>JAWNOJ010000026.1:0-10000000 GCA_035046065.1 Chymomyza procnemis
TGATTGTTTGTTTTTGTATGCATATATGCAAGCTTAAGCAGCCATTTTGTTTATATTTTGATCGTGCACAAAAAACAGTAATAGCAGCGCAGTAGGCACAAATGCCAAAGAACTTTCATACATACGGCAAACGAGCTTTTATGCCGAAAAAGTATTTGCAAAAATTTTCCATTGGTGGCGCATTTATTATTCAACATTGCAATAAAACAGTAATGGCCGCGTAGTAGGCACACACATGGCGCATTGATAGCCACAGCAGCAGCAGCGCTACTAAAAAATCATTGGTAACTCGAGGTCTCTCTTTCGTGTGCATATATATAAAGCAATCATATTGTTTATGTGTGGATAAAGTCTGCAATTAAACAAAAATGATTTAGCAAATGCAAGCGCTGCCATCCACCATTAATAGTGGTGTGCAATAACCATGCCAGAATTCTGTGTCGTGATTTTGTTTATCGATGCATGAAATTATACAGCACTAAATATCGACATGCGCGCAAATATTTGCATAATAATACCAAAGATGGCACATCGATCAAATTATCGCAGTGGCACAAATCAGTAATGGCCGCCTAGTAGACATGCGCATAAAAATCCAGCTTGAAAAACATATGATCATAATCTAGCAGTCATACAAACCAGTAATGGCCGCGCAGCAGTTATGCGCATAAAACAGCTGTTCATAAAATAGCAGTGACACAAACCATGGCATGCGGCAACTTTCAAAAATGAGCTTTCATGCAGAAAAAGCTTTTATACGTCTAAGCTGGCTCAACAATTGCATATAAAACAGAGCAACATGACAAAACACAAAACAATAATAATTAACATGCATTAAGTTGATCAATATTTAATGTTAATAATAATAGCGCCAATAGTAATTAATATGCATTAAGTTGATCAATAGTTAATGTTAATAATAATAGCGTCAACAGTTGATACACACAAAATTAATAAAATATTAGCGCAAAAAGTATTGCAATATTTCACTTAACTTACAGTAAAAAACATCAACAATATTTAATACAAATATAACATTCGTACACCCCCAATTGTATGCGATCTGCAAATTAAATCAATTAAAACATCAAATAAAAACACAAATGCATAACCACAACTTACAGCAATGCCACCGGCACAACAACATTAAATGCAAACACCAGCCCCTCAATATAGCAGCAACACAAACGCATAGACCTAAAAAAACGTTACAAATCGTAGCGCACTCAGTAAAGTGCAAATAGACAGGCACAAAAAAAACTAAAACGAGAAAACGCAAGAAAAAAAAAACAAAAACATTGAGCCTTTTTATTGCTGTAAATTCCCAAAGGCAGTCGGCTTGCATACTTGCCGCCGGCAATCACAATTCAAATTGTAGCTCACAAAAAGCGAGCAAAAGGCTAAGCGCACAAACAAAAAAATAACGGCAAAAATTTACCAAAAAAAAACCAACAACTCGCGGCTATTTATTGTCCAAATTTACCGAGTGCGTTCGTATTGCACACTTGCCGGCAAGCCGATCCGTTTAAAATTGTAGTGCACAAAGAAATGTGCAAAAGGAATACCACAAAAATAGCGGTAAATAATAACAAAAGAAAAAAACAACAAGAGCATCAAGCCCATTTATTACCAAAAACCTGCGAGCGCACACATCTTGCACAATTGCCAAGCCGATTGCAACTAAAAAGCGGCGCGGATCATAAAGCCCACAAATATGAAAATTTGTGCTCCCTGAGCATCATTAAAATTGTGAGAGAGAGAGAGCACACACGCTGAGGCAAATTTAAAAAGCACCAATAAGTGGAGAGTAATGTGCGTGTTCGTACGAATGTGTGTATTAGTGGAATGAGTGATGAGAGCTGTTTGGTGTTTTTGTTTTGCTGTTCGTTTTAGCGTTTGCATATGTGCGTGTGTGTGTGTTTGAGAGTGATGAGAGTCTTTATACGAATGTATGTATAAGTGGAATGATTAATGAGAGGCTAAAGAGAGGGAGAATATTGCTTTGCCCCTAATATTGTGTATGCGCGTTATGTGTGTGCGTTTTTGTTGTTGTTTGTTTTTGTATATGCGCGTGTGCGTTTGTGTTGCTGTTTATTTTTGCGTGTGTATGTGTTAGCGTTTCTGTTAGTTTTTGTGTTTGTGTGTGTGATTGTTTGTTTTTGTATGCATATATGCAAGCTTAAGCAGCCATTTTGTTTATATTTTGATCGTGCACAAAAAACAGTAATAGCAGCGCAGTAGGCACAAATGCCAAAGAACTTTCATACATACGGCAAACGAGCTTTTATGCCGAAAAAGTATTTGCAAAAATTTTCCATTGGTGGCGCATTTATTATTCAACATTGCAATAAAACAGTAATGGCCGCGTAGTAGGCACACACATGGCGCATTGATAGCCACAGCAGCAGCAGCGCTACTAAAAAATCATTGGTAACTCGAGGTCTCTCTTTCGTGTGCATATATATAAAGCAATCATATTGTTTATGTGTGGATAAAGTCTGCAATTAAACAAAAATGATTTAGCAAATGCAAGCGCTGCCATCCACCATTAATAGTGGTGTGCAATAACCATGCCAGAATTCTGTGTCGTGATTTTGTTTATCGATGCATGAAATTATACAGCACTAAATATCGACATGCGCGCAAATATTTGCATAATAATACCAAAGATGGCACATCGATCAAATTATCGCAGTGGCACAAATCAGTAATGGCCGCCTAGTAGACATGCGCATAAAAATCCAGCTTGAAAAACATATGATCATAATCTAGCAGTCATACAAACCAGTAATGGCCGCGCAGCAGTTATGCGCATAAAACAGCTGTTCATAAAATAGCAGTGACACAAACCATGGCATGCGGCAACTTTCAAAAATGAGCTTTCATGCAGAAAAAGCTTTTATACGTCTAAGCTGGCTCAACAATTGCATATAAAACAGAGCAACATGACAAAACACAAAACAATAATAATTAACATGCATTAAGTTGATCAATATTTAATGTTAATAATAATAGCGCCAATAGTAATTAATATGCATTAAGTTGATCAATAGTTAATGTTAATAATAATAGCGTCAACAGTTGATACACACAAAATTAATAAAATATTAGCGCAAAAAGTATTGCAATATTTCACTTAACTTACAGTAAAAAACATCAACAATATTTAATACAAATATAACATTCGTACACCCCCAATTGTATGCGATCTGCAAATTAAATCAATTAAAACATCAAATAAAAACACAAATGCATAACCACAACTTACAGCAATGCCACCGGCACAACAACATTAAATGCAAACACCAGCCCCTCAATATAGCAGCAACACAAACGCATAGACCTAAAAAAACGTTACAAATCGTAGCGCACTCAGTAAAGTGCAAATAGACAGGCACAAAAAAACTAAAACGAGAAAACGCAAGAAAAAAAAAACAAAAACATTGAGCCTTTTTATTGCTGTAAATTCCCAAAGGCAGTCGGCTTGCATACTTGCCGCCGGCAATCACAATTCAAATTGTAGCTCACAAAAAGCGAGCAAAAGGCTAAGCGCACAAACAAAAAAATAACGGCAAAAATTTACCAAAAAAAAACCAACAACTCGCGGCTATTTATTGTCCAAATTTACCGAGTGCGTTCGTATTGCACACTTGCCGGCAAGCCGATCCGTTTAAAATTGTAGTGCACAAAGAAATGTGCAAAAGGAATACCACAAAAATAGCGGTAAATAATAACAAAAGAAAAAAACAACAAGAGCATCAAGCCCATTTATTACCAAAAACCTGCGAGCGCACACATCTTGCACAATTGCCAAGCCGATTGCAACTAAAAAGCGGCGCGGATCATAAAGCCCACAAATATGAAAATTTGTGCTCCCTGAGCATCATTAAAATTGTGAGAGAGAGAGAGCACACACGCTGAGGCAAATTTAAAAAGCACCAATAAGTGGAGAGTAATGTGCGTGTTCGTACGAATGTGTGTATTAGTGGAATGAGTGATGAGAGCTGTTTGGTGTTTTTGTTTTGCTGTTCGTTTTAGCGTTTGCATATGTGCGTGTGTGTGTGTTTGAGAGTGATGAGAGTCTTTATACGAATGTATGTATAAGTGGAATGATTAATGAGAGGCTAAAGAGAGGGAGAATATTGCTTTGCCCCTAATATTGTGTATGCGCGTTATGTGTGTGCGTTTTTGTTGTTGTTTGTTTTTGTATATGCGCGTGTGCGTTTGTGTTGCTGTTTATTTTTGCGTGTGTATGTGTTAGCGTTTCTGTTAGTTTTTGTGTTTGTGTGTGTGATTGTTTGTTTTTGTATGCATATATGCAAGCTTAAGCAGCCATTTTGTTTATATTTTGATCGTGCACAAAAAACAGTAATAGCAGCGCAGTAGGCACAAATGCCAAAGAACTTTCATACATACGGCAAACGAGCTTTTATGCCGAAAAAGTATTTGCAAAAATTTTCCATTGGTGGCGCATTTATTATTCAACATTGCAATAAAACAGTAATGGCCGCGTAGTAGGCACACACATGGCGCATTGATAGCCACAGCAGCAGCAGCGCTACTAAAAAATCATTGGTAACTCGAGGTCTCTCTTTCGTGTGCATATATATAAAGCAATCATATTGTTTATGTGTGGATAAAGTCTGCAATTAAACAAAAATGATTTAGCAAATGCAAGCGCTGCCATCCACCATTAATAGTGGTGTGCAATAACCATGCCAGAATTCTGTGTCGTGATTTTGTTTATCGATGCATGAAATTATACAGCACTAAATATCGACATGCGCGCAAATATTTGCATAATAATACCAAAGATGGCACATCGATCAAATTATCGCAGTGGCACAAATCAGTAATGGCCGCCTAGTAGACATGCGCATAAAAATCCAGCTTGAAAAACATATGATCATAATCTAGCAGTCATACAAACCAGTAATGGCCGCGCAGCAGTTATGCGCATAAAACAGCTGTTCATAAAATAGCAGTGACACAAACCATGGCATGCGGCAACTTTCAAAAATGAGCTTTCATGCAGAAAAAGCTTTTATACGTCTAAGCTGGCTCAACAATTGCATATAAAACAGAGCAACATGACAAAACACAAAACAATAATAATTAACATGCATTAAGTTGATCAATATTTAATGTTAATAATAATAGCGCCAATAGTAATTAATATGCATTAAGTTGATCAATAGTTAATGTTAATAATAATAGCGTCAACAGTTGATACACACAAAATTAATAAAATATTAGCGCAAAAAGTATTGCAATATTTCACTTAACTTACAGTAAAAAACATCAACAATATTTAATACAAATATAACATTCGTACACCCCCAATTGTATGCGATCTGCAAATTAAATCAATTAAAACATCAAATAAAAACACAAATGCATAACCACAACTTACAGCAATGCCACCGGCACAACAACATTAAATGCAAACACCAGCCCCTCAATATAGCAGCAACACAAACGCATAGACCTAAAAAAACGTTACAAATCGTAGCGCACTCAGTAAAGTGCAAATAGACAGGCACAAAAAAAACTAAAACGAGAAAACGCAAGAAAAAAAAAACAAAAACATTGAGCCTTTTTATTGCTGTAAATTCCCAAAGGCAGTCGGCTTGCATACTTGCCGCCGGCAATCACAATTCAAATTGTAGCTCACAAAAAGCGAGCAAAAGGCTAAGCGCACAAACAAAAAAATAACGGCAAAAATTTACCAAAAAAAAACCAACAACTCGCGGCTATTTATTGTCCAAATTTACCGAGTGCGTTCGTATTGCACACTTGCCGGCAAGCCGATCCGTTTAAAATTGTAGTGCACAAAGAAATGTGCAAAAGGAATACCACAAAAATAGCGGTAAATAATAACAAAAGAAAAAAACAACAAGAGCATCAAGCCCATTTATTACCAAAAACCTGCGAGCGCACACATCTTGCACAATTGCCAAGCCGATTGCAACTAAAAAGCGGCGCGGATCATAAAGCCCACAAATATGAAAATTTGTGCTCCCTGAGCATCATTAAAATTGTGAGAGAGAGAGAGCACACACGCTGAGGCAAATTTAAAAAGCACCAATAAGTGGAGAGTAATGTGCGTGTTCGTACGAATGTGTGTATTAGTGGAATGAGTGATGAGAGCTGTTTGGTGTTTTTGTTTTGCTGTTCGTTTTAGCGTTTGCATATGTGCGTGTGTGTGTGTTTGAGAGTGATGAGAGTCTTTATACGAATGTATGTATAAGTGGAATGATTAATGAGAGGCTAAAGAGAGGGAGAATATTGCTTTGCCCCTAATATTGTGTATGCGCGTTATGTGTGTGCGTTTTTGTTGTTGTTTGTTTTTGTATATGCGCGTGTGCGTTTGTGTTGCTGTTTATTTTTGCGTGTGTATGTGTTAGCGTTTCTGTTAGTTTTTGTGTTTGTGTGTGTGATTGTTTGTTTTTGTATGCATATATGCAAGCTTAAGCAGCCATTTTGTTTATATTTTGATCGTGCACAAAAAACAGTAATAGCAGCGCAGTAGGCACAAATGCCAAAGAACTTTCATACATACGGCAAACGAGCTTTTATGCCGAAAAAGTATTTGCAAAAATTTTCCATTGGTGGCGCATTTATTATTCAACATTGCAATAAAACAGTAATGGCCGCGTAGTAGGCACACACATGGCGCATTGATAGCCACAGCAGCAGCAGCGCTACTAAAAAATCATTGGTAACTCGAGGTCTCTCTTTCGTGTGCATATATATAAAGCAATCATATTGTTTATGTGTGGATAAAGTCTGCAATTAAACAAAAATGATTTAGCAAATGCAAGCGCTGCCATCCACCATTAATAGTGGTGTGCAATAACCATGCCAGAATTCTGTGTCGTGATTTTGTTTATCGATGCATGAAATTATACAGCACTAAATATCGACATGCGCGCAAATATTTGCATAATAATACCAAAGATGGCACATCGATCAAATTATCGCAGTGGCACAAATCAGTAATGGCCGCCTAGTAGACATGCGCATAAAAATCCAGCTTGAAAAACATATGATCATAATCTAGCAGTCATACAAACCAGTAATGGCCGCGCAGCAGTTATGCGCATAAAACAGCTGTTCATAAAATAGCAGTGACACAAACCATGGCATGCGGCAACTTTCAAAAATGAGCTTTCATGCAGAAAAAGCTTTTATACGTCTAAGCTGGCTCAACAATTGCATATAAAACAGAGCAACATGACAAAACACAAAACAATAATAATTAACATGCATTAAGTTGATCAATATTTAATGTTAATAATAATAGCGCCAATAGTAATTAATATGCATTAAGTTGATCAATAGTTAATGTTAATAATAATAGCGTCAACAGTTGATACACACAAAATTAATAAAATATTAGCGCAAAAAGTATTGCAATATTTCACTTAACTTACAGTAAAAAACATCAACAATATTTAATACAAATATAACATTCGTACACCCCCAATTGTATGCGATCTGCAAATTAAATCAATTAAAACATCAAATAAAAACACAAATGCATAACCACAACTTACAGCAATGCCACCGGCACAACAACATTAAATGCAAACACCAGCCCCTCAATATAGCAGCAACACAAACGCATAGACCTAAAAAAACGTTACAAATCGTAGCGCACTCAGTAAAGTGCAAATAGACAGGCACAAAAAAAACTAAAACGAGAAAACGCAAGAAAAAAAAACAAAAACATTGAGCCTTTTTATTGCTGTAAATTCCCAAAGGCAGTCGGCTTGCATACTTGCCGCCGGCAATCACAATTCAAATTGTAGCTCACAAAAAGCGAGCAAAAGGCTAAGCGCACAAACAAAAAAATAACGGCAAAAATTTACCAAAAAAAAACCAACAACTCGCGGCTATTTATTGTCCAAATTTACCGAGTGCGTTCGTATTGCACACTTGCCGGCAAGCCGATCCGTTTAAAATTGTAGTGCACAAAGAAATGTGCAAAAGGAATACCACAAAAATAGCGGTAAATAATAACAAAAGAAAAAAACAACAAGAGCATCAAGCCCATTTATTACCAAAAACCTGCGAGCGCACACATCTTGCACAATTGCCAAGCCGATTGCAACTAAAAAGCGGCGCGGATCATAAAGCCCACAAATATGAAAATTTGTGCTCCCTGAGCATCATTAAAATTGTGAGAGAGAGAGAGCACACACGCTGAGGCAAATTTAAAAAGCACCAATAAGTGGAGAGTAATGTGCGTGTTCGTACGAATGTGTGTATTAGTGGAATGAGTGATGAGAGCTGTTTGGTGTTTTTGTTTTGCTGTTCGTTTTAGCGTTTGCATATGTGCGTGTGTGTGTGTTTGAGAGTGATGAGAGTCTTTATACGAATGTATGTATAAGTGGAATGATTAATGAGAGGCTAAAGAGAGGGAGAATATTGCTTTGCCCCTAATATTGTGTATGCGCGTTATGTGTGTGCGTTTTTGTTGTTGTTTGTTTTTGTATATGCGCGTGTGCGTTTGTGTTGCTGTTTATTTTTGCGTGTGTATGTGTTAGCGTTTCTGTTAGTTTTTGTGTTTGTGTGTGTGATTGTTTGTTTTTGTATGCATATATGCAAGCTTAAGCAGCCATTTTGTTTATATTTTGATCGTGCACAAAAAACAGTAATAGCAGCGCAGTAGGCACAAATGCCAAAGAACTTTCATACATACGGCAAACGAGCTTTTATGCCGAAAAAGTATTTGCAAAAATTTTCCATTGGTGGCGCATTTATTATTCAACATTGCAATAAAACAGTAATGGCCGCGTAGTAGGCACACACATGGCGCATTGATAGCCACAGCAGCAGCAGCGCTACTAAAAAATCATTGGTAACTCGAGGTCTCTCTTTCGTGTGCATATATATAAAGCAATCATATTGTTTATGTGTGGATAAAGTCTGCAATTAAACAAAAATGATTTAGCAAATGCAAGCGCTGCCATCCACCATTAATAGTGGTGTGCAATAACCATGCCAGAATTCTGTGTCGTGATTTTGTTTATCGATGCATGAAATTATACAGCACTAAATATCGACATGCGCGCAAATATTTGCATAATAATACCAAAGATGGCACATCGATCAAATTATCGCAGTGGCACAAATCAGTAATGGCCGCCTAGTAGACATGCGCATAAAAATCCAGCTTGAAAAACATATGATCATAATCTAGCAGTCATACAAACCAGTAATGGCCGCGCAGCAGTTATGCGCATAAAACAGCTGTTCATAAAATAGCAGTGACACAAACCATGGCATGCGGCAACTTTCAAAAATGAGCTTTCATGCAGAAAAAGCTTTTATACGTCTAAGCTGGCTCAACAATTGCATATAAAACAGAGCAACATGACAAAACACAAAACAATAATAATTAACATGCATTAAGTTGATCAATATTTAATGTTAATAATAATAGCGCCAATAGTAATTAATATGCATTAAGTTGATCAATAGTTAATGTTAATAATAATAGCGTCAACAGTTGATACACACAAAATTAATAAAATATTAGCGCAAAAAGTATTGCAATATTTCACTTAACTTACAGTAAAAAACATCAACAATATTTAATACAAATATAACATTCGTACACCCCCAATTGTATGCGATCTGCAAATTAAATCAATTAAAACATCAAATAAAAACACAAATGCATAACCACAACTTACAGCAATGCCACCGGCACAACAACATTAAATGCAAACACCAGCCCCTCAATATAGCAGCAACACAAACGCATAGACCTAAAAAAACGTTACAAATCGTAGCGCACTCAGTAAAGTGCAAATAGACAGGCACAAAAAAAACTAAAACGAGAAAACGCAAGAAAAAAAAACAAAAACATTGAGCCTTTTTATTGCTGTAAATTCCCAAAGGCAGTCGGCTTGCATACTTGCCGCCGGCAATCACAATTCAAATTGTAGCTCACAAAAAGCGAGCAAAAGGCTAAGCGCACAAACAAAAAAATAACGGCAAAAATTTACCAAAAAAAAACCAACAACTCGCGGCTATTTATTGTCCAAATTTACCGAGTGCGTTCGTATTGCACACTTGCCGGCAAGCCGATCCGTTTAAAATTGTAGTGCACAAAGAAATGTGCAAAAGGAATACCACAAAAATAGCGGTAAATAATAACAAAAGAAAAAAACAACAAGAGCATCAAGCCCATTTATTACCAAAAACCTGCGAGCGCACACATCTTGCACAATTGCCAAGCCGATTGCAACTAAAAAGCGGCGCGGATCATAAAGCCCACAAATATGAAAATTTGTGCTCCCTGAGCATCATTAAAATTGTGAGAGAGAGAGAGCACACACGCTGAGGCAAATTTAAAAAGCACCAATAAGTGGAGAGTAATGTGCGTGTTCGTACGAATGTGTGTATTAGTGGAATGAGTGATGAGAGCTGTTTGGTGTTTTTGTTTTGCTGTTCGTTTTAGCGTTTGCATATGTGCGTGTGTGTGTGTTTGAGAGTGATGAGAGTCTTTATACGAATGTATGTATAAGTGGAATGATTAATGAGAGGCTAAAGAGAGGGAGAATATTGCTTTGCCCCTAATATTGTGTATGCGCGTTATGTGTGTGCGTTTTTGTTGTTGTTTGTTTTTGTATATGCGCGTGTGCGTTTGTGTTGCTGTTTATTTTTGCGTGTGTATGTGTTAGCGTTTCTGTTAGTTTTTGTGTTTGTGTGTGTGATTGTTTGTTTTTGTATGCATATATGCAAGCTTAAGCAGCCATTTTGTTTATATTTTGATCGTGCACAAAAAACAGTAATAGCAGCGCAGTAGGCACAAATGCCAAAGAACTTTCATACATACGGCAAACGAGCTTTTATGCCGAAAAAGTATTTGCAAAAATTTTCCATTGGTGGCGCATTTATTATTCAACATTGCAATAAAACAGTAATGGCCGCGTAGTAGGCACACACATGGCGCATTGATAGCCACAGCAGCAGCAGCGCTACTAAAAAATCATTGGTAACTCGAGGTCTCTCTTTCGTGTGCATATATATAAAGCAATCATATTGTTTATGTGTGGATAAAGTCTGCAATTAAACAAAAATGATTTAGCAAATGCAAGCGCTGCCATCCACCATTAATAGTGGTGTGCAATAACCATGCCAGAATTCTGTGTCGTGATTTTGTTTATCGATGCATGAAATTATACAGCACTAAATATCGACATGCGCGCAAATATTTGCATAATAATACCAAAGATGGCACATCGATCAAATTATCGCAGTGGCACAAATCAGTAATGGCCGCCTAGTAGACATGCGCATAAAAATCCAGCTTGAAAAACATATGATCATAATCTAGCAGTCATACAAACCAGTAATGGCCGCGCAGCAGTTATGCGCATAAAACAGCTGTTCATAAAATAGCAGTGACACAAACCATGGCATGCGGCAACTTTCAAAAATGAGCTTTCATGCAGAAAAAGCTTTTATACGTCTAAGCTGGCTCAACAATTGCATATAAAACAGAGCAACATGACAAAACACAAAACAATAATAATTAACATGCATTAAGTTGATCAATATTTAATGTTAATAATAATAGCGCCAATAGTAATTAATATGCATTAAGTTGATCAATAGTTAATGTTAATAATAATAGCGTCAACAGTTGATACACACAAAATTAATAAAATATTAGCGCAAAAAGTATTGCAATATTTCACTTAACTTACAGTAAAAAACATCAACAATATTTAATACAAATATAACATTCGTACACCCCCAATTGTATGCGATCTGCAAATTAAATCAATTAAAACATCAAATAAAAACACAAATGCATAACCACAACTTACAGCAATGCCACCGGCACAACAACATTAAATGCAAACACCAGCCCCTCAATATAGCAGCAACACAAACGCATAGACCTAAAAAAACGTTACAAATCGTAGCGCACTCAGTAAAGTGCAAATAGACAGGCACAAAAAAAACTAAAACGAGAAAACGCAAGAAAAAAAAAACAAAAACATTGAGCCTTTTTATTGCTGTAAATTCCCAAAGGCAGTCGGCTTGCATACTTGCCGCCGGCAATCACAATTCAAATTGTAGCTCACAAAAAGCGAGCAAAAGGCTAAGCGCACAAACAAAAAAATAACGGCAAAAATTTACCAAAAAAAAACCAACAACTCGCGGCTATTTATTGTCCAAATTTACCGAGTGCGTTCGTATTGCACACTTGCCGGCAAGCCGATCCGTTTAAAATTGTAGTGCACAAAGAAATGTGCAAAAGGAATACCACAAAAATAGCGGTAAATAATAACAAAAGAAAAAAACAACAAGAGCATCAAGCCCATTTATTACCAAAAACCTGCGAGCGCACACATCTTGCACAATTGCCAAGCCGATTGCAACTAAAAAGCGGCGCGGATCATAAAGCCCACAAATATGAAAATTTGTGCTCCCTGAGCATCATTAAAATTGTGAGAGAGAGAGAGCACACACGCTGAGGCAAATTTAAAAAGCACCAATAAGTGGAGAGTAATGTGCGTGTTCGTACGAATGTGTGTATTAGTGGAATGAGTGATGAGAGCTGTTTGGTGTTTTTGTTTTGCTGTTCGTTTTAGCGTTTGCATATGTGCGTGTGTGTGTGTTTGAGAGTGATGAGAGTCTTTATACGAATGTATGTATAAGTGGAATGATTAATGAGAGGCTAAAGAGAGGGAGAATATTGCTTTGCCCCTAATATTGTGTATGCGCGTTATGTGTGTGCGTTTTTGTTGTTGTTTGTTTTTGTATATGCGCGTGTGCGTTTGTGTTGCTGTTTATTTTTGCGTGTGTATGTGTTAGCGTTTCTGTTAGTTTTTGTGTTTGTGTGTGTGATTGTTTGTTTTTGTATGCATATATGCAAGCTTAAGCAGCCATTTTGTTTATATTTTGATCGTGCACAAAAAACAGTAATAGCAGCGCAGTAGGCACAAATGCCAAAGAACTTTCATACATACGGCAAACGAGCTTTTATGCCGAAAAAGTATTTGCAAAAATTTTCCATTGGTGGCGCATTTATTATTCAACATTGCAATAAAACAGTAATGGCCGCGTAGTAGGCACACACATGGCGCATTGATAGCCACAGCAGCAGCAGCGCTACTAAAAAATCATTGGTAACTCGAGGTCTCTCTTTCGTGTGCATATATATAAAGCAATCATATTGTTTATGTGTGGATAAAGTCTGCAATTAAACAAAAATGATTTAGCAAATGCAAGCGCTGCCATCCACCATTAATAGTGGTGTGCAATAACCATGCCAGAATTCTGTGTCGTGATTTTGTTTATCGATGCATGAAATTATACAGCACTAAATATCGACATGCGCGCAAATATTTGCATAATAATACCAAAGATGGCACATCGATCAAATTATCGCAGTGGCACAAATCAGTAATGGCCGCCTAGTAGACATGCGCATAAAAATCCAGCTTGAAAAACATATGATCATAATCTAGCAGTCATACAAACCAGTAATGGCCGCGCAGCAGTTATGCGCATAAAACAGCTGTTCATAAAATAGCAGTGACACAAACCATGGCATGCGGCAACTTTCAAAAATGAGCTTTCATGCAGAAAAAGCTTTTATACGTCTAAGCTGGCTCAACAATTGCATATAAAACAGAGCAACATGACAAAACACAAAACAATAATAATTAACATGCATTAAGTTGATCAATATTTAATGTTAATAATAATAGCGCCAATAGTAATTAATATGCATTAAGTTGATCAATAGTTAATGTTAATAATAATAGCGTCAACAGTTGATACACACAAAATTAATAAAATATTAGCGCAAAAAGTATTGCAATATTTCACTTAACTTACAGTAAAAAACATCAACAATATTTAATACAAATATAACATTCGTACACCCCCAATTGTATGCGATCTGCAAATTAAATCAATTAAAACATCAAATAAAAACACAAATGCATAACCACAACTTACAGCAATGCCACCGGCACAACAACATTAAATGCAAACACCAGCCCCTCAATATAGCAGCAACACAAACGCATAGACCTAAAAAAACGTTACAAATCGTAGCGCACTCAGTAAAGTGCAAATAGACAGGCACAAAAAAAACTAAAACGAGAAAACGCAAGAAAAAAAAAACAAAAACATTGAGCCTTTTTATTGCTGTAAATTCCCAAAGGCAGTCGGCTTGCATACTTGCCGCCGGCAATCACAATTCAAATTGTAGCTCACAAAAAGCGAGCAAAAGGCTAAGCGCACAAACAAAAAAATAACGGCAAAAATTTACCAAAAAAAAACCAACAACTCGCGGCTATTTATTGTCCAAATTTACCGAGTGCGTTCGTATTGCACACTTGCCGGCAAGCCGATCCGTTTAAAATTGTAGTGCACAAAGAAATGTGCAAAAGGAATACCACAAAAATAGCGGTAAATAATAACAAAAGAAAAAAACAACAAGAGCATCAAGCCCATTTATTACCAAAAA
Organism: Chymomyza procnemis; assembly: GCA_035046065.1. Lineage (NCBI taxonomy): Eukaryota > Metazoa > Arthropoda > Insecta > Diptera > Drosophilidae > Chymomyza > Chymomyza procnemis. Next base: position 14,510 of record JAWNOJ010000026.1, read on the forward strand.
CCTGCGAGCGCACACATCTTGCACAATTGCCAAGCCGATTGCAACTAAAAAGCGGCGCGGATCATAAAGCCCACAAATATGAAAATTTGTGCTCCCTGAGCATCATTAAAATTGTGAGAGAGAGAGAGCACACACGCTGAGGCAAATTTAAAAAGCACCAATAAGTGGAGAGTAATGTGCGTGTTCGTACGAATGTGTGTATTAGTGGAATGAGTGATGAGAGCTGTTTGGTGTTTTTGTTTTGCTGTTCGTTTTAGCGTTTGCATATGTGCGTGTGTGTGTGTTTGAGAGTGATGAGAGTCTTTATACGAATGTATGTATAAGTGGAATGATTAATGAGAGGCTAAAGAGAGGGAGAATATTGCTTTGCCCCTAATATTGTGTATGCGCGTTATGTGTGTGCGTTTTTGTTGTTGTTTGTTTTTGTATATGCGCGTGTGCGTTTGTGTTGCTGTTTATTTTTGCGTGTGTATGTGTTAGCGTTTCTGTTAGTTTTTGTGTTTGTGTGTGTGATTGTTTGTTTTTGTATGCATATATGCAAGCTTAAGCAGCCATTTTGTTTATATTTTGATCGTGCACAAAAAACAGTAATAGCAGCGCAGTAGGCACAAATGCCAAAGAACTTTCATACATACGGCAAACGAGCTTTTATGCCGAAAAAGTATTTGCAAAAATTTTCCATTGGTGGCGCATTTATTATTCAACATTGCAATAAAACAGTAATGGCCGCGTAGTAGGCACACACATGGCGCATTGATAGCCACAGCAGCAGCAGCGCTACTAAAAAATCATTGGTAACTCGAGGTCTCTCTTTCGTGTGCATATATATAAAGCAATCATATTGTTTATGTGTGGATAAAGTCTGCAATTAAACAAAAATGATTTAGCAAATGCAAGCGCTGCCATCCACCATTAATAGTGGTGTGCAATAACCATGCCAGAATTCTGTGTCGTGATTTTGTTTATCGATGCATGAAATTATACAGCACTAAATATCGACATGCGCGCAAATATTTGCATAATAATACCAAAGATGGCACATCGATCAAATTATCGCAGTGGCACAAATCAGTAATGGCCGCCTAGTAGACATGCGCATAAAAATCCAGCTTGAAAAACATATGATCATAATCTAGCAGTCATACAAACCAGTAATGGCCGCGCAGCAGTTATGCGCATAAAACAGCTGTTCATAAAATAGCAGTGACACAAACCATGGCATGCGGCAACTTTCAAAAATGAGCTTTCATGCAGAAAAAGCTTTTATACGTCTAAGCTGGCTCAACAATTGCATATAAAACAGAGCAACATGACAAAACACAAAACAATAATAATTAACATGCATTAAGTTGATCAATATTTAATGTTAATAATAATAGCGCCAATAGTAATTAATATGCATTAAGTTGATCAATAGTTAATGTTAATAATAATAGCGTCAACAGTTGATACACACAAAATTAATAAAATATTAGCGCAAAAAGTATTGCAATATTTCACTTAACTTACAGTAAAAAACATCAACAATATTTAATACAAATATAACATTCGTACACCCCCAATTGTATGCGATCTGCAAATTAAATCAATTAAAACATCAAATAAAAACACAAATGCATAACCACAACTTACAGCAATGCCACCGGCACAACAACATTAAATGCAAACACCAGCCCCTCAATATAGCAGCAACACAAACGCATAGACCTAAAAAAACGTTACAAATCGTAGCGCACTCAGTAAAGTGCAAATAGACAGGCACAAAAAAAACTAAAACGAGAAAACGCAAGAAAAAAAAAACAAAAACATTGAGCCTTTTTATTGCTGTAAATTCCCAAAGGCAGTCGGCTTGCATACTTGCCGCCGGCAATCACAATTCAAATTGTAGCTCACAAAAAGCGAGCAAAAGGCTAAGCGCACAAACAAAAAAATAACGGCAAAAATTTACCAAAAAAAAACCAACAACTCGCGGCTATTTATTGTCCAAATTTACCGAGTGCGTTCGTATTGCACACTTGCCGGCAAGCCGATCCGTTTAAAATTGTAGTGCACAAAGAAATGTGCAAAAGGAATACCACAAAAATAGCGGTAAATAATAACAAAAGAAAAAAACAACAAGAGCATCAAGCCCATTTATTACCAAAAACCTGCGAGCGCACACATCTTGCACAATTGCCAAGCCGATTGCAACTAAAAAGCGGCGCGGATCATAAAGCCCACAAATATGAAAATTTGTGCTCCCTGAGCATCATTAAAATTGTGAGAGAGAGAGAGCACACACGCTGAGGCAAATTTAAAAAGCACCAATAAGTGGAGAGTAATGTGCGTGTTCGTACGAATGTGTGTATTAGTGGAATGAGTGATGAGAGCTGTTTGGTGTTTTTGTTTTGCTGTTCGTTTTAGCGTTTGCATATGTGCGTGTGTGTGTGTTTGAGAGTGATGAGAGTCTTTATACGAATGTATGTATAAGTGGAATGATTAATGAGAGGCTAAAGAGAGGGAGAATATTGCTTTGCCCCTAATATTGTGTATGCGCGTTATGTGTGTGCGTTTTTGTTGTTGTTTGTTTTTGTATATGCGCGTGTGCGTTTGTGTTGCTGTTTATTTTTGCGTGTGTATGTGTTAGCGTTTCTGTTAGTTTTTGTGTTTGTGTGTGTGATTGTTTGTTTTTGTATGCATATATGCAAGCTTAAGCAGCCATTTTGTTTATATTTTGATCGTGCACAAAAAACAGTAATAGCAGCGCAGTAGGCACAAATGCCAAAGAACTTTCATACATACGGCAAACGAGCTTTTATGCCGAAAAAGTATTTGCAAAAATTTTCCATTGGTGGCGCATTTATTATTCAACATTGCAATAAAACAGTAATGGCCGCGTAGTAGGCACACACATGGCGCATTGATAGCCACAGCAGCAGCAGCGCTACTAAAAAATCATTGGTAACTCGAGGTCTCTCTTTCGTGTGCATATATATAAAGCAATCATATTGTTTATGTGTGGATAAAGTCTGCAATTAAACAAAAATGATTTAGCAAATGCAAGCGCTGCCATCCACCATTAATAGTGGTGTGCAATAACCATGCCAGAATTCTGTGTCGTGATTTTGTTTATCGATGCATGAAATTATACAGCACTAAATATCGACATGCGCGCAAATATTTGCATAATAATACCAAAGATGGCACATCGATCAAATTATCGCAGTGGCACAAATCAGTAATGGCCGCCTAGTAGACATGCGCATAAAAATCCAGCTTGAAAAACATATGATCATAATCTAGCAGTCATACAAACCAGTAATGGCCGCGCAGCAGTTATGCGCATAAAACAGCTGTTCATAAAATAGCAGTGACACAAACCATGGCATGCGGCAACTTTCAAAAAATGAGCTTTCATGCAGAAAAAGCTTTTATACGTCTAAGCTGGCTCAACAATTGCATATAAAACAGAGCAACATGACAAAACACAAAACAATAATAATTAACATGCATTAAGTTGATCAATATTTAATGTTAATAATAATAGCGCCAATAGTAATTAATATGCATTAAGTTGATCAATAGTTAATGTTAATAATAATAGCGTCAACAGTTGATACACACAAAATTAATAAAATATTAGCGCAAAAAGTATTGCAATATTTCACTTAACTTACAGTAAAAAACATCAACAATATTTAATACAAATATAACATTCGTACACCCCCAATTGTATGCGATCTGCAAATTAAATCAATTAAAACATCAAATAAAAACACAAATGCATAACCACAACTTACAGCAATGCCACCGGCACAACAACATTAAATGCAAACACCAGCCCCTCAATATAGCAGCAACACAAACGCATAGACCTAAAAAAACGTTACAAATCGTAGCGCACTCAGTAAAGTGCAAATAGACAGGCACAAAAAAAACTAAAACGAGAAAACGCAAGAAAAAAAAAACAAAAACATTGAGCCTTTTTATTGCTGTAAATTCCCAAAGGCAGTCGGCTTGCATACTTGCCGCCGGCAATCACAATTCAAATTGTAGCTCACAAAAAGCGAGCAAAAGGCTAAGCGCACAAACAAAAAAATAACGGCAAAAATTTACCAAAAAAAACCAACAACTCGCGGCTATTTATTGTCCAAATTTACCGAGTGCGTTCGTATTGCACACTTGCCGGCAAGCCGATCCGTTTAAAATTGTAGTGCACAAAGAAATGTGCAAAAGGAATACCACAAAAATAGCGGTAAATAATAACAAAAGAAAAAAACAACAAGAGCATCAAGCCCATTTATTACCAAAAACCTGCGAGCGCACACATCTTGCACAATTGCCAAGCCGATTGCAACTAAAAAGCGGCGCGGATCATAAAGCCCACAAATATGAAAATTTGTGCTCCCTGAGCATCATTAAAATTGTGAGAGAGAGAGAGCACACACGCTGAGGCAAATTTAAAAAGCACCAATAAGTGGAGAGTAATGTGCGTGTTCGTACGAATGTGTGTATTAGTGGAATGAGTGATGAGAGCTGTTTGGTGTTTTTGTTTTGCTGTTCGTTTTAGCGTTTGCATATGTGCGTGTGTGTGTGTTTGAGAGTGATGAGAGTCTTTATACGAATGTATGTATAAGTGGAATGATTAATGAGAGGCTAAAGAGAGGGAGAATATTGCTTTGCCCCTAATATTGTGTATGCGCGTTATGTGTGTGCGTTTTTGTTGTTGTTTGTTTTTGTATATGCGCGTGTGCGTTTGTGTTGCTGTTTATTTTTGCGTGTGTATGTGTTAGCGTTTCTGTTAGTTTTTGTGTTTGTGTGTGTGATTGTTTGTTTTTGTATGCATATATGCAAGCTTAAGCAGCCATTTTGTTTATATTTTGATCGTGCACAAAAAACAGTAATAGCAGCGCAGTAGGCACAAATGCCAAAGAACTTTCATACATACGGCAAACGAGCTTTTATGCCGAAAAAGTATTTGCAAAAATTTTCCATTGGTGGCGCATTTATTATTCAACATTGCAATAAAACAGTAATGGCCGCGTAGTAGGCACACACATGGCGCATTGATAGCCACAGCAGCAGCAGCGCTACTAAAAAATCATTGGTAACTCGAGGTCTCTCTTTCGTGTGCATATATATAAAGCAATCATATTGTTTATGTGTGGATAAAGTCTGCAATTAAACAAAAATGATTTAGCAAATGCAAGCGCTGCCATCCACCATTAATAGTGGTGTGCAATAACCATGCCAGAATTCTGTGTCGTGATTTTGTTTATCGATGCATGAAATTATACAGCACTAAATATCGACATGCGCGCAAATATTTGCATAATAATACCAAAGATGGCACATCGATCAAATTATCGCAGTGGCACAAATCAGTAATGGCCGCCTAGTAGACATGCGCATAAAAATCCAGCTTGAAAAACATATGATCATAATCTAGCAGTCATACAAACCAGTAATGGCCGCGCAGCAGTTATGCGCATAAAACAGCTGTTCATAAAATAGCAGTGACACAAACCATGGCATGCGGCAACTTTCAAAAATGAGCTTTCATGCAGAAAAAGCTTTTATACGTCTAAGCTGGCTCAACAATTGCATATAAAACAGAGCAACATGACAAAACACAAAACAATAATAATTAACATGCATTAAGTTGATCAATATTTAATGTTAATAATAATAGCGCCAATAGTAATTAATATGCATTAAGTTGATCAATAGTTAATGTTAATAATAATAGCGTCAACAGTTGATACACACAAAATTAATAAAATATTAGCGCAAAAAGTATTGCAATATTTCACTTAACTTACAGTAAAAAACATCAACAATATTTAATACAAATATAACATTCGTACACCCCCAATTGTATGCGATCTGCAAATTAAATCAATTAAAACATCAAATAAAAACACAAATGCATAACCACAACTTACAGCAATGCCACCGGCACAACAACATTAAATGCAAACACCAGCCCCTCAATATAGCAGCAACACAAACGCATAGACCTAAAAAAACGTTACAAATCGTAGCGCACTCAGTAAAGTGCAAATAGACAGGCACAAAAAAAACTAAAACGAGAAAACGCAAGAAAAAAAAAACAAAAACATTGAGCCTTTTTATTGCTGTAAATTCCCAAAGGCAGTCGGCTTGCATACTTGCCGCCGGCAATCACAATTCAAATTGTAGCTCACAAAAAGCGAGCAAAAGGCTAAGCGCACAAACAAAAAAATAACGGCAAAAATTTACCAAAAAAAAACCAACAACTCGCGGCTATTTATTGTCCAAATTTACCGAGTGCGTTCGTATTGCACACTTGCCGGCAAGCCGATCCGTTTAAAATTGTAGTGCACAAAGAAATGTGCAAAAGGAATACCACAAAAATAGCGGTAAATAATAACAAAAGAAAAAAACAACAAGAGCATCAAGCCCATTTATTACCAAAAACCTGCGAGCGCACACATCTTGCACAATTGCCAAGCCGATTGCAACTAAAAAGCGGCGCGGATCATAAAGCCCACAAATATGAAAATTTGTGCTCCCTGAGCATCATTAAAATTGTGAGAGAGAGAGAGCACACACGCTGAGGCAAATTTAAAAAGCACCAATAAGTGGAGAGTAATGTGCGTGTTCGTACGAATGTGTGTATTAGTGGAATGAGTGATGAGAGCTGTTTGGTGTTTTTGTTTTGCTGTTCGTTTTAGCGTTTGCATATGTGCGTGTGTGTGTGTTTGAGAGTGATGAGAGTCTTTATACGAATGTATGTATAAGTGGAATGATTAATGAGAGGCTAAAGAGAGGGAGAATATTGCTTTGCCCCTAATATTGTGTATGCGCGTTATGTGTGTGCGTTTTTGTTGTTGTTTGTTTTTGTATATGCGCGTGTGCGTTTGTGTTGCTGTTTATTTTTGCGTGTGTATGTGTTAGCGTTTCTGTTAGTTTTTGTGTTTGTGTGTGTGATTGTTTGTTTTTGTATGCATATATGCAAGCTTAAGCAGCCATTTTGTTTATATTTTGATCGTGCACAAAAAACAGTAATAGCAGCGCAGTAGGCACAAATGCCAAAGAACTTTCATACATACGGCAAACGAGCTTTTATGCCGAAAAAGTATTTGCAAAAATTTTCCATTGGTGGCGCATTTATTATTCAACATTGCAATAAAACAGTAATGGCCGCGTAGTAGGCACACACATGGCGCATTGATAGCCACAGCAGCAGCAGCGCTACTAAAAAATCATTGGTAACTCGAGGTCTCTCTTTCGTGTGCATATATATAAAGCAATCATATTGTTTATGTGTGGATAAAGTCTGCAATTAAACAAAAATGATTTAGCAAATGCAAGCGCTGCCATCCACCATTAATAGTGGTGTGCAATAACCATGCCAGAATTCTGTGTCGTGATTTTGTTTATCGATGCATGAAATTATACAGCACTAAATATCGACATGCGCGCAAATATTTGCATAATAATACCAAAGATGGCACATCGATCAAATTATCGCAGTGGCACAAATCAGTAATGGCCGCCTAGTAGACATGCGCATAAAAATCCAGCTTGAAAAACATATGATCATAATCTAGCAGTCATACAAACCAGTAATGGCCGCGCAGCAGTTATGCGCATAAAACAGCTGTTCATAAAATAGCAGTGACACAAACCATGGCATGCGGCAACTTTCAAAAATGAGCTTTCATGCAGAAAAAGCTTTTATACGTCTAAGCTGGCTCAACAATTGCATATAAAACAGAGCAACATGACAAAACACAAAACAATAATAATTAACATGCATTAAGTTGATCAATATTTAATGTTAATAATAATAGCGCCAATAGTAATTAATATGCATTAAGTTGATCAATAGTTAATGTTAATAATAATAGCGTCAACAGTTGATACACACAAAATTAATAAAATATTAGCGCAAAAAGTATTGCAATATTTCACTTAACTTACAGTAAAAAACATCAACAATATTTAATACAAATATAACATTCGTACACCCCCAATTGTATGCGATCTGCAAATTAAATCAATTAAAACATCAAATAAAAACACAAATGCATAACCACAACTTACAGCAATGCCACCGGCACAACAACATTAAATGCAAACACCAGCCCCTCAATATAGCAGCAACACAAACGCATAGACCTAAAAAAACGTTACAAATCGTAGCGCACTCAGTAAAGTGCAAATAGACAGGCACAAAAAAAAACTAAAACGAGAAAACGCAAGAAAAAAAAAACAAAAACATTGAGCCTTTTTATTGCTGTAAATTCCCAAAGGCAGTCGGCTTGCATACTTGCCGCCGGCAATCACAATTCAAATTGTAGCTCACAAAAAGCGAGCAAAAGGCTAAGCGCACAAACAAAAAAATAACGGCAAAAATTTACCAAAAAAAAACCAACAACTCGCGGCTATTTATTGTCCAAATTTACCGAGTGCGTTCGTATTGCACACTTGCCGGCAAGCCGATCCGTTTAAAATTGTAGTGCACAAAGAAATGTGCAAAAGGAATACCACAAAAATAGCGGTAAATAATAACAAAAGAAAAAAACAACAAGAGCATCAAGCCCATTTATTACCAAAAACCTGCGAGCGCACACATCTTGCACAATTGCCAAGCCGATTGCAACTAAAAAGCGGCGCGGATCATAAAGCCCACAAATATGAAAATTTGTGCTCCCTGAGCATCATTAAAATTGTGAGAGAGAGAGAGCACACACGCTGAGGCAAATTTAAAAAGCACCAATAAGTGGAGAGTAATGTGCGTGTTCGTACGAATGTGTGTATTAGTGGAATGAGTGATGAGAGCTGTTTGGTGTTTTTGTTTTGCTGTTCGTTTTAGCGTTTGCATATGTGCGTGTGTGTGTGTTTGAGAGTGATGAGAGTCTTTATACGAATGTATGTATAAGTGGAATGATTAATGAGAGGCTAAAGAGAGGGAGAATATTGCTTTGCCCCTAATATTGTGTATGCGCGTTATGTGTGTGCGTTTTTGTTGTTGTTTGTTTTTGTATATGCGCGTGTGCGTTTGTGTTGCTGTTTATTTTTGCGTGTGTATGTGTTAGCGTTTCTGTTAGTTTTTGTGTTTGTGTGTGTGATTGTTTGTTTTTGTATGCATATATGCAAGCTTAAGCAGCCATTTTGTTTATATTTTGATCGTGCACAAAAAACAGTAATAGCAGCGCAGTAGGCACAAATGCCAAAGAACTTTCATACATACGGCAAACGAGCTTTTATGCCGAAAAAGTATTTGCAAAAATTTTCCATTGGTGGCGCATTTATTATTCAACATTGCAATAAAACAGTAATGGCCGCGTAGTAGGCACACACATGGCGCATTGATAGCCACAGCAGCAGCAGCGCTACTAAAAAATCATTGGTAACTCGAGGTCTCTCTTTCGTGTGCATATATATAAAGCAATCATATTGTTTATGTGTGGATAAAGTCTGCAATTAAACAAAAATGATTTAGCAAATGCAAGCGCTGCCATCCACCATTAATAGTGGTGTGCAATAACCATGCCAGAATTCTGTGTCGTGATTTTGTTTATCGATGCATGAAATTATACAGCACTAAATATCGACATGCGCGCAAATATTTGCATAATAATACCAAAGATGGCACATCGATCAAATTATCGCAGTGGCACAAATCAGTAATGGCCGCCTAGTAGACATGCGCATAAAAATCCAGCTTGAAAAACATATGATCATAATCTAGCAGTCATACAAACCAGTAATGGCCGCGCAGCAGTTATGCGCATAAAACAGCTGTTCATAAAATAGCAGTGACACAAACCATGGCATGCGGCAACTTTCAAAAAATGAGCTTTCATGCAGAAAAAGCTTTTATACGTCTAAGCTGGCTCAACAATTGCATATAAAACAGAGCAACATGACAAAACACAAAACAATAATAATTAACATGCATTAAGTTGATCAATATTTAATGTTAATAATAATAGCGCCAATAGTAATTAATATGCATTAAGTTGATCAATAGTTAATGTTAATAATAATAGCGTCAACAGTTGATACACACAAAATTAATAAAATATTAGCGCAAAAAGTATTGCAATATTTCACTTAACTTACAGTAAAAAACATCAACAATATTTAATACAAATATAACATTCGTACACCCCCAATTGTATGCGATCTGCAAATTAAATCAATTAAAACATCAAATAAAAACACAAATGCATAACCACAACTTACAGCAATGCCACCGGCACAACAACATTAAATGCAAACACCAGCCCCTCAATATAGCAGCAACACAAACGCATAGACCTAAAAAAACGTTACAAATCGTAGCGCACTCAGTAAAGTGCAAATAGACAGGCACAAAAAAAACTAAAACGAGAAAACGCAAGAAAAAAAAAACAAAAACATTGAGCCTTTTTATTGCTGTAAATTCCCAAAGGCAGTCGGCTTGCATACTTGCCGCCGGCAATCACAATTCAAATTGTAGCTCACAAAAAGCGAGCAAAAGGCTAAGCGCACAAACAAAAAAATAACGGCAAAAATTTACCAAAAAAAAACCAACAACTCGCGGCTATTTATTGTCCAAATTTACCGAGTGCGTTCGTATTGCACACTTGCCGGCAAGCCGATCCGTTTAAAATTGTAGTGCACAAAGAAATGTGCAAAAGGAATACCACAAAAATAGCGGTAAATAATAACAAAAGAAAAAAACAACAAGAGCATCAAGCCCATTTATTACCAAAAACCTGCGAGCGCACACATCTTGCACAATTGCCAAGCCGATTGCAACTAAAAAGCGGCGCGGATCATAAAGCCCACAAATATGAAAATTTGTGCTCCCTGAGCATCATTAAAATTGTGAGAGAGAGAGAGCACACACGCTGAGGCAAATTTAAAAAGCACCAATAAGTGGAGAGTAATGTGCGTGTTCGTACGAATGTGTGTATTAGTGGAATGAGTGATGAGAGCTGTTTGGTGTTTTTGTTTTGCTGTTCGTTTTAGCGTTTGCATATGTGCGTGTGTGTGTGTTTGAGAGTGATGAGAGTCTTTATACGAATGTATGTATAAGTGGAATGATTAATGAGAGGCTAAAGAGAGGGAGAATATTGCTTTGCCCCTAATATTGTGTATGCGCGTTATGTGTGTGCGTTTTTGTTGTTGTTTGTTTTTGTATATGCGCGTGTGCGTTTGTGTTGCTGTTTATTTTTGCGTGTGTATGTGTTAGCGTTTCTGTTAGTTTTTGTGTTTGTGTGTGTGATTGTTTGTTTTTGTATGCATATATGCAAGCTTAAGCAGCCATTTTGTTTATATTTTGATCGTGCACAAAAAACAGTAATAGCAGCGCAGTAGGCACAAATGCCAAAGAACTTTCATACATACGGCAAACGAGCTTTTATGCCGAAAAAGTATTTGCAAAAATTTTCCATTGGTGGCGCATTTATTATTCAACATTGCAATAAAACAGTAATGGCCGCGTAGTAGGCACACACATGGCGCATTGATAGCCACAGCAGCAGCAGCGCTACTAAAAAATCATTGGTAACTCGAGGTCTCTCTTTCGTGTGCATATATATAAAGCAATCATATTGTTTATGTGTGGATAAAGTCTGCAATTAAACAAAAATGATTTAGCAAATGCAAGCGCTGCCATCCACCATTAATAGTGGTGTGCAATAACCATGCCAGAATTCTGTGTCGTGATTTTGTTTATCGATGCATGAAATTATACAGCACTAAATATCGACATGCGCGCAAATATTTGCATAATAATACCAAAGATGGCACATCGATCAAATTATCGCAGTGGCACAAATCAGTAATGGCCGCCTAGTAGACATGCGCATAAAAATCCAGCTTGAAAAACATATGATCATAATCTAGCAGTCATACAAACCAGTAATGGCCGCGCAGCAGTTATGCGCATAAAACAGCTGTTCATAAAATAGCAGTGACACAAACCATGGCATGCGGCAACTTTCAAAAATGAGCTTTCATGCAGAAAAAGCTTTTATACGTCTAAGCTGGCTCAACAATTGCATATAAAACAGAGCAACATGACAAAACACAAAACAATAATAATTAACATGCATTAAGTTGATCAATATTTAATGTTAATAATAATAGCGCCAATAGTAATTAATATGCATTAAGTTGATCAATAGTTAATGTTAATAATAATAGCGTCAACAGTTGATACACACAAAATTAATAAAATATTAGCGCAAAAAGTATTGCAATATTTCACTTAACTTACAGTAAAAAACATCAACAATATTTAATACAAATATAACATTCGTACACCCCCAATTGTATGCGATCTGCAAATTAAATCAATTAAAACATCAAATAAAAACACAAATGCATAACCACAACTTACAGCAATGCCACCGGCACAACAACATTAAATGCAAACACCAGCCCCTCAATATAGCAGCAACACAAACGCATAGACCTAAAAAAACGTTACAAATCGTAGCGCACTCAGTAAAGTGCAAATAGACAGGCACAAAAAAAAACTAAAACGAGAAAACGCAAGAAAAAAAAAACAAAAACATTGAGCCTTTTTATTGCTGTAAATTCCCAAAGGCAGTCGGCTTGCATACTTGCCGCCGGCAATCACAATTCAAATTGTAGCTCACAAAAAGCGAGCAAAAGGCTAAGCGCACAAACAAAAAAATAACGGCAAAAATTTACCAAAAAAAAACCAACAACTCGCGGCTATTTATTGTCCAAATTTACCGAGTGCGTTCGTATTGCACACTTGCCGGCAAGCCGATCCGTTTAAAATTGTAGTGCACAAAGAAATGTGCAAAAGGAATACCACAAAAATAGCGGTAAATAATAACAAAGAGAAAAAAACAACAAGAGCATCAAGCCCATTTATTACCAAAAACCTGCGAGCGCACACATCTTGCACAATTGCCAAGCCGATTGCAACTAAAAAGCGGCGCGGATCATAAAGCCCACAAATATGAAAATTTGTGCTCCCTGAGCATCATTAAAATTGTGAGAGAGAGAGAGCACACACGCTGAGGCAAATTTAAAAAGCACCAATAAGTGGAGAGTAATGTGCGTGTTCGTACGAATGTGTGTATTAGTGGAATGAGTGATGAGAGCTGTTTGGTGTTTTTGTTTTGCTGTTCGTTTTAGCGTTTGCATATGTGCGTGTGTGTGTGTTTGAGAGTGATGAGAGTCTTTATACGAATGTATGTATAAGTGGAATGATTAATGAGAGGCTAAAGAGAGGGAGAATATTGCTTTGCCCCTAATATTGTGTATGCGCGTTATGTGTGTGCGTTTTTGTTGTTGTTTGTTTTTGTATATGCGCGTGTGCGTTTGTGTTGCTGTTTATTTTTGCGTGTGTATGTGTTAGCGTTTCTGTTAGTTTTTGTGTTTGTGTGTGTGATTGTTTGTTTTTGTATGCATATATGCAAGCTTAAGCAGCCATTTTGTTTATATTTTGATCGTGCACAAAAAACAGTAATAGCAGCGCAGTAGGCACAAATGCCAAAGAACTTTCATACATACGGCAAACGAGCTTTTATGCCGAAAAAGTATTTGCAAAAATTTTCCATTGGTGGCGCATTTATTATTCAACATTGCAATAAAACAGTAATGGCCGCGTAGTAGGCACACACATGGCGCATTGATAGCCACAGCAGCAGCAGCGCTACTAAAAAATCATTGGTAACTCGAGGTCTCTCTTTCGTGTGCATATATATAAAGCAATCATATTGTTTATGTGTGGATAAAGTCTGCAATTAAACAAAAATGATTTAGCAAATGCAAGCGCTGCCATCCACCATTAATAGTGGTGTGCAATAACCATGCCAGAATTCTGTGTCGTGATTTTGTTTATCGATGCATGAAATTATACAGCACTAAATATCGACATGCGCGCAAATATTTGCATAATAATACCAAAGATGGCACATCGATCAAATTATCGCAGTGGCACAAATCAGTAATGGCCGCCTAGTAGACATGCGCATAAAAATCCAGCTTGAAAAACATATGATCATAATCTAGCAGTCATACAAACCAGTAATGGCCGCGCAGCAGTTATGCGCATAAAACAGCTGTTCATAAAATAGCAGTGACACAAACCATGGCATGCGGCAACTTTCAAAAATGAGCTTTCATGCAGAAAAAGCTTTTATACGTCTAAGCTGGCTCAACAATTGCATATAAAACAGAGCAACATGACAAAACACAAAACAATAATAATTAACATGCATTAAGTTGATCAATATTTAATGTTAATAATAATAGCGCCAATAGTAATTAATATGCATTAAGTTGATCAATAGTTAATGTTAATAATAATAGCGTCAACAGTTGATACACACAAAATTAATAAAATATTAGCGCAAAAAGTATTGCAATATTTCACTTAACTTACAGTAAAAAACATCAACAATATTTAATACAAATATAACATTCGTACACCCCCAATTGTATGCGATCTGCAAATTAAATCAATTAAAACATCAAATAAAAACACAAATGCATAACCACAACTTACAGCAATGCCACCGGCACAACAACATTAAATGCAAACACCAGCCCCTCAATATAGCAGCAACACAAACGCATAGACCTAAAAAAACGTTACAAATCGTAGCGCACTCAGTAAAGTGCAAATAGACAGGCACAAAAAAAACTAAAACGAGAAAACGCAAGAAAAAAAAAAACAAAAACATTGAGCCTTTTTATTGCTGTAAATTCCCAAAGGCAGTCGGCTTGCATACTTGCCGCCGGCAATCACAATTCAAATTGTAGCTCACAAAAAGCGAGCAAAAGGCTAAGCGCACAAACAAAAAAATAACGGCAAAAATTTACCAAAAAAAAACCAACAACTCGCGGCTATTTATTGTCCAAATTTACCGAGTGCGTTCGTATTGCACACTTGCCGGCAAGCCGATCCGTTTAAAATTGTAGTGCACAAAGAAATGTGCAAAAGGAATACCACAAAAATAGCGGTAAATAATAACAAAAAGAAAAAAAACAACAAGAGCATCAAGCCCATTTATTACCAAAAACCTGCGAGCGCACACATCTTGCACAATTGCCAAGCCGATTGCAACTAAAAAGCGGCGCGGATCATAAAGCCCACAAATATGAAAATTTGTGCTCCCTGAGCATCATTAAAATTGTGAGAGAGAGAGAGCACACACGCTGAGGCAAATTTAAAAAGCACCAATAAGTGGAGAGTAATGTGCGTGTTCGTACGAATGTGTGTATTAGTGGAATGAGTGATGAGAGCTGTTTGGTGTTTTTGTTTTGCTGTTCGTTTTAGCGTTTGCATATGTGCGTGTGTGTGTGTTTGAGAGTGATGAGAGTCTTTATACGAATGTATGTATAAGTGGAATGATTAATGAGAGGCTAAAGAGAGGGAGAATATTGCTTTGCCCCTAATATTGTGTATGCGCGTTATGTGTGTGCGTTTTTGTTGTTGTTTGTTTTTGTATATGCGCGTGTGCGTTTGTGTTGCTGTTTATTTTTGCGTGTGTATGTGTTAGCGTTTCTGTTAGTTTTTGTGTTTGTGTGTGTGATTGTTTGTTTTTGTATGCATATATGCAAGCTTAAGCAGCCATTTTGTTTATATTTTGATCGTGCACAAAAAACAGTAATAGCAGCGCAGTAGGCACAAATGCCAAAGAACTTTCATACATACGGCAAACGAGCTTTTATGCCGAAAAAGTATTTGCAAAAATTTTCCATTGGTGGCGCATTTATTATTCAACATTGCAATAAAACAGTAATGGCCGCGTAGTAGGCACACACATGGCGCATTGATAGCCACAGCAGCAGCAGCGCTACTAAAAAATCATTGGTAACTCGAGGTCTCTCTTTCGTGTGCATATATATAAAGCAATCATATTGTTTATGTGTGGATAAAGTCTGCAATTAAACAAAAATGATTTAGCAAATGCAAGCGCTGCCATCCACCATTAATAGTGGTGTGCAATAACCATGCCAGAATTCTGTGTCGTGATTTTGTTTATCGATGCATGAAATTATACAGCACTAAATATCGACATGCGCGCAAATATTTGCATAATAATACCAAAGATGGCACATCGATCAAATTATCGCAGTGGCACAAATCAGTAATGGCCGCCTAGTAGACATGCGCATAAAAATCCAGCTTGAAAAACATATGATCATAATCTAGCAGTCATACAAACCAGTAATGGCCGCGCAGCAGTTATGCGCATAAAACAGCTGTTCATAAAATAGCAGTGACACAAACCATGGCATGCGGCAACTTTCAAAAATGAGCTTTCATGCAGAAAAAGCTTTTATACGTCTAAGCTGGCTCAACAATTGCATATAAAACAGAGCAACATGACAAAACACAAAACAATAATAATTAACATGCATTAAGTTGATCAATATTTAATGTTAATAATAATAGCGCCAATAGTAATTAATATGCATTAAGTTGATCAATAGTTAATGTTAATAATAATAGCGTCAACAGTTGATACACACAAAATTAATAAAATATTAGCGCAAAAAGTATTGCAATATTTCACTTAACTTACAGTAAAAAACATCAACAATATTTAATACAAATATAACATTCGTACACCCCCAATTGTATGCGATCTGCAAATTAAATCAATTAAAACATCAAATAAAAACACAAATGCATAACCACAACTTACAGCAATGCCACCGGCACAACAACATTAAATGCAAACACCAGCCCCTCAATATAGCAGCAACACAAACGCATAGACCTAAAAAAACGTTACAAATCGTAGCGCACTCAGTAAAGTGCAAATAGACAGGCACAAAAAAAAACTAAAACGAGAAAACGCAAGAAAAAAAAAACAAAAACATTGAGCCTTTTTATTGCTGTAAATTCCCAAAGGCAGTCGGCTTGCATACTTGCCGCCGGCAATCACAATTCAAATTGTAGCTCACAAAAAGCGAGCAAAAGGCTAAGCGCACAAACAAAAAAATAACGGCAAAAATTTACCAAAAAAAAACCAACAACTCGCGGCTATTTATTGTCCAAATTTACCGAGTGCGTTCGTATTGCACACTTGCCGGCAAGCCGATCCGTTTAAAATTGTAGTGCACAAAGAAATGTGCAAAAGGAATACCACAAAAATAGCGGTAAATAATAACAAAAGAAAAAAACAACAAGAGCATCAAGCCCATTTATTACCAAAAACCTGCGAGCGCACACATCTTGCACAATTGCCAAGCCGATTGCAACTAAAAAGCGGCGCGGATCATAAAGCCCACAAATATGAAAATTTGTGCTCCCTGAGCATCATTAAAATTGTGAGAGAGAGAGAGCACACACGCTGAGGCAAATTTAAAAAGCACCAATAAGTGGAGAGTAATGTGCGTGTTCGTACGAATGTGTGTATTAGTGGAATGAGTGATGAGAGCTGTTTGGTGTTTTTGTTTTGCTGTTCGTTTTAGCGTTTGCATATGTGCGTGTGTGTGTGTTTGAGAGTGATGAGAGTCTTTATACGAATGTATGTATAAGTGGAATGATTAATGAGAGGCTAAAGAGAGGGAGAATATTGCTTTGCCCCTAATATTGTGTATGCGCGTTATGTGTGTGCGTTTTTGTTGTTGTTTGTTTTTGTATATGCGCGTGTGCGTTTGTGTTGCTGTTTATTTTTGCGTGTGTATGTGTTAGCGTTTCTGTTAGTTTTTGTGTTTGTGTGTGTGATTGTTTGTTTTTGTATGCATATATGCAAGCTTAAGCAGCCATTTTGTTTATATTTTGATCGTGCACAAAAAACAGTAATAGCAGCGCAGTAGGCACAAATGCCAAAGAACTTTCATACATACGGCAAACGAGCTTTTATGCCGAAAAAGTATTTGCAAAAATTTTCCATTGGTGGCGCATTTATTATTCAACATTGCAATAAAACAGTAATGGCCGCGTAGTAGGCACACACATGGCGCATTGATAGCCACAGCAGCAGCAGCGCTACTAAAAAATCATTGGTAACTCGAGGTCTCTCTTTCGTGTGCATATATATAAAGCAATCATATTGTTTATGTGTGGATAAAGTCTGCAATTAAACAAAAATGATTTAGCAAATGCAAGCGCTGCCATCCACCATTAATAGTGGTGTGCAATAACCATGCCAGAATTCTGTGTCGTGATTTTGTTTATCGATGCATGAAATTATACAGCACTAAATATCGACAAGCGCGCAAATATTTGCATAATAATACCAAAGATGGCACATCGATCAAATTATCGCAGTGGCACAAATCAGTAATGGCCGCCTAGTAGACATGCGCATAAAAATCCAGCTTGAAAAACATATGATCATAATCTAGCAGTCATACAAACCAGTAATGGCCGCGCAGCAGTTATGCGCATAAAACAGCTGTTCATAAAATAGCAGTGACACAAACCATGGCATGCGGCAACTTTCAAAAATGAGCTTTCATGCAGAAAAAGCTTTTATACGTCTAAGCTGGCTCAACAATTGCATATAAAACAGAGCAACATGACAAAACACAAAACAATAATAATTAACATGCATTAAGTTGATCAATATTTAATGTTAATAATAATAGCGCCAATAGTAATTAATATGCATTAAGTTGATCAATAGTTAATGTTAATAATAATAGCGTCAACAGTTGATACACACAAAATTAATAAAATATTAGCGCAAAAAGTATTGCAATATTTCACTTAACTTACAGTAAAAAACATCAACAATATTTAATACAAATATAACATTCGTACACCCCCAATTGTATGCGATCTGCAAATTAAATCAATTAAAACATCAAATAAAAACACAAATGCATAACCACAACTTACAGCAATGCCACCGGCACAACAACATTAAATGCAAACACCAGCCCCTCAATATAGCAGCAACACAAACGCATAGACCTAAAAAAACGTTACAAATCGTAGCGCACTCAGTAAAGTGCAAATAGACAGGCACAAAAAAAACTAAAACGAGAAAACGCAAGAAAAAAAAAACAAAAACATTGAGCCTTTTTATTGCTGTAAATTCCCAAAGGCAGTCGGCTTGCATACTTGCCGCCGGCAATCACAATTCAAATTGTAGCTCACAAAAAGCGAGCAAAAGGCTAAGCGCACAAACAAAAAAATAACGGCAAAAATTTACCAAAAAAAAACCAACAACTCGCGGCTATTTATTGTCCAAATTTACCGAGTGCGTTCGTATTGCACACTTGCCGGCAAGCCGATCCGTTTAAAATTGTAGTGCACAAAGAAATGTGCAAAAGGAATACCACAAAAATAGCGGTAAATAATAACAAAAGAAAAAAACAACAAGAGCATCAAGCCCATTTATTACCAAAAACCTGCGAGCGCACACATCTTGCACAATTGCCAAGCCGATTGCAACTAAAAAGCGGCGCGGATCATAAAGCCCACAAATATGAAAATTTGTGCTCCCTGAGCATCATTAAAATTGTGAGAGAGAGAGAGCACACACGCTGAGGCAAATTTAAAAAGCACCAATAAGTGGAGAGTAATGTGCGTGTTCGTACGAATGTGTGTATTAGTGGAATGAGTGATGAGAGCTGTTTGGTGTTTTTGTTTTGCTGTTCGTTTTAGCGTTTGCATATGTGCGTGTGTGTGTGTTTGAGAGTGATGAGAGTCTTTATACGAATGTATGTATAAGTGGAATGATTAATGAGAGGCTAAAGAGAGGGAGAATATTGCTTTGCCCCTAATATTGTGTATGCGCGTTATGTGTGTGCGTTTTTGTTGTTGTTTGTTTTTGTATATGCGCGTGTGCGTTTGTGTTGCTGTTTATTTTTGCGTGTGTATGTGTTAGCGTTTCTGTTAGTTTTTGTGTTTGTGTGTGTGATTGTTTGTTTTTGTATGCATATATGCAAGCTTAAGCAGCCATTTTGTTTATATTTTGATCGTGCACAAAAAACAGTAATAGCAGCGCAGTAGGCACAAATGCCAAAGAACTTTCATACATACGGCAAACGAGCTTTTATGCCGAAAAAGTATTTGCAAAAATTTTCCATTGGTGGCGCATTTATTATTCAACATTGCAATAAAACAGTAATGGCCGCGTAGTAGGCACACACATGGCGCATTGATAGCCACAGCAGCAGCAGCGCTACTAAAAAATCATTGGTAACTCGAGGTCTCTCTTTCGTGTGCATATATATAAAGCAATCATATTGTTTATGTGTGGATAAAGTCTGCAATTAAACAAAAATGATTTAGCAAATGCAAGCGCTGCCATCCACCATTAATAGTGGTGTGCAATAACCATGCCAGAATTCTGTGTCGTGATTTTGTTTATCGATGCATGAAATTATACAGCACTAAATATCGACAAGCGCGCAAATATTTGCATAATAATACCAAAGATGGCACATCGATCAAATTATCGCAGTGGCACAAATCAGTAATGGCCGCCTAGTAGACATGCGCATAAAAATCCAGCTTGAAAAACATATGATCATAATCTAGCAGTCATACAAACCAGTAATGGCCGCGCAGCAGTTATGCGCATAAAACAGCTGTTCATAAAATAGCAGTGACACAAACCATGGCATGCGGCAACTTTCAAAAATGAGCTTTCATGCAGAAAAAGCTTTTATACGTCTAAGCTGGCTCAACAATTGCATATAAAACAGAGCAACATGACAAAACACAAAACAATAATAATTAACATGCATTAAGTTGATCAATATTTAATGTTAATAATAATAGCGCCAATAGTAATTAATATGCATTAAGTTGATCAATAGTTAATGTTAATAATAATAGCGTCAACAGTTGATACACACAAAATTAATAAAATATTAGCGCAAAAAGTATTGCAATATTTCACTTAACTTACAGTAAAAAACATCAACAATATTTAATACAAATATAACATTCGTACACCCCCAATTGTATGCGATCTGCAAATTAAATCAATTAAAACATCAAATAAAAACACAAATGCATAACCACAACTTACAGCAATGCCACCGGCACAACAACATTAAATGCAAACACCAGCCCCTCAATATAGCAGCAACACAAACGCATAGACCTAAAAAAACGTTACAAATCGTAGCGCACTCAGTAAAGTGCAAATAGACAGGCACAAAAAAAAACTAAAACGAGAAAACGCAAGAAAAAAAAAACAAAAACATTGAGCCTTTTTATTGCTGTAAATTCCCAAAGGCAGTCGGCTTGCATACTTGCCGCCGGCAATCACAATTCAAATTGTAGCTCACAAAAAGCGAGCAAAAGGCTAAGCGCACAAACAAAAAAATAACGGCAAAAATTTACCAAAAAAAAACCAACAACTCGCGGCTATTTATTGTCCAAATTTACCGAGTGCGTTCGTATTGCACACTTGCCGGCAAGCCGATCCGTTTAAAATTGTAGTGCACAAAGAAATGTGCAAAAGGAATACCACAAAAATAGCGGTAAATAATAACAAAAGAAAAAAACAACAAGAGCATCAAGCCCATTTATTACCAAAAACCTGCGAGCGCACACATCTTGCACAATTGCCAAGCCGATTGCAACTAAAAAGCGGCGCGGATCATAAAGCCCACAAATATGAAAATTTGTGCTCCCTGAGCATCATTAAAATTGTGAGAGAGAGAGAGCACACACGCTGAGGCAAATTTAAAAAGCACCAATAAGTGGAGAGTAATGTGCGTGTTCGTACGAATGTGTGTATTAGTGGAATGAGTGATGAGAGCTGTTTGGTGTTTTTGTTTTGCTGTTCGTTTTAGCGTTTGCATATGTGCGTGTGTGTGTGTTTGAGAGTGATGAGAGTCTTTATACGAATGTATGTATAAGTGGAATGATTAATGAGAGGCTAAAGAGAGGGAGAATATTGCTTTGCCCCTAATATTGTGTATGCGCGTTATGTGTGTGCGTTTTTGTTGTTGTTTGTTTTTGTATATGCGCGTGTGCGTTTGTGTTGCTGTTTATTTTTGCGTGTGTATGTGTTAGCGTTTCTGTTAGTTTTTGTGTTTGTGTGTGTGATTGTTTGTTTTTGTATGCATATATGCAAGCTTAAGCAGCCATTTTGTTTATATTTTGATCGTGCACAAAAAACAGTAATAGCAGCGCAGTAGGCACAAATGCCAAAGAACTTTCATACATACGGCAAACGAGCTTTTATGCCGAAAAAGTATTTGCAAAAATTTTCCATTGGTGGCGCATTTATTATTCAACATTGCAATAAAACAGTAATGGCCGCGTAGTAGGCACACACATGGCGCATTGATAGCCACAGCAGCAGCAGCGCTACTAAAAAATCATTGGTAACTCGAGGTCTCTCTTTCGTGTGCATATATATAAAGCAATCATATTGTTTATGTGTGGATAAAGTCTGCAATTAAACAAAAATGATTTAGCAAATGCAAGCGCTGCCATCCACCATTAATAGTGGTGTGCAATAACCATGCCAGAATTCTGTGTCGTGATTTTGTTTATCGATGCATGAAATTATACAGCACTAAATATCGACATGCGCGCAAATATTTGCATAATAATACCAAAGATGGCACATCGATCAAATTATCGCAGTGGCACAAATCAGTAATGGCCGCCTAGTAGACATGCGCATAAAAATCCAGCTTGAAAAACATATGATCATAATCTAGCAGTCATACAAACCAGTAATGGCCGCGCAGCAGTTATGCGCATAAAACAGCTGTTCATAAAATAGCAGTGACACAAACCATGGCATGCGGCAACTTTCAAAAATGAGCTTTCATGCAGAAAAAGCTTTTATACGTCTAAGCTGGCTCAACAATTGCATATAAAACAGAGCAACATGACAAAACACAAAACAATAATAATTAACATGCATTAAGTTGATCAATATTTAATGTTAATAATAATAGCGCCAATAGTAATTAATATGCATTAAGTTGATCAATAGTTAATGTTAATAATAATAGCGTCAACAGTTGATACACACAAAATTAATAAAATATTAGCGCAAAAAGTATTGCAATATTTCACTTAACTTACAGTAAAAAACATCAACAATATTTAATACAAATATAACATTCGTACACCCCCAATTGTATGCGATCTGCAAATTAAATCAATTAAAACATCAAATAAAAACACAAATGCATAACCACAACTTACAGCAATGCCACCGGCACAACAACATTAAATGCAAACACCAGCCCCTCAATATAGCAGCAACACAAACGCATAGACCTAAAAAAACGTTACAAATCGTAGCGCACTCAGTAAAGTGCAAATAGACAGGCACAAAAAAAACTAAAACGAGAAAACGCAAGAAAAAAAAAACAAAAACATTGAGCCTTTTTATTGCTGTAAATTCCCAAAGGCAGTCGGCTTGCATACTTGCCGCCGGCAATCACAATTCAAATTGTAGCTCACAAAAAGCGAGCAAAAGGCTAAGCGCACAAACAAAAAAATAACGGCAAAAATTTACCAAAAAAAAACCAACAACTCGCGGCTATTTATTGTCCAAATTTACCGAGTGCGTTCGTATTGCACACTTGCCGGCAAGCCGATCCGTTTAAAATTGTAGTGCACAAAGAAATGTGCAAAAGGAATACCACAAAAATAGCGGTAAATAATAACAAAAGAAAAAAACAACAAGAGCATCAAGCCCATTTATTACCAAAAACCTGCGAGCGCACACATCTTGCACAATTGCCAAGCCGATTGCAACTAAAAAGCGGCGCGGATCATAAAGCCCACAAATATGAAAATTTGTGCTCCCTGAGCATCATTAAAATTGTGAGAGAGAGAGAGCACACACGCTGAGGCAAATTTAAAAAGCACCAATAAGTGGAGAGTAATGTGCGTGTTCGTACGAATGTGTGTATTAGTGGAATGAGTGATGAGAGCTGTTTGGTGTTTTTGTTTTGCTGTTCGTTTTAGCGTTTGCATATGTGCGTGTGTGTGTGTTTGAGAGTGATGAGAGTCTTTATACGAATGTATGTATAAGTGGAATGATTAATGAGAGGCTAAAGAGAGGGAGAATATTGCTTTGCCCCTAATATTGTGTATGCGCGTTATGTGTGTGCGTTTTTGTTGTTGTTTGTTTTTGTATATGCGCGTGTGCGTTTGTGTTGCTGTTTATTTTTGCGTGTGTATGTGTTAGCGTTTCTGTTAGTTTTTGTGTTTGTGTGTGTGATTGTTTGTTTTTGTATGCATATATGCAAGCTTAAGCAGCCATTTTGTTTATATTTTGATCGTGCACAAAAAACAGTAATAGCAGCGCAGTAGGCACAAATGCCAAAGAACTTTCATACATACGGCAAACGAGCTTTTATGCCGAAAAAGTATTTGCAAAAATTTTCCATTGGTGGCGCATTTATTATTCAACATTGCAATAAAACAGTAATGGCCGCGTAGTAGGCACACACATGGCGCATTGATAGCCACAGCAGCAGCAGCGCTACTAAAAAATCATTGGTAACTCGAGGTCTCTCTTTCGTGTGCATATATATAAAGCAATCATATTGTTTATGTGTGGATAAAGTCTGCAATTAAACAAAAATGATTTAGCAAATGCAAGCGCTGCCATCCACCATTAATAGTGGTGTGCAATAACCATGCCAGAATTCTGTGTCGTGATTTTGTTTATCGATGCATGAAATTATACAGCACTAAATATCGACAAGCGCGCAAATATTTGCATAATAATACCAAAGATGGCACATCGATCAAATTATCGCAGTGGCACAAATCAGTAATGGCCGCCTAGTAGACATGCGCATAAAAATCCAGCTTGAAAAACATATGATCATAATCTAGCAGTCATACAAACCAGTAATGGCCGCGCAGCAGTTATGCGCATAAAACAGCTGTTCATAAAATAGCAGTGACACAAACCATGGCATGCGGCAACTTTCAAAAATGAGCTTTCATGCAGAAAAAGCTTTTATACGTCTAAACTGGCTCAACAATTGCATATAAAACAGAGCAACATGACAAAACACAAAACAATAATAATTAACATGCATTAAGTTGATCAATATTTAATGTTAATAATAATAGCGCCAATAGTAATTAATATGCATTAAGTTGATCAATAGTTAATGTTAATAATAATAGCGTCAACAGTTGATACACACAAAATTAATAAAATATTAGCGCAAAAAGTATTGCAATATTTCACTTAACTTACAGTAAAAAACATCAACAATATTTAATACAAATATAACATTCGTACACCCCCAATTGTATGCGATCTGCAAATTAAATCAATTAAAACATCAAATAAAAACACAAATGCATAACCACAACTTACAGCAATGCCACCGGCACAACAACATTAAATGCAAACACCAGCCCCTCAATATAGCAGCAACACAAACGCATAGACCTAAAAAAACGTTACAAATCGTAGCGCACTCAGTAAAGTGCAAATAGACAGGCACAAAAAAAAC
This sequence comes from Chymomyza procnemis, assembly GCA_035046065.1. Lineage (NCBI taxonomy): Eukaryota > Metazoa > Arthropoda > Insecta > Diptera > Drosophilidae > Chymomyza > Chymomyza procnemis. The sequence goes on from JAWNOJ010000026.1 coordinate 39,896, forward strand.
TAAAACGAGAAAACGCAAGAAAAAAAAAACAAAAACATTGAGCCTTTTTATTGCTGTAAATTCCCAAAGGCAGTCGGCTTGCATACTTGCCGCCGGCAATCACAATTCAAATTGTAGCTCACAAAAAGCGAGCAAAAGGCTAAGCGCACAAACAAAAAAATAACGGCAAAAATTTACCAAAAAAAAACCAACAACTCGCGGCTATTTATTGTCCAAATTTACCGAGTGCGTTCGTATTGCACACTTGCCGGCAAGCCGATCCGTTTAAAATTGTAGTGCACAAAGAAATGTGCAAAAGGAATACCACAAAAATAGCGGTAAATAATAACAAAAGAAAAAAACAACAAGAGCATCAAGCCCATTTATTACCAAAAACCTGCGAGCGCACACATCTTGCACAATTGCCAAGCCGATTGCAACTAAAAAGCGGCGCGGATCATAAAGCCCACAAATATGAAAATTTGTGCTCCCTGAGCATCATTAAAATTGTGAGAGAGAGAGAGCACACACGCTGAGGCAAATTTAAAAAGCACCAATAAGTGGAGAGTAATGTGCGTGTTCGTACGAATGTGTGTATTAGTGGAATGAGTGATGAGAGCTGTTTGGTGTTTTTGTTTTGCTGTTCGTTTTAGCGTTTGCATATGTGCGTGTGTGTGTGTTTGAGAGTGATGAGAGTCTTTATACGAATGTATGTATAAGTGGAATGATTAATGAGAGGCTAAAGAGAGGGAGAATATTGCTTTGCCCCTAATATTGTGTATGCGCGTTATGTGTGTGCGTTTTTGTTGTTGTTTGTTTTTGTATATGCGCGTGTGCGTTTGTGTTGCTGTTTATTTTTGCGTGTGTATGTGTTAGCGTTTCTGTTAGTTTTTGTGTTTGTGTGTGTGATTGTTTGTTTTTGTATGCATATATGCAAGCTTAAGCAGCCATTTTGTTTATATTTTGATCGTGCACAAAAAACAGTAATAGCAGCGCAGTAGGCACAAATGCCAAAGAACTTTCATACATACGGCAAACGAGCTTTTATGCCGAAAAAGTATTTGCAAAAATTTTCCATTGGTGGCGCATTTATTATTCAACATTGCAATAAAACAGTAATGGCCGCGTAGTAGGCACACACATGGCGCATTGATAGCCACAGCAGCAGCAGCGCTACTAAAAAATCATTGGTAACTCGAGGTCTCTCTTTCGTGTGCATATATATAAAGCAATCATATTGTTTATGTGTGGATAAAGTCTGCAATTAAACAAAAATGATTTAGCAAATGCAAGCGCTGCCATCCACCATTAATAGTGGTGTGCAATAACCATGCCAGAATTCTGTGTCGTGATTTTGTTTATCGATGCATGAAATTATACAGCACTAAATATCGACAAGCGCGCAAATATTTGCATAATAATACCAAAGATGGCACATCGATCAAATTATCGCAGTGGCACAAATCAGTAATGGCCGCCTAGTAGACATGCGCATAAAAATCCAGCTTGAAAAACATATGATCATAATCTAGCAGTCATACAAACCAGTAATGGCCGCGCAGCAGTTATGCGCATAAAACAGCTGTTCATAAAATAGCAGTGACACAAACCATGGCATGCGGCAACTTTCAAAAATGAGCTTTCATGCAGAAAAAGCTTTTATACGTCTAAGCTGGCTCAACAATTGCATATAAAACAGAGCAACATGACAAAACACAAAACAATAATAATTAACATGCATTAAGTTGATCAATATTTAATGTTAATAATAATAGCGCCAATAGTAATTAATATGCATTAAGTTGATCAATAGTTAATGTTAATAATAATAGCGTCAACAGTTGATACACACAAAATTAATAAAATATTAGCGCAAAAAGTATTGCAATATTTCACTTAACTTACAGTAAAAAACATCAACAATATTTAATACAAATATAACATTCGTACACCCCCAATTGTATGCGATCTGCAAATTAAATCAATTAAAACATCAAATAAAAACACAAATGCATAACCACAACTTACAGCAATGCCACCGGCACAACAACATTAAATGCAAACACCAGCCCCTCAATATAGCAGCAACACAAACGCATAGACCTAAAAAAACGTTACAAATCGTAGCGCACTCAGTAAAGTGCAAATAGACAGGCACAAAAAAAAACTAAAACGAGAAAACGCAAGAAAAAAAAAACAAAAACATTGAGCCTTTTTATTGCTGTAAATTCCCAAAGGCAGTCGGCTTGCATACTTGCCGCCGGCAATCACAATTCAAATTGTAGCTCACAAAAAGCGAGCAAAAGGCTAAGCGCACAAACAAAAAAATAACGGCAAAAATTTACCAAAAAAAAACCAACAACTCGCGGCTATTTATTGTCCAAATTTACCGAGTGCGTTCGTATTGCACACTTGCCGGCAAGCCGATCCGTTTAAAATTGTAGTGCACAAAGAAATGTGCAAAAGGAATACCACAAAAATAGCGGTAAATAATAACAAAAGAAAAAAACAACAAGAGCATCAAGCCCATTTATTACCAAAAACCTGCGAGCGCACACATCTTGCACAATTGCCAAGCCGATTGCAACTAAAAAGCGACGCGGATCATAAAGCCCACAAATATGTAAATTTGTGCTCTCTGAGCATCATTAAAATTGTGAGAGAGAGGAGGACACACGCTGAGGAAAATTTAAAAAGAACCACTAATGAATGGAGTGAAGAGTGGCCGTCATTTATTTAAAAAAAGGCGTTAAAAACCCGTAACTTTTTACAGAGCGTTACGAAAATGAAAAGTTTGAGGTCTTTTTAAGTGGCAAGAGACATACTTAATTAAAAGTGACTATAAATGTGTTTATTTGGAAATCAATTTGCATGATTGTGGGCTTTTACAATTAGCGTCTCATTTTATCGATATACAGTTTTATCGAATGTATGAAACATCGTATAGTATCGATATTTACGATGTATTTTAGGAGCTGCAAACTTGTTTATTACGCTTCTTTGGCGTAAACAGTGTTTACTCAATTTACACTACTAGCATACAAATTTAAAAGTATCTGGCTAAGGTTTGTTTAATACATACGACATAAGTTTTTAATTTTATTTTAATAATGACGGTAAAAAGCCGTATCTTTTTGCAGAACGTTATGAAAACGAAAAATTGGAAGCCTATTAAATTTGCAAGTGTTTAATTTTAGTAAAAGTGATAAGCAATGCTTTCATTCGGAAATCCAAGCATTAAATTCAATTTAATTACGCATTCCGTGCATTTCAAATCGTACGATTGTGCACTTTTACATTAGTTTCCCATTTGATCGATTTTTAATATTTCCGATATATTTTAGAAGCTGCCAAAATTTGATGTTAATTACTTAAGCCTAAATATGAATTAATCAATTTACACTAATTGCATATAAATTTTTAAAATACCCGGACAACTTTCAAATATTTCAATTGCTACATTGCGTTTAAATAACCAAGTTATTAAGAAATCAAAAAGATGATGTGCAAACTAAAAAATGATTTTTGAACTATTGAATTTATTGCTGTGGAAATTCAAAAAATCATACAATTTACAATTAATACATGGCAAACCTAAAAAGGTATAAAAGTAAATTATTGATTAGAGAAACACCTGTTACTATTACGCAATTATTTTGGGTATATTCCATGCAAACTGAAAGCGGCGAGAACGCTAACATTTTAAAGTTTTGTGCCGAAAGCAAATGAGCTCAAAAAAAACCTAATTAAGAATTTTAGAGCAGAAACACCATGCTAGACATAACAAATTGTTAAAAGAACGACGCACGAATGTGCGTCAAGAAAACTTTGAACTAATCACGTAATGAATTTGAAAGTAAGATCCGGCTTCATCACAGTATAAAGACGTTAGTAGAGACTTTAAAATCGGACAGGCCGACCATTTCGTATTTTCATGCAATGCAATGAAATTATAAAAATTAACATTAAATTTAGTTGTAATTTAATATTTTATTTAAGTTCCTTTGTCTTCATATTCTTCACATGGCTTACTTCTTATTGCACTATAAGACTTTTATAACTTAGTTCGACATTATATACTTTTTCGCTGATTGTGTGTTAACTGGTATAAAATGAACTCATTATTTGAGATGAGTAATTAGGTGCTTCTTAAATTGGCCACCCGGGATGAATTCGAAATTCATATTTGGCCGCGCATGGACGACTTATTATACAAAATCTTGATATAATCTGAACATTTTTAATGCAAGACTACTATAAACAAATCTAACCGATCATTAAAGAGTGCCACTCCTTTTGACTGGTTAATACTTTGTGGAAAATTGTACCTATGGTTATTGCCTCTTAAAAACTTCAGTTTATTATTTAGGTAACTTTGTTAATTTACCAATTTAATGCCCTTCATATATGAAATTTTCTTAAACTACATGACTCAGTCTTCGTCTTGGAAAAAAATAACAAAAATAATTATTATATATAATAGGGATAAAAAATCAACAATTGTGACTTTAATACATTTTAAATTTTAAAAAGTTCATAAACTGGTTCTTTGACACAAATATATATACACACACATAATGTATATATATATATTTATATGAAATATAAATAATTTGTTCATACATATAGATATATATATATATATATAATGTATACATATACATGAATTATATTTCAACGTTCTAAAACTACTCAAGGACTTCAATAAATATATTTATAATTAGGATATATAAGTGGACACAGCATTCCAACGAAATTTTTCCTTAATATAAAAAATACTTCATATGTTTTTTAGACTTAATAAAAACTATATACCTTTGTAAGTGTGTAAGGACTAGGGCGTAATTATGAACTCAATACAGAATGTAAAGATTATGTTTTTCCATTGTGAACAAATTCATCTGTTAGATAAAATTATAATATTTTGGCTTAACAATAAATTTTCAATGTGAACAGACTAAGGAGTTCTCTTAAATTAAATTATAATATATAGGCATATATGGATTGTATTACATTTCGAAAAATAAAAGTTTTGTGAGCCATCTAAGCCCTTACAAGTTGCCACGCTCTATATAAGTGTATAGTAGTTTGAAAAATAAGTTCCTAACAGCTTTTTTCAATTGCAAGATAAATAGAACAAAAATCAATAGTAGCGTTTAACGAAGTATGACAAGGATATATTTACATAGTTCCAATAAATTTTGCTTAAATTAACCAATTATCTAGTTTTGGTGTTGCTCGCTGTTCGACAAACCATTTGCCAATTGTTTTTTTTTATCAAAAATAGGAAGCTTGGATTTAACAGCGCCCTCGCAAACCATCATTCGTTGGTGCACTGGCTTTTTATCTAACTCAAAGCAAATAGCGTCGGCGTTTAGATGACGCTTAAAGTCTGAGTAACGTCGTGCCTCGTATGACATATAATTAGATCCCAAAGCAGACGCGGCTACTGCTGCAGCTACCGTGCCATTACCACTACGATAGGGCATTGATGGTGGTAAAGATTCTTGTCGTTTGCGTTCAAAATATTCAACTATTTTGGCAATTTGTGCCGATCGTGTGCTAGGTAGTGCGGTGAATGTTCGATCGTCCCACAACAATGATTCCGAGCCAGCGAGACTGCTTATGTCATCCGAACTGTCTGTGTAGATAGAGGATGTTCGATTCTTGCAGTAGAGTAACTGATTAGTAGCAAAAGGGCTTCGATGCAGCAAAGTATGTATTTCAGAGTCAAGGGTTATACGGTTAAGAAGTTCAGCCGTGGTACCTAGTTGTGGGTCGCTTCCATTGCTGCTAAGCATGGCATGATGACAAGTAAAGCGTCGTTGATGCGGTCTGGATGCAACCACTTCAGCTTCCAAATCATCAAGTGAGTCCAGCGCTGTAGAAGACGATGTATTGCCGCAGGTGACGGGCAAATCGTCTATAAGCAATACGGACGATGAGGTAGAAGAAGATTCATTTAAGAATTGACGTTGCGGTTGTTGTGAATTTAAAGTAGATGTGGCGTAGTAACAACAGCGACATAGGCTTGCCAGTTTATCTCTAAAATATATAAAAGTGATAAAGTCTAAATTTGGACACATAATTATAAAAATGAATTATTCTCACCCAAGTTCACTACCAGCACAATCTTCAGGCTCAAACATTAACTGCGATTTAAGCTGCTCGTAACAGCAAGTGCCAGTGTTTCCAGCTCTACTGCAACTACGGCCACCAAAAGCTCCTATGTTGTTAATATGACGACTGAAATTGGTGTTTGTTATAACAGCGTCTGACTCCTCATTAAAACATGAGAAAAATCCACTTTCAATAGAGTCGCGGCGGGTAAGATTTGCTTTTGATGGCAATAACTCGCACGAATCTTTAAATTCATGTAATTCTAAATCAGTGCATGAAGAAACAGAGGTAGGAGTCGCAGCTAATGGAAGAAAACAGTTGGTCAAAAGTGGTGTTGGTGGAGCAAAAGCTACCGAAGCACTTGAGCAAGGAAATTCAATAGAATTCTTGCAATCGACTGTGTCCTTATCAGGAACAGATTCAGTTGCAGCTGTCAAAGTGACTGTTGAAGCACTTGTTTTTAAAAGCGGCGGGTTTTCCAACTCAATACTATTTTTTATATTAACGCTGCTGTTATCACGAAAGAGGGGGTGTGCATAAAGTGAATTTGCACGAAATTTCCGCGTTGTTGGCAATGTCGGTGGGCGTCTAGAGCTGTCATCGCTGCTTGATTCAGCATCAGCGCAATTGCCACCTCCATCAGCATCTTCACCCTCAGATGTGCAATCATCACAATCGTCGTCATCTGTTGCTGAAGCTACTGCTGACGCTAACGCTGCCGCGGTGCGTTTCGGCAGCTTGAGTTCTATAGCACTATACTTTCGCGTTAGCTGAGGAGATACTGGCAGGCTTTTTGGTTCAGTTAGCGAGATATTTTCTGTCGCTGGTTGCTTCGAATTTGTGTCTACTCCATGCTTGATGGCCTTGCTTTGGATGGCCAAAAGCTCTTTGAAGAAAGGAGCTGACATTTCGAAGCACGAGCTGAACAAATCGCCAACTCCAGCAGCATAAGTCTTTGGATTGGCTCCCAATATTTTTTTAACTCCACGTAACTGTGCAAGAGCTGTGAATGGATTTGGTTTGGAGCCATTGTCTTTATACACAGTGGGCTTGTATTGCGGGTCCTTTAAGCACATCGTTTCTCCGACCTTACGCAAAGTCAGCACAGCAGACCCTGGTGTCTTTATTACCGGCAGTACCACCCCTGATGATAGATCGCTTCCTTCCAACTGACGTGGCGGTGTTGGTGACCTAGTGGATGAGCGCTGCCGCTGCATTTGATGGCAACGCGCCTTGTCGCTGGGTGTCGTATGTAGTGGAAAATGTATGATATTTTCACTTAGGGAACGGCGATGTAAAAGAATTTCGGCTTCAAGTTTCTGCGTAGCACGGCGTACACGTGACTTAAGTATATTATCGAGACTTTCTTTTCTACCGGTAGAATCCGTTTTTACTCCTGCAATCGCTGATGATGGTGACTGTCCCGATGTACTACTGATTGGAAAGTGAAATCCGCTTTCATCTAATTTTTGCTGATGTCGTGGTGTGAGTACACCTGCCGGTGCAGTTGAAATTGTTTGCGCAGAGTTGGAAGTAGAATTGCCTTTGATAATATTCTCACTGTCGCTACAGTTAGGTGAACAATTATTAAGCTCAAGCGAACTCAATGGGCTGGCGTTCGTCGATTCGTGCTCATATTTCTCTGTTAAAAGCATTAGTTTTTTAGTTGCATCGTGGAAACTCGGACGACTTTTTGGATCGTACTATAGATGAATAAAAATAAGCTTTAAAAACATTTTTAATAATAATATTTACTTGCCAGGCAACAATAAAAAGCAAGCCTTAAAAACACAGGTGGTGTATCCATAGGACATAGCTCGACGAATGCCAAGTAGTCTAATCCAAACGATGCCGTTCGGGGCATCATGTCAGGATCTGCCTCAATTCGTGCAATAATTTCACATTGTATAATTCCGAATGAGAAAACATCACTAGTCTGGTCATACCATTGACTTTTTAGGCATTCAGGACTAACCCAATACGGAGAGCCTACGGTCTCCAGGCGCGCTCTTCCTCTATAAATTATATGGCCATTTTAATCATTTTGCACATTTGATAGTTAAAGGGTTACTTACGACTTATCTGGTATCTTTGCTGCTAATCCGAAGTCACCTACAACGGCTTCATATTGATCATTTGCCAATTTGCGTATAAGAACGTTCTTAAAAAAAGTTAAAAATAATATTTTGAAATCTTAAGTTATTTTATTTCTTACTTTGCTTGTTAAATCCCTATGAAATATGCCAGCATCATGCACGTAAGCCATGCCACGTGCTATACCTAGCGCCAGTCTTATTTTCTGTATGGAGCTAAGGGCAATTTCTCGATTGGCCAATAACTGCTCCAATGATCCTCCATTTATATACTCAGTTAACGCATGTAGTTGCCCCTCTTGTACACAAACACCCATAAAACTGAAAATTGAATTTTTAATGATTTTTTCAATTCTTTCTTTTATCGAGTTAAATGTTATATAAAAAGCATGCAGATAGATATGCGTAGGTATATAAAATTGTGCAGGTGTCCGAATATGTTATACCCTAAACTATTCTCTCCATTCAAATTCTTTTATACTTTTCAATATCTACACCTACATACAGTTCCGTATAAAATCAAAGAAAGTTACTAAAGAGCATGTTGAACATTATTAGGTTCTAGTATATATATTGAATACATATAATTGACAGTGAGTATGATTGCATAGAAAAAACTTTTACACTGCGATTTTGAGACAATTTCCCTTCTGAACGCCATAACGATGTATTTAAGAATGAATTTTTACCAGCAAAATTAAATGAATAATCTGAAAAGCAATTGGCTTATTTAAGGTCGAAAATATCTTGAAGACGATCCACCTTATTCATCATTTTAATATAAGGATAATAAACCAAATATCTGCTCATCTAAAAAAAGTGTGTTGGAAATTTGTATACCCTGCATTACTGAGGTGCATAGGGGCACGAAATCGACATCACAGGCACTAAGCAAATTAAATAAAACCAAATAAATGCGTTTTAAAACGTTCAAGAAAGTGCTACTGCCTGTTTTATATATTTCGAATCATTTAACATAAAACTGTATGTGTGTGCTGGTCAAACGTCCTCCAAAGGTTTCATGTAACTATTTTCAAGTTGCTTTACCTCAGAATATTAGGATGCGATAATTTATTCAATAATTGAACTTCACGAAGCATGTTGGGTCGGTTAGCGCGCAGTTGATTCATTTTTAGCACCATCACTTGTCCAGTTGACCGATGGGTAACCTTTAAAAAAAAAAAACAAATTTTGGACAATTAGCGTAATTTACCTTGAAATAATTTTAAACAGATAAATTAATTGTAAGGTGCGCGAAATAAGTAATTGGTATTCTAATTGAGAATGTGTTAAAGCTGTACTATATATTATATAATGATTGCCTTTGGCTTACTTTGAAGAATTATTTGGTCTTTTTTGAATACTTATTTTACATGCAGGCAGTGCAGGGAACCAGGCGTCAAGGAAACCTTGGAAAAACTTCAAAATAACTTTGCCTCTTAAAGTACTTTGTTTAAAAAACAACTAGATTACTGTTGAATGTTTTACTAAAAACTTCTTGTCTTTGGTCTTAATTATTTTAAATTTGTAAAGAATTTCTTTTGATTAAATATTTTTTTCCCCCCAAAAACTCTCATTGGGTAAGTTTACTTCTGCCTCTTAAAGTGTTTCAAAAACCATAAGATCAAGCTTAGCTACCTTTAGTTTACTGTTGTCTCTTGTCGTTCGCCTTAATTTTTCTAATTTGCCAAGAATTTCATTAGATTAAATATTTTTTCTACTAGATTTATTAAATGAAGACTAGAACACTCTTAAAGAATGAAGGTGATTACAGTGAAGTTTTATCTACTTAACCCTGCTACAAATATACTGGGATATGAAACCAAAAGGTAAAAAAATTGCGTGTGTTAAAGTTGCGTGTGCACGAGTTTGCAATCGATTTGGCCCATAGGAAGTATCTGATAGTCAACCGAATTCGATTAGAGTTTGCAACGCTTTAAAAAAGTATCTGGTAAGTATAAGTTGAAAACAAAAAAAGAAATACAACGAACTTAGGCCGATTTTCCCTATGGAAACTATATTAAATTCTTGACCAATTTTGATCAAACCAGGCATAATACATATACATACATATATATAGCCGATTCTAATAATATTTTACATGGGACTTGGAGCCATTAAAAACCTACTGGGAGTCGAATTTATTTTGATTTTAATGCGGTGCTCCAAAACACCACTATGGGAACTATATTATGTATATAACCCTGATATAAAAAAACAAAAATATTCTCGGAAAAAGTTCTATGGAAGAAAAAGTTTATATATTGTCAAACAGTAGACTACTCTACAAATTGTATTTATGGTTAGAAAATTAAACTCTCAATTTTTTCGATATATTTTCACTTTTAGTTACGAAAAAATGTTGCAGTTGCGGAAATAAAATCATCAACGAAAGTCATGAACATTTCAAGTCATGATCATAATCAAACATGCGTGTGTATATACATGAATACAGGTGCATGCCGATGTGAGTGTACAAAAACAAGCCGCATCCTTTCCTTGTTGTCCACAAACGATTGCACATGCTACACAGCCTTGAACCACAGTAGACAAACCAGTCAGACACATTGGTTGTGTTTGTGTAAAGTTGGAATGGCTAAACTTGCCGGTCTGCGCCCCTTACGATGTATTAGCTAGTTTGTCTGCAATTTTACGTGGCAAAACGCGTTTTTATAACTGTCATCTGCGTGTGTGACATTCAATTTAATCATGAAAACGTTTTAACTATCTCCCAATACGTTTCGTTTTTTTTTTTTTGTTTACATATATTTTATAAAATTGACATTTGCAAAATGTTTACTTGCAGGATTATTACAATGCATTCCATATGCGGATTTTATTAAAATATTGATGTTAATAGATTCACGACCACGTTATTTAACAACGAAGTATATTTTTTACTTGCTACCGCTCGTTATTATTGGAATTAAATTTATTAGTGTAACGTACGCTATAACAAATGCACCTTTTAGAGACGACTCGCTCCAAATAAAGAAAGCGAAGCAAGAAAAAATTTTAATTACTCTTTATCTATGGTTTAAGAAACAAAGCAAAAGTGAAATGCTGTAAAAAAATAAATTGCACACCTGGATTCACAATTGTTTCAGCACTTGCTTACAAACAAAATCGCATTCACAAATTTATTTCTCTGTATAATGTACATATATATAACCAAGCTTTTGTTCAATGGATTAATTTTACGCCATTTCAATTTAAAACAAAACAGTATACATTATTTTTAATCATTTTCAGTCCGTATAAAGTCAAAAAACCGTGTATACAAATTATTAAAAAAAATTACTGAAAAACACTTAAAAAGTCTTCCAAAAACAAATATTTTTCTCTCTTTGTAATAGTAAACAGTTTAGTTTTTAAACATAACCATATATTGATCATAGTCGGTTGATCCCGATGGACCTCCAAAGTCACAAATATTGTGCACTTTGACTCGGAATGGCAAATTTTTCATTTATTGCATAACAGTTTTGTTGAAATAAAAATCAAGAATTAAAACAGTACAAATATCAAAGCATAACAATACTAATAAAGCAGAAGTTAAATAAGTTTCAAAATAAATTCCAAAACAATTAAAAAATTTACTGCCGAATTAGGGCTATTCTCAAGAAATTTCGTAAAAGGATTTGAAGCTGTTGTGAGTAAAGCTTTTAGTAGCTAGTTTTTATTGAAGAAATTGAGAATAGATTTCTTTACCACTGCAATACAGTAAAAAATAAACAAGCTTTACCACCCTACAAATGAAAAAAATGTAAATTTGTTAGGTGAATCATTAATGAAGGTTAAATATTAAGAGAATTTTGTAAAGGTTTTGAAAATAAAAAACAGATTGCGAGTTAAAAAGTTACAGGCATAACAGTTTATTTGTATATATCCTATATAAAGTAACTATTTAGTTATTTTGCATTTAACAAAATAAGGTACAAAACCCAAATATTGACTATTAAAATAAGAATATATAAAGCATATGGGAGTGGTAGTACTTTTGACACAAAGAGCATTGATGAATTTAGAAAAACGGTTACTTATAGAATAACTAGTATAGGTTTGCATCGCTTTATTTTATTGCGCTTTATGTTTTATATTAAAATGGGTTTAACATTTTCTAGACTCTTTGAACCAATAAATCATTTTATGGGATTCAACACTAGTAAAGGAATGTATACAACGAAAATTAGCGGACGGCTTGCGTAATTTTAATCAAAATGTCGATATTACGTTAAATATTATATCGTGAATTGGTTTATAAATACTAGCAGAATTTTATTGTTCAAAAATGCCAGTGGTACGAATCTAATTGCTGTATAGATAGTATAGCTTAAGATTTTATTAATGTATTTTATTCATATAAACGATAATTTGAATGAAAACCTTAAAAAAAGTTTCTTTTTGCATTGCAAGATTGCGTGTGAAATTTTGAGTGCAATTTCTTTTTGTTCATCTGGAAAAGCACGCAACAGTAAGCCCTCGAATTGAATTGTATTACAATAGTTAAAACACAATGAATAATTTGAGGTTTATTGTTGACAAAGATAGAAAATGAAAGTTACACTTTTTTAAGAAAAAGTGAAAATAAATTTCGATTTAGAAATCTATTTTATTTTTTAGTGATAATTGTTATATACTAATGTAACATATTTCACAGCCAATTGTAAATTCTGTTATAATTTACTATTGACTTGAGACTGATTTCTTAATTATATTAAATATTTTGGTTCTATTAATAAAGGCTCAACAATGTATGTTACCCACATTTAAGGTTGTTCTAAATTTGCAAAAACAATTTATATCAACCTGAAGATTTGATTGCTAGATTTTATGTTAACTCTAGTCCATACAATTAAATAGTTGTGATTTAACTTACTTTAAACACTTCTGAGAAAAATCCCGATCCAATTTTTTCTTTAACAAAGTCGTCGACTGAATATAATGCTGACACAGCAGTCCGTAAGGCACGACATGACGGGCCCGTAACAAGACGATCTGACGAAATAGTACGAGTAACATGGGGAGGTGTTGGTAGATGGGTGCCCGTTGAAAAAGTATCTGCATGTGCTGAACTAATGCTTGCAGCCGCGGTAGCCTTACTGTATCCGCTTTGCATATTAGAGGCTTTGTGAGATGCGCACATGTCTGATGTGGTTTGCCTCAAAAATGACGAATCCACTTGATCTGTAGAGTATTGGTTATTTTCAGCTGGTGGGCCAGGTCCACTATGCTGATTAAGACTCATATTTATCAGCTGCGCTATATATTATAAACGTTTGCTATATATGATTTAAAAAATTACAACAAAATTTTTCCTATACTTGACAATGCAAAAGCATAAGTTAAATACGCGTGTAAACAGCAATCAGCGGTTGGTCCATGTTATATGTATATCTTAATTGAAAAACAAACGATTTTGCTATTGCTGCGATGTTTTGATTTTGTTAATAATTAAAAATTCGGTCATTGGAAGTTAAATTTTTGTTGGAAGCTCCGAATTTTGGAAGTCTGAAACAAAAAAGAAAAAATCTACGTGAATATTTTATTACTCAGACTTTTGTAAAGGAAAATTTAAGTATATTCATGACGATTTAATGAAACAATAACTTTTTACCAGTAAAAGAGGATATGTTTAAATGAACGAATATGATAAAATTCTAATTTCTAAGATTTTACATAATAAGGTGCATGTATTGATGATACATAAATCAAAATATTATTGAATTGATGTATAACTATTTCTATTTAAAAATTTCTATTATAGAATATTTTTGCTGGAATTAAAGGCGCGTGACGAATTTCATGGGCACATGCTTTCTTATCATCAATATACAATCACACTTAGATAATATAAAATTACTTATATGATCAAAACTACGAAAATGTTTATAAATCTTAAGGCACTTTGCGGGTATATATGCATACTTCTGTCATAGTATATCGCGCGTTCCCTGTCGAAACACTTATCAACCCTTGCAGCTATATGTATTGTAGAAGAAATAGCAAACAAAATAATATAAAATTTGATGATATACAAATTTTCCGGTAATACACAAATTTTTAAAATGTACTAACTCCGCTGCGTATCGTAACAGTTACTCGGCAATGTGCTTAATAATTGTTTTTGTCTATTTGGGTGCATGACTATGCTTACCAAGACACACGGTCTTGGAATACTATCAGAGGGCCAAATTAAAACCACATAGACATATATGTATTTTTTGTATGGAAGCGGAATAAAAGATAACCGGATCATTAAGCAGTTATGACTGTGGCCTCATGCCTCATATCTGAAGTTTTAGGAATAAACTTTAATGGGCTGAAAATTATGTATTTTTTCCGAATCATTTTTCTATATATTGTATTTTTGAATCATGATTGCATATCGTTGATTACTTGACATGCGATTGATAGGTGTTTAAGATATGAGCTATGCAACCCCTCTACAGTACCATGGCATTCACGTTTCTAGTGACATAAGTATAGATTTGGCTGTACGTAATATAATACTCATAAACGGCTGAAATGGAAACATTCATTTGGTTTTTTGCCCTTATCAAGCACATCGTACGATAAGATAAAAGTAAATAATATTTTTGGAAACAATACTTCTAAGAAAAAGTTATGGGCGAATTTAAAACAAATACAAATTTAGCCGATGTAACTATACAGCGATCCTACTGATTTTGACTATTATTTTTGTAAAAATTACTGTTTTTTACTAAAATAACGAAATCATTAATAAAGAGCGTCAAAATTAACGAAACTAAAAAGTTAGGTTTACCAAATAAAACATTGTGAAAGTTTGTTAATGATTGAAATGGATTAATGATTTCCTTGATGGGTTTTAGAAGTTGGGTAATCTTCATATCTTTTATAACGGAAAGAAAACTACAAAACTATATCTCTTTCAGCTATTGTAAAAAAAAATTAATTCCATCACAAATAACACAAAAAAGTAGCTGTAAACTGCTGTACAATTTGAATGATACGTTTTTAATCCAGTTACCTATTGTGAACAGACAAACATTAGGCATATTTCATAAGGATCCTTGTAACCATGCGTTAGAAATCTCCAAGGTAGTTATAATGCAAAAATTAAAATCTATTTGTCTCGTTATTGAAATACAATACTTTAAAGAAAATTATGTTCACAAAATGCCGTAATATTTCAAATATACTACAAAACTGTTACATTTTATGTATAAGGCAATTAATCGAATATAAAGAAGTTTAAGTCGGTCGTCTTTTTATTGGTTGCACACAGCAGCATACAGTAAACAAATATTATACATATCTGCTTTATTTCTGGTGCGAATGTGTTATTTTTACATTTCCGCTGCTCTCAAAAATATTTATGAATGTTGATGCACCCTCTCTGTACACACAAATTTCACATTCCAAGTGCATACACACACACATATTAAAGCATAGCCAAAACTTCCGTTGATATACATACACAAAAGCAGCATAAAAGAGAGCGGATACACACATACAAATAAGAAATTGTTGTACAACAGAAGAAGGGGAGAAGCAGAAGTAAAAGTAGATACATATGCTTCCTACACGTTTGCATTTTACTTCTTAAAACAAAACAAACATACTCTGAAAATAGGCTCAAATTATTTACCACTTGTTTTAATAATCCAATTATGTATTTGTACACGTTGGTTATTGGTACACTCGAACACTCACTCATTTAACTCACAAAACACATATCTTCGTGCTTGCATGTATGTGCATATGTATGTAGTGGACTTGCATTGGCATTTTCCTTATTTCTTTTTTTTTATTTAAGATGTCAAATCTGACGTTTAAGATTTTTTTGAAGCATGTTTATTTACTTTTAATTCAGATTTTACAAACTTTTTTATTGGCACTGTTGTCTTGTTTTTGATTCCACCAGCACAGAAACTTTTGCAAAATGGTACATTTTCTCGACGCGCACACACGACCTCTTTCGCTGTTGTTTTGATTACATTGATAGAAATAAGGTAACTATCGATGAGTAAAATCTTTGATTTGTTGTGTCATCGCAGTTTAGGCAATGTGCACCCTTCAGATGCACATTTGAAACAAGTTGGCAGGGTTCAAGAAAAAATAAATTCGGCGTTGTAAGGCGTATTTATTGTTTATTATGAAAAAAATATTACATAAGTGTTTAATATTTTTTGTTTTTTACGTATTTCATGTATTTTTTGGCATTAAAATTATCCTCTACCTCTTCCATAATCTTAATGTTCTTGCGCGGTTTTCGCGCTTCGAGACGACTTTTACGTTCTCCCTCAGATAAAACATTAAGGTCTAGTGGAAGCTGTGTAAAGAATGTATGAAAATTACTTTTGCACCTCGTTAACAAGAAATACTCACTCTTATTATTTTTCGTGGCTCTGCATATCGTATATTTATAGTTGAACCGTCAGGTTGTACGACCACTGTAGGGTACATGCGGGAGTAGAGACTACGATGCAGCCGCGTGACTGCTGCTGTTGCCGAAGAAAAGGAGCGTACTTGCTGTATAATATAAACAAAATATTGCATCTTTTTATTTTATACTTGTTTTGTTGATGCAACTCTAACCACACTCATCTAAACAAAAAATTTTTACTTTATGAACTCTTATCGTAAATCGATATACATAGTACAGCCCATCGATACATGATGTTAAAGTTATTTTTTAATTGTATTACAAATATATTACAGGTATTATTTTTGAGTAATAGAATTCTATTCGCTTTACCATTTAATAAATCTAACAATCTTACGAAATTTGATACTGGAAATATCATCCCTGTTCAATACTCTTGGAGAAATATTGCCAGACGTTTTTAAAAGCTTCGATAAATAAGAGTTACACAACAACCCTGCAATTGGTTTAGAAGCTGCTTACTTGGTAAGTGCAGAAAATTTGTAGAATTATTTTATAACTACGTAATTAAATAGCCCGTCCCATCAATATATATATGAAATAGTTCATTTTAAAACTGCGAATGTATTAAAGAAACTTAAGTCAAACGGTATCATACAATAATTTATTTCCGTTGACACTAAATTACATAATTTCCAAATGGTTCCATTTTTACAATTAAGTAAATAAACGAGTGGAATAAGAAAACTGCGTGCTTGAAAGTTTTAAAAATTTTAAAAGGTATTGCTTCCTATCACAACTAAGCCTTAACATATGAATATCGTCGTCACTTTACTATTCGTATTGCAAACATAACCTCTTAATTATTTGTTTTAAAGGAAAACATTCAGAAATGGCCGCCCGCCGCATCGCGCAATCTTCTATCAACTGGTCTGCATTGGCAGAAAGGGTGCCTGCAAACCAAAAAGGAAGCTTTGGAGCTTTCAAAACCAAGGCCGACATCTATGTTCGTGCTGTCATGGCAAACCCTGAAAATCCACCAAAAATTGATTGGGCTTACTATAAGCGCTTAGTCCCCGTTGCGGGATTGGTTGACAGCTTCCAAAAACAATATGATGCACTTACTATCCCATATCCCAAGGACAATGTCTCGTCACTGGTCGATGCTGAGATAAAGGAAACCCAGTCTGAAATTGCTACCTACAAAAAAGGTTCTGAGCAGCGTATTCAAGATTATCAAAAAGAAATCGCTCATCTTAAGTCTTTATTGCCTTACGACCAAATGACAATGGAAGACTATCGTGAAGCTTTCCCTGAGAGCGCCTTGGATCCATTAAATAAGCCAACTTTCTGGCCACATACGCCAGAGGAGCAAGTTGGATACAAATCCAAGGAACAATTGGAGGCTGAGGCTCAGGGACACCACTAAATGAAACCCCCAAAGCAATACAAACAATTTCAGAGCCTATTATCGATTTAAAATTGTAAACACATGCTTATGTTTAATAAATGAAGTGGCGACGAAATATAAGTTTTAATGCATTAATAAATACGTAAACGTTTTGTTTAAGAAGGCATTTAATGTCTTGTACAAATTGGGTTATAAGTCTTATCGATGTATCGATAAAAAGCATATGTTTGTACGTTCTATGTGAATGCCAAACTAAAGAGAAGACAATAGATTGCAAATTATATTAAAGGTCGGCTTTATTTTGATTTTATACAGTAAATACTAAAAAATTAGCAAGTTGTGATTGCAGAAGTTTAATTTAAATAACCTATTTAAGTTTTGGTCTCGAAAACCATATGTTTGATGCAGTTAAACACAACGGAGCTTGATTTTGCATGAACTACCTTACAATTTTGCTGTGTAATCGAAAACCGACGATGCTCTCTCGCCGGAGCAAGGAGAAATCGCAGGCACACAAAGAGGGCGTTGTGGGAAAGTATGTTAAAAAGGATGTTCCACCCGAGATACCAGTCATTAATGTATGGACGTCCTATGCAGACCAGCGTGCAAAAAAGAAATCGCTGCAAAGATGTGCAAGCACATCACCTAGCTGTGAATTTAAGACTCGCAGCTCTAGCACCAGCCGCAATACTTATTCTGCACAATATAACACACAGCCAGACTATTACCACGCGCGACGCGCGCAAAGCCAATTACCTCCTAATCGAAACCCTACAAGTCAGTCCTACCGATCTGAGCTTGAATTCTATACCCAACCACCAGCTATTAAACTTAGAGCTAGCAGTAATCAACTAAGTCACGGTACCAGTAACTATGTTAATATCGAACAACTTGATAGAATGCGTCGGCAGCAGTCATCGCCGTTGTTACATACACCGACAACTGGATTTGAACGTGGTTACTCTACTAACCAAAAACAATTTCATCCAAATGTGGCTAATGTCAGCTACGATGGAGAAGCTTATGTTAATATGCATCAATTAGCACGCAAAACTAATTCACCCACACACTACGCAACTCAGCACATTTACGAAAATCCTTATCGTGTTTCATCGATACGAGGAACACAATCTCAGCGATCTGAATCACCAATTTATAGCAATACCACAGCCTCCGTCTCGTCGGCTACTTTAGCAACCAATCCTCAATCTCATCATCTTAATGTTCCAGCCAGTGGTTCTCTATGTGGCCGTGGGGGAAGCTCAGGTAGCATAAGGGGCGGATCAAACTCAGTACAATCACTGTATACACCTCAAACTCAGCCAGGATCCGGTATTGCTACTCCCACTGGCGTTAGTAGTATTACCAATAGCTCTTTGCAAAAGGTTGCATCACAGCAGTCACTCACTGAAGACTTACCCTTGCCGCCAGGTTGGGCAACTCAGTTCACAATGCACGGCCGAAAATATTATATCGACCACAACGCTCATACCACACATTGGAACCATCCGCTGGAACGCGAGGGCCTGCCAGTGGGCTGGCGACGTGTTGTATCAAAATTACACGGGACCTACTATGAAAACCAGTATACCGGACAGTGTCAGCGCCAACATCCTTGTCTTACATCCTTTTACGTGTACACTACTTCAGCAGAGCCCCCAAAAGCCATAAGGCCGGAGGCACCGTTATTTGCACCTCCTACTCAAACGCATAATGCCCTTGTGCCTGCTAATCCATACTTACTAGAAGAGATACCCAAATGGCTGGCTGTATACTCATCATCCGATTCTTCTAAGGACCATCTTCTTCAGTTTAATATGTTTAGCCTTCAAGAACTTGAAGGATTTGACATGATGCTTGTTCGTTTATTTAAAAAAGAACTTGGCACGATAGTTGGATTTTATGAAAGGTATCGGTGAGTATTTTTACAACTACCCATGAATTCGAATTTTTATAAATAAATATATTTCGGTTACAGCCGCGCCCTTATACTTGAAAAGAACCGCCGCTCAGAGCAAGAACGTTACTTACAGGAGTTGCATTCAAATGGGGGACAAGGCAACCAGCAATGACAACCAGCTGCCTACCTTCGTATTTTTAAACTTATTCATAATTGCTACACATTTATCCAGTGCTTAAAAAAAAAATTAACTTTAATGTAAATTTTATTTACGTTAATAATTGAAATGTTTCTATTTTAATTTTTGCCAGGTGCCTTAAAGTTTACCTAAGCACAACCACGTGTAAAAATTAACTTTACAATTTTAGTGATAAATAATGCAATATTTATTTTATTTATTCTTTATAAATATATCAGTGTCAGCAAAATTAAATAAAGTATGGCGCCAAAATAAAGGTATGTAAAGTATTAGTACAATAATAACCATTGTACTTATTTTTATTCACATTTATTTCATTGAGGAAGTCGTGCAACTTTTCATGTAGCAATATTAAGGTATTTATTTCGTTACATATCGGAAGCTGGTGCCTCTTTTTTACATTTACTAATTTGCTTATCATTAGTTTTTATGAACATGTATACAGAACGATTCTGATATATAATATGTAAATATATACTATGTGAATGTGTAGAGGCGTAAACGTTCCAATCAATGTGAGCCACATACAAACAAACGTATGTACGGATGTATGTAGATTGATTTATATTGTATTATATTCACATCACTTATTTTTTATAGAGTTTAAATATATGTAACTTAGAAAATATAACCTTTTTTTTAATAAAATGTGCAAGATCTAAAGCTCTAAACCGCACACAAAAAATGTTTATTGAAGTAGGGTGTCGTGATATAAGCCTGTTCTGGGACGGGTTAACAAAGTTTGTGTTCATGTTTTGTTCTTTGGTGAGTAAACAATCAAGTCGGTAAAGCAACGTACGAAGTAGGTATCGTTTGAGAATCGTCTTCGTGACGCTGTCGTATACGATACACTTATTCGCCTTTTTAATTGCCAGTTTGAACGACGTGTTAAGTTAGTCAGCTTTAGATGTTAAGAAGTAAGTGCATAAACTGAGCAACAGTATATATAAATTGCCGACGACGTCCCCTTGTTAAATGTTTTGTACTACAATCAGTTTTTATGTGTATATAATACAAATGTATTTATGTAAAAGTACATATATATGTGTATATGTGGTGCGTGTTTTTATGAAAAAACTTTAACTGCTACAAGTTTGTGATTTACACCTTTTCAAAAATATGCAACTTTATCATATTACCTTTACTACTTAAATCTAGAGAAAGTTCTAATCTGTCACAATACATACTTCTCAAAATTAGTTTAAACGTGTTTTATGAATACCCATGTTTTAATTTAAAAATTAATTTGAGTGTTTGTAATCATATTGGAAACATTAAGGAATGTGCGTATGCATTGTGATCCAATGTATTTGCAATAACGGATATCCATAAATCAATTAACGTTATCGGTTTCATTCATGGAGATAAGCTCATTGTTTTAGCGTAGTCATCTTTTATACATACATTCAATTATCATATCAAGGCAAGGTATTTAATGACCCCGGTAAGGCATATACTTTTTTGGCGGCATTACAAGTGTATTTTTAAACAGTATAATTAAAGGCGTTATTAAAATCTAATTGCTTATTATAAAGCTATCAGACAAGAAAAAAATATTGACACTCTAAAAGCCGGCTTATTTGTTAATGATAAGTTATTGCCAAAACTCTTACAACTCTTATAGTGGATATTAATTGGTACTACAATCTGTTAATTTACAATTTTTAAGCAATAGATGAATCATTTTGATTATCTTAAAAGTTTCCACTATATTTTTTGTATTCAGGCATAATCAAAGGAAGACAAATATTTTCTTAAGTATCGCAACTTAGCATCTCATGCATAATCGTAATCGTGTTAATGGGTCTACAACTTGAAATATTTTTGCTTTTGCTTCCTGTTGTAGCACAATGTAAGTATATTTTTTAACATCGCTAGACAAATATTTATAATTTTATTCATTATTTCTGAATTTTAGTACCCAATGCAAGGGGGCAAACTTCAGATGGGGCTCTTATCGTAAGCACAAATGATATTGTCGTGCTTGTGAATGCCAACGAAAGTTTTGTTATACAAGAAAAGTAGGTATTGGAATAAATTGTGTTATATCACATAATACTGTTTATCGTATATATTAGTGATCATCTGCCAGGGGATATTTCCGTAAAACTGATTAAACAACACGAAGATCTTATAAACTTGGATCCTGATTCCTTCGTCTTTTATAAGAATACAGAAAACAAACAAACTGTGATAGTGACTGGCCGAAAGCCAGGCCATGTGGAGGTGACAGCAAGTAGTATTCCCAATGATAGCTGGATTACAGATGGATTCTTTGTTCGAGTTGTTGTGGCCAGGTCGAAGGCGCTAATCGTTACATCCAGTATCTTTGGTTGGATTTACTTCGTAGCTTGGTCTGTCTCTTTCTATCCACAGATATATATTAATTTTCGCCGAAAGTCGGTTGTCGGATTAAATTTTGATTTCCTGGCACTTAACATCGTTGGCTTTACACTGTACAGTATGTTTAACTGTGGACTTTTTTGGATAACATATTTACAGAAAGAGTATGAAAGTCGTCATCCGAGGGGTTTAAATCCGGTTATGTTGAATGACGTAGTTTTTTCGCTTCATGCTATGTTCGCCACTGTTTTAACCCTTATGCAGTGTTATTTTTACGAGGTAAAAAAATTATAATACCTAATTGGAGTTTGCTTTATTAACTACTATTATGTTCTAGAGCGGAGGACAACGCATTTCAAAAACAGCATCCGCGTTATTGGGAATTTTTGCTCTTTTTGTAGTAATTTCGGCCGGGTTAGCTGGAGGATCTGTTATACACTGGCTGGACTTTTTGTACTACTGTAGTTATGTTAAATTGATAATAACTATTATAAAATACGTACCACAGGTAGGCAATAATAAAATGTGTTCTAATAATCGTCAAAACTATCAAATTTTTAGGCACTTATGAACTATCGACGTAAGAGCACCGTTGGTTGGAGCATTGGAAATATATTATTGGACTTTACAGGAGGGACATTGAGCATGCTTCAAATGATCATTAATGCGCATAATTACGGTAGCTATGAACCTGAGAACTTTTTTTTGTTTTTTAATATTCTTATTTTATTTACTATATTTAAAGATGATTGGGTTTCTATTTTTGGTGATCCAACAAAGTTTGGCTTGGGCCTTTTTTCGGTACTTTTTGACGTTTTCTTTATACTACAACATTATGTATTTTATAGGTATTTACGAAAAAATGTAGAAATCTTTAATGTAATGTCCGAAAAAATGTATACTACTATTTAATTGTCTTTTCCAGGCATTCAAACAATAATATGAGCCGCGAAACAACGGTTGAGAAAGGAACTGAAAAAACAGTGAATAATGACCCGATTAATAAAAGTTAGGAAATTATTTTAATTGTTTACAATTTTGAACTTGTTTCACACGCCATGAATTAAATCGTTTAACTTACACTTATGCTCTTTGTATTTTTTATATAATTGCAACACAATTTGCCAATAAAGTATAAGAGATATTCAATATTTTCATTCTTTATGCAAATGATTTCTTTAAATAATCTTTTTTGCTTACAATTTTTTTTAGGCACATTTCATTGAAATAATATTGATTCTTATGCACATTTGCGATTTTGTTTTCTGCAATGTATACGAAAGTATTATAAATTAATTAAAAAAATAATATTGTTGTTGCAGCCACACTCTGTTTTATTTATAGGAAATCAATTTGTATACATCATTTTGCAGTAAAAGTAAATGTTTTTCTCGGGTTAAAATTATAAACAAAACATAATTATACAATGTCGTTTTTACAAGTTCATTGGCAAGTTGGCAAAACCAATTCACGTATATATTTTTGGCTATTGCTTTTATTAAACTAGCGCTCATTTACTACCTAAGCGATATTATCCAACACTCGTTTTGCAGCCATGCCAACTTATCTTACCACAAAATGTTTTGGTTTACACACACGCACCTCGCGGCTTGTTGAATTCTTAGATTAATTGACTGAACTAGCAAATCTTATACTGAAGGCATGTACATTGCGCAGCAAATGTCCTGGCATAAAGTTAGGTATAGTCTTATCACTTAAAATTTTTTGTATGAAACAGAGATTGAACATTATTGTAAGGAAATTAATTTTTGTAAACGAAATCTACTAACGCGCAGTCATTCCGACGAGGAACAGCGAGAATCGGCTACTGTTGCAGAAATAACCAGCAGGTCAGATGGTTCAATTGAAACTACTGCAGATAACGAAACTCATGAGCAATCATTTGAAAATACGTAAGTAGACTGCGCTACATTAGATCAAGCTGCTTTTATACTTTTCACTTTTAATGTTCCTTAAAATTCTTTAGACCCTCTGAGCCAATGGCATATTTACAAGGTCTCAATGTAAGTAATATGTTAAGTTACATGTAAACAGAAACATAAACATATAGTTTTTTGCAGTCAGGAAATTTGATGCAGTTTAGCCAGGTAAGCGTTAACAAATTTTGCTCTATAATACTTTAAAACGTTGGGACAAATCTGTTTGTATAAGTATAAGCAAAATACTGGCAACGGCGGATAGGCCGTCAGTGACAATGGATATATTTATTTCAAACAATCCCAACGGCATTATTTTGTGCTGAGTATTTAGTATGCTTAACGAAAATGCATTCACCGCTTGGACATAACGTACATCCACATCTACATTCAACGGAATTTGCTGCAATTCAACTCCTGTCTGTCGCGTTTCTGCCAAAATATCACTGCTCAGCTGGGCTAGTAATGTAATTTCCAAAAAGGATATGCCTAGAAAAACCAAGTTAATAAGCGCATTAAAAGTGTCGTAAGGGATTCCGTTAATAAACGTGCTTGCTATTGCATAATACTGATTAAAAAACCCAACTGTTATACCCAGCAGATGGCATAGGAGTGATAGAACAATTGAGAGTGCCATCAAGTCCATATAGTCTGAAGCCTGGGAGCAAACAATGCTGTATTTACTGGCAAGAAAGTCCAAGTCATCTGAAAATTTACAGTAGCTTTGCATGCGATAGAATGGCGAGTGCAGTTCCTTCTGTTCTATTATGCGCACCTGTTGCACTTGATTTGCAAGTCGTGCATTTAGTACTTGTAATATTCCTTTTGCTATAATCATAGCGCCGTAATAGCAATTGTTAAGCAAGTTTGAAACGACCATTGGAAATAATTTATATAATGTCCACACATAAGACAGTTGCGGCTCGTTGCGACGCTGCTGCAGTATTAACGCGATTTCAATCATTAATGGAAATCCAATACCTTTGATCAGCGCAAGGGCTACAGACCGCTTAACTGTCCCGCCATCCAATTCAAGTTCTTTAAGTGTTTGGAACAACTGCACCTGGCTCATAAAATGAGCTACTTTCGTTGCCATTATCATTTGACTTATGAAATTTATGATTGCAACAGTAACATGCATGTAACTATAGAGTTTAACAGCGTCCAAAAGATCAAGTCGAGAGTGAATGTAATCCTGGTGAATTTGCCGTATATATATACTTGTAAACAAAACGAACACAGCCAATGTGTACGCTAAGTATGCTTTGGAAAAGACAAACCGCTGATTCCCTTGCGGATTGTACCGTATTGCGAATAGCCCGAAAACACTTAAAAAACCTATCATTGTTATAAGTAAAAGACGCACTAAACGTGTGTGGCCATGCCTTTGTTTACTTGTGTTCAAGTACATTGCGTTTCGTTTTTTAAATTATTTCTTGTTGCTGTAAAATGTTTACTCCTTTTATACATTAACAATGAACATGCGTAATTGCATATGTGAGTCTATTTTTGTCCGTTAATTAAAAGATTTGTATCTCACAATTGTAACTATGTATTCATTGTCATAAAGTCCTAATTGCCGAAAATTATTGGATCAATAATTAATTTGTAGTGTTCAAATTATATCGAATATGATTATATCTTATTGTCCCGCTATTAAAGATTTTTATTGTAGCATACGTGATATGCCAAAGCAAACCACTGCGCTTCATTTATTAATTTTTTTTCTTACAGCAATCTGTTTTGCAGGAGCTTATGTTGCAGAGTATTAAACCCCAGCTTAACACACTTCCCACTCTGGATAATCACAACTATGGAAACTACGACTTTAAAATCGTTGTTAAAGAGCCACCCAAATCTCATTGGATGTTTTCTGTGACACTCAATAAGGTTTACATTCGCATGAACAAGGTAATTATTGCTATGTTTAAAAATCGGCTCTGTTTTAGAATATTTTTGTGTTTTTCGCTTTATAGACTTTCAATATAGATGTTGAATTCAAATCAAAAATGCCTATACAGCCACTTCATTTGCGAGCTTTTATTTGCTTTGTTAAGGAAGTAAGTGGCCCTGTCCTGCGTTGCCAGAATCATTTAAGTACTGATCCAAGTAGGTCTTAAAGTAAGTCTTTTTCAATTCCATAGTAAAGTTTTATGTTTTCTAGTTACTAATCCCATACAACGGGAAAGCTTGTTAAGATGCGAAAATCCTGCTGCAAGGTACTGCGGTACAGCTGAAGGTAAAAGCATTGTAGACCGTTATTCTGTCCTCATTCCTCTTAACATGACTTGCCTCGTCAAGGAAGGCTATGTACGCCAAACGCTTGCTTTTAAATTCTTGTGTCAAAATTCGTGCTTCGGTCGCAAGGAAACTTGTATGGTCTTTTGTTTGGAAAATGCAAGGTGTGTGCGTGTTTTGACATAAATAATGAAACCAAAAATTCTAACTTCTTATTATAGTGGAGAAATACTGGGGCAGCAAGTTCTGTATGTAAAAATATGTACTTGCCCGAAACGGGATCGTAATCAAGATGAGCGACAAGAGCACGCTCAAAAGCGTAAATTATTTTCAAAAGATTCCGAAGATGAAAAAGTTGACGTAAGTGCTGCAAAGGTGTCGCGCCGAACAACACTTCAAATAAAAGAAGAAAACGGCAATTTGATTCCTAATGAAATTAATTCATTGATTCCCAACAACTGGGAGCTGACAGGCTCTCCTAATGAAGGATACCGCCTTGTGATCAACTGCCCGAAAAAGGAAATGCTTCTTCAAAACATTGAAGGAATGATTGAGAAGACAGCCACGGCAATTCTTATAAATGCGCAGAAACCGCCGCATTTGCTGCAGCACGCCAATAATTTGCTGGGACTTAAGAGTAAGTAAATTAAATTATTATTATTGTTATTATTATAATTGTTACTACTAATAACAGTAAACTTATAATTATATTATAAATTTATTTTCGTTTAACGTTTAGAATATGCTTTAATGCTTCCTTGAGGTGGCAAGTATTAAATTTTAATTTAGGAATATACCTTTTACAACGACCTATTGAAAGGAAAAATGGCAGCTGTGAATAAAACAGGTGGGTATAACTTGGAGTCTAATTTTATATTTTATAATATCAATGTTTCAGACAAATGGCTTTAAACATATTCGACTAGTTTTGATTAAGTAAAACGCATAAGCAAGGATGGTTAATGTGATCGGAATAAAGACACGGCATTTTTGTATATATAGGTAGACCATAGTTTTTTAATTTTTTCCATATAACTGTTAAATAAAATATATTTTTTTATTGACTTACCAAACAAGTAAATATGTTCATATTGTATTGCAAATACATACCATACACGTTGATAGCATATTAGTAGCGTATTCGCCTCTAAGACCGGAGGTAGGTGGTTCGATTCACAGCAGCACCACCCGTACATTTGCCTAGAACAAGCAATTAGTCAGAAGATGCTATATTCCCAATTTAATTAAGACACCGCCATTTTTATTCGGCAAATAATCCATCTTCTCTTCACATTTGGAGCGATTAATTAATTCATTATATAATATTTAAAAGGAATCGTTAAATTGTCTATAATTTTTTGTTTTAACTAAAGTATAAATTTTCAAACTGGACATCTTCAGTTATTTTAAGGGTTTGGATTTGTCTTTGTATGAACTACTTAGATATTGATACAAATTTACATTGAATGAATAAATATAGCAGTAAGCTTTTTTGGGACTTCAAAACAACATCACTCGAATATAAAAACTCGTTTCATTCACCTAACAGCCGATTCAAAATACCAATATTGATGGAAGAAACAGTAGAAAGAGCAACAATCCATATTTGCCAACGGAGATACAACACAGATAAACTGACGTCGCTGCAAACAAGCAATCTAAGTTCGGGTTTTTCTCCAGCTTTTTGTAGTTGGCGCTCAGTTTGTGTTGTTTACGCTTCGAGTGCAGTCGTCTGAAAGTTTCGCATGGTACGGGTTTTCTACCTTGGTTTGCTTTAGATATTGAATGTGCTGACTGTGGTGAATATCGGAAACAATTTTATTTTTTAAATCAAAGCTGAAGAAATGGTGGAGACGGCAACAACAACTACTACAACACGATCGATCAGTTCTCCGGGTGCCAGCAGTGGTACTCTGGCAGCATCATCTGCATCTACAGAGGTACAAGTGGTTACCCAGACACGTCAGAATGACGAAACAACGAGGGGTATTTTCAACTTGAAAATTGTAATATTTCTTCTGCTGCTGCCTTTTCTGCTACTTGCTGTTTTGTTGAAGCATCTTTTGGACTACCTTTTTGGTTTGGGCATTAAAGAAAAGGATGTGAACGGGAAGGTGGCATTGGTAAGTAATCGGACAAAAGAAACATACATACATATGTATGTCGTATGTATACATATATACATTTGTATGCACATTGAATGTCTAAATTTGCCAGCAGCATCTAATTTGGTAATTAAATCACATTTTTAATAATTTCACTACATTGGGCGTGGCAGTATCAACTACTTTGCTTATTGTCGTTGATTGATTGTACGGTTTTTATGAATGTAGTATGTACAAAATGTAATTTTATTGTAAACATAATAATTTGATGAAAAACGGTTATAATGTTTTGTAGTTCATGTGTATAAAGCAGCTGGCTTAAAAAACAAATATATGATGGGTCAATTCTGAGTCATCTGACTTCAGTTAGTATTCTACTTACATGTTACCCAAGCTGCTCACCTTTCACATACACTTTAAATGCATCTATGTTTGTATGTATGTATCTCACGTAAACCCATACATGTACACATACATGTATGTATTGTGCGTTCGTTAGCATGAAAAACTGGTTTAGCGTCTCCACGTGAATTTTTGAAAACTTCACTTTTGATTTCTCTTTCATCTATAGATGACGTTTGCAAATTTTACTTATATTTATACATAAATATTTGCCTACATGTTTGCAATAACGATTGTAAATGCAAGATAATTCAAATATATATATATTATATTTTTTTACAAACATTTATATAATGGGATATTTATGCAGGTATGTACATATCTTACTATATATGCATGTATGTATACGCTATGTATACAAATAATATGTGCATGTACATACATATGTGTATACACATGAATATACATACATATGTATGTATTTTGTTTTGTACAGGTAAACGGTACATAGAAAGCTGACATTGACTGAAATTTTGTTTTTACCTATTAACATACGGTATTGCAATTCTTGAGCAGTAATATAATGAGGTACGCAATAACAATGAATTAAATCGCAACTGTGTATGTCATTCCATAACGACAAAAACAGCTTTAAGTGCATATGTGCGCGTACATACATACATACATACATATGTAAATATGTATGTACAGTAGTTAGAAAAGGTAAAAAAAAAACACACACACATGTATGAGCATACATATGTACATATGTATGTACAGTAGTTAGAAAAGGTAAAATAAAACACACACATGTATGAGCATACCATATGTGCGAAGGTGCACACATATGTATGTACATACATACGTATGTAAGCAGATTCATATTTAAGCAACACTCGACACTCCGTTGTCGAAAGCACAAACCCAACATTGGGTTTGGGGTCAGACTGTTTTAATTACGGTCAAAAGTCACTTAATTGGGAGACCCTCTAACAAAGTGATCATTGTCTTTTGTAAATATGTTCATACATCACATGTATAACGTTATTTTTTTTGCAACAAAAAACATACATACTTACATGTATTTACATATGTGTAAGGTTGGACACATGTTTACAAAAATCTATTGCAAGAACTTCACTTTTGATTGAACGTAGTATTTTACATGCGCGTATGTTTGTACGTACATAAGTATGCCTGAACGTATTATATGTGAATGTATTTAACATGCATATGTAAACATGTAATTTATAATAATAATAATTTATATTTTTTTAATTTCATAGGTGACTGGTGGTGGCAGCGGCTTAGGACGTGAAATTTGCTTCGAGCTGGCTAAACGTGGTTGCAAAGTGGCTGTTGTAGATATCAACTCCAAAGGCTGTTATGAAACCGTGGAACTCCTTTCAAAAATACCACGCTGCGTAGCAAAGGCATATAAGGTGAGTAATTTGAAGTAGCTGATGCAGCGAAATAGTAAAATGGCTTATGAACTGTTTTTTCTGATAATGCAGAATGATGTTTCTTCTCCACGGGAGCTGCAACTCATGGCCGTTAAAGTGGAAAAAGAGTTGGGACCCGTCGATGTGCTGATAAATAATGCTTCGCTTATGCCTATGACGTCAACGCCACAGCTTAAGAGCGACGAGATTGAAACAATATTGCATCTTAACTTGGGGTCGTATATTATGGTAATTCACAATTTATCCCTTTCTCGTAAAAAATCAGTTAAACATTTTGTACATCATGCTCTCTGTAAAAGACTACCAAAGAGTTTCTGCCAAAGATGATATCACGAAAATCTGGCCATATAGTAGCAGTTAATGCTTTAGCAGGTGCGTAAAGAAAATCAATTCATTATATATCATATATATACATATATATGAGTTCATTTCAAGTTTAGGTCTGGTTCCCCTACCCGGTGCAGGAATCTATACTGCTACTAAATACGGCATATGGGGATTTATGGAAGCATTACGAGCTGAGTTACGTTTGTCTGACTGTGACTACGTGCGCACAACTGTGGCTAACGCGTATCTTATGAAAACAAGTGGTGATCTGCCGCTTCTCAGTGATGCTGGGTAATTTCATCAGTCCAAATTTACTAGTAAACTTGCTTATTTATTATATCCTTTGGTTGTAGCATATCTGGCAGTTACCCTGGTTTACCCACGCCATACGTAGCAGAAAAAATTGTAAGGGGTGTTTTGTTGAACGAACGCATGGTATACGTTCCCAAAATTTTTGCGCTTACTGTTTGGTTGCTTAGGTAAGTTGAATCAATGATAATTATCATTCATTTCAGCGGCGGTTACTTTAAGTATTAAAAATATTTATACACTTGACTCGAATATAAATTCTGAAATATTATTTGCAACTAATTTTTTTTAAATATAAAATAAATTTCTTCTTATTCATAGACTATTGCCAACAAAATGGCAGGACTATATGTTATTGCGTCTTTACCATTTTGATGTGCGAAGTTCCCACTTATTTTACTGGAAATAATCTGGATTTGGTGAATCTATTGTTTTTGTTAATTTTTATTATCTTTTAATTAAGGTATTTATTTGACACTACTAATAACCAAATTTATTAACTTACATGCTATATATCTGTGCCATTATGTATTATATACTTAGTTCGCAATCAATAGAAATATATTGATAACCTAGGTGTGTAAGATATCAAATACCAGTCAATCAATATGGAAAACTTGATAACAAATTTATCTAACTTAAATTTAAAATAAATTTTTTTAATGTGTTTTTTGGTTGAAAATCCTGCGACGGTAATACGATCGCACTGCCCATGTTATAGCACATTTTATGTGCTTTGCGCACGCATGTACGTTGAGTGTAGTGCCACATAAAGTTGTGGGGGCAGCGGTGTATTATTTTGAATCCATTTGCACAATAGTAATAGTATTCACAGTTAAATAAATGCGGCATAAAATCAAAAACTCCCGGCAAGCATTCCTCTATAACGGGCTTTTGAACAGGAGTCTGTTGGCATGATGTAAACTTTGCGGGCATACAACGTCCGCTTTTAGAGTTAAAATGAAGATTGCGCTCACAGGTCATTGATATTGGTATTCCTTGAAAGCAAACGATGTACTCAGTACACGAATGTGGATTTGGTAAGATAATCGCTTTAGCTAAGTAACTGTCATTTTGGCAAATCTTATTGGTTAATTCCACTGCCATGTGAATCGAAAGCTCTTGGCTGGAAGAAGTAGTTGTCCTTATTGCTGGTGGCAACATACTAAAGCTCTTTGTAGGCGTACTATCATCCGTTACCATCACTGTCGTTAACTTTGTGTCTGAACCCTTACAATTGTTCATATCCGCCCGCTCCACGCAGCGTTCTTGTGTTTCGTCGTAGTAATGTTGCGCGAAACATTCTGCCTCGAAAGAACTTGCGCCGGCGCAGTATATATATTTTGCACAATTAGTATGACTAGCCACATAGACACCAAACGACAGCCCAGCGCACTCATTGTATTCTTCCGCCTGTGGACATTTTAGCAAACATGCCATCAGGTAAAGCCCGCTTATTACTTTTACGTTCATTGGTTTGGCTTCAGTTATTGCCACTATTACTTTAGTCTAGTTTACTGCTGACTACAATTCTTCACTACATGAAATTTGACAAGATGGTAAGAACTCGTTACGCGTTTCTGCAACCTTGATAAGTCTCTAAAGCAATCTATGACGCTATCAGCATCAGTAATTTGTTTGTGTATCATTCATGCTCGATGATTATTTTTTGACTGTCGATAACTCACAAGTTCAACGTGATTTTAATTACTAATACTTCGAAGTTCCTGCATATTTTAAATGTTGAATATTTTATTATTATGCTTTGAATTCATTTTGCGCATCTGCAGATATAGTGTACTTAACAGAAAAATTGCATTGGGGATGAGGTTAATAAAAAATTACGTTGCAATAAATTTATGTTTTAAACTGCCATCGCATCCGTTTGACGTCAACACTAAGCTTATCAAAGCCATCATCATCATTGAAACAATGTTATTATCCCCGGTTCTGTTTGGTTTTATAATCGATGAAAAACTCATAACTAACAATTAGATGAGAGGTCTGAGGACTCCATACCGTGGTTTTGAGAATTATTTTTTATGTTAAGAGTTATGCAAACAAATGTATATATATTGTTCAACCTCGTACAAGATCAATGTTTGTATATTGTATATATATATATATATATATATATATATATATATATATACAGTTTAAAATATTATAACACAATTAATCGTTCTAATAAGTGTAAGTATATGTTATACGTATATGCCAATGTACCTCAATACGACCAAGCAGGCCATTAGTTCTATCTTTGTCTCGTTACTCAAAAAATAAAGAAAAAAAAAACATTAATATTGAAACTTAAGGTTGGGTAACACATGCATGTTCTCTAGACCCCATATGGTGCGCGTAAACTCTAGTGCAACAAGTTATAAAGTGAAGATTGGATATTTTAGTTGTTCAACCTCGTACAAGATCAATGTTCGTAGCAAGACATGTGTATGAAAGAGAACACTGAAGAAGTGGTAGCCGCACAGTACCGTTGCCAGATATAATAATATGGCTGCCGAGAGGTTGCTGACATGGCAGCTCAGAGAATGTTCTAATTACATATAACTTTGACATTTTTTACTGCAAGGGACCCCCAGCACCTGATATGTTCCCTGTACAAATAACGAATGGTGCATTTTTTAAGGCGAGTTAGTTGCGCATGCGCTTGTTTAGATGGTATACGAAAATAACCTCCTAATTATGTGCCACGGTTTACGTTTCACAGTAAAAGCAGACTAGCAGAAAATACTTGATGGAAAATATGTAAATAAAACTGTTGGGACTACAATGAATCTTAAATGTGGCCGTGCCCCCAGCGGATTTTAATTAATTCTTCGGTTTATTTGTTTGTACAGCTTAGGTAAATCATTGCACACAGTAGCAGTATTTATAATACGGTTATGATTGTGTTTAGCTTGATTAAAAAATGCATTGGTACTGTTTTAAAGTTAGCTATAACAAATATTTAAATGTTTGCCCGTTTCATACTATTACCAGTTTCATCATATATACAGAACATGTGGCCAATATCACTTTTAGTCCATTATATGTAACATATAAAATTAGGCTAAAAATTAAGAATAGGGGTACAGTTAATGCTTCTTGGGGGTGGCTAAATTTTTTGAGGCTTATGAAGTTAAGCTTAATATGATTGTATACATATCTTTGGGAGATTTTATCCAATCGAATCTATTTTAGTTACACAAGTATATAATAATACTTATACACAAGTATATAATAATAACTAATTATTCTCCAATTCAGAGAATGGTGCCATTTAAACTTACTATTAATAGGATAGTTTGATATATATATATTTTTAAAATTCCAAATTAAATTGGTATTGAAGTTCTGGTTTCTTTCTATTTATCTACGTTATACTTTCTCAAGCGTAATATACCATTAGCTATGTAACATATCGTACAGAGTATAAAATTATATACTATATATTATGGAGTTTTAAACATTTTTACGCGTTTAATTCATGAAATTTATTTTCAAAAAGCCACAATCGTTATTCATATCAATTATAAATAAATTATGTGGCTGACTTACAACATTCATATTCACTTGTCAAACTGTCAACTTAAAAAAGAAAGAATATTAACACTTTTTATAAAGGCAGCCGCACCGTTGCCGTTGATGAGTTCCTTTTTTGTTTTAGTGTCTATAAAAAATATGTACTATTAATACGCAAATGAATTCGAATGAAGAAATTCAAATTTTGGCCCCATACAGCGCTAGGTCACACTCCTAAAATTGAAGCTACGTACAATTTATGGATACGTTTTTATAAATGAAGGCACATTTTTACAGCTGCTTTTATCAATTTAAGGTACAGTTTTGCATCAGGAACGTATTACCCTACAGCAACGAATCAGTGAACGTTCTGCCACACACTCCTCGGTGTTTTATTTTGCCTTAACGATGCATCGCCTGTCAACAACAGGATAGTTTGGTCCAATAAAATCGTTAAGCACTGCCTCTTCATACGCATGCTAAACTTAATGAATTTTCATTGAAAGTGACTGCTGCATACCGTCGTCGGCTTGAAAGTGTTTGAGTAGACACTTAGGTTACAGAACAGACTGTCTTTTCATTGAAGGTTGAGGTATGTTCAGGGTGACTAGAAAAGTTAATATAACCATGTCAAAAAAATAGAAGAAAATAGAAGAAGCTATATTTCGTTGTTTTTAAAAATTATAATCCAATTAGGTACTTTACCGTTTTTTAAATATGTTTAAACGGTGCCGATCATATAATATAGCTTCTATAAGGCAAATTTCTCAGAATATAAAATTAATTTTTGCTCAAAATTTTTTTTTATAGATATCTTAACCTACTTCGGCAGTACTGCATTAAGTTTGATCAAAATTGGTTAATTACTACAATACAAATGGGTTAAGCAACACTTTCTACTCAAATTCATGAAACGTGTTTAGGAGCACTAGAATAATATAACTTATTTTTTTTTACTTTTTACTTGTACTTTTTATTGTAGCAGTTTCAGTTATTGTGATATAATTATCTTAGAGCCTCGGTTCGGCAAAAAATAAATTAATGGTCTTTTATTGCATCTTTTGTTTGTTACTATCGTAAATTATACTTTTTCAGCCACTTAAGAGAAAGAACATTTTGGTGTAACCGACGTAACTAAATATGGCCAAAGGTAATCCAGCCACCAAATACCTTAGGCAACTAACTAAATATGGCCAAAGGTAATCCAGCCACCAAATACCTTAGGCAATCATATTATGCAACTATGAGTATTTAAAATCTAATGTATCCCTTTTTCATTTGGAATTCTGTATTTGTTACGTACTTGACGTATGCATGCATGATTGAACGCCATATGAAGCACAGCGTTTTCATATGATTACGCGACCCGTGCATAAATATGTCATAAGGGATTTTTAACAATAGCGTAAATCGAAGACAACTCCTCAAGTTAAAGAACTAGCAAACTATTAGGTTACAACGAGGGTTGCCATTAATATTTCACGAGAAAATAAACAAATATATGTATATGTAATTGAAATAATGAGTAGCAACCCTCGATCATAGACGGTACAAACACATTTAAGAAGGGGAAGGCCAATTGTCGGCAATATAAACAACGGTAGCACCAGCAGTCGCAAGGTTGTCAGGACGTTGGAATTATCCTTCAACTAAACGACGCAATTCGTACAGTCAAATTATGATTTGAAACTGACAGTTGAAGTGGTTTTAGAGCTGTTACAGCCGTGTTGCGTGAGAAAATGCTCGTCATTTAAATAAATAAACACATTCAAAATACAAGAAGTAGTTGTGTATATTGCTTCTCCAGGGTATAGAAGTAGCTGTCGCGCATCCTTTTGCTTTTTACAAGCTGTCGTTGGGGTGTCAGGTTGCCGCGCTTGGTTTGTTGTTATTTGTTGTGTATTTGTTGTTGGTGCTTGATTTCAATGAATAACAGTCAAACACCTTTCACGCACAGCTAATTTATCTTTGTTCGATTATTTTGTTAATTTCCGTTAAAATTAAAACACATGGTATATTTTTTTATTTTCCCATGACTGAGCAGCCCAGCACTTAAATTGGTGTTGACAGTTACATTGAGAATTTGTCTTTCCCTCAGAATTTTTAGTGGAGCTGTGAGTGCTCTGTATTCTAATATGTATTTGAAAAAAGTAATTAACATTTGGAGCACTTTTTTGGGACTCGCTGCTTAACACTTTTTACTTTCGACGTCACGCGCAGCATCTGCTGCTCTATTGAGCTTGATGTGGGAACCTCTGCCGCTTAGGGTTATCTACCACTAATCCTTTACCTTAAGTACTACTCTGAGTTTTCAGGTTTCAGTGGAGTGCTGGTGTAGTGCCTTTTTGAGTTGAAGTGGTAAGCAAGTGGCGAGTTCCAAGTGCTATGATTTGCCCTGTTGATGTTGACAAAAAAGTTGGTTTAGTAAGCGTTTGGCAATGCACAGGCTGGGTTGTGACTGCAGTCCCCAGCTGGCATGCTACTATTTGTTTTCTGAAGCCGTCTAGAAATTTTAAAAGATAAATTAACAATACTGGTTTTTAAGTTTAAATAAAGAATAGTTGAATTTTTGCAACGAGTTCTTTAAGTTTTCGGTATGTAATTTAGGTACGATATTCGCCATACTTACGCCAAGCTCATAAATCATATGGTATCCGAAAGAAAAGTAAACTAAATTCCAATGAAAGGCAAACCGAGTACGAAGTGTGACCCGGTTTCAATGCATATAATGAGTATACATGTGGACGTAAACCGATTCAGGGAAATAGGAAAGGGCATAATCAAAAAAAAAAAAAAAAAATTAAACACTTATGTAATTATACTGCCAGAATAAAAGTAATAACCCTAGTACAATGAATACAATTCAGTGCCTGTCTTTTAGAAAAGTTAGTTACAAATACTCATTTAATTTTTTTAATTTTCAATGAACAGGAAATGTGACAAATACAGTTGTGCTTTTCTTATTTGTGACTCGATCCAGCTAACCTAAGACCTTTGACCCATCGGCATACAAATATCCATATATATGTAGCGAAATGGGTTGCAGCACATTAAGAGCTCATACACTTAGTCATAGGCGATTAACCTAGAGTATAAAAACTGTTATTACAATTTACAATTTAAAGGTATGAAATGGGGACAGCAAATAATTCTATATGGAATGAACTCTAGCTATTATTAGTTCTATTTTATCGTCCGACAAGTTTGTAATTTTTTCTTTTCACAAAATATTTATATATAATTCGAAAGGGCTGTCATCGTTTAAGAGTACCCCTTTGTTTTTAAATTTAAATACCCTCGTGTACATAAATATTGCGCTTACGTTGAATATCGTCGTTTCTGTGCAGGAGGTGATTTTTCTATTGCTGGTTGACAAGAATGTCTTTTGAAGACGACGAAGTTGTTGTTGCTAGTCTTAATAATAAATAGTGTTGCACCCTTTAATATAATTCGACTCGCTCAAAACTGACCCAACATTTATGATAACAGATTTCTAATCAAAACCTAACTTTTGCGTCAAAGCGTTTTAAAGCGAATGAATATTTATTTTTTTTTTTATTATTTTCGGTTAACTAAAGCTAAAAGGTTGGCCATTAAGAAATTTTTTAAAAAGTTTGGTTTTAAAAACTGTTACACATTTTTTTTACTGTATTCTTAAAAAGGTGTTAATCATAAAAAAATTTATATATAAATTGAAATATCTTCCAAAGCATTATTTTCGTTTCCTATGGGCATAAATATAAATAATTATTTACGTTACGCCTTACGAGTTATATTTTTTTGACCGACCATTGGAGTCAGATGAAATGTTATACAGGAATTGCTAATTTTTTTAAAAAAAAAAGAGCCTAAATTTTAACTTGTTTTCAAAATTAAACTAGAATGCTTGTAAAAAACTTTTTGTCCGTATCTGTATTTTCTAAAATGTGAATCATTTTATCTTATCACTATACATTTTTAAACATCCATATTCTTTTAAACACAATTTTCTTAATATTGTTGCCAGATTCATGTTCCCATCAGCTAAGCGGCACGTTGTCGGAAACGATACCTTGCCAGCAGGCGTACTTTAGAATTGATTAGGTCATTTATTCCGATCTTTTCCAACAGGTCCTGTTAACAATGCTCTAATCAATTAGCTTGAGACATGAGAAGATAGAAAATAGTAGTATTTTGTTAAATTTTAAATTCTATCAAGCTTGTTTTTTTGCGTCAATAATTTCATTTTTTTCATGAAATAGGGACCAAAAAACTATTAAAAAAAATAAATAAAAAGAAAAACTCTACATAAGCAGAAACTCGAAAATTCGGAAAAGGTAATCCAACATATCTTTTTAAACATAATTCAAAAATTTTACTTTTTTTTAATATTGTTTTGTTATATTTCCCATATGCATAACTTTTTTTTAAGCTTGCATGAACATATATTGTAATACAGTAAAAATAAAATTAATTTATGTTATCTAAAACGCTTTTCGCAAATGAATTTTCTTTTCTTACCTTCTGCTACAATGTCAACCTTATTGGCGGAACTCTTAACCAAGGCGAAGTTATAGTACTTGTTTTAAAACACACACAGAAGAAGAGCATATGCATGTATTTTTTTTTAAATTAAGAATAATAGAAAATACAGGAAGGAGCAACGCTCTTCGTAACTCAAAAAATAATGCTTTGAAATGCAAAAATAACATGAAGAAATGTGTAAACCATGTGCATACAAGCTGACCTGCTCAGTTGCTTTTCCTTACTTGTACGGGCCATGCCGAAATTTTTTTGTAAAAAAATGTTAAGGGCTTGTGAAAATGTTTTTTTTACGTAATGAAATTGATTGTGGGAAAACATTTTGAAAGATACGCGCACTGGGTTTGATAGAAAATTAACTTTTTCTGTGCACATAACTTTTCATTAAAGCGCATTAATGTCTTATGTCATAGAATGATCCGACGTGAAACGTTGCATGCATGAATGATTGTCTGAGTGAAAACGCGAATGTTCTCTTGTAAACAAATCTGTATTATGTGGGGATCTTATTACACTAGAGCATTAACTTATTTCGCATCTGGATTGTGAAGAAATAATATATTTCCGTTAATGCTTGTGAAATAAATTGGTAGTTGCACATGAAACGCTTGGGAGATATAGAATAACATTGAGACTTAAATGCAATTATTTAAATTAAGCCAGCCTGAAGAAAATAAAATCACTAGAAATAGATATTGGCCGCTCGAAATTGCAACAGAAATAAAGTAAAAAACCATTTACAACTGGTACACAGACTCCTATTTTTTCCCCCTTTTTTATGTGTATTTAGGAGCTCACAACATATGTTTAGGTTGTTGCTCTTATTGTGCTTGTTCGAAAATGTCAAGAGGTCAAATTGAACAGGACTCGGTCACAGTGCAACTGAATTGTAAGCAAACTTTGTTTAAATTAACTTATGGTAGAATACTCGAAGTCAATTTTTTTTTATTCTATTTGTATATCAACAGCACATTTGACATTTGACAGTTGATTTAGCTTAACTTGTTTATACGATCATGCAACATTCTGTGACAGTTGCTTGTGCCTTCCAAGTTGAAGTTGAAAGATCGAATAGCACGTATCATGTTTCAAATTAAACAGATGATCTTTTTATCCCTTCGCTATTTATAAATAAGCTGACAATTTGAAATTTACTGAAAAGGATGGGATGGGATTAATCTTGTACAATATCTGATCTGTTAGCTGTAGCGTCCTTTTGTTAGAATTTGTGTAAGGTACAAATTATTTCTTAATAAATCGTTTTACTAATATTTTTGTTGTCAATTAAATGTATACAATAATTTACTAAACAGACATTTTTAAAAATCATCCACATTACCAGCAGCAAGAAATGTTTGGCAAATTACAGCCCCACATAAAAAAGTGTTTTCACCACATATATAAATTTAATTGTGTAGTTTTTATTTTAATAATTAATATTTAATATGTACATACATAGTATGTATAATAAAGAAAATTTTATTTATCAAACAACAAGAGACGATACTTAAGCTTAAAATATGATTCATATTATAGCTACTCAGATATTAATAAGAATACATGGTTCGATGATATGCAATCTACTCACAAGCATAAATAATAGGCAGAACACATATGTATCTGCAGCCCACGCAGAAGACAAACTATCTTAGATTTGGTGAAAATAATTACGTGTGTTAATATTTTTCAGAAGATTTGCTTGAATTTGCCAATAAATCTGTATGTCACAGCGGAAATGGCTACATTTTCTTAAGAAATGTCAAATGCTCAAAAAAGCCGTCGCAAAAGCGAAAATTCACATTAACCACTTCTAGATATTGGCGGCTGCCAGTGACGCTTAACTGTGGCCAAAATCGACTAATTTTAATAATGATGCAACTTGTCGTGCTCCGACTCCGAGCTAACAAAGAAACCAAGGCGATGGTCCACGAGATTTTGGACACGTGCCCAGTTTTATTTTTTTCTTTTTACTAACAGACAAAGGGTTATGTTGAAGGAAGATAGGGGGCACAGTACAACCATATAAATGACAAACACACAAGTGGTAAATTTTGTGTGTTAAACGTTTTTGAATTGACTTGACGTATTACTTGGTGGGAGCAGCTAGTGTCTGCCAGTGGTGGTAGCAAAGCGTGTGCCAAGTCCCGGCGCTTGCCAAAATATAAATTATATGCTTGTGTGCATAGACGTACATTTCTACTCCTACAGACAATGTGTGTACAAACATATAGATACATATGCATATGGAGGCATCATTGCACAGCTATACTTACACTTTTTAAACAAAAGCAATCCATGTCCAATTGTGCAAATCTGTCAGCGCGGAATACTACCTACTGTTTGGATTTGTTTCAATTACCGTTGATTACCTGGGTTCATCTATTTAATACCTTTTGTTTATTATGCAGGCATGGTGTGCCATGGGTCACTGATTTTGCCCCACGCGACACAATCCATAACCAGCACGGATCAATCAAAAGCAACTTACAAATAACTCTATAGAGTAGTAAGCTAAATGAAATTGAGCTACACAAATTAAAAACATATTGTCAGGGAACAGCAGGAATAAATTCATATCGCATACAATACTACTAAAAATAACAAGAAAGAAGAGTTGGAGTTGGCCACGTAAATATGTCCATACATACTATATAATTTAGCATAGGGAATGACGTTCTGTGCAATTGTCAAGTGTCTCTGTACCCTTGTTCAACTATTTGTGTTCGTTCGGTTGTTGTTGTTATGGTAGTTGTTGTTGATGTCAAATGAGTTGCTTTAATAAATATAGCTCATACTGTACTTTTATTTGTTGGCACTGCCTGGAGTTCGTTGTGCTGGTGCTGATGCGTGGCAAAAAAAAAATGTGGCCATAAAAAATAGTGGTAAGGCATTCGACAGGCTCTGGATTGCTGCCTTGTTTTCTGCTTAGGGCATCCAGAACAGACTAACACCATGTGTGCTAAGATCGACAGTATTGCAGACACAGTTTTGTAAATGACTCCCCAGTAGGAAATGTGATGCTACTAAATGTCAATTTATGTATGATAAATGAAAAAAAATTACAAAAATTGTAAATGAATAATATAATTTTTTGTTATCCGATGAGCCATTTTTTCATAGTTATAAAAGTTTTATTATCCCTTCTACATTTGTCAATATAGTAGATACATAGGTACATGGGTGTCAAACGCATATGAAATCCTATTGGGTTTGTAGCATTCTTCGAGCATAATTTCTACAAATACATACATGTGTATATACATACATATATATGTATATATAAACACAAAACTAAAATAACAGTATTACACGAAAAACTTAAATAAAACAAGCAAATGAAAACTACAAGACAGTGACATTCGGACGGAAAAGTGCGTTTGCTGTCGATGAGAGGAAAAGGCGGCAGAGCAGCAAAAAATGACTAAAAGGGCTGCCGAGCCACTTTGCCGAAGATACGATGAATGCGTTGAGTTGGGCGCACATGTGCGTGATGTTGAGAAGGAAAATCCAAGAGAGCTACAACAC
The DNA here is from genome assembly GCA_035046065.1 of Chymomyza procnemis. Classification (NCBI taxonomy): domain Eukaryota; kingdom Metazoa; phylum Arthropoda; class Insecta; order Diptera; family Drosophilidae; genus Chymomyza; species Chymomyza procnemis. Next base: position 82,598 of record JAWNOJ010000026.1, read on the forward strand.
GGCACGGCCCTGATCATGAAACTGTTGCTGAAGCGGCCGTGTTAGCAGTGGTGGCGATGGCGGCGGTGGTGGCAGCAGTATCTTAGCGCAGGACAAAATTACCGCTTGTTTAAATAACGTGGAGCTCTATTGCCGAGGTTTATTATAGAAATGATCGCGGTGCCGTAAACATCATCAGAATTAAAAAGACGAAAGTTGATTTTTACAATTATAGTATAAGTGACGTTGCTTGTTATTTATTGTGTATGTGTGTGCTTTGGGATTTCCCGTAGTGTTAGACGAAATTTTGGCAATTAGCCCAACAGCTGCACAGACAAGATAGACAAGACAATTGACTTACTTGTTCATTTTCCAGTGTGTGCGTGTACAAAATTAAATGCCGGAAGTTAAAAAGTAAAAAGAAAATCCTATAAGCATGTCGTCTGCAGTTAAGACCCCACAAATGCCCATAACCATTGTCAACAATAACGTTGGCATGTACAGCAAGTCAGGAATGGAAAATGGTTATTATAGTGATCCCATGTCGCCCCCTTTAAGTGCAAACCCAATCACAGAACAAAAAAATTTACCTGAATCAAAAATTGAACTCTTCCCCATTTGCAATAGTTTTGCAGGAGGTGATATACAGTTTCCCGACTTCTCACACTTATGCTTTGCAGCAGACACGCCAAACTCAGTTTTTAGTGATAATCAAAGCAACACTTACCGGGACTTTGACAAAGAATCAGATGGCATTGTGTGCGCATCAGGAGATCCAACTGGATTGCCTTACCAGCAGGGTCAATATACACAACTTAATCGCGAGGATGTATTTCGATTTGAGCCCGAAGATATCGCAAGGCTGACCGAAGATGGTTGTGGTAACTACGGGGAGTTGACTGGTTGGCCCACGAACGCTCCCTATACACCTAGCAGCATCCAGGGTACTAATATGGTGACGACAGTGACTCAGCAAAGGGATGCCAATTTAGATGGTGGTTATTTTAATTATGACGAAATTAATTGTCAATCAAAAAATCAATCTCCGTGCTCATCACCACATCTTGATGCCTGGTTAAATTTTAGCCTGTACGACACTCAAACGATACGCAAGGAATCTCCCAAATTATGTAACATTTTTGAGCAACCTCAGAAAAAATGCGAAAATATAAAATCGGAACATTTATCAGGATCAGAGTCGACAAGGTTGCCTTCAATGAACTTGACATTTGGTACTCCTAAGTGTATTCCAGTGTCTGCATGCGGCAATTTTAATGAACTTTCAAATTTGTATAACAACGCGCCTCAAAGTAGCCTAGTGTATGGAAGTTTTGGTGATTATGCAACTGAAATTGATAAAAATAATATTTTACAACATATTGAAAAGCCAAACCGTGAGCATAAAGTTATTTGGGCCATTGATGAGTTGGCTGAACTAAATGACGCCCTGATGCTTGGCGATCAGGAGGGTCTATCGCAGAATTGTCATTTGCGAAAAATAAACGAAGATAGTTATGATATCGCTGACTGGGGTAAAATTGCTTCACTTGAGCCCCCCGTCGAGAGCGATGATGATTATGAAAACGATATTGACGTTGATAATGAAGTCTTCGCGACGACATCGGCAAAGTATCATGACATTGTTGATAAACCGGACTCCGAGTGTATGCAACTAGTCTGCCACTGGGCCGAGTGTAATGCAGAATTCGATCAGCAACAAGTGTTTGTTGAACATATCGAAAAGTCGCATGTGGATGTGAGAAAAGGAGAAGATTTTTCCTGCTTTTGGATTGATTGTCCTAGGCGATACAAGCCATTCAATGCGCGGTACAAACTCTTAATTCATATGCGGGTGCACAGCGGTGAAAAACCAAACAAGTGTCCAGTAAGTTCAAACAAAAAAATAAGATAACGTTTTTAGCGCAAAAGAATTTGAATTAAAAATCACGTATCATTAATTGTGTTTAATATTAAAGTGAGCTGGGACTTATATCTTCTTATATAAGTGTGTAATCAATTTTTTTCAGGGTACATGCACGTGTTAATATGGCCTAGTCCGTCAGTGTGTCTAAAAATTATGAATGGTGTGGCGCAAAGCAATTGAAGAAGTTGACTATACTTTCATGTTGGTTACCAAATCTTGCAACTTAGGCAAAAAATACAACTATTTTGGGTTTATTTATAGATGATTTTTGTTTATTCTTTCTTAGAACTGAATTACACAATTGCTTATTATTATTATATGTCGTTTGATCCCTATTTATTGAAGAAATTTGCTAGCCGTTTTTTTTTCGTAAAATGCATTCATTTATTGCCCTTTTTCGCGTTACGCTTTAGGCAATATGTCTTTTATTGACATCATTCGCATACCAGACCAGAGACTATATTGAAGTTCTTCATAATCACGTTATTTACGTTTTTCATTACAGTTTCCTGGTTGCAGTAAGGCGTTTTCGCGTTTGGAAAATTTGAAAATTCATCAACGTTCACACACTGGCGAGCGTCCTTATGGGTGTCAGTACAAAGGATGCCTTAAAGCGTTTAGCAATAGTTCAGATCGTGCGAAACATCAAAGGACGCACTATGATACGGTAAGTGAGCATGCATGAATTTACAACGGTGTGTATGTGTGTTAATGGGTATATATGTATGAGAATAATTTGTGACGTGGGACGAAATAGATTGATGGTTTGCAACTCTGTTCATACGGACTTCACATTCGCACGTATTCACAGGGCTTCATATTAAGTACAATTTTATTTTTTTATTCTTTATTTTATAAAACAACATTTAATAAAGCCAATTACATATGCTATGTATATAAAAACAATATATTTAATGGGAATGTATGTACATATATGCTAACAGATGTGTTGTTAAGCTTCGATATATTACAATCAATTACATCATGACGGTTTGAAACTTTGAATTTGAATTAGAAAGATTACAATTCTACGCATACCCAAAAAATAAATGCAGAAAGTTATGTTGTTCCGAACTTTCTATTAAATTGTATCTACATTGGTCTTATCCATTTCATTGCAGAAGCCCTATGCTTGCCAGCTGCCTGGATGCACCAAACGGTACACGGATCCCTCAAGCCTTCGGAAACACGTTAAAAACCACGCTTTGCGTAATGCTAATGGACAGTTGGTACGTCGCAAAACAGCAAGCTGCGCTTCAAGTGCTATAAGCAAAAAGAGTTTCAAGAGTCGCCGCCATTCGGAGTCTGCGCTGGAACCAGGAACAGGTACACAGCGTCAACAACGGAGCAATAGTTGTAGTGAGGCACTGATTTTGAAAACGAATGTAAATTCCGAAAATTCGCAAACACAAATAACAACGCCTATCGAATCAATCCCCCATGGCTTTAGCAGACATAACTTCATCAACACTGCAACTAATAGTAACTCAATGAACTTTAATGAGTTGTCCAGTTGCATTGTGAACACTGAGAACAATCAAAACGATTCGGCAACAACCACTAACAACAGCTCCAATGTCGAAAGCAAGGAGAGCGGACGTAGCTTGTCAACCGCAACAACTTCAGTAACATATGCCGGATTTCATAACAACGGGAATATGAAGTCTGCGACGGAAGCGAATGTGTTGAGCGTTTGTACAAGCAAATGCAGTGATTACAACAAGGGCACCAATGGCTACGACGGTAATGAAAATATTAATCAATTAAATGAACTCGAACAACTGCTGACAACAGTAGATTCAAGTATGGCGGCTACTTCGCTCTGTAATGCGTCAAACATATCGGCCGAGACGACTGTAGGAGCTGTATCAACCTGCAATGATAATGCAATAAGTACCGTCAGTTCTTCAGAAACTGGGAATAAATACCATATGAGTGAATTTGTATCATTTGAGTATGTAAAAAAGTATTTCATGGATGCCTATGAGTGTGTTGATGATAATGTGGTGCAAAACGCAGACCACGCATCTAAGATCACGGTTGATAATTTACATTTGCAGCCACAAGTCGAAAACAGTTTTGATGTGTACGATTTGCAACAATTTATTTGAGAAGTGTTAAAAACATAAGCTAACTTTTAATTAGATTTAATACACAACATAAGCTGTCAGCTATTTTGATTTCGAAAGATCTCAATTTCATTGAGTAAAGACTTTACTTTGAGAATTTTTTTCAAAGTTAGATAAAAATAAATACTGTAATTATTATATTGTAAGTAGCACTTAACTATTTGTTAAAAATTTTTATTTTATGATACGAAAAGAACATACCAAAAAACGTTCCTGAATTTGATTTCCAGTGATTACAAGCGTCTTCCCAAAAAATTAACTAACCAGTTTAACTTTGATTCGTATGTTTTACTTGGCATATTAATATGTATTGAACAATAAATGAAATACTTGCTAAAACATTATTCACAATTCTCCTAATAATGATGCCATATTTTTATTCCTGCTGTTTTATTAAATGCAAATCACATGGGCATACCCATTTATTTAACAAAATTTCAAATATTTATTTTCATCGTAAAAAATAAATTAATACTGCTTAAGTCTGAAATCATTTACAGCACAATCAACGATTCGATTCTGTATACTTGTAGTCGACGGATCACCGTGTCAGCCGCTTTGATTCCTTGCAAAAGCGAGTGCATTGCCGTCTAATTTAATTTAATATCAGCAAAGTAATTTATATACGGAATCGAGAATTTTCCACTTTCCTTTTGCCGTGCGTATTTAAATCAGGGTCTGCAGAGCAGACGATAATTAATTTTTTTATTAAATACGACTAACAATTTCGAATGTATTACACATACAGTGACTGAATAAAATGGCATGAGTAAAATTCGTAGCCCAATGTAACTGGGCTTCATGTAGTGTATAATTATGTTATTATTATTAATATCCATTATCCTTTTTCTGAAGAATTAACATTCTCATTTCCTCAGATTTTCTAGTGCTCTTTCCTGTTTTGCTGCCTGTTTTCATTGTAAAATACTAAAAATTTTTAGGGATGGAACATTTAACACCGCCGTGAATGTGACAGTAAATGTGCTGGCCAGGAATGGTCTTCATTACAAGCGTAGTACACACTGCATGAAAACATGAGCACAGATACAAGCCGCAGATAACACAAATAGCGACAACAACTGATGCAAAACAAACAACAACAAAAATGTAAAGCAATTAAAAGCAGCGCAACACAACATACAACGCAAAATGAAAATTCACATAAAACATGAGCAGCAACAGGATCAGAAGGAACAACGGCATCAGGAGCAAAAGCAATGAAAGTGCTGTAGTATGATTTTGAGTTTTTGTTTTGCTGCTTCATAATGGAGAGAGATAGAGAGAGAGAGAGAGAGAGCGTTGTGACTACAAGTGGGCAGCGCCAGTATGTTCGAAAAGCGGGTGAGTAGTTGACGGCAGGGCTTAATATGGGGTTTTGTTTAAGGTTAAAGTGCGAAAATTGCAAGTGAATGTGTAGCAAACACACTGCAGGGGCTTAATATTTACAATCAAACGCACGCATACACGACATGCCACATACACATATATGACATTATATGTAAGTATATTTGATACACGTTTTGGGAAGCGTAGTTTTATGGAAATGGCGACCACTGGCTGGCAAGTAATTGTTATGCCAGTGACGCCACTGAGCTAACAATTTATTTTTGTTAATCAGGATAGGGTTAAAACACACCACGCCATCACATCGCATGTCCCCGAACGTTGCCTCAAAATGTACAGATTATAGAGCTTTATTGCAGTGCGCAACATTTATGCGCGGCACTTTACTAGAGATTTTTGATTTTCATTTTAATTAAAAGTTTCTTAAATACAGGCTCTATCTATGTACGAAAACATACACATATACCAAACCTTGTCATGGTAAAGAATAACAAATACAGAGTTACACAAACAATCATACAGCATTGTAGGTCGTCGCAACTTTGAGTTTTCACAATATTTATGTAGTCCTGGTCATACCAAAACGCTGCGCACCGGAAGCGCGTTATTCAACATAGCGGTCAGTCTGATAAGCATCTGGTACTGCTGCTTGTTTTTCGAGTGCGTTCGCTGGTTTGGTTCGCAATTATGCAAATCAGAAGATCACCACAGAGCGATACACCGAAATTCCATGCATTTACAATTTTCTAATCAATGGAATTTTAAATTTAATTTATAAACGCCACTTCCGCCCGACATGTTGTTGCACAGGCTGCTGTGGTCATTATTCGTGGTCACACATATTTTCAAGGCTTCTGACTTGGGTAAAGTGTGGGAATTCGTGTAATTGCGCAATTTTGCGTTCGTAAATATTTATAATTTTGTTTAGGACTGTACTTCAATTCCATTTTGTTCTGCTAAGAACTTGGCATTTGAAAAGTTTTTTATGCGAAAGGTCAGCTGTAAACCCCTTATGGCTCAATAAAATTTTCAATTTGAATATTTTTTCCAATAGTTTTGATAGCTTGTGGAATACTTTAAAATAAAGAACAGTTTGATTATTGTACATAAAGCTAAGAATTTTTCAGAATGTTAAATTTCAGGTAGTCTAAAACAAGTTACTGGAATGTGCCATGTAAATTCTTGTATTTGCCTTGATCAACTTGCAGACGGCATTTAGCCAAGTCAATTGGTACCACCAATGCACGTGTTGTGCTGCAGCTTAAAATGCAGCCCATACTGCATTACTTGCTCTTATTTTATTATTACACTTAACCAAATTAAGAAGTAAAAATATGTAATTTTCAAAATACTTTTTGTTACGTGCATAATTGTATTTCTTTTATATTTCTTAATTTGAGTACTACTGATGGCAGTATAAAAAAGGAAGGAACAAATCTTAAAACAGGTTACTCTAGTAATTTAGTGATTAAATTTAAATAATAATAATTAGAGAGTTCAATTTTGTTTAGAATGATTTATGTGGTACAATTCATTTTTTACTATTTTTTTATTTTTTTTTTAAAGTGTCATCAAATTAGAAATTATGGAAGTGCTTTCATTACTTAAATAATAATACATGATTTAAAAAAAAAGTAATATTAATAAAACAAAATAATATTTAATTCAAATTAAAAGTAAAATTGTTCCTCTTTTGCAAGGGAAATTCTCTTATCAATTTGTATTCGTATAGCTTTCCCTTTAAAGTGCTTTGTTTTGTATCACTTATACTTTTTGGCCAAGCCCATAAGTAAAATATTTTATGACAGATAAATTATATTATATTTTTTCCTGCAAGATTATCAGCTCTTCTGAATACTAAGTATGTTATAACTATAATCTTTGTAAACTGCCTGCTCAAACAATTCAAATACTCGATTTGGTAAATCGTGGACTCTTATGATATTATAAGTTTTACAATATCATATCATGGTTTGCTTTTGGATTACAATTTTTGTTTTTCTTAACACAACAGGTGAGGGGTTTTTGGTACTACACTTTTTAGGAGAAATTTTTCACTGTTAGTTTCCAAAATATACAACGAAAGATGTTGTTGCTCTTTATTTATCATAGTGTTGCAAAGTTTTTCCATAAGCATAATTAGAAGGCTAACTACTGGGGTCTGATTGCCCGCTTTAAGTATTTCCACGAGGTAAAATTTATGACAGCCGCACATGCTGGTTGCCATCATACTTAAACAACAACAAAAACGAAAGCACTTAAAGTCTCGACAAAAACAGGAGCAAGAGCTCGTAAGAAAGTTTGTAAAGTTGTTGGTGATAAACGCGTTCTTTGTGAAACAGCTGTGGCTCTCAAAGATTTTCAAAATTGTTTCATCCTGAAAACATGTATCAACCAGCTCCATTGATGCTTTTAAGCAACACCACGTTGGTCAACCATTATCGAAAGCGAGCTAATTGAAAAAATTTTCTCCTGTTCGCATAATTTTTGACTAACTTTTTTAAATGTACTAGAATGACCAAAATCACATGTTTATTTAACATTTGTTTAATTAAAATGTAAAATTATTGTTTTTTGTGTTGGGCTCTTTTAATTTAAATGCACTTTTTTGGAGTTCACGTGGCGTTTCCATCCATTCCAACCATAAGAAGATAGCATGTAATTTCAAATAGATAATGAAATGCAATTAGGAATTGTGTACTGACGGCGCACAAATGCAAACAGTAGCACTAGAAAGTCAAAGTGAAAAACATTAGAAAGAGAACGTGGCTAAATGCAACAATAATAGCAATTTACACAATTTCTTCTGGCTACATTATATAATCAGACTTGACGCCCTTAAAGCTGCTGCATAATAAGGCATTGAAGTTTGTAATTAAAGTTTACCAAGGCAAAGCAAGTGCACTCCGAGAGGCACCACGGGTTGCTTTTCAAGGAAGCACCACTGCCTTGGGCTTGTAACACAAAGCACAAGTAGTAGAAGCAAATCAATCTCCGCATCAACGCGACGCCAGTTTCAGAGCTTTACGTGTGGTAACAATGCAGAAAATAAAATTCAATTAACGCGCTTAAATTAAACTGCCATTTCCGGTTTTGATGACATTTTGATCGCAGGCAGGCGTTGCGAGAAAATAATGCGGTTGGTCAACGCAAACGCAGAGACTTTTACAGCTTAGTCGAAATGAAAGAGCCCACCACTTCCTTCTATCTGTTTCTGACAATGTCGCTGTAAAGTTTTTCCGTTTACTTGTGATACTTTACCAATGCAGGCGTATATTGAAACTGAGTTTATGCTTCAGTTTTTCTTTATTTTTTTAACGTCTTACATCAATATCTAAAAGTTAATGGTCATTGTAATAGCTGTCTAACTGCGTGTGCCATTATGGCAGGCAAGAAAGCGGCTACTGAAGTTTTACCAATGCTGGTACTGGTAGCAGTTTGCCGGGCGTTAATGATAAATAAACCTAATTAAGCCTTTCTTTTATACATCTGCCTCTATCATGCCCATTTTTCATCAGCAAGCTACTCTAGATCACTCAATTGACCTGATTCTGTTGGAGCGCCTGATACTCCGAACAGTATAAACAGCTAATTGGTTAGGTATCGTACAAACTTAATTTATATAAAATTTTTGTTTAATTTTAGCATGCTTGCCTCTGCCGTTCATTAAATTGCCTAGCTTATAGTGGTTTTTAAAATAAGGGACTGATTGCGTCAACATTAAAAACCACAAACACTGCATTATGAAAAATTTTAAATATGTGATCTGGCTCTGGATGGTATGCCCTAGTTCATTGCCTGACATCAAATAGAAGTGAAAGAAAACTCCAAATGACAAAAAGTCATTGAAGCGTTAAAAAGTGATTAAATTTAAGAATCCACTTGGTAAGTTGTTAGCGCTTTGTTAAACGACGACTGCAGCATCGCAGTTCGTCGTGTCCTTAGGATGCACTACAAAAACGCACGCAGTAAACTTCTTTGAATTTGCATGCACTTTGTTGGCACCCTACAGTATGCAACGTTAGCCATTGAAATATCTTTGAGTTTTCAAAAGTCCTTTGGACTGGTGGATAAACAGTTGGTTTATTTTTGTCTGAAATCGTGATAAGCAACTTTGCAAACAAGCCCAACCCACATTAATTTAATTAGTATAAAAATGTTGCACAAGTAAAAAGCGTAAGTCAAATAAGTGGATGTGAATTAATAAGGACAACAGGCCTTGGCGACGGTCAGAGCAAATCTTCGAGTTGCATTATCTACCTTGTATAGAAACGTTCGGCTCCGTTTGTAACTATTGGTCTAGAACTGCCGATGTGGGGTCACAATTAGTGCAAGAGGTGCCCGTTTGAGTGTCATTGTGGAGAAACGGAAGGTTTGTAGTTCGTCCAACTTGCTTTAGATCCTAAAGGTCGCGATTTCCCAACAAAAAGCAAACTGGGTGATTTAAAAACGTCACTGTCGCCATTTTTTATGTTTGGGGGCAAATTGGTAGGTATAGAGCTAGACGCGACCGTGCGCTTTAGATCAGGCGGCGTTTGATATATATTATTGGTTGAGAATGAGAAATGACTGTCATTGTCTTTTTGTTGAATAACGTCCTTTGGCAACTTTCCTGTAACTGCTTGTCGTTGTTGATTTGAAGTCAAATGCTGAGTCATCCGAGCTGATTTTATGTCCAGTTGCTTGTGCTCCAGACTGAAATTGTCCGTTAAATTTGTTCGAAGCAAAACGGCTCCATGAGATGGAGTTAGATGTGAATACTTTGGACCCTGCAACAGTTTTGTGATAAATTTGTTTGTTGGATTCTGGCGTTCTAAAGTCTGTCCCATAGGCAGATTAGTCGAAGAGACGATGTACAGGTGGTTCGCTTCTGTTGCAGTTATGGATGCACCTCCGAAAATTTTCTGACGTACTTTATTTTCGGTGTGGCACAGTTGAAAGGAATTGGCTATAACCGTGTATATCTGTTCTGCGATAAGCGCACGCTTGGGTGTGTAACATTCACGGCATATGGGACATTTCTCTGCGCGTATTCGGCAGCTTAGGCATAGTAGATGCCCATTTTGACACTGCATAGCTGGTGGCGTTATGGTTTCAATGCAAATCGGGCACTCAATAATACTCAGTACGCTTTGCACAACAGTATTGAGTCTATTTAGACTTTTAGGCATTGATGTACTACATATACTCTGTTGAAATTGGGAATTAATAAATTGGTTACTTTTGTGCAATACAGACATGAATTCAATAAATTTTCTTACATTATTCTCGCAATCTGCATCGTAGCCGCTATTCCATAGTAAAAGTGTGACAGATTGCTGTTCGCTTTTCACAATTTTTGATATTTCTGCCAAACGCATTCCTAAAATGTCAAGACCGTTTACCTACAAAAAATATCAGAACTGTACTTTAGTATGTATGTGTGATGCCAAACGGTACAATTTTGAAATAAAACAAACGAGCTATTTTACAATTATGTAAAATATATGTTTTATTTTGCAAAGCATAGGCTCTTAGTGCAAATATGTACACAAAAAGGACAAAAAATCAAAGTTCCAAAAACATTACAACGCCGCGAACTTAGTAAATATTGACAATGAGTTAGGTGCTGTTTTCAAAATATTAATATATTCCTCATATTTTCTACCGGTCGTAAAAGTGTGGAAAAAATTTTCAAATGCATTATTATTATTATTATTTAGAATACAATATATTTTTTATAAATACTTCACTCCTGAATAATTTTTGTATGCACAAGTGTTTTAAGAGAAAGATAAAATTTGTTAAGCCATAGACAGGCAAACAAGCCAGCTGACACATTATCAGCAGCAAATATGCCTAGCCTCAATGACATCAACAATGATAAATATTTACATAAACCCATATATAGCTTCAAGTATGCTTAAAATTGTAAGCTTATTTTTCCATAAAAATTTTAAATTTATCTATATGGACCAAATAACCAACCTCTAAAATGCAATCTCCGGTTTTAAGTCCACATACAGCGGCGGGTGTGCCTACAGTTACGTCAGAGACCTGTATGGTATGAAGGAAGTAAAGAAAGACATTTGCATTATGCCGTGTTTTACCCATGGATATGGATCCCACTTTGTACGAGTGAGATGAAAGCCATAATGTTCGAAACAGGGCGTCGACCTTGGTATTTTCAAGAGGCGTACACAAGAGTTTTGATGAGCGCTGCTCATGATTGATTGTCTTGATTATCTTTTACAGATAAGTATTTGCTCAGGTTTTGCACTTTTAAATAATTTTAATTTATGCAACATTTGCTATTTTTTAAGTGTGCAGTTAACAGCTCATTTTTAACGTCTATTCACTGATAGCGTGGTGTGAAAACTAAATTTCTTAATTCATGTGCTTTTCGTAGGAAGCCCATATAACACGTTACTGAATTTGGTTCGTTTCCAAGCAGCCCTGATAATTATTTACTCGCCATGTTAACGCTGACACCATCTTTTCAAGCTTTTAATGCTATAAGCTACGGGTTAATAAATTTATAGGGCCAGTTACGTTGAATATAATTAAAAAATGGTTATTTGAGTTTATTATATTGAGTTATTATGCAAACGCAACCTTTCTTATAGAAAATACCAATTAAATGACTATATCCCAATTCATAACACCTTCAGATAATAATTTTAAATGCTTCAAATTTGTGACATTATTAAGTAGTAGCTAAAAGAAATTTGATTGCTTGTAATTTCAATGCCGAGTTTTATTGTTAAAAAGTTAAACACAAATTGTTTGAAAAAGCGTGAAAGCACAGTAATCATAATGTCAATTTAAAGCTCCACGCTCTACGAAATAAAAGCTACCGATAGATGTCTCTTACGCATCGTTTTATTTTTATGTCTGCAAATGTGCTTTAAATACTATTATTATTTGCGTATAAGGTTTATTTGACTAAAGTATAATACGTACGAGCTGGCCTAAAGTAGAAGGCAACAAAACCATGTTGTCGCAGGTCTCGATAGGTTTTTGTATCGTGCTAATATTATATTAAGCGATCGAAACTTTAAAATCCACTTATTAATCGCCAGGGGGCGATACTACGCCGTCAGAAAAAAGCTGATTTTGTGCAGTACGCGATTGTGCGTGCAACACAAAAGGTGCGCACATATATGGAGTTCAGAAATTTTTTTGTTTTTCAGTTTCTCTTTCCCAACGCTGTCATTAACACAATCCGCTTCGGAAACTTTGTCTTGCATATCGTTAACAAAGTGACGAAGCGGAAAGTCTTAAGCGGAATAAACCAAGTTCGTGCTTATTCATAAAATAACTCAGTTAAATCGGGTTGAGTTGGGTGAGTTTACATTTTTGCTGCAATTCTAAGATTTTTTTCAGGAAGTATAACGCTCCGAAACAAAAACTTGTTTTCATTTTTTACTTTGTAGATAAAACTAAGCAAGCTTTAACTTGAACGTATGTGTATATTTCGTAATGCTCAACCAAAGCAAACAACCAATGCAAAAAATATAACGTGTAACAAGCCCGAAGTAGCTAAAATATATGTATGTACAATCTTTGTGCAGACGTGCAAAAAATTTACGTAGATTGCGCACGCAATCGCAAGACGCCGCTAGTACATTCGCATATTTGCACTTCATCTAACAGTATACTGCAATCATTGCGGCGAGCGCGAGGAGTATCGGCAGCTATACAGGCTCAGCTGCGCATGCTCATTGTCTGTTTGAGGTTTCTGGGTCTCTGCCTCTGATACTGCCATTACTATAAACATAATATGAGCAATTGTGCTTTGTGTAATAGTGATGTAATTTTGCAAGTTTGTTCATATCTTGTTTCACCTTCATAAGTAGAGTTTCACAAGTGCTACTATATACTGTGACGTCAAAAAAGCATGCATGCATACAAACAAATGTATGTGTGTATCTACAGTTATTTATAATTGCGGTTGCAGGTAGTGAGGAATGTAGCAGATTTGTAGGTTTGTTTGTCAGTTGCAATTTAAGCGCGCTTACAGATACTCGTAATTTTCGCTTTATAAACAAATCAAAGTTAAACAATAGTTTTTAAAGCTTGTTAAGTTTATTGCAAATCAATTTGTTAATAGCAAAATGAAAAGTTAAAGAAAGACAAAATATTTCTAAAACAATACAATTTAAATACGGAGTCGAGTAATTTACGTTATAAGAATATGAGTATTTCCGTATAACTATATTCATTTATTTAATATTGAGTGTGTTCCATACGTCGCAATTTTTCAAATTTGAATATTATTAAAGAATTACAAATCTGCTTGCTTCTTAGTCATTCACTTTTGGTAAACACGGCTTAACTCTATTTATTTTATACGTCATTAAGATTTCATGGCCAATGCAAAATGTATATTTTAATATGTACAAAGATTGTGCGCACGTTTGGCTCTAAACAAGTTTTAAGCTGTATCCGCGTGTGTTTGGAGATTTGTTACGCACATTCTATATACAAATTTTAAAGTGATTTGTTTGTTTAAAAAATAATGTGATGTTAAACGATTATAAGTTGAAATAACAAACTGCTCACTAAAAACAGCAATTATATATACCGACATTGATATGTATGTGTAAGCAGCTTATATCCGGCTATTGGTAAACAAGTTTTAATTCGACTTTTGCTCGCTACTTGTGCAATATATTAACAAAGAGTTTTTGCTTTTTGCGTTGATTAATTATCAAAAATTTTAAATGGTTTTGGCGACAGCATAAACCAATGGCAACCGAAGCCAATAACATATGCGTAATACTCTCCATCACTTTTCCCTGCAACGTTGAAAACTCGCTAATTAATTGTTCTTTAAGCTAAACACAGCTGCCGAAAGGTATAAGAATTGCCTACAAGAAGATAAAAATAAAATAAGCACCTAAATCTGTAGTTGGTGCACCTCCAACGTGCATACTTGTATATAGTTGGCTAAAATGGTATGCTTAGCCGTATAGTCGAGTACGTGCGATGCATTTTAAAATTAATCAGCTCCATTCCTTATTCGTAGTAAGCCAATTCATCGGTGATATATAGATGTAAGTGGAGTGCGTTGACACGCCCAGTCAGCAAATAAATAATTTGGGGTGGAAACATTTTCTTAAGATAAATAATGTCCAGAGCCAGCGTGTTTATTGAAGTATGTCCATGTTTTCTTTTCTGTTGCATAATTGGGCAAAATTGTGGCAGTTGGTCTGCTCTTGATTGTCTTATGCTTTTAGTTGAGAGGCTCTATGTACATACATGCTACATACCATTCATGTACTTTAAGTGCGTGTGAGACATAAATTTAACAAAATGTGTGCGTCGTGCAACCTTGTGAATGCCACCTATAAAAAACACAACCACACAGGCCCCATTCCTAAAATATTAACAGCTTGAAGTTACAATATTTAATTATACTACTAGTGTTTCAACTTACAAAGAGGCATTTCTTATCCTTTCAGATCTGCTGCAGTAATGCTCGATTTGTTCACGATAAACGTTTGTGCAAATGGCACTTTAGGCCTCAATTTGAGTCGCGCACCCTGGGATCCTTATCCTTGGGTCAGCGGGGTGCAGACTGATTCAAATGCCTACCACGCCGGCGTCTGTATAGGTGACACACTACTGCAGCTTAACGGTTTAGATGTGTTGGGATTGCGAATTAGCGATCTAGCAACGCGGTTGCGCGAGCATTGGCAAACGGGAGCTACGTACGTGACCATGTTGATGTGGCGACAGCAAAGTAATACCGCAATGGATGATGATGCGATGGCTTCACACGCAGTGGTAGGTAAGGGGTGTTATGTACATGTTGCGATAATTTGAGTCGTATACTATGCGTCTCTCTTTCGAAATAGAATTGCATAACGCGCAACAATCAGAATATGGAACATTATATCAAGTACGACTCTCGGTAAATGATTACGTTTTGATATTTTATTACAGTAGCAGACCATTAAATTCTGATCTATTCAGATATCACTAAATTTATTACATTGTGCATATGCTTTGTATTATATAGCAGCAAAAATTCGGAGAATTCGCACCACCCAACGTTTCAAAAAAAAAAAAAACTTTATCCGATGGGATGCAACTTTATTTTAGTTTTTTGTTTTCGGGAATATATGAGAAAGGTTCCGTAGTGTAATTTGTATTACCTAACAAAAAAAATTTCAAAATACTATCGATTTACATATTAAACCCATATTCGACATTCAATAGTTTTTATATTTATCCTAAGCAGTTTGGCAAATTCGATCAATTAAATGGTTAATTATATCATATAGCCTCCGTAGGGAAAATCGGTCCAAAAACCCTGTTTTGCACAAATCTCTTTTTATTTTGTTTGGTTCAGCTGACCTATTTGCACTCGAATGTGTTGTTTAGTGCTCCCACTATTACTTTGCCGATTTTTGCCAATTTAGCGTCAGCATCAATGATTTTGGAAATCCATTTTATTTCCGATCAAAGGTAGCTTGCATGATTCCTAATGTGCCTATGATACAAATAACTTATTTTTTTATTAAGGGCATTGGAGATAACGAAAGTATGTTCTTGACACATTATTAGAATTTAATTGACCTCAATTGGATGATGCAAGCACATTATACGTACATGTGTGTGAGCCACATATCTGATCTACCATACATACAAATATGTGCTTTTATAAATCCATATACCATTTTTATAATCAGTAATTTAAATTGAAACAGTACGAAAAACTCTTAAAATATCGAAATAAGAAAATTGTTTTTACATACATATGAAAAATAAAAATAAATGAAATAGGGTTTTTAATTATTATCATGCCCGTTCGTGCGTTTTACGGGTTTTCACCAAAATTGGTGTCATTAAACTTATACACTATATTCTTACTTTATTTTTTTTTTGTTTTTTGCAGCAGCACGGCATCAATCAGCAATCGTTACAAAAGTTTGCAACATGTTTGCAACATATAGCTCAATTACTAGAGTGTCCAGTGTGCCTTGAGGTAAGTTAAAGAAAATGGCCAAAAGTTCATGTGCATTGCATATCGATAAGATATATTTTCACATACATTGTATGTTTTCAGTTGTCATTGTAGAGTTTTACGTTAAGTTTTAGAGCATCATTATCTAATTCAACTTGTAGAACAATTTAGTTTGTCAGTTGTACCTTGTTTGCCTTTATAAGCCGCTTCTCAGCGGCTGCTCTACTTCCTTGATTATGATGCACAACTTTGTAGCCACACAGCATCTGCTTCTATAGATACATAGCTACATATACATATTCATGATTGCGTGTTCTCCCTCCTATTCGTCAGGTGTAGCTTCTATGTCCATGGTATTATTTACTCAATTACTAAACCCCCGTGCATGCACGGACAGCCGATGAAATGACAACATATGACAGCCAACGTTTTAAAAAAGTTTGTGATTTGACTGTTTTGATCGCTATCTTCGCTTTACGCTCAATAAGTGTGAACTTGTTATATACTCCAATTACTATTGTATGTTGCAAATATTTGATATCACATGTAGTTTTATTAGATTTATTTGAAAGCCAAACTAATGCTGAGCAAAGTTCTTATAAATAAATATTTGAAATAGTTGTTGATTACAACATATCGATATAAAACGTTTATGAGACACATATAGACGAAGGATGATTATCCGTTATAAAAATTAATGTAAACTATGCAATAATAGGGAAGTCAAATGCTCTTATATTCCAAAACAACATATTTCTTTAACTTTTTTGAAACTGTTAAACATATTAATGTACATTTAAATAGCAGTTTAGTGTAACTTCCGTTGGTAATTGCATAACTTTAAATTTATTTCTTGTAAACATGTCAGCAAAAACATAAAGGCAAAGTAGTGTTGTGTAGAGCCAGCGACCGATTAAGCTTTCGGACACTGAAAATTTAAACTAATTTTCAAATGAAATTGAACCTGCAACAGGACCTGGAAAGTATTGTATATGTGTGTTCTGGCCTGTAAACTAAGTATGCAAACTAAGCTGCTCAGCTACATAGTTGCATGGACCCAAACTGAGACTCCGACTCAGAGCTTGCCAAAATAATCGTTTAGATTAAAACTGCGTTGCGGCAAGTGTAGCACACAAAAGTATTCCACACTCTAGCGCCTTCAGAGCTATATGAGAAGAAGCAAATGCCGGACATCTAACCAAAGATGCCATTGGCTTTCCTGCTCTGTTGTTGCACTGAATAATTTGTTTATTAACCCAAAATCAGTTTATGTTATCTTGGGCTACAGTTCTGCATGCTTCTATTTCCTTTGCTTGTGGCTTACTTTCTGGTCGACCAGTAGTTGGACATACTTCATATTTGGCAATTATTTCTACGGCACGAACTAGCTCTAAATTGCACGCAGAGCATATGCATTTGTGAGACCCAGCTCCCGTATTTGAGTTTGTGTTAGTTCGCCTGTGTATGCAAACATTCAAGTCCATTAAGTTATTAAGGGATTTTGTTTTGCTAGATTTTCAATAGTAAGTAAGCCTGCATTTTGCACAACTTTCTTGGTTTGTATCTATTCTGAGCTTGTCTGTCGTCATCTTTTTTTGATATCTTAGGCAGCGATGCTTATGTTAAATGTAGCCCACGGGCAACAAATGTAATATAATGTATAGTAAACTTGTGTGCAATTGGCAGTTCTGCTTAAGGTTTCCACTTACAATACATTAGATTTGTTGTGTTTGCTCTTTGAATTAAATATACATGTACTTATGTATGCCGATGTGTGTGTGAAGTTTGAAAAAACTTTTGATTGCCCTAACTGTTAATTTAAGCAAATATGTGTACTCTAAAGTTTGTATACATTTTCATGAATTCCTTAAATGAATTTTCGTAATTTGAGCAGTACCAGACAGGAATACTCGTCATTACTTAGTTTTTATTTATTTTTTTTGGCATTGAAACAAAACCCTTACAAGCTAAAATGTTTATCTCTATGGGTTAATACTTTTATTTCTCGATCGTTAGTTTTGCTTAAAATCTTTTTATGCTTTACCACTTATAGCTTTTTATATGTAATGATACATTTTCTTCATATGCACATATACGTTATTCATCACAATAAACATAAATTGAATACTTTGGCACATAACTAGATTATCCTATGGGAATTGAATTTTTTCTCGGTCTTAAATCAGAAAACACATAAGGCAATAAACAATAAATTGTTATATTGTGCGCTAAAAAACAAATTGCTTGCAAATCGCTTTACATTTGTGAATCTTCAATTGCAGTTTGGCAAAGAAATGCTACAGCTAAAGTAAAAAAAAAGAAACATGGTCTTTCAAGTTATTGTAATTTTTTATTTGTGCTCCACTGTGTATTTATAGGAGTTTTCGCATACATTCAGTTTGAGAGACAAAAACTAACAGCTATCATCTACTAGCTTTTTGAATCAAGCTCGGCATTAAATTGTATCTATATGTACATATATTGTACATATAGAATTGTATACATATATGAGTATTTTTTGTGGGGCCAGTTTAAAATGCACAAAAGTATTTTAGTGTGTATCGAATACTATTGTATTACATATTTTAAATCCGCTTGCAATATTTTCAATTTGATTTTCAATTTAAATGGAAAGCTGGGTGCACAAAACAGAAAGGACATAATACATTTTCCATGCCAAATCAAAACAAGTGCAAGAAAAAGCAGAACGGCATAAAGCGTTAACAAAAAAGTTATATCGGTATTAAGGGAAAAACAGAATTGTACTTTAAAAATATTCCTTACACTCAGAGCATTTAAACAGTTTTTAATTTTTCAATTTTTTAAGCTCTAAATTGTTTTTGCTTTGTAAACATTAGGTTACCAAACCACCTGGTTGGCAGTGCTGTAATGGACACGTGCTTTGTAACAACTGTCGTAGCCGCTCAGTCAAATGTCCTGTATGCCGAGTGCCATTGGGACCGCGGGGACGTTGCCTTTTGTCGGACAAATTATTTACACTCCTGGCAGAGAATTTTCCTTGTGACGGTGGTAAGTTATCATTACATATTGTGTTGGTATGAAAGGACCAACGTAATAGCAGCAAAAGTTAACCGACCTTGTTCAAAAATATCTGAGGATTTCATAAAATAGAGTAGGTGAATTGTGTAAGATTTGCTCATACAGCAAATTTGAATAGGGATGGGACTGTTAATATGTCTTTAGAGCGTCAGATGTTGGACCAGATGCTTAGGCAAACCAAAATCTCTAAACGATTGCGTCTAAATTATCGTTGTCATTAGTGGAATGCCATGGACTGTTGTAGGGCCGAATAACGTTGCATTAGGGCGATTAGTGTAAGAGCCTGAGATTCGAAGTTTTTTTCTTCTTTTTTTTAACTATAAAGAATGTCAATTACTTTGTTTAAAAGTTTAAACCTCTGGGTGAAGTGAAGAAAGAAAGAGAGTACGGCCTTATAGTATACGTTAAACAAGTGTCAATGTTTCACTTAAATCTCAACTGAAAAAGTAATGATGGAAAAATGAGCCGCATGAAGAGCTTGAAATTGAGCGCAACTTAGATGGCTATTTGTTTTAATATTTTGTAGTTGTTTTGTTGTTGTTCTTTTATGGCATAATTATGTAACATAAATTACCAAAGTTTTTGCGCTTTTCGCCACCACTGCCTGCCGCCTGCTTCTTGCCCTTATTGCTTCTAGCACTTATTGTTGACATTTTGTTACATATTGTTGTTGTTTTTGCATTTGTTGTTTAGTTGCCCTCAAAGTTTGCCCTTACCAGTTTCAATCTGTGCGTTTTTATAAAGTGAGTGGCGTCGCCATCTTAAGTTTTAAGATTAAGTTAAGTGTACAGCGTAGGTAACAAGAAACACAAAGAAAAAAATCGTTGTCTGGGCTAACATTGTTAGTCTCTTTCTGTTTTCTGTTGTTTAGAAATCACCAGTACTTGGGCTTTATTGCTTCTACATTAAGTGGACATTCTTTATTTTTTTCAGATTCCGTAGTCGACTTTTTGCCCTTTTTCTTATAACTTTTTCATTTATTGTTACTAGCAGTCCGCGATTTGTTGAGTGTAGTTTGTTGTTGATCATTATCCATGAAGAAGCTCATAACAACAACTGAAATAAATTTTTATTACCATCGAATTTATTTGTTGCAAGGACAATTGTAGTATAATTATAAAATTATTTATTATATAATATTATATTTATTTTAAAATGTGTAGTAATGAATTGTCGTTTATTCGCAGTAAAAACTAACAAGGAGCTCAGTCTATCAGATAAGGACAGTACCGCCAATAAATTGAGTAACGCTAACTGCAGCGTTGTCAAAAAGTGTTCAATGGAATACCAAAGTCAACCAAAAATGACGCTTACTAAATTGAATTTAAGCAAACAAGATTCAGAAACACAAAATAACGAAAAAACATACAGTCAGATGCAATTGGAAAAGCAACCAAAAGAAGGGCAGTTTGTAACCGTTATTGAGGCTGGACAAGAACTTGTGCATCCAGATGCGGTACGACAGAAGCGTATCGTTGAGAAAAATATCAAAAGCCACGTGCGAATTCCAAAGGGAAATGAGCAAAATGCGCAAATATACAGCGTTGTCAGCAACGTAATGAAACAGACAAGTCGAAGCAATGCCGAAGGTTTCTCGAGGTGCATTTTTAAAATAAAACAGGAGCAACAGGAGGAAAAACAGTACTTGGTGGAAATGTTGAATTCAGGGGCTACAGACACCTTGCTAACAAAAACCAATGGCTTGCGCCAGAAATGGGAAATAGAGCAGAAGGGCAGCTATGGAAACAACAATATGCTCGTTAAACCAAAGTTAAAGTTGAGTAAGAAAAGTTGGCAGTTTACAGACTAAGATCAAGACGAATTGTGCAACGATGAAGCTGCTAAGAAAAATAATAGCTAACAGCAAACGCAGCAGGACTCGGAACAGATAGTATGACCAGGCCGAGGCCATCGGGAATATCAAAATTCTTGTTGCCTGACTGGTAAATCGTCCACTACCAAAGGAAACTTATTAATGCTCACGTTTGTGCAAAATCACCCAAAAAATGATCAACTTTGATGCAAACCGCACCGACGACAAAGCGGCTGGACACCAAAAAGAAAACTCGAAAACTCATTCTCTGGTCAACACACATAGTGTATACATGTACATGTACATCTCAAGTAAAGTGTGTTTTGATGACTGCACCTAGCCCACGTAAATTATTTGGTGTTTCGATTTTGTGTTTACTTAAAAAATTTACAAAACTAAATTAATAAATTAGAAACATATTAATTTTATGATTCATTGAATAAACTAATATAGTGAAATATTTTAAAGATGAATGACAAATATATCATTTATAAATAGGCATTACAGTGTAAGCCGCTCAATTATATATAAACAAGTTCAAAGTTCAATGGAAATTTTTAATTAAATGGCTATTTAATTTTAGTATAATAATAAATATTAGCATGGGTTAAAAGTAAAACACTTCACAGTTTGGAGGGTAACATGTCTTTATTTTTTAGGCTATTTGGCTGAACCTTTTCTAATTTTCAAGAATTTAAATATGATCGTCTAATTTACTACCACAAAACTCACAATAAAAGAAACAAAGCAAATAGTGCTTGTTAAGATGACTTTACATAAAACCAAATTAAGGTCAAGTGAAAGTTTGTACAAAAATTGTTATGAATAATATGATATTAATCATATAGTCAATTAATCAATAAATATACAAAAATTATTAAATTCACAGATCAGTCACACAAAAAAAAAGTTTTCAAAAATGTGTACGAACATATGTATGTATGTAATTGACATAATTTGTGAGGACGCACGAACATTCAACGTAGATACATACATAATTATGAATATTTGGAAAAAGATGTAAACAAATTTACCTTTCTTAGCAGTTTTATGGTGCATTCTCTTTATGTGCAAACACCGAAACGAACCTAGGTTTTTCAACGTCCCTTGTTAACAAAAAAAAACATATTTTTTAAAGCAATAAATTGTGGGTCTATCGGTATTTGGAAGTATATGTATTTATATGTATGTTTGTATAATGTATAGTGTACATATTATATGTACACACAAGTTTTTTACGCATGAAAGCTAAACTTCATTTTATTGCTTTTGATGATATCGCAAGTCGAATCGTTATTAATGGTTATACATGCCAAAAGTATAATGTATTGAATAGGTTTGCATAAGTATGGAATATCTAAGCCAAAAGACAATATTTTAAATTGAAATTTATAAAATGAATTATTTTAAAATGTAGTTTGGTAGTGGTAATGAAACAGCAGCACTGTTGCAATTGCTTAGCACTGGCAAACCTGGACGGTATTTACCATATGATAAAATTTATATTAATTAAGGACACCGCCGTTCGGATTCAGCTAGAAACTAAAAGGCCATTGTTCTCTTCGTACATCTGTTAAGAGAAATGTATATAAACAAGTGCCCCCAGTCTAAATTGTTTTCTACATTCGTCCGAAGTTCAAGTACATCTTTAGACACACACAATTGTACTCATGACCGCATTTATAAACGTATTTTTATGCAAGCGCTGGTTCATGTATGTACACTCGTACATAACAAAAAATCGTTGTTGAAATCATCTGTTGAAATCGAACAGCTGTCTAACTTATTCTCTCAGCCATTGCGGCTCTCATTCTCTTCGAGAGTCTTTGGTTTGTCCAGTAAACGTTTGCTTTGTGCTGCCTGATATTTGTGTTTGTCAATTAGTTTTAATCGAAGAGAGTCACCGCGTGCGCGTGCCTTTTAATTAAGATATACAAGTTTTATTTTGTTTGTGGACTTTTACTTTTATTTGCATTAAATCGCTATTTTAATTAATTTGTTTACAAATATTTGCTCGGTCGCGCACAATAAAAACAAATTCGCGTCTCGTTTGGTTTTAAATTAGTTTAAGAATTCATTTGGCTATGTGCGGGTGTGCAATGTAGTTCTAAAAATATTTCACTCTTATCGTTTGTTGTAGTTTGTATTTTTTTTGCCGCTTCTCAACTTAATGTATGTAGTATGCTCGCAGACGTCACGTGCTTTCAGTACTTTTGTTAATTTTTATCAATTTTATTTACATTTTATTATTCGTATTTGAAATGAAAATATGTGCATATTTATGTAAAAATAGTCTATATACATAATTTAAAATAATCATTGTTGCAAACTATTAATGGCTGGTAGTCGAATATTTTGACCACAAGTTATAAAATGGATAAGGATCAACTGGCGTCCGAACTATCTAAATCAAGGACGGACAATCAAATTTCAATGGAACTGCTTAGTCGTCTTAATAATGAGGTAACTAAGAGTATACTCGCTGACATAGATGCAGAACAGCAGCATTTACTAGGCACAATTGCACACAATAATGATAACAGAGAGTGTCCGGTTCCACCAATGCGGATAAACGCTCGGGCAAAGTCAGAAGCCGCTGAGGGTGAGTAATTATTTAAAAGTCTTTGTTTTATCGGAAAATTAAGTAATATTCTGCTGTTGCACATGTATTTGAAATAATATTAATTTTGTAAAACAATTTATCTGCAGGCCTAGAAAAAGCTTCAAAATTATGAATATTGAATATGAATATTATTTAAACTTGTATAACGGATACTACGCAGTATTTTTTTTGTATCAATAATGTGCTGAGTGCTACATACAAACACTAACAAGCAAACAACGGGACCACTAGCACCTCGCGCCTAGTCTATTCAAACCTATTTAATTTAAATGAAGTTTTAGATATACATTAGCGTTAGATAATTTCCTATGCTTCTGCCCGCAAGATAGCTGCGAAATGATTTTTACCCTGTATCACAAGAGTTAGGTGAAATATTTTGCAAATTAAACGGTAAAAAGAATAAATAATTTTCCATCACCTTTCATTTATGCACTCTTAAACATCTACTATTTATAAAATATATTTATTTAAATGTTCCAAGAGGACTATATTCCTTTTCATTTTCATGATTGCAGCGAATTGTATTTGGTACAGTGAGTTAATGCGGCGCTGCCTCCTCCTCCTCTGCTTGAACGCCGACATGTAGGCAACAAAGAAATTTAAAGCACATATCTTCACAGAAACCGACATGTGATGTCTTTACAAGTGCAAACGTATAAACACACATACATGTGGTAAATAGTAGTTTTTGCTTATGTATGTGTTTAAACATGTTCACCATTGATAAATGCATACATATAAACGCTCGCATACAGCGTATAACATTTATAAATGAGTGCCATGAAGGAAGCACATTATATCATAGTTATAGTCGTGTGTGTCGACATAATAGTTGTCAAATGAATAGCAACATTTTAAAAGGGAGAGACACATTGCAAAGCTTTTGAAACGCCGTGGCACAAATACCAGGGCACTTTCTTGACGCTTCATTTGACTTGCCGTAAACAAGTCTATTTCGTCGTCGGTTACACATTTCCTGTTTGACGCACTTTAACTTGGAAACCGTTCTTATTCGTATTGAATCGGTTGAATCCTCTTTTCCCTACAGCAGTAGCACTTAAGTCCAGTCTCGATTTATATACGTGCACTGCTTTGATATCGGCCGCAGCTCGGTGGTTACATCATGGTCTTTGACGGAATATCAGTGACTACTCGCATTGGCAGAGCTTGTCATTACTAAACTAATGGTAAGATGGGCGGCTTTAATTCAGCATTTTGAAAATTGCTTTTTGCTCCGATATGTTTGTCTTTGTATGCCTGTATATTTAGTAGAATGTTTACCTGGCTTTAGCGTTTACAAGATTTTTTGATTTGATTTTTTATTTGCTTAGCTGTAATAAGAATCTGAGTTGTTTGCGTTACAAAGTTAGTCTAGCTGTCAAGAGGACAAGAACTTTATCGTCTTTTACATTTGTAAGATTTAATAACATAATTGGTTTAATTTAATTATACAAGGGCAGAAAGTATTTAACTATATAACAATTAATTGAGTACAAAAGCTTAAAAAATAAAAAATTTTATAAATTTAATAGGTTTCTTAATAATATTGTTTAATGGAAATACCTTCGTGTGTTTTATGTTTCAAAACGGTTATCCTAAAGGTGCTTCAAAGTTAGTTTATTACCTGAAAACACAATTTTGTCGCAAGATAAACTGATACTGATTCAAATCGTATTAGATCGAAACCTACAAGAATTAATGTTTTTTATTTGTATGGGCATTAACGGCTACTAACGTTTAAAAAATCAGAAACCTACCCTTCCTAGCCGAATCCGAACGTTGATTTTTGTAATTATTTATGGAGATTTACTTAGGCAAATAGCTTTTTTTTGCTATCTAAGCCAGTGCTGAGCCAAATGCATCTGCAGAGGTGAACCACTAACTTAGGTTTAAGAATCGAGTTCGTTACCGACGGCTATGTGCTACATAAAAATTTGTTTCCTGAAAATTGTAGGTGATACTAGAAATCCCATCATACTCAATCATTTTGCACCTTTAGAATGTCAGCAATTTTATTTCAGAATAATTAAATGCATTTTTTCAATGAAACATTTTAAACTTCAATTTGTGCCCGTAGGGAGAATATTTTATAAAATTGCTATTTTGTTCTGCCATTTGCCAGTGTATGTAGGCCTATATTTGGCATGAATCCAATTAACATCTACCAAACACACCGTTGCACTACATCTGCTATACTGTAAATGTGGATGCACTTTCTTGCAAAAATGGCTCATAGATTTGGTAAAAGGACAAATATTTCGAGCATTAATTGTGTGGAAACTTTTGTAGAAATTGAAAAGCAAAGTTCTGTGCAGTTATTGGACTTGTTTTAAAAAACTTTGATATTATTTTCTTGCTTGGACACTTAAAAGTTTCAGAAAATATGACAAGATGCCAAGAAGTGCTCCGAGCTAAATGTTAAAAATGCGAGAGACGAAGCAGGCGAACAATAAACAATAACTTTAAAAATTTCTCTGGTTGTCTGTCCTTTTAAGATTAGAAATTATCAAATAGAATAAATAATAAGTAAAGTCAAGTAATTAAAGTGCCTCCTATGAATAACCCTTAATATTGGACTTTAGTTATTTGTGCAAGATGATACAGTTTCGCTTGATTCAAATACAAAAAATGCTTTAAATTTTTTAAGCTGGACAAGAATATAAAACATGACATTTACTCATTTGCACATAGAGAACATGATTTTAGAATCCAACGAATCTTGCCGACAACCTTCAAGTCGCTTGCCATGGTATAGGTAAAGCGCAGTTTGGTGTTCATTGCTATCTTGCTGACAGACACTTTTTACAATTTATGCACAGTTTTAAGCAGCAGTAAAAGCTTCTCAAAAAAATACAAGAAAAATCGAAGCCGGGACGCAGCGCTGCAAAAACTTTTGAAAAAGGCACATTATTCATAAATGCTGAAGGAAGAAGGTCTGAAAATAAACTTGCTAGACAATTATGAAAGGCTATTGAAATCGGTTATCATTAGCTCGCGGCGGCCTACAGTTAGCAACAACAACCTATTTGATATTATTTTAAACGCGAACCTTGCATTGAACTTACTATTTAGTTTAAACTAAACCAACTGAAAGTGGCAAATATTTATCTAAAGGACATTTGTTTTTGTGTTCGCTCTGCCTAATTACTTGATAATCAAATCATTTTAAGAGCATTTTCGTGCAGCTATTTGCTTAAGTTCCCCCTTCCCATGGCTGATTCTGAGATACTGAGCCAATGGCTAAATGCCTATGTTTAATTGAATTTTATCCATTTGTTGTCAAATGGCAAACAGACACGATTAGCCATCTACGTTATTTTGTATCTACATATTTCCTCTAATAAAATGAATATGCCTTATAAAACTTTGCATAGTCTAATTATTTTATTAATTTTTCTCAGAATCTTTTCCGCTTGCGGCTATTTGTTCTATATACTTTATGTTAATTTTAAATATTAAAGTCAACACGCTGCCTCGTGCTTTCAAGAAAACGTGCGGCGCATCTGCGATTATTTTGTTTATGTTTCTTATTAGCATTAGATAAAGACTGTGTATATGTATGAAAACGATTTTATATGTATTATATTTAAGTGAATACATTGAAATTTATTTATAAATATAAGCATATTTCGCTGACTTCCATGAAAATGAATCGTGTACAACTTTGTTAGTTGTGAAATGCCTTCTGGGTGTGCACGGTAGATCTGAGAGATTCGCGGGAGCTTTGTACGCTCGAGGCATAAAATCTTATCGACGTTTAGGTGCCGTAGAGCGGTGTAAAAGCGATCCCGCTATTTCTTTGACCAGAATATTTTGTTTTACAAACTGTGAGTTTCCCTTATGAATTTTTCCCAGTTAATCTTGATTTAATCTTACAGAAAAATGAAATAATTAAATGCTAAAACACAATAAATGGTGATGAATTTGTATAAAATATACAGAAATTAAAAAATTTCATGTGACAAATATAAGTATTTAACAAAAGGCGCGTGATCATTGAATGTTGACATGAAATACATATTTGCATTTAATTAACATGTCGCAAAGACACGTCGCAGACTGGTGACAAATTGCAAAAAATATTTAATTTTGGCTAAAAATTATTAAATGGTTTGTTGATGAGACATGATTTTTACAAAAATTTATGTTTTGCTTATTAAAAAAGTGCTTCATATGCAAATTAATGCCAAATCGAGAGCGTTGAGAAATGAATTAAATTAATCACTAACGGCAATTCCCGGCCAGCGGGCCGAAGTGTAGTGTACTAATTATTAAGAGAAATATTTATATTTTCTAACTGAGGCGGACTTTTACTTAGCAATTTGTATCCCAAAGTGTAAGGTGTGAAAATGATTGTAGCGACAATAAAGCCAATTACGCCACCTTGCCGTCAGTATCCTGGAGGCATAAGGCAAAATGCAGGATCCAGTACTAGAAGCACCTGTCCGCTAAGCTGTCAGACAACTTCTTGGCACAGTTGCCGTTGCCTTCGCAACGTCTGTCGTTACTTCGCGCAATCAGCACCTGTCAATCTTTGTCACAATCTTTAGTTTGCCATCATCAACGCGATTTCGTTGTTGCCGGAGTAGCATAAAAGCCGAGTTGCATTTTGCAATATAAACGCGTCTAGGACGATGCTGCGATGGCTTGCATCGCTAGACGTCGCCCACGTTGTTGTCGTTGCTGCTTTTACTTTTTTAGTTATGCATGAGCTGAAGAAATAAATGCAAAATGGGTTAAATGCAGCTTGTTAGCACTTATAAGCAATTTTAACGGTCGCTTTGAGCAGACAGACAGCAGCAACACAATACCAAAGGCCGCCTGAAGATGCAGCTGCCCTCCATGCTGCATTTGCCCATGTTGCTGGTGACATTTCTATTAAAACATTTAAATCTGTTTGTTACTTACAGCTAAGCGCAGTGCAACACAAAAGCAACAAAAACAACAACAACTGGAGTCTGGCAACAAAGCACTTGTGCAAAGTGACAACATGACACAATACGGCAACACTGCGTTACAGGGCGCACAGAGTGGCAGCTCCACTCCTCCGCTGCATACAAAATTAGACATACAAAAATTCTCGGAGGACTACAATAACGATACGTCTGATGGAAACGAAGGCAGTGGAGATGCATCACAAAACGCTACAACAATAATTTTAGCGCCGACATCATTAAATTTAACAAATACAACGCAAAATGTTGTCAGCAACAATGTGGGTCCTGGAAACAATGAGCCGGGTTACCCAGCACGCCAAGAGCAGTACAATGGACCCAAATGGTAAGTAAAAAACTCATATGGGCGCAGACGCCGAGACACTTTTGGGTAACCGAGTAATTGTTTGTGTTTTTTTTTGTGTATGTGTGCGTTTGTGCTTAACCTTTTGAATGCACTTCCGGCGCAGCAGTGTGACAGCGTCCGCTGTGGTGTCACTGGCGACATTCACACTTGCATTGCCCGCGTATTTCGCATTTCCGTTTTGTAGTTCCTTTTGTTGTTGCGTTTTTAAATTTCGTTTTGTATTTATTTTATTTACAATGGATAACAATGTTGTCGTTTTTGTTGGTCTTCTGTCTGCTTCAACGGCTAGTACTGGAAGCGGCGTGTACATCCGTTGGTGCACAGTCAAGCCGTCTGATAAATGTGCATAGACATGTACTGTTCCTTTTGTTGTATAATTTACTTTAAAAGCTAGAGTAGTGTGATTACTAGCAACCTATGCCTAATCCTGTGAGCTTTTCCCCAGTGTGCATTTGAGTGTGTTTTTTTTTTATTTTGATATATTCAAAAGAAGAGCAAAAAAGCTGTAGGCGTTGTTGATGGTCTGAAAGGGTTAACCAATATTAAAGCTGATTTCTACGTCTTATTGCTTGACTATTTGACTTACCTTGACAAAAATGGGAAAACCAATTTGAAAAAAGTTTCCAGCTCTCAATTGTACAGGTGATTTCAGGTGTTCCATATACATGTATAGAACTTTTCGTGTTCCGTAAGAATAGTCAACCCAATTGGTATTGAAAACAGAGTTTGTCAATTTGTTCGCATGAATCGTTACTTCGTTCCCGTAATAGCAAGGGAGATATATTTGAAAAATCATAACAGCCAAGAATTGCACTGTGGTTATAAATGGTCCAGGCATTTCCTGCCAATTCATTTGTACGAGCCTGTATGCACTAAAGCAAATAATGAACGCGCTGAGCAATACCTGCGATAGCACATAGGGTGATACTAGAATTTCACAGTCCCGAGTAAGTCGTCGCAAGCGCATGTGAAGATTAAAAATTTGATTTAACTCAATCTTAGCAATCAGCTCTGGAGTTTGGAATAGCCCTGATAAACGCAAATTAAGAATTCGATAAAGCATCCCAAGTTGGAACATAAAATAACAACCCATTGAATCAAGTAAAGCATTGCAAACACATGTCAATGTCATAGCCACCACATTGTAGGTCCAGGCATAGTAATATCGTGCTGGTGTCCGCCACTCAAATGGCACGTAGTAGCTGAAAGGCAGGACATAGGTATCCATTAAGAGCACACTTATGAATCCGAACGAACCAACAATAAGGCTGCAAACGATGTATATGTAAAAGGTGCGTTTGTATTTTGTTTGCTCGGTTTGCCAAAACAAATCCTCATCACTGTTCCTTAGCTGAAAGGCTTCGTGCTTTTCTAATTCGTTTAAAAAACGATTCGCCTGTTCACGCTTCCACCAAATGTTTATTAGTTTTGCAATCATAGCCACTTCTGTTAACGAAATATACAGTAATTGGCCAGCCTGCTCCAAATTGCTGGAACCAAGAGCCTCTATCCACATAAGCGATATATAGGTAAAAGTTAAAGGGAAATGCAAAGCAAAGCGATAATATCGCTTAATCAGTCCTAAGGTGCCATTCTCGTTGTTCCACTTCCAAAGGCCCAGCCAAAGTGCTCCATTTCTCAGCGTTCGGAACCCTGAAATTCTATCCGCAGAGTCGGACATGGTTTTTTAAAGCCCAAAACTTAATTCTGAACATCTGTGGAAATGCAGTTCCTTTTAAAGAGAAAATACTTGTCATGTCTCCACATGACATCTAATTTTCTATGCAGCCTTATTAAAATTTTGTAATTAGTCAAAATATTGACTTAATTACTAGTCAAGCAATTATATTGAATACTTGAATCACTGACATAATAAATTCAAATATATTTTTGAGTCACGCAGGTAGCTCGCAGCTTAAAAAAAAACTGTACGGAATGTCTAACAAATTTTGTGAAACCTATGATGTAATATGATTAAAGGTGGCGTTATTTGATACAACATTGGCCACTTGTATCGGAACATGCTGGACTTCTGGCTGTCTTCTTCGCACTCTGGTCACTAGGATGGGTTCTGCTGCCCCAATATGCTGAGCCCAGTTCGGTTATTATGAGGATAATATTCCTATTTGTTGGGGCACAGATTTCAGGAATTGTAATGACATTTATACATCTTCCCGATATGTTAGGAATGCTTTTCTTTGGGGTGCTTTATACCAATGTGGGGCTGGCCAATTTTGAAGGATATCAACGCCTTGAGTTGTTTCTAAGGTAAGTATTTAAGAATTAATGGTTACCATAAGATTATGGTTATTTTCAAAATGTAGAGAAATGGCTCTTATCAACATCATGTTGCTCGCAGGACTTGGCTTAGATGGTAGTGCCTTTAAGCGCTTATGGTTTATGATCCTAAGGCTAACTCTGCTCCCCACTATTGCTGAGGTAGCAGTTATTACAGTGCTGGCTTATTTTACGCTTGGAATGCCATGGCTTTGGGGAATAGCATTAGGGTTAGTATATTTTACGTGTCTTCAATAGAGCAACAAATTAAACATTTTGCTGACAGTCTCGTTATTACCGCCGTCTCTCCAAATGTAGTAGTAACTGTTATGCTCAAGCTTAAAGAGGAGCGCCTTGGTTTGAATAGTGGTATACATACACTTATATATGCCATGACCACGTGCAACGATGTTGTTAGCATTTTTATGTTTGGCGTCGTGATAAGTGTAATATTTTCCACAAGTGCGTGGTACATGTATTTTTAATAATGTCAGAAAATATATTAATAACCTTACATACTTACAGGCTCATTGACACAACAAGTGCTGCAAGGTCCTATAGGCATTGGTATTGGACTTGTTTTTGGATATCTCTATGGTATGATGCTCCAGTATTTGCCATCAAGAAACGCGGTAAGATTTGGATGTGCGAAGACACCAGACGAGTCGAGACACCAAAGTATGCTTGCGAGAGCAGGTTATCACTTTAAATGCGCATTCAGTGAGCACTTAGACACTCAATCACTGCATTTATACTTACTGGCTCTGGGTGGCTTTTTGTTTTAAAAGTTGTCATACATGTCGTGGCTTGAGAGTGGGTGTGTTTGTGTCTTTGTGTGCTTAAGTATAAAAAGACATCACTATGCAACCACGAGGATGCTTGCGACATTTGCGCCGACAGTTACTGCCAGCTTCTATGTAAAGTTATGGAGGTTTCGAGCTAGTAGAAATGCAGGCGCCCAGCGGATCTTTTCGAGTTTCGCTTTCTACTAGACTCGTTGCTGCAACTTACACCGCTAATGGCGCGCATAATCAAACGCCATGGGTGGCAGCGAATTCTTTATACATCCAGAGTCACATATACAGACACACATACGAACACTGACATCTCATAGCTTTTGTTTTTCCCCTTGTTTCTCTTCGAGTGGCGAAGCAGCTTCAGCCGCAGCTCTACAGTTTGTTCAAAATTTCACGCTGTGCGCCGTTAAACTTATGGTTCTTACAATCTTGCATTCTTTACGTACGACCAACCCCAACATTACGCCTTTTTGAAAGTGTGTGGTAATCTACGTCACCATTGTCGCCTCGACTTGTACCCTTACCCAAATTTTAACGAGCTCCTATAGTGCTGCACATACATGTTGCACATTGATTAAACGTATCAATGGGAAAATGTAAAATACCAATTTGCATGAGTTTCATGTGGTTTTATTTCTAATAATGCAAATAATGCTGTTTCTATTAATTTTTTTTAATAACTTTAAAATCACTTTATTTTTAATTTGATCGTTTTGTTTTTAAATCGTTGATCAGAAGGTGAACATTTCTTTCGTTATCCCGCTTCTTTATTTATATCGTTTGAACTTTATAAATGCTTTGCAAATAATCTTTACAGGTCTACGTTAATGGATTACGCTTTGTTTTGACCGTATTAGGTGGTACCATTGCTGTGATGGGCAGCAGAGTCATTGGGTATTCATCAGCTGGCGCTTTGGGTTGCGTTTCTACTGCGTTTATCGCAAGCCTTGGCTGGAAACAAGAAGAATGTAAAAAATCAGCTCAACAGAAAGTGGCCAGTCAAATTGTAATAATATAGTATAAGTAATTCAAAACCATCTATTTATATTGGTTGGTTATGGCCTACCTTAAAATTTTAAGCAAATAGTTGGTTTTAATAATTTAGTATTTAAATCAAAAGTGAAAAATTATTATTCAATAAATGTTTGATTAATTAATCAAACTGTACCTTTTCTTCCAGGGCAGCGTGCCGAATCGTCTCGATTTGCTGTGGAAATTTTTAAAGCCAGTTTCTTTTTCCCTAATAGGCAAAGAAATTAATTTTGCTGTTCTAGAGGGTCGTGTAATCGGTTACGGTGCGCTACTGGTCTTACTCGGAAGCCTGGTAATTAAAGAATCCGCTACTAACGTTGCCATGCCGTTTCGGTTGGCTATTTCATATTAAATTCTATTTGCGTATTTTTTTATTTTAAGCTAGAATGCAAAAATGCTCAAAATAAAAATTTTCTTCCATGCCGTGCAAATTTTACTTTTAATATTTTGTCTCTTCCATTGCAGTTCCGTTTGGCTTTTGCATATTTATCCACATATGGCGGAAATCTGTCAAGAAAGGAACGTGCCTACATAACAATTTCCGGATTTCCTAAAGCCACTGTCCAAGTAAGTTTCGCTCGCCCATATTTTTCAAGTTGTAGTCAACTTTCTAGAATCTTTGAAAAAAGGCATTTAGTTGCACATTTATTGGATATGGCCAGTTTTATTTCTGAACCATATGCTTGATATACTTGCAGGCCGACTTGTTCTCATACACCGTTGCACACTGTTTATAACGTAGCCGCAATCGGACATGTTGTCTTTGTCGTACGAATGCAATTTTCTCAGTCAAATTGTGCACCATGTACTGCTGCACACACTTTTTTCAACACTTGTGCCGCGCTTGGCTGTGGTTTATAGAATTGTAAATGCTACGCTTGCCCACATAGTCGTAGTGGCTACCTTTGGAAATAATTGTTACTTCGTACTTATTGTATTGTAGATGGCTCATACAAAATGCGCTCGAATGTTCACTTGCTTGATGAAACCATATTTTCTATATCCTGTACTCAGGGTATGCTTGCTTTGTGCAATGTATGTAACGGCAAGAAGATAGTCTGAGACCCTCAAGTCTTTTGTATCAAAATGCTTATCGTAATCCCGGGCATAATTTGAGCCAAATCCGTATGTCCTCCAGGCCTATGATTTCAAAGTCAAGAAGGGCTAGAGACAACAAACTTAACCATCTCATGTGCATTTTTTTGGAGAAAACAATAGATGCATACTATTTTAAAATTGGCTGACAATTAGTAATACAAGACTTTTTCTTTATTGCCTTCCTATAGGCTGCCCTTGGTCCAGTGGCTTTGGATTTGGCCCGAGCTGCGACTGTCACAAACGAAGCTCATTTAGCTCTAGCTAGCAATTTGCTTATCGTTTCTGTATTGGCTATTATTTTCACAGCGCCATTGGGTGCTATTCTGATGATAAGGCTTTCGCCACTTTGGCTCAAGAGAGGCGACGAAGTAAGTGCAGCTGAGGAAACTTCCAGTCCAAACGAATTAAATAATACATCTCTGGATAATACCTATAAAAACGCTTAGCGTAGAGTTACCTAAATATGAAAATGTTTTCATTATTTCAATTTATGCTTCTTTATAACTGTAGTAATTGATATCAATATAACGCAGAAAATTCCGCTTGTGTTACTTACCAATATATACCTTGTTTTATGTACTTAATAAAACTTTTAAGGATTTTCTTTAAATCAACTAATTATTATTAAACCTATGCCAAATTGAACTAGTATGCAACTCACAATGTTCGGCTAACTCGTTAAACTTTATTAGACATTTTTTTTGTTATGTACGCAATTTTTACTAACTGTAATTGATAGAGTTATTCACATGAAAATAAATGAATTCGCTCAACGATTCCTGCTGCATTTTAATTAAATCCATTTTTGGGAAATGTGTCGTAAACTGCTTTTGACACTTTTTTGACTGGATTTGTGCAAATCTCTGACTGAGAATTGCGGCTAATTGATTCTTAAACTAATTTAAATGAGCTTAGCAGGATTTGTTGGAGATAAGTATTGGGGTAGCAAAAGGGTTTCAGAAAATTTATACATACGCAGAATTGTTTTTTTTTTCAAAGCTATTTTACCGTTCAAAAGTTTTAATTGTCTTACTGCAGCTGCCAAATAGATACAAACTGTTGGCGACAATAGGGACACCCGTAGAAAAAAGAATTTCACTAAAGAGTTCAAAACGTGTTATTTTTGAATACAAATTGTGAAATAACGTTGCTTTGCAGGGTTTGACAAAACCAATAATAAATTATTTTATTCAGTAGGTAATAAAATAATTAAGCAGAGCTGGTACATATACATACATACCTACGTATGTATTTTGTGCGATAAACAAAAGGGTAACTCAAATAAATCCCCTTCAGCAAACAGTGGAAACATTCGAATTAAGTAAGTACATATATATATATATATTGTATATTATATATACATATATAATATATATAATATTGTATATTATATATACATATATAATATATAATATATATATATATTAATATATAATATATATATATTACTATATATTATATATATATATTATCTAAAATATTACAATTTTTAGATAAATAAACCAACATAATTAATTTGCTTAAAGCAAAGCATTTTTTAATTCTTTTTATTACATATACATATACACGGAATGGTATAGTAAGAAATGTTGTTTTATTATATTAACAATGCACATACTACGTACACATTCGTCTGCCAAGTAAATAACATATCCGATTTATGTGTGATGAGAGTTTTTTTAACCGTCAAATTCATCGCTTGATTAATTTATCTACAATATTTCGATTTCTCGCCGCAAAGCTTAATGAAAAAGCTCAAATTAGTAATCGTTAATATTCTTTGCTAGAGTTTAAATTGACCTTATTTATGCACCAAATTGTATGAAGAAAATGCATATACAGAGAAGAAATTGAAGACAAAAAAAAGAAAAGAATTTTTTTATTTGACATTGGGGTTACATTATATATAAGCATAGCTGTACTTTTGCAACGAAGAATTTATTTGTTCGTTAACAATACTATCGTCACGGTTAACCATCTTTGAATAACCCCATGCTCGACCAACATGATCAGAAAGTTTCCTTCTGAAATAGGCAGGTCAGCATCATTTTATTTAATTAATAATGGACTTGCCTCTAGTGACTAATATTATTTTTTTTTTAAGTTGTGGAACTTTTTTGTGTTGTTCAGTGCTATTTTGTACCTTTGTGTTTAAATAAAAGAGTTGAAAATTGAAGGTAAATTAGCGTTATTAAAATTGCTACGGAGAAATAATTGCGCAACTAAATGAAAATTTTAATGAAAATTCTTCAGATTTTTTTCTGTTTTCACTGCCATTGCTTTTTAGCTTTGGTTGTATTATTGCCGCTGGTGTAGTTTTTGCAGTTGTCGTCCCAGCAATTAGCATAATGAAACTTTGTGTTTTTCGTGCCCCGTGTAGGGGCTCGTTTATATAGTATATTTAGAAACTGAAATTGTCAGTTAAACAAAAGCAAATTATTCGAATTATCATCTATATAAGTACATACTGTTGTATTAAATAAAATTATTTTTCTTAGGTTCCATGCCTTTTTTATAACGCATTTTTTAAAAAATTAAATGCCACCTAGTTATTGCATACCATTGAAATTTTTTTGTCCATAGATCATGGGCTTATCGTAGCAGTAAACGTATTTTCCCGAGCAATATAAACAACAGCAATTTATTTTTGTTATTTGCATGTGAAATGGCTTTCAAGAGAAAGAGCTCAAAGCACGTCATCACAATAGTAGGTATAACCTGTTTTATGTAGTAACACATACATAAAATATAGAGCCAGCAAAAGAAACAGTGGGGTCAAAGGAGTAGACGTGGTAGGAAAGAAAAATCAAATTATTGGCTTCACAAAAATTCTTAACAACAATTTTGCTCACAGCTGTATAACAAAAATTAAGTTATAAAATTTTAAGGGCCGTGCGCGGTTTAATTTCCAGATACCACGCCAGATATGGTTCAGAGGGTGAGTTAACTGCGTTTTTGGTATTCGCTGATTACCATAAAAACAAGTTGAAGAAAAATCGAGTTGACGTTATGCCAAAGAAGGAAATAAAAAAGTGAAAACAATAGGAATAACGCAAATGAAGTCAAGCCTTTGGCGCAAGTTTGCGCCGGAGCCAGTTAATAAAGTAAGTTGCGCTGGGATTGCGTGGGAGGATGTTGTGTTTGAATTGTC
This sequence comes from Chymomyza procnemis, assembly GCA_035046065.1. Taxonomy (NCBI): domain Eukaryota; kingdom Metazoa; phylum Arthropoda; class Insecta; order Diptera; family Drosophilidae; genus Chymomyza; species Chymomyza procnemis. The sequence continues at coordinate 120,080 of JAWNOJ010000026.1, forward strand.
AGCGAGAAAATTATGGTTTATAACAGCGTCACGGTAGTACGAACACAAACAAAGAACAAATCAAAAGAAAACAATAAACTCGACGGAGACATATAAAAATTCCATTTTATAAACGTTCATACGCCATTATTTCGAATAAATCCACCTTAGGATAGAGTTGGGTATGCCATAGTAAGCATGGTATTCGTGTCTACGCTTTGCCGCTCGCTCACTTAACTAACATACATACCTACATATGTGAATGTTAGTTTTAATACAACAGTCGAGTCTTATACATTTTGTATGGATTAAATAATATAAATTTAAATAATATAATATACGTTTTTGTGTCGGAAATATCCAGCCAATTATATAATTATACCATATAGTTATACCATAATCCGGTCATTTTTCTTTTGAATGAAATTCATCTGTCTCCCCGGACATTGAAATGTGTACTAAACACCAAAACAGTTTGTTTACTATTATTATCGCATTCTGTTTTCTGAATACTTTATGAATGCCCTTTTTATTTGTATTTCTATGGAGACATACCATGTTTCGGACTTTTTTTTGTAACAGTTATTTGACTTTGTTTTTATTTATTCATAAAACGCAAGCTACAAATCTTATATTACTTAATTAATCACCAGCATGCCCAATTGTGTAATCAGAAGAAATAACAGCTTTTTCCTCTCTCTTATGGGCTTCTTCATTCTCACCATACTTCACGGCAGCGTCCTCGACCATCGGGAAGAAAGCCCGGTTGACACGGAAAATCAATCAAGGCCACTGGCATTATTCTTGGTGTCACCGGGTTTGTACCAGAAGTCGCTTGGTAGTTATTTGTTGCTTTTTCGGCTTCGTATTCAGTCAGTACCTGGGCCTCGTCCAATTCAACACATTGATTTGGTTTACCCCGCACAATTGCATTATTGGGGCAGTCGATGCGATCAAGACAATACTTAACACATGGATGTGGGTTCGGCAGATGTAATAATTTTCTCTTGCACTTAAAGTGAGCTTCACATCCAGGGTCGACCATAGGAATATGATTGTTAGTAAACAGGGGCTGGCGAGGCTGCTCTGTCGATGTTGTTGTTGAGGCTATGTCTCGGTGCAGCAGCTTAGTTAGCAATCCACCATGTGTCCCCGTGACGGCTAAACCGATTACCAATAGCAGCAGGGCTGCTTTCATTTTCGCTCTGCTCGGGTGTAGTATTTGTATGAAAGTGAGCTAGCTAACAGCAATATCAAAAAAGTATACATCCGCGCTAATGCCGTCGCTATTGATAACCTCTGATCCATATGTCTCTTTGTTTTGATTGCTCATTTAAATAGAATATTATATTCAGTTTAGTCAAACAAATCAAATTTGTTTACTCTTAAATTTTTGTAAGTTAAACTCTGTATTAAAAAAGTGTAATTGTTTAATAGAAGAAATGTGGATGCCTCTACAAATCTATTTCTCTGAATATCCTTATCTTGTAAAATCGGAAAAATTCGCATGCCCTCTAAGTAGAGTAGAGAATATTTAATTCTTTATATTTGATTGTCTGATATATCAATACAAGGAACTACTCGTGCGGGTTATACACATTTCTGGTGAATATATGACACTGAATGTGCCATTTCACTAACTTAAATTCTTAGATCTTGATGGAAATTCAATATTTTTATATACAAATAGTAAAATTATTAAACTTGTAAAATTTACAAATTGAATTATTTTGTTTGTTGGGCTGCAAAATAGTATAAATATACATTAGTCAATTTTGAGTGTTATGCAATTGGACGCATAATTTACAACAGTTGACCACTTCAGTCCATTAACATGCAAATTATAGCGGCGAGTTAGAATTGGGGTTCGCCTATAGGCATTTGGGTAGCAGAGAGTCGCGTGCACGGCTAAACTTGTTTTGCAATCAAATTTAATACAATCTAAACAAGCCGCAAATCAGGCATGGTACGTAATTTTTGCGATAATGGTGGATTGTGAATTGCGTTTTAAATTGCTGGAAAAATAATCATTGAAAAATGCAAGAGGCATTGGAAACTAAGCGTCTTTTTCACCAAAATCAAATGGATGAGCATACAATGGAGGTAAGACTTGCAAATCGATGACTCCATTGTCATGAAATTATCAACCATCAATAAAGCATGATAATAGTGATTGGAGCTGTTAATTCTGATGTACGGCCGTTTCTTGGCCGAACTTAGGGAAAGTTTGGTAAAACTATTTGAATAATTGATATTAATCGCCAAGAACTGTCAGAAATAATTTGTTATTTATTTACAAGAAGAAATTATTGAGGATGATTATGCAAACATTAATGAATACACCCTCAAATAAGATACGTGGGATTGCTTGCTGATAAAGAATACTGTTTTTTATTACGTTTTATGATTGAGTTTCTTGAATCATTCAAAATAATCGGAAAAATTTATGTTATTACTTGTATTAATATCACGACTCTAGTAAGAAACCTCACATATTCTCACTCTGCTTTTAGTTATATTTAAGAAATATATAAAACAAATATAAACGCAGCATCCAGGCAATATCAAAGCGGAAATAGCCAAACACTGACACCCTGGATTGAAACTTAAGAAATGTTCAAAAAAAATATATAATTGTACATCTACATACTGGGACTGCGAAATAGGAATGAAGTTTTCTTGTCTGAAAAAAAATAAAGTATGAGTATTTTTAAGAATCTCAAATAATTCTTAAAAACAATAGATTTGATATATAATACACAATGATGTACGTGTAAAGTTGCCACGTAAATCTGAGCACCCAAAATGGGTTTTGATACCATTGATTCGTAAGGCACTTGCTACATGCTTTTTTGCCTGTGTTGTTGAATCAAATAAAATTAGTGCAATAAACATTCGAATGCCCATGGCCGCTTTCAGTGTATTTGTTTCCGTTCTTACCTGCAGCAGTTTGTCCTTTATATTGACTCACACGTAAATATTCGAGTATATCTGTTTTCGCAACTTTGTCAATTTACAGAGTATTTATTTTTGTTTGTAACCGCTGATATCAGAATTGAAGTCTTTGCGGATATACCATTTACTTTAACTAAGGCACCCCCTGTGAATGTGTTTACATTGACCCCTACACTTAAAACTACACTTACGTTTATTTATTTAGGGATATTAACATATTTATAAGATTAACAAAAATACCTACATAAAATAAAAATAATTGATATAATTCAGAATGTGAGAATATAAAATTAATGTTAGGTAGATTTACCACTGACCCGTTGAGAGAACTTTATTTGACGTCATATTCGTTTTATATCGATAAACTCAAAAACAATATGTTAGAATAGAATCACGGATAAAATACAAAGCAGTCTTGCCAACAACAAAAAATACTTTAGAATGTTCCTCTTTCAAATTAACATACATACAAACATGTAATAGAATTTTTAATAAAAACGTTAAGCCGATATTTTACTACTGATTAGCTTTTTGATATTGTTACAATTAAAAGAAATATTTGATAATCAAAAACTCAATCAACGTCAAAATTCTAACAATCTTAGTCGAGATTAGTACACGTTGGAAGTATAACTTTTGTACCAAATCAAATATTATTTAAAGACTCACTTAATGCACACACGCCCTGCTGGGCTTTTAAACACAAAATTATAATTTACAACCCAAAGGACACGAGATTGAACAATTTGAACATTTACACTAATGCCGACTAAAACAATACAAATTGCCAAAACAAATTGTATTATTATCGCGATTGAGTTTAATTTTCGATAAAAACGAAACATAATTCGTTGTATACACGGCTCTTACTTAATTGTCCAGGCGCAATCTCTGCCTGCAGGTCTATGGTTTTCTAGGTTGCACGTTCATGTATGTTTAAAATTCCTGCCAATGCGATTAAAGTTATGGTTTCAGTTTTAAATGTAGCTTTGTAGCAATGCGCGGACAGGATGGTCCAAATTTTTTTTGTGGTATTAACTGCGATACACGTTTGCCGAATTTAATTGCATGCAAATTTAAACGTTGCTAGTTATACATAAAAGTAATATAAGTAAGTTTAGAGTTATTTGGTTCGTGATTCAATAAAATTTTTTATGGCTAACTTTATTTTGCAAAAAATCATCTAAATTGTCTTCTGTAAACAGTAGTTATAAGGATTATTTGTAAAAAATCAATTTATTTGATATTTGACATTGGACAGCTATAAATATTCAAAGTTCATAGTCAGTATTGTGGGATGTTCCTGCTTCCTGCAATTATTTTTAAAATGCAATCAATAAGGAAGGGGCTAAAGTGATTATATATTTTTGTTAAACATAAAGCTAATTAGTGTTCCTACAACAGCATTTCTATGCAAATATTTACCATATTATTGAACTAAGCTGGTCATTAGCTATTTCATACCATTTGCTCCAGGTTTTGGTGCGTATTTGCGAACAAAAAGAATAGGCTGAGGGGCAGTGATGCATGCCACTTAAGTTCAATTAAAACCGCACTTGAAGATGTTTGCACAGCAAACACACTTCAGCGAACAGAGCATGTTACGCATCTTTGTACAAACTTTATTCCAATCAAAGCTATATCTATGTGTGCGCGCAATCGTGTATGTTTTATACCATTGCTGCCCATTGCAGCAGAATTCATTGTTGCCTATTGTTTAACAATTAACCGCAAATTGAATGCAATTAAATAAATAACGGTGTCGAGCCTTTGTGCAAACGTTTGTAGGCGTCATTCCCAGTTAAACGTCATCAATGTAGGCAAGCAATATAGCATCGGCACTGCTTAACCTTTGTTGTTTCATTACCAACAGCAATGTAAACACTGTGAATACGCACTCGGAGTCGGATACTCTCGCACACACAGAGACGTACAATCTCAACACATGTGCACAGTTCCGCCATGTACATATAAAATGAAATATTACGTATACGTCACAGTGGTCCATTTGCCAGCTCAGGCACTAACACTCATACTCTAGTTGACCGTGTATTTGTTCAAGTTATTGTTGTAGTCGACGGTTGGCAAGTGGCAACTGGCAGCACCGGGCACCGGCAAAAACAATTTATTGAAACTGCATTTATAAACAACAACTGCAAGTTGAACCAGCATAGCGTGGCCAATTAATAACAACGCGTGTCCAAATTGACCAGAGCGTCCACAAGACCAAAGCAAGCAAGGACGAGTATTCATGTTTTTTATTAAGCTCTTTGTGCTGTCGTTGGCCAAAGTTGTAAAGCATTTAAACGAGTGTGTTGGTTAAAAGATTTCCACACTTATAGGATTGATTGATTTGTTTTACCTATTTATTACGTATCGTCATCCATACACATGACTTTAGTTCGCTAAAAGTGTTGTAGATATTGTCGATCTTATGTCGACCCCTATGTGCGCACTCTAACGTGACACTGTGTATGATATTATTAACACAATCAACTAAAACGAAAAAATTTCAATTTGCTTTTTGACGCGGCAACTATGTCTGGGTGCGGTGATCTTGTTTTGTTTCATGTAGTTCGATACACGCAATCTAAAACAAGTTTGGCAAAAGCAGTGCAATTTATTGCTTGTATTTCAATTTCGTTGTACCATTATTGTTTCTTTGTCTTCACACATACGCACATACAGCCACAACCACAACTATACACACATAGCCTTTTTCGTGCAGAGTTAGACAGCACGAAAAAAAATGCCAAAGCGACTAAGAGAGCAACGGGCCCATGAAACACGAAACGCAAATGTTAAATGTCAGTAAGACATGCAAAGTTGTCACACATTGCGGTGTGTTCATGATGACATTGATGATGATATTGTTGGGTGTATGTGTGATGGGTTGAGGCTGAAGTATTGCAAATTTAAAAAAAAATCTTTTTTCCTTAGAAAGGTGCTGTGATTGCATTTGGTGTGCTCTTTGATTTTTTGTATTTGATGTTTGCCTCTGAAAACTGCCTTTATGAATATCATGTTTAATAACAATTTGATGAATGATTTGTGAAAGAACAAAATATAAAGCTTTACAAATCACTTTTTTTAAAATATGAATTGATATTACTAAATTAGTTTTTTATGCCATTTATGATTTTCTTTAAAATGGGCTACTCGTCATGGTAACTTTTTTCATATTTTTGGCCTATTTTGTAAAGCAAATTCGGTTAATAAAAATGTGATGCAAAATTAGGCGTACATGTACATCTTTTTTTGGATTTTATAAAATATGGTGAGCCTTAAAATATTTATTTATGTTATATCATAAGAAGTATAATATTGACTATATAAGTCTATAAATTGTTAAAATAATACGCTTTATCTGATATCGACATCATTTTGTAATATACTAAATATTTACATATGGGTCGTTAATAAAGGCAAAGTCCACCAGCAAACTTCTTGTGTAACAGCAAATACATTTACTAGCCACATTGAAAGAATTCACTATTTAGTCGATTATCTTTAGTTCAAACAAAATTCCAATTTATTCTTATTTAATATTTTAGTTTAATGACTACTAAAACGAAATTCTTATGATTTAGGCTGATACAATGGAAAAGGCGGAAAGTACTAAAGGCTAAATGTACCGCTTTCGGTATTCATTAATTTTGATTTAAAAGCGTGTTAACGTTCAGAAACTTGAAGTATCTGTGTATCCTTTCCTTTACTTCCCTTTATTTTTTTGACCGCAATTGACTTATTAGCCTCATTAAGGGGCGCACTGTCCGGAAGGGAATTAAAATGTGTGAAAGAGAAAATTTATTTCTTGCTTGCTCTGCACAAAGTATTTTTAATTTTGATGTCAATGCCACCATAAACTTACCTATATGTTTATGTAGACTTGGAAGTTCCCCATGCGTTTTTTTATAGTAAGACAATTTTACCTATATCTGTTTTATCTATCGGCACGACAATTGAGGTAAATAATATCCGGTTCGCACTTAAAAATAATAAGCAACATATTAATCCCACCGCGTTACTAATGGTTTGTTAAGCTAAACACGGTACAATGCTGACATAAGAATAAAATTTTGGGTTTTCCTTTTAAGCCCCTTTTAGCAAAATAAATCAGATTTTTAATCTTTCAACTACATTAAAAGGTTTTTAGTAAGGTTTGAAATAAGAGATTAGAAATAAATTTTGAAGACTATAAGTCATATTTAAAATATTAATTTAAAGTTTTAAGCCTTCAATTCCAATTCGAAGATTACTATACCAAAAATAATATTTCACGCATAGGATGTGCAAATTGATTTTTATATTGTTATTACATACTACAGTTAATAATAAACCCTGCCGTCGCCATGCACACCTAAAGTTATCTGTTTTGTGTAGATTCAAGGTTTTTATTTTTTTTACACCTAAAAACTTTTTACTATCGTAATGATGTTGATAGATTTGAAGGAGCTTTCCGTTATAACGATAAATAGTGACTAAAGTTACTTAACAGTAAAAGTAAAACCTATATCGTTGCCTAATGAATGTTGACAAAAGGTCAGAAGCCAAATTGTGTTGCGCAATTGAATTGAATTTATGCTTGGAAATGTTACATTATTTTGTTTTTTTTTTTTAATTTTTTCATTACTTGCCAGTCTAGCTCAAAAAATATTTTACATTTCCCAAATGGTTTACTTTTTTGGTGAGCTTGTGACTGATTGTGCAATATCTTTGTTGTGTTTAGATTGCAATTACTATTTGACGTGTAGTTTGTTTATTTTTAGACGCAATCTTAGAAGTGTATAATTTTTCGCAATATAATGGAAATGTTAAGGGCAGCTATACTTTAGTATTATAAATCGTAAATATAAAAAATATAATGTTTTGCTATTAGCACAAAATGAAAATTTGATTAATTTTTTTTTGTTGTTTTCTGTCCGCTTTTTCGTGGGCCGTTAAATTTATTACTCAAAATGACTCATGTCCTTTGAAAAATTGCCACAGTGAATAATTGTTTCAACGTTTGACACATGCTTTGCAACTCATATTTTTTTTTAATATATTAGAAATTGGGCTCTTGGCATACCTCACAAAGTTGCTAAGAATCCAGTTACTCGTTAAAATCGCTTGGGTAGTTTCCCAATTAGGATAATCGCGGTCGGGGTTAATTTAAATGTGAATGATTGTGGTTGCCTTTGGCGTAGGGCCTTGGTTTTCGTGTCAACAGTTTGCGTGCGGCGCATGCGATGTCCTTATACATTTTTTGGGTTCGTTCATTAAGGACTTATGAGTGTTATACAACTCGAATCGTGTAAACGCTTGGATAAGCTTAGTTTTGAATTAGATTTTGACGTGATAACCAGCAATGTATGCGTGCACTGGGCGGTAAAAAGTTACTGGCAAAAAATATATCTATAAGTATTTTTTATAGACCTTTTTATAGATTGGTAAAATGCCTATGGCGCATGCGCGTTTTTACTGCATATAAGTTTTAAAATCGGCCAATTGTGCCTATAAGAATATTCCAATTCACTAGGTTCGACCAAAATTCCTGTACAACAATTCATTAACTTCAGAGGAAAAGGTATATTTCAAAAGACATATATACTAATTTATATATATTTTTTAAAGTTATAAAATTATATTAGATTGAATGTTTTCATTGATATTTTTTTTTATTTTATCTACAAGTTTAAAATTTTAAGTGGACGTATTTTTACATAAATTAACTTGTATACCAAAGTTCCTCATCACCTTCATCCATTCAATTTTAGAAATGAGTTTAAATTCTTAAGTCAATATATTTTTAGGTAAACTAACTGTTATATATGAAAGTTCCTTATCGTCTTATAGCGACAATCACCGTCATCCATTAAATTTGAGGAGACAAACTAAAATACTCAGAAACCTTAGTAAACGGACCTTAGAAATTGCCCAAAAGTAGTATGTGTAGTTGTGTTGCTAAAAGCGCTTGGTTTACAGGTGAAGCCAAGTAAAATTCTACGGAAACATGTTCTTGGCTGATAAGAAACCATTGGTCAATTGGCTGTGCTCATGAAGAAGGATTGGTGTAGATTGTATGTTACATAGGATCCAAAGTGCCAATGATGGCATGCAACATATTGTGAAATGTATACAACACAGCCAACTGCGCGGAACTAAGCGTGACGCGAATGCCACAAGGAGTGGACCCAAAAAGTTTATAGCTGGCATGCTCTGCATAGTAGTAAGCTGTCGTGGCCGCATGAAATATGAAAAGCTGCAGAGGCTAAAAGTCGGAGCCATTTGCAGTGTGTGTTGCCATAAATTATTTTACACAGGTTATTTCACCAGCGAACAAGTTAGGAAGAAAGCCAAGAGAAAAGCGTATCTTGGCGAGTTGCTTAGCTTAGAATTATTCTACGAGACACACTTGGGTCTTATGGTAAAGTATTAAAAGTAGTAAGATATTTTGCATTTTTCAATAATGTTAATATTTATAAAGTTTCTTCAACTGCCAAGTGCGAATTAAATTAATTTTCAACTGATATGTTTTTTTGAAACAGCGAAAAATATACATATGCATATATATCTGTGTTTCTATATACGTGCGTTTGAGACTTTGTTAGTATTCAAATTCAGCCTTAGTTCCCGTTGGGACGAAGGAGGGTGTGCTTTATTTTAAGCAGAATTCTCTTCAGTTGTTATATTTATAAAATTATTTCAATTAATGGCTTACCGCCGTCAATGTTATATCCTGGTCGCAGAGCGGGCAAACAGTAAGTTGAGTAAATTTTCATGTGACAGTTGAGCAAAGTATACGAGAGAGTTCTGGCTGGCTTTGTGTATGCTAACAAAGAATGAGATAAACTTTTCTTCTGTCTGAACTTTATCGTCGATTGTTTTAATTTGTGGATGAGTGTTTTGATTTAATTGTATAACACCTCCCCAAGATTCATTGTCTTCAAATCTATTCTTTATAAAATGGGGGTAATATTATTAAAATACAACTTGAAATTCTGTTTTCTGGTCCCTTTAGATTAACAGAATAAAAAAATTATATCCATGTGTGCTAATTAATAGCGCCTTAAATGTGTTAGAAACTACGGCTAGCCAACTTATTAAATTCAATTTGCTAGGCCAAGCTTTGTACATTGATATGCATTTTTTGTTTTTGCAATTTTCCGGCAATAAGAGCTGTCTGAATTGAGGCACTCAAAGCAATCACCAAAATACCAAAATGTCAGCCCACCCACTCAATCTAATACCACAGCGACATGAATTATGCAAATCTCTTGCGGCCAACGTCACGTAGACTTCGACGGCTTTCAGATGTGACTGGGGCTAAGAGTGAGCCCGGCAAAAATCCAACAAAATCGATTGATGTACAAATTTTCCTAACATCCTTCGCAAACAATTTTTTTATGCTGTTTCTTACGTTGCTTTTTGATATCCTCGCCAAAGAAGAGGCAGATACGCGGCCTGTACTTCACCTCTTGTGTTTGCTATCAATATTGATGTCTTGCCAACCAAGCGCCTACTTCTAAATTATGTAGATTTCTTTTAACATAATGCTTGCTTATATGTGGTTTATTGGAGACGCTCTGGACAGGATGCTAAATTTTCTGTGTTCTAAAGCTCGATTGCTACCACATTGTAGGTCGCCATTTTTTTGAGAACATAAATAGCAGGTCTATGTCCAATCCCACCCCTATATTAGTTGTCTTCGGCTTTTGTTGGCGACTAAAGCATTATGTAAATTTGTTTGCTTAGAATTGCCTTTTTCAGTTCCTTTTTTACATAAGTTTCGACCAGTTCTATTGAGTTGATGTGCGTTTGTTGGTCTACCGCTGGTTTATATCCAATTCTATACAACGGCAGCAGAGTATCAGCGATTAATGCGACGTATGCTACAAGCTCGAAACGAATTTATTTGGTTTTTATTTATTTATTTTTTTTTTAAATTGTGGTTGTTTTATTTTTTTCGCTTTATTTTAATTTAAATAATTTGTTTGAATTTTCAAGTCAATTTGTTTTGATTTGCCTGTAGTATTGTGCCGGTATTTGGTATTGATTTGGGCGTAATTGGCGTTTTTTGCACGAGCTCTGAGTAGGCAATGGCAAAAGTAGAAGGTCAAAACTTTGATTTTACTCTGAATGCGCTGTGATGTAACTTTTCGCTGTTTGAAAAAATCATATCAGTTGAAAATTAATTTAATTCGCACTTGGTTGATGAAGTTTTTTTTCATATAGCTTTATAAATTTGGATGAAAAAAAGTACAAAAACTCGAATGGCGAAATTTTAATTATAAAAGTTTCAATCTTGCAAGCCTTGACGCCTGCCAACACCCCCGCCAACATCGCCGCATGTCAACGTGCCATTGGCACTGCACGTTGCAAGCAAAATGACTGTAGCAAGAATACTGCAAACCATTTTTTAACTGTTATTAGTTCCAACTTTGGCGTAAAGTTGGCTGTGAATATTGTTTTTGGTAGCACTCAACTTTAACAAGTGAAAAGTAGAAGTGCTGTGTTTTACCAATTCCCCAATATTAATTATGATTTCATTTGTGCAGTTAGTAGAAAACCATTATTTGTCCGTATTTTCGCAAATTTCTTTAGCTGCAATGAAAGCCAAGTGCAGTGCATGTGAATATGCAATCCAGCCCAAGTTGCCAATGAAATTTTCTTGTGGCGCAACTTAATTAATTTTGCGCTTCTAGCGCACTGTGATTCGCTGGCTGTCGGAAAAGTGTTGAAGTGATAAACGAGCTAATTAATATGCAACCAACTTACCCTTGAGCCATAGCAAATTCCAGAATAGAGTGTTGGTTATGGTATGCCAATTACGAGATATGATTTGCAGAAACGCTATCGCAGTTGTAGTTGCAGCTGCAAGAGCAAATTGCATTAGTGCCCAGTTTCCGTATTGATATAATGCGGTCAACGACACTTCAGACAGGATCGCAAATTTGATTAAAAGTTCATATGAAATATATTGAGACTTGAATACCTAATAGACAGGCACTAAGTTGAATATGTTTGGAAAGCTGAAAGAGTCAAGTGCACAGTGGCTTTTTCAAAGATGTCCAGCAACGTGAGAGCCGGCGTATGCAAATTTAAGTCTTGTAACGATCCCTAACAAACGGCAACATACTGCGTAACTTTAACCCAAGTTGCAATGGAAATTTTTTTTCCCTTATAGTGTTTCAGCATGGTGCGGGTCCTATAAAATTTCATGCATAAAGTTTTGTAAAATGCAAAAGTTTTTATAATTTAAGCTGGGCACGAAAGCGCAGTCCAGTGCAGTTTGGAAAGAAATTGAAGGCGTTAAGAATAATTTTGTTAGAAAATGCGAGCTGTAAATTATTATGAAATAGAGCTGTGAAATTTAAGAAGTTAATTAAAAATAATCTTAGGAAAAATTATTAAAATAAATAATAAATTCAAAAGTTTGAAATTTTGTTTGTTACACCTAATCTTTATTAGTATATGAATATTTATGATTTTAATCATTATTAATTATCATCATAATTAGTTGTATATTTATAATTTATTATTAGATTTAAATAATGAATACGTTATGGTTTTACATTGCTGCCGTAGTTCCGCATGTTTTCCTCTTTTTTTTTATTCAGACTACTGCGCGGAGGAAAGTGGTTTTACATGATTTTACGAATTCTTTATGCTTTATCAAATATTTTACATCATAGACATATTTTTCCGTAGTTAATTTTTCTTCATTTTGGTTAGGATCTTATGTATATTTCAGTTAATTTAAAAAATTTTGTCGCTTTATTGGCTTTTGCTATAAACTGTTTGTATTCGCTTTTGCAGGCAGTGTTGTTTTCGTTAAGTGTCAATCAAGTTCTTATTCTTCTATTATGCTGCAATTTGTTATGTAAGGTACACACACATACATATATTTTTGAAATTTTATTGTATATTTTTTATTATTTTTTTTTAATTGGTTGCTATATCAGCTTTGTAATGATGTCGCGGGCTTGGCTTATACAAAATGTACTTTTGTTGTTTACTTTTTAGAAGTTAACCGATAAGCACAAAAAAGGCTGTAGGCAAGATCTCTATGGCGCAAGAAGTGTAAAGTTAGTATAATTATCAAATCGAATTTTTGTATATCGCATAGTTAATGGCATGATGATCTACCACGACGACGATACATGCACAGGCTGTTAAAATTTACACTTTAAATAGAAACTGGGTGATTTTAAAAGCTCCTAAACTGCGTGTAATGTTTATTTGTTTGTACAATGTTTGTACAATTGTGTATACTGATGCGTTTTAAAGATTGCATTATAATTCTAAGGATATTCTAAATTTTTATATATTTCGTATAAGTATGTTTTTCTTAGGTTCTGTTTTTTGGTGGTACCATATTTTTGTTTATATACTAACTTTTTGAATAAAAGTTTTATTAATCTCTTGGTGCAATTTAATTGAACTAAAATTGGGCTTACCACAAAACATGACAATTACGTTTGAATTAACTTTTGTGAGTTGTTTGATAATTTTCGTCCAGTTTTGTGTTAGATTATCATTAATTTATATTTTTCTTATATAAATACACAGTTGAATAATTTATTCACGTGTATTTTGTGATTTATTACTACCAACACAATAAAACAACTAATGCATATTTACATGGCCTATATTAAATAGTTTACTGTAGTTCAGATATCCTGCAAATGGTTGGCATATTTTATTTATTGGGAATACATGCATTATACACTCATATTATTATTAAATCGTTGGTAAAAATTTTGAAAAAAATATTTACATTTTTTATTTGTCAATATATGCGATTTTTTTTTCTCGAACTATAAATCATTTTCGAAGTTTGAGCGAGTACTTTCATAGAATAAACAAAATAATTAAAATAAAAAAAAGGTTGGCCTTTAACCCTTCATCAATTATAAACTTATTTCGCGTACACGTACGTCAAAAATCGCTATGTAACCTATTGTTGCTTACAATTCGAAAAACATAGAACTAATTTTAATATTTTACAAAATGTGTACTTTAGTAGATTTCGTTGGCTTTAAACTTGCACAGTGCTTAGCCTTATTCATTAACTAATGGTAACTCTCTTAGCTTAAAACAGTTGCCTCATATCTGCTTTTTAATGGATGGAGCCATTAAAAGCGCTGCAACCTTCTGCCAGAACGTCTAGTATTGACCCAGTGGCGGTAGTGGGCGCTTACCCCAAGCCCAATCGCTGTTTGTCCCGTTGACAATTACTCAAAGTTAGGGCAAACAGCAATCCAACATGCAGCAGCAAGCAGTGAGGTAGAACACTGTGTAGACTGCTGTTGGCGCCGCTGTTGCTGCGCGACTTAGAACTCGCCACCACTTCGGCATCTTCGGGAGCAATGTCCATGCTGTTGCTGGCGACAATAAATTGAAATATATCGCTAACCTGTAGGACGAGAGTGCAAGAATATTGGAACATATTCAGTATGCGAAGCATCGGTCAGGGCATAGTCTGTTAGTTAGGCAAGTCATACGAAATAAAGATAAAGTATCTTTTCAGACATTGACTCCCCCCTATGAATAACTTGTATACTGTGAATGTTTATGTCAACATTTTTAATGCCATTATGTAACGCTCTCAGCTTACCTCATTCCAACCATAGCGATTCTTAGCTTGAACAATAGCTTCATAGTAAGCACCTGCACTCAGGTTCTTAATGGTGTACGACATAATATGAGTAAGCGGCTCTGAGGCTGGGCGGTGTTCTGGTGTGAGAATAAAATCGTGCCATCTGCCAGGCTGCTGGAATGTGTCGTTCATCTGAAAATAACGGTTTACATATATTGAATCTACAGCAGCATCTTAACCTTAAATTAACAGAACATTGGTGCAGTAACGTAAAATCGAACTGGGGACCTGTTACTAGTATAGATACTGTATCCCTATTACCGAATATCATTAAATTTTTCTCCAACTTGCAATTAAGTCACATTTGTAAGCATATCCAAAGAATCTTTTGTCCGCTGAAGTGTCATGGCTCTGCTGATTTTGTTCAGTCAGTGTGCTTTACATCTATTTTATAATTACTTCGTTTTCGTTATTTTTTTATTTTTATTATTATTTTTTTTTTTCATTTTAGGATGTTTTGCTAGGGTTTGTCTGTTTGAATATAATTTTAATCACGTGCTTCATTAGTGCGCACATTTCGTCCTGTTACAACTCAACTCCGTCATTGTAACTAATTCCCATTTCGCTGGCTAAGGTGAGGGTTGCGTCCAGGTATCAAGTTGCGTAAATTTCGTAGATTACTTCCAAGCTCAAGGGTATAAAAGTGTGGTTTGCACCACACTGATGGCACTTCAACTGAGTAAAATATAGATGCCACGTGTGGGCATTGTCAAGACATGCATCCCGTAATTAATGGGAATCCATCTATACCTCTTTTGCCTCGTTATGAACTGTTTTTAGTATTTTAGCACACCATTTAATAAATTTATATTACTCATAGCATTGTGTTAAGAATTGACGACTTACCAGTACCCGCCGATAAAGTAAACGTACTTCCTCCAATGAGGGGTAGCTATCGATTTTCCATGTCAGATTATAGCTGTCCGATGATCGACCCCATTTAGGGGAATAAAACTCAGCGGGCCCAGGACGGCCAGACAGCTCCATGTATTTCCGGGATCGGCCTAATGAGTTGTCTGCAACGCAGCTGTGTAAAAATGTTATAAAAGATTTTTATTTCAATATATACTTGGTTAATAAAGTTGTGCTGGTCTATACGACAGTTTGTATTCTTGTTGTGTATTTGTTATTTATTTAACTATTTTTCTCATTGCTAAAGCAACTGAAAAATTGTAATTTGTAAAATAACATTTAATTTTTCTGTTTTAAAAAAAACCTATAAAAATAACTTAAAGATGAAGCAATCCGCCATTAATGTTCATTATATATTTCTAATCAGTATTATCTAACTTTTAAAGCACTACTATTTTAATTTTAACACGCATAATAAGGGTATCAGAAGATAGAGACAAATTTTAATTGATGTGGTTTTGTTGACCGCAGTCTTTTATTGTGATATTCGTTAATAAGTTATTTCGGCATGCTTAGTCTTATTATATAAATGACAGAAACCGAATTTCCTTTAATTTTGAATATCAGTCATAAATTCAGAAATTTACATGTCGTTGTTTCTGCCTTGCCATGCGATTTGTATGTTAGCTGTGTGCCATCTGAAGCGCAAGTATCAACGGAACACACAAGCAATGACTAGCAAAAAGGAACTGTCAGCTGAAAATGGTAGCGATGATGCTAAATGAACTCGACTGAACTAATCCAAACACGTCGACGAGTGTGCAGGTGGCATCCTAGATGTTTCCAGGCTTAAACTTTGTGCATGAAATGTTGTGTCAACGTGGTGAAACTTCCGCTTCTTAAATATGTTTTAGACAGACTGACATTGATGTGGAAAACTTGTTTGTCCACAAAACGCGAAAGACACGCTAAAACCATTCCCATGGGCTGGACATGGGCCATTGATATATATATGGCAAATAAAGCAGCAGCGAACTTTTATATGTGCCCATCGGCCGCCTGCCAGTTCGTTAGTCAACTGGCTGGCAAAAAATACAAAAACTTATATAAGTTGCAGTAAAAGTTGCCAAATTGACTAAATCAACGTTGCGCTACAAAGTTCTCGGGGCTTATTGTGTCCAACAACTTGTCTGTTTGCGAAGGACATGTCGTGGCTTTCGCTCGACTCACCTGTAGTTTCCAAAGTCTTCTTGTTGTAAATGGCGTATGGTAAGTGTGTGTCGATTGCCTCTTGTGGACATAATTCGCCTATCGGTTGTTTGTATCGGAAATGAATTTTGATACCAGGAAACCTGTAGATTCGAAATAAGAGTTAAAAAGTTATTGCAAGTTTGAAGATGTTTTGGAATGGCGGCATCCAATCATATCCATTATCTTTTAAATTTAATTAAAAAAAAATTAATTGTAAGTTTATTAAAAAAGCTAAGTAAAAAAACAGGACATTTTTAAACTTAATATGCAATAAAGTTGCAAACAAAAACAGAGTTTCACCATGAAATTTATTCTCCCTCTCAGTTCAATAAAAATAAAAAGTTTTACGAATAAAAACAAATTAAACATTAGAAAAGACACAAACCGTTGCGACTGGATCAGCGTAAACAATGCAAACAAGTTTTGCCTCAAATCCTTCACCGGAATGAATCCAGGATTTCTCAACTTGAATATCCGGTGGATCTGTGCCAATGTATATATTATCCGCATTGGTAATACATAGGTTGAATAGATTTGTTTAGCGTCAGCAGGAGTTACAAGTCGACCAGCAGTGCGCGTGTAATTTGTCAGATGAGCAAGAAAAGAGAGTAAAATGCAAGCAAGTTTAACAGATGAAAGCAAAACCTGGTAACAGCCAAAAATCAATTTAAATACTGTTGCAACGTCTACTTTATGCTTTTCTTAGCGTGGACAGCTTTTTATTGCATTTTCCGTCAGCAGAAATCATTTAATATCGACAGAAAAAAAAATTCATAATCATATGTGCCATGTATCATATACGTTCCTGTCGTAATCGGCAGCTTAAGTCTTATGACTTAAGGGCGAACTTTCTGCAACTGCTTACCCCAATAGTTGCTATATATATATATATATATATATGAGAATTTCGAACAAAATAATACGATCAAAGACGAGTTGTAGCAACTATTGGGGTAAGCAGTTGCAGAAAGTTCGCCCTTAAGTATATATATGTATATATATATATATATATATATATATGTATATATATATATATATATATGCAAAGTTACTTAGTTTTTTTTATTTATTTACTTGTATTGAAACACTTCTGTTTTATGCTAAATGATATAAGATTGTCTTCCCATAAAGAAGCAAGTACATCATTAGATTTCCAATGTTTTTAGATTACTTACACAGTACGTCTAGACGCATATCGACCGTAACTGGATCCCCAACACCATTGTCAGCCGTGCACTGGTATACTCCAGCTTGCTGTCGCTCCAATTTTTCAAGGGTAAGGATAGGTCCATCGCCAATGCGAGCTGTGGATTTGCCTGCGCCACTCTACAACAAAAGGCATTACATATTTTTCGATAGATTAGTTGGCTGAAAATATTCGTATTTTATATGGTCTAGAGATTCCAATAGAAAAAATTGGCTTATACGTATTGGTATCAATTTTACGCAAGGAACATATAGTAAGCATAGTATGCAATGGTTTTTTTCGCGTCTTACAATAAATCGAACATAGTATAAACTTTAAATACTTTCGACCTAATGGACTTGGTACACGACAATTCTCAAAGGTGTATTACAAATTCTCATTTACATTTCTTAAATTCACTAGAAAGGCATAAAAACGGCAGCACTAAATCGAACGGCAAATGCAGTTTGCAATCGAACAAAAAGAAAAGTTTTTAAGAATTTAAAGTGACAAATGTCAACCTGAGCAAATAGAAACTCATTATATATATATACTCCAAAGGCACAACATTCAAAACTGGGTGTAAACAAGAAAACCCGTATAGAAATACTAGTGTTATGCAAGTGAAAGATGTAGTCACAAGGGCCAAATGGGTATCATGTTGTAGAATGAAGTGCAACTTGCTTCTGGGTGAGCACATTTTGTCCCAGCTAGGCAGCACCAAAGAACAGAAATGACGCCCTAAGGGGAACACGTGTCAACATGTACACCAAAAATAACGAATGTCCGATTGGATCCAGGTTTGTATGCGTGTGTCTGTGTGTTTGAATGTGTGTATGTCTAGTGATGAAGTGAAACAAAATGAAATGACACAGCTTGGCAAGGTCTTAGTCAAGTCAAGCTATCTGCATATGCACTTAGTAGGACCTAGATAGGTAGATAGACCTTTGCCAAAGTAAGTAAGTAAACAAGGCGGACTAGCAAATCGAACGGAAATGTCAAATACGCCAAAGTGTAGTAATGTAAACGAAAACATGGTAAAGCGGGAGTAGCTTTCAAAGAGCAAACACAAAAGCAGCTTGAGATGCCATATGCGACCACAGCCAAAGTGGATCTATGTTGAAGTTTTTTTCTCCCAACGTAAAAGTTTCACTTGGTCTTGTGCCGCTTATAATACTATGAAAGTCAGCATAATTTTGAGGTATTTTGTACTCACAAATATAAATTAAATTGAACAATAACACCATTGCATTGTTTGCTGTTTCGCATTGTTTTCTTAATAAAGCCGTGAAGCAGAGTTTATTTCGTTGACAATGATTTAGTGTCCTTACCTCACTTTACTCTCTTGGAGAGAAAAAGCATTCAACGAGATTGTTCCCTCATGCTTCAAGTCAATTAAATAACAAACTTTGCCAAGAGTGCTTGCTTCTCAATTTAGGTTGGAGATTTTCGGAGTGATTTACCCAAATGTAAATCGTTTAAATTTGTCTAGGAAACTTTCGACAAGTTGCTTGCTTAATTTCTAGTCTTATAATCTTCCAACTAGCCATAGAAGTGTAACTTTTTATATGTATATTGTTTGTACACACAGCTGCTTCTTATATGTTATATCATACGTATATATGTAATAATATATGTACATATGTATTTATCTAAAGAAACCTTTACAATGCCTAATTATAAATAGCTGGGAAATATGCTATTCCTTTGTTGCTCCATGCGTTAAATTATGGGTTTGTTGAATTCATAATTGCCTTCCATTAGAACCACATGCCTTAATTGAATGTGAGGATGTTGATTGCTAATGTTGTTCCCGTTGCTATCGCTAATTTGACGGTTGGTGTTGTCGTTCTGGTACAATTTATCATTGTGAAACATCAGCATCTTTCGACTTTAGTAACAAGAATGTGTTTAAAACTTTGAATGATAAAGTATTGTCTCTTATTTTGCATTCGTTCAGATTTTACATTTTACTTGAAAATGTCTTCAAAAGCATACTCAAATAGCAAATGCGTCGGAAAAAATTTGAGAAAATAAACGAACATTTTCAAAACTTACTTTCTTTGTCCAATATATAGATGGAACTGGATTTCCAGATCCTTTACATTCCAGCGTTATGGGGCCGCCCTTTCTTGCCTGCAGCTGACCAGATGTGGGTATGGCTCGAACACTGGGTGGAACTGAAATATTCATAATACGTATGTACATTTTAATGTTTTAATCTAAAAGTCAAAAGAATCATAGTTTAAGGCAATGGTATTAAATGAGTGATGCCATGTTTATTTGCATCAAATCTCTGTAGTTAATGCTGTGGAAATATGTCAACAAATACTCACCCAATATCTCAACTGTGTGCACTTGATCACGATTTATTTTGTCACTGATTTGACAAACATAATCCCCAGCATCTTGTGGCTCCAAATCGGATATCTTTAAATTATAACCATCTATCAGTCTTACACGCTCATCCCTTGTCACCATGATGCTGGAGGCGGTGAGCACATTTGTTCCGCGGCGCCACAGCAAAACAAAATTGCCTGTAAGAAAGCAGAAGAAATATATTTCATGAGTAGATGATATACGATACGCTTACACTCAAGCACACATTTATATAGATACGTTAACCTGCTGTTGTATGTATGGGTGTGTGGGTATGCGTAGAGCACATTGTTGTTGTTGCTGGCTAAAAAACTTAAAATAAAACGCTGCAATACAAGTAAAGAAAAAACATTTTGCGCATAGGAAAGACACTTTTGGGCTAAAAAGTAGGTGGAAATGTTGCAAAAATGCGGCCCAAATAGAAGCACACATTATATACATACATATATAGTTGTTCTTTCTCTCCTCCATAAATACATGTGTGTGTATTTACATTAGTATGTGTGTGTGTGTGGGTGTACATGTGTGCTTAGATGACAAACCAAACCGCCATTTCGAGCCCTGCTGGCCTTGCCATTTGTCTGTCTGTTGAGCCGTGCACATTTGGAAGCTTCGTTTTTGTTTGTCTACCCATACAATAATAACGAACTATATGTGTATTTGTGTGTGCCTTAGTGTATTTCCCGACATATGTCTGTGTTCTAGTATTATCATCTATTTTTTAGTACGTTTGTCCATATAAATGACATAATTTTGTAGATGTGACTATCAGATCCTAGCTGTTTTCTTTGCATATATTTTGTACAACTTAAGATTTTTTTTTTTATTTTTCATTGCTTGAGAATGTCGTCTCAAAAGGCAAACGAAATTTTTTTAAATGGGATTAAGTGCAGTATGATTTCTTGATTTTTTTTATATATGTACCTAAGTTATAAATTCATACAATACAAATGCTTACAAGAGAAGAAATAACTTATACAGCAAAGCCAGAAAGAAGGAAAGGATTTCGATTTGTTACAAAAATATTGTTAAAAAAAAACAAGTACCATAAACGTACAAATAACACATTTATTCCAAGTAATAGCACCAATTGGCTAAACAATAGGAGCTTGTCAATATCTACTATTATGATGTTGTTACATTTTCTCTTTGTGCATGATTTGGTATAAAATTAAGATAAGAAACAAAATGCAGATAATAGGCCAAGAATGTTATTTTTAATTTTGTAGATGCCTGATATCTAAGGTACAACGGTACATAATTTTCTTAGTGTTACATATATACAGTGTAGAAGCATATCACAGATTTCTACCTATTTATGTATTTTGAAAGGAAACAATCAGCTCTTTATTGTTTCAGTTTTTAAATTGCATTGTTGAAGGTTTCCAACGATTTGTCAATGTATTTTTTTATTCAAAACAATCTCCGACGAGAGTTTATAAAATATAATTTTCAACGTGTAAGGAAGTAAAATTTTAAAAGTGCTTAGTCTCATAGTCCATTTGCCACTCAATGCTTTTTATTGGATTAAACATTACTCGGTCATTTCCTCTTATCTTGCCTCTAACGCCTATAAACATTTAACACTTACTTCACCATTTGACCCCTGAGTCCACGCTTTCGATCTAAATACTAAAGTGCAATTAAGCTCGCGTCATGTCGGTCCACTGTTAAAAGCTGATGCGGATTGATGGCAACACAACAAATGCAACAACAACTATCGCACCACAATTGCAAAAACAACGATGACAGCAACAACAACATTCAACTGAGCTTAGTCTCTTTTACAAATGGCGAGCATGTACTTGATGCATGTGCATATATCCAAGTACATAAGTGTGTGCGTGTGTGTATGTGTCTGCACTTTGCAACTATTGGATTACTTAATGGCTGTTGTTGTTGTTGCTGGTATCTTGATTATTTCGCAACAATCGTTTAACGTTATTTGAATTTAATTGCCAGTGGATATATGTCTCTTGTTAAATGGTTGAATCTGACTTTATTTTCTCCATTCTAAAGCTGCATACATTTATCGTTAAGCTCTTTATGTGTACATGTATGCGTGTGTGTGTATGTGTATGTGTGAGTATAATTAAAATTGAAATTGTGTTGCCAACTTATATGGCTTTTGAATGAAAGTCAGCTTTACTCGTTGATAGCCTTTTGCGAATCTGTTTAAAGCACAAGTAAAAGCAGCTTTTCCAAACGTGTGCAAGTTTTATCGACCGACTTTGATCTTAAGCAAAGTATTTAACTTGAACATAACAGATAACTTTAATCAAAGATGGCAATAAGTTTCAAAATTTGGACCTATAATTAAATTCAGCTGTATGCATTTTTTTTGTTCGAGTATAGTATATCAATACGTGCCGATTTATTAAGTATTACAGGTATTTAAAACGCCGAGCTTTAAAGTTTTTAAACTTCACAGTTCATTCTATGTACAAAATGCCAGTGACTTCGTTTACTCAAACAAAGAGTAAAAAAAATAAAAATATTGACGCATGTCAGCAGAACGGCATATTCCTGCCATTGTCGTCGTCAATGTGCAATTTATTTTCATTTGTTGCGAAAATTAATTGCATTTTATTTATTGGCTTGTCAACAGCAGTTGCAAATTAAGCTTTCGCCATTTTCACCCTATTAATTTTAGTGGGATGAGTCATACTTCATGGAGTGAGAAACTCTGCGTCCCACAAAATTGTGCCAAACAACGTGTACGAGTACTTTAAAGCATGGGCGCCTCTTTAGGAGTTTCCCCTTGTTGTCTTAAACGTCAATGTCAGCCAAATGAAATGTTTACTAACACGCCCCACATATCATGCAAACAAAGGCGCTGAACTGGTAACAAATTGAACTCAACTGGTTTTTTTCTTTATACATGTCAAAATTAATTTTACACAAGGCAGGCGACACCCTTGCCGGTCATGCACGCCTGGTCAGACTCATTGTTTATTGGTTAAAATGGGAAACTCTTAACCACACTAGATGCTTTAAGATTTTATTGCAAGACTGATAACTGTAACTCGATTTGTCCTAAAATTAAATTTTCAAAATGCCTTGAATTAAGTTATTACAGATATGTTCATTGTTTAAATATTTTGTGGTTAATTATTTAATTTATGGTGGTATCAAAAATTTGTAATGTTATTTTATTACTGTTTGTATGGATATATTTATATCTAAGCTAAAGGGTGTAGCTGTTCGACGCGCCACGATAATCCCAACGACAAGTTGTTGACAGCTATTGGTTCTGGATTGTTGCCTTCGTACATTGCTGTTGATGTTAGTAACCTTGTTGTTTTTGCTGTTTATAAAATTTATATGAATTGACATTTTGCCTAAACATATTTGCATTTATTTTGCATAATTTTAACTGCCACTGCGGTGTTCTAAAACTTTCTATTTTGCATTCAGGCTTGGATTTTATTTTATGATCGAATTTGCACATTAAAATATTAATAACGCCGTATTAATTATGCGTCCGTCGTGTGCACAAACAGCGTAAATTCAATACGAAATTGGTGTTTTCAACTCACCTATATTCTCCACTTGGCATGGTAGCACAAGTGTATCACCGACTACGGCCCGATACGTGTGACCTCGCGAGAGAAAACGAGGCTGTGGTGCACTCAATGATGAGGTTGATGAGGCTGCCGATTGTTGAGCGTTACTCAGTGGGCGGCTGTTTGTGGCTGTAAAAAAATGACGGATATCAGTTATATGTATATAATTTTTACGTAAAAAAGCTAAGACTGGCATACGTCATAGCTAAGCCAAGGCATTTGGCCATACACAAGTTATACATATGTACTTTTATACAATCGTCCACACTTGTTGGCAAATAGACACTTATATACACACACTCATACACAATCACTTATAAGGATATGCCTTTGTAGCTTTCGATATCAAAGGCAATTTGTTTCCATTTGAATAGCTTTCAATTAGCATAAAAATGTTGCTGCGTGTCCTTCACATTTTTGCTGAGTGTACAGGATCCCAAGATGCCTATAAATGGGTACGGCATCCACCACTTCGCAATACTATGTTGAAGAAGAGACAAGAACGATGCTGCGTTTATTTTTGTTGTAGCAAATGCATATAGGTATACCCATCAATGAGGCGACTCTACTTTGCCTCTTTAGGGTATACTTTACTGGCTTGCAAAGGCAAGGCAGCGCTGATTCCGGTAATACTGAAATCAAATTTTTGGTAGCACTGTGTCTTAACCCTTAAAAAAATGTACGCAATATTTTGTGGCAGTGGACAATGTTAGCAATCTCGATTAAAGGAAAAAGATTTGATGATTTGCGAAGTTTTATTTCTTCATTTAGCTTCAAGCACAGTTGAGGCGTTTTCATAACACATTACATAATAAAAATTGAACTTATCCCATAATTAGCATTAAACTTGGAACTTGGGATAGTAGTACATAGTCTTAATATTTGGCAAATATCAAACTTTAATAGTGCATAAATTTAAGAATTGCGGATAACCATTTTTTTCGGCGGCATATATTATATTTGCGTCCACACGTGAGTACTTTACTACCAAAAACTTTCACCACCGGTCCGTTGGACTAGTTTTTTTTTTGTTGCTGCTGCTGTTTTGAAAAATGTGCGCGAGTGTTTTTGCTTTCGACGTGAGTGTTGTTTGCCATGAAAGTACGTCACATGAGCGCAGTGCATACGTTGTACCCCGCTCTCTTTTGCTTCACTCAGCTTATGGACTAGTATATTGGTACATGTACCGACCCTACTATATAATATGTAAATATAACAAAAATGTGAGTGCGTCAGTTCACGACAAATGCTGCCGTAAGCTACACAATAAACTCCATTAAAAAAAGCTTAGTTGTTCAAATAATTTATCTTAATCACACAGAGGCAATATAGGTACTTTTAATCTAATACATCTGGCATATTGTAGTATTGCATAAATGCTTTCCTACATTTGACAACTTCACTCGTTCAATGCTTTAAGTTTGGATTATTCTACGGCTTAAACTGTATTTCAGGTTTCGATTGATGTTTGGTATTGCTGTGCAGTGTGGAATCGCAAAGGCCATTTGCTCGCTAGCAACTACGCTTAGTTGAACAACTTTTGAGAAACTGTTTTGTTTTTAATAGCTACAGAAGCTGGAACAGTTTCGCATCTATTCATCTAAATAGCGATTTGATTTCATTGCTGTGTTTGTGGAAGTTGGATGACTGCAAATGCCGCGTGTTACGCTTAGCATGTATGAGAGATTTCGGAATTAGAAATGGTTCTGTAAATGTTGTTGAAAGCACCTCCTGGCATATCGTCACATCATCAAATCGCAACCTTTGTTGCTGATTTGTTCGCGCCTGGAGCTAATGCGGCAGTTGGGAAATTTGATTTTCAATTATTTCGCATTGGTACGATATCAAATTTAATGCAACCAACATATATGGGTTTCCAGCTTCGGAAGATTTATGCAGTTTATTTTTCACAGTGAATTTTAAATGTACAGAATTTTTCGTGTACAGTTACTAACTTGAATGCTAGTATATAGTTAGTGTATGCAACCTGATGTGGGTAAGCGTTTTCCATTTCCGGCAGTGTTACTGTCGCTGCAGCTGCTCTAGTTCAGTCTCCTGTCCGCACTGTTGTAGCTTATGTCTAAGTTTTCTTTGGTTTTGTGGTTAAGTTTACACGCCAGAACACCTTTTACATACGACTTTAGCGTTGCCTTGGGTACAGGAAGCAGCACCGCAGAAACGGCCACACTTTGTTTCATTAAAACTTTTGCCACGTGTGGCAAGCATGTTTACGTGTGTGTGTGTATGTGTACTGAGTGGTTGTGTGTATGTATGTGTAATGAGCATCTTGCATGTTCTGCATTTTGTTTAGTGCTTGTTTTTCTACCTTGTCTTCCTTTCAGCGCTGCACTATCTGCATTTCAATGTATTTTAAAATATGCAAAGTCAGGAAGAGAGGAAAAGAGAACTGAGATTCGTTTTGTCATGAAAATTTGTATTATATTTTTTTTGTTTTTGTAGTTTTGCGGTAGCTTAGATTTGTGAAAAAATGAGGCTACAATTTGGCTTGTTAATATTTGTTGGAAATTTAAATATAATTTTATTAAAGAATTTTGACACAAAAAGTGCACAATTCATATTTCCTTTTTAAGCTCGCATTGATGTTAGGCACTTACTAGATGGCGTTAAACCCCAAAATAAGAAGTTGCCACTGACGGTTACAATAGGACGGCTTTGACTCCGTTGACTTTGACGTGACTACGTCGTCGTAAGTGCATTTATCGAAATCCGCTTTTTGATGTGCATCATACCTAGCATGTGACTTAAAAAAAAGCGCACTTATGTCAGTGTCACAGGCAGACTCTACACTATTCGTTGCTGGTGCCTAGTCTAAGGCGCAAAACTCCACAGAAATTCTGGGAAAACCAGAGAAATGTCATTCAACGGCGAATGCCTTTTACCCACCGCCGCACCTCACATATTCTGTTATAGTCAGGGACGTGCAGCCATTTGACACCCAAAATATGCAAATAGTGCGAGACTAGCAGCGTCCGCCCATTTTGGGCGTGAACCTGTCAAGCATTTGCGCTTGTCGATACTCAATCTATTCATCTTTCTAACTGGTTTCACATGTGAAAGCTGTCAGTCATTTTGAGTTGCTTTTTGTACAACTCCCCTCAACAGGTAAATAGTGGTTCTCGTTTGGGGCGGGCTGAAACTATCGCTTGATGTCAGCAAAGTCAGTGCCTGGAAAAGCTGAAAAAGCTACTTGGCTTTTATGCACATATCATTTGCATAACATTATTTGCGTTTTGCAGCCCGGCACAACCGTCACACTCATCACACCCGACCAGGCCAGCCAAGGTATTAAATTTTGAAATGCCAAATAAATCCGCAAGTGAAATGGGTTTTCGCGCTGTTTTCGTTTACGGTTGCACTTACTGCACTGCTGAATTGCACAATTCCAAAACTGCTGCACTTTGGCAACGCTTCCTGCATCCTGTTTGCGGTCCTGACTTAACTTTGGCTCGGCTTTAGCCTAGCTCAAGGCGGCAACCATTGCTGGCGTTGACACTTTCTTTATTTGCATTTCGAGTTGAGTCACGTTTGAATTACGCTTGTTGACGTGTTGGCAGTTCATGGGACATAGGTTCACAGAGTGCTCGTTATAAGCATTCAGATCTGCTCAAAATGTGTTGGCCAACATTAAGTTGGCTACAATTAAGTAGGTGGGGAGCAGTACGAAAAAAATTTAATTTAATGCACTTAAATTAAATGCAAATTAATCGTTTTATTGCCTGACAAAAAAATGTGAAGAAAATATAATAAATATGAAATCGGAAAATCTGTTTAGCAACTTATGCCAGTCCATAAAGGCATTATGACTTTCCGTTATTTATTTGGCAGTCCATATTTTATGCACGGTCGCATTTATGGGCCTAAAATTAAATAATAAAAAAAAAAAATATTGAACCACTGATGTTTGTTGGTCCAGAAGCAAGCCATTTGTGGGCGGCATCAAAAGGCGAATACAAGCGGGCATCATAAAAACTATGTATATGCATATGTGTGGATAATCAAAAGCAGAACCCTTTCGTACGTTTTGGCAGATGAAATATATTGTATGTATACGGACAGGAGCAAAGGCTTAAATGGCTGAAAGTTTGTGTGTGTGTGCGTGTGTGTTCACGGCATAATAAAAAATATAAAAATGGCAGGCATGCTGCTAGACGTACAATCCTCTTATGCGGCTCTACGTGGCGGTGTGTGTAAGTGTGTTTGCAAGGCAGTTTATGTTTACAAAATTCCTTGAGAGTTATGACAATTGCCTTATGAACACACGCACCAG
The DNA here is from genome assembly GCA_035046065.1 of Chymomyza procnemis. Lineage (NCBI taxonomy): Eukaryota > Metazoa > Arthropoda > Insecta > Diptera > Drosophilidae > Chymomyza > Chymomyza procnemis. The sequence continues at coordinate 148,180 of JAWNOJ010000026.1, forward strand.
CACGCAACTACATGCACATGTGCGCCTATTAGATTAAATATTGTAAATTGTGTTATTTCCGCTCTCCCTTGTTTCTCTTATATGGAATTTAAACAGAATACAGTTTTTATTTTGAAGTGATATTTTGACGTTACGTAATATTAAATTGTTTTAAAGTTGGGAAACCCTTGCCAACCCTTGGGAAGTAACTGCATCGCAATATTTTTTGTAATTAAAAATAATAGAATTGCTTAAATCATACAGATACGTCTTTTGCTAGCATCATGGCAAATATTTTCTGCAATTTATTCACAAATTTTCAAAGCCTAAACATCTTTTACAAAACATTAAGCATTTGCAACGCCAGCGAAAATAGAGAATTAAGTACAATAAAGTACATCTCTTGGAGCATCGAAACGCCAAATGAGTCGTTGGCTTGGTTTGGCCTTTTTCTTTATGGTTGGCGGTGTAGTTGGGTACAACGTAGACTGCGCAAAATATCACATTAAGAATTTAAATTAATTAAATTAAAATGCGTGGTGTGTAGTTGTCGTTGGCGTTGTTCTTGTTATTGCACTTGCTGTTACGGCTCTTGGTCGACCGACCAACCGAGCCAGTGGCCACATTGTGGATTCACTGCCTGCTCCAGGCCGGACGCTTGGGCGGTTTGTTAAAGCTGCCACAAGATTTGCATAAAGTATAATGGCAATCTTCCTGCCTAGTGCCGACGCTGAAGACGTCGTCCAATGACGATGATGGCGACGCAACGAAGCGTATTCATTCAATTTTCCGTTTTTTTCTTTTGCTTTGCTGCTCCTACTGACTTCTTTGAACTTTTCACATTTCTCGATTTGGTTGCCGTAAACCATTTGTACGCTATGTGCCAGACATTTCCGAGCCGCATGTCCAGTTCCTGTTGTTTTCTACTCTTTGTGAAAGGCGCCGCCAAAAAGCCATAGCAACAGCAAAGCAACTGTGTACAAGATGAGATGATGGCGCATTCGTTCGCTCGATTTCGCTTTGGCTCGCTTTAGTTATTTCTTTTGGCTTTGCTTGAGTTCCGCTTGGCGATGTCTGACTTACACAGAAATCCCAATTTTGTTTCTCTATTGCGATCGACAACGTTTCGTCGTTATTGTAGTTCCATTTTTTTTTTAATTTTTCATGATTTTATAACGGAAAAAATGAGTTTTTGCTTATATGCTAGATGTTTTAGTTACCAGAAGCTCGTTTTCAATATTTGAAACATATTAAAGCGATTGAATAGCTGTAGATATTTTAATTCTATTTAGGTGATGTACTCTTTTCTACCAAGCCAATTAGCATTCTCAAATATTTTGCTGTATTTCACAACACATACACACACACACACACACACACACACACACACACACACACACACACACACACACACACACACACACACACACACACACACACACACACACACACACACACGCACACACACTAGGGTCAAGAATGTTTTGATTTGTAAAGGGAAACTCTAGCTTAGCCGGCATACCAACCTGCTGTAGGGCAGAGTTCCACTATTAGTCTGGTAACCAGCGACTAATTACATACATTTAATCACTATGGGCGCAGGGTAAAAAAATTGATGTGTACAGAGTGTTCCCGTGGCTAACTTTCGTGCTAAATAATGTTTGCTGTTGTAAATTGCCTTTATTTTACTCATTCATTATGGGCTCTGTGTTTTTTGCCATTTTACTTGGTTGCTTCGTTACCATTTTTTTCGGAATCGGCGACCACGACTGTGAAAACAAATTTTAAAGGATAATTTGCGGTCCGTTTGTTCCGAAAATGCTAAATTTTGCGTGTGCGTTCGATTTAATAAGAGTGGTCATGCCTTGTTTAAATTGTCAGGTGCTGACAAATGTGAGTTGGAGGCATTTCTTGGGACTCAGGGTGCTTAACTTAAATAAAAAAAATGTGATTGGATTATAGCAAAGACTAAGCGTATCAGTACTTGGTCGTACTTAATCATTTTGACAATATTTCTTATGGTTCGGACTTATTATTGGCCGAATTTCATCAGCCTAGTAAAAATTATATGTGACGGAAACGGAAACCAACTGAGCATATAAGTAGAAAGGAAGGAAATAAGCGTGCTATTCAAGAGAAGGAAAAGATTGTTGTAGCCTTAGTAACTTGATAGAGGAGCGAAGCTATATGAAAACAAATAGTTAAGAGTTTCTGCCAGAGCGTAATGGCACTAGTACAACACAAGCTTGTATGTACACGTGCATTACAAATGCACTTGCATGTGTTTGTATCTGGTTATCCATGTGCACTACATTGAAGTACGATTCGCTTTTAATTTAACATAGAAAATGAAATTGAAAACTGTGCCAAATGTGTGCACAGATATACTACTAGCTCGCAATATCGCGCAAACATATATAAATACTGTTTGTAGGATACACAGATACGTTGTAAACACAAGCCATGCCGAAGTGCTTGCTGCATTGCATCACAAGCAGGCACAACCGGAAGCAAGCTGCAATTCCCAGTCAGCTGGGCGGCTGCTTCTATAAAGTGAAATGTAATAAATTTTATTGATTTTCACTCTGCTTCTCGGAAAGATTTTACTGTCCCTCTTGTGGCTTTTAAACAGGTTTAAAGCTTTAAATGTTGGGAAGAAAATTTACTTTAATACAATTAAATCTGGAACCTGTATCAAGTGCAAGCAGCCATGAAGGTACTATAATTGTTGTTTCGCAATTTTGTAAGCGATTGTTATGATATATTGTTCAAGTATTTAAAGTTAACCAATCCTTGAAAAATAAAGATGTGGAGGTGAGCAGAGTGACCAATACAACGTAAAAGAACTTAACTGTTTTAATTGCAAATTACTTGTTTATAGTATTTTTAAACTGTCCGCTCTCGCCTCTGACGTATCTTAATCCAACGTAATAATAGTTGTATTTAGTAAAGTAAGTTCATTTAAATAGATAAGTTCAATCGTTTATTGTTTTATCATCGAAACAAAACCAACATAATTGTATTTTTTAAAATAAAAGCATACGTTGTTTTTTGCCTTTAAATGTTTCACAAATTTTTTTTAAAGTTTTTTAATCAAATCAAAATTAAAGGAAAATTAATATAAAAATAAATTGTCGCTATTTTATTTTATGGACTGTTAAATAATAATAGTAGAACCAGCGACATTGGTATAAGAAGAAGCAACTTAGTTTTTGCAGCTTATGCTACTTAAAATGAGCAACTGTATAAGAAAAATATTATAAAAACATGGAGTAGCATAGGATCGAACAACTTTATAAGGATAAGGATTTACTGATAGATGCGATTTTCTTTCAGTGTATAGTTTATTTTGCTTAGATTTGTCGAGTGTCAAGATTGTATAAGATAGTATGTAAAACGTTTATCTGATAGTTCATCAATTAACAGGAACAACGTATATATCCCATTGCTCTTAAATACAAACATATGTATGTAAATATGCACTTGTGCTTTATAGGCTGCTGTCACATACAAGCAGGAGGCAGACAAATGTCAGTAGCAAATTTATTGCACTTTTAATTAGCAAGTTTTTGTTTCAGTTGTTTGTGGGCGTGAAGCTGGCAGCTTTACCGTGTTATTTATGCATGTATATTTAATTTTTGCATTTTATTTTTCACTTCCACAACTTAATGGTAAACATTAAACGCCCCATTTATTTTTTTTTTCTTATTCGTGTGCGTGCATATTGTGTATTTAAACCCGTCATTGGACTTGACGTGAGTATGGCATTGTTTTGTTTGCCTGCGAATGAGTTTTTAATTAATTGACTGGTAAGTTGCAAAAGAAAATTAAAACACGAAAAAATTTGGGAAAAACGTTGTAAAATATATATTTAATTAACCAGCACTACGGGCAATGCGCATCGGAGTATATTTGAGAGTTAAAAAACTGTTTCAAGCATAAGCTACACATTTAGTTAATATAATTTAAAAAAAGGACGCAGAAATTAAAATCAAATATATAAGAGACCAAAAATGTTTTGGTGGAATCGCGTGTTTTTTTTCGGCCTTTATAATTTGCATTTTAATAGTAATATCCCTGCTCATTTCTATAATATATACTCACTAAGCATGCATAGCTAATTTAGAAGAGCAGAAAAAAGGAATAATTTAATATACGTTCATATACAGTATACATAAATGTGGGTGGCCTATTAGTAGTTTTTACTGCTGCTTTAATATTGCCTCTTCTGATTTTTTCATGCGATTTCTGAGCTAATTTTTTGTAGCCTGCCTTCTAGTTTGGTACCGGTTTGTGTGTTGGAGTCATTTGTCAAAGCACAAAATGGTGCCCGTTGTATATTACCCAAAAGGGTTAAGCTACCACCTACGTTGCGTGTGTGCGTGTGCGTGTGAGTGATGGCGTTTTGGAGTGTGTGCACGGATTGTGTGCGTGTGTTGCATATGAAAAAATCCTGCGGCTAATAAGTGACACGCGTCGATTAATAAAACCGTTAATTCTGCAAAAAAACTGGCCTTGCCCTGGCTTTGTTGTTGTATGTATAAGGCTGCAGCCCTGGGGCAACTTTACATGTAATGTAGTAGATTTGAAACCCATGTCTCAGTCGACGATTACGTATGTAAAAGAGCATTACGATTATTGATAAGAAATGAGTCTTTAAAAGTTTTTTACAACCAACTCTGCAATTAGGCAATTTACAGAAGTTTGATTAAGTTAACATCGTAAATCGGTGAAGGGAAATGCTTGATTAAAATTAATGGCAACTCATAAAGCAATTTGTAGAGCAACATTGACGGCTTGGGGGCAATAATAAGGAATACATTATATTTCCATGCTCTACCCTTTTTTCTTAAGTACCAATGAAGAAAACGAATGCTGGAGGATTTTTATGACTTACACTGACTTAAAATATTTCTGGCCAATCAATCTGCCGGTTTAGCAATCTGCCAGTATATCGTTCTTTGGTCTTGTATCAAGCAAATCAAATTTTAAAATATGCCAAACAGCAAAAATATGAAATCAAAATCCATTCAATTCCCATTTTGTGCGCAAAGCCAGCAATGGGGGAATCGTCGTCTGCTTAGATCTATATACATATTTTATACCTCGTGCTGCACCATATGCAAATGTGCTTGCAATACCAAGTGATTTCAATACTTTGCTCTGACGCCGTTGTTGGAAGATACACTTAAAATATAATGAACAAAAACAAAATACTCACAAATCAGAAAAAAATAAAAACCGTTTGCTGAGTGTCGGTTGAAGTTATAGAAAATCAAATGATTTGTCTCTTCAGCTGCTGGCTATCTCGTATGTCTGTATGGGTCATATGTATCACTCTTCAACTGCTGGCGTGGGTAAACTGTAGCGCCTGCGAATGTATATGATTTTCCAGCAAAGAATTGGTTGGATAAGTTGATGTTTGCGTTTATCTACTCATTTTTATGTCAACCTTATGTGTACATTCTGGTGAGAAATACTAACACAATTTCTCACAAAAAAATGGCCTGGTAAATCATTAAAGGTGACACATGTTTTTACACAGAATAGTAGAAACTTGCTAAGAATAATAGTTTTCAAAGTGTCCTGCATTAAAATCAATCGTTTAGACAAAAAATAAGCTTATTTCGTTTGCATCCATAGCATTTATCTCATTACCTTGATTTGCTTTAAAGTTTACACCTGCGGCATGTTATGCAACTTGCCGCCATTTTATTTCTTAACTTCTTTGGCATTTGTGATGAACTGGCTACATCCACCAGCCTCTTTGTTTGCTGCCGTTTTGTTGTATGCGGCGCACTGCTATTGGGTTGGTTGGAGCCTGAGCCCGTGTAGCTTACTTCTAACAAGAAACTTCAATATTGTCATATTGAGTCCATACGATGTGATGCACAACGGAATGAAAAAATCAAGCAAAGAGGAGACATATATTAACCCTGGGCTATTCATTAAGTAGTCCTTTGCTCATGCGTTTTGCTGTTTTTTTTTTTTTTTTGTCCCGTTTCATCATTTTAATGTTGTCCTTTCATTAAACAAACTCTAGCCTACTTTGCCACATTGTGCATCCAAATCGCCTAGAAGCTACTCAGCTTGAAGCACTCATTGTTCGTCTTTGATGATGCTCACAGTCTAATGACTTCTTCATCTTCGTCGCTTGTCTGCTGCAAGCAGTTATTGAAATATGTCACTCGTTTATACCTTGAAATAACAGAAGGCGCCACTCCTTGTAGAAGGTTTGCACCAAGTTTTGGTTGCCCAACATTTGGGTTTGGACTACCCAAATTTGTTGTCTTACAAATGTTTATGCTGCTGTCTGGAGACTTAAATTCAATTTTTCATTTCAATTTCAACACTTGTCGGTCCTAATACTACTAATATCTTTCTTCGGTCCTATCCTCCCAATTACTTCTGCAAAATTCATATTGTCTCTCGAATTTTCTTTGCTGACAACAGCTGTTGGCTCCTTGGCCTGACAGCCAGCAAAAATTGTACATTAAAAAGCTTAACGACGATGCGCTTAGTTGTCATTGCTATTGCTGCCTCTTCCACCATCACTGTGTTGGTTTTGTTGTTGTAAAGCGGCTGTTGACAGTTGCCTGCCTAAGCTTGATACCGAGAGTCAGTCATAATCTGGGTGGCTGGGTTGATGGCCTTCTTGATGCCGAACGGACATAAAACGCACCTGATGTGCAAAAATAGCTTAATTGAAATCATAATCTGCCATTAAGCTGGGACCGCTGACTCTGGTTAAACAGTGCTTAGATATTTAAATTTTTGCTTTACATATTCTAATCATACAATTGTCGTCTGCTTCGAGTCATTCACACTATTTCCTTAAATTGATAGAATTTTATGTAAAAATCAAAAATAATAAGCATGTTAAAATATAAATTGAGTTGCTGCGCCTTACAAAGACAACTTATATGACGAAAAAAACATTCTTATGCCTTAAGATTCCTACATTAAATATATTATAAGAATAAACTAATAACTGATTTGCAAGAAAAATCATGGCAAAGATTTTACTTCAATTTTTTACTTCTATTGTTAATGTAGCTTTCATTTTTATTGCAGCTTTTATCTTTGGGCTTAATACTACAGCGTCTGAATAAAACTCTTGTTATATTTTCTTTAGACCAGAGGCTCGGTATACAATCTCGAATGATCAGCCATTGCGACAATGTCTCGTTTTGTCTAAATCGACGTACCATACCTTTCTGTATCCTTACCCTAGCAATGCATCATTATTTCTTTTCACCTTTTTTGCAAAACATTCCGGAAATGCGACGTAAAATGGAGTAGACCCGTCCACGAGAGAAAAAACAGCATAAAGTTCATCTTCCTGCAGTCATTCATTCGAAGCTTTGTTGCTGTTAGGATGAATCCATTGTTGCCCAGCAAAATTTATCTGCAGCTTCTACGTCTACGTCTGCGGCTGGTATTACCTCTGGTGGCACTACTGTCGTTGCGGCTTCTCAATGTCACTTTGTTGCTGTGGCAATCGTGGGGTAAATACGCGGCTGTTTTCGTGGTAAAATCTCAACGCGATTGTTAGCAACTCAGTTTGAATTGGGTGGGGCGTTATCAGTGAACGTTGACACTGGCACCCTCGTGCTGATAATGAAAGCACTGTCTTGGCCTTGTCCCAAGGGTGCAACAAGCAGCTCACTCCGCGGTTTAAAGCATTTAAGCTTTGATTTTTATGAAGCAAGCACAAATATCTCCCAGAAAACACCCCAAACATTCACCCTCCTTAGCAACATAACAGCACTGCGGTTTGCCCCAACTCAATGCAACGTCAAATGTATGCCAATAAGAGTATGAATTTTAGCTAAATTTACATTTTAATTTGGTGGTGTTGTCTTCTGTGGAAGTGGTAAAAGAAATCAACAAGCTAAGCATTCAAAAGAAAACCATATAATTATTTAAGGATTCATTTCTTCACTCATTCGTATGTATAGCCGCCTTTCTGTAGGAGGCACACATAAGTGTTGAAAGTAAATGTATTAGAATAAAAATGAATCCAAGTCCGCGGCAAACTGTCGCTTAAAAACACAATAAGTAAAATTGTCTCTGTGGGCCGTTTGCGAATATTCGAACATGCATTAAATATGCTAATGCTAAATGTCCTTTGAGATGGTAGTAGCGCGCATTTTATTTCAAATACAATTTGCCCCAGAAGGCACATACAATAAAATAATGAGAGCTTCAACAGGGTTCCTATTGATGCCCAAAGCATCTTTCAATATTTATTCTAACAAATTGACTAATTCAAATTAAATGAAAATGTCTAAGGCATCACGTGACAGTAGTAAAATTAAGCTTTAACACACAGAAAAATAAATAAGAAAATTTGCTACCGAACTCAAACAATTTTTTAAATTTTATTGATTCTATTTACTGTTTCAAACCCAGCTACGAGATTAAGATATTGCCAGGAAGGTAAAATTCCTGTGGCCCCTACTGTTTCAACTGGAAAAACTAATTGGGCAAATATTTTCAATATCTTTGCTTGACCAATAATTGTGCGCAGCTTAAAATTTTAATCTTTGAGAAGTAGTAAACCTGTTGTATTATGCGCCGTAACAGTGAATTGTACAAAAAAATTAATGGTATAGATTTTTGATAAGTCATTACAATCTTAGCATTTGGGCTAGTTACGTCATGTAGTATGTTGGTATTCCCGTTGGATCGAAATTTCGTAGAATTTTTCGTTGAGTTTTTTTTATTAGGTATAACTAACGTTTCAGTGCCATTCATATTCAATTAAATTTTAATAACCTTGCCCTGTACACTATCCTCGCAAAGTGTAACTATACTGCAGTATAACATATTTTTAAAATAGCTTTCTTCTCTAGTCCGTTTATGAGAAATTAAAATCCAAGTTGCTCACGTTCTTGGGCAATTTGCCGGTAGCGTCGGGCAGCCAAGCGTCATCCATAAAGTGTGGTACTCGCATATGATGGATGTTTGGTGAAGTCGTAAAGTAAATTTTTTAATTAGAGTCACGAGTAAAACAAACCAATTAGTAAAGCTGTCACAGCAATCCTTTTTTCTTTTCATTTCGGGTCAACTCTTCTCCCGGCGGTATTGTATTTTTAATTTCTTGGTCTTGTTTTTGTCGAATTTCAAGTGCGCTTCTTTTGCCGCAGCGTGTAAATTATTGAAAAAGTAAATGATGTGCAAAAAGGTACTTCAGGAAACCGACGGATGGCTCTAATTATGCAATTGGTTTTCTGTGTTTGTGCGTTTTGTTTACTCGTTCTCATTCATTCAGCAGTGCTATTTCTCTAGTGACCTAAACGGAATTCCCTGCTATTTCGAGGTGCTGCACTTCTTAGAGTTGTCCATCAGTGGAAAGAACAAAATAAGTTAGCCCGATTTCAAATCAGAAATTAAGTTTTAATTAAATAACGAATTTAACGCAGCCACTTCGGACACTCAGCTCTTCGACCGACACGAATGCTATTTTGCAGTAAACTAACTTACACTTTGCAATTGCTTTTTTGTATGTTCTGGTTTGTGTTTATATTTATATTACTACGTGTGCTCCGTGCTCGATGGCAGCCTCTGAAACTTTTGAGGCACGTTGATACGCTGACAAATAAACAAAAAAGTGCATGAGTCGTGGGCCAAAATAAAACTAAAAGAGTTTTGAGCCATGGGAAAAAAGTTTTGAACTTGCCACCCGGGTCATGGCTTGCGAAAACTAAGTTGTAGGAACTAACCGTGTTTTGTTGATGTGGGGGAATGTTAACCACAGCCCACAGCTTACCATTTGTTTTGGACGTAGACAAAAGTTTGCTTATGCTTACTGCATTTCGATGGGTTGTTGGTTTTCGGACGTTGTTTGTTGGCAACAATTTTTACCATATTGTGCATGGTTATTAAGCTCGGGAAACTACTTTTGTATTGACGCTGCTCTTGCCATTAACAAATAGTGGCTTAAGCTGGTAATTTAAACGTCAACTTATGAGCCAGATGCAATTTCAATTAATTAAGATCAAGTTTACTAAATAGTTGAGCCGATGGGCGGAAAAGCTTATAAAACGGTTGCATCGTTATTGTTGCTAAAGCAGCTAGCAACGATTTTGAACTAAGAATTGTGAAAATTGTTATCCTATCCCTCTAACTTTAATGTTTTTATAAAAGACGTTCCCATCGCACCTTCGATTAGGTAGATAGATCAGTTTAAAAACATGTTAATGTCATTATGTTTGATTGTCTTATAAATAAAATTCTTAAGGACAAAAAGTAAAGCTTTGCACATGACAATATACAAAGAAAGTTTGCTTAGTTAAGCCGATTTGCCAATGCTTTTTGCTCCAAACTACGTTTGAGGATAAAATACATATACATATTTATAGTTCATTAGACACTAAGAAAAGCTACAAAAAGCTAATTAAAGTCCGCAATGAACTTAAGCTAAAAGATAATCGTCTACACTTTTGTGCATTCGTGTCTGAGACATTACTTATTAATGAAAAGCAATGTCTTTTATGGTCTGCATGCACACGAAGGCACTAGGAGTTACCAATAGAAAAGTACTCGTTCAAGCAATTCAATTCGCTGTTGTAGTTACTTTGTAGAGAGTGGGCCACTTAAGTCAAGTACAGGCAGCCAAAAGCAAGCAGAGCTAGGAGACGACGCATATAAATTGAAATGTATTGATTTATGGCAGCAACAAGGGTACCAGCACACGAATACCAGAACCAAGTTGGAGAGCAAGCACAACGCTGTCCACGGAATCAATGGCAATCCGACTTGGGTTTGGTTGAGGTGTGCGGATTTTTTGCTCGCTGCGACTTTGCTTTGGCAAAACTTTGTCCTAGTGCGGTATACATACGACTAACTGTATAAAAATATATTCGAATGAAAAAAGCTGAGCCACATGTAGAAGGCATGGGAATCGGCACCAGCTGCATGTTCAAAGTTCAATGGAGTATAGACTGTGACCGTCTATGCTGAGATTATGGGCCATTGATAAGTCATAAGCTAACAGAGTCAAGTCAAACTACTTCAAAAACGCAACTATTAAGTACATATAGAACTTTTTCAAAGTTAATAAGTCCCTGGCATTGTAAACCCATTCACAAAGTACAAAAAATATTCAACACTAAGACAGAGCCGCAATTGGTCGTGCAAAAGATACAGGACTAACAATAATTGAAATCGCATGTATAGTACGTATCCTGTCTAGTATATTTGTTGTGATTATAATTGCATTGATTATAGTATGGTTACATGGAGTGGCCATAACATGGAAATGCTTTTGAATTACTATGTGGCAGTTAGCATGTGACACTTGGCGTGTATGATATAATTCCATGCCGTATTTTAATTACGATGATAGTTTTAACATTAATTTTCTAGCATGTCTATTAGTTAATGTAGCGTGTGTCTCTTGTTGCAACCGACTGACCTCGTGACCTGTTGCATGTTACACATACGCCCTTTGTATCCATACCGAAACGCGGTAGGTCATATGATTTATTTTGCTTTTGCTTATTTAAAGTAATATATTTATGATTAATATATGTACATATGTATGTAAGTCTTTCAAATCCTATTTAATTTACGTTCATTTATTTACAAATTAACAAAACTGCTGGGCGTCTTTTCTATATGGCGGAAAAGCGATTACAACATCTACCTCACCAAATACAAGCCATAAAGTACCAAGTAAACAAATTTATCGTTCTCTTTGACCGAAAATGGCAGTGATAAAAATATATAAAAAGTGCGTATTTAGGTGTGATAGCCGAATAGGTCCAAACGGAATGATAAAATCGATAAGTATCGGTAATAAATTCCAATTCATGACAGAATGCAAAACCATAAAACCAAATGCTGGCTAATCTCCATTTGAAAAATGTGCTAAGCTTAGAATACTATATGCACCATTGTTAAGGTTTCTACCTTTATACGCGATGAAGGCTCCTTTTTAGCTATTTACCTTTCAATTTGGAAAGCCCAGTTACGAAAAACATCATTTCCGTTATCAAATTGGGGCCGCTTACCTATGGTAATTTTTATTTGTTCGTTATGATTAAACCCAATTGTAATAATATTGGTCCATTTTTGTTCATTTCTGTAGCATTATGATCGTAATGTATGGCATAAATACGCAACTCTTAGCTGGCTGAAATACATGATAATAACATTAAGGCACACATTTTTTGTTGTTTTCCGGTTATGTAGACTGAATTCTATTATTATTACATTTTTTGTAACAATCTTAAAATTGAAGCCCATTTTGTTGGTAAATGCTTCCATCGCAGCAATATCGACCCTTTTTGCTTTTATATGATATTAAATAAAAAAGAGGGCCTCCACCACAACTACCAGAATGCGACGTTTTGTGTGTCTGTAAAGTAAAGCAAAGTAATACCAGGGCTTCGAGTGCACTGCGAACACAATAACAAAAATTTCCAAGTCTAACTAACCATTATCCGTAACATAAGAAATAAAATCTTAGTATCATGTTCATTGGAAAATATTTTTGTTAATGAAAATTTAACTTTCTGACAATTTGTTATTGTTTTATATTTTAAAATAGATACACGGTTTAAGCTTTAATAAATTTTTGTTTTATTTTTCTTCGTGGGCAACATTAACGATAAAAATGCAATGGCCCAAGGCTTAGCGTTTTTTTCCTTGGCTTACCCGAAAAGCCATTTCCTTATATTGTTTCCGAAGTGGTATACAAAAACATATGTTTTACCAAAAAACATGTCTGAAAAGTGAATAAAGAGCGTGTAAGCACTTTGCCGCTAGGCAAGTACATTTAATATAAGGTGGAAAAAAGGCCGTCCTCTTAGCATTTTGAGGAACATTTTGCACGGAAAATTAATAAGCACAAAGCCACAAAGCCAAGCCAAATGAAGGTAAAAACAGAGCTGGAACCACTTCAAAACATTTGGCAGTATAACAGGTAGGACATTTTTAAATTCTATGAAATTTATTTTTTTAATTCGAGCTCCGTCTCGATAAAAGAATTGATTAATTGAACTTTAATTTCATTACCACTCTTTTTAGGTTTTACGAAACTTCGCTTGTTGTGTATTTTGTGTCGAGGTCGAAAGTTTAATTATTTATGGTAAGTCTATGCAAAATTACAACAATTCTAGTTTATATTAAAACATGTAAAATAGATACAGAATAAATGCGTAATCTATTCAACTGAATTTGGATTTTAAATCCTCAGTTTTAGTCGGTGCGCTTTCAGATTTCGAATTGCTGGTTTCAATTGTTAGTTTCTTTGTCTTACGTATATAAGTTTTGTAATAAAAATCGAAAAACATTGCAAACATGAACATATTTTGTATGAGCCCGATGAATGCTATAAATACGGGGAAGTTACAGGGATTGCGCACGATCACGAGAAAAAAGTGAAGTGTAAGGTATCCGAATTGTGCCAATTGTAGTTGTGTAATATGGCGCTTCCACCAAAGCGTTTGCTGCACAGCGCCTAGTGAAGATGCAAAGTAGTAGCTGTACATAACGGCGTGTACTAGCAAGTTGATCACCCCTAGCAGAGAACAGTGTGAGCCGCCTAAAAAGGTCATGAAGATAGAAACACCGAAAACCATTCCGCCATGGTGATAAACGTGTAAAAAGCTAACTTGTGTATTTTTCTTACGCAGCACAATAAAAACCTATAAAGAAGCATAAAAAGAGGCGATGCAAACATATCTAGGAAGTTGGTTGTACTCACCGTATCAAGCATATCCAAGTATTTGAGTAGATAATAGCCGTAGGAGGCATATAGTAGTCGTTTCATCCACGGCTCTGTGTTTGTGTGATCCGCGGATTGGCAAAGAATACTGAATTCAGGTCTTAAATAACTGTACGCTAAGCCATAGCAAAATAGCAGGGAATTGGCCAAAATCTGAACTACATTGTACACTTGCATTGTGAGCTTGAGTTCAAATGGAGAACGTTTTTCCATCCATTTGGGACCGTAGTGTAAAACGAATGCAAGGTAGACACCAATAATTGCCAGTACACTCCATAAATTACCAACTAATGGCAAATGGGCAACTCTAGGGTCCTTATGGCGATCATACAGATCATGTACAATGTAAAATAAGTGAGCAACAATATTAGACGCCATCACCAATCTCAGTCCCAAAAACAGGACGACTTTGTATTCTCGACTTTATAAAGTGTAGAGTTCTCAGGTGTTTAACAAAAATTCCGCAACGTTGTTCACTTCACGAAAGGTATATGGGTTCTAAGCCCGACTTTTGTTTACATGCTTTCAAGTGCACGGTTGTGGCGCACCAGTGAGTTGCTTTGGGTATGGTAATGACCATTTAATGAGAATCAGTGCTCTTGTCACCATTGCCCTATGCAAAGTTACGCCAATATTTAAATACGCGATAAAGGAAGTGGCATTAATAAACACTCTTCATGACTTAATATACAATAAACTATTTTATAAACCAATTTGTTGCCTAATCCATACACTATTCAATCACTCATTATGAGTTGGTTGGTAAAAAACAAAGTGGTACAACAATGGGTTATTATAGCTACAATTAAAGTTACTTAATACTCTTGACCGACTGATATGAAGCTTTATTTTAACATCAAGTGTCTAAATTTGGGCATTGTGTAAAACTTAAAGAGGGATTTGGAAGACTTGGTTATTCGATTCAATTGGCCCCAATTTAATACAGTCTATATCACAAGCTAAGCCCTGCGCAAGCACTTTTTAAATATGACTTTTCTCATCCAATTATTGCAATGATTAAAAATTCATTGAAGTTGTCATCTTATCGGGTCATGGAAAAATTAAAGCTTTAGATCGAATCGAGTTACTGACAACGCCAGAGGCTGATGACTTCTGATAATTTGTCGCTAAAGTAGTAAGCAAAAGCCATTTAAGAAGACAGATAACAAATAATCTTTGATAATTTTAATAGAAAAACCAAACATTAACACGAAATATAAAAAAGTGCAATCCAAGTTACTTGTTACAAAAAAGTTCATTTTTTTCCAAGTCAAATAATGACCATCATTTTCATTTGAGAGCTTTGGCTATAATTAAAGTGCTTGTCGTGCACTACAAACGTAACCATACCCACTTAGGGGGTTGGCAAAGCTATCATGACCTTGGGCATCACTTAAAGTTGTATCAGACTTGCTTGTTAGGCCTGGCTGGTTGACCTTGGTGATATGCAGGCAATGAAACAGTGCGGCACTGGAACGCTTGGCCAAAACAATCATTTGCATTACGCTCACTGCGCCCTGCCATATAACAATAATTGGGTGGCACCTCATTTGCACAAAAAAACCATAACCGCATAGCTTCGACGGTCGTTTTGCATGCTGGTGCGTGTACTTGAGTTTACCACGCCACTCGACGTGAAGTACCGATGTCCGCATATGTCCGTCCTGTTGCAATAATAGTAATGGCAGTGGCAAAGACTCCGAAGAAGGCAGCAGCAGCGGTAACGAAAAAAATAATGATTATCATTTTGCTGCGCGCCGGAAGTATGCAAATATACGGCATCGACGGGTATAACGGCAAACATTACCACATTACATAACGTTAGTAGCGTCACAGTAATGTTTGTCAAGGCTGCACACTTGGCACAGTCAGGTGAAACGGCGGCAAGTCCTCGAAAGACATGGCAAAGGCCAGGAAAACGCCTTGTGCCAACGAAAATAAAATTCCTTTGCTGCGAATGAAGCGTTAATGATGGTGATATGCAGAGTAAGTAAAGAGACGACGGCGGCGTCGGGTAATGATATGGACGGAGGGCAGCAGCAACAAAAATATAATAGCAGTGTATATACATATATATACAGAAATGATTATATATATATATGTATATATACGGAGTTTTCCTTAGAGTTTGTGTGTGTGTTCATGTACCTGCGACTCTTTGTATGCGTGTGCGTGTGCCGGTGGCTACAACATTAAATGAAAATAATAATCTCTTTCGACGGGAAATGAAGGGAAATTTAACAGGAAACTTTTGTGACGTGCCACAAACAGTCCGAACAAACAAACAAAATACAATATGCATATACTTATATGTTTGTATGCTTACAGTATGTGTTGAGATTTAAAATAAAAGCAAAATATTTTTACTATATACATGTATAAGTACATCTGTGTATTGTATCGCATTTAAGTGTGTGCAGATTAAAAAAAAATAATAATCATTTCTCCTTTAATACATTGTATTTCTGCTTAAAATTTATACACACCTTAAAACAATTTTATCTCAGCCAACACTTATGAAACTATGCACCTGATTTTAATGGTTTCATCTCCCACCCGATGCACACAACAATACAATGTTTTTCTAAGCGTCTGTTAAGAACAGTCTGCATATTAGTTTTGACAGTCAGTCAGCACGTCATGTAATTAATATCGACTCCGCCAGGAATCGTGTTTATGTCTTGATTTTCACTTTAAACAAAAAGGTAAGTGAAAACTATGATTATAAGTGTTGTCGGTTGGTGCCCCTGCAGTAGCAGATGGTATTTGCATTTGGTTAAAACATATTCTCTCGCCATTCTACAACTAAGGGGCCATTAGAGACACTTTGACTTGGAACGCCTCATTTACAGGAAGCGTCATGCAACTCTTGATGTTTACTCAGGCGTAACTTGGTAAATTCCAAAACTTGAAGGGTATTATGCTTATAGATGTGTGCCAACTTGCATAGACTACGTCGGCCCATTCTGTTCAGGCCACTAAACATATTTTAAATGCCACAGCGCCTTCTGCTTGCTTCTTAAGAGTTGAGTTGTGTGGGTGTGCTGCGTATAATTTTCGTTTGCTCAAAAAGTCACTTCTGAAATAAAAGCCAATGTCGCAAAACGTTAACGGCGCGTTAATAATGCGATTAGTGTATGTTAGCAGTACTGCCTGTCCCTGCTATAGAAAATTCCAATTGTGCCGCGCTATGACAGCCACGCCCAACCAACCATCCAGCATCGGAAAATTGGCTTTAATTGCCAAAATTTTATACAACCAAATGAGCGCACGAGGGCAACATTTAAAATAAAACTGCGAAAGAATCATATCTTTTTCCATTTAATAACATATTTGTTGTTGTGTGCGCCTAACGATACTTGATACATTTCTATGGGATTTTAGTTGTCTGACGCTTGAAGTAGTATTTACCATGTTAGAAAAATGCTACTCCAATCATATAAATTGATATTCACCGTACCTTGTGGGTACCGTATCATAATCACCATTTTCCAATCACAGAAAGCATAACGTATTCTTCTATACGAATATTTACAAATGAGGAGGTTTTGAAATCCCTGTTAAGTGAAGCCTTCAATTACATTTTGCGCTGTCAGCACAAATCCCTTGGTAATAGGATATTTTCAATTTCCATTTGCCTGCTCGTATATTTTACAATTCATTTTTCTCGTTCTATGATTTACCACTGCCTTTATTTTTGTTTTAAGTTACGCGCTGTCTGCTTTTGCGCAGCGCCATTATTCTAACTTGGTCCTCGTCGTTGTTCTTTTCCCAACTGTATTGCTTAAAATTAGTCAATCCACACAAAAAAAAAATTACAAAAACTTCGTAATATTAATAAAAATAGGGGCGGATATATAGGGCAAGTTGTTCTAAACGATTGCTTCAGATTTTTGACCAAAATCGAACTATAATTTTTAATAAACTCAACGTCGAAATGTTGGCGTAAATGTAGTTGTTCACTATTGATTATACCAATGCCATTCTTAAAAGAGCTTTATAATTTATATTTCTGTTGCCATTTTTACTCTATTGTTGCTCTCTAAAGCAATATGACAATCAATCACTAGTTATTTGAAAAAAAAAAACCCGCAGTATAGCCAACTAAATGCTCTAGCTGTTCATGAGATTTGTTTTGCAACAGTCATTGGAACCCGTGGCGCCCTGGGCAATGCGACAGTTGTGCCGCCGATGGGTTCCTTGTTAGTAGTTTTGTAGCACAGTCGTTGCAAAGAAAAAAAAATTTTGCTGTTTGTTCCACAGGCTGATGGAAATTTATTGCTGGTAGCATACCCAAAGGGATTCGCAAATATAATACTACAACCACAGTAAAATCGGCTAGCAGGCTAGAAGTGGATAGGCGTTGATGCGGAGAAGACGGAAAAGAGGATTGGCTGATGCACACAAACACGTACAACATGTCATACTCTATCCCAGCTGAGCCCGTTTGCAAGGATTCCAAAGTGTTTTCTCGTAGCTAGTTTAGTTGTTGTTGGTGTATGTGTGCTTGTGTATCATGTGTGTTTGTATGTAAACAATTGCGTTGCTGACTGGAAAAAGTAGACATATGAAAAATTTCAAAAAGGAAAACATATAAAATGCGGTTTTGGAAACGTTGCCCCCTCTACAGCCCAGTGCCAGCCTGAACTCAATCTGTAAAAAATCTGTTGGGAAAATATATGACAGCTAGAACATGTTACTATCCCGTCCGAGAATAGTTTTTGGCTTCTGTTCATCACTGAATTTGTTTTTGTCGTTTCACTTGTTGTTGCAGCTGTAGCTGTGTTCTGCTGGCCGGCCCTTCTTATTTAAGACAAATCCATACGAAGCTGCAAGCACGCACTGTGCATATTTGTTATGAAAATTTAAGTAAAATCACTAAAAATGCCAAACAAAAGTGCAAGATATGCAAAACTGAAAGACCAACAGCTTGCTGCAGCTCAACCATGAGGCAAGCCCTTGAGCGGAGAACAACTGTTAGCTGCATTTGTTTCTGCTGATGCTTCGACAAAGGATTTGCTTTTGTTGTTGCGCTTTTATTAAGAAATTGTCAGTGTATAAAAAGACTAAAGCAAGGAGCTGCTGAGATTTGTAGAATACATCGTCTGTGAGTGCAACCAGCCAAGTAACCCAATTCATTCGAGTTCGTTATTAAATGACACTAGGTGAATAGCTTTGCGGAACAAACTTGTGTAAGTCAATAAACAGGTCCCATTGAAGCATCAGATACACCACTAGCCCATCATTTGAGGCGTGTCAAGTCTGACTGCGTCTTCAATTTGATGGCATTGTCGATACAACTGGCTCTGGGCAGTTTCTTTTGTTCCTGTTATCGTTGTTGCTTGCCGACATTTTATTGCCGGACCGTAACACACGTGCACACTGACGGCAGATAGCCCAAAAAAAAACAAAAAAAATTTTATTATCTGACACCAAAACACATTTCAACCTTCGATATACCCTTTATGGTTTTATTCTTTATCCTTGTACTTATTTTATTTGGCTGTTGTTTTTTTTTATGATACATGCTCTTTCGCTACCATCGTGGAATACATAAAAGAAGAGACCCTTCCATGTTTCTGCTACAATCAAACAAAACTGTTGGTAATTATGTTATCAAAATGGCGAAAAGGGAACGAAATCGCTATGCCCGACACGATTCTTGATGCACTACTGCTCATTTTTCTTTTGCCTAGGATTTCTGCTATAATGTGATATTTTTGAATCGATTGATGTTCAAGTTAGAAACTTTGGTTAGACATTTTTTTTCTGTCATCAAATCAACTTAAATACAAAATAATCAAATATAAAAGTAAACTCGGTAAACACATTCGTTGAAAAGTTACATTTATTAAGAATCTAACCAAACATTGTGCGGCACCTGCTTTAAGATTTAAGGTCAACATACTTATATCGTAAGAGTAGTCTGAGTGAATTTGTGAGTAAAAAGTTCAACTTGTATCTCAACTAAGCTAAATCCAAGTCAAATACATCCAGATGTGCAGCTGTGTCTGTGTAGCGTTGTGTGCTTTAAGCATTTAAGATTTAAATTTCTGCCAAATTTAATATTATCTGCATATTATCTTCATATAGATGGTATGTATTGGACATTGTTTGAACCTACTATATGTACAACATCTGTTACAGATTAGGTGGCAGGAAGGGTCAGTTGGGTCCCACGTGACCACAGCAGTTTGCCTTAGGCACCATTTTTTTTAGCACTCTTTTAATTTTTTGTGCTTATTTAATACCAGAACTGTGGTTCGCAGAAGGCGGGCTTAACATTAAACACCACAACGTGCTCGAGGACCATGGCACCAGGATTTATATAGCGTTACATTGGCATTAAAATAGCGCCGGGGATTACTGGAAATATATTTTTGTGCTTTTTTTTCCCATTATGTAAAAACATAAATGCAACTTACGTAGAGTGCTTTGCCAAATAAAAACAAAAACACCACGAGAAGCGATGTAAAATTAAATATGAAAAAAAATACACGTGAAATGCATGCAGCAGACGTGGGTCCGGGTCCAAAGCAGTGCTGCATGCGTCCTCTTCACCGCAGCTTTAACTGCCGACTTGTTGGAAAACATTGTACTATTCCAAAGAGTAGTCGGTAAAGTAAAAATAAATGCGGCTACCGCTACAACAGCAGTAGAAAAAAAAAAAACAAAACATGGAATCACTTACCTCGATTTGAAATGGCAGCCTCCGCGTAGCAGTGCTGGTGCAGAGCAGCGTGCAACAACCATCCCAGGCTAATTACAATCAAAAAGGGGCAATTCATTCTGTACGGCCCGTGACTGCAATGGCTTCGCGACGTGGTAGCTTTCGAAAAAGTGTGGGTTTTTGCAGTAACTCCGTGACGTATGCTACGCGAAATTATTTTCATTGTTCTGCGTATAGTAGTGTTCCGCGTATGGGCCCTTTTGGTCCGAACTGGTGCTATTTAAGAGTTTGAATTTGTCAGCACTTAGTTTCCGGTTGCCTGCTTTTAGTTATTTAATTAAGTGCAGAGCTGCACACTACGAAGACAGCGTTGGTATCACCAATATTACTCAGTTATTTCTGGAACGTTTAAATTAATCTTCATGACTTTAGGCGACATTAGGATTTTCTCCATTGTTGCACGTAGTTTTATTTTTTTTGTTAATTCAAAAGTTTTCGAGTATAATAAATATTTTTTAAAAATTTATTATGTGCTTTATGGTGTTTATTACATAATTGTATATTGCCTGACAAATTAGTTTATAATTTATTTAATTGCTATCGTATTTGGCTTTCGTTTTATATTGTTGTTCGAAAGCTATCAATTGGAAATCTTTTTGTATAAAATTGTGCGTATCACTTTCTGGAGTTTTGCTGTTGTCCACATTAAATATTGTCTCTTAGCGGCAGTGGCTAGAAAAATGTAGAAAATAGGTTACATTATTTAAACAATTATCGAACATAATAATTAATTTGTTTCTTTTAATAAATCAACTTAAAAAGAAAAATTAGATCGCGGAAGAAATTTACTGGTTTATAAACATTTTAATGATTTGTGGCAAAATTTCCTTTGGTACTTGGCACGCACTACCTTTTGCACCAGCGCACAATGGCAAGGAAGCAGAAAAAAGTTGAAAATTTAATTTTTCTTAATTATAAATCAATTAAGATATTTTTATGAATTAAATTTGGGTTAGAAACAAATGTTAAGGATTTAAATGAAGAGTTTATGCCCCATTAAGGCTGCGAAATTTATCTTGAAAGCTTGATATTATTGCTACTGCACTATTTGTCTTTTCTTACTTGTGTATAAAAATAGCTTTAATGTTTTAGAAAATATAATTTTTGCAACAATTTTTCATCTTCGGTACTACAGAGCAGCGGTGGTCCCCAGACACGATTCTAAAGGTGTTAATTTTTGGGACTTCGGGCTGAATATGATGGTAAGGTTACCTATACCTGGTTAAAAGCCCTTTTTTCATTCTAATTTTGTTGGTTTTTTTGCTCAATAAAATTAATATTTATACTCGAGCTCCGTATTATTATTTCCTTTACTTTGGAAATGATCCTTCGCTAATATGGCTCCGATATGTTTATACCCGCGTAGTTTGTAATAGTTTTAATTTATTTGTAATACTTCATTTAATACGAATATTTCAACTATCTAATTGTAAAAACCTTGGGAATAATAATTTGGGATAACACTTTCGGTGAACTGGACAAAAATGCATTTGTAAAACTTCAAAGAAACGCAAAATTACTCCTCATACATCGCACATTTATTACTTTTTATATATAAGGACCTGGCCCTGCAATATTGGTAACAACACGTTTTTGAGAGTTTTAGCAAGCCAAGCTAACAATACTTCAAGTCTAAAGCCAAATAAATACTCACAAAGTTCTTCCCCAAAATGGACAAGTTATCCTCTGTACTGCTGCCTTATTTAATGACAAAGTTTTGCATAATTTTATGGGTTTGCAACTCGGCCGACCTGCGGCTGTGGTCATACATGCTTGTATCAGGGCCTTTATGCTTAGCTGGGGTAAACTCTAGAAATGAGAGGGTACGAAAAGTTCGAATTATTTCATTATCACTTCCGTGCAGTTCACGACTCTGAGTGGGCCAGTGAATCATTTTACGCAAAAAGCCAGACGAAAAATTCTTAATGCCCATAAAACAGGCTTCTGGCGGGACGCGCCTGCACATAAAAAAAATAAAGTTATAAATTCAGATTAAACCATACAGCGGATGTTACTTCCTGAACACTTTCACTTACTGCACGCCTTGGCCAGCCGGGTGTACTTGTACCATTCGACGGTTTTATGGTAACGCAGTCGGTCATTGGACGCTTACAGAAACCATTAAAAATAACTCGGACTTTTGTGAAACGACGTTTCCGTCTCTGTTTTTGTACGTGTACTAGAATCTTTTTTTGTAAAATGTTTGTGCGTTAGGTGAACTTATCTACATCCATGAATAGGCTATGCTCGGCTCTGCCACATAGTACGTTGTTTTATGCCTACAAGTACGGGGCCTGTGAACAATGTCCTAAAGGAGCAATAAAATACTTGTATGTATCTATTTCGTACTTCATACCTCTTTGTAAGCGCGAGTGTGCCTGCAATAGAATGCCCGCGTAGCGGCTGTTGTAAATCTGTGCTGGCCAAGCTCATAATTATTAAAGCACAAAACAAAAAAGCTTTAGGTTCGCTCTGCAAGTAACTGGTGAAGGCTCATTTTATGTATATTGCAAACGTCGCCATCGCCATCGAAACGTTTTTATCATGTAGGCGGTAAATAGCGGTAAATAAGCAACTCAACATGTACATAAAAGGGCAACAAATGATGAGAACAGGCTTGCTGTCGTCGGAGCTGACGCTGCTGACGGTACTACTGCAAGGTTATCAGTTTTATGTATTGTAGCCTACGGATTTTATGTGAGATAGTGCTGTGCAGGTTGAGGCCATTTCACTTTAATTTGGTTAATACAAACACGGACGAACAACAAATTGTAGTCGATTTATTTTTGTCTTTGGACGGTGTAAAATAATATGAAACGAATTTGCTAGCCGCTGTGACTGCTTTGGTTAACATTGGCATCTTATGGGATATATTTATTTGATAGTTATTGTCCCTAGGGCCAATTTGAAGGCGAGCATGCCAATTGGGATGGTAAATTTCAGCTTTTTTATTTTAAAGTATAAATTTATCTTTTTTATAACAAGAGTATATGAAAAGCATTTCCAGTAAATATGCGAAGCCCATGAATATTGACATGACAATAAAGTAGCGAGTTAGGTGAAAAAAAAAACAAAAACAACAGCTTTGTGTTCACAATGCAACCGCTGCATTGCCATTGGTGGCAAAACCACGCTTTAGTATCATTTAAAGGATAGAAAGCTCCCGCTAAAAGATTATTAAAATTTTCCGAACGAATGGAAAATGTGTACTGAAGCGATTTGTTGACGGTTCACATGGTACATATGTAACTCTTGTGTTGGAAAGCTTTTCATTCACAAAAGTGCGGATATAGTATGTATGTAATAAATGTGAGTTTGTTAAGTTTCAAGCACGTCTTGAAGTCAGTCATCAACTTTTTGCATATGGTAGTCTGAGTGATTGTCTGCTTAGCAATCGTTGCATTGTGCAGATGTGACGAATTCTCTGCTTCTTCAAAACTTTTGGGTTAAACTTGTAAATCCTTGGTAAGAAAGGCTTTTGACGATCTTGACACTGGATTTTACTATCGATAAAAAAGTCGCCTATTTATGGGCAAAAATGATTCTTTGGATTTGATTTAAATAAACCAGCAACTTGGTAATTCTTAATGGCTGCCAGACGGTCATAGCCTTGTAATCTTTTTCACTCTAATTCCTTGAATATTTACTGAAGCAAACTTTATTCATCCATTATGTGGTGTTCGCCCGTGTATGGTATTATAAGGGCCTTCTAACACAGCATTTATCTGGGAGCCTTACACTCGCGCCCATATGCAATCACAGTAGATACATACAAAGAGAGACTCTTCCAGTCAGCCGTTGGATATGCCTTCCATGGTTTGCATCCGCTTCCATGCTGCGTACACTTAGCAATTACTGCTTTATTTATTATGGCGAAATGGATTATCCCTTTTTAGTATCCTGGGATGCAATTTCTGCTTGTGCTGCTATTTTGTGCCGTCAACATTTTTCTGCTATGCAAAAATGTTCCAAAGCACTTGTGTTTGTTCTCATACTCCTTTGGCCCCTCTGGCGGCTTGTTTATTGTCAACATCATCATCGTTCAACGTTCAACGCCATTCCAAGTGGGAATATGCATAACGCCCATGGAGGGATGTAAGAGAGTCAAGCTTAGCGCTGGAAACTGCAGCGACTACATTTTGTAAGGGCAGCCAAGAGCAGGGGGTTTATGGAAAAGCTTGTGCAAATGTGGATATTAAACAAGTACATATCCAAAACCACTTCTTTGTAAGGGCTTTGATTTGTTTGCTTTCATCTAACAGAAGCGAGTTTTTATGAATATATCGTACATTCTAAATGCAATTTTTTTTGCACAGGCGTCTTTTGAAATATGCTAGTTGCGTTCACATTTAAGCGTTATTTGCGTCTTAGTCATTAATAATTGGTTAATAAATTAGATATATAATCAGTATAATCTAAAAGAAATAAACAAAAATTCTCAAAATAACAATCATGCTTTCATATGTTTTCTCCACATGATTTGTTAAAAATTATAACATACGTATGTATGTTAGTTTGGTCATTATTGTTAACCAAATTGTTCTACCTGGCAACATTTGTTACAAATTTGTTGCACACAAAATCTATAAATCAAATCAATACAATGAAAGGATGAAAAATTGCTAACAAAACCGCACTCAAAAATAAATGTTTAAATTCAAATATAGAAAAACGTTTTCAGCACAACGACAAAAAAAAATTTACCAAATTCCAAACCACATTTAATGACAATCAGCAGTTGCAAGTTAAAACCAATAAAATAATAAAAAAAATTTCGTTGGTTATCAAAATCGCTACGGAAAATATAGAGAATGAGTGGTAACCTTTTGACACCTACAAATAAATAAGCAGATATTGCATTCGAAACAATGGGAGTACTGAAAAAAGTGAGCGTATTATACGTCGAATAGGTTAAGCAAACATGTAGCAAACAACTAACAGACGGAACACAAATTTGTTAAATCGAACCTGTGCCAGCCAACAACGGGGCTTACGTGCAACAAATAAAATGTTGACTGCAACATAAATAAAGCAAGAGTGAAAGAGGCAGTGAGATTGAATAAAAATCCTCACATGACATAAAAAATAATGCGCAGCATACAAATATACAATATATATACAAATACTCCAACATACACAGACACATGAAAAAAGCGAAACGTAGCATCTACAACAGGATATGGCAAAATCGCAAAGCGAAAGGATTCTGTCGCGTATTAGTTACATTTATGTGTATGTGAATTGGCATTGCGTCAGATGTGGTGGACAGCGAGAATGTTATGGGAACGCGGTAGCCGCGTAACATGTGCAAACAAAGCCAAACCCAGCAACAACATTGGCAATAATAATACGTTATTGGGAATATTGATTGGTAGCAAAAGCCTTTACTGGTATGTCTCCCAGGCAAGAAAAGGCGCGTGCCAGGATTTGAGTTAGCAATCATATTGTGTTCTTACAGTGACAAATGCTTAAATTGGATGCTTGGATATAATAGTTTCAGAGGTAACATTTGTAGCAGGTGCCATTGCGTTTTTTTATTTATTTATTTTTTTGGAAAATGCGCTTCGAAATCTCTGTAATCAGCAATCGAAGATTTGAGAGATTTCGTAGCAAATCTGAAAAGCTAGACTACTCACCAAACGTAAGCCTAAATGTTGTACCTCTATTAAAATTTGCTCATGAATAGACGACTACAATTCTGTACATTTCTGTTATGTTTGTCGAAGACAAACAAGAAACCTCAATGTAATAAATAAAAATCCATCCAAAATATCCTATTCGACAGTGATTAATAAACACATTGATAGTATGCTTTATTCAGAAGTCACAATAAATTCTGTTGCTAGAATGCCCCTTCCCAAGTTTGCCTAAATCAATTAACCATAGGATAAAAAAAGAAACACGGCTTAAACCAGTATCACCGAGAACCATTTAATTTATTGATTACCATAAACAGCGACAACATTAACAAACAGCATGTCAAGTAAGTGTCATTAGTATGTCAACGCATGTCGGGGCGGTCGAAAACGGCCCAAGTAGAAATAGACTTGACCAAGTGGCTAACTAGCAGAATGAATGGTTGAATGGCTGAATGACTGCATGACTGGCCTACGCCCCAAACACTTTATCGCTTTTCAAGTCGATGCTACGCTCATTAATTTAAGTGACAGGCACTGGTTGGTCTCTGCGTGTGAACAAGATTATTTCGCTTGCAATTTCCGACAAAAAACTTACGAATGTTGTTACGAACGTTGTGGCAAGGTGTCTAGGAGCGAAATCACCATGGGCACTTCTATATTTGACAGGATACAGAAAAAAAAACATATTAAACTACATGCTTACAAATATTCAGAACCGAGTTTGAGAAAAAACCCTCTTCCGTTGTTTTGGCTGACAGCTCTAGACAAAAACATACAAAATAATGGCGCTTGACAAATTGCTTATGCAAATGAATATGAAGATGACTGACTCTTTAGGAGGTCGACACCGAAATAAAAGTGAAAAAAGTGGGGAAGTCTTCAAGTAATGGTAGCCTACACCAAAGTTTTGTATCAATAGCAACACACAGCAGCTCAAGTTTACTTTTAGTTTTAATTGTTCTTCTGCTTTGGTTGACAGCAGCGCCGCCCCAACTTTTGACAGACAGCGAAATTAATTTCCGTAGGTCAAAATGAAAAAATCTTCCTTTGGTCAAGTCAGTTAATGCGACTCTAAGAAAAATACTTACAAAGAACTATGAGAATCATTCAGTGTGCTTGGTAAAGGCCTAAAGCTAAAAATGTGCTCCTTGCATACTTAAGATAAATTTCTGCTCTTAGCTGACTCGAAGTTTTTCAAGCTAGAGCACAAAGCGTTATCCTTCTTTTCTTTCTTACAGTGGTTTTCTTTACTTTGTGAATAAGCATCTGCTTTGGTATGTATGTAAGTGTAAGTGTTAGTGTGGGTTTTGCCCTCATATACATGTGTGTGTATGTTTGGCCGCATAAAAGTTGCTGCTTGTTTTTCAGCCGAGGTCCTGTACACATGTATATTGGCGCGCTATCCTCTTGCTCAAGTTATTCTTTTGAAATTTCTCCGGCCACATTGGCCTTTGTTAGTGATGGCAGCATTTTCTTACACGACGTTGCTTTTCTTTACTGTTATTAACTATAATTACCACATTAAACGCTAAAGTGTCTTAATATTCAATTATAAGTTTTTCTTTTGCTTGCTTTCGTTTTTCTATTAAATACATTAGTATGCCAGTATATGTTACTCGATGCGTGTTTTGGTATTTTTATGGGGCGTTATTGGGAAACTTTGCTAATACTTTGGTTTGGTTGGGTGTCAATGTTATGTCCTCTGTTAGTGTTTTTATTGCCGAGAAAGGCATACGATCACTTACGAAGTCTAAGTGCGTATCAAAGGGCCTTAATTTGTTTATATTGTGTTTAATATTTTCCTTACAATATCTTTGAAAGACTGTCAATTTTATTGCTAAAGCGATGTAATAAACAAAATAAATAGGATACCTTAATATGTCAATAATTCCACTGTGCTATTTATGTAATGCTATAATTTTACTTATGTAGAATTATCAGTACTTAAAAAACTTAAACTAAAAATAAATTGGCTACTTTACTTACACCTTTGCAAAGGTGAAAGGCGCCAAACTAATAAAAGCTAATAAAGTCAAAGACGCTAACTTGTTGACTCTTGGAAAATTTTAATTAACCAATCGTAAAGAGCTAATTATGCATATTAACAAGCACCACGCCATTCTACACTGTCGCACTCAACAGAAATTCGAAGATAGCAGATCCTTGTCATGTCTCACGAACTCATATTAACTCACAAACTAAGAGGTGAGGACTCTGACAAAGACGCACACAATGACAATAAATAAAATAGCGAAAAGAGGCGACTTGTAAATTAATTTCAATTCAACTCGCACATAAAAACGCATACACACGTATAGCCCTCCGAGTACTTAGTGAGTACATATGAGCGGAATGTAGTATGCTTATGTGGCTGCGCAGGGGCAAGGATATTGAGGCATAAGAGTAACATGTGCACGGCAAGCGGTAGCAGCAGACATAGAAGGCTGTTGACTGCTAAATTATAATATCAATTATTCCGCTATGCAAAATGTAGCAATGTGCGAGGGTTGATTTTAATGTTTTGTAATTTAATTCGGAGAAAACAATTTAAAAAAAAAACGGATTTGAAATAAACAACTTTTGTTGATTATTCTCAAAATCAATCAATTTCGTAAGAAGTATATTTACCCACAGCTAATTTAATAAAGCATTTCTTTTGGAGCATACGAATTTCCCGGAGTTATAACCATATTATGCTTTTATTTGCCATTTACTATTCTTCTTTGTTAAAGTTTGGTTATCCCAGAAACTCAGATTTAATTCTGAAAACCGTACTGTTTTGTGCGTTGTTAAAAAATTTTTTTAACATATTTTAAATTTAAAAAGTTAAAGTGCAATAAATTTTGTCTGGCCTTCTTTAACAATATATAAATCAACCCTCTAAAGTAAAGCTAACCACAGGCACGATGAATGCAAATAGAATTGCGTAGTGTATACTATTGCTGTGTCCTTATTACAAATCAACTAGACCATTTCATTGAGTTTGTCGAGCAATAGAAAAGTCAGGTACATTCCCTCGGCTGAAGCATTCAGGAAGGGCAGTCGTTCTAGTAATTGCTGCTTGGTATGCAAATGGCAGCTCCATCGCCATAAGTGATATAGACGCGAATAAAATTCTGCGTTTTATGCTTTTCAAGCATGCGTTCTTGAAGTACGGATAGAATATATAGCTTTTAACGATTTGGGATTTGCACAGTTTGCCGGAGGCAAGTAAAATAACAAAACTTGTCTTCAATCACGTGTTTTTGGCGATAGCATCTAATTAAATGTCGTTTAATTAAACAAGTCTACTGAACTAATCAAACATGAAGAAATGATTTCACCTATTTATAAAAATGTCTAATAACCAAACGACTTGGTTTCAAATTGTTCCTTAAGGCTTTTGAAGAATATCGAATTTAGTTTGCTTGGTGTCTGTTGTTGGAAATGGCAGCTTTACCTTTTAGTCCACCCTAATTCACGGTTGGAATGGTCGGTTTCTTGCCCGTGTCTAAGCCATCGTGCAATTTCAAAGAGCATTTTAAAGTTATATTTGACTTCGGGCGTATTGTTTAACGGGCTGTCCAACAAAATTCACGGAATTTATGATACAGGCAAGAGAGGCAACTCATTGAATTAGTCTTTGCACTTTAACACCTCTCTGCTATTTCCTTGGCTAGACCCACTTTTCGCACCTTCCTTGTGAAAGTTTTGCTGTATAAAAATTCATTATATGAATTTAACACCTAAGGCCAGGCCACAACAAAGCCATTTACTACCTTGATGGTAATATAGAACAGGGTGCGAAAATAACCCAGAAAGGAAAAGAACAACTAAACTTGAAATACTGTTCAATATAAAGTTTTTTAAAATGTACTGCATTACAATCCCTACGAGTTTCGAGCAAAAAATTCAGAGTGGAGTTTATTTGTTAATACGTTAATATTTGACACCAAAATGTTCAATGGTTTTGTTACAAAAGCACTAGAAAACTTAATTTTCTTTAGTTTGAAAGCCTTCTCGAAGGTGTTCATACGGCTACGTTTACAAATTTAACATAATCTTTTCTCATATAGGTACAAGGTGGAATAATTTTGCACAACGTATCTTGTAATTCGTTTATTTTCTTTTCAAATTTCGCGCTAGTGCATGTAAGCATTTTGTTAAATTAAATAGAAATATGAGGAATGGTTACTTTATGTACCTTTGTAGAATTGAAGTAATTTAACTGTCTTAACTGCAGGAAAGTAGTACAAAATACCTTAAAGTTGCCGGCGGCCGATTTCATTATTAAATTTAACGATTGGCCATGTTCGACAGAACACCTAGATCTCCTAAATGTAATGGAAGTTATAGTCAGATTTGATCCAACTTCTTCTCTCTATGCAATAAATTATTTAAATATTTGCTTTTACTTACGTATTGAACCAAGTGACTTAGATTAAATTAATTTGGTAACATATTTGTAGAGGTCCAAGAAATCCATATTTAAACTTTAGCGATGCAAGCTTAATTTTTTTTATTGAACTTGTTTGTATATCTATGGTACAGAAAAGTGATTCTTGTAAAACGTATGCGAAAATGTACTGTCACCAAAACCAAAGGTACAGAGTATCCTACTATCGGGCACCACCTCGACTGTATAAGCTATTGAAAATAACTTTAAGCCAAGAAAAATGAACAAAATACCATTCTGCACCTGAACAAACAAAAGAATTACGTTGCTGGATGGCCGCGTGGAAAGTAAAGAAGTGGCGAAAAATTTAGCCATCAACCGAAAAAAAATAATTTAAATGCTAATACAACTATTTTCATAGCAATTTCCTCGATACGGATAACAAACATTTAAACGACAAAACCCAAGCAAAATAAATTAAATTAAAACCAACTTTGCAACAAGCAAACCTAATGTTTATTATGCGCAGCAAAGTGTGCTATAAAAATAAACAAGAGCCGCTACAATGAAAAAAAATGTGCACATTTTTAAAAACATTTATTTACACATTTTTAAATGCAAACAGAATAAAATGACTGAAACTGTCTTCCAAAATAAGAAACGGCGCAGAAAAGGCACCCGAACCAGAAAAGAGTTGCCATTTCGCACATTAACGTTTATTCTTCTTTTGCACTTTTAGGAAAACAAAAAGGGGCGCACAAATTAAATAACGCCAACTGGCAGCTCCCAAGTCATTGCTTAACGTAAGAAGCCAGCAACTTTCAGTACGGCGGCGAGTGAAATGTGTAACATTTATAATGATTTGTTAAATTACAAACACATTTTTTCTGGAGTAATAGTCTGAACTCTGAACGGATATATAAAACCTTGAAAAGTAATTAGTCAACTTTTTGGCTGAAAAAATAAAACAATGACTTTAAAACGGTCATGTAAATTGCTTTATTAGTTAGGTGGTTTCAAGTGCTGGTAGTACTCAATTGTTCAACTTACAAAATTAACTAGCTCTGTTTTAAGCCCTAACAAGAGCCTGATTATTAGGCTCTTAACGTATTTAATGTCTTGTAAATTTTTTACCGACGCAAACAAAGTTCTCTCATTGTCGAAATGT
The DNA here is from genome assembly GCA_035046065.1 of Chymomyza procnemis. Classification (NCBI taxonomy): domain Eukaryota; kingdom Metazoa; phylum Arthropoda; class Insecta; order Diptera; family Drosophilidae; genus Chymomyza; species Chymomyza procnemis. The sequence continues at coordinate 179,809 of JAWNOJ010000026.1, forward strand.
TAAACTATTAATGCATCCGAAATTGCGTTGAAACAAATTTAATCCGTAACTTTCATACCAACTAAAAAAAGTCTTTGAGCTGAGTACCAAAGCTGCAAGTATCTGCTGATGTTGTAGTCAATAAACAAATTTGTACGCAAATATTCTGCTACAAAAGTTTGACTTGGGCCTCTAAACATTTTGCTCAGAGTCGTTGAACATTTGCAAAGATTGCAATAATGACAGCAAAGATGGACGGCGAGGAGGCGGAAACGGTTGCTAAGCATCTGACAAGACCAGACAGTTCGGCAGGGATTCAACAAGACAGGCACATACGAAATATATGTACAAATTTGTAAACTGGAGCAAAAGGCGGCATACATTATGGAAAGGAAAAGCACGCGAACCTACAAACAGATATACAAAAGTCAACATAAAATTTAATTAAAAACTTTACAACAACTACAAACAGTCTCCAAGTCATGCCTCCTTCTGAAATAAGACAACATAATGTAGCCCAGCCAAGTAGCTCGGGAGAACTATCTCCACATTAATGTTGTATTACTTATATTAAAGTAACAAGCCAAAAGCCACATGGATAACTGACAGTCTTTTATTCAACAGACTATCTATGAACTTGGAGTTACTCGAATTTGCGGATCATATTGAAGGCAACAAGCCCATGAAAAGTAGTTTAAGTGCAAGAATAAAAATGAACTGGCAATCGAAATTTAAATAAATAAAATGTGAGTTCAAGTAACGAACACCAGTTTATTTGCAAAGGTTCCTATTGTCTCGGCCTATTTGCGTTGTCTCCGCGTATTGTGTCAGTGTGATGCAGTGCCGTGAAATCCAATTACGAATTCAAATGAAATTCATAAAATTCCTGTAGTTTCTGCTGAACCTAAACCACGTCTTTGAAATAAATATATATTACTTTAGTATGAGAATTATTCGGCGCAAAACACAGTAGGATAGTTGGAGTGAAAAGATTTTAAATGCTATATGCAGGTTGTAAAGGCACCTAAATTTCTTAACCGAATTAAATCGAAACTTAAATTGACAATTTAACTTTACAATGAAAATTGTAATGCAGACTGATTTTAAATGTTGCATCTGCTTTTTAGCAAATCGCTTGTTTATCCTATTGAAATATCAGCTTAGGAAAATGACTTAACGAAATTTAGAATAAAGTATTTGATGCCCACATTGTTATAATTACCAGTGATACCAAAAATTGTAAAAACAAAATAAATATTTTATTTTTATAGAGCATAAACTTAAGCAGCTAATATTAATTAACAGTACGTGACACAAAACAAGAATTGAAAGCAAAGCCTGCACTTTTGTATGTGACCTTGTCGAAAATCAATGGTAAATTACTGAAAGGGCTTAGCACAAGAGAAAGCAAAGTGTTGCATACACAGCAAATAAGCGCAACAGGACCAAAGACGTCCGGCAAGACGCCAACTTGTAGCGCGACAGCCTTACAAACACCAAAGCAACCAATCATTGGTGATCCAACAATATGTTATTGTCTGCTGTTCGAAAAACCATCCAGACGACGCACAGATTAGAGCGTATCATGTACCAGAAAATCCAAACCGCAAACAGAAAAAACGGCATGGAGAAAGAAAAACGCGTGCACAGCTCGTAGGCGTAAGAAAATCCTATCAATTGATTATCAATCAACTTTTGGGCCCGCACAGCATGTGAACAAAAAGTAGAAAAAAGAAAAGCAATACAAAAAGTCGTAATCAAACTAAGAAAAACAGAGACAATGTTGGAAAGCTATTGGCTAATGGAATTAACTCTGGCATTTTTGGGGCCAACTCGTAGACTGTTAGACAGACCAGAGTGTACAAATGTATATAAAATTAAAATAAAGTAATAAATGTTTGTAAAGATTTGAACATGGGTAAAAGGCGGTTGATAGTAATCTGTATCTATTAGAACACCTTATATCAGCCATAATCCGGTTTACTTTGAGTGCAGAAGGGATTTGAGTTTAAGTTTAAGGACTATTCTTGTTTACCCGTTCACATTCACATGTATATTATACTCATAATTGAAAAGCAATTATTTATATTCTATTCTTATCATTAGTATTGACCTAGAAGATGTATATACCTGTATCGAAAATTTTCAAAACCTTTAGCGCAAAATAATCTCGCATGCTGGAAAATAAGCTAAACATTTTAACATTTTTTTCTGGCGAAGGCTTGAATGAAATGTATTTTGTTTGTAGATACCTATGGAAGTGGGTGCTGGTGCCTGCGGCCGTAAGGCTAAATGCTTTTTTTATATGCTTTTGGCAATTTGGTAAAAAATTTCTTAGGCTCTGCGGGCAAAAAATTTGAAAGTAAGTCGAGAAAAATATTCCATACGATTCAAATCAACATTTTTCCCTCAGGTTTCTTTCACTTGCCATCAAATGTGTTTATTTCATTTCTTATTTTCACAGGAACACGCGCGCACTCACACACACTCACACACATACACACACTCAAAACACTTACAGAGACAGACTTAGCACCAAGTTCTACTTCATTTCATGTCGGAATTTGTACACATACATATATACATGTTATTTTTTCGCCAGGATTCTTTCTATGTATGCGTATTTTGATGGAAATTTTGTTATACTTTTCGGTGCCTTGGCACTTTGCCTGCGTACTTTATGGTCTATCCAGCCAGTGCTCGAAGCCACCGCAAAACAATGAAAATTGGTTTTGTTACTTTGCTTATTTTTGCTCTTCTTTTGATACCCGCTACAAGCTCGCACTTCTGCTTTCTGGCTAAGAATGCGACCCTGGCGGTGGTTGAGGCGGTTTCTGTGGCTAAGTCTTTGGCGGTGACTTTTTATTGCTTGTGTTATTGTTGTATTTATTTGGCAGCAGGCAAGTTAAAATCGAGAAAAAAAATTGAAACGTACCGTACGTTTCACTAGAGTCTTCACCGTCGGTGAAGCCCTTGCGGTCTTACGAGTGACTCCTTAACGTGTACGTGTATGTAAGTGTTGTTGATGGTTGTGAGTATTATCACATAAAATCCCAAATGCAAACACTGGCAGTCTGCCGGCATGACCGACCGCCTTAGTCTTGTCCTTTTGGCACGTACACATTTATTTCGTTAATGTGACACTCGCTGTCTTGGCCTAGCTTTTGTTTTGTGTTTTATCACATATAAGGGCCGGAGAGATCGTCGAAATGTTGGATACTTGGCTATTTAGGCTGCTAAACTAAACTCAAAAAATCAATTTTGCACGGCTCACACAAGTCTCCTAAATGTATGCTTTTTATTCTGATAAATTTGTATTACCTTTTTTAGAAACATGAAAATGCTAATGGTGCCCACAAATGCAAATACGAATGATTCTTTGCATTTGATATATAGGCTGAGACGAGGTATATATTTTTTATTTCCGAGTTAACTTGCAAATATTATTTGCAATTGTAAACCGCGTTCATGTGATTAGTTTTGTACACATTAACCGAAACTGATTTTCGCTCACTTGAATTGTACTCTCATCTTATCTATAAATGATAATATACCAAGTATTTGTTGGACGCGTGCACCAGAAATCAGTTTTTAGATGCTTTCTAGCTAGCTACTTGTAAACGTGACCAAAACGCGCGCGAATCACATCAACCTTTCTGAACAGTTCACTTTCAACTAAACTCCTTGTGCTCAACAGTCGCTGCCGAATGCCTGCTCGCCTAGCCATTTGCAAGAAATGTTATTCGTGAATACATCGTGTGTTCTCGTTGCTGAGCCATCGTGCATCGTAAATCGAGCAAAGCAAGAGAGCGCACGAAAGTTTTTTATACTCTCCGCTCGCCGCAAAGTTTCCACCACTACAATTAGAAAGAATTTGCGGCGAATTGAAAGCTGTATCTACTTTTTCCATACTAAGAATTTGAGGGTTACTATGAGATTGGTCCTCTTACCCCTTAGGTGATTTATGAGCGAAATTGGGCATGACGGTTATTTAAATATAGATATTAATTTAATTTAAATTTTCTTACGACTTTAATATGTACCATTTATCCATTGTGTCTCAATATATTTGCGTGTTCACAATAAAACTGCATAAAACACTTTGCCTCAAACTTAACTCCGAAAAATGATTTCGATTCCGTGAAGGGGCAATATTCACTCCGACTTAAAATGTGAATGCTACATAAATGAATCCCACCCCAATAGATTCTAAACTTGGCGATTCAGGTCCCCTCAATAGCATCGTTCTAATTACGACACACACACGTACTCCTGCTATAAATTTGAATATTTTGAATATTTATACGAATTAAATATATAATGCTGCAAATATAAATGACATCAAAATAAATTTATACCAGATAAATACCATCAATATGTATATGGGGAATGATTGGTTAGTACGGAAATCCATATGTATATTTTTCGAATACCGTGGCTTAGTGACCCACTATATCATCACCTTCGCGCTGCTACAATGACAGTTACACCGAGAAGTCCATAAGTTAGGATTAGATACATGAAATAACCAAAAACCGGGCCAAGCATACAAACGGCAATAACCGTTGAATCCTTATGACAAAAAAAAATAAAAAATAAAAAAAAACAGACAAAGGCTGTCATGAAATTAATTTGAATATTTCCACCGTTCTTCTTGCATATGCTATTTTTGTAGATTCGTTGTTGCCCAGGGAAGCAACATTGCTTTGGACTTCATTACAAAATATGGTGAAGTTTTTTTTTAGGAAGGATAAAACGTGGATGCTTCCTATCCCTGCTTGTGCCACAACAACAACCAGTCAGCAGTTATAAAATGTCAAAATATATAAAGACATAATCCTCTACATAGACGGGTGGCTTCGTTGCCATCCCGACATAGAGCCGGAGTCAAATGTTTCGCTTTGTTTTTTCTCGCTTTTGTTTCCATTTTGTTTGCGAAGTACACGGCTCGGCGGAAATAGGAAACACGCATAAGTCAATGGTCAACTGCCCGTGTCGGTTGGTGGGCTCAAAATTTATTAGACGTTAGCAAAAGCATGAAAATAAATTTGTTTTTAAAAAATATTAACATCTAGCAAAAACTTGTAATTTTTTGGCGTGAAGCTTCGAAGCTTGTTGGGCACAATGGAGAATGGTTGGGGAGTTTTCAAAAAAGAAAAACGATTATGCATCAGAAACGGGCGTTGAAGTGACTTAAAGGTGTAGACAAGCAACAAATTTGTAAATTATTTGGAAAAAAATAAAAAATTATTTTGTTTAGTCTAAATTGAGTGTTGTGGCTTTTATGCAAATCAGGTATCATATTTTGTCATTTGGCTTAGGGGAGGATTCGAATATTTAATTATAAAGTTCTAAGGCACTGTATTATGGAATGTGAAAGGTTCTAATGGATGAAATTGATATGCATAAAAAAGTCACATCTGTACATTTTAGAATTAGCGTGTGTTTAAAAATTCGACAAATCATGCTATTACACATTGATGCCTTTAATGTTTTGCTTTCTACAACTACTTATGCATAAAGCAGCTTTCTTAGTTCATTCAACAAATCATCGATTCAATATTCAGATGCTTCTACAAGCGATAGGTATTGTCCGCTCTTTCTTCGGCATGTTCGCCAATCGATTGAGCCGCAACACTTAATGGGATTAGTTATGCTCTTAATGTTGTTGCATTAATCTAAATAGTGAAAAAATCGACATGACATTCGAAAATTAGTCGGAACATAAATCACGTGAAAATTTTATATTAAAAAATCGGAATGGCCATCCGATGGTAAATAAAATCTCAAGTAGTATACACAGCAAGCGATGCACTCAGCTGGACTCACAAAAGCTGATACGGATTAAGTTCCAGAGTCGTTTTTTGGTAGGTTGGTGCAGGGAGAGGATGACTTTGTTGCTACAGTCTGGGACAAATAGTCAGCAGTTGAACGAGTGCAAAGGCAAACAGTACCACAAGCAGACCTACAAACAAACAAACAAATAAACAAGCGGCACGCAAACAGGACTCACTGTGATTGCAGGACATTTACGCAAAAAGGCAAAACAATTGAAATGAATTGACAAAAACAGCCAGACCTTGTTGTAAGATGAATATAAGGGAGCTATGTGTAGGGTGGCTGTTTCGTCCCGGTAATAGCATTTATAGTATTAAACATGGCCCGCTAGAGTCGCAGTAGTCAACGGTGCAGGAACAATCTGAACGATATGTCGTCATCCTTTTCTTGCAGTCACTGTTTTTATTTTTTCTGTTATTGTTGCTCTTCGTTGTTTTTACTGCACTTGAATGCTTTTTGCAATGTAAACAACCTACTCTTTGCCTCCACTCACCCTGATAATCTGACATTTTTCTACATATTTATTTATTTTGTTTACTGTGGTTTTTTTTTTTTTTTTTGATGCTGGGCCTAAAAATTAGTCGGAAGTTTGGTGCAACTTTTTGTTTTTCAATTTGAAGTAAGCCTTAACCACATACCACATACGGCTGTCCACCCTAATTTGTTCTCGAATATTCTTAACACTGCCTCGGTCTAGGTCGGCATGTGCTACTGTATTTAATCCGCTTAAGCGTTAAAAGTGCTAATAGTTTTTCAGGTCACAACCCCTGTCTTTTTGGTGGATGGTTATCTTTAGCAGACATACTTCTCTCTTTCACTTTCTCATGTGTCTGTGTGTGTCAAAAAAAGGTGTTAAAAGCCAATCATTTATATGCTTAGAATTGAAATTGGTCGTAATTTTTATGCAATCCTTGCGCCAATTTTATTTTTTCTGTTATTGTTAATTTAGTTTCCCCCGCAAAGGTAAAATTTATATGGTTTTTCCACGACTGTTATTTTTAATAGTTTATTTTTCACTATGCAATTATTGTTACACAAAATATGCCGAAATTTTTTTTTTTGTAAAAGAGATGACCCGTGTTTTTTTTTTTAAGCCCATAAATAAAAGTATTGATTTCAACGAATCCTTCTGCTGTGTAAAAAAATAAATATAAGCGCAGATACCCTGAACAGATTTGTGTTAGACTCGGTCGCATCAACTCCCTCAACTTTTACTAAAATATACACGTTCACATACCGTTTAATCTTCCGAGGTTGTATGCCATTTTGCAAAAATTGTGTGTCTGAATTAAACGATTCGATAAAAGGACGAAGTTTGCATTGGCTCTTAAAGTAAAATATTGACAAAACTAATTGCATGCGGAAACATTAATCAATAGTTAATAGGTAGGAGGAAATTGTTGCAGAAGGGAAGATGAACGTCCAAAAATGCATTAACTTCCATTTATGGCATGTGTATGTCCAAATGCATAGTTTTATGAGCATGTATTATATGTAAGTTCCGCTGCTGCTGGGCGTGGCTGGTAAGGCGGATCATCATGGTAATATTGCAATATAACAATATTAATATTTTATCACATGTTCTCAGCTGAGAGCTTGGCATAGTTTTGACGGCACATGTTTGGTGACTGTGTAGCACGGTGTTTTAAGGTGGTCTGATTTCAGCAGTGTTCCTTTGACGACCGGACTTCCTGTCGTGAATTGAGCATGGCCAGCTGCTTTATTATTTATGATAATGTGTGGTCATTCGTTTGGTTTATTGTGTTAATGTGCCACAATTAAGATTAAGAAGATGATTTTCCTGGATGTTGGCTATATATTACGTCCATATAAACATGTGTGTGGGTCGTCCCTTTCAAATAATTTGGTGTGAATGTGTAGGACAACTTAGCAGAAACAAAAGGAATCGCGGAGTACGTTCAGTGGAATACACAAGCTTTCTCGTTCTGATTGCGTTTGTCATTTGCTTTCGAAGACATAATTGAAATACCGAAATTATGCGTTCAAGGTTTGTCATGTGCAAGTTTGATGATAAATGAAAAATAATATTGAAAGAATGTTGAAAGTGGGTGATAGTCTTGAATTGTATGCTGGTAGGTCTGACATAAATATGTATATCTATAAATGGTTAACATAGTAGCGGAATACAATAAATTGTATATGCAATTATTTGGCCAATAATTAAAACTTAAATCATTTCGTGTCAGTCCCAACTACCATGCACACAGTCCCAACATAAACTTTGGCTTACAATGACTTGGTGGCTTTTTTGTGACTTGGATTTGTGATTAATGGTAGCAGCAAACGGCAAGCCGTACAAAATCGTGCGATAAAAAGTCTTAAGCATCAATATCCTCCACTTTTGGCCATTTCCGTATGCCGCTTTAAATTCTTTTTTTTTTTTGTACTTTTATTTATGACAATCATTTATCACACCAAGAGTATGACGCAAATTTTGCGCGATTACGCTTTTCCATTATCCTCAATATTGGCCTGCTGTTCGAAATGTTATTTTGCTGTTTTTCTTGTTCTTTCGGATGTTGCACAATGGCACTTTGATATTTGCAAGATTTGCACTTTTTGCTAAATATTTAAAGTTTCGTAGCCAGCTTGACCGTTCGGGCCTTATGCCGTCTGACACATATCAAACTGATAATGTCTCTTGCGCTTTTATAAATATAGTCCAGGAAGTTCATAATAAAATAATTAAGTCTATCAGTTTCCTTCTACAAAACCATAAATACGTTCTATTTGTTCAAGGTCCTGAAATCAGTTTAAAATCTTAATTAAAATCAAAAGCCATGTTTGAATGTGTTATTTAATTTGGCTCCAACCCATTATATTTTCTTTTTGTTATGTAGAAGGACATAATTGCTGCACAAGTCTCTTTGGAATTTGGTAAACTTTAATCAAATGTTAGCAAAAACAATTGTAATAGCTTCGTAGTGTATACAGGATCCACATAATTTGCTCCTCTCAGACAATTGGGTCATAAATGTGTGTATATGTTTTCTTTTACAAATGCCAATCGAAATGAAACATAAATATAACGTATACGATAACTTACATATGTAGTAAGTCTACCGGGAAATGCAAAAGTTGATGCTCAGAAAGCTTATTGGCTGTGTTACCATAAGTTTAATTGATGTAAGTTGCCACATGTGAGAGCTTGCATCTTTAGCAATGCTTAGATAAATATGTATGAAATATAAATCGAACATTCGATGCCAAGTTTTGCACGGAAATCATTGAGTTTTTCCGAAAGCGGTCTATCTCTGCTCGTGCGCCGGTGTGTATCTGAGTAATCACAAAGGAAATTGAAAAATTAAAACGTGCGGAAATTTGCTTTTGAAACCTAATTAGCTATGAGGGTTCAGGGGCAAAATAGCAAAACTTGTTGATTTAATAGGGATATGTTCCATTGCTTTAAAGTAATGTTAAATAATTAGTAGCCAACATGGCAATGGGTTTAATCATCTGTATTTCGGCTAGTCTTTTCCCTTCTGCGCCTGATTAAAAGAATTTGATTAAAATTAAAATGCGCGGCTCCTGGCCTCGAACATGTTGTAACATATCAAGTGCTATCAAGTTGACGTGTTTGGTTCCAGACTCTGCTGTTGTTAAATTGCTTCGACGAATTAAAAGCTGAATCGGCAAAAGGGCTGACGAAGATGTGAATGAAAAAAATGCTGCGACATGATAGGGTGTTTATTTTCTGCAATATCATCAACTATAAATTACGAATATTGAGGCGCAACAACAATAATGCTACAACGCACACAAGTACGTGGCGTGATAATGGATATTTGTCAGATATGCGAACGTTTTAAACTTCCGCCTACCCTGGAATCGCACGGGTGGTGAGTGGTTGTTTTTTCCACACGTTTTTTTCCACTTTTTTTTTTGCTACTTAAACATAAAAAAAGTAATAAGGCACAAGGGACGGCAAAAAGGAAAATATGTGGCACTCTGATTGCAGTAAAGTGCAAAACACACGTAAAAGTAAAGCACATAGCAAAGGAAAGGAAAAAAGAAAAATTTGAAATGCGAAATGGAAACGAGAAATTTTACTGAATGATGCGACAGGTTTTTGCCACCTTTCTAAGGGTGGCTTGTTACGATTAGGTGAAATAAAAGCTACTACAAATGCTGGCCATAACCCGGCTAGTGCATGTCAGTGACGCATAAAGATCGAAGTTAATACTTGGGACAGCAAACAGTCTATGCATTTGTTGTTTCTTTTCCAAACGTAAGTAGTAAGCCCAATCCCATAAAAGCGAATTTGAAAATTATGCAACGCACTTGAAATGGATAATCGAGATGGTCCTATTTGGTTAAATCTTTAATAGTCTAAATTTCCGCTTGGTGGAGTGACTTTGAATTTTTTTTCGGCAGGCTTTAAATATTTACTGGAATAAACTTTCACTCAACTTTTTGAGCTTTTAAATGTGATTTTCTACATAGCCTAACTTCATATCTATGAACTTCCTTCTGGACAACCGCTGCTGTTCATATTATTGTTTTCAAGTTTTCCCAAAAAATATACAAAATTTTGTATAAAAGTTTGCATTTCCTGCACATTTTTCTTTATATTTTACAGCAGCAACTTCCTGTTTCCGTTCAAGAAATATAAAAATGAACGAAACTCCTTCCCTTCGTACAGAATTTTTCTTTTTTTTTAGCACTGCTGAACCCATTTTCCTTAGTTTCTCTTCGAATTGTTCTGTGCGGGAGCAACAAAAAGTTTATGCAGCCAACGCTCAAACATTTGCCAGTCTTTGGGACTTCATGTTCGCCTCATGTTTTGTTTTGTCAACTCTCGTGCGTCTGAGTTGTCTGTGCATGATAATTGCAAGAAAATAAAGTTGCAACAATTGGGAATCAAACTTTGCAGACGGCAGCAGAAACGACCAGCGTGATATCCGACGACTTCTTAAAATCAAAATTAAAAATTTAGAACAAGTAGCAATCTAAGCTGAAATTGAAAGAGTAATTCCTTGAAATGCGAGAAAATGGTAAAACCATTACAAATCATTTGTGGCGCAACAAGAATAGAAGTACAAATGTCTTTCGCTTATAGCCAAAGTTCCATTACATTCATCAAAAGAAATATTAGCACGCAAGTTCCACGAAAAAATAGCCCTGCGACAAGGTAAACGATTTACAAATATAATTAATTGAAATATACAACCCATATGACATTTATAAAGCGGCTCAAAAAAAGAAACAAAAACTTCTCCGTATTCATTATCCACTATTACAGACAAATAGACCTGGGGGATTCATGGTCGTAACTTGCACCACCAAATAACAAACCCTTAAACTTACGTATGCATGTCTAAAATGTCAAAAAACAAGCGTTAAGCTAAATGAAAACAAATTACCGTTGCACGCAAACGCCCTCACACTTCCTGCAGAAAATCGGTTCTACATTTTGCCTCAAAACACACCCCTTCAAGCAGATCTTGCATGGTATTGATGACAAGCAAAGACTCTTGCAATACGCTGCATCTATAAAAGCTGATTTGCAGTTCGTTAAACTAACAAAAACGCTATAATCCCCGAATCATCAATGGAACAAGGACAGAACAAATAAATAAGTGCCACAGCCAAATGAGCTGCGCATAGATACAAATAAATACCACTCGTCCAATTTCTTAGTTAGGCCTTGGATTAATAACACGGCAGTTGCCTAGTCAAATAAAGTCGCAACTGGAATTCGATATTTCATGTGGTTGGTGTAGGACTTATCAAGAGGTAAGTTAACCGTAGTGTCCGCACTTAACCATATCAGAATGGTTACGGCTAAGGCGTAGCCCATTAAATAAAAGTAAATTACAACGTAATTAATTAAAGCTGGTCATTCTTACATTTCGTATAAATGTGTAATATAAATAATGAAAAAGGGAAAACAAATTTAAACATCAACGAATTATTTTTTCACTTTTTGCACTAGATCTTTTATTCGAAAAATTCAACAAATCATATTTTTGCCTTCGCCCAGAAAATGGGTTTTTAAAAATCATAAACAACGGGAGGTCGAATGTCCCACTGAGACTTCAGCAAGAATATGCCAATAGCTTGAAAAAAATTTCAATAAAAGTCCCGCCAACACGCGACACACCTAAAAGAGTGTGGAAAATATATTTCGGATTTGATTATCCAAATAGTGCTATAGCTGCGCAAGACTTATGTGATTTGTATAGGAAATATTGTATTTGCAACATGAAACCATTCCACCACACACCCGCACCCTATGTATACGGCAGAAAAAGAAGCCGACGGGTGAAACAGGCGTTGGGTTTGTGGGTGTACGAGTAATCTTACAGAGTCGTACTGCCGTGTTGCATGCCTGAACGCATTTTAGGGGTTGACAAAACTTTGTTTATTTTATTAAAAAGTTTTTAACCCCCGCGTTCCGTTTATTCTGTGCAGCAATATGTGCTACATGGGACACACGTCTGATGCAAAGGTTAAACTCTTTAGGAATAGACTGCTTTACTGTTTAAAAGGCATAGCATACACCCCTGTGTGTGCCAAACACAATTCAATTTTCATTGTTTATCAATTTTCCACTCACTCATTTTCAATCATAGATTCAAGCCCTCCATGTGTGTTGGGGCTTCATAGCGTTGGTAGAATAATTAAATTTGGAAAGTTGCCAACAACGCATAAATCAAGGCCCAACGACGCCAATGATGGGGATGACAAGAGTGGGTTTAGGTTGCTTTGAATTTGGCTTTTATAGGCATCGCCCGCGATTGTGCAAGGGAAGGCATTGTTTTCTACAGATAAATGCAACTTTTATGTCAGTTTTCTTGTGACTAAGTCAAAAAGAAAATATTTTTTTTTTAATAGAATTGAATGCAATAAAAGGCTTTAGTCTTGTAAATGATGTGCGTTACTCCGACGACTCCTTTACATCTAGACACATAAATAATACGTAGAAACTCAGACAGGCAAACAAATCAGACAAACGGCCATATATATGAATCACATAATCTGATTTGAATTTATGTGAAACTTATTACATACATACTCAATGTAGCCAAAGAGACAATGAGAGACAATATTACCATCATGGCTGTGCCAAAAACATGGGAGTTCAGAAGTTGTGAGCTCACAGGCGGTTAAGCCACAGATAGCAGTTCGGTATGACACGTGACCAACTTGGTGAGCTAATGTTAAGAACCAAAGAGCGGAAATAACAGCAGCAATGGTAATAGATAACAAAACAATGCATTCATTAATCCAATTGAAAGGTCAAATAAAAGAAAAGTAGTGAGCATGTGTCCATGCAACAGCATGCAACTATCTATTCGCTGTTGGTGTTCAAGGGTCCACAAATTATTTCATTCATTCTTAAGTTCATAGTTTGGCATGCAGAAGGCACTTCATTTGGCGCGTGGCCGGCTAGCCACGATATTATTTAAAGCCAAGGCACATTGGTATGGTACAGGCCGGGAGGATAGATGTTTGTAAATGGCATTGGAAATAGTAGCACCCTTTTTCGATTCAAGCTGTGTGCTGAAGTACTGCACCCCATGTGAACTCTCAACTTGTCGACGCCGTCATTGCTGCTGTCGTGGATGACGTAGATGTAGGTATTACCACTAGTGTTGTTTTTGCCTTGGCAAATTTGAAATTGATATTCGCACGGCGTGAAATCAGTTTCAGTGTTCATTTCGTTTGTCCATTTTGAAGTCCTTCTGTGAGCTACTTCTTATCCTCGGCTTTTTTTACGCTTTGCCTTTGTTTCATTTGCTTTGGCTAGACTTTGCCTTTTTGGCGCCCTTTTTGGCTCAATGACGGCCACAGTTCCCACAGTGGTAGGGTGGGAGGCCATGATTTATTGAGTTGCATAAACAGAAATGGCAACGCAATCATGTCGCAACTGGCATAAAGTGAACACTATAGCATACGACCCAAAAGTTCCCCGAAATTGGCGGTAAGTTGTTTTTGGTAGTAAAGAAACTTGCCAAGTGAGTTCAGCTTTCAACCCAATTGCTTCACAAGTCGTTAGCTCTCGATGGGGATAGAAGGTAAGGGCCAGCTTTTGGTGTGCAGGCATGCACTTCATGGCTATGTGTCTGGGGCTACCATGCCTTCAAGGGGCTTTGGAAGCACCTCCTGCCTATTCAACCACAGTGGCATAGCCAGTTTGCTTGCCTTACAAAAATAAATCACATAAAGATTTCTGTGCTTTTGCCTAACTCCTGTTCTTATGCCTCCCACTCTTCGAAACTTAGTTTCCTTTTTTATTTCCCCAATGGTTGGCGCCTTGCAATGAATGCCTCCACAACGATTGTGTTGGTTCTCCCATGCGTGGTTGCTGGTTGGTCGCAGTTTGCACTATTTTGTGTTGCGCTTCAATAATGTCGAAATGGCTTAAAAATAATGTGAAAAGTTCCCTTTAACCATATTTCTATTGATATAACAGGGTCCTATACTTGTACATCGAAAAAGCCAAAACTCGAGCTGAAGACATCAAGAACACGGTCACTTGCGCGCAGCAAAACTTGCACTCTCCTCTGAAGCCCTCAAAGGTCATCGTAAAGCTTTCGCAGCGAAAGGATTTGCGCTACATTTCCCACTTAACTGGTAAAATTTACTCGTATTCTTTGCACCTTTCTAACAAGGACTTGCTATCTTCCTAAAGTTATACGTCTTTAGGGGAATTGCCGACCTCTCCCAATACCCTTCTACCAACGCCTTGCTTCGCTTAACTCTTTGTTCTTTTTTGTACTTAGTTGTGCCTTTGACTTTTGAAAACTTTGTGTGCAGAGTGGTTTCGGAATTGTTTTTGTTGCTTAGTCTCTGAAGTTATGGTAGCGACTGATGACGTTGAAGCTGCTGCTTCCGGTAGATAGTGATAGTGAAAACTTTAAAAAGTTGTGGTAGCTAATGTTGTGGAATACTTTGTTTGTTCATTTTTTATGTCACATGTGGCCGTCGTGTTTGGTTGCACATTCATATAACTTGTAAATTAGACAAAATCCAAAAATCACACAAATAAAATATTATATAATGCTCAATTTTCAATATTCCATTTCAATTACAAAGTGCAAGGTATGAATCTTAAGTAAAAAATGTGGCGTAATAGTAAAAACCTCTCACTTAGCAAGAGATTTCAAGTGTATATTATGAATTGGAAATTAAACATAATTGAAAAACATTATGGTCCAGCAGTGATAAATGCTACAAACGGCAAAAGCTTTATCGAGATAAGAAACAACTGCAACGGCAATTAAGAAATGAAACCAATGAAAAACAAAGAAAGGAAAATTGCCTCAAATCAGTGTCCCGACCAGCAATCGTATTTAACATGATTTACTGAAGCTGAAAACAGGCCGCGGAGACTAGCAGCAGGCAAGGGACATTTGTGACAGCAGTTCTGTCCTTGTTGTCGGAAGATGGTGTCCTTGCGCCAGGCACGCAACAACTCAATTAAGCCGCTTTAATTGGTCTAATTAATTTGCGCTCCAACGCACTTTAAGTCTAAACGCGTTTTTACCGACGCAGTTTCGTCCTTTGGCCCTGCGCAGCCGTGTGTCGTATTCACAAAAAGGTTTCTCATTGCTCTTCCCGTTTTGAAGCTTTGAAATATGCATTAGGCCAAAGATTTGACATTCGCTTGCAGGGTTTTTTTTATGCGGTGATGGCGGTAAGTAATTAAGAAAACATTCGAAGCGACGTGCAACGATTGAAACGAGGCACCATACGTTGACAAGTGGCAATCAGTTTCGGACCTAGTCACTACTATAGGCTCAAAAGGCAATATTTAAGGGGCATGGTAACTGATTTTCAAATTATAAGTGATGCGTATAATGAGCGACACGTGTCAGGCGTGAGGCGGCCATTGCTACTGTTCTTGTTTGGCTTTTGATACGAGAGCGATAGAAAAAGTTTAGGACTCCAAAGCATATATTGTCTGGTTTGCTTATTCACAATTGCTTCTATCGGACGCATGACAATCTTTAAAGTGTGTATGTTAACATGTAAAAATATGAAATTCCTTTTTAATTAAGCATATTTTCGAAGAGAATGAATGCAAAGGTCAGCAGACATTCCTTCTTCTAAATAAAATATATCAAGTACATAATGTTTATAAGAACGTCGTCATATTTTTCGTGATTCACTTTTATAATTCGAAATGTATAATTCATTATTGTAAATGTATGATATGAAAAAAGGTTGCCAGCAGATAACTCATGTTAAAAATTTAAATAGGAAACCAAATTAAAAAAATTTTGATTGAAAACTTTTCGACTAATCGTCGATTTAGATCAAACCGAACAACCCGATGAAAAAACTCAATATATTAGCCTTGAACTAATGGAATATATTAAAAATAAGGCTTAGAAAGATAATGTCCTCCCTTTTTACCAATAGTTTTTCGATAATTTTCATTTATATCTGTCCCATTAAAAATCACTTTTCTATCTTTAAATTTACATATGGTTCAGGCTTACTGCAAATAAAAATTGGGAAAAAATGCAATATAGTTATTTTTATGGTTTTGTTTAAACAATGTAAATGCATCCTGTTTTCTTGCTACAGTACGTAAGTTCTTAATGAGCAATCAATGATTCAAGAATTGTATCCTTCACTTTGTTATTGAGCTATCTATCATCTGTACAACAATTACATTTCTTGCACCAAATTTCTAAAATTTTAAAACAAAGCTGATATGGCTGCCGTAGCTTGCATAATTTTGTTGTTTCTATTATTTACATGCTTCTTAATTAAAAATTGTATTATATTAATTTTTATGTTTTTATTACATGGTACATTGAAATTATAAATGTTTCCATTTTCGTTTCAGATGCATCAATGTAAAGTTAAAGTGGATAACTCTGGCCGTATTACACATACGAATCTTACTTCATTTACTTGTAGCAGTTTAGTCATTATTGGAGCCTACGTTGTTAGCACTCTCAAAACATTATCTTATGTTTTCAAAACTAATTTAAGCTTTTGTCATAAACAAATAATTTTGTTACCTTAGACCATATGATATAGTTTCTAATTATTCATTTAGTTTTTGAATAAATAAAATTTTTTACAAAAAAACAGACATTATTTATAATATTTTGTGATTGTAAAACATTCAATTTGTGAATAAATAATTAAAGAAGAAGATTGTTTTATTTATTGAAATGCCTTTTGTTTTAAAACAAAACCAACTCAAAGTCAAGTCTTTTCACTCATTTCTTATGGCTTCGCTATGACGACGTCATTAACTTGCTCAAAAAGTACTACGCTCAAACGCAAAGTACCAGGCGCACAGAAACAATATGTAGGCAGGCAAAAATAATATGCAGTAAATAATGAAAAACAGCTGTTGTGCAAAACAAAAACATTTGCAACTAAAAGCATGCAATTTTTTATTCAAAACTGTTGCATACTTTTAGTTGCATTTTTAATGCACTTTCATCAATTTTCTGTGCGCCTGGTACTCGATGTATGAACGCAGCTGGCTTAATTGAAATTGTGCAGCAGCTAGTTTTGTTATTTTCAATAAATGAGCAATGAGCCTGGTATTTTTTTAAGATCCCTTCAGTCTTGTAAAGCCGAGCAAGAGGACCTTTGGCTGCAAGTTGCTAATCGTGTACGATTACGATATAATGCGATACCTATTATTTAACTTTAGATAAATGAAAGTAACCAATTTTTTTTTATTGCATTTATTTCAAATGTAATCAGATAGTTATTAAATCAAATTACACGAATATATTCATGTACATACCTAAAACGTTTATCATAAATAAAGTTAAAGACAAAAGAAATTAATTATTTTACTTTAGTTTAAAAAATTAACATTGTTCACTTATTCAATTTAAAAATATATATATATATTTATTATGTCAATTCTGAGTCCAGATTACCAGCTCGTAAAATGTAAATCTTTAAAATATATTGGTAAACGATAGTTAGGCATCATAATCATCAAAAAGTTTATTTGCAATACGTATTTTTCAAATAAACATCAACACAAAAATCAGCATCGTATATGGCATAGGTTACCGAAAGATGATCAAACCGCAGCGATCGACGCGAACTAAAATGAAACGAAAATAAGTTATAAATAGCTTTTGATTAAAATTGAGTATTATTATTAAATCATAAATATTTAGAGATCTGTAACTTTTCATCTGAACCACATATTAAATTTTATGGACTATTGAATTGAGTACCAATTGTTTCCTCGAAAACTAAAATGAGCCGAATCACTGTCCAATCAACATTTGTATATTTCCCGAAACCACCCAAAATTCAAGAATTGTAAGTCCTATATATTATGACCAAGGCAGTCTTCGTTTACCAAAAATGATTGATGGTTATGTATGCGAAGAAACCCCATTAAAGGGAAAGGCAACACCAAGAAGGAGAACTCATGAATATGCAGTCGCCAGAGATAAAGAGCTGCGTTTGTACTTTGAGCAGACTACTCTGGATGCAGTCCAGTCCAGACATTCAAACAGATAGCAGGAACAGAATGAAACGCACCATCACAATAAAAATTCATTACGAAAAGTCAGTGAAGCAACGGCAAGAGAAATCAACGGAAAAGAAATTGCTATAAATTTTCACCAAAAAATAACAGCAATGGAGTTACGCCATTTTCATGAAGAATTATTGCGGCGGCAAAATGCTGTCCACCTACTTAAAATTAATTTCGGCAAGGAATCAGCCAACCCAACAACCCGCAGGCAGAGCAACAAAACAGACGCCGGCCATATCCCGCGGCGCCGTCAGCAAGCATAATGAAGGGGTATAGCTACATAACCAATGACTGGTGGCAAGCATACTGTACCCGAGGGTTGGATTGGTTTTATAGTATATTGGGTGTGTTTTAAATGTTCAAGGGGGATCACAGACGGGTTTTGACTTTTGTGGTGTGTGTGTCAAAATATTGAAATATAGAAACAACTGAAATAAACCAACATGGTCTTCGGCATGGGCAGTATGAGATACTAAGTAAGGCGCAACGCATGGGGCGCTCGTCTTTAGTCCCTGGTCAATGCACGTTGGTCACCCCGCGTGTTGCTAGAAAAAGTAATGAATGGACAGTGTACACGATATCCTCATAAAAGCGGCACCCCTCTACCCGCTCCCATAATTAGTCGCAGCATACGTAATGACTTTTTCTATTAATACAAGGGCGCCGATTTTTTGCTCAAGATAAAGGAATCGCGTGCAGGGTATACTTTGAGTATGACGTGAGATTATACGGACGACAGAAGCGCCTACCACCAGTGCTAGTTGTAGTGCACTTAGTTTTTATCCTTAAAAGTACAGCATTTATTGAAGGATTCAATACAACTGACTGCAATGCATCTAACGTAACGAAGGAGGCAGACCCCAAGTCGTTTATATCCAAATGATTATCATAACCTCGGGTAGCAAGGGAAAGTTCTGAGTGTTGTGCCAAGTTTAAACAAAATTGATTGATACCCTAAAAAGATAGGGCATATAGGCTGAAAATTCGTCCAATTTCGTTAATTTTTTAACTTATCCCTATCAAATTGGTTTTATTAAAGTATTTTACAATAGTACATATTCCCAATTGCGCCGAATTTGATTTTTGTTAGTTAATATTTTATACAGAAGCTATATGATTAATGGCTTAATCGGCTGTTTTAAAATGATGATAAGCTTAATACAATTATTATTATTCATTATATATATTAAAAAGCTTATAAATGTCCTGTCATTTTTTCCCGTCCAACTTTTTTGATTTAACAATTTTTTGTGCTGAGTTTGTAATAATTTGTAAGATTCCAGATGCCACTGCCATGCTCTTATTTGGTAACATCAGGATACCAAAACTACATTACTACATATTATTATAATTTTTAATTTTAACAAAAACACAAATTATATACTCTGCAAGGTTTTTTGTAAAGTCGAATTTTTTGCTTCCATACCAAAATATGTGGTACAGGGGATAAAAAGTATTTCAAAATATGCATTGAATGTGATAGCCGGAACATTTTATTTTATAGTCAAATATTTGGTATATAGCAAAAATTTCATTTAATTATTTATTCCAGGTATTTGTACTGGTTGCCAGACTGTGCTGACGGAAAAAAAAACCGGCAACAAATAGCAAGCAAACATAAGCTGCAAACACGCAGATTCCAAAATTTGAGTGCACACCTTCTGGGAACAAAAATGAAGGGGAGAAAACAACAACACATCTAAACACAGGTTGGAATCAACGGCCACAACAATAAATCAAAAACTGGCGCGACGGTGTAAAGACAGAAAAAAAGTAACGCTTCGAAATTTTTCCACCATAAATATGCCGATGACTTGTCTGCACGAAAGGACCAACAAGCTCCCGGGTAAACCGAGGCAATTCAATTATTTTTTTGCAATAATTTCCAATACACTTAAGTGCAGATATGGAGCTGCAAGCCCCCCATCCAAATTGTGATCAGCTTTGGGGCCAGTTTTGAAAACAAATAACACTCAATGCGAAAGTAGTTCCGTGCATTCCAGGCTGGCTATATGGCACATTTGTGTTCTATTTCCTCTGCATATTTTTTAGATTTTATTGGCCAGTCAATCTATATACTGCACATATATCGTATGTCTGTAAATGTTAATGGAAATTGAGTCGAACTTTGTAACAGTTGGCGCATGGCTACTGAGTTATCGAATAACGCAAAAAATTTGTTTTAACTTCTTATAGGCATTATTTATCGTTCGTCATGAGCGATAAACTAAACGAAGCTTGAATTTTGCATTACATATAGAGCTTTAATAATTAAAAAAACAAAAAGACAGAAACAAATAAATACCCTCCTTATATGAACGAAAAACTCGTATCGTATAAACCATAAATACTTAACAATCGCTAACAAATCGTTTGAAAATTGCTCCGAGCCCCTCTGCGCCACAAAAACACATGATGTGCATTAAGTGCAGCTCCTTTTAGACTTTCGACAGCTGTTTCGCCGACAGCATCAGTTAAGGCCATGCGACAACGACGGGAACAACAGTTACTTCACCCTGCGCTACTTTAGCAGTTGGGCACAAACTCTAACTGACATTGACATTCGATACTATCGGGCACAAGCGATCGGCAATTGAAAATTGCAAACCAAAAGAGTTTCTAGCATACAAAAACGATGACAGCAACAAAATTTGTGAGTGGATACGATTATCTAAGCACAGTTTGTCACAGCTTATCAACGCAATTCAGCAGAGCAGAAGGATAAAGCAGCGCTATGCACAGAGATACGGAGATATGCACTGCTGAGTGGGTGTCGTTGGAAGGGCTATTGTCGGGAACACACTTCAGAGATTAAAACAATTTACAAATTGAATGCGAGAAAAATGTGCGACTCAGCAAAGACTTCTATCAATTTAAACTACTGAGCCGTTCAAACCCTCATGTGCAAGTGGATTGGCCAATACCTACAAGGGTGACATTACTTGGTGATATGGCATTCTGGCATAATATAAAAGTCTGAAATGCAACTGTTTGGAAAATCCAGCCGAAACTTTTATTGTTTTCAGTTGCGCAGCATCTCCAATAGACATCTCTACAGACAAAAAAGATTCGGTCTCCACGATGTACATAAGAAAAATGGTTTCGCCATGATACTTGAATTGCATATGTTTGGAATTTCAACTTAACATGTTATTTTCGTCTTAGCTGCTAAAATTTATAAGGTATCTTATTCGACCCCTTCTTGTCTGCTTTAACTCTGGAGTAAATCGCCTCGCGATTGTTTGTATTGTTGCTCTATTAAATCCACAACAGCAAAAGCACAAAAAATGCAATAAAAGTCAATCAAGCATATATTTTAGTTAACCCCACAAAGGAAACATAACAACAACATGTGCTTGAAGGAAATTATGGGCAACGGTTATGGCAATGTTGAAATATTTATACACCCATTTACCGTTACAATTGATTTAATAATTGATTTTATAAAAGTATCGAATATTGTATTAAGTTATTTTTGACAATTTAATATGTTAAAATTTGCCGAAATTAGATGTTGTTTTATTTAAAATTAATACTATTCTAAATGACGTAACTCTCTTCGTTGTAGCTCCTGCAGTAGAGTTGATAAAAAAAAAGGAATTCGAAATATAAAACAATAATGTTATTTTTGCGGAAAAAGAAATTAAAAAGTTTCAACTTGTATAATAAAAAAATTGTTTTGGAACCCAAATGCACGATTGTTAAGGGTTGTGCACCTATGGTGAAGACTTAAAGCTTTATATTTTGACTTTCAATTCTTGGTACGACCAACCCCCAGTAAGTACACCCACATTCACGAAATCGAAATGGATTATTTTTTGGTGACATATGGCCACATTAAAATGCAAATTAAATGCAAATAATCAATTAACATTTTGAGCTACGTGGCGCTGATTTAAGCTTCGTTGGTTTGTTTGTAGGTAAATGCTTCGCTAGTGTGGTCCAAAGAGTGATTCAACAAATTTTTGGAAAGCTGTATTATAATTCTATGAGCCAAAAACATACCATGGCTACCAAAGCGGACTATATGTATAGTCAGAAAATGAATAATTAATAGAAAACAAATCACAGCATCCACATTGCACTCACACATACACCACCATCCACAAACACATACATAACATTTGAAAATAGCCGCGGGCAGTCAAAAACAAAACAAATGTTTTTTGCAAATTCATAAACAAATGAAACGAAATGAAATTGAACTGGGCGTCAAATACAACGCCTGCACAACACCCTTAAGCCATTTTATCGTTTGATACTATGATATGTGAAGCTGTTACAAGAGCAAAACGAAGGCGGAGATGCAAGATTTGAAACAAGGACCTTTGATGTATGATGGGTTAAAGGACGGGATTTTTAGCATGTTACGTAAATAGCCATTTAAGGCTGCTAATAGAACTTGTGGGGCAGTTTTTGCTGGCCCCATTTATGCTTTAAAATGAATTTTTATTTGCAGGAAGAAAACATTCAAGTTTTACAGAAGGCTGTAGCTTTGGGAATTGCCTTACAAAGGGTAGGTCTTCATTATCACAGCTGTGACAGACTGCCGCTTATAGCATTGACGTAGTCATCACTCAGTTGCTGATGAGTGTCTATAATGCTACCGAGATTTTAAAAGCTTTCCATATTTTGGCATTGAATTCAATTATTCTGTTCAACACAACAACAGCAAACACATCTGTAGAATCTGTACCTGATTGTGTACCACGAACGCCCCTTAAAGCAGTAGCATGCGAAGGTTGTTAGATACACGTATTTCTTCCCCCTAAAACACTGCAAATTGAAAGGAAATTTACACTGGAAAAGAAAAACGAGGGCATTTTCATTAACAGTACTTTACTGCCTAAGGATAAACGCAAGAGAAACAGTAAACCATTATTCTGCTGTTAGAATTGCTGAACAGATGAATTAGGACATACTGCTTGGCCAAGTGCGAGTGATTCGTTATGTTGATATGGATAATCTATTGCATCAGCAGCGCTTTAGGCTATTTATTTGGCTTTGATCGCAGATTGGCGATGAGATGTAAGACGACCACAATGCTATATGACCAATGCTAATGATACATTGACAACTGTTGTGTTTTGCTTGTATATATGGCCGAGGGTGCTATTAGACCAATAGATGGGTTGAACAAGAGTGACAAGCGGCTGAATGTTTCATTATCGTGATTTTTGGTATCATCATTTTCTGGACCACAAGCATTGTCGTCATTATACTTGTCCACACACATAACTGGCCAAACAAAACAACATGAAAACGCAATTAGTGCCCTAATGTCAAGTTGTTATGGGTGTTGCTGCTGCTCCTCCTGTTGACCGTATCTCCTGTGTCTATCATTTATTGGTGTTTTTGCAACCAAAAATTTCATTTAAAGCCCCACATTAGTACACACACACACACACACACACATACAAACAACCAGGTAGACATAATGATGGTCACTTTTGTTACAGGTAGCCTACTCTACTCTATTTTTAACAAGCATAGCTAATGAAATGTGTTGGTCGGGTTCGAATGTTTTTCAACTTGAACCCTTTTATCCTTAACACTCATATGTATATCATTAACAAGATGTTAATGACAAAAACACGCAAAATGGCGACCTAACAAAGTTATAAGTGAACAAAATTACTTATTTCGCGCTAATTGCATTTCAACCTGTAGCATTACAAGCCACCAACGCCAAAATAATAAAAATAACTATTTAAGAATGGCATAACCCAGTTAGCGCCGCCGAGAATGTCCCTGTCGACAGACAGCTGCGGTGGCAACTCGTTGCTTTTATTGTTAGTGAGGCAACTGCTGCGTTTAACCACTGTTGCAAGCTCGGAACAGAATCATGCCATAACTGCATAATTGAGGTGCATACTGGGCCGACAGCATGCAGTTGGCGCTGCACCACTTATTGTGGTGGTCGGCATGGTTGCATAGTTTGGTGGTTGGCGCTGTGATTTTCTAATTAGGAACTGTTTGTTGCGCATAAGGTGTATGAATGGTTCGAAGCTTTATGAGAGATGCCGTATTGTTGCAAGTGAAGGAAGGTATTGTGCAAAATAAAATAATTTAATATAGTTTATTTACAAATAATTTTCTTTACTAGAGAAAATGCGCTGTATATTATCGGATATACATGTTTAAATATCGTAACAAATACCCACTATACTACTATATATTTCATTATTTTAACAGGGTACTGTTCAACAAATCTCTTAAACATTTCGATGTGTACAAAAAACGAAAAAGGAAAAACAGTCGAGGTGCTTTTAACGTACGAGGATGTGTATATGCGTGCACAGACCGCAAAAAAAAAGAAAAAAAAAAAATGGTGGAAAAGGTAAGCTCAGGAAAGCAATGACTGTTGGCTGGTCAACCTACCTGAAGGAATTGCGTTGAGTTGTAAATGCCACGCAGGGATTTACGTTTTCATTACGTTTGTTAAAAAGAAAACCCAACAGCAGCCACCGGAAATTGTATACGCGCGGCCTACAGTGTTTAAAGGGGCGGCAAGTGTTGGGTTGTACACATTGAATAGTTAAGGCGTCGTCCAACGGGTCCCTACAGCTTAACTCTCTTTGCCTGCATGTCCACAACTCTTTCCACACTTTTCATGCGTAATTTCAACGCGTATTGTCTTTCACCCAGTATCCTTAAATCTACAGACATCAGACCGTCGACCGCTTTTAATGGCTATCTTAAAGGTAGATTGCTTTCTCGTGGGATCACGCCAACTATTTGGCGTGTGGGTGCCTTGAGTCTTTCACGCTGGTAATTTTTTATAAGCGGAAAGGGACAGAATCGGATGGTGCAATACTAGCAGCTGCCATCTGCTATTTTTGTGCTAAGCGACACATCGGCTACTTCGTGGTAGTCAGGTAGTCCAAGGTATCTGCAAAAGGGAATCGTATTGTAACCACCTACATAAGAAATTAAATATACTTGGCAAACTCTCATTCCGCGTAGTGGGACGCAGTGGGCACTTTTCTCTTTGCAAAAAGTGATTGTGATGGGCACAACGCACTCCGCGCGATATAATAAAATGCTTTAAGTTGTTGCCGAAGCAGGCGTAGTTGTATCTGTAGCTGTCTATGTTGCTATTGCTGTAACATAGCATTATAATGTGCCCCTTGTGCTGCTATTGCTGCTTGTAACAGCTATTACAGTTACTCTCGCAAGATAAGTGGCAACTTCATCATCATCAGCGCTGTCCCGACAACGTCCCGGACTTGGTTCGCGACGCGACGCTTTAAAGCTTCAAACTCAAGTTGGCATAATTATACTCAACAAGCTGTTGTCGGTTCAAATTCTTTCTCGTTCTCCCATTTACATATATTTTATATTTTTATTAAAACATTGCAGCTTTATTCTTGGCTATAAATGAATATATGCGTGTACAAGTACAAGAGTCGAGGTGAAGTTCGTTATGGATCTAGTGCCGGTTGCTACCCCACGCTGTTCTTGCACAGATTATGAAATTTATTAGCTAAGTTTCTTTATTTGGTACTGCCAGCATTTACATCAAGACGGTTTAGCTCTAATACTCTTGAGTTTTAATTCGCTTTGGTCTGATTTACGGCTTCGGCTGCTGGGCTAAGCAATTTAAGAACAAAACAAAACTCAAGGCGCTTTTATTACAATCTCGTTTTTTCTCAAAAGATTAGGAAATTCGCGTGCAATTTCGAAAGGTATTTGCATTGTCATCGTATAATAACTTATTGGACCCACCGTGTACTCAGCCAAGATTTTGCACCGCACACATATATAAAATATCCCCAAACTGAATAAGTACCTGGAACAATAAGTACCTGGAACAATATATATATGTTCGATTGTATGTAGTTATATGATTGTACATTTGTATTTTGATTCAGCTTGAAATGCAATAATTACATGGTTACATGAGCACAATTTCCGTAGCATAACTCAACTTATCATGTACATGCAACATGTTGCCAAGCAAACCCGCACCACAGTCCATCCTTATACTCCATTACCAGCTGTGGCATATGGGGTTTGTATTCTTAGCTAAACCCGGGCCAAACCCATCCCTACACAACATTCATGTCTCACTGTTGTAAATTTAGCTCGCATGTTGAAGACTTGATGAGATGTTAAGATTATGTTAATGAGTTCATTAAATCAGAAGGAACAAGCAAATGTATAGAATAACACACACGCATTCACTCAGTAAAATTGCTGGTGAATATGTGCGAAAATTGTGGACTGTACTGATGTACTGGCCAGGCAGATGATGAGGTTGACAAACGATTCCATTGCCAATTTCTAAATTTACCTACGATAGCTGAAACTTATAATGATATGTTCTACACCATTTGCTATACCATTATTTGCTCCCATACTAAGATACATGAAGTAAACAGACACGACTTACATTCTGCAACACACAGTTAGTTAAAAAGTAAATCTTGTAACTTATCTAAAGCTAAAAAACTATTATTCAGATTTGACATAAAAGAAGACAGTTTGCTGACAACTTACAATGAAAAAAATGCTTTTTGCAGAATATAGGATGAATTATATGGCAATATTCATATTTTGTAGCTTATTAAACCAAATATATGTATATATTTTTACATATATTTTTACCTAGTATTTTATATATAAATGTGACTGCTTGTCATTATTTTTTTTTTGTTTCTTCAACCTTTTTAGCCTTCTTGTCCTTTAACAATTCGTCCATGTCAATTTTTATTATTGTACTGGCGTGTTGAGGTCAATTTTAAATTATACACTTCCGCTTCCGTGCTCAGACTTCCGCTCGATTGAAGCTGACGGGGCGACGATACCGAGGTTCATCTGTAGAATAGCTGCTAGGTCCTGCCAGTGTTGACTTGGTATCATTGAGCGTCTTGTTTCTGCCACAACTCTGTGTAAATATTGAAATCGATTCAGTTTTTATAAGCTGCCCAGTTGATGGCCAAGGTTTGCCCAGGTGCCTGAATAACGGGCTATTGGCTACAACGAATCGTCTGCTGGGATCTGTCCGATGTGCTCACAGAGGACTTGGCTGCTTGTTATGCTTCATGCTCCAAGTTGTTGTCGTCAGTAAAGACGACGACCAGCAATGCCTTGTGCGTCCTCAACGTGCTACTTCTACTTCCACTGGCATTGCCCCATTGGCACTGCCACTGCTCTGCTTTTACTGTTGCCTTTGCCTGTTTATGCAAGTGGATTACGGTGTTTGGTTCTGATTATAAATCATCTTTATAATCCGTAAATCGTGTTTGGTTAACATAATGGAATAAATTTATTTTATTTATTGCAGCTGTAAGTTTTAATAAGATTTCTACGACTCGTCGTTTATGCAGCCCGCTTGCCGATCCCGTTCCCCACTCAAATACAATGTACAGGAATAAGCATAAAATCGACTCAACATAGTTGACTTTCACTTTGTGGTGCCTATTTTCCAGAGTCAAGATTTTTCTTAATTTCAAGTGCACTGTATGGCTGTGAATCTGTGGTTGCGGCTGCCGCTACTTCTGCTCGGCTTTTGCTCATTTTGCACAATTATTGTAAATTGCTTGGTGTCATTTACACATTTTCAACGCATTTTCGCCAACTCAGACAGATGCGGCTACGGAAGTTGTTTGCGTTTAATTTTCCATTTTTTGGATGCCTCGTTGCCACCATCACCATCGTTAGCGTTGTCACTTGGCTTATCTGCTGTGCATTGTTCTTGGGGTTCTTGTCGATTCTTTCACTTGCTTTAAGAGTCCGCCATCCATTGTTGTTGTTGTTAACCAAACTGCCCGCAATGGCAACCATGCTGCGTTGCGGTAGCTCATTAAGTGCATGCACTGCAAATTGCATACATACACAATATGGCTCCCCATGGTATAATGTATATAGCGTTATGATAATGCAGTTGCAGCAATAGCAGCAGCGCTTCTATGGTAACGAAACCCATAAAATAATCTTAACCTAAAAATATTTTAAAACCTCTATACATCTAGGCACGCAGCACCAAAGACTCCATAATCACGGAACTATCCAAAAACATTTTAAACTTTTGCGCTACTTAAAGACCTAACATGTACGAGGACAAGAAGCTACCTGCCTGTCTAAATGTGTGAATTTTCTGCTGTTAATATACTGCACTTAACGTTATTTGAAATGGTAATGTGCATTTTTGGTAGTACACAATCAAGTAAGAACAAATACTAACACCCGGACAACTTTTACACTCTCAAGTATATAATGCAGAAATATATGTGCCTACTTGTATGTTAGTTTGCCGAATTTTCCGTGGTATAAAACTTAAAATTTACAACCTACCGCACAGCCGAAGAGGCCTGGCATTGGCCCTTCACAGTCATGCACAAACACACAAACACACACACACACAATAAGCTTCACGGTTGACAGGATAAGCTAAATACTTATAGGTCTTTTAAATGCTTTGTACAGTTTATGCCTCAAAGAGAATTAGTGTGGAGACAACACACGCACTCTAAGTGATCCACAACATTCAATTTAAGTCTACAATAAATATAGGAACTTCACCAATTAGCACGCCATAAGGCAAAGCCAAATAAAAATAAGAATATTTTCTAGTATTTAAATACAACACGGCTGAGCTAGCCAATTTTTTCGAGCACTCGCACACGTCAAAATTGAGTTGAGTTTTCAGCGTGCAACTTGAACTAATTTACTCACAGACAATAACGTATGTACACGCACAAATTGTTGCACAAGTGAACATTTAGCCACTTGAAAAGAAATGTGGGCAAACACATGCCATATGCCATGAGCTTTAAACCCAACTGTGCCCGGACACTGGCTCCAAGCGTACTAAAAACGCGAAATGATGACGTCGAAAAAGCCAAAAAAGAGGCGTGCAGCATAAAAATAGATGTAGTGTATTTAGTATTCAACGGCTTTAAACACTTGGAAAACTGTTTGGAATCAGAGGGATTCTGTTCAAATGAGACTCCACTGCAGTGGAGTGCAGAGTACCGAATTTATGCATGTGTGCTTGGCTGGATAACATTTGGAATTTGAGCATAATTTAACAGCAAATTAAGCCGCACACACACGGGCACATACTCGTTCATATATGTACAACCCCATGACCGGAAATGCCACAGTTTTGGCGCTTGTGTGCCTTTGTGATTGTGTGTGTTTGTGTGGAGGAGTAGTTTGAGGTAGCGGCCGAGTTAGACGTGCTTTATTCGGCGTGTATTAAAATTGAAAAAGTTTTTCAGCTTGCATCGGTAAGTTTTGTGTTTCTGTGCAATTTATTGAGTTGGCTCTGATGTATGGATATATTGAAGTGCCTTTGGTTGTTTGTTATTGCTGCTGCGGCTGTTTGGGACGCACAGCTGGATTAACTTCAAGTGGCATTTATTTAAAAGAGCTCTCGGATTTGTGCAGACTTCTAGGCTATTATATTAAGCTGGCCAAAGGAATTGCACCTATGGGTTGGTTGCTTAATTTGTTGATGTTTACTTTTCGCTGTATATTAAACCGCTTTAAATATACTTATTTTTTTATTAGTTTTGTTTTTCTTTATGTGTGTTAAACTAATTAAAAAGTGTTTAATAACCGTCACATACACACACCCTAAAATAAACTTTCAGTTTTCTCATACCATGCGCCACAAACACTAGCGCAAAAACCCAAAAAACTTTGTCGTCAAGCGACCTGATACACAATTTTATCCCTTTCCGCTCTTCAGTTGGATGACTGGGCTGAAAACAGCACATCACTAGCACAATCAACGTTGGACGAGTTGTGCCCAACAAGCACACTAATGTTAACAATATAAGTGCACCACTACATTGGGAGTGTGTATGGTTGAGTGAGTGTGTGGAGTGCTCCGCGTTTGTTGTCGCCTTGAAGGATTGCCAAAAAATGTTTGAGTCGGTGTGCCCGGTTTTTTGCACAAGCTCCGCGGCCTCATTAAAAGCATTGCCTCTCTGAGTCCAAAAGCAATAAGTGACTACGTGTATGTAGGCAGGCATATATAGTGTGCTGTGCATTTCTCAACGGAGGGGGGGTTTTTATTTCATTTGTTGTTTTGTTGGCTTGGTGTAGCTCATTGGATGGGCCGGTGCCTTTGCCGTTGACCAACTTTTGGCTGGCAAACATTTTGGGTAAAGTTTATTCTGCTCGTTGGCCAGTTAACAGCTTGTCATAGCACCCTTTGGCCCAAGCCAAAGCTTGGTAGTTTGCGTGCTTACAGCTCTTTTGCCAAAAGGTTCTCCAACAAACACAACACAGCACAACACAAAACAAACAGCAACAGCAACAACAACTTTATTATTAGGAAAGTTGAAATATGGGTACAATACTTTAAGCGCACACTAACGCTCAGCCAAAAACTAGATGAACGTGAGCCTGTGTTGGGTGTTTGGTATGTTTAGGTTAGTTCCCCAGCTATACGTAGCATATTAAGTAATCAGCTAATTGGTGGGTGGTATAAACAAGCCGCCTGTTACCTCCTTCAGGACATTAAAGACAGTTGGCAAGTTAACATTTATAATACTTATTGCCTAATACATTGTATACTTACAATAAATGAAGCGAAGCGCGTAATACTAACCTCAAGAACACCGCCCACAAATAGCTGTTGGCAAAGAGTTATTGAAAGTGAAATACAACAAACCTAAAACAAACCCAACGCTAACTTTTTAATTGTTTAATGTTTCTAAAGTTTCCTTTCATGCTCTTCATTTTGCTTGTTTGGCAATTGTTTTTTCTCTTATTTTTTTGTCGTTTTGTTTTTGTTCCTTGCGTGGATTTTACACTCTATAATTTGCCATTGCATTCTCGCTGGAACTTCATGGTGAACATTGTTAGCCTTTATTTGTGCGCTGCAGCGTTTCAAGATGTTTTCTTAGGCAATGTGGCATGTGATGAATTCCAACAAGAGCTGTGACTAGGAGCAAAGTCAGGCAGTAAAAAGTGCTAAGTAACTGCCATGACAAACTTAGCCGGGGGATCGCGTTTGAAAATAAGGTCGTCCTTTCATATTTTCACTATGTCAATAATGAAACAGCTTGAGAAGTGGTAGTAGAGCTCAAGACAAGTTGAAATAGCGCCCTGTGTAGGTAAAACTATTTGAGGCGGCAAAGTCATGGATTGCCAATTTTTTACGTCACCTTGCAACTATTTCAATGTCAATATAAATACACTAGTTTTGATATAAGATAAATAAAAACCATCCGCCAAAAAAGTGTTAGCAACGAACTCGTTTCTGTTCGTAGCTACGGAAGTTAGCGCAATAAAGTTTGCAATGTTGAAAACGGAAATAACAAAAATTTTCTAAATAACAAGAACAACGAATTGGAGTGTGTGTATATAATATTTTTATTTTTTCCTATATTCGTTACACAAATGTTGCAGTGCCACGAAAAGCGGATATACATGCAGACTGCAATGAAGGTTGTAAACACAATCAAAGACGAACTCATTGAAAGTTGTTTTTGGTGGGAAATTCTCTTCGAACTGGTACCTAAGGCTATAATATATTGGAACCATGTATTTTCCATTTATTAGCAAAAAACTTGTGCCTTTATGAGTTTTGGCTTATCAGTAAATTAACCAAATTTTACAATCAAATGTGAACACATGTAAATGTCAGCATACGCATATTAATTTATGTAAATTTACGCTAAATTCTCCCACAGAATGTTCAATAACAATGCTAAACATAAAATCTGGCTCTAATAAGCATGTATCCAATTAATTTTCCTAAATTAATTAAAACGCAAATCGACTAATGAACACGCAGCACTGATTTTAACTGCACAAACAGTTTTGAAGGCCATTCAGCTTTTACGGGGGAGACGTAGAGTATTTACTGCGCATGCAGGTACATTAAAATCTGTTCAATCGAGTTGGCAGGGTACATGGCTTAGTAACACGCATAGGCAGTGTTGTACATCGATGGGATTTTCAGATATGGTGGCCAACTCAACACCCCTGCACAAGTGGAGATAGATAGAGCGGAGCCTATTTATTTGATACCCAGATGTATTTGCTTGTATGATTATATTTAATTGTATCCTTGTACGTTGCGTGAAGAGAGCTTAGAGTAATATAACATTAAGTGTTTTAATGCGCTTCCTTAATTGCCTACGGCTGCGATACTAAGCGTACTTCAGCTAATTGTATGACACTCGTAAAAAAAAGAAACAGTAGAAAGACTGCAAAAATTTAAAGTTCTTGCAACAAGCAAAAAGAGTTCATCAATAATCTTAATTAACATCAACAGGGGGGACATAAATAGAGTCTCATGTTTGCACTTACAGCTCGTACATAAATGTTTAACCATTCATTTATTGAGTTTACGAGTGTACATACACTCGTGCTGGACGCACTTTTCTGTGGCCATCAAAGTAACTAACATGCGTGCACCTCATGGCAAAAAACTAACTGGGTTAGCGTAGAACATACCCCTGCGCGTGCCTACATGCGCCTACAGCAAGAGTCGTCACAACCACTGTTAGTGTCTGCAAAGTGTATCAGAGTGGCCAGGACTCAAATAAGTTGACTCCAAACCCAAAGCATACGTATGTATTTTCACGTCTACAGCTATTCATAACAAG
Organism: Chymomyza procnemis; assembly: GCA_035046065.1. Lineage (NCBI taxonomy): Eukaryota > Metazoa > Arthropoda > Insecta > Diptera > Drosophilidae > Chymomyza > Chymomyza procnemis. Next base: position 212,707 of record JAWNOJ010000026.1, read on the forward strand.
CATTCAACACATCGCATTGGCCTGTTTGTATAGAACTACTACTTCTACAGTGTTTATGCTGTTTTACCGATATGCAACTACGTGAGTGAGTTGGCCCGATGTTGATAGTTATATTGTTGTTGTTGTTGTTGTTGTTTCTGTTATTGTCAGACTCTGTCTGACTCTGTACAAACCAACTCTGACATGGACTCTGACCCGGACATGTCAATGTTTTGGTATTTGCGCACGTTTTATTAATGGCGCATGGCTTAATATGCATTTAGTCTTTGCCAGACACAATAACACATACTCACAAACTCACACTAACACAAAATTTTCCACACACACACTCACAGAACACAGTCACTGATACAAGAAACAATGTGTATGTGTGAAGCATTGCAAGAACATATGCGCATTTGCTCGATTAAATTTGCATTATTTGATTGTTAAATATTTGCTAAAGCCTTTTTGAGCTCGATTGTTTGACGTTTAATATTCGATTCGATTTTATCAATTTTCTATTTGCATAAGCCCACAAATTGTATTTGTTGAAGATAGCTCGAATTTGCTTATTAAGTCCTTCATGCGTTGTTCTAATGCAATTTGTCGGCTCAAAGGTTGAGCTTTAATTATTTCGAATTCAGACCCGTGATTGGATTTTTTAACAATGTGGAATTTATGTACTATAATTTTTCAAAGCGAAGTTTCCCCATTGTCTGCAAAATATATTATGGTCATTGTTTGCTTTTTGTCCTTCTACCTTTTGGGTACCTTTTTTAACTTTACTTTTTTTTCGCCATTTAACCGCAAAATACAATGGCCAGCAAGTGTTGTGCTTTATGTGTGCTTATATTTCATGAAGGGGTGTTGAACTTGATGAGTTTCTCTATGCGAACGGAAAAGTTCTCCACAGCTTAGGAAATGAATGTCAAAGCGTTTGTTTAAATTTTTAATGAGTTTTCTTGCCACAATAGGTTAAGTTTCTATTGAAGGTGTTGAAGAGCCAAGTAAAACATCGTAAGTAAATGGCTTAATTTTTTACTTCCAATTGCTTTAATTGTGCATTCAAACTTGTGAATTTGCAACAAAGCTAGCGGAAAAATGGAAACACCGTAGCCACCATTTTAAAGACTAGTAGCGTTGGTAACTTAGCTCAAATATTCGCGTTTGTCGGCCGGAAACGGCACAAAGCGTGCGTATACGCGATAAATACACATCATAGATATTGTTTCGGCTAAATCCAACAGAGATTTATCTGCCAAATGTCACCTCGAGTGAAAATTTATATGCGCTTTATACTGTTTCTTGCTGGGTTGTTGTAATGAAAGTCGTACGACAACTGATCGCTACGACAGCAGCAGACATTGCGGGGTTGACTACCAAGCGCTTTACACAAGAGTACAGCTGTGATGTGCCAGTGCTTCCTGCCATCTGCTGTCGTATTCCCCTTTCTTAAAAGTAAGGAATCTGCTGCTACATATGTCTATGAGTGCGCCTGGGTAGTTGCGAATTAGCTGCATGTGCCTGAGATTCCCACGGCTGCCAACGAGGAAATTCCATTGCTATGATGTTGAGGCACAGATACAGATTCACGAACATATGTGAGCAACGTTAGCCTACTTCCGGATTAAATGCCGCTTCGTCGCTTCAAATTTCATAGACCCAACTTCACAACTGTACGCCTCTATGTGTGTGTTATTGGCTTGGATATAAATTAGCATAATGCTTAAGTATGTGCGACAAGCAACTTCCGGGTTCCATTTTCTGTGAATTTATGTTCCTCCTAAAATATCTTGTTGCGTTGCCTACTTCTGAGGGGTCACATTAAAAATTGCAAAGCAATACAAATGCGTAAAAATAATATATATAGCTTAAGGAAATGCAATTATACCGCGGTGAAATTTCTTTAGTAATCAATAAATTTTGTGTGTTCTTATACAAAACAATATTATTTAAAACGCACAAGAAATTGCTTTCACTTCCTAGTCCAAATGAAAGCAACCAATCTGCCCAGTCTTTATGAGTTATTACCCAACTAGCACAATTGACAGGCCACTTCCAACTGATAACACAACACATTTTACGTAGTCTAACTGCCAAATTCAATTCCAATACCAATTCAAATGCCAACCAAACTTCATTCATTAAATATGTATATTCACCACTTCAGTAGATTCGATGTTTCTGTTGGTTTCGGTATCGGTGTTGCTGAAGCAATATAGCTCTGCTGATAATATTTATTACGCATGCGGTGCGCGTATTTCATCTTGTTTGCTTATTTGACGCATTATTATCGCCCAACGTGGCGTATGATTAACATAAAACGGCAGCGTATAGGTACAACGATTCCTAGGGGCACTTCAGACCTTCTATGCCAGCCAGCGTATCGAAAACTTCGCTTTTGAACTTATTAACATAATTTTATGGCGTTTTGCCACGCGTACATGACTGAGATGGACCGAAAGCTGAATGTGAGGTTACGTTTGCTTCCGTCACTCGAGATTACGTGTTTTATCTGTACACATTTTGAATTCATGCAATGCTGATACAACTCAACATCAACAAATTTTATTTTTTTAAAGTGTCTCTGCATATGTAACTAAAATACAGGTACCCTCCCACCTACATGCAAAATGTCTCGCCCAAAAATCGGGTACAACAGCATTATCGGTGCAATTTTGTTGCCGGCGTGCCCAAGTGCCTCCAGTTTATATTTAACATTTGGGGTCTTAAGTGCACCAAGGTAGCTTAGCTGTCACACGACCTAGATGGCCATTGTTCTGCTTAGGTTATTGTTGTGGCTACAGGCGAGTCTTTTTCATATATAGGATGGATGGCTGTTTCATTGCTGCCGTGCCAAAGCACAAAAGCGGACTGCCGCACTCAACAGAAAAGGAAAACTTTGAAAAACTATAAATATAAAATTGCAACCACGTGCCATACTCCATTCGACCAGACTTGTGCCCTCAGAAATCGACTTTAGTCTAATTTAAGCAATCCATTCTAAAATAACATACTGAGAGGCAAAATTGCTGCAAAATACAAGCAAGCAATTAAACCGTCAGCAAAGAAAAACTTCTTTAAGCGTGTTTTCTCTGGGTCAAAGCCATAGTAAGTGAAAACAAATTGAAAGCTCTTGTGATGTTAATTCGGATTTTGCATTCTTCAAGGCTAACAGCTAGCTATATATAGATTTATAAATTTTTTTTTAATAAAATTGATGTGTTAAATGCAGTAAAAAAACCAAGCTTCCCCAAATTCTATCGACAATTACTTCATTACCCATAAGCCCGATGCTGGGCAAGATCAGACCGAAAAATTGCACAAATTACATAAAACGAGTAGCTTAGCGCAGTACGTTCTGTTGTGTCTATTGTTGTTATTGCGGTTGTGAGAAATAGTCATAGTGGTATTATTACACCATTACGCATGCACTTAAGGCTTTCATTAGCTCCTTGTTTGGCGCTATTTGAAAAGTAATTACGAGCGGTAGCAGCTTCAATCTTCCAGACACAGACATAGACTGAGCTAAAGCCTTCTCACCGGAAACGACTGCAGCAGCACCACCAATATAAAGACAACAGTTGAACACAGACCGAGTCTGTGTGCCATCCTGAAACAAAGTGCAATGAGCTGGACCTCAAACATGCATACGACAAGGCAATTGCCGGCTGCCAAACTAGCGTATAAGTAAATGAGGCTGCTCGTTGACAGCCTGTCAAGCAATGAGTTTGTCAGTGTATGTGTAGATATTTTTGTATGGAAGCATATGTCTCATGAGCGGAAGTCACTTAAGCCATAGTATCTGGCTGTATATATGGGTGCGTGTGTGTCCGTGTCTGATGGCTCTGAATTGGCATTTACAATGTTGTTTGCTGACTAGCCCCAATAACAAACTCGTTTCCCCAGACTAGTAGTATCACCAGCGCAGCTCAGGCAACAGGGTTGCCTTCAACACGCAAATGCAATTAACACGCCAACAGACAGAACGGAAATGAAGCGCTGCTGGCCATTGGCCATGCACTGTACGGGTTCGGGTCTCTGCAAGCCAAAAGTGGCTGCCAAATTGGTTGAGTCTATTTTTTGTTCTGTTCTTAGTATGAGTTGATTTTTATTTTTTGTTGATTTTTTTAGTTTGGCAAGTAAATTAGTCGCCTGACAACCCAACAGTCAATTAGTCAAAAATTTATATTTCACTGCATGATTGTTGACGAAAGAGAGTTGCTCTTCCTTATTAGACTGAAACCTTATGATTTTGCATACACTAAATGAAGGCCACTCATTTAAAGTGTTTGATATTTAGTGTCACAACGTCAATAATACAAGTAAGTAAAGGTTGACGCAACAGCCAGAGTTTTGTCATTACACACGATTGCGCTTATAAAATATAGGCGACGTTTGGAAATTATTTAAAGGAATAATCTTTTTTGCGGGTCTATTTTTCTTAGATGTTATAAACTCTTTTGAAATTCGTGAATCCATGTAAAGTTCTAAAGTTTACTCCGCACTTCTTTGCTGGAACTTATTTTCGTAGCAAAATATAAAAAACAAAATAAATTGGTTCAATACCAATTTAAAACTAATTGAAACCTTTTATTTTTTTTTTAGTTATTTTGAGTTTTCCGAAAGCAAATATTAAACTACTAAGATCCTTAGCTAGCGGTCGCTTACTGCTAGAATAGCAGAGAAAACTATAATTTGTTGTACACACTGGCAGTTTCCAAGCTTTATTTATTCATAAAATGTTTGGACTGCATAGCCATAAATCATGGAAATACAGGGTCGTTCGCACAACAACTCTAACATATGCACACTTACCTATTTAGAGCTCTCATTCGGTGTAAAAAGCATTGCAAAAACCAACACATAAACCATGTTTCAAATGACTAGATGTGGCCCATCCATTAGTGCCTATGCTTGTGCCTGAGACCTGCCCATATGCGGAACTCAATGTGTAACAAACGGACATTTTTCGTGCTACAATGCAGTGTCGTTCCGACCGGCCATTGGGCTGGCCAAATTTGTTGTAACTGCCGTTGTGCTGTTGTTGTTTACTTCACTTGTACCACTTGACCACTAAGCAGAGTTTTAGGCGCTAAAAGCTAAACACCAAAATTCAAAAAGCAGCTGCTGCCTTCTGACCCAGCGGCTTAAGGACCCATCCTGGTTTGACCAAACTTGCTGCTGCTGCTGCTTGGTCCACTTTAGTGTATTTCAATTGTGTGTGCTTTCTGTGTAGCACATTAGCTTTTCCCATTCATGTTCAACATTCTTGCTTACTTGGTTATAATTTCGGGTTACACGTTCCAAGCATCAGATGGCTATATTGTTTTCGTATATTTTAAATTCATGCTTCCTTGAAGACTAAGTGCCTTTTAATGTTATTCAATTTTAAAGATTTCAACGTATGAAATGAAAATCCAATCATTTTATTTTTTTCTTTTTTCGATTGACCAACCAAACAGAAACTGTCTATTATACGTACATTTGAAATTTGCGGTTATGTCATAATGATTTTAAGTTCAGTTGTCTGTGCACGATTGTTTATTACTGTTATTCTTATTGTTATTATTATTATTATTATTTTAATTTTGCAGGCGACCGCAGCTAAATAAACCACTAAATAAACTATACATATATGGTATTGATGAAGCAAACACGCAATTGAATTAGCCCAAAAATAAACCAATATTGAAAACAGTGGCAAACAATGCAACCGATTCAAAAATATTTCAAAAAAAAAACTCATTGAATTATTTAAATACTTAATAAAATTGACAAATGAAATAAATAAATGACAAGAACATGCATAGAGTAGCAGTCACAATTACATAAGCACATGCTCATACAAGTAACACATCCACATCACAATCTGATGGAATGCAATGCCCAAACGCAATACCAAGAAACAAAGCAGCTGCCTGTTGGCTTAGCCTTTAATACAGAAACAAGAACAAAGAGCAACATACTGAATAATATCCTAAGAAAACACAAAGCTTCTTTAGCTCATGCCATACAAAGACTCTATTGTAAGGGTAATGGTGGTTTGTACTGCAGAGTGGTGACTGCAATTTAAGCAGAAGTTGCGGGAGAATACCAAGATCGACTAGACGGTACACATGATTGTTGCTCTTACATTTGAAGGCAACGTAGGTAAAATACCCTCTATGCATCTTGACGTTTATTAATGAATGGCGGCCAATAGACAGCACTTGCAGTCGTCTTTCAAGCCACTAATGGCTACCGCAGTTGGCTTCAAGATTGATGTGCGTTGTGGCTGAGGCATCATCCAGTGTAACGTCCTAGTCAGCAGCAGTCAAGACAATATGATTCACGGCTAAGGCGCACAATATAGGAGGATAGCATTTAATGGAATATTTAAAAAATATAACACACTGCAACGATTTAAGCGGATCTTCAGATTTTAAAGATGTTACCATCTAGCAAAACGTTCATTGGAGGGCAGCAGCTTTCACGTTTCAAGTGTTCAAATACTATTTTGTACATGCCATGACTAGCTACAAGCAGTATTTTCAGGTCGAAAGAAATCAACAGAAATATGCGGAACTCCAAGGCGACGTGCACAATCGAACAAAATGCACTGGTGTCACGACTGCATAGAAAACGTATCTAGCGCTTGTTTCAAATTGCAGTCAAATGCCGGAAAAAAAGAAAAGTTCCACAACACGGAAGTTGTTACCTGCCATAGCAAATATGACAAATGTGGCTTGCACATTTGCAGCTACAATTGACTGAAAGTCATGAAAAAGCCCGACTGACACGTAAACTAAATAAATTTTTATGAATGCAACTACAGCTTGTGTATGGAATAGATAGAGCCAACAATATAGGAGTAAGTTTAATGTTTATAGCAGGCAACCCTAGCCATGGAACAAATGGCAATCCCATTCGAAATTTACAAATATGAGCTAGCTCCGTAGTAGGTAAGAAGATTTGAAGTCACCTAGTTTCCAAAAACGCATAACTTAGGTTTAGGTGGCCAAAATGTTGAGTAAAACCAAAAATAAGCTTCACAAATATATATTTTTGTGCTAAGGTAAAACCTGCATAAATGCAGCTTAACAATAGATATAGTATGAACGGAACTCCAAACAAGATCCCAAGTGGTGTCTCAGCTTGACAAAACCAACAAACAACGAACATGTTTAGCTGATTTTTCAAACGCAAGATGTGCTTTGGGCTAAAATATGTAAAGTGTTTGTTTGTTCGAGCTGTTGCTGTTGCAAGTAAAAGCAAAATGCCGTTTTGGGCCATTCCAATGGCAACAGACTAAGTATAGTAATATTATGCATTTTACACCAGAGGCAAATGGCAGTTCACCAAAGTGGACAGAGAGCATGTCAACGTGGAGCCAACAAGCGCCAAAGGAAACTGAAAAGCACGGTAATAGCCCGGTCAAGCAACTAAAACATACGAGGTTATTTGAAAAGCGTACCATATTCTAAACGGCCGTTAAGCCAATGCCTGACAGCCTTTCTCGAGCAGTGTCATCTGTGGCATCAATACGCCTTGTTTCCGAAGGCATAGAAAAAGACGTATACGAACTCTAACCAAGTTGTTCCAAGAGGATATTGCAATTTTAGCAAACAAACAAAGCGGAAGTGAAAAAACTAAATCGATATTTGTTTGTCTTGTGTGGCAGTCGAGCAATTGGCACGGCCACACAAAACTGGCCACACATTGACAGACAGTCACACCGACAGACTGACATATCGACAGACCAATGAACAAACCCACTTTGCAGTCTGAGTGTATGCAAATGCTGCAAATTTCACTTGTTCTCTTTGCAAGTTGACCTGGCAATGGACTTTATCGCAGCAAACTGCTAAAGTAGATTTAGATAAATTTACTTTTTACAATTGACACTATAAACAGATTGCGGTTGAAATTTGTTTCTCATACTGCATTCCTTGCAGTACACCCGCCACCTTGAATAAAAAAGTATTACTAGTTTGAAGGCAGTCCTTAAAGCTTTTAATTGAATCTCGACAAATGCACGCACAACGCACACCCTAGGCAAATACGTAACGGACAATATGCAAATTAAATGTAGAGACAACGGCTTCAACCTACCTCATGAAACTAATTACCCGCCTGCCGATTTGCATAATTATCAATTATATTTGATTTTATTTATTTGCACAAATAATTGCATTCAACACAAAAGGACGTCTGTCTGTCTACCTACCAATAATGTTAATAAGTATTTATCGTTGTTTTCACAAATTTGATGCTTTATGGCTTGCAGGTAGGTTTATGGTAATGGTACACAGTGCACTTAGTACGGCAAATTTGAGAGTCAATTTAAATATGGCGGAATCCCAGAAGCCATGCAAGTAGCCATTTGGCAAACATGCCCACCCTTGTAAAGCTAATTAAGCGCTCTCTTAATTGATTGATAGCCTTTGAGTAGTAGAAACACTGGCAGCAGCTTTTAATGAAGCATTGGAATTATGGGGCTCGCTTTCGAATATGCTAAGCTGAACTTTGGGCTGCCTAGAAGCATCTGCTGTTTCAACAGACAAACACGGCCATACATCAATTGGGATTAGGGCGCCTCGAAACATTGCGAATTCAGCCAAATGCATCGCTTGTCATTAATGGCAATGGAAACCTATGCCATGCCGTAGCCCATATCTGTGCTCGCGTAATAAAACTCAAACTCAAATATGCATGCTCATAATGCTAGCTGGCTAGCCTCCATCAAGGCAATGCCCAGGATTTATATGATTGTCGGCGAGCTTCAGAGAATTTTAATCAAAGAGTGCAACCCTTCTTGACAACAAAAAATAAAAAAATTACATCAAAAACAAACAAATTTGCAAACGGGCATTGCAAAAGTTTCATATTACCAACCAGAGATGGACCGAATGCAGGCAAAACATTCCACGCAAAGGAATGCCAACCAGATAGCTTTCCCAAAGGCGGTCCGTACGTCGGTCGGTCGACGCATGTACTTGAATTATTTGGTTGTGTATATTCAAAATACAAGTATGTGTGTATTGAAAAGTGGCTTGTGGTTCAGTGCGTACACTTTGTGAGGCACCACAGAAAAATTCAATTTCACTTGCCTTGCTGCCCACTGCTTAGAATCCATATAAGAGACTCTTATATGTTGCTGCCTTTTCAATAATGCACAAGTTCTCCAACAATAAAAACGTCGAAAACATGGCAAGCATTAACGAAAAAACAATTTTCATAAATCTAGAATTATTGCCACCAAACACAAGAAAGCGAGCAAAAACAGCCAAATCACGAGGAAAAAAATGAAAATAACGTCAAGTGCTCATTGAAGCAAAACATCTTTTTAGAAGGAAACATTCATTGTGTTCATGGTCGTCTTACTTGTACACTATATTTAACTTTTTTTTATGAAATAAATTTTCGTCACGTATACCTATTTTATTATCTTTTTCTGCTAATATGAACAAAAGCCTTAATGCGAAAAATATTTCCGGTTGGATATTGATGCCAATTATGTATGCTTAGCTAATGTATCCCGTCCGTATATTTTAAGAGTATACAAATTGACACTGGCCCTTAGATTCATTTTTATTTACTAGGGCAAAAACTTTGTTATTAACACAAAAACAACAGCAAACATATTTCGAAACGCATTTAACATATTATTTCATATTTTACGCCTTCTTTCTTTATACTTATTGGGGTTTCTTACCATATAAAAGCCCAGGACATTTATGTAATTTTCAAGCATTCGATAAACAAGCCAACCGAATATATAACGAAGGCTGGCCCTTTCGCTTATCATAAATTATGTGCAACATAAATCACACTTATTTGAGACAATTCAGCATATGTACTTTTGGTATGTCAGACCTCCCATATGCCAATGCTCCCAATGCAAGAAGGAAACACCCAAATGGGGTAAATACGAGCACATGGTCTTAAAAGAGCGTGCAACTGGGGAAAAGTTCTTTAGAAACCCTTCTGAAGGGGAACCAAATGACTATGCAAGCATAGGCGGTGAACTCAATTTAATAACCCTTTTATGGTTAGGCTTACCCACCCAAATTCTGTCAAAGCTGGTTTTCGCACTCAACTTCCATTGCTTTTGAAGTCCGCTCATATTTCAATAGTTCCACAATTTATTCACGAACACAGAAACTGTGCGATCAAGCAAAAATTAAATTTTATAGAATGTGTTTGTTGTCTACATGAGTCTAAAACCATTGTCATCGTGAATCTTTTTTTTCTGTGGAACATTAAGATATTTTAGTCAACAGCAAATTGAAGTGCCTCAATATGGCACTTTAAGCTGTGAAGTGCTTATAGACACACTTTACCATGGCTTATCGGAATCTTAAGCTGATGACAATGGCAAATCTCTTTGTCGAAAAAGAGTGCCCATAGCGAGTCAACCACTGCACGCAACCAAGAATAGCAGACCCCAGTTATCGCATACACAAGACAATTTATGAAATTAAAAGTTGTCCGCGAATAGTCCTTCAGTTCAAAGGAAACAGAAGCCAGACTGCAAAAAATACAAATAAAAAAATTTTCGCTCAACAAAAGAGGAAAGAAAGTAGCGAATGTGAGTGAGTCTGATATAGTCTCTACTTACTTTGACTGAATAGTAGTGGAATGGGGCCATTGGGCACTGTTCAACCATTTGGAAGTTGCTGTGTAGTTCTTGCATTCGCTTGATAAGCCACTTTAGAGCTAGGTAAGTAAATATAGCATTATATATCTATAAAAGAGAGTGCTAAAAGAGGGTTTGCTTCATTCTAATCTGTTTTGCCTTGAAAATATAAAGTGAAACATAAAATTTAAAGTTTATAAACTTGTTATTAAGCAACAACAACTGAATTTTGTCTAAATTTGTTTATACCTTAGGAAACTTTGGTTAACCAAGCAGGTGTTAAAACCGTCAAGTCATCTTTTATATAATTCAAGCAATCAAACCGAAAATTATTAAAAACCGTCGTATGCTGGCGCAGCAAACAGATGTAATACAATCATTTCAACATTTACCAAAACATTACGGTTCTACACACTTAAACTTACTCTATCTTATCAATGGTTTTTCGTTTTTCATATACTTATGTGTATGTGTGACTGAATTACCTTTGTTAGTTACATTTTTAAGCTTAAATTTTGCTGCTTTGATATGAACAATAGTGACAAGTGGCGCTGTCACCACTGTAAATGACAAATCCCTAATGCCATGCCATTTCCACCACTACTAAACGGATTTAAACGTAAATATTGGAAATTTGCATATGCAAAATAGCGCTCGTTGTTGTTGATTAATTTTCAGCTAAACCGCAAACATAATGCGCCCATTTAAGTAGGCAACAAAAATATTCGACTAGAGTATGTGCTCTCCCTTAGCTAGCATTTGCCACAATCTCACTTGCAAGCAGTTTACAATTGATGTTAAATCAAAGAAATAAACACGTTTTATTTTGTGTGTGTCACTGATTTGTCACACACGACGACGTGACAATTTCTGTCATTCCACCTCGGGGCGTATCCGTTTCCGTTTGACTTTCACGGCATTTTGACGCAAGCCTGGCCTTTTTTGTTTAAGTTAATTTTAGGCAATGCTCCGATGGATCTGCCTTTGTTTATGCCTTGATTGTTGTTTATGTCAGGTGCGTGTGTGACGCTAACATTTCACAAACAAACACAACAGGCTTCTTTGTATGCAAATGCCGATGCGGCAGGACAAAAGGGTTGACAAGCGCTTGACAGAAAACGGTCGGTCTCCTTGCTCCTTTTACCTCAATTTTTGTGTAGATTAAATACCTCGGTGCGCATTATTCACATGGATTGGGATTGGTAAATTTTTTTTCACCTGGGAGTTTCAATTGGCTTAGATAAGTATCCTAGGAGCCTTTATAATTTTAAGCCACTCTTTGCCGGCATGCAAGTTGATGTGTCCCTAATCGAGTGTGATACTAAAAGTGAATCTTATTAAGGAGTTACATAAGCTAATTTTGAAGTCTTGAAAATGAAATAAGTTAGAATTTTGCGAAAACAAGGTATTTTTATACATACACACGCATTTTAACGTTCTTTTGCCTCCCATTTCCAAAATGTAATGATTTGCTTTGTCTGGTTTGTGTATCTTAGTATTTTATTGTTTGTAAATTTCCCAAGGGTCTTATAGAGTAAATTCCGCAAAACTCGATTGTTACTGAAGCTTGTTCCGTTTAATGCTGTAATCAAATCTCCCAGTGCAACCTCCAGAGAGTAAGTCAGTATAAAGTTTTTTTTAAGGGGGAACACTTACAATGCCAAAAGCTCTACTATACACATTCTGAAAAAGTTACTTTGGAGAGTCAATCAGATCATCTTTGTTCTTAAATTCAAAAACATAGTTTCCTCATATAAAATTACAAGTATTATTTTTCATGAATTGAAATCGCTAATATGTTGCGTAATCTGTACTCCATCATATACTACGCTCCGCATATCCATTTTTTGATAAATAAATCTCATCATTGGAATGAAAGAAAGCCATACAATGAATTTGATGTTGCAAAGCGAACAATTTCACCAAAAATGTACTTTTCATACTTTAAGGATGTAACATCAAATCCCCTTTTTGTTTTGAGCCCTTGCACATTTGCAAAGATATGTAAGCAGGTACAATGCGATAGTAACACCAATAAGGATGACAGTACCAACTCTAAAGCAGCATTCCTTTCTACTTTTTCAAAGAAGTTAATATCATTTATTCAAAGGATTGTAAAGAAAATAAATTATGATGCGCATCATCGCGAAAGTGGGCATCGTGCTTCTTTTCGAGCCAGAACGATAAGAGAATATGAACAACGACTTCGTAAATACTCACAGCCCGACAAGATCTTTCGATATTTCGCTACAGTTAAAATAAAAAATGAGGCCGGAAACTGGGACATTTTTATGACTCCGGAAGACTTTGTTCGTTCCATAACACCGGGACATGAGCAACCACAAGAGTACGGTCTCGATAAATCTCACAAATTTAATCCCAATGATGAAGAAATAAAAAATGTACCTCCTGATAGCATCTTCCTCAAGTTTCATCCCTATGGACTTCTGACTTTTGGGGACTACTTATTTTTGCATTTGCTACTGTCACTTCCAGAACGCTATTTTGAGATAGCATTTCGTCTTTTTGACTCAAATGGCGATGGAAACATAGGAAGGGAGGACCTGCACTTTATGTCAGACAGTATTACTAAAGGGGACTTGTTTCTTGATAATATGAATATAAAACGGTACTTTTTTGGTCCAAATCTAAATCAGAAGTTAAACATTCAGAAATTTCTACAATTTCAAAGGCGGATAAATTATGATATATATGTTCTCGAGTTCAGGATGTTGCAGGGAAAAGGTTGTCATATTGATAGCAATGTCATCAGTGAATTAGCTTTCGCTAAAATGCTTTTGGCTTATGCAAGCACAGCCGAAGTAAAGAAGTCTCAATGTTTAAAGCACATTCGAGAAAAATATAAGGATTCAATGAAAGGCATTTCACTCGAAGAGTTTTTGTCCTTTTTTAAGTTTGTAACAAACGTATCCTTTATAGATGCAGCTCTTACCTTTTACTACCTTTCTGGAGCCAACATTTCGCGGCAAACTTTAAACCACGTAGCGAAAGTGGTCATAGGAGTGCGTTTGTCCGACCATGTTATTGATGTTATCTTCTCCGTATTTGATAGAGATAATAACGGCATTCTAAGTCGCAAAGAATTTATTAAAGTTTTACAAAACCGCACATCCCGAAACCTAAAAAGAAATAACAATTTGGGCCTACGTGTATTTGAACAAATATTCAAGTGTGCAATCCAATCATTTCCATTCGAATTTAAATAAAACAAAATTTGTTCTGTTAATAATTGCTTTGAAGCCTCTTCCTTTTTAACGTGTAAAAATTAATAGGGTAACTTTAATATTTCCATTTAGGCAAATGGTACATTTTTAATACTAATAATATTGTACATAGTGTCTCTTTTATCTTGTTCTTCCTAATGTAAAAAATTATGAATAAAAAGTGGTTTAATAAGTTACTTTACTTCATTAAAGCAATAAATTAAGTGTTGGTAAGCGCAAAACATTCTAAAATGTTTTAAAAGCTTGTGATAAAAGCCATGCACATAGGCCTTGGTCGTCACATATGAAAAGTTGCGTGTATGAGTGTAATTTCTAAAGATATTGACAGAAAATCAGACTGTCAAAAACAAAGAGAGATAGACAGCTGACAGCTGGCAACACCAATGGGCGTAAATAGGCGTGGGTTAGTTTAAAAGCATTTCAAGCGTTTATATAATTTACTCAACAAACTACTGTCAGCCCCCGTACTCTTACATAACTAATATAGTCTTACAAATATCACTCGGCCCACAAGCGTTCATATTAGGCACGTGACGTGGCTGTGTACGCATTTTCCAATATATTTTAAAACAAAAAAAATAGAACGCAACTGTTCATTGAATATTGACAACAAATTATATAGCAGTACAATAAAATATTAAAATTTTTCTGTATCTGTTATAATTATTATCAACAAAATGTCATTGATAATTATAGTCAGTTGTTATTTAGTGCAATGTATTCGTGTTTGAATCAAAATAGGCAATAGGTTCAAAAATATGGTCATCGAATAACTATAAAAAGTTATAACCAAGATACTAACTACTAGATGTCAGGTAAAAAGTTAAAGCAACAACTTAGCACCTTTTATGCTTTAAAAATCTTGTGTTAACAAGCATGTTGCCATACCACAAGATTCCGCCCTGTTCTCAGTGTGCAAAAGTTTCAATTCGACACGTCGACAATGCCGCCCACAAAAATATACGCACCCGCATGGTATGTAAATACTAACTTGCGTTTATAGATACCCACATACGCGACGCGGCTAAGGAAGTGCGATAACAATAAACATACAAGTTTGGCGTATGTTTAGCGAGTTAACCGGCGATCGGAGAAAGAGGGATGCCCGGTGAAACCCGGCTCAGGTGTATGCACTTAAAGTCTAGTAGAGTAGCATGTATAAACTGACAACGAGAAGAGTAATATAAAATAGAACCCAACCAAAAATTAACATAGAGTTTTAAAGCAAATATCTTTAATCAACTAGATGAACAACAGCACGCAGAAACTAGTCAGCTATAAATCACATATTTTATAGTCAATGTGAGCTTGAGAACTCTCCAGCGCTGTGCATATCTTGTCATGCGTCTGTGTGGTTATCATTCTGTTTAATCTGCATCAACTGTCAATAGGATTATCATATAAATAAGTCATGTGAATTTTAAATCTTTGCAATAAAGATAGCTGCCTTTAAGGATGTGTACAAAATGCTTCATGCATTGCTTAAGTAAATGGTAAATAATTTTGCAACAACTATGTACCACTCTCTAACAAAACATTTTTAACAATTTAAAGCCGACTTTCGACATGAATTTTCTCGTATTTTGCAAATTGTATTTGCAAAATGCTCGAACCAAACAATAAAGCAACAATTCGACTGCACATCGTTGCAAACATTTATCTGTACATTTTCAAAAATATTTGCATCCATTTATGCAGCTCATTTTTGTGATTCACTGTAAGATATTCAAATTTATGAATTATGCAATTTTATAGTTTTGAAGGCGTAGAGAATGTGCAAAAATATTATTTTACACACGTTTATGCTCAAGCATGAAAACACACACACACAGTTTTAGTGATATATTCACACGCACACAAACACATATGCACACACATACACAAAAATATGCCTTAATGTGCAACATAGGCACTTTCACATGAATTCCAGGAATTGGGGTTACACAAATTTTTGGATGTGCTACTACACGGAAATGAAACTAATGCAGATATCAGAGTTAAAAGTTTGTTGCAGCAGCTGCAACCGTATAGCAGCTCTTATCTCAGTTATGAATATGCAGGTAGCTCTGTAGCTTATCGTGTGAAAAAGCATGTGTGTTTTTTTTTTTTTTTTTTTTTGAGTGGATGGGAGAGGTGAGGGACAGTGCATGAAGTTCAATCCAGGCACATAAAAATGGTCGTGCCATCGTAAGATGTAGGCCGCTGCAATTTTTTTTATTTATGATCCCATACTATTTTAACTTGTTTTTTTTTTTGCCAAGCTAAAGGCAACGAACTCATTTAATGCTTAAGCAAATAACTAAAGCTTACTTCGAGGCACGCATCATTAAAATGAAGAGCAACATCTACACCAGAAGGTATCAAGTTTCATAATTAAGTTCGTGACTTTTGTACGCTGTAAGCCCTTTAACATTTGGCAATACCAATGCCCACGTTGCTTTCACGACTTACCACAAGTTGATGTCGCTTTGCAGCTTTAACATTATTGAAAAGTTCGCATTTGAATGGATTAAAAACTTTTTCACATCATTTCCTGCCGATTAAAATGTTCAGTGCTCTGCGACCGTGCGCAAGGAGGACTCAACTAAGTATCGCTAAGCTTTAAATATTACCTTGCCTTAGCAAAGGCAAGTTTTTAGCTCGGCAAGGACTCTAATGCACGAGAGTTCAACTGAACAACTAACAACTGGCACATTCTTCCTTAACAAAGTTGTACTAAGAAGCAAATTTACCGACAAAAGACACACACTTGACACATCCAGAGCCATATGCATTGCTTGAAGAACTGTATCACTTCGGTTGTTAATGTTAAAACTTAAATTTTTTAAACATTTAAACAATTTAAAGGCACCAGCTGCCTGCCTGTCTGAATTTGTCATGGCCATTAACCCAATGCGGGCTCCATGGCCTGCCAGACAAACATGTTTTTGTTTCTTTTGTCTGCTGATTGACGTTTTATCAAACGTGCCCAAAATATCAAGTGCACACATGTCAAACTAATAAAGTTTAAGTGAATCGTTTGAGGAAAAAAAAGCATAACAATAGCCTTACAGGATGCTGCATGAAATCTCAGACTGCTCATTAATTTACATACTTAAGCATGTACATACACAGTCGCACGTTTGTACATTTTAAATGGCGTACTGGCAAGTCGGCGAAAAGTTATTCCATTTTTTTTTCTTGTCATCTTCAACGTTAGATTCCATACATTTCTTGATCCTTTCCGGGTCTGTGTGGTAAGTTAAATCAGCAGCTATCCAACCCTCCACCCATACACCCATTAAGTCTACATAATGATGATGAATAGCTTAGTCTGACATATGAAGCAGATTAATAAAACATGCAATTTCGCATGGGAAGAGTATGTGGTGGTGAACGTGTGAAAATGCGCGATTTTTGCATGTCGCGATATTTTCAATAGAAATGGATTTATGTACTCACAAATAAAAGAAGCCAAAAATAATTATCAATCAAAGACGAACAAATTCGAAAATAATTCAAAATGAAAATTTCAACATAGCACAAATTTTTAGAAGAACCAAGCAAATTATACACTTTGCGACCTGTTGTCAGGCACCCTTGCTTTGATCTGTGTCTTTTTCAGTCAAAACTGTAGAATAAATTATGAAAAATACGTAGATATAATACTTTTCAAAACAAATGCTATACTGCAAATTTGAAAAATAACATATGAGGAGCTTCCTCATAATACATTATCACGTAATTGGGTAGGGTATTTTGCAACAATAACTGTAAAACTGTAAAATAGGCAAAAATCAATTAATTCAAACAGTAGTTGACAATAAATAAATATGGAATAATCTGTTATAATTTTTAATTACTCTAATTTTATTGACTTATGCAAATTACTTTAGATTTGAGTTAATTAACTCATAAGTGCATAATTGCTTTATTCGATGTAACTCAAAGTGGAGGGTAAGCCCAAAAAAATTATTTTGTTTATTTAATATTTTTGCAATTTTTTGCAATTTTAATTTGAAAACCACAAAATTAGCGGATGAGTTAAAATGTGCCAATTAATTATATATATATATATATAATATAAATGCTATATATACATAATGACCATATTGAATTTTATACAGTTGCATATAACATTTTTTATATACGTTTATTGTATCAATAATGCATTAAACGAGTAAACACAAACCCACATAAATTATAATTAAGCAAAAGTGGGTTCAATTGTCTATGAAGCGCTATTAATATTAATGAAACAAATATTGTAGAAATCTGTGTGGGTGAATGAATGTTGAGTACTTAAATTACATTTAAATTCACATTTCAAATTATGATTTTCAGTCAGTCAATTCGCCAGATCCGTTGGCAGCTTAATCGGCCTGATATGAGTATTTACGAGTATGTGTGTTTATGCTTTAATTATATTGCTATTTTAATTAAAACAACATTTTTAATTACAATCAGGCGCCCATGCGCAAATTGCTCTCTGTGCTCATGTTCAATGTATTGTCAATAAAACAAATTCATTATGAAAAATGATTTTTTCACATTTTTCATATATTATTCATTGCCACATTAACATGATGGTTTTGGTCTTGGCCATTGCTGTGATCCCCAACCCAATCGCCACCTCCAAATGGTTAGCCAACCAACAGCCCCTGCCAACATTAGCCGTCAACATTTTTTCCGAATACATGTACTTGATTTTTTTTCATGCATTTGCCGCATTATTACCCCAGCCTAGTTTACTCCGAAACAGCGAAAAGCTAAAAGACGCACACACACCCAAAGAGAGTCTACCCCATGCTGACCAACCCCTACCCCCTGCATTTTATATATCTATTTCTAAACCAACCATATTAAATATATGCATACCACAATTAGCCGTAAACTGCAAACATGTCAATTATAAATGAAGCAAATGAATTAAATCAATTATTTACGTATGCAAATTCATTCACGTTAGTTTCAACTTTTAACGAACGCATTATTCATATTGGACTTCATTCCACAAGGACAAGTAATACAGCCCTGCTGTCCATTTTCATTTTTTTTCGTTGCCTTTAACTTTTTAATTTATTACTAAGATGTTTCAAAATAGAAAACCAAAACGAAGCAAAACTCACGCCAACGCAGACCAAAGAAATTTTGAGGAAAAATTAAAAAGCAAAAACAGTAAAAGTGAAACGAAAGCAAAAGCGATTCGCAACGGATGATTAATGTTAACAAAATATAAAATGTGTCAAGCGATTAAAAGGCGGCCTTGCTTGTACCGCACTTTATTTATGACAATCATTTATCATTTGCCACTGGACGCGAAATCACAACGGGGCAATATGGTGTCAGCGCTGAGTCCGCTATACCTAGACAGTTCTACTGGATATGCTACATATGTACATATATGTATATATATGTGAAAAAAACTAAAAAAAAACGAAATGAATATAAAAAAAAAAAAAATAAAAAAATAAAAAACGAACGAATATACGAAATGGACAGTGCAATGCACAGACAGGCAACTCATCTACCATTTTTTTTGCTACCTTGATTTACCTTTATCAAGAACACACACACACACACACCCACATTCGATAGCATTCCTACCATTCAATTATTTATTTGACGCCGCCAGTTTCGTCGCCATGACCGTTGCCTTTTGAATAAAAAATTTCCCAGCGCATCGATTCGAGGTCATATCTCCGAAATAAAATGGCTGCCTAAAATGACGCAGCTAGTGGCCGGCTTTTCTCAAAATAACGCAAAGCAATAACAGAAATAAAAAATATAACAAAAAAAAACAGAGGAGAGAAAATATGAAAAATGAAAGTCCGATCCGAAAAGAGTAACACATGGGGAAAGGAATGACTTTTTGCACGCTGTGATGAATCTCCCACAACTCGACTATAGTGTGATTGGGCGGGTGATTGACTGGGTGGCTTGCATGCTTGCAGGCTCTCTGACTGGCGACTGGCACATGTCAATCACAGGACAGCGACATAATCTCCGCTTGACATGAACTTAAAAGTATTATGACAAATATTTTGCAATCTGTGCGGTCCGTAGCCCGGTTGTCTTTACGCTTGTGAGTCTGTCCCCATATATGTATGAGATAGTGCATATGCATGAGAGTTGACATCGTTCCAGGTATTTTTAAAATGCATTTTGTTGTTGCCTCCGTTGTTGGGTATGACATTGCTTGGATGGCTGACTGGTCATTTGGTTGCTTGGTCAGTTGGTCGGTCAAACAACTCATTTTATATATAAAAATCATTTCACTGCATTCATTCGTTATGGCATATTTCTGCTCATGACATGATCTCTTTGTTATTGAAAGACCAAGTGTCTGCATATGCTTACTCTCGCCTATTTGAAAAAGAATGTTTTCGCTTTCGAGTAACTGTCCTAGGACATCCTTTTTTTGTTTTTTGCACCGACAATGCCGTAAATCAATTTTATATTTATTATTTTATGAATTGCAATTGCGATTCCAATTGCTTTTTTAATTTGACTTGCTCGCTATGGCACTTAAGTACGCATCGTTTGCATGCGCGGCCGGCAAATAAATTTAATTTACCGTGTGGCATATGCGCGACTGACATTTCCCGCCGCTTGGCGCTTAATTGGAAATGTGTGCACACGACTATGATGTGGCACGGCACGTAATTTTGTGGTCAGTACAACACGACGATGCTAGGAATCGCGATAGTCAAGTCACAGAATCGCTGCTTGCTACGGTTTGGCAGTGTGCTACGGACAATTGGTTACGTAAAGTATGAACTGTAACATTTTGGAACATCCTATTTTTTATTTTTAACTACACACACGCAGCCCGTGACCGTTACACACAGCCATGAAAACCGCAAACATTGCCTTGCTTTTTCCCATCCTTGTCAACAGATATTTAATTGTCAGTTACACAAACACTATGAAACATAGAAATTTTCGTTTAACCACACAGACACATAATTACACATCACCTTCAGAGCGATTCTCGCTTGGAATGCCACTTACGTACATATGTCCCTCTTAATTGAAATATTTCACGCTAATGAGGGTTTTCGCAGTAGAAATTGAAAGTATGTCTGTGTGAGTTCGCCTAAGATTGTGTTAGAACTGGGTTTTTCGGGCGTTTTTAGCCGTTTAAACTTACAAAACTATTAAAATGTCAATGGTTTTGCCGCGGAGTTTGGATAAAGCGAATAAGCCAATGGGCCAAAAGCCGCCCATAATGTCGAATCTTTTTAGTAAGCCACAAATTGGGGTAACCGACATGAACATCAACATTTGTTGGCAACATATCGTATGCAAATTTTCAAAATTGATTCTGTCCATGTTGTCCATCTGTCTGACGGTCGCTCGTTTGTTGATTGTTGGCATGTGCGCTAGTGTGTGTGTGGGTGTGTGTGTGGTTGTTTATTGTTTGTTTGGGGCAGGCAGGCGTCATAATGTGAACACATTAACAAAATTTGCATATTAATTAAAAGTTAACGATGTTCGCGCTGCCAGCGCAGTTTGAAAAACAAAAGTTACCAGCCATGAAATAAAAAACAAGGCAATCATTTTCCTACCAATAAGCAGACATGCAAATCGCAAATTACGCATTGAAATCCAAGTGTTTTCTTTTTAGAAAAGCCTATTTTTCAAATTTTTTTCGGTCGAGTCTATGCAATCTGATTAGTAGCCTCAACGATACAGTACTTGGCCCACTTGCTCGGTAATTATGTACAATTGAAAAATCTCAATTCTCAAACGAAAATCTAATGTAGTCATTTTTAAAGTTATAATTGCTTAAAAAACTTTGCTTTGGATTTGTTGCTATTGTTGTTGCTGTTGTGTGGACTAAATCCAATTTGCAATTTTCAAAATCGCATTATATACAATATAAGTTTGTGCACAATTCATGTATAACTTTTCTTTCTCCCTCTATCTCTGTCTCGTCTTGTCTGTCTGTTTGGGTTTAGTAATTGGCATAAAAAGCAATTGACAGTATTCAAACGGTAGCAATTCCCATAAGTCAATTGAATATAAAACCAAAACCAATCTTAGTACGGGCTGCAACAAAATGCTTTGCGCTTACATAAGTCCAAATTGTTATAATAAACTAATAATATATAAACTTTTTCTCCATGTGGCAAAGCAAACACAAATCCCTATCAAATCGTAGCTTTCATTTCATATGCAAAATTTAATATTTCATGTAAGTCGATGGTTAAGTATTTATAGAGGGGGGCTAAAACAGAGTGGCAGCTTGCAAATTGAATTGTATCTTGTGGTTCAAATTGACATTTGAAAGTTATGCAATTCGACAGGGCGTCTGGTGAAGCTAAGATGATTGACCGTTGGACATAGTGTTTATTTTTTTTTTTGTACAAGGCCAAATGGCACAATTAATTAGTTCTACCAGATCTGTGATCTCGACATAACCACATTGTCACAATAATAAATCCAATATACTTCCTTTAAAGGGTAAGACCGTGGCGCATTAGGTGAATGAGTTGAAAGGTCTGCAGTTCAACGAAGATAGATACACAACTGACAAGCTAAACGCCTAAAATATTGCATAATGGAGCTTACAAGTCGGCCTAAGTGACTCGTTTATGCACACAACAGGTCACTACGTTTCAAAGCATGGCAATTTTGTGACAGGCCGCATTTTGAGCAGGGGCGACCATCAGCAGAAAATCAAATTGATTGATGACACTTCCCAGACAGAGTGTCTGGTAAATAAATGTAAGGCCAATACACCAATGAGGCAAAGCACAAGTTGACTGAGTGGCTGAATTGATGAATAAACATTTACCAAGATAAGGATTAGGAGCAATTAATTTTCTGTATTCAGATGTATATAAGCGTAGTACAGTTTTATAGTATGTATTGTTCAAAAATTGTGTTGAAGTCTATGAGAATTAAGCTGAAAATATGCAACCGCAACATATTCTTAGCCATTCTTGCCGTGCCAAGACAGCAACGCAACGGAACGCAAATTGTGGCAGGCAATAGTAATAAAATTTTCAACAATATTTTTAGCAAATCATTTTATTGCTTATACTGAACCACAGTCGTGTCTAAAGATAAATATTAATAACTCAACAAAGTTGCTCGGAACAGGGGAAAGGACATAGCTTTACTAAGCCCCGTAGCAACAAAAGGTGAAGGATAAGCTTTAATTCTGAACTGGGCAAAGGTGGTCGCGCGGTCGGCTTAGTTCACACGGCAAACAAAACTCGGATAAGGCTGAGGATGAGCTTTTCAAATAATAATAATACATAATAACAAAGGGCAACGCAGAGGAAGACCAGTGAATAGACAAATAGTTCAGTTGTTGATGACAATACAGAAAATTATGAGACCGGACAAAGCACAGCAAGCAAAAAATATCCGGCGCATAATAAAACAAGCTTAAGAGAGCTTTTACATAGAGAGTGTAGCAAGTTTTAGTGTAGCAAGTTTTAGTAAAAATGAAAATGGCTAGAAACTAGAAAAAAACAAAGCCAAGTGGGCCAAGCACTGCTACTGCTTTTACTGCTCTGTTATCTGTTAACCAGACAAGCCCTCAAAAATTATAACCCCAAACCATATATACTTTATCTAAACATTAAAATGCCAAGTTGTAGTACTGTGCCGACACAAAATCAGTCGAGATTTAGTACGCTTATACAACGACGAGGATTTTCATTAAGCAAACAACAACATAGCATATTTTCAATGTGTACATTACTAGTGAATCCTTTGCTGGGGCACGAGAACTGCTGCACTAGAGAGCTACAACAATTGCACAATTTATGTGACGTTTACATATTTGCTCAGAGTTCAGGTCTAACTGGCCCAACTGTACCCTTCTTGGCCACTGTCAATCCAAAAAACCATACACGCCTCTACAACGTGTCCGACAATACCATGAAACGAGCCGTTAAACTACAAAAAAAAAAAAATCACCTACACACAGGCCGATCATATACTCCATATATACACATATAGTACATGCACAGTCACTGTCGAAGGTAACCTCACAGCTACAACTAAACTGCAAAAATATTACAAATTCAAAATGCTAAATGTGCATTTAACTTGTGTATTTATGTAAATCTCTCGGAAATTATTTTGCCTCAGAGTCCGCAAAAGGTATAGCCCCAACCTGTTATGTGCGAAGAGAAATGACAAAGCGGGAGCAGTGAGCACAAGGAACTATTGCAGGACTCTTAGCTCACATAGCGAATAATGGCCGTAATGAAAATGGCAAAGCTTCAACGTTACCAAAACCTTATGCACATCGTTTGAATATATTTTCTTCTTCATTTTTGTTTTCTGTCTCGCTGGTTACACGTTTCTGTCCCACTCTCTACTTATCGTTCCATATGCTAAATGCTGCCCGCCTTGTCTGCCAATTGTCACCATTTTGGATTGATGGCAAGTGTCCGCCGTCTGTCATCCGTCGTAGTTACTGCCAAACGTTTGCCTTTTCAACAGCTAGGAACAGCGCTGCCTGCCTGCGGTCGAATTGCTCTCTTTTACTTTTCTGGGTTTCGGTTTACCATATTTTAGTTCCTCCATTTTCAGTTCATAACAGCTGCCCCCAGCTTTAGTTTGGATGTATTTTACGAGCTTGCGGCTGTGCATGTGCTTGTGCTGCATATTTCTGCACTGTCAATAAATCTGCAAAATATTTGGCGTCCATTTTGTGTAGAAATGTAACCTCATATGTAGTATACCTATACTTATATGTGCGAATGTGTATCGTATGCTTCTGGTATTCATTTGCGTCATGCAATTGCATATTTATGCAGTGCACTCGCAGTAGAGTCAAGGAATAACTTTTGCTCAGTTTTATACAAAGTAAGAGGTGTTGACTGCATCTTTACATTTTAAAGCGAACACATTACATATCTGAATACATATTTTCAATATTTAATTAGATTAACTATTTCTATCGCTCTCCAGTTTCAGCTGTTTTTGAGGAATTAACCACCAAAATAGTATGTACTAAAGTACAAATTCTAAATCAGTTGTGATGTGTTCAAGTTGGCCTGTCAGAAGCTGACAGACATATCAGTGGCCTGGTTGGCAAACAACCAGTCAATCCCCCACTTACCCACTTAGGCAATCGTTTGCTCAACGCTTTAACTTGAATGACTTAATCCCTTGCAAATCACCGCCGAATTATCAAGCCTGTGCGTCGTTCGAATCCTATCCGAACAATAAGGTACCAGCACCCGTCTGGCCCATGTAGCTATTGTTTATCAATTTCATGCAAATCTGGCGTCTGTCTGGGTTTTTTGTGCTGCCGTTATCACGTCCACAGCATATTTTCCACTAATTGAATTACCCAGTCTTTTCAAAATTGTATAAATTTTAATAACATTGTTGCATGTCATTTAAAGTATACACTATACAGCAATAGCAATAAGCGTAGGGTCAAATTTTAATCAAATAATTAACATCTATAACTATTTTGCACTAAAACAAAAACAAAATTTATATTTTAGTCGTGCACTTTTGGAGATGAAATAATTGAAAACTTTTGAATACAATATTAAAAGCTTAAAGCCGTCAATATAGCAAAAGTACCATTTTCTTGGCTTTTTCTAAAGGTTTCACGCAGCCCAAGACCTAATTCGAAATTCACTGCAGCCAAGGGGTATGTTTTTGCCGCTTATTTGAGTTTAGACGAAAATTCGTTTTAATCCCACTTGCTCAGAGCTTAAGCCCAAACACGCACCCATACAGTACACACCCTTCCTTCATACGTAGGAAGTAAAACATGCGTGGAAAACTTTTAATTTCATTGCCGCTCTTTCTTTGGGAAACAGTAAATTTGAAACAGTTCAGAGCCCAAAGGCTCGCGCCCACAATCAGTGGCTTGTAATAAATCCTGTGCCGTCGGCGGAACACGACTCTTCAACCAGATTCTAATTCAATTACATTTATTGCTGCAAGTTGTGTGCAAATATTTTGATAGGACAAATTAAAACGTCACTATGATGCTGCCATCCCCCATTGCGACCTGATTATGGCAGGACCATTGTGCACTGAGAGTACGGTGTGTGGGAGGCATACCCCAGGCATACGATTTGCCGCCGTATTTGCACTTGAGACTTCTTAGCGAACTAAAGTTCTTGTCGCAAAGGCACAAATTTAAAGTTCGCAATAGACATCAGAATGCAAAAGCGGTATGATCTTCTATTCATTAAATCTCCTTGTTCTTAATCCCCCTAGAGCGTATACACAAGTATTGCTTTTAAGAGAAGCTATTTATAGAAGCCATAGCCAATTAGACAGGCCATCGCAATAATTACGATTGCTCATGTTTTGCGCCAGACTCAAAGAGTGGTCTCTTATTTCACCAACTAAATTCATGTTTCTTTTCCACATGCATATGGCGAATAATGATTTTTCATTGGTGTGTCATTTGTTGATTGTATCTATCAACATTTCGAATCATTGTCATTTCCAGGTAGTAGTGCTTGAGCACGTAAAAACTATTTTTGGCAAGATGGTACAAATGCGCTTAGTAGTTTAATGAGCACGTATTACACACAACTAAGAGCAGCTCTTAGCTTGATAGTACTAAGTACGGCAAAGTACAATTATTTATCCATTGTCATTGGCTTAGATGCTAAATATAAACTGCAGTATTCCTAATCAGTACAAAGAAGCATGCCAGCAAGTATCAAGAATAATATTAAATTTTGTATGGTTTTACATAATTAAAATGTAAACGCAATAGTCTATTGGGGCAAAGATTCCATAAACTACGAGATTGTTTGAACATCAGGCGAGCTATAAAAGCTAAGAAAAAACTTTATACAGGAAATCGCTATGGGGCGAAAATCTGAAACGGAAATCGAAATTTGTTAAATGGAGCAAGCGATGAATGGCGCGTATCTGCGTTATCGTCAAAGCCAGCGTCGGCATGGAACATGGCCCGATGCTCGTCGCATCCGTGTGCTCAATGCTTGGCTTTACATTTTATCGCTTGTACGTTTACACCATTTCAATTAGACGTACAAACAATAACAATAAAAAGTGTGCGAGGTTTGGGTCAATCGTTGAAGTTGAAGAAATGTTGAAAACAAACGGAAACAGAAGTGCAAGCGAATTAGTTCACACGGAAGTGGCAGACATCCCTCCACACTCTGACCGAATGCGACTATAACTCGCATTCGCACTTGCATAGACATGACCCGCGGACAGGGACTGTCGTGTCGTTCGTGCGGAAGTTAGGTGTCGAAGCGGGAACTGTAGGTAAATATTATTGCAAAGAAATTTGAATAAAAATTTTTTCAACTATCTCTCGACAATACCACCCTACAGCGTGGTATTTGCGTTAATGCAAAGTCTTAATGGAATTTTTGAGCTTTTCTATTGTCGCGCTACTGTGCTAAAGTGTTCTCAAGTTTTGTGCTCAGTATTGCAATTCTAAGGCCAGTGGTCTACGTTTTCCGCATCCACATTCCACGTCTTTTGAAATCAATTTAAAATTAAACTATCGCTTAGGAAATCTGTAAGCTTTGCGGCAGCTGTGCTGCTGGCAAACGCAGCAGACCGCAAAAACCAAGAGGCGTGGCAAACTTGTTCTGCATTTTGCAAACGCACTTGGTCCTGGAATGATTTTTTTTGGTATTTGCACTTAATAAAGTTTGATGTACTAGTCAATATAAATGAAAAACAACACTATTCTTTATACACTGAATGCTTAAAACATTAATTGATAAGTTTCATTGTCGTTAAGCTCTTGTAGATGGTTAAGTCAAAATCAAGTTAAAGCTAAATGCAACAGCTTGTGGCAATTTTTGCCAGGCAGTTGGGAAGCCGTAAAGAAGCAATAAAGGTGTCAGTTGTGCTTCTTTTTGTGCAGTGGCGTTCAATGATGTTTAACGATTTAATTCAATTACATCTTTCTCTAATTCAAAGTAAAGTTGTGAATGTATTGCTTGTAACTAGGTTTAGTAGTAATTAATTTAAGTTCTTCTCGCATAAATTTAAAAAGTTAATCAATAAATAGCTGTACCTACAAAACCATGTAGACTAAAACTTTTTCTTTCGCTTTTCAAGACATTTTTAAAATGTCGCTTTACTGAGAAAAAATGTAAGAACCTAATACAATAATACAATAAAATTTCACCACTAAAAACTTATTTCATTAGCAATTTTCATGAAAGCCAAAGTTAGAAGAAACATTTTACGGCTTTATGTGCAACGCTCAATTTAATTCAACGATAATCAAAATTATAGAAAGCAAAAAATTTGCTGAAAATTTAAGAAAGCGGCAGTCCATCATTGACACAGCTTTCGAAGGCCACTTGGTAAGCGACATCCAAGTGCTAATTCAAGCCTGACTGCACAATATAGAAGAGCCTCAGAAGAACACAAGAAAAGGACAAGAGGACAAACAAAAACTTATACATATATAAGAAAAATAAAACAACGACAGAAACTTTATGGCCAACATTTTTAGTTGCGGTCGAATGAATACAAAAGTGTATTTCATGGACAACATACATTAATACAGTCCCTCGCATACACACAGAGACACACGTGCACCCACCCAATCGAACATGGGTGCACATATACAGACATGGCAACATTTATTACATCACAAGTGGCCGATGGGATACCATTGATGGTGTGGTGCCAAGTCCATTGTTGCCGACGCAGCCATCGCTTACATCTTTCCATCGTTTGCTCCATCGTTTGGTGCTGCTGTCGCACGTTTATTATTATTGATGACAATTTTGAGCAAACAATAAAAAGAACAGTCAAACGATGTAGCAGCAATAATAGCAATGCCAACAACAATAATACCACAAATGCTGCCTCCTGTCTAAGTGACTTGTGCTGGGTCACTTACGCGCCGACGACATTAAACTAAATACATCTAACAAAAATAGATCCAGCCCGAGACAAGGCACAAAATAAAGCAAACTAAGTGTGACACGACTCGCAGTGGGACAAATGCTTAACCGTGGTCAAAATAAATATATATATCAAAAAAAATACTATAATAAAAACTTTATTGGGCGGTATGGCAGAGGCGTTGTATGATGAGTCCTACAACACTACTTCTGCCACCGAACTCAACAAAAATTGTGACAATTTATGTGCGCGCAAACTTTTGACATTTCCTTAACAAACGACAAGGATGGCAACGCAACACCAACGCAACTATTGCACAAGGACTTAGTAGTAAAGTAACTGAGTATAAAAATGCCAATAAGAAAATAAATTAACGAGCATTTCCAGCAAAAAGACCACGCTGGAAAAAAAGAATCGACCGACTTATAAAAAGTAAATTTCATTAAGTTGGCAGCAGCCGCCACGCGTTGTTGCCAAAAAGTTAATCTTAAAAAACTTTTTGATACAAAATTTTCATTTTTAGTTTCATATAGATATTGAGTAGCGCAAGCAAAACCTTGGCTACACTGCAACTTGGATAACCTACCATATAAAACCTAATAATGTGATATAATGAATTCCGAGTGCATTATAGCATATTTGTGATTCCAAAACGATAGATCGCTTTCGGTGCATCCTTGAAGCAATGACAATTTTCCACAGGCTTTTCTATTACAACAAGGCAAATCATTGCATTTGATGTAGCGCATTTCAAAATTATGATGATTTTTGCCGCTCTGATGCTTGAGCTTCAACATCTGCTTGTGCAAACAAATGGCAGGCAGGCACGTACTCCATCAATTTAATACCGCATCCAGCAGCCCTTACTCTCATGGTTTCCCATATTGAACTGACATATTCAATTGATTAACTCAGGCCGCAACGCCAAGTTATTCCGAGCAAACTTTGTACAAACTCTTCACCCTGCAACCCCCTGCAACCTTAGCAATCCCAGCCAGGGGGTAAGCAGCTCAATATAACGCAAAGTTAATTTTGAATCGTTTATCAAAACGTTGTAGAGCGCTGCAAGCTTAGAGTGCATATGCTACCAGCTCCTAAAGTAGAAAACGCGTATCCAACTGCCTGGCATACACCTAGAAACGGTACGATAATTTGACTAGATGCAGGAGCACATGTTGCCAAACCCGAAGCTGAGCACTAGCCTGGGCCATGCTCTGGCTCTGCTTGAGATGCATATATGTAAAGCAGCAGCGAGCCATGTGCCGAGATACCAAGAAAATTCTTAAGAGCAGACAACAAATATGACGCTGCAAAAACTCGTGGGGAAACTTGCTCAGTTATTTGTCAAATTTGACTTGACTTTGCTTTCGCTGACTAACGAAAATTGATAAAATGAGTTGTGAAAATTCACACACAACATTCACGTACGACGGGAGACGCGCTACATAAATGTATGAAATCAATGCGCAAAGGAAACATTTTTGCAGCAACTTCTTAATGCAGTAGATAGATACAGCTAGTAGCTAAAAATAAGAATAATATTAGACCAGGGCAAAGAGTAAGCTACAAATTGTTTGCTTCGTGAATTTATGGCGTTCGAGAGAATAAGTAGAGTGTGCATAATATGTAGAACTAACAGGCTCTTGAATATACATTTACTTAAACAATTTCGCGCCGTGGAAATCTTAAGTCAATGCTATTGCAATGGCAAAAGCGAACGCTTAACACGCTCCACATAACCACACCTTACCAGCGACAAAGAGAGATTGTGATGTACTCGTATAATCGGAAAATAAGTGAAAATATTGTTCGCTGCACTCAAAACACATAAGCAGATTTTTCATGAATTATCCTTGACACGTATACGCTCTGTAGTGCTTGCTTTGCCTCAACGAACTTAGCTACTAACCGCTGAGGTGTAAACATTTGCCGCTTGAATGCAGCGTGCAATGGGGCAACACCCACACACTCAGCAATGTATGGCAAATTATTCGGAACATAACTCAAATATTAGAGGGGTTGGAAGGGGGTGAGGCCTGTTTTTCTCTTGACGTAACACTGTTTTAGGCGTTACATGCTTCATATAGTACATGATATGCTCTGATTATAGTAAAGTTTTACAAGCACTTAAAACAAGTATTGTATGTACGCACAATGCGCATTACAAAGAGTTGAATCCACCTTGCCATCGTTTGATGTTGGGAACACTGCGGTGGCACAGCCATGACTGCCTATTGAAATTGGTAAACAACAAGGCACCCGCTGCTAACTACGCGCATTTTCCGATCCATTTATCACAGCAACAAGAAGCGTGAATTCAAACGCGAGATTTTAAACGATATCCTGGGCGCCATTGCCATTGCACCGATCGTTGCCAACAAAGCAGCAGCAGCCGCCGACACACCATTCTCACACACACACACAGCCTTCAGCATATAGCAGACTGGTGCACATTGTACTTGCGTGTTTGAAGTGCGAGCAAGTTAACGGAAAATCGCAATAAATGCAGCAAATGTGTTGCTTTGTGTTCTGAGTACACCATTGTGAGATTGTATTGTGGCGGCAGTCTCAGTCAACGTCGCCGTCACTGCCGGCGCTGGTGCATTTTCATAGAAATTGCTTTCATGCCAGAGACGAGTCAAGCGTTTGTATGTATTGCTTATTTGCACTGATTGCACTTTATATATGAATTGTTTTTCTCTTCTTTTTTCCGGAATGGCGACCATAGCGGCCATGGTTGCACTTTTCGTTTGGGATTTCCATGACAAAGAGCGCCAATTAGCAGGTGATTTATACAAACGATTTTGATGGCAAAATATTTAGTGGCATAGAAAACGTTAAAATATGCGACAAAGCCAGATGAGTCAGCAATTTGATTGCAAGCAGAGCGCAATTATTCTGGGCGTCATGTACACACTATAGCTTTGTTCAACAGGGAACCTGTCCGTGAGCATTCATAAAGTGCCTTGGTTATTGGCCGTTGCCAGCGGCTGCTGGTTCCCTGTTTTATGACACAAAAGTTTTATTATGCATACGAAGCACACACACGCTCAAACGTAGCTTTAACTATCCGTATGAGCTGCCGTCGGCTAGAGACAAACACATATGGCTAGTCCCAAGTGTTGGTCAATATGGGTCACTGCCACCATTAGCTTAGCACTTTAGCATACCGTATGTCGGGATTAAGTGTCATGTCAACCCAATACCGTGCACACCCAATAGGTTCCATTTTGTGCAGTTTCGCTTGCAGCTTATTAAATTTTCAAACTCACCAATATACCTACTTGGCCTGTATGTAGTTAAAGCTATCTTTCAATGAAATTGCAACCGTCAAACACACAAAGCAATTTACCAAGCCAACGAAATGAAGGCCATAAATTAGAGAAAAGTTGTGAAACGGGGAATCTCCAAATCGGTAAATGGCAAAACAGGGGAATGAAAATGTGGCAGTGGTAAGCCACATTCAAATTTCACAAGCTACACAAATTCGCGCAAAAAATTGAAAGCGTACGCCCCTGAAAGGCTTAAAATAAAAGAAGACTGCAGTTAAAACAAAAAACAAAAAAAAATGAATACCAGAAAAAAGTACCCAAAAATAAAAAGGGCAAACATAGAGAACAGGCGGTTGGAACAGGCGTCAGGATAACCGCAACAATTTCTACAACCAAGCGCAACTTAATTTCAATATAAATAAATAAAGTATGACCAAGTTTTTTTTCGTTCGCTTGATTTTTTAACAGCTTGTTATGTATTCACGCTGTTTTTTTTTGTGTAATGGAGCGAGCTTGAAGCAGCCTCAATTTTACTTTCAATTTTTCAAAGACCTGCTGGTTTATGCTTTGGTTGTGGCAAATGTCAGTTGGGTATGAAGTCTGTGTCAGTCTGTTCATCGGCGTACAGCTGTTATTCGTGTAGTCGCTGAATTGCCTAATTTGTATATTTTCGTATGATTTTGTAGCACAGTTTTTGGGGCAAATTTTAAAGACTCGAATTAAATCAACAGCCGCAACACAACAAAACCACAAATATCTTTAAACAGAAACTAGAAGCAGCTCCAGCGCCCAGCGCCCCGAGTAGTGACAAGCATCGCACATACAGATAATCTTATTTACGTACTTATTGCCGCCACACTTCCGGTCAACAAGTTGTTGTTGTTTGGCGTCGCTCACTGCGTAAGACAACATTCAGCTGCTACTCCTGCGACTGCCATTGGCGCTGTCTTAGCCATTTGGCTTTTGTCACTTACACATTTATGTATAAACGTATATATAAACAAACACACATATGTATATACTTTATGTACAACTTACAGCTACAGACACAGTCCTTTGCTTTTGTGCATGTGTCATTGAAATTCAATAAAGACGATTTTTCTTAAACGCTCACAGAAGCAAACGCTAAGAGCCAACAAAGAGGGGCGACAATGTAAGGATTCATATATATAGAACACACAGTATACCATAAAAGTCGACGCAATGCGTAGTTCGATTTATAAGTAGTATATATATATACAAAATATTTATATGATTTAAAGAAACAGAATTTTCGGCCATAATAATAAGAAAAAGATTACATATACGAATCATTTGCTTGGTAATAAATGAAATGTTTGGTCGACCTCATTGATGTTGATAAATCATATTCCCTGAACCTCTAAATATGAAAGCTATACTAAATTTGCGTAATCTATATAATGGCAATAAGCAGGCGTGGTGGATTCTAAGTCCTTTATGCCAAACTAGTCATGGTCATTTAACATTTTGAAAGATTTGCGATCAATATTTGAATCATCTTAATTATAGAATCAAGACACGTAAAATCAAATATTATATATTATAAATAATATTTATACTTTCTCCTCTATTTAAACTTGCTTGACTAATTTCATAAAAATCGTATGATATTCTTTGCAAAATATTATTTCACTTAGAATGTATCCAACGAAACATACAAACTGTTTTCTGAGTTGCCTGGGTATAGACTTTTTTTTTGCAATGTAAGCAAAGCAGACTGTTCAGCTACTCAATAACTTCTGCTTATGCTTCATTTTCTCAATTCTCACAAGTGTCGTCCCTGCTGTGGCAATGTAAGTGGCAAATATACCCGCTATAGTATCTTTCTTCGGGTCTTGCTGTATTGATGCGTGCGTGTGTGTGAGCGGTGACTTTCATTTCTATCAAATTGATTTCCGCTTATGGCACTTTGCTCTCGCTTACATGTTGCGCCTTCACACACACTAGCATATATGACACACACACATATATAATATAATATATATATATATAATCGCACTCACGCACAATGAATATTTATGGTGCTCTCAGTCATCAGGATGTAAAAGTCATCAATGGTCGTCGCCTGATATGCCATAGAGATTATGTTAATGACTCCATTAAATCATTCATTTGGCAGCCCAACCACTATATGGCTTCTGTTCCTCTATGGTCATGTGGCCTTTGACTTACAGCCAACTTTTCTATTAATTATGTTTACCTAATGATAAATGTTGTCCTTGTTTTGCTTATATAGAAGCCAGGTGCAGAAATTTATACTGTACTGACATTCTTCTGATTATAAAACTGACATGCCGTCAAAGATTCGCATTCAAATATTCCGCCGCAATTATACTTCTCTAACCGTGCAGTTTCAGGCACTACCTGCGGCTCAAGTTGTTAATTGCTTATAATTAGGTGGGACATACACAGCATAAAAGACGCCAACAAAAGGCAATGGGTAAGACTGAGCACCGACTTCCTGCAGTCTAATTAAAAGGCTGCAGGTAATTCGCCTTTAAAGGTTGGCTATATGAATGGCAATAATAAAACTAATTGCTTAAAAATGTTCTCAACTTTGCTGAAAACTTAATTGCAGTTGAAATAAGCTGCTAATTGCACGATGAGTAGGTAAAAAATAATTTGTAATTAAAAAGCAAACGACTATGCACTGAGTTAATAAAAATACTAGTGCAATACGTAGCAAAACAATGCATTTACACTCAAATTAATCGCATCTAAGTACACTGCACTAAACAGATACACTGATTTCACAACCAAAAAGACAAGTAAAAAACCTCAGCTTACCGAATGTAGATCACAGACATTATTCGTGCACAAATACGTGGAATGATATATGCGCATACTCTGAAAAATTGTCTGCAATAGCGTTCATTGAGCTGTGAACATTATATGTACTACATGCTGCGTGTTTATCGACAATGAGGCGTATGCTTAATATGCAGCAGCAATCACTCATCCGCATACTTTTGTGCCATTGTACATTTGCATGAAGCGTCAATTTTGTTTCAACTATTCAATGGATCGAGCTGCATCAAGAGTGTTAAAAATGAATTGCACTTCATTAAATAACCATCAAAACAACTCAATAAAATAAGAACTAAATTTTTGCTTCAGAACGATGCAAACTGCGGCCACTCTATCTGTGGCACAAACACAACTAAATGCAAATGATTGTATGAACACACACATATTGGTGTATATGTGTGCATGCCACTGTATGTGCCGTGCATAGCAAACCCTAAAAAAATAAAAATAAAACTTTTTCAATTTAACTACGATTACATTGCGCACAGGCCACAAATTTTTGGTTCAATTTACTAACTGGCTAGCGAGCGCTGCATGCCCCTGGACTAAGTTTTGGTGAGGTTTGAGTGATGGAGTGGTTCATAAAATTGGATTTGTTTGTGGCAAACTTGTGTAGGCTTTACGTTCACCCCCTACGGCTGTTTCAACTATATTGAGTGATATGCAGGCCATTTATGCAAAGCTTTTAGCAGTTAAGAATTCAAAATATAAATATTAATTTAATGAAAAGCAGTCCATCAAAACTAGCCGTCAGCAGTTGACGGGCTTTCTGTTGCAGTACTCGTACTCTGTTTCGGTTACATTATGTCGGATTTGTCAATTTTGGTTAAAGGCCCCTTATCACTCCCTATCCTTTCCAGTCTTGTCTCGCTTAGAATTTTACAAAATATTGCAGCAAACTGCTGGCGATGCAATAAAATGAAAACGCTTCGAGCTGTCACGGGCTTGTAACTGCAAATTGAACAAACATATGAAAATGGTCAGCGTCAATAAAAATTGTCATGCGAATACACTGAAGCTTTTGATATGGTCTTTTTATTGCTGATGTGGCAACGTTTTGTAAAGTTATTGAGTATGAGTATAAATACGAGAAAAGAAAATCAAAAATGAAATTGAGAAAGAAATATTTCAACTAAGTGGGAGTCGTTATGGATCTATTATAGTACATTGGCTATTGTTTTATGTATTCACTGCAAATAATTTCGCCTGGAAGCAGTACAATTGTAAAAGCCGCAGCCAATATCCTTGTTAAGGCAACGTTGAAGGACATTAAAATTCATTAATAATGCCTTCAGTAAGAGACGCATCAGCATCAAACTACAATGCCACAAACAGTGACAGAGTCAATATGACAATAGTCAGGCCTAACGCAGGGGCCGGTAAACGGGGAATAAAAAGAAGCACAGAAATGGAGAAGAAGAATTCAGTGGATCGGACACAGGAGACACGAGACAAAGAGAATAAAGCGCACACAAACAAATATAATAAATACCATAAAAGTTGGTTGCCCCTGCCTGCCACTGTCACTATAATGGAATGCGCCTGGCGGCAAACCACCATGGCCAACTATTATTTTGTGGCAGGATATACTGGTCCGGGACGCCGAGCTTAACTCAAGTTGTGGCCTTTGTTTAGTCAACTAAGTTAAGCATTATTTTGCAGCATACTTTCAGGCAATATGCAGCAATTATTAAGATTAATAATACGATGTCAAGTCAGCATGGCAAGGACCAAGGTGAATCCCGACTCTAAGTTGATGTGTTTTTAATGAGTTGTACGTTGCCGTTAGAAGTCATCAGTGAATGCTGAATGGCATCGGAGCAGCAATTAAAGCCCATTTATTAATATTAAATATTTCAACGACAATTAAATAAACCAATTCATAGAAGAGATATACATTTCTGTGGCCCTGTGGCCGGTCTCTCTCTCTCTCTCTCTGAATGGTCACGGTCAGTCCCAGACCCAAACCCACACCAGATCCAACGAAAATGGAAACTTATACCAAAGTCTATCAGTTTAGCAGCGAAAAACTTTGCCGTTCTACTACACCGAGCAAATGAAATTTTCATTAACCGCAAAAACCAAAGTGATTTTAACATTTTTCCCAATGCCACAACCAAGTTTCAAGTGGAACCTCAAAGTTTTCGACTCGACCCAACTGGACACATGTTACAAAATTAGCAAATAAATTTCAAGCACGGTCAAAGTTTTGCGCATTCAAAATGTAAATGAAATGCACGCAATTGTTGACATGCAGTACGCGAATACTTACGTATACACTTAGTCCTTTGGCCCATCCGTTTGCGCTGCATTTCTTAAGAGAAAGCGCCTCAAAATATTTTCCAACGCATTTCAATTTTGCGAGGAATACGCGTAATTGAAATTTGCATTTGTGTGTTTCAGCTCTAGGCAAAGACAAAGAAAAACAACTGCAGGCAAAGAGAATGCAGTGTTTCCAGTGTTTCCACACTGTTGACTGGTAAAAAGACCAATTAGGCGCGTTGCGGTGCGGCGTGGAATTTTGATTGCAATCGCAAGTTTTTGCTTTAGGTGTTCCATGCTATATAGTCCATTTCTAGTATTCACCTAAAACGATGTTAAAGCGCATTGCTAACGTTTCCATTGGCCAGTCCTTGTACAAGAATGGTTATGTGAAATGCTAAGTTGACATTAGAGTCAATCAAAATGTGCACCAGAAAAGAGATGTTAAACAGTATTTTCAGTAGAAAAAAAAATAATGTTAACAATGCAACCCTGATGACTCTTACTTAATTCTAAACAGAAAAAAAAAAAAAATTCTAAAGAGTCCGATGGAGGCAAAAGGAGGGCAACAAACTTTTTGTCGACTGCCGTCCACAACAACCACAAATTGAAGAAAAGCAGAGCGTAAACTTAAAAAATTATGAGCAGCAATAAGCAAGAAGCAGGCACATGGCAATATGAATGCGCTGCATCCAAGTTCTACGTTGAGCCGAAGGCCTTACCAGAAACAAAACAAAATGACCGCCCTGAAGCCATGAAATTGCAAAACAAAAAAAAAAGGTAATGGCAAGCAGCAACCGTAAATTTTATTGCATGACTTGATTAAATTCGCATGCAATCCAGCTGCCAAAATCAGCACGAAAGCAACGACAGTGCTTGACGTGCCACGGCTTAGGGTTGAAGCAATGGTCATACGGGTCAGTTGGGACAAAACAAAAGGCCAACCAACTATAGAGGCGACGCCGTTTCTTTACTTTTTTCGACAAACGACTCTTGGCTTGATGTTTTTCACTTCAACGTAACTTAATGAAGTTTCAGTGTCACTGTGTAAAACTTCTAGCCAGTCAGCCACCCAACCCTTTAGCCCTTTCTAGCTCTTCTGCATTAATGTTATGATGGACTTTACTCAAAGCCCAGAACAGCAACAGAAAAAAAAAACTAAAACGATTTTGAACTTTAATAAGTATGTGTGCAAAAGCTCAACTTTGGCTGCGTTTCGTTGATTTTTAGAGAGGACCAAAAAAAAAGGCTGCTTTTCTATGGAACTTTGCTTAAATATGCTTCACGAAACTTGAAAGCATTTGAAGTAATGAAAATAGAAAAAAAAATAGAACGCAACGTTGTAAACTCATACTCACTACGAACCACTCCCACCCACTTGGAAGGAATATCAACCAACTACCAGCTGCGACGCTGCGCAAAATTTAACGAAGCTTAACCTCATTCAATGTGAAAATACACTTTACGTGTACTTTTCGCTGTCATTTCGGGCACAACTCGAGCAGCAATTGTGCAAATACTTTGAGCCAAAAAACTAGAAAGAGAAAAATAGTTTCTGAGTG
This sequence comes from Chymomyza procnemis, assembly GCA_035046065.1. NCBI lineage: Eukaryota > Metazoa > Arthropoda > Insecta > Diptera > Drosophilidae > Chymomyza > Chymomyza procnemis. The sequence continues at coordinate 251,315 of JAWNOJ010000026.1, forward strand.
TTGCCGAGTGACTCCGGGCACACTCCCTCGCCCCTGACGGATATAGCTGCGGGTGGGTGTAACTACGACTTTTCAAAGTTTAAGCAAAGCAAAATGATGAATGAGGCGCAGGTACCAACTAACGAAGAGAAGTCTCCTACAAAAAATACTATTACGAACAACGTAACATACTACATTTGATTTTCGCTAGCGGGATTGCCCTTTAAGCGGGTGTAGTTTGAATTATGCAAGAAGCTCGAAACAACCATGATAAACTACTGAAAGAGCGCAGCAATGAAATTGAAATTGAAAGTGCAGTAACGTGAATCCGGAAATTGGTTTCATATGACACCAACCGACGCCAACTGACGTGGCGTAGCGTAGTGCACTGTACAGGTAGAATTGCGATGGAAAAGACCACAACTGCTGCGGCTGCAATCAAATATCAAAGTGATTTCCAAATCCCAGTCAGCCCCGATATTCAAAACAACGACGGCAACTGTGAAATGCGAAACCGATAGTTTTGAATGTATCTGATGGAGTGTTTAGGGTTCATGCGTGTCATCAACATGTCAGCGACACCTTTTCATATGCTGGACAAATCCATGTAGTGAAAGTGAGTGCAGCCAATTAGACGACAATCTATGTCTGGTGGAGGCAATGAACTTGATGCTTGCAACTAACTACTCGGTGCGCAAGTATCTAGTTACAAAATCCGAGCAAACAAATCATCTAGTAATGCTATGCTTATAAAAAGCCCATCTGCGTGCGTAAAAATTAACAATTCAAAGCTGACAACACAGCTGAGCAGACAAGGTAGCTGTGACTAAAAAGCTTCCAATAGAGATTAACTGACACAAATAAGCAGCGAGGCGGCAACCAAACAAACAGGCTAAAACCAAAGCAAAAGCCAGGGCTTGGTTGCGACATGAACCCAATACCAAATGCCGGCCAACAAAAATGCCCGCCTGTCAGGAGTTCATTAATGATCAAAGCATTAATATGGCTGTTGCTGACCATAACAACGAGGCCAACGGAGGGCATTACAACGGCGCCGCCCACGCAGCTACAGTTACAACTGCAGCTGCAGCATGCCAAAAGCAATTACCATGACCTAGGCATGGAGGCGCTGGAAGGATTAGCAGGATACACGCGAAACTACTATAGTGCTGTGCCTGTGTCCAACGCTGATGGCCCACTAGATGCCGGCGATGGCGGTGGCGCTGTTGACGACTTGGCAAGTATAGCATATGCAAATTATGACGCCAAAACCAATAGAGAACACTTCGCTGCTGCAGAGCTGGGCAATAGTCTGAGCGGCTTTGTGCCAGCCATATCTGACTATGCACCATACCAGCAGAATAGTAACAACAAACTGCAGAATGAATACGGGCAAGGCAAAATCGATTTTGCCATTAATACTGCAAATTTTGAACCCAATGCTGGTGAAAAGACACATGACGACCCCAATGAGTCTCAAGCCGACGGCGCCATCGTTGCCAATGAACATTTAAGCTACTACAACACAGCGCCTGCCCAACAAAACTATCAACCACGGACTACCCACTCAAGCGATTATAATATCGAACAATTTTCCAATTATCGCAGTGGAGTCAGTGACAAGGATCAACTGCAACGTACTTCCGCCATACAACATCGTCATCAACCCCATTATGGCAGACCGGAAACTTATGCGCATATTATACATCAGCAGACCTTGCTTAACCAATTGAAGCAACAAGAGCAGCAACGCAGCACAACACATTCCCATTTTTATCGGTATCCGAATGATGCACAGGCACATACACAGGCCCATGGTCCGCATTCTCACACGCAATTTGAAGATCAGCAGCTACTCTACTCACACTCTGAGACGAGCAATGCTCTGCCACCCATCACTCAAAGCGTTCATCATACGGCAGCTAGCAGCAAGGCGATTGCTGGTCTTCCGCTGTCAAAGCATATTGAGATTACAAAACATGTACCCGTTACTCACTACCATAGGCAACATGTGCCCTACAAGCAGAATGTGCAAGTGCATGTACCTCGTGCCATTATTACGCCTGTGCCTCGGCCGATACCCATCAAGGTGCCGGTATCCAAAACAGTGGCTGTTCCACAACTGCAAGAAGTTAAAATTCCAATTGAAAAAGTGAAGCCAGTGGCAATTGAGCGACCTGTGCCCTTTGTGGTGGAGCGAAGGGTACCGTACCGGGTGGAAAAGCCTGTGGCCACACCATTTTATTACCCCTATCCAGTGAAGGTGCCTGTAGTGCGCACTATAGTGCACAAACAGCTGCCAGCGCATGCGTCGCTGCTGCCGCGAGCTCAGTATCCCCTACAGTTTGCATCTGGAGGCTGGAATACTCCCAATAGTTTAGTCGGTTGAGTATATTAACATTTACTATTATCTCATATGAATGTTTGTCATAATGCCGCAACTAATAAATCATTAATGTTATCCTTAAAGTGAAGGCACTGTCATTCCTATGATTGTTAATCCCTTGCGGGCAAATTGCGCTTGAATCATTTCAAATTTAAACTGCTCTTTGCCCCTTTTGATGAACTGTTTGTTCCGTGGGTTGCTTACTGGATTGCCCACTGAAGTAATTGCAATTAGTGCCAAAAACGAGCGCGAAACTGCAGAGAAACTTGAAAACTTCTTCTTTTGGCCATGCAATGGAAAACAAGACATTGAAGTCAGAAGGCGACTTCCAAAATGTGGTAAAGTAGCAAAGTAAAACTTTTTAATTGAGCTACAATCCAACAAATGTGGCTAATAAATATGTATCGCAGTGTGAGCAGGACTGCGTGTGTTTCTGTGGCGGAGAGGGTGTCTTGGTAAAGGAATGGAAGTTGTGCGCAGAGGCGAAAGTGCAAGAAAATGCAGCGTCTAATTGCCAAATACAGCAATAGCAACTACAAGATGCGGATGCAGTCAACAATGGTGCACAAAATGGACGCGACTTACAAATTTGCCAAAGCTTTAACGAAACACCAACAAAATTAGCAAAAATGTTAGGTTGAAGGGCATAAGCAAAGCTCTAGAGACGCGCGATGCTGGTGAAGATGCTGACTTGCGTATGGCCAACCAACCAACTGCTACAAGTTATTGTAAGTTTATGAAATTAGCTTTAATTGACATTGGATATATACTGTTTATTGGTCTTGCAGTTGCTGTTGCTTTTAGTTAACGCAAGTATGTTAACTGTCTATAATGCTTTGTATCTAAGCCGACAAACCAAATAATAATAATCTGTCACTTTCTCTTGGGTGGTGTGGGCACCTTTCGGAAGGAGTAATTACAAAAAGCCAAATTAAACATACATCCGCTTCAAATGTTTAGCCACACACGGCCCGGACATAAATTCATAATTGCAGCACCCACAGAAACCACTTCGTTAAGCATTTTACAACTCGTTTGACAACTGCCCCAATGCGGGCAAATGTTAAAGCCACAAAACGCAATGACGATGCGTCCGGTCAACCGCGATGCTGATGGTAAGAGCTGCTTGGAGACCATACTTCTATGAGGTGGAAGGCTTATCAAAAATGGGTTGTTGCAATTTTGCTGGTTGGGCGCTCACTTTTACAGTCTAACAGATTGGCTGTTTATGCGCGGTTGCTTAGTGTTTGTTTACAATTAATTTGTCACGTATACGCACTGTGAGCAGGAGACGACTGTTAAACGGAAGTGTAGAAGCATCTAAAAGAGAAATTTGTTTGAAATTTGTATCGCTTGGCAGCAGCAACAAGCAGCACTTCACAACTTTCTGACACTGGGCAACGTGCCAGGCCAAGTGTCCACTCCAAAGAGAGACTACACGGCTATAACTTTATTGCCCAACACCACTTGATAAAGTGAATGGCCAAAATCACAAAAAAAAAAAAAAACATAAAACAAGGCAAAAAACAAAATGCGTTTAAATCAGCGTCAAAGCCACGGCCGACATAGTTAGAGCTGAGAGTGTCCCAACTAGGGCCGTGGGGTTGCCCAGCAACAAAATGACTTTATAATTTAGCAAATGACGCCGCACTTTTGGCCAGGCAACGGATGGCAAAAGTAGGACTTGCTTAATGTCCGTTGACCGCTGCAGCGAGTTAACCGTGCAGTAATACATACAACATTAAGGCGAACTCAGAGCTCGAGCTGCAGGAAAACCAAAGGCAAAAAGCAAAGATAAACATTAAATATTAATCAGCACTTTTACCTCAAAAGTTTGATAATTGCTGCGCAGCTGAAATGACGGCGGAAACAAGTCAAAAGCTTTAAGCGCGCAGCAGATATGAAAAATGACAACAAAGCTTTCGAAACAGTTGCGGGACCCCATCCGGTTAACTGGCGCGCTTTGTCGGCAGAGAATGCGCCAAAACTTTTAACCCATTTTGTGAACAAAGTTTATGGCGGGTAACTTACGTTACTCTACGGCTATTGTGAGGTTCATTTGTTTCCTTTTTTTGCGTTATTTATATACAACATAAAAATTAAGACTCAGGTGTTTGTTGTGGTTTAATATTGATGTTTACTTCGTTTGCGTTGAGTATAGTAAATATTTTTATTGAATAAATTTAGAGGGTTGCAACAAGGTTACATACACACTATCGATTCGAACAGTAAGTGCAGAATGACATAGAACAATCTAACGAGAACTTTGTAACCTTTTAATGGTCGTTCTGAAAGTTTTAAAATTTACTGCATACAACTTGGCGTATGAGTGATATTCCTTGTTTCAAGTTTTATGCCGCATTTTAAGTGTGGTATATTTTTGCAGTGTATACGTATCTCACCATATTTATAGTCGGCGTAGATATTCGGTGCTGTAGAATGTGCTATTTGGCGTGCAAAATTTATGCTCGTAAAGGAAAAATGCTGTTGGTATTATACTTTACGATTACCATAAACTATTTACACTGAACTTTAATAATCTTTTGCGTGCAGTAGCAAAATTCTTGCCGTCACTTCTATACAAGCACATAAAAGGATTTATATTAAGTCATAGCCGCCCACCTGACCTACCTTAGTCTACCTCAATCTAGTATATGGCGATATTTAGTTGATGTGCAAAGTTTGACACACAAGCAGCTACCCAAGCGTGTAATTGCCATTAAAGTGCGCTTAAAATGAGCTAAGAGACCAACCGAGCAAGTTTTATAGAAAACGCAAGCTTTTGTGTACCTGGTCAGTTGGCTAAATAAGTATACCAACTTCTAAGTGCTTTACCAAGCCATTCCCTACAACATACCCACTACTATTCCAATATTTTAACAGCAGGCCTGACCACTCTACTATATTTTGCCTGGCAATTTAAACTTGCAAAATTTCGGGCGTTGCGTTGAATATTTAATTGCACATTATTTTAAGTTTAAGCTCAGACACATGCCGTAGGCAGACTGCACAACAAAGTTGGCCTAGCTGGCTGGCTAATGGAGCAAAGTCGTAAGACTGCTAATCAACTGTGGGCAGGATTGTAACCACTCATCATAACTGTCTCTAATTGAGACACAACGCTGTACTCTTCCTATTATACAGTTTCACACAGTAAAAGGTATTTTGTTACAGTAAACTAACTTATCTTTCATTCTGAAAGCGAGACAAAATAATGATTGACAGTGACGTACATGCAACTCTAGGTATTGTTAGGCCGTCCACATGAGCAAATGAAAATGTACCCATGGCAGTGAGTTGTTGTCAACGGTGTCAAGCATAACAAAGCATTGAATTGGCTTAAGTCAACAATCATATATGCAAAGCTAAAAACTAGGCTCATATATCAAATTAAGGCCAGGCAGTTGTGCTAAAGCAAAAACAAGTTCATAGGCAGGAATATTTGAAATTAACAACGTATCTTTCAAATATGTAGTAACCCAAGTTGGCTATTTTGCACTTATTTGCATTAAACAATTGTGCATCAAGTTTAAACAAACAATCACATTGCAAAAAAGCTATGGATAGTCGCTGACTTGCTGACAGCACACTATTTAAAGTCGTATCGTGCAAAAATTATGAAGTGGAGTAAGATTATTCATTCTTCCTGGTAAAAGCAGTTGGCAAAAAATATTACTCATATATAAATTCTGCTCATACATCCGTTTTTAATAAATTAGTTAGTAATTCGCCATGCCTCAGTGGGTCGACCTGGCACGAGACTATGTTCTGGCAGACAAAATGCAGCTCTGGCAATGCGTACAACTTAGACACACTTCGATACAACTATAGCAGCCAAGTGCGCATAAAACAGAGACTCCTTCCTGCAAAGGCAACAGCACTAGCAACAAAAAACTCTATATAACCCGCTGTCTGTGATGCTCACGTGTATCGTATATAAGGTATATGGTATATGCTGCATATATAGAATGGCACATCCGTTGCGCAACGCCCTCTTCATTCGCTTAGTGGAAACAAATGTCTTTTTGCTATTTGCAACAACATGTTATACCTACAAACACAGCCAAACATTTATAGGGTGCCTTTTCCACGTCGAACTAAATATAGTTTTTTTATTTTTATACTATGACTTAAATTAAGTTGCCGAACAATGCAGTCTTTCTAACAAATTAATTCTAAAAAAAAAATTTATAAAACCTTTAAATTCGTCACATTTGACACAAAAAAAATCCCCCATTTTACTAGCCACTCATTGCAACTCATATCTGTACATGAACCTGCAGTCCGTATGTAAAAATATATGGCCACAGCCAGAATGCACAGCTTGGGCACATATGGTTGCCTCAAGCTGCCTTAATGCTAGCAGCACTCCATGGTCTTGGCTAAGCCAACACAAGAGCCAAAAGCCGCCACGATTTTTATCATATACTCATTTCTTTGCGAGGGCATTTTTCGGCACTTCTCAATGCAAACGCAATTCGGGTGCCTCAGTACAAATACTATATAAAAACTGAAGCAGAGTCAATTGGTAATTGGTATTTTATTGGAGCCGCAGCTGTCCCACAAACAGATATCAAGGCAAAGACAGCGAGTGTAAATCATTTTAGCATAACGTAGACATAATCTTTAAAAGCAGGTCTGGCGCAACTAACTGGCTTAGCACGTGCCACGCTTTTTGCACGTTTCGGTTATTGTCTGGTTGGGCCGTACCAAGAAGTGAAATCGTCGAGTATCCTAAAAAATTCATAACATGTGCGGCAGACGCACCGAAAATTCACACATGGCAATGGACGAACGCTGGCAACATGTCTGCCCACCAGACAACCATCATGGCCTCAGCAATTACCATGGCTTGTAAGTGGTGTGCTTAGATCTGAACATCATGGGATAAACGCATTATTGCGTTTGAAAGGCATCCAGTCTTTGTATCTTAATACAAAAAATTACATTTGATACAATAATGGGAAATGTGGATTCATTGAAATGTTGTGTATTTTCAATGAACCACAAGTACGTTTCGATTGACAACGATAAGAGTCTAATGGGATTTCTATTAGAGTCGTAAAGAGGAACAATGGGTTTCAAGAAAGAGGTATCGCGCATAAACACTTGAAACTTATTTTGCAAAATGTTATGCAAAAATATTTGTATAAATAGTGCTGAGGGTGGCAAAAGTTTTAGTAATATATTGTAAAATTTTGAGACTAAACGTACAACTTTCATTTTGAAAAAGTTTTTTAATAAAAGTGCAAACATAGTGGCAACAGACAGACACATATACACTTACACAGACATGCACCGACACATTCACAGACCAGACTACATACCCTCACATGGGTACTAACTACATTATTAAAAGCAATTGCTTTGTTTTGAAACTCTCTGTTGATAATTGCATTTAGTATGAGTATTTATGCGTGTGCGTGAGCCTTTAATTTTAATTAATTAATTTTATTTGCTTTGCATCAGCATATAAAAAAAATGCACATAAACTAATAACATACATATATAGAATGTTGCATTTTTACTTCAGGGCTACTAGAGACGCTTTTCGTTCGCTGTACTGCCTGCAATTTTTGCATTATGCAGTTAATTAAATATTATTTTTATGACAGAATTAAAACAAGAGCAACTAAATAATAACATTTAATAATGTGTAGCGTATGAAAGAAAATCATAAAGCGGCATAATAATATTTAAAGTGTTTAATTTAACATAAAAAATGCATAAAACCCGCAAGCAAAAGCTCGTTATGAGCGTGTACCGAGTATGTATATTGTATGTCCGATGGGAGGATACTGAAAAAAGAAGAGTATGTATGTCTAACTTAACTAAACAAACGACTATACACGTACACATTCAAAGCTGAATGCTCTTATAAAGGAGTTTCAAGCTTTAGTATTACGTATACGCACGCATGCACATGGCGACATGGCAAAATATTTTGTATGCAAAATAAAGTGCTTCAAAAGTCACTTAAAGTATGTGCTGCCGGCAGCCGCGGAGCATAAAAAGCGTAAAAAATGTTAAATGATAAATAAAATTTACAACCGCAACAACAACAGAAGCGACATGGAAGACGAGAACGACGACGACCAGAACGACGTAGACGTAAAGGACAGCAACAATGACATGTACAGTCAGCGAAGCCAACTGCTGAAGTAGAAATGAAGTAAGTGTGAGGAGAATGTTAGGTTTCAGTGGTTCGAGGCAGGTTGGTAACAAACATATGTGGCAAAGAAGTGTTTGCTGCTTCTGCTGCTGCTGCTGCTGCTCTTTTTTCCAGCAAGATAATAAAATGCAATTTAGACATCAAAAATACACAGTAAACGGAACGCTCAAAAAGCAAGCAGCGAACAGCAAGGAACGCGGCTCAACCGCAGCTCCTCCATACGACAAAACGACAAATCTCCAAACACCGCCCCAACGTTTCTGGGCCCGCCATGCCAGGCAGAAGGGACAGCGGGATAGCAAAACATAAGGGGACGGTCGAGAAGCGACAGTCGACAGTGGCATGACTGACAAGTGGCAGGCAAAGGACCGAGCCGACCCATAGCAAACAAATACAGTAGAACAAGCCATGCAAATGCCTAAGTATGCGGTGCTGGTTTGTATGCGTGTATTTATGTGTGCGAGTTGTTCAAAATGCCTGCGCAGATACAAGAAGACGCGTAGTGCATGCGAGCAATTGAGTTTTTCTTTCAGCTGCACGAATGAAGTATGAGAAATGTGATTGTCGTCAGTGTGGGTGTTTAACTTGTCGCTGTCACAATTTCCCTCCCCTTCCCCATGAAGTAAGTATTTATGTCGGTCGGTATGTGTGTGTGTGTGTGTGTGTATGTGTGTGTGTGTGTGTGTGTGTGTGTGTGTGTGTGTGTGTGTGTGTGTGTGTGTGTGTGTGTGTGTGTGTGTGTGTGTGTGTGTGTGTGTGTGTGTGTGTGTGTGTGTGTGTGTGTGTGTGTGTGTGTGTGTGTGTGTGTGTGTGTGTGTGTGTGTGTGTGTGTGTGTGTGTGTGTGTGTGTGTGTGTGTGTGTGTAGGAGTCCCAAATAAATGGCACCAATTTAATGAAATTTTATGTGCATTCAAATGGAATGACTGCGAAAACTCATCAAATTAAAGAGAATTGAAGTCAACAAAAAGTTGCCTAGCTTAAAGGGCATAGCATTAAATAGTATGCACTTTTGCACATTTCCCAATTTTGGTCCCGAGCACATTGCAATGCCAATGCCAAATCGTGAGTGTCCTAAATGAGTTGAATAGCCAAAAAGGGGCGGGCCAACAGATCACAAGAGCATTCCAACGCATACGAAGACGACAAAGGTGTGCACTTAATTTAATTAGGCCTTGTGTGCTGCTTCCAGCAGTTAGGCTTACTTCAAGAAGTCCTGCTGCCTGCTGCGTGCTGCCCTTGTGCCGTGTCAGCACATGAATGGGCCAGCTGCCAATGTAATGACTTGGAAATAGAATTTCTTGACTTGTTCTTCTTGCTTATTTGTTTTGCTTTTGTTTTCCCCCATTTGCTTCGCCTATTTAGGTAAGAAAATTCGCAGAGATGAATTTCATTTCATTTAACACAATTTTCATTGTGCGCTTTTAAAGTGAAATTAAATAAATGTGGCGCATAGCTATCCGGAAAGTCACTAAAATGGCGAATCTGTGTGTAAACCCAGTAAGCCAAATGGCAAATGCAGTATAAAATCACAGCCAAAAACGAAAAAAAACAACAATAATTGAACATAAATACGCCAGATGCGCAAATTTAATGGTAGACGATGTTATGTTAAATGAGTTAAATAATTGTTATATATATAGCAGCACATCGTCGCAAAACTTAACAACATAGCATAAAAGGTAGTGTGGTAGTGTCGTGTACACAATCCAACAAAATGAATAACAATTGCAATTTAAGAAACATCACGCAAACAATGACATATAACAATAAAATTACAACGTTATGTTAAATAATAACATTTTCCGAGCTTTTTGGTTTCTGACAGCAGGGCGTATGCGTAATGCATTTAAGTTTAATGAAATATACGTGTTTGTATGTAAAGCGCTTAAGCATTTGTGGGTGCGCGTGTATGAGTGCACGTTTGTATTGCGTATACGCCAAGCCAGATTGATGTTACTCTCACCACCAACTCTTTACCTTATGCAACACTGTCTTGAACACAGGCACCTTAACCGGAAATGGCTTGGGTACCTTAACCGGCACAAACTTGACCACCGGTACCGCAACGCGCTTTTCCACCGGATACGGAACTGGCCGCTCTACAGGATATGGTACTACACGCTCGACGGGTATCTTTAGCTCCTTCTCAACGCCAACTTGCACCTGCTTGGTTACTGGTATGTGTATGGGAACGGGTTTGCGCACCGGCACAATAACCGCATGAGACACGGGTATCTGTACTGCCTTTTCGTATGGCACGTGTTGTTTCTTGACCACTGGTACGGGTACATAGTTGATGATGTCAGTATGATGTGATTGCTGAGTGTGGCCATGGTCGTTTGATTCGGGCAAGTAATTAAAATTCGATTCTCCATCATCGTGCTGTTGATAATCGCTCAGCCCGTTAGACTGCTCATGGGGTGTAAAGTAGGTGGCATGCTCCGACTCATGATGTTGCTGCTGCTGCTGCTGATGGGATTCCTCTATTTGCTGTTGTTGGCGGTGTTCCTCACCGTAACCGGAATTTTGATCATAATGATGCATAAAATTGCCAACAGAGATTTTGTCGTAGGCGAAGTTATGCTCCCCGTCGCTGTGCCCGGTCTTTTCATGCTGAGGTGTTCCCGCCATCCAAGTGCTTTGGTATTCACCATTACCATTCGTCGGCAGGAAGCCATCATTGTGGTGCACAACAGCTGTTGGCAAATTGTAAATCGCAGTGTGCGTCCCGGCACTTGAGTGCTGCTGATTGTTTTCCCCGCCGTAGTTACTTACGCCCGCTGCATTGGCGTAATCATTTGCAGCCGTATCTTCGTGCTGCTCCTCGTAAATTGGTATCTCTTGTTTCGTCGAGGCAACAGCCAATGCTTCAGTATGCGTAGGTGCAACAGCGCCATGGCCGTTACTAATGTGCCCCAAGCCCGACAGATTTGTAAGCCCATTAAGTGCAGCCGCTATTCCGCCATTGACGCTACCGTAGCCACCGGCAGATGCATCACTGTTGCTACTGTAGCTGCGTCGCTTGGTTTGCGGGTTGCCCGCAGCTGTTCCCAACTTGGTCACATAGTGCTGCAGTTGCTTGGACTGCACTTGCTGCTGCATCGGTTGCCATCGATTGTCGTGGAGTATAGCTGCCATGTTGTTGTAGACATAACTGTCATGCAGCTGTGCTTTTATTCCAATGCCCGTTGAGCTTGTCAGTTGCATTGGCATTGATGGAGTCTTAGCCGCTGTTGTGCCGCAACATACAATTGCCAGTATGACTGTGTGCACCATGTGCTGTTTAAGAGAATGACGACATGGTAAAGAAAAGATAAAATGCTTTAAAATTCAACTCTTGTCGCTCAAAGTGGTTGAAAAATATTTCTGTGTCACTGGGTACTCAGCGTGAAAAGTTGCTTGAGTTTCTTGTTGCGTCCTTTTGTCTTCGTTTCATTCATGAACCACTTTTCATAATTTGCAATCACTTGGCGTTAAGCATTTTTTTCTCACTGCTCGTATTTCCACACTAACTACTCCTCCTGACTTCCGAAAAAACACACTTCCCTACTCACCAAATATGTTCGTACCATTTTCTTAAGCTCTGTTGACTCAGGAGACATCGATAGCTCCTCGCTTGCAATTCAAATGTCTGCTGCTTGCATTTGGCCCGCGTATTTATATCAGAGTTCAGAGTAGGACAACGTCAAGACCAATGTTTTGCTCTTACAGCACTCACCAACTAAGACTTCGGGCTGAGGGACAAAGTGACTGCCTGCCATTTGTTGGATGTCTGCACGAAATGGATTTTACAGCAGCAACGACGCCATGCCAAGCCATTTCACCGCGAATTTGTGAATTAAGTTACGCGATCAATTCAAATCATAAAAAAACACAAAATGGCAAAAATAACATCAATTGCAGAAAATTCATAAAAAAAAAAAACCGGCTGCAGTAACAACGTAGCAAAACAATAAAGTTCAAAGTCATTTTGCATTTTACCAAAGCAAAGCGTCTAGGAATTGGATGCAGCAAGGCACGTGCCACTTAACCAGCAGCCATGGCAGTCAATGGCAATAATAATGAACTGTGTCTTCATTATAATCATACTTTGATCATGATCTGTGCAGCTGGCTTTGTGCCATTTCGCATAATGTGCCTTGTGTGTGTGTGTGTGTGTCTCTCTCTCTCTCTCTCTCTTTGCAACAAAGTGGTTTGGTAAGTTTTGAGTAGCATAGATTTTTGGGGCGGCAACAATCGTTTATTTAAAGATCCATTGTTAAAGTCTAGTACCTTTAGAGACTCGCCCGTTCATGTTTTGCTTCATTTTCAAAAATGGTAAGGTTTAATTGTTTTAACATTTTGTATTTGGTCATTGTGTTCCAAAAAAGAAAAAGAAATTGTACAACATTAAGCTGGACACCACCACTCTGTTCACTTGCTGTAGTCGGCGAACGGGTGAGGGCCGATCCCAGGGAAAAAGTGAACGCCTTTTGAGTGCACCTGCAGACATGATGGTGCTGATTATATTTTTCTTACCAAGCGTAACAGCTCGTTAGTATTTTCAAGTGCTTTTCATTTACTTTCCACTTTCCCGCAATACCTCACTTTTATATGGCTAAGGCAACATCCACGACGCCACAACGTTAAGGAAGTGTACTGATTTGAAAGGAAACAAACATTTTGTAGCTATCGTAGCTGTCTGTTGTTGTTTTTGTTGGCGATTTTTGTTGTTTTTATTTTCTTACTAAGCTTGCTCTCAGCGACTGTTACTTTTTTAGTGCAATTTACGCTTACTTCATTTCAATTACAATTACATGATACTTTGACAGAGACTTTGGGGCGCTTATGCAACATAATGGCTACAAATTGAGAAATGATATAACCAGCAGTATTAAGCTTAAATCATGTCTTTACAATGGGTTAGGCAGTGCAGGTAATTTTGTTTGGTACTTTACCTATGATCTGTATTTGTGTTTCATTCCGTTTTTAGTCTTGTTTATTTATCAAAAGTACACCAAAAATATATTGTACACATAAAATGTTAGATTCTGATGCTACTGTTGTCATTTAAAGCACGCTCAATCGATATTTTTGACCCGGAAGTAAATTTATGTACATGTATAGTATAAAAAAAACACACACACACATACACACACACACTCACACATCAGTAACATGAAATCGGTTTTTAAATATTTTTTGCCAGAGTTCAAACAAATGGTTATGTATACAAAACAGTAAATAAAATAAATAAAATTCAAAATATAATGGGGCACATGGGGGGATAAAAGTGTAAAGAGCACATTTGTCGCTTTGTTTTTGAACAGCTTTCAAAAAGTGTTGCCAAATTTGTGTGCATTTTTTTAACCTCTTTGTGCTGCTGGCCAACTCATATTCTATAACATACAATATATAAAAAAAATTTGCATAGAAATATCAACTGTAAAGCTGCTTGCTGTGTCGCATATCCATAGCGAAAAGTATTTACATTGTATTTATGCATACAGTTTGTTGTTGAGTTTGGCAGTGTCTTCTATTTTATTATTTTATACACATAAATAAAAAACAAAAATGAAATAAAAAATAAATGCATTCGAATGCTTTAAAAGCTTTTGTGTCGTCATATTGTAGTAGAGACTGGCTGTACTTTACGGCGCACTACATGACGTATACTTAACACAAATTAACTAAAGCACAAAATGCGCCTTTGGAGACCACAACACGCCAAAGCAAAACACATACGGTCACACTCTCATTCAAAAACCCAAAGGGTGGGGTACTGTGTCTCGCCTTTAAATATAATATGTGAGTAAATGTGCTGCTTGTTGTACAAAATTAACTATTACATGTTAAGTGGCATAATTTGTATAAGCTGGCACATTACCACACACAGAAATACTATTAAAAACTTACACACACACAGTACACACACTCGCATATAAGCATATATTTTTATATGTTTGTAATTGTAGCAAAGGCGCAGCTAAGTATGCTTCATACGAAACTAGTGTGTACTCTGCCCCAGGCACATAAACGCCAACGACCCAAGTTTCACTCATGAATGTGTCCTGAGGAGGGCATCCAAGTGTCGTGTCGACAAGAGCTATACCCAAAGCCTTCTGCTCGCCAGCTAGCTCTAATAGTTGTATGTCGCGTGCCTTTTGTAAGTTTCAGAAATGCTTTCCAGTTGTACATTTTGTTAGTTGTAACCGATGTGTATTTGGTTGGTCTTTAACTCGCTTTTTATGTGACTGACTAATTAAGATAAGTGTGTCTGATTTTCATATTAATGGCTGCGACCCACAAATTGCCTACTACCCCGCGCTACAGCCACAACATGCCCATTGCGCACCTCTTATCTTAAATGTTTAGAGCAAACCAAAGTGCCAAACGTTGCTACACGTCTATGGAACCATGTGTGTCCTGTGCGTCCTATGTGTGTGTTTGATGTGTGTGATTTTCAAATATGAACACGAACACGAGCAATTAGAAAAGTTCTGCCCGTACCGTTCATACATACTTATCTTAAATGTTTAGAGCAAACCAAAGTGCCAAACGTTGCTACACGTCTATGGAACCATGTGTGTCCTGTGCGTCCTATGTGTGTGTTTGATGTGTGTGATTTTCAAATATGAACACGAACACGAGCAATTAGAAAAGTTCTGCCCGTACCGTTCATACATGGTGTACCAGTCGTACATGAGCATGTGCTTCCAGTCGCGTTGGGCACAAAACAATTAATTTCGCGTACCTCCCTCGCACACGCTCACGCTTACAAACTAATACGATAATATACATACAATTCAGCCTCCGCAGTACGAAAAAAAAAAATAATCACAAAAAGCTGTGAAACTTGAATCGTGAAACATAAAAGCGCCACAGCGGCCATGTACAACAACCGGAAACGGAAGTGCACAACTCTTTGCGTGAATTAATCACACAACGCCTACAACTAGCAGCATGAGCACGTCAGGCATAAAAAGTTGCCTACTTCGTCTTTAACGACAAGTAGTTCCAAGTTATATAGTTGACGGTTACCACTTTGCAGTCGTCGCTCCTGGGCACTCCATTAACTCACGACCCATGGAGCAGGCGCTGTGCTAATTAAATATGCGGGCGTCACCCAAGTCCTCAGTGCCTTGCGTGACAGCTGCAAGGCCCACGCCGTGGAAGAGTGAAACTAACCAACCGGTCAAGTCGAGTGTTTACACATATACACGAGGACACTCACGATGTTTTGCTGGAATCCTTCTTATAAAGTGTATACTACATATATTAATAATATAATGCAACTTGAAACACGCATGAAACGTTAATGTTTTATCAGTAGGACAACAACACCTACTGCAGAATACATTTACAGATTTATTTTATGGCCTTTGGAGTTGCACTTGCAGAAAACGCGTAAACCCTACAATTTGGCAGTATTAAATACCAAATCTGCTAAAAACTTCGCTATAAAATGACTAAAGAGTGCAACATCTTCCCTATGGAATAAGGCATTTTATGCTTAGTTTAAAAAAACTTATTTTAGAAATTCAACCGTTTATACTTTATGTTTTTGAATTATTTTAAGAGACCATGTTGTTACAGATGCAGAAAACAATATATAACTAAGAGAATAAAAGAAATATACCTGTAATTACTTTACACTGAACAACAGTCGAGCTTGTCTTAATCCGCCTAAGAATTATTAAACATTATTTTCTGAAATTTTGTAACATGTGAGAAATGGCAGAGCCTATATTTCTTATACAGATTTTTATGTGATATAATTCCCGATTCCCCACACTTTTACGAATTTAATCAACATCGTTACGATACTGGAAGAAAATATATATTTGCCTTTCCCTTTTAATAAACTGCATAAGTACCAGTAATTGCAATTATATAAATTTGTATATAAAATATATTCGAAAATGTATAGAGAATAACACTGTCAGACGTCATCTTAACTACAACAAGCTCTGTGACTATACTTGACATGATAGATGTATGCCCTTACATGGCGCATACTATACAACCTAGCAATGGATAAACCTGATTCTAATAATTCGATCGTAAGAGCCGTTTACTCCGAGTAGAAGCTACTAGAAAATATATGCTATTTACAATATATGCTATTCACATGTGTGTGTGTGTTCGGTTGTGCGTTAAACAATTGAAGATATTTTGTTAAGTATGCGACGTGTCTGACGCACGTTTTATTGTTTTTAAAAAGCGGGCGTGGCCACGTTAGATTTAGTTGAACAAATTTAACGACCGCTGCTGCTTTATAATGCAAATTAAATAAACATGATTTTATGATTTTGTTGCGTTTTCGGTTCTGTGTTTTTTTTAACGATTTGTGTATTTTGCAGTTTTTTTCCGCGATTTTGGACGTTTGTCATGGCTGTGCGGTAGACTACAAAATTCAATGTTTGGGGTGTCCATTTTATGAACCAACAGTCATCCCTGACGCCTTGGAGTGTAATTTAATTGAATAATTAAAATTTTTTATTGCTTGCCTCTGCACAGCATGTTAGTGCGGGGATAAAGGTATGAAGGCTAAGGGGAAGTCAATGTCTGTGTGTGTGAATATGCAAAGCGTGTCATTTTAATTTACGAGCATGACGTTTCCAAGAGGCAAAGAGCAGTGTGACTGATAATAAACACGAGCGCAATTAAGTATACGCCCGGGTGTGCTTTGCGCTTCCCTTTGTATAGTACACGCAAAGTCCAGATCATACTAAAACGAAAGCAACAAGACGCCACCTTGAAGATTCGCAACACAAATTATTAAATTAATGTTTTTCGCAAGGCTTTAACAGCAATTGACTCAACGAAAAATCAACAAACTTGATAAGAGACACTAAACAAGCTAATGTAACATATTCTGCAAACAAGCCGGACACAATCCTCTATGTATGTATGTATCAATTTTCATTAATTTCTCGAGAACACACGCAACCAAGCGACATTTTTATTGAACTTATCGATTGTGGACACATGCAAGTCAATAAAAATAGAAACTGAGCCAACAAGCACCAATGGACAACATAAGGCAACATACCCGGGGCGCTTAAAAGATTTTTGTCAACCCACGGGTTTCATGTCTACTCTGCTCACACTAACGAATGATCTATTTAGCTTTTGGTGCGTACATACTTATAAATATTCGAACTCCCACTTCTTAGAAGAAAAAAGACAATTTCAAAATTTGTGCGCCATTGAAGCCACAAAGAACAACACACCAAATAATTTGGCTCTATAAAGGTCTATGAACCTAATGCGCAATCAAGAATTATCGTTGCCTATGATAATATATAATATATTAGCAATTGATTTTTCCTTCATTAAAAATTCAAAGCTTTAACAATGCGTTTTTTTTAATGCACCTAAATGCTTTCAACTAGATGCCAATGCACCTGAGCTCTTAGCTTGGACGCAAACGATTACTTTCCAACCAGCCCGGCACATAGGTTGCCAAATGGACTGTGAGACAAGTTGGGCGTAATGAAAGGACATATCATTTGCCGTACTGTAAATGCATACAGCCCAACGCTACAATGCTAAAATAATCACAGCTTATTTATATTTCAACAGGATTTTGAAATCGAAGGACAGCGAGGTAAATATTCAACAACAAAGTTAAACAAGAGTTATTTTAAACAGAACGTTTTTTATGACCTCCACTGAATTCATTCGAGGATCGCTGATCTGTGATTTTTTGCTAACGTACTAAAGGTACCATGAGAGTTTACAACAATTGTAAATGATAAAAAAGAACTCGCAGCGACAACATTTACACTTGTTCAACTTTTAACACTCGTGACTGTTTGAACTTCAAAAAGTTTAAATGTTGCACTGCCCACCATGGTGCACATTTAGTAACACTTTTCACATGTTCACCACGACCATCCACTTTCAGTATTCCCTGACAAGCTCCCATGCTTCCAATTGTACTCCAACTTTATTTGAACATTGTATGTTTGTACATTTTTTTATGGCTACATTGTGCGTATTTTTTGGCTCAATGTACGTAATATCTATAAACGTAATTGGATATGTGGCCAAATTTGAACCAAGAAAGTTGCTACTGTTTGGCGGCGGACAGCTTGTGTCAAATGCGCAGGCAATCCAAATCCACAATTGGAGTGCCTTAGTTAAGTATACGCTTGGCTCCCTCGGAAATTGGCTACAATTGCAGCACGCCACAAAATGGCTGCAATAAAAACTTTTATGAAAATTTCTAAGAACACCGCGCCTGCAATTGTACAAGGAGTACCTCTGGGTTTGCTGCTGGATAAACAATCAATTTGCCAATTACTCTAAGCTTGAATTTAAGCACATGTGGAAATGATGGCAGTTCGAGCCTTAGTGAGGTTAAATTCTGTTCTTTTTTGTTTATTTTATTATTATTAAACATAATGTCTGTGATATGATAGCGCAACAAGAAAGTACGGCTGCCACAACTTGGTTATTCCATGCCCTGTTGCTGCTGTCTAATTGCTGACAACTGGGTGCTTCAGTTCCGACCAGCTACCACATTTTCCTGGTTGCTTGTTGCCAGAACTTTGAGTGCACGTCAAGTTTGTCAGTTGGCTTCCGCATTATGGGGACGCAACAGCTGTGCTAGAACTGCGAATTATCAGTTTCTGGCAGCAGCAAACCGAAATCCCATTACTTGAAAAACATTTTATTGTCCTGATTGCCTTGCACTTTGAGTTTTAACCACAAATTTTAAGTATTTTTCTTAATTTACCACTAGTAATAAAAAAAGGTATCTATATAAACGTATGTATAAGTATAATGGTGGCCAGCTTGACAAACAGAAACTTTGACTGCTACTACTCGTGCATTTACGTATACTTTATATGGTGGTATATGGTACGTGTTGTGGTTTAAAACTTTACTTTAATATTTGCGCACTTTATGGTTGCCACAACGCTCGACGTTCGACAGTGTGGCAAAAAGCAAAATAAGTGCAACAAGAGCAACAACTATTTTGCACTTAGCCGTAGTTGAAGCATAAAATTGATTTTTAATTGGAAATTGTTAGAATATTTTGTAGACCAAGTAAAGGCAAGTGCATTTTGTGTTTGTATGTTCCCTCCTGGTGCTTTACCAGGAAAATTTTCAAAAATGAAAAATCAAGTAAAAAAAACAAAAACACCAAAAATTATTAAAGCACGAGGTCGAAAGAATTACCAAATTTCTCTTTATGAGCTATGTGACCAAACAGTAGCTCCCAAGATGATCCACAAATAATTTTAAGAGATTTTTGCATAAAAGTACAAACATTTTTCCGATTGCTCTACCTAATGGCCACAACACAAAAAGTCAACCCACACACTGGCTTAACTGCAACATATTTCACTTACATAATAGATATATTGGCGGCAATGCTATTGATTTCTTGTTTTAGTGAGTGTGCTGGCCGGCCTATCAAACCGAAACAGCACTTCAATATTTGTACATTTGAGGTGCAGTAGGTTTATTAAAATTTTAAATCAAATAACGCCGTAGTGAAACAAACAAACGCCACAGAGTAAACAAACAGAGCAGCAAACAAACAACACATACTTATGCATATACAGATATATGTACGTATGTATGTCAGTATACACATAAACATATGTATGTACATTGTGTGCTTGCATGAGTGTGCAACAACAACAACAACGGTCAATGGAACCGACGAGGGGACAGTGAGAAAGCATTAAAAATGCAAGCGGAGGGGCGGCGGCAATATTGTCCAAATATAAATTCATATTCAGCAGCAAAACAGCGAAACGGCAAAATAAGCATAAACCGAGCGAACATACCGACCGCCCGCCCCAACAAACCTCGCTTCCAGCAACACGACAATGCAAACAAGTGCAAGCAACCAACCAACCAGCCAGCGCACATTGAACTAGGTCAGGCCCAAGTGCCAGAGTGAGCGGAAAATTCGCCGTAGCCCAATTGTTGTTACCCCTTGGTATATATGCAAAGGCAACGAGCGGGTGGGCCAGCACCGATTTATGGCTGGCTGGTGAGTAAAGGCAAAAACCGAAGCGTCACTCTGTTTGGGGGCATGCGCTCAAGAATGACCAACAGCGCCAGCAGCCGGTGGGGAAATGCATAAACGACGGCGAAAGTGACACAAGGCAAAATTAGCTACGGCGAATTTTCCCCTTTGCTACTTGGGGAAACTACACTGTTCAATTCGCCCATCTGCCAATTCGCTACATTGTGTTATCAAACCAACAGCTGCTTCGTTGTCCACAATATCAATTGCAATTTTATTATTTGTTGAATTCTCCCGAGCTTTTGTTTTTACTTTGTGCTTTGTTTTGCAGCATTTTTGTTGTTGCTGTTGTTTACAAGGCTTGTTGCATCGCGTGTCTGCAGGTCAAATGATGCCACTTGCCACAATAGCAATAAAACGACAACAACAAAGACCAAACAAGCTTTAGCCAGGTTAATATGGAGCTTCCTCCTTCTGTTGCGTTTATGTATGTATGTA
This sequence comes from Chymomyza procnemis, assembly GCA_035046065.1. Classification (NCBI taxonomy): domain Eukaryota; kingdom Metazoa; phylum Arthropoda; class Insecta; order Diptera; family Drosophilidae; genus Chymomyza; species Chymomyza procnemis. Next base: position 272,325 of record JAWNOJ010000026.1, read on the forward strand.
TGTATGGGATGTGCATACATATGTAAGATTCAATCGTGTCACTAGCAAACCACAAAAAAAAAACAAATCCCATATTATACAGAGCAACCCCCTTGAGATCGGAAATGTACATGTAATTATTTCAACGAAAATGTTTTAATGCAAATATATACATATACAAACAACATATTACTATAGAAAATTGTAGGCCTGATTTTGTGCAACGCTCGTCATCGTATCCGCCTACATATCCCTCCCCTCTACACGCTTCACACATTATTTATGCACCTTTGCAATTCGCTTTTGCCAACCAAATTTATTTGACCGACTTTTATACCATGAAAAAATGTCCTATCAAAAGGTTCCCTTCAAAGTTACTGTGTTGTAAACACGAAGGGTATATGTGGTATGCGTTTATTTTTCACAATATATACAAAACTTTTAATTACATTTGAAACAGCCAAAAAAGGAATGCATATGCTTCGCTAATATTTTTTATTGGCAAATGGCACAAATCGCACAAATGGCTCAACAATAAAATAAAAAATTCATATGTAAATTTGTTTGCACAAAACTTGTGAAGTAAACAAGCAAACCTTGTAATGTTTAATGGGTAAATGGTTAACGACAGCCAGCATTGCAGCAGGGTGGAGGGGACACCAAATGAAACAAATAACAAATACATATGTAATTATGTTTATATGTACATATATATATGTGTGTGTGTATGTTGAGTGGCTTAGCCGCATATAGAATTTATATATGTAAGTATGCAAATTTTTCAAAATTTTCTTTCGACGCGCGATTATTTTTCAATTTCAAGAAAAACTGCGCCAAGCCGTTGAGACAGGCGGTTGGTAAGTATGTACCTACTTAACGGTGGAACATAGTACTCATGTGTGTCGCTTTCCTGTGTGTATAAATTTGCAAGAGGTACATTTCTGCGACCCTCCAGAAACTTTTGCGTTTTCATTATTTTATTTAATTAGGTAAATGTATGCAGAAGCACATATACACACTCACACACATCCGTGGCTGTGTATATAACGCAACACATGTTGTTGTAATTACAATTAAGTTTAATAATGTTGCTGCCTACTGTGTCTGTAATTGTGCATACTCCTTTGCCGCTCTCCTACATACCTACATTTGTATGTACATATGTATGATTATGAAATTCCCGTGGAGCCTTATATTAATTTGGGGTTGCAAAACTTTTCAAAAAGGAGCCAAATTATAAAAGTGCAAACATAGCATAGGCATATGCGTGTGTATGTACGTCAAAGCATGTGGCAAGTAAAAATTTTTAAATTGATTAAAATCACTTTATCACAGAGAAATTGAATTGAAGTTGAGTCAAAACAAGTGCATACCAAATAATGTAAACATAACTTTTATACATCGTTTTAACTAAAAGTAATTAAAAGCGGGACTTTTTGTATTTATATACATATGTGAAAAAAATAAAACGAAATAAAAACTTACCATTTTTATTGTTTATTTCACTTTGTGTGTGTGTTTCTTGGTAATTTGGTTTATATTGCAATTTCACATAAATATACACTAATCGATTGACTCTCGCATCAAATGCATTGAATAAAATGCTCTTCACAACCAGCTTGGATTTATTAATGATTTGTTTTTGCTTTGTGCTCTGTTCTTCACTTTAAGCATAAATTGTTATATTAATTATGCTTTTTGTTTTTTTTTTTTTTTTTTTTTACTTTGTGCTCTGCATTCCACATTACATTGCTTATCGATATTTTTTATGCTTGTTTGGACCTAATCATTTTCAAAGTCGTCAATTAGACTTCATTAATAACATACACTGCTTCGACTATAAGCTATAAGTCACTGTTCTTTTTGAACAGCTATTAATAGATTTTTAAAAACATTCCCATGCTAATATTTATTTAACTAGACGAAATGTATACATATTAAATATCCTTATGCATTAATGATCAAGTTGCCTGCGGTTTCGAAAACTTGTAACACTGACACTTAAATATTTTTTCGCGACGTTTTTTCTGTCGATACAAAACATAATAATCTCAATGATCGAGTGATTGTACTAATTAATATAATTAGTATAATTAAAGTCCTCACAAATATACTGTTGCAAGGGTATTATATTGCTTACATTTTTTTATCGATCATCATACTGAAATCATCGATTACAAGACAGTGCTGCAAAGTGATAATAATATTATTATTATATTTTTTTGGTAGATTTGCGACCTGCTCCCATAGGTCTATTGTAGCCTTGATATAATTATATATAAAAATTAGATGTCTTCTCAATTAATACATGAAATACAACAAATTTCTTTAGCTCCCGATAGGCAGGGTATAAAATTAACCTAAAAACAAACATTTTCGTACAATCGACCGAAAATAATGATGAACAAAATTGTTTGGGGTAATAAAACAAAACGTCACCATTGTCATACATGACAGTATATCTGTATTTTTCGCATGTTAATAAATTTTTGCTCTATAATTATAGATACAAAGTATATATCAGGATATGCAATGTAACACACAAAAAGGCTATCATAACTCTTTTGCACATTGTTTAATAATCATATTTAAACGTCATCTGTTAAAAAACAGTTCCACGCATAAATGGATTTTTATTGTATATTAATTTTTTCGAGAGAAAGGTAATAGTTTTTCGTGTCTTTCTAAAGTTTGTTTAATACCTCATGTGCACTTCGTCAGATTTATTATCTAAATTTATTAACTCATTAACTCAATTTCAAAATTTCCTTGTAGAACCATTTTTTATTCCAATGTTTTTTTTTCGACGAGATAATGCGTTGATGTCATTAATAGTTGATGTCAGTAATAGAATAGTTAACAGATTGTAAACTCCGTATTTCTTGTTTGTTATAGGTATGGCCAAACGATTAATGATTAAAAACGGAAATTAACCTAATATTGTAGTTGCGGAAATTTGTTATTTATAAAGGTACAATTATAAAACGAACTACACCATCTTTAATTCCAATACATTCGACTGTTAATACTTGTTTAAAAGAATATATATATAACCGAATTTTATACAGATTTTGTAGAATTTTTATGTTGCAAAATTGTCTTTTTAATACCTTTTATTTAACTGCACTAGCATGTTTGTTAACTTACTTGTAACTGAGTACAAAATTTATAATATAACGTTGCTTTTTCACATTGTGACCAAACTCGATACACAAAATATCAAAATTGGTTGATATTGTAAGAATTTATTATACAAAAATACAGCTATTTCGTCTTCTGTCAAAAAAAAAATTGTCTTACCATTTTAGCAGAACATAGCGATGTGCACAAATTGCATCATCCCCTTGCCAATGACATTGAAAATTTCATTCGTGAGTGTCAAATTAACAAATCTAAATTTAAATTTCAACTACCAAACTTAAATAATTTTAAAAGCATTTTTAAACTAGATATTTTCTATATCTGGTGTATAGTGCAGGACATCGCCAAGTCTTAATCACCTAAGCCAAAGTGAGCGACACAAATGATACCAATAAAGCTGTCAATTCGATTAGTTTTGGTAATACTTTTTTATTTATTAATATTTTTGTTGATTTTGTATTTTTATACATTTTTTCTGTTTTATTTTTTTATATCATATCCCGTTTATCCCCTTTGTGATATAATTCAACCGCAAATATTTGTGTATGTATGTCGTATGTTTTTTCTTACTTTCTTCTTATTCAACTTAAATACATACATACACGTTAAATATAAATGTAATAGCTATACAATTTAGAATATACATATACAAAAGTGATAGATAGGTTGATTCATTTAAATTAAACAATATGTCTTCCAGTAAAAATAAGATATTTCTGCGTGGTAGCTACAAAGGTGTTAAATACAAATAAAAGTTATTTATATTTTCAATATTACAAGTTAGAAAAATATATCGTACAATTGCAAATCACTTTGAACTGTGACTAAGCAGCAGTGAAAGCTCTATACAAATCATAAGTGGCAAATTAAAAACTTCTCTTAAAGTAAATAGTTGCCATTCATTTCATCACGATTTTCAATAATAAAGAACATCTAGTAGATCCGAGGCAACTTTTTAATAACATAATATTGTACAAAATTTTCCGTCTGGGCTTGCTCTCTCCATAAAGTCAATTTGACCTCACTTGAGTTGAATTTATAGCTTTTGATTTTTAATTTTATATATGTATTGTAATATCTTGCCAAAGAATGACTCTTTTTGTATATAATTGTTTACGTTAATAATTTGTTGGTATGAATATAACTACTATTGCTGTATGACATTTTTTAACCCAGATGCCAATATCCAAATCAGTTTCCGTATGCATAAGCGTAGTTAAGAAAATATTTTATACAATTTTCACTTCATTTTTGTAGCTTGACTTTTGGACATGCCATAAATATTCCACTATATGCATATGAATATACTTTAAATGTATAAATATCTATAATAAGTAGGTAGCGTTCTGCAGATAACTCTATTAAACGCAATTTCTTTGCGTGCATGCGTATAGTATATATATAGCTCATATGTACGTGTGGGTATATACATCATCAAAATATTTAGCCTTTATAAAGAAATACTTTGCATTTGAAAATACTATGAAAACAGATTGCGCTACTTTGCTTTTGGTTTACTTATAGGCAACTAAATATGTCATAATAAAATACTAGCACTTGGGGCTGGGCTCTGTCCTTTTAACTTTTGACCGATTCTACTAAATATCACTATATCCCAGGCAGCCAACTAAAAGCAAAAGCCTTAAAGACTACAATGCTGCACTTTTGCATTGTTGGTTTATCATTTTTTTTTTGCATATCCATAGAAATTAGAATAAGTTTTTCTTTGTCTTTCCCCATGCACAGGATCAATCCAATGGGATCTAAGTATATCTTAGCGAACGCGCGAGATCGGCCTGTAAATGAAACGTAACACAAATTTAAATTCAAATTCTTCGTAAATTTAGCACAAAACTTACCGAGTCGTTTGTGGTAAGCACTGTCGCTTAGGAGTATTAGGCGCTGTCGATGGTGCATTGCGACTGGTTGGCGTACGTGCTCGTACTGCTCCGGCTCCTGTTCCTCCGCCTGGTGGCGTTGTAGATACCGGTGTGGTAACTAGGCTGTATCGTTTGGGTGGCACTATCCGACTGGGCGAGCGTGCATTAGACTTGCTGCCGCTGGCATCATTTGTGCTTATTCTATTTAGTTGTGGGGAGGAAATAGAAGTTGGTTTTTTCTGGGCTTTAGTAACAGTCTGAGGTACAGCACGAATTCCGCACGCTGTTGTTGGCGTGCTCGACTTTAAGGGAATTCTAACATCAGTTAATCAAAACATTTTTAAGTCGAAATCATACATCATGCAACGTATAAGTATAGTGCGGAATTTAAGAGCGAAAACATAATTTAGGTGAAAACATAAAAGTAAAAGAAAACCAATTTAGAAAATAAATTTTTTTTGTAAATTCATTCTATTGCGCGTTTCTCACCTGCCGGCCGGATAGCTTACTGGACGAGGTATGCGCGACTTCTGCGCCGAATTAGATGCAGATGTAGCAGAAGTTGCCGAGGTTGGCGTCGAACCGCCGCTTTTGGTCGCTTGCTCACAGGCCAGCTCCTTGAGCATGCTTGAGTCTTTGCTCATGAGTTCCCACTGGATTTGTAGTCGTTTAAATCGATTGCTTTCAATCTTTCGCTGCTCCTGCACGTCAAGTGTATCCCGACGCTGTAGCGCTGCTATTGAAATATTCGGCGAATTTGGAGGTGTTGAAAAACGCTTAGATTGCTGTTGTTGTAGCGCATCCGTTGCATTGTCATTGAAAGATACCTTCTTCTGCTGGCTGAGCACTCGACTCACTTCCTTTTTAAGAGCCACTGCGTCGTACTGCACATGCTCTCCGGAGGACTCCAAAATAGCCGCAATCTCTGCATAATACTTAAGCTCGGAGCGAGGCAGAGATGCCAGGAAGTTTTCAGCACGTGCACGTGCATCCAAATCCTTGCGCGACAGGCGCTGTTTAGACGGCTGTGATGCAACCTCCTCCTCTTCAAAAACCTCAGCAAGTTCGTCCGTGGAGCCAAGCGGATAATTATATGGCGGCTCCTGCAAGCTACGACGCTTCTCCAACTTTGAAAGTTTATTTTGCTGTGCCTCTATCATGGAATTTCGCTTGGAACGCCCATGTACCGAATGTGCTTTTCGCAAAATGCTCCTAGGCAAAGATTGCGGTGGTGTTTGTCGGCTTACAGGAATTGTTTCTACATCCATGCGCTGCTGATCGTATTGGTATACATACATTTGCTTTAAAGGATCGTTTGCAATCCCCAAATCTGAGTCAGTGAGCAACGTGGATGAACCCCGGTAACCAGAGCTAGGCTGTTGACTGGAACCTGAACTGGAAGCTTCTTCAAATTGCATTTGTTGGAAGTACTTCGCACAATCACATATAGTTGGCCGACTTCGGCGTATGGGGGGCGACATGCAAAAAAGTGGTTTCTGTGCCAGCTCTGTGTCTAAATGGCGCATTACGCGATGCACCTCAGGAATGTGTTGCAAGCGGCGACGATACTCGACTGGGAGTAAAGTAGCCAAGGACTGCCAATCAGCTATATGCTTATAGTCCAGTGTCTTTAGAAGCTCGTCCTCGTTGCGGTTTTTCAACAATGCTGCCGATGACGAGGTAACACAGTTGCCATCCAACGTCATCTTATAGTTGAAAGGCGAGAAGATTACGTCTGTGCTTGTACTGGTCTTAACAAAACCAAGATCGGGCAATGCGTAACTTGGGTAAATTACGTAGATTGGTGCCTGCCTTTCTTCGCCCAAGTTATTCAGCTTAGCCAAAAAAGACGGTGGAACGCAACGAAAGCGTTCACTCAAACTACTACGTGTTGTGCTCAACGAGCCGCACGACGTCTGCATGGAGCGGGTAATCATTTCCGAGCTAGAGGCATTAGACAAAGGGCGGGTAGGCTCAGCGTGACGTAACTTTGCGCTCATAGAAATCTGCGTGATCTGTTCAGAGTTACTGGCCTCTGTTGACTGTTGACTAGTCTGATTCTGAAGGTTTCCAGTTAACTGTTGAAGTTGAGGATTGCGCAAAGGCATCCCACGCCGTCGATGCGATGGAGAATTGGTTGCCGTCAACGAACCAGTTGAGCTGGAACTAGCACCATCATCATAGAAGACTGCATCGCAACGTGAACGTGGCTGCCGCCGAGGTGTCGACGTTGAACTTCCAACTGGTTCAATGGCCTCGCAATGTTCTTCTTCATCATGTCGACTAACTGCAGATCCTTTACCTGAGTCATTCATACTTTTTTTTCGCAATCGTTGCTCCAACGAAGAACTCGAACTAGACCCTGCAGCATCGCTTGATGGCCAGCAACCCGATGAGACATCCATACATGTATGTGCGCTAGCCTGAGCTTCCTCAGCCGAATTGTTGCTTTTCTGCTTAATAAACAGTTTGACTAGATTAAAAGCAGGTGGATTGGAGTTGCCGGATGATGCAGACCCTGAAATGTGTGCGTGTTTCTGCAAATAGGCGGAAGAGGAGCAAAAATTGTTGCTATCCTGTACCGACGCCAATGCACAGCTGCATCGGTGCTTGTGTCGATGATGATGTGGTGTGGACGATGGTACATTGCCTGCTGAGTGATGTTTCTCTGTTTGCTGGTAATGTAATTGATCCGAAACGGAATTGCTTATTGAGATGGGCATTTGACACATTGGCAATAGATTACGCGACTTGCCCGATTCCATTGTTGATGTGCTGATAGCTTGTGAGACATTTAACGGTTGCAGCTGATCTGCGAGAAGTTGTTGCTGTGCACTGCAGTTCAACATTTCGGTCTTCTCGCTCAGATTTGGAAGGCTATTACTTTTACGCACACTGCACTGCGGCATGTGTCGTGTTATTGTGATGGTTTCCGCTCCAGTGTTGTTGTTTCCCGAAGGATACCTGCATATAGGCGAGACAAAAAATAACGAGCGTCTTTACAAGCGCAGACACATCGAGCATGCGGTTGGGATTACTGTTTTTTTTTTTTGGATAGGTAAGGTTTACGAAATGCACATCAATATTTGAACTCGACAACACATTTGCAGCCATTAGGAACAATGCAGTTACCTGCCAATGTCATATGCGACGCCGCAGCAAATTGGCTGGGTATTCACCTAGGTATTTTCCCGTGTCCCTCCTATGAATGCAATTAAAGATAGAATGCTGCATAAAATCATCTTTCTTAGCCCTTACAAATTAAACCAGGACGCAAAATTTTCACCATATGGCATTTAGCCCAAGAAAAAACCACGACAAATACGTCAGAAAAGAAATCGGATAAACAGTGAACTAAAATTAATTAACTTTATTAAAATAACTCAGAACACTATCAAAATCTTCTTTCAAATGTGCTGTCAACAACAAATAAGGAGGTTTACATCGTATGCTTACCTTTGCAGTTGCGCTTGGCCCTTGGCAGATTTTGGGCAAAGGGGTTGAAAAACTTGAGCTGAGCGAGACATGGACGCTTCCAAGGCTTTCTTGTGCTTAACAATATCTTCCAAATTGCTGTGCAAATTAATGCAGTTTTGTTTGTTTCTAACAACAATTTCATTCGGTTCCGCTGCAAATAAATAAATTTATTGAATTAAACCTTTTATATATAACCAGATATACCTCAGCCGCTTACCATAGAAACTCTCGTCAGAGTAAAGCACGCTTCCCTCAAAGGCAATCGTATAGTTGTCTTTGTTGGCTTTGCAAGTAAGTATAATATCGCCTTCCTCAGGATATGCGTCCATGTCTAATGAATCCACTGATATATGCGACTCTTTGACCGGTGAAAACAGTAGCTCTGATTTGCAGAAGGAGTTGTCGATCAGTTCATTGGTCGATGTTGTAGAAGTTTGCGACATATTTTGACCCGCCTGCAATATTTGACTGTAATCATGTTGCAACTGCTGATGCTGCTGCTGCTGATGTTGTTGTTGCTGTTCAAAAAGCAAAGATTGTTGCAAACGGCTGTTGGTGCTACCCAAGCTCTTGCAGTAGGCTGGCAGCTGCGAGAGCAATGAATGTATATCCTCGGCACGAAAACTTTCCATATCAACCTCTGCCAAATTGGCATCGATATTCTTAGCCAAGTCCTCGTAATATATCAAATCACCCATCGCATTGTACGACGCCGATAGCGAGGAGAGTACGCTACGTTGCATACCGCCACAGCCATCTCGGTAACCGTAGTCCAGGAACCACTGGTAATCGGAGTTATCGTGAGTAAAATCATGTGACGAGGCCAAGGAGCAATTAAGATTATTCCCAACAACACCAACACCATTACCAATACCAACACCACCACCAAGCATACCACCTACCCCGTGTTGCGGCTGCGGAAGCTCATTGCTGCGCGCTCCCGGCGTCGTTGCGTTGCTGTTGTAATCCGATTCTGGTGTGGCCACCGCCGCCACGTTTGTGGCCGCCATTCCTTGCCTATAATTGAGCAGAAAGTTGTTGTTCGCTCCACTCTGCAACTGAAGCTGTTCGTCCTCGATGTTATCGTACAACACGCTGCTGCTAACACTGCTCACCTGTTCATTGAGTATGATGCTGCGCAATGCGTTGTTGTAACGATCCAAGTTACTTAGCACAATGGCCACATTCTGTTTTAGGCTTTCCTCGCTCAATTCTTCGGCGGCACTTTCGTCATCTGGGCTGCCCAGCAATTGCAGTTGCTGCTGCTGGCACAGCTGCAGATGTTGCTGCTGGAGTAAGCGATCGTTAAGCTGTTGCTGATACCTCTTCGCGGTCGGCACGTGGGCCGTCGTGAAAGCAGAGTTACTTGGACTGTTTAAAGGATTTTTATAATGCAGTGGGGAATGTTTAACCGGCGATAAAGCGGCCGATGTGGCGGTGGCCAATGCTATATGGGCAGCCGTGTTGCCGTTGTTTACAATATTTGCGGTTGAATTTAATGGCAGCCGTTGCTGCTGTTCTTGTTGATATTGATGATGAAGCCGATGATGTTGAAGTTGCTTGCGATTAAGTCGATTATGCTGATAAGGGGAGTTTGGGTTAGTTTCGGGTGATTGGTATGATTGGTGAGCTGGTGAGTTTTGAAGCGGATGTAATGTAGGATGCAATTTGTTGTTGCAGCTGCTAATGCCGATGTTGATGTTGTTGTCGTTATTTGTTGAGAATTCTGTCATGCCACGCCGAGATTTAAGTCCTGCAACAAATAGAATGTCAACGAATTGATTATTATGAAAAGTTTAAATTCTTATTAACTATTATTGACTTAAATGGCTTAGGACTGATTCCCTTTATTTTATTATTTATAAATGAAAGAACCCTAACAAGATTTTATATAATAAAGTTACAACTCTTGCATATCTATGAGACACTACATTTTACTAAAAATGTACCATCAATGTATGTTACCTAATTTTACGAGTTTACACACGACGAGAACTGTCTACCTAAAAGCGTTTTTTTATTGTCACATTGCATATGCAGTTGAAAAATTTAAAGGCTAAATTGATGCGGCTTGCTCTATGGATTTGCTTGCATGCTCCAAGGCTATTTAAGCTCCATGCAGCAAGGACGTAATATAAAGAACTTCTATCCACCAAACATAAATATAACTGACTGAAAACTCGCAAATATTGTAAAACAAAAAAAAAAGTGCCTCCCTTTAGTAGTTCTTCAGGCAAGTGCAGTGCCAGCTCTACAAAATGGAAACATGTGTGTACATAGAAACATATATGCTCTTTTGTCCCCATTTTTTTTCTTGTTGCTGACAACCGAACATGCCAACAGTACATTTCTATCCACAACAGTGACAGACAAAATATGTTCTTTCTCTGTATAATATTTGGGCCATTGCGAGATTATAGGCAAATAAAAGTTTTTAATGCTCCATGTTACTATATATAATATATGTATATATATAATATATATATGTATATATATAATATATATATGTATATATTATATAAATATATATATATTATATCTTGTCTATTGGATATACATTTTGATACAAATAGTTTACATCTTTTCGTGGTCGCCCCTTAAAAAAAAAAAACAAAAATAACATAAACCCAATGTATATGTAAATTTCGTATACCGTGTTGGTTGGATCTATCCGACAAGTTCTCATGTGAGTACATATAGAAATTTCTCTATCTACTCAATTGACGTTACTTGGACCTCATTGAAGTCAATTAGAGTTAATTGAAATTGAAATATGCGTTTAGGGTTTTGTATTTCATAGTCATATATACTGTGGAATAAGTCAAGTCAAAAATAAAAAAAAAATGTACATGAATACATTTGTATAATGTATGTAATTCATATACACCTAGTTTTTTTGGCACAACAAATATTTTCTGAGTCATTTAGGGGGGAAGCAAAACATAAAATGATTTAAAATTAGAACAAATATGTTAAATGTTTCTAAGATTTTAAATTTTTCCCACCTCTATGTTGACCGAAACCAAGTGTATGGAAATTATTGTTGGAATTGTTATTAAAGTTGTAGTTGCTGTCATTGTTGTTGTTGTTGTTGTTATTAATATTATTTATATATTCATTATCAATAGGCAAAGGATTTTGTTGCTGTTGTTGCAGCTGCAGCAAATACTGTTGATTGCAGGTCATTGTCGTCGACTCTGTAGACATTTTACGCCGCCCACGTTGCCCATTTATGGGCACTGCCACGCCTTGATCTCGCAATTGTTGCTGCAATTGTCGCCGTTGCAGCAATTGCTGCTGCAGCAGTTGCAATTGTTCCTGCTGCATACGCTGATAATAACGAATTCGCTGCAATTGTTGCGCTGTATGAGCGAGTTGCTGCTCATTTTGCTGTTGCTGCTGCTTCTGTGTTGGTGCATAGTAGTTCTCCTTGGATGAAACGCTGCTATCAAAGCTGCTGCCACTGCTACTGCTGCTGTTTGTACTACTACGCGGCGCAACATATTGCCAACAATCGTTAACATTGTGGCTAATGTTGTATTGGCAAGCAGCTCCAACGCTTCCGCATGTGGGGCAGCGCTGGCTCTGTTGCACTTTGGAAATGTCGACGTATCTCATGATGAAAGCAAACAAAATCAACAACATTTAGTTGTGCTGACTCAACGAATGTTGTAGCCACAAATGGTACAACTTTGATGCCGCTATCGCTCCTCCTGCTTGTACTGCTTTTATTTATTTTGGGCTATTTCGACCAACGCGGAGTCCCACAATGGGGGCTACCCGGCTACGTTTTGTGCGTAAAGTTCAATTTCTTGCTATATTTCACTTGTTCTCTCAGCAAGCTCTTGCCGCTTGTCTGCAACGTTTTGTATTTATAGTTATTTGTTCTTTTTTTAAGGGGTTTTCTTTATTGATATCTTCCACAATTGAAATGTTTATGTTTGTTCAAAAATATTCATAGTTTTCCACAATCTCCAGCGCCTTACACACTGTACTTTAGACTTTTATTTTCGACTTCTTTGTTTTTCTGGCTATTTTTAAACTATTTTCATTTTAGTTTATACTAAAGTCTTTCTCTAATATGAAGGAATAACGCATAAATGAGTATCTGGGTGTGTTTCTGTGCATCAACCATAGCGTACAAGAAAGTTCTGTTGAGTTCGAGCATATAAAAATAATTTATGAGTTTTCTGCATTCGATGCCACAATCAGAAAATGTACACAAGAATTTTTATATTTTCGTAAACTTCAGTTTAAAGGCATTAAAATGAATTTATTTTTATGGTCATTAAGGGTCCAAAAACTTAATTTGTTGCATGTGCAAATAGCAACGATTGTAGGGCTTCAGTCTTAGACACAATAGTCTTGCCTGCTTCATTTATTATTTTTGGCTATCCTAGAATCATATACAGTATTTGTGGCAGGTGCTATAATTTGAAAGCACGCTAAATTTAAATCAACCACTACGGTTGCCAAAACATTTAGCCAAGTTCATTATTAACTTGACAGCCAAGACAAAACGAAGGAAAACAAATTCTATCCTTTTCGTACATTTCATTTGCTAGAAAAACACAAGCAAAATGAGCATAATCTCACGGTATTGAAACCTATTTAGAGCACGCATGAAAATTTTTTAAATATTTTTTAAATAATTATTTTAAGGCATCGACCAGACAAACAATTTAAAAGTTAAGGGTTTTTTTGGCACGCCTAGTGCTTTGTACGCTTGGAAAACCACAGTATAAATCTTTAGTTCAAAGAAACTTCTCTAGGAAAAAAAGTAAGTCACACCAGGGATGGCCCGAATAAGAGAAACCAGCAAGAAGAGTGCATTTCGGCAACATGGCAAATTGCCAAAAAAAAAAAAAAATTAAGAAACCTCAAAATAACGGGTACGTTTCGCCAGTCGCCATCCACCTACCCCAATCGATAATTCGCACATAATATTCAGTGTTATGCTAAAGTCTACAAAACAACATGCAAATTTTTACTTTGCCTTTGCCACATTTCTTAACATAAAACAGTCCCTGTCCTCAACTCTTGAAAAAATAAACAAACTTTAAGATTTGTGATGCGTTCAATATGCACTCCAAGGTGTGCCAATAAACAGCTCTGTAATTTTCTACAGTTTATCAAACTAATTCTGAAAATAGTAATTCTTGAGAGCAAAATTAAACAGTGCGTGTAAGTACAGTTGCCACTCGTTCGATCTGAATGCCCTTGTTCCAGCTGATGCACCAAGGTGTGTGCACGTTTGAGTTTGGTGTATTTCAATAATTTCTTGCTGTTCGCTTTGGTATTTAGTATTTGGAGAATGCTGAAGTTCAATCACTTTTGATCTGTGGACTTGCGTATTTGAAGATCTTGCATGCGAATCGATATGGGCCGACAAAACTTCTGGCATATATATGGCATACAAGCGATATAGCATTTGGGGAAGAAGGCTCGGCTGCCTGTAGGCATACTATTGCTACACTGTTGCAATGTGCTAGTAATATATACATATGTGTACATAGTGCATAACTAGCTACGTTTTAGTTCAACGTACTTGCTGGCCTACATCGAGAATGAAAATGCGCATAAGAAATCTAAGAATCTTTCCTGTTGGCACATGCTATATTCTATATATATGTATGTACATCTAAGTAATCGAGTTGCCAACTGCTCGAATTGACTTGCGCTGGGCCAAAAAGTATCTTAAGTATATATGTGTGGTTGGTAGATTGGTTATACATAGATATATGCATGTAACGCGTAAGTAGAAAAATTTTTTATTTTTTTTCTTTATATTTTCTTGCAGTTGCAATTACGCAAACAGTTCAAATCGCTGCTTGTGTTTGGATACAATGACTGCTTCTCGATGCGGAAGCTGGCCTACACAAGTTCAACAATCCAGATGCAAAAGCATTCTCATTTTAGCTTATCCGTAGAGTTATATATTAAAAAGTTTTAACAACATAATATTTATTTACAGTGACTGCCAAATATACATCACTGATTAGATAAGACACCATTGCATCAAGTACAAAAAGTTTGACTAGTTAAAAAGTTGACCAGATAAGATATACAACGGGCTTGCCTAAGTTATTTTATCGTACTCGTATATGTATGTAGCGATGCATGGACTAACAAAAAAATTTTGAATACCATTGCACTCGCTTCGCGATGATCTCATTTCCGACTCTCATGGCCTCCCTGCTGTAGAAAACTATAAATGCTCTTTATGTTTATTACACAAAATATGTAAAACACATTGTGTGCTTGAACGCACTTTATTGTGCCGCTATTTGATAATTTATGTACTCATTTATTAAATAATTCCAAGTTGAATCGTTATTTAGTTACTGAGAAAAATTCTTTGTGTGTAAACAACCGTTTGGGACACCCTGTTTGATTAACTTCGCTTTGTTCGTTTCGCAATATAAAAAACACAAAATACTTTTTCACGCACACGCGAACATTTACATAAATAACAACCAGACTCAGGGCAAGATTTTCTTATTCGTATCTGATAGATAAACGTATGCTATCTGTTATGGCGTGATACAGCATCAGAACACCCACACATTATTTAATTCTTTATTTTAATTTTTCCCGTGATTAGTTAAAAACGGTTGGTCTGAGTAAAAAATAAACTTAAATGGTCTCTTTAAATCTCTATTTAATACATTTAAATCAAATGAACCAATGCACACGGTTATTCCTCACGACGAACTTAACGCGTCGCACATTTTCACAGTTGCACAAGCCCAAGGAGACTGACTGAGAATGTATGAGCACAAACCGCCATACAATGGCGACGAAATTGAGAACCACGACGACGACGACTACGCCGACTACATGGCGACGACCGACAAATGGTGCGCTCCCAGTTGGTTGCTACTGTGGGTATATATGCCGTAGCACTCGCTGGGTGTGTACATATGCATGGGGCGCATACGGAACCATCAATGTGTTTGTGCGTTGTATATCGAAAGAATAAAAAGCTTTAACGTCGCGTAGAGCGACATGAACAGGAGCGCTTTTTGCTCTGAGTTGGATTATACAATGTGCAACAGAATTAACCCCATATTGTATAAAAAGTGAAATGAAGAGCACGATGACTGTATCGCACGGCGGCTGCAGCGACAACTCTAAAACGACAACATCTTGTGGCATTTTGCTACAAATTACTCTCGGTGAGTGTTGCACAAGTGCAATGCACTAGACATTGGCAGAACGTTAAACATTTTGGTGGATGCTACGCATGGTACGCTTACAGTACAGTGAATACAGAGCGTCCCATATCATTTATGCACATGCCGACGTGGCATTAATCATATAGCATACAATAAGCAATGGGAACGACAGCCACTATCTGTTAGAACTAATAATTTATTTTTCATAGATTTTAAACATTTATGTTCTCCATAAAAATTCGATTATTGCATGCCGTTCAAGTGGAAACTAAAGTGCATACTTTGTTTAGAACAAACAAATAAAGCGTACTGCACTGATAAGCAGCTACTCAACTGAAGAAAATACACTTCGTTGGGGGTTGCCTACGGCTTCCGGCAGGATGTAGTCTAAGCGTTCAAAGGCCAAGTGTGAAATCAGATACTGCGCATGTGCGCGTGCTGCGACTTTACAAACATATGTTTGTGTCTTTCTTCGTCTCGAGGTAAGATTTAATGCAAGTGTATAATAATTATATTGCGTAGGGGGCTACTGAAGTGTATAACTCTAATAAAACTATCAACTATTAATAATGCACATAAACTATTTTGAGATCTTTATTGGTTTGAACATGATTAAAGGAAAAAATAACTTAAATGTATGTATGCATATGCAATGTACGTTGTCTGATCAGTCAGATGAGAAAATATGGTTATTATATTATAGAGAAAGAACGTAAAATCTTAGAGAGAACAAAGAAGCTTCATTTATGTAGAATATGCCGCACAACGCCAATTATATACATAGCCTCATTTATTTAATTCATAAAATACAATTTTTTTTTTGCGAGAGTATACCATACATAACTTGTCTCAATTAATTTTTGTCGTTGAAAGCAACGAAAACATCCGTTAAAGCTTATACCCTATAAAAGCGACTGGGCAATGGGGTTATGCGCGTAATACACAAATTAAAATACCAGACGTTACGGGCGGACAACCCAGAAGCGGCTCGTGAAGTGTGCATAAATATGATTATCATATTAAAATGGCAGCAAGAGATTAAGGTTGTTTAGAAAAAGAAGAACGAATCGAAGCATCTTCATATGTATATCAATTTATATGTTTGCGTGTTTTACAAGGTTTTCGGGACACAGGATTGTTCTGGCCATATGTTAAGGCTTCTTTGTTGACATGAAATGACACACTTTTTTAGCATCTTTCAGAAAAATGCTGATATTGCCTCACAAAAGGTAAAAAAAAAATTTAATGGTCTCATTTAAGATTCCTTAATTCCATTTTTCAAGTTACTAATACTTGCAGACCACGTTTTTAATAGCGCATTTGTCTGTGACTCATCGCATGATTTCCAAAGTCGTTTATGACAAATTCATTATACTCATAGTAGGGGCACCTCCATGCACTTGCTCACATGCCCCCTGCCATCGCATTAATGTGCACAATAAAGCAATACTATTTTGCGTAAACGTAGCACCCCATCTTGGTCCTCCTGCATTACGCGGTTAATTGCTTTGCACGAAAATAAATTTTGAAATAGAAAAAAAAACAAATTGTTGTATAGTTAGTACTGCAAGTGGATTGGCGCCACTGACGATTGTGGTTATTATATGGACCAAACATCCATCGACTTGACTCTCTCATGCATGCTCTCCTTTCCAATGACCACACAATGTATTCTGGCTCCTGCTGCGCGAAACCTTCTGCGCAAAAACCAAGACGCAATAAGATGCCACCGGCTACGTTACCCAAGGCAAGTAACAAACCACCCGCATTGTAGGCATTACCATAGCTGATTGGTTCTATGACATGAAATTATATTTATGTATTTATGTTTAAAAAATAAATCTAATAATTTGCGTTTAAAGTCATTTAAAGTAATTTATAACGTATATCAGCGACATTAGTTTTTGTAAAAAAGATTCAATATTTTAATTGAAGTATCATGAATACAGTAGGTAACACACAAGAATGCATGCTGAGTCTTTCACACAGTACAATTCGGGATAAAATAGTTTACTATTTCTTAAAAGCTTCCTTGTCTGAAAGTTTCGTAGAAAGTTGCATAAACCAACCATATAAAGCGAATAGAAAATCAAATTTTTCTGGTTTTAATACAAAATCCATCCTAATAAGCTTGCAGAGTGATACAGAAAACAGACAACCATATGTTTGCTGACACATGCATACACATACATCAGATGTTTCACAGCTGTCTGTCATTCACAAGTATATACTCTATATACAAACGTATTGTAGTGCTACAAATTGCTCGATGTTACAGGCTGGACCTTCACGCCTCAAAAACACTCAAATATAACGCACTGCCACATTCGTCGTACATAAAGTATATCATATGGCATTTAAATTTTTACATATATATCTACATATGTATGTCCAAATGAACGAAAATCAAAATATTTTTTACATGTTGCAGTGTAAAAATGCGTATAGATTTTCCCTCTAGCTGAAGTGAAAGTCACTTGCTATCCAATGCCAGTTTTATGGAAGCATTTTAATCAAAAAACCAACCACAAACCATAAATGCGGAATAGCCAAAATGGAACTTGTTTCAAGTAATCAATCAAGTTTTACTCTCTATTGCTGGAGCGACCCCATCCTTACGATGAACACGACCAAAAAATATGCAACTTGACAAGCAACAAAGAGACTCCACGTATGTATATTGTAAATATCGGCATACTATCGTAATTATAATAAAGCGTTCCCAAATCCAAATTATACTAATTTAAAAACCTGCCAAATACAACGGCAACATTCCGATCAACAATCTAGTCAGTCACAAAATTAAAGACGACTTTATCCTTAACTATCCAATCTATATAAATAATATTAATCATATGTATTAATAACACTGCATAATAATTAAGTCTTTGCAAATATGCATTAAATTATAGAGCAACAGATCATGCTCATAAAAGTAATCTGTCGTGTACGTCATACATCATTCTAGTCAATTATTGGAATTTTAAAGTTGTTACAAAGCAGTCAAATAATAATTATTGTAGCAGATCGACCACCTGCCAAGTAGCACGAGACACCTATTATACGAACTAAATGGTTATATTTCACATATTAGCGTGCGACAGATTTTCTATGCCAGGGGAATTCTATTTAAAAGCAAAAGCTGACATGAACTTACAGCTCAGAACCAACGTAAATTATAACTAAGCTGGCAATTTGCTAACCGCGGGAATTCTCAGTATAATCAGTATTTATTGTAAGTTTTTACACACCCCCCTCCGAGTTTATTGACCATAGTATTTAACCGTGACCTATGGCAAAAAAAGGAATCAAATGGTTTGGATTTAATGACATAAGTTTATTAATCGGTTCAAAAATGGTGCATAATTTTAAGCTTAAGGTAAAAATAAATTTGAAATCAAAAAATAATGTACGCATTCATAGAATTAAGAATTAAAAGCTTGTGTTGAAAGAAAGCGCAACGAGCGCAGCTTATGGTGCACAATCACGAGATTGATAAAATAATATGTAGCCCGTTTCGGAGGATTTGTGTATGTCCGAGGTTAGTCCATAGAAGTCCTCAATGGTAGAGGCTTCGATTTTGTCGACCATGTCATCATCGAACAGCAGCCAGAGACCATGACTCTTGACAATGCTAATGTAATGACCACGATTGGGCCCCGAGCCACAGTGTATGACGACGGCGGTAAGATCATATAGCCTGTCTGGATTGACGGCATCATCTGAAGTATTAAAAAGCCGCAGCTCAAGCGGAAAGACAACACGATGCGAAACCTTAATGTGCCGATTGAATTGCTCCATATACTTGAAACGCTTCAAATGCAATGCCAATATCATAGGCAGTTTCTTAACGCGCATACGCTTCTGTGCCTCCTGGTAGCTACAGCAATTGTCGCACTTGAATTTATTATCGGAGCACAGTGTTTCCGTGTTGCTAAAACATCGTAAACAATGAGTTATTGACGTGTTCTGATCGACGTCCACCTGTAGATCAAAAAAGTTCTCATCCTTGCTGCTCACTGTCTCGCAGTTAAGGCATCGGGTTTCCGACGTCAGTATACCCTGGAAGATCTCATGCACCCACGTTGGTTCAGAGTTGGCTCCGTTGGTTTGAAGAATGGGTGTTGTGATTGCAGTTACGCTGCTATTACCATCAAGCACACTGGTGGTGCCATTTAGCGATGCTGTCGAGTTGCTGCAGTTTCCGTTCGTTGCAGTGGAATTCGAGGTTGATGTCGATGTGGAATTAGATGAACTAGACTTTGTAGTGCTATGTGTGGAGCCGGCAGTAATTGCGGCCGCCGGAGCATTGCCAATGCCGCTCTTTCCAGCATTACGCTCTGCCAATATTATTTCATTAATGTGGTTTATAAGAAAGTTTAAAAACTCATGGGCATCCTGCTGCATATAGTTGTCAAACTCTTCCTTCTCCTTGCGCAAGCGTGTAATAAATTTCTTGGGTGCTATTGAACCGACCTTCTTTTTCTGTGTAGCAATACTGTGAAAGAGATCCGCCAAGCATGAAAGCAAGGTTTCTTTGGGCCTTTTATTTTTGGCCTTGTACTCTAACACTTTCTCGCGAAAAGGTTTGCAGAAGTAAAGCGCTTGCAGCACAGAGTTGCTGTAGCATGTATTGCCAAAGTTCACCAGGCCAAAGTAATGCTCGTTGGGAGGAAAAAGATCAGAACCAATCTCACGTTCCAGTTGCGATACATTGGCGCCCATAGTCAGAGTGCTGAATAGCTTGTGGCTGCGTAGTTAAACACAGAGCGTTTAGATAAGTTTACTTTTTTTAGCTGTTATATGAAGTTATTAGAAGCGAATTGATAGTTTTTTTTATTATTATTTCTTTTTATTATTCTTATTATTTTTTTATTAATGTTTTTGGGGAAATTTGACGAGCATGACACTTTGTTATATGTCTGAAAATAAATAATTTTGAAGATGGGATACACGTAAGTTTGCTTCACATAACACAAGGCACAAAACTAAAAATATTTAATTTTACTTTGCTTCATTTTTAAGTGTATACACGTCAATTTTATGTTTTCGCAAAAAACACTAAAAATTAAGCAGCAAACATAATAGAGTATAAAATAAAACAATAAAAAATAAATGAAATTACGATTCGCGCTAATATCCCTTCTCCAAAATTATTTTCACTTCGGATTTTTTTTATTTTGTTTTATTTTATTGTTTTTTTTCAATTTATTTTAATACGCTTGATTGATGCAGCAATAGTAAGATATTCCAATGCAATTTAATTTAATAAAATAAAATTTCAAAATATGATTCACGATGTAAAAATAATTGAACTATTTGAAAATTACTACAATTCACATGAATTTGATCTCGTTTTTCAATAACCAATGTGAATCACATTCAGTGCAAATTATTTCTTCGTTAGTATAGATAATTGATAATGAATGACAACCCATATTATACAAAGTTATACTTTAATTACGGGGAATAGCCTACACCAAACTGATGCAGTGGGAAATTTTCTAAAAAATACCACAGCAGTTCGCTGATCGCACTTCTTGGCACGGTAGCTTGTAGCTGGTCGTGTGCCACAAGTTATAAAAGCTAAAGTCTATTTTAGAGGTCTTACACTACCGACTACAGACGAATACGAATACAATCGCTTTTAACGAACGATAGCTAACCAAAGGAGCATCAAAACAACTTAAATTTAATTGTATTACGCCGAAGAAACTACACGACAGGTTGGCAAACTATCAAAGTATCCAGATTCTCAAGCATATAAATGCAGAGACTAACACTGACATTTCAAAAGAATATCAAACTGAGCCTGTGCTACGCATCAGTGCTAAAGCATTAAAAATTCTAGCCTAATGTACGCCTTGAGGAAGAACATCGGATGAACCACTGCCAAACTACACAATAATACTAACCCCATATTTTAAATAATTAGAACTTTTAATTAAATGTTAACAGTTTGATAAATATCGTGACTTAATATTAAGATTGAAATAAAATTTAGAAGCTAAATAAATATTGAAGAATTTTAATCATAATACGAAATGTGTATTGAAGAAATGTTTAAAAACTAAACTGTTAGTATTATATTTCATAATTTTCAATCTGATAATAAAACACCTATTAAGGATTTTTCATTCGATATTGACTACACTTTAATTACACAATATTTTCGCCAAACGACAAAATTTTAAAACAAAAGTTAATGAATTTGATCAGACAACCAACAAATTTCAAAAGAGAATCTTTAAAGTAACACTTATTCTTTAGTCTCCACTCTTATGTGAAGATAAGGAGCGAAACCAATCAAAAAATTTTTTTTAGCAAGAGCCATTGCAAATGTAAGCTTAATTCTCCAACTTTTTAATTATTAATAAAAGTTTTACAGCATTCTTCAGTGGATTGCCCAATGACACATGTTGCGCTTCGCACGTACGGTCCTACACACTTATTCACATTAAAAACTGTAATTACCGCCAATCGTCATGAACTCGATAAAATTCTTTTGGTCAGTGCAATTAGAAAATCCATTCAATAAACAAATCCAATATCCATTCTAGTCCAAAACCAGTTTAAATTCGGAGAGAACTTGAATGCTGTCTGTTATTTCTCTATTTGAAGAATAAATGGGGCGAAAAAATTGCATGTACTATATATACTGTGTATCAACCCGAGAAGCACTGAGTAAAATTCTCAACTGTATTACTGGCCACTGGTAAAACTTGTTTCGACAAATTCAAAGTACTATATCCATAAATAAAACAGCACGAAAAGCTCACGTTCTACTCATAGTTTAGAACTAGACGTCAATCAATCGATATCAGCGCACCACAAGCTTAAAATAAAATGATCAAACCTACAAGTGTTAGTACTGCAAATCGGAAAACAATCAACGATCTATGCTTTGTGTGCAATATTTATTCCAATATCTTTTTATTGCAGTCCCTATACGTACTGTTGGTGATTATCGTATACTTGGAGTCATGTTATTCCGCTACCAAAGTGATTTACGAATTCCAGTAAGTTTTATACTTAAACTAACATCCTCACAAATAGTAAATAATCCCAGATTAAAATATAATCGATTGCTAGCATTCGCGATAACAACAGTCAACGGAATGAAACTGGTGTGCTTCGAAACGGTACTGACTTGGTCATAACGGGAAAACGGAAATCATCCATATATATGATTGAAAAGGATGGAAACGCGTCGAATTACGTCTATCAAGAATCGGCTGAATACGTGGCGGATAATAGTGGTTACCGTGTTAAGTATAACTTTAGCTTGTTACCAATTGAATTAGAATCACGTCTTGGTGCAAAAACACTTCAAATACTCACAGGCTAAGTGAAAATAATTCAAAGTTCCACGCCATAAGGACCTTAAGTCCTCCAAGAAAGTTTGGACACCTCAAATCAAACTTAATTTAAGCCGAAATAATTTATTAAGCGAATTATACATATAATTTGGATAAGAAATAGTGTTTTTCTATATTATAAGTTATAATCTGAATCTGAATGAAAAAATAAAACTAATTACGAGTGTTTTCAAAACAACAAATTGCAAATATGTAAAAGTGCACGGCCTTAAGAACTTAAGTCGTTTTGAAGGACATTAAGTAGCAAAAACGTTTAAGTGCAAGGACACACTCGAGTGGACTTAAGAGTCATAGCTTTGCAACTTTGCTAAGCGCAAAAATGAAATCTAAAGTACTTCAATTAAGTTTAAAACAAAAACAAACTAATTTAATAATTGGCTTATAACTTTAAAATTCTTACCGTGTACGAAGCTTCCTTTGTGCCTCTTTGTCTTGAAAAACTAAATTCCTGGATCCGCTACGTTTCTGCGTCTCAATGCTGCAAGCTATTTCCAAAGAGAAACCATTAGCAATTCGTGCTGCTGCTAGATATGCTAGGAATCTGCAATTTGCCTAGAAGAAATGTGGCTTGAAGAACAGTGCCTGCAAAAAAATTTAGAAGTAAAATGATTAATAGTTCGATTGGTTAGTGTTAGCGCGAAAACAGCAATAAAAACAAAAACATTAAATGGTAATGTATATATATGTATATATTTCTATGAGCGTAACCTTGGCCGCTGATTAAGAATTGAGAAAGTCATTAGTAAATGAAACATTGCCGGAGGAGAAGCTGTAGACGAGCGAAACAGCTGTGTGAGGGTAAGAACAAGATCAGTACGTTACCTTGGGATTCAAGTGCGAAAGCAACAACAAACGCACTTTAAATGATTACAAGAGAAGCTTTTGAATGAGACTACTGGAATGAGCAATATTATGAGAATTTGAATTTGGGTCAGTTCGCGTCCACGGCGTGCAGCCAACAGTCGCGTAATTAATACAAATAGAGAGTCTGATCGTGGGCAGAAGCGAGTAATTTTGCTGCAATGGTCAATAAAACTAATTAACTAATCAACGTTTCAGCGTCAAGCGATGATGATAAGCAAAATTCAAGTCAAAATTCGATGTGTCTCTCAATTTGAGCTCAGTTTTGTTTCGACATCGTTCACAACAACACGGTTAAAAGTAAAAGGCACGAAAAATGTGGAATCACACTCCTCGGCTATCTTTAATAGCCGTCCTTTTTTGCTTAACCACTACGTGCTGTGGTAGCCCAATGCATCCTATAGCTACGAACTATACTAACGACATTTTACGCTTGGCCAAAGCAGCCCACATCAAGGCCTACATGCATGAGGAAGAACAAAGGCCCTGCAACAACTTCTACAAATTTGCCTGCGGCAATTGGCATCGACTGCACCCAGCGCGGTTGCATAATCAAAAAACCAATTATTTGGAGCAGCTGCAAGAACTATATGTGCGCAAAAGCGCAGAAATGTTGAAGGGCTCCATGCATGTGGCCGACACAAGTGCCGATCGTTTGTTAAAACACTTCTATGGATCTTGTCGTACCCAGGCTAATGATACAAAGTCTCAGTTGGCTGCTGTTCTTAAAGCAGCAGATTTTCGCGGGGGTTGGCCTGATATTCAAGTGGCCTCTTGGTATCAATACGAGTACGATTGGTTACAAGTTGTAGCAATGCTAAAAAGACGTCTAGGTGTTGACATCCTGATCGGCTTGGATGTTATCCCTGACTACAAGGACCAGAATATACATCGACTGAAAGTGGGCGCACCACAGCTCCCGCTGGGTAAAAGACAGTACTATCTAGACAATCAATACCGTGGCATGCGCGAGCAGTATGAGAAGGGTATCACAAGAAAGTTGCGTAGCTATTTTCCAGAACAATCCGATCGTTGGATTAGGGAAATAGTCGATCAAATTGTAAGTATCGAACAACAACTGGCTAGAGGTCTAACACATAATCCAGCACTTACGTTGGAACAAACAACGCGTCACCGAACAGCCGCAGATATGAAAGCTGCATATGGCAGTTATGTAGACATAAGCCGATATTTAAATCTCATATTTAACGATACTATTTATACCGAGATTTATGAAAATCCCGAAGATTATTTATCTACGTTGGTAAATGTTATTAAGATGACGCCGAAGTTGCAGTTAGCCAACTATACCATTTGGCGCGTTTTAGACTCCTTGGATAAGGCACGTGTGCCTCAACATCAACAGCCGGACGTATGGTGTGTGCACAAAGTTCACGAGTATTTTCCGCAACAGTTAGAGAGTCTCTTTCATCGTAACTACAACAATATGCAAATGATAAATGAAGTACAGTCTACCTGGGCAGACATAAAGCGGGTTTTTCGAGAGGCCCTACAAGCTTCAGAGGAGCTGCACTGGCTAAGTCTGGATACCCGCCAGAAGGCCATAAGCAAACTGGAAGCTATAGAACTTCAGTTTCGTGCCCACGATGACCGTCAATTAATACGCCAAATGCATGGACTAACCCAATATCCCGGTCAATTTTATCAAAATTTGCTTAATGTTCTACAGTGGCGTACTCAACAACGGTTATCTAAGCTTATTTCCGCTCCAGAGTTGGAGGACACGGTATACAAACTCCCTCATTATGAACTCACTACCAATAAAATTCAAATACCCATCACATTTCTACAAGCCCGATTTTTTTGGGATCCGGCTTACCCTAACGCTCTTAAATTTGGAACTCTAGGTGTTCTTTTGGCCCAGCAAATGATACACGGATTTGACAGCATTGGCCGACGTTATGATCGACATGGCTATCAAAACCACTGGTGGGATCTTACATCGGAGAGCTCATACAGTCGTCATGCACAATGTTTTGAAGAACAGTATGCAATCTACGTTCAATTCGAAAATAGACTAGTGCGCGATTCAAGAATGATAAGCAATGCTGTAGCCGATAATGGCGCAGTAAATATCGCTTATCGGGCATACCAAAAATGGTTAAAGAATACTGCAGAAACAGATGCAACCTACCAACGGGAAACCCTTCCGCTGCTCTCCTACTCACATAATCAACTCTTTTTCTTGGCGTATGCGCAGTTGTGGTGCTCTGACTATCCCGAGACCATTGACGCTTTCAGCGAGTTACCTGAGCAGCTTCGAGTTAACGCCGTCCTTTCAAACTCCCAAGAGTTTACCAATGCCTACAGCTGCGGTAGCGGAGACAAACTCAATAGCCGCTTCAAGTGTAAAATCTATTAGAATTAAACATAAACACCATCCATATTGATTATAAGCACATGTATAAATAAAGGTTTTAAATCGCTTTTTTCCTGCTCTTTTCTTATTAATCCCTACATGCAGTAGACTGCATTAAAACCGTTGCATAATGCTATAAACAATTCGCTACGCTTCATAAGGTTTCTTCTCTCAGACCGATAACCTTTTATGACCCCACCCTTATCAACCAAACAGTGCCTAATCTACACGACTCTCAACAGAAGCCATGGCTCGGATTGGGCTGATCGAAGCGACGGTAGTAGACAATTCCACTTTGCCTTGACAGCATGTCTGTTTTGCCATCTCTTCTCTCACTTATCGTTTTTATTAATTTTGGTCGTAGCCAAAATGATGCGATAAAGTTAACTAACAGCGATGGCGGCACTATATTTCGCGAAAATTTCCAAAGTGAGGAAACTGTACGAAGAAACAAAGCACGCGATATACTACGTTACATGAACCTTAATGCCGATCCCTGCGAAGATTTCTATGAGTACGCATGCGGCAACTGGGAAACATCTCAATCAAATGTGCAAAGAATAACGCCCTATACACAACTTAAAGATCGAATTGACAATGAATTGATCCATCTTTTGGAAAAACCCACGAATAGCGAGGACAGCCCGTTGGCGCATCAGGCCAAAGAATTCTACAGATCCTGTGTGAATGCACAGGCTCGACAGAGCCAACAACAACAAATATTTCTCAGTGAGTTTATACAACAAAATGGTGGATTTCCTGCTGTTCCCGGATCAAATTGGGTTGTACACCATCACAACTATGATTGGGTACAAGTTCTAGGAAAGTTGCGTCATTATTATAACATGGACATACTCATTGGTCTTAGAGTCACGTACAATCATGCCAATGTGCATGAGAACAGTATTTACCTAGATGAGCCGACTACATTTATTCCACCCCACCTGTGTAACGCCGTTGCCACCAAGCAAATAGATATAAGGGATGTCGAGTACGAAGCCATTGAAGCACATGTAGCCTCCCAGCTAAGAGCTTGGCTTGCCCTAGGCAACGAAGAGTCCAAGCAGGTCGCTGCAGATATTGTAACCTTTGAATACGAACTCTGCGGTAGCATGCACGGCTTAAATAAAGATTTCGGTTTTCATAACATAAACTTTACTCGTAAAACTCTCGCGGAGTTTACGCGAATGTACGGACATAAATTAGATTTTGACGGGTATGTAAAAGCCAGCTACGGCGTGAACGAATACAGGCCAGTTTATATGGCGGCGCCTAAGTATTATACGCAATTACTGCGAACTATTGACTCTTTTCACTCGCATCAATTAGCCAATTATGTTATGTATCGTGCGCTTGCGTTTCTTACTTTTCCACTAGATGATCAGCAGCAGCGAAGACCTGCTTATTGCATGGATAAAATCAAGCAGTATCTGCCAATGACGCTGGGAGAACTGTATGCTCGAAAGTACGCAAACGAGGACTTGAGAAACAAGCTAGTGGACTTGTTTACACAACTAAAAGGTGCCTTTAAGAATAGTCTTCAGGCCAAGTGGTTGGAGGAGGGAACTCAGAGGCTGGGAGAACGTAAGCTAAACGATTTGAAATTAATGTTGTCGGGCTATGATCGCCCATTGGCCTACAATATGCAACTAGAGGGCTCGAACTATTGGCATAATCTTCGAAAAGTGTTGGGTCAAGTTCGAGCTCACGAGGAAATACGTCTTTTCGAAAGCAGTCTACCTCAACCAAGTGATCCGGTTGAGGCTTATGAGCTTAGAATTAGCTACAGGCACGTGCAGAAGCGATTGGACATGGGTTGGGCCCTGCTACAACCGCCTGAGTATGATTCACGTTACGGCACTGCCGTTTTTTACGCAACCGTGGGCCAGGACCTAGCTGAACAGCTGGTCAAAGCTTTTGACGACCAGCATTGGTCGGTGAGATTACTCGAAATGGACAATTGGGACTACCTAACAGAGTTGCGCTACCGCAATCGCAGCGATTGTTTCCATCGTCAGGTTGCTGATTATATGAGGCCGAATGTAACAGCTGCAAGACATTTGATACGCAGAAGTTCAGCATTAAACGTTACCTTTCGAGCATACCTTACTTGGCTAAGTTTCCAAGAGCCACACAACGAATTTACACGACTAGCCAAAGAAACATTACCGGGCCTCAATATATCGAATACTGCATTGTTTTTCATCGCGTACGCACAGATGAACTGTCGCAGAGAACGTGCAACAGAAGAGGAAGAAAATCGCAATACCCTAATGTATAGTGCACGACAAAAACATAGTTGGACTCGAAACAACGTGAATGGACCCCTACGAAATTTGGCCGAATTCGCTCGCGAATTTCACTGTTTGGCTGGTGCTCCGATGAATCCGCCAGATAAGTGTGTCATCTATTAACTACATACACGCATCGTTAGGATTAAGCTAGCTTTACTGTGCTGAAATGACTGAGTTCATGCATATCATTTTTAGTATAAGTATTACACATGAAGCTTAATAACAATATGAGCGAAAAACAACGTGAGTCAGGCCGAGTTTGTTTATGTTTCGAATTTGCGATAAGGCCCAATTA
Organism: Chymomyza procnemis; assembly: GCA_035046065.1. NCBI lineage: Eukaryota > Metazoa > Arthropoda > Insecta > Diptera > Drosophilidae > Chymomyza > Chymomyza procnemis. Next base: position 301,189 of record JAWNOJ010000026.1, read on the forward strand.
AGACAAGCCATGAGAGCACACTTGACCCAATATATGAAGTTCATGAGCAATGGCAAGCAATTCAAACATCCCTTATCGTCTAAAGCCTAGAAAAAGCGACACTCAGTCCATTTTAAACCGTCAACATGATAGGTCCAACGACAGCTTTAGTAATGCTCCTTTACGTTGGTAGCTGTTATACCCACCAAGGGCGCGGTTTTGGTAACACATACAATAGCATGCCTCTGGGCAAACCTGCCTTCAATGCCGATGCTACTCCAACAAGCCGTGCTGATCGCTTAGAGGAACGCAAAATACGCCAAAACTTGTCCAAAGATATGCAGCGTTACATGAATCTAAGTGCTGATCCATGTATTGATTTTTATGAGTACGCCTGTGGAAATTGGTGGCGCTATCATAGCCGACAGCTACAAACCGATGAACTTGGGACAGCGCAACAGTTAGTAGAAGCAAACATAGCGAACCAGCTACAAATGCTATTGACGCAACCATTACCGCGCCAAGACCAAAGTCCTTTTAGCCCTGGTGATATACAAAAAGTACGCCACTTTTATAGTTCTTGTAACAGTGTTAATGTAAACTCCGCTGATCGTCGAAAATTTCTTATGAAGATTGTGAAAGAAAACGGTGGATTAAGAAATTTACCGAACTCTGGTTGGCGTCATGACTCTCACTGGCTACAAATGCTGGCAGAAGTGCGACGGAATTATGGCTTAGACATACTGATTGGGTTCGATGTAGACGTTAATTTGCAACAGCTGTCGGGAAATAGCATATATTTGGGAGAACCAAAACTTACAATCATTCCACCGGAATATTGTAGTGCTATGGCCACGCGTACGGCTAACGTACGCGATGACGTCTACGAGCAGATACAACAAAAGGTGGCAGACAATATGAAAGTCTGGTTTGACATGGAAAGCGGTGAAGCAGAGCGGTTCGGAGGTGACATAGTAAGGTTTGAATTTGAGCTTTGCAAGCATATACGAGAGGAGCAGTCCATGCGTTCCGAATCGACGTCAAAGAGGCAACCGGAAACTGGCTTTAGTACTCATCCGAGAAGTGGTCAAAAAAGATTACGACACACACCGAAAGGAAATAGTCTATATCCTCGCATGACGCTTGTGGAACTATCTGCCAACCTTGGTAATTTTATTGATTTTAAGCTGTTTGTGGAACAAGTCGTCGAGTCTTCATATACGGAATATGTCTACATCCGTTCTTATACCTATCTTACACACCTAGTGAGAACAACCAAGTCTTATAACCGCTACACAATATCCGGATATGTTATATATCGTGCTCTTTTGGAACTTAACTATCCACCTCAAGAAGACGATACATCGTTAAGACCTCAACATTGCATAAAACTGGCGATGCGAATGTTTCCCAAAATATTGGGCTACATGTACCAGCAACATGCACATCATGACGATATTAATCGCGATTTAGATCAGATTTTCAGCGACGTAGCTAAGGCTTTGAAACAGCAGCTTCGTATGGCGACATGGCTATCCGAACCCGATCGAGGTACAGCAATTTCAAACCTGGCCCAATATGTAACAATACAACCCGACTATCAGGCTGTCGATCTAAAGGATCTGCAATTCCAGAAAGGAGATGATTATTGGGGTATGTTTGACACAGTTATGCATTATAACGCTAAGCAGCAGCTAAATAGATTGCGAGTCTCCGACTTAAGACAAAATACAGGTACCTTAGACGCCTTTGAAGTTCGTGCTGAGCTCATTGCCAAGGATCGTGCAGTTGCAGTAGGGTTGGGATTGCTGCAGCCACCCTTCTACAACTACTATTTTCCCCGGGCCTTAAAGTATGCACTATTGGGCCAGCGCTTAGCACGAACGTTACTCTATGCCTTTGACGATGATGGCTGGAACAAAACGCCGCTAGCCACTGCGGCCTGGAACGAGATTACAATGGAAAGCTACAATAATGCAACCGAATGCTTTCGCAGTCAATACAGTAACTATCTCTACAACCAACCTAGTGAGTTTTTTAATGCGACAAAGCTTCGTGAGATAATCGCCGACAGCAGTGCACTTAATGTTGCTTTCAGTGCATACCTTGGCTGGCTACAGCAAATGGACCACAAACTTACATTAATGCTTGCCAAGGAGACACTTCCAAACATAAACTTTACCAACACTCAACTATTTTTCATTTATTTCGCTCAGACACGATGTTTTGCTCGTGGAAACGAAGAGCCACCTTTACAATTTCTGCCATTAGTACAGCACACGACAGAGCGATGGGATGTAAATGGACCCTTGAGCAACTCAATAGAGTTTTGGAGAGAATTCGGCTGTGCGGGCGGAACTAATATGAACAATGCGGATAAATGTTTAGTTTTCTAAGAAAAAAATTTAACCGTAAATAAAAAATGCAAATAACTTAAAATCAACTAGGAAATTTTTGATTAATTTCTTGGCTAAAATGCCAATTTAAAAAAATAATTAATTGCTAACTTTGGCATTAAAGCACGTCAATGGATAAAAAAATTGATTAAAAACGAATTGAACAAATAACCATTACTAGATTGGTCGCATATTTATAAAGTGTAGCATAGCAGACAAAGCAAGCAGGCAAATAGGTCATAAAATTTGAAAGAAAATGTAAGTGAGATGATATCCATGTCAATCAATACTCATAGACACGCAAGTGCACTTTCTGGTGCGACTTGGCTTGAGCGCGGAATAAAGCACTCGAGCACGAACTTCCTAGTCGCAATACCAAGTTAATATTTTCATAAAAACGTTGTGGCCTTCATATTTCGCAAAACGACGAGTTTCATGAAATAAAGACTAATGCTTTGTACTTGCAGGGCTTTAGGCATTTCAAAATTTCCATTTAAAGCTTACCTGCAATAAAAAAAATGTTAATTCCAATTTATACCATTCGCACATACATACTACATTTGTATAGAACATTATCCAAGACTAATCGTGCGTCTGTTGTCCCAAAGACATAATAAAAAATGAAACTTAAATTAAAAACTAAAAAGAATTAAAACATAGTTATATTAAAATACAATACTTTTTACCTACCTAAAAATGCACCTTAAAAAATTTAAGGTTATAAATCGAGCAAAAAGTTGGCCCTCGAGCATCCAAAAATATTCAAACAATCCCTAACCATCAAGTGATCAAGTGAATTCGAAGCATTTATAAAATTATATAATAATCATAATCAATTTTAGGAACTTGCTCGACCTACCATATCAATATGCAGCTAGGAATAAACATTAAGAGCATTGTACAGTCTAGTTTAATAATTAACTTCAATAAATCAATTTTTGTTTTTGGCTGTTTGGTGCATTCTCACTTTTGACCTCATTTTAATCAATCTGTTAACGTTGCAGCAAACACATTGCAATGACAAGTGATGAATAGGAGAGTATGATTTTTTAAACAGAAACAGACCGAATTGTGAATGATTTTAAAGAATGTATGTACAATAAAACAAAAGTATATAATCAGGAGACATACCCTATATTTTATACAAAAATTATATTTTTCTTCCCACGATTCTGCATGTGGGCGAGGTTCTGGCGCACACATATGCTGACTTCTCAACCAAGTAAGCCATATTTCAATTGTTGAATAAATTTTATTATTCAATTGTTCATTACGATTGGTTGCATATGGCAGTGCGAGCTGTGTCCATATTAAGTCAACAGTTTTTGATAAAAACATAATGAAACGACTTGAATTCCTAATGGATTACATACACATTTTTCTATATACACTTTTTATTCGTCAAAAATAGCGATTAGAACTATTACGGGGTATGACTGCTGGTTGTATTGAAAAATCACCAACATAAAAATGGAGGAATCCACTAAAAACTTGTTCTTTTCAATTATTCTCAATAATCAATAAGTGATACTTTGTAAAAGTTGTAGAAAGTAGAAAAGAACACAACGTGTCAAGGAGATTTATATGTATAATAATTAACTGCCACAAGGCAGAGCCAACCCCCAAAATCTGCCTCGACAATTTTGTATGAAACAGAGATAGAGAGAGAAACAAACAAGAAACGAAAGAGCAAATGAGACGAAAAACAAGTTTGGGGTCTACAAAAAAAACAGAAATCGATTTTTCAAACTTAAGCTTTTAGTTGTGTATGTATTTACCTTTTTAATAAGTAAAATAGTATGATTGTAACACAATGCCAATTTATACATATATTTTTTTAGTTGTAATAATCCACTTAACAAAGAATTATCTGCAGTAGTTGTATTTCACTTGATTATGTTTAACATAAAATAACTTTTATATTGCCTGAATATACATATATTATATACATAAATTTAATATATATTTAAATTTTTCAAAAATGTGTGGATTTAATTCAACAACTTCTTAAGAGATTACACTAGAACAACATTTAAGCACATTGTTGTAATTGCGGCCGATATTAATTAGCAATTAAGCTTAATCAACTTTACTTATTTAACAAAAGAAATTTCTTAGCAATTTTGGCACGCACTTTATACAAAATCTTTACATCATATCACATATATATATTTATGTATATATACAAATGTGAATGCATGTACATAATTCCACGCAAAGATACACACGGTATAAAACACGAGCGCTCCAGCGAATAAACGACCGTGCCTCACAACCGTCGATGTGTGGCGCTGCTTTGTAACTCACTGGGACGCTCACACCACACGAGTTATGCTACAACAACATGGACACCGAAGCCAGCAGCGCTGCTGCTTCCACTACCAGCAGCATATTCCAGTCCCAAAAGTTGGCCAACATAAAAGAGCACAGGCGCAATGAAATGGCCGCTGGTTAAGTGTGGGACAGAACGTTCCTCGTTGACAAAGCAAGCTTACTACTTAATAGGATCGATCTGATCTATATTGTAGGAAACGGATTTTAGAAATCATAGCACAAAATTTTAAAAGCTCCAACCATCCCAATTTCAACAAGCAGCCCATAAACGGAATTGGTGCCGAATGGGCAAACGAAGAAGCTACTGATAAATAAATGAACATTGTAATGAACTCTCTCTCTCTCTCTCTCTCTCTCTCTGCATCGAAATAACAATCATGCGTGGACTTTATACGAATGCTTTGTGATTGTAAATACTATGAAGCAGCATAAATGTATCTTAAAAGTGAGCTGATTGCAGTAGCTTTGAGACCGGTTTATCAAATAACATTTTAAACATTCCATAGGCACGGCTTATGCCTACAGCAGCAGCATTATGGAAATTACTATCGGAAGCAATTTTATAGGCCAGGCCAGTTATTAAGTGCAACAGTTTTCTAACTGACAGAATCGTATTCGAGGTTAATGGCATTTCAATTCAGTAACAGATAATATGTATGTTTATAATTTAGGTAGTTCTTTGTATACTAAATCTGTAATAAGTTTTTCGAAGTTTGATTAAAAACTGCTATAAAAATAGCTATCTGCTACAAAATCCGAATTATAGATAATACGCATAAAAGCGGGGCATAACCTTTTGGTTTGTTTACAATTATTACAGCTGGTACACTGGGCACCTAATGCCTAAACATTTTCATAAACTTTAGCAAGCAATCAACCCTTAGATAAATGTTTTCCAATGCGCAGGCGCTTTGAGTGAATGCAAAGAGCTCCAATATACGAAGTTGCATTATGGTGGAAGCTTCTACTGTCTTATACCATTGCAAAGGTAAAAGTTAAAAACTCAGCATAAATTGAAAGGGGTGGAACTATGAATCATATGATAATATATGGAGGATAAAATGCATTTTTTTCATAAGAGAATGTTATGGTACTTGTAATGCATAGTTGGGTACTGGGGAACAACTTATGCTGAGTCACTTCATTGCAATAGATATTGATGTATTTTGTTATACCAGAATATCAATGCATCAAAGACTCTGCGTCTTGAGGAACGTAGATCATTTCCGGCATAGTTTCTCAAATACTCAAGCCCGAAATTATTTTACCAAAAATTAATGCATACAATTGCAAGTTAGATGAATCAAAACCTCTCTCTTACAAGCAAGAGCAGGTTTTTTATTTCTTTTGAATGCTATTTGTATGTGTGGCTATTGTCACTTAGTATAAAGTTATATACCAACAGGTAAATGTGTGAATCATACCCAACCAAATGTTTGCATTTTGGCATTTCTACGACTGGTCTGAAATCAAAACTTATTAGTCAGAGGACAACGTTCTGTGAGAAGCAGATGATCCTTTTAAGCGCAATTGTAGGATTAGAAATGCAGTAGGAACAATTCCGTGGACAAATAAAATTAAACTGCCTTAAAGAATCATTTTATATTTAGCAATAAAATGTCAAGAGGCAAAATTGTAAAAATCGATGAACACAAAATTAACTGTTTGTCGGACACACACACACACACACACACACACACACAAAACATTCACGCCCACGCGACTTAAATTTATGTATAAATTCATATTCCCACAAAGCTGAGCAGTAATAAAAGAAATAATATTACCTTTTTTTGCATTGAATTGCATTAGGCAATTATCTCAACAATATTATTTTTGCTATGTTGTGGCCCACGCCTCCCACTTCATTGGGAGTGACTCTCCTCTCGCACTTATCTGAGGAGGGCGGCTGTATTTCGTGTAAAACGCACAACTTTCGTTGCCAAAATTACGTAGTTGTTTTTTTTTTTATTTATCTTTCTCCTTTTCGTGATTCTACCAATGTTCGAGTTATGATTTGCTTTTTGCAGTTATGTCAATTTGTCTTGCTATGTTATTTTTTTTCGTTGCAAAGTAATCGTATAATTATGAACAATGGGAAGAGACCTGAAGTGTTCAATAATAAAAGCGCGAGTCGCGTGGAATCGTTATTACGCATTTATTGAAAAGAGTTTAGTTTAAATTCGTTTAATTTAGTTTATCGTTCGTAATCTGGCGATTAAAACTAGTTTTTTTCGTAATTTTAACACGGACTTTAGTTTGCAAACTTTCGACGTGTTGTTGGTTTTTTTTTTATGATATTCAGTGTGTACATACCAAATGAATGCAAATAAGGAAGGTGGTTGTTGGAACTGTTGTTGAATTAGACTGACCATACAACACAAACGTAGTGTAAATTACACTATTTTTAAATGCAATGATTGTAGAAACTACGAACGGTCACACTAAATTTACAACTGGTACATTTTACTGAATGGTGGTTCAAGACGTTGTGGCAAATTTGCGGCTTATTTGTTTCACTTATATGATATGAAAACAAATTTAATTTATGTGGCACTTTTGTTTAATTTTATCAAATGGTGTGATTCCGGACAAGTTGAGCAATGTAGCAATGATCGCAGCCAATGCAATGACGAGATAAACGGCAATCGCAGTGAATGTTAGTAAGGTTCAGCCATCAGTAAACAATGTGTATATAAGCATTTTAATTTAAAGTTTTCACATTTCGTAGTCATCAAAAATATTGCCGATCATGTCCAGAGAGCTATTACCAACTTCACGCCATGTAGCATTGATAAAGGCGATGTCAACTGCACCTGCCATGAAAACGTGCTGAATCGTGATTTGGAGCCTTACAAAGCAACAGGTGTAACCCGTCAAATGGTTACGGAAGCTAACAAGTACGGCACACTCTACAAGATATATAAGAAGCAGTTGTATCGTGATGAAAACTGCATGTTTCCAGCACGATGCCAAGGCATAGAGCATTTTCTTTTAAAATTATTGCCAGTATTACCCAACATGGATCTAGTAATAAACACACGGGATTGGCCACAAATAAACCCGGCATGGAATATGAAGGGACCTGTTTTCTCGTTTTCCAAGACAAAGGAATACAGCGACATAATGTACCCTGCTTGGACATTTTGGGCGGGCGGTCCAGCAACTAAACTACATCCGACAGGTATTGGACGTTGGGATCTTATGCGCGAAAAACTAGAAAATCGTGCAAAATCTATATCTTGGGCTTCTAAAGAGCCACTGGGATTTTTTCGTGGTTCACGTACTTCTGACGAGCGCGATTCCCTTATTCTTGTTGCGCGCCGACGACCTGACCTTTTCGAGGCACGTTACACAAAGAATCAAGCGTGGAAATCACCCAAAGACACACTTGATGCACCCCCAGCAGACGAAGTATCTTTCGAAGACCACTGCAAATTTAAATATTTGTTTAATTTTCGTGGTGTGGCCGCCAGTTTTAGACTGAAACATTTATTTCTTTGCAAGTCACTGGTATTTCATGTTGGAGATGAATGGCAAGAGTTTTTCTACAACCAGCTGAAACCATGGGTCCATTACATTCCATTACACAGTAATCCAAGTCAGGACGAGTACGAACAATTGTTGCTATTTTTCAAACAAAATGATCGACTTGCTCAAGATATTGCCGAGCGCGGCTATAATTTCATACGGCAGCACCTTCGCATGGAAGACGTTCAGTGTTACTGGCGCAAGCTCCTTAAACGCTACGCAAAACTTTTAAAGTATGAAATACAGCCCAATAATAAACTTATACGAATAGGTGCAGTTGCAACCCGTAAAACTGATTTATAATGATATGCTCCATTTCAAATATTTAAAAGAGCAAATACAATGATTTGTATACATTTAATATTATTTAAATTAAATTCATTCTAGTAGAAATAACAAATTTGAATGCCTGAAAACAGCTGATAAGTGTGACCCTATAATTATTATACATTTTTTAGGTGGTCAATAGTTACGTCATTCGCAACTGGCCAAAAAAACAATGGCCATAGTTAATCCATTTCGAAATGTATTCCATGTGCCTTCAAAGCAACGCATTAATTGGTTTCCTGGTCACATGACTAAGGGTATGCGACAAATTCAACAAAAATTACGAAATGTGGATTGCATTGTTGAGGTACACGATGCGCGCATCCCTATAGCTGGCCGCAATTCGCAGTTTTTTGAAACCATAACAGGTAAAGTATTCCCACTGGAGTTTTTAATTATCTTTGCTTATTTTTTATATTTACTTGATTTGGTTAAGGAAATGGTGTAAAACCTCACATACTGGTTCTCAACAAGGTTGATCTTTTGGGTACTAAGCTTCAACGCAGTATAACGCAGCAGCTCAGTGAGTCTCAACCACATATTAAAAATGTGATATTTACTAACTGTAAGAATCAGCGCAACTCTGGAATTCAGAGCTTACTTCCTTTGGCTTCCAAGCTTGTACATGACAGCAGTCGATACAATCGTGAACAAAGTGCTGAGTATAACATAATGATAATCGGTGTACCCAATGTGGGTAAGAGCTCCATCATTAATGTGCTGCGCAATATCCATATTAAAAAGCGTAGTGCCGCACGTGTGGGAGGCGTGGCCGGTATCACGCGTGCTGTAGGAGAACGTATAAAAATACAGGAAGAACCAGCTGTTTATATGATTGATACCCCAGGAATTTTACAGCCTTCTATAAAAGATGACGAGATGGGTATGAAGTTGGCTCTTGTCGGTTGCTTGCCGGATCATTTAGTAGGAGAAGAACTCATCGCTGACTATTTGTTATATTGGCTAAATAAACACAAGCGATTTGACTATGTCGAAAAACTTGGCTTGAACACCGGGCCCAATGATAATATCAGTGCCGTGCTTGCGGAATATGCGCAACAGCAGGGCATGTTTCATCGCGTTAAGCAATATAATGGGCAAGTGATAGATATGACAAATTTGTTAGCAGCCGCTCGAAAATTTATACACTTCTTTCGCAATGGAAAACTGGGTTACATGAATTTAGACCAAGATTATTTTAATTAAGCTATACATACACAAATGTCTTCCTGTTTTACAAAATGTAATATATTTTATATAAAATAGTTTTAAATACAACTAAATGATTAAAATAAAGACTAAACCAAAGCATATTTTAGTTATCAACCATTGGCACGTCTATGGCAATATTTCCAACACCAGGCAGTGGTATAGAATAGGATACATTGTCCATATCAGTATTGTTTACAGCTGGCGCAATTTGTGATTGGTGCAACGACTGATCGGATTCCATGCTTATATGGGCTAAAGAAGTATCTACATCTGCCAAAAGAGGTGCATCAGTAACATTCAGAGGGCTGTTCGCAAGTTGTGTAACAGCAACTCGTAGTTCCTCGGGTACGCCTTCAATCCGCTTATCGATGTTACCCATATAGGGCGCCATTCTTTGAAAATAGCTTATCAGCATTTTCGGGTCATTTTCTGTAACTTGACTGCTTGGTACCAAATCGAACTCATCACATTGATTCCAACGCAATAGATATCTAACATCGCCTGTAATGTCTGTTGCACCCATTATCTCTGCCAATTGTAAGCCACGTTCATATCCACGGGGTTTTTGAATCTCTTCACACTTGGGTTTCTTTTCACCACGTTTTTTGGATTTTGCTCGGGATTCTTCGAATTTTTGAATTAACGCTGGACAATCGCAATTTTCCTCTGGCTCCCAAGTGTTGTCTGATGTCGGGTAGCCGCGCCACTTTATGTAATACTCCACTTTTCCATCAGGAGTTATGCGTTTGTCCACAATTCGTTCAACGACAAAGTTTGGCTCATTTTTAACCATTTCGATACTAAATTTTTCTGTCAATTTCTGTATTCAATTTTAGACATGTAAAAAACATGGCGTTTTGCAAACAGTGTGACCATTCGCAAACATGTTAGTTACCAATCCAACCAAATCTAATTTATTAGTATTTAAAGATTAATTTTGGTACTATTATACCAATAATTTATTTGGTATTAATTAGTAGTATTTTAGTATACAAATAATAGTATTTTAATATACAATTAGTATGACATTTTTATGGTCAGTCTTACGAAGGCTGATTTTATATTGAGCAGATTGTATTTAAAGTTAAGGCGGCAGCTCGTGAAACACACGCCGAAAATGTGCTCTGAGGAAATTGAATTCTTGGAATGGACTCAATCAGACGATGACGAAAATGAAAAGATAAAATCAGATGGGAGCGCCGAATTTCCGTATTTGATTATAAATCAAATGGAGTTTGGCCTAACTAATGAGTTTCTGGAAAACTATTTTGGACAAATTGTTATAAAGGGAATAAGTTACAATCGTAACATACAGCAATTTTTTGTGTACTTTAACAATGTTGGGTAAGCTAAACACTTGGCTTTATATAAAGCAAAATTAAAACATCTATTTACAGGTCAATGGAAGGTGCTCTGGTCAAACTACAAAAATATTCCTTGGGCCTTAAGTACAAAATCGGGAAAAATAATTCGTATATGCTCAAATATCAATATAATGACGAAGATCTACCGAAGCTAAACAACAAAGCATGTGAAATTAAAAGTGACAGTGACAAAGATAAGCGCAACATAATTGTTTCAGCAGGCAATCAAAAGCACCCCGAGTTTTTTAAGCCGCCATTAATAACCAAAGAAGCCTATGCTAATGCGAATTCATTGTTAGCCAAAAACGATGGAAATCGTTGGTACAAAAATTTATATGATGACTTCGTCTTAGAGCGACTAAATTTATTTTTGAAAAAAGAAGATTCTATGCATATGTGGCGCTCGGGCAGAGTTCGGTAAGTCGTGTTATTTAAATATATTATATCTGCCATCTAACTTTTGCTTTAGTTTTCGTAGTAATGGATTCGAGCAACCAAGTGAAATCGATGTTAATAAAAACTATTTAGTAAAGTGTGCTAGTTGCAATTCATACACTGACATAACATGCAAATATTGCCGAATCCCATACTGTAACGTTGCCTGTCTTCAAGAGTTACACCATGAATATGACGGCAAGAACTGCAAAAATACAGCTCCAGTATCAAATAAACCAGAAAATTCAAAATTGGTTTTGTCAGAATTTCCATCATCTGGCAGTCGAGTACAAATAACTGCTTTTCGTCAGACAAACATTGTTCACATCCGTTCATTGGAGCTAAGTGCCAATGTATCATACTTTCATGTACTCTCAGCTGTATGGTTGGAAGGGAGTAAAGCGCTTCCACTAGCAAGTATGCCAAAAGTCGGTCAAATGGTGATATATAAAAACAAAGGAGAGTTTAACAGGGCCTTGGTTCTTAATTTGGAGCAGATGCAGGCAATATATGTGATATGCATTGATTACGGAAACATTGAAACCACTGGAATGGATAACTTATACGAATGCAGCACTCAGCTTGCCAATTTACCGTGTTACACATTTCCCGTGTTGCTGCGTGATGTAAAACACCGCTATATGACACCAGAATTGTCTTTTATCCTATATAAGCTGACAGCCTTCTGTGCGTTTAAATTGAAGTACTCTAGCCGGGAATACCACTTTATCAAGGGTATGCATCGCGTACTTCTTTTTAACGCAGATAATAAATACAGTTTGAATCGTTTTATAACAAAACAAATAACCCCGGAAGTACCACATAGGGATGTGCCCGATCTGCAGGAAAATGTAAGTAATTTAAAATATATATATAATTGTACTGCTCTTGTTTAAAATGTTTTGTAGTTTCTTCAAATAATTAATATACCAACTGGCAAGAACGTTAAATTGGTTGTAATGGATAATTCGTTCCTAAAATTTGGAATTTTACATTGTACAACATCGGACTTGGCTTATGAAGTTACACGCATTCAACGTGACATACATGCGTATGGGATATCGCAACAGAATCTCAACTCTAACGCGCCGTAAGTAAATGTAACAGATTTCACTAATTATCAAGAATAATATTATAAACAAATATTAGTTTTAAACTAAATTCATTATGCGTTGCCAAGTACAATGGGAAATGGTGTCGTGGCCTTATCATGGATTGGATTGGAGATGGGTTTCCTACCGTATATTTTATTGACTACGGCAATACTGCTTCCACGCCTGTATCCGACATACGGGCGTATCCGCTGCAACTAAAACACCCCATACTAACCTTGGAGTGTTTGCTGATTGGTAGGAGAACATTTCAAAAAGAGATCCATTTATAACACCACTTATTCCTAGGTTTTTCATCGGAACTCATTAATGACAAGCTTGCCTGCATCGAAAAATTATGTCCTGTGGGTAATGTTTTGCTTTGTGATCAGATTATTCGGAACGATGAGGACGAGAGTTATTGCATACGTATTAATAAGTTGATGCCGTTGCTGGAAGAGGACTCGACACCCGATGTTTAATAATTTTAAAGAAGAATAAATTACATTTGACTCATTTAATAACATGATTGGAAACATATCCCAAATATATATCGTACAACGATCAACTTTTTTTTATGAAGTATTTTAAATCTTAACGTACGTTAACTAAAACAAACGACTTTCAATATAACAAATTCTCGTTACTTTTTAAAGGAAATTATTATTTACTTTTCTTCTTTGCAGAAAATATAGCTGAGACTCTCAAAGTCTGGACCAAAGCCTGTTGTCTGTTAAATCGAAATATTTAAAACTGATAAAGATAGCTTAAGTTCGCATTATTACCTTTAAAAATTGTAAGCAATAAGGAGGCGTCCAATAAGTCCAATTTTTCAAAACCTACATGAAATATTTTATGATAATTTTTCGTGTGAATTTAAAAGGTATTAAACTAACTTGATTTTGCTTTCCAATAAGTTTATGTGTTTCAACCACATCCAAGTTAAGGAGTACCGTAGCAGTGCAGCTCTTGAAAAGCTGTAAATTAAGTTGAAATATACGTTCCTCTAAGCATCCAGTCGTGATAAGTTTATATATCGCAGTGCTACACTTGAGTCTCAAAGGTCTTCTAGCTTCGGAATGCGAAATACCACAATTATATAAAATTAAATATCTACATTCGATGAGGCTTAATTCTGGCAACTTTTTAGTGAGTATGAGACCAACTGTACTTGAATTGGATTTGTTAAATGTTATTACATCAAACTGATTTTCAATATAAATGTTATTTATATAATTTGATAGACAGTAGCTCTTTAAATAACTTATACTGTCTAGTCTGTCGGCTATGATTATGAGTTTCTCTCTTCGTTTCAAAATCAATTCACCAATCATTAGATGAACGCATTCCATTTTAGCTGAATCACGTATACCCAGCTTTTGGCAAAGTGGCAGATCTGCTAGAAGTAACTGCATGAGTTCCGACCTTTCATTAAAATCATTTTTTTGATACAATGTTGCTGGATGGTCGCAAATGGCCAAGGCAATTCGAATAATATCTTTATCTGGCATCTGAAAGAAACAGAAAGGAATAGTTATAGTTTATAGTGCTTGGCTTGTGTGCAGTCTAGCATTTGTTTGACAGATATGTTAATGCAAAAATTAAGTTTAAAATATATGCCTTGCCTTTATAACACGACGCAAACTGTAATCAAAACACACACGGAGAGCTTTTTCCTGCAGAGCTGAAGGTTTTATCATGCAAATATAATCGGTTTGTGTTGGTACGAAATCTTGCAAAGCTGAAGGTTTTAACATGCAAATATATTCGTAAGGCTTTTGCAAAGCTGAAGGATTCATCATGCAATTGGCTTTCTTAGGTTCGGGATTATTAGGCAAATAGTCAGTGCTGCAGCCAGTTGAATTACATACGTCATTTGAATTGTATTCACAGGGAATTTTCTTAATGTCCTTATATTGGCTCTCTTTGTAAATTTCTTTGCCAAAATCATGTTCCTCTTCTTGTCTATATAAAGTGAGCTTAGTGTCACTGGAAACAAAAAATTCGTAATTAATATTATGCATAAAAGATGTTCCTGGATCATAATTTATATCAAGGTTTTCGTAATTATGTAGCTTTGCAGGCTTATGGGTTTTCGAATTGCATTCATTAGTTTTTAATATTTTAGGCTTATGGTCATCAGTGTTTTCTTCACTTATCGAGCGTTTTGCTTTGGTAATTTCAGTCTGCACTTCATCATTTATTTTAAGGTTAACCTTGTCATAGCTACCTTCTCCCACTACTTCAAAGACATATGATTTGTTGGCATCATTCGCACTTGGTATAGAAGCGAGCGGCTTTTCTAGAATATTTCCGATTTTCATGTTTGACCTTACAATACCATCAGTTCCATAATCATTTTCTTGGTTGCTTTGTTTAAAAATCTCCAGACCAGTTTTAAACTTAACATTGTGCGTTAATATGGCGCCCTTCAAATTGGTTCCAGTCTTAGAAGCCCTTAAAATGTGAGGTTTTTGCGGACGATTAATTTCATGATTAGCAATAGGCCCATCGAAACTATCAATCCAATATGAAATTTCTTGTTTTCGTTGAGCCACACATTCTTCCAGAGTTTTCAGTTCCTCTTGTATCTCGACTTCTTTACCAGCAATATGAATTAATTCGGGGGTATAGAGTTTTTCTTCCTTGAAGTTGACTGAAGTACCCATTGTTTTGCCAGTATGATCTTTCAATGATGCACCGCCCAAAGTGAACTCCAACGTGCCATGACCATTCCAAGTCTTATGTTTTTTTGTGGATGGATTTCTCCAGAGCACACAAAATATACGTTTGTCTTCTAGAGGATTTACGCCATCAGCATAATTTTGGGGCCCGAAATTTTTGTAGCCATCTGCGGTACCCCACTCCATGATAGCATAGGAGTGCTTATTTGTTACGCTTTGGCCTAATGTTGACGTGTTGTCTTTGTTAATATTAGATAACGAGAAAATCCACTTTTTGTCGCTGTACAAATTATCCAAGACAAATGTACGTATTCGATGTTTTATTTATATTTCATTCTTTTAAAATTGCCGGTAATGAGCTGATTTCCATTCACACAAGTTTCGTTGTATTTATATCGAGAACACAAGCACTTGTAGCCGACATTCCATTTTACCATTCACAAGGAAAAATTAAGTGATCCAATATCTCGTAATAAAAGCTATGCAACATATGTATTGCTTGAATATAGGCAGTATCAAACAAGCCTATTGAATCGGCACATTTTTGAGAAATGTGCGTATTTGTGTCTTATTTATATCTTATTCATTTAAAATTGCGGCTCTTAGCTGATTATTATTCGTTGTATTTATATCGAGAACAATTTGTTTACATACACCTATCGATACCCGATTTCGATTGTACCATTCGCAGCGAAAAAAAGGCATGATACCGGCATTGAAGATTAGGAGACAAATTGCAACAACATTGCCTGTTGCACTAACTCTTTAACTATGGCCTTCCATTGGTGTGACAATAATCTGCACACCACTGTCTTTACGCCACGCGACTTTCAAGTGGAGCTACTGTCGGTTGCATACGAAAGAAATACTATTGTATGCCTGGGCCATAAGTCATCAAAGGAGTTTATAGCGCTTAAGTTGTTACAGGAGCTCGCAAGACGTGGTTGCAGCGATGGCAAGATTAGCATTTACCTCAGTTGTCAAGTGCGCGACAGTGCTGAGCCAACATCTATTTGCACAATGCTGAATCATTTAACGGATCTCAAAGTGTGGCAGGAAGGGCGAGGTAATCAGCAGGCCTTATATATTGATTGCATGGAATATCAAGTAAACATTTTGCATCCAGAAACTTTTTTAAAACTGCTGGAAAACCATAAGCTTCTGTTGGACCGTGTTCATTTAGTAGTAGTAGAAGATTGCCATGAGAGCTCTGTATATCATTCAATACTACCTATATTCACAAAATTCATAAAACGTGCAGCTCTTACTACTAGACCAAAGATATTGGGTCTTGCTGGTCCATTGCATAGTGCCAGCTGTGAATTACAAGAGCTCAGTGCCATGCTTGACACTTTGGAACACGATATTCTATCTTGCACAGAAACGGCTAGCGATATTGTTACAGTTCTGAGGTACTGTGCAAAGCCTCATGAATACATTGTGCAATGTGCGCCTTATGAAATGGATGAGCTTTCGTATGTGCTTACAGATATTTTAAGTACAAACCGAGCATTTCTTAAGCATCATCGATACGATCCGTTTGAAATCTATGATACAGATCAATTCATGGAGGATTTAAAAGGTAAATTGAGAAGCAATTTAATAATAGCATTTTAGTATACTTTAAATCATTTTAGATATACCTGATCCGAAAGTCGAACCTCTATACGTTTTGGACACATTGCTCTCCGTTCTGCATGAGATGGGCCCCTGGTCTACACAGCGTGTAGCTCAGTATTTTTTTCACCGCAATGAAAAGCTTAAAATAAAAACTCCCCACGAACGCCATTATTTGCTCTTGTGCCTTGTCAATACAGCACTTGTCCAAGTGCACGCTTTGTGTGAACAATCATTCCAAAAGCGATCTACCAACGAGTCGTTTCAAGTAATAGAGCACTATTCAAGTCCAAAGGTACACCGTCTGTTGCAAGTACTTCGCTGCTTCAAGCCAAACGATAATAATCATACTGAAAGTCTGCGTAAATTGCGTAGTCAAGTAGAGCACATCGACTTTGCAAAGTTAGCACAGACGCTTGAGTCAAAATGCCAAACTGTTGAACTAGAGCAGCCACAAGCTGAAACAAATTCAATAATTTTTGGCCTAGAAAAGCTTCTGAGTTGTCCTACAGACCCGCCTGTGAGTTGTGAAAAAGTCAAGCCTGTGGAGCACAGACAAACTCTAAGCAACACAAAGACGGAAAAATCGAAATCAAATGTACAACATCGCACAAGGCGACGCATCCACACGAGGCGATATAACCGCGACCACAGCGGTTCTGGCGATTCATTTTGTGGATTAATTTATTGCAATCAAAACCATACAGCGCGGGTCCTTTTCGAGCTATTGGCCGAGATGAGCCGACGTGACAGTGCCCTCAGATTTGTGCGATGTCAGTACACCACAGATCGTGTTGCTGATCCAACGACTGAACCAAAAGAAGCAGAAATAGAACATAGGCGCCAAGAGGAAGTGTTAAAGCGTTTTCGCATGCACGACTGTAACATACTTATTGGGACGTCAGTGCTAGAGGAAGGTATCGATGTGCCAAAGTGCAATTTAGTAATTCGCTGGGATCCGCCTACGACATACCGTAGCTATGTGCAGTGTAAGGGCAAGGCACGTGCAGCACCAGCTTATCATGTAATGCTTGTGGCCCCCAGCTATAAAACTTTTGACTGCAGCCAAGTTGAGCTTAACGACAATAGTCATAAATTTATATGTGGCACAGATGAGGGCGCCGATACTGAGCCAGAGCTGGACAGCGATTCTGATGATATCGTGCTGTCTAATGGTTCTAACGATATCTTTACATTTGGAACAGTGCGTGGAACTGTCAAAATACTAAATCCAGAAGTGTTCAGTAAACAACCACCCACAACTTGTGATATCAAACTGCTAGAGATTCAGGATGAGCCTATGCCAAACGGTTTTAGTTTAAAACCAATCAATGAATCTGTAGAAAGCCATTGTCCTGGAGAGGCAAATAGCGAGAAAAACAGGCAACGCTTTCAATGTGAACTCGGCATTTCGGAAACTTGTTTAAATAGCAAAACAATGATCGCTCCAGTTTCCGCAGGTGTTACTGATTTAGCACACACTACCCAGGCTCTGGTGCATCAAATGGCACAGTATCGTGAGATAGAACAGGTAAGAACGTTATCTAATAGCATCAATCCTCTTGATAATCAAATTTATTCCAAACAAAGATGTTACTTTCGAAATGCGCTAACACTGAGCCGACAGAAGCGGAACAACAGTTAGCAGATTGTTTCACTAGCTGTCTTAAAGCTTATCGACCACTCCCGCAATTACTCATGGGTGCTTCAGTGGATCTCAGCACTGCCATAGCGCTTGTTAACAAGTATTGCTCCAAACTGCCAAGTGATACATTTACTAAACTCACTCCCCTATGGCGTTGCGCACGCACTGAGCGCTTTGGAATATCACTTTACCAGTACACTATTCGACTACCTATTAACTCGCCGCTCAAGCACGACGTTGTGGTATAAACCTAGACTAAGGCTACATTCGCCTCACTCTTTCTAATTTAATTATTTATCAATTTACAGGGTTTGCCAATGCCCACCCAAACGCTTGCACGTCGTTTAGCTGCATTGCAGGCATGCATAGAGTTACACAAAATAGGTGAACTTGATGATCAATTACAACCTATTGGCAAAGAAGGATTTCGTGCTCTTGAGGCAGACTGGGAATGCTTTGACCTGGAGCAAGAAGACGAGCAGATCGTTCAGCAAAATGACGAGCCGCGACCTGGAACAACTAAGCGCCGCCAGTACTACTACAAGCGTATTGCCTCTGAATTCTGTGATTGTAGACCCGTAGCTGGGGCACCTTGCTATCTGTACTTTTTGGAACTAACGCTACAGTGCCCAATACCTGAGGAGCAGAATACACGTGGCCGTAAAATTTATCCACCAGAAGAAGCACGTCAGGGCTTTGGAATACTCACACTCAAGCGTATACCAAAGCTCAGTGCGTTCTCCATATTCACGCGCTCTGGTGAAGTCAAAGTAGACCTTCAGCTAGCTGCTGAGCAAGTGGTGTTAACAGAAGAGCAGATTGGCTGCATTAATAGTTTCTTAAACTACACCTTCACGAATGTGTTACGTTTACAAAAATTCCTAATGCTTTTTGATCCTGACTCAACTGAGAACTGTGTATTTATTGTACCTACTCTAAAGCAGGCAAGCGGCAGAGTAATAGACTGGGATTTCCTTAAGCTCATTCAAGTCAATGTCAACATGATGCCGCAAGTAGTACCAGATGATTTGCGACAATCACAATCGTTTGAAGCACAACGCTTTAAGGATGCGGTTGTTATGCCGTGGTACCGAAACCAAGATCAACCACAGTATTTTTACGTTGCTGAGATTTGTCCGAAATTGTCGCCGCTTAGCTTGTTTCCAGGCGATAGCTACCGTACTTTTAAACACTACTACATGGTCAAGTATGGCTTGACTATACAAAATGTCAGCCAACCCTTGTTGGATGTAGATCATACAAGTGCGCGCCTTAATTTTCTTACACCACGCTATGTAAATCGAAAAGGCGTAGCGCTGCCTACAAGTTCGGAGGAGACAAAACGTGCAAAGCGTGAGAATCTTGAACAGAAACAAATTCTGGTGCCGGAATTGTGCACAGTGCATCCATTCCCTGCCTCACTCTGGCGCACAGCTGTGTGCTTGCCCTGTATACTGTACCGCATAAATGGCCTGTTACTTGCCGATGACATACGTAAACAGGTTTCGGCAGACTTAGGATTGGGACAGCAGCAGATCAATGAAAGCGAGTTTGAATGGCCCATGCTTGATTTTGGATGGAGTTTGTCGGAAGTACTTAAGAAATCACGCGAATCAAAGCAAAAGGTAGCAATGAAGGAAATCGAAAAAGTTCCAATTAACAGTGTAGCAGCAGGCAAAAGCGTATCGCATTGCGTTGACATGGACTCGGAAAAGCTGATTGAAGCCGCAAATACGTATGTTATTGAGAATGAAAATCCTATTGAAGAATCGGCGGATTTTATTGAAATTGGAACCTGGTCTAACGATATGGCTGATGATATTGAAACTTCGAATGTAGAAGATGACGATGAAGATGAATCTTACATTCCTGATTTGCCTTCAAATGTTAAGCTGTGTAAGTATTACGAGATTTTCTTATACACTAAAGCCTAACAACATTTTCGGTTTTAAGGCGACCACAAAACCCAGTATGGGTCACCAACTTTTTGGGATGTAAGCAATAGTGTGACATTTAATCATGCAATGCAGTCACAAAATCACAGTAAACAACAGCAAACCGGTATAAAACAGCAGCCTGCTTACAACTACTATGACTCAGATAATTCGTTGAGCTCCAGTTATGGTGAAGATGAACACATAATTCAGAATATGCAATATAACTATAGCTCCGAAGATGTGGACGATGAAGACGTCGATGCAGGACGCATTGCCTTTACGTCAAAAAATGAGGCCGAAACAATTGAGACTGCACAAGAACTGGAGAAACGGCAAAAGCAACTTTCCATAATTCAAGCGACAAACGCAAATGAGCGCCAATATCAAGAGACAAAAAATTTAATGGTAGGCTACAACTTTAAGCACGCACAAGCCACAAATTTGGCAAAAAAAAATTACGACGACACTATAGCTAAGCTTAAAGAGAAGATAGAATCTTCAGGCATGTTGGTGGCACACGACAAAGAACTAAAGATACAAAGAGTACAATCCCTTGTAGAGCCGTTGAACAAGCCGGCGGAACGATTAGAGCTTTTTCAGCAACTTTTTCCGTATGTATCAAGGCATTGCTTGATCCAGCTTTTAGAAAACAAGGGAGATTTTCAATTAGAGCTCGCTGATATTGCAGAATTTAATATGGATTATATAAAAGAACATGGAAATGAGCAATACTCTGTGCTAGGATGTGGTGACACCTTTGACAAGTACAATGACCATGACAGGCTTCTTCTTGACAATAAAAGCATAAATTTACAGTTTACGAGGAAGCCATCGCCACCTAATACTGAAACTCAAAAAGCTGCTACAGCGCCTTCCGTAGGACCTGCTAATTTTAGTTTCGACCATCAGCCCGAGTTAATAGGTCATCCTGGACCTAGTCCAAGCATCATTCTGCAGGCGCTTACTATGTCCAACGCAAACGATGGAATTAATCTGGAGCGTTTAGAGACTATCGGAGATTCGTTTTTAAAGTATGCCATCACTACCTACTTGTACATAACTTACGAAAACGTGCACGAAGGCAAGTTGAGTCATTTGCGCTCAAAACAGGTAGCCAATTTGAACTTATACCGCTTGGGCAGGCGCAAGCGGCTAGGAGAGTATATGATAGCTACGAAATTCGAGCCTCACGATAATTGGCTTCCACCCTGTTACTATGTGCCAAAGGAGCTGGAGAAGGCGTTAATTGAAGCTAAGATACCAACGCATCACTGGAAACTTGTCGACTTGCTAGATATAAAAAATATGAACAGTGCACAGATTTGCTCATTGGTGAGAGAAAAAGCTGAAGCGTTAGGAATGACTGCTAAATTAGATGAAACTCATTTAACACAAAATGAAGAAAATAATCTGGATGACTCCAATGAAAGCAATGACTTTAGTTGTTTTATACCGTATAATTTAGTTTCACAGCATAGCATTCCCGACAAGTCAATTGCCGACTGTGTCGAGGCACTTATAGGCGCGTATCTAATCGAATGTGGGCCACGTGGAGCATTACTGTTTATGGCCTGGCTTGGTATTCGAGTTTTACCATATAAACGACAGCCAGCAGAATTATTAGAAACTCGCACACCAGGCAGTTCTCAACCTGACGCTGATGGAATGATAACTGTCTACGGAGCCTGGCCTACTCCTAGAAGTCCGCTGCTACATTTTGCGCCTAACCCTCACGAAGAACTGGAAGAGCTGCTTAGCGGATATGAAAAATTCGAAGCGGATTTAGGGTATAATTTTCGTGACCGTTCCTACTTACTTCAGGCTATGACGCATGCAAGCTACACGCCAAACCGATTGACTGATTGCTATCAAAGGTTAGAGTTTTTAGGTGATGCAGTGCTTGACTATCTGATTACAAGACATCTATATGAAGATCCAAGGCAACACTCTCCAGGAGCCTTGACCGACCTTCGATCCGCATTAGTGAACAACACCATATTTGCATCTTTGGCCGTTCGACATGGATTCCACAAATACTTTCGACATTTGTCTCCAGGGCTTAATGAAGTTATTGATCGGTTTGTACGCATTCAGCAGGAAAATGGTCATAGTATAAGCGAAGAGGTAATTTATTTTATAACTGATGCTTCTGCAATAATTATAACATACTTTTTTAGTACTACCTGCTTTCTGAGGAAGAGTGCGACGATGCAGAAGACGTCGAAGTGCCAAAGGCCTTGGGTGATGTATTTGAAAGTATTGCTGGTGCAATTTTTCTCGATTCCAATATGTCTTTGGATATGGTCTGGCAAGTCTATAGCAATATGATGGGGCCGGAAATTGAGCAGTTTAGTAATTCTGTTCCGAAATCGCCAATACGTGAATTACTTGAACTAGAGCCAGAGACGGCTAAATTCGGAAAACCAGAGAAGCTAGCCGATGGACGCCGCGTCCGTGTGACCGTCGACGTATTTTGCAAAGGCACGTTCCGAGGTATCGGTAGAAACTATCGTATTGCCAAATGCACAGCAGCAAAATGTGCGCTGCGCCAATTAAAAAAGCAGGGATTGATAACCAAAAAGGATTAAACAGACTCAGAGACCATACCCAAACTCAGACCGTAAAGATTTTGATAATTTGTCTTTGTTCTACAACTGGTTGCGAGTGCTGCCCAAATATATATGGAAAAGGGATTCGGGCAGATTAAAAAAAAAATAAAAAACACCCCAAACAATTCTATAAGATTTGTATGTATGTGTATAGTATCTCAGATTTATATGAATAAAGTTAATAGTCCCTGTAACATTAAATACGTTAAATGATCTTATAGTTCCAAAACGTGAATGAGGTTGAATGACAGGTGCGGCTTTGGACTTACATGAGTGACTTTAAACAAGTTTTTAGCCCCTTTGATAATATATTGAAAAATTATTTTAGTCTGGTTAATGTTTTGCGCTTTTAATTTTGGAATTTTACATTATTTTTAACAAAACGTCATCATAATATCCCAGTAATTAACTTTGCAAAAAAAATTAATTATGTATTAATGGTTTTGAATGTCTTTTTTTGCCATTCGTACGAAAAGATGAACACAAAACATATCCATAAGTAATAATAAAAATGTTTTTCTAAAAAATACATTAAGCAAAAATTCTATTTCTTTTGATCATGCGTCTCTATTTTACATTTTGAATTAAAAATTACCATTCAAGAAAATAGCAAAATCCTATGCGCTAGAAAACAAACTATTTATAACGACGGCAGATTCCACTAAGGATCATATTGATCTATGTGAGGTCCCCTCCCCCGGGGGCCTGCCGGCCTAACCTAACGACGGCAGATTGGATTCAAACATGAAGTTAAAAGTTATACTTACATTGAAAGTCAAAAGTACAATTTATTTTCTTGACAATAATATAATTTTCCCTGCTATTTACTGGACCTGGCGCACTTTATAACTTATGAATTAGTTGAATTCCATGCGTTTCTCAGCAAAAAATTTTATTCAAATTATTTAATCCAAGTGGAAATTTGTCAATACATTTTTTGTAAATGACTTTCGCTATACTTTCAAAGAACAAGAAAATATAAAAAAAATCTAAGCGTTATATGCTATTTACTGGACCTGGCGCACTTGATAACTGATGAATTAGTTGAATTCTATGCGTTTCTCAGCAAAAAATTTTATTCAAATTATTTAATCCAAGTGGAAATTTATCAATACATTTTTTGTAAATGACTTTCGCTATACTTTCAAAGAACAAGAAAATATAAAAAAAATCTAAGCGTTATATGCTATTTACTGGACCTGGCGCACTTGATAACTGATGAATTAGTTGAATTCTATGCGTTTCTCAGCAAAAAATTTTATTCAAATTATTTAATCCAAGTGGAAATTTATCAATACATTTTTTGTAAATGACTTTCGCTATACTTTCAAAGAACAAGAACATATAAAAAAAATCGAAGCGTTATATACCAAACGATGTGTTTGTGTTGTCTGGAATTAAATATTTTATATAATTGTTTTTGAAATATTTTTCTTTGGATACAAAAATGTTGTTTTGAAAATACCACAGTTTTAATAACATTACTCACCTAGCATAATTTGTCCAGTTGCTTTGCACTTTACAAGTAAAAATTAAATTTATCCTTTCCATAAATAAATGTTAAGTAAAAATGTTTTTCCAAAAAGTACATTAAGCAAAAAGTTGTGTTTATTTTAATTCAGTGACTTTATTTGACATTTAAAATTCAACTGACTTTCAGTGTTGCCATTCAAATGAATACGGCGGCCCAACAAAAAAACCAATGGAATTGCCCAAGTTGAAAAGTTGCGCGCTACTTTCGCTTTGCTACTCGAATTAAAAACGGAAATTGTAAAAACACAAAAAATCTAATATGTTGTTAAATAGTTGTGCCGAGCCTGTGCTGCCTAATATAGAATCATCATCCCTTCTTCTTTGCAGAGCTGTAAATACTTTTTTTATGTGAATTGTGATTAGCTTATGTGTTTATGCCTATGTGTTTTACATGTACATATATATATACGTGTATATACATATATACATGGATGTGTATGTGTTTAGAGCGTCGATTACATTTTAATTTCTTCAAATATAGTATAATGGTCCCCTGCTACTTACTGGACCAACCTCTGATGAATTAATTGTACGAGAATCTTGGTGCAGACGTGTTTATGGCTCAGCTGAACATATACAAAAGTTTCGTCAAGAGTATTCAAAAGCAGTATGTACATATAATAAATTAAAATAGTTGTTCTAAAGGCGTTTACAGCTTTCAGAAAGTGGCGTAAACGATATTGATTATTGTGTTTTAAATCCTTTCGATACAACCACAAGCAATTATCACATTCACGAACGAAGCGATCCACTAAAAATTAATATGTTAGTAATGGGAATTAATGACTCTGGTGACTATGTGTATGCGTATCTCATAGAAAGTGAGCAAGTAAATATAATAATGGCAATCTAATAAAATATATTATTAATATATTTCAGCTCCAAACTTGGCGCACTTGATAACTGATGAATTAGTTGAATCCTATGCATTTCTCAACAAGGTATTCCAGTTATTAAAGCAAACTAAAAATCGTGTCGATACTTTGTTTGTAAATGACTTTCGATATTCTTTCAAAAAACAAGAAGAAATAAGAAAAATGCGCAGACTAGTTATGCGTTTAAAACCAAACGATGTGTTTGGGTTGTCTGGAAGTAAATATTTCTTATAATTTCATTAATTATATCTAAAATAATGACCATACATTATAATTTGTATTTAATCAATCGTTTTTAAGTAATAAGATGAATAATGAATTTTATTTTTTTTTTTCAATAGAAAACGCATGAATAACAAAACTCACGTAGTATAATAGTGAATTAAAGATTTTGTCTTGCAATTCCAATATAATTGGTTTCCAAACAATTAATAAAATTTTATTCTATCCGATTTGCACTTAAGTAAAAGTAAAAATTAAATTTTTGTTTTCCTAAAGAATAAAATGCATTTATTCGATGAAAAATTGATTTTAGTGAAAATAATTATTTTATTTAAAAATGTACACATATATATATGTTAATGTTAATATTAATGTTGCGATATATGTATGTATAATGGATTAAGTCATTTGTGTTACAATTAAAACGTTCAATTTTTGTATCATGGAAATTAAGAAAAAGAGACAAATTCGCCGACTAGTTAAGCGTTTATAACCAAACGATGTGTTTGGGTTGTCTGCAAGAAAATATTTCATTCATAATTTGATTAATTATATCTAAAATAGTGTCAATACATTGTATTGTATTCTAATTTTGATCTCGTTTGGACAATACCACACAATAATGAATAACAACTCACGTAGTATAATAGCGAATTAAAGAATTTTTGTTGCAATTACAATATAATTGGTGGTTTCCTAACAATTAATATTTAATTTGTCTATCTCATCCTGGAAATCAAAATGTATACGATGAAGAATTGTTTTTAGTGAAGATGAATTTTTTATTTAAAATTATACATATGTACATATAGTATTAATGTTGCGATATATGTATAATGGATTAAATAATTTGTGTTTGATTTAATTAAAATTGTTAAATTTTTTATATATAAGTACAAGTAATATTGTAAAACAATACATTTACTTGTTCAAGAAATAAATAAATTTAGTCAATTATATAAAATTATTTACTTTTATTAAATAGGAAATTGATGCGCGTGTAGGGACAACATACGCATATGCAAATAAATATTTAATTTGTCTATCTCATCCTGGAAATCAAAATGTATACGATGAAGAATTGTTTTTAGTGAAGATGAATTTTTTATTTAAAATTATACATATGTACATATAGTATTAATGTTGCGATATATGTATAATGGATTAAATAATTTGTGTTTGATTTAATTAAAATTGTTAAATTTTTTATATATAAGTACAAGTAATATTGTAAAACAATACATTTACTTGTTCAAGAAATAAATAAATTTAGTCAATTATATAAAATTATTTACTTTTATTAAATAGGAAATTGATGCGCGTGTAGGGACAACATACGCATATGCAAATAAATCGAGCTGTAAACCTTAAAAACAAATTAAAAGAAAATATCAAATTTTGCATCAAGTTATGAACTCCTGTAAATGAGGCTGGATGACGGGCACAACTATGGACTTATGTAAGTAGCGTACACAAGTCCGTAAGCCATAAAATAAAATCCTTAATATAAAATCGCCTTAACTTTTTATACACAAATTTAAAATGAAAATTAAATAATCTGGCGTTATGATAGTTTCTTTTTTTTGGCATTCTTATTAAAAGAAAAAGAAATGAAAACTATTTCTGTATTTTTTTATGTTTATATTTATCAATATTAATTTTTATTATCTTAACTTTTATTAAAAGATATTCGAAGAGAACTACTATTTATATATACTATTTATTTGCTCATAATATAATATATAATAATATAATGTTGATATCATTTAATTGCTAGCTGTGCCACCACTACTAGACAAATGCACCAGTGCTGCAAGTGCGCTATCACTATGCTACCGAGGCCCACTTTCATCTTATTATAATTCATAAAAAATGGTGACAATGAAGCCATTTTTTTGAAAAAATAATATTAAAAAAAAAATGAACAACATTAATCAAAACTTTACATTTTATTTAATTTTTTGTGTTAATTCAACATTTTGAATTGAATTGGCATTTCTAATTCTATTGCCATTCACAGAAATGCGGCTGTCAAATATATATATATGTATATGTATTTGTCTCAGTTGAAAAGTTTACGCGCTACTTTTTACGCTGCATTCGCTGCGCATACACCAATTAAGTAAAACGTAAAAAATAATAAAATTTAAAATGTTTTTGGGCAGGTTTGCCGAACCCGCACCATGTGATAAAAGTCCTTTACCTACTTTTCCAAAAATAGAAGTAAATAATGTGTTATTTTTTGTGCATATGTAAATGTATATATGTATGCATGTGTTTTTTATGCAGAGCTAAAATATTAAATTTCCCTAAAGTTTAAAGGTCCTTTACTACTTACGGGGCCAGTTTCCAACATTAATATACCTAATGGTTGGTGCAAACATGTTTTTGGTTCGGCTGAAGATGTACGAAAATTCCGTGAAAAGTTTTCAAAACAAGTATGTAAAGCAATAAACGCAAATAATTACCCTAATGGTGTCCACAGTTCACAGATATGGGGCTTAACGACATGGTTTATCGCGTTTTGAGACCTTTCAATTCAAGATTTAGCAATTATTACATTCGCGAGACAAACGTAAAAGTTAGAATTAATCTGCTAATAATGGGAATTAATGAGTTTGATGACTATGTGTATTCGTATCTTGTAGAAAGTAAATACAAGTTAAATATAATAATGACGATCCAATTTAATAGACAATTGCCGTTTTTCAGCTCGATACTTTGCGTACTTGATAACTGATGAATTAGTTGATTCCTATGCATTTCTCAACAAAGTCTCCAAAATATTGAAGAAAACCGGGTACCGCGTCTTTACATTGTATGTGAATGACTTTCGGTACAAGTTCAAAAAAAATGAAGAAATAAGGAAAATTCGCAGACTAATAATGCGTTTAAAACCAAGGGTTGTGAGAGGATTGTCCGGTGTGAATTTTGTTTTTTTATGAATCATGTGTCGTGTTTTTGTTACGAAATATGAGTTATGCGATAAAAAAAATTCTGTTGTATGATTTAGTTCGAAAAAGATGAAAAATTATTTTTTTGAAAAATTGCATCGCAAAAAATAGTTTTCTTAGAAAACGCATAACATTAAATATTTTAAGTTTCATTATAATAAATTAAGTAATCAATACTTTCTACTCTTTGAAAAAATACAAAATTAATTTTTTTATATATATTGATTTCTGTTCGACCTGTTGCTTTCATAAAAGTCATTAAACAGTGAATACCATAAACGAAACAGAAAATATATTAATAATAAGAAAATATTCTTATATACTGTGAATGAAAAACTAAAGTAAATAATGTTTTGTAAAAACAAATACAGGGAAAGGATTTTTTTTAAATCAACAATCAAATCAAATATTGTATAACAGTTCCTTGCATAATGGACTTAATCATTTTTGTTAAATTGCAGTCAAATAACTTCATTTAAATTTCATTTTTCAACAAATAAAATGGATTAAAAATTATTTGTAAATAAAAACATGTTATAAATATATGACAATTTTTAGAAATGAGGAATTAAAATTGTTGCACGTCATTTTAAAGAGTTTATCTTACCGCATTAATAACATAAGCTAATTTGAAAATGAAGAAAAATGTTTTTTTTTTTTAATTGCTTCGTATTGCGTGAATTATTACTGTTATTTATAATTAAGATACAAAAAATAGTTCTCTTAGATACCGCATAACATTTAATATTTAACGTTGCATTATGGTGAATTTGAACATTTTCATTGCGATTAAATTATATTTGGTTATTAAAACAATTATTAATTAAGTCATCAATATTTTCTACTCTGAAAGAATATGAAATTAATTTTTGCATTTCTTGATTTTTGTGCGACCTGCTGCGATTATTTCATAAAAGTCATAAATAGTTACACCATAAATAAAACAAAAATATATTGTATAGTAATTAACCAAATATTTTAATATATTGCGAATGAAAAATTAAGGTTAATAATGTTGTAAAAACAAAAAAGTTATAAAAATGAAAATTTTTTTTAAGAACTATCAAATCAAATATAAGATACTTTGCTGCATAATGGATTTAATCATTTTATCTTACTGCATTATAAACATAAGCTATTTTGAAAATGAAGAAAAATGTTTTTTTTTTTAAATTGCTTCGTATTGCATGAATTATTACTGTTATTTATAATTAAGATAAAAAAATAGTTCTCTTAGATAACGCATAACATTTAATATTTTACGTTGCATTATGGTGAATTTGAACATTTTCATTGCGATTAAATTATATTTGGTTATTAAAACAATTGTTAATTAAGTCATCAATATTTTCTAAAAGTTTTAAATAGTTACACCATAAATAAAAAAAATATATATTGTATAATAATTAACCAAATATTCAAATATATTGCGAATGAAAAATTAAATGTTTTGTAAAAACAAAAAAAAAGTTATGAAAATGAAAATTTTTATTTAAAACTATCAAATATTATAAGATACTTTGCTGCATAATGGATTTAATCATTTTTATTCAATTGTAATTAAATAACTTTATTACAAATTAACATGAAAACATTGTTTTTTGGCAATCTTTCTTAGAGTAGCAGCCACTTTGCATAGACGCTTGTGTGTCACTACTGCTGCATTCTTATAAATTGCGAGCCATTAATCCGAGACCAGGTCATGCATGGATATATTGAATTAGAACTGTTTGACCAAAACATATAGTCACCACTTTATAATCGAATGCGAACAAATGTCGCATTTTTGCTACCAGTGCCAGTGCTTTTGGAGGAAATAAAACCACCGACCTCAGCTTTCCAAGATCAAACACTACCATCACGCTACCCGTCTACCAATAAACTAAAACCTAAATCTGTAAAACCTTTTTCTAAAAAGCTGTTAGATTTGTTTTTACATTTATTGAACAAATTGCGGTTCAAGTAGTAGAAAAATTAGAATGTATAATATTTAAAATATACATTAGTCAAAAACTATCAAATCAAATATTATAAGATATTTTGCTGCAAAATGGATTTAATCATTTTTATTCAATTTCAATTAAATAACTTTATTACAAATTAACTTGAAAACATTGTTTTTTGGCAATCTTTCTTAGAGTAGCAGCCACTTTGCATAGACGCTTGTGTGTCACTACTGCTGCATTCTTATAAATTGCGAGCCATTAATCCGAGACCAGGTCATGCATGGATATATTGAATTAGAACTGTTTGACCAAAACATATAGTCACCACTTTATAATCGAATGCGAACAAATGTCGCATTTTTGCTACCAGTGCCAGTGCTTTTGGAGGAAATAAAACCACCGACCTCAGCTTTCCAAGATCAAACACTACCATCACGCTACCCGTCTACCAATAAACTAAAACCTAAATCTGTAAAACCTTTTTCTAAAAAGCTGTTAGATTTGTTTTTACATTTGTTGTACAAATTGCGGTTCAAGTAGTAGAAAAATTAGAATGTATAATATTTAAAATATACATTAGTCAAAAACTATCAAATCAAATATTATAAGATACTTTGCTGCATAATGGATTTAATCATTTTTATTCAATTGCAATAAAATAACTTTATTACAAATTAACATGAAAACATTGTTTTTTAGCAATCTTTCTTAGAGTAACAGCCACTTTGCATGGACGCTTGTGTCAGTACTGCTGCATTCTTACAAATTGCGAGCTATTAATCCGAGACCAGGTCATGCATGGATATATTGAATTAGAACTGTTTGACCAATACATATAGTCACCACTTTATAATCGAATGCGAACAAATGTCGCATTTTTGCTACCAGTGCCAGTGCTTTTGGAGGAAATAAAACCACCGACCTCAGCTTTCCAAGATCACACACTACCATCACGCTACCCGTCTACCAATAAACTAAAACCTAAATCTGTAAATCCTTTTTCTAAAAAGCTGTTAGATTGGTTTTTACATTTATTGAACAAATTGCGGTTCAAGTTGTAGAAAAATTAGAATGCATAATATTTAAAATGTACATTAGTCGAACAACATTTTAAAACCCACAATTTATGGATAATGTTTATCCTTTTGCTGCCTTGGCTTTACTTTTCACCTTTTTAACACGCTTAAGGCCGTCCATTTTACTTTTCATGAATTGTGAGTACATGGCCATCATAGTAGGTACATCTTCTTGACGCACAACAGTGGAAATCTGGGGAACATCAGTACTAGTTTTAACATATATAAGTTTCTTTCATAAACTGCACACTCCTACCTTTTTCGACTTGCACTGCGCACGAATTAAACACTGGTAGATATCTGGATTTGCTAATGGTGGTCTGCCAGCGCGCGGTTTTGGTCTTTCATGACCGTTGTCTATTAGAAAGGAAAAACATTTAATTACAATATACAATAGTAACATGAGCATGTGCACTTACAACGTTTAAATGTTACAGTGAATGACGAATCATTTTTTGCTGCATTGGCAATCTTTTCCAGTCGCAAAATAAACTATAAATATGCAAAATATAATCAAAAATAAAAAATGTGCAATGGTTTCAATATACGAACATTTGAGTTATCCAATAGAACCATTTCGTGGCAGGAAAAAACAAAACCTAGGTAGGAACGATTATAGTGATGAAACATCGGTTTTATACAAAATATCGATTCATGACACATGAGCTTTAAAATAAATGCCAAATATGTTTTGGAAATTATCGATAAGCCAATTGGTTATATTTCTTTCATCTCTACCTAAAAAGCAAAAAGAAATAGCTTAGAATTATAGACAAAAACTATAGAAATATTTAAGTACGATTATTTGCAATTGCGCGGAAAACGAAAGTGTACGCACAGGTAAAGTATTAACTCCATTTGTTTTGCTCATTACTAATTATTTTACCCAAGGGAGCATTCGTGAACTACCGCGGCTTGCTTGTGTGGTAAGAGAAGAATATATAAGACGGATCCGATCGAACGACCGCCAAAGGAAACGTTCACTTGCACCAATAAAAGCAGTTTCGGTAGCGGAATATTTAAATTGTGTAGTTTATTAGAGTTAAAGGCGAAATACACTAGGCAACATGGTAAGTAAAAGACATGCCGGTCGTGAGAACAGCAGCAAAAGGAGTGGCGCTCCAGCAGCAGCAAAGCCATGGCTTCTGGGCCAATTGAGTGTCATCAGTGCACGCACGCGTATGTACATGCATATATATATATATATATACATCAGTTGTTATATACATATATATGTTGTTATATATATATACATACACGCGTTTACGGTGAATAAGCATTAAAAAAGTATGTGCACTGTATTGCTTTGCCAGCTACAGCTAGCGACTGCAGCGACCTTTGACCGAAAGTATGCCATTTAATCATAACAACAATAATTTAATGTTCACTATTTCAGGATGTGTTTCTTATGATAAGACGACAAAAGACAACTATTTTCACGGATGCCAAGGAGAACACAACAGTGGCAGAACTGAAACGTATGATTGAAGGTGAGTGTTCGTTCATGTATGTGTGATAGTTGTGTATGTAAGCTGCTAAATTTAGCGCCAAGTATTGGGTGAATGGAAAAATGTGTTAATATGTTGGTACTGTCTTAGGCATCGTTAAAGTTCAACCATCCGATCAGCGCTTATTTAATCAGGACAACGATATTATGGAGGATGACAACACGCTTCAGGATTATGGCGTGACAGTGTCTACGGCAAAAGCTCAGGCACCTGCACAACTTGGTTTGACATTTAGGTAAGACTTTCTCCTATTTTCTAAATAAGTCATGCACAAAATCCTTTACCAATAATCTGTACTTTTTTTTAGAAACGAAATCGGTGATTTTGAATCGCTCGATATCACACCATACTCATCGCCACCAGACTTACCCGAAGTTATGAAAAATCAAGAGGCCTCAAACGGACAGGAACAAGTTGCATAGAAATCTTTCAGCCCAATATACAGACAACAACTGATTTCTTATGCAGGAACATTTTCGACAAAGTAGAGTTAAATTAATGGTCTAGAATTCCAATCAGCTAAAACTCTCTATGCAATGCATTCTTTTAAAACTAATAATTCGTCTCCTTGTTATAAATAACATCAGCTAAATTATATGCATTTTTTGTTGTTCTAAGAGAGAACAATTGCATTATGATATTCCTTGTGCAAAAATCTGAAATCAAACGTTTCCAATTTTTTAAAATTAAGATAATAGAAGAGATTGAATGAAACCTACAGAAAATGTCTTACAGCCTTACAATATTGCAATTGATAGTTGAGCTAATGGTGAATAATGAAAATATTGGGATATATATAAATTTATTATAATTTCTAATCAAATTATAATTATTTTATTATAATAATAAGATTTAATTATTATTAAAACCAAAACTGTACCAAATCCTAATCGCTATCAGTTTCCAGTTCTGAATTTGCGGCTGCCGTAACAGCTGCAACTTCGGCATCGTTCGCGTCGCTCACTGCACCCATATCATCTTCCTCAGCACTATCCATAAACGAAGCGTTGCTACTTTGTTGAAGCTCCAAATGTTCGAGATATTCTTGTAGGCGATCTTGAAAAAAGTTAATATACGTTTGTTTTTGCAGCGCAGTAGCTGGAAAGTAATGGCCTCCGTTGTGCTCCAAAATATCGACATTTTTAAAATGAGCAGCAAGGGATGCACTCATATCTTTTGGAATTATCTCATCGGTTAGGCCATATATGAAGAGTGTTGGTATACTGATACGCTCTTCATAGGCACTCATATGCACTAAACTACCAGAAATAAAGCCAGAGCAAATAACAGCAAATTCAGGGCGTATAGATGTAACTGTTTGTTGACACCGGATTCAGCAAAATTGCATACGATTATAAATAAAAAGTAATTATTTGTTTAAACATACGTTTTTTTTTAGCCAATCCACATATAAGTCCCACAAAGCATGCTCCTTGCGAAAACCCCAACAACCCCTGAAATGGACCTTGGGTTGTCCATGTGTGCTCAACTTCACGTAAACTTTCCTGAAAACCGTAGGCCGGTCCGCCTCGATTGGTTCCTTTGAATGTGCCATCGTCATTATTGGCCCACCAGCTTTTTTGATCAGGCAATGACTCCCCATTGGGCTCTAATGGCGCCGCAGTGTGTGGCGCTGTGATAAACACAAACTCTGCATACTTGCCCGCAAATTTGCGAAACGAGCCTAATTTGTTCTTAAAAGCATCTCCGCTAGAACGATATCCATGCAAGCAGAGTACCCTTACTTTTTCTGTTATTTCCAAATTGTTTGGCTTACAATTGGAACCACTTGGGTGACAAGATGCACCTGTGTCATCGTCGTTGTTGGTCATGTCAACAAATAAAAAAAACTTTTAAAATAGACGCTGAAACAAATTCTGCCTATGATTTTATGTGGAACAGCTGCTTGCTATAACCAAGTGCTGCCAGATTTAAATACTTTAGGCAAAGCAAACATATTTTTAAACATCTGGCAACTCAACATTTATGTGCCGCCGCATTGCAATTTACGTAAAGTTTTTTTTTACAAATTCAACAAGTTATTTTATATTCGGCTTGATTCGATTCAAAGCCGGTTAAAACAGCTCTCACTTGACTAGTAAAATCAAGGACATAAAGAGAAATGGTGATCGCAACGGCGATGTTATCTCGTGGCTCTCTATTTGGCTCGCTAATCAACAAAGTCAGGCAAGTTGTAGTCAATAGACAACCCACTGCATCTTCAAACGATATCAACAAAAATCAACCACATGTCACCGTATCTATTAATGAAAATAGGCCTACTATCGCTGCTAGCATTAGCCACAGCAGTCCTTTTCAACAGTCGAAAACGCTGGAAGAGAAGCTTGGTTTGCCACCCCGTCCCAAAAAGCCACTTACTCCTTACTTTCGCTTCATGCGTGAAATGCGCCCCAAGCTTATTGCGAGCAACCCAAATATATCGACAATTGAAGTTGTGCGTCAACTATCAAAAAATTGGGTTGAAGCCGATCTTAAAATGAAAGAACGTTTGCAGGCTGAATACAAAAAAGATCAGCAGTTGTATGTGGAACAGCGTTCAAAATATGACGCAAAATTAACAGACGAACAACGGGCCGAGATCAAACAGTTAAAAATGGACATTGTCGATGCCAAAGAACGGAAGCAGTTGCGCAAACGTGTCAAAGAGTTGGGTCGCCCCAAGAAGCCAGCGTCGGCATATTTACGATTTGTAGCCAGTGAGCGAATAAATACACCGCAAGGAGCACAGCAGACTTATCGGGAATGGCATCAAAAGGCGACGGCTAAGTGGACGCGTCTATCGGATGCTGAAAAAGAGGTGTTTATGCAAGAGTCTCGCAAGGAACTCGTTCAGTACAAGTATGTTGCTATAAAAAAGATTTTTGCTTGTAATTTTATACATATTCATGTATGTATTTTGTAGAAAAGCAATATCGATTTGGGAGGAGAAAATGATACGTCTGGGACACTTGGATTTGGTACGCCATGGAAATTTGATTGAACCACCAGAACCAAAGCCTCGTAAATCATCTATATCTACCAAAGAGAAGTAGCTTTTCTGTCTCATAATTATTCATTTATAATTTTTATATCATTTTCCATTTTGGTCAATATTCTATTATGCTTAAATTTTGAAATATGATCCCATTGTTGAGTTAAGAATAAGTTCCTGAAGATGGTAAATACAAAAATATTTGAATTGACTTATGTGCATACGTATGTATATGATGGCTGCCTAAAAGTATATAGCAGTTAATGTAAAACTTAAAATCGAATCGCCAATATAGATTTAGCCAGTTCCAACACCTCTAGTTTTGTCTTATTTTGTTGGAATACATTTGGTACATCTGAATTTGTAACCTGATAATTTGGCTAATATATTTTGCGGAAAAAAATTAGAATTAAAAATTACTTATGATAAATAAAAGAAACATCACTCTTTATTTACATATTCTAATGTAAAAGAATACAGACTGGCCGCTTTTAGTGAATTGTGAAGGCGAACTATGAAACACGTGGCACTTGCGCAGCCAATTAAAATTTTTTTTTAAATGTATTACATTTTAAAATAAATTGATAAATATTACTTGTTTGTGTCTTACGGGGTTAATATCACAATTGATTTTCAGTTGATTTAACACGGTAATCGACACAATTTTATTCTATCTGTGTAGATCACGGTGTACAAATATGTATTGAATTTGCCACCTCAAATGCACAGAATACTTAAGATCAATGAAGTACAGTCCATGTCTATTATACTAATTCAATATACCCAGTCTGGAAGTCGAAGCACAACTGCATCCTTCTCGAGTATCTTTTTGAATAAACTCGGTTCTTACTGGGTGGCTTTAATAAGCCACACTGCTGTCGGTGAATGCTAGCCGCTACCTGGAATTTTCGTATTATCGTCTCAAAGAGCACCATGAGACTTTTGAGAGTGACGTACCACAAGCAAAGGCTAGCAACACAGGTAGATAATACATGTACATTGATTCGTAGATGACCGCGTTTTTGCCTTATTTTTGAGAATGTTACTTTTTTAAATGTCTCTCCCTCTCTTTATTAACACCTGTATAACGTTGTTTCAATGAGCACGCTCATGTTTCATTATATGAGAGACAGGTAGCAGATAACAGACTGTCCGTCTATACATCTGCGGCTTCAATTCATGATTTTCGTTACACTGTTCGCGCTCACAACTACTTAAACTGAATAGAAGGGAAACCATGATTTCTTAATTCATTTTGGTGTGGCAAGAATTTTCATTTATGGCAATAATAGTCGATATAAATTTGTCATATATCGCAGCTTGACCGTCACATTCTTTTGATAGAATTTAAGACACCGTCAGTATTCAACTAAAAACACGTATTTAACGCAAGTACCGCAGACGAGGCTAACATTACTTAAGCCGCACTGGTGAAACCTTGAGCAACTCTTAAGACCCGTACAGATACCACAACATACCACACGCTGTCATAGCAAACAACCAAAAAGAAACTTTTCGCAACCAAAAACCCCAAATTCATGCATATATCTATTCATTTTTTTAAGTAAACTGACACTAGAGTGCCTGCACTATTGCCACTTGTTAACGACTGACCCAATGGAAATCTTTAAACGATTCGGCAGCAAATGACAATTTGCACATGCAATAAATAAGCCTCCAGCCATAGCTACAGCCTCCTCGTGCCAACAGCAAAAATAACAGCACCATTCTGCGCTCAACTTAACGACAACAATAAAATTTTGTACGTCCATAATTGGCCATCGGAATGGTGGTGCACCAAGTATCTGTTTACAGGGCGCTCAACTGGTCAGTAGTTCTCTGCTGCCAGCCATGTGGAACAAATTCAACAGTTTGTTCAAATTCGACTACGCTTTGTACAAAAATGATACTTAAAAGAGACTGTATTCGGCTTTTATAGCTTAATATGTTATTACGACATAGTGTTTCCCCCTGCAGTAGAGGGGGCCTCGTCTGGGCCGCATTTGAAATGTCGGCACACCAAGTTTTCCAGCAAGCCAATTTTTAGAGGCCAACTTCTTTTGAAAATGTTTCGTAATCAGTTTTTCTGTACGTTTTTCGGTTTCTTTTTGGTTTATTTTTTTTTTAACAATTTTGTTCTATACAAAGTATAGTCATAATAACAACGTACAAACATAATACATTTGATTTGATGTGCAACTCATTTTTACAAATTATATTAAGATATAAAATATACGAATATTTACATGTTATAATATTTTCGGTTTAACCATTTATCCTGTAAATAATCTAAGTACAGGATTTTTACAATAACTTCTTATCCATGTAAGATGATTTTGAACCAGTTTTTTTGTTTTAATCGCGTATAACATACGTGTGGGGTCTTGCGAAATTAAATAAATTTAATAATTACTCATATAAATGACAAAACAATTTACTAAACTTAAAGGCTTAAACAAAACAAATATATTAATATATATTTTTTTTAACCGCCACGTTTACTACTTGCGTGACTATCTTCAGATGGTGGTCGCACCCAACCCCCGTAACGTCTCTCCATTTCACGCGCAACTGCTAAGCAAAGATGATCCTGCCCAGGATTGGCAACTACTTGTATGCCCATAGGCAGATTGCGTCTGTCGAGTCCTATCATGCAATTTGTGACAGGCAGACCAAGAGTGTTAAAGATGGCCATGTACATAGGCTCTAATAGCTTGTGATAGATCTGATAATGCTGATGGGCCGTATTTGGAAACGTCGGGTAGAGAAATACGCCGTCCGTGCCAAGTAACTCTTTGAATTCAGTCTTGAGCGCCTCGATTATGGTGGCTAGGTGTTTATGTCTCGAGTTTGGTATAATTTTCATAAAATTTTGCAAATGGCCGAATATAACCGATGGCAAAATGCTGTCGGAACAGCCAAAAAAATATTTCACAGTCTCCTTACAAACTGTCTTCGGCTGCTCGCCCTCTTCTGTTCTATGGTAAATAGTTTCGATGTTTTTCATCGTTAGCATTGCCGACAGTGAAATGTCGAGCGACCATTTCATTTTGCGTATATTAACACGCTTAGCGTTGAAATCGCTGGCTACGCGATTTATAGCCGCATGAAGATCACGGCTTAGAGGTCGCATCATTCCCGAAGGTCCATCGTTATCCATGAAAAAAAAGCGTATGCCATGCACACTTATTTCCTTGTCCAACGTCAGCTTTGGACCTGTGGGATCACTCATGCATTTAAGCAGCAACGGCAAGTCCTTGGCATAGCGTGTCATAGGCGCTATGGTAAAAAAATCACCCCACTTAGGAAAATCGCTCGTTGGATGATGGCCTCGAAAAGAGACAGCATAAGGTGTGGGTTTATGACCCCAAATGCCACTAAACATGGCAGGTAAACGTGATGAACCACCTATATCAGAGGTTAGGCCTAAAAGCGAGGCGCCACTGGCCAGCAAGGCAGCTTCACCACCTGAAGAGCCGCCAGGTGTACGCTTAAGATCGTAAGGGTTTTTAGTCTGGCCTGTCACATTGTTGTAAGTCTCCCAGAGCAGACATAGCTCCGGTGTATTTGACACCAGCAATATAATGCCACCATATCGTTTGATTTGTTCGACTACAGGTGCATCAGACTTGGCGATCTGTGGTGTTTTAAACACTCGACCTGCCTGATTAGTCATCCCCTTAACCGCAATACTCTCTTTCACAGTAACTGGTATACCTAGTAGTGGTGTGTGCTCCTCCATAGATTCGATACTGTTAATACCCATGGCAATAACATTATCGATTTCGCGCGCCTCTTGAAGCGCCTCCTCAAAACGGTCCTGTACAATGGCATTGATCAGCGGATTAACTTGCCGACAACGTTCAATGTAGGCCTCGACGACTTCTTCGCTTTTTATCTGTAATAGAAAA
The DNA here is from genome assembly GCA_035046065.1 of Chymomyza procnemis. Lineage (NCBI taxonomy): Eukaryota > Metazoa > Arthropoda > Insecta > Diptera > Drosophilidae > Chymomyza > Chymomyza procnemis. The sequence continues at coordinate 341,367 of JAWNOJ010000026.1, forward strand.
TTGAGACGATAAACGATTTCAATTAACTCCAGAACTACTTAAAACAACTGAGCTTCTATTTGCGGGCACTCTTAATTGCTTGTGAGAATCTAACGTCAACGGAACCAATTTATGTTAAATTAAAATCAATAAAAATACAAACAAATACATAAAAAACATAAATAAAAAATGAATTTCATTTCTCTCTATATTTACTAATATTTATGGTTATTCAGTAGATTTTAACATTTTGTGAAAGATAATTAGCAGACAATGAAAATTTAGATCACACAATTCAGCCATGCTGATCCATATAAATATATATGCATATGTGATATATTCAGATTCAATCATTAAACATTTACATAAATGCAATCATACATACATATGTATATGTATAATTAAAATTAAGGCTACTTGCCTTTTTCAATGACTTCCAGTATAATAATAAATCAGCAGCAATAACAACATGAGCTGAATGAACAACTTACGAAGCATCAGAGAGGGATTTCGTCAAAAAATAACTACTTTGTGCATAAAGTAAAAATTGATAAATATATGTATATAGGTATGTTAGTACCTACAAAAAGATCGGCGAAATCAGCAACCGAAACCGAAGCGATTCATTCGAAGCGCAATATTAAGAGTGGAAAAGATGTTGCCACCGGTTCGCATCACCACCGATAGTGTCATCTTCACAGCTGTTGTTGCAGCTTTGGCAAACCCCCAATTATTTTGCAACGAAACTTGTGTACTCTTTATGCTTTAAATAATGTGTATAACTTTGATAACACTTATGTATGTTAATAAGTTGACACAAAATGTGGCAGCTTTTTACAGCAGCAATGGGTACAATGTGTTAAAACTTGGTCAAACTTACTTGATTTGAGCAGTAATACATACGTACGAACATAAGGAAGGAGGACGGTCATTGCTCTATCATTTTTCGAGATAAGAGTAAAAAACTTATGATATGATATATACGTTTCCATCTGTCTTTTACAACTAGCGTACCCTAGACCCCATGGACACAGGGTATAAAAGAGGCAAAATAGGCAAAGAAATCGCGACACACATCCACATACTTTGGAACAGTATACGTACATCTGTATGTATGTATCATTGAATATGGTTAATGTATATATTCACATATACATATGTAGCTATGTACGTGTCTTAAAGGCAAAGAAGCAACATCAGAGGCAGGGACGTTGGCGTCGGAGTCGTTAGCTCAAACAAAACAAAATAAGTACAAATTGTTTGACTCAAGTACAAATAAATTTCATACGGATGGCTGTGGTTTTGTACTGCCGGTTTTTATAAATATGTACATACACACATATTTTTGTAGAGATGATAAATAAGTGTATGTAGTACACCAACACGCCTACACTACATCGACGATTTTAGCTTAGTCTGGTACGCCTATCTATATAAATCTCAATTTATAATTGCTTTCCGTAATTAAGCGAAATGTTTTCGTCAACGTTGGGGTTGGACAATGGAGGAGAACGTCTAAGTTTATGTAGGACATGCAAAGCAGCACCATAACTAGTATCCGTAAAACTTTATTTCCAAATAGCAGCATTTAACAATCTCGTGTCTGTAATCAAAGTAGCAGAGTGTCGTAGCAATGCTACGTCATCCAAAGCCTAACCTATGACAATGAAACTACTAGTAATTAAAACCAAAAAATAATAATAACTTTTTGTTATATACTTGTACTTATGAAAATACGACGCACTGAAGCAGCTATCCAAAAGCGTAATACCGCCAGATGAACGTGCATTTTAATATAAACTACGTTGAACTACCCGTGATTGCAAATAAACAATTGTGATACTTTTGCATATGCATATGTGTGTATACATGTGGTCATATTATAATCGTAACACATGCAGATACTACATACATATATAAAAAAATGCGTTAAAAATATTTACTTGTACATACACACATATATATATTTCTGAAATATTTTGACCTTCGCCGTGTCAACTATGTGTTGACTTCACCGTGGTGCAATAAACGCACAAATCTTGCAGAGCGGCTAGAATATCCATTATAACAATGGCCTCTCTGTTCCTGATGTAGATGCAATAGTCAGGGCGATTGTTTTATGATGCTTTTAATAAACCATGGCTGGACTTTAGTATAGTCGCTTAGATCTCTTACACCCACCTCCAAGGATTTGCACTATGCGTGTCCTCACTACAGCGCTGCTGCATAATTTTGGTGCCTTAAAATCCGTAAGCTTAATATAACAATTAATAAATGCATACGACAGGTTTTAAGATACATATATTTAATTTGAAACAATTCAAATTTTTACATATGCGAGATCACTGTCAAATTAATTGTTTCCTTTCATTCCCAAGTTGGGAATTTAATTAATTTTTAAATAATTAATTATTTCCAAATAAATTATTTAAACTGAAAATCTACACATATTTATTTTTATTACTTGCGTCTGCTCCAAAGTAGGCCAGAGACATTGTGTAAGTTTTGGTTGACCACAATAAACTTTAAAAAGTAATTTCTTTTTTTTTTTGTAAATTATTTCGACAAGTGTTTTGCGTAGTTTTCATTGTGTCTTTGTTTCAATGCACGATACTGGACACAAAGACCCTCTCCCCCTATATTAAGTGCGCATCAAACGAAAGTGTACCCGACAATGTGTGCCTAACACTGTGTGTCAGCTAAGCTATCTACATATTAGATACAGGGTGTTGAAACAATTTAATACAAATGCCTTTCTTAAAAGTTTTTTGTAGAGAAATCATATTTCACTCTAACTCACCTTTCTCGTGCGTATCAGTTTGGCCAAATCGACAGCGGGTATTTCCAGGAGATGGCTACGTATAGGTGGAAGCTTTCGCCGTATTACCTTAATGTTGGTGTAACGGCTATAGGGTACCACGAACCAACTGAAGACAATCATTGCTGAACGCAAGAAGCGACGCATGATGTACCCCAGAATTCTGGAACAAAGTAACACAGCAATTTTGGCGGCTTAAAAGTAACAACTGGGCGAAAGAAAAAGTAAATGTATCTGTCCGATACTCCTCTGTATGTGTGTGCTCAGTTTTGAACGAGCGTTTATTGCGATTCAACTTTGACGAACAGGTTCGTGAGAGCACGGCAGGATTGTGCAATATGCAGCTGGCTGCTGTTTGCCCGTTAATATTACCAATGCCTGCAATTGCGACTGCGTGGCGGAGTCGTCAACGGCGTTGGCTGCAGTTGCGATTTTTGCAGCACGAAATCGTCGGTTGCACAATTCACTTGAATGCAGTCCGAACAATGAACACGGCTTACAACTTTATGGTCAGTTAGCTAATATGTAGTTGTAATATTTTCTTGGTCTGGACTGCATCTTGGTGGCACGCAGTTCCAAGCGACTCATTCACATATATGTACATAAATTACCACACTACAATGTGAATTTCTGTTTGGTTGTATTTAAGTTTTACTTTGTTTCTGTTTTTTGTTTTTCCTTTAAGTAATGTGTTTGTTAATATTGCGAAACTAGTTTTTTCCAAATGCATCAAAACTGAATATATCATTCGGATGCAATATTATTTGAGTTTGATTGCAATGCACTCGCGTGCTTAACGTTTCTCTAGCTTTCATTTTGATACACACTCTTTTTTTATTAAATTTATTTATCATTCATGCGGATTTTTAATAATTTATTTTTATTTATTTTTTATCGTAAACTTTAACTTTTTGTACTTTCCTCATGTATGCCACGAACTAGAAACGCAATATGCTGAACGGCACGAATCGACACGATTGAAGCGCGCTCAGTAAATAAGCCCCACCAGCGCTGTTTCAAATCATTTAAGCGCGGCTCGGTCTGTCTCAGTTCGTGTTGGAGCCGATAGCATCTACACGAAAGCTTTAACAAGCGTTTACTCTTAGGTCCGCTCTTAAGCTGCGGGAAGAGTGCGCTTATAATTCTGCTAAACTTTTAAAGTTTACCCAACCAACGAACACTTCCTTGAGGAAATGACGGTGCTTTGTTCTTGAGTTGATTACAACGATTACTTCACCATATGTACCTAGGTGTAAATTGTTTTGCGTCAGAGCGGCTAATGGGATTCCTCATTGAATGATGTGAAGTACAATTACGGGACCTGAACTTTTGAACTTTGATGTTGTGATGAATACTAAGAATCATGCGAGTGTTAATAATAAAATAATGATGTTACAAATTAAGCGAACCAAGAGAAGCTTATATGGAAAGTTATATGAATTGCATGTTAGTGATTATTACTAATGAGTACAAGGTTTACATTAGTCACTAACGGAAATTTGGTGAAAAGGATCACTCGCATGCACTTTTTTTGCATGTTACTGCTTCCATCTAAATCTATGTATATTCCAAGTAGGCATGAACCAAGCCCAAGACTATTTACCAGCATAACGCTCACATGATATGCGGATAATTGCTATAATTAACGAGTCATAATTACTGATTGAAAGATAAGCGAGATATCTTATTCAACCAATAGGACAGGGCTTTTGGTGGCCAGCATATTGTGTGCGCATATTATAACAAAATTTGACAATAAAATTGTTTTTTAATTACGTGAGCTATAGCTAATGATGCTACAATCGGTCAGTAAGTGTGGCAATTGTAGCTTTAATTGCTCAGATTTCAAAGCCCCAAACGAAGATAATTTAAAGCTTGGCTACTTTTAAATGACGCAATTTAGGGAGCACAATGACTGTGGCAAGAGAAGCAACCCTAATGTCAGCAAGGTTCTAGAGATCAGTTCAAATAACAAATGAATATAATTAAAAATGAAAACATAAAAATACGAAAAAAAAAAATATTGTTATGGTTATCTTAACCTGCAATAAAAAATAAATATCTTTCAATGCGGTAGAACTTATGGCTTATGTTTGTAATTGTTTTGTTTTTCTTTTTAAAAATATTTTTAAGGCTTTCAGTTGTGGGGAAAACCCCAGGCTAGTTGTAAGACGAAACAAGTTATCCCATAGTGGGTATTTTCCAAGGTAAAAGCTGCTTTCAGGGACTTTACCTTTCTGGCTCTAACCTGTAAAGGAAGCACATAAGCAATTAGAGCAGCAGTCACAGAAACCTTGGGTTGGCTTATCATTGCCGAAACATATGCTTTGATAATATATAATACATACAAACATTCATATATACCTGTGTACATATTTTATCTACTTATACATGCGAATAAGCAGTTTCGAGAGACGTAACCACGAAACCGATCGTCATGAGATAGAACTTGACTGAGCGGTCAAAGCTATCAGTTTGTCTGAAAACTTTTAAAAGAGCAGAACGATAAAACTTGAACACTGCGCTTCGGTTGACGCTAACAATCGCAAGCAACAAGAGTAAGAATTGAAAATAACAGATAACAGATCACATTTCATCAGCTGTTTAATTTCGTAGACATTATGCTTGTCCCACAGCGACTTTGTCCACGCCTAGCAATTGTTGTCAATTGCGTTGTGCGTCAAGGTTTGAGAAACTGTTCAGGCGTAGTTAAGACAACCTTAGGGACCAACTTAGTGAGCGATGCCCATCCTCTAAAGGGCATACGTATATTAGACTTGACACGTATCATAGCTGGTCCCTACTGCACCATGGTGCTCGCTGATCTAGGCGCCGAAGTAATTAAAGTGGAGCGGCCAAATTTTGGTGATGAAGCACGTAAGTGGGGTCCGCCTTTTTTGAAGCAAAGCAAAGATGCTACTTACTTCTTGGCGTGCAATCGTAATAAGCAGAGTATCTGTATAGATCTTAAGCGTGGGCAGAAGCTAATTCACGAATTAGCCAAGTGCAGCGATGTGCTTGTTGAAAACTATGTGCCCGGTACTCTTGAACGATATGGTCTGCATTACGAAGAACTGCGAAAGACGGCACCCAAATTAATCTATTGTACGTTAAGCGGATATGGCACAAATGGACCTTACGCAAAACGACCAGGCTACGATGTTATAGCTGCATCTTTGGGCGGTCTACTCCACATTACTGGCCAGCGATGGGGACCCCCCAGTAAGGTAGGCGTAGCTGTTACTGACATAGCTACTGGCCTTTATGCGCATGGTGCAATTCTGGCAGCGCTTTACCAACGTGAACGCACTCAATGTGGTCAAAAGATTGATGTTAATTTACTCTCCACGCAAGTGTCTATGTTGATTAATGTGGCAAGTAATTACCTTAACGCTGGAATGGAAGCAGAACGTTGGGGTACGGCACACTCTAGTATTGTTCCCTATCAGAGTTTCAAGACATCTGATGGTTATCTGACGCTAGGAGCTGGCAGCGATGCCCAATTTGCTGAACTGTGCCGTCTACTTAAAGTCGAACACTTGCCAAAGGATAATAAATTTAAGACAAATAAAGATCGCGTACAAAATAGAGAGGAATTAGTCAGCATATTAAAACTTATATTGAAACAAAATACTTCTGCACATTGGATGAGCCTGTTTGTAGATGCACCTTTCCCAGTGGGTCCAGTTAACAATATACAACAAGTTTTCGAAGACGAACACATAAAGGCCATAGGACTGGTTAAAATATTGCCACATGCCACCGATGGTACCGTAAAAGTAGTTGGCCCACCGGTGGTATATAGCGAGGCACGCAATGATGCAAGAACAGCGCCACCCACAATGGGCGAGCACACAGAAGCTGTGCTGGGAAAGGTGTTGGGTTATAATAGGAATGAAATTTCAGAGCTGCGTAAACAAGGCATAATACAATAATTGTTATCGTATTTTCAAAATAAAATGTTCGGAAAGTGCTACGAGATATTTGTCTATTCAAAAAATCAAATCCCAATCATTTCTCTACATAGTAAAAACATAAACAATGCGAAATGCCGGTAAGTGTTACTCTAATCTACTACAAACAAATAACAATTTTTATATTGTGATCAGTTTTTGGAACGGGCCTGGAATGAGCGTACGCGTCATGAGAAGATTGTAATAGTACTTTGTTTACTTCTCTTACTGGCTATTATTGTAAACATCGCCGGTTTGATTGTGTTCCTCTGTGTCTTTCTGCACCACGACAAATACGTGGAACACTCAATTTCCAATAAATTGACAGAATTTAAGGATAAAATAATTCCATAAACTACATATACAATGTATGTGAACTTGGTGGTTCTCTGGAAACTTACATGAAACTTACAAGTCCCAAGCGTACGCGAACAAAGGCAACTATCGATTTTATCACATCCATAACTAGAAGGCGGTAAACATATGGAAATAAATCAGAATATAAATCAAAATAATAAACTAGATGATTGTAGTATGCATGTCCAATTATTTAGTTTTTTTTTTTTGTTAATGTTTACATACGTTTTGTATGTCCAAAAACGAAAGCGTAAAAATCAAGTCCGTGTTTTGTGTTGTGGCCACTGCAACCACCTCGCAACTGCACTGAACGCACCAAAGTAGTTTTAGTAACTTTTGACGATGTCAAAACTAATAAGTTTACAAATATATACAAATGTATATAGTGAAGCAAATACTTAAATACATACATAACTTTACCAATAACATTGGCGGTTTGTTTTTTTTTTATATTATTCGATTTGCTTACCGTGTAAAGTGCATACAACTACAACTGACACTAGTTGCGCTCCCCGGACTCTGTACAGCAGAGTGAACAAGTTTTGAAAGTAATGTGCGAATTTCGCACTTATATTTACAAAAACATAGTTAAGATATGAAAGACATTGTCCCATGGTCTCATGTACCCGATAATCTATGTATGTATGTATGTATATGTTTAGCCATCCATTGTTTGTGTGCAATGCGAAAATATTAAAGTTCACAATAATACAACAGTCAACATTTTAAATATTATCTCTAATCGTTGAATAAGGTTGCTGGGCTTATCATATACATTTACTTTTAATATTTCATGAAACGCATTTAAAATTTAATACTGCCGCTGTGCGGGAGCTACCAACTCGTTGCAATGAAAGAAATTGCGTTTTTAGTATTTTTATTTGAGCACAGTTGGCATTGCCAGGCAAACTATTAAATAATGTTTCGTTTGTCGGTTTACTTGTGCAAAGGTAGTAGTCTTAAATAAAATAAATTTATAGTTAAAAAAAATCGCAAACATGTCACAAAAGCCTAGCTTCATATCGCGCAACCTTATTGCTATTATAATGGTACCTAGTTTAATTGGCATACATTTGGGCTGGAATTATATGCAAAATAATCGCAAGCTAGTCTCAGAAACGGAGCAAATAGATCTTCCGCCGGTTACAGTAAGAAAATTGAGCATAGAGAGAGCTAGATTCGCAACTATTTAAAATAATGTTCTTTTCTTTGTGTTGCAGTTTGCTAAATATCTAAATCGCAAACTATTCGGATCTCAGGGCGAGAACGGCAACAGTCAAACACATCAACAAGCGAGTACTTCAAAATGACCAATATTGTTCGAAAATCTTTAATTTACAAACTATATATTGCATTTGAAATAATGCACTAATTAAAATGGTAAACTTAAAAACTAATATACGCTTGGACAGTACATAAAGACGACATGGAATAAAGTTATACATGTATAAAAAAAATTTACTGTGAAAATACATTAGTTTAAACCTAGTCTATTGCGTCAACGTGGAGTTTACCGTGAGATTGTCGAGCTGAGCATTAAAAAGTACATCGCTAATAAGCTTTTCGGCTATGATTCTCTGGGTGTGATTGATGGCTCGAAGTTTACTAGCTACATTAACGCCAATTGCATCGTATTCGTCTTCGTGGCGTGGTGTCGCGCCGGGCGTTGCTGTGGTATAGGCTGTTGTCGCTGGATTTGCAAAGATGGGTTGATAATGTTCGCGAGCAATCTGTATTGTTGGCACTGCTTGTGCATGACCATTGGCCTGATGCTGCAGATGCAGCTGTTGCTGGTGGTGCTCCAGCGAATTAACTGCCTTTTTATGAGACAAAGTTGATATTTAAAACAAAAAACAAGCATTGCTAAGCCATGCACACACCTGTTGTATCTCCCGCTGCGAATTTGAGTCCAGCGAAGTTATTTCTAGCACCTTAAGCGAATGTCCTTGAGCTGCCGCCGCGGCTATTGAACTTTGTGCTGCTGCCGCTTGTGCCACCATTTGTTGATGTGCCTGGGTAGCTGCCTCATGTGCCTGATGCTCTTCATTTTTGACAAGCGTTACACAATCCGCTGGTGTTACCGATATTGTACTGAGTGTTGCACCCTGACTGCTAACAACAACACTGTTATTGGCGGCCTCAGCATCCACGACCTCATCTGTTGTTGCGGGCACAATAGTTTCTATGTGCTGCTGTGACTGTGGTGCATGATGGGATTCTTCTTCAAATTCCATTGAGTCTTCATCATCAAAGTTTATTTGAAGAGAACGTTTAGGCGGTTTAATATTTAAATCACTTGAGTGTCGCTTAGGTTTGTGTTCGGCTATGAAGAGTAACTTATCATAGTACCAAAGCCGTGTTTCATAGTCACTTTTACTGCTCGATTTTCGGTATTCACGTCGAAACGCTGAACGTAAAGAGTTAATTTTTCTTACTACCATTGCACGATCTGGATTGGGCTCAACTTCTTTTAGTTTTTCCACCAATTTGTCGTAGGCCTTATTACGAACAGCATGATTACTGTAATCATGATGCTTGGGATGCCACAAACACTCCTCCTCCTGGTACTGGTCAATGAACTCGGAGAGCCAGTGTCGCGAATATGAGCGCAAATCATTTAAATTTGCGACATTCATATTTTCTCCGGGCAAATTTAATTTTTTTATTAAGATGTTTTGTTTTATGTGCGTCTTACGTGAAGTTGGCTGTGCCAGCATCGCGGTGCCAGACTTTGTCGAAGTGGCAGCCCACAGGTGTTGCCACCGCGTTTATTTAGTTTTACAAAACACTTAAGATTTTGTCAGTCGCGCGTATAATGTTATGCACAGGTGGTGTTTGTTAGAAACAAATTAATATAAGAGTGATTTTTATATTCAAGAAATGTCTAACTGAAACCATTAAATGTGAAAATAAAGTGCACCTTCATTTGTATATATGCCTGTATGCGGGCGCAACGAATTTTTGTTGTCACCTCTGCGCTGAGCTCGAGTTGGGCTCATAGCTAATACGCAAAATCTTCGAACGTTAATAAAATCAAGGTGCGATTTGTGAGTTTTAACCTAACATCAAGAAATTATTTCGAATTCTTTGTTTTCTGTAACTTAATTATATAATGCAAATGTGTGAAATGTGCGCAACACAACTAGTTTTTTTTCCTAAATAAAGCATGTTTACAGAATCAAAGTAAAACATAAAAATAAAGAATAAAAAATGATGAACTAAAAATAGCTTTAAATTGGATACATAAATTGTATCCACATCAATAAGACTATTGCAAAGCAAAAAAAAATCAAATTCTCAAAGCTATAGCAACAGCTGTTTTTGGGGGTTGGGTCTCTAATTAGAATGTCACGTAGGCTTCTATGTCTTACCAAACGCTTTTTTTTGTAAACAATAAAACCAAACTGGAATTGTATGCTATGGATGATACGGACAAGTGTGTCTGGCTTATAGTTTAATTATTATTTTATTCTGCCCTGATTACAACAATAACAATACAACAGAAGCGTGTGCAAAGTCCACTCGTCTGCCGCATCTACATGGCCACAACAAGGCAGTTGTGTTTTTCTAAAAATAAACCTGCTCAGTCCAAGTAGAAGTGGACGCAATAAATAGGATAGGGTACATCGACGCTACATGTATATAAATATATGTATATATATATATATATATATGTATATACACATATAAATATATAAAGACGTAAATGGCAAAAGTGCGATTCGTTAGAACATAGACTATGTATGCAATTTTTATATTTATTTTGTTGTTTATGGAGAACGTTGGAGGAGTGCAAAACAACAAATCATATAACATTTTTTTCAAGCGCAACGACATCAATGTTACGTTTAATGAACTTGTTTACATTCGGTTTGCCGGCTTCATTGGGGTCAGCACATGGCTTTTGCACAGTGACTTGCAAATTGTTTACATGGAATTATTGATAAGACTTAAACCAATATAAAGTTTACTAAATTTTTCAATGCAGCTCTCGTAGAATACTCTATTGCCAGAGAGGCTGGCAAAATTATCACAATGTTTACTCGCATCGTTTAGCTTTGAAATACACACATTATCATATATGTGTCATATGTATGTACGTAAGCAAGTACTTATCCCAGTCTAATCACCTTGGAGGCCAAGGTAACATTCACACCACCAATTCATTTGGTTCGATGTAAGCTTTCCGGACAGTTTGTCAGTTTTAGCAACTTCATTCATATGAATGAATTGATGTCTAATAACATAAATGTTATATGTGTGTGTAATGTGATTGATAAGCCGTACAATTTTTGTGCCCAGCATTCTTAATAACAAGATATTTAAAGAAATTTGCCATAAATAATGCCAAATATAATTATGATTTAAATAGTTTACTTTTGCCTCCTTAGCTTCGAATTTTTAAGACTAACTTTTTATAGTATTGTATTATTTTTAGAGATAAACAGGATCCTGAGATGACAGGTGGCGCAGCCCCCTAGTTTTAAAAAAATTCTATTTGTTTATTAAAGTTTCTTAGCTTATCAGCTAGTTGTTTAACTTCTGCTTCTCTAAAGGGGCGTAGAGTAGACAATGTTGAATATAGTTACACATAATGAAATCTTATCAAATATTGCGCTGATTATGGCTAGGTATTTTTGCTTTTACTTAAGTAGAGAGCTCATTCCAAACTGTAGTGCATAACATGACCTATCAGACTGACCAAGCAAAGTACATATTGTATATTTTATTTTGTAATTCTTCAAAATTGTCGAGTCGTGTAGAAAACTATTTCCCAGAAAACTGTTTTTCTGTGGTATTATTCACTACCGAAACACTTAATAAAATTTTAATAAATCTGATACTTAGTTAATCAATATCCTTTCTGTTAAATAAATGTAGGGCGAAAAAAAGTAAAATTAATGCAAAAAATTGCTACCATATAAAAGTGGACGATTGATTGCTTTGGCTTCGTTATTAAGTGTTATGATATGGAGGCGGCATTACGCCTAAGATATCTGTTGAATTATGAATATTTAAAATGTTAATTATTTACTCTTCGCACTCAGCATAGTCTGCCATGAGCCGCCTTTTGGAGAAGCCCAACATTGCTATGTCCATTACATCCACAAGTAGTCAATTATCAAGCACAGTTACCGCTGGCACGAACAACAATACGGAAACGGCAGATGCCGCGGCATCCACAGCGGATGACGAAGATGTCGTTCACACACAACAAACATTCGTAACAACAACTACAAATATTGCTGAGACAAGTAATATAGCCAAGGCCACTGAGGGTAAATTATCAAACGAAATTTTGTTTTAGTTCTTTTAATTGAAAAAAATATATTTATAGTTCGGAGCAAAATAGACGAGGTTCTTATTAGTTTAATTGGTGGAGCTGCTGCTGGAGCTTTGGCTAAGACGACAATTGCTCCGTTGGATCGTACAAAAATCAATTTTCAAATACGAAAAGATGTTCCATTCTCATTTCGAGCATCACTAAACTATTTACAGCAGACCTATGCCAATGAGGGATTTTTTGCATTATGGAGAGGCAATTCGGCCACAATGGCACGCATTGTTCCTTATGCAGCCATTCAATTTACAGCACACGAGCAGTGGCGACGTATTCTGCAGGTCGATAAGAATGGAACAGAGTAAGAGAGTTGGGGCACCTAGTTTTTACTTTTATTGCCAAAATGTTTAATATTTTTATTTAAAGCACCAAAGTTCGCCGCTTTGTGGCCGGATCACTGGCGGGTATTACATCACAATCATTGACCTATCCTTTGGATTTGGCAAGGGCACGAATGGCCGTAACTGACAAGTATACAGGCTATAGAACTTTACGTCAGGTGTTTGCGAAAATTTGGGTAGAGGAAGGTCCGCGCACGCTCTATCGTGGCTACTGGGCTACTGTGTTGGGTGTCATACCATACGCGGGAACGTCATTTTTCACCTACGAAACGCTTAAGCGGGAGTATCATGGTAATTACTGTTAGCCACCCTTAACCCGTAAAGTAAACTGTTTTTTAATGTGCAGAAAGGGTAGGCAACACGAAACCAAATACTCTAGTGTCTTTGGCATTCGGAGCGGCGGCGGGGGCCGCTGGTCAAACAGCAAGTTATCCTCTGGATATTGTGCGCCGGCGAATGCAGACAATACGTGTGAATACTGCGGCAAATGAACGATGTCCCACAATTTTGGAGATACTGTCAAAGATATACAGGTAAAATATATGTAATTACTTTAAGTTTTTGTATATTTTTGTTTCTTTTTTTACAGTGAGGAAGGTGTTAAAAATGGGTTTTACAAAGGCCTTAGCATGAACTGGATAAAAGGCCCCATTGCAGTGGGAATTAGCTTTTCTACTTACGATCTTATCAAGGAACTACTTAGAGAATTATTTCATTTAAAACGTGGACGGCACCAAAAGTAGCAGCAGCTTACAAATCAACAACTACTAAGCACACCAAAACGCACTGTTTTTTTTTTGTTGTTGTAAGCTTCCTTTGTTAGAATTGTAATAAGGAGTGTAACGTCATTTATAGTTCCATAGATATAACGTAAAACTTACAAACGTTTCAATTTGTTATAAAAGAAAACTAAACTGATTTAATTACAATTAAATTGTGAAAAGTTCTATTGAATTCCTAATGATTATCTATAATGCTTGGACAATAACTATATACGAAATTGTATGCACTATATTCACATTGTATATACTTTTTAAATGATATTTAAGCTTTTTACCAAGTGAAGCTGCAGGAAATATAGTTATAAAAAATCGCCATGAATTTATTAATGTTGACAGAAAACCAATTTTTCTTATTATTACATTGTGTATGTGTTTTTATTAGTCAAAATAAATCTATTTTAAAACTTTCCGTTCAAATTAGTTAATTTTTCGATTATTATTTTTAACTCTTAACAAGCTGGCAACCCTATAAGAAATTTCGATAAGCCAAGGTAACAAATGCTATTTGCCATCTCTAGTCGCTTTGAAAAAATCTAGTGCGCAAAAACAAAATACTTATTTGTTTGTCCAAATCTAGTGCATAAGGCAAGTCATACTGCTTGGATTGTTAAGAAATTATTGCCCGAATAAGGTACATATGTTTGTTTTTTTTTTTATAATTTTGAATGTTAATTTAAACTTGTTTACTTTGCACCATGCAACAGGCTACAGCTGCTGCTAGCGCCAACAATAAACATAACCAAACAAATACAAAGCGGTGTGTTACCAGCACCCTGAGTGTAAGTATTAAATATGTATGTTTAAAATTTAATTGCATGTAACAAAGTAATAATAAATGTAAAAATATTTTGGAAATTGTTTTGTGGCTAAAAGAAAATGCAATGTTTGCCTTAGTTTACTTAAGGCATCTACATCCAAAAATAGGTTAATACTAATGCTGTTGATGTGACTATAACATCATTATTGTTTAGTAAATATATTGAACTGCATTTAATAGTTGAGTTATTGGCCGAATCAATTTGATTGTTTTTAATTGCAAACTCCTACACAAATTAGAAGCACAACATGCGTCACTCGAATCATCTGTGCTGTTAAGTTAACAGTGCGCATTCTTACGAGTATTAACAGTGTAATGTTAACTTGTTGAGCGCTTGTTCTTTTCATTTCAGATTTATTCTCATTTCATTTTGAGTGTTATATTCGTGAGGTAGATGCGTACGGTTAAATAGATGTTTTTAGTGCTGCGGGACTTGAAATTTTTTTATTAAAATATGCAAATGATTTAAATTTTAAATAAAAGAAATTAAAGGTGTCAAAGTTGAAACGATTTTTGCACAAAAAATTGTTAAATTTAAATGTTATTTTTTTGGTAAAAAAATATAAAGTTAGTGAAGTGCGAGTGTATGTGTGCATGTTTTAAAAATAAAGCAGCAAATACATAACAAAAAAATTATATACATATATAAAGCAAGAGGAAGCAGTAGCACTCATTTGTCAGCCAGTAAAGGAAAAAGCCTGCGCTCGTGTGGCTGCTCTCCTTCACTCCAGGTTCGCTCGTACATATTGGAGCAACAGACGCATACAAGCTTATGTACACATACAGGCCATACGTGTTTACACCTTTTGGGATTGTTTGTATTGAAGGTAAATAAAATAAAATAAAATAAAAGGAAAAAAGAGCAAAACACAGGCAAATGTACAGTGTATATATGTACAATTAGTATATGATATGTATGTACATACACATATGAAACTAGCAGGCAAACGTCTGTCTGTCGGTTTTCATGTGTGTGGGCGGTTTACACGCGCTGGCATTGCAGTTTTTCAACAATTCTTTAGCAAGAATTTTATAATAGAAAAATCATTAAAGCTCTTTTATAATTAAGTCGTTGATCTTTTCAAATCTAAAATGTATCTATTGTAGATACATTTGAAGATATTTTTGTATGTATGTATGTGTGACAGTGCAAAATAATGTGTTTCCACTTGGACATAAGTACATACATTGTGTCCCTAGTTTGGTTGAATTCTGGTTGTTGCTCCTTCGTCTTCAGCGTTCATTGCTATTTCCTGGAAAAATCATAAAAACAAAAGCAAAAGAATTTCAAGTGCAGTAACAACAACAACAACACAAGAGCAACAACAAGCACAACACATACGAACGAGTTTATTAGCTGCTTGCCGTCTTTCTCACCCGCTCTCTACTCTCGCATAAAAATTGTTACTATTGGTTTCTCGAGCTGTCTGGCCAGCTACGGAGCGCGCGTTTTGCACGTTCAACAACACTGTCACTCGGCTGCTCGATATTTGTTGTTGTTGTAGTTGGCTAAATGTGTTTTTTAAACGTTTTCTTGAGTTATATGATAGTCTGTCTATTCGTTCGATGGTGCAGTTTGGTTATATTCACTTCGTCTTGAATGTTGCCTTAGGTAACTGATACATGCATATATATATTGTATATAGTTCCTTTGTTAATCGCGTCAATAGATGCCTGTTAAGATAAGCCTTTCAGTCAAGTCCTATGATAAAGCTTGCCTGTTGTTAAGTATGTGCACACGTTGTATGAATGTATATGAGGTACTTCAAACTCCCCCTACTTTTTAACTAACTAGTGAATTATTAATGACATTTCGTTGAATATAATGCGCATTGCTGTAACGCTAATACATAGTGCCTGGTGAGCTGGGGTTGCTGCTTGCGTTGTATGGCAATGCAAAATATATTTTTGCAACTTTTGCCCAAATGTAAATGCAACCCTCGCACATACACACGCAACTCGTGTGATTATTATAAGATTTTACGAGCTCTCGTACCCCGATAACAGCAACAAGTATAAAGTCGTAGGGCATCTTCAGAGCTCTTATCAATTGATAAAAGCAAAAAAAAAAAAAAAATGTAAAAAAATCAATCACAATTTATTTGCTTCTACTGCAAAAAAAAAAACATTTCTTTGCTAGGTGACTTTCTTGAGATACGACAGTCTTTAGCTGGAACCAACTCCAAGTAACACATCAAATAACCACAAAGAAGTGGAAAAAACGACAACATCGGCAAAAACGTCAATGCGAGCAACAACGATAAATGATTACTTAAACAACAATTCAATAGCAGAGTACTTTAGTTTAACACAGAGAGTGAGTTAAGTGCAAAGATAAAGAGAGAAATTAAACGGAGCGCAGTGCAAAATCGCCACAGAGATACACAAAGCGCACACATACATACATATGCCATGTATTGAATTTTTATGAGTTAAAAAACAAAAAACAACAGCGCTGCGCAAAGTAAATGGCCATATATAAACACACATGCACATGTTAATGTACACACACTAGTGTTCGAGTTGTTTGTGTGTGTTGTGCTTATAAAATATTAAAAATACAAAAACGAATGGGCCAGGCCGGCTGGCTGGTTGGTTGGTTGTTTCGTTGGCTGTTTGGTTGAATGGCGGCGACTGGAACTCATCGTTGGCGGTTATAGAGCTGTTGAGGCAACAGAAAATATACAACAATAACAAAACACTAAAAAAGCAAAAAGATTAGCCATAAGGCGCAGACCGAGCACAGAAAAAGCAGCCGCACTCAACAGCAGTCAGCAATAACAACAGCAACAAGAACATCAAGCAATCCAACGAACTTCATTGCAAATTCTTATTTATTGTACATACACATGTACATATGTGCATGTGTGTGTGTGTGCAGGCGCTCTTATAGGATACCGCCCCCACCCTTGCATTAAAATTCTGACACACACACTCACGTCTTCATACACATGAATACACACTTTTAAAATCCATAAAAGAATTTGTTTTTCCGCACATACATATATAATATTATAATACTAAATACCAAAAAACTTTAACTAAGCTAATCGTTTAAAACTTGTGCAAAACTTTCCTCTGTGACAAGATTTGTTTTTTCATACCTTTTTTGATTAATTTTCACTGATATTTTTAAAATTATATAAATATCTATGTACTTATGTATGTATATGTACGTGTACTAGTTTTGTTTATCTCTGCCTACGTTCTTACACTTGTTTCTTGTTTTGAGATAATTTTAAAGTATATATCACGGCATTTTGTTTATCTCTTAGTTCGGTACTTTTTGTTGAAGAATATTTTTGTACAGTAGAAGAAAAAAAAAATTACAGCTTGTACATGGAATGGAACTATAGTGGCCTGGTCCGTCATTCGCCTTTACGAACAGCTATTAATAGAGTGATATCCTCATGCTTCACATAAATATTTTTAAGATCTTAACAAATTCTTTTCCAAAATAATCATATTCAATTCCCTTTTGAATCCCATTGGCTGATACATAGATGCATAGTAAGCATTATTCAGATGCTAAAATTGCAATTTGATTTTCAGTTGCGCAAAATTGAGCAATTATTTTGTAAATTATATTATGTTCGTAAAAGCATAATATTTGTTCACACACTTTTGAGCGTTTCGCGTCGGTTGTAATTATTAAAGATTACATACATCTATAAAAATGAATAAAATTACTATCTGGGGGGATTGTAAGCTATCTAAGTGATATATATATTTTTTTTATTAATTGGAAATCTTTGTCATTCCATTTTTATTAGAAATGATAGTTTCCATTTTTTCTTTTCATAAATTTTTATAGTTCAATTGTCTAGTGACGGATAAATAAACAGATCAAATAAAAATGTATTTTAAAATCATTAAAATCTTGCAACAAATATGTCTTCACATATACAAACTATAATTTGTATCAATTGTTTCGATTGGGGGTATTCTACTGTTTCTATTTGGGGTATAATCAATCGCACACGGAAACTAGTAAAGTAGTTGAACCAGTCGCGCTCTCAGATTCAGGGCAATTTTCACTGCAACACTTGATCAGGCGCAGTTTACGAGCATGTACAACAACAACAATAGCAACAGTTTTCTTTGCATAAATGTATCTCAAAGCTATTATTATTGCTCTTTGTATTGCAGTGAGACAAGGTTTCTATGGCTGCACTTGACTGCAAAATTGCCAGTACCCTCAGTGTCTGAAGGTCGTTTGGAGACATGAGATTAGGAGTAATAGTTTTAGCTTTTTATTTGGCAACAGTTATGCAAGAAAATAAATCTGATAGTCTGTTATAATGATAAGGAAATTTCTATCTATTACTGTTATAGTATGAAGCTTAACTTTTAAGTTTGTGCAGTTTAATCTTGCTATGAATCATGATGAAAATGAATTTGTACAACATTTTAATCTACTTATCATTTCTGTTGAATAAACCATTTATGATGTAGACAAATAGGTTCACTTTAGTACTTAACTACCCAAACAATGTGAAAATGTTTGTTTTGCAGATACACTTAAAGCATATATGTCACAAATGAGCTTTTGAATTTAAATTTATAAAGTAAAACAACTTGCGTCAATGCAAAGTATGATGGCGTTTGATCACCGAAATCGATGAATTTATTTAAGTTGGACTTTTGCTGATGCTGTTTTTATTGAGCCGTACCTACCACTACTTCAATTTTGCAAGAGTATTAGTTGGAAACTGCATCAAAGCAGTGCCGATATATGTATATTTCGTCCACACATTTCGAATTCATCCTTCAGCCCAGGGGCTTCACCATCATCAATTAACAAACGTACGTGCATATAGCTCTAAGCGTTTAAACACATACATATAATATATATATATATATATATATATATATATATATATATATATATATATATATATATATATATATATATAAATATTTATTAGAACTTATAAGCCTTATCGTTGCCGCTACGATCGTATTCCTATGGGGCGTATGTGAATTGAACATTTTCTGCGCGTTTCAACTTTGTTTGCCACCCCACTACCGGTTTTTGTATAGTATATTATTTATAAATTTTTATAAATATGCTATGTCAATAATATGGTTGTTTTCATACGTTGCTGCTTTATGAGTTTGTAAAACTAAAACAAACTTTGCGCTTTGAATTTTATTTGGTTAAAACACACAAAAATACTTATTTGCATATGTATGTGGCTTTTAGATAACCTGCAAATGATGAGAGCCACCTTACGCTTGGCTTGTTGGTATATACGAGTTTTGTCGAAAAATGTTATTATGGATTTGAAAAATACGCATGTATTTAGATTGGATTAATGTTTATAGTTTGGTGCTCACGTTAATAACACATTTGGATTATATATGTTCCCTGGTAATTATATACGAAACTTTTGGTTTTTGTGCAAAAAAAGTTTCATTGCATTTGCATAATATTTACATTAGCAAAATTCTCGGAATTTACAGTTGCTGTTTTTGGGTTAAACAAAACAAGTGCAAGGCTGCCATCAGTCTCATACCCAGCCTCAATGCAATGGTAGTATGTATGTATGTGATGGCGGTAAATCTATTCCTTTATATTGTCTAGTAATACCACAGTTTAAAGTTAAAATAAGTAGAACTGTTGGGACCAGCTATAGACTATTATCATTTGAGTTGATACTACCACATAATACACTTTGTATTAGGTTTTTTCTTTATGAAGAATATACAATACACTGCAAAAGTCTTAAGCCACCAAATTGTACCTGACTATCGATGGAATTGTAAGTGCATTATTGTGACTTATCGAAACTGTTTATAAATCGTATAATTGACAACTCATACAGATATGTGTGTGGTGTTTATATTAAACGATATTATTCATACGGTATATATATTTATATACTTGTATAACTCGAAAGCTTGTGCGTGTTGCTGTCTCTATATTAAAATTCAGCTAGGTTTCTATTGCAATATATCTAGTGTGTATCTGGAGTTTCAGACGTTTCCAGGTAACTTATTCAATTGTTTTATTGAAATGAAGCATTGGACTTATATTTATTTCTAAATAAATTTTACACTTTTACCATAACGCAGAACCACCAACCCTCCCACTAAAGTTACCTAATGTATGATCATTAATTGATTGATTGATTAGAGAAATTAATATACCCAAGTTCGTTTGTCTGTATGAACATCGAAGTCTCGGAGAATTTAGTTTTGTGGATTATATTTTTTTTATTATATATATATATTTTATTTATTTATTATATTTTATTTATTTATTTATTTTATTTATTTATTTTATTTTCACCTCCCATAATGATGATTTGTACAACTTCAAAAAATTTAAATACCTATGGATGAATAATTCGCTTGTTGATTTTTATAAATTCAATTCAAATGTTGTACCCAAAAGAATTTTTTTTTTTAGCTGAGTCATCCAATCAACCAATCCAATATGCATTAATTAGCAATATTACTGAAAATATTACACAAAAGTGGTACAGAGTATCCCAAAGTCTGCAGACATTGGAAAAAACAGCTTGATTATTGATTGCCGTGCAAACTGTTGCACGAATGTAATTTACACAGGCACAATTGCATCTCCACGCGAAGGACGTGATTTTGCAGCGAATTCGCCGGAAACAAAAAGCTCTCCTAGGCCCAAGGCTACAAGCTGTAATTTGGTCCACTTCTTGTTGTCAGCTGTTGAATTTCTGACATGAAAAGCTTTTAAACTCAGCAGGAAAAGTTGCAGCTGTGCCAAAGTTTGACAAGATGTAAATGTGAAAAGAGAGAAAGAGCATCAAATATTAGTGGACTATAAGAATTTATGCCAAAAACGAATGTTTGAATGTTATAAACGTGCTTTTTTTCTGAAAGACGCCAAGTTGGCAAATTAATACATATATATATTTTTTTTTGGTCTGACTTGACATATTAGATACGCTAACTGCAAAAAAAGTGCCCAAACCTTGATCCAATTAAATAAAGTACAGAGAGTAGAAGCGACGCAAGTTTTGAATAGAAACCTAAACTAACGATAAACCGTGGGCTTGGGCAGCAACAACCTTGGAACAGGCGTACAAAATACACAACAAAACAATACATATTCAGACAATATCCGATGCTACCTAAGCCGTTTCGGTTGCGGTTGTGTTGCTCTGTGTCCAAGAGGAAAGGTCTGTTGTACGCTGTGGTCTTTATTGAGGCGCACATCCGATCGAACTGAAAAAGCGAGCCAACATTATAAAGCGGCAGGTAACCTATTAAACCTTGTTGCTACGAGCCCTGACCCGTTTTTGGTTTTGTTTTTAGTTGATTTATACGCGTCCTCAGTCAGATGCGTGCGTTTTGGTTTTGTTTGTTGGTAGCTGTTGGATTGGGATGGCCCTTTCGTATAGTACTTTTAGACTGGGGCTTGTGTATTTTTCAGTCATAGATCCTTATCTAATTTGGTTTGACTGGTTACTCTTGTGTGCTTTGTTTTTCATTTAAGTGAGGTTCAGGCCATTCATATTTGTGGCTGCCGTTTGTTATAAGTGTCTTCGCTTTGCCTTTTCCAAAGAACTACAAAAATTAGCGTATCGACCACAAAAGCAAACATGCTATGGTTCTTTCAACGACTCTGCGGCACTGTTTACTTCTACGGTCACGTTTCACTGTATCCATCGAGAAGACAATTTTAAGTTAACTTGTTTATTGCATTCACATAACATACAATATATGGTATACGGTAGTTAAATGTCTCAAGCACTGCTAGTGTCACACCTGTGTTTTGCGTCTACGAAATAAGACTCTTCGTGTTGCCGCTTCTCCTTCTAGAGACAAAGACAACAGAAAAATGTTTAACCTTAACTTTAATTTTAGTTCTTATTTATTTATTAATTGTAAATTGAAGGGACGATGGAGTGGTTTTTTATGCACAATCGATTGTGATATTATTTTTTAAAATTATATTTTAATAAGTTCGATCTAATTCGAGTTTAATTTTCAAAAAGCACATATAAATGATATGTTTAAACACTTTTTATGTTAAACGTTTTAATTGAAAAATTTCTGTTAATTTTTTTTTTTAAATTTGTGTACTTATATGATTATATGTTTTATTTATAGTTTGTAACCATTTAATTACCACGCAATTGAAACATAACATTTGAGGGTGCACAATTAATGGATAACTCATTTGCTTGTCGAAGTCTCTCGGAATAGGGCTTGGGCATTAATAAAGCTCCTGCCTCACTGCCAAGAAGCACGAACCAAGCATCAGCTTCACCAGTTTAGCTACCAGTAACGCTGTAACGCACTTACAAAATGCTTTAAATAACCAGAGATTTATTTGACACAAGCTTTGATACATAGTCCAGCACTGTTACAAGGGCTGAGCCGAGCCCATCATCATCGTCGTAACTGCATCTGCATCTACATCTTGTTCATCTGCACCCTTGCGCTTACATTAATTTTAACCGCATCCCACACGACCAGTCCAGACCAAGTCAAAATGAGTCTGTGGAAGCGCATATTAAGCCACGCCGACTGTGAGCAGCGTATGGTGGCTTACTATCAAGAGAAGGGGCTGCTCGACTTACGTCTGTGCTTAGCGCCCTGGATCGAAGACAGAATAATGTGAGTAGTGAGAAGTAGTAACTTAGTAACAGTCAGTGCCACCACGGCTCGCTCACGCTTAACATTGATTTCCAATGAACTTATTAGGCATGCAAACCCTTGCTGCTGCCGCTTGTATTCGCATTAATAACAAGCTGCAGCAGGTATGCAAATGTGTGACTACTTTTAGCACAAACTTTAGAAATAGAACACAAAACATAAACGATTATACGTATATATATATACTATAAACTTTCACTTAAGGTATGTTTATTAAATATGCTCCTTTTCTCTTCTGCAGGTCAGAACAGATTACGCCAAATTCAGCGGATCAGTACGAGCGCGTCGCCCTCAAATTTAACGAGGATTTACAACAAAAATTACTTTCTACACGAACCGCTACCGATCAGAATCTCAAATACCGTATAGTTGAACTTTGCGCTCTTATACAACGCACCACCGCCATCGAGCTTTATACAAACTTGCGTAGCGGTTTGCAAAAAGAGCTTCAGCTAGCTGCAGAGAAGAGTGTGGCAGCAGTTGGTCAATCAATGCCTCACAACTCCTTTAATTTAGACAACTCCATGGCTGGTGTGGGCATGGCGACTCCCTATATGGATACCAATGAGTCAATGAGCGGCGCAAGCGTCAATGGAATCCTACCGGGGTTTTTAGGCGTTGGTGGTGTCATGCAAAATTGTGCGGGCAACGTCACACCGATGGTAGGTGTAGCTCCCGCAAAGTTTGGACTGTACGAGATGCACCAGCAAATCCAGCATGCATTGGGAGAATACGGAGCGTTAAATGAAAAAATAGAAACTATGTCGCAACGCTTCAACCTTTTAATGAGAATGCCAAGTAGAACGGGCGATGCGGGGGCATCATTCCAATTATTAGTTTCAGAGAAGTCACACATAGTTTCAGCACTTCGAACATCCGTATTGGCGTACGAGGGTCTTCAAGATTTAGTTATAAACGAATTGAAGAACTGGCGTCGCCAGCAAGCCTTGGCTGGCAATGGTGCACCATTCAATGAAAACGCATTGGATGATATTCAACGCTGCTATGAACTGTTAGAAATCTTTGTTGCTCACTTGGTGGCTGGCGTTAAAGTGGTTTCGAGAGTTCAACTAATGGATGAGAATATAAACGATCTGCTGGAACATGTGCAGATAGCACAAAAGTCACTTGTGTGCTCTGCCTTTATAGTGGACAAACAGCCACCGCAGGTTATGAAGACTCATACGCGATTTGCAGCCTCAGTACGTTGGTTGATTGGCTCTCAACTGGGAATTCATATGAATCCGCCGACCGTGGAGTGCATAATAATGTCAGGTAAGAAATATTGGGTCAACAATTTTTAAATATTATTAATATTATTAAATATTTTTGCAGAATTACAAGCGCACCGCTTTGTTACCCAACGAACACACACTGATGTGACCAACTCTAGTCTAGCTGGTCAGTCCTCTGGAGAGATACTGAACTGTTCCAGCACAATGGAATACCATCAGAGCACTCAGGTGTTCTCTGCCAGTTTTAGAAATATGCAATTGAAGAAAATTAAACGAGCTGAAAAGAAGGGCACAGAGAGCGTCATGGATGAAAAGTTTGCATTATTTTTTTATGCTACAACTACCGTAAATGATTATCAAATACGAGTATGGACACTTTCGCTTCCGGTGGTAGTAATTGTTCACGGCAATCAGGAGCCGCAATCGTGGGCTACAATTACATGGGATAATGCATTTGCAGAAATAGTACGTGATCCGTTTATGGTCACTGATCGTGTTACTTGGAAGTGCTTATCTATCGCTCTAAATACCAAATTTGGCTCTAGCACACAGCGTGCACTAACTGCCGACAATCTGTCGTTCATATGTGAGTGTAAACTACGATGTGTCGTTTTTAAGTCATCTTATATACAATTTTTACTTTAATAGATGAGAAACTGCATCGTGATATGATCGCTGGTGAGCAAGATGAATGCATTACGTGGAACCAATTTTGCAAGGAACCTTTGCCGGATCGATCATTTACTTTCTGGGAGTGGTTTTTTAATATTATGAAACTCACCAAAGATCATTTGCTTAGCATGTGGAAAGCCGGCCGCATTACGGGCTTTATAAACAAACAAAAAGCCCAGGAGGATCTCATAAGGGCCAACACCGGGGTTGGTACTTTTCTGCTGCGCTTCTCTGACAGTGAACTTGGTAAGAATGCATTTAATTATCAGGATGTATAGATCTTCTATTAAAGTTACTCTTGTACTTAAGGTGGCGTGACCATAGCCTACGTTAACCAATATGGTTCGGTTACAATGCTTTCGCCATGGACCGCAAAGGATCTGCAAATTCTCAACTTAGCCGATCGCATACGTGATCTTGACATGCTGCGCGTTTTGCATCCAACAGATATTAGCGTACAGCCTATGGAACGTGATAGTGCATTTGGTGATTTTTACACACACCCTGGTAAGAGATTTAATGGCTGGTATCCATAAAAAGTTTGTATTCACGCTAATTGATCTTCACAGAACGATCCTCTGGTAAGGATGGCTATGTAGGCAGCAAAATATGCGTACACGTAAATACTGGCGGGGATACGGGCTCGATTATAGGAACGCCCCATCATAGCATTCAATCCCCGCAACAAGATAGCATGTCAATGGGAAAGTAAGTTAAGAATTGATGAGTTATTACTTTTACTCTGACACTTTTTTTCAGAATTTTTATTTTATTTCTAAACAAGAAAAAATTGAATTGCTTATAATAAGCGTAACTAAACCTTGTTTTCGCCTCTGCTTGCGCTTTAAGTTGAAAAATTATTATGTGTAGCTTTTGTTTGAATTCTTACCTTACTTTTTTTGTGTTTTAATTGGAACTTTTTTTAATTCCAAAGTTTGATAAGATTGCAATACTTTGAATGAAGTAAAAATGCCGTATGTGTCCACTAAAGATATTTATTTATGTGACTAATCGGAACTGACTAACAAAAAGTTAAACACCATTAAACATTTTTAAGTTTTGTATCTTATAGTTTTGCGATAGAATAGTGTTGTGCTCTTTGCCTAACACATTTTGAAAATTACTGTAAAATTAAACTTTCTCTATTTTATTTTTTTATCTATTTTTATACGTATAATTTTTTTCTATTTAACCGCAATACGTTTCTCGTGGTGCCCTTAGCATTTCACCACAGTCGAGTATGCTCGCCATCGATGATGTGATATCCAATGACATCGTGAATATAATCGAAACTATACCATGCGACGATCCCTTACTGCATCAGATCAGAGACTCTATATACCAGGGGATGGACAGTAGACAGAGCTTTGATAATTATTCAGCATGCACTGTACCATGGGCTTCAAATTAGACGTACGATCCCATGATAAGAAAAACGCCTTTTGGGCATGTGTATGCTGCCCTGCTACTTGCCGAAAGGTATTGTCCATCCAGTTATAAAAACTTATTATACGATAATTTTATGTACGCATCAAATCACCAAGCTCGCTACGCTCTCTCCTCTCTATCTGTGTGTTTGTGTGAACGCTTTCAGACACCTACACAAAAATCAGAAGCTTTTATTGAAACCCAAATCGCAAGCAACGCATTTAAAACTAAAATGTGGTATAGCAACCAGCTCTTAACTTCATATACAGTACATGTAATGCCTTAATTTGTGTTGCACCCAATGTCACCGCATCACATCACATGTCATCTGTCACATGCCAAGCAAAAGCGATTAGCGAGTTACCTGCATATTTAATTAGTCCGTTAATTAGAAGTAACTTTAATTGAATTTGGATTTATTTTGTTTTTTTTTTATTATTATTCAAAGTATTGCCATCTCTTCAAACGTTTCAGCAATAGCATATATGAAATTGCAAAAGTGAAAAGTGAATTTTGTTAATATTCTATTTTCCCATTTTTCTAATAACGAACGCAGCTTACAGAATAGCACCATCATGCACCTTTAAATCTGACCATTAGGCTGCCGAACAACAACACGAAAATGTTTTTGCTTATAAGCAGCAACTGCATATGCAAATGCAATTTTTAAAAAATATTAAAAGAGCAGGAAAATATTGATTTAACAACGATAATATACATTGATATATTGCATGCAGTTTAGTCTTTGTATTTTGTTGTTAATGTTGTTCTTGTTGTCGTTGTTGTTGTTGTGATTAATTGTTTCTGTTTGTAAGCGATTATCTATCTATTTAACGTGTGTTTCATTCTACGTGAGCATTTTTTGCACAACATACACAAAAAACAAAAAGAAAGCAAGCAAAAGAATGTTACAATTAATCTGCAGATAGAAACTTGGTATCATATGGATTTATTTAACTCTTTTGCATGTCCCTCAAAATTAATATTTCAACATATAATAAACATTAAACTTCATACATACATTTAGCTTACAAGCGCACACATCCTAAACACATCAAATTTTTTTATGATTTGTATTTTTTATTTATTGTAAATTAATTTTTCATTCATTTTAGTGGTAATGATTTTCAAATGTCGGACTTTGACACGATACCAAACTTTGATGTATATAAAATATAAAATAAAATACAACCATATAACAAAAATACATAAAATGCTAGCATATACTCTTGTGTAACTATGCTGCAATACGTCTTATAAAGAAACACTACTATAAACACAAAACTAAAAAAAATGGTTCAATTTTAAACAACGATCTTAAAGTTATTTTTTATAATGGAATGCACCTTTATGGCATGTTTTCGGTACGTATGGATTACATTTTATTTTCATTTATATTGTACAATTTGGTTAAGTTAGTTGCTTTATAAGAACAAACACAAACTCAACATATACTTTGTCGTAGTTTGCAGATAATTACTATGATAACCAATTCTGGTTGTGATTTTAAACTTGTAGTACATTTTTTTGCTCTCAGTATTTTTTTAATATATAATGAATGTATAAATAAAGTAAGCAAATCGTTATGAAATTTATACAATTTAATATGCAATTTTATCGAATATTAATATTAACGAATTTATTGTTAATTGTATTTAAGTGTTAAATGTCATTTAATGTTATATATAATAAGAATGCAGTCTGGATATTTGGGAGCGTAGTGTGAATTGGTTTCAAAGTCAAGGACTGCTAGAGATGTGTGCTATACAGGGAACGATAATACTACGAATTTACTTACGTATAATCTTTGTTATGTTTATTAAAAAAAAAAATTGAAGAAAAAACCATTTGTATTAGTTATAAGAATTCAATAGCCAACTACTTTGTTAATTGGTCTTATATTATATGAGTGGATAAACTGTATTATTCTATTGACTCTTACAGCACTTGTGACGACACGCGTCCAAAACGTAAGAACATCAAAAAGCAACATCAGCCACAACCACAACCAAATGAAAACATGCATGTCTATATCGACCCAAAACCAACACCCAACAAACACAGTGCAAACATATTTTGTAATTTTGTGACTAAATTTTAATATTGTTCGTTTGTGCTTTATATAAATTATATTACTATTAAAGTAAATAATATATGTAACCTATTTGTAGTATGTATTTGCATGCAGTTGCATCTTTTACGAAGATAGTTTTGTAAAATTTTATTGCTAATGATCGAGACGATAATATTGACGATTGTGTACATTTAGATTTACTTATATATTTGTTAAATTCTAAATTTATTGATTTTTAATTTAATTTGTAATTGATTTTTTTTTTTAAATTTTTATTGATTACTATTGTGAGTGCTAATATAAAATTCTATTATGTATAAAATTATTGTTAGAAAATACACACAAAAACATACGCGTAAACAAAGATGTTATTGGCTACAAAAAAAATAAATTAATTTCTTTTAAGTTGTATTGTTTTATGTAAAAGTTTTTGTTTATTGGCTTCCATGTTAAAACAATTTTTATATATATATATATTTAAGGAAAATAAACCAATTAGTTATGAATTAAGATCGATGTTTTTTGCATTAAAAATGCTTAAATATTAAAAACACAAGGAGGTTTAATTTTTTCTAATAATTTGATAATCTTGCAAAATTATAAAATATGCAAAGAAAAAAAAATTATGTATCAACTAAATATAAACATGCAAAGTATACACATATAATTTGTGTGATTTAAGTGACAGTTTGTATTTAATGTGTACGTGTCAAAATATGGCGATTCTTAATAAAAAGATCTAAGTGTTTTAAATATATTAATGTCCCGCACACATTCCCTCAACACAGTAAAATCCTTTAATAATACCTAACCTACATGGTGTTTTTAAATCAATGTCCACACTTATTAAATAAATGGAATGTTTTTAAAGTGAAAAATGAAAAAAAGTAAAAAGTAAGAGATGAACTAAACTATTCTTGTCAAAAAGGCCAATAAATAATTGAATGAAAATAAAAACCTGTTGTTTTGTTTTTTTTCCTTTTCCCAATATGACAAAGGTTTTAAAAGGGAAATAATAAAAGACTGACCTAAAGAATTGCTTAAGACTGCTAAGTCGAATGGCCGATTGCAATTTTATGCATTTTACCGAGGCATTTTTTCTATTGAAAATTATAACATAAAAAGACAAATTTTTGTCAACTTAATATGTATTTGTATTTTTTATATACATTCATCATATCCTTATATTAATTTACTGTTTATTGCTACAGCACTTGTCCTTGGAGCCATTTTTACAGGCACATTGACACTGTTGGCTACAGGCGCAGTTGTTGCCGCACTTGGTGTCTTTACATTGGCAATCTAAGTTTAAAAAATATGATTAAGTAAAAAATTCAAATAATAATAATCATTTTTCTGTAACTTACTGTTTCCGCAGGCTTTGCAAACCATTTTAAATATTTAAGCAAGTGTAAGTAGTTTGTTGAATTGTAAAGCGTTGCTTTTGTTGCTGCTTTGCTAATGTTGTTTGACGACTCCGTGTTCGTATTTATAAAGCAAAAATCGTTTTGCACACCACTGTGAATCATATACGAAAGCCCTTATCACAGCGTGCGCAAAATTTCGTTTAAATTGTGTTTAATTTTGCGCACGCTGGTATCAAACTCATTCAATGCGCACAAAATTATATGTTATCAAATTGTAAGCGCAGGTGATAAGCCGAACAGCGCTCAAATTTGCCGTTGAAAATATTACTACCGACTGCAACAATCAGTTGATAAGGCCTAATTATAACCATTGTTAATATTATTCAATTTGTTAAAAAGTTGGAGAGTAGTTATATTGGGCATTTAAGTATAATACATAATATGATGTAGATCCAAACCAATGGAAAACTTGTAAACTTTGCTGAAAGTTATAATATATAAAATAACTATAAATGCAAGAAGTGTTCTATTTTACTCAACTGATTGCAGTTAAAATTTCACAATGAAATAGTTAGCGAAAAGCTTTCATGTCAAAAGGTCGTTAGCTATACTTTGAGAGATTAAGTTAGTAAGCTGAAAAAAGCTTGATATAGATGGCGCCATACGTTATTTTTGACGATTAAATTAATTCGTTTTAAATGCATCAACTTATGTTTTCTTTTTTCAATCAAATCTCTTATTTTATTTAATATTGTTTAAAATATGCATTTTGGTTTGAAAATATAAATTACTAGGTCATAAGAATGAAGTTTAAAAAATTATTCAAAATTCTATTAAAATCACTCATTTATCACGCCTCACAGACGTATTAAAAACGAATTTAACTTAACTTTTAAACAATCAACTGGACTTTGGGGCTCTCCCCCACCGCGGATACCTTAAGGCAACAGCACAAAACAACACTCTACAACTAGACTGAAGTGTCCTTCATTTGGCATAAGTGCACTTGGGTCCGCCACAGTCTTTAAATGTGCAACACTTAGTAGTAGTAAATGCAATGAGTGTATGGTATGTCCCTGAGTGCTATGGGGAGGTGCCAGCCGTGTCTTGAGTGTTTATGTGTGACTGGTAGTAATGCATGTGCGTGTGCTTCAGGATGTGGGCCACATCTTACGCCGACTGAAATGGTAAGTACGCGATGGATGTCAATTCGCTGGCAAGGGACTTGAAGAGCTCGACACGGGCGGCGTATAAAGCACGCTAATTGCAGTTGACAATTTCATTTTATGCGTTGCCGTGCTACCGGTATTCTCTTTTTATTTGTATTTTAATTCGAAAGATTAACCCATTGATGGTACCCAGGGATAGCTTAAGCCAACTTAGAGCCAAAACGAATTTCAATTTCAACTTATTTAATGATGTTATGAAACGGAAATGAATCCGCGCCTGTGCAAGCACCTTCAGCAGAATTTACGCCAACTCATCAAAGTTAATTTTTGTGTAGGAAATTCAAATTCAAATGTTTTTACAGCTATTTCCGGAACGAAATATCCGAATGCCAAAATGTCAGTAGCGTTTGTTTTGTTGTATGCCCTTTGTTGCAGCTACGTTGTTGCGCTCAAGGCGGAAGTTTATGTCAGGACGTTTTAGATTTTCGTTGATAAAAAGAGTCGAAATTTTGATATAATTTTTACCGTCGAGTAACTCTCAGCTACCAACATTGTGCATTCTGGGTCGAACATTGGACAAACATAAGGCGGCGCGCATTCAGCAACTATGGACTGTTTCTTTTGGACACTATACTGAGCGTATACGTTATATAAAGTGAATTTAATTCGATGGCGCTTGCTTCAAGTGCAAACAGTTAATTACGGCATTAAGTTTTCATGTCGCATTAAAACTGAAACGGCGAACGCAGCGAAGCGATGTCGAAATAAGAAACAACTGCAATGCGGGCACTTCGTGAGGATTTTGTCCCGTGAAGAATGGAACGCTGCATCACTTATGCATAAGAACATTTTAACTTTTCGTTAGCCACTTTTGACTTGGGCACGTTTCAGGGCACAACCAGGACAAGGACGCGGAGCCATCGTCAACGGCATTACCGCTAGTGTTTATCTTTGCGTGTGAATTTTGCCTTTTGGCGGCAAACTTCTTTAAGTCATTGTTGTTGTGCTGTGGATGCTGTTGCCAGCTGCAAGAAGGCAGCTTCTTCTGAATTCTTGTGTCCTTGCCTTTGAAAGTGCTAAAATCAAATCAGCGTGACAATGGCGTGGCATTTTTTTTTTTTTGTTTTTACCTCCTCACGCTGCAACGTTAGCGCATCCATCAAGTGGCAAAGTTTGTCATGGTAATGCGCTTGACAATGTGGAGCTTTGAAACTGAGACGGTTCTTAAGATGCTCATTTGAACTTTAGACCATACTGCAAGGAGAGCAGGGTTAACCAAAGTAATAATGCAATGCACAAGTAAGATAAAATACTGTAAATTGTGATCCATTGGAGTCGATCTTAATAGGTTATTCTTCTTTGGTAGGATATCATACGGGCTGGACAGTCGATTATGATAATTCTATAGTGTAGACTGCACCTCAAAAAAGTTACGATGAACGCAGCATTCGTCTCTGGTTACCTTTTTTGTAGTTATTTTTTAAGGCAAATATGGGTTGCATATATATTGTATTAGTTGATAATTTATTGCCATTTGTTTGCTAAGCGCTTCAAAAGTTTTTTAACTTTTCGACATAAATTAACAGATTAGTCGCTGGCGCACCAAAGCTCTACATATGAGAAGAAAAAGTATCTAGAACTTTTAACAGGTGCTCCGCATTTTGGCAAAAACTACAATATGTCTGATACAAATTTAACCTACAGCTGTTTTGGACTGCTCTACGTGTGAATACAATGAATGCCTTGTTGGAATACGAGACAGTACCAACAAGAACAAGTGGGAACTTGCAAAACAACGTTGACTTCAATGCGGACTTTGGCCACTTTGCTCATGTTCAACTTTGAAGCAGCACGCACTGCAAATGCCTGAGGGTGGCCGCAGAGCTTGCCACATTTTTGGCCACTATAAATCATGGCTATTTAGTAATTTGTAAATCTCTTTGGTGCCCGTTACAACTTGGCAACAAAAAGACGCACAGACGGCCAAACAAGATGCTAAGAGCAGTAAGGGTATAGACTCGTACATATGCATACGGATGTGTACGTACATATATAGAAAGCGGAAAAGCTTTACATATTTGGGATAAGACGTGACTTGTAAAGTTTTAACTTCACACATGGTCTCACTGCGTGGAGCATTAAATATTCATTTTTAATTTGTAAAGTATGTATTTTGAATATGGTCACTGTTGCTTATGGGAGTTCCTTCTATCTTTGTGCTCTTTCATAGTACAATATTTTGATTACAGCAGGCATAAGCAAGCCAATCCATCTGTCTGTAATTCTTCGACTTATTGCGTTGGTAATTTTTACCCTTGCGTGCAGTCTATAGGAGACCAATCCAAAGCCAATAATTTTTAGAGGAAAAAATTTTGCTATGACACATTATTGTAATTACTGCTGCTAACTAAAAGCGACACTCCCAGTAACTGTGCCCAAACACCCGGAAGTTCCTGCCTTGTTTTGTGCACTTTAGCGACAACAATCCCATATGCCCGAATGCACCCATAAATGATGTCACACAAAGTGCAAGGCTTAGGGACAGAGAGCCAAACCTACTTCGCGGCCCACACTCTTTAATCACCTCAAGTTGAAGTTGGCCTATGAAGCAACTGACAGTTAAGTTAAGTTTGGTCACGTTGCACAGGTAAACATTTCACAGACAAAATGGCAAATTATTGTTGTTATTCTCGTTTTCCGGCCATTAGATTTATTGTTAAACTTAAATGGCCTTTAAAGGTGGATGATACTGCGATAGTTAGGTACTTAAATGTATTACTTTCATAATGTTGTTAATTTAGCAAACAGGCAGAGTAAGGCCAGCTGACAGACCGATAGCCAGATGTCATCTGCATCAGATGCTGTCTGTTTGCAGCTAAACTGTCAACTGCACAGTTGTGGAATTTTCAACCGCAACATTTAACTGTCGCAGCGTTTGTGGCTTTCGTGCTTCCTTTATCCTGCTAATCAGAAAAATAAATGAGCAAAGAAAGGTCGGAGCGATTCTATGTTTTGTGAATATGTTGGCATCTTACATAACAAAGGATTTCATTACTATAACGATTTCAATTATATAACCACCAGGCTATTAGAGTGTGGAATATTGTTATACTACTTTCGTATTTTGAAAATGTTGATCCAAATAGAATTGGTGTGTGTCTTCTTAATATAGCTAATGTTGGATCGAAAATAAGGATGCCGTTTTCTTTTTTTAACTGAACACAACGAGTAAAGACAAACAAAACACACTTTAGTAAAACGATTATACTTCGAAATAGAAATTCACTAGATTTTTTGTAGGCTTTTTTGATATCAACGATTTTATGCGCTTTTAATTTAAATGTGTTATTGCTCGATGAATTAAATCGCATTGGTAAAATACGATTGAAAAGGCACTGATGCTATTGTAAAAATGGCTTTTTAATATGATATTAAAACTAAAATTTATAAAACGAAAAAAAATTATATTTGTTTTCCGTATCACTTCCGATCATACTCGATAATGATTTTGTTATGAATTAACTTTGAGGTGCGATTGATGAGAGTAGATTGTTTTCCAATTTAAATAATACTTCTAAATGCCAGGCTCTTGTTTCAACGCATGGAATGATCATAATTATTGAAGAATAGATACAGAATACATAGGTGTTTTTAGTTCGACATATGATTAAGTATAACTTGAAACATTGGGATAAAACCCAAAACTATGAGTAGGACTTAATTGCTGCAGTTTAAAAGGTTCCTGCTGTAAAATCTCCCCAGTTAGACAAGTGCCGGCTCATTAGCTAACGGCGCACGTGTACAAATCAATTTTGGAAAACCGTGTGCTCAAGTTGGTTGCACACAACATCAGCCAGTTTGTGTTGTGGCTGCGATGGTGAACCCTTAACGAAATGCAATAAAAACAATCATAAGACGTGTGTGTCCAAATGGTGAGTAGAAAAGCAATCAGGGCGATGTAGTTTTGTATAGCTAGAGAAGTAAGCTATCCTGCATTTCACCCTTAATGTTTTAATAAGCAATGGCTGTCGCTTCCGATGTTTGTTACTGGCTGCATTGCATTAAAGGAATCCATTGAATGTACTGCGCTTATGCAATGTTTTAAGCTTGTCACTGGCAGTCTGCTTTTAGTGGGATAATGCAGTTTGCTAGCTACCGAAGGAGCTCCTTGGTGATGTTTATCTATCTGTTTTGGCGGTGTGCAGAAGTTCTTGGTAACTGCACTGATAAGTGCACTTCATGATGTTCAAATTATATGGCGTACTCGCATGTGCTGCAAACGAGTGCCATTACCATTGTACATGCACATACGTGTGGGTGTAGGTGTGAGTGTGTGTGTTGAAAAAGAGCAAGTAAGAACACAGAAGGACAGTAGCGGACAAAATGAATCCAACCAAGTACTTAAAAGTGTTTCTTCACTGATACACAAATATGGAAATTTATTTTAGGATATGGCATCACAGTGGCATATCTTTTCTGGATTTTAAACTTCCAAAGAATACAGAAATCAATGGTGGAATGATTCTCAACAATAAAAGGACACATACGATTTTCTAGTGTAAATGACTAGCTGACTAACTCTTTATTACTAAAAAAATCTTTGATCAAATCGTAGTACATGAATTTTATTGACAATTCGATAACTTCAATCTTACAATCTGATCCGCTCCTGGAGTCATGCAAGTAAGACACGCGCTGTTTTTGCATGGACTATTAAACACGCTGCAAAATGATGAAAATGCATTTTTAATGCAGCAAGCGGCAACATTAACTGTGGCAAGCAAGTATGTTTCCATATAAAGTGGTTTAAGCATTGTGTGTAAATAAAGCAAATGGCAAATGAATGTGAAAATAGTAGACACTTCATGTATGAAGCTTTCAAATTTTCAGTTGAGAATTTAAAATTCAGTAAAATTGCAACAAAATAAAAACGACAATTTTGGTTTTATGCACTTTTGCTGTTGCCAAAACTTAATTACAACTCAATGAGTGTTTAAAAAAGTTAACCTTTTGATTTTATAAAGCATCGCGGGTTCTGGTTCATGTTCTGTGCTA
The DNA here is from genome assembly GCA_035046065.1 of Chymomyza procnemis. Classification (NCBI taxonomy): domain Eukaryota; kingdom Metazoa; phylum Arthropoda; class Insecta; order Diptera; family Drosophilidae; genus Chymomyza; species Chymomyza procnemis. The sequence goes on from JAWNOJ010000026.1 coordinate 377,404, forward strand.
TACTCGAACTACACGCAGGACTGGCTGCTAAGCTGCGGAGGCAATTTAATAAAGTCGCAAGCATTTTTCTATAACTGCGCTTAGGTTTTATTGATTGCCACTTGACGGCGGTGGTAGTCTCAACCATGCCACATGGTGCTCATTTTCACGTAATTGTAAGTGACTCTTGCCACATGTCGCTGCTGGCTTGCCGCTTTCTTACTGCGCCAACTGTTGTTTCCTGCAAAGAGGACATTGTCTACATCCTCATCGTGGCGACAAAATTAAATCAGTGGCAACCGCACTAATGTGGTTGGAAACAATAACGTGACTTGGGTGCCCAAGTTAGGCAAATAATGTCATAAATTAACCCGGCTGCTTAGGCCCAGCAGTCCGACCGTCCGTCCAATCGACCAACCGACAGACCCTTTGATCGCATGGTAGCTGTTGATTAGGTGTGTAAATAGTATAGCTTTGCCAAGACTTTTAGGCTGCTTTGTCTGCTGAGCCAAAGACTTGAGATATTTAATTGCTGGTTTTATGTGCAACTTGCAAGTTGAGGACACTTGCCACTTGTCGGGTAGTATTTAGTATATATTTTATTTTTGTAATTGTTATATGTAGTACATATATTGTTGAACGCTGTGCAAACAAAGCAAGTAATGCTGAGACGCCTTCGGGTATATCAATGGTAGAGACCTGGGCAAAATGTCACATAATCGAGTTGATATTTGCATCCACATCGTGTCATTTCTGAATGCCAATCGAAAGAATCGACTTTTTATGGCAGTTGCTTGTGCCAACTGACAATCGGGCAATCGGGCGCCGAGTAGAGTAGAGTAAAGCGCATATAATCAAGAAAGTAAAGGAGCGGAGTCGCATCTGATGGGTAAATCAACTAAGCCACGTACAGTCGCATCAAGCCACGTGCAGCCGCGCTGTGAAACAAAGCAAAATCGTTGCAATTTGGGTTGTATCAACAACAGCAGGCTAAAAACCAGAAGCATCAGCAGCACCGCCAGCCAGTCAGCCATTGGTAGTAAAAACCAAATCAGCAAAAGCAGAGCAAACGGAAGTAGTGCACAAATAAAAAGAAACTGGTTGCAAGGCGAGGCCTTTTGCGGCTCTGTCAAAATGGCTTTGCTGCAGCCATGCGAAATGAGCAAGAAGACAACTCAAGAGTATACGCCATTTTGCTTTTATACACTGCACTACAGTATACATTTTTATAAATATATTTGTTTTTTGCTTGTATGCTTCAGCGGCTAGTTGAACCACATTTTTCATATATATATATGTATTTTTCTATGCCCCAAAGAGCCAGGAAAAAAAAGGAGAACTTTAGTTTTCCCGAAAGATTTATAAAGTGCAATACCAAATGGCAAGCAGAGCGTAAATACCAACTTATGTGTCTACAAAGAAGGGTCGTTAAATAAATGTAGCATACTTTAAGGAACGTGGCATAAGCGCCATCTAACGTCAATTTAATAAGCAATCAAATTTTCATAAAACGCATACGTCGCGTTACCGCCCAGTTGAATTCATTCTTGGTAGATGCTCACAAAAAATATGTGTATTCATTTGCCTGCCGTTTTCGTTTAATAATTCAGCAAATGAAAACGTTTATTTTTTGCTGCCTGCGGCTGCTGAAAGAGCTTGACATTTAGAGTGCTCCTGCGCTTGGAAGCAAGTGAAAAACAAAAACTACAGATACAACAATGAAACATCCTCTCACACGGCTGGGAAATGTTAAATGTAAGTGCGAGTTGTGCTGCTTGCCAGTGTTGTAGGCAATGAAATATGCATAGAACTGCAATTGACACGACTCACGGCAGTAACAGCAACAGTAGTTGAAACTTCTTTTGCGCTTACCCAAGGTTGGTGCTTTAAGTTCTTGCCGTCAGAATAAGCATATTTAATTGCCAAACAGCCAAGAGCACAAAATCGTCAACTTGTGCATGTATTCCTAACATAATTAAAAGCGAACAAAGTTTATTCCATTCACAATCAAATAGTGCACACAGCATATACTGCCAAAAGAGGTATCAATTATTAGCTGGCAGTTTCAATTCAAAATGGCTAGCTGCTTCCGTAGGGCCAATAACCTCAATGCCCGAGGAACTGCCAAAGCAGTTGCCAGCAATGGCAGCAGCCAAGAGCTACGAAAACGTGTCGGTTTCAATGAAATGAAAATATAAAATATGCATTTACTACAGCCATACTCCAGCATGTAATTCCATGCTATAGAAAAAGTGTGCCCCGACAGTCCAAAAAAGAGAGGAAACCGCAGTGGGAATTCAAATGACCAACGTTGTTAAAACTAAAATTTTTATACATTTGATGCCACATTTTGCCACAAAGTTCTTCCAAAGCTGTTGCATTGTTTAGCTCACTCAATGATAAATGTAACGAGCGCATTACACAAACACTATTGGCAACTTTAAAGTGCTTCAAGTGCGACTCGCATGCTCATATATATATGTGCCACATTATTGTAATAGAATCACTCGCAAATAAAATAGAAATAAAGATGCCAGCTTGCAACCATGTGTGTATGTGTGTAAAAACTTGTGCAACTTTTTTATTGTAGAAGGTGCCTGCCTAACAGGCATAAGACAGACAGACAGACGGACAAACAGACAGACAGACGTCAGACGAATGTAAACCTGGAAGCACCAGCTTGGTTCGCTGCACTTGAAGTGGAAAATTTTGTGTAGCGCAAACAAACTTTGCTGCATTGCGTTGGCAGCGAAGCAAAAGTTGCGCCGTCTAGATGTTCTAGTATAAAAAGCAAAAGTTTGCCGTCAAAGCGAAAGTTAAAGGCAGCTAAAATAGAACACAAACTGCCGCATCAGGAGGAATACGACCAACAATAACAACAACAAGAGCAATAATAACAGCTGGTTTCAGAAATTCACAAAATGAAATGGAATTTTTGTCTGAATTAATATGCGAGAAAAGGTTGCTACGAATTCATAAGTGAGTTCGTTGAGTAGTCGGTCTAACGACTTTTGGTTGTGCGAAAATTTTGGCTTAGCTGCTGGCTATTTAAATTATTCCACAATTATTGTATACTTGATATCTGTTGGTAATAGTTGGACCGATTTGTACACGCTAGCAGTAGAACATAGCAGTGAGATGGCATAGAAAGTAGCGCAGAACATTCAATTCCCCCAGAAAGTTACACAAAAATTCTGCACAATTGCCAATCGAAAATTGGAAAAGTTTTTCGTATATTTGTTTTGGCTTCATTGACTTGACTACCTTTATAATGTTACACACAAACATAGACAACATATATACGCACACAGACAAACACACTCACACAAATTGAAACACATACAAATCGATTGCTATTGGTAAAGTTTGGTTCGCTTTGCTTTAACTTTAGAAACCCAGGAAACAGCAACTTCCAAGCCAACCTAAAACCAAAACAAAATCCACAACTTTAATCGCAACAGAAATAGTGCAACCTACAGAAGAATAGTAGCTGCCACAATATGTAAGATATAAGATACAAACGTATCGTACGATACAGATATATGTATTTTCATGAACAAGCTGTAACTGATCGTTGAAACATGCACCCAGTGACTTTAATTGCAACTTTGAACGGAAACCGAGTACTGGCAGTGTACCCACAATCGACAGCAGACAAATGGCAAACTGCAATTCGTTTGAATTTCCAAATTGTTTGCATTGCCAAGTTGATACTGGCAATTGACCACAGGTGCAAAATTGTGGCCAAGTTGGTAATTAATATGTGTGGCAAAGTTTATGGTCCTGTAGTTGAGTTGTTAAGTCCAGTAAATTAAAGCAGAGCAGTATGATTGGTGGTAAGTTTTTTAAATACGTAACGTTTATTTTCCACTTGCCTCAATCCACAAAGAGTATACATTTTTTAAAGTTTTTTTTTCCAACTTTATATGTTACATCATAAGTAAAATTCTATAAAAATGGGGTAAATTTTCATCTTGTATTGCTAGATAATATTTCAGAACCACAAAAGTTACAACTTAAGATAATTTTAAAGTCAACTTATGCTAACCATGAATTTTGTCCTATTTATTCCACTGCGACTTAAAATTAGTCTGTATGCATCTCGCAGTGCAGAAAATGATTAAAATTTAAGAGCTAGCTGCTTGTGGCACCCTTCTGCTGAAAAATTAATTGTTACACATGAGCTGCAACCATTTAAACTTGCTTTTGCACTTTAGCTGCCAAAGGGGAAACACGAAAACTAATGCCAAACACAGTTAGCTGCAAAGCGCTAATGAACCGAACAATATTAAATGTGCCACAGGTAGCCCACAGCACGTATACGTAATGCAAACTTTCGCTTTTCAGCAGGGGCCCCTGGCATCGATTTGCAATTTTTCAACGCAGTTTTAAATTAAACTTTTTGATAGCATACCAACTATGCCTATAAAAGGGTGCCACGCCCAGCCGCACAGTACGTTTGGATGGCGGAGGCTTCTATGAAAATATTTGCGTAAATTTGATTGCATTTGGCATGGCATTGGCAAATATTTTCACACTGCTTCTGCTGACTTGCTGCCGTTGCCTACTAATTGGTTTGTGATTACTTTCTGAACAAAACCTTTTGCCAAATTACCAAATATGCCGGGTGTCAGATGGAACTAATGGACAGACTGGTAGACAGACAGACATATATACGAATAGCCAGTTAAACTGGCAGCTTGTATTGACTGCGCATCGATCGAGTGATGGGGTCGACAAAAACCTCATTTCACTTTACCTGTCACTGATTTCCCCAATCGCTTGAGCGCAGCTTCGCACATAAACATTTATCGATATGAAGAAGTGCGTCAATGTGTTCGATTTATGGCTGGAATATGGTTGACTGTGATTTAGGTAGGTGCCTAGAGACAACGGCGACACGCCAGTCAAGCCAAGCGCCAGTTGCTACCGTGCCCAAAATTTTATTATTTATTGTTTTGCGCCATATAAGCAGAGTGATAGAGAAAGCCAAATTGAAGCCGAGAGAGAGGGAGAGCAACCGGAGCCATAAAGAAACATTTGTATTGCTAAAAATAAAATACAAAAAAAAATGAGAAAGTAACTGTGGTATTTTCATCAGACACGTAAACTCGTATAGCCAATATATTTTATGGCAAAGTAAAATCCAATTGGAAAACATTTTCGGGATGCTGTCAAAATTGCTTGTAACCCTGTACATTTGCATTAGAATCGCCGAATACAATATAAATCTGAGCTGTGTGCATATTTTATGCACACAGTTGAACACGGAGTAGATGCTAGATGTGGACTTAAATTACATTTGATGTTATTTATTTTAATGTTCAAAAACTGCAATTGTAGCAATTCAGGGTTTGACAAATTTAAATTTAATTCAATGCACTCAAGCTTTATGACAGTGACAGGATGGCCGCTTTTATATTTTATTCAAACAAAAACTATTTGCTGCCAACAGCATTAAAGTCGAACAGCTCACCTGGCGTATGCGTAATAAATGGCATGACCACAATTGCAAAAAAAAAAACACACACACAGGCACACATAAAACGGAGAAAATTACAACAACCTACAGAGCTGCAAAAGGGGGTCCATTGTAGCTAACCGCAATTAAAACAACCAACCCCGCAATTTAATTAATAACATTAATGGCAGACCACAAATGCCAATTAATTAATGCCAATTGACAGCACGCGCATAGACATTGTTAACTTTCTTACTTGCAATGGCCCCTGCATAGAATTAGCGCATATTTGACTTTAGTCCAGATTATTGGCTTGAATACGACTCAGGTGCGCACATTTATATTTTAGCTCTTTTGAATATATTTCTATTTGAGGGGTTTTTAATTTCATTAGCCCTTTCTCAATGGGGTGCTTCACTTGTAATTAAATATTTGCACAAAGCGTTGTCACAGCCCTCGCAATTCGCTACTCTCAACTCGGCGCTCAGTGACCTCAGACGCACCCACGCATTTTCCTATTAAATATTTGAATTGCGGCGTAAAAAATGCGCGTATAGAGAATGAACTTGCGGAACGGAATAATTAAGCAGCTGTTGCCTCCTTATTCATGAATTTTTCAGTTTTCAATGCAAAAAGTTGTACACGCTTTTTGTAGCATACTTTTGGGAATGAAGCTGATTTTGCCATATAACTTTAATAGAGTTGCGGTCGGGCAACGAAATTGTGTCAACAATGGGAGCAGCCGGTAAAATGTGCGACCAAATTATATAGCAGCAAAATGCATTTTACACAAAACTCAAACAGTAACAACAAAAACATAATCTTCGTGTTGTATGCATTATACCTTTATAAAAGCAAACCATATCCAAAGGAAGCAAAAGAAAAAATAGAATATCTACAGCCGGACCAGTAGTAGCTGCAGCTGCAGTAGTAGGACACACACAGCCAATAGCTTAGCCACTTAAGGCATAATGCATGCAAACTTGTAATAATTTTTCCCAGGAAAATCTTGTTGGAAATTTGCAAATTTTACTACCAGTACATTTTATGTGCTTGCCTTTGTAGCTCAACCCGCCTGTGCAGAATATGAAAACAAAAGTGCTGGCAGTAAAACCATTTTTGCCGTTCTGAAGATAATTAAGTTTGAGGAGGCAGGCTTCTGCTGTGCTGCTTGCTTGCTGCCCAAGTCAACATCAATTTTGTAAACAGCTTTTGTGGCTTTTAAATGATAGATATAATTTTGGTTAAGACTTGAAATAAAAATGAAAGAATTCACTAAAAAAAAAGAGAAAACGAAGAAAAAGTTGCCTCAATTAACTTTGTGGCACGCCCGTATTGCCACTAACAAGTTTAGTGCATCAGCTAGAATTTCAACATTACCAAATTCTTCTGCAGATTTAGTATTTGCTGCTCTTGCGGCAGCCAGAACTAGTACACATTATTCACTCAAGTTGCATTGGAGTGTCCTCTTGCCATCTGCTTTGTCACTTGTTGGCAACTGAATGTAACTGTGAGAACTGCAAAGAGGGACTCAGCAGTTGGCACAACTCTAGTGTCCTTAGCACAAATGTGCAAAACGAACTTTACAGTATTGGTAAGACGAGCGCACTTGAAGCGCACCGCAAGCATCCAAAATAACAGCAACATGACGACGAGTGACTACTATAAGATACTCCAGAACCTACGCACACGCACACACACATACACACTCTCCAATTGGGTGCAATATTACGCACAGTAGCTGCAGCTGCTTTCGTCAGAGCTCGAGGCAACGATGCGGATACGCAACGCAGAAAACAAAAAACGACAAAGACGAAAGTAAACAAAAACACGTGCAGCGTTTTATCCGTATCGTCTTATCGCTACGCCTGTGCGGATAAACATAAAGAGAAGTGAGGCACAAAGAGTGTGGCAGAGAGAAGTACAGAGAATGCGGATAAAAAAAGAGTAAGCTACCAATGCGGCGTATACGTAATGTTATTGTAAATACTCTTCATATGGACTGCACACAAATAAATCGCAAGGTTTATAGATGGTTTTAAGCTTGGCTCTTTTTTTATAATTTAATTCAAGCACAGCATTTGGCTTCAACGATTTTATTTTTTTTTTCTATTTAGTAATTGCTATTAGGGTTGCAAGTTCTAAGTTAAAACCTATTTGCATTTCAATCTTTAAAAATATTGCATTTAAGAATCGAGCCTCAATAAATCATGGCGCGATAAATGTTGAATATATACACATATAAAAAACAGCAGCTGCTGTCAATGTACCACACACACACTCACTCTCACACACACACACACACACACACACACACACACACACACACACACACGCAGTCTTGACTGGTTCATGTTTATTTTTACTTGGCTTAAATGGCAAACGCTATAAAAATAGTTTCAAAGTGTTCATTCAAGACCTACTGAGGCGTTAAGGAAAAGCGATATATACTAATTTTAAATAGCGCAAAAAGACGAGACTTACACTGCTGCCCCCTCTCTTTCACAACACATAATGCCGGCCGGAATATGCATATATATCTATGTGTGTTGGTCTATCGTATCGATGTGTGTGAATACACATATGCAAATATAACAGGTATCGCTAGGAATTTAGCTCCTCACAAATATATATGTGTGTTTGCGTGTTAGATCCTTCTGTTTGTTTGTGTGCGAGTGTGTTTGGGTCAGCCGTGCTGTAAATAATCCTATGCGGTATATTAACCACACACACATTTCGAGCATGGAATTTATTTTCGTTTGCATTTTTCTATTAGCTTTTCAATTTCAATTTACTGAACCAGCCGGCGGTAGTCAAATGCAATTTAATTAGACGGTGACTATTATTTTGGAATTTTTCCACAATTCCTCTTGTTATTTGCCCGGTTGGGTTATTTGAGTGCTGATGGAAGTGACTATGGTAGCATTTATTTATAGCCGCTGCACTGGTAGCCTATTAACACGCTTTTCCTCTGCTCGTCTATGCACTCTCTCTCTACACATAGATACTATATATGTATCGCTGTATTTTTGTATCTGTCAGTGTGTTTATGTCCTGAGCCGGCATCTGACGGTAAGTTGCGTGCATTTAATGGCGCTGCCAATGAGTGGAGTGCGGTAAAGTGTTATCCGTTTGAGTTGTTACTTTTAGTGGCACATATCAATTTCTGACATCAGATGCACAAACATATTTATTTATTTAATTCCTTTGTTGCCTTCTATTTACCTCACCTCTCTGGCCTTATAATTCTCATTGTATTTTTCTCTCATGCTTTTCATTGCATTTCATAATTAATAAAGCAGGCTGAGTAATAGACTCATAAAGTCCTGACATTGCCGGCGTTTAGTATCTTAGTATCTAATCCATCCGGCTGACGGTTCGTAAAATTTTCATACGTATTTTAATAGCTTTGCATGCATGCTACTGTTTATTAGTTATAAAAATTATATACACTTCGTATAAGTACTTTGTACAATATTTTGGTATATGGGTCATTTAATTGGTATACCAACCACCCAGTCTTATTTTCAATTACGAACGCATTATTTAAGCGTGTCTTTAAGCTTTGAAGGAGGTATGAGTATTGTTCTCGTTTTCTAGTGATAAAAAAAAAGTTGCGATTGCAAAATAAATTATAGATCTGAGCTCAATTAAATTGGTAATATCCGCTATCTAGTGAATACGGTTAATACTTGATGTTAGCTAATTATTAAGCGAATTTGTAAAAATAAATAATAAAGAAAAATTAAGTTATTTTCAATATCTAATATCCCTACGCTTTTAGCTCGATGTAAATTTATTTTTATCTTTTTTGTTTGTTACTAGCAGTGAAATTTAAACGAATTTAAACAAATTTAAAACTTAAAATGAGATGCAAATAAAACATTGACGACTCAAATCGTTGCAGCTTAAGTATGAAAATCGAATTGTCTAACAGGAACCACAACTTTTCGCAGGAAACAAATTCTAGCGAAATAAATAAATTGTCTGCACAGCATCCTGCACATCAGATTGGTTTAGTGCAAGGTGTGTCTATCCTATAAATTATGTAATTCAACACATCAAAAATGAATTGAATTTAGTCTGGGTGAAAAATACAAGTTATGTGAGGTGCAGGCAAGTTTAACTTGTCCATTTGACACCGGCAGGAAGTGTCCCATGAAAGTTTGTTGACCTTTGCAAGGAAGTCGGACTACAAACTGGCACATGACAATTCTTGCGCTCTCACATTCTCTCTTTCTGTTTCTCTTGTTGTCCAATTACCCCTTTCCTGCATGTAGTTGGTTTGTGGATTTCATGTACTGGTGCTGGTCCTAGTTGTTTCGCCATGGTATGTTGCATTGTTTGGTCCATTTTACCGCCAGAGACAGCTTCGTAAATGTTTAATGAATTGTTTTTGAGAAACTTTTAGTTGACAGTTGCTCTCAGGACACCCTTCACCTGCTTGCATTTCATTTGTTTGTAGTTCGCAACGTATTTGCTATGTCCTTTAAGCAGCCAACAGACTTAATTCTACAACTTGCAGCATTGTTTGGTTTTACTTGGCTGCAATTTATGAAAACTTGTACCTCAAAGCTGTCACAAACTATTTTTAGTAGCTTTACTTTTCTGGCATTATGTCGAAAGTAGTGCACTAATTAAGGGTTTAAAAATAAAAATAAAATGCGCAGAACTTTAAGTTAGTAACTTGTGATTCTAGATGCTAATAAATAAAAAAAGAATTAACAAAAAAAAAATTGAAAGAATTAGTAATGGTGAGTTTTACTTAAAAGCACCTGAGGCAATCAATTTTACACAGTTGAGTTAAACATTTTAATTTCCATTTACTGTAAAGGCCGGCTGCATAGTTTCCGACTGGAACTGCATATCTCTGGCTAAATTGTTGCGATTGCCATCAAATCCCTTGACTGTGCATTTTCTCGACAAATTTTTAGGCAGCTGCCAGCTGTCAAAGCGAGAATGGAATGCATGTAAGCACAGTGCCGTAGGATAGTAGGGGTTATATAGGCAGGACACAGATAGATAGAGCGCTAAGTGGATGAGCGCAGAAAGGGTCATGAAGTCAGGTCGTGCCTCTGGCGGCTAGGCACTACAAAGCTACTAGACTTACAATGGCAGCCGTTGCCGGTGCATGGACAGCCTCAGTCACTTGCAACTAAATTGAGTCTGTTGAGTTTGGGCCACTTGTTGTTTTTGTTGTTGGCAGAAATAGCTACAGGCCATGTCTCTGCACCGATTCTGTACCAACAAACTAAACAAATAACAGCCCCCAACTATATATGTATTTATGTAGAACTTCACACACACCCATGTGCATATATACAAACATTGCATTATGTTTGGCAGAGTGGCTTGTACCTTGGTTGTATGTCAACTTGTGTCGCTTGGAATCGGCATGCCACATGTGATTTGCGAAGTGCAGTTGGCCATCAATAGCTCTGTCATACTTACACGCATTAAAACTAAAGTTCCGTATCGAATACAAAGATTTTAAAGCTGCCTTAAGACTTCAAATAGACAATAATAGTACAATGCATAATCAAGGTAATAGATGAAATTTATGATGGTTGAAAATTGATTTATGAACACATACATACATACATAGCTAATTGCAATGTAATAAATTGAATAATAATCCTCAAATGTTTTACTGCCTAGAATTCTAATTAAATTGCTGCCGTTGCTCTTGACTCTTTGCTGCAAGTTATATAAGAAAATGAGGTCACCGAGTGCAATGTAGTCAGATACTATATGTATCTTTCTGTACGAGCTAGACTTTCAGCTCTTTTGGCACAACGTTTTGGGGCAAATAAACGCTTGTTTGCACACTAATTGCACCTGCGATGTGCTTTGTTATTATAAAATTTTATATTTATCTTAAGTTAAAGTCAAAGCCAAAGACAACTAGATAGACAATCTTTTTCTATGTTCTCGCTGCTTTTGCCACAACTTACACATTTGCATAGATAGCCTTTTGGCCAACATGGCTTGTGATTAATCATGAAGTTAAGGAATTTACCGCAAAAATGTGGTTTGATGCTCATTTTTTTTGACTTAATTATGTGCAAGGTTGGTTAATTTTCACTCGCATCATTCTTTACATGTTTTGGCAAGTAGCATTTTGTGTATGCATCGTATGAAAAGGAGACGCGAATCCTTGACCCAGACGACAGCGCGGACGCATATGCGTGAAACTTGCATTACATTTATGGGTTTTACCATTTGTATTGCGGCTGAGTTTGCTGCAGACTGGGCAGGTCATTAAAAAGCTTTTAGCCATTTACAATGCTAATGATATTAAAATAAATGTTAAATGGATTAATGTTGAAATACGAAAACTCCAGCGTGGAGTCGAGCTTTCGAGGTTGACCTTGTGCCACGCATTTTGTCAAATTTAGGTTGCGTGAGGCATTCTTTATTTTTGTTTTTCCATTTAATTAAGTAATGCAATAGCACTTTTAATTGTTAGCCTTATATAATTGCAAATGACAATAATAATAATAATTTCATCGATTTTATTTATATGGGTTTCACTTAATTGTTATATTCCCATAAAATGTAAGAAATACTTTTATGTTCAAAAGCAAAAAAGTAGCCTTGACCTCAACTTTTGACGCTTGATAAAATGCATAGTATACTTTCTTGTGCAGCGTAAGGCTTCATATCTTTATACGCCATCCGTTGCACAATGTCTGCACAATTATCCCGTAACATAAAGCCGTGACGATAAAAATGAAACCATTTTTACTGCGCTCTCTGTCCATTTGGTAATTTTAAATATTTAAATTTATCATGAAGTTAAATTGCGTCGTCAAACCGCCAGTTTATATGTAAGTGTGAGTGACTGTCCTACTGCAGTGGTATGTAAATGGTCGCCTGGGCATTGCAAGTTTGCTGCTGCATCTCAAGTGTTCCTTGTTGAGCATCAGAATAAGTACAAAATGGAGAATAGGTAAAGAAGGATGTAAAAAAATATATATATATATTTTTATATATAAAGGCAGAAGAGCCAACTTCGTGTGGGTATTTAAACTTTCTGACTACGCTTGGACACTTGAAATATGCGCTAAGCTCGCCCACTAGCTCCCTTTTGCATTCCACATACTTGCCACAACTTTTGTCAACTCCAAATCAAAGGGGAAGCAAAGCCAAAGTTTCAAGTTTTACAAAAGTTTCTGCGAAAAAACCATTAAAGGTTCACGTAGTCAAAGTCAAACGACAAATTTGCATTGGAACTATTTTTTTTCGTTGCACAGGTGTGCGAGGAAGGCGGCCAACAATTTTAAGCTACCAACTCAAGCAGCTGCTGCATTGCATTACTGTTCGGTGGAAAGGGAATTTTTATCATAATATGTTTTTTTTTGCTCTTTTTGGCAAACTAACAAAATAATGGCGCCAAGCATCTGCTTAAAGTCCTTATTTTATTTGAGGTGCATTCAAGTGAAAGCATTTGCAGTTAGTTGTGTGTAGTACATAGTATATATATTCGGAACCTGAAGGGAATGCAAGCAATTAAAATGTCATCTAAAAGGCATCGCTGGCAAAGGCTCAAAGGGCGGCCACTTCACATAAAGAAGCAGAATGCACAAACAATAAGTGGATGCAATGAAAAAGAAAGCAAATAGCGCGAAAGCTGTTGGAAATAATGACTTTGACACCGTCACGAGCATGCTGGCAACGGGGAACTGTGTGCGATGATGGGTCTGCAGGTGCAAACGATGATGCAAGGACAAGCAAATCTTCTAAAGCGCAACACAATAGACGAATGGACGAAATGGAATGAAATTTAATTTACAAAAAGAGCAAACAAAAAGACTTTGTTCAAGAAATTGGTACTCAGAAAATGGTTTCAAAATACAATGGTTAAAAAGGATACGCAGCGTATTGAAATTATTTTAAAGTGCAAGCAGCATTGGCAATATTTGTTTAAAGGATTTCAGTATAATTTGGTATTATATAGGATTTAATTATTGAGATAATTCTAATAAACCAAAACTCATTCATTGAATACAGTAGCAATACAGTAACTGGAAGTACGTAGTTTTGACTTCTAATCGTCTTATAACGCAAAAAGTTTGAGCGATTCAAAAGAAACCAAATGGTAATATTATTATTATGTTTTCTTTTTGCAAAGTAATTAATTGAAACATAAAATTGTATTTGCAAAATTGCAACAATTATAAAATATTTTGAAATTAACTGAATCTTAACACTTAAACAAAGACATTTTTCACGTATTACGTATTTTGTCAATAATATTCTTTATTTTTATTTATATGAGTTTATTTTTAACATTTTTTTATATATTTTAATTGAATAGAGAAAAAAAATATTTGTAAATTGAGTAACAATGGTGTGCTCAAAGTATTCGAAGGGGCAATACATGGCGCCAGGGATACATACTTGTTTTTATCATGGAATAATTTTTAAATCTCTTAAAATAATATATTTAAACGTTTTCGTACTTTTTACTGCGATGATAATGCTTTGAGAGCGCTCCATTGCAAATAGTTGAATACTTCAATTAGTTGCAGTTGCAACACCATATGTTTCGCATATTCGTTTACTCTTTTATGGTCGACAACATGCAACATTTGGTGACAACAATTTTTATCAATAAATTTTTTTTCGCATTTAATTTCACACCGGCTTGTTGCATGACTCCTGACTCCTGACCCCTGAATCCTGGCGTCAAGTGCAGCTTGCATAAGCGATAAATTTGTTATTGCTGTGGGGGGAGCATGCAATTTAAGGGAGCTGCAGTGTTTGGTCAAGTGATGCTCGCGCACTAGTTGTTGTTGTTTTTAAAGGTGTATCACCTGCTGTCGATGAATGCAGTTGTTCCATCTCATACATATGTAAATCGAGTTGCATTTGAGTTTGTGTTTTTTCTACCTTTCCAATGTTTGTATATTTGTTGTACTATGGGGCGTATGAGTTGTTTGTTTATTTTGTAGCATGTGCAAGTGTGGCAATTGTTTTTGATATGCCGCATGAAATACATTTTAATATGTGCGTATGGCCCTATATATTGAGTGTGTAAGTGATTGTGCAACTGTGTGTGTGTGTGTTGTGCGTGTGTGTGGGTGTGTGTAATTTTAATATTTTAATTTGCTTTGCATGTAACGTGTCAACATTTTGTGTTTATTTGCACCTTAATTGCAAACAGCAGCATGAATTTTTTTTTTTGTAAAAAATAGCTCAACATTTGTAAAGTTTTTGTGGCAACTTAAAAATTGCAATGCTTAAACACGCAACTACAGAAGTTTGAGAAAAAATTATAGTTTTAACATGCTAAATAACAAAAGACTACGTATAATCTTATAAAAAATGTGATGCAAAACTTATCAATGTATTTGTGCGCATTAAATGTGTATATATTTATACTTTGTATATATTTAAATTAAGTATTTTGGTTAAAAATTTATAGTTTATTGGGTGTTTGTGTAAAGGAAATGGCTTTGTGCCTGATGGTACACTTATTTCTTATTTATTATATTGGGCTTGACTGGGAAATTCTGAGTTCCATATCTTGAGAAAATTTTATAATGACCATCGGCAGTAATCTGTGAAGGGTTCTCCTTGAGTAAAGTAGCGGTAAAGAAAAGAATTTTTTGCAAGAAGTTGGGAAGAAAGTACAAGAGTATGGGTATAATTTGTTCAATATATGTGTACGTCTTTTATTTTGTAATAAATTTATTATAATAATTCATAAAGAGACCTACTATGCGTTCAGTGGCTGCGATTAGGGTTTCTCAATACATTTGGAGAGTATTCGAAAAATCAGTTCATTCCTTATACTTCTATTTTTTAATCTGGTTGAGCTTTCTGTGGAAATCAATAAATCTATTCAATTGCACACGTAAAATTTAGATTTCAGCGAGTATATTAAGACTTTTAGCAAATGAAAGGTTTTTTGTAGCATTTGAACTGAATAATACATTGAATAATATCATTGTTGCAAAAGGGATATAATCAGGATTGATATTATACTGTAGATTGGTTTCTAATTAAACCTGGTACTGATGATATGATAGTCATCATGGAAATTATTTTATATCCAACTTATGGCCACACACTTTCAGTTACTGCTAATTGCCCTATCAAAAAGAATTTTAACATATAGCTGCGTGCCATGATCGGGAAAAGTTAAGTATATTTTGTGTTATATTTGACTGCGTCTGCTTTAATTATCAAGCTAATAAAAATCATCTTTAATAAAGATGTTAAAATAAAATCCGCCTTAAACCGACACGACATGCGTTCGTGGCTACCAAAATATACGTATTTATTTACAATTCCAATAAGGTAAAATTTTGTATTTTTTTCAATAGAAATCGTGCCAATATCAAACTGTTAATTGGGTGATCGTGAAGTGGTTAGACAAATTTTGCAATATCTGGTCACACTGCATATTTCTCTTGGTCTTGGCGAGTTCCGAATTTACAAAAACAAAAAACAAACCAGCGTGCTAATATACTGTTGGTGCTTATCATTTGGATCTCATCAGCAGCTGCCTGCCTAATCAAACGATAAGCTTTATGTCGATCGCTATCAGAACCACAGACGAGTGGCCTAATCACTGCTCGCATAATTCAAATCAGTCTCTGAAGATCGTTGCTAGCGACAAATACTACCGAGTACTTTGCTCCCCGAAATTGCCATTAATTAAAGCTAACTTGATTTTCAAGTACTTCGTTCATCTCTGCTTAAGAGTCCCGGTCGAAGCACGGCTAAACCGATCAAGTAAAGCTGCGTCGACGCGCCACTTCAACTATTTCGGGCGCAGTCACGCTTAGCTGTGCTCTCGTAAGCAACTGCAGTTTCAGTCCGCGGCAAGCAGCTGACGGCATCGGTTCCACCTACACCTACAGATCAACGACTATAAAGCATCCGACCAGAGCTAGGGGAAAGAGATTAAGCGCTTACAGTAACAGTTGTATACGGTGTGTTTAAAATTTTTTATCTAAAATCTACTTAGTTGAGTTTGTAAATTATTATTTTCTAAGTAAAATGTGTTGCTGTGTGTGTTTCATGTGCATTTATCAGAAATTAGTGTATTTGATGGACTCATTATCAATGCATGTATAAAGTGTATGTGTGTGTGTGTTAGTAGTTTGTTTATTTACTCAACTGACAGCTGGCAAATACCATTGAGATACATATAAATATTAAAATGGCTCAAATTTTTAATTAGACAAATTTGCTTTGTTCAATTTGGCAGAAGAATTTATTGTTACCTTGTTACCGATATACGTTAATTGCATACCATATTAAAATTTATTATACATTTTAAGATTTTCCCAATTAAAAACTTTATGTCTAAAATTACGTAGCTTTTAATCACCAGTTACCCGTGCTGCTTATCAAACAGTGGTGCTAACTTGGTAAATATTATACAAAAAACACACACACAATCTATTATGCAATAAAACTCTGCCGAAAAAAGGGGATAAATAAGACTCTTGACAAAAAATAAATATATATAAATCATATCATAATTCACATAATGACACTTTATCTTGTGTCTTTCAACGAATCTCAGGGCTGCTATCCCAGCACGCGCTTATAAATTGCTATTAATTAAGATAAGAATTTGCCTTAGTCGAAATTTTTATTGTGCAGTGAAAGTTTACCTAGCTTTCTGTTGCAACGGCGGCTTATTTGACTGATAAGCCGATAAATAATCATTTTTACATAAACAATTATTGTTCATTGATATACGTATATAATATTTCCATAGCACATTTGGTTTAGTATATATTTTATTTAAACAATAAATCGCAGCTGATGACTCTATTAGCAGCTAATTGTGTTAAATTTAACAACTCTATTTTGTTTGACATTCTGGAAGAGCCATTTCAAAAATCTATTAATCATGGCGTTTGGATACTCTTCTATTTTTTGGGCAAACTGTCATTGACGGTACTTTTCAACACGTGTTTAGTTTTTTTTTAATTTAAACTATTTAATTGGAAGCTCTTGCTGTTGTTGTTGGCGAATTGTGAGATTTGTGGCTCAACGAATACTGTGCATATTTTCATTGAATCAAGTGAAAGCAACAGACTATAGCAGATTTGATACGTAATTCTGGTAGAATTATTTGATTAGTGTAGCCATCTAGTATAGATTGTGTGTTTAAGATGTGTATTAGTTTTATTCTTTTTTTATTTTTAGTAGTTAGTGGCGTGTGTCAAATTGTACAATTTGCGAATTATTTGCTTTAATAAGTTAAATGGATAATTGAGTTAGGCTATAATAGTACATACAGCATCAGGAACGAGCCGAATTGACTTGAGTGATAATATACATCAATTTCTTGATTAGTTGTCTAATATTTCGCCAAGAAATTAGTGTCTGTGTGTGTGTAAGTGTGTCTGTCAATAGCAAAGTCAAAGTTTTCCATATCGTTGTTTATAAATAGCCGGATGAAAATAATTTATAAATACAACAGATATTTTACAAAATTATGACACGAGCTTAAGTGTGCAATTTGACTCCACTGAACGTTATGTTCTTCACTTAAATTAGAATTTAATGAAACGGAGTCACGCAGCTACTATTAGTTATATTACAATGAAGTAATACGTTTAGAATATTTGATTTAACATTGCTGTTTTTCCTAATAACTTTTTAGGCATGCCCAGTGCATAACGTCAGTCTGATAAGCGTTATTTTTTTTAAGAGGATTGCGTATACGAGTGACTGCATTTCTAAGTGAACTACAAAAATGACCGAGGCGGAGCAGAAAAGTGGCAAACACAATGGCCATCAAGCAGAATTGAACAGCCATCATCATAATAAGTAAGTTTTGCATATCTGAACGTAAAGTTTGTAAGTGGGTGAATGGTGAAAAAAGTGTGTGTGTATACAATGAAAAAAACTTGCCCGACCAGAAATTGCAGGTATTTTAATGTAGATTAACAACTTGTTACAAACTTACTGCATTTAAGAGCATATATATATATATGTATATATATTTACCAAGCCCAATGCTAACAAAGAACAGCTGTAGCAACTTTTGTTGTTTTAGGCAAATATGCCTATGACCGACCAAACCAAATTACATCAAACAAAGGGCACAACCAAATATTTTGCCACTGTAAAATACGTATACGCCTTGAGACATCTTGCACCGGCCAAGCCCTGCGGGCAACAAGCTGGCTGTGCTGTGGATGCCGCCAAACCAGTCGACGCTGTTGTTGATGCTCAATAAGAAAACAGGTTCCGAGAGCGCCTTGGGGCTTGGGACTCTACAGTCTACTTCAGCTTAGACATTTGGATGAAAACAAGCGATTTTAAAACAACTCATTAATAATAAAAAAAAAAGCGAAAGTGGCATAGTGTGCTTTTTGTAGAGTGCCAGAGGTATTTTATTTGCATAACTGCAGCTGTTTTGTGGCCAGGGATCATGTTGTTATCAGTTGTGCTACAAGCCACAATCTAATCCAGTCGACTGACTGACTGTTTATTATCTTTGTTCATCACACAGCAATGAAGTTGTTGAGAACGAGCCACTTACTTGGAGGTTTTGGCGGAAGCAACGTTACATTGTTGTTTTGATGGCCTTCTTTGGCTTCTTCAATGTATACTCGCTGCGTGTCAATCTCTCTGTGGCGATTGTGGCCATGACTGAAAATCGCACGGTGGTGGATAGCGATGGAAACGTATCTTGGGAACAGGACTTTCCGTGGGACTCCAAACAGAGGGGCTTAATACTAAGTTCCTTTTTCTATGGCTACATAATGACGCAGTTTTTGGGCGGTTACATAGGTACCAAGATTGGCGGCAACATTGTAAGTACGCTTAATGCGTGAACATACATCCGCAACACATATTGAACTCCATTTTGTTGTCTCTTAGGTCTTTGGCACGGGCATTGGCACAACAGCCATACTAACTTTGGTTACGCCACTAGCTGCCAAGCACAGTTTGGAAATGTTTTTGGCCGTGAGAATTATTGAAGGTGTCTTTGAAGGCGTCACCTTCCCGGGCATACACGCAGTCTGGGCACGCTGGTCTCCACCTCTGGAACGCTCACGCATGGCCTCCATTGCCTTTGCGGGCAACTATGCAGGCACAGTGATTGCTATGCCATCGTCGGGCATGCTGGCGGCACGTTATGGTTGGGAGAGTGTCTTTTATGTGTTTGGCACTATTGGCGTAATTTGGTACATCCTATGGTTGATTATTGTACGTGCCGGACCTGAGCTAGATCGCCATTGTCCGAAGGAGGAATGCGAATATATTCAAAAATCGATTGGTTATGTTGGCACAAAGCATATCAAACACCCCTGGAAAGCAATCTTTACTTCGATGGCGTTCTATGCCATTATGGCATCGCATTTCTCTGAGAACTGGGGCTTCTATACACTGCTCACACAGTTGCCTAGCTTCTTAAAGGGTAAGTGCATTTGTCTTGATTGAATTTTTTTTTTTTTAAAGACTAACATTTTGGTTTCTCACAGACACCCTGAACTTTGACTTGGGCAAAACAGGCTTCCTCTCCGCCGTACCTTATTTGGCTATGGGCATATTGCTGGCCATATCTGGCTATCTGGCTGACTGGCTACAGGTTAAGGGAATTTGGACAACAACTCAAGTGCGACGCAACTTTAACTGTGGTGCCTTTTTGGCCCAAACCGTATTCATGATAATAACAGCCTATCTGATGGATCCGGCCTGGTCTGTAGTCTGTCTCACCATAGCCGTAGGCCTGGGTGCTTTTGCCTGGTCAGGGTTCGCGTAAGTTTTTGACTTTTTCTCAAATAAACTGCTTTTGGTTATAAATTATTGTGTTTACAGCGTCAATCACCTGGATATTGCACCCCAACACGCAAGTGTTCTTATGGGCATTGGTAATACGTTTGCCACAATTCCTGGTATTGTCAGCCCCATGCTTACAGGCTATATTGTAACTAACCAAACACCCGAGGAATGGCGTTTGGTCTTTTTCATTTCGGCCGGCATCTATTTGGTGGGCTGCGTCATATACTGGTTTTATGCTTCAGGAGAACTGCAAGAGTGGGCCAAAACACCCGAACAAAAAGCCCAAGAGGCTGAACAGAAACAACTACAATTGACACAGACCACGGGCTACGTAAACAATGCTGTTGATCTAAAGGAGTAAGCTGTGTTTCCCATTGCGAAATAAACTACATATGTTGTGTGTTCAACAGTACCAGGGAATTATTTTAGCTTAGTTTGTAATACTTTCAAAGTACCATATATAATATACATATACTATACTGCTATCCTTACTAAATCGACATTCAGCTAAATTGTCTATAAGAATGCGTAAATGCTTTAATGTTCGCAATATTTCTCATAAGCATATTCATTAAATAATAATTATTGTTGAAACCGTCTGCCATTAATAGGGGGCGGGGCGCTCCTTCGCTGTAATCAATTTATTTACGGCCGCCTTATAAAATTCTCATGTTTATTTGCAGTTGGTAAGTGAAACTACAAATCGATTTAATGAGATGCATTTGTGATATATAATGTTCTGTCAAAATAAAATTAAATGGTCTCTTGCCGGCTTTATTGCTCGGTTTTTGCTGCCTCTGGTCACGCACAGTCGCTGTTCGTTTCCGGCAAAATTGTTTACGCTTTGTAATATTGGTTGGTGGAACATGGTGTGTTATGGTAAAAGTGCTATATTATCCATAGTAATTAGGATATGGAGCATAAGATTCTACGCGAAAACATATACTAGATGGCGATAACGCACAGCGAGTGGTACAATCATTAAATAATAATTCGCATAAAATGCTGCATACTTTTAGGCTAAACATTTTAAAAACCGAATCATATGAACCGAATCTGTATATAGAGCTGCATTTTTTACATTTAAATTGTGGGAACTTGTGAAACACATTCGTTTATATTTATTGTGATATGTGTTGTGCGTATTATACGCACATTTATTTTCTGATATATTGTCGACAATCGCTGTTTGTGTTTTTTTTTAAGCTTTTATGAATATATTAACGTGGAATTATAAAATCGTGCTTAAAGCTAGCTTATCATATTAATTCCGAGATTAGATATTATATTTTTACAGTGGAAAATACCAAATCAATAGAATACACATTAATAAATACATAATTTTTTTTTTATTTAGTTTTTTCATCTAAATGTCACTTATTCATATTAAATACAAAGACAATTGCATATCGACACAAACCACGAATTCCCTAACATCCCCATCATAGCAGACCCTGTCCCAAATGCTACCTACAAGTACTACTCACCACTCGCAACTTGTGACACATTTGTTGACTCCAATCAAAATATAGCTACTCATTACATGTAAAAAGAACACTGGCCCTTAATGTAAAGGGTAGTCGTGCGGACTTTCTAGGTGTACCAATACACGATTCCCACACACGCCATAGATAATACGACAGCTGATAGCCAAACCGTGTGCAGTGCTGGCCAACGAAATAAAGTCAATAGCGTGCGCAAAAACAACACTGTATGTTATTCAATACTGATAAGCATTTATTCAACACGCATTTTGCGCACGAACTGATAAGTGGGGCCTTTTGGATTGGCCGTTTCGAATTGGTATTGCTATAAATGAGCTGTGTCTGCTTTGCAATTGGCATCAGAGAGTTGAAGAAAGTTAAAAGCTTTAAATCAATTAGACAATTGCAGGTCTTACTTAAATAACTGACGAAAATTGTATTCAAATAGAATGGGTTGCCAAGGATGTGGAAAGAGTAAGTGCTAAAGTTTTGCTCTTATTTTCAGAAGTATGAGCTTATCTTGAGAGCTCTGCATTTTCAGTGCTTAATATTTTATACTGCAGTAAAACTTTGAACATTTTTATTTAATTAAAAATGATTTGTATTATTCTAGACTGTCAATGCACGGCACAAAAGTGCGGCAACAATTGCGCCTGCAATAAGGATTGCCACTGTGTCTGTAAGAGCGGACCCAAGGATCAATGCTGCAGCAACAAGTAATGAGACCAAAGGATTACTTATGATAAACACAAATTGTATAACTTTATGCCTTAAAATAAAGCTGTTTTTGTGCCGAACATAAAATGTTTCGTTTATATTTATGCCATTTGCCAGCTGTGTGAATTTATGCATTTTGTTTTTGTTCTTTTTCTTTTAAGTTTATTTTAGTTCGGATTAAATTAATGCAGAAATTGGGCTAAGAGACTTTGATAGTGTCGTTGACAGCAAGCCTATAGAGAATAAGAGCCGAGTTGAAAAGTTATTTAAACTTTAAAAATAAAATGAAATTCACTTTGATTGTATTAAGTCTGAGCTGTGTTATCGACCGTAACAAACGTCAAGTCATCTGTGTCATTTTAAACAATTCTTGGAAAAGACATAAATAATATAAAAGTACATTTTATGCATGGCCAATCTCATCTAAATCCAATCAAAATGTTTCTATTTTTATCTATTGCTAAGACAAATGCAATTTTATCTTTCAAACCCGTCTAACATTTGCGTTATTTTTATGTTCTGTCATAAAATTGATATGTTCCTCTCACATTGATAAAAATATTCATAAAATGGCAAAATTTAAATTTTTATTCGAACTGCTTGTTTATTTATATTTCGCTTACTCTAAAATGTTGCTAACAAAAACATGGCGGCTGGACTTGGAAATAATTGTACTTACTTATTTGGTAAGAATTCAAATGTCACTGCCAAATTAACAATTAAACTAAACACTTTTGTTACCCATAGAGCACCTCCCAGGGGTAGCTTTAGCAGTCGATTCGGCATGGGGGCGCCACAACAAATCATTAGCATAAATAAATGTGCGTGCCGCGTGAGTTTTGTTGGCGGTTTGTTTTGGCCATCAAGCGTAATCAGGTGTAAACTGACTGATTTGACTGGTAGGTCGTTCATGTTGTTGTGCATAAACCGAGCACAAATTGGACTAAAATTTGACTAATGTCTTTCAAATCACAAGGGCCTTGATAAAATTGTTAATACCATATTTTTTACTAATTGAAATAAGAAAATTGTAAATTAAATTGGTGGCTCAGTGATATGTGCAAGGCAAGATAAAACTGTTGGAGACTATTAAAATTGTGAGAAGTTAGCATTTTAACTTAACCTCCAATCCCATTCTACACAAAGAACTTGTCCAAAAAATGGTTAAGACTATTAGTATATAAACATAATGCATCAATGATAAATATATAGTGTATATATAAAACACAATAGTCATTGACAAAAAAATGATGTACAAGAGTGCGCGCGCGACTTTAAGACACCCTGTATTACGCTTCTGGTGGAAAATTAGTAACACTCTTTATGGAATACATACATTTGAGTGTGGCATACTCATTTATAGTTTCCTTAGAATTAAACAACTTTGGAGTATAGATTTTCGAAAACGGAATCATTCAAATTTTTCACTATGTGTCTGCATACAGCACGACAGACTTGAGATGTTCAACTTAACGCGATAACAAATTTTTTTTTGAATCGTCAAAACAGTTACCGAAAGTGGCTAGGTTGACTATTTTGGGACGTAACCAAAGCTACAAGTTGCAGAAAATAATAGCAATATGGTTTTATGTTAAAAAAAGACTTAAAAAAGGACTTTTTGTTTTTACAGAGTGATTTTTTTGAAATCAAAGAATATTGCAAAAATGTAGTACTCATATTAATTTGAACAAAAAAAATAGGTATAGAATATTTTGTTGCTAGAAAACATGAGGTTCTTTGTGTGGTTGGGTGAGTAATAACTAATATCACAATGGTTTTGATGAGCATAAGTACTTGCGTATTCAGACTAAAACTAAAAAAAAAATTTGTTTCTTTGCAGGAGAGTAAACCAATGTTAAACTATATCAAAGCGTAAGCTACTTATGGATGGAATACACAATGCCACTATTTTAAAGAAATCGAAAAAGTGACTACTTTTTGGACGTAGTTTTTATCAATTACCAGAGAGCTGGGGGAACACATAAAACTTGTCATAAAACAAGTAGATTTTAATTCAAATTTCGCTCAAGCTGCTTCTGCGGTGTGGTCGCTTCACCACAAAAAAGACAAAGTTTTTGGTACTTTGGTTTATTATGGACTTTCACTAACACCGGCCACTTTTTAAAGATTTGTAACATGATTCCAGAGTAGCTATGATTATTTTCTGCAGATACAATGAGTAATAAACAAATTATATTAACATTTTTCAGGTGGAAAGTGGAAAATGTCAAATATTCATTTAAGTTGTGAAATTAACTTTAATGTATTTATTTACTTCAATTTAAAATTTAAATTTTTTTTGTACTCTTCCTACTTTTAAATTTTCTGTAACGCTAACTCTTTTGAGCGTTTAAAAATTGCAAGTGATGATAGATAATATCTCCTACAATGCAGACCGTAAGGCACGCTGGTATTATGGTGGCGTGGCCAGTTCCATGGCGACTTGCGTCACTCATCCGCTTGATCTCATAAAGGTTTTAATCCAAACACAGTCAGGAAAGCTTTCCATCGCTGAAACGACAAAAAAAATAATTAACGAACATGGAGTAGTGGGTCTGTACAGTGGCATCTCAGCATCGCTGCTACGCCAATATACCTATACGCTGGCGCGCTTTGGATTTTATTCTATTGGCAATAGTCATTTCGACACTTCAACCATGACAAACAAAGTTATCTTGTCGGCGCTATCGGGATTTGTTGCTGGTTTTATAGGGGCGCCAGCTGATTTGCTTAACGTGCGTATGCAAAACGATGTGAAGCTGCCGCCCGAAAAGCGACGCAAGTAAGTAGCTCCAATATTCAACTAGTCGGAAATATAATCCTTTTTTTTGTTACTTGTTACCCTTAGTTACAAACATTGTTTCGATGGTTTGATACGTGTTTGCCGTGAAGAGGGTCCGACAAGTCTTTTTAATGGTTCCACCATAGCTGCTGTACGTGGAATCTGTATGACCGTTGGACAAATTGCCTTCTACGAGCAAACCAAGAGCTATCTCCTCAAATTGGGTATGCAGCAACAAATGAGTACATATATCTTGGCCTCTTTGGTGTCGGCCTTTGCGGCTACAACTCTCACGAATCCCATAGATGTAATAAAAACACGCGCCATGAACGCCAATCCTGGCGAGTATGACGGAATTTCGGACTGTATCGTGAAGACAGCAAAGGAGGGACCATTGGCATTCTTCAAGGGATACACTCCTGCATTTGCACGTTTAGGTCCACATACTGTAATGCTGTTTCTAGCGTTGGAGTTCTTGCGCACTCATTTTGGTACCCTGCCAGACGACCAGAAGTGAATCGGGTGGTTGGAAATAGGCATTTTCTTGGAAAGTGCAGTTCAATTTTATGTAGGTGCATATTTGCTTTGAAGAATAAGTATTTCTTTTTGTAATGTTTTTGCGGTTGGCCCAAAAACAAACAATAAGTGTTATCATAAAGAGTATTCAATTGTCATATGTATGTTCAACAAGGTATACAATATAATAACTGGGGATCTTTAATATTAAATGAATTGCTCTGCTGTGCACTCACTGCATGTGCAAATATATGTGTGGCAGGGTGAATGTGCGGGGTACGTCTGAGCGTAGACGCTACATAAATATTATAGTTAAGCCCTTTACAAAATAAGTCATAATGCGCGCACTCAGCTTGCGGCTGGCGTGGCATGGCAACCTGCAACACTTAGTTGACGTCGTGTAATCGCATTGAAACCATTAAGACACACACACACACACACATACCCACACATAGTTACATAGCAACAGTACGACACTCACACACATACACACACATTAAACGAAACGGCTTTCACAGACATAGACGCCATTATGCGCCATGTTTTGTTGACACAGAAAAACAATCATACGCCCCGTGTGTTAGTGTAGCAAAATGCTCACATTCAAGCGCAGTGGAATCAACAACAACTGCTAGCTTCGTATTCCTCTTCAGCTGCCTGCCACCAAGCTTACTTCGCCAAGTCGACAAGTTGTGAGCGCTGCTTGCTGTGACCTCAGCTGGTTATTCGCCGTTTCCATTGCGTTTTCGTCAGTTATTGATGCCATTGTGCCTGAAGCACGGCAGTTTGCTCTTTCTTTGTGTATGTGCGTGGGTGTACGCGACAGAGTATGGCTGCTTGTCAGTCTTCCTGCTTATTTGGGCATGAAATTTTTATTACTAAAGAGTTTCTTCCTCTACTAAAGAAATGAAAATGTACTTATTTTTCTACTTGAGCTGTCTGTCGCTGTGTTGGCGGCCTATGAGTAAAGTTTCTGCTTCGATTGTAAGCCATTGAAGATGCATTAAATTTAATTTACTTGCCAGCAGCTCGCCATGCTTTGGTAAGTCTCACCAGAATTATGTCAGCATTTCAAAAAAGCCAGCCCAGACATTAATGTGGCCCATTTTTATGCGTGACTTGTCTGCAGGCAGCAATCAAATTCGAAAAGAAAAATAAGCATTAAGCGGCAAGCGCTGTCATTTTGTTGCGTGAATTTTATGCAAATTTCTCATGTGCCACAAGGCATGCCGCAGCTACAGTGAGAGAGACAAATGCAAAAATCAGTTTTCATGAATACAATATTTTTTTTAATGTGGAAAATTTGCCAATGTTGTATCAATTAGGTTGAGCTGCATACATTGTGCGTGTTTTCTTTTTGTGGTTACATTTAATTATGCGTCAGTGGGTTGCATGGACTTAGTAGTGCAAAGGATGAGACAATTCTCAATTATTATTCATGCCACACATGGGTCAAGGGCAAAGCAAAATTGTTTGCACTGGTGAAAATTACTATAATATTTATGACAAAATTGAGTCTTAAGTGTGGTAAGCATGTGAAGCAAATGCAGACCAATAAATTAAATGGCCTTGTTAAATGTTTTGTCTTGGAGCTCATTTTTTAAGTTGGCATTATCCGCCTTATGCACGGAAGTCCATTTATTTCGGAGTCCTCCGCGGTATGCTTGCCGCCGCCGGCAGGAAGCGAGACAACAAAGTGGAGCATAGTGGAGCGAGCAGCGTTTAAATACCTTCGTGTCCGGCACCATTTCCTTTGTTGAAGAAGCGAGGGGAAATGCAATAAACTTCTAAATCAGTCGATTAAGCTCTGTGAAGTGCAAATGTACTTACTATGTATGTGGTAAGTATATGCTGCCGCGCCGCCGCCTGCAAAAAGTTGTGAAAAATGTTGAGCAATTAAAACAAGTAGCGCAGCAAGTTGCCACTTAAGGGGCAACAACGTGCCGGGAGCCAGCCTGGTGATTACCAGTGCAGTTTTTATCTTATTTTATCTATTTGTTATGCTTGTGAGAATTTTAGCAAAGTTTGCGCAGTTTGAGCATTGCGGCTAATGGCAGCGGCAGTATCTTATACTAAACTTGTTTTTTTTTTGTGTGTTTCATTCAATTTAAAGCTTAAGTAAGCCATCGATTATGTTTATTGGTATGGTGGCAACTTTTGTTCTCACATTACCGGTTGCCCATAGCTAGCAGGCATAGCTTGGACGCAAATCTGCAGCACTTACAATGTGTATGGCGTCTATCTTTATAATTAGATCTCAGCGCTTGTAACTGCGGCCTAGCAAATGTCGTCTAGTTTAAAATGCTGTAACACATCAAGCAATAGCTTAAAGGAGGACGGAAAAGGGAAAACTCAAAACCGAAAACCGAAAACCGAATAACCGAACCGCGAATCACGAAACTTGGCTCATTAAAGATTAAGGCGCATTAACGCAAATGTGAAGAGTGCTGCAGTAATTTCGGCGCCATCAGCATAAATATTTATGTAAATTGGGATTAAAAGTTTATTGTATTGTATTTTAAGCTAGCTAAAAACTTTCTGTAGATAGATACATGTGTGCTATATCTACGCTACAGCTTTTATATGAAAACTTTGTATTTAAATTTCTATTTAATTGGAGCGAAACACAAACTTAAAGCTGCAGACAAATTGGCCTAAATTTATCCTTGTACATAGCCATATCCTTGGCTAACTGGCGCAACCATGCATGTGCCTAAACTGCATCTTTCAGCTGTGCAGCTGCTTTGTTTTGTCAAGGCCGGAACACCAACAAAAAAAAAATGCATATAAATTATGCTTTCAGTTGGCATGAAAATGGCGCGCATCTAGTTACGTGGAGCAACCAATGCAAAACGGCCAAGGTCGTTAAGATTTGCATAAAAAGAGTCAAAATTGTGGTATGTTGTTCAGAGTAAAGTCAGTGGGTCATTGTTAACAGTTTGCAATGCAAATTTACAAGCATGTCAATGTCCCCTGGGTCTCGTTAATATGTATTAAATTTCAATAATTCGTCAGTGCGAACTTTCGCTGCGGTGATGTAGCTTTGATGTCTGATAACAGTTTATAGGCCACATTGCTGTCTCCTAATCAAATTTGTCATATTTATGCGCAGTTTTAGCCAGAAGGCATGCACAAGCATGCCACACACAAACTCATATATATGTATATATATATGTATATTTATATACAGATGTAGCAGCAGTTGGTAAGTAAGTAAGGAGAGAGTTTAGCAAGGGACGGTGAATTTGAGCACTGTTTGCTTTTGAAATTTCATTACTTGGAGTAAACAAAGGCACGTGCCTGCCACAGCGACGGCATACCAAGATGCCAAACGACATATCTCAAATGACTGTGGAGGCAGCAAGTCCGGGCGCATGCGCGGATAAATGCTAAACACGCGCTCTTTGCTGCATTTCAAATCAAATACAAGACTTATTGCTTCAATGTAGTGCACAAATTATTTTCATTTACTCATTCAATTATGGATGATGAAAAAAAACTTTAAAATCATTTTTCATAGATTGCTAAGAGCAGCGTCAAAAGTTCGAGTGAGCGTTGTTTTGTTAGGGCGGCAAAATTATGAGCACTTTGTATGGCAAGGGATGTCTATGAATGTCTATCCTAAGCGTGCACGTCGTAATCAGTAAAAGGTTCGCCTAGTTGCGGTTATAAAATGCTACGTGACAAGCATTTAAAATTCCAAAACGAAGGCATAAATAAAAATTTCTAATTTATGTAGTTTTCGTTTAGATTTATTAGTCCTACAAATGGTCGCCGTATGGCCATGTTAGATATGCAGCTCTACTTCCTTTACTTACCCCACATAAAAGTTATAGTTTTTAAGTGAATACTTGTTGTCTGACTGCAGTCAACTGCGCATTGTACATGGCGTATGAGCAATGCGCTTATGGCACTTCCAATGCGTGCGCTAATTTAGAGCACTAAAGTGGGCTTCAGTGAAGGGTGCGCATATACGCGACTTGGCTTATTGAGCACTTCCAGCCAGGCCAATTTAGGCATTCAATGAGCTCACTGCCCTTGCATATACACATTTTTTTAATTAATTAATTAATTATTAAATGGTTAGGTTTATACGCCCATTAGGGGTTTCCCTAGTTGGTCACTTGGCGAGCCAGATGACACATAGGCCAAGGCCGCCTTGACACTTTTTACTATTTGTATTTTTTTACTTTGTACATTTTTTCGGCGGTATATACGACTGTAAGTATATCTCCAAGGAGAGCTTAGGTTGTACACGTATATATATATATGGATGTCGGACAGAACCAATATTAGTGTTGGACATGACTTGGCTGTTGGGCGTAACTTGCCACACGCACGTACACACTCTGCTCATCCATATCCCACTTCCCACAGAGCCGTCAAAGGCCAATCTCATAATCAGCATAATTTTTATGTAAATACACACACAACAAAGGAATGATGAAGTCGGCTAACACACACACACACACACACGGGCTAATATATGTAAAGGCGTTTATACGCATGTAGCATACCACTTGAGGCGTCAAGAGCGACCATAGAAATAAATTCATATAAAGTGTACGGGTATGTGGTGGTAAGTAGTTTGTGGTTTGTAGTCATGTCAGGACTTGGCTTGCACTGATTTCGGCCCAAGCATTAAGACAAAAGCCAGCATAAACGCGGCTGCTGCTGCTCTTTCTCCCTCTTTGGTGCCAAAATATCAAGTCAAGATTATGCGCCAAGATAATTATTTGGCCAAGTGGCAGCTAAGGCAACTTGGCAGCACCCATTGCCAGCCGTACAGAGTCATGGCCAGAAACGTTGCCACTTTCATGTATTGAAGCTTTATGCTCTTTGCCCGTTGCTGTTGGCACGTTGTGCCCTAGAGACTTCTTGTGCTCCAGACCTAGAGTGTGTGTGTATGCTGTGTATGGGGGCCTGTGTGTTATTATCTTCCTTGGTAGGCGTTACGTGCAAGTGTCATAAATAAAATGGCAACTGTGAGTATCTTTGTATGCCGCCCTTAAACGCCATTCTTAAGTAAATACATATTCTGGTATACATTGTTGTAGTTTGATTCAGTGCCTGCCAGATACAGCCTTGAGTCATGCCTGGCTTTTTTTACTTCCTACTTACGGCTATTTTTGACTGTTTCCATTTCGAACAAATTACCTAATACCTTAGAGTCGCATCGACAACGACTCTATAGCTCTGAGTTGGAGCTGGGTGTTGCTGCTGCTTAAATTTGATTTCGTTTGTACTAATTGCTGGCGTTGTAAAAATATGGCCAAACATTAATCACAGCCAATGTTAGCTGGTTCGGTAGTCTGTACATTAGGGCACTTGTGTTTGTTTTTGTTGCTAAGTAATTACACATATCCATATTTAATATAGCTTTTTCTTGTTGTTATTTACTTTGTAGCCATGGCATATGAGCGAGAATATGAGTCCATCCGACCATGCACTCAGTCATGGCACTTTAGTTTAGGTCTAGTCATTTAGTTTTTGTATGCTCCTGGCCATGATGAACTGAAACTAGTAAACTAGCGCATTAAATATATTTTATGTTCTACACTCTTGCAGCTTCTATTCAGTCGTAAAACAGCAGAGAACAGTTTAGCACTTGGACATCTCTCCAAAGGAGCATTCCCATAAGTACCATATGCTCTATATGTAGCAGATAGTGGACATACGGACGGACGGACAGACGAAGACTAATAGACTGGCGAAAGTATATTGTCTCTGTATAATAAGTAGTTCAAGTCATGCGGCCAAATGTTTTCCATGTTGGCCAAGAGTTTTGAGCGAAGCATGTGAAAATGTTTGTCATGTCGAAGTCAATTTACTTCGTTCAAAGGTACTTTATTGGCAACTTGACAAATGCTTTTGGCTCACACACATATACGAAGAGTGTTATTGGGTAGCCTAGCGTATGTGAGCTCAAAGTTTGCATGTCATTCGAGCTGTTTCATTTTAACGGCGCGCTTTTATAGTGCAAGGTGTGAAACAATGTATGGTGGCATATGTGGCATGTTGAAATTATATACCAAAGTTGTTGCCTCTAGAATTACTTTTATGTTTTTTTAGTGTATTTGGGCACTGCTGCGCTTTTGCTTCACATATATAATGGCCCTGTGCATCTTTTTTGTTTTGTTTTGTTTTTTTGCTTGATTTATATTGTTTATCAAACAATATTATGCAGTTTGCTAAAGTTGCTAAAAGTTCTTGCAGCGCGCATAAAAGTATGCTACACAATCCGCCAGCAGTGGCAACAAACTACAAAAATATATCCTGTGTATATGTGTGTACGCTAATACACCAAAGAATACATTCATCTACATTTTCGTAGTTCAATTATTTAAAACATTTCCTGCTAAGGACCCGGTTTTGTAGCGTCAACTTTAATGGCTTTGAGGCAGCAAGCACTCTTATACAAAGGCGTGACCTCCCAATCCCAATTATAACGATATTGCAGACAAGCAACATGGAGGTGCCTCTGGGTCTGTCATAGCCACACACCATGAGGCGGCAGTCTAACTAGGCATCGATTGCAGCATTTTGTGTATTTAACTTTTTGCGCCATATATTGCCAGTTGCCGTTAACCGAAAAGGAAACAAAAGCAACACGCAGTGGAAGCATCTGTGATGTAAAGAAAGGAGAGCAGCCTGATAAGTAATCGATGCTGAAAAGCAGGAATACATAACCAGCTTGTTGGTTGAACGTTAGCATTATCTACAATGACGAATCGAAACGACGATATATGTTATAAGCAATAAATATGCCGTCCTTTATACTTAGCATGAGTACTGACCAAATTATTTCATTTGGTTTGTCAGTTTAAAGATTGCAAGACTATAACTATTGCCTATTCCCATTACGCTTCAGCCTGCCCTCGTTACATAGACACCATTACAAAGCGATGGCTCACACTTTGCCTTGTTTATTGTGAACCCGTATTACTTATTGTTCCGGCTACATCTGCGGCAAGTTGCTTTGAAAGTGTAACAACAAAACATTGCTCATACGCCCCCTTGGTCACTGGTCATCTGCTTTGCCCTTTGTTGGCCTGAATTATTGATTTTCATTAGTGGCTCCGATTACGTTGACGTCTCTACGTCCATGTTTATATTTAAGTTAAGGCCCAAAGCTGTGGGCCCTGCTTTGTTTTGTTGTATGTTTGTGATTTTCTTTGAAATGGCCGCTGAATTGCTGGTCTGGCTTGTAGTGAAAGTTAACTGATTTAATTAGGGCTGGCTGGATTCAATAGAATGTATCAGCAAGTTAACGACTTTAACCTATTAATATTCATGAATGTTGAAATTGGCAGCTTGTCTAGAAATTTAAAAAAAAAAAAAAAACAAATGTTTTAAAGTTGTGTTGAGTCGACCAATGTTTTCAGCTTATTTTAATTTAATTAAAAAGTCCGCGACCGCTGAGTCATGGCTGGTACTACTCCCACTCTGCTCTCAGTCAAGAAGTCGCCATCGTCACCACCAAAAGCTACAATGCAATTGTAAGGTTTCAGTTTTAATTAAAGTTTTTACGCGCATTCACTTACTGCAAATGCCAAGTAAAATCGGGGCCCAACCAGGGGCCCAGGGTACGCCCCCAGTAGTCAGTAGACAACAGGCAAAAATTGTATATTCTGTTAGAGCGTTGCCAAGGGTACTGTTTAAATAGCAAAAGCAAAAACTGGCAAAACAAAAAAAAAAATGAAAATGAAAAAAAAAATGCTGGAAATTATGCTGTGGAAAAGATAAAATGTTGAAAGCCTTGATTTCATTTTTAGCCGACACGGCACACCTGTGCTCGTACAGGACGAGCATAAGAGTGAGGTAGAGTGAGAAGGTGTCAACTGAACCAGGCAATTTGTTGGCAGCTTGGCTTGGTGCCATTCATACAGCCATGGGCATTAAAATTTCAGCTGCCAATTAAACAGATATTTTAAAGTTGCGCGCAGGTGTGTAATAGCATATTGATGCGACTTCGGCAGGTATTGATGAGCATGTTGACGTTAAATTGGTTATGCCTTTAAAGACTTTTCAAATCTTGCTACACAGGCAGTGGACACTGTTCTTGACGTTGCCGTATAGCAAACTAAGTCAAGTGCTGTAGGTTGATTTATGCGATACTGCATCCACTCTAGATTCCCCTCTCAAGGTCTTCCCATAAGTAACGTTGACGCACGTGCAACGCTTTTTCAGGGTAGTTGTTATTTAACTTGAACTTGTCATTATGAAACGTTGAAGTGTTCTGATGGTTAATTTATTGAATAAATATTTTTGGTCACGATTCCAGCGCCGTGTTTATCCTTTAGTTCAGCGAGTCTATAAACTGTACGCATAGACGGTTATAATAGGCACTTGCCTTGCGGCTGCTGAAGGCAAACAATTGGTGCGGATAAACTAACATCAAGCAACATTAAATTATGCACAGAGGAATCGTTGCCATATAATTGACATTACATTGAGACACATTTCTGCTGACGCTATGCTACTAACAGACAGACGAACTGACAGCCTAGATGACGGCTGCGAGTTGCAATTAAAATGTCAATTGAAACGCCCTCAAGCGATGACTAAGCAGCTCCGGCAACGAAAACGGCGACAGATATGGTGCGACTACAATGGTGGCAACGCCATCAACCTAGACATGCTCCAGCAGCAAAAGAGACAAAGCTGCAGCAAGGGGATAACGCCTGTGTACTAACACTAGCGGCAACTGCGCTCTGACTCTGTTCCGACAGGGTGGAACACGTCACGGACACCGAAAACCAAAAACAAACATTCTAATTTCATTTCGCTCAATGAGCTCGCTTCTGGGACCACTCTCCACAGCCACCATAGTCAAATACCATTGTGAACTAATTTTGGTGACGCCACAGCAAAGCGTTCTAACTACTCCGGGCCCGGATATAAAGTTGACTAAGCGAGGCAAAGCTTTGGTCCCAGAAAATAAATGTTGCAAAGGACGAGCTGAGGCTCATAATATAATGCGAAAAACAGCCCAAAGAGTTTTAACAATGAAAAGTACTTTACACATTAATATAATTCTTCTTGGAATTATGCACCCAAATTAAATCCTTTTGACACTTTACTTTCGCTTTTAGTAAAATGTAATAAAACAATGTAAAAACTGCGTTCAAGTGAACGGCGCCGGCGGTGTTGACATCTTATTAACAAACGAGGTCAAGAGTGGTGCATAATGGGCATGTGTGCCTTAAAGGTGCCTTAAAGTGTAAAGAATGAGAACTTTTTGGGGAACGGAGTAACTCTTTTTGGCAAACACTTGCAAAAAATTGGTATAATGGAATAATTCCAGTACTATGTGCATCCAATCTATTTTAATGTTTAATATAGGAGTAGGTGCCGAGTCGCTCCCTCGGCATGTAGACGAGTGATTTGCTCACTTTTGTAGTTAGTTCCCATTACCTGGGAGTGGCTCCGCACATATGACTTTCTTTTAAAAGCCAACATTTGATGTTTCCTCGTAATGTCTCTATTTCAATGAAATTAACTTAATCTTATTTCTTAAATTTAATGCAATGGCGTGATATTTTTAAAATGACAAAATTAAATTACAATTTACTTTTTAAGACTAATGATAAAAATAACATTAAATGCGATGTCAGCCTTTGCGGCTCACTTATTAAGCTTAAACTCGTTAAAATTAGTAACGAGCTAAATTTATAAGGACAAAGTGGAAGTCAATGACTTCCAGCAAAAAAGTGTGGTATAAAAAATGTCTTTCTAAATGGCAAGTAGACCCGTCGTCCCAACAAGCTATTAGCTGACATTTTTGGCTTCAGATGGGTCACACATGCACGTCGGAGGACCAATCAAATAACCGGATTTATTCTTTGTCATGCACTTTGACTTTTTAATTAAATTAGAAACTTTAGCTCTTCTAATGCGCAACATTGGGCAGCTGTAAACTTTGGAGCGACCTTTGCGTTCACACCGACACCGATGCCCACAAAACTCATATGACGAAAGAAATACGTGACAGGATTTCATATCAAAGCCAACAATGAAGCAAGCTTGGACTTGCTATACATATACCATATGCACATGGTATAAACATATGCTGGTTGTGCAATAAAAAAATACATACTATATGAGCACGTTCTCTCGTTAGCTTCCTGGAAATGTGGGCACCAGTTCAATGAACTGCAACCACACAAGGGCTACGCTTCCTGACCTTTTAAAAATCCAGTTTTAACTAAATATATGCAATATACGCGCTCATTGAATGATTCCTGCGCACATTTGAAGAGTTTATATATTTAGTTTTTGAACACATGCACTTTAAGGGGCAAAGGTATACCACCAGAATGGTATTTTGCAGAAAATTAAAAATTAATTTATATATTTCGTAATCTTGCTGTTGTTTTAGATGTTTCAATATTATTATAACTTTTCGACGGATTCCGTCCAATAATCAGAGTGACCGTGTTGGTAGTAACAAACCTTATCCATCAAAATGTTACGTCAATTTTTTGAAAAAAAATCTTAAGGTTTGAATTGAAAATGCACCTCAGCCTGATGCAAATTGATCGATGAGGGCACATAAAACTGTCATTGCAATCGATAATCATCGATAGCATCATAAAAGTGATCATCATAAAAGCAATAAATTACGCGGCATGGGCCAATCTGCATACTCAGTTATATTCCTATTTATTATTGTTTTCTTGTTGTAGTCGCGTAGTGAGCATTATAACGAATAAGAAGAGAAACAAACTGCATGAAATAAATTTATGTATTTATTTTTGTCAAGTTCTTTAATACAATAACAAAACGTGTATTATGTTGTCAAAAAAGTTGCGGGATAAGTGTTATTGCAGTGTTTTTTTTTTTTTTTGTACAGTGTCCAAAAATAGTACACATATATGCTTTTATAAATTATTATTAAAAAGTTACCAAGTTATATACACATATATGTGTAAATTAAACTACATATTTCTAGTTTATCAAACCAAAATGTGTGTTCACGCATACAAACACACACATACACAACACGTTAGAAATGCAAAACGAAGACGAGAACACAGAGACGCCTCATCTTCTCGCGCACTTCAGCTACTCTTGCCAATAGTAAATACAATATAATAATAATACATAATCATGACGCCAGCGGCTGTTTAATAATTAATAGTACTATAAAAATTACTTTCAGCCTGTTGCATATTGATATAATTGTTTGTAGTCATCATATCTTTAAAAGCTTAATTTCAGTAACATGACTGTAGTGCCAAGTGGATAGAGTATGTCAAAGTCGTTCGCGCCCGTTTTTAATATAAGCTATCTTTTATTCTGTTATTTATTTGTTGGTCTTATTTTGTGGGTGGTAAACGTAGGCGGTATGATGCTGTGCAATTTGAGTTGCCGTTGCCATTGCCATTGGTGTCGTTGCACTCATTAAACATTTACCGGTTCATTGTCTGACAGCTAGCTTCACAAGTTCGAGCCTGACGCTTGGTCTGTTCGGAGACCCAAAGCTGTTTTATAACAAAATTTTGATGCAAAAGCGCAACGTTTAAGGAATACTTTGCGTCTAATGGCCTATGCTGTGATCTGTGCTGTCCTGAGTGCAACAAATGTTGCATTTTAAAATTCCATTTTCAGTTTAAATATTTACGAGACTTGTTTTTGGACTGCGCTCTAAAAAGTCACGATTAAACAAATCAAGATGTGAGTGCTCAAATGACGAGCACATTGCCCTCTTCAGAGTGGCGTTTATTATGGAGCAGTGTCCTCTTTGACAGTCACAGGGACTGTATGCAATGTTAGAACGTTGTCCGAATGCAATTAAAATGTCAGCGTCATATCAACGAAATGAGGCAAATAGTAGTAGGATCACGTTGCAGGAAAATATTGAGTACACATGCAAAGCGTAGTACGACCACTAGCAAAAGTCCGAGTTTCGGACAGGCAATGTAAACACGCATTAAGCATGCCAAAGGGAACAACTGCTGAGTTGAAATTTAGATGTGCTAATAGTGGGTTAAATGGGATCGCCTGACGACTGTGAAGAGTGCTAAAGTGAGTACTCCACAAACCACCTCAGTTAATGTTGCGTACTAGAGATATTAACAACACAAAACCAACAAAAACAACAACAAAAATGGCTGAACTGTCTATTGACAGATGAAATTTGTATAGGGCGCCAAAACACAATGTCAGTCATTGTTTTTTTTTTTTTAATGCACGTGTAAAACAACAAAATTACTGTAGAAGTTAAATAATAAATAACATTTAGCACCAAGCTGGGGCACAATGGAGCCACATCCTAATCTGCCGGCATGGCCTCTGTGGCAAGATTTGGTATCTAAAGCAAAAATATGCACCCAACTTTTGATTTCTCGCTACATCGCAGAAATTATGTGCCACAAAAAGTTGCAGCCATAGTTTGGTAAACTTTCGACGTGCCAGTTTGTTTGGTTGGCTGGAGAGCGCTCGAGAGCTGGAGTAACTGGAGCTTGTTATTATGCTTACGTATTAATACCTTTAGTTAGTGGTAGGGCAACGCCCTAAAATACAACATTCAGCATTCAACAGCCATTTAAATTTGCAGGTGCAAGTTGCAGATATTATCTGTATGTCATTGAGCCCCAACGGTAACATGGGTAACAGATACTTAAGTTTTGACTGGGGCACTGCATATGTGGTACTTGTAAAGGAAGCATCGCGTGCTCGTCGGAAATTGCTGCACATGCAACGCATGCGATACGAGACCCAGAATCTGGTAACTTCTCTTCGATGAAAATACTTGGGTTTCCATATCCATAAAGCACGCTTTGAATTTGCGCCTAGCTGAGGAATTTTGGTTTTTTTTTCTATAGTTTTAAACAAATTATGTAAAAATTACAATGCATGGTGCGCTATAAATACCAAAGTTTAAGACCTTGACAACCATGACCAATTGACCCAATTGTTTGCCCGTTTGCCCGTTTGCATGCCTGCAGTGGGCACACACCTTTCAAGTCTGATTGGGTTGCGCTTGTTAGGTGCTGTTGGTGCCACAAGTGCCAAGTGGAGAGCTTGAGTGGACTTTAAATCGAGTAAAGTTTAGCGTAAAGCCAATTCAAATTTGAAACAGGAAACTGCAGAAAAAATCAAAAAAGAACGCTAAAGCAAATACAACTACTGCGCTCGATTTACTTTAAAGTGTTTTGAAAAGTTGTCCGTTAGAATTCGAGTTCAATTTAAGTACTGGCACGGCTGGCAAAGAGAGCCACACCAAAAAGAGAAAGAGCTGGTACAAAAGAATGAAGAGCGCAAAGTCGCTCGTGGCGCGTCTGCCACACACGTTCGTAATTTTTATCCGGCAAACGTGCACGACCTAGGCAAATGGCGCACTGGATTCCTGTGACGCTTTCAGTTCGCCGCAGCATTTGGTACGTTAAGCAATGAGCAACGTAGCGCGCACCAAGTGGTCGGACAACTCTCGTATCGGAGGATACCAGTGAGCGTCAGTGCCACAAGAGGCCAAAGAAATTTAATTACAATTTCATTTTCATTAAATTACGAAAAAAAAAAACAAAAATTAAAATCAAATTTGCCAAAAATTTTTCAAATATCCAAATCTGTTTGTGTTGTGCTTTTGCAAATGTGTCAAGAATTGGAGTGTCATAAACATTACCTAAAATTTGACCGCCAACGGGCGTTACATTCGCCACAGGAGCATCACAATTCTGTTTGCATATTGAGCTAGAATTGCGGGTGCTAATCCAGCCTCTAGTTGTAAATTCACA
The DNA here is from genome assembly GCA_035046065.1 of Chymomyza procnemis. NCBI lineage: Eukaryota > Metazoa > Arthropoda > Insecta > Diptera > Drosophilidae > Chymomyza > Chymomyza procnemis. The sequence goes on from JAWNOJ010000026.1 coordinate 416,854, forward strand.
ACAGGGCCCAGCTACTGCTGTGGTGCAGAATATAAAACTTGACACCTACGTCGCATCACATCGGTTCGCGTTTTCGGTGTACGGCCAAAATGTCGGTTTAGCTGCGCCATTATCTACACATATCTTACACGGTTCGTGCACGGCGGCGCTGTTACACGTTGCAACAACCAACGCCAGCACAGTGTCACTCGGTTGGCCTCTCGGTGTTTCGTTGGTCCGTCAGTTGGTGCTTCCATGTCGTCATATATGTATATGTATGCGTTGCGATTCGAGTCGGTTACCGAAACGCAGCTACCGTTGTGCCGGCAATGTCCGTGTAAGTGATATCTATGCAATTGTATATGGGTTTTAAGTTGGTAGAGCTGGTGCTGCTGCAACTGATGTACAGTCACCGTAAATTACCCGCTCCGTAGCTATCTCCGTATACAAAATGTACTGTATACCCCATAGTGTATATCCGTAGATAGTGTGTCATGCGGCTTACATTGGTTTGGACTTCATTGGCCAGCGCTTCCTCTTCTGGTGCTTGCCAATTGAAGTGCTGCACACTCAGTGGCCCACTGACGGCAGATGCCTTAATTAATTTCAAAAATATTATCAAAGTTTATGACACAGTTGTATGGTGCAGATTGTTTTTTTTTTGTATAGTTGCATGTTTCCTATGAGTTTTTAGTGTTTACTATGGAATTGCAATTGATGTTGCAAAAACTAAGTCAAACTTCGTTGTATGATTTATGTAAGAACAAATACTTTTTCTATAAGCTTTTGCTCTGTCGGAATTAGTCGTGTGTAAACGATAACTGCGATAATAAAAAACGTATTGTGTACCCATCGTATTATTAAACATATTAATATAAACATATTTGAAACAAACTAGCCCTCTGCTCTCCCTGTCTGCTAACTTGCGGTAAGTGCTACGCTATCGTTGCGCTATCTGGCCTGGCGCAGAGAGACGGGAAATATCGAATACCCGGTGTTTTATCAATTGCCGTATCGCGTGCTGAAGCACGCAAAATAATACAAAAAGCAAATGAATGAAAACGAAATTGCTGTAAGCGGTAACAATCGGCAAGGGCTTAAATCGAACAATGTAGTTCTCATATTGTTGGTTCGGTAGGCAGAAAAACGTCACCCGGCGGAACCTGCCAAAAATGTGTGAATAGCTGCTAACAAGAAAGTTTGATGGTATTGCAGGCGACGCACACAAATCGGCGTAATTTTTTCCTATTTTCGATTAGCATAAGGGCGCACTACACCAATCCCACTATAGGTAATTTCTATAGTGCGTATGCTTTGCCATAATGCTAAAATAGTATTTTTATTTCGTGCTAATCGAAGTTTATGTTTTTGATTCATGTAGATCAATCGCAATTTACATAGGCTATATGAGTCATAAAACCAAACTATAGGGCGCTTTGTCCTTTGCTATGACTGACAGTTTTACACAAATGAGCTGTTTATGCTAATAAATGAGCTCATAGCTACGGGCCAGTATGGTTGGGGAGTCTCAACAGAGGCATCCAAAACACTTGACCATTACATCATGAAAGCGCCGGAAACGCAAGAAATGGGAAACACACCTGCGTCTTGTGTGTGTGTGTGTGTGTGTGTGTGTGTTTGTGTGTGCGTGTATGTTCCGAAACATTATGCGCTGGAGTCCCTACAACTAATTAACATTTTTTTCAATTTATCCACCACATACCAAGTCCAAACGTTACCAGCTGCAGCTTCAGCCATCGTGTCTCCTGCACCCCCTCTCACGGTACACTTTGCGCACACTATGGTTATCCTTTTCCGACTTCTTTTTGCTTAGCTGGGTGTTTAATAGCCGGAAATCTGTCTATTTCCGTTTGCCGTGGCGTTGATTATAGTTAATAGATGGACGCCATCGCCATTGCCATCGACTTTACTGCCAATTCTACTCTGCGTCTTCTTGATACTCGAGTATTAACAGACCCGTAATTATGGCCTAATTATATGGCGAATGTGTTAGTTACTACTACGTAACTGCCTGGTCACAAAAAATCTCAGCAGCCAGCTCAATGTAATTAAGCCAAAGGCTTGAAAGCTGGGTGGGGATCATCCCGCCCACGTTCGCTAATTTTAGTTATGCAACTGCGGTTTCTCGCTCTAGCGCTGTGCAATCGACAGGTAATTTTCGTTGCGCAAAACTTTGCAGACATTGATAATGGCAACACTAGGCTTAGTCCTAGAGCATAGCGTGCGGCTAATTGGGCGGGAAATTTAAGGCAAATAAATAAAGCTAGAGATACAATTTGCACATAACCACATACTACTACTATATGTTTACCCTATGCAAGTATTTATTTCGTTTATATATCTAATTGAATTTATTTATTTTCTACTTGCAGATAAATGTACAATTTGATTGACTTAAAGCCACGGCAATGAACAAGAAGTAAAATTTAATCTTACCCAACTTTTAACGATACATATCAATGTTAGTCTGATTTTGTTTACATAAAGAGGTAGTAAATAAATAGTTTCTTAATTTTTCAAGTGCTAACAACGTCATATTGTTAATGTATACATATAAAGCATATTTGTAAGAGTAAAGAAAACCAAAAAAAAAAGAAAATCTTGAAGAAAAGTATAAGCAGCTTCCAGAACAAGACGAAATTAGTGCAAAAGATAAGCCCCATGAGTGTTCCTACAAAACGTGAGACAGAATTTTCGCGTGACTAAATGTATAAAAGTAGTTGTGTGTTGGTTGGTTTAAGCTTGGTTGGTTGGTGTCTGTGACTTGCTCCTTATGGCAAATTGCATTGTCATGTAATGCCTTTATGCCCCGCGACGGATTAAACGCTTAAATGCTATACAATAGCAGCTGCTCTGGATTTATATGCATAAATAAAGGCACGCCTGTTCGCAATAACTTTTGAAGAACGAGAACGAAAACGAAAACGAGCACGGGAAAGAAGCTAGAAAAGTTTCGCATATAGATAGAGTCACATATACACACGCGCTTACGGATTTGCTGAAACATAAAAGCATAAGACAAACGTATATAAATTACATAAAAGTAAAAAAAATATATATATATATAAATATATATATATAATTTATACTGTACAAGAAGTGGAAGGGCAAGCAGGAAGCTGGGATTTACGCTTAGGCGCTTGTAGTGATGTCAGCCGCGTTGAAATGGCTAAACAATTAATCTGTTAACGATATTCGTCTTTGCCCGCTTAAAGCCAATGTACATCGATATATAGCTAACTCCTCCTGTGCTGTGGACCATGATTAATTTCAAGTAAGTTGTTTCTGCCTTCCTTCTCTACTAATTCATTTTTCTAGAATAAGAATTTTAACGCATGACTTTGTATTGGTTTTTATAAAATTTTTATTTAAAATTAGATTACATACCATAATTTGCCTTTGGGAATTCTAGAGTTCTTGGAAATTTTAGAAAAGTTTGAAATGAGAGAGAGGATTTGGCGAGGTTGCTGCTGCCTGTGCTAAAAATACAAAATTCAACATTATTACACAAGACAAGTACATACTATAATAGCAAACACAAGGTCTGTTTTATTTATGCATATGTGTAGAAGAGCTCTTTACCCGAAATTCGACATCCAAACAAATAACTTGAAAGCAAAATCTTGGCAAAAGCGCCTCAAAAGTCATCTAATTCTTTCAATTCAAACACTTTTCATAAACAAAAATATGCATAGGCGCAAACATCCCAACACACAAAGGTATACAAAATGCTCTGGCCATGCCTCATGCCTTTAAAAATTCTGTAATATGTGAAAAGTGAACAGAAGCAGCCCACGGTCGAACCAAGAGAGCCGGAGCTATGGAGGCAAGAGCTCAGCCTAAAAAGGAAAGATGTGGGTAGCAAGCAGCAGGCGGCTTGGAAGATTCAATGAGGTTCCATTCATAGCCGGCTTTGTAGACAGCATTTGCGAGTATGTGGCATAAATCAAGCCGATGGAGGCCAAACACAAAACTTACCAACACACAGCATACAGCATACACACGCACACACACACACACACACACACATACACATGAAGGAGCAGGTCCTAGAGCAGAGTGGTAAAGCCGCCAATGCCAGAGCCAATGGCGCTTAAAGGCATTTCGCAAAGTTTTTGACTCGAGCATTTCAATCGTGTGTTTTATTGCGCACATATTTTATGCCGTTTATGCTCAAAACTCAACTCAACATGCGGCGAAATGAAGACTCTAGTAACTAACACACACAGCCAACGTACAAAGAAAAGAAAAAAATTATTCATTCAAGTCGCGTTGTTGGAGTCTTTAGCCTAAGGCGCCCCATCTTTTTTCGCGCGACTCTTGGCGACGTTCTCGGGCAAAAACCGCAATGCGGCACATAATGCGCGCAAAAATTCCCGTCTTGCTCCAAAAGGTAGAGTCAAAACAGAGAAAAACGCAACAGCCCGCAGTCCAGAAAAGTTGCAAATGTTGACTCTGCATAGTGAAGGAAGTGGAGTGGAGTAAAGTTGAAACGGCTAACTTAACGGACATAATTTAACCTTTGCTTTGGCTATGCTTTTGTGTAGCTAACAGACAAACGTTCCATTGCTCGTGCGCTCCCCTCCCCTGCTGCTCTTATTGTTGTTGTAGACTCTGTGTGACGGCTTTTGCATATTTATGGGCACATAACGCATACGCAATGTGGGATGTTGGAGCGACTGCATGTTGTTTTGCCGGAAAATGATTTTATAAATTTAAATTAATTTCGTTATGCGTCGAATGTATTCTAATTGCGATATTGTGTGTGTCTCTGTCTGGGTTGCGACAAGTCAAATATTTACACTGGTTTTGTGGTAAGGGCGATTTGGCCATACACCATAACACACAAAGCAGCAACGTTTGTTCTGTTTAAAGTTACAGAATTCGTTTGAAATTTGCTTTCAGCTTAACTTTAGTTGCCAGCCACTATATTTACTCGTAGCGACTGATACATGATACAGGTGGGGCTGTGGAAAGTATTATGAGCAGAGGAGCATACTATATATCTAGGAAACAGCATGTGCACGCCCCAGGGGTATGTTCTTATAAGGATAAAAATCAGTAGCACATAAAAACAATAGCCATAATGATGACAACGAACGAATGAACGAACGGCTCGAAAACAACTTCAAGATATACCTAATATACTATAAAAAGAGACTTTCACATAATAAAGCGTATTAAGTTGAACCTCGACGTTTCTTGTCGACGCCTTACGCTCTGGCCACTCACTCTGACGTTTATTGATTTTTATTTACTAATGAAAAGTGAACATAAAAGCAGAAACACTTAACCCTTTTATTGAATCAACCACGCAATCTACAGATGACGTCAGTCACCCAACTGACTCATGGCTTCTGTAAAGAACGAAATGGTGGAGATACCTACAGCGTCAACGCCAGCCACACTGACAGCGACATCAACGGCGACAATGATACGACAACGCCAGCCCAGTTGCCCCATAGCGCACACCTATGGATCAGCACAGATGGATAGTCCACAAGTGTGTATGTGTGTTTGTTTGTTTGTTTGATGCCCGTGTATGCGTGCCTATTGGTGCGCAAATCAAATTACAGTTTAAAGCAAATAAACAGGAACAAGCTAAAGGTGTCCGTGGATGTTTACCCTAAATACTGTAGCATCCCATTGACTGCCTTTGAACCCATATAATTATCACGTGAATGAACAGCAATGGATCCTCATAATGCTCAAAGCCGAAGTTGATGATTGTGTGGGCTTGTATTTAGCACCTGAAGAGGTGTTGTCATATTTTTTTTATTAATAAATTTTTTGAAAATACTAATTGATGTAATTATAATGACATCGCATTAATGGCAACTCATAATCAATTGTCAACACACTCCATCAATTGGGTTTCCTTTTTATTTAGGGTCTATGGAAATTATTAGGTATAGAATTGGAGCATGGCAGAAGAAAAAAAGTGAGTTGTAACAAGTAGCCTTCCCCAACAAAAATTGGTCAGACGAATAGAAATACACTTGAGTTACATAAAGCATGCAAAGTAAGCTATATGGATTAACAAATGTAGAAGCTACTGAAGTTTTATTATGTCAGTATCTGTATTCGCACTTTATGATGCTTAGAAGAGATAGATATAGATTTAAATTTTTAAAACACTTGCCACGTAGAGAAATTCCAATAACATACCAGATACAAACACGTACACATAAAGATACATAAATGTATCGGCAACAAACTATTCAGCCATAATTGCTGCGTTATGCTTCAGTAAATTTGAATTCTTTTTGGGTTTCAATATTTCGCGCATTTGCATTCACATACGCCATGGCGATTGGGTGTAAGTGAATATGTCAGCGGAGAGGTGAGAGGTGAGGTCAACGGTGAACAAGCATTTCTCTGCTCCGCCTGCTGCATGTGCCACTTCCGCCTGATAGCGTCATTTTTCGCGTGGGAACCATTAAGCATGGATCAGGGAGACGAGTACGCACAGGGAAGGCGCATACATTGGTCGAATACCAGAGCGGTGCACTAAAATAAAATAAAGTTTGCGTGACAGTCGCACGTTAGTTTCAAAATGCGTTGTTTTGAACATTGAGGCAAATAGACAAAGACCCAAACAACACATTGAGACTTGTTTTTGCAGCTACAATTTTTGGTTTCTACATACAAGTGTGTGTGTGCGTGTGTGTGCATGTGTGTGCATGTGTGTGTGCCTATAATAAACATACATACACACTTGAGTGTCTTTTGCGTGCACGTGTGTGTGTGTGTGTGAGTGTGGCATGTGTATTCATGACTGATTGCACTTGTTTTGCCAGCAAATGAAATGACTCTGTAAATATTCTTATCCTTAATGTAAGCCAGTAATTTGAACGGTACACACACACAAATTTTTCCGCTTTATTACAATAGATTTGGACACTATCATTAGTACAATGAGAGCAAATATTTAGCTACTTTTCATGCAGAGTATTAAAACAAAAGGCATATCGGTTACCATCGTTTTTGCGTTTCAAGCTACTTATACTCGATTATATTGTATGTCACAGTTTAATTTTTGTCAGATTTTATTAAATAAAATTAATGGATGAGGTAGTATAGTATGTGGAAGATAGCAAAATATCAAGATAAAATTCTGCTTTGCGAAAACGATCTCAGCTTAGATCGCATTTTACAAGTAAGGGTATCCGTTGCATCTGCACGTTATAAAATTGTGTACAGAGCTTTTTTAAATGAAATTTTAAAAATAATTGTGATAAAGGGGGTTTATGGTATTTGGTTTCTTATCGGTTGCCTGACGCAAAAAAATAACTTCCGTTTTAAGAAAAAATATTCAGTTTCTTAGGACCAGAACGATATTTAACCGTAATATTTAAGTAAGTAATTAACTTGTAGACCATTTTGGCTTTGTGGACCTCGGCAGCGTAATGATAGCGTACTCGCCGTTAACGACACCACCGATCGGATCCATGCTGCGTCTTTAGAAGACATATTTTATTATAATAATTTTGTGGCTTCGGTTATTCAATTTCGCGGAGTACAATTTAATAAGCGTCAAAAAGACATATTTCGAAAAAATATCTTTGCATTGTTAGACATTTACGTATAATTGTTTATTTAGGAGTATTGCAGTTAGTCGATAAAATGTACATGTTTTAAATTGTTGCTAGATCACTTTATAATAATTACGTAGAGTTAGTCAAGTAGTCATGCAGATTATAGTCCGGGCGTGGAAATTCCGTATGGAACTTTCCAAAATAGTTGCTGTGTAATTTGATTGGTTCTGTCCGTTATGTACTCTTCTTTAAAATCGAAGCTCAGTAGTTCAATGTCTTTCAAGAAAATCTGTATTTAATTAAAAAAACCATCTGTTCTCCATGAACAGAAATTAAGAGAGATCTTCATGCTCCGCCTTTCGAGTAATGAAGCATGCAATTTTCAGTAAGTAGAGATTGTTCTCTATTGTCACATCCATATGTAGATAAAAATGTACGTCTTTACTCATACATTTTTCGGATCGAGCTTATAGCTTACTTTAGTTTCAAGTACCACAAAAGAAAATTATTCCCCTTGACTTGTCATCGGTCTAGAGGCGGAGCATAGGGTATTTTTACTAGGCAATAAACGTCTATTTGCTAGCCAGACACCGGCCTTCCAATTTAAAGGCTCATTACTCATGTTACTGAGGCCCACCCAGTGCCATAGCATAAACAATTTTTTTTAGATTGCCCTAAATTGGAAATATTTCAAATTAATCCGTTTGTAATAATCCAATTGGATGGTTTTCTTTATCAAAGAATTCCAAATTTAACAACATTTATTTCTACATTCCGCCTTGATTTTAAAGTTTACCTCTAATTTTTCGTTTTTCCTTTATTTTTTGTGGACCGGGCGTCTTTTTAATGTGCTTAATCTTAATGGGAAAAAAATGCATTTAGTATGCAAACAGGACGACGGGAACAAAACTGTCGTTATTTATGCAAGCCCAACTTCTACTCTTTAGAAATTATTATTTCGCCTTTTGCATTCGTTTTTTCCACAATTTTTTTTTATTTTTAATGTTATTTGTAACCAAGCTGCAGCGGTAGTTGCAGCGGCTTCTGTTTGCATTCATAGTAGTAGGCTATACTTTTATTCTGCCTTTGGTGCCTGTTGTAATATCCATTGCCATGGTTAAGAGTGGCGGGATAGGGTGAATGCGTCTACATTTTCATCTTTTATATTCCTTTCAGAGGACCTCACGCACACTAAGTGATGCAATGGCCTTGCCTTGGCATTTAGCATTCGAAAAATGCATCCTTTGCTTTTTTTTTTTTGCTTGTGTAAGTAGCTCATAACAAATGGTCGGTGTATGGTCTATTGTGACTAAGCTTGCATGGTCTTTGGTTTGCTACAGCAATATAATACCATATCATATATACTATAGCATAATGTAAAGTGAATCCTAATGGCAAAACAAACGTAAAACTTGTTAGGATAATTGAAGCAAAATATTTTGTCGTGTGTATAAGAAATAAAATTCTTAAATGCGCGGCACTTGGCGTGTACGCGTACTTGATGTGGTTTTCAGCATTTTGTCGGTTTCGTGGCTAACAAATGGCCTCATGGCAGGACTCTTTTAAGGAGTCAACAAATGTCTAGGTTGAGAACCTCATAGTTTAATGTCTGGTCGAGTGGCAAATGAAGTGTGTGTGTGTGTGTGTGTGGTGAGGTTGAGGTCGTCACCATTTTAACAATCACTTTCCAAATATGTCAACATAATTAATTTTCAATTACCCTTGTGACATTAGACACACATACACACACAGACACACATAAACAGAACCACTCTAGCAGATACATTGCAGATAGTGAAACACCACTGAGGCGTATTTCATGATTATTAATAGTGACTAGTGAACATCGTTGTAGTAGTCGCTCAGTGAACGCGTCACTTAGTATAATTGAGCGCCATTTGATGGGAAATAACTCACAATCCATTTGTCCTGAAATGAAGCAAAGTGTTTTTGATGCGAGTAATGATGTTGATAAATTAATCAGAAAACTTTACCAATGCTAGAATAATTTTTCATTGTTTCCGTGCCACAGCAGTTACACCGGCACACAGTTTTCTCTTATGCGAGTAGATATATATGTGAATAGCTAGCTACACTCTTGACCCCAAAGAACGACAAGGTTTCGATAAAGCCATTGAATTGTGTGTCATCTGGCATTTGAGTTGTGATTCATTGCCTCTGCTGTGACATTTATTTCATCAAATTCGAATAATGGCCGCTCTAGGAGTCTGTCAGGTGTGTGTGCGTGTATGGCTAATGGCCATTTGGCCGACAAGTTATGCGCATTATTAGGCAAGTTAAGGGTTTGTTTGTCTGTGGTTCGTCGTAACAAAATTGTTTTGTTTTATTTAAATTTAAAACGTGCCCGAGGCGCTTAACTGCATTTTAACATAACATTAAACCAAATTAAAAGTAAGACAATAACTTTTTATCACTTCACGTTAATCAAAACTCAAAAGTCCGGAAATGTGGCGGAAATAATGAAAAATACATGCATCTCGTATCTGACCAGGACTTCTGGCTTAATCATCGCCCATTTGATGTCAAACCGCACTATTTGCCGATTTGTTGCCCAAGCTTTTGGGTTGCTATTTAGTTTTTGCTAACTGTTTTGCATAATAAATGTCTTAGTTCACCTGCAGCAATTTTGAAAACAAACAACAATGGAGGGGCAGGAACTGATGAAAATGTTGGAATATGGATACCACATACACACACACACACACACACACACATACACCCGCAAACTAGTGTTGTATGTAATACAATAGAATGGCATGAACAGGACTTTTTATAGTTGGTGAAGGAAAGGATGGTAGTAAGCTAAAAGCTAAATAGACAATAAGGAAGAAAAAGAAAAGCAAGCAAATGTTAGGTGGAATGGAAGGAATCTTAACCGGAATTATTCATAATGTTCAAGAGACACGCATACATTTGCATTTCATGGATATGAGTGTCACAAGCTGGGTGAGCGCAAAAGCTTCTACTGGGGAAAGGATGGGACATTAACATACACGTACGAAATACAGCAAATAGGTGCACGGCTATGCTCGATACAAACAATGCTAACGCTCATTTGAATACACACTCAGAGATATACCCAGACACCGTTCCACTCATACACCTTCCTTAGACACACTAATAAAGGCGAAAAAGACGTGACAAACATTTCAAGAATTCCAAACATGTCGCTCAGCATTCATAGGTCTTCAAGCGGTTGCTCGAGAGTTGCTCACTTTGTGGCATACTCTTAGAATCGTATATGTTTTAAGCATTAGAATTGTGTGTGGTAATCTATATTAGAATCAGCTAGCAAAACAAAGGGTCTGGCGCAAGACGATGATGTTCAGTGAAGCTTGCAACCAGATGGAGGCAAATAATTAAAGTGAAAACATTTTTTTTTTTTTTTTGGTTTGCTTCATTCATTTTCCCCTTAAACGTGTTGTGTATTTTTTGATTCATTTCACGTTGATTTGCTGGCTGGTGGCTAAGTGCGCCGGGACTGACAGCTGGGAGAAATCTTATCAATTTTAAAAGTCAAACGGCACACGCGCTGCTTGGCAAACTCAACAAGGTCGAAAACTTGACACTACTTTTTTCACGTTGACCCCGCTTTGCGAACGTGGTTAGGTCAGGCTTAGGGTAAATGTACGACGAGTTTATGGAAATGGCTATGGCTATGGCAATGGCTAGGGCTTCCTTATGTATGTTGGGCGTGCTTGAAAACTGTGGCAGCATCGACATTTGTCGCATTTAATTTCAATGTGTAGCAAGCGAAACCAAATTGGCAGGCGTCAGACTGAGTCGGTGAGGTGCAGTGTGGGTGGCAGACAGATGTCTTCGACGGGGTGCTTTGTCGGCTTGCTTTTCCATTGGTCGCGTCCTGACATTTATCTTGGTACAAAAAAAAAGTAATTTCTTAAAATGTTCACAGCGGCTGAGCAGGACAAGCAGCCAACCTTCGACAAAGGGTCGCTTGCGTCGGCACGAGTGTCAAGTATTATTGACGATTTGTTGATGATATTGCATAAAGGACGAAGGGCTCGAGATTCACTCAAAGGACACGCTTATCGAACAGCTTTTGTTGGAACTTGAGTTTGCGTGCCGGACAGTTTCAGTTATCGCCTAAATGTTGTATGCTTGTTTTTTTCCTCCCATTGCCATATCCATTGCCAGGCGCTGTAAGCATTGCATGTGCTTCTGAACTTGGACGAAACTGTCTTTAGTTACCTGCACAAAGGAATTTCGATTTCTTTTGAGCATTTCCATTTCATGCATATGAATGCTTAAGAATTTTCCAAGGTTGTTGCTTGTTCGTTTGTTCCTTTTAATGTTACTTTGACGTCGTCAATGGGCGTTGATGTTGTCAGCAGCAGAAGCAGCACGGTAGACATTGTTGAGCAGCCATTTTTTGTGTAATTTTTGTATCGATTTGTAATTTTTCAATTTCGAAACTTATTTATTGGTTCTGTCGAAAATCTCTATAAGTGATGAGGACTCAACTGCTTCTTGCACTAAAGAAGTTATAGTTATTCATTTTAGATTTCAATTTTTTTTTTTCATTTTTACATAAGTTCTGCTTGTAAAGGTTGCTTTTTAGCAGTATTTACTGTAGAGAACGAAAAACACAAGGTAAACACGAAAGAGAAGCATCTTTTCACTGCGATAGCAGAATTACTTCTTTATTCCAACCAAGAGGTAGTAGGTATGGTAGGTAGGGGGCAGATGGGCAAGAAACAGAAGAAATGAAGCACGTAACATTTTTATCTCTTATTCAAAGTTGCGCCCATGTTTTTGTTCCTTAGTTTTCTTTATTCTGTTGTGCTCTCTGTATCTGTTTCGGTTTTTGTTTTCCTTGTTCGTGTGGGTAAAATGTGGAAAAAATAAACAGCAAAATGAGCCAAGAGTCGCTGGCATATAAAAAGTTTTCAAGTGTTTGAGCAATAATCAGAAAGGTTGCCCGGTCACTGGTTTCTGGGTTCCCGGGTTTCTGGGCTTCTGTTTGATAACCGCGGGCTGCGTAGGTTCGAGGGTGTAGCGTTCGCTGTCGTCGCCTGCAAACATGGGCAAATTTTCGTGTTTCGGTCAAAGCTTAAATGGGTTTATGGGCTCATTTGCAGTTGTATACATTATACTTAGGTGTTGAAATATTTTAGATTTACTGTTGCTTTATTTTCATATCTGCCGTTAGTTAGCTCTGATATGCTGATATTTTTGTTTATGTGTTTTTTTTTTTTTGTTTTTGCCAAAATAATGTTTTGTTTATGAGTTGTAAATTAGGTTATGGCTATTTGCTTCTAACAAAGGGTTAAAAGCTTAGCTAGAAATAAAGTCAGTTTTTTAATATTCAATTAATTCGCACAGACCCACACACACACACACACACACACACAAGACACAAAAGGAAGAGGACACGAAATCAATCGAAATCAATGATGAGCTGCAAAGTGTCGTAAGCGGAGGGAAACCATAAAAACAAAACGAACAAAAAACAACAAAAAAGTGAAATGAATCAAATCAAATATTTATTGTTTTCGATTCAATAAATTTTTATCACTTGTCGCCTGCCACTTGCCGCTTGACAGGGTGGCAGTCACCATCCGGTGGCAGCCGTTCTGCCAATTGAAGGAACCCTCGGCAACAACAACAAAAATAATATGAGCAGCAGCAATAACAACGTGTGACCATTAAAGCAGAGGGGTTGGTCGGGAAGCTGTGGTAATGTAGCGTAGGTGTAAAAAAAACCAGAATCAAAAACAACCATAAGCAACATGCAGACACTTTTACTTTCGTTCCGCGACAAAAACCAGCAGCAACAACAACATCAAAAAATAACAAGCCCAAGCCACTGAAATGTTTGTAATAAAATGAGAGTGAAAAGCTCAAGATACATAACTTTGATGCAACGAATCTTCGATACTCTTCCCAGATGCTTTTGTAATATTGGCAAGAAAATGTTACGAATGTTCGACTAGGTCAGATCAGAATAAAATTCTGATATCTATAGAAGAGAGGTATCGCAATAATATCTTTGGAATTGTGGAACATGAAACCGATTATTTTGCCAAAAAAAACGATAATAATTATAAAAAAACGTACATTACTCCATAAAGGGTGAAAAAAAAGTGAACAAATAAATATCCAGCTGGGCACATGCTGCTACCGGGTATGTGGGGGAACTGAATGTTTGTGTTTATGAGAGCCGAAAATTCGAACATAAAGAATTTGCAATTTAAAGGGGATTTACTGTAGCTCGTAAAACAAACACAATAAAAGATCAAACGACATGACAGACCAAGCCTCTGACGACCGACCTCTGCCCTGCGGCTTTAATGAAATGTCAAAAGGGCCCTAACTTTCACACAATACGACACACACACTCACGCATATACGTACCGACAAAATATACATTTACACACAGCCAGGATACCAAGTGTATACATATATGCTGAAAAATGACATGAAGACAAAATATAATATAGATATATAGATATAGACAGATAGCAAAGATGACAAAATAAAAGAATACAATTTTGTATGTGGCAACTTTTGCGTCGGGCCTTGGATTTGCAAAGCCACGTAGGCTACGCGACGTATCCACACGAGGAGTTTGAAGCTGCTCGGGGTTAGGCGCACGTAATAAAGTCGATATGGTTGGGGTACACAGCTGCGAATTGTTTTCGCCTTCGCTATGTGCTTACTCTTGTTCTTGTTCTTGCAACTGCCACTGTTGACGTTTTAATCGAATCAATCCAGGAAAAGTGTGCCACAGAAAAACAAAAGTTGTTATAAAGTTGCTGGCATCTTTGCTGCCGGTGACGGCGGATCATACGCCCCGTTGCCAGCCACTCAGCCCGTGTTTTGCTAACAAGCTAATTTACGCATCAGAATAAAAGTTGTTTCCCGGTTTTTCTCTGTGCTGGCAATTCGACATTTTGCCATTTTGCTGCTACTGCTGTTTCCTCGTAAACATTTTCACATCATACAATTTTCAACTTCCGCTTCGAAATGAAATGATTTTGTTTTCGTTTTGATTTTTTTTGTGTTTTGTTTTGATTTTTTAGAGTTAGAAGGCAACCAATGGATAAATGAAAATTATACACATGCGACATTTGTGTTGCAGTCGTTTGTCTATTTGTTGGTTTGAATCTTGCTGTGGCATTCGATTTTCCATTTCGTATAAATTGTTATTAATCCCTATCAAGCAAATGGATAAATGAAGTTCCAACCAGTAGGAGGAATACCGACTTGTACAGTCCTAGTTGCTTTACGATTTTGTTGCTATCTTTGATTGTTTTGCGGCAAGTTGTAATCCAATTGGGCCAAAACAGAGCTGTTACAGTGGGAGTGAAAACAATTTATGTCATACATGTCAAGCTTTGAACTATCTTCATAGCTTATGTATTGTATATATCCACATTGATATATAGCAAAATTTTACCCATGAGAGCATTCAAGAGAAGCTAAAAGATAATTAAACAAATTTGTGTTTTGCATTGCAATTTAATTGAAAACTAAACAAAATTATTTCGACATTTAGTTGATAAGTTAAGTTAAGTTGACCAGAAAACGCTGGTAGGTAGGCAACAATATAAAGCCAAGCAAATCAAGCGTGTCGTCTCTTGCATTTCAGTAATTTTTTGGTGGAAATTTGAAAAAAATGATCTGAAGTTTATACTCTTAAAGAGAAGAGCTCTTCAAAATTTTCAGAGAGATGGGGTGAGTAATGTCATGTGCTCATGTCAAGAACTCACACCTTCTTCGGTCGAGGGCGTTAATTACAGCTGTGTGTAAGTTCAGTTATTTTTTTAAATAGAGCACAAACTTGAAATATATACATAGAATTTTGCTTGATTTCATTAGATTTCTGACTACTTCCTGTGAGGTTTACACTTCATCTTTTCCGTAGGCATTGACTACGTTTTGGTATCTTCGTGAAGCTTTTCTGTCAAATGGGACGCATTTCGTAATTCCATAAGCATTAAGTATCGGCGCAATTATGCAAAATAAATAAATAAAATTGACAACGTCAGTTTTGATCTGCTATATACATAATATATAGTAAGCAACTCAAATGGAAAGTAATACAAAGATGCATTCCAACTCCTACTTCTGCCACTTATAGTCACACTCATAGTCACATTGAAGTAATTGCAACGCCTGAGTAAACAAACTACAGACTTAATCCAATTAATGTCAAATTTAAATGCTTGAGACCATTTGAAATGTGGAGTGACAGAAGCAGCAGCAGCACTCAGTTGGAGCCACTGCGAAAGCTTTAACTATTTGAAGTGTAGTGAGTCTGTGGGAGTGTGTACTTTGTGGCCATATTGGTTCAACTGCGTTCCACTTGTAGTCCTGAGTAAGCCACTATACTTGCCGAAAGCCAGTCTCTGCAGTTTGCTGATTCACATTTCAGTAGTTCGTCAGTTGGCAGGTCGCTTTTTTTTCTAAGGCAATTTTTTTTCGGCGTGACAGTGACTACAACTCCCCCAGAGACTGACTGCAAGTTTTTTGTGTCGAAGATACGAATAGTTTCTTGTATGTGACCCAGGATAGTAATGCGTCATGTTCGAGTTTATCGCTGCTACCGGAATTCCCATACGGTAACATATTTGCTGGCAGCCAAATGTTGAGAAGACGTGATTGAGTTTGGTGTTAGGGTGAGTCGCTTCTGGTTCGCCCGAATTAGGCGCACAGCAAAGGCAAGAGGATTACCGGCAACTACAGCAGCAGCACTTGGGCATACTGTGGCACTGCAACAGTAACAGTATCGACAATGCTGATGGAACTGACATTGACAACTAAACTGTGGCAGTTTCGTTTGGCTCGGCTCGGCTCGACTCGTCATTGAGTATGTGGCAATGTAGGCGGTAATGGAACCGCAAATTGAACCGAAAGAGCAACCATATTGGCTGTGCACAGTGCATTGAAAGTGGTGCAAGTGGCGGGTTTCGGTAATGTGGGTTGCCACATTTGCAGCCAGAAATTTCACTGAGTTAGACATATACATAGTTGCAGTTTGTCAACACACTGTCAAGTGGTCACATCACACAAATTGTGTGACACTGCTCGCTCGCTCGTGGTACTTTTCGTCCTCAATTTGATTTAAATGCAAGCGCATATATGATGATATATATACATATATGTACATATCATACATCTCATAGTGAAGCGAACTAATTAGTTTCTAGAAGGCACTAATAAAAGGAGGAGGAGTGAAACGCGACTAAATATGCGAAATGTGATTCAATTGACTTAATTTGCGCATGAATACACAAATAACTCATATATAGATACACTTGTGCTATCCACACGGATATATTGTGCTCGTATATACTCGCATAGGTAAATACATTGGCAAAACATTCATTTATGCAAGGCCAATTTGAAATCATTTTTCACGCATTTGAATTTGGCAAACCAAAATTGCGTGAAACGTTAACCGAGCGTGAAAATTTACTGCTTGTACATAGATACAGATACAGATAGAGATACAAAGATACAGATACATACATTCATACAGATAAACGGATGAATATACTTGTATGTAGAAAGTAATTCAACAAAAACAAAACAAAAAAAAAAATGGTTTGAGATAGTTGACTATTTTATTGACATAAAGTTTGCGAGGGTCGCATGAAAAGCTAGAATTGCCTTTTATATTTCGGGCTTAAAAAACAAATATAATTATTATTCATTGAAAAACATTAAGATCTATACACTTTTGCATACGTTTGAATCAATCGTCGAAGCACTTTTGGCACTCTGATTGTGATATCTGCAAAACATGTATTCAGATCGCATCAACCGCTTCCTCAGGTGTCGAAATACGTTGACATTCCATTTTATATTTTACGTACAGAAATAAAAAAAAAAAACTCATTCGATGCCAAGTCAGAACTATAAGGCTAAGGACTCAGCAAATCGATGTTTTGAGTGCTCAAAAAGGCAGTTGTTTCAGCCGATGGGTTTACTTGATTTCTTGGAAGGCAACTGGCAAACAAATGGTAACCTGCCGCTATGTCATAGACGTGTTTCGAAGCACTGCGATCGTATTTTTTGAGCATCTCTTTCGACCAATCGACGCGAGCCAATTTTTGAGCGATTGACAAATTGTGTGGGATCCAACGCGAAGAAATTTTTTTATAGTCAAATGTTTATGCAATAGTAAATGTATGGTGGTCCCACTAATGCCTCAGGTTATCTCAGTCTCACGATAGGTCGGTCACATCAACAGCTTTGGACAACTTCCACGAAATTCGTCTTGAAGTAAACAAGATAATTGAAAAATTTAATCAGAAGCTTTAACAATAAAATGAGTTTCGCAAGATAAATTTTTAAATTTTCGGATTCTGTTGGAAATGTTAATCCGCCACATTTGCCATCTCCCTGTATTTATGTAGAGAACTACCACCTAGACGCTGATGTTAATTTTTCAGACGGCCCTCTTGAGTCTGTGTCTCGGCTTAGTTTGGTGACTCTTTTCTGAAGGCTTGCTGATGTTGCTTCTCCGACAATGGGTCCCCTTTGGCTACTTTGATTGTTTGGATACACTCTGTTGCTCTCATTATGCACATAAGAAGGGACGAGGCTTGTTTGTTACTTACCTTTTCTGCCTTTCAGCCAGAGCCCTGTTACTCGCTTCAATTGTCCCGCTTGGCTGCGCACGCACGGCCCACTTGGAGCTTGTCTCAGTTGGTTGTTGTTTTTTTTTTTTGCGAACAAAAAGCTGCTTTGCCTTAGTCCACTTGTGGCATGCGAAACTGTTGCTGAGGTTTTTCCATTTATTCTTGTTTATCGCCAGTGTCGTCGACATTAGAGCCAGCCAGCCCCCCTACACCTCCCGCTGCCAGATGTTTTAAGTCCTTACAGCTTTTTAGTTGGAACTTATCGCACAAGGCCGAATATCAAAAAGAGCTAGTGGCCGTTAGTTATCTCAGACAAGAAATGTTTTACTTTTTGAGCTCAGTTCGAGCTTTGTTATGCATACGATACTCTTACATTGAATATTTAAGACTAATTTATGTGGGGCTCATTTTTAAGCACACAAGTGCTCTGCTCGCGCGAGTTGTGGGCAACACTGCTGGATTTTTTTTTCTTCTTTTTAAGGCTCATCAAATTAAGTGGTCGTAATTTTGTGTTGGTTTCCTTAAACAATAATAAACTTTTTCAACAAGGGTTGCGTACGGTTAAGTTAAGGGTGGCTGCTCGCCGTTTCCGTAAGGAAAGAGTTCAGTTCAAGTTGTAAATGTGCTAAATAAAGAGCAAGAGATGAATTGCCTGTTATTATTGTAAAGTTCATTTAATATGCAGACCGAGCGGTTCAAGCACTGCAAATGAATGGCTCTCGGTTGTTGGGATTTCACTAAGATCCAATGCGAGAACTTTAAGACAGCCTCGCCTCACGCAAGTAGTTGCCTAAGCCAACTACTGAAAATTAAAATAAATTCTTAATGTAGCGGACACTTTGAGTGCGAATTTCTCATAATGATAATTTGCTGCTCGCCGCCATTTTGTTTGCTATTTGGCTGCTTAAACACTTTGTATTTCCGTTTCGTTGGTTTTCATTAACAGCTTCGCATATAATAGGATTTTAAGTTTGTGTAAATGCGTTTAAAATCAATAAAGTCACGCAGTAATTATTACAAAAACAAAACAAATGAACGCAAAAAATAAACGGATATGCAAATGCAAATGCATTTCCCCTAACTTGGCAGGCGGCAGGCGACACTAATAAATCCCTAGGGCGAACATATAAATCTCTGCATAATTTATGTTTGAAATCGAAATAGCATATAAAATGAGCATCGTTTTAATTGCAAAATTACGTTCCTGTTTTCATTTTATTTAATTTAAACGAAATTGTTTGGTTTTTTTCCTCTTGCAAATTTCTTGTTCACTTTGATACTTGCTGGTATTATAATTTTGCTTGTAAAATTGCAACAAATAAATTTCATATGTTTCCTGCGCAACTTGTTTGCATTCTCAGAGGCAAAAATGCGCATAAATCTTTACGCTGCAATTGGTTTTTGGACTGTAGAGTGACAGGATAATGCCACACAACTACAATTAACTGCATGGTTTATTTTTCATATTTACAATTGGATTTCCGTGCATGTTGCTTTATGTTGTTGTTGGTACAGTATGCCATCCAGTGTGTAAATATGTTTACCGTGCATCATTTTACTTAATTTTCTTTATGCAATTACAGCCCGAAAGAGCTGAGTATCAATCACAGTAGTGTGCCTGGCCCTGCACTTGGTATTGTAACATCAATAATTAATTTAACAAATATCATCCTTTACAGTTTGTTGTAGGTACATGTTTGCTCATCTTGGATTCTCTATATTTTTTTTTGCAGCTAGTCAGTGCGCAGTCTGACGCATTTCTGGATTTTTCATCTCATTTTCGAAAAAACCGATGACAACATGCTGAAACCGTTCGCCGTGATTATAGGAATTTTTATTTTAGGTGAGTTGCTCTTTTTTTATTATTGCTGCTCTGTTTCTGTTTTTTGTTTGTTTTAATCTTAATGCCAGGCTTTCAGCCACACGGCCGGTGTATATTGTTTGTATTATTAATTACAGTCTTTTAATTGAAATTCGACATGCAAAACATGTGACAGTGCAATTAATTAATCACTTTTGGCATTTTTAAACGTTGCTATGAGAAAAAAAAGTATATACAGTGTTTTTATCGCTAATGTCCTTGTTGAAATAATGAAATTCATCGTGTGCAATTTGTGTATATTGTTTTTTTTTTTAATAATTGCTTAAATCTGTTCATTGTTTTTGTTGGAGTTGTTGCTGGTGTGATTTTTTTGCGCTATATTCGAAAAACTGTTATACAAAGTAAAGTTTTAAACCACGCAGCTTTTAGGCAGAAGTCAAGTTTTACACCGTGAAGCTTTCGCACAGTTAAATTGAAAGCTGTCCTGAAAGCTTTTTTGCGGATAAAAGCATATGCACTCGAAGTTAAAGTTTAATAAACTTCAAAGAAACTTAAAGCTTATGTTATGCTTCAGTTAGCTTTAAAAAGTTCCTTGCGTACCAAAAGCTTCCAAAATATAATTTGTTTTTTAGCGCCATAATGTATGCTATAAAAGTGGCATTAAAGCTTTATTGGTTCGGTTATTGGCTTATATAATTAAAGTGACCGTACACGGCCGTTTTGTCAGTTGGGAATTACCTGAAACTACGATTCGAAATGGGTAAACTTATATAAAAAAATATTTCATATTCAGCGAAACAGCTTTAATATGAAAATGAAAACAGTAAAAACCAAACGTAATGTAATGGCGACAAACTATAATTATGTTTATCTTAATTATATGGCATGACGTACAATTCGTATTAACCAACTTCTTAAACAATAAAGTCAACTTGGCTGTATTTTTTGTAAGGAGTTGTTATTTTGTCTGGGCGAAAACAATCAAACGCACACACACACACACATACACACACTTCCCTTTCCCCACAGGGTGTACACCCACAATGGCGTGAGCAATCGCAGCACGCGGTTCCAAATTGCCATCAGGAGTTGTGGTTCGTTATATACAATATACATATTTGCATATATGCGATCACAGCCAGCGGGGCATGGATACGTGTAACAACTAACAGCACGCGTTCCTAATGCTCTCTGCCAAGGCAAAATGCAAAAAGGCACTAGGAATGACCACATCGCTTGATATGAGTACGAGTATACTAAAAAATTAAGAACATGGGTCATTTGCGTGCCGTTGGGTTGTTTCAAGCGCTTAAATAGCCCCCTTAGTTGGGCGCTGGCGCACTTGTCGTATGCGCAATATTCGTACAATACAAAGTAAACACTTGGTGTTGAAGTCAAGCCAATCCTTGTATACACACGCAAAAAGAAAAGTGCACGTCATTACCTTGATTTGTTGCGACTCACAACGCCCCCGGTGTCCACATGCAAACTTCTAAACGACCACCCACCCCGCCCCATCTACGCTTGATTGTAATGCAGCGCAGTGGCAAGAAGCACTGCCTTCATGATTTACATAACAAACCAAGTAGTGCTTCATTTTTATTCTTTTGATCCGGATGGCAGGCAAATCGAATGTCAGCTCAAAGGCAGCGTAATGGAGCAGCCAGTTGACAATAACAGCCGCTCAAGCTGAGGACTTGAGCCTCATCATTAATGTTAATCAAAGGGCAAGCGAAGCTAGTTGAAGCGATGACAATTTTTCTTTTTATGATAACTGACAAATGCTTGTCGATAGTTCAGATGTCAGGAGGCACTTGAGCGCAGATAAATCTAAACAATTAAGTCGCTCTAAATTGACTTGGCTAAGCAGGGCTGTGCCATAAAGTGACTAGCATTAAGCAAACTCCCAAGTGGGTCTAATAAGTTTGAGATGGCGCTAATTTTACCCTCATTAAACAAGCTGACATGCCAGCCAGTCGGTACAAGCGGTGGAAGGCGACCATGGCTGGAAAACGCTTTAGAGGCTCAATAAACACAGCTGGCTGAAGGATGGGTGGAGGTGGGCTGTTCGAGCGTTGCCATTTTGGTAGACATTAACGACAAACTGCTTCATCATTTAATAACCCAAAAGTGAGCTGGTTAAATGCCGAGCCAGACTGTTGGCCCAACCACACACACACACACACACACACACACACACACACACACACACACACACACACACACACACACACACACACACACACACAAGGACGACGAACAGCTCTATATTGTGGCAGCAAGTTAAGGAAGGGTAGGGAGTTCAGTAGGTCGGTCGTAAGAAAATGGCATAGAACATGCCGCCACACTTATTTTTATAGATTTCATTTTAACGGCGTCAAGAAGGCAAACAAACGCATGCGACTCGAAAAATTGACAGTAAATGCCGCGTTGTCTGACACGCCTACCATTTTAAGCCCACGGCATGGGTACAAAAAATTGGCAGAGCATCAAGACCACGCACAAGCAAGAAAAAAAGGGTTCATTATGGCAATTTGCTTAAACTCGTGAGCCCGCGCGTCTGCTGTGAGCTTGGAGTGCGCTGCACAAGGAAAAGACTAGAGCAACTTAAACTTTGCGGCTTTTTGGTATCTTTTACAGCCGCTGCTGCGTGGTAAGACCATATCAGTTGTCGTTCTGCCGCCTATAAAAGGGCGGCAGTTTTTTTTTTTTGGGGAGATATCTGCTACCGAGCTGAGACGGGTTCCTTGATTTTGTTTTGGTCAAGGTCCATGTTGTTTCTGCCCATTTACAGCACATTGCGCCAGTGAGCTTAATAAAAAATAATGAAAAGCAACATTTGTTCTTTTTTTTTGTTTTCTTTGGCAGAGTAATGTGTTTAATTTCTTTAAAGGCCAACACGGTTCATTTCTAGCCATGCGAACTGCATTGGGTTCAATGTACCCAAAAACGCCAAGCTTCATAATAATTTATAGTGAATGGTTTACATTTGGAACTAAACAGAGTTGAGGCATTTTTAGTCTTTAAGTAGAGACCCGTAGCAGTACTTTAAGATGACGACTTACAGTTGATGAAACTTCTGATCAACTTTGGTTTAAATTTTGTTTTCGTTGCATAGAGTTCCCACTCGAAATGTTGCCGTGTTTTATTGTTATGCTTGGGGATTGTCAACCTAACCTGGAGCTATATTTTTCCCGGCAATATTAACATTTATGACTATGACATGAATTCGTGACGTTTACGTGGCATTTTTTTTTTCTTTTTTGATTGCTTGCATTAAAAACACGTTAGTAATTTTAATTATGTCCTAAATGTAGTTTTGAAAGCATAAAGCCATAAATTGCTAGAAGTCAGTCGGTTCATTGTGCTCATATCAAGGTATTTTTTAAGAAAACGCACGCAGCTTAGACGGGACGGCTCGTCATGTCTTGGTTTCAAATTAAAATACGCGACACGGGGCAGAAAGTGAAATATTTCAAAAGGCACTTAACTGCAACGGTCGGTGTAGTAGGCTCTCGTGCTGGTGTCCAAGAAGTTGACACCCACAATAAATGCACGCCCAATCGTCGTCTGGATGCGGAAGTCGATGCCAGTTGCAGAGTTGTGTGTTTTGCTTTTTGATTATTTGTGCGTGTGCATGGCTTATGAGTCGGACGAACCTTTACGATTCATGACCAAAATTTGAAACAACTTTCTATTAGGAACTCTAATGTTGGCCCATCACTCAAGTGTTACTTAGGCTAGAGAGTACCCGACAACTTAAAAATCGCTGCTCAGGCATGGCGACAGACAGACATACGACATATGTAGCTGCTAAGTATTTCGATGTGTGAGGTGCGCGGGGATACCGTCATTGTTGACTTTATTGTCAGCGACATGATTTGTCACTTCACAGGACATCAAGCAACCAACAGCCTGACTTGAGCATTGTTGGGCGTATAATGAAGCGTTTGGCGCTGGGCGCCAAAGGTATAGAGACCACAAACAGCGGTTTGACTGCGGCAGCGTTGGCACTTTGATCGATTGCCTAACACGCTTTCTGACACAGTCAACCAGCCGTCGCCGCCGCCGCCGCCGCCAAACCGACAAATCAACCACCTAACAACCAACCCAGCAAGCAGTTAAACAACAAAAGAAGTTAGTTGCGCGGGGAATTGTTTGAGAGGGTGGCTCTTGTTTTCGTGGCATTAATAGGTAATAAGTAAATTGCGTGCTTGGCTCAATGTTTTGAGAATGGGTTGCCTCTCATGTCGGTTGGCGCCTGAATGTCACATTTGCAGTGATTGCTCACTTTTCGACACTTTGGCAGTTGCAGTGAGCAAAGTGTTTGACATTTGACGACCAAGTAGCCCAGTGAGCAACCAAGCGACGCGTCAAGTAGGCGCCCATTAATCAAAGTAGACAATAGCTGTCAAGGGATCCGACCGGACCGTGCCGTACCGTCGTGCACCAATCCAAAGGGGCGTGCCAGTTTCGTCTTTTGTTTGCATTTTGTAAAGTTATGAAGACATTCTAAAAAACCATTGCAGCGCGCACACACACACACTGCGTATGCGAAATTTATTTTGATTTTATTTTCTTTCAATTCGCAACTCCAACATTTTGTTTTCCTTGTAATAAATGGCTTTGGAAAGGCAAAGCAACGCAAAGCGTTGAAATGGCAAGGCACTTGGAAAATAACATTTTCGGATTCGAAGAAACCGACATTAAAAGTAGCGCCTAATTTGTATTCAAATTAAGGTCAAAAAGAAAACATTAGTTCGAGCGAGTGTGTATTAGCCGGCCGACTGAGCTATTTTTATGTTGTTTTTAGCAAAATTTATGTTTGGTGGCACATTTAATCAACAATGGGGCCGGAGAAATTTACACATTTATCACATTGCGGCCTCGAGACGTCTTCAACGCTTGGTGGAAAGTTTGGAACTAAAGAGCTTCCTTCCAACATACTAGACATGGTAATTCAGGCCCGCATCACTGCAATACGCGCTTACAGCGCAAAGAATATGCACTAATATGTGTGCTTCTTCAGCCAGAAATCCACTCCTATACTTCTTGTTTATGACCTTTTTTTGGGAAAATGTGTGAAACGGATCATTAGATCCGAAACGTTTGCAATTGGAATTTCTTTTCGTTTTCAGTTAAAATCATTTTATTTAAATTTTGCATTCGGGGGCAAAGCGAAAATAAGCCGCGGCATTACAAGGGCAAGTGTTGCAGAATGTGGCAAAATCAGTATAATTGGAAAATTGACCCATGTCTTGCGTAGGAAGTAGTAGTAGTAGTAGTTGGAAGCAACGTTCTTACAATTTCGACAATTTACAAATTAAAATCAATAATGCCAAGTCAGGCGGCAAGGAGTGATTGCCGCCACATATAGCCAAGACCACAGCTTGATGTCCTGCCATTAGCCGACTTATGTACAACATGTGTTTCTCCAAAGCTTGGTTGCAACTGACATCACTAATGAGCGCTGGCCTTCTCTTGCTCATTTTGTGGCACAGCTTTTCGGTGTTGCAATTTTGTTGAGCTTGGTCTATGCAATTTTCACCTGCCCTTTACATTTTGTGTGCTGGATTCTTAATTTTTTTTTTTTTTTTGGTGTGTTCCATAACTTTGGCATAATTCCACAAGGCTGGTTGGAAAAAATCACAAAAGTTTTGGTTATGTTGTTGGTAGTGCTTGTGTTGTTACTTCTTTTTCTTTTATTATTATTATTATTTTTTATGTTATTTTGTATATGGCAGCAAAAAAGTTGATAACGAGCAGGTGTTAAAATGTGACCAAATGCTGGTAGCTGTGCTGCAAGCATGTCGGACGCCGCGCCGCGTTAGTCCCTTTGCTCCACTAAATGCAAGTTGCTGACACTTTATAGTTTGCGGCAACAACTCAAAGGAAAGCAGAGCAAAGAGCGAGACGAAGCCAAAGGTAAAGCCAAAGTTGCAGCAGCCGTGGCGGCGTCACTTGTCTGTTGTTGCTGTTGTTGTTGTTGTTGTTGTGGCACCTGCCCAGAGGCACCTAAGCCTATTGTAGCTGTCAGCTCACCTGGCTGCCAACTGCAAAGGTGTGAAGGCCGAAACGAGACAAGCGTTGCCAGACCGTCGTTAAAATTTAGTGCTTGCCATTGTGTAAATTGGTTGCTGCCGTTGTTGTTCTTGTTGTTTGCAGTTGTAGTTGAGTTCAGATTGGGCTTCAGTTTCGGTTTCAGTTGGTTATTTCATATTTGAATATATATGTGTACATTGGCCCAGGTACATACACCCAGAGCATTACAACTTTATGACTTTTTCCGCTGGCGTTGACTTTTTAATGAACACGGCAATTTGCCGACAGTTAAATTACCAAACGCAGGTGTACGTGTGTGGTCGACTGAAAGTGTGTGTATGTGTGCGTGTGTGTGTTGGGGCATGTGGGTGTGGCATTTAACCCGCTGACAGGAGCCACAAGCCGCAGCGTATTTTGATGCGCCCGTCGAATATCATTTCACATATCGTTAAAATTCGTTTAGGCGCAGCATACAAATTGCTACATTTCCGCCAAACTTCAAAACGCCCCCTACACACACACACACACACACACACACACACACACACACATCCCATACATTGCCACACTTCCATTCCCATTTCCCCTGTTCTCAGGCACTTAAAAATTTCCTGCGTACGTTGCGAGTTGCTTCCATTCGTGTAAATTGAATGAAATTGAAAAACTCAACGCAACGCCAATTCCATTACATTTTCGAAGCTCATTTTCACAGCGTTACACACGTTTGCTGGTGCGTTTCCTGCCCTCTGACCCCAGCGCAGCTGCCAGTTTCTAGTGTATGCCAAGGTGCCACTGCGTCTTGGAAATTTATTCATTACATGCAATTTTTTTTTTGCCACCTTTGCTCTCGTTTATCTCGTTGTTCATTTTTTTTTTTTTTTTTGGCAGCTTTCTTGCTGAGCGTTTTGCTTTCGTTGGGAGGTTTGAGCATTTCAGTCGGCTCATGTGGCATCAGGCAGCAGGTACCAGGCTGTCGCATTAGGCTGGCAATCAGAAATCATGTGTGAAATGGAAAAAAATGTGCGAAATAAAATGAAAATCGCGGTGAAAACAGGAAAAACAAAAACAAGCACTAAATGACTAAGGTTCAACGTTGCCTCGATGCTGCGGGCAACCGTAGGCATTTATCTTGGAAATTGTGTTTCGCGTCCTTTTCAATTACTTTTTCAATTTCCTTGTCACATGACAAAGTCACCCACCACGCACTCCACTCCTCTCATGCACCAATTGTAGGTATTTGTTGTCTCCCAACTGCAAAACTAATCAATATTTGTATGCAAGTATAAATAAATATGAGCAATTGTTAAGTTGGACGATCCCAATCATGGCATGGCAAACAGCTTACAGCTTACCGCATTATTTGAATTTGCCTGCTTTACAAATCAAAGCACATACCAACATGTATATATATATATATATATATATATATAAATATAGAGAGACAAACAACCAGACCAATGTATATTTATTGTATTTTTGCAATCTGCATTTTATAAATATTTTTATACGCAATCAACAACGACTATGGGGCGGTCTAGCGGCAGCAAGTTTGTAGATACTTTGTGCTATCTCCTGATAGCGTTTGAGTCTGCCTCGTCTCGGCCTGCGGCAGCCTTGTTACATGTTGAGCATATGAAATGCTTAACTACGAGGGATTGCTTAAAAATACCAAGGCATCATTTTATTAAGTTGTTTTTGAAATATTAATACTGCTATTGATTATGCCAATAAGGTTGCTTCGATTGGTCCTCCCGATTTGTAAAACAAAGTTAAAACTAAAGTGTTTTAATCTTGTCCCGGAAAAGTGGTCAGGATGAACGAGACCACAATATGTTATTTAATTAGACGTATCAATTCAACTTTTACTTTAATTGTTGTCAAGACTTGTACATAATTGCGTTAATCGGTTTTGAAAGTAAAATTAGATGTAAAGTTATCAAGACGTTACTGGCAACCCTCGCGACTCTACTGATGCTGTTTGCCACAATTCTTTTTAATGTCTAATAAAAATGCCGGCTGCCTTACATTGACTTTATAGCTAGTTGGGCTAGGATTGGTTTGTGTTGCAGTTACTCCATTTCTTCGATTAGAAGCTCATTGCATAAACAAATGGAAATTGCTTTTGAATGGCAACGATGCTCCTCTGTAGTTGCAAAGGTTTGACCATCAGGCAATATGGTCAAGTATTCTATAGGTTAATGTCGTTGCTTATAATGTTGCGATTGGCTTTGAACTAAGCATCATGTTGGCCATTGCAAAAAAGACGATGTGATATAACACTAAATGCAGCATTTAAATTTAAAGCAGGCAACGAAAAACTACCAAGATGTCATTCATATATAGTTACCTGTGACTGTGTCTGTGTGTGTGTGTGTGTGTGTGTGTCTGAAAGTGTGTTTGTTTGCAATTTTGGTTAGTTGATGTCGCCTACAAACTTGCATACTAAATAAGCCCCGGCAAACCTCATGCATTTTACATTTTCATTCAGCAGCCGCTACACATTTGTTTTCTTTGCGCCCCAAAACGACGACGAGATGGAAGGAGAAGATGAAGACGTACACATACACTAATACACACGCATACAAACCACACACTATCACGCAGTTAAGTGTATGAGATACCTACACACACACACAGACACACACACACACATGTATGTTTGTGTATGTGCAATTACACACAGACCACCCAATGCAGCATTGTTGCAATTGCTAGGGAAATAGACTTTTGAATGCGTTGCACATGTCATACGCTTCTTAGAAAAAAAAAAAAAAAAAATAGCATAAAGCAAAAGAAAATGTGGAAACAGAAAGAAAAAAGAAAAGAAAAATCCTACAGCAATACGTTTCCTTATACTAACCGCGTGCTTGCCATCATTCAGCACAGTGGAAAAAAATGTTAATCCTATGCTTTGTCATACTTAGGATGTGAGCTTTTTGTAGATACACAGGAATACCTTCCAATTAAAATTCGAAAAATATTTGTATTACAATAGTTGGCAAAAGGATTTCACAGGACTTTTTTGTACACGTTTAGCAATTAACAGTCTGTAGTTTTTAAATTACAAACAAAGCTATCGGACCACAGTTTTGCTTATTACACCTCAGTATGAAGCCGAATTTCGGTCCCCAAAATTCGGACAAAAAACACATTGTTGACTTTGTTATCCCCAATATGTATTGCCACTACTTATTTTTGGTTTAACATTCTGAAAGATGTAATAGATTTTTATAAATTTAAGAGCATATGTTTTGGGGTATTGAGAGGAAACGCCGCCAATCTTTTTCGTGGAATTATGATGTCTGTATGAAATTATTCTATAAAACTTTCGAAAATTAACAAAGACTTGATCCAAATGGAATTCCTATGAGATTTCCACGAAGTAACATTTTTAATAAAAGGGGCGTCGGTGCAACAATGTACCGCTAAATCTGTTGAATCTTCAGCTTATGTGTGATTTAGAGAAAAAATTCAACTCTCTCTTATCATAAGAGACTTCTTCGAATCAAAAATTATTTACGCTTTATGGCTTCCTTTATAGCAATAAAAAAATATCTTCGTCAAAAATTCAATTCATTCCACTGTCCTATGGGTGATATTCTTTCTTGTCTTACTTGCCTTTGCTTTACTGTTACACTATCTTTTTTGTTTTTTTTTGTACACCAAACATGTCGAGCATGAGGTTGGAACTGCATGTGGGTTCGGGGTGAGAGGACGATGACAACAACTACTTACTATTCCAAATGCAGCTAGGCCCCGGTTGTTGTTGCGGCCCGTCTTCATGTTTCTTCATGTTGTCAGCGTTGTTGTATTAGTTGCTATTGTTGTTGGTGTTGCTTCTCTTGGTTTTGTTCTTTGGCGTTGTCTGTGGGCACTGAGGCTGGCTGGCTCGCTGGTGATGCTGTCTCTAAATCCGTGCTACTTAAATTGTCCCTAAGATCCTCGTGGCAATTCTTTCGCCATAGAGCACATGCAGCTTTTGCTGTATGAGAATTTAATGACATTCTTAAGTTGTCATCAGTGCCTGGCAGGCGTGCAGCCCGATGGCGCCCAGTAGAGAGCATCAGCTTGACAGTGCATTCGGCTAAGACCAGGAGAAACTAAGATTGGGACTGGGCCAAGTAGCTTGGCTTTGTGGGGCCCGTACTCGCATGTCCGCAAGTCAGATAGTCGGGTAGTCTGTTTGCCTTGCCAAGAGAGTTGCTTTGGTTTGGTTTGGCTTGGCTTGGAGACATTGTTATCCTGTCGCTGTCGCCATGCCTGTTATTGTTGTAGTTATCGTTGTCCTGGGAGGGGCACAAGCAGCACGAAATTGACTAAGACTAGTAAAATGAGTGGAATCATTAGCGTACATACACACATTCGCCCACATATTGCGCAATCGTTGTCCCTGCAGCTATATGCAGTTCTTTGTTGCGGTATGAAGCTCCTGCGTTGCACTTTGCCCACTTTTCGTGGCATGTCGCCTTTGAAGATGAAGTCATATCAGCATTAGTGTCTGCTGTCGGCTTTCCATTTTTTTTTCTTTTCTTGCTGTGAGCTGTGCGCGATAGCAAGGAATCGTCATCTGCCTTCATTGTACTCCAGAATTCGGTGTGTGTGTGTAGTAGTAGTAGCCTTTGTACAATTTGGGTTCATATTATTTGATGTGGTTCTCTTCGGGCTTTGCGTACCTGATATGAGCTTATGTTTAGTTCATATGTTGGCTATGGGCATCGTCACAGACCAGCAGGTAGAATTAAATTTTAGGCTGAGTCGTCTACAAAGCCAACTAAACTAATCAAAATCGTAGCCAATCCCACATCCTACATCTCGCCATGTCTGTCAAATATTTTCCATTTATTTGCTTACCATTCGCCAATCCTTGCTATTAGTATAAGGGCAGAGCTGCGAAAGAGAGAAAGCCAAGCCATTTGAATATGCAATTTGACTTGACAAAACCAAAAACCGCTTGGTTCTCCATGTCGCCTTGCTTGGTGTGACACTGGTTGTGGCTGAGTTAATCTGTGGGCTTAAGCAATGGCACAGAATAACTGCGCCTGGTCGTTGTTACAGCCTTAGAGTCTTATATCCTTACAGTGTTACAGTAACACATAAAAGTTGCACGCCCGTGCATTTTATCACATTTTTTTTTGTGGTGCCGCCATTGCTATCGTCATCATCACTGTCGTTGTCGTCCTTTCTGTTGTTGTCGTTCGTAGAATTCGCGGACTGTCTGACATTTCAACGCAAGATTTATGCACTTGGGCTGCAGTTGAAGACAGTTGTCGCCTTTTTTTTCTTTTCAGTGTTTAAGCCATAATAGGTTTTTATCCGAGTGCATGAAATGCCAAGCGTGGCTTTTATAAAGAAACATTACGAAAGAGTTCAAACAAAAAAATAAAAGGAAGGAATATGGAAAGTGTCAATCCAAGTTTTTGCTGTACGCCGTTATGTTGCCCGGATTCAAGTTCATCAATTGTCAGTTGTATGCAAAAAGGTTAAATAAAATAAAGCCAACATATTTAAAAGTTGGTTGGAGAAAGAGACGAGTAAGTGCGGCAATTGAAAAGTCAACCACAAGTGTTCCCCGGGTAGGAGGTGGTGCTACAAAACTTGAAAGTACAACAAACTATAGTTAAGTTTTCTTGACACGGCAATGACAAGCACCACGAGTTGGTTTGTTGGCGGGGCGGGAAAGTCACTCCAATTGTACTTGTAGTTTTATAACACACTCGCACACTCGCACACCCAAACAAAGAAACACACACACAATTATGTCATGATAAATTGCTTTTGTATGCGTTTCCACTCATAAGCGTCCGCAGTAAAATGAAACAATAAGCCACGTCCGTCAAGTCAACTTCAGTTGAGTTGAGTCGAGACAGGAGCTAGGAGTTAGGCAGCTAGAAACGGAAGCACTAATACAGACATACACAGAGAGAAAGACACCCGAACAGGTAGTAGTACTCCATCACAAGCACAGACAATGCGACTAGACAGTCAGACACCCAGCTTAGGTCACCGAATGCTGCCTATGTTTATGCCTTCAACTTGATTGTGATAACAAATTTGCAAAGAGAATAAAGCGATTTTCAAATACAATAGTTTTAAAGTTATTAGAGTAAATATTTTTTGGTTGCAATATATCGAACATATAACAACGCTGAGCCCAAGATGACTCCGTCAATTTTTCCACCCAACTCAGAAATTCACAAGTCTCTGGTACGAGAAATTCAAATTTTACCTTTATTTTATTTTTTTTTGAGAGAATTTTTTAGGTTTTTTTTGTATCAAAGTATTATGTTTAGTAAAAGGCGTAAGAACAAAATAGAAATTAAAGCAAATGAAATAATACTGCATATTGGCTATTTTGTAAAGTCTTGTCTGTTTCCTTATATTTTAATTGTAAGTCCCTTAAGACAGATGTTTCTAACTTCAAAATTTTATTAGACGTTCATAGGTGAAAGAGCAAATTTACATCAACTTCAAGCAGAGCATTGTTAGGACAATGCTCCGGTAGATAATCGAACCACCGTTATAGTGCATGTAGTGTATTCTTTTCATTTCTCTGGGAAGAGATGTGGGTCATTTATTTACGGGGAAAGTAATAAGAAAAAGTTTAGAGATCATATCGGTATTACATAATTTATCACGAAATCTAATCGCGAATTTGTACAAATTTCAATATGACCGTTTGGTATAAGCTTGCCACGTG
This sequence comes from Chymomyza procnemis, assembly GCA_035046065.1. Classification (NCBI taxonomy): domain Eukaryota; kingdom Metazoa; phylum Arthropoda; class Insecta; order Diptera; family Drosophilidae; genus Chymomyza; species Chymomyza procnemis. Next base: position 449,584 of record JAWNOJ010000026.1, read on the forward strand.
TTAGAATGTATGTTCTCTATATGCAGTGGTGAGTAAGCACTCGCTGTATTTTGCTTTATCACTGCCTCGCTGCACTACACCTGGCGGTATTTGGTGTTGGCAAATGTTTCGAATTCATGCGTTTCGGCTAGTAATTTACCCCAAGCGTGGACAAGTTCTGGCAACTTGTATGTGCATGGTTGTGGGACTAGTTTACTGATTGTGTCTATGTCTATTTGAATTCCGTTTGTGAGTGCGTTAATAAAGACTTGGGATACAAAGTAGTATGTTTATTTTATAGGTACTTTGTTGGGTTTTCAAGTCAGCGGCAACATGTGTATACCGGCCAGATCATGTTTCGGTAGCTAATTGAAAAAACATGTTAACACTTCAAAAGGTGGATATTTCATATTATACTGCTCTTTTATAGTCAACAACTTTACAAATAACGTCACTTTCTGAGACTGCCATTTGAATTTTCCTTCAATTAATTCTAAAATTATCTCGTTTCAGTGCATAAGAAAAGGGTCTTTGCGTATACGCAACATAAAACAACTTAACTTTTCGGTTTATGTCTGGCACGACTGAGCTGCTTTTGCTAGTTAACTGCCAATCTATTATACGTGTCCTTTGACCGTAACCGTTCATAGTTTGCCTTTACGATTGCCTTTCTAGTTTTAAAGTGATAAAAGGTGTAAGGTTTAACCTATCATACAATTTGCTTTATATTAGATATAGTAGCTGTAACCCTTTTTTTTTTGGTGACCCTCCTAGTGGTGTGTCTATAGTTAAAAATTAACATGTTCTTGTGAGCAACTCTTAAACCGACAATCTTTCTATTAGTTAATAGTGTAACAGCTCCTTTCAGTCATTGACTCTGAAAATCGTTGAAAGCGGATGATATAGCCTAGGGCCCTTTTATTCAGTCAACTTTGCAGTCAATTAGCAAATGTCTGCTCGGCTTCCACTTCAGTTGTACATTTGTGTCGCTGTGACAATTATTTCTGTAATATTACTCCCAAGGATGGAACTCCAAAAACTCTTTTGACTTTCACTTCACTTGACTGACTGAGTGTAGGAGCGAGAAAGAGAGAGAGAGAGAGGTGGACTTGCATAGAGTAGACTCAAGTGCAGTGGCTGACACGTATACGGATTGTTGTCAACGTTGTCATAGCTTCCTGGTTGTGGTTCTTGTTTTTTGTCTTGCTGGCGTAGATTCGCGCTGCTCAAGTGACAAGTGTGGCAGGTCAGTCAGTCGTTCCCGCGTTGTAGCTCTTGTTTTATATCATCCACATGTGAATGTTTGCTTCTGTGCTTGCACTCCCACAACTAATTATGCGAAGGTAAAGCTAAGGAAAACATAGCTTGCGGTGAAGACATTTGCTTTCAGTTTATACGGCAGAATATTAAAATAAAAGAATCTGCGGGCAGTCCAATTTCATTAAAACTCAAAAAACTAAGAGGTACGACTTGGAAGCTTGCTGCAATTGCTAGCTTCAACTATATGAATATAAGGCTACCCTTTAAATCGCATATAGAACTCTCGTATAGCCTGAAGTTCGGCTTCATAAGAAATATTTAACACTTAGCTGCAATTGTGACGGTTGAATACTGCCAGGATTCTTGCATCTAGATAATAGCTAAGTATCTTCAAGAAAACACATGCTCTCTTTTTTTTCAAATGCTGTAAGTTTGTGTGTCGTTTTTCCTGGATGTGTGTTTGTGATGTTTTCTAATTTTCACAAAATAAGCAATTCTCACGTCTCCGCGTTTTGTGGATGTGTGTGCGAGTGTGTGTTGGCCTGTGGTTTATATTCATTTTGTATTGTATTTTGGCTGGATTTTTTTTATTTTTTTTGTGTCGAGTTTTCGCCCAACGCGACTTCGTCGACGACTCTTCGTCGGGACTCTAAATTCAATTTCAACTTGTCTGTTTGCTAGTATTTTGCCAACGGGCGGCAGGTGACGCCACAAAACGCTTTATGCAGACTTCAAAGCAAGTCAATTTGCAACTGTAGTTGTGTGTTATAGGCGCCAGCCCCGCCCATGCTACGCCTGGCTTGCGCCCACAGGCAGCGCGGCGTGTGAGTGTGTGTGTGTCTCTGCATTGTTTCGGAGCTGACTGTGACACACACACAGTGGTTCCTGTTCCTGTTTCTGTTTCTTTCTTTGCCACTTTATTTATTACGAAAATTTGTTTTATTTCATTTTCTGCACAATCGATTGAAGTTTAGTTTTTGCTTTGTTTTTCAGCAAATGCTCGTTTCTTTATGGTGGCAGTCCATGCATATGGCATTCGCGTGCTTAGCATTGAAAGAAAAAAAAAAAAAATCCTTTGATGTTGTCCGCGAAACGGAAGCGTCCTGTAAATGTTATTTAAAATTTTTGTTCCCTAAATTTTTCTTTTATTTTCCATTTAAAATGTGTTGGTTTGTTTTTCAAAATTTAACTTTATAAATTAATTGTATAAAAAATGTAAATTTTTTCTTTTTTCTTTGCAGGTAAGTGAGGGGGCGGCAACTCTTGACTTTAGTAAGTATAAATTAGTTTCTTACATGTACTTAAGTGAAACAACTTGGAATACTTTCATTTATAATTTCATTAGATTAAAATATCATAAGGCCCATAAAAGTTAATTATACTAAAGCCAATCGTGTACGCCCAAACAATGAAATAATCAGCTTAGTACAGCCCAGTTGACGATTACCCGCCGTCGTCTTTTGTATTGTAGCCTTTGCCAGGCCATTAAGTTTCTCGCGTAAAAGCAAAGCGTGGGTCTTTGGGCTTAGTGAACTTTGATTTTATACGATAATTATAACGTGCCCCCTCATGTGCGCACACCAAGCACCAAAATGGTAAAAATATTGTCCAATTGTTTGGTCGTCTTACGTGCAGCTATGCGTCATTATGAAAGCATTTTTTATTTTCTTTTTTTTTCTTTTACCTTTATGTACATGTACATGTGTAAGAACACAGCAAAAAAAAAAAAAATCGAAAGAAACTCTCATGCAAGGAGTTCAGTCGTGCGTTGAGCGGCACGGCGATTTATTGCGCCAGCGACACGTTGACATGCCGCCCCGAGCATTTGTTTGTGCCTCAGGCCAATTTCTTAGGGGCAATTTGAAAATGTAACTCCCCTGGCCGCAGTTCCCCAAGAAATTCGTTCGCATTGTTTTATGGGTCGCACTGTGTCTGTGTGTGTGTGTTCGGTCTCGGTACGGCGTTCATTGTTGCCAATTACCGCAAACCTCGTGCACTTCGTACTTGGCTCTTGGCATATGCTGCGTATACGTAATTTTATTGGACACTAACTGCACGTGTGTGTGTGTGTATGTGTGTGTGTGTGAGTCGGCACCGCATCGTAAGCTTTCGTACGCAAGTCCTAGGCCAACATAAAAAGCTTTCGCCGCAACTCGGCACGGATGGGCTATCAAAACAAAACCGATAATTGCATGAACACCTGAATACTATGAACACAAAACGCTCTTTCACTCTCTCTCTCTCTCTCTCTCTCTCTCTCTCTCTCTTACGACGCTCTCTTGCTTGTAGTAGTAAATGTAGTAGTAGTCTCCACTGCTAGTTCTTTAAAAGGCAACTGCCAACATTGAGTGCAGAGTGGGAACCCCTTGGGGGCAAGCGGTTCGTGTAGGCAGCCGGCCATTGATTACACCACTTGACACACTTTCCGGTTGCAAGTGTAATTGATTCATCAATAAAGCAAATTAGCGTAGCCGCTGTGAAGCATTTGATTTGCAATTTCTGCTGTCTCTATGGTAATTGCATAAATAAATGCATAATTTATAATTTATTGAATTGTGTCGCAATTGAACATTAAAGTTAGATAAGTATTCCTGCTATTTAGCGTATCCTTAGTGCAGTTTTGTACGCAACTTGCGGCTTACAGTTTGACAGTCACTGTAGGCAAAAGTCTACAAAATAATTTGGCGCCAAACATTGCTGCTCTCTTAAACACACAACTTCGGTAAATGCCGAAGCATGAAACCGAATGTGCCAGCAAACGAAATGCCAGCATATGAGTCCTTTCGTGCTTTATGGCACGAAGCTGCCAATCAGTTTGCGACAGAGTCTCGTAACGTACGGTACGCTAACAACTGAGCTACGGCTGTAGGCGTGACCAATGGCAGCTGCCTAAAGTCAAACCGTAAACCGTAAACGGCCTATAAAAATAATAATATAAGATTCGCGCCAAGTTGAAACTAACGCTATACGAGTAGCAGATTATACAAAATATTGTAAGCTAGCGAGCATTGTTTTTTATACGAGACAATGTCGCATGTGTGAATGTCCTAATAGAGCAATTGTTAGTACAAATGAATTATTACACGCTGTTCCCGGCAAATGCGACGAAGTTGCACTGATTGGCACTTGTGTGCGCGTGTGTTGGCAACAGTGCGTGCCAATTGCAGACGCCACTGCTACTGCCAAAACGTGCGTGCCAAAGTGCCGCCCAAGTGCCACAACATTAACTCCGGCGGTGTAGCAGCGCCGTGTGTAATGAAATCATAACCAACAACAACAAAAACAACAGAAAAGAAAAGTAATACAAACGCGGCTGTGTAATGTCTGTGTAAATCATAAAGTGTCAGCGAAGTCAGTCATGTGTATTTTTCGTATAATTTAAGCCAAAAACGTAACCAAACCAAACCAAACCAAACCGAACCAAACAAGCCACGGCAACAAAATGTTGCAAAAAAAAGCAAAGTCAGAGGAGTGTGTCTACAGGATTCTTTGCATATAATTTCATTTAGCAAATGTGTTGGAAAATTGTAAGAGCGTAAAGAGTGGAGTATCGCAAGTGAAGCAAGCTAGCTAGTCAAGCAGATGAAGTACATACAGCCAATGTTGTGCCACTTTAAAGCATTAGCTGTAGGCTAATATTGCAACGGCCTAGAGTGAAAACGATTTGCATGCAACTTTGCCACAAAGCGCAACCAACCAACTTGTTTGTAATGTGTACAAAGCTTTGCTTCAAACTTTTGAGCTCCTTCTTCAGTTAGTTTGTGGAACTCTCGAAAAATGGGAAGGAAGCAAATCTTAACACTCTTTTGCCAAGCTGCCAGCTGTGCTTGTTCCTCGCGTTCACTTAGTAAATAAATTGGCAATCGCCGTTAATGTGAGTTTATGTGCGTTTCTTCGTGTTATAGTTTGGCGCGCTACTTTTCAGTGCTATATATATATATATATATTTGGCACTATTTTCAGGATACATTTTCCTGCTGGTTTCTCTTTTTTACTTACGTCTCTGTGCCGCTGCCGTGTTGGCATGTCTTTGGCGCTTGCCTGTGCTCATGTGCAAATCGTAAATTTACCTTAATGCCGAAATTTCACGTGATAATGACGTGATTACCTGGTGCACACACACACACATGCCTAGCTCGTGGAGTAGGGTGAGTGCGGCAGTTTGCCAAGGCGAACAAACACAAGGACAACTTGAGCTGCAGGGATCACCGTTTGGCAAAGAAAAAAAAAAGGCGCCACAAATGTTGCGCTCATGCACATGCCCATGTCGACGCCTCTGTGTGTCCCTGCGTCGCATCAGTAACGTTAATTCATTGAACTAAGAACTGAAGGGCAGAGGCAGCTCTGCTATATACCTGCGCGCCTATTTAAGCCTGTTAGGCAGCAGCTCGTCGCATTTGCCGTAAAATGTTGTAGCAAAAAGTTAGGCCGCGTTGTTTGTGCGCCACTGCCACTGCCACTTCAGCATAAACTACACGTAAACAGAAAACCACCGAACCAGCCACCAAACTGCCAGCCGACATCCATCCCAAAAAGCAGCCACGCACACAACGTCGCACACTTGAAAAATTAGAATGAATGCTAAAATACTCAGTAGGTGAAATAGTTGGCGGTGCATTGGACTGAATTTATGGTAGTAGGGAGCTTTGCTCCATGTTGGTAGTGGGTTGGTTGTTAGCCAGGCCTAAGCGTTAAATTGTTGGCGTACTTTTCAAGTGCTGTTGAATGAGTCGAGTTTTTAGATATGTGTTTACCACCACCACCACCACCAGTGGAAAATATTCAAATGTCATGTGTGTGCGTGTGCCGAGCAACAACCCTAGGGCCTGAAGGGTACCCCATCGCACATCTGACTCTGTTGAACTTAAATTCTGTGTGCACATTATTTGGCCTAGTAAATGTCTTCAAAACACAAAATGTCTGTTCTATGGGTGTGACTTAGCATTCAACTTGTTTGCTAGCAATCGCGAAATTTCGTGTCATTTTGTTTTGTTGCAAAACTTTTTAATTACTTTTGAACGACGATTCGAACTTTTCGCCTGCCTTCTTTGTACACACTAATTACAGTCGGCTGGTTGCTATTCATTCATTCGTTGGTTCATTTATTCGTCCTTCTTATTGCCTAATTTAATTTGAGTTTTAGTTGCTTATCAATGGTAACTACTGCAGTTAGAGCCTTAAAGCAGGACTTTGTCGGCGTAACATTTAAAAATGTTGCTTGGCATTTCCGTTTCCGGTTGGTACCGTGGCTAAAGCAAATCCAATGGCCATCGGGCTTCGGGCTTCGGGCCCACTGCTAAGAGCTAAGGTTGGACGCCAGTTTGTTGCTATTACCTTGACATTTTTGCAGCATTTGCTTAGTTACCTATTCACCTACAAGGACCCAAGCACCGACCTCGTACCTGTACGATCTTACCGCCCACGCGCAATATTATTCTTAGTAGCGAGAAAACAACTTTTACTACAAGTTTAACAATATTTGTTTTTACAGCTGCTTTTGTTGCGGTGTATGGTGTGAGCGGGTGGTGTCCTTTCACTTTGCATTCCTTGCTGGTTGCATTCAAGTCATGAATCATTTTTAGCTGCACTTTGGCTCAACCCGGGCTTGTTGTGTAAATGTGAATGTCTTTGTACTTGAAATTTTTTTATCCATCTATTTTTTTTTCCTTTTTCTTTATTTTGTGCTTTTCTACAAGCAGATTTGCTTATGTAAATACAATACGTTGCCCTGCAATGAATTCCACTTTTCAATGCTTTGGCTGTGCTCGATTCACTTCTCACAGCTGGTCACTCACTATATATTCCTACTACTTGGTATTTACTGTCTATGTTTTCAGTCAGTATGGATTTGTTGTTGTGCCATTCACTGGCATATTCGAATGGCTTATTCAGGACTGTGTGACAGCTGACACAATGTTGGCCACCACAAAAACAACAACTATAAGCATAAGCCATTTCTCTCGTTTTTTTCGTTCATAATAATAATAAATGGGTCGTTCAAATTAAATACTCATACTTGCTGTATTTATAAAGTACTTGCTGGCGTCTCATGCCACCATCTTTGCCTCTCTTTGAAATATCACACATCAACGACGAGTTTAAATAATTGCGACCGCAATAAATTATTAAATCAACGACAATTACAATCAGTCGAACAACCTCTCAGCTCACGTAGTCCGTGCAATCAGACAGTTGTGAATGAAAAAATCAATCAATGTCCTTTGGCAGGCTTTTTATGTGTGCTATTTTTATTTGTTTGGGATTGGGGTTTGGGCGAGGGCCTCGGACTGGGTGCGACTAAATAAGTAGACAAATGCCATAAAAGGTGGATTATAATGAGTTTGATGTAGTTGTAGCTAGCTATATTGCAATTATAAGGGCCAGCCAGCCAGCAGGTAGCCAGCACCATTGGTCCGAATCAAAGGCAAAATAAGTTTCACGTTACTAATACGCAGTGTGGGCCGCAAACGACCAGTAATCGACATTATAGCCACTCATCGAGGGGTTAGCCATTGGCAAGCGTTGGGGCAAAAATTAAACATTTTTTTTTTATGCATATGCTTGTAAGTGGGTGTTTTCGGAGGGGGTGTGGTGCGTGTGCGTGTGTAAGTTACGTGTTTCGAGTGCTTTGTAATCGATATTACAATGTATGAATTGTGCGGCCATATCGGCGCCATTGTGCACATTGTAATACAACAAGCGAGAGCGACAAAGTATTATGAACCTGTTATGTATACCTATCTACTTCTACTACCTGTGCTTTTTATCATGCATCAGACAGCTCCATTGTGACTAGTGACGTAGGTTGCTTGTATGTAGGGGGGTGTATTTGAAGCTCGCGGGACTATTACGTTTGGGGTTGGGCATATATGTTTCATAGTCTCTGTATCTCTGTATGAGTGTAATTTAGCCACAAAATTGCCTTTGTGCGCTGCAAAGTTGTTTCTACAATATGCCGCCTAGCTTGTTTGAGTTGCTGTTTTGGGATGTGATTCGTGTAATTCATTTGCTTTAGACAAATCAGTCAAACGGCAAGTTAAGTTTTGGAGATTGTCTACTTTGCATCGCATCATATTGCCACCGAATAGTTACATTTCCAAACAGTTGTCTACCCTTTGCACTTGCTTGCCTCATGCTCACTCATGTCATTCTGACAGCCTTCCGATTGCTCTTGTCGCTGTCGTTGTTGTTGTTGCTGTTGATGTTGTTTCACTTTATGTCATTTTTCGATTTATGTGTGATTAGTGTTGCTATTTTTTTTGTGTTTTCTTTTTTTTTTCGTCAGCTGTCTAGGTGACATGCCGCTCAGACACTGAGACACTCATCGCTGCCACATTCATTCACGTGCACTTGCTCAGCTGCTACTAGAGCCTACGATCGTTTCTGGCTTCCTGTCATTGCGCATATATGTACCATGTGTCTTTGTATATGGGAAACATACAACAAGCAAGTCTGATTTTCCATTTGTCTGATTCTCTTGTCAGTTGTCATTTTCTATGAATATATTATATGGTGTGTGTATGTGGGTCGTCTCTAGCTCCATGACTCTCTTCAACATACCAATATGTCTGCACTGCATACATACTTCATTCTTGCTTGTCGTTTTAGTAGCATTTTTGTACTGCAGCCCCGTTTCGAATTACACGCTTCAATGTTTTTATAAAATGTGTAAATGAAGTCACAATAAGAGATTCCCCATGCATATGGGCTCTTCGTACCATCGTTCCAGCATACAATCTATATTATATGGTGTTGTCTGAGCCGAACAATAACAACAATGACATGCTATAAAATATGCAAGCACCATAAATACCTGCATACCAGGTACACCAACCAACCAACCAGCCAGCCAGCCAGTCATAACACCTGTGCCGTCCCTTTGCCAATATACAGATATAAATATTCGGTTGTTTGTTTGCCTGATTGTTGATGTAAATGTCAAAATAAATAATAAATAAATAAAATTTTGTAGCCTGCTGGCTCCGCGCTTGAAACTTTGTTGCCTTATTTGCACAAAATTGAAAATCCATAAAACAAATTTTAGTCACTTCCCTGTGTGTCACCCTCTGCGTATGAGCAATTGTTGCTCTATAGTCGTACAGGCGTCACCTAAATATCGCCATTTTCATACTCGAAATAACTTTAATAAACATTTAATGTCATTGATTAGGCACTTAATCCGCTTCTAATTAAAGCAACGTCGGCAATATGGGATGGGTTGAGTTCCCCCTTTTAATTTTTAACAGTTGCCTAGTATCGATGTTATGATAATGCGTTAATTGCTTAATCAATTACTCTATTATTGATGGCAGTTAATAAAGTGTACTAAACCAAAGAGATGGGTTATGTACAAAAATCGTCCTTTTAATTCTATCGTGAATAAATAGTTACGCGTTATTTAAGGTCGGCGTAGAACTTGAATATATAATAATAAGAACTAACTTTATTCATTCGTTTATCATTTGAAAAATAAATTTTTTTTGTTAATAAAATTGTGATTGTTCGGGAAAGCATCGTCTGATAATTAATATAAATATTTTGCGATTTCTCTACGCAAATTTTTTTCACTATATTTTGCGTGTTATATATTATTTTGCTTGAAGCGAATCAGTATTTACACTTACAATATTTAATTTTTCAAAAATGTTCAATAATGATAATAGCTTTAAGTAAAAATTATAAAAATAAAAATGGTTTTTGATTGGTGTGTAACATAGTTAAATTTTACTTATAAGGAATCTCTTAAAAAAACATTTTCTTAGTTTAAAAGTTGAGTGTTAACTTGTTACTAAAAACGTCTGTACAGGAGAACATGGCTATATAAAGGCTATTTTTAGAACTCTCAGGGTAGCACTTTGTCTGGCTTAAGAGACAGAGTTGCAAAAAGATTGAGCAAAGGATAGTAATATTGAAGAATATCTGATCCAGCTGCCGAGAAACTTTTCTCTTTAAATGGAAGCCAGCAATGACAGGCTACCGGGATCAGGATGTGGTGATCTATGTCTCTGGAAAAGCTAAAGTAAATTTATAATAGAGTAAACAAGGGTTTGGGGAGAAAATATCTATTTTATTCATTAAAAACTCATGTCTCAATTTCGAACATTTTAAAGAGACAAAAATAAAAAAACGTAAACCAGAAGATATTAAGCTTACGCAATAGTTCTCATAAAATATTTATAAACTTAAGCGCATTTTTGTACATTCGTTTAGTCAGATAATATTTAAAAAGGATTCGTAAAAGGCACGCTTATGGCCAGTGAGTACCAATATAATGGAACATTCAATACTTTAACTATTAAGTAGTTTATTTTGTGCAGCACTTCTCATTCATTGGGGGCTGACATTCAGGCATGCAAACATCCGTACATATATTTATGGAGTCCACACATAGCCATACCATGTAGATGTGCACGTAACTAAATACATTGAATCCTTCAGCTGACCATTCATATTGTGCACTCACTCTCTTATTCATACGTGCGCTTATTGCAATGTTCATTGCTCCATATTCATTATGGCAATGTGCGTTCGTTCCTCATGGAGTCGGTCTTGTACTCGACTCGGAACGGCTCCTTGACAGTTGGCTGTTGCTCATTGGGCTTGTACGAGTGTCCGATACGTTCGATAATCCAATAAATATTTATGAAGCACTTTATTGGAACAACACTGAATTACTTTATACATGTGCTTGTGTATTCTTTCATTGCTCCTCTGCTACTTCTTCACTCTGCTCTCTCTCTCTCTCTCTCTCTGTCTTTGCTCTGCCGTGTGCATGTGCAAGCTTCTTTCAGTCGGGTTTCCGGATGCGAGTGTGTGACGTGTGTGCGGTTGTGTTCCGCTCAGACTTATAGTAGTATATCATGCCGTAAAGGAAACACTCGCAAAAAAGATATGGCATTTTGTTGGTTCTCGGTATGTCGACTGCTGCCTGCTGCTGCTGCTGCCGCTGCTGCCTTTTAGTTTCATAATACTCATACGCATTGTATACTTTGATGTGGTTAACTTTGGTTCGTCTGGTTGTGCGGCAATACTGTCGAGTAACTTGACTGGTTGTGATCTGGGTTTGTTGATATTTTGGCTTTTAATATTTTTAAAAGTGTTTTCTGCCCCTTACTCGCACATTGAACCCCTACAACTCTACGCCATAGTCCTGCCCAAGTGCTGCAGTAATTGCTTGTCTAGTTGTCTGTATGATTGTCCATCTCTGCATGTGCGTATGGGAGCTTAAGGTTGAAATTATGAACTGTCGACTCAAGTGATTAAAGTGTGGCAAAATGCAGCAGTTTGTTGACCCAATTAGACACCCGTCAAATGGCAAAGGTTAAGTAAGCAACAGTCCATCCAGTTCGTTTGCCTCCATCAATTTAAGCATAATTTATCATGCGGCTGTAACTCATAAGTCTAGGATCACTTGCTGCACAATTTTCATTATTTATGTGAAGCCTGTCTTGGGTCGGCATTTGTCTAACTAATGCGAGTCACGGTATTTTATTTATTACCTATTACCCCTTCCAATCCTGACCGCAGCCGAGATGTTTTATATATTATGTTTTCGTATTTGTAATACAAAATCACTTATATTTAGTGTGGAAAACAGCAACTCACTACAAAGCTTTTTAAAATGACAAAATATAATTCCACATAACATGATTGCACAAAATTAGAGCGAGCAAATTGAACATGAATAACTGAAATAATTGAAAAAAGCAGGAATAATTTAATTAAAACAGGCAAAAAATTAACAAAATTTAAGATAAACAAATATTTTAATGTGAAACAGAAATAAACAGACTGTTTTTTTTTTGCTACCAAATTCGCACACATTAATACTAATAATGCAAGGGAAAAACTGAAAAATGAAAATCAATACAATTGCAAACATTTAAACAGCCAGCGAGACGACAATGACAAACAACAGCGAAAATGCGACAACGAGCTCTGCTACAAAACCAACAAGAACAATAACAAAAAAAAATGAAAAAAAAATACAATAGCAAAAAGTATGAATGACGATTGACTGGGAGGAAGTACTGGGTACACAACTCCCCCAACACCATACCTTTGCGGGAGGGCGTAAAATTATTGACCAAATTTTCATGCCAACTCACCGCAAAAAAACAAGCAAAAGTGCAAGGAAGGCCATCCAATTGTATTGTTGGATGACGATGGGTGACGACGTGCACGTGCACCGGGGTGCCAGGCGGAACAAAGAATAACTGGGTCAGTTTGACATGTTGTTGTCGCAGCACGCCCTGACGGCTGCAATATTTGGCAAGAGCAATGCGCATAGTTAGGGTTTATGCGAGCACAATTTACAATTTTACTAACGAATTTGGGAAAATGTTAGCTTTTTTTTTTTATTTTTGCTATCATTGTTCGCAACTTTCTGCAGCATAACTGTATTTGTATTGGGTATTTCTCTGGTAGTTGTGCATAAGTTAGGAATTTTTATGAGTTTTCTATCTTCAAATGATTGGTTAATTTTGACGATTTCTTCAGTTTTCATAAATATATATAATTCATATTATAAGGATTGTAACGTGACTCAACTATAACATAGACTTTTCAATTTTTGTAATAAATTGTGCATGCATAAACTATCGTTTAGAACGCAAGGCCAGCTAGCTGACTTTAAATAAAAAGTAAGCAAATGCAGGGGGTAAATGGGTTTTAGCGAATGTCAATGCATAAAATTCATTCAATGACTTTTGTAGCTATTTTTCCTTTTGAGAAGGCGGCGGCTTTCGACGAGGGATCTGTGGTGCAGGGTTTACAAGTCAGACAAATAAATTGCAAGACATGCAATAAGACGTACCAAATGTGTGTCTAAGTGCTCCCTTCTTTCACTTTGGCTACGCTACTCCCCTGTCTAGTTGTTTCTCTATTCTTGTATGCAAATAAAATTGTACACGAAATTTACTTCATATGTACAGAAGGACTTGTCCAATGTGTGTGTGTGTGTGAATGTGTAAGCAAGTCCTATGCATTGAAACCTTAAACCGAAACATGACTTTGAGTAACGTTGCTGCTGCATGTAAATGGGGCCATGCCACACGTTTTCCAGTAATCATCCATTATCGTAATGCCGAGCATGCCCTCCTATATACCCTACACACACACACACACACACACACATGTGTGTGCTAGTCTCAATGTGCTTGAATGTGTGTCCCAAGGGTTTAGCTGTGACTGCTGCCTACGTGTGTGTGCAGGCTGGTCGATTGGATTATGCTATAACCTGCGTATGATTCAGTCTAAAGAGCAGTCAGCTGGTCGTTCTTGGTAGGACCAAGAAGCTCTGCTGCGACATTTATTAATGATGCGTTTGACTTTTCTTTGGCATTCCCGCAGTAGCATCATCATCATCATCAACATCGTCGTTATCATAATCGTCTATCTGCTATAGATGTAAGGTTGATACTGCAGCTGAGCTTGTTTGATTTGCGTAATCGTTGCTTGAATCACATTAATTGAGCTCTAAGCCCTTTTGCCATTTCCAGCAATTATTATCCAATCGATATTGAAAAGTTCAAAAGTCTAAAAGCAAAAGGTCAACTGTCGGTTGAGTTTTTTTTTTTTTCATGTCATCACTACTGTCTCCAGAAAATGGTCAGCAATTACCAGTCAGTTTAAATACGTCATCGTTCACTTGTGGCCTATTCCCAGCTAGAACACTGCGAAGTATAGTGTGGATAGAGACTGGATAGTGTTGCCAACAAGTAATTTAAATTTTTTATTACTTGAGCTAGCTTTGTACTTACTCACTCCAATCAGCATTTACGGCGATTGTAGCCTGCACCTGTTTAAATTCACATGAACTTATACATAGTCAGACACGCAGACACAGACATGAGTACAGACATCAAAAACTAATCATGGTTGGGCTGAAATCGATACTCATAAATTAAGTCCATAAAAACGACAAAATACGAGTGTATCAACCATCCATATGCGAGTATAAATAGTATCCAGCTCACTGTGTGTATACACTGTCGATAGGCACGAATGGGAACTTTGAAGTGTCTGTCTGCACTGCGACTCGAAAAGGCTAAAGTTTAAAGCTGTCAAGGAATGTGGGCGGAATGTGGAAATAAAAACGTCACTCTCGCCTCTCTCGCTGCTCCAACGGGGGCTACCACTATGTATGAGTATACTACTACTTGTATAGAATGTCAGTAATCAAATACGGTGTGAATCGCTATGCCATTCATGCCACATTATTGCCGCTCAGTTAAATGTTCACGCTCTCTGGGACACACACAAATCTGTTGTAATTTCAGCGCCATTTGATTCCTGAATTAAGGCTAAAGCTGTGACAAAACAAAACAGCAGCCGCTAAATTGCGCCTGTGTCAGTAATAATTAGACATGTCTGTCTGGTCTTATGATTCCCGGGTGCAATATGTGCGGGCTTCAGTCTTATGGGTTGCCTTATAATGGAGCTAGCTGTGTCATTGCCATTGAACTTAATTCAAGTAAAGTTGGCATCCGGAATTCAAGAGAGCAGCACACTTAAGCCATTCTCAACAATAAAACATGCTTTCAACGCACAAGTATAAAAGGCATTAGCCAGAGGGGCAACTTGTATAAGAGAGTAAAGTCTGCCAGAGAGGTCGGCCGTCTCACTCACCTTAATGTCATACAAAGTGCTGCGCATTATTATTCAAATGATATGCAGAACGCAGACGTATCCGATCAGCACATCGTTCATTACCAGCCGTATTGTTTGTAGACCAGCTTTGCAACTCTTTCTAATCAGCGTGAATTGTTTCTTTTACTTCCTTCAAAGGCACCCCTGGCGCCGCAGACAGACGATTAAAAATTCATTAGAGTTTGCCAATGTAATTATGTGCTTTTGAAAACAGTTGCCTAACTGGGCTAAAGCAAACAAATAAACAAACTGGTAGGTAGCTCTTGGGTAGGCAGGCTTGGCTCGGCTTGTTGGCGGGCAGGTGGATTTATGGGTAAGGACTGTTCCAAGGACAACCACACTGCCGCCTATGTTGTTGGCATTCAACTTTTGCAGCATAAAGTTTTCACATTAAACGAGCTCTGGCATTAAACTCGAATAAAAGTCATGTCAAAATTAGCTGATTTGTCAGAGTACTTTAGGAAACGCGGAAACAGCTTCGAACAGACTCTTACCGCCAGTCGACATACTAAGATTGTTATCAACTGCAGAAATTGCTGTAATTGCACTTTGTACATTGTTAGAGTTAGGGTAGACGCCTATTTTTATGCTTCTTTGCATTTTTTTTTTTGTTTTGTTCTCGTGCATTCATTCATTCTTTCATTCACTTAAAGTATAAGTAGATGGCATAATTGTTCCGCTTGCCACTTTGTGCAGCTTTGTGGCATGGCTAGACTTAGGCATAATGTAATGCATTGGTGCTTTGGCAACCGCATCTCCTGTTGTCATGACTTTAAATTGCATTTGTCATGCACAGACGACGACGACGACTGCAGCAGTCGACACGGTGTCATAGCGATACATTGCAACAGGAGCTAAGAAAGTGCCTCTTGGTCTGTTTGTGTGTGTGTGTGTGTGTGCGGGAGTTGGTTCATTTTCAGCTGCTGCGGGACTGACAACGACGACGACAACAACAACTGACTTGACACCTTGCACTATGTTTCTCGGTACAACATAATTACATCAGGGGGTCATATAATGTGTGCAATGTGAGTCGCTAAAAGTTGCTTCAATTTGTCGCTGCTTTGCTCCAACATGCTTGCACAGTGGGACTTTTTATCAAACTGTTGTGGAAAATAACTATTTGGTAGCAAATTCGGCAATATACAAAATAAGTTCATATATTATGAAGTCAAACAATTATAACAAAATTCGTGTTAAAATGCATAAGTGGGTCGACATTTTTGAAAACTTTTACAAAAATAACTAGTAAAATATAATTTTGGCTACAATCTACATTATGTTGCAGAAACATTAAACTTTCATTTTTGAAATATGTTCGCCTTATTTGCTCCGTTTTTTGATGCACTATCCATGTGTGAAACTTGCTTGGCGTTATTTCGAACTAAACCTTATTAAATAGAATTGTATTTTTAATGCAATTAGCCACAAGTCAGTCAGAGTAGTAGTAACTTTTGTAATACATGACAAGTTCCTAATTAGATCTGCACAATTTCGACTTCCGAACGCAGGCAAGAAACAAAAAGAGATGACTTTTGAACATGTCGCTTTAATACAGCCAAAGACTATTGCATATTTGTTGGCGTTGCTCTGGTTTACTATAGATAATACGGCCATTGTCTTATTGTAATAAAAAAATTCCAATTTGAATCGAATTGCAGACTTGCTGCAAGTAGAAGACCCCAAAATCCAAGGCAGCACCACTTGGTCAACTGTGTCAATGCATTGCGGTTGCTGCACACACAATCTGTGGGCTACTCAACAAACTGAGGGCATAGACTTTGTGGCACATTTATTGGCTTGTTTGGTCAGACTCGTACACACACGTACACACACACACACATGTACATTTAAATGTGTTCTACTTGGTTTGGCTACAAATAGAAGTATCGGATGCCAGTGCAAAGGCGTTTATTATTAGCCAGTTCACCTAAAGCCAACGCTTTAACACTTGTGTTTGGACAGCTGCTGGGCTTGAGGTTGAGCAGTAGGCTCGGGTCAGTGTATTGAGTGTGTTCCAGACACGTTAACAACTAAATTGCTTTTAACTTTTTGGCTAAAAACTTTAAAGTTGATATAAATAAATAAACTTTGAGGCAGTAGCACACGTAACAATTTTGTAAGGCAAGCATGGCTTTATTTTAGTTTCAATTTTCGCTTCGTTATTTTTTCATGCCAGCAAGCATATGCTCGTCCCATCTCGTTTTCTTTCTGTTTTCCATCTCTCTTGTTGTCTTTGGCGCCAACATGCTTTTGCCGCCATTTTGCGCTCGTTATGGCAACACTTTGGCACAAACGCCAAACCAAAGGCAGGCGCGCAAAGGACTCGCGCCTAGACGCTCCTTTCTGTGCTCATTCGCAAAAAAAATAGAGAAAAAAAAAATGTTATTGCGTCAACTGTGGCAATGTTGGCTCGTTGTAAGCTATAAAGTGCAGGGCATAGGCAAATGAGGTGCATGCAGCGGGGAAATCATTTCATGCAGAAACAACAAGGGAAATGCGCACAAAACGCCTCCATCTGCTGCTTTGCATTCACCCTGGCACTCAAGTGCAACATAAAGTGCTAGTGTTTGTGTGTGTGTGTGTGTGTGTGTGTGCCATAGTGTTTACCCGCGTGCGCTTCGTTGACTGGCAACTATCGTCGCCTGGTTTGGGCGCCCAGCCGCACGTGATTGACTGCAGCTGTCGTGGACCGCCGACTGACTGCAACATGTCTGCTCTGACGCCTGTAGTTGGGCAATAATTTTCTTGACTTTATTTGCAGCAACTGCAAATCCTGCCTGCACCTCTACCATCACAACTTGCTGCTTCTTCCCTTGTTGCGTTTGGTAATTGACGCGCATCTCGGTGCTGTGTAAGCTTTGGCTTGTTTGCCTATTCCCGTCATGTTTGTTTACATGATTGTGCACATGAGTGTTGACAAGTTTGTCTTTCTGTCCCTGCTTCTGTCCCAGTCCAATGTCGGCAAATGCATTGCGGCTCTAGTGTTTGCATTTCTTTTTCACAGCAAATCACAGAAATTTATTTTTTATATTGATTTCGTAAACATTGGTTTGCGATTTGTTCACGATTTGTTCGATCAATGGTAAGGCACAAAGTGCATTAATTTATTGGCAAGCGAACGTTCGTTGGGAACGCATATTGCATATTGTTCATAGCCATCCCATCATGCTGTATGCAACAACAATGAACACTTGTCTCTACGTTGTCAGTATTGGTGCATAACGTAGAGTAAAAAAGGAGTTGCAAGTTGAAGAAAAAAAGTAGCAACCTGAAACCGCAGCAAGTCGCGACAACAACAGCAGCAACGACAACAATAAAAACAAGAGCAACAACTTTTTACATTTACTAAAAACTTTTCAACATTTTCTTCTTGCTTTCGTTTGCTGCTGCTGCACACATACACTCGCCCACACGCACACAGACACATACATTCTATATGTATATACTCATACAGACATACTGCTGCAGACATAGACTCAGTGAACAAATTGTAAATGAAAAAGTTTTTATGTTATTCAGTGTTTGCTGTTGGCGGTCTGACTTGCCTGCTGCCTCAGTGTGTCTCTCTGTCTGTCTGTCTGTCTGTCTGTCTGTCTGTCCGTCCATCTCAGTCTTTCGCGCGTTGGTGTCTATGTGTGTGTGTGTTTCCGTTTCCGCTTTGCCATTGCCGGCTCTGTGCCTTAAACTTTGTTGCTGGCTCATGGTTATTATTGTTGTTTGTGTAGTTGTTGCCGTTATTGCAGCATTATGTCTATTGTTGTCTATATAAATTTTGTCGAAAGTAATTGTAAATGCTGTTCATAGTTGGTTTGTTGTCAATTCTTGTGCTCTTGGCCGGATTCCCGTGGTATACTTTTTACCGTCAGGGGGTAATTTTTTTTTTTGTAATTTTTGGTGCTCTTGCTGTGAACATGTTTGCTTATTTGTTTTTTTGTACAAGATCTAGCAATTTGGAAATTAAAGTCAAGCCAGCAGTGAACGTATACGTAATATTCAAAATAAATAGATGTACAAAATAATTGTTTTCAATTGGAAATATGTTAAGAAGAGTTTTGCTTCAGCGATCTAAATGTTAAATTTCAAGAGCCAAGGACTTTCGTGTTAACTCAATTTAAGTAAAAACAACAAAAATGACAACGTTGATGTTGCTGCACTCAATCATAGGCTGCAACAGGACATAGCACAAGCAACAAAAGGTATGCGCCAATGCAGGCGATGTAGCGCAATGACAAAACTTACCAAAGGACAGCAAGCTGGCCAACCAAACGCGTTACAAAATGTGCTGAATAAAAGCAAATAAAATCAAAAACCAAGAAAGCAGACTAAAAAAAACCAAGACCAAAACAAGAAACTGACAAAAATAAAAGCGACAAAAATTCATACGAATACCACCAACGACCCCAACGATAAAAACGCCATCAACTGCAGGGGTTCAGGAGCTATCAGGCAGGTGCAACCCTGCCTGTAAATATCAAAGTCAACATTAGGAGCGACGACCAGACGCCTACGTCGAGGCCGACAACATGACCCGCTTTAGAATAAAAAACTTAAAAATCCTCTCATGCTGTCTTAGCGTGTGGGTAACACTCTTTGGCGGCACGCTGCATTTGGCCAGCTGCAGTGAGTTCCCTGAACGAGAGTGCTGTGACCTGACTACCACATCGACAGTGGGTCCTCTACCAATGCCGCCGGCAGCATTACCCACAGATAAATCACTGTCATCGGCCACAACGGCTGTTGAGACGGATATAACTATCGGAAGATCGGGTAAGTAGTTGGCGACACAACTTGTTTAGGGAATAGTGAGTGGGAGCTTGGGGCATAAATGGTGCTTGTGTTAAGTAATTTTAATACATTTTGAAGTTTCGCAAATATAATCATATTATTATAATATCAAATGGATTTGTTGGAAGGAAATAAATGTAATAATTATATTAACAGAACACAAAATTATTCACAAGCTTCAAATACTATCTTTTCGCACATGTGTTATTAGAAAAATTCTTGAAAAAATTATACAGTATCGTTGCTAGGCCCAACTTTCCCAACATAGTTCTTAATTACTTAGCTTACCAAATGTAGTAATTCTACGTAATTTTTTATAATAATTAAGTAAGATTATGGCCAAGTGGCGATACAAATTGTTTACTTTTGCCAAAAACTTTTGTTTGGATCATTTGGTATATAAATCCAAAAGGCGCAAAACTCTTTTGTGGTAAACAGCAGCAGTCTCTGAGATGCTATAGCTCATTCGTTCTCAAAAATTATTTTAAGCAGTTTGTATAAAGGTCTATGGGACCGATGTTAGATAGAGTATATAATTTACAGATATAGTTTACTTACTACAGGTAAAAATATATGTACATGTCGGTGGCTCCTACTCATAGGCATACCTATTCGTGTGCGCTTCGAAAAAATTGAATGCGTAGGATTTCTATATTTTTACTTTGTTTCAAACAAGGATCAATCTCTTTAGGCACAATAGTCGAAAATAGGGATGTTTGAAATATTAAACTATTTGCAGTGCGTCTAAAAGTGATAGTCACTAAATTGGCAAACAATATTTATAGCTTGAGTGGCTCTGCACATGCACACACACCTATGCATACAATAAACCAAAACCCATAGATACTCCAACACATTTATAATACTTATATAAATATGCATGTGTGTGTAAGTGCAGTGTGTAATGAGGTAAACTATATATAGACGGCAGAAGGGCAGGATACGTTTCAATCGTTTATGCTCCAATTAACACGGCGACCTTTAAAGTCATCCTCATGCATACACGGCGATATCGATGCATGAACTCGTCTACCATATCTGGTTGTCTGGTCTCGGTTGTTAGCTAAAATAAAACGCACAGTTTGACATTCACTGGGTTCCTTCCATCCAAACTGAATGCATTCAGTGCTGCGGCGGGCACTAGACTTACTGCAGCCAGCACGAAACTATTTAAAATGCAAAGCAAATGCCAGCTGTAAAACAATTTATATTCACTTTGAATTGAGGTTTTGTTTTGGATTTTATTGTGTGCCAGTGACAACTTGCATGTCTCTCTCCTCCGTGTGTGTGTGTGTGTGTGTGTGTGTGTATGCGTGGCATAAGTCTTGATACCGAAACGCCAAGTTGACTTGTTTTAAATGTGTTGCAAACGGTTGCTACGTGCCTCAAACAACAACAATAACAACAGCAACAACAACAACAGCACAACACAGTCAACAACAATTGGCAATTGGAAAACGAAGCAAAACAAAGTAAATAAATATGCCAGACCATTGAGTTTGTTGCACTTGTAGAAATTTGTTGCACATCGCTTTTGTTTCTCTTTATGTGTATGGAATATATGTGGTATGTATGTGTGGTAAAGTAAACATTTGGTTGCACACATGGAAAGACAAGCGATTTGGGCAAGTTTGCGTAAAGGCTTTGCAGGCAACAAGCTAAAATGCATTTTATGTATATTTTGTAGATAACCAAGCTTAAATTGGCGAAGAACTGACTATATTTACTTGGTGGTTAAAATGGGGTAATTTCGTCTCTATACATCGAACCCTATGACACTTTTACGTCATTGCAAATTCACAAAACTATGACCAACTATTTGCCATTAAATATACATTTTTTTTTTTGTTCAAATTAAATGTTGTTATTGTTGTCGCTGCCGGAAAATGGACACTCTGAAAATAACCAAGCGAAAAAAGTTTTCGCGAGTGCATAAAACTTTTTTTTTGCCATTTGCAAATGACGCACAAACATAATAATAAAAAGGGGGTAGGGGTAGGGGGGTGAAAAAAAAATAAAAATGAAAACTATGGTATACATTGAGTGCCTGTCGTTAATAGCATTTTCATGAATTTTTCATTACATTTAAATGTCAAATTAGCAACAAATTAAAAATGCCAATTTTATAAAGTTGGTAGCCAATGACTGCTAGAGTCGTTGTCGTCTATGGTCGCCGGCCAAGCGAAAAGTTTTTCTAGGAATAAGTGCAATAACCTTCATGCATAGGGTATACACTCGCATACATACATACACTTGGGAAATGTGTAGCCATATTACTGGGTATTTTAAAATATTCATCATAAATATCGATTCGGTTCGACTCAATACGATTTGAATCCTAAGGACAGTCGTCAGGAGTTCGTTGTACGTTAACAGCGCCGCAAATTGGATGTCCAAAATGCAAAATGTTTGAAAATTAATTCCAAGCGCGCCGACAAGTATGCTACAAATAACTATGATTGATTGGCTTGTAGTTATTACATAGTGCCAGCAGTGAAGTGTACTGAAGGAGTGAAAGATGACCGTACGGCAGGTAAATTAGTCATTAAATACTTGGAGGGCCGTTTGAGACCGTTTTGACTTACTCCACGCTGCTGCTTCAGCTGCTTGGCTAAAAGCACTAGAAAATCGTCAGAAAAAGCAAACACAAGCACATCTGTTGGTCATATAAAAATCGTAAAAGCACATAAGAGGCAGCATACACACACACATACACCAAAACTGTCCACCAACAAATTTCAACAAGGTTGACGTAAAAATTTCCTTTATATTTAAGCCTTATGCCATTTTATCGACATTTGGCCACCACGTCTGCATCGAGTCCTGTCGATGGTCCTCAGCTCGACAACGTCTTGCAGTTTATAGCCTTTAAATTGAGTTGGAAAAAGAATACGTACGTACTCACTCACATATTGTTGCTTGACTACGTATTTGAATTTCCTTTAGTGGCCAAACGAATGGACATGCTTGTTGAGTTGCCATTTCCATTTGCATTGGCACGGCATCTATACGCCTGTGTGTGTGAATGCATATCCTTTTTTCGAGTTATGGTTGGACATTAGACTTTACTTTTTTTTTGTTTCTTGTCAATTTTTGTTGTTTGTTTTTGTATTCTTATCTTATGCGATTTTTGAAGAAAACATTTAGCATAATCAATTTATTTCGCTAACGCTCTATAAAGATTTGATCATGCTGCTAAGGCTAGCTTCGTACTAACCTTTTCTTAAATTCGTAGGAAGTTCGCGTTAGACGCCACAAGTTTCTCATATATAGTACATATTATACATATATTCAATAACTAGTACAAGCTAAGCAGTGAAGTCGAGTGTGGCAGGCACCAGCTGAAAATGCAGCTAGCCCAAAGCAACAATGTTTTGCAGCAGGAGCGGAGTTGCAAAAGAGGTAAGTGCAACGGTTATATCGTATCAATTTTAAACGCAACAGACACTGCACGTCGACGCGATGGTAATGTGAGCTTACAGTGGTCCGAAGTCATATAGTAACACTGCAGAAATTTTTAAATGAGGAGTTCAAACTATTCTCAGTCAGTCGACACAATACTCAGCATGGGAATCTCTTAAAGTAACAGTTTGACGGGAAGTAGAGTCTTCGAATTTTAGGTCGTAAGCGCTAATGACATAAAATAGGGTAATAAATATAGTTTTGAAAACCGATCTGTTTTAATATCTTCAGCTTATAGAATTAATTAGGTACAAGGCGTATAACATTTGTGCAACACTATTCATTGCATCCATAAATTTTTATTTTACAGTGACCCCTTATATTTCTCTCAACTTTGAATAACATAATATAATAACTGATATTGAATGTAAATGAGACTTAATTTACTCGAATCTGATTTGATATCTTAAGTACCATACTTTATTTGAAAAAAAAAAAACAAGTAATTTGTCCCATAGTATTTTGGTAACTGGAAGTGAGCCCTATACTGCACACAATGCTTCTAAGTTATTCCACCTTAATTATATTGCAGCGAGGTGCTGGCCATATCAAACATGTGTGTTGTGTGTGTGTGTGTGTGTTCGTGTGTTTGGCTTGTGTTGGGGCAACATGGCAGGCAGCGCAACGTAGCGCAAAGGTGCTTGCCAGAAGGTTCATGTAACACAATGTTTTATGTAGTTGCTTGCAAGTGTGAGCATGTGTGTGTTTAAGCGAGCTTGCGTGTGTATGTGTGTGTATGTATGTGCGAGTGAATTAGTTATGAAGCCAAAGTCAAACTGGGTCAGCAGCGCTTTCTTCGTCACTGCACTACTACCTGGCCAATGCAGCATTGACTGTGGCCATATTTTTGTCCGCCGTCAATGTTACTTTAATTTTATTGCGTATACGTGCCGTTGCGGTTGGCTTTTATCGTTACCCATTATTGCACTCACACTCGCGCAACTCGAGACTCGGAACTTGCCAATGAAGCAGCTGCATGTCAATAATTTTTATTGTTAGTTTAAAGCGGAAAATATTGTAATTAAATTCCATACACGAAACCAAACAGCATTCGCACATGCTCGTAAGTAATGCAAATGGGTATATTTACATATTTGTGTGCCATCAGCCCGAAAGCATGCTACAAAAAATTCATAACATACTCAGCGCATTGCAGAACGACTGCAAAGGCAGAAAGGAAGAGCAACAGCGGAATCAAAAACGTTCCATAACAATATGATACTCTACATTTATAATTTTTACATTATTATGATTGTAGATCAATAACTTTGTGTAACAAATGTTGGACCAATAACTCATATAGTACATATATCATATATATCCTTATCAGGATTATTCTCATTTAAAAGAATAAAAGTGGAATGCATCTTCAGTAGGTACAATTTTTGAATGCGCACAAAGAACTTATGATCAGAAACTCCCGGTTTTTTCTGTTACACATTTCACGAAAATCTATGAAATCCTTGACCTTATGCGTAAAGGGTATAATGGAAAACATAAACGAAAAGGAAGACCACAAACAAAACAGCAAAAACAGAAAAAGCAGCGGCATAATATTTCAATTTGTAGCGCACTCGACCAAAAAGCGTGGATGGATGTTAAGGAAAAAGATGAAGAAGAAGAAGTGACGCTCTGCACTTAACCTTCTTCTGCTGAATTGCATGAATACGACCTTCATCAAATGAAACGGAGCACAGCACAGAGCTGAGTAGAGTAATAGGAGCGGGATTGGTGGCATGGCGTTGGCAGTTGGAGAATGTAAAACCTTCGGCATTGACTTGCGGACTGACGGCTGCCCTCGAGTGCTACCAATTCGTGCTTTCTTCAATGTTTGCCAAGCAAATTAAAAATTCAACACAAGACAAAAAGCACCACTAGGAACAGGAGCAGCAGGAACAGTAGCAGCAAGTCAAAACTTGTTGTACCACCGTAACTGCCAATGCTATGCCACATGCACGTTGTTTTCCAATGAGAGTTGGTAGTTGAAGCCAGTTGAGGGGGTTGAAGACTGGCTGCTTATGGTCTCGAGTTGTCTCGATTTCACTTGAAATGAGAAAAAATGTGCTATACGGCGCAACGCAATGCAAAGCGTACGAAAAAAAAGTAAATTAAAATTGTGTTTATTTGTACAAAAAATTCCAGAAAGCACAAAGTTACTGCCTTCGCATTTTTGCACGTTTGGCATTCATTGTGGGCGCGGGCATAAAAGAGTCAAATCAGTGCGGGTTACTGGGTCGTTGGGTCTTTGGGTCGCCGTGTGTCGATACGCCAAAGTACTCGTTGGCTGGCTGACTGTCTGTCTGCAAGACGGGAGGCTCTTTGGAAAGTCATTTTGAGTCAGCTGGTATCTGTGTTGGCTATAAGTTCGTTTCGCCTGAAAGTCAAGGCTGCTGCTAATTAAGTGCTTTTTCGGGGTTAAGCATATTTAAAACGTACCTAAAAACCATATTTCTCTGCGATTCTCACATTTTGTTGTCACATTAAATGCGTGTGCGTTGCAGACACACACACACACTTAAATAACCACACAAGCTGCGTGTGTTCGGGTGGATGCTGTCTGTGTCTGAGCTGCTTGCCTGCTGGTAGTTCACATTTTAAGCTTAGAGCTTAACATCAATTTTTGAGGGATTTATGGTTTTTGTATGGAGCCAACAAATGTCTGTGCTGTTCTGTGGTTTATCCTTCTGAGCTGCGTGGTTAGCTTCCACTTCTAGTTGGTTTGCAAGCAGAACTCGTCGCATTAACCCATAAACTAGTTTGGATGGCAGGCTTTGAAATTTCATATACTACCTACACGTTCTGCTACTACTACATCATGCCAAACACTTTATATAATTGGGTTGCGTTGGCGGCAAGCCATTCTTATACCTAACATTTGCTGCGTGCTGCCGCGACTTTTCATTAATGACACTTTAATGTGGTAGAAAAAATTATGCCACAGCTGAAGAAGAAAATGCATAAATAAATCACATTTTGAGCAACAGTAAACCTTGGTGAGGTTTATATCATAGCAAGTCGCTGATGCAACAGGAGCTGCCGCCATCTTCTAGGAGTTTGTAAGCGAGCTGCTGGCTGGCAACGACTAAGTCACATTAAACCCACACGTAATCGCAATTTTAATAAAAAAAAGGCAGATGGCAAGTGTTTGGATGGCATATCAACGACCCAGTAAGCATCTTTATATAATTTCATGAGCTTGTCAGCAAATACTCGGCGTATGGTGAGTCAAGAACACCTGGAAACTGTTGTGCGCGCGCACTTGGAATACATTTGTTATGAATATAAAATTAAAAGCATACTTTTAGGCAGTAAAGTAGCATTGCGTTTTATGTGGGTACTTTGGGGTAGGGTTTGGTTAATATTTTTATGGCATGTGTTCATAATTTGTAAGCATTGCTCTTTTTTAAACGCAAGTTTCAGTCTCGTCCTCTAAGTTTAAAGCTAATACACTATTACCACTAACACTTCATTGGTATGCGGGCGTATCTGTTAACCTACAGCGAGTATCTGCTACAAGTTTCGCCTGCGCTTTTTAACAACAAATTGCACTGCCTACAAATGAGCAAAGTTTTATATTTTTTTTTAATTTCAGTTTTGCATTTAAGCAAAAGTTGTATCAAAAAGCGCGACACATGCGTTGTTTGCCAAAAAGACAAGCAGAAAGCTGACAGTCAGTTGAAATGAGAGGAAAAATACAAAATTATATTAAAATACAAACCGAAGGAAGCGAAAATATTAACACGCCTGTCTTAACCAAGACCCAGTTCCTACCCTCTCCTAGCAAGGAACTTTACCTACCCAGACACGCCTGTTCGCATGTCTGTGAAATTAAAATGAACTCGATCTTCCACCCACTCTCACACGTGTACATGCAGCGTCAAGTTGAGGTTGAAATCAAAATACATTAACGCGTTGCGTGACGCATATGTGAGTGTGTGTTTGTGTGTGGCAACACATATATGCAAATATTTTTTGTGTCCAACCGGTAGGTAGGTAGCTCGACTCGCTTGGCTCGACATTTCTCATACGGTTCCCCACAGTGTTGAATACCCACAAAGTGTCCCAGTAACCAGTGGCTTAAGTTTGCGTTTTTATTTAATTGCGGAAATTGTGGTTTCGTGCAGCCTATGCGAAAACGTATATATACAAACACGTATACACGCACCAACACACACATCTGCACTCACACCTTTATAATTTCTTTCAAAACGCAACCAAGCATTGTAACATATTTTTATGGTTTTACATATTCCTGCTTTCATCCGTGTATCATACGTAACAGCAGCACTATGTCTGCTGACGGGGTCTCGAAAACATTCTTGGAATTCAAAAGCAGATATGAGTTTTGGATACCGCCGAAGTGGTTTCACACGCACCCACATACACACACACGTTGGCATTTGTGTCTGTGTACTATGTGTGTATAATTCGCGTAAATTGAGTCAAGTGCGTCGCTGTAGTCTTTGCTCCCCCTCTGTCCTTTTGGTTTAGCACAATTGCCTTTACCTTCCACGTATTGCCCTACTGCAGAACCAAACTAATTAGAAAGTCACTTTAGATGCCGTTTCATGCGCCATGGTGCGGCCACCCAGAATCAGGCATCTCTCTGGGCCGTGTATTACTTTAAATGAAAAAAAAAAAAATGTTTTTGAAAAAGTTTTGCTAGTCCTGCTGCTACGCCAAGCTTTCTTGAGAGAATTGTAATAAGCTTGTTTTGTCTTTGATCTGAAATAAATACACATTGGATTAGATCTAATGTAAGTCCCCCCACCAGGCATGGCAATGTGCTTGTTCTAGTATAAGCGATTGATAAAGTTAATTACGGCTTAACTAATTATAATTATTTTCTTTTCTTCTAGGTAAGTTATCGCTTTTGCTATTTTTTGACTAATGGTGGCGCACATTGTAAGTATGAAGTAAATTGTATTGCGTATACGTAACAGTTTGTTTGACATATATATGACGGCTACACTTCATATCGATATTTTATTGATTTCAATTAATTGCCAACGATTGCTTCCAATTGTTTTATGGTTTTATTCTCTGTAATATGAGCTATAAGTATTAAAGGTAAGTGAATTAGAGCTCCATCAGTAGCGAAGCTCCACAGAATGGTGGGTGGACGGGCAATCAAACGACTGCAATCAGCTTATGAGTGGCTTATGTGAGGCACCACAAAATATCAGCAACTCGTACTCCGCATCGAAATTGTCCTGAGGTATGTGTGTGTGTGTGAGTGTGTGTGTGTGTGAAGACGTTTAATGTGTTTGTGAGCATATCAAACCATTACGATCTAAATGACACTTTGACAGGAGGCGACAGCGGTGAGGCGACGCTAAAGTTAGCTAGCTACCTGGCCTCGGGTCGAGAGCAGGCCCTGCGCCTGCCACCAACTTGATGACGGCAGCGATAAGGACAAGAAAAATCGAAGTGGCATCGCACTTGCACAATACATACACAGGCAAGCGGCAAGCAAACAACATACACACGATACAGCGCTACTGAGCGCTACACGCAACTGAACTGTTAATATTTCGAATTGCAACAGTATGAGGCAAGAGGAATAGGAAGCAAAAGGCAATGCGAACGCGCGCTCTCTGCCAACAAACACTACAGAACCGGAAGCGGAAAGCTTTTCGCCTGCGGAAGTGTTTCGTGAGCGCAAGTTTATATAAGCGACGACGACGACGATGTATGCGTGTGTTTGTGTGTGTGTGTGTGTGTGTGTGTGTGTGTGTGTGTGTGTGTGTGTGTGTGTGTGTGTGTGTGTGTGTGTGTGTGTGTGTGTGTGTGTGTGTGTGTGTGTGTGTGTGTGTGTGTGTGTGTGTGTGTGTGTGTGTGTGTGTGTGTGTGTGTGTGTGTGTGTGTGTGTGTGTGTGTGTGTGTGTGTTTGTGTGTGTGTTTGTGCGAAAGCGTTTGTATTGGTGTGTGTGTGTGTG
The DNA here is from genome assembly GCA_035046065.1 of Chymomyza procnemis. Lineage (NCBI taxonomy): Eukaryota > Metazoa > Arthropoda > Insecta > Diptera > Drosophilidae > Chymomyza > Chymomyza procnemis. The sequence continues at coordinate 478,662 of JAWNOJ010000026.1, forward strand.
CTGTTGCAATCTGGTAACACGTGGCAGCAACAACAGCTGCGACCCGTAAGTGAATACTGCATTGACTATAATGACAAAGCAACAACAGCAACAACAGTTACAATGCGTTAACCAGACGCCACTTGCTCTCTTTGTTGTAGTTGTTATTGCTCTTCGGTAGTGTTACTTTTGCTCATGGGAGATTTGCTGGTAAACATGCAAAGACAACAACAACAACAAGAACAACTTAAGCCACTAACGAACCGTTGACAAGAGCATAGCGCTCTTCCCGCATCTCTACAATCGACATGCTGCGGCTCTGGGGCCATTTTCCTTGGCGTACTAATGCACTCCACTCACATCATTTGCTTGCCCTAGACTTCGCGGCAGTGTTGCGCCAAGATGACGTTACCACCGCCTAATGGCAGATGCGCCAGCCGGTGCTGAGTAGTGCTAGTCACAGGACAGGGACAGGCGGACCGTCAACAGATATACAATCGGCGTTGCCACTTTTCGCGATTGCTTCATTTTCTTGTTATGTTTATGCTTCTGCTGCTTGCTTGCTCCTTTGCTTGCTGCTCCATTTCCGCATTCTCGGTGCTCTGCTTTGAATCACCTTGGTCTTGGTCTGCTTTTGCTCTTTCTGCTGCTAGTCAATGATTTTTGTCGACATCTTGTTCAACTGCTTCGCTTGCCGTGGCGCTGCTTGGAACGCCCTAATACTCATTGGCACAATCACCGCAGCTGCTTTGCATTTTTCAATAGTGTTTCCTCTTGGTAGCGACTCAACCTGCACTGTCATGCCTTGCACGTTGCAACACGATTTCCGAGTCTCGCCCTCTATACGCTGACAACACTTTCACCATCTTGCTGCATTTTGTCGCGTGCCTGTGGAGATTGAAAAACATTTCGCCGTGATTTTTTGTACACTTCTATTGTACTCCGTCAGTTCGTTGTCGTCGCTGCTTTACGTTGGTTTTTTTTCCATCTTCATTTTTTTCTCTTTTTTCCTCTTGGCATTCTCACATTTTGCATGCATTTCGTTGACAGGCCGAAATAATCTTTTTGGGACATGCATTTATTTCGGTTTTTCTCTTTTAGCTCTGCTAGTATTCTTGGGTTTCCAAATAAACATTTACCTGGACATCAAAATAATGACACTGTGATCTTAGGTTGACACTTGGAAAAAGAACACTTAAACAAAGACCACTTTCAGTAAGGATCCCAACAACAACGAAAAAAAAAAACACCTATAAAGAGCAAAAATCGCTGAATTGAAAAGATATCGTTCAAGTAATGCGTATCGGGATTTCCAGTATCAGAATATCAATTTGCAAACCCAATAAATCGAGACAAACTGGCGGTCTGCCGAACGTAAAACTTGCTGCGGTCAGATGTATGTTCTCCTATTGAGGTCGGGCATTAGTCATGCCAGTAGCCATTGGATGGTAGGAATTGTTAATTGAAGCATAGCATTTGTATGCGCCAACTGAAATTATTGACATTTATATGATTTAATTAAAATAATACGTATATAAAACATTGAATTATCAAAATCAAATGAAATCATATTATATTATGAATGTGCATAAATTAATGGAATAACAAAGTAGTACAAAAACGAAATCGAAAAATTATTTAATAGTGGGGTATACGTATTTAACAAATGTCATTTTGTCGTATGCAGAAGTTGTCAATACGAAATGTAGAAAAATAAATAAATTAAATAAATTATTTAACAACCAGAGAATCCATAATCGTGTCAAATCCAATTGAGCAACTCTCACCCATGCCGTCACAGCAATTATACCACCATGTTAGATTGTCAAATCTTTTGAACTTCTTCAACTAATAATCAACTAGCTGTACATACATATATGGAAATTAACAAGAAAAACCATAAACAATTTTAGCCAAATAAAGGTTAATTTTCTGCATCAAGGGGTTAAACTTGAATATAAGAGTTGTGCAATTGTCAGCCATTAAAATTCGTAAATGTTTCTTATAAGCTACAGCTAGAACTTTAGAATGAAAATTAGATTGTTATGCTTACCTATATGAATGTGAAAAAGATTTTTTAAAAAAAAGTTCATTGCAAATATATGTATGTATGTATATATATTTCTAATAAATTAGAACAGTCCTGAGAGTTGCCCAACATCATGACGAAACAAAATCATACGCTAAGAACTTTAGCCTTTCCTGTTTAATTTTTTGCGCATAAAAGTGAAGAAAGAAGTCAATCTCAGGTAAATACTAATGAGTCAACTTGCAAAAGGGTTAAACGATACTTTGTATATACATTCATTAGTGTTAGTCATCGGACTTGCGCTGAGTTGGGTTGACTTGCCCTATTCAAGTGGAAAACACGTACAGGAAAAATGGCAGAAAACAATTTGCAACAAAAATTGAGCGTGTCTGAGCTGGCTTTCTGTTGGACTGGTCGGCAGACGCGTCGCGTCGGTCTGGCAAACTGACTCGACGGCAGGCTGGATTCTATAACTGGTATGCGCTTATAAATAATAACAATTCAACTAAACCGGAAGTTGAAATAACAACTTCCTTTTGTGTAAATGTACACCGGTCACATGCCAGTCGCAAGGCCATGTATTGGCGCATGAATCCACACATACACACACACATACTAGTATCCTCATATAAATATGTGAGAGTAGGAGTGTGTGTGCGTTCATTTATGATTGAGTGCGTTTTTTGAAGGCCCATGATTTGTGTGTGTGTGTGTGTGTATGTGTATGTGTGTGTGTAGCAGCCATTTTATACATGTGTAATGAGAGCCACTGCGTTTGTGTATGTTGTTTGAGTTACACACTCGGAAAAGGGTCAAAAAACGCAAAATGTTAAAAATGAAACAGTCAAAAACAACTAAAGCTGTAACAACAACAACAACAACAACTACAAATTGCGTGTAGCTTTTTTTACGGGCCCATACAACGTAAGCGTCGGCGTCTGCGTCGGCATAACACATAGCGTTGCTAACGTCATCGTCAAAGTGTTGGTGGCAGCCCAATTTTATACGCTAGGCGTGCCTTGGGTATATTTCATATTATAAGCTGTTTCTAATGGACGACTACGCGTCATTAAATCGTCCTCTTTTAAAGAAGTTTAAAGAAGGGAATGAAAATATTTTACTAAACTATGACCTGAAGATCAATAACCTTAGGAACTTACCACTTGTTTGTGCCAAAAATATAAAGCTTTTTTAAAACACTACTTGATAGCTTAATTATAGGGTATTCCACAATCCGAGCCTCTTGCTATATATATTTTTAGACCGCATATGCGTAAGCCCTATTGGGCGCAGCGTTTGTGTGTGTTTGCAACAACGCCAACGAGAAATTTAATTTGAAATTTTACATAAAATCATACATGAATTTTTAAATGAATCACAAAAAATGCAATGAGATGTAGCAAAAATAAAAAATTATTATTGCACTTGTATCCGTGAAAAAAAAATTTGTATATTTTAATCATTCATGTGGCCATTTAAATGTCCATATATTAGAGCTCTATGACATAATAATCGCTCGACAACGTTCGACAGTTATTTCATCAAATGGAATGTATATATATTTATATATATATAAATGTATGTATGCTTCAATTCAACATTTCGACTTATTAATTGGCTATATCATAAAGTTGTTTGCTTTACCACAGATAACCCACAAAAAAGTTACAATTTACCAAATCTGTGAAAGTAATTCCAGCCAAGTTTTAGGTCCCTTTAGCCTCATTCCTGTACTCTGCTATTTTTGGGGCAGACTCGTGTCACCATTTCGTTAACTGCCAAAGCTTAGACAAAACTTTTACAAAGTGATTATTATTGTATGAAAACTTTGCTTGCCGGTCGAAGGTGGTCGTGAGGGGTGGTAAGACTCCATCCGGACTGCATGCATATAACGTAGTTACATATGTAATATGTAATGTGTAATAGCTAAAAGCTGAAAAAAACTTGTGTACAAAGTTTGGCGAATTTTCATGCAAGTTTGCGGCTCCTGCTGCTGCTGCTAAAAACTATCGCATGACAAAAACTAAACGAAACCCAGAGAGCCAGCTCGATGACAACAACTAGCTGCAGGGAATGTTGGCAAAGGGAGCAATGGGGTATCACAACGTGCACTAACACCAATTAAAAGTCATTTAACATTTACCCCCATATCAGCAGCACGTATCGGGCGCTGTCACTGTCCCCCACCCGAACTCGGTCATGTTGTGAACTATGGGTTGTTGCAAGCGAACTTATTGCTACTCCAACAAGCAGTTGATAACTGAGCAGACACTGTGTCTGTTTTCAGTTAAGTCATGCCGCTGAAGTTTCAGTTTTAGGCGCGTATACTTAATGGATTCAAGTGATTCTTAAGTGTGGGTGTTGCTAGGTGTCGCAAGGGCTGTGTGTTGGCACAAAGTTTACCACCAATCAGCCTTGACCGTACGCCTGCCTGCCTGCTTTGACAACACCCACAGTTTAAGACACGCCCATGGGGTCTGATCCTGTAACAGGCCCAGAAGAACCAGACAAAACTTTATGCCTGAAGCGCATCAGTTGTCGACAAAAGACGTAAAACACCAGGCGGAAAAGTGGCCATTACTCTAATTAACCTTATTTCATTCTCAATTACAAACGTGAAAAACGAATAAGAAATAGGAAAATGAAAACAGAAAAACACAGCAGAAACTCGGAAACATCAAGAGCTCCCCCCCCCCCCCCCCCTTCATACTCTCACCAAAACAAGAACAATAGCAATAAATGTTACAAGTAAACCAGAAAGAAACAACTTCAAAGTGGAATGATGGCTTCGAAACGAGAGAAAAAGAGAAATAAGGAGAGTGAATAAAAACAGCAAGCAAAACAATTGCATTAAAACATAATTGTTATTTTGCGCCTTTTCCTCTTTTGATTCGAGTTTCTCAACCCCCCTGCTGCTTCTCCTCGTCGCACCATATTCGTGATTTCTCATTGCCGACTTTTTGGCGCAACCAAAAAAGGAAAATTAAGTTTCTGCTCTAATTTAGTCTGACGCGTGGTAGAAGGCGAAATACCAAAAAAATATAAAACAACAACAGCAGCAACACCAACAACAATGACAGGAACAAGAGGCAACAACAGCCGCCTCCGGTTTGGTTTTTTTTTTTTTAAGATCCGACTGCGCCTTTGCTTAATTTACCATTTTTCACTCTTATCGCTGTGAGCGCCCACCTAGTAGCGTGGTGTGTGCTTGAAAAGGGGAGTGGTGGGGGCAAAAAAGTGGCATGCAAGCAACAAGCCATAAAAGTCACAAAGCTGGCAAATGAAAATCAGTTGGACTTGCTGCTGCTGCTGCTTCGGCTGCTTCAGCCGCCTTTAAGTTTAAGCCCATTTTCACGCTGCGGCTATACTAACAATAATTTAATGCGGCGCTTAAATTGTTTGTGAAATGTTCAGGAGCTGCTGGGCAGCAACGTTGGCAGAGACAGCGACGGCGGCAGCACGCAAAGTTAAAAAGTGGAAAAGTTTTCTTTTCTATTTAACGTAATTTTGCCTTCATTTGCACACTTACTCCCTGCACGAAGTTTCAGTATAAGCAGCAAATGCTCTGCCTCTCAAAGGACGCTTTTCCGCATTGCTCTCCCACACAGATTTGCCACTTTGTTTTTCCAGTTCCCGACTTGGCATATGTTGCCTCATAATACGGCATATTTAGCTCTCTTTCTCTATTCCTCTCTCTCTCTCTCTTTCGCTGACTTCTTCGAGTTTGTCACTCTGCTGGTTTGGATTTCCAGCTACTTAAGGGTTTTCGCTTTCATTTTTGTGGTTAAGAAAATGTTTAACAAACCAAATCGCAGATTTGCATTTTATGTTTTTTTCTTGTTGCCCCCCGTATCTCTGCTGCCACTTTGGAGCACTTGCCGCTTGTGATTTTTATGCTTGGATAAGCAGAACTTGAATGCTCCTAATCGGGCTTAAAATCAAAAATGTTTAGAATCGAGCATTCCGAACGAAAGAAGAATATCTTGAATATGCCCTTGTGTGGTTGTGTGGTTGTCTCTATAGCTATCACTTTACATCAATTGTATTTTTAGCCAAATTTGTGGAGAGGGTTGTACTAACAAGCAGCAGACGCAAAAAAGAGAAGTACGTTGGTTTTGCTGCTAAGCCGATTAGCTGCTCCTGCCGCCACACAAGCCTTTTCTCGTTGCGCAAGCAAATGCCCAAGATACGGTCCTGTGCTTTGGTTAAAGTAGGAACTCATTGTCTGCACATTTATTTGATTTGCTGATATTTGCTCATTTCTATTTCCACTTGGCTTTTATTTACACTTTACCCATTCCAGAGCAACGACTAGAGACAAATTATTGACACGCTTAACGTACACACCCTACACACACACTCACACGCACACACACACACACACAGAGAGAGACATTGTACTCTAGTGTGTGCGCGCGCCCCCAAAGGCATGAAAATGAAAACATTTTTACTTATTTGCTGAGAAATTGGATAAGAATCGTGCTGAAATTGGATATCGCTCATTTTCGATACACTTCAATCGACACTGCGTTATTATGGTACACACCCCCATCCCTTCTCTTTACAAAAAATTCCGCATCAGCTTCACTCAGCTTTGTTTTGCTTTTAACTGCCTTTGCCGTTGCGCTTGTGTTCGATACCACATAAAGCATTTTCCGGCTATTTGGCCCCAATGCGGCTGTTCTTGCCATACAGCCACTACCACTACCACAGCCAATGCCGCAGTCACAGCCCTTCTTGCCGCACTCTTATTATCGTAATAGAATTTGCCAAATTGAGGTTGAAATACTTGTGCTTACCCGCTGCGCTGAGGTCCAATTCCGACCAGAACGTCGCCCCGTTGCCGTTTATCGTTCGATTGTTTGTTTGTTTGTTTGTATGCCCTTCCATCACTCTGGCACCCTCAGCAGCTTGCCTTTCTTGATCGTTTGTCAGTCTGTGTGTGTGTGTGTGTGAGTGCCTACTTCCGCGCTTATACTCTGTGGGCCTGAGCTTATCAATTGCCGTTTTTATTGGCATTTTAGCGTTTCCATTGCCACCACCACCGCCGCAGCCGCCTACCAACGCTTATTGAGTGGGAAAAAAAGCTTACTGAGCAGCAGCGTCTTTTGTTTCCGCTGGCCTTCATAAGATGATTTGACGCCATTTTATGGCATACCTTTGGGCGTCTAAGAATGACCGCTGTCTTGTTGCGTCTTTTATACGGTCGTTTACTTGGTTTTATTTAATTGTTTATTTTGTGGCAATTGTTTGCCTTGCGGTGATTGAACAAATTGGATAAATGTATTTTGTGTTGGCTACGGATTGAGTTGGTCGAATTAGTAAATTATGGTTGATGTTGGAAGATGATTATCTCTGTCGACAAACAAAACTTGCAGTGATAAGATAAAAACTCTCTACTAACTTGTCAAAGGCACAGCTAATGCTATGAACAATGTGAAAGCAATGTATGCGTTGCGATTTTCTTGTTTTGTCCAAAATTCTTTTACACACACAAGACCCTCAGCCGACATAAACTGCGAGTCCTTGCCTTGTTTCTAAGAAATTTTAGTCACTTGCGTTGGCTATTACACCTCGGCTTTGTGATGCATTGTGCCTAACGAATAAGGTGTTGCTTAGGGTCTTACCTTTTTGTTGGATTGTGACCCTTATCTATCAAGTTGCCATAATAGGAAACTTTGTAACGAAACTACTAACTGCTACTTTGTCCTTGCACACACCCATGACTACTCAATCACATGTGGGCACTATTTTTCCTTGAACGAATCGATGTTGTTGGTACCGCCCAGTATTGCCTTCAGCATGTTGAGGCTTCAATAAAATGTAAACTATGTAGATGGAGCGTTGAAAATTAACTTAAAATTTATTATTAAATCAAACTGAAAATTTCTTGATTAAGCTGCCATTGTTAACCAATTAACCAGCTACTCTTTAGGTTAAGTGCATATTTTGGGCAACTAGTTGAACATTTGAAGTCTCTCCTTAGACATTTTTAATTAAACTGAAATAAAAATTACTACTACACTTTCTGACAGTTGCTCACACTCTTACTTAGTTAGCATTGATACGTTCTCCACTCGCTTACTTGCGAATTGAAATTAAGTTATTCAAGTACTTTGCCAGTTAGCAAGCATTCAGAGACATAGATAGGCACAGGCTTACAGTTGGATCAGACAAGCCAGAACTTGGGCTCAGTCAATAAGTAGTGCTTGGTAGTAAGTGAAGCATAAATCGTTATAAATTATTATGTCAACTCATGACAGCCCAGTGAAAATAGTCCTTTACCTCCTCTCTCCAGCTAATAACACCCAACACAAATACAAACAAAAGTACAAAAAGACAGCCGACCGGACATCTGGACATCTGACTCTAAGGCTTAGCGCCATGAATTAGTTTTGACACGCAGCATGTTTGGTATGTACTACATGCCACATGCCACACTTTAGTCTTGCAACCGAGTTTGTAGGGCCATACCTGAATCGATCTATAATTAAGATAAGACTCGTATGCAATGGCTTTATTATTGTTATTATTCCAAGTGTGTGAGAGACAAAGCGCGTACTCGAGTTCCGCCCGACCTAGGCTCTGGCCAACTGTTTGCATAGGCGGTGCGGTATTTGTTCATGAAATTGAGCTGAGATTATCAGTGCATACAAAACGGCGCATTGCGTGTGCCTCATAAATTACAGTATAAACGTGCAGGACGAGTACCTTGACATGACAGCTGGATGGGCAACTTTGAAGTAATGTATTGTGGGATTGAATGAATTGAAACTTTGGCAAAGTCAAAACGTTTTGTTAACTTGTTCACAAGTGTGTGGCAACAACTAAATCACAAATACCTCACGTGTCTCTCTCTCCCTTTCTGTGTGGTTCGAGTGTGTCTGACTTTTGCGAACCCGCAGCCGCCGGCATTTGCTGCAAAATCCGTTTACACAATTTAACGCAGAAGTTCGAAAAAAGTTTGCAAATGCATAAAACTTTCGTATTGACAATAAATGGTAGCATGTTGCCTGCGGGACTAAAACCAAGCATTGTCTTGGTGGCGGGGATGGGATAAAGTGTAGTACAACAGGGTTTTTACTTGTTAAAGTATATATGTATGCAGATAGGTAGGTACTACAATCTGCATAGTTTGTTAGTGTATACCGGCGTCTGATAAAACCCGCAGGCTGCAACAACTCCTGTACAGGAGTGTATGCAAGTTTGACTAGAACTGGGAGTATGCTGTCAGGGCAAAACGGCATTCGAATATGTTTAGCTTGGCACTTAGTTGCTTTGAACCTGCCTCAAGTTGCACTCCAAAGGTGCTCACAGTAGTCACACCATCATATACATATGCACATACCTATACTACATGTAGCTTTATACCATTTGCAGACAAAAGCATACGAAAATTCAATGAGCTGCAAAAAGCAGCTAAAGTTGCTGCCAGATTTACGCCAAGAAAAATGTCAGGCAGCTGCGGGCTGCACCTGCAAAAGACACGCAACAAGAACCCAAAAAACCCAAAAAAAAAAAATAAAAAATAATACCCCCCAAAAGTAGAGAAAAACAGTAACTGCAACTTAAGTTGACTGCGGTCTGGATCTCGTTTTGGTCTTGGTTCAAGTCTTCTTTGTCGTAGTCGTCCTCGTCGTCAGACAAATTGCGCTCGTAAACGCTTTAAGTTTTGTTCTACCAACTACTACTACCAAGTAACTTGCCATCCAGTTTAAATTGAAGTTGAGCAAGAAAAAGTGGCGCTTAAACGGGGCGGAAACAAAAAAGGGCCAAAAGAAAAGCAAAAAAAAAAAAAAACGCATTGAGTTTTTTCTGCAACAAAAAAAATAGTTGAACATGTAAAGAAAAATGTTTTCGTAAGCTGCGAACAAATGCGCGACAATATTTTGTCTAGATCCTCGAATGCTGCCCAACCAGCTACTTAGTATTATACAAAGTCCACAAGTAGGTAGAGGATAAAATATAAATTGGTACGGGCAGCGACATTGAGATACACTTCAAGAAGTTTTCCATATATGCAAAATATACGTCGTTCTGGAATTTTTCCAAAAGCAATAGTTGAAGTATCCTAATGAATCGAATGTTTTACAATATCCGTAAAGGGATTCCGTAATAAGCAATCTGCTATAAAGTACTTAAAAACTAATGCAGTTCTTAGATCTTACAGATTACTTTGATCAAAATTTTTACCAATACGACAAAGTACCAAAAATCATAAAATTGGCAAAAAAAAAAAAACCCGTGAAATATTAAAAAATGGCCTATATAATTATGTTATGTCAAGCTAAAAATTTCTCATTTGAATGGTATAATGCAGTTTCCTCACATTCGCAACCAGATTTGCAGCGCTCTCTACCAAATCTGCTTCTTTTTGTTATTTTTTTAAGATGAGAGCTACTGCGTATTCACCGTCGGAGAGAGTGTTGACACTATTGTACATTTTTTTTTGTCGCTAAGATCAATAATGAGTGCATTTATGTGATGTAATAAGCATACCCAATTGGCTAATTGGCTTTGGCCTTTCGTAAGTTCTACGGCGTACGATCTGGAAATATCTTGATTTTCAGAATTTCCCTATGGCTAACTGACTTGGACACAATGGATCACAATATCTGCTAAAACAAGAGAATTTTCCTATATGAGAATGGAATGTCAAAAAACTAATTGTTGCCGAAATTGGTAATTTATAATTCCATAACTTTTTGATATTTTTTTTGTGATGTAAAACATTCTACACATCAAACATCATATACATCAAAACATGACAATACAGTTGCATTCTCTTGAGTAGTAAGTTTTTTTTCTTCTACCAACTTCTCTAGCCGCACTGATTATACTTGAGGTAACTTTGGAAAATCATCGACTTTTCTTTGCGTGCACAAACCTAATATACTCCTTGTAGCATATGGCAAAGGGTATAAAAACACCTGATTCAAGTAAAGTTGCGCCGGTTTCTCGCTGCTGTACACCTTTGACACTGCAGCGGAAAAGCGGAAAATCGGAAGTGTGGGAAAACGAGAAAAAGTCATAGCTAAAGAAAACTCGCTTTTGTTTTAAAACAAAATGTGAAATGTTACAAGCTTTTGGTCGCTGTTCTTTTAAGAGTCCTGCCAGAGGCGTTGATAACCCCAACCAAGAGTGCCACTAGAAACCATATGGCAGGAGCACTTTAACCATGTTTCAGCTGCATGTGTGTGTGTGTGTCTAAGTAGGTGAAGTGTCAGAACATTAAGTTAATACAACGACTTGACTTCGCCAAAGACTTCTAACTTTTAGCAGTTTCCGTTTCAGTTTCCATTACAGAGTGGCAAAAGGTTTGTCTTAGATTTTTCAATTTGTAATATAAGTTTTTGTTTGCCGGTTGCCCTAATGACCTGTTTCGCGGGATTATTTTACTTTAAGCAGGTAACAAGATGGGGCAGCCTTAGTGCACGCACGCACATAAGACTAGTTAAGTCCAGGAGCTGTCGGCGCCAGATAACAATATTCAAATTCAATAAATGCACGTTGGCTGGAATTGTTAATTGGCAAGTGGCAACACAAAGTGCTCCGAAATAAGCTGACTAAGCTTTTCAATTAATTAAAAGAGTGCATAAAATTTTACAAAGTTTTAACCCTTGTGCCATCGAAATGGCTACCAAAGCGTCGAATAGATGAGTCCGGTATTATTGTCAAATAATGATTTTCCTTTACTTTCATTTGTTGTTCATTTTTTTGCCTTGATAGCCCTGTGAAGGTCGTAAATAATTTATGTAAACTTGCCAGTTGGACGGACACAACAGACACAAACAGACAGCCTGCGGAGGCAGGTTAGGCAGGTCAGGACAGAAGCTAACGGGCCAGCGCATAGATCGCTGGCAAATGGCAATGGGAATTGTCGCACACTTGCTTACTCCTCAACTCTCTGGCTTGGCTCCCAGCAAAAGGCACCTCCTCTCCGCTCTCCGCTCATCGCTTACGCCTTTGCACACACTTTGATGATGATGCTGCTGTGTTATGAATAATAACTTGGACTTTTTTTGTCGTTTTCGTTCGTTGTTACTGCTGCCATGCGCTGCTTTTACAGAGCTTTGAATATTTTACGCAGGCATAAATAATTTAAAACAATGAACACACATTCAAAAAAACAGTAAATACCAAGCGAAGACAAAAACAAAAAAAGGATAATGCAGTTGCCGAGCAGAGCAGCAGGCTGAGCGACATAAAAAAAGGAACAAAAGTGCGAGGAAAAAGGATGGAAAAAACACAACGACAGATAAGAATAAAAATTTATATTTTTAAACGCTGACGCATGATGACCATGTCTGAGACGGACGGCGGGAACACAGCGGAAGCGGAAAAGCAACTGGCACAAAGACACAAAATGTCGCCTCTGCATGTTGCATGTTGTCCGTCTCTCTCGCTCACTCGCTTCGTCTGTCTTTTTCTGACTCTCCGCATGGTTTGTATGCCCGTGCGCAACACTTGACATATGTGGCGCCTTTTGACCTCTTTTTGAGCGGGAGCTGACATGCTGCTGTCTATGATATGTAGACCTCGTAAATGTGTACTGCATATGGGATGGGGGGATGGGTTCGAACAGCGTGCAGCGGAGGGTAAAGCTTGAGCAGAAACATTTGGCAGACAAACGACGACAAAATTTAAATGCTCAAGTGCTGTCTTTGGTTCCGAAATCCAGGCAAAGTCTAAATCAGTGAGTGATGACGGCTCAAAGGAATGTCAACATACAAAGCACACACACACACACACATAAGCACGTACACGTACACACACACAAACACACACACACGTACACAATTTCACTTTGACTTAACAAATAGAAAATCATTTATTTTGCATGCGCCGGTCTGATCTTTGTATCTTGCCCCAAAACCTCCCCTACGACTTTTCATCTGTTATCTTCCCCAACAATCTGTTGACGCGTTTCGATTTCACACGAAGACAACCTCATTGGGTGTGGGAAGCTTAGAAGGAAGGCAATGGCTGCCTTGATTGTCGTGAACCGCCGCCATCTGTCGTTCCATTAGATTTATGCGCGTTTTGAATATTTCTTTTCGCGGCCAACTTCTGAACCTACAAGTGAGCTTCCTCTTCCAATTTTCATTGCTCGCATTTTATGTTCTTGTCTGCTGTATTTTGACATTTATCGAATGCAAATTGTTTTTTAAAAACGCAATCAAATCTCTACGACATTTAACTGAAGTATTTATTTGCTGTTTGTGACGTTATTTTCGAGATTTATGATAGAACAACATACGAATGTTTCTGTTTACAGATGATATTAGCAACAACAACAAAAAAGTTCAAATATGTAAATAGTATTTTTATTTCGAATAGAATTGTAGAATTAGATTGAGCTGTTGACTTCATTAGCTGCCTAAGCAATCAACAATTTTCATTATATTATATAATTTTAATCATTATATAAATATATATTTTATTTCTCTTCTAAAAGTGAATGACCGTTTTAAAGATTTCATTTAAAACTTCTATCCTTGGCTGATGCAAGGCATAATTCCATTGGCGACCTTTTGAAACCGAGTTGAACCAGCTGCATAGTGCAACACCTTAAAGGCGTAAAGGATGAGCCAAGTGCACAGCAGTGAATTCAAGTGTTCTAGAAGAGCAAGCAGTGCTATCTCTTTGCATTGACAACCAGCTAGTTTACCAGGTTTTATATTTTTTCCGTATTTTTTTTTTCCTTTTTTTTGTTGTTACTTTATTGCAGTCTGTGCTGCTGTGTCTTGTACTTCTAGTTCAGTGACAGTTGTCGCTTGGCTTTTTGTCCCCTTTGGATGTTGCTCGCCCCCTGGTGTCCGCTTGTGTAGTTGTATTATTTCAAACGTAAATACACTTAAATCACAGCAGATGAGCGACCAAGAGCCACGGCCAGCAGGGGAGATGTGCAAGTTTGTGCTTTGCCTTTTGCCAGAGGGTTTGTTAAGCTGACAGGAATGTCGTTAAGGATTTATTGTTGTAGTTGTTGTTGTCCTTGTTGTTGTTGTTTTTGTTGTCGTTAGCTTTGAGTTGTTTGTATATACATTTCTTTTGGCTGTTTTGCATTTTGTAAATTGGCTAAAGTGTATAAAATAATGATGAGCGAAATGCTTAATGTGATAGAGCAAAGCGGATTTCGAATGATTGCATAACAAATATTTGATAATAATTTAAAATACAATTTGACTGGCCAAAGCGAACATTCCCTAAGAATATCATTTCAGCCAGCACAGCCTATTGTACAATAATAATAACAATTGAGTGAGAGAGACACAGCTAAATGTACATAACACCCTCAACGACAATAACAATAATTGTATTTACACATAATTGACCATAATCCCCAGCAGCATCTGAGCATCTGCCAGCATCATAGACGCGACCAAAGTAGATTTTTGTAACATCCATGCCGACCAATGCCAATGCCAACTTTGACACCCAATTCACTTGTTCGCCCATGAAAATGGCCGCAGGCGACATTTTATCTGGTTTGTTGTCATGGCGTTCGTAACTGTTGTTGGCGGCTTTTGAGCTACTACCGGAAAGACAGAGACAGGTGGGGGGGCTGTTCACTTGTTGTCATTGCTCTTGTGTGTCGTCGTCCATTGTGTACTTGTACGCATATTTAAATTTAAATGTCAGTAACGACTGCCAGCAACGCGGTCTATAAATTAAATAAAATGAAAATAATTTGGTCACGAACTTTCAACTGTTGACATTAACGACGACAACGGCCAGCCAACAGGCAACTTGCCGATTCGAGAAGCATCGTATCTCTGGCGCTTATCTGTGAGTCCAACCAGCTATTACATGTGGTAAGCTGCTGTTTTTGCTGGTGGTAGTAAAATTAGCAAGACGGCCGCGCATAGGGAAGGGCAATGAAAATCCGATTATATAATCGCACTTACATGCTTACATTAGATGAACTGCTATTGTATATGTAAATGACATGGAAATTCTCATAGTAGATCGCTTATTAGTTGTTAGTTATATACTGGGCAAATTTACGAGCTGAACAACGTCAACAGCATGCACAAAGTAACACTAACTGGGAGGCTGGCTGCATGGTAAAGAGCAAGAAGCAGTCAAATCCACTTTGTGCTCGAAAATTAGTTTGGTACCCACAAAATAATCCCGAATGACATAAGATGCCCTGGCCAGAAAAAAGAAACAGCAAAAACACCAAAAACCTGCAACAAAATAACTGTTACTTTTTGTTGTTGTGGCTGCCGTCACCATCACCAACATCGCCAACGCCATCGCCATCGCCATCCCCATCACCATCACCAATGCCATTGTTGTATTTGGGCGGAAGTTGTAAAGCTGCCATTGCTATAGCATGTAGTGTTTGTTATTGTTGGTGTTGGCTGACTGCTGGCTTATGGATCAATGTACAGCTCTAGCAATTCGCGAGCTCGTAATGCGGTCGCTTTACAAACTTGTTCTTGTTCCTGTTGTTGTTGTCGCTCCCATTGTTAGTGTTGTTGTTGTTGCTGCTGAAGAGCATTTGTTGTATGTATTAACTTTTTTGAAGTGCCGTAGGTTCTTGCAGTCAGTGCAGGCAGCTGCAACAACACTACCCATATTTCGGGCCTGGCACCCCACATGTCCATAATTTATTAAAGCCTGTACTAGAGTGCTCCAGTCGAGCGAGCGCCCACAATGCCCAAGTATCCAGTAGCTCTGGTACTACCATAATAATACATTGAGCATACAATTGAAATTTAAGCAGCAAAGGGCAAGCAAAAAAGTACAAAAAGTAACCGAAATTCACGACGAAGTCGAGGACGTCGGCGACGACGACGCCAACGACGACAACGACGATGACGACGACCAAAGGGAGATCTACAAAATGGTAATCGAAAAATGCGGCACACGAAACAGCAGAACAAATAGGCGGCAAAATCCGGCATACTAGAACCTCTGTTGGCCAGTTCAGGCCAATATCTTGCTGCTTGGCCCATACTCAGCATTGTTATTGCGCCGCTGCTACTCTAGTCAAAGTTTGGCCGAAGCGAAAAACTTTTGGCTGGAAAATAATTCATGAAACATGGCGGCAACATGCGAAAGCAAACGCGAAATTTTTGGCGAACCTGATTGTGACACAAACGAATTGTTTTACTAGGCGTCCGTCCGACTTTCGCATCCCGAAACTCACACCATCCCAGCCCCACCCTCTCACTTGCCCAATTCACAGTGTTGCTAGTGGGGCGCTTATTTATGTGCCTATTTTTTCTATGCAGCCTTTCTTTACTTGGCATGCAAATTTATGGTGTGTCCCAGAACAATTGTTATTGTGTTTTTCAACTTTTGCTTGATTTGTGTTTTTAAGTGATTTCGATGCTCGCAACGAGTCCTTATTGCAATTGTACTAATTTGTGGCACAGTCTTTGATGAACTGCCTGGTCAATAAAGCAAATAAAGCAGACTAACCTCAAGTCGATATAATTCTAATACAATACTTTCTACCACTCTGCAACTTAACTGCATTAAGTGGCATGAGTCTTCGTTTTCACTATTTGTATTGTTGCGATTTTGGCTCAACTTTTGTTTATTTGCATATCCGTAAACAATTTGAGTGGCGTTACCGTTGTTGGCATAAAACTTTTACTGCCGACTGCAATGTCTGTTCCTTGTCCTATGGTGCATCCATTGTTACTGTACAGATGATGCTAGAAGGCTACTTCCTGCAGTTACCGTTAGGTCACGGCATATATATGCTATATTTTCAGCCATCTACTGAATGAAATTCGTGGGTTTTTAGGTTTTATTTTTTACCTAATGTCTACCATGGAGCTGGTGGCCGGTAACTCAGTGCCTTGCAATATGCAAACGGCCATTTTGCTAATGAGCGCCATGAAGAGACTACAACTTTTACTAGCCATCCGGCGGATAGGCTGCCTGGTTGATAAACAACTAGTTATGGAGTTACGTTGGAGCCTGCGGCATACTGAACTGCTGTAAGCTTTACTTGGCTTGGAACTCCAGCAGCCGACTGCATGGCTAACTGAACGACGTCGTGGTTTGTTTAATATAATGAAATTAAAATTAAATGAATGTTTTGCAAAGTTCTTGTACAGTGGGAGAAAATGTGAAAAATACGATTTTTTGTGAGAGTTCTCAAATATATTTATAAGCTTTAAAAATTACAATTTGACCATCCCATCAAAAAGTAGAATTTTCCCTTACGTTAGATCGATCAACTGCGCCACATATATTATTTAATTGTAAATTGTCTCAACTTTGCATAAAATTTACATTTATCTTAATACAATTTTTAAATAAATTAAATTTGATTTAAATGCTTCAAACAAAATTACTTAAACCAAGTTAATTAAATTTTCGTAGTGGCTTGGTAAATACATTAAATAAATATTTACCTTTTAAACAGCACTATGACCAAAATATTATACCATCTATTCCAATTTTGTAAAATAAACATACACTTGAGTAGCAAAATAAACCTTTAAATTAATGAATGTATTTATGTATATTCTCGATATAAATATGTATCAGTCGAGTATATCGATATGTTTGCACTGAAAATTTGCTGTGGAAAGTGTTAATAAATAGAGGGGAAAAGCAAGAAGAAGAAAAAATAAGCTCAATATGAAAACTAATTGCAATAAGGCGAGTATTGAAAGCATTGGCACATGGCTCGCAACCAGCTAGCAGCATTGGGGGACACAGAAGGCGGACAAAGGAGTTGTGCTTCATCAGCGGAGTTTTAATTAAAATTCACTTAATATTGTCCTTGCTGGTTTTGTGGTCGGTTCTTGTTGAGGCAGCGTTATACAGCAAAGTACAAAGCATTCTCTACATATATTGTGGATTCTCGTCGCGGTTTTCATATGCCCAGAATTTGTGAAAATCAATTAGTATGGAAATAATAGTTTCTCCCTTACCACTGCAGCAGAAAAATTAAGGCTTGATAGTTGATACCTTTAAATAGATGACATCTTACCATTTGATAAGATCCTTAAGTGTGATTTTACAGGGATCTGCAGGTTTGACCAAATCAAATATCTCATTGTTAATGTCTTCAAATTTAATAGATTCTGCATTGGCATCCATTAGTTTTTCCGTAATGCCCTTAAAGAAGAAGTATAACGATTGAGTAGTTAGGTAACCCTTATGCTCAACGTCAAGTGAACGAAATAGATAGTGCAGTGCAGCGGATGTCTAAAATAAAAAAAGTTTAGCAAAAGAGCTTTTTGCCAACCTGCAGTTGTCTACCTGACGATTTTCTATTGCGAGTACAAAATCCAAATAACTTTTGTAATCCATTTCTCCATTATATGTTTGACATTCCTCAAACACTCGATTTATGAACACTGAAGTTAGCGTTCCCGATCCATAATTAGCCAGCTCCTCTTGGTTCAGCAAACCATTATGATCTTTGTCGAGATCTAGAAAGCTGTTATATACGGACATGGCTGACGACATGGAAAACCAATTGCTGTGCGCTAAATCATCAGTGTTCGACGAAGTCTTTTCATCACGGAGACTTAACAACTCGTTTAAAAAGCCAGATTCCAATATAGTTCTGATGCGAATACGCTTTGAGTGTATGGAATCAAGAAAGAAAATAAATTTTCTGACCACAGTACAAACATAAAAATCCTGAAAAGAGTCCTTAAGGCAATTTCGTATTTGTCCAAGAGTTGGTATGAGATCAATAACGTAATTTTCCAAATCAATTTCACGTAAATAGCCCTGCCCTAATTCATCATAATAAGCTAGGCTTATGAGGTTCTGCATAATAGTAACTTTTCGCACAATGTAGTTATAAATGCGAATAATTTGCACTTTGCCCGGAAACTCTGATAGCATCATAAGTTTGCCAAAGAGACGCATACTCACATAATTACGGCACTTGGGGCTGATCTTTCGCATTACCTTGCGGTAGTCATAGTAACCGATAAGCTGCTCTTTGTTAGACGTCATTTCACTAACGTTTTCTTCTAATAACCTCCAGATTGCATTTATATCTTCAGTGACGAGCAGCGTTTCGGATAGTTGCTGTAAAAATAATGAGTAGCCTTCCTTTCGAAGCATCTGGCGTAATGGTTCATTAGGAGAAGGCGGCGAATGAAAAAATTTTGGAATACTTTTGTATGATGCATGATCTTCTTTGCGCGGCGAATGCAATGGTGCGTTTGGATCAAAATTGTCCAATTCTTCCTTGGAAATTGGTCGTCTAGAGATCTGTAAATTTGCAATAACTTTAATTAGTTCCGGATCTAGCTCCATTGTTAGTTAATTTATTGATAAAATTAAATGTGTACAAATTTTAAATTAAATTATTGTGTTTTTTTAAAAGTCAAAACTATATCCGATAACTATGTCTAAAAGTGATACCCAGCCGCCGCAATTTATAACCAAAAGTGAAGCTAAATTAAAATTATCTTTTATCCTCGTTTTAGGTTCGACCATTAAAGGTGTCGTCGCAATTTTAAATTGTATCCTTGCCCGCCAGCTGTGCTTCGAGGATCCCTCTTGCTCGGCCATATTGGAAATAATACCACGTGTCTGCGGACCCATACCAGGTAAGCACACATATCTCTACCATACCATATACCATTTGCAATAAGTTTTATGGAAAACAGTTTAATATTATATAGTGTTTACGCAGCACTTGACCGACCGACCCACAGACCGTTCAACATGGAGCATACATTCAACAATAATTTCATGCGGGACTTTGCGGTCATTTGAGGATTAATTTGTATTAGTTTGAGTTGAGGTGGAGCTTAGTTCCACTCGTATTTGCTTTGGTTTTGAGTTTGGTGCCACAGTTTACTGTTGTTTTGGCTACTGTATAATTATTTCAACATATTTTGTGTTTGTCCGCGAGCGCGTGCAACAAAACAGTAAATAAAGACCAACAACTTAAAGCGCAACATACGAACGGGTCCGACCACGGCTTTCAAACAAAAAACAATTTCAATATTCAAATTCCCCAGAGAGGAGCGTGAAGTGCTCAGTTTACCGGCTCGGTATGTTCTCTAAATAACTTTTTGTCGAGTTTCAGTGGCACTTGTAACGTTGTGCTTGTTTTGATACTCTTCAAGTTGGGCCATGTTGGATACATTTCTTAGAAAGAAAATCCCACTGAATTCAATTGTTTAAAATTAAAAGAAAACCTTATTTTAAAATTCGCTGTTAATTTAATCAGGATTAAAGGAATATTGGAACACTCGTACAATACCAGTTAGTTGGTCTAAAAATAAGAGTATATTATAGTTGTATTGTTGTATTTTGGGTGTGTGTGTGTGTGCGTGTGAGTCTGTGCATTAGAGTACTATTTGTGTTGGTGTATGGGCCACATAACCCTAAGGTGCAAAATTGTAGCAGCAACGTCGTTTTCAAGTGGGTTTCGGCCCACAAAGGCGAAAAACAAGCAAACGAAAAGTTAATTTATAAATTATTCAGTAATTTGTCTTAGACTTCCCTTCAGCTGGTTGGCTAACCTATGCCTGACATCGTGCACCCATAGCCACTCCCATGCTGTCTGAAAGTATAAATTTCTTTTGTATTTAGTTTCCTTACACAGCAAACTCGCTCCCCCCTAAGCCATGTAGTATACAATTTTCGCTTTGATCCACGCCAACTCATTCAAATATGTATTTAAGTTTATTTTTTTTTCAGCGCAACTATCCAGCCGGTGGCTTAAATTTGCTACCACGCGCCCTAGCCAGCCCAGTTCTCTTCACCCAACAGGGCATCAACTATGTTCGCTGACTTTGTTGGGGGCGTATAGTGCGTGCTTTTCAGTATGTGTGTTGCGAGCATAAGTCTTTTCTTTTATTTAATTATTAATGTTTAGACCGCCGTTCTAGTCTTAGTCCCTGTCCAAGTCTTTCAGCCCAAGTCGCTTGGCGTGTTTGTGCGCTCTCCTGGTTCATGGAATTTGTGCTTTCGCCTTCATTTTGCATTTATTTAAGTGGTTTTTTTTTCTGTCTTTGTATGTAGAAATTTTTGCAGTGCTGGCGACTTATATGGAGTCCTCACATTAACCACTCTACTTGAATATTATATTTTATTTAGAGCTAAAAAGCAACTTGATCTCGTTTAAATTTAACAATACAACAACAAACAAAATTCTCAATTTTGTGGCTTAGACCATTCTACGCAAAGTATTAAATGATCATAGCCGTGTCCGTTTAGTATCTCAATGGCAGCCGCTGCATCCTTACGAAATTTAAAGTGCACATATGCGAAACCCTTGCATAGTCCCGTGTTCTTTTCGCGTGCAAGATACATCTTTGTATGGGGTCCAATGTTCTTGATCAATTCCTCCAAATCTGTCTCTGTCATAGACTCTGATAAATTAGATATACGTATGGCCAAGGAATCATCGCGCTCACGTTGCAGACCTTTGACACCTTCTTTTAAAAACGGTGGCACATATTTGCCAGCTTTGGAAGTTTCGTTTGCCGCCACAGCAGCGGCTGCGGTTGCCTTGTTCTCCATTTGTATGCGACTGTCTATGGCGGTGCCCTTGTAGGGACAGTTAACTGACCAATGCTCGCCATTACATATGCGACATTTGGCTATGTTCTTTATGTCGCTTTGAGCTGCATGCGTTAGTTCAAATTCCTTGGAACCAACAAAGACCATAAAGACCTCATCGCACACCACAGTAGTTTGGGCATTGGGACCAGGCTTGTCATCACGCGAGTCCCCGAATTTGGCCCAGGAGCGACGTTTAGCTATTGACTTTGGCACAATTTTGCGTTCAATCTTGTAGGTACGCACAACCTTTACCTTTTTGCCATCTTCATTATGCTTGTACTCGGTGAAGTACTTGAAGTCGCCTTGCACAATTTCCTTGGACGGTGGTAGGCCATCGACGTAGTCATGAGCAATTTCGTCGGCCCAAGATGTACCTATAGGCTTCATAGCTGGCTACTAGACAACAAGGGAAATTCGATAATTTGATGGATTCATGGTATTCGTTTACTTACATTATTATTATTGAAAATTCAAACCGCTAAATGAGAAATTTTATTTAAAACAAATGAGTTTTAACCAGGGACTGCCAATCGTTTTTGTTTATTACTTATTTTTCCCACATTTGTTTCAATCAATAAATTCAAAGCCTGCTGCTTATCATTTCGAAAAATTACATTTTTGAGCGAACCCAACTTAAGTGTAAAACGGGCTTAAGCTGGAATATCTGTTGAGCGCTTATCTCTTACACGCGCCGCTACAAAAATGATTGTGCACATATTGAGCGTAAATTAGATTATTGACCGTCAGTCATTGAGCAGAGTTGCCTCTGTTAAGTTCTTGTGGAACGCAGCAATGTTGCAAATTAAGAACCCCAAAACCGGCAAAATATTTGAGGTCAACGAATTTTGGCTACGCGATCATTGCCGCTGTGCGCAATGTCTCAATTTTGAAACCCAACAACGTCGTTATAGCCTGACGGACCTACCAGCTGATGTACGAGCCTTGCAGCATAGTTATGATGTGGAGGAACTAATGGTGCATTGTAAGATTCGATCGAACGAGTCATTAATTGCAGACAACATTAATTATAATTTTATTAGGGAGCGACGGTCATCAGTCACGGTACAATATAAACTTTATCTTTGACTCGCAGTTCGAGCAGCTGATAAGCCATCGCACAAGGTCCACATCGGTGACGCCTTGGAATCGTAGTATTTTGCTGGAGAACGAGCATCACCTGCACTTTTCGCTAACGGAGCTTATTTCAAATGATGACGTGGTACTCTCCCTAATGGTCGCATTGGTGCGATATGGCATAGTGTTTATAGACAATGTGCCCCCTACGCCCACTATGACTGAGCTGGCTCTACGTCATTTGTTTCCCGTAATGAAAACGCTCTTTGGTGAGCTATGGACTTTTAGCGACCGTCAGGATCATGCGGATACAGCATATACCAAGCTGAATCTGGGCTTGCACACAGACAATACCTACTTCTGTGATGCAGCGGGCCTACAAGCTTTGCACTGCATTGAGCATAATGGTACTGGTGGAGAGAATATATTTGCAGACGGACTGTACGCAGCTCATGAGCTGCAGCGCCGCAATCCTCGGGCTTACGAGCTGCTATGTCACGTTCAAGTGCCAAGTGAATACGTTGAGCAGGGGCAACATCATCGTTATACTGCACCAATTATAAATATTGATCCATTGACTGGAGAAGTTTGTCAGCTACGTCTTAATATGTATGATCGCGCTGTGTTCAATACCATCCATCAATCTGAAATGGCGGATTTTTATGCCAGTTTGCAAGCCCTGCTAGATATTGTGCAAAATGAGAAGCAACAGTGGCAGCTAAAGATGCAGCCTGGCAGCATTGTGCTATTTGATAACTGGCGTATACTCCACGGTCGCCAGGCCTACACAGGTCAGCGCACTATGACCGGAGCTTATGTGCAACGTACCGATTTTTTGAGTAAAGCACGCTTGCTGGGAATCGTGGATTAAATGCTAAACTGAAGCTCTATATTCTTTTGCTATTGATACTGACTACACTTGAGGTAATAAAAGATTACGTTTGTAATCGCTATTATGTTGGACTGCAAATGAAATGCAGAAAGCGTTTGGCATTTGTTTTTATGGCTTTTGGCATTCGGTCAGTACTGAGCTGCCATGTGGGTTTGTTGCCAACAAAATGGCATCGTAAGCTTAAACAAAAAACAAAAAACGCACTTTGAAACTTTTTTATTTAAAACTGAAATTACATTTCATGTTTTCGTTGGTGCGAGCTGGTAAGAAGGTAAGCAATGAGGCGTGTCACAGGTTTATGACCATATCATGTTGGCGTGCTGTCCTTTAAATGTCCTCGAAATGTGAATGTAAAGCACACGTGAAAACTTAAAGGCGCAAAAGCAGAAGACGTGCGTCCTGAATATTTATGATAATTGCATTTTATGCACCACTTTTTTGCCCTTTCTTCCTTTTTATTTCCGTGGGAGGAATGGAGGTTCATTCTTTATTTTTCATATGTTCATATGCTTATATGCGGCGGCACGACTGTCAAAAGCCTTTAAAAGCAACTCAACTGGGCGATAAATATTTTGGCAAGCAGCTGCTGACTACTCCTGGATGCAGGCATGCTCCTGCATAGCATTCTTTGCAGCATACTTTTGTCACAAGAGGTTGGCATCCTGGCTGTGTGGCTGACTGGCTGGCTGGCGGGCATATTTGTGTCCATTTGTGCGCTTGTCGATACTCCAATAAAATGAACAAGCATCGACATGCACACACGCGCACACACACTTAAGGTTAACGATATGCATATACTATATATATATTTGCATGTACACTGAGCGATCTTTAAATGCAATCGAATGCTGACTATCAAGACGTGCTCAGCAGTCGTGCCCAGAAGAAGAACTGGTGAATTTCGATGGACATTAATATCGCAAGTGAATCCTGTTAGCTATTAATACAGATCTATCTGTATGCTGCAATAACAATTTATACTTAAATATGATAAAGTGCCACTTGATTTTGTATCATAGATCTTTAGCATCACTATCGTGGTGTGTACATTAGCTAAACCTCAACGATTCTCATTGAGTCAGATCAGATTTGTGCATCCGCAAATGACCTGATGAAAATTATTTCAGTGTATTTCGCTGTTTGCATTAAAATGTTTGTGTAGATGGAAGCACAAGCTGTTGCCATGCACACGGCAGTGTTGAAAACGACAAAAGAACATGCATTCGCACTGTCTACTGGTCGACCACCGTCTGGTGTCCAAGGTGTCGGATGTGCCAGCGGGTGCAGTTATCCGCGTGGCATGATGCAGTTGCTGCACGTTGCCGAAGATGTAGTTGTAAAATGTTTTATGCACAAAGAAGTAAGTTGCAAAGTGGCAAAAGGTAGTAAGGCACTTTGATTTAATTAATTGGAAATTGCACTCTCTCTCTCTCTCTCTCTCTCTCTCTCTCTCTCTCTCTCTCTCTTAACTCACTCGCCGCAAATATTGCGAATATTTTTGATATGAATTTCAAATTCCATTTGAGCATAATTTTATAGGCAGCATGTATGAATTTTTGAGAGCCATGCATAAATTTTAGCGAGCATTAAATTTATGGCAATAAAACGAAACAAATAATATAAAACAAAAACCGAATAAATATAAACTAAAATCAAATAATAAAAGCCATAGGGTGAGTGGGAGTGCGACAAGGACTCCTGCTGCCCGTGGCTGTTGCCACATCAGAGGGAAAAGCAACAAAGAAATCATTGAACCAATTCAGCGACTAACTCAACAACCGGAAACGCGTTTCGAATAAAAACGAATTGAGGACTTCACAATAACCGTAAAAAGTGAAAAGCACAGGCCAAAAACAACGGTACAACAGCAAATAACTGTACACAGCAAGGGCAGCCAGCAACAATAACAACATCAATAACAACAATTCCAAGAGCCAATAGCGTAACTCGATGGCGACGAAGCATAAAAACCACTCGCCATTTTTTATGACCGCACAGCATGCAATGACGAAATCAGGCTCACAAAAATGGAGAACTATGAGAGCGAGGTGTTTAAGTGCCTATAAGTTGCTCGTACAGTGCCCATACAACTGGCCAATATATCCAAAAATTGTCAGCAATAGAATAGCGGGTACAGTCGAGGCACAACAAATTGCAGCCACTGTAACTCCAGCTATGGCATAAAGATGATGGATGTCTGCGAAAAGTGTCACTTGTTGCGTCAGACGTCGCTGGAGCTCGATGGCTGGTGGGAGGCGGAAAGAATTTTATGTTCAACTAGCAAATAATCATGTCCGATGGCCTTATGATCGAGCAGGCAGCGTATGGGTCATATTAGTAACGTTAGCATTGGGCCCAAGCAATCCACACACACACACACACTCACAGACGGACATGTGTATGCTAGTCATTGTTCCGGCTAAGGACAAGCTTTGTTTGTTGTGCTTTTTGGCGATTTTACGGCTTATGACGAGCCATGAACTACCAGAGTCTGTATCCCTGTGTGTGTGTGTGTGTGTATGTGTGTGGTAAGTGCTGCCGTTGTGGAGTTTATTAGTAGGGCTTATGTTTTATGGCAAAAAGGACAATAGATGACCAACAGATGTTTGCCTTTTGTTTGTTTGGGAGCACAACACACAAACTCTGTTAGTGTATGTGTGTGAATGTGTTAAAGCTGTAGTTGTCATATGGTCGAATAAGCTGTCATATGTGCCCAATGTTCCGACGTAAATATATATACATATATACAAAATGAAACATAATTTATTATGTTATAAAATATAATCGGGTCTCGCAACGAGCGCTTCATTGGCCGCTTAAATCGACCGTTTTGTTGGAGACTCAATTATTCATATTGTTGTTGTTGTTGCTATTATTATTATTATGACATGTGTCCGGTATGTAGTTGGTCAGGCAGGCAGCCTATCATTTATAACAACTGTCACGACTACAACTGCGGTAATCGATGTAAACGCCGCTCCAAACAAAAATAGACTACCATCACTGCCAAAGCGCGCAAATGTCAGAGTATAAGCGTTTCTGCCATTTAAAGATCATTGAGCATTACTTAAGCTGGCAAGAAAAAGTGTTACCATGCGTTATGTCTCTATCTCATACGCTTTCTCTTTTGTTCACTCTATTTTGCAGTGTCCTGCAGCACAGTAACTGTGACAAAATGTCAGGCTGCACTACGTACACTTCAAGCGTTTCAATTCTTTCGACCCACATGTCTATGCAAGGAGCCTGGCATGGATCCAGATTGCAATCACTTTCGGGATTTTCTTTTCGATCATCCCTGCGGATTTGTGCTTAAAAAAGGTAAGTTATATACCCCACAAAACATGTGGTACCGTTGCACGCTGTTGTTGCAACATGTTACTAATACGCTGTCATGTAACTATCGTTATAGCCGAAAAGGATCCATATCCCATTGATGCGCTGCCCACGTGTAATCACGCTCTATCCGTGTGTCAGAAGGAACGTAAATGCTTAAAACTCTTTGAAGATTTCAAAATCCACTGTAAAGTGCGAGACAATAAGTGCAAGATGGAGAACAAGTAAGTAATACAGTTTGCAACAGTTGCAACTGCAACAAGAGCACGCGATGCCAACATCAGTCCCATTAGCAGTCGTGGCGAAAAATCAATTATAATCATTGACAATTTAGTTTTGCATAATGAACAGTAAGCCAGCAACCCGGAACCCCACAGCGCCTGACCCAAAAATCAGCATAGACCGCGAAAAGTTGCTAACTTTCGGTGAGACCAAATTGTGCAGGGAACACAACGCTAATTAGAGTAAAGCGGTGGCAAAAATTGAGGTACACCTCGGGGAGAACGAGTAGTGTTGGTAAAACTGCGGCAAAAAGAGAAAATTTTATTGTTTGCTTTAATAAGAAAATTGATTTTCTCATCTAACATAACGGCCGCACAAACATACACATATAGAGAGGAGGATGGAAGGAAGAGTTCACGCCGTCGTCATACATACACATATGCACGGTACCAACTGGATTTATCCAGTCTGTTTATCTAAAGCAATATGTACAAAATTGCAAAACACAATACACACAGTGTGTGTACTAATACACTTTTATAAGTACACACAAACACAGACACACACTTACACTTACATTCACAAGCTTCAGAACAACATTTAATTTCGATTTTCGATTTTATTGGCAAAAATTCCAACACCAACTTAAGTAGACACACATTCACACATGCACACAACGTCTCTGGGCTAACTTCATCGAACAGCAGCGAAATTAAACTTCCTGCTTGTAGCCGTCTTACTACTTCCTACAGCCTTCACATATCCTTACTTTTTACTGACACGACTTCCTTGCTGTCGCTACGCTCGACTCCAACACGTTGACTCTTCTCTCCTCTCCTCGCCCATTGCGTTCTGTTCAAATGCTAATCGACTTGCCTGCCTGCTTGCCAGCCTGCTCGAATACAAATGTTCTGAATGTTTTAATAACTCGAAATGACTTTTTGCGGTGGCGGCATGTTGCGCTGGCTGCCAGTTTCCAACACCATGCACCCTGCAACCAACACATAGCATACATCCTAGCAACATGGAAGGCTTAAAGTTTTTGTACTTCCCTGTAACTGCACTGGCTTAAACTTTGGCCACGCATATATCGACTCGGTTACAGGCTACATTGGGTATCGCCCGCTCTCGCACCGCCCGCCTCCAGCAGTGTTTGGCCCTACAATTTTTGTTTTTCACCACCTGTGCGATAAAATATTAATTGCAATGCCGTATGTATAAATTTTTGATGCAATTGCCAATTTTAAACTTTGGTTGGGTCAAGCCAACCAAGGCGGATGTGGGATAGCTCAGTATAGGACTTAGTGAAAATGAAAATTCAATTAGTTTGAGTTACAAAAAGTGCTGTGGTCGGAATAGATTTCACAATATAACTTACCAACGCATTAACATTTGCTTTAATCTCTTTTTTTGCTTTTAGGGAACGCTGCCATGATTCTTGGACAAGTCTGCGCCTCTCACCAATGTTTGGCTGCATCTGTCCAAACAATCATATGAAAAAGCGCTGTGATCGTATATTTAATATTGTTAACCACAATCCCTGTGTGGGTAAGTTAGTGTTAAAAACCGCAACAGAACTCAAATCGAAAAAAATATAAATATTTAAAAAAACTTCTACAAGTACAACAATAGCAACAACACAAAATTTCTACGTATACAAAAAGGTGCAAACAGCTGAGAAACCACGTCGAAAAGCTTTTACTCAACAAATATCTAAAACTCTTTCGTTAATTCCTTACTTGAAAAAATATATTAAAAACTCTTTCGTTTATGTTGTTCTTAACTATTTATGATATAGTATGTGGTTTTCTATAATTTCGTTTATACTTTACTTTTCGTAAACCTTTTCGTTTTGTACTTTGTGAAACGCTCAAAACTGAAACTAGCCGCCTATTAAACTAAGTAAACTACCATAAGTTACCAAAAAAAAAAAAAAAAAAACAAAACCGCACGCTTCTGCATTAAAAACCAAATATTATCTAAAGTAAACTCATGTTTTGCGTGGTTTGCTAACAGTAACCTATCAATATCAATATGCCTCTATCAATTTAGCTGTACTCAGTAAATATCACGTATACGTTTGTAAAAAGCAAAACTGCTGTGTTTGCCACCGCTCTCTCACTATCAAAATCTATCTAAAGTACTCAAACTTTTTAGCAGTAAGACCGACAATCACCAAAACCAGCAACCAAAATCACTAACTTGCCAGAAAACTGATTGATTGATTGATATGCCACCAAAAATATAAATTTAATATTTAATACATACATAAATACTCAAATAATATATAGATATATATAGCGTATATTAAGCTAAGACTCTGCTTTAGTTGATTGCCAAATTGATTGAGTTGCACTGAAACACCTCTAGAACTATCAACTGTTATTTAACTGTAACTGCTGTACTAACTTGGCTGTCTTTCTGTCACTCTCTGTCGCTCGCTCTCTCTCTCTCTCGCTCTCTCTCTCTCTCTCGCTCTCTCTCTGTCTCTCTCTCTGTTTATAACTCTCTAAATCTATTTCGCTCGCTCGCTGTATATGTACTTAAACTGTTGCCTTCTTTAAATGCTTAAGATCCAATAGCTAGGAGGGACACAGGGTATAATCAAAAAATAAACTTGTGGGGTTTTTCTAGTTTTTTAGGCAACTCTATGTACGCCCTTCAATTTTTCAAACTCCTGCAGCCGTTTAATTTCTTTCGTTTCGTTTTCTTGAAAGAATGCATTTTTAGTTTCCCACGCTAACCAAAAAAAAAAAAGTGTATATGTTTATTTAACTAAAATATCAACACTAATTTCGGTTTATTCTTAAAACCCACTCGCCTCATGTACAGAGATCCAAAAAAAAAAGAAAAATAATAATAATAAAACACCGACACAATGAGCTATACGTACATATAAGTGTGCTTAGGTAGCACAAACTTGCACCAGCACCACTGGCACCAGTATCAGACCCTGCATCCGCAACCAAAACTAAACTAAATGCACGTCGGATTAGCAGAGCAGCGCAGAGCACTAATAGCCCCACAAGCACT
Source organism: Chymomyza procnemis (assembly GCA_035046065.1). Taxonomy (NCBI): domain Eukaryota; kingdom Metazoa; phylum Arthropoda; class Insecta; order Diptera; family Drosophilidae; genus Chymomyza; species Chymomyza procnemis. Next base: position 508,742 of record JAWNOJ010000026.1, read on the forward strand.
AAGCACGGCACCAACCAAAAAAACAATGCATCCACTAATTGTGCTAATTAAATACTTGCACACACTCACACCCCCACACACCTACTATGTATAAGTACAACAACAACTTTGACAATTTGCACCTTTTTGGCACTAAAATATTTTTTTGCACTGCACGCACATCCCTTCTCTCTTTTTTTTCTCTCTCTCTCTCTCTCTTTTGCTCTGTTTCTTCCTCTTTCTGGCTCTCTCGATACTTGCAGATAGACTAATATTTTTCCCCAACGGATTGCCCAAACTGAAACAAAAGCAGAAATTAAAGCCAAAGCCGAAACCGAAGCAAAAACAACGCACATACCATATAAACTCTACAGAACTGGTTTCCAACAACATTGAATATCATGTAGGCGGAGAGAGTGTGGTGGTAGAGCGACCAGGTAACGAGAATGAGGCCAGTGCCGGCAGCCATGTGCATGAAAAAGCTGAGAAGGCTGCTCCTGGTACTGACGACAATACAGACGGCTATGGGGAGGATGAGGAGGAGGAGGAGGAGGATGACGAGGATGATGACTACGATGACCGCATACGCGCTGAAATTTATTCAAATTATCCGCATTATCTGCACCCACCGTCGTGGGGTATTAACAATCCGCTAGTGCTGGCCTCGCATAGTCCACACACCTCCGAGGATGACGACGTGGTCGTCGAAGTGGCTACCCATCATGGCCACAAAAAGCAGCAGCAGAAGCAGCAGCATCACATCGATGATCTGGAACATAGTGTCGTCGATGACGTCGTTGTAGTGGTCGATGCTGGACCGCATACGCATACGCACAAGCATACCTACTATACGCATGAGGAGGCATCTACCGTGAGCTCGCCAATAGTTTCAACGTTTCCCAGTTCGACTAAGTATGCGCGTGAATGAGTTTGGTTTTTTTGGGACTCGGCATTGCCGATGAAATAATGCTTCTTGGCTAGAGTTTGCCATACATCGTTTGCCTAATGGAGTCTGAACCTTCTGAGTTGTTCCAAAGTTTTACATATGATTGGCTCAAACACTCCACTGGCGTGTTCATTAAGTTAACACAAGTTTTGAGTGTACCAGCAGCAGGAAGAACAAAGTTATACAAATGGTTGCCAACTTGGTTCCCAACTCTGTTTTAGCCGCAACTTGAGGGCGGTTGGGGAGAGGAGGCTATAGCCAACTTTATGCAAAAAGCTTTTAAAATAATTGAGTCACTTGGGTATGCCGCAATTTCCGGTTAAGCATTCAACGGGCAGCAGCGACTAACAGCCAACTAATAAATAAACAAAATAGTAAATAGCATAGAGTGAGCATAGTTTAACCCTGGCATACTTCGGTATCGCCTCCACCAACAGCACATTATGTGATTTCTGTGTTCTTAATGTTATATGGCTAATCTGTGTATATAGTATGCAGCCAAGGCTTGGCTTGAAAGTCGAATTGCGGCAATTAATTTATAATGTCTTGATGCATGTCGTTTGGATGCAAGCATAGAGCCGAGAGAATAAATGAGTTACTGCAGTAGACTTAACCATAAGACGATTTAGGCAAACTCTAAGCCATTTTCTATTTGAATAAACCAAAAATTATGTCATTTACCATATTAAATGAGCACAAATAATGCACTTGCACTTGCCCTTGAGCATACACACACGCACACACACCTAATTTATGATGTCATTAGTAATAACCTTATTATACGCACTTTTCCTTAAAGTTATTTCTCTCGGCACTCACGTATTCTCGTAATATTTGCACTCAATTCTTTCTACGACTTTTGCAATCTATTCATTTAGCACTGGCACCAAAATGCACAAAACAGCACATTTCGGTGATTTAGTCACTGGAAGCGATATAGCCATAACCCACCGCACCCAAACCGCCGGCACCACTATGGATGAGCGAGGTAAGTCACGAAGCACCAAGTAGCACCTATTTGTAACAACTAGTATTTATATGATATGTTGTTAGTACTAGGGTACGCGTATTTTTTTCGGGTTCTCTGGGACTTTGCACTATAAAATGATGATAATAATGATTTACAATAATGTAGCGCTTAAGTTATATATCAGCACTGCAATGGCTCGTGAGATGTACTCGCACTCTGGTCGCATACAGACATATTATTTATTTATTGTAATGAGCACTTAAACAAAGACTTGGCGCGATAAATAGCACAACAAGCGTGTAAGGCGTCCGTCCCTTCTGCCCAAACAGCATACAATTTACACAATTTAAGCGCACATTGGAGCACTGCACCAGTACCACCAGCACCACCAGCACGCATAAGCACAGACAGATAAAGGATACACTATATTAGATAAACAATGGGGTAGCATTCGTGATAGAGTACAAAGAATGCTAGCACACTTTTGAACGCGATGACCAGCTGGCTGGCAGACTGGCTGACTGGCTGGCTGCAGGGCTAGCTGGCCTAGAGCCTGTAGGGCAATCACTTACAGTTAAAATAGTGAACTTACACACATATATATATACCAAACAGACAACAACTGTACAGCAGGGTCAATTGCAATGCACACAAGTGCCATAAATAAGAGTTCTGGCGTTACCCAAACACACATGCACACACACACATACACACACACGTACCATGCACGCACATGCCAACTTGGCCCTAATGTCTAATCTATATCAATAAGAATCCTCACCAGCAGGATACTTTTGATTTTTGTTTAAAACAGTTACATAAACTAAATTATACTTAGATCGTTGCATGTTTTGTAATATATTATAATTTTTTCGGTAATATATCGATTATTTTATCATGTAAAATGCCTTGCATAACGCTTACCCAGCTATCGAGTGTATCGGTTCTAGTGTGACCAGGTTGTTCATTATTTTGGCATTTTGATTGTTGCGCATTTTCCATTCTGTTTAATTTATCGCTACAAATTTCACTACAGCCATTGTCTCTGGTTGCCCCAACGCACACTGCTGTTGTTCCTATTACTATTATTTTTGTTGTAAATCTGTTTTCGCTCCTTGTGTTCCATGCATCAGCTCCGTTGCAGCAGTCTCTCTTCCACTCGCACGCTATCGAAAGTTATAAATTTTGAACAAGATGCATTGACACGCATTATGCGTAAGCTGCATTGAGACTCACATTTTGTTATTATTGCTGCTGTTGTTGTTGTTGTTGTTATCTATCTGTGCGTTGTCGCTGTTGTTGCTTATTTCAATCATTTTGCAAACATATTTGTTGTTGGCAACCAATATTGCAGCTGCAACTTGCTTGCCGGCGTTTGTAAATGATACGAACACAAAAGCGCGTGCATGTTGCAAATATACATATTAGCAAATGTTTATATAGACAATACATGTGCACATGCACCAACACCAACACCACCACCATGCTTGATACACATACATAAATAGAAGCACATTTGGGTTACATCTCTTTACAACGTAGTATTGTGCCCAAAGTGCATAAATATGCATAATATTAAATGGCTATCAATCAAATCGCTTGTATGCAAGAACAAAAATTCAACCAGTGACAACAAGAAAATATTACTAAAACTAATATATGCTTTAATACTTAGCGTCATATTTTCAATTAATAACAGTGAAAAAAAAAATTAAATAATCACAAATATTTGCAACTACTTCAATGTAAATGTAAAAAGTCAATAAAATAACGAGAAAAACTTTTTGTCATGTTTATGAAATTTTCACAAACAAATTCAAAGTAGAAAAAAAATATAAATAACAAAAAAATTTTGCAAAATACACAATTTGAAAATTAAATTAAGCAAAAATGAAAGCAAACAAAGCGATTTGTCAGCAATGCCAATAAACAAAATGGCGTAAAACTTTACTCTCAACATATTTAGTATGCATGAACAATAACACTAACTGTACTTATCTATGTATTCGTGCATATATGTAGATGTGATGTATATAAATGGCTAGTGCATGTGTATGTACATATGTGTTTATTCAGGCGGGCATTGTTTGCAATACTACATTTATCGACATGCGATATAATAAATTTTCATACAAGCCCTAAGTGCGCTCCAACTTGACGTCTGTGTGCCACTGTGTCTGTGAGTGTGTGTGTATGTGTGTGTTAAAGCATGTATTTGTTATCACAACAATCACAAAAAAAACCCAAACGAGTATTTGATGCAGCGTCCGCATTCATACGGTTCTGGTACAATACTACTACCACTACTTTACCTACCCTAATGCTTGCACATTTGAAATTTATTTCACTTGTTAATAGGCTTCATTTTTTGACTATTTCTCGCGAAACGTACGAACACATAATGAATTGCAGCACATTTCACTAAATCCAATATATACCATATAGAGATATCGCGCTTTTTATATTAAATGCCATAAATGTCTAAATAAAGACAACACAATGTGCACATTGCGTATACGCGATGTCTGCTGAATAGCTCAGCTAACAATTAAATGACATGGCTTTTGTGGCAGCGACTGGTTCAATAGCGCTAAATCTACTGCCACACAGCAGTAGCAGCAACAACAACTGCTTACAACAGCGATAACAGTTAACAAACTGCGCTAATCCTATTTCAACAGCTGATTCCAAACAAGCTAAGCAAGTTGAGCAAATATTTGCTGGGAATATAAGCGACAAACATAAATATATATATTATATATATATATATGTGCACGCACACACACACACACACCCAAATATCTTAACAAACAAAACAACAAATCCTAGCCATTTAGCGCCAGCCGTTGACCGCCTAACGGGCTTCACCTCCCACAGACAACAACAGCAACAATAACGTCCTGCTTAGACCCAATCCACATCAACCCAAGCTAAAAGCCCGTTCATTCAGCCGTGTGGGGGCGCATATCCCTTTGAGCTTGGCAAAACGCTCAAATGAAGCGCACTTTGGCGTGCGCCCTGCAAGATAAGCAAATGCTGTGGTTGCAGAATACACCAGTCAGCATACATACCACAGTCACTGTCCTTACCACTAGCAAGAGCAGTCGCAGTCGCAGTCACAGTCATCGTCATCAGCTTTGAATCGTTTTGCCATTTTGCTTGCTCTATCAGCGCATGACATTTGAAAGAGCAAAAGGACCCTCACTCACACACGCACGCAGACACACCGTAGTGTACAGTTGTGTTTGTTTTGTGTGTCTGTATCTGTATGTGAGAGTGTGCTTTGTCCTGCTGGCAATGGCATTGATAGCAACAGCAGCAAGTGAAATGGCAAAGCCAAAGGCAAGGACAATCGAAGCATGGCAATTGGAAAAAGCGATACTAACAAAACAAATGGCAAAAGCAAAAGGCCAAAAGCATTGCTGACGAAACGGTTAACCGATTCCAAGCTGCTGTTAACCGATTTGGCATCTTAAACTGTAATTAATGCCTCTGTGTGTGTGTGTGTTAGTGCCTGTTCTTGTGTCAACACTGCAAAACTTTAGCTCACTGGAATGCACCGTTTAACTTACGCACACTTTACCAACACTATTTATTTCCTTTTATTCACCAATTATGTATGTATGCGTGTGATTTTTATTAAAGTTGACTTAAGTCAAACACTTTTTAAATTGCTTTTAATTTATTTACTTTACTATTCAACTTGTACTAAAAAGTTTATTCTGAGTTCTTCAATAAAAAGTAAAAAATTGACTAAAGTAAGACATTTGACTTTGTCAACAAAACTTTCAAAAAAAAATATAAATATTTTTTTTAAGTTTTCAAGTGTTGAAGAAAAACGAAGAAAATTCAAGTACTTATAAAATAAAGTACATAAACAAATTGGAAGCCTACTACCGATACCGTTGCTGCTTTCTTCTTCTACCCTACCGCTGCGTATTTCTACTACTTTACTACTAAAAAAAACCACTACTACTATTAAATAAACCAACAACTACCACTACTACAATTATGAACCACATATGTACTTGCCACCACTACAACTACAACTACCATTCTACCCTCTCTCTTCTTGCAACTTCAAATTACAGTAAGAAATATGGGCATGGACGAGAAATTGCATCAGAAAATCTTCGAAGATATTTTGGCGCTCATTGATACGCCATTAATAGCAACCACATCGACAGGCACATATTATCCGGGCTCAATGTCGAACTCGCTGTACAATGTGCTCAGCTATCCGTTTAATATAAGCGGGTTTCATCAGCGCCACATGGCAGCAGCTGCAGCTGCAGCAGCCGGAAATGAGTCGCCGTTCGATATCGTTGATACGGCCTTCGGTTATGGCAGCAATGGCGGCGGAAACGGAAATACCGGTGTTTACTATCAAAGTATGTGTATTAGCATGAGCGTAAACCATTACAAACAATATTAATATGCTAAAGAAAAACCAAAAAAAAAAAACAAAATACATATAACAATAAAAAGAAACGAAATCAAGAGCAGCCAATTTCAAATCATAATCCAAGAAGAAATCAATTGCAAATAAAAAAAAAAAACAAAGTGTTCCAATAGTCCAAATACTTTTATTTTGAATTTTTTTGTGCAACTTTCCAAATTCATTACTATATGTAAAATAATAACTATATAATTTTAATTTCATTTTGGCGTTAAAGCGTCTTGTGTCGTCCCTCAGTAAATTTTGAAACACCCTGTAACTTATATATAACAAGTACATACACATCGCTCGACCAGAAGGTAACGATTTTAAATACTACAATTTTAAATGGTTAAACTCTTCAGTTTTGTGTTTAAGTCAAGTCAAAAAAAAACCAAATTAAGTATAAAGGGCGTCTCAATTTTATACGCCTAGGCTTTGTGCATAATTTTTGGCATTTGCTAAATTCTTATACTTTAAATTTATAAATATTAAATTTAATGAAAAAAAAATACAAAACAAATTACACAGACCATTGAAACAATTTAAACAAACACAACCACAACAACAATTGAAAATACTTATATACAAAAAAAACAAATTATAATTTAACTTCTTTTTTGGGTTAATTTTTAACGTAGCTTGCCAATTGTTTTGAGAGTTTAAACAAAAAATTACCAAAAAAAAAAAATTTTATAAATTTTTGCTTCAGCTGCGTTACAACTATTTTTTAACTAAAAATTTTGTTTGTAATTTTTGATTCATATATAAAGCCGATAAATCCAAATGCGGAATGTATACAAATTATAAATATTTTAAATAATAACAAAAAATTACATTACATAACATTTTTCTGTCAATTACTACTACTCTACTACTACTAACTTTTATTATACAATACTAAATGGAATTAAAAAAAAAAACAACTAAAAAAGAGTCCATTTAAATTTTACGCTTTAACTAAACTAATCAAAAACAAATCAAAAAGTTACTTTTGTTAAATGAATTCCAGCACAATTTTTTCAAATTTTTTCGACGCACTCGTTTTTTGAACAACAACAAAACAGTTTTAACAACAACAACAAACTACATACTACTACATACAAAAACTACAATAAGTTTTCCGAAGTTTTTAAAAATTTCGAAATCCAATTTTTTCTCACGCAAAATTGTGCCATTTGTTTCATACATGTTTGTGTTTAACCTCAATTACAGACACATTCAAAATTCATACAAAAAATAATAAATATTAATATTCCTCAAGACGAATTGAGTTAATACAGCATTAAATTAAACAATTTTTTTCAAATTACAATTATTATACATATTAAATAAACAATTTTAAAACTTTCAGACTTAAACTTATTTCCAAGTCAATCGAATTTTAATGGAAGTCGTCACACTTCCCGCCACTCAGTACACACAAAAATGATTAAATTATCGCAAAGTGCGGTTATTGTTTTATCATTTGCTGCTGCTTGAAACTTTTTTTCGCCTTTTTTTCAATATTTTTATGTTAAAAGTGAATTTAAAACTTATATTATTTGATCTTTTCTTTTTGGCGTGCATTGAAAACTTTTGAGTTTTGATAAGAGCGAATCACACACTAAGTATATATTGAATAAACACATGAAGAAAAAAAAGTTCCATACATATTTTAGGCCCAAATGATACATACGCAACACATTATACCCTGCCATATATAGTCATCAGTTAAACAAAATCGTGAATACTAAACTTGCATTAATTTGTACAATCGTACTATATACATACGCATAGAAAATCTCAGTTTATTGCGACCCCTCTCTACCTATTTTACATATATATACTCAATACATATATAATAGCTACTCGTACTACTACTACTACTACTACTCGTAATACCATTCCGAAAGTAGTTTGTAACAAAAAATAAAAAAATATCGAATATTTATGCCATAGTAAATTAGTCGCAGCCCAGCAGCCCCGCTGTAACGTATTACTTATAAACTACTAACAAATAATTATTATATTATTATAATAGAGTGTTCCAAAGCCCTGCTGCTCAGTTAAGACTGCGCTCCCACGATTCGAAGCCAAATACCCAAATGCCCCCACCCTAAATGTAGGCCATGAGTTAACGAATTGCGATTTTATTATAATTTCGATTGTTTAAGTGGCTATTATTTAATACCTTTTTTTTTGGGTTAAGAGTCGGTGCAGTATGTTACAAGTTTGATTGATGTATGACGCCGGCTTCACTCTATCATCAGCATGAGCCGGATTTTAAACTCTCTAGCCTAGAATTTTGCCAAATAATTTGTTTAAAAGCTGCCTACTAATACTAATTCAATAATATTCATATTAATTATGGCTATCAGTATATATGAAAACAAAATTTTTAAATAAACAACTAAATGACATGAACAAGCGAGAATAATTAAAATTAATTAATAATATTGCTGTATCGAAAAAGAAGAGTTTGCAAACATCATGCAAAGAGCGTCTAAAATGAATGATTGCATAAACGAGTGAATAAATGCAACATTTATTTGACATTTATGCCTAAAATATTTTAATTAGTTTCAATTTCCATTATGCCCAAACCAGTCGCCCAGTGCCAATGTCGACGACAACAGCTTACAATTCATTCAACTAGTAATTAAATTATTCAATGTTTGATATTTTTAAATCAAGGCCATTAAGAGCAGCTCATGCTGGTTGAGTGTGTCGTGTGTCGAAAAATCGATAGGCAACAGTCGATATGCGATAACTCGTAGAGCATCTCGTAAAATTGCAGTAAAAATTTGCATTTGAATAGGCCGCATTTTAAAATTTGAATTTGCATTAAGTTTTTAAGCTGTATGTAGAGTAATGTGGAAAACTAATGAAACCTTTTTACCATTTTTCTGTACACTTTGCGGTTACACACACATACACGCACACACACATGGACACACATACATGCCACATACTCCAAACTAATGCATAATCTCGTTCGCCTGGCTATAAACGATGTACCTCTTGGGAACGACTTTTGCAACAAAATGCATCTACGCAAATCCATTAAAACCCAACGCACACTTGGGCACGTTTGCGTGCTGCTACCGTATGGGGCGGTTGCAGGTGGTCAGGACGTCGATGTTGACCCCTCAACGGATACAGTCAAGCAACAATTTCAGGTGAGCACAACGTACTGCTCAATGACTAAGCATTACATGCCTGCAACTACTTGGCATTGTGTTACTGCTGTTGCACTGCAGCAAAATGCTTAGCCAAGAGCCAAAACCAAAACCAAACAATGCTGCCTGCTGCATTGCACAGACACACTCACACACACAATTGAAACAAACATTAATGCAGAGAAATATTTATGTGCGTTTATTACTTTGTATTGGCAACGTTCCCTCGGGATTTTTTAGAGTACCTGTCACATAGCATTGGACACCTGCCGGGAAAATGCGTCCTGCTCGACGGCCCTGCAGCCGATGCTGCAGCATTGTGAGATGCATCGTTGCAATCGCAATGCGTGCATGACATCGCTGCAAAACTTCTATCAAGGACCATACGAGGACTTGATCCTGGACATAGCATTTTGTCTATGCAAGTAAGTGTCATTCGAATGTATTTGAGCAGACAACATCAGCAATGCTCTACTTTCAACTCATGGTCTCTTTCTCTCTCTCTCTCTTGCTGTTTTTCGTGCTTATCCTCTTCCGCCATATAGAAAAACTACCAACAGCCAAAACAATGGCAATCGTCACGACATGTGCATGATTGCACAGGAAAAACTGCATCCCGTCTGTGCGCAACGGCCGCCTGATAATAGTAATCCAGCAAGCTCCAATGGCATTTACTATCATCCGCCCCCGGCATGCCATATGGTAGCCGAAAGCTGTAAAGAGGACCGCGAGTGTAGGTGAGTCATAATTTGATTGGAGGACTATAATTCAAATGGCTTTATGATGATCTTAAAGCGGAAACGGAAATATGCGTTCAGATAGAGTGTGTCTGTGTGTGTGTGTGTATGTGTGTGTGTGTCTGGATTATTTTATGTTTTAAACGAATTAAGCTTAATTTAATTCTGTTAGCACGTCTGTCGCAACCAAATATTAAATTTCACACTTCATTCAAGCTCTGTGAAAGAGAACCGCGACTTTGTACCCAACCTTACGAAAATCATAAAATTGACACTGAAGGGTAACTATGTCAACAACATAAACAGGAAGCGAATTAAAAACGTGTGCAATCGAAGTTTCAGTACACTATACCCTTGGATTTCAAAAGTAACTTTGAAACCCGAAATAAGAATTAACAATGATTTCTATTTCAGAGCCCAGCTAATGAGATGTAAATAATAATTTAAAATTTTCAATGTTAATCTGATTTTTTTTTTTTTAATCAGGACACATTGAAAGTTAATAGAGATGATCGATTTCCATCAGTATTAATTAAAAACAGTCAATATCTGTGAGTTTTAAGAACTTGAGTCGATAATTAGGCATTTCGAAAAGAGTATCAAACTCATCTGCACGGTTAGCGTCATATCAAAACTAATAGGCATAAAGTTAGGGTATGATAACAAGAACTGAAAATACTTGTTAACTTGCAACGTTAAAGTGTTAGGGTTTACTTTTGGGGAGCCCCTAAACTGACAAACTGGGCGTAAAATGAACACTTTGCGGCATAAACTCATTAAGTCCTGGCAGAGCATTCTTCATTAGATGCGACCACGGAAGTTGCATGCTGTAGTGAATTGCCAAAGTTAACTCTGAATATTGAAGTTGGCTGCGGTTGCCCGTTTCCGCTGTAGAGGCAAACTTAAGATCAGGCCAGGAAAGTGTGAAACACTGAGTCAAGTTACAAATACTTAGCGAGATGCAGTGCAGCCTCCGGCTTACCGCTTTACATGCAGTTCTAACATGTGCCATATGAGATGTGTGCGGATGTCTGTACGTGGGTGTGGATGAATGTGTTTTGTCATTTTGCATTTTGCAGCTGAACGACCGCAAAGTACGTGTCTGTAAAATTAATTGCCTTTTAAGTGAATCGTACTTGGTTTAGTAAACAACTAAATTGGACTAATGACGCTCATTTTGCAGGGAAATCGAGTAAGGGGACGCGATCCGGCGTTAGTTCATGCGAGAAGTTGCATAGATGCAACGTGTGTTGAGAGCTTGTTGTTATGTTGACTTATTACGTATACGTCGGGTGTCGTGTGACGCCAACACGTGCTTTGGGCGGGTGAGCGTTGCAACAATCCAAGAGGCGCGCATTTGTTGTTCGGCTGCTAGACAGGCAGGCTGGCTGTTGGCAAATGTTGCTCTTATATCCTGGTTACTTTGTATTTTGTTGGCTTCTACCTCTACCACATGCCGCTTAATTAGTTGCAGCAAGTTTTTGTTATACAAATGGCAAGCAACGTGCAACGTGCCGCAACTTGAGCTATGCATAGTTGTAAGCTATTACTAAAGTTGCCGCAACTTGTACAACTAAAAGCCAGAGGCCTAGGCCTATTAGCCACTCTAAATAATTAAGCGGCGGCTTCGTGTTGCACTCAAAGCGAAGCAACACACTTGCTTGCTATAATTTATATAATTTCTGCGATTATCAATTATATAAAATATTTGGAACACATTGCTTGCCATACAAAGACCCTAAATTAGGCAAAATGGCTATACAGCAATATTATTAGCTCGTAATTGGCAACTAAGTTTGCCACAAATTTTGCACTACAGCAAATACTTTGAGAACAAGAAATCTGGCACTTACAACTTTGGCTTTTGGCCAGCTGCTGGCTGGCTGAGCTGTCTGCTCACAGACTGCGGTTGTACATTTTGCTCACTAACCAGAACCACTTGATTGGCATTGATGAGCAGCTAAAGGTGTAGATGCTGTCAATAGACCGGCCGAAGTTAATATATTTGATTATTATGAAGTGTGCCAGTTAAGCTTTCATCTGCAGAGCGTAAATATTTGTCATCTGTCGCATAGCAGTTGCACAAATCAGTAAGAATGTGCTTGGAACTACCATTAACATTCACACACACACACACCAGACCACTCGTAAAATTAGAGCCGTAAATTTCGTAGCTGTTTTGCAACAGAAATATCGTCAAGACAGACCATGAAATGCAGTTGAATGCCAAGAGTAATTCCCACATAAATTGGACGACATCAATCTCAGACAAGAATGTGCAATGAGTGCAGACACTGCAGGTAACAGGATATATTTACACACAGAAGCCAACTGCAACTAACTACCCAGTGTGACAAACTTGTATCCTGCATGCTACAGTGTATGTGTGTGTGTGTGTGTGAGTCTCTCTGTTTCTCACTCACACTAACAAACACTCGCACACATACAAATGGTACTCACACGTACCCGGAATAAGCGATGACAAGCAAAATACAGAGCTAACCCGTAAAGCAATGCAAATAGTGCACAGATCAAAAGAAAAAAAAAAGAAAAAAAAGTGAGAAAGGAGTAAAAAGTCAAGCCAGAAATGACAACCAGATAAGATGATTTTTAGATATTTTGTCGCATGCATAAGCCAATCTTATGCAGACTCTTTAAGGGCACTGCGTATTCGAGGAAATGTGTTTAATCCAAATGCTTTTGTGGAAATGTGTTATATGCTTATCGTTATTATTTAACTACCGATATTTTGCTTCATATTTTTCATTAACCTATAGTGATATTACGTTCATATCATATGATTTAAGCACAACTTTGCCATTAGAAGACATATATTTAAGCTGAATTTATCTCATTTATTTGCAGGCTCAGGCTGGAATTTTATGAACAGGCTTGTGCCGTCGATAGTGTGACAAAAAAATGCGCTGCACAACCAAGTGGCTGCCGCACTGCCATGATTGGAATTTTGGGCACCTTATTGCGTACTACATGCGCTTGCCAGGGCACTGATCAACAGCATTTGTACCAGTGCGTGGGTTGGCACCGATTACTCTGGATGAACCCCTGCGTTGGTAAGTGAATTTTACATTACATCCATTGGGTTAGGCCATTTTTTTTCTCATATAGTCGAGAATAAAACTAATTACCATTCACATGTATACATATCATGATCTCATATCAATTATTGATACAACTTATAGTCTATCGACTTTAACTTGAAAACAATGCATAAATCACTTTAATAATTTAGAAATTATTGTAACTCATCACCTTTCATGTTGGTCGGTTAAATGGTAGCAAGACCGAAACATATCATATATGGATATGAGTTTAAATTAAAGCTTATTCAATTAATCTTTATTAAGTTCGATGCAAGTAAATTTTAATAATTTTGTATGATATTTGTTTTAAATCATTAAAAAAAAGTTGTGTGCATTTACAATTTCAATCATTTTGAACTTATAACAATACTTGTAGTTGATGCTCAAAAGGATTTCCATAAGAAACGTTTGTCTGAATTGGGACTTTTAATAACAACCACAACGACAACTACCACTACAACAACAACCACAAGAGCACCACCTCCACCGCCTCCACCGCCCACCACGACTACTACAAGCACCAGTGTACAACCAAAGCAAACGCCAAGAAAGCCGGCAACTCACATATTCAAGGAGCACCATGCGGTAAGTGCTTGGGTCGACAATAATTAGAATACTGAATAATAGCAACAAATTAAAAGTACCAAGATCTTGATTAACTGTGCTGCCATGACAGCAATTGTTGTAGCCTTGTCCTTAACCGCTCACATGTTCCTGTATAAAAAAGAGAAAAAAAAACAAAGAAAAACCCATCAAGGCTATGTATGAGTGCACCTGGTTCAGTAACGTTGAGGTCTGTTAACAAGGATAACAACAGCAACACTGGCTGGTTTCAGCTTTTTCCAATCAGCACTCAATCAGTGCCCGTAGTAAAGAGTGAAAAGCCAGTGCACAATACGTATGCCTTGCATTGCCCATTGCCCAGCAAACCGACAAAGCAATCAATTCTTGTCCAGCTGACCGCTTGGTCAGCTAACGGTTGAAAAAAAAAAAATCAAAAAACAATAAAATACTCTATATAAAAATAAGAAATAACAACGAAACAAACGCCATGCAATGCGCAAAAAACTCACAAACCCTTTAACTTCTTGTCTACTTGCATGTTGCAATCACAACAACAACAACAACAATTGCGTCGACGATGACCACAAAAACCACAAAAAATGCAAATAAATAAATAAATAAACAAAAAACGAATGAAAAAACTGCGCAACAATGAAACGCACCAATCCAACACAGCCAAAGGAGAAATCAGAGCCAGCATCGGTGGAACACAATTATCTCGATCCACCCGATTCGATACCGTTGCATAGCGGAAACGATGAAAACGGAAATGGCGGAAACGACGATTATCACAACGGCAACGGCAATAGCAACGGTAACGGGAATGACAACGGCCATGGCACACGGCCGCATAACGGCAAAAATGGTAAAAATGGCGGCAAGCATGTCGTCAATGGCCATGCAAATGCCAATGGAAAGGGCAATGGCAACGGACGCGGGCGCGGTGTCGATTTCGATGATCAAGTAATTTTCGATGACCAAATGGAAACAACAGAGTTTGTGGGCATCAGCATCACAGAGCCGACAACCACAACGACCACAACAATGGCGACCACAACAACGACGCAACCACCAAGTAAGTAAATGCAAGTGGGTACGAGAACTTCAGTTACATTGGCCCATTGTCCCTTGGGGAAATGTAAATGTGGGAGACGGTCGTCAGCCCTCCTCACATCACTCAGACCAACT
Organism: Chymomyza procnemis; assembly: GCA_035046065.1. Taxonomy (NCBI): domain Eukaryota; kingdom Metazoa; phylum Arthropoda; class Insecta; order Diptera; family Drosophilidae; genus Chymomyza; species Chymomyza procnemis. Next base: position 523,826 of record JAWNOJ010000026.1, read on the forward strand.
GTCAAAATATGGCGGCACTTCCGCGTGCACATACTCACAATTTAATGGTTGACAATTCAAATTTTGTAGCTTAATCACAATTAACCCATATGGTAGTTGACACATCATTCATGTCGCTTTTATTTTTTTCTCAGTTTTGTTTGAATGGATTTTGTGTGCGCATTTCCGTTTTGAAGTTTTTAACATAATTGATGCGGTCCACGCGGTTTTCGGTTGGCTAATTGAAAACCCAACACAAAATACTCTATACGCACATAATTATATTACATATAACATATTATATTATTTGTAAAAATTATTTAAAATTCACATAAGCCCGCTTGTGTGTGTGTGTGTGTATGTGTGTGTATGTGCGTCTATGTACCGGAAATGAGTTCGTTTTCGGCTCATGTGGCAATTATGTTTGGACCACGGAGCCCAAGTCCAAGCTCTCCTGTGCATATTTAAAAAGTTTCTGGAAATACGAAAAGTCTTACGAGATGATGTGCCACATTGTAAATTTCATGTAAATCCGATTAACTTTTGTTGCCACAAACTCGACCCACACACACACGTGTAAATAAATATGTGTGCAATACATCAAAACATATCACTCGAGTGCATTGTCATAATACTTCCGTTATATGCTCACTCTCAAGCACATCCCAGTTTGTCCATTTATCACATAAATACGTATATCCTATATATATATATATAATAGAAAGTACTTTCTCTTTAGCCTGCCCGCACTCTCGGCGAATGAGTGATGGGGAGACGTGTTTACAAACATCATTAAAAATGTAAATGAGTTTGTTTGTTTGCAATGCAGACTACGACGCTGTGCCGGCTTTCATGTCCCACGTCTCTCGTAATTATTTAGACACTTGGGACATTTTCATTTGAATTTTGCATGAATTGCTGCCTGGTCAGTACTGAGCAGTTAGTTGTCCTGCTGCCTGGCTTGGACCAACACATTTCATCTATAATTGATTTTGTTCGTGTTTTGTTTTGTGACATGAAGGCAAAGAAGTTCTAGGCATTTCCAAACTTTAGATAAATTTCGTTGCCCTGTGGGCACTGTAAACTACTCATATGTTTAAGTATCTACGGTTTGTGTTACGCATAAGTAGTTCATAAAATAGATTTATGATCTCTTCCTCAGGTAACAAAAGGTTTGCCAAGACTTTGCTTTATTGGCCAAAACTTTTATTGGTATCTATCATGCTCGCAGGGTCTTAGGAAAATCCAAAAAGTTGTAAGCTCTCCTTTGGGTTCGGTCAATAAATATTGAATTTCCAATTGCCGGAAATGGGTAGCTGGCCATTAAAGAGCGCGTTAAGCCAATTAATTACTTTACATAAAATTTCACAGCGTGTTTATTGAGTCGATGACAAGGCAGAAGTTTTTCGTTGAGTGCCGGATATCCGCCATTTGTACACATCACGCAGAGCGCGTATTGCAAAGTTTATGGTGTTGTTCGATTGCTATAATGTCGGTTGTCACAAAGTGATAGACGCCTGATAATTATGTCAACGATTTGTATTACATTGGAAAATAAATGGATAATTTAAGTTGTCAAGGTCAGTGAAACGCTAGTGCACACTCGATCGACTATATATGGATCTTGCGTTGCTACCAATAGCAGACGAAGTAGGCGTTACGTAGGGTGACAAACAACAAATTCTCACTAAACCTTAAGCCGGTTCTGCATAATAATTATAATAAAATTAATTTTACTCAAACTAGCTTTTTCGAATGTTCGGTGAAGCATTTTGCAAAGACCAGTATTGGTACACTTTCTGCAAGTCGCACTCGAGGCTCTGGCTAAGAATTTAATGTTAAGCCGAACCTAGCTCTAAACTATTTCATGTTCAATAAAATCAATTGAGCATAGAACCTTAAACGTATCGAAAGTCGAAAGCAATTTAAAGAAGAAAATTAATCTGACCTTAACGTATTGACAAAGACTGCACTCTTACGTATATGCAAAAAAAACGCTAAGTGTACCTTAAGCGAACTCGCAAGTTTGAACTTTTTACTATTGACTTCTTATATTGAACATAACTACAATTCTTCTATATTGCTGTGATGAAAAAGTGTCCATAGACTGTTTTACTCATCTAATAAATCTTTCAGTTATAGTTATAGTTATATTTATAAATAGTTGATAACATAGTTTTCTTTTCAACTAGATGCAACCAGATTCAAGACATACTATAAGCATGAGAATAAACCTATAACCGCGCAAATAAATATAATTCAAAAAAAAAAAATGTATAAAATTCGTTGGACTATTTACTTTGAGAGAAACCATATAATCGTTGCCTTAAAGGACTGTTTAAAGTTTTTGTTATATTGCCCTACTTAATAATCTTTACTTTTATTCTAGGAAACTGCGTTGTACAACGTCCACATCAATCTGATCAATTAATTCGAGAGGGCAGCAGCAAACGAGTAAGTATCACATACTACTTACCATATTGTATTTACATAAAACCGCTTAAAAATATATATTGACACTCATACACGTCTGCATAAATTGGCAACAACAAATTTCAGTTATTAAAATATTTTGCATTATAATAAAAAGTGGCAGGATATGACTTTACTCGTCTACAAATTTATAAGCCACACATATGCATACATACGAGTATGTATATATATATATATATATATATATATATATATATATATATATATATATATATTCATGGCAGAAAATAATATTTTAAAGTTAAAAAAAATATATAAATAAATCTACTCCAACATTTTCAATTGTGAGTTGCAAGTGAGAAGCAGAATTTGCATAAACACAAATGTAACAAAAAAAACAATGTAACAATAACATCAACAAAAAAAGAAAAACATTAAAATGGCTACCACGAACCAAAAGTATAAACCAATATTTTTTACTTCCAAACATTAAGAGAGCGCTAAATGGCTTAAAGTATGCTAATTGACTAAATCTTAATATTTTCGTCTAATTTAACTATTCTCTTATAAATTTTCGAAACGAAGCTTTTTTAATTTATCAGCTCCTTAGTGCATACAGACAAAGTCATGTCTATCGATTCTTTGCTTATATGCAATCTCATTGCAACTGCTTGCAAATATGAGCTCAAGGTATTGCCATCTCTAGCGCGCGCAATACCAAAAAGTTGTTACCACATTTTACAAAACCATGAAAGTAAGAATAATAAAAATCGTGCCACATGTGCAACATTTTGCAATTCCACATTAAATAAACGCGATTATGTACTTTAGTTTGCATGTAAGCAAAAAATAAAGCAAAATACGAAATTAAAGTCAAAAAATACAGAGATTGCATAAGCGAAAGGAGAAAATCTTTCGCGTACTTCACTACGCGGCGCAGGCATAATGTTAAAAGACATCCAATTGTAAATACTGCTCGCCAAATGGCTCAAGTTTAATTCTAACTCTTCTCACCTGCTCCATTGCCAACTTTTCAACTTATTATACCTATACAGATCTACTCCTTGGATGATGCCGAATGCAGCGAACTATGCAGCTGTGGCGATTCTTTAACACTCACCTGTCATGCCCTTTGTGTTCCATTTGCACCCTGTCGTACTGCTCTGGCATTCTACAGTCACGCCTCGCCGGCTTATCAGGCCTTTCGCGGTCGCTGTCTCTGCTATTCAGGACGTTTTATATGCATGAAACCACCGCTTGGAGAGTACACGCTACCAGGTAAGCGGGAGCAAAAAGTTGCTTCATATATATTTACAACTGATTTTGGAGTTTTGAGAATTCTTTAAATTAATTTTAATTTGATGTAAAGCTATGTCGTCAGTCAAAGTGATGCCATTTTTAAACAAATTCAATGCTCCCTATGCATGTACTTGTACATGGATGGATCTTATGGCAGTGCTTGTGTCTCTGTGTGTAACTCATACCTTGTTCTATTTGTGTGCCGCACTTGAGTTGCACTTGCACATACACGCTTTGACATAAAAATCTCCACAAGGTTATATAGAGCTGCACTTGCGTGTTCTATTGTTCCATCAGCCATGTACAAAAGCAAGAGCTGTGGCATGTGCCGTGTGGGTAGCATCTTCTTCCCTGTTGTCGTAGTATTTGCATCTCTAATTTGTAGTTGTACTTTGCGCATTTATGCTACAATTTATGATAATCTTTTTGTTTCAGGTGGCGTTTTTCTTTTGCTCGGCTACAGCTCCGCAGATGAAGCATTGCTGCGGCCACATACAAATCTGGGAGTGCAGGATGCGGTGCGCGCCTTGCAGCAATACGTGACGACATATATCGATAACCAGGTAAGGATGTGACAAAGTAATCTAAAAAAGTTGAGTGGTTTCATAAGGGAGAAGGCGTTATTGAAATACCTTCAAATGTAAATCTCTTTGTTTTACATACGCCGGCTGCACAGGGTTTTTGTTAAAGTTGGGCTAGTTGAGGGGAAGGTAAACCTTTAGATTTTTGTTTTTCGCACGCAAGTAAGAGATTCGGGAACAACCTATTGGGGCATTTATGTTATGAAAATCCACTAAAACTACTCTCTCTTCACTTTTTTTTTTAAACAGACGCAGTGCACCTTAACGCTGTTCAATATGACCGAAGAGAATATTATAATTGCTGCGCGTTTGCCACAAGATCCCAAACTTAAAGTCATCGAGCAGCTACGGAAAGAAAAGGTAAATCTTCCAAAATATTCCTTATTACTCTTTTCTTTCCGCTAAGCTAATTATTCTAAATATATGTGCATTTTCGTTATCTACACTTACTCGGTCTTTCCAGGACGAATGCACGTCTATATTAAAGACTATCAGTCATCATATCAACGCCGAGCACAATGAGCTACAATCCCACCGACTACTGAGCATTTTTAAAATGTCCGAAGTCGAAGTAATTTGGCCGGAGAGTACAAGTGCAGCGCAGAGTGGTCAAAAGATATCCATACTATGGATGCCTGCACTTACAGTGCTACTGCAACTAGCCGTGTCCACACTGCGTATAAGTAATGTGCGCAATGGCAGGCATCGTACCGCCGGAACATGACACTGCAGCGCACAAAGCCGGGCATACTGTCAGTGCTAATTATTTGTAGTTGCTGTAGATAATTGTAAGGGAGGGCTGATACTCTGAGAGCTACTTAAACAGGTTTGTGCGTTCTTTATAGCTTATATCTCCTAGATACTTGGTACTGATAAGTAGTAAAACGAAAAAGAAAAGAGAGTATTGCACACACATTTAAGCCCAAATGGGTAAGTTTGAATGGAATGTGCTATACATTAGGCATATAGCTGCTTTTTGATACAAACAAATGATAACTCAATAACCTATAATAGTTATAGGCAAAATTAACAAGAAAAACGTAAAAAAAACTGCTGTCTAAATAATAACTATATTAGTGTAATAAGGAATAAAAATTCATTTAGAGTGTATTTGGTAAAAAAAAAAAAGAATGGAAAGTAAAAACGTGAAACAAGAAGAGGCATGTAAATAATATTGGATACAGTTTAAGATTTACATATTATATACATAATCTCAAACTAATATTTATACGCGTGTAGCTAGTATTTTTTATGGCATAAAAATTTCAAATAAGCGATTAAAGTTGCTTTACTTGATGAATTTAATTCAATTATTCCCAAGTATGTACCACAATACGTTTCCGGCCATAAAGTTCAATGGCCAAATTGCTGCCAGCATTTAAAAAATTAACCAACTTTATGTTTATTGTTTCTTTTTTTCTGTATGTTTGAGGTGTGAACGATTTTCATGCATATTGTTTAACATACATTTCGCGTTTAATAATTAATTATATTTTATTATATTGTATTGTATTTCGCAATTGTGAGACTGTCGTCATTCCAGTTATCCCAGAAGCAGCCAACCGGTCAAAGTATTCGCCAAACAAACCAACAACAACAACAACGTGCAGCTCATTTAATATACATATGTATGTGAAATGTAATTGTTAATTTATTTCATAGAGCTCAACGGCTCCCCTTCATTTGCCCACTGTCGTCTCTTCTCTACATACATTTTATTTACTCTAGTAAGGCGTGAAAACAATTACGTCCATTATCGCCTATATATTGTCTGGGCATCCATTTAAATAATTGTTGGTTTTACCATTGCAAACGTTGCCGAAACATGCGATATGTTTAACGATGGTATTTGCCGGCATTGTAGTGATCACCTCTATAACTTATGGTTACCCAAAATGTATAGGCTTGAAAAAGGATTTGAAGACCGGTGTCTGAATTGGGCAAAAAGTACCGGGAATCGTTTGACAGGAGTGTCTTTGACATCAATGACAAATTTCATGTCAATAACTCAATTCCTTAGTTGGTTGAGCTTGTGTTTTATCAACAACTAAAAATGGATTTTTCGGTTATTACAATGTCTGAAATTACCTCTGTCTATTCGCTAAACTCAAAAAACCACTTCGTGGTTATCGTTTTGATCAATTGAAAAGATACAAGCGAAACCGAAAAATGAACTGAAGGCGATCCCGAAAAAGACTTTTCTGCCTGTTTCGGAAACATTCAAATATTGGTTGCTTTCAATTATGTCAATCTTTCTAAATTTTGACTTCGAATCTTTTGCAAAAATACGCTAAAACGCGCCTTGATCATCGTCACACCTACATAGGGACTTTGCTATTCCACTTGGGCAGCATTTTGTTGCCATTAACGCGTTGTATGTCAGTTGAGAGTTGACATGCTGCTGGTACATAGTCTCGATAAAATATTTGGCGCTCGGATTCGATTTCCGAGAATTGTTTGTAACTCTTAACTCAAAGTAACTACTTCGAAACTTGCTGTACTTCAATTCTATGAAAAATCGTATGTCAATTTTAAAACGATTTAATTTCGACAAGGTTTCAGTTCTGAGTTCTGTGTGCTTAAGCGCTTGCGCTGTAAATAAAGTAAAACTTAATTAATTAATAAAATACTAACAGTACATATCAAAATGAACACCTAAATATACACAAAACCAAATATTGAATGAAGCCTACTACTATTAACTACCCTTTTGTACATAAACATTTACAACAAAAAGAAAAACACTTGAACCAAAAAACAACACACACACATTCACATAAATAAGTAAGTATATACACAGCGGGATTGGGGGAAAATAAAACAGAAAATACAAAAATAAATAACAAATATGTATCTACTAAATATCGTAAATCAATCTTATTGAGTACTGTTTCAACAACTAAACTAAATGAACTGTAAATAAGTGAAACTTCAGTTGCGCCTTAAATAAGAGTTATGTATATTACATTTATAATAAAACCGAAACCTAAAATGAATATGAAAACAAATACAAGAATATACGAACTATTGTAAATAGTACAAGAGAAAACCAATGCATACTAATTTAAAAAGGGTTCGCATAACATATAGGATACTTTAGACGAATACGGTAATATTTTGTACATAAAACACTTCTACAAACACATATAACGTAAACTAAGCTTGACCATTTTAGAGTGTGTATACTTGATGGGTGGCGAAACCCCCTATTATTAGCGAGAGCAACTATGCACAAGCGCAAAGTGGTCAGGTTTAATATTTAAATCGAAAACTTAGCATACTTTTTTTGCGAGTGAAATGTGCGCATGATAAAATGGTCACAATCATGAAAAAATGTCTTCCTTAATGCATATACATTGCAATATGTGTTATGTTTATACATATATATATACATATATACATATATATCTATCTATATACATAATTATATAGTAAAATTTAAGCATATCGTACAGACGATAACTGCGCTATCGGTACACTCTAGCATACGCTTCAGTTTGACAAAAAAAAATAAGCTAGTCAAAATTCAAAGTCAAATCTAATTTGTAGGTAACGTCACGCGTAACGTAACGCGTCGCGTAACGTAAGTTAGACACCTATAAACTTATACGCAAACTATATATTACTACGAATATCTTAAAAATTATAACACTGTTGACACTATTTATAGCAAAATGAAATTACTTAGCCGCTGCATACACGTATCTTTATATAGTAATAGTTTATACATAAATATATATATATATACATTAAAAATAAACACCACGTATATATATATATATATATACAAACATATACCATTAATATCTAGTTATGTTAGTTAAATGCATTGAAAAATACTTTAATAGACCCTAGGCCGACCTAATATCAACGCTTTAAAGCAAGCTACAACAAATTGTATAAAGAAAACTATTTCTTTAAGGAGAATCCGCTTACAAAAAAAAAAAAACTAAAAATAAAAATAATGAAAACTTACCTTGTAGTTAATATTAGACGAATTTAAATATATAGCGTACAGTACAGTTGAAATCCCAAAAGCGGTACATACATATTCATATGAATATCATCTTCACGAGCTACGTGTTTTCAATTGCTTTTTGGAAGAAAGAAAAGGAGAACTTCTGCAGTCATTCACGTCTTTGCGTTAGTTTTTTCGCTCTCTAAAACCCAGAGTTGGCTCATCAGTTTCCATCCAAATATGTAAAGTTGTTTGTACTATAGTAAAAACTATTTGTAAAATCTTTGGGGTAAAAAAACTGCAACTATTTTCAATAAACGCGTAGCTACACTGTAAAGTACCGACCGTTGTTGTAATGAATATTTAAAGAAACAAACATAAAAAAAAATGAATATTAAATATATTGTATGCCTATAAAATATAAAACAAAATAAGCAATTATGAGTAATGAACAAAATATCGTAACAAACCAATATCAATTTAGGAAAATCTATGAATCTATATGATATATACAATAAGGTTGAACTTGAGTTATGCGTGAGGAATATTAAATAAAATGTAAGTTGAAATAGCAAAAAATTGAATGGAAAAAAAAACATTTGAAATAAAATATTATACGTACGATAGAAATATAGCTAAATGGGCTTTATTTTAGAATTGTAAAACTAAACTAAATTACATGGATAAAGTTAAGTTAAAAACTTGGAAAAACTAAAGCACTAAGAACAACAAAAACAAACAACAAAAATCCCAAATAAGGTGCAACATATTTGTAATGGAAAAATGTAAAAGATTAAAAAACAAAAATAAAGGAAATAAGCAAAGCGAAAAAAATATTACAAATAAAATGTTAAACACTGGTTAAATATATGGGATGAGATTATTTTTATTCCATCATTTTATTTATTTTTTTTTTGCCAACAGCAAGGATTGCATAACTGCATATTATTGGTCCTTTTACATACATAAGGTAAACATTTTATAACTTATTTATCTATTTTCAGTAAGTTTAAAATGCCTGAGCAGAACAATAAATTTTTAGCAAAATGAATTTTCACATATTTTTACTTTGGAGGAAACAAAAACATTCAAAAGAAAAATTGAACTGATTATGGTGCAAATCAAGCCGACTATGATATACACTTGAAAAAAGTGGAGTAAGTCAACAAATTGAGAATGTCTTAAAACTCGTGCAAAATTGTTTAAATTAAATGCTTTGTCTGTTCTTCCAAGCCCTATATACGATTATTAAATAAAGCATACATATATGTCGGTTGTATTGAAGGTAAGTTGTTTTTTTCGGCACTCATTATTTTTTTTTCAAGACTCCTCTTACTTAAATTGGTCAGCTGTCATAATAGTAATATCGAAACCAAATATAATTGTATTTTTAACTGACTCTTTTACGAATCCTTAATAATCTTAGAATTCTATATTATTCATTTGATGGAATTCTTATAATATGCACGTTGGGCATAACATAATTTAGTTTAATATGACATTTTGGGTAAAGAAACTTTTTAACAAGATGGTATCATATTATACAATACGGAATACGGTTTAGTTTTATATTTTATTTTCCTCGTTATTGTTAAATATTTCTTAATTTAAAAATTGTGAATTATGATGTCAACTGCTTTTAGTTGTATCCCTAGATTAATAATAAATTTAAAAAATCAATAAAGCTGCGATGATTACACGGCTTAATCATAAAAAATACACTGACCATATTCTTAAGCTCTGGGAATCTGCATTTTCAATATTTTTTTATAATAAGCAATAGTTATTTCGCGTTTAAAAGAACAGAAACGAAAATGTAAAAACATCGTCGATTCATTTACATATTTGCTAGGAAAGAAAACGTTTAGCTACCAGGCGAACAGCAACAATAGCAGCTCACCGCAAAGTATTTGTTTAAACAAAGCTTTCATGTTTATACAGCTGAAGTGATCATATGATGCACTTTAAAGTTAAGCCAAGCTTTTAAACTGACATCAGCTGATTTTGTCTCAAACTCGCTGACCAAATGAAGTTTGGCTGATCAGCTGCTGAAATTGCTGTTCGCCTGGTAGCTCATATTTTGTTTACCTATAACTATTGTGACTTTTACGGCAACGAGTTAACAACAAGGGAATACCAGATTGTAACAATTTATATATTATTTTTATCTGATGTATATTGCTCTAAGATCAACATGCATACCGTTTAATAGGCATTTATAATATACAAATTTAATTTTAACTCAAAGGTGGATTTCCAATAAAAATTATTCACTCGCTTTTTAAAGTTTCTAAGGAAAGAGCAACTTTAATTTTAAAAACAAATTCTAACAAAACGTTCATATATTTAGTCTTCTGTTTCTTAGCAAACATCGCCCACAAATATTTCCAAAAAGAAAAGGTATATATATATATATTATATGGTATTAACACTCATAATTCTTAAGTCGCACCGGTTTTACCTAAAAACTCTTCAAATGTACGATAAACAGTCAGATACCAGGCGAACAGCAAAAGCAGCAGCTGACGATCGGATGCAAAATAATCACATAAATAATGCAAAAGCTCAATCGATACCTGAAAGTATGCTTCGATTTTTTCATAATTCAAGCAACCATATGATCGTTGCTCAAATACAAAAAGCTTTTCATTTTAAGCAAAAAATTGATATAACTCAAGGTCATGTGCTAAATTCTCTTTACCCAAATCAGCTGTTGAAATTTCTGTTCGCCAGGTAGCTCAGTCGATGGAATTTGGGAATTTCGCGGCACAAATTTAGAACAATTTTTATACAATTATTTTTGTTCTATGTAAGCTGAAATATTTTGCAATATTTATTTTATTTTTAATTTTTTCACATTAAATTTATTAAAATCAATAAAATTTATTTATATATTTGAATTTTTTACCCATGTTTGTAAGCCATGTGCAACCCTCTGTTGGCTGCAAAAATACATTATTCTGCATATATAGTAAACTTAAATATTTATTAATTAAAAAAATAATCTTTTTAGTGTTTATTTTTTAACAAAATAATAATTCAACTTTATTGCTTAAATAACTTTAAATAGAATCAGTTAATTAAATGAAAAAAAACACAATATTCCGCAACAATGAAACGATAAATTTATTTGTTTAAAAATGTATTTTATGACAAATTAATACAAATTTATGAGTAAATTGCTTTCCACAATATTTTTCTACTTTTTAAATTTCACTCTACCTATTTGTTTATTTTTTAGATGCAATTAAACTTATTAACAGAGATTATAAGATTTCTATAAATGAAGCATGAAAACCCCGTAAGATATATATTAAATTGTCCCATGTTTATTGATTGCCCAATCCATTACATAATATTTAGAGAGAGAGTGAGTATCATTGATAAAATAACTTTGTATTTAATTTTTTTTACTTTCCGATAATATTCTATACACCCTTGGCACTCGGAAGTATTTTGGTGCTCCCAAATACTTTGTAAAATTTGACCAAAATTGGTTGAAAATATCTTATAGATCCTTTAGGGCAAGTCGGTCAAATAAATTGATTTTTGTATAAAGTTTGTTGTATTGGGTTTGTCTTCACAGATACTTAACATTTTCTCAAAATCTTTTTCCATAAAAAAATCAACCGAATTATAGATTCACGAAATTCCTTAAGCCTCAACTTTTAAGTCATATTCAAGTTGCAAGCTTTTCTGCAAATAGTTTTATAAGCCTATAGTCGCCATTTTTATTTTGTAACCAACTGCACTTCAATATTGACCCTCAAAAAGTGCTGGGCCCAAATCTCAGTGACACTATTGAGAGAGCAACAAAAGCGAACAATGCGCGCTATTTTATTCAATTTTTTTTTATCCTTAACAATAACAAAAACAGCAATAAGTCGGGCAAAAATGCCAAGAGCAGCGGCAGTAAGAGCGCCAAAATCCACACAATGCCTTTGTATTGAACAAAAGATGAGCCGAAGACAATAGATCAGAGTGCTCAAGGCGACGACGATGACGTCGACGACACAGCAGAGCTCAAGTTCCCAGCCAGCCACTCAATGGGTCCTTTTCTCACGCCACGATGAGAGTACATGAGCAAAGCGTTGAAAGAAGAAGGTCAATCATTGGAATGTTGCCAGTTAATTCGCATACTAAAGGCATGCCACACACAAAAGCACACACATACGATTGAATGTCCTGCCACGTTTCCATGTTGTTTCTTTTGGGTGGCTGAATGCGGCATTTATACTTCCACTTAATTAGGTAATAAATGATTGAAGAAATTATGTCTAGACGTGAGGACAATTTCGATGGCAAGACGATGGTACTCGTAAAGGAGCAACCAACTAAGAAAGAAAGCACATGTCTGACTGCCAGCCAATTCATTTGGCACGTGAGGGGTTAAATGTTGCGAATCTGAACAGCAGGCAGTTTCGGGAATGTGTGTATGTGAGTGTGTGTGTGTGTGATTTCGCCTTGACTTCCGGACCAGCGCGCTCAGCTACGTTATGTTATCCTGATGGAACGTATGCTCCATCTAACACGCTCTCACAATGCAAACGTGTGTGGAATTTTTGACTAAAGCTTGGCAAATTATTTTATTGACAATAAAAACACTTTGAATTGTAAACAACTTTTGAGGTAAGCGCTTGCCAAACATGATAAAAGGACCAACTTATCTCTACAAGTCTGCGTAAGAGATACAATACTTTACACTTTCAAGGTTTCCTTTTCCTTACTGTTTTTAAAAATAGATTTTTATATATATGAAGCACATTTTTGGTATGCGAAATTAAAGTATCACAATAACTCAGTGCTTCTCGTTGTTGTAACAATCGATTTTATGTCGCCTGGCAATGGGCATCGGAGACCCGCTTTCCCAGTCCCGGTCTATTTAGTGAAGCATACGAGTTGACTGCTGGCAGTTCATTATTGTTTCAGAGTTTACTCTTGGTTTTCTATACTCTAAAGCCGTAGAGTAAATGAGTACATATGAATTGTATTTGAATGTATAAAAGCGAGAGTGAAGATAATTCAGAAATTTAATTTTTAAGATGAGCTCAAAGGTATATAAAAAAATAGATTCTGTTGTTCGATCAATGCGTTTCAACTGTTAGGAGCAGAAGACTCACTTTGAAAAATTAGAAGTTAATATGTCATAGGCAATGACAATGAATAAAGTTCCAAACTCACAGTTCAGATACGCGAAAAACCCTGGATCACTAATAGAGTATCTCTCTGATTAATTGCTTTATGAAGTTTTACAGTGTATCCCAGTTTTTGCATAACTTTCTGAACATATCAAAGTCAGTCCATAATGTACGCAATGTTTTTGTTTGTTTTCTCTCATTTATGCCATATCGGCGCGAATAAGTACTACCTACCTACCTACCGCTGTACCCCCAATCCGACCATGGCCACATATGAGCGAGTGCTGTGCTGCCTCTGGTGTGGCACAAGGGCGAGTTGGGGGCACGCACACATTTATCTGTCTGTCATGATTACGTGTCTTCCATTTTACTACTAAACTGTTGCGCTTCTTTGTTGTATGTTGTTCATTTCTTTTGCAGTAAAGCCTCCCTTACCCAGACCGTACCCCATCTCCGTGGCAAGGCCCTACCTCTACTGTTCTACCAACAACTTTGACTTTGTCTACATTTTCCTTTGTTGCTGTTGTTGTTGTTGTTATTGGCCGTGCTTTGTTTGGCACAGAATTGCCTTTTATTTTGTGTTAATTGAAGTTGCTGGCATCACAACTTTTTTTTTCGAATTTCTGCTCCGGTTTTTTTTTCTTCAACAAAGTGGAAACTGAGACCGAGTTTTCTGACAGGAGATTCTTGTTTGCTCTTTTTGCTGCGTCTCCATTTTGCCCGTTTTTGCAATTTTAATTAAAAACGTGTTTATAACAGCACAAAATGCTGATGAGTGAGCAGAATAAATTATTTTGAAAAATAAAATATAATATGATACTAATTCGTAAACAAACATACATACCTTCAGATACGATTGGCTGCAATTTAGGTGTAGAGATCTAACTGGTGGGTATCATGCAACACATAGACCCTATATATTTCTGGCAAGCACATGCAACATAGCCACTTATGAATTTTTATGGAACTCTTGAGGTACGCGTTGCTCGCTAAAATTATGCAACATTTTATGCAATTTATTGCAAACCTATCACCCAGGGACTTCCTTGGCGTCAGTAGTGTGTGTGCCTTGCATTTCACATTCCTTTGTAAGCTAACGCGCAGGAATGTATATTGGAAGGCATCTAGCTAGCAGACGCATTGAGGCTGCACTCAGCCAAACGGCTCTGGAGCAACCACATTGCCACAGAAAAATGAAGAAAATAAAAATTTGAAATAGAATAGAAAAATATGCGGTGCAACGGCATAAGGGCAGGCACAAAGAATTCAATTCAATTGATATTCAAATGCACATAGCGAACACGCTGAGGCATCCATTATTTGTCGATTTTACACATGGCACAAAAAGCCAGCCAACGCAGACAGAATGAGTCTGAGAAATGGGCTAAGTGCCAAGAAAATACTTCTACGCTTCGTCTACGACGAACACCGCTACTGGAGACCAACCACCCATGGAGCTGTTGTCAAATCAAACCAAGTAACCAAGTACATTTGGTGGCAACATAGCCAAAAATTTAAGTTTTAAAGCACTTAAGTCCAGCGTTATTTGTTTAAGCTGACAATGCGAGCCAGGATGTAATTCGATTGCTTAGCTAGCAAACTATTATTACGCCATTTGCTTCAGCAGCAGTACGCCAAACACAACAACCCAACACGTCGTTACACCTTTGGCCTGGACTCTCCCTCCAAACGGAGAACAAACACAAGCAGTGTCGAGAGTGAGGTAAAGCAGCTCTGCAACAACATTTGCATAGCCAAGCAAACCAGTCCAGAAACAAAGCAGAGTCTGGCAAAAAGCACAGGGCGGCGACGAGCACAGATCGGGATGGAGATCAAACAGACACATGCATCGTTCGATACGTTGAAAGAGGCAGCCAAGTGCAGAAAGAATACAAAATGGCGAAAAGAAGCGGCAACGGTAACGAAAATGCTAAGGAGCCAAATACTTGAACATTTGCAAACGCGGCAAAGTAGCGAAAATTTGCAAATTGATTGCATTCCTTTGCCGAGCGGCTGCAACTGCAAGCTTGCAACAGCCCACATGAAATATGAAAAGCTTCTGCCCGCACACGGCTGCCCTTTGGCATTGTGCCCCTCCCCCAAAAAGGCAAGGAGTGCAAATTTTGCACATTTTTGCTGGCAAGTAGGAATTTTCCCAAGGCATATCGAAAAGTATCGAAAAATTGCCAAACAAACGCCAAAAAAGCCGTACGTAAATATGTGTGTAGAGAGGAGGGAGCAGAACCAAGCGCTGCTGTTGGCATGCCATAGAAGGTAAGTTTATTAAATTTATTTGCACTTTGTCGGATTTACAAAAGTCCATAGCAAAGTTGGCTAAATCAAATTATGCAAATCTTTTACTACACTTGGCTAATTATGATGCCCAAATATAGCATTTCAGTTGGTACACTTCAAAACTGCGCTTTAAAGCAAGTTGCTGCCAGAGTTGCCAGACTGCTCTACTGGCAGACAGCAATATTATTTGCACATGTTTTCTGCATTATTAGAGCGCTCATAAAAAATTTAACAACTTTTGTACACTTTGCTGGCTGATCTGCTAACCCAAACCAAATCAAATGACCAGGCGGCCAAGTTGTACCAAAAACCCGGCCGGAGCATGCCGAACCGACCTACATAAGCCAACAAAATGACACTTAGTGCGAAACACGAACACATGCCTAATAAATAATTCAGTGCGCAACAAGCGGACAACAAGCGCACTTGTGGCACCAACCACCTTCTGGCCCTCCAGCAGCTCTGTACAGCTCATACAGCTTGCAAACATTATCCTCGTCAGCAACGCCCAGCTGACCAGTCTTGACAGCTAAGGACAGCACAGAGTGCGTCTCATCTCGATTTGCTGAACTCTAAGTTCTAAGTTGTTCATCTGCGCTCAACTGCTGCTTGAGCACATTAACACAAGATTGAAATCTATTCGGATGTTGGATCTGTCTCCTTACAAGTGTTGTATATTATTTTATATAAGACTGTACGTGTGTGTGCTAGTGTGTGTGTCCTTGAACACATTGTCTGCTCTTCGGCCATATGCGGGTCATTTGTTCTCGGACAGGCATCATCTGCATTTATTAACATAACGCAGCGAGATTAAGCTTTGGCCATCAAATGCCTGCTAGGCCTAGGCACACACACACACACACACACACACTCACACTAGCACAGAACTCTCCAGACACCAAGTGTAGCAGACTTGGTCCCGCTTTGTTTTATACTCTCGTCAGTGCACAAAATATCTCAACTACATACACTTTATGTACATATAAAAACACGTACAATTCAATCAAGCGACATCAAAATATAATACTGAGACAAGAAAATGCTTTTAGTTGGCATATTTCGAAAGAAATACGGGAGGGATAAAACAAGCGTCCCCATCCACTAGCTACGCGTTACTTCACCCAGCATTGTGATTCGTTTTGCTTTTATACAAATCTCAACCAGAACTCAGCATGTGTGCATCTTGAATAAGTTAGCACTGCTACTGATTGCACATGACTCACAAATGATTTATATAGTTTGTAAGCATTGATATTTAACTTTGCCTGAAAGCTACACGGGAATTAATTTCGTTTTACGTAAAAATGAAAAATGATGTACAAGAAATCATTTAACGTAATGATTAAAATAAATCATTTTATGAAGCATATGAAAGTTCGTAGGTAGCGAACATTAGAGAGCACGAAACAAAAATCCCACCCCTCCAGCAGGCAGACGTACGTACTTACTATATATGCAAGTGCAGACATTGCGTATACGCCACATCGACTGCCAGCAGAAACCACCACAAACAAATGCAAAGAGGCAAAACAAAAATGATTTATAAATTGGTACGACGTGCATAAAATGTTGAATAGAAAAAAAATTTCCACTGCATACATAATGAGATTCCCGAGTCCAGAGTCCGACTACGATTTGCCATGTATCCTCCCCCGCCACACCGTAGCCATCTACGGGCTAGCCAAGTTCTGAATTTATGAGCAAGTGAGCCAGCAAGATGTGTGTAAAGGCAGCGGCATTTTAATGCGCGCATTTATTCACTTATATATGCTAAAAAAAAAAAAATAAAATGAAAGAATACAAAAAAATGGAAAGCAGTTATGGCCAACCAAGTTCACATATGGCCAAAACCAATACTCTACACCGAGTTTCCTAAAAAGGAAAAAAACAATAAATATTTTTAAGGAATTTTATTGCAATCGTAAGTAGCAGAACATGGTGCGGTTTAAAAAATTTATTTCATCAGGTATGTTCTTTTAAGTTTCTAAATATACTATTGCTACATCAGGCCTCTTTAATTCCGACTACAAATCAAATATACCCGTTCGTTGCGATAGATAAAGTGTATTCAAAACCATGTCTAGGTGAAGAAAAAAATATGCTAAAGAGCGCCGAGTTGCAGCAGTGGCAAGCCTATGTTGTATCCACACTTAAACACCCCCGCCCCTTTGCACATTCTGGCAGTGTTATGTACTTTAAATCCAATTTTGCCTGCAGCCTTTTTCTGGAGGCCCTACAAACCGCTGGAGCAAAGTTTTTCAAAAAAAAAGACACCGAAAAAAGACAAAAACAAACTAAAACACGGCTAGCAACAACTTTCGTTGTCAGACAGAGTCAGATACTATCATCATGTAACGCATGCTATTTCACACTCGCACACACACTCGCACACACATGTAGACTGGAACCACTCACATTCACTTAAAATATGTGAATAGAACTCACGCACATATGCCATGAATTTCATTTAGTCTGTACGTGTGTGTGTTAGTTAATATTATTTCGGAGCCTTTAAAGTTAACACATCCCCTACACACAGACACACACACACACACACCTACACACCCATTTTCGTTAGATTATTTTACATTAGTTAGTTTAGTTGGCATTAGGAACACGTTTATTAAAGCAATATGTTGTTGATGGCACTTGAAAGCAGATAAAGCTAATTACCAAATGACTCGAAATAATTATTATAACTCAAGACAATAACGCAAAAATTCTTGCTTACATATTAGGAAGACAATCAACTTAATTTCGATTAACACTTTTTTATTCGTTCGCCATACAATTTTAGATTTTCCTTTTAGCAACATCAACAATTATACTAATGATTTATTCCCAGATCGATAAAAGCTGCATCCCGTACAGAGTACTCTTGCTTCTTGTGACACGCAATCTTTTCAGATTTACATTTAGAACTTAAGATACCTACCACTTTATGCAGACCAGACCAAACTACTTAAACATCGAAATCTCAAGTTTTGGTCTCATAAAATGCAGCTTTTAATGGCGGTCATGTGTCTTGGTGCAGAAATCTGTGCTAGCGCTGACAAAGGTGCCGCATGGGCTGATGCCCATGTCGGCAACAGCAGAAGCAGGCGTCCCAATGATGATAATGTTGCACACGTGCACTAAAATGCAAGTACTTAAAATATTTATAAGCTGCAGCGCGCCCTCGTTTGGAAGATAAATCACAGACAGGCCAACATGATGCCGGATTGCGGGAGTGATGCCTGCCACCGGGTAGAACAGGGTCTTGGCCAAATGAAGAAAGATGAACTGCAACTTTTGCCAGTGTCAAAATGTCAGTCAGTGGCAGAGTATGGGGGCGGGCTCGGCACAAGCACTACTTTGGTGGCTAAAGCTGGAAATAAACAACAGCGTGAGTCTTGGCCTTGTCATACAACCACCAACACACTGCGAAGCAAAACTTAAGTGCGCCACTTTGCTGCTGCTGATGAAGCTCTGAAGCTGATGGATTTAGTCAGCAACAAGGTTTGCCTGAGATTGATGCGCGGCGGCAAAAATAAAAATGAAAATAAAGTAAAAACTAAGGTCAAAATTTATACGAAGCCACCAAGTGTCAAAGTGTTTCATAGGCAATATTTTGGACTAGTGCCTCCTGAATTCCAGCGAGAAAGTGTTGACTTAGAGTGCATGATGTGGCATTTAAATATTTTACAACTCTAATAAAGCGCGTAAATATTTAAGTGCGAAAACGTGTTGCGGTGGCGTTTGACTTTGTCATAGAGCTCAAAAACCCAAGGCAAGGCATCTCATTAGTTGCTGCCAAAGTGATCGTCCTGGCAACACTCAATTAAGTAACTCCAAAGGAATGACGGTAAAGCAAACAACAATATGGCTTTAAGTGCGTCAAAATAATAGTGTAGTTGCTTAGCCCGCGTTGCCATGCCATTAAATACCTAATCACATAAGCTAAAGTAAACTCGGCAACTCTGGATTTCCGGAAAGCTAACACAGCGGACTAACCCAGCACTTAGTAATATAGTCAAGGGCTCACTTCCTGTTGCCGCATACTTATTTACATGTCAATTGTAAATTGTTTCACATGTTTTTCCACACTTTTCACTTTTGTGATTTGGTGATGTTGTTTATGTTTTGTTGCCTTATGCCCTATAAGTATCAAGGATAATACGGACTTTCATTGTGTTTGGGATAGTCTTGACTTGTTATAAGTTCTCTGACTTGCAGATTTTGCGATCAACAGTTGCTTAAAATCTTTGGAACACTTGCGTATTAAGCTTTGAAAAATAAATCATATACCATCATTTTATGAAATACAATGTTAGTCAAAACGCCAACCTGGCTACAGCCAATCCAATCGAAAAATTAATTTCTTAAGGCCGGAGCATGGAGATATCTCTTTTAATAGCTGTTCGCTGGGTATCCCACATTCGTTATTATTGCGCCACTTGCAAATATTTTTTTTTTCGTTGTTATCTCAGGGCGCACTGATGTGTTAGACGTTAATATTGATGCATGTACGTGTAGTATTTCAGCGGGATACAGGATAAACAATAGTCCCCTTCATACTCCTGTCGGTAAAGTGACAAACTGGCAAAGATTTAAAGTGTAGCTGTTGTTCAGTTCGCTGAGGCGCCACAAAATGCTAAGCTAAAAGGTAAAGAAGTCCTTGGCACGTTTCTAACAAAAATGTATCAAATGTCAATCTAATTTCATTTTTCAGCTTGAACGCTCCTGCTTCAACTAGTGCCAGGGCATTCCTTAGGCCGAGCTGTTATGCCAAGGGCAAACCGGAAAATAAGGAGTAGAAAAAAGATTCCAATTGGTTCAAGTGAAATATTTTTTGACAATTTGACAAATCATGTATTGACATTTGCTGACGTCTTCCCCTCGCATACTATACACACTTTCGCACACACGCACACAGACACACATACACACACACACAACCGTGATAAATTGAATACGCGACAATTGCCTGTATTGCCATATGTGTTCTTTTTGGAAGAGAATGTGTGCGATTGTGTATATGTGTGTGTGTGTCCGTGTTAGCTCCTATCGTCGAGAAAAAGAACCAAAACTCAAAGCTAAATCATCACTAGCAAGGACAAAAGCGGTAACTCTGTAAAATTCAATGAATTGGAAAATGTTTTGTTAGCTGTTGTCATTATTCAGGAGCAGACATGCAGGTGGCAATACGGAACGTAGTCTGATTTTAGCCAGCAACAAAAAAATTGTCAACAAAATCACTTTTGACGTATAAAAATGAAACAAAGCGGCCTATTTATACAGCCAGTCACGGGCGTAGATCTTCGGAGCCACAAAAAAAAGTGGACTTAATAAGAATATTACTTACACTTACACAAGCTTAACAAGTTCTGATAAAAAACCGTCACTTTGTTTTCATTTAAAAAATTATTATTATTTCGAGAATTTTAAATTTTCATTCTGATAAAATCTTTGAATTTGAAATAGGCATTAAAATGTAGATTTATTTCCATACGTTAAAAACAAAGAAGTTGGATAAGGTAAATACAATATAAAATTAATTACAAGAATTTGAGAAATACGAATTTTCGCATGCTTTTTTTTGTAATTATAAAACAAAATTACTAATTTTATGATAAAATAATTTCTTGATTATTTTTGTATATTCTTATATAAATTGTTTGGTCTTAGTAAGTTAGAGGCAAAGTCTGAAGTACTTTTCTTATATATTATAAGCTAGGTAATTTGCAGCGGTGGGCATAAAAAATAGCGCTGGGAACATCACAGCACCAAAAAAAAATATCTGATACGGTGATTTTATTTTTAATCGTTGATGGTACAAAAATTGAACTACTCTTTTTCTAATCCAATCGAAAGCTTAGTCAAATCAGAATAATCTGCCAAAGTAACTTTAAGTGCTATGAATATTAAAGACCAAACTACAGTGCTAAAATGCTACTGTCCAATGAATGGCATCGACAACTACCACGCCACTGACATGGCTCGTCTATACATGCAGAGCAGCTCATAGATAGCATGCAAGGATGCCTGCCTGTTTGTGTGTGTGTGTGTATGCAAGTGTTTAGCTCAATTGAATAATTATGTACAAATACGAATTGGAAATTGCCAAAGAAAATTGCAAAAAAAAAAAAATAACGAAATGTCGAATCTACAGCATAGCTGCGGGCGTGTGCGCTCAAAATGCAAACACGCATAAATTTCAATTTCAATAAAATAATAAAATAAAGTCGCTTAAAAAGTAGCAACAACTCGCAGAAAATTTTTTAACAAAATGCAAAGTAAAGGAAAAAATTATGCGAGTTGCGCTTTATTAAATCATTTCCACTTTCAACTGCTGGCGGCTGAGTCGCTTTGTTTATTATATACTTAATATTTCACACACACACACACACACACACACACACACACACACACACACACACACACACACACACACACACACACACACACACACACACACACACACACACACACCAACACACACGCACACATATGTAAATTTATGCATACAAATAAAATTAAAGTAAATTGATTTATCTGCGGCACATTCAACAAAAGAAAGCAACAGCCAACGTGTGGGGGCAGGCAAAGGGAGTTGCAATCATTGGGGACACATTAACTGTCAGACAGACGACGCCATCGCACAATGATACCCATACACACACACACACACACACACACACACGCTTGCACACACATATGCATGCTAATATGCTCGTAAAAAGGCAATTTCAAGAAATAAGGCGCTCACACCTTATACTCACACACAACCAACCACACACAAATAAGCGCTCACAGAGATACTCACACGCACACACATCGACGCACTTTGTTTCTTTGCGTTGTTTTTCTTTCAGCTAACTCAATTTTCTATTGCAATTTCTTTCGTCTTTTCATTTTTTGTGACTTTGTGTGTATGGCCAGGAGCAGGACCGCGTTGTCCATTTGCCCAGCAACAACAACAGTATCAAGGACAGCAACAACAACAACAACAACAAGAACAATACCAACACATAACTTATGCCGCAGCTCACAGATGCGATACGCATACACACACAAATTCGTTCACACATACGCCTTGCGAGATTGCCTCTGCTCTGTCCCTGCATACATTTATTTCAATTTTACAACACGCCACCACCACCACCATCGCCGCCCTCTGTGCGTGTGTGTGTGCGACTGGTGCTGCAACCCTTGGTGGGGACTGGAAAACTGGTTGCTGGAGCTGCTGCGCCTGTTTTGCGTTTACGTTTTACAAGATTTGCATAAACACTTTTATCGAAATATAAATGACTTAAAGTGCTTTGAATATACTTGATACACTGCGCCGAAAAGGGTATTACAGCGCCAACAGACAAAACGTTTAGCCAATAAGCTGTGTGTAAAGCGTAGGGATTTCGCGGTAGTTCATCAAAACATAAATAAGCCTCAAAATGCCACCTCAACAACTGCAATCCAATTTCGTTTAATGATTCTTTCGTCGAGTACGTATTACCGAGTGCCGCGTAAGTGTATGCCGTGTGCGGTGTGCGGCTGCTATTGATCATATGTGATTTTCTTTGAGTATTTTTCACAATGCGCTCAAGAATTTCACGCAATTCTCCAGCGTCACATTATGCGCACATTTATGGCATCGCTTTAACGAGCTATCTTCCAACCCAGTTGTATATTAGAAAACTTATTGTGGTTAAAGGTTACCTCTGCTAAGAGATTACATGATAATTCTTACGAAATATAAAAATAAAATAAAAATATAACAATGAATGTTTGCTATCTTTTCAAAAAGAATCAAACAAACTTTAAAAAATGAAAAAAAAAAGAATTCGGAAAACCTTTAATAAGTTGGTAAAAAGTTTATTTTTAATCGGTCATCGGATACCCACCACTGTATTTTTCATCTGTAAAACGTCAAAGCGTTTTGGCTTACCCGAATAGCACTTTCTGATTTAAATTTTGAAATCGCCTATGAACAAATTATTTTAAAATCAAGGGCATGAGCACTCGCTGTGCAAACACTCTAAGTGACAAGGAACAAACTAACAAAAGTCAAAGCTATTGTAATAAATGACAGCAGACATCTTGGTTAAAGTAAAATTTGCCAAACTGTAGAGCTCAAAGGAGTGAGAGAAGCAAAGTAACGAAGTGAATGTCTGGTAAACGCCAGCACTGCAAATCCTTACCAGGAACATCTTACTGCGCGCCGCCAAGTGATATCCACTCTAAATGGCATCGTGTGGGGGCTACAAACGGCATGGATGCGAAATTTTCTAGCATTTTAGCATCATTAGCATTGATTTATGATTAAATTCAACCTCAATTTTCAGTTAAATCGTTTTCCATGCCATCTCGCTTTCCAGCATCCTAACATCATGTGTCGTGTGGCTCGAGACTAAAGCAACTGGCTTGCCACAACTTACAAAGCCTGCGTCTGAGCCAATTCGGTGGTGGCTGGCTGGGTCACAGGCGGCAGAGGCCACAGCTAACGGTCCGCGCAAACGTCGAAAACAAAAAATCAGATTCTTACAATCGGACGCACTGATGTGTATAATGATCTTTAGCTGGGATTTAAAACGGATAATAAATAATAAAAATACATGGAGATGAACGACTGCAGACGCCGCAAGTGCCCTACATCGTCTTTGCTTTTTAGTGAAGTGAAATGCTGAGCTTAGCCAAAGCAAGCTCTAGGCCTACAACTCCACACCGCCTTTTTCAGCTGTTCATAAAAAATGAATCGTTAAAAGGCTGAACGTACGACGGAATGCATACAAAGGAATATAAATGTAAGCAGTTCCAACAAATCAAAATATAGAATACAAAAAAAAAACCCAGAAACTTGAGCAAAAGGAAGACAATGGCCAAGACTATGATATATGATGAGCCTTTTTAGTAGCCCAGAAAAGTTACTTGCACCACTCTATATATTAAATTAAGATAAATAGAAACTTGCCTAACCACCATTAACTACTATAATTAATATACAAAGCAAAAGCAGATGTTGGCCAATAAGTCATGCATACATTGCACACACGTCCCCACTGCTACTGTTCGATGATACTACTAGATCAACAAAAGCCAATTCCGTGAACAAATTTCATTGCACAACAAATCAAGTGCACAATACAAGTTTATAATATTTCCGATTCGCCATAAATGGGGGGCAGACAGTTTCAGCCAACGGCAGCTACAACTATAACATCAGCTACACCCGTGCATATTTGAATAATGCCATTCAATAAGCAAAATTGCCTTCATTCAGCCGCGTTTTCATTGCCCAGCCTATTCCCGCTGCCAGTCGCCTTTACCCTCCCTCTATTGCTTACCCGTTTCACATTTTGTGGCCGATGCACGCGGAAATCCATATAGTTGGCAGTTATTTTCTCAGTTCAAACGTATGTTGCTGGCAAGCAGGAGCTCGAGACCGTGCCGTAGCCAGAGCTGAAGCTGGAGCCCCCAGAAACAGCAGGAGCAACTTACTCAACGACAGCAACATTGAAATATGGAACAAGTTAAAAGGATTTATTAACTTTTAAAAGCTTCACATAACAAAGCCAAAGCAAACGACAACAAATAAAGTGATTTAATATATGAATGTATAAAAAATGATTGCAAACCATACGCTCCGTATGGCACGTCATATATGAATCGCGCATTTCAGCGCTTTTTATTGTACTGATTGAGTTTTAAATTGATTTTAAAGTTTATGCTTTATTTGAATAAAGCAGTGAGGCCAAGGTTCAAGTCCACACGTGTGGGTAATAAAATTAGGTTGTCCTGCAAAATGAAAAGAAATGCTACAAAATAACAAAAAAAAATACTGTCTTTTGAATGAGAATTGAAAATCTAACATATTTTATTAAATCTATTTTGAAGACTCCAGTCAAATTACGTAAAGTGAATAAAGATGTTTTATATTTGTATTTGTATTTAACAAAATAGGGCTACTAGAGTAACAAAATCAGTGGGATGACATACAGTCAAAATAGCTCTAATTTGCAAATCCCTGTTGAATCTTTGGAAATGTAAATATGTATATGAAAATATTATCTTCATAGCTATTATTAAACCTCAAGGCTAAGTTCTTTCAGAACGTTTCGAGTCACAGCCTAATCAACATAAAGAAGGTGTACAATTTAAAACTAGATATTTTATTTTGCTATCCCAGCGAGTGTTTTAAGTATTTTCAAATTGTACAATACGTATAGAACAAAATCTTTTAATAAATGCCTATCACCATACACACGACTCAATAGTTCAAATAATTCAAATCTAGATGGAGCACTGCTTACATA
Source organism: Chymomyza procnemis (assembly GCA_035046065.1). NCBI lineage: Eukaryota > Metazoa > Arthropoda > Insecta > Diptera > Drosophilidae > Chymomyza > Chymomyza procnemis. The sequence goes on from JAWNOJ010000026.1 coordinate 549,798, forward strand.
CCCTCCACTATGCGTGTATTTGTGTTTGCATAATTTTGATTATTCTTCAAACTTGTACGCTCAAAGTCATGCACTTTTATGCAACGCCACAAGAGAAGTTCCTTTGGCGGTCATTGTCATGGAGATGTGCCTCTAAGTACATACTCAGGGAGTCCTCTACTGCATGCACTTTGTGCATCCCATGTCTTATCATTTATGTCTGCGTGTTTGCAAAGTAAACAGTTGAAAAAAAATAAGAAAAGAGCGTGGTGCACTGCGCTTTTTCTTTGTTTCTATATATATACCAAGGGTATACATGCGAACAAGACTCATATATAGTATACCAAAGACTTGTATGCGAATTTGCGCATAAATTTTGCTGTCAATAAAAAAAAGTAAGGCAAAGACACATAAAATGCACTCAAAGCACATAAATTGGCTTTCTGTCGCCAAGGCGATGTTGTCGCTACTGTTGCAGTTGCTCGAAACTAAGCGAACTCTTTGACAAAATTGAAATAAATAAACTGCTCAGCAGCATAAATGCGAATATAAGTACAGTCTGCAAGTAAGGCATTGGCAAACGGAAACGGAAACACAAACAACACAAACAACAAGAGCAGCTATGAAGTTTTTCCGGGCATGGCAGCGCCATTTGCATTTGAGCCACAATTTGAATTAAACACATTTCACGCTTTGCTTTTTTGTTACTGTTTTTATCGGTTGTTGCTTTTGTTGTTGGTTGCTTCAGCACTCATTGAAAATTAGCACACTTTTCACATTTTCCTTTGCCGCTGTGCTTTGTGCTGCAACTTTTTTCCGATTTTAATTTCAAACAGTTTCATTTTGCTGCCCCGCTGCAGATACCCCTTGTTACTCTATAACCCAACTACTTTTGTTTTATCCACTTTGGCTTTGTTGCAATTCGTAAATTCAAAAGTTCGGAAGCTGTTAATAATGTCGACAGGCGTACGACACAAGTATTTCATTACAAAAAACGCGCATCCGTATCCGTAGTCTCATTCAGAGTCACATGCACATACATCCGTATTCCAAAATCGCGTCCAGAAATTCTGGCAATGGGGTGATGACACAATGTGCATTGAGAGAAAAAGATGATTGATTATTATGATTTTTTAAATCTTAAAAAGTCTACGATTGAATAGTGCCATAATTTACAAATATAAGCTGCACTTATATAATTTTTAAAAACACTTTTAAAAAAGGGAAGTTTTATGGTTTTAATTCTGACCGTATAGTGTCAGAGTAAATATTCAGAACTGATTTGTTTTAGACTTTTTTTCGCGAACTTTTACTAAACTGCATCAAAAAAATTAAAACATAAACAAAATAAATCATAATTAATTTCGCTACTTATGAAATGAATGAAACGGGAAACTTTTAAGTTTAAATTAAATTTCGCCGATTTTTTCTCCAAGTGTAACTAGTGGCACTCGTCACCAGCGCTTAGCGCTCTCTCTCTCTCTCTCTCTCTCTTTCTCTCTCTTTTACCCTCTATGTATCTTTCTCGTTTTATTTCTAATGCGCCTTTTATTCCGCTTAACTTTGCCTTCTATTTCATTTAACTAGCGGACAAAACTACAACAACAAACGGAGCAACAAGAACAACTCTCGATGCATTTGATAGGTGCTGGCAAACCAATTACACAGCGCATGAGAAATGAAAGAAAAACTAATTAAGTCCTTTGTGCAACATTTTGTCGTAGTGTAAAGTTGTTTTTCATTTTCAGCTTCAAAAGCAATTGATTTGTCCAGTCGTGCTAATTTGGTATAGAACTTCAAAGGTAAATGATACCCCGATTTGAACAACTACTACTTAAATTGAAACTAAATCCAACAAGGATTTAGCAAATACTTTGCATGCCATAACGAGCATAAAAATGCAACCCACTCATATTTCAAACTATGCAAATCCAAGTGACTGCAATGCGCCAAATCTGAATTCTTGGTAATGGCTCAAAACCAGGTCGTGGTACTTCTTCAACGTTTTATGTTAATATTGCCAACGAATCAATATGCTTTCATTTTCCAAATGGCACATTGACGACGACATCAACAACGAGACATCGATCCTGGTGTAGCTTTTCAAATAAGTCAGCATAAGCTAGCAAACAAAGACAATGTCAGGGCACAGATGGATGTGGGAGTGTGGGCAGGTTACTGGCAGTTGAGACCAAGCATAGACAACAGCCATAAATATTCGTGAGAGACAATCAGAGGCACAGTGTGAGGTTCAAAGGCCAGGGTGTACAGAGGCGCGCAGCATTGCAAGAGATGCGACAAAGAGTGGTGGTGGTCCAGGTGCAGGTGTCCATTGATTTATGCCAATCACGCTTTACTAATAACTCTGTGGCAAAGTGGCTGGCACTGTTTCTGTCCCTTTCGCCGTTGTCTTCGTTGTGACTGCCATTATTGTTGTTGCCGTCATAATGACAACCATTTGAGGGTTAAATTGGATATCCTTCAATATTGACAAGAAGCCGGTCACGTGCTCCATGGTGCCATGCCCCTTGCCCGCTTGTCATTTGCCACGACCTGCTTCAATTCCTTCTTTTTTTTTACACTGTTCGCCGGTTGCTAACAGGAGCACATAATTGACGTTTCATTAACGCCTCCGTTTGAGGCTAAAGTAACACCATGCAAATGGATCTTAAGTGCTTGCCAGTTGATTTTTTTTTGGACGCGTAACACTTTAAAAGCTGCTGCAATTAAAAACGCTCCAAACTTGCGACCCCAGCTACGAAGCAACCAAAGTAATGGGCTGCTCATTTGTGGGGCGGCAAGTCATAAAAACTGAAATTTAGTGCAACACACACAATGCATATCAAATTTCAACACCTACAGCTTATTACACCTTTCCCAACACTAATACCAATAGAAAAATACCATTACCAACACTAACGCCAAAAATACCGAAAACCGAACAGCGGCACGCACACTTACAAATTTCATAAATGAACAAGGATTCAACATCAATTTATGGCATAATGATGTCTGAGTGGGGCAAATTGTGGCAGCAACCAAAAAGCCAGCAAAGGATATTCATGCTCTGTCTTGCTTTTACACAATTTCTCTGTGTGCCTCTCTCTCTCTCTCTCTCTCTCTGGCACTTTCTCTATTTGTATGTTGGTGTGTGGGTGTATATGTAATGTTGATGACAGCTACTAAGGACCTTTTTTATATGCACTCTGCTTCGGCTCTTTTTTTCGACTCCCTACTTATATTTTATGTAAATTGTGGGATTATGTTGTGATTTAGAATGAGTTACAATTGGCTTATGGCATATTAGGCTCTTTATTATTATATTTGGATTTGAATTTGGATTAGCATTAGGATTGGTATTTGACCTGACTTTTGATCGAGCTGCAGCTGGAACCATTCTATGTATGCGTAGGGGAATATAATTGAATTTTACAACAACAAAAATTTAAATTAGCTTAAGCCTTAAGGAATGTTTTAGCGAACATTAGCAACAGTTAATGGATACTATAGCGCTTGAAATCATAATAAACGTGTATAATTCAAAATTAAAGAAATTGCACACGCATCATAATCTATTTTAAATCTAAACTTTAAACTGATTGAGCTAATTATAGTTAATATAATGTACAGTTTTTTAAACAAATAATTGCGATTTTAAATCGAATTTAATTCGATTTATTTTGTGTTGAAACCACGTGAAAGTTACTACCAACTGCTGATAAATATTTACTTTGTCAGCTTTTGACCAAAGCGCGTCTTATGTAAATAATAGTATTTTGATGTCTGTAACGTAAACAATAAGAAATATCAGCATATCCTTCATAACTGCTTCAAAATATAATATCTATAGATATTTTAGTTTAAAAATCTTTCCCTTACATAAATAGCTTTTAATCGAAATAATATTTTGTTATCTTAAATCATAAAATAAAAATAAAAAAGATTTAAGGAGACAACAGAGGCTTTGACAAAAAATATGAGCGACAAGATCTCAGCACTGGTTAAAAGTGTAAATAATTGAAATAAGGCGTACAGTTACATGATTGTATTCCGAACCAATGGTATTTTCTGTGCTATATTCAACAGGTCCTAGTTTTCTTTTTACCTACTTGAGCAATTATTTACATTACACTAGGCTGCAATAGAGGGTCAAGGGCAGCAAATATTCTAGCAAATACTAGCCTTGTAAATACGCAATAGCACTCCATATCCTTACATGTAGTATTTCGTTTTTTTCCGATGATGTTGCGGTAACGAACATTTTATCGCGTCTCACTCGAATTTTATATTATATATATTATTTTGCCAGCTTATCTGAGACAACTGATGACTTTTGTGTGACAATTCGTAGCCACGTAAATGTTGATCATCAAAAAAAGATTTTATTTCAGCATTGAACATTCTAAAGGACATGCCGTATACTAAGCTAAGCTCATTTTGTATGAAACGTACAGAACGCTTTTAAAATATTTTGCAATTTTTTTGTATATTCAAAAAACAGCTTTGAATCATGTTAATGATTCTTATTAACGACTGAAGACTACGGTGACCAAAGGTAATTGCTCGTTTTATATATGCAATAAAAATATGTAGAGTGAAACTTAACTCAACTTAAAGGAGTTCAAGTTAATTTTTTACGCAGTTGGCCATAGATAGCTAATTTTTTTTTGACGCCATATGCGGATTAAAATAAATAAATTTATTCCCTCGACTAAGATGTCATCCCTCCGATGGCGAAGCATGTAGATATATTAATAGCCGTTCCACGGGGGATTATATCGACATCAGTCAAATAGCGCCATTTTGCTAGATATGTGGATCATCTCGACCTGATTTTAAAATCATATCTTTATTAAAGTTGGATTAGATTACCATATCATAGATGGTGGCCTACGTACAGAAAAAACCCCAAAATAATTTACTAATTTAAATTTGCAAAATAATTTAATTAAATATTTTGCTACACTGTGACCTATGCATGCTCGTCATTTAGCAGGGACACAAATTGATATTTGTTTTAGCTAGAAAATGCTTCTATGTGATTAATGACTAAAAATAAAAATTTCTAATTATTTAACACCGAAAACTACGACAATTAATTATGTGGCTCAACAATAAAATCCTTGGTAATGCACAACCAACACACACGGAGTGGCAAACAAACTGCAGTCAACTGATGGACGCATGGACACCCAGGACGCAGTGTGGGAGACATTCACCCAGTGGTTAGGGGCAGTTTGTGTGTGCGGGTAACCAACATTAAAACAATTGCAACGACAACAATAAATTTTATTGGACGCTTACACACACAATTACACGACATTCCCGCAGCGGCTTTTGTGCAACAATATTGCATCATTTTTTTTTTGTACTTTTGTTTTTTTACAATTTGTTTTGTTTGTAACCAAATGAATTTGTAGAGCATACGTAATTTGTACCGAGCAGTGTTAATTGTTTTTCAACAAACATTTTATGGGATTACACGCACACACATAGATATCGTAACTTTTTAATTAAGCCCAAACAGTGTCAAAATTCTTTAACGAGATTTTGTCTTGTTTTATTTTGAAAAATGCTTCGATGCTTTTCTCATCATCTGTACTTTAGGCTAATTTGAGTGTCAACCGAATTGAGTAGCTTAAAGGCGCCCTTACAAAGACAAAAAAACCAAAAAAAAAAAAAAAATTACGTGAAAAGGCAACTTTGTGTTAAAACCAAAAACTTGGTCTCAAGATGGCAGTAAAGAAATCTGCTTAAACAATTATTTCAGCATAATTGGCTTTAATTGCTGCCAGCGTCGGCTGAGAAGAACTAAGACAGCTCACACTTTTGTGAGGTATTTTTTGTTGTTATTTTTGTTGTTGTTGGTGGTGTTCTTGGTGTTGTTGTTGTTGCCAGCCAGACCACTGGGAAAACTTATGCTCAAGTGTAGGTCATAATGGCATCTATCAGTGCGTACGCCGGCAGCGGCCGACAAGGCGGAAGCGGAAACAAGCAATTTTGCGGCAAAGTTACGAGTGTTACCCAGTCACCCTGTCACCCCGACCGACCAAGCAGCCAACAAGAGACTCAGCCAACAAGCCAAACAAGAACAACAACAACAGCAATAAAGCACAACAAAAAGGAACACAAAAAAAAGAACAGCAAGAAAATGAAAAAGAAAACAACCAACAAAATGAAGCTGTGCCACTCAAAAACAACAACAACAACAACAGTAGCAAGCGCCATGGTTACCAATAGCACAACTCAACTTAAATATACTCTTTACTTTCAGAAATTTTCTAAGATGTGATTTTCAGCTCGAATTCCAATTCAATGATTGACGGTATTCGATAGATCTAAGCTCAGATGGAAAGACCAAGTGGAGGAGGACCTATCATCACTTGGTGTGATCAACTGGTCTGCTTTGCGCGCTCCTGGCGAGGGTTGGTTAGGTCATGACCAAGTAAAGTAAGAAGCAATTAATTTTCAGAATACAAAAATTCATTTTTGTTTGCCTATAAACTTTAGTAATTCGTACAGAAAACTACGGATTTAATCAGTAAAAAAACTTTTGTTGGGTCGATTATTCATTTCAAAGATCTATAAAGAGCAGAGAAATAATGATGCTCATAAATAGACGCACACCAACATGATGGACACAACAACTCATAATATAGAGTATAATAATAACACACAACAACAACAACAATATTAAAACCAGCTACTACCAGGAACAAGAGCGGGAAGATATGGGAGGCAAACTAAAGTTGTGCGTAGCAGCGGTAACAACCACTCATTAAATTGTGGCACTGCCAGCGGAAGCGGCACGACTGGAAGAGCGGAAGCTGGAGGACCTAGCCAACAACTGTAGAGATTTAGTGTTTAAGCTGTGATGTTGTTGCTGTTGTGCGTGTATATATATATGTATGTGTGTGTGTGTGTGTGTTTGTGTGTGAGTGGTGCGCGCTACCCCAGAAGACAAACAGATAAACAAACACCCAAAGCTTAGGCTAAAAACTCCTAGTGTACATTATACGTCGAAAGCAGCTTTAAAAAGCCATCAGGGTTAATTGTTTGACTACAACAACAGCAACAACAACAACAATAAGAATAACAATAGAATAGAGCCAGTTGCGAGATCCTTGCCAGCAGTCTAATAGTGCTGGCTAAGAACTGCTGCATTATTAAACAATTGCTGGAATGCACCTCGTTTGGCTTTTAATTACACTTGCCACCACAATTGAAACACTAGAAGATTAATGATGGAATTAAAAACCAAAGCGAACCAGACCCAGTCCACACTCTGCTGCTAGAATGTAATGTACATATACATATATATACAGAGAGTAGAGTATTTAGTGAGGCGTGTAGACGACCATGGCATTGCACTTAATTAAAAATGTTTGCTTAAATTATGTACAGACAATTAGAGAGGCAACAATGCTCTGGCACTGCGTCCGTTCTCCGCATCTTGCGTGCGCTCATTGACTAATATGCTCGACTCAAGTGTTCGCGGTTGGATGTAGTCAGCAAGCCGCTCTCTTGAACAACTTGTGGCGACTCCAATTCCTCCTGCTCCCCAAGCATGCAAGTTAATATTTCACATTTCATTCGAGTGCCTTTTTCTACCCTCATTGTTAAGACATCGTTGGCTCGTTGGCAAGCTGACTTGGCGGGTCGGTCTTTGCTTGCTCTTGGCTGAAGTTGGCGAAGTTGCTCATAATTAGCATTAAGAGCGCTTCGTGCCACATTTTTGAGTGGTGTGTAGAGCGTGTGCGTGTGTGTGTGTGTGTAAAGCAGGCTATTCCACCGACCAAAACTGCATTGTTGCTGAAGTTTGAAGTTGTCGACAATTTGTCGGTGGTTTTTGTCCAACAGCTTCATTGTGGAAGCTTAATTCAAGCAGCGTTTATTAATTGCTGTGTTGTGCCATCTGCCTGACAACTTACTACAACAAAAACTCATTTCAAATGCACCGCAACGTGCAACGCTTTGTAAGCGTTTTATGCGCACGCTGCGTATACTTAATATGCACAATGCGCACTTGCAAAAAACTCACTGCGAAATTGTTTCCACGCACTTACAAGTGTCAAAATTTATATATTTTTTGGGTTGCTAGGGAAATGAATGCCGCATAAATGTTGCAAGTTGCCACAGAAACCTTGTTGCAATAATTGTGCACCATTTACCATCATGACAATGCCCAAAATGAGCAACCCAAATATTTATCTACTTATTTAGCAGCAGTTGTTGTCGTAGTAGTAGTAAGAGTGACGTCAATAGAGCGCAGGCAGGCAGTGCACAATGCAACATAAATAGACAATGCCACATGCTGTCACATGCTGGACCCCACACACTCATGCGTATGCGAAAATGTGGCAGCTGCATGCATATATGTGTGTGTAGTTTTTGTTCAAGTGCGTTTTCATATGAAAATGTTGAGGAACAACGGCTAAAATTGTAATTAAGATTATATCACTTTTGACAGTCATCACAAAATCGGAGCGCATTTCTAGCAATTGTTCGAATATGTAATTAAATGTCAGAAAGAAAGTGAAGCTTGTAAATGTGCGTTAAATTCATTATTGACACCAAAACCATGATAAGGTGAAACAAATCATTTCTCGATATACAAAATTTGGCTGTATGGGTTTCCCTAGCTAAAGTTTACTAAGAAAAGGTGTAAACGTAAGTAATAGGCGACCCTTTTATAAGCGTTTTTTTTTAATTAATCAGCAGCTATTTATTCTTATTAGTTAAACTAACTTTTCCTTAATTAATTTTTCGTTGTATGGAGGAGTCAATCAATATTTTATCCGCTGCAGATAGACACGGGGATAACCAAAATCAAGGTGATTCTTATATTATATTTTTGTAGTCCTAAACTTAAGTAGCATAAACAGAACACAAAACAGATTACACTTTCCCATCTCATCGATAAGAAAATAATAATACTATGGAAATCAATTCGCGGCATAGGGTTTCGCTATCCCGTTTTCGTACATTATATTAGTAATAGTTGGAGGGTTGCCATTAAGTTTAAATTGTGACAAGTTACATTGATTTTTCTTTAGCTACGATAGTCAATTTAGTGCATTTATTTTTAAGTTTTAGTTTTTTTAGTTTAATTAGTTCACTTTTTAAGAAGGGACGTAGTGTTCAGGTTATGTTGAAAAAAACGAATTAATGCAAATGTGTTTGTCGCTCTTTTCGCTCAAATTTCTCTCTGTTATCTGTTCTGTTGCAAACATCTTTGAACCAATCGAGTTCACAAATCATTTCACCCAAATTTTAATTTCCTAAAAAATGTTTGTAGCTCTATCGGTTCAATGCATTTAAGATGTCTAAAATGAATTTCAAAGGTTTATTATTATTTTAAAAACGCATATTTGCTTTCAAAAGAATAATGTTTTATTTATAAGATATCTAATCGAAGAATGAATTGAAATGATTAAATCATAATCGATAAACTAAGTAAACTGCCACAAGAACGATCGATATAACTTATAAGATACAAAAACGTGAAAGTATTATCAAAACGGGCCTTTTCAGCTTGTTCTGCTTGGGTTCGAATAGTGTTGAGAGGATCTTCAGTTACTTGGCCTTGGTGCTGCAGCATTGTTCCTTGGGTCCGTTCTTACAGACACATTTGCAGTCTTGGTTGCAGGCACAGTTGTCACCGCACTTGGTGTCAGTGCATTTGCAATCTACGAAAATGTACCATCATTAGAGTCAATCAAAAATTAGCGCTCAAATCCAATCAACAACTTACTTGCTCCACAGCCCTTGCACACCATTTTTTAAAATATTTGGGGGTGAACTTTAAAAGTCGAACTGGTTAATGTTTTAATGTAACACTTGTTTTGGTTTGATATCATGCTTCGTTGTGGGCCCGGTATTTATATATCTTGAAACAAGCCGCTAAAGGTTGCACACGGTATAGCGAGGGGAACTTGCAGCACAAAGCAATAAACAAAAACGTGTGCAAAATAAACAACAACGTGTGCAGTGGATTGGTCAGGCCCATTGGGGTCGCCCAGCTCGCCGGGCTTATCAGCGATGAAGCAATTACTTTGATAAGATAACGATAGGTTAAATAGGCCAAACGTGGGCGGGGGAACGAGCTCATTGAGTGGGCAGTGAGGCGTGCTTTTCATGGTGTTTGACAAGCTTTCTTCAACTTGCCAAGCTTCAATTACGCCTTAATTGCTGATGGTAACTCCAATGGGCTCCCTAAAGTAAAAGTCTACAAGTAGCCATCCAGTTGCCAAAATGCCTCTAAATAACATATTTTTGGAGCACTTGCAATCATTGCGAGTCGTCTGCGTTGGCGAGTAAGTTGAAGTGAAATTACCGCAAATTGCAAAAGTTTTTAATTGTTTATCTTTGCCAGCCGCATGGCAAACATTACCGCAACATGGCCCAATCTCGGCAAACTCGAGCATCTGCCACTTCCTTATTGTACTGCTCGTTGTTTTCCTTGTGGTTGTTGTTGTGGTTGTTGTTGTTGTTGCTGTTGCTGTCGCACTCAGTGTCTCTACAATCAACAAACGAAAATCTTTCTTTGCGGCTGCTAACAGCGCCCTGCCCATCCAAAGAGCTCAGCCACCCTATAGTGGATGCAAAAATTAGCCGAATGACTTGCGAGGTCCAACAATGTCCGAGTTGCGAGTAGTTGCGCTGCCATTGCCACAGTTGCCATTTGCCAGGATGAGGTCAAATTATTAATTTAATATGCATCCGTCCTGCCGAGAGCACGGACTTCCGGTGCCGCATTTAGGCCGCACTCGCACACTGTCCCACTCTTTTGCTTTTCGTTGGCTGTAATTTTTTGTTTAAAAAGTTTCAGCCCATCGCAATGGCCATTGCAGGAGCATACCAAAAAGCTTTGCCCAGAAATTCCGAGGCCGTAGGTTGCTTGTTTTGGCGTGCTTCCGTGCTTTGCTTTGCCTGATTAACGTTTAAACTCATTAAGATAACGCAATTTTTGGTGCTTGGATTAATTTTGCTTTCCAGCTGCCAACGTCTGAGGTTCTAAGGTTTTAGGTCAGAAAGTCACTAAGTCGCCAACTTAGTGAATCTGTTGCCATTGTCTGCCTTCTGTAATTGCTTTGTAAACAGTTTCGCTTCGCTTTGACAATTTTCTTAGCCATTTTGTTTTAACTAATTACGGAATTTGTTCTGCATTGCGGCATCTTATTAAAATTAAAGTGCTCTTAAATCGTTTTCAGTTTGTACCGCTACATCTCCTCCAGCATTTATTCTATCTTTAAGCTCAATTAGATTTGTAGATTTTGTATAAAAACTACTGATTTTGATGGATTTGAGCTATTTTACTGACCGCCGCCTTAGGCTTGACCATCTACGTGTGTTTACATGGTAATCAATTCAATTTTCGATTTATTTACAATCCCTCAAGTGCCTCAAGCTTTTGCTTAATTGTACAAATATTTTTATATACAGCACATCGTGCATACGGCTTAGTTCATTTAGCTGTAAAACGAACCAATTAAAACTTATTACAATGACTTTAAGCCATAAGAAGCCGGCATAAAATGGTAAATGTGTTTCAAAAATTTACAATTGTGAATTCACAGCTGAACTAGCGGGCGGGGGATTAAGCGTGGGTACGGGTTTCGAGTATCCACAACTGTGACAACATTGAGGATGAGTACGTCATGTGGTCGAACAACCAACAAAAGCTACCTCCAACACCACCAACAACAACTACAGCAATAACAACTTTAGACAAGCCCCAAAAAGCGAAAAAGGCAAAAACACATGGAACTACAACAGAACGCAAAACGCATTGAAACAGCTGCTGCGGTTGCAGTCCGAATTTCGGCACTCCCCAGTCCCTACTACATTTCAATTCCATCTAGAGCCCAACCGTCCAGAGTCTAACCAAAACCGAGTGAGTGTAGGCCGCACGGCCGTGCAAGTCCCAAAAATGTTCTGCAATATGCGTCGAGTGGAAAAATCATCATAAATTCCATGCGACAACATGAAAGACAAACTTTTCATATGCTCTTCAAAATGTCGCGTCGGGGATCAACGGGGAGCCAAGCAAATGCGACATATACTCTCTGGGAGCTGTTGCTGATTTTTATTTTATTATTGTTGTAACAGTCTCGACACATCTCTGATGTTTTTGTGGCATATGCATTTTAACATATATATATATTTACTCAAAATTATTATGTGCCATTTAAATGCATTTTTCTACTTGAAATTTATCAGACAAATGACATTAACTACCAGTTTATGGCACTGGCCCCAGTGTTTCATATATAATAAAATATTCGCCCCAAAGCGCACTGCCTCAAATGTTCCTGGAAAGCAGTTAACCCTTTCGGAATTCCACATTCACTCGGCTACAATCAAAAACGTTTGGCTGCAATAAAAGAGACGGTCCTAGTGGATTATGCAACGTTTACATTGTGGTTGCAAGCAAAACCCCACAGCTTACAAGGGATACTCTATATCATTTACCAAAAATTCATGAAGCTCTTCAGCTTTGTTAAGTTAGCACTAGGAAAATTAATACGAACATGTTCGAGCTTTTCATATTTTCACATACTAAATCGGAAGTTCTGTCATCCTCAATAACATTCTTAACTTATATAACAAAAAAATCAGATAAAAAATTATGTTTATTTTCGTAATTGTTTAAAATAAAAATGTAATTATTTAATATTGCTCAGTTGAACATTTTTGTCTTAACTATAAGCAATTCTATCATTCTAATTTGTCCAGTTAAACAATATTTTGCGAAATCTGCAAAACAAAATTTAATTCCGAACAGTAAATCCAAACTTTTATAATATTGTAGTATCTCCATGCTGTATAATCGATTATTTGTAACAAACCCACAATGGAACATTGTTATCACCAAATGGACGATCAATTTTTTTTAAATTATCTACTCCAGCACCTACTTTATAATTTATACTTTATTACTTAAACATTTCCTTTAAAGAATAACTTATTTTAAAGTGTAATTGATTATATTTCTAAATAAAGCTTAGCGGACTACCTGGATATCCAATCCACCGGCAATTGGCAGTCAGCACGAAGAAACTTTATTAACTCAACTCGGCAATGCCAACACGATTTTTGGTTTAAAGTTAGTAACATTTTACGGTAACCGCAACTTTAACACCCCATAAATTCTGCCAAACCTGGAATGTGCGTTAAATTGTCTTTTACAATTGCAACTTTTCTTCAAATCCAAGTGAACAACTTGAACAAGATAGACAGACTTTAACGATACTTTTGGACAATGTTTTATGTCGTCTTACCAGTCAGAGAGCTACGAGAAGAGTGCTTCCATAATTGCATGGGAATTTTTTTTTCTTGCATTTATCCTTATAGAAGTCACTTTAAGAATACCAGGCTAAGGCTTCACACAGCCAACCCTTAGCTGCGTCATCAAGTGCCATCAATGCAAATTGCATAACATCAAAAGTTATAAGTTTTCATTACGACTAACGCTAAAGGCAATGGCGCCGCTAAAGTTCAATATGGCGTTGCTACGTCATTACGCCAACTAATACATCAACAAAAGCGGCAGCCATCACTTGACGCTCACACGCACGCACACAGATGCACACAACTGGAGCAAAAGTTTGTCAATGTTATTGAGAAGGTGTCGGGGTCGTTGCAGTTGCCAGCAAATGACATGCATCGATGCGCCCATAAAAGTATGCAACACTTGACGACAGCGTACAGAGACGTGGTGCCTGCGGCAAGGGAACAGGGCAGCGGCCTGTTGGCTGCTGGCACATGACAGACGCACTGCCTCCGCGCAGTGACGTGCCAATGTCACAATTATTTAGAGCCCACGTGACACACGTGGCGGCGGGCAAGACGGGCTTATGAAAATGATGCTGCATGTGGCAAAGGCAGCCGTTGCAGTTGCAGCTTTGATAGCAGCGGGGTTCCGCCATTTCCGTGCGCACACTATGACGGAAATCACTTGAGCAACTTTTTTAATGGAATCAAATCAAATTGTTTGGAAGCTGCAAAAAGCGATTGCACGGAAGTGTTTTGAGTTGTTGACGACGACAACGTGCAAGCTACTGCTTGACAAGGGAGAAGCAGCAAAAACGCCTTTGCTAACCGCCAACAGTCGTCGAGGTGCAAACAACGTGAACAAAGTTGGCAAAGTAACAAAGCGTCAAACAGAGGAGGGGGAAAAAAAAGAAAATATAAGAAAAAAATGTCATAAGTACACACTTGGGAGTTGCCAACGACTGTCGTCGTCAATAGAGCGTCAAGTGCGCTGCTTCTTGGTATGAGGTGTGGGTGGTTCGCGATGGGTGTTTCAGGCTTGGGTTTTCGTAATTGGGCGAAATCTTGGTAAAAATTGCAAAACTAAAATGCAATGGCATGTCTTAGTTCTTGTTGCAACTTTGCCTGCTTCCATTTTATATGACACATGTGCCGTAGTTACAACTAAACCTATATATGGCCATAAAAATCAAAAGTTCTTAGCCATAAAAAGTGTTGGGCCAAAAATGAGCTGCTTTAACGCTCACAATCCACACAGGCACCGCCACTCAAGGCCGTTAATCAAACTGTGCCAAGCAACAAACAAACAAGCAAGGCAACTAATAATTCTTGTTGACACCATATAAGTTATGCCCAATGAACTTGAGCAAACCACAAATTAAGCCAATCAATTCATTAACACTACTCCTGGACTCGCTAGGATAGAGCGTACCTGAAAGTGGTGCCTGAGTAGTATGTATTGTCTGCCAGTTACAAACATTTACATTGACATACAAATTTTGCCCAAAATGCAAGCTAAATTGCAATAGACAGCAAGTAGCCCAGGCACACGTACATACGTACGTATACGTACGTATCCGTAATATCGAAAGAGCTCAAGTTAGGGTGATTCTCATACGTATTACATTTATCTTGGTTGCTGGCGACCAGATTAATTGCCAATGAGTATGTACAAGTTACGGATAAAAGTTTTTTAGCTTTTATATGCTCTCTTTTATTCCATTATGTTGGCTCCCTGCTTTGTGCTCCTGCTTCTTTTCACCTGGCCACGTGCACTTTATCTTTGCAGCACCAACAACTCTCAACACAATTCGAGGTTTTTGAGGTGAAACAAATTTCCGGTGACATAAACTTAATTAGCTTTTGTTCGGGCTTTTGTTTTATGGTTTGTGGGTGCAAGTGCGTTTACCTTGCCCTTGCCATTGCCATTGCCACTGCCTTCGGCTATGACTCCCACTCCAACTCTGTTTGTGTGTGTTTGGTGTGTGTGACTTTTTTTCTTGATTTTGCGTGCTATTGTTTATATGATATGGCCGCATTCGGCGGCATTTAGTTTTGATTTAATTATGCCAGTTAACAGATGTATCTTTAAGATACCTTCTTGTTTTCACCATAAATTTACTCTGCACAACTTGCTAAACTTTTTGGAATTGTTTAATTAATAACACAAACACTAGTTAGAACTTATGACCAAGTTGGCATAACTCTGGTCCACAACTTTCACAACTTTTCAATCCCACACGGGCATCAAATTGAATGCTTTAATAGTATTTGGCTTTTATTATTGTTTGACTTTGTTATTGTTGTTTGACTGGAAATTTAATAAAAGAGATAATACATATTTGCTGATAATATCCACAGAATAAGACAAACTCTCGTAAATGCCGCAAACAAAAGCACAACAAACAATAACAACAATAAAAATAACAAAAATACACGAAGAGAGACAGAGAGAGAGAGAGAAATTACCGTGAACATAACCAGCATGGGTAAAAATAATGAAATTGAAAACTGAGTCGAGTTGAGTTGGATCCAAAACCTGGGCAGGATAAGCAAGCGAAAAACTCTCAGAGCAGCACAACAAGAAACTTAACCGTAAGGCAAACAAAAGTCATCGGGACCTGGCTCTGGCTAAGAAACCTCTCTGGCAAGCCAAACTACGCACAAGGAAATTGCGAAATGCTTTAAGTGAAAACAAAGGAGAGGGGCTGAGAAAAAAGACACACGGCAACAGAGAGGCAAAGCCCTAAGGATTGCAAAGGACGCATTGAGTGCAAAGTTTATAAGCACTTTTCAATAAAACTAATACAAATAAATACCTATGGATATATATATATGTGTGTGTGTGTGTGTGTGTGTGTTAGTGTGTGAATTTGGGGGAAAGACTTCTAAGATGCGTATAGGCGTGTCAAATCACCCTACAAAATTATAATTTTCGATATGGGGCATAATAGCTTTTGGAATAAGAATTATTCAATTTTTCCAATTCTAAAGATTTTTAAAAAATTGTAAGCATACCCTGATGAAGTGTTTGAAAGAGCAGAGCGAAGGTCAATTTCTATATGCACTAAAGGGTGTGGAGGAGACACTATCAGTCTGTACGATCTAACAATCCTATTCTTTTGTAGAAAAGTGCACAAGACTTGGTAAGTTTATTTTCTTAAGATTTCTTTATCCGCGATATCTAGAGGTTTATATGAACGACAATGAAACTACTAGCTGACTGAAAGCAAAGAACAAATAAACGCTCGGAAGGTATAACATGCGGTGGTAGCGGGTAAAAAATGAGACCAAAATCGGTCCCTTATGAAAAACCTGTCACGAAATGCAGGATCGCGAAATCTTAGAAGATATTTAAATGAAGTCTGGATTGTGGGAATAAAATTTATTTATACCTATATCTATATATATGTATACATGGTCTTCTAATAAAGTGTTCAACTGATATAATTTGACAATTTTGTCGGTTGTTAAGTTTTATGTTACAATAAGGGCTATATTATACATTATATGTATGTTAAGTTGTAAGCTACCAAGGCTAAAGGAAGCCAACACACGTGCTCATAAATAGTTCATCAGTCAGCTCCACACATACCTAAACTTTGTCGATTTGTGGTAGAGAAGGGGCTTAAAGGTGGCAACTAGCTTGTAGAAACTTTGCGCACTGTTCATGTGGCGCATAGGCAAACTGACGATATAATGATCTCCCCAGGGTGTCAAGGTAGTAGCGCAACAACAGCAGCAGCAGCAAAAACGAGCGCAACAGCATCAACTGTACTGATTAGGAGGACGCTACAACCATATTCAGGGACTGCATTGGAATTCCTGCGGCATTGCTGAGCATCACCTTAATCGGCTGCCAAAGTTGCTTACCAAGCCGCAATGCCTCATGCCCAATGTGCGCCGACACAGTACGATACGTAGGAGTCACAGAATACATATCGACTGTACTGGCTGATTCTGTTAACCTACCTAGACTGCTGCTGATGCTGCTGCTGCTGCTGCTATCCCTGGGTAATATTAACAGGAAGCGAAATCAAAAGGTTGCCTTTTACTTGATTTTCCCAATTCAACTTGGCCGCTTACCGACTCACCCATTTACCAAAATCCAGCACTTCCCCAACAAGCCGTTTTGCCATCGCATTGTTTGTGCGGCTTGTAGTTAACTTCATCATCTTCGCTTGGTGGTCTGAAAGTTGCTTGGCACGACTTTGGTGCTGCTGACCGAGACTATATGTAGTCTGTGTCAGCGCCATTTTCATTCATCATGACTATAGCTGGCTGTGTGTGACTGTGACTGTGTGTGTGTGTGTGTGTGTGTGTGTGTGAGTGAATCTACCAATGCGAATGTATGCGATTGTGTTGGATTGTCTAGGTCGTGCTTGTCCTTACTGACTTCCTGTGCGTGCTGTTGTTGCTGTATAAGCAGCTCATCTGCGGCTGAGCGCATTTTATTTGTTTCAAATTGAGTTATGCCTAATGAAAATCAAATAAGCCGCAATCGAGCCGGAAATGTGTGTTAGTGGAGTCGAAGTCGAAGACAGTCGAAGTATGTTGTTGGTTTGAGAAAGCTACTTTGGGCACAACGTAAGAGGAAATACAGCAGCCACTTGTCATTTTGTGTTGCTTAACATTGTCGACTATTGTCATTCAACATTAGCTCGATTTGCACATTATTCATGCCGTTATTGTGTAAATATTTTCTTTCTCTCCCTTGATTGTCCCTTTAACCGCTTTTCGTATTATGCTTGTCTTTGTCAATTTGCCTTTTTGATTTTAGTTTAAACGAACGAACGAAAGTGAAGTGGAAATTGGCTCGAAATCAATTATGTTGCGTATACGCCGCGTGGTGCTAGTTAGGCTGGTTAAATATTTCATAGTTTTGCTGCTGTCTACAGACAATCTCGCACGCAATAAAAACTAAACAAAACTAGTAAGCACTAAGGAGTCCTGTCAAAAACACAACATACACTTCACATCACTTACATTTCACACATACTTTATAGTGTTTTGTTTATTTATCAAATTGCTTTCTCACTCATTACTCACACCTAGCTGCACACCTAGACGCGCCACTAACATACTTACAAGGCCGTGACCCGGCTTTTAGCAATAGCTATCTGACGAAGTGTTTCTGTGTGTATGCGGTAAAAGACACCCCCAAGCAAAGCTCAACTAACATAACTGCAAGTGTAAGTGTGGAAAATTATTTAATGACTTTTCTGAAATTGAAACGGAATATATAAGTGAGCTATGCCTTGTTAGCGTATTAGTGTTGCGTCGTATCCTACCAATGCTGTTGATAAACATAATGGGTACCGAGGTATGATGGTGATGATGATGCCAAATATTTGCAGACGCCAACATGGCATCCAAATGGTCGAGTTGTTTGCCTTAGCTTTTTAGCTGCCAACAGTTTTAAATGCCAAGTGTCAGTAATTTTGCTCCAAAAGGCAACCCATGTGCTTGAGTGTGTGTGTGTGTGTGGGTGTGTGTGGAGCAACGTCCACTTTTCAAACTTAACTACAATTTTATTAATTATTTAAACGCCTAACGCCAGGCTTTGAAGTGGTGCAAGAGGCGTTGGCAACTTGAAAGTTACGCCCTGAGTTCCTTATTTCTGGGCCCACGGTTGGGCGCTTAATGACGTCGCCACTCTCGCGCTAACCATAGCGTCAACATTAATTTGTACATGCGACACTCACAAGACAGCTGACAGTTATGTCGCCTTCGTTTTACTCCTCTACTCCATTTTGCTCACCTCAACATGAAATTCTTACTCAGACGCAGTCACAGCCACATAATTTGTAATTAATGACCAGTTAAAAAGCAGCTTGAGCAGCGCGTTTCAGGCAAGGAGTAGTGGTAGTACGAAATGGTGTCTCCTTTGACTTTCCAACGAGAACGTGCAACTTGAATTAGGCTTGGCAAACGGCTGACAGCCAAACTCTGATTTATGACCATAGACCGCAAAATTTATATGCCATCAGAAACGAGCGCTCTGCTTGCTCCTTCCCTCATCTCGCTTCTCCATCCACCTGCCTATTTGCTTGGCTACCCCCTCTTGTATCTTTGCTACTTTCAATCCATATTCAATTTTTTGCGTTTGTCGCACTATTTGGGCATTTGAAACGTCAGCAGCATTTCGACACGACTAGGCTTTATAGTAGCTTCAAATAAAATAGACAAAAATTGCTTATATTTAAGACGCGGCAAACCGAATTGCTGATACACCATTTGGCCAAACTGCAATACATATACATTCGACTTCATAATTTTAATTTTTTCTCAACGTCTACATAAAGCGATTTAATTTCTTTGATAAAGTAAATACAAAATGCTTATTATAATATTCCACTAAAATATTTATAAAAAATGTCAAATTGTTGTAGTGTTTGTTCTCTATGGATTTCGAACAAAATGTAAAAAGATTGTACTTGCTTGTGACATAGATATCGACAAACTTAATATACTCGGCCAATCTATGGGTAAGGGGTATATAAAAAAAAGAAATTGGCGGCTGAATGTGTCTCTGTTTCATTTTGCAGCTCCTTTGGCCATAGATCCTTGGCAGAGTGCAATTTGTCTTGTGCCAGCGTCGACAGTCAATGCCGACAACGACGACGACAAGCTACATGGCATATCTTTCTTTTGTTATTGTTGCTGCAGCCCGTTCTATGGAACAGACTTATAGATGAGCTAGTAGAAGCAGCGTCTGTTTTGCATGTTTTGACTTTGTGTGCGGCTGTTGTCACCCAACTGACTTAGTCTCTTCAAGTTGGCTTGGGCTAAGCCCTAGGATAGAGAGTTGAGTTGAGCCCTAGCTCTATTCCTGAGTAGTTATCAGTGCCATTCAAATTGTAATTCCTCAATTACAAAAATATCCTTCCCTTTACTTTGCCTTCGCAACCATATATAAAATATAAGAATTCCGAAATAAAAAAAAAATTTTTCTTACCCATCGAAGATAATTTCATACGCACTGTGCGCCACTCGGCTGCCATTCAGCTGTGATTAATGGCATACAAAAGGTGTTAAGTCAGTTTAAAGCGTTTGGTTAATATTTTATTTACAAGGCACAAATCCCAGCTTTTTGCTCCATTTAAGCGGAATCATTAAGCTGCCTGAGATAACAGCAGCAGCAGCAAAACATTTTATAGTTTTTTACCAGCTACTGCATGGTTTGTGTTTATTCAAATGCAACTTTTAGCTAAGTGCAAAACAATTTACCCAAATACACAGGTACACACACACACTCACACAAAGTTAATTGTTCCCCCGACTATTCCACTCAGTGTTTTGTTATAATTCTTAGTGGTTTTTGTTCATGGTGTTTGTGCAATCTGCCAAAGCTGCAAACAAACAAAAACTGTTGCCCAATCCTCTCTGCAATGCACTACACTATTTGAAAGCCTAGTGCACTAAAGTTAAGAGCTATATTTGCTTTTGTACTTAGAATTTAAAAGCATTTACAAACTAATTTAAAAAAATAAAAAATAAAATGGGGTCTGTGGAAGAACGTAGCACCATAAATCTCTTCCTAGCGTAAGAAGCCAACAAACAAGAAGAAGATACCTTAAGCGATAAGAAATATGTTTTTAAAATCTATAAAAATTATCCCAAACAAATGAATCTCAGAAACATTTAAGATACTTTTTATTGATGTAGCCGTGAATTCAAAAATGAATTACAAAAAAAGGGTTAATCCTTACAATTCAGTTAGATTAAAGTTAAAGAAGTACCATCCAATATGATTTATCGCTTATCTATGGTGTTGCTTGTCTAATATATTGTAGTAAAAACCGCGACTTCTTCTTTGGATTCACAAATTTGGTAACTCTGCATATATTTATAGAATAGGCTTCCATTCTAGCTGATATAAGGTTTCATTCAATATTTTTGCATAAAATTGTTTATGTTTACTTTTTTAACTACAAAAAAGATACGATCAAAAAATTTTAAAATTTACAAGGTATTTAATATAAGTAACTGCCAACAGGGCATTGCCACTTACTTTTTTTATTATTATTTTGCTTTATTTTTTATTATGCTAATGTAGCCACCAACGCGAAAGTAAAAACGCAACCACAGAAACCACCCAAAAGCCCCAAAAGCCCCACTAGGCACTGTGTAAAGGCACGTTTGTTTTTAATGTGTGTGTGTGTGTGTGTGTGTGTGTGTGTGTGTGTGTGTGTGTGTGTGTGTGTGTGTGTGTGTGTGTGTGTGTGTGTGTGTGTGTGTGTGTGTGTGTGTGTGTGTGTGTGTGTGTGTGTGTGTGTGTGTATCTGTAAGTTTATGTGTGAGCTTGTATATGTATTTAAGGGAAAAGCGCACAACAAAGGGGCGTGGCAATGCAACAACAATAACAATGTGTAACAACAACAAACAACGTGCAACACACTCCACCTCTTTCCAACTCATCTCGAAAGTATGCCAACAGTGTTGTCAAACGCAATGCATTTGTTTAATGCTTTTTAAGTAGCATTAAACTAAGCTAAATGCAACCCCCTTTTATGGGCATGGTTACCGGGAATAAAAGATGGATGCTTGGGTAGGGTAACCCCTAACATGCACAAATGCAAAAAACTCTAAAATTTCAAATTTTCAGAATATCAGAAAATCAAAATTAATAAGCTGAGATTTTTATGAGGTCGTTGCCCGAGAGCTTCAGCAGACTGTAAGTTTAAATAATTACAAACGAGACAAATTGGCGTCTGCTTGGCATAGTCTAGGCGCATAATGAGACATCCCATGACGCCAGACAAAGCAAGAACAACATAGAAGGCAATCACATACAATTAACACAATTTAAACAAATTTATTTACAAAATGTTAATTTTAATTGGATCGATAAACACATGATAGTATCTACTATGAAGGGACCTAATATAAAAATATACATCACAGTAGGGGCAATGCCCTCGGATGCGCTTTCCCAGGAATGAGTGTTTATTGTTACTGAGGCATTTTAACAAGAAATATAGGGCACTCTATCACCCTCTGAACATTTTACAGCTTTAATGTTAAATTTAAATCGAATAAAATTGTTTTTCATAGTTTTGCATGGCTTGAGGGTTTACTATAGACATATGTTATGTGTACTCCAAGTCTTAGCGGTTCACACAATAAAAACTACTTGATTTCGCTTTATCGTTGATCTTAAAATCCAAAAGCTCTGGAGCAGAAAGCTGCTTGATGTTTTGAGCAAAAAATATTCCGGACTTTCAGAAACTCTGACTAAAACGGCTTAAATTTATTTTTCAGTATACCATAGATATCAAATACGGTTATTTTTGCCATAAAGTGTAGTAATTCGAAAAAACTATATCTGCAATATACAAAGTTGCAAATAAAGTTTTTAAATATTTAGCGTGAAAGTTCGTTGAGTCTGATTGTCTACATATTTGCTAATTCAATTTAGGGGCCCTACCGAGAGGTGAACGGCCGCCCAATAGAAGAGCAGAATCCAGAACAGCCAACAGCTGGCCATGGCCATAATTTATCCTATCTGTGCGCTGTCGTCTGGGTGCAAGTGCCAAGTGGCAAGTGGCACGTGGCATGTTTTATCAGAGCGCGTAAATTTTGTGTCGCAAGTTACCTGGCTGTCTGAGAGCTGGGTGCAGATTTATTTCATTTACAGAGCGCTTTCCATATAATTTCAATTATCGCCTGTTGGCTGCACCATAAATTTACCTGAAATCTGAGACGTTGCAGTTGCAACAGAGCGCAGCAGGCGCTGATTGTACCAGTGACGGAGCTCTCTCGTGCTTCCTGCGCTTTCTGGCCTGATACTTTTAATTAAGTGCAAATTACATTATATGCTTAACTTATGAAGTTGTCGCTAGTGAATTGAGATGACATAAAAGAGGGCATAACACTAAAGGTAAACTGCCAAGAAGTTGCCAAATGTAGAATGGTTAACAGAAAAGGGCATAAAAAGGGATGACATATATTGAATTCAAGATATTTTGACAGTTGTGTGGCCACTTTGCTTGTACTTTGTAATATTAAAAGCTAAGCATGCAAAATACCTTATGACGGCACCCACCGCCGGATACACTATAGCATTTTTCGGTTTAAAACTTAACCAAAATAATATTAAAAATATATCTGCAAAGTTGGACAAATGAAGTACAAGCATATGCTGACGATCAGCAGGCATTAAAATTATTTGTATTTAAGTTCGAAAAATAGACACCTCCTGCTTCTCTTATACAATTTTCGCAAACTTAGTATGCCCTTAACCCTCTGGGTAGGGTAAAAAAAATCATAATGTTGTCAACGGCACAATGTGCAACAAACAACAGTCAACTGCCAACAACAAACAGCCCAAAAAGTGAAAAGCCGTAACAAAAAAAGTTTTGGCAACATCCTAAAATGTTGACAACAACCACAAGTTAAACCGACAAACGGAAACAAACAGCTGCATTAGCAAAAGCAAATCACAGCACAAGCAACAACAAGTTGCAACAACAACAAATGTTGAGCAGAAAGTTGAGTTACTCACTTAAAAATTCCAAACACAAAACGGAAATATGCAAAAGCTTGGCTAAAAACGGAAATGATGCAGCCGCCATATTTGCTCTTAGCTCTCCCTTTGTGTGTATGTGTGTTCTGTCATTGTATGCATGTGCCCCCAAAACGAGCCGCTAACGAATCGCATAGGTTAACGATAGAAGCTGTGTTGTTAATTCAATTCCCTACAAACATCGTCTAATACGGAATACGGAACACAAAATATGTTACATTAAAAAATTTTAGATTATGCGATCAAAAATTGTTACTCTTCTCTCGAATCTTTTCAAATGTTTCATGATTTTTCTGTTCCACAGATTTCTGCCCCGTGCAAGAGATACCCAGGCAAGCATTACGACTTACGCCAACCATAAGATGCACTCCATGTGCGCCGCAATCACTCAGCCTTGCAGCTACTTCAAATTAGTTATAATGAATAATTTCCGAGCAGTAATTAAGTGCATCATTAAAAAGTAATTGCCAAGCTGCAACTCTTGCAACACTTTATGCCACTTGCCATACTCCGCCAGCTGCCAGCGGCAAAGAGTTTGAACTCATTTCGCTGGGCCTCGGACCCAGCTCTAAACGGTTTACCAATTATGTACCAGCAAAGTCAAGCCCAAAAGTCAGTTTCAGTTTGCATATCCGTAGCCAACCAAGTGCCCAGCCCATCAATAGAAGCGGCATACGTAAACAACGTCATTACGATTAGCAGTGTGCCGGATACCGAGCAGCACAACTGTTGCAATATGAGGGCACCAATGGCAGTGGTTGCCACTGAAATGGAAATGGTTGCATTTTCCACTTAACCCTTTGGTTGTTGGATTTGCCCAAAATGTTTGGCAACAGTTCAAAAATGGCCAACACAATGCCAAAGGGCGACAGTTGAGGGTGCAGTCAACCAATATTTGCTGTCAAATTTAAGCCAGCAGCAAAGTGTGTGCGTGTGTGTAAGAGGATGTGAATGATTAGTGTGGGGGATGGGGGCAAGGGATGGCTTGGGGTTGTTAATGATACGCAATGCTGGCAAAACCAAAATTAGCTGCGATTTCAGTTGCGGTATATTCCACGCAGGAGCAGCACATGGGTAGCCAACAGGCACTCCAGCAGCAGTATGACGCTGGCAATGGATAGGCCAAATCCCAGTACAAATAATGCACCCGAAATGTTGTGCATATCCAATGGCTGGGGGCTCTTCTTGTGCGTATGTCCACTTGCCAAATTTAGCAGTATTTCACCGGTTTTCTTATCAAGCAGTTTGGAAATATACTAGGAAGGAAGCTTGCGCTTACTGAAACCCTTACTAAATGGTAATAGAACTACATGCGACTTACCACTCTCTCCCAGTGTATATAGAGTCCTGACTCCAAGCAGCGGCGTATGTGTCTATTTAGTGCCGGCATCAAGGTCCAGCCACGTACGGATACAGCACGTGTCCAATCAAAATAAAGATCATCTTGCAGTACCTGCGAATTGCAAAATCTTACTAGCGTTTGTTTGCGCAAACCGAAATATTATTCTTATGTACAATACGGTTCTCCAATGCCGAACTGGTTACATAATTGCCAAAAGTGAAAACTCCAGATGCCAAACGCTCTATGCCCAGGCCGTAGTTGGGACTTAGGCTGGCATTGTATAGAAAATCGTAATCCCGTACCTCAAAGTTACGCGCCAATATTTGTTCCTTGAGCAAATTAGAATTCTCTACCGTGTGCACCCATATAATGGATGGTGCTGCCCACTTCCAGTTTTGTTTTGCCCACTTTGTAATGCTATCCACTGGTGCACTGTGGAAAGGCACAGTAAGCAGTGACTTAAGCTGACCACTATAGATGTTCTCCAACGTTATAGTGGCACATAGCAAGCTGGCCAGAAAAATGCGTCCAGCAAAGCGATTAAATCTGAAGATAAAGGTTATGATTATGAATACTACTATTCTTTGCAAATCGCTTACGATGTAGGCGCCGATGGCTGCTGTATGAAGAGCGCAAATATATCCAGCATGGACTTCTCAAGAGTTTGTACATGACAGAAGCCTAATTTAGTTCCATGGCCATGTTTATTGTTGTGCTTCAGTGCGTAAGAGGAGTATCTTAAAGCATAGAGCAATAAACTGCAGAATAAAACCGTGCAAAGGAGTAACAACCATGTGGTTTCATCGAACGGCAAAATGTTGGTACGCCAGGCAGGAACCAGTCTAAAATAAATACCAAGTTTGGCTATTTGCTCTTAAAATGTACTAAGACCGCATAAAAAGAAAAAATAGCTAACATACGCAAGTCTCAAAAGTAAAAATGACCAACTATACAAGAGAACAAACTCCCAAAATAATTAATTTTATATCCAATTTTTAAACATTTGACAAGCTTACTTCTGTTGTTATAGTCTTTCTGTGCATCATTTACATCATTCTAAAATTCTTTGCAAAAACCACAAGACCCAACTACTGAACACCCACTTACGCTGGTGCTGGCCCTAAAATAGTTACGGCAGATCTGGCTATGGTGTGTGAGGTTTCCGTAATTCCATCATACCAATTGTATATGCAACCAATTGCCAGCTCCACACGCTGCATATAAATGTCTCCCAACATGCCGTCTCCCGTTTGGTTGTCGTAAATGCTGCCCCAATTGTCGGCTCCATCTGTAAACAGTGCTTGAGCAGGCTATTTTACCGGATACAGCAATTTCACTTTGCCCTTACAAGCCTCCACCCGCAGGTGGCAATTGCGTAGCGCACAGAATGTCTTCATGATGTTTGCTTCGGAGCCATAGTAGGATATCGAATGATTGGGGCTATGCGGATTAATTGGGTCTTCATTACCTTCGCCGGCAGCCTGTTAGATGATGATGATGATGAAGTGAGGAAGGGCGATTTAACGAGAGGACATGATGTTTATTGGGCATTGTTAAGCAATGGCTATTCGATTGCAAGTGTCTATGTTCATTTATTTAATGGCATACTAATAGTTGGCACAATGCACAAGCGAACAAAAATAAGAGGAGAAAGAATCTGAAGAGCAGTACGCCACCATGGGAACACAGTGGGTGCCAATTAAATAGAAACAAGTAATTTAAATCAATGTTGCTGCAAAGCTAAGCCGTAAACAAAACCACATGGACACGCTTGCGGCTGGGCATTATCCCTGCCATGTGTGAGTGTAAAAACTATTTTTTTTTTCTTTATTATCTGTTGGGTGTGCGTGTGTATCTGCGCGTGTGCGTTTGTGTTGGTATGTGTTTACAAATGTGCAAATGTCCTTAAGGCAAACAATTGAGTGCGAACAAAACTTTGTCCAAGTGACAACAAAGAAAAAGTTTTTTGTTAACGTTATTTGCCTGTGCAGGACAGTGGCGTAGGTGATATGGAAGCATTTGGGTAAGCATAAAAGCTCCATTTCCTGTCATAAACGTACAGATGAAACGGAGGTTGTTCTCAGACATACACTATTTGGGAAATAGTCTTTTGAAAAATCCAGCATGCCTTCACCTCAAGCTTTATGTTAACTCTTACTAAATAATTTTAAACGTTTCTAAAGAGGAACACGAAAATAGGCACTTAATTCGCTGACACATTTCTGATGCTTATATTAATAAGATAACATTCTAAATTTTGATATTTTACATAACTGAGCTGCGCTTTAGAAAAACAATCTACGAAATTTATTCACAATTTATTTTTAAGAATTTGTCCTTTTCGGGTGCACCGTATGGGCTCACATCTAGATTACAAGGGTTGACAAATTTTAACAAATTTAAAATTTTTAGTTGGGTAAAATTAACATTTTATGTGCCAAACAAATTTGTTGCCACAGTTATCATTGTCACAAGCTAAGTAGATGCCAGCATGACAACTGTGGAGACTTAAGCGCCCATAAACATGGACCACAACATGTGTTTACATTTTAGTTACCGATGCCGTTGCCCACAACAACAAGAGCAAATAACTGTAAACAGACACACACACACACACACACACACACACACACACACAAGACAAGACACACCCACACTTACACAAATAGCGACAACTGACAAAACAAAGAACTAACCGCTAGCCATTTGTTCAAGGACCCTGGGTGCCGTACCACTTAATACCAGGACGTCCAATTGGCTTTGCCCAATGTCAGCGTGCAAATCTCCCACTGAGCTCGCACAAGTGCGCCGGGTGCGGGTGCACGACAACAACTAGTACAACAACGATAAATATAAACTTAACTGGCAATTACTTACCACATAATTAGTAACTGTATATGGCACATAAGTAACGGAACCCATGCGCAGTGTGCGTCTCTTCAAATCGAGGAGTTTGTTCGGGTAAAGTTCGACTGCCCCATTGGTTTTGGCATTCCGGGCAAAAGTTTCGTTCGGCAAGTATACGTCCAGTAGAACAGCATCCAAATTACCAACAGCACCGACAAACTTTTGTGTCCATAGCTCCAAATTGATGTCGCGTTGTGGCTCAGTGGCTGCAGTTACAGGACTTAGCAGGTCCTTGTTTACGGCGACCACTTGTGTTGGGCGTATCATCAAATGGTGTGGGTAGACTGAGCACAAACATCCATACATATAAGGCATTACAACAATTGGCCATGTTAGACAAGTTTTAAAATATAAAATAAAAAAAGAAATATAAAACCATCAACTAAAAGAATAAAATTAAGTCACAGCACAAAAGTTTAAAGCTGGGGCAAGAGTAACGAGAATTGGGAACACGGAGATTATTGGCTGGTAACAAAGTTGATCAAACTCTGTCGCACTTTGGTGGTTCTTGTCCATGCCCATAAAATGTTTCGCCAAGTTTAAGTTTTTGTTTTTTCCTCGTCAGGCCCTTGAGACATTAAAACTCACATTTTAGAGTTGACTAATAAATTGAAGTTAAATGAAAAAGATTCGAAAAATGTTCACTTGGAACAATAAAAGTAACAATATGTAATCAAAAGGTTTAACTTTAGTTAATTGCAAGTATGCACTATAGCAGTTTTAACTTGTTAAAGTTATTAATATAACTAGATATTTACATACACTATATATTAAGGGTCATTCTAAATTGAAATCTTGTACAAAATATCGTTACCATTAATAAATCGACTTGAAACTTACTCAATATTTTGATAATTTTTTGATAATAATCATTCTTAATTTGGTGTCCCTTCCAATATAAACAAATTAAACCTTGAACTATAAACACCTTGCCAAGAACTTAACGCTGCTTTCGTTAACCGCCTACAATTAGAACTGAATCTTTCTGTTCAGTAATGCTTTGCAGCAATATGTAGGATTTGCATACATGCCCGCAGTACTTGACAAATATTTGCAAGGGAAAAAAAGTAAAATCCAAAATAAAGCCGCGTTTGGTCGCCGGAAAGCTGGCCAAATGGCTAATTAGTTTTGGCAACCAATAACTGGTTGCCTCGTATGAAAGTACACTTACATTGCAATATTTCCATGGCCAGTAATTCCGTGGGCGGCTCATGTTCGCACAAAAACAGATACAATTTGTCTTTAAGTCTCACATTGGCATTGCGGGTGGCAAAGTAACGAGCGTGAAGGAACTTTGTAGTATTCGCCAACAGTGTTATGAAACCCTACAACAAAGGTTTAACTGTACCACAACTACGGTTTGTGCTGCAGCTTACCTCAACTGCCGTAGTATTGACAGCATGCAACACTTTCAACTCGTATGATTCATTCTCTTGCTCTTCTAGCTTGGCCACATTCAGCCACTGCAGCAGAAAATAACGCCTACCAACACTGGCATTAAGTAGCGTATGCTCCAAAATCTGCAAATACTCCAACTGCAATTGACTCTCACTGGCCGAATCGTATACAATAAGAATAGAGGAAAGCGGCGCAAAGTACTGGCCAACTAATAATACGGTTTGATTAAATATCAAATTGGAAAACCTAAAACCTTACCTATAATATTTAAGAGCGTCGATAAATGCGTAAGCAGCGGTGGCAACAACATGTTGCAAGCAATTCATAGGATACCTTTAAGAGTCCTGGTGTTATATGCTTTCTTCAGTGCAGCTAACAAATTGCTTCCGCCTATCTAATTGAAGCACAAATTGAATTTAATGAGCTGCAATAAGGCAAATGTAATGGATAAATTTGTTTACTCTTGCATTAGCTTAATTAAAGGTACACAGAGGCTTAACATTGAATAAGACATGTTTGGGTTAATTCTTAGCAAGCAAATTAAACAAATAGTTATCCTTGATGGTAGCCAAATAGGCCATAAGTAAATGCTATGATCCCTATTTCATAAGTTAGCAGGTTGGCAGTGTAAGAAGGTGTGTGCCATGGTACTATTAAGACTACCAAAATGACCAATATCTGAATCAGAACGACTAACTACGCGAAACCTTTAAGTTCCTGTGCGGTGTTACATATTATTTTTGCGACATGCCGTCTTTTCTACGATTTACGGTATTTCTATTGATTTTCGAAATGTTCATTAGACAAATAAGTCAATTCCATGTAAAGTCAATGGTAGCGAGATTCAAATTAATCCCCTTTTTCTCTTCAATTGTTGTGACGATTATGGAAAGGAAATTCAAAACTCGGCTTGGTAATTGGTGCATTGGTTAGATGACCTCTTACCTCCGTACACTCATTAACTGATGCACGCTGTTCTTATGCTGAGGATTTATACTCAGCTATTACTACTTAACATCTTTAACTAAGTACATCTCTATTTTCCATATTTGGCTTAGAGTAAAAACTGTGTGTCCAACCAGCTATTAAACGTGTTATTCCTATTCTCTGCCATTGCCGATGACAAAATAGTTAAGGGGCATTTATTGGTGGACTCGGTAGCAATATCTTTATGAGCATACTGACGAAAGAACTTTATGCAAAATACAATTTGCAACCAGTTTTAGTTATGATTAAATTAGTGCTTGGGAACTCTTAATTAGTGTCACTTTTTTTAATGTAAATGTAAGATTCCCCAAGCGAGTTTGGAGTAAATTTTCAAAGTCGAATAGATGATCCGATGGATATTTAGACCAATCGACTTTACCAGTTGCCCTGTTCATAATTAAAAAAACTATGGGGTGCTTTCGACATTTTCCTGTCGGTGAGGCAAATATTTTCGACTTTATTTATTTAACGTAAGAGAATTTAGAAAGATTAAAATTATTAAAGTTCAAAGCTTTACTTTAAATAATAAACTTGACTAATTTAGCTTAAGCTCAGGAAATGCATCAATGACATTCTCTACCGGATGGCATAACAGGCCGCCAATTGGCTATTAACTCATGGGGGCACTCGATTTGTAGGCTTCAAAGGATACGACAACCATCACCATGAACTTTAATTATTATACAAATGGAATGCAAACTATACTCCAGCGAGAATGCAGGAAGCAAAAGGCTGTCCAAGAGGCATTCAAAACAATTGAAACAATTCAATTGGTCGGCGAATGCCGCCGGCTCTACGCTCCGTGTGAACTCAGTCTGTGTATCTCTCTGTGCGAGTGCTTAACCATACGGTTACGAGTATTTGAAATTGAAAGACAGCTTAAAGGATTTACCACAGGCGCTTAAAAAACAACACACACACACATACATATACGTCAAAGTGGCACAACGAGAAAGAGAGACAGAGAGAGAGAGAGAGAAAGTGAGCAAGAGCGGGAGAACTAGAGACAGAGGAAAGCGAGAAAGAGCTGTCGTGCTGGCCATTTCATTTGTGGCGCGCCATGGTGCCCAGCAGGCAAAGATTTTATTGCCTGGTAACCTGCTGCGTCCAGCACACATACGCATACACACATCATCCGCTTTGGGTGGAGCAAGTGGAAGTTTTACTCTGCACATGGCGGCAATTAAGCTCTTCAACAGCTTTTAATGCCAAAAAGTCAAGTGTAGTACGTTGGTTGGCCCCAAAAACAGCTAGTACCATCATATCACCAAATGGCTACAAGCATTAGGCAGTCTGCCAAACGTTGGCCAACAGTCAAGCTGCAACCAAATAACGTCAAAAATTAACTGCCAAGATTTAGTTGCATGCTTTCGCCCCCACCCTCTTATATATAAGTACGAAATGCTTATCTATTTTGGCTGCTTTATGTATATATACAGGAGTATTTGGATGCGTGTCGGTGTGCTCTTAACTATGGAATTTACACACCTCGCATACAGTCACACACACACACGCACACACACACACGCACACACACACACACACTAACACACACACACACACGCATGCACACAAATATCGGGTTACAAGCCGGCGCCGCAGGCTGACCAACAAACCGACCACAGTGGGGAGCAGCGGGAATATTGCCCTGCGGTTCGCTTCGTAATGCCGCAACATATGGCAAACCAGAAACTCGGCAAACCAAGAGATGCCACATTGTTTGCATGTGTGTATATGTGTTTGGATGTTTTCATGTGTGTGTGTGTGTGTGTGTGTGTTTGAGTACGTGCGCATTTTTAGAAAGTTTCTAAATTCTTCTAGTCTTTGCTTTAGGTTTAGATTTTTATACTCTGCACTTGGGTTACAAAGGGTATTCAGAGTGAGTTACAAGACCATCTTGAAGAAAGTTTTGAATACACCAAATGTACGAGAAAACTAATAAAATTATGTTTCTAATTACGGATATCCTAAAAGAAGAACGCAAGCTGCGCAAATTGTATTTTGTATAGAATCCAAATTGTGTTTGCTTCAAATATCAATTCATACTTTGGCTACCCTTACTGATACAGAGTATATTTCAGTCAGTTTCTGCCTAGGTACTAGCATTTATTTTCCTCTTCTAGAATATATTTTCTTCTGCCGCTGGCAGCCAATTTGCTTGCCACAAAATGCAGTTGAAGTTGTAGTTAGCTGCCATATTCTCTAACTCAAGTAAATGATAAGTGCAACAAGGAGGCAAAAACAAAAACGTCTCTGTTTTGAAAAGTTTAAATTACCAGCCGAATATGCTTTTAAAGTTCTCATGAGGGTTTACTTGTTATTTATTTGTTGTTGTCTTTAAGTTTGAACTATAAATAATTGTAATAAAACATAAATACAAGTAATCAACTGCTCTGCATTAATGAATATCAAACAATGTGAACGTCCTTGAAATTTGCAAGCTAAACACAATGGTGGCAAGAACCTTCAGCACAAATTGTGCCACTTCATTATGAGCAGCGGCTGTTGTTGCAACACAGTAACTACGACAATAGCAACAAGAGCAGTAATAGCCACAACAACTGCAGCGCGTGTTATTAGCAAATGCAACAACAACGACAACAACGATGGTAAATACGGGCACGCGACAATAGAGCTGCTTTTCATGGAAATCAGTTTTCCCTACGACTTTCACTGCTTTGCCTCATTGCCTTCGTTGGCAGACGGAAAGCCGACTAAGGACATAAGCGTGGTTACACTCTGTTCAGCGAATTTTCAGCTTTAAACTTATGCTACAAATCCAACTAAGTTCCATTGGTTTCCAAAGTACTGCAGAGACCGAACCGCATTTTTCTATTTATAATTAAATATAGTTCCTCATATGTGCATTTTTTCAAAATTATTTCCATTCTACCAGAGCAGACTTTAAATAAAAAGTTTAAAGTAAGTATC
Source organism: Chymomyza procnemis (assembly GCA_035046065.1). NCBI lineage: Eukaryota > Metazoa > Arthropoda > Insecta > Diptera > Drosophilidae > Chymomyza > Chymomyza procnemis. The sequence continues at coordinate 583,145 of JAWNOJ010000026.1, forward strand.
ACTGTGGCACACGCATAAATAATACAAAGCATGCCTCTTTCGTCGTCTATTGAATAAAAGTTGTCATTTGTTAAAATTTACTATATCAATGTATGGGCCCACTGTGTGTATATTTTATATCCAAGTTGACAGATTACAGATTTATGATATGACAAGCTTAATGCAAAAATTACACATTTTCGCACAAACACATACACACTCACACAACCTAACACGCTTTACAAATACATATGTAAATATTTACATAGCAATTAGCTAACATGTCAATTTTGCCTACGAATCTCAGGGACATCATGCATATGTCCTTGAAATGCAACATTTAGCGTGTTTCTGTGTGTTTGCGTGTGTGCGTGGCACATAAGTATTGCAACAAATATGACAAACTAACTATTAGGTATTTTACTATAATATTTGCCGCACAATTATGTAGATTGACGCAGCATGGGAGAGCAACGAGCAAAATGGCTATGCCAACATGGCGTATGCATAATATGCCAAAATATTTACTAGCTTCCATGCCTTCGAGTAGCTCTTAGTACCTTGATGACTTTTTGACTCCAAGGTAGTACCACGGAAATTTTATTTGCGTTGCAAACTATGCTAGAAGGATGCAATGTTGTGTATGTTGTTGTTGTTACTTTTTTAGTTGCATGCTTCGCTATTTTTGGCAATATTTAAACAGCATTGCAAATTGCATTTTTTGCCATGATTTGTAAACAAACTTGAACTGCGTTGTTTCTGTTGTTGTTGTTATTGTTATTTTTGTAGTTGTTCTGGCCGTGTTGTTGGCGACCCTGACAAACATTCGAACGTGTAAATGCAGAAGAAAAAAAAATAAAAATAAATTTCTATGAATTTTTATCGCTTCTCGCCAATGCAATACTCTGCCATAGGAATAGACCGTAAAAATTTAGTTTTGAATTCAAAATTTAAAAAGTATTCAAATATTATACGGCTTGACATGATCATGGTTATGATTTGACCGAAAGCGAATTATTAATGATTTTGTTATTTATATAATAATAAACACCATTCGGTTTTATTATAGCTTCAGTTTTGGACTTACTGGTCCGAACAGCTAAATCCATATACGAAATTTATAGACAATTTCACCGCGCCTATTTCTACATATTACGTATTTTAAACAAATCTAGTACACCCGTGACAGGGTATAAAAAACCAAATAAAACTAAAATAGAAACACATTTCATTTCCGTAAGACCTAGCAGAGTGGAAACGGAAATATAGACACACACTCGCACACCCTCACTCACACACATGCACTCAAGTAAAGCGGCGCACTCGATAAACAAAAACAAAAATGAAAAAAAAAAGTAATCGAGGGAAGCAGTTTGCAACTAGCGAAGCAAACAACAAGAAAGTGGAAATAAACTTGGCGATAAACTAACGAAATCGATTGGAAATATTTTAACGAAATTGCAGCTTAAAGTGTCAAGGCAGTGTGTGTTGCAAGAGAAAGAGGGAAAAGAGAGTATGAGCGCAAAGCTAGAGAGGGGGACTGAATAGCAGGCAACCGTTGCAAGGTGGCATTTCTGGGGCTGACGTTCATGAGCTCGTTTGATGCAGCCACACTCTACTGCTCGGCTGCTTCTGCTGTTGCTGTCAATGATTATGATGCAGCCAAAGGCTGGACTGCTTGCTGTACCAAATGTTGCATTTACTTCTTGGTCTCGTTCTTGTATTTAGATAATGCCTCGTAAGCCTCTGCCACTGCTCTCAAGTGTGCAATCGAAATGAAGCGCAACAGCAAGCCAGTTTAAATGCTAACAATACCCGGCGTTCCATGCTTCAAGTACCCGGGCAGCCTTGGAGCGTTGCCGACCGGGTTCGGTCAAGTGTTTTGCGCCGGAAACGAAGTGTAATGAAAGCGTGTAAAGTGCAAATCGAAAAAGCAATACAAAATGCCAGCAAGCAGGCATTTATTTTCCTTGTACTTGTTTTGCTTGTTTTGATACCCTATACTCAATGGATCATGGGTATACTAGACAGTCGGATCTGGACCTGGGTATCCAAAATTTTACATATAAACAAACTTAGTTATAATGGTTAGAACTATCAAGCTAATTTTATATCAAGCCCAATGTGCAGGTTTGCTGCTAAAAAGGTGTCCTATGTGGTAGCGTAATGGTAGCGACACAGCCCAAGGTCGGTGTTTCGATTCCAACCTGCATAGCTATCAAATAGACTTTCTTTCCTTAGTAAATCTGTATTACTTACAAATACCGCCGTTCGTGTTAGGTCACTGTTTTCTTCGAACAGCTATTAAGAGTGACATTTCCATGCTTTGCCTTAGAAGTAATCACAGCAATGTCAATGGGAATAATTATTTATTTTAATAATATTTATTTAAGTGCATTCCATTGTCGGACAATGCCCTAAACTGAATCACATTTTTTCTATTTCGCTCTGTATATCGGCGATAAGGTGAGTGCGCTGCATATCCTAAAAGTACTTGCAGCAGTTGCAAGGTGAAAACTGAAAAACTAGAAACAAAATGCAGGAAATGTTTCGTAATGAAACTTTTCTCTATTTTAATTTTTTTTTTCTACCGTCTTGAAATTATTTCTTTAATTAAAAGTATTTTATTTTAATGTTGCCTTGATGGTGTTGGGCTCTTGTCTTCTTAATATGTTCTTGTTGCACTCTAATTGCTTAAAGTTGCCAAATATCTGATACAAAATGCAAATTGAAACAATATTAACATTAGTCTCATCCTATAACTAACTAACTGGCTGCTCCTTTGGGTATTTACTAATTGTTTTGGGTGTGCGTGTGCGTGTGTGTGTGTGTGTGTGTGCATATGTGTGTATATATACACACACACAGCAACGCTATCTAAACCACATTTCCATTTATTATTAACAATTGCATTTATGCTACTAAAACCGCCGACGCATTAAATATTGATAATTGTTTTTCCAAATCGATTTAACTACACAAACACAACTAGATACACGCATACGCGCACACACACGCACACACACACACACACACACACACACTAACACACACTCTATAGATGGCGAACTAAATACATTTACGCTCATATATTCATAAAGATTTAATCCACTACGGACATTTCCAACTGTATGGAAGATTTTTATATAGCATTTTAGCAAATTTATTGCAAAATTTTTTCATAAAATTAGCTCCATGGCGGCACGCCTGGGAATGCGCACAGCTCTGGTACGGGCTTAACGTTGTATGGAATTGAATTGAATCGAAATATATTTAAATGAAGGGAAACATTTGGCAACCTTTAATGCGGCAACAAAATTTCAATTAACCACAAAAAACTACCACAAAAAAAAATTACAATAGAAAACAAAAAAAAAAAAAAAACAAATCATAACAAGAAAGTGAACAGCCAGTAATCGCATTTTGTATGCACTTACAAGATCTCAACGCAAAAATAAAACTTTGCGAAATAATGAACTGACTGACAAACGGAAAAGCAATCTTATTTAGATTGGAAAGAATTGGTGTAATTATTGTCCGGACAGCTTTTCAGCCAACATGTATCATCACTATGCAAGTGTATCTTGTAAGTGCCCCGGATAATACTTTTGGAAATATTTCCGACTACCCAACATTTTAGCCAATTTAGTGGTCATAACAAAAAAACCCCCAAAAGGAATTAATTAACAACACAGTCTTTAAGATTCGGCTATTATTAATGGCGTTTGAGATAGCCGTGTTCCACATCGAAGTTTGCTAAGAATGGAGCTCTATTACCGTGTATCGTATTGTAATTCGTTTATTGCTAATCCAGACAATCGAAAAAACTGTGTATAATCATAGTTGATACGAATTTAATTGATCCTTGTTGGTATTTGGCGTAACCATAAATCCATAAACTTGTTCTTACGCTGTCAAACCGACGTTTTATCACTTAATTTGTGGATATCCTAGTTTGATTTAAATTGAAATTCTATATACTCCTTGTTAAGGATACAAAAAATTGTGAGAGAGCTTTGCAAGTTGTGACCATTTGGTCTCGTACTATATTGTGCATGTATGCATGTGTGTTTGAACAATTTTTAATTTGACTTTTTTTTGCATACAAATATGTATGTATGTGTGTGCTTTTATGTAGTTGGCCTTACAAAAAGGATGTGCCAGTGGATGTGTATGTGTGTGTGTATGTGTGGCACGAATTTTTGTTTTATGGCACAAAGCGAAAAGCCTTTTGTTTAAGAGCGCGCATCGCAACAATTAAATGCGAACCATTGCATTGATGTTTGCATACGAACGAATGCATGTGTGTGTATGTGTGTGTGTGTGTGTGTAACAAGTGAAAAGTCAACCAGCAGCAGCAGCAAACAAACATATGTTCATATACTGAACTTGTGAGTGAGTGAGTATCTGTATCTGTGACTGCAACTGCAACTGCGACGACTGCGGCTGTATCTGTGCGAGTGGATGAACCCTCTGCCATGTGTGACACACAGAAATGCCATTCATTTATTCATTGAAGATTGGCTTTGGCAATCAATTGACCATTTCCATGCGCTGGCCGAGATTTTCCGCAGCAAATCAACGCACACCGCGGTCAGTGTTTGTGTGTGTGTGTGTGTCGGCTGCGCGTGATTGAAACCAACAAAATCAATGCGAATTATTTGGTTTTCCAATTCGTTACACTTCACTTTGGTGCACAGTTAATTAATGCGCCATATTTTTTTTTTTTAATTTGGTTTTTTGGTTTTTTTTTGTGAATTTGCATCCCTAACGCAGCCGCTACCATGCACTTCTATGTTATGTAAATTTTACATTTGTTTATTTTAAAAATATTCATCGATTTGTATTTGCATTTGGAATTGTTATAATAAATAATTTTTGTTGCACATTTTATGCATGCCACAAAAGAAAACTTATTTTATGCCACCGCATGTGCCGCATCCATAGCTCATTTGTAGCCACGTTAACCGCCAATTTGGCAGTGTGGTTGCATCCCGCACACTCGCATGACATGCGGCGGGAACATCATCATTATCAGTGTAAAAACCACTACTAAAAACCATTGAGTATTTGTTGCTGTGTGAGCCGCTTGATTTCATATGCAATTGATGGGCAAAATGCACACTCACACAATAGAGATAGAACCACATTCATTATTTTAGTATCATATATGGGATACATACATACTTATATGACATTTTGAGGGGCTTGTAAAACATGCGGCATAAAAATAAACCAACCTTATCGCACTTTAATTTCTCAATATAAGCCGAAATACACGACCTTTTTATAGGAACAGTGCTGCAGCGGGGCGTGCCGGTTTGCCGGATCTCAATGGTTTTTTGAGCTTTGCCGAGAACGTAAATAAAAATTTATGCGCACAAAAGTATGCTATACAAAACATGCACATAAAATGATTATGACGATTATGTAGCCTGCTGCTGATATTACAACAAAGATGAAACGACAAGAGCAACAGCCACCAAACGGCACACTGTCACAGTGGCGTAGATAAGAGGCAGTGAATGTGCTGTATGAAACTGTGAAGAGTGCAGCAGAGATCGTTTGGCGGTGGTCTTTTTACTTAGCATCTTTAACTGTCAGAAATGCATTATTATTATTAATTATCCTAAGTGTTACTTGTCCTAAGTGTTATCAGTGCAAATTGTACCCATACCAATTATGCACACATTTTGATAGATTTTAGATTTGAATGAGTTTGCTTACTTAATTTGTATTAAGTGTTATTAAATTAAATGAGCGAAATTGTGTTGCTGAGATTACGGCAAACCTTTTTCAATTCGGCCATTTTCGTCCACTTGGTAAACGATTTAAGAAATCTTTAGCCTCAAAAGCGAATTTTATGATTTTATATTTCCTATTTTAACGTAACTTTTGTGCACTTACAAGACGATTTTGGGGGCTTAGTTACCCCCGTTCATAGCGTAGCCAACACATATGCAATGCTAAACGTTTTAACACTCACAAACGCACCCACACACACACACACAAAACACATACATATATGTACACATTTATTGACACAAATTGCTTTTTCAAAATGCTGCCACACGCTGTTGGCATTTGCCAGCTGCCTGTTTTTTCTGCTCCTTTTCTTTTTCTTGTTCCCTTTTTTTTATTAAAGCAATAATAAAATATTCATAAAGATTTCATACATGCCAATGCGACAACTTCTCCACACACACACAAACACACTCACCAGCACATACACACACACACACACTAAGCATGCACATATATTGTGATACCCATATCAATGAGTCATATTTTACAATATAATTCCAAAGCAATTGGGTTAGAAGGAGACAAAATTGGCCATATGCATAGCGTTGGAACCTTTTTAATGCAAAAATGCATCTAATGAGTTGTTATCGTAGTTTATTAGCGCTTAATGCTTGAATTATTGTATCTATGTGTGCGATGATTTTAAAAGGCCCAACTCAATAACTTTATCCCAATTGCGTTGAGTACAAGCTGTGACATACAATCGTGTCAAGAATTCAATATAAAACGCGCGCGCAGCTGCCACTGATGACATCGACGCCAACAAGGACGTCAACGTCGCTGCTGTCAACATAGAGCCATTGATGAACTGGCTTGTTGTATTTTTAAGCGAAGGGGGGCGGTATGAGAAACATATTTGTATTTGCGTGTTATGTTGTATCGAGAGCGGGGGTGGTCCGTTTTGATTACGAATATGAAGTTAGTCCACACACACATATGAGCCAAAACACTGCATGCAAAAAGTCTACATCCTGAAATTTTCGGGCCTCAGTGATACCACTATGAAGATCGATATCACACTACGGCACTTGTGCAATTGCCTAGCACGGGCATAACTTGGAATTTACCTAAGTAAATCTCAAGTAATTAAAGATAAAGCCGTTCGGATTCGGAACAGTTATTAATAGAGATATCTTAATTTTCCGTCTTTGCAGCGATGAGCATAGTCAAAGGAAAACCATTTATTTTAATTATCAACATAATTATATTCTTGACCATTTGGCTTCTATACTTAGCATTTTCTCATTACATCTTTTTTTTTTATTAATTTTAATGCATAATCCATTCATTGACAGTCTTTATCTATAAAATGGTAGTATCAGTTATATTTAATAAGCTCTTTTTTATTCAAGACCCGATGTGATAATAAATTGGAGACTCAAATAAAAGCGTAGACCGTTTACGTAACACAAATCTTTTTTCAGACAGTGTTGCTACATGTTAAAATACTGCGTGCCACCAACTGTTACATCTATTTTCTTTTACACACACACCCACACACACGTGCACCGACGAACCCTGTGTAACATCATCAAATGCGTACGTATGGAGTGCACTTAATAATATTTGAAAACTCAATGAAGGCAAATACACGCATTAGGGCAACTCACAATGCGGCACAAGTCAAGTTCATAATAAGCCAACATCAACCATTTTGTGGCACAAGGACATATTTATACAAACCCATAACCATATACAGTACATATATATACATATAATTAAATGTACTTACATATCTGCCAACACTTGTTTATGCGAACACGAGCATTTGCAACAAATCAGCCAAAATAAATCAGCCCAGTTGAATGAGTCTACATTTAACTTGCTTAAAAAGGTGTTAAAAGTACACTTGATCGATGTATAGAAACACATATTTGCTATGTAATGTATAACGGTTATTATGGAATAACTTTCGAAATCGGCTTCAATCTAACCAAAGCAAACTAAAGATCATCTGCAGCTTTTTTAATCTACAATTGATACCTTATGTCCATCGCGGAAATATTCGGCATACTCAACAGAACAACACTGCTATTCAATTTGATATATAGTGAAAAAAAATATACTCAAAAAATCTACATTTTAATTTTAATGCAACACATCAAATATTCCCGATGTCAAATAAATAAAATCATTATGTACCCCTTAATATAATACCGCATTAAATGCACTTGTTATATCTGAGATCTGGGCGATTGTATTGACAAACTGACAGAGGGTTATAAATATGTCAACTTTAGGAAACTTTTTGACGTACATATCGTACTCTTCCAACTTTGTGTTCCATAAGTTGATTGCTTGCACAAGCTCTAATGTACCATTCGAAGGATTCGCTACAGAAAACAAAACCAAAGGACCTTCTACGAAATTAAATGCTTGACGGTATATGGTATCAATCATATGAATGGTGAATCTATTTTACAGTGTCCTATCCATACCAAGGATCGAACATTAGTACGATTTCTTCATAAACAATGCATCTAAAACTTTTGTACTGGTTAAACTGAGATCGAGACGGTTATGCACACGAATATGAGTCTATCGAATTCCCAAGAATCAAGTAGAATAAGGTATTAATATATTGTTTTTTCTTGTGTACAAGGGTATGCAAAATTATATAAATATAGTACATATATATGATATTTTAAGACTTTTGAACCAATTGCGCCGTCTATTAAAAGTAAAAAAAGTGTTTGGAAATTGAAATAAAAGAAAAGGAAATTTTATGAAATATTGTATTGTATAAAAGTGATTAATGTGCCTTTGCGTTTTCGTAAGACAAAGTATGTAACAGGCGAAATGACATAGGGGCGTTTCTTGATAAGAGCTATGGCAAACTTTTTGATACAAAGCACTGATGGGCCTTTCCTGCATAATCCCATTTAAAATGCATATAGAACTACTGAACTACCACGTTAATGTTCTCTGATAAAATACATTTACCTTAAGTACCTTAAGAACCTATTTGGCTTAAATATTCAGATCGAAAGTTAAGCTATTAAACGTGCTGTCAAACTTGATCTTATATTTTACCGAGAAAAAAAGTTTACCTTACCTTTTACAGTTTTTGATCTCAATTGACTTATTCGATAGCCGATTTTCAAAGATGACAATCTGTAGAAATTAGGTTTTACAACTCTCAAGTGGCACGTTTAATTGCCGTTAAGGACATCCATTAGCAAAATTACACCCAGTGACTTGCCAAAAGATGTTTACCAAAAAAAAAGAAACAAGACTGCAACAAACTGTGTGTCCATCAATATTTCCATAGAATCAATATGTGCGTGGGGGTGTGTATGTGTTTGTGCTTAAGTTGCTGCATCTGTATTCTTAATGCACTTGAACATTTGCCAAGAGACAAAGTTGACATGTTAACACCAACATCGAATCGGCCACCTACACTCAGACTCTGACGCCATACTCTCAAAGTGTATCCTTCCATTTAGTGTTTGTGTGTGTTCTCAATTGTGGCTCGATGCTCAGTGCTTGGTTTTAATTAGTGCAACCGAGTTGCGCTAGTTGGCTGCGAACTCGTGCTACCTACTATTTTCTATTGACCAATTTACCGCAGCAACTTCATCACCCAAAAAGTATGCTGGTGTATGGATGTGTGTGCATTTTGTGTAGAGGATAGATTGTGCGTCATTAACTTGATGCAGTGGCATACAAACGGCAGTTAGAATGGCCGTAACAAACGCCCGCAATCCTCTGCTACTGCTGGGTGTTGTTGCAACTAGAGGGTATGTTTTTATGTGCGCGTGTGTCTGTTACCAATTGAAAACAGACGAGAGACTCAGATGCCATTTAACTTTTGTTGGGGCAAAGCTTTTTATACGTCGGAAACGCAATAGAGCAACTGAATCAACTGAACTGCGGTTTATGTCATACAGCAAGCCGAAGAGCAAGACACTAATGCTCCACAAATGGCGACTAAATAATTGAATGCCACCAATGAACGAATTTAAATGAGTCCAAACTGAATCCTTTGCACGTGTCCTCCAGTAATCCATCAAAATCTACTAAGCATAAGTATAATTTATATTGCACTAAGAAAAGTGTATTACAATGGATACAACCAAACTAGGTAGGATTTGATTTCTTCTTCCCGACGTTATCTTTAGGATTTTTGGTCTTTTCCTTTGTTTCACTTGTTACACCCTGCTCCAATTTCTCACGTTCGCTCGTTATGAGCTGCTGTAGTTCATCATTCCAACCCAATGCTTTAGCCAACTCAATCACGCCATCATCGCAATTGCCCAGATACGCAATATCGCGCGTATTATTGGGCCTGCCATACAGTAGCTGGCTTCCAGTAGCGCCCATCCAAGGCACAAAACTTCCTTGACCAACGGAATCTCGGTTGATCAAAAGACGCATACAACGTGGACCAGCGCGTTGCACAAGTGAAGCAAACGGTTGCACTTCCAATGAAGTGCCCATGATGATCACCAGATCACAGTCTTGAAAATCTACTTCAGGGCAAGTATAAAACTCAGCTGGCAAATTCTCGCCAAAGAATACAATATCAGGCTTAACTACGCCCTTGCAGCTCTCGCATTTTGGCAATCTGTCTGAAAAGATTTCATGCTTCATCCATGCCATATCGAATTCTTTGCGGCATTTTGTGCAATGGTTTGTGTAAAAGCTGCCATGTGCCTCAACAAGCTTCTCTTGAGATATTCCAGCAAGTCTGTCGAGTGTGTCAATGTTTTGTGTGTAATGCCGCTGAAGCACTCCCTTATCTTGCAGCAGGCGCACAAAGTAGTGCGCTGGCGTTGGCACAAATGAGCCAGGGTAAAGTTCTTTAGCTAGTGCAAAAAACGGTGCAGGATTTTTCTCGAAATAGTCCAAGTCGAAAATAGCCGTAGGATGAGGTAATTTGTATTTCTTAAGATTGTGATATAAGCCAGAGCCGGGTGAACGAAAGTCTGGTATGCCGGCAGCTAAATTAAATATTTCTTAGCTCCAATTTAGCGTATATTGACTGCACTTTACTTACATGTAGAAATACCTGCGCCCACCATTGTGACAATTTTCTTGAAACCATCTTTACGCCAATGTGCGGTTAATCCCTCAAAAGTTAGGTCAGGAATAACCTAAAACAAAGTAACCATTAGGCTTTACACAAATTAAACATATAAATCACCTTCTCCGCGGCTGAGGCATCACTTGTGGCCAAACTGTTGCCCATACCAAAGTTTTGTGCAAAAAATCGCCTTATCATATCCATAGTGTTAGGGTCTGTATATAAGAATTTTGTTTTTAAGATGTATAGCAATGTCTGTTTAAAAATTTATTGGAAACGCTTGCCTTCGTCTTCATCGCTGTCTGGTGGATCCAGAGCAGTGGCTGATGGTGGTGTTGTTGATGTTGGTACTTCAGCTTCCGTGTCATTGTTAATTTGCTTGCTTTCGTCACTCATAATGGGTATATAAAAAGAACGATGTAGCCGTATGTGTTGAATATAATACCTTATTTCATAAGAGCACGCTTTGCAAAAATTTATAAGTATAAAAGCCGTCTTGCTAATTTTATTTAACACACAAGTTAGATTTTGTTAGCAGCACATCGATGGCGATTACAAATTGAATGCAAGGTTATCGATAACTTTAAGTAGTCGGCGTTGCAACACTGGGTGTACTGCAGCCCTGAAAAACCACGCCAAAGAAATGTCATTTTTGTTTTGATAAGTTGACAGTTGAGCCACGCAAGGATAAAAAAAAGAAAATTTTGGAAAATTTTGCACAAACTCACACGAAAAGCGCTTTTAGCAACTGCAAAAAGCGTATAAAGTGTGTGCAACATTGTGCCGTACAAACTGTTTATGCTTTTTCGCATATTTAGCATACGTGGAACCAACGTGCAAGCCACACCGCGTTCGCAGCCGCCACCAAAGCAGGCCGCAGCAGCAGACAGCTAAAATAACAAATCCGTGTGTGTGGTGTACCTTAGCAAATGGCTGCAAATTTTCAACTTGTTTGTTTAACGCTTGCATCTTAAATGTGCAGACAATAAATCGAGCACAATCGATTTCTCGAATACCTCGGCAAAGGCATTAATAAAAAAAAGAATTTATTAAAAATGCATCTAAACCATGCTACTGCGAGCGCAGCAATGGCAAACTACCAGCAGCACTATGCACCTTCACAGCTTACCACACACGGTGGTGGTGGAAGCGGCGGAGGTGGATCAAATTCACTGCAACAGCCGACAACAATTGCCGGACTGCAGCAAAACCCATTTGCATTGCATCAACTTACCGCTGTGCAGGCCATACAGCATCCCACACATCAAGCCATGCTGCATCCACAGCATCCATTGGTGCACCTGCTGGATATATCCACTACGACAACGAATAGTGCGGGAAACCACACGCCCATATCGCCTATGAAGCAGGAGGAGCAGAGCGTTGTCAAAGAGGAAGAGACTGTAGTGGATGATCCGCGCAAGAAAAAGCAGTGCCACGTGTGCAAAAACAAGTTCCGTCAGCTCACCACGTTACGCAATCATATGAAAATCCATACTGATGAACGGCCGTACAAGTGTAAACATTGCGATAAGGCCTTTCGGCAAATATCCACGCTGACAAACCATGTTAAAATACACACCGGCGAGAAGCCATTCACCTGCAACATCTGCGCTAAGGACTTTCGTCAGCAAAGTACTCTGATTAATCACATCAAAACGCATAAGGGTAAGTGAGTGCGCGCTATGACGACACCATTTAAATCCACAAATCCCCCATTTGTTCCTCACAGCGGCAGAGTCAAGTACACCCACATCGCTGCTTAACTATCAACCACAGACAGCGACGCCCCAGTCTGGTAAGAACAGTAGGAAGTCGCAAATCCAGATGCAAAATGCCTATCAACAGCAGCATCAGCAGCGTGTACAAATCTCAAAGACTCTATACTCGGGTAGCTACAGTTCGCCACAGGCTGAGGAGTTAGTGAAACCGTACCAATGCAACGTGTGTAAGCGGCGTTTCCCGCAGCTGAGCACTCTGCACAATCATGAACGGACGCACATCGACCCCAAGCCGTACAAATGCGAGACGTGCGACAAATCCTTCAGCCAATTGGCTACGTTGGCCAACCACAAAAAGATCCACACCGGTGACAAGCCCTATACCTGTTCCTACTGTCATATGCAGTTCCGGCAGCAGAGCACGCTAACCAATCACATGAAGACGCACACGCATCTCACGCAGCCAGCCACAGCCACAGGTGAGCCGCTTGTGTGTTCGCCCTACAACTGAAGCGCTTGTTGTTATCACTGTGTGCATTGAATATTAACGCTCTTCCCTAACGAAGCTTTTATTTAAATTTTGTACGCATGCAAACCAACCAACCAATTGTAACGACAACCAACCAACAACCATCTACAACAATTGTACGCGCAGTGGATCACTCAATGCCAGCACCAGCCGCCCCAGGCCTATTGCCGAACAACCTGCACAGCACACCATCCAACATTATACAGCTGGACCATCATCCGTTGCTGCACTTCCTTGATGGCGCTACCACGGTTAGCTCTGTGATGACATCGAATGCGACGACAGCCAATATGAAGATGGAACAATACCAGGCGTCGCAAAGCGGTCGCATGAGCGTAGGCAACATCAACATGCTAAAAGGTGATAACCCGGATCGACCGTTTGGATGCAGCGTCTGTCGTCGTTTCTTCTCACAGCAAAGCACTCTGGTCAACCACATCAAGACGCACACGGGTGAGAAGCCATACAAGTGTAAAATCTGCGATGTCAACTTTCGGCAGGTTGCCACACTTAATAATCACATGAAGATACACACCGGGGAAAAGCCCTATAACTGTTCCTACTGTCCCAAGCAGTTTCGGCAAAAAAGCACACTGCAGAATCATCTGCGCGTGCACACATGTTAGGCAGTGTCTTAACAGACAGCATCCCCCAAGCAGCCATTGAGGAATAGTGCAATATGCATAGCTATTCACCGTCAACCCCCATATAAAAAAATATATATAGAATATGTACTAGTTATATATATATATATAAATCTATACTCAACATGTTATTTACCTGCTGTGCAGAGCGCAATTGTAACTATAGTAGAGCTGATCCACATGCGTGTCCAACTGTAAATTAAGGCTAGGCGTACATATACATACTATTCGTGTATACACATTAATACAGGGTGTTTAATCCTACTCAGTCGGGTTTGGTGCTAAGCGAAAACTATACCCTCTCGTATAATTTTAGAAATGTTAAATCTTTGTTTTGGAACCGTGTCCCATTTGGGGCGCTTGCCTTGGTAAGCAAGCCAGTTTTAAGCTCATTAAGAAATGAAGGCTTTCGTGTGTAGGTTTTTAGAGCATTTTCTTTTTTTCAAATTGCACTTCAAAAGTTATTCATATAAAAGATTTCAAGCAAGCCAGTTTTAAGCTCATTAAGAAATGAAGGCTTTCGTATAGGTTTTTAGAGCACTTTCTTTTTTTCAAATTGCACTTCAAAAGTTATTCATATAAAAGATTTCAATTCTTTGAGAATATCCGGTGCCAAGGCACATAAACACATCCTTTACAACTTCAAAAGTATAGCCATGTACTAAAACTAAGAATATGAGCCTATCCTAGTCGTGTTTGAGAACCTGTATTATACACGCTAATACCCCTTAGTTGAGTTCCCCGGACTTCCCTGACGTTTCTCTCGTATCACTTGAATATAGAGCATAGCTGTTCGAAAAGGAACTACAATTAGATAAAAACTGTTTAAACAATCTGAGCTCTCTTCTTACCCTCACCAAATTCGACTGAGTATATATATACTAAACTTTACTACTAATACTAATCCCCTAAAGCCCTAATCCCCCTAACTACTACTTATTAGCTTCACTGTTGTCATTAAATATAGAATCCCCGCCCATTTTAGTTGCAGGTCCCAGAGATTTGGCTTCTAAGCGTCGTCGTGTTAAATGTTAAGCGAAAAGTAAATCTAGTTATTGCTATACTGTGTAATCCCCGCCCCCCAGCATACATTTCGCGTATGTATGCTTTTTTAAGTGTAAGACGTAATCAGAAACTATTTATGTAAGTGTACTCTTAGCGCGTATTAGCAGCATCTTTTACTCACATAACTAAAGCAGTGCAAACGTCGCAAAAATAAATAACAATAATATAAAAAAGTAAAAGAGAAAAAAATAAATCCGCAAGTCTAACGAAAACTAGGTTTGCTTAGAACAAAACTTAAAAATTAAACTAAGAGACAAGAGTCCCTACTTAAACGTGAAATAAAATATTGCAATAATTGGAACGATCTTAAACGTTGTAGAGAAAATATATATAAATATATATATATTATATATTTATATATATATAAACGCATAAACAGTTTGTAAATGTAAGCAAAGCGATGAGCGAAATAATAAAAACAAATTTAAAAAATAATTTTCTTTGTGCATTAAATTATAGGCTTCACCTGAGGCTACACTTACCTGAACAATTATACAACCCCAAAAAAGGGGGTTTTCATTAGAATGTCTAAACCAAAAAACACTTAACTGATGCATTTTTATTATTTGAATTCAAAATTTTACAGTTTTAACCAATTGCAATAAGTTTTTAAAAAGTATTTAAGTGTCTAATTTTTGGAGTACAAGTGTGCTATACATTTTTTTTTTTTTTCAATATATCCAGTATATAATGAAAGTAATATCGGATCGTAGCATGCTAGCATTTCTTTAGTTAATCAAGCATATCAATGCCACCCAAAGGGGGTGTACGAATCTCGAATATTACCCAAACAAAGCGGTGTTGTGTGTTGATTGTGTCTTAAAGCCTTTTATCTAGACAAATTAATCAATCGGTTTAATTAAATTACACAAAAAACAAAATCTAATGCTAATGTTGCCCATCTTGGAATTATAATTGTTTCTCGGGTGCAGTTAAGTCTAATTTAAAAATTTTTACCTAATAAACCTAAAGAGCAAGAAGTTGCCTTCGTCTGATTAAAAGTTTGAACATAATAATGGACTTATGTATAGAATAGCACTTACGATTTAATTTTATACGATTTGAATTTTTAATTTCGAGTTGCATAAGAAATTTCAGTTATGCACTAACTACTAGCACGCATCACAGGGCCATAGTATGACCAAGGGTTTGAGTGCAGTGCAAAGGCGTTTTTAATAGAACTACATTGATTGCAGTTAAGAGTTTTTTCGTATATAATAACAATCGAGTCCATATTCACTATATGCCGCTGTATGCTCTCTTTACGGCTAGTTTTAATTAAGCTTACAAACTAGTTGACTTGCACACTCCCACCGAGCTCTTAGCCGATCACTTGAATAGCCAACACACAAAAATGCTGATAACCATAGAAATTGCCGCATAGATGAGGGACTTAGTCACGCTGTATTGGGAAATGCCTCCGCTCAAAAATTGTTGACTTTTTATTGAGCTTGTTGTGCTATAAGGCGGTGCGTATTGCATACGTTCTAGCCTTTGGCTAATATCTTGTAACTGTTTCGTATGGGCCGCCAATGCGGTATTTATCTGCTCCATAGCCATTGCAATTCTGTAATCGATTTAGATATAATTTGAGGGAAAAAACTATTACGCATGTTTCTTTTTAACTTACTGTCTAATACTACGGGTGGTAGATGCTCGTTTCTGCGCGCCGCGAGGCGATTGACTCGAATCAGAATTAGTATCGCGAGGTGCCAGCACCAGGCTTTTATTCTTTGCCTTTGGCGCTGCAATTATTGACGACGTACGGCGCCCTGATGTGTCTTGAGATGGTCGCAACGGATTTATAACTTCGGTAGGCACGATGGGCACAGACTTGTGTCGCGTCTGAGTTAACACCTTGTAGTTGCATTCGTATTGACGCACATCATTGCGCACATCCCATGGGCGTAGGTCCGCATACTTATATACCCATTGTCCGTAACTGTCCAGCGCAAAATGTGCTGGCTCCCAGGTACTATCGTTTGACTGACGTTCCTTAGCGTTTTGCCGCTGTTGCTCCTCAAGCACGGTCTTTTCTTCTGTGGCAGCGACTTGGTCTTCCCGCCCGATGGCTTCAGAAACCAGACGCCACAGGCGCTCCGATTCCGTAGGTAACTGTTCATCCAGTGGTACCAGAAATCGTGTAAGTCGTCGCGCACGCATTTCGGCGTCGGGATTTAATAGGATACTTTCCTCCCCTGTTTTGGAGTCTTTGAAGCGGCACTCCTTATCCCAGTGGCCTTGTATGGTAGCCAGCGTCTCTTTGCCTAGTTTAATCTTACCTGTCACTACGTTGGTGGAATCAGAGCCACCGAGAAATGGTTTCAGCTTGAACTCGAGTTCCGTCTTGTAACCGGTGTTCTCGCATTCGATGTTTACTTTACCACCCAATTCCATGGACAGAGTGCCCATCAGAATGCCTTTGCAGTGGGCGTAGGGCGATGTCAGTGTGTAACATTCGCCGCGTGGTAATAGCGTCATCGTGGCCATGCCCTCTAACACGGCGGACGTGCTATTGCCGTAGAACTTCGATTTGGCCAAAATGGAACAAGTGATGCTGAAACCATCCTCACGATTTGTTACATAAAAGGCCGATACCGGCGGATGATGCGAGACCTGCTCAGCAATATAAAAGGTACGGCTGCCATTCGGATGTTGCCAATAACAACGAAACGTTTCACCCAATATAGGGTTGTATGGCTTTTTCAAGCCTTTGGGTTTTTTATAAAATGATGACAGGTACCATTGCACAATGTATTTCATACGCGTAAATGCGTCGTCCTCGTGCACGGCCCTGTAATATTGTTTTAATAATAAAAAAATAAAGGCACAAGTCGTAAACCTACTTGGAGAGTATATCAGCATGATAATAGCCATCCGAAAGCTTATCCAGAAACGAACGTGGCTCTAGAATAAATGTGGGCAAGACCACTTTGCTTAAGTCCATACCAGGACGCACCTGCTTGACTATACACCATATGAGACTTTTGTTCTCCTCAGCTAGTTCCTCCACTTGTTCACCTTGCTAAAAAAAAAAATTCCATAAAAGTTTGCCTTTTTCACTGTTAAATACTACTTACTAAGCCGAATTCCTCTTCAGGACGGGGCTCGTACTTGGTTTCTTCACATTCCAATGGGTCGAGACCTTCATTCTGTGGTGCTGCATCTGGCCCATCAGATTCCGTTTCAGAGTCAAGGCCAGACATAGCCACGTTGGCAGCTTCATTTTGACTGTCAGCATCTAGATCTAAGGGCGAGCCCAAAAGAAAAAAACCCCATTAATATCCGGCATTTTGGAAACCTTTAACCACCGACTTCGGCCTAGCCCTTTTACCCTACGAAATATATATTTGTTTTTTGTTTTGAAAGTTGATTGAGAAAGAACCATGTACGGCATTCAAAGGATGATTTACAAGCAAAATGATGATCATAGATATAATCTATGTAGTTCACTGTTTACTACAATAACAGCATTTGTAATTTTGTTAAATATAAACCAAGATTACTTTGTTGTCAAAATGAAATGACAGGCGACAAGCTCGACTACGTTTGATAAGCAATTTGCAGCAGTTACAATAAATTGAACAACTTAAACCCTTGATATTGACGAGGAATTTGGGATGCACGAGGCAGCCAGGTGGAGCGCTGACCGGACGGGAAGTAGCTACTGTTGTACAGATTATGCTATTGAGTTCGTCCTCATCGTCATCGCTAGATGTGCTAACACGCAGAACTGCGCCTAGTGACATGGACTTGGTAATCGGACTAAGCCGGCGACGCTTCATTTGAAGCGATTGCAACTGCTGTTGGGGAGAGTAATCAACGCTGGATGCATCGCTTAGCATGGCATCGCCAAGGGAAGCCTTGCGATGCTGCTGATGTGATTGTTTGTTGCGAAGTCTGGGTAGTCTCTTAGTGCGCTCCCAATTGCTTACAGCGCTGCTGTATAACTGCTGCAACAGCGGCGTCTGTGCACGCGAGGGCAAACTGTTATCGGAGCGAGAAGTTTCCGTGTCGGGCAGTGCCAAATATTTCGCTTGACAACGTTGCAGACTGCTTAGCAGCAGTTCTGGTTCGCGTGCATTGATGGATTTTTAAGATTAGTAACATAAGCCTAACTAGGTAAATCCCCCATATCAATAATACACTTACCATGCTCATTGAAATGTTTCTCGTAATCAGCTTCTGACCATTGGGTCTCATGGGAAACTGGGACCACTTCGCTGGCATAGGCGTTACTAGAGGCAGCGCCAGTGTTGCTATTGGTGCGTAACAACAGTGCAGAGCATCGCAATGAGAGCTCTAGTGCATCCATCCAACATTTACCAGCCGCCTGACTTGGGGCGCGGAATATCAAGTATGCAGTTGGTAAGGGTTGGACAACTGCGCCTGGTATTGAAATGCGCTGAAGTTATGCGATGTTAAACATAAGACAACATTAGACACTTACCAATAGTCTCCTTATCGGGACCACGAGGCGCCCAAATAGATTGCTCCAATGGATGAAACAGCTTAAAGCAAAAACCATCTTTCTTGCTCGGTCTTTCGATTACCTGACAAGCGGTTAGCATGACAGTGCCAACCCAGTGACTACTCTTAGTCTTTTGACTTTTGTAGATAAGTAACAGGCCGGGCTTAAGCACGCACCACAGCTTGGTCCATGACTTGAGCGTACCGCGTACCTAAAAAAAGTGAAATCGATTATATTTTGCGTAACTCAAATGTTGCTTGCTTAGTTAACCTTAAGCCAATCGGCAAGTACTATAACCGCAGGATCCTGTAGAGAGTTCATCAGCTCACTGGCCACACGTTTCTTTTCGCGTCGATAATTCTTACGCTGTGCCTTGTACGACTCCTTGCGATTAAGCTTGGCAGCATCTCCTGGAGACTGTGGGCAATAGATAAAACTCTTTGTAATAAGTATGTCAGATCATGCAGTATTCTTGTGCACCTTAACGCAGCAAAGTAGAATTTTGAAAATCGCAATAAACATTAGAGTAAACTGGACTCTCTTGTGCTCATTGCCAAAGTTTAACTTGCATTGAATACACTCATATGGAGTATAACAAAAATCAAAGTGCTAATTTAATTAGCGTTGACGTTTCCTACCAAATTTGTCGTACGACCAGGAATCGAATAGTTAATGAAATATCGACAGTTCATTGTTTACACATACAATTCCTACAATAAGACCGTGTGTGACTCACATGACCTCCCATCGATTAGAGCTAAATTAGACAACGGACTCGTGTTATCAGTGACGGGCTTCGAAAGCAAAATGCCTAAACATATTCACTCTGCTTGGCAATTATAGAAACAACTTGACCCACATTGTATGCCTTGCCTTAGAAGAGTCATGTTTAGAAAATGTTTCACATTTTTAAAAGTGAAAACAATTACAAAAAATTAAATTCATAATACACTGAGCAGTGCTGCTTGATTAAAATTCGATTTTGGATAGAAACTTGCCTTATCTGCCAGATTGCCATCACGATTGTCTGTAGCCCAATTGGCGATTCCTGTAAAACAAAAATGTTTGCATTAAAAAAAAAAACAAAACAAAACTATAACAAGAGTAAAGCAACATTTTGAAGCTATTAACACAAAAAGCATTTAAAATCAAATCAAATATATTTAAATTTGAATGCCCTTAGTAGCCGCTCAAGACTTGGCGTGGAAATAACTTTTCCACTTGCCGGCCCGTGGTATTTTTTATTGTGTATTTATTATTATTTTAAGCAAGACGATGACCCAACAATACAACTGCTATATAATTCTGTCGACAGTCGGCGAGTAGGATGATGGGACTGACTGGGGCTCATCGGGTGCTGCCTGATTGGCCCAACAGATGAGAACCAAACAAAAAACAAAAACACAGCGCTAGCGGCCTACTAAAATCAACAATGTCTCAAGGTATACGTTGCGTTTTATTTACACGAATTTAAATTTTCGGTTTTAATTTATTTTGCAAAACTCAAACATACAGACGAGACAGACATACACACATGGCAGTTCTCGATAAAGTGCGTCCAAATTCTGTTTGCAAAACTCTTAACCATTTATCTAGCATACATTTTGATGCACTTTAATTAACAGCCTTCACTTTCATTATTATGGTATATATGTGCTGTTTAAAAATAAATTCAAATAATATTTAGTTTATGTGTAAATCTCTCGCTTCTTTGGCGCCACTGACCGAACGTGCCATAAATATAAATAAAGAATTCAAAACAAATACAATTTTCATTAACTACTAATTGGCCTGGGGGCGTGCTCTTGATTAAAGCCTATAGTGTTAATAATGACGATGACTCCCCGACTAACTGACTGACTGACTGCATTGTCGATGATGTTTTGGTGATGCTGAATGCTTTGCGGAGTAAGGGTTTTTGGACACTTGCTTTGTAGTAGATTCATATGACCGGCCGCCACTTGTATTTTTTTAATGCTGAGCTCAG
Source organism: Chymomyza procnemis (assembly GCA_035046065.1). Classification (NCBI taxonomy): domain Eukaryota; kingdom Metazoa; phylum Arthropoda; class Insecta; order Diptera; family Drosophilidae; genus Chymomyza; species Chymomyza procnemis. Next base: position 604,372 of record JAWNOJ010000026.1, read on the forward strand.
ATCTCAGGAATTCGACACTGTTATGTATGGTTAAAGTGTTTTTGTTGTCTACTCAAAAAACTATTATTGTTAGCAATCATATTAATTATCTTATTAAGCTGCACACCATGGCGTATAAGTAATGTGTATTTAAACGAAAATAGAGAAAAAAAAACCCATAAAGAAAACGCGTATTAACTATAACTAAAACTAAAACTGTTGCTGCTATTGTCAAGTATGTAAAACACAAATGCGTATCTAACTGCGTGCTAGATTCCGTCCGCGGACTCTCGCAGACTGATTCGAGATACTAAACGCTCCCAATGTATCGTGTTTTGAGTAAAGCAGCGAATATTCAGCAGTAGCCAGCGGCGCCGACGTCAACAACTTAAAATCCCCTCAAAGCAGAGCCCAGCAGAGTGGCAGCGACTGCGACGACGCCAATGCCAAAAACGCTCTATACAATGATGACGCGAACGTGGACGCGGCTGTGCGCCAGCGTTTGCCTTCGCCCATAGTACGGGTATAATAATAATGAAATCTATAGTACATCAAAAACAAAAGACGCACAGCACGGGCTCCCATCATTTTGCATATGCATATATCAAAGCACATATGAATTCAGTATGCGGACGAGTGCTGTCAGCTAGTTGTCTCTATAATCTTATAGTACGAGAACAGAGCCTGCTCGCCATATCCCAAAAAAATAAAAACATATTCCGACAAAGGGAATACCCTATGTAATAGAAACTTGCAATGCACTGTATCCTCTGTGTGCTGTGCTACCGTCTCACTTAGTTGATAACTTAATATGTATTCAGCTCCACTGCAACTTAGTACTAAGCACATAGCACTTTTATAGATATGAAATGATATGATATGATATCAGTTCTGCCAGCCTGTTACGTGTTATCAGCAACGCCTTCACTGCTGCGTTTCTTTGTTTTTCCAATATATTACCACATGAGCTCTATTGTTGGGCGGGGTGTGAACATGCAGCCGTAATGAACATGTGTCGATTGCTATGCCATGCCTAATTGTTTTATAGACGCAGTTTTGGATAAATCGAACGGCGGAATTGTCTTTTGAAGATTCGCCAGATGTGTTTTATTTTGCCGGCAATTCCGGTATGTTTTTCTTTGCTCAACAGATACAGATTAGTTTATTGGCTTGGGAACAGGTGTTTCAAACAATTGCTCATACCATAGTCGAAAGTCTAGATTCGTAAAGCCTAAAGGCGTTTGAGTCATAGCTAGCAGACACTTATCGAGCTTTATCGTAAAGTTAGTTAATTTGGCTAGAACGACGATAACAACGACAACACTTAAAAGTCTTCTATCATTTATACTTTCACAAATCAACATTGATTCCGCTTATCACACACATGCAGGCGGCAACGGCGGCGATGACGATAAGGAAAACTATGCGCTTAATTTATCCATGACAGAACTGTCAATAGCCAAAATTATATAATAATATTATAGAAACATAAAATAACACAAAAATATATTGAAAAAATTTAAATGGTTGGGGCATGTACTGTACGTCTAGAGAACTACGACGCTAAATGGATTTCGGTTTGGGAATTGCATACAAATGCGCGTTTTGTAGTTATCCGATGTTGTTGCGATTATGCTTAATTTGGAAACTTCACCTGGCGATGATGGCGCTGGACTATTGCTCAAACTATCCGTAGAGGGCAGTTTCGTTAAGAGCACTTTCAGCGAGGGACGCCTTTTGAATTTAAAATCAAAAACTGTTGATGATTGGAGCAAGGAGCAGCAAATGCAGCAAGGAAAGAGAGAGAGAGAGAGAGAAAAATTTCGAGCAAAAGTTTTATATTAAATTAATTAACATAATGTGCATACAAACACACACACACCCACTTACACACACATGACGCACATACACAGATACGTATAGATACATACATTTATATACAATTACGACATTGACACGGTTTACAACAATTAACTAAGTCGAGCGTCCAATGTGGTTTAAGATAAGTATAGGAAAAATAAAGAAAATTAGCTAATTAAGAAAATAAAACACACACACACACACATACAAGCAAAGAATACCCTGCTCTATTGCTATTAAGTGCTTTAGTGTCAACTAAGTGGCTTTATCAATTTACTAACATCGGCACAGCAGCAGGTCCTTGCCTGCTTGTGCGACGCCTTGGGCAAACTACTAGGCGCCATCGTTGAATTGCTTGCAAGCAGCGTCATTAAACTGGCGATAAGAGTCTGCAACGAGCTGCATTGACTGATTTTAAGTAATGTGCCTCTTGGACCAACCAATTAAGCAACTAGAACACACCCAATATCTCAGTCTTACACAGCCAGTTAGACTCCAAGTGGCAACTACTACTTAATTCTTGGCACGCTATGACAAACCTACAAAGCCCACATTTGCACATTTTTTGCAGGGCGTTAAAACCTCAGCCAACACTTACAGAACCAAACCACCAACAATGCCATGCCAGACAATTGGACGACGACGTCGCGCCATTAAAAATCGATTTTATGCTTGTTGCGAGGCGGCACATGACATAAGAACCAATGCCAATGCACTTTTACTTTTGACTCAAGAGAGTTGTGACTCTGTATGGTCAACCAACCAACCATTCGGCAACCATAGTCGTTGTTCTAAATGACGTCACTACGCTGGATCGTTATCAATTGCTTGGGCTTTTTATGTAATCCAATTACATAGTTAGGGTGGCCATATATCAAGTCCTTTTATGCAAGCAAATATAATTACATACATATGAATAACAGTAGCAGCAGATACACCTGCTGCTCATTAGTTATGCAGGCTACCAACCAATCAATATGGAAGGAAGCATTCATATGGATGGAGTTGCACGACGCTCTTGGCTTTATCGCAAACTAAGTAATTTAGGCCATAAAATATTCAACGCTTGTGCTTGGTCGATCGTCCTCGACACTCCCGCCTAATTTGCTAATAAATTCAATTGCAAACAACAGTCACGAGAGAGCCAAACGCGGGCAACCTTGTGCAAGGTGCGTTAAGAGTTCAGTTGCCACTCTTACATTTGACCTTTAAATCTGACAAAAATCACGCCGAAATAAAAATAGCACAAACAAGGCTACCAACTAATGTACTGCAGCCAGGCCTGAGAGAGGCAGGCACCCCTCTCACCCCACCCGCTCCCGGCAAACTGCATTGGACACATCAAGACGCTGAGTCGCCCCTCCTCTTGCATCGATTTTTCTTTTTTTTATCCGGAAAGGGCCCAAGAGGAAAGGCGCGCGCGCATTTCTTTTTACCTGTACTTATGCTTCTTTCGCCGCAACATTTGCGCGTGGGGTCGTAAATTTCAAGCCCCTACACACAGATGTTTGAATACATTGAATACAAGTATTATACCAAGTAGTACCAAAGGTTGCCCTCGCATCTTTGATAAAACTAATTAAACCAGCTTTATGACAATTGCACACAATAAACACAAATCTAAGGTACAAACAACCAACAAAAAAAAATCCGTATCAAACTGTGTGCGTGTTTAATGCGATACAAAGTGCAAATTAAGGTTTTGACATTGATTAGTTGCCTTAACCCGGTTGCCACTAACTATAGTTATTGGGCGGGGTAGAAAGAATAAGATTTATATGCCATATGGCATAAAAAAAACCAACGAAAAGTCAACCAAAGTGAATACACTTTGTGGCAAAATGAAGCTAAGCAGGTGCAAGCAGCTGAATAACTTCCATGTGGACCATATGCAAAAATATATACTTTTCCCCATTAGTCCCCGTCATATCTCTATAACGACTTGATAAATTTAGTTGAATTTTTTCTGTAAATTTAAGAGGCAGAAATATTTCGCAAGGAAATGATTAAAGATCATATAATTTGGAACATTTAATGTAAGTCTTAATCTTCAGTATAAACTTATTCATCTTATTTTAAAATAATTCTTATTTTCTTCAATAAACTACATATTAAAATATTCCTGCTGAGCCCGATAATTAGTATAATAATTATTGTTCGAAAAACAATGTCCTAAATGTATTACAAATCTGTTATATTGCAAATAAACTTTCCGCATCAACTCTTCAACCTAAAAATGTACGTAACTGTTGAAAATAAATCGAAAAACTAGAAATGTCCAATATAAGAGGATTGAATGACTAATAGGTACTATCTAACAAGTTGGCCGTGCTTCGGAAAACTAATTTGAATGCAATTAAAATTTATCGTCAATACAGGATTGATATTAAGATTTTATTTATGCGCACCTTAAGCTCCGTGATAAACAATGCGTCATTACATTCCAAATTGTTTTAGCTTCTATCAGTCTTAGACGACAGCCGTAACTTGTACAAATAATTAATGGGCACGCGACAAAAAAGTAAAATACGAAATATTAGGGCGGTCCAATGGTTGGCGCTTCTCCTTTTTCTGAGGTGAGAAATCACAGTAAACTATTGCACGCTGACTAATTGCACTTGAAGATCGTGCTAAACGGGTTAGGCCTCATCAACGCCTTCCGATGACAACACGAAACCAAGAAGGCCCAACTAAATCAATTAAAACACTGCGGCGACTCAGTCATACAGAACACATAAACAACAACAAAAGCCATGAAATGAAAATATGGACAATTGGGTGACCAACTGACAGAGGTGGAAGCATTTTAAGCGTTCAACAATGCAAAGTGTTGGGCGATAATGTACTTGTCGCCTGCTATGTTGGATGTGCCAACAATGACGCTGTGCATGATGAGATGATGACATGGCGGGTTAAACGGAAGTGAGAACACTTTGCAAAATGACGAAACAAAACAAAGCCAAGTGTGCTGTGCGAAAACGCCAATAACACAAAGGAAAATCAGTAAGCAGGCACAGAACTAAAAGAAAAAATGCCAAAATAAAAATAAATTTTTGAAAATTGTAAATAAAATAGTTAATTAGCAATCAGCTGATTAATCATAACAGGCGAAACGAAACTTATCGCATATGTGTGCAATGTGTGATAATAACAACATGGAGCAGCTATACGATTGAGTCACTTACCTGCTGCCTGACGTAGTCCGGCGCTATTAGGTGGCGTTATACTAATGCCACTGATGCTGCTGCCAGCGCCCACACTAACGCCTAGCGATTGATTTGAGGCGCCTATGGATAGGGCTGCGGGTGTACCAGCGCCTGGCGTTTGCAACTGCAAGTGACTGCCAGTCACTGTAGGCACGCTACTGGATTGTTGCTGCTGATGCGGTGTGCCGGGCACAGACTGTGACGATGACGCAGAATTGGCTGCAGCTGGCGGTGCCAACGAGTCTCCTCCAGCAGCTGACGCATGTTTGGCACTGCCAATACGTATGGGTGTGCTGCTGGCCGTGAAAATTGGAGCTGTTGGCAGAGCTGGTGAAGCATTAGTTGCATTAACGGGTGTATGACTGCCACTGGCACTGCCACCGGCACTTGCCGCTGCAGACGTTGTATTTGTAGCTTGCTGCATTATGGCAACCTGGGGCTTGTTTGGCGTTAAAACGTTCGAGTATTCGTTGTCTGTCGTGACTGCTGATGTGCTACTCTAATGGCGACAATTCTTCAATCAGCTTGACAATAGCATCGCTATTGTTGCTGCTATTGCTTCTACAATATTGTTATGCCAATATACACACGCACACACTCGCACACACCAATGCACAGGTACACGCAATTATTGATTTTAGCCTCTTAGAAGCAGCAACGCACGCGACGCCTTGATTTGGCCTGATTGCAAAACCTAAATATGTACAATTAAAATTGTTGTTGCCAAAAACTGGAGTCACAAGTGTTGGAAAGCGCTCAACTATGTTGTGTTGTCCTGTATGAAAGTTTGTACACGCTACGCTCAGCTGTTTAGTAGCTAATTAATTAATTCTTGAAATAAATTGCCCCGGCCACGTAACACGAAAGTGCTTTTTACTGACCAACCGACCGACCGACCACCAGGCCAATTAGTAGTGGACAGCAGAAAAATACAAATAAAAAAAAACGCTGCCGTTTGTATTATTCTTACACGTACACAGTCGCATGTACGCACACACACACACACACACACACACACACACACTAGTCACATTCGTTGGGTTTATATACATATGTATATATATATGTATATATTTTTTTTTGATTTTGCGCGCAGTGCTTGTTGTTTTGCCGTCGCTTGTCGCCGTTTCACGATTGAAGCTGGGTCTGTTTATTGGGCTGCTCCACTGCAGTGACAGCACAACACTGCGCCAATATTTCTATTCCATTCCAAAAGGCAAAACTTGTTTCTTTTTGTATGAGCTCATCCATCGCATGCGCCGCACAGCTGCCCCATCCCCTGCCCCAAAAACACACAGAAGCATAGCATACAAACGCCAGCCGGCCTCGTTTGCCAAGATTATGACGACGACGATGCTGACACTGGAAAGCCGATAGCGATAGTTAACAGCTGAGTTTTGTTAGCTAAAACTGTGGCAACACTGGCCTTTCCATGGCACAGCTTAGACAGACGGTTTACTTTTGGAATCGCAAAACTCACATTTTCATATGGAACATTTTATTTAAACAAATTTAAGCTAAACTTTGGTTTTTCGTAAAACAAATTTCTTACTTATTTATAACTTTTTTAGCTAGGTTTATGAATGTTTACGAAGCCATGCGCATTGAAATCCGTTTCGGCACCACCACTTAGCAACACAGTTTCGACACGCAGCGGCATGGTACTGTAGAGATATTCAATTTGATCCACCAGCTGCTGATCGCTGTGCCACATGTCGTAGAGTGCAGCACGGAATTGTTGTACATCTTGTGGCGCTTGTGCTTGCAACTTTGGGGCCAAAATGCTCATGAGTTGTTCCAGTAAATTCAAATCACTGCAATGTGCTGGATCGGGTCCAAGAAGCGTGTCCATAAATATTTCCTTAGGTGCAACATCTATTTGTTTACTCTCATCCATATTCAGTACATTACGCCAATCTTGTACTGACCAGTTCTTGTGTGCTATGGCCCAATTCAGGCGCCTCTGCTTATCCGCTACACTTACTGTGCTTATCTTTGACTCAGCTTGTTCCGGCTGTTGCAATACTGGACGTACTTCACTTATGCGCCGCTGCAGTGTGCGTCGGCTTACAGCAATGCCGTATTGCTCTTCTAATGCACGTTTTAAGTCCACAGAGTTAAAATTTGGATGCTTCTTGAGCATATGCATTACTAGCTTACGATTCTCAAGCACCTTCATATGAGTGTGGTGCTTAAATAGCTTTTCTGGCTGCAACTTTAACTTTGACCTCTTGTCCTCCATATGCTCGGAGTCATTAATGCTCACCACACATTCTACGTCGCAGTCGCGTATTTCAGCCACTTCTTCGTCGTTTTGACAAACTGCAAATGGATTTCCCACATTACGTCCTTCTGCCGTTAAGACCATGTCAGTTTCTTGAAACGCAACTTGCTGAAGATTTCTGAGCAACAGCTTCCTGGTAATTGAGGCGTGCAGAATTTAGTTGCGGATTTTATATGCGAAGCAGGTAGAAATAATAACGTCAGGCGTTGGAAAAATTGCCATTTGTAAGCTGCAAATTTTGTCACTTACCTGATTAGTTTCATTATTAGCCCTTTATGAGCGTCGGGACCTTACTATTTTTTGTTTTTGTTTTTTCTTTTTTGGTTTTGCAGTTTGTTTTGCATTCCGTTATTCGCTTGTTGGTGCTGCCAACAGATGCGATTTTCAGTGATATTAGCAGCCCCAATGCAATGGTCAATGCAAATTAATTCAATGTTAGATTAAGTGAAATAATTATTTTTGAATAATGCTACGCTATACCTATACCTAAACGCTATATTAATACCTAAATGTATTAATTTGAAAATAAAATGTTTAAATAAGTGAAATAAGGCCGATTTCAGCTTTTGACTTTTAAACGTTTTAGAATTATGTTCATATTTCGAAGAAAATAATTTTTGTTTTTATATGCTTGTTCAATAGATTTTATTCTTTTGATTGAAATATTGTATTCTTCTTAAATCAAATCAAAATTTATATATTGTAGAGCTGCAAATAAACTGAACCCGCGTCGAGGAATATCATGAACAAATACCTAGTAATATTTCATACATTAGTACAAATAACATAAATTAATTTATCGCAAAGATCTACGAAGACCCAGAAATGGGTTAAAGCCATTGAAGTTGAAATGCGATCAGTCCCTTTTTAGACATGTAACAGGTAGGTATATATTAGGGTATTAAGCATTTTTATCCAACATTCTGATGACCTCGGCCAATTATTAGACAATATTCGATGTAACCCATCACAATCCAAGCCATTATTAAAATTCAATTGCATCGAGAGTAGATTTTATGAACATGCAATATAATTGTTTCATCTCATTCCAAATCTTTTATGGAATTACAAAAATAAATATAAAAAACTTGTACATATGTTTGTTAGTTATTTCTAAGACTGAAAATGCGCAATACTCTGTTAATTTAAAAAATATATATATAGTTAATATTTTGTCTTTTATATGGTTGCATCATTCAGAAAATCTATCCAGATAGTTAAGACTATTTTGTGTATGATCCCCCGAAGGAGGAGTGAGCCTGCTTGTGGGATTGTAGAGTGTACATAAACTACTTACAATAGGGCCAATTAGCTGGGCGTCTTTGTTAGAAGATACATTAATAATTAGTTTTTTGTTTTTTTTTTAAGAGAAGGCAACTGAAATAGCTCTTCGCTGCATTTACTAAAGTCCCTTATGCCATTTAAATGTAGAGAGGTACAGTATTAGGGAACTTGAGAGGGAATTCATACAATTAAATAAATAACGCTATTTAAAGTTATGTCTAATTGGGTCACATCCATGTGCTAGATTTTGATTTGTTTTTTTTTTTTTTTTTTTTAGTTTCTTAGGCGCAACCAATTGCCAAGCAGCTAGTGTACTTTAAGTTTGTGATTTTTGTATGTTTGTGCGACGCCTGGTGTGGGTGTCAGTTAGTCATCTAGATCGATATCGGAGTCATCTGAATCATAACCACCACGTATAGTCTTCTTGGTGCGATTTAGATTTAAATATGGTTTTCGCTTTGTATCTGGTGGCTGACTAAGGTCCCCCTTGTAGTCAATTGCTCCGGACTGTGCTATGCGCCATTCGAGTATCTCGGTGGAGAAGTCATCACAGTTGCCCAGGTCGGTAAAACCAACAATGAAATCTTTTGTTTTGCTATCCTTGACCAAGGCTATGGTTGGTATCACCTTAATGCGCAGACGTTGCGTGAGGAAGGGCGACTTTTCGGCATTCACCTTGCAAAATTTGGCCTCGATATGTTTGCCAGCGAGTATTTTCAAATGCATGTCCACAATGCGACAGCGCTCGGTGCTGTCTCTATAAAAGTGGCATATAATATTGGGAGATTTTTTGGACACCTCAAAGAATTCTTTTTCGTCTGCAAGTTCCGAGTATTGGCCATGGCCCTATTGGAAAAGCAACAGTTATATATATGCAAACAATTACGTAGTCATTAGGGCACCCACATTTCTCAGCCATTCCTGCTTTTTATTATTCAAATCTTTCATCTCGCGAAGGCGTTGCTCGCGTATTGCCTTTAAATCATCAGAATCTAAATTTTCCAAACGATCCAATTGTTGGTCCAGCTGCTTCTCAATCGTTTGAGCTGCAGTCATCAACTGCGTTGCCATTAACTGCTCCATGTCTTTTGCTTTTGGGACGATTAACTTTGGACCAACTAGTGGCAGACTTTTGTATAGTTCGCTGGCTTTGTATGTGTATGTGTTCTCAAGTGCTGCAACAAACGAAAAACATGGCGTGAGTGTGTGTCCGGCACAAATGGTAGGCGTAGCCATGGAGCCGCAGATGCGTCATGTTTTAACAAATATACAATAAAGTAGCCAATGTTAGTGCATAAAAACATTTGACCAAGTCAAAGTTTGTTATAAACCAGCAGCTTAATTCATATAACATGTAATACTTACGTTTTATTGGATTATTTGTAATTATTTTTCTTAATAATGTAACTCAATGTAGCCATATGTATGCAGTGAGACCGTAGTTAGAGAACAAATAATCCCTAAGACTATCGATCTGAAACAGAGACTAATCGAATAGAAATGCAGTGATTTTGATTTTATTTATATTTACAAAAAAAAATAATAATTGAAAGTTGATGATTTGCTGAGCAATGCTACATTGATTGTCGAGTAGAAATTAGTTTTAGGTATATTTATATTTTTGTGTCGCTATAAATATGATTGTTTTAAATTTAAGCGGCTATCAACGAAATGCATATTTACGTTTGGTTTGTTTAATTTAAAAAAAACTTATGATTTCAATAAAGCAAGTTATTGCTTTTATTTAATGTTATTACAAAAGACAGCTCATGTTCATTATTTTAGTATTATTGACGCTGCTTGCAGTATATATGTATATGTTTTGTTCGTTTAGGTCTTAATCAACAAACGTGCTTTGGTCATACTGTTCGACCGCCGCTTTATTTAATTTTATGATTGCAAGCGACAGCGGCATTTAGTGTCATTTGTTCTTTGGCATCGTTGTATTTTGTGTCAATTGTTATTTTTTTACTAATTCAACAATTCGTAAAAATTGTGCTACTTAAGTGACATAAACTGAAAAAAGTTGGTGATTAACATTTCTAAAGTTTTCGTTACGAGTTTTGTAACTTGCACATTTGCTATTTACTGTTCTTGTTGTGGTAGGACATTTGCAATTTAGTATACATAAAGTAAGAAAAAGCAATTTAAAGCGTGCAATTTTCTACCGGTGGCTGGTGAACGTAAGTTAACAAGTTTTCAAAAATGGGCATGTTTTTTATAATATATATAATAATATAAATTGAGGTATTTTGTTGTGCAAAAAAGTGCATAAACATTTTTTTCTATGCTGCACAGCAGCCGCGACGCCATTTTGAAAACAAACCCCATATCATTGAGCCTCGCACACATAATAGCTGTCTGCAGTGGCACAGTAGCGTCCATCATTAAATGACCATGTGCCAAAATGTGATTTGGTGGCACGTTTTTGTGAAAAAAAGTAAAAATAAATTTCAACTAAATTTTATTAATACAATTTAATAAAATTTAAAGCGAATTGCAATAAATTGCCTTGATGCAACTCAGCATATAGACTATAATTTTGGCGCGTACTGTATGCCGCTTTTATGCTGCGCGTGTTTGTGTGAGTGAGCTTGAGTTTGCTGTACGAAGAAGAAAAAGGAAACAAGACGCTTTAGGCACTTAAAGTTTATTTATCTTTAACTTTTTTTCGCTTTACTGATCTTGAGTTTATTCTCTCTCTCTCACTCTCTCGCAAGAATCGCAATGTAAGCATTCAATTCAATTAACTAACTCATACTTGCATTGCGCGCACACACACACACATTGTCACATCCAAATACACACATATATGTATGTACATGTGCTTATGCTCTTTGTTTTGTTTGTGGCTGCGTTGTGTTGCTAGTGGTATTGGAGAGTGTAATAAACTTTGCTGCTATTTACATTAAACGCCAAAACAAAACAAAACAAACCAAAAAAAAGAGTTACAATAATAAAGATAAAGGGCTTGGCGCATAACTGCGCTCAATTGCATGTGTTGTATGCGCCTACAGTGCCAGCCAGAGTTATTCGTACACTCGCAAACGCGGCAATGGAATAAACAAAATGCATTTGAAAACAATTGTAGCCTCAGCCGTCTTGAAATAGTTTGCAACTGGTCTAACATCTATAACTACCTAAAGCCATAAAATCTGATTGATAACGGCTGTACGATTTATTTTCTCTTCGACTGTACACCATGTGTGCGCATACATATGTACACATAAGCAATGTGCACTTGATTGCCGCCGCTTCGTCAGGGCCGCAGGGCGACGACTACACTACTACGATGAGAGTCTCTCACTCGTCCAGTTATGCTATTTATCTCGCAATTTATTTTTGCATTGCATTTTTTCCACTTTCTAAAAAAAAAAATCGTTGCATTTTCTAAACATCACCACAGACCGGCCGAACCAACATCCCCATTCCCGCCTAACTATCGCTACATTGATGGGGGCCTATGCATTGAACTTGTTTTTCCTTTCGCATTTTCGCAGCAAAAACAAACTTTCAATGCATTTATCTGGCATCGTCGTGCTGTCTGCTTAATAGTTTTTCTTGCCATATTTCTCTATGCACTTTTCTTGTTCGCCTTCGTCAATTCTCTTTTAGGTGTTCTTTGTCCCAGCACCAGTGCGTTCTGTCTTGTGTCTTGTCTTTTTCGATTTGGCCCATTTGGCTTGCAAACAATCTTGTTAGTACGTTACTTTGCATGTTTGTGTTTAAAAAAAAAACAAAAAAAAAACGCTGTATGTATGTAAGCTTTATGTTTTGTATTCAACGGAAATGTCATGCACAATTCGGGGGTGGCACGACGCATTCATGCCGAACCAACAATACAAGCGTGGGCTAGTTCATTTAATAATCGTCTTCTGTTACTTCACACATATTTTTTTTTTACAATCCCAGAACGTTTACCTAACGACATTATAATCGCGGATTCGTTTTATTGATACGAATTCATAGGAATTTCTTTGGTCACATATGCTAGCCATAAAACATCCGTTCTTGCAGCTGCGCTGCGGGATAACAGGTAGGCATACATGTAGGCCGTCTATGTCTACTTAAGCGCTGCACAAATCCCTAAGCATCGGAAGATTATGTTCAGGCATAGGCTTGTTAGCACGTGTGACAAAACGCTAAGCGTATGCGAATCGCAAAAGATACATACAAAAAAAAAAGAACCAACCAGGTTGAAGGCAGCAACTGTGATTACAAACAACAAGTTATTAAAATCAACAGCTGTAGTCACTGTGGTGAGTGCAACGGGGAGCCGGTTTGTAAATTCTAGGAATGTGGTGGCGCAGTCTATAGTGTTCTTAATGGGTGTCAGCAAACTGTGGCAGTTTTTAGCGTTAATGCATTTGAAACAAAATGTAAACAAACCGCAACGGGCTGTTTAGAGTTACAGTTTTTGCTTTGTTTAAAAATATTATTTAGTCTAGGTAATGGGAGAAGTTTTTTAGTTTTTTTTGTTTATATACGAATCATATTCTCGATTCTGTCACCTAATCGTATTTTACACGTGTTTTTATTTACAGAGAAGGTCTTAATACACAACGGCGTCTGAAAAATCCAGTATGCTTAGCAAGATGGCGCAACCAAACAGTGCTGGAGGTGGAAGTGGTACAGGTGGACCCGGCAAAGGGCGAACCGGGCTCTCTCTGGGTGCTACAAACCCTGTGGTACGAATTCAACAGCAGCAATCAAATAGCAGCAATGGTCGATCCAATAGTCCACAAAATTCTAATAATCAAGTTAACGCCAAGGATATCAAGAAAGCCAACATGCAGCAGGCGTCGCTTGCACCATCAACCAATGATGAGAAGAAAACTCTAAATGGAGTTAGCAAATCTGCAAAATCATCACAAAATGGTAACACAAATGCTGGTAAGGAAGTTGTTGAGAAGAATATTGTCGAAAAAAAAGAGCCAAATGTTGAAGTTGCACGCAAAGATGCAGAAGAGAACGTTTCGAAAGCTAAAAAAGATGAAAAGGAGTCCTCTGCCAACAAAAAGGCAGCAGCAACAACTACCGCCGCCGCTTTACCAGAAAAAACTAAGAACTTAGCAAGCGCAGCTATTATTGACGACGACGTCGTTATTGTGGAAGATGAACCGGCGCCATCCACGTCCGCAAAATCAACAAGCGAACGCATGTCAACGCGTAAAGCTGCTAACCAGCAACAAAAATCCCCAAGTAGCAAGGCAGGCACTTTGCCAGCACAAAAAAAAACAACTGTTGCCGCAGAAGTTCCAGCTACAACTAATAAACCAGTAGAGGATGTTAAAATGGAGCCCTTGATTGTGGATGCTTCACCCATCAAGAAAATGGAAAGTGCTAGCAGTGTAAGCAATACACAGCCTGCCGCTACATCGACTCCTGGACGTAGCAGCTTTTTCAGCTTTAAAGGCAACAGCAAGCAGGCTAGTGAGGTGGAGTTGGCGCCACAGACATCCAATTCACCGGTGTCTGCGCCACCACGCAGTTACCAGCAAATCACTGGACGCCGCAGCATCCGGCCGCTGCCACCAATCAGCGCATCTAACATGGGCAGTTACAGATGCACTAACAGCGATTTAGACACATCAAGTTGCACAAATACCAGTATGAACGCAACTGTTGGCTCAGAAATACCCAACAGTTCATCTTTTTCGTTCTCGTTTTTCGGTCGCAGCCGCAAACGTGAGCGCACACCACCGACCCTCTCTGGATCTCAATCTGCAACTGACTTGGCTCATGATATCGATATGTCACCTCCAAAGCGCCCACGTTTTGATATTTTCAGCAGCTTAGCCACGCCGTTTACTATATTACGCTCTCGATTTTCAATGGCTAGCATTAGTACACCAGCGCGTCTGCGTTTAGATAATATGCCACCTGTTGTTGATGATGAGAGCGAAGTGCAAAATTTTTCGGGCATTGATATTGAAGAGGAGCAATTAAACATATCATCGCATACCAATACAAATGACTTGACTGTGGGCCAAGAAGCGGGTCTAGAAACACCCAAAAAGAGTGGAACGCCAGTGAAGGACGATATGAAAGATCCCCAGGAAGAGGTTGCCGCCGACCGATCACGATGTGCCATCATGTGAATTAGGCAAAACCACCTTATTTCCTTATTTTTATGTCATTTAGTAATTTTTCATATTCATAATCCGAACAAAAGTGCGCTCTTTCGTAATTTGTGGTTTGAGCAAATGACGCACTAAGAGTCACCTTTTAATGAAAGAATTTTAAAAATTTTAAGACAGACAAGACTCAATTCGATTACTGCAGTAAAACTCTCGCTATATGCCTGCGCTATGTGGAACGGCGCAGACATTCACCGACATGTTTTACGATTAATTATATAAATTTAAAGGATTGATATAAATTAAATACAGTACCATTTCATAATCATTAAATAATGTACACGTCTATTTAGAGAATACACAAATGAATATGTTCTTTGGTTTATATTTGTCGTGTATTGCCCCTTTGTATTTTCGTGAAAATATTTGCTTATAATAATAATTGGTTAAAAAAGCATAATACAAAAATATATAAATTTAAGAATACCATAATTATAAGAGATGCAAGAAATGTAACGCATATTTTATAAAATACATTTTTAATAAACTTAGTGTTTGTCAATAAATCAACTTGGTTATTATGTATGTTCTGAAGGCTCAAGTTGCAAATCTTGGCGATGGGATAGAAAATACCAGCATCCAAAGTATTAATTAGGTTTCTATTCGTTCTAAAATGTAAAATAATGTTTACTTCGCTGTCCCATCTGTTTTTTATGAATATCACTTGTAGGACTGTCGGGTGTGGTGGGAAAAATTTGTCATCAAACAATTTTATCATTATGGATCAGCTCTTTTCAATATTTATAGCTGCTGCTGTATACAATAATGGGACTCCTAAATGCAAAGAAACCTAATGCTAAAAATGGTATACGCTTGTTCATATACCAAGTAGAATCAATTGTTCATTGCTTCTCCTTATGGTTTCGTAAGTAGCCAAGTAATGCCAACAAAATATTTATATTTAATAGTCTGACGGTTGCGCTTGTTGTCCGTTGGGAGCCAAACGCGAAACACATCACACAAAAATTCCCAAAGTTTTTGTACGGCTTTCTGCCGCAGTTATCTATCGATGCTAAAATTATAAATTTATAGCCTTTTTCTTGGTACCTGGACAAAGTATTTAAGTGATTTTCAATTAGGATGTGCGATTATACACAAATCAGCAGATTGTAATTAACATCAATTGAAAAAAAAAACAATAAATACAAATGTCGATTTAAATGAAAATAGAAAATACCGATAAATTGACAGAGTTGCTATTGATTACAGAGTTACAGCGCCACCTATGCAGCGATAATTGTATCATTTTGTCTCAAAGCTGCATGCATGTTTTTAATTTTGTTGTCAAATATAAATTTAAAATATAAAAAAATCTTGTAAAACACAATATATAGGAATATGACAGATATTATTATTGTGTGGTATATGAAATAATAAATAAGAATTTGAGCTTGTGAATTATAAAGTGTGTGTAAAACAGGACAAACAAGATTTGGCGGCAACCACAAAGATCACAAAATTAATTGGAATATGGATAATACATCGCAATCCGAGCAGCAGATTGATTACGAGACTCCAAAAAAGTCCAACTCTTTGATAGATAGTGAAGAATTATTACAAAAGATAAACATTTTAACAACAAAACCGGAAAATCAGTCTCAAAATGCAAAGGTAACTGGATAACATGACCCCGTGTGTGTGTGTGTGTCTATTTGCCTCTGGCTGCGAAAATAAAATTGTTTCTGTTCCC
The DNA here is from genome assembly GCA_035046065.1 of Chymomyza procnemis. Taxonomy (NCBI): domain Eukaryota; kingdom Metazoa; phylum Arthropoda; class Insecta; order Diptera; family Drosophilidae; genus Chymomyza; species Chymomyza procnemis. The sequence goes on from JAWNOJ010000026.1 coordinate 620,815, forward strand.
AGAGCACTTACTGTTATATTCCACACACAGGAACGCACCGTTAGTATGACTTCTAATTAACTAAACTTTTATGTTGTATTTAGCTCCCAACGATCAAAGACTTTGTCATTATCAAACCCATTAGCCGTGGGGCTTTTGGGAAAGTGTTCTTGGGCTATAAGAACAGCGACTCCAATAAACTGTATGCAATCAAGGTAATGCGCAAATCGGAGATGATAAACAAAAACATGGCCTCCCAGGTGATAACCGAACGTAATGCGCTGGCGCTTTCGCGCTCACCCTTCTGTGTGAGTCTGTTTTACTCACTGCAGTCGGTGTCCAGCGTCTATCTGGTCATGGAGTACATGGTGGGCGGGGATCTTAAGTCTTTGTTAGCGATGTATGGCTATTTTGACGAACCGGCTGCACGCTTTTATGTAGCGGAAATGGCTATGGCTTTGCAGTATCTGCATCAGCATGGAATAGTGCATCGTGACATAAAGCCCGATAACATGCTTATTTCAGCCACTGGACATGTAAAGTTAACAGATTTTGGTCTAAGCAAAATAGATATGCGCCGTGATTTGGAAATATCCGATTTGATAAACTGCTCACCCAATCTTAATGCACGTACGCCTGGCCAGTTGCTTTCCCTTACTTCGCACTTGTCATTTGGTTCAGAAAAAAAACTACTTGATTGTATGCCAGCAGGAACAAAAACAATAGCTGTAACCGGCACGTCGCAATTTTTTCAAATTCACAAGCAGAGTTTGGCTATGGAATCATCGGATAGCGAAGCGGACACTTCACTTAATGATGCAGAGAAGACAAGTGACAGCAAAATCTCTGGAGTCTCTCCCTTTTTTTCTGCTGAAGAGATAAATGTATCCACTACACACACCTGCACAACAAATGTAACTAAATGAATTGCAACTGCTGATATGATATTAAATTTTATATTTACTATTCTAGTTTGCAGAAGGTAGCATTTCCTCCTATCACACTTGCACTTCAGGTGAAATTAGTAAAGCCTCACCTCCTATTGATGCAATATCAGCGAAACAAACTAAACTGAACACATCCAACAATGGACGTGTCGAACTTATTTCAGATAATGCTCGTAGCAATTGTCAGGTAAGATATAGATTGTAACATATAGTTCGTTAGATGTTGAAATGAATACGTACGTATTGCAATAATGCTTAATTTCAAAAGGGCTGCAAATTAGCCGAACAGGACAACAACATTGTTACTATCAAAAATGTAGAAAAAGTGGAAACGACCAGCGAAGGCTTCTTTAACCTTTCGATGGTGCGCAGACGTTCGCTTGATGAGGTGCGTTGTATGTCTGTGATCGTTTGCCCTTATGAGGGCCTATTATTTTGTAAAAAAAAAAAAAACCAAAAATATGTTTGTGTCATAACTAATATCGCTAGTTTATTTTGAAATTTAAAAGCGCAATCGCAATTTGAAGTTACACGAAGACTCTGGCGTTTCCAGTCGCAAGGGCGACGACAACTCTAGTTGCAATTTAAACCTTAACAATGAGAGCATAGCCTCATCTATTGAAAAAACAAATGATAACTTAAGTCACTCTAAGGAGGATTACAGTTGCTTCGACTACTCGCGTAGGTAAGTAATCACTTTGGACAATATTGATTGGCTTCTAATAAAACTCCTTCTATAGCTATAATGTGACCAATGGTAATGACTTAAGTGGCATACCCATGAACTCGTCTTTTCGGAATATATCCAAACATTTTAAGCGTCCGGATTTTATGCGCGGTATGAAAAGAAAAATAAATTTAATGAATCGTTCTGAAACACCGGGTAGCAATGATGGCGACGGCTTAGGCACAAGTAGCTCTGGCCTAACCCAAGAGATAGAGATGTTAAATATTGGCAGCAGCACACCTAAGAAGCGCAAAGCACGTTCATCGCCTATTCGGGGCGTTCTGAAGGTGCGTTCCCTCTCTGACGATGAAGTGCCTATGCAACATTTGTTAGGACCTGAAGCCAATGTGGCCAACGTTGTGTTTTCCACACCAGTCTCATCACAGAAACCAGCGCGACGCGATGGTGGCTTACTTGGAAAACTAAAGGCCACTCGTTTTGCGCTACCGCTTTCAACAGAAAGCCGGAAATTTGGGATTGCAGTAACAGAAAAACCATCGAGTGTGCAATATCATTTAAAGATGGCCGATGATCCAACCATGTCCCCCATTAATCATGGCGAGGGATCTGCTCCAAAAACACCAAAGAACACTAAAAATACACCTTTTCGCACACCAAAATCAGTGCGACGGGGAAATCGTGTATCAAACGAGCGTATATTGGGCACACCTGATTATCTGGCTCCGGAGCTGCTACTGAAAAAAGGTCATGGACCTGCTGTCGACTGGTGGGCCTTAGGTGTATGCTTCTATGAGTTTATTACAGGCATTCCTCCATTTAATGACGAAACGCCGCAAAAGGTCTTTGACAACATTCTTAACAAGAGTAAGCAACTATTATTTTCAAATTTCACACAGTATAAAAACCAACTTTAATTTTGTTGCTTAAGATATTGAATGGCCAGAAGGCGATGAAGCCTTATCAACAGAAGCTATGGAAGCAGTGGAAATGTTACTTACAATGGACCCCACAGAGAGACCAGCAGCCAAAGAAGTACAACAAATGCGCTTTTTTACCTCCTTGGATTGGGAGAATATAAGCATGCAGCAACCACCCTTTGTGCCTGCGCCCGACAATCCAACAGACACGGGTTACTTCGAAGCGCGCAATAATTTGCAGCACCTAAAAATATCAAATTTTTCCTTAGAAGAATAAGAAATATCGGAGCCGGTCTGTCTCCTGAAAACTAAAAGTTATTCTTTAATATAAGTTGTAATATTTTTTTTAAATGTCCCATTGTTATTGTTCGCTTAGTACATATTATATTTTCCGATTTCATGTTTGTTTTACAAACATTTCGTTAAGTGATAATGTTTAACGGCTCGATTTAGTTTATCCAACTACTCTTAGAAAAAAGCTTCAAGTATTAAACCGTCTAAAATGCTGTTTACAACAATTTCATAGTCTATTCTGTGCAAAAAGTATTCAAGCCAATACATACATTTTTGTAATAAAAGTTGTAAACTATTATAGCCACAAAATTATGAACTTTCTTTACTTTAGTTAAATTCATAAAGCTACCTTGTATCTCGACTGTCTACTTTTGTTATTATAAAGTTTATGATTTGTTAAATATATATTAAGTATTCTCACAAAACATGCATGCAAAAAATTATAAGTACTACTCAAGTATCGTTCCTCCATTTAAAGATAAAATAAACAAAGTCCTTTAAACTTTGCCCTATTCTTGTATAAATAAAATTATAAATATTCTGTAAAAAATAATTTTGAATTTATATTTTTCCATTAATAGCTGTACAAAAATGATCGAACTAATTCGCTTTAAGCTTAAAATCAAAGTTCCAGACCTCTGGAACTGTGTGGAAATAGCTTTGCTCATAGAAGACATTTATTAAACGGCAAACTATATGAGGGACGGCGCGAGGCTCCGGTATTGTCTGCTCCTTAAGAATGGCTATGGCCTTAACAATCAAATGTTTTACGTCTAAGAATTTTTTATTTGCCAAAAGCATTACCAACTCTCTCATAGAACTTTCGTAGTCCTCGCTGGGCAGGCGCTGGCTTTGACTGGCTGGGAATAGTGATAGTATCACACAAGCGAGGCAACGTGTTAACACTTTACGCCTAACGCAAAGATAATATTCAAGAAATAAGAAATCAATCATTATAATCATCATATTGGCACACACCTGTTCGTAATTATCTCAGACTTTAAACCGATGACACTTAAAAGTCCGTCGCCCCAACTTTCAGCTTTGGTTGAGGAGATTTGCAGAGAACGGGCAAGCATGCACAATGGTTTTCTTACATGCTCTGAGACGCTTAGCAGTTGGCATCCGCGTGATATGATTAGACCCCAAACCAAAGCTAAGCGTGGCTCTGTTTGAGGATTCGTTTTAAAGCTTTCCATCAGTTGAACAAGGTCCTGTAAGAAAGTAATCTTATCTCCAGTATTTTGAATTTCCTCTAGCTTATAGAGCCCAAAAACATGTAATGAAAAGAAGTAGCCACCACTCATAACAGGCATTAGTTCCATCTTCGGCAGAGACATTTCAAGAGCCTCAAATAGACCCTGCCAAGTAGGCGCATGCCAATCTACGTCAGCAGACGTTCGAAAGTAACTTTCGATACTGGCTTCCAACAGCGAGTAGATGCAGCTGATGTAAGAATTTAAATGCCCAATGGCATGTAGTGCAGCACACATTACAAGATTGCCTGGCTGAATTTGTTGCTGAAAGCGCACAAGTGTCTGAATGTGTATGCTAGAAAGCAATGTACGTTCATTTTATTAATTTAAATAATATACGTTGCATTCTTACTTGGAGATCTCTTCGCTTTGTGTTTGTGTTGGTGCAATAATTTCCAACATCAGGTTCAGTGCTTCACGTCGCCTTTCCTCCGGCGTACGTTGTTCTATGTCGCTGGAGATGGCGTGATCGATGCATTGCAACAGCTCCAGGAAGGAAGTAGAAAATGAGCGTGTACCTTCCTTGTTATCCAGCAGTTTTTTGTGCTTACTTCCACATATGCGATACATTCGCATTAGGCAACGTGTATACAATATACGTTTGGCTGGAGCTTGTTGAATCGATTGCAATGCTGCACATTCCGGCATCATGGCGCAGCTTATACGGAGTAGCCTAAGAGGATGAATTAGTGAATCAGTAGGATGTTCTTTTTTTTCAAGCTTGACCTATACTTACTCCAAGACAGCACGATCAGCGTAATTGCTTTTTGATGGCAGCTTAAGCACAATGGCTGGTTCTACGTTGCTAACAAACCATTTCATTACCTCTTCCAGCTCATTGTACTCCACCAGATGCCAAGGATATTGCATGGCTTCCTCTAGTATCTTGCTTGTGTTCGGATGCATATGTATGTTTGGTTCAAAGGCAATCTTTATAAAAATGCCAAAAAGCCGAGATAAGGTGGGTACTTGCAATGACTGCTCCACGAACCAATTATTCCAATCAATACGTATAAAGATGTGTCCTAACATTGCATGCGATTGAGGCAAAATCTTTTGCAAGCTATCGTAAAGCAAGTTAATATGCAAGGACTGCGGCCGAAATCGCTGCCATGGTAGCATTGCCAGACCCTCATGGATGGGTGCCAGTATATGTGTAGGCATGTTAGGCTGAGCAAAATGGTGAACATACCATGCAAACACGTGCTCCAGAATTTTATGAGAGGCCGGCAAATATTCTAGAACGTACTGTACGGCAAATATAAATGATAAAATTATGATTTTGCAATTGGATACATGTTGTTCACTCCATGGCACCAGCATTTTGCCTTGCCCTGTTAGCTGGCGTATCCAATTTGCAGCGGCTCCCTGTTGCGTGGCTGTTTCATCTGTGTAGGTTATCAGCCACGGAGCATACATATCGATAATAGAACCAAAGACAATTTCACTAACTGAAATATTAAGCAAATATAAATAATTTCGCAGGCATACATATGGGTTATACTAACTTTCATCTGCCAGCAGCTCCTGGTAAGTACATATAGCTGCAGCAAGAACAACATGACTAAAGCAAGTAAACCACATGGCCAAAGGCCTGCAGTAAGTCTCGTGCTTGGGATACAACCCGTGCAGGCCATGATGAAGTCGTTCCTTTTGAAAATGACGGGCTAGTAGTGAGCAAGTCTCAATGGCGGCTTTAAGCGTAAATAGTTTCTGCCGCCGAGCAAAGTCCAATGCACAATCATTTAATTGCGCATCTTGGGTTTCTAGCGTCAGAATACTAGTATTAGAGCGCGCGAGCAAAGCATTTAATAACTCTAGTAACACTAATGGCATTAGCTTTTGGTCAGAAATGCGATCCAGTACAAGTTGCATGACTTCGCCGTAATGCTGCGGAAAGTCATAGTCATAAATGTGCACCAACTGGCGACGAAATAGTGCCTGCAACAAATCACTGTCTGGTTGCGACCATGCCTCCAAGCCTTGTAATACCAGGTGTAGCAGTTGGTTTATTTCGCTTAACTTTGGCTGGAATGCTTCAAGCCAGCTTACCAAATCGAATTTCGAAAACAGAACAAAAAGAATTTTAGTATCACATCGTTTTAAATGTGATTCGATGAGAAATTGGTACATCTCAATAAAATGTTTGGGAGTAGTGGTCGATGGCACAAATACGCCTGCAAGCACTTCCAATAAGTCTACGCGTTTCAGAGCAAGCTTAAGAATCTTTAATCCTTGTTGCTCCTGGGTGATTTGTATAAACGCCTGTAGCAAAAAATATATTTAAGTAAACAAGTGAAACTAATAAAAAGTGGGACTCACGCCAAGTTCGTTCAAAGCCGTCGAGTACAGATCATGGGTGGGCTGAAATTGCAATGTAACAGCGGCCAATTGCTCGACAATGTAATAAAATAATTCCACTCCAATGTCTATGGCAATCTTTTGCTGCTTGTCTGTTAGCATAAGACAAATATATTCTCTGAAATCCTCTATGCCAAACACAAAGCTGTCTACATTAAGCACCAGCATTTCGTCAATAATTTTGCCATGACGCTCCATATAGCTGTCGATTTTGCGAGAAACTTCCTGATTACGGCGTATGTGCTCTGGAATTAACTTTATCTGCGCTGGACTTGAACACGTTCTTTTAAAAAGTAACGAGTCGCAAAATTTATTGCGAATTTCATTATAAGGCACCATTTGGTAAAGTTGTGGCACGGTGTCCAAATAGTTACGCTGCAGCGAGTTCATCTCGGCTGTGTTGTAGTGATATTTGCTGCAAGTATATAAATTATTCAAGTTTCGGAAAGCATAGATGTAAAGTGCTCTTACTTCGCCATGCTATTAAGTTTATGAATAGTACGTTCTATTTCCTTCAGCGTTGTGGCATCCAAGTGACGATCCTGTAGCTTTTCTGGGCGACAATACGGTGGCGGTGCATAACGCTTATCATATGAACTTAGATGGCTTTTAATACGCTGAATAGGCGTGCTCCATGGCTTAGGCTGCAGGGGACTTCGGAGTGGTTTTTTAATTTGTAATCGATGACATGTTCGAGCCCAAAGCTCGGACAGCTGCGTCTGCTCCATGCGAATAGTGGCAGGGTTAAGAAACTCTGTCCAATGCGCCATGTGACCACTCAGTAGCTCTCGCAGTTTTTCACTATTGTATTGAGCGGGAACATGCTGCACATCTTTGGGGTATTTGTTTATGCTTGTGTCTTCCAGCCAAAGTGCAAAAGTTTTCATGAGCAATGAACAATTACGAAAAAAGTAATTATTTGCATCATCGTTTGCACACTGTCTGGCATTGTTGTCATAGTAAACCTCAGCAGTCTTAAGCTGTGCTTTAATTCGCTTCATCAGTGCTACATTGTGCTCGTAAAACTTGTCAGATACTCCGTGAATATTGGTAAAACTGTGTTCACTTAACTCAAGTGGCACCCGCCAAAGGTATAGCTCAAAAAACATTTGGTTGACAATCGGAAAAAGTGGGTGTTTTATATCCATGCTGGCAATCCAGTTGGCGTATTTATATAGAACCAACATTTGGGTGGGAAATGTAGTAATTTTCTTAAGGCCCAATGTTTTCTTAAGCGTAGCTTCCATTTGGTTGCTACCTGTGTTGGTAATCATTTGATACAATAGTTCCGGCCAAAATTGCGTGTCTTGCAAGCGAAACTCAATCTCTAGCAATACCAGATTCAGCCAGCAAAATCGGGACGAAAGCATTGGAATTTTAGATGCAGTTGCTCCGCCAAACAATGCTTTCAATGTGGAAGACTTGAAGCCAGTCTTCCAGTCTGTGCAATCCTAATAAAAGGTAAATATATAAAGGTTGTCTTTTTTATATCAATATATAAATTTACCCTAAAATGATTGTAGAAAAATTCCAAAGACTGTGCGCGACAATCTGGAAATTGATATGCAATACGCAGTATTTGGTCAAGCAAATGCAAAACCTGCATGTTTATGGGCCAGTAAGGCAACGTGGTGAATGCGCTGAGCCACACATTAAGGATATTAAGGGGAGAGCTTAGGCCAAAGCTGCATGAAATAAGAGCAAACTGAGCAAGTTATTTATGCGCTACAGTTAGCAGTAAGACTTGCCTGGTGTATGATAAAAATTGATGATGCAGCATATCATTTAACAACTCAACAACTGGACCAACTGGATTTTCGTGAATGATGTCTTTGGCCATCTTAAGGTACGTTCTGTCTGCGTCCAACACTGCAAGCAGCACCTTTTGGAAACTGCCGATAAAAAAGTAATGAAATTAAAATTTTTTTAAGAGTATTTTTTCTGACCTTTGACAATTGGCTAACGTATCAGGCGCTTCGAAAAAGAGCGGGACTATCAGCTCCAGACAGCGTATGACGGCTGCATGGCGATAATCGCTTACTAGTTTTTGTAGCAGATCAAACCCGTATTGACAAATCAACGGTATAGAATGACCATGTAAGCTTACTAACACACCAACAAATAGTGCTATTGGGCGTTGCTCTTTAACTCCCTGATAAATTAAATCAATGCGTTCCAGTTCGGCCACATAAACCAGCTTTTCAGCGGGATTTTGCAATGTGTTTTTAACCGACTCTATGCACTGATCCATCAAGTGTAAATGCAGTAGTGATGCCATTGACCAGCACCAGTGGGCAAACTGTTCCTTTGTGGATTGTGAAAAGTCAATAAGTGCCGAGACTTGTCGTACACTTTCCGAAATTCCCGAATAACCAAGTGTCTCCGGTGCATGCCTGTTCAGCGCCTCAGTTATAAGACACGCCATGCGAATATGAATATTGTGCGGCAGAAACAGGCGGCCATCGTAATCGAAGCCCCAATTAATATTTGTTATGATAAGACGCGCTAGCAAATTTTCCTGTGCCTTGAAATCATAGTTCAGTAGCCAATGCGAGAGCACCTCGAAGCTGTCAATGCTTGGTTTCCAGTTTTCCAATGGCAGCGATTTGTAAAGATACATGATGTGCTCAATATTGCCAAAGCTTAATTTTACTTGAAACAATAAACAAGCCATAAGGTCCTCATAAGCTAAGGTAATATTAACAAGCATATCTCGAGCTGTCTTGTAGGCGAATTCCCGCGTCGATTTGTTAACAAAACCAATCTGTGCAACGAAAGGCAATAAAATAATTATTGAAAATTATGAAATATAATTTTGGGTAAATGTACTTACATGAAATATATGAAGGCATATAGTTTTAATGAGATGCCAATCTTTGGCGCTATCTCGGTCATTTGCCATCTCAAAAAAAGCTTGTAGCAAGTAGTACATGTCCTCGGGCGCTGCATCTGCGTTATTGACATTAAACTTTGTCCAAAACTCTGAAGCTTCATACGCTGCGATAGGGTCTTCGAGCAGCTCCTTTGACAGATCGTTAGGAAAGCCAACATTGAGATAGTAAAAGATGTGCCAAACTACGTCAGTATTCAGTTTGTCATACGGCAGTGATGAGAAGTACTGCCATGTAGCCAAGTTACGAGTACGGTAGATGTAACTGCAGGCGCGGATAAGTAAAGCATTTACTTCCACTTCAATGCGTTCGCAAATTTCTCGAGGCTTTCTGACATTGTTTTGGCTAAACAATAGTATGGAGCAATGAATGACTTTTAATTAGTAATAAACAATAGGTTTCTTACACGAACAACTCATGATAGTCCAAAACATATTGCAGCGAATGCCTTATTAGACGCCCCAACCGCTTGGCCAACTGTTTGTATCGCTCGTTATTGTACGTTAACATGCCTTCACCCAGGGTCTCAATTAGCTGTCCAAAGAAAACGACAACAACAAGCACTTTCTCAGGTACTATCATATCCGGCTCAATGATGTAATCATCCAAAAATTTCTCAATGCTCAGGGCAGAACTGCAATGTTGAGTTGCTTTGTATAAGAGTTGCATCCAATGTTTTAGGAAATTTATAAACTTACCTAAAAAGCCTTTCAAATGGCAGCTGATTCAAGAGAGCGATTAGGTCACTCTCTTTGAGACCAACACAATCACCTGTTGGCGTCTGCGTATCCTCGCCATCTGAGTCAACAACAGTCCAGCGCTCCTCTGCAGCTGTGCCCGATATCTCTTTGTGTGCTTGCACATAGTTTCTAAGGTATTCATTGCGTTTTTTAACAGGCAAGAGCAATATTTGCAATACGGCAATGCAGTGATTTAACTCTGGAGAACTTAGTGCCAATGGCAGTTCGGACTGTCGGACTTTAGTGCTACCTGTTGTAGTATCCATGCCAGGTAGTTGTAGAAATTCTGATGACCAAGCACCTACACCACTGGGACAACGCAAAATGTTGAAAAGCAAAAACCAATGATCCTCCTTTGTGGCCAGCAGTAATTGGAGAGAGACCAGTTTACGCAGCCAAAGCTTTAGCTCTGCATCAAATTGCTGCAAATATGACAGCTAAGTAAAGAATATTTTATAATTTTAGTTGGAACACTTACTGCATTCGGACTCAGCTTGCGTACAAAGGTAAAAGCTATTGAAATGGCACGGCGCAGTTGTGCGACACATTGCAATGTTGTGTCATCAAGCCGCGTGTGCAGCACAAGCGTTGCCATGTCATCGATTTGTGGGCAGGATGCCAGCAGTTTGTCAATGATTTTGTCAATTTTTACTTTAGTACTCTTTGTTGCAATAAGATTGGTAACGTACGTGTGGCAGAGCAGATCATGCAAGCCGGTTAACGCAGCGCTGGCAGCCTCCAGTTTGATGGGATCCACTTTGATGCGACTTTTATAAATAAATAGCTTTAGTTATTACTTGTAACTGATTTATTTTTACTTACTCATAGGTGATGCTCTCGCGTAATGTTACTTTGTCGCCGCAACTTGCGCTAAAAGTGCGTGTAACTGCCTCTCTTTTCCATATAACTTGCTGTGTGTCATGACAAGCTTTGCGACACTTCTTTATATCATGCAAGTTAGATGTTAATTTGCATTGTAGATTATAGTAGTCCAAAAGAGCTACATAAAGCGGATCCGTTTCGCTGGACTCGAGCAGCGAATTCATAAGAAATTCCTGTTCAAATTGTTTGACCAATCCTAGTTCTGTACATTGATACACTTGTCTCAACTGTTCGGCACTAAAGGGTTTTAGCAGACTGTGCGTTAGAGATACACCCTGAGCGCTGCACTGTTTGGGCTGCTTGTAGATAATCTTTGAAATGTGCTCCTCTGCCATGTTCTCGGCTAATTGCATGTGGCACAGGCTGGGATATTGCAAGACATGCGCTTGGCCAACTGATATAGCTGTAGGCGGTGCACTCGCAGCTTGAGTTTCATTTGATATAGTCGCAGTATTGTGCACCACCATGTCCGAAATTCCACAATCGTGGCTTACTATCGCCAATTCGCTATTGCTGCCGGTCTTTAAGGTAATACGCTCAAACTCCTCCATTAGCGCATTATTTTCTGATTGTTCTGTTTGATTTTCTTGACATGATGCTGTCGCAATTGCTATTTCCTCTTCAATTTTACTTTTTGATAAGTCAGCGTATTCCTCTTCTTCTTCTTCTTCCTCTTGATTTGGTTCGACGGACACCCTTTTCTGTTGATTATTTTTCTTTGTTTTCTGTAAATCAAGTCGCAATTATATTAAATGAGAACGAACGCCAAAAGTTGCATTAGTTTATCTTTACCACTTTTTTAGGTTTTGCAATAGTAGCCATTTTATGGATGAATTCTTAATTAGTTATTGTGAAATTAACGTTGTAAAAATAAATCACAAATGCCTTGTATGCAATTAATGATTCTTTTGCTTGTTGCAATTGCCGCAAAGTGTAAAATCGCCGAAGAAATTTACTTTTGTATTGTGTTGCAGAAACAGCTGTTTGTCAGCGTTGGATGGGTAGCACTTGTATTATAACCCAAGTGGACAGCGCTATTTGTTTGGCCGCACTTTATACACCCGCGTTATTTGAATAATAATTTTATTGCCAAATCGAAACTAAGCCGCTTAAGTCCTCGAATGTATGTATTAGTATCATTACAATTATGTATCTAGCCTTTTTTAATATTTACGTATCTATGCATTGTATTGTTGTTGTGTCTATATAAATTGCATACACTTTTTTTTGCTGCTAGCATAGATTTAAAGCAGAACAGTAAAGTATTAGACATTTATAATTTTAATAATCACCTTAATTTAGTGTAGATGCACTATAGTTTATGAAGTGATAAAAGATTTATATGTAGGTTATGTATAGACTTCAATTTTACCTACCATCGAATCTGTTTGAATGCAAAAAGTGACGACTGAGAACTAATTTGCATTGGAGACTCCTATATATATATATATATATATATATATTACTATCACCTAATATCGTATAGGAGTCTCCAATGCAAAATAGTTCTCAGTCGTCACTTTTTATATATATATATATATATATATATATATATATAGTCACAGCGACTAAAGAACGTTGCAAAGTTATATTAAGAGAGAGGCTTCATTATTGAATTCTCTGATCGAGTAGCACTATTTACAATCGAACAGTTTTGAGGTAAAGCTTGCCGATAAAACATATTGAATTCGGTAAAAATAAATTTTTTAAATGAGAGTCATATGATATATTTGATCTCGTTTTAAATAACCTTGTTTTGATTAGGTACAAGTATCTGCTTCCCAGCTATTTTTAATCCAGTTTGTTGTAGAATCATAAAAAAGAAACTGTGGCCAAATTTCAGTGTTTAAATGAAAAATAATAAGAAAAATAAGAGACACGTGAAGGAGCTTCAGTACTTTACCATCCATGCGAGCAAACCTAATTGTTTTATGGCAATATTCAAAATAAATCGATTTAGGAGTTCATTTCGTTTTAATTCATTCACGTACTTATGTAGTAATTTCAAAATAGATATAAATAAGTCTTTACTATGCGTTTTTGCATCGCGTTAGAACATAGTACAATAATTCAACTCTATTAGAGTAAATATTGCTCAACAATATTGTATGAATATATACGATATATAAAGATATACATAATATACTTGTACAATAATCACAGCATCTTTAATGTCCTTATTATCTGCATATAACGTTCAATCTTAGCATTCATATAGCATATCGTAGATACATTATGTATAAATATAGTAATTATATACAATTTAGTTAGTTATTTAATTTTGGCTATGACTTAATTTTAACTAACTTAACTATATTATGAACTATTTTAGTTTTTGCGTCGTTTAGCAGGTTGTGTGTGTGCATCTCACAGTACTACCTTCGGATTAATGGGGCGATAGATGCCTTGCTCGCCACCGGGAACTTCGTCTAGTTGAATTTTATTATCGCTGCTTAATGACTTTTGGCCCTCAACCTCCGAACGACTACTGGTGAAGACCGCATCCAAAGGTTTGCTTTTTTCGTTCTCATTGTGCAGGTGCATCTCACCATGTGACTCATAGGCGTGGTTTATTTTTTCTACCTTTCCCGTTGTAATGGTTGATGAGTTGGTACTGCTACCATTGCGCCCATTGAGGCCCGATTCCTCTTCGTTTTTAATATAGTAAGGCTTGGCACCAGCGAGTCTATTGTATATATTGAAGACAAAGGGATGTAACAGCTTGGCATCATATGCGTCATCAGGATGCTGGGTTAGCATGCTTATAAGTGTGCCAATGAGGACTGTCAGTGCTGTGCCAATTAAACTATAGTACATGAAGCTAATAGAGTAGAATGCCTCCAGTGGAGTGCTGAAAAAAGATTAAAGAATTCAACATTGACTTGCCAACTATATTGTATAGACAACAAGATTACCGCTCGTGAGTTTCACTGGGTGCCTGCTGTATAAAGCTTTGATTGTGACCATCAATGGGTGTATGGGTCAGCAGCCAGGGCAGGCTGTCCATGTCAGCGTTGGGCTTACCAATTGATTCTGAGAAGGTAAAGTTGGAGCAACCCTAAGGGGGTATAGACCAGATTAGTAAAAAAAAAAATTCGCACATGAAGAAAGAAATAATAATAACTTACATCCGTGGATGTGGGCAGCATAACTGACGATTTTTCAACAGTCATGCTGCCGCCAATAATCCAAAGCACAAATGCACAGGCTGATACCATGCCCGCAGAGGTACCTTTCCAGTTAGCAATGGGCACTAACATGGCCAGCAGAAAGCAACCCAGCAGTGGCCCAGATGTAGCGGAAAACACTAGCAGCGAAGACTCAATAACTCCAGAGAGCAGTCCCACGCCAAAGGCCACGCACATGATGATAAGTCCAAATATGACTGTGGTTATTTTAATAATGCTCAATTGTTGCTTGTCATTAAGACCCTTAAAGCGAGGCAGCAGCGAAAGGAAATCCTCCCAGCAGACAGTAGCCAAGGAGTTGAGGTTGGATACCATCATGCTAGTAAATATAAGAAAAGTTAGGAGAATTTCATGTATATTAACCATATACATACCATAAGGCGCTATTGAATAAAGTGGCCATAAAAATGCCAACAAAGCCTGGTAAAAAGCCAAGCTGATCTTCTACAAAGAATGGTAAAATTTCATCGGGTTTCTTGATGTATCCCTCCGCCAAGGGATCACAATTTATATAGGTAGAGTAAATGACCATTCCAGAGACCCAGGACAGGGAAAAGAAAAAGAATACCAGTGGTACGTTGGTCAGCATGACGCTGAAAATAGTTAAATTGATTTTGTTAATATTTGCACCTGGAGTAGAGATAATAAAACTTACCGTCGCACATCCTTTAGAGATTTAAGACTGACATAGCGCTGCATAAAGTTCTGCTGGCAACCAATTTGTGAGACCGACATAAAGAGTTGACCCATCCAGGCTGAAGCAGTGTCCACGCGTGTTGTCAAATCGCCACTGAAGTTCCAGAAGTTCAATCGTCCTGTAGGCGATGCGGCAGAAAGTTGCGTGTAAGCAAATATCGATACAACAAATTATATCGCTTGCGATTTTTCTGAATCTCAAAAAATTTACTTGGACTAAATTATTAAAGAGAAGTGACTTATTGTATACCCGTGCAGAATACGGTAGCGCACTGAAGTGGAGTGCTCACTCCCTACACGTTTTTGTAGTGTCAATTTTCGCATTGTGTTTATATGAACTGTTGTTGTTGTTGTCGCTGGCAATTTTGTTGCCAGTGCCATTTTATGCCGTCTTTATCATCATCATCATTTATGCGCATAATGAGACGACGCATACACAGTAGTGGCAACAACATCTCGGATACAACAATGGCGGCAATGGGAACAACAGTGGATAACATTTTAATAGTCATCATTCGTCAGCATAAATGAGGCATATCCAGAGTGTACACACACGCACATGATTATATGACAGCTGCGCTAATAAGACATGGCATGATCAATGGCAGCAATGGCAACCACTCAACAACAGCCAAAACACCAAACCCACCTACCGGACGGCACTGATTCAGTGCGAGTGCAACTTACCATTGTCACGATTTAAATCGTAAACCCGTTTGGGTCCTCCAGTGGAAATAGTTCCCTGAATGCAAACTGCAACAGTCACTACCAATATGGTCAGTGTTTGAATGACATCAGCATTGATAGCCGCCTTGAGTCCACCCTGTTGTTAGTATGCAATAGATTAAGTATACTCCACATAAGTTAGCGCCATATAATATTTTTTACAATCAACTACTCACCAATATGGTAAAGAATATGCAGATAGCTGACATACCCATAATGGACGCCCAATAGGGTATGCCAATCACTGTCGACAGCGCCACACTGGGCGTATACGTGGTAATGCCCAGCGAGCAAATCTGCCTCACCATGTAGGTGGCCGAGGCAAGGCAACGCACCGTACGGCTCTTGAATCTAAAATGAATTCAATGGAGGGCAGTGAGTGCAAGTTGGCAACATTAATTGTTGTAGCTGGGTTTCCACTCGATTTTCAGCTTATTTGCGGCCGTAATTAAGTGCTATCGTCTTTCATTTACGAGCGGTCATAGAGTATACAATATTTCATTAGCTGCGTTTATTAAAGTTTTTAATGGCTATTCACCTTTTTATGCGCAGCTTAACTTCTTTTTTTTTACCTTTTTCACGATTAAATGTGGCACGAGTTTTCAACTGGGTGAGGTTACGATGCAGTTTATGCGGTAATTGTTTATTATGATTTTTGGTTGAAAACTACAATTTACAAAAAATATTGATATTCGTACCGAGTTATTTCCCTTGAAAACGTTGATATAGAAGTCAATAGAAAGCGGTCCAAAGACGTATAGATAGATGGGATAACAAAATATGAAATATTTTCATGAATACTTAAAATTAATGTTCTGTTGTAAGAGTTTCGTAATTAAATTTGTGATAGTTTTTGTAATAAATTTGAAATTTTTGAGTCGAAATCACTTGTTTTCGATTTTGATTTTTTGATTTTTAGAGCTAGTAGAATGGTTTAAAATAAACAAAATATACAATTTTCCATAATTAAAGATTACAAAATGGTGTCAATACAAATGAAATCAAATCATTATAATGCATTACGCATAAACCTTTCGTGTATGTGTGTAAACATTATAAAGCTACCTTAAAAATAGGGAAACAATGGCCGCCATTACAGTTCTTGTTGCGGCCGTGCACAATTTACGACGAAAAAAGGCTTCAAATGCGAAATACCAAAACAACAACAACATCGACGACGACGGACCAAACGATATAACAAAATATAGAGCTTGTACCTTGGTTTGATTGTTTTTATAGTTTTGTGGCTTTATGGCCAAACAGTGTCTTGGGTTACTCTCGAAACTCCAAATCAGCAAGTTGCTGTGGTTGTAAAAATTTCTGTGTTAATGTGTTGAAAAATGAGTATGTGTGGCAGGAGTTGCATGTAACAGGCATCTCCCATATCGGAGAACCTAATGATTGTTTGGGTGGGTATGAGTGGTATGTATGGATGTAAACATCATTAAAGTAAAGTGCCATACACACACACACACACACAGAGAGCTAAAATGGAACAGAGCCACGACCCAGACTAACTTCATTTTTTTTATACATTTTGAAAAGGGCGCTGCGTATGTGAGTGTGCATGCGTGTGTTTGTGTGTGTGTGACATTTCGTATAAAATTATATTCAAGTGACTCGTTGACTTTGCATTTGAGTTGAGCATAAGAATTTTATAGCATACTTTTGAGCGCAAATTTTGTAGCACTTTATTTGTACCCTCAACTGTTGTCTTGGCATTTAATGGAGCAGGCACTTGTAGAATAGTGTGGGGAAGTATCAAACAGATAGACAAAGTCAAAATACGCTCTATTAGATGCACATATACTATATATTGATGAATCACAAGATGATTAATTATCCAGAGCAAATATTTATCAGTCTGTGCTGTCAGCACAGATGCAGCTTATCTGCATGTTGTGCCTTGAATGATTGGACAGCTCGGTGCTATAGTTGTATCAGGTGTCGCATAAGGCACATGAATTAAGTTGAAAATGACCTGGCATGGGCAAGTTGATCTGCTGGGCTTTATTTGGTCCAGACACACATGCACACATCTACACACACGCACACACATTCACCTACATGCATGAGCCCGTAGCTGGCTGCTTTTGACAAAAGAAAATCCAATGAAATCCCTTGTACATACAAGGATATTGACATAATTTAAAAAAGTGCTGACTGCATGCGAACGCCTTGCCATTATTAATATTAAAAATCACGCATACGCCACATCGATCGTATGCAAATTACAAGTTGCTTTAATCAATAAGTACTGTAAATACACACATACAAATACTCGAAACACTCGCGCACACACACACACACACACACACACACACCCCCACAGCCAAACAACATGCAAGTACATATTTGCACTTTTCATTGTGTGGCTAGAGCCTGCTCATTTGGTCTCGCATTACAAACGCCTCAATATATTGTTTACCAGACAGACATATATATGTTTTCTCTGCTTGATATTTCAATATTGAATCGTGTGGCCAACATGAGTATAATGAGCTGGCACTTAACCGCTGACTGCTTTGCTGCTGAGATGCTCCAACACTCTGAAACTGACATGCGTCACCTTAATATTGTCGTGCAACACATCATGGCATAAATCTGGTAGCCAGGACGCAGTTGTTCAATTACAATGCTATAAGGTAATATAAGGATACACACTTTGTGAAAATCGACCGCACAGATTCGTTTGTAGTTGGAGGTAGTAATGATTGGCATGGGTAAAGTACATCACTCTGAGGCAGACTGACCTGATGGTGCGATGAGGAGGACACTTTGATTGGCGTCTGTGGCATCTTTGCGTTGTCCATAAACGGTTTGGGCGGGGCAGCAGCAATAACACAAAACATACTTCGCCTTAGCTTATACAAATATAAGTGTGGCATATGAAGCAGAGAATGTCGGGTTTGGGGCCAAGGGGCTTACCAAGTAAGAGAGGCACAGCAGTGTATAACATTTATTTTGGCATTTGCACATTCCCGTTGTTATTTTGCTGTTGTTTTTTCAACAGTTGTTACTGTGCTTGTAACGGAAATTGATAAAGAAATGTTATTCCTAGTGCCTTGGTAAACATGACCTATCTCCCTATTGTGTACACCCACATTTAATACTTATAATATGTTTATGCAGTTCGCTCATTTCGTGATAAAATATTACAATGTGTAACCAAATATGTGGGATAACGTTTACAAACGGGTAAGCTGCTGTTACTTTGGGTTGCAAAAATGCGACACCTTGGTCAGACAAATTAAATGAAAATGGGACTGTGTATGTAACGGTTTTTAAGTACGAAGAGATCCCTCTGGCCTCGCGTACCCAAAGAGTAGAGGAAAATTACTGTCATCGCAATGTATGTGTTTGGCAAAAGACAGCTTTTTGCTGGTGGCAATGTTTTAACGACTTCAGTGGAAACGCGATTATATCCCGATAACTGCCGCATATAAACAGAAGGCGCGCACACACACATATAAATAGATTCATTTGTGTTGACAATGTATGAGTGCCGCTGCTGCTGCTGCTGCTGCTGCTGGTGGTAGTGGTGGTGCTGCTTCTGATGACCAAGTGGCCGGCATTTGCTTGCGGTCAATTTTAGCTTGATATGTCAATTTAATATGATTTATGGGATTTATTGTTTTCGTTTTTGTTTTTGTTTCTGTTTCGGGCTTTGGATTTCATTTTGTCTGCATTTCATTTTATTTCTACCGATATGAAGCATTTGTTTCTCTCTCATTCAGCCTGTTAACATTGTGTTCATCACAATAAGTGCGATGTCTTTGTGTGTGTGTGTGTGTGTGTGTTTGTTTGTTTGTTTGTGAGTAATGACCTTAGGCTGACGCTTATGTCAATTGATTGAGCGCATGGCTGTGGCTTTGCCTTTGCCACACTCTTTCCCCTGTAGCCATTGTTTTAATTTAATTGATTTACTAGTACGCCAGTCAGCTATATCCGCCCTAGCGATACCCTGAAGCCCAGGGCTAAAAAGTACATTAACTTAGTGATGAAAACGATGAGTGGAAGTCAGACAGACTGTCAGACAGACTATATTAAGAGTAGAGTTTGCTTTTGGAAATTAAACAGAGGTTCACACGAGTTCGTACAGTCTACAAAGAGAGGAGAACGTAATGGAAGAAAATCAACCAGAAGCATCTTAAACCTTCACAGACCTAGTTACAAATTTACAAGCAAGACAATAAAAACATTTTCTATTTTAATGTGAATCTATTGACTTAATACACAAAAATATTCAAGTAATTTCAACCAGGTCTACTTTGTCAGATGGATAGAGAGTATATTAAGGTCGTATGACCACAACCCCAGTTCCCATCAACTTGTTTTTGCAGTCTTTGTTGGCTTTGTCGTTGTTGCCGTATAGTCTATTAAGTGTCACACCACCAGTATCCACTAGTTGACTTGGTTTAACTCGGTCTTCGTCCTCGCGAGCTGCGTTTAATAACTTCAAATTAAATGTAAGTGCCTCAAAGTATGCAATAATTGCAGTGCCACAATGCCAGCAGGCAGAAAGCAGTTTGAACGAAGGTCAAGTCGTTTTAGCGTCAACGACCAACAACTGGAGACCCAAACCAGGACTCAGACACCCCCGAGTCGCTTTTATACCCAATCCGCCTCTTAGGCATTATTAAGTGCATAGACATTTTGCTGCACTGGCTGACACTGACCATTGTCATTGGCGTTTAGTAGGGATTGTCTGCTCTGGTAATTCACAGGTCCGCACATCATTTATCATAATGCGTATATAAAGTTGTGCGTGTGTTTCCATAAGCATAAATCATAAGTTCTCAGCCTGATTGAAATAAAACAAAAGGACACCAAATTAGTGGCTAATTTAATACTATAAAGCAGAAAGCGCGTTCTTTGCCGGACTGAGGTCGCAGGGTCTAATCGTTGCAATGGGGCTTACGAGTCGAGTTAATTTCGTTATCAAAGCACGCCCACCAGCTCCGGAAGCGGGTAGCGTCCTTTGATTGGCATAAATAAACATAATCAGGCACAGCACTAAGGTACAAGGCGTAAGTTGATGTGAGCAATAAAAAGTCTGTATGCAGCTACAAACTGGCGCTAAAAGGTTGCCATTTTCTTCTCCTTGACACATGCCACCAACTCGAATCAGTTTTTCATGTAGCACATTGGAAGAGGGTGAGAGATTGAGTTAGTGGGGCAGAGACGCTGTTTGTACCAAAAACGTGTTTCCCTTAACAACTTTGTTGTCTTTGAATTGCAAATCACGCTGCCACTCAGTCCAATCTCCCCGCCCTACGCTTTCCCAGCCACTTCACGTATTTGTGTTTACTTTGCCACCATGTGAGGGCGTCTTTATTTATGCGTGCATGTTGCCCTTTTTACGGTGTTTTTTCCCATTTTTATTTTTTTGCCTTTTATTTATTTGCCCAGTTTTCCAGTGGCACATGCTCATCCCACCCAGCTGGCACTTCGACTGGCTCTTGTACTCGTAAATATTGAAGCAGAAATTTAAATGCACTTACAAGTGCGCGCACTTTGGGCTAAAACCCGCTGACGCTGCTTTCTTTGTAGATTGGTTACATGTCGTTAAGTGCAAATAGTTGTCACCACTTGCAGCAGGTAACATGTTTTAGCCTGGTTCATGGTAAACATATCAATTTAGATTTAATTGCTTTTTGTTTGCCTCGAATATATGTAGGACATAGCTTGCAACATTAATTGGCTTTGACATGTGAAGGCGGTTCAGACGGCCAGCACTTTCGTTAGCTGCTGGAAGATAGCGTCTGACTTGACCATTGAACTTGGCCTGAACAACGCCCCATGAAGCTAACTCAATGCACCCGTATAACCCGAAAAGGCCAAAATGTGTCCGAATGGCAAATCAAAAAGAAAGTCAGAAAATTTATATGAGCTAAGGGTGTACATATAACAGATAACACTTGAACCTCGGCACAGTAGGCCAAATATAAAAATTTGGTGACAAATTTTTAAGTTGTAGAACTGCAGTGGGGCTTGAAATCCAATGTAACCAATAATATCATTTAATCTTAACACATGCGCATAGTAATTATTTTTTGAAGCATTCTATTGCATAAATTTTTAAATATTGGAAAACCAACAGTTGTTAGAGGATGGATGTGGGCTTAACTTAGCAACGAGTTTTTGAACATCAGTCTTTTTTGGGGCGAACAAAAATATCGCAAAATTTAACGATATTACAAAAAGAACTAAGAAAACTCAATGGGCCTTTATTTTTTTTACTATATTCATAAAAGCCTATTTGCAGAGTTTTCCATAGTAAGTGTTCGTGTGCGTGTCTAAGTGAATGTTTGTGAATGAGTGTTGAATGGCAAACGTCAGTTGCGACAGTCAAGCGACCAATGCTTTCAGTATCTATACGAATATGTGAGTGCGAGTGTGTGTGTGTGGACTTTTGTTTTGCAACTTTTGGGATACTGAGCAAGTGTCGCCCCGTCGCGTTGCGTGATGGCTGACGGCAACAACACGAGCTATTTATAAACATTATGACACAAACGAATTGTCATACAATTTGTCAACAGTCTGTTTCTGAGTGTGTGTGCGTGAGTATCTGTGTGAGAGTTGGCGTGCGTGTGAACATCTTTTGTTTTTCATGAATTCGCTTCTATGTTGACTTTATGTCAAGGATTTGTCGTCTACACTCATGCTAAAGCAACGCTGCTTATACGTAATAATTTTTGGTATTCTTCTTGTTTTTGGCCACATGTCGTGCCTGTTTATGGTAGATTCACTTATCGGCTGTGCTGCCTGCCTCTCCACTCTACACGGCACCGCCACTTCCGCTGCCATCACCACACTCGCCGATTTTGATAAAGTTGTATGCATAAACATGTCGCGAGTGCCAGTTGCGATGACAAGCAACAATGAGGCTTAAAATTTGTACCATTTTTACTCCCACTTGGTTGACATGGGTCCTCAGCCCAAAGAAGGGGTGCTGCTGCCAGTTTTGACAAAACTTTCTTTTTGCTGCCACCACACATGCATACCATGCATGTGTTTGTTGTCATTTGTTTGCCATTTAACTAAATCGCAAATGAAATTGCCATTGTTGTGTTTATGTGCTTTTTGTTTTTGTTGTTGTTGTTGCATATGTTTACGACGTGTTCGAAATCGCTAGAAAGTCTTGAAGCCATGACTAAGATTGATGGGTGACTGAATGAAAAACAGCAACTGGCTGAACCTGTCCGAACGGAAACTCTACGACTGGTCACTGACTGCTCCAGCCTTATTCAATTAGCTTAAGTGCTGCTGTAGCATGGGAGCTGTCTGGCAGTCAATGAATCGTATTTCTTTGCCTACTCCAGCATAAATTTGGCATACCGAAAAAGGCTTGATAGTGTATGTCTAATAAATATGCGCTAAATATGGAAATAGCCCAAAGTCTTAAGGCGCCTAAGGTTGTGGCACTTTTTGACTAGCGCCCAAATGTAGGCAACATTATTTTGTAAGCCAGCCATAACGACAAGCTCATTTAAATTACGTCGCATACGAAATTTAAATAATTTCTCAATTTGGCACAGCCTCAGCTCGTGTTCAGTTGCTCCCCTACCCAGCACATGCCAATTAAATTTGAATCAAATTATGTCCAAGACTCGCCTCACACCCAGCTTCGTACTGCTGAACAGACTGTTTGTTGCGCATTTGTCAGTTTTTGCAATTAATTGAATTTTCTCGTTGAATCTGCAAACATTTGATAACAAATTTGTTAACTAATTTCGAACTTAAAAAACAATTAGGCTTTGGCTGCGACAAGGCGGCAACTTGAGTGCGGCATCATCGAGTTGATGCCACTTCAGGCAACTGACTTTAAAATGGTATTGGCGAACAAGACTATATAAGGATATTGTACATATAGATTATTTATTTGTTTTGTTTCTGCTTTGGCTGTTACTTTTATTTTTACTTTGCTTTGTCGCAGACTTGTTCAATTTTTTTTTTGCTTGTATTCGTATTTAAAATGTAATTCAAATTTATTTGGATAAGGAGCAGCAGCTCATGCCAGGACCAGCAATACACGTTGCCAGTGGCTTTGCCTTTGTCTCATTTGGCTTTCTTAATGAAGAATAAAATTGTGTGTCAAAGTAGTGAGAAGGAAGAGAAGAACAATTCGTTAAGACAAAAGCTACAAAATTAAAAGAAATGGAGTCATTTTCAAGTTGATATTTTTCGTTGTTTTCAGATTTTAACGTACAGGAATTCATATTTAAAGCTACAAGTGCAAGAGTGCAGATTGCGCTAACTACAACTACAACTAAAAGAGCTTTTAATCCTTACTTAAATTGCAATAACATAAACCAGAGTGTCTCTTCTATTGCACTCTTATGACCGCCGAAGCTTAAATTATTTGTAATTCTACTTACCTGAGATCAATGTATTGGTAGACTGAGGTAACCCCGAGACTAAAATAAACTGGCACAAACACAAAGCATACAATAGGATAAGCGGTCATCATGCCATAAATGATCTCCCACATGGCTGAGCCGCGATAATACAGTTCACTAGGATAACCTATTAAAAGCAAAGTGAATTTCTTAGTTTAAATAATATGCCAAAGCTGCTGCCACTTACCCAGAACAGAGCGCACGCCGAGCGTGCCACGTGCTATTGATATCATGACGGCCACAATTGAAACACCGCCAGTGGCGAATACATAATCTGCCTTACTGCGTTCCTTACGCTTGCCAAAAATACGCGTCCAAAGTGGTCCCAAGACAGTTAGTGCTATGAATAACACGAACATTAGGTAATCCCAGCCGAGCGTGCTTAGATCCTTGGCCATGTTGTTGCCTTTGTTATAACTGTTGTTGCTGCAATGAGAAAATGCAAAAATCAAATGCCAAGTTTGCTGGAAAAGTTTCCAAGTTGCGGCAAACAACTTTAAAGCGGCACCTAGTTCTGGTTACGTGGGAGCTGCAGTGGGAGAGTTTTCACAAATCGTTTTCTAGCATAGTTGAACATGTGCATGTTAGTCACGCCCGGCGAGCATAATGTCGCTGTTGGCAACAGTGTTGCATATCGCCAGGACACATGCTTGTGTGTATGTGTATGTGAGTGTGTGCAGCAATCTACGTAGATAACTTAACTACACCGAAATGAACTAGTTTGGGATAGGTTTCAAATATAAATTGAATGATAGACACATCGGTTGTACGAAGCGACACAATTACTGCTCTACAAGAGTAATAAATTTTAATTTTTGCTCACTTATATCACAATTTTTAAATAATTTTTTTCCCTATATAAATTATTTTAGGTTTCGGGAACATTAGACTAGTTGCTGAAAGTAATTCGAAATATTTCATTCATAGCTTGTTAATAGTTCGAAGTCCCACCCAATAGCTAAAATTTAAATTGAAAACATACTAGGCGTTTGACCAGCCTTATCGATACAATCTGCAATTTCCAGTTGGCTCAGTTCCGAGTTGCAACTTCACTAGTTGCACGATTAAAGTAGTGAGCAACCAATTCAAAATTTACAATTTTCCTGTAGGGAACAGGATGCGGAGAGAGTAGGTGGGGGTCATCATAACACACACTACAACTGAGATAGAGCAAATGAGTAAAAACAAAGCAAAATGTTGGCACTTCTTTGTAACGGACTTTTTGTTGCAAAATTTATGGAGTGTGTCCTTTGCTTCCTCTTTGCCTCAACATTTCCATGTTTCCATGTTTGTTGCAACACTATATTGGAGTCTCTTACTTCTCCTCCATAATTCCTATGTGTGCAAAGTGTTCGAATGTATGTGTGTGTTTGTGTGAGTGTGGGTTGTGGTCTTAGAAGTGACAACATTGAGTGGCCCACAAAGCGCGGAGCTTAAGTGCGCTTGGTCTGTGGTCCCATATCTTTTTTATACGTTTCGTTTGTTTTTTCCTATTTTTTTTAGTTTGGTGTTGTTGCTGTTGGTGGGTGGCCAACAAACTGTTGAGCGTTGGGTTGAAGGCCATCAGATAATTCTACATATAAATACTATGTAGTTGGGATAAGCGTTTACTCTTTAAAGCGTTATCCGAACACATAACTCATAAGTCCAATTAAATAGCCAACAGTTTTCTTGCTGCCCATTAAAATAATGTCATGTCACTTGATTATCATCAGTTTTTATGTCTAACTAATTGACAACATTTAGTATCCAGTTTTTACTACATAAAAAAAAAACACGTACTACAACACATATATTTTACATATATGATATATAGTTAGAGTTTAGTTTTGAATACCCTATAATCGGCTATCTTTAAATGACAGGGGTTGAGTAATTTCGAAGGCGAAATACTGTTTTTGAAGTATTATATTTTCTTTAAAAATTTATGAAATCCATCAAATTTTTTAAAAATAAGCTTGAGTTGAAATTCGACACTAAAACTAGTAATAATTAAAGTCAGTAGGGTAGGTGGGGGTCATCATAAAACATACTACAACTAAGATGGAGCAAATTATGTGTGTGTGGGCTATTTATTTAGAAATAAGATTAAGTGCTGATGAGTATCAGATAAAGGATGGCAATCCGCATACAGAGTATTCCTCAGTCGGTGTTTCCACCAATATACTGGTTTGTTTTATGTTTTAACTTATTTTGTTACACAAACTGTTGGTCATGAATTTTCTCACTCTCTCTCTCTCTTTTATGTGTTATTTTTTGGTAACACATTTCGAGCATTTACTGCAGGAAGCTGCTCCTGTTGCTGCTGCGTCACTGGGCTGACAGGAGTACCCAAACTGTCAGACAGTCAACCAGCCAGCCGTGTTTGTCAGTCAGTGAGGGTTTTCCTTTTTTTTTTTTTTTTTTGATTTTTTTCTTTTGTATGCTGGGTGCCCGTGAGAGCAGCTCCTGTGATAAGGCATAGCCTAGGGTCCTTAGTGTTTAGTCCACACGCCCTGTTGCCATTGTGCGTGTGAACTTGTGCGCAAAATGTTATTTTCTGCTTTCTGAGCTTAAGCAAATTACCCGTGTTACCTGGCTGGCTTTAGAGCTACCGGTTGCTGGCTCCCGGCTAGTGGCAGATGATCTTGCTAAGTCCCTGCCATTCATTGTGCTCTCTTACTCGCTGTTTTTGTGGCAGCTTCTCGTGGCTTGCCACGGCTTTTTACCCACAGAGCAATGGATGCCACACACTACTGCAGTGTTCAATGGGCAGCACTGACAAATTGTAAATACTTTCTTCATCAAATATGTAAAGTCTTTCCCAAAAAAATCTTTAGCGCAGGCAGCACGAATATAACCTACACGTATGCATAACTAAGCAGGCGCATAAGATGACTCGAAAAAAATAAACCGGAAAAGTAAAGGCAGCACACCAATGAGAATGTTACCAAAATCAGCAACAAATTGTCGAGCCGCAAGCACGAAGAGCTTGAAAGTTTCACATATCACATCATAAAAATGCGGCGAACTGAGTGTGGCTAGCTAGTTATGGAGATGCTGGTGGCAGATGCTGCAGATGATGTTACTTTCGTAAGATGCAAAGCAGCCAAAAGCCACTTGCAGTTAATATTCATGCACATGGAAGGCACAGCTTGAAAATTACACACAACGTTCGTCTAACAGGCTGGACAAGTTGTCGATGCCACATACAAGGGTCATAAATTATGCAACAGCATGTAGAGCACTAAAGATTTAAATCTAAGTGGGCTTCACTTCTGAAAAAAAGCAAGATTCAAAACTCCTATCTGGTTTGTCTAAAGATTTATGTTGGACTTTTTAAAACTTATTGCAAAGAAAAGTTTACTTTTAAACTACTCCTATGCGAAATAATGTACATTTATTTGATAAGGACTGCTTTTTGGGTGCGCCCCTATGATACGATGACAAATCAACGTGATGTCAAAACTATACTTTATAAATAATAAAGACAATAATTGCTCTTGACAAAAAAATACTGGCGATATCTTAGAATGCCTTGATTAATGTTACTGATATGTTACCAAATTCATGATGATGGAATTTTTCGACAGAATTTTATGTCAGGAGATGCTTGTCATCCTTCAAAGACTTTAGTTGGCTAAATATTTCTTCAGCAAAAACCCCGATTGACATTATTCTCAAGCAACTACTTGAATAGCTTTGTAGTAAGAAGTTTTTCTCTTGCTCTTTGGAGTAGTTGTCCACATGTGGATATTTACTCCAAATTTTTATAACATTCTTATATATATATTTCACATCCAAGAGTTGATAAAACGTTCAGTGCAATAAAAACGTATCAGAATTGCATTTACGTGTCGCGAAACTTAATTTGCCGTTGGCTACGGTTGCTTACTTGGTCCTAGGCTGATGGACATTCAGCTAGGCAAGTTGTCCGAGTGGAGTCCGTTGAGGCAATGTGCTACGGCCGTTTCCGCTCGCACTGACAAATTGAAAATGTAATTTGGCCAAAGTGCAACATTGCATTGCATTACACAGCAGTATCTTTTGACTCTTGGCTACTGGCCAAATAATGCTAGTAGCCACCAGCCACCAGCCACCTTTAATGTGACTTCGAAACGTATGAAAAACTGTGAACTTTTTACCTTTTCCAACAGAGACCAAAGAGCGAACGGATGGCCAACACATGCATGATTTTGCATTTTTGGCAAGCTGAACAGAGACACAAGTGCGGCAGGAACAGTGGGTGGAGAACAAGGAAATCAACGAGGTGTGGCCAATTGTGGGTCTTGAAATTACGCCGTGCTTGCTTTGGCTTATTGTCGGACTCGCCTTGGCACATTCAATATGGCCAATAACCGTATCTTGATCAATTTTTATGGCTCTGCAGCTGATGGTAATGGTAATGGCCAAGAAGTAGACAACGACGGCGACGACGACGACAAAGTAATTATGGTAATTGTCTTGTTAGCTGTTGGAAATTACGTACATGATGCAGTCACACCCTCTGTCGTACTTATGCTGCTCTATTAGTACATGGAGCGAAAAACCTCGCTAAGAGGGGCCGATAATGAAGTGAACCGATTTTAGCATTATTCTAGACTCTCCGCATTGGCACAATTTATAAAATTTGATGTAATCCGAAGAGCTTCGGTACAAAATGATGGTACCTGCATACCATTTATTAGAAATTTATAAAAATCGTGTTTTCGTAAACATTTTGTAAAATTTTCCCCAAAAGTACTATCTTTCGTCTCACAGTGTATAAACTTTATTGCATACTTATGGGTAAATGTGAGAGCAGCTGGCCAAGTCAAGTCAAGTAGAATCAAGTCAATTAATTAAAAACCTCGCAAAGCAACAAACAACTAACAAAACTTTTTTTTTGCGCATTGTATGCGTTGTTTCATTTTAATCCATTTTATTATAATGCCCGGGAAAACGAAAACCGAAAAACTTTTACCGTTGCTTGCATTTTCAAGTTCATTTTCGCTACGCTAATAAAAATACGCTAATAATAAAGTGCATTTAAGTCAAGTGTTGCAAGTTACTGCTGTGGTTGTTGAATACTTATTTCATTGTTTTCTTTTTTTGTGTGTTTTCAAGAAAGTTTCGTTTTTTGTGCGAGTTTTGCTGCTGCACAAAGTTGTTAAATACAAAAGTTTGCCACTTAATACGAGTTCGAGTAATGAAATACGAGTGATACTGAGTTACCTTCTCTGCCCATTTGTGAAAACTATTGCAAATTGCAGTGGCAGTGGTAGTTCCTGTTGCTGTTGTTGCCGTTGTTGTTGAAGTCAAAACCAATGCGGCTTGCCACAAAAAAAAAAAAAAAATGAGGAGCAAAACGAAAAAACTTTTGCTTTGCGAACATGCAACTGTTCGGTAGTTTACTTTTTGCAAAAGCACTCTTTCTCCTAAGGACTTAAGCTCTGGTTCTTAACACATGTTTAGTCATAGTTATAGTTTCTTTGCTGCTTTTCGAACATTGCGCCGCTTAATGGCAAAAGTCATTGAGGCGTGTCGCTCCGAATTGTAGGCGGTTTCCTTAAGCCATTTATCAAAAATAAGCTTTGCCATGTTTTATACACTACTACAACTTGTTTATTTTGTTCAAATGGCACAAGATCATTTCTCAACTGTCTGCTACGGGTTAAACTTTCGATTGAACTCATTTGTAACGCGACACAGTTGCACCATAGTTATGCAGCTTGGCCGCCATTTTGTTGTTGCACTGTCATTCGGTCAGTATTGCAGCAACTTAGTTTTGCAGGAAAATATTGTCAGCGCGCATTTTATACTATAGATTTTTTTTTTTTGTTTTGCAGCATGACTTTTATAAAATGTCCAACAACGAAAATCCCCCATGCTCTGCAGTTTTCGCATGGAATTTTGAAAAAGTTTTAAGCGCGCGACAATTGTCGCTGTCCCGAGAACATCTGCAACAAATGCAACAACAACAACAACAACAAAATCGGTATAGTGTTGTAAAGTTTGCCTTTAACAAGTTGTCCTGTCAAGCAATTAGGCAGCTGCAGTGGCAGTGGAAGCATCCTTGCTGCTTAAGCAATACGAAATACAAAATGGCAGCGCGCAGCTATTAAAGCGCAGCCACTAGATGGCTTCACATAGCCACATGCTCTTAATTTGATCAACATCGTAGCGTTCGTGCTGCTGCGAAGTTAGCCCTATCTGGCAATTTAGTGGTCACTCACAATCCAGGCTTCCTGTACCCCACACTGTGCCATTTGGCACCCCTGCTGCTCTAGGCTAATTCCCGGGTTTTACATTGCAAGCGTGCTCAACTAATTTCACGTTGTCGCCACGTCCTTGTGCTGTTGCACACTCTACACGCTTTACACCATTGAGTGCTACTCAGTTTGCACTATCGTGCCGACAGTTTTTCCTTCGTTTTTCACGCTTTGCACCACTACCTTGCCCCCTCGCTGCCTCATGGACTTTCCATTTTTTTTTTGCCCCAGCTACTGTTGCTATTTCTGCTTTGTGCAGTTCACTTTGGTCGAACAAAGTTTTCATTACGCGTGCCACATTCACCTGCCTGTTGGTAGACAATAGGGGGGCTTGTGGTTTTGTGCCATGCCGCTTGGTAGCCTTAGCCATATCTTCCACAAGATAATTAGGTTAGTTACAACGGAACGACGAACCCGACAGTTGCAGAGAGACAGAGACTGTAGTCTGACAGTTTTTTCTATTGGACATATTAGCGTGTTTTGTGGTGACGGTCACTTAATACTATGCATTGCAAAGGGGACGACGGCCTCGTTTCAAGCGCTCAAGGAACAAGTTTAATAAAGCCGATTCTTGGGAAGCATGGCATAACATTAAACCGCTCAATTTGCACTCTGCATGTTTTGTGGAACAAAAAAATGGCTTATCAACTGGGCATAGTTGTTGAATCAGTCATTAAATATTTAATTTGTCAACTTTAACCCTTCTTCAACTTAGTATACCCAACAATTGTTTGGCGCAAGTTTATAATTTCCCAGTGGTCACTTGTAGTTCATCTTAGTGTATGTATATCTGTTAAGTGGCCATCATCACGGCACATTTTTAGTTCGCTTTGCTTTGCACTCAGCCTCAGCTTCCGACTTCGGCTCGAGCTTAGATCTAGTCCCAACATCCACTACCCTAACGTTGCCAATCATCATAAATTTGCATTTTATTGCTGGCTAGGGCTAAAACCAGAGTTTGTCTTGTATTTCACTTTGTAGGATTCTATTTACCCTGCAGCTGACATTAAAGCCACTAATCATCGTTTAAAAAGCTGCCTCAGTCCCTGCCACTATGCCAGCAACCAAGCTTAGGTGTCCGTTTTTCTGCACCTGGTCACTTATAGTGCTCACCGTACGGTAGCTACCAGGCCAACCGACTCGGCAACTAATTGAACTAATGAAATGTTTTCCTATGTCCAACGGACCCGAACGCTGCTTCTTGTTATGCCTTTCCTTACCAAGCCCTCTTGAACGTCCTCCCCTCATACACCTTGCTCTTCTTCGACTATAGGTAAGCAAATAAAAAAACCTCTTTGCTCTCTGTTGTTCTTCTTGTTGCCGTTGCTGTTGTTGCTGGTAGCACAAAGGCTGTGGTGATAATAAATTAAACTTGCAACATTTTGTCACCATGGAATTGCTTGAAATGAATATTTATGGTTGGTCCGTCTGGCTGGGCAGCAACACGTGCAGTGCCCAAGCCTGGCCAGCGTTGGAGCTGTTATCTTTGTTACTCGTATCAGCATAGTCTGGTTCTCGTGATGCAATTAACTTTAATAGCAGAGCTGTAATGTTTTGTCTTTAAGGGCGGGACAAATGGGTTTACGTCTTGTGAAATAATAAAATGAGTTCTAGGGTGATGCTACGTATTTTTTTAATTTTTGAAAAATCAGTATAAGCCAAGTGTCATCTATTTGAGACCACTCTATGAAATTGTGGCTGAGATAAATGGGATGGGATTTGTTAGGTCCCTATGAGAAAACTTTAAACATTTTGAATAGCCCTGAAATGGAAACCTAGCCTTCGCTATCTAGCCATTTTCAATTTAAAGAACTTAAACTTGAACGTAGTTTTCTTTCTTTCAGCTGGTAGCGACTTTTCACGTCAATCCACTAAACTTTATCT
The DNA here is from genome assembly GCA_035046065.1 of Chymomyza procnemis. Taxonomy (NCBI): domain Eukaryota; kingdom Metazoa; phylum Arthropoda; class Insecta; order Diptera; family Drosophilidae; genus Chymomyza; species Chymomyza procnemis. The sequence goes on from JAWNOJ010000026.1 coordinate 652,896, forward strand.
TAAGACCAACTAATTTGTTCCACTCGTAGCAATTAAAGTGAATGCAAGTTGGCCAAATTGGGTTTTCTACTGTTTTTGGCAGCGTCATGTCAGCTGACTGGCGTTTAAAAAGCTTAAACTGAAACTATTTAAAAAGATAAACAGTGTGTGGGAGGGAGGCGTGAGTGCTTGAAGGGATGTTGGGTTGGAGGGTATAAAGTTTTCAGTAATTAAGTTGGCTGCCAAAGGGCTGCAAAATGCTTTGCCAAAAGGCTGCAAGTTAACTTGGCTTGTTGCCCCATATACGAGCTGGGCATGTCATGGTATGGGATAGTACAGTTCTATCTATATGCATGTCGTTAGATTTTCAATTAACTTTTACAAGGCTGCTGCCGTGGCAGTTGCTGATCTTTGACATTGCCAGCAACCCACCTAGCTGGGTGGATTGGTTGGTTACCTAGTTACCCGGTTGAGTGTCGTTCTCTGCTAGTTATTAAAACTTTAATTCACTTAAGTTGATAAAAATTAGTTGGTTCAACGTTTTTCGTGTCATCAGCTTGGTTGCTACCATGGAAAAATGTCCAATATAAAACCAAGTGGGGCTAGTCCAAGCTAGCTACAAGTAGCTACAAGCTGATGTGGCAGCTACAGTCGGCGATAAGCGACAACAATATTTACAGTGGCTGCAGGTAAGGTAGAAATAAGTTAGCACTTAACGCCTCACACTCGCTCTATTTATCCTGTACGCTCTGCACGTGTGTGAGTGTGTGTATGGGTTAGTATGTGGCAGCTGCACAAATTGTTAGCTGGCAGCATTTGTTGCAACAAAAAGTTGTCCCCAACAATGTAATTTATGTAATTCTAGTCTACGCTGCTTTGTAGCTGAGGGACAGTCGAGACTGAAATTGGCTACAGTTGCTGTTAGTTGTTAAAAAGTGTTGCCAGTGACAGCAACCCCTCTTCGCTTTACACTCCTATAAAATATACGAACTCCCACCACTTTAGTGTGGCGTTGATTTTATGCTAAATTTTCAGATGAAATTTTGGTGTCATCCTTTTGGCTTGAGGTCGCGTTTTTGGACGCAGCTCGTGTTGATGTTATAGTTGTTGTTGTTGTTGTTGTAGCTGACGTGCTTATGGAGCTTTCAGCTAAATTATAATTTCAAATTATTGTGCAAATTATTTGCGTACAATCAGTTGTAATTTGCATGTTTAATGACAATATAAATATTCATGAGTGCCGGCAGCACTCACTCACTCACTTGCTCGCTGGTTCACTTGACTCACTTACGCAGATTCACTCACACAGATACAAACACTCACACAAGCAAAAGCACAAATTGCATTTAACAGTTACAAAGTGTTGACAGCATTTAGCCAAGTTTAACAAAGGCGCTGAAAATGGCCGCAAGCATTAGATCTTCCCTAAGCCTGGCTAATAAGTAGTGGGAAAAGTTTCTTTCCATTTGCGCACAGCAGTTGCGGGAATATTTATTAATTTGAATGCCTGATGGTGTTTTACGGATTATAATCTTATTCAACTTAAGGGTTGTAGATACTATTTGATTGATTGTGATGGGTTTTAAAGATAAATATTGTCTATGGCTCAAAGACACTTAATTAGGAGCGAAAAAATTGCACTACTTTTTGTTAAGCTTTTAAAGCCATTTTGTGCTCTAATTAAATAGTGATCGATAAATATTTGGAAAAATCTAAAGTCAATAAATTAATAAAAAAAAGGCTGATACAGATACTTTAATGGGCAGCATGAGATTTTCGACTTGCATGACAACACAATATTGGCACAGTTGTGTTATATATTCTAAATTTTTTTTTTAATAACCTTTCTCAGCATAGAAAATCCACTTCTTTATTTAAGTTAATTTAACTATAACTAAACCAATAGTTCTTCATATAGTTCTTTAAAATGTCTTTTCATTAAGTCTACTTTATCGATTGAATTTGCAACAATTAAACATACATATACTAGTTTGATAGACTGACTGACTGATTGACACTTGTGGTTGCCAAAGAAAATGAATTACAACAATGTAAACAGAATTTAATTGAATGTTGGCGCTTAAAAAACATAAACTATCAATGTGTTGATGGTTGACAGAGTGTCGCTCCCACTCTGCTGATCAGAGGTAAATTAAATAAACAGACAAACAAACAATGCAAATAAATAAATAAGGTGCTATTAAAATGCAATTAATGCCATGTAAGAGATATGTATATGTATACAAGTGTGTAAGGGTGTTTGCGTATCAGAGTGTTTGTGTATCTGTGTGTGTGTGTATGTGTGTGCCAATTGATAACAACAAAAAGTGTGCAATTAGCTGAGACATTCACAACAAACACACTCAAATGACACTCTAGACCATCAGCAGCTGCATTTTGAGTGGCAGCTTAAATCGATAAGGTATTATTACATAGTATCAACAATATTCAACTCTACTAGAAGTGCAACAACAAAAACATCAATGAGGAGCAACAACAACGACAACAACAAGTACAACACTTGCAACAAAAAGCAATGTTGCAATGCGACATTACTCATACGCCACGTTTGACAGGCGAGACAAACGTCCGTCAGCTGTTCAAATTTATCTTAATAACATTGTTGCTTTCTCTATACAGTATGTGGGTGGGATTTGCCTACGAAAGCAATTCATAATTAAAGGTAATTAGTTGCTATGCAAATGCAACAGTTTGTAGCAACATTACTTGATAAGTTTTGACAATGAGAAATACTCTTGTCAACTCCTTGGGCTAACATATCAAAATTAATTTGTCAAATCAAATTTGCAAACTAGTTAGTGCTCAAGTGCGCTGTATATGCTGAGTACAGTGAGTGAGTGGGATTTGATATTTAACAAGGGAAGAGCTAAAAATTAAAAGTGAGAAATATGATATGACATAATCTTGATAGTTTGTACACAAACACTGAAAGTTTTTCAAAAATTTGAGTTCAAGCAAACTGATTGCCTATAGTTTGAAAGTAGTACAAAATTAACTTGCGATTTCGAATTAAATTCATAGACTTCCAGCAGCTTTATTTTGTGATGATTTCAAAAGAAGGCTTAAAAAAAAGAAATTGTTTTAAGCTTTATCTAACTACCAAATAGTGTTGAGCCCATTACTTTCTGCTGTTTGGCGCAAATTTGGACGAACTTAATTTGATTTATTGCAAGTTTGAAACTAATTGAACAAATCGCGCTTAAATTGGATTTTGGTTAGAGGATTTTGTGGCATTAATGCACTCACCACTAAGTATGTAAGCCTCAATGGTATTCAAATGTTAGCCTAAAAGTAGGCAACAAAATCTGTGATAAACTTTATCGCAGTTTTAGCCAATCACAATTTAAATAGAAAGCATGCTAATGAGCTGCCACAATCACACACGCTTAACACACACCCCCTGCCGCTCCATCTCATTCCCACTCTGTCTCTCTCTCTCTCTCTCTCTCCATCACTCAAATACAGTTTGCAGCTCACTCTCTTGGTGGCACTTGTTGGCAAAAGAAGCAACAGCCGCAACTTGGTGACAGCCGCAACAACTTTTGGCTAAAAAGTTTTCAAGTGTAATTTACATTTTGCCAAAAACCCACAAGTAGAAGGGGCACACGAGGTGGCAGCAACAGCAGTAGCGGCAGCAGCAACAACAAAAGTGTAACAGACATCACTAACAGCAACATTAAGAACAACAAGAGCACAAGTTGTCATAATCATTATATTATCTTATGTTACAAAAATGTTGCAAGCGTTTTGCCCAGCCAACAGTTGGCGCAACACTAACAACAACAACAACAACGAATCACTTAATAACTTGCCAAACGCAACAACAATTACAACATAACAAAGTTTAGCAACAACAACAACAAAGTCAATGTTATTTTATGTTTATGCTAAAAATTGTCATCTTGATTGACAGTAACAACAAACAGTGTTGAACAACTAAAACGAACTACAACAGAAACAAAAAGTTGAGGTGAATACGACAATGGAATACACTGTACCATTTAGAATATTTTATATTTTACTAAAACTATATTATAGTTAAAGCTATAAAAGACTTTAGTACGTTTTGCAACTATTGCTTATGGCTCAACATGTAGTTACGTATACGCACTGTTGGCCAAATTTTCAATGCCTAGTTCAACTTCCATGCAACATTTACAGTGTACAAAAATGTTTGTTGTTTTCTAGAAAAAGCAAGATTCACATCATTTATTAGGCAACTGACCTGCCCCTAACACTGAAACAGCAACAACGTCAGCTGCAACCCCAGAATCAAGAAAGGTGTTTGCTTGCAGCACTTGCTGTTATTCTTGCCAGTTAAAATTTATTTTGCAACATCTTGTGTCATGAAGCTCTTGAAAAATTTCGGTTTCTTGCAAGTGGATAAAAGCAACCCGCATATATAACGAACTCAAATGAAGTTGTTGCGAGTGAATCAATTTACATATACTTTTTGTACTGTGAGCGAAGAGGTTTTAGGAATTCATTAAAACTCTTGGCAATCCTGTGGGAGACCACACTAAATTGGTAGCTTACCAAAATGAAAATTTTACTTTTAACTTACACGACGACAACATATGCGGGTTTGAAAACTAATTCTGTTTTGTTATCCATTAACTTTTTTTTTTGGGGCACACTCACTTGAAATAAGTTTAAACTCGACTGCTTTTCAATTGAAACTGTGGATTAAATTGAATCTCAGTCGCATAAGGTAAACGCAATTTGTAAATAAAAGATTTACCAACTCGAGTCGCAGCATTGATACGCTACATGAGATTGACAAGCGTATAAACTTTCCATTCAATCCCTTGCCTACGGAGTGCCTTGGCTAGCCCTATAGACTCTACGTTTACAGCTCAAACTTTACAGCTTACAGCTGTTTAAATTAGCTCATGATAAGGTACAACAACAAACAAATATAAATAATAAATAATAAAATAATATAAAATGTAGTACTTACGCTCACGTGAAGGCAAGGTCTTATATAAATTATTGTTATTAAATAACAATATGTAATGACTACGACTATTCGTATAATATATAAAGCCCGCACTTTTGCACTTTTGCACTTTTGGTCGTAATGCTCCGAAAACTTCGCGAACTTTCTTCGTTTAGTCGTAGGCGTTGTTCGTATTATTGATCATGAACTCGCGCGCTAGTCCCCGTCAAGGCCCAAATAGCAAATGGTATTGCCAAAGCTGTTGCTCTCAACTTTTATACTGGTTTGAACGAAATTAGTTTGAATAACAATTTCCGAGTATGAAAAAACATATTTCAACAAATAGCTACGAATACGCCAGCTGGCACACTTTTATTGTTCTGCAATATTCAGTTTTAAATGGAACTCTTGTCTCATAGACGCCCTGTAAATATTTACTTAGCAGCAAAACTGTAAAATTATAATCCTACATGCAAAGATCATATAATTTCGCTGTGTCTCAGGTTTTTCACTCTCTTTTTCTTCTCAACGTCTACGTCATACGTCGGCAGATTTCAGATGAAGTGATGGGAAATTTTAATTGTCACTAAGTATACAGAGTGTTCTTTATCGCTTTGTTTGGTCGAAGAAGTGTTTCTACAGCTGTGCAGCAGCGCAGCTGCCCTTAACCTTTGTAGACATTTTGGAGCACATTGAAGGTAGCATATGACAGTTAGTAGGCAGAGGCGTGCACTTAGAGAAAAGGGAGAAAAAATTTTGAATTTCAGATTTCATTCGTAGACACATACGCTTCCGTTTCCGTCCGTGACGGACGAACGAACTTAACATTGAGACTGCACATGTGATCAGCCAACTCTAGAAAGCTTATTTCAGGCCATTGATATTCAATTAATTGTAACTCGTATGAAGAACTGCTAAAAAACAATTACAATAAATATTTTATGATATTATACTAGGAGGCCTATCCTGAGAGTAGATTTGAAACATTCATAGTTATAAGATATTATTAAAGCCTTCAGAAAGAAATAGTTTAGAAAGGAGAAAGAAGCAGTTAATAGCAATCAAATTTCATTTTCAATTCAAGTCCTTTAATCACCAACTTTGTTTATCAGTGTAGACGCTATGCGTGTATTTACTTATGACATTTAGCTGCAGGCAGCAGCAGACAGCTATAGATGCGCCTAGACTAGTTTACACAGCGAGTTGTCGGAGGAAGCTTATCTAAATGACACTCATTAATCATCTGGGCCTTGACATCGCACCCTCCGACTAATTGGCAGCCGTAAGTGCCAGAGTTTAGAATTAATTTTAAATTATGTCCGATTTGTGTATAGCTATTAAGCCTGTGCCCGTGCTCGTGCCCGTGCCGTCGTCATTCAGTACAGTGTTCAGTTGACCAGTTGGGTCAAAATAGTCAGTCGGTGGTATGATTAATTTCTTTGCATTGAAATTATAAGCTTGTGTAGTAGATGCAGTATTAGAGCAGCGCCTTATGAAGCATAATTTATGGCATCTCAAAGATAAAGCTACTCTGTAAAAACATACTATAAATAATGAGACATTAATTTCATTTTGAAGCAAAAATCGGATGAAGAATTTCAAGTTGAGGCTTTCAAGCGTATTGCCACTGGTTGGCTTTTGGCTTTGGCTATATTCCTTGGTCATGGATTTGGTAACATAAATTTTCATTAGGCTAAAATGCAAAGCTCGTAAAACTGTCGAGTCGCTACTTCAAAATTATTGTTGTTTTTGTACGATTTTCCAAAAGAACTTTGTGTATTTATTTTTTTAATTTATGCTTCATTAAGTGCAATTTTCGCGATTTTCTAAGCTGCCATGGGTTACATATGTATGACGATGTACATAAACATGGTAATTTTATGTGCTTAAGGTGAGCGGGCGTAGGCGGGGAAGCTGCCAAAAAGTTTGCATATTTGGCAGCATCCTTAATGCCGGCTTTTTAAATTAATTGAAATTTACGATGTTCGAGCTTTGCAAGTTTAATGCGTTTATTTATTTTATTTTTGTTTGCGTATAAACAATAAACAAAAGCCCAGCATATAGAAAACACTGACACAAATAAATCAAAGCAAGCAAAGTATGTTTTCGAATACTATATTGAAATGTTATATATTAATTAATACTTCTTTTGATTCAATTCATTTGGTTAGTTATAGCCGTAGGAAGTAAACCAGAAATCAGACAGAAATCAACCTCGTATATACTGTGGTTGGTAACAGTTTCGAAAAGAAAAATTTTCAATTTCCATTGATTTACAAACACGTGTTAAATATTTTTGGTACGAGTATTAACACTTTTATCATCTTTTATGAACAATATGCCAAATAGTTAAACAATTGGTAAGCGCATTAAAATGCATATGAATGGGCAACACCTTTGCACGTAATTAGAGACAAACAAAAGCGTATTAATAGTTTACGTTATAATATTTTGTTTAAATTTTATTGTTTACACAGCAGTGAGCCATCGATTATTTATTTATACATTTTGATCACAACTAAAAATTCGAGTGCTATTTTATTTTACTAAAATGTCGAAAATATTTTATTCCGTTTTTGTTACCAAACACAATTGCCGCACAAAAGGCAACAAATACACTCGTAATCGTTGTAGTCGTTGTTGTCTTTGTTGTTGTTGATGTTGTTGCCGTTGCTATTATTATTCGATAAATAAAAACCGCATCAAAAAACTAACAATTCGAAATGAAATAAAACAAAAGCAAAAACCTTTTCCAATGCATTTTCAATACGCACAATGCGCTCATGCAAATTGATTTGTGCGGTTGCATATGTATATATACATTTATCCAATATATGTATGTATATATATATAGTATGACGTCACTCGCTCCCTTTACAACTTTGCAACAACGGATTTCTCACTCTATCATAAATAATTAAATAGTGCTGCTGCCATAGGCAGGGACTCATGCCTATTGACCCTTGTAAATGAACATAACCCAATATTTTGAAAAATACACAAAAAAAAATTTATCCAAATCGGATTGTAATAGAAAAAATATATATGTACAACGAGTATAACATGCATATGTATGCAGTATGCATTAAATAATGTAAATAGTATTGAAAAACGCATGAATTTTTAATCACGCATTGAATTCATTTTTATATACATTTACGAGTTTGAGAAAAAATAATACTAAACAAAACAAAAACTAATACAATATTTATTAAAGAAAAAAATGAATGTTGATAGCGTTATGACAGAAAAAACTGCTTGAACACGTAGCCCAAATCCATTGAGTGTACGGGCACTTATGTACTTTAAGAACTCCAATTTAAATAAATTTGATTTTTTCTCTTTCGAAAAATGGGAGTTTAAAGCTTTAGAGCATTTTTGGTTAAAATTTTGTTTGTAGAAGAATTGTTTTGTGATGTTCATATTTTATTCCACATTTTTGGCTGTATACAACCAAAATATTTCGTGTGACTTTTGGCTATTTGCTAAATTTAAAAAACCACTTTGTGGTTAGCGTTTTGGGTCGTTTGGTTAGATACAATCGGAATCGATGAAGGAACTGAAGACTGATTATTTCGAAAACTTAAAAAAAAATCAAGCACTGGCATGGGACGTGAACTTTTTTGAAGGAGACGAAATAGATTTAGAAGAATAAATAAAGATTTTTTGAAATATAATCAAGTTCCTGGTAGTTTTTGCTCATAGTAGTATAAATATATTGTTAAAGCAAATCGTTGCATTTATTCTTGTCATGCATCATAATTATGTTAACTTCATTACAACAAATATAATAGACCAAAATCTCGAACCATGTGACTTTTGTTCCTTAATGTAAAAATCATTGAATAATATGGCCCACTTTCTTTTTGAGATATTGCCAACATTTCCTCCAAGCATTTTTCTTTATTTCTTTCCAACATTTAATCAAATAATTTTTGATAATGTTTTTGCTTCATATGTGTATTAAGGGGTACAAAGCGTCTCCAAATGCCTCCCTACACAACGGTCATCCTTAACTTTTCCGTGTTGTCTCCTGTTCTTCACTAATGAGAAAATGGCGACCGAGCGCTCAGCGGTATATCTAAACTCCTCCGTGAGTAACTTTAGTACAAATAAGAAATTCGGGTAAGTTCGGACGCCTTATCTCAATTAAATAGCAGCCCTGCTACTGAACTAGGACGCTATGGTTTAATCCACTATTGCGTCTGAAAAAATTTAGAAAAACTTAAGATTTTCCTCGGATAACAACAACAAACTTATGATTAAAAATGTCAAAAGAAAAAGGTAGGACAATGGAATGTTACAAGCCTATACCAATCTGGAAAATTCGCAATGGTCTCATCAGAATGCTACATATCGATCTCTTGAGAGTCCAGTGAAGTCAGGTAGAATGAATATGTATTTGCATATTTTTTAATATATTTTTTGTAGAAAAATCGGTATTTTTTGGGGTTCATTTTTACTACTTTAAATATCTATAAAAATGTCTATAAAAAATATCTATATCACTGTGGTATATATTATTAACTTTAGCATCTTTTTAAATACAAAAAAATTTAAAATAAACTTCTTGTTTCCAAAATGTTGTTTTAAAAATTCATTTGTCCGATATCTTTATTAATAGCTGTTGTCTTTAATTAATAGTGACATTTGTGGCTTAATGATGTGGAATTAAATCACCGACTTTCCGGTTTAGAGGCGAGTACGCTACCACTACGCTACCGAAGTCTGAACTGACTTTTTTCAATTTCTTTTTAATTGTATATATATATATTTTTTCCCCAACTCCATTGCAATGGCATGAGACTGCGCTGCGTCACTGCATCGCAAGTTGATGCTCGTGGTGATAACTTTGTTTAAAATTGTTGATCAACAGCTGCCACCAAAGCCGAGACACACACCTTGTAACAACCGTGTGAGCGTGTGTGTGGCTTCTGGAAGGTCTGTGATAAAAGATTTATTAAATGTCGTTAAAAAATTAACACATGATTTTGTTTGGCAGCTGTGCGGCAAAGTGTTGCAAAGTGTGGTGACGCTTGTTGGCAAGCATAGGTAGCTAGCGGTAGGAGGTGTTGGTGGTGGTGGCTGTGGCGGTGGCGGTGGTCTGTCGTCAGACAGTGCCAGTGTTGTTGGCACTTGTCTGGCATCTCAGCCTTTTGAACAGTTTTTATGGTAACCAGACGCAGAGGCCTCACGACTGTTGCGTCTCTTAATGCTTCTCTTGTTGTTGTTGCTGCTGTTGTTGTTGTGGAAGGTGTGAGGCTTTTAGCGTCAAGGCAGCGCTTACCTTTAATTAAATGATTTATGCTAATTTTGTGCTACGTTGTCGCTAATTAAATTCCAGTTGTGTGTGTGTGGGCGTGCTTAAGGAAACTGCGGATACAACGGAAGCTGCGGATGCTGCTGGTTGACTCATAAAGACGGATAGAGTGAGGGAGAGAGAGAGAGTGAGAGAGAGTCTGGGGGGGGGGGGGGGGGGGGGGGAGGCTGACGTTGGTGCTATGCTATTAGCACTTTTCATTCACTTACGGCTAATATTGTTATTGGCCATGTTAATGCTATTGTCGTTGTTGTTATTGTTGTTGTTCTTTTGTCGCTTAATTGTTGTTATTATGTTTGCCATTTGCAGCGTGTTAATTAGCTGAGCACAGATTCCTTGAGACTTTTGCCAAACAGCTAAACAGCTGAGCAACTTTGTGGGAAAAACAACAGTCTTCTATTGAGATATGAGATTTTCGGAAAACAAGTGTTTCACTATCGATAAAATACCCGAAAAAAGCAACGTTTAGTGCAAATATATGCACAGCTTAAATGTGTGAATAATTTTTAACTATTTACCAAACAAATTTAACGTTTTCGTTGTGTGACAACAAATAAAACTCTATCTTTATAATACGCACGTCTAGCATGCTTCTAGACTGATTCATTCAACTGACTAGCGTGTGGATTCGAATGAATGAAAGTTAAACTCATTAAATTGCGTCAGAGTTCAGAACTAAGAAGCAATGCGGCCGCTGCCGTACGACTCCAATAAGTTGTTGCATAAACAAAAGTTTTATGAAAATTATTTTCATATAATTGCTATCTTAATTATATATCAAGCATTAATTAAAACTGAAATTGAAAAATTATTAAAATAAAAGAGAAATTACAGAGAAGCCGATACGCTTGATGCCGGAATTCTCTGAATAACGCTTTGTTGCACTTATCTTTTGGCTGTACGTATATACATATATTCGCGTGTCAAAAATCATACTCGGAACTTATAAAACAGATAAAACATAATGACAATGGCTGGCTCTCTGTGCGACTCTATAGAGAGCGCGAGTGATAAAGTGAATCACGTGGAGTAACTAACAATCATCTCGACAGCTACATTCGTAATAACTATTTCCACTTAATGTTGTATAATTTTTTTTTTTGTTTTTGGTGTTTTAATTTGCTTTAATTGCATTTGACAAATGATAAAACAAAAGTGAGCAAAACAAAACAGCAAAATGAACTCTAATAACTTACATCTATGTACATCATGTGTAGAAATTACTTTATTTTCAACTTATATCTTTATTTTGTGATCTATCGAGTAGTGTCAAGCATCTGGTTGTAAATATATCTATCGATTGTCAAAATACACAGATTGTCAAAAAAAAAAAACTTGTTTTCATTTTTAGCACAAAATTTCAATAATAAAATTTTTTTAATTACTATCTTATTATTGTAGGATTGTATAGGCGTAGTGACCGAATTTACAACCTCTCTACTTTTACGGTTGGCATAACTAATATTTCCTTAGAACGGGACTTATGTACACACAAAAAATTAGATTTAAGCGTTCATTCAGTGGTAACTTACTCGTCTCCAAATCGGAAAGGCGGTGGTTCGATTCCACCCAGCATCACTGGTGCATTTGCCTAGCAGTGGTATGGCTAGCAAATAGACGCTATTTACCTAGGAAACTCACTCTAGGATCCGCCTATGGAGCGTTGAACATAGTCAAGGGAAATTTCCAAGAAGTTGATATGTTTGTGTATGTACCTTACTGTTTTTCTATAGAGTAATAATTCTCCTGCTCATAGTAAGTACAAAATAATGCTTAAAGAGCATTTGCTTTTGCTTAAAAACTCCAACTTGTGCTGTTGACCTGGTTGGTTTGTAATATTTTTTAAATCTAATGGAGGACCACCACTTGACGACATAAGGCGGTAATGCGTATGTGTTACCATATTTTAGTGCTTCTGAAACTTTTTGAAAATTAATAGTATGTTATTATTTTATTCGAACACATCTACCGCGAAGTTACACAATTTTTTTTCATCTTAGTTACCGTACTGCCGTTTGTTGTGATAATTTTTCACACTTACCGTGTGTGCTTCCCCACAACACATCCATAAAATATTATCAGAGTAAAAACATATTACTCGTGTTAAACTTAAATTGAGTTCTTGTGTCGACCCTGAGATGGACAATCAACTCACAACGAGATGCTGACATGGGGCAAATTAAATACGAGAAATTCCCCAACTGCAGGTAATGGCAGTTGATAATAGACACATCGCGAGAAAGAGAGAGAGAGAGAGAGAGAGAGAGAGAGAGAGAAGGAGAAATTGCAGAAAGAGCAATAAGATGGAGAATGCTGGGTAAGAGGTCTGGTTGACAAGCAATTAAAATGCGTTGAAGATTGTCACAGCTTGCACGGCAAGGGAGACTCCCGTGCAACTGTTTACAAGCTTCACCCTTACACATTTTCATATAATATATTTTTGTACAATTGAGAGAGAGTCGGCGTCATTTATGTGCGTGAAATTGTAAATTTCCGTACATTATTAATTATTTTTGATGGCTCCATATTGAGTTGGAAGTAATAAAAAACCGTGCAGCAGACATATGAGAGCAGTTAAAGGAGTATTCAATTTGTCAGTGACATTTTTTATTTTTTTTTCTGCTTAAAATGTTAATAAGTTTTTGATAGTGCGTAAAAGATAAACGTATTACTTAATATGGCAAATTGAAAAACAAAAATTTCCAGACAGCATGGAAAGTTCCATTGAAAACAGAAAATTAGTCACTGCCTGTTAAGCAAATTGACTTTTAATGGGCCAAAGTTGAGCAAATATTTTGTATCATTTCATAGCACAAACATAAGTTTAAAATAGATTCCGTACATGTGACTACGATTGGTATGAGAAGTTCCCAAGCTGGCGTACATTAATTTTATTTTTTATTTAAGCTTTAATGGTTTTTTTCTATGGAAATTTTCAAGCACTGACGTTTGTTTAATACCAAAATATTTGATTAAGTCTTTAAACTGCTATTGTTTAATACGTTTTTTTTCGAATTATTTCGATTATTTTTTTTGTCAGTTGGGAAAGTTTTATTGGCGTTGCTTTGCAAAGTATTTAAATCGGCTTAAATACATATAGACAAAAGTCATTTAACACATGGTTGCCACTATGCATGCATTTAAAATGTAATTAATTTAATTTTAATAACAAAAAAAATGAAAAAAATAAAAATAAAGAATTGACAAAACTATGCGCTGGCAAAAATGCTGCACATTTTAAAAAGGAATTTACAGAGATTTACAACTGCAAGCCAAAAAATAATGAAATATAAATAACAATTTACGGGCAAACAATTGCAACACTTGCAACAATTTAAACAAACTACAACATATACAAGCAGAAAACGCAAAAGAGGCAGAGACAGATGAACAGGAAAGTAACTGGTCAACAGGAAGCAGGGCGTTGTGCCTGCTCATTATTTATGTGGTATGAGTTTTCAGCGCCTACTCCTAAAGGCTCCATAGCGCCAGTGTTCAGAACTTACGAGAGTAGCAGTGCACAGTGGTATGAAATGGTATACAGTTTCGGCAAAGTGAAATTTTTTAAAATATCCGTGTTTGTAGGAAATAGCATTTTATATCTTATTGTTCTGATAAAAGGTAAAGGAACCATTTTCTCCAAATAATATTTAGTACAATTTACTTTAAATTTATTTTTTTTTTTAACACTGTGCTGATATGTCACAATTCTCGTGTTGGAGTGTAAATACACAGTGAATACATGAATGCAAAGATATTTACCTAAGCTTTTATATTTTTTCCTATGTGCAATCAAATATTTAAAACAAAAAAAATCTTTGATTTAATATATCAATTATAATAACTTAAAATATAGTATCGTAGTATATGGGACGCATAGGACGATTTCATTCATGCGATTTTTCGCAAACTTCTTAATGTGACTACAACAGAGCCAACCTCAACCACTGTGCCTAGGTTACTGAGTGAGCTGAGCGGATAGTGACCAAAAGAGACATAAATTAAAGAGGCAGCAAGCCAAGAAAATGAAAATGAAAAGTTTCAATTTACTTGCTCCCTGCACTCTTGCTGTACATCGAAATAATATTTTCGTACCACATTTAAAGACACAGATACTGTGCACGCATACCACTGCACACAAAGATACACAGTCGAAAGCGTACTCCGACCGCTTCTTTGAGAGTGTCTTGTGCAGACGAGTGGGCTTGTCTATTACACTAGCCTACAATTTGGGTCACAATTTTTGAGAAACAGGCAGTTTCGATGAAGTAAGGATATTTGTTTGATGACATTAGTTTTACGCAGATTTTCATAATTAGCCTTTTATTTGTAACTAGGATCGTTAAAGTCTAAGGAAAACGAAATTGGAATTATTAAATTACATTTATTATTTTATGATTTCATATTTTGCTTAAATCATTTCGATCTCAAATCGATTGTTGCACAGTGTAACTACATATACATAAGTGAAAAAGCAGTGGGGCAAAACAACAAAAACAAAAAAAAAACGAAATCCAAAATTTATCTGCTGCGATTTATAGTGGCTTGTAAAGTTGCCCCCGGGTTACCTACACTTGTAGAGCAGAGGGCGTCGCAACGTCGTTGTAGTTGAGTTCATAAATAGCGTTGTTGCATGCAACTTGCATAGCTCTTGAGCTTGAGTTGCAGCCAGAATGCTTAGGCGGCAGCAGGCAGACAAGGCGAGCAGGCTTTAATTTTTATGACTATGTTGCGTGTGGCAACTAAGAGAGAAGCGGCATGTACAGCATACTTCAAGGCGTTGCCTGACGGCGGCAGCTGCCTGCTGCCTGTTGGCTGTTGGCTTGACTTGACTTAAGCGTTCCAGCACGAAAGGATTCAAGAACGACAACACTACACTCCACTGCACTTGACTTTTGCCTGAGGGAATTGTGCAGCCTTCTTAAGTCTTCAGCAAAATCGTTTCTGTCGTTGTTGTTGTTGTTGTTGCTGGGGTCCTTGTTGCCTTTGCATAATTTTGTCAGCGACATGTTTTGTGTGCTCTCAGTGAAGATTTAATGCAAACATAAGCAAAATGAAATTTGCTTTATCATAGAAAATGCAGATATACAAAATACATACAGTGGCGCAGAAGAATCGTATTTGAGGGGAGTTTGTGCTGGTAACTCTGACTGTATAAGAAAGACGGTACAAACGTTAGAAGTTCGTCCACTGTACTGTATAGTCTATATCTCGCACACGCCCAGTGGTACCATTTCACAATAAATGAAAGACAGAGGGAGAGAGAAATACGGAGAGATTTACAATACGTCCGCCGCAGGCAAAGGCAGTGAACAATTAAAATTATTCTCAATAAGGGGGCAACAAACCTACTCACCCCCAAACCAAGAGAGACAAAACCAAACTAAATCCAGCATGTAAGCCAAATCGTACGAAAAGCTTACAAAAATTGCAGCCACTCTTTGTATTCGTGCTGGTAACAAGCTACGTTCGATATGTTGCCAAATAATGTTATACAGCAATAAACGCAAAACAACAACAATGAGCAAATAGACTATAAAATTTAGAAATGACAACCAACAGATACTCTTTAAACACAAAAGACATATGAGTATGGATGGGCCGCAACGTATCTTACACATTTGCCTGTAGATGCATCTTTTGCAAAGTACATTCGAATAACTTTGTTCTGAACTATTATCCACTTCACAACTACCGAGAATCAATAAAAGTGACCCAAAGTACGAAAACTATGTGTCAAGTGTAAGCGGTAGAAGCGGATCAAACTTTGAAACATGTTTCCACATCTTCATACAATCTCATCCTCCCCGAAAGTGCATGGAGAAGCTACTGCACAAAAAAAAAAAAGATGGAGAAACAGGCCGGACACAATTCGCTTCGTTTGAGGTTTAGTTGCCCTAGTATACTCGTTTGTTTGCCACTGCCATGGTTGTGGAACCCCTGTTGTTGTTGTGATTGTGCTGCGTGTTGGCCAACAAATTGCAGCCACAAGAAACGAGTGAGTGGTCTCCACATTTTTTTGTTAGCTTGGCTTCCAACCAAGCAACCGGTTCTCTGCCCTGCCGCATTGCGCCGCCATTCTTTGATTACTTTGTTATGGATTTTGTGCGGCTGATTTGGTTTCAACAATTCCCAATTTTTTGCTTCGGATTTTTTTTTGCGTGCATCTCTTTTGGCAATTTTTGTAGCAGAACAGCAACAACAAGAAAAAGTAAAATTTGTATGCCAAACTGCAACAGGACTGCAGGGGGAGAGCTGTGTGCGTGTGTGTGTGTGTTGAATGCAACTGCCGATTTGATTGTGGCAATCAGAGCTAACGAAATGGCGCCAAGTGTTTGTCCAATTTGATATTCAATCTGCAACACACACGCACACACACAGAGTCACACACATTCACTCTGCTAAGCTACTTTGCGTAAATTGTAAAAGATATGAACTCACATGCTCAAATCTCTAGTATAGAGCACATCCTAAATAAAATTTCAGCTTCATTTGGTTCACTTACTCATTCAATCGTTTCATTCGTTTGAGGCAATGCAATGAAAATGATTTGCAAAGCGGCAAAAGAAGGTATGAAATGAAGCGGCACAGGTGTTGCAAGTTGACTTTCTCGACTCTTATATTGAATACAATCATTAAAATGAGGCTACTTATCATGATGTAGTTTAAAATCTTAACCAGGACTTATGATTTTGAAGCAGTCTGAAGTTTAGCTCTGAAAGCCACGGTGGTGATGCAGTGTAGAGTGTCAAGCTTTGCATATATACCTGATAAGGTGATAAGATCAGTAAAAAGTGAAATATTTGCAAACCATAATAAAAGTGAATTAATAAAATAATAATAAAAAACAATTATTTTCATAATAATATATGGATAAATAAAAAGATGAACCTATATTGTACACTGAAACTTATATGGTATAAGGATTAATCGGATTTGGAATTGGAACTGCAATAGTTTTATTTGTGGCATTAATACCCGATAAAGTGAGTAAATCAGTATAAAGTAAAACATCCGATAATTATTAAACAAATTAATAATAAAATAATCAATTTCGTGAAGTATCTATTCTAGCAATTACATATAGGAAAAGGAGTAATTAATTCAGTCTCTCATAAACAGATTAACCAAAAAAAAACATAAAAGAACTGAAACAAATCTGTATAAATTCATTAAAATTTACTGACGAGCCTCACATAAAATTCTCTTTCCCACATTTTATGTGCTCTGGCATTGCCATTGTTGGCACATTTATCATCTGTGCTTAAGGCGGGTCCAGCTGCAGCTAAAGTTATTGCAATTTTAAACTTTACCTTGCACAGGGATTCACTTCGTTAAGGTTGCTTGCGTTTTTGTGGCAAGTTCTTAATTTGTTGTGGCCGTTGCCGGGAATCCGTAAGACACTCAAGTGAATTGGGTGTGGAATGCATGCAACTTAATGCAAGCAGCAATGACTTTGCTAAGCCGGTTCAATGTACTCACCGACAAGCGACTGCTTGGTAAATGTTTTATTGAATTTCATTGATAAATGGTGCCCCAACAAACAGCATGCAACATGCAACCCATATGCAATACGATATTTCTTGGCTGATTTTATTGTTGTTTGGCATTTATGCACAACATTTGGCAGGTCGTCGTCGTCGCCGTCGTCTTTAGAATTTTCCATTTTGTTTGTTCGATTGCAATTCGATTTGTGCTTTGCATGCCAAAAATTAAATATGCCATAGTTCGATGGCTCGCATTGGGTTTTCGAGTAGAATCCAATTTGTGTTATGACCCCATAGGTAGTCGGTTAGTAAGTCAGCTGCTCGCCAAAGGTAAGCGAACCATGCCACAACAAGTCATTCAACTTTTGTTTTGTTTCAACTTTGTAACGAGTATTTTTACTTTTTGTGCTATTATCCAATACTAAAATTATCAAAGTCTATGCAACTCAATAAAGTTAGTTAAATTATAAAGTTGCTTGCTTGTTTGCTGTGTTGTGAACCAATTTTGTGCCGGAAGAGGGACCATGTGCTAATAGATATTCATAATAACAGTTGCTGGTAGTTGATAATTTGTTAAACGATTAGAGCATATAAATTGGTTGACTCATATTTATGGAAAGGGTGGGTAACAATCCAAGCAGAACCTCGACAAGTTTTTTTATAGACATTTTTAACAACAGCTGGAATCATTTCAATTTGATTTTTCAAAAACACTCGCAAGTCTGTTCCGTGTATCTCGAGAGGTGTCAAAGCTTTTATATAAATTACGTTACGTGCACGATGGGTCAGTTAACGGTTGCTATTATTGTGAACCTGGTCACGCAATGCCTACAAAGTCTCAAATGTGCATAAAGCACGTGGTAGGTAACCCAATGTTACACCCCTCGGATTCATTCAATTATCGTTACACAAAAAAAAAAAATTCTGTTCTAAGCAAGATAAATTACGGAAGTACCACACCCGTATAGTCTATTTGGCTAAAAGTTCTATATAATATATTGGTATATTCTTTAAAAATGTCAAATTAATAAATTTATTACCCTCAACTATTCTGTCAGCGTTGCAATGTGGCGCTTGAGCATATCTGTACCAATAGCTGCTCTAAGAGAATAGGGATCTAAAATCTCTTCCAAAAATACCATTCAAAATGGAATCTTGCCTTAATAATGTTTATTCTTAACTTGAAATTATTTGAAATATGTGTGCTTAGTGCAGTACAAAACCTTTTTGCTGTCATATACCTTTCTTAATTGAGAATTTTAAATCAAACTTAATATATTTAAACATTTTCAAATTTTAACTTGTTTTGAATTAAATTAAGTTCAAATTAATGCAGCTGGATTGGGCGTCCTTACATATTTTATTAAAAATATTTCATTTCAAGCAATTTTAATGCAATTTAAAATATGAAGGTTTAAAAATATTGAAAAATATTTTAGTTTAGCATAGTGTTGGTTGATTCTAAATGATAAAATTACTTTTTTAATTAAATTAAAAACTTTTTCTATTTTCAAGCCAATTATTTATTTAAGCTTTCAAAAAAACATATGTACAAAATAATTTTAAATTTCATTTTGCAACCGCATCAATGTTTATTAAATACTATTTTGCTGAAAAATCTTTTAAGCTTAATAAAATATGTATTTATTTTCTAATGCATGGACTCATTTTTTTTTTTTTTGAAATGCATTGCCATAGTTGTTGTTGCTGTTAGGATAGTTTTGTGCTCTTGGTCAAAGAAAATATTATGCAAATTGACTATTTAGCAAATTGTTATAACTAAGGGAGCCAATAATGGGGCCATGGAATAAGAGGCACTGCAGTAGAAAAACGCGAACAAAACGCGCGAAAAACGCGCGTTACTTTATAAATAATTCAAAAATTTAACAAGCTGGTTTTTTTTTGTTGAAGCCGTTGTTGTCGCCTGTCAACTGTGTCATAAAGTGTGTTTTATAAAATGATTATATATTAAGTTTTACGATATGTAAATGTGTTTGTATTTATATACATATTTTGTGATGACCTGAGCTATGTATCGCTAAAATATTCATTGGAAAGTTCATAAATTATGACACCTGAAGCCGTTGTTATTCTTGTGGTTGTTGTTATTGTCATGTTAATGGCGTTGTTTGTTGACATTAACAGCAAAGTCGCTCATTTTGTATGCATGTTTGAACATGTTTGACAAAGTGTTCAATTCAAAGTCTTTGTCTCTTCGAGCGCGCTCGGCCAGCTGGATGTTTAATTAGTCAAAGTCAAGTTTGTTGACAGCCATTGCAGAGGGGTTAGGGGTAGGGTATCAATGGACGCTACCTTATTGATTTGCGGTTGGCCAGACAATGCATGCTAGCTATGGCACTTGGGATACTTAATGAAAGCCGCTAGAGAATTAACTGCTTGCAGCGACTATGGCATACTAAGCTAATGGCCATTTTGGCCAGACTCCTGCCATAAACAAAAAATAGATGAGAGTCATCTGTGTGTGCCAAAGCACAAGAAAAATTGTTGCATATTTCACGTCGACATTGTGCGCATATTTTTCAAGCGGTCTCAGTATCTTCACTGCCGCCTCTCTTTTGAGGTAAAAAATAGTTAAAATGTAGATTTATGCAAATGACGCAGAGCAAAAGCGACGGTAACTCTCATCCTGCCGCGACTGCGAAGTTGTTGTTGTTGCTATTGTTGTCATTTTTGTTGTTCTCAGCTAGCCAGCCAGCCCTTCAGGCGCTGTCTTTCATCCTGACATAGTATCTACGTATAGTGGTGATGCTATAGCTGCTCTGGTAGTGACTGTCTCTACGCCAGCTGAGTGTATTGCATTTAATATTTATTTGCTTTTATTTTATTTTTTCTCTTCTATTTTTTTTTGCGCTTTTATTCGCATTCGTGCACATTTTTCTCTCACTGTGACAAACAAAAAAAAAAAAAAAAAAACTATGCCAACGTCAATGTTGACGCCGACGTTGACGCCGTCAGGTGGAAAAGGAAAATTAAAAATGCAATTTCGATTAAAAATTCATGATATACTAGTTGTAAATATATATGCAATAAATATGTATATACAGTGTGTTGTTAGACAGAGAGAGATTAGAGAGGTTTGTTGAGCGTTTTGTACCTCTAGCTGGGGAAGCCCATTTGAAGAATAGCAAGTGTTTATGTTTTCCAACACTGAAACTTTAACGAAATTGCAGCCTCAAGGTGATAGATTCTAAAAGCAGATGACTTTGCAAATTTATTGTTAGCTGCACCATCTCACAACTGGGCCTGTTGTTCAATTGCAAGCGAATATGTCAAGATGTTGTGGGAAAACCATTTGCATTTTGGAACGTCCCCACCGAATATCATTCTGGCACTCCGTGGGATCCTTGACATAAGTTAATGGATTCAGCTTGGCTAATATTTGAAACGTTTATCTGAGAAGAATTACTTTTTATAAGCAAGCCATATTTCGCATTGAATTTGTGACCTTAACTACACAATTCTAAGGAAAGTAAGCTCAAAAAGAGTAGCTTGCTCTTGAATTTGCATTAGTGTTATGTTTCCGTACACCTAAAGATATAATTGAAGATTATCTCCGCCGTGTTTAATAACTAAATATAATAAATATAATAATTTAATAACTATTCACTTAAAGGCAACATATTTACACTAAATAGAGCTAGGTTTATATAAAAGCTTCAACTATGGTGAAGAAGGCGCAAGACTCACTTCCAATTAGTAGTTACACCAATCAAGTTATTTTACAATATTCTATTTGCATTAAATTCAATAAGAATCTTGCTTAAATGATAAATTATTAATAAATTCAATGAAAAAAAAAATAAATTAAATATGATATGCACCTTTAAAAGGATATATTTCTTTGTCACATTATGTTATTTGCATTTACTACTCAGACGATTAAAACATATCGAAATCATTCAAAACAACTCCTTGAAAATTACTTGGTAAATATAACACCGT
Organism: Chymomyza procnemis; assembly: GCA_035046065.1. Classification (NCBI taxonomy): domain Eukaryota; kingdom Metazoa; phylum Arthropoda; class Insecta; order Diptera; family Drosophilidae; genus Chymomyza; species Chymomyza procnemis. The sequence continues at coordinate 674,605 of JAWNOJ010000026.1, forward strand.
ATCATATAATGACACATTATACCTTTATTTCCTAGAAAATAAATCTATAAAAATTAGTTTCGTCGTTATGCTATATTACTTCGGATTCCCCACAATGCATACAATTTTTACGGCATCAGCCCATTGAAAAGACCATTCATAGATGCTAATTTAGTCACTTACCTTTTAATTTGAACTCGTTTGAGATGGTGACTTTCGCCTGTGTCAAGTTAAATATTCACTTAGTCAGCTTTTTGGCAATTTACGTTGATTTTCTAAACATTGATAAAAGGAAGGAGAAAGAAAAGCAAAAGATGATGATAATTTGCATAAACAATTAGCACTGCACGAAATTTAAAAGCAAATAGTACATTTACAACAAATATTTTCAGATGCATATAAAGTCATCTATCTATCTATATAATTTTTAATCTAAAAATAAGATGATGGCACTTTAATTATTTATTTCTACAAAAGTTTTCGAAAATACACAACGGCTCTGCTTAGGACTCATATTGTTCTGTAATTTGTTTCGTTAATTTTTGTTTTGTTTTTGATTTTCTTCTTTTTGCTGGCGTCTAGCGGTGCAACAAATTGTTTCGCTTTTCCCGTGGACATATCTATCAGCTGTTTTTACTGGCAGCGTGCCCAGTGCAAATTTATCGCGCATTTTCTTGCTTTGTCTCGCATAAAGATATAAAATAAATAAATAAACGTAGCGATAAACAAAGCGTAATAAGGAACCAGAAGTAAAAGAGCAAAAAAAATTGCAATGACCGCAAATGCACAGTGCGTGGAATAAGTATGCAAACCGAGGAATTGTTTCGGTTTTTCTCGAGGACGTACAATATATTATGTATACGTACAGCACGTGACCGACGGTTATACGTAAAATGCTCAAAGTTGATTTCGATTTCGTTACGAAATGCTATAGAGACGACGTATACGTTGAAGACGATTCTTACGACGATTCTCCTAGGTCTGCCGAAGTTTCGGTTTTTGCGCAGCGACAACGCTTGCGTCTTGTTCGCGCCACGTTGAATGTCAAATGATTTGGTTTTCAAATGTTTATGCTTTATTTATAATGATATTAATTAGTTGCACGTTGTTTTGGGGCTTTTTAGACTTGTTGTTGTTGTATTACAGTTTTTATTGTCGCAGCGATGGATATAAACAGTTAAGTATAATTTGCGGAAATGCGACACATGTAATTGTAGAGTGAGCTGTGGGACTCGAATTCGCACTCGAACCGAAGCTTCTCAATCACTAGACTGCCACTTTTTTGTTCTCATCTATTATTGTTATTTGTTTTGATATTTTTTGTTTTCTTTTTTGCCAGCTGCGCGCACATATAAAGTTAAATTTGTTGTGAGTTTCAAATTGATTACGATTTTGGAAAGTTATTAAAAAAAATTAAAAAAATGTTGTTGGCAACCCTGTTTTATCTCTGAGCTCTAAAAATAAATATTGGGCGTGTGTGGCGTTGTCAACAAAAATTAGTTGAAACCTGTTTGATTATTTGATATCTCATATACATATATGAAACATATGTGTTACTAATTAACAACTTTTTATTATTATTTTATTTCGTTTTTAAAAAAATTCGTTTGAATTGCAAATGAATCGCACTTTAAAATTCTCAACTGTCAACTAAAACGTTAAATCATTTGGCATAGTTTTGGTGAAATCGTAAAATGGAAAAAACGAAAAATTGACAAATTGTCGTAATTTAATTTATGTCTTATTTGAAAAATTTTTCGTAGCGCACACAATTTTACGAAATATTTTCAATATTTTTCCACGGCCTATTTTTACATGTGGTTGGTTCTCTTGCGGCCGTTTCGACCTTCAAAGTGTGTTTGTGTATGCCAGCCAAGTCACGTGTGATTTCCGTGGAATAAAATATTTTCCGCACGTAGCACTGACCCTGCTTAACCCAAAACCCATACACTTTTCATAATCGGGTTTAGTTTAGTTTCGTTTTGGCGCCTATCTGACAGATCGCGTGATTATGACCCGTGATCGTGATTGCTGCAGCAACTTATATATAAATTGTGATTAAATTCAATTACATGCGTATTCTGTTCCGTTTTGCGATTTTGCCTTTTTTCGAATATATTTTTTAAAAAGCTTCGATTATTGCGAGTAGTTTTTTTTTTTTTGACTTTTGGAGCAACGAACGTTTTGCGCTGCGTCTTATATCCGCGAGTGCTGCGACGGGTTTGTTTGTCATATCATATATTGGCTTTGCCTCTTGGCCACCAGCCCCAACTGCGACGCCGACTGCAGCAGTCAACGTAAATGTCGACAGCGGCAGCGACTGCGCGTACATCTTGACAGCGATTTTTTTTCTTGGCCCGATCTCAGCAGCAGAAGCTGTTACGTTGATGCTCATGTTATTTTCTATAGTTCTTCGCATCGTCGACTTGACATTACATTCTTGAGCTTTAAAAGCAAATATTATAGTTTTGTTTATGAATTGAATGAATGCAGAGCCGGTTTTCTTTTTTTTTTGTTTTGGGCATAGTGACCATCTTCGGAGCGCATACCTATGGGCCTCCGTTTACTGCCATCTGAGGGCAAAGTTTGCACTGCAATGCCAACGCCTCCTGCTGTGCCAGTGAATCGTGTAAATATTGTATGGGAATTGCAAGCGAGATGTTTTTTTTTTTTTTTTTTGAAAGAAATACAAAATTAACACATGCAAGCAGATCTTCAATGATAAGTTGTTCTGTCTGTTTTATTTTTTTAAAGCAAATATTATTATTTAAATGCCCTCTGATATTTTGAGGCAATTGTAATGTATGTAGCTCAGTTAAGGAAATTTAGAATATGGGATAGTGACTTATAAGGAAACTATTAAGTAAAAGTTAAGAAGCAGCACTGTATTAGTTATTAGTTAGTTTTTATTGCAATAGAATTAATCTTTGTTTTGGTTTTGATTTTGTTTAGAAAATGTTGCCAAAGGCGCTGCATAAGGCATTTACAAGGCCAGAACTTTTGAAAGATAAAATGTACAAATTTTGATTTAAAGTGAAAACTTAGAAGGAAAATCGGCGGTTCGATTCCAGCAGCATTAGCGTATTTGCCTAACAGTGGAATGGCAAGGAGAATAATTTTTTTAAATTAATACATACTTCAAGGTAAACTTTATTCTAAAACATGTTCACAGTACTAAGTGTATGGAAAGCGTTAAAATGTGAAAATAGATGGTAATCTTCTTAGTTCTGAGAAAATATACCCATGCTGCTTAATTAACCCAAGTGGAAACCAATTCCAAAATCAAAGTTAAATTCAATTTTAGTAAAAAAACCAATCAAATTTCTCATTAAAAAATATCTCTATTAATAGCTGTTCGAAAAGAACAGAGGCCTACAGTTTATGGTCGAATCCGAACGGCGTTGTCTATATTTAAAAGAGATTTTCTTAGGTAAAAGTATTAGAATTAGAAGCTGTGGTCTTTATTTATACAAATAACATGATATTAGCAGACTATAAAAGTTTCTAAAAAATGTTAAATTATAGATTCAATTTGAAACTTATATCTATGCAAAATTCTTTTCACAACACATGTTATACATCCGATTTATATTTAATATATAAACATCCATTATGGATAAGGATGAACTTTAATTTTCAAAGTGGCTGCATTTAGGAAGAAGAAGAAAAAATAGTTTTAATTTCAGGAAATTCTTATTTCTGTTAACATAAATGTGTAAGCGTCTACTGACTGTACTTGATTCGCCCGACTCTCTCACTAATTGCTCTCAAGTTTTTTCATATTCGTGTCGACGTTGTTGTTGTTGTGGTTGTTGCTAGACAGAGACTTGCTAATTATCCACAACTCGTCGGCTGAGCGATTTATCAAAGGAGTCTCGGCTATATCGTAGTTGGCGCAACGCCGCTGCATTGCTATTAGCCGCTTCGTTTGACGCTTAAGTCGTGTGCGTCTGCAACGACGTCAACTGCGACGCTGGCGTCACTGCATTTTGCAAAGTTTTGCAACTTTTGCAAACTTCCGGCAATAATTTGCACGCCACAAATGGAAGGTTACAAGAGTGTCTGAGAGAAGAAGGGTGCGCAAGATTGAAAGTGTGGCAGAGCTTGGACAAAAAAAAAAAAAAAAAACAGAAATAAAGTTTTTGCATTAAATGCAAAACAGTGTTAAATAATTTTTTGCTATTTTACGATATTATGTTGCATGCCGCCTGTCCTGTTGTGGGTTTAAAGTTCGATCCTGGCCTGGTGGTGTTGGCTAATGCACTTGCAATTGGCGGAAGAATGCAAGAACCACATAATCATCGACGGAAGTGTTGGCATACACACATGGTTTACTTTATGGCCGCTAGAGGGCGCTCAGCTTGGTGCGGTGCTATGCATTAGCAAAGAAACCGCATGTAGATTTGTTGATAACAAACCGCATCACAGACACTAACGCGCACACACTCAAGCACAGCGCAAGTGGCACATTGCACGTCGCTTCATGATGCACGTTGCATTGAAGGCAGACTAAAGAGCAACAACAACGGGCACAACAACAAGTCAAGGCAAGTTTGAAGGCGTAACCAGGGCATAGAATTGCAGTTAGATGCTGTCAAGAGTTGAGAATTTTATGCGAAATGTTTAGTAATTAGTTGCATCCGCAAGGGGAAATTACTTAGCTCAGCTAACCACATAGCCACAAGCGCACAACACATGTGTGTGCGAGTGTGTGTGGGGGGTGCAAGTGTTGTGAAATGTAGCAGGGTTAGGCTAAAGTTCAAGCTCTGGAAAATGTTGACAGCTTCAAGAAAACTACAACTCATACAGTCATAAAGTCCGTGTGTATGAATGAATGTGGGTGCACTTATTACTCATACGCAGTGTGCCACTGACACTGGGTTCCACTGCTAGCTGTTGGTGCCAGGCGTTAAATTAACTAATTAAAAGTTGCACAACATGGCTGCATTGGGCTACACTTTACCCTTTACACTCTACTCTGTTAACCAACAACACTCATGACAATTATTCCTTGCTGCTGCCTCTGCTGCTACAGTTTTAATTCACCTAAAATTCTCGTATTTACAGACAACACACAGACACACACACACACACGCGCACAGAATTCCATGGACTATGTACATCTAGGTAACCTAGCTGGGCTATGTACTTGGTCGGTTGGCTGACTGTTTGCTTGGTTGATAAACTCGCAAAGTTTGACTGTGTTGAGCTGAGCTACTGAAACAATTAACACTTGGCGCACATTTAACACACTGACTGGCTTACATTTTATTTTTGTGCATTTTCGCACACTGTCACAAAAACTTTTTCAAGCCTTGGCATGGCATGGCATCGCGGCACACTTCTCGCCTTGGTGACAACAACTCCCAGCACAGCCCATCACATCACGTGAGTAATTAGCACCTGACTGTCTGCCATGTTGAATGTTGTCTGTGCGCAAACTTTATATGCTGGCCATGCCCCTTTGTTTTATATTTGTCGCTCATTTGGCAGTTTGTTAAATAAAATTGTTAAAATTTTGTTTTTTTTTTTTGGGGCTCACAGGGCGTATGATTGCTCAGTCTAAAGAGTACAATGAGTGGATATCTAAAAATAAACGGCAAAGATTTCGCGTCCAAAAGTATGGCAAAACAATTAGCATGATAAAATGCGGTGGAAAACATCGGTTGTACCGATAGCTGTAGGGCAAGAAGCAACATCCTGTTGGTAATTTGTTTGAAAAAAAAACAGATCTTATGCTGATGTTACTCTTAAACTTAATTTTTGACAAAAATGCTTTGATGATGTTATTGTAAGTAAAATCTCGATACTGTGGATCTCGGCAGCGAAGTGATAGCGCATTCGCCTCTAAACCGGAACGTCGGTGGTTCGATTCCACTCTGTACCACTGTTGCATTTGTCGAGCAGTGACATCATTAGCAACTAAATAAACGCTGTTAGTATTATTATTATTATTAGTGGCGCATCGATCCTAAATGAATCTTGGCCTCCCTTTGAAATCCCCTCTATTAAATTCTATGTAGAGCTAGCGTTGTATAGCTTCTTCTTCCAAGACGCTGTGGGGTTTGAGTTGGTTGTGTGTTACTATCCCAGGTGGTTCTTGGGGTGGAGATAATGTGTCGACTTGAAGAAAGCAGGGACAATCAGTCACTTTAAATTGTATACTTCCCCCGTTTTTTCCCCAATAAACGGTATATACCTAGATAAAAATGTGTTAATGAAACATTCGTTCGGATTCGGCTATAAACACTAGGTTCCTGTTCAATGTGAACCACTATTAATAGGCTCTGTGCTCCGCTTTTGGAGCTGATGACCAAGGGGAATAAATTTATTTATTTAAAATCGCGATATAGTATGCGGGGGTAATACATTCAATGTCAAATGTTTAATGAATTATAGGAATTTTATTAAAAACGTCTAATTTGAGATAAATTTTTGTAATCTTTGAAGATTTCAGTTTTGAGTGGAGATTTCGGATCAATTTTAGAGTGGTAGAAAACTAGTATTAAAACAAAAAATCTAACACTTGGCCTAGGCCAAGTTCAATATCTGACCCACATTTGTTATTTTTTACAGTTATATAATATTAAAACAATTATTTTTGCTATAAAAACAAATATTTTTTGTCACAAACACCAGCATAACTTTCTACACAATACGATTTTTCCATATGGTAACCTTGTTCAAATTAGTTATTACATAAAATATTATTTTGAATTTTATTGTCAGCTGTACAACAGTTGCCAAATTAAATGTTACACAATAATGTCCAATAAAAAAATGATTAATAATAATTATTAACTCTATTTGCTAAATTGCTAATGAACTGCCGCCTATTTGTTGCTAAACAGATGAAAAACATCTGAAAAGCCTTCAAATGCACGTGATATTTTGACGTCACAGCAGCAGCTCGTACCATTTATTGTTTAGTTTTGGACAGCAATGTATGTCATATAAACAATAATAATAAATTATAATTAAGCCTAATAATGTTATAATGTAATTATTATCGACTTAAAAATATCAGACATAGTCCACAAATTATTGCTCGGATTTAAATTTATAATAAATTATAGGTGTTTAAAATATTAGTTAGGATTGTTATTAATTTAATATAAAAAATAAAAATTAATAATTATTGCAATTGCTGTTCCCCTGGTATTTTAATTCCTAAAAATGTAAGATTTTGTACCTAGGAAGTAGTACAAAAAACTATAGGATACTTTTAGTTATCAAGTTTTTAGAAAAAATCATAGCATACTTTTAGTTGCCGATTTATATGCATTTTCTGCGATTTCTGTTCGCCTGGTACCCAGAATCGGCAGCTTGAGTAAATTTTGAAAAATGCTGCAGCGACCGGTCATTCGCGATGAGTGAGTGTTGCGTGTAGCAAGATTTGTTTATTTATTTTTTATGTGCGCAGGTTAAATATAAATTAATTTTGTGAGTATTAAATTATAAAATTTGTTATTTTGCTGCTGGTGTTGGTGTTAGTTATTGTGTTGAATGCTTAAGTATTTTTTTTTAATGTTAGACTATTGACATTGAAAAAAGTTTAATAAAACTTTTTTTATTCATGTTGGACACCATGAAACACAACAATTTGATTTTTGAATAGTAACTGTAAATAATAATAAATAAATACATTTCCATAGAAAAATACAAACATTTAATCATGCATGAAAAGTAAACAAATATATACATAAACTAAATAAATTTGTTTCATAAAACAAAAAAAAATCGTATAAACAATGGGCTCCCATAAAATATGATTTATTTTGAATAAATAAATATTAAATAAAAAAATAAACAATTTTAGGGCATTGCGTACTACTTAAAGGATTATTGATTAGCATAGCAGCCTTAATCCTGCTTTGTTTTATATTTTTTATAATTTTTTGAGACAATTAATTACTGTTCTTATTTAACTAATACTTGATAGAAAATATGCAACTAACATTGACAAAAATTTTGCCATTCTGATATCGCTGCAGGTGACCGTACTTAGCGAATACTTGAGCAAAAAAAAATTGTTTTACAAAATAATCTGTTATACATTTTTTGAGAGATTTTACTTTTCTCATTTAAATTTTCATATTTTTGTTATTAAATTTATTTCCAAGGAATATTTGAATTACTGTTTAAGAAGGGGATTTTAAGGTGAAAGTCATCCACAACAACTCTACAGTATTTTAAAATCGTTGGTGGCGGTTTTATTTACTAAACTTACCTAACGATAAGAAAAGACTAGTTGCAAATCCCTTAAATGTATTCCCCTCGACTCGATAACCGCTCGAAAGAGAACAGGTACATACAATTTATAGTCGCTTCCGAACGGAATCTTTAATTATTAGAGATTTTATTAGGTAAATAGCCTCTATGCCAGTGCTAAGCAAAGTGCATCAGTGCTGCAAGGTAGCAACGAGCCATCGACCTTTCGTACGCTACCACTACGCTACTGAGGCCCACAGTTCAAAATCCTGTTATTGGCTTTCAATCAAATTTTTTTTTTAGGTAATACCTGTGATACTATCGACAAAAGAAGTAACTTTTAAGTTGAACTCTATACGAAGAATAGAAGAGTCAGTCGCAAATCTGACTAGTATTGTACTTGACACAACCAAAATAAATGCTTAAAACTTTAAATATTTATTCTCCATCTAATTTGCGGCATGCGTGACTTTATCAATATTAACTTACCATTTTAATGCGCCTCGACAACCCTGGTTGGCAGCGTGCCAGCTTTAAGACGCAGAAAGATCTTGTTTATTGCGAAAAATCAATAAAACAGCCGCAACGCGCACAAATTAAATGAAATACTTGCACTTTAAATTCGAACTTAAACCAATTAATGGCAGGCACTGACTCCGTCCGTTCGTATGCTTGGCAACTTATGACACGACGAATTTATTGAATTTTTGTTTTTTTTTTTTTAACCATATAATGGCGTATTCTTTAGCCGGGTTGTGCAGCAACTTGTGGCAGGATGGCGCGTCTACTGCAGACTGCGCAAGTGCTGCGGCACTGCCGTTTGCGAGGACTCACCTTGACCTTGGTCTGGCAGCTGCTGCAGGGTTGCCAGGCGTTACCAATTGAATGCAATGAAAACACATTTGCATGTAAAGAATTTAAGAATACTTTTTCGTTTATTTTCTGGATTTTTCAATTTTTTTTTTATTTTCTTTTGCTTTCTGTTATTTTGTGTCTTTTGTGACCAACGAGCGCAAAATTTTTAAAACATTTCATTTATAGTTAATATGCTCATATTTTAATTAAGTTTTGTATTTTGGTTTTCTTTTTGGATTTTTTGTATTTAGCTATTTTGGAAATTTCAAAAGTAGCCAGTTAGTTGCGCTTAATTTTAAATTGTTGGATGTTACAGTAACTTTATTGTCCCTTTAATGGACATAATTAATGTATATGTTATGCAAGTTTTAAACTAAGAGTTTTAAATAAAGTTTTCAATTATGTTTTTTATGTTTAATGCTGGTAGAGTTTACCAAGTACTTAGGCTAGAAAATGTTAGGAAAACGTTGTTTATTTTTATATATATATATATTTATTTGTTTATAATTATGCTCAAACTTAACTGGTGTAGATTGTTGTAGTTGTTTTGCTTTGCTTTCGGAAATATAATTCTTTAATGTTAAAAGAAACTGCTGAAATGCGTTTACATATACAGAATGTAGTATTAATTAGCAATTTTTAATAACTTTTTTTTTGTGGTTGCTGTTATTTACTTAACTTGAACTATGATATATGATTGCCTAAATGCTAAGTGTTTTTTTTCTTTTTTGATTTAATTGTATTCATATATAATATAATTTATTTTGTTGTTATTTGCATAGTTACAACTGGTTTATGGTTCGTTAGTTTTAGGAATTTTTAAGGTTTATGCTTTACACTTAAATTTGATTTAAATATTATTATAACTTACATGCGAAAATTCAATTCTTTGGTGGCTTTACTTTGCAATTAATTTTGCATAATTTACAATTTTTTCTTGTTTTTTTTTAATTACTATATTTTTGCTATATTAAATACGATATAGTAGTTCGTTAAGTAAATATATGTACAGTTGTGTCTTATGCAGCTATTTAGCTAATTGTAAATTGAAAAGTAGTTAGCATAGTTTCATTATTATTTATTAACTATTAATAACATTGATTTTTGATTTTGATTTTTATTTGCATGATGCGAATTTGCTACTTAAGTTTTTAGTGTAAAAAAATCAACAACAATTTGGTCGGAAAATTAATATTTACCCTAATCATCGCTTAAGGTGAGACAACCCATAGCGTTGCCTGTGGGTGGCTTTGCAAGCAAGACGTTAAAAGGGGCTCAGATTTTAACGTTTTGACCAGCTTTCGAAATGACATTAACTAAAAAATTTAAATAAAATATGTACTAAATTTAAATAAAACTAAAGTATCTGTGTGTGTGTGTGTGTGTAACTCATAGCACCATGTTACTTCGTTGTTAGCCATATATGCAAGTAAACATTTATATTTTTGAATAATAATTTTTAAATAAAATTTCACTAAAGTTATTATAAAAGTAAACAACTTTCATGGCAGATGATAATTGAAATAATCATAAAAAATTTATTAAAACTCTTGTTAACTACAGTTTGTTTTGGTTTCTTTATCTTAAGTTTACACTAAACTGACAATTATGGTAATATATTTTATATATATATATATATATATATATATATATTAATATTATATATATATTAATTTTTTGATGTTGCTTTTAAACGTTTTACAATGTATACAATGCTGTATTTTGCTTGTTGTGGGAGAAACCTTTTTGGAAATACATATAGCTATTATCAATATCATCATCATCGTCGTTTATCAAAAAAAAACTTCGAACTTTAAAACTGCTTAACTGCACATATCATATATGTGTGAATTTTCCAAACTTAAATAAACATAAATGTTTTCTTTTATTTTTGTTTACCTCTGTTTTGTTGCAAGTGAGCGCGTTAATTATAGTGGAAGACTTCCGCTTAAAATTTAAGTAGTTAGTTTTTTTTTGTTTAGTACACAAGTTTTTCATACATGTAATAAAATTAAGCAACATTCCAAGTTTGATTTCTGTGTTTTTTAGAGTTTGATAAATTTGCATATATTTTTTAATTAATTTTTTTCATACGTACTTAATACTAGGCATTTACAATATTAGCTTGTTTCAACTACTACACACAACTATAACAGACACATTCGAATTTAAAGTTTTAAATTTTGCTATAATTACATATATATTTGTTTTATATAATACTTAATGCTTTAAATTTTATGTATTTATTTATTTTGCTGGCTTGTTTTTTTTCGTTTTTTATTTTGTCTAACTTGAAATTCAACGTTGATATATGCTGCACTATATAATTGTCTAGTATTGGTTTATATCGTACGATAATAGAAAAAACTTTAACTATTTTATAGAATTTAAAATGGATTATCTCTATTTACGCTCATTTAATATATATATTTTTTATTTTTAATTAAATTATGTTTTTTATTTCTTATTTTGTTTTTGTTTTTTTTTAGTTTTATAATGAAACATTTTCATTTAAGCATTTCAGTCATTTTCGCGTACAACTTTCGCTTTCGCATTTAGACCTAACCTAAATACAGAAGAAATAAGCCTAAAACCTCGGTAAATCCTTCATATGCTCTCTATAAGAGCGCGCGCTCTCTCTCTCTCTCTCTCTCTTTCGCAACTTCTACTACTCTTAGTATAACAAGATGCTCAGTTCATTGCTCCCAGGTGGTTCAGCGCATAGCTCTTTAAACATTATTACCAATAAATTCATATAGTTTATGGCTGGTCGGTCGTTCAGAGGCATTGGATTTGCTTAGTTTTGCCTGCCGTCTCCTCTCAGTGCTCAGTATTCGTTTGCTCAGGAATACTCTCTGCACCATACACATTCATACATACTCTCTCAGACATACATATACACTCAATAACACAATAAATAAATACAAATTAAAAAAAATATTAATTATATTCGACACTTTTTCTCTCTCTTAGCCCTTCTTATTCTTACTCTACATTTTCCAATTGACCCCCATCCCACACCTATTAAGTCCCCCAAAAATAGAACTGACTAACCTTGTCTGCCACTCGTTCGATTGCCACTGAGCCATAAAATATCAGTTTATGAAATGAAAGATCATGCAACATTTATAATTGTTGTGTTTATCATCTGTTAAGTGTAAACAAAAAAAAAACAAGTTATACGAAATAGACGGGAACGTCTTTAGAAGTCGGGGAGACTCTCTAATAAAAGACCTTTAGATGAGGCATTTATTGCAATATGTCGGAATTAAATGCTTTACTGAACTTCTTATGGCTGCCACATCAATGTGTGGCATGTGTGTGTGTGAGGGGGGTGTATCTGCGTAAAAAATATGCATTTTGTTTATTTGCAAAATGCAAAGTAAACTTTATAAATGCAAAGAACCAATTTGCATATGCATTTTGCATTATTAATGCATGTTTATTTTAAAATTTTTAAAATAATTTAATTCGATTTGAAAGCATTTGCAAATCAATACAATATATATAAAATTTTATTTTTACTTAGCTAATTTGTTGATTTTTTTTTTTTTGGAAAAATATGCATATTTAAATGTTTTCTATTGTGATATGAATTATAATTCGTGGGATTAACAAATGGAATTTCATAGACAGTTTGTGGGTATTGAAATAAAGTTTTTCTATATTTCCAAGGAATTAGTAACTATGGGGAAACAAAACAACCGAAACAACTAGACTAGATTTTGTCTTACTGCCCAGCGCTGGAATTAAACCATGCCTATCAGATAGAATGAGAACTCATCAATCTTCTCTAGTTTATATGGAAGAGATGGTGCAACCATATGCAAATATTGTACAAAAAATTTATGGATGTTGTTTGGGAAGATCATTTAAGTTCATTTAATGTAAGCTAACTGTTTCTAGTTTGTACTCTAATCTGCGTATTGCTCTTACGCAAATATTCTTCACTTAAAATCGACATTGAAGATGTGAAACGATATTGTAACCTTAAATATATATTAAGTTAAGTAGCAAAACTGCCGAACTGCGAAATCGGTTGCTTTTGGAATTCGATCTCCAATAGTTTTATTTTTGAATTGCACCACCTACTTGCGTGATAATCATTAATTTGAAAAATAAGTTTATTTTGTTTCTCTTACTACTTAAAGAGCTTTTACCAGAATTTCAATTAAAGGCGGCAAGGCGTTAGGAATCAAAAATAATTCTCAATTGGGCACATTATGTGTATCGTGCTATATATAAAAACGAATCCAAAATTGCTTGTGATTAGCTGTTACAGTCTTAGAATTTTAAACGCTATTCACATTTTCAGCCGCCTGTCTCGCATTTTCGTCCTTTTCGAAGAAAAACTGTTGAATATAGCGTCTTTTCCATTTGCTAGTGTCCATATTTGACGCATACTTTGAGAAAAGTTTTTTAGTGCAAAATATCATCTTTCTAACGCTAGAAACCTGATTGGACAATGCAGTACAGATAAATAACGCCATCTATTGGTAGAATATCATTCTTTCTAACGCCGCATTTCGGTACCGGATCGGACAATGCAAGATACAGATAATGCCATGTATTGGAAAAATAATGGCTTACTTAGTAGAAAGTGTCGTTGATCAATCGATTGGCCGTAGTTAGACGCAATATAATAAATGTATTGTTTAAAAGAAAAACAAAATAAAAACAAAATTAAATTAAAAAATGTATTAGTTTTTGATTTTGCTTCGTTAATGAAATGTATATTTTGATGGCGTCTACTTGGGGCCTATCCAATCTTTACAATACTGCGTTTTGGCAATGCGGACCATCACAATTTTGCCCTTTATCCGTTTTTCAGCAGAGATTTGATGAACATGGAAATGCATTTTGGGCAAATGTTTATTTGCGCCATGATAATAAGTTCGGGTTCATTTGGCCGCAATCTTAATTTCAATTAAAACTTCGCGTGTGTGTGTGTGTGCCAATGTGTGTTTGTTCATGTGCATGACACATAATTTGTTAAGCTAATCAGGCATTAAATTGGCTTGTGGCACAAATGGCACCCACATAAATGCAAAATATCTCCAAATCAGTAATAGAGTCTGCACGATATGATATTTGGCTTATTTCGAGTATTTCGTGTCGGGCAGGGTTTCTGAACGGCTCGTGGCTAATGTGCGCTGGTTAACGAAATAAATGTTGACAGTATTGACCACATGTGGAAATGCAAATATGCATAGATTTGAATTTTCACACTTTTCCGAACTGCAGCCACAGAGCTATGCTTTCAATAATTCAATTTGACAAGCGCATTATGGCCTTTGGCATTTGGGGTGCGCGGTTTGGCAAAATGCAAATGTACAATTTATTAAATAAAAATAAGAGTCAAAAATACTAGATAGCAAAAGAAGGGATATATTAAATAAATTTATGTATATTTTCATTTAATTTGATTGTTTATTCTTTTTTTTTGCTTTGGTTTTGCGGGTTGGGGCCTGTCCAGTGTCTAACAACAAGCACATGCAAATTATATTGTAAAACGGACAAACAAATCAACAAGCGTATTTTTAATTTATTACGAATTTGCATTAAAAACGCATAATTAAATTATGAACATAAATGCAAATAATTCAAACTTATTTTCATTTAAACAAATTTTTGTTGTTTTCCCATTTAGAATGGCATTGCATTATGGTTTAATGCATTTAAGCATTTTGAATTAATTGCGGTTCGAATGCTAGAGTATTTGTTGTTGCAAATGTTGTTAAAGTGGCGGAAAAACGCCAGCTACAATAATTTTAGCTCAACCAAACGTATATCTGACCAAGTAAATATCTATCTATCTATGAAGATAGCTAGCTAGTTGAAATTGGTTGAAGTGCACACGTTGCGTATACGTGATGCAGGCTAAAGGTAGTTGTGGCTGCCGGTGTTTTTCACTTTAAGTGAAAATGACTTTCGATGTGAAAACAATGCGACGTATTCTCTCTGCTTTCGTCTTCTCTCGCACTTTAAGTGCTGTTAAGTGCTATCTAGCCAAGCTCTCTTTTGTACGTTCTAACACAGTGCCAGATCATGGAAAAAGTCAAGGCCGAAGGGCCACAGAAATCGCATAACTGTGGACATTTCATTGGCTTGTTATTATTCTTAGTAGTTGGCAATTGTTTGCTGAGTCTTTGGATTGTTTATAAATTTTCCGGGGAACGAACTAAAATCATTGCAATTAACTATGGCATCGTTTATGGGTAGTATATTTGTTGTTCAAGAACTTTGCCAAAACATTTATGAAGACCTTTTTAAAGCGCTTACAACCTTGTGCGCCCCTGCACATGGTGCTTGCGGCACTGCATACAATTCGCTCCTGCATACAGACTCAGCCACCATTGCATTTTAATGTACAGTCAACGGTGCCGTCGATTTCAATTGTTTTCGATTTCGCTTTTCGCCTGCCTCCGAAATCTGCACGTTTTTGTTGGGCCTTTTTTGGCTTTTATTGTTGAAATTGTCATTTAAGTGCAGTTGTACACACACTCACACACATACATACCCACCAACACTCTAACACACGCGCTCACACAGATACTCATAGTACTCGACTGCCACACATTGACACACAATGGCTCGACATTTTTGTCATTTTTTTGCTCGCATTTTTTGTCTCATTTTTTTGTGGTTTTGTTTATTTTTTTTTGTTATTGTTCTTGTTGTTGTAGTTTTTCTAGTGCCTGCTGCTGACAATAAAATTCCAACACCCACAAAAATGTTGTATGTTGTGTTGCAATCTGCACGCCTGCCGATTCATGGAAAATGCATGCTGATTGCAATGGGTTTGCCCATTTCCTGGTCTTTATGCACATGCACATCCCCAAACGCCCCACACAAAGACACACGCACACACATATGCCTACCCGCATCCTTTATTTATTTAAATTTAAATAAAACACTTAAGCGTTATGGGCTAGGCACAACAAACCGCTTAACAGATTTCCTCGTATTATTTATCAACTACATGTTTGTTCAAGTATCTGTATCGTTTTTACAACAATTTAAAAGCTCTGCTAACCACAAATACTTGGCAGCAGTCAGTAGCAGATGCACACACACACACACACACACACACACCCAGACACCCACCCATTAATCCATTTATGCAGATAGTTCCAGTGCGGACTCGATAAGTGGCCATAAATTTGATATGTCTTCGGGTTGTGTTGAAAGCAGCCATAAATTCCAAACAATAGAAACAAATGGCGAACATTCACAGTTTCTCGCATACATAGAGATTAAAGAGATGCGTCTGTCTCAAACTTAGTTGCACCTCAGTGTCCAAAAAATAAAGACAAGACGAAGATGCAACCCAAAAATAAATTACACGTGAAATTTATGCATATTCTGAGCGTCTACCCCCATCTGTCCAACTGTCCGTTTATTCGTATCTGCCTCACTTGGGATAAATTTTGATTTGCGTTTTGACAGTCCACAGTAAGATATTTCTTTGCAACAAATTGGACACTAGGCCACATGCCAGAATAGAGCACACTAGTCGTGCGTCATTGCAACATTTCACTGTCTATTTGAATTCCCGCCCGTTTGTCCATACGACGATGGTACCATTCGTTTTGTGTCCATCCAAGTGAATGAGTGACTGGCTGCCTGGGGCAGGCGCATTCATCGTTGCATGACCAAAAAAAAAAAAAAATACTGGTGGAATTTTTGCACAATTGAAACAAAACGAATATAGAATACACTAACAATTCATGTGATTAATACAGTATTGAGTTCTAGAGGAAGGATACGGAAAAGCGAACTTTAAAAATATCGATGATTCCTCAATGTACGGGGAGATTGCTTTCTATTAATATTGAAGAAGAAGGTGAACTCACTGGGCTAAGTCCCTGTAAGACCTGTAAGGCTCAACAAATAGCCACTTGGCATACTCCCTTTTATTTCACCAAATGAAGGGTATCAAAAGCTCAGTGAAGTGTGTTGCTGTATTTCTATGAGAGTGTCTGCCCATTAGGCACTTATTTTTTTATTTTCACAATCGCCGAGTGAAAAATCTTTCAGTGAATGAATAAAAATGCAGCTGCTGCCGCGACGGACATAACTGTCACGAGGCGCGGATCTCGAATCTCTTCTCTGCCTCGAAGCAGTTCTACCCTATCTATCCCATTCAGTATGTGTGTGTGTGTACATGACTTTTTGGCAGCGATTTGTTTAAAACTCTTTGGCAGTAGTAGTACGTGTATACGATATATTTAGGGCCGATATTTTTGTGAAGTGCATAAATTTAAACATTATACGTTTATTGGTTTGGCCAAGTGCCAGACGAGAGAGAATGCAGTTCCGTGAAGAACAAAAAGTTCAAAGAGCAGACAAAAGAGATTGGACAAAAATTTAACAAAAAAAATGAAATTAATTTGTTGGCTTTGTTCAGTTGAATACGATGGACAAGCACCTGATGACTAATACACTGAGCGAAAAACAGATCCAATCGCAGGTAGACAGTTAAGTAAGTTTATGAATTTTTCTACTAGCTCTCAGATAATATTTTTGGTAAATTTTGAGAATTTAACAAAACGTTGGATAATAATATCTCGAAGTGCTGTTGTCAGCATTGTACTTCGCATTGGGCCTCTTCTATTTGCAGTTTCCAAAAATATTCCAAATCTTCGCATGAACAATTTGTAAAGTATTTAAAATTTAAATTAAAAAACAAAAATCCAAATCGTAAACTCGAAAGCAAAAGCTCTCTGTTCCCTTCGATTTTTTCCAAGTGTACCTGCTGTGCTGTTTGTCCATGCAAATTCTGTTGACCTCGATTCAAATTCAAGTGCCAGACAATGGGCAGCATCAATGTCTTGCCCCATAGGTACGCTGGCCCCATGCTCATGATCCACCACTCTAGGTTATACCTTTCCACTTGTTCCAACGAAATTGTTTGTCAAAACGCCTGTTGACACATTGCCAGTGCATTTGATTGCATTGAAAGTGTGTGTGTGATGGGAGGGTGTGTGGGATGGGTGGGTGTGGTTGAATGTTGTGTTGTGCGTGGGTGATACTATTCTGTTTGGGGAAACCAATTGCCAAGTGCCTCCAATCCGAGTTGCAATTTATATGGCAACATATTGTAAGGTTGCACAAGCCAAGTCAGACCAGGCCAGAGCTAGGGCTAGGGCTAGGGCAGACCAGGTCGGGTCATTCTAAATGGAAACTTGCAAAATTATGGCTTGACATTTTGAGTTGAAGGGCGCGAAAGTGAATGCAGTCCACCAGTCATTGAAGGCGAATAAAAGACGTTCTACTAGGTGAGATTTTTGTTTGCGCTGCTTATGAATTTCAATGCCTATATACTGCGAGTGCTTGGACTACTTGGACTAGATAGTCATAGTTGGCTCTTTGGATGGCAAAAAGAGAAAAAAGGTGAGACTTTCCCATCCCCATGCATAAAGTGTCCTAATAAAAGGTGAAATAAAATTGAAACTTGAAACAAAAAAATTTCCATCAAATTCACAGCCGTTCATTGCTTTTGAAATGAGCTACAATGTTCGTTTAGACTATCCAACTAAAAATAATAAGGAAACTAAATAGTTTTTCAAGGGAAACCTTTTAACCACAGATAACCAATAGATATAGACTAGCACGCTTTGGCATAGCTATAATGCTGCACTGCAGCCGACGGCGCCATGCAAATCCTAAGCAAATCTAACGCCTGTAGTGCTGATACATGCCATAGCTCATGGGTGTGCTGCCCATGGCACGTTCGGTAGCCTTCTCGATGCTCGCATAAACGCACCTGTAACAGCACACGTAGGCCAAACATCACTTGAACAGGATGCGTCGGAAGGCGCGTCGGAAGTCCTTGTTGAAGATGGTGTAGATGGCCGGATTTAGCGCCGAGTTCATGTAGCCCAGCCAGAAGGCAACGGCAAACGCCGACTCGGGTATATGGCAGTGACTGCTACAGGCGGGCACCAGTATATATAGAAAGAAGAAGGGCAGCCAGCAGGCAATGAAGCTGCCCATGATTAGACCTAGTATAAGCGTGGCACGTTTTTCCTTCTTGCGAGCAATGCGCCGTTTCTCCTTTTCGGGATCACGCGGTTTTGGCGTCTTGGGTATGGCTGGTTCCAGTTCGGCGCTCTTGGCGAGCTCGGCACTCTTAGCCGCCGCTAAGTTGCTCTTGACAGCAGCAGCAGCAGCTGCAGCTGCCTTGGCCTCGTTGCGTCTTTGCTGGTTAGACTTGCGTCCAAAGATGGGCTGGCAGAGGCGAAACTTTAGTGGTTTGACCACGGCACAACGACTGACCACGCCCGAGTCCGAGCTGGAAGGATCGAATTCACTCACCATGTCCGTGTCCACACCCACGGAGAGTGCACGGCAGCGACCCGCGATGGGTGAGACGCGCAACTCGTTTGGCGTTGGCGTAGGCGACAACGTGGTGACACTCACTCCACCTTGGCTGGGCAAAGCACTAGCGTTACTATTGGCATTTGCGCCAGCTCCTGCAGCATTGGCTATGCTGCCATTGTTGTTGTTAAGCGCATTGATAGTGTTGTTGCTGCCCATGGACGGCGGCACGGGCACATTTAAGCCCACACGACAGCTGGCAATAGTGCTGACCTGCAGGGTTTCTTTGCCATTACCATTGCTCGGAGAACCGGGAGCAGATAGACTCATCGTTGTGTGGGCAGGCATGGGAGTTGTTGCGCTATTACCATTTGGATTTGCATAGGCCAGCGCTGTCTGGGCGGCAGCTGCTTCGATTTCGCCTGCCTCTGAGGTGGATATGTCTGAGGCTAGGTCCATGGTCACTGTAGGTATTTGCATGGGCATAGAAGCGCTATTCGGTGGTGTCTCAATGGTGGCTATCTGACGTTGCTGGTGCAGCTGGAGAGCAGCTCCGCTGGAGGATGGCATCGGTATTGTTCCTTTCTTGTTGGCGGTGGTGAAGCTCGTTACCTGAAATGGCAAAAGAAGCGAATCAACTTGTTTTTCAGAAGCAATTTGGTTAAACAAGAGTTTTCCATTTGGAAAATCCGTTAATGCATGTTCAAGCGTAAGCATTGCGCAAACAACTGTAAACGTGTTGAAGGCAACGGGTAGAGGAGGTAGGGCGCCTGGGTGCTGGCCAGTTGAATTTTTAACGCGTAAAGCAGCAACAATTTTAAAAGGCAATTAACAGCACCGCCCGCCGCGATCTGTTAGCAGATTTTTCTTCCCAGAACATGTTGCATCTTTGTTTGTTTTTGATGGACATGGGTCATGGTCTACTGGGTCGTTAGCCCTCCGGCTGTTAATTGAAAATGCAAATTGTGCACCAATTGGCTACAAATATGTTTGTCATTGTCGGACTCGTCGTCAGTGACGTCATTGTACCCTTTGTTTCTAGGTAATTGCAGGTAATTTGACGCTTTACGTCACGGTAATTGACCCAACGACAACGACGTGCAACACGTTCGTCCGAATCATTAGAGGGTTTTTACTCAATCAGTCAGGGGAGTGTGTGGTGCCAAAGAAGTGAATGCTCGTTACGATTAACTTTGTGCGATAATTGCGTACAAAATCAACACATGATGGCGGCGCTCAGCACAAAAGGTGCCATTTTGGTGAAATGCCATTTCAAAATGGCGTTGCATTATGGCCTTCAATGGCGGTGACTGCACTGCCTGTATGTACTGCAGCAGGATGGCTGGCAAATGCCAACGTGGCAAAATTGTGAACCTTACTTTGGAAGGTAGCTAGCTCAGGTTGCTGCATAAGAACACGTGCGTATTATGTCACTTCAACTACAAGTGAACGCCATTGAGCATGGAATATGCTACGTTGGCCAAAGTGCAAACAACCAACACGTAGCAGCTTGATAAGGAATTGAGTATTTTCAACACATTGAATTGAAGCTTTAAAACATATATATCATGCATATCAATCAAATATAACGTATACGCCACATATGAAGCTAAATTGCATGCATGCTCATTCACATGTGAATATTTTCCCCCGTTCAACGCAATCTTCACAAACTCATTGTTCACTGTACTCTCTGGAGAGCTGGTTTTAACAATACTTTGGCCCCCCTGGGGAATTTTTCGTAATTGCGGCATTTTTCGGTAGAGTTCATTAGGTTTGCCATTAAGTTGACATTCAGCTTTGGTAAAATGTTTTATAATTATTTAAGTGTATGGAAAGAGGTAGGAAGTGAGTGCAGGAAAGTTGAATACCGTGAGAAATGAAGCATTATTAGAAACGTAAGCGCTTATTTTAATAGCTTTGGAAAAGGAACTCTGCTATAAGGAGTGCCAATCAATCAAGGCGAAAAATAAAATTAATGAGGATTGTATTCTGATTTCTTGGTTATGTGTAGGAATACTTTTCATTCTGTTAGAAAATAACTCTGGGCACAGAACTCACCTGTTCGTTGTTTGTTTTGCGCGGATGCTTTTTAATGCCGCGTCTCGCTCGCGCCTTCGCGGCAAAGTAAATTCGTATATATACAAAGACCATTATGCAGCTGGGTATATAAAAAGAACCCAGCGCCGAGTACAGCACATAGCCAATGTCCTCGCTTAGCTGAAAGAATAAAAAAAAGGCTGAATGAATAAATCATAGCATCGAGTTGAAATGTACATTTTTTGTTTTTTTGTTTCCATCAATGCCAAGGCCTAAGGCCTTGCCACAATATTTCGGACTGCAATGGAACGATTTACTGCTGCTGAATGCACTCGAGTAGAGTAGACTAGAATGAGAAGCTGCAAGATTTGCAGAAAATTGCAGAAACCATAAATGCAATAGAATCATAAAAATTTATCTAAAACTGATTCGGACAGTTGAGATTTCTTTTTTTTTTCGAATCCTTTTATTTCTTTTGATTTACTTAAAGTGCGCCTTGTCAAAGCGCCCAGAATTAAATTCCGGAAACCTTTTTTGTTTTTGTGTCATATTTTTATGCTCGTTTTTTTTGCGTCATTTCTTTTGGAGCATTTATTGCTGCTGCTGTTTTGTATGGCAGCTCGGAGACCCGGCTCTGTGCGCCGGTCTACGGGCGGCCTCCCGAGTCTGGCTAACTTGCCGTCGCGTACACTTTACAAAATTATGCAAATTAAGTGTTTTGATGAAAAGCTTACAAAAAAGTGCACTTGATGCAAGAGATTGCTTGAGAGCGAAATTCCGTTTTGCCTTTTTTTTCGTTTTCTTTCTCGTTGCTTGTTGTTTTTGCTCTTTGCTCTTGTGGATGAAGTCGTGGCAGCTACTATACGCCCTGCATAATGAAAGTCCTTTGTGTGCACGTTGTTTTGCCTGACTGGGGGCCAAAGGATCGCAATGCGCTGTTGAACGCCACTCAGTGTTGCATGCAACAAACGGGGGGGTTAGCTGGACTCCTCAGTAGGTGGGTAGGCCAAAGCCAAGAGCTAAAAAGCATGCTTAAAATCGACAGACAATCTTGGCAAAAGTTTGATGCGGCACGTGGCATTAAGGCAAACTGTAAGCTAATAGCTTGCTACCTGCTTGAAGGAGTCGTCCTCATTGCATCGACTAGCAATTTATGGCACATGTACCAGAAGAAATAAAACTTATTCAAGTTGTAGATATAAGCTGCTTACATGCGCAGCAGCCGTAGCTGCTGCGGGCAGCATCGACAGCAGCAGTTGCTACACAAATTGAATTTTTGAGCAGTAAATAAATAGTTGCACTCGTATGCTGTGTTGCACACGTCGGCGTCGGCGTCGCCGTCAACGTCAACTGTGACTGAGCGTTGGGCTTAAATGCCGCAAAGCAGTGCTCAGTTTACTATAACAGCCACAGTGTAGTGGCAGCGTCGGCTGCCTTGGACGTGGATGTGCCTCCAGCTTCAGCCATAAAGTTTATCCTGGCGCCGAGCACAAACTGCTCGTACTTATATATTGTTATATAGTTGCCTTTCATCTTCGTCAGCTACTTTGGCGTAAGCGCAAAAGTTGCCGCAACAAAATAAGCATAAAATATTAAGCGTCGAGTATAATGTTGCCAAAATATACATCAACTGGCAGGCAGTAAGTTTTCGTTGCGAGGGTCGAGGAGATGTGGCCAATGCAACGAGGTAACAGCTACTTAAGCATAAACGAACGCCATACTTTTTGTTGTTGTTGTTTTTGCTATTTTAACTTATTGCCACAGTTATTGTTGTTGTCGTTGTTGGTGTTGTTGTTGATGAAAGCCGCTTCAAGCTTCTTTACTGAATGAAGCTGACTTTGCTGTGGCTGTTGCAGCACTTGCTGCATTTTGTGGTACCTCTTGTTGTTGTTCCATTTACAACAGAGCTTCTTGCAACAACAATAGCAACAGCAGCAGCAGCAGCATAATAAATCGGCTCATCATTTACGATTTACTGTTGATATATTGACAGCATTTGTCAGCGCAGATATCGCCAATTCCCACACACACACACATTTTCATAGAACACACACACCAGATTCATCATGGCGTCTATTTTTATTTATTGGCGTCGAAAAAAGTTTGAGTTTTATCTCAATATCATCAGTGGCTATATATTTTAATGAATTATACAAAATGTTCATTATGTTAATGCAATTATTTTTATTAATAAATTATTGCGTGCATCAACACTAAATCCAATGCAAACTTTATATCATTAACCATTAAATCAACAGAGAGAAGGGCTTCAAATGCATTAATTATTTTGATAAATGATTATCGCTAACCTGTGTGTTTAAAAATGCAGCATTTTAATATCATGCTTGCAACAGTCTGAATAATATTGAAGAATTCTTGAATGTATTGCAAGCGATTACCTTAGAAATTTAACAAAACTTTTCATATTGCTGCTTTATCAAGAAAAACTTAAGTCGTTTATGCCCAGTTTGGAACTGTTTTGCGTAATAGCTTGAAAAGGATTCTAAAGTCCGACTGTTACTTTATTCTGTCTTATAATTTCCGCCGAACTTTCTGTTGAGGCTATATTGCCCTCTAGAGTAAGTCCATTAACCTTAAAACTCTGCAGATATCATTTTTAAGGATCCTTTGCGCGCTTTTGTTCTAATAAGAGTGTTGTTCTGTTATCTTACCTCCTAGTTTTAAAATCTCAGATAAGAAACAGACAACGCCTAAAAAAAGCTGTCAAGGTAGCTGTGTTGAAATCGTGAATGTTGAATATTCACATTATCCTTAAATAATATTTCGTAAGCAAATTTTTCCATAAAACATCTTTCTGGTTAAATTAACTAAAGGGAAGCCACTGTATGAACTGAAAATTAAAAAGTTGATATATTATTTTAAAAAAATTTATCAAAAGTTGCATATAGGAGGCCTATAGAAATGATAATAATTAATAGATTATAAAGAGATGCGTGGGTACATGCGACCCAAGAATATTTATTTTTTTAGGTCAAAAATATTATTACTTAAGTCAGTTTGGAACTTGAATATTTGTTTATATCGCCATGAAGTTGCATAAAGTCGACAACGTACTACAGTTTTTTAAGATTAAGATATTCTGCTGAACTTTCTAGAATCTTTTTGGCAAACCACGTTTTGATGTAATATATTTTCCAAAATGTTACCTTAGAAAACTGCCACAATTCACGTCTACGTTAGGATAGATTGCATCTGAAAATTATTATTCGGCAAGAAAAGCGGAAAATTAAGTTGGGGCTATGGGAACTGTTTGGTGCAGAACTTTAACTTTACTCCTTGCATTGAATCTTTGAGTCTTATAAGTTAAGTTACTGCAGTTTGAAGTCATTCTCACTGGAGAAGAATATTATTTTTACTTTGAAAATAAGTAACGTTCAAATTACTTTTAAAAAATGTTACAATTTCAATTAATTCATCTACTTGAATGTCACATCCATTCAACACTGTCAGAAGCATATTACGTTATTAAGCGATCTTTAGAAAAACTCAATCTCCGCCCATGATATACTTCGTTTCAGCCGGATATGTACTTTTCAGATTAGTTTATAGCTGTCGCTTTATATGTACCAAAGTATGTATTAACTAGCATACAGTAAGAAATATTTCAGGATATGGCTTTATGGTTGCTTTGCTTCTTGGCAAAAGTTTATCAGCTCATAAGTGACAAAAAGTTTTTGGGCATAAGTAAAAGTTACGCATACGCAGTGTACGCCAGTTTGTGTGCGAAAGGCACGTAAGTTTGAACAAACACACACACACACACACACACACACACACACACACACACACACACACACACACACACACACACACACACACACACACACATACACGCAAACATTTACAGGTAATACATAACATGGGACAAACAAGTTTGCTGTTGTTTTTTTAGGACATGTTGTTGGGTTGATAATGATGAATATAAAAGCATAGGAAAATATTTTATTAGCACAGTTTGAAAGTGCTTAAAGAGGCATTAGTCGGCGGCAGCAGCAGACAAGCCGACAAGGCCCAGTGGCAACAACGTGATTACGGCTTAAAGACTCCAACTACAAGTAAACTTCACACATATATGTATATAGAATTGTGTGTTTGCGTGTGTGTGTGTGTAAGGGACACACGCATACACACACACATGCACAGGATGTGTTCCTGCACGAATAAACACGCATACAATAAATTGTCAACTAACTGTACGTGCTATCAACTTTTCCAAGAGGATTTAATGTAATTGAAAAGTTCAGCAGGCCATCTGGCTTTTAACTGAATTTTCTCCATTTCTAGGATTAAAACTATTTTTTGATTTTTCACCAATTTTAAGTTTTATTATTTATTTTTTATTTTTTTTGTAAATAAACTTTTGTGCTTTAGATTTTTGATTAGCCTTTTGAGTGTATTATGCACATTTTTAAGATCATATTCAACAGTTTTGGAGCAACTTCAATAGACTTTTTGCATCATAAAAGCGAGCAGAAATAAAAAATAATGTTAAGAGCACAAATGCTAAAAGAAAAATAATTATTCTGCAGTTTTTAATTAAATGGCAATTGTTGTTGTTGTTGCTGTTTATGTTGCTGTAATGCAAAACTTAAGCTGCTGGAAACAAAAACTCATTATGCACAACCAAAATCGGAAAAACGAACAAACAGGCAGAGCGAGAGACAGTAAAGAAGCATGTAAATGATGAGCATGATAACGATGACGATAATGATGAAGACAAGAATTGTGAAAAGAGCTTAGACAGGCATTTTGGAGTCGCTTGAGCTACCAGCGAGTTTTATTGAAATGTAAACATTGTAAGAAGCAAGCAAAACATAAACGTAATTAAAAACTGCCAATCCTAATGTTTCATTATGAACGCTGCACCACACGGCGTATACGTAATATAGCAAAAGTAGTAAGTTAGCTTTAAGTGCTTAAGCTTAAACAATTGCAGAAGAAATTAAAGCTAAATCAACTACAAGTTCAACTTGACTGACTGCTCGACTGTGAAAAAAGAAAATGTTTGTCTGTTAATAGTACGACTCGACGAACCGGTTGGTTCTTGGGTCTCGATTTTCGTCTCACTGGGTAAATCTGCAGCGCCAAACAGCAGCACAGAAGAAATCGCTGAAGAAACTCGTGGCATTGAGCAAATAAAAAGAAAGAAATAAAATAAAGCAAAAAATCTCCCTGTAAACACAAAAGAATTTCAATCCGAATTGCTGCCGAAGTTTTCACAAAAGCAAGAACAAAATTGAATATAAAAAGAAAAAAATAAAATCGTACTACAAAAAAAAAGGGGAGGAAAGAAATGTTGACCTTGCAAAGCCAAATGTTATATACCCTAGCAGATCTGATTTGCAGGCGCCACAAATATTGGATTTAATTTAGTTTATTAAGAAAACAAGAGGAAAACTTGGATTTAAAATGTAAAATAAGAAAACAGGAACTAAAATAAAAGTTGAAACATTTCTTAAACAAGGAGCCAAAAGATCTGCGTTGACGAAGCTGAGTCAAAGATGCTCGATTTGGCGAAACGAGATGAGTTACGAGGGAGAAGAGAAATCATAAAGGTTACTATAATTAGCGCATAAGTTGAAAAAGATCGTGAATTGCATAATTTTATCTACAAACAGTAGAGCTAGAGTTCGAAAATTACAAGTTACGCTAGGTTGGAATGAAAAAAGATACTTTGTTAAGAAGTCCATAAAACAGAGTCTCTTACAAAATGCAAAACACGTCATGTCAACTTCTATCATTTAGGAAGAGTAATTTTATAAGGCGAATACAAAAATAAGACCGCAAATTCAATGTTAGGATCCCAATTGAAGTCCTGAAGAAAACTATTAACTTGTTATGTTAATCTTTATTTCAACTAATTTTAAAACTTTTTTAAAACTTGCTTTGCTGATAACCCACCAAATGTGTTCCATACAAGAGTATTTACATGACTTATAGTAAAAAACAAAAAAAAAAAAAAATGGAAAGAAAGTGCGTATTGCACAAGTACATTGACGGATGCATTTTACCCCGCATTACAATCATCATCATCATCAGCATCATCAAAGTCGTTGATGTTTTCTCCTCGACGCTCCTCTCTCTATCATTGTAGTTGTTGTTTCTGTTTGTTTTCTTAAACATCAAGAAGTCTTGTAGATGCATTCGCTGACGTTGACTGCTGGACGTACAAGGACGCATTGAATGAAACAATCGATAAATCTAAAGTGCGACTTGTGTATAGTTTTCAATTGAGCCAAAGAGAGAAGTGCAGCAAAATCATAGCATAGCTTTGGGCGTGCATTGCGCTCTTACAGCGTGTAGATGCTTTGTGTATCTGTGAGACACTGTATCTATATGTGTGTGTGAGTATCTATGTGCCTTGCTTATTTAGCGCGTCAGTGCACTGCCAAAGTTTGTCGTCTCTTGCAGTTGCTTATTTATTTTATGCTGTTTCTGTTACAGCTCCCTATTTATTCATTTTTTTTATCGCCATTTTACTGCGCGCTTTCCGGCTTTGTGGCTGCTTAAAAGCTACAGTCCCTGTCGTTCGTAGACTCTGTACTTTGCATGACCAATTTGCGCATTTGTCGTTGCGTTTGCTTTGCTGGTTTCTCCTGGCTGTTCAATTGACTGCATATTGTTGGCCAACAAACAGCTTTAATTTCTTCGCACTTTAATGTTTATTTACTATCATATACATTTTTTTTCGTGGCAATTTCCATAATTTTCCCCCAACTGAAGCCAGGTCATAAAAGTAAGGCAAACAAATAAATTTAACGCCCACCAAGTACAGCTTTAAGTGTGCTTTTTTCTTTTGTGTTTTTTACTTGTTTCTTGTTGTTATTATTATGATTATTTTTTGTTGTTGTAGCATAATTGTTCACGCAATATGACACAGCAGCAGCAGCAGCAGCAGCAGCAGGAAAAAAAAGCAATTGGTGGCAAAAAATGTGGGACAGAAATGTCAGACACGTGCCAGCTCCAAAAGGCTGTTGGCCGGCTTAGTTGTATACATTTTAACAATTAAATGACGCCGAGGGCTTTAACAGACACAGACGCCTGCTGATAACAGCATCGAGCGATAAAGAAACAAAAGCTTAACAGAGAGCAAACTCTCGGTGGGGTAGGGCAGGGCACGTTGTAGCAGCCTAATGAAAGAGAGTGCGGGGCAGGAAGTCACTTTTTTTTGGCTAATGTCGCGTGGCGCGCTCTTAATTGTAGCTAACGGCGTGTGCGGCATGCTTCATTAAATTGCAATTTTTCCAGCTGAAAAGCTTTAGGAACTACGTTAAGGCGGAAATGCATTTGCGGCCATTTCGGAGCTGGACCGACGCCACTCCACTCAAAAAAAAACCGGGCCATGTATGTGACATTTTGTGGTAAGCATTTTAATTGTACATTGCTTTTATTTTTTTAGCGCATTTTTATTCGTTTATTATTTGATTTCATTGCTGCCGCAACAACAACAACAAAAACATCAGTGGCAACAAAAATAATAACCATATTAAGTGGCTTCTGTGTGGGCTAGTCCAGGCGTCCGGCTCTGGCCTGGTGACACTTCCGCTGCGAAACGATGTTTTTATTGTGCGGCCTGAAATTTTTAATGGCTGCCACTTTATGTTGATTGCCTGCCTCTAACTCACTCTTTGTGCGTGTGTGGGTTTGGTTGTGGTGTGCGTGTGTGTGTGTGGCCACTGGTTCGGCAAAATATTATCGTAAAAAACAACAACAATCAAAGGCGTCGTCGTCAAAAGTGCCAACTTTCCAACTGTTGAGCTACAACACAGTAGTAACTTGCTGACTTTTTATACTCTTCTGAGTTTGCACAGATTTGAGGTTACTAAAGGTTTTTACAATGTAAGATGACCGAAGAAGAAATGGACTGTGCATCATTAATAAGAATCGTTTAAATTTATGTGTAATATGCTCAAGTAATGAATGTATATATATATATAGTTTTTAGAAAGCCGAGTGGCAAATCGTATCAATTCTTCAAAATTCGCCAATTTATTACTCTCTTATTTTAAGCAGACTCGTCATGATTTGGTTTTTTATCTTGACCGCCCGAGGTTGATTGAATTGAAATTGGTTTAATAATTTTGCCTAAAAAGCATGCAATATTGAGTTTAAGCTAAAACACGCCTGATAGAGCACAAACAGTTTCTGTTTCTGCGTTTCTGTGTTCTTAGTGACCTAGTGCACTTTTTCAGTTAATAGCAGAACTGTAAGATTCAAAAAATTAATCGACCCGCTTTATTGGAAATTTAGAACGCCGAACGTAAACCAAAACCCGATTTTCGCTCAAAAAACATATATCATTTCATCGTAAAAAGAGTACAGACTATTTCACTTACAGAACCCTACCAAGTTTTCGTTATTTTAGTTGCTTACTTTTTATAAATCGCTGGAAACGGAAATTGCTTGTTGACATGCATACAACACAAGGCACATTTAATATCCCTGTGTCTGTGTGTGTGCGAGTGTGTCCTGACCTAGTGCACGGCAATTTGTTTGCTCACTCTGGCCATTTTTAGCCGTTTGCAACTATTTTTAGGAACGCGTAGGCCTCCTAGCACTGGGCCCATAATTAAGCAACACGGTTTAGTTCCGTTTTATTTGATTGCTGGTTTGATTTTGTGTGCGCTGCCCGCCCCTGCCCGCCCTGCCTGCTTGATGACTCTATCATAACAGAACCAGCTAATTATTGATTTTATGTCAATGGCCACAAAAAGCAAAATGAGTTATGTAATTAATATGCCTTATATGTGTGAGTGTGTGTGTGGTTGGGTGTGTGTTGGAGCAGATTTAATATAACAATGTGCTCATCTAGCTAGCTTTGTATTCTAGCGAAAGCTTGGACAAAATAGCAGAAAATTAATTTTCATATGTCTTTGTATTGTGTGGCCTATGACCTAAGTGTGTGAGTTTGTGTGTGCATTGTGTGTATGTATGTGTGTGTGTGTGTATGGGGCGCCACAATATGCTTTTAACCACAATGTCGCATGCATTGTTAATCATTTGCAGTTGCCATTGTAACAAATTGCTGCCAAATTGTTATGCTTGTTGGCTTAAACACACACACACACACACACACACACACATACGTTCGACTTAACGACTGGCAGAGGCATAGTTAATTTTAACAGTAAATTAAATACGAGCATCCTTGAATTGAGCCAACAACAAACCAAGCCCTCTTCCCCAACCAACCAACCAACCAACCAACCAAACAAGCCAACCCGAAACAACCCGGCCAAGTCGTACCAGAATACAGTCCGAAATAAATGACACTTGGTCCAAAATCAACTTGCTACAAACCCAGGCATGCTATAGCTGATTATGTATGTGTGTATCTGTGTATCTGCGTGTGTGCGTCCTTGTCAAGCCAATTGGAAATTTGAAATGATCAACTAGGCTTAGCTGCAGCTTAAGTTTCAGTCCATAAAAAAAAGTCCGCTTTAACAATTGTTAAAAACTGTGAAATGGTCCATTGCTGACCATGGCAGGATTTTAAGTGCTTAAGCCATTGTTTACATGAATGTAACTACAGCAACTAGAGTGTCCGAAATTTCCAACAGGCCTCAATGGCTGTGTGCAGCACATCGACCATTACAAGCATAAAATAATTACACTGTTTGCCTCCAAAAACAAATCTTGTCGGTGGCAGCAACAAGCTGCAGCTGCAGCTGCATCTCCAACAACAACAACAACACTGTTGCAGAAGTTTTAACGCTTAATGGTTATTGGCGTCCACCCCCACTGCAAACTGGGGCAAACATCACGACACTCATGCTGTACAAATGAACAACATGCAACTGCTACATGCTGCATATACAATTTGCCTTTTGGGGCTGCGAGGCGGGCGGGCTTTAGCCGTGTGACGTCACATTTGCATATAGGTAAGCCCGTGCATGTGTGTGCGTGTGTTTGTACTCAACCACAAGAACAGCTATAGCCAGAAATGCTGCCAACTTTCAACTTAAAAACTGTTCTGTTTCTGTAGTTTTGCTGTCCATTTTCCGTCCATCCATGCGTCCATTATGCATCTCTTTGTCCATACCGTCCGCCCGTCCTTTTGCCACTCAACAAGCAAAACAGTTTTCGACTGCTCACGCAATTTTCAGTGTTGTTTTTGGTTTTTACATTGAATCTCGCCAAGCCCCCGTTACCATTCCACCCACCTCTCTTCAAACTTTACATTTGTATGTGTGCTGTTGCATATGTACACAATACTGCCTGTGTAAGTTTGTTATTTATGACTCTGTGTATGCAAAAAAAAAAATAATAATAATAAAAACGAAAACGGAGAGGATCGTTTTCCGCTTGACCCTATTGTGTTTCAATATAATTGCCAACAACCAACCTCTAACAAACCGTCTGACGTGCACAGTGTATGCACAGCAGGCTCTCTGAATAGTCATATACAGTTTGTACAACGGAACGTATGCGTAATGTAAGTGAAATAGAGTAGGGATGTGTACCCATCTTATCAACTGCATGCAGGTAGTAAGCATATAGCTAACTGTTTGAGCTGTTAAGTAATAATGATAAGAACCATTTGTAAACATAATAACATACGATTTTATTAAAAATTAAATTTCGACATCTTCGATTTCAATTTTTGCCTGGAGTCGTTTCGGTCAAAACTAAATATTTCATTGATTTACAGAAATAACTAAATTTAATTATTTTCTATTAGAATTTTGTACTCTTTAATTTAACAGCACAATTAAGAATATTATGAATTTTTGTGATCTTTAACATTGTTTCAAAAAGGTATTAAATAGTTGAAATTATTTTTTTTTCGAAAGTTGAAAGATAAATGCCTGCAATTCCGCTTAGGTAATAATAAAAATAACAGCCATCATTGTCAGAGATTTATTGTAATAGTAGGCACAGTACTCGCATTAATCATCCAGGTAGTAGAGACAGTGTACGTCTGCAATACTCTATAAATTTTTTCAAGACTATTACGCCTTTAAAAAGAATATCCCACAAGTTTTGTAAATCTGCGTCAATTTTGATGAATCGCATTTTTAAATTTGACAAAATTCGGCATCAGGTGGGAAAACAACTTCAATTTCAAGAGTCTGCCAGATTTGTGGCTTCTATTCAAATACGGCCAAAATTCGTTTGATGAGCATGTGATTAATTGCAATCAAAAATGGAATTAATTAATGGTCTGTCTAGATTTTTTTCTTATGGGATAAGTTTCCAAGAAATATATAGTGATTGATTTTTCGTGTTATTTGTTTTATTAGATTTGCTTACCAAAATAAAGCAGTTTTGAAATTAAAAACTTTTTCTAAATAAAGATAAAAGTACAACACAATTTGTTAATTTCACTTATTTTGCGTAATTTTACGATTTGCATAAAAAGTTGCATATTTTTAAGCACTTGTAAGTAATAACGATATCGGGCATAATAACTACTACCACAAACTGTTATGTTTGCGTCATTTAACCTGCTTGTTGGTATGCGTGAGTATCTGTGTGTGTATGCATGCGTGTGTGACTACGCGCAATATCATTAATGGCTAATTAATTGCTGCTTTATTTCGTGGTCTGCTGCGGTCTGTTAAAAATGCCAACTTTTCACGTTGCAACAAAATGTGGCCAGTGCACGCGATGCAAGGTTGCTTGGACAGTAGCAGCGGCTGGGATAGGGATAGGGCGGAGTCGAGGGCGCATAAGTATTACCGAATGGCCGTTTTGTTATGCAACATTTTTACAATATTTTTAAATTAAAAAATAAATTTGTTGCTTTTATTTTCTTGATTTCTTTGTTGCCATTACGAGCGGCTTAAAGCCAATGAATTGTTGCCGCACAAGAGTTGTGGCTGGCTGCCGATGGAAGTGGTGGTGGTGGTGGTAAGGGTAAGTTTATAAAAGCCACTTAACATTAAATGATTACATGTGTGTGTGTGTGTGTGTGTGTGTCTGTCTGGGGGTGTTGTGCGTGTTTTAAAAACGTAAGTTAAACATGCGCACTAAAGCGAACTAAGGCAGCAACTAATTGGAACACTAATTAGCGTTATTAAAATATACCAAGGATGGTGGCAATGATTGCCTAGATTTCTGCGCGAGCGCTAGTAAAAGAAGAATAGATGAATGTCGTTGGTCCTGCTGCTAGTGCGGTATTTTCGTGGAGGCAGTTGCCTTAGGAAGCTGCTCATTAAAAGCACATTTAAGATGTTTACAAACGTGTTCTAAGACATCTAGTTGTAACATTCGCATACACCATGTGAGCGCGCTGTCAGTTTTTAGAATCTGGAACGCGTGGCAGCAACAACTGTGCCAAGGCGGAAACGGAAGTGTGCACAGACTGGGTTAGTGTGTGTGTGTGTGTGTGTGTATGTTCGTACTTTTGTAGGTCGTCGACTGTGTGATAATTTTACAATGAGAATTACTACTTGCTGCAACCCTCTACGTCTTCTCTCCCTGCTCCCCAGTAATTTAGCCTTGTGCTTACGCATTTGATTCGCTATAATAACGGCAGCTAAGGCGAAAACTTTACTTTAATTGACAGCGAAAAGCAATTTGCCTCATTATAAGAAACACGAGTATAATTAAATGATAGCTGGCGGCCATTGTTGTTTCGCTGCTTTATTTTTTGTCTATAAATTGGCATGATCCCTAAAGGCTGCCATGTGCTAGCTGGCTGTAGCATATATCTACATAACAACCGCATAAATAATTTTACGTCTCTCTGACACTTAAAGCATTTGATTTTGGGCTATAAAAAAAGGGCGCAACACAAATAAACACACATACATCTGCTACTTTAAATTTGGAAATGTTTGTTTGCCAAGAGCACAAAAGGGTCAGGCACACAATGTTTGCCTTTGACGGTCATGCGAGGGCGGTGCCGTGTGGAAGAATGGCCAAAATGCGATTTAGTTTCTTATTTGACACTTTTCCGCTTAGGTTTCTACTTTTTGAGAATGTCTCGTTGGGTTAAACTTTTTGTTGAGCAGCTGGCGTACGCTGCAGTCATCGTAAATGTCATTTAGAGGACAATAACGGCGGTTGCCGCCATTGAATGTAGCAAGCTTGAAGCAAATGTGACAAGCGGGTATGAGTAAAACTTTTTATGCTCTATGTAGCCGCATTTAAAGTCAAGTTAAAGTTCAAGTGACTGTCGGTATCTTTGTAGCTGCCGCCAAAACACACACACATACACACAGCCACAGCTGCCTTTATCGATCTGACCAAAAGTGACATAATTATTGCCCTGTTAACACGCCAGCAAACACACGCAAACATACACACGCACACACACACACAAATACTCCCGTCCCGCAGCTATCTGAGATAAATGTGCAATACGAGACAAGTCCATATGTGTGGCAGGCTGTAAGTGTAAAGTGGCAAGTGGACATGCCACTTGGTAGCCTCTTCGTTTTACTTTATGCCAGCATGCTGTGGCGTCACTAGTGGGGGCGGCGATTTATATGGCGCCCAAGTGGCAACTCCGTCGCACATAAACTTATCATTAATTCTTGCACCATAGCGCTATGCTGCCGCGCGGACGGGGCGCTTAGTCTCCTCAGTTCAACTGTTGCTACAAGACACATTTAATTTAATAAAACCGAGACAAACTTTGCTGCGAACTTTTGTTTGATTTAAATGTGAGCCAAAGTAAATATTGTACAAGCATAAATAAACGAAAACGCATATATTGAAATATATAGATAATAGATAAGGCGCACTAATGTAGTAATAAGAGAAAAATGTTAAGATCGTTTGCCAAAGCAGATACTTTCGCAAGCAAACAACAGCAATATGTGTAGAGTGGAGGTTTTTGAGATTGTAATAGTTTGCCTAATTTAATGCCATCGGATTTCGCACAAAATTTAACATAATTAGCCCACTGTACGTCAGTACACAAGATCAATGACAGAATTTCTGAAGCACAAATTGTGGGGCGTTGTGGAGAAGATTTGTAAACAACAATGCTGTAACATACATTTGGGCGTACTGTCTAACGTCGTCCATTTTACTTATGCTATTGGCATACTTTTTGCTTGCTCTCGCCCCCGTCCCCCATCACGCTCTCAATCACACTATTGCGGTGTCTACTTGGGTCATGCAGAATTTAGGCATTTTCTTTTGCATTGCCTACTTTTGGGGGCGCAGCCATTTTGTGTGCTTTTTATTGCGTTGCTTTGCGGTTGTTGTTCGTTTTGTTATGCTTCCGTTTTGCTTACAATATTTTTTTTTTGCTCTCTTTCTTTATTTCTTTCTATGTTTTTGCTTTATTTGCTGTTGTTGTTTGTGTTGTTTATGTTTCTGCTGTTGTCCGTGTTGTTATTGTTGTTGCCGTTGTTTGCCTTTCGGGCTGAACTTTGCAGGCGCGCGCATGTAGAGCAGAAGGTTTAGCGGATTATAGAATTTTTATGAAGCGTGTAATGTGAAAAATGAACAAATGAGATTAAAAGTTTGACTTGCTTAGGGCTTAATATAAACACGACAATGTGAATGAATGCTGCTGCTTATGCTGCTGCTGTTTCTTTCACTTCCTAGACTCCTGATATATATATATATATACATATATATATTTGTTTTTGTATTTGTATTTGTGTTAGTGCTTGGGCAGCTTTTAAGATTGTGGTCCTTCGATAGGCGCGTTTATTAGCTGTCTGTCCGGCAACATATTTTAGCCATTTTCATTTTTTTTGTTGCTTTTTCTGGCTCTTCTATTTTCATTGCATACATCTCTATGTATTTGTAAGTTTGCGCGCCCCTAACATTGATGTTCTTTGATGGCAAGTGAATCAAGTGAAATCATAAATATTTATGGCCAACATTGCGTCCAATCAATTTGCATTAAAAAACACATTTTTTTTCGACCATGCCCAACTGCCCGACCACAATTTTCTATAACACAAGCAATGCTTCAACGTAATTTCACAAACACAAAGGTCCTGGGCGACTGAAAAAATGCGGCGCTAACAGAAAAATTTATTACAACTGTCAAATGTATCTGCGAGATACTTTACTGTTGTCGCCAGGCAGCATCTCTAGAAATGACAGTACAAGCGCATGCCTTGCCTCGTTTTATTTTATTTCGTTTCGTTTTCTCGCCTAGCAATTTGGTTCCCAACACACACACACACACTCGCTGGTACATGCAAGCATTCACACTCAAACAGATACAGCAACAAACACACAAACTTGCACTTGAACTAACACACACAAACACACAACGATTACACACGCTTCCAAACATACTCGTGTTTGCTTTGCAATTTTTGAAATGTCGCACTGTAGGCCAAACAGAACTTTTAAGATTTATAAAATCTTAGAAAACAATTAAATAGCATTTAAAGCGCGTAATCCGGAAGACAAATCGAAAGAATTTCTCTAAATCAAACACGCGGATGACCGCTTGAATTTTAAAAGAAAGATGGCGCATATTAAAGGCGGGTGCGATAGAGTTCGAATACTTTGTATCACTCTTCTGCAGTAACATTTACCAACTTAATATTTGTCATTTACTATATGAAGAAATGCTTTAGTTATAATTTAACTCTAATTTATTTTTATAAAAGAAATAAAATAAAACTTGCAAAAATCCACAATTCTTAACTATCTCGATTCTACGCGCCCATCATTTCTAATATGATTCCCGGCTTTTAAACAACATTCATGAGCCTTTTTTGTTATTGGAGAACCATTTTTCAAAATTGATTTTTTTTTACAGGAAAAAGGCTACATAACTTAAGCAATTTTTTTTCCAGTGTTTGCCTCTTGCATAAATATAATTCTTTCAAAAGGCATAGGAATTCTTGAAAAAATGTTCTACTAATACTAAAGGAAATAATGTTGATCTTCAACTTAAGAAGGTGGATATAGCAAAATATTTCGTTTTACGCAAAATACTTTACTTTACTACTGAATACTCATACAAGGCCATTATTCACAGGCATCTCAATTGTTTATAGTTAAAAAAGTGGCTTCATTTCTGTTCATTTCTGAATCTTTCCGAAATCTAGAAAATATGATTCTTTGACCACTGTGCGTACTATGACTCCGCTGCTGCTATTGGGTTGCGTAGTTATTTCTGATCATAAAATCAATATGCGCATACTAAAATTTTATTTCTTTACAATTTGTGTACGAATTTGTGCGCTTTAGTATGCATCCATAAGCTCCCCGAAACTCTTGTTTTATAGAATAAAGCACTCTGACTAACAGTTTTCCAGTTATTGTTGCCGTTATTGTTTTAGTTTCATTTTTTCCCCCTTTTTATTTGTTGTTCTTTTCGTTTTTGTGCCCTTGTTCATTTAATTCATGATGTTATTATGGTCCTACGGGTTTTAAACTCAGCATGACACATGGTATTTTAGTTTGGGGCTAGCATTAAGTTTAAAAAAGTGTCAAATGTTTGGCTTGACATGTTTTTACGCTTAAATAGCTTATTTTTTGAAGTACGTCAGGTTTTCTTTTTTACTTGAAAGAGCTAATTATTACAAGCTTTTCAGGTTAACTCAAATAGGCCGGGTGTAACAAGCCAAATGAGTCATTTGGGTCTTTTCATACGAATTGTTAATATCTGATTCATTTATTGTTTGCTGGTTTGCTCGTTGCTTGTTTTCCCTTCTCTGGCAATATTAAATTGACGCATGTGCTCATGACAGTGTCCAACATAAACATACACACACACGCACACACTTGTATACTGAACTTTGTGCTGCTGCTGCTACTCTGCTATTCTAACAAGCAGACAGACAGAGTACTTCTTATGTACATATAAGAGGCCGGTCGGTCAGTAACGTTCACCAACAGATACTCAGATACTCACTCACTCAGTACATATCATCAGATACGGCAGACTCATTCACTCATCTCTACTTGAGTGACCAAATGTCAAATATACAACATTGTACACTTATTTCATTTCCAGATTTATAGTTGTACCCTGTCTCCCCTTGGCGATGAGTCTTGTATGTGTTTCTGTTGGTAAACAATTTCAATACAAGCTGGCTGGCTTCCTCTGAATCCGAGTCGGAATGTGACCCTTACGTCGCTGTTTCCCCCTGCTCTATACAACAATGCCAACAATTTCCGTTCAGAGTTGTTGAAAGAGTGAATACCCTTGCTGCAGCTGCCTGCCTCTATCATTTTTAGCATATGGACCTTGAGGCTCTTCACCACTCTGACACTTTGCTAACAGATTGCTGGGCAGGGGTATTACCCCTTGCTGACTTTTTTTCTCTCTCTCTCTCTCTCTCTCTCTCTCTCTCTCTCACTTTTTCATGCAGTCTCTCTTTACAACATGTCAACTATTTGATGAAAGAGTAAGCCCTGTTGGTTGCGTTGTTGCGTTTTCTGTTTCATTGCATCTGTCACATCACATAGATACACACACACACACGCACAAAAACACATGCACATCTTTAATACACCCACATAAAGACAAACAAGCAAACAAACAAACAAACAAGGTATCATGTCGTAATATGTTTGTCTGCGGTACAGTGGCAATGACATTTCGTTGCTTTCATCAATTTGAAGTTGCCAGTGTGACCGTCCGACGTTCTGTATGAGCTGCTGCTGTTTTTTTTTTTTGTCGTACTGTCACACTGGCTTCAATTACATATACAATGTATCATGCAATGCACGTACTTGGAGCGCTGTTTATGTCGGTGTAAAGAGTTTAACATGTGGTTGGGTTTTTGTTTGTATGTGGCAGTTACGACCACGCCCTAGCCGCCACCCCCCCACACACACACATATACACACGCACAAGAGCCGCACGTAATTTTATGTGACCACAAATTTCTGCAACGCATTTCTTCCACAGCACGTCTATATACACACACACAAACACGCACACACGCACACATCTATAGTTACATAATTCCAAATGGAATTTATCTCTCTGGTTACAACCGCAGCAGCAGCAGCAGCAGCAGCAGCAGCCGAAGTTGGTTGCAACCAGCCAATATGTTGGTTAAAACGATTCAATAACTAAAGTTTAAGTGCCAGCGGTCATTTGGAAAATGCAATTTGTAATTGCCTTTGTTGCCTTATAGCACATGGCGTATACGTGATTTTGCCAAATCCATTGCTGGCATATAATTTATATTCAACCAGTTGAGCAAGTTAAAACATTTCGCAGCTACAGCTTCAGTATCGATAATGCTCATTATTAAGCTGTAAATTTTGTTAGCTTTAAATGTTTGATTTGTTTTGACTTGATGTCCTTGGCTGACCCCGCTTAAATGTGTCATCAAATGAAGCCATTAATAAAATCGCTTGACTGTCGTGACGGCTGCCACGGGTGGGGGTCGTCAGCGTCATTAAACGTTTTTGCTGTGCGTGTTCGCGGCTTATAACTAAAGCGGCTTAATAGCCTTAACCGTTAGGCACTGCCTACACAGGGGGAGCATTTGGCACTGATAGACTTTTGCGCGCTCTGCACTGATTAAAGTGCGGCTAAGATGCGTAACATAAATAAATAAATAAATAAAGCACGCATTAGAATTGGCTCTTGTTTTGTCCAAATTAAAAGTTTCCTTTTTTATTCTATTGAAGGAAAAAGAAATTGCAAAACTCCTAGTCATAAATTACACACCAACATAACGACGACACCATGACACATGTGTGCATTCGTCCAGTATGCCTGCCCTACGATTAATATTTTATGCCAAACCACAAGCCCCACTCAAATCTCATGAACTGAACATAAAACATGCAAATTAAAAGACCCAACACACATCGCACACTTTGTTTTCACCAACGCCCGCTACCTCCCGCTGGACACTACGAAACTGACAGAACTGAACTAATTTACACAAAAACAATACAATTTGCGCCCTTGCACACCCATTTATTGCTAGAAGCTGCTTTGTTGCTTTAACTTTAACCCTATTTCCACATATCCAACAGCTCGGTCAACACACACACACAGCTCACACATGCACACATAGAGAGTAAAATGGCGCCACCTAGACATTTATCCAACTCAAGCGCACACACGAACACAGCCACACTCTCTCGTTGCGTATGTTGTAATTTTGAGAATGTGGCCACACTGTAAATCTCATTGTCAGAGACGCAGTCATTTGACAGGCGCCGCCGGCATAGTGGATGGGATTAACACAAAAAGCAATACAAAAATCACACACATAAGCATACTTAAAATATACTATACCATTTTTCACTAGAATAATGCCAAATTTGTTGACCTTAAGAGGCGCTAGATATTTTCTAAATTGACTGAATATTCTGAAAAAATTTTGAGGCGCTTTAAAACCAGTTCATTTCAGTTAAAATTTAAATAGTACGTGAACATTAAGATCAATAAATATTTACTTAACAGTTTAAAAAAAGATTTATAATCACTGTTATCCAGCCAATGGAATTTTGTATAATCCAAATTTGCGCTGAAATTCAGCAATACCTTGAAACTTCCATTTTGTACAACTTACTCACACACACCACAAACAAGTATTTTAAGGCTTTTGTTAAATATCGCTTGAGTGTTCCGAAATTTTTTTCACCCCAAAAACCACATGGTACCAAGCATTATACGTTAAATCCCAAAATGGCAGAGAACCTTTATCAAAATCTCTCTTTAGGTCTTGTGCCGGCGCTGTCAGCGAGTGTGAATATTAAAGTCAACAAAGTTGGCGTTATTTTTCCCACGCGCATACTAATACCTTCTCATACTCCACCGAGCATATTCATACACTTTCCATACCCATCTATAGTCACACGTATACATACATATGCCCATTTGTGCCCACATCCAACACTCATACTATTGTTCAGAAGCAATCAATGCGACCAATTTATGGCAGAGTCATTCATGTCGAGTGTACCTCTTAATTCTACAACATTGGTATTAACTTTTACCATACTAATTTGTGTGTTTGTGTAAGTTAGTGTGCATATGTGTGTGTCCTTAATTACACACATACATTGACATTTTTGTGTGTAAGCCCTGGTCGTTCCACCCCGCACTCAGACTCTTTGGTGTTCCCAGGCATTCCACTAGACGACAAAGTAGGAAGTTAAGTGGAAATTATTTAATCAAATAAGGCAAAAGTTGGCCAAACAAGTCAAGCCCGTTCTCTATTTAAGTAGCAGCGTGGAGCAGGATGTGCCTCAGCTAGCGCTTCTCAGACAGAGCTAGCAATGCTCGCTCATACGCTCCGTTGACTTGGCGCCTTTAGTTTGTTGCTTCAAACAAAATTTCCAAACTAATTTATTTGATTCATTTGAATGCAGATTGTGTTTTGTGTTTACCACAAGCAACATTTTGCACACATATCACCACAATTTCAAGCTAGCAAGGTTATCTTATCCTCCGCTCCAGTGCAACGCTAGCTTTAAGTTGTTGCTACGTCTTATCCTACGTCTTGAGCTGCTGCCAGTTGCTAAAAATACATTTTGTTTGTATTTCTCCTGAAGTTTTTCAATCAGTCTCCGTGTGTTTTTTGCTGCATATGTTGTGCTATGATTTTTCTTAAAAATTTCATTTCGTTATGCATAAATTCAAGTTATT
Organism: Chymomyza procnemis; assembly: GCA_035046065.1. Lineage (NCBI taxonomy): Eukaryota > Metazoa > Arthropoda > Insecta > Diptera > Drosophilidae > Chymomyza > Chymomyza procnemis. The sequence continues at coordinate 716,534 of JAWNOJ010000026.1, forward strand.
AGCAAATTTATTTTCGACTGACATTTTTACGCACCATGAACACATTCATTTCGTCGTCCGTCTGTCTCCGCCACACAATCTGACTTTTATAACGATACAAAATTGTTTTACCAAGCTAACCAAGCTTAAAGACTTTAAACTTTCTCAGTTTGATTTGAAAATATTTTTTAAGGAGTACTATGAGCTGTTAACTGTTAACTGCCTGAATGGCAGGCAGCCAAGCCTGAATGATTTCCTCTCCATTACCGTATGTACACCCAGAAATAACCCTGTCTACCACACACCGCTCATCCGCTGCTGCCAGTTCCCGTACAGTGGCTGTCGTTTATTGCAGGCTTTGCATCAAAAACTGTACACTTAAAAATCCTTTGAGCTTGCCTTCAAAATGAAATTAATGACTTAAAAGCTTTTCTGCGGTACACGTCACTCATAATACAATCAATGCGCGTAACGACAACAAAAAAAGCAACAAAAACAAATACGTGTAAAGCTCAAACCGACTTGGCAATACCTTTTAGGTAATTTTTAGAAACTCTCTGGAACAGTTGTCTACCTGTCTTATTTTAATGCAAATGAGATGCTCATTTAGTAACCACAATTAGTTGTATTGTGGGGATAAGTGACAATGAGGAGATCAAAGAGGGCAGTTGGATAGATATATTTAATAGATACTTTAAAACTCGTCAAGTTTTCTGGAGTGCTGGCTAAACAAATTTGACATCCTTTCAAAGGAATGCTTAACAATACTCACGAAGTAATCATAAGGAGCTGGGAAAATATTAAAGGTAAAAATATGTCAGTGAAAAATAGTAGTTGAATTGTATCGGATATACTTTGCTCACCCTGTAACATACGTTTAAACGAAACAAATAGAACCATTTACAACTCTACTCAACCTGCATAAAAACAACAACAGTCGAGCGCCGTTCAAGGCCCAATATATTTGTGTTATTTTTTTATTGCAGCTCCATTTGCAGTTCGTTGTTGGAAGATTTAAAGGCATTTAAACAACAATTTCATAGACGACTCTTACCTAAAAAAGAAAAAAAATAAGAGAAATGTAAAACAATTATTATTATTGTTATGTGCAAAGTTCATGTAAAAAGCATTAAGTAACTGCAAGCACAATAAATGGCCAAAAGAGAGAGAGAGAGAGAGAGAGAGAGCGAGCGAGCAAACCAGCGCTACGACTACATCGGAGTTTTATGGGTTGACAGTCGACCGCGAACCCGCCCAGCTATAAATTTTGCGGCACACGCTAAACGTGCAACATATTCCCGTGGCAGCATGTTGACCAAACAGCAGCAGCAAGCACTCGCTTACTCTCTTTACCTTCTCTAGCATTACAAATAAATGAGCATTTTGCACTGTGCTGCTGTGCGTCATCATTTTTCCACAGCATCTAGCTACTCTTGCCTCCATTCCCAACACCATGGCAATAATATTAACAGTAACAATCTTAACGCCATTAGCTGCTGGAAATTGGTAAACGCAACAAATCGAACAACACGTAGCACAAGAAGATGTGGCAAACTAGCGCCCTAGGTGACCCAACTCAAACTCATCTTACGACTTGGCTACAGGCTACAGGCTACAGGCATGTGGTGCACGCAGAGTGGCAACATTAAATCGACTGCCGCCACAAGTACGCCGCTATTAGCTGTGTGCGGCTCAAGTCTGTTTTCCTGGTGTGTACGGAAATTGCGTGAAACAGTAACACGTAGTGCATCAATTCATTTAGCTGCTTCACCCTTTGCGTGAGTTGTTATTATAAATCATCTTTGCCATGTGAAAAGTTGCTTCTTACAGCAGGCAGTTGCAACAACTCTCTGCACATTGATATAAGAAGCTTTGCTATATTTAGATTTTCCACCTGGAGAATCCTTCTCATATGAATGAAATTTAAGTCAAATAAAATGTGGCTAGTTGCATTAATTGCTTAAGCGGGTGAAGAAGAGGTCTGCCACTTCAGCGCGAGGCAATTAATTTAATAAATCAACATTAACGTTTTGCCGACTCATATTTGACCCTGAATCTCATGCTCTTACGTCGTCAACTCGTTCTCTTTTTTAGTGACAGAGCAAAAGAGAGAAAGAGAGCAAATGTTATTGCAAGTCTTGTGCCAACTTAAGTAAATATTCCACAATAAGGGAAATTTCTGGGAAAGAGCAGGGAATAGTCTATGTCGGGCGGCCATTAAGCGCTCGGGCTTAACCCATCAGTGTCAATGCCAAATGGCAGCTAAATTAAAAAGCTATTGATTATATTGTACAAAGAAGAACCTTGAAAGGAGCATAGGCAATGGATTATTATATACAATTAGTCATGCCCTAAAGGTGTTGGTGTTGCCATATCCTTATGGCAGACAGGCATGCCACATCGAAGTGTTAACCCATTTTTTGACTACAAAGATACAAATAGCACGAGTACACTTGCCGCGGGGTAAAAAAAGCGACTTTCGTACTACGCCTTTGAAATGCGCAAACATTTTTCTAATTAATTATATTAACTTTCGAATTTTTTTTTGAGAGTTTCAAGCATTATGGCATACAATTATTAATATATCACAACATTTTTGTGGTTGTTAACTTTAAAAAAAAAACGAAGCAAACTGTCAAAAATCCACATGGCCAACGAATTTAATTTTTTCGTTGCGGCTTTATGAAATCTCTTTTTTTCATATTGGAACTTATACCGTTTTTGTATAGTTTTAACAGTTGCCTGGTGTGCAAATAATCGAACGAATCGGAAAGTTTTTCGCTGTCAAAAAAATAAGTGACATAATCAGCTGTTTTTCAGAATAAATCATTTTTACTTTTTTTTCTGCCGATTACTCACACGTGAAATCCTAGCGTCTAGCAGTAGTAGAAAAGCTTAAAATTTTCAAGCCAGCTTTCTGTATGTACGGCTTCAGGTTGACTTTTCAAAGAACTAGCCCACCATATTATTTTTTTTTAAGCGTTGAAAAATTAAAGTGCTTTTTCAATAAAGTCCTTCGGTTTCTTCTTCTGGTTACGCAAAACCGTATCAAATGAAAATTGATTAATTTGGTTTCTGTCTTTCGAAGCATGGTCAGTCAGTGTTACAGAACATTTAAAGGCTGACGGATCTAAAGGATGGTGGGATTATACTATACAATACTCTTTCATTTTTCTTTACTCATTTTGACTACTTGCCTAAAAAACAATAACCATTCTTTATCGTTCGAATAAAAAGTTAATGAGGAATAAAATTTATGCAATACATCGATATGTTTTATGAATCTAGCAAAAACATCGACAGTCTAAACAAGCGCAAGGGCTCTGCCAACTAACATAATTCGACTAATATTATATAACCAAATACTACTGGCGTTATGGCCATTCAAAGAACATCCTGTGGGTACAATTCGTACTGCGAAGTCCGTTCAATCTACTAATGACACTAATAACAGTTATATTAAATAGTCACATAAAAATAAAACCAGTCCAATCAATAGTCACATAACAAGTGATCTTTAAAGTTATTATATTAGGAAATAAAGAAATCACTCTGGGAACCAAACTTGTACAACGCAACGTAAATATATATTTATGTGTATGAAGTTTTGTGACCAAATACCAGAAATGTCCAGAACAGCTTTTATTGTATTATATTTTTTTTTCTCATTTTTTTCTCATTTTCGCTAAAGTTGTGTTAAGATTCTTGTACGTTGAAATTTTTTTGCTCTTGAATTGGCAAAGTTATGGCCAAATATTTGCTACTCTGAAGACGTTGCCATTGTTTTATTGCCGTCTACTATTTCCTGGCATCCACAGTCTTGTGTGACTTGTGTGCCTTGTGTGTGTTAGCTAAGAACCTTTTGTTTGAGATATTTTTGTGCTTCTTTCTCTGTTTTTGGCCTTATCTTTGTGTTGGCTTGCCTGTAGCGCAATTCTTTAAGTTTTCTTTAATTACAACATTCAGTTTGGTTTTATGCGGGTGAGCAGATGTGTGTGGCGGAGTGGTAAAAGTTTGTATAGTGCGAAGAAGTTAAGAATTTTTGGTATAAAAAAAAGTGCTGCTGCTTGACGAGCGGCTGACACAGACAATGTCTGCGAGTTGAGTTGTAGACAAGATTTTCAGTTTAATTTGAACATGAGCCGGGCTGTCATTGTCCTCGTCAACAACAACGTAGCCTAGTTACAGTAAGTTTTACAACACTGGCTACAGCAGCAAAATTAAGATTGCATCCTGTGGGTGTGTCTGTGGGTGCGTGTTGGTTGCATAAGGGTTTGGGTTTGTCTGTGACAAGCAGCGCAATTCCAAAGACTTTTTTCTAAGATGAGTCGTGATGCCTTTGAAGCAGTCAGAGATATTTTTCTTTTTTTTTTTTGCTACCAAAAGTCCGACCAGTTTTATACACTTTATTACATGCTGTCGGCCCTAAGGCTGTTTGCTGGTCATAAAACTTATCCGTGTTTCCGTCCTGTGTATGTCTGTGTGCTTCTCTCGCAAACTGTGTCCTACTCATTGTCGTCGTATTTGTTCAACTGTCCACTCTTTTCCCTTCGGTATTTGTTGCTGCCGCCTTAACGACTGTAAACGTTTATCAACAAAAGCGAACTAAGAATAAACGTTGGAAAAAGGAAATGCACAGACCAAAAATCTGATCCTATTCTTGCTTTACGTTCACTTTTATTTTTGTTTCTCTTTGCCTTTTGGTACTTTTATTGTAGTATTTCTATTCCTAGCTTCTAATTAGCGAATGCTCCAACAATTAGACTTAAGTGAGCAGATTTTTTTTTTAAAAAGGATTGCAGTATTTCTTCCTTTTATTGTAATTTTCTTTTCATACAATTTTCTGTACAAAAACTAAATGAGTTTTTATATTTAGGTTCTATTTGAAAGATTATTATTAAGTGCAACGGAACCCATAGGGTCACAGGCTCATAATTAGCCATGATATATTTTTTCTAAAGATATTTTGTATAGAATTAAGTTAGCAAGCGGCCTTTTATTACTTATACGACACGTAGACATTTCAATTACAAAAAAATAAGTGAACAGTGTCACAAAATCCGACAGTTACGTGATTTCAACTTTAAACTAAAATATTTTTAATAAAGTGGCCGTGATGTTTATTTTTATATTAAAAATAAATCAGTTAAATTTCTTCTGTAACAAAAACGATTATTCTACAAAAGTTACGTGATTTCAAAACGCAAAGTCTTGCTTCAAAACGAACAACTGAAAATGCTTGGTATGATTATTAAGCATGCGAAACGTAAGTTACGGACGATGGAGGGGTGCCCCAAGCTGTCAGACTGCAAGTTTTTTTATTTCTCAGTTGTTTATGAGCTTAAAAAGGCAATAAAATCCGGAAAATTTATGGCTTGAATACATTTTAAAGTGAATTGTCATAAACAAATAAATAAAATTTTCCGATATGAAGAGATAGTCGTAAATCACATAGTCACTGTTTGCGTGTGTGTGTGCGAGTGTGTGTTAATTTTATTTTAAGGAAATTGTTTGCTTTTAATGTCTGCGTCTGCAAGTGACCAAATGTTTTCACCAAGTCAACTCTGTTGGTACATTAAAGTGCAAAATGCCACATCTTATAAGTACATAAGTGTTTATGACGCTCCACACACTCACGCACATTTGTACATAAATGTGTGTGCGTGTGTGTGTGTGTCGTATCTGTGTGTAGTTGCCGTTGTCTTTATCACATGCTCAACGCGGGCTGTTTGTTTAGGTGTGTTTGTGCTTGTGTCACTTTTATGGCGGTGTTTATGAGCAATATGTGTATGTGGTGTGTGCTTCTGTAGTCCTACACACACACACACCCACAAACAAAACACACTCCACAAACATGTACGCGAAAAGTCTCTGTATTTTTGCCTGCATGCCTGAATCCCTACCAGCAGCTTGTCCATGTCACTTTGTTGCTGTTGTTATTTTCACGCAGGCAAAAACCCATTTATGGTTACTCCTGTCTCGGTCGCACGTTGCAGCATCCTTTGCACGCTCCTCCTTTCACTTCTGCTTCCGTTTGCTGTCTATCGTAGAGTTGTGATAATGGCTTCCATCTAGCATCCGCTTGGCACCAGCCAACACCCCAAACACCCGTCGCCGCAGCCATAGAGCCAACAAATGGCCATAGCAAACTTGGCCGCCACAACCACTAATACCCCAGTTTTGGTTAGGGTTCGTTGCTGTTCCGGGCTTGATAGTTACCTCGACTGCCATCTTCGTGCATTTCCGCATCTAATGAATTTGATTGCTCGCCATTAGATGGTACCTGCTCAAAGAGCACCTGAACTCACACCCCATGCGTCCAGCGCATTTACCTGTCTCTGGCAAACCCATACGCACTTACACATAGACTACTCAATTTGGGCTTAGAGCACATTAGGTAACCGCCATCAACCACGACCCAAACTGTGACGACCACTTTAACTTGGGTGGCTTTATGTCAAGCTTAACTGAACTATACGCATAAAGGGTGCTTATTCAAACCGATTCGGTAGATTATTATCTCAAATTGAGATGCTCAAACTTATTTGCATACAATTTATGCTTACGATAATCGATGCAAGCAGCTGGTGGCTATTTTGATACTATGGAAGTTTAGGATCTTAGGATTTTTTAGCATCTCATCGGCTAAAACTATTATAACTTTAAAAGAACACCCTATACGCAGAGTAATGTGTTTGCTATGAATTTCGGACCTTAAGCTGATGCGGCTTATGTCATAGTTGTTACAGCTGAATTTCGCAATATGCGTCACCCGATGTCAGCTGAACTAGGCTATAAGTAATTATTGTATGACAGGCGGCAACTTGGCGCACATTTCACTGCTCATTAACTATGCTCCAAGTTGGCAGCAGCAGCAGCACTGCCGTGGCACAACCTTTGAAATTCCATTAAGGCATTAAGCTAATGAAACAAATTCCAAACGTAAAAGTTAAAACTGCCAGTCAGTTAGATGAAGCTAAAATGCCAAACTTTTTTGCTACTTCCAACGTGCCACCTCCACGTAGTGCAGGCGCGCGGGGGCGTGACTTGGAATTTGCATTCTCCTATCTAGTTGAAAACAATGCGTCCATTCTTCGCTAATATTTTTTTTCAGTTACTTTTTAGTCTGTTTGCAACACCCAACCACTGCGTGCGTCATTTGCAACTTTGAGCCACTCTGTGTCGCGCGCTTCAACATTCTGCTCTTACTCACACCCTTTTTTTGAATTTGCTCTCTTTTCTCTCTTTTTTTTTGCACTGCGAAAAAACATGGATATGAAAATAGGTATTTAATATAGTGAAAAAACCTTTAAAAGGATTTTAGTTGGCCACTGTGCCCAGATCTCGTTCTAGATTTCGCCAATTGGGGGAGTTCTAGCAATTAAAGTGATCGAAATACACTGCTGATCCAATAGGCTCTCTTCCCCCACACTCCTTAAAATTTGAACTTTAAGTTGAACTTTTAAGTTATATTTTCCCGCTGAACATTCATTTTCATCAAAATTGTATAAGATTGAGAGAATTTAGAGAAAAAATTCAATTTGAAAAATTCTAAATGGCATATATTTTCGAAATTATTGTTCTCTCAGTGTAGCCGCGGCTCCACTGCCATTATATTTTTGTCAGCTTTAGGGAATTTGTGCTGCGTGAACGTTTCCCCCAACTGACAGCTGCTGCAGTTATTTGACGGCAACAATGTTTTTTTTTTTTTTGGCGTCTATGAAATATGAAAGTTAATATATTGCGGGGGTGGAGAAGCACCAGTTGACTACCAAACTTCTACTTCCGTTCAGGTATAGTATGCGATCTTGGTTGTGGAGTAGCACGTTGGAGACACTACTGAGCGTAATGCTTCCTGTGGCAGCCACAATGTTGACATTTGGTAGCCGCCTTGGAATAGAAAATTTTAATAAAAAATAAATATTTACCAAGGCGTGAGTTGCTCTTGCGGACAATGTATTCTTCGATTGCAATCCTATAGCAGACATACGCTGCTGTACAAAAGTAAATTGAAAGTAAACAGCATTTTATTTTAATAACTTTAAGTGCCAAAATCTTAAGGATGGCATGAGCGAGGACCGGGTACGGGACGCACTAAAAATTCATTGTCTACGTTCAGGGGCAAAGTTTTTCATATTGAAAGAGTTTCATTGCTTTTCGTTTGTAAATGCAATGCACATAAATTGCGGCTAAGTTGCGTTTAAAGTTGGAAAATTTTACAAAAAAAAAATATATATATATATATATATATATAATTAAAAATAAAATAAAAGCCAAGCAAAACAATTGAACTTTTTGGCCAAAACCAAACAAAAGTTAATTAAAAACATGGCCGACAATGTAGACCTGCTACAGCAGAAAAGGGTTGAAATCAATTTTATTTTAAAGCATTTAACAAATTGTCCTGGAATTCCCGCTACTGTTCTATAAATAGGCGCATCAAGTGGATTCAAGTGATTTTAAAGCTAATTTTCGACTGTTTGTGCCTGGATTTTTTGGTATGCCGTATAATACACAGACAGCGCGCAGACGAAAACAAATTGAAATCCAGCAAATCCCAAATTAAAAATTAAAATCACCAAAATCCAGTCAGAAAGAGAACGCATATTTCTTAAGCTAACGCAACTGGAGCGGGGGATGGGAGAAGGGAAGGAAAAATCGCAGCAAAAGTAAAAGATGTTGAAAAACCAAAGCAAAAGAAAAATCATGGAATTTAAATTGAAATCGCAGTCGAGAAATAAAGTGAGATGGTGCGTTTAAAATGTTTTTATATCAAGGGCAAAGACTTCAAGGCACAGTGGTACGAATGCAGCCTACACGGTTTAAAAATGTTTCAACTATGGGGACTAAAAACAATTAAATAATTCGGTAAGTGTTTCTCGGTAGACTTAGTAGCTTGACATATCTTGGTGCCGGCTATCAAGTAAATTGAAAAGTAATGTTTATCTCTAATTTCCATTTCTCACAATTGGAAGTGCAATTTTTGGCTCTTTCCCACTGTGCAGCTTCGGAAAATAAGCGAGAGTTAATGTGAGTGCGTTTGTTTATTTCTGCGGTTGCCAAGGCAACGACCACAGTGGTGGCAGCTGCTCTAAACGCCAAAAAGTATGTGACGTGCAGCCGCAGAAAAGTGCTCCGCAAAAATGGGAATTTGTATGGAACAAGGGAAAGCGAAATAAACACACAAGAGTAACAAAAGCTAAAGGCATGCCCATGCCCGTAAATACTGAGAGCAACGGAATTGGAAAAACAGAATGAATGGTTGCGCTGACTTGCCATTTTACGACGCCTTTGGGGGGAGGAGCTGCAGCAAGCACTCCTTAATTCATTGAGCAGCAGACCGCGGGGCTGTGACTCACCTGTCGCTCTTGAGTCCTGCAGTCACGTGTTGCCACAAACACGCGCACACACGCACACACATACAGACAGAGGCGCACACAATAAATAAAGCAAATTGAAATCGCGTTTTGATCGGAGGCTCCCAAAACGGCTTTCATTGTGCTCCATTGCGTTGCCAAAAAAAAACGAAAGAAACGTATTTCTGTTTGATAGAAATAAACATTGTAAATTTGCGTATATGGAAATTATATTTCACTTGTGGATTTACTTGTAAGCTGATGGTAAATCAACACACACACTCACTGACTCACTCACACACACACACACACCCATGTGCGCACACAGAGTGTGTTTATCATGCTTTGGGAACATAATCATTAACGATGGTTTCGACAGCAGTTGCTTGAAAAGTATAGCTGCTGCTATACCAAGTGTATAAGTGGGATTCACTTGACTTTCTACAACTTACTCCAGGACTTGCCATAATTTGTTTAAATCTCTGCTTTGTATGTTTGCGTAACTTATGCATTTCCCCTGTGTATTGTCTCGGCTAGTGAGTAAGCCACAGATGCCAGATGCCATAAGATGCCAAGAGCACAAAATATAAATCCAAATCTCAGGCTCGCACATTTGGCACAAAGGCAAAGGATGCCATATAAAACAACTCACAGGAATATAACTGTAATAAACTTAAATTCGCCACACACACACACACACATTGACTCGCATGAGTGCGTTGCCTCAAGGTGGGCGTATATCGCGAAACGTTTGTCACGCATTCTTAAGCGAGGGTTTCTCCTACAAAAATTAAGTTGGACTTTGAAATGTTTTAAGCGCTTAAGGGAATGCGCAATATTGTTTATTTGTAGATTAGTTGGCGCTCTCAACTTGGAATTTCATTTGAGAAATTCACTAAATTAAGCGCTAGTTTGTGGATATACATTCAAAACTACCTAGCCAGCCCTCGCTTGAGTGATAGAGAGCGCGTACGAATATCTCTTTGCGCGCTTGTGTTGGCGTGATTTATGCTCCCACCGCTGCGTGTGCATTGGCTTTTGTTTGTTTAGGCGCCAATTGAGTCTCACGTCTTGGTGACAAATCGATTTCTTATCAATCTGCGGTTTATTATGGCCAAATACAACAGACAGCAACTTTTTAACGCAACGCCACGCCTGCCATTCCATAGGCATGCATGTGTATGTGTTTGCCGGCGATAAGGTGGCACCAGCGACATGCTCTAAGCGAATAAATTTTTAATTTCATTTTTAAGGGCTTGAAACGATTACGCGTAATTCAATCGGCGCAACTCGTCAGCGTCGTTGTCGGCAGTTTTTTTGCGCCTACTGTAGCTTTATCAGCTTAGCGCCAGAAAATGTTGTTGACTTTTTGTTTAGGAAAATGGCCAACAACAGCAACAACAACAGCAGCGCAGTCGAAAACTTTTCACTTTCCCTTTCATGTGCTGCACAAAGTTTATTCAAATACTACAGTAAAGGGGCAAGCCAGTGGTGGTGGAAAGGGCGGCGGCGTACTCTGCGGCGTATTTATTTTCATTTCGCTTGACTTTACGTGCCAAAGCGTTGAAAAGAAACGGCAATAGTGTAGGATTTTGTCGCCGGTTTATTGTGCTTTCATGCGTGCTCGCTTGCACTTGCTACTTAGTTTGCTCACATTTTGTATTTGTTTTAATTTCCTCGCCATTTCCCAGTCACAGTGTGAGTGTGTGTGTGTGTATGTGTGTGTGTGTGTGTGGGACTACCTATCACATTTGTCTGTGCCCCTCCCTACACGTTGCTGCTCCTCACGCTGTTAGTGTTTATTACAGTTTACTGCCGCTTGAAGGAAGCTTCAGTTACTTGCAACTTCCGGTTGTGCAAATGTTTTTATATCAAACGGAAACTTTTGCCCCGTGTTTTTTTTTGTTTCCCCCGTTGCCATCTTGGTTTAGTATGCATAAGGTCAGTAACTAACAGTTAGGCCAACTTTCTTGTGCGTGTGTGTGGCAGGATCTTAAAGTGTTATCACAACTGTCAAACGTTACAAATTTTATTAAGCTTTGCTGGGTTTTTATGGTCACAGCTGTCATTAGTGAGAAACAGTTTTATGTTTGTAGTGTTGCCGAAATCGTTCTAGTGTGGCGCCATTAAAAAAACGAAGAGAAAAACTTTATTTTTCAGCACGTAGCGAAATGCAACAAATTTTACGGGCGAGTCGCTTAATTTATATAGCAGTTGCTTGTGTGTGTGTGTGTGTGTTCATACACTCAATAAAAATGGCCATCTTCAAAGGAGAGAAACGCTTATTTTTATACACTCGTATGAGTACGGCACATAAAAATAGCTCATATAATTTTTATATAAACATAATATAGATTGAGCTGGTTGTGTGTGCAGCATGCTGAAAATAGTTGAAAGCAGCTGCGGCAGTGGCAACAGTGGTTGTGGCTGTGCCTGTGGCATGAGCTACAAGCAACACTTCACTTCACCTTCAAAAGAGAATGCTGACAATGTGCCTCGTTAATAGCATTTTATCGTCAATTATAAAACCTGTCATTTTGGCATTCTTATCAGAAATGCGTTTGCGTATAAAAAGTGTTAAGAAAGGACAAACTCTCTCTGTACGTTTATTTCCCTTGGCAATCATAGCTGCAGCAGATCTGTGGCAGTGGCAAGTAGTTTGGGTGGCAAATACCGACGCTTAAAAATGCCAATCATGTTGATGCTTTGTGTAACATGTGAGTGGAGCTTGTTATGTCTGTCATGTGGGAAACTGGGACGCTGACGGCAACAATGATGACGACAATGACGTCAACTTTCTTATGACATACATATAGTATGTGCGCTGTTCTACCCTCAGCAAAACAGCTGGGTACGACACAGAACTACACCAGGAGCAACTAAATAGGATTAGTGTTTCTTATAATTTTTTTGTGATGTATGTTTCAAAAGGGTTGGACGGCCTCACACAAAGCATATTTAAATTGAACGTAATTCGATATAGTAGCTATCCTTTTGAACATTTCTTGCAATTAAGCCGAAAACAAAGACAATTCAAAATATGTTACATGGAAACTACTGACAATAAATAAGCTTCTTATTGCTCATTGAGTATGATTCCAAGGATTATATAGAAAAAACAAAGTTAAAGCAAACACAGTATTAAAAAGAATGTATATTTACATTTAAAAGAGAATGGAATAAAATTGCAAGACAATAATAAGAACATTACAATTTTACATAGAAAATTTTAAAAGTAACTGCCTTTGGGTAAAATTTGAAAAATCGAAGAAAATATAAAGAAGGAACCCACCTTTTTGTCATACAAGAAGCAGCATACTTAGCTGCTCAATTTAAATGACCAATTTCTGTGGCCATGGAAACAATAGTTTAAATTTTTAGATGTATATTCGATAATGTTTCCGCCTAATGAGTCTTAAATGTAACAACTTTGGTAATGTTAATAAATAGCTTATATGAGACCATATCGGAAGTAAATTTTCTGAAGCGTAGAAAGCGTAGCAAGCTATACAATGATGGACATAACTCAACTACCACCTGAGATTATGGTTACATACATTGCACAAATCTAGTACACCCTTCATATCTTACAACTACAAATTATAACCATAAATTTCCCCAGTTCGAAACTATGTAAATCCTTTAAAATACTTAAGAAATTTATTTAAAAATTGAATTATCTTTTTCACGAAACACATAATTTTGCATTATTGTGCATATTACAAACTGCTTAATTTTTTAATATTTTTTTTTAAGTTTTGTTTTTGGAAGTAAAACAGCAATTCAGTTTTTATTTAAGGCCAATCCAAGCAAATCCATATTCAAATCCCTAGTACTTTTGGAAATCCCAAAGCCACCTTTTCAAGGGGTTGTAGGGACTAAAGCGAACGCAGCTGTTCTGATTTCTGTGTTGTCCGCAAACCTCAAAAGCAAATAAAATGGCACAAACAAGTGAACGATTAAAAGGGGAAAACTGACATATGCAATATATAGTAAGTATATATACCATATACCATATAGTACGGAGACAGCAGCCAGAGATGACAACAACTATAACAACAATCCAACAACAAAAACAACAATAATAATAATAACAGATTCTATGGCAAACAAGTGAAATGCTTGCGCTACTTTTTTTTTTTTTTTTTTTGGTTTTGTTTTTTGTTTTTTCCCCGAAACGAAATAAGCAAACACACATCTTTTATAAGTTTTTATGGGTTTGCGTGTGTCTGTATGTGGGTGTGTGTGCGTACGTGTGTGTGTTCTATGCGTATGTGTAAATAAAAGCTGTTAAAATACGATAGTGTTGCCTATTAGCACAATAGAGCTGGCTTTTTGGGTGGCTTTGGGAGTTACCACACACACGCACACACACATCCTCGAACTGAGACGGCTGTGGCAACAACCGCAACGCAACATAACGTAAAAGAAAAAAAACAGCCAACACATATACATTCACATAAAAAGAAAGCCAACACATAGACAGCCCGACTGGTTGTATATTTGAAAGCACGGTTGGATTGGTGCGGAGCGGGGACGCTGACGGAGGCTGGCAAAGCGCGGCCATTGCACACGGAGCACGCAAAAGTGTAACCACAAGCACGACAACGCAGACAACAACAATAAAAGCTGATGGAAATATACATATACGATTCGGCAGGGAGAGCACGACGCTGGCATACCCTGAAATCATGGCAGACAAACCTGCTGAATGTTAAAAAAAAACATTGGGTATCTTAATTATTGTGTGCAGCTTGGGAATGAATATATTTATCATTTTGAGCCTACTAAAACTTTTTCCTTAACTTTTTTGTAAATATTAAATCTGAAAATCCATTTCTTTTCTATTTAATACACTCGAAAATACCTCACCCTTTGTGAACGTAATATACTCTTTTGACTCTATGAGGAATGTGTATAAAAACACAAGGACTTGAACACACAAATAGACATTCTCAGACACAGTGAGGGAGGTGAAGAGAAGTGGGATGGCGAGACAGCAATGAGCTACAAATGATATGTAGTGCCTTGTACTTTTTGTACATCTGTGTGTGTGAGTGTGTGTGAGTCTGTGTATGTCAAGATGCGTGTGAAGAAAAAAAATGAGAAGCAGCAGGAGCTGGCAATCAGGTGTAGGTGTGACGCAGTAGGGGAAGTTGGCCAGAAGAAGCAAAAGTACTATAATGGCTGCGGCGACATTGCCTTTTCTTTTGCACTCTTGTTTATGCGTGTATTTTAGCATGTATGTGTGTGTGTGTGTGTGTGAGTATCTGTGTACCTGTGTGTGTGTGTGTCTGTGAGCAGCAGCCGCAAGTTTATGATCAGCAACTGAGCTTGACGTGCGGCATAAGCTCAGCGCATTTTGCCATACTACAACAAAGGCAGCGACGACAATCAGACTCGATGCGACACGGCTTTTTGCCACATGAGTGTGGCTGCTTTTTGGGTCTTACAACACCAACAACGACAACTACAACGACACAACTTGCCACACGTCTGCAAGTGAGTGTGTGTCTCAGTGCGAGTGTGTGCAGGCTTTTCACTAGGCACACGTCTGCCTGTTGTTCGTTGTTAGTTGTTGCTTTTGTTGCCATTGTTGCTTGTCGTATGTCGCATGTCGTTTTCCATTTCACATTTCTTATTTTCATTTATGCACTTGCTGAAAGTATATCTCTTTCGTGATAATGCTTGCAATGAAACTAAATAATGACATGCTGTTTACAGTGAGTGCTAATGCATGTGACCAGTTTGAAATTTTCTTTATTTTCTTATACCTTGGAAAAATTTTAAATAAGAAATTTGGTATTTTATTTCTTAGAGAGAAAAATAAATTGCTTTGCATGCTACTGCATGCTATTTTAAAACTAAGTCAGCACTTAGTGTTGATAATAGATAATAATGAACATATGGTGAAACTGGCACCAAACCAAAAGCAAAATTACTCCTCCAAATCGGAAGATCGGTGGTTCGATTTCACCCAAGCTGCATTAATGCATTTGCGTAGTTGTGATATGGCATTGTAGCGATGACCATAGTCATGGGGTATAATTAATAAATATCTATATAAAACTTTGATGAAACGGCGTATTATATAATATATATATAGAAGAAGCTACAGATACGAAAGCTTTCCAAACGCAGGGCATATGCTATGCAAAGTTTAACAATGGCGTAACTAAATTAAAATTAGGGAAGAGTTAAACATTAATGATATGGTATACGTATTCTTTATACCTATGAATTCCTTCACAAGCAAGACTAAACATGTAGTCATGAAGTTTTTAAGGTTTATTTTCGTGGCAGTCATTTCTATCACTTGATAAGGTACACGCTGCGGGCAAAGGTGTATAAGATGCGGCTTATCAAGAATGGCTTTTCTTTGGCATTTCTCATTACTCGATTGTCGCTGGTAGTTTGTTTGCCACACGTTGCGCTCTCCAGCTGCCAAGTGCTGCCTGACTGCCTTTGTACTAATACGTTGCAAGTTTGTCAACAGGCCAGAGAGCGAGAAGAGACGTGCAGATAGCAGAGAGCTGTGAGCACTTAAGTTGTTTCATTTCCATGCCAAACTATAGTTAGTTTTCTTTTGCGGCATGTACTTTATTTTGACTTTTTATATATTTTTTTTCTTCTTTTTGGTCTATTATCTAAGAACAGATGCTTTTGTATCTTGTCGGTTTTGTAGGGTGATTTTTCTGTTCCGCTCTTGCCTAATGGGCATTTCTTGTTATGTAAATGGGTGAAACGCAGAGAGAGCGGGAGAGAGGGAGAGAGCGAGTGAGAATGGGCTTTCATAAATTACTAAGCGACAAGGGTTGAGCACCGGTTGTCACAGCTGCAATTGCCACGTGCCGGATCCGGTGTCATGTTGGAGCTTCAACTCCAACTACTACGTATGAAACATGTACGATAGTTAGGGGAAATCCTGGCATATATGCAAAGTCGCAAATTAGTCGAGCTCAGGTGCTTGCTGCTGCTGTCTGTGTGCGTGTTGTAAGCCTATTAAACGTTTTACATAAGTCATCAACTGGGTTTTGACAATGTATGACATATGAACATTTATCTAAACATTGATTTCATCCTGTTCCGGAGCAATCACAATAGAACGCAACTATTTTTGTGTTATTTGCAATAAAAATTCTTTTGACATTGAACACTTTATTCTGACTTGTCTGTTGCTGCGTTTCTTTTGGGTCTTTCCATTATTATCCTCGATGTTGTTGTTTTTGTTGTTATTGCTGCTGCTATTGTGGCCATTACTAACGATATCCTCATTGCACGCTCGAATTCATAACAATGATAACAAATGGGAAAGCTACATGCTTGCTGTTTCCGGCCCGTACATTTGTCTTATGGGCGTATAAGACTGTCTATGTGTGTGTGTGTGTGTGTCTGCGTCCCGTCCAGTCAGTAATATCAAATCATATTTTAACGTTTATTTCGACGCAGTGAGGAACAACAATACGTAGCTCTGGTTGCCTTCGAGTATGACGAAAATCGATGATAATACTTTGCTTTTATTTTTTGAGGGAATTTCTCGCAAAAAGCCCAACTAATTTCATAAAGCCAAATGGAATAAAAATGGGTGAAAAAAAAGGAATCAAAACAAAATAAAAAGATATAACAAGTGCTGACTTTAAGAAGGACATAACTGGAATGAAATTGATTTATCGCCTGCAGAGTTTGTACGGCTAAAAGTTTTTAAAGACGCTTTAAGGATACTTGCATATACAGCGGCAAAATAGGGAGGATGTTACAACAAAGACTGGCTGAAGAAGCCTTATGCAGTTTTAAGGCAAGACTCTGGCTGCAGGAGGAAATCATCAAAGCCCAACGAGTGTGCCACATCCGGCACTGTGCTAACCACAACAACAACAGCAGCGGCAGCAACACCAAGTAAGTCAAGAAAAACAAGAGACCGGCGCATTATGAACACGACAATGCCGGCAACAATGAATATGCCCTACACACAAAAGGAACAATAACTCAATAAACTCGCTGCAGGGAAGTAGGACACAAGTGGAGGTAAACTTAATAGACAGACATTTGAAAGGCAAACAAGTGCATGATGGTAGCTTGCCTGGCTGTAGCTGGGTGGGCACAACTGCCATTCGTCTTCATCTGCATGTCAAAAACTGAAGACGCTGGTATGCTAATGAAAAGCATAGGGAAATTGTCGATGAGGGAAACACTGCCTGGGAAATGAGTATACAATGGGGGCTGGATTGGCTGGCAGTCTTGGCCTTTACGTAGTATGACAATATTAAATTGAACTGTAAAATGCGCTGCAGGTTTTTTGTTGTTGTTGCTGTTGTTGGCAAAATAAGCAAGCAGGCAGCGTGCCACACGGCGTATGCGTAATATGTGCGAACAAAGTGCTTGAATTATGATGATTGATGAATGATTAGAATGAGTGCTGTTTATATGTAAATATCAATGAGACTTACTGTGTGTGCGAGAGAGAGAGAGCGAGACAGAGCGAGAAAGAACGAAAGCGTGTGAGATAAAAAGGAATTTCGCAAATGAATTACCAAGTATGCAAAAATGTTTGCAACGACTGGCGTGGCATTTCAAGTTGCCCGCAAAGTATGCAGTGCGTAGGCTGAGGGCGTCAAAGAGTTCAGCAACAACAAAAATAACAACAGCAACAGCAGCACCAACAAAAACAACTCAACGTCCGTACGACAAAAATGCGAATGGAATTTCAAAATGACTTTGAGCCTTGCCAACGCCATCAACAAAATCATCATCATCATCATCACCATGGTTCTCCTCATCCTCATCATTATTTGCATTTTTTACATATTTCGTATTTGTCTGTCTGACTCAGGTAGTCGTAGATCAAGCTGAAACTTAACAACAACAACAACAACAGCCAACCCAAAAAATGAAAAGCGAGAAAAATCTTTATAACACGAAGACCCATAAAATGTCAATGTATTTTTAATTATGCACAAAATGTGCGAAGCGAGACGCCGCAATTTTCACTTCGTTTCTGCTGTCAAGCATTCCCCCTCTCTACATCTCTCTCTAATGTTTTTTTACTTTTTGCTTTATTTTTTTTTATCCTGTTGTTTTTAATTTAAAATTTTTGTTTTCCATCTGCATTAAAAGGCTCCAAATGAGCGTAATTAAAATTGACCCAGGGGAGTGACCTTTGCATTAGCCGTGTTTTTCCCCTCAGCAATAAGAAATAAATATAAAAAATAGTCAAAACATTTTCTGAATAATTATCAAGAAAATGAGCAAACCAAAAGGTCCAGCCCAACAAACATAAATCTTTCGTTTCTTTTACTTGCTGGTCACCATTCTCGAAACGGATTTTCTTGTCGCACATTTTTGTTGAACAGTATTTAAAAGTTTAGCTCCTGAAAATTGCAAATTTCACTGTGCAACAATTTTTGGGGAGCAGTTATTGTTTTTATTTTTTTGTGATCCGGCCATTACGGTTGAGTGAGCGCAATGTGAAATGTAATTATTAAGATTAAGGATGTGAATTGATATCTCAAAAACATATAATTCTACTTTCTTGGTAGTATTTTGCTGCGGATGGAAGTATATAGATATTGCTAAATAATATCAATCTGAAATGTTTGAAAACTTTGCTGTGGTGTTGATCTTTCAATAAACACCCGATAGGACTTACCGTGGATCATGGAATCTAAAATTCTTCAATGTGGCAACTGATTTAAGAAATATGCTTTTAAGAACTTCTGTCCAAGTTAGCATGACACCTCACCTCTAACTTAAAAGATTTATCTCAGTAAAAAAAATGAAAATAAAGCGTGCGATTATTTTTGACGTGAATTACCTCAAAAACATTAAATAGATGAACTTCATTCAATTTTTGGCAATGAAGCTCCATCGATCGTACGATGAATTCAACCGAGGTCGTAGTTCACTCCAAGACGAATTTCGTCCAAAATCAGTTGTTCTTCCGGAAACTATTTTTGTGCGTAAACTAATAATGCCAGATCGTCATGTGACCTATCATGAGATTGGACCAGCATACATTCAATATTGCATAAACATTTGATTGTCAAAAAAATTTGTTCGCGATGGAATCCACATCGTTGAGATGAATTATCCGCCATATAGTCCAGACTTGGCATCGAATGACTTTTATTATTCCTGTACGTGAAAATTCAAATGAGAGAACCTTTTTCGACACTTGAAGAAACGGATGTTGATTTCAAAATGCACTAGCAAAATGGATTCGACAATTGCTTCAAAGTGATTTTCAATGACTAGTATTTACTTTTGTTTTCTAATTCCAAAATATAAATGGAAAATAGCGTTCAATTATATTATTATTATCACTTTAAAAACGCTTCCTTTTTTAGTGTTCATCATCATCATATTCATTCATCATTCATCATAATACAGGTTTGTTATTTGTTTAAGCTACCTAAACCTAAGGTCTGTGCCACTTAAAACTTGCCTCAAAAAGTTGCAGCAGATAATCAATTTTATATCCAGACTGGATGGACGCAAACCCTGCTCTCCTCGTCACTTAATCTCTCATGTCCAGTTTTTCTCTCATTTAGCTTCAAGTTATTTGATTACCCTCGTGTTTTAGGCGACATGCAACCAGGGTGCAAAGTTTATCTAAAACTTTTAAATGCAGACACCCAGAGCTTCGTTTGCAAATTAAACTACAAAACGAAATTTATTTACGCAATGCATTTGAACATTAAATTCAATTATTTTTGTAGCACATAAACTTTCAACTCTTTGCACTTTTAATTAAGTTTTTCGAGTTAGTAAATCAGAAATGAAATAAAACAAAATGAATATTATCAAAAACAGTTTGTATGAGTTGACCAACTGGCAATAATAGTTGCAATTATTGCCAGTTCATTTTGAAGTACTACTCCGCCCTGCCAGCCACGCCCTTTACTCTCTCTCTCTCTCTCCATTTCTTTCTCTTTGACTTTTTTCTAGTCCCATACCCCAGAAGCATTTAATGTTTTTTTCCTTTGGCTCATATCAAATTCCATAAAATGGACCGCGTTGGGCTGTCGTTATGGGGCCCACAAAACGAGTCCTACGACACTTTGTGTAATTTATTTGGCCTACGGGTGCGCTAATCGCAAGGCGGGTACCAACCGAGCAAGCCCAGACCCAGACCCAGACCCAGTTGTTGCCTTTGTTGTGCCCAGAGACAACCGTGTGGAGCAAAATACTTTAAGACGATTTTATGTAAATGTTTTTCGTGCTCATGTTTTAAGTGTGTTTGCGCAACGCGTTGACGGTAGCCTCCTGGCTTGGCGCAAAAGGCAAACAGCATCCAACACGGGGGCTGCGGCAATAGAAACGCCAAGTCTCAGGCAGCAGGCAAGGGATAACGTTATTTGGTGTTCTTTGCCTTGTCATTGCCATTTGGCCGCCATTTGCCTGCTGCCATTTGCGCCTGTTCATTGCACGGAATTTCGTTCAAGATGGATTATGCCACTGCGAACATCTTAAAATGCCATACAATATTGTGTACTCTGCCTTCGTTGGTCTAAGGGTATGCATGATTTGTGTCACAGTTAGGAAAATCTACCTGCAAAGGTAGTTTATTAAAACAATTGCTAGTTCGGAATCGTCAGAGAAGCTACATATAAAGATCTTGTGCGATATCTACACTACTCGGAAAATAATTAGAAAAGAAATTTCTTCCTTTCTTCTTTAACTTTCTTAGTCGTATATACCCTTATCAGGTTCACATTTTTTTGTATACTCTCACTTTTACCCATGTACTCGAACAATTTTATTTTTTGTTCTTACATTTTCATTCTTTATTTTTCGTGCTTGTCGCTACAATTTTAAGTGTTGATGCGTTAAAAGTGTTTGCCCATCTTGCCACGTGCCTCACATATACTCTGGCACCCAACACGAGGCCACACCATTTATGTCGCTTTAAAAAGGTTGAACATTTTTTGTTTTTTTTTTTTTTTTTTTTTTGCTGAAAGAGTCACAGCTGCGCCCAAAATTACAATTTAATTTTGCCGTATTTTGCCAATTGGGCCGTAAATCTTCATATGCCCGTGGACTCATGTGTGTGCGTGAGTCCTGCCGGCATCGGCAACATCGCAGCGTGTTGGGCTTGCAATTATCCAATGAGTTGTTGTAGTAAATCAATATGCGCCTGATCTCATTTTGCATTTTGGCCAAAAGTACAATTTACAATTTACGACAAATAAGGCATTAAAATGAATTGCTAAATTTTATTTTATTGTTATACCGCCTACAAAGTACAAAATACAAATAATACTCGCTCGCAGCATGCCCCTTCCCGGGAATAACTCTTTCGTTTATTAACCATTTCCTGTGATTCAGTGTGCCAGGCGCTGCTTACTTTCCTTTTCACAGCAGCCTACTTTCACTGCCAGCCAACTGTTGTTGTTGCTGTTGTTGTTGTTGTTGTTTGTTATCGAACCAACAAAGGCAGCGAGAAAAGCTTGGGAAAACTGGGAAAGCTGCAAAAGCGGCAAATCGGTGACAACGCCAGCTGCCATGATAAGCCATTCATTACGATTATTACAGTGTAGACGCTAGCTGGGCCAATGCGGGCGTTGGCAGAGGGTGCCAAAGGGGTAGGTGACACCGACACCGATACGCACACATGTGTGCACAATCACTTGAGTGTGTATGAAATATACGAGTACTGCCGATAGAAGTAAAAATTTTCATACTCATTTATTTTTATTTACTACGCGCAATTTGAACATAAAGCCAACGCCAGAGCCAAAGTCAGAAGCAGAGTCCAAGTTGTGTTTAGCTACAGTGAAACTTCGTGTCGATACACCATAAGTGTTAAATATATTATCGGTATCCTAAAGGTATTTGACACAAATTTCAGCAGTCTACGCAAAAACCACAAAGATATTTATGAAAATGTTGATTCGGTGCAGCAATTATTGTTAAAAGCTTAAAGAATTTCGAGCGATCCTTAATAATCCAATTTAAGAAAAAAAAATTCTGATGTTACAGATCATCTAGAAAAGTTATCAAGCATTTCTTATACAATTTTAGATCATACCTATAAAGAAGAGATAGTGTGTAGTTCGTGAGAGTAAAATTTTTCAGCAAGATATTTCTGACAAGTTTGATTCGGTGCAGCAATTTTTGTAAGCTGATTCTCTTCTTAAGATAACCGAACCTTTTAAATAACCGAATTACTAACGATCATGCATATTCCAATTTAAGAAAAAAAGCATTCAGATATTAAAGATTTCCGAGAAAAGCAGAATAAAGTAAGTGTTAAATAAGTGGAACTAGAGAAGTAATGGAATTTAATATTATCCCAATTCAAGTTTCTATTTATCATATTTTTTGCATTATTTTGATAGAATTGAAAAGAAATGACATAATAGTGTGGCCAAAAATAATCTATTTCGTGACTCATAACACACAGATATAAAAAGTATGCTGTGTCTCACATAGTTCATAATAATGTAAATAAATAAATTCGAAAAAAACGAAAAAAAATTAATTTCTTATAATTAACAAAGATGTTATGTAGACCAATTAAGAAATTCTATTTTTAGTGAAAGAAAAATAAAATGGTGTCACATTATATGCTGAAAAGTTTTTGTTATTGTGGGTTTGGGATGAAAAAATAATCTTTTACGTGGCTTCAAGTTGACTGGTGCCTCTTATAAAAGATTTTAGCCTACATAAAGCTTAATCGCCATCAACTTTGTTCTCCAAAAACAGTTTTGCTAGCAGAAGCTTCACTGTCTTCGACAGGGCAAAATCTCTGAGTTTGACACAAAGAGTGCATGAAAGTGAGAATATTGGAAAATTATGCGTCTCATAAAAGAAAAAAAAATCACACACGAGAACGAAGCTGAAACGGACGCTAACGGCTCCGTCGACGTTGACTTTGACTGCGGCGGTATTGGTATTGTCAATATTTAAGTTTTGACATTGTTATGACAGCAACAACAAGAACAACACAAACAACCCTGTCGGCCATGTGTGCACGCGTGCCTTTATAGGGTTAATTTATGGTGTTAATATGCCCAAATGTTGTCATAAAAGTCAAAAAAAGAATTTTTTGGATAACTTTCGAGAGTTATAAGCGTATCGAATTTGAAAATAACCTAATCTACAACTATGGGGGTACATGGGTTTATGAGTGGATTGCGCCTAAGCGTAACTTAGGACACAATCAGCCAATGCAGCGTTATTTTGAGAACGACGAGAAAACCACTGAGAATTCAAAACGTATAATCAAAATTTCTGCCTCCACAAAGTTAACTTGAAAGTGAAAAACGGTGTGCGGCATGAAACATTTCATTTTATTTAATAAAATGCTGCATGGAATTGAAAATCACAAGGGTGGCGACTGCCACGAGGAGCCAAAGGGCCAGCACGGCTACGGGGCGTATACGCAATTTGTTTTATTTGTCTTGACAGCGGCAAAACATACGGCTTTTGGGGCGGCCCAAGACGGTAGCGGGTCTTCAAGCGGATCGCGAGCAGTTTTAACTGTGGCAAACTTATTTTAACTAAGGCGATGGTTTTGCTGGACTCGGACTCGAACGTGCGATTTCGTTTTAATTTGCGATTTTCCGCTTGTTTTGCCAATTAGGCGCCATTTGACTTTGGCCAAGCAGCACAACTTTGTGACAAACTGTGAATAGTTTTTGTTTGGAAATGGCTGGCTGGCGCTGCTATAGAAAATCTCTTGACTTGGGGACGCAGTCAAAAATTACGCATTTCGTTTTAAGAATTTACAATAAATTAACTTGGTGCCTCCCCCGCCGCCTTTATTGTTATTGTATGCGCATAATTGGGTGTGGCATTTGGGCTGGGCTGGGCTGGCTTTGGGGCAAAGCCATGTTGCAAGAAAGAAATCATTTTCTTGAAGCGAACAAAAACTTTGCGTTTGATTTTAATTCAATTAGCAGCGCATGGGCGTCGCTTTAAAGCTAATTTGAGCATGTCTGTTTTTTTTATTTTTTCACTTTTGCTTCTTCGATATATTTGCTCTTTCAATTTGTTTGCCAACTTTAATTTACTTTTGGGCAAGTTAGAGGCCAAAAGACGAAATATGAGTATGCTGCTCATAAATTTCAAATCTGTTTCAATTTTCATTGGACTCTGTTATTATTACTATTGTTGGCAAGTATAAGCTGGCTTAGACTGTTTTTGGCAATGAAAGTTAATACGCGTGCGAAATTTGCTAGAAGCTGAGATCAGGCAGAAATAAGACAAACAATATATATTACATAGATAGAGCTGGCTGACTGGGAGGGGAGCAGCAGACTAAAGGAATTATATTTCATGCCAGATGACATCAGCATCTTACATTGTTGCATGCCCCACACGCACACGCGCGTCTTGAGTTTGAGTGTATGATGGTATGAGAGTTTTCTCTCTCTCTTTTTCTGCTTGTATCAGTAATAAACTTTTTAAGTAAAGTACTTTGTGTGATAAGGCAAGAATAAAAAAATTATGTGAATAACGATCCAAACACACACATACACACAGCATACATATACAACCTTGAGGCGGTCTGTAATGCAATAGAAAAGTTGTCAGATTGTCTGAAAATATGCCATATAAAGTTCACAGCACAGGACAAAGCCAAACAACATCTATCTATACGTATGTTTGCTTTAAAATCTATAAATAAAGGTCCATATCTCGTGCGAAATACGAACTTTACTCTGCGGCTACTAAAGTCAAAGCCCCAAACAATTGAATCGGCTCAACAATGTGTGTTGCCTGTAACTAATCCCAGCTTAGAAACTTTGCTCTATTTTAATCAATTCGGCCAGCAGCCTGAGCGCCCACACACACAAACGGAAGGTACGCGACTTGGGGCACCCGGAGTGTGCCGTACGTTGTCAATATGGCAAGACGCAGTGAAAAGAAGTTAAGTTAAAGTTGGGCAAAGTTTAAGTTGAGAGCCAAGTAATAAGTCTGTCTGCTGGCCAAGTATGTAAGTAAGTAAGTAAGTAAACAAGCCGGTGCAGAGGGCAGGCGAACGAACCACAAAAGTGTATACAAATGTAAGTAAGTACGTGCACTGCTGTCAAAGGCAGTCATAAAGAATTGTTCTGTAATTTAATTTAACCATGAGGGTTGCTGCTCCTTAGCAGCATCTTATACAGACACACAGCCGCAAACTCTAAAGCACAAGCAAAATGGCGGCGCCACCGCCTTTAGGCCCTCCATCAGTTAGCTTTGGTGCGTGAGCCATAAGAAGAAATGTCAATATTTGGCTATGACACGCGCAAAATGCCAAAAACAGCAAGCATATGTCTGTCATAGGCCCCTCAAAAAAAAAAAAAAAAACAAGACTATACTTAGGAATGTGGGACGCCGGCAGCCAGCGGACATTCAAAAAAATTGTTTTCGCCCTCACCATTGCCAGATGTTAGGCAGTACCCATGACCCACGAATCTTCGCCACTTGGTGTGTCTACGTCTGCTGTCTGCATCTAGCATTGCCAAAAAGTTGCTTCTTTTTTTACGTCCTGCGCCAAGAGCGCGTCGACCGGAAATTAGCAAACGATTTGCGCCCACAGCCAAGCGACAGCGGCAACGAGACAACGTTGCGTATGCTTGTTATTTGATTTTACGCGTTTGCCTTGCTTCGTTACGTTCCCTTTTTTTTGCGTTACTTTCACATAAGTACACTCGAAAAAAAGCTCAAGAAATGCTTATAACAAATATTTATTGTTTTATAAATGGGCAGTAAGCCTTTTATAGAAAGCTGCACCTTACTTCGAAAATGGAAAAAAGTCTCTCGAAATGTAGAGCAAACTAGTACTGGAACAAGGCAGAAAATTACAATAAAAACTGTTCTGCTATGGTGGGAATTAACAGATTCAATTTCAACTTTAAATGGTCTGTTGGTTTATCGGAAATTTTCAAGGTTTTTCTCAAATTTCTTTGAGTGTATTTTACATGGCACACATAACGCTTCTGCCTGGCATACTCGTATTTTGTTTAATAATTTCCTGTTATAAACAAATCAAGGATGTAATAACGTGCACTTTTCGTTGACAATTTTCGTTTGTTGTCGCATTACGGTCTTTAGCAGGGTGCCATAATGAGTGGTAGGGGCAAAGGCAAGTCCGACGTACCTTAAACCCAAAAACCAAACGACAAACCATTAACAATGTGTACAAAAATAAATGCGCCCGATTATGATCTTAAAAGCCATAAAAGAGTGAGAGAGACCCCGGCAGTACTGCTCATAGACACGCCAATGACGTGCTTCTAATAGCTGGACGCGGCATAATGGTCATGTAGGCGGTACAAGAAAAATCAACAAAAGCTACAAAAAAATGTATATATAAAATGAAACAAAAATAAAGACAAAAAATCAACAAAAAAAAAAACAGAAAAAGAAGAAATACAAGTGGAGGAGAAATGGCGTCGATTTTGGCCCTGGCTTGGCGTATCCTTTTAACCAACTCAAGAAGTACACTCAAGCAGACGGAGTAGCCTAAGCCCATTAGCTGTAGCTAAATTTTCAAGTCCTTTTGCATGAAAATGCGCCGAAAATGTAAAATACTTCAAAACAAGCAAAGTAAAAAAGTAAAGATCCTGTATAAACACGCACCAGCACAGAGGACACAGATACACTAACACAAAGAGACACCAAAGGACGTACACACACAGATACTCAAACAGATACTTATGTAATGATGGCATGTGTAAGTAAAACAACAAAAGCAACGACAGTTGAGCTCAAGACTTAAAGCAAAGCAAGTCAAGTGTATGAAATGTAACAAAGGCCTAACGAAAATTATAGCCACACACTCACACACACATACTCAAAAATATATGTATATGTGTGCCGAATAATGAGAAAAAATGGAAATCTGTAGCTGCACTACTGGACCGATCGTGTGATACACTATTTGAAAGTCTTACAGTCAAAAGAAATTTGCATAGCATAGGAAGTTTATGCAAAGCAACTCTGTTGAGAACTTAATCATCTTAAGAGTCAGTTACCGATTTTACAGAGGAGAGAGACTACGGAGATATCATCAAATATAATGTGCACTTTAAACACTAAAGAGCAAACTTTCCGAATGGTGGAAGATCTTAAATGCTATTCGTCACCATGGAACTTAGTGTCAGTGCGACAAAAGGCATATCCAATGAAGTCTTCGACAGGTTATATTTTTTTAAAAGGAGTTATCTTCAATACGAGCGCCTACTAGATAAAATACAAGATCACTTTTAATTCTGGATGTAATCATGGCTACATTAGAACAATTTCTTGCAAATCAAAAGGCAAAACATTTAACATTTCTGTATATATAAAACTAAAAGTCGGGTCCCCGATTCCACTAAGGAATCTACCTTCTCTGAGGACCTGCCGGCTTAACCTAACCCATCCTAAAGTCGGATGGAAACGGTTTAATTCGGCTGCAGCTTTTGGGATATACGGTTTGAAGTCAAATACAGATTATAATAAGCCATTTGGCAACGTTGCTTTCATTGTATAAATTTAATAAACTTTTTCTTGACCCTATGTATAAAGAGTATTAATATCAAAAGTACCAGACATATACGCAGAGCAATCACCCATACACCCACACACACACCTACGTACATTATAGACCGCCCTGCCAGCCACAAGGCCCCTCGTCGACATACAACAGTCGACTCAAAGTCAACTTAAAGCTCTTGCGGCTAGAATAGCGTCTGAAAATGTGTTCACTTTTAAAGTGCTTGGGAAAACTGACGCTAATGAGCTACTTAGGACTGACTTAAGTCATTATTTCGAGCGACCCACTCATGCACACATTGTGTATATGTGGGTGTGTTTTGCATGATATTACACATACGCGACGTTGTCCTCCCCAATACTGTACAATACACTATTTGTGGCAAGTTTTCACTGTTTGAAAAGTTAGTCCGCCAGATACGTTTTTGCCAGCAGGCAGTGAATTTGATATGACTTTTGATTTTTACTCAATGTCGCTATTGTTGTTGTTTAGCGGAATTTTCCCAAGCAAAACCCCAGAGAGCTTATGAACATTGGCTTTTCACTTTGAACTTTGGCGCTTAGTCGACCTATTCGCAGCCAAAGGCAAGTCAGACCCATATATTCGTATAACTCGATTAATATTTCAATAAAGTGTTTGCCCCTTTTACGGATTACAATAATAAGTTTCTTTGTGTATATGGCAGTTATGAGATTGTGTATAGTTAAGATTTCACGTAGATGATGTTGATGACGATGACGACGACCTTTTGTCAAGGGTTGCGGCCACAAAGAATACGGCTAAGTAGAGGGCATGGCTTAGTATGTAAGTTTGTTTGCAGTGCGCTTGTAGGCAGCAAGTAAAATAAAATACTCAATTATATGGCTGTAACCAGGAATTAAAGAAAGGCAAAAAAAAAAAATAGAAAGGGAGCTAACGAGAATAGGTTGCAGCTTATGGAGTGGTTGATTGGGATTATGTTTGTTTGCTAGAGTTGACTTATGGCAGAAAAAAAAAACTCAAGGATGGATATAAGTGGGAACATTTACAATAAAAAAAAATGTAAAAAATAGTTACTGAATATAGCAGCATCGAAATCGGGGACAGTTTTGAGCTAATTCACTTAATTTATTCATATATTTTTATAGGCATACTAGGAGTTGGCCGATCCGTACGTATTAGCTTACTTAGATTGATGTTAAATATAGGTTGAATATTTGCTCGTTGAAGATTGCTTGTATTAAGCCAATTTAAATAAGAATTGCCGTTTTTTTCATTCCTTCTGATCTATATCTTAAATGATGGGATCCCTAGTTTAAATATTTTCAAGATTGTCATTGCGATATTTTTAATATTTTCTCACTGTATGATCGTAAGATATTTTATTTAGCTTGAAGGCAAATGTCGCATTGAATGTTAGTTGAGGATTAATACAAAATGCCGATTTTAAAACTTCTTTAGGCTTTAACTCTTTTTTAATTATTCGCCAGTTTCTTTGTTTTATAACAATCTGATCTAGGCTCATTATAAAGATGAAATCTTTTTATAACTAATATAAATTCAAAAAAACCTTACAACGACTTCTCTCCTACGGCCATGATACAGAGAAACCCTTGACTTCATTTATTTGACCAACAATCCGTGTTCGGGAAATCATATCTTCTGACTAAGAAAAATTACGTTATTCCATTTTAAAACTACTCGTTTGTCTTCTTATTATCTCCCTACAGCTCGTCGTAACTATTGTGTAAATCCTTTGTGGGAAGAACAATGTTTTGGTGAATGAAGAGCGCAACTGGATTGAACTCATTAAGTTTTGATAAACAATGGCAGTCAATTGATGATGCTTGAATCGGCAATAGAAACAACAAAACAGTCAGGAAACACACCCATCCACTCATTTGACTTTTGAAAGCAGCATAACTTCGTCAAGGATAACCATACAACAACAACAACAGCAGCAGCAGCAGCGGCGGACCAGGCATTCATTAATCAGCTTGGCCACAATTTGTGCCAATGGCACTCAAAAAACTTTTCTCTCTGCCCAGTCAAAATATTTACATAAATGGCAGTTTGAGTGCATGGGATGGATGAATGGATGTGCGCGCTGCTCCTTTGTGTGTATGAGTATTTTTGTAGAAAACTAACGTCGCGACCCGCAATGACAACCCATTAAAGTGGTCTTGGCTAGACGGCATCGATGCCGTCGAAATCAAGCATCATCCGGCCGGGAGCAATGCACTACCTCCCACTTCCCACCTTCGCCACAGCGAGTGTGCGAGGCGTCACCATTTTCTAAAATGTTATTTTATTAATTAAATGGGACAGCCAAGTGTCAAATCAGCGCCAAAGCCAACGCAGGCGTCAACGCTGACGATGACGCCGACGTTGTTGTTGCCAGCGTTGTATTGCGGCTTGCGGCTTGTATTGTGGTTCATCAAAGGGGCGGGCGGAAATGTTGTGACGCGTGGGGTAAGGGGTGTGGCAATGGCGCTACTGTTGTCAGTGTGCAACAATTTTAAACATGTCAACATGGTGTCATAATTAAAATGTTCAGCAGCCATTACACAGTATCTGTGTATGACCGTGTGTGTGTGTGTGCAAGTATGTGTGTGTGTGAGTGTCTGTATTTTGTTCGATTCTGTTACAAATTGGAGGTTTCGTACCATCGGTTGGGGAAATGGGGGCGTATCCCTTTTTTGTTTGGCTTTAGGCGGCATTTTTGATGCGTAATTCCGGCCAAAGTCGAGTCGAGTGAAGCTAAAGCTGGGCGGGATTGGGGGGCACGCTTGGATTGCAAGTTAGCTAATTGCTTTTGTGGTTTACTTTATCACAATGTGGCATATCACAATTTCATTTATTAGCTTAACCTCTCAACACACAACTGCCTTGATGATATCGCTGCCGGTACTTGGCAGTCTGTTTAAAGTTGAGTCCGCTTCAAGTTGGAACACTTTGCGCAGAGTTTTGTTTATTATACAAGCCATGATTAATGATTATATTGCTCCCACTGCTGTTGTACAATATATTCTATTCTAGTCACTTTATGTGTACCAAGGGATACGGCATTTAAAAATCTCTTAAGCCTTTAAATTTAAAACATATTTTTTTCTGCTTATGTAATGTTGTTTTTTTTTGTTTGTTTGGCTCTTGGCTTGGTTTTTTCTTTTTTTGGCCTAGCAGCCAGACAAGTAGTCGTCCACTTGGGCCACACTTGCCGGACTGGGATAACGTCCACTTAGGCTTGATTAATGTGCCGTATTTGCCGGCAAAATATAAACAGCAGCAGCCGTAACCAAGTAGGAGCAGCCGTAAATAAAAAGTCAACCCAGTGCTTCGTCGCATGACCCACTGTGCTGCAGCGTCCAGTGTCCTTTGCCTAATACCCAACTGCCAACTGAAGTGAGCTTTGTTTTATTGTCTCAAGGTTAATTTGAATGTTCTGCAAAAAGTTGACGTAAGCGTTTTTTTGCATATATATATATATGTATACATGGTTCTTTCTTCGATTGATACTGCTTTAATGGTATGGTAGATAACTTTGAGGAGACCCTTTTTTTGGATAATGAAATGAAATGATTTTTACAGCTCAGATATGGCAAATGAGTAAATTTATCTAATCAGTGGATTTTCATATAAGCCTTTCTGACTTATTTGATTAATTCTCATTTTTTTAATTTTTCTAAATAAGTCTTAGTTGCTTGTGAATTGGATTTTAGTAGAAAAATCGTTTTGAAAGCTGATTAGTTAGCAGGCTTTAAAACGCGCACAGAACAATGTTTAAAAAAAAAAACAATTATTATAAAGTAAAGCGATGTACATTTAAGATATTTAAACGAGAGAATATAAAAGTAATAAACAATCTCAAATGTATACCTAATTATATATTATGTAAACTTAAATACGAGCGAATTCTCTCAGTATTTTCTGTTGATATGAGCATTTTCTAAAATACAAAGATTTTCAGTATCAGACCGATTGAGTTTTTTTTTTCTGAATTTTTAAAAACTATTATAAATTACACTAATTTTCTGTAACTATATGTGGAAAAGTTACATTGGGCTTTGGCAACTTACGAATCAAGTCCTTCTACAAAAAAGCTCATCAAAACCTAGGGAAGCGGTTGTGTCATGTTTATATTTATAAACAGCTGGATCTTAGGGACACCAAACCTTTTATGATTTGCTCAAAAAGCGAATTATGACAAAATCCACACCAGTAGGATTTTACGCTTTGTGACACCATTCAAGTACTTTGCTTTAAAACTTGACAGAGTTATGCGTCACGGCAATATGCATAAATTTCTCAAAATTTAACAAAGTCGGGAAAAAAAATAATGAAAGATTTTGGCAATTTCGCCCTTGCCAATAAACGATACCAATTTTTGGTCTAGGTAAATAAGGAATCAAGTATGCTTCGCCCATAAAATTTGGTAAAACGATATTCGCTCCGACACACTTTGGCATATGCTTTGCCTAGACTTTGGTATATTCATAATTTTGTATTTTTATGTGTCTATATAATTTTATATGAAGACGGCGATCATTTTTATTCGTCGCGTGTGTGGGCCATGTCCAAATGTTTGAGTTAAAGCTAAGAGTCTGAACGGTATTTTCAATTAAAATAGTATTATAAATAATTCAAGTATTTATGTAATTTTTAAATAAAATAAATTGATGTTGGGGTTGGTTGTTGTTTTTCTATTTCGTCGTTTGCTTTAGTTGGGATTGAAATCTTAGATTATGACAAAATAGAGTTACTTCCAATTTGAACAGAAGAAGAATGCTGGAAGTATGCTTAGAAGAAGAAAATAAATCGCTAGATGACATATGAAAATTATTGTTATTTCATAAAGTGTTGCTTCCTATTTGTGATAGTGCTCAAGAAGCTCTATCAAATTCTTCTTAAATCCATCTCCCAAAGTTAAAATTACATTTATTTCCAACTTGATGGATATATTCTCGTTTCAGTCACATTGATTGCCTATTAGATAGATATTAAATGTTTCCATTATTTTTTTATCAGCTCCTGATGTACAAAACATTTAATTTATAACAAGTGCGTTCTTCTGTTTTCTATATATATATATATAAATATATATAAATTTGTATCTAAATATATTGTACTCTTCATTTGCATTTGGCGTTTGCGGTTTGTTGCGTGCTCCTTGCCACTCAGTTTGTTTCTTGAGGGGATTGAGCATGAGTTTTTTTTTTTCTTTATCTGCGGTCAGCAGGCTAAAATTAATCAAAATTCAGCAAGAGCAGCGATATTTGCATTTTTCATTTTGTAGAGACTTTTGGACTCGGCCGCAGCATGTTTATCATGATTGCAATAAATAATATTGCGGCTTAACCCTAAGTACATAGACGAACATATTCTGAGTTTCAGTAAGGAAGATGAACGGCGGCGGCAATGTCGGAGGCGGAATTGAAATTGAAATTATGAATGTGAATTTGGTTTAATTTATGCATATAGCCAAAGTAGAAGACGAAGAACAGACCAATACAATGTTGAGCTATGAGTTTATTCTATTTTTATTTCGTAGATATATTTTTATTGCGTATACGCAGTGTTTCACTTGCTGCCAGTCCATCAAAAAAGCAATGAAAGGTTCATCCACATGCATGATATGCATGCATATGAGAGTTGATGGCAACCATAGTTACTTCGATGTATCTAATGACCTGTCAATCAGTCAATATTTGCTATAAAACTTACTTTGTTACAAAATCGTAAATAAATTTCAAGAATCTGGTATAGTTTTTACTTGGAAGCAGCAGTTGCAGTCAGGAAGTCTCTCAAAAAGGCACACACATACACTGATGCCAATTATATATACACACACACACTCACACATATTTATATAACTAATACAGAGCAAAGTGAGCAGCTTTTATGTTTAAGATAAGACTCCTTTTTATGGGTTATAGCCTATTTCTTGAGGCTATATGGCCAATGGTTGGGGTTGGGCACACTTAAAACCAACCAAAAAATGGCCACACACGCCAACTCACACACACACGCACGCACACCACAGATACTCACAAGGTTGCATAAA
Source organism: Chymomyza procnemis (assembly GCA_035046065.1). Taxonomy (NCBI): domain Eukaryota; kingdom Metazoa; phylum Arthropoda; class Insecta; order Diptera; family Drosophilidae; genus Chymomyza; species Chymomyza procnemis. The sequence goes on from JAWNOJ010000026.1 coordinate 750,378, forward strand.
TATTTGTGCGTTTATGCTCTGCGTGACTTTGTGGCTAGACGTGGCATTTGTCGACCCCAGCAGATCCAACAAACCTCACAACAACAACAACGACAACTACAACAAATTGTACCAAAAACCAAAAAGACCGGAACAGCGACAGCAACCAGCCGAAACGAACCCAAACAATTGCGTACGAAAGAAAAGTTGAGAAATTTGCATAGAATAGCCGCAGCATATAGACATATCCATATCCGGCTTCGGCTCCGGCTCTAGCCCATCCTTTGCATTTGTACAATTCCCATTGCGCATATTTCTGAGCCCCATCCATATATGTGGGCAAGTCTGCACATAAGTATATATTTACTTTGGCATTTGTGCGGCATCTAACAGCTCATTGCTACATTTCCGTAGGGCTGATTTACATTCATTTATGCGATTTAGCTTTATCATTTGCAAATATTTAAGTGTCCTTAGACCAAAAGATTTGACAGCAAAGCCGATTATGATTATTGCATACCTTCGGTAGAAAGTATTGAAAGACAACAATGTAGATTGAGAGTCTGCACCCACTTCCTTGGATGGATTAGTAATCTCTTGATATGATTGTACAATCTGCCAACACCAGCGAAACTTAAGGAACATCGGTTAACATTCCAAGTTATACAAATACCTTTCGTTTTTATAAGTTTAATATCAAAAATCAATAAAAACGATCAAATACAAATACCTGACTTACCGTTTGAAATATTGCAAAGTTTAAAATAAATATTTGTTTAATTCTCTGACATTCTACAGCGAAACCGATATATTTGTATACAAACATGTGCAGCCGAGGGTTTTTGAGATCTTGGCACAAAGACAGAAAAAATATTTGTTTAAACTATAGAGAAGAGATATGGGAAAGCTAATTAATAAAGATAAATAGGTTGTTGTGAATCATATAAAAATGGATTGACTTATCATGGGCTTTAGCATTATAATAATAATACAATCTACAGTCTGCAGCAAGAAAAAGCATCTGTGTGGTATGAAAGAAAACAAATTTTAAATGATTTTATTTTAAAGCAGGCATAGAGAGAATTATTTTTATTTCAAAATAATAAAGGAGCTATAGTAAAGACTTCAATTTGCTGAAAATAATATATATCCCTAATAAATTTAACCTAAAATCTTTCACCCGCATAGTCAAAAAAAAAAACCATCAGATAATTGTGTTTTTTTACAAAGCAAAAAAAATATATTTAAACAAGTATAAAATATAATTTTATAATTATATAATATAATAATTTGTTTCTTATAATTTTACGAAATGGTTTAAGGCTTTCTTCTAAAAAACTTCCTTAAAGGCGTCTGCTCATCAGTAGTTTACAATAGATTCTTGAACATAAAAACCACAAGACAAACAAATGATCTTTCACATATTTTTGAATATATATTTATTTAACAAAAAAAATTTATTGAATGTTAAAATAAATAAAAATTGCTGATTTATGAACAATCTTGCGTAGTTGCTCGCGCTGGAAAACTCAAACTTTTGCCAGAAACAAAAAATTAAATTACTTTCTTATTCAGATGGCTTTTCTGCGCAGATTGATCTATTATGGTGAGCAAAGCTGAAATTTAAACGATTTCTTAATTTTTTTTAGAAAATATTTTTAGGGCTTTTTTCCAGGAGTTATCATCATCATTCAGCTTCACAACCCGGGTTGGGTTTTGACTTTCTCAACAATTTTTTTTTTTAGGAGTGACATTGTAAAATGAAAAATTTTAATACATTATTTAAATTAAATTGCAGCACAATATATGTATCTGAAAACAGAATCGTAATTCAAAAGATTTGGTTTTCGTGAAATAGGCTTTAAAGTTTGGCGGCTTGGCTCGCGGTAGCGCAACGCGAGATTCACCGAGTAGAGAATCCTAAAAAAAAGTAGAGATTGATGAGCAGACCTCCTTAAAGTGTGTTTCAATTTAATACGAATCTGTTAAGATCAATAAATGTTATGGGCAGTTCTTTTTGTTTTGACGACTAAACGCATAATACAAGCAATCACTAAAATTTATGAAAAGTCATTGTTGGAAAAATGCTTTGAAGAAATAATACACAGAGAATTGGAAACGCTTGACTGCAGTCAACGAAAAGTAGAAGATGGAATGGCGTACGAAAGCAAGTGCAGATTTTTCAATGATTTTTGTGTTTTGATTGTTTCTAATCAATTTTGCAAAACAATTGTGCAAATTTCGTGTTAATTTTGATTTAATTTTTGCCTCCCTCGGCATTATATTCTTGCGAATTACCGTGCATGCATAATATTCCGCACGAAGGAGTTTCAAGCACAACAGCTGTTGTCGGTGATGCCTAAAATTCGTGTTCTAAGTTTGTCGACTTATGAGAGTTAGACTCTTGCGAAAAAGTTTAGAGAGTAATATTTTGCGACAGAGTTTACAAAGTATTCCTTTTGCAGGACACTTTCGTGTGCTGAATACGCCCCTTAAACTAAAAAAAAATGGTTTTGGATAATTCTTACAAGAAATAAGCAGAAATATATGTTTTCAAAATATTGCACTTTTGCCCTCAACTGTACCACATTTCTATAATTCGTTTGATAATAAATCATATTATTTCCCATTTTTTAACAAATGAATTGTAGTGGTTTTTCGTGTTAGTACAAATTTTTTCAAAGTGTTATAATACCTCTTTGTTTGATCAATTAATCTTATGTATCTGATATAATTTATTAGCAGACTTTTGTGGCTTTTTTATATAGTTGGTTAAATTTTATAAGAAATGTTATTTTTTATACGTTTTCAGTTAAATTTAAAGTTCTACAGTCATTTAAAAGAGGGAAAGGCTGCATGGTATAATAATTTTTATCGAAGCATTTTATCTTTTGTAAGAAGTTTCTTATTTTTAATGTGTCTCAGAATAAGCTATTTTTTATCTTTAGTTGATATGAAAGTGTCGTTCCTCAAAATTTCTCAAAATCGATAATGCTGAAAAAGATTCATTTCATCGATGGGAACTAAAAATTCCAATCTATTGCGACAAAAATAAATTAAGTCTGGCTAGATACAGCTTGATCGCTCCATCCAATAAGTCTTGTAAAATTGAATTTATATCAAGCAGCAACGGATACGGTCGGGATTACCCCATATTGAAGAAATTCAACATTTCTAGAGATTTGTGGTAATTGATCGTAATTGTATATTTGAAGTTAATTCAAATTGAATAAATATACGTTAAAGTCAAAATAAAATTCTTAATTCTAAAAATCTTTCCGGTTTTTCGCCATTTTTGCAAAGATAAATTTTGATATTAAGACAGCAGAAGCAGCACTCCATTGTCTGTGCTTACTTTTTCTATAAAACTACAATAATCACGATTTATTATCAAATTACTATTGCCGCCTCGACTTGACAGGAATTCAAGAAATTTATACGTTCCAAACACTCACCTCACACTTTGGCAATGGTCCCTCGGGCATTTTGACTTTCCAACCCAGCAATGGCGGTATGCAGATCAATGCAGACATTATCCATACGGCGGTTATCATGACAGCCGCACGCGCCGGCGTTCGTGATTTGAGATAGTCCACCGCCTTGGTGATGCTCCAGTAGCGATCGAGCGAGATGAGGCACAGATTCATAATGGATGCTGTGCAGAGAAGCACATCCATCGCTGAATGTATGTCACACCACCAGCTGCCAAAGATCCAATAGCCCATTAGCTCATTGGCCAATGAGAATGGCATTATGATGAGTCCCAGAAAGAAATCGGCCACAGCCAGTGAGGCAATGAACCAGTTTTGTATATTCTTCAACGACTTCTCTGTGGCTATGGCAATGATGACCAGCATATTTCCGACGACGATAATTATCATTAATATGGTGACTATAATGGAGGCAATAATGATGTGTGTGAGCGTATAGCCGCTGGGATAGCGACCATCCCAGTGCACCTCGGTGATATTGCTGCCATTGCCGGCTGCTCCAAGGCTCAGATTGCTGTTTGTTTGATTATAATAGTTACCCGCCAGTTGCAAGCTGTTGTTATAGAAGCTGCCATTGAGCAGATAGAAACTGTCATTGATGTAAACATTTGCCGGATTATTGCTGCTTGGCTGCTGCAAATCCAGCAGATTGGGTAGCATAAATTGACCGTCGACAGTGAGCAGCGGTGGATTAAGCGTTGCATTCTCGGGCGGACGGGATGCTGTAGCTGATGAGGCGGTCGTTGTGGTGAATACAGCAAGAAAGTCATCTGTGCTGATGTTGCCAGTATTGAGATTTGCATCCACCTGGGAGTAGCTTAGATCTTCCATGTTGCTGTTGGTTGTTGTGGCGGCTCTGACACTCTGAAGCTCTAGGTAATGATTGGTCCCATGCTGCCGCCTTAGTTTTTGTTGTTGTATTTATTTATAATTTAAAGTTATTTATGAGGTGGCACCGACAGCGAAAATGTTTGGCTTTGCGTACGTTCTCGTAATTTTTTTTTCTTGTTTTTTACTTAATTTCTAGCAAAACATTAAAATTGTATTTTTATTCAGGCAAAATTTATGCCTCAACACCTTATTAATACAATTAGTTTATCTATTTTTAACGTAATTCCTAGCATATTTTTGTGCTTGAATATTTTTGTTTGTTGTTTCTTTACCCGTTTTGCACCGAAACTTGTGTTTTTTTTTGCTTTGTGTGTTAAAACGCTTAATTTTCCATTTGAGTTTAATTAATTAAAACAAAATGTTTGGCTATATACAAAGTATTGGCGTTATTATTGTGCCCCGTACTGTTTGTTGGTCGCTGCGTTCTTCACACTTTCGTTTTGCGAAGAATTTTAATTAATTATAGTTGCTGTGAAATTCGGCCAATTGCAAGTGAAATCAAATAAAAAATAAACCAAAAGATCGTTCGATTTTGGGATCACTTTCGCACAGCATCGATGACGGCGACGGCGGCGACGACGACGACGACAACGACCGGAACGCAGTACAAATAAACAAACATTCGCTCACATTTCCAAACACGTTTTGTTTATAAAACTATTTACAATGAAATGCAGCGTGAAAACGCTGAAGAAGACTTTACGCGCGTTTTTCTTTTCCTTTTTTGTCGTTTACCCACTCAATCAGGCGTAGGCATCTTCCGGCCAAAACGACGGCCGTGCATTGACTCCGGCTGAAATATCTCTAGCTTGTTTCAACTAAATACTAACAAATGCCTGTGGACGCGCCCGAGACACGTTCGCACCGCTGGAAATGCACATCTTAACTGAAATTGAAAACGGTTTTTTCGGGCCCCCCAAACAGAGGAAAACGGCATCCACAGCGAATGCGTTCCACGGCATGCGATGTGCAAACGCGATGGCCGTTGATTCGTGCGTTCGGCTCGTCGTGTACGCTTCGTGTGAATATTTTTCTTCAATTACGTTCCACATCTTGGCCATAGTGAAGGCAAGGGAAATTCACTCTTTTGTTAAGGGTAATTTTGCTCATGTTTCATTGCCAAAACATTCCGATCTGTGTGTGTCTATGTGTGTGTGTGTGTGTGTGTGTGTGTGTGTGTGTGTTGTGCTTTGTTGTGTTTTGTTTTGTTTATTTGTCCCACTGCCCTAAACCTATTTGTTGTTGTTGTTGTTGTTGTTGGAGCACTTTTCACGTATTCATTCCTTCCGTGTGTGTGAGTGTGTGTGAGTTGTATGTTGCATATAGGCTTCGTGTGTGTGTGTGTGTGTGTGTCCGTGTACCTTTCATCGTGGTAACATTTTCTTTTACTTTAACCAAAGTCAAAAACAAAAAAAATCTTAAAAAACAAAAACTTAAATTTTGCGAGGGTTGCACTTAAGTTTTCGGGAACATAAATAATAATATATATGAAGATGAGGATGATCTGTGTAGATCATTTGAGAGCAGGTCTACAGCAGACATATAGGTTGCAACCAAAAAAAAATGGCCAAAATTGAAAATGAAATCAAACGGGCGACTGGCTACCGCTGATTATAGTCCTCGACCATTAACCGAAGCAATTGGAACAATAATATTAGAATCAAATATAATTAAATGATTTCATCAATATGATATTTCATTGTTTTTTTACAAAGTATTATTACAATTTTAAAGGTTTATCATTGATGCCGGAATGTATGACCAAAAGGCCTTGATACCTAAAGGGTGCTTTTTTCGAGGTTTAGAACTTTAAGGTGGCATTAGTGTTCAGGATGAACCGATGACCGATTTAAGAAATGTCAAGTGATTTATTCTGAGTTTGGTTTGGCAATTTAAGAACAAGACAAACGATCTTCAAGCAAGGCGTAGATTCGTCAAATGGGCCCAAAATGAGATTGCCGATATTCCCGATTTTCATAAACGAATTTAGTTTAGGGATGAACCGCACTTCGGGTTGAATGGCTACGTCAACATACAAAACTCCTGCATTTGTAGTGAAGCATATACTCAAGTGTATGTCGAAACACCATTACATGCAGAAAAACTGATTGTGTGGTGCGCTTTATGGGCTGGTGGAATCATTGGTCCGTACCTCTTCATAAACGATGATGTGAAGAACGATTGGTATAGAGCAATGATTTCTAACTTTTTCATTCCTTAATTGATGACCACGATGTCCAGGGGCTGTGATTTCAACAATACGGCGCAACATGTCACACAGCTCGTGCCACAATTGATTTATTGAAAGACACGTTTGGTGACCGCCTGATTTCACGTTTTGGACCTGCGACTCGTCCTCTAAGATCTTGTGATTTAACATCGCTAGACTACTTTCTGTGGGGCTATGTAAAGTCATTGGTCTATGCGTAAAAGCCACAAACACTTAACCATTTGGAAGATAACATTCGCCGTGTTTTTGACGATTTACGGCATGTTGGAAAAGTCATCGAAAATTGCACGTTAAGATTGGACTGAAGATAATCTTTCGGATAAATAAAATTCATGTCAATCGAATAATCCATCCAAGTGTTATTTCAATTTCAAGTTCTTTAAAAAGAACACCCTTTATGTGGTAACAATTGGATTATTATAAGAGTAATAATTTTATTTATTTATAAGAAGTACTTTTTTTGTAAGTATTTTTGGCATCGCAACTTTATAAATAGGACAGGGTGGATAAAAATTTGATCTTGATGACGATTCGAAATATTCAAATCAAATGGATTATGAGTTACATACATTTCCAAAATTAAGTATACGCCTAGTACCTTATTGGTAGAAAGGTACAGAATTCTAAAAAAATCGACTTGTTTCTATCTGTTCCGATTTGTAGAAAAGAAATGCATTTTGTTGTAAATCGCATTTGGCGTGTCAATTTCCGTAAGATCAAATTGTTCATTTTTTTATTCGCATTAGTAACGTCCAATTGTTAAATTCTTTCCAGTGCAGAACTTACATCACTTAGACCTTACAATTGTTATTCCGCAGGTTACGTCATCTGATCAAATGCACTTTGGAAAAGGATTAAAAAAAAAAACAAAATTTATTCCCCTTGACTATGATCTTCGCTTCAAAGGCGGAGCATGGAGATATCTCTATTAATGGCTGTTCGAAGAGAACAGTGGCCTATAGTTAATCTTCTTCAATTAACAAGAATCACCAAATTTTCGAGCTTAAAAACGAATTTGCTACCGAAGCCCAAAGGATAGATGTTTTGATAATTCCACATTTCACATTGTTATTACCCAAATTATTCATTTCCAGGATATGTAATTTGCAAATAAGAAATTCCAAACTCTATGGGCAAACCTCTTATGTGTGCCTGTGCAGTCTTTTTTGTTTTTTAATGTTTACTATAGGTTGCGGGCGTTTGACTGGACGGTCGTTCGGTCAGTCATTGTGCCGTAGCTTCTGTGGCCCCAGAACGTCCGTGGGTTCCGAGGGTTCGACGATACCCATGTGTGTGCCCAGCTCTGCCCTGCTCTGCTTTGTTTACACTCACACATCTTAACCCACATAGCTCAACTCAAATTTTTTGGCTTTGTTTTGATGCAGAGGGCGGCAGGACACATAGCAGCTGAGGCTCGTGGGATGTGGTGAACCATGGTAGGTGGGGTGAATGGGATGGCAGCTCACTCCATGCTTGTGCTTTAAATACATATAATTTCATGATTTGTTGCAAATTAAAGTAGCAGAAACGAAAGAAATTCGATACACGTCGGTTAGCGTGGCGCCTCCGTTTTGGGGCACGCAGCAATAAAAAGTGAAATAAGCCATCAAAAGGCCAACGCACATATAGAAAGAAATCAAATGCTCGAAACGAATAACTGCCGACATATCACGCACATTACGGACGGGATAGTCACGTCGTATGGCACATAATTGAAAAGCGAAACTTGAGCATATCAATCCCGGCCAGAATCTCAGACAGGTTGAGCAACAAACTCGGAATGAAATCACCTAGAAATTATGATAATGATAAAGTGTACGACGATGCGATGACGATGTCGTCGACGAATGAATTTTGTTGTTTTTGGCGAATTATTTATTTATTTTTGGGTTGCTCATGCTCATCGGTGCTGCTTGTATGCTGCTTGTTATTTATAAGATATAAAATGTATATATTGTACACACGGCACACAGGGCGTATGAGTTATTTGATTATGTTGAGCATGTGCCGCCGTTGGTTGACAAGTTATCAAGCTGCTGAGCATAATTTCAAATTACAAGCAAGCAGCATCAACATAAATCGGCTCCCTCTGCAAAAAGGACGTTGCGACAAACAACAACTCTCACTGGCAGGATATTGTGACTGTGACTGCCACAAGCACAAATCCTGCCACAGTAGTGACAAATGCCGGAAACATACTCACACGCACGCACACGCACACACAGCCAGCCGCACTTGCAACAACAGCGACAAGGACCACAATAAGGATGAGCAGGCACAGGGCACTCAGTCACGCCAATACGCCGTCAACACATTTGCAAGAGATTGCCTGTCAGCCTCTTATTATATGTATTAACGACCCATCAAGGTGTCTGTTTACCAGGATAAGCCTCTGTGCGGCTGTCTGTCCCTTTCACTACACAGACAAACACCTAGCTAGGCGCACCTAGACCATAAACTGGCCAACCACAAATTGCAAATACGCCATAGACTTCAGCCATTGATCGGTCATTGAACAGCAGACGTCCGTCGTTCGCTCATCATACATTTGATACAAATAGCGCACAAATAACTCACAAATAATACAGATTCCAATGCATTGCATAATATTCCAGGCGCAGCAATTGAGCGAGTACAGTAGAAGCTAGCATTGGGAAGGCACTTTGGTTCAAAGTTGAGTCAGGAGTTGGGGTAACCAAAGTTAGTTAACACGTTTTGCATAGGAAATGAATAAAATCCGCAAGCCTCATGATACACATAGTATATTCTGTCGTTTGGTGTAATACACTGACAACTGCTTTTGGTTTGGTTATATTTAATACCTAAGATTTCAAGTGGAATCCTACGGTTCAGTATAAGAAGATTGAGGAATATTTCATATATTCCATAATTGCAAATCTTACAATTGGCTATCATTATGACTTCTCTATGGCAAACTTAAGAAAATCCTTGAAACCAGCTCCAGCGCCAACCCAAATGTAACAACATTTTAGTTGGTTCAGCTAAACTAACATGCACATTCCATTCATCCAAATATACTCAAAAGTTTAATTTTCTTGGCATTTCCAATTTGGTGCGCTTCCACTGTTGTTGGCCAAGTGTCTATGGAGCAACTAAGCAGTTTCTTCGTTGCGGCAGGCTGCACTTTGACCCTAATGGTGCTGAGACTGCGAAATCACGCGACCGACCGACCACATTAAATTGGACGCCTGCATTTGCTGCATTGAAGTTGAAGTGGCAAATCTAATTTTAATTCGCTGCACGTTTTGCATAATGAAATTGGATTTGTTGCCTGGATGCTGCAGCAAGGGACGCTAGGGTGGTGAGAACTAAGTGCCTGGCATTACGACTATGCCACATCATATACCATTTTCTTGTGGGTGTGGCGGAGGAGGCTGCTGCTGCCCGTTTCTATGCTTGATTTGGGATTGGAGGCGGCATTGGCAAGTACCATAAATCGAGCGCTCACAAAAAGCATGCAATGCAGAGATTGGGAGCGTATTGTCATATAGACTAAACTAGTAGCTACTACCATGGGCAGTGGAATGAATAGTTGTGCCAGGTAGTCAGGCCATATTCTGCTGACCAGCCATCAGCGTGAGCGAGCAGTCACGAAAATGTTTCAACTATTGCGAAAAAGTAGCTGTGCGCGCCAGTGTGTGTGTGTGTGAGTGTGTGAGTGAAAAATTTATGGAGACTCATTTTGAAAGCACATGCCATTTAAATCTGTAAATGCACTGCTAATGGCCTAAAGCTGGGAGGTTGGAGAATATATTATGCGCGTTTATCAGTCGCATTAGCTGGAATTGTTGCTAAAAGCTTGTCACACGCACATGCAAAGTGGATGAAAGTGGATGGCAGAAGTATGGCGGCCGAGGTGGTGTTGAGGTGTTTGAGGTGGATGAGATGAATCTCATGGATGACATGGCATGCGCTGGTTTGAGGTATTTCCCTGCTTGCTGCTGCTGCTGCAATGTTGTTGCGGCGCCAGCAATGGCATCTGTTAGGAAATTGCGTTACTCATACGCACTGTGGCGCTTGTGAAAAATTACAAGCGCTGCATTATCTCAATTTAAAAGCAGGCAAGCAGCAGCGGCAGCAGCAACAACAAAAACGACTACAACACCAATAGTCAGGCAAACATAGATACACACACACACACACACTCACACACGCACACACAGTGAACACTCATCTAGGCCGACAGTTAGACAGGTCTGTGCCGTTGACGCGTCGCTGTTTTAGTTTCATTAACTTGGCTGAAACTCATTTATCAAAATGTCAGCGGCAATTATTTATACCCACTCAGTGCTATACAGCCGGGTACTCCTTGGAAACACACACAGATGTACACACATTCGCACACACACACACACACGCACACATGGGTAAAAATATGTCAAACGGATCATTTTTTAAAATGCGCGGCTTCCGGATTTTAATTATAACTCTTTGAATTATTTTTTTGTATTAAAGTTATTTTTGAAATTTCAATCTTTGACGGTGTGAGCAAGAATAGTGTGCCAAGACTCATAATCGAATAATAATTCCATCTTACACGAGAAACTTTATGTGCTCAAGTAAGAAGAAACTCGGAATTTAAACATTATTTTGTAACATTATCTGTGAACCTAATTGCGAAATGTGTCGCTTTTCTTGGATTTATTTCTATCTATACGGATACATACGCGCCGGAATATTAATAGATAAAAGAACACAAGCAACTTCATGTACAATATTAGCAATTTTAAAGATTCTACACAAGAAACTGCCTATAAATCGAATTGATTACAACCCATAATCTGTTCAAATCACGATTTGCTATTGCAACAGCAGCTATGAACTTGACATATTTCCAGGGTTACCAAGTCTTGTTTTTCTCGGGAAACTGCTTGTGACTTGCGTCCTTGCAACACATGCCATGGCTTCGAGTATAATGTCAAGCTTCCTGAGCCAGAATTACATATACGCTAAAATAGACTTGACATCTAATTAATGTTAATTTGCTGCACTGACGAACTGCCGGAAATTGTAATCTCAAATACACAAAGGGCCAACACATTGGATGCTTGGCCTATTGCAGCCCATGTGAATATTTTTGTGCTTGCTTGGTTTACGTTTTCAATGATTTAATGAATGTTTGTTGGAAGAACTAAGTTAATTTTTTGTGTAAATATTAATGGTAAATTGATGGAGCTATTTGTGGAATGCAATCCATGAAGCGTATATGCAATCAAATATACAAAGTTTTAAGATATAAAAAATTGAATTAAATAAATGAAATTTGAAAATTCTATTGTAATTTTATTCCTTTCAACGCTTTTCTGCTTGTAATTAGAACAATTAGAAAAGTTTAGACTGTGTTCGTTGAATCACAACCAACTCGGTTTAGTTCGCTTAGAATGACATCAAAAAAATTTGTATTAAGGGATCCGACTTCAAGATATCTTAATAGCAATTTAATGTGTTTGTAATAAAGTATTTAATATTTTACGGATTGATGCGATGTATTTTATGAAAGTTTCGACGACGTTATTTGACTTTCTTCCCTACATGATATCTGGTAACTTGATAACTTTTCGGATACTGTTCCAAGTTTATATTAAATACTTTTAATATGATTGGTAATTGCTGGTCTTACTATATTGATAAAAAAGTTAGGATGATCGATAAAATCGAGACGAATCTATATTTTGAAAGGCGAGATATTTGCAAGAATAAGAATCCAAGTTAGCTGAATAGTACTCGGCAGTCTACTTCATCTTTTATAGAAGTATGAAAAAAGCGGATTTTTCTAGAATTTGTAGCATGATAAGTCATCAACTTACAATTTGCGATAAATATGACATGAAATTTTAATTCTTCAAGATCAAAATACGAGACCCCTTCACAATGAAGTCCTATAAGGCAGAATTCTTGGTGCGCTTCCCAAAAAACATTACACTTAAAAGAGCAATCTTCTTTAGGTATCAGAGATTAGAAACAAGAAAGAGTATTAGTAATTTGTTAGTTAAAGTGAAGGGAGAGCGGTCTGCGCCATATGTATTGCCTCCAGCAGACAAGAAAACACAAGTGCCTTTTAATACTGGAAGACATGGAAAGGAATTTTGAAGAATTTTTTCAAAACCTCCAGCCTCATCCTACTCAGTTATATGGCAATCAGAACCTACAACAATCTAACATATTAACTAAAATCTCAAGCATAAGACTTTTTCATAACTTAAATTAAACATTTTCAATAGAGCTACGTCTACACATTGAATCCTTTGTCATTTCAGGTTTAAACTTCTGCCAGTCATAGCTAGCTAAGCCAACATCTGATTTTTGGTTTAAATTCTTGACAATCCATCATTGGCCCAAACTCTGCATTCGCTGCAAGTTGTCATAAACTTTTGCTCGTAATTACTTGCACTTTTTGTGGCATGTGGCGTTGTTACGTTGCTCCCTGCTGCCCTGCGCCCCAACTCCTACCGCTATTGTCACAAAGCTGGCGACATCATTTATTATGTTTATTTACACAACAAACATTTTATTGACACAGCAAGCGGGCCACATACAGTCAATAAAGTCAGTGGACGACTTGCCAAAAACTGCCATTAATCTTTGACCAAGTTGTGCAGCTACTTAATTGTGGCCCGGTTTTTGAAGCCAACGGTTCGGGGAGTCGTCTCAGGGTCATTTGCCGGCATCAAAGGCCGTAAACCGCGTCAACGACAAAGAAAATCACTTGCTATGAGCACTAAATCGAACACTGGCCATTGACCAATGTGCACTGGCCGTCGAGTTGCTGCTTTTATAACGTAACGTAACGTAACATGTACATCGCGCATACGCTCCGTTGGCTAGGCATAAAAGCCAACAACCTGCGACGACATTAATGCGTTTTAATGTGCCCAACATTTTGGGTTCCAGGTAAACTGATTTAAATTTTATTCATGCAAAAGAGTTGAGTGGGGGGTTGCCTCAACATATTTTTAATTAGCTGCGACCAAAAACAAAAACCTTACAACAACAACACTAACAATATAACGAAAAGGCTAAACAAAAGGCGACGAGCCACAAAAAGGTCCGAACCTAGCTAGGTGCTGCACACTTTACGTTTGATTTCCGCACCCCTCTCACACACACCCTGAATAGAGCTAAACATCACACACAGCTCCAGATATACAGAGAGCCACAGCAGTGTAGAGGAGTGAGTACAGGGGATAACCGTTTCAGGTCCTTGCCCCGACATAGTAAAAATCTCTGGCAGTTTTTGAACAAAGTTTCATTGCTTTGTGTTTTTCCCATGTTGTCCGAGCTTTTCTTTGTCGATTTTTTTTTCTTTCTGACCGCTGCAAAGAATTTTTTTTTTTAATATTTTCCTCTTTCATTTTGTTAGCTTCAGCGGCAGCCATTTTTATACAATAATAAATTAGAAGCAGGTATGAACGGTAAGTGCCTCCGGGGTTTCATAGAATATGCACAACTCTATGACTTAATTAGAATATATTTGTACACTTTTTTTTAGTGTATAAATTAATTAAATTACAAAGTTTAAATAAATGTTAAGCAATTTTTTAAAAGTAATATATAGTTATTATTAGGAATGCTACTGATGGGGTATTGGAAATTACAAAATAATACTAAATATTTTCTACAGGTCTGAAGCTTTGATAGCTTTTGGATGTTTTTGTCTTCAATCTGAATTAAGGTTTTAATAAGTTAAAAAGTTTAAATGTGACACCAAATATATCCCTCCACTTTCATCCATATAATCACACGACTTGGATAAATACTCTCACGGTCAATAAAGTATTAATATAATTTCATAATTGAACGTACAAAATGTGTAAAATTGCACGCCCTTTGTTTGGCAATTTTAAGCCAACAAAACGAATATACGGATATGCAAATGTCCGGGCTAACAGCTGCTCTGTTAAAAAATCCAGAGCCATGGACAATATGCTTTTCATGTCATACTAAAAATATCCAAATAAAAACTAATTTCAAATATATTTACATAAAGCGACATCTGTGTAAGTTCTATCTATCCTGCCGTGCAGTTCGAAACAGTGAACATTCATTCCATTGCAACGGCATGGCATGGCCGTATCCTCCCAGTCTATCTATCGTGTGTGACCAGCCCTTGCGAAATAATGCTATGTGACGTCCCTGCGTATTTGACAGTTGAAAAAATGCAAAATGTTTGCATGGAGTTTTGTTACTCTATAAACTCTGCTGGGAGAAAAGTACACACATATATATGTGGCAAGCTTGTACTCGGGAGCTAAAGTTGTGACAGTGCTTAAGATCTTTAAATCGGATAGCATGTAGTGAGTGTAGCTCAAAACTTTCGGTAGGGTCCTCACACAAACTGCAGCTATCCGATGTTAAAACACTCTTTCCAGAATTTAAATAATTTGCTTGATTGAAAATAGTATGCGGCAGGCGAGCAGGTACAGATCGACTAATGTCATATCCCATTGGAAGCGTCCCTTAAAGATAATTTTTAATATGAACTCTGGTCCCAACAAGATGGCGCAACATGCCATATCTACGAAATCTTAAAAAATATTATATAAAAATATCTTTGATGTATATGAACTGATCATTAAATAATATCTCGACTAGAGACGTTATCTCCGAAAAATTTCAAGCATCAAATTCAAATAATTCTTCAAGCCATTTCAAATTTCGGAAAGAGTATTTCAAAGTCGTGCACACATCAAACTTATACGAATTTTTTATGGAGTTTCTTTTTTTTGCGTGTATTATGTAGATCTAAGAGATGTATGCATTGAGTATGTGTTTGTTTGGGTAAGTACATGCATTTGTGTGGGTGAATTCGTGTACATCTGTGAGTGCTCCAATATTGTAGAACATTTGGAATTACAAGCGCCCAAACATTAAAGCCAAAATATTCAGCTGCTGCATGCAACACATTAGTATGCGACTTGCTTGCGTGTAAGTTGGATTGTTTAAGTGGCTCATCCTAAAAGCACAGCCAGCATAAATTGTTGCCAAGCTGCCATTAGTTACGGGCTCACAAAACCAAGTTAGCAAAAGACCAAAATTCAACTGATTGCGGCCACAGTTTCAGATTAATGCATCATCGTTGCCGGCCAGTCAATTGACTTTCAAGCAGAGCCAAGTTAAACAGTCGTCCATGTGTGAGCGACCTTGCTGCAGTTGGAGTTACGTGTTACATGGCCCAGGACACAGTTGATGCGTACATGTTGCAGCCACCACATTTGTGCAAAATTTGTGGCCCAGATCAATGCCGAACTGCTTGTGCTATGAAACTGCTTGTTTATTTGCTGGCCCAAATGCAATTTGGTGGCAATCACTCTGCGAGCCAAATTGAAAATGCCTGCAACAACATTGTGCCACAGCCAATTATTTGTTGCACACCCACACATCCACACACACACACAGCACAGCCACACGAACGGTCAAGTTTTTGACTGTAAACAGCTAAAAACTCAAATTAAATTTTCTAAATAATTGCAACACATATTTGGAAAACTGTTGAAAACACAGAGAAATTCTCAACAAATCAAATTAAAATTCAAAGTGCAAATCAATTGTGCAATATCGGATATCAGCTTTAAACAATTTATGAACAATTGCTGCTTAAATTATGCTAAAGATAGAGCAGATTTTGCCCATACGATTACTTTAATCAAACCACAACTCGTTAACCACAAGTCCAGCTGACGAAACTTTACTAATGAACTTCCTGCTAGCGCTTGCTAGCTTCACTGACGACTATGCCCAGGAGTAACCCGGCATACCTTGACTTGCACGCAGTACGGCTCATCATTTGCCGTATTAAAGTTTATGTTTAGGTTTTCGATGGAACGTGATAAAACTTAATTGGGAAGTTATCAGACAGCTGTTTGAAATGCTGGCTGTTGCTGTTGCCAATGTACACTGGAATTTTGGTTTAAGCCACAAAAAGCAAACAGTTAAGAGCCAAGAGCCACAACGCAAAAGAAGAAGATTAAGAGCACGAAGCAACAGCAGCAATTGCAATTGAAACCACATTTAAATAATGAAAACGAAAAATGCCTTCCGAGAAGTTGTAATATTTGTTTATGGTACAGGCACGTTCGTCCTAGACGAACAGATAATACAAAAAATTTATTGTATATATTTTGCCATTTATCTTTGAACAATCAAAACACCTGTACTATAGCATATCAGGTGTAACATTTACATGGATGGTCGGTTCTCAGTTCCTTTATTTGCGTAGGTACATCCCTGGCATGTTCTTTATATTATAATCTACTGAACCACTTCAAACTAATTTGGTTCATTTTAGGTGTAAGTAAAAAATATATAGTTCAAAGTATTTCCAGCACCTTCTCTGCAGCCTCGATACAATCATAAAATCACTTTGCGATTCTTAAAAGTACCTGAACCGATGACGAGGTCTGGAGAATACGGCGAATGAAGTTAGATTTCCCATATCAATAACTTTTCGGGGTAATTTCTAATCCATGGCGGTCAAGCGATATCATTTTTTCGGCCGTTTTTCAAGCAATTCGCGGCTCAAACACAAAAGTTATCGCTGATGACGTTACCAATGATGTTGATAGTAGATTACAGACGTCTGGTATTACTTTACGCAGAGAATTGTCAATGGTTCGCGTTGGTCTCGTTGTAGAAGATGATGAAACGGGTGCACCAAGCCAAGCTATTTTTCATCTATAGTTACGATTGGTCCAAGAAGCACTTTCGAAATGAAAATTTGCCTTTCGACAGACCCGGGCTTTAATATATACCTGGCATCTAGCTTTTCAATAAATCTGAAATATTTTACCTTGACATGCATTATTGCCATTTGGATCACAAAGGTCTCTGGTAGTACCCGATACTGCGATAATGTTACCAAAAAAAAATTTTTTACCATTTCTATATCCCATCTCGTTTGTCTTAACTGCATTTCGTCTCATTTGAGATCAAACTGTATTGCTTTGCTTTCAACATTTTGTACCACAAAAATGCTGTTGTTGATGCAACTGTAGCAACTGAAGCAACCAAAGTTGCCACAAAATGCTGCAACTTAAGTTAAAAGGCATTAAATGCAACAAATTTGCTGCCAAATTCACTTTAGACCAAGGCACAAACTAAAATATGCCTTTGCAGCTTGTTGTATCTAGTTTGCCACAAAAGTATCTATAGATGCGGCTTAGTTACAGGTTGAGCATCAATTGGCAGCATTTACGGCTCAAAGAGCAAATAACAAGCTCAAATATTTCAATTCAATTAAATCTTGCAATGGAATTTTAATTTAAATTACAGCAATTGCTGCCGTATTTATGTACAGCTCTCTTCTCATAGATACACTATTTTGCATTTCATAAAAATTCCACTTAATTAATTGAAAAACACGAATACGAACTTACGCAATGAAAAGTAAAAAATGGAACACCGATTGCCTAGGTTATTCACAATGGGCATTGTGCTTCTGATTTAATTTAGATTTTTCATAAGGGTAAAGGGGCCAGCAACCAATGATAGCATCAACTTAGCTTTGCATATTTTAGCAATTGTTTTACGCCCTTAAAGTGTTTATCAATGTTTTAATGTTTAATCTTACAGTTACAGCCAGTCTATCTTTGATTTTAAATCTAGGCAAAGGGCAACATTGCGTATACGTAATTGGCAAAAGCCATTAGCAAGAGCATTTATAAGCTTACAAAAAATATATAAAGCTGGCTAACAAACTGGCTGACAAACTAAGCTGGTAATACGCATAAATAAACTGCCAAAGAACTTGAGATACAACGCATACATCAAGTAATTGAAAACTGCACCCAAACAAGTAAGTGCAGCTGGCAGAGTTAAGGTAAAAATCTGAAATAGGAGGAGCCAGCTGTACAAAAAAGAAAGAAAAAAAACGAAATGTATATATTAAGGTAAAAGTAACGACTTAAGTGGCATTTGCGTCTAACACATAACGATACAGCAAATCACATAAGCACACACAGATACCCTCACACACACACCAAACACCACACACCACACACACACTCAAAGCGATAACGTAATGTAACGCAATTTGTGCCAATAAATCAAATTGTCTGCTCCTCGGCTCATGACTCACAACTCATGCTATGATTCGGAATTCAACTCAAACTCAACTCTCATACTGAACTTGCGGAAAAAAAATACTAAGGGCAACAACAAAATGTATCTCAAAACACACACACAAATGAACAAATGAAATCAAACTTGCGAGTTTCTTCCGTAATGCCACCAACTGCTGCTGCTGCTCAATGGACTCCCTTTGAACTCAAACCCGAACATCACAAAAGTCCCTATCAACCATGTGGGAATATCTGTTGTGGGCTTTGGCTTTGGTTTTTGTATCCACAACTACCGCTCCTGAAGCTGTCTCCGATGCTGCTGATAAACTAAATCAACGAAATTGGCTTACGATGCTAAGATTTTGAATTATGTATTCACATTGTCATTGAAGTTGCCATTGAAATGGCAATCACAGAGCCACGTGACGTATACGCAACATATCATTAAATACAAATTAGCCAATGTAATCTATTTCAGTTTACGAATTGAGTTTCAAAGTTTAGCTTAAATTTTTAAATTTACTAATTGCTTTTAAATCATTTGTTAAAATTATATCTTGTGCGAAATCTACCACGATAATTAATCAGTGTAGATATGGCATTTCGTACTTCTCTTGCAGTTGTAGCTGAGAAATTATTGCTTTGTAAATTAAGAGTCTGCCCACTTCTGGAAGATTATCTTAATGTGTTGCAAAGATACAATTTGAAATCTTAAGCATGGCTTCACGGTTAAGCTTTAGCTAAAAGGGCTTAGAAGTTGGAGTTGGTGAGCAGAGATGCAGATCTACCGGTGTTTACAATCGGTTGAAAGGACATCTTGTGCTGCAAAGAATCGATTTGAAATCTAATAAGCATCTTCGCTTTATCGTTATAGTCTGAAAGGATATCTTAAAAATCGATTTAAGCTCTTTAACCGTGTTTTTACGGATAAGCTTAACCTAATAAAAGAGGCGTAGAAGTTGAAGTTTTATTTAATCAATTCTACACGTATGATCTTTAGCAACAAGGGTGTGGACCTTGAAGTTCATGCATAATGCTCTGGGCACTGAGATTTTTGAGTAGAGATGCAGATAAGTTTCCTTATGGGAAAGTAAAGTATGACCCCAACACGCGTCTTCACACAGTTATGTATATATATTGGGTAGCTGGACACTTGGTGAATGAAACGGCGATCGATGCTGATCTAGCACAATACGGGTGCCTCTATCTACACAATATTACTTGTAGTGTTTTGTGGTATTGTTTGGTTCAGCAGAAGAATATTTACCATCTACTATTATCCACAAAGCAAAAAAATCATATCTCTTCTCCCAAGTAGCTAAATTTATTAATTAATATTATTATTAATATTACTTTTTTCTTATAATTGGATGTTTTTAACTACAAGTAAATTATATTCACCATACAACTAGTAAAAGAAGTCTAACCAAAGTGTTGGTAAAACAAAAATAAAGAAGTTTAAAATGATAATGTACAACATAAAAAATTTTCAAAAAATAAAATTACGACATTCAAAGTTTACTGTTGCAGTTACTTTCTTCAATGCATATAAAAAGAATTCTCTCGATTCTTCATTTTATGCATTGCATCATGAGAGAACGTAAAAAACAAACAATTCTCTTGTCTCTCCAGTTAAAGGAACGCATTTGCGATTTTAAATTTACTTTGCAGTCATTTGAAAGTTTAGCACAAAAAAAGCTGCTTTAAATATCGTTCTTTTACTATTATGACGTGAAATGCAGCCAATTGCAAACGTATCCCACTTGCATTGCCTGCCTCCCACTCCCCACCACTTCATACCTCTCTACAGCAACGCAGTGTAACTTGGCAAATGCTGGCGGCAACATAAAAGAATAATATGCAATCTCTCATTACTTTTTCATGAGGAAAAGTCTTTGGAAGACTTGCGCATACAACACAACTCCTTGCTGCAACATCCCCTCAGTGCCCGACCATATACCATACCAACAATACCTTTTTCCTTGAATGTTATTTTGACAAGCTGGCAATCTCTTTGCAAGCGCATAAAAATATTTTAGGGTTATTTGTCGCAGGCGCAATATTCCTGACTTGGATATTCGCATGGAATAACTATGAGTTATGGGCGTTAGGAGTGTCTCTCATTGGCGTTGAACATATATATATGTTCGAATTCGTTTGCGTTTTCGTATTTTATGCTTGGCAGTAAAACTTTAACAAGCGGAATCCGCATTCTCACGTTACAATCCCCATTTTCCGGCAAGTGAGAAGACAATGCAAAAGTCAATATGATGTAGGCAGCATCAGCAATGCATATCTCATTGAAAGTAACTATAGTTTACACAAAGTTTTAAGATATCCGCAGGGACTCTGGCGCTAGCGACAGGATATTCGAATAGCGGCTGTTCCCATTAGAGCTTCCAGGTCTAGTTGACGGAGTCAAGTATGTTATACCAGAAATAAATGTCATCATTTAACTACACTTGGCAGTGAAGATTTAAGTTGAGACTAGGAGTATGTATATTGAGCAAAGGCGAAAGACTGTGATGCGTCTAATATCTAAAGTTCATTGCACTTGGCAATGCCACAAGTTGAGTTTTCAGTCAAAATTGACTCTGCTTGCCCCACCGCATTCATCTAAGTTCCTAGTTCGTTAGTCGAGAAAAAAAAATCCACAAATTGGGGCAAAATACTTATACAACCATGCTGCACAGACTTTGCTATACGAGGGTAGGCTCTAACGTCTTTTGGCAGAGAGTTTTTTATAAAAATCTGCTAGCCTTGAATACTTTCGTGTGTTTCATTTATTGAACACAATTATCGCTCAAGAAGCTAATAAATCATCGCAATTGTGGCTCTTAGAAATCTAGGCATAGAATGTATCAATGTATCAATTATCAACTATCAAAGCAAAAGCAAAGCAAAATATGACAAAAAAAAAATGTATTCCCCGTTGACTATTGTCATCGCTCCCAAGGCGGATCATGGCGATATCTTTATTAATAACAGTTCAAATAAAAGAGGGACCTACAGTTTACAGACGAATCCGATCCGCGGTGTATTTTCCTAGCTAAATAGCCTTTATTTATTTGCTAGACAATCGCTCCGGTGCTGCAAGGTGACATTGAACAACCTATCATTCGGTTTAGAGGCGAGCATGAGGGCACAAAAATAATTTCCAAAAATTAAGCAATGTATTCTATTTTTAAACTCATAAAATAAATTATTCCTCGATCTTCGTGCCCTTTCCAATTGGGGACAACAATCGCATTCCAACGCATTGCAGTACAATGGACGCTGTGAATTAGGAAGCATCAGCTAAGAAAGTGTTCGATATGCAAGCCGACAAAGGAAGACGAAGGGGTGACCGAAGATCAGGTGTACAGACCAAATTGAAGAAAAACTATCTTCCCTCGAAATAACTAACTGAGAAAGTCATGCTCACAGCAGGGACGTATGGCGAGAGTTAGCGAAGTCGGCTCTAGCCGGATAACGGGTTGTAATGATCACCCAAAGTTAGTAGAATAAAATAACTTTTTCCATTGTAGTTCAAAAGACATGACTAAAAGTGCTTTTTATTTCATATAAATACAGATAGAATAGACACGTATAACATGTATATCTTGTAAAAAATATTTAAAAATTATAAGTAATATTACGTAAGTAGAGGCATATTTTTCGAATCAGAATTCTTGGTTACTTTTAAGCGGATTTCACTTTTTATCATAGTAAATCTCTAGTTTTGATTTTAAATGTAGTTTATAGTCTTTTTCGAAGAGTATAATAAATAAATTTAGCTATACCAAAAATGTAAGACTTCAGAGGCGCACCTCTAGTCGCATTTATATCATTTCTGGCTTCAATATTTACATTTGATTTGAAAGCCGCAACCGGCAGATTTACGTCATTGGTTTGAAATTCGATTGAATGAATTATGCTGAATAAATCCGCTTTCGTTGAATAATATTTGTTTCTCAGCTCTTGTCTCAAAATATAAAAGCTAACCCTCGAGCAACTCAAAATCAAGGCTAAATCATATGTGAATGTTTTGTTAAGAGCTTACACACATACACAAGCACACACTCACACAGACGACACACACAAAGACGACATAGTTAATGCGCTATCGGTACATTTGCAACTGTGATAATTACAAAACCTCGTCTATTCATGAATACACTCACTCCAACACACACACACTCACACGCGCGCATAGACACTCTTACCAAGCATATGGCCATAGATTCATTCGACTCATTCGCCTCATTCATTCATTCATTCATTCACTCACTCATCCCACTCAACCCACTCACACTCATTCACTCATACACTGCACATTTCCTTTTCTAATGGATTTTTATGCGACGAAGCAACGTGCCGTCATTTAATCTACACTCAATATGATTTTACGGCGCAGCAGGAAGAATCTTTTCGCTCTTCTTTCCCTTAGTCTCTTCCTTCCCCTCTGTCTAACCTACCTCCGCCCACCCATGTATGACTGTGTGTGTGTGTGTGCGTGCGTGTATGTTTGTTTTTATTCATGCGCCATAATCAGCATTATGCCAGCTTTTTACCATTGTAGTACTAATGATGATGAAGTTGTGCTTAAATGCCTGAACTGCCTGGCTGAGCTGGCTAAGCTGCGAGACTTTCAGGCACTCTTAGAATAGCAGCAGCAGCAGCACTCCCCGCATTTGCTTATACCATAAAATCCTGTCCACTTGGCATGCCGCTGGTCATCCGCTTGTCGAGCAGTTGTAATGAAAAGTAATTTTGCGCTATATTCGCTTGATTGTGCGTATTTTGTTGCGGACTTTACTTAACACACTGCCCCGAATTTCTATACAGCTCTACCATTTGGTTTGCTAGGCGGGGGGAAAAAGCAAGCAACATGAACACCAACACCATGTTCATGTCGTCCATTCCATTTTTGATGCCTTAGCATGGCCTTGCTAGTAGGGTGGAGGGGGAGGAGTTGGGTCCACTACTACTGCCCTGGGGCTGGCTGATCTGGCGTATTGTAATAATTGCGTACAAAATTAATGAACGTGCTGCTGCGTGGAAAATTTGATTAAAGTGCTCATTAATTCCAATTGTGAGACAATTCGAGTAGGCCCAGTAAATTGCGTGCCGAACCGCGGGTACAATGGGCCCCCGCTCCCCCCGCCATAAGTGTGGTTCCATAAGCCGTAAATGTATTGTGTGTACGAGGAGTGTGTATGTGCATCTGTGTGCGTGCTCAAGAAAAAGTCAAGTACACAGTTATTAGCTTAGATTTGGAGATTTAATTGCGCTTGCATACTTAGTTAAATGCAGGCAACGTTTAATTAAATTAGCCAAAAACTTTTGGCATACAATTTATGAGAAAATAAATTGACATGTCCAGTAGCAGATTAAGGACTTTTTTCGTGAGGGGGCCGAAGAATCAAATGAGGGACTTTATGAAGCTATCGCTGCTACTTCTTTATCTAGTGAGCATACTTTTCAGTTTGACGCACTAAAACTTTTGAAGCAGTTTCGAAAATCTTTGAAACGATTTTCGACTTTTATTTAAGTATATTTATTCATTGATTTCTAAGCTGACTGTTCAGTGCAAATGCTGATCGGCTGTAGCTGACAATCCGTCCCTGTATTTATGTTTATTCAAATAAGCATTTAAGCCAATCTTAAATATGAAATAATGAAATATAAACCGACAGCTGTCGTAGCAAAAACCATTTGCAATTTGCATTTTAATTGAAATTGATTGCCACAAAATGTTTTCTGATGTTCTTTGACATTTATTTGGCTAAATTGTTTATCGTTTCTAGTTGGTTGCAAGAAAAAAATAAATGAACGAACGAAAATGGTAAAGAAAAGCTTGCAACAAATTGAAAATTCAACTGACCGTAACTCGGGAAACTCGGAGGGAAAAATAACAAACTTATGCAGCCAAAGAAAACAATGCCCCAAAAACTTTGCTGCCAAATGCAAAGCAAACAATATTGCTCGAATGAAACACGGCACAGCAGCAACGCAGTGGCACGGTAAAGGGCGAGAAGGAGTCAAGTGATAAAAATGAAACAATTACTTGTGCTAATATTTGGTATTCGAGAAAACAAACAGCAAACATGCAACAGAACCAAACTTTAGGAGCGCAACGCGTCAAAAGGATTTGCCAAAACTGTACTAAAAAAAGGTTTGTCCAGCGGAGCCTAAGGCGTGCAGGTAAAAGAGCTGATAACTTGGCTCATTATTATGCATGTGGTTATAGATACAAGTCTGCGGGACAAAGACCAGTTGAACGCAGACACACATGCTAAGAATTGGAGGAATTGGAGAGAACAAAGAAGAATAGAAACTTATTGTTATACCAATGGTCAGCACTAGTTTGAATGCAACCAGTTGTGGATGGGTTTCAAATGGAATAGTTGCATGTTTGGCAAAAATTATGATTAATTCTCAATGAATTTTCAACTGATTGCCAGGATTTAAATTACTTCGATTACATTAAGATTATCGATAATAACAATCACAGTGATATCTAGTTTCTTAGCAGACTGAACACTTTTACAAAAACTACTCGAACATTGCCACTTCCTATGAACACCAGTGGCACACTTAGAGTGGTTTGAAACCAATTTTGGGGGTGATATTTTTTTGCTGCAAGCAGGCAAGTTTGTCTCCTCATACACACTCAAATATTGGCATACATACCTGCACACACACACACACACACCTTGTGGCACTGAAACGGAAATTCACGCTGACATGAAAACCTCGCCAATGGCGTCTATGAAACGCAACTTCCGCTGCCGCCGCCAACTGTGTGCCACATCCGCACAAAGTTAAGGAGTGTGGCCAGAGTGTGCGAGTATGCGAGCAAACTAGTTGATATTCAGTGCAGCATCCGGAACTTGATGGAATTGACTTTTGTGTCCCACTTTGATGCCGCAAAAATAGAAAATGTTGAATTTGTCCTGGCATCATTAAATCAAATTGAAACCCTTTTGTTGCACAAAAGGACTTAAGACTTTTGATTGCTTTCGTTTTTCGTCGAAGCTTTTGGCAAAACTATTACATAAACTCAAACACACACACACACACACAAACATTATTCATTGGGCGAGGTAATCTGGCTTATGTGTATGTATCTGTGTCAATCTGCTTGTCAATTTTATGTGCGTGTGTGTGTGTGCGTATGTGTTTCCAGGTATTAATCTTATGCCATGCTCGACATTAATCACACTTAAGCAAGGTTTTCAAGGTAATGAGCCAATGCTTTGCTAAAGGCTTCGTTCGACGTTCGGTTTGTCGTAGGCCCATTTTAATTAAAGTCCCAAAACATGTTAAATTATTTATTTTAATAAGTTTACAGCATGCTTCATTTATATGCGTCGGTGTGTGTTTATGTGACTGCGAGTGTGTGTGTGTGTTGGGGTGTTGCTCTCTTAATACACAAATACATATGTACCCACAAATGTGTGTGTGCGTGTGCGTGTGGATGTGTGTTTGCTGGAGTGTGGTTTTAACCTTGGTGGCTTTTGGCTTTGATTTATGTGAAATAAAATTGAATTTTTGTGGCTAATACCAGCCCACACAGCATCGCACACACAAACATGCACACACACACTTACCCACCCACACTTGCCACATTCGTTTTGGCCTAGTCAAGCGCAAGGTTACCAGTTGCAACCAGCAAAGTGGTGGCAACAACCTTCAATTGCATGGGTTTTTTTTTTGGATAAATTTATATGTTTTTGAAAAGCTCCTTTACTTTATACAACGCACATAAAATAGTTACTCTCTCGTTGAAACATTTTGAATAGTTAACGCACTTAAAACCATAACCTTTTCACTGTAACTAGTAATTTCTCTTCGTTCTTTAATTTTTAACTTGAAATTGAAGACGTTTTAAGCGAATTCAAAAGTATTACAAACTAAGATTTTCGTATTTAATTTATAGTTTTCTGGAAATCGAATGCCGCTTATTGTCATTATCCTTTAACCTAATTGAAGACTTACTGAGTACTACATTTATTTCCGTAGTTATGTTATTTTTCCCCTACTATTAAGTTTTATTTTTAATCGTCATCTAGCGCTCCCCTAAGACTGGAATAGAAGGTCCTACTCTACAACTCCGTTTTAAAACTGATCTGCATTTATGATTCCCAACTATGAGAGTACACTAGAAACAGCAGTGTACAAGTCATCCAAAAGCCCAATCGAAGATACTGAAAGCCATCACCGGCTCACAGTGGTACATTCGTAATAAAAACATACAAATGGATTTATTTAAACATACCTTCGTTCAGAGGTGACGTAGCCCAACAAATGAGAAAATATGAATTACATGCCCATCCGAATAGCTTTGCGAGGGACTTAACACGGTTATCTAGACAACTTTAAATATTAGGGCCACATAAACTCAAAAAAAAATATGGTGAATTAAGTTTTTCTTCAATCTTTTAAAGGAAATTTTTAAAGTATACACTATTCCTACTAAAAAGGAAATGGTAAAAAATCGTAAAACGTCACTTTTATAATCATTTTCTTTGGGTAGTACTAGAAGTACCTTAACTTTTGAGTTGACTCATAAAAAAACTCATAAAATAAAAACAAATGAATATATGGATAGCCACACACGCAAATAGACTGGCAAACAACCTGATTGGTGGTAACCCAATAAAAGACCTAAAATAACGAACGTTATTTTAACTCTTTTATTGGGTATTTAAAATAACGATTTTAATTTTTTACGTCAAGTAAAACAAAAAATAAAAAAAAAAAAAAACAGAAAAAATATATACTTCTGTGGTTCGATATTTTATGACTTAAAGCAAGCTTAAAAAAGATTTTGAACACGTCACGCCCTAACTTTGCGTCACTAGTTCCAAAATTCAACTAAGAATTTTGTTACATTCCTGCACTTTACCATGGACTCGACATAGCGCAAACTGTTGCATACTTTTAAGCTTTGGTCAGCTGTTGAATTTGTTGCAAAAAACCATTTACAACCGACAAGAAAATATTATGAAAATGTTGCAAACTAAAAAAAAAAAACGATGGTAAAAAAATGCAACTTGTAAGCTATTTAACCAAAAATGTCGAGTTCACTTTTATACAAAAACCTTTAAAACATTGTCGCCATTTTTTTTTTCGAGTCAATTTTTGAGCGAAATCGGGCGGTGGAGGGCGGCAGGGTAAATAAAACCGCAGTAACAAATGTGAGCTCATAAAAACTGTTGCAGTTTGTTGGATTTTTGCATGTATAACTTTTGGCCAAAACAAATAAATAAATAGAAATATCAAAAATATTTCTGGTCATAACTGTAAAAGGTCTGGTGGTCTGAGTGTTGTGGCGCTGCGGGGTGCGTGGTGTCGGGGAGGGGATTTTAAAGCCGCATTTGTTTGAATGTAAAACGCTTTTTGGCGTTTTTGGCTCGACGTGTTGTGCCATGCAAAATGGTTTCCCTGGTCAAATGTACCGACACAACAATACATACAAAGTATGTATATTTATATATATATATATATATATATTATGCATGTATGTATATATTATGCATGTATGTGTTTGTGTGTGTGTGTATTTATTTGTTAGTTTATTTGTTTATTTGTATTTTTACAACCGCCGCTGTTTATGCAAAATGTTTCATTGTCGCACATAGTTTGCATATTTCTACAATGATTTTGTGGCATGCCAAATATTTACTCCCACACACACACACACACACACACACCACCACCACCACAGGCAAATAAACACACGCACACGCAGCGTCTAGGTGAGCCGCGTGAATGCGCGTATGTGTGTGTTGCGCATATGTTTATTAAACGGTTTAGTTCTGGCCTGGTTATTAGCATATTCGTGGCATTTTCACGCACATATTGCTCGTAATCCTCCAAAATGCAAACAAAAACGCGCATAATCGAGTTGATTAGCGGTAATGAAGCCCTCGCTCCTTCCTCCAGGCTTCAACATGGGGGTTTATTATAATAGATTTTTGCACCAGAGCTTAATGTCGCTTTTACAATGTCGCGAAGCAAGCCAGTCGTGTCTTCTGCCATGTGGCATGTGGTGCGCATACAGTGTATTCCACTGTTCTACAACTGACCCTAATTCCCTGCAACCTGTTCGTCAGCGGAACTTGCAAACTTTCAACGGCTGCCACCAGCTGGCCCAGCTTTATTGGACAAAATTGAAATGCAAAATACCTGGCAAGACAATAACAATAACAACAGAAACAGAGCAGAGCCGAACAACAGACTAAGAAAATAGAAGAAACAGGCAACAATGTCTTTTTGTTGTATGTCTTAGAAAGCAGCTGGCTGCTGTTGTTTAAACAATGCCACAACAACTAACTGGCACACACGAAGGCACACGGAGGACCAAGTGACAGGGACACGTTTTTCAACAAACTTCAGCTGTGGCTCATACGCATGCAAGAGACTCCAAAACTTGCAGCTGCCTGATTCAAGTTGGTGGGATACTCTACAAAATACTCTAAAAGGCTACAACCATTGCATTAAAAGGAGGAATGATATATTAGCAAATTTGAGGCAGCAAATCTTTTTGCCTGTCATCGCATTAAGTACGAATCATAGAGATATCTTTACTAATGGCTGTCCGTAGAGTATGGGGTTTTACTATAAAAATATTTTGATTTTGAACTTCAAGAAATTACAGTTTAAGACTTTCAAGCTGTAACACAAAATGTCAACACCGTATCTAATTATGAATTTCAAAAATCCTTTGCTGTATTAAATGCGTTAGAGTGCAGATTGGACAACGAAGATATGGAAATAAAAAACAAACTTAACAAGACAAACCTATCTATAGGTAAGGTAAAGTTTATTTAGTTTAAAGGTTGTTGTACATTCCCTCAAAGTTTCTCATTACTTAAATCCTTTTTAGCCTTCAACCATGTCACGTTCTCTTACTAAATTCACTTTAATGTTACTCACCTAAACAAGTTTGAATGAAAATTATTGTAACAATTTGTACCAATGGGAAATGATATCGCCGCAACCATCTCATGAAAAGTCCATTTCCAGAAATTCAGAACTTTCATTTTCTTCTTAGAAATTCCTTCACTGCAAGCCATACTTGCATTCCTTCACTGCAAGCATTACTTTCATTCTAGGAATTTAATTATTTAACTTTTCTGGTTGAGAATGTCAACATTCACATATCACTCAAGAACTGAAACAACTTTCTGAAACTGGAGCCTCTTTTGCAAATTGCAAGTATTTTACAAAACCCAGACATCCTTGTTCGTACAGCTAAAGGGTATAAAAAGTATGCATAACAAACTGTCGAAAAGTTTTGTTAAGGTATTTTAGTTGAGCAGGTACAATAATAACAGCAAAAACAACAACAACAATAACAACAACAATTGTAGAACTTCAAAAGTTGGCAACAAAGCTTGACCAGGCTGCATACATTTGGACCAAATATTTGTTATACCATGAAAAGCAATGTTACTTCTGCTGCTTTTGTTTCTATTAGAGACCGTAAAATGAATTCAATAAATTTGCCAAGGGATTTAAAAGTTCAAATTGATATTACACACACAGCCACACACACAAACTGCAATAGGAGTGAAAAACAATCAATAAAAAAATAAGAACAAAAAAACCCCCCAAAACGTGTTTGGCATATCAAGTCAAGTTTTGATTGAGATTTGATTGAAAAGTCTCCGTTAAAACCAAAAGCAGCTTCAAAGCAAAGATCTTTTGCTATAGCTGCTACACCTTATTAAGTAGGGATTGTGGTCGAAAATTTACATAAACAAACAACAGGTAAACAAATTGGAATATAAATATACGGCCATTACTTAAAGCTCTCAGCTGAACAATACTGACCACATAATAATCTACAGAACTCTGGAGAGTGTTGTTGCTTAAAGCTGAAGCTTCAGACACGTGCAACAAGCTTATAAAGTTGCAAGCTTATGTTGGGCTGTGGCATTGTTAGAAGTTGCTGGTTGTTGTCCAACGTGCAATATGAAAAAGCGAATTTAGTTGAAAACTTAGCGAGAATAACACGCGGTTGGGCCTGTAGGCGGGAACGTGAAGCAGGCATAATACAGATAGAGAGAAGAGAGAGAGAGTAGAGCAGCAACCTTGTTTTAGCGCTAGCTTAGGAAATGCCAAAATAATATGCCATGTGGCAGCAGCCAGAAGTGGAGACAAAATAGCCCGGGAAATTAAATTCTCAGCAGATTGCTCTGTTTGTTATTGGCTAAGGTCTTAGTCCAGAGAGTGGCACAGTGGCACAAAATGTGCAAGTTGTGAGGAAACAAAATTTCGTATAGCTTTCATTCATCAGATTTCATTGACTGGGCAAGCAGAACGACCAAAAGAAACTTCGAGACAAAATGTTCTTCAAAACTAGCCCAGCTCGTCGTTGGACACCGCTAAGCAGACGGCACAAAACCAAGTCCAGTGGAAAGACTTTGTAGGGGCCCTAAGTTCCGAAGTGTAATAATACATGGAGAAAAGTAACTCAAAAGAGCAGCACAGAGTCTTTGAATCTTGAAAATATAATATTTGGACTAATTTTATTTTTGCCAGCCACACTGACAAGTTGTTCCACTGTACTCCAAAGACACTGCAACCTGCAGCTGTGGCTGCTTTCGTGTTGACTGGACAATTTTCTGGGGCCTCAGTTCCATTTGTGTCAGCTTTATGTCCAAGTATTTATGATGTTAAAAAAGCAAACAGTCGGATTAAAGAGCAGCGGCCAAGTGCCAAAAGTTTTGGCTAAAAAGCGTAGCAAAATAATACGTTAAAATGAGCGCCGCCTAGCATTTGGGGTAAGAACTACATGGGCAACATGAATATTAATCATACGCACAGTTGGCAGCCACAATGCGACAGATTTTCAAATTCTCACAAAATCCTTGGCAACATTTGGCAAATTTATAGGCAATTCTGAAACAATCAACAAAGCCAACTCTTTTCTGCCATAATCAAAAACTTTTTTGGCACAACCGCCCCCCGCGCACACGCACACGCACACAGCATAAAAGCGCATTTTAATTGAGCAGATTTACATAAAACTTTTGAAGACGATTAGCCGATTAATAAGCTTGTCAATTTGCAATTGTTGCCAGTTGTTGCCGGCGGAGAGTTATGTAGTAGCCGTTTGGGTTTATTTTATTTAAATGCCGCGCTCAAAGACATTTCCAATTAGGCGCAAAAACTTTTCCTACAACTTTATGTTGAGGCTGGGCTTTAGCTTTTAGCTAATTTCATGCAGCAAAATGTGGCAACAGCAGCAGAATTGTATGATGTAGCAAGAAATAAAGAGAGAGAGAGAGAGAGAGAGAGATACGGTGGAGAGTGAAGACAGGAGGGCGGGCCACTGCACTGGTCGCTGTTTAACACCTCCAAGGCGAGAGACACAGATTGCTTTAGTTGTGGGCAGTGTGAAGAAGAGCCGTGTAGCAAGCAAGTGAGCAGTAAATTCTCAAGGGTCTCTTCAAACACACAACGAGGCAAATACTAAAAGGCACATAACATACACACAGATACTCACACATACACACTTACACACACACACACTCACCTGCATTGGCACATTGTCGGTGTGTGTGTGTGTGTTGAGCATTAGACAGAGCTTGTAATAGTTTAGTCGTCTATCGCTTTGCTTGGCTGGGGCTATTTGCGTATGCTTCAGGTTAGTCGGTGAAGTTGCTGGCAATGATGGGCAAGAGGGACACCATCTCACCTGCTCCAGCTGTCTTAGCTTCACTGCTTTAACAAGCTCTTCTGCTTACTTGGCTACACATTTTTTTATGTGCGTCCAGAGAGCAATTACCAAAGATTCCGCTTTCGTTGCAATAAAAATTTAAGACCAAAACAGCTTGCTAACCGAAAATAGACAACATTCAGCATAGTCCATGGCCATATCCATCCATATCTATATTCAAGTCCAAGTTCACTCATTGCACAGTGGCGGCAATTGCAGTTTGATGTGATATAAAATTGCGATTTAGGTTTGATATGTAGGATAGCACGCAGAACAGCTAATTTATTTTTCGATTAGTGCTCAATTACGTTATTATATTATGACATGTTATTGATACCTAGTTGGTATCGTTTTGTAGACAATGACTATGGTACAATTGTCATAATAGTTCGTAATCTCAAATATCTTTCAAGTAGAGCATTGAAATGTTTATTTTTTCGCGGTAACTCAATTATGACAAAACCTCTCTCCTCTTAACTTTCCGCACATTTCTACTTTTAAATTAATACCAATAAGGCTACGAACCCAACCACTGTTCTCGCTCAAATTGAAGGCTAAATGCAAAAATTACACCTGGGTATCATTTCGACATTTTGGTTAACATATATCTACAATAATGCCTATGTTTTCGACGGCACCTAGGCAAATGTCAGTACATCCATACATTATGGAGCATGTTGTTGGAACAGCTACTTAAATTGTTTCAACAAATCTTGAGCAATATATATATATAGTTGGTACAAGCAGACAGACATAGAGTGGCTTATTTAGAGTATGTTCTTCTAGAGCAAGTGCATTTAAGCACTTTGTTGCTTTTGGACTTGTAAAATTTATGCAATAGACATCGTTGCCATATTTCATGGTAGCCATCAATGGAGCTTACAATTTGTACATAAATCCTTTGTTTGAAATCAAACTACAATGGGAACACACACACACGGATACATACGGGAACAGACTCCTGCAAAGTGTTGGTAGGTAGCAGGCACTTCATTGCTATGCAGGTGCTTTATTTGCATTTCTCTTTGCCGCAATATTGATGTGCGAGTGAGGGAACGGGGGATGTTCTACTTGGGATGTGTGATATTTTACCTTTTTTACGAGTGCTCTTGCCAATGTCAAAATAACAGAAAGACGTCAAGAGAGAGGGTGGCAAAGGTAAATCTACATTTTCCAAACCACAACAAGCCGCACTTAACAAACACACACAGCCATAAGCACACACACACACACACGCACACTCTCAGACATACACAAACACTTACACACTCGTAGACACCACATAAAGTAACTTTTTTATTGCGTCTTCATAAAAGCAGCGCACAAACTTTCAACAGAATTGTTATTCAAAGTGGCAGACTCCTCTAGCGCAAAAACTGTGCAAAAATCCGAAAAAAAGTAAAAGCCTTGCCACACACACACACGCACACACACACTAAGTCATTCACTCACACACTCTTGAAAACGTCAATGTGCCTGATTCCTTTGCTGATGTAAATGGAAATTTTGAAAACAAAACACAAAAAAAAAAAACAGAGAAAATAAAAATATGGCCAAAATGGCAGCAGCTCAAAAGGCACAACGCACAAAATGGAAATACAAATAATGAGCAAAGAAAACAAAAATCATGCCAACTTCATCAAATCAATAAGTACAAATACGAAATGTAAGCTGCCAGTTTAGAAATATGAAATTTGGCCATTTCCGTGGAAAAAAAAACCAGCGCAACTCCCCCTCGGGCAGTACAAGTCAACACGTGATACGATCCATCAATATTGATTTCCAGTTCCAATGTTGCCTCAATTTCAACTTTAATTTTTTGTCGAAAATTTTTTTTGGCGCACATTTCATGGTACATTTCGTTAAGCTTTCTTTTTTTTTGCCAATTCGAATGCCTCAATGGAGAATGCTTCATGCATAAAACTTAAGCCATTAAACACGCGGCAAATAAAAGCCAAGTTAAATGGTAAAAAGCCAGCTGGCGGAATATTTACCATTGCACCGCTAAT
This sequence comes from Chymomyza procnemis, assembly GCA_035046065.1. Taxonomy (NCBI): domain Eukaryota; kingdom Metazoa; phylum Arthropoda; class Insecta; order Diptera; family Drosophilidae; genus Chymomyza; species Chymomyza procnemis. Next base: position 784,772 of record JAWNOJ010000026.1, read on the forward strand.
TAAATGGAATTGCTCTTTGCTGAGCTCTTTCAGACAGGAGGATTCAAAAGTTTCTAATGCACAACATTTGGGTTTCCGCTGCACTCTGGTCACACTGTGTCATCCGCTTGCTGTCTACCCCTACTTATGGCTGGTTTGCTATTTTTTTTATAGTCTAAAAAACCACCCGCCCGCACACACACACATACTCTGCCATGGAACTGCACCAAGCATAAAGTCTGACCCACTTTTATATATCGACGGCTACGGTTTGCCAGACTGTAAAGTCAACAAATCCCAGTGGGGAATCAAAGACAAGTGACTGAGTGACTCCCCTATGTCTACACAACTACAACAACTAGTCTTTAGAGACAGGCAGCGCATTAAAAATTTGGTAATTAAATCGAGTCCAAACGAGTCACAAGAGCCGTGGCCACTCAACTCGACTCGTCTCGCTGCGCCTTGCCCTAGGCGGCTAGCCAATTAGTACGGCTTCTAGGGATTTGGCAAATGAAAATGGCATAAACTAGAGAGTAAATTTACTCGGTCTTAGTCTAATTAAAGTTAAATTAACTTGGGCCAAAGTTTCTAATGGAGTCTCCCCTGCATACAATATAATTATTAGCTGTGGCCTGTTCGCACAAAGCTGGCTACCATATTTGCATCAATATTTGCACACACATTGATTGAGTTAACACTTCTTTGGGCCAACTTGCGAAATCTACTTTGGCCAACTTACGCTGGGGATTAGCTCAAGCCTGGGTAGCACAGCAGGGTGGTTGGCCGCATAAGACCAAGAAATCGACAAGCCCAAGACGTTGCGCATATTTTTCGTACTTTGAACAATTTAAACCAGCACTGTGAACGCAACTAGTCGCAGACTGGTGCAAAAAATAACAGTAGCAGCAAGCAAGGAATAAACTGAGATGGAAAGAAGAGAGCCGAAATCGCTAGAACTTTTGGTAAACAATCTATATAGAAAATTCGATATACGATCGTGAGATTAAGTAGAAGCGTAATAATTTACGTATGAGTTCACTTAAAGCACGAAATTGTAATCCGCTTTAGACTAGTCTGCGACCACACTAAAGATGTTCAAATTATCTAGGGGATAGAATACACAGCCACTCACTAAAGACGAAACTTTATCATTATTATCGTAAGTAGAGCCAAGTCCAAACATAACAATATGAAACCAATGTCACTGGTCCAAACTTTTTCAGCTAGTCGACGGAGTGTAAATTCAATTACAGCTATCAGTCAGTCAGCACCAAAAAAAAAAGTAAATAATTCGACGAAAAATTGGCAAATGGATAATGCCTTTAGGGACGAATTGATGCTGTTGTTGCGCTTAATGAACGTGCTGAATGAATTGAATAGCAAACGAGAAACTGAAATGAAGCAAATTATAATGAGTTCCTTTGGCGCGTATGTGACAACTTTTCGGACCGCCTCGGTTTTCGCTGGGGCTTGGGCTTTTCTAACTGTTTCTGTTTCCATTGCGCTCTTTTACTTGCTTTGCATTCTTTGGTTTCCTTTCCCATTTTTTTTTCTTTTTTTGGCAGTTGTCGCACCACCAGCCATGTTAATTGCATGTTGTACAACACTGATGCGCTGCTTCTTGCAACGTTGTCGCCATTGTCGTCGTCTACTGGTTGGCATAATATGACAGCACACAGACAGTCTTTTTCAACGCACACATAAAGAAAACAGGACGAGTAAGTCGCCAAAGTTGCAAAGTTTATGGGATCCAATTCGTGGTTTGGTACTTGCGGTATATTGCACGCAAACTGAGTAAACTGAAGTAAACTTAAGAAAGAAAAATATCTATATTCATTCCCTTTATTTCCGGTTCTGTAGTTCTAAATCTACCAGCATTCATTCGCACAGTTAAGTGCCGCATAGATGAACACCTGCAGTTCTTAGCCATTAAATTAAAGCCAAAACACCTGTTACCAAAGCCACATTGGCTTGTTGACCCCGATAAATATAAACTTAGTATATTTTTGAGTATATCTGTTAATGAAATAAATTATCACTTTTTCCAATTTTTTTATATTTTATGTCAAAGTTGTTTTGAAGTTTTCCCAGAATTACTTTAAATTTGATATCTCTAAAGGTTCTAATCTTTCGTGTAACCGCTAAGTAGGTTATTCTATAAATAAACTACAATAAATTCGCAAGTTTAGTAAATTCTGTAAATTCTCGCTTATTCTGTTTTGTTGTATTAATTATGTTAATTACATTATAATTTAATACAGCAGCCTGAGTTCTAGTAGGTAGAAACTGCTGTGAGTATGGAGTAAATGCTTTTTCTTGCTAGTGTCGTTTAAATTCAAAAATCAAAAAAAAAAAAAAAATCAAAAAATAGCAATGATCTGGTTGTATTCTACTTAGTTTCTTAACAATTTAACTCAATATATAGCTCTTGTGTTAAATAAATATTATAAAAATCTAAATTTATTGTTTTAAGTTCAGTTTCAAGGCATTATAAGCTAAATTTAAGCAATTTCATTCGATAAATATATTGTATAACTTATAATGTTATATAACTGTTAAGTTTTTGTGCCTTTAAATATTATGTAGTTTTTATATAAAGATAATAAAAATCTTTATTAAATAAAGAATTAACTTAATTAATAATAAATATATAAAAGAGTACATAAAACAGCAACACTTTAGTACAAATTTGTAAAAGTAATAAAAAATGTAAAAAGAAAAAAATTAAAATAAATTTCAAAATACAAATAAATAAAAAAATTTTAAATAAAACAATTTAAAAATAAAAAAAAAAATTCAAAAAATTGTTTGCCGAAACCCGGGATCGAACCAGGGACATTTAGATCTTCAGTCTAACGCTCTCCCAACTGAGCTATTTCGGCCGACGGGTGAACAGCGGCAAACTTCGTACTTGAGATAATTTAAAATTATTACTCAATATTGTTAAGCAGTCAATGGTTGTGACAAAATTAGATAAGACCTCGTCGAACAACAAAGTTGAATGAAGAAGAAGCACCTGACTACAACAACAGTTACTCGTGCGTTGCTATGTGTGATTTCATTCGTGACGTCATAACACACTATAATTAATTTATTTCGCGTGGAGATACGGTGCAAGCAGAAAGCAATGTTCGCTTTATGATATGATCGAGAATTTGAACTTTTGCTTGTTATGTGATTAGCTTTTATTTGAAGATTAAGTAATTGTGCGTAAAATTTTTGAATAATTTCCTAATAGTGAAGTGGTTCTAATTATGCCTGACATAAAAATGAGTTGGACAGTATTTTAGCTTATAAAGATTTATTTTTATGAAATTTCGCACAATGTACAAACTAAATTCCGAAAAACATTAAATCAACATATTAAAATGTAATTATTATGTTAAAGTAAATTATATTGTAGTGACGCCTTGGTTCCAGTATTGCATATTTAATGATTGACTAAACTGTCATAAAAGAAAAATTTATAATATTTCTCAAAACTATCTCACCGCATTCGCCTGACCTTGCGTCCTGCGACTTTATCTTGTTCTTCCGACTCAAATTGCCGCTCCGTGGGACCCGATTTGGCTCAATTGAAGACATAGAAACAAATTCGAGCCGCAAGCTGAAGGCCATACCAGAAAGTGCATTTCCAAAATGTTTCGAATAATGGATGAAACGCAGGCACATGTGCATCACTTCTAATGGCGATTATATTGAAGGCGACAAAATAAATTTTGATGATTATAGGTAACCTTTGTGTTTTATTTAATTTTTCCCGATAAGAACAATATATAATATGTACAATCTATCCCTCTGACTGAATCAAGTTTCAATTTTCATAATTATTTTGTGTTTATCGCAGTGAACTACCAAGATCGCGAATTCATTTCGTGTATATCGTTATTGCATATTGGTTCCACTAACAGATTCGCATTGAAGAAATACGAATTGGTTTCGAAATACACATACAATTTGCATAATTAAAGTGGGCGAGAAATTGCAGTCCATGTGCAATGAGAATTTCCCTTTTTAAGCGAAAAGCATAATTTTCATACAAACAGATACTCCCGCACACACACGCACACACAGCATTCACGTGATGATATTTAAAGGTATAGATATATCCGATACAACAGTTGTTGCTGTGATACCCTACAGTCTGGTTACATTAGTTTTGTGTATTAAATCGCTTCTTTTATTTCAAATGGAGGAATATATGAAAAGAGCATAGTTTAATATGACTCAGCTTGGAATCGTTCCTTCGTTTTTAAATTTTTTTGTATATTCAATCTTAGTATTCCAGCGAAAGTATTTTTATAGTTAACTTAGGAAACTTTATACATCATTCAATCTTGGAATCTCAGCAAAAATATTTCTGTAGTTTACTATGAAACCCCTTTCTTAAGGAAATTTTTGTATTCTCATACAAGTAAGTAAGTGTATTTCATGGCCAGTATACAGCATGAGTATACAGTTGTAGTTATTGTCAAGGTCCCTTTTGAATGAAATTCAAGAAATAAAGACATTCGGCTGTTATGAAAGTTGTTGCTATTATGGAAACGTCTGTCGTTGATTGCAGTCGAAATTGATTTTCCCAGAATTGAATTGCAGCATTCCATTGCGCTTCGTTAATAACCAAATTATGTGTAAACAATATTAAGAGCTGGCTTAAAGTGTTCGACAATATATCAAGTATACTACCACAAATACCATATATTCAAATAAAATTCAAATTTATATTGTTAAATGCTTAAAGTTATGTTTTGCAATTTACAATTTGTTATGTATATATGTGTGTGTGTGCAAAAGTTTGCCGGGGCATTTGCATTTGCATAGGAAATGAGAATTATAAATTAATAGAAATAAGTGGAGTGAATTTCAATGGTTCAAAGCCACATAAATAATTGAATATTGATGACGATTGTGTTTGGTATTGTGGTCGCAAAACAATTGCAACGTCAATTATGCAAATCAAAGTCGGACATCAAATCGTTTATTTAAAGGATATAGATAAAGGACACATTAATAATTAGAATGTTAGCCGCATACAAAGTCATGGCTGTACATAATCTGCCATATCCCAAAAAGGTCAGCTTATGTAATAGCTTGACTGCCCTTAGTTGTGCTTAGTTGCTCAATTTTAATTAATAACAAGCAAATATTTAAACTGCTTCGAATTTCCTTTATTGTGTGTGTGTAATATATGCTTATAGTTTATGTGTGTTTATATCTTTAAATAGTTAAGGGACGCAGCAAAAGGGCTGCTTCCTAATTCAAAACTATCCCCTAAGCCCAAGTCTTAGAAATGCAAGCTGCTGCCTGCAAGCCCTGTCTAGTACTACTATAAAATATTATATGCTTTTTTATTGCAGTTTCGAAAACTTTTATCTTATCAAATATTTACAAGTTTTGGAAATTTGCATTTCCCATTCCCAGCAGGGCGGCAGCTCAACAATACAATAGATACTTTTTACAAACAAGAGGGGGCGTGTTCGCATAAGTTTTGCTGCCATTTGCGGCCATTTGTAAAAAGTGTTTTCACGCCATTTTTGCAGCAAATTTTATAGAAACTTTTTTTAAAGTTTTTACACTATGAATACAATGAATGTAATCGAGTATTAAAAGGTTTACTTCAGTGCTGCTCGAGCAGGAAAATGCAATGTAAATGGAAACTATTTTTTTTTTTTATAATTTTTCAATATTTATTTTATTCATAAAAGCACAAATCTTTGTCTTGGAACTAGTTTGCTCTCTCTTCTATCATACCGAACAAAGTTCATAGTCCCAGCTTCGAAATCCGGAATCACAAAAAATTTCTTTATTATTACATTTATGTTATTGCTTATGCTTGAGAAAGGCCTGGAAAATTTTGAGCACAGCAACTGCAACAAACGGCAATTTGCATCGAAAAGTTCCGAGACGTATTGTGTCCAAACTCACCATATAATGCACATAATCCAATATAAAAATAAGCCTCATTTTTGTGACACCAACTAAATGAAAAAAGAAGAAAAAAAATTGTAAACAAAATTTTCAATTTTATTAAGGGAAATTTGTGTATATTGAATAATCTTAATTTTTAGTATTATTGATAACTTGTAAAATTCGAAAGGCTCTCACTTATCATTCCATTACTCCCTTTTTATCCATATTATATTTGTGTTTAAGACAAACTCGCAATGACTTTAGCCTCAAAGGGTTATATCCTGCTTTATCTCTGTATATAAGCGCACTTGACGTATGAGTAATATTATATACAAGGCATTTGTTGCACTTGTTTGTATTGCAAGCGACATTTAGCATTACATAATACACATAATAAAGTCACATACAGCAAAGCAGCAGAGGTCATAGTGCATAAACAAACAACTACTATATGTGCATAACTGTATATATACATATATAAATCACTGGAAGGCAAATAAACTCACAAACTCAGAACTTACAACTTTGTTGCATTTAAATTTGCATAACTTTCTTTTACTTGCCTTCTTCGTTCTTTTGTTCATTTCTTTACGCCATTTTTACTCCTTTTTTGCCCCATTCTTTTCCTCACTATCTTTCTCGCCTTTCGTTTGCATTTAAAAGTTTCCCAACTTTCATAGGATTTGCTAGTTAGCCAAGTTTATAGCGGAACGCCCTTTAGCCCATCCATTCGCCTTCCACTATAGCGTCTTGGCGTGTTTTATTAGCGCTTTTAGTGCGCTTTCAGCGCGCTTCTTTCCCAGAAGCCCAGGGAATACCCCGAGAAAAGCGCCCCCAAAGTCGTGCTCTGACAACTAAACAAATGAGAGCGGAAATCTATGACAGCAGCAGTACCAAAGCATTTGAGGATTTGGATATGCAAAGCACAGACAATTTTAATTTGAATTTCGCCACGTTTATTGGCAAACTTCAATAAATTTCGGTGCCATTAATCCTTTTAAGCAAATATACGTACGTAACGAGCACGCCAAACCGTGCGAACACATCCGGAAGTGAGCGATTTCTTCCACAAATGACTTCAATTTCCACGTATGTGTTTGCATTTTCAATTTACTGGCACACGGCTTCAATGAGTGTGGGAGTGTGCGGAACAGGTGTGCGTGTGTGTGCCATACAGCTGCGGTTTTCACTCTGCGTGAATGTGAATTTTACTCATTTCACTTGGCAAAAGAGTAAACAATTTTCTACACCAAACGAATTTCGCAAATTGATAATCATCGGAATGTTTTTAGTGTTGTTGCTGTTGTTGCTGCTGTTGTTATTGTTGTAAAAAGTCGCACCCACCAGACCAAACCAATATATCATTCTAGCTATTGCTCTCAAAGTGGGCTAATATGTACCAAGCCGTTTCATATGCTCACCATGTCGATTGCATGTTGCCTGCTGGCTTCTGACTCCCAGCTCCCAGCACCCAACCAGCTCCCAAACTCCCAAACACCCAATTCCTGCTTTCAGGCTGTTATCATTGTCAATATGTGTGTGTATGTACCATGTATGCTGCCATGCTGACAACTGACAACGGAAACGGAAGCTTCAACTAAATTTGTTCGCGAACGCGTTGCTCTGGAGTGTGTCAAAGTGTTTCCAAGTGCACTGGGAGTGTGGAAAGTGTCAGAAGGGTATAAAAAGAGTTAAAAAAAAAAACGCCATAAAAGTCGAGCGCTCAAACTAACAACCATTGAAGAACACGCACAAAACTCAGCGGGCGTAACTTGGCGGTTGCCGGGGAGAGTTGGCAAATGGTTTGATGTTCTGATTGGAAGCATTTGTTACGTGGCACAATCGTGGCACACGAGCTCTCCGGCAACCAAAGGAATGATACTTGCCAGACGCAAATTCATATGACATTGATGCGAAAACTTCAGGCATTAGCTTTGACAAGGATCAGCTAGATCAGACAAACCATTCAGTTTTGTGAGAAATGGCTTGTTCTTTGAATATAACCTTGATGTGAATGCGAGGGGAAACTATTGTGTTATTTTAAAGTTGTGACATATTTCGAAGTATGCCACCAAATCTTTGAACTAGTATCCTTCTAAGAGTTATTATTATTCCAGAAAATGGTGATCAGGCAAAAACTATAAGAGTGCGCTTATTGCACTCCCAGGCTCTAAATCTTAGTATATATTTCAGGTCACAATATTGGTTCATCACTTCAGTGTGGATTAGGAAACAAAATATAAACTTTCTTCCAAACAGTATGTTTGATGTTCAGAAAGAAATATAGTCCTAGTTTTCAACTGCTGCAAACTAATTTCAAGAGTGCATTAATTTTCGGAATACTATTAAGCTTTGATGGTTAAACCGTAAATGAGTCTGTACCACGAATTTCCAATCGATTTCGTTTTCAATCGACAAACCCAAGTAATTAAATCCTTTCGCTTAGAAGCAGTCAGTCGGTCAATGAATTATTTTGAATTCAAAATCGATTTCGTAGACCAATTGCTATTTGAATAAATTTCTGTTAAAAGAGATTGATATATTTTAGACAGAGGCTGCGACTGGATGCATCAATGCCAAATTATATACTGAAAACCTGTGGATTATCCAAATCTTTCATTGCCTTGAAGCATTTTGCTACCGAATTAAGTATTCACTCAAAATCTGCTCCAATTTGGCTTTCCATGTGCCGACGCCTTAAGGATAAATTAGCGATAAAGCTATTTATGAGCTTTACCTAAGCCAGATTTGGCAGATTTTCTAGTTTAAATAAGTTTCTTGGTTTCTTTTGCTGCTACTTGGCTGTGGACTGTGTGACTATGTGGAAGCCAATGTTGGTTGGAGGCTTGCCACAAATCGCTTAACAATCGCATAATTTGTGTGATTTCCATAATAAAGCAAAAACGTGGGTAGAACTTGCCGCAGCATGGGCACACCATAGGCAAGGACCACCATGAGAAGGATGCCATTTTGTGTATAGACTATATCGTTCTTGTTGTTGTAGTTGTTGCTTTTGCCTCCACAGAGAAAACCAGCGGAAAAGCGCATTAAAATTAATTATGTATTTCATTTCAAAGAGCAATAGCAAAGCGAAAGAACGAAGTAAAAAAAAAGACCGAACAAAGTTTTTTTTGTGTGGATTTGTAGATTTTTTTTGCTTATTTTTATTATCTTTGTTGTGGCAGCTGCAAAAAGAAATTCATAAATATAAAAGAGGCGACAAATTAAAATAAATAAAATAAATTCACTCGACTTGAAACCATGTACATTAGTCGAGTATAGAAAATGCATTAAATAAATAAACATGCATTCATAAAAGCGAATATGAATAATCTTATATTTCAGATTGAAATATGCATAAATTAAATTAGAGCGAATATTTATGTGTTTGCAGTATTCTCTCATAAATGGCAATTAGTTGGGGCCGGAGACGGCGTATGCACACCAATTTCTATTTCAATTCCTGACCCAGAGTCGCACCGAGTCGCATAATCAAGAAATACAAGAGGAAATAACTACTCATTAAGCGCGATGGCCACGTAGCAAACTGCAAGTTGCAGCAACAACAATATTATAATAATAAAAATCATTACAATAAAACCAAATGGCCCCGAAGCAACAGCCAAGAGACCAACAAGGAGACAAAAGCTAAGCGACGAAAGACGACCAAGAGAGCCAACTGGCCAAATGGCCCACGGCCAAAAGAAGAAAGCCATTTGAAGCTGGCCCCAGAGCCAAAGGCAATGAGTGCAGACAAATGGCAGTCGACACGTTCCAACCATCAGCATCAGAAGAAGCAGCAGGGCGGACAATCAAAATCCATTTGAGACGGAAACGAGCGAAATCAACATGCCCCAGAACTGGCTGAGAGAGATTTAGTGATAGTAGGACTGTAGAGGCGCAAACAGTCAAACGGACAGACGCAAGAGACTGCAGTTGATTTAGCCCAAACTCAATGTGTGTGCGTGTGTGTGGTTTGGTCTATAATGTGAGAATTAAGTAAATTTCATAGCGATTTAATACTCTATATTTGGTAAAGCATCAAAGGTGTATAAGATGAGCATAGAACGGATCTAACGTTTGGAATTTGAGTGGCGTTTTAACCAAGTAAGGTGATATTGTGTTGCCAACAAGTTGGCCTATGTTAGGTTCGCCTCATAAAATTTAAGAATAAATTTGTACAATTCGTATCTCGAATTTCTTATTTTATTTCTCTATTCAATTTTTGCTTCATTCTTCCTAGCGCAATCTGGTCTTAATCTCCTTTTTTCTTTGAAATATTAACTTATAGGGCATCCGGGAGTGCACCAAAGCTACCAATGTAGCAACTTTGCTGTCAATGTGCAAGTGTCTTCTTTATAACCATAGACCTTCGACCATATAGAGCAGAAACCAGAGAGTTATGTGGCAAATATCAAGATGCTCAATGGCTTTAAAATAATTATGCCCGAAAATAGACTTTGGCCATGTTGTTGGGAACTTCTGCTGAAAGACTGCGGCAAAAACGTTGGCCACATATTTGAGCAGTTTACTGCCACGCTTCATCGCTTCATTATGTCAGCCCCAAACTTGAATGCTGCATTGGAAGGACCAAAGCAACATAGGGTCCTTCGTTTGTGCCACGCTTCATTGCTCTATCGTTTTATCGCTTCGGTTCGTCCTTCTTCTTGAGCAGTTACGCATTCCTCAACTTGTTTGGCATGCCAGTAAAATATGTTTTGATATTAAATTGTTGGCGGCACCGCACGGTGCACAAAGAGATGGAGCCAGCGAAGAAGAGCATAGAACAAATGGTACTGGGCATGAGCATGGGCCAGAGCACGCACTCCACTCGACGCATAATAATTGCCGGGTATCCTTTTGCTGCACAAGGACACATATCTAGAGAGTGAGCGGGCAGTAGCACAGTAGGAGCACAACTTGGCTGGCTGGCTGCTAGCTGGTGTGCGCACAAACAAATTCCAAAAAGAAAACTGGAATTTTTATTGCAAATTGAGAAATTTTAACTAAAAACATACTGAAGTTGCGCTCACACTGAATGCTGTCGCCCGCACTGCTTTCTCACTCTTTTAACCGCCATCTTTAGCAGCCAACATCTCTCTGCCCCCGTTTCCGTTTCCGTTCCTGGCCATTGTTGTTTCGATTGTTATATGGCTCTTGCGTCGTTTTGTTTGGCAGCGTGGACAGATTTTTCTGTTTTTTTTTTTGCTTTATTTTTAGTGGCATTGCCAATGTATTGTGCTCCTTCGGGCTGAAATCAATAATTTTGTAGCGCTTCATCTAACCTGCACCATCCTGCACGTCCTACACTGCTTGCTCAGTGTTGCATGCGCTTGAACTCAATATTATTGCAGCATTGATGTTGCTCCTGCATTTATCATTTGTTTTATTTATTATCTCTGCACTTTTGACATAATTCCCCGCTTTACACTTCACAACACTTCATTCAATTCAATTCAATCTGGCACAAATTTTCGCCAAGCTTGTTAAAATACCCAAAAAGTTAATTTCTTCCTCAATGACTTGGCATTTAAATAATTCATTGGCGTGTTACACTCCCCGCTTCTCTTTTGCTTTTGCCCATTAAATTGGGCAAGTGCAAAGTGTGTGTGTGGGTCGGAAAACTCTTTCTGTTGCTTCTTTTTGACTTGGTAGCGCAAAGCCGGAACCAAATCATTCAAATATTCCATTTCCTCGATTTGTGGTCGTCACTGAGATTCTTAGTCCTGTTACGAGAGAACGCAGGCAAAATGGACTGAAAAATAAGTACAAAGTAGCAAACAAAGTAACGCAAAGCATCCCCTGTACATTCCCAAACTGCGTACTTTATGTAGCTTGGCCGGAAGCGTTGCAGCAAAAAGTAGAATCCAACCGCCCCGTCATACGAAAAACAAAAGCGAGAAACCATCAAATGCTGGCCATTTTTTTTGTTGAATAAACTGTAAAGGAAAATAAAATGAAAAGCAGCCCAAAGATAATAAAAGTCAGGTAGAAGCGAGCGGTCAGCTGAAATGATGGAATTGAATATGCAAAGGAAGTGAATATATTTAGCTCAGTCATGGCTCCAACCGAGTGCGCCAAACGTTGCCCTGTCTTAGATGCTTTCTTTTCGATTAGTCAGCATAATTACCGGGTGCACACAATTGCCACAGAGCGCACAGCCCACGGCCTGAGCTTGAGCCGGGACACGCAGCTCAGAACTTCGGTTGGGGCACGTTCAAGTGCAACCATTAAATAAGTTTTGCTTCAGTGCGCTCATAAATCTATCGTTTCTCTTTCTTTTTTTTTGGCCATTGGAATTAAAGCGTAGAAATCACAAAATCACTAAATTGTCAAAACAAGTGGAAAATCACAAATTGCGGCATTAAAACGTGGCCAAGAGCCTCAAGCGACGACAACTTAATGTCGTAGCCTTTGTGATTTTCTTCTTTCGTGAGCTCTACATGCTGCCCGTGCTTATTTGCACTCTAATGATTTCAATTTATTAGGCGTAGAGTAATAAGGTATTGATTTATTGGTCGCTGATATGCCGCCGCAATTGCAGCACGCTTGATAGATATATCACGTATACAGTGCCGCCTTGGACGAGCTTTGTAAATTATTTAAGCAACGTCAACTAATCTCAAACCTTGGCACGGCGTACAAAAACTTGCTTTCTACTACAATCATAAGATTTTACAGCCATCCAGCCATGCATCTAGCCATCCAGCCATTGCTTCCACTTGGCTGACTTTGTTTACCGGCGCTCACTAAGACTTCCGTTTGGCAATGTGCCCATGACTATGCCCCCATCGCTAAGAGTTGAATCCCTTGTAGTTTCGGCTTTACGCTTGCCATGATTTTGATTACTTAACTACAAAGTGCAGGTCTTGGGTGTATTCCACTGGTAATCCTTTGCAAAGTGTTGTGTGCCCAATTAAAATGGCGAGTTGACATTTTGCACAAAGCGCAAACATAAAACGTGACCTCTCTCTGTGTACCTTGCTCGTAGCTCTCAGTGACACCTTATCGAGTGCACATCCATCCAGTTTGCCAGCATCATCAACTCATCACTGCCGTCATCAGTAACTGCTCCAGTGGCGACAACATCATTAACATTGTCGTTGTCATTGTTAATAACACATTAAGGTGCTGCTTCTGCTGCTGCTGCTGCTGCTGCTGCTGCTTGTGTAGCGGCCTTTCTTTCATTAAGGGAATTTAAATTTATCATACGACATGTTGTACACATAAAGCTAAAGTCAAAAAACCAAGAGCCATGCCAAAGCCAACGGCAACGGCAAAGACTTTGTCGTAGTCGCTGCGACACATACTTGAAATTCCTTAAGCACGGCCTCGTGCCTAAAATTTGAATCACCCTCCGGCCAAAGGTCAAATTCTCTGCCTCTCACTCCCTCCGTCAGCGATTTCTCTTACGTACGCTGATTCGCATCAAACACAAAGCAAGCATGACAATAGATGACTTTGTTTTGCTCCTTACTTGTTTCTCTATTCCTGATGCGCACCTTCCTCTCTCTCTCCCCCTCTCTCTGACTCTTCTTATTTACTATGTAGTCAATGTATGGCTGGCTCTAATGTGTAATTAAAACACTCGTCGATTTATCTCAGTTGACCCGTAGACAAAGCCACAATCCAACAAATCGACAATGCAGCAATTCCACCCCCGAATCTTTAGACTTTTTCTTAGCTTTATTTGCTTACCACTCGACTCTTGACATTTGCCACTTGCCAAATGGAAACAGCCAATATAAGCACCAAGTAGCAGGCAGTCGAAAATAGAATTCCTATTATCATCTCAAGGTAGCAATGATGGAGGATTTGTGTGATTCGCGAAACCTTTGCCCAATTCTGCGATGGTTTCTTTTACAATGCAAATAGAAACCAAAAGATCAGCGTTAAGTAAGTTGGGTTTCATAGTTCGTGCTGGGTCAAAAATACTCAATTTGAAAGTAAGGCCAATTGACTGAGGTTCCTGAAAACAAGTCGGAACAATGTTGACTTTGAGCTGCTTTGAAACCCAAATGGAAAGTCGTACACTTCAAATTAATTCTAGAGGATAACAGAACATGGGTACTTATATCCTAAGCAGAACTGTCACCTTATAGATGGATTATTTATCCATTGATGCACGTATATAACATTACTTATTCGATGATTGGCGGTGAGTATAAATAGAGAAAGAGATGAATTGAATATAACGTTTACAAGATACGAAATCGTCAAGTTTTTATAATTAGCGCGAAATGTAAAGTATGAAGAAGGGTGGCCCTACGCCCTTGTGTCCACAATATAAAAAGTTGCGAAATGAGTGTAATGCTAGAGGTCGAAAATTCTCTGGATGAATTGACAAAAAAAAAACTGATGGTGGTTTTTCCAAACGAACGAAGCTGTAAGTATGTAAATTGGTACGCTCAAGGCTGTTGGTAAGAATGACGGACCCTAGTAAATTCTAAAGCATTAAGAAAAACATAGGATTTGCATTAAATCGATCAAATTCGACATTGACCCATATAATTGATTTCTAAATATATCCTAAAAACTCTTTATCTGATTTAAAACTTGTTAAAACTTGTTGAAATCGCTCATAAATTACTGCAAAGATGAAAACAAAATACAAACGAATTTCCAATCCATTGGCAAATGGGCTGCGGTTTGTACTAAAATCGCCACCCTGCCAAAAAAAAAAAGTGACTTGTTGAAATCGGAAATTTCAATTATGCACAAAGCGTATAAAATTGAATTTTAAATTAAGATTGATTTTTACGCCCTTGTCAAACGATGTAAAGCCATTCAAACTTTTCTTTTTTACTTTTTTCTCGTCCTCTTTGGATGACCCCAATGCCAAGCCAGTGGAAAACGCTGTCCATTGTGTACATGTAATTAGACGCACAAAATAAACAGCAGCCAAAACAATCCAAACAGTCTTAAAAGCTGCTGCTTCTGATCCGCTTTTGGTTTATTTTTCTCTCCGTCGTCTTTTGTAATCAAAATTAATTCAAATGCAAGTGCTTCAAAATACTTGAAAGCAAAAAAATTTAACTTAAATTAGACAACAACAAAAAAAATAAATATAATGAAAATTAATTGCGTGGAAAATATTCAATAAATACAAAATGTATGCAAATGGATGACACGCCCAGCTATAAATAGACATCCACTTAGCCCCCAGTTAAGACATGCCATGTCGACAGCGTACAGGCGACACTTGGACATACACGTGGAACTATGAATGGGAATCCATTGAGTACTTTTAGCAATTGGCTTGCAGTCAATGCTCGAAATAATTTCGACTTTTCGAAAATATTCAAAAAAAAACTCAGCACGACGAGTATGTGGCCGAAATTGCGGCGAATTCCACTTGCTCGACAATTTCCGGCATTTCGTATATAAACTGAAAGTGCGCCCCAGTCCGCACACATAGTTCAGTTCACTGTGGTTCGGTTCGGCACAGCTTGTTCGGTTCGTTGGCCAAAATCAACGTGTTCTTCTCTTGCTCTATTTTGCTCCGAACTAGTGCAGATTACTTTAAAAATAAAAATTTAACAACAAAACGCGACAAATACTCAATAAAGTGCCTACCTGCCGTAGGCATTGAACATTTTCGGTCGTATTTTTCTCACTTGCTGACTTCATTTACCGTTTGTCAGTCGTGCGGTACGCGTTAACAGCAAAAAGAAAAAAAAAAGAAAATAGATTCGAGATGATTTTGAAAATCAATTTGGCGTACCTCTGTGCGGTATTTGTCTGCATGTTGTCTGTCATATTATTGACACAAACTACGGAAATTGCGGCTGCCAGCGGGGACACAAAATGCCAAGAGCTGAGTAAGCATACAACAATTCACCAAAAGTTTGTTATATACCGAAAAAAAAACATGTTCTTCTATATGTAGTTAGTACTGCGAGTAGTAATAAAAATTGCAAGATTTAATCGCTTAATACGAACTGGACAATTTCCAAGAAAAATTTATGTATATGACGCATACGCTCTGTGATACAATGAGTAGAATATTTCGTTTAGTTGAGATATTCGTCAAGACAGACAGAAAACCAATTACAACAAAGGCTACAGTAGACATTAACATTTGAATGATACATAGGCGATGACGACTAGTAAGATTGGGGAAAAAATGTCAAAGAATATGACATTTTAGTGGAGAAAAAAAATTACAAATAAATAATTGTTATCCCTGTTGACTATACTCATCGCTCCAAAAGCGGAGAATGAAGATATCCCTTATCAACAGCTGTTCTAATAGAACGGAAGACACACAGTTTATAGCCGAGACCGAAAGTCGGTGTCTTTAATTAATATAGATTTTCTTAAGTAAATACCTATGCCGCTACACACAGACTACGGCTACCGTGGCCGACAAGTAGAACCCAATTAGCTACTATTTATTTGAAAGGCTTCTCTGAAGTTTTCGTTACTGAAATATCAATTGTTTATCTCTACAAAATTAATACTAGTTAAATCTTTATACAATATTTATATTAACTTTCATGCAATTATGGTATTTACTGTTGTAAGTGGATACTTGTTGATATTGCCTGCCATACACGATGCAAGCCACATAATAATGAGCAAAATTGAATAAAATAATTATGAAATATACTCGATACCTATAGAAGAACTTTTTAATTGCATTAAAACAATGCCAACAGGCAATTTAATAAAATCATTAAGTTTAATAGAATAAACATTTAACGATTCGTTTAAAATGCGGTATTTTTTTTTGTAACTTAATATTTATCGATTTTTTTTTGTATTTTTGCTTTTAATGATTATGACAATGGCCAAATAATTGACGATATATTTTTGGTTACATCGCATATTTCAACAGCAAAAACTTCGAAAATCGTTTAAAATTCGTGCTTAAAATTATGCTTATCTTCTTTTGTAACCAGATAACTTCAACTGCTATGTAGGTCGCAACGAGGGCAGCTTCTGTAATAGCAAGGATCAAACCAAGACTGTAACCAGATGGTATTACGATAAAGGAGTTTGCCGCAAGTTTGACTACAAAGGCTGCCGTGGTAATCGCAATCGCTTTTGCTCCAAGGAAAGCTGCTACAAACAATGTGGAGATGATTGAGCGCGCGCGCTCGCTGTTTTGCCTCGAAAAATACTCGCAATCTTTGCCGCCCCTCTACAACAGCTAGAAAAGCGCTGATCGAAATGAGCTGAGGATAACCTAGATAACAGCTGTTTATTAAGTCAACTTTTCAATAATAATTGTTAATACAAATTTTGGTTGAAGACTGAGTGAAATCAATATGAAAATAAGAAAAAAGTGTTTTTTTGGCAAAAAAAATATATATATATATAATTAATACTAAATAAATAGACTTTATTTCATGCGCGAAAAAAAAATATTCTTCGATAAAGCATGACAAAAATACTGCGAGAAGAAATGAGACAATAGTTTCTACTTTAAAATTTAAGATAAAGCATCATTTATATCAATTGGATAAATACTCAAACGTCGGAAATAGCATAAGAGAATTTGGAAAGTGGTAAGCACAAGCAGAACAGCTAAGGAGGTAAAAAGCCACAACACACTTCGCTTCGATCAGCAGTGCTGTAAATCTTAACTCAGCTCATTTTCACTAGCGTTATGTTTACGCACGGAATTGTTTTAGATTTTAAGTTTGCATATGAAATAAAAGTAACCCTGTTAAAATCGAAACGATTTGCGTATTTGTTTGGTTAAATGCCGCCAAAAATAGCCACAAATAAGTAAAGTACTATCTGTCTGTCGGTCTATCTGTCAGTCAGTCTTTGTCTCCCACGATCTGTCGAGCGTAGTGTCGCCAATCTTTGGCCGACACTACTATGTGCAGCACTTTGCCACAATCTTGGCAAAAATGTGCAAAATGTCAACAAGTTGACAGTGTTCGAAATGTCGCTCGTTTGTCTGCCAGGGATCAAATTGCATGCTGACAGCTACGCCATAGTTTTGCCAGGCTGATCAGCTGACCCAGTCTCCGGGGCCAGTTTCGTTCCAATGCTTTTAGTCAGTCAAAATCATAAAACAGGGCATTGTTGGTTGGGCATGAGGTTGACGCACGCGTTTTTTCGACCATTTGTATTCTATCCGTTATCATGTCCGTGTCACTGGCAGCCGTGTCAAAAGCCACATCAAAGAGCTGTCAATGACCAAAAAAAAAAAAACAAAAAAACAAAAGAGCAGCCTTTTTTGTACGCTGATCGTCTTACGGCTAATTAAAATGGTCGAAATTGAAAGGGGCGAGTCACAGCTAGGGTCGCAACTAGTGCAGCCCACTAGATACCCCCCAGCCAAAGGTAATTGTGATTGAAATTTGTTCGCTTTTGGCTTTTACCTGTTGAAATGGACGAGTTCGTGCGCAAATATATATCTCTTTTTAGATTTTTCAACTGGTAAAAGGCAAATTGGCAATTGGTTACACCGACGGCAACTGAGCAGTGACTAACTGCTGTAGAGGGGCACGCAAGCCGCATGATGGTGGGGCACATTAATTGCAAATGCAAATTGTTTTGTATAGGGGCGGCCTCTCCCGCTCTGCTCATCCCTGCCATTTAACGCTTAAACTCTCGGCCAAAGCCCTGACATTGCTTTTGACAGTCGTTTGTTTTAGCTGTCGCCGGCAGACTAAAGAGCGTCCGTATTGGGACAGGGGTTCGGTATTTGATTGCATTGAACACTTTGCACAAACAAATGCCAATCAAATGCATAACCCACACAATGAACATTGAACAATAAACAATCTCGAGGAGGATAAGGACAACAACAACGTCAACATGACATGACACGGCGTTGATGGCAGCCCATTAATTTGTTTAAACACTCTCCGAGCAGAGCAAGAGAAAGTGAATGACAGAGAGAGGGGGTAACTAACACAGCGGGAGAGCAACCACAACGAGCCATTTCACCTCTGTGGCACTTTATATTTACCTGACTCTCTGGCCACAAGACAAAAATCAAACTACGCAAAATTTTGACAGCCCACTGACAGTTTTTCAGTTTGAATACCTCCCCGCCGCAGAAAGAAGAAATATTCCAAAAAGCTGCATAAAAAAATCAGTTTACGGCCGCAGATTTTGAGCGATTTCCATGCATAAATTAGTTAAGCGCTATAGACCAGAGTATTTATATGGTACACACATGGCGTATGCTTGACGCATTTAATGTCATGACATTGCTTAAAGAGGCATACAACATTATTTAAATGTACAACATGGCCATCATCCATAAGTTATGCGACACGTCAGCAAAGTGTCTCAAAAGCAAAACCTTCAAATCTGTGCCATAAAAATTTCACGGAAATTTTTAGCATCTCATTCTGTGGCAGCAACGCTGTAATGCATGTAATTTGATTATTTATCACATTTTTTATATTTAACGACTCAATTGAGTTTTATGTGCCTATTGCGTCGTCTTGTTTGCGTGTTCCAAGCTCAACTCGACTCAGCGACAGTACACTGAACACTCTTAAAAGATACGAAAAAAAAGAAAAAGAAAAAAATGGCGAAAAAGTTACCAAACAAAGGTGGCATCCAGCAATACGTGAGT
Organism: Chymomyza procnemis; assembly: GCA_035046065.1. Classification (NCBI taxonomy): domain Eukaryota; kingdom Metazoa; phylum Arthropoda; class Insecta; order Diptera; family Drosophilidae; genus Chymomyza; species Chymomyza procnemis. The sequence goes on from JAWNOJ010000026.1 coordinate 804,213, forward strand.
TGGCCTACCACTCGGCTGCTTTCTAAATTAGGCTGACCCCAGCACACAAATGACAATAAAACTGTGCGTAATTTCAAGTGTCGTCAACAGAGATAGACACACACGGGGAGAGAAAAAGAACAAATGAGAACGTACTCAGGCGGTAGCATGAGGAGCAGAAGCAGCATTGAGAGCACGACAATTGTGGCATCATTTGTGTGAAAAAGTTCAAAAAGTTCAACAAGGAGAGTAGCCAGCCAGCTTGTGCGTGTTTTCAATTCATTACGCGTGATGTCAAAGGTCGTCCACAAAGTGGAGTAAGCGAATGAAATACAACGGGAGAGAGACAGTGGATGCAGGCGGTGATAGCCATAGCCACATCATAAAACAGTGACGTAGTTGGAAGCATTACATGGACGATGAAGATAGCCCGAGCATTCATTGGCAACTGCATGGGTCCAACATCTAAAACTAAAACAACAGGCTCATGATGGCATTGATCGATAAGGAAATTCGATCTGTTCAAACAACCTAAAAGATTGCGTTTTTTCAATTCACTCAACATTTGTATCGAAAATTTCGAGAATTCTACCTATGATACAGCCGTAACGAATATACGATCCAACAACAGAATCGTGATAAATTCGCTGCATGTACGCACAGCCTGAGCCTGATTTTGGTAAACGATTGTTTGAAGATCTGTTGAATGTAGCCATATTGCACCCAGTTACTCAAAATGGTTGCAGAGACTACGAATCTTCAGCTGGCTCTCTTTTCGATTCATTAAAAATAGCCTAGTGGTAGCGCAATTTCGTTTCTACTCATCGACACTGGTGCATTTGTCTAGCAATGGCTTGGATAGCCAATAGAAGCTATTTACCTAGGAAAGTATCTTTTAACTAAAGAACGGCGGAACAAATTAATGGGCTGCCATTTACCTAGGAAAGTATCTTTTAACTAAAGAACGGCGGAAAAATTGCAGGTCCCTGTTCTCTTTGAACTCATGTTCCGCCTGTTGAGTGAATTTTTTTTTTTTTTTAATGAGCCTTAGCAGATCCTACACTAGCTGCTCTTTTTATTCTTAAATGTCGTGGGTATGCGCCTTGCAATATATTATACGTCATTCAGATGCTGCTTAATTTTTCAATGCCTGCTGAAGAGCACAAGGAAGTTACCAGCACAACATCGTGAGTTTGAAACATTTAATATCTTCTTTTCTAAAACAAAATTAATCTTTAAACTGAAAAATAACATCCACCAAACCCAACCTACTTTTTAAATTCCAACTATGCCACTGTCCTTTCATATTTTCACTAGCTTCAATCCCAAAAAATTACTTCGCATTTTAGGTCACTCGCAGGAAGAGAGCTAGAAAATGTGAGGGCGGTGTGGCCGATACAGATTCAGAGAGTTGGCGAAAAAGTTTGTGAAAATGCTAGAAAGTTTTGGGGCCGGCTTTTGACAAAGCTTTGGCATGCCAAAAAGTTTCACTCAAATGGAAATTTACATAGTACAAGTAAGCCATATGATGCTCCTTTTACCATTTTCCATTATTGTTTTTGGTTTTTTTTTCCCAACCTTTTTTTTGCAATTGCATATATAGACATGATTTCGGTCGATAGAGTTAGGGGAAGCTTGGCTCCAACTCGTTGTTGCCTAAAAACAAAAAAAACATAAAAAACAAAACATAGCGGCGACACTCGAGTTGTTGGCCTGCTGCCCGTGCTTTGGTCTGCGGATATGTTCATACACTACATTTCGAAAGTGCTTATTCGGATGCATTTCCACTGGGGCGCACCCACACACTCACCTAGCGCGTAGACTAGACCTCCACTTTAGCTTTTGGTTTCAGTTATGTGTGTAGGGAGGATTTGGATGTGTGTGTGTCTGTGTATCAAATAATGTTACCATTGCCGGTGCCCAAGCGACTTAACCCCAAAAACATTTTATCCCAAAACCAACACACACACACACACACACAGAGAGAGCAGTCTGGAGTGCAGTCTACGGCTAGTGCAGCTTAACTTGAACTATTTTTCCGTTTAAATAATTTTGAGGTGCTTCTTTGTTGGCTGAGTCTTAGTTATGTCTCGATTTATCTGCTTTGTTTGTAGTATGCTTTTGAGCAGACTCTCACTTGCTGTCCGATTTGAAATTGAATTGAAATTCCTGTAAAAACTTTAAAATGAAAACGTTTATAGATAAAATTTATTGAGCAAACTAACTTGAAAAATACTTTGGTTTTGTTTTTCAATTGCCATTAAAGAAGAGCTTTAGCCAATTTTCAGTTTTTCCGCCACAGTTTTCTTTCGCTTTTGCGTTTTTGTTTCCGCACACAAATTGGTTTTACATTCTGCTTGATTTCATGCGCAAACATGCACAAAAGGCAACATGCGAGTTTTTTCCAAGGTGCCAGTTACACTCTTACTCACACACACACACACACACACACATACACATAGACCATATACCCACGTAATACACATACACACACGGCGCATAACTCCTTATGTGCACTCGAGTTGCATGATCAGAATTCTTATCCAAACAAAGCCAACATGCAGCACTAAAGCACTTTGCCCCCCCACCCAATGCACCATGGGACCAATGAACGGTATGGCGCTGTGATGCTACAACGCTATCTGGCATAATAAAACTTGCTTGCGCCATCTACCGACAACTCGCTAGCACCATCTAGCAGCTGCACCAAGCGCAGAATGATAAAACGAACGATAAAAATAAATGGGAAACAAAATGTTGCACATACAGACAGATTTAAAAATAAATACGAAACAAAATGTTCTACATACGGATAGACTTAAAAACAAGAATCCTAGTTCAAAAATCAAATAAACTATAATCAAAAGAAATGTTTTGTATTTGTAACAATTTAAAAAACAATAGCATTTTAAAAGCAATTCCGAGAATATCCTAATCTGGCGAAGTGTAACGCTTGACTCTTCTTTCATAACTTAAATCGTAACGCTTTGAAACATGTTTAGAGTTCATTAATAACCAAAAGCAAATTGCTTGAACTGACATTTTAGGCATTCGACAAGTGTATCGACAAGTGGGCTCACCGAAACAAAGAGACACACTTAAAAAAGAAGAAGCCTCCTTCCTACTCTGGCGGCGACGAAGTAGATTGGGGTATAAACTCTTCTTCTCTCATGTAATATCGAAGCGCTATATTTTTGAGGTTGTCAACGAATTTAAGTACCTTGGCACAGCCGTTAACATCGAACTACTAACCTACTCTGGCGGCGACGAAGTAGATTGGGGTATAAACTCTTCTTCTCTCATGTAATATCGAAGCGCTATATTTTTGAGGTTGTCAACGAATTCAAGTACCTTGGCACCTCCGTTAACATCGAAAATATTGCGTGAGAAAAATTCTTCGCGAAATCTTCGGTCCCTTTCGTATTGGGGATGATTATCGCATTTGAACAAACCATGATGTTGTTCCAACGTATTACTGCACAACGTCTGCATTGGCTCGGCCATCTCGTTTGAATGGACGAAGACGCTCCAGCAAAGAAGGTTTTCGATGCGAAAGTCGCCGAACGAAGACGAAGGGGATGACCAAACTAACTGGAGAAATCGCGCACAAAGCAGATGCGCCTGGCGAGAGCTATGAAGTAAAGTAATTTAAACATAAGCTACTTTTTTTAATTTTATACGGCAAAAATCTCTCTTACGAGTAAACTTCAACTAATACACGATATGGAAATAAATGCGTCGTTTCCAAAAAGTTGCAAAACACACAAGCTACAAAGCAACTAAAAATCCGTAATAGCATTTTTCGTTCCACTGTGCATCAGTCATCGTTGCCGCAACATTTTATTAACAAAAGCAAAACGTTTACACTTTGATTTTTTGTGCAACAGCAATATGGCAACACTTGCCACATTGTCTCTAAGTTTAATACACACATGTGGCTGCCATATTGTTGCAGTAATCACTGCTCTATAATCTGATGAAGTGCAACATCACGAAATCTCAAGTCCCTTGCAGTTAATCTACTGTCAGCTGTGCAGGACTAAAAGAGAAGTAACTATGGAAACTTTTTGCAAGTTACTTTCTCCGTATGTGTGTGTGTGTTTGTAAGTATAAATTAAAATATTTATGGTATATATTAAATTAAATATGGACCTACTCCAAATAACATCAACATGCTATTTCTATTTAAATTTAGCTTGGGGACATAGCTGCACGTACGAGATAAAATAAAAAAGGTGTACGTGCAGCAAGTAGTCAGTAGTGCTGCCGTTCACCGAGCACTACTCCTCGCCACACACAGACGCACACAACACACACACACACACATGGGATTTCTACACATATTGCAGCCAGTGTTGAGCAACAGCTCAGACGTACACGCACGTGTGTGTGTGAGTGTGTGTGTGTGCGAGAGTGTTGGATGAATTGAATGAATGCTTGATGATGTTTGCGTGTGCCTGCGTATGTGTGCGCTAGTGTCAAGTCAGGGACATTTAGTAATTCCGCAGGCATATCAAGGACAACGTACTCATAAATACCAAAGGCAAATGCCTCACACGCACACGCACAACACTGAAGCAACTGTGTTTGTCTGTTTGTATTTGTGTGTACGGAATTTTTAACTTCATTATCGAGACGGCGTTGCCACATCGTGTTCCTAGTCGTACGCTCCCAAGTGTGCTGCTTCAATGTCGTATCTGCGATTCTGCGTCACTCTTTGTCAGCTGTCTCTGAGCGCATAGCTCAACATCTTTCGCATTGGCTGCGACATTGGCGACAGGCCCTTACAACTTCCCTACTTCCCCACCCCCTAACGCAGCACATTGGCATGCATACTTAATGCCCAATGATGTGCATACCGCCCCCCACCTCACATCAAGCGTGTGACAAGTGTGTGCTGCTAACTTGCAGTAGAGTGTTTAAAATCGTATTAATTTCATAGCCTAGCTTAAATTCCAAGTGAAGTGTACAAATCTGTTCTAGAGCCACTCCTGCTGCTGGCCATAAATTCATTTGCTGTCCACCAATTTTGTTATTTATTTGACTTGAGCACGTTTGAGCCTTAGCCACTACCAACCTTTAAAATGATGCACAACTAAAAGAAGACGCCTTGCGCCTCTGCCGCGCCGCCGCTATTAGCTGCTACACCTCAAGTCACTCGGTCGCTCTGTCTCCGAGCTGTCAGCAGCCAAGCGTAACATGCCCCAAACTCAGCTGTGCGCCCAAGCGGCGCTGACTGCTGAAGCACACGATTTATAGCGACCTCTCGAGCACCCACCATTTCCTTCACGTTTTTGTTTTTAGTCTGTTTTTCGTTTTGTTTGTTTGTTTCTTTGGTGCTTTGGTTCTTTGTTTGTCGGTTTTGTTGGTGGTGCAAAAAGTTTTGCATTTCACAGCAAGAAATATTTTCGGCACGTTTTGGAATTTATAGCAGCAACAGCTTTTGGCATGGCTATTTATTTGTGCATTTGTCAAAGCCAAGGCAAGCCAAGTGTCTTGTGAGCCTATGAAAACAGTGACTTTTAAAACCAATCGCCGGAACACAGTGCGTATGAGTGATATTTGTAAAAGACGGCGAGAGCCATTGTGAGTGGTAGCACAAGTGGGAGTGGGAGTGGGAGTGAGCGGAGGGGCAGAGTTGAAATTTAATTAATTATGTGCCGCAGCTAGCTGCGAAATTTTGCATATATTGTGCGCCGCATTGTATGCAATGATTTATTACCACTCACACCACAATTACTCAAACACACGCACACGGCCACATTCACACACACACACACACCCTCGAGCCTACAACGTTTGCTTCTGAAATTTTGCTCTCTTCATACTCTGCATCTACAAGGTCAAGGGCATCATAGGATGAAACAGGCATGGCATCCACTTGACATGGCATCAATCTACGGGATACCACCGCAAGTTTCAAAAATATCAAAGAATATAAAAATATCAAACATCGTATAACCCATAGGCCAATTGAAACTGCCTCAGCTGAGGAATGACCCGATCAGTTCGAGCAGCATAATTGATTTAAGCTATCGTATATTCAATATAAAAAATAAATTTGATTGAAAAAAAAAGACTAAACGTACATTAGGGACGGATGCCGCCATTAGCAGAAATAATCATTATAAACAAAAAATCTGTGCCATGACATTGAACAAAATAAGTACAATACCGATTGTCTCGGTTGCAGCTACAGCTTACTGCCACCAAACGAATGGATTTTATATGCACATTTAAGCAAACGCAAGCAATAGGATACTGGAACTCGACCCTAAGCAACATCTTACAACCACTTAAAAGAATGTCTCTCGCTCGCCATTTGAAAACCAATATAAAATCTTAAATTGAAAATGGTTTTTTGTGAAAAAGAGACATAAGTAAAAGTACTAACAACCCCAACATATTTCAGCATATAAAAGGATTAAATTGTAAAAAGGGGAGAGTGCAGGGTATTTCAAGGTCGTGCATTACGACTGCTGCGTCACATTGCTTCTTTCTTCATTTTCTGCTTCTATTTTCCCTTTGCCTTTGGCTTTGTGCAATTTTGGTGCGAACCTTAAAAAGCGCAACATGAGAATTTATTTCTCGCGCATTTATCTTGTTGTTGTTGCTGCTTTGCGGTTGCCACATAGGTTCACACACACACACATGCACTCGCACTGCTACATCACAGGCACATGAGTAAGTGTTGCCACATTATTAATAGTTCTCTGCCACTTCGAACTCTGCTGCCGCAGTTACTGCTGCCGCTGCTCATGCTGCTGCTGTTGCACGGCCTGTCAAATTAATTTCAATTTAATTAAATTTTGTTTGTTACAACAACTAAGCAAAATAAATGAAAAATTTCTGTCAAATAAATGTTAAAAAATTGACTCATTGCTTCGCATTCGACAAAAAATGAAAGCCAAAATGTTTTCAACTGTTTGACTTTTTTTTCAGTCTTTAATGCTGAAACGTGGAGTACATTGGCTTTATGAGTATCTTTGAATCATGAAATTATGAGATAAGTATTCTTTTATTTAATTTACATTTAAGTTTCAAACGAAAATATTTCATAAGGCTGACTATACAAGATTTAATTTCAACGCTTTAAATCAGTCGGTTCCATGGTACATCTAAAAATTGATTGGGTAAAGTAATATTTATATTTTTTAAAATGGAAGCAATCAATTTTTAAACCAACAATTAATCTAATTTTTATCGTTTTCAAAAGTTATTTCACTGAATTTTGTATTTGTGAAGAAAAAAAAAATAAGGAACGAAGCTTCGTCTGCGTATTTTGTTTGCAGTCTATTTTGGAAAACCAGTTGAAACTTAAAAAAAAAATGATTGTTACAACATCTTATTTGCTCTCTTTACCTCTTGTACGGCATAGGATCTTTGCGAATCATGCTTATAAAGCGCAAACTTTTCTTTACAGAATTAAGAAGACACCTTAGAATATGAACATTACTACTACTAAATAAATCCAATAAAGTAAATGTAAATAAAATTTTTTGACAAAATTGTTAATTTTTAATCGTCCTCTATATCAACTTATATAATTCACTTAAAAACTTTATTAATTCTGTCAGTTTAACAGTATTATACTCTTAACTTATAGAAAAGTTTATACATTATTTATTTATTTATTGTAGCAAATAAATTAAAAACCATAATTTTAACTTTTGTTAATAATTGCCTATTTATTATTAACCCTTTTGAAAAAATGTTTTCCTTTTTTTTTGGTTAAATTGAATACCAAATAAGTTTTCTCACTTTGCAAACACCAAACATAGAATATATGTATAAATTTCTTGGACACAAATAATTTTTTTTGCTGAAGTTAAAAAAAATTCTACTAATTTTTGGCAAATGTAACAACTTAAGAACAAACCTAAAAAAAAAATTAAAAATAGTTGTGGCAACCCTAAAAAAAGCCAACTAATGTGTGGATGTCGCATGCGTTTGAGAGCACATATCTTATCCCGTCGATCTAGCTCCATTTGAAGAGTATGCAAAAGGGAAGAGCGAAAAAATTTGATTTTCTTCATCTTCTTTTCTTGACGCATGCAACTGTTGGCATTTTTTTTTTTGTTCCTTTTACATTTTCTTGTTGCTGTATTTCGCGCCAAGCGGCAAAGTCATGCGAGGAATCAGTGCTGCAGAAATATTTACAAGCATTTGTTTGCCTCCTCCGGAGCTATCCGGTATACGGCGAGTGTATGCGTGTGTGTGTGGGTGTATGCCCATGTGAGTAAGTGTAAGTGAGTGCGATGGTGCGTACGCTGCGAGTTTTGGAAAATTCTCACGCTTGGAACTCGAGCAATTTTTCGTAAACATCGTCGCACCGCACAACTCCTGCCACTACCACTGGCACTCCCACTCCCACTCCCACTGCCATGCTGTATCCTTTCATACTGCTTGACGCACGCACACACACACACACACACACACACTTTAAATAGTTGCCACAGTTGCTGCTCTTCTGCTACATTTCGTCTTCCTCTTTGCCCTTGCCATGCTGTTTGTTGTATTGTATGCTACAACAGCGTTTCGAAATGCGCTCATTTATCAATATGTCAGTTCTTGTATAACTATTAATGTTACTCTCGACTCTTTCTCAACTCAGGTTCTCTCCCATCCCCCACCCCCCAACACGTGTAGGCCCCGCTGGCATCACGTGTTGTTAGCAGTCGAAACTTATCGTAAAGTTTCGGCGTCAAATGCGTTTAACTAATTTTGAGCAATTTATTCTCATTCCCGCATGCATTTCGAGGCACTCACTCATAGTGCCTGAAATAGCCCGAACAACATTTTGCTTTAGATTTCTTAACATTTTCTTTCCATTACCATTGCCACATTTGCTTGCTTGCTTGCTGCCAAGTGTCATGTTGAAATTAATGCGAAATGCATTAGCATTAATAACTCTAGCTCTCTTAACTTGGTTAGAACTCACAACTTGCGCTAACTATTATTTATTAGCTTTGGTTAAAGCAAGCAGCCAGCTTTATGTGGCTTAAATCAAAGTTGCACAAAAATGCTTACCAATTAGTTGTTCACTTTTCGATAGCTAACCAAATTATGCAAAGTTATACAGTGCGTATGCGTGATATGCATTATATATGAAGATGCGCAATATACATATACAAAATTCTCTTTTTCCCTCGATTTGAGTTCTGACATACAGCAGTGATTTATTTAAGCCGCAAACAGAATGCAAAACAGTGACAACTGGCTGTAAGGGAGGCGTACCATGGGCGGTTCATAGTAAAATAAATATATTACTCTTAACTGAATTATATTGGTTAATGGAGCAAGCCGGCAATGAAATTAAATACAGTTTACAGTTGAGTTCAGAGTTTTTTTTTCATTCGTTTTTTTTTTTGTTTTTTGTTTTGCCAACATTGACAACAAACAGCAATTGAAGGATTGACATTTAAAGAGACGTCGGTGGGCAAGAGCCAGAGCTAGAGCGAGGTTGCGCTGTCAATTTGTTTGAACGGCGACAGTCGCACCAAGGGATCGCAACAGTTTTTTGCTTCCTGCCATTTCTCGTTTTTTTTTTCTTTTGCTTTTCACTCCTCTTCTCCTTGATTCTGCTACGCTTTGTTTATTATTTATGCATGGTAGTATGTGTATTAAATATAGCAAAGGAAGGATGTTGGGCTGGCATCAGTCTGGCAGCACTGTTAAAATGCCAAGCCCTTTTGTGAATTTTTTTTTTTTTCCATCTACTTGTCAGGCTCATCTGTGGCAAGGCGGCAAAGAGGCGGCACAAGCCGATGAGGCAGCATTTGCCATGTGCAGCTAGACTTTGGGCGGTAAGAGGGCCGGGCCGTGCCCTGGCCTGCCATTCGTATGACAAAAATACAAATTATGGCAAATGGGCGCAAATTTTAATGAAATTCAACGACATAAAAACGAATAAAACGAGCAGCACACATACACACACACACACACATGTGCGCCAGAGATGTCAACACCGAAATATTAAAAAAGCAATGACAGCAAAACGAGAGCAGCCCTCGTCAGACAGAGCAGAGCGTACAGACATTGGGGCAGGCAGCAGGCATACAGCAAGCAGCCAAAACGGCGCACGCGAATGCCAAGGAATTATGTGTAAAGTTGCATCATGTGGCAGTGAGAGATCAGGCGAGTAATAAAGTGTCAGTGTATGATAAAGTGAGGAAAGGGGATTTTAAAGCAACTTCGTTGAAATATCGACAAAATGGAGGTCATACAAAAATGTAATGTACAGATATGTATGTGGAAATAAATTGACCCAGGGATAATATTGTTCTTTTTCCGTGTGGATTTAATTACTGGCTCTTATGGTAGCGAATATTCACACAACTGAGTAATGATACCTTTACGCTTAGGGTTGCCAGCATGACTATTATAAAGATACTCTTAAAGTTCAGAGTTAACTTTTAACAATTTTTTACGATAGGAGCGCTGCGAAGTACCTTATATAAATAAGACAAAAGTTACTTATGGAGAGTTAAAGGGTATATGAAAATCCACCGCAGCCCATTGCCGCCTAGAAGCGAATATACACATTCAATGAAAAAGATGCAACAACTACGTGTGTGAATCAGTGTCTCCTAGATATACCTAGAAAATGTATGAAAGAGCCAAAGTTCTTTGAAATACTGAGGAAAGTCGTGACAAGCACTGAAGTAAACATAGGAGAATGGCAAGGGACACTACCAATGCAATTGCAATTTCGAAATAGCTACCTAAAATAAAATGAATCACTCAAATCGAGTGACTCGGAGCAACAAACGATAGTGGTTCCGTTTCTTTTTTGTGATCAAGATAGTATGAACGAAGGTCGGCCTACGCCCTTCGGCACTGCGACCCCTAGGAGTCTATTGTGTCTAGTATTTCACGTAAGTTAGCTAGTTCTAATATACGGAGATTTGTCTAAAAGTTGCTAAGCAATCTAGTTGTAGTAAACAAGGGATTGAAAGAAAACTGTTTCATCAAAACATTCGCTTACTCGCGTATATATCGAATGATGCAGACAACCAAAACACCATTCGTTCACTCCATTTTTGTTAAATCTTAAATGTTCCTTAATGAGATCCATACGAAAATTAAAGACGACTTTCACAATTTTTCCAATCTAATACATAGCAATAAATATATCATGGCATATTTCGCCTATTAAAGTCAGGGCTAGGTGAGGAAACTTTTCGCAACTATTGTTGGGATTCCGGCTATTGCCATAAATCTATAAAATATGGAGCTGCCAGTTATGCGGTTTTTGTTTTTTGCGTATATTTATTGTTTATTAATTGAAGCGGTAAGAGTAAGGGGGCAGGTAATCGCTATTGAGGCATATGGGAAATCAATTTCATTGGAAATATGAAAATCATCTCAACAATGCATAATTTATGCATGTTGTAACATATCACATTATAACAAAACTCATACACGCTCACACAGACACGCACACACACATACATACAAACACCTCAATGCACACAGAGAGCATTAATTCATGAGTTTCTCTGTTATTGCCGTTTCCGGTTTGGTACTTCCGTTTTTCACGCACTTTGGCAGGACATAAATTGAGGTTAATTCCGTGTAGAAAGGGAATTCATGGCAAGACCAACGCACGAGAGACATACTGGCAGAGGAGAGACAGAGAGAGAGAGAGACAGAGAGCGATAAGTGAAAAAAGCGAAACATTTACTCAACGACAATTACGTGTGAATTTCGCATTTCATGAATTTTGAAAACATTTGCCGTTTGTATGCATATGCAAATGAAATGAAAACTTAATTTGCCGACTCTTGCATCAAGTTGTTGCTGTTGTTGCTGCCACAGCCATATCCGCTGCCGCAGCTACTGTTTTTATATTCCTACCATTTTATTTTATTGCTTTAAATATGTAAAAATTAATTTTTTTTTTGAAAAATTTTCGCTCAACAGCTTTTGACAAACGTTTGCTTAATTGATTTCGCATACATACGATTTTGCAGTATTTAATAGCAATTAAAAGCATATGCAACGCATATATTTCGAAAATAAAATAAAGATACTGTAAAGCCTAAGCCTTGGGTGGACGAAGGGAAAGGTGTGGGCGGGTTGGGGGTTCCTAGAGGGCAGCGCCATATTGTTTGCATTATTAAAATGGCGTACTACCCCAAGTAACCGACGCACAGCATACGGAATTAAAAGCAAATATTTTGCTTGGAAAAAATTACAAAAATTCAAACACACACGCAGTCGCTCTCAAAGCGTATAAGCTAAAATATTTGCACAAACGAATACATGCATTCAATGTATTCGCTATATTCGCTATATTCGGTGTAACAAAGACAAGTGAAATTGGTTGGTAAACAAGCTTGCGCAATAACAAAAGAAACACACATAAACAGTGCTCCCGCTATAAAAATTGCTTCCGAAATCAATTTCCTTTTTCATTTGTGTAATGTAAAATGCAGCAAAACAAATCAAAATTAACAAATACAAATGTGTGGGGGGAGTGTGAGTGGCGGGTGTGTGATGGGTTGATGGCAACACGAAACACATACGAATACAAAATGGCGCTCAGCATGTGGCAGCCATAACATGCAACAGAAGCAGCAGCAGCAACAGCAACCACTATAAGAAATGTTTACTCTATTACATTGCTTTTGAGAGGGAATCGAGGGGGGGAGGGGTAGTGCTCCGCGGGCGAGGTGAAGTCTGATTGCTTAAGCCAAAGTTAAAGCTTAGCGCAAATGAAAATTTAACTCTGGCGCTTAATCAGCAGCAGCAGCAGCAGCAGCCACAGCGACAGCAGCGCATGCAGTACCAACAGCAACAACAACAAGCATAATCATGCAGCTGCGCGTCGCCATGGGGTTGCAATACAATATGTGTAGGGATGTGTGTGTGTGTGTGTATGAGTGGGTGTCAGTGACGTAGACAAAGGGAGGGTTCGGACGAAGAATAAAGACTTCATTTTGCGAAATTTGTTGGCAGCGATAGTAGTTAGCACTGCGATTGTAGAGGCATCTTCAGAAACGGGACAAAAGACGGAGAAAAAGTTGGCACTAAAGAAAACTCTTTCGCGTTTATAGGTTAATTGTTCAGCGTTGCCACCTAGTTCAAGAAATTAGAGAGTTCGTTTTCAAGAATGTACTGTCACATATGAGATATATCGAAGTCGGTATACCTGAAAAACCAATTCAAGCACTTGACGTAATACACACGGGTTTGATGGGTTCGATTTGCACACTTCCTGTCTATGGGTTCGTTTTCAAGGTATATGCGAATAGAAACACATTAGGTGTACCGTTTGCCCTTGTACTACTCATAGAACTATCGTAGTTGTTGGTCTAACACTTTGGTCTTCAAATAAACTGTTCCGACTCTACCCTGACCAAAGAGTACTAAAAGTGTTTTGATTAAGAACTCCAAAGTTCGCCTGTTGAAATGTTTCAATAAGTACTTTTTAAAGAATTCAGTTTTTGGTACGTCGCAAATCAAAACAGCTTCTCTGTTCTAGATGAGTGCTTTCTAAGCTATCAAACATAAAATATATTTATAATTTTTAGTGCGAAACCTTCACAATGCACCTAATTGGCTCCGTCCCTGGGTTTCTGTATGTGTGTGTCTATGTGGCAGTCTGTTTAACTAACCTCAATCCGTTGCATAGTGCCGCACAGCGTAGCATGTAATAGTACAACAGTTTGAAGCATGACATACATTTTTAATGTGCCACACAGAAAGGGAGAGCGACCACTCCCGGGACAAGGGATTGGCTTAGAATCTTCTTTCGGTAACTTCTGCTCATTAATTCGTCAAGCCAAATGCATTTTAATTATACTTACCATATTGTGTGTATTTCCTGGAAAATCTTATGCAGAGCATATCAATTATAAACTATGCATCAGTTTGGTTTACAGCTGTCCGCCTCTAAGTTACGGTCGAAGGTCAGCAGCTTGTGGTGAACCACACAACACTCACCTGAATTAAGTGCGGCTATGGTTGAGGTGTTACTTGTGGTTACCCCCCAAATCACACCCACTTTTTGCCGCAATGCAAATACAACATGTACAATAATTCATGTTAAGTCCTGCGACCACAACGCAGTGCATCAAAGGATATGCGAAGCGTACCGTAAGAGGGATTTTGGCTTGTAGCGTTTACCGATTTCAAAGAGGACCGCATGCGGTTCAAGCCATAATTTATGATTATATATGCTCATCGGTAATGTAAGTGTTTTGCTGGACAACATGGCGTATGCAGGGTTATAAACGGGAAGTGTGAGACATACAATATATAAGAGCAACCCGTAAAGCTCACTTCTTAGCAGAAATTAATGTGCAAGTTCTTGTGATTTGCGCGATTTGTATCAAGCGTGGGTAAGGCACAAAAAAGGAGCAATGAGTTAAGGGGCGTAATGCACGTACCATTAGGGGGAAGTAACAAAAAAAAAAACTTTTTGCACTTTTTTATTGAGGTTAAGGGTTTCGAATACAAAAAAAAAAAAAGAAAACTGCCATTGAGCTCAATATGAAGTGCCCCGAAAACTTTAGCCCAACCTCATCGATGAGCTGATAAGTGCCACTTTAGTCAACACGTGTGGAGACGCCTGTGCGTGAGTGTGTGTATGTGTGTGTGTGTGTGTGTGAAGTGGCAAAGTTCAAAAAGTTATTTGCATGTAAATTTCTTGTTAAGATCACAAATGTAATACAAATCGTTGGAAATAAAATGGAAACAAAAAACCAAAGAGCTGCAGACAAAACTTTAGACAAAACTGAAACAGAGGGAGTAACAGATAAGGCCGGCAACAAGCAAGCGATAAGCAAATGCTTGAATTGTGAAATAATGGAATTCTCTGGTAGCTTATGGTATGGGCTGTTATAGGGAATTTCCCACAGATAAAGTAATGAGTAGAAAACAAAAGGCGGCAAAATGAGAAATATCGAAAGCAGAGCAAGTGCAAAGTATTTTTACCCAAGTACATACAATTGAAAACTTGGCAATTGCCATTGCATAAAACTCTTTTTCCACTTACCCAATGCCAACCGTCCCCCCACCCCCCGACCCACCAGCAGCAACTTTAAGTCTTCCGCCCTACACAGTGTGTGGGTGTGTGCGTGTATGTCGGCGCTTTGTTTAGCAAAACATTACAAAATGTTGGCACATTATTTCCGTTTCCGCTCAACTGGCAAAATTCATTAAGCTCCAGCAAAGTTGTGTTGCCTGTCTGGCAGCCTCTGCCAGCCATTCAATCAATGACCTCACCGTCCTAACAATCTACCCTTGCTTCCTGGAAAACGCTCATGCTATCAACCGTTGCCGTGCGCTCAATAAACTTTCAGCCCACTTTGTAACTTCATTCATCAAGCTTTGGTAAGCTGGCAGCACGCAGCCTGTCGCCGCCAGCCAGACATTCCAAGCAGGCTGCTTCTGTAAGTGTTCTGCAAATATGGCCAATACAATAGCTGCCAATATGTATACAAGTTTTTTTTTTTTTTTTTTTGGGTCGCTGCGCTGCGACGTTGTTGCTTCACGATGCCACCAAGTGCACTACTGCAACACTCACATCCTTGCGTCTTGCCAATTGACATGTCAATAATGACTTCTTTTTTCTTTTTGGGTTGCATAGCATTAGTCTTAAGTAGGCAGTCAGACTGCTAAAGTCCCAAACAATTCATGTTCGAAATGGGAACGATAAAAACTTGGCCAAATCTGACTGCGAATCTCAAGGGGCAAAAAGTTGGTTGCGGAGCACAAAGTGATTTGGCAATAAGTTCCTGAGCCAAATGTCAATTGGGAATTGAATGTCGCGCGCGTAAATCGCAACCGCATTTAAAGGCACTCGTCATTCAGTTACGACGTAGTGGGTTCGCCTGTTCCCAATTACAATTCAATTTCGATCGTTCTGTAGCTGAATCTGGCATTTGCGTTGCTGCCTGGACCAAACTGAATCAGTCGAAAATTTAATTGACCATTCAAAAGCAAAGGCGCATTGTCACGTGCAACATAGAGTGCCGGCCCAGAGACAGTGTGACGACATTGAGTAGGATATACACAGTCGGGAGGATATCAACAGGCTACCAAAGACAACGACAACGCCAACGACAACGACATCGACAGCTCCAACGACATTTAGGAAAAATTCGAAATTGCTGCTGTCATTGGAAATCGTTCGAGTTGTTTGTCGTTGCGTGCGTTTATCTGCTGGGGCGCCTTGCTCCTGCTTGTTATCGTCATCGTGTTATCCCAGTCAGCATACAGCCAGCACCATGATTGGCACTTTGCTCACACGCACACCAACGAATGGCCCAAAATGCCAACCAAGCTACTCGTGTTTATTGAACAACAGTTACAAAGCAAATTTCGCAGACCAGAACCGGACTTTTTAGCGCTTCAATGGAGACAAAATTTCAATTGAATTCAGTTGGATAAGAATAATTTTGAAGAACTAAGTAAATGTGACATTAAGCTCGTATACAAAATCTTTTCGTTTAATTCGCTACTTTTAACCAACTTCAAAGCTGTCACGTCTTTGACTAATTATCAACATAATTAAAAGCCCCTGACGCAAAAGCTACAATCCCCAAAGACTGCGTTATCTGTTATTATTGCCACGAGGCATTGGTATTTACTTAACTATAACGTTAATACTCTTTAAGAGAGTGTATGCAGTCAGTAATGAAAAAAATTTTGTAAAAAGATGAAATTTTGATGGATCTTATCCATGCTACTGTTAGAATACGTTAAGAAATTATGTTCCAAAGAGACAGAGGCTATGATTACAGATGATTCAAGCAATGTGTAACGCTTGCTTTGGAACCATGCAACCTCTGCAATATAGTAATGCGTTGGTCTAGCCATTGAGGAAGTCCAAGCCATTGCTCATTATTTTATATAGCTCCCGCTGGTACGTTTCATTCTTATGCTTACTTGGCCAAGAGTATGTAAACTTCGTGTCCCCAAAGGCTACTTTTCATTTCCGTTTCGAATTTATTTTGAACAATTCTTCCGGGAGGGCGCGACAACTCTAATTGAATCACGTGCTTCGGCTGAAATACTTCAACTTTGGGTGTAAATGTGACTGTGACCAAGTTCGATAGTCGAACTAGAAACACACTTAGTCACTATGGGACCCCACAAGATACTTACTTGTACAACAGTCGAACAGCTTAATCATCATCAACTTGGCATTAGTCACACACACATACACACACACGCACATGCAGAGTTATCCCTTTATCTCTGCTACTCCTCGCAGTGCGTGTGAACGCGTATCCTCAAATGTCATTGGGAATGCCATTTACAATTCTCTTTGATAACCACGACAATGAAGGCATTTAGTAAGGCGCCATCGTCAGCAGCGTCAATGGCAGCAGCGACGCTGGCAACACTTGTGGCAGCAGCAGCTTCGTAGTCACCATTACGGTCTAGTTTAGTTGCATTGAGCTGATAATTATGCCATATGCTTTTTACTGATACCACATACGAACATACACTCAGAGAATATATGGCCCTCATATTTGACAAAAATAACTTATTAGCTTCCTTCGACCGTTATGGTGGACCCCTATCATACCATCTTCCAGGAAATGCAGCTTATCCCACAAAAAAGCATGCTTTATTTGATAGATGAAATTTCTTATGGAAACTAAGATGTCTTTGCTGGTCTAGTTTTTTCCTTTTTGGAAACTATAAAGAAATTGCAGAGCTGTCGTATATAAGGTAACAATTATTGTATGGCAGATTTTAACGCTGGGTTCAGTTTTTAACTAAATCAATTGGACTTTATGAAGAATCAGGGCTCTCGGTAGCGTACTCACTTCTAAACCGAAAGATGGGTGGTTCGATATGTTGCACTGTTGCATTTTCATTTTTAAGCTGAATGTGCTTGTTCACTTCGAACAGCCATAGATATATCCATCTCCGACTTTGAAGCGATGACCATGTTCAAGAGGAATACATTTATTTAATTTAGTGCTCTCTTAGAACTGAACCAAGAAAATTTATTTTCTGTTATAAATTAAAATAGGTAGAGAAACTTCATTTAA
This sequence comes from Chymomyza procnemis, assembly GCA_035046065.1. Lineage (NCBI taxonomy): Eukaryota > Metazoa > Arthropoda > Insecta > Diptera > Drosophilidae > Chymomyza > Chymomyza procnemis. The sequence continues at coordinate 822,209 of JAWNOJ010000026.1, forward strand.
GCTAAATTTATATTTCTAAGAGGAAACCAACGAAATAAAAGTCTGTATCGAGAATTATATATTGAAATAAATCTTCATATACCTAGCAGAAAATACCTTCCAAACTCTTGCAACATTTCGTATGGTTAATAGTTGTAGTTATTTTAATTGGCAAAAAACTGAAACCCCAAAGCCTTTTTGATTTAAATATCATTATAATTCTATTTAATTAGAGACATGAGATATTTTTTTGGGACAAAAACGCACCCACAGGGTAACTCGAGAGCACTTTAAGCTTACATCTTAGTTTGAGGATGAATTATTCCTCTTTTCAATGAAATCGCATTGATCAGATTTTGGAATTCTCAACTTTATCCCGTATGTACTTCAGAGAACTTCATCACATCGCATGCACTCATGTATTTCGCTCAGTGTTCTGGCTGACATTACGCACATTTAAATTGGCGCCATTAACACGTTACAATACTAGCCCATTTATTGTTTTAGGCGCAACAAACTATCAGATGCATGCAACGATTATGTAATTGATACACGTGGTGTCAGTGGAAGTGTGAGGTAGTGTGGGTGCATGAGTGGTCGAGCTTATCGGTGTACATATATGTGCGGTTATATACCATATATGTATGGATCCGTACATATCGAAAAGCTAATTACACACGTTTGCATATCACGTGCCACTTGCATTGTTTATCTAAATCGTTATAGCTCGTGATGGGATTCCTACTTTAGTTGCAGTAATTGTAGTTTTGGTTTTGTTGTTGCAACTGCCACATTGCAATTTAATTAAGTCACGCAGCATTTCAATTGTTTTTGCTATTTAATGCAACTGAGCTGGTCTAATTAAGTTTGTTTGGTTTAAAGTTAAAAAAAAATACAATTAATATGTTTTTTATATTTTATATAATTAACTACAAGAGCGCACTTAAGAGACTACTCAAATAATGCGCAAAATTATTTATTTTATTGCATTTTTATAATCAATACTCAAAAAATTCAAGAGATTTAGGTCCGCACACTTCCACGTTACAAGTTAGTGCGCATGAGCAACAAGTTGGCACACAATCCATAGTGAGCAGTTTTGTGCGAAGAAGAGCAACAGGATGACCCATCAACTGTTTAGAATTTAAACTATTAATTTCAAGACCCAAAGCAGGGACCCCTGGCGATAGCGAGTTCGGCTATTGCAATTGTCGGTGTTTTTGGATTTCTTACGATTTTAAACTCAATATCTATCTAGATGTTAAAATTTTTCAAATGACTAGCACATTTATTTATAGCTTTGTTTTCAACCCCATATTGGGGTAAGACCATATTACTGCAAAATCGCTGATTTCAGCGATGAATGAAAAATTTTGCATCAACCATGCGGAACCTCAACCTCTAGAACAAGATTGAAACTGCAGTTGTTAGGATAAGTCTCGAAACAATCGAAAATGTACTTCAAAAATTATCGCAAACTATTTTTATACATAATCAAACTTTCGAATAAGAATTAAATGAATTACAACCAGCACACACACACACATGTGTCAATGTGTCAACTCTCTTTCACGTATTTACAAGATTGTCGCTCTTGCGCTCATTTGCGCTCTTGCTGCCTGCACTTCATACTCATTCAATGAAATATTTGCTTATCGAAACCTTCATACCGATTAATTGGATCAAATCCATAAATTTCCAAAAAAAAAAATAATATTAAACGTTTTTAGTTTAGTTTTTGCAGTTCCAAGGCAAGTTAACATTTGTTTAACAACTATCTCCGACGCTTAAACAAAACCTACCTCAAATATTACTTCTGGAAGTTAATGTTACGCATGAGTTAAAAGCAAAACTTCTGCACTCCATAAAGACGGTTCACTTGATTTCGCCATAGTCAACCATTTTCATATAAAACGTTGTTTTTTAACTTATTTTTTCTTTTTTACTTATTTGCACATGCATGAAAAGTGTTGGGATAAGCATAAACACACATTGCATTGACTTTTCCGAGTTTTCTTCGGGTGTTTCTCTTTTTTTTTTTGTACCCTTCCCCTATTGCAGCGAATTCTGTTGCTCTACATAGGAAAGAAAAAAAAATAATAACAACAAGGTCACACAAGCGTGCAAGCATTACCATAGATGTACTTCTGCAGTATGCTTTGGGACAGAGCTGTACTCGGAAACAGAGGTGGTAAAGACGCCTCACCTGGTTTTCAACTAGTCTGCCTTGTTAACTGTCGCAGCCAACAGGCAAATACGCGAAGAGAGCGCCTCGAATGCGCCTAGATGCCGTTCTCCTGCAACGTGTTTGTTAGGCAGTCCAAGGAAGCGTAAGACATTTTCCTCCTGGCTTGCCTTTTGCACGTGTGCTTAAAAATATATTTTTTTATACTCGCACATTGCACTCTATCCAGAGAGGGGTATATGAAAGCACTAAGAAAGAAATTTTATTTATATCGTAATCAAATTCTTAGAAAATTCTAAAAGACTTTAGCGCTTGTCTGTATCAGGAGTGTGATTCTTGAAAGTCTCAATGAAAATTTATAAAATTTTCTCAGATTTTTTATTAAACGGGGTCAGCCATAACTTTCTTGGTTTTAAAGAAGTTCTTAAAAAATTTTATTCGAAATTAATTTTTCTTTAGCTCTACTGTCGGAGCTTGTGAGTGTGTTGTACAGGAGAAGAATTAGTAGGCATAACCCTTAGGAAACCAAGAGTCTCACAACAACCAAAAAGAAAACTTAAGACAAGCTGAATTGAAAAACATACTACCCCTTGGGAATACTTAGTGCCGCAGCAAGGTGGACTTAAGAAAAAGATCACTGATCAACAAAATATGAATTGGATCAAATAATATTTTTTATAGCATTCAACTCAAGTATACAATTTTTTTTTTAAGTGCGATATCTTCGCTTTAGATTTATCAAAAATGACTTTTACCAGCAATCTGAAGTTCTTGTACAAAATTATAAACTAGATTGAAAGAGATGATTGATTATCATTTGATTTCAAAAGTTTTAAAATCGTCAAATAGTGAGTTAATCAAAAAGTAACTAACCATTTGTAAAAAGGCTAAAAATAGATTTGTCGTTATTTTACGAAATTAACTGATAAAAGTTCGAAATACTGAAACGTTACAAAGAAGTTCAAATAGAAACACGTGAATCCATTGAGAGATCGGTAGACTACCTCAATTAACGATGAACTCTGACAGAAATTGTAAACCGTAAATTGAACTGATAATTAAAAAGTTAAAGACGCTAATGGAAAAGGATTTCAAACAGCGAAAAAAAACCCTAATTAACAAACCAATGCACTTGTAAAATTTCTACAAAACAGATATTAAACGGAAAATTCATCAGCAATAGAATATATATTCAGCTTCGCGAAAAAATTTCCATAGTTCACAAAGATTTCCCCCCCTCCCAAGGCGTAAAGTGTAATTCTAGTTCGTTATCTTTGGGACTCCAATTTGCTGCTGCCGCTTGCAGTTCCTCGTAGTTGCGTCTGTTGTGCATGTTGTTTGTAGTTCTTTCGTTTTTCTGCAATTTGTTTGTAGACGACGACTCGTTATTTTATTGTTTGTTGCACATAAATTTTAACTGCAAAATGGCAAAGGACAACTTACTTGCCCCACCCAGCTACTGCTCCTGCCACTCTCTACTAGGCTTCCAGATCGTTTCGCTTTGTTGACAATTTGCCTGCAGTGCATGGGTTCTGTTAGCGAGTTGGGTGCTTCCACGGCACTTAAGCGCATTTCTATTTTATTTCAACTTATTTGCTGCGGGTGACTAATTTTTGTTGATTTTATTTTGCAATTACATTGCAAATAATTTACCTGGTTGCAACCATTGTAAACAAACAAACAGTTTACGCCATGTTTTCAATTATCCTACATATATACGTTATGTAGGATATGATGGGTAAGTTGGTTGGGTGCAAGTGCCGTGCCGGTAACGAGCGCACACAATTGAATTTTAGCTGGAAATCCTTTTAGAGCTCTCTCCGCTTACGACTGTCTGACAGTCGCTGTCACATATGGAGCTAAAACCAAACACTTATTTTGATACAAAAACTCTAATGGGCCAATCGAACCAATTCCCCATACCAGCCAACCACCAAGCAGGGGTGGCGCGATTTTTGGGTAGCGTATGGGTGGGCGTACTTAAAAGCTTAAGTGAAATTACACTCGAGCGGAGCAATTTCATCCACAAAATGCACAACACTAAAAGCTTTCGAAAAAAACGAAAAAATTTGGGAAATTCTAAAGTGACATTGCGATAATCGCGTAATCGATGAAGTCTGTCATTACCATGAGCCAGTGCCAAGGCGCAAAGTCACTGCTGTGCTGTGCTGTGCTGTGCTCCACTCTGCTGTGCTGTCGCTTTGAATGTTCTGTGCCAGTGAGTGAGTGTGCCGCTGAGGAGGCGCCAAGTCAATAAATAAAATTTTAAATGAAAAAACGCCGGCTTGTGGAGCTGTAAAATCACTTGGGCGGCAAAATGCGACAGTTTTGGGATGCGGGCTAAAGCGAATGACAGTTTAGTTTTTGACGCAAACACTCAAAGCTGTCGCGTGCAGTTCCATTGATAAGTGGACGGACGCCGCCAGCAAAGACAACAAAAACAGCAGCGCAAGTGAATGTGGCTGTGGAAGTGCTAGTAGCATCTCTTATCGGGTTACAGCCCAGCCCCAAAAATTAAAAAAAAAAAAAAAAAAGATAAAGTAAAACTTTAAGCCTTGATTTCACAAGGCGCTTTGGATGCTACTGCGCTGGCAAATTCAATTTGACAGTTGCAAGAATTCAATTTTCTTGTCATCATGTTGCGGATTAGTTTCGTGCTTGTTCTGCGATTGTGGCCAGAGGCTACTATCCTGCTTGTGCAAGTGTTTGGTTAAAGTACTGGCTGCATGGATGCGGACATCATTTGGCATATGCAACTCTGCATGCAGCTGCTTCAAAGCGAAACACGCACAAATGAGAAAAGTTGTAGATTCCTAGAACTGCAAAAAACTTTGCTGCAGCTCGGGCATAGAAGGAAACAGCAGCAGCTTCACCAGCATCCTTCCGTGCGTCCCGTCCCATAGTGTCATAGTGGAAACAACAAACTTTGCCGCAAAGTCATGTGCGTGTTGTGTACGCCTCTGGCATTGTGCTCGGAATGAGATGCAACCGTGCATTCTCTTCAGTCAGCAGCTGCACCAAAGTTCGACATAAACGTACGTCCGTACGCCGCCGATTCGTCCAAACGTTCATCGTTTGTCCATGATCAGCCGTGTACGTACTTGTGCCATCGTACGTACCACTGTCACTGTATGTTCGTGATTATAATATGAGTTGTCTTAAGTGCATTTAATTTTCACAATTTTTGGCATGTCAACAGCACTCGGTGTGCCTTTGCTCTTCCTCAAGCCGCAAGCTGTCAACTACAACAACAGCAAGAGCAACGGCAACAAATAGGATCACAACAAATACAACAACAACAACAGCAGACAGGAATCAAAAACGTGCACCCAAAAGTATGCTTTGGGCCTAATTTGTTAAAATGTAGATGGGGCTGGCTGTGTCAGGCAGCAGTGTCAACAAAGACATCATGCCAGAGATAGTAAAACATTTCACACGACGAATGTCGAATACACTTGCACACGGTCGATAATATGAAAAGTAAACAGAGTAATTGATATTAAAAAAGGTCCAAATCGTTTTTTTTTTTTTTCAAAAATAAATCATAAGGCGTTCAATTACACGCTGTTATCAGATAAATGTGCAACTGGTAAACGTGAAAAGATGACACTGCCAGCTTGGGCAGACGCAGCTCATACAGATAACACATGGTGCGAACGACAGAGGAAAATGAGAGCATCTTACTTCGGCACAAAAGGTATCATAGATCCTTAAAATTAAGTTGTTTAGCGCCGACGAACCAGCAGCCAAGTTGTATTATACCGAAAATACGGAACAACACGCATTGCACCAAATAAACTCAAGATTAAGTGTATACCTTTCGAAAAGAGCATTAATATGAGATACCAACCCGAATGACTTATAGACTCAGCTTAAATACTTAAATGCCGGCAACAAGGAGAAAGAACACAAAAGTATAAAAACACTGAAAACATAGCAAAATCAACAACAACAATGAAAACAAAAAAAAAGAATACCAACAAAAATATGAAAGATGCCAACACAGAGAGATGACGACAGGGCACGGGAGAAGCCAGAAGAAGGCAAAATGAAAAACAATTTGCTGCCTACGCTTTTTCTCATGCTTTTGCTTTGGCTGCTACCTCATTGTTGTTGCCTTTGTATTTGTTGTGACAGTAGCCCAAACCGAAGCTGGTTGATGGATTACAGCCAAAAGGCAGCTCCCTAGCCGGATTTACAAGACACACACCAGTGACTTAACTAAGGCGTGGCGGGGGGCGGCAACTGCATGATTAGGCTTTTGTTTGTTGTATGTCAAAATTGTATAGCAACACACACCAGCCGCCAGCTGGCCTATACCTAAGTAGGTACCCACCCGCCAGACCCAGGATCTTTCGCAATCCCTCGCAAAAGCTGACTTCAATTTCCAAGTCTCTCACTCCCGCTTTCGGACGGTATCTGTATCTGTGGCAAAGTGATTTGTGTGCCCAGGGATTGCAAAATACGTTTAATGAAGTGAAGGGTTAAATTTGACAAGCCCCTGGCAACGGGCTAAGGGGTAAGACCCAAAAGAAATAGAAAACAGAAGCGGCTTACACACAAAAGAGGACGCACCAACACACACACGCGCACAGTCAAGTACAAATAAAAGAAAACTCCATTTAAACACGCTTTCCATTCAGTGGCAGCTCAGTTCAATTCAATTCTCAAAAAAAAAAACTTAAGAGGAGGCTTCACTAGGTATCGCTTTAGAGTGGGTAATGATGCAGCTTTAAAGGCTACACCGCCTTAAAGCCGAACCAATTATTTTATGATGCCATTGAGTGACCTTCACACACACACGAACTCATGCGTCAATTTGGCCGCCATAAAGGCAACTGGCGCAACATAATCATTTATCATAAAAAATGGTCGAGCGCATTTCTCAAGCGGCCAAGCGGCCAAGTGGCGTATGTGATTGCGCAAATGCCAAGCTCGCTCGCTGTTATTCTGCTTCTGGCCAAGAGCAGCCTACCAAAGTTAAAAGACGGTGGCCCGAAAAAAAAATATGACCAGCTTGGCTTTTCAAAATGCCATAAATTTGCCTCTGGGCAGGGGTAGGAAGAAGACGCCGGTGCGTAGTCACGACCAAGAGAGCAAAGGCACAAAAGTTGCGGATATGCGAAACGGCAATGGGCACCATTTGTCTAATTTTAATGGGCATGCTAATAGAGCCATTGGCTCGCCAGCCAACAACGTAGCCACTATATATATATATATATATAGATATGTACCTACAATATAAAGATATGGTGCAGGGTTCTGTTGTGTGCAACAACAGCACCTGCCCCAAGTGGCACTTTCGAGCGTGTGAGTGGTATGTCCGCGTGCTCGACGGCCAATCCAACTAGTCGACTTTTAATTTATGTGCGGCAACTGGTTTGAAACTTTTTGGGCCATTAAATACCTCAAAATGTTAAATGACTTACAAGCCAGCCCCAATCTTGACGCCGATTGACTAATCCCATAAACATTTCGGCAAACTTCTCGCTGCTCCACGCACATACTTCCAATCCGCTCTCTAGGCATCTATAAAGCATACAACGACTACAAGTACTTGGGTGCTCCCGCAATCATTGCTGTTTTTTTTTTTTTCATTTTTATTCTCGTTTTTTTTTTTTGAATTGACATTACGTGCGGCTTTGTGTGCCAAGTGCTGAATCTCAGCGAGTCACTGCGACCCGAAAACAGTCCAAATAAAATGCGTCCTTGACCAAGCGGCTATCGATGAGATTTGGGATCAGACCACATCAAATTAACAATTTTATTTGCAAACTTGGCTGCCAGACGGTCGCCATTTTCCATACATTCTCAATTGAGTGTCTCTCTTGTTGCTCACTCTCTTACTATCGCTGTCTATCGCTCTCTCTCTTTCTCTCCGACGCCTTGACATATGCTAGGTTTACACTGCTATTTTATCTGCAAAAATTGCTTTGAAACGTACATGTAATCGCTTAATGTTTATTTAACTTCGAGTACAATATTTGAAATGTAAAGGATGCTTTAAACTAAGAAGACCGGCAAAATGATATCTTAAGGATTTTCATTCAGGATAATGTCTGATTATTTGTCTAGCAGTGGTATGCCAAATAGACGCTATTTACTATAGTTCCCTGTTCTCTTCGAAGAGCTATTAATAGAGAGCTTACATTGTCTGCCTTTGGAGCAATGTCAACAGCTATGGTATAGACCGAAACAACAAAACAAAAAAAAAGTGCTGTATTACAATTATAAAGTTATTATAAAGTAAATTCTTATTTTAACAAATTGCATCGATGTAAACTTAGCATGACAATAGCAACTGTAATGAGCCGTAAGGGTTTTCGGGAAGTGATGCACTTGCTCTTGCTATCCGGCAGCTCGCTGACAGATTTAAATTTCTTTTCATATTTAATCTTATTCACTTTATAAAATTTGCATATTTGCGACGTTTGCAAAGCAGAAAAAAATAAAATTTGTTGCATCTATCAGCTGTTTTTTCATTTTCTTTTCACGTTTGTCTTTAGTTTTTACTTTTTCCTCTAGATGGACTTACAATTTATATTGCTGAACAGAGAAAAAACTATTTAACTAAATTATTATTTTTGAATCATTTTCAATATAGAGTCATTAAATACTAGAAATACTATAGAAAAAAACTATTTTACATTTGGTATTGACCAACAATCCTTTCATAAAGTGTTAGAAAAAAATGACCACTTCAAAGGTAAACTATCATCAATCAGCTCTTCACCTATTTGCCATTTACATTGAGACCAAGCCAACAAAACCAAGCTCTGCTCCACTAAGTGTCTGTTGAGCGTCCAGCCAGACAACCAAGCAATTCAATCAAAACAAATAGCAGCACACAAATGACTAAACCATGGTGCTGGACAGGAACGGTATGGGATAGCAGCGCCACCAATGGAAAACAAAGGAGTGCGACAATAAATATTTATGAATGTGCTCCGTTGCAGTGCAAATAGAAAGCAAACAAACATCAATACAACAAAAAGACTGAGTGTTGAGAATACAGCCAAAGGGGATGGAGGTAGGCAATGGAAGCCACTCAGATTGGTAACCAGTGTGGCTGCGCCAGTGCGGTACACTGAGTGTAAAATGCATATGCATTTTAATTCATTTATCACACCTGAGTACATTCAAATGAAGTACTCATGGTGTAGTGCTGTTTGTTTAGAATTTTACACGAAATGCCCGTAAGTGCGGGCTTTGTCAATGCGGCGGAGTGCTGGTTAGGTTGGACATGGATACGAGCTTGTGGGTCTCGGTTGTGGAAGAAGGAAGCGTGAGCACACGTCATGCGTTTCCCAACGAATTTAATTTAAAACGTTGGCCAACAAAACGTTGAACCTCAATCAGCAACAATGGAAATAAAAGAAACCGGATTTAAGTGCGGGAAATAGCATCCGACTGTTGCACGTTCCATGCACGTGCTTCAACTAATTTCGTATGTGTGTGTGTGAGTGTGTGTGTATAGATGTGTTTGTTGTGCTTTTTGAAACAAAATTATTTTGCCTTGGCCACACTGAACTGCACTGCACAACGAACGCATCTGGAGGTCTGTTAATACAGCCGGACGCTGGACTCTGCCACGATGCTGTTTTGTTTTTTTTTTCTAGTGCTGATGGGCACATAGTTGACCCAAACAACAATAACTACAACATTCCTTTGCTTGTATTTATTTCTTCATGCGGCTGTACCTACTGATTGTTGTGTAAATTGCATTTGTGGTCAACATAGTGCATACTCTGAACCAACAACAATAACAAAAGTAACTCTTCGCTCTGCAGGGAGCAACTGGAGCTGGGTTTGGCTTTTATAATTTTTGTTGATTTTATTTTTGTTGTTTCATTTAAATTGCCATTAGTATGGCGGCTATGTGCCCAGGTGTATTCGACCACACTACTTTACTTCAATGCGCCCCAAAGTGGGCGCCCACAGTATTAAGACTGACCCGACAACACTACCGACCGAGCAGGTTCATGATTTCAATGCACACACCACATGATGCTTGTTGCTCGGAGAGCAAATGGGTGGGTATAATATTTGCTACTCTATACGTAGGTTTCCAAGTTGGAAAGCATATCCGGAAGCAACAAAATCAAGCAAAAAAGCAAATTAATCAAAAAACAATATAGAAAATCTATTCGCTGATCGTGAATGAAATTAATTTGGGTTCAATTTTGAGAAGACAGTGACAACAAGTCGGCACAATACCGAAGAGTCTTTGGCTTTGATGTAGATTTAGCTACGACTGACGCAATAAGGTATTTCGTATTTTCGTTTTCGAGTTATTCTGTCAACATCTAATAATGACTTATATTAAAATCATTAAAAATAGCTAAGCTAGAAAACTACAATTTCGAGAATCTTAGTTAGCAGGCAGTTGTCTAAAAGATAGGAAAACAATTACGTTCAGAATCTTTACCTAACATACAAAAATAATGCTACCATATTATGCTGTTATCCTTCGAAATGGGAATTTAATAGGCTTTGGAGCAAAAATCCTCAAATAACATTGCATCAAAGCTCGACTAAGTCACAAATTGAATGAGATATGTAGCGAGAAGTGTAAAATCGCAAAAGTTCAAACAACAGGCAACAAATGAGCTTCATAGTTTTCATTCTCAAGTGGAGGCAGCAAGCATGTGATGCACATTCACAGATAATTTCCAGAGTCAAGATCAACAATACCAATGATTCAAGACAGTTGAAAAATTAGTGATTTTTTGTCAAGCCGAGTACAATCGGCTATAAATCACAATTAAAAATTCTTTGTTTCTCATCAAAAATTATTGAATTCATCTTGTCGAAACTTGTATCTTTTATATGAAAATCAAAAGGATTCGTGTCGTCATTCCATTTCATTTTCCAACTTCCCGAATTTAGCACATTTATGAGAATCAAAAGGATTCGCTTGGATGAGATATCTATGCAATTTTCCAACTTTCAAAATTCTGCACACTTTGAAAGAATTCAATTTTAGTTAAGCACGCGAATTTGACCATGTAGTTGATAGATATGCCTTAGATATGCCTTAACAACAATACGCAGAACGAATATAAGAAAAATAAGCTGGAGCCACCAAAATTTCGATTCAATTCCTTAGCGGATTATGCAGAGTAGAATTTCGTTTCAAACTGGATGCTATCAAAATGATTATATATATAGTGTATATGATAGTCGACACCTGTCCACTTTAACCCCAGCCACTAGTTTTCGCTTATTTTAGTCTTTGCTCAATATTCAACACAAGCAGTGCTCTCCCTCTCTCTCACTCTCTCACTCTCTCTTTGCTCTCTTCGATTTGGTAACATTTGTGTCAGTGTAACACAACTCGAGGTTTGTTTTTAATTAAAACAACAATGCCAGAACTCACTCTGGCACACACACACATACACACACGCACACACTCACTCACTTACTCTCTCACACAACGTCTACCTCTCCCACAAACACACATACACACACACACACACACACACACACACACACAATTGTATTGTGCCATGTGGCTGGCTAGTTGGTGTTTTAACTTTTTTTGTTTTAACTTGTTTCCTTATTTTTTTTGCCCCCTTCTCTCCGCTTTTGTATGTTATTCACATACAATTTCATTGCATTCATTTGGTGCTCTAGCAGCCTCTTCGAGTCCTTTTTGCAAACCAATGTCCGTGTGTTTTGTTCGGTATTTGTGTGAAATGTGATAAGTGAAATATGCTTTTCAGTTGCATTTTCAATTTAGCCATTCAATGCGATTTCAATTTGATTTCTTCGCCATTGTATGCAGCCTAGCAACCACCCACCTATCCCTCCAATAAACTATATATACCGTATATATTGTGTATGTGCCCACAATACATGCCTCTATTTTTAATGGAGCTGCTACAAATAAACACAAAAGATGTGGGCATATACATACATACATACATACAACTAGTTGCATCTGTTGTCCAAGGTTCAGCAACCCCTAGACATTGTAGACAAGCCAGGGGCGGCCGAGCTCAGGCGATCCACCCAGTTGGTCTATTTAAAATGCAATTCGCGTCATGTCGCTGGCCTGACCTGTCCACCTGATGAGTACTTGACACTTTTTGCAAGCCGCACCGCCCCCACCCCACGGACAACGTGACATGGGCTTGAGCATGAGAGCATACAACATTTTTAATGTCTTTGACTTTGGCCCTGCCCCTCGAACACACTCCGTGCACGTTGGTTGCAAGTGGGTAAGTGGCACAAACATTTGCGCAGTCAACATGCAGACAAGTCGAGCGAAGTTGCCATCGTCCAAAGGCCAACAATGCCGGCAGTAAAGTGCACTAACCATACACAAACACACTTGGTCCTAGTCCTATCCAGTGCATTAGTGCAGACTCCGAAGTGACCTAAGCAAAGCGAGTCGGTATGTGTAGATGTGAGGAATGGGTACCCCAGCAACAGCTTGCCGGCATAATATTCAGCAAAATAGACGTCAATGTAATTTTGCATAATGCCAGACAGAAATATTATAATGTGAGCGATGGATGCACTTACTCATTTGAGTTGTCAACATTAATAACATGTCACTGCTAGCTTAGTCTTCTAGCTCGTTCTATAGAGCAGCCTATATTTTTGTACCCAGTCTTAGTAATCTATTTTTAAATTTCAGATATTTTACTTCCTGAATTAGCACAAAAATAATAAAAAAAATTTTTTAGTGGTAAATAAAAACAATCGAAGGATGGCGTCAGAAAAACTACTTTTTGTATGTTTGGGTAAGTTGCTTCAGCTAGCTGCGATTAGCTAGATCCGTTTATGAATTCATAAATTTTTAGGCAACTCCTGCAGCTCACCAATGGCTGAGAGCATTATGCAGGACCTCATGATCAAAACCAGTATCTATTGGGAGGTACACAGTGCAGGATTACGGTCATGGAATACAGGACGACGTCCTCATAGTCGGTGCTTGCGTGTCTTAAGAGAGCATGGATTACGTTCGGATCACTTCACACGCATGGTAAGCAACAAGACCCCAGGTTGCAAAACCACAATTATAATTACTCAAACAGAAATTTGAAATTCACAGTTCACCTTGGATGACTTCCATCTATATGATTATATCATTGCTATGGACAACCAAGCCTACAAGGAACTATTACTTTGGGTGGGTCTAACAAGAAACGTCAAGCGCTGTCAGATTGTTACGCTGGGTTGGTATGGAAAAAACGGAAGAGCCGCAACGATCAGTGAGCTTACGCCGGTAAGTGATGCTTATGCATTATATTTAACTCCACTATTTACCACAATATGCAATTCTTTTAGACAAAATCGCTCAAAACATTCCGAAATGCTTATTATCAGATTAAGAATTGTTGCAAACAATTTCTGCTAGACCAACACTTTAGCATAATGCTGTATGAGCTGCCCAGCACAGATGATGATGACTATGAGTACGGCAAATTGGACACAACTCTAGGCAAGTTAAGGAGAGAGACGTCTTTGATGCACACCAGGAAAGCAAACGAAACAATCAAGTCCAAAAAGTTGTGCAAATATTGTCTGAAAAAATTTGTCAAGGGACTTTGAATGACCTTGACCATATCACGTATCCAAATTGTATGTATTTGTAGGTGCTATTGGGGGTGAATACAAATGAAAGTGAGAATTTTAAAAACGATTGGGCGATATGACTTTGATTTGACATGTGGCGGTGGTGGGGGCAGCATTTGCATAAAATCGATGGATCAATCCATCAGTGGGTTTTACATCTTAATTGGCTTTGAGTGCTCAGCAGTTTGGCTATAAAAGCCATTTCCAACTTTGCTTACGAACTGTTGCAATGCGAGGGCATTATTAAATGTGGCTGGTAGTCTTTAACGGGTAGCTGAGCATGGAGCAGTACATGTCTGGGCCCAGATACGAGGCACAGGCGGCTGCCAATGGCTCCGTCTTGGATAATGTAAGTGCAAAGTAAAGTAGCTGTGCGAAATCGCTGATGTGGTTTCATATTTTGTAGGTCACGCCGGATATGGCGCATCTAGTGAATCCGTACTGGGGTCGTTTTCCGCCTATGGATCCCATGATGAGCAAGATACTTGGCATGTTTACTCTTGGCATAATGATTATATCGTGCTGCGGTAACGGCGTTGTCGTCTACATCTTTGGCGGCACCAAATCGTTGCGTACACCAGCCAATCTGTTGGTATTAAACTTAGCCTTTTCCGATTTTTGTATGATGGCCTCGCAATCGCCAGTCATGATTATCAATTTCTACTATGAAACCTGGGTGCTGGGACCGCTCTGGTGTGACATTTATGCGGCATGTGGCTCCATGTTTGGCTGCGTATCGATTTGGTCCATGTGCATGATTGCTTTTGATCGTTATAACGTTATTGTTAAGGGCATCAATGGCACACCCATGACCATTAAGCTGTCCATAATTAAGATACTACTCATCTGGCTGATGGCTACGTTCTGGACCATAATGCCGCTGCTGGGCTGGAGTAGTTACGTGCCTGAAGGCAATTTAACTGCCTGCAGCATTGATTACATGACGCGTCAATGGAATCCACGCTCCTATCTTATCACATACTCGCTGTTTGTCTACTACACGCCGCTCTTTATGATCTGCTATTCCTATTGGTTTATTATAGCAGCCGTGGCGGCTCACGAAAAGGCTATGCGTGAACAGGCCAAGAAAATGAATGTCAAGTCCTTGCGCTCTTCGGAAGATTGCGATAAGAGTGCTGAAGGTAAACTGGCCAAGGTGGCGCTAACTACAATATCGCTGTGGTTCATGGCCTGGACGCCATACCTTGTTATTTGTTATTTTGGGCTCTTTAAAATCGATGGACTAACACCATTGACAACCATTTGGGGTGCCACATTTGCCAAGACGAGTGCGGTCTATAATCCCATTGTTTACGGCATAAGGTATGTGCGATATCAAGAATCCGATTCATTTATTTATTGAGTTTTTTTTTTTCAAGTCATCCCAAATATCGTATTGTACTAAAGGAGAAGGTAAGATTTTAAAATTTTAACCATTGCGTTAAATCGTAATATAAAAAATGTATCTCATAGTGTCCCTTCTGCGTTTGCGGTTCTACGGATGAGCCCAAGCCCGATGCTCCTGCCTCAGATACAGACACTACTTCGGAGGCCGATTCGAAAGCTTGAAGGAAACAAACTGCATGCGAATTACTTTTTAACGTAACCTTTTTGCAATTGTCCAAAAGTGGCACAAAAAACAAAAAAAAAATTAGCAATGTTTAAGCCGGGAATGAGACGGAAAATCTTTTTACTCAAACTGGAAGTATTCTCGAAAATTTTTAAGCAATTTACGTTTTTCTCTCTTAAAGTGTTTTTGGTGTAATTGGAAAAAAGAAAGATGTATAAAGATGTATTATGCTTTTCCTGGAAAATAATTTTAGTTTTATTTCATTTCCAGAGTATTAAGTATTCTGCATGTAATCCCGTAAGAGTAACAAACCAAATTCTATACAATTACTCTCCAGCAAATCAAAGGCAACCGCCTGTTTCTTCGAAATAACCGACCATATGTTACACGCAAAACAACCACCTCCGCATTTTTTAATTATATTACTTTCAGCTCAAAAAAAATTCATTAACGTCAAAAAGGTAAACCGAAAAAACCGAATTGATCTTTATCAAATAGCTCGGTTCTTAAAACTCAACTCTTGGAAGATGATTCTGTAGTTGAAAAAAAAAGAATTGGTAGAGCATCTGATTAACTCATTATATGTATGAAAAATTATAATCTTTTTTGTATGTTCCCCAAACTAAGCTACTTGGCTTCCTTTTTTGTTAGAAATAATAATTCTTTGCTAAAGTGACTTTGACCAGAGAATACGGCAGAACAATCATGGATCAAATCACGAATGACAAATAGTGCACACACCATTATGTCTCTTACGGACCGTGAGTTCCAAAATATATAATATATATAGAGAGAGGTTCACATAAAGAAAGTAAAGCCAACATCCATTCAATGACTTGAAGCTAGCTTGAAGATTATCTTGAAGAGTTTGGGAAAACAAAGTAAATGTTCTGGAACAATGGAGAACGTCAGCCCTTGATAGAGGTCGGAAAATAAGTATAGTCTCAGGATCCAAAAACATGATGTCAAAGTTGTTTCAGCTATGGTGGCGAAACTACATTAATAAGGCTTAAAATCTTGTTGCTTTGGCGCAACACAGCTGCGGATGTAAAATTGAGTAGAAAACCTATGTCAATTGACTTTCAGACTATGACGTCCTAGCCAAAAGAACATTCTTCTTGGGCAACTCTAAGATTAGACCCATATAAAATAATTAGGCTTATCTCTGATATAAAACTAGTTGAGCTCTAGTTCTCAGCGCTCTGAAACATTTTCCAGTTCTTTTATATTTATTTTTAGGCAAAGTTACATGCAGTCAAAAAGACTTAAGGATGGACGACTGTTTGTTTCGGAATACCAAAACTAGTTAAAAACAATCAAAAGATATATACGTTTATTTATTTAAACTTAACTTGTAAAACTGTGCTCAGGAGATCTTACTTAGCTGTTACCAAAAGAGTGTGGCACGAGTGGCTCCCGATGTAGCATAAGTAGGCCAATGAGTAGCAGCTAGTTCACCCAGGGAGGTCATAGCCAAGCGCTGCAAACCAACTACGCACTCGCGATATTTGGGTATTTGCTTGTCTGTGCGCAGTTCTCTTTCACAGTAATCCAGTCCAGAACGTAGTGCATCGAGCACCGCTTCTCCGTCAGCGCGTCCAGAAGGAGGCAGTTTCTCGGCAAAAGTCTTAGTGGCTTCGTTGCGAATTTCGACTCCCCATTGTAAAACTTTCTCGATTTCCGCATCGGTAGCAATTTGTGCTTTTGCCAGAGCATTGAAGCACAACTAAAGGAGGTAAGCATAAGTGGCAAGTGCAACAATATTGTAGCAACATTTTGCGACTTACCAGTGCGCAGAGCACAACAAAAGATGCACGCAACATTCTTAGAACACTTTTCAGAGCCAACTAAGTTGAATATGCAAATGAAAGACGATAAGTATCTTTCAAATGCTTATCTGCTGACTATCTGCGTTATCTAAGCTATTAATAGTTATCTTTAGATTGAAACAAAACTGCCTTATCACGGCTGCCAACTATGCCACTACTATGACTACTTCAAAGGTGTTACAAAATGTGTAAAGATTGTAAACAGCCTCAACCCAGTTATGGTTTATGATATTTACATGAGTTTCCCGCTGTCTGGGATTAGCTGCGCGCAACGGAAGTCCAAATGGCAAGTGTATGACTTAATTACACTGCAAACTAAGCATTTGCACGTAAACCCAAGGTGCGAAATAACGAGTTTATCTAGAAAAACAAAAAAAAAAAGTTGATTTTAATGTGACCAAAGTTTAAACGGAAATGAGTCAGATCGTTGGCGTCGCCGTCATCTATTACGTGCGCTTCATATTGACTATGCAAATTTGTCGAAATTTCTTAATTTCCCAAAGCAAATACACATAAATGACCAACAGAGTCTGTTAGACTGAACCAAAGTGGACCCAAAATGCTGATTTTCGTTTTCTTCTTTTTTGTCGCTGCCTCTCTCTCTTTCTCTCTCTCTCTCTCTGTCGCTGTACCTCTCTCTTTAAGCAGAGACCACTGAAAATTGCTGCCTGCTTTTTGGCGTAACTTTGCATAAAAAGCCGCAACCCCAAACAAATTTACATACATGTACCCTGAGAGTGAGTGTGTATGGGTGTGTGTGCGAGTGTGCGTGTGTGTTTGTGTATGTACTGCGGCTTGGGGTTTTTTGTTGTTCTAACCAATTTTAGCATACATAGCGAACTAAACTCAAATGTGGCTGTTACGCTATGCTCCCCCACTTGATTTTTTTCGTTTGGCTACGCTGAATTTTTAATGCCTTAACTTTTGCATTATCAACACAAACAACCACACGCACACAGAGTTACACTGTCTGTGTAAGGATGGCTGCGTAGGAGCGAGACCCCAGCATGTCCACTCAAAACACAGTACAACAGAGTTGCTAAAGTTCAAGCCCTCGCACTACAAATGCTTCTTCTTGTTGCTGTATTATTGTAATGACAAAACGAGAACACAACAAAAGAGACAAAAAGAGTGGAAATACGAAAAAAAACGAAACAAAGCACAAACAGTGACAAACAGCGCGAACAAAACAAAAAAGAGCGCAAGTTTCAATCTTGGGGCAAATATTTCAATTAAGTGACAAAACTTCGCACTTGTCTGATACTTGTAATTCTTTTTGCCAATGACAGTATATATGTATGTGTGTGTGTGTCGCTTCCAGGAGCCTTTAAGTGAGTGTGCGTGTGTGTCTGTGACGTAGGCGCCAGCAGCTTCCCTCTGCGCCGCCCCACACATGTTCATGCTTGTTGTCAATGTTGCCGTTGGCAGTTGGAAAATTTACATTTAATTACATATTTGAATTTGAATTTCCTCCTCGGCTGCGCTCCGCCAGCAGCTGTGCTGAACTTTGGCCATCCAACGAGGCGTATGCGTAATTTATTTCAACTTGATACTTAAGTGCATTTTTGCTGGTCATTGCAGCATTGCATTCTCCAAACTAAACTAAACCAAACCAAACCCCAATTGCATGCTTAACTTGAAGCTCTCCATATTAAATTTGCTTACACTGAGAGAAATGTACGAATGGATGTAAAATTGCAACTTTTCTTATAAAGTTTATTTGATTCATTCAATTGTACTCAATCTCTGCTACTCACTTACCTAATTATTATTTCCTATTTGGTTTGAGTTGCCACCGATGGTAAGGCGACATGTCGTTTTCCAGTGTAGTAGGCACACACACCCACACGCAAAGTTGAATCCATTGCAACCATTGCCAGGACAAAGGCCGAACAATTACAATGAATGACATTAGCAAAACAGGACCTCCTCAAAAGTACTCATGATGGGCGGCAATGATAATTCAAATTGCATTGCGCATAAATCAACATTTTTGGCTAGGCCTTGACCAAAATGAAGTACATCATAAAGCAAGAGGGCCTAAAGAGCTAAGACTCTTGCTGAACAAATAAAATTATGCAGTAGAAATGTAGGAGTGTAGAGAGACAGACGATAGAGTAGAAAGAGAATCAATGCCAAGCAAAAAAATTGATGAATGCAGAAAAAGGTCAGAAAAAAAAAGTTGTCAAACTTTGTGGCCAACAATTTTTGCAATAAAGCACAAAAAGCAGCCAGAAAGAGCAGCCAAAAGACAAGTACAAAGGAAAATGCCACAAAAGCGAACAAATAAAGTGAAAGAATTCAAATATTTGGCCAAAATGCGTCAAGTTCTTGCGCAAACTACCCACCCCTCGACGGCTAGTACTTAAACTCAAACTCAAACTTGACCTCCTCGATAGCATTAACAGCCTCGAGGGCGCAAATCAAGTGCGTCCGCATGCTTCCCCTTTTTGGGTTAAGGCATGCCTGCTCCAATGAGCCCCTCCCCCCACTGCATGACGTGAGCACAAAAATATTTGCGTTCCAGTTTTTAAGCATGAAGCTTGTTGGGTAGTTATCCGAAATTTACAATTGAATGAACGAATTTTAATATACTTAAGTTATCCCAAGTATGATGCTTAGAGTAGGTCAAGGACACGCTGGCTCCAGAGTCCAGTGTGTTTAAAACAAAGAAAGCATTTCGCTAGCCACAACGCCTTTACGTTGGAAAACTTTCACCAAATGCCAGAATCAAACCTACATTCATTCGGTAATCCAAAAGTTGCCCTATTTTGCTTTTTTCAACGATTTATTAAATAAAATAACTACAATTAAAGGATATTTATGTTGGTGTATTGCTTTACGTCTATAAATTTGGAATAAACTGGATGGGTATAAGGTTCCTAAAGTGCAACTGCTGCAACTGTGGTGCTGGCAGCCTGACGTGCCTGCCATTCCTCATCGACAAGCTTCAATTCGTTCTTAGCAGCAGTCATCAATGGCTTGACGCAGCGTATTTGCAACCAAGGCAGGGTGGCGGGGCAGTTGGTGGCGCCCTGTTGAGCACTGGCAACGGCCGCATTGACACGCTCTGCCAAATCAGCGGGAAAGTCGACTTGAGTGAGCAGACGATTGGCTTCTTGTTGCAGCGCAATTGTTTGGAAGTACACAGCAAAGGAGAAGCCACCAAAAGGTGATGCGCCACCTGGTGCTGCATTACCCGGAGCAGCTGCACCAGCGCCAGCCGTACCAGTCGCACCACCACCACCACCACCAAAAAGTCCAGCAAAATAGGGATTGAAGGCCATAGCGTAGGGATTAACACCAGCAGGTGGACCCTTTACAAAAGATTATTTAATACACAGGAACGTCAAGTTTCTACAAGACACAACTAACCTGAGCGTTGGCACAGATGACGACGCCAATGGCAACGAGCAAAGTAATGATGAACTTCATGTTTCCTGTTCTATAAACGATGTTATTTTGATATCTTCTGAGTGGGAGCTCAGGTGTTTCGTTGTTTCGTAAAGACTAATGTCTATGCCGATATCGTTTTGTGTTTTTATAAGCAGCAAAAAATAAACTTGTGCGCTCTTATCTTTCGTATTTGCGCGAGATTCCTTGTAATAAAGTTTATTTGATTTACATGGCATATTTGCTTGTAATGCTTATGCAAATATTGTTTTCGCTACCAGAAAAATATAATAATTTTATCTCAAAAAGTAAATGATATGGGTATTATGCAGCTTCATGTAATGACGTCATTCGCTGCAATGATTGGTTTTTAGGCACCTAATTGTGATTTCTAGCCGAAACGATTTCGTTGGAATTCCGGGCGACATGAATTATTTACTATTCTTCATTGAAATGTAGAACATGCTTGTGCGTGGATAAAATAGTGCAGGAATTTTTCATCTGAGATAATTATGTGTACATAAAAACGTTAGTAAATAAACAGCTTTATACAAATTGGGTAAATTTAAAAGAAAGTTTCGATATCAATTTTCATTATCATTAATTTTTACATAACATTTGCTTTAAATCAATTTGAATTTAAACTTTTGGCGCGCGTATAAGCAACAGCTGATATTAACACTTATGAAGCACTGCTTGTGTGAACTGCTTGGTAGCAATGATGTATATCGATAATAATAGTAATTTTAGTATTTTTCAGTTTTAAGATTAAGCCATAATGACACACATTTAATTGCTAATTGCAAATTTGCTACAAAAAATATAAACAGCCTTTAAAGTGCGAAATGTCAACAAAATAACAATTGCAAATTTAAGATTATTTATTGTTGTTATCATCGCTATGACAGTTACAATATAAATTTAAAAAACAGCTGTTCAGAGAAATTGTCATCACTAGCGCGCGCAAATTGTAAATTGAATTAAAAAAATAGATGCACGCATACTATGTATGTGTTGTTTTTGTATTGGTATACAAATAATGCAGGAAAGTAATAATTGCAATATATTTATAACAATAGCATAATATACAAAATATAACGTTTTATTTTTGTAAACTAACTGCCATAATTTCTCTTGTGGAAATTACAATTGGCAACTTTAATGTGCAACATATCAAATTAAGGAATGTAGCAAATTAAAGAATTTGCATCAATAATAGCATACAATAAAAGTAAAATATCTTTTTCTATAAACAAAACTTACCGCCATGACTGCAATGATTTTCACAAACACGCGCGCGCTTTTTTTTCAAAATCACATTTGATTTAGTTACAAACCGCGTGTTTAAGTGATTAAAAAATTTTATGCAATAAAACAAACACTTCATAGACACAAACAATTGTAATTAAAACGAAGCCATTGATTTATTATTAAAAAAAAAAATGCACTTGTTTATTGCTCACACTTCAATAGCCGCACGCACAATAAGCCTTAACGTATCGATGTGTGTGCCGATAGCCAGCGGTGCAATCGATTGCAAACATCGCTACGCACATCGGCAATGTGCCAGAATTTTCGATAAAAGCAAACGACACACACAACACCAACCACAATATCCAGCGCTTCTCGCTTGTACACAGTCGAGATATCGATTTTCTTTGGACTGAAAAAAAATAGAAGCAAAACGACCCCGCATCCAAAACGCTGAGGGAGAAAATTCGTGTAGTAATAGTAACGAGACTGAGGCAGTCCTTCAAAGATTACGCAGCGTCAAGGTTTAGTAGAAATCGAATTGGTATCGTAGCGCGTGCAATAAGCAAAGAAAATACCAATAAGAGAACGCGCAGTCACTTCTCCACCCCCAGCAGAAGCAAGTGCAAGTGAAAGTGCGAAATTGAAAATCCCCAAACCATAGCTTCCAGAAGAGGCCAACCAGCCTAAACAGACCAGGAGTTACGCCCCCACCCCGGCAGCACAGTATTAACACCAACTCAATTCCAAATTTTTTTGTGTACTCCGCGTAAGTTTCCAAACGTTAAAAATTGCAATTGATTTAGGCCTTTGGTAATAAGTCAAAACAGTTTTCATTGACAAAGTGAAATTGCGTGAAAAGTGTATAAAGTTAACTAACTCAGTGTAACCCGTTCACAGCAACGCAGCAGCAGCAGCAGCAGCAACAACATGGCTTTCGCCGGACTAAAGAAACAAATCAACAAGGCGAACCAGTATGTGACAGAGAAGATGGGCGGTGCGGAGGGCACCAAGCTGGATATGGACTTTATGGAAATGGAGCGCAAGACAGACGTTACCGTGGAGCTGGTCGAGGAGCTGCAATTGAAGACTAAGGAGTTTCTGCAGCCAAATCCAACGGCACGCGCCAAGATGGCAGCCGTCAAGGGCATCTCGAAGCTGTCGGGCCAGGCCAAATCTAATACGTATCCACAGCCCGAGGGTTTGCTGGCCGAGTGCATGCTGACGTATGGCAAGAAGCTCGGCGAGGACAACAGCGTATTTGCGCAGGCGCTCGTCGAATTCGGCGAGGCACTGAAGCAAATGGCCGACGTCAAGTACTCGCTGGACGACAACATCAAGCAGAACTTTTTGGAGCCACTGCATCATATGCAAACCAAAGATCTCAAAGAGGTCATGCATCATCGCAAGAAGCTGCAAGGCCGGCGCCTCGACTTTGACTGCAAGCGTCGCCGGCAGGCCAAGGATGATGAAATTCGTGGTGCCGAGGATAAGTTTGGCGAGTCGCTGCAATTGGCGCAAGTGGGCATGTTCAATTTATTGGAAAACGATACTGAACATGTCTCACAGCTTGTCACCTTCGCCGAGGCATTATACGATTTTCACTCTCAATGCGCCGATGTGTTACGTGGCCTGCAGGAGACGCTTCAGGAGAAGCGCAGTGAGGCTGAAAGCCGGCCGCGCAACGAATTTGTGCCCAAGACGCTGCTCGATCTGAACTTGGACGGCGGTGGCGGCGGCCTTAACGAGGACGGTTCCCACATTAGCTCAAGCGCTTCGCCGTTGCCCTCGCCGATGCGTTCGCCCGCCAAATCCATGGCCGTAACGCCGTCACGCCAGCAGCAACCATGCTGCCAGGCTCTCTACGACTTTGATCCCGAAAATCCGGGCGAGTTGGGCTTCAAAGAGAATGATATTATAACGCTATTAAATCGTGTCGATGACAATTGGTTCGAGGGCTCTGTCAATGGACGTACTGGCTATTTTCCGCAGTCCTATGTGCAGGTACAGGTGCCACTGCCCAATGGCAATTAGGCGAAACGAGAAATGTGCGCAAAACAATAAAGTTGGTTTCGTTGGCGTCCACCAGACGATGATAATGATGATGATGATGATAATGATGTTGATGATAAGCATGAGAAGAATGAAAATACGATTACAATGTTAGATACGGTTACGGTTACAGCTTAGTTAGCAGCACGTTCATGTGGCCATAAAAAAAAAAACAAAAAATAATAATGTAAAAGAAAACGGCTAAAAAAAGAATTAAAACTAAATTAAATGAGAAAATTTTACTAGTTGGCAACACAATAATTAATAAATTATAATAATTATGTATGTAAAACTAACTAAATTTATCAAATTCAAAAAATCGTTACAAAATTCAGTAAGCTTGTGCGCTTTTTTCCTTCCAAAATGAAACATTATCTTTTTTCGATTCCAACAAACTCGTTCCGAAAACTGTCTAATATTATATTATTAATTAACATAAACTATAAATCATTATAAAGCACAGCAGCAGACGCTTATAAACAAAACCAACTCAATATTTATGGTTTAGTTACTTATGTTTTAGTTGTTACTCCCTCGCTCTGCCATACCTGAAAAATATGGTTTAACTCATGCATTATGCTCTCTTTTTGCCTCCCAGCCTAATATTGCCTAAAAATTCTTTAATATACCTAACTTGTTATAACCCACAAAAAAATAAAAACATTTATGCAAAAAAGCCAGGATTATTACACAAAAATATTTATGCTAATAATACAAAAAATCCTAAGACCGTTTTCAATGTTCGTTCTTAATTAATTGTAAACAAATTTATAAATCAAACAAAAAAAGCGAAAAAAAAATCTATTTCAAAATTTGTATCCTACTTTTTTGCTCCTTTTTATGTGTGTGTTGTTTTTGTTATTTATATACATAACTATTATATAAAGATAAATATATATATATAAAGAAATCAAATATATGTATATGTATCTATAAATATATTTATTAAGCATATTATCTACATGTATATTTATTATTATGTATTTATTATAATTATACCGAGCAGCGTAAACACAAAATTAATAAAAACAATAACAAAAGTATAAATAAATATTAAAACGAAAAAACAAAAAAACAGTGACTAGCAGCAGAGTTAAAAAATGCAAAAGTAACAAAATCCTCCTATAAATTAAAAGCATAAATCTAGTTAATAAACGATATTAAAATCGTAAAAAAAGAAAAGTTGATAATAATTAAGCGAAAGTGCGCGAGTAGCAGAAATCAGTCAGTCAGTCAGTCAATAAAAGAAAATAAAATAATAATACTTTTAGTAGCCAGCGACAAGTTGAAACTGGAATTTAGTACGAATTTCAAAAAATGTTTAAAACCAAATCACTAGCCTGAGTAAAACTAACAAAATTACTACAAAAGCTTCCAAGTACTAAGAATTTGTAAAAATTCCAAAGTAAACGAAACTATTTCCGAAACTATTACTAAATTCCAAGCAGCCTATAAAATAATAACTAAAATAATTAGCAAGTTTCTCTGAAGTGCGTTTTGTTTCAACTTGTCAGTGCTTACTTTAAGTCGAAAAAAATGTTTTCCAACAACCAAGTCGTCTCATGTTGGCATATAACAAAGAAAAAAAAACTATAATAATAATATATATTTTAAAACAGTAAAAACAAAAACAGCTACTAAACAAATAGATATTATATACACTTAGGTATGTATGTATATGCAGAAATATACAAAAATATAATTGAATGCATATGCATATATATTTATTTATAAACAAAACGAAAACAAAACCAAGTATATTTCTAAAAAATGAATACTGAGAAATTTTTAAAACGTAAATGCGGCAAAATATATATATTTGTTTTTTTTTCGGGGATCTTAGGATCAAGCCAATGGCTGTAGCATCATTAAAGGATTAACCCCAGCCAATAGCACGCACTTTTTCTGGTTGCGTACATTGATTGGTCCCTAGTCACAGCCGCCGCTACTAACAATAATAACTAAACAAAAAAATTATGATGATATTTGATGATTATATGAGGAAATTAAAACAATAATAATTGTAATTATGCATTTGTGTGGCAAGCAGTAAAACAAATTAATTATTATACATATACATAAAATAAAACAAAAATATAAAAAAAAAACATTAACTATATATACAATACAAAACAAAAACAATTAATTATAAATTATATAAAAAATTATGCTAAAAAAACTGAAACATTTATTTTACGCCTAAACCAAAATTAATAAAATTTAATTTTTAATGTGTCTTTCGTTCAAAAGTCATAAAAGAAAGCCAAACTGTCTCGTTCTTCATAAGAATTATTTTGCATTTTGACCTTAAACTGTTTAGTAAATGTTAAAGCCAACCAACCACCCACCGGAGTACAGCCTTGGCCCCAGCAAGCGCTGTCAAGGTCGTGTTGGGTCTGAGTTTGGGTATGCTTCCGGTACTGTTGTGTAACGCGAATGGATGCTGTGATGTTGCGCTGCGCTGCGACTGCGCCGCCCATAATGCACACCCAGGCAAAGACATTGAGAATTTCGATTTTTCACACACACACACACACACACACACACACACACACACACACACACACACACACACACACAAACTACTACTACTACTACTAGGGTCAACCACGTTGGTCTTTGATGCGACAACCAAAGATGACGCAAAGCCATAACCCTTAGTACTGGCACGCTGAGGTCATTCCATGTGGAGGCTATCACTACTGTTCGAAATAAAGATGCTTAGCTTATGTCATATGAAGCCATTGTAAAATATTCCACAAAGTCGCACAATTAATGGGGGAAGCTCAGGATAATTCCGTATGTATGTTAATGTGTAGGTAAGTAGAGAGGTAATCGCTACCGCAAAGAATTCCTAGCTAATATCATATGAGTTTGCAGTAAGTTGTCAAGCACTGCTAGAAATATGTACTAGTTTTCTATTTATACTAAGCTTTTCATCCAAATCGGTACATAAGATTAAGGGTAGATAGGTAATACGATTGGCAGAAGATAATTCCTGAAAATGCTATTCCTTACATATAGTATCAGACAAATCCACGGTTAATTTATTTTTTTCTTCTTTTTTCAATGTGTGTAGAGAAGGTGTACAACCACCACCGCTAAAAACAATTTTGTTGAGATGGCATCTTCCCCCTGAGAACATGCTACGATTACACAAACTTAAATGATTTATCTCGGCCAAAAAATGGAATTAATGATGAAGCTCCATCAAGGACCACTGCTTATCGATGGTAGTGAATTCAACCGAGGTCGTAGTTCACTACAAGACGCCTATCGCGGTGGTCGGACAAAAACAGTTGTTCTTCCGGAAACCATTGATGCTGTGCGCAAAATTATATAACAAGAATGTCCGTCATGTGGCTTTATCGTGATATTCGGCATTAATGGGACCACAAGGGACCACCGATATTGCATGAACATTTGACTTTTTTCGCCTTGGAGCCCAAGCAATTTGTCAATCGTTAAAAAAGAGGCTCGTGTCGATTGGTCAAGAGAAATGCTCAAAAATCAACATTATTGTCAACATTATTTTTCCACACCTGAAGAAGCGATTGATGCGTGAAAAATGCATGATTTGGATGTACTTCAATCAGAGTGACAAAAAAGCTTCGGCAATTGGTTCAAATGCATGCAAATGTGTATAACAATAACAATTATAACAAAACCACAATCTTAACTTTTCGCCGTTCCATTCCAACCAAATGACGCTTTTAAAGGACTAACCCCAAATAGGAAATTATACAAATTTGTTCAAGAACTTGAAGGAAATTGGTCATGTCGCAGTAAAGCCAAAGGATTTATCAGTCACGCACCACAAAAGCTATTACTTGCAAACCACAAACGTCGTCAACTTAAGTAAATGCATATATTTATTTGCCCCACTGTTGGGGGAGTATGAGTAATTGCGTTACAAACTGTGGTGGCATCTTAACGCTGCGCTTATCAGCTCAAAGAGTTTAAATAATAACTTAATGTTCAAAGCATGATATAAGTGTACTGCTCCGATTGCCTCAGAATCTTAAACACATGTCCCGGCAGCGCCTCGTGGCCCAGTGTCAAACAAACAGGATCCTCTTTAAAGACTCCCTGAGCCTGCAATACTGCATGTGGTGCGCAACGCCAGGGGTCTGCGGTGTCCAACTGCCATTTGTAGAGTTGTTG
This sequence comes from Chymomyza procnemis, assembly GCA_035046065.1. NCBI lineage: Eukaryota > Metazoa > Arthropoda > Insecta > Diptera > Drosophilidae > Chymomyza > Chymomyza procnemis. The sequence continues at coordinate 850,218 of JAWNOJ010000026.1, forward strand.
GCGCAGTTGCTTTAGCGTAGCGCTATACTTGGACTTATCCGCCAGATTAACGCTCTCCAAAGAATCCGCTTTGATATCGTATAACTCCCACTCGGGTCGCTGGTAGTACTGCAGCAAGTTCTTGTACCAAGGTAACTGCTGCTTATTGAGCGTAGCATTAAGTATCTGCTGGAATGTGGGCGATGTATAAAAGTCCTGGTCAATGGGAAAGTAACTCCAATAGTTTAGGTTGTGTATGAGTTTATAGCGACGATTGCGCACCATGCGCATGGCATAGGCCATGGTAACTTCATGATAATTGTGGCTGCCAAAAATTGCATCACTTTCCAGAGGCTGTGGCTCTGTTTGCAGCACGGACAGCAGCGACTTGCCGCTGAGACGTGTATTATTTGGTACAGTTACCTGTAGAGCATCAAGCACTGTAGGATAAATGTCTAAGAGACTGGCCATGACTGCGGTCGTCTCATGGTGACGTGCATTGGACTCTGGAGATTTGATAATCAAGGGCTCCCGTATGCCATGTTCGTAAAAGTTGGTGCGTCCTCCCGGAAACGGTGGTCCATTGTCTGAGGTGTATATAACCAGCGTGTTTTGCATAAAACCTGCAGCTTCCAGTTCACGCAGCACAAGACCTACACCCTGATCCAAACGTGATATAGTCATATATTGAGCAGCGAGCTCTTGACGCACCACATCTGTGTTTGGCAGATATGGTGGCACCTCCAGATTACGCCAATCATAGTAAATGGGCTTCCAGTCTGGTATGCTGCCCATGCCATTTTCCCCGCTGCCCCAGCGTTCACAGAACTCACCATACTGTGGCGTTATGTGTCCACAGCGATGCGGATCATGAAATCCAATCATCAAAAAGAAACTCTGTTGCTGCTGCTTGGCCTGTGCCAGAAATTCACGTGTATACTCTTTAATCTTGGTTATGTTGCGTCCAATTTGATTAATAGAATGCTGCTCCTCTGTCTGCTCAAAGTCAAACTTGAAATCAGCTGCGGCTCCCACATGTTTCTTGCCTATGATTCCGCTTAAAATGTTTGCATTTTTCTGCTGCCGCAGCACATTGGGCAGCGAGCCTAGCCCTGGCAGCACATTGAAATTGTGCACGCCCTGGTGCAATCCATACATGCCGCTGCTGTGACTGGCCTGGCCGGTTAGCAATTGAGCGCGACTGGGAGAACAGCTGCTTACCGAGGTAAAGGCGTTATTAAAAAGCAAACTCTCTCTAGCCAAGGCGTCCAGATTCGGAGTCTGGCAGAATTTGTTTAAATAGGCACCCATCTCGAAACCTGCATCATCGGCCAGCAGTAATAAAACATTTTGCACTTTTCCAGCTAAACAGCCGCTGCATCCCAGCATCAATAGAACCAAGCATTGTAGCAGCCACATAGTAAATCCTCAGTAGCTAATTGATGAAACGCAGCAGATAATTGCAGCGGCTTCACTGTCGCGTAGTCTCTGTCATACTGAATTCAATGGAAGTGATCCATATACATTTTAAATTGACGACGCAGTGTCTGCACTGCTCTTTGCTTATACATTTCCAGTTTCAGTTCCAGGCACCGCTTTAACAGCTGAGCACGTGAGCGGCTTGCCGCTGTCTTTGCCTGGAAAACAAAAGCTCAGCGGGATTAACACATTCACTTTGAGATAGATGACTTTCTCTCGTGAGTTGACTACAGTGAAGGCTATGCAATGCGGAAAGTCGTCTTTTTTACTGTAGAAGTTACAGTTGGGGCAATGACCATGTCGTGTGTAAGCGAGAAAAATAATAATAATTTGGAAACATCTATTTCGTGTTTAAATGGGCATAGGAAGAATTTCATGTGATTAAAAAGATTTAAGGTCTCTAAGTTGGAATTTGACTTAACCGTAAATATCAAGGCGGAAATTTTGAAATTTTACCCAACAAAAATGTTGTTATAGAATCAATTGAGGGCTGGGCTGGCATTTCTTAAATGCCGTCGCTCCGGTCAAGGTTCTCCATTTAAGAATTGGCGGTAATATTTCAGACTTTCAGGTAATCTTAGAGTAGCGGCATAAAAGAAGTACGGTAACCGATGAAATTGTCCCCATTAACGTCCCCTTAATATTCTTACCGATATTCGTGAGAAAATATTGGTGTCGGCGCATAAACGTCAAGCTAGAAGAAATTGCGCTGGCATCTAAAATAGCGGAAACATCCATATTAAGCTGCCCTTCCGATAATGTGGACTTTTGTATTAACTCCTTTTGTCAATTCCTAAGAAGCCGACTAGGAATTTTAAGCTTGTATTTACTAAGCTTACATCAAGAACCGACAGCAATTAGCGCCTGCAGCACATCCAATTTTATATTTTCGGAATATATAGCACTTGACAAGATGGAATCTTCTTTAGTTAGTTACTCCAAGGGAAGATATATTCAATTTCAGTTGGTCTCTTCAATTATTGGTTATTATTATTATTATTCCAAACTGAAAAACTATTTTAGCCGACCTATAAATAAAAATAGCGGAAAACTACGGTTTGTGGATATTATCTATGAGGACAGTGTATGGTAGATGGCATAAAATTTATGTTACTCAACCAAAAACCAAAGTAAACCTATAAAAAACTGTTAAGCGACCTTATAAAAGAATCTCTATGACGAAATCGTAAGAGAATAAGAATAAAACTCAAATGGGCTATCCGCCATCGTTTGAGTTATGAACATAAAAACGAATCGCCATCTAAATGAACTTTTATTACGATATTAAAAATGACATTAAATAAAATAATGAGTTCATCTGACAGAAGTTAAGCTTTAAGCGATTTCACAGAAAAATCTTTGTTCTTTTATTGCGTCCGCAAAACCAGTTGGAAATATTGTGTCCCAATATTAGGGCACAACAGCCCTGCAGTTCGGTGTGCAAATCTGCCACAATAATAATAATAAGTGCCAATATTTATATAAAAGTTAATCTTGATCATAACTATGCTCCAACTAATTAGGAAAGCGGAGAGCATTGACCACGTCAGGTATTGATTCAAACAACAAATAAACGTTAGTGTGTATCACATTGCAGCCCAGCAAATCCCATCCATTATATAAAACTGGTAACCACATCACACCAGTGACCATGAGTCATTCATAATAATGGCTTATTTTAGCCAACTAGTCAGACGGGTACTTGAAAGTATTGTAGATAGATAGCCCACAAAAGTTGGCATACATAAAAAAGGCTTTTACACGTCTGAGGAAAGAAATTGCGAAATTGTTTAAATGTTGCCAAAGGGGGCTGGAACCTTGACGCTTGTCGCACGTGCTGCTTGGCAACATGTTGCAAGCAAACAGCTGTAGTTGTTTACTGCTGTAACTGGTGGCAAGTGTTGCATCAGCCAATTCCCAGCAGCCACCGCTGCCGCCGCAAGAGCACAGCAAAAAAAAGGCCGAAGCGTACAAACCAAAGAGCAAGAGAGCCAAAAAAGAGTTTCGTACGCGCCGCACACATTTGGTTTCCATGTATTTTCTGATACCCTTCCGGAATAAAGTCAGATAGTACGCTTCGATTGAGATACGCAAATTCGATACGGACAAGCACAATGTTGTTTTGAATCATCGAAATTGTGGCGATTAAAAGTGATTCTATTTTTTGCACCGGGCTTATCGCTCCGCACTTGATGTGTGTGGGGCGTCATGTAGGTGTTATCTTTGATAAATGAATGAGCCTACAACAAATAAGTGCGCCAAGTTCGGGTCTGATGCGACCATGGTCGCAAAACATTTGAAAATTATCAGCAAAAAGTCAGTAAACTTGAAATGGGTGACAACGTTTATGTGGTTATTATCATGAAAAATTCTTTATTGCGATTTGAGTGGCTGGAATGGCAAGCGAAGCTGAAGCCGCGTGAGGTGATGAAAACGAGTCGCATTTATTAAATAATAATAAAATTATATGGCAAAGTATCCATACATATAAACAAATTTCTAAAGAGCAGACTTCGCACATATACTCCCATAGGCCTTCAATTTTAGTGTCTTCCAATGTCTAAAGTTGTAGATAGCTTTTAAAACTTCACTTTTGACATGCATATCAATAGCAGAAGATTATATCGCGAAGTCGAATTTAAAGTCGCATTAAGCGCTCTTGGAAACTTTATAATTATCAAATGAAATGTAAAAGTTATTTGTCTAATTCAAAATATTCGTGTGATAAGATCTTAAGAGGCCAGGCTGTACGAATGTTTCGTACTCATTGTGGGCTACTTGCCTTTATATGGCTACAGGGGAATCGATAATTCGTTTTTGTTGGCGTACTATGCCTGTTTATGCCGAAACTTTTGCCCGACAATGATGATGTTGCATAAATTTTCTACTAATTTTAGAATCAAAACACGAACTCATTGATTGAAAATATAATATATATAGTATTGAATGTTAGGAGAAAACATTGTGGGTCAGGGCCCACTAGGGCTTAGCCTTATATGTCTCCCAGTAGATGCTCTCAAATACAACTTCATTTTATCAAAATCGGCTACATATTTTTTTTATCTCTCTCAGATATATTAACATAATGATGGGGGCTGGGCAGAGATGAAAACAGCTGGGATACGCGAGAGACAAACAAATCAGCTACGTATGTATTTCGTACGTAAGTGCGTCAGCACGACGACGTCGCCTATATGATGGCAGCGACGTCGACGTCGTCTGCTGACTGACTGAGTTGGCGTGCGGCTGCTTTTTACGGGTTAGTAACAAAACTTCGGCCGTCGTGAATAGAACAAAACTTGAGTTATTGCTCGTCAGAATTGAAGAAAAAAAAATTGTGCGAAGAGAAAATTTTGCTGTGAGCAAATTAATGCGAAATTTGTGAAATTTCTTTAAGAGAATTTTACTCGTGATCTAGAACACATTGTATATGTATGCGTGTGTGTGTGCATCAAGCAAGTTAATTGATTGATTGATTGATACAAGTGCAAAACATTTAGCTATGATCTTAATGGCATCAAAAGCTTGTGAACATCGTTATAAAGATTTCATATTTTTAGAACAATAAGTTTTTGTTGTTTTTCGCGTGTCTGATCAAACAGGAAAAATCGAAAAAAGTACAAAGTGCAAAAAATATTATTTACAAACTTTATTGCTTAAAAAACATTTGCGAAAGACGCATTAAGCAAAAATAAACATATTAAAAAGCCAAAGATACTGTCTTATCAGTTGTATCTCATAGATACCCAACTACAGTTATTCTTATCGAAAGTGAGTGTGTTGTGTGTTTGTCATTAGAAACAACTTGAATAAGTTAAAAAAGAAAAGGAAAAACTACGAAATCTTAACATTCTATAAACTTTTTATTTCGGCTTATTGCCCAAGTATTATGTTCGTCTCCTCTGTTGTCTCTGCAGAAACAACAAATAGAGCGCGCTTCGTTTGCAATAACGTCATGCAACATCTGCCATTTGTCTGTGATTCCTTGCAACATTCGCAGCAGCAGATTCCCATGCAAAACCATTTCATGTGTATGCGTATGCGTGGCTGGCACAATAATTACTTTGGCGGCGGGATTACCGGCACAATCATTTCGACAACAACAACTACGTGCAACACGTGTGTGGTAGTAAACAAAAATAAGAACAATTTTAAGCGCTCCAAATTGTTGCGAAAGAAACGTGGCAACATTTGTCGTTTTATTCAATTTTGAGGTGCATGCAACAGCAACAACAACAATAACAGTAAAGAAACAAGTGAAAGACGAGAAATACGTAACGACTTCATCATTGTTTTTGATTGCCACGGCATCAGCATGATGGACGGTAAGTAAGAGTATAGTTTTAAGCTGAAGTAACAAGTTCTGCTTAATCCTCTTAAAATAATTTGATTTACGAACTGGGTTGACCTGCTATTAATACCAACTTTCTGCTGCATCTCACGATATCAGCTATAGTTTTGCTAACGTTGAAAGAATCTTATCATCAGTTCACTTTATATGATAAGCGATGATAAGCTGCCTTAAAAAAAAACAATATGCATTCAATAAAATATTGAGAAAAAACACGTGTTTATACAATTAGGTTACCAGTATCTAGGGTAGTTCAAGAAATGTTTTTTTTTCCTAAAGGACACGCTTAATTTATTAATAATTATAAATTTAAAAATGTTAAAATAAACTTATTGGAAGCTTATTATAGAGTTCATAAAATTTAAATTAATAAGTTATAGGCAATGTGATTGTTATTTATAAAATATTCAAAAGAAACATTTCATAAGAGCTCATTGAATTGTGAGGTTAAGTTGAAGCCATTGAGCAACATGTGATCAATATATTTTCTTTCAGTGTGACCAATGTAAAAAAAATATATATATAAAAATTTGACTTAATCTTTTGTCACATATAAAGTATCGTTATCCTTTATAAGTATTTGTTTTGTTATAATGTTTGTAATCTGGGAAATTTGTAAGGCGGAACACAAAACCTTAGTAATTGAAAATCAATATATTGATGTTAATTTTTTTTTTTTATTTCCTTGTCAAATTATACTGCAAAACAATATAACCAAGTAATACAATAATGTAGTTAAATTGACGCTTCCATGTGGAGCATAGGACGGACACAACTCAATAAATCCTTAAATCGCCTTATATCTTGGGCGACACTGCGCAATTAATTCTTCGACGCTCTCTACTGACTTTCTGCAAGCATCGTTCCCACCGTGGTCTGTCGTGGGCGTCCTCGGCGCCGGGTACCTTGCGGATTCCATTGGAAAGAACTCTTGGCGATGTCTTCATCTGACTTCCAGAAGGTGTTGCCGATCCAGGCCATTTTTCTCCTTTAGTTTTCGTTTGTGATGCGTTGTTAACGATAATATCGGTATTTTTCTCCGTTTTCTAAGTATCAAAATCAAAAATTCACAGCTTATTGTCAATTTTTAATATAAACACATTTCCAAATAAGCTAGCCAATCTGCTGAGTATAATGAAATTTACCTACTTTACTTTTATCAAGTTTTTTACCTTAAAACTTTGGAGGTTACAGTTTTCTAAATATCTTTGATTTGCATGAACTTATAATAATACAACTAAAGTCAGATAAAAGGTAAAAACTAGTTACCTTTGTAGAGTAGCACAGATTGAAGTTTAAAAAGACTTATCTACTTGGGGTATAAGAAGACTGTTTTAAAGACGAATTTATGATTTTAAATTTCTTGTACTAATTAATTATTTTTCAAAAATTGAAGATATACTTATTGGTACAGTTTGGTACAGTATTGTAACACACCTGCTGCAGTAATGCACTTCACTAGCCACTTTGCTCCTACTTTGAGGTACTTCGACGTCTGTTTTGGCTTCACATTCCGAAAATTTAAACTATAACTGTCACAGCTCTACAGCTTTCAAGAAAATTAGCCATGCCGATGTTTCTATTGTAGTAAGGAAAACCCCCTATTATATAAAAAAAAAGTTTTTTGACGTTTACTTCTGAAGAAGAACAAAAAGTTCGAATTCTCAAATAGGCAAGAATGCGAAATTTTGACAAAAATCAACTTTTGAAGATACAGAGAAATGATGAGTTAGACACTTGAAGGAAGAACGTGGACTGACTATTTTTTTTTTTTTGATTTTGCAGTCTTCACGTTTTTGGTTTGATACACACCTACTAATAATATTGACATAAAACTAATTTTAAATATGAAAACATATGTTTTATATAAAAGTTTGCTTATTTGGTCCTTCAGCTATTTATAGATTAAGCGCTTTCGTCACTAGTACCGACCGCCATAATCTAGATTTAGATTTGAGTGCAAAGACTAAGAGTTCTGATTGCACGACAAAAACACGATTCCTACTCTACAATTAGATAAGACAGCCATCGAATCATCGCATGTTTAGCAGTCAGATATTAAGTGTGATAAGTCGCATATATAATGTATATACATACATACATATATAATGTATATAAGTGAATTTGTCTAATATCGTGTTTTCGTGCAAAGTCTGTTGACGTGGCCCTTGGCCCAGAAAACTGCCCAATCATTGTCGTGTGCAAAATGGCTGCAACGCCCGCCATGTTTACTCTAAACTTGCGATTAGGTGATTTCCCTTTTGAATAACCATAACCATCGCGACTGGCAAATGGCCAACACATTAATTTGTTTTTGTTTTTGCCCCAAAAATCTCGTGCCAGTCTGCGATCGGTGCCAAAAAGAGAGACATATTTAAATGGCAAATGTTTTTCAACAACATTTCGACCATCTTGTCAACGTTTTTCGTACGAAATGTACGCATATTATATAAACTTATTTTTGAATTTGCGTTAAATGCCAACGAACTTCTAATTATAACAAAGCTTTAACTATTATATATGGTAAATCCCTTGCAGCTACCCTCAGTTGGCTATAATATAAATACTTGAGCACACTCCCTGCCGCTCCACCACCTACAAAAAGCAATTATTACATTTGTCACATGACACATAAAAGCTGCTTAAAGCGTAAATCAAACTTTCGCATTGAAGCTTTTTGGTTTTTGCGTTGGCAGCATGACTCATGACATTTTCGTAATTGTCAGATAAAAAGCTTTGGGATTCCGAGAAATGCAAAGCTTTTATCTTGCAAATAAGTAGGTGTGTGTGCGCACGCTGGCAGCTTTTAAAAGCTTTATTCCGTTTGTGTGTGTGTGTTGGTGTGTGTGTGCGTGTCTTGGTGTATTTCAAAGAAATTCCCCTTTTTTTGAATGCTTAACGTATTTGGCATTGACTTTGAACGAACATTTTGTTTTGATACGTTTAAGTTTTGCCTCTTTTTTTTTATTAAAAGAAAAAAATATTTTAACCAAATAATAATTTTAACAAAGATTAGTTAGCCGTTGAGTCATCTAGCTGCTGAACGCCCACAATGCCCGGCTAGGTTTTTGTTACTAACTTGCTTTTGGCAACGAACCGTCCCTAATTAATTATTATTATTTTGTTTTATTTTAGTTTTTATAAGACTTTAGTTACGGGCTTTGGTACTAAGAGTCACTCAAAATTGTGCTCACTTTAAAACTTGCAAGCGATTAAGCTAAGAAAATTTGAAATAAGTGAATATTCCTAATTGAATCGAATTGTTACCTCCCAGCTAAGTCGTCGAGAGTTTTTTCAAAAACTAAGCATATAAGACTCATTATTTAGGTTGCAATACATCGATTTGATGAATCATCCGTCATATAGCCCTGACTTGACACCGAATGTTTTCTTTTTATTCCTATACGTAAAAACTAAAATGAGAAGTCGACATTTTTCGACACCTAAAGAAGCGATTGATGCGTTCAGAGTGCATGTTTTGGAGATGTCTCAATACGAGTGGTAAAAGTGCTTCGACAATTGGTTCAAATTAATACTGCTAGGGTAAACATAAAAAAGTTATGGATTTTGGTAAAGAATTTTTAATAGAGCTTTTACAAAAGAACAATTTTGACCGAAAATAGGCTAAATTTGAAAAATTGATTCGAACTTACCATAAAAGAAGAGAGTGACAAACTTTGTTTCAGAAATTACATCGATTTTGCAAGGAAATAGACAAACAGCAGATGAAGATGAAATATTATTGTCTTATTTTAGGTGAATAAGATTTGTTAAGTTTTTCTACCTAAAATATTACCAGCTACATTTGTCCATACATATGCAATATCGTGAAAAGTCATGAACTGCCAAGAGTTGCTTAAGTAGGTGTTCAAATAAGAAGCGCACTGCATTATTGCTTAAGTAAGGTCAACTGTCATTTCAATAGAAATATGGTTGGTTTGCCTTATGTACATAAATAAAACTATATTCATATATGTATGCATATATATTTAGGAGCATGTGCATCTATCTCAAGGCAAAAGTAGCTTTGTTCGCTTGTCTCATGCCGGCCGGCGCTGCTTGGTACATTGAAAGCCAAAGCGATGTAACGTTCAACAGCTGTTTGAGGGAACTTTATGTATAAACCATGTCGCGTGTGTGTGTGTGTGTATGTGTGTGTATAAGTGAAAAGCTTCGGACACGCATACACACACACGCACGCACACACAATCAAAATTATCTGGCAATAGCAAACAGGTTTTTGCTGTGCTTTTCGAATTTCACAACAAAATTAAATTCATGCAACCAGCAGCAATTGGCTTTTCGTTCTGTTCGTTCGACGGCGCTACGTTGAGTGCCAGCTCTGGCAAAATCATTTCCAAGTGAATACTACAAGCAGACAGTTGAGTCACACTCAGCTAAGTTATATATATTGAATGTGAAAGAGTTCAATAGTTTTTCAAAAACAAAAAAAAAACTAACTAGTGACTAGTGAAGATTCCTTAGCAAAAAGGAAACCAAATAAAAACAATACCAAGCGAAAAACAAGTTTTATTGTTCTACGTCGAACAACAACTGCGCATTAAGTGGAGAAAATAAATAATTTAAAACTATTTCTATCTCATTGTAAACGCGTAATACGAGTAAAGACTCAGTGGTGGTTATACCACCAAATAAATTGCGTTGTGTACTTTTTCGGTCGGGTTTCAGAAAACCGGACAACCGTACTTGAGGAAAAACTACTAAGTTTATGTAAGTAAAAGAAAATTGTGCACTTAGGGCGCCTATATGTATCATATGCATACGCATATGTTTGCAGCTTTATATAATATAATATAGCAGAGCTTTTGCTATTTGCACTTAGGCAGGCAGTGCCGCAGCCGCAGCCGTCGCCATATTGAAATGACTTGTTGGAACTCAGATAAGCACCACACCCCCTCTCCAAAAGTCACTTTAATTACTAATTGTAAACTCTTCAACAATATAAATTTTTTTTTTCGTCGCATGGGGAATTTTTTTGCGCGTTCATTTGAGTTCTGCTGCTGTCAGTTGTAATTATTATATTATATACAATCAAACATGGTACACATTTTTGTGCCAACGCTCATTTTTAGCTTCATATAATTAATTTATAATTTTTTGTTGTTGTGCTTTTTTTGATGTGTCAATAAGATAGCGAATCTACATAACGTAGTTCCAGGTACACAGATTATATATACCAAAGTATATGTATGTACATGGGCACTTATAATAATAGCACCAAACTCTCGGGGGTGCTGGCTGACTGGGTGGGGGGTATGTCTTTGCAGCAACTAAATTGCTAGATAATTGCCTGTTTGACGTTACCAACGACTGATTAGCTAGTACCACGCATATATAGGCTGACATGGGCACACATACACACAGCTTACGTTGGGCAACCTGTTGTTGGTATTGGTGCAGCGAGGCGCCATTTTGTAAATGCCCTTATATGGTTTGTTGTGAAATTCAGTTGGAGTTGAAGAAGCTTTTGCAAAACAGAAAAAAACTTACGTTCTAAAAATTTGTGCCGCCTGCCCCAAAAAAAGGGGGCGTGAACGGCAAGGCTTATCTCAACATTGTGCGTGTTGACTATCGAATGAGGAAGTCTAACTGGTTAATCAGATGAATTATATATGTTTTTATTAGATAGTTTAATTTAAATTATATATATATATATAAGTACGCTTTGAGGCCTATAAATAATGTGTCTACTTCTGTTCTTGCTTTCAGTCTAAAGGGAAATTGCGTCGACGACTCTTTTAGAGCTTGTTTAGAGGTTTCCTAACAATTTCATTGTTTCTCTCTAACGGTGAACTTAAAGTGAGTATAAATCAAACACTTCGCATTTCCCTAACATTTTAAATCATAACTGGCTGTATAGTTTGTAAGAAATTTGTTTAAAAAAAAAAAAAAAAATTAAAAAAAAAAACAAAAAAAAACAAAAAAAAGGAGTAATTCCATAAAAAAAGGAGTAATTAAAAAAAAAGTAACAAAAAAGGAGTAATTCCAAAAACAAAGAAAAGGAGCAATTCCACAAAAAAAAAAAAAACTAACAACAAAATAATTAAGGAAATCATGGAAAAAACATGTACATAATACAAGGAAAAAAAAATGGAATAAGGATATATGAAAAAAGGATTTAGCAAAAAAAAAAGAAACAAACAACACTTGCATCCACACCTATGTATATATGCTGCCCCCAAAAACTTAAGCAAACATTTTTCAATACTCAGAGATATCAAGCCAACATAGAAGAACCCATTTTTCATTTTGTTTTCTTGAGCATAGACTGATATCCCTGCGCTATTGAAAATATGTCCTGACTCATTGTGGGCAGCAGGCTTTTGTCCAGCACACATTTGCTAACCCCAATTCACCATTAAAGTGGCGCGTGATCTGCCAAGGATCGCGCAACACGTCGTCGATCTGTGTAATAACAAAATATTTTTTTTCTTTTATCTATTTTCAAAACAAATCAAAAATCTCTTAAACGTGCTTGCTCCACTCATCGTCCACCAAACTTATATTTTGAATAAACTCTGTTGCCAACGAAACCTATGAAATCGAACCGTGCACCAAATACAAACACTTTGAATATTTCAAATCATTCCTCCCTTTTGACCGACCGGCCATTCGATTTGAACTTTTGCTTCATATAGCCCCGTTCAAAATGGCATTCAGCGTTGAAATCGAAGCCAGCCAATACAGGCCCAAGTACGAATCCAACCACATTAACGGCAAATTATTTATCTGCGACAACAACTTCAACGGAGAGATCACATCAGAGCAAACCAACAGGAACAACATCAGCGAGAGCAACAACCGCAGGGAATCCGAAAGATATAATATTGATGATCCAGGAGCCAGCACGAGCAAAGAAAGGAGAGAGTGCAACGTGGATGACTTCTGGCGCCCCATTCCCTATTGTGTTAAAAACAGATTCAAAAACGATGCTTTTGTTGATCAAATTGCCCAAGGAACATTTGAGTGCAGGCAAGAGCAGCAACAGGGCAGAGCAAAGAGCGCCTCGAACACGTCTTATCAGAATACCCTTTTTACCTGGGTCGGAACCCACAACTTCTTCAGTGAAACAAGCTTCGCCTCCGACGAGCTCTTCACTCAACTATACAAATTCGGCGACTGCGTGCCGTATTTCTGCAACGACGTCTGGGATGACAATATACCCAGACGCGTGCTCCACCAGCTCCAGCAGCTGCTGCTCACCAGCCTATCAAGCCGTGAACGACCAGATGGCAGGTTCACCGCCGACTATGACAACGGAGGTGCCAACGGTTCAGGTTTCGAATACGCCGTTGACCCTGGCGTCTATGGCTGGCATTCAGTTAACAGGTGCCGACACGCAGTCCCACCTGGATATGAGTGGAGCAATGCCTACTGCTACAGTTGAAGAGATAAATGTTCCGGTGTTCATTGATGGTGAGTACTGTGTTTGTGTGTGTGTAATATGTACCAGCGCTCTCTCATTACTGTGTAAACGAGTGTAAATTGCTCATATTCGATAAAAAAAGCGAACAAAAAATACATCAGTTAGAGAATGAGTCCCGATAGCAGGCATAGATTGCAACATTCGTATATATGCTCTCTTCTGCCTATGACATCAGAGGTACAATTACAAATGCCATGTCGTCCTGTCAAATATCACAGTGCAATGACCCATTGACGAATCTTGCAAAAAGAAAAAACAAGTTTACTCGAAAAGTTTAAAATAAAGTAATTTATTTTGCGTAGAGAGTATCTTTGTTGAAACGAACACAAAAAGCAAGGTGTCGCCAGTGAAATCACCTGATTCTCGAAAGAGAAAAAGCTTAGGAAAATGTGAATTCTGTGGTTGTAGCTTCAAAGGAAACAACCAGTTAGGTAAAATATGCCCACTGTCCCTTCTCCCTTGTCGAATTCTGTAAAATTCTGCCCAGAAACTTTGTAATGAATCTGCATATAATAACAGACAAAGCAAGAAGCGTTGTGACTAATTTATATATGCAAAAATATATATATATATATATATATATATATATATATATATATATATATATATATATATATATATATATATATATATATATATATATATATATATATATATAAACACATTTAAACTAGAAAAACGCATCTTATGCGATTAGGCTTTAAAATATTCTTATCTGAAGGGAGGGGAGCCTTTGCTCTCATATCGGCAAACTTTCGCTTTATGTATTTTACTATTTCAGAAGAGTAGCATGTAGCAAGTTACGTTTTTTGCAAAAAAATTTAATGTGCATGTTTTTTTTTGGCATCTAAATTTGTTGCGTTGCGTTAGATTATTGAGACTAAGCGCCCCAACTTACATAGAATATGGTTCTTTGTGAAATGCATGTTAGTTGAGCCCAATTGCAGAATAATTTTTTACCACTTTGAAAGATAAGTCTAAACACCATAGAATAATTTTGTTGACGTGGCCGAATTGATCTCTTGTTTTTTTCTTGAAAGTGCAATTAAATTTTTGAAAAAAACTAAACAATTAGTAGTCATTTTTATTAATGCAATTTATTATGAGAGTATTAACGAATTACTACTTGAAACAAAAATAGTCACGATCGATATACTAAATACAAATTTTACGCAATGTTGTGACCCATCTCCACGTTTTTTGACGTATGCAGTTCCTATAATACCCAAACTTCGTTGCTTATACACTGCCCTATACATTTGAAAACATTCGACACAAAGAAGCCGAAGATATGTAAGCGATCGTACACGCATGACACCGGCAAGTAAATTAAATAGTTGCCATTCTAAGTTCATCGCGTTAACACGTTCAATCAATCCGTGGCCTGTCAATAGTAACAAATTTCATCTCAATTCGCTGCACGCAGATTTTTGCAATCAGGTAATCACTTAAGAATTTTACGACAGAACTTTTTAAAGTTACTCTCGATTCGCGAATAATAAATTTCAACACCTTTGGAACCTTATTTATGCAATGCAGTACAATAAATAGGCAATTTGTGACTCACATTTCAATAATTTATCAAATATGCTTTGTGTAGCCGAAAAGCTTACTGTGGCCGGGCTATACCATTGTAACTTATTAGTTCTGTTCATTTATTATTAAAAATAAATAAACAAATTGTGTGCGTATTCAATGTATTTCTGCTAAAAACTAAGAAATAGTTATCAGGCTACATTATTAACTATAAGTTTTGCCAATTTTTTTTTTTTAATCAATTTTGATTGTTTTCAACTTTTCTGAAAAACAGTTTTGTTTGTTACATTAAACATATTTTATATATTACGTATACGTTACTTCCATGCATTTTATGCAAGTTTTATTTTTATTTTTATTGCTTATAAAAACTATATGAGAGATAGTATTGTTTTGTAGCTTAGCGAACTGCTGCATTTTTCCAACAAAAAAAATCTAATTCCATATATGTAGGATTTTAATAAAATTCGCACATTTCCCAAAAAAATATAAACTAAAACCCTAAGGGGTTGTGAAATACATTTTCAAAGTGTTGGTGCTTTTATTCTGTCCAGCATAAAAAAACACGCACACAAGCAAACATAGATACATGCATACAAGCTGAGAGAGACCACTTGTTAGCTTTTATTGTTTGTGCTCTCTTGCTCACATGCTTTGAAGACAAATTGTGTACGAGCCTCCTGCCGACAGAGATAGCAATTGGTTTAAAGACTTACCGGCATAAGTATGTCGATCGCACAGATACATGTGCAAGCATACACAGAAAGATTTCTCTCTCTCTCTCTCTCGGTTTTACCACGCGATATTGTTTTGTGGTCAATTTAAACTATTTCAAAAAAATATATGTATATTTTCATACGCCATGTTGTACGACAGGCCTTCTTTAATGAAGTTAACATATTGGTTGGATTTTTATAAAACATGAATGACTTTGTAATAACTTGCTTCGCAAAGAATTTAATTAATCAAGAAATTACTTAAATATGATTTCAATAGTTAGTTAACTTTCTTGCTAATAATATTGTTAAATATTGTTTTTGTTGAAAATTAACTTTCAACAAACAATATTTTCGCTTTCAACTCGCTGCTGAAACGTGCAAATTATTATTATTTTTGCATAAAATTGTCAAGCTTTGTGATATGATGAAATTATTATTGCATTTGTATTTGTATTAAATGGTGGTGAACTTTATATATTTATGGTGAACTCTTTAATTTTTGAGTTTTTTTTTACTACTACCAAGAATAATTCGCATCGACTAGAGATCCTTACCAAAATGCAATCTACTTAACATAACGAATTACATGTAACTGAGCGAGATAACAATAGTGTTTCACATTAGCGCTCTTTGCGTCTGTGCAAAGCGACGCAACGGCATCGCGCACTAGCTAGCTCTCTGTTGATCACACATACATACATACAACAAAACACACAGAAAGCAGAGAAGAATTTGCTTTTATTTTGGCCTGCTACTGAGCTGCCCTCAGTTCAAGCCAAACTGTCGTGTTAAGAAGGTCGCAACTTTTTAACAGAGCTCTTTCACTGCTGCATCCTTAGCGGCATTCAGGTGAATATTATTTATTTCGAAAATTTACATTATTTCAACAATAATAAGTGATATACTTACTACTTTTGACATACATTTTTTTTGCATTAATTTGTTTTTTTTTTCCTCATTAAATAGTATTTTTATTTTTGGCAGCTATGTATTGTGCATAAACAAAGTAAAATTTGTGCAATAAATCTAGGCCTAGAAATATTTAATAGTTTTATAGAAATTTTCATAGTAAAAAATTTGATACCATAATGGTATGTGACTAGGCAATTTTAGGTGCATAAAATTACAACTCTTTCTAAAAACAAGTAAAAATGCGTGTGTAATTAATTTAAAAAGCCGAAAATATTTATGTTTATTCATAAAATATTATATTATTTCATTGTTGTTGTTTGATAATGTGTGCACAGGGGACAAATTTGTTGCCTGCACAAAGTGAACATGAACGAACATGTTCAAAATGACTACAAATTCACCTCTCAACATGCTACAGAGAGTGTGCGTGTGTTTGTGAGCGACGTTATCAGTCGGCCAGCATTGAGATTTAGACAATGACTCAATGTGCCGACCGGCTGATTTGTTGTTCTCAGCTCTCGCCTACTCTCTCTCTCTCTCTCTCTCTCTCTTTTTCTAGTGTACTTTTGAAATTTGACTCTCTTGATTCTATGCCCCTCTTTTCCATTGAGCAATAAATATTTTTTACTCAATGTCAAGTACTGCTTTGCGCTGCAGTCCAAAAGTATGCCAAACATTTTTCAAAAATAATTTGGTATAAATTGAATATTTTCTAACTTTTTGTTTTTTTTTTAGCAAACATTCGCACACACACGCAAATCATTTTTGTGTTTACATTTTATTTAATATTTAAAACGTGAATTATACTGATTAATGTAATATTTATAGGATACCTTCAAGATATAGAGGCGTCGTCGCCAACAAACAGCAACGGAAGCGAAAACGGAAACGACATTTGTACCGAGACAGATATATTGGACTTTGACGTGAGCTTGATTGCCGAGGATCGCAATAACGCTCCTATAATGGATCAGTGCAATTACTTTTTTAATAACAACGACAATAAAAACAACGACTGCATCAGCTGGGACCCTATGAACATGCTACAAATGGACGAGAAGGTTGAGGATTTGGCTGAGCTATGTCAGCAGGGCTTAAACTTTCACAATCGTACTGCAGGCCTTGACTGGATGTCATATTTGCAAGATTCCAAGGATCCTATGTTTAGCAACTTTTCACAAAATTCAAATAATATAATACACGACGATGCTGTGGATCCTAATGAGAGTGACATTAGCTACTGCTGCAGTCAGACCTGGTCAGACCATATCACTAAGGATGAGCCACTGGATTTGATCCCCATTATTTCACCCAATGTCTCCGACGGTTTTGTTGATACCGTCTATAACTGTGGGGGCGTCAAGCGTGCCGCTGCAGATTCTTTGGAACCTGAACTAGCTGCTCAGCCCCACAAACGCAGCAAACTTCAACTAAATCTGGACATTACCAAAACCCATAATAACACCGAAGTAGTCAGCACTCCTCAAATTATATCCTTCCTTCTAGATCAACAGGTAAGCGTATGCGTTGACCATTTCACAAAGTTTTTAGTACTAAACGATTTTTATTTTAAATTTTTCAGGAAAATGCTGAAGTACCCATATCCACAGAAAAGAAAATATACGAGAATCTATGCCAGACGGATACGAATATCATATTCAAAGATTTGTCAGCACCCAGCACTCCACAATCGATCAGCTCATCTTCAACGCATACCAACCTTTCCTGTGCCACAGACATCAACACAGCTCCCACCTCACCTGCCTACTCCACAACATCCACACGCGATAGCTTTGGAACAACAGAGGCAAAACGCAAGCGTGGACGTCCTGCCAAACATCATAGCGATGGTCCCAATCTACAGCTAATGGCTGGCATGACCGAGGAGGAAACCAAACAGTACATGGATCGTTTGAAAAACAACGAAGCCAGCCGTGTATCACGTCAGAAGACCCGTCAACGTGAGGAGGACGAGAAGATGCTGGAAAAATCCTTGCAGTCCATAAATAATAAATACAAATCTGAGCTAGGCGAATTGGAACATGAAGCTGAATGCTATAAGAGGGCTCTCAAGAGGAAGCATCACAGTAACAGCACCTACAAAGGCATTCATTAAGCAAAAGAAAGCTCCATTCCAATAGACTTAGTCATATCCAAAGCCATAGCCATAGCCAGAGCAGATTGTACCTTTCGAATTACGCGCATCGTGAAAACGGTCTTAGTTTATAAGCAGCTCATGTACGTATGTTTTAAGTTTGTCGTTGTTATTAATAGTCCTTCGTTAAGTAGTTTATGTGCATAGTCCTAGTAATTTGTGGCACTCAAGTGTCCCAACAAAAACAACAACAACAACAACAGCAAAAATATCAATCTTTGTAATTGATTTAAAGTCGCTGGTTACTTATAGATAGATAGCATTGTTGTGACCAGTTGGAGAAGAACAAGTTTTTAAAATTTGTATTTTTTAATTATTTTTTCTACTATGTTTAACATATGTCAATATGTTTAATCCCCTACCAAACCCAAGTGTCTTTATTTTATTGTGTTTTATAATGATTTTATAATGCAAAATATTTTTATTGTATGCACTTTGTGAAAACAATTCACAAAAAAAAAAAACAAACAAAAAAAAAAACAAACAAAAAAAAACAAACAAAAAAAAACAAAAAAAAATGTCAATGCTATATTATATAAATGTACCACAATACTTAATCAAAAATGTGTTAATAAACAATGTACTTCATGTTGGAAAACATGAGAAAAAATCAAGCAACTGGCTTTTAATAGCAGTGAAGGAGAAGGGGTGGGGCATGCACACACACACACTCACAGTTCCGAGTGACTCCGCATTTCGAGTGGCGCTTGAAAGCATCACAGGAATTACAGAAAGAAGTTATCACAATTGCCATTTAATCTTGAAGGCTAAGCTTGAAAAGTTTCAAAATAAAAAGTTTTTAATTCGACGCTTGCTTTCAACACTTTTAATAAGTACAATTGTGCAGAATGAATTGTTATTGATATTTTTACTTAATATAGTTTTAGGCGGTTTTTTTTTTTGCAAACCGGGAAAAGTTGGGCTACATTTCGGAATCTGTTTTTACCCTTTGCCAGCTTTCTTTCGTAGAGCTTCAATGAGAATAAAATCATTGAATCGAAAAAATCATAGGAATACTGCCAGTGGCGAGTCTACTTTGCAAAACAAGTATGTCTGACCGATCGCCAGACATTCAGCTACCTATCTCGACTAGATCGGTCAGACGTGACGTCATTGCAGTTGCATTATTGAAATAGAGATTCAGCAAAAAGGAAAAAGCTTGTTGATAATGACAACACTATAATAGTTCAATTCATATGAAGAACATATAAAAAGCACAATGTAATACTCACGATCAGTATCGTTCTAGCCTACCCTACTATGTGAAATAATTGGTGGTGTTTCGGTGACTTACAAGAACTACAGTAACTGTATACTGGGTCGAGTGAATGAACATGTCGAGCTCATCTGGTCAGCTGAACACAAATTAATTGCGCTGATCAAGAAGAACTATAAAAACGTAAACTGTTTTGTCCCACAAAAAGGCAACTTGGTTAGATCCCTTTGTGGTGCAAATTGGTGGCGGGCAGGGATGCAAAATATTTCCCATGTTGTTCCATATCGTCATTGGCGTTGTCATCTCTGATGCTTCCTAGGGTCAACCAACGTATTGAACTTATTGTTTTGGCCAAAAAATATCTCGCCATCTCTCGGGAAACCGCTTTACAAGGGCAAAGGAAACTGATGCTGCAATCGCTATAAGAAGGAAGTCGAAGCCATATGTGCCAGACATGGCCAGCAAGCAATGCGCTAGTAATACCTTTCAGCGAACGTCGCGTAGAGTTGTAAGACCACGCACCGCCTAGCGAAGGTCCATAGGCGCAGAAATGCAGTTACTGAAGTTACATTTTTTTTCATTCAAGTTTTAAGAATGAAACAAACATAAATTGCATCCTATGTATCCCTGTGTCCTTGAACTACCAATCCTTACTGTCAAATAACTGATCATATTTTCAAGAGGTTTGCTAAAACAACTTATTCTCTGTTGGTTTTTACGAGCTCCCGGCATAACGAACTTTTTCGTATATTATCTTCTCTTTTTTTTTATTTTCAATCAAAACCAATCCAGCGCCGATTGTATAAAAAAATATACATAAAATTTTAAACTAAATTATCTAAAGTTTACATTGATTTTGGGCTTATTTATCAATTTCCAATTATTGAATTTGGCTAAACTGTTGTAGCAGCGATTTAGGACTAGGCTCATATGTTTTTTTTTTAATATTTACGCGCCAATTTTGATTTCACATCCGGCACAGACTTGATATACTCTATACAATTTGGGATAAGTTGAGCGTTTCGTTTGAGATTCAGCCAACCGTCACGCACGTACGAGTTACACTTGTGAGGAAAATTATATTGAAATTGGCTGGGATGCGGCAAGTGGGATGATGACAATTTGTTTACTGCGTGTCTATACAATGTAAGCAACACACACCGCCAGAGTAATTGGCCATTATTTGTTGCTAGTTGCTGTTGTTGTTGATGGCCTTTTATGTAAATATTTGCCGATTTCTAGGCAGACTCCTCCTTGGCGCCGTAGTGATATTGCAGAAAACGCAAGCCCTGTACGGACTGGGCCGTGGCATTGGTCAAGTGGCAGGCGAAGAGTAGCCAATTGCGTGGTTGCACTTTGTAGGCGAAACGCATAAAAATGCACGAGTAAAGCGTCAATGCTGGCAAAGAAAAAAAAAGGGCAAAGATGCCGTGAAGATAAGTAACACTCATGATCCAACAAGCAGTTGTCCAGACACACAGACAAGATTTTTTTTTTTTGTCTGGCTGATACAAGAGCTTATCATGAAATTAACTTTGTTATCAGTGAAGTGATTTGTTTAGTGTTTTGCGGCATGTGCGCCATATGAAGCCATAAAATTGGGTGCTTGGGTGGTTTGGTTGTGCGCGCGTGTGTATCCTTGAGCCTCAATGCGTAGGGGCAGCCAACTTACCCAGTGTCATCTTGCCCGATATAAACTTGGGACTCTTTTGAGTGTCAGCAATGGCCGCCAGCGGTATACCCCAGTTGGCTACGGGTCCCCAGAAGTGAGTGCTGCAAACAATAGCAAAAAAATGAAATAATTAAATCAAATCAATTGATGCTGCAAACCTCATAAAGTAATCCCGCCATTCTTTGCTGGCTGTTGTAGCTAAACCGCGTCTGATAGACATATCGCTAAATTAAGTAATTTATTTATTGTTGTTGTTTTTGTTGCCGCTGCTGAAAGTGCGACGCGTCTCAAGGTGCTGGCCTCTAATTTTGTGCTTGTGTTGTTGTTGTTTGCTGTTGCGCAAATTATTTGTAGCAGCCACAAAAATGTGCTATAATTTTAAATAAAATTAATATTATTACAAAATGGAGTTTTGTCTCAATCGAAACATACAATTTTGACACGTTCTAAAACGAAAAGTTATATAAATTTTTTGAAAATAATTATGGCAGAAATTGCGTAGCACGAACCAACCTGTTATCACAACATAAGGGAACGGTGTGTACACACACGTATGTTACGACTGTTTACTAACAGTGTCAGCCGTTTATTTTTTGCCTGTTAAGCTGTAACAGTGCAATGTTAATATTTGGCGTGTGGAAGTGTGACCACAGTTTTGTGGCAGTGTGATCAAAAAATACCAGCAAACATTGAAGTTGGTGTTATAATACTAGACGAGAGTTTGGCGCGCAAAAGAATATTTAAACAATTCATATTCACGTTTGAACGTTTGAACATTGAAAGTTACGTGCTTCCCAATTTCAGCATTCCACATGGCTGCACGACTGTTAATAATAATGTAAATAAATATTTTGTATTATTCTTTGATAATTTTTGGTTGTTTTTATGTCAATTTCATAAATTTTTTTGTATTTATGTACTGGCGCATATTTGCGTGCGACTGCATTTGTGCAGTGAATGTAAAGTTTTTAACAAAAATACATTTGAATAAAGAGGTATAATTATTTTGAAACGAATATGTTTGGCAAAATTATTGTGCCAAACAGAATCGAATTGTTTAAATAACAATTTTTGAAGAACTTAATTTTATAAATATAATTCCAGTGCAGGAAGGTCAAAGCATAAAAATAACGAGTAGAATAATTAATTTGAAAAAAAAAAACATTGTTTCTTTACATCATTTAATATTTTTCTTGAGCTTAAGAAATGAAGCAAAATATTTGGAGTTTTTCAAATTTTGAAAAGCTTTAAAATTGCAATCAGCCAGGTGAGAACTTATCGATAAAATAGCAATAATATTTAGATAATAATATTAACCCTAGTGCTTTTTTATTCTTCTTCTAACAAGTCCTTCCTTACTTTATTTTACAATCGCTTATGCTCCGCCTGAAATGTGGGTTTGCGATCAGGCTTTTTGATGCTGGTTCAGGTGATTACTGAGACCCAGCCGAAAAACGTAAGATTTTCGACACTTGTATGTGAATATGTTTTATTATAGTCTCCAGATTCTGGCTAAGAGGTACCCAGGGGCATTAGGGTCTATATGATGGCAAGCTTCCCTGCATCCGACTATTTTTATTTTAGGAGCGATTGCCATGGAAAAATTGTAAAAACAAATACAATACTTTTGGAATTTGAAATGTTGACAACTTTATATTTACACATAATGTATTAATTTTTTGTATTATTCCTTTAATTATTATTAAATAAAGAATACACCATTCGAATTAGGCTATAAACTGCAGGGCCCTGTTCTTGTCGAACAACTATTGATAGAGATTTAGTTATGCTCCGACTTTGGAGCGATGGTCATAGTCAAGGGAAACCAATTAGTTTATTTATTCAATTATTATAAAAAATGTTTTTATTGGGTTAATAAAATATTATAAAGATTTGCTCTTCGGCAGCTTTGCAATTAAGATATTATATATTATAATTATGTCGTGTGTGCGTTTTTATATATATAGTTAATAATTGAGCAAAAAGTGATGAAAAAATGTCATTTATACTTATTGTATTGTACATTTCTTCTACTATTAAACATATAAATAACAACTGCAATATATTTGCCTACAACTTAAAAAAAAATGTATTTATTTAAAAAAAAAAAAGTGCTCGCGGCTTGACCCACATGCATAACTGCAGGCTAATTAACATAAATAATTAATTAATTGCATGCAACGCTTAACAACGCTGAGTACTTAATCAACCGCAGAGTTCCGCTCTTAAGCGTTGGTTGCTAACGCTCTTAAGAGCGGCAGTGAGAAATCCAAAATTAAAGAGCACTTTGCTGCGTGAACAAAAGCTTCGTGCGCCGCCGAATCCTTGGCGTTTAAATACAAGCACACACACACACACGCACGCTGGTGACGAAGACGCGCAGCAACACCAATGATGGAGCAGCAGCAGCGCAGCAGCCACAACAAATTTGACGCCAGCGTCGAGGCTTTAGCGACAATTTTCAGCCAGCCAACGATTCAGTGTGAATTTGTAACTCGAAAGGCGAGGGCACAAAGCAAGGCGCAAGGTTCGGTAAAGCATAAAGAATTTTTAAAATGAAAAAAAATCAGAAAAAAATTTAATATAAATGCTTCAAGTGATACACAAACAATAACAACAAAATAGAAAGTGAGATGAGAAGCAGGCACGAGGCGCGGAGTAAGAAAACGGTATAAAAGCAATAAAAGAAATATGAAGCGCCTCTACTACTCTCTTTCTCTCTCTCTCTCTCTCTCTCTGCTGCGGCTGTGATCCATTGCTAGTGCCGTAATCTGATGCTGCGTGCGTGAGTGTGGGCGCTGTGCGTGAGCGATATGCAAAAACAAAACGCAAAAAAAACAAAAACACAAAAACGAAAAGCGAAGTCAAAAACCTTTCGAAATTTTTGGTCAACAAATTTGTAATTGAAAAATCTACTGTTGGTTACATATGCGCGCGTTGGTCTCTTTGTGTGTGTGTGCGTGTGCGTATGCGTGTGTGTGTGTTTGTGTGTGTGGGCTCATGTAACTATGAAAAGGCAGCAGCAGTAGCAGCATGAAAACTGGCGTTGGCCACACCGCAACCCCCAAAAAGAAGCAAGAAAAATCAATCCCCCGCTCGCGTGTGCCGCACTGCTTCATACCAGCAGCTAAGTGGGAGTTGCTGTTTTTTTTCTCTGTCAAATAGCAATGAATAAAAAAATAATATTACTCATAAGTAGCTAGAAGGTAGCAGCAGAAAAGAAGCAACTACCAGGCAGTCAGTATAGAGTTGCGCTGCCAAGAGCCGCTCCCAGAAAATGCCCAAAAGTAACAAACAACCAACAAAAGTGAGCAACATTTAATATAAGAAATTTTATTCGCTTTCGCCAAAATTAAGTTGGTATTTAACGCACTTTGGTGGGCGTGTCAGTAAGGCGCTTGGTAAACAACTTGATTTGGCCTTTAAGCGGCGTGGGAGTGCTGCTGCTGCTGGTTGGGGGGTAGGGAGCGACGGCTAAGCAGTAACGTGTGTGCTGTGTGTACTACGACGACCTACTTAAGTTGCGCTGAAGGTCTTTGCTATTATTTTTCAATTCTACATATTTCATTGCGTTGTGGTAATTAGCTCTGCCACTGAGCAGCAGAGCACCCCGTACACTGGGCACTCACTGGCTGCTTCTATAACTGCGTCAAAGAAGGCGCTAAATTGAATAAGTGCAGTGCAAAAAAATGGGGTCGTTGGGGGGTCCGACTATTGTTATTGCGATAACTTAACTTAAAAATAAGCAAGCCTTAACGAGTAAATTGCAAGGTTTAAGTGTTGCTAAGTAAAATCCTAAATCGGTTTTGATTTAATCAAGCGACAACAATGTAAATTAAGTTTATTAGGCGCACAAGCTTCAATTGCGTCTAACTAGTGCGATGCGTGTTTAGTCTAAAGGTATTATCTCTTATGGAATGGAAAAAAACAAACAGTTTGCGAAAGTCGTCTGATGTGTGGTGGCTGCCACATCGGGCAATCTCATGTTAGTTGCAAAAACACGGGGCACGCGTGAGCACGACGACGCGGCGGCGGCGGCAAATAGACAATAGTCGCTATAACAAAACCCATAACAAAAGCCATGCCATTATATCTGGCTTAAAATGTGTATGAGTGTGTGTGCGTGAGTGTGTGTGTGTGCAACTAATGCTGATCCTTTTTCATAATGGTATTTACAGTTTAGTACGCTTCAAAGAGCATTTAATGCAATGCAAATAGAGATTTTGATACAACAACAAAATCAACAACAAAAAGTGTGTTAAATATTATTGTTGTTGTATATAGAAAAGGATAGAGTGCGCGCGAAAGAGATAGAGAGCGAGAGAGAAAAAGTATTGTTTATTGTGCCAAAAATAAAATAATATAAAAAAAATCAGTGTCTGCAACAACAAAGTGTTCAACAACAATAACAATAAGCAAGTAAGGATAACACAACATCAACACACTCACGCGCTCACATGCAGGCAATGACTTAGCCACAGCCCATGTACAAGGTACGTATACATATATCTGTGTGCGTGTGTGTGTGTGCGAGTGTGCAACTCCCCGTTCAAGCACCCCAGAGCTCGGCTTCTCAATTAATTAACAATAAAATAAACAAAATAAACAAGCCACTGTAAAAGCATAAAACCATTGTTCACCAATGCGCAAAGAGCACGCAAAAGGAAGAAAAAAAAAAGAACGCACAAAATAATACAAAAAAAAAAAGAAACATGAAAATTCTATATGTAAAAACATGAAAAACGTGAAAAACTTCTATACAAAAGTCCAAAAGGGCGTGTTGTTTTTGAGTGTGTGCGCCTCTCTGCGTGTGTGCGTGAGCGTAAGTGTCTTTGTATGCGTGTGAGTCTCTGTTGTTGTTGCTGCTGTTGTTGTTGGTTTCATTGATACTGCTGCTGATGCTGCTGCGGCTGGCTGCTCCTTTTTACATGTAATAAAATTGATGATAAAATAAAAATGGATAATGGGCGATTTTCGGCTCGGCTCTCACACGCGTGCACACAGAACCACACATACCACACACACACAGATACACTATTATAGTCCTAGTCAAGGCGCTTCCCGCCGCTTAGTTCACCAATACATAGACTCTGCCTGCGCCGTCTGCGCTCAGCTTCCGCTCAGTTTATCTCACTCGCAGTCGCAGTCGCCGTTGCCGTCGCCGTCACCGTCGCTTGTCTCATTAGAGCGCCTTTGTAGTTGTGGTTGCTTTGGTGCCTATTAATGCTTTTGTTGTTTTTGTTGTGGTTGTCAATCCTTTGCTATGCTCTGCTCTTATTTGCTGCTGCGCACTCTTAACATATGCATTATGCTCTCTTTTGAACGCTGATAGCGCGTGCTATTTGCGTGTGTGTGTGCGTATGTGTGTGTGTGTGTTTGCTGCCGTTGATAAGAACGTTGCATACCCAACAGGCGCACGCATTTGCCTTAATGCCGCTGCTAGTGATTTTCAAATTTTAATCACGATAATGTGCGGCAGATAAAACAAAGAGCACGCACAGCATTTAGTAGATGCGACGACTTTCACATACTTTTACCCGAAATAATGTTCATAGAGCTAACCTATTTAAATCAAATACAAATTTGTATTTGTATTAAATAAACTAAACTGTGTGAGCACAGTAGTCTTCCCCATAACGTAATGTTGTCTTAAATGGCGTAGGGTATATGTTCCCCGAACTTACAATACGTTATTTTTTTCAAGGCTATTTGCTGTTTTGCTATTTTCCATTTGAGATATCTTACTGACTCTGTGAAACTCTTTTTGGAGAGATTTTATGAAGATAGCTCCTATATTCCGACTCAAAGGGTAGATAGCTAAAAATTATATTAGATAGAAGGACTCAGTGAAGCAAATTTATATTGTAAAATTATGATTTTTCTAATGGACAAGCTGAGGATGACTAACTTTTGTAAAGTATCCCTATCCAGAGCGATTTGCCTTCTTTTTTCACAAAAAATTTGATTGAATACAATCTTTAGTATTCCTGACTGGTTACAACATTTGACATATAATTATAACAATTCTCAGACAATTTTGCTTAATTAATTTAAATATTGAGTAGAAAATAAACAGCGTAATATATTAAAACTAACACACAGAATTATGGCATACTGGCTTGTCCATAGGGTTACGGCTATTATTAAAAATGATATATAAATGCTTAATATTTCTTTACATAGTTTACTTGTTTCGAAATTCATTAATGTTTTGCTGGATTTTTAGGACAATGGCATGTTTTATGATTGCTGTTGGTAGTTAGTTCATAAAGAAATATTAAAATAAATGTAAATTAATTATATTTTAATCTTTTACATGAGATACTTACGTAAATAAAAATAAAACACGACACAAATACATCAATTATAAAAAGTTTCAAACGCACTTCTTAGGCATAATAATTTTAATACAAAAACATCCCATCCAACTCGAAGTTTCACACAAAGAGTCTTAAAATTATCTGAGTATATCTTCTTAGAAGATACGAACGCTTAATTCAATTCATTGCTTTATCTGTTTCTTAACTCATCTTAATTCGCCAAATCGAGCAGCTTTGAAAAATCACATACTATAAACTTCCAACTTGGACAACGGAGATATTTTATGTATCTTTTGTTAAGAAATATTTAGTCTTTTATGCTACTTCCTGTTCATCAGTGGGGATACGGATAAGTTTTGAAGAACATTTTCACGCTTCAATATAATACTTCTTCTTTTTTATATTTTTTAATTTTAAGCTCAACTGGACCCTGACCTAATAATAAATAAATATAAAAACATTATTGAAGCTAAAAATATCATTTCGGTCTCTTAAGCTATTAACTCAAATACCCGAAATTTAAGAAAAAAATGTATTTGTTCAGTATTTTAGTCGGTGATATTTTTGCATTCTCTTTGCAATCGTTAATTTTTGAAAGCTAAAAAGCTTTGATGCTCAAGCTTTTGAGCTTTGTTTCTTTCGTCTATGCCGCATAATTTTGCTGCAGATACCTTAACATCTTTTCAAATTTCTTAATCAATGTGATCTAATCAGCGTACCTTTACTGTATAACTTGGCCCATTATTGCTGCTGCTGCTGCTACTACTGTTAATTTCGCTCCTGTCTAGGACATTAACGAGGCACGCAGCAGCTAGAGCAGGCAGGATACAGCTGCAAGCCGCGTGGCTCCCTAGCATAATGTAGTTCTATTTAGTCAAGCTTAATTACCGAATATCGTGTTGATGGCCTTAGCGTTCGTACCATGAGCTAACATAATGTGCCTCACTTAGGCGTTAATCCAGCCCCAGAAATGGTGGGAGTATTTTTGGCGAGTTGTGGCAGAGAGATTTTTGAATTTGTGCAGATTTTTAGCAATTGTTGACAGTTTAGCGTGTAAGCCGCTGCAAGTCTTTCACATTTGCACAGCTCAAAGGCAAATTAAAGTGTTTACCTCAAGCTGTTTGGAAGAGGTTTGCTGCGTGGAGTCAACTTGAGCGCTATGGTTACAGGCTGCTTCAAGGCAGTCGTCAGCTAATGCTAATGATTGCGATAAGGTTAAATATTTAGTGGCTTGAGCTTCAGTTCTGCATTTTTGCCATGAATTGTTTTTGTACTGCTGTGTGTGTGTGTGTGTGTGTGTGTTGTCACCAAGCGCCCAGCTAAACACTTGAAAAAGTTCCATTGCCTGTCTTTTGTTTTCGACGCTCTCGACTTTGGTACTTCATGTTGTTGCTGTAGTATTTTCGAAATAAATTAAAATTTCATTTAAGTGCTTTCTGCTCAAACTTTCTTAATTACGAATGTCTTGAAGCTTGTCGTTATTTAACTCTGTTGTTGTCTAACTGTCACTTGCGTAAGTCCTTTCAGCACAATTCTCTTTGGTATTCATTTAAATACAATCTGGTTAAAGCTTGCACTGAAGTGCAAGGTGGGGTTCACACAAACGTGAATTCACAACGCACATGCCAGCGACAGCCGCCCCCTCCCCCCACCAAAGTATGCAACAAAAAATGTGAAAAAAAAAAAATTCTAACAATTACCTGCAAAATGACCACACAACATTTGCTCTGTGCATTTTTAAGTCGCACAAAAAACCAAATGCATGAGCAACTCATGTATGGTATTCGCATCTGCATATTTGTACATCGCAACAACGAGAACAACAACAACACCAACAATGTGGACAATAACTGCAACAACAACAACAAGTTGCCGCGGGGCAAAAACTATTCTATGTTCTGTTAGTTTTGGTTCATTATTTATACACACGCAAAAAATGTGAAGGTAGAAAAAAAAGCAGGCATAAAGAGAATGCCATGCAGTGCAACCATTTATAACCATTAGAGACGTTGAGGTACTCACAGACACATAGACGCAACTCACCCACCCACCCATCCAACACCAAAGACTCATACAAACGCAATTGGGGAGTGGGAAGGAGCAAAGCTCTGGTACTCTTGTCTAAACGGCAGCATGAAATAATAATAATGCACAAAAGGCAGTAGTGGGGCTATACAAAATAATAACAAAGTTTATACACTCTGTAGTCATGGAATTGTTTCTGTATGAGATGTAGCAGTGGTTTTTAGTTTAAATAATACGTTAAACTGTTCAACTTTTCAATGTTTACATGTGGATCTTAACATTCAAATTTCAGGAGCTTTTGTATTGTAAGATAAATATTGTAAGATAATAATTGTAATCATATGCCGCTTGACTATGTTCATCGCTACAAAGGCGCAGGAGCATGGAGATATTTCTTTTAATAGCTCTTCGAAGAGAACTGGGACTAACAATTTATAGCAGAATTCGAACGGCAATAGCGTCTATTTATTTGCTAGCTATGTCAGTGCTAGGCAAAAGCATCATGTGTAGAATTAACCGACGGCTGTCACGCTTTTACTTTATGATTGAATATTATTATTTTTTCAGGATGTTTTGGCAAAAGTGACCGAACTTATCCAACAAGCTGAAAACATTATTATGAATTTATCTTATTCAAAAGAATTTTATTCGATACTGTAAGTTTTTTTACGAAATATTCTTGAGATGCCGACCAACGTCTTTTGGATGCCTTCATTGTCCTTATAGTAAGATTACTGCACTTCTGGTGGTCCGATTGTCAGTGAAAAGTGATGATTCGTAATCTTCTAACCGACACAGAAGCAATTGTATTAGTCTTATCTTTTTTCTGCTTTAATATCAGTTCGACTTCAGTTGTCAAGCAATTGTTTTTCATTTTTGTTAATTGTTTGAAAAATATTTACAATCACAAATGCAGAAACCTAACATGTATTGATGTACATGTTTACATTTTCGAAGAAAATATTTTAAATTTATATATTTCGGGATTAGAGAACAAATATAAAAATTAGTCATTGAAAATGGGTTTATTGTTTTTTAATATATTCCCCAAAATGATCCGCACACTTTTGCATGTGTTTGAACCAATTTTCGTACTTTTAGTACTGCGGTTGAGGTATCCCCGAAACATGCATTCTGAACGCATCAATCGCTACTTCAGTTGTCAGATAACCGTGGACCTCTCATTTTATTTTTTACGTACAGGAATTAAAAGGAGTCATTCAGTGCCATATGGCGGATGACTCATCAAATCGATGTTATGAGTGCTCAAAAATGAAGTTGTTTGAGCCGATTCGACTGATTTGTTTCGGTAGTTGGTTTTCCTGATTTCTTGGAATATAAGTAGTTGTTCTAGTGGTACGGTTGCGACATGTACAGTTTTTCTGTGTGAATATGTTTATCAAAATCGTAAATAATAAGGTGCGAAAAAAATTTACTTTTATTGAAATTTTTATTGTAACTCCAATTTGAAAAATAATTCAATATTTTTATTAAGGTCGCTAGAGAGGCATCCCACAGATTATAAGGGTGCTCCGAAAGTCAGAGAACCATGTCAAAGATTGTAGTAAGTTTAGTCAGGCAGGCGGTAATAGGTTGTAACAAGAAATTATTATTAAAAATAATTTGAAGGTTTCAAATATTTCAAAATATTATTTCAATATTGCTAATAAAGAACTTATTAAGGCTGAACTATCTATCCATGCAGTGTTTTCAACATTAATTGGTTTTGCTTTTAAATAATTGGTTTCTAAGACTATCAAAGAATATGATGACTTCTTCCAAAAAAAAGTAAAATGGTTATAATTGGTATAATTTAGAGCTCAGATCCAAGACAAACTAATGACTGAATTCCCTTCCGCAAGCCATTACTCATTTTTTCGTAAGGTTTTATAGACACAAGTTTTCAAGTTCTTCAACTTCCGTAAAAACAAAACCCACGTTACGTATCCCACACACTCAGTGCAAGTGTATGGACACAAAGCCAACACCAGCGGCAACAACAAAAACAACAACCACTGCACTCAACCAAATACATGGCCTAAAAATACACACACACATTACAACTTGGTCGACTGTGGAGCGCACTCTGTGTGCACTTAGATGAAAACAACAGCAACAACAACAAGTAAAACAATTGAAGCAAAAGCAACAACGACGACAACAACAACAATAACAACGAGTAATGATGACAGCAACGAGCCAGGCCAACAATAGAACTGGCTAACCGTTTCGTACACTTCGTTTCCATCTTCAAACTCATTCTTTACTTACACATCCTTTCGCTTGTTTCCCTTGCACCCCTGCTCAAAACGCCCACGCATGCTGTGTACTTGTCTAACGCCTGTCATTCGGGCATGTGCGCTGTCCTTGTCTACTCGACATACCTTACTTTACAGGATTCATTCATTCATTCATTCATTGGAGCATCGCTCAGCTGATGCTACTTGATGCAGTGGCAGGCACTGGACTCATAAGCGGCTGTCGGCTTGCAGCATCTTGGTTGTTGCTGTTACGGCTTTTGTTTGTTGGTCGACAGCGACAGCAACAACAATAGCAACAACAAATGCTCAAGCAACACTTAAGTGCTCGCTGGAGTATGCTAAGTTTATTTTTTGTTGTTTATGAATAAAAAATAGTTATTTGCAAAACGCTTAGAGTGTGCGGGTGGCTGGGTGTGCGTGTGCTGGCCAGCGGGCTGCAATTAAGGTGTAGAGAGAGAGGAAGGGCAATGAGAGGCAGAGCCAAAGCAGCTGCTGCTGTCAGCAATTAAGTAGAACAATGCAGATATATATATATATATATATATACACACACACACGCCTACATACGCAGCTGCTGCATGGCATTGATAAAGGACACACAACAAACAAACATACGCCCCGTTGTCAACAAGATATTTTTTAATTAAATGTCAAAAAATGACACTCTAAGCAATAATGGCCTATATGACTTTTTGTAAATATATATATACACATGTGTGTGTATGAGTGAGTGTGCGTGCTGTTGTGCACGTGTGTGCGCATCTTGGCAAACAATTCAATTGACAGGCTACTAGCAGCAACTGGCAGCAACTTGGTGGCAACCACAGAAGCGCACCCTTGAGTGCCATAAGTGCCATGATAGGCCAAGATAATTGTTACGTCATTAAATGCAGAGTGTAAAAAAGGCAGCAAAGTGGTCCAAAGGCAGCCCATAAAAGCGAGCGAACGCGCAACTAAATAAACAAAAAAAAAGCGCTTGTTGGCCAACAAACAAATGAGAAAAACAAAAACTGAAGCCTACTTTTGGGCTAGGCTCTGTATATATGTATATAATGTGTACCCATTGCCAGCGAGTGTTGCACAGCTTAGAAAATAAATAAATTTTAACCGACATATGCGGCAAGGCGTAAACAACGGCGCTTAAAAGGCCAGGCCAAGCCAAGCCAAGCCAAAGCTGTAGCCAAAAGCCAAGTAGAAAATGCCAGCAACTTCAGCCCGGAAGAGCCACAAGAAAAAAATATATATGTAGGCAGAGACGAAACTAAAAACAAAAAATATTTAAAGGGCGAAAACAAAAGCACGTCGTCACAAAGTAAAGCAAGAGAGAGTGAGTGACAAAGTGAGAGAGCGCAGTGATTTGTGTTTGCCTTGTTTTGCTGCTCTTATTCGTTGGTGTATGCTCCTACGCGCAGAAGCTGCGGTCAGAGCACTATAAAAGAGCGCGAGAGAGACAAGAGCGAGTGTGTCTTAGAGCGTGTGTGTGTGTGTGTGTGTGTGTGTGTGTGTGTGTGTGTGTGTGTGTGTGTGTGTGTGTGTGTGTGTGTGTGTGTGTGTGTGTGTGTGTGTGTGTGTGTGTGTGAGTGTGTGCGTGTTGGCCGCCGCTTCTTGCTTATTGGCAATGTCAATGTAACTTTTATCCTGCTGCCGCTTCAGTGGTTTTCTTTTACTGCAGCAGCAGCAGCAGCAGCTGAACATCTCTGTGTGCGTGCGTGTGCGTGTATCTGTGTGCGTGGTGTTGGTATTGCCTTTGTCGCCTCGGCTGCTATTTTATGCGCTGATTTAAATGCTACTGATAAGGCGGCATTAGGCCTTTGCATTATAATTCGAACTGTGCTGAAGTCGCAGTCGAAGTCACATAACACATTCAACGTTGTCTGCGCTGCAAACGTGTGTGTGTGAGTGTGTGCACAAGTATGTGAGTGCCCTGTAGGAAATTATACTAAATGGAAATTATTTTATGTTTCCACTGCTTAGCAGTTAGTATATATTCGCTTTAAGCTTAATCAGCATTTGATCAAGCCAAGGAATAAAAATAAAGATAGTTTTTATAACCCGATTCATTATGACAGCAACTAATCCGCTTGGGCTGCTAACGATTATGCCTAATGCTTATACTGAAGAGAAAACAGCACATTCAAGTGTTTAAATTTTTCGTTTGGAACGGAAAATGCCCAACAAAAGTTGCATTTGTTGCAAACTATTTTTAATGTCGTGCTCGGTCCAATTGTGTGCTACATTTGTCTGTTTGCTTGACTGCACAAACGAATTGTTACAGATTAGTATATGGTTTTAGTTATATTCGAAAAGTTTTGTATTTTCCCAACTAAATATACACATAGAAGACTGCGGATTTTCAGTTAAAAAGACCATAACAACGACTTACGGGTTAGCATGCGCTATGAAAGCTCTATACTTGCTTGTTGTATCTAATTTATGTGGAGGTTACTTTTTTGATCCTTTACACTTTTTATTGACACCTAAACGAGAAGAAAGACCTTGTGGTGTAGCATACAGTTACAGTACTATTGCTTACGGGTTACGCGTCTGCGTATTCTTTTACTATAATGAATTTCACTAATCTTCACATGTTTGTGTAACTTATAAGAACCTTAAAACAGAGCTTGGAACGAGTTTATTTAGGTTTCGTCTCTTTGAGAGCGTTATGCATTCATGCGAAACTAACCGTGAAAAGATGAGCGTCTCTTTATCAATGGTTCGATCCCACACTCCAGAGCTGTTGCATTTTGTTTGACACTGAGATAGCTAGCAAATAAGTAGATGCTATTTACCTAGGAAAATCTCGATTATTAAAGATGCCGCGGATTTGCTTATAAGCTGTAGGTTGTTCTTTTCGAAAAGAGATATCTGCACCTTTGGAGCGATGGCCATCAGATAATGTCAAGATGCAGATAGACTGTGGTGATAACATCATACAGATTTATAGTTCAATCTCAAATAATATATGATTATGACATTGTCACTTTATGCGGCGCCGCAGTTTTAATGTAGGTAAAACTGTTGCGATAGTTAGC
The DNA here is from genome assembly GCA_035046065.1 of Chymomyza procnemis. Classification (NCBI taxonomy): domain Eukaryota; kingdom Metazoa; phylum Arthropoda; class Insecta; order Diptera; family Drosophilidae; genus Chymomyza; species Chymomyza procnemis. The sequence continues at coordinate 885,322 of JAWNOJ010000026.1, forward strand.
TATGATCTGTATAGGTATCTCCTTGTCATTTGTTATTTAATAATTTGCTTATTGAAGCCAAAATGATTTGTATCTATCTAATTTGTTATTATAGCCACTTTGACCCGTAAAGTCTCTCTCTCTTACATGGAATGCCAAATTAGCCGAAAATTGTATACCAAAATCATCAAAAACTCGTAAAACAAGAGTACACTATCTTATATCTAAGCTGAGAACCAACCCCTCCAAATTCTTCGCTTGAAACTAGTTAACATTGTTAGACACGTGCATTAAATTTCCAACAGGGCATGTAGTTTATAGTGAACGCAGTTGGCTACGTGTTATAGATGAGCGTTACTTTCCTGCCTTTTTTGATGCTGCCTGCCTGCCTGCCTGCTTGCCTGCCTATAGGCACATAAGTTTACAATTGACTTTTAACGATATGGCGCGTGTGCATGTGTGTGTTGGTGTGTGTGAGTTAGTGAGTGTGTGTGTGTGTGTGTGTGTGAATTTATGTTTTATCATTTATTGTCAGTGAAACGTGCGCTTAGCAGGCGGCGGCGGCTGCTCCTCTTGCTGTTGTTGTTTTTGTGCTTGGCGTGCGCCATTTTGTTGCCATTTTTATTGTTGTTGTTGCTGTGATAATATGCTGCGCCTTTGTTTTCGAAGCAATAAAAATTGGTTGTAATTTACTCGCGCACACACACGCACACATAAGTGCAAAGCTAGAAGGCATCTATTCGTGTGTGTGTGTGTGTGTGTGTGTGTGCGTTTGTATCTATGTATGTATCTATGTGCGTGGGCGACCATTTGCGGTTGTTGTTATTATTGTGATTGATCAGAGGAGCTCGGGTTTTGTTGTTGTATTTCATTTCAGTTCATTTGGTTTTTGGTTGTAGGTTTTTGCTTTTTCAGTTTCAGTTTTAGTTTAGTTCGATTAGGTTTTTGGTTTTCATTTGCTTTCGTTAGATTTTCCAATTAATTTCATTGAAGCGTATTTTGATTCGGTTTGCACTATTCAAATGTATGCTGTTTATATGCGGTGTAATCAAAAGATAAGGTTTGCTACAGACGAAAACTGTGAGTGTGCTGCTTCTACGCATCAAAATGCTTTGGTTTTCAAATGGGTTACGAGTTAATTTTCCCATGTGCCTTAAGCGGGCGTAACATGTTATATAAATATATATGTTTAGGCTTTCATCTACCCCCTTGTCTGGCCGTCTATGAAACACAATATGCAAATCATCACTAATAATGCTATTAGTTACTCAACTTTTCAGTTATCTTTAATGCTTTGCCTAATTTGTCGATATTTTACCAAAATACTTTTGTTTAGAACATTTCCCACTATAGCTTTGCATTCTATTACATTCTTTCCATTTACGATTTAAAAATAAGTAACAATCGGAAAATGTATGCTTAACGACGACATATAAACATACTCGAAGCATGGTAGGGTTTTTTTCAGTCGAGATTTTCCATCAGTAACCGTAATTTTGTTTTTGGCAACCAATCAAAGTTGCTTACAATTTGCATAATAGTTTGTTATTTGCTCTGGCAATCATGTTTGCACGTGAGCAGCATAAGTGGTAGCACCCATCCAAATGCGTAATACTCTCCAGTAATTATGCCAGAGCCGCGGGCTTATTTTGTCTGCCATATAAGCGTATAAACACTCGTATACACTCACGCGATATGTAAACTTATTATGGCGTACGGATATACTAGATGTTGGCGCTCGTGCGTATGCAATGGAATGTACACTTTAAGAGGTTGCAAATGCAACTTGATGCTACGCTACCCCTGCCCCACGAGATTGAAAGGCCATCATCGTATATATATGTACACAGCAGAGAGAACATACGTACATTATATATACATAGTCTGGTTATATAGGTCTCTATATTAATGGTCGAGCAACGAGCCGCCATTTCCTTCCAAGCGCCGCCATTTTGCATTTGCATTCATGTACTTGACTTGGCTTAGACGCAACAGCAGCTGAGCATACGCCACTTTTTATACCCTTACCTGGAGGCTTGTAGAGAAATGTGAAGTTATTTTCATGCTGTGGGTACGGGTTTGGTTCGTCAATCTCTCGATGGTATCTTAGATGCGATTTTTTTAGTAGCTACAAATGACCCGGATGAGCTTAATTTTACAACACTAACAGTCAAATGGTAAGTTGAAGATCTGTCATTTAACATTACGGATCGTTTATTTAAAAATCTCTGAATTGAAATTGAGATACGCAGAAGAATTGAATTTCATGTATCTTTAGCAGTATATAGGGCCTCCCATAGTCGGGAACAGGCATCTTTAAGTCGGTGACATCCAAACACCATATACACTCTATTTTTTTTTTCTATGTATATAATTCTCTATGAAAGTATGTATAAGTATTTGCATGACAGCTGTGCGACTGTCGCTCCCAGGCGGCAATGCAACCAAAAACTAATGGCCCGCCTGCCAGCTGCCAGTTGCCAGTTGCGTTTCAGCTGCCGCTTCACCCACACCATTACGTCGCTTCGTTCTTACCATGCCCAGCTGAATTACTTCCTTGTGCCTCTGTTTTATTTTTATGTGTCATATTTCTCATGGTATCCTTCTGTCCTTCTGTCTCCTTGCAGCCAACAATTTTCAACATTGGAACAAAAGACTTTTTTACATACAACCGAAGCAATTAACTGAAAATGTAGAGCTCTGGAAGGACATGGCCGAACTGAGAAAACAGAGACAACAACTGAAATTGCAAATGCAACGAAACGCAACGTGCATAAATGTGAGTACAATAATTATTGTATCTATTCATGGTTGTGGGGTGACGTAAGGGTGGTGTTGGATAATTGCTTCGGATGCTTAGATACTTTGTGCAAATATGCTGTGCAAGTTTGCATAATAGATTTTAGATAAGCTGCAGCAATTAAGTAGCAAATCTATGCACAATATGTATTGTAGATTTCCAATTATATTCGATTGTTATTTGTAATCGTCTAAGTACTCAGAATGTAATGGAAAAAAGTAACTTAGTCTTAGAAACAGACAATAGGCACTTAAATAATGCAAGATTCATTAAGAGACTCCTGGAACACTACTCACAAAAACTAATTAAGAAAGCACACTTGGCACTTACTGGTATATTGAATTAAATTTCAGCTGCTGCTTTCAATTCTACAATTGTGCTTCAAGTGGGTTACATGACTATATAGTTGTGACTGTGGCTGTTCTTCATTAGAAATCAACTTGGTTGGGTTGTCTTCTTCTCGTTTTGGCAACAATTCTCTTTGTGTTTACTCTCACAACGGTTTCATTTCCATTTCCAATTTAGAGCAAGCCCAAAACATACAAGACAGTGGTGCCATGGTGCCATGCCCCCACGGGCTAACAGTTAGTGGAACGTAGAGATACGAGTGCCTGCAGCCATTTGGCATCACCCGCGCCATCTTTGTGTGCCGTCGCTACTGATGCTGCTGCACTAATCAACTAATATGAAATGCAGCACACGAACGACAAAGGACTGGGCAAAGTCTGAGTGGGTGGTCTGAGTGGTAAGTGGCAAGTGGCAAGTGGCAGGAAGGTCATGCCTGGAGCGCACTTATTGAATATTAAATCCAAATGGCCGACTTTCCATTGTTAACAGTTGCCAAGAAACTTTTTCCAACATTATCTCCTCGACATCTCAAACATGCCAACAGATTTGGATACTAAAACATGTGCAAGTTTATGGTCAAAGCTAAGTTGATGGTGGAAAGGATTTATGCGGGATAAGTGTTGTGACTGCTCATAACAATAGTTCGTGATGTGACGAGATGACTGTAATAACCATGTTCTGCATGAATCATTATCACGCTGGAATACACCACAACCTTGCGCAATTCTTATCTATGGTAGCTTAGGGAGATTGGGGTGGACCATAAGATTCAGATTACATTTTTCGATTCGAAGAAAACAGAAAGGGCTTTATTTTTTAATTTGCTTGTACGCCTATTCCACCGTATGTAATTTTACATTAGAATGAAGAAGTAATAAGTAATAACTCTGTGAGCTCGTTGATAGCCAAATGTATAACAGAAGTCCCACCCTATACACATTTGCATTTCCTTTTGCTTAGTTGGCTTCTCAAAAGTTTTCATCGTGTACATTATTAAAACATATTAAATACAAAGAAAATCACATTTACAAACAGAAAACATGATACAATTTACAATAGTTTTATTTTTGCTTGCATTTGCAAGCGGCAAGCGGCAAGGCGCTTATGAATTTGTTGATGAAAAGATTGGAGTTATCTTAAATGAGTTCGAAACTTCATTGATTTTGTTTTATAACTCTAATTGCGAATTTTGTATTTCTTTGATGCCCGAATACGACAGTGCATCTGATGTGCTCCTGCAGGAGAAACCACCAATACTGTTGGCCAAGGTTGATTGTTTGGTCACATCAATTATCTGTACAGCTTTTCGAGTGGACGCCTACCCCAATATGAAGATCTTTCGTCGCAATCGTTTGTATCAGGATTATAATGGTTCTCGTAAGTCCAGTGGCATTATCAAATACATGCAGGACTATGTGAAAGAAAGTATTCAGTTTGAAAAGAATCCTAATTTTACACAAAACTTTAAGTTAGACGAAGATTACATTAATTAATAATCGGCATGTTTAATAAATTCCAAATTTTTGTGTGATTAAATATCCGCTTTTTCGTATTGATTGGGTTGCGCTTTGTCGCTCCCCACATAGAGACATCAAAGCAACTTAACTTTTTTCTTGATTTACAAGTTCTAAAAGTGAACCTACGTTGACGATTTCGATTAAAATGTTTTTTTCAATATAATCATTTTTTATTCATTTGAAAATTTACGTCACGAATCAGAATGCCATATGTGGTTTAGTTTTGATCTCCGCAATACAACTGAATTAATTCTAGAATATTGGAACAATAATTTTCTGGGTATTCGGAATGTTGATAAATATTAAAAATCTTTATATATCTGTCAACAATGGGAAACTTTTTTTTGTCTTACAGCTTGACGGTTCTAATTTTTTGCGAGATCCAATAGTTTCAGATATTTTGAAATACTGAATCCTTAGTACTCATTCCTCAATGTCCTTAGTCCTATGAATGATTTTCAGTGGGTTTACAATTCAAATAACTCCTCATAATAAGAAAGAAGTCACTGGAACTTAAATTCCTTTGAAGTCTTTGTGACCCATTTGTTGACTTTCTAATTTTTGTGCGATGATTCTGTCTGAAAATCAAGAATTTTAGAAAATCCATATGGCAATTAATGGCCACAGCAACTCCATAATCTAATTACTACTCAACAGTAATTGCAATTTTTCGTGTTGTTCCTGAGTAAAACTCCTGAGCGAGCTGAATGCAGCAAAAGTAAAGGTCCTTTGTCAAAATGCATTTCAGAGTGAAGCGAACATAGTGGGATTTATAGATGTTGGGCCACACCGACTTCGTGCAAAAGAGACTCAGTATATTTGAGACATATCTTGAAAGCTTTTATTTAAAAACCAGTGCGGAAGCGCGTAGGCCCAGCCTCCTTCATACATAACATGTTATGCTTTCGTTTAAGGACTTAAAACCGTCTCCACTTAGTAGTAGAAAATAAATCTTTAAAAAATGCTAAATGCATTACTTTTTAAACTCTGTAGTTGTGACGGAATATTTGTACATATAACTCATAACATGGGATCATGCGCAAACTGGGTCACAGCTGCTAGTCAGGTTGCATTTTCAATTGTTATCATGCCAAGGCATGCAGAAAGTGAAGCACGGAGCAACTTACACAGCATCTTCCTGAAATGAAATTTGATTTTGCTTATCTAATATCATGTCAAGCAATTTGCCTTTGAGCTTATGCTTTTGTCTGTTTGGATGCGGGTATGCAGGCATGCCGGCTCTAAGAGCATCTCTTTACAAGCTATAAGTAAAGAGAAGAAGCTTTCAGCTGCTTTGTCCTAAACTGGATCCAATACCAAACCAAAAAGGCAGCAACAATGACGCTGGCAGCGCCATAAAAAAAAACGTGTAACATTACCGAGGACAACGGCGAAATGGCAATGACAGCAACAACAAAAGCATTAATAGTTAAACAGAAGCCACATACAACGCCCAAGACAAGATTGTTGAAAAAGTGCAGCAGAGCAGTAGGGCAGTAGCGCCACAAAGGTGCCATAGCAATGCGCTTCACATGCAACCTAGTTAGCTGTGAGCAGTGAGCTGGGCGGAACAAGTAGAATCTAGTCCGTGGCTATGATGGTGGTATGTATTGTATGTAGCCCGCTGGGCAACAGTAGCTGCGGTTTCTTTTGACATGCTCCTGACCATGTAGAGGTTGCTGTGTCGGTTGTTCGGTGCATTTGGAATGTAAGGCAATGAAGCATTTAATCGAAAGTCATGCAGCTGCAACAAGGTAAGCGATAAACATGTGGGCGTGGCCACAAGGTGGAAATTGCAACAAAGCGACACCAATGGCTGATGAGCGATAGTATGTACAGTGGGTGACATGAGGTAAAGTTGTGGTGCCAACTTAACGTGTAGAGCTGCAGCTTTGGGAGATTCGAAAATTTGCACAATTTGGTTTTATCTTGCACTTAATGAGTTTTATCCGATGCGCTGAATAATGGTAGGGTATCGTGGGTATATTTCTATGTCTTTTCTCCCATTTTTTTCTAATCCATTCCACTGTATATCTTTTCGTGCCGACCTTATTTGCATATGACAAACTACAAGATGTGCTGTTACCCGAAATGAGTCTAGTTTTACGTGAGCTGGATATAAGCGGGATGCTAAGCTGTATGCCATGTAAAGATACACTCTCTGCCGCATTGTCGCTCTCTCTCTCTCTCTCTCTCTCTCTCTCTCTGTCTCTCTCTCCATGTATCCTGAGTGCGGCATGCAGCACGTAAATTTGCAATACATTTGTGAGTTATGTGCACATTTTGTGCAAGGCTAAACAATTTGCATCCTACTAGATACATCGTAAGACCTGAGACTAGTAGTTGCACGTGCACTATGATAATTTATGTTGCATACGTTGTGCGGGCAACAGAACATTTTCATACATGCATATATCATAGATGGTCTTTTAGCAGCTCCTCTCATATCCGCATGTCTCAAACTTACCTACAAACTAAACCAAGCCCCAATTTCACTGTATACCCTTTTTTTAACGTTGTATTTTCAATTTATCTGTGAGGTATTCCTTGTAGAATCAAAACCAAAGAGCTACAAATTTCATTTTGTAACTGTCAATCTGTTGACATACACACACACACACACACACACACACTTATGGGTGTATTCAACGTATTCAAAATGGCTGCTCGATTGATAAATGTTCATGGCGATAATTGAAACCGAATTGAAACGAACCGAGTACATTGTCAGCACTTTGCTGCATCCATCCAGGTTGGATTTCGATTGTTATGTGCCCCAATGCAGTTTAATTACGCGAATTAAAGTCGCATTTGTCAATTGCCGTGAAATTCGAATGGGCAACTGCCAGTGGCAGTGACAGTGACAGTTGGCCAGTAGCAATTTTTTCATGATGTAGTAACTTGCAATGCAAAGCGAAACTGCAGAAAAGTTACTCGAAAAGCGTATAAAATGGCAGCTGATATTGAAAAGAAATAAGCACGAATTCACTTCTAACCTTAAGTAACTTTTAACAATTTTATCATTTTAACTTAAAATTAATTTTGTTTTAATTTTTAGCGTCGGCAGTTACTTGTTCGACGAGTTATGTTAATTCCATTGAAATATTTTAGCATAAAAGCGACAGAGTTTTAAGCTGAATAGACCCATTTTGAAAAATTACGTACCTACGGGTACCTACAGTTTATAGCCGTATCCTCACGGCAGTTTCTTTAATTAAACGAAATTCGCCAAACCATAGATCTTCCGGTTTAGAGTCGAGTGCGCTACCACTACGCTACGAGTCCCACAAGAGAATTACTTCGAGAGGCTTTGAGAATTACTTAATGATAATTTGCTTTATTTTCGCCCAAACAATTCTTGCTTATGCTCACTTTAAGCTAGGTACATGCGATCTCTTCTTTCTTCAAAAAAAAAAAACCCTTACATTTTTAAATTTTAACTTGACTTTCAATGTATCGCACTCTAGATTAGATTCATGCCCAAGTAGGTATTTCCTTTTTATGTACATAATTAGATGAGATTAGAGTAAAATCTGCTTGTCATGTTTATTTTTATTAAGAAAAACTCTACATATCTTAAAGTGCTCCCCTTGGTATTTGCCCATTGACTGCCATGTGTGGTTCAAGTGATCTGCTTCAGTTGTCTGCCATCAGAAGTCGACCAACAATTTGATTTGCAAATTGCAGCATCAGCATCAGCAATTTCTGCCTGGGATTTGTGGTGACTGCAAGCAGCGCACACAAAGGCGGGGACTTGGGACATGTCATGCCATGTGCAATGTTTTCAAACAAACAACAACAACAACAGAAACAGCAGCAACAACAACAATAAGATTGAAAAACCGCAGTCTACCGCAGAGCTAAAAAATTCTATTCATTCATGCGGCACTCGATTTGCATTCGTTTTAAGTATTTACATTCGATTGTTGATGCTGCTCGACAAAACAATAAAATTAAATTATGAATTCGCATATTTTAAGCGTTGAGCACACTCAAGTGGCTGTAGATACTGTGTGCGGGTGGGGAGGGGGGGGGGGATAAGCTACCAGAGTAACTCTTTAGTGCATTGACTGTGTAAAGGCCTCGGCCAATTAAACCATTTGGACATTAATCGATCCGTGAAATTGAAATTTGTTGCAGCACTTTGCACTTTGTGTTTTTTTGTTTCAATTCAATTCAATTCAATTCAATTCAATTCAATTCAATTCAATTCAATTCAATTTAATTGCAATTTGGTCAATTGTAAATTTGTCAACACTTCAATGTATCCGTCTGTCTGTATGTTTGTTTCTCTAGCCGGCTCTTGATCTGTCATTCCCTTGTCAAATGCAAATTAATTAAAAGCCTTTTAAGAAGCAGTTTCTCTTGCTGCCCGGAAAATGCATTTAAACCGGAGCTGTTGTCCTCAGCCTTGAAGTATGCAGCTGCAGGCTAAGAATTTTCCAATGAAAATTTTTGGGTAGTGAAAAAAAAATGTGCTACATAGATAAATGAGATTAATATTATGTGTCAAAATGTTGGCAAATGCAATATGTCAGTAGAGGAGCTGCTGTTTCCTGTAATAGTTGCATATACTCAACATTAAAGGCTGGCTTGCTTTTGAATAACTCGAGATTTTCCAAGAAACAAGTTGGTTGGTTGATATTTTGTTGCACTCTCATGAAATTGCGAATAATTTTGGTGTTTCAAACGAATTTCATTTATGAACCCGACAGTTTGGGTATTTTTCATAAAAAGTTGTGCACAATTTGGTGCAAATTAATTTTTGTATTGCGGTCTTTTAAGACTTCAAATGCTCAAATGCCGAAACAAAATGAAATTATTACTTTTCTGGGTATTTTTTTGAAATGAATTAAACTTTACCAAAGGCACTGGAAGCGATTTTCAGTCTAGATTCGCTTTACAGTTTTTTGTATTGAGAAACTAAGCATTTCTGGTTTTTAAAATATTACAACTTTCCCTTTATATTCATTCCACTTACTTCAACTTTAAAACTAATTAAAAAGTTATTAGTAATACCCATATGAAAGCAATACTAAAGTTGAACTTAAACAAATTGTATGATTATCGTATTCAGATTGCCAGCTTAAATGAATGAAATGAATTGCACAATGTACAAAACTCTCTAGCAAATAGCATATACTGAACACCCCATTGAAGGATTGGCATTTCCTTTTAAAATGCAAATGAAATTTTTATATAAATATGTAGGTATTGAGTAAAATTGCAAAAATGTATGTTTGGATGGCTTGTTCATGTTGGCTGAAGAGTTTGGCTTGTTGGCTTGTTGGTTTGTTGGCCATTGGATTGCTGCATCATATGCATATTTTATGTTCAGGGCGCAGTCAATTTTATCATGATTATTGCAGGCCATGGCAAAACGTAAAGCGAATCAAAATCGAGCAAAAATGAGAACGAGAAAATCCAACTGGCTTATGTGTACATTGACCGGCCGACTTATACTCTACTCTACGCTTAGTAGAAAGTTATATGGCTTTGTTTATAAATAAGTAAAAATTTGCTTGCGCTGACTGCTGGCAAACTGAACTTAAATGAAAGTGGAATTTGGTCACACTGAGGTAGCAGTTAATAAAAATAAAAATAATCATAGATAATCATCGTGTGGCTCTCGGTAGTTTAGTAGTACTGAACTCGCCTCTAAATCGGAATTTCGGTGGATCGATTACACTCTGCAGCACGGGTGCATGTTGCCTAGCACTGACATAGCTAGCAAATAAGTAGTCGCTATTTATCTAGCAAAATCTCTATTGATTCCGTTCTCTTCGAAGAGCTATTATGTCCATGCTGCGCCTTTGGAGCGATGACAGTCAAGGGCAATAATTATTCAAAAGAAGTTCTCTAAATTTTATATAAATTATGTTTTATATATACGAATGAATTAATGATATTTCATAAGATTCAACTAAATCATATGCGTATTTTTCATAAACGCTGCAATTTCAAGTGCTTGTGCGAGGGTAAATTCCCTTATAAGTTTCGTACCGCGTATTTCTCATATCACGTATTTAAGTGACACGTGCTTGCTATTTCGTCCAGTAGCTAATAGAACCCATGCGATTTAGGGTATCGGGCAAAAAAAGTTGAAAACAAAATGGCCACACACACAGTTGGCGTTTGTTTTTGCTGTTGCCTTTGGCCAGACCATTGCATTGCAGTGCGGCATTGGGTTTTTTTTTTGTTTCAATGTTTTTTTTTGTTTTTTTTTTGGTGCTACCTCCCGCCCCACGAAAACAGCAACAAGGGCATCATCAATTGTAAACAATTTCGATTTTGGGGCAACAAAAGCATTCTAATCGGATTTGTTGTTGCAGCTGCGCCAGCAACGAGGCATATAGAGGGGGGAAAAAAAAAATTTCGAGCTTCAAAAAAAAAACTTGGCTAGGAAATTGATATCGAAAGCAATTATGTTGGATTGGCAGGGTCAAAGTGAGGTAGCTGGTTGCGGCCGTGGACAGAGATTGCAATTTGCCAGAGGCAGCAGTTTTCGTTTTGCCGCCATAATCTTGGACACCTCAATGCGATCGTTAAAAAAGTGCTATTCCAGTTACCACTGGTTTTAGATTCAGATCCACTCCAGTCCAATCCCTTGTCACAACTGAGCTCGTCACTTACAGGCCAACGCTCTTCAACTCGCAAAGTGCTGCCACTGACGGCAACGTCGCTGGCGCTTGGCGTCTGACGTTGATGAATATTGCTACAGCTATAAATTCAATTACAAGAGGAGCGAGCAGCCAGCGTGTAGGCAGGAAGGAGCAGAAGCGGCAGAAGCAGCTGCTCCTTCGCTTAAAGTATACCCTACGACGCCTTCATAGAGCCATAACTCAACTGACAAGAGCGTGGCAAAACTCTTTGGCTCCTTGTGTTCACCCCCCTAGCGGGTGCGCGCTCTCTCTCTCTCTCTATCTCTCTCTTCGCCTTCCTCCTCTCTGTCGCTCTTTAACGCGCTCTGAGTGTTTTATCCACTTGACTTATTCTTTAAGTGTTGCGAGTGTGTGGGTGTGGGTGTGGGTGTGCATGTGTGTGTGTTGTGTCTCTGTATGCGCGTGTTTGTGTGCGTCGCGTCTGTTTCTGCAACTGGGAATAGCCGGCGACACACACTCGCACACACGCGCACACACACACACGTGTTTACACTCATCGCCATTTCAATAGCAAACTTAAATTTATTGTGAGAATTCATTTCCGAAACTAATGAAGATTACAGATAGTAAAGATTTATTTAGTTATCTTAAATCTATTTTACTTCACAATAAAAAAAATATTATTTTCATTGGTAAAAGAACTAACTTGATGAATTAAATTTACAAAAACTATTTTTAACAATTCATTTTGTTTCAAAGAAAAAATATTCTTATTCATTATTTGATTGAATATGGAATATTCGAATTTAAGCTAGTTTTATTTATCTTGGAATTATTTTCTTGAGCTTAATAATTTTTTGATTTCTTGACAACTTTTGGAAGTGAGCTTTGCGCTCTCTTCACCATAGTCTGAGCTTTACTGTAAACCAAGCTATTTGGAATAAATATGTTCTCATAAAGTCAATAGAAATTAAACTATCAAATGAGGTCGTCTTCAATTGGAACCTAGCCATAAATACCAATTAAGCGATCGTACTAAATCACCAAATCTGTATATTTCTGAATACCAAAGTTACCAGTGGCAGAGAAGTTGTCGCGTCTCAACTCATATTCGTGCACTTTCAGGTTAATAGTATTCTAAAAATTAGCTATTTAAATTTGTTTTTATTCGAAATTTTCTTTAATTCACCCTTAATTAATTCATTTAAAATTTCGAAAATTAGCTTAAATGCCTTTTATGTCCGATTGCAGTCACGGTTTTTCAGACAGTTGCACTATTCAACTGGATCGGAGTGTTGTAGCAGCAGCACTCATAGTCACACAGCCATTTTGTTGCCATAGACAAGGGCGCACAATAATAAAATGGCAAAAGGAAAACAGTTAAAAAAGTAAAAATACAAATTAAAACAAATGTAATAAATTTTAAACATAGAAATGATAAATTGCTCGGGGACTTTGCCTCACTGTGCCGCCCCGCCAGTAGCTGCAAGCTCTCTCGACTCCCCAAATACACTTCAATCTTTTGGAACATGTTTGCCACAATTTACGCAACATTTTTAAAAAATTTCTTTTGCGGTGACTTCACCCAGCTACATAAATTGTTTTTCCCTTTTGCAAGTTGTTGCAACATTATTGTATGTGCCGCAAGACAAGTAGACTGTTGCTGTAGTTATCCTGCTTTGTGTTTGTAAGCAGCTTCCTGGTCCATGTCTGCTGTCGTTGGTTAATTTTGCTTGCATTGAAATTGATTTAGCGCAAAGTTTTTTTCTTTTTAGTTTAGTTGACAGCTAAAGTTGCCAGCTAACTGGTTTGTTTGCCAACTGCAAATCCTTTTTGATGCGCCCTCGAACTCTTGGCCCACACACACACACAAACACTAAAAGTAAAACTAAAGTCGCATTAAAGTTGCAGCACAAAATGTTTACCAGCAACTTTTCTGACAGCTGTTTGTTTTTGTTGCATAAAGTTTTTGCTCAAATGTTGTCACCAAATGCAGCCAGAGAGTTTGTAGCATATTTCTCCTCATTAGCCTAAGCTCAGCAGCTGCAAGTGCTACAGAGTATTTTATGTCTTATTTTTTTCTTATTTTTTTGATAAGTTCTCATTTCTCTTTTGCAACACTTTTGCAACAATATTTATCTTTGTGTCTTCTTTTGATCTCTCTTTTGCAGCAACTTCATAGAATCCGTGATTAGGACGTGTTGTACCCTAACGCTCTAAATGCAGACGATATGGTAAGTTGTTATCCATTAAGTTTCGAGCGTTTCAATATTCCTAGCACTAAAAGCATTGCATACTTTTGGGAGTCTGTTGAAAAAACAAACTCTGAAACAATGAAGCACACACATGCATACTGCAGCTGACAAATTGTTGACCCAGCGCATACACACACACACACACACACACACACTCATACGTACACCCATGCAGAGTTGCTTGGGTCCGAGTGGGCGAGCACTGAGCTCATACATTACGCATACGACGCATATGCCCTGAACTATTAGCTGGCACATTGCATATTTATGAAACTGTTTACAATTTTGGTGAAGTGCATAGAGCAGGAGCAGCAGCTCAAAGAGTGCAACCAACACTCAAGTGTTGCCAAATGAAACCAAAATATAGAGCCAGTCATACAAGCAAGGTCTATGGGGGTGTGTGCATGTTTGTTTTGTTTTTTTTTTTTTTTTTTGTTTTTGTGTGGCACAAAGCCGAGTCAAGTTTTCTAATTAAAAACTACAAACGATTATTTTTAAGCATAATAAGCGCACAATATTGCTTGACACTTGGCTGTGTGCGAGTTTCTGTGAGTCAGATTATTACGTTTTCAAAAAGTTTGCTAGGAACTATCGCGATTTAACATGTTGTAGGGTAATAAAAGCAAAAATCCTTAAAAAAAAAGATACATCCAAAAAGAATGGCGTTAGTATGAAGTGCAACAAGAATAGCGAATTTCAAAAGAAGAGCTTGGGACCAAACAACTTGTACCACCTTTGAAGCAATGATCTAAGCCAAGGGGAATAATAATTTCTTGAGACAAAATCAAGAGAAAATATTAATTGAGAAAAAGGAAAATTATAATAGAGTTAGAATGTGTTGAATGTGAATGTGAATGTTGGCGAGCTAAGTGAGCAGGGTGCGAAGTCCGCTAATAAATAAATAAGTATATATATAAATTGTTTATGAAAAATGATTTAGGCTAATTAACTACCTCGGCAGGCACAGGAGATATCACTTCGAATCAGCCGAATTTTATTACTTTTGAGATTTTTCAATGTGTGTCCTAATTTATAGCAAGACTTATAAAAAAGGCTTACTTACCCACCTACCTAGCAGCATTTTGAATAATGGTGAATTGGAAGTGCACAATAAAGTGAGTGGTTCAGTCTATCAAGCGGAAATTATATCCAAATTGCTTCGATGTCAAAACAAATCGTTGGCATTCCCATTTCAACAAACATGATTTTTTCACAAACTGAAAGAAGCTATTAAAACCAATTGCGAGTTTCGATTTCAAAAATGACGAAATTTCAATAAAAGGGTCTCGTCGTGGGCCTCGGTAGCATAGTGGTAGGGTACTCGCTTTTAAGCCTAAAGGTCGGTTGTGCACTTCACCCTGCATCACTTGTGCATTTTGGCTAGCACTGGCGTAGCTAGCAAAAAAGTAGAATCTAAAGTGTTTAGAAAGTATTTCGTTATAGCAAGATAAAAATGTAATCAGAAAAGTTTTTTGGATACAAAGATTTAAAGAAATATTAGAGCTATTTACCTACGAAAATCTCTATTTATAATTCGGATTCGGTTATAAACTGTGGGTCCCTGCCCTCTTCGAACAGCTATTAATAAAGCTATCTTCCTGTTCCGCTTTTGAAACGAAGATCATAAGAGAATAGATTTTTTAAACATTTATATTGAATATTTTCATTGCTGTTGAGGAATTCTCAAAATATGAATATGCTATCCAAACCGCAAATACTCTGAAGAATATCATAATGTCGGCGAAACTATCTTTATAATTCAACGGTTTTCGTAATTTTTTTTACTTATTTTAGGCATTTTACTCGCATAAACTTAAGGAAGATTTTACCCATATTTACATCATCGCATAGACCACATGCACACAAACACACAATCACTCGCACACACACACACACACACTCTTACACATTCATGGGACAATTTTAGTTTGGTGTGACAACTAAGACCAAATTTAAATTAACATTTGTCATAATGGTTGCAGTTGCAGAAACAGCAACCGCCACACAAAGGCTTTGCCACAGACACAGACACATTCATGGAGACACTCACACACACACACGCCCTCACACATATGCTTACCACGGCTTACAAAACTGTGTCGACGCTAATTTCGACTGCGGCTGCTGCTGCTGCTGCTCACTCACTGCTATTAATGTTGCAGACGTCGTTGATGTTGACTATAATGATGATGATGGTGATTATGATGATGCGGCTGTCGCACGGCTGTTGCATAATGCTGCATGCAGCATGCCCTGAAATTCACACACACACACACACACGCATACGCATGACGCCAGAGCAATGCATTGCACAATGCGCACTGTACTGGCAACAGCAGCAGCCAGCAACACCAACAAATGCAACGAAAAATGGCGCTGAGTCTGTGCAAAAATGTGTGCAAAATTTATGGCAGCCAAATACTTGGCAACTTTGTGTGCCAACAAAATACAGAATAAAATTTTTAACAAACAATTTTAAATGTAAAATGCAAAAAGCTAAAACCAGAACGCAGAATGCAGAATGCAAATTGCCCGCTTCAATGCATATTTTTGCCAAAACACTCATACGCACTGTGGTCCGTTCACATGGACTACTCGAATACTCGAGTAACGTATTCTGCGTGAAATTTTATGAGTGTTAAGCTTGGGTTACAGTCCAGCACCACCATTACCACCAGCACCACCATCACCACCATCACCAGCAGCAACAACAACAACAAGGATAACAATATTTGTTCAAGCTGTGCCTGAGGATACAGCTCTTAACTGGCTCACTGAACCGCTCCAAATGCTCACAAATTTATGCAGCAAACTTTTTGGGTGTTGAAGTGTTGACTCTGCCGCTTATTGTTACTGTGGCTGCCACTCCTGGCCCATTGGTTGCACTAGCCACGGCCCATTGTGTTTCTATTTTTTTCACAGTTTGCTATATATTTTTTCTTCCCTATTTTTGGTGCATTTTTGCTTTGAAGTGTTTGCTTTTTTTAATTTTCTCTTTTTTTCCGCCATTTCTGCTTTGGAGTGCTGCAATTGCATTTTAGAGGATGCTTTGCCTTAGCTGCTGCTAATTGGCTGTGGCCTGTTTTCTATTTATTTTAAGTCCTTATCTATGCTCGGGTATTTAAGGTAATGCCCATTTGGGCCAGTGGCAGTGTCTTGTACAAATGCGAGCTACAATTTGCTTCAGGCGCTTTGAAAGGAATGATGGTACTTGGGATTTTATTTGTGATTTGGATTGTTGGAATATACGCTTTGTTGGCAGATCTGTTAGGAACGTATTCTTTTTGTTGCAACAGTTGCAGTATGATCTTTCTTTACTTCGTTTTACGATATTAGTTTTGGAATCTTTTCGGATGAATAGGGATGATATGGGAATCATTTGAGATAGACGGGAATTCAGAGTTTTGAAGTGAGGTGCTAAAAGAAAAGATAAAAGTGCACAAAGAAAGGATTGGGACTGCTAAAGTTAAGGCGACAATGCATCAAATTAGCGTTAGATCGAATACATATAGAAGTCTATGGATATCCAATTTTTATACCCTTTTTGTAGATTATGGACTTAGTTTTTCTTTCTTTAATTGCAAAGAGATCAATTGGTCTAAAATTATATGAGAAAATTTGTTGCCCTACTACTTGTCCTTTTTTTTAAACTTAAATGCTATTTCTAGCAAGTTGACTATTTTTATTAAATATAAAAACAAAATAACAATAAAAGTATAATACATTTCCTTCTATTGCATGGTTTGCATTGTACTGCACAGAATCACTCAAAAATAATGACTGCAAAAATTGCGTATACGCAGCGTAGCTTTTGTTTTTTTTTGTGAAATCCAATTTTGAGCTCTGTACGAACACTATATCCTTGAGCAATTTTAAACATGATTACATTTCCTGAGCATTTCTACTAAATTTTAAATTTCCATTTCGTGCACACATACAGGCGCCCGTAGTTTTAAAAAACAATCGCAACCGGAATTAAACAAACGCAAAACAAGTGCAAGTTCCAAACAAAACCATCAAATGGAAATGTAAATATTTGTGTGTGTGTGTGTGTGTGTGAACATTGTTGCAACAAATGTTGCACATAAAAATTAATTGCAAAAAGCGTTGAAAAGTGTGAAAAGCAAACAGTCATTGTGCAAGCATTGTCTTAGCAAATAACGTTGGTACAGTCAACACTAGCATTACACAACTTGAAATGAGGTATAAGTATGACTGTAAAAATTTGTAAAAAAAATAAACTATAAATAAGATATTCCATTCAGTTGAAAGATAAACTGTATCCTTCGAATCTTAGATTTAGTTAACTGCTGAAAACCAAAGGGGTAAATGCTTTGACTTTCCGAAAGGTACCTCCAAAGTGCGAATTAACTCTTGGAGATGTTTGTGCTTTGTAGCTCTTCTATAATATTTTTATTTTTAGCCATTTTAGCGAGTCCTGCGTTTTGTAAAATTTGGAAAAAAATAATACCCGTCCATTATGTGTATTTGATAAATGAACTTTCAGCAATCGCTGACTTTCGATATAATTTAAGGAAATATACTCACCTTCACAGTCGAAAACCATCTCATATTTAATTGGATAATTACAATTGTTCTTGAAGCTTAGTACATACTGTACACGTTGACGTCAAGCATTAAAAATGACAAAACATTAAATTTTTTGTTAGTTGCATGGCTCACATTCGGTTGTCCTGTTGTGGCCTGTCGTTGGTTGCACGTTTGTGGCCTTAACTTACCGGGTTACGCCACAGTCGACAATTAACGTGGCTTCTACACGCACACACACACACACGCTTACAGCATATCTGTGTATGTACGAGTGTGTCCAGCTGTATGAGTGCAGCACAAATATTTTCCAATTATGTGGCAACAAATTTTTGCATTGACATCAAAGTGAGTGAGCAACGAATGAGTAGAGCAAACGCTTCAGCTACTCTTCTGAGTGCTGAGAACTTTTGGTTTCTTTTTTTTTTGTTGCTTGATTTTTCCAGCTGCCATTGCCTTAATTATTCAGCATGACACATTTTTCCATGTGTATGACGGCTGTGTGTGTGTGTGTGTGTGTGGATCACTCTCACGTAGAACACACACTCACATAACATATGCCTGCCTAGTAGTGCTGCACATGTGGCAACTTCTCAAAATTAATGGGTTCAGCTGAAACATAACATAAAGTAGAAACGCACATATACACTAACGCAAGCGTTGGAGAAAGTTCGAAAAATCGGTAGTTCTAGAAACATAAGCCGAGATCGTAGGATATCCACTCTCTCTGGGGCATAAAGCCAAAAAATATGCAACTAACGCCTTAACGAGAAGGCAACAACCAACCAAGCGTTCAACAGCAATTTCGAGAAAAAATGGAAATGTTTAATCTTATTTCAGATGTATATTACATTTGAAATTCAGTTAGGTGGATAATTCTCAAAGGAACCTAGACTGGTGTTGTGGCTGCCAGCTAGTATTCAAACTTAGAGTTTGTAAATAAGGCTACACCTGCGATTAGTAGTTAAGAATGAAATTATCTGCGAGGATCCTATCAAAAACTCTACGGTTGGCTGCTACATGGGAATACCTTGGATATTAAAGGGTTACTGGCACATTCACAAGCTAACGCTGGAGAATTCCACTGAAAAGATCATTGAGTTAAAAAAACCTAGATGCTACTAAAGAAAGTTAAAAAAAAGGTTTGGTTCTCATAGAATGGCTTTTCCCTAATAGTTAAGATCTACATAGGATGTTTTTTCTACCTTTTGTCAGACGCTGAGCTTCAATGGCAGAGCATTATGAGCTGTCCATCGGTCTCAAGCGAGGCCATAAGACTATCAAAGTCAAGAAAGTTAAGTACTCAGGCAACAACAAAGCCAAGGATTTGCGTTCATCCCGCTTGAAGAATATTCAAAACCGTCACACCAACAAAGTGCGCGATTTGGTTGCGCGAGTTTGTTGGCCACGCTCCCTATGAGAAGTGCACCATGGAATTGTAGAGGTAGTCCAAGTATAAGTGGGCACACACGTGCTAGCCAAGAGGAAGCATGAAGAACTGTGCAACGTTCTCACTCAGATCTGTAAGGTGCAGGACCACACTCACACCAGGTAAAACCTTAGCAGTAGTCAAAACTACGCCAATTTCTAACAAATATTCACGAAACTTTTGTTTCTCAACCAATTTAATGCAAAAAACATGGATACCTAAATATATCCACTACAAGATGGACGTAAATGCAATTGTTTTTCCCCTTGAAATTCACGCTAAATAGACGTTTATGAGGATGTCTTGCAAAGACTATCAGAAATTGTTTAAGTCTATTCCAAAAAAAAAATCTTTGAGGATTAAATTTAGATCCTAAATCCTAATCCTTCGATTGCAGTTTTATTCTTATCGACTTCGCTTTATAAAATTATATTCTCTAAATTATCGTAGAACTCATCCAACTCGTTTAAACATAATACATCGTTTACATCCGCATGAAGCATGAGAGTATTTTATACAAATAATTCAAAGATCTGACATCTTGAGCAAAATGAAACTATTGCTACAAGTCTCTTTGCAAATCGCCAAACTACAGTTTTCAACTTTACTCGAAACTTTACATGTCATCCATCATATGGTAATGGTATTTGTCAGGATATATGCCAACACATACGCACACACGAGCATACTCCCAAAAATGACAACAGTCACCTAGTTATGTGTGTACGCTTGATGACATTAGTGCAACATTGCAGAGAGACCAATTCCGGCCAAGTATAACGCAAAATGCCACCGGTCACTCCGCCAGCAGTAAGGGTTATGGGCTGGGCTACTGTAACTTCGACTAGGGGCTTTTGTGACTTTAGGGGACGGGGGGCGGGTGGCGGGAGGCGGAGCGTGTTTTGTGGGAAGGTTGGCAATTTACGTCGGACAGCAGCCTCAATGGCAAAGGACACTCAATGCGTTAACTACATGTGACAAGTTCTGCTATGCATGTATGTGTGTGTGTGTGTGTGTGTGCGTGTGTGTGTCAGTGTCAGTGTGTGTGTGTGTGCCGGACTTTAACGTTGATTACGAGCACTTTATGTGAAAGTCCCCAGTTACGTGTGTGGGCGTTACGTTCTGTGCACAGTTTTGCCAACTTAAGTTGCTTGCTGTCTGTTTTCCATCATCATTATCATCATCATCATCAACAGCATCATCATCGTCAGCAGCAGCAGCAGCAGCATCTCTGTGTGAGCATGATATATGGACCCGTATCCGAAACTCTACGTGCTTTATGTCTCTATATTTTACATTTGTTGCCATTTCTGGTTTATTATCAAAATCCATAATCACAACAATATTAATTTGCATACAAGTCACACAAGTCAAACATGGAAATTGCATTTTATGTATTTTGCATTTCACTTGGAATAAACTTAAATGTGTTTCGATTGGAATAATCTTGTGCTTTAATTTCGAAAGAAAGTAACAGCATCTTGGGATGCTGACTGAATTGTGGGGAACCAAGCAGAATGAGTCGAAAATTATTTAATTGCGTCGAGAAATGAAACTATTATCTGACATTTATCTTGAAAATGGGTAAAACTTGCGAACGTTAGTTGGTAATTCCTTAAGCTTCGATAGAGAGCATTACCATTTATGCTGTATAATTTTTTTTTACACGGTAGTTACGTTCCTTCGATAACCGTGTACACAATTCTTATCTAAAATTAATTGCTAGTTGATAATAATCGCATACATTTGTTATAGATTCGCTTAAAATTTGCACTGTCGTCAGATATATCTAATACAACTGTAGGGTTTTCTTCTAAAACAGAATTATCTTCATAATTCTCTATAGATTTTTTTTGTTATTTAAAATGTGTCATAAGAAGTTGGATCTTGATTTCTGTAGTTGTTTGTATAATTCTTGATATCCAGCACAAGAGAAGATTTAAGTTCAATATCAGGATCATAAGCAAAAAAAATGTTGTTTCAAACTTGTAGTGAAATTTCAAGGCCTCACGAATTCAATTAGCCTATAAAACCTGAACTTCGCTTCCGTCTTCGTCTTCGTCGATATTGATGACTATATTCTCATGGATTGGCATAATTTTAATTAAGTTGTCATCATCAATAAGACCTTCTTCCAATAATGCATCGATATCCGCCGTTTGGATGTTTTCAAACCCATCGCCACCTATATTTATTGAAAGACATTTAATCTCAGAACAAACCACGAACCACTAATGTTTCACTTTGAACGAAAGATGGTAAGATGTTGAACCGTTGGATGGCAAAAGCAATATGTGCATTGCAATCCAAAATATTAAAATTTTTCCATGCTTCCACTGAATCTAAAATATATCTGCAATAATACCAATAATACCCTGATCGAGTGCCTGAATCAGCGAAGAACAGTCATTGAATATGTATGGATGTATCAGCACTGGGTGGCTGGGTGGGGTGCATTATCGACAAGCAAAAGTATTTTGAATTCTAAGCACTTTTGTGTCTAATATTTCTGGACTTTACGAACAAAAGAGTTATCAAATTAATCTTTCAAAGAAGATTAGCCGTCATCCGCCGTGCGTCATCCACAAGCTTTTAAATTAAAAGTTGTTTTTCTTAAATTTGTTTGACATCTGGTAGAAAATTATGTAAAAAGTTTTTTTTTTTTTTTTGGAATCGGTGAATAATATAAAATATTGCGAGAAATGTATTTTTTTACTAAAAATTTTTTCCCAGGCCTTGGAAAAACGCCAACCAAGTGAACGTATAAACTTTTTAAGACATCCTTTGTCGTAATGCAAATAGTTTGTAAAATAATCTTACGAAAATTGCAAAAAAATTTCAATAAACTAAAAAAAAAACTTTTTATGACGCATACGCCATGTGGGCAACTTAACTATGTGGAGGGGACTTCGTGCGTTATTTGCCATTGATATGTTTCGTATTGAAAACTTTTACATTTGCAATTACTCAACAACAATTAGAAAATCTATAAAAAAATCAATTTTATCGGAAAAATTTATTTGAAAAATAACAAGAAAATTCCACCATGTAAAGTTAACAGTTTTCTGTTGTAGACGCAGTTAACAAAGCTAAACATAGATGGCGCTGTACAAGAAAGTGCAAAAACACAATGCAAGTTTCTTGCAAAATTACAACGTAAGCTAACGAAAGGTGCGAAACTTGGCTAAAAGTTTTAGCATCAAAAGCTCAGGTGCTATAATTATAGCAACCAAAAGATATAAAAAAGTTGCTATAATTAACATTGCGTATTCGCACGATTGTCACTTAAATTTTTCGAAAAAACTTTTTTTTTGTGATTTCCGAATATGTTGGGAAATTGTCGTGGAAAAAAGACAAATATTTAGCTACAAAATGGCAGCAATTACATGTGGTTGTGTTGAAGTCATATTCCCAATGAAGCCAAAGTGGCTACGAGCAGGATTAAATTGGTAAACTTTTTTTTTTCGTGAAAAAGATTTTTAATCTTACAATTGGATTATTTCGGTTAAAAGAGTTGGTCACTTCTGAGCGATTGCTTCCTTCTGACCGTCCATATGTTGACAGTACTCTTGTTCCGAGTTCGAAGCTTTGCCGTAAGAGAGCAGTTCATAGTAGGTGAGCCACCTCATTTCGACCACTACCGTTTTCGCGTAGGCGTTGTCGTAAATGGGTCCACTTTGTGGCGATTCAGCAGCAATTCGTAAGACGGAAATTTGGTCCATAAGGTTTTTTTTTGCGTTAACTCGTGTGACACCCTATACGTCCAGCTTCTTTTCATTTCCAGGCATGTTCAAATGATTGCAAATAGTTTTTTGTGCCATCTTTAGCTCTTGGGCAATGGAATCATTGCTTACATAATGGTCGGACCCGACAATGTCCATTAATTTATAGACATTTTTGACAATTGGGCTTCCAGTGCGTGTTGCAGCTTTGACATCGAATTTAGCGGAACGGAGTCGACGAAGCCACAATTCCCCGTAATTGGCTGTTATAGTATGAGGACCAGAAACGCTGTTTACATTTTTCAGCCGCCAGACGTGCGATTTCGTCCTTATCGTAAAACGCTATATTTTACGTTTTTGCTCCTTACGAAGTGTTCATCTCTGACGAACGTTCAAATAAAACTGAATCATAGAAACACAAAACTGTCAGAAATGCTTTTCAAACGCCATCTTTCGGAACCCTAGATTTAGATTAGAAAACTACTGAAATATAGAAATACATAAAAGTCATTCGCGTCGTGATTCAGTCATATGGCTGCCTAGTTCCCTAAACTTTTAACTAAAATTTAAAAATTTTTCTTATGAAGTTCTTTCAATTAATGAGCCATAATTCAAAGTTTTAATGATGTCAATGATCCAACTTACGCTCTCCCACATAATATTTATGTGGCCATTAAATCGTCCTTTAAGCTTCAACTTAAAGCAAATAAATATTGCTAGGAAATTGCAAATAAAACTGACCCTCATTTGGGATGACGACGAACGACAACGGGAATTACAGGAACAACAACGGCGAAAGCTAACAACTTAAAAAAGCAATAGCCGCTGGCAATGGACAAGACAGAACCAAAAAAAAAAAAAAAAAAGAAACACCAACAGGACGACAGCAGGACTACTATGGGAGAATTGATTAAAAAACAGCATAGAAAATACAAACCTAAATACACAATTTCTTTTTACAAAAGTGTGTGATATTTTTTCCCCACTATTTAAGGGATTGACGCTAGCGTTGACTGTGGGAGAGGGAATAGCGTGGAGCGTGTAATCCGGACACGGATGCAATAGCATTGCGGGAAGCTGGCTAAATAGTATTGGGTGGGGGCGTGACAAAGTTGGTTGGGAGTGCTTGAATTGATAATCAAAAGAAACAGCTTAAAGCGTTAACAGTTGTCGGACACAAGGTCCAGGGAAATTACACTGAGAGAAATCGAAAGGTTGTGCAATGGGAAATGTTTGAAAATTTATTGGTTTCTTAAGCTTGAGAAAGTTATTTCACGAAATCTTTTGGTATCCTTTTCATTAGCAAATATAAACAATGTCTAAAAAAATATTTAAATTCCAAAAAAAAATTGGAATATATTAGAACTTGGAGTAAGTTCAGCTGAATTTTGATGAGTTGTGAATGATAACTGAAAGTCTGTTGTTAAATTGCACAAAACTGTTGGTGGAGTGCAACAGTAGATTCTGCTTCTGGCTGGCACTTATTTAGTTGGTTAGACATACAATGTCGTGTATGCTTTCCCCTTTGCTTGGGAGCGAAGTGTATCTAACACTACTTCTATTTTATGGGCAACAGCACTCGGTTGAGAATGGAACTCCACGTCGAGCCAACTTGACTCTACCCGCGATTTGGGTATCAATCACAGCAACCACGATACTCCCACTAGGGGTCCAACCTCAATGAGCATGCATTGGATCATGCTCATCCCGTGGTAGCGCAATGCAGCGCCCTTCCCTTTCAGTCCCAACAGACGCAGACTTGAAGGACACACACAATGTATTGCACGTAATTCTTGGCATCTCTCTAACTCTGGGAACACTCTTCAACCGATAAACGCATTGCAGACGTAAATCCGTCTTTGATAAACTCCCTGCTGTTTGCCGATAATTGTAAGCTTGCGAAGCTGACGATGAAGCTCCTTGAGTTATAGTTGCCATATCCAGCAGCTGTCTGTAAAGTCTGATGTTGTGTGTTTTGAGAGTTCATGGCTCGTTAGCAATTAAAAAATTAAAAAAAAAAATATTTTAATACTAAAAAAACATTTTAAGGTCTTTTAAATCGTGTATGTGGGTGGCTATGGAATGCGATCTCATAAAATACTAGAAGCATTTCCATTTTATTATTTGGAACAAAAACTTTTCCATGCTTTTCTTAACAAAAATTTCTTGCAGTGTAGATCTCGGGACAAAGCATTTGCAAACTGAGTCTTTATGTGGGATGGATTGGTTACTTGAATTGCAATCAAATTGTGTGTATGCGTGTTTGTGTGTGTGTATCAACTGTTTGTTTGACCGATACATGCGACTTTTTGAACCTTTGGGGCACACTTTGTGTGAATGCCACACGAGAACGAACGAACGTTCGTATGTTTGTGCGTTTCACTGGAATAGCCAAAGGTTAACATTTTCACATACATATATATTATATTTCGTATTTATACCAAGAAACTTACTTGTATATTGTTTGTATGGATTTCTTTGTAGGGCACAACATGGCCTCAGCACAGATACGACATTTCTATAACACACCACCAACAACAACAACAACTACAACAAAGTCTACTTCTTCAACATCAACAACAACAACACGCCAACAACAACAACTTTTACAACAACAACAACAATACGACAACGAGGACTGCAGCAGGTTCAAAAATCGCAAGCAATTTGAAAGCGAAACGTATTTTAGCCAAAAGACTTCAATACAAGCCAAATTGGAAGCAACATCGGCGACAAGAATATGCATGTCAGCAGCAACTTTCGCAACAACAACAACAACAACAAGAACAGCTGCTGCAGCAGCAGCAGCATTTGTTGCAACAAGCGCAACAACAGCAACAACAACAAGTACAACATACGCCACAGATGATGTACAAAAGTCGACAAGCGGATGCCAAAAAAGTGCGTCAAACTGGCATTGGACAATACAGGAGAGCAACAACTACACCAACTACAGCAATAACAACGAACACTGCTACACCAACAACAACATCAAGAACAACCAGAACAGAATGTTGCACATTGCTGCTAATGGGCGGCAGGAATTCAAACAAAAGCAATATCCTGTACAGGAACAAACACAGCCAGCATCAAGTTCAAATGTTGCCACCAACGATGATAAGTGCATTGTTGTTGCTCCTTATGATAAGCGCTCTAAAATTGCTGCCAGCAGCAATGATGTTGCAACTATGGCTGCCACTGCTGCTGCTATCGGGTTGGTGGCTTCAGTTGCTGCCAAACGTACCAGTTGTACCACACCAAGCTGCATGCCTACAACACAATCACCACGTCTATCTTCCAAGGACCAACACGGTCCAGCAGCAACATTGTTGCAATCAGCTGCAAACCCCAACAACAACAACTACAACAACTACAGACAACGAAGATGCTATCAACATGTCCACCAGAGTCAATGCCGCTCACGTAGTGGACTTGACATGGACATTGCTGCCATTAAAAGTGTCAACATTTTCTTGGATATGCAAAAGTTTGCACGTGCTATATTTCCGCTTATTATCATCTTCAATCTGCTGCCTTTATTTTATGCAGGTAAGTTTTTGGGTTCCGAAATCTGCCCCTACTTAGCTATCTAGGTCAATCACACTTCATCGTACAATCACTCACATCTCACTCCAAAGAGAGAGAGAGGGAGAGAGAAAGACTAATTATCACATCTTGCACCAATTGAGATTATATCGATAATATATCTGAGCCCCAAATAGCCCCATTTATCAATATCAATAACTTTCTATTTAAGAGGTGTTCACTGTAAGTTTGTGCTGATTAATTTAGTTTGTAAGATGTTGAGAATGGGTACATCCATGTTGTTACAATAAGTCATCCGCAATCCGAAAGAGACCGAAGATTTTGCAAAGAATTTTTCTCTGGAATACTCCAAACATCCAAATAGGCATCTTGTAGAGGTCTTTGCCACACGTCTAAGACCTATTGGCAAGTGTGATTCTTCGTCTAATCTCCATGCTGATATTAACTGCTGACAATTAATTCAAAAATACTAGGCGGATATGCAAATTCGATTTAGATGGATTTTTTATAATGATCCTTGGGAAAGCCTTTAAACTAAGATTTGAATCTAAATGCGTTTTTGATTACTTCTTCAGAGGTAGATATAAATGGAAACGACGTTAAGTTGAAATATTTTTGTGACTTGAAGACAAATCAAGACGTCCTGTCGTTAAAGCAGAGCTAATCTAAGATTCCATGAAGTGAAGGGTGAATAAGCACAAGCTGGATTGTAAGGCTGAGAGGCAAAGATACACATATCTGTACAAATCATATATATCGTAAAGCCAATATCGCGTTTTAAAGTTGAGTTAATTTTTGCGAAGAATTGGTCCAAATTAAGAAAGGACTTGTAAGTGCTGCTGAACCAACTATTCGGGTGATATAATGGGGTAATTTAGGTGATTTCAGAGCTTGACAAACAGAAATAGCCGCCATCTTGTTGCCACCAACTCCTTAAACTTATATATGCTCCAAACTACATAGGTCAACAGTATGGCATTCACTGGTTATTTTTTTCGAATTGTTTTAAAGTCTTGACATAAGGACATATACGAGTTATCCGGCATATAGTCCTGATTTGGCACCAAATGTCTATTTTTTCCTTTACGTAAAAAATAAAATGAGAGCTCAATCAGAATGCATGTTTTGGAGATATCTCAATCGCAGTGGCAGCCTCGTTTGTCATTCATTTGGCCTGGTTTGTTTTCGGTATCCCCAAACCATTTCGAGTTAGTAGTCATTAGAATGCCATTGGCAATACAGTATCCTTACATTTGCTTTTCATATTGTTGATAGCCTAATTCCTTCTTACAATATCTGTATGAAAAAATTATAGTGACTACCATTTGTAGTAAGAGCTGGTAACTGATGGTGTCCCACATCGTCTAGAGTTTAGTTTAATCCTTTTGAAATAAACCAACAATTACACTAACAAGCAGCTTTATACTGAAAATACACAATATATTTTCGAAAGCAAGAGACAATCCAATAGGCATTCAGATGCACAAAAATAGAAAGGACAAGCAATGACCAAGCATCCTAGATGCCTTTCAGTCGATTGACCATTTTGTGTAATCGCATTTTATGCATGTTCAATTTATTTACATTATATAAATAATTGTTTTATTCATACCTAACGAAAAATATCCTTGAGCTAGAAGTCACAGCAGAACGTACAGCAGCAAGGACAACTGCAGTCAGTTGAGCAAAAAGAAAACAACAACGAAATCTATTGCCTTAGGCAATCTTAAAGCTGTTATCTTTGTTGTCCTGGCAGTGCCAATTGTTTTGGCTGTGCTAATTGTTCTGTTTAATTTGTGCAAATGAAATTTGCAAGCGGTCAGTCCAATTATTTTGCATATTTACTTGAATAATTATTATGTTTTTATCATATATGGTATATATACATTTGGTCAGACTGAGCAACATAACAAATTGTGGCTCTCCACAAACAAACTCATTATTTACAAAAAAAAAAAAAGAGGAAAGAGAGTTCAAGTCCCAGACACAAGTCACTTCCGACTTACCCAGCAAAAGGTTCAATTTTAATGACTCAAGAATCAGGCAGTGTTGGCGCAACTTTGTCACTCGCTTCAAAGCAAGAAGAAAAATTAAAAATAAAAACTTTTTTAGCCGCTTTTTGTATGCCTTTTTATTGTATCCTTTTCATTTTCTGCACAATTTTTAAAACTTTAGGCCTGTTGGGCGAGCAACAATGTTGACCTTTTCTAAAGTCGCTTACGCTCTTGGAAGACCCTTGCCGTTGTTCCTTGTTTCTACGAGGTTATTAATTAAAGCAGCACATAATTATTTAAGACAATATTCCTTCAAGCTGCTGGCCATTAGTGCCGCCCAACTCAGAGCCTCAATCTGAGCGCTGAGGTTCATTGGCGCGTCACTTCTTTCTTGCCTGCCACCGGTTGCAATCAGCAAGCACTTCTCGAACGCAATCGACATCATCTCATCTTTAAGCAGACGACAACGGCAACTTGGCTGCCTAATGTGCCAGAAGTAAAGTAAACAAAGGCCGCTCCATTTCAAAAGAAATCAATGAGACAATTCGTTAAAATCGACAGACCCTCCAAGGCGCCACCGTGCGTTCGACAACTGTGCAGCGATTAAGAACAATTTGGCAAAAGGCCGGCGGAGCACAGCTGCAGGAGCCAACTTTGCTTTCTTATCAGTTGTCAGCGTCGTCAGAGATTTCCAGTTTAATCTCGTACTCGCACTCTCTCAAAGCTCGCGCCTGCGCCTTTGCTTGATTGTTTTTATCAACACTGCCAGTTGGCTGCTTAATGTGGCTTATCAGTTTGGCCATGTGTTGAAAATGTTTGCTGGGTTATGCTGCCCATTGTTTAGTGTCCAAATCGCGCTGACTTGGCATGTTGTACGCCAATAAGCCAGACATAGACATAGCAGTGCAGCTTCGCCCTAGGTCGTGCCCACCCTCACCGCCCTACGTTCGACATCACGTTTGTCTGTGTCGTCTTGGCTCATTCCAAAGGCGCCTCTACGCCTGTTTATGGCCAGTTTAGAAGCTGCCAAAAGGACAAGCGGCTAATGAGATTTGTACAAATTAAATAAAATCGAAAATTAAACTGAACTTTTGCAGGCAATTTAAATTAACGTTGACTGACCCCAACCCCGCATTGTTGAGTTGTGCTCCTCAATGGTGAAAGATTAAATGTTTTGTACAATACGGAAACTCGCACTTAATGAGCGTCTAAGTCAAGTGCTATCCTGGGGACTCTACTACATGTCAGTCAGTCAGTCAGTCAACCTGCAAATAATAATGATATGCCAGCAGGCAAACAAATAACAACAATAGCGCTTTAGGCTGGCAAAGTGGTGGGAGGGGAGGCAGGAAAGCAAAACTGTATCAGCTGTCAGGCCTAACCAATGCGAATACTAAACGCTGCCTACCTTGGCTTGCTTGGATGATTAAGCTGCCGCTGAGGCATAATGAAAATCCGGCGCAGCACTTGAACAAATGAAAGCCCTAAGCAGGTGAAATTCAAAAGAAATCACAAAGCAAAACGTCAAATATGTAAGCACGCAGCTAAGCAAGAACATGCAGCAGAAGCTCAGGTCCAAGTAAGTGGGCCAAGAACACAAAACACAAAGCACAAAAAAAGAAAATCATCATAAATTCAATTTGATTAATTTAAGATTTATTGGGAATGTGCGGCGACGTTTTATGCGTAAAGACAAAGCTGGCCAGGAGCCACAAATGCTTAAGCTACACAAAAGCTTAGCACCTTTGCCGAGTGTTGAGTCCTCCTGCTTGTGTTCGCTCGCTCTCATCACTCTCACTCACTCACTCACTTTCTCTTGCTCTGTGTGTTGTGTTTCGCTCTCGCGCGCTTTTATAAACCGTTCCAAGGCACGAAGTTGCCTCAGTCGATTACAGTCGGCCGTGCACGCAAGTCGCTTCCTACGAGCCAACACGCTTTACGTCAAAGCCAACGCATACGCCGCCAACCGCCGCCGCCAATAGCAGCAAGAACACAGCAGCCAATCGCAGCCACAGCTTGTGGCATGCCCCGCAGCTTTTGCCACAGCCAACGCCATTGTTAATCTTGAGACGCGCGCGCGTTAACACTTTTTTCAACTAATTTGAATTATTTTGAACAATTTCAAAAATAGTCAAGCAAAAAAAAAAAAAACCTAAACGCAGTGTTGCAAAACGTTCGAAACGCCGTCGCTTTTACACACTCTCTTCTGTGTCTTTGATTTGCATATTTTCTCTTGCGTTTACGTCTGTTACAAAAAAAATATAATACAAAAAAAATCAAAGCTAATATCTGCTCACGGAGAAATAAATCACCTTAATGCGATAAAGAAACAGCTAAGCGCAATACAAAACAGTCTCATAAATACCAAAAATAATAAAAGTAAAAATAAAAATAAACACAAAGAAAGAAAAACCAACTAACTCAAATTTAAAGCAAACAAAGCAAACTCATTTTAATACTGCAAATCTCGTTAAATCTCTTTAAAATACAAAATCGAAACATGTAAATATGAAAAACATTTAAGAATACAGTAAATGCTCAAAAGTTGAAAAGTTACAAAAAGCAAAGAAACAGAATCAAAGCAAAATTATAAATTAATTTAGTTTTTTAAAAATATTTTTAATAAAGTAAAAATTCATATAAGGCACAATCAACAAAAATATACTTAATAGCTTATAAATTTTCAAGTGGTTCCCATTTATATTCCTGAAAAGTTTCACAAAATATTTTAATGAATTTTTTGATTTTTTTTTTATTTTTAAATATTAGACTGATCAAGTTTTATTTTTTTCTTTTGTGGTAAAATATAGCAAGAAAAAACGATCTTTTATAGAAGTGTCTCGAAAAGTATTAAAAAAGAACAGAGTTGTGATTTAAACTTTGGTCTTAACACGCAGCTGAGCTATTAAAATTAAAAGACAAATTAAACATTTTTTTAATTTAATTTACAATTTTTGCCTATGTTTTTAAAACCTTTTCCAACATTTTCCAAATTAAAAGTTAATTTTTCCAATACAAGTTTTTATTTTTTTAAACTTTATAAATTATTTCTCTTACGCTTTCCAACATTTTCAGAATTAAAAGATATTTTCTTGGGCTTTTAAATTTTAGATATAAATTTAACGTTTTTTTTAATTTCTATTTATATTATATATTATGTTTAGAAAAATGTTGGTTCTAATTAAAAGCTATTCTTTTTACTTTTAAATTTAAAACATTAATCAAAAGTTTTTTAACTTAATTTCAGATTACTTCTATTTATATTTTTATTATTTTTCTAAAATGTTCCTAAAATTTCTTTCTACACCAATTTTTCATTTTTTAGACGTTACCGCGTAAAATCCAAATTGCGTTTGTTTTTATTTTTACTTTGATGCATTCTTAGAGACATTTTTTAATTGAACGTATTTTGTTTTTTTTTTTTCTTAATTTCTTAAATGTTTCTCTCCGTTTTTGCTTGTAATAGAATATTTACTTTAGAGCTTTGAGTAGTATTTTTATTCAATTTCTTAAGTTATACTTTACTAGCATAAATCAATCAATTTGCTTAAAAGACAAGATTAAATCCTACTTTGAAAATGTTCCTCCGATTAAACAATTGTTTAATTATTGATTCAAAATTAATATTCCTTGAGAAGTTCCATTTAAAATTGCTTTTTTTTTAGTAATTCAAAAGAAAGTGAGTTTGCATTATAGACAAAACAAAAACAAGTTGTCGAAATACTTGTACTTTGAGCATTTTAAATTCTAAAAAATGCAACAAAAAATTTACTTATTAAAAAACTTATTAAAAAACAGTAGTTATAAGAGAAGTTTCTTAAAAAAAATCTCTTACAATTTGATTTTAACTTTTGAGCATTTACTGTACCAACATTGATTTTCTTATTTTTTTAAATTATATTTGTGCATACTTGAGCTTAGTCATGAGTCAGAAGAAGAACCTGTTCCCAACGATAAGACACGATATTTAAGTGGGTGAAGGAAGTAAGCTCAGATTTCCTGCTACTTATCAAGTAATCTATTGATTTAGTTATTCATCAAGTTGGCAGCACTGGCAAGCTACCTGCAAATGGGTTGGTAGCTACAAATGCATTGATGCGATTAGACTTGCCCTCAAAATATGCCACAATGAATAAATGAATGTTTTGTGTCATATTAGTTGGCACACACACTCACACACGCACAGAAGGACACTACTGCGTCTTCCTTAGAGTCAATGTTGACAATGGACAGCACTGATTTCTTACGAATGTCCTTAGGTGCACACACATACACAGGCAGAAAGAGATGGAGAGGAAGAAGGATAAGAAAAACATACATGCACATCTCTTATATACTAGACACTGCTACATTCAACTTACAATCACAATTGTTAAGAGATTTGCAAAATGAATCCTTGGTCTCTCAAGAAATATGAATTGCAAAATAAAAGAATGATGAAAATGCGCACAGAACAGTTGGGGATAATCAGGATATGTGAGTGTCTCAGTTTGAGGGTTTCTGTGAGCTGGTTCGAGTGTGGGTTTGTTACAAGAGCTACTTGACTACCTGGGTTGGGTCACTTCATAGAGTACTGCTTGGCGCCTAATTGGCATGCAGGTCGCCGACTGCTGCCTGGATTAATCTAACTACAATACTTGGGCGCACTTTTTTTGCGCTGAGTTTGACAAGCTGCGGAAAATTGTTTGATATAGGTCGCAAGAGCTTATTAAGCTATCAAGAAAGTAAGCTTAGACACAGGACACTATGGGATTTGTTGGGGCAGTAAGAAAGGTGCCGTTGGTTGGGGAGTCATCTAAGGGCGAAGACGTATGCCTTGGGATGCAATACTAATAAATTCTGAAGCTATGGTAGTGCCATTGCCTAAAAGAAAATTAGTTTCAAGTAGACAGGAGTCTGAAAATCGGCAATCCTGATTGGTGGAGACACATTTTTCTCATTAGGAAAACACTACTTTTCAAATTGCACTGTTTGTTTTTTAACACATTTCTATTGTTACTGGATAAGCTCTTCAGTACCCCACCGCTAAGATACTCACAATTTGACAAACAATTTACGATAAAATACATATCTGACTTGTAGAATCAGAGATGAGTCAAAGTAGCAGCGCCTTGCCCATTTGCTTCATCTAGATCATAGCTGCGGAATGACCTCATATTTACTACAAACACGAATTTGTGTAATTTTTCGATTTATTTTATAGAAAAATTTTACCAATCCGAACCAAAGTATATGAACTTCAAACGTGACAACTGTGCAAATAGTTCGAATGCAAGAGTAAAACATGAACATTGTTTGTGCTTTCGAGGTGATAAGCAAACAGTACCAGAACACACACACTCAGATCTATTTACAATCCAACACACACACTCATAGTTATTAGAATGTGCCACACATACACATTTGAATTTCGGAAACCCTTTCTGTCCTTCAGTATCTGCCAACTGCTTCTTTTTTAATTCTAAATGTTAACTCCTGCGTACCAGTTGCTTGGCTTAGTTACCTGCTTCCTGCTGCTGCGCTAATAGACAGATAAAGGTTGATACGTGTTGAAAATATTAAGGAACAATAGAAGCAGCCAGTCGAGCTATGTCTTTGACATAAATACTTTTGGATAATTTATTCATTTGCCGTCGTCGACATTTTATATGCATCATTAAAATGTTTCAACTCAGACCTACATCTAACTGACTTAGGTAGGCTGTAGTTGTTTTATAATAAGGCTTGTCAGGACTAGCTCATAAAACTCAAAGCTACAACCGACGGCCGACGGCTATGGGACCACTCATGCTCATATATCATCCCATTGCCTCATATGTTTGACTGCTTATTGCGGGTTTTTCTGGCAACTTTTTGCGTATGAATTTTACTTTTCAAACAAAATCGTAAACGAAACCTTAACCAAAACAAAAACGCAAACCAAAAACCAGCACCCAAAAAACCCCGAAAAACAATTGCTAAACGGCAGCGCTGTAGGCGTTGCCACTTTTCGTTGAACAAAAAGTAGCTGGACAGCATTTGAAGCATGCCGAATCAATTGTACCCTGCCACCACAATGTCCTAGTGAATTTGGTTTACTTATATTATATTTTAAAGTGTTACGAATTTTGAAACAATAGACAGAATAAGCAATTTTCCCTTGGCAAAAATATACTTTTACCGCTTATTCTCAGATTCCGCTGATATAAACCTTACGTGTTCCGTTGCAGCATACAAAATGGCGACTAAAGTATAATGGTTCGGTTTAGTTTTTTGATTATTTCCGGCGCGTTGGCTTTGTTTGCCACACAACTGCTCTATAAACACACGATTTGTATAGTTTGTATGCATGCGCAGAGCGCAAATTATAATAATTTTCCGGCGAGTATTTCACATGGTGGCACACTGCGTATGAGCAATTTTTCATAAGCAAACTCGAAATTAATTAGCACCCAAAGCT
This sequence comes from Chymomyza procnemis, assembly GCA_035046065.1. Classification (NCBI taxonomy): domain Eukaryota; kingdom Metazoa; phylum Arthropoda; class Insecta; order Diptera; family Drosophilidae; genus Chymomyza; species Chymomyza procnemis. The sequence continues at coordinate 920,501 of JAWNOJ010000026.1, forward strand.
ACTAAGCGCAACGTTTGCTCGCCGTACTGGGATTGGGTTTTTGTGTTTTTTGCAGGCCCTTGAGAGGCCTTTTGTTTTTTCCTTTGGCCTCTAAAATATATCCGCTCGAAAGGATTTGCTGCAGCCTAGCAGAGATTAGCCAGCAGCAGTTTGCTATTTAACCATTTCGCATGTCATGTGCCACATTATGGGTACATATATATTTTTTCTTTTTTCCCCCTTTCAGAGTGTGTGAAAAATGTTGCAACTTTTTTATATTACATCAACTTGACGGCTGCCAGCTCAAAACTTTTTAGCCAGCTTCCAGCACTTTTGGACGAGTTAGCATTATGCACTGAGAACCAGGGTTCTGCCTTGGTTCTGCCATGCCCCCTCTTCCACAAAAAAAAAAATGCCTTTAATTATAATTAAATTTGCGCTAATGATGCTTTTGATTAAAAAAGGTTAAAATTTTCGTAAGCCACAAAACAAGCTCAAGTTACGCAAAAGGGCAAATTTTTATCATAATTCATTTATTGAAGAGCTTCGAAAAAAAAAATTACAATCTTTAAGCAAAATCTATTAATATCAATAATCTGCCTAAACCCAAAGTTGAAATCTTTTGAAATTTGTACCTTTTTTGCAAAAGTTTTGGAGCGCCTTTTGTTAAGGGATTTTTATATTTTTCGTGGGATTTGGCTTTCACAACACTTCTTCTCCATGCGTCTCTGTAATTGGCAAGGGCGTCAATTGTCATCATCAATTAGGCGCTTTCTTGGTCGAACTCTGATTCTTGTGGAGAGTGGGGTGTATGCCAACACAAGCTTTTGTGATCTGTTCTGGTCCAACCGTAGAACATGTACCATCCATCCTAATCTCCTTTAATTCTAAGAAGACATATTCCTTCAGAGATTGGCAAATCATTTATCCCCTTACGTTGCGTTAGTTCCGGCCGGATTCCCACTGAGGTTCGGTACCCAATCTTTTACCAGGTTGCTTAGAGTGACAGAGTCCACCACTTGAAGGTGACACTAGAGGGGAGTCAAGTAAGGTCAGAGACTTCATTTATTACGCGTTTGCTGCTTTTTTGGACGTCAAAAATATTGCTTTAAGCTTCATTAATTTACAGCAGTTTGAACAGACGTAACTTCTTTTACCTTTCTATAATTATTCTTGATATTTTTAGCAATTAACCACATACAGACTCGAACTTATTAAAAACGTTAGGAACTTTTTGAGTTAAGCGGAGATTTTGAGCGAATAAAATTCAACGATTTTTATAAATATTGTGAAACATTTTTTTAATTTCAACAACTTTTCTTATTTAGCACATAACATTGTAAATAATTTCGGCCAGAAAGCCGTATAAATAGAATATTTATTTTTATCGAATATACTTCTGGTTCTTCTTTAGAATTCCTGTAAAATATATACGCTTGTCACAGTCAATGTATTGTCTGACAGTGGAAAATACGTCTTTTCCAGAAAAGCACAACTGTTTAATTGAAATTTTGGCTGAAACTTTTACGTCTCAAATTTTTTTCTGTGTAAATTTTATTAATTCGCCTTTATTGTGGTGATAAGCTTTTTGGCGTAATTTTGATGAAAGCTATTATTTTAGGGTTTTCAATTATTAAGATGGTGTATCGATATTCATCTCGAACATAATTAATAAATTTAATTAATACCTAAGCATCTGTAAAACTAAAGCCAAAAATCTGCAACGTATTTGTGTTTGACTTGCAATGAATTAATTTTACTTTTAAATTAAACAATATACAAGTTTCCGCCGAATAGAAGAAAGCTGTTTACCTTTTTTAATACCAATGTAACTTGTTTTTGCTCAGCGCTTGTAGCTCTTCAGTAAACTATGTTTGGTCTGGGGCTAATTTGCCCTTCCAATAAACTCTAAATCACCCAAACCAACTGGTATTCCAACTAAGCCCATAAAATATCCCCTAGGCACGTAGCACCGTATACTTTATGTGCTGTTCTAATAAATAGCTAATAGCAAAACGTAAATCTTATTAGATAGCCCACGCAGAAGAAAGTCAATCAATTAGAGCATTGGTTGGTTGTTGGCTCCACATCTTGGATGTGCTTTGTAGTCACTTTCACTTAACTGCAGCTAGTCAATCTCTTACAGGAGCGACTGAAAGCCAGGAAATGATTGTGCCCAATGACTAAGTTGGATTGAAGTAAAAAAAAACTTTTTTGTGCATTATGAATTTATGAGTTGGCAACACTCGCAACGTAGCGCACTGATAAGCGAATAAAGGACCTCTGAATTGGGGGGACGGGTGGAATACGGCTTAGAGTCAACCCATGCAATGCCAGTTTCAATAAAAATCATTACATGTACCAGCAGTAGGAGCAGCAGCAGCAGCAGCAGCTGAAACAGCAATAACTGAAACTGAAAAACCTTAGCCAAGCTGGCAGCAAAGTTTCAGGCAACATAAAACATTGATGATGATGACGATGATGGTAATTAGGTGCCTGATTATAAAGCTTGGGGTAAGGCAAGGCGGCAGGTAGTCCACAGTCCAGTGAACAGCAAACAACGAACAACGAATACTTCAGCCAAGTGTAATCAGTGCTGTTGCTGTCTGTCCATTTAAATGTTGCACATTATCAATGCCAACCAAAATTAACTCTTGCCATTCAGAACAAATGCTATAAACGCATAAATAAATAATATCCAACGAGTATTCGGCCAATCAATCTGAAATAGTTGAAACAATCAGCCAAACAACAGCAGCAAAAATTGGCCAATGAATTTGCAAAAGATTGGCAAAATAAATCAATTTTTAATATGTGCAAGCAGAATAAAGACTATGTGGGTACCCTTTAGTAAGTAAGGATATTGAGGTTTTTAAATTATGAGAGTACTATAATTCCACAAAGTTTTCGCTTCCAGGGCGGAGCATAGGGGATAGCTTCTATTAATAGCTTTTGCAAAGAAACAGGCACCACCTTTAATCAACGTCAAAAAAACAATTATTCAAAAATATTTTCCATGTCTCAATAATTTGAATCTTTTATTTGCGTAAAATAATGATATAATGAAGTAGTTGAAGTATTTAGATCTCTTTGTTTTATAGGACAGCGTTGCAGTAGCAGTACCACTGACCAGCGGACTTACAGAAAATTCCCAACTACCCTTATCACAGTAGTGTACATGGCAAAAGTTTGATATTACTAAAATGCAATTTCAAAATGAGCAGCAAATAGAGCAACAAAATGCAAAAACAAAAACTAATTTCAATTTTAAAGCAAATATAATGGAATAAAAAATTTATGCATAAAATACAAGAACTTATATCAAACACAAAAGTATCCACTTGGCGGTTTTGTTATAAATGAATTGTTTATGGCCATAATATAATATGTTGCCTTAAATAATTTTTATATAGTTGAAATATGCAAATGATTTTAAATTAAAAATCCCATCAATCTTGGGCACTCTTGGAACTTAAAGAGACGGAGAGAATGGTGGAGAAGCGTGTGACTCTGACAAGTTGAGTTTTCTTATTCTTGTTGCTTGTAACGGCCTCTCTTTGGCATTTTCTTTATGACTTTATTGTTATGTGACAAAGTATATAAATATGAGAAAGAAAATGCTTTTGTGTGTGGCATTTCTTGTTGGCTTTTTAAAGTGAAAACCTGCAAAACCTCTGAAAATGAAACATGCAACAGGACAAGCGACAAAAAAAACACACACACACACACACAAGTTTCAAGAATGTCAGCTGTGTGAGGTATGAAGAGAGGCAGCAAAGACGTAGCTTTGGTACAAGGGCAAAAATATACAAAGATAATGCTGGTCGTCGTCTGTTTTGTCTGTGTCGAGGTTGACTTGACTCACACACCCACACACACACACACACACAAACACATTTGGCATATAAATCTCTTGTATGCAAGCAACAATGAGCATTAAAGGTAACAGAACCAGCAGCAGCAGCAAAAGAAGAGAGCGCACAAAAGTAAGCTGTTGAGGAAGAAGAGCAAACTGAACTGCATGACAAACGGCAGACGTCGCGACGCTTGTCTAAAAACTAAGACAAAAGAGATACAAGAATTGCGTGTGTATTGTTGCTTTACCTTTGCTCGCGCTCACATACACACACACACACGTATTCTTATGGCATATGAACGAAAGCGGAAATGCACACACACACACACGCACATACAGCCAACAGCAGCTCTCATACACACACACACGCACACACACAGCCATTCCTTCTCTCAGTTGAGTCTAAAAACAATCACTGCGAGAGAACTTTAGCAAGCAGCAAGTGCCGACTAAACAAGTGCAATTATTTTAATGCACTTTTGACTTTTGACATTGCATTTGTAAGACAACAACAACAACAACAACTAACAACAATAACAACATTTAACCTTAAAGCTGTATTCAACATTTTTATACTATAATTGTGTTCTATTTAGCTGCAATACAGTGGCTACACAATATAATACGCTGATTTTTTAATTAAGGTTAAGACGCGTTTAGATCTTAAATATTACTGAAGATTTGGTCGTGGCACAGTTCAAGAGGTGAAAAAACTAATAACTTGATATAGTTTTTTGTTCGCCATGCATAGGTATTGTCAGAAGTTAGAATTCGGAACAGTAGTTGATTCCTTATATTCTAATTAAGTATTAAATCAAAGGCCATTTATTGAAATTTTAATCAGTAAACCAAATTTTTCTAGGACTTTTTAAAATTAAATTATCAATTTGAGCACCCAACCAGCACCCACAATTTAATTATTACAATAAGTCACCGTTTCTCTTATTTTCAAATGGAATTCCCTGTATAAAATTCTAAAAATATTCCACTCGGCTATTAATACTAGTAGTGGGCTTAGGTAGCGTACCGTTGGCGCACTCGCCTCTAAATCGGAATGTCGGTGGTTCGATTCCACTTAGCAGCACTGGTGCACTTGTCCAGCAGCAAATAAGTATATATGAGGCTTACCTCGGAAAATCTCTATTTATTAAAGACACCGCGGCTCGGATTCGGCTATAAATTGTAGAACAGCTTTTGAGTTATCTCCAAGCTCCGCCCTTGGAGCGATGACCCTAGTCATCGACGAGTCTGGGGTACAACAGTGTGTACCCTGAGGCATACAGTGTCTTTTTGCTAGCCATCCCAGGCAGATGCAGCTGTGCTGCTGCAACGAATCGAACCACAAATCTTCAGTTTCAGAAGGGAGTACGTTCGACGTTCTCGTCATAAACTGCACTTTTTTTTGGCGAGATCCCAAACATTCTTCCAATCTGTCGCAATCTTCGAGAAAATACTGTACTTGCATTGCTAGACAAGTATATGATTTCTTTAAATACTCTGCTGGCACATGGTACTCGTACTTTGGCACTGGACGACAGGTGCTGCTCCAAGGTTACTGCTTTAAGAGCAAAATTATGGCAAAAGTTGGGTAGCGGCTGCTGTTGAACTTGAGTAAAAGATTACGATGATTGCAAGAATTCCTGGCCATGCAAGTCATGATGGTTTGAATTTTACATGCAATTACTCGGCGTATACGCAATATTTTAAGCGTAGCAATTTTCTATGCAATCAACTATATAAATGCTTTTGTTTTTTGTTGTTACTTGCGGTGTTGCTGCCGTGACTTTTAAGTGAATTACATTTGAAGATCACGCTTAAGCCTTTTGACAAATCACAGTACGCTTCAACGCTTTACACACATCCAGTTCCTAGACAGTTTACATCCCTTGTCAACGCGTTTGTTTTGTGTGTCGCCTGCATAGTAGAGAAAATTGAATTTATGCCTCAACGCACAAACCAACCGCCGAAAAATGTTGCCTACGTCACCGCCAGAAAGATGTCATAGTGCTCCACCATTGCCGTGCTCAGTTGCTTGGCATGTGTGGGAGACATTTGCGTCACTAGTTTCTGGCAGGAATTTTGTTGCGTCACCAAAACAGCGCCCTAAGCCTTAAGTTCTTCACTCACACGTAAGACTTGCGAAATTATAGTCTGCCGCAATCAGAGTCGAAGTTGTACACGCCGTTGGTAGTAAAAAAAAACACTTTTTTTTTGCCAATGTTCGCATAAAACTTACTAAATTGCTAGTTTTATTTTATTTTGTACATAAAATGCAAATGACAAGAGTCTCTGGCAGTAGTTGTTATTACTTTAGCTTTTGTTTGTTTTTTTTTTTTTGTCTGTTAGTCGTCGTATTTAATTAAAGTCTCTCTATAGACAACAGACAATATGTGTCAGATAAATGTGTTGTAAATCTTTGCGAGATTTTGCCATGTACTCCTCTATACTATAGATACATTTTTATTGGTTTTCTCTTGCTTGAAATTGAAATTGTTGCCAAAGCAATGCAAACAATAATCAAAGTCATTCACAAATGTTCATATCCATCACTTTGTTCCAGCTGACAGGGTCAAAAAGCGCAAGCAAAAAATAAAGATAACCACCACAAATAAGCAAACTGAGTGAAATTGAAGTTTCTATACTCTTTGGGCAAGTCTATGTGAATTTTTGTTTTGACAGATATTTTTAAAACTTTGCGTTGTCCACTTTCAAAATAGGGCGATTTTAAGCAGCTTCAGCATTATGCGTTGTTTGAATACTTAGTTTATTTAATGATTTAAAAAATTGAACTTCTCGCGTATGCAGATACAGTTCTATACATAAATATAGCTACACTTAAGCTGTCAGCCCTTACTGCCCTTTATATGGCACGCCATAGCCATTCAAACGCAAATTGCCTGAGTTTTTGGATATGAAGTTTCTGGTCTGGCATATACAAATAAAAATATCACTTTTAAGATTTTTATGGCTGGCGATAAAACACATTACATGCCACAAGCAACAACAACACACACACACGCACAATGGGAGTTGTGGCATTTACAAGATGGTGGCTGGCGGCTTGTTAAGTATACGTCATGTTGTCCGTACACTTATTTTGCATTTCGTTTTGTACGTTCAACACACAGCCCGCCAGCCAGCCAGCCAGTTTTGATTGATGAACTACGAAAATATACACAATTTCATGTTATAAATTTAGTTGTTGGTTGTGTTTTGTTCATAAGCTAAAAATAAACTAATAAATTGAGTTATTACAAGCTAATCTGTAGTAAATTGCAAAACAAAGTTAATTTAAGCACAGTGTGACTTAAGTCTTATACATCGAGTTCTTCAAGACTCTTGTGATGCGTTCACATTTCTCTCAAACAACATTAAATGATTGCTTGAGTGAGTCTGCTGTATTTGACTTAAAAAGTTTAAATCTAAGTTACAACAACTTGAAGATTTAAGGCTTTGGAAAACTGTGTTAGTTCGCCATCCTGCTCTGCCTTACTTTAATTGGCAACTGCATGACAGGTAAATCATGATGCCTCTGCCACCACATGTACCACATCAATGCCAAGGTCGCTTCATTAATATTAATTGAGCAATTCAGTGAAGTGAAGCTATAAAAAAGCGACCAACCTAAAAAAGGTCAAATTAGCCGCGCTCAAAAAAACTTTTTTTTTGTTTTTTAAATAACCGCAAAAGAAAAGCTTTCGAAAAGTGCCTCGCTTTAAGCCAAAAAGTTCAAACTATGCCTTTGCTTTTGTATTGTACTTGCAACCGCAGCTGTCAGTGTACTGCCAGACAAAGAGCGTCTTCTGGCCTGAACAACGGAAGACATTAGTGCACGTGCAAATGCAAAAAAAAAAAAAACAAAAGCCGTATCCCTAAAATATTTAAAGAGCGCTCAAATCAGCGACCACAAACCATCGACAGTTTCTCATAAATGTTGAGAAATGCGGGGGAGACGAGTGCAAATTATGTGCGTGAGCAGCATAATTAAATCACCACACTCTCTCTCTCTGGGTCTGTCTGTGTACACTGGTCACGCATGACGTCAGCTGCTCTATAAATATGCGCAAAGCCCTACCAAAAACAATGAAGCGTGTCAAAAGGCAAATGTCTCGAGCCTTAATGGAGCGTCTACCGGGATTTTAGGGTCACCAACTGAACTATTTGACCGTTTGGCGGACATTTGAACTCGACACTTGTTTGGGGGTTGACACAGGACTAGCTATATTGGCTATTTCTTTTTATTTGTTCACGTGCATTGGAAATGGATAGATCTCTCCCTGGGCATGCAAATGTCCAATGTCCCTCTATACCCTGCGCTGTGTGAGCATTCTATTGAATGAAATAACTATATTTTTTTTTGTCACTTTGTTGCCGTCAACAGCTGCGACAACTTTGTTGCATTAGTTTTTATACCTCTGCTACATGCCTCCTATGCCCCTATGCGCCGCTGCTCTGCCGCTGCAAATACCTAGTTCCATAGTGCAAAAACTTATCAAAACTTTTTACTTTGTTGTTGTTGCTGTTCCCTTGGCCAATTCCATTCACTTTGTGCTCTTGGAAAGCTGTTGTTGCCTCCATTGGCAAAATGTCAACAGAGAATGAAAAAAAAAATCATTTCATTAGTTGTTTTGTTTTGTTTTTATTTTTTCGTACGAGCAATATTATTTTAAAGACTTTTATTATTATTGTCAACCTGCCACTTTCATTTAATGGAGACATTTTGTCAATAAATGCATAACCTTCGCTTCGTTGGTTACTAATTACATTTTGTAATATTTTAAAAAACAATTAATGTACGACGCTTGCAATTGCCTGCAATAAATTTAGAAGCTTTTCCTATTTAAACAATAACATATTGCTATTTTGCTTATACTTTTATTTATATATTCCATATATTACCATGCTTTTAAGCTATAAAGTTGTCATCTATCTGCAGCTTATGCTTGGAGCACTTTGTAACCAGTTTTTGTACTTTTTTTTCAATGGTTTAAGATGTTAAATTAAGCAGCATACGTCACGTAAGACAGTAAGCAACATACAACTGCTTGGGTTCTTTCTGAGAGCATGCCCTATATATTTTCTTTCCCATATTTGAAGGTGAATAGGGAACTCACTTGTAGCGCTCCACAACTCTGCATTTGATATTCTGTTTGGCCAGAAAACTCCGCATATAATTCTCAGACGTTTGTTGCTGAAAACCTGCATCTTTTGGTGAGCCATATCTCACTACCATATAGCAGGATAGATTTAACACACGTATTGCAGATACGAAGTTTCGTCTTCCGGTTATCTGCCAAGCCAATTCTACAATTCTTCTAGCGTTTTACTACTACGTTTCTTTGAAATTTGTCCATAATTCCCTTTGAAACAAATGATTTTCATTTTTATCTATACGCGACATAAAAATTAAGTAGACGTCATGTTTTCATCGAAGTTTCTATTCTTTTTTAATTTACTTTATTTTAGTCTTGCTATGCAGCCAACCAAGGCTAAGTTCATGTCTTTGCCTTCCCATGCCATGACACCAATTCACACATTGCGCTATCCTATTCTTATCCAATTAGTATTGTCTCATTTCCAAAACGAACTACAATCGATTCTTCAAACTGCAATCAGTTTCGATTACACCCCCAAGTCAGTCAAGTCAGTTTTGGGCTCAATCAAAATTGCAGTCATGACATTAATCATCGCTCTAAAAGCTTTTGCCATCAACTCAACAGTTCTAGAATTGTTGCTCCTGATTTTTGGCACATTTCCACTTGATAAACTGTCCTTTTCCTGCCCCGGACAGACACACACACACACACAATCACACCATAGACAATGTGCAATTTGTTGTATATGGCAACGTATGTGGGGAACACGACAAGTTTTGGGTTGTCCACAGAGCTGTCAAGAGCTCATGCATCCATCGCATGCAAAGAGTAGTAGTTAGTCAACCCTTTTGGTTAGCGAGCGAATTTGCGAAATGTTGTGGGCGGGTATGCCCATTTGTCAATGTCAATGGAAAGTTATGACAATTGACTGGTAGGGTGTCGATTTGTTTTTGAGATTTGAGATTGAGATGTGATGAACGCGCTCGCTCCAGCACGCTCAAGTATGCACAAAAGTGGTATGTTCTTTTATTTTATTTATTTTGTAAATCACAGATCGTTAACGAAAATAAACAATAAACCAAAAACAATTGCTAAATTGTAAACAAATTCAAAGTGCAAAAAAAAATATCAAGTGTTTTAAAGTGAAGAAGCTCTAAGTTTTACAAATCGTCTACGTAACCCGTTTGCATGAGTAATAGCGCCATGGTGGCCGTTGCCATATGTTGCATCTTGGTGCTACTGGCCGTATTTATTGTGATCATTATAGTTGTGGGCCAGACAATGGGAGAGACCAAGTGAGATAAACTCCAGCTGGGACCCGGCAATTTCCCAGATGGATAACAAAGGCCCCCAAATTGTTAGTATTTGCCTAAGAAATTTGCCAAAGCCAACACCAACATCAACAACAATGTCAATGTCATTCCCGACCCAACAAATATGCCAGCAGAGAGAGGAACAGAGCCAGCTTGAGTGCGTGTACGAGCTATAGACGAGTGCGAGTGAACCCATCGTCAGTTACCAATTGGCTGTGATGTGAAATTATTAACAAAAAAAAAAAAATACCAGAAAAACTGATTTAAAAATTTTAACAAAATTTATCATCAAGCAGTCAGTATGATCAGATCGATTCATATACATACAATACCCATAGAAGATAAACTAAACGTAGCTGTGTGTGTTAAGTGTTGTTATAGTGTTAGTGTTGTAAAATCCTTCAAAGCCTAGAGAAACTCGTTTAAAATTATAATCTATTACTTACCATAAATGTAACCAAGCGTGGTAGTAACGCTTTTTTTTATAAAAGTATTGAAAATAATGAAATTTTGTTAATGTTGCATACACACTTAGTCACACACGCGAACATGTCCAGCAGCTATCCAAGCCGTCGTTTTTTCGTATTGAAAACGCGCGCGACTTTGGCGCGTTTTTACCGGAAACGCAAGCGAAAAAAGAAAAACAAAATGGCGCCATGTTTTGATTTACTACGTAAAAGCAATAATAATATTATTTTGGTATCAAATGTATTAAAAAAAATAAATAATTAAATTAACTCATATCAATTGAATTTGAAATGAATTAACTGCACTTGTTAAATGCAGCAAAATATAAAAAAAAAAATATTAAATTAAAAAATATTGTTAAAAGAAAAGAAAACAAAGAATATGCATTTTATATAAATATATGTAATTACATACAAACACTTATATATATTAACTATATATGTATTAACTATATGTGTTTTTGATAAGTTTTATGTGTGTGTGTTATATATATATATAACTATTTTCACATATTGATGTATACAACAATTAATATATTAGCCACCACAAAAAAAATCAATTAAGTGTTTATTAACCAATAAAAATATTGCCACAAAGTTAAAATTGAACATAATATTATTGGCATTTAAGCCACAAAAAATTATAAAAATAAAAAAAAATACATTACATATATCAAAAAATCCTTCAATAATTGAATTGCAAAAAACACCAATTTCAATGATCCTTAATAATCGTTAAAATAATCCCATCTATAATATACAAATAAATTAATTAAAACAAAACGTGTGTGCGCTTAAAACTATAATTGAAAATCTATATATAATATATATGCTTATTGCAAGCGAAATTAATTAAATTTCATATAATTATCAACAACTTTTTGACGTTAATAAAAAGCTGTTTTCCAACAAAGAAAGGTAAGCGCTGTATGAAATAACAATAAAAACAATTAAAATGTTGACATAATTAAACCACAATTAAAATTTCTACAAAGAAATCTTTTTAGATATTAATGATGCGTCAGTCAGCAATTTTTTATACAATAGTCTTACGTATTTTGTATGCTCTTTATTTAAATCTTGATTGATTTAACATAACAACAACAGCGCGCCCATGTCGAAGCGATGGTAGGCGCATAAGCCATGCAGAGAGAAGTTGTTATCACTTATCACAACTCACTTAGTCGCTTGGGATGCCTTGTCGCCTCATCTGCGTGCAAGCGCTCCTACTATCGGCGTTCACTGTAGCTTAAGTTAAAATTAGTTCTCGATGCACTTTCGACGCGTCCAGTCAACTCCGATCGTATGAAGCTCTACATCAATGTTGGGCATATCCGACTTTCAATAAAGCAACTTAAATCCTTCAAGTGCCACCTTTTTGGTCAGAAAGTCATTCCCTTAACGCATACAAATGTCCTTAATATTAAATGATTTGCAAATTCTTTCGATTGCAATCACCGTTGCGCTGTTGTTATGCATTCCAAAGAGCATGTTTTAGCCCACTAAGGATTTCGGACTACAGCTTGTCACTGACAGTTTTTGCACTAATAAAATTTTATTGCCAGCGGTAGAGTGTAACTGTAACTGTCCTTTACAGTTGCCATTCAAAATTTACAGCTTGAAATGTGTCTAAGCCAGGTGGTGCTTGTGTGTGCCTGTGTGCGTGCGTGTCACAGCCATTGTCATCATGCAAATAGGAGTGGCATCCTGCACAGGGCGTTCTCTGTAACCAATCTTAATAGTCAAGTTACCTGTGCATCTCTCTCTCGCACACACACCTACACACACGCACACCTGCGGAAAGACTCCTGGGAGCTTCTAAATTGAATTTTATTTCTTTAGTGCATTTGCGTGCAGTTAGCTGGATGACATCGTCATCATCATCATTATTCTTATAATGGAAATAGAATATCCGGTAACAAACTTCATTTCAAAGGCTTGCCACAAATGGTGCCTCAATTCTTTGGCAGTTACGTCTCTGCACTTGGACTTATGTTCTCACGCAATTGCCTAACCTCTGACACACTCGGCAAGAGACAGAGAGTGCAAGACAATTGAAATGTGAAACAAATTAGTCTGAAGCATTCATTCAGCTCTTTTATATGTCTGAATATTTTTCTATAGTATGATTTAAAAAAAAAAAACATAAATATAAAAATAATAATAACGAGCTGTTTGGGGAAAAATATTATTGCCATTATGTCGTTTACTTGAACACATTGGCCACGGTGACAGTGTCTGCAGCTCTAGATAAAATACTTGCCGTTTACGACGAGATATCTAAAAATGAAAACCTGATTTGGCAATATGAATTCTATCCCCTAAAACATTAAATTCGATTAATATCAATTTTTTACATATTTTACTTCTATTGTTTATTTCAAAATGAAATACAGTTCAATGAGTTACGATGTTGTAACTCACAAGTCATTAAGGCAAGTAATAGTCTTAAAGGCATATTGCCATGCATAAAGGCAATATATTATTGTTTATCTTAAATCATTTCGACTATATGATGTAGCCATATTCATTCAGTTGATTCATCGCCGAAATTAATTAAAAATTTTGGGAATACAGGGAGGTTATATGTGTTTTTAATTTTAGTATTTGAATCAATGGATGCGCATCAACGATAACAAAGATTCAACAAAAAAAGCTTTGCCTAGAATCTTACTTTTATGAAAGTTCAGAATCGTAATTAGAACTCTTTGGGTAGTTGAGGAGAAAGAAGTGTGTGTGTACTAGAAATTAGCCTGATACACATATGGTATGGATCGAGAATTCAGATTCAAAGCTTGCATTTTTCGGCGGCTTCTTCAAAGACCTTTGAAAAATTTAAAAATTTCAATGTTTCATTTGAATGAATGATTAATTTCTTAATCAAACTAAGAATACATTAGCCTCATCAGAATTTTAAAGGCAGTGTTGCCAAATAAATATATTGTTAAAAATCACTCTTTATTTGCCACAAACAGCTTACCAACATAGAGTTCAGCTCTCATTCATAATAATATCTTCTGAGTAGTTCAAACCTCTAATCCGTACGATTTTTGCTGGCTCCAGTGTTTAGTAAGTAATCATCACTTAAGTAGCTCAGCATACAAAGCGAATAAAATGATGCTCCGAAGCAAAATACTTATGTTTGGTGCGTCGAATAGCTGCCCTTTTGAGCTGTTTTGTTGCCACAACTAATGTGACATTTAGCCAAATAGCCGGACGAGAATAAGCCAAACAGCAAAGCAAACAAACAACCAAATAGACAAGCAGCAGACAACGTTGAAGCTGTTTTTGTAGAGAGCACTTGGAACTGGGTCAGAGCAGCCATTAGTTGATATTTAATGAAACAGCGCCTAGAAATAAACAAATTTTGTAAGGCAATCCCGACAGCAAGCCAGTCCTGGCTGTTAGGATAAGAGCATCGCTGTGGTCCAAGCTAAGAGTAAGCTTTTTCCGGGGCATACTATTTCCCGTCCGAGAGCATCAAGTAATCATAAAGTGATGGAAATTCAATTTACACAATATTAAATATGGCAAAACGGGCAAAAGTTGAAAATTCGCAATACACGATATTCAGGAGAACTTGTTGTTGTTATTGTAAATGTTATATGGCAGCAATTTGACATTGCCACGTGTGTGTGAGTGTGTGTCTTTTGGTCTGGTTTATTATTATGCAGATTAGGCCAAGTTGGCTTACCTTTTGCCTTTACCTACAGCTTGATTTCAAGGCAGCAGCACTGCCACATAAAACTCTGTTCCTACAGTACGCATGGACTTGTGGTGGCTTCGATGGTGGCAATTGTCCCCCTTTTGGGGTATACCAATGGAGAGCGCTGCGTCTTACGTCTTCGCAGTTTTTTCCTATAAAAAAACGTAAATTATTTTGCTCAAACTACGTCACAGCTCGACTCATTGACTTTACTTCAAAACTGAAGTTATCTGCCAAAGAAATTGTGAATATGCAGAATATATGAATGAATCAAACCATATTCAAACTTTGGAAAAAAAAAGAAATGAATATAATTTATGGAAACAGTTTGAAGAAGCCAGAAATCACTTTGGCGAAAAAGAGCTGCTGTTGCTACATATCTCAATATGTGCGGCTTTAAACTGCGAAAATTTAAATAAGGTGGAGATTTTGTCAGCTATGTATGCTAGCTCTGCTAGTGCTAGCCGAAATGCTCTAGTGATGCAGTTTTGCATCAAACCAGCGACCTTCCGATGTTGATGTCCTTTATTTAAATTTACTTTCCGAATGAAATTGTTCGTTATAGATTTTTATGCTCCTGAGAGCATGCATGAATCACCTTACTTACTTAAGACGCGAATGATGCACGAGTTACAATGCAGCACTGTGGGACCTGGAGTGCGTACTGCAGGGATAACACTCGCACATACACATACGCACACGCACGTGCGGGCACACACACACAGTTATGCATATGCAAATTATACTCCATTTTGTATTTGTTACCTTTTTCTTAGCTTTGGCGTTTTTAGAAAATGCGCCGCTGCCTATCCGCAGTTGTGTGTCCTCACTCTTTACTCTCAGCCCTCATCTCTCTGGGTCTCTGTCTCTAGGTAGTACCATGTGAGTGTGCTCCGTTCGAGCGCATAAAATTTAGGTTCAGTTTGTGCTTAACTTCGATACCTTTTGAAATATTCAAACTGACGGCAAATGTCACAATTTATGACTCTGTTTGCATATCAGCATATCCCTTGTCCTTGTTGTTGCTGTTGTTGTTCTGTTGTGGCAAATTTCCAACTTTTCATTTATGCAAATGGCAAGTTTTTCAATTTGTTTTTTCAATATGATTTGCAATCGTATTAGACTTTAATTGGCACTCATCGAATGGAAGTACTAATAAGCACTAGTTAGTTATTAAGAACTCGCTGATAAGCTTACTTATACGGCGGGTACACGCCCTCACCACTTTGCTGCTGCAACATGGCTGGGGGCACGTTCAATGGACGCGCTGGAACGTGCGCAAAAGCAATTATCTGAAGGAAATTGCACAATTAGAAAGTCAAATCGAAAACAAACTAAACATGAAACACAGATACAAAAACCAACAATACACACACTCATATATGCTGAAATTGGGAGAGAAAAAAAAAATATGCTGCATTAGTTTGTGTTGTATGTGGCAAAGATAGCTAAGCCATTAGAGATTTTTATATTGCTCGCAGTTCGTTTGCCACAATTGTGAATGCTAAAATCTGCATAGATGTTGGCTACCAAAAAAATTTTGAAAATTATAATCTACTTCATGCAACGAGCTGCACAATTTGCGAAATATTGTTCATAGAACATAGAATAGCTTTTACTGCTTTCAAGGCAAACCATAGCCAATATGACATATTAATATTTTTATGTTACGCATAAAATCAATGCTTATGAAATATTATCGTATGGCAAGTAATAAATGTTCACTTGCACAGAACATTTCACATTATTGACACATCAAATTGTCTGCCATTTGGCCGCGTCCATATAAGCCAATATCCAGAATTTCACGCAGCAAAAGACAATAACCCGCATATTGCGTATACGCAACGCCAAGTGTTGGTTGCTGTCAGTTTTTTTGTTTGAAATACTGCTGAGTCAGCTGTCAATTAATCAATTTGCTGCTGCTGTAGTCAGAGAATATGGTACTACAGCGAATACGTGTGTCTAGTTGTCTTTCCGGCTATTGCCGTGCTGCCAAAATGAGGCGCATAAATTTAATGCGAGCACGTTAAACTCGGTTGTCCCTACGTAGCCACACGGAGCGGAGTAACTTTGTTGGCATAACCTTGTGCACACAGCTGTGGGCGGGTCTAACAAATGTTTGTGTTTTAAAGCAAAAAAAATGAAAATACTCTATAAATAAAGAAAATTCCTTTATGTTTTGTTTGCGGGGTACGCGAAAATTATACAAAGATTTGCAGCAGCCACACGCATATTTCATTTGCGCCATTTGTCTATTGCCTACTTTTGTGCGCGCGCCATAATTCCCATTGCCGCACTAGTGCGCCACAACTTCCACCCATGCTTGTTGTGCTGCGTGGTATACTCGTTTATTTTAGCGGCAGTCTACAGATTTATAACCATTTATTGAGCATAAGTGTTGGCAATTTATGCAGCAGCCGTGTTGCCAAGTTTGTGTGCTGTTCATTATGGCAGCCATTTTAAAATGAGGCGCGTGTAGCGCTCCACTCTCGGCATGTGTATGCTGATGTCATTGAAAGCTGGTCACAAAGTGCTCCAAGTGCCACTAAGGGGCGTCTCCCATTTTTTTTTCTGTAACGCGCCTTGCCTTGTCGAATGGCAGGCAAAGATTTATAAAGCCTTCCTGCACAAGTTTTGTACAAGTTGTAACGGGTTCAGAGAACCCATAAATCTTAAGCAGACTTTTGTTTAGTTTATTGAATTATCAGCATAGTGCCAGTGTCTCTGTGTGTGTGTGTGTGTGTGTGTGTGTGTTTGGCATAAAACTACAGACATTATGCCACACGTGTCCTGACTGTACGCACACTTATGTACCTAATATTGTCAACGACAGCGCCTGGGAGCGCAAACATAAGCCCCGCAAATGTTAGATACAGCTTATATTTATAGTTATATTTTTCCAAGCAACGTTAAGCGCCACGCTGAAAATCTTCCAGATAACTGAGCTGATTATCTTGTTGTTGTCATCTTACGCAGCAAAGTCTGTACACAATTTTCCACATGTGAGTCATATGGCTGCAGTCTACTTAATTTTCATGACTCATTTGAATAAATTTGTTGTGCCTCAACGCGTGGCATGTGGCCACACAGACGCTACTACTAATCTAAACACAAAAAACGGAAAAAAACCCCGAAGTTTGTCTTACTGTAGGCGTTAAAATAGGCAAAACCAACAAAAGTGATTAAAAGAAAGCTAAAAAGTGCTAAAAATGCGCGTTCTTCGAATAGATACAAATTTTATAGCTTAACTTGGTGCGTCATATTGTAGCAATAAGATGAAACTTAGTATAGATAAAACTCATGGGCAGTGGAAATGCTCTAGAGAACTGCTTGGGTAGTTTTGGAAGAAGTGTGTAGGCAGCTAAAGTCTGCGGAAATTGGCCTTAAACGATGATATGAACTACAAAATTTAAAGTTACTAAAAAAAAATTTTAAGGCTAAAAGTCCTTAGCCATGAAGTGTTAGAAAAATTGTAATACAATTAGGCGAATATTGTGCGACAAAATTAGTATAAATTACTTGGAACTTTCTGAAATATATTTTTAATTTTAGTATTCGAATCAATGAATGCACCTTAATGATGACAAAGATTCTCAAAACCGTAAACTTCCAACCATAATCATCTCATCTGCATAGAATGAATTTCAAATAAGTCAAATCAGATTTAAGTTAACTACTATATACAATGTGTTGAAATGTTGGGATTATGTGTGCAAAAAAAGATTAAAACTTTAAGCTCTTGTGAGGCACAACAGAAATTTTCAATGTCTAAAATCTTAACATTGACATGCTGCAGCTGCAACAATATACGAGAATTTGCACCCATAAAGAGCAAGTCTAGAAAAGAAGGGGCACTAGATCAGGGTTGCTGCTGCTGCTGCTGCAAAGCACTTCAGCAGCTAGTTCGCTGCTGACAGTTGTCTTACACACACACACACACACACACACACATATGCATAGAGGTACCAAGGCACATACCAACACACACACACATAGGCCGAGAGACTGCGACGTTGTACACTTGGCATCAATCAATAATTGCCCATTGAAAGCAATAGCTGGAAGAGCTGAAGCCTCAGTCAGTACTTTGCACAGAATCACAACCATACCCAGTCGAGATGTGGCTTAGTATGCATGGTGATTGATTAGCGGCATGCAACACGAGGTACCCAAACAGCAAACACACAGAGACACAGATACACACACGCACACACAGATACACACACGCACACCCATAGATGCATATAAGGAGCAATGCTGACTAGACTGCATAATATGGCTCTTATTGAATTGTTGCTTTTGTTGCCGCCATTGTTGCAGCCTTATCATGCGGCAATTGCAGTCTCTTGTTGCTGCAGGCTGTCTATTTTTTTTTTTTTTTGTTATACCCTTAAAACAAGGATATGAAAAGTTGATTAAGTTTGTTCAACTGCTTGTTGCAAGACGCAAGAAGAAGTAACGAAGTATTATGTGTCTGTATATACACGACCAGCATTGATAGATTGCGGAAAACTTTTGTGATAAAGAAAAACAAAAACTGTTTTTAATTAATAATTGCACCCAGCGGCGATTTCAGTCATCAAATCCCGGCTGCACGAAATTAAGCTAGAAGTTAGTTTAAATTTGTAATTCAGTCAACAAAAAAATTTCAATGATGCAAGTCTCAAGCCAAGCACATTTATTGAAACCATAAGATACATAAGATATCCGGGAAACTGACTTTTTAAAATTCCATTTGGGACCCCGATAGCGTACTCGCCTCTGCCTGCTCTGTATATATTTTCGAAAAATCTTATAACTTTGATCGCACTAAGTCCAAACTCAATTAAAAGGTATAACTAAGTCATCAATAATGTTAGAAATATTTTTTTCCATGCCATGGTCACATTGCTAGTCCTCGCCCCTCCCCAGCGCTTCGGCACCCGCACTTTTGCTCGACTTTATCAGCGTGTATGTATGTATCGTCAAGATACACCGACAAGCTTGAGCCTGCCACTGCCAAGAGTTCAAGTCGAAAGTCTCCTTTGTGTTTGCTCATTACAATGATGAATGCCAGCCGTACGTCCTTTCGTTCACTCGTCCATCCGTTCAATCGTTCGTGCCTGTGTCTACATGTCTTGCTTGACGCTTACACTTGAAGCTCGGCCCATTGACTGCCTGCATTTAATGATGTATATACAATATACTTGTATATTGTATCTTTGAAATCTCGTTTCGTTGTTGTATCCTTACATGTATTGTCGCAGGCAACTCGAGTATCTTTATGTCCTTATGTGATTATGTCAATTTGATTCGTTCGTTCATTTACTGTGTTTCATCTTTGGCATTTTCCCACTTATCAGTCATCATCCTCCTACTCCAATGTGTCACTTTTTATGTCTACTTTAATCTCTGCATTGAGTAACAACTTTTTAATTATATTGACTTTTGCGCTCTTTCTCGCGCATTCTCTTCCTTTCTTCCTCTTGCTCTCGTTGCAGGTACGTTATCATCAACCGGACCAAAGCGTGAGTAGTAACCAAACCAATCAATTTTTACCAGTTCCTCATGATTGTTGCCTTAACTTGATGGCAAAAGTTTAAGCTTAAGTTGCTTTTGATAGCGGGCTGTGTCGGAAATCTCTGCAACGGAGATTCAGAGAATTTTTGCTGGGCTTAAAAAGTTCTTATGGATTCCAAGAGCTAAACGAAAAATGCGAAGACGACTGGATTTAAATTCAGTTTAAAGTTGCTTCGATCACTATGATAATAGTTTCAATAGAATTATGATTTTTTTATTAAATGCAAATTTGGATTGGGGGCGTGCTAGAAATCATTCAATTTGTGTTTACATTTTTTCGTTTTATTTGGAAAGATATACAGAATATAATGTACAATATTTTTTGTAAATTGATAGAGTTTCTTCAGATTCCAAGAGATTTTCCATTCGATGGGTTTTTGTTAAATTTACGCAGAAGAGCCAGCTAAAAAATTGAGAATGTATTTATTTTTGTTTCTAAATGGATTGTTAACTTAACGTGAACTCTTAAATATATATAAAAAAAATTATACCATCTTCTTCAAATATGTTTTAAAACGAAAAGTGCAACTTTATAGTTAAAAAAAATACCTAACTTACTTTTCCTTATTTCTGAAATATTTTTTTAGACCTTAAATTTAGGAATTAAAATTTAGTTTCTATTTCGTATCTCTGTACTTTTATTAACTTTTATCTTGAAGCGCAAGATTTTACAAATTTTAATCTTAAGTCGCTAAAAAGAGATTTCTGTCATATCACGCCGATCAATTTCAATTTGGTTTTCATTTTACCTAGGCCAAGTTGTTCGAATAGGGCCAAATAAAGTTAGCCGTAAGTGTGCTTCAGTTGCAATTTGGCCATTTTGTATGCCGTTTATAGCCAATAGTCAATTTGGCGTTATCGAATTTTTATTTTTTTTATTTTAACAAGTGGGCCGAATTTCATAAATATTCAGCCATAGCGAAATTTATTCAAATTTTATGCCAACGAAAATGGGCCACATAAAGTTCTCGAAAAAAACGAGAAAAATGATAATAAAGTTGACAACTCTCAAGTATTTTAAGCAAAAATGCCAAAAGTGCGGCGATGCATATAGCAAGAGAGATACATATTCAAATAAAAAAATAAGAAGAATATATATGAAATAAGAGAAATATATATAAGGAATAAAAGAATATGTAGCCAGCACAAGAAGAACTTTGCCGACGACTGGTCAAAGTTACTTCTAACTCAGGCCGTTGCTTTGATGCTGGTGTGTATCTGTGTGCGAGTCCGTGTATCTGTGTATGAGTCGGTGTATCTATGTGTGCCGAGTGTGTCTGTCTGTGTGTGTGTGTTTTGTTGGTATTATTCACAGCTCAGTTTCGGTTTTGTTGCGCTGGCTCAACTTTTGGCCAAACAGTAAAGAGTTTGGAGTGTCGGCCTGGCTTCGGGTTTGGGTCAACCTACTTCTCTTCATTGTTGTGGTTGTATTTGTTGTTGTTGTTACTGCCGTCTGGCGCTGCGTGAGTGGCAAGTTAATTAGCCTGCTACGTATTTCGACTCAGTCAGAAGTGGCAATTTTTAAAGCAAATTTCAAAATTATTGTATGTTTTAAAGCTGCTGCAATTATTTTTCAACAAACTGTCTTAATCAGAACTGCAAGACTTAACATACAAGTAGTACTCGGAGACAAGTTGTCGAAATCAATATAACTTTTACACAAACAAACAGGCAATATGCCAAAATGTGTTGAGTTAATATTGGTTTTTTTTGCAGCTAAAAATTGAATTTAATGAAATTTTAAAATATGAATGCTATACACCTACGCTATATTTAGTGCCTAAAGCAGATCCAAACAATGAAATTTTCGCGCAAATGACTAAATCTGTGAGATCAACAAAATTTTTTTATAAATAATAACAAGCTGTGGTTCCAATCATCATCTTGCTTCAATTTACTGCAGCAAATTCTCTACAATTTTAGCATGAGCAAATGACTTTGGCAGCAGTCAATAGTAACTACAAATTTATTTACGTTTGTTTTTAAAAATTGTAGTTCATTTGCAGTAAACCTATCATTTTTTAATTAAGTCATTTAAGCCAACTCCAAGGTTAACACAATTTCACCAGAAATATTTATTTTTTAACGCGTGCCTGTCATGGTCTTGAAATTCTTTTGTATCTGAAAGCAAACCAACATAATCTCTTGCTGTTTCATATTAATTATGAATTTGCATGCAAATTAAACTTAATTAAAATATCTGCTTATTTTAATTGAAATGAGTTCGTATTAAGTAGTTAATCAACCACTTAATATGGACTTTGCACACACATACCTGAGCATAAGCACTTAATTTTAATTACCAAAATAATTGGCAATAATAACTTGAAACCTAGTTAACTTGCTTGTACTATCTCAGCCATATCCAGGAATATGTTTTTTTTTTTTTGCTTGCATCTACAAGATACTTATTGCCCGTAAGCTGCTACCAACAATTAATAGCCAGCAGGAATGAGCTTCTAACATGCGATAATTACAATGAAAGCAGCAGCAGCAGCAACAACAACAACAAGACCACCAACAAATAACCAGGTTGACTTTGAGGGTAACGATAAAGGCCGAACTACTAAAACAGCTAGCTATTAAGATTTTTATCTACGTACCTCAGTCGGGCAAGCTAGGTGTCAAGCTATATATACACAGTGTTATGGGAAACAGAACACTGCCGCCATAACTGAGAGTACAAAAATGGCGGCTCATCTGCTAACACTGTGCTACAAATTTGGAAAACAAAATTGTTGCGAGATTCAAGTAGGTCTTGGAAGGCTGACATCATGTCAGCACACATGTGGCTGTTGAGACTGCAAGGTGTCCTTAGCAACTCAGTTGTGCTCCTCAAGAAATTTCTTAATTGGCAAGTTTCCTTAACATGACTAAAAATGTAGCAACCAAGAAGTTGGCATACCTTAGCCTATCTTTTTACAACTGTTTGAAGTTGCGTATTAAAACTATTCAGATCTATTAGTGGTTGGTAGCAGCATCCCTTGCCATTTCGTTGTCTATCATCTTAACTGTGTAAGCTAATTTTTGCATTTTTATTCCCATTTCGAGTTTGTAACTGAGCCAGCTTTCAACATTAACGTGTTACTAATAGTGAGAGAATTACAAAATTGTTTAAGCAGTTCTTCTCGAAAATCTCATTTCACTAAACATAACCTGAAATTATTTTATACTCAACAAAAACAAAGCTGCCCAGAATCTATCCATTTCAATTGAAGTAAATATCTTTCTACCCAAATAAATCCGCTGTTGTACAGTGTCGCAGAGCCACTGCCATATCTGACGAAACAAATTGGCGGCGCACACTTAATCAACGTTATATAGCAACGCTATGTGCTTATCGGTACAATTTTATTTTGGCTAAATCAACTATTAAGGCCGAAACTCAATTTCATGAAAACCCACTTTAATTGCTTATACGGCGTTGTCGTTGTTCTTGTCAATGATGGCGGCGCCAACCATCATCAGCAACACTCAACACCCAAAGAGTGAACCCATTGGAAAATAGCAGCTGCTTTACCTCCAACTTGCAGCAGAAGGTTACAAAATGGCGTTTGCCGAATGGTTACAGTTGCCGTTACACTTGCCATTACCTTTAGCTTTACCGTTACCGCTACTTGTAAATTTAACGCAAATTGTCTGTAACATGAGCTGCGCTGCGAATGTGGTAACAACGGGGGGTCGTTTTGGTACTCCAGTAGAGCTCCAGCTCCAGAGCGCTCCAAAAGCAGACCCGGCTACTGCTCACAGTCAAAGTGGCAGCGTAAGTGCCAACAGCAGCGACAGCCATTAAATTTCCCAGTCTGAGTAGTAAACCTGAGTAGACAGTTGAACACACGCACACACAGTAGCAGATATTCACATAGATACACACACACACACACACACATACACAAGCATAATCACAGCAAGTGGCAGATAAACCTGAAGTTTGCGCAGGCGACAAAAATGTCAGCAGCTTTGGGAATTGTATTTTGAAGAAAATCAACAGACTGCTTGCATTGCGGCATTTCGTCCTTGGAGACTCTTTTGGCACTTGTAAAAGTTATTTTTCGCAAATTTGTGCTACACTTGAAGAAATTTATGATTTTCCCTTGTTTGTGTGATTTTGTCAAAAGAAATTTGTTATTACATTTAGCCAGATAAACTCTCTATGTATGTATCATCACATAAGTATGAATTTTACACTTAAAAAAACCTTTTCGCAGTGTAGCTGTGTGAAAGCAAAAGTTGTGAACTTGGTCACCTGGGCAGTATGAATGACAGAGTGATTCTTTGACAGACTGAATAAACATGACAGTGTTGGTGTAGCGCGTATATGTATTTGTATGCTGTGGTTATTAGTGTTATTATGTAGCTTCGCTCTCTCTCCCTCCACCTCTCGGCGAACCTCTTGCATAAGCATTACGAATCCCAGCGCATTTAAGCTCACGCATCCTTTGGGCACAATTCAATCCAAGAAACCAGAGCCACAAAGCTGCGGCTCTCACTGCTTAAGTTGCTGTGCTCAAACAATTACCATACGCAAGCATAGACATGCACAGACATGCTCAGACTTGTACACCTGATGTGCTTAAATATGTTTAATGTGCTGCTTAGTTAGAATATTTTATTTAGTACAATGGACACCACTACATACGTCGATTGTGTGTTGGTATAAGCGATTATATACGTGTGTGTGGTTGTGTTTTTGTGTGCATATAAATATCAAGTGCCAACAGTTATAACTGTAAATATATAGGCAAACAAAAAGCGAGTTGTCTAAAAGATAAATAATCGCATGAATATTTTTACCATTTTTGCGGTTTTGTCGTTGCTACGCCCAATGCACATGGCGAGGGTCTATGGCGTGCAACGAAGCATATGTTACCAGATATGAGCATTTTTGAAACTAGAAATTCGCCAAAGCAAAATGTATCGCAAAGTTATATCGCACAAAAATGATATAAAAGTACATAAAAGTGGGACCTGCACACATTATCTGTCAGCCAGAATTTTAGTTAGCTGATCAATAGATGTTGGATCGCGAATATTCACTCTGCAGCTAAAGATTCGTTGCAAAACCATTTATGGTGAAGATAGTTATGACGAACCATTACTTCACGTTAAAAGCTGATTTCAAGTTGGACTTTTTGTTGGCTTGTCTGTCGTATTTCCAAAATGAAAGCTGCTACAGAACACAAGTCACACATCAACGAGGACAAGTTGTTATTTTCGTTTATTTCAAAAAAAGCTCTTTGGCCACTGTTCGATTTCCAAATTCAGTCCAACTTTACTTTTCGGCTTTGCGACTAATCTTTATATTGGTTAACCACTTCAGTGTGGATTTTATTTTATTTTAATAGCTATAATAATTAGATATTTATGGATCATCACTCTGTATCGATCAGCATTAAACAACTACTTTCTTTGGGCCACTATAAATTTATTTTTTTTTTATCGCAAAATGTTGAATGAGTTCAGTCTTTATGAGTAACAAAATGAATATCATATTCAAATGCATGTTGATTCCGCCCATTTAATTTTAGATGTGTGTTATATTAAGTTTAAAAAAAAACGTGGGTTGCTTATATCTCTCACAATACTGCTTTTGCGTGAGATTGCTGTTGCGTGTCTACTTCGGCTATTTTGAGATCTTTGAGTCTTGTAGATTCAGAAGATATTTTCGTTGTGCAACTTAATAAAATGGCACATTCTGATCACAAAATCACAATCTACCTCTCTTGTGATGTTTTATTAGTAAATTTTACTTGACTGTATTTAAATTTGTGACAAGATAGAATCGAAATACAATTCATAGTCAAAAATATAATCCGCTGTAACAGCAAAACTCTTGCTTTATTTGGTAGCATTTAGTTATGAACCGAAACCTAACATGTAGCGATGCAGCTCATGTTCAAACTAGCCATGCCTATCACTTTTCGCAGGAATGATCAAAGCATAAGTCTATCACTTACCACAAGTCATTCTCTCATGCTCTCAGATATATTACTCTTTGTCGCTTTCCATCTGTAAGCAAGCGCCGCCACTATCTACGCTTGCTTTAATTCAAGCTAAAATCAGTTAGTCAAGGCTTACCCGGTATTTTAGTCGAGTCAAAACCGCCCAGTGCATAAGTCTTACAAACGAACAAAGCTTGAGTTGCCGAAATTAGTTTTTATTAAATATTATTAAGAGTTCAAGAGGCACATTTATCAATAAAAGTAGAACTAAACCAATATGAGCTTACAACTCTTATATTCTTCGATTTTACTGCTCTATATCTGTGCATAGATTCCAATTAATATGCTTACACAATCGTCTTGGATTTCTCTCAACTTGTAAATGAATTCCAATTATGCTGCTTACACAATTGTCTTAGCTTTCAAAGTGATTTCTTTAAAATAATTGCTAGAATTTTCTCAGAATAATAATTACAGCGTATTCATTTATTCGGAAACGCCTACACGGCCATCCCATATTTAGTTCAACTGTTAAATGCACAAAACATGTAATTAAAACTGAAAATATATATTTATTGTATTTTGTTACGTTGCTTCGGTTTATGTGCGCCATTTTGTGGTTTCGCCTGCAATCTTTTAGCATTGCAAATGCACACACACCCTCTGACTCTCCCCCGCCGCTCTCTCTCACAGTGTGTCTTTCGCGGTTTCTCACACTCGCACAGTCACACGCACACGCACACTCACATAAACACGAACACACTTGACTGCTCACAATAGGTGTAAATTAACATAATGACAGATACTGTGGGTTAGGAAGAAAGAGAAAACACGAAAAATAACGCCAACAAATAACAACCGCAACAACAATAACAAAAGGAACAACAACAACAAGCATATTTATAGCAATGCAAATGGCGTCTGCATAAAATTTATTGACACTTTAGTGCGCATTGTCAGTGTATTGGTATGGCCATGGGGCGTATGTATGTGTGAGCACAACGTAAGGCGTAGCAAGGGGGGCCTAAGGGTACACTGCAATATGCATGCTTCCGTTTTTGTAGCTTTCTAAAATCCTCTAACTTATTTGTGGTAAAGGGTATAATGAGTTCCACTGTGTGCCTGGAATGGAAAAATAAGAAAATAAGTAGGAACACGTATCTTAACTTTTGTGAAAATTTGAAAACAATTTATTTCAACAATCGGCTAATCGCTAACGCTGAAGTACCTTTTCAGGATCATCAGAATAGCATTACTTCAAACTGCCAAATAATATTGTATTCGAACAGTTGCTCTTGTATATTGAAGGTTACCACCTGTACTACTAAATCAGGGATGCATATTCCAAAAAACTTGTTTACCTTTAAACAAACATTTTACGGGGAAGACATGGCCTAGAACGGTCTAGCAATACCGATTCAACGCAGCAGAGTACTGTAGGCAAAGAACTCAAAGACAATGGCGAACTCCTTCTAACTAAAAAGTATAACTGAATTAAACTTAAACTGCAAGTGTTTATTAAAAATTACCTACAAACATAATATTTTTTGACGTTAGAGCGTTATACCTTTATCTAACAAAAATTATAGCATAATTTTTGGGGCTGTCGGTATGAGCTGATAAACTTTTACTCAATATGCCAGCCAGTAGGTTCTGATTTCAGAATTACAATTCCATTCTTCGTTTTCAGCTAAATTCTTTTGTGCTTAGAACATTTTTTGGCGTAAAAAGCCTCCAGCATTGCTTTTACATTAAGTCCAGCCATTTTCATTCCATCTATGGCGCTCGGTAGTGCAATGGTAGCTTTCTCGCGTCTAAAACCGTAGTTCGGTGGTTCGATGTCACCCAGCATAGACGCTATTTACCTATGAAAATCTTGACTAATTAAAGACATTACCGTTCGGATTCGGCTATCAACTTTAGGTTCTGTTCGCTTCGAACAACTATTGATAGAGATATTTTCATAAACCGACTTTGCAGGAATTAGTTTATTTATTTCATTTTCAGCCAATATACCCTACTTAATACAAGAATTAAAAAAACTTGGTAAGCGGGCCACATGTGCGCTGATATAATGTTTTACAGCCAGGCTTCGCATTTAAATTAGAACTAACTTAACGAGTTTTTTACAAGTAAAGGGTACATCAAAGTCGATTATGTGCCGCCTTTTCAATGGAAAATTTGTTCTTTTTTTTTATTTCAAACAGTTGCTGCTGTGGTTGACATTGTTACGCCCCTTCTCCATATTTATCGTGCCTTAAAATGCTGTCACGCTTTGCAACAGTATCTTTGTGTGTATCCGTGTGACTCTGTATCTGTGTGTTACTTTTGTATGTGTCTATCTGCGTGTGTGTGTGTGTGTGCGTCTCCAGCGCTTTCAGTTTAATGAGCAAAGTTTTTCGTGTGTCATTTATTTGCAGTTTAGAAAAGCTGCGTGCACAAATTTAGTTTAAATAAAAAATGAATGAAATGTTTGAAATGTCTGCTGGAAATTAATTAAAAATGCCATAATTGCACAATAAATCATTAGGTTTCATTATAAAATTTCGCTGCAAATAGAAATACGTGCGAAATGAATGAAATGGTATTAGAATGTTTTGAGCTGCAGGCACAAATGTGTTGCATACTTTTCAAACTAATTCAATTTAATGCGTTCCTTGGTCAGCCACTAACTAACTACATCAAAATGGAAAGTTTTAAAAATTATCCAAAAGTAAACTTTAAAAATTTAGTATAATTTAAGAAACGATTTTTATAAATTACCATACCCATATTTGCTCTACTGTATACATTCTCGGAACCAACCATTATAATGCGATTATTTACTCTGGTATAAGCTGTTGCTAACTAACCGAAGAAGCATCCACAAAAACCGATAGTTAAATGCGCTTAAATATGCGAAACTCGTTTATTATGTGCTCAACATTAAATTTAATTAGAAACCGAAAAACCACAAACATGCGGTGGAAAGCAGCTGAAAATGCAGCAAGCGAAAATGACATGAAAATTGGAAAAGCCGTAAAGTTGGAACTTAAACTAAATAAAACCGAGTATTTAAGTAGAGAGCAAAGATGAAGCTTTGCGTGCAGGCAAATGTGTGTGGTAATCCTTTGAAAATACTTTCCACTAAGTGTGTGTGTGTGGGTGTGTATGGGGGTATGTGCATTGCGCTACACTTGGCAAAGTGAAGTGCGGTAACGGAAAGCTTTTCATAATTTCCGCGCGCATAAACACAGAATGTAGGAAAAACCACGCACACTTACACAAAGGCATTGTAATCAATGCAATATGCATTTGAGCAGGGACGGATTAAGGCATGTGCGGCTGGCACAAGCAAGCACGAGAAATTTAAGGAAGGAAGTCTTACATGTTTCTAGAATGTTTCTAGAATATATCTAGAAATATATTCTAATGTGTTCAATCAAAGCATTGCAAAATTAAAGTGAGATTCCGACTAAATAATTTCGCAAGTGTCTCATATGCATCCCAGTCGCCATTGCTGCATCCACCTAGGCACGCTCCTGTATGCATCAGTGTGATTGTATTTACAACAGTTTCCTTTTTGGCTGCATTAATTTCTAGATATGCAAATCATATGTTCAACCTAACCTATTTTTCTGATACGATTTTACTACCAGACAAGCTGTCATAAACAGCTTAACGCCCAAGCGTTTTTTCATGTCAGCTGTCGACGTGATTTAAATGGAACAAAAACACTTAAATGCAATTCCCAAACAAACTAGAACTCATATCCCTAACCCACACATCTCCACATTCGTTAATGTCATGTATTTGTCTTTTGTTTTCACTTGTGCCTTGTGCCTGACAGTCACAGCATCATCGTCTTCGTACTCTGTTGATTTGAAGTCCCATATTGATAATGAGCATGAATCTTGGATGCAGATGCAGCCGGTTGTGGCATATTTGGAGATGCCAGCGCGCCCTTCGAAATCGCCAAGTAGGTGGCGCCACTCAATAAATAAATCAATGAATGTCTCCCACACATATACACACACACACACCCCCACACACACACCCACACACAGTCTCTCTGTTTCTCTCTTTCTCTCTGTGACTCTTTGAATCTTGTTGTGTGTGTGCGTGCGTAGAAACATTTTTTGAATAAGTGCGCCCGTAGTTAAAGCGTTACGATTGCCTAGATCTAAGTTTTAGTTTAGTCATTTTTGTTGAAGCACTGTTCACACTAGCTTCGTTGTATTTAAGGGGAAGCCCCAAATTATGTCAAAAGTTATGCTATTTTGAACAGAGCTTTAAGTAGTGCAGTTCCTTGCAAAAAACCAAAAATTATTAGTTGCAAATGCAAATGCTTAATAGTTGTAATGCATAGTACCAAATGCAAACACAGATACACACACAGATACGCACACCGAGACACACACCGACACACACAGGTACAACTGCAATGGCTGCCGCTATGCAAACAATTTAAACTTTTGTATGTATTTGTGTATTTGTTTGTGTGTCTTTGTATGTAACTTAACCCCAAGTGTTGCCTTTGAAGCCTTTGAACTTATCAACAAACGTAACCAACACACACAAACAACCATTGTTTGTGTTGGTTCGTCTCTCTCTCTTCTCTCCTTTCTCCTCTCTGTCTCTCTCTCTCTATCTCTTTCTCTCCATCCACAGAGTGTGATCAAACTTTTGTCTCGCGCATTGGGGGCCCACAAAATGGCAGCTTCTCGGCGCCCCTGCTCCACAATTATCGCAATCATTCGCGCCAATGCCTGTACACTTTCCTAGCAGGACCTGGTCAGCGGGTTGAAGTAGTTTTTAAAACGTTTAATTTAAGAGGAAGTCCACCAGAGTAAGTATTCCCTTTAGCTTTACCAATTCCGTAACTTTTATAATAATTTGGCTTATTTTCTAGCGGTTCGGCCGTCGGTGAATTACCAAGGTAAGTGCAAGTTAAGAGTGAATTTAGTTGAAATATTCATAGCATTCATTAAGTATTCATTACGATTCGCACTCATACTCATGAATATTCAGTGCAGTTACACTGACAAGATACATTACGCTGAAATTGTCACTTAGACGCTGATATAAGTCCATTTACGCTTACAGTTTCTTGAATTTTAAATTTGATTTATGTTTTAGTTCTTAGAAAAAACTAAGCATCAGCGCCCTAAGGTCGCTAAGGCATGCCAGAATGGCTACAACTCTTGAACATCCAAAAAGCCAGCTGTATAATCTAAAGTAAATCCAAAAAGAACATTAAAAGTAAAGTCCAAGACTTTATCTCTCTGAAGAAGAAAGTCAGCACAGCAACAACATGTAGAAAATATGAGTCAGGATGGGGATAGGCGACTAAAGTGACTATGGGCTACACCCCCATTGGTATTTCAACTGTATAACAATTTTAATCAAATCTATTGCTGGAAACATAACTTGAATAATAAAAAAGTATAATATAATTATCAGCCACCGAATTACTTTTCGATTTATTTGTGGTGATGATTTGCATCATCCCTTTGGGAAGCTTTATCATATTTCCTCAATATAAAAAAATGGAAAGAAACTTGCGTCCTATTCGACAACAACTACATATTTTTGATAAGTTGGTCTATCTCTTACCATCTCTGACATGGAGGCGTTCATACAAACGGATAGACGGACATGAGTTTATTAACGGCGTTAGTCTTCTGATTATACTCAATCAGAATCTCCGTATATTTTCGGCTGGCACAACTTAATATACTTCTTCCTATAAAGTTCGTTATGTTCTTTTAATATTTTTTACATCCAACCACTCATTATTTTCAGGTTTTCGAAATTGTTTCGATATCGAGAACGATACTTAAGGTTTTTTATCTTTTGCAGTTGTGTTCATGAGTACATGGATATCTACTCGGAAGTGCAGTCTTCTGAGCCAGCGGAACTGATCAACTCGCCCTTTGGCGGACGCTATTGTGGCACAATACCGCCACGTCGACGTATCTCCATGTACCGCGCAGTTGCCATTTCCTTTTTTACCAATAAGAATTTCTCGACGCCGGATCTGTTTGAGGGCACTTTTAGGTTTATTAATGCATGTAAGTAGTACATGGTTGTACAATCGTTTATATTGCAACTATCTGCCTATTTTATGAGAAGAAGAAATGATTATTAAAATAAAATTTAATTTATGCAGCGGAATATGAAATTGGTATACCCATTGCTGGGTCACCATGTTCCTACACGATAACGCCTAGCATGAGTATCAATAAAACTGGCGCACTCATATCGCCAACCTATCCAGGTGCCTATCCGAAGGATATGTCATGTACATATCAATTTCTTGGTGAATCGAATCAGAGAGTTAGATTAGAGTTTCGTGATTTTGATCTGTTTTTTGGTGGACCACAGTGAGTACCCCTAATGCTGTACAAAACACACACAGAGCAGAAAAAATCAACTCCACTCATTAAAGTGTAAGGTCGAAGCAAGTTGTGCCACATGAGCCACATGTGCAACTTGTGGCACAACTTGGTTTGATTGCAGCAGCTGACACACATACATGCACTCGCACTCACACAGCGCTAAACTGAACTGATCCTGATCTGAACTTTTTTAAAAAACTTTTTCTACTTTTCCCTCGCAATTCATTTCTCTACGTCTTGAACAAAAAACTATCCAACTATTTGTCTACAACAAAATTACTACCAAAAACAACAACAACAACAAAACAACAACCACTCGAAACAGCTGCCCATTTGACTTTGTCAAAGTGTACGATGGTCCAGATAATTCGTCAGCATTAATCGGTACATATTGCGGACAGCAAAGAAACTTAGTTTTGTATTCGAGCGAATCGAGCCTTTTTGTTCATTTTTATACGTTACCGCGCACCGCAAATACACAAAATCGTGGCTTTAAAGGAATTTATGAATTTAGCGAGAGTTTTGTTAAATTAGATTTTATACGTAAGTATCGAGACACCACTTACCCCGCATTAATTGTTGTATCTTTCAAAACATTTCAGTTCAACTTTGTTTTGAAGGCACATTTTGTGGTGCTTCGATAGCTGATTGTCTTGGAAAGCACCACAAAATGTGCAACTTACTCCAGCACATTTTACAGCTTACCGTATGTGTTTGAAGAAACCCCATGCTACACTCGAGGGAAAATGTTTTTGATGTGTTTTTTTTTTTTGGAAAATTGCCTAAAAAAACGTAAAATATAGCATTTTATTTAAATGAACGTTTCCATCAGCTCTTAAATTTTAATTAAGTTAATTATTTAACATAATAACAGGAAGCTGTGTGTGAATTTACATACATTAACAAAATAGTACACATTTCCGGAAAGTGCAAAACTTACAAAAAAAAATCATTTGCATACAAATAGAATGTATTGTGCATTCAGACAGAATGGGCTTTTGAAATAAAGCGCGCCCACACCCAATGCACGCAACGCTTTAAACTTTAATTAGCCTGAAATAAATATGTTTTAATGTTTACATGCATTTTAAATTGTTGCTGGCGCCACCTAGCGACAGACACTCAGACATTAACTCAATTTCATAGCCATCTAGCGGGTAAAAATATGCATTCAACAGTCACAAAGCCTTTGTGACCCCAAAAATTGCGCGTAACTCATGAAAAACTACAAAATCTTGTTAAATTTTAGCAATTTTCCAAATGCAGAAATTTAAAATATTTTCCCTTGAGTGTAGTCGCTTCCTCTATTAATTTTTGCTGCATTTTTTACTTTTCAAGTTTTATTTCAAAGCTTTGTTTTTTTTTTATTTTTTACAATTGGTTGCCTAACATTAAATCTAAGAGAAAAAAATTACCTAACCTTTACAATTTTACCATCTAACAAAAATTATTCAAAACTCTCTCAACTATATCCCCACTGATCTATTCTTATCTGAACTGTCCTTCAAAACTGAACTGTCGCCCAAAAATAATCGAAAAAAAAATGCAACAACAAATTATAACCATCCGAAATTAGGTGAAAACGATGGCATTCACATACGTGGCTCAGAATGTGATCAAAAGATATTATCGAAGAAGGAATCAACTGGCTTTGTGCTCTCACCCAACTATCCCTATCCATATATACCAAAAACTGTGTGTAGGTAAGCAGGCGGCTGGATAAGTTCATGCATGGCACACAAAATATTAATAAAACTTGTAAATCCTAGATATTTCATCTATGGCATGCAGGATGCACAGCATCTGGAGCGTGTACGTCTCGAGTTTAACGCTTTCAATATACCCAAAGTGGAGCACAAGGACAAGGGCGAGTGCGTCTTGCAGTACTCTTGATCTACTTGAAAGCATTAAAAGTTAAAACTCCAAACTCTCTTTTTTAGATCCAATTGCACCGATGGCTACCTAAAGATCTATCTGAAGGGTCAGGAAACTGCCGATGCTTATGATAAATTCGACTATGAGCTATGCGGCAATGAAACCCAACGTGTTATAAGCGATGGACCCCGCCTGGCCATGGTCTTTAGCTCGGGTGAGCTGCAGGGACGCGGCTTTAAGGGCAAGTACACATTTGAAACGGAGTACAAGATACCCGGCACAGCTGCTCCAGATGGCACATGCAGCTTTACCTATATGAGTAACTCGAAGAAACGCGGTGAATTGAACAGTCCACGCTATCCCTCCAACTATCCATCTGAAACAAATTGCTCCTATTTGTTTTTGGCCGAACCCAACGAGCAGGTGACCATTGTCTTTGATCATTTCAAGGTCAAGACAGAAACCAGTGCAAATGCCACAGTGGGTTCCTATGGGTAAGTTTTAAGCTGACTTACTTTCAAGTACCAGAGTACTGGAGTGATTTGTATTATGGCTGCAGCTCTGGAGCTTGTTATGAGGACTGGCTGGAGATATATGTTGTCTATCGTGACAACAATGATCGCTTATTAGGCCGCTATTGTGGTATGACAGCACCCGGACCCGTTGAGAGCCCACGCGGTGCGGTTGGTCTGCGCATCACTTTGCACACGGATCATGTGAATGTGGCCAGCGGCTTTAAGGCGCGCTATTTCTTCGAATCGGCCAAATCCGATGCGGGTGACTGTGGTGGTAATTTTAGCAATGAGGATTCGGGCATTATAACCTCACCCAATTATCCTGCGGGCTATAAGGCGCCAGGTCGTGGCCTAGCCTCAATGGCCTGCAATTGGGTGATGACAGCACGTGCGGGTTACAAGTTGTCCATTAATTTTGAGCAATTTGGCCTCGAGGGTGATCCACCAAGTAGGTTCACTTAGTTTTTTGCAAAGATTTCTTCTTATAGATTATATACCCCCTTTTAGATCGCGGCTGCCCCGCTGCAGTGCTGCGTCTGTGGGTAAACGTCGATTCGGATCAACCGCCTTTGGAATTGTGCGGTGAGAAGCCGCCAGTTGAACATTGGCATTATATATCAACGGGTCAAACTGCGCGTATCAGTTTTACCACTAGTGATAAGACCGTTGGTGCACAGGTAAGCAAAATAACAGGGGAAAGTATCTTGCGACATAGGGCAAGCATATGAGATGCCAGAACTACCTAAAAAAAAAAACCTCAAGATGTCTTCGTCGATACACACTCATTATGACAATTTTGCTTTCTACAGGGCTTCCGCGTTGTATGGACTGAAATACAAGACTCCGGTCCGGGACCCCCATCCATAGGGCTTATATGCGAGTCAACTTATCACTTTCAGTGCGAGGTGGGCTACTGCATATCCGACAAGTTACGCTGCGACGGAGTCAAGAACTGCGGTCCCGGCGACGATAGTGACGAATTGCACTGTGAGTCGTGAGTGAGTCGAACGGTTCAGTTCAAATTTTTATTTCCTTTTTTTAAACTTAATTTAAATCCAAAAACTTATGTCTAAGTTTAAAATTTGTGTTTTCAGTGCGCCAAATATATTAATTGTGCTGCCTTGAAAAATGTTTACTTTCATAATTTGTTCAATCATTTGGTTTGTTTATTTTGGATAAAAAAATAACAAAACGCAGGATTGCATTTTGAGCAATACCACAAATCGTTGACTTTATGCTTCATTACACTTTATCATTTGTTTATAACAACCACGAAAACTTGAACCCGACGAAACACTTGCAAAAATATACTATATAAAACTATATCTTAAATCTAAAACTAAATCATAATAAAAACATCTAACTAATTGTTAAGAGTTACTGCGCATAACAAAATGCACCTATAACTAAGTATTTTTTTAACAACATTTCTCTAAAATCTTAACTCTAGCTATGTTTTATTCTTACTTTTATCCTTGGCCAGAATTTTTGTATATATATTTTTCGATCCATAACTAGGGTGTATCCGCTCCCCATACTCATCCCTAAGCTTTTAACTAAAATACTATCAAATAGTATGCGTAACTTAGACACTTTGTGTTGTACTTAGTTGCAGTTTAGAGACTTAAAATTCTTATTTAAAAAATAAATATATATGAAAATCAAGTCAAAAATGCTCATATTCAACTCGCTTCAGGATATGTATCTATCACTATCTACTCTCTTACTCACTTGTCTTATTCTTCTTCTATTTCTCTCTGTTCTTTGTCTTTCTTTTGCCTTTCCATGATGTGATTTTTCCACCAAAAACAACTTAAACTTAAACTAACTAAACTACTTGAACTAACTACAACTCAAATACAAAAAAAAAATCGTTATACTAAAACTTAATTTAAAAAAAAAAAAATTTTGTTCTGTAAAAACAAAATTGTGGCACAGGTGACGCAAATTCGACGCATTTGCCAACGTATTTACAAACATTTGTTTTAGCAATTACGGCATTGGTTCTAAATACCTACAACTAAATCAAAAGCAAATTATATTTATATATATTTATGTAAATCTAAAACTAAAAATTGCAAGCAACATTTACCAATTTGATTGCTAAATCAAAGGAATTGCCACACAAATCAAAAAACATTTATAAACAAATTAACAACAAAAAATAAGAGAACAAAAATACTTAAAAAGCATTCTTAGATCAAGAACTTTTAATCACTTTTTCCAAGTACCAATTACCAAAAACCAAAAAACCAAATATATCTATAAGAATGAAATACGTTTCGGTCACATCTAACACGTGAGTTCTGCATAAACTTGTCTAACAAAAATCCGCTCCACACACACCGCCCCCCCGCCACAACAAAATCCACATGCACAATACCTAGAACACTGCAATCAAAACAAGGCTATTCGATCTCTACCAATCTCACAAGTTACATTTGTACTCAGTAGCGCTGATCTTGTATTTCTAGAATGTCATGTTCTGTAATTAGCAATAAGTAAAAGTTGAAACTGCAAGAGATTTCATACAGGTTCATTAAAAAAAAAAACATATACTATGTTTACACTAGCTTTGCGAACATATTTGTGATCTAAATTTAATCGATTGAAATCGATTAATGTTTTGGGTGTGAAAAGCGCGATGTGAACGCGCTATAGCCCCACAATAAAAGTTAGTGTAAACACAGCATCAAGATAAGCATTCAACAGAATTACGCCCATTGTCATCTTTGTGTTGCATCCTTTAAGTTCTTTGTTGGCATTTTGAGAGTTCTCAAAGAGCATTGTTCGAATCTCATCTAAATTAAGTATTTGCAGGCATTTGTTTTTAAAGCATGGCAAACCCATATACCTATTTTTTTTGGTTTAACTTCCACGCTTCTGGCTTTCTTGTGTTCCACTCTGTCACTTGCGTCTTAACTTGAATTAAAAAAAAATATATTGCTAAATGAATGCATTTTAAAATTAATACTTTAAAAAAAATAATATGTTAAAAAAAACACACACACAAAACACATTCACTAGGCCTTACATAACAATTAAAAACCAATAACAGCTTACATAAGTAATTTAAACATAAAAAATTTCCATATAACTCAGACACTCATCCACATAGTAAGTTAAGTTACATACGATATAGTACTTTATATATAATACATGATCTCATAATGCATTTAATTGTAACTACTTTAACTTCTTGCGCCATTTTAACTTGAACTCTTTTTTTGCATCCCTTTTTTTATTCGAAATCCCCGTAAATCCCAAAAAAAGGTACCACGGAAGTGCACGAGGAGGATCACGCCGTTCTAATTATAATAGCACTAGTCGTCGTCTTGTCCCTAATCTGTCTCCTATGCACACTCTGTCACTCCAGAAGAAAACGTAGAAATCATGTGCGGCAATTGGGATTACATCGAAATGCACACTACGACTCTCAGACTAGCGCAACGGGTAAGCCCAATCG
Organism: Chymomyza procnemis; assembly: GCA_035046065.1. NCBI lineage: Eukaryota > Metazoa > Arthropoda > Insecta > Diptera > Drosophilidae > Chymomyza > Chymomyza procnemis. The sequence goes on from JAWNOJ010000026.1 coordinate 958,658, forward strand.
TAATTATTTAAATTTTTTTTATTTTTGATTTAATTTTTTTTTTGTTTAAGGTTTTCTTTAATATGGTTATGTTACATTTATTCTTAATATATTTTCGAGGTAATTTTACTTTGAACACTTTGTGGTAGTAAATCGAAACGAATCTGGAAGTGGTGAGGATTTTTAATTCAATTATTAGGCGAGTGTCAGTAAAGCTTATAACTCCAACTTCGAGCATGTATTTCTACAAAAAAAAAATTTCGTAGATTCCAATGCCAAATATCACATTTGGTTTGCGACTCACATCTATAGGAGTAATGCCATTCATCACCCTTACCAAAACTAAAACATAGATGCTTTTCGAAAATAAAGCAGAGTTGAAATTTAATCACTCTATCCCAATGACCATAAAAACAAAAATTGATTTTCTTCTGAAATCTACGCGAAACTCAATTGTGAAAAAAGCTTTCAAATTCGGAGATTTTTTGGAGTAAAATGGCTTAACATGAATGAATGATGATGAATCCACGCCAAATTGTTGAATTCTTTAAAAACTACGATTATAGTCTAAGCTCATTTATAAAAATCGTATGTCCAATACTCATTTTCATTTTTGTTATTATATCCAGTTCTTGCGCATCGTAACTTGGATACAAACACTTTATAAACTGCACAAAAGCCTCCAAAGTTAACGATGACCAAATGAAATATATTATTCCAAAGCAATTTTCCGTGTCAATATATCTCGTGTTTTATTTTCTTTAAATTTTTAAGGCTCTTTGAGTATTTCTACGTATTACTGTACAAATGGAAACCGAAAAACTAATATATCTCTTGAATTTTAATTTTTATAATTTATTTCGTTGCTTGAGTTCCAGTTTCGTTTTGATTTCCAATAATCGTATATATCATAAAACTCTAACCATAACGATATACAAATTTCCAATGCAGCGGGCCTTAGTTCCAGTCGCCGGCATTTGCAGAGTGGAGGCGCCAGCATAGCAGGTAGCTTGCATGGCATAAACAGCGGCAATCTCATCATACCGCCAGCGCCCTTGCCGCCCACAAGTGTGCCACCGCCACCGCATATATGCATAGCTGGTGTCGATATGGCGCACGGTCTAATGTCGAACGGCGAGGACGATGACGACGATGATATGGAACTGGACGAGGATCAGCTGCCGGCGGACATATTCATAAACGATGTGCATTTCGACGAGGACAACATCGATCATATAAACCAAATGGCAAACGTTTAACGGTGGTTCAAGGGTTTTAAGCATTTTTACCGCAAGTTTATGTTATAGGGCGCTGTTTAGGTTAAGGCTAAAGTAGATACTACGAAGCATGAGTAAAGAACATGTTAAGATATAAAAAACAACACACACACACACGCACACTACGTACACTTGAACAAAACAAAACGAAACAAATGAAAAAGCAAATCAACAAACAAAACAAAACAAAAAAGAAAACAAGAACAAAAATTCAAAAGTTAACAATACCTAAAAGACGAAAAATTATGCAAAAGTGCGAATTGATTAAGAAATAATTAAAAAGTTAAAAAAAATAAACGAAAAACAAAAATTAAGTAATTAATAATGAAACGCAAATAAAACGTAATTAAATTGTAACTGTATAAGCGTAGGTACAGTAGGGCGTGAAACATTGTAGTTGCGATAAGTACTAAGTATCGATAACTATCGATTAGCCGCGTTTCAACTAAGTAAGTGCAAGAAGCAAACATAATAATTACATTTAAAACTACATACTATATATATATATATATATTATATTATATACACAAATAGCAAATGCAAATACGTATGGCAAGTAAAACGGAGAGCCGAAGAGGCGAAAGAAAGGCCAGAGAGAGTGTGCGAAAGCGCAGAGGCAAAGCGAAAGCGAATAAACGTAGGGAAAGCATAAGTAAACAAACCAAGCGGCAAATGAGTAAAGTATTTTCTTTGCCAAATGGATAAAAAACGCAAAAAGTTGTTGATTTTTATATTTGATACGAGTAATATTTAGGTGAAGCATAAATTGAATTAATTATACAACAAACTAAACACATGCATATTAAATAAATAAATTAAATTAAAAAAAGCTAAATATAAAAACCAAACTTAAACACAGCAACTTACGAAGAACAAAAAAAAACTAAAGGGCATAAAACAATAAAATTAAATAAATTTATAAAACCTAAAAAAAAAAAACAAAAACCTATACAAACACGCATGATTTTTTATTTACACATTTTTTTACAACAAGCAAAACATACACACAAACAAAACATAAATAATTAAATGCTCAAGTGTTAAATATTTAAAAAAAATAAAACAATTTAAAACTTAAATGAGAGTGCATAAAATCAAACATACCAAAAAACAAAAAATAAAACACACACACACGGCATAAATAAAAAGAATTAGTGACTATCAAAACTGTATCTTCCAGGAAAAAATATTAAAAAAATAAAATAAAAGTTAAATGCAAATAATTAAAAAATAATAATTGGCCGTAGGTACCAATTCGTGAATTTTTGTCTATTTAAGCACATTTTTATAAAGATTTAAACCGTGAGCAGAACTAAATAAGTATTTAAATATTTATAAAAATGTACAATAATAAATTTTACAACAAAAAATAAATAAAAATAATAAAGCCAAAGAACAAATACATGTTGTCAACTTTTTAATTTAAATATTTTTTTGTTTTCCAAGTCAAGTATAAATTTATTTAACTGAAAGCCCCAACTCCAAATGTTGTATTAAAAAAAATGATAAATTAATAAAGCAAACAAAATTTGAACTAATATGGTAAAAAATAAAAAAAAAATTATTGGTTTCATAGCGCACGTACGTTTTGCAATAAACAAACAAAAAGCAAGCAAGTAAATTGCCTAAAAACTAATAAAAAAATTATTAAACTAAATTTAAAAAAAAGGCTTAAATAAAAAATTTAAACATAAAGTTATAACGTCACAAGCTATCATCAAAATGAATGAATGTAGCTGTTTAAAACGTTAAATAATACACAAAATAATTGCATTAAAAATTGTTAAATTATTGCAATAGCAAATTAAAAAATTACAAAAGAATCAACTAAAAACTAAGTAATTAAAAAACCAAAACTGAACATTAAAACTAAACATTTAGTTAAGCTGTAAAAATTTTGTTGTTGTATTTAATAAAAATCAAAAAAAAAATTAGTTAATTAAACAATTGAATTTGTGTTCTAGCAATAAATTAAATTTTAAAACATTAAAAAAAACAAAAAATTGAAATTGTCAAAAAACAAAACAAAAAAAATGTTTTACTAAAAAAGCAACAATGTTAAATTAAACAAACAAAAAAAAACAAAAACAACTAAACAAAGCGAATGTTAAATTTACAATTAAATTTATATAAATAAGCTGCAAAAAATATACTACATTTATTTAAAATGTGGTCAGCTCAAAAAAAAATTAAATTAAAAAATAATTGGGCCTGTAATAGAACTAAACGCTGTAGGCGCGGCGCATACATAGTTAACTTGCAACACACAAATTAAAAAAATTGCGCAAAAAATATAAAATTAAAAAAAAATAATAACACCTACAAAAACAATTCCATGTTAACATTAAATATAAATAAAGCTAATTAAATAAATGAATACTAAAAGAGAAAGAAGATAATTTAAAGTTTACACTAAAATTAAGCAAAAACCAAAAAAGAATAATCACAAAACAAAAATTGTTTAGATGCAAAATTATTAAAAAAAACCAAATGGCAGACGACAAATTGTCAAAGTAAAATATAAAAAGAATATAAATAAAAATGAATATATGAAAAACATGTAATAAGTAAAACAAAATTGAAAAACTAGCAATTTGTTTAAGTCTGTTTGTTTCAAAAAAAAAAACGATAAAAGTCAGCCGAATTTGTTATATAATGAATTTTTATTAATTTACAGCCAAGGCATTACAACAAAAACAAAACAAAACAAAAAATAACTAGTTTTTAAACGTTAACGATAATGGGAATTGTTTTTATGTTTTAGTTTCCATGCAGTAACTGTACATTTACAATGTTTTTCCAATTATTTACAAGAAATGAGCCAAAAAAAGAAAACCAAACAACCGAAAAATATATATTTCGTTTTATTATCGACAAAAAATGAAAAAATAATATATATTAATATATTAAAAATTATAAAAACTGTTGTTTTTCTCTTCTCTTCTTCTTCTCCTTATGAAGGAGAATCATTCAAAAAGTCTAGAATCAAAAGTTTATCCACGAGGGTTGTCTTTTATATCTCGGGTTTGGGATACATTGATACAATCTGGCAACTGACTGCTCTATCGTAAGGTTTGGCATTTTTGAGGTTATTCGTACTTTGAATATACGTGCACAGTCATATGAGCGCTATTTGTGTTGTTTACACGAACTTAAAAGTATCAAAAATATGGAATTAAATCGTGAACATTTTCGTGAGATTATTTTTCGACAACTTCCGACGTGGATTATTTTTTTTGGCTATGGAGTTCCATCAAGGACCAGTGTTGATCGATGGTATGGTTAATGCAATCGAGGTCGTAGTTCATTTTGAGACGAATTTCATGGAGGTCGTCTAAAATCAGCTTTTGTTCCGGAAACCATTGAAGCTGTGCGAAAACTAATATTGCAAGATCGTCCGTCATGTGGTCGATCGTGACACAACCTTGGGAATTAGTATACATTCAATATTGGATGAACATTTGACTGTCATAAAAATTTATTCGCCTTGGATTCCAAACAATTTGTCAATCGCTCAAAAAAAGGCTTATGTCGTTTGGTCGAGAGAAATGCTCAAAAAATTCGATCGCGGTGTTTCGAAACAGATCTATGACGTCGTAACAGGAGATAAATCATGGATTTTCGCGTTTGAGGAAGAAATTAAACAGCAGCATATGGTCCAACTGGACATGTCGCAAACGTACTACAAAAAAAACGCAGAACAGTCAATTCTGAGTGGTACACAATCATTTGTTTGCACGTTGTCTTGCAAGAAATCCGGAAATCCATCCGCCGAAGACGGATCACTTTTCACCACGAAAATGCGAGAGCTCTAACACACCAGCTCAAACAGCTGCACTTTTGAACACTCGAAACATCGATTTGATGAGTCATTCGCCATATAGTCCTAACTTTGCGCCGAATTACTTATTTTTATTCCTGTACGTAAAAAATATAATGAGAGATCAACGTTTTTCGACACCTGAAGAAGAGGTTGATGCATTCAGAATGCATGTTTTGAAAATTCCTGATTCGGGCAAAAATTTATAGACGGAATATTTTGAAAAATAAAAACGCAATTTTCAATGATTAATATTTATTTTTGTTCTCTAATCCCGAAATATAAAAGGCAACCCTCGAAAGCCCATCGAAATTTTGCTTAATTTATACAATTGACTCGGCCAATTAATCGCGAATTTTGAAAAGTAACATAAAATAAATTTTTAGCTAAAAAATACGTGCTTCCCTATAAACAGTTTATATTCGGTATTAACTTTATCTCTACTAACTCTAAATGAATATTTCAGAATTCAACGTGCAACCTTGCGTAATTGTATGTGATGATCTCTACTCCTTCCACAATGTTATTCCCCTCCAAGTCACTTCTGCGCATTTAGTCGAAACTTTTCCAGCATTTTATTAATGGCCTCCGCGTCGCCCTCCACTTGTGCCTTATTCTGCTCTAGTATTTGCTCAAAGCTTGCTTGTTTGGTGCCAACCAAAAAGAAATCCTCATCGGCTATGGTTATATGTCCATCGGCTTCAGGCGCGTTGCCCTCGTAAATGTCCAAAGCTTTGAAATCAAAGACTACAGTAAGACAGTCAGTCAGACAGACAGACTATTGCAGCATTCTGACACAAATGCAGATTGACACTCACCCATGCTCTTAATAAGCTTGCCTTCGGTATCTGTAAAATTAAACTGAAATGTATTGACCACTGTGCGCTTGGCAGGATCCGCATCCTTAAGCTTGTTGCGTATTTTCTCAATAATTTCGTCACTTTTCATTTTGCGTTCCAACGTATTGCACTTGTTGAGCGCCGCTGCTTGACTAATTTAAGCTTAAGCGCTGACAGCAATTGGCAGCCTCCTCTCAAGATGCAGCGGATTAGTGGGCAATGAGTGGCGCACTGTGCCCACGAGGGGCGCATAAGTTACGACGTTGCAGTGCAAGTTGTTGTCGTTGCAGTTTTTGCATAATGTTCAATTAAAGTTAATTTGTTTGATAGAGACATGATTGAATATATCGATGTAATGCAGGGCATGGGAAAACATGTAGCCGGAGTCGCACTTTGGTTGCAGCAAGTGGAGGCAGTACAAGTTATGTTTATTAGTAACTAGGCTGTTTAAACTTTAAACTTAGGGCTAAGTAGCAAGTCAAGTAATAGTTCTTAAACGAACTAAGGTTTCCATAGTTTAAGCAAGCCATCTTCACTGTAGCTGGCCAAAAGATTCTGATGCGGATGATGCGTCAGTCCAATTACATCTTTTTCGTGCACCTGCAGCAAACTTGGTTAATACAAATTAATTTGATTCGTTCTCTCTTACTTACATTCAGCGTACGCTCTAGTTTGCCAGAAGAAACTGAGAAACAGTAGAGCACCTGATCCTCGCCTGCACAGTAGATAAATTCACCGCGTGGTGAAAGTGTTGCGGATATGAAAGCACCGCCTTCGCGTTTACCCGATGAAAAGGAGCGTACAATTTGTCCCTGCATATTCATAATAACCACAGTATTCGATCTGTTGCAGACTATAAAATGCTCTGGATTCTTGGGCAAGATGAGCACCGTATTTACAGCCAGCTCATTGCCCAGTGGCTTGTAGGTGGCCACACACTCGGTAGTCTTAAGCGACCACACTTTGACTGTGCCATCGGAGGAAGCGCTAAGCAGACTGTGACCATCTGGCGTAAAGGTGGCCTCATTTACAAAAGATGTATGACCCTTGAACTCTTTCAACATCTTGCCCGATTTCAGACCATGTAGTCGCACTGTGTAGTCAAAGGAAGCGCTCAGCACTTGACTGTTGTCGCGCGAAAACTGCAGACAGGTAATGCCTTTGGTGTGCGCCTTTTCAAATTTGCGCAAACATTGACCTGTGATAATACGCCAGACTTTAATTTGGCCATCTTGTGCGCCGGATGCAACCATTTCAGAGTCACGCGAAAAACTAAGTGCCAAAACTGCTTGTTCCATCATCATAAACTGATCTTGTGCCTGATACTTTAAATCTTTGCGCACTTTGCCTGTGGTGAAGTTCCATACCTCCAGAAAACCATCCACACTGCCTGTTATGAGATATTGACCATCAGGCGAGAATTGTGCACACTCCACATGTGACTTTTGACCAAATTTAATCTGTCGAAATAGTTGCGTGGGATACATTTCTTCTTCTTGATCCCGCATGGCTGCTTTGCCGCGGAACAAATCTATAGTGGTACCCGGCGGCAGCAGACCCTGATGCTGTTGCCATTTAAGCGCTTGTCCTAGCAGCGCCAGCAACCTAGATGAAGGCACCACATGAACCTCACCGCTTAACTCTTGCGCGATGGCTGTACGACGCTTCTCTTTACTGCTACCCTCGGCGTAGGCCTCACGTGGATCAAAGTAAGCGCGCTGCAGCATATTCTCTGCAAGTAAATGTATGACAATGGGTTAACATTGGCATAATTACACGTTCTACTCACCCAAATGTATGTAACGCTCTGGTTCGTGTTGCTTCAACATGCTCATGGGATCTGTTTGTCGTAACAACGAACGCGCTGCGCCCAATTCACGAAGTTCTATTAATTCCAGCACAATTTGTTCATAAAGATTGAGTAGTTTTTTATCCGGCAGTTTAAGAGATTGTGTAACTTTCAAGACGGTGTCCCAGTGCCCGTTGGAAATATCCTGCACAAAGCCATCAACGCTGTCAACGGTGTTTAAGGAGACGCCGGTTTCCTCCTGTCGAGGCAGACAGTACATTTACAGTGAGGACGCAGTGTTCGAAAGGTAGTTAAGTGCTTACCTGTAATGTTTGTAGCGTTTTAAGCAGATTTGACTCCTTGAGATATTGTTGTATCAGACGTATCACGCTAGAAAGAAAATCAATGTGCGTTTGAGTTGATATGTGGTACTTGCAGCGTGCTGCATTTACATACTCGGCTGACTCGATTTCTATGGACATGATGGTTTAACTGACACTGCAAATTGTTGAAAATAAAAACTTTTTTAGTAAATAAATAGAAAAGCGGCAATACACAAGTCTCCGAAGCAAAGCAAATTCAAGTGTGACCATATGATACCAAATAGTATTTACTCATAATGTTAAAATACTAAGTGGTTTTGCAAAATACCAAGCATGTTATTTAAATTTTTGCGCCAAAAAAGTTTATATGCGAATTTAAAGGTATTTAAATTTATTATGCGATTGCTTTGAATGGTTCTGTTCATCTTAAAGCTTATTTTGACATAATCTAGCAGCTGACAAACTATTCGTACTTGCTTATATGCATAAACTGTGTATAAGCTGGCAATTTTCTGCTTCAAAGCACTATCTTATTTATAGTTTCGTAGTCCTACTCAATCTCTTTTTATTACACAATTATTTTTTTAAATCTTCTTTAAATATCTTCATGCGCTTGTTCTAAGCTATAATCATCTAAGAAATTTAAAATTTCAAATCATGCATATAAATTATGAAATACGTTCACACTGCAACAACTGCTGCTTCTTTCCACCAATGCCAATCGCAACAACAGCAACTATTGAAATTGGCCACACTTTTGCCGCATATCGATAATTTTATTTCAGTTCAATTCCTATGCTCTGCTTCTTAGCTCGTAAGCTCGTACGTGCGCGTAGATTTTAAGTGAAAACGTGTTGAAATTGCTTAAAAACTTTACTTAAACAACGCAATTTATGTAAATTTTGTTTATTATAATTACGGCTAACGGAAATGTAAGCTTAAAACGCATTTAACAAACAAAAAAAAAACGTACTACTCTATGTTGTTGTTGTTGTTGTTTTCGTTGGAGCTGCTGCTGCGCCAATGCTCGATTTCGTTTTGTTTATGCGCGCAAAGAAGAGTCAAAATTGGCGAAAAACATAGCGAAAGAGTGGTGGAGCGACAGACAAAGAGAGAGGGAGAGTGAGTTCGAGCGGGCAAATTGGCAAAAGCGCCAACTGGGTTTGTTGGCTGCTGCTGCTGCTGCTCTCTGCTTGTTTTGGCGGCTCTCTCGCGCACTCGCGTATTGCGTTTTGTTGCTTGCTGCCGCAGTCGCATTGGCTCAGCCGTAGATTTATCAGGCGACATTTGCCATTGTGAATGGTTACGTTGGAGCATGAAGTTCGTTGTACGGTCCGCACGGCAAACGCAAGGCAGCATTCGCCCCACCCGCACATACATATGCACACATGAACTGCAGAGCGCGCGCGGCTGCAGCAAAAGTTTATAACAATTAAATGTTTAAAATGCCGGTGAATTGGGTTAACTACAGCGTAAAAGCGAGTGCATATGCCTGTGTTGTCTGTGTTATTTTGTTGCCGTGTTGCACAAAGTGAGCGAATGTTGCAGTTGCAACAATAGTGAAAACAACAATAACAACACTGCAAGAGCAGCGCGTACGTGTGTGTGTGTGCCAATCTGCGCCTCTTTTTTGTAGCTCGTTCTTGGTCGTCACCGTCGTCGTCGTCGTCGTGGTCGTGATTCTGTGTGTGTATATACATACTACAACAAAATTTTGCTTGTTATAGGCAGCAGGGGCAGTTGTGGCAGCAACAACAGCAGCAGCAGGGGGCAAGGGGCAACAACTGGCAGCTGGCGGCACGCCCTTTCACTGTATGTGTGTAGCAGCCGCAGCAGCAGCAGCCAATGTTGTGCTCACAAGCTCATGTTTTTGGTGAAAATCTGTAAAAGTTTCATCACAAAACGTTGAAAATCAAATCAAATTTCATTTTGCTTAAAATGTTACTTAAATATAAACGAAACACAAAAAAGCAAGAACAATATTAATAATTATGTGCAAAATATTTTGAGAAAACAATAACAACAAGAAATCATAACAAGCAACAACCGCAACAACAACAGCAACAACGTCAGCGACTACAACAACGCATCCTGCGTCGTCGTCGTCTCAAACATGAAGATGGTTGACAAATCTGCCAAATTGGTAGATAAAATAGCTGCCAATATGAGCGGAGGAGGTGGTGGTGGAGGTGCGTCTGGTGCTGGTGGCGGCGGCAGTAGTGGCAGCGGCGCTGGTGGTGGCACCACCAACAGTGGCACAGCATTTGGCAGTGCAGCTGCTGCCACAAGCTATGCCGGCAGTGCTGCAACTGCCACAGCAAATGGGCAAAAACCGGTGCCTATGAAGCTATTTGCCGCCTGGGAAGTGGATCGTACACCGCCCAATTGTATTCCAAGGTGAGTGCAAGCTACAATCGTAGCTCAGGGTGTCCCCCCATTAGATTTACATAATTTTCGTGTCGATGTCGATGTCAACGTCAACATTGCAGCAAGTTGGCAGACGTTGAGCCAGCCACGTGAGGCTTTTGTTTTATTATTTTGTTTCCGCTCGATTTGTAACTATTTTTAGCTACCATTGTTGTTGCATCAGCAAACAGCAGCAAACAACAACAAAAACCAATGACAACAACAATCAGAGTTTTAACAATTATTTAACAACATTACGTTGCTGTTGTTGTTGTAAATTGTTTACTTTATGTTGTTTGTCTACTTTTAGCCAAACATTCGCCATATTTTTTGCCACGTTTTTCTTACACTTGCTGGTTTCTTTTGTGTTTAGCTTGTTTTGCAATGCCCTGCGAGGGTTGTCCTGCATGTACCATAATATATAGATCCTTTGTATATTTTATTCCAACAATTCCTGGAAGTTTCTTTGAAAGGGACTATGATATGAGCCAAGAACATTGGCTATCAAAAGTGTCTGTTAATTTCAAAATAAATACATTTGTTTCCCTCGACTATGATTATCGCTCCAAGGGCGGAAGCATGGAGATACCTCTATTGATAGCTGTTCGAAGTGAACAGGGGCTAAGAGTTTACAGCCGAATCTGATCGGCGATATCTTTATTTTTTTTGTAGATGAATAGCGTCTATAAATTTGCTAGCTATGGCAGTGCTGCAAGATGGCATCGAGACGATTGTTATTCCACTATTAAGGAGTTGGACTTGGAAAATTTGTAAATACAGAGCATTTAAAAATTTCTCCCTGTTCTCTTCGAACAGCTATTACTAGCGATATCCCCATGCTCCGAGTTGGAGCGATGCTATAGTCAGGGGGGAATAAAATATTAAATTTTATAAAGACCTTGAACAATTTTCATCTTTTTGTATTGTTATTGATATAAATGAATTTTATCTGTTTTAAAGTAAGCTACATCAAGTATAAGAGACCTAAGCTAGCAAATTTCGAAGTTTTAACATTTCGTAAAGCCCTCCTTAGCATCCACCTTTATTTCGATCGAATGGAAACGGTGTCCTGCGAAGCGTGACGTTTTACGTGAGATTTGGCACAGATTAGATTTCCTGAACCTAGGCTAGCCAATAACAGTTCAGAACACTTGAAACATAAATAAGTAAAATCTGAAAGAATAATAATTTACGTATAGTAAATCACATATTATGTAGATAAGAAATAATAATAAATAATCTTTCAAACGTTTAGAGATATAATGTGAAAATAAATTCACAAAACAATTACTCTAAACACTTGATTCATTAAAGTGAAACTAAACTAATCTTTTATGATTACAATTTAATATGAATATAAATGCATAATTCTCTTAGAGCTGCAGCATTCAAACATTCGAATTTTGAGAAATATTAATGAAATATTTGATAAGAGTATCCCTTGTTATGACATTCCCCATGTGGATATCGAATTTCAATGATTATCCGAAAATGTCTAGCGCAACCCTCGTTCGTTAGGCATTTCCTTCCATTTAACGCTTTACTTTCGTGCCCTTTTAAGCCAAGCGCATTGACATGCTGCCTGCCTAAGAGAGTGGCGGGATGCGTGGGACGAGTGGTGGTCTCTGCACCTTAAATACATTTCCATATTCGAATACTTCATTTTGGCATTTATTTATGGGCCTTTTGTGGGGTATTATACATTATTTGCAAAAAAATAACTCGAGTAAAGTATTCATTTCCTTACCCCAAATCGTGCTTTGTTATCTGACTTTCTACTTGCTCATAATCTTCTTCAAATATTTCAATGCTTTTGTTATTCTTTTTTTGTTGATTTTTATTTGGCCCAGTAACCCCGAATATTCTGATGAGTAGTGTCAAGTTTTGGTGCTCTCTCAGCTATTCAACAGAGATTAGACGTTTGATAAGAAAACGAGTCTGGGTCGTCTCACTTTTTGTCTCTGACTCATGGCATGCGCTACTACGATTTGCATTTAGTGAACTAATTTCCGAATAGATAATCCATAAAACTTTCGCAATTTTCAATAATAACGCGCAATTTCACACGCAAATGAGTTGATAATATTTTTTGAAAAGTTTATTTTTGGTTTTTAATCGGGTTTTAAAGAGGCACTCGACGCACGTTGCTGGATGATAAGCTAATTGCCAACTTTGCAACAACAATTTCATTTATTTTTATTTTTCAAGATTAAAAGTCCAAAAATAGTTGAGATACTTTGTTAAGAGTTTTCAATTTTGGCAACTTTTTTTTTTTGCTTTTGCCAATTTATGTTCTTAAAAGATTGAATCCTTACAAAAAAGCCTATTACAACTAATAGTCCCTTTTTTTGAGGGGGGACTCTTTTGTTGTTGTTGCTGAGAATACAAACGCTTCCTCGCTCTTATCTATTTAAGACACAATACCGAAATTTTTTGGCTAAATTGTTTGTTTTGTAATTATACGCTGTGGGCCGGCTTGCGCGCTCTGTTTATAATTAGAAACTGAAAGCCAATTTCAAAGGGAAAGTTTTTACCCCAAAAAAAAACAAAGAGCATGGCTTACAAATAGCTAGCAATTATTTCTATCTAAGCCTTAATTACATACACACTACCAGCAGCAGCGGCATGTCAACATTGTCGTGGTAAGATGACGGAAAGTAGGTGGCTGGGTGGTCTTTCACGTTTTGCCGAATTTTGTTTTTACTTGCCGGGGCGAAGGTTTTCGTCAACTCCAACTCCAACTGCACTTGCTTTGAATTTGTCATCTTTTGTGGCATTTTATGGTTATGTTTATGTCTTGGCATTTTGCTTTTATGGGCGTCTCTGGCAGGCAGTGAGAGGGAGAGAGAACCCCGCAGTGTTTTTCGTAGTCGGGATTCGGTAGGCGGCAATGGCAACGGACGGGTTCATGTTTAGTAGTCGTGCAATGAGGAAATTGTATTTTTATGTTGATTATATCTACTCATAAATGCGGCACGTACGCACACTTTGATTGGGCTAAGCTGGTTAGATGTAATACCTCCCCGAACGCACACACACTCTCTCTACGTCTTCCCCATTGTGGTGTGCGCGTAGACATGTGTGGCTGACCCAAAGTCAACGCAGGAACACGCATAAATCAGATAAGTTGGACACAGAGATTGTGCAAGTCGCTCCCAGCGTGAGTTGGTTGTGCTGTTGTGCTGACATGTTTGCTTTAATCCGTATAGCACAATCGATGGTATTGGTCTACGTGTTATCTAAATCTAATGCTTCCTTGTTAGATCGCAGGTAGATCGTGTCAACTGCAGCCGGCACTCACGTGCAAATCCTGTTGCTGTTTTTTTTTTTTTTCAATTTTTATGGTACACACACTAGATATGCGGTTGGGATAGGTTTCATCGTCTATTTGCGGAATTATTTTTATTATCTTTACATTTGTATGTACAGTAACGTGCGAAAGTTCACGTACCTCTTAGCCGTGTGGTTCTTCGATGGGGAAGTTTTTGAAATATCTTATCGGAAATGTGTATGAGCAGAGGGAACGGTTGCTTATCTTTTAATCCTGCATTTTTTACTTTCTCCGTTTGTAAAAACAAATATTGTTAATAATAATATGAGGGTTTATTTTCTGCTTACTTTGTATTACCAATAACCTTTAGGTAATATATATTTTTTGTTTTGGATTTAGCTTGTGTTGTGTATATATCAAACAGAAAATCGAAATATATTCAGGATTTTATAACTTGAACATTATGAATATAAATTTAAAAAAAAACACAGTCTGGATTGATAGATAGACCAAAAATCTTGTGAAATCGACCCATCGGTTTTAAGGGCGAGTGAGGTATTACGTTACGATATCGAATTTTTGTCTTTTTCATCGGTATTCTCTCTTAAAGAAACGAAACATTGCTTTCTATGGAAGCACTTATTTTTGAACAATTGTTCAGACCGCTAAATCAAATGATTTTCTTGCAAATTCAAAGTACTTAAACTTTTGTGCGGCACTGTTCGTGAACATTTCTGTTTGGCCTTGCCACAATTTCCAGAAATATCGCCAACATATTTACATATAATTATTGTACAAATAGCGTATTCGACGCACAGTTAAGCCGCAAAATCAATGCAAATAAACAATAATAAAAATACAAAAAAAAAAAAATAGCAAAACAGAAAACAAAAATGGAATACGAAATTTGAAAAGACAAACACACTAACATTGTAGGTATCTCCTCCACACAAACAATATACATATTCAAGCTTATTATGATCGGCTTTTGAAAACTCGAGAGTTTGACACTCAAAATGGCCATTGACTTGCGACATCAATCAAATAATTATTATTTTTTTGTCTCTGGGCCATTATATAAGCCACTTTGACTTTCTTTGTGGCTAATTTTGTTAGACAGCCGCACGCGTGATAGATCGCAGCTGCCCGACCTATTTCCCTAAAAATAATCCCAACGCCTGCCCCATGCCCCGAAATGTATATTGCATAAATACAAAACATAAATAAAATTATTAATAAATAAACTGTCGCAAGTGTTTACTATAGTTGCAATTAAACTCTGCAAAAATTACCACTGACATTATTATTTTGTTTCAATTTTCGTCGAATCTGCTGAGTATCTTGTAGATACATAGATGTATCCGTAGCTGTAGCCGATGTAGCTATAGAGCGCGACACATTTGTTTATTTTGCCAGCTGCCGGCTGCCAAGCGCAACAGCAGCCGTAACCGACCAAGAGTCGATTTTTGGTGGTCGAATGGCGAAAATTGTTTGGCCCGGTTGGGGGGGAACTCAGAATTTTTGGGCAAGTTGGGGGTCTTTCGGCGCCATGTATATGTTGCTGTATCTATAAGTAGAATTTATAGCGCGACAACAGTGGTTGTTGTCGTCGTCGTCGTTGTTGTTGTGCCCACGAATTTTAGCCTTGAACTTTTTCTGGGATTTCTGGTTGTGTGTTTTTTTTTTTATATTTTGTTCTTGCCAAAATAACAACTGCAGATGCGCTGCATCACATGGTCACACACTCTTTCAACCGTGTGTATCTATGTGCGACTATTTGTATGTGTGTATCAGTGTGTGTATTTGACAAATTGAATTTGAACAATTTGTGTTTTCCACTGACTGCGCACATGCTGCAGTTCTTAGTGCATTTACCTAGATCATAGTATTTTGCATTGTTTTAGATAAAGTCGAAAAATATTTAGGAAAATCGAATAAATGGTATATTCGAAATTTTAGGTACTCTTGACGTTTGAGAACTACAAGAAAGTCATCCCAAAGAAATGGTGAATCCAAAACAAGTTCAACAAAAAGTTTTAGTTGGGATTTTCAACGAAGGAACTTCGCTACAAAGAATTGTCATTATAATTATCATTTGCTTTAAGTGCTTGAGAATCATAGTATATATCGATGACCAGATTATGTGAAATATTTTAGGGGTCGAAAGATTTGAATTCGGATAGGAGGGTCTGTAGTTCCTAATAATATCCACAACTAATGTTATCATATGAGAACTTCGAGTTTTAGTGTGGGTTTTGTAAATGAAAGCAATATTGTGGGAAAACGTTAATACAAAAAACACAATGTAGAAAAATTTCTATTTTTTGAAACTTTTTTTGATTAGCGAAATTAAGATACCCTTTGTAAGTACATAAGAACATGAAACACACAATATATTAGCCATAGCTGGGCGTTGGGCTGTCATCCAACTAATTTTGCGCTGCCATTTCTTCAACACTGGGTGAGGTAGGTGCTCGTAAATCTTTGTATAGGTCGAAGCAATGTAGATGACGCCTCGATAGACCTTAAAAATTTATGTCGCGCCGCTTTTATTACAAATGATTTAGCAATTTTTAAGCTTAATGTGCAAAAAAAAGTGCTCAAATGAGTCAAATAACTCATGTTATCGGGGAGGTTTCTGCATGTTGTCTTTTTTAGAGGTATGGCTTTTGATATATATATTGTTATCTAGCCATTTAAACAGGAAATTATAACTGCGCTACGTAGCACCCATGCAATAAGTAATGGCAATTTTACCTGCATAAAAAAAAAATAAAATGTTCTATGGAATTTTCCACGCCTGTTTGCTCCAGACTCTTGGAATGTAATTGCAATCGGACTAAGCCAATCAATTTCTTAGCTGCGAGGAGTGCTGACCTAAATAGCTTACCTTCATATTTCATTCACCTCATCCGACCCAAATTAACACGCTTAGGAAAAGGTACGTAAAGCGCATTAACCGCGGCAGACTAGACATAAACCCCGGTCGAAGTGGTTTGGCGGCATCGGGTTCGGCACTAATGCATTGCCACAAGAGGTGTCCGGTAATGGATGTTAGACGTCATTAGGGCCAACAGTTGCAGTGTTGGTTGGTTGGTTAGAAACTGTTATAGCAAGAAATGGAAATGGAAATTAAACTCGTGCTAGAATCGAAAGAGTGGAGTGCGCAGCATAAAAGTTAATTAAGTTAAACGTATGCAAAGATTAAAGAAGAGTTTGGAGCGTTGGAGCACGCCGACATCTGTTCAAATGTTTTGCCTTTATAATGAAAACACTCGAGTTTTGTTTGCAAAACGTGTCCAACCAGCAACACAAAGCACTAACAACAACGTTCAATTGAGCAGCAGCTAAAGCTTACAAAAGCAGATAGTAATTTAATATGAGTCAGGTCAGGTCGCCAGGAAGAAGCAGCAGCTATTGCAGAAACAACACTGAACAAAAGAGCGGACTGCTTTGTTGTATCAACACAAAGGTTTATGTACTTGCTGCCACTTCCTCGGGAACAACAAAGCGGAGCCAAGTGCTGAGCGGGTTAAAATGGAAGAAAAAGGCGAAAAAGGCCCACAACCCAACTCCCGCTGCCATCGCAGAAAATCAACCTTACTTAGGCAAACAGCAGCTCTGGCAAGCAAGTCTGTGGCGCTGAGTCACGAACCTCGACGAACCAAGTGGAGAGGTTCATGCATTGGCCTTTTCATGTTTGCTCAGCGCTTAGACAAAGACAAGACAAGACCCAGAGACTGTCTCTCTGTCGTCTGGATTGGCAGTAACGGCAACAGCAGCAAGTTATAGGAAAAAAAAATAAAAAAAAAACGAAAAAACCTCAAGCTTCAGCTCAACGTCAACGTGGACGTCAAGTTTGTTGACTCGAGGAGTAGCAGAGCTCCTGGCGGTAAGCGCAGACGTCGGGTTAGTTTAAACTGCTGCTAGAGACAAAAACTAAAACCATTTCCATGTTGCTTCCGCTCATATGGTACGAGGGTAGATACATAATTTTTGGCAAACCAACAAAAGAATATCGAGGTGTATATAATATTGCCTTGGTGGATAAATCAACACGATAGTATCAACTTGAGCCAACTGATGATGCGTAAGATCAAGTACCACAATAAAGTAATATTTATTGTTAAACTTCATATAAATACTCGAAAATGTAAGGCGCACAGAGATCAGGGGACAAGCAATGCTGCTTTAAAATTTTTACACACCAGTATGCTCTGCGACTCGACAAGTTGAACACTGGAAATCAAGACCAATCCTCTTCAGTTTGACTAGCGTTGGTACATCATGTGCGTACATTTTGTGCTCAATAAATCATGATATGTTGCCATATGTTGCTCTATTTGAGTATTGAATCTGTGCAATGAAATGATGATGTTGATGATAAACTTTTCGCACAGCCCTCGTTTCGCCGAAGTTGATAGTTAAACTAGCCAAGCAATCAGGTGGACAGTCATCTGGACAAGCGTAAACTTCTCCTTTGCCCTGGCATGTTTTATCCCAACCAGCGGATGTCAGCTGCATAAATTTTGCCTTGTCACAAAGTTACACACACACACAGATACAAGTACACACACACACACAGATACAAGTACACACACACACACACACACACACACACACACACAGATACAAGTACACACACACACACACACACACACACACACACACACACACACACTCGTGTGCTCAAAAGTTGTTCATAAAAATGCAATTTATTAGCATATAAAATTTGGCTTTTGTGAGACAGTTGAGTTCGAGGCGAGCCATGACTTTCAAAAAAAAAAAAAAAAAAAAATACAATCATGACTTAAGCAGTTTGAACACAAACAGTTCTGCTTCCCATTCCCTACCCTCCCCATGAATGCACCAAAATACTGCAATAAAATTGATGCCACATGTCATGTGGATACAGCATGTTGATGCATACTAAATGGATGGCATAAAATCATTGCATTTAAGAGATAAGGCTGTCTGGCATACGCTTTCAAGTAGAAATATAAAAAACCGCACCTGAATCGATCATGCAGCAACACGACTGCCATCATACTTAGTCAAAACTGATTAAGATGAAACTGCAAATTGATTAAAATGAATGAAAAGATATGCAAAATGTCTGTTTGGTGTATAGGGTGTATTTTTTTGCGCTTCTGAATTATGGAGAAGTAAAACTTAGAAAATCGTTTTTGTAGTATGGATGTTTAGTTCCAAATTGGTAGCAACTATATCGAAGCTAACGAACTGTTGAACGTTCATGACTCATACAATATGTACATATTTGTATATAGATTCATTCACCTACATGTTATCGAAGAAAGCCGGTTTTGTCGTATGCAATTCGGTACGCTTGACTATTAAATATACCAAAAACCATATATATACAACATATATGAAAGTGAAAGGCTACCGGGGGCTATGATGTCCAATGCTTTACATATGGCCAAATGAACTGAACATAAACCTCACTTACTCTTGGAACTGCCACTAACTGGACACCAATCAGAGAGTAATGTTGCATTAAATTGCCATTTATGAGTAACAAAAGCCAAACATTAGAGATACGAGTCTGATAATGACCTGAAATTTTTAATGATTTAGCCAAGTTAGCTGACGGCTTTTGTGCTGCTTTCAAGTGCTTTTTTTCTTTTCTTTTTTTTGGCAATTATAAGATGAAATCCAACAGTTAAGTAGAGCGAGAGGGAGAGAGCGATGGAAGAACGCTCCGCTTGTTGGCCTAGAAATGGCGAAAATCTTTGGCCTAGAGTAAAAGTGGCGCTTGACACAGAATATCTTTTAATATTAAAACGCTTATGCAGCCACCAACTACCACTCATATATGCTTTGGCACTTTAAACAATAAAATATAATAAACTTTGGCTTACAAAATGCTAGATTATGCGTCAGCCTTAAATACTTGACATCATTTAAGCTGAGCGATTTCGCCAAGAGTCATCGTAAGTTGTCTGCTTTGGGAGGGAAATTGAAAGATGCCTCAAGTAGCCAAGAGTTTATGTTGAATACAAAGTTAACTGCAAATTTTTATTATCTCCGCATTACATGAACATTCATTATAGTTTTTTTTGCAGTTTTGATTTGCAGTTCTTCTGGCATTCTACTATATCTTTCAATTTGCTTTGTTTCCTCTTCGAGTTGGCAATTTGATTTTTATGCAAAATGGAACGCAAATAAAATGCGCTGAAAATTTACATAATTGGTCAGTTTGCAGTTCATTTTGGAACTTGCATTTTAATTAAATGAATCCAGCTGCCGTTATAACCGCCCAACTTGTTTAAAATAAAACAAGAAAATGCTTATTTTTTACTAATGACAGAATTGCAAACTTTGTTTAGATATTTGTAGATTACCACAAGCTTAATTATTCGATTTGTACAAAATTTGTTGCAGCTTCTTAGTTTTTGAAGTTATATTAACCAAATTTGCCATGAAATTTGTTGGTTATTCCGACTTACTGTTCCTTGATTAATATGATAATTCAGTTTGTAAAGTAGTTACAAACGCCTAAAGGTGTTGGGCAGGCCTACAACTTAAGCAAAATACGAAAAATGTAAACGTAACTCAGATACAATGAACTACATTCTTTGCTTATCAGTATGCCTTTACAAAGTAGTGGTTACTAAAAATGATTTAAATATTCTATTTCTCACAATCAAATTATAATTTTCTCACTTCATACGCTTGTAATTCGCAAATGACTTAAACACCAGCTGTCTTATGTATACACAGGGACTTGCTATTTTTAATTGAATTGTTAGATATTGCGGTTTAGTTTTTTAGTGGTATTTACGACTTTATCGAATTGTTGGAAACCGTTTCGACTGTACAATATTTGTGTCAAAAGGTGAATCGAATAAAAACGTTGTTTTGCAAGCCTACAACTTCAGTGAAATCGAAATGTAAACGTTGTAACTCAGATACGATAAAATAACTACTTGAGTTATAAATAGCTTCGTTTTTTATGAATATGTCTACAAAGTAATAGTAGACTAAGTTACTAATCATAATTGAAATAATCAACTATATTCAGAGACAATCAAAATACAATTTTCTCACTTCTTTTTCTTGTAATTTGCAAATGATTTAAGCACCAACTCTCGTATACACGCTCAAGGAATTATTTTAGATGAAATTGTTAGAAATTGTCGTTGAGTTGTTTAATCGTATTTACATGATTTTCGAATTGGTGGCGCCTTCTCGACTATTCGAACTTTATTATAGTGCAAGTTATTTTTCGCCGTATAGTTTTAAGCCCACTCAAAACTCCAAATTAAAATTAAGGTTTCACAATGTTTTCTAAATGTTTCCAATGCTCTTTGTTTGCATTTTTATTCAAGATTGATGAGCTGCTGTTATTTTTATGATATGTTTATTTTAGACATACCGCAAAATGATATCCAGCAGCAATTAAATAAAATTCTTCAGGTTTGATTTTTTTTTTTTTGTTTTTCAAGCATTAAATCTTGGCCACATTCTTGGTATTAGACATTTGTTGGCGCTGGTCATGTAAACAACAATAGACTCTCTTTGTTTATGTCCAAAGTATGGAAATACCCACAAATTGGCAATGCTATGCTTGATAGCAACATACCATATCTTTTCAGGCACGAACAAAAGTCGAGCATTCATAATATTCGAGTCATAGAAAAAGAATTCTTTTTAATAAAATGTATCTATAAAAGACAAATTGCGGCGTGACGGGGGGGGTTGAGATTTCCACAAATAGAATTTCCACAAAAAGAATTTTAATTTAATTTCACTTGCATTAAAATGCGAAATGGGCATGCAGCCGGAGTTCTATGGGTTTTGCAATTGTGTGTGTGTGTCAAGAGTAGTCCTGTGGTGCGAACGCCCACTGCGCCTCTGGTGGCAATCAAAACTTGAGGCAGAGTCAGGGGTGTGCCTGTGTGTTTGTATGGGTACAAGGCGTACAGCCTTTGGCTAGTGAGTGTGCGTTCACTTCCGCCCACAAAAGTGTCGCTTGATAGTTAATTTTATTAGTTGGTTTTAGGAACGGATAGTTCCTGTGGCGAACTTTAAGTTATTGGGTGTAAAATTGACATCGCTAGCGTTTTGCACACCATACAGAACGTCGGAAGTTGATTTTATGATTATTTTGTGGCATTAAGTGGCAATAGATAATAATTAGTCTTTTGATTAGGAATTCAACTGGAAAAACACTTTATTCATATTCTGTGGTACTTCGCATCATTATAAATGGCAAATAGAAGAAACTTAACTCTTTTGGGGGAATTTTGCAATAAATACATATATAATTTATAGTTTTTTTAGCGTATATCCCACTTGCTCGTTCCGAACTTATCATTAAGCTAATTTTTTCTTTCCCCCAAATGGATTTGCGTCAATTTCGGATGTGCTGGCACTGGACTGAGCAGCCGCACAGTCTACTTACTCACTTAAAATATATGTGTATATATAGTATATTATATACCCAAGCATGTGTAAGAGAATGTGTACGACCATATGAATTATGTAGTATAATTTTAATACAAAATATATTTTGTCATACAAATTTCACATGTTCTCTCTCAGTGTCAACAAAATCCCCAAAACATTTGCGTCAAACAAACAAAGTGAAACCTCCAAATTGGCTACAGCAATTTTCAGGTATATAATATATTAAGTGTGGCAAATGTTGGAGAGGTGAGGAAGGGTGTTTTTTCCCTATACATACCACACACCTACATATATAATTTATATACTTTATTTATGACATTTTTTTTTCATTTCATTTTATTTCTATTGAACTTGCAATATACGCCACATGTCGTATACTTAACACGCTGGAAGTATGAAAATTATTTAAAAAAACATAAATTAATTTCACTAATTAATAGAATATTTATATGGTATATGGTATATATAGTATAGCCTAGTGTGAGTTGTAGTACTGGGCGTATATTAGTCATAAGGCCCATCAAGTAAGCCGAAATCGAAGCTGTTTGTCTCATTTGACTGCGCACAGTCAGTGTCGTCACACGCTCTGTATGGTACATGTGCACTACATGGCGTATGAGTAATGTGTTGACAAATTTCATGCGGCAATTGTTATTAGTTATTATAAAATTTATATGCTCAGTCATGTTATATTGATAGATGAATTCAAATATATGATAGATAGATATATAGATGTATTCGTCGAGCACGTTTGATTTCCAAGCGGTTGCACAATTTATTAATGACCCATATATCATATAACCAGCAAATGGCCATAAAGCATAAACCGCTTGTGAGCCGCCCTTCTGACACGCCCTCTCGCATTAACTTGCCTTTTAAGTTGTTCCAAGTAGTAGTTGCAGTA
The DNA here is from genome assembly GCA_035046065.1 of Chymomyza procnemis. Lineage (NCBI taxonomy): Eukaryota > Metazoa > Arthropoda > Insecta > Diptera > Drosophilidae > Chymomyza > Chymomyza procnemis. Next base: position 981,699 of record JAWNOJ010000026.1, read on the forward strand.
GTAGTGGTAGTAGTAGTACTTACGAGCAGTCCCAAGGCATTGTTGCGGCTTCCATTGCTGGCAAAAGTGTTTCATTATTGATGGCTGAATGGACAGTTGGATGGATGGATGTTGTGCGCACTTGGTTACTGCTCCAGCACTTACTATATAATCCATCAAAGTCAGTTGATACAACACTTAAATGGCACTTGACTAAAGTTGTTTGTTTTGTGTACAAGCTTAGATTTCTGAGCTTATTAAACAATCTTAAGCTTAAGTAATTAATTTCTCAGACTAATTTTGGTTGTATCCATATGGGTTCCCTCTCCATTTCATTCTCGCTTTTACTTATTTTAATATTCTATATTAAGTAATTTCACTTTGTTTTTAGTATTGTCTATGGCACTCTACCTGTTGGCTATTACAACATTTTTAATTAGCCATCAATTATTGATATGAGGCGTTAGGGGAGAAGGGCGGTCGGCCTGGCGTTGTTGCCCTAGGCAGTGAGTGAATGAACCGCAGTAACCTTTTCTTGACGTGTTTATTGCTAGATTCTCGCGTATTCAACGAAATACGAAAAGCAGAGACGACCACAGTTGTTGTTCCACTTTAAATGTTTCTCTACTTAAATTTTCATAGCTTTTCCATTCTTACCCTTTAACCAAGACCCGGCAATTTTGTTGTCTTCGTTTATGACGTGCATATGTCATAAATGTTTATTTTATTTTTAAATATGTAAGAGCGTGTCTCTGTTTGTGAGACCTAGTGGTGGTCCGTGAGTTTTTGTTTTTTAACGATTTGTTTATATTGTTGGATTTCGAAGCAACAAGCTTGAGGTACTTGTATTATCGACGTTACCGTTTTCAGCACGACACATCGAAAGTTATAAACGATTATACGATTTAGTTGAAAATGAAGAATACTATCCAGCTATGGGTTATCGTGTATCGAATTTATTAGTTATTTTCATTTAAGGCAGAGGCTTATATCCGTCGGCAAGTTTAGTTTCCGCACAGCGTCATATCAGGCGATTACGATAAATGTAATATCTTTGGAATTATTTATTTCTGCTTTCATATAAAGAACTAAAAACTTACTTTAAGTTACTTTAAGTCAACAATGTTTCGACCAATGTCCAAAAACTAATATCACAAAGCAAAGCTTCTGTGAAATGAACTAATTTGACATAAAGCGGACCATGAAGTATGTATCTATCCAATGCATTTATTTATCAGTAGATGACAATAAGAATATTCTTTTTTTTTCTTTTTGTCTTTTAAAAATAAATTTTAATAAATTTATTTCCCTTACTATTGTGTCATCACAGAGACGTATTCAACAGAGTCCTACATTTCATAGTCGAATACAATCAAATAGCGTATTTTTGCTAGCAATGCTAGTGCTAGGCAAATGCGTGGGGAATCACACCAACTATGCTTAAATTTAAAACAAATTATTAAATCAAAATTAAAATGTATTCAAAAAAGTGCACAGATATCGAAAGCACTTTCGGCAAATTATTCACTATCACAGATACCTATCGTGCTTGACTGTACGGAGTACCATCTCTAGGGAATGTTTGAATATTTTCGTTCACATTGAAGCTAAACTGCAATTTAATGGCTAATTGTAGCAAATTACGAGCAGTAGTTACATCGATTTTTGTTGTCGCTTTTGTTGTTTTTCGACTATGTTACAATTGAAACAGTTTCTCGATGGAATCGTATATGTGGTATAAGTATATATATGTTTACTGTTTGTATTGCTTGTCCAACTGAATGAATGCACACAAATTTGGTAGAGCTGCTTCATGCCATTGTTCTACAACCACATGGCTGTCATTTCCGGACATCATTTTCGTAGTCGTGGGACGACGACGTCGACGACGACGACGTTGTTGCCGTTCTAGACAGTCCATGCGTAGTTTCTTCTATAAATTAACGTGAGGTCTGGCGTATGCATAAATAAAGAGCTACCGGGGCCAGCTCCGACACTATGTCGGCACAGCACAGCACAACGCATACGAAAATGCATTTGATCAATAATACAATGACCTAGCCAACAGTAACCACAACAATCATGGAGTGTGCTATAGTGATGGCGGGCTGGCGGGCGGGCGGTTCTGAGAGCATGCAAGCAGCGGGACAAAAGTCAGACGACGCCTTCTGCTACAAGTTATGTTTATGTCGATAGCTAATTACAGTTCATCATGTGTTGGCAGTTTATTGGTCTGGCTTCGAAAGCATTGGCGTCACGAGCGAGTTTTCCACAAATCGCCTCATTATATACGCCTTATTGGCCCACGCCCGGGCCCAGACCCAGTGCCCACTATACAATATCCAACCAAGCGTTACACCCACCCACACTAAGCTGAGGGTATTAGTTAGTCAGCGATATGCAAAAGCCGGTTTCGTGTTTTAAATTCATTAAAACGTTGAAGTGATTCGCGTTTGGTCGTGCCCAATTGTTTGGGGGCACTTTGAATTAATCATGAGTCATGGCAACGCAACGTAACGCAAAGCAAGCGCAAAAATCCTACTGCCGTAATCCTTTGCGCCCCGGTAACAACATCGGCCACATATAATGGTAAGTGGGACGGGTCTGACGCCTGCCAAAACTTGAATGAAACCGTAAAAGTTAGCCCATAAGTCGCGTCAAATGACATAAACAAGTTTTGGACGACAGTTTGGCGTCGCGTCAATCCACGTTAACTCTCTTTGTTCCAAAAGCTCCTAGTTGTCGGTGTTGTTGTTACCGCCTTTGTCTTTGGCTTAGAGCAAATTAATATGTACCAGCAGAACTTAAGCCACTTTACTCTTACACTTGATGTGGATATCTGAGCACAAAGACATCGTGAGGGGTAGGCGTATGATCCGTGTTAATAGCTCAGCTTGTCGTCCTTGAGTGTCGCGCAATGGTCTGTGATATGCTCTAAGTGTTGCATATATATTATATTGTATATTATTGAGTAAGAGTATTTAAGAGTATTATAACTTTTGAGTCGATTTCAATCGATGACATGATTCGGGAGAATCCGAGGAAACAACTCGGAATTGCAGTGGAACACTCTCTGAATACAAATTTTGCTCAATACATTATCTGCTGGGCGTCACGAAGAATCCTTTACCGATTTGTAAAAGCAAATGTTTCGAATACTTTTGAGTACATTCGCATTCATATCTTTTGCATACAAAATCATAAAATTCCGCTCATAAACATTTACAGCACGCAAGTGTGGAAAAAATTACTTATGGAAAGTGAAAAAAAAAAACAGAGCCACAATTGTAAATTAAAATGTTTACAAAATTACTAGTTAACTATCTCGTTGGGTGTTAACATCGGCACTCTCAACTCGAACCGCTTCAGCCCCCACGGCATACTAATTGACTAATTGTCTAATCAACACGATTTAAAAAGTTAAACATTGAGCACCTATGATGATGTTACTCTGACTCACTCATAAATGTGTAGAAAAGTCCGAATGGTGGCAGTGAACAGCCCCATTTCAACTAGTTTATGACTAGAAACAAATAAATTAAATGTACCATGTTTTCTGTACAATTTGATGTATGTCGTTTTGTAGCTCAAGTAATGTCAAAGGTGAGTGTAAAAAATAATAAAAAAAATTTAAATAAATTATTTAAAAGCGAAAAGGTGCTACGAAGTTTAGATACTCTTATAAACAAAACTGGAATTAGTTAGGAAAGCTGCTTTGGTCTTTCATCTGATCAGTAAAAAACCCCGAAGATCCATATGCAACTCTAATTACTGGCAAAAAAATTGTTAAGCAAACTGTCATGGCAAATAGCGTGCCATTTCGTAAATATTAGCACCAAAGATTTCGAATTCTAATCACTGAATAATCCACCCTTTACGAGAAATTCGTGTTTACTCTTGGGGATGAGTACATTTTTTTTTTTAGCGTTTTTTAGTTCCCTTCGTATTGTACCAAAATTGAATGCAATCTTCCCCCGAAAGAGTATTAAAAGGCGTGCAAATCATCATTTGGCAACCAAATAGTCCAAAGCAACTGGCAAACTGGGGGAGGTCAGCGGTTTGCCAGTGTCAACGACGAAAGATAAACGAACCGCATGGTGATCTGTGATCGTTTCATCAAGTGATGTTCTGGGCAATGCGCCAGTGACACAGTTTCATACGCCGGAAAGTGCTCTTGATTGACGCGTTTGCGGTTTGAATTTATCTGCTGCATGTTTATTATATTGTTCCATATGATCGCTTGTCCTCTCTCTCTATGCTTAACTCAGTCGCACTCTGTGGTCTCTCTGCCACTTTGAATGGTTGTTTTTACTGTGTTTTTGATGTACGCAATCAACAAAATGAAAATAAGTAAAAAAAAACTGAAAAGTTCCACTAATCAGTTTCAATTTAACGCTTTTCTATTGAGTGCGAGAGTGTGCGTGCGTGTACAGTTGGAACAAAAGGTATTCGTACACAAACGTTACAATGAGTGCAGTCCTTAGTTTCGAAAATGATTCCAATAATATTCACATCTGAAGGAAGGCAAGTTTCCCACAATCACAATTTTTCTACAAAATCGGTAATTTGCTCTCAATTTATGAAATGAAAGTTCTCGTGATTATCGAGTATACGCACAGTGCCACACTTGCTATGGGTAAGTGCAAAGTATTAAGTCTATAGACTTTGGCGTACAATTGCTTACTTTTGCAGCGTCTTTTTGTTGCTTTTCGTTTTGCAGCATCATTCATCACACATCTTTTTTTTTTTTTTTTTTTTGCACTATTCATGTCTTCATCTTTGTGTCGCACGTGTTCCTCGGGCTGGTTTTTTTTTTGGTTTTAAAGTCATTTATCCAAGCACTTACATAGTCACAAAGGAAACAATGTGTCAGTACAATGAACTGTATTTTGGAAAACTGAAACTGAGATGAAAATACGTGAAAAGGAAAAGTCATGAGGAAAAGCTTTCCGGCAAAAAAAACTTTGACTCGTGTCATTCATAAAAATGATTTAAAAGCGCTTAACAGACAAAAAATAAATAAAAAGAAAATACTCATGCCAAAACGTGTTTAAACTTGTCCCAAGCTGGACAGCGTCTGTCATCTGTTCAGTCAAGTCATTGACATTATAAGCACGCTTAAGATAACAAAAAAGTAAGCTCGAGTGGAGAAGATGAAGCGATTTTGAGATAATTTAACAGAGTTTGCCAGTAAGACATATTAAATGCAGTATTTCGCAAAATCAATGCAAAGGTGGTGAAGCGTTTGAGGTGAAATTTTATTGTCACCCTTGAAATAAAAACATTTATGGTCAATTTGTGTGTACTGACCCACTATATCTCTTATGGCCATTGCAATGTTGTAGTCTAGACGCGCATTAATAATTAAGTTATTAATTACGTTCACACTTGCGGCCCAGCCCCCCTGCAGTTAACAATCAAGAAAATGCACTTAGCTATGCAAACAAAAGCGATAAAAGCCTTTGTCAACTTCTTTGCATTTCCATATTCAACAATAATGCCGGAAATTGTACAGTAAACGACTTTATGTATGAATGTCATTCACTTTGCTGGACTTTGTTGCTATTGTAATCTTTGCACAGTGGATGAAATTACGAATGTCAATAATCACAAAATTTCTATTTTTTGATGAAATTTATTACAATAGTATGTCTTATCTACATTAAAAATTTTTATTACCATAGAAATTCCTAATATTTTGTTTTCAATCGACTTATATTTATGACTATCGTTATCGATCTACACTTCTGAATTCGAGCGCCCTTTAGTTGTAATTCCTTTTTGACATAAATTTTTACATGAAAAGGAAATTATTTTTATTAAAAGGCAGGTCTTTTCTATAGTTTTAATAATATTGAACTAAATCGTTGGTACACTTATTCGATAACTTCTAACCTATCGAATTATGAAAATAATTATATTGCTTTTAATCACGGAAAGTTAGTTTTGTAGCATTTTTAAGTTTGTGATAATTAGAATTTTAATTTTTCAATTTTACTTCCAACATTTTGAAAGAAAATAATATATGATCTTTCAACTAATGGGTGCGCCATCTGGCATTTGGAATTGCAACTATGAATTTTAGACTTTGTGAAAGATAAAACATAATGCTGGTAGTTGTAAAAAATCAAAGTTATATAGTCACTCAAGCTGCAGGTGTATGACACATAGTTTTTGGTATTGGAATTTTGGATTGTAGACTTTTCATGAGAAAACTTTTATTCGCAATGTATCAGTAAGTAGTGATATATTCGATTATAAATGGGGGCATTTGCCTCCGCCTTTGCAGCGATGAGTATATTTTTTGTTTTTAAGTTTTTGAAAAGAATTTCCATTTTACTTAAACATTTTGCAAGAAAATCACACATAAAAAAAATTGGGGCTACGTGATGAAAGAAATCGTTGAAAATATGAGAAAACAAACATAATTTTGAATTTGCCTTACTATATGTCTTTATTAATAATAAAGATAGATATTGCCATCAAACTATTAACATTTTATGATTGCCACATTGTTAATCACTCCCACTGTGCTTTGAGATGAGTTCACAGCTTGAAGTCGTCGTCGTCGTCCCCCCGCTATTATGTTTTTATGTATAAATAATTTACACTGTCATAATCTCTCTCATTCACATTACAAAGCGAAATTAATCAGGAAATAATTTATTTATAGTAGTGCCAGCCATATAATTATATCGTAAAATGCAACATAGCCGCATAGCTTTTATTTCTCTTTAATTAATTTAAAATTTTTGTTAAATATATATGTTGTTATTTTCTACTTCTTTTAGAAAATGTTTGCTTTAAATTTATTGTATTATGCATTTTGCTGCTGTTTTATGACTGCAAGCCTCTTGATTTTCATATTTATTTCTTTTATACGATTATCCATCTTACCAAATGCACACACTTTTCCGGCTCGTTGCCATGCTTAGCTACGTTGCGGTTTTCAGTTTCAGTATTTTCCTCGATTGCATTTCTCTGCTTTTATTATGCATTTTTCAATTACGTTATTTTCTGTTTTGATTTGCTGAACAAATAAAAAAGCTTTGCGTGAAATTGGTTTTCGAAAGAATTGCGGCCAACTTGATACCGTCCAAAAGTATTGCGATTGTTGTATTTGGCTTGAAGAAGTAAAGAAAGTGTTTCTGGCAGGTTTTCGCAATTACTTAAATAGCTGGGGGAAACTGTGTACAGTTTTCTTGGAGTGCAAAATGTTTTATTCCATTTTCCATTCTAATAAGAGAAAAGCCACAGTGCGTATTATAGTCAGGTTGCAGTTGACCCTTTTCAGCAAACATGCTGTTTTATTTTTTTAATTCTACAATTAGTTGAAAATGGCACTTAAATAAGTTTTATCGATTAAAAAACAGTTTAAGACTGTTGGCGCTGTTTGGTTTTGTTTCATCGTTGCAGTCATCACAGAATTTGCCTTCTGCATATTACGCATACGACTGGATGACACATCTTCTTAAAATAAAAGGCGTGTGACTGTAGCGCTAGCAGCGCTTAGATATTAACAAAATATATATAGAAACAAACGGCTTAGAATTAAAAATTATTAAATATTTCTTTCTTACAGACTCTGCTCACTGACAATAACTCGTCTCTCCATATTGACACCGCTGCCGGGTGACACAAACTCACTCTCGCTGGCTGTAAAAATGCAAAGCTCCAAGCGCACATTGCGTTCTCATGAGATTCCCATAAATGGCGCCGCTGCTGCTGCTCTACTGCAGCAGAACTCCTTGGCTGTCGCTTCCATGCAGGGCAACTCGCCGGTAACTAATTTAGGCGGTTCCGCACTCATTGGTACGCCCGGAAATGTGGGTAATGCTGGTATCGGAACTGGTCAGGGCATTGAAACCGAACTGGACTTGCATTTTAGTCTACAGTATCCACACTTTATAAAGAGAGATGGCAATAGGTGGGTTAACGTACACATTACGCCATCTGGTTGCTGATTCTAAGCAGGATTTCCTTCTTTTTTTAATTGTCGTTGCTTTTCCAGACTGGTGATATTATTGCAACGCCGCAAGAAATATAAATCACGCACCATCTTGGGTTATAAGACGCTTGCCGAGGGCGTCATACGCATGGATGCCGTGTTGCAGAAATCCATGGATATGACCATCGAGTTGACCGCATCGGGCAAAAATGGCCGGCCGGGCACTGTGGTGGCCTGTTTGCGCGCCGAGCGCGTCTCCTCCATTCCAGTCGACCACGACAATAAAAACAACAACAGCGTGCTGCTGGCAGGTAAGTCTCTTTTAGAAAACCAAAAAAAAGAAAAACTCATTTTCATTCAGGAATTCCTTTGGAATTTCAAATTTTACCAAAAAGTAATCTTTAGAGTTGTAAGGAATTTATTGCAAAATTCATAACGAGCAAATAAATAATTAAGAGAGGAGATAAATTCCGTGCCATAAAAGTAAAAGTGTTGATGACGCACACAAGCTAGGGCAATAAGCAATTAGTGTGGCTACTTGGCAAATTATAACAGCTGTGGTCAGACCTGCGTCCAGTTTGTAGATGCTGCCAAGTGTAGGTCCCATGATGGGCCGGGCCTGATGCGCTGTTACGCTGACTTTATATCTTATTAATGTTTGTTATTGTATTTTATGCGTTGCCAATGCCTCCAATTAAATTTTATGTTTATGTTAATTGTATCTGAAACATTTGCACACCCCAGGGAGAGACACAGGGTGAGAGTGAGGCTGAGGGTGGGATGCAGACGCATGCCGAGACATTAAACTTTAAGACGATGACGTCAGCAGTGGGAGCTATGCCAATGCAGCATATTTCAAATACTTTTATTCTATTCATTTTTAATTCCTCTTCAGCTGAAATACTTTATTGTTTTGAATATACCCCCAAAAAGTTCCTCTTGACAACAACCCAACGAGACTGCCAAGAAAATGCAGAATTTTTTCACTACAGTGGGAAATCATTAGAGAGCAACAACACATCACAGCATTCTAGGCTATTTTTGTACATGAAAAGTGCGCCAGTGCACGAATTGTGTAAAAATGTTTAGTCAGCATTTGTAATGGGGAAATACTTTGGGAGTTGAACTATGTTGAGTTAAACGCGTGACTAAATGGTACCTGTGACGATGGGATAGCTTTGAACCTAGTGTGTGTGCATCCAATCCATGGTGATTGCCTTAAGTGAAACTGTACTTAAGGCAAATTGTCAGGAAATATTAAGTGCTTATTTCCAAAATAAAAACTTGAGAGAGGGCAGCCGAATCAGGGAATTGGCGAGAAATGAAAAATACGGACGAACGCGTATATAGAAATAGCTGAGTAGCTCATATATTTGAGATCCTTTAGACGAATTGCGTCATTATATCATATTGCAGAGAATATGAAAGTTAAAAAAAAGTTGGTGAATAGGTTCGATGGCAGTAAGACGGCTACTGCGATTCCGTCAATGTGGTCGGTTTAAAATTAATATATTTTAGAGTTGTGGCCAAAGTGGAGAGAAATAAAAGTTCGGAAATAAGGACAGCTAAATTGTGTTGTAGGAAGATGACATAATGAATCGTCTCTTTTAGTATAGGCAAATATGCATGTTAAATCAAGTTATCGAGATAATTGATTCTTTGAAAATGCCTTTTTTTACTATATCGAACCTCCGATACTTTTCTCTTTTAACTCATCGAAATATTTAAAAGTATCTTTAAGGTTAATGACAATAGCATTTAAGACCGATTTAAAATCGCGTAGCACGCACAGAACATCTAATTTCATCATACCCATCTAAACTTTTAAGTACTCGTCATCGCCACATGCAACTCTTAACCCAATCAATCTCTTTCTTCCGTAACAAATGCATTTTGCACTTCAGCTGTCGCCTTCGAGTCGCAACTTGAACAAACTTTTGCAGCTTGCACCAACTTTTTGCTGTGAATCTGTTAAGTTTTCTTCCAGCTTAAGCAAAAGTTTTTGGCCATGGTGTGCCTGTCAGGCTGTTTTACCACTTACACACTTACAGACCAACACCTAGGGCATTTGTCACCTTGTCTCGTGCTCAAGGTAAAGGGCATCGGGAATAAACGACATTCGAGGTGTTGTCGCATACATGGCGTATGCGCGTTTCTAATGCCTGCTACTAATTCATTACAACATGGAGCACTTGAGCGCAAATTTGGTTTCTGTCACGATTACCCCGAACTCCCTGCATAGCGCACTAGACACTCGGATATGGCCATCAACACATTGCCCATTGCAAATTGCTTTTCACTTGATTAAACATGCATGAGTTAGACGTTGTTTTGGGACGTGTTTTTGTGGCCTTGCCACACCAAATGTTGCAGCAAGCAACTTGCAACTTGTGTCGACCCGACCTGTGCCTGCATAAATTTTCAAGCGACATGCATACATAACCATATAGAGAGCGTATCTCTCAGATAGATGTCTGTTGATAGCCTCACATGGCACATGGCAATGAATAGTGGCACGCCCAGCCATCAGCCAGACGTGTGGACAGACAGCAAGCGGCAAATGTCAGCCGCAGTCGCAGCCACCAAACACCCAACAAAATTTGTTAGTAGTTTTCCTCTGTTGTTGCGGAGTAAAAACTTTCATCTTCCATTTTTTTTTTTCGCAATTTTTTGCACTTGGCTCTTGTCCAAGAGAAGGCACAAACGCATCGGGAGCCGCGGGTCAAGACTCAATAAAAATCATTGCCCACCGAAAGTAAGAAATAGCAACAGAAGAGCGATAATATATTATTCCACAAGAGACGTCCTCATGGTAACCATATTCCGCGCTATCTTTCGCTAATATTGTTGCATCAGTTTAAAATTGAGAATTTGCGAGCATATGAGAAATGAGCACAAGAACTAGAATGCAAAGACCTTTTACCTCAACCTATTTAGTTTATTGATTTTTCTCTTTAAGCTGTTCAATGTCCGGCCTCCAAAAAGAAAAACAAATGCGCTAAAAAAATTAAATATGTTTTCCCCACTGTGGCTGCTTCTGGTGCCGACTCTGAAAGTGGCTGTGGCTATGGCAGTGGCAGGCAGAGTGGTGAATGGCAGCCCGCTTGTTGAATGTGAAACGCCCGCTCGTTGCTTACTTGCCACACCCAAAGTGGCAACATTGTGGGTGTTGATATGGCTGTGAATGTGGATGTTGCTCGTTGGTTGCCAGATGTGCCTGCCTGTGCTTGGCACCATTAGTCAGGCGCTCCTTTATCATGAGAGTTGCAAGGTATTGGACCCAAAATGAGGTTGCCCCCTCACTTTTGGGTGGTGCTGCTGCTGCTGCACGCCTTTGGCATTTTGGCCTTTTTCGTATGTATGTGGCTTGTTTTTGGTGTTGAAAAATGTAAACTTGTTTGCGTTTGGCATATTTCATGAATTTGCCAGCTCTTCCAGCCGTCTTATTCGTATTTTTATTTTTTGCGCACCCATTCCAAAAGGTTTGTTCAACTAACTGTCTGTTATGATTATTTTACTTGCTGAAAGTTGAAGACTTTTGTGGGAGAAGAAGTCTCCTGTAATAACGCCCACATGCAGTTGCTATTAATGGCTACCTCGGCTGTGTTGACGGTGATGGTGATGGCAATGGTGCTGTTGACGACTGAATGCCACTTTCCATGTTGCTGCTGCCGCTGCTGACAAGGAATGGAATTAAACCATTTGTCCTTGTGCGCATGAGATAAGCAGCGACGTACTTGTTTTGACGTTGATTATATACAGCCGCTTAATACCGACTATAATACACACTGTGTGTGCTTCGGAAAAACCTTTAAATAAAACGTAAAAAATAAGGTTTTGAGAGAACCACGTACGGGGGAGCTAGGAATTTTCGTGAAGGAATGTTGGCCTCAACGGATATAGTAGTGTGACTGGTCTTAACAGTCTTTGGTCAAGCTGCAAGGAAGAAAGGACTTGTTTACAGGGTATAAACAAAAGCAACACACTTGTGACGCTTTTCAGTGTCTATATCTGTATCTATGGCTGTTCTTCTTACTGTGCATAATGTGCAGGCAGCCAGCCCCCCTGCAGGCAGACAATCAACGCTTTGTACACTGTCCCTGCGCTCCGGGCGCACTCTCGAGCCTGTCGAGTGTTTAATGGCGAAATGCGTAAATAATGCCGAGCAAAGCTTTGTCGTGTCGCATACATTGTTCATTTGTTTGGAATGGTAGTGTTCTCCCATTGGGTATCATCCCCATAGAATATTGACAATCTCTTATCGCAATGTATACAACAAATGCGTCCTTCCTGTCATCTAATGATGTCAACAGGAAAACCGACTCCTTCACCTCCTTCCCTCACTCCAAACGCAGTCACTCGTTTAGTCAAGGTCAAATCGAATTTTCGCGTGTTCCAATTTTTTTTTTTAGCGCCTGTCCAAAAATGTTTAATTCTATAATAAAATACAACGTCCAACGACTGAGAACCAAACAAACATTAAATCAATGTTCATTATGCGCATTACTCATACGCAACGTTGATGCTGTGTGGTTGGTTGAGCTAATGTGTTCAAAGTATTCTTGGAAAATGTCAATGAATTTATGTACTTTGCAGCTTATACACTACTAACTACACATGTACCGCCTGCATTCAGCACTTTTTTCGTGGAAATTTTGGCGAGTTAATTAGAATTACGCATTGCCGAGCACACCAGTTGGCGAATTGCGAAAACTTGGGCCAATGCCAAACTCACGTGTGCCACACAGTCAAGGGAGAGTGAGTCAGTGAGCTCTTTAAACGATTTTTTTGTTGACTTGAATGTGAATTTGCTGCTAAAGTGTCAACAATTGTCGGTTAAATGTATTGGCCCTAGAAACAGATACGCAATCTCACATAGAAGAATAAATACTTACGGAATTGCATAGAAACACAGAGATGCGCATCATTAAGTTGTCCGGCAACACGTTAATAATAGCAAAGCAACAAATTGACTCGACTATCCACACAACAGCAAACTTCATATATAGGAAAAAAAAAGGTTATGATGCAGACAAGGTCTTCTCCGACGGAGGGATACTGTATATACAAGCGTTCTGCATGGAACACTTTAAGCTGCATTTAACTTACTGTCTTAACTTACTGACCTTGGAATTGCATGGTAGGATGTGTCTTCGATGAGTATGCGAATTGTGAAATGCACCAAATGGCAATACTGGCAATACAAGCATTTTGTTCGATCTGGAGTTCCAGTTCAAAGATTCATAAGATTCTAGCATAACCTGTCTCCAATGTGTAGTTAGTGTATAAAACATACTTATATGTAATTGCAGTTATTACTGCTGTCGCTGTCATTACGCCCGGATTGGAAAAACAAAGACCAGAATGTCTGATTCACAAAGATTCCAGTAGGAGTTTTATCAGCCAGAGACGTGGCCAACACCCAAAGACAGTGTGCGAAAGAGGTGGCCTGCTGCAGCTCCACTTCACAAACATCTTAAGTAAAGCAACAACTTCAAGTGGGCCAACATGCTTGTTCAACAGTTGTCATACAATATATAAAGAGTATATAAGTTTGGCTGTGGGGTTTGTCAAAACGTACTGCAAGCCCTGGCAAACGGAAACCCTTTCGACTTGACTTTCTCAACACTTCCTCCCTTAAGACTAGATAATAAATGTTCAATGGCAAATTTTTGTATTTAGCAAAAAATACGATTTAACTTATCGTTACTTCAAGGATGAGATGGAAGGTATACAATTTTCACACATTCAAGTGTATAACATCTTCGATATGATTTTAATTCAGTTTTTCTTTTCGTGATTTGGTTGTTGCTTGGTGCATTGTTTTTGTCGTCGATTGTGTGTCTGGTCGTTGACATGCCAATTGCCAACGATAAGAATGACAAGTAATGCCCAAATGCGGCCCATTCATGCGTTGGCTTTTGTTTCGCCTTGTCATTCAAGAGGTCTTTGGTGAAAACCTTGTCCAACTCACTTCCTCTTACAATGTCTTTCTTTCGGACAGTTTCGTGTAATCTGCTATTATATCATTTAACGGTATCTTTAATGCTGTCAAAATTTACACTCCAAATAACTGTTGAGCACATACATTTTCAATTAAACTTTTTGTCTGCGTTCAAATTTTTCTCGATATCTCTACCATGGATCTATCCATGGACTGAGCGATGAACAATACCTCAACCACCCACCCACACATGCCTTTAGGCACATCGTGCACGCGATTCTTTTCAATGAAGTAGTAAACATCCACTGCTGAGAGGGGGAGAGAGAGAGAGAGTAAGAGAGTGATGTGTCCGAAATCGTTTATAAGAAAAATTCAATTTTTTTTATCTGGGCATTGAAATGTTGAGAATTACACAAATTATATGAAATTATGTGATTTCCGCAAAGTTTTTTAAAGTTGCATAATTTTGTGGTATAGATTTGATACAAAAGTAAAAATTAGAAATCCCTCCGAAAACTTGACCCCCTTCAAAGTACTTGTCTGGTTGCATTAGTTAAATTCTGACATAAATACGGGAGACTGAAAAGTACGCAATGCCAACAAGCGGGGGCAATTTTCTCAATTCTATCATAAAAACTTTTACTCACAGAATTTTCCAGAAAATTGAATGAAATTTATTATTATATCATTGAGATTTCTGGCACATACCCATTGAGGTGTCTATGTGAGTGTGTAAGGTGAAAACCGGCCGGTAAATAAAATAAATATAAGATAAGGCTGCCCGGCCACCAAGCGACAACAAAAACAAAACCGAAAAAAATCACATACGATAAACAAGTGATGATAGAGAGCGGGCGTGGAAAGAGATAATCAGCCATGGTGATGTTGAGCGGCGGGAAGAGCCAGTTAACAAGACTAACTGACTGACAGGAGCTTGTACCATATACAGCTAGATATCTTATCGGATTACAGCCTTCTACTAAATAAATAATTAAGATCCAAATATAGACAAGAAATTAATTAATCATCTTGTAATAATGTCTGTACTATTGTACAAAGTCAACTGAAGGAAATGGCGCATAGTCATGACAAATGTCGAGAGCATTAATATACATATTAATACAAAATACCCCGATATATATATTGTTTGTTTTTTTTTGTTATATACTAAGTATTTTATGTATATACATATATAATAATAGCCAATAACCTGCCGACAATTCGATGCCCAACTAGCCATTAATAGGCTGAATCGAACCGTATAAATAGCACTAATGAGTACTTTTCGAAAACTGTGTGTGTGGGAGGAGGGTGTGTGCAGCGTGTTGACACTTGTGAGTGTTTCTCATTTGTACTCGCACTTGTTGTACTCATATACTCGAGTGCTGGCCACGAATAGGGAGTAAAGGCCAAAAAGTACGTGTGTAATAATCATATAACTCGACTCTTAGTTGAGATAATTTCCTATTGATTGAAAGAAAAAATTTCACTCATAGTAAGGTTAACTCATTGCGAGAGTAAACAGAGAAATATGAAAATAGGGTGATTTTTTTTATTGTTGAATTTTGTAATTTTTAGTCATGAACCAGAGAGCTTGAAAAGAAATATAAACATGCGAAGAAAATGCCAGAATTTGAAAAAAAGCAACAGAGCAACAAAAATAGAGAACTTTTGAAGGCTGTACTAGTTTTTTGAGCTATATGATTGGCAACGAGATATTTTTATGAATTGAATTGAGGCTAGAAGAAAAATCTTGAGAGAAAAAATACATTTACTAGAAACAAAATCAAACTTTGAAAACTCTTTGATTAATCGATTTAAAGCCTCAACATTTTTTTTCCAATTGATTGACTTTAAAGATATGACTTTTGCAACGATTTTTGAGCTTTCGTGCCACTGTGCGTCGGCTTGTACTGTAGGCTTAATATAACTGTAAGCCCGCCTACATCTGAAAAGTTTTTAAAAAGAACTTATTAATTTAGACTCTTTTAGAATCGGCTGATTAAAAAGTGTTATTCTGAAAATATTTTCTAAATGTAGAAAGCTTTTAAACGCAAATGTCCCAGCAAATCAATTATATTGGAAAAGTATAGACATCACAAAAAAAAGCAATTATTTTAATATTATTGCGAGCACTTCAAGAGCTCGCCTCGTATTTTTTGTGAGGTGAGAAAGTGCGGCCGCCAGCAATGGCTGTTAATACCGCTCACTCGCGTCCCACTCTCTCTCTCGCACTCTTCAGAGACAGTGTGTGTATATATTTCTGCCGATTCATTGGCGCTGTCAGCGACGCCGTCTCCGCCGCTTAATGCCATACAACAAAATATATTGAAGAACCTCATTGGGGGCCCATTCATTTCGCTCTTGAACGCGCAACGAAGCGAACGAATAGACAGCATAACAGACCCTCGGAATCGTGAAATAGTCACAGATATCACGTCGAGAGGTTTAACTCGTTGCAGTAAAAGCACAATAATAATAATACTACCTTATGAAGATTACTTTTCGTGATATCTTGTGATTGTGACTAAAACATACTTATTTAAGTACATAAAACAAGCTAAACAAGAGATTGCCAAACTTAAGTGCGGTGCAGTGAATGCGTGGGGGGGAAACGCGTGTGCTTTTTATTTTCATTAAATACGCAGTGGAAAAAACAAATACACTTTACCTCACTATATATATTTTAAAATAATAAAAAAAATAAAACAAAAGCTGTATAAAGTAATATAAGCAGAGCCAGCAGGCAGCAGCTTAGCAATTGTTTGTACGTGTCTTTTGTACGATCCTAACTATAGACTAGACCCTGCAGTGAAGAGAGAGAAAACAAACAACTGAACTGAAAAAAAACCCAAACTCTTTTTAACTACAGATCGCGTTGCTGAGTACTCCGACGAGGACGAAGAGGGTGAATTCAGCTCAGGCGAGTTTCCCGACGAAGCCAACGAGCTAGGCATTACCGGCTACGATCCCAAAAGGGACTATAATCCGGCCAAGCATGATATGCGCAAATATCGTAAACTACAGCGTTCGGGCATTGAGGATATTGGATTAGTTGGACATCAGCATCAGCTACAAAACCCCGTTGATAGTGACAGTGAATTCGAGATGAAGGACAAGAGCTCATCACGCGCTAAATTTAGTCGGGTGAGTCACAAAAACAAAACAATATCATTTCAAAGGTGCACAATTGAAATAATATACACATTATGTGGGAACACTTTAAAAGTAAACAACTGTCGATATAAAAAATGAGCCCTTATTAAATTTTATAAAATGCTCTTGAACTAAATACGTCAACTGAGGGCGGCAGGCAGTTGTCTAGGCTGGGGGCGAATCATATTTGGGGCATATTTACCTCTTGCCATTGTGTCCTCCTAAGCTAATGAGTATTTTACAAGTTGAGGAAACTTTCCGTTCATTTGTATAAACTGTACAAAAAGTAAATCCCGAAACGTTTAGTGTGTACACTTGAAAGAAATCCATTTCTATAAATGTATTACTTATAGTGTATTTTTTTCGATTAATTAAACATTACTTACGACTTACAAAGCTTTGTTAGCTTTCGGTTTCATTTATACTTTTTTATTTTATGTGTCCGTAATTATCAGGTGCTATGTCGAGCTATGTCAAGTCGATACTATATACACATAACTGTACCCTATACCATGTCTTATTGCCAAACTGACGCAAATTTAGGCAAAATACTTGCAATTATTTCCGCAAGCAAAACAAAATAATTTGTAAAATTAAAAACAGAGAAACAAAAAAAAAAAAAGAACCGCCTTGTTTTTAAACATTTTCACTCCCGCTGCGCGTGGCTCAAGGCATTTCTTCTATATGATATAGTAGACAATACTAGGTGAAAATATGTTGAAAATTTTCTTTGACACATAAAATGAGATACAGTAAATGCTTGAATAGAAGAAATACGAAAAGAAATATGAAAAAAAAAATTAAGTGTGCAAATAGGAAAAGTTAGCTCGTGCGCCGATTTTGGTGGAGCTGTCTACAGAAACGAATAAAAAAAACTATTTTTACAAATATTTCCTATAGCACAGTAATAAGTAGTTGATAGATTTTTATCAAATTTAACTCAGCGCTTCGAAACAAATGAATTTATTTAAAGTCTTTTCGAGGTGCTTCGTGGGATGAAAGTTAATCAATGTTCCCATTTGATTTTTAGACCTCAGCTGAATAAAAGCTAAAGAATTAAAATTTTTTTTGATAGAAAATTTGCAATCGATTTTGTATGCGATCGATCCCTAGATAAAAACCGCTTAGTATTGAAGCTTACTGAAATTTTATGTTATGCTTTGAAACAACTTTTTTCAAACGTGGTTTTTATTGTATTTATTTTTTATATTTTTTAAAGGCAATCAGCCAACAAAAGCTACCAGCATATATTTGGACCAATACATCGCACCACGTTATTATCACATTGATACAAGTAAATTATTAAAATAAAAATATATTTTTAAAACTTATCCAAAAATGAATCATCTGAAGTCATGCATCTTTGATATAGTTTTTCAAAACGTGTCTGAACGCACTGAATGTAAAATTCAATTTAAATTCCAACTCGTTTTGCACTTATCAATAATCAAATCTTTGCCACTAAATGTAAACGCTCGCCTGTCGAAAGTTCATAAAGATTGATAAGCTGATTAAAATTCTCATATTTAAATGTAGCTTCTAAAGTAGCTAAGAAAATGCCCAAAATCTAAAGCATCGATCGCATCGGGCGTGTACCTACTGTACTAATGTACAATTCGCTTTGACCTTGCATTACTTTTGATTAGTTGACACTGCTGGCATAGTTTTTTGCCTAGTTTTAGTTTAGTCAGCCTTGCCAAAAGTATCTCTTGGATACTACCAACCAACCCACCCAACTTAGCTGTCCTAATAGCAGGCAATGCACCTTACCAAGGCTAAACTATGGCGAATTTGTTTGGCTGCAAAATTTTATACTTAAAATGAATATCAAAATCAACAAACTTTGCTGACGTCAGCCATATGTGGAGTAAGAATACTGCATAATATTTACAAATTTATATAAACATTTTGTATGTATATAAGGTACGTTCCTTGTATATAATAGACATGCACATAAGGAAGCAAGTTCAACAGGAGGCGCGTGTTTTGCTCTTGGCCAAGACATCGTCGGCTTCATCTTAGCAGGAAGTAGCAAAGTAAACGGCAGTAAACAATGACAAGAACAACAATTACTGGGTCCATTAATAAGAGTACATGTGTGCTGCATGTAGTGCACGTGGAGGCCACGCCCTACTGCTGCTGCAGACTTGTGATTATACACTGCACATCCAAAGGGTTGGGCATAATGTTGGCTTAGCGGCAAATATGTAACAACTTGGAGGATGGAAGCGCCTACATAATACGAGGAATCAAAACTAAATATGAGGTTAAGGTTTTCAATCGAGAGTACATAGTTTTCTAGTTCTAGACTAGAGTCTTGGGAATTCACTTAACTGCACATAGTGTATGCTGTAGTCGTATGGTGCCAAGTTACCCAGTTACCCCTCATGTTTCAAGGCAAGTAACGCGCCCCCACGTCTATAACCAGCTGCATCAGCTCGGTAGTGCTCCTTGAGGTATGCTATATATGAATAGTGCACGTATAACTCGTCGTGTGCACACGCATTTCCTTGATTACAATTAACGAGCAGAAATAGCCGCAAGACATATAAAAAGTGAAGCAGTGCGTCTTTAACGGGTCTTACATGCTATTTCTGAAGCTATATAAATAGTTCTCTAACTAACCATCAATTGTTTGTTTATTTTTAAATGCTTCTACGGCGTCATAACGAATTATTACCCATACGCCGCGTGTGCACCTGTTAAAATATTGTCTATACGAGGGACGTCATATTTGGTATTTGATATTAATCATTTTACCTACAGCCCTGGAACAGTTGTTGCCTAGCACTTTATTTCTTAATGAATCCTACCGCCTTCCATTTACGCTTTTGTTGCATAAAATTCCAAAATATCCTCTCCGCGGCATACTTTGCGAACAGCCCTCGTTGAAGGAGCTTTGCGGCACAAAGCGATTACAACAATTAAAGCTGTTTATGCTTTAAGGCTGGGCCGACTAATTGCTAATACCGCTGCGCAGCCTTGGCTTTAATGCCACCGCCGTCTGGGTACTTGAAGTGGAACCACCTGGGGGTAATACTAATTTGCCAACATGTTTAGCCAGTTTGTTCCTGCACAATGTATATCCCCATTGCTCCTCCAGTCTGTATGGTTCTGATGGTTGCCGCCTGCCTGCTTTGTCAACATCCATGCAGGTGTAATATAAACCTGAGGCGCTTATTATTATTATGCTTCTTGTTGTTGTTCTTGTTGCTGTTGCTGTTGTCAGTCGCTGCTAATGTTGTTTAATGTGTTGGCTTTTATCGCAGGATCATTTAAAATGTCTACCGTAGATAAAACAAAAAAAAATGTTTAATGCTTAATGACAATTAAAGCCAGAAGATGCGCAATTAAAAATGTTTCTTTCGTTTATTTTTTTAGGAATCGCTTCTTTGTCTACTTGCACCTTAAGTGCAACTTCTGTAAGCTATCAGAAAAAGCAATAAATTGAGGCAGTTATCCTTGGGATTTAACTTTAATGGCATATATGAAAAGTATAAGCACGCAATTGTAGGCTTTTTGCATAGTTTATCTGCAAGAAATAAATATCAAAACTATATATAGAGTTTATATAGCTTGCAATATAAAAATGATAATAGTTTTATGATTCCAAGTGTTTGCCTAAGATTAACAACTTTTTTTAATCAAAAGCCGGAAAGAGTAAAACACATTTTACAATGAGTTGCATGGTCAGCTCATGATAAGTGCTGATTTATACATAAGTATCAGTTCGAATTTGCAAACTTTTGGATGAACCATAAGATGGTGCGCCAGATATCTCTCTGTATTCATTTTGTTGTATAAAGACCTGTAGAATTGCTTTTCCGCAGCTTTACTATAAGAGAACCCCTATTAAAAAAAACAATAAACAATTCTCCCCTGATAATATATTTTGTAAATGTTATTTTATCAAAACCAAGCTGTATTCTCACAACCCTCAATTGCCCGCAGAGCCATTAGTTTATTTCCCAAAACACAGCTCCCAAATCCCAACAAACAGAAATTAATTAAGATACACCCATGCACTGCTTTTGGATCATTATCATTTCGTATCTTCTGCTATTTAAAAGAAATTTTGCTTCTTTCAACACAATGTGCAGGGGATTTCGTAATGTACTAATACCCTACCCCTCTAAACACATTGTGATAGTAATTGAAGTTCGGGGCAACACTGCAGTACCTACGACCTTAACTTAGCGATTCATTCAAAGGCGGCAATAGCTATTATTAGTTAACGTTAATGGATATTAAATGGCCCACAATATGCCACCATATCGCTGGAAGAATCATGGGCACTTGGAATATATAAGAAAATCGAAGAACAGCTAAAACCTCACAGGCGGTATTCGTATGTGTTCCTGTATAGGCGATTTTACCATTCACAACCCTTGTTGCATCCCTTGGTCTGTAGCTCAGTATGCGCAAAATAAATCGGCGATACGGAAAAAAACAAATTCCCACCAGTGTGTTCCGTTTTTATGATCTTGAGCTTAAAAATGAAATCATAAGCACAACAATAGCTTTTGTCAGGTTGTCACCCACTTCGTTTTGCTCTAATGAGAGCCACTCGAAGTGTGGCTTGATGGTAAACTACGTCAGTGCCCCACATTGCCGTCTGTTGTGCTATTCAATGTCCTCACAACTTGTAAGCTAATTGGCCAGAATGAAGTGGAGCAGCAAGCACTCGAAAGTTTTCAAAAGGAAGGAGGGGTGGGAGTAAAGTGGCCACAAGTAGCGCACATAGTTCAATGTTGGACCAATTAGCATAAACATTTAAGGGCTCGAATGAAACTTATGTGCCTGACTGACTGTACGTTTCTTCAATTTTCTAGACGATTTCCTTGCAACAGCGCAACCTTAAGCAGAAAATTGTTGCTCTGCTGAAGCGCTTCAAGGCCAGCGAGGAGCTGGAGGGCGAGTCGCATCGCGGTAACGCTGCTTTACGTGGTGAACGAGATTTGGATGCGCTCTTTCAGGAACTAGAGTCGCTCTCCTGTTGTGAGGGAGATGATTCCGGTCCGGATATGGACAGCATATCGATTGGCTCGACGCCAAAGCCATCGCTGCGTCCGTTCTTTACCAATTCGAGAATAATGCTGCACGACAGTGCCATGGGTAATGGCAGTGGCAGTGGAGTGGTTGGCTTAGGCGGTGCTGCCGTTGGTGTACCAGGTGAGTTGCTTAAAAATATAAAAAAATAATGAAAATATATATATATTGTTCGAATAGATTGTATACAACTTTTATATAGAGTAATTATTGCAGCATTTCATTTTTTTATATGTTGTTGAGTTGATGCTGCTAAGCGATTTGTCTACTTCAATATTATTAACATATGTAATTCTTAATTATTACAAGTATTATGTTGAATTTCTTAGTTAACGATAATAAAAGAAAGTGCATATAGATGATGAGGTGGCCCATATTTCGACACATAACTTTGGAGCATGTACATGGCACGTAAGCAGAAAAAAACTTGTGCGCAATTATGCTTCGTCACGTAACGTAAGGCGTCACTTTACGTTACGTTGTTTCTGCTTGCTCCTTGTGGTAGGGGGGACATGACAAAAGTATGTCACCTGAGCTTAAAGGCTGGGGGAGGGGGTGGAACAATTTCCGTTGGGTAAAAACTATGTAACAATTTATTAACAAAAAAAAAAGAAAAAAGTTAACATGTTTTGCTAGCCCATTTGGGGGTCAGTACAACGGCAACCATTGTTACCGGCACGTCCTCAGTTGGGTCAAGGTTGTCAAGTTGCTAAAATGTCGCACATTTTTTGTGCATGTTCGGACGCACACACACGTACACACGCATGCAGACAGACGCTGGGACACATGGACGCACGGAAACAAGGCCAGTGCCAAGCGGGACAAATTACTTGATATACAGACATGGAGACAGAGAGAGAGTAAGAGAGAGGGGGAGGGAGGGAGCAGTTAGCAGACAGACTTTCAGAGAATGAAAATTGCAATAAATTCAACAGACTGTCCAAAGTTGGGCCACCTCATAAATTATGCTCGGGACAATTTGCATATAAAAATCACGCTGCTTCAGCGTTTTCCTGGGGTCGCATTAAATATAAATTTGTCTTTCGAGAAACCATTAAACCAAACCTATTTGCATATAACATGAGCTGCTTATTATTTACTAGTTTGCTGCTTTTTATTTTTATTTTCGTACATCAAAGAGCTGTAATTATTGTTTTGAAATTATTTATTTATTATTTTTCAACTTAAAATTTAAGCGTTAAGTGTTTATATATTTCAAAATATTTTGAAAATACAAAAACAAAACAAAAGCAATACATAAAATACCAACTATTTAAGACAAATACAAAACAATATCAACAAAGAAACATTTGCATGGCTTGAACAATTTCTTTTGCAGGAAACTCTGAGCGCAGATCATCGGATAAAAGCGACCAATTGACTAATTCATCTTACAATATTGAAAATAACAAAAACCAAAAATGCATTCATTTAACAAACAATAACAATTCGGCAACAACACCAGGTCTGTGTAAATGACACCAATTCTAAAAGAAAAACTAATTCCCAAACAAACAAAATCCAACCCTTAAAGACAATCAAATCAATCCAAATTTAGTACAAAACATGCAAGCTTTAACATCTTACTTTTAACTATACTTGTATCTCTTATCACATTATTCCTATGCATTTACGTGTCCATACATTTCATTTATCCCTTAAAATCGAAATGTTAAAAAGCGAAATTAATTATGTTCCAACTCCCGATGAGTGTTGTCCAAAATATTACTGTCTGCGTGCGTCTATGTACCGTTCAATGTTTATCGATAGTTTCTCAATTTTTGAAAATTATATAGTTGATTTATCGAATTTAATTAATTACTATTACTAGTAGAAAGATTTTTGATTTTTTTGGTGGGGGAGGGGGGACTGATAGACTTATTCTTTCTCCCTGCTTCTTGAAAGACGCAAAGCTGCTGGACTCAACTTCTAAAATAAAAATCCACCTATTGCATCAAACAATAAAAAAGCGCAATTTTCGAACCGAATAAGTATATCGATATTCGGTTGTTCCCAAAGGAACTTGCTTCGGTTCAGAAAAGAAAAGTCGAAAAGAGATGATTTAGTATTTTTCCAAAAGCAGTGACGGATTTTAGCTCATCGGAATCAAGCTCCACTACCAGTTATTTAAAGAAGATATTCTATTCTTGATTACTTTATCGCACTCCCAGTTGTTTCTTTTATTCTTTAAATTTTTTAAAATGCACTGAGTTTGGAATATATGTTGGTTGGGTTACGTTGAGGAAGAGGTAGGTCATTGTTACGCCCACTAATTTAAAAATTTGAGTAATAGCAAAAAGAATGAAAGGAATGCAGTTAAATTGGGTGAGATTAAGTGACAGACACCCTTTATGTTGAATCATTTTGAGAATTTTGGACTTATAGGAGTCGTATTACGCAGGTCGCCTAAAAAGATTCAGGAGATGATACGTCCCAGAACGTATACTTTCTATCACATCTCATCAAGTGTAACAGGTGCTTTACTTCTCTTGTGGAAAGGCGGGATTCGGCAGATGAGACAAAACTGGACAATGTCGTTCATTGCCTAAGAATCCTCTAGTAATGATCTGATCTGTATATCTTAAATCAATATCAAATCGCTTATAATAATACAAAAAAATTGAGAAACAATCAATGAATAATCCCTGCTTTGAACACCTCATCCTGCCTCACACTCACGCACACACAAACACACACGCACACAGACACACACACACTCACAATTAGAAACTTTGTGTAGCTGTTGTAATTGCATCGTGTTCTTCTTAGCTTGCCTTTCTTTTTTAAGTATAAGTGTAATTAGAAGTAATTATTTTTTTTTTAACTTTACCATACCGATTCCAACATTGCATGCACAATCCGTATCCCGTAACTTCGACCTATAATTACATAAATATGCGTGTTCTACGTTAGTCTTCTTTTTCCACAAACAAAAAAACTACGCACTTGAAAAATATTCCATACACGCTTGGAAAACTCTTTAAGTAGTTCACCAAATACGTCAATGCCCAGCTTCATACCCCCCATTAAAAATGTTGTGGCTTACCCTAAATCATTCGTTAACGACGACCCCAAATATTATGCCGTGTTTTGCTTTGGAAAATTTAAATGAAGCACCACGCTAAAATCATTTCTATGTACGACAATCTTAATTCCACCGTACCCCTAATACCGGGCCATACCTTCACGGTCAGCACTTTGCATACGTGGGTGGCGACAATAAAACGAACGAATACGTCGAAAACGCTTTAATTATATTTTTTCGGCGCTTGTAGCCGGCATTTTGATTATTTATTTATTTACATCGCCTTGCGGCAAGCATGTGAGCGTCGACCTACGCACACTGACGCCTTGAGAATCAGTCGTCTTGGTTTGGGTCGTCGTCGTCGTCGTCGTCTTTGTGGGACGCGAGTTCCCCATATCTATTTTGGGTTCTTGTGTTGTGACACACTTGCAAGTTTGTGTGGGCTTAAAAATTGAGGATGAAAACGATTCTCCGCACAGGACAAAAACCTAGAAAAATTCAATCTGTATCTGCAGTCAAAATATAAGAGTCGAAAAGATCTTAATCACTTTTGGAGCCATTTCTCAAATATCTTTTACAATTTTGTAACCACCGAACGCATACACTTTTGCGAAGTGTGCAACTTTTCCAACTTTTTCATTTCTCACTTTTTCGATCTTTCTTCTTACCTACTAACTCTTGTAAGCATGTCCAGTTTTGAATGTCTTTATTATTTATTGTCCAATTTTAGAGTCTCTTTAGATTATGTCCCTGCACGAATCAAGCAAATCTTCAAAAGATACTCACAACTTGTCTTGTATTCTCCCACAGATCGCTTGGACTACCGCAACGATAGCTCCGGCAATGAAGGTAATGCCGGTAATACAGATGGACAAACTTCCGATCCACAAAATAGTCCGCCACGCGACAAGGACTATATGCGCATGCAGCATCAATTGACCCCAGTGAGCTCCGTGGGTGCTAACATGTCGAACACTGTGACACCCGATAAGACAGAGAAACGCTCGCGCCTATTTCGTACTTCAAGCAATACACCAGGAAGCGGTGGCGCCGGTAGTGGACTGAATCTTGTTGGTGGCAGTGGCGCTGGTGGCAAGAAGAAGCAAACGCTGAGCCTCAGCGCAGAACCGCGCTCAGTATTAGAGACATGTCTGTCTCCAACCAATGTGGAACCGCGCAAATTGCTGCTTGATCAGCTAAGTCGCGTATTTGCTGGCGAGGAGAATGCCATACCCGAGGTGGTAACTATAATTAGTCCGCCAGAGGCATTGGGTGGCAGCTCGTTGCTTGCCAAATTGGTCAATCTATTTGCCAACTCCTTTAAACCGGCATTTGTGCCACAAAACACCGCCGAGGTGAAGGCTGTGCTACAGGCGCTCATGGCCAAGATACAAAAGTAGTAAGTATTGTGTATAGCGGCATCCATTTTAAGCTTTTAATCTATGTGCAATCTTTCTCTGCTTTTCAGTTGTAACTCCAATGCCAAGCCACCGCACACGGTCAAGGTGCTGCTTATAGGCGGCGATTGGCTGCAGGGCGCCACTTTGCGTCATTATGTGGAGCTGCTGGGCGTACGACCGCCAGACTGGTTGAATCACTTGCGTTTCTATTTGGTGCCCATAGGCGGCAGCAGCACTGGCAGCGTGGCGCGTCATTTGAGTCAAATGGATCAAGCATATGCAGCCATGTTTGGTTCCGACAATTGGTCGCAGCTGTGCGAACGTGCCGCAGCTACAGCAGCCGCCGTCAGCGCTGTAACCACGGTCAATGCCACAGCATTGACAACAAGCCTTGGCGATGCGGCAGGAGTTGGCAAATCAGACATTGCCGAATTGGTGCAGCGAATACATCGTTATTTGCATGCTGCAGGGCCGTGCACACAAATACCTATTGCTGAAGCCATGGTCAACTACAAGGATGAAGACTCCTGTCAGATATTTGTGCCCTTTGTCAGTGTAAGTATGGCAAGTTGATGGACAAGCGCAAGTATATTAAAAGTCGTCTCGTATATATTGTAGGACGTGCGCATTGGCTATTTGGATGCACAGGCTTCTTTGGATCTCGAAGAGAATGCTGCCCTGCTGGCGTCAGCGAGCACAGTGGGTGGCACTGGTCAAGCCACCAGCTCAGCCATACCCATTGGCAATCAGAGCTCACCAAACGTACATGGCGGCATCTCAGGCTCACCGCCACAGCAGCAACAAAGTGTTGGACGCATATCACCACCATTGCAGACGCCGCCATCGTCGGCTTCATCATATCGTGAACGTATATCTAGTGATACGTTGGGCACACCGTCCTCACAGCAGCAGCAAAGCTTGAGTGGTGCACTGGCAGCGGCAGCTGCCGAGGCTGTGGAGCTGCAAGTGGACTATTGGCCACTAGTGCGACCTGGTGAATTACACAGCAAGGAGTCAAAGGGTGGCATGTCGCGTGGCAGCGATGCCGGCGGCAAGAATAGCATTAAGAGTACGTTTAGGAATTTGCAAGTGTGGCGTCTGCCACAGAATGCACAGCAACTGGGTGATATGTCCAACGGACTGACTGTTAGTTTCGCCACCAAGGAGAAGAAGCAGAAGCAAAGTAAGTGTGACCACTTGTGGAATACTATTCGCTCTGCTAATATGTTGTTATGCTTAACTTGCAGTAATGCGTTTGGGCAAGAAGAAGGACAAGGAGCGTGATCTTGAAAAAGAGCAATGCGTAGAGGGCGTCGCACGCTTGATATGCTCACCCAAGCAGTCGCATCCAGTGCCACTGCGAGGTAAGTTATTGCAAGACACTCTTTTTTAAGTTACAACTAAATGCCGTTCGTTTTGTTTTTTTTTTTTTTTTGCAGTGTATATCGATGGCACCGAGTGGACTGGCGTCAAGTTCTTCCAACTTTCCTCGCAATGGCAAACGCATGTCAAGAATTTTCCAATAGCGCTCATTGGTTGCACGCCAATGTCTTGTGCTGAATTATCCTAGTCATTTTATTAAGACCCAAGCGAGTTGCAAACAACATCTAGATGAACACACAAGTTACATCCATAAAGCAGGCCATAGACTTGCGCAGCAATAAAAATAATAAACGATAACGCAAAAGAATGATAATTTATTGTATTACAAACTAATTGTAAATTTTTTTAGTTTTTAAAAACTTAGATTGTATGTAAAATTTAATGTTTAATTGAAAACAAAAATGAAACAATTAATGTGAATTTATTATTTGCGAGCATCACACAGAATACACACTCCATGATGGAACTAGACAGACAGACAGACATATAAACTACAAATCATAAACAAAGAAAGCGAAAGGCTTTTAAATTAATATTTATCCAAAAAATGCAGAAAAACTATTCGTACTAGTTGCAGTTAAAAAAAAAAAAAACAATATTTAAAGAAAAAAAACAAAACAAATAGAAACTTTGCTCTTGCAGTTTAAAATTTACTTATGTATAACCCAGCTCTAAATATCTAAAAACTCTATATATATATATTGTATATGAATGCTATAAATCAAATGAACTCTTGAAAGATTGCACGCGCGCAGGAATTGTTGCTGAATTGTTAAAGGCAAAAAAAAATGGCACAGTTTCGTATTGGCCTAAAGCGGTTACTAGTTGACGCAGTTGGCGTGCTACTACTACTACTCATCCATATCCCACTAGAAGTCTTAAAGCAGCAGGCAACGACAAGAGCAGCACATAAGGAAAATTTTTAAAACCAAATGATCTCAGTACAACTGCTCACAGAAGTCAGGCGGGGCGGCCCAGCTAGGACTATAAATACATAACTTATATGAAATATACCCAACTACTAAAATACTTGACAAATACCTAAATATTTAACCAACCCGTCGTATATATATATATATATACCTAAGTCGAGACATATGTATGTAAACTATATACAATATATATATATAAACTATGTGTATTCTTATAACATATATATATGTATGTATGTACGATGTCGGTATACAAGCAAAATTTGTATACTTACTCTTATTGTTGTGATTTTTTGAAATTTCAAATTGTGAACAGTTTATGGCAGAACTTGTGTATTAGTAAAGTTCAATAAAATAATAATATTATATATCTTACTATACGTATACATATATAGAATATCCGCAAAAGCAAAAGTTTTAAAGGCAAAACTTCCCCCATATTCATAGTAGTTGCGAGCGATTTCTAAGTTTTTAGTAGATAATCTCTCTATAAAAGTTCTACGTGTTTTTTCCCCTCCCCCATTTGAACTAAAGGGCGAGCGTTTGAAAGCAGTCTGCAAAACGAAGTAAAATGCATTATATAAGCTGTGTAATTTATAAATTTACTATTAAATATATTAAAGTTAATGACAAAAAATTGGTTATTTTTTTTTCTATTTTTCGTCTCGCTACACTTTTCTATGAGATGAATTTTAAAAATTGGAAATGCCCTTTCGCCGTTGGAACACAGTTGGATGTAGAAAACCGAATGAAAGTATCCATAGTACTCGCCTGATTGTCTAACTAATGCTCTGGAGCAGAAGCAATAGTGGCTTTCCTACAGAAAGTTTGAAGCAAAAATACAAAACAGAACATTTGTCATTTGCACAGGCAGCAGCTTTTCTTTCAATAGAGCAGTACAAGGGCATGTGTCACCAGTCACCGGTCTCATACTGGATGAGATATTTTTATTATTTAGTAATAGCTTCACCGACTGACTGACTTTGTCAGATACGAAACAAGCCGTCTAATAAATAACTTTAAATAAAACGACCCAACTGTTCCTTAAACTAATTGCAGCAAGTTTAGTTTTACCATTAAATCTGCAAGAAGTTTTTCTAATTAAATTGGTTCTTCGTAAATGTAGTCGCAATACCACTCGAAGCTCGCTTCATAATCGGTGATAGGATTTTTTTTTTTAATATTTGTTAGTGTATATTATTTCCTTAGGTTTCGCTCGAAGTCAAATTCCATAAGCGCTGTGACGTCACTCACCAACACAAAATTCGCGTAAAAATGGCTGAGCTTAGAAGCTGAATACCAGGCGCACAGAAAGCATAAGTAAGCAGTTTAAAAACTTCTGCTAAAAGTATGGTAAGCTCAAATAAAGAAAATGTGGCATACTTTTAGTTACCAAAATTGCAAATAATCTGCCTACTAATAAATACTGTGCGCCTGGTATTTACCTTTCGGAAACAGCAAATTTAGCTTGATTTGATTGGGAGCTTGCTTTCCCTTCCCCATAAGTTTGTTAAAACATCACATGCGTATTGTTGAAAAGAGAATAGTATTTATTTATAAAACAATTAAGTTTTAAAACAAAATATTTCATCAATGATTCGCATATAATTTTTATAAAAACAAAAAACAAAATTCAACAAGTGTTACCAACATAGTTCCCTAGCGAACTACCACTTTTTCAAGCGGCAATCCAGTGATAAGTATGGCACGCTCGTTAAGGCCTAAAGGTCCACCAATACCACCAGGTGGTTGTAGGAACTTGCAATCCGGATAACCTTTTGGTTGAGCATATTCCAACAGATTAGCATTACTATCGCTTAGTGCCGCCAACGACCAAACAGACATGTTACGAGTTTTGCCATGCCGAGCGAGTACATAAAACTTTTGAAAATATATAAAATGTATATTATGTGTTGTGTGTATAATTTACTCACCTCATCTTGCGCATCAACGAGATATCCCAGAATAAGCGCCCAATGCGCTTTGTGTCCCAACTTTAGGCAAGGCGCGTGGTTAACATCCGCGTCATAGCTAATATTCATTAAATTAAGGATATTGCCAAACAAAAGTTTTAAGTGAAATGCAAACGATGATTGTATGAACATAAAGTCGACCAACGGCTTTGCGTTTGGTCACTAAGAAACATAAATCACGGCTTATTTTATACAGAATTATGGTTTATTTATGAAAAATATAAATCAAATCTGCATAACAAGCAAACTAACTTAAGATATAAAAGCAGAACGCGTACTGCGTTGACTATCCCACGCGCATAGGCGGTGAGACAAGTATAACACCATCGCCTCGCACAAATAGCATGGGTATTGTGCGTTTGGTTGTCTTGTAAACTTCTTCGTAGGTTTCCTCGTCAATTTCCACAGTTGTGACAGTCTCTTCAGCATCGCCAAGCACCATGTTCAAGTGCTGATCGAAGGCCTAAATGTTTTAAACCAAATGTTTTAAAATGCCTTAATAAAACAACCTGCACTTACATGCAAGCGTCCACGTAGTTCGCGCTCATTGCGCATTTTAACATAGACTTTCTCATCCAAACTTAAACGTATAAGATCGAGCGGCTCCTTTACCGGCAGTATAACCTGACTGAGCTGCAATTACGTAGTGAATAAAAATGTCTTAATCTCGATTTGAACCACGTACCTGCTCTTCTTCGGTGGCCATTTCGTTAACACTATTAACTGTTTATTATTATTTAAAACGCTTTAAAAAAAAAACAAGTTGCAATTTACAATGCTTGCTTGTACGCTTCTTCTTTTAGTGCACAAATCGATATACCGATAAATTTGACGATATACCGATAAGAATAAAATACGGAACTGTTGGGCAGCATCGCGGAAGTGTGGCCCCTTAAAGTTTTGTTTACAATTTTAGTAAATGCAAAACAAACCAATAAATATTTCATTAAAAACACTTTTAAAAAGGATACGGCACTAGCAGACAGCCACCTGATTGCAGGCATTCCTTGATCTTGCAGCAGTTAAGGGCTTCCTGGTGCAAACGACAAGTGCTTGTGGTGTTGAGTAAATGTTTTGACGTTAATTCAAACAAATACTGCGCACTGAACATTTCGCCGTTTATGGTAAAATTTTGCGATACCGCCTCTGTATAAAGTTTTTCCGCCGTTGTTTCTTTATTGTTGAGCAACATGCTTAACGCTACTAAGCCACATTTAGGTCCAATTTGCAATATGCTGGGTATATTGTTGTACTGGCACTTTTTTGGTGGCTCTCGTTGGCAAACGCGGCTTAGGTAGCAACCTTTTTGTAGTTCTGGATGTTCGTAGGCCCAGCAGCATTCATTTAGATAAGCGACCGTAGCATTTTGGCCGATTTGGTTTTGATACTGTTTTGCTACGTGTGGTGGTGGTAGTGGCGGAGGTGGTGGCAAGGGTGCATCTACTAACGACTGCGACATTTAATAACAATAATAAACAACAGAAATGCTACACAATAAATTTGGTTTCCAACAACTTGTGGACACTTCCAAAGTCACAGCACAGCTGATTTGGCGCTGCCAACTTGCTTAAGCTGTTATACAGTTTGGAATACACTGCCAAGAAAAATGTGTTCACAAAACTGTATGCTCTATGTTATTCAAAATGTAATAATTTTATTCATAATTTTAGTTTTAGCCTAGCTTTATATATATATATATATATATGTTATCTCATGTTATATGATCTGTGTTTGTTTTCATAAACTTTATTCATACATTCAAGTTTCAAATATATCTTTATATATACGTTAATTAGTGGAAAACGTGCACAACACAAGGCAAATGTTTATAAATTTCAAACAAAATTACTAAAAATAATGATTTTTTACATACATCAAATGTTTAACTAAACAGATATTAACGCTTGTATGTTTTACAAAATCAATAAACCAAGTTCTGCATAGTTTAGCTAAGCCTTAAATTTTAATTACAAATACAGCCAAAGTTAGCAATAAAATAAAATGAGCAAAATAGTTCATATGTTTACATAATTACAAATATATATTAAAAGAAATAGCATGTTTTGTTGTGTTTTCTTTTATTAAATTTACAATCACAAGAATTTTTTTTGTTTTCAGATATTTTTATGTTGGAAATTTCTGTTCTGTTTCGCGTGCAAAAATTTGACTAATTAATGGCAAAAATAGTTCTAGTTGGGCATGCAGAATAAATGTAAAAAAAAGTATTTATATGTGAAGCATATTTAATGTATATACGACAGACCGACCATAGGATTCTGTTACAGTGTGTAAAGTTTAGCATTATTTTAGTTAGTAAACATTTGCGTAGGTTCTCCTTGGAGTTTTTTTTTTTTTTTGAGTTCTATTGAAGCCGGTTCCATGAAAGTCCACAAAAGGACGTCTAGTATCTATGCTGTTGTTGTTTTGCTTTTGTTTAAATTTTGTATCTTATAGTTAATATAAGTATTTTATTTACTGAAATTCCGCTTACTTAAAAATGTAACACTCGCTGTCATTCTTAATATTTCTTTTCACTTTGCTGCAATATTTTATAATATTATATAAGTTTTTGTAATTCTGCACTTTGCGTTGTTTCTGTTTATTGTTGTTCTGGCTGCAGTCGCTCCTTTCGTATTTAATTACATATTAGCATTGACAATTGTCTGCATTGCCAGCACGATTAGTTCTATCGGGGCTCAAGCGTATCTGACCGGGAAACTCTTGGCAAAGGTCAACCTGTTAAATTCGAGAAATGCATTAGCGAACTCTATGAATCACAATCTCTTCAGTGCGTTCAATAGTGCTTACCTCTGCCTCTTGTTCAAGTGCGTTTTTGGCTATAGTTTCGAACGCTTTCTCAACATTTATGCCCTCTTTTGCTGAAGTCTCATAATATGGTATATCATTTTTAGATTGGCACCATTGCTGCGCCCGACGCGTGGAAACCTGTTGGAATCAAAAGACATTTGTTGTCTCGTTAAACTATTAAATTGTTATAAATAATAATGATCTAATGAGAGTTTAAGGTGTTGTTTACAGAGAAGCTCGTTGTTCGGCTGTACCCACTTAACTTACCTGACGATTGTCCAAGTCCACTTTATTGCCCAGCACAACAAATGGAAAATGCTCAGGATCACGTGGGCTTGCCTGTATTAAAAATTCATCCCGCCACGAGTCTAGATTCTTGAACGAGTTTGGTGCTGTAACATCATAAACAAGCACACAACAGTCGGCGCCACGATAAAAAGCCATGCCAAGTGACTGGAAACGCTCTTGGCCAGCCGTGTCCCAAATCTATGAATCATAAAACTATGTAAAGCAATTGTTAAGCATAAAGATGATAAAGCTAGATGCACCTGCATTGTGACCACGCGATCGTCTACAACGACTTCCTTTGTGCAAAAATCTGCACCGATCGTTGCTTTATACTGATTGGAAAAACGTTTGTTAACATATTGATTCATAAGAGAGGTTTTGCCAACGCTACTGTCTCCCAGTATGATGACTTTTAGCAATGATTTCTTGCGGGTGGCCATAGTGTCGTCGTGATTGTTATTGTTGTGCTTGTTGCTCTGACTATGCTTGGTTGCTCGGTTGTTGTTATTGCTGTTGGGTCTTCTTTAAGCTTTTAGCTGCTGCAAGAAAAACTAAAAAACAAAAATAGATTCTATACTTAAATAATAATTGCAATGTTGGCTTTAATTTGATTAAGGTCTGCTGGGAATAGTAAAACTTACGGAAACAATATGCAAATAGAATTACAATATTGGGCAATCTTTTAGTATTTAGCAGCCGGCCAAGGAAATTCAAATTTCAGCTGCTGCGTTATCTTTATTTGATATCAGGCTGCTCGACAACATTTTATCAACGAACTTATTTTCTGGGGAAACTATTCTTAAGCTAATGACTAATTTTGCAGATTGTCCTCCCTCTCGCGGACTCAACTCACACTGACACTTTAAGGTAATGTCTTTGCTTCAATTCAGCTAAGGATTCATTCAAGTTACTTATAAGGAAGTTACTCTCCAAGCCTGGTAACCAAGAAGCAGTTTCTGGCTTGAGTCAAGGCTCAAATAATTTTAGTCAAAAAAAAAATTACCTTGATTAAAAACATATAAGCGTTAAGGTATGGCCACTAAATCCAATCCAATGCGCCTTACCGACTTTTATTGCAAGCACGTAAAGTGCTAAAAAAACATTTTTAATTAATCTAGCTCTATGGCATCGCAAACAATATTCGCTACAATCACGAACTAGAATTCGCAATTGACTAATAGAACGTTATGTGATCAAAACAATTTAGATAGTTTGGACACGTATAACAATCAGAAAAAGAGCTTGTCAGAGTCCTAATTGGGTCTAGAAGAGCAAGAAGACAGCAAAATGTATTGAAATTTGAAGAAATCATTAGTCCTAATATCGTTTTGATTTAGATGACAACAATTGGTTGAGAAAGGTCCAATTACGATTTTTATAGAGTTCTAAAGCATGGATGTCTTGTACGAAAACAGACTGGCATATTTGCATAGAACAAATACCTGACTAGTCTTATTCCTCTTTCAAGTCGTTCATGGATATACGGCTCCAGAGAACTTGCGCCTATGCATCCAATGTACTTGTGGGGGAAAATAATCTGCAGCATTTTCTTTGATCACCACAAAATACAGCTGACTTATCTTATGGATACAGCATGGATTAACTGAATCAGCTTATCAGTGCCCACATGATGCTTGGCAACAAACAGATACTGGCCATTATCAGAGGGCGGGTAGTTGCACGATATAAAAACATTTATACAAAGTTGCAGCGTAGCTTAAACAAATTCTAAAGCTGATGAGTCATGACACCATTTTTTTTCTCATTATTTTGTGCCCGAACAATGACTGACCATTGAGCTGCGACGTATGGAGTACGTAATTTGCTATCACAAGCGTTCGACGTAGTGACGCGCGGACAGACTGCTATTTGCCCGCATTGCTGGCGATAATATTTTGATGACTGTTAATTAGTGGAGAAAGTATCAGAAGGCAAAGACAACAATGGAAAAATCATATGCAGTATGGGCAAGGCCAATGGCCAAACGTACTGCAATCACAACATGTAGTTTTTTCCTGTTTTCATTTTGAAAGAAAACGCCCTTTTGTTGTTGGCACGAACTTCTAAAAGGCGCAGATTAGTTTTTGTTTGTATATTTAAATAATGAAGAAAAACAAAGGGTAAGCGGAAGCGAAAAAATTGAAAGAAAAAATTGCAAACTTGGCGTCGCACTTGTGCTTGCCCCGCTGGCCCATAAGCGACTTGTTTTTTTTCTTCACTGGCATTTTCCACACACAACTGCGTAACAAAATTTGTAACTTTCATGCGTTTTTCTTACAGGCTTTCAACAGTCGCAGTGTTACTACGCATTTATAGTTTATTGCGTATATATGGCACTTACATTAGTAGTATAAAACGTATATTTCACGCACTTAAATTTGTTAAATTACGCAGTCAATTTGGACAATCGCATTCGTTTTTACTAAATGTGTTATCGTTAAGTGTGCTGCCAAGCTGTTTCGATTTTCTACACAATGCTGTTATCGATTAAGTTGTGTTAAGCTATCGATATGCAGCTTACCGATGTGCTGCAAAATTTTGCACTCAAGATTAAAAAGAGATTAAAAAGTCGGAACAGTTTTTTTTGCTTTATTTTGCAACAAAAACTGCACCCATTGCTTAAATGTGCGCCTAAGTGAGTGCAATTTGAATGCATAAAATTCAATGCTAAATGCTTGCTTGTTTTGTAGTAAATAAAAAGCGCAACGCAGCAAGCTTTGGTAAAGCCTGCTATTAAATAAACGGTTGCTGGTGCGTTAGGGCTACGGCTAGAAGATGGCAACGTTACCGCCACGCAAGAATCAGACACCAACTCGCATATCCAAGCAGCATCTGACTCCATTGCAGACATTGCTTCAAATGGGCTTCCAGAAGCATAGAGCGTAAGTTGAGACAGACACAGACGGCGTGCAAAACAATACACTTGTGCAGGTAGCGCAGCGCCATTTATTGATTATTTTGTTTGCCGCCCACACAGTGAAAAGGCTTTGGCTTCAACGGGTAACAGAGGGGTGCAAATTGCATCCGACTGGCTGTTGGCGCATGTTAATGATGCCACTTTGGATGAATGTGCACCGCGTGAATATATAATTTATGCCTGTCCTACGGGTCCATTTTTGCAGCAGCTTGAAGAATTTTGGGCGAAATCGAGACTCATGTGCGGCTGGAATGGCGCCCATAACTATGTGCCGCACATAACGTTGGTGTCTTTCTTTAAGGTGGGTGTAATTAAGCTTAAACTGCATAAGTTAAACCAACTGGTTGTTTTGCAGGCGCCAGATGAGTGCTCCTTGCAGCTATCCAAGGCACTTAAACAAGTTGTAGACATGACTGGTGCGCTGCTAGATCGCCCTATCAAACTTGAACCTTATATGAGCCAAAATTTTATGGGTTTCTTTGTGGCTGAAGAGGATGCGAACTATTTAAAACGCCTGGCCTTGCAATATGTCAAAGAAGTCTCCAACTCAAGTATGCACGTGCATTCAAACGCACAAAACTATTTTGGTTTTCCAAGCCGTTTGGCTCCTTTGTTTTACTTTTATTTTGAACGGTTCAGCTTGGCGTGGTTCTTTTTCTGTATACATATATATATTTCTCTCTGCCTGCTACCACTAATCTCTGGCAATGGATTGATAATGAACTTCAGTAATTAGCGATACTTATGAGCAGCTGGATGCCATTGTAGCCTGCTTTCCCTGGTGTGGTGCGGTATCTTCAGGCACACGCTGCATTCCACGCAGCAGTCGATGTAAGCGGGCTTAATAATAACTTATCATTTTTAAATATCAGAAAAACACTGCATGTCCAACACTTTAGCTATAGTTTCTCATATTATTTGGTGTACGGAAAAATTTGACAATTTACAATTTTTTTGTTTTCCATTATGTCTTGCTTTCAAAAACTAACAATGAAATGACATTAATTCGCACCAAACCATAAAGTTGTAGCAAAGCAATCTGCTTATCACTTAGTTATCGGAATGATTCACACATGACTTGCGAATATTGCAATCAGTTCACCAAATTTCACATAAATAATTGAACAGTTCGTAGCGGCAGTACTGTTTGAACTTTACTAATATTCACTTCTAATAAACGTTACCCGTAGCAATATCACTCGAGCCACACGTTAAAAGCCTGCACCTGACGCTCGCCTATCAGTTTCCGCAGGCACAGTTTAATGCACTTAAAGCACTAGTGGAAACGCTTGACGCCAGCTGTGCCTCCAATTGGGAATTGCGCTTATATTCGCGTGACCCACGACTTGCTACCAAACAAGTGAGCACTTCTTGCACTTCCTTAAAACGCTTTACGTGGTTATCAATATGTTTTTCGGGGTAATCCATTGCAGGTTCAAAAAGTTGTGTATCCACACAGTCCACATGAGACGGATGAACTTGAACTACGCATAGGCGACTTTATTTATTTGAACAGCGACGCTGTGGATAGTTCAAGTGACGGTTGGGCTGAAGGCATTTCCTGGCTGACAGGTAGCACAGGACACTTGCCAGTTAATTATACGGAGCGTACCGCAGAGTCAGATGCCTGGACGCTACATCGTGTAGTACAGCTTTCAAAGAGTGTTACACCCTCGCTGACTTCAGCTGAAGAACTTGATATTGTGGATGGCCGCAGCTTGTCTACCGAGCCGGAGGATCGATTGCGTGAACAGCGTCACAGTAAAGGCTTCTTGCCTGTTACGTGTATTCTAGCTACTAATTTTAAGCTTTTTCGTTTAGGCATTATACATTCAGATATTATAGAAGGCTCCTCCTTCACCGAAGAGTCCGAACAGAGCGTTGAGAAATACTTGCGTCAAACGCTGAAACCCTGTCTGGAGTTACCCTCTGTGCAGTTGCTGAATAGCCAAAATTTGGCGCATCAACATAATCCCAATACGCCCACAATTGAAATAACTACCAATATGTCTTCATGCTCAACTTCAATGTCCAAGCAGGCCGAGGATGCAATTATGGTTGAACCAACCCCTACGCAAGCACCGCGTCCGGATGATACACTAAGTGTGCACTCAGATCATTCACATTCATTGTCGCTGCAACAGAGCTCTTCGGCAGATGCCAAGAATATGCATGCTCAAAACAGAAAGGTTTGTCCACTCGTAATGATTAACTGTTGTAATGAATGTGTTTTAAAACCGTATTATAACCTGTCTAGATCTTTATCATGCGTCATGGCGAACGCGTAGACTTTACCTTTGGCACTTGGATACCCTACTGTTTCGATGAATTTGGCAATTATATGCGCAAGGATTTAAACATGCCTAAAGTACTGCCACGTCGTAAGAACTCACCCGAGGGTTGGCAAAACGACTCGCCGCTAACCAATGTAGGTCTCTATCAGGCGCGTTTAACCGGTGAGGCATTGCTGGATGCCCAGGTGCAAATCGATCATGTGTACTGCTCGCCTTCTTACCGTTGCATACAAACCTGCACCAGCGCCTTGGAAGGTCTCAAAATGAATGGCAAACTTAAAATTAAACTAGAGCCGGGACTTTTTGAATGGATGGCTTGGTATCCAAATGGTGTGCCGGATTGGCTTACAAAAACCGAACTTACAGAGGCTAATTTCAATATTGATACAAACTATGAGCCAGTGCAACGTGCCGGCGAACTAACAGCGCAACTTAAGGAGTCTTCAGAACAGTTCTATACACGTAATCATAACGTGCTCTTGGAAATACTTGAACGCACTAGTAAGTCTAACCGATCGTGTGCTGTAAAATCAATAACTCTAATCCTATATGCACATCCTTTACAGCTGGAAACATTTTAATTGTGGCACATGCCACCACTTTGGATACTTGTTCGCGTCAATTGACTGGTGGTGCAGCACGTAGCACCAATGAATTGCGTCAGGTTATACATCAAATACCGTACTGCAGCTTGGCCTCAGTCGAGCAAATTGATGGCGTTTGGAAGCTTGTCAATCCCGAGTGCCTACCTATAACACATTCAAAAAATCCACGTTTTGAGTGGAATGCCTTGTCGGCCACATAGTGCCAGTGTTTGGAGCAGTTTCTTTGTGCGCATTGAGACTGTAAACGTGGGAAACTACCGGCACTAACTCACCTATTATGAAGCATTTGTGCACAGCCAAACACACAATACACAATAAAATATTTGTTTAAGTTTTTAAGAAAGGCACACGCTGTCTGCATCATGTGTTCGAGTGCTGTTGGAATTGCTTTGATTAGCACTATTTAGCTTTGCAGCCAGCAAAACTGCATTAAGTTACGGAAATGATTTACAACCAAAGCGATTTGAAATCCAATATCTTAAAATTTCGCTCAAACCATAGCAATTTCTGGATATCATCAAAAATATAATCACATAACTTCAACTTCAGCGCATTGGGTTGTATTCAATCGAATGGATGAAATCGAATGTATTTCTACAATCCGAATAAATAGTTAAGTTAATTTTTCACGATCAGATGATGGTATCGCAAATTTTGCAAATCAATTATCTACAAATTACGAATTGATTTTTATAATAACCGTGGGACTCTTGATAAAACCCCCAGGCGCAGCAACTTTTTCGTGCTGCGATATAGAAAATCCCAGTTTTCAAGATAAAGAATCCCAGTTATAAATATACAACACATCAATGTGTTCATTTTGGTCAACATATATACTCGCATTTGTATACTTCAACTATGTATGTTGGCTATATACGATTTTTTATATATATTAAACTTTATTGATAATGGCATTATAACAATAACATCGCTGCCTGCTCTGAAATTAGCTGCCAGCATAGACAGACCTCTACCTACATGCATGTGGGTAGTATTTGAGCTATCGGCGAGACATTTTCTAATGAAATGCTTTAAATGCAACAAACGCTATTAATCTACATAAATAGTAACACTATATATATTTACTATTATATACAACGCATATGAAACTATATACCATATTACATATATATATATGTATATATATATATGAGTCTTGTAGCCTTAACTTTACTTTAGCTTTGCCTGTTATTAGATTAGTTGTTGAACATTTTTATTAGCCTGGCTTTGTACTGCCGCTATTTGGTTTTTTTGTTTTAGAGCGAAACCTGTTAAATAATCAAAAAACAGGAAATTGAGTAAAGGATTGTGGTAGTGCACATGACATACGTAAAGTTTATACAATTACAGCAAGTGGCATATGATACAGACCCATGTAGACTTCAATAATTCACATTTATGTAGTTTGTAACGCGACAAACAAACGCACAACATTTTGAAACAATAATAAAAATGCATATTACAAATAAAGAAAAGCGTTTTAATTCGAATTACTTTGTACGACTCTAGAGCAGTAGCCGACAATTTATTTATTGCGCATAGAATTAGTAGTATTGGTATAATTTGTTATATTTGTTAAAACTATTTAATATAATTGTTAAACTTGTCTTTGAAATTTTTTTTTGTTTTTTGTATTTGCATTTTGTTCTTTTTTTTATACGCTTTTCATCAAATTTTTTTGTATTTTTTTAAATGTTAAATTGTGTAATTAATAGTAGAAACCAGAAAAGGTTATTGTAAATTACTTTGAACAAACTTAAATTTACTAAAAATGAATTAAGTTTTACATATGTATATATGTGTATATATTTTTTTGTTGCATTTTTTTTTCCTAACAAACAATAAATTGATTTGTAGCTCAAAGACAATTAATATTAATAATAAGCTTGCATTCTGCTTCTACTTATCGACAGTCGTAGCTTAAAAATCGCACTAAACGACAAAAAGAAGAAAAAATAATATTTAAAAAAAATTTAAGAGGTTTGTAAATGTGTTTGTGTGTGTTTGGTTCAAGTATTAACCAAACTGCAAAGCAGCAGCACAAGCAAGACGAGCACTAGACCCGCCTTGAGCCAGGATCAGTGTTGCCAAGCCGCCGATTTATCTAATTGTTAGCACTGCACCTTGCCATACTGATGACCGCGTCGCTCCAAGTGCTCACGATACTCCTTGTAGTGCATTTGTATCTCCTGCGAGCGATAGCGTGTCAACTTAATGGACCTGCGCAATTCCTGGGTAATTGCTGCACGATAGCCGCCCTTACGCAGCAACGAGTCGATGGTCTGCGTCTGATCCCAGCCCTGTTCGGTGGCCACCTGTGGCAAATAGGTGGCTGTGCGTTTGCAGCCGCGTTCGGTTAAGAACTCAATGCGTATGCCATGCACGCCTAGCTGCCAATCCAAATGCCCCTGTGCCTCCTCAAAGTTTTGCAATATGGAGACCGATACTGTTAATCTAGGCAATTCTTCACGTGAGATGGGTGCAAAGCGTGAGTCCTTAAAGGCGCTGGTAAGCGCATATTCGCGCAGTCCTATATGCAATTGCATGGCGCTGAAGGTGCCAATGCAGCCACGTAAACGCTTGTCACGGCCAATCTTCCAGGTGACAAACAAGGGATAGGCATCATTACTAAATATAGGCACACCCGGCCCGTCCATATTGTTAAGCTCACAGTCGAGTACCTCAAAGCAGAACAAACACATATCCGGCACAGCAATGCGTTCTAATGGCTTCAAGCTGTGACCATTCATATAACGATGCTGCTGATGGCCATATTCATTGCCATGTCGATCGTCCCCATTGGTATTCGAATGATGCGGCTGCTGTTGTTGCTGCTGCTGATTCTGGTAGTTGCTATGGTGTTGTTGCTGGTGGTTATTGTAGTGGGAGTTGGACATTGTAAGCGTGTTGCAGTGGCCGCTAATTTCGTCAAGTTTAATATTCTATTACAATATTTATAATTATATAAGTGTTTATATATATATTAAGTATATATATATGTACTATGTTTATAGTTAATGGCAGTGCACGTTGATGATCTAAGTTCAATTAACCAAAGAAATCCAAACTTAAAAGAACAACACAAACCGAACGACTCTTTCACTTGGCTAATAACATGCAAGAGAAATCC
The DNA here is from genome assembly GCA_035046065.1 of Chymomyza procnemis. Lineage (NCBI taxonomy): Eukaryota > Metazoa > Arthropoda > Insecta > Diptera > Drosophilidae > Chymomyza > Chymomyza procnemis. Next base: position 1,024,530 of record JAWNOJ010000026.1, read on the forward strand.
TAACGCCACCTAAGCGGTTCTGCATGAAGTCCAGCTGGGTGTATAACGTGTTACTGCAAGAATTTGCGTGCTTAATTTCGGGGGCAAAAGTTGATTCCCTTCCATAGACTAACTTACCTAGACGAGGACACAACTTGGTCTCAACTCAAACGTCGATACTGCTCTGCTAAGATTTGCTGCTACTTGCATTTAATAGCTTGCACCTAAGTCTTCGGCGTCGTCGTTGTTGCTGCTTTTGTTGAGGTTTGCGCCTGGACATTGGCTTTCCTTGGCTGCCTTTTAAGTTATTTCAATTAGCTCTTACACTGCATCGAAATGGCCTTTTCTCCCTTTATTGCTTTCGTGTGGGCGATTGGTTGATCTCCCTAGTCGTCGTCGTCTTCTGCTACTGCTGCTGTTAACGTTTATTATTTATTAACATTTCATTTCTTTTCTTTAATTCTATTCATTCACCTTTGCTTCTTCTCACATGCAGTTACTTATTGCATTCTCATTGCGCTTGCTAAGGTTAGAAGACGGAAGAGTAAGAGAAAGTAAATCGAGTAATGCATTTATTTCGTTGCGTTTTTTTTTTTTGTGCACTATCTTTTTAATTGCTCTTTGTTCAATACATTGTATTTGTTTTTGCTATTTAAGTCACGCACAAATTCCAGTTTTCTCAATTGTAAATAATTAATTTAAATAATACACTGCAGGAACTGCTCAAATATGCAACTACTTATTAGATTTTTACCTTTAAAATGTTGCTCTTAAATGTAAACAAATTTTACAATTTTTTACGAGCAAAACGAAACTAGAGACTAGCGCTGGAGATGGCCAATCGATAGCGCGATAGATTTGTTTTACTTTCACTATCGACATGCTAACGATGTTTTTAATAGCTTTATTATCTGTTTGTTTACTATTAAAAGTTATCGATTTGTGCACAGGTGATCGTTATCCATATTTGTTTGTAAATATTGATTATATATGATACTCATAATTTACGCTGGGCATCTAAATCGAAAGTTCAACTAGCATACTCTACAAAAGACATTTGTTTATCATTTTATTTTAATTCAAGCTTTGGCCTAAAGAAGCCTTTACATCTTGCAAATAATACAGTTAATAATAATAACTACCGATAGGCCGTCAGGAAACCTGCCCATATGGTAAATTATCTTAGTATTTAATGTGTTTCTGAAACACGGTCACACTGCAAAGTCAGCTGTTAGGCTTGCTGCATCTTTGTTCACTTTTTGTTCAACGCAAACAATATTTGTGTAAAATTCTTTAAACTATCAAAAAAGGGTGTGGAAAAATGGCACTGGCAAACATAATGTTGTTAAGCCAAATTGCTGGTCATGTTATATTATTTATACTCTCACTTTGTATTGTGCTGCCGCTCACAATCAACTTAAAAGAGTTTTGGTATGCAATGCAAATGCGTAGTTTACATTTTGATAATGGATAAGCTATGACTAATTTATCTACTATTTCCTCTTAAAATGCAGCGGCCATTGCTTGCTTTTTACAACTGGTAAATGGCGCGAGGAGGATGGCATGCTCGATGTAAGCTGGGCTTCGTCTGGATTTTGCAACTTTCCAATTTTTACAGGTGTAATGCTGCTCATTATCTCTAGTGTACAGATCTACCGGTTAGTGGAACTACATTATGCAAAAATTGATAGATTTCATTGTGTTGCTTGTTTTTTTTTTTTTAGCTATGCACGCATGAAGGATGAGGAATCTTTTTTGGCGCTTTTCATCGATGTAGTTCTAGGCATTTGGATGCTGGCCATGTCTATTTTATCGGCAATATTTATTACCTTGGGATTCATAGTTTGGTGTGATGCCATTACAGAAAGATTTCCATCTTGCGAGACCTCAGCTGGTCAGAATATTGTGCGCGGTGATACGGATAAAATAGATACATCAGGTTTCTATATTGAAATGGGTACAGCTCAGGTAAAACTATTTTCAATGTAAATAAGTTAAGTGCAATTTTGTAATGCTCTTTCTTTGCAGTTTGGCGCCTGGGGCTCTTTTGCCATATCAGTGGGAGTTGGCGTTATTGCTCTTTTAAAACTTATTAATAATCATCAAGTTCGTAATATAAAAGTCTCCATGTATTTGGAACGTCAACGTTTGGTTAATCAACAACAAGGACAATTTGACGGGCGATCCACGCCGCCAATCGCTTCAGGTGCGTCCTCCGATGGCGAACAGAACAAATAGTTGGCAACCACAGTGGAGCAGCAGTTTATTGTTCTATATGTATTCCTTATAATGTGTATGTTAATTTTGATATGTCATTTGATTCTTGTTCTCATAATGGAGGTTGAAATGCGACAGCGCGCCCAATTTATTTAGTGCTATGACAGCAAAAGTTTATTGTATTTATATTATTCTTTCTCTCACTGTTATTAAGCCTATTACTTAAGATACTTACGTGATATATGATATATGTATGTATATGTGTATTCCAATTAAGCCTAATCGTTCAATATAATACAGTATAAACAATTTGTTTGTAGTTTTTTTTGTACAAAAGCTACCGAAGACTAGGCTAAGGAACAAGTGAAGTTGTTATGACCTTGAAGTAAACTTTAAATTTGAGATATGGCGAATAGACGGTATAAGTTTTTGAATTGGATTGATGCTTAGTGTATATTTGTTTTTTGAAAAGTGAAATAGTTCAATCCTAACTAGCTTAATTTGTCGTTGTCTTTACGAATTAAATGAAACCATTGCTAACTTGATTTATATACATATATTTACTTATAGTTCCTTTGTTTTCACCAATCAGTTTTTTGTACAAGCAAAAATCGACGAAGAGAAATTTGTTTTACAAATTTATTTATTTCTAAACAAATCATAAATTGGCGCACCAAACGTAAGTAAGATTACGGACTATATTACAGAAAAGTGCTCCTGGAATGCCCGCAAGCTCGACTTGAATGTACAGCAATTAAAAATTGATGATTACCTCGATCCAGTCAAAATATATACTTAATTTGACCGTAAAAACTTAATATGAAATTTATGAAAAATTCCGATTCTTCAATTTAAGTAGTAACTTTGATCAGTTTGGAGAGCCTGCGCGTTTGTCTTCCTGTTTTCTGTATGAAACCGGATATATATATTAGTAACATTTACTTACGTTTTCACCCACCAAAACCCCTAACTCCATTGTTGAAAGTAATTAATTTCATATGAACTTCTGTTATTTCAGTTACATTTATTTTGCAGTTATTTCCGTTTCGTGTCTGTAATTCATTTTTTGTTTTTCACATGATTTCTGTTAATCTGCTTTTCTTTCAACGGATTCGGGATTGAAATTTAAGTTGTTTTTCTTTCATTTTTTTTTTTTGTTTCAACGAAATCTCTTTTCGAGTTGTAGACTTTAGAGCGACACTATTGTACATTAAATTCCATTATTTGCATGCATAGTCGTAGTTTTTAACAAGTTTAGCTTAAAAGTTTGCTTGTCAAATACAATGTTTTTTGTTTCTTTGTTTAATTATCTTTAACTTTTACTTTGCATATCAATTTCTTAGCTTTCTTTAAGTTCAATTATTTTTTTTCGGGAGCAAAAATCGTTTGCGGCAATTGTTGAATTGTTGATTTTTAGAGAGAAAAAAAAATAATTTAATTACTTGTACATTAATGGGATTTCTGCTGTATATCCTTTACATTTTTGCTGCTTCTTTCTGCATGCAGTTTGTTTTTTTTTTTTTAAGTATTTTGTTGCTCTCGCTGCGATTCTTTTGAAGAGATTTAGAATTTGTTTGTTTGTGTGTGTTGTTTTTGTTCTTGTTGTTTTCTTCATGCAACTTGTTATTGTTGGTATCTTCTTAGCTCTTTTTTTCAAATTTTCTCGGTTTTATAATTTTTGTTTTCGCTTATAAATAACACTACATCAATGTATGTACTATAATTAGTATTTTTAGTTGTTGTTTTTGTTGGTAAATTTTATGTTTTTTTTTTTATTCTTTTTGGTAATTATGTTTTGGATTTCTTTGAATAATGCATATTATAGTAATTTCTCCATCTTCTTGCTTAAACTTATGCTAGGTTTCTTTTGTTTTTTTTTTTTAATTTTGTATTTTTCTTTTTTTTGAAATACATTTAAAAAACATAACTAAATAACTTGGAAATAACTTATGTGTTGTTTGTCAAAATTGTGTCTGTTTATGTTAAAATAAGTGATTAACTCAAATCTCCTGCGAGCTGTGATTTATGTGCTAGTAGCTAATCGTTTCAAGATCAAAATTAATTGATTCGAATATTTTGGCGTACGACGCTTACGCTGCAGCGGCTGTACAAAATGTGCTGCAATTATTAAGTGTTTCTTTGTCTTGTGTCTGTTTTTTTGTTTCGAAATATTATAACTAAGATAATGTAAATATTATAATTTAAAAAAAATGTAATTTTTAAGTGTTGTCATAGTGTATGTTTGTTTTGTTTTTTTGTTGTTTTGACGCGCTTTTAGTCAAACATTTAATTGCAGCACAATTTGTGTGAAGTCGCGTTTGTAGTGTGCGTAGCAACGTTGGCACTTGAGTTGTAGAGAGTCACGGAAATCGTATGTTTTCCGATTAACCACATGCACTGAGCCCCTTAATCGCAGCTGGTCAAGGTGATTTGCTGAACTAATAAAATCTTAACTTTAAGACGAAATGAAGAGTAGAGAGAGAACATAATGTGTGTGGCATGGTAGCTACAAGGTAGATATATATAAAGTTATGTATATATGTACAATGCATGCTGCCAGAGAATACTGTGTACTGTTATGCGATTTCCGTGTATGTATTTGTTTTGGCATAACAGTAAAAAACGCGCTAAATAACGGTCTGTTTATGTTTGTTGTTGCTTGAGGGAGAGCACGCGAACAGCTGAGAGCAATTATAACGTTACTTCACAGCTGTTCGCAGCGCTGCCCTCAAGTGTGTGCGTACGTGTGTGCGTGTTGGTGTTGTCTTAAAAAAGGAGTAAAATGTACAACTAAGTTTATAAAACGTTCAAAAATTGTTTTCTTTATAAGCGTTTTTAAGTTGAAATTGTAGTTTTTTGTTTTTTTTTTTTTATTTGTTCTTGTGTGTATTTTCGAACTTTTGCAAGCTCAAAAAGTGTTGGTTTTTTTTTTGTTTTTTCGACAAATGCTGGGGAAATCTCTTTCCGCTCTAACTTGGGTTAGCAAATGCATTCGTTATTTGTTGTTATTCATTTATCTAACGCACAGCAGTGAAGAAAATTAATACCAATTGCACAATCCAAAATGTTTGCTCATAAACGTTTTACCTTTTTCTACATTATACACAAGTACCCATATATGCTAAGCATAATGTACTAATAATTTACTTAGTACGCATATCTACAAATTTTCAATTGTACCAATATTGTGCTTTGATTTTTTGTTTTGTTTTAGTTTTTGCTGTTTAGCTGCGAATTGTAGCGTCCCAATCAGTGTAACAAACAATGCAATTTCGAGCTAAAATTAACGCATATAACGCATTTAGTTCTTGCAAAAATTTTCTTGCAGCTGCTGTACGTTTATGTTTGTCGCATAGCTGGTGGTGGTACGTGTGTGTTTGTGCTTTGCGCCTGCGCGCATGCTACAGCGCTGCGCTGCATTGCACAGTTTTTGCTTTGACTGCAGGCGCTGTTTTATTTGTACAATCAAGTTTAGTTTTATTCAAGCTGGGGTTTTTCATAACGAATTCTTTTACTTCATATTTTTTGTTTGATTTTTTTTTCTTTAAGTTAATAATAACAAACAATTCTTAACAATTTTGTACTTTTTGTTTTGTTTTCAACGTTGCGTTTGTTTTGCGGTTAATTTCTTTAATGCTTTGGCTGACACGCGCTTATTTGGTATTTTTTTTATATATTTTTCATTCATTTCTTTAAATCTTATTAAACGGTAACGGTATCACTAAGCTGTTGTTGCATAGGAACGAAACGAGAAGGAACATAATTAAATTTGAATTTGTTACAACGTTTTGCCAGGCTATTGCAGTACAGTAGGTAGATTTTTTTGTTGTTTTGTTTTTGTATTTAAGCTAACTCTAATTTGTAATATTTTCGATTTGGTTTCATTATTGTTATACAACAGTTGAGAGACAACATTTAGCTGACTTTTTTGTTCGAGTGTAGCTTAACATTAGTACAGTTGCGCATAGTTGCAGTAGTTGTAGAAATAGTAGTTGGTATTTGTTGTAATATTTTTTAACTTCTTTCTTTTTTGTTTTGTGCTGCCTATGTTGGACAGTTAGTTCGAGCTGTTTGAGTTTAGCGTACTAATTTCAGTGAAGAAATTGGAAATGTTTTGTATTTTTTTTGGGCAATAGTTTGTTTTTCTTTCTTTTTTGTTTTTGTTTTTTTTTTTTTGTGTGTGCTACATACAATTAGAGTAAGCATAAGACTTAATTTTGATTAAAGCTTTTGATTTGAGTTAAGTTTGGCTATGGCTTCGGGTTCCTAATCATTCAGTGAGTATTTAATTGGTTTGTGTTTATGGAGCTGGTGTTGGTGTTGAGGTTTGTGCTGGTACGCTGGAATTAGCACGTTAAATCAAACGCTCGCTATACCATATTCAGAAATCCGTATTATTTGTGCCGCCATCGCCTTCGGCGGCATCAACCGTCTCGCCCACGCTTGGCGGTAGCGCTAGTGATAGCTGTGGTGTCGCAGAGCCCGCTACCATCATGGTAGGCTCCGTATTGCGTCGTTTCATTTTGAGTTTGTTCTTTTTCAACATGGTAGCCTATATGCATATAGGTATTAATCATTTTTTTTGTATTTTTTTTTTTTTTGGTACATATTCATATTCATAAAAATATTTATAATGTACATTTTAAGTTGTTACAATTATATTGAAGGAAAATTCAAGTTAAGAGTTAGAGAAAAAAATTAGCCGTCCGGTGCATAATCACAAAATTTTTAGAATCAAAGATAGATTTGTTTTGGCGCGCATTCGAAAAGTTTTGGTTTTTTTTTGATTAATATAAAAGTTAAGACAGCAAAGTTGTGGTTGTTTGTAGTTTTTGTTTTGTGTAATAGTTGTTTTTTTTTTTGTAAATTGGATCACAAATGTGGCATATAAAAAAGAGAGAGAAAAAAGAAGAAGAGAGTTTTGTTTACAACGATCAAAAGAGTTTCGATATTGTTGAGCAAAGCGTTCAAACATAAATTAAACGATTTTGATCAATTTTCGATTCAAAATTCAATTCAAAGCTAAATAGTTTTTGTTTAAATAAAGAGTATAGAGTATGTATAAGTTAATGTAGAATAGCTTTGAAAAATCAAGCAAATGCAAAGTAAGAGCAAAATAAAAAACTTATTATAATATTGCTTGCATTTATCGATAATAATTATATGAAAGTTTATCGGGCAGAGGTTAGAGTGATGTGAAATGGTTTCCTCTTTTGCATAAGGCTCGCAGACTAATGAGCAGCTAATAAATTTAAATAATAATAATAATAAATGCATACATGTGTTTGTGGATAGTTACGAGTGTGTGTGCGTGTGTGTGTGTGTGGTGCTGGTGTATATTCTTTTTTTTTTTGCTAATTTCAGCTAAGGTTTAAGTTCAAATCGAAATTGAAAAGCGGTGGTCACAGTTCTCACAGGTGTGTGCAGTGGCTGGGTGGGTGGTTCGTTTGTTGGTACAGTATGTGTGTGTGTGTGTGTGTCTGGTGTATTTTTGCGGTTCAGTGGTTCGTTCAGGCAATGCTACTCGCCGGCTAATTATTGAAAGAGAGTTTTTTCTTTTATTAGTAAAACTCGCTAAAGTGTGAGCTTTTTGCGCCTAATTATTGATATTCATAATTTATATATATTTTAATTTTTCAATTTCTGCAGTTTTGGAAGATAATCGTGCTAAATTTTAAGTTTGCGTTAAATTACATTATTACATTGAATTGCGCGACGCTTGCTTAGAACTAAGTACAAGTGCTGCGACAAGTTAGGTAGCGTTTTCCTTTAGTTTGTAGTATTTAGTTTTAGTTAAAGTTACGACTATTTGCTAGGATTTGCCTTTTGCTATTGTTTTATATAATTGTAAGTTGTAGTTTTTATTGCGACTAGGGGAAAAAACAAGAAAACAAATATCTCGGACCGGACGTGTGTGCTCTGCTCTATGTGCTGCCCGTATGTTGGCCGGCTGTCACATCCTTGTCGCCATTTTCTGCAGCCTGTTGTTGCTGATGCAGTGCGGATGTGGATACGCCAGGGGAACTCTGCATGCCCGTGATGGCAGCAGATGCGCCAGCCGTAACCGATAAACTGAGCACGGCGGGTGATATATGGGGCTCCGTTAGGCGACGCTTACTCTTCGTTTTCTTCAGCATGGTGGCCTGAATGTAGCACAAAAAACACACACAAGGTCAAATAATCTTCGGCTTACAACAATCAAACAAACAAACTAACATACACTCAAATATACACACGCACACACACACACGCGCGCGCAATCAGTTAATCAGTTCAAGAAGTTAATCGATTCTGTAAATCGGTTTCAACTATTTAGGAAATGCTTATTTGTAAGTACTCTAAGTAGACTCTTTAAACGCGTCCATATCTACGGTGCTGTTCCATTTGTTAATTATTTCTAAAAATCTATTTTAAGCTATGGGCTATTTTTGGCATTTTTTTATAAAGTTAGCTGTGTATAATATCAATGCCTCGTTGTTCATGAAACTGTGCTATAATTTACGGTATTTTAACATTTTACATCAAAAGTAAACCCGGAAGAAAATTACGATTTAGATCAAAAAAAAAATTCATATTCATAATTGATAAAATAAAACGCCAAGTTAAAAAATTTTATTAAAAAAAAAAAATTATTTATGTACTCGTATATTTTTGTTGTTTAACAAAAGTTTGTTGTTAGATCTGTTAAAATTGTAATTTTCGGTTTGAAGTTTGAGAACATTTAGAGATATATCCAATATATTGGAAATATTTATTTATCGAGTTCGATTTCAATGTTACAGTTATTGCAACAGATTATCGATTTTCCACGCCTATATATATCGAAAAATGCGCTAACCGATAAAAATTCGCTTATCTGTTAACTTATATTAATTTTAAAAACTTAGTACAGAAACATGTAAAACATTTGTACAAGGTTTTGAAATTATTTGGGTTTTTTTTCTTTTTTTTTTTTAATACTTATACTTAAAGGTTTTCTTTTTTCAAAATCTAACAAGTGCGTTTTCAACAAAATACATTGTTTACAAATAAAGCATCACAGGACGCACACACACATATACACAAAATGATGACTTTTTTGAAACACTAAGTTTTTTTTTTTTGAGTGGGGACAATATTACAAACACCGAGTGGTAAGTATTTGGAACTTTGGAATTTTCATGCAGACTCGTAGTAATCGGTTGTCTTCGTTTTTATTCTAATAACTACTTTCAAAAAATGAGTATTAATAAAATAAAAATTATTATCCTTAAAGTAGGCAACACATTTTAGAGCGAATTTTGTTTTTTTTATTATTATTTACAACCTAACCTATAAATTGATGCAAGCATTTGCAATTTTCAAAGTTATTCGCATAATTTAGTGTTTAAAATTTTGAATAAATATATATATATTTTTTTTTGGATCAACGCTTGCTAAAAGGCCAAAAACAAAGCAAATGCTGCTTATAACGCATATCCAATAAAAACATCACAATTATGTTTAGGTGTTTTATTTTTTTGTTATGGGTTATTGGGGTACTTCAATGTCTATAGGTCTCGTATGTTTTGTGTTTTTTCTGACTTTGGCTTGTGTATAAGAAGTTATGTGTGTACATACAACTTTCAAAATATAAATATACAATCAAGTATGGAGCGATGAGCATTAAGTTTCAATGTTTTGAAACCTTTGAGGTAATGAAACATCGGATTTGTTATTAAATGAATCTGAATGAACAGTTTCTGTGCATAAAACGAAATGCATGTATAAAAATAAAACTTGAGAATATTCTACCATAGTTCCGATATTACAGTTTGTGTCAAAAAGCGATTTGCATAAATAAAAATATTGATATATAATATGCATGCCCGTAACAAAGTTAGGATGTATGTTTATTATAAGATCTTATGCATGCAAGGTAAACTTTTTTTTAAATAGTACTATACACTTACCTTAAGTGCGGACTTCAGCACGACCACATCTCCCGGACTTTGAATCCAAGGCTCGCCGTCGACTTGTACGGGCATGTCGGTGTTCAGATGAATCTTAATGTGACCGCCCTACGAAGAGAGATAAATAGAGAAAGTGTTAATAAGAGAGCTGTGCTGAAAGGAGGTGAGAATTTAAGTCGGTTCTCTTTCGCTTTAGATTAAAAAATTAGCATGGGAATTCTTTGAAAAAAGATAAAAGTAAAGATGAGGATAAGCATTCTAAAGGAGATCTGGTGGAAATTACTCCCTGCATCACAAACTCTGTCGCCAGTTGCAGCTTCTGTTTCCTCGAAAGTGACATTATTTTGATTTGACAGCTTTATCGAAACTTTAATTAGCTGAGCACTGCACAACTTTTATTATTTTGTACATTTTTTCGCTTTACTCTTAATAAATAGATTCTCGAATCAAACTTAACTAACATAACTTCAATACACAAAAAAAGAACACCAACTTAGACCTCGAACCGAACCAAGACTACCAATGATTCATATACAAACCTGAGCTATGCGCATTGCGGTGCGTATGCCCGACTGTATCTGTCCCAAATGCACGACTCCCGTAACGCCAACAACTTCCAACATGCCATCGTAGTGATTAGGCGTGCTGAATTGATCGTCTTTGTCGGGACCCCAGGGATTGGCCCCGCTACCCCAGCTGCAAAAAATCAATTGAATTGAATTCATAGACTTCTATAGAAAAATTGCATAAACAATTACCTCAAAATATTTAATATAATGATGCCATCGACGGGAGGTAAATCAACCACTTTGCCATCGACCTCCAAGCGCAGTTCCTTATGCAAATCCTTAACCGCCTTGCGACCAACAATTTTGCGTAGCCCCATTTTCACATAGTAGCCCTTGTTACGCAAACGCGAGTTAAACTGATTGGGATTCTCCTCACGCGCATTGTGGAAATCCAGACAGAGATCGGCATCAATGCCAATGCCAAAGTAATTATTCATGACAAAGATCTGAGAGTTGTCCTCGTTTTGGGCACCACCTGGTGATGAGTTAGTTAAATATGGATTAATTGCATATTCGCGAGTCTCGGCTTGTGAGCACACATCGACAATAGACATCAAACATTCAGTTTACAACATCGAGATATACACAAGGTCATTAAATTTACACAGCTTTACCCACTCAAGCTTTGTGGCCTTTCAATTGGTCTGGAGGACTATACAGCTTACCTGTTTGAAACAAAAACTGTAAACTAAGCCTGGACAACCTCTATATATACAGGATAAGCATGCAGTTCTTAACTACACATAAATTGAATAGCTTAACAATCATCGTATACACATCGAAACTAACAGCATTTATCATCATCAGATACCTTTTGGGATTATTCAGGGAATCAGTTTTCTAAGGGCTGCAAATTTTTTCATGTTTTTACACATTTGGCCAATTCGAGGATTTAGGTATCGTTTTGAGTGAGTCTATGACAGTTAGTTTGGTGCAACACTTATATATTTTTTTTTTTTTTTGGTTAATAGCGATTTCATAAATAGGTAGGTACTAAGGGGATTGGGGTGTAATTCGAATATAATAAAGCTAGATTCTTTTCTATCGCTTTTTATACAATAATAAATATATCCAAATACAAATAAAAAAATACAACGAGATTATAACGTTTAACGCTTTGGCATTGGGCTTTTTTGGGTTTAGTTTATTGGGACTTTGGAACGGCTTGGGGGCGTTCGGTTGTTAGGCATAGGTTTAGGCGGTATAACGTAAAAAGAACAAATAATTTTGAAACATCAAATGACCTGATATATCACTCGATGTCAGAGCCGGTAATTGATGATGCTGATTTGTTTGTTGCGATAGATGTGCTTGGTGAGCCTTCTTCTTCTTACCGGTTGTTTGTGAGGGCGCCTTCATGGCCGGCTCTTCGGGCTTGTCTTCAGGATGAAAGACTACGGTCCAACGATCCAAACGTATTTCCTCCGCTTCGATAACGTCGCGCAGCAAATTTAAGGGATCCTCACCGCCGGTATAGCCGGAGCCCCAACATAAAACGCGTGCCAAGTCATTGCCTGACAAGCAACAAAAGTTGGAGTAACATAACCAGCATTGGCAAAATCGTTTTCCTGATACTTACCTGTGCCAAGTGGCACTATGGCGCAAGGTGGGCTTGAACATTCTGAATCCTGGCCAACATTGTCGAGACATTGCAGCACCCAACCAATGGTACCATCGCCGCCGCAAACCAAAATCTTATAATTGGTTATCTGGCGGAACACGTAGAGACTGTGTAGGAGTAAAGTAAGTATTAGACTTCGTTTAAGCTTAGTATTATATACTTAAATACTCACCCTGGCAGCGGTCCACCGTTGTCCAAGTCGAAGACCTGATACGGATTCAAAAGTTTTCTAAAGCTCGATATAAGTTCCAGTCCTTGACAACCGCCTGACTTGACATTTACAAAGACGAGCAGCGGTCGTACATCCGGTGGGACCATGCTTGGTTCAATATTTGGCAATAGCAGGACCAATAGCTTCTTGTCCTCTATGATCGTTTCTCGCAGATTATAAAAAGCGCGCACCTAAATTTTTTTTCGAAATGCATTAACGGCGACAAGAAGCAAACTCAGCATGGCACTTACCGCCTTTTGCGAGTCCTCAAAGGTCAGCACAACCGAGCCGTACTCATAATAGATGGGTCCAATGCTAATGAATTTGTTCTCATCCGTTACATACTTGTTGAGAATTTGCTCGTAGTTACGCTGTGAGAGTCCTGTAGGCAGATTTCCCACAAAGAGCGCTATGTTTGGTCCATGGGGATCTTGCTTGTGCTGCATATAAAAACGCATCAATTCCATTTGACGTATGGAATCTTTGCCCAGCTGTTTCATAATATCCCACGGGCGTTCGTTCCACGAGAGTATGCGTTCAGTAACACCGCGATCAAGTAAAACCTCGGAGCATCTGTAAATATAAAAAGAAGCTCTTTAGTTGTTTTCACCTCAAATCTTTGACATAGTACAGCATACCTATAATCCTGTATTTGATTATCTTGTAAACCAAATTTGTCTAATGCATCACGTATCAAATCCTTAATAACTGTTGTATTATCTACAGGAACACTAACATACGGATCCTCCAGTGAGCATTGTAATTTGCCAGGATACACGCGTACAAAGCCTTTATCTTTGTCGTGAAACCTGAGGTAAATAGCCGGTCGTTTGCCCTCCAAGTGTGTCAGATTTAGTATGGGCGTTGGATCCTGCAGTGGTGCATCTTCCATGCCAGCTGCAGCATACAAATCGGTCAGATAAAATGCCTACAAGTTATACAAATGTTAGAAGAGAACTAGCAGGAGGTACTTAGTGATATATCATCTTACACTTGGATCACGTGTTATATGAAAAGCGCGCAAGGCGGTTGTCAATAATTGTTCGAGCGTGTAGGTACGTTGGACTGCAATGACGCGGTATTGTTGTCGCCGGAATGAGTTGTTACCATCAAATACTTTGATCACTTCTGTAAAATTCCATAAAGCAATTTTTCGGCAAGCTCAATGCTATTTAGTTTAGACGCCTTACCTATATCCTTTTCCTCACGTTCCTTGTCCTTCTTTTCTCTATCCTTATCCGACTTGTCCGGTTTGTGGCCCGCGGAGTCCGGACGATAGTGGCCACTGCTAGCAGTGCCACCACCACCAGTGATGCCTCCACTAGCGCTGCTTGCTGCAAGCGCTACTCCACTAGCGCCACCACCACCACCACCACCACCGCTGCTGCTACCACCGGTTGCGCCCATTCCAAGTGTGGACTCGGTTTTGCTAGCCGATTCATCATCCTTAAAGCGTGGCGTATCGCCGCTGCTAAACTCCTCGGATATGCTGCGTGCTATTTTGAGAAAATATCGTTATATTACTTAAATACTCCGAGCAACTGATTGATTTTAGTAGGATAAGCAACATTTGAGGTTGAGGTGCACAAAAGCAGTCCGAGACTTTCTCTCTGACGATCATTGTACGCTCTTTGCAAGCGTTGTGTGGGTTAGTATTATTTATGATTTTAGATGATCATGCAGGTTAGCATTAAGGATTAGTAGTGGTAATATCGAGAAGACACAATGGTGATGATACGAAATGGTGCACTTGTATGATATGGTTTTGTACATGGAACTGTTTAGTAAGTAGTGTTAGGTGTATTAACCAAAACAAAAATACCAACAGTAAACTCAAAGTGTTAGCTCAAAACTAGAAACAAATCCAATAACTAAAACCAAACAGGGACTGAACGGCACTCCGTGCAGCCAACTGCTGTTAGAGAGAAAGAGAGTTTGAACAAAGTACAAGGTACTACCATCTAGGCGGTACGCGTAATCACCTCTACGCTTTTGGTAACGCGGTTTGCGCCAGCCCGCGGAGAGTCGGCGCATTCGTCTAAGCAGGCGTCCAATGACGTGCTCGCTGTCACTGGCTCGCGAGCGACTGCTTGCGCCGCCGTCGCTTATGTCACCAGCAATGTCTTCACCACTGAGTCCTACACTTTGTGGCCGATCGTCCAGATACAAATCGATGTCGTCCTCGTATTCTGCGTCGTCGTATGGATCAGGTTGAGTGTCGATGGTGGCTCGTTGAGCCAATGTGTGAAAGTTGTCGTCATAGGGCTGATAGTTGCCATCTTCGTCCTGTATAGTAATTTCGATGTTTTGAGAAAGGCGATCTAAGCTGTAATTACTTTTAGCGCCGACGCCTTTGGGTGAACGTTTCGAACGACGTCTCTGAAATAGGCCACGGTATTTCTTCTGCCGTGTTGCTGTTGGCTGTTTCACACCTGGTTCCTGAAACGACTTGCTGCGACCCACTGGCGACAAGTGTTGCGCCATGGGTGCTGGCGAAGCCGACGAACAATCACTAGAGTTGGGTGAGCTCACCGAACCGCCTTTGTGCTTAGGTGCACTAAGTACCGGCTTCGATTTCGAGAAAGCACCAGTCTTTGTAGTACGGCCAGCTTGTACGCTTAAGGCTTGGGCAGCTGTACCAACAGCTGCGGCAGTGTTTCGCGTCCGTGGGGGCGGCACAGGCGCTGGGTTTGACGTCGACGCTAAGGCTGGCGACGGCGAGGGCGTTTTAGATGTGCTGGCTGCAAGCAGCTTACGTTGCTCATTGGACGTGTTACTATTACTACTATTATAGCTTAGATTACTAATCAGATTCATGCTCGAGTCTAGCTCGTCAGTGTTGGTCAGTTCACCACCCGTATCAGATGTTTCATAACAGCTTTCACGTGGTGCTGTCTCCATTTCGACATCACCGTGGTAATCTGTTTCACTGACGTCACGCGGCTGTCGTCGGGAGGCGCGCTTGCGCAGCATCACATCGCAGTGATCATACTCATCACTTAAATCACCGCTTATATCACAGACTCCGCCGTCGACATCGTCGTCGGCATCCGCATACGGCTCATCATCCTCACTGTGCGACACACCACGTTTGCGTCTACGTCCTGGGCCCAGCTTGCGAAACAAGCTTGTATAAAGCAAATGCAGGGAGGAGTTGGCGGATGGCGATTTTTGCAGCTGAGCCTGCTGTCGATTGTGGCTAGTGGAGGTGGTCAGCTGCAGAGCACTGTCATGCTCGGTATTATCTTCGGTAGGAATGCGCTGTGCCTCATAATCATCGTCTTCTTCATCGCCTGCAGTAGCCAGTTCCATTGCCAGCGAGTTACTGGTCTCTCCCAGAGCCGCTGAGCGATTAAGCGAAGGCGTGGGCGAAACACAAGGCGGCGAATTGGAGCACCAGGATGTAGGCGAAGGCGGCGTTGAAAGTAGAAAATGTTGTTTGGATTGTTCAAGGCGTTGCCTATGAAGCAGTAGCAGCTCCCTTAGGCACAAACCCGACGTAGCCGCTGCGCCCGAACCAACGCAGGCATTGGCACTAAGCTCAGCTGCGCACAGGCACGGGCGGGTACGGCAAATTTAAACCAAAAAAGAAACATTCAAAATGAAACAAAAATGATAAATTAAAGAAATGATAAGGCGCTGCAGAGGCAGTGCTAACTGCAAGCTGCCATAGGAAAAAAAAATCAGATACAATAATGATTGGTAATAAATTAAATTCGGATAGTCTTGAGCATGGCTGGAGCATGAATGAGACTGAAAGAGCTGTGGCAGGTGACTGAAGTACTGAAACTGAAAGATAGTGGATGAGGCAATGTGGATGGGCACAACATTGAGCTGATGCGCTGGGTTGACTGGATTGTGAGTATGTGAGAGAGATTGACTCAGAATTCTGGCCACAACAATCGGTGCGCTCTATACGTTGTACTTCCGATAATACGGATAAGACTAGTGTGTGTTTGGGTACTTACGACACGAGTAGTCGCGCACAAGCGACGTTTTTGATTTGACTTGGACGCCAATGATAGCTTCAATTGGCACCTCAGTACGTGGTATCGAGACTGAATGCGGAGGTAAGTAGATAGGTTGTAGTATACCAAAATTACATTCGGTTGGCAGGTACATGCGACATCCACCGTGTGTGGTCATGCCACACCACTCGCAACGGTAGCCTGTAGATTGAGTAGCGGGTGGGGGAGAAAAGTTAAAATTAACTTGGAATCGAGATTAGATTGGATTGGTTCAAACGCACCAGTGAGGCATTCCGATGACCAACAGGTTTTCTTGCAGTAAGCGCATTTGGACGTTGATGGAAGATTGCCCTCTCGCCAATGATGCTGCAATAAAATGGAAAAGAGCTTATTAGTTGACTGTCAAATAGCATGGGGATCGTAAGATATATACGATCCATTACTAGTTATATTTTACTTACGTGATGCTTCACATTTAACAACTCCTTCCCGGGTACATAGGTTGCATTCTCGGTGCAATCGGGCACAGCAAAATCTTGGCACTCAATATGTGCGAAATATTCGCAGACTAAAGTTTGAAAAAAAAGAACAGCAGAAGAAAGTTAAGAATAAAGTGAAATGCATAATTTATTAGATATCATGCACAGCTCGTTGAAGGCTGTGCTGACGGAGTCATCTGGGGACAACTGAAACTTACCTAAACAATGCACCGCAGGCGTTTCATCCAATCGCTTACGGCAAACTGTGCAGAATTTTCTTTTGTGATGTGTCGGCTCGGACCAACAATGGGCGACGGGATTCTGACAATACAAAGTGACAAGTGGAACAGTTGCAAACAGTTATTCATATAGACCTTGGTACAGTCAGTTATTATTTTGTATAAGAGACGGAATGTGTTGGTGTGTCTGTGTGTGTGGATGAGAGTGTGACATTTATAGATACGCACCTTTATAATGCATGGCGCAATGCCGGAACAGGGCGTTACCACGCTGGTGACACATCGTTCATGTATGATGAAGTTACAAACTGCAAATAAATACAAAACAAATGAAAATTTTATTTAATTTATATTTAAAATTCTGCCAGTTTCTGCAGTTTCATGAAGGAAATTGGCGAAGAATAAAAGTGGTTCTTTTATTTTAATTTCTTTAAAAATTACTAATCATATTATCCTTTGATCTAGCTTAAATTATTCCCAGTGTGTTGCAACAATTTAAAAATTGAATGAGTTCAAAAATTAAAAGAAAAAAGTTGGAATGATGGTGTCTTTCACTTCTTGTTGGCTCAATTAATGTAGTTCGAAGTTATAACTTCAAAACTATTCAATATTTTGAAAGGTTTTTTGCTCATATAAAAAACAATCATTTAGAGTACTTCTCAAGCTTAAAAATTATACAAACTATACAGATTATACGTATAACGATAAGCACATCCGAACTTCTTACAAATTTTCAGTGAAAACAAGTGTTGTTTTTTGGAAAAATTGCAAGTCGTTGCAGTTAATTTAAATATTTCATTTCAAAATTAAGTCAAAGAACATACGCTCTAACCATAAACAGCGATGTGAGAGCAATATGGCTGATGTGGGGCAACACTTTTTCACAGGCTGTTCTCTCGCTCTCCCTCTCTCTCTCTCTCTCTGGTCTCGCTTAATTTAACTTAATTTGCATGATAAGGACACGACTTGGGCCAATCTACGTCATCGCCATTCATAGTCTTTTGCACAAAGGCAATGCAACGTTGCGCTTGAGTTCATGGACGCCATTTTCATTGAAGTTTAAAGCACACACTTACACACACACACACACATGCTGCATGTTGCAGGTGGCATGCAGCGAACAAAAGCCAAGCCAAGTTAAGTGGCTAACCATAAAAACGCACACACACACACCCACACACACACACGCTGTGTACAAAACCAAAAGCTAACTAAGGATAATGCAAGCTATGCATACAATGAATGCCACAATGCACACACACTCACACACACACATACAATCACACATTTTTAACCTTCTGCGTGCTTGCAACTAACCCAAAAGGAAAAAAAAAATAGCACAAAACGTGCAACAGCAGCTCAAGACCTCGTCGCATAGTGCGCTTCCTCCATGCTCGCCTAGTCAAGGCAACACACAGACACACACACACGCACACTGAAAGAGTGCAGCAGTGGTTTGTGTGTGTGTGTTGGGGCTTAACATAGATATCGTGGTGTTTATTTTTAGAAATGCGTGAAAGTTGTATGTATAAACAAGTAAACACATACATACATACATACATACATACATACATATGTATACAAGCAGCAATGGTTTTGTATGTATTTGTATATGCATGTATATATAAAAGCTTGTCTATGTACGATGGCCATGTGGCTGGCTATATGCAACAACAACAACAGCAGCAGCGTCAAAAATCTAGGCCGCTGACCTGCAGCTCTTTGGCGCTCTGACGTCATGAATGAACTCATTCATTGCTTGTGCTTGACTGCCACGGTACTGGCTCTGTGTGTGTGTGTGTGCAATAGTTTCTCCAAAGACGCACGTTTGTTATATATATAACAGCAACAGCAACAGCAAGCTGCATGTTGCATCAAACACAAATTTGGCATAACGTGACGCTAGCACGGATTTCCATGTTGCTGCTGAGTATAAACTTTATAGGCAGCCAGCTAGCTGTATATGTGTGTGTGTGTTGCATGTAACTCTATATTTTATTGTGGCAAAAATGTGCCCCCTACCCTTAAAAGTCTACATGCAATTTAGCTAATAGCTTACTAGGCGTATGCATAATATGCGCGCAAAAAGATAAAGCTGAATGTAAGTGTATGACGCATACGCCCTGTTGACCCAATACAAAAAAAAAACACACAACTAAGCAACTCACACACAATCACACTCACAGAGGCGAGAACTCGTACATAAATACATTTATATAAAAATAAACAACTTAATAATGTAATTAATTTTTCCACAAAAAAAAAATAATAGAAATTGAAACATTTCATTTTCATTATGTATACACAAATGTATATGTGTTTGTGGCAGTGCAAGTATATACATATATATATATATACACACATATATATACATATATATATATATGGATATGCTCAAACTGTGTGTGTGTGTGTGTTACAAAGGAAAAACATGAGTAAAAGTAGCAAGCAGCAGCAGCACATGGGAAATTTTCAAATGCTTTTGGCTTGTGGGGAAATTTTATAAAATTCAACACACTTTTACTTTTACTTTTTTTTGTTGCTGCTTTTCTACTTTCCTTCGTTCGTTGTGTGCGTGTGTCTGTTTGTCTTTCGTATCTTTGCCTTAAAACAACAATAAGATAAGCAACATAAAGCCAAATGCTGCTCAAAGTACTCGAAAGAAAGTAGTACGCACAAATAAAGTCAAAAGCAAGCAAAGAGAAAAGAAAAATGAAAAAAATGCTTTTCAATGCAAAAAAAAAGAAGAAAATCAAGCACACACGCAGTGTATATGTATGTGTGCGTCTATATACATATTGAATGCTTACAAGTTGACATGCGTAGTACAATAACAACAATAATATATTATGTATATATGTCGCATTTCTTTAGATATGTAGATCTGTGTGTGCGTTTGTGGTATAGACTGCATTCTCGGGCAATTTTAGAGTTTAGAGCTTGGAGTAATTTGCATGTCTTGACTTGATTTGGCATAGTTCGAGAAATTCTTAATATTATCCCTAATTTCCTTCTAAACTGAGTTGCTAGATGTAAGATACTTTGTTTGGATTGTTAAGAAAATAAGTGGCAAGAATTGTGTTGTGCTCTTTCGAACTTGGTAAAAACTATATTTTTATTTTGCATGTTTTTTTTTTCATATGTTTATTAAAAACTATTAAGACACAGTGTATTTTTTTCTAAATGCTAAATTTAAAAATTGTATTTATTTTATTACCGTTAAAGTGTTGCAAACTTTAACCCAATTGAAAAGTTATGTATATATCAGAAATGGTTTATTTTTGTTTCAAAATAAAAACTAAAATGTCCAAAATTTCCTTTTTTGGTATGTTTATAAAATCGAAATTTTAATGGTTATTAGTCCCAGTACTATTAGGTTTAGGGCCTAACAAAGAAAAACATCATATTTTTTGAAAATTAGTATCTCTCCTTTTAGCTCGATGCAACGAATGGTCTTCGACCATTTTGATACCCTTCTTGTAGTAGTCGTCCGAAGTTCCTTAAAATAGGCGTCAGTTTCGGTAATGATTTCTTCGTTATAGTGGAAGCGCCTATCAGTGAGGCATCTTTATAGATTTTGAGAAGAGGTAGTAATCGCAGCGAGCCAAACCTGTAGAATATGGCGAGTGCGGAAGGATTTTGTAGCCTAATTCAAACAATTGGTAAACATTTTGACAGCTTTTCGAGCTTTTGCGTTGTCTTAGTGAAACCCATTGTTTCAACTATTGCGTGGTCTCTGGTGTATAGTGATGCATCCATGTTCTTTGATGCAAATGCAGCATACTCTTACTTCTCATGACAATAATTTTGATAACAGTGGAATATTTAAAATCGCTTATTTAACGAAAATCCACAAATAAATCCGGGAAATATTTGTCGTCAACTACACAAATTTAAGTTTGACTGTAGGTTGAAGACGTAGCCCTTTTTAAAGTTTAATTTAATATTCTTCGGATAGATTCAACTAATGAAATGGACATTGGAAGCTTGATTGCGGTAAACACTTGTTTTTAAAATGACAAATGAGCATAAGTTGGTATTTCAAAATGCACATTTATTTCACTTTCCGTACATATATTGCTTTGTAAGCAAGATTTTAAGCGTGTTGTAGTTATTTGCCTAATAACAAAGTAGATCAGAGATTATAAACAATAAGAGTTTTGAGCCAACCTAAAGTTTTTCACGTTTGCTGATTTTCTGAAATTATTGAAGATCCAACAATTTAGTTTAGTGTTCGAGTAGAAAACTGGTACCATGGTGGTACACTTTATTAGAAACTCGCTACAACTATCATTACATTGATCCTGCCTGCTGCACAACAAGAAATGCAAAATCGACCTAAAAAAGTTTTCTCAACTTTTTACTTTTTGAATGCAATACAAACGATAAAAAAGTAAGCAACCAAAATGCATAGAAATTTATTTATAGAACACACACTGTATATAAAGTTATATATATAACTACAATTTAAAAAGCAAATATTATATATAAGTATATATGAGTATGTATGTATGTGAAAATGTGCGCAATTACAAAACTTGTTGTCACACACATACAAACACACACACAAAGTTCATACACTTATACATAGAGTAGTATATACATATATATATACATATATACATACATATATATACGTGTGTGTGTACAAATAAGTACGTAAGCACACACAAGGCAACAGTCAAGGATATAACGTGCGTCGTTGGCATCATCACGTCGCTGCTCTGCTTACTGCGCCGCAGCTGCGCTGTCTACATCGATTGTAGAAACTTTTTACATTTGGATCAATTACGTCGAAGATCCCGAACCAAATGCGATGGATCAAATATTGCCCCAAAATAACGTCAGCAAGCAAAAGGCAGCCCGCCCCTCGCTCTGCCACTCACGCGGTTGTTTACCATATCCGCCAGCCACTTGAATGTGTCTGTTTGTGTGTGTGTGCGTGTGTCTGTTTGTAAGTGTAACTGTGTGTGTGTGCGATTGACTTGCTAGCCAAACTGACGACCCCCAATAGCCATTTCGCTTGTTGTTTTTGTTTTTTGCCCCTTCCGTTTCATTTCAATTTGTTTGTTGTTTTTATGCCCTTTGTTTATAGGCAAATAGAGCATATTAAGTGCATGCCAAGGCATGTGACTTCAAAGGTCTGACGACCATTGAGCGTATGCTCAATATTTGAAAAAAAAATAAATTTTATCTAGTAGTTTCGGAGTAGCATAGATAGAGCATTTAACACAACTTTAAATGATTTAAACTTTTTAAGCTTTTGGCATGTTATAGCATGAAAGTCTATAAGATATAATAAGATAAGCAAATATATGCATTGGGCCACTTTGCGTATACTTAACGATTTTCAATGTTAAACATTATCTGTACGCCCTGCTGGATAAATTGCTCAAAAAGCCAAATTTTACAACTTTCAAGGCAAAACACACTCGCTGCTCTCAAATGTAGAGTATTGCAAAGTCGCATCTTTGTACTTCATGTAAGTAAACTTATTTTGTTTTTGCTGTTGCCTCTGTCACTTTCATTTCGTTATGAATGAACAACGACGACAACGCGGAGGCAATTAAACGGTATCGCAGGCCTTAGCTCGTTGCCCCGCTCTCCTGTTGCTTGCTCGTTTGCTGGCACATAAGGCACTCGGATACGCTGCGGGCGCTGCTGGCGCTGACGCCGCCGTTTTCATGGCGGCCATTGATGACGCACTTTTAGCCCTTCGTCGACGCTATCGCTGCTGAGCCAACGTGAGCCGTAACGAGCGCAGGGTTGGCTGCAGTGACAGGGGCAGTCAGCCGGCTTGTTTCATCAACACTTTTGCATTCAATTTGGTTTTGATGCTGCTGCTGCTGCTGCTGCAGTCGTCTCACCTGGTCGCCAGCTCATCTCCTTTTCGTACAGCATATAGCGCTCTCATTCTCTACTTGGAAAACCAATTCAAATGTTGCCTGCGGCTGTGTGCAACGTACTCTATGTGTGTTTGTACGTGTGTGTGCGCGCATTTGACCTACTTTCGAAGCGCAGCAAGCAGCAGGCAGCGCAGCACTCGCTGTGCAGCTAAGGCCTGAGCTACATATCCATAGCTACGACAGGGACCTACTAGAGCTTAGACTGGGCCGAGCCGGGTTTTAATATATATATATACGACAAATATCTGTCCCACCCAAGCATCCACTCCCGGGGGTTTGACTTTTTGGCTTGCTCTACCTTTACTCCCTGCTGCATTTTGCTGCCTTTTGCATAGTTGCTGCTCTGTTTGTGCAATTAAATTTGCAACTCAATTAGTGGCACGTTTGAAATTTTACCGCAAGGCAATGGAAACCACAAAATAAAAAAGGAGAAATTCCAAAAAAAAAAATTATAAACTTAATCATGAAAATGGTGAAAGATGCAACAACGCTGCGTATGCGCAATTTATTGCAAAACTAGTTGCCCCCAGGAGTATGCAAAACATTTCATTTTCAACATAAGTTTGCAAGATTTTGTTTCGAACATTTGCTTCTTAGATAGCAGATACAATTGCGACTAGTAAACGGTTATTGTTTGGAGTATTTCAAAAATCTTTAAAGGTCTAAAAGACGCAGCCCTTACAAGTTAAGAACAGCTTGAGAAGTTTACATGATCTGTGGTTAACATATTTCTGCCCTGGGTTACAGAATAACTACCAAAATATAGAAAAAATCATATATTTTGCACATTCGCGAAGAAATTCTAAATATAAACGCATCTTTATAGATTAAGATTACAGCATTCACAGATCTGTTTACTTAGGTCAAAAGTTTTCGATTCAAAACCTTGTTTAAAAAAAGACATGTGGCAGCTTTTGAAAAAAAATTAATAGATTTATTTGAAATAGTAACAAATCGCCTAATGACGATGTGGGTATAGATAGGGAAAGAATATACACAATTATAAAGCTTCTTCATGGAAGCAGTTGTCTTGGCAATATGCACTTGAAATACTTGATTTTTAATTATATTTGATAATGAAATCTCGTTCTCGTTCATAAGATAATAAAGGTGAACTTAAAGACTTGTATGATCGTTTATATTATTCATGCCACAATATTGTGAAGGTAAAAAGGTATAAGATACACACTGAAGTCATGAAAATTTAAACTGAATAAAGATTACCATACGAGGGCTTGCATACGAAGGGAATTTGCACCTTAGTAGCAATTAATATGCGAAAGATACAAATGTATTGAACAAAATTTAGTGTGTGATTCAGTGAGTGGGATCTGTACACGAAGCCAGTATTGACCTGTCAAGACTTTTAGATGCTTGAGATTCGTACCCAAATAATGATTATTTTGCTTAGTTTTGAGATTGTACCTTGGGGTTCCAAAATTTTGGTAGTCTTTAAGTTACCCATTCCATTTACAATTTCTATGTATACATTATGTATAAGACTTAAAATAGTTTAACTGAACAACAATCAACAACAAGTCAAACAGTCCACTAGTTGGGTGAGATACTAATTTATAAATTAAATAACATAAAACATATAACTAACACTAAAACGACTCACTGAGTATTTTTGGCCAAAATTGTTTTCCTGCAAGTCAAAGAATCTCATTGAATACCCTTTGCTTTCAACAAAGATAATAAACAATTCGAAAAGAAAAAAATATGCTTGACAATTGCAGTAAATTGCATGAGAGTGATATCCCTGGAAAATGTCGTTAAAATGTCTCTGTCTATTTTTGGCACGCGTACTTGCCACATCATATACACATACACACACTCACCCACACATACCTACATACAAATACAAACAAGCATATAGTACTTTATATATAAATCACTTTGAATTTGAGAGACGCTCCAATCGCTGGAGAGCAGCTGGTACTGATGTTTGGGCTTGATTTTATTTTTTTTTTCGTGTGTCTGTCTTCTGCCACATCGCAGCTAATTGACAGCCCGGCCCCATGCCTCATCTGCCACAAACTAAATTCACACGCACACACACACACACACACACACACAAAGGCACATGCATGTGTCTAAACAAACATTTACGTTGGCGTTGGCACATAAAAAATAAAAAGGCGCGATATACATGGCGTATACATAATTATAATAATAGCTAGCAAAAATGAAGACTGCACAAATAAACAAATTTACGCTAGCGCCTAACACGCTTCAAATTGGGAGAGGCGCACAACCAAAGTACACACACACACACACACATGCGCGCGTACTTATAGATACGTAGATACACACACATACATACATGTATGTAGACAGATTCCACTCAATAGTTGAATTTTATAGATATATATTTCGTTTGTTGATTTGAAATAACGCGAATGTCAGTCGAACAGGGAAACGCGCAGCTGTGACGTCGTTTGTGTTACTAAACACGTCATTCGTCACACACGCACACACACACACACATTGTGTGTAACTTATAGATACATATACAACTTCAAAAGTTTATTCCTTTCAACTGGGAATGTTAGTGTGTGTGCGTGTGTGTGTATTGTCCCTTAGTCCCTTGTGTGTATTAAGTTTGCAGTAAGGGTATCCGCTGCTTCAGCTACCAAAGTGTACAATTGTTTTGCGTAGAGCTACTCGTAACTAATTGTGCTTAGGAGCTAAATAGTCAAAAGCTGCTCGTGTGCATGTGTTACATTAGTAGGGATCAAGCTCGAACAACTAGTCTTCTAGTTAGCCTTGGCGCTTTTTCTTAAGACAAGCAAATCTTAAGTGAAGAAGGCCTCTGGAACCTATTAAAAACTCAAGTAAAATATTCTAGTTAAAACTTATATAGATTATACTGTTTTTATCTTATAGCTCCTTCAGCTCGCAAGTGTCGTTCGCTAAAAAAGAGCTTGTAAGAAAAATTATAATTAATTATGAACTGAGAAGACAAATATATAAACTATTTCGTCTTCCATTCTAACTTCTATCAAAATTCTGCTGCACAAAACTATTCTTGAGTATATGGTGGAGGCGTTTAACAACCGACCTATCCCTGAATGTGCTACCCTTGATCGATTTACTTCAAAACATAAATTCTTGCATTAGTTTTGACATATTTAGCTACAAGTTGTATATTTCTTTGGGATTATTGAGAATCGAAAGTTACAAAGGTGTATAAAGCTCGGCGATGACCATAGACAAGAGGAATAAATTCATTTATATTTTTTTATTAAATTCGCATTGGAGGTACTGCACGAAGTAGCTCGAATCGCTTCATGTTCGTAGACAAAAATGGAATAAGAATGGTTTGGATGCTTCCAATTCTACTTAGTCCAAAGTCTGAAATTTTTTGTTTATTTTGTAAAATGTGAAGTCAAACTTAATCGTCCAATTGGGCGTTGTAACACGCTCACGGACTAATTTTTTTGAATTAATTTTCTTACTGGCACATTAATGAAATAGGTAAATTGTAAAAAATCAATGTGCGAAGAATCGAATCAGTATAAAATTTTTTATTTGGCACTTTCGTTTTGGGCAGTTCCTACCTACACATCAAATAGCAAATGATACCAATGGTGAACCAGATTTTATTGACTTGAATAATAAATTATTTATATTTACTAACAAACGCATTATTAATAAGAATCTCCAAATAAATCCGAAAATAACTCTCAACTTACTACCTATTTTCTTTGAAACTTAAACCCTTCAAAAATCAAACCACCTTTCGATACTATTTTCTTTTCTTAACCATAAATCCCATCCACATCCATGACTATGACTATTAATTATGATCGCGTTCATCTTTGCGCGTGTGTGCGCATTTTATGTAGAGTCTTCTACATTTTGGAATCGTTTCCAATTATTTTTAGTGCCCCTACAACTTTATGGCAATTAAAAAAAGATTTTCAATACTAAACATATATATATATACCGTATATATATTTAGATGAATTTATTTTTACATTTGTAGCTGATTTGCGCTTTTGCTTTTGGCGTGTTTACGATCAAACTGGTGGCCATTAATTTCGCGAGCATTTCGAATGCGTGCGAGTAAACAACGTTTCGGATGAAGTATTAGAGAAGAGCGTGGAAATGTTTGGAAAATGGTAATAAACCTAACAGCTGGAGAAGTAGCGTTAGGCTAAGTGAAAACATAGCAATTGTTCTTCAGAAATGAGAAAATAAAAGTTCACTTACCTTCACATATGTAGCCCTGTTGTATGAGTCCCCACAATAGATCCGAGCAGTGATGACAGTACGTAGGCTTATGAAATGTCTTCTTCACAAATGAATGCCCACCATCCGCCATTTTGTGTGTCATCGGCTGCAGCTGTGCGGTTCCAGTGTTGGAACTTGCTTTGCGTTGAGCTATGGCGTTGGCACAAGACTTTAGCGCGATCCACGATTGTTGCGTTTACAATGGTTGCTGCCTGGGCTAGATGCGTCGTTATCCTGTGTATATCCTGTCTATGCTGGTGTGTGAATTTTCTTTTGTAACTGAATGAGATTTGCTATTGAAACTATTCTGGGTTTTGTTTTGTTTTTTCTTTATTTTCTTTCTTGTTTTAACTGCAGCAGCCAAGGCGCTCTATGCTGCAATTTGGATGAAGCTGGAGCACGTTTGCTGCGTACCCAGTGCCAACAATAACTTTGGATAGTTGCAATGCTTTCTTAAAGGCCGCTGCTTGAGCAGTGCTTGTTCTACGAATTGGTGTTTGTTGGATTGCTGTTGTTCTGCTTGTTGTTTCTCGTTCTGTTGCTGGGACAGCTGCAGCTTTAACTTGTGCTGCAGTTGCAGTTCCTGATGCTGGATCTGAGTGTGGCAAAAACGACGACAAATGGACAACGACGGCGACGACGACGACGGCAATAATGACGACGACGACGGCATTTTCATCCATTGGTCAGTTTTGAGTTGTTGTTGGCCTTATCCAGACATTTGTTTGCCGGAGTAGAACTTGCCGTTCAAAAACACACACACAATTTATATATTCTGCTGCTTCTATGTTTGTTGTTCTGATTGTTTCTTTTCGGTTGCAAATTTTTAAGCTTTGTTTTTTTTTATTTTGAAGGCTACGTATGCATTTAGTTAAAGTTTTATTTATTTTAATTATACATATATAGAGATATATATATATAGATTTTGTAGGTATATTTTATACTTAATTTGTTTACTATACGTTTCGAATTTGGTGGAGTGTTTGTTGTTATACTTTTTGTTACTTATTTACAATTATCGGAGACATTCACTTCAGGCGCTGCACTGCAAAATTGAAAAACACACACAATTTTCATAACTAAAATACGTTTCGACAATTGTCACAGTATGAGTTTTCCAGCAGCAGCAGCAAAATTTCATTTTATTTTTCATTACGATTTTCCACTCGACGCGCTTTCTCTTTACACATGTATGCGTGCGTGCGTTTGTGTGTGTGTTTTTCTTTATTATTTCTTCTCTCTGCGTACGTGCGCGCCGCACCCCCAACAGCAATAAAAGTTTCAAGATAATAAAAATATACTCAAGCGGGAGTTATGCTTATATGCGTGTGTGTGTGTGTGTATGAGTGTGCGACAGAGTGGTGAGTTTCCTGTGGGGGAATTTCAGCTATGAGAGAGAGTCAGCTAAAAACCCGTTATTTGTTGTATTCGCATGCTTAGGCACTCGCTCTCGCACACACACACACATACTCCAGCATACACTTGGCAAAAATATGATATCAACAGCGTGTAAAAAGAGAGAGAGCAACCCAAATCAAGAGATGCTTCAAATGTGAGAGCAATTTCAATTGTATTTTGAAAATTTTATCGTTGAAGGAAATTTCAACGTAAAAATGGCTTTCACACTGACAAGTGCCTAGAAGTATGCACTAAAAATTGTATAACTACAGAAAGTCCAAAAGGATAATGCCAAATGCAGGGGATGTCTAAGGTTTATGTGATATACAGTAAAAAATAATAATAATATCATGAGAAGGAATGAGAATTTGAGACTCAGTCTATCTTTTTGGTACAAAGTTTATAGCTAGATTATTTGTTAAAATTCTTTTTATAAAATGTTTGTTTCATATGTACAAAACATATTAACAGAAAAATGCCATATATCTTCTATAAATCCTAAAATTCTTAAAATACTACATCTGCAAAGGGTCAAAATATGAAATCTTTTTAAAAAAAAATCACAAATTTATTTGAAACTTGTAAAATATGTGGGTTCACTTTTATGCCAAAAAATTCATCTAAAAATGTGTTTTTGAGGCGATTTTCTTAAAAATTGTAAATATCTATAAAAAATTTCCTATTTTTCTAGATATCACTAAATATTTCTTAATTTGCAAATTAATCTTAAATTCGATTGCACATAGTTAAACCTCCTAAATTATACAAATAAATAAACAGTGTCTGATTATAACATTTTTGTGTTGTGAGTAATAGTTAAATTAAAAGTAATAGTTAAATTTCATACTTATTTTTTAACAAATAGTCTTAACAAACATGCCGTCAAGCATTATATTTAAATTATATATAAAATGATCTTCGAAATAATGAACTTATACGCCGATTTGCAGTAAAAGAACTTTCTTCCAATTTACCTTCCATTTCCAACAAAAATAAGTCATGTAAATTAATATTAATTTAAGAAATTGTATCTCTAATTTAAATCCTCTCAGATTAACGCATTTTTAGCAGAAAAGACTGTCTATTGACTAACTATTATATTAAATCTGGAGACATGATGGCTCTGACTTACTACGGATAATATAATAAATATTATAATAATATATAATAATAAACTTTTACAAGCAAAAAATTATTAAGTTTTTGAATATGCAACATTGTTAGAAGTTGGAAAGAATTCGATATTTGAGCATAATTTTCAATTAACAAGTTCTATACTAAAAAAAGATATTAGTTAAAAACATATTTTTTTATATATCATTATATGGATTTGTGCAAATAAACTCAGGTAGGATAATTTCAGGAAAGCTTCAAAAAAAGATAAATCCAAAACACGTTATTAATCAGTGAGTTGACCTAGTTATTAGGTCTAGGGATGGATGTATTGAAGAACTTAAACACGAACACAAGTCTATTATCATAAAAAGGATCTTGTGATAGTTTTTTAAAGCTGAGTAAGTCGATAAGTACGGATTTCTAGTGCTATTTACTAACTTTCGAACGATTCTTTCCCATCTAGCGCTCTTCTTTTCAAATGCCCAAATCTGCTTTAAAAAGTATTTTGAAAACTTTTTCCGAAATACATAAGGAAGAACAAGTCATTTGATTTACAAATTTTATATTGTTTTTTTTTGCTTTTTTCTAAGTTCAAATTAATAAATTCATTTAATGTTCTTTACTGTATCAACTTAAAAGACAGATTTTCTTATTTTGCAATTTTCTTTCTTTTCAGCGAAATTTGCTCGATAAGGCTGGCGCAAACAACGTGTAGTTGATTTTTTTGCGTTTGCCTAATATTTGTTAAAGAAAGCACATCCCATGCCCAAGGATAAGCTCTGTCAAAGCTGCCGAGCGCAGCTGGCACTAGTCATAATTTGCTCAATAATTTCAATGATATCTAATAATAGACGTAGGAACAATGTAACGTACGCAAAAACACTTGAAATTTTCAACTTTATAACAATAACCCGCACACATCGCAACTACGGATATACCACTAAATTCCAATGTCCTGGCAGCTTGTATCAGCCAGAGCCTGGTGGTCATTGAGGACATGCGCAGTGCTAGAACACACGGCCCAACTGAACACATAGAAGAAACTCACCACAACGAAATTGGCGACTAAGGCAAAACATGCAAAAATGGCCAAGTTTAAGGATAAATCTCTACCGAACATAGAACGGCGCACACAAAACGGAATCGAAAGCGAAACGAAGGCAACAAATTTTGCAATAAGAGGCGCCCCAGGGAAGGGGGCGCGGGTGCCAAAGGAATGCCTAGTCATAGTATATGACCAAAAAACAATAATTATTATTGTATTAAATTTAACGAGCATTTTTTGTTGATACTTGAAGTTCGAATACAAAAAAAAATATACACATCGAGCAGCCCACACACTAATACAGACACGCGCACGTTGCTCTGTATATACACATGCTCCACACACACACACACACACATGTGTATATATGTACTTGTATAGGTATATATAGACACCACTCTGCAGCACTGGCGGCTGCAGCTGGCGGGTGGCGGCGCTGAGCGGGCATAGCACGACTCTCACTCACTCGCACGGGGCGCTCACGTTGGCTCGTTCGCTCGCTCGCTCGCTCGCTCGCTCTTTTGGGGGCCGCACTCGAACAAATCGCAATAGATAGAGAATTTTTTCTTGCAGCTCCCATGGACACAAGGCACACGGCTACAAACTACTACTACTACTACTACTACTGCCAACTACCAACTGCTTGAATCCTGAATCTGGTAGAAATTGTTTTAAATTGTTGTGCGTCTTAAGTTGCTGCCCGCTCGCAACAGAAACTTGAGCTAAAAAAAATTATCATACTTTGAGCAACATTTTTAAAAACTTTCTTGAACTTTGCACATATGACAACGTAATTTTCATACACACTCACACGCACACAGTTACGCACTCACGCACACTCGTACACTCACTCACACACACGGGGGCGCGCAGTGGCACACAAATTTTATGTACCACATATATTTTCGCTGGACTTGGGGATTGGAACAGCGACAACTGAGACTACATAGCAGCAGCATATCCAGCCATGCTGAAGTTGGCTTTTCGTTTTTTTCAGCTTTTCCGCTTTTCCTCTTTTACATATAAAAATTTTCCAACAAAAACTCTTCCATTTTCTTTAG
Organism: Chymomyza procnemis; assembly: GCA_035046065.1. Taxonomy (NCBI): domain Eukaryota; kingdom Metazoa; phylum Arthropoda; class Insecta; order Diptera; family Drosophilidae; genus Chymomyza; species Chymomyza procnemis. The sequence continues at coordinate 1,056,509 of JAWNOJ010000026.1, forward strand.
TTATTCACGTTCACTCGCTAAATGACTAAACAATTTTCTTTCTGCACAATTCTCAAACACAAATTTTTTGCACTTTTTTTTGTTGCTGCTGCTGAGATTTTTCTCATTTTTGGCGGGGGGCTGGAAGGGGGGTTTTCATTTGCGCTTTTCATAGGCGTTAAAAATTTTCACTTGTTTTTTACGTTTTCGTTTTTATTATTTGTTGTTGTTGTTGTTACTGTAGATTTAGTTTCGTCTTGCAGTGTTTTTTTCTTTTTTTTAACGGAAAATTTTCACATTTAATGTACAAGTTTTTCAAGTTTTTCTTCTTTTTTTGTACATTTTTTGCCCACTTGCTGTATGTGGTGTGTGAAAATTTTCATCTAGTATGTGTGTGTGCCCCGTTAACACGTACGAAGAGCACACCCAGAGTTTCTGTGTGTGCTTCGCTGAAGACGATGGTGCGCTCTGACGTGCCCGAAATTTGCTCAACACTCGCCGAGTCTCATTTTGCGCGCTGCGCTGCTACGGCTGCTGCTGCTGTTTTTGTGTCTGTGTTGAAAACGCCGTGCACCTTATTTGCGATAGAAAAATCCCAGCAAAGTTTTGGCAAAAATACCGGGAGATAAACGACACACAAGGCGCCGTGTGCTCACACACGCACTCAGGATCGATGGTCAAATGTTGGAGCTTGCTCTTTCTTGTGCGCTACCGCCATGGTGCGCGCTCTCGCACTCTCACTCTCCCTCGCTCTCTCTTTCCTTAGAGTGCCTCTCTCTGGCGGCTATGTGAAATCAACAATTTGTTTCGAGTTGCCGTTCGTTTGTGTCAAAATGGTCGTGCCAACTTGTTTGATTATTACACTCAGAGCCTGTTGCCAGGGTTGCCGCTGTCTGCACATGTGAGTCGCGTTTCATGGCGTTTTATATATTTTCATCTTCTGTAATAATGGCTAGATAAATTGCATAAATTGTTGCACTTAACAATAATTCAGTGTAATTGTTCTTGATTGTGGTACGATAAAAGATTCAGTGACACTTCTTGGGTTTTCATAATGTACTGAGTAAAAATTAATAATATTCAAATCTCTAATGTTTCTCCGCAATCAAATTCTCTTGAAGAAAGTTGTTTTTAAAATTATTATTTATTATAATATTTTTATTATTTCGTTACCTTATTATCCTAATGGATTATATTCATGAATATAATCATATGTGTTTCTTTTTTTATTGTATAGCTTGTAGGTTCAACTGCATTAAGTTGAAAAAAAAAAATATTTATAAAATGCAGTGTTATTTCAAGTTATTAAAAAAAAAAACTTTTTCAAAAACTTCTTAATATTTACAATGAATCAATTTTTTAATTGACAAAGTTGCATAAGTCATTTCGTTCCCTTCTGGTATTTTTTTCAACATGAATACTTACAAATACGTTTCTAATAAGCTTAAATTAAACAATAGGAATTATTACAAATTGAGAAAAATATTCTTTAACTACTCGGATATCCTGCTGATGGAGTAAGTCAAACAATATTTTACTTATAGTTTTACAATTTTATATATAGTTGTGGGCCTCGCTAGGTCGTAGTTCCAAAACGAATTTCGAGAAGATCGTCGAAAATCAGTTGTTGTTCCGGAAATCATTGGTGCTGTGCGCGAACTAATATTGCAGGATCGTCCGTCATGTGACCCTTGCGTGAGATTGAGACAACCTAAGGCATTAGTGGAACCAGAATACATTCAATATTTCATGAATATTTGACTGTCAAAAAAAATTTTTTCGCGTTGGATCTCACACAATTTGTTAATCGTTCAAAAGGCTCGTGCGAATTGATCTATGTCTATGATATTCTGACAGGTGATTAATCATGGATTTACGCCCATGAGCCCGGAGGTAAAGAGCAGTCGACTGTATGGGTTTCTCAAGAAGAGCCAAATCCAACAAAAGTTGCGCTCGACGCACTTCCAAGAAATGGTCGCCGGTTTTTTTTGCGGAAAAAAGGAACATGTGTAACCGTACCACTAGAACAAAGCAAAACAGTCAATTCTGAGTGGTACACAACCATTTGTTTGACAGTTGCCTTCCCAGAAATCAGGAAAACCCACCGCTGAAGACGGTTCACTCTTTACCACGACAATGGGAGCGCTCTCACACATCGGCTCAAACAACTGCATTTTGGAGCACTCAAAGCATCGAGTTGATGAGCCATCCGCCACATAGTCCTGACTTATCACCTAATGACTTATTTTCATTCCTATACGTAAAAAATAAAATAAAAGCTTAACGATTTTCGACACCTGAAGAAGCGATAGGTGCGTTCAGAATGCATTTTTTCGAGATATCTTAATAAAAGTGGCAAAAGTGCTTCAATATTTGGTTTAAACGCATGCAAAAACGTATTATGGATCTTAATGGGGCATATTTTGAAAAACAATAAGCGATTTTCATTTTTGTTCTCTAATCCCGAAATATAAAAGGCAACCCTCGTAGCACTTTAACTTAACTCTTTGCATAGTAAGTTGTCCTGCGCGGCAAGTGGCTTTAGTAATTAAGGTTCTCTGAAATTAAGTTATTGTCGCGCAAGCGCAGTATTACATATTTGTTGCCTTCACTTTTGTAATCTCCATATATTGTCAGCTAATATCTTTTATGATTAATCACTGCAGATTAGTTCTCTCGAGTCGCTAATCGTGTTTTAAATCCTCGCTCTCTTGGTTTATATACACATTTTATTGCCTATTCAGCTTTACACTAAAATAGTGGAAATTCTTTAAAATGTTTACTTTAAATATGGTTTCCGTATGGCTTAAAATCAACAGTACCATAAAACAATATTAGCTCCAGCACTTGAAGTCGTTTGAATTACAAAAAATTTCTTTGAATCCGCTGTTGCTTTTAAAAATTCCAATTAGTCCAAAACAAATTAATTCAAATCAAATAAGATATTATTACATTTTGCACACAATTTATTTGAATTCTATTTAAGGCTAAACGATTATTACAATTTTCATATATATACGATTACATTTAGCTTTAAAAAGCATTAACATTCAATATAAATATGTTGTTGATTATAAATTGGTTTTTTTCCTTTTTTATTTTAATTATAATTTAAATATTGAGCACGTTTTAATTGTTTAAAGATAAGTTATTATTCGATATAAATTGTGTGTGTGATACGTTGAAGGATGCGGCCATGCGGCCCCCGAAGTATAAAGAGAGCTTGAGAGAGAGATAGTGTGTGTGTGTGGCTCTCGCAGACGGCAGCATTTTACAGTTGATAATTCCGTTATTTCAGTGTGACCAGAGCTTAGTTGTAGTTTTAAACGCTAAACGTGGCAAATTTTATTTGCCATGCATTGTGGGGAATGGAAAGACGACGTTACCGACTAAGGGGCGTTGAACGTACATTATTTTGTAATATATTAATTTTAAGACAATGTTATGGAAATAAAGTTTTTTTTGTTTTTGTTAATTTGGAATAAAAATACATAAAACACGCAGCGATTTAGGCGACTTTTGCAATAAAATTGAATTTTCTGCGATTTTAAGTTAAGCAGCTTTAGCCAAGGCCATGATCGTCAAAGAAACTTTGGGGTGTTTCATCCTAGAAGATCAAAAAGAAGTGTTACTTACAAACTGAAAGCTGACTACAAAAAACGAAACTAAAACAAGAGAGAACTCAAAGCAAAACTAAAACTATTGTAGCTGTAGCTATTTACAAGAAAGCGACTGCAGCAAAGTTTTAGGCGATTTAAGAAAATAAGAAAAGATAAAAACAACAATAAAATGTAAAAAAAAAATAAAGTACTTAAGGTGCGTCAAACGATGTCAAACAACAAAGAGAGCTACACGATAGTTACCAACTACGCCTGAGTGAGTACACAAAATTGTTAGCGGAATTGGCAACATATCATGCTATAAGTTCGTTTTTTTTTTTGGTATATTTGGCCCAAAAATAATTGGTTTTTTTATTTGATTTTCATGTCATTATACGTTTTATATATATAAGTTTACAAAACACAGAAATTGTTTGGCTAAATGGTACAACACACACAAATACATGTACAGAGTATAACTAGAATGTAATACTATTTTAAGAAAGTTATATACGGCTATATAAGCTACTTGTAGTACGTACTAAAGGTTTTACAATTCATTTCATTCCATTTTGTATTTTTTCATTTTTCTTCGTATATATATTGCACAAAAACATTTACTCAATTTAAAGCTTATTTGTTTAATATTGCAATTTATTGCATTTTCCCCTAAAATATATACTCTATATTTATGTTTAACAATTCATTTGTTTAAATTATTGCCCTAATGCAGTTATTTATTGCTTTCAATTGGAATGTTTATTGATATAATGAACAATAGGTGGTGCATTATTAGCGTTTTGCATGAAACTAAAGGATGAAAAACCGCGCCATATGCTTGCTGATCAGTAAAAATCGTAAAACTAAAAACTATATGAGGAAAATGTAGTGTGGCTGACTGACTGACTGACTGTTTGATTAAATTTGCAGTGCTTGGACATTTACATTTTGAACAAAAAAAATTAAACTATATTAAGTAGTACTAAAGTTTACATTGCGCTTTACGTTACGTTAAGTGCAAGTGGCCGGCCAGCCATACAGAGTACTAGATCTCTCGGGGTGTTACGTTACACACACATTTGTGCAAATTGTGTTGTGGCAAGTGTGTGTGCACGTGTGTGTGTTTTTGTGTGTGCGTGTGTATAGGGATGTGCTTGTGTGTGTACAACAAGAACAACAACAACAACTAATAACTCTTAGAAAATGTTCAATCATTCTTTTTTTAGAGTATGCCCATTCCTCTTAAAGTGTCCTCTTCAGCTTCTTCCTGGAGTACAGAGAATAAGAACAAGAGATAGCAGAGATAGTAGTAGATAGATAGTGAATGTGTTTGATTTTGTAAGTAGTGAGTTTAGTTTGGTTTTTCGTTTACTTTCAAAAACAACAAATAAAAAAAGAAACAGCACATTATGTGTGTGGGGGTGTATGCATTGTGAAGTGAATGTTTGTATTAATATTTCTTTATTTTTTTTGAAGGCGCATAAAATGTTTAGCACACGGCGGGCGGGGTCAAAACTTGCTTTTTAAGGGCGCAAAGCTAGGCAATATTTACAGCGGCCTGCTCTCTACATTCTGCATTACTACGTACTTTAGTTATTTAACAACAATTGAAAAACTAACAAACTTTGGCACAAAAAAAAAAAAAAGAAAAAAAATGCTTTAAGTTTCTTGCTTTCTGGCTGCCTTGTGTTTTCGTTTTGGATTTTGTAAAGTTTTAGTACGTACAGTAGGAAACTTGCTGTTTTAATATACAAGAAAATTATGTTTAATTAGCATTTCTGTTTTTTTGTTTTAATTAATTCAGATACTCATTGAAGTCCTGTTGTTGGTTGTGTTAACATCGAAACAGCGATTTATGCAGTTGCGTTTAGGGTAAGCATTAAGAGAGAGGGTATTATGGTTACACATTTAGATAGTTATATATATAGATGGTTTGTTTTGTTAAATGTTTAACAACTTTAGTTAGTATAATTGAATTCATGCAAAACAACAGCAATATATTATTGGTTAATAACTTACAATTTGCACATGCACAACTACGCAATGGTTTGACTAAAAAAAATGCAATGGCAATACATATGTGTCAGCTAGCTAGTAAGGAACTAAACTTATTAACAACAAATACATAATTAAAAAATAAAACAAATTTATGGCAAGTTAAATACTGCTTTTAAAGTTAAGACGTAAAACATTTGTCACAATTATTACACGATACACTTTTTGCTCTATATAGAGTTGCATTCGGGCAAGTTTTTGGAACTTAAATTGAGGCGCGCATATGTGGCATGCAATGATATAGTAAAAAACACAACAAATTGTAAGTAAATGTGTTTCAAACGCTGTGCCCTGTCTTATAAATAAATATATAGCTAAGCTTAAAGTTAATAACATAGTGTTTGGTTTGTTTCATACTTTATGCATTCTTACTGACACACATAAAAAATAGAAAGAAAGTATAATATTTGTGTTTGTTTAAATCAAAAGCTATTGCAGCGAGTAAAAGAACTCTTCTTGCTGTAGGTGTTATTTTTTTTTTTTTTTATATGCATTCAATTAAGCGCATTTGTAGTTTAGTTATGTTTAGTTATTGTAGTTAAGTTTTGGTTTGGCAAAATATTAGAGAAAATAAAATAAAAAAAATAGAAAAAGAAATAATTAAGTACAGCACTTTTAAAACTTATACCGTGTGATATAAATATATGCATGAGATGAGAATATCGCTCGTTGCATAATTTGAGAACAAAGAAAAAAAAAATAGTAGAACAAATATGAAACAAATAGAACTAACGAAAAACCAGCGAGTAAGTAAATATGTAGTAATGTAGAACAATTAACAATATCCGGTATGTATTTAGAGAGATAGAAGGCTAGGCATTACAGATCGTATGTCTCGGGTGTACTGACCTCTTGTAGCAAATCCTGTGAGGCAATGGCTTTAAGCACATTTTTCTTTGATGTCTCCTGTATTTCGCCGCCTATAAGCAGCTCGTCCAATATGAAATATGCTTTTTCAAAATTGAAAATGATATCCAACTCACAGACCTACAAAAGCAAACTTTTAATAGTTGTGTTCAAAACGCGCACACGCCTGTACTTACGCTGCCAAAATACTTATCCAGCAATTCTACATAGCGATGTATAATCTCTAGTGTCAGCAGCTCATTATCATTCTGCTCGATGGCACAGCAGAAGTATAAGCTCGCATAGCTGCAAAATGCCAAAATTTCAAGTAAGTACGCATACACACATGCAGCTAACTGCTGGCTTACCGCTTGTAGACTATCTTGCAATCCTTCCACTCCAGAAATGAGCACATTTTTGGCTTTCTAGCCAATATGGTAGTGACAAGCTCCCTAGTTATCTTCTTTTTTACTTTATCGGGATAGGCCATATACCATTTCTGCAGACGCAATTTGCCTTGACGACTGAACAGCAACATAAATAGCATCTGCATGAAAAGAGTTAAAATTATTTAGTTCTACTTCGTAAAGCCCCCCCAAAAGACACTTTGGTCAAAATGGTGACTCAAGCGTTAAACAGGTCAGCATAGCAGCGCTTTAAAAAGTGTTGAAAAAATGCTTGCTTTTTGTTTTAAAGCCTAATGGCGTTTAACTAACCATTTTAGCAGTTGCAACTTTGTGCTTTATATATTTTTAAGCCAAAAGCTGCACAAATTTTAAAAAGAAAATTAATTTTTCACGTTAAACACATAGGAAAATGTTGCTTCTTCAATAAATGCAATTCGCGTTGTAAATTGTTAGTTCACAATGGTGCATGCAAACAGCTGTGCGCTCATGCTTCGTGTGCATGTGCATGGTGAATGGTTAAAATTCGTCAGTTTGCAAAAAGAAAATAACGTTGTGGCAGCTCACAGGTTACTTGCATTTCACAATTCAAGTTTAGTTTACGAAACGATCCTTAAACGCGAGCATGTCTATTAAGTTGAAAGCCAATGTTAATAATCCGCCCATAAGTAAGTATTTTAATAAATGTTTTCGCATGCAGATTTTCAACTGCTTGCCAATTTTGTGAGGTTATATCTCCATGCAGTCGGTCTAAATTCGTATATACAAATATACAATACATATGTATAGCATACATCTGCACATATATTTATTTATATACAACGTAGCTATTTATTGCATCAGTTTTTTTTTTCATTTTATCACTTGATATTAATTGGGGGCTATTTTTATAGGCGGCTTGGCAACTGCACATCTTATTAATGCCACAGTACCTGTGGATATCATTTGGAGCAAAGAGGAGACTTCTTTACAATTTCCCGATAATCGGCTACTTTTGTGTCATTCGAATAATGATGTGCTACGTGCGTTGGCACGTGCCGCTCCGGAGTACAAGCTGTACGGTGAAACTGCCATAGAGCGCACACAGATTGATCACTGGCTTTCGTTCTCCTTAACCTGCGAGGATGACATCTCTTGGGCCATGTCCTTTTTGGACAAATCCATTGCGCCAGTCACATATCTGGTGGCCAATAAGCTGACTATTGCTGACTTTGCTTTGTTCAATGAAATGCATTCGCGTTATGAAATTCTTTCCGCCAATGGCATTCCGCAACATGTGCAGCGTTGGTACAATCTAATAACTGCTCAACCTCTGATACAAAAGGTGCTGCAATCACTACCTGAAGAAGCGCGTGCCTCTGCAAAGCGTGTTAAGCGTAGCAACAACGCTGAAGGCAGAGAATCGACGCCCAAGTCGGGAGAGCGCAAACAAGAAGGGAAATTCGTTGATCTGCCTGGTGCTGAAATGGGCAAGGTGGTGGTCAGATTTCCACCAGAGGCCTCTGGTTACCTACACATAGGCCATGCCAAGGCGGCACTATTGAATCAATACTACGCACTGGCTTTCCAGGGCACGCTTATCATGCGTTTCGATGACACGAATCCTGCCAAAGAGACGGTGGAGTTTGAAAATGTCATACTTGGGGATTTGGAGCTGTTGCAGATCAAACCGGATGTGTTTACACATACCTCCAACTATTTTGATCTTATGTTGGATTACTGCGTACAGCTGCTAAAAGAAAGCAAAGCCTATGTGGATGATACACCGCCTGAACAGATGAAATTGGAACGCGAGCAGCGTATTGAATCACCAAATCGCTCTAATTGTAAGTTTCTACCTCACTTTAAGTATCACTTGCACAAGCTTTATGCATTGATATACTTTTCTCAGCTGTCGATAAGAATTTATCCATGTGGAATGAAATGTTAAATGGTTCGGAATATGGTCAGAAGTGCTGTGTACGAGCCAAAATTGACATGTCTTCGCCCAATGGCTGCATGCGTGATCCCACCATATATCGTTGCAAGAATGAGCCACATCCGCGCACAGGCACCAAATACAAGTGAGTGAAAGTAATATGAATATTAATTTATTTTCATTAATGGTAAATCTACAGGGTCTATCCAACATATGACTTTGCCTGCCCAATTGTTGATGCCATCGAAAATGTGACGCATACACTGCGTACTATGGAGTATCATGATCGTGATGATCAATTCTATTGGTTTATCGATGCACTCAAATTGCGTAAGCCGTACATCTGGGAATACAGTCGCCTCAATATGACCAATACTGTCTTGTCTAAACGCAAGCTGACTTGGTTCGTTGACTCGGGCCTTGTCGATGGCTGGGATGATCCACGTTTTCCCACTGTGCGTGGTATTTTGCGCCGTGGCATGACCGTTGAAGGCTTGCGTGAATTCATTATTGCGCAAGGATCCAGCAAATCTGTGGTCTTTATGAACTGGGATAAAATCTGGGCATTTAATAAAAAGGTCATCGATCCAATTGCGCCACGTTATACGGCATTAGAGCATAGCAATCGTGTGATTGTTAATGTGGCTGGAGCCAAGGAGGAAAAGATATCCGTATCTGTGCATCCCAAAGATGAAAGTTTGGGCAAAAAAACCGTCACTCTGGGTCCACGCATCTATATAGATTATGTCGATGCTGAAGCATTGAAGGAAGGCGAAAATGCTACATTCATTAACTGGGGTAACTTGTTGATAAAACGCGTGCACAAGGATGCCAGCGGCAAGATAACTTCAGTAGATGCAGCGCTCAATTTGGACAATAAGGACTTTAAGAAGACGTTAAAGCTAACTTGGTTGGCTGTAGAAGACGATGCGTCAGCATATCCACCCACATATTGTGTATACTTTGACAATATTATAAGCAAACCCGTACTGGGCAAGGATGAGGACTTTAAGCAATACATTGGCCATAAGACACGCGATGAGGTGCAAATGCTTGGCGATCCCGAACTCAAGAAGTGTAAAAAGGGTGATATCATACAATTGCAACGACGTGGCTTCTTTAAAGTGGATAATGCCTATGCTCCCCCCAGCCCATATACAAATGTCGCCTCACCCATAATACTCTTTTCAATTCCCGATGGCCATACCAAAGATATGCCCTCATCAGGCTTGAAGATAAACACTGCCACGGAGACCAATAAAACAGTAAGTTTTTGGATTACTCAAACTCAGTTTTAAAGACGATAAACAACTTTCAATTAAGTAATATTCGTAAACACAAGCCCCTCCATGTGCGTCGTGACGTCACACGATCAGCTGTTTGGTAGCAATGCTCTCACAGCGCTTGCACTCACTCTTCGCTTGTCGCTCTTTTAGGCCCCCATTTCAATCCAAGTGTATTGCTTGGTGCAAACCAGTTATCTGTTAGCTTCCCTTACAGACGATTCGTTTTTTCGTAGTTTCGAAATCAAAGTCAGACCTTAATGCTGCTTATTGTTTGCTGACGTAGTCAAAAATTGCAAGTTGTCTCAATAAAGAGTTTCAATTATTTTATACTTTTGTAGACCTCCAAAACCGCCAACGTAGCGAATACCACCACGGTAGCAGATTTGGACAAACTGATTGGTGAACAAGGAAATTTGGTACGTGATCTGAAAACTCAAAAAGCATCAAAGGAGCAAATTGACGTACAAGTAAAGAAATTGCTAAGCCTAAAAGCTGACTACAAAGCTGCTAGCGGTAAGGACTGGAAACCAGGTCAAACGGTAGCTGCCACAACTCCAGCTGCTGCTGCTGCTGCTACCACAGCCGACGCGAGCACAGTCAATGCCAACATAGTTAAGCAAGGCGATTTAGTACGAGATTTGAAGAGCAAGAAGGCAGCCAAGAGCGAAATCGACAGTGCCGTCAAGGTGCTGCTGGATCTAAAGGCGCAGTATAAGGCATTGACGGGACAAGACTGGAAACCTGGTGTGACACCTGCACCTGTGGCTACCAGTACTACTACAGCTGCCACCGCATCAGCGCCTGCCGCAAGCGTTGCTGACGTGCTGGCACAGATAACTGCGCAAGGCGATAAGGTACGCGAACTGAAAGCGGCCAAAGCTGACAAGTCCGCCATTGATGCTGCCGTTAAAACGCTGCTCAGCCATAAAGCTAACTACAAGGAATTGACCGGCAGTGATTGGAAGCCAGGCGCCACTGCACCTGTTGCTGTGAAGTTAGAAAAATCACCCGATTTACCAAGTGCGAGTGTTGTAGCTGGACTGCTGGACAGGATTACAGAGCAAGGTGATAAAATACGTCAACTTAAAGCGGCAAAGTCAGAAAAGTCAGTAATTGATGCTCAGTTGCAAGTTTTGTTTGCACTTAAAACTGATTATAAAAGCCTAACTGGTCAGGAGTGGAAGCCTGGCACTGTTGCACCATCTTTGGCACCTGTCGACACAATCGATTTGACGTCGGATAACTCTGATAGCGGGATTGCTGGCGTGCTGTCTAAAATACAGGTACAAGGAGATAAAATACGAAAACTAAAATCGGAGAAAGCCCCAAAATCAACGATTGAAGCAGAGGTAAAGTCATTACTAGAACTAAAAGTTGCATACAAGCAACTTAGTGGCAAAGATTGGACGCCTAGCGCTGTAAGCGAAGTTAAGTGTGAACCGGTAACAATGCAGAAAGAGACAATGTCATCAACGGCCAAGGATCAGCTTACGCAGGAGATAAATGCGCAAGGTGAGAAGGTGCGATCTGCTAAGGCCAGTAATGCGGCCAAGAATGTGATTGAGGAGGAGGTAGCCAAATTGTTGGCGCTCAAAGCCAAATACAAAGAAGTCACAGGCACTGATTTCCCTGTAGCTGGTCGTGGAGGCGGTGCGAGCGCCAAAAAATCCGCTAAAGAGCCACAGAACCAGAAAGCTGCCAAGTCCGTTGCCAAAAAGGAGCCGGTGGCAGTGGCTGAGTCAGAACCTGGTAGTAACGTGAAAAAGCAAACACGTTTGGGTCTTGAGGCCACCAAGGAAGAGAATTTACCAGATTGGTACTCGCAAGTGATTACCAAAGGTGAGCTTATCGAGTACTATGATGTTTCTGGATGTTACATATTGCGCCATTGGTCCTTTGCCATTTGGAAATTTATCAAAAATTGGTTCGATGCTGAAATCACGCGCATGGGTGTTAAGGAGTGCTACTTTCCCATTTTTGTATCCAAGGCAGTGTTAGAAAAGGAGAAAACGCATATTGCAGACTTTGCGCCAGAAGTGGCTTGGGTAACGAAATCTGGTGACTCCGATTTGGCTGAACCGATTGCTGTACGTCCCACATCTGAAACCGTCATGTATCCAGCCTACGCAAAGTGGATACAATCTTACAGAGACTTGCCAATTAAGCTAAACCAATGGAACAATGTGGTGGTGCGTATAGAATTTAACATTTTTTCTTTTTGTTTTTTCGATTTTGCATTAAACTATTTTTTGCATTGACAGCGTTGGGAGTTCAAACATCCCCAGCCGTTCCTACGAACACGCGAGTTCCTCTGGCAAGAGGGTCACACTGCATATGCGGGAAAAGCGGAAGCTGACAAAGAAGTGCTAGATATTTTAGACTTGTATGCACAGATCTATACAGATCTGTTGGCTATACCCGTTGTTAAGGGTCGCAAGACCGAAAAGGAGAAATTCGCTGGTGGCGACTATACCACCACTGTTGAAGCTTTCATTTCTGCCTCGGGTCGTGCAATTCAGGGCGCAACAAGTCATCACCTGGGCCAGAACTTTTCGAAAATGTTTGAAATTGTCTACGTCGATCCAGAAACTCAACAGAAACAGTATGTCTACCAGAATTCTTGGGGCGTCACCACAAGAACAATTGGCGTTATGATAATGGTACATGCGGACAACCAGGGACTGGTATTGCCGCCAAATGTAGCCAGCATACAAGCCATTATTGTGCCTTGTGGCATTACGGTCAACACAAGCGATGAGGAACGCGAAAAGCTGCTAGATGCCTGCAAGCAGCTTGAGAAGAGACTAATTGGTGCGGAAGTGCGTTGTGAAGGCGACTATCGTGACAACTACTCTCCCGGCTGGAAGTTCAATCATTGGGAACTTAAGGGTGTACCCATACGCATTGAGGTTGGTCCCAAGGATCTTAAGGCGCAGCAGATTGTAGCCGTACGTCGCGATACGGGTGAGAAACAGACCATAGCGTTGGCCGATGCTGAAAAGAAGGTACCGGCGCTGCTAAAAACCATACATGACAACATGCTGGCCAAGGCACAACACGACTTGAACTCGCACACCAAAGAGGTTAAAAGCTGGAATACTTTCTGCGAAATGCTTGAACAGAAGAACATACTGCTTGCACCCTTCTGTGGCGAGACTCCTTGTGAAGATAAAATCAAGGCTGACAGCGCACTTGGTGAGGAGGCCGAGCCAGGCGCACCGGCCATGGGCGCCAAATCTCTGTGCATACCATTTGAGCAGCCCGCAGCAATTACTCCCACTGATAAGTGCATACATCCAGGCTGCAAGAGCAAACCCAAGTTCTATACGCTCTTTGGACGCAGCTACTAAACAGTAGTCCATGAATAACAACTTTCAAACACATTGTTAAATGTCATATATTTAAAAAAGAAAATTTTAAATACTTTGCGTTCAATCTCTAATAAACATTAACTTTATTGCTAATTGACAAACTTGAATATTGTGGTGCAGGGTGACAACTCTACTGCAGTCAGACACAGCGTGAGAAATCGCCATTCAAAGCGAGAAAAGAAGAAGCAGAACCGCGAGATTTTTTGTGAATGCTTGCAGACGCCAGAAAACTGGTCCGCAAAACAAATTAATATTTCACGCAAATAGCATTTCATTAACTAAATAATAATGGGTAAGGAAAAAGCTGGCAAGGCGTTTAATATTGGCGACTTGGTGTTTGCCAAGGTGAAGGGTTATCCGGCGTGGCCTGCAAAAATCACCAAATACAACAACAAGAAGTATAATGTTTACTTCTATGGAACCGGGGAGACCGCCAATATCAAGGTAGAGGATCTTTTCACGTATGAGGGTAACAAGGAAAAGTTTGCAACCGAGAAGAATATGAAACGCGCTAAATTCAATGAAGCAATAGATCAAATTGAACGTGCATTGCGTGGTGAAGACTCGGCACCAATCGATTTGCCCCATGCAAAAGAGAGCAGCGATTTTGTCGCAACTATAAAAAATGAAGCAGTGCAACAGTCGAGTCAAGAGCCGATCACGCAACATGAGGAACCAAAAATAAATATAGCGCCGCCATCGCCGGCATCAACAACAGTTCCAGTGACTCCAAAAGCTGTAGCTGTGGGTAATGAACCGAAAAGCCGTAGCGGGCGGAAAATAAAGCCAGCGCGACATGTGGACGGTGATACAGATGATTTGGAAAGGGATAGCGCAGAAACACCGCCGCCACAAAAAAAGCGCGTGCCACCTGAAGGCATTGGCGCTAACCTAATAGGTTCCGGCAATAGCAAGAGGACGATGAAAAAGTCGAAGCCCATAGCGACAGTAACACCTTTACTAAAACGCACGCGTCAGGTACATACACTCTATGGTTAACGTTAGTTCATTGTTCTAATAGATTATTCCTAAACACCCCCTTACCACAGATCATACATAATGACCTACTCATGGTTTATATGCCAACAGCCAAGTGTTTGGGCATTAAAATGAACTACAACATGCCGGAAAGCTTCGAGAGTCCAGCCGCAGAACAAGCTTGGAAGAATAAAGCGCACAACGAAGCGCTCGAGTTGAAATTAAAGCTTGAGACTGGACAAATTGATCCAGATACGATGCCAGATCGTGTAATTGTTGAACCAGTACGTAATGAAATACCCAAGCAAGAGGCCGTACGCTTTATTGAAGAGCTAATTGAACAAGAGGATGCGTTATTTATGGAGCGTGATTTTATACAACTTTCTCAGCAATTACGTGAATGCTTGGGTCTGCGTCGTGCCAATGTTGGCAAATGTTTGGAAATTCTCGAGCAATTCAAAGATATTGAACTAAACAAATTGATGCTGTTGCGCAATCCCGAGTGTGTGGACATAATGCGACGTCTGCGACGCTATGTGGGCAACTTGGAGGTATGGAAAATGGACATTTCCGATGAGGTAGAATTTAAGGAGAAAGCTCAAATTATACGTAAGGTCTCAACCGGCCTGTATGAAAAATTCAAAAAAACATTCAATCCCGAACCGGAGGAAAACTTTTGGGTAGAGTTCTGTGAAAAGGTGCGCATCTACAAAGATTATACAAAAAACATAAATGACACGCTGCGCATTTCGATGAACGAACGTGGCTATGAGACTCTGATCGAGGCCAAGCAAGCGGCAGGCATTGATGACGGCATGCATCAGTAAAATGCACAATATGTAGAATTAAACATTAAAAATCCTTAGCATGTGCTCTTAGTTCCGCATATAATAAGGTGAGTAAAAATAAGTAAAAAAAATGTTCTGGTGCACATTAATCCAATAATTTATTCTCCTGCAGTTACTCTTTAAGTGCAACATAAACATGAACCCAACCAAACCCTTATTCTTTTTGCTGTTACATTTTTTTCGGCAGCGTTTTAACTGCAATTTTGTTATTAATTTAAGATTAAAATAATTGTAATACGTACGACTTTTTTCGTAACATTTTTTAGCAACATTTTATTTTTTTGGTTGCCCCAAATTTTTTTTAAGAACCAGAAAGATTGTAGTCTTAAATAGAACTACCACCTAAGAACGCAAGCAGCAAAAAAACTTACATGATAATGCGACAAGATGATTAACAATTATACTATAGAATTTATCTTAAATATTAAAATATCTTAAAACTAAATGTATGTAATATTGTTTTGTTTGTGATTCATTGCGCATGCCGAAATGTTAGGCGAACTGTTCATGCGCTTCGCTGTACAAATTTATACTGAGCTCTGCGTGTTTCTACATCACCAGCGATTGGTAAGGAGTACTAGTTTTACTTGGGATTCAAAAACTTGTTGTGCTGACTGCATTCTTTTGTTTGCTTGCTGTGCGCGCTCCACTTATTTTGGCAGTGCTAAAAGGGCGCAGAGCGTTGTCTTGGGACCAACATTAGCTGCCCTGACTTTTAATCTTTCAATTTACGATTGCCATTGAGTCTTTCAAGAGGCTCAGCTTCTGGCTGAGCATTTGAGAAGCTACTCTGCCTAATATTATGTAAAGATCTATTAAAAAACTATTTTCATTTGCTCTTAGAAATTTCAATGTAACCTGCTTCGTATAGAGAGGTCTAAAAATGTATTTTATTCAAGTGAATAGTTAAATATTAAGTAGTAACGAACGGAACATCAAACTAAACTCAACGATTACTTATAATTTAAAATCGTTCAAATTCTTTACCAAGTAACTTCACATTATTTTCAAAATCAAATTAAATGCACAAAATGTCCTTCTTTTATGCAAATAGACAAATCAACTTTGCAGTTTCATTAAACCAACAAAAGTAAATTAAATATAGTCTGTATTTACTCCTTGGGATCGCCTATACCTTCAGGCAGCACAGCAAAGATGGCTTCCGATTCAGGCAGACAAGGTGAATCGTAAATCTTGCATATTCTTGTATTTCCTTTGCCTTTGCGCAAATATAAACGTGTTGTCGAAGCATGTGCTAAAATATGACCACCAATAGGTTTCTTGGCATCCGCAGCGAACACAGCAGGACCGCCATCAACTTGCGCCATTACTTGGTTTGTAATGACTACGGCTACGCCAAATTCATCGGCTAGACGCTGCAGCATACGCATAAAAAGACCCAAGTGGTTTTGACGAGAGGCCAACTCACCGCGTCCAATATAGTCTGTGCGATAAAGTGCCATGGCGCTGTCCACTATAACTAAGGCATAGCTGCAAAAGTTTTGTATAAGATAAATATTGTCCACGAGCAGCAATGTGTATACCATACGCACCGAGATTCAACCATCATGCCTGCGGCCATTTGCAGCAACTTGGTCTGATGATCTGTATTGAAGGCGCGTGCCAATGCCACATTATCCAAGACACTGCCCTCCTCTAATTGATAGCGCTGCGCTATAGCTGTTAAACGATTGGGGCGAAATGTTCCTTCAGTATCTATGTACAAGCATTTGCCTTCACCACCATTGCGACTAATGGGTAATTGGCAGGTAACGGCCAATGTATGGCAGATTTGCGTTTTGCCACATCTAAATTCTCCAAATATTTCTGTAATAGAGCCCGTTTCAATGCCGCCGCCCAGCAGCTTGTCCAGTTCTGTTGAGCCAGTTGTCAGCATTACCAC
Organism: Chymomyza procnemis; assembly: GCA_035046065.1. Taxonomy (NCBI): domain Eukaryota; kingdom Metazoa; phylum Arthropoda; class Insecta; order Diptera; family Drosophilidae; genus Chymomyza; species Chymomyza procnemis. The sequence continues at coordinate 1,073,696 of JAWNOJ010000026.1, forward strand.
TTCAGAGCGCATCTGATGGAATGTGCGTGCACTGGTAAAACCCATAGGCACCAACTTAGAGGCCTCTGCCATTATAATATCCACTTTAACTTCACCGAGACCTTTGATAGCAATTAATTGTTTACGTGGTGAAAAGGCCACAGACTCGACTGTGTGAAAGCTGGCCTGTTGCAGCAATTTAATGTCCTTGGGCGTGATTTTGTCATTTTGTTGCTGAATTGATTGTGATCGTTTAAAATGTTACCAGTTTAAAATTAGTAAACATACCACTAATTTCGATATATCCAATGGTCCGCCCTCGTCCTCGTCATCGCTTATCATGGCAGTGCTACTTGTTGCACCAGACTCATTTTGTTGCTTTTGTGCAGCACGTTTTTGTTGCTCCATTTTACAGATATAATTACGTCAAATTGTTATTTTGTCTTTTTTGTCAAATTATATATTTAGCAAAATTTTAGTTGAATCAACGCGCGTCTTGTTATATTTTGCGCTTTCTTAAAGTAACCATTCACGTAGGTTTGACGTTTATTGTCAATTTGATTGCCAACTGCGAGAAGAAGAAGAATATTAGCCAGCTGTCAAAAAATAGACCTGCTTTGAAATTACATAAAAATAGAAGAAAAAACAGGACCGGCATTTACAACGTGTTTTGACACTTTTTGTAAATTATATCCCTGCAGTAGCTGGGCGTTTAGTTTTCAGTTAACTGAAGTATGAGTGAATATCAATACTTCGACGTTAAAATGTAAGCACTGACTTGTGACTATGGCGAAACACGCGTGCTTGTTTTCTTTTGTGTGTGATTTCATCAAAAGATTCGGAAATTTAATCATTTTTACTTGCAGAAAACTTCGCGAGGGACTACCAGTTGAGCTCAACCCACGATTCTTTAAAGGCTGCATTTTGAAATCTTTGAATGATTTTTTTGGCGAAATTGGCGGCAAGACCAAATTGGACATAATCAGATTTAGCGCAGAACAACAAAGAGCTGTTTTTCGTGTGCCTGCAGAGTTTGCCAAGCGCACACACTCGGCGGTTAGTTTAATATCCGATTACCAACAAGTACCTTGCCATTTTCAAGTGCTTCAAACATCGACTACTCCATTGGACTTTGAAAAAGGTTACGCTGGCGGCGAAGAAACGGAAGACTAAGGGGTTCAAGTAACTACACACGCATACAACACGCACGCACGCACGCACACCGACACACTATGTCATTCTGCAAGGTATTCGGTAAGGACAAAGTAATTTTTGCAACTAAGGAGGATCATGCGAAGCCCAGTACAGTTGAGCTGCCACCACCGGAGCCACCAACGGGCTTAATAACACGTGAGGGGGACATAAATTGGAGTTGCCCTTGCTTGGGTGGCATGGCTACTGGACCTTGCGGTGTTGAGTTTCGTGAAGCATTTTCTTGCTTTCATTACAGTGAAGCAGACCCCAAAGGCTCCGATTGTTACGAGGCCTTTCGTACCATGCAAGACTGTTTCCAACAGTATCCGACAGTTTATAATAAATCAAGTGGTGCTGACGATGATGATGATCCGCTCAGCGAGGTTATGGGCGCTGACAATGAGGCAAACGGTGTGAATGATGTCGATGAACTCTCAGGCACTGCTGGAGCAGCGGCCGCAGCCAAAGTGGCTCAAACTTCTAGTTCGGCACTATCAATGCAGGAAAAATAATGCCGATTATTGCGTACAAATACTGTTTAATTAGTAACATTAAAAAGTACATAAAATTACAATAAATAAATAACACCAAATAAAAGCACTTTGTGCTTTGTTAAATACCTAAACATTTTTATCCCATATTTTGGTTTGATATTGAGCACAGCTGTTCTGCCATTCCATAACACAGCTGGCATGCGTGCTTATCGATGTGCAGCTATCGATATATGTCAACAAGCACATCACTAATTAAGAGCGAATAAGCGAGAAACGTAAGGAATTACTGTCGAATAATGTTGTAAACGCATTGTAAAATGCTTGTTTTGTTAATAAATGGCAAATATAAAATACTAAAACGTACATTCAACATAAAATCTGTGCAAAATTTCAAAGTGCAATAATTTGTGGCCAGTCCAAGTGCAATAGCAGTCGTCGAAGTGCGCCAGCGATATCAAAACACGCCAACAACCAACAAATAACCTTGTAGCGCTTGCTTTTCATATTATAAAAAGCATTCCAAAATAAATAAATGAGCTAAAAAATTAACAAAATAGAAAGTTCAATCTCCAACAGCCGCCAGTGTAGTGAGTGTTGTGTGTATTGCTTTCGAAATTGTGAAACAGCAAGCAGAAAAAAAATATATAATCTATCGACGTCCAGCAGGAATCTGCTTACTGCAAACAAAAGTTGATTAAATAATAATACAAATTGTGTTTACAACTCTGCTGCAGGAAGAAGAAGAAGAAGTAGCTAAGCGAACCACCCAGCAGCAAAAGCATAAAAGTTTAACAATTTAAAAGGAAATTCAGTGTAAAACGTAACGTTGCAAAGTGTTGTTTTTGTGCGCACACACACATGCAAATATAAATAATACGCATAAACACCAATACTTCTACGCAGCTGCTGTGTGAGTGCGTGTGTCAGTGCGCTGGTGTTTCGTTTGCTGCAGAGACAAACAGCAACCGCCACAAAAACAAATTCGTAAGAAAATTAAAGTGAAAATCACTAAAAATCGTCGAGTCTCAAAACGCAGATTTACGTTTTTCTTTGGTTTTTCGGTTTTTCATAAAGCAACAAATTTTCGTAGTGCAATAAAAAGAATCTAAAGCATTTAAAGCGCCGAATTTGAATGCTGCGAAAATTTCATTATTTTCGAGAATATGGTTTCGTTAATTGATACAATCGATGCGGCAGCGGAGGCGCAGAAGCAACGTGCCGCCGCTGCCGCCGCAGCTGTTGCATCCAATCAAACGGGCAGCGCTGCATCGAACGCGGCTGTTGTCAAGTCTACGGCCGTAGCTTTGACTGCCAGCGGCAAGCCAAAGGAGAAACGCAGGTAAGAGTTCAAGTGAAAATTAAGCGTGACCCAAAATGGAATTTGCGCTCTATGTCTAGAATGCAGTCTTTTCTGCCGCACGTGATCGTTTTTTTTTTGTGTCTGCAATTTACAATCAATTCTTTCGAAAATGTTTGTTCAAAGGGGTTGAAGTTTTGAAGACGTTTTGCTTCGCGTTCACAACATCTTTAATGCGTCATAGTTCCGGGGTCATCTATGTGCAATTCGTTTTGCATGTCGACCCTGTCTGAACCTAAATACACAATTAGGTTTATAGTCGAATGTGAAAATCTATTCAGCCGGCTTTTTATCTAGTATCTAAGTAAAGAGAAAATAAAAGAATTCAAGGTTTTTGGGGAATACGAAAGCTGCGACTGACGCTTTTAGCTATATTTTTGTTTCTCGCAGTCGTAGCTTAGGATCTTGTCATCATTGTTATGTAGTTATGCTTACAGCGCTTGCACTATTTTAAACGATATGCGTTCAAATTTCTTGTTTTGCAAAGTTCATTTCTGAAAAAGTTTGATATAATTCGATTAATTCGATTGAAACATTTCGACTCAATTTGATGCACTACAAAAAGGCTTTCTTGCGATATCTTTATAAACTAAATTGCCAATTGCTGAAGCACGGTCCTTCGCGTAAAAATAAGAAATCGTATAGAAAAGTTTGGCCGTAACCATGGCAGAAATCTAGTACTTCCTAGAGATCGTCACCGTCTTCTATGACAGCCAACTTCGACATGTCTTTACTTAATTTCTTCCGCGGTTGTGCCTTAAGTTGCGTTACAGACATTACACAAAGCTATTATAACCTTTTAAACTTATTCTTGCAGTGTATAAAAAATGTTATTTTATCTAAATTCAAGTAATCATTTCATCATACTATTACCTAATATTGTCAAATTCAAAAGTATTTGCGATTATATAAACGTAATTCTCCGGTATCTATTCTTATCATTTTATTGTTTACGTATCATACATAGCGTATGCTCAGATCAGACAAAGAAATTCTTTGAAAGGCTTCTTCATTTGTTTACGATTTCACAATTACAATGCGAAATCTGAACTTCAAATCAATCACGATTTGGCATTCAAATTATGATTATTAATAAAACTTTAAAATTTAAGGAAACGGCAAAGTGCAAAAAAAAATGAATAGTCATTTTTCAAAGATAATGAAATGTCCAAGACCTTGGTTTGAAAGGCGAGGGCCAATAGTGGGTAACTCCTATATCTTGCTTGCAAATTGCATAGTCAATGTATCTGAAATTTGAAACTTGATTTAGCTTCCGATTTTGTTGAACGCTAAATTTGTGACCTTGAAGCTTAACGGGAATTTATAACAATTGCTGAACGTATGAATGAAACGAAAGATAAACTGATATGAATATGTCGATAAAGTGATAAGTGAGAGAGAGAGAGAGAGAGAGACAGAGAGAGAGACAGAGCGAGAGAGAAAAAGAGGGAGCAAGAGGGGCCGGGCCGGACCTTGAGCAACAGCTGACTGATTATAAAGTTTTTGAAACGTTTGCATTGTTTTAAGCGCAAAACTGATTAAAAGTTATGCAAAATCAAATCTTTTATATAGCAAAATTTTGGTTTTTAAACTGCAATAAATTTTGCAAATTCATTATGACTGATGCTTCTTGCAATTCTCTTTGCTGCTACACGTTGTCGATGGGATTTTTAAATAAATTCGGTACTTCAGGGTTGAACAACTCTAACAACTCAATTTGTCGATTTAGTCTGAAGTCAGCTGTTTTTTGTGATCTTGATAAAAAATTTAAGATTAAATGTTATTGTGTTGGGAGAGAGTTTTGGTGTAGTTTTTGATATATTATATAGCACAGCTCCTATGTAAGAGGAATACAAAAAAGAGTTTTACGTGGATAATTCATTATTTTAACTAATGACCTAAATTATGCTCTATGCAATTTATTATTTTCCCTAGTCAAAAATCAAATCCAATCGGCCCAAAAACTTAGTTTTACTCAACAATTCAACATTATTAGAGTCTCAAATGTGTGCAATATGTCCAGTTTGAACAGAATCAGTTGTCAGTATAATTTTGCTCTCATCGAACTCACGCATGGATCAAAATATTTTGCGTTTTGTTTTTTTATAAATACACAATCTCTTCAAGAGTTCCCTATCACTGTGATGAAGTGTTTTATAAATTTTTTTTTTTTTTTCTTTATTATTCCGCTTGGGAACTTAGGGCCTCTACAAGAGCCATCCATCGAACCCTAATTTGCGCCGTCTGATTTTAGCTCTGTCCCATGTTCGCCTGGGTCAGTTCTTGGAGGATGGATCTTCTCCAGGTCGCCTTAGGTCTGCCGATCCGTCTATTGCCTTGTGGATGGATGCCAGCTATCGCTATCTGCAGTTTCTCCATTTCTTCCTCGAACTGTGCTAATATTAATGGTTCCTTTTAGGGTTCAAACGTTCCATTGTCCTATTCGTGTCCGTTTTTTTTGTGAAAATGCCTTTGGACGTCATCGAATTTGGGGAGCCGTTTTTTATGTTTAATTCTCTTGTGTTGGTTTCTATAATCTGCTGTTGAGTTTTTTCGATCGAACTGGTGATTGGCATTATAATTTTTTAAGTACATCATCTAGCTACTACAGATTAATCAGTTTAAAAAAAATTGTTTATTTGTAAAAATATCTTTTCCAAATTTGCTTGTCTGTCTTTTGCAGAGATCTTAGTTTTCTAAAAGTCAGCGTCAGGCTAAAAAGTTAGGGAAGCAGCATTATATGCAAAAGATTTGTTTCTACTATAATATATATATTATATATATATTTATAAAAACAACTTGATTTACATAAGAGAACTGTTGCACGCAATCTAGCATGATCGAATATATCTTGTTTTCATTTCGCGCATGAATTGTGACACGACTAAACCCGATACTTCTGGAAGAAACTTTTATCTTATATTTTGAGATGAAATTTCGTCTTACGCTATGAATCTGTAGAGAGTTTTCTATCAAACTTAGTATTTTGTGTTTTCCTAAAAATGGGATTATCGCAATGAGTTTGTGGCGTTCTACGGTTCTTAATTTAAGATTATCACTGGAACCGCTTGAATTGAGACATAACTGAACCCAATATTTCAGGATGAAACTTTTAACTTATGTGATGTCGTTCAAATTCTTTGAAACCGTAATGAGTTTACTACCAAATTAAGTACTTACTATATAAGATTTACCTAAAAATATGATCATCGGTTCTACGGTTCTTTATTTACGATTATCACTGGACCCGCTTTAGGATCCTTTTAGCATGTTAGGAAATCATGAATAAAGTTGTACCTAAACCGTAAGGTGTGTTCTTTAAAGTTAGTATTTCCTTTTTTCCTCATTTCTAGAACGTACGGGGTGATTCCCAAAATATACACACACATCAGACACGCAAAAGTGGACACAAATGTACTGAATTTTTAATGTTCATGTGATCTGTTTATAACCTTTGTAGTATCTAGAATAATTAATCTTAGTTTCTAGCTAAATGCATTGTTTGTTTTTTTTTATAGTAAATTCCCATGCATCCTTTTTGATGCAGCTACAAAATTGCTGCTTAAGTTTATTTATAAACTTGCTTTGTTTTTTTTATTTAGTTTATAAACCTGTTATGTACAATCCCCAACGATCCAATCAACTGGTGGATTCCACCAAGTCAACCAGTTTTTAATATTGCTTCAGTTATTTAGTTGTTTTTTATCAGTTTGTTTTTGTTTTTCTTTTTTTTTTTGCTTTTGTTTTGTTTGTTGGGCTCGTATATATATATATATACATATAAATGTACAAAAAATATCTCATATACATATATGCGCTCTTTTATTTTCGTATATTTTTGGATTTCTTTGCTTTGGCGGCCCCCACCACCATTAAAGGGGGCAGAGTTTTACATTTTATAATATTTATTATGCACATAAAATGTGAAAATTACTATAATAATAATAGCTTTTTACAAAAGATCTGCATAGAAACAACAAATTAAGTGGCTTACGTGACTCACATAGATCTTAAGATTTCATTTAGCTACTGAAAATTTAGTTTTTCTTATCAAAGAAAATTCCCGCTCTACACCAAAATAACAAGTTTTCCTTTATTTGGCGTCGAACTGGTTTCTGGCTATATTCGTGAAGAAAATTTTGTGTTTTTTGTTTTGTTTTGTTTGTCAGTCACGAGAATTTTAAGCGATTTTATAGGCTTATCATAAAAACGTTGTCGCTGTAGCTTATAAACAAATCAATATTTGCATAGTTGGTTGATTGCTAAGCTTTTTGAATTGGAAGATTGTTCATTAGAACCACAAAAAGGGCGTGAAGTAAAAACTAGCTACATATTTTAGACGAAAAAAACAAAAACAAAAAATGTTCCAAAATAAACAAATAAAAGCGAGGCGAAAAAAGCATAATAGTTGCAAAATTTTAGATGGCGATGTTTGAATACTCTCACTTTGTAGAGAATATGCAAATATGGTTTCAACGCGTTGTCGCCTTGAGGCAATGCAATTGCAAGTCGAACTTTAAATGATTTTTGGCAAGTATACTTAATTGTTTTTATAAATTTTTTACTGATTAAACATTAATTTGTGCTGGTACGAAATTCTTGGAATTCTTTGGTAATTGTTTGTAAATATTTCATAAAATTTTTCGCAATTCTTTAAAAATAATCGAGACGTTTTAAAAATCATAATTTTTTATTAATAACCATAAACAAATCACTGAATTTTCAGGGGAACATGCTACATGTTAAGCCCACCCTTTGGGCAAATTATGAATGCCATCCCCATAAAACTTTTTTCTTTTGAGGCACTCACTCTGCAAGTAAGTGTCCCATTTATGCAAAAAGATAATAATCGGGCTGGGCGAGGTCTAGAGAGTGGTGGGACAATAAGATTTCAAAAATTAAAATTAAAAAATGAAATGTATGATCTTGAATGAAGTCTGCCAAAAAGTGAATGTATATTCATTCACCTACAAAGAAAAGAAATATATTGGATAATTCGGATAATTCGGATAATTCTGACAAGTTAATGAGGCGATATCGCGGAGATGCCATTTTGTGGAGAGTGTAGAGTAATAAGTCTCTTCACAATATTTTTTTTCATTTATGCGAGATTGACTTTACGCATCTGTCATTAGATATCCCCAAAACCTTTTGGATACATCGACGGATTAGGATGACTCAAAATATGTTTGAACTTTTTGCGAGAGTATAAATATTTTACATAAATTAATTTCAATATCATTGTAGCTGCGGAGAAGAAACACGCACATTATGTAAATGTTGTTGTTGTTGTTTATTATTGTTGTTTATTGTTGTTGGCGTCACGCAGTAGCTGTTGACTGCGATGCTCGCGTCGACGTTGACGTCGACCTACATTTGGCGCAATCGAACTATAAAATTGTGACGACGGAGGCCAGACTCTTGTATAGTCGCTCCGGGGAGGTGATATTTGGGGGGCGTTACATTGGACGGAGTGTCCCGAATTAATTTCTCTTGTTATTTTTGACATGCTGCAAGCGTATATACAATGCTACATATGTACGTACTTTAAGTTGGGGTCTTCTGGTATATAATATATTAAATATTTTTTTTGATATTTTTAAGATTTAAAAAAGTTCATTGCCTGACGCAGATGGATACATAAATTTGTGTACATACAAATATATTCATTCGCAGTGGTGTAGATAGTTATGTTTATGATGAACAGTGTATTCTTTTACCAGTTCAGAGGTTAAATTTGAACATTTTATATTAAAAAGTTTATTTTCATGTGATATTTATGTAGGCTATCGAATTTGTCATATAAAGTAACATTATTTGTTTTATGTTGCCTTCGAAATAATATGATTCTTCATCTCTATGTTTTCTTGAACTACTTGAACCTAGAGAAGATGTGATTGTGACTAAGCGAACTTTTAAATAAGTTTCTGGTTGCATAACTTTTATTTTTATCATCGTAGGTAGAATGAATAAAAATTATGAAAACTAACAACTCACACGGTAGCTTTATTAAAAATGAAAGACATTGGCTGGAGAAGAATATAGTAACACGGTAATCTATGCCAGGTGTAAGAGGTTTCTGAAAGCGAAATGGACAGGTGCAGGCAAACTAACTGGAGCTAGGGGCGCAAGCATAACTTTCAAAGACTATCCCATTTTAAACTAACTTACCTTCTGCAAGTTGATCTCAGTGAACCAAATTCAGAATATCTGCAGAGAAACGTTGAGCTTACATACCCAGTAACGAATTCGTAAGGAGTGAGGTTTGAGGGTTTGAGAGAAAAAATCTTTTATTTCCAAATAAAAATTAGATCGATATTCTAGTTGGAAGTGTATTATATTAATTCTTAAGGTTGGTAAATCATAAAATATTCGAAACTTTGCTCTTATCAAATTAAGAATTATCTTTTTGTATGATATTTCCTACATCTTTTTCGTTCATGACAAATCACACATTTAATATCCTTTATGATAATAAAAAACCGCGCAGAAGAAGTATTCATATGTTTGTTGTTTTTATCGCTTTTTAAAACAATGGAAGGAACTCTTGCTTAATTAATATAGAAAAAATAATCATGTAAATGTTGTTGAAGATTCCTACCTACCACTGTTGGGCGCTAGATGGCGCAAATTAACTTAACGTTCATTTTGTAAAATTAAAAAAAAAAAAAGATGCTCAAAAATATACAAGATAAAAGTATTTCCGCCGTGTTAAGATTGTAATAGGAGAAAAAAAAGAAAATTTGTCCTGTTTGCAAAAAGCTTTCGACGCCTCTGCTTGATACAAACGTATATGATGTATACGAAATTTAATCATTACATTTTTAATCTGCATTTCGCCATTTCCTCAATTGCATTTTCGCACCAAAGAAAGTCAATTTATTTACTCGCTTTTAAGATTATCAAGGCCTTTCGAGACTTTCAAATTACATTTCAAAACCGAATAAATATTATATGTATCCTCTGCAATCTCACGTATACAGACATATAATTGTTGTTAATTTTTATTACTTGTTGTAATGCATTAATTAGCTCGGAATGGCCTCTGTCAATTCCGAGCGTTGTTTGTTCAGCAAACTGTAAACAGTAGTAATGTTTATTTGTTTTTATTTATATATATATAAAGCTATTAAAATAATTATTCGTTTATCGACTAATTAATGCGCAAAGTCAAGTGAGCATTTTAATAATAATTTGTGCCATTTGATGCCTTTAAGGTGAAATAATTTGAACTTTTAACATATGTGAACGTATGATTGAATGAAATACTTTTTTTCCCCCATTTTAATATTGTTAATCTATTATTTAATTAGTCTATTTCACGGTCTGTAGAACTCAGTAATGAGTACATCGAATCTGATCATCAATAAAGATTTTGTGTATCTAAGAACTTAGTATACCCATGTTTGTCTGTATGATCTCAGTGATGGCTTGAACTAAAAAAGCTTATTCTGTTGGAATGCAAGCTCATTTCATGTTTTTTGACATCCGGAATCTATGATATAGATACCAAAGTAGTGTTTGTAATTTTTTTTCCATTATTATTTTACTTTGCCCCTACGAAGGTTTTCCAGCGGACTCGTGTTTTGTGACCTAGTGCTTGGAGAATGGTTCGTCTCCAAGTTGCTTTTGGTTGTCCTGTTCGTCTGCTTCTTTGAGGGTTCCAGTCTAGTGCCATTCGGACAATGCAGCTCGGGTGCTGTCTGAGAGGATGCCCTATCCCATTTTCTTTTCCAGATTTCGAGATGAGATGCGGCACTCCACAGCTCTGCATTTGATGTTCTGTTTGGCCAGAAAATTCCGCATATAATTCTTAATTCTTAATTCTTTTCTGACTACCATATAGCAGGATGGATTTAACACACGCATTGAAGATGCGGAGTTTCGTCTTTCGAAAAATAAAAATCGAATCGAATAATTTGGTTGTTTACAAAGATATATAACAATTCGGCACCCATAATTTTGGTATTCCCAACTGCTACTTTGAATCTGTTTTTTTACGTAATAAGAATTATTCCGAAAAAGGTTTGATTTCAAAATATCATTAGAATATGAAGACTGCAATATGACGGGAACTGATTTTCTTAAGCAGCTCAAATTTTTAAATTGGATCTCATCAATCAGATGATTGTAGTTTATTTGCATAAAAACGTAGCCACAAGAAAAATGCTGAAAAACCCAAGCTCCCGATGAGACACCCACTAGAACTGGACACCCCTTATAGCTGTTTCGCATAGCTTTATCTCATTTCACTTTCAACGCATATTTGCCTAAATAACTTTGTAAATATTTGACTGAAATTACGTAAAACGAGTATTTTCTGTAGGTTAGAGTTCTTATCTCATTCTTGGAACGGACATAAAAACGCCGTTTGTAGGCAGAACAAGTTCCTTTCTGACTTTGGCTCCAGTAAGCCAAGTCGTCAAGCAATCAGTCACATCTGTCTAACCAACTAAAAATGCTCAGCCTAATCAAATACATATTATTATTATTATTTTTTAAATAAAAACTACTGCAATTTGTGAGTCATTTGTGGTACTGCGTATGTAAATATTTTCTTCAAAGTTGAAGGACTTTATTACTATGGCAATGAGTGTGTGTGTGTGAGTGGGTGAGAAGAAGAGCGTGACGAATCTTCTTTGGACCCAAAACTTTTGCCAGAAACTTCTGCTTCATAAAAGCGATCAAATTATTTTCGAATAGAATTCAATGCCAATCTGTGAACTTGTATCGAAAGTTTAGAAGTGCGCTCGTAATTAAGAAAGGCCCCAAACTAGAAATATTTTGAATTCTGTATGTATCTACTGATCTATACTGATCTGATAAATATATTAAGTTTATTTAAGATATTGTTACATTATGGGGAGGATACAAGAATAAACTAAAAAATATAATAATAATTAATAAAGTAAAGCTTCCAACTGGACGATCTTATTCCTAATGTGCGTAATTCCTTTACTACGTCAAACACTTTCGGCAAATAAATGAAATTCCATTGTGAATTTGTTAGCCAAGTGGCGAAGGAAGAAAGTAGATTTATAAAATTGGGTTCCAAGCTGCCCGCTTATAGGCGTCTACCCCAAAAATGTCAGTTTTAATCGTCTTATCAAACTATTTTAGTCACGTTGTTGGTATATATAACTATAAATGTTATAACTGCACTTGCCTTGAGATAGTCTTCAACGGATATAGTAATAAATTGTTGTACGAAAATCTTTAGCCTTCAGTTTTATTTTTGGTTTCGACAAAAATTTAAAAAACCTGTTAAAAGAAAGAAGAAAAAGAAGAAAACTTATTAACTTCTGTTGTAGATAGTTTTGAAATATATAGCTGCTTAAAAAATTCTGTGAATATTTCCAGGAGCATGGAGAATGTATTGTGGGGTGGATTTTTATAATGGATGTTATCCTCAGATATCAGTGATTTGATAAGACTTCAAATGTTTGAAGTTTGACTCAAAGAATTCATCACTATGGTTAAGTTAACAAGTATAATTTCCAAATAGTATTCAAAACCCATTTAGTTTTTTTGAATGAATACAAATATCTGCGTCAGGGCACTATGTGTGGGATTATATCTTTACACAAGCTAACCTTTGAGTGTCTTGTCACTGTAGATACGGGTATAATGGAGTGCAAACTCCGTTGTTGGTTATAGTACAGTGGAAGTAGTATGACATGGCTGAAAATTTCGAACCGATTTGTAGAGAGATTCTCCAGTTTAGACAATCCAGTGATGATTTTTCTGTATGAGTCAAAACTGCGATATGCAAAGAGTTTTGAATGCAAAGCATGTATACTATGTTCATTGTGGGTCTTCCCAACTCTGCTTTAATCCTCTCATCCGAATTATGCTATATCTATTGGGTCATCTTCATCTCATATTGCAAATCTTAAGTTCTGCTTTAACAGCGAGAAAACTTACAACACGAGACGTCGCTGCACCTGCTCCTCCATACTCTTCATTGTTCATCACTTAGACAACACGCCTGTGGAATAATCCTAATCCTCCTGAGGTACCTACAACCCCAAATCTCACCAGCAATTTCCATCCTTTTTTAACAATTTTATCTCACGCACAAAAGTATGCAGTACTTAATTGCCAACGTCGAGTGTCGAGTAGCTCGACTAGCACCGAGAAAAGAAAGCAAAAAAAAAAAAAATTAAATAGAGACAAGTTGATATACTAGGTAACTTTTGTGGTTTTTATATTAAATTACTTTGTTTCTTTTTATTATTGTAGCCTGTCACTTGGTCGTCTTATCTTGCTTCGCGCACGACAACTTGTCGTTGGCATGCCTAGACCATCTTATGAATAAGTTAGTCGTCGTCGTCCGCACCCGAGAACTGAAGTCTAGCAAACCATTGACGAAGTGGTAGTTATGAGCATGGGTTAGGGAGCCAACAACTGGTTGGAGCGGGTGCAATGAAGTTGTTTTTATTTTTATCGTAACGTTGATGTGGTTCTTCTCGTCGTTGTTGTTGGCGCTGTTGTGGCTGTATATCTTATCAGTAGGCTGTACTCTTGTTGATAGTGACTGATAAGCAGCGGTAATGGGCAAGAGACTGATGTTAATGTCTACTGTAGTAGAGCTCTTTCATATGGGCTTTGGTTGCCTTTATTTTTTTTTGCTCACTCTGGCAGCCCTTTGTTGTTGTTGTTTCGGGGGGATTTGTGGATTCCAGAGTGTATGCGTGCGTGTGCGTGTATGTGTTCTCTGGTATCAGCGATTTACTTTTAGCCATGTTAGTTGCCGCCACCAAAAGCATATAAATATTAATTTGGAAATTATGAAACTTTTCGCTCATTTGCAATTTGAATTTTGTACGTCGTGTTCCTTTGCAGCGCAACCGGGTTTCGTATTAAACGCGTGTGTATAATCCCTGCCTGGGTGGTGTTTCCAAGTGCGCTCGCTGCACCTTAATGGGCGGCAGCAAATTCATAAACAATGTACAACTCTTGCCCCGCCTGGGAGAATTGCAATTTTTCCTATGGCGAAACATCTTTTTACGATGACGATACGCATTTTTCTTGCTTTGAGCCGGAACTCAAGCCCCAACAACAACAACAACAGCAACTACAACAACTCAATAACAACAATAACAATGCACTATATGCACCATGTCTAATCAATGAACCCAGCGTGAATTTTAATAATATTGGTTTCAATAATGCATCGGTAGTGTCTGGCATAACCGAACAATCGTCACATTTTGTTCATCCTAACGATGAATGCTCGAGTTTGGTGCGTTTTCATCCTTATCATCGACAGGGTTTTCCCTACGCGCAAAGTGCACCAACTGTGCCCATGCCCTACTATCAGCAAAGACCAAATCTTTTAAATGCTACAGCTCCTTGTCGCGGTAATCAACCCTGGAGCTATGCCTATTGCTATGGCTATGCGCCCAACAATCCCGAACCTTGTCAGTATACACAATTTGTGGATATCGAAGATTTTATGTAAGTGCCTCGATAATTATAAAGATCTTTGTAGATTGGGTAAGCGTGATTTTTTGATGGGATTTCTCAAACTATTTTCATTGGGTCTTGAAATGGCGCTTATCTCATAACAAAGTAGTTCAAGCGCGTAGCGACTCTAGACTCTTATCTGAGCATGTGTCCATTTTTACTATTATGTACTTAGACTACCATAATGCCATTGTGTATATACTAAAGCTATTTGTTTTTGTTTTGGAAAGGGGAACCGATTAATCACTAGGGTCCAGAAGGCGCACTTTAAATCGTGGAATTTGTAATTAATGTTTGCAAAAATAAGACAAGTTTTAGGTTCTAATTTAACAAAATTTTATTAGAAGCAATTTTTTTTTTTAGGAAAATGACCCAATCATTTGATTATCGTATAAATGTTTGTACTCGTTCCCATTTATGCAGAAAGTCCAATTTAAAATAAATTGGAAACTATGGTAATTCTTTTATAGAAAACTTAACCTTTGGATCGGATTACGACGCCGTATTTCTGTATAAACTGTCCACAAGTAACAATTCTTTGTTTTATGCACAAACAGCACGTTTCGTAAAACGATGCTCACATACATTAGTTCTCCGGAAGAAATTCAATTTTAATTTGTCTATAATTTTGAAATGAAGACTTATAGGTACATAAATACGTCGTAATCGAACATTCAGGTTTGGTTGGGGTAGCGATCCCCAAATGAGATTAACGTCTCCTTTAGAGAAATAAACGGCAGTGGTAGTTACTTTTCGATCAAGGTAGAATCCCAGCTGACTTGGCTTAAACGAAGCACCCAATTCGCGAATTGCCATATAGTGACTACATTGAATTCTAGTGTTATCCAATTGGACGAATTCGATTTCTTAGAAAGTACCAGTTTTTGCTGAATAACATAATCAACAAAGTGTGAGATATCGGTTAAATCCGTAAGTTTTTCATATTGTCCATTGTATTGTAAACGACTAGCGTCCAATTGTCTCATAATAGATAGTTTAAATTCCCAAACTTTTTGTATAGCATTGGCATAAGAAATAATCTCAAAGATAAATGTAGGGCCTAAAAATCGCGGTGCAGATCGCTTCCCAGCAATAATATTTATAAGAAAATGTTTGTTTTTCATTCAGGTTCCATGCATATTCTCTATATACTTTTTAAACACTTATTACAATGTTTTTTTTTAATGGGTCTCATGCAGTCGTGTCTATATATCGTATATGAACCCGCATAATATTGAAATGCATTAACGCGTGCCGCATTGAATCGATTAAATTACAATAACGATTGCTAACGACGACACAATCGATTGACGTTTGTTTGGCGTATTTGAAAGCAATACAATCTTCATTATTCCAAAATAGTTTTTTTGTTGTTTAACTCTATAAGCAGCAACGTCACCTGCGTGAATACTTTTGGACTTTTGGAACCGACGTAGATACACTTTGAAGCTAAACACCGAATGACGTTTTTTTTTAACTATTTCAATCGGAACAACTATTTACAATTTATATAGTAACTTATAATTTTTAGCTTTAAATCAATATTATTGAGTGGTTATGAATATTTTTCTTTTTTGGCGAACGAAGATTACATTTTAGGTGAATATGAAGTGGTTTTGAGGAAATATATTGGGCTATCGATTTTTATGAAGTTGGCGGAGACCTCTAGCTTTTATGTAGTTATGACTTAATGCTCTCTTCAGAATGATATACGGCATTTAATGTTACGTCATATGGACTATAACCAGCTGAAGATCGCAATGCCTATAAGAAAAGATCGTACCGAAAAGAGATGAACAAACAAAAAGTCGTGTAGAAAGTACGAATTGGGATTTTTTGTATATTTACTTGGATTATTTATGTTGTGTGATGAGCTCAACACTTTCTGCGCTCCATAATTAGTGGAAGTCTCGGCAGGGGGTTATCGAAAGTAAAACCAAATTTCTCTTATCATTTCTGAAATTTGTTTGTTCTTGCATTTGGCGTTTCTTCTTCTTTATTTATGATACTATTTATTGTTTTATGATCTTGATATGTCCACGGTCGGTTGTATTTTAAGCTTAATGCAACTGTTTGCATTTAGTGCAAATAAAAATTGCATGAAAATCGCTAAATATGGAGCCATCACACGTGTACGGAGCATGGGAGGCAAGGCGAAGCACCACACTTACGCTCGCGCCCCCAGACCGGAAATACTTAATTATAAGTCTGAAGCGTTTGATGAATATTTAAAATAATCCGTCACAATACTAAATGCAATCAACTCATTTGTTTAAACGGCACATTAGTATTCTATTAAAGTGTTTCGTTCCGAGTATACAACGAGTTCGATGTGCAAGCATTAATTTCATTCATTTTATTTATTATAAACAATTTGCGCAATGGAAACTTTTCGATAATTTCGATATGTTATTATTATGCACAAAAAACAAATTGTATTGTACTTACTCTCTTAATTTTGTTTAAAAATTCTAAATATTCACTGTGACAAAACAAGTTACTTGAGGCCTAAAATTGGTTTGTCATCGGCGGGGTCTCTGCTTGATGGACAGACAGTCTTCGAGTGACTTTAGTCTAAAATTGAAAGCTACCGCCTGCTTTGGGTGGGTTCTATGTTTGATATGTCGGCATATTTAATATGTGTTTGGTGTCTGATGTGTTTGACAGGTATAGCTTAGCCCCAGACAATGTCGCCTGTCATGATGGTGCGCAAGCCGCCTTATGACGGCCTTGAGTATTTCTTGAGAACTAGCAACTGTTACCGGGCGAAATGTAATTGGGTTTATGGGTGAGAAGTTTATTGACAGTTGTTGACAAATCTTTGGGTCAAATCATAGGGTTTGTGCAAAAAAAAAATTGGATTTGTTGGAAATGGAGAATGTCTTTCATGCCGCTTACCCTGCATTGTCTTTCATGTTACAGGAACAAATTATATACAAATTTCACCTCTGTATCTTTTGAGGTGCTAAGAAAACTTGTTCAATATTTCAATTGAATTAATTATACTTGATATAAACGAGACTCCGATCTGCTTGCGCAACTCAGAGCGGAGATTTTTTGGGAGAAATATATGTTCAGTTTGCCAGATATAAGCAGAGATATTCAATACTTTCCTACCTATTAACTTTTCCATTGTGGATTGGTTCAACTGGTGGCTCCAGCCGTTAAATCGTTGTACATGTTCTATAAAGTTCGGTCCACGCGGTAGAAAAACCTTTAAAAAGCGATAATGTTTATTTTTGCAGCATCTCGAAGTTTATTTCAAATCGGTGCTCCAGCTGTGTCCATTCGCTATTTGTTCACTTTAGCCGACTGCTTATGCTCAGAGCAGAAGCAGGTTATGACTGCCTGCTACCCTAGGGTCATATCGCATATTGTTGTTCAACAGCGCTGTTTTTCGTTTGAGGTTATATTGAGGCCAAAGAGTACTATTAATCTACTACATATTGTAAGAGTATACCTTTAGGAACCCGCTAGTTTAAGATATTTTGACCACAATGACTGCTGTCAACGTCGGTTCCGTAAGAGCGGCACTCATGGTAGATCATCTTCTGGTCAGTTCAACAGTTTTCTGTTTCCCTCAACATTTCGAATCTTTAGACCACTTATTCGGTTCCCTATATACTCTAAGTAGAAGCAGGAAAAGTCACATGGAATACAAGTTATATTAATTTCAAGCTGAATTAGAAACAGCAGGTTTAGCAACAGAGATCCATGCCGCTCAAAGTAGAACAATTTTGATTGGAAATTGCACACATATTTCAAGAAGTAAGGAATATAAGTTTTGTCATGATAACTTTTAAAATTTGTGGAATTTGTTTAACTTTTAACATTGCTGCAAACTCGAAGTTTAAATCTGAGAGACAGAGAGCGGCCTTCAAATTGCATGACCCCTCAATTATTGAATCATGTGGTAATCTGTCAAATTTTTTGTATTGCCCCAGCAAAATTTCGTTTTCAAATCTTTTCCTTGAGTTATAATAACTTTTACACAAGTTTTATGTCTTTTTTTTTGGTTTATTAATATGTGGCATTTAATTTATTTTGTATTTGTGTATTTGTGTCTTTTTGTTTTATTTTTCCCACCGAGTTTTAGCGAATTCTGTGTTTACTTTGTCTTTCGTCTATGTACAATACGTGCAAAAATCGACGTTTTTGCTTTTGTAGATTGTATAACCCCGAACTCAATTTTTAAAATAAAATGATTAATCATTTAATGCAGATAATTTTATGAATGTGTTAAATATGTGTTTCTTGTTTTTGTTTTTATTTCTGTCTTGTAGTATGCAAAATCTTTTAAAATTGAACGCGTGATTTTCTTGGCAAAGCTTTTTGCTATAGTTATGTTATTCCCGGCACCCGGCACTGGGAGGGTCTTGAGAATTTTCTATGAAATTTATGGCCAAGCCGCGTGCATAGTAGAGTGTCGGCAAGGTTCATTGAACTTGCCAACTATTTTGGTTTGGCATATAAAAATTTATTTTCAGATTTGTTGCAAATTATAAAGTACAAATTGATAATAATTTATTTCACTTTTTATTCGCGCTGTCAACGAGGCTTTTTCCATTGACGTTGCAGCAACTTTTGCGTTGACCCCTCTGAATCATTGTTGACGATTGTTCAGGTGCATTGGGTTCAATAACACTCCTAAAGTCAATTGTCACATTTTGTCTTAACAAATCAATTTGTTAACAAACAAAACGATATTATATCAGTTTAGTAACTATTTCGATTTGGTGGCTTGCTATTTTTTGGGTCTCTGGAAATGGTGTCAAGATTTAGCCTCTAGTCTCTCTCCTATGTCTTTAAGCCTTTAAGCGCACACGTGCTGCTTGACCACAAACACTCAGACTTATGCTACAAAATTCGTGGAAAAACATCCAACACATTAATCATAACGCCTTATATAGTATATAGAAGTATTTGTTGACGCCAAGAGTATGTGCCCAAAATTAAAAGCCCATTAATTTTAATTTGGCAGCAGCAACCATAACTATAATATAGTATATATATATATTGTAGTCTATAGGCAAATTCTCAGTTGCCCTGAACTTCGAAGAATTGCAAAAATAGTTGTGTGTGTGTGTGCGGCGGTTGTTCAATTGAAAAATTGCCGGGCTTTGAATTTTTCCAATTGAATCAAATGAAATCTGAACAATTGAAATGCACGCGCTTGGAATGAAATCGTCTCGTCAATAACACTTGTGGTCGTCAAATTGAGGAAATCGGGTTCTATTTCTTTACAGCTATAAGGATTCTTTGATTAAGCGTGATCTAGGTAGAGTCCAACTTTTACGCCTATACTCGTAATACCAAATCATTTGACAATTCTTTCAAGCTGGAGTTCAAGGAAATGAAAATCGGTCTTAGAATTAGTGATTTTCAATTATAACACTCGTCATCTCCATCTCGTCAAACATCTTTTAGCTGCTGCTTCTTAAGACAAACCCTGCACATATAGCTTATTCTTTGCACTAAACTAGATCTCTATATCTGCATTACAGGAACAATGAGAAACGTAAGGAAAAGTCGCGTGATGCTGCACGTAGTCGTCGCTCAAAGGAAACGGAATATTTTGCGGAACTATCGCAGGCGCTACCGGTAAAACCCGAGGATATCAATAACCTGGATAAGGCCTCAGTTATGCGCATTACAATTACTTATTTGAAAGTACGGAAAATGTTAGATATTGGTGAGTCTTTGAAATGCTTTCCAGGCACATGACACTAATTATTTAATACTCTTACAGTGCTCAACGAAAGGGATGGCTTTGGTGATGTGAATAAAACCGAAGATGAGTCAACGATCAAGCTAAAGTTGGAAACCAATGATGAGGACTGGCTACAGATCATGGATGGTTTTTTGCTTGTACTCTCTAATGAGGGTGAAATCACTTATGTTTCGGAAAATATCATCAATTATTTGGGCATATCCAAGGTTTGAGAATGAGCATTAATATCCTACATGTTTAGTCTCAACTGCTTTGATTACTTTTAGATTGAAACTTTGGGCCAGCAAATTTGGGACTACTCACATCAGTGTGACCATGTCGAGATCAAGGAAGCGCTCAATCTTAAGCGCAATGGTATTGCTGATAAAGTCAAGGATGAGCAAATGCTAGAGGCAGGCATCAATACGCATCATTGTGATCTTTTCGTGCGTTTAAAGTGCACCCTGACTAGTCGCGGACGCAGCATTAACATTAAGAGCGCCTCCTATAAGGTATAAGCCATTAGCGTTTTAAATCAGTTGATAAGTTTTGGCAAATGTCTCTGATCCTAAAAGTGATGCAGTATTCATTTGTTTTATTTGGTTATTGTTGTTACGTTTGAATAGAATTCTGAGATTGTTATCGCATTTATATGAAATTTTATTAGGGAACTTTGGAATATTTTGGATTTGATCTGTTAGTTTTTAAGAAGTAAGTTAATTGAGAACTGTTAGAATCTGATCTACAATTTTTTATTAATATTTAAGAATCATTAACGTTGATCCGTCGCTTTACATATGAACCATTCAAAGATTCTAAACTGAGACTATTTGAAAGTGTGTGTTTATGAACGACAAGGGGTCACGACATCGGGGTCAAAACTATTCTATTTTCTAAGCTCTAGTATGTACTAGTTTTTAATTTGTAGATTTTTAATCAAAAACTGTTAAGAGATTATAAATCTTAAATATCATGTTTTTAATCAAAAATTTATCTCGAGTAAAATCGTTAACAAATTGCGAAAACAAGAATTCTGGATTTGTAGGATTTATTCATCAGAGTTATATATATTTTACGTTTTAGTGTAAAACTCAATAATAAACGATAGATAGTTACAGAAGTAGTAGAAGATATTGCGCAACATAGCAGCCCAAAGTGTATGGCCTTGGATTTATTTCCAAAATTATAAAACTATTCCGAACGTTTGGCGTTTACCGTTTAACTCCAAAACTATCTAGAGGCCGAAAATTATACATCAGATGGTTCTAAAAATTGTTTATTTGCAGCGGTCGCGAATATCTACATTATATGTTATGATCTTTCGTCTTGAAACTAACTGATTATAATTTGAGTAGAACTTATCTAATCTTTCGCATTGTTTTTTGCAGGTCATTCATCTTACCGGGCACTTGGTGGTCAATGGCAAGGGCGAACGCGTACTGATTGCCATTGGTCGTCCCATTCCACATCCTTCTAATATTGAGATACCCTTGGGCACAAGCACTTTTCTAACCAAACACTCGCTGGACATGAAGTTTACCTATGTGGATGACAAGTGAGCAAGCAGCATGCAACTCCTCCTCATGTATCCCAAGAATTCCATAACTAAACTATTGCTTTCTTTGCTTACCAGAATGCTGGGACTACTCGGATATGCGCCCAACGATCTGCTTGACACCTCGCTGTTTGTATGCCAACACGCCGCAGACGCGGAGCAGCTAATGGCCACATTCAAGAGTGGTAAGTGCCAAAAGGGGGAGGTGTGTGACAACGGCGACACATTATTCCCTGAAATTTGCGTTGTTCATTAGGAATAACTGCAGCCAGGCAGCTAACTAATGTTAAACTAATTACTTTAATGTGGCAATTGCGTTCACCTAGTCCAGCATGATGTTGCCATAGTTGGTGCGTTGTCGTCCCGTCTAGTTAGTTGTAGGAATAATGATGAGATGATGGCACTGCTCTCTCCTGGTTAGAAGGCGTCCGTGCTGCTAATGTCGTTGCACATCAAAACGAAAAAAGTTGTCACTGCCTGCTGCCGCCTTTTGCTTATTGCATTTAATTAGTTTTAGCGCGAGAGATGATGCTCCGTTGTTGCGACATCTCTAAGG
Organism: Chymomyza procnemis; assembly: GCA_035046065.1. Lineage (NCBI taxonomy): Eukaryota > Metazoa > Arthropoda > Insecta > Diptera > Drosophilidae > Chymomyza > Chymomyza procnemis. Next base: position 1,096,010 of record JAWNOJ010000026.1, read on the forward strand.
CAACGGCTCTGAAGGCGGAGCGTGCAGCAGCAGTCGGTGAGTGGGAGACGGCAGAGTGTCAGGCGCAGTCATTGTTGTTAGTTGTTGGTTGTCGTTAGCATTGCTTTAATTTCACTTTAGTTGCTAATTAGCTTTTGAAAACTAAATGAATTGGTCAGTCAGAGCGCCACTTCTTCAGTCTAGTCTACGCTCTCCCTGCGGCTGACTACACTGCAAGCAAAACTTTTGCTGTTCATCTAATTTGTGTTTATTAGTTTATAAGCCAATTAGTCATGTACATAATTGAATGAGAAGTCTGACAGTGGAGAGCAGCATTCATGGTTTTGGTATTTTGCCAGCCGCTCTTATCAGCATTTGCAGAAGTTCTTTAGTTTTTTTTGTTTTTCTTTGAAATTTTTTTTTTTTTAGAACTACCTTATCGCTTTTTTTGGTTTCATAGAAATGACAACCAAACTTCAATTTGTTTTGATAAAAAAATAGAATTCTATGATATAGCTTATACTTAAAAAGATATACTATGTGCACAGACGGTGTTGCGGCACGTATATTTGCTCAAGTTAGTATTCCGCCGATTGATAATCTTATTATAGGGCTCGGATTTGTTTGGGGCGTTTAATAGAACAACGCTTGAAAGTATGTGGCGAAATTGTTAGGGGATGGTATGATTATGTTGGGAAACTTCTTTGTAGATGAATTCTTATAAGATATTAATAGATACTGTAATTGCAAATTATTACATTTTCTCTTATTAAGGGAAATAAATGTAAAAAATTAATTTTTTAAACTATTTAAGCTCCCAATCAAGAATTTGATGAAATTATAGTAAGTGTTCCAGTAATTTTAAGTAGAAAAATACAATTTTTAAAGTATTGTTTAAATTTAAAGAAAAACTGGTTATTATCTTTATAAATGGACCCAGTTCCTTAATGAGCTTATCCTTTTATATTTGAAAAAATTACTGAGTCTCATAGCATCGTAATTAATAAGGCATTTTCTTTTATTTTTGCAGTAGTGGCAGGGATGCTGAAAAGGGTGTAGTTTTTAAATAGAGTAAAAGCAGTTAAAAATATTGTTACCAAAAAATTAAAACTTGACTATGATCACCGCTGTAAATCTCTTCGAAGAGAACAGACCCCTACAGTTTGTAGCCGCATGCGAACGGCATTGTCTTTTTCTTAGGTAAAAAGCTTCTATTTATTTGCTAGCTATGCTAGTGCTAGGCAATTGCACCAGAGCTGTAAGCTGAAAAAGAACCATCAACGCTACCACTACCATACCTAGGCCAAAAACAAAAAATTCATTGCTAAAAAATCACGCTTTAATATGTCAACAATATTGTCAGGATATACCTCGCTCTGCATGTATCAGTTTATCTCATGTAAACCCCAACCACTTTGCAGTTGCCAAAGCAGCAACATACTTTTTATATATTTATAAATATATCATAGAATCGTTATTGTCGAGAAAATCGGCAGCCTTTTTGTCCAGTCATCTGACTTAAACCATGGCCGAACTGATTATATTTGTTTTGGCAATTGGTTTGCTAATAAGCACTTGCAGGATTTACAATAATTCCTTAGTATCCTGCAAGTGCTCCCTCATGAACTCGCTCTTTTATAAGAAATATTTTGCAGTTGCCTGCCTTAAATTGCAGCATCATGCTTAAAGACGCCCAAATGTCTGTGTCACTTAGATACTAATTTCTTCCTTAAATGAATCTCAACATTTTTGTTATTGTTTTTTTGCTTTCTTCTCTCCCAGTCCTAGGTTTATGTCATCGCTTATGGTTTGCTACTCGGCTACTTGGCTACTTGGTTGTGTTGTCGCTGCTTGTTCACTTGTTTGCTTATTTGTTGCTTTTAATGACTGCGTCATGTCGTCTACATTGACCAAATAATGTTTTTCTGACGCAGACAGGGAACTCGAGAGAGAGAGGGAGTGAGAGAGTTGGGAGAGTATCTCTTTTGGCTCTTTTGCACTTAAAATGCAAGCGCCGGGCAATAAAATTCTTTTTAGCTTTTTGCTGTTGACCATTGTTGGTACATTGTACCCGAAAAAAAAGCAGCACAATGCGGGCGCATCTTGGTTGCGCTGCTGCGTCCATCGTTAGTCCTGGCAAGTGGTTATAGTCCTTGATGTTGTTGCTGTTGCTGCTGCTGTTGAAAAGGAATTGTCACTGCACTACAATTGGAATTATTATTGGCTGCAATGACGTTGGCTTCTTCGCTTTTCTTTCTCTTTTTTTTTTTTTTTTTGGCTGGACACAACTCTAGACACGTTCTGTGCGAAATGACTTTCGGTTTTATGATCCGACATGCATTTGACCAAGGCTCCCAGGCATTGGGGCTTTGGCTTTGGCCCGGCTTATAGGATGTTGCATGTGTCGTCATTGCAGCTGCCGTTGTTGCAAGTTTGCGCGTCGCATATCGTTAGCAAAGTTCGCAGCAAGCTGTAAAAATGTCTTCGAAAGTCGTAAAAGTATTTCATACATTTTTGTTTTTATTAAGTTGCTACTGTGCAGTTTTTCTTTTGCCTTAACTTGGATCTGCCATTCGCGGTGGTAACTTCTTTTTATTTGACTTTACTTAACTTTATTTTTGTAACAGTTGGTATCGAAATTATTCCATCACTTTTGAGATGGCAGTTGCAAGCTGTGTGAGCTTGGCGAAACGATGTAGAAATATTTTCAAGCAAAGGATTAAGATCTTTGAGAACAAAAGCAAAAAAGGGGACTGAAAGTTCTTGTGCCCGTTAGGATTTTAATGCCGTCCTATTTGTCAATACCTCCTGTTTTCCCATTTGTAACCGGAGCGTATTTCAATGATGGGTCAAATCACAGCATGCTTCTATAACTAAAATAACTTTAGCGATAAGATTTTTTCGTAAATCAATAGTTGTGATCTTCATATTCCATTTGTATTAAACTTTTTAAACAGCCGATTATTGCTCAAAACAATATTCTAGTTGATATAAGCCTTTGGGATTTTCGGACCCGATTTTAAATATGAAAGTACCCACTCCTGTAAATCTTCATATAAAAAATAAAATAACCTATAGAATTTTATATGTAATCGAACACCCAAAATACCTGAAATACCTCTCCTTACTGTTACGTATTTAAATCGGTCATTTTCAAAAGTCAAAGTTAGTTTTTTTCGAAACAAAGTATTTGTTTAAATAAATGATGAACTGAAAACCAGTAAACAATGTTTAAAGGTTTCTAGTCACGCCTGTGATGTAGATCTTCAAGTAATTGATAAAATATTTAAGAAAATTGCTTGTCCCCAAGCAACATATGCCTTAATTTTTTAAATATATATAGTCGTTTGTTTTGAAACAGAGTATTATTAGTTTAATTTTTAATTTAAATCTTTATTCCTGAAAATCAGTTTATAATGTTTAAGACAGTTTAGTCCACATTTCTTTTAACTTTTTTCTTAGTCCGAATAACTTTCATACTGACTGTTACTTTGCGTTTATTTATTTAGTTTTTTTTTTTTTTCTTCTGTTCGTTTTCCTGAACTATATTGAAAGCTCTAGCAATATTATTGTTTATGACCGCTGTCCATTTTTATTTTTATTTGATTTTCATAAAGTTGACATGGTTATTACTACACTGGCTCCAAAAAAAAAGGAGAAAAATGTTAAGGAATAAAAAATGAGTAACCAGCGCCCAACCCACGCCCCATTCCAAATGCAATCCGCCATTTTGTAGTCTTCGGTTGATGCTGCTGCGCTTAGCTATTGGTTGGCTCCTTTGGCATTCAAGCCGAAAATTGTCGAAAATTGTGAAAATGATGATATGTGCAGGAGGAGCTCTTTTGGTAAAGCAACCTAACGAGAAAATATCAACGCCATGTGACAAACAGTTCAATAAAATACAAAATGTGCGGAAAATCGCAAATGTCAGTGAAAGAACCAGAATAAGAAGAAGGAGAAGCTGCGGGAAAATCTCAAAATGGGCAACATCGTTTACCATTTGAAGCTGTGCATTCAAATGGAAATGAAAATGGAAATTGCGTATAGCTCTGAATTTCCATGCACAAAACTAGTTTTTGGCAGTAAGTTCCCGCGTGTGTGTGGGAGTGTGTGCATGTGCATATGCTTACATGTGTGTGTGTGTAAATGGGAGTGTTTGTGTGTGTGTGTGTGTGTGTGTGTGTGTGTGTGTGTGTGGAAATAAAGACGACAATTTGGCCGCCAGGCGAAAATTATGAAAGCTTGAAAAGAATTCGCTTAAAAATGACAGCATGTGGGAAAACTCATTTGTACACTGGAAGAAATTAAGGATGCTGCAACATTGCAACAAATTCTAAATGAAGAGCAATATGTACAGACTTTTACATTATTAAAATTTTTTTCTTTATTAAAGTAAAAATTATATGTATTTTATGGATATTTTTTGAATCCCGTAAATGCGATATATATATATATTTTTTTTGAAATCCTACATAAACCGCTGGACGACATCTAGGTCGTAGTGGTGCTGATACAGCTTATGGTTCGTTCTGGTGCGACAATCGCCGCAAGCCGAAAGGGACCGAGAATTCGCCGAAGAAATTTTTTCTCGAACACTTTAAGTACAGCTGCATCCGTTCGAGACACAACCCATGCTTTTCGGAGAATTAAGTTTTCAACTTGTTGTGTGTTTTGACTTTCAAGTGAGAAATGTTTGTTTTTAATCTCGAAAACCTTTGCTAGCACATCTGGAACGCTTTTTCTTTCTTTTTTACTTCAAGGAAAGTTCTATTGCAATGACGTTTCTATGACGCAATCTTACTTCAAGTTTCTCTCAGTGTAGGCATTCTCAGATGTTAGAAGAACTCCTAGTCTCCTAGTGGAGCAAAGTAAATTTAACGTGTCAGATAAATATCGTAGACGCGTACAAAACGCAGATAAAAGACGTGCGAGCAAAATGTTGCAATAAATTTACAACGAAAAACAATACCCAAAAATGGTTCCCACAAAGTCGGAGTGTGCGGGAGTGGATGCCGTGCCGTGTGTATGTATGGGATCTGAGATTTTCTTGATTTTGACTGCGTGCGAAAAACTTTTTGCAAAATGTTGCAGCAAAACTGTTGATGGCACGGCTACTGGTGGCTGGTGTGGTGGTAGTGGCTTAGGGGTCGAAGTAGCTGCAAGGAACTTGCAGGAGTTGCAACAACTGCATTTTGGTTAGCTGCCTGCTGGGGGCATTGCCGCCGCATTTGTAAGACATTCAACTTTCAACTCTTGCGCGCGAAAAGGAAGCAAAGTTTATATTTACTTTTTGAGAATTTGTATTTTGTTTTGTTTTGAGGGCAAATGACAGTTTGTTTGAAAGTTAGGTAGGGACCAGAAGTGGTGAGAAGGAGTGTGAGTAGTCGAGAGGGAGACAATTCAAGCGGTTGTGTTTATTTCTGTTTTGGGGTATACTTCAGTTTTTCTCTTTTGTTGCATTGACACTTGCCTCTCAGACACGTTGCATGCCCGGCGATGTGTCAAGTTGACTCAAGTGTTGCATACATTTTGGGGGTGGCCTATCGACTTGCATGCGAAGCAAATTTAATTTAAGGATATCTTAAATGAATTTTTCTGTGAAAAGTTAAAGTTTGAGTTGATTTTGATCCTGTGTTTCTGTAGAACTTGTGGATTATACAAGAAAAGTTGGAAAATTCAAAGAAACCAAAATGGAATTATCCGAATTGCTCTTAAAATTATTCGACACTGCTTGAAACTTCCGCCTATGAACTTCTCCCATTTTACACTTCTAAACGAAACTAAACTACAAGGATTTCCGGCTGGAATATATGCATTTTCTGTATTGCATTTCATTAAGCAGCCAACAAAAAGTCGCTGTCCCAACGCTGTCCAGGATTAAATTTAGTTTCAAATTTAATTCAGACGCACTGCAGACATGCATAAGTGAACGGAAATGAGCTGGGAATGGTTGACCAAAGTCCCAAGTGGGAGAATATATAAGTTGGCTGCTGCGGCAAAGTAATAACCGCTTGCTAAATAATTTGGCAACTCAGCTGGAACGTTTTAAGCCCTGGACGGGACTACACTGTGCCAAAAAGTTATGTTTACCCTTCAACTTGGCTATGTGGTTTTTAGCTCCTTTTTTTTTTATTTTGGTGCTTTTTGAAATTTTCATTTTTTGCATTTTTGTTGCATTTTCTCGCGCTTGTGTAATCAACATAACAAGCAACTGGCAGTTTACGAGTCTGTTAATGCCTCGCGCAAGAGGCGAGCGCTGGAAAGAGTTGGGAGCAGAGTCCCAAATAAAGATGCGGGCTTCCTGTCTAACACGCGATGTCTGCTAACGGCAACCAAAAACGCTTCCTGCCAAAAGTGTCGATGCTGACGGTTGAGTTGTTGACGTTGCCAAGTCGTTGCACTCATCAGAACCCACACTGCATGTTGGCATCAAACACTGGGAATACACACCTACTCCAAAGAGCTGCCAGTCCGCGGGAGCTAAGCGCGCAACTTTATTTATGTTTTATACAGTGCACGCGAAGCAGTACGAAGTTAACTTGGTTTGTGGTGTCAATATGCGACAGCTAAAGATTGGCGATGATTATAAGACAAGTAGGCTGGGTGGATAGACTGTAAAGAGTGCTAGGATTGAATCGCCAACAAGTTATCCGTTTCATTGGGAAAGTGAAATCTCGAATTTGGCGATTTTTTAAGGGATTTGTTTGTCCATAGATATACATTTTGGGTTAAGGTTTCTTTATTCAGAAGAATCACGAATTGTGATTTTGTAGTTCTTACTCACGGCTTCCAATTGACAGTCAACTTCCTCATCCTAGTGTACTTGCTTTTCGGTTATTCCCTATTTCTATAGTTTTTTTTTGCAGTTCCTTCCGTTTGGCTTTTGGTGGGAGCATCCGGCGGTGCTTGGCCTGAGCTTCAGCCGCCACTTTATGTTAATGCACTTAAATTTAGTTCGGGAGTGCGAAAGTGGGCGTGGTTGCCTAAAGGAATGCGGCTAGGGAGTGGAGCACTGCGACTTGTGCAGTGCAGTATTTTGCTGATGCGCCGCCGGTTTTTATTACATGCATAATTTCGTCGTGGGAAAAGGACGTTGGGAGGACTGCGATTGCGACTGCAACTAGATGTAGCAGCGAGCTCTCTTACTCTTTTGGCTTTTATTTATTTTTGGCTGTCTGCGTCTACGCCATGAAAACGTTAACTAATGCCGTCAAAACTAATGGTCCAATTCGAGTGGCTCGACGGCATAGACGCGTTGTGTCCTGCGTCTAGGTTTTGCTTTGTTGCTGCTGATGGTGTTGCGATGTCTAATCCTTGCGCTCGTATGGATTGTAAAATTTACCAGTTAATTTTACCGCCGTCTCCTTGCGTCGGTTGCATTTGACAAATTAAAATTGCATGAGCGGAAATGCGGCTTAAAGTTTTACTACTACTACTACAACAACTACTGCTGCAGGACTCCCGCGGAACTCTCAAAGCGGATGTTGCTTGCCAATGTTGATGTACCTCAAAGTGTTCACCATTTCCTGTGAGAGTTTTCAAATAAATTAGTTTTCACTATGCACACACACTATGTTTCTGCTGCTGTGACTATACTGTGGTAACTTGCATCCTTTTTAAGGATTTGACACTTTAAATGCGTGCCTGAATTCAGCGTCAAACTGAAGTTCAAGGCTACTATGGGCCAACTGTCATAGCATTTGGCATTCCATTTATTAGCCATCTTAATGGTCAGGAATTCGTGAAGTAACTCTGACACAATTTGGCAAGACAATCGTTAAGTGTGAAAGATATGCGGCGAGGGGAAAGCGAAGTATTGTCTGGCATTGGAATAGACAATACCCAAAAGGTCGCACCCATGTTTATGTAGCCGAGATATCCTCTGATTCCAACTGACAGTTCAGCACCAAGCAATCGCATAAATGAGTGATTAAATATTTAACGCCATATTCTGGTCACTTTTGCTTCTGCTTTCGAAAATCTGAGAGTGAAAATTTAGTAGAACGAATGCAAGGTGTATGTATTTCTTGGGGATATACTTGTGCTGTTGGGGCGTTATGACTATTGTAGTCATTTTGAGGCTTTAATTTTAAAGTATGTACTGCAGTTAATCACAAAGCGAAAGCAAATAATAGGCAGAAGTAATTGCCTTAAATGGGTAACAAGATCATATGGGGGGTTTTCAAGGAGTTCTTAAAGAAAATCATTCAATTCTTTTGAAATATTCGATAAATGTGGAATAATCCACCAAGTATGAGTCTGAATGTTATAGCAAAACTTTTATACCCAAGAAATGTAGCCGAGTTGGATAAAGTGTTCTTGAGGTTACTAAGTGGAGCTGTTTTAATTTTAGTCCTGGAGGACTGATGAGGTTGAGGTTTTCTATTGTTTTACAATTTCTTTATTTATATTTCGAAGCTTAAAAGAGGTATTTCTTTTCGTGTGATAAGATTTAAAATCTAAAAATTAAATTTGCTTTCTTGACTGTGATCATCGCTTCAAAGACGCAGCATATCTCTATTAATAGCTGATCGACCTGCAGGGACCAGCATAGTTCGAATCCGCCCAGGCGGTTTCCTTAAAAGAGATTTTCCAAGAAAAAACCGTATGCTCATTTGCTAGCTATGTCATTGGTAGATTTAGTGAGTACGCTACCAAAGCGTAATGGTTCTACTAAATAACACTTATCGGAAATAATTCCTGTAAGATTTCTGTCATGATTGCAATGAGAAAACTGCCTATATGTTGGCCTATGAACAAAGGGAAAGAAACTTCCTATGAAAAGGCTGTTCAAAAATTCGTTTCTTTTTGAAGAATTAAACACAGTTTTTTATAACTCTGATACTAAATGTTTATATTTTACTTTGTGCTTGTTTCTTCTTCTTGAAATAACAATATTTTTTTAGGCGGAGATTAGGAGATTATGAAGTTCTGCACAATAAATTTTTACTCAGAATCATTTACAGCTAAAATCTAATCTCATTATTTCGAACTAAATATTTTCTACTTAAAATTGTTTGCACAAAATAGAAGAGTTTACTCCCTACGGCTGTATCTTCTTTTTATGCATTATTATTTTGATTTATCGCATAATAGGAATGCATTTCTGTAAATGAATTATGTTTGCGACGTGTTAACTAACTTGGCATTTGGTAAGGAGTGCTCCTATCTCTTGGCTTTGTACCTTAACGCGGCTTAATGTTGATTTATAGAGAGCGCCTTGGCTTTTGTTTCGCTTTGTTCCCCAACCACTTCCCAGGCAGCAGCAGTCACTTAATTTGCCAGAGTCTTTATATTAAATATGCCGGCTGGCATTTTGTAGTTCCGTTGGCGTTGTCAGTTCAGTTGCTAGCGGTGGAGCTGGATACGGAGCAGCAACGTGAACGTGAACGAATGCCAGTAAATGTTAATGTTTTTGGCGCCCGGCGCCTTGACTTATGCCTTAGTTGCATTGTCGGAGTGATGCAGTTTATTTCATTAACTTCATAAAATAAAAGCACGGTTCGTACTGCAGGTTCGTTCCCCCACAAGTTCGTTGCTGCCATTCGCAGTCACATTCACATTGTCGTTGAGGGTGCAATGGATGGATTCCTTGCCCGCATCCGCATCCGTATCCGTATCCTTATTGTGTGTTGGTTTGCAAGCGGAAAATCTTGTTGTTTTGTTGCTGTGGCTGTTGCTGTCCGCTTATTCCCAGTTGTTGCATTTGTTTGCTGGCTTTACCTTTACAGCTCTATTTTCACGCTGCTTAATGCATCCAAACTGACATTTGGCTGCTAGTCATTGCTTCTTGCCGCCGCCGCTGCCGTTGCCGCTGCCGTTAATCCTTGGCTGGCTTCAACTGTCTTGATTGTACTGGCTGCACTGGCTTGGTTTACCTGTGCGCATATTTCATTTACTTCTTGGTTCCTACTTGCGTTTCATCTCTGTTGGCCAGTGACTTATGATGATGAATCTAAATGGTGATCCAGAGTGGTGGTTCGTTCCCAACATGACAGAGCAAAACTTTTTAGACTTTGGCAAATTTTATGCTTTAATGCTGCCGGCATTTGCCGGTCACAAAAAGACAACTTTTGTTGGCCTCATGTGCCTTCTGGCTGCACTTACTTGCTCTTTGTGTCTTACGTGCCCAATCCTAGTGTCACGTCACAATGGTTCGTTGCCTTAGCTCGTTTGGTCTCCTGCTAGCTGCACAATTGCATTCTTTGGTTTACTCTTGGCTCCTTCGACTATTTGCTAACAAATGTAGTCACATTTTTAAGCCAGGCGTTTGTCTTGTGTTGCGCATATCTCTGCCAAGGATGCAACAACTGTGTAGATAGTCAGGGAATAGTTTTTTTATTCTCTAATATTTGGGAGTTTTGGCTCATGAGCTAGTTCCAAGGCATTGCTATAATAGGGAACTTAACTTTTGAAAAAGTTAATGGAGGTGTTGTATAAAATGAATATTTAGCTAAAACTATGTAAGCACACTGGACCTCGATAGCGTAGTGCTAGCGTGCTCGCCTCTAAATCGATAGCACAAAGCACAATTTGAAATCATTTATTTTGCGAATTTTGATGAAAACGTTTAAACTGTTAAAACTTCAGACGCTTCTTTAAAGATCTGTTCACTCGATAAAAGTGTTTCGTCAGGGCGAAGTAAGTATAGCATAATATTTGTAATAATCTTGCAAAATTATAGGCCCATAGAGCAAATTCCCAGATGATTGAAGAATCTGTGTAATCTATACCGCTTTCGACGCTTCTTAAAATATCTGTCAACAATTTGAAACTGTTTCAGCAGAGCGCAGTTAAGCAAAGCCAAAAAATAGAATATTTCGAGTAATCTTTTAAAATGATTGGTCTAAACCCAGATGACTTATTGTTACGAACTAAATCTGTGGCATTCCTAATAATTAATTTTGAAGCATTGTGAACTATAGTGACTATTTTTTATGGCAGAAAATCGAATAATGTGGGAAAGCATAGATAAAACTGTGAATAGGAGAAGTAAAGTCTACAGATAATAATATTGTGTCTCCAAAAGATCTACTATTTATGCTAAACTACTCAACACCTTCGATTTAAAGTGCTAGTTTTTTATCGCTTTAAATTCAGTTCCGTAATGGCATCAGTTTGTAGCCCTAACTTCATTGCGTTCCCTATCCTTTTAACTTATTTTTACTAACAATGCAGCTTAAATTAGATAACCATTCAATTGAACTCTTCTCCTTCCCCTTTCCTGCTGCAGTTCCTGCATTGTTACAATGAATTGCGTTAATAACATTTAATGTTCCTACATCTATATCTGTGTATACATGTCCCCCTTTTATTTTCGAGTAGCTTCTTCTATTCCAAAGATGACTACAGATGACTACAGATGACTACAGAGATGATGCCAGCCATAGTCAGTTTGCTAATTGACTTTATGAACGGCTAGCTGGCACCGTTCAATGGCCGCTCTACGATGGATTTAATATGTTCTAGGTGTAGGGTTTAGGGCTTAGGGTTAGGGTACCGAACACACTGCAAATATTGCAATCGGGGATTGGGTTTCGGTTGCGTTTACGTATTCGTATTGGGCGACTACCCATTGTGTAGTTGATGTGTTCATAAAGAGATTTGGCGTGGCATAATGTGGCGCTATCAGTGGCATTGCATACTTTTGTGCGTTGGCAGTTGAAACTTTGCCGTTGCAAGTTTTTTGCAAGTCTTGCAGAAAATTATAACAAAAGGCGGCATTGACGCCTCGAGGGTTGCATGCAAATATGCATTTGATTACCAGAACCGCATGGGGTGGGCAGTTTTGGGGATTGTGTACGTGGAAAGTTGTGCGCTGCCGCAACGTTTGCAATGACTTTTCGACGGTCTCTGAGATGCACTGAGAAAAAAAACTGACCGAAAAGCAAAAATATTTTATGGTTGTTATTTTAGACCAGAGTGCTAATAATTCGCAACTGATTCAAATTATTCTATAGGTGCGAGTTAAAGATTCTGCCCTGCCTCGAGTAATAAGTCTACGCATAGGATCACATAAATTATCGATTTGCTTTGCCAGATGACTTAATACTCTCTTGATCAGTTTAATCGTTTATCGTGGAGTTCAACCAATTACTTGGTTACAGCTCGATTTAACAAGTTTTTCTACTAGATTATTATGGAAAAGTTCTAAAGCAAATGGTATTGGTATTTTTTGGTAAGGTTCTGCATCTATACGAGTCAGTGGTATACAATAAGTAGCATTTATTTGTAAACTCCTTAACTCTTCTTTATATATATTACAGGGAAATCATTTTTTTGAAGTGCATTACTTTTTTTTCCCCAACTTAGTATTTATTTTTGGGCAAAGTTGTCTTTGGAGTTGTTGGTGTTGTTGGCTTTGTCGGCGTCGTTGGCGGCATTTGAGTCCCAACGCTAAGTAAATTTGTGTGTTTATTTGCAAAAAAAAAGTAGCAAAAATAAACCCCACAGCTTGTCTCGTACCTTTCTCTACAATTGTGCCCCCCCTAACTGCTTCACTCTGCGAGAGAGACTTGCACAACTTTGCACAAGGAAAACACAGAAAATGTCAATCGGCGAAGTGGAAAATTTTCATTAAATTAAAAAAGCGCAGCAGCAACGGTACAAGATAAAAAAAGAACCCGAAATTCGAAAATTGTCAACTCCCGAGAAAATAAGAGAAACTAAAACAAAAACAAAATCGCTGCAATGAATGTGAAAAGTTTCAAGTTGGCTGCAAGGCAAAGATTTTCCCTTTCCCATTCTGGAGCCCTGTTTGAGGTTAGCTTGAGGTTTTTCCTTTCCACTTTTTTTCGATGTTTTTTGCGTTTTTGTGCAGAATTTGTTTATAGTTGCTGTTCGTTGGACAGAACATTTTCATTTTCATGTTCATTTCTTTTGCTATGTTTTTTGCATGCCTTTTGGCAATGAAAGCTAAAAATAAATAACTGTGCTTAGGCGAGCGAAAGTAACAAAAGAAAGTAGCAAAAATGAGAAGTGAAAAGCGGCAAAAAACATGCAAATATTGAAATTATGCAAAACAAGTGTAAAAATCGTGTGAAATCTTCCTGCAGCCTGAAAGTATATGTGCAACAGTTTTATGCGAAGTGTTGCTTTGAATAGTAATTGAGTTGAAGCAAATAAATGCAGATGATGCGGGTTATATTTTGGGATTAAATGTTTATCTTTAAGAATTCACAATGGGTAAGCCAAAATAAATGAATGCTAGTAAATGCTATTAAAGTTTTTGAACAAGAAAACTGTCAATAACTGTAAGGTAATTAATGATTGAAATCTTATAATTCATAAGTGGTTTTAACCGCGTTGTGCATATGTAATTTATGTGAGACTTGAAATGTATTTTTACAAAGATTTTATATTTTTTTGAGGAATTTATTGTTGGAATCAATTGGTTACGAAGTCAATTGGTTTCGAAGTCTTATGGTGCTATGTTGGTCTAATGTTGCAAGTCATTAATAATTTAAGCGTAATAATGACAAACAATTTCAAATACATTTGAATTGAAACTCAAAAATTTAAGAAAAATGTTTCATTGGTTTCCGCGTGGGATAAGCTTTTTTGATATCGCTTATTCAAAAATAAATTACATATGCAATGTATTGTAACTCATTATAAACGATAGTCCATAAAATATGTCGCCATTACAATTAACCAGTGAAAGACGATTATATAGGGCTTTTTTACTTAAAGGAACCGCCAAACCTTCTTTAAAAATCCCATTATGCCCCTTGCGTTGAGCCTATTAAAATAGGAACTATTCATTGTGCATACACTTTTGGCTTCCCATTTTACAATCGAATACAAAATTGTAATTTGCCAGACACTTGACAGCGTTTTTTTTTATTATTTTTTATGTGAACTTTTTGTGGTCCTAAGATGTTAACAATGCTGCTAAATTTGTTTGACAAAAGCTCCTTTTGACATGGTCTTTGGCTTACGACTTCCTTGGGCCTTGACTTTGTTGCCTTTTTTGCCGGCATCCCCAGACGACGCCACCATCGCCGACAAAGATGAGGACTACGACTCAATCAATCAAAAAATGTAGAGTTTGAGTCGGAGAGAGAGAGAGAGAGAGAGAGAGAGAGTGTGTGAATGTGTGAGTCCCGAATGAGTTTGATTGAATGAGTGTGACTTGAGTTGATTGCGTTAATGAAGTGACTATGGGCATTGCGCATACGCAACGTTGTGCGTTGTGCCGCCCAAATATGACATGCAACAATCTTGGTTAGCGAAAAATACGCTAAACCTTATATAGTATATTATAATAAATAAGCCACCATCAATATCATGAATGAATGGCATTTTGTTAATGTTTTCCATTTTCATTTATTATTCTGAATGCTATGCTTCCATGATTTTGTTGGTTTTTGATACACTACACTCAGCACTGGTGTTAAGTGTATTTGAGATTTCTAAAAGTTTCACAGTTCGATAAACCACATAGATTTTTCTATATATTCTCTAGCTACTTTAGAATTGTTACAAAAAGTACCCATTACGATATCAAAGAATATGTAATTGAGCAACTGCAGCTTTTTATTTTCTTTGTAAAAATTGTATGCAGGGCATTTCATTGTCGGCCATCACTAATTTTGTTTTTTGTTTTCTTGTTTATTTTCCTTTGGGATTTCGTTGTGTTAATGTGACGGGGGCTCTATGGGAAACCCCCGCAAAAAATATACGAAAATCGGCTAAATGTTTTATTGGCTTTTTGTTGATTTCTGTTGACGCTTTGCTTACACGAAAATGATTTTAAATTGTTGATTTTTGTCGTGTCTTTATGTTATGTATAAGCATTTATGCTGCTTTGTCATTGTCATCGAGATGTTCCTTGTAATACTGTAGGAATACGGCGTATACTAGGCGTCGCCTTGGGCGATATCTTTCGCCACTGTCAGCAGAAGCGAATAGCGTGGACTGACATTTTAAGTTTGGCATTTTTTTTTTTCTCTATTTCGTTTTTTTTCCGCGTCATTTTCTGAAATTGGCATTTAGTGTGCGACAAGGAGGATTTTCACAGAGCTGCCTCCTAGAGTTGTCTGTCTGCTTGTCCGATTGTCCAACTGTCTATCTGCCTGTCTTACAACGATGTCCTGCTGTCTCTCACAGTCTCACGAAGTTCTCGCAGTTCTTGGTTTAGTTACACAATGGGTGCATTCACCTACGCGACGCCCTGCTGCGAGGCTACCGCTCAGTATTTCGCATTTTGTGTGAATGTTCCCAAACTGTGTGTCAGAGTGTGTTTCCTTTACATGCCACGGACTAACTTGCCCGTATATGTATTTAGTTGAGTAGAAACATGATTATGCGTAGAAAATTTACAATTTCCTGTAAAAATTCTACGATTTTAGATGGTACAATATGAATACATGAAGTATGTTAGATAATTGAGAGATAAACAAAAATTACATTAACAGATAGATATGATGATAGATAGATGATAGATAGATAGATGATAGATAGATGATAGATAGATGATAGATAGATGATAGATAGATGATAGGTAGATGATAGATAGATGATAGATAGATGATAGATAGATGATAGATAGATGATAGATTGGAAATTTAAATATGAGGGTTGAAAAGATGCTATTTTTGATGTTTAAAAAGAAATTTCAAATATGATGGAACTTAGATGAATTGAGCGGTGGACATAAGAGATAACGATAAGAAACATAAGAAAGCTGATACATAGATTATATCAGAAAGACTAGAAAGGAAAAAGCAGAGATATGAGTATAAAAATATAGTAAACAATGAATAATATTTGTTAGATGATGGACAAGAGACAAACATGCATAATAAAGATAGATGACAGATAAATGCAGACATAAAGATATCACGTAAAACATGAAAGATTACCCATGATGGGGAGAAGATTGGTGAAACTTAAAACATGAAATATGACTCGACACTTTCTATCGACAACTCGGTGATGTGTAATATAAGAGCTGATAGCGACGAGCTGTAAAACAAAAGACGATAGATGATCATTAATGATCAGTTAATTTTTGAACTAAATATGTTACCATATTTGCAATAATATCTCGTGTAAACCTTTCAAGCGTATCTAAGCAATTCGTTGTATCTGTGTGTGTGTGTGTATCTCCGTGAGCATTCTTGTGAAAAGTGTTGCCAATATCTGTTACTGCATCGCTGCATTTGTATCTGCCTGTGCGAATGAGTGTGTGTGTGTGTGTGAGTGCGAGTGTATCTGTGTGCGTTTGCTTCACATTTCGTTTATTAAATGACAGCACGATATCTGCAAATGAAATTTTCTTTCAACGCATTTAGCCGACATCGTCTTCGTCGTCCTTTTTAGCGTTTTGGTTGTGCTGTTGGTTTACATAGCTGTTACTTGCCTGCCAGTTCTTCATCTGCAGCACCACCGCCACCATCATCATCATCATCTGCTGTGGTGTTGCTTCTTTGTCATTCTCTCTGCTCCGTAGCTTAAGCATTTGCTGCACAATTGCTGAAATTGACATTCAGACAGATAGATTGACATTTAAGCAACACTTTTGCATTGAACGCATTTAGCCGCATCATAAAATTTTGTGTTGTACTCACTTTTCTTTGGGTCTGCTGCCTTTGAAAAGTCCGTCTGCCACTTTGCCACTTGGCGTTCTCTCTCTCTCTCTCTGGGGTTCCTTTATTCCATTTTTTTTTGTGGTTTCATAGCACTTTGCTTTCAAGTGTCTTAAATGTAGCATACTTTTTGACTTTTTCGAGGGTGTCGAACCTGATTTCAGTTTACCGGTATGAGTTGTCTAAATTTAGCCACTTGCATGTCGTCCACATGGTCAATATTCTTTTTGGATTCTTTTCATTGCGGCGGTCATTATTCAATAATTAATTTGTATTGTTTGCTTTGGCATAAGTTACATCAAGTTGTAAGTTGAATCAATAATCTTAGAGTAAGTAAAACACACTGAAAATAATTAGGCCTCCGAGCTCATGGAGCTACCAAACTTCACAAAATTGTATCCAAAATTTTTCTCAGTGTGCTTAACCACTCATAATTATAATTGAATTGTATGCCGCCCTTTTGTTTGTTTCCTCGGTTTGTGCTTCAATAACGCCCAACGTAAAATGTGAGCCATTTAGAGGTGAATGTCAGCTGGTGGGTGAAGGAGCACTGAAAAATTAATAAAACAAAACAAGTGGTATGCAGCACGCCCCAGTGAATTATTAGCAACAATTTGGTCGGGCCAAAACTAAATGAACACAAATAAAAATACAAAAAAAAAAAATACAATATACAACAACTTGCAACAAATCTCTGTAGAAATCTTTTAGCAAGTCCAATTAGACTGGTGGCAAATGGACAAATAAAAGCGTCAGCCAAGCCCTGGACAAGCGCTACAGTGAGCGGTGGTAGAGTCCAGTCAAACTAATTGTACAACATGAAACGGCAAAAAAAATCGCACAAAAAAGAAACGTTGCAAAAAAAATGAGAGAAAAGTTTGCAAGTTTTTCGCGTTTAATTTTGTTGCAAGTCAGTTGGAGCTAATGAAAAAAGTGGCCACGTTCGCTGGGCTAGAAATTGGGTCTGGCAGCTTAACGCGAATCGCCATTAAATTTTGCTTAATAAAGTTGAGAGAGAGCATGCGAATTTATGGAGAGAGAGAGAGAGAGAGAGAGCGCAGCATGAAAAAAATTGTTAAACATCAACACTTAATTGTTTGTTTGGCGCCTGGTTTGTTAGTTCCACTGGAGGCGGGCGCCTGCAGCAACGGCAACGGTAACCAGGAAACTAAAGCTGGCCAATACGTGCCAAGAGTTGTTCCGTGCAATACAAATGGCTGCCAGGCAAAGCTTTGATTGACAGCTGTCGGTTGTCGGTTGTGCATTAAAAACTTGGAAGTTGGAATTCGGATGCAGTGTAGCGCCATAATAAATTATTGACACTCGGGACCGGAACGAAACATGCTGGGATGAGCCCAAGGGCGGAGGGAAGCGCAATCTATAAAGATCACAGTTGTAGAAGAAAGCAATGGGAGAGTTGTACTATTCTTAACGAATGGACCTACGTTTATCTTATTTACATCGCAGGTGCGATAAAAAGGTATATGAGCATAAATAGCCTTTAAATATCGGGTCATCCAACCATGGTCTGAGTATTACCAAGAGAATCCAAGATGGTGATTTCGAGATGGTGACACATTCAAGAACAATTTTTATCTGAAGAGTAGCAATCAGGCGGAGGGAAAAGAGAACTAACATTTCTACCGATCTGCGGCCCAAGCTGTAACTCCGGCCCTGTTTGGCAAAGTACCCACCATAAAGAATGATTGCCTTGTACACTTGAGTCAGATATTGTTTATTGTGTTCCAAGTAGTCGTAAAATTCCAAATGGTTAAGTCGGAGTCCATAGAAAGAGGTGCTATAAAAAAACTACTTGAGCTGATGATGCCGCCGCCGTCGCTTTGCATACGAGGAGTTCTTGCAACATTTATAAGCCATATGAGTGGGTCTGGAGTGGGTGTGTGTGTATGGCAGGAACAGCCAGCAAGCTGTTGCAAGTGGCGGAAAATGCTTGATACTAGGAAAATGTAACTTAATGATGTCTTTTCTCGCTTAAATTGAGTTAATTAAAAGTTGGGGAATTCCACTTTGGACAGGTGCTCTGTGGCGCTGTGCACAGAGCTTCGCTGAATTAATGAGCATAATGGACGGCCAAATGAATGAGCAAATGAATGAATGAATGGATGGATGGATGAACGAGTGTACGCATCTAATGAATGAAATGAAATTTAAATAGTAAGCAGAGTACACTGCCGCCTAGACAAAGCAGGATGCGACAGGATAGGGTACGTTGCTGCTATGAGTTTTTTGGGTTTTTGGCCAAATGATTAAGTTGCAATTTCTTTGGCAAAAGCGCGCTCAAAAGTTTGCAATTACCCAGCATTTATTTTTGTTAAATTTTAATTAGTGTTGAGGTAAAGTTAAGGGTTCGTGGAACTTTTAAGAGCTGGCATTTGTGAAATATTCTATTTTAAAAACTAGTGTTGTTAAGCGTGCGTCGTATTACAATGAAGTCCACCCTTAAGAAGCTTCATCCTTTCGTTTTGTTAATATGTGCTGTTGGAGGTACAAATGGTAGGTTCCAGCTGTCTCTAAGTGATCAAAGAGGTTTGCTGCCTTGAGCATTACTTCAGGAAAAGTTTGACATTTTTACAATCAGCCATTATGGATATTCTGTATTAAATTGTTGACGAGTCTGACAAGGCAACGGAAATCTTCCAATCCTTGACATCTGTTTCTTTGATGTCATACTTCCATTTCAGATCACAAGGTACCCAGCTTCTCCCTGTTGTACACATTGACGCAGACTACGTCTTCTTCTGCGCCTTCTAAGGCTTTCTATATTGAAAATCTTTACCATCACCCACTGCTCTTTCTTCTACTTCAGCGTCTATTTCCTTGGCGCTTGAATAAATATTTTGACTGCGGCCAATTGAAATACTTACTTAAAAGTAAATATGCAAATTCCTTTGACTTTTTGTCTGTTTTCAATTAACTTTGCCAGCGCCCCTTCCTCTCGTCACTACCTCTCTGCTTGTCACTTGCAGAGAAAAGCAGCAACCATTGCGGAATTTTAATTTTTCCAGCGTGCAAACGTGTGTGTCTAGCCAGGAAGCTCGACTTTAAGCTTAAAATTCTGCTGTAATTTGCAAGTAAATTTAGCAAATTAAAAGAAACCAAGTCTCCGGTCTTACAGTTCCAGCTGGCACATTTTGAGTAGTTTTTAATGTCCGCACCACAAGCAGCCACAAACTGTGCCCTGGGGCGGCCTATAGTCAAATCTTAAGGCCATTCACTTGGCCACACACAACTCATGTGGGACCTGGGCGCTGGGCGCCACCTGCTATGCAGCCATTTTGTTATGTGGCCATAAAATATGTTGGGGGCCAGCCGCAAGTGCCCTGGAGCTGCTTGTGTCCCGGCTACTAAATGTATCCTAAAATATTCATTATATTACGTTTATGGAGGTATTATTATTGACAGCAGCAGCACGAACTGGGACTTTGTAGAAGCTACAAGACAGTGTCTTGGTGTCTGCTCAACGTCTTTAAAAGTCATAAGTTTGCATTATGATGAAACCCTTTCAGGTCGTTTGCACGGATTTGTGCAAAGGTGCAGGATACAATGCAATTTTCCACTACACTGGCGATTGCACATTGAGTGGTGGCATGCAACAAAGGCATCCAACTACTTGCTGCTGCTGGAGGTGTTTGTGTTTGTTATAACTTTAAATCAGAGCCTTGATTATGTCACGTTTAATTCAATTAAACGGGATTACGCATACGCAAAGTGTGCTTCTTGCACTTGACTCAAAGGTCAATGCTACGAGCTAAGGCGACGTCTAAATTTAAGTTGCTCCTACACGTGTCCAAGTTACCTAGCTGCGTGTGTATGGGTGGGCTCACTGCTGGTGGTCTCTGCGGTTTTGTACCACTACCACTGACCAAACAATCCGCAAACAAATCCTTGATTTATGCGCACATCCTTGCGCGCTGGCTAAACATTTATTTCCTTATCCACAAACCCACACGCACACACACACTCTACTCAGGGCTCCAATGGCCAATGGCTATGTCAATAAAAGCCGGCAACATCTTTTGGTAGCAGTAAAAGTCGCTAACGCAGACAAAAAAATGAACGCTAACAAGAGAAATGAGATTATAAGAGAGAGAAAGCAGGAAAGCGACACTTGGAGAAAGATGTGATGTGTTGTGTTTTTGGGGGGAGAAAAAAAATGTCTGCAGAGAAGGGTTTGGAAAACGAAAAGACTAGAAAGTTTGCCTGTATTGTTTCCACAGATCCACCCATCCCTAATAGGGTATGAAATTTTAGGTGCGTAAGATTAATCAGAAAAATCGCCAAAATATAAGTGACAGTCGCCAAAAAGGGGTGCGGAATGATGGGAGAAGAGAGACTGAAAACTCTTTATAAAATTAATAAAGCGGCAGTCTGTAGAATACCAAAATCGGTCGAGTGGGTCTCGGCGATGGCATGATTCCTATACTTCAAAAGAAACAACAGCGAAACCGAGAAGGGGTAATGAAGGTTTTAAAAGACGAAGAAAGAGATAGGCTTACTTTTTAGCGGCGAATAAAACAAGAAAATCAGCCGACAAATCCGACAGTCTCTTTGCGTCGTGGTTTTTTCAACAACAAAGGTAACTAGGATCAATCAAAATCTGCTCTTTCTTGAGCAGATATTTTAGTAGCTCTTATTAAGTTATCGACGCCATGGCCAGTTGAGATTATTAAGTAGTTCCGCAACTGACTGAGATCCTATGTTCGGGGAAAACGCTCGGAAACCTCCCAACAAAATTCTGTGGCGATCGATCATACATGTTCATAACACAAAGATATAAAGCTACATACTGCCCAGTCCCTAAGTTCCTATAAAAAGTATTTCAAAGATATTTCCCACTTTCTCGCAGTGTAGAGACACGCGCTTGCAATCAAATGAAAACAAACTAGCGCCTGACTAACTGCCACTCGCATTGTCAGTTGGAGTTGTTCCTCTGCCGCTCCTGCTTCATCTTATTGTTCCTGTTGTTATTACGGTTGTATCATTGGCATTGGTCAGTCGGAAGCTGTAGAATGTATTCCATTCGAATGGGGGAGTTGCAACTGGTAGCAGCAGTAGAGGAGCGCACACCCGGTGTGTAACATTTTGACGATGATTTAGTATTATGTGATTTCGCTTCAAGGATTTGCTTGTGTGCTCGTCTACTCAAGCATGTCTGAGCATGTGCATCCGGTTGGGCCAGTAGGTAGGTTTCTTGTGTTGAGGTACTCTACCGTCAGTCTTCGCTTCACCACTGCAGTCTGTGCGCTGCTATTTGTATTTGTTCAACTTTGATACATAACCTTGAATGCGGTTTAGATGCACTTTGCACAGTGCATTCATTTGTAGCCGCTATCCAATCCCACACTCTCTAGCAATGAGACGACGGCTCTGGCGCTTTCTTGTTTGGGTATTTGTATAAATGGCTTGAATGTTCTTCGGTCTGCTATCTATAACGTGAATGCCAAAAGCGGATTGCATTGCTGTGCGTGTTCATAAATTTAGCTGGCTACCAACACTCGACGAGGACCAAGGACCAAGGACCAGCAAACAACTGTGTCTTTATAGAGACTTGAGACTTTAGAGCAAATAGTAAATAGGAAAATTTTTCGAAAAATTATTGATAAATGATCTTTGCTGTTGTGCAAATATTTTAATATTTTTCTTTATTTTCTTGACTTTTTTTTTTGGGGGTACAAAATGTGGCCCGTGCAGCATTGTGTGGTGGCATGCGCACGACTTAGTTTAAGAGGAGCAACAGCAGCTGCAACCAGGAAAAGTCCTTGAATAAAGGGCAAATCAAGTTCATGGCAATGCATTCGAGTCAGTCAGTCGAGCCAGCCAGGCAGCCAGTAAAACCAACATATAGACAGACGGATGCACGGCTGGTGCTGGGAGGGGGAATAGACAGTCAGCCAGCCAACAGTTGTTGCACTTTACTAATTCCATAAACACTGGCAAAATGTCTGAGCTCAAGATATAGTATGCTGGCTCCTGGTGGCATTGACTTAACCATTTGCAGCTGGAATGCACAATGCATGGTAGTTTCTAGCTGCAGCCGGAGTTAAGTATCGCATCCATTGCATACATATGTGCGTTGGGTAATACTACTTGGGGGGGGACTTAAGAAAAGAGAGATACATTTATATTAATAGAAAAAAATATGAATGAAATTCTCGGAGTAGAAAGAAACGGCTTAGTGAGTAGACAGATGAAGGCCCAGCAAAGTTTTTTGAAAAAGTAGTTTCTAGTTTATTAGGTGTCAAGATGATTATATAGATGGGGTCACGTTCCAATTTATCTAAATCTATAACAACTACAAATTTCGATTCAAAGACTGTTGTCACTGTTTTTTTTTAAATATCTGATATTTGATTACTAAACAAAATTATTTAATTACTTGCTTTTCGATTGTTAAAGATTAATAACTTGAAAGTACGAACGACAGAGAACATGTTTTAAGGTCATCAGGATGCGTTTGTGAAGACAATGCCTATCAAAGGTGATGCTGACGCTAGAGATAATTTCACTAAATGAATTGCTATATTATCTGAGCGTGTATCTATTAGATCGAGTTATTAAATTTCTTCATCTATCAGCGTTGTTACCACAACTTATACGCTCTCTTTAAGCCGCCAACAGAAAACATACAGATTTCCAAGCATATGTGCCGAGAATTGCATCAATCTTGAGCTCGAGCCTATTCTCAACTGTCTACACTGAGGTTTTATTAATGACCAAGCATAATTACAGCGCCATTGAGAGCTCCCAATTCGCGTACGCTCCTGCCACTCCAAAATAAACAAAACTGACTGTATTTTTGGCTTTTGTAATGAATAGACATTGAAAGCTTACTGGTGGGTTTGGCTTTTCCGAGCAACTCGGTCGACTCGCTGGCATAAAAACGAAGGAAAACTAATTTTCTGCTGCTGATTTCAAATTAACTGAATGAATGACCAAGTGAATCCGAGACCAAGATATATATGCAAGCTTCTATCTATCTTGCCAACTTTATGGGTGAGATATAGTCCGCTTTCCCTTGGACTTATATCTCTTTTGCTCTTTGCTTGTGCTTTACTATGTCGCCTTTTGTTGTGGTTATTTGTAGCTTACGGCTGTCTTTGCCGCCACTAAATGCTGTTGCTGCTGCTGTAGATAATGAAGATGATGCTAAAGATGATTATGTAGCTAAAGATGATGCTATTGCTAGAGCTAGCCGCAGTGTAGTGAGCAAAGATGATGAAGTTGTTGCTGCAGATGATGGTAATGAAGTTGTTGCCATAGCTCGTGCTCAAATTTCAAGGCATTAGCGCTGGCTTCAGTGATTTCTTACGCCACGCGCCGTTTTGTACACAAATAATTTTCATTAATTAAATTTAATTGCATGTAGTTGGATTTCCTTATAAAAGTTTGGCTTATTTATTCTAGGTGAATGCATTTAATGCTTAATAAGACTTGAACTTGAATTTAAATTAACATAATTATATTCAATAAATTGTTGGCCATGTCATCAACTATAAGCCATGAATTTCAATTGCTTAACCTCTGACCGGCTTAGTAGCTTATGAATTTTCATCAGTTGGACAGAAAATCGGAGAGTTTTTTTTTTTGGTTAGACCAAGTCTGGTCCACGTGCACATTTTTTATAGTCCTTGCTGTATGTGACAGGCATTAAATTTTTATTAGGATTACAGGCACAAGTCAGCATATAGCATATAGGGTCATGGTGTGTCCTGCCCACACAATTCGATATAAATATATAAATTTGATTTTTTTATTTTTCGGTTGTTTTAATTAAAATTGAGTTTATGTATCGCGTTGGCAGTTGGTTTAAATTACTTGGCGGCGGTTGCCGCTTTTTTGCCTTTTGTGGCGCCGTAATTTGAGACACACGCACACCCACACTTGTACACGCAAACAGTGCAAACACTTGGATACTTTTTGGGGATGTTCTCGAAATCACTTGATCACTGAACGAATGCGGATTGCAGAGTTCAGAAAAGTTAAAGCGATGAAAATTACGTAGTGCCTATCTTATAGAGTTTACAAGGGCATAAATGATATTGCTTACTATGGCGGGGATTCAGAGGATCTTGAAAAGCTTAAGATAGATAATTCGACTGTTAAAAATAATGCTAGTATAATAATATTGTACGTTAATGTACATATATTGCGTATATTAAATTTAAAGAGTTCGTTGGAAAAATCATCGTTAAGTTCTGGCAAATGGAGTTCTCTGTAAAAAATAAGTTCTGCATTCACAGGCTTTCGGCACACTCCCTAGAACGTATTTCGATGAAAAATTGTCACAAGTTTAAGCGTTAAACCGCAAATTGTTGTAGATTTTATTGCTGCTGCTGCTGTTGTTGTTATTGTTTTTGTTGCTGTTTTGTCTTGTGGTTGCCGACGGGCCCATGTAATTTGATTTGTTTGTCAAGTTTAAATCGGTTAGAACTTGACTTACATGCAATATATGTAGTCTTTTGATCTTAATACGTATTACATATGCTCTGCATTTTAACAAGAAAGCGGAATATAAAACTCAAATTGAGTCATTTTTAAATGTTATAATTAGATTAATGTTGCAAAAGATATTATGTGACCTTAGTACGGAATTCTTTTCATATTTGATTCAAGACTCAGATAAGGTTTAATTATTTTAATAAGTGTCTCTTTACCTTTGATTATCTGGTCGTTGGAAAAGGAATCACAAAAAAGCACAAGCTTAGAATTGGATTTTGAAATTAAAATATATTCATTATGACAATAGCGCGTTCCAACAATCAATTACATTGTAGCGAATTGAAGTTCCAAAATATTTCCCTATTTATTTAACTGTATATATAGCGTGGGCCTCGGTATCGTTGTGATAGCGCGCTCGCCTCTAAACCGGAAGGTAGGTGGTTCGGTCCCACCCTGCAACACTAGTGCATTTGTCTAGCAATCATCATCGAAGAACTGCCTCGCTGTACTCATTTAATAGCAATTTATGAGGAAAAGTAACATTTCCCCCACTGACATTTTCAATCAGCAATAATCTTATGATGTGAAATTATTAAATGTTCTGATGCATCAATGTAGGCCAATGTGTACGATTATTCTATCTAATGTTTTATCGATTAAAATCGATCAGTACTTATTCCTGGAGACACTTAAGCCGTCAAATTGTTATCGATATATTTTATATGCAATCGAGTTTTTATTTCGCCATTTTGTTTTTACTCAAACTGAACTGGTCATGTTCTTTAAACTCTCTTACTAATTTTCTCTCTCTTCCTTTCTTAACTCTCTTTGCAGTGCTCAGCAAGGGCCAAGGAGAGACTTGCCGTTATCGTTTCTTGGGCAAATATGGCGGATATTGTTGGATTGTCTCGCAGGCAACAATTGTCTATGACAAATTGAAGCCACAGAGCATTGTTTGTGTTAATTACGTCATAAGGTAAGTCCAATCATTACATTTTGTACACTACAAATCGAAAATACTAACCAATTATATTAGGTATATGCTAAGTATTCTATTAATGAGTTTAAATTGAGCTACGAAACGAGAGAAAAATCGAGAGAAAGCGTGAGAGAGATGGCAGTGGAAAGCAGTGCCAAATATTTGCTCATTTCACGCTTATCTTTTAATTAAAGTAACACAAAAGAAAGCAGAAAGTAGGAAAAGTAATAGCAAAAGACGACAACAATTTGTTGTCTTGATTAATAATAAGCAAAATTTAATTTCCCGTAAAAAAAAATTATTTAAAAAGTCTTAACAATCAATATGAACGTAGCTGCACACAAACACACACACATACTTACATAGCCACACGCGCACACAGATACACACGCACACACACATGTAAAGATTTTCTACTGATTACAATTCGTGGATGCTTCATTGAACTCCATTGAACTGCTCGCAAATTACACGCAATCGTGTGTATGTGTGTGTGACTGTGTGTGTGTTTTTTTTTTTTGAGAAAAATTTTACGTAAATAACCGCACATGCAAAAAATGGCAGAAAAGATTTTGCCTTCAGTTTGGCTGCCCGATTTCGTTATTTTTTTTTTATTTTTTTCTCTTATGTAACGCCCCAATAATTGTGCCAGTCAGCGGCAGGCAGAGCGTGATCCACTCCCAGTCGGTTTTGCATTGATTTGGTTTTCAAATCTGTCAGAAGAAGTTGACGCACTGCTGCGTATACTTAATATTTACATTTCTCTTTGTATGTTTTATGCTTTTACTTTCAACTTTAATTTATCTGTTTTTTGCCCAAACCCAAACAATTAGCATGCAGCTGGCATGTCAAAAAAAATGTCCATGCACAAAAGTGTGGAAGTGAAGGGGTATATATGTAGGGTTAAGGAAAAAAGGATACATTTTGAGGACCAAAGTGATTTGGTTGGTAGATGGTTGTAAGATGGAGCAACATTTTTCCCTTCACTCTTCAAAGAATTTTTTTTTGGTTTTTTGCAAACCTACTTCTCGTTTTATGAGTGATAAATCCAATAAAGTCTCTGTACATTTTTTATTGTAATTTAAAACCACGATTCTATAATTAACTTAAGGTGTGTGGGATGAAACCGCACAAGCGTGCAAAAGTTGTATTTTAAGAGCTCATTCAGGTTCTTAAAAATTAAATACTTAGTGATAAAACACAGAAACAATATCAAAATGCAGAAACAATATCATAGCAGGACAATTGAGATAACTTGTTTAATCTCTTAATTATCTTACCCTCAAAAACCGAACATTCTTCCAGCGTCTGTTATTAAAGTACGATTTTAGTGCACAGCAGAAACTATTCGTGTCATACCCAACCTAGTTTTGTGAACACTTTTATAAACTGCATGATCTCCACATTATAAGCTTGTTTGTGAAACCCAAAAAGTCCTTAGATTTTCTACTCAAAAGTATACACGAATCATACGTTTTAAAGCTGTGACAAGTCCTTGCCCTGAGAGTTAAGCATTTTTTATTAAAAAATTCATAATTTACTTCTCTTCAGTCTTGAGTAATTACATAAGCGGGCCATAAAATATTTACATCTATAAAAGTATCTAAGCTTATGTATAAATGTATCTATATATTTGGACAACTACTGTCTGAGTGTGTGTGTGCGCGTGTTTTGGGGAAAAAAAAGGTTTATAGACACTGCGTGTGTCCACGACGCAAAATGGACAACGCCTTCACTTGACCTGGGCCACGCGTGCTGCTCTTTACGACAAGCTTCAGCCCAACCGCTGGGCTCTTACATCAAATAAATAAATTAAGCGCAAAGAAGAAGCAGTAACAGCGCGAAGATAAAAATGTATCTACGTACTAACGTATGGCTGTATCTATAACTATAAGTATCTTTTATGTACGCTCTGGTCGTCATTCACCTTTGGCCCTTTTGTCAATTGTTCAATTTGCACGTGAGCCGGCACTCTGTATGTGTGTGTGTGCGGGTGTGTTTGTATGCCCCCCGCACGTATTTATTTTCAGCCTATGAGTAAGTACACAGAATAACAAGCTTTTATTTACCATTTACTACGTACTATATAGAATATATAGAATATATAAACAATTCGAACAAATATTTGTGCATTGTTTGCTGCTGCTGCTACTTAAATGCTGATTACATAAGAAAATCGTTTAGCATTTATTGAGGCCTCTTGCAAGACGAAAACAGAAAATTATTTGAAGCAAAACAATGATGTGCTGTCAACAGCAGCTTATAATATATTTGATTATAAATAAAATCAAATTTTTTGTTACATTGTCAACTTAATTGTTTTGTGCTTAACGTCATCAACACTTTCGCTAGATAGTTGCGAATTTTTCGTTAGTGATTTGTTTGTTTTTGTTTCTATTTCGCCTTGAAATACATTTGCAAACTGCAAAAATTGAATGTCTATCAATAATTTTAAGAGCTACAAAATTGCACAGAGAGAGAGTGCAAGAGAGTTAAAGAGAGCGAGCACAATGCGCCGATGCTCTTTATTAAAGTGCAACAATCTAATAAATTCAATTGCTCAATTTGTTTTTTGAGTTAATTACTTTTAAATCGATTATATAAGCGCTTAATTGATAGAATAGCAAGCGAGTGCGTAATCGAGGGGTTTATGCGTAAACAAATTTTGCAATAACAAAGATGATGAGTTTTTGTTGTTGTGAAAACAGCTGTTTTTGTATTAAGTAAGCTCTACAATATTTTGTCTGGAAACAATGGACTGTCTCTAGTGCTTGATTGCTGAAAAAATTATATTTTATTTCCCCTTCTGCTTAGATTTTTTTTTCCAAATAGTCGAACAATGGTGGACTTTCACTTCCGCAAATTGTTTAGTCAGGCTTTCGTCTACAAGTGCCTGTACAGTTTTTATTTTTTATTTTTTTAATATATTGGTTGCTTGAACATAAGTATTTGAGCTGAAACAATATGAAGAGCCAGACAAAGAATATTTAATAGATTATTAGTTTTCCCAGCAGAATATTGATTTTGATTATAAACCTCGATGCTTTGAAAACGACTTTGTGATGTTATTTTTTTCATAATGAATTCTTAGGCCTTGCCTAATAATGATCACAGAGGTATTTCTTTCGAAGTCTGAACCATTTTTAGATTCAATTGATTATTCCCATATATCTGCGCATTTTTAAGATCATAATCTTCGCACTTCATGCATTTTCACGGCATAAACATTACAAATTATTAACATGGCGCAGATAGCAAGAGAGAGAAGAAAGAGAGTGAATTTCGTTGAGTAAAATTTTTGTTTTGATTTTGCTCTTTTGCATTTTTCTACGACACAAATTTGATGCTTCTTTCCCTCGCCACTAAAAGTTTGCCTTCACCTCATTGTTCTACATTTTGTTGGTGTTGGTGTTGTTGCTTTTGTAATTGTTATTTGCTTAATTGAAAAATAAAATTACAAATACACAATACACACACGCACACCACACACACGAGCACACACATCCAAATGCTAAAACAAATTTGTTGACTTTTGTGCCAAGTGCCAAATTGACAAAAGAAAGAAAAACGAAAACGTATAGAAATATACGAAAAATTTCTTAACTGAATTTTTGTTTTTGTTTGATTCTTTGTCTATTTATTTGGCTATTTGTTGTTACATTAATTCTATGCCAGGTTATCGGGTTAAGTGTCAGACGATAAGTGAAGGGAGGTAGAGCAGCAGCAGCAGCAGTGGATGGGGCTGCAAAGTGGCAAGCGGAAAAGCGCTTATTTTCCGCTTGACTGCAATTAATTGCGCAAAATGTTGCTGTTGTTTATTTTGTAATGAAATCAAATTTGATGATTTTACTTGTACTTGTACGCTTTGCCCCTCGCTCTCTCTATCTCTGGCGTAACGATATTGAGTATGTTGTTGATTTGGTTTACTAATTTGGTTTTCATTTGTTGTAAAAGAAAATCAAGGCCAAGTTGGAGCGACGGCTTTAATAGCATGCCAAGGCTTGAAAAATATTACAGAAAAGATTGGTTTGCTAGGTAAACAGAAGTTGACGTTAGAGTTATGTCACATGCCCTCGAGCAGTTCGACAAACAGCTGTGATACTATAAAGCAAAACTATCAAAGCCAACCCTCGTGGGTAGACAGTTTACCACAAGATTTCCCAGCTAATGTGCGCCAAGCTAAGTTGATTAAACTCAAGCTCTTTAACTCGTTGCCTCCAACACTTCTGCACACTCATTCGCTCTTAAAAGGACTTTTCTCTTTTGTCAATGCTGCCTTCAAAATTAATTAGAAACAAGCAAACGACGTCGACACAACAGACAACATTAAAGTGTGGGAAATTTCATTAACCTTAATCCTTGCCGAGTCCTTTGTTAATATTTCCCAGCGCAAAGTATGGCATCCCTCCAAAAAAAAAAAAACTGGGGAAGTAGCGCCAAAAATGTATTTTGGGTTAGGTTTTTTGTCACTGCGATGAGAGCGAAGTAAGCCCGCTAATTAACATTGAATATTTGTATTTTGAATTTTATTGTTTGGCTAGAAATTTGCATTTTGATACACTAAAATGGATACGGTTAAGGAGTATGTTAGGCGTATGCAAGCGAATGATGCAATGTCATGCGACAGATTGGGATAAGATATCGATTTACTTGCAGGCTGAATGATTAATTTTATTTTGAATTTAGCTCTTAAAGAATGTTGAGCAACGAATTAGCAATGCATAAGTTTTGTTTAAAGCTTTCTTAAACTAAAAGGCATTTTTAGTTAATTATAAGAACTTGGTTTTAGATTTCCGATTTCCCAAAATTCCTCAAAACTTTTTGCTTTGCAGACTGTAAAAGTAGCATATTATGTCACCAAGTGCAGCGTATGCCAAAGTCGAACTTCACGCATTTCAGTTTACCTTCATGCGCCGTTGTTTTTGTTTTTGCAATGTGGCGCGTGTTGCATAATTTTAGGCATTCAGCCGTTGCTTTTAATTACTGCAAATATCTGCTTGTTATCCTGTATCCTGGTTATTGTGCCGTGTTGTCGTTGTTGCTGTTGATTTATTTGGCAGCACTGCTCGCAGAATAGTAGCCCGGGTTTTTTTTGTGGGGCCAACATTTTGCAGCTGGCAAAAACTTTTTTGGCATTAATGGAATTTACACGAGTTCTTAACACTTTTTGGCAGCAAAAACTTTTTGCTTTTGTTTAAGCTTAGTGGGCAGACTTTGGCTTTGGCAGCCATTTTGTGGCCGTTGGCATTCAGAGTCAAGACTAAAAATTAAAACAATAAATTTTCAGAGCAAGAGGCAAAGGAAGTACTTCTTAAAATGGCAAAGTCGTTGGGCTCTATAAAACGTTTTTATTAGCGCCTTTTTGAGTGTCTGCCATAAACAAGGCCATTAAATGTTTTTATATGCAGCGTTTTTAAAAGCCTTTTGAGGCAATTTCTCTATTTAATTAAATTGCAAAAAATTTTGCCAAACTTTTATGTTGGCAATTCCATCAATAATGCAAAAAAAAAAACACAAAGAGTGACTAAAAAAAGATGCTTGCTAAAAGTTGGTCAAAAACTTTCAAAGCTGGCCAAACAGAGTTAACCCAATCGCACACACGCACTCACACGTTAACATAAATTTTTGATGTAAGGTTAACACATGGCGTATACGCAATGTCAAAGCTTTAAGCTAAAGCGGTCGGTCAGTCGTCCCAGCACTAAGTCAAACCCTCTCACATTATCTTGTATGATTTATCGAGGAATTGGTTTGTCAGCTGGGTTGATGTCCCAATCCAGCACTCGCACCATGTCCGATTTAGTTGGCTCATTGCACAAGGCTACAGCAAATAAGGAAATGTGCAAAAAGGCAGAGAAGAAAGGTGGGAAGGCTGTGTGCTGTAGAGTGCGACTTTGGGGTACTCTGTTGCAACAGTTGCTTGGCATTCAACATTTTTGTTATAGATTGTTTGAGCTTTTTGATTAGGTTTCATACTTGCTTTGTTATAAATATTTTGTTTGTTTTCCGGGCTTGTCAAAGTTAGAATTAGAATGTTTCCATTTGTTTTCATCTCTTATATGCAAAAAAATATTTCATACATCTTTCTTGTATTGTACACACATATTCCCTACCCTTATAGTGTATAAAAACTTTTCTTGTTTTTTTCTCGATTTTTATTTGCACAATTTGAATTTTTATCGCCTGTGTTATCTGTGCGCCCACAAAACTTTGCTCAGTATTGGTTTGCTTTTCTTTTTTGTTGCTTGGCCTGGGTCTCCAATACTGATTTCTTCCAAGCGATAAGTTTACTCATCGTCCTTGCTTTTGTCTGAGTTGTTGTTATTGTGGCCAAATTGAAAAAGTTGAGGTAGCTCGCACACGCCCACACACACGCACACAATAGTCCTGCGCTCCGCACCTCAAAAGGACAATACAACATTGACCTTAATTAGCTTTTATTTTCATTTTATTCTTTTCGCTTTTGGCTTTTGGCAATCGATTTTCAGTGAGTAACCGAAAATTGCGTATATATCGAATGTGAGTACTCGCAGATAACTGATGTCTGCTGCTTGTCCAGCACCATTGTCGATATTCGGAACTTTAGTCTAAACATTTTTGGTTTGAGTAGGAAGCGCAGCATCTCAACGGCTGCTGCCATAACAAAAATGGAACCTTAAGATTTATTACCAACAATTACCTAATGTGTGGCGGCGACTGAGTGAGTGTGAATGAGGAATGTTGGTAGTTGTGTGTGGATATGTGTTCTGCATTGCAATGGCAGTTCCTTTCAACTTTAATTTAACAACTTGCCAAATGGCCAACAAAATGCGCTGCTTTTGGCCTTTGGCCTTAATAAGTTTATCTAGTCACGTAGTTCAACATGCACGCGCCACACACACATCTCATTCATTTTTCTGCAGATCTTATACAGTAGAAACTCGCAATACGAGAATGTTTGCGCTAAAAAAATTCACGACTTTTCAAATAAACTTGATTTGGAAACATCGCAACTTTCAAACCAAACTTTTCACTAAATGAAGATGCTTTAATCCTAAATGCCTAAGTGTGCAAAAGTTTGGTTAAAGTTCTTTTTTATTTGGGAATGCAGGAAGTCGTAACAACTAATGAACCTGAAGGCTGCATCGTCTCAGCAAACCAGACGATATGATATAGAGACAGACGTATAATTTTTATCACCTGCGCGCGTTTGAGTTCAAGGTAACGTGCCAGCGAATTACCGGCTCTTTAATGAGCTCAGATTCTAGAAATGGTTCCAATATGTTTTTGGCTGCTATGTTCATAAGCGACTGCTCCGCCGCTACTAGAGCACGATACATGCTCTCCTCTTGCATAGGTTGTAATAGTTTTGGTTCCTCCGGAAAGAAGACAAACCATTGATCGGTTGGCCACCAGAGCAATTAGGTTAGAACGTGCAGGCCGGTTTTCATTCGGTTTGTCGTCAAACATTTCCTAAAACTGTTTTAATGTTTGATCCAACTCATACTGAGTTACCAAATAGCGAAAATCGGGACTAAGCTTCATAGGTTTCCGCCTCGTCATCCATGATTTTTTTTTAAATTTGGTCTACTATTTTTTGCAAATGTTTGTTTTAGGTTGCGTCTTATTGCTAGATGCCAATATATATTTGAATTCATATATTCTGTTATCGATAACTATGTCATTATCTATAAAAGAATGTTCTTCACTCTAAATTCCAAACCAAAAAATTCTTTCGAAACGAATTGTGCTCAAACAGTTAAGAGATACAACTTTCTGTTAAATTTCAACTGATTTAACTTTCTGAGCTTCTCATATAAAAACAGCAATTGTTTCTGCATCTTACATCTTTATGCTCGGCTACTTAATTTTGATTACTTCAAGTTCTTCTCGCCGCAGCTTTTACTGTCTTAGCCTTTTAGTGAAAGAATTGCTTACCTCTTTGCTAGTTTTTCACCAAAAATTATAGTATACCTACACGGCGTATGCGTGTTATTTGCTAGTTTATGATGCGGCGCCTGGTGGCGCCAATTGTAGCCATTATTATTAATATAGCTAAGCCTTTTTTTTTTTTTTGAGTTCCTGACAACAACAACAAAATTCTGGCAGAGACAGTCGAAGTGAAGTTATTAATTTACCACGCCGTCGTTTGTCTGGGCCAATTTATTATGCAAATACCGTGTAACAAGGCCGAAATGAAGTTAGTCAGAAAAGGAGAGATAGAGTGCGCGCGCTCGCACATCAGGAAGTGGGCAACAAAAAAAAAATCAAAATCTCGTGTTGCAGGAAGTGTTTGCCAACTTCCGGCGCGCGTACTCACAAAATCAACAAATCAACAAAAGGGGTTTCCATTGTTGTCCTACTCGGCTGGCACTGCTTGACGTCATCAAATAATTAACTCCAACAAAGGCAGCAGCTCTTTAACATGCCTCAACTGAAGTATAGGCATTTATATATCTTCATATATACAATATATATATTACAGTTTATATATATAAGCATTTTGATTATATACATTTGTTGGGCCTCAGTTGGCTGCTTTATTTACTGAGCCAACATTTTACACACGTGTAAGCCGCCGCTTTGAGCCCCAAAGCTACAAAACTGACGGCTGTGAGCGACTCAACGTATGCGCTAAACAGTTGTGCCAAGTTTCCTGCCAACTGGTAGGCTCCTCTGTTGAGAGTGTAGGGCGCCAGAGCAAACAAACTTTTCCGTGCGTCCACACTGCGCTTCCGCGCTCTAGCAGCTGCGCTGCTCTGCTTTGTATGGCTGATTCTGGCTTTTCACACTCTCTGCACGCACAACACGTCTGTGTTGGCTGGGGAGGGGTCTGGTAGAGTGGTAGTGGGTAGGATTTATGCTGCTCTGCTGCTGCGCATAGGTTCCCAGTGTATGCTGTGCCTCTATTAACGGTCGAGAACGCCGTCGAAGTTTTCTATTTTGGAATTTAATTTGTGCCACGTGCTTTCATGTTGTTGCCAGCCCAAACAACGGCAGCGGCAGCGGCAGACTGACAGCAGTGCCGCCCACTCTCTTCCGTCCATTCTCATGCGCTCCTTCTCCTCAGTCCACTGTTTTGCATAGCAGCCTTTTAGGCGTCGCTTGACGTTTCCGGCTATATCAGCTGTGCAGCTGGTGCGCCATCATTTTGATGAAGTTGTTGACAATCTGAGGCGACAACTGACAAAACTGTCAAAATTCTTCTGGCTCTTTGTTTTGTCCGCTTAAGCATTTCCCTGACTCCTGCCGCCTAAGTGACTTTGACACTGCTTTTGCGCGTTGAAGCATGCAACGAGGCGTATGCGTTATGTTAAATTTTCTAGACAAATGGCAAATTTATAGACAACATCATCTGCATGGAATTGGCTGCGTTACAGCATTTTAATGTCATCATCTCGACAGGTTGAATGCAAGTTAACAAGATTTTTGATTTTTCCCCGATTTTTTTTTTTGGTTTTTTAATATTTCTGTCATAACCTGGTCACACATGTCGTAAAATCTAAGCTGAGATGCGATGCGTATTAAAAGTAAACTGTATGATGTCCTGTAACTCGCGAAATTGCATTTTGATTGGCATCATTCTAAGGAGCAGCCAAAAGAATCTGCAAAATTTCAACAAGTATGTATACAATATGCACTCACTGTGGGTATTACATCGAAAGCGTGGCTATAAAATACGCAACAACCAAACCCAGTACACATTTTTATATCTTGGCATAAAATTTAGCATTTTTTTCTTTCTTTTTTTGTAATTTATTTCAAAGACTGCCAAAACAAATATGCGCAGTAAATGGGCAAAGCTAAAAACATAAAATATCATGTTCTCAAGCTTTAATCGCTATGCGTATACGCAATATTTATATATCAGCTATATGGCGTATATATATCTATATATATAGTACTAGCTGGTGGTATGCATTGTGGGCATTTTCAAAAGCAGCATTGATTTTTTATTTGTTTTTAGCATCGAGAAAGAATAAATTGTTTGGAAGAAAATAAAACAAAAACTTTAAAAATTTTATAGCGTTATTTTTTTGAGAAACTAAGACTGTTTGTCTCAAAAGAGACTAAGTTGAAACTATATTGTGCCTTGGAAAAAATAATTGTAGATTCTATTTTTGCTCTTGTAATAATGCTGAGCCTGTGAGCCTCGGTAACGACAGTGGTAGTGTAATCGCTTCTAAAACCGGAAGATCGGTGGTTCGATTCCACACCCCAGCACTGCTGCTATCCAGTAGCTATGCTACCGAATAAATAGACGACATTTACCTTGTAAATTCTGTATTGATTAAAAACACCTCCATTCGGATTGGGCTACAAACTGTAGGTGCTTCTTTACTTCGAAAAACGGCTTTTAATAGAGAAATTTCCATGCTGCGGCTTTGGATCGTATGTCGAGGGAATAACTTTTAAATATTCTTCTTTTATAAAAGCAGAATCCTTAATGAATCAAGGCTTTAAGTTTGGTTATAAAAGAGAGACCTGCAAATCTGTTTGTAAAACAAATTCTTTGTTTTTCCATTCGATGAGTTCCACGTAAACAGGTAAGCGACCAGAGATAGTTTGTGGCTTTCCCCAGAAAATTTAAATTCTTTAATTTTTGTAATAACAGAATTCAAAATAAATAACTTTCACTTTGGTTATAAAAGCTGCCACCAGAGATCATTTGTACCGTTCTCCTTAAAAGTTTGCATGAATTCATTTTTCGTAAAAACAGAATCCAAAATTCCTAATCACTTTTGGGCTTGAAACAAAAACAACAGACAGATCGATCTACAAATCTTTTTTTAAAAGTAATTCTGAAAAGCATTCTCATTGAATGAGTTACTCAAAAAGTGGTAGAGTCACCAGCGATTTTTTTTTTGTAAAAATAGAATCCCAAATGATTATCCACTTTTGGGCACTAACTTTGACAGATATGCAGGAAATATTTTCAAATGTCTTGAAACTACGCAAAGTAGTGCACTTTTGCCAAAATATGTCTCATTAGTTGTTGTTTAACTTGCATTTCTGCGGCGTTATGGCTTTCGAATTTTCGGCACTTTCGAACTTCTTTCCGACTTGAAACCTGCTCCAAGACGGTTTTTGTCGTTAAGCCCCCCAAATTTCAAACATATTTTTCGATAATTTTTACTACATTTCTTTCGATTTTATTGCAAAAATCAGTTGCTGCAGCAGCTGTGTTGTTGTCCATCCAATGCAGTTGTTAATTTGATTGGAGCGTTTTTCGATAAAACTTTATGAGGCGCTTTTGGCCTCGGTTATTAACATGTCGCTGGAAAATGCCAAAAGCCTTGTGTTACGCACAATAAAATCCTTAAGCAGGCAGGCAGGCAACAACAAAAAAATGAAATCCCCAAATCACAAAGTGGAAAAGTTGAAGACTTTTTCACACGCAAAGCGACAACGCACACGAACGCAGTTTATTATGTAAGACATACACACACACGCGCACACGCACGCACACAGTGACAGAAATACACGCACGTGTAAGGTACACCCGTATAGCAGTTTGGGCAAGGAGCCTTCTTGACTGGATTTCTTGCCGCCTTTTATATTAAAATGCCTACTAATGTCAAATATCCTGCGTTGCGTGTTACCCCCGTACCCCAAGCCAAAGTTGCCACAGAAGACATCCCTGCACGCTGCAATCTGCGCCCCTAGTATCCCGCCGCATATTTGAATAAACGTCAATGTAATTGACACTTAAAAAAAAGCAGCCGAGAGTGGGGGAACTGTGAGACGCTACCAACTTGAGTGTGCTGCCATCTTGTGCTTACCTTTGGTAGCTGGGCGGAAATGGGCGTGTGGTGTGTGTGAGTGTCTGTCTTGCTTTTAGTGAGGCTGTATTTGGGTATACCTGTTTATTTCCGCCATTTTTTTTTTCCAATTACCTCGCAAATTCTATTGCGCAATTTTGTTGCCGCCGGTTAGGTCTCTACTCCTTAGCTCCAAAGTTTATTTTCTTGTCATATTTATTTTTTTTAAGTTGTGCCCGGTAATAACCATCAACATTTTTCATAGTCTTTCCCATGCTGCACGGTAACCCCTCAAAAAAATAGAAGAAACAACACAACACTCGCTGTATCACTCAATTTGCTTGTCTTCGCCTTTTTATTTTTGTTCATTTTTTGCTGCAAGTCTTTTTATTTTGTGCCTCATCATGCAGTGCGTTGAGTTGCCACAATCTCGAGATGCGTTTTTCACAGGTCCGTACTCTCAAACGGGAGTTGTGCCTACGATTTGGCCCATAAGATTTCTAAAGCTAAAGCGAAGAATGCGCATATAAGCGGAAGGAGACATCTGTATTGTCTATCATCGCAATTTATGTGGCAACCCTCTGCAGAGAAACATAGACCCTCTAAGTATTTAAGAGTATTTGTGAGGCATATTTTTAGGCGTGTGTCGCAGTTGCCGTCAGTGAGTCTTGGGCAGCTATAAATACACGTGCCACCATTTGTAGAGCCAATTTGTGGCCTATGGTTTCTACTCAAAATGTAAATGTTTACCTTGCTTATGTTATCCAAAAATAAGCATTTTCACATACAAAAATAACAAATTCCACAACTCCAAGAAGGATACTTACTACATTTGGCCACTCTCTGCGTGTGAGTCCCTTAGCCACAGACCGACCACACAAAACAATAGAGGAACCCCACTCAAATTATTCCAAAATCATATGTTTTCATTTTCTATACAAATATTGCGACGCATTTGGGTTTTTCTGTATAACAGCAAAAAAGTAGGAAACAACCCACGAAGTCGCCCGCTACACCGCCCCTACCCCGCCACGACTGTGGCACTACAACAATGAGTGCAAACAAAGTGGCAGCGTGTGGGGGGATCCTGGTAGGCAGCAGTGTCAGTGACTGTTAAAAGTGAAAGTTTTGCTCATTTTCCGTTTCGTTTGAGTAGAAAAACAAAAGCCAACAGCCTAAAAGGCTGCAATGCGCTCTCTCACACACAGCACACTCACTCACACTCACTCACTTTCACTCTCACTCAATGGGGATTACATAAGCACGCCATGTTGTAATACGCAGCAGGCCGCACGCAACGAAAGTGAAAGTAAAAAAAATTTCGAGTTCAAGGTCTTGCCTAGGCCGCATGCTCTCAAAGCAGCGAGCGAGCGAGAGAGAGAGAGCGAGAATGAGCGCATGAGAATGCCTCACTCAAAAAGCGGCCTAAGAGCTTGGCCTGTGCAGACTCATGAGCGCGCGCGCCTATAAGTAGGCAGAGTTGTTTGCCTTTGAGTGACTTTTGCCACTGGCCTGGGTAAATAGGTTTTAGTTTGTGGCCGTTCCGCGAAAACAGCTGAGTTTGAGCGTTGCTAGCGTGCGGCAGCATGGAAGAGCCGGGCAGCAGGTGGAAGTTATTGCCGCATGGGCGGTTGTCAGGGCGGGGAGCTGATGGCGGCACGTGTACGCATTAACCATTGCTTTGGAACTGAACGATTGCATTTATCTTGCTTTTTTTTTCGTCGTCTTTACTTCCGTAGTTCTTCGTTGCCTGTTACGGTTTTATTTTTGTGGGACTCCTACTCGTTGTTTTTTTTTTTTTTTTTTTTTTGTATTGTGCTCTTAGTGGACGTTGTAGAATTACGT
Organism: Chymomyza procnemis; assembly: GCA_035046065.1. Taxonomy (NCBI): domain Eukaryota; kingdom Metazoa; phylum Arthropoda; class Insecta; order Diptera; family Drosophilidae; genus Chymomyza; species Chymomyza procnemis. The sequence goes on from JAWNOJ010000026.1 coordinate 1,135,606, forward strand.
CAATTTAATTTCAAGAACTGAGGACAACCTAACACTTTTTTATGACTTAAATTTGCAGAGTGAAGGGGTATATGAAGTTGCGCAAAGTGTATGTGATAGTAAAAATTGAGATGGCAAGGTGGGGAAAAAAGATATACGATGTGCGGAGTCTGAACGCAGGAAGCATTAAACTGCTTTACATGGAGTTCTCATTCAAAGATATTCTAAAGACTGAAGTTTATACAAATGGATCATACGTATAACTATAGAAATTGGCGGATCTAAATGTGTGTGTCCTAACGTTGTCCTGATGGAACACAATTCCTCTCCTATTAGCCACAGCTTCTGGGCGATTACTTGCTGCAAATTGGGCCAATTGTTGACAGCACAGTTCCGAGTTAAGCGTCTTGCTGTATTGAAGCATCTCATTTTAGATAATTCTCCGCCAATGCCACACAGCAAAATCTTGCTGGCCGTCAATTCTGGTGTAGCCACCGTTTCCGCTGGCTCACCGAGTTACGATCACAACCGTTTTTGCTCAATGTATAATTATTATTTGCCACTGATTGGTATTGCCTTAATCTCTCTTGTGCTTCTTTTGGGCTGAAGATACACCAGGTTCGAGGCCTGTCCAGCGTCATATCCCGGTATTTAGTTGTAAGTTACGTTCCAATATCACTTGTGACATTTATAATCAGAAATAATTCCAATGCAGAGCATCCCGAATTCACGCAACGCCTCGCGTCTTACACTTTTCGGTTGCCTTTTGTAGCGTTCTGCTGTCGAACCTTTCTCCAGCAATAAAGTGTCATTCCCTGTTGTGATTTGTGTGTGTTTGCGCCGAATTGTGGCAACTTTTCGTTACAGTTTAGCGCATTATCCCTTTTTATTTAATTTTTTTTTTTTTTTTGTATTACTCTTTACATTTTGGCCTTGCTTTAATTGGATTTTTAGCCACAATTGAATAGCTTCGTTTTTCTTCTTTTTTGCTAAACTTGTCAAAAGTTTTGGTTGGCCAAAATGTGTTTCAAGTACCACGAGTTTCCTTATCGCTGGCAAACATTTGGCATAGTATAATTTCGGGCAAGATAAATACGATGTACATACTTGAGCATAGTTGACACTGCTATTTGGGAAAAACTTTTCTGGCATAATTGTAGATTGCGCAAGCTGAGGAATAGGCCAGTTCGGTCCAGACTGTGCTACTACTGTGTGTGGACTAAATGACTCTTTATAAAGTTATTAAAATGGAAATGCGCTTGGTGTTAAAGCAAAGCAAATGTGTGCTTGGGCGGGGCTGCTCTCTGGGCAGAAGTGAGGCACTCATAAGTTCCAACGAAATAACACTGGAACTAGCAATAGAGAGCTCAGTTTATGCCTGATTTGCTGGTTTTCATGAAAAGCAAATCATGCATTGTGCAGTTATAATTGAAGTTTTAGAAGTTATGAGTCCAGCGTTTTTGAGGCTATGCTGATTTTCTGTCGAATTTTGTTTAACTGCTGTTGTTACTTTCGAAGTAATTCGTTCGAAGATTTTTGAGAAAAGTTTACGACTAGTTTCTGAGGACGGAACTGAAGCAAACTATTGATGTTGGATGTTGTTCTCAGTAGAATTTAAGGTTGAAAGTAAAAAGTTATTGATCCGAGAACACTTCAATAGTTTTCGTTTTTGTACTTAACAACGAAACTAGAACTGTATCATTTAATGCGTGACTTTGAGGAACATGCAGAATCAGGTTCATTTCACTTAAGTATTGTTCATTTTTTGTAACAAAACTTTTTTTTTTTTTGTACTTTTTGGAAAATAATTACCATATTTTGAAAGTGTCGTATGGCACTGCAGTTGAAGGACTTTGCCCATAGCTGAATGTGGTTGGTTCATATTGGTTTTATAATGGATTTATAAACTAGCAGATTGAGTCTGCCTACCAGTCGTGGGTATTGACTTAGTCTTTCTTAGGCTTGATTGATCTATGGCGAAGGATGTGGGTCGTCTGTCCAGCGTATTTGGGGCTAAGATACCTCGTATCATATTGCGACTTCGCCACTTCCTTAATATACCTTGTGATAATCTTCCCATCGTATAAACTTCGGGAGACTACGAGAAACACGCAAAATAGGCATAAAATCTGCCTAAAGCAGATTTTGTTTTGTCTCCCAAAGTTGACATAAGCTGACAGAGAGAAAGAAGAGACGGAAGCAGCATCCTTCACAAAATTACACAAAAACAAGAACATAATGAAAAAAAGGCGAAAAACAAAATAAAGGCGATAAAGGCGATTTGCAAATCAACAGAAATAGTAAGAGCCCCGAGAAATTCCTCGAGATACACGCAAAGTGTAAACAAGTGGAAATGAATCATTTAGGCTAATACAAGATAGTTCGTACAACATTTAAGATAGTAAATAATAGAATAAAATAATTTTTTGTTTTTGTTTGCTGCTCTATGTGGTACCTGCGTTGCTACCCGCTGCCATGTGAGTTTTCCCCTGGCCAGCCTACGTGACCTGGACCAATGCCAAGGCCTTTTCGCGCTCAAAGAAGCCATAAAAAAAAATAAATAATAATAAAAATAAAAAAAAATCTAACACACGGACATGGGTGTGCGTGTGTGTTATGTATTATAAATAAGTTTTTGATTTTTTTATTTTTGCGCTACGATTAAGCTATTTTTATAATTAATGATAATTTCACTTTCTTTCGGGGTAAAAAGATGGAAAATCTACCAAAAATAATGAAGAAAAAAACTCGTGCATAAAAAATGTCGCATAAATCTTTGCATCTTTGTCTTGTGGTCTGATCGCTTGCAACATGTGACAGCGCGTCCCGCGCCAGCTGCCACCTCCCTGGAGTCCGAAACGCAGATTTTTCTAATAGTTGGCAGTCAGACTATAAATTCTCATCTAATTCAATAAAACTTGTTTACAGCGGCGCACACATGCACAATAGAAACAACAAAAATTAAGCGAGATTTTTTTTGTTTTGTTTTTGTTTATTTTTTTGTATTTTTTTTTTAAGAGAAAAATGTATCTTTAGTCACATGAGTGCTTATGATTTGGCTAGAGAAATAACTGAGAGCGAGCGAGCGGCAGCGCGTGTCACGCAAGTTTCGACATTTGGGCGGCACGTGGCAGCATGCGGATTAGCTCCCCCAGAAGAGACGGAGGCGCTTAGTGAGCGTGGTAGTTTTTGTGCTGCCTAAATCAATGGAAAACTTGGATTCAAGTTTTTTATGTCTTTGCGCTTACTTGTCATTTGTCACACACTTAGTCGAATATCAAATATTGGTCAAGGGTCCGAGTAGCGCCCCGCCTAGCCTAGCACGGGTCAACACATGTTTTTGAGTGCGTCTGAAATTGGAGGAACAAAGTTACCGCCCAGGCATTGATATGCCATTTGCAGGACACTTTGCTTTGTGGTTGCCACCATTCAATTTGCTTCATGTCTCTTTTGCTATATTAACTTTTTGTTGTCTATTTTTAGGCGCCTTGTGAGAGGTTTTTTTTATATTTTATTTCATTTTCTTTTTCCAATTTCGGAACAGTTCCGTGATTGCTGTTTATCTTTTCAATTTGTTTTATGCTCTACGAAACGTTGGGTCGCTTTGGGTTTATTAATTTTTAATACTCTACACGCATGGGTGAAAAGGGTATCGTTAAAGCTGGAGACGGGAGTAGAGTAGCGACAATTTGATGTGGAGGATCCACGCAGCTGGTGATTATCCTTAGGTAGATTATAGAGTCGAAGAAAGTTGTCGGAATAGGGCATTCCAAACTGGATAAGTATAGATAGCTAGAAGTATAGGAGATGACTCGGCTAGGAATTGTGAAGTAAGAATTACTTCTCCCACATGCCTTACAGAGACTTGGGGGGGGGGCTGCTTTTTGGGGCATACAGGGTATCCCACAATCGGACATGGTGTCCGGCTGACATTTTAGAGTTTGCTCGTGACGGAGGGAAACCAAAAATAAGTTGACAAATAAATCAAAACGCGTTTAGCATATGAAATCTAGCCAACCAACACGTGTGCCCCAACCCAAACCATTGACGTGCTGGCCCGGCTTTACTATCTGGTTACCCTGGTTTATGGCGCAATTGTTTCTCTAGGCTCAGTTATATACTTTATGTTGGATGTTTTTTTTTCTCTTCTTTGTTTTGCTCTCTTTTATTTATGGCTGGCATTAAACTTTTATGTCATTGCCTAAAAATTGCGTGACAGCCGCCTGAAAGTATGCAGCGTATATAATATTACTTATATACAATTTATATCCTATACTCCACGTATACGGGTCCTGTTTAGCCGTATTTCGGCTTGCATTTTTCAAAGTCTGTCCGACGAGGTTGGTTGGCTTATCATTTGTGTAAGTAATAGCAACTAACTAAGGCAATTTGGCTGCCAAGGTGCGTAAGCAGAGTGGAGACGGACCAACGACGTACCAGCTGACTGAGTGACTAACGGAGCAGAGGGACAGATTGACGCACTGACCGAGTGATTGGCTGATTGGCTTGCCTTGGCGTCGCTTCTTGCGTGTCTCTTGGTCATTATTTGTGGTTCTCTTTGTTTTGTAGCTTGACGAGACATTATTTGTACTGCGATTGGCTTAGTTGGACTCACGGAGTCGCACTCACGCTCATATCAAATTAGTACGAACGAACGGACGGAGGAAAGCACAGACAGCTTCAATAAAAGTCAGCTTGTGTTTTTAAATGCTCTATAAAATTAAAGTGCTTAAAGTTGTTCTTCAAAAGTTTATATCGCCAAAAAGGCTGTAATATTTTAATGTTCGTAAGAAACGTGTTGAAGGATGATTCTTCTTTTAGATGTAACTGATGTGCTGGCATTTATCTGTGAATCCACAAAGTATCTTAGGGGGGAAAACAAGTCTAAGAACGTAGGCTCATAGAGATTGCATGCTTTAGTTGCTTGATAATGTTATGTATTCCATGTTTTTTAATTGGCAGATTGCTTGATGATGATATAATTGCAATTTCGCATCGTATAATGTCTTTAGGCTGAGCTTTAGTCCTTAACTTATCAGCGTTTACCTTGGATTTTTTATTCAAAGTTTCATTGATGATAGTGGGGCCTAAGGCCTAACATGACTATAATATAAGAAAAATTATTAAATTTCTTCCGTTTTCAACTGCAAGAAGAATTTTTGGAGTTGATAATTAACTATAACTAAAAATCGCCCAAAACTTTGATTTTCTCAGATGTGTAAGAGCACAAAAATTTCGTTGCGTTTGGAACGATTTCCTTCGAGTATTTGTTATGGTTTTTATTACTGCTACTTCTGCAAATAACATAAATTTAATATTAATTTATATTTTAACAAAGGGCAAAAGGGAAAATTGAAATGAAAACGAAATGAAACAATAGAAAATACAACGAAAACGTAAACAACGAAAACGTAAAACCACAATCAATAAATTGAGTGAGTGAATGATGGACTAACTGACTGACAGCTTGTTGGGGACTTTATTGTTAATATTAAAACATTTATTATTGTATTTATTAATATTTGTTTGTTGTTGTTTGCTTTAGAAACATTTTCCACTGATGACGCCAATTTCCTTTAGCCCCTTTTCAAAATGTGCTCGAAATTTTATTTTCAAGTTTATTTTGTTTTCATCAATGTGACCAACCAACCAACCAGCCAACCGACCAGTCATCAATCATTTTATGCCAAAAAGTTGTTTAGAATTAATTGTAAGTGAATTGTTTACTTTATTGTTGTTGCTGTCGTTGTTGTTGTGTTGCGTGTCACATGGCGTTTGTTGTTGTTGGGACTGCTCGAACTGCTGCGGCTGCTGCCAGTGAGGCTTGTTATTTTAATTAAGCGTTTCATTACGATACTAATTTGCTGAAATTAGAAAAAGATACACAATAAACAATTATCGCACACACGTTTCGCTACAACAATAAAAAAGCCATAACTAATTATAATTAAGCATATTTTGTTGTATTTTTTTAAAGTAGAAATTAGCGTCCGAAATAAATATAATAGGTTGCATAAATCCGTTGAATTTGAATACAGTAGCCTATAGATACATTTGTATCTATTGCTTAGCCTATAGATGTATTTGTATCTACTGCTTAGCCTATAGTTATATTTGTATCTATTGATTGCCTTTAGATACATTTGTATCTATTGCTTAGCCTATAGATACATTTGTATCTATTGATTAGCCGTTAGATACATTTGTATCTATTGCTTAGCCTATAGATATATTTTTATCTATTGATTGCCTATAAATACACTTGTATCTATTGCTTTGCTTGAACAAGCAAACTCATCTTAGTTTGTACTTTGGTTGGCTTGACACTTGTTTGTTTGTCATCATTTTGTTCCTCTTAAAAACTCGAACCCAACAATAGCAACAAACAGTGGTAATCTCGGCCGGCTGTAGGGATACTCAAGATACACAGATACTCAGATACTTTACGCAAAGTCATTGGAACATCATTATCAACATGATTATTATCATTATCTTCAGTTTGTTGCCTTTGCCAAACACAAACAAAATGATATATAGAGCGAGAAATAAGAGAGTGGAAGTGAGTGATATGTTAGAGTATCAAAACAGTGTTGTTGTCGTTGTTGGGGTTTGTTGTTTGGTTGTCAACATTTTAAGTCGTTTGTATTGTGACTTGTTGTTTATGTTTGACTTCTCACTTGGTGGCACCACACAACAACAACAACAATGAGAGCAACAACAACAGTAGCAAAAACAAACACCTTCCTTCTTCATTGGTAAACAATTTGAACTAAAATATTATATTTCATTTTCCTTCATTTATCACATTTAACGTCAAATTAAGTTATGAGAGCACAGACAAACCTATGTGACTGCTAATATGCGAATATCTATATACTCTATGTACTCAGATATGTCTGTGGCATGCAACTTGACTCGATGTATGGTAGTTTTGTGAGTGCAGACAAATCGAGTGGATTGAATTTATTCGAGGAATGGAAACAAATATAAAGCGAATTGTATAAATAACTGTTGTTACAGTGAACTCTGATGCACGATGACAAATAAAGCATACAACTTCACTGGAAATAATTGTAAAAAAGTCTTTGAATTATTATTACAAATACAACAAGAGGCGTGGGCCTCGGAAGCGTTCAAGCAGTTACCTAGAAAAATCACTATTAATTACAGACACTGCATTTCGAATCCGGCTATAAACTGTAGCTCCTGCCTTTGGAACGATGAACAAGGGAATAAACTTTATTTATTCATTTATTCTAAGTAAAGACTATATATCGATTTTCCTATTCTAATTTTTCTCAAAAATAAATAACGATTGGCACTTTTAATTTAAAAATTTTACCCGATTTTTTATTAAAACCGAATTTCGTACAAAGTGGTCGAACATCGAACTTGTCTGTAGTGGGACTTTTAGGAAGATACATTAAAGCTATTGAGCGGCGAAGCCTTTCATTGATAAGATTAAGGTTCTTTTGTCTATTAGGATTAAAAGATGATTTAAGGACTATCGTTGTATCGTGTTGATATAAATACTACTTTTTATTATGCTAAGGATACCCAAGGAGAAACTAATTTAAAGACAATGTTTACAATAAATAGGAAGAAAAAATTCTAGTAAGTCAAACGAATAAAAAACTTGAAATTAAAATGTTTGGGGTCTTAATTTTATAACAAAAAAAATTAATTATAATAAACGAACGACTGTTTCAATTTCGATAAGCTCAACCGATTTTGATCAAATCAAAAACTTTAAATTGGTGCGAAACACCAACTTTGAGAGCTGAATATCCCCGATACTTCCCTTCGAATAGAATTTTTATTTACCCGAAAAGTTTGTTACTCCAGCACAGGCGGCCAGATGGACATGGATATCTCAACTTATCTAGCCATTCTGTTATATATTGGCTTTTTCTTCTGGGGGTTTTTTCTTTATTTATCTTTACCACAGAATGCTGCACATCAAAATTCATTCTGTCGAAGTTCCACTGTATGTTGCTGTGTAAATTTTAATGGCCTGCTGTTTGTTTGATTGTTGTTGTTGTCGGCTTTGCTTCAAGAACTTGCTATGGCCACCATATGTGCCACCAATACCCACATAGGATCGCAATTGTTGGTGTTGTTGCTGTTGTATGTGCTTTTATGTGTTGTTGTTGTTTTTTTGGGCATTTTGTAGACAGAAACTTGATTTCGGTGCTCTGATCCCTCCCTGGGTCGGCTCTCCGTTGTCTGTTGTTTTTAGTTGTCGTACTTATTTTCTCACTTTTTGTGCACTTTTTATTTTGTCTTTCGTCTTCCATCTTCCTTTTGTTATTGTTTATCACTCACTCCATTATTATCCATGCGGATTTTTTGTTGCTGCCGCTGGAGCGGGGAGTGTTTGCCGGCGCAGCTGAACAAAAAAAAAACCAGTTCCACAAGATGCCGGCCGGCTGCTTCGACACACATTTGATGAGTTGCTCAGGTAACTCACTCACTCGCTCTCTCTCTCTACGCTCCACGCTCTCAAAGAGTCTTTAGGTTTATGCTGCTGCACGTGCTCTTCCATTGGAAGTGACTCTTTGTGGACACAATTAATTGCAAAATTTTATGCTGAACTAACGTACGTACTGGTCAAAACGCACGTAGACCAGACAAGAAAAAGACCCCAACAGAATCCCCCCCGCAGCTGACAGATACGGGTCTAGCCTCTGTTACTATGTGTGTCAAGCTCGATGACGCGATTTTGACGTCGTTTTCATTTTCGATACGAATTCGCATTACTCACGCGCTGCATTTCGCAAATACTTTGGAAAATTACAACTTTAGAGAGGGAAACATAGAATGAGAGAGTCTAAGTGTGGGGTGTGTCTGTCTGCATGTTTGGATAGATTATGAAATGTTTGTAATGAGGCAATCGCTTTGTGTAATTGGATAATTTCGATTGTCAAGACTTAATTTTTCAACCAGATGACAAGCTATCGACGTTTTGTTAGAATACAAACTGCGCAAAAAACTGTAGCAGAGCTATTGTACATTGCAAAAGATAAATTGTGGGCAGTTGCAAAACCTGTCATCCCCCCTGGTACCAAATATGGGAAATATTTTTTCAGTTTCTATAGAACGCCATAATATGATACGTTCTATACATTTATGGGGCAGACTCAATGAAACAATGACTCAATTTTCGAGAGGCTCGTCGCGCATGATGCAGCACTTTGTACTGCTGCTAACTGGTAAATATTGACTGTAGGCTATGAGCAGCTTTAGGCCGCCAGCCAGCCGGATTTATTTGGGTCGCCCCAGCGAAGATGATTTATCAGAACTGGCTTTTAATGTAATCGCATGCAGCCATGACAGCTTTCAATTTGGCCGACTCCTCTTGTAAAAGTAAAAAAAAAAAAAAAATTTAAATGATTTGGAAAACATATTTCCTGAACGTGAAATTTGCTGTGAAATTTCCAGTTGCTTTTAACGGCATCGAGAAGAGTTTTTCGTTGTTTTTGGCACACTTTGCGGCTATTTTTATAAAGATTTTTCAAAAAGGCTGGCATTTTTGCATCTATTTTTCGCAAATTGAGTGAAAACTGACAAGTCTGCGACATGTGAATTCTGCAGATGAAATGTAGTTCAACGACTGCAAGTGTTTATTACAAGAGGAAATGCTGTAAAAGGTGTTTTAAGAGGTGCACTTCAGTTGAAAAAAGTTTCAGTAATAAATGCGAAAAAAATCTCTAAAATAACTTCTATCAATCGTGGTGCATAGAGACTTTTCTAGAAATTTTCCATTTATATCTGTTGGAATTTTAAATACTTTCAAATAATCTTTACTGTACGCAAGATCAGTAGCAAGATATCCGAAACTTTCAATCAGAACAAACTGACTTTTTCTTAACTGCAAGATTCAAATGCAACTCAGCCAAAACGTTGAAAACTCTCACACAGTATTTTCAATCCTCAATAGATCTTAACTCAGATTGTAGAAATTTTTCAAATCTTTCATGCTTTGCATATATTCATCATTATTATCAAATAACTAGCAGCTTGTTCGACATCTTCGTTGCGTCTGGCATTTTCCATTGAAAAATGTAAATAAAATATAGATTTTATTTGTTGGGCATATTATATTTTATTTTTATTTTGTATTTTTTATAAAATTTTTTCTGCATATTTTGTGTGTTTCGCATGTGTTCTATACGGCTGCTCTGTTGCTATCTAGATTAAATGCATTTCTTGGCATTTTTGTGTCTGATTCTTCGTCCAAAGAATATTTGGATATTTTATTGTCTCTGCCAGTGGCAACGGCATTAATTATAAAAAAAAAAAATCTTTGTTTTTTTGTTTCTATTTGTTTGGCTGATTGTGTGTGTGTTGAGGCATGCTTCTGGCACGGCCTGAATATATAAATTGTATTTATTTTCAAACGTCACAAATGGCAAGAAGAAAACTGCATAAACATTTCGAATTTATTCAAGAAAATTATCTACTATATATATAGCATATATTGTGTTTGAACATTGTGTCCATGACAGATTTTAATAGACTTTTGTTCGCTGACAACGGTGCGGAATGGAATGAAATTTGAAATCCTGTTAAAGAGGCAGCACAGCAGTTTTCTTTTTCCAATCGCTGCTTATTTTTGTTTACTGAAGCAGTTTCTTTTTAGTCAATCATTTGCATTTGACGACCATTGATTTTTATTTAAGCGTGAAACATTTTCCCGGACTTTTCCGGGAAGTGTCTTTAGCAAGCGTACTAAGCCGTCTTAACAGACAGCCGCTGACAAAAGCCTTGCGGGATTTGAAGGACATGCGTTTGGCAGCAATATGTGGGAAAGGGGGCAGCAAATGGTGCATAGATGTTGTGTTGGAAATCGTTTTGAAGCTGGATTGGTTTTTGTTTTGAAATATTTTGGGTTTGCACTTTTCACAACTAAAGCAGCATCAAGCAAAATCTTTGCTTAGATTTTGAAGAATTTTGAGAATATTACGATTTCCGTCACATTCCTGCTGAGTTGCTTCATAGAAAGCTGGACCAATGGAGCGACCTTTTTACGTAAAAATTTCATCATCTAGGCGCAAAGTTACATAAAATTGCCTTGTGAAAATTGCAGGCGAAAGTGAAAAACGCCCACACACACATACACGCAGGCGTGCTCACACAGATACACACTCATACTAATGCCATTTATTGCGTTTTCAAGGCAAATGCTCGTAAAATGCTTCAAATGCTTTTTGGTGTGCTGTGTGCTTCAGCCTCTCTACCCGCCAGCTTGCTTGCATGTCCTTGCTGTGTGTTTGTATTGGTCTGCACGTGTATGCATTTGCGTGTGAGCGTGTGTGTGCGCGAGTCCTTTATTTTATGCTCATCACGCAATGTTTTTAGTTTTATGACGAAATTAACGAATGTTGACAGCGCGCGCTAAAAGTGCGGCAACATCTTTGACTCATATTTGCGATATTTGTGAAATATTTGTGGGAACAGCCCTGGAAATTGGCGGGCCAGCCCATCCGTGTCGGTGTTTTTTTTTTTTTTTTTTTTTGCGTTTTAGAGATATTAGTAGTTGTGTTTTAAGAGTTTGTTTTTTATTTTGCATTTTTACGGTAGAATTTTCTAGTTATTTCTAGTTTTGGAGTTTTTACTAGGCTTACTATAGCAGTAATAATTTCAAAAATGTTAATTTCATTTGGTCCGAAACTGTGAATCGACCCACTCAATTTACCTTTTGTCGGCCCAGAGTTTTTGTACAGACGCGCTGGATCCACATGTGTGAGATATGCGAGTTGTTTTTGTGTTCGAAATTTCACGGCTTTTCTATTTTGGAGAATTGTGTTGAAAATGTATTTGCACCAGCAAGCAAAGACTGGAACGAAATTTAGTTGTACTTTTCTGGCTGAAAATATTCTAATGATGACGCGCTAACTTATGATATGTTTATTACGTTTTTATGACTCGAATTTCAGCAAGTTCTTGAAATTACTAATTTGATAATTTATTTTTATTTCTATTGAATGATTGCAAATATTCATTCATCATTTCAGAAATATTCATTTACTACTTTGATTGGTTTTGCATGAGAAATTGTTTTGAGAAAATAATCACTTTGAGGAGCAAATGAAATAAGTGTTTATTTAAATAAGGTAAATAATTATTTGATGCTCAAGTTTTTTCTTCGATTTGCCTGCGGTCTTGCTCAAACACAATTTTTTTTTTTGCATTTGTTTGTAAATGATTTTGTGTGTGCCAAGACAATACTGAATATTATTTTGTCGAAACGATTTGGTGAGAAAACTTACGATTTTCGTTTGTCAGCATTAGAGTTTACGTGACTGTTTGCATATTTACAATGATTTATTGAACTAAGTTTAAATTTATTCCGGGTAATGTTTACAAAATTTGTGAGAGCTGAAATAGCTAATTTAGTTATATAGATCTTTATAATGAATACCTTTTTAAATTATAATTCGGAAAAATAAAATATGGCAACTCAATTGTAGTTTTGGGAGCTATTTCAAATTAAGTAGGATTGCTAATTATTATACGAAATTTGTAGTTGATGCGTGCCTACATACAAAGTTAAAAATTTGTTTGAAGTTCGAAGCAATGACTTGGGTGGTTAAGCGTCTACAACAATCCGATATGTCCCAGACTCACCAAAGTCTGCATTCGTTAAAAATCTCGGAGATCTCGAGATCGATTGTAGCTGTGCAGTTAAAAGCATTGCAGAAGAGAAGACTCTTAGATATTGTGGAGTCAAAGCAAACAATGCAACCTTTTTAGAAATCGCACACAGCTGGTTTTATCTTTAGAAATAAAACTAAATAATTGTACATTGGTTTGTGTGATCTCTCTATCCGAAAGAATTGTGAATATTTGTGAACTTTGAAACGACTGCTTCTATGATTAACTGCGATTACTAATTTATGATTATATTTAACCAATTTCAGTCGCAGCTGTTCTATACGTTTATTCTAGTTTATATATTTTTGTTGTCTATTTTAAGGCGCTGTGAAGTCACAGTGTCACTCTGTCATAAGAAATCCAATTGCATGTGAGGTTGAAAGTTATCCTGCAGTGCGACTGGTAGTGATTGTCCCTAAGTTTCCACTGAAGAAGTTAAGAAATTTTTTTTAGTCAGGCAGTGTACATATGTGGCCAAAAATTTTACAAAGAAGTATCAATAAGGGGAATAGAGAAACTTAGGCGTTATTCAGTACCAATTGAACTCCACGCAACATAACATGGCATAAAATAGTCGTGACCCCTCGACATGACCGGTAATTCGGTACTCCTATCGCCGTGAACTCTGCCGGGTACAAATAAAAAACTAAAAAAATAAAAATAAAATCGTTGCGAGTAACTAATAATAATTGCTGTTAAGCTTATCATGTTATCAGCTGGCATAGTTCAGTGTGTTTCAGTTAGATTAGGTCGGAGCCAAACTTGCACACAGATACGACACACACACACACACATATATATATTACTAATACCGATTTACGGCATTTTCCGCTGCTGTAGTAGCCTTTCAATTTATCATGTTGGTAACAATTTGAATATAATGGCAAGTGTTTAAGCCAAAACAGCGAACAATTATCATAGGGCTCTCAATTGAAATATCATGCGAGTGAGTTAAGGCCGTAACAGTGGCAGCAGCAGCAGCAATAACAACAATGAGAACAATCAAACTGCTGTTCTCTGCACATTTTGTTTGGCAAAAAAAAAAAAAAAAACAGAAAAAAACAATAATAATAAATAAACGTCTCACGTACTCACACTCACACGCCTACACGCACTCAAGCAACATTACGCTTTTTCCACTCATTCGCTCAGCGAGCAAGCTTTACTTTTACACTCAAAAGTGATAGTAGGGAAAGCAATGCGCCGTTGCCACTCAAAAGTCTGTGACAATTTTTTTGTTTTGCATTTTGGCGTTGCTCTCGCTCTTAAAAGCGCTCTCAATGTGGGGGCCTGCAGGCGCTGCTCTTAGCGCCAGCATTGGCGCTCTCTTTTGCGTTGGCCGTTCACGCGTCTGGCTGACTACAAGCGCTCAGCTGCGCTGGCATTCCACTCATTCGTCTCTAAGTCGTCGCAAGCAGCGCTAGTCTGTAGCGCTCGTGTTTTTTCCGTGTGCACATTCATTCTGCTATTAAAAACTACACTGAACTTTTTTAGTAGCTCCACACACGCTTGACAACAATTCAAATAAAATAACAAAAAAAACTCTGAGAAATTATTAATAAAATTACAATTGTTTAAACTATCCTTGCGCGTTGTAGCCGTTTTTAATGCGTATACGTTTCATTTTTTTGGGAAACTTTTAACGAGAGACTAAACGTTATAATCAACTTGTGCAAATAAATACTAAAAGCAATAAAAAAATACAAGCAAAACGCGTCTGTTAAAAATAAAAAAATAAATTTTAAAAAATTCTTCAGTTTGGCAACGATTTTATGTAAATATTGGCAGTAAAGTTTGCGTGCATTGCATTTCTCTAGTGTTTATTTTTGCAAAAAAAAAAAAAAAATAGAATAAATCAAATAAGCTCTTTCGCCAAATACGCTGAAAATGTGTTTGTTTTAAAGGTAAACCAAACCACAAGCAACTTGTAGAGTGTTTTGAATCTATATGAAAAAAATCAACGAAATCATTTATAAAAATTACATAAAAGAAATACAAGTTTAAAAAGAAAAGTTCTAAAATGAAAATTTAATGTTGACAAAAATAAACTTTATTATGCGTGGAATAAAAGCGACAAACATCTAAATTTATATATATATAGCAACAACCTATATATATATATATATATATATAGAGAGATTACACACACGCCTAAAACAATCTGACTGTATTCCAGTCGTCGTAAAAATAAAATAAAATTCTAAATGAAAATAAATAAAAAAAAAAAAACAAAATTAAAATAAATAAATAAACGCTGCGCTCGTTTGTTACACACGCAAAAGTTGAAGCCGCCGCAAAACCTAAGCAACAACAACAACACACAAAAAAATGCAATAAAAAATCGGCACAAAAAAATTAATAATAATTGAAAAATGAGCAATTTGAAAATTTGTGAAAAACTTGTAAAGTTTTACACAACACTCGGTCGGTTCTAACCTACAAAATGAATCTCCTCTGAGATTTTACAAATTGCAAGCGCAATTCTCTTCTTTTTTTTGGTTTTTGGTTTTTTTCTTGCATTTTGCGTTTTGCTCGCATTTCGTTGCGCCCGTGACCCACCCCCCTTTAATCAACCATCGCAAATCTGGCGTTTTCGGCCTACTCTTTAAGCTTGTTGAGCAGTGCGAGTGGTGAGAGAGTAAGAGAGTTTTTGGCATTTTGTTGTTCTTATGCTGTTTAGTTGGTAGGGTGTGAGGGAAGCAGGGAGGTGCAGCTCGATGCAGTGGCAATTTTTGCATGAAAATTACATAAAAATTAGCTGAAAAATGTTAAATTTTGTTTATGCAAAATCAGTGGCGTAGCTCGATGGCGAAATATCTAAAGTTGCACTTTGAAAGTTGAGGGATCTACAGCCAAGTGGCAGCGATTTTACTTAGGATTGCTGACAAAGGTTTTACGTTCTGTAACAAATAAAAACTAAACTATTAAAATTTGATTGAGTAAAGCTAAATTAGTTTCTATTTTAAAGAAAAAACCGACAGAAAATAAAATATTGTTAGAACCATAAATCTCTCAAGTTTATGACATCCATTGAGTATATAACAGAAATATAAATATTTATTTAAACTTTGTAAGTTAGTTATTATTTAATTTTATGTGAAAATTGCTATTATTTATTTTCTTTGTGCAAATTTGCAAATTAAACAACAAGAAAATTGTGCTATTTGCTAACAAATAATGTAATTTTGAAATCATTAATCTAATTTATTTTAAACGCGTTTTTTTGTAGGGAATTGACTTATAAATTAGTTAGGTTTTGCAGTAATAATTATATAATAATAATAATAATACAAATAAAGATGATTTTTGGCAACGTAGAACGAAGGATCTACTTATCTAATATACTTTATAAATTTTTAAATTTAATCAAAGGAACGTACTTCAAGATTTACTTAAAATATTTTGCACATATTTTTCTGTATTGTAACTGCTGTGATATTTCGTCGGAAAACAAACAAATTAATTTTACGTGCTTTATATAATTTTATAATAAAATTAACTTTAACCATTTCTGGTATAGAGAATGAAAACACCTAAGTACTTGAATACCGAAGTATTTTCGAATTGAATTTATGGATTTTCGCTGAAAGTACTTGATGAACATGTGCAAATTAGCTAATTTCAGCAAAATTTCAAAAGTTATCGTATTGGATGTTCCTCTGAACCAGAAGATCGGAAATAAAGCGAAAATATATTGCATATATTAGGTGTAGATATTATGCTTAGGAATATTGTTTCTTTGGTTCCGTTCGAAAGTATTTTGCTTACGAATATAAGATGGAATATATAAGACGTAGATACTACTACCGTCATCATCATCTTTATTGTCATTTGATTTTGACAATTTGTATTGTCTTTTACAAGATAAGAATGGGGTTTAGGCTTTTATAATTCCTTCTTGACACATAAGAATCGCATGAGTTTATTAACTGATTTCCAAACTTTTGCCTAAAAAATTTGCTCAATTGTTGCAGTTTGCAGGCAGTTTTTCCCTGTTCTACGCCTTTTGGAGCGATGATCATAGTCAGGGGGAATAATTTAAGTTTTTCCGGGAGGCATTTACATGCTCTTTTTGCACCCCTCTTCCACGCCACTTGGTAACAAAAAAAATGTTTTAATTAACTTATGCTAAATGTTCTGTTATATTGTGTGTGCCGCTGTTGTTGTTCTTGTTGTTTGTTCTGTTCGCCCACGCAGCTGCCGCGCATTGTTGTTCTACCGTCGCATTTGATTACACAATAAATTTTTGCATATTGCAAAAAAAAAAAAAGTTCTATAGAAAGCGTGAAAATTTCTTGCAGTGCAATGAGTGAGTTGTGCCCGGGGAAGAAAAAAATAAATAAAAAAAGAGTGTCTCTGTCAAAATGGAGTCTGCACGCTCTGGCCTGTGGTTATTGTTGTTGTTGTCATAGTCTACTTAATGCAGTGTGCCGCCTATGGCTGTTGCTCTTTTTTTTTTGTTTTTTTGTTTTTCATTCAATTTATTTTATACCATTTCGCCTTTTATGCACAAATTCAGCCTCTCTTGCACACACACACACTCTCACACATACCATCACATGAAAGCAATTTTCGTCAAAAGCAATTACTGCTATTTTACGTCAAGTCTCACATGTTTCTGCTGTTCGTTGTCGGTCCCTCTCGTTGTCTGTTTGTCCCTTGGTCGCAGCGCATACCCGTTATTGCTCTGCAATTGAAATCAAGAGCAACGGCAGCAACAACACCAACAACAACAACGATCGGGGCATAAAAAGCTTAAAAGACACAGCAGCCAGCGCGTCATTTGTATTTGTTGTGCTGCGTGTTGTCGTTGTTTTTGTTGTCATTGTTGTTGTTGTTTGCTTGATTTGTGCTCTCTCTCTCTTTTTTTTTTTTGGTTCTTTTGCTTTTGTCGCTCTCAATGTTTGTTGGGTACTGTGTGTGAATATTTGCGTGTGTGTGTGTGTTTGTGCTCTTTATCAACGCAATTTGTTACACAATAAAATTGTTGCTTTAGTTTAGCTTTCGTTTCGTTCGTCCTGCCTAGCATATCGTCAGGCTCTGCCGCAGGCCTTTCCTTTGTCAGCAGCTGCTTAAGCGCAATTATTTCCTTTTTTTGCGTTTTGGCCATGCAGCGTTTTCATTCATATATGCACATTACACCTTTTGGCCAAGAATTTTCGTGCTTAAATATTTCTTTATTTACATATTTTGCAGTAGCGTAGAAACACAGCTTTGAGCGTAGGGGTCGCGCGTTGGTATACTTTCTGGATTTCTTGAAGTTTTGGAAGTAAAACTAGATTGTAGATTTTGATCAAAGATATGACATTCACTGTGAGAGTTAACTAATATTTGGTCGGAGCTACAGTAACTTTTTGTCTCCAATGATTTCACGTTTACGAATCAAAACCATTTTACGAAGTTCTATATACTGGATTAAGTATATGACGGGTTGCACGTTAAGATAACTGAAAGATTGTTCCCAATATAAAAAGTAACTATTTCGGCGCGTTCTTTAGGTGTAAAGCAAGACATGTTTGAAATTGTTGTGAATTGACGTTTCCAAAACATATGAAGTCAAGTCAATCGGTTGTCAAATGTTTATATTGAAATGCCGACATAAAAAATGGCGGATTCTGTAGTAAAAGTTATTTTCTTCACACAACACTTATGTTTGGAAGTGGAAGTTTTTAAGTCAAAAAAAAAAATCGAAAGATTTTTTAGCTTTTTCAAAAATTCTAACTTACATAAGTGCTACTTATAAATTGAAAACTTTTTAAAAACTCACGATGAAATACTATATATATGATACAATATTTTAGACCAATGGTCGGTGTATAATTTATTGTAGGAAATCAAAAGCTTATATTTTCGCACAACGGTATCGGAAATCCAAAGTCGCCCCTTTCTTTTTTGCAAATCAAAAGAGTCTGTTTAGATTAGAATGTGATTCAGTCTGCCAGAAATATAACACTTTAAAAGCATTTGCTATAATATGATCAGATTAATTTTAAGTTATCACTTAATGGGCGATACCCCTAAATACGCCAATTCCACTAACACCACTCATAGAGTATTTGCCAATTCGTTTTGTTGTTGAACTCTTCTTGTTTCTGGCCAATTGCATTGCTAATGCGCTTTTAAATGTTTTACTGGCTTACTGCGAATTATTTCTGGTAGAAGATTGTTGTTGTAGTTATTGTTGTTGGCATTTTTAGTTGCCAATTCGTGTGCTCTCACTCTCTTTGACGTTCGTATGCATAATTAATTTATGAACACAAGTAGAAAAGCGTGCGCTTGAGTATTTTACGAGTCTGTGGAAGTGTTAAGTGAACGAGTGTGCGTGTGTGTGTGTGTGTGTGGGGCGCATCACGCGATTCGAAAGCCCAGCTTGAATGTTGTTACACAGTTCAAAAGCTAAAGTGGCTACATCGCCGGCTGGCATTATCAACGGTCTCATATTTTAAATCGGAACTAACAGTTTTGGCAAGATTTTCAAAATCTATTACACAGAAAAGCTAGAAAGAAACTATAGAATGCAATTTTCTAATGACATTTGCTAGGGATTTCATCTATTGCAGTTAGTCAGAATTAGTTCTAATTTGATTTGATACTGGCTATAACCGGTTTTAAGCAAAACGTATAAAACAATTATTTTTTAAAATCGTCTCTCATTGTCTTTTATTATTGTCTCTGTTGTTTTCCGACAAATAATATGACCTGATGTCATGTGTAGGCGTACAGTAAAGTAACAACAATGGGGCGTATTTGGCTGACAGCAAAAGTTTCCATGGGGCCGTGACATCCGAAACGTAACCGTCATTGTCAATTTGGTCTAGTCAGCTACTTAAACCAATCGAAGTCAGCGCAATAATTTATTTCACCAGAGACGAGCCCCCAAAAAATTATTGTTAACTTTGTTTGTCTAGTATATAAATCATATTAAATATTTACCTTCCACATCATCATCATCATCGTCGTCGTCGTCGTCGTGATCGACGCGTAATCATGATCATGTACAACACCTTACGCATTCAGCATTTTAAATTCAAGTGTACATTAGTCTATTGTGTGATAGTTTTTATCGCAACAAAAAAAAAAAAGTAATGTCTCAGGCATTTTTCAACGGCCTTTCCTTCACGGGGGTTTCACGTGCTCTTCACTTGCCACTCAGCCAACCTGCACATGCACAAAGATCCGTCGTTTGGCGGCTTCTCTATCCCGGCAACCATAAAAATTAAAACAATTCGAAGTGCCAGCGCATATACTAAATAATACTCGGGCGATCACTATCTTATCTCATACAAGTCACAGAAGACTCAACGTATGTTCGTGCCATAGTGGGTTCCATAAGTAGCTAGACTAGTCACTAATTTGTTTTATATTTGTCGAGTGTTGGGTGTTTTTTGATTACGCCTTGGCCCAGCTACAAATAGAGTAGTTGGCCTGGTACCTTGGGGTTTATCAGTCCAGTCGAGTGCCTTGTTTGGGCGCTATGACTTGGTGGCTTCTTACTGATTTTACAATTTTTTTTCTGCGTAGTAGCACTCGCTGCCACAGACACACCCACTTTTTCGTTGCTTATCGCAAGAGACTTTATCCCTTGCTATGCATATACAGGGTGCTCCATCAGGTAAGACACAAAAACGTGCCTGACTATGAGTTGCAAGACAAAAACAAAGCGTGACTTTTTGGCATTGTGAGTAGCAAAGGAAAATTCCCCCAGGGCTAATTGTAAATTTCAAAAATGTGAAATGTCATTTTGCTTAATCACGTTTTACTCTCACCTCCGCCCCGCCTCTCTCTCTCTCTCTCACGCTCTCTTAGTTTAGACAAAGCTCAATTTATAGCTCATTAATAGATGATTAGTCTTAATTATTTTTAAACTACTAACTAACTTTTGCAAAAAAAGACACAAGTATAAACATGTTTACAGCAGCTAAAAACCCGAAAAATCAGGGTTGTCATTATCTGCGCTTAGTTTTTATCGAGCACAAATGTGCGCTTTTTGTTATCGATTATTTATCGCGCGCGCGTGTGTGTGTGTGTGTAACAAACGAGTGCATCGATTTTTTATCTATGTTTAAAAACGCATAGAGATTTAATTGCCCCAAAAAACGCGTTTTGTGCATCATTTTTGCAGTAATCTTGAGAATAAAGATGAAATATATTCACTTGCTCAACAAACGGCGGCAAGTGAGCAACAAAAGGAACAGGCAGCTGACATCAGTAACAATAATAACGACAACAACAGCAGCAATCAAGCTACAACAACTGAAGAGCAAGTTGCTGAAGAGACAACAACCACAACAACAGCAACAGAAAAAGTTGCAACAGAAGCTGCAACAATAACAACAACAACAAACACAGAGCTTGAGATCAAACCCAAAGCACTTGAAACTGTAAAAGATACAACCGCCACAACAGCTGCAACTGCAACACTTGCAACACCTAAAACAACAACAACTGCAACAAGCAACCCACCAACAACAACAACCACCGCCCAACTTTTAATACCAAAACCAACCAACAACAACAACAACAGCAACAACAACGATATCTATATCAAACGTGAAAACAATTCACCATCGCCCAGTCCACATACCATCACAGCCCAATTATTTAATAATCAAATCCTCAGCAATCGACGTCTCGAAGAGAAACGTCCCAAATCGGTGACTGCTTCGGTGCTACGTGCGGCAACTCCTTTGGCAACATCATCATTAATTGTTGCAGCCGTCGCTGCTGCTGCTGCGGAACAAACATTGCCGCCAACAACAACGACAACGGCTGCCATATTATTATCGTCAAGTAATCAGCAGCAGCAACAACAACAACAACAATCGCAACTAACAGAACAACAACAACAACAACCACAAGATATGAGTAAAGGATTCTTATCATTTGCTGACGGTGGACGAGGTTTAACAAGTAAGTAGAAAAATCAAGATGACTAATTATTAGATGGTATTGATATGAATGAGTAGTGTTGGTAAACGTGCGTGTATGAGCAATGTGGAATTGATGTGTGTTGTAAAACGTTTGATTACGTGTGATTCGAGTTGATTGGAAATGATTTGTTTAATAGGAAAGTTTCTTAGGTGTGCTGGTAAAATGTTAAGATTTCCGTAGATACAGAATCTTTCACTTTCTACTGGAGAACTGGTGCTTAGCCTCCTTACATGGAGTTTATGTAAGACGATTCATAAACTCTTGAAGTTATTTTTAAGGATAAAAATATGTTACCAATATGTGAATCTTAGTTCTTTGACACAATAGATAATAGTTTTCACAAAACTTTCAATAGGTACAATTGACTAAATTTGTGTAGGGCAAAGATGTATTCAATACATAGAGATGTCAGCGGAAATCGTTAAATTTTTCTTACTATCATTCATATCTATTTGTTTGTGTATCGAATGCCTAAAATTAAGAAATGATAAAAGCTAAAGCAAGCGCACTTAAAAGGTCTGTAGGATTTTTCTGTAATTAAATTCTTGAAGTACTCAATATGAAAAACGAAT
The DNA here is from genome assembly GCA_035046065.1 of Chymomyza procnemis. Classification (NCBI taxonomy): domain Eukaryota; kingdom Metazoa; phylum Arthropoda; class Insecta; order Diptera; family Drosophilidae; genus Chymomyza; species Chymomyza procnemis. The sequence goes on from JAWNOJ010000026.1 coordinate 1,157,745, forward strand.
AAATTTTGCCGAATTATCAACCGATTTGCCCCACCGAATCTATACGCTAAATTCTATAAAGCCGCAAAAATGACTTGGTTCACTTAGCTAGAGGTAATTTAAAATACTTTTAGACAAAAAACCGTACCTTTCAGAAGAATTCTAAGTCAGTCTCGTTTTCAAAATAGGGTTTAAAAAAAAAAAGTTTCCAAAAGATCTCTAGTTCCAATTGCATATGTTAGGCATAAGAATATTTTATTATGTCGCTACCACAGAAGAATCTATAGCGGTTTCAGTTTTTTATCAAAACATATTTTTTAGTATTATCTGTAAAAGGAATGGATATTTGTCGATCACATTACACAGCTCATAACGAAATAATCGGTTCGAGGTTAAAACAAAATACAACAATGAGAAAAAATGTATCTTCTAGTTAGATAAATATTTTTTGTTTCTATTGTAACCAAAGATAACACTTAAAAGATGCAGTATTCCAAATTTTTAGTTCTCCCAAAGAGCTAAATTGGTTTTCGAGGTTAGTGCTTTCAAATTAAATAAATATTTTTTGTTACTATTGTAGCAACACTTGAAAGATATGTGGGATTTCTTAGTTAATTGCTCAAAATCGAACAAATAAATCGCATAGCTTTGAAAGAAGCGATTCGTCACCAAAAACGTAATGTTAAATTTAAACCTATTGAGTGCTTTTATATTATAATAATAGCTGTCATACTAACAATTTAAAATTAATAATTTCCAATTTCTGGTAAAAAAATCAAAGTTTAAAAACCATCTCATACAAATACATTGAATACGTGAATAGAATATCGTGCTGTTATGTTGCAAGCAAGTTCTCAATACAATGTCAGCGTAGATCGGGTTATTCCCTATTAGTTTTTTGTCTTTTTGAATCCAGTTAGATACATGCCTATGTAGTGCAGTGTAGATTGCATATATAGGCATTTGTAGTCGGCCTCAAGCATGGATCATGCTATATGCATTTTGTATATAAAACGTTTGCGTTGCCATAGACGTTGCCATCCAGCTGATAAGGGTAAACAGCGCACACGGCAGTAGTCCCAAGCTGCTGCACCTATTTATTTATTTACTCATTTTTTTTTTTTTGTTTTATGATTTCGTTGCTGTTCTCTTGTTTTATTATTTTTGCAATTGTTATTGTTGTAGTTGTTGTCGCTAATTGTCTAAATATTTGCATTTGTATATAAAGCGGTTCGAGCCGGCAGCATTTAGAGCTTTAAAACAGGAAAAATGGTATATGTGGGCATTGAGTGAGGCAGTGTGAGAACTGCGGCGGCAGGGCGGGCTGCATTAGAGGAATACATATGTCGCACTATATAAAGAGGCTTGACACACTTGACCAAACGACTGACTGACCAACCGACCGACCGACTGGCGACGTGTCTCTCGATGCGTTTTGAAGTCGTCTCGAATCGCTTCGAGCGATCATCCAAGTGCATTAGCCGGTGCCGAGGTGCATACCGCGATCAAGGCTAAAGTCAACGTACAACGCTGCGTATACATATTCATATCTCTAATGCCGCTGCCGCTGTCGTAAGTAGTCGACGGCGACGGCAACGGCGACGTCGACGTCAATGTTGTTTATAATTTTTGATGTAAAAATAAACAACAATTTTGCTTTGCGCGCGTCATTTGATGTGATTTGACGCTCTGTCTTTATGTCGAACTATATGAATGGTCGGTCGGTCGGTCGGTCGGTCGGTCGGTCAGTTTCGTTCGCTGCTTATCTATAGCTCACAATTTGCGCAAATAAAACTATTTATTTGTAAAGACAAGCAACAATAATGGCAAAGTAATAATTGCAAAATAAAAACTAAAAAGGGGAAAAAATAAAGACCTGCAATATTGATTGAATTGCTAAGTATGCAGCCGGGCACTCAATGCTATTTGCCGGCGTAAAAGCATTTGTACACACTGAGCGTTTTTTTTTTTGCTGTTGAGTGTGTGCACACTGGCTGTATCTGCATATCGATAGACTTGATATGTCGTAATATGTGATATTACGTATACGCCGCATCTTACGCTCTCCCATTCTACTGCTGCTAATGACACTTTAATTCAATTGAGTTTTATTTCTTCTCTACTCTACACATAGACGAGAAAGAGCACGAATTGTATCCCCAAAAAAGACGAGAAGAAAGCGGTTTCCCATTTATTATTTATTTATTCTAATGAAAATTTTGAAAACACGCGTCGCCTGTGTGCCCCAAAGCAGATTGGTTCTTTTTTTATTTATTTATGTTAAAAAGAGTGCAAAATCGTTTTTTCGAGAGTATTTATTATTTTTTTTTTGTATTTGTCACTTTGCTCTGTTGACAAAAACCCAAAAAATATGAAAAATATTAACTTGAGCCAATTAATATGTTAAGTGAGCTGTGTCTATCGGAAACTGGCGCGTGTTTCAAGGCCCCCCCGTTTGTGACATGTGCCGAGTCTTTAAAAAAATTTTGAGAAAAAAAAATAAATCCAATGAAATCCTTTGCCATTTTGCGCGTGATTATCATAAAAGTTGGGCCTTCTCGCTCGCTGGCCGTTGCCCGCTCTCTTTCTTTGCTAATCGTTGGCTTGTTTTTGCTTTTCCAAGTTTAGTATTTGCCACAAATTTTATCCCGAATATTTTTAGTACATTTTCTGTCATTTTTTGTCGTTTTTGGTACGTAAATAAACCAGGAAATTTGTCGCGTATTTTATATTTATATTTTCAAAAAAAAAACGTACCGGAACGTACATATAAAAATTTTGTTATATTTTTTTTTTCAGCAGACAGCTTGATGTTTTGTTTTATTATAATAATAATACTAAGTAGTGCTATGTGTGCGTGTGTAGTTTGTTGTTGTAGCTAATTTTCCCTTGGTCTCACACGAAAAATTCCATTAATTATCGCTAATCAGCTGTGCATATTTTTATGTATTTTTCGAGGCGCGTTTAAAATGTTTTATTTAGTAAAAAAAATGGAAAATATGTTTGGCTTGATAGCTGGGAAATATATGAAATAATGAAATATTAATTAATCAATTATTGGTTGAGGTTTTTATTTTGTTGCTCGTTACGAGGGGTGTTGGGATAGTTCAGCCGCTACAACTCTCTGCTCTTTGGACGTTTTTCTTAGAAAAAAAAAAGATTTTTGGGTAGAAAGAAGTTGAATATTTGTGAAGAACGAAAATTTTGAACTCGCCAACAGCCAAGTATGCGAAAAAATAAGAATCGAGAGAAAATGTCAATTGAGAAAAAGTAAAAGATACAAAAAAAAAATGATCTCGTGGAAAAATGAGACAATAATAAACTTTTGAAAAAAAAAAAATAATAATAATAAGAATGATAGAGTTAGTAGACACCTGAAGGGAGAAGAAAATCCAAGAAGCAGAAAAAGATGTTGGAAAAAAAGTGGAATATTTAGATATAGGGATATGAAGAAAAAGTGTCTATATTGTAATGCGAAGTAATTAGAGACGAATCCTTATAGTAAGCTTAAGAAGAATTTGGAAAGATAGTATAGCAAGATTTGTAAATGAGATTAACTTCTACTTAAAAAGGCTTGTTGCCTGATTTCTAGCCATTTTTAAAAAGTGTTTCTTATTTCCGGGAACCACATATTTATGCAATTCTCTGAAAAAAATGAGGCTTCACCGCATTTATGAAGTTATAACTCATTTTTCGATTACACCTCTTGAGGGTCTAGTGAGCACTTGTTTTACAGCTCTTCTGATATCTTTATGATGTTAAAACTTATCAAAAATACTCGTATGCTTTATCAGTCAAATTTTGTCAATTAAATTGCGATTACGGAAAGCTGAGAATCTTTAATATTTAATTAGTACTATCAAGAGACGTTTGTTTATAAAACATTTGGCGCAGATTGTAGTTTTTGGGCTATTTTAAGCTACTAAGAGGTTTTGTATAAGCTTTATTACAATCCCTAGTTCTTTTGCCGAATTGCTGCTCCTATCGATCGAGTATAATAACTGTCTAGCTATTAGTAGTTGCGCTTAACTTTCATTGGATATCATGAAAATCGGGTCAACTATCGCTGTTGTAGGGCAAAACTCTTACAATCCGGTTATTAGACAAACACATATATCCATTTTTTTTCTTTTCTAAATAGCAGCTAACTTTTATTTTTGTTCGTTGTTACTCTCCGTTGTAGCTTTGATCTTTTTGCGAAATTATGAAGAAACAAGTTCTGCCGGCTTTCGAACTGGGACAAAAACAACAAAATGCATACGTATTAGGTAACTGTAACCTATCATATAGCTCAGATCAGTAGCTGAACAACATATAGATTATACTATATATATGTATATACATTTTTGTTAAATAGTAGAGACCCCGGGCATGTAATTATTTCCATGTGTTTATCGATATATATGTGCAAATATTTATAACGATAACGAAACGACAATATCATAAATAGCTGCAATCAACTAATATGTACATTATGGGGCCATAATCCCGACATTAGTATCAAACAGAAACCACAACACTATCAATGTGTAATAATTATTACTTAATATCAGTCAATCATTCTATCAAATTATCAATTGTTATGCTGTATCACATCGCGCTAGTCGTGTTTACGTGTCAATCACGCGTGATAAGCACGCCCAGCGTGATGCCAGCGTGTACGAGTCGGGTCACTGATCAGCGGCAGAGGTTGTGCGCGCAGTTCAAGTTCAAATACAGAATTTTGCTTGTAAAATTGTCAGAAGAATTTAACGTAGCGTCTCCGAGCTGCTTACATAAAGTCTAGCAGACGTACAGTTGCTGTCGCTACTCATTTTAAGTGATCATCTCCGGTCGATCTTGGCGCTAAATGTGACAGATGTAACGTTGTGGTTTTAGTCTTCGTAATCGAGCGATTACAGTGTATTTACATTGTAATTGCAATAAAAGGAGTGTTATAGATATAGAAGAAGATACGCTCAGACTGTTTTTATTTCGAAAATAATTTGCTTTTTTAGAAAACAATAAAATACGAAGCAAGCGACTTTGTGTATTTTGCTATGAAAACAAAGTTTGAAAGCAGACTAACGTGCTCAAAAAACTTTAGAAATATTTATTTGCTTTTCAAATCATTGGGTTTTGAGCAATCTTAGAGTATCTGCGTTGTTGCCCTTAGCACTTGAGCTTGTAAAACTTGAGATTGACTTTTCAAAGAGCAAGTAAAACACTCTTATGGGAGTTATGTAAATTAATCAGTCGATACCATTGCTAATTCTTAAATCTTCGTTCTTGGTAGTTTTTTATTTTAATAACTTATATGTTGAAGTGTGGGCTGTGGTAGCGCACTCGCCTCTAAATGAGAAGGTCGGTGGTTCGATTCCACTCTGCAGCACTGGGTTCGTTTGTCTAGCATTGCCAAATAAATAGACGCTATTTATCTAGCAAAATCTCTATTAATTAAAGAGACCGCCTTTGGGATTCGGCTAAAAACTGTAGGGTCATCTTCTCTTCGAACAGTTTCTCATATTTTATTTAGTGGAAGTATCTATTGAGTGTAGTTCGTTGCGTAGTTTACAAAAATGATTACCCGACTTGTAAATTCTTTGTTCAGATTTTCATTAATTATTTTAAGCGCTTTTCCAATGCAACTTTGTTGCACTCCGGTATGTCTTTGAGCTTAGACAACTAAATGTTAGTTTGTTTAGTTTTCATTTTGTAAGGAGATTTACCTCTTTATTCCCGCTGCGCAGCTGTATTTCCAGCAATAGGATAAATATGGGATTGTGTGTGCTATCTAGCTTCAACAACTTGCCTACGCCATCTAGCGACTAAACATATAATATGTTAGCGCCCTCTAGCCTCAACTATGTCAACTATGTTTAGTAACTGCAAAAGAAAGTTATGGAAGCGAAGACTAGTTTATAAATTTATTGTAGTTAGGATATACTTGTAGCTCGAAATATTTCAAAGTTTATTGTTGTATAAATAGCTTCAAGTTTGTCATATTGAAATTCTTATCCAGAGTACTCTGCGCTATACAAATTAATATAATATTTTGCTTGGAACTGATGCTAGGAACTGATACCTGGATAATTTACATGTCAAATTCGCTTGAAATCTCAAAATAGACGTACGATCTAAAACGCAAATGTACGACTTTTAAGAGTTATGGCATTTACGAGTTTCTCATTAATTCTAGATCTGTTTTTTGTTGTTAATATTGAGCAAGTCACGCGCTTAACTATCTATAAACTTAATATGTTTTCTAACAATTCGGCTAAGGTTGAGGTAAAAAAACAACAACATTATGTGCTACATTTTATGCAAATTGTGCAATACTTTCAAAATGTTTCAAGTGCATAGAATGTAGCACAAGATTAAGATGTTTCAGGCGGTGGCTATAGGCATTCCAATATTATAAATTTTTGTTTTTTTTTTTTTGTATTCTTTATGGTCATAACTAGTAAATTATTAACCTTGCGCTGTTTAAGCCATAAAGCCTAGCAAATAGGCGTTAAATGTATCACATTATGTGCTCCTCACACACACATTTTAGGTGCATGGCCTTGCAGTTTACAAACAATCTAATCCAAACTTTTTTTTTTTTTAACACAACGTAGGCCTGTAATATGTACTTGTAGATACACTCTCTATCTGTATCTGTATCTGTGTGATGAGTGCATGTATGAGTAGTGTCGTTGTTGTTTTTTTTGTTGGGTTTTGCTGTTTATTTCCCGGTTGTTGTTGTTGGGTAGCACTTGAGTGTCATAATTATTCCTAGGTTCCACTTATGACGATTGGATGGGGAACTGCAGGTGGTCCGGGTCTTTGGGGTTTGCATTGTTAATTAATTTGTTTGTGCATAGAATTTGTTAGATTGTCTACATTTTTGATAAGCTCCTTGGAAATTTCATTGTTGTTGTTGCACCTTTTGCTTAAAATACCTGAGCGGATTAGCTTTTGATTTACCTGCACGGATTATGGGTATTAGTCGCAAGCTCATCCCACATTAGACAAGGTTGTAAAATGTTTACAACGACAGCATTTTGCGGTCTTTTGTTTGTTGTAATTTAATATAATAATAATATTTGCTTTAGCTAAACTTAGCTTAACTAAAAACCCAACCAATCCAACCAACCAACAGACAATCACTAGGAATCGTGACGCGCATTGGCATTAATCTACGTTGGGATTGATAGATAGTAACTTAACCGGGGCTTTGACTTTTCGATTTGTTAATTATTTTGCACCTTTTGATTTAGTCGCACAGTACATACAACGTACTACTACCTAGTTGATGATATAGCAGTTTCCAGACGTCAGAGATTCTATTGGCCGATAGCCTGAAATAAAATCAATTCTGTTTAATGAGCTGGCAATAAAACAGTAGTTCATAAAAATCATGCTTCGGCTGCCAAATGCTCCAAACCAGCAAGCCAAAGGGGGGTTGGAAATATTTGGCTGCTGCCATTCCATCAATTGGGCAGTGAGCGCATAAATCAACTAATTCTCGAACTGGCGAAAAAAAAAACAAAACAAAACAAATATGCCTTCAATTAGATTCAATTGGGGGAACTGTCAATTAGAAGCTGTTGAGGCGCACACAATGCGTGAATATTGTGGAGTTTGTTTGGCGCCATCTAGTGTCTTGAATTGAAATTGTTAGCTACAGTTTTGTGTTCTGCTTTGTTGTAAGTGTATGAGAATGGCAGTGGCGCCATCTAGTGTGCTAATATAGCAACTCTTGGGGCTTGTGTGAATGCTACATTTATTTTAAATGATTTTCTTGTAACTTTTAACTTAACCATTTTCCCCGCTCTCCACTCTATTGCAGTGCTCAAAGAGGAACCTGATTTATCGCATCATCTGGCCACATCATCTTGCATGCAGCTAGAAGAGATTGCGCCTTTTGGTGATATGCTAGCTGGACTTATGAGCTCATGTTTGCTGCCAGAGGATAATTACTCATTGGATTCTACTTGTTCGAACACGGCGAGAGCACAAAATAACTACAACAACAATAACAACAGCAACAACACCAGCAATAGCAATAACAACAACAGCAACACTAACAACAATAGCTATAGCAATACGAATGTTGGCAACAATGTTGGTGCTGCCAACTCGCTTAACTCAAGCAACATCACAAGCAGCAGCAGCAACAATAGCAACAGCAACAGCAATAACAACAATAACAACAACAACACAATCAGCAACAACGACAATAGCAATAGCAGCAGCAACATTGATCCACTCCTCACGTATCGCGAGGAATCGAATGATACCAGCTGCTCACAGCACCTGCACTCGCCCAGTGTAGCCTCCAAGGTGGGTCCCATACAGCAACCAATTGCTTGGCCAAAAACTGATTATTCATTTCATTGCAGAGTCCCGAGGACAGCAGCATGCCCTCGTTATGCAGCCCCAGCTCGCTGACACAGGATGATGACTTTAGTTTTGTAGACTTTGGCATGCGTGCGCCGTACATACCCATGGGTGAGGACATGCCACTGCTTACCGAAAGCGATCTCATGTGGTGTCCCGCCGAGGACTTGCCCATGGTGTCGAAGGAAATTGATGCTATGCATCAGCTACAACAGCAACAGCAGCAACAGCAATGCGATCAGCGTCTCTACGGTGCTGGCTATCAACAGCAACAGCAGCAGCAGCAGCAAACGCTGAATCAGCAGCAATCACAGCAACAGCAACACTTTAGCAATTCATTGTGCTCCTCGCCGGCATCGACTGTCTCCTCGCTTTCGCCCTCACCCGTGCAGCAGCAGCAGCATCATCAGCAGCAGCAGCAACAGCAGCAGACCAATGTGTTTCCCAGCGATACGAGCGAGTTGGCAGCACTGTTATGCGGCGCTGGAAATGGCACGCTTTCCATACTAAGCAATAATAATGCCGATGAGTGCGCGGAAAGATTGGGTGTTACAACTTTACAGCAGCAGCAGGAGCAGCAGCAGCAGCAACAAACGGAATTTCGCAGTGTGCAGCAGCAGCAGCAGTTTAAGGATTTGGTGGCATATGAGCAACAGCAACAACAGCAGCAGCAGCAGCAACAACAGTTGTTAAGTCTCAGCATTGATTGCAAAAAGGAGAAATATGATATGGCATTATATTATTCCATGGATGATGCATTTGAACAGGATTGTAAGTAACATATGCAGGCAGAACACTGCTGGCAAAGATGTTGAATTAGGCGACAATGGGAGGGTATCTCTGAATGCAGCACGCGCACTCTTTTCCCCATTTGCACATTTTCACTTTGCCGCTCTCCCCACGCGCGACATTTTTGTTGCATTGAAAGAGGCCTACTAATTTGATTAGGTTTGTCTTCGCTCTAAAAATAAACCCCGAACTGGCATGAAATGTTGTTTCTTTCTTTCAATGCTTTGAAGATGATGTTGCTGTGCTTTCATTTTTCTTTATGACTTGGCCTGCCAACACAGGCATATATCCCATCCACGCTACCCACATACGCACACACATATATATAAAAATAGATGAGCACCATCCCAAAGTGGTGGCAAGAAACTCAAGCATTCCAATGGAGGAAAAAAGAAAACGTATCTTTAGGAATATGTCAATTTCAACTGCGGGAGAGCTAATTGATGCGGGTCTCTTACCTAGCGCCCCGTCACTTTCAATTCCAGCACATTTAATCTGGGCGCTTCGCTAGTCTTCGTCGTTCCTAAGAATAATTGTGCTTAATTTTCACACATTACATATTTTGAATTTCACTTTTTTTTGTTTTCTCACTTTTGTCAAGTGCCTGCCACAAGGTTTTCGAATAGACTTTACCTTTGACACATGTCGCGGTGGGCGCAAAACTCTGAGGGCGGCGAGAAGCTACTGCTGCTCAGTGGAAGAATCATTTTTGATTGATGTCTGCGAGTGGCAGCTGCCTGTCGTTTGCTTTGAGTATATGCTGGGTTTGATAGCTCAGGGTACTTCGCTGCTGCCAGCATTGACAGCTGTTTTGGGAGCACCAGCGGCAGCAGTCGATGGAAAAAGTGACTGTTGGGGCGTTGGTGAGAAGGTGTGTGGCGGCGGCAGCATTAACTTATATGTAGCAGCGATTTTTCACTTTCCACATATAACCGTTTATATGCAAATTCTTATGTGTAGAAAACAAAATATTATTGTTTTAAATTAGCATCAATGTCACGGTTAAACGAATTAATAGCTGGTGTTCCGTAGGTATATAAAAGTCGGGAGGTTTTTCTTTTTGTTTTATTTCTTAAGTTTTTTTTTTTTGAATAAATTTGAAAGCTAGACATATGCATAAATAATGTGCTGAAAGTGAGGATATATGAAATGATTTAATAAATACAAGAATTGTTTAGAAGCGTTCAGGAGGGGGGCAAAAAAAAAAAGAAAGAATCGAGCGAAATTTCTGGTTATTCATTCAAGTTATTGGGCAATATAGGATTATGCAGAATGATTTAGTAAACTTACAAAAGAGATGGCAGCAAAAATTTTGATAATACTTTTGAAATTTTTGCAGATCTGAGTATGATTTGAATGTAAGGGTAGTGCGAAATAGTTTAGAAATTTTAAATTTTTTAAGACAATAAAGACTTTTCAAGGGATATAATATGTCGAAAAACTGAAGAACGAATGGAAATTATTGAAATTATTTTAAAATTTTACGATTGTAATTGATTCAAAAAAATAGGTTTCTTGTGGTTTTGAAACATTGAAAAATAATACGAATAGCTACAAGAAGCTGCAGCTGTGTCAGTTATGGTGAATTTAGTAGAATTATGAAGAGTCAATAAGCTTCTTTCGAAGCTTTGCACATAGAAATTTTTAGAAAAGTTCCAATTTTATGTTTTCCCATGATGTGCTGATTAAATATTTCGGAACAAAAAAGGTTTACCAGTTTAAGATTCTTCAAAATTCAAATTTAAAAAAAATAGGGAGTTCTATTATAGACTTAATTGCAAAAGTGTCTGGCGTATACGCTTTATTAGTACAGCGTTATATACGGTTTGAGGATAACTGGGTTATACTTATACCTATTTGTAGTAGTATTTTCCAAGATCTATATGCTTTTTCCCAGAAAACTTCCGTGAAATTATAATCTTTTGTTAAAAAATTTTTAAAATTTAATTTTTCAAGTAAAAGATTTAAACACTTCGAGACTGTTGTCTAAGAACTCTGATCATTTCTTGTCATTAATTGACCTCATCAGCTGACTAAAGCTAGCTCTCCAACATGTTGTATAACAGAAACTTGAATGAATTTAAAATTTACAAAGCTCTGAAACGAAAAGGTTTTTTTTTTTTCATGTACGTACTTTCAAAGTCTCTTCGTTGATTTGATGAAAATTAGCGTGACATTCATATTTTCTTGTCAGCAGATGACATTTTATCATAACTCTTGTTCTTTAGTTTGTAGTTTGCATACTCTAGATGCTACATTATCAGTGGGAGCAGTTCCGAAGCCATTATTTCTCTTTATATAGATAACCTTTTTCAACATCTTTGCCATTCATAAGTCTCCAAAGTGTATAACTTAAAAACTAATAAACTTTACCCTATCCCCATCGTAGCAACAAATGATGAATGGAACGAATTCCTTCAGATGAATGTGAATGTTAATGATAGTCCGGCAGCATCACCAACGCCGAATTTTAGTTCGGCAATGGCAATGCATTCAACACCACCACAACAACAACAACAACTGCTGCAGCAGCAAAATGTGTCACCAATGGTGGCTATACCCATCAATAACAACAATAACAAAACAATGTTGGTGCAACAGCCACAGTCACAGCCACAGCAGCCGGTGGAGCAGTTGCAGGAGCCGACATTATGCAACAAGTTGCCCACCATTAAGCTAGTGAATAATACAATCACAGCACCGATAAACACAAAAGCCACCACCATACGTCTAGGCGATAGCAAAGGCATGCCACGTGTGGCACTGCTAAGCGGCCGGGAGATTATAGTGCAGGCGCTAGTGCCACAGCAGCAGCAGCAGCAAGGTAATAAGCGGCATTTGAGCAGCCAGACAGCTGCAGCAAGTGCAGTGGAGTCGAAGCGCCTGAAGAGCGGCACCATGTGCCTGGAGGTGCAATCGCCGCAGTTGTTGCAACAGCTGATAGGCAAGGAGCAGCAGCAGCAGCAGCAGCCTGCACAGACGGCCAGCAAGAAGCAGCAGAGCAACGAGCGCTCCAATGCGGCGGAGAGCAAGCAGCAACAAAAGCAGCAGCAACAGCAGCAACAACAACAATCCAATTCGGTGCTAAAGAATCTGCTCGTGAGTGGACGTGATGTAAGTGCCGGTTACTGCATTGTGCCCATGCGGCCCAAGAAGCAGCTGGCCAAGGTCTAAGTTTTGGATGGAAACGGATAAGGATATGATAAAATGAACTGTTTAACCTGCCTCTCATTAGCGAATAATCTTCTAAAGAAACATCTAAGCCGGCTATGAGTTTTAAGTTTGTCGGAGTGTTGGATAACGATAAAAATCTAGTAATTTAAGTGACACAGCATGAAACCATTTGCGCTACAATTCCAAGTTGTAGTTGTTACAAGCAGAAAAAAAAACTAAAACTAAAAAAAAATGGATCGATTTTATAGCAAAAGCCCCAAAGCGCAGCAAACGTGTAGAATAGGCTAAGAATTAAGAAAGCAATCGAGAGAGTCGAAGAGAGAGTGGAGAAAGCGAACGTAAAAAGTTACGAAGACAGCACATGCTGTCTCCGCCCGGTTTAGCTGCCTAGTTTCTAGGTAATTCTAGACTTAGCTCCTAGTTAGTTGTAGACTGTAGTATTTAGTATAAATTTTTATTAAGTTTTTAGCTAAGTTAAGTGCAGCAGTATCCCCCAATACTGTGGTGCATAGTGTGGACTTAAAAATTACAAATTTGTAGACTATTTAAACATATACATACAGCTATATATATACATATATATATACCTTATATACAATAATAATTATATATATAAAATATTATTTTGTTTGACTTGTAAGTTTTTAATTGTTTTATTTTGCAATTAGTCATTATAACATATATAAAAAAAATTTAAATTTTATTACTTCGAAACGATTTGTTGATTTCATTTTAAGTTGACCATAAGACAATGTTGTTAAAATTTTTTTATTATTTTTGTTAAACATTTTTTTTTTATTTCTTTGTTTGTAAATAATATCACGCGATTAACGTTTAAAACAAACAAAATAGTAACGAGATAAAGTGTAAGTTACAGACTACCAAAAAAATTAAAAAAAAAGATAACAAAAACAGAATAAAAAGTAAAAAAAACAAGCGAACATCACAACGCAAAAGCAGAAGCAAAAACAAAAAACATACAAAAAAAAATTACAATAAAATTGTAAAAATTTTAAAAAATGCAAATACGACAACTACAAGTTTTATTTTTACTGTGATAAATATTTGTTTCATGATTATATTTTATTTTTTTTATTTTCTTTTGTTTTTTACATGTGTAAGCTGAGTTACGTTTTCAATGCGCGCATTTGGAACTTAAAAAAAATGTATCTTAGTTTGAATTTTTTAAGTTTTACTTTTTGATTTTGGCAACTTTGTTGTAAGGCAAAGCATGCAAAAAGTTTAAAAAACTTGAAATTCGAGCGCTGAAGGTACAAAAATTAAAAAAAAAAACAGAATACAAGAAATAAGCAAAAAATAAATATTATGCTAGCGAAATTATAAAAATATGTAATATGCATATTTTTTTATTAAAAGAAAATATATATATAGTCAAAAGCGTAGACACAATTAACTAAAAATGCTACATATAAATAATTATAAAAATAATAACTATAGTATTAGTTCGAAAAAAGGAATATAGGGCAACCATTAGGCATCTAAGTGTCAAGCTAGCATAAAATGGCGTCGTCGTACTATATTTGTCTACAAAAAGTCTCCACAAGAGTGTTGCGCTGGAAATCACTTGGTCAGTAATAGCTTTTTAAGCGAATTTGACTTGAAGGGATGTTCATTGAATGTGATTTCGAATCGGCATTCTATATATGACTGAAGTAGTGGATTTTGAGGTTTGAAAGCAGCAAGCATTTTATTTTTGTATCTTTTTTTTGTTGCATAAATTTATTTAATTATTTATGTTGTTTGGCAACTGTGTTAGCTTTGAATTTTTATTTTTAAAGCTCAGAAAGGCAACTTGCATAGCGTTTTGAAACCAAAGACGATTTCCACCAAGAAACAATTCCTTAAACTGTTAAAAATAAAACTACAATGAAACTTTTCTTGAATTACAATTGTTCCAAATTCGAAAAAAAAACTTTGTTCGAAAGGTGTAAAGCTGCAGGTTTAAGTTATAAAAATACGAATAGATGACGCCCTCGAATAAAAAATATTCTCTTAGGTTTTGTTATATTAATCACATAAAAAAATAATTGTATGCCCCTTGACTATGGTCATCGCATCTCTATTAAGCTGTTCCATGTCGAAGTTCAAACTGTTATCATCAAATTTACTCCGATGAAGTCGGCGTGCCTAACCAAGTAGTCCAACTGCAAGCTTATTTGATTTACTCCACGTAAATCGCCCGCATCATCATAATCTTTCTAAACAAATATTTTTTAAACCCATAACTGAGGCAGCATCATAGTTGGCATGCGAAGACTACATACATGCATTTATTCCCTCAATTTTTTTTTGTTTTTCTTATACAAGACATTGTTTGATTTACTTGTTCAAGGAGTCAAGTGTGTGCCGTCTGCCTGTTATTATTTGCCTAACACGGCTTTGATAAAGTCCTTAAATATGCTTAACCCTCCCATACACATATATCTACCATTCGCACGCTTATCCGATTGTCCTTTGAAATGTGTATTTAAAAGGCATTTATCGATTTTTCATTTCTCGCCTACTGTGTACTGACCTACATTCCTCGAGTATGGGGCAGAGTGCGATTCAAAAATTTGTATGCGGCAACGGGGGGACACTACGTATTTGTTTGTGGGGGTTACACAACAAATTTTGTATTGTGACGTGACGGCCTCAGCTGTCGTCAAAGTCTTGACTGAACTTTAATTAAGTCCCATTTACAGTGTGCGAGTGTGTTATTGCGTGTCTGAAGCGCATTCTGTGGAATATATATAAATATACGAAATAAAGCAAATACGATAAGAACAAGAGCGTATTGGAATCGTATATATATATATGCATACCTATAACGTTGTCGCAGTTACAGAGCGTATAAATTTACACGCATCGCATATTTAATGAACTCCAAAAGGTTCGAAAGTCAAACTTAAGCTAAAGTGCAGGAAGCGAAGACAACAAGCAGGCTCTGACATATTTTTTAAAAAAATATTTTGCATTTTAAATAAACTCTTAAAGGGTTCTTATTTTTCCAATGCCCGTGGCTATGCTACAATAAGTTTTCAGTTGAGTTGCGGCATTTGGCATAACTTTTGGTGACAAGTCATTCGATTTCGTATACGTTTTCGTTTTCGATTCCTTTTGATACGATTTGACCCGAGCCCAACACTATGGCATAGCATTAGCATTATTTTATTGCCTACTTTACGGCTTAAAGGCATAGAGCGCGCGTGTGGCAGCAAAAATTTATGCCTTTTTGCTTTGCTATTGATTTTGTTGCCAGCACCTCATCCGGCTGCTCCGCCTGGTGCCGCCTATCTTTGTCGTATCTTTGTATCTCTTGTTTCAAAGTATCTGTGTGCGGGTAACAAACATTTCCCACACATTTGTGCCGTTAGCTTTTGTCAGCTGTTCACAGCTCACTTTCACTTTTACTCGCACTCTTTGTGCTCTTTGCTTTTAGGCGCGCGCTCTCTTTCTTTATGTGCCTACTCTCTCACTTACGCTGGGCCGTTTGAGCCTTGGCATGGTGTGCATTTTGTAGGTGACGCTTTTCTGTGCACAGTGACGTCACTAATTTGAGTACGGAAACATTAGATTTTGTTTGTTTTTATGTAATTTGGTTTACATTTAACTAATTTTAGTGTGTAAAAAGCCACAACAACAAACTAAAATGCATATTTTTTTTGGTGATTTAATTTTTTAATGTTAATAAGGATAAAGCGAACAAGAATGGATTTAGCTTCAAGTAGTTAAGTAATTATAAAAAATAATTTTTATAAAATGAACAAGCCCATAGAGTATGCGTGTTGAACATGTGACGTCACACTGAAACTCACACTTTGCGTGCGTCACCTTGACTTTTTTGGGTTTCTCACTCACTTTTTACTCTTTGCCTGCGCTCATTTTTGCTCTCTTGCTGGCTAATGGGTACGTTGAGCCTTGTGCAGCATTTTATTTATTTGCTTCTCCATTTCTTTCTTTTTTTGTTATTGTTGTAACTTTTATGTGCTACACGAGCCGAGCTCAACTTCTAGGCAGCATGGCTCCTACGCTACTTCCCACACCCATTTACGTCACAGTTGGTGGCCAGCAGAAGTCTGGGTTAACTTTGCAGCTACTTGACTGCTCGCTGCCTTGTTTGTTGTCATGTAAATGATTTTTGCATTAATGTTGGGACGCGCTTAGAGTATACAGCAGGTTGGCTGCTGCAACATAAGTTCAGTCAGTTGCTGTTGCCCCTAATTTATGCCAAAGGGATGGACATAGGGACACGTGTAACTGCTGCTGTAATTTGCATTATGATTGGAACGCATAACTTGCGTCGAGATGAAACTTGCGCCATTTTGTTTTGTTTTTACCAACTTGTGTTATTAGTATTTGTTTTCCAATTGTTATTTTGTTGAACTGCTGCTGTCAAAGCTTAAAGAGTCTTGCGACAAAAAGTAAGAGTATTTAAATACCGCAACTACCTCGTGTGCATTGCAGTTAGTCAAATGTATTGTCAGAGAACCAAAACTACCTCCGGTACAGTCAACGAATCTAAACAAAATGATGTAAGCTGCAAAAATACTTAAAAGAAAAAAACATTTTAGACGCCTTTTATAGTCAAATATTTAATGTTAGCATTTAAAGTAATAAAAAAAACAAAACAAAAATATTTTTAGTAAAATTGAAAAGCAATTCTCAAACTCCTAACTAGTAACTTATAGCATTAAAAACACTAGACAAATACCAGACAATTTAGCGTTTAACCGCGATAATCATTTAGCAAGTAAAGAGTAAGCAGCAGATAGAGTTCAACAAATGTAAATTGTAAAAGTTGAGCTCAAGTTGAAGCGTTAAAACAAAAATAATTATAGCCCAAAAAGACTGCGAGCCAAAAACTCTGAAAAAAATAATTATATACAATATAAAAAAAAATGAGTAAATAATAAATAAAACATGTACATAGCCGCATAGTAAATGTGTAATGAAATGAGCATTAAAAGGCAAACACCAGACATACTTTTTATTGTTGTAAATGTTGTGTGAAAAAGCTCTTTAAAAAAAAACTACCAAAAAAATACTAACGCACTGTTTGTCATGTTAGTGTCGCAAGCAGTGCAAGCAGTGCGTGCTTAAATTAAATTTAATCAATGTGGCTTTACGAAATATTCATGCAAATAGTTTAAAAACCATAAAATCCCTAAAATTAACGCTTAGTCTTAAAAACAAAATACAATTTGTCCAACATATGCACAAAATGTATATGTTTCAAATTTAGTTGAAATTTTTTAAAGCAGTTCGTGGGGGGAGTGGGAACAGTAAGGGTGCTGGTGCATAGTTAGCGAAAAGGTTGCGTAGCTTTATTGAGACGGAGTGCAAATTGAAACGTAAACGAACAGAAAGTACATTCAGATACAAAACAAATATACCACATATACCTCAATACATGCATAAGTATCGTGTCGGCAGGCGCACACATGCGTAGCTAACAATTTACATATATACCTCGTGTATACATATATATATACATAAAGTACATTATATACAATATTTACATATATACATAAATATAAATTTATAAAATAGCTAATACCGACTTTTAATAGTTCAATACTACCTACGCATTATAGTCAATGTTGTGTGCTCACAAGTAAATACTAAATATAAATACTAAAATATGAAATAAATACTACTACTAGTCAAGTAAATGAGAGCGAAGCGCAAACAAAACTTGCAATTTTTTACTACCTCCTTAACTTGTTGCATTATAAGATACAAATATATATATATGTGTGTGTGTCTCTCTCTCTCTCTCACTAGTTAAATAACTAAATCTAGCGCTAGTCTAACTAAACTTAACTAAATGTTGTGTATCCTTTTGTCATAGCATCATCATATACATAGATATATATAAATATATATATACAGTTCTACAAATACATACAGACATACCTCGAAAAGCTGCTCCTACGAAAGTTCTAGCAAAAATTATGTACAAGTAAAGCCCACATCTAGTAATATCCCTCAAGCAGTTTTGCTGCAACAACTTTATTAGCTGAAATATATTGATATATATATATATCTTAAAAATACATATATACCAAATATATATATATACACATAAATATACTAACTAATATACAACTAACATATCCGTTTCGTGTAGCCACACGTGTAGCACATTGACGTCGCTCCACCAGAAATCTGTTGACTCATCGGCAGGCTGCACCACCTCCAGCTCCGTCTACAGATGACACAAGCTTTTGGACTGACTTTTGCGTCTGTCTCAGTGTTTTCGATGATAAATGACCATAAACGTAACGCCGTCGGGTTAGATTGAAAGTCATGTCATAATTGTACACTGAGAGAAAATAAGTGCTTGAAGGTGGAAGTAGAATGTTGACGTACGCTATGGCGAGGGAATTGAGAAATTGGGCAAGATGATGATTCAGCTAGTTTTTTTTTTTTTTTTTTTTTTTGGAATGGCCCTTTTTTATCTTCTGATTTGGAACTGCGTTCAGATTAAGTAGTACTTCGGTAATCAGAGTAAAATTTTGTTGTTTGTTTTGGTTTAGCAACCAAATAGCTGCTTTTTACCTAGGAAAATCTCTGTTAATTGAAGACACCGCTGTTCTCTCCGAACAGCTATTAATAGAGATATCTGCATGCTTCGCTTTTGGAGCGGTGACCAAAGTTAAGGGCAATAAATTCATTTATTCCTTTTCTATTTCTGTTTATTAAAGTATCTCGAGAAATTGTTTTTATTTTAAAATCGTTGAGTTGGATAGAGTCAATGCTCTACATAAACCTTGTGTGTGAGCTTAATACGAAAAAGGATTGTTACGAAAAGCAAAATAGTAGCAGCCACTTTTTGTTATTCTCGTAATAGAGTAAAATAAAGGAAACTTTTTTAGAAAAAATTTTATTTCTGGGATTTCTGTGGCATATAATACCTTTTTCCCAAAATTATCTTATTTATTAATTGAGCATTTACTTCTTTAGATAAGAAGTTCCATATATCGCCATATATTAATTATATTTTGTTTCGATCGTATTCTTCAATTGCTTTGCTAGCATAAATTTTTTTCATCATTTTCGAAATGCCTCATTTTTTTCTCTCTCAATGTACGCTACAGCTGCATGGGCTGTTCAGTTTTCAGCAGTCCCTTGACTTAATTTTACAAAAATGCATTTCCCTATGCTCATTTTTCTCTCAGTGTACGACGCCTACTTGATGATGTAGTGAACGCAATTCGCTCTCAATTTGAAGTTTATTATGTGTCGGCTGCAATGGCAGCTATCAAATATTGCGCATACGCAGGGTTAGCCGTTGACTCTGATTAATTGCGCAGACATTATGCAAAATAATATTATGACAGAGAATCAGACACACGAAGAGACGGACGGACGGACGGATGGATGGACAGATACAAATGTAAAGCATGTAGAGCAACAAGTTGGTTAAAAAAGCGTAAATTAGACGCCCAAAAGTAGGCAACGAAAACCCCAACATGGACTTGGAACGCATTTGTCAAGCAAGTCCGTACAAATGACGAGTCATTTTTATACGGCCGTATTTGTTGTTGTTCCTTAGACTAATTTGTAGCTGCTATTCATATGTATTATTTTATATGATTATTTTCGGCCAAGTTAAGCAGCTTAGGGGCGTCGACTCTGTTCTGGCTCTCTGGCTACATGAAAAACTTTGCAGCAAAAATAAACAAACATTTTCTAGAAAGACTTACTTACACTACACAACAATAAAATAAAACCAAAAATACCTCCAACTAGCGTAAATTTAATACATAACTATAAGCAGAGCCTAAATTAGCCTTGAATTTGACTCTCGTTTTTTGAGTTTAAAAGCTTGAAAACCAAAAAAAAAAAAAAAACAAACCAAAAAATTAATAAATACCAGACTAGTCTAAAATGTAAAATGCCGCAAAGTATGCAATATTTTACAAGCAACATATTATATATATAATTTATATATATATACAATATATATACATAAATTAACAAACCCTAAACTAATTAAAAATTCTATATGAATTATGAGAATATTTTAATAAACTTTTGAATAAATATTTTAATACCCAAAACAAAGCAAGCAAATTAACAAAAAAAAAATAAATAAAAGTAACTCCAATACATATATATATATATAAAGATGCTAGAAAGAAAAAGCAAAGAAAATTTCAAATTGTGTTTTATCTTTGGGGTCTATTGCGTTATTTGGATCTCTCTCTCTCTCTCTCTCAATCTGGATGGGATACACTCATTTTCAAGATTTATGTGCATAAATTGTTGTTTTCTGATAAGAACTTTGTGCCGCATGCGGGAACTCATGCCATTGTTCAGCTGGGAATTGATTAATCTTGGCTATTGGTTTTGCTTTTTATTTTGATTTTCGTTGAGTTTTTTGTTTTTGGGAATTCTGAAAGACAGTACAGTCATTCGAGAGCTGACTGGTAATTTATTAATAAGCTTTTGATTGGTATAAATGATGCGCCTCAAAGTCTGCTAATCAAAGTCTTGTATGTCGTCCTTATCAACGCCAAGTAAATAGATTTTAATAGAAATTGAATGGAATTTATATCCAGTGTGCCCGCCCTGTCACTTGGCATAAACACATAACCTGTGCCATACATCTTCATCTGCGGGTCTGGGCGTGCGCGCCATGCTAGGTTTACACTGCGTCACGGCATGGCACAGCGTAGCTCTGCCAAAGCAAGTAACGAAAAGTCACTGAAATATGAAAATGCAAGTTAAAGTTTTAAACTTCCAAGCAGCATGCACACTACTGTCACATTTCTTAGCTTTAAGTGCAAAAGAGAACTATTGTTCATTTTCATTTCTATTTTTTTTCTCATTGACTAAAGCTGTACCATTATATCAGTAGAACGTATTCTAAATATTATCGCTCCCTTCTCTCAAATACAAAACATATTTTCAACATATTTGCCCAATTGTGGCGTCACATTAAACGCTTTCACATGGCAGCCATGCGCCAACGCGGCAGACAGTGTAAACCTAGCATAGCTGTGTGCGGTTTATTTGCATACATAATGCGCCCACATTTTATTTGAATCTCAATATTGACAATTGTGGCAGCTTTAAATAATTGCCGCTTTTATGTCACATACGCAGACATACACCACAAATACAGCAACTCACACAGATACAGTAACTCACACTGCCAAAGATACTCACACACTCATATGTATCTACAGGCACTCATGCAATAATGAAATTAAATTTTGCATAATCAAAGCTACAAAAAGTTGTCACACACAGATAAATACACACACGCGCGCGCACTCACTCACTCACTCATACACACACACAGATACACACTTATACACATAAATAACTTTGAAGCGTAGAAAATTCCATGGGCAACTTGATGAAAATTGGATTATTGACATAGAGCACAAAATTGAAACAAAAAATGGCGAAAATAAAGTGAAATAAAGTGAGGCTCAAATCGGCTGTCAAGCAGCTGCAGTTATGCGAATTTTTTAGACTCTTTGAAAAATATATATATTGAAGGGAGTTTTGAACCTCAAATTGAAATACTTATGTGTATCTTTAAAATAAGAAATGTAAAGAATCTTCTTAGCGATTATATTTGAGCCGGCTAGTGTTAGCTTACTCGCCTCTAAACCAGAAGGTCGGTCATTACTTCGATTCGTTTTAAGCTACTTTTTGAATATGATATCGCGTCTTTGTTTTTAAGTATTCTGTTTTCCTATGTTTTGGCCAACGTTTTGACAGATATGGCTGCAATTTCGTGTCGTCGTTTAAGTTGATATAGGGTCCTTAGCTTGTCAGCGTATACCTTGTATTTTAAATATATCCATAAAATAAAGTCTGATGGCGTTAGGTCAATCGGCTGATCTCGGTGGCCAGTCAAAGACAACTATGTTTTCGAGATTTCTCGTCCGGGGAACAATGAATTCAATGTTGGATCACTATCACTATCACAAAAATAGGCATCACGAAATCTGTTATCCTCGATCTGTAACTGCTGTCAAAAATTATAGAGGTTAAAGCAACTCTTATACTTTTCATTGCCTAACAACGAGTTTTTCAAGTCTACTTTGTAAACCGATAATTTCCAATAGACTAAATCACATATATGCTGACATGTCTAACTGCCCCACATGCCTAACGTCTCCTCAAACCCATCACACCTGGCACTCCTTCAAAGTGTATTCAATAAATTATACGAAAAAATACGTATACGCCGCGTTATTTCACTTAAGGCATTTTATTGGCTGCTCAAATTGATTTTTATTTTATTCAACTTTATTGATTTTGATTACAATAAAAGAATATATATATATATATATATATATATATATATATATATATATATATATATATATATATATATATATATTTTTGAAGAACCTCACGCATATTTATTTCATAAGTTGACTACCATGGCTCACCGAATCCCCAGGGATGCACTTACTAAACCAACCGGCACAGCTTGTTTTGCCTTTGGAGCAGAGCAATTGGCAATCCTTTCGAAAAAAAAGTTTCGCTTCAGCTAGAGGTAGCAAGCCAATTTCAATTTCTTTGCCGGCATCTTGGGCGTCAGCGTCCTAATATAAGTGGCTTATTCCCTGAGCACGACTGCACGACAGAATTACGCAATAAATGTGTGTCTGTAGCGGCACCCAGCAACCAGCCAGGATGTGTGCGTGGTTTACCAAGTGCGGGTGGAGAGGCCAAAAGTCAAATGAAATTTAAACTGCTGCGCAGCAGGGAAAATCGACGCGCAGTCATTACGCAGAAAATTCTTCATTGTGCAGTAACAGCAGAAAATTTAGCTAGGCTCGTTGCCGGCAGGACAAGTGTACGCCAGGACGTACGGCTGCAAGTGTTAAGAAGAACAACGGAAACGGAAAAGTAAAAGTTTTATTTTAATTACTTTTGTTTTTTCCACTCGGTTTCTTGTTGTTCGTTGCGTGTCAGCAACGATGTGTCCTGGCAGGAAGCTCTCATTCAATTTGGCACGTAATGTCAATGAACCGTGCCATCGATAGGACATTACGCCGGCGTTCTAGATATACAGACGCACGCACACACACACACACACACACACACACTGGGAAAAATTGTGGCAAATCCAATTAGAGAGCTTTAAAGTACTGAAAATTTGTTGCCGCTTAGCGGCTATAAAGTTGTGTCCTTAGACTTGCGAGCGTCAGCCATTTTGAGCAGCAATGGCAGCGGCAGGACAATAAGTTGCCAATTATTCTAATGCGCATTTAGGAGCCTTTTTGGCTTTGCCCAGGGAAACAATGTTACAGGACCTGATTGCATTTCAACGCGCTGGCCGTGCACATAACGCCGCGTGTCGCCAATCAATAATTCATCGTAGGATATTACATATTACTTGGGCTGCTCTCATAGAGGCCTTGTCAGGCCAATGTAACAAACAATAAATCTATGACAATACTTTGGGCTACATATTGTAGTACTTGTAGGCTAGATTGGGAAAAGCGAAGTGGTACTGACACCGAAAGTTGAATACCCTAGATTGAAGTTGATTGGACTAAATTGGTTTTTTTCGATTATCCGCTGCGAATACGAGCGATATCTTGTAGTTTTGTATTCACAGATTTTATTAAGGAACAGAAGAGACACTTATTGTATTTAGAAAACTTTTGTATGGAGTACTCTCAGAGTCCCAAGATTGGTTTTGCTTGGACTAAATTTGGCTTTCCGCCCTTCTGTTTGTACATTTTACTTAGGAATAGAAAATATTTAGAAAATTATACAAGTTTAGGAGCAGTACTCAATTGATTGGGCGTAATTGCATTACAAAGAAAAAAGGTCTGGATCGGGTGATATCGATCACCGTTTTTCGATATAATCTGTTTGGGGTACAATGGTCGCAATAAATCCATTAAATGACATGCAGTATGAGTTTGGTTTGTGCGTCATTGGGATTTTGTATGGAAACATCTGTAAATCGTTGCGAATTATGCGACGAAGAGTGATCCGAGCGCACAACATGATTTTCTGAACAAAACGCAGCTATAGTTTTCACAATCGATAAGTTATTTTGAATATATAGCTCGATTTCAGTGCGTTTTGGGAACGTCTTTGAATAACTTTCATAATAATAACGCTCGCAAGCAAAGTTGTTTTTTGCAAATTAATCAGATTCAGATTTGACTATGAGACCACACAGACCCCATGTAAGAGTATTCGAAATTACATGCAATATATATTCTTTACTCATTCCTCAAATGTGTCCTACAAGTCTGACAAAGTTTCCTTCCTTGGCAGGGCAGAGCTGTTAATGTCTTTCTCATTGTCGTTGATATGCCCTAAGGCAGGGGCTTGATTTAGCTGATAGCACAAAAAGAAGGCAACCAGGACATTTTGTTAGAGCAGCCTTCGTGCTAAAATGTAGGCGTGGCAAGGCAGTGCTGAGGAGGCTGCAGTGTCCCCAAAGAGCAGATACGAGGACGCAGCTACTTGAACTTTACTTATTTTTCGCTACACTTTCGATTTCGCTTTCGTTTGTTTTCGGGCTCACTCTTGAGACATATTGGTTTACATGATTCACAGGACACTTGACCTGCACTGAGTGAGTGACTGGTGGCACCACGACGCCTGCTAATGCTGATGATTATGTGTCATCGTTCAAATTGCAGCACTTTCGCTTTTAGAAGTAATTGAGCGTAACTTGCAATTAGCTTTTTGGGTACACGAAAAAAAGCAAGAAAATCCCAGTTCCAGTTCGAATTCAAGTTCAATAAACTGCAGCTTTCAGTATTTCGGCAAACAATATTAAAGCCGAGACGACGGCACTCGAAATATTTGGCAACTTGATCCACATCATGGCTGTCATTATTGAAAATTACAAGCAAGATGATTTTCAAGTTGTTGTTCTGCGCCATTGAAATTGATATATTTGCAACTTCCGGTGGTGCTCAAGAAGGTCTTGTGTCTTAACCCAGCCAGCATTGTAGAAGAGCAAATCCAGAGTAACATCATTAATAGATAGCGAGAGAATTGTGGTGTGGTGCTGATGCTGGTGGTGGTGTGTCTTGCAACGGGCAACGGGCGTTGACTTGGCTTCCATTAAAAATATGATTTATTGCTGTGCTTTGTGGTTGCTGGCTCGCTGGTTCCTTGCTGCCTTGAGCCTCTTTAGATGCTTGGCTTTTGGCTTGCGTTGGCATTCCTTAGTTAACCAAGTAACTGTTTGGATACGCGCACAAGTCTTGTGGCTTAGCCCAATTTTATTTTGTTTTTTTTTTTGCGACTTTTAAGCTTATTTTAATGGCCGCTTTGGTTAGTGAGCTCTCGTTATGGCTGTTGGGGTCTTGTAATTGTTCGTTCTGGCATTGAATACGAATGCGAATTTTATGAGTTTCCAACGTAGTTATCTAGTTAATCCAAGCAAATTTGCATAGAAAATGCACACAGGTTGTTACATAATGTAAGTTATTTGCAAATGCGAATTATAAGCAAAGAGAAATGTAAATTATTTTAAGTTATATTTGCTGCGTTATATATAAGCTTTAATTTAGACTGAAGTTAATTTTTAGTTGCAGTTTAAGTTAATTTTTAAGCTAAAGCTGTATAATCGATCCATTTTTATGAAAGAATTTTAATGAAAATAGCCACGCTTAGATGTTTCAATTTGGGCCGCATCATTAAGTTTAAATAAACCAAAACTACCTTGGCCAGTTGTTCTACGCCAAAAATAATACTTTTTTTTTTAATTTGTAAGGCACTGTTTATATAATCGAGTGATTGCAGTATTAGGCACTATAGCAATTGAGCCTAAATGTATTAAATATCTGAACATGCTGGTCAACAAACTTCATGAATATTGAAAAATCATATTTCTTTTATAGAAACTTTTCCTAAAAAAGCTATTGCAATATTATAAATTTTATTCAGGTTAATATTGAGCAAGCCTCTTAAGTTAATTTGCTATTTTTCAAGTTCGACGAGTTGTATAACTTTTGCGTAAAATTGTAAAATTTTTGTTGACCGGTGTAGTTTCTCTATAAATCGATGTTCCCACAATCTACTCAAAGGAACAGTGTAAACAGTGCCTCAACATTTATCTTTCTATTTAACTTTGCATTCTAACTAATTTCTTCCTTTTTTGCCTACTCTTTCTCCACTACCCCCTAAACAAACAGGAACATTCCAATGACGACGCTGACGAACCTATGCTTATTGACGACAACTCCGTGGATCAAGTGTTACCCAATTCCATGCTGCTAAATGTGGACAAATACGCATTACCCTTGCATTGTCAGACCACGACAGCTGCGGTGCTACGTAATCAAACTAATCCCTTGATAAGCGGTGCTGGCATACAGCTATCACCGGTGTTCGGGCACTCTGATAGCAGCAATGGCGGCTGCATCACCCCAACGCTCGACGACTCGATGCCACCGGGGCTAACAGCCTGCGATACGGATGCGTCCAGTGACAGTGGCATTGATGACAACAGCCTCGTGGAGACAAATGCAGCACGTAAGCTTATGCCACAGTCATCCCGAAGCGTCGTGCAACAGCAGCCAGCTGAGGTCAGTAACGAGCCACCGGCTGCACCACCGCCGGCGGGTACAGAGCCAACTAAAGATTGTGCGCATAGCCGCAAATACTCCATTTCCTATATGGACAGTAGTAATCCATTGTTGGGCACATCCAGCTGGATTGATCTTTGCAATGCGGACTACAATATGAGCGAGGATGCATTTGTATACAGCGCGAATCAGCTGGAAGAGGTGCTGGGCTGGGAAGATGTGTCCCCGAATTGAAGCAACAACAAGCAGCAGCCAGCCACTATGCAACGAATCATTTAACACTTTTCGATTAATTTTTTTAAACTTTTTGTAAGCATTTTTTTATCGGTATAAACTTTTTCTTTGGCATTTCGTGCAACATATTTTCGGGAGGAGGGGGTGGCAGTCCTACAAACGCACAGCAAAAGGTTTATAGCATGTCTAACGATACGTATACGTAATGTCAAATTTTGTAGCCATTTTAACTGCCTGACGAACAGAAGAGAATAACAAATAAACGAGTTTGTAATGTAGTTTTTAATACATTTCTAGAAAAAAAAACAAAGAAAATAAAATTAAAAAAAAAAGATTACACAAAAAATAAGCAAAAAATGAAAAAAAAATTAAAAAAGATGGTTTTCAAGCAAAAAAAATAACGCCAGTTTCTGCAGGTGACAGCTTTCACGCACAAAAAAAAATCAAAATCTTTCAGAAACTGGAAAAAAAAATAAAAATTTTATATATTATTATAAACAACTTGGCCTGTTTCGAATTGCAAGACCACTTAATTCGAGGCAAGTCTTATCAACAAAATACGAAAACTTCAAATTAGTTCTTAAGACTCAAAATGTCAAAAAGTTTTCATCCAAAAAAAAAAAAAAAAGAATTGCTACAAAATAATTTTCTAGAATTACGTTTTAGTTTTTAATTGAAATGTTTTACTTTGTTTTTTGTATCACACGCACTTTTTTCCTTAAATTTAATTTTTGAATTTCTATCAACATTTAATTTGTGTTTTTCATTTAATTACGTAACCATTTTGTGTGCTCGTAATTAAAAAACAAATTAGTTTTAAATAAATAATTAAATAATATTAAGGCCATTTCAATTGTCTTACACAATTAAGTGAGAATTCTCTTTCAATGTTTGCTATCTATATATTATTATTATGATTATAATACGTACACGAAATTCAATTGTCAACATGTTTTATGTTCTTTTACTTGCTTGGTAAATAATATTTTATAAATTTACAAAAAAAATAAATAAATAAAAAAATTCATTTCGATGAAAGTTGCATGCACCAAAACGTGTTCCCATTGTGTTAATTTTGTTTATAGTGGGTTCGTGGCTGAGCTAAGTAGTTGAGTTGTAAACCTGTACTGCTTGATTGTATATGCAAGTGCCAGAAATTTGGGGGGATTCCTTTCATTCCGGTTTATGATTTCCAAGTATTTTTTGAGTGAACACTATTAGGTATCTTTATTTAAAATTAGATGTCAATAGAGAGTTCACCTCTCTCACTCATTTATATAGATCCCAGTTGTCTTCCAACAGCTTTTAATAGAGATATCTCCATGGTGTTTTATGTACATTACGAAGAAAAAAATAAAATAGTTAAAGTTTATGTAAAAGTTTAAAATTTCTTGGGTATTGCATAGTTTTATGAGACAAATAAAAAAAAGCAGCAAGTTCCGGGCTATATATATGCTGACTGGATAAAATCTTCTTAGCAAGTCAGCTTCTGTGTTAATTTTCTGTTTTTTACAGAGTAGAGTGTAAAATAATTCGTTTGGTCAAGTTGGTCGGAGCTTATAATGAACCCTGCCAATCGCAGATCTTTATCTACAGCCACTCTAAATTGTCACATTTTTCCATGATTTCCTCGTCTTTTTTAAATATGATCAGACAGATCAGCATATCATTTTTCTGGTGTTTCTAGTTATACTATTTGAAAGCCCTTCTGCGCGTTAAATTTGATAATAATCTTCCGAATTGTGACTTATATCAAAATGTAGAAAATTAATTATGAAGCATTCAAAGTGTTCTCACTCTGCTTAAGTGGTTTGTGTCTCAGAAAGTTGTGAATGAAGCAGTTCTGCTTGTGGCAATGCAGTGCATACAGTTCAAGCAGTTGTACAAGCAGTTTTTGACAAAATAAATCGTTGCAGTTCAAAATATTTTTTTTTGTGGCCTCCTATTGAAGCCGAATATCTTGAGAATTTTAACTTTTAAAAAGAATATATGATTTTTTTTCTAATTTGTAAATAATTTAAAATGATG
Source organism: Chymomyza procnemis (assembly GCA_035046065.1). Lineage (NCBI taxonomy): Eukaryota > Metazoa > Arthropoda > Insecta > Diptera > Drosophilidae > Chymomyza > Chymomyza procnemis. The sequence continues at coordinate 1,186,859 of JAWNOJ010000026.1, forward strand.
TTTGTTTTTTTATTCACTTTTATTTGACATAGTTTTTAAAAACTTTAAGTAAGATCGGCACTTTTTTTGGATGCAAATTCCTGTTATGGAAGAGCAACTTAAAATCTATTTTTTATGTGACACTTGACCGAAATTAATATTTGACGATTTTTGCAACTCGAAAGGAAAACTTGAAAAATTTGGATACATGTGTGTTAAAACTCAAACGAAGTTCATATTTTCAATATGGACATGGCATAGCATCCACATCGAGCCGACGTTTCATATAGTAAGATGTGGATGGACTACGATGAGCCGTCAGCACTTCGATCTTCTTTTTTAATAAAACATATACATTATTTTAATTGAAAAATATAGATATCGGTCTAAACTTTATGCCTTAAAATAAAAAAAAAATTATTTCAACGAAAACTCACACGATCTGGTACAAAAAAAAATGCAAATACTAAATAGGGCAAAAAATATGGTTTGGAACATAGTGTTCCAGGATTGCTGATTTAAACTAACCAAAAATAAAATCATGAAACAAAACAATTTAATTTGGTTGTATAAAAAACTTGCAAAATAAAGTGTTGAATTTTACAAGTCAAATTTTTTTCTTAGTTAATCTTGTTTCATTAAATTAAATTAATTCAAAACCTAATTAAAATGTTGAGGAAAAATGGTTGAAATTTTTAACCTTCTAATTACAAAGGAATACTTTAATATTCCAAGCCCGTACGTGCTCAAAAAGTAGGATTATTTTACAACGAGGAGCTCACAATTTGGCAAGGATTTAGGCAAATTTGATATTATTGCTCACTAAATCCAATAGTTGCTCCTCTGGCGCTGTCCACTTGCAACTGGGATACTTGAGAGCACAGTGAAAATCGGAATCCCTATTTTTGCCTGCCTCAATGGCCTCACGTAATGCCGTTTGCTCCAGCCAAGATAGAAGCCAGGGCCAGCTGACAGCGCCATCTAATACACGCTCCAGATCTGTAGCCTGCCCGCTGAGCACATTTAGGCCAGCTTTATGCACCAGTGCACACAAGGATTTGAGCACACACGCCTCAAGATTAATGTCATTTTCCAGAAAAGTGCTCTCTATGGTGTTGAACAGACTGGGTAGCGTTGTTTCTTTGCAAGATAAACGGTTAGCAGCAGCACTTATATTTTTTAAGTAGGACTTACCCACACGCTCGCCGCTTTGATTGCGATAAACCAGCTTAAAATTTTCAAAGATTTGCGTTAGGCTGGATTCATTGTCTAGCAGCACACGTGCCGTATGATTTACTGTCTCAGCATCGTTTGACTTGGCAGCATTCTCTATAGTTTCTAGACCCACGCTGCGTATGAGGTGACCCACAAATACGCCGCCCGCTGCTATGAGCCCACAGCTTATAATGGCGCCAGTGTTGATCACAACCAAGGGCTTGGTGAGTAGACAAACAGTTAGTATTCGTTGTAGTAGTATGAATTGAAGGACTTACCTTAGGCGGTGCATTGCGTTTGCGCTTAACGGGCACCTCCAGAAACGGCACCAAATAGTCCAGACCCAGCGCCACATGATTACCCAAAGCATCAAAGCCTATTAGCTTGGGTGCAGCATAATTAGGCTGATAGGCCTGCTGCTTTGCGGATTTTCCATTATTACCATTCTGAATGTAAGCCCTATCCGCGCTTACAACCAACGCATAGCTAGACAGGAGCGTCAACGTTGTTTGCCAAATTGCCTTCATGCTGCCGCAAAGTGATCCAAACCGCCGTCTGGCTTTCAAGCATTTGAAGCTCAATTCACACTTTGATGTGCTACTTGATGTAAGTTACGTGGCGACAACAAATTTGTGACTTCCCAGCGTGGATACGCTACAGTGCCTCTTAACCATGATAATTTCAAAGATCAAAACTAATTATGCCTCATGTGCCTCGTGTTGCCAACTGTTGTAGTACAAAATGCAACAAAATGTGGCGCATGCGTGACGTAACATGAAAACTGTGGCCGTTGGAGCTGGAGTCACATGCGCCGGGTTGGTAAAAAAAACCCTCATCAGTTTACGAAAATTATTTTAAAAATGCCATGGGAAAAATATTAAAAGTAAATACAGTTAATTATCAATACATCGATCGACTTTTGTATGTCTTCAATATGGCGACTACAACATGATTCAGTGTGAGGGACTGTATTCCGGAATCACAGATAGTAAATTTAACATCTTTCAACGAACTTATAGAACGAGCGATTCGGAAATACCAAGAAATAGCCAATTAAATCTGATTTATATGGTAAATAATCAGCAACTGCTGTGTTACTGTCCGGTGCGTCTAAGAAGGCAAATTCAGTTGGGGGTAAACCATTCCTTGAGTTTTTGGTTTGTCTTATGCTGTTCTCAAGTTTGTTTTCATATCCACAGTTCTTGAGCCTTCCTATCAGCCTTCTCCAAGCCTAGCTCCCATTACCGTATGCATATTTCCCACCCTTCAATAATTTTGTACCCATAGAACTGACTGTTCCACCTAACTCAAAAGTATATATTTAACTTTATCAATATTTTTCTTCAATACAGGAAAACATATCCTCAACTTTATTTACAAAACTTACAAATAAACTAAACGTAATCGTTTAACAATAAAATAAATATCTCATGGTTTGTCTGCATCTTCGAGGTATCCCAAGCTCCACATCAGCCATTGAAATACTGTAGAAAGTGTGGCAACGCTTGCAGCCATTGCAAATTAAGCTTCGGCCATTGGCAACTGCGATATATGTGAGAACAATCCCGTCCGCCACGTGCCGCACCAATGGCCTTGAAAACTGCAGTATCATTTAGGTAGAAGTCCAGCCATTGAACACTGTTTTGGAGCAGAACTCGGTCATAAGTTATGTAACATGTATCATCCATCGATAATACTTACTTAACCAAGGCATTGATAAGTTTGGCCGGACTATTTACTGCAATCGCTCTGCTGCGCACCTGCATCGCATTCCTTTGCAGGTATTGGCAAATATAACGTTGTGCACATGCGGACATATCTATATTGTGCTCCTCCAGCTGTGACTCTACCACATCTGTTAGGCTGCGCACTAGAAGTTGGACTCGAAATTAGTATAGGAGTAAATCCGGCTAACCGAATACTTACTGCTTCTTCCGATGTAGCTGTTGCCCTGATTGGTAATATCATTGTGATCATTATAATCATTATCATCATAATCCCTTTGCTGCTGTCTCTGTACATATCCATAGGAACCTACAACAATGGGCGCCAACACCAGCCGCACCACAGCTGCTATGATAGCACCCGTAGCCACTACAACAACTGTGTTCACCAATGCATTCAAACGAAGATTCATTATGCTGGAAAGAGCAGTTCTAGCCAGCGAGAGACTTCGCTTTACGGGCACCTTCAGAAAGGGCACAATGAACTCCATTTCGACACTGACATCCTCACCGGTGGCATGAAAATGAAAACCACGTGCCTCGCGTACGCCTGTCAGCTCATCAGTCATACGCCTGCTCTGTACTCCGCCGCCATCTGCGTTCTGCTGGCGCGGCTCAAAGTCGCGGAAACGCAGTAGCTTCACGCTCGCATTGCCGTAATAATGGTCATAGCTGTGACTGGTACCATCGCTGTCGCTATCCACACTTTCTCCGAACTTGAGCAACAATATGACAGCCATGAAACCAAAATTGTATGTCAGATGCCGAGCAGTTGAAGACATTGTTGTGCTACCTGCTGGGCGGTCGGCTCGCGACTGAGCTTCGAGCTGCCATGGAGCGGACGCTTTGTAGGGCAAATGAGTAGTACGCATTACATGCTTCATGCGTTCCACAATCAAGATATGATATTCATTTAATCAAAATGAATGTAGCAAATAGAGTTGCTATATTATTAACCTGGATATACGTTAAATAAGGCTAAGGAAGTACATTTTGAAAAAAGGTTGTTCGGGAGTTTCGTATGAAAAGTATTTATTGGATAAAAATGAAAGCCCCAAGTTAGTCCGCGCTGACATTAGATTTTAAATGAATTCAATTAGTAGGGTAACATCCTAGTTTAGTAACTAGTGGTGAGTCAGAAGATAATTGGAATTTATATTTTTAGAATTTTAGGTCATAAATAAAATTAAGACCAATGTTAATTACAGAATATATGACTATATTTTTCACTAAGGTTTATTATAATCTTCTTCATAAGGGTTGACTTTCTAGCAACTGCTCAAATTTAGAGATAAGAGTAAACTCCGTAAAAGATTGTGTTATACTCTACCTGAGTAAACTTTCTCAAGCCTTCCAGAACTCCTTGTTGCAGCAATAATTAATTTGGCAATCTGTCTTCTCTAGCAGGAAAGGAATGCCCGAATCGATCAAAAAATATATAAGATTGTCATATTCCTTCGTTACGTCGCATTGATGGGTGTTTGGCAGTCTTTTGGTAATCAACTGTAAGCAGTCGTGTCTGAACTTGATGATTCTGCCTAGAAATTACGACCATAGGTCGATCTGTACATCATTTTATACCAGATGAAGTAACGGATTTGGCAGATCGCTTTTTTTTATGCTCTTCAATCTTCTGTTGAACAAACAGCGGATGTGTATAACCCCAAATCCAATATCAATGACGGTACCGATTATGGAATTTGCAAATAAACAATGGTCATGTCGGCTGCCAAAGTTGAGCATTGTAAGCTCCCGGATATGTGTAGCAATTTGCAAATATTTGACGGAATTCGATCACCGAAGAAATAATACACTACGACTAAGCTCCATTATCTATCAATCGTCCTCCACTAATTACCCACCTCTTCTTGACTATTTTGACAAGCCCAACTCCCGTTATAGCTTTCCAATTCTCCGACGAATGTGGCAATTCCTTGGCTTAGCTTGTCATCAATTCTCAGTGTGAAAATTAGGCGACAATTTATTTTTTGGTTCCGAAAAGCGCTTATCTGATAATTAGACTAAAGCCAACAGAGCATTAAGAGTGTGTATGCCGGCACAACATTAGATATTAGAAAGACATTTGGAGATGATTATGAGCCGTAAAATTTGCATATGGGTACCCCATCATCGGGTGTGTAAGCTGCAAAGTCAGCGCACTTTACTGTTATATCATCGCAGCTACCGTTGGCGGTAAAGGTTAAGTAAACAGAAGCAATAGTTATTAGGTGAAGTAACATCAGAAACGGGATTGCTGAACTTGAGAAAGCACGAGAAACTGAAAATAGCGCAACCATTTGTTACTTAAGTGTAAAATATTTGGACTAAAATTTTTATTTATTAGAATTTTAAAGGATTTTGTTACAGTTTTAAATTTATAGGTAAAGATCCAGATCATTGTACTCTTGCTTAAATTGGGTTATAAATTCTTTGGGGCGCTTACGCGGCGCAGCACACTTGGGTATGGCAGCCTGTTCCAGGCGCTTAAATTTATCCTCTGGAGGGGCATGATAAGCTCTTTTATTACGTGGTAAGCATTGAGCTGATTCCGTAAACTGAGTCACACACTCATTGGCCAGCTGTTCGCTAACAAAACCACCCTTTGCTCGTGGGTTAGCCGGCTTCTTCTTCTTCTTCTTTATGTTGCGCATAATGGGTGGCTTCGGTTCGGCATGCACATTACCCTTGCCATAGATCCATTTGAAGAAGTTCTTGCGCTCGCCCGCGGTGCATCCACAGTACTGAACGGCTGCGTTGGGCGGATGTGGAAACGCGGAGTTCATAGCCCAATCGCTTTCATCGTATTGTGTTCCCTTGTCTATAACATGCGAGCTCTTGAGTCGCTCTGGTTTCATAAGACCCGCTGGCGGTGTAACACCAAAGTCAAATTCCGCTTCGCTGTCTGAAGTCTCTGACAGCACCAGTTCCTCTTGATAGCTGGTATCGACCTGATGCTCTACACATAGTTTCTCCAATTCATCGAGCAGTCGCTTTTTATCCAGAAAGCTTCGGCAATAGCAGCTCACCACGGGTTTGTGGCAGTTGCATTTGCTGAATCCCATTTTCTTCAGGTCACGTTTGACTTCGCGCTTCTTCTTGAGCAGTGGATTCTTCACAATGCGAAACATTACCGGCTTCATATTAGCATAGGGATTGGCAGAGCGCTGCAAGGTAGTTGCATCCTTCAATGGTCGAAACGTTATGGTATATTCATCATTCTTTTTCTCAATGTGCAGCGTTGGCACCTGCACAAGATCCTCGACTTTCTCTTTATGCTGTGATGGCGGGATTTTCTTGTTTTTGTAATAGGACATGTATTTGGACACTGGTATGGTATCGACTGGAAAGTCTTTAAGGAAATAACCCATCAATACGCGTATAGACCGTCGTATGGCACCTGGTCGCCAATTTGGATACTTGGCCAAGGGATTATGAGTCCAAAGCCAACCCATATGCGGTGGCACGCACTTGTCAACACCAAAGCACTCGACATGGCGTAATTTGCGTGACTTGTGCACGGAGAGCAACGAGTAGAATTTGGATTTAAAGGTTGGCTTGCGTCGCTTTGGACGCCTTTTCTTGCAATTAGGGAATGGAGCATCGCCAGCTTTTTTCATTAACTTTGCATACTTGGCCCTGCTGGTCTTCGCCAATTTGCAGGCCTCCGCACATATGTCCGTTATTTTTATTTTTGAATCCTTGTCCTTTTGCTTGAAAATTTCTCTTAGCTCTTCAAAAACCTTTACCATTTGATGATTTTCCTTATCCGCTGGACACTGCACAGCTTCGGATTTCGGAATGTTTTCGACGACGTCGATTTTGTTTAGGGTCCTTTTAAGTACCTTGTAGTCTTTCACTATATCTTCAAATTGTTCGGAGATGTTATCTTCTTTGGGTTCTTCAGTCGAAACACTCGGCTGTGAGGGAACCTCCAAGGTAATAAGCTCCTCTGCAGTGAGATTTTCATTGTATAAAGTTTCTTTGAACTCGGGCACTGGCTTGTAGCCACACTGAGGGCACGCGGCAATCTTGGGTAACCAGGATAAATCTTCTTCACACAATGGACAGCAACGTCGACCCAGTATCTTAGTTTGTTTCAATTGCGGCGAAGAGAACTGGGCACATAATTTGTTGGTATTACCATCGCCCAATACAGAGCGCATGGCAAACTGTGCGCTTGGTTCAGGTGAGCCCTGTACTTGCATATATTTTTCCTGCCCGTCTTCATAGCAGTCTATGCAGAAGGGTCCAGCCATTTCCACAAGTTTCTTTGGCGGTGTCTAAACACATTTATATCAAGTGATTGCTTTGGACTAAGAGTCAACCACTTACCGGACAGATGTCGTCGCTACTCTCGTGAACGCTGTCATCTTTGGCCGTGCACTTCATGCGCGCACAACAATCAAACAATTCATTATCACTCGGATAAAAGCCTAAACAGGGATCGCTAGACCCCCCTGAGCTAGACGGGCATTCAAAATCAGTGCTGTCGTTTTTTTCTCTATTGAAATTTAGGTTCTATTACTATGTATTGTTTGTACCCAAAATAAAATAACATTAACGGGTTACTTACTCTTCATTCGGACACCTCATGGAGATTTTTGTTACTATTGTAGCCAGTCCCACTGTGCAGCACTTGCAGCTCAGCTCGCATTTGGATATGTGCGTGGTGTCCCCGACTATGTTGCACATACGATCGATCACATTGTCCGGCAGCTTATATGTGCCAGAAGCTGTTTAGAAGCTATGATTATAGTATTTCGCGTAAACCGAAGGCATGCAAAAACGCTTACCAATTTCTTTGCGCAAATATTGCACAGACATTGGTATGCCTTCAGACAAGCAGCATAGCAGGGATTCGGGGTCCATGGAAAATTGACACAGCGGCTCCAAGGGCATGCAGTTAACCTCAATTCGATTTTTGTCCAAAACCACCTTGCAGCCCTTGCATAACGGTATATTTATGAACAGCTCATCTGGACATTCAAAATCCCTACCGGGCATATACAACTTCTGGCAGACTATATTCACCGCGTAACAAAATTTATTGGCCATATTTTTGCTGGACTTTTTCTTCTGCTTCTTCGATTTGGCTACATGCGATGAGAAACAGAGAATCGTTAGCGAATTTACTATCCGATTTATACCAATAATTCCGAATTAATAAATATTTACATTTCCCTTTGGACGGATTGTCCTCCTTTTTATCTTTATTTGACTCGTAGTCTGGATTGTCCTTGCTTTGTTTGGAATTACTTTTAACCTTGTTTGGCATAATACAAACGACGAGGATTTTAAAATTTATGTGATTTCGAAATTAATCGAAATCGTTGCTTAGACTTATACTTTGTACCTTAAAATTTTTAGTGCACTTTTCAAAATATAACCAACATGTATGTACAATTTTATATGAGCAAAAAAGTTTTAAGGGCCCGAACAACCGAACACCCAGAAATTTCAATAGAGAATGAATAAACTGTCATACTAGCCAAAGGCATTTGAACATTTCGAATGAAGTCAAATTCACGGCTTACTTAAATATTTTTTAGAACAATATATAAGAAATTACAGAAAAAAAAAATACCAAATTATATCGATTCCAATTGTGTGGATATATTTCCCAATATTTGTGTATATATATGAAAGATTTCATTTCCCCTAAATGTTGGATTTGATGGACTGATTTCCATTACTTGGACAAGCAAACGGAAACTCGGCTTATTCTGCTTAAGGATACAAGCAGCTTCAGCGGCATTCAGACGCGAGGTAATCCAGCTTGGTCCAGGGATCGCGTAGCTTATTCCGATTGCACTGTTTCAAGATGTTAAGCATCAACATGCATCGTGAATCCGCGATTGCAAGAAGAACAATGAAAGTAGAATATACCATAAGTTCGAGTGATTGAGTAAGGAAGGCCCTTGAGATAATCATCAAGTAGTCTGATACGCAATCAAAATCTTTAGATTGCCTACTGCAGAGAGTAAAAAAATTATGCATAATTTCTAAATTGAAACCAAATTTTTTGGGGATCGAGATTTTTATTTCAAGTTATGTAAAATTGATTGCCGTTAATCGTTGGTAACATATTTTTTTACGCAATCTGCTCACTTGGATGTCTTTTTTGCAGCTCTCTGCTTCTTTGCTATATTTCTCAAAATTGGAGGCTTGGGCACAGCATGAACATTACCCTTGCCATAGATCCATTTGAAGAAGTTCTTGCGCTCGCCCGCGGTGCATCCACAGTACTGAACGTATGCATTGGGTGGATGTGGAAATGCAGAGCTCATAGCCCAATCGGTTGCATCGTATTGCGTCGCTACGTTTACCAAATGAATTTCTTTCAAACGTTCCGGCTTAATAATTGCAGCTGGAGGTGTTACACTAAATTCGTATTCCTCCTCACTGTCGCTATCGCTATGATCTGAAAATGAAAAAGTTTCGCTCAAAGCTGGCCAACCATCGTTTTGACACATATTTTGCAGCTCAGTAAGTAGGATGTTCTTATCAATCCAGCTGCGGCAACTACATTCCAATACGGTTTGCTGGCAAATACAGGGGGCAAAGCCAAGTTTTTGCAGCTCATGCTTGAGACGCCGCTTTTCCACTAACTCCGGATGCTTAATAATATGTACAACTACTGGTTTCATATCGGCGAAGGGATCCGCGCACACGGCAAGTGTGACCGGATCCTTTAGCGGACGGAATGTTACTATATATTCATCTTTCTTTCTCCAGACATGCAGCATAGTATATTGGACGAGTGGTTTTGTGGTTGTCTTTGTGCATGATTTTTTGGCCACATGATAGCGCGATAAACAAATTGTATCCACTGGATAGTCCTTTAGAAAATAAGACATCAGTTGGCGTATGGGCTTGGTGATAGCACCGGGTTTCCAAGACTTGTTTTTTGCCAAATCGCACTTAGTCCACAACCAGCCCATGTGGCATGGCACTCTTGCGGGTATCATTTCTCTAATGCAATTGTCATGCCGTATATGCTTATATACACTATTCTGTCGTGTTTCCCAGAAGCAATAGCTGTAAGAAGAGGAATTGCCTGAGGCAGTGCCATACAGATCACAGCTACTGTACTTACCGCTTGGAGAGAGGACGAGGTGTTAGTAGTTTTCGCTTCTTTTTGATTTTGTACTTTAGGTCGATTTCCTTGAGAGCACTTTTTAGAAACTTATTGGTTCGCCGTTTTGAGGAACTTTTGGCCTTCGCGCATACATTACTCAGCTCATTAGTTGCGTTGTCCAATATCGAGTCTATTTCTATTTTACGCTTCTTACCAGGGGGTTCATAGGCGTTGCGCATTTCTGTAAAGATCTTTATCAGCTGTAACCTACGCTGCGATGAGCTGGAAGGCTTCTGTTCCAAAATCTCGTCTGATTTGTCTTGCTCTTGGGATGGTGCGAACACACCCTGTCGTTTCTCCTCCTTAAACATTTTGCGGCAAAGCATTCGTATACGACAACGCGTACATACTCCGCCTGTATGACAGTCGTTGCATGCAGCAGCGGAAACCTCCGGCTTAGCTTCTTTATATTTAGCAAGTTCCTCCTGTGATTTCCGATCCAAAATAGTTTTAAACAAACGTTGATCTATGAGCTCTTTGGCGGAGATATGCTCGTCATACGGCTCTTCTGCAAACTCTGCTCGTGGTTTGTAACCACAATCCGGGCAAGCAGTTCTTGCAGGCAACCAGCTATTATCCGCGCCACACATTTGACAATAATCTGGTCGCACAATCTTGGTTTGACATAAACCGGGTGGATCTTGTAGACAACGCAGGCAAGGTTGCTGCTTTGAAGCGTTCACTTCGGCATCAGCATTGTGGCAACAAGTGCAATCTCCTGCCACATCGTCAGAGCTGTTGTCAGTGGATGTGGGCCACTCAAAAGTTTCGCTTAATTGCTTTGGTGGTGTGGGCAGACGACATGGAACTGGTTTTAATAAGGCCGCAACATTAAGTTCTTTTAGCAAACACTCAAGCTCCAATTGCTGCTGTTTTCGATTTGGTTGTTGCGTCATGGGTTGTGCTCCACGCACGCCACATTGGCAATCACCTGGCTGTGGAACTACTGCCTCATGAGCACAATCAAATGGGGCTTCGGCATGCGAAATAAGACGCTTGTCTGTAATGCAAGTACTGACAGGACACTTCCTGGAACGACCCAGCGTAAAGATTGAGTCCTGCGGGTTCACAAAATTTTCCACGGGTCTACAGACATCATAGCAACCAAAGTCAGGCAAGCGATTTCTATGAATTTTTTTTTTAAGTTAGAAAAGAGTTAAGAGCACTGCATGCAATTACTTACTCGAAGTCAGGATTCTTTGATTCAATTTTAATCTTGAATTCTACAAAATCGACATGTGTATTGCGCCGTAGCAGCTCCAATTTTATGCAATGCGTTGCCGACAAGTAGGGATCGGATAGCTGTTGCATTATATAAGGTGGCAGAATACTGCGACCGCTACCAAGTGTTTCTTCTCCTCTGCGCAGCATAAGACATATACCCTGCGTACCAAGTGACTCAATCAGCTCACAGGGAATAGCCGTAAGCATTGCCAAGGGTTCATTTGGGAATTCGTTACGCAGCAAACGATCTGATGGGAGCTCAACAAAATCTTTGTATAGACGTACACAATAAACATAATCGGGCGCTGCGTCCTGTTGAGGTGACAGCATTTCGGATTCAATGATAACGACATCGTATGTATAGTCCCGCGTAAGTGATTCCATTTTAACTATACTTCTTTGGCTTAAAATTTTGTTCGTCACGAGATAAAAATAACGCTTAAAAATTTATTTTGTAATTGTTGATCTGACATTTAAAACAAAAAGAAACGATAATTATATTTGTATACATAGCCAACTAGATATATTTTTCTGTTTGCTTTGACTTTTCGACTACTTTCTGCCGGGTATATAGCACTAAATCCAAGAAATCTCATAACCCCTCTCTGGCGGGTAGTTTATTTTATTTTTATACCAATCCCATAGACCCAATACCACTGTGCTTGACAGACTGTTGCAAAGTTCATTGCTATCAGTTAGTTAGTTCCCCAACAGTCCAAAGCCATATCAGAAATTGTTTCACCAAAAATGCAACTTTGTTATCGTCTTTTACTCAATAAACATTCTATATTTGGTAGAGTAATGAAATTAACTTAAGATACCATTATGTAATATTAGCATTGCCCAAATAATTTAAATTATACATAATTAATTTGAGTTTCTATAAGATGCGATTTTCTTTAAATATGATAGGCTTGAGGTCTTGAACATTTCACCATATTTTGAATTTGCTTAGTTTTTTCTTTTTTTTTTGGTGTTGAATTCCTTTAAATGTAACAACATAAAATTTAGATGTGCATAATGCATTCAAACCGAGTCAGGACATGGGCTCCTTTCTCAATAACACAAAACTATATATGATACAAGTTCATATCATATATTGCGTTGCTCGAGGGCAGTTCTGCTTTTGTGCTTTTTTAATGGATGGCTGTGTTTGGGTGTTTACTTTCTGGCATTGATGATCTCCACGAATTCAGGCTTCAGTGAGGCGCCACCCACTAGGAAACCATCAATATCGGGTTTCTTGGCTAGTTCCTTGGCATTAGCGGCTGTTACAGAGCCACCATATTGAATGCGCAAAGTAGCAGCTACTTCCTTGGAGATATTCTCACACAGCCATTGGCGCAGGAAGGCGTGTACTTCTTGAGCCTAAGCATAGAAGACAAACATTAGGATTATGACATATGAAAAGTGTGGCAAGACTCACCTGATCTGGAGTGGCAGTCTTGCCGGTACCAATGGCCCAGACGGGCTCGTAGGCCACCACCACATTGGTCCAATCGCGTATCTTTTGCGCATAGGCACACATTTGACGTGCTACCACCTCGTTGGTCTTACCGGCTTCACGTTCCTCCAATGTCTCACCAATGCAGGCAATCACCTTCAGACCCTCGGCCAAAGCATGCTCAGCCTTCTCGGCAATTAACTCATCGGATTCTTTGAAAATGGCACGACGCTCGGAGTGACCCAAAATGACCCAGTCGGCACCAATGTCTTTCAACATAGAGGGCGACACTTCACCGGTAAAGGCACCTTTTGCCACCTTGTAAGCATTCTGACCGGCCACACCAATATTGCACGGCAGCAGATTACGTGCATACATCAGATAGATGGCTGGGCAGCCAATGACAACCTCCGTGTTAGGATCCAATTGTGCCGCGCTGAGTGTCTTGCAGATATCAGCAATGGACTTTTGGTCACCGTTCATCTTCCAGTTGCCACCAACGCAAAACTTACGCGCGCTCATGTTGCTGTCGTTTTTGTTGAAATTCGCGTAGAACTTGAAGCCGCAAGAAAAAAACAAAAAAGGTTAAAAATTTGCCAAATTGAATTCAAAAAAATGTTGTTAGGTAAATGCGAAAAATTTGATTGAAAAATCTTTGCATTTATTTTGTTATCAAATTTTAAAGGATCGCGAACTACGTGCGGCTGACACCCACCTCGAATTATATGAAATGATGTACTAACCTTCTTTTGACCTTCATAAGTCTTCCACTGACAATTGAAAAGCTTTGGAAAAACATCTGTGAATTTGCCCAAAAAAGCATGCGAAACTACGCTTTTGAGTAAGTTGGCAGTCACAACAGCTGTACTGGGGTGGTTGTCCATGCTACTGGTGCTGCTGGCTGCCATATTAACTTTCGGATGACCCGGGTTAGCTTCAGCGGTCTTTGAAATTGTGCTCAAAACACAATGAATGTGGCTATTATGAATTGATTTTCTTAAAGCTTGCATTATGGTTAAAATTTTTACAATAGAGTTTTTAGTATTAGAAAAATCAGTTCTTTACCGGAAGCTTGTATTTGAATTGTCAATCGAAATTGTGTATAACTAACAAACAATTTTTTCGAAAATTAAAGCTTACTATGTTTTTTTTTTTTTTTAATTTCAATAATTCGAAATAAAAAATTATTTCAATATATTTTTTTTTGGGCTTGTCATTTAGCTGGGTTGCAAACCCGCAGCAGCGCCAAAGCTCAGTCAGCTGTTTTGCTTAACTTCAGTAAAAGCTCCGCAAAAGCTTGTGTACAAGAATGAGCTGTATAAGCACTCAACTCGTTTCGCGGTGAGTGTCAACTATTTGCTTATAACGAATTTTATCTCGATTCTGATTTTCAAAACTCCATGAATGACTCTATTGATAAGGCATAACATTTTTTAAATAGAATTTTCACTTTTATTTATGAGATTACATACATCATTTAATCATTTAATCATTTAATCCCATCGGTGATGGGAGCGCTATTTCTAATACGCCATCATCATTCCTCATCACAACTCGAATCACTGGATGAGGGCCACTCAAAGCTCTCATAGATAGATAATTCTTGCACTTCTGGTCTTTTGGGCAATGGCGGTGGGCGATTTGTAGCAGCATAAACCATAGCATCTACATTTAGCTCTTTGAGTAGATGCTGCAGTTCCAGTCGTTGCCTTTGTGATCTTGGCATAGGTGGTGCTGGATGTGCACCACGTACACTGCACGTACAATTAGCTGGATTTGGCGCAGGTTCATTATAATAACAAGAAAATGGCGGACCAGGATGCGACATTAGACGCTTATCGGTAATGCAAGTTGTTGTGGGGCATTTATTTGAACGACCTAGCGTAAAGATTAGATCCCTGGAATTTATAGATTCAGCCAGCGGCTTGCAGACATCATAGCAACCATAGTCGGGAAGGCGATTTCTGTTCGATACGGAACTTTTGTTTGATTAAGTGCTTACAAGACGTTAAAAATAAAAACTTACTCAAAATCTGGATGTTTCGATTCAAATTTAAACTTTAAGTCTACCGTATCTACATGATTATTATTGGCACGCAACAGCTCCACCTTAGTAGAATGTGTGACAGTGAATTGAGGATCGGTAAACTGGCGCAAAATATGAGATGGCAACGTAACACTTGCCGTGCACAATAATTCGTCTTTTTTGTGCAGCGCCAAACACATGCCCTGTGTTGTTAGCGATTCGATGAGATCACAGGGACTAGCCGTAAATTGTCCCAGGCATTCAGTGGGAAATTTTGTGGCCGAAAAACGATCTAATGGTAGCTCCACAAAGTCTTTGTATATACGTAATGAATAAACGTAATAGTTTTTGGTGTTCTCCTTGGGCGGTAATATTTCAGACTCAACAACAAGGACATCGTACTTATACTCTTGCCCAGTGGCTGCCATTTTTTGATAAGATCGAATTGGCCGTAAATTTTGTTACTCAAACGGTCTAAAATTTGTTTTCTGACAAGTCAAATTACGGGGCCAACTTTATACATATTTTTTTTTTCTTCCCAACTTTTTGCTTGCCGAAATAAAAAATAAACGCGTATAGCTTCATTTTATATGCTTTAAATTGATTTTCACAGACGTTCAGGTATACATAAATAGTATTTAATATACATTTAACATAACACTAAAGCTCTATGTAATTGCATATGGTACACATAAATAGACTTAATTCCCTTAGAACATTTAACAAGTATTATTTACAAAAGAAGTCTAATATTACGAATAACAACAGAGATATAGATAGATTCAAGATATTTAATAATAAATGCGCAGAATTCACTAAATGTATATGCCGAGACTGAGAGTAAGAGTGAGACAACTACTCTATATACTAGATTAGCACACGTTTCATTAGAGAGAGCGGGACAACAACAGTAACTACAAAATAAAAGCTTTCTTTTCGTTCTTCCGTTTTGCGAGTATTTTTTGGAGTTGAAGTTTTCTTATTGACTGCGCCTGGGCAACTTAAGAATCAGCAGCGCTCAGAGGTCAACTCTCGATTAGGGACGGTGTTTGTGCCGTTGGCGGTGTTTGTGGCTCGGCAGCAGCAGCAGCAGCAGCCACCGTAGATGTGGACGAGTTGGGTGTAACTGATGTACTAGCAGCTGCGCTTGTTACTACCTGTGGCGAGGCAGTGTCTTGTGTTGTTGTTGTTGTCGGCGTCGTCATCGTCGTCGTCGTCGTCGTCGAAGTGGCACCATGAGATTGGAACATTTGAAAGAGATTGGAATGCTTGCTTATGGGCTGCAGCATAAAGTTACCCACAGATTTGAGAAAACTCTCATGCGCCGACTGCGGCTCGGGTGAGTTTGCGTGCGTATTATTGTTATTGTTACTAGCGGGCGGAGAGTTGGAATCACTTGTGCAAGAACAGGAGCGACTCTTTCTACGTGAATTGCGAGTTAAAGTTGTCGATTTACGATACTTTGGCTTGTGTCCTGGCGCTGAAATTGGATTCGCGCTGCTGTCTATGACATAGACTGGACCACTGCCGCTACCAGTGGCGGGCAGACAATGTGCACTATTCGAGTTGCCAGCCAGCAGTTTGAGTCGCAGTCGACCATTGCTGGGTGAGTTTTGTGTGGAGCAGGTCTGTGCGTGTGTGCCGTGCTCTAGCTCCAACTCGCCTCTATCGTAGGCATTGCAGTCATGCGACTGTTGTTGCTGGCTGTGATAGTCGGTGTCATCCGAACGCAGCTTCTCACGCATGACACAAGCTAGTGAGCGTCGCAGCTCAGCGGCGTCAACGCCACCCTGTGGCACAAACACATCCTCGTACTCTACATCATCATCGAGATCATCATCATCGGCGCTGGTTGAATAGTTGTGGTTGTCATAGGAGTAGGCGCTATCACAGCGCTGATGTTGCGAGGGCTGCTGAGATGAGCGCTGTGCCACTGGCAGTTCTGGCGTTACTGCCGATTGATTACTATCACGGTCACTTTCTTGTTTGGCACTAGGAAATTCGTAGCTTACTTCGCCCAGCTCGGCACCGCTGGAAGCTTCCATAATGTTCCACATTTGTCGCTCTATATCCGTGGTGACTGAGGCCACAGCGGCTACGGTCTGATGTATGGTGCCGAAGCAGGGTGTAACCACACCGCATTTCGGCAGCAGCTGTGAGTTCTTCAAAGCTTCCTGCTGCTGACGCAGCCAAATGGGTGAATCTGCATTTGGGATATACGAGATTAATATAGCACATGTCGACTGTTCTCAAGCCACAACGCGCACTCACACTCACCCACATACATGCGCGGTTGCGTGGAGCGCATATTGGAGTCCATGGACTGTAGCCGATGCTGACTTGCCAAGGAGAATCGATGTATAGCCTCCGCCTGCTGATCTATGTCCACGCCCATGAGCTTCAAAAGCAGATTTTTGAGCGCTGCTCGAAAGTCTTTGAGATGATAGGCATAGAGCACGGGATTCACAGCGGAGTTGAGATGGGAGAGTATGATGCAAAAAAGTGTTATCTTGGGATGCACATAGCAATTGGGACAGAAGGCCTTAATGCAGTTAATGGTGTACAGTGGTATCCAGCAGACCATGAAGAATAGAACTATGATGGAGAGATTTTGGGTAGCCTTGACATCACGTTTGCGCGCAGCGCCCAGCACGCGCAGCATGGTGCCACCGCGACCAGGCGTAGTCACTTGTATCTGAGCGGTGGAAGAGCGGCGACTGAGATCCGAGGCAGGATTCATGGTGACAATTTGGCGTACCTAGGCAGCAAGACATGGGGGGTAATGCAACTTATTTGGAAGTGCTCTCTCGACTTACCTGCTTAATGATCACGCGGTAGATGTGCGCGTAAAATGCCAACATGAGCAGCGCAGGCGTTATAATGGTGGCAAAGTAAAGAAATACCAAGTAGTCATAATCCATGACCTCAACGAAAAGACACTGCTGATTGTGATCCACATTTGCATGCCAACCAAAGAGTGGCAGAAAACCCACAATTGTGCCAGCTACCCAGCACATGGAGATGATGACTAAAGTAAGAAAGAAAGGTTTCTGTCTAAGTGAATTGCAGACTAACTAACGGAAGACGTATAAATCAGCGTCCTTCGAAAGCGAGCATGAAAATAGCCAATCAAAGCCAAAGACGTCATGTCTAGCCATGGCTTAAAGGCGCTGCATATTGGTAATGGAAATGCACTTTTAGCAGCTGTGACTCACTGACTCAGTGACTCAGTACGAGGCTGGGGGCTTTGTTTGGCTTTGCGTCTGTGGCAAGTTGCAATTTATGCTGCATATTTCAGGGCGATAAAGTAGTTCGTGCATTGAACCAAAGCTGAGCAAATGACGTAAATGCATAAAATACAGAAAAACTGCTTTTGTTCTGGATACACGGCAAAAGGCACAACTCACCAACATGGCCAACTTTGAGCCATTAGCCAAACAAAGGCATCAAGGCCGTATAGTTGTGGCCAAACAATATATGCTTAAACAAAGAGCTTAATAGTAAAACAATGGCCAACACGAAATCGCAAAAAATTTAGCACCACGAATGTAACGTGATGGGTTACTCTGCCTTCCATTACTTCACGCATGGACAACCCGTAAATACTTACCAATTGCGGTGCGTGTACGCACATTACGCGAATAGGCCATGGGATAGAGTATAGCCCAGTAGCGATCGACGGAGACGGCCACCAGACAGAATATGGATATTGTACATAGCACCACCAGTAGCGAGACGGTAAAGAGGCAGGCATGCAGATTACGTGGTAGTCCTATAGATGCCAGTATTGCAAATGGTACGCCTAGCGAACCCACCAGGAAATCCGCCATTGCCAGTGAGACAATGTAATAGTTAGTGCGTCGCCTAAGCTTGCGTTCACGTCGAAAGACAATGATGACCATGAGATTGCCAATGACACTAACAATGGCCACGAGTATCTCGAAGACGGCATAGGGAATGTTCAGTTCGGTTGTGGGATTATCGGCTGTTTGCTTTTGCGTTAGCTGCGCAGCATGGAATGGTTGTATGGGCAGATTGATCAGATTTTGTGAGCGATTTGTGGTGATGGCAAAATCCGTAAATGAGAAAAAACGAAATTCGTTCATCTTGCAGCGCGCAAATCTCCAGAGAACGGGAGAGACGGTGAGAGAGTGACAAAGTGAAAGTTCGCTAATTGGTTATTAATCTTTCTTTTTTGTTGTATTTTGCCTCTTTTGTAGTTGCTTTTTTTTTGCTATAAACAATTTCAATTAATTTGTGAGCTGACTTGCGAATTTCTTAATAGAGCTGAGCTGGCGGCAGTACAAACAGCAGAGTATACCACATGTTGCACGTTGCGTATACGCCATGTCTGCGGCAGTGGTTAGGCGAGTGCGGCTCCCACTGCGGCGTGTGTTCACACTGTCGTTGTTGTCACTTTTTGCTTTGTTGTTGTTGTTGCTCTCTCGCTCTCTCTTATTGTTGTTACATATATGTATATAACATATGTATATAGTTGTTGCACAAGTTCAAAGTACATAAGCCAAAGGCATGCAAGCCATTTTTCTATAGCTGCGGGTAAACGAAAGAGAGAGAATAGAACAAAAATACAAGAGCAAATTAATCATTGTTCGGCACGTTTACATCGCACACACTCAGATACACTCATATACACTATATACGCCGACACACACACACACACACATAGAGTTGTCCCAAACACACACACAACAGTGGTGTAGTTTATTTTTTTTTCAGTGAAATAGAGTAGGATAGTTGTATTATATGAAATATTGGAATCTAGTAATAGTACTAATGTATCAAGCTAGATCTACGGGAAACGGAAGAGCATCTCAAGGATACTTTTTATTATTGTAGCGCAGCACAAGAAAACAATTTTGGAAGAAGAAAATCTTGAAAATATATTAAAGTTGTGTTTGTTACCACAAGCAGCCCCGAAATACTTTGCATTTAAAATTTGCGAAGATGATGTATTATGACAAGATTTTTGCTTCAAAACTGTTTTCTTCTGCTACAATAAAGTGTCCTTGATATGTTGTTTCGTTCCCGTGCTTTCCAATAAATACAATATTGATTAAAATCTGCTAGTTTCGAAACTCGTCCCCTCTAAATACACAAATTAAACTCGAGATTAGACTTAAAACAAAAACTCTTAACAATCCCAGAAAATTACAACAAGAAAGTTAATAAATTTTATTTAATCCGCCTCTGAAAATCTAGATGGTCTAGATTTCCAATTCGATTTCAACGGTTTTGATTGGAAACGAAGTCTAGAATATGCATGTGTACTTCGGTAAAATTTTACAAATTTTCAACCCTAAATATTTCTTGCTAACGGCGTTGGTGTTTTCGGCTGCATCAAGGAGTCCTCATACTGACCTATTCAAAAATTATTCTGAACAATATTCTATAGTTAAGGGCTGCAAAAAGAATAATAAATTAAGAATAAAGAATGTGATGCTTGCTCTTATAAGCAAATCTTATATCATTTTAATTTTTATTAAAATTCCTTTTTTCCAAAATGATCCCCCCTCTGCCCCACTGCCAAACACACACACACAGACAAGTCAAGTCCAACCCGATACAAGAGCGCACTTAATTGCAGCAATTTTTTAGTGTAATAAATTGATAAATATTTGCCAAAAATATGTCGAAGCTTCATAACCGATAAGAACCGGCAACCCAAAGAACCAAAAAAAAAGAGATTTGACTGAATGAGCATTATCTCACACACACAAACACACACACACACATACTGACACTAACCAGCTGTTAAAGTAAACAAGCTTCAATGTCGAAAACAGCATTGGAATCAATTGCCAGACAATAGCCACTACCAACTATAGAACGAGCTTTAAGCGGCTTTTAAGAGCCAATACGATAGACACACACACACACACACACGCATAGATACTCACCAACACAATCGTAAATAATAAAGTCAGGATATTGCTTGTTTACCACAACTTGAACATATGTGTTTGTATCTGTGTGTGCGCCCTCCCCCTTTTTTTTTGTTTTTTGCTGGTAATGCCTTGGCTTCATGTGACACCTCCCACATTTGCCACAGGCTGGACACACAGGCTACATCTACGTCTAAGTTTCTTGAGGAAATTGTCTAGTTGAGTTATCAAAAGCTGGCATGAATTGCGTTTTTAATGGCCATTAAATGTGCTTGACAGTTTTTGAAGCATTTGCTGTTCCATGGTGTTCAAGTGGGTGTGAAGTTTACACTGGACACTGGCTGCTTATATATCAAACAAGATGCATATCTCAATTATGTGGCCAATGAAATGGGCAAGTAGTCAGCATAAATGATAAATCCATTGAAGCAGGTGGATACAAAATGTATTTATTAAAAAATATTACCCTTTAAATTGATGTTATTTCAGGGAAGTAAAGAGTTTTGAGCTTCGGGCATCAATAGTGACGCTTAATTGAGTCAATGAATGAAAAAAGGCAAACGAATTGATTCACTTTTGCGACTTATGAATTTATTGCTAATTGATTGGGTCAATTTGGAATTTATGGAGTTTAGTAATTAAAAACCTTTCCGGAAAATTTATGTATTGCTAAAAATTGTTTTGTTCAGTTTTCTGTAGGCACTCAACGCAATCTTTTAGTATCTATTCGTTGTGATCGTAAGAAGTCTTTATATTTTCATAACTCGTCTTCCTTAAAATTTTCTATCTAAAATTATAGCGTTTATCGCCATTATTCAAAATCTGTCTAGTGTGACCGTACACGAATGCAAAATATTTTTATCGCTGTGTTAGTGTGACCAAATTTTTGAATATAAATGTTAAAATTTTCAACAAATCTACGTTTTCGTCATCTACCTCAAACAAAAAATTTTAATAAATTCACTTTTAAATCAATAAAAATTTTCAATATATTTGCATTTCCTGAAATTCTTAAGCAAATGCTAAGGCGCATACTAATCCTTACACGCAATATATCATTCAGTGTAAACAGTACTCAATTGTACGGGGTAGTGCTTGTGTAAGAGGAAGCTGTGGTTGTCAGCTTTGCGCCAAGTTTTCACACTTAAAGTTGCATGCTCCATCATGCCACTTCAACGTTGTGGATGATGATGACGACAACGATGACGACGACGACGACACCAACGACGACGACCAAGACAAGCAGCACAGCAAAAGTGGCAAGTTAGGAGGAGCATCGCATCGATCAAGTTATGACAGGCTCTGAAGCAACATGAAAACGTTTTTCATTTAATTGGCTCTTTACCTACGACCTTTGTGTGGCACTGCAGCACTTGGCCTTGGCTTTCAACAACTGCACACCCTGCGATTTATCAACTGCTACACTCACGTGCAAGTGGCTGCGGCGGTCAGATGCATATAACACCTCAAGGGCTACGTTGCTACGCTAACCTCTGGCACATTGTCTTACGTTGGCCGTGTTTTGTTTAGTCCAAGCACAGCACTTAAGAGTTGCCGCTTGTTTCCCAACGCGCGCTTCTGGTCACGTCATTCCCCCCGGTGCGTGCGTCCGCATTGCCTTTGCTCTTCTTACATGCTTGCAACATTAACACCGTAATTCAATCGACCCTTATTGCTGTTAGGGGGTATTGGGACTGCTGTCGCCGTCTTGACCAACTTGTTGCCACTGAAATTATTTTCATGCGCTACCCAGTCCACCCCAGCCGCAATTCCCTTAAGGTAACTCCTACCACTCAGGCGCACAGAGTCTACATAATTCGCTTTGCGTAATTGGCTTTCGCCTAATTAATTCAATCGAACGCACGGCTTTGGACTCGTGGCAGTAGGTCCTTTCGGTTGCCGCGAAGTTGTAAGTAAATTTTAGTGTCATTTCAAAAAATGGAAAACACAATCAGCCAAATGGCCAAAATGGTGGCAGCATTCCCTGGGAGGCAGTTTTAGCCAGTTGTGACGTCTTTGTTCGCCGGTGACTCAATTAATTTGGTCAATACAATTTGCGTCTTGGCCCCAAATGAGTGCGTGCTGGAAATGTTTAAAATTTGCACTTGAGCAGTCTTGCTGCGTCTAAGACTGGCTTGTAGCGACCGAAGTTCGATTAGTTCAATGTACCCAAACTACGCTTTAAATAATAAAAGTTTAAAGCTCTATTTGGTGTATTATTTACTGATAATTAATGTGCCCATTAGTTATGAATTTTTAAACAATGTGCGTGATATTACTAATCAATAATGCTGACTTTGAGCACATGAAGGCGTCTGTGTTAGATATGAACTTGGTTCATGGAATTTGCCGCATTGCGTGAGTCACAATCTTAGCGAAAACTGAGCCGATAGTTATTTACTTTAAAGCGATTATCGTTATCGGACTTAATTGAAATTTTTCTTTAACAAAAGAGAACCGCAGAACTGTAAGTTCTTATCTATTGCAACTTGAGAACTTCATAAGAAAAAAATAACAAAAATTTTAAGAAGTAGTTATAAGCATTTTAATGATTACTTAATATATATATTATGAAATGAGATCATATAAGGGAATAGTTGTTCCTTTGTGCAAAACATATCTCAATATTCTGGATACTATGCATTAATTTTTCGGATGTCTTGAGTTTTTTTTTCAACGCGTAAGAAACGCACCTTTGGCGTGGCCAAGTTTATTTTAGTAGTTTTCCGAACTTGAGTATCCGTGTAATGAGCAGTATTTTTACGATTTATTGCCTGACACGCCTTCGACCAAATTAATTTTTAAATTCCAAAATCAAAATCAAGTAAATGCTGTTTATATTGGAAATGAAAAATCGAATAATAAATCACTCATACGCAGCATGCGCCGCGCATGCAGTCGCGGTTCCTCCTCCTTGGGGAAACAGTCATAAAACATAAACTATCCGAAAACTGTCTTGAACTTGTAAAGGCTTTTGGAATGCGCATTGAGCCAAAACTAATTTGCTCTTTTGAATTTCATGTGCAAGTGCTGTCAAAATCAGTGTCATGTTGCCATTAAGTGTGTTTTCATGTTGAAGGACGACGCATCGTAGGGAGACGCCCAGCACTTTGCCGGGTTATACTAAGTTGGCCCCCCCTGTCCCCCTTTTCGGCACAGTCCTTTTCAACACTTTTGGCAACAAACCGAAAATTGTGCTTTCAACTTACGCTGCATTTATCTTTATGCTTTCGGGTTGCTTGGCCTCCCCCATTGGCATTTGGCTGTTACATTTGGAGGTATAGTCAGCGTTGCAGTTGTCCTTAGACGCTTCTTGAGCTACTTATGTTGGAATCCAGGGCTGCAGAGAAAATTCGAGCTTCTTAAAATCCAATGTTAAATTGTTATATTATTGAATCATGATTGAATTTTTAGATTACTGGAACCAAGAACTATTTCTTTAAAAAGTTCCTTTTAAAACTGACTAAACTAATGCCTAAAAGTATCATTTGTGTACCTGCAGCCCTAGTTCTTGCACTTTTCGTTGATAAAGTGCTCTTCGTGAACAGAGCTGTATCTGCGCGCTGCAAGAAAAATGAATGCGTCCACGATAAGGACACAACAGCAAAAAAAAAACACTTATTTACACTTGTTATATTTTGTTGCCTTTGATAAATCGGTTGCAAAGAGTTAAAACTTAGTTTAGCAGTGACCTCCCAACTCATGTTGCAAAAGAGTTTTTGGACTTGTACAAATTTTGTTTAAAAATCAAAAGTTTCATAAAAATGCAATGCCAAGCCATGACTGGTTGCTGTGGATACATCCCTTGTCATTTTCCTGCCTTCTTATTATTTCGCTTGAAATTTTTCACACTTTGTCTCAGTTGCACTCTTTTTCCCTTTGGAAGGTCCAGGGACACTCACCAAAAAGGACGCCAATTATTGTGACATAATTGGCGTAACTGTTTGCAATCAAAATTCACTTTATGCATATTCACAGGAAGCAGGCTCGTTGTCACTTTGGTATTGTTTGTACAAAACGAGAATTTAAAGTTATTCATTATGATTCCTGAGATTTAAGGGGTCTTAAGTTTGAGTATATACTTGCAAAATGTATGTATCTCCGTGCGAGCGCTAAAGGAGAACATATTTTTAAAGAATTCTGCACGCTCTTGTAACAAATACAAAATAGTTTGATTTGGGATATATTAAAACTGCTGCTTAAAATATAAACCTTTTTCAAACTAAAAATCAAAGCTCGTAAAGTTACCGAGGGATATAGAACGGATTGTACACCAAATTAAATCTGACAACTAATAATGGATTCACTTAATTAGTGGTTCCAGAAGCAAACTAAAAGGTTCAGTGGCTTTATTTAATTACAAAAAATAAGGATATTCGTTGCGGGCCTCGGTAGCGTGGTGGTGGCACACTCGCCTTTAAATAGGAAGGCCGGTGGTTCTACAGGGACCTGTACTCTTGTACCCTCTGCCTTTGGTGCAGTAACTATAATCAAGGTCTTTTATTCCCAGTGTGAACGAAATTAGCAGCGCATGAAATTGTGTGCTTAACCGATCGTATATCATAGAGAGAATGTCCACACTCACTTTCTAGTTATTCCCAAAAACTGGATCACTTACTCACTGCTACGCACCTCCATTTGAAATATCTAGATGTTATCACTTAAATCGAACGCGATTTTTTAATCATCTATTTTATGGAATTTTTCTCAATTATTAGTTGATTTATATTCAAAGGACTAACTTGAAAAAGTCAATCTCACTTAAGTTCGTTGGACTGTGTGATGGATGCACCACTTTGACGTCAATCTGTGTTGACAGCGCTTTCGCTTTAAATGCGCTTACCCATAAGTATCCTGTCGTGATAAAACTAAAAAATCTTAAAGTTCGGTATCAGTTTTGCTTTTGTTTTTGAGTGTTATCTAGTTATCTGTTTTGTATGTTCATTTATCTTCGTCTTCTAGTGCGTTTTTTGTGCTCGGTCACTGTCTGGCACTTTACACATTTAATTACACCGAAAATGGGGGAATAACTTCAAGTGAAATGCGACCAACTGCAGCTGCAGCACATATTTCCCCCATGATGATAATGATGCGCCATTTTGTTTTTTTTTTTCGCAGCTTTTCCTTTCCCGATTGATTACTTATAAAAGCGAAAAACCAAATTAAAAGCAGCAAATTAATTTGGCTATAGCTTACTTTGGTCAAAAGCGTATATACATCTCATTGCGATAGCCAAATGATTACTTAACGTAATACGTTGTCGTACTACGACGTAAGCACTACGTCATCGAAGCGTTAACATATTACAAATGGCGTAAGCAAAGATTAACTGTCACAATCGTCATAACGGCATTTTTGACATATTTAGCATAACGGTATACAATTGCGTCTAAATTTAACCGTTTAGCACGTGAGCAGCCCATGCCGGTTGTAAAAGTCGCCATTGTTTACATGTTTTTCTATAGGAAAAAACATAACAAAATAACAATTGCGTATCGAAATAGATTCAGGCGGAAATGAATTGGAAGTGTATAATGGCAGCGACGGTAACCGACTATGGGACACACTGCTAAAGTGCAAAATCATCTTTTTGGGAAGATCACTTTATGTTCTTTTAATGTAAGCGCACTCTTTATATATTATACTCTAATCTGCATACCTCCCTTACGCACACATTCTTAATTTCTTCAAAATTCACACTGAAGTTTATAATAAGATAACTCGGAAGTACAATGCGTATCGAAATAGATTCAGGCGGACATGATTAACCGATTATGGGATACGTTGCTATAGTGCAAAATCCTCTATTTGGGAAGATTACTTTAACTTCTTTACATATTCTTTCCTGAACTGAGAATGTAAGCCGAAATTTATCTGAAGATCAGTCACAAGTAGATTGCCGGACTACGAAATTGGCTGTTTTTGGAGTTAAAGTTGCAATTGGTTTATTTGTGGCCAAGCATCATCTATTTCGTATAAGACTTTTAGTAACTTGTAATTTCTAAACTTACTTTACAAAAGATTTTTGAAAGCTAGAAATTATATAGATGTTGCTGACAAATATCTTAATAAAATAAAGCTATTATTATCTATGCAACAAACATAGTGAGCGATGCGGTAAAACCAAAAAACCGCTTGTTGAACTCCTAAGTCGGCTTTATAAAATTCTTTGTGAAAGACAAACATGTTTTAGAATTATTTTAGAATTTTTTGATTTACTCAATCTCATTTACATAAAAGATCCTATTGGTTCAAGCAGTTAAGCGATAAATTTTGTTAATCAATCCACAGGGCAACAATTTTGGTGACAAAAGTTCGTAAAAAGCCCATTTAGCTTGTTACTCTATAAATAATACAAACAAAACCAAAATCTTGCGAACTTCATTTTCAAAGTTCACTTGGTCTGCACATGTGATGCTTCCCATGTCAATGGGATCGAGACCTGGCAGCTACATACAATGTTGTCAATAAATACGTTGCGGATGTGGCAGCAAAAAAAAATCCCAATGAATAATCACTTGTTGGATTGATTGGACTTGGTAGTAGTAGTAGTGAGCGTGCGGGGTACATAAAGAAGACACACAAAATGCATGTATTTGGGACAATGTTGGATAGTTATATGGCCTGACAACGACCAGCCAGCCGGCTACTATATTTGCCACCAGCTTTTGTGCGCGGGCTCTAAGCAGTTCCGTTGCGTCCGTCCGTCGGCCCGTCCATATGTCCTGGTTATCAGCATTAGCAGGCTTAACAATTTGTAAGCAGCCAGAAAGCAATAGCAACAATGAATACATCGACAAAGGCCGTATATATATGTATATGGTTATCATTTTTGGAACGCAAATGGTGTAAACATATAAGTAAATTGTAGGTAATTAAATGTTATGAGTTTGTTATCTGTTGGATGTACTACACGCAAGTCATCATTTCTTTGTATATCGAATACTACTCATCGATGCTTGTCCAGCTGTTGATTGACATGTCAAAGCGGTTTAGCTGTAATTTGAAATTTATGCCCAAAATCTTGGAGGTCCTCTGCGCCGTAAAGTTATTGTAATCAATGTTCAGTCGTTAGGAGCAGCCACAGCTGCAGCAGCAGCCGTAGAAGGGGGGAATGCTAGCTTAAGCAACCCTTGACAGCAAATCAATCAAAGAGTGACCCATAAAGCCGTACACATACAACAACACTCCTATACAAATTAATACACATTTGAGTGACCACAGGACATGGCTTCTTGTCACATATTTCACAATATTTCACAATATTTGGCAATTTTGTTTTGTTGCATTACATTTTTTTTTGTTAGGTTGAATACCTTTTATAGGGATGTATGCCCATCACCCAAATGAAGTGTTTTGGCACCAAACGAGACTTGTGATTTTTGGATGCCCATACGGTCTTATAAATTGGTTCTAACTGATCCTTGTGATGTTCCAACAAGTTCAATAATGACTTTGACGCTCTATCGAAGATTTTCGAGCACTAATTCTTGATTTCGTCGACATTTTGCTCATCAGTCGATGTGGATGGTCGTCCAGGCCGCTTCGTATCCAGGCATTTTATTTCGAACACAAATGAATAACTTCAGACATTGTAAAAATCGAAAAATGCAATTTTGTTTGTTTACAAAACACAAGATCAACTAAGCAGTCAGGCCCACCTTCAAATGAAAGGATTTATCCCCTATGCCGTTTACATTTGAAGTTCTTGATCATTTTCGCCCACAGTAACATATATAACTAAAGGAAAAAGACAATTGAGACATTCTGAAAGTCTCATATCTTTTTAAAATTGGAATTATGACACTTATTTTGAAGATAGTTGACCTATTTACTTTATAAAGTTAAATAAACAAAACTTTATATTTTGGTATACCCCATCCTTGAAGCAAAAAACGTTTTCATCACTTGAATAGGCTGTTCCGGTGCTGCAAATCAGTTATAATCTTATTCCCATTGATTGTCTTTCGCCAATCCATTACAATGACCTAGAAAACCATACTTGATTTATCAAGTTCGAATAATTTCAATTCTTTTTCTAACGCTGCAGATTCCTGTTTGTAGTGCCCATCTCTTTGTAAAGAATGTATAAAATGGATAAATAAAACTCATTTCCAAGAGCTACCTTGGCTACAAAATTATAAAAAGAAAGCCTATAGTGGAAATATTTGTATCCAGCAGAAAAAAGCGTTTGCCGCTTTACATTAAAGAGTATACCAAAGTCTAGCTCTATCGCCTGCAACTGCAGCCCCACTTGTTGTAGGCTGTTTCAGTGCTGCGTACAACACTGCGTATGAGTAGTGAACATGTAAACATATATTTATTTCATGCTTCAAGTAAATTGCGGCTCTGTGGGACTCACCCAACTCCCAGTTGTCACGCTGTCATCATTTAATTAACTTTCCGGCTATGCATCAAAGGACATCAGTAAAAAGATCTAAACAAAATGTTTGCCCAGTTGTTTTGTAATAAAGTTGGCATAGACTAATAGGACTCTGTGATTGAGTTCCGCTTACGCTTGAAGAGTCAAAAAGTCAGCATTACTTTGGCCAAAAAGCAAAACTTCTGGCCAAATTACAGATGCAGCGGCACAGGCTTTAAACAGCTTAGCAAGTCCGCTGTCAAGGGCAAGCAAAAGACATCCAAAGACATTCAAAAAAGCAGATTTTCCGTGACTAGGAATAAGCAATGCGCAGCAACTTATGTTGTGACCTGTCTGTCTGTTTCTTATGTGCACACAAAGGGTTACAGCGCTTGAAGCAACAATGGCGGCATAAAAAATGGGTATAGATTTTAAGATGCAAAAGTGGAATACTCTACATTGAGATAAATGCTCTAATTATCCAAAAAAAATGTGGGTTCTTGATTTTGGTGGATGACATTCGTTCAAAATTATTGTGAATTATAAGGCTAGGGGCGGTATTCGGGCAAGTTTTTTGTTAGGGATTAAGTAAAAAGACACAGGAGATCCCACGCCAGTGGGAATGTGAAGAATTTACTAACAAAGTCTAGCATAGAGATGACATATATATATATAAAAGAATGAGGGATCACCTTTTCGTGTTGCTGATATCGATAAGTTAGAAAATTAATTCATGAATCCGTCCAAGAAAAATTGAGTAAACAAAGAGATGATGAATGCTTGAGGTACTAATAAATAACTTTCAAGCCTACATATGATGAGTTTTAAAGAAATTAATAAAAAAAAATTACCCTTTCTTCAAATAGAGCTCGCTAACCAAGATTATGGGAACCACTTTTATTATTCTTCAGCCTATACGTGTCTGCACAATATCTACTTTTTGCAAACTTACTGGCCAAGTTCATGTAACTTCTTCAAAGGGTATTTAAATCAAAAGCAAATATTTATAAAACCAATAAAGATTCTATTGATATTTGCTTGTTTTACAGCACTCACATGCGTGGAAAAAACTGATGAAGTGGGCAATGATGGAAGGGATGGGAGCGATGGCAGTCTTGACAATGGCATTGCAAAGCTGAAGGTTAAGGATGCTGCGTGTGATACCCAGCTTATCCCATTGCCACATTGGCATTTCAAAGTCTGTCTGTCACTTGGTCAAATGGCTGAAATTTTATTTTCCTGTCTGCAAGGTGACAGAAACGGGCACACATCGTTTGCATTTTTCTGTTTCTGTTGATTTTGGCTCAATGGCACGGCACGCAGCTACGCAGCAACAGATACAGATACATTTGTCGACAAAAAGTTTCTATGTACTTTGGGCTTTTGCGCAGCAGTCATACTCAGCCATATCCTTGTTGTCAACGTCATTGTCGTTATCATTGTCAACACATTCCCAGTGACAAACTTGTAGCAAAACTCCTAAAATAGGAGACTCTGCACGCTGTAGCTGTATTTGGGGTATAAGTCAATGTGCGGGCTGCCCGCCTGCTGCCAGTTAAATTTAATTACAATGCCCAAAAAAACCAGTCAAGGACTTGAAATTTACTGTAACTGGAGCTGCTTTAACATGGCTAATGATGTGTGGCCCAGCGCTAAGTGTTCATTAACAGGACTAAACGCGTGGATACGTGACTTTTAGTTGCTTTCAGGCCATGCACGACGCATTTATCTTGCGTATACTTAATGTACTTTTAGTTGGCCAAAGTTGCAAGTTGCGCGACTTTAATGTGGCATTAACTTGATGGAAACTTAATATCTCAAGTATAAAGAGTTAGATTGTGCCCCATTTCCGGCGGATGTGACCAGCTTATTAGTTTTGCCTCTCCTGCCGCTGCGACTGCGCAACAAAGTTCGGAATAAAAAAATATATTGCTGCATTGAGCACAAAGAAAAACAAAAAAAAAACATTAAACATTTAATAGCTGCACGAGAGTAAAATTTAAAATTCATATATTTCTTTATTGCCACCACACCTTCTTTGAATTCTACAAACATTAGACAACAAAATCAACGAAAAGCACCTTTTTAAGAGTCCCAAGTCCCATTTAATGCCAATTTTATATCATTTTAATACACTGCATTTGCGTATTGGCATTTTTTTGGCCAAGTGAAATGACTATGACGTCAGGCAAGGATTTTGACAATTTATTTGGCTGTATTTTTTTTTTTTTTGTTTTTTGGAAATGTCGACGTGCAAGTGAGCAGGTACGCCCGGAATGCTTCTTTTAGCAGCAACAACATTCTTCCAAAGGTCCAACACTTGAGGTTGTTATTTTTGGCTACCTACTACTATTGCCTGATGTATCTTAATTGCCCAATTTATTATTTACAAAAAGAGAATGAATCATTAATTAAATTAAATAAAAAGCAACACATTTCAAGAATTGTTCAGTTTCATGCATGGAGAATTTTTTTTTTTTGATTAGCGGTGTCAAAATTAATAATTATCACTTAGAATATGTGCTATACTTAGTAGAAATGCTCACAAGAATGTGTATGACGTAGAAAAAAAAATAAAGATGACAAAGATGATTATGATAATAATGATTGCTGGCAAGATGAAAATATTGAAAATTTTGTCATCGACAAAGTAGATTAGTGTGTGTTGTAATGATGATAAGAAGGAAACCTATGTCTTCCAAGATAAAGCAAAATTTTGCAAGAGAAAAATAATGGTAACTGATATGAAGTTAAGATAATAAACTTTTCTTTTTGGAGATACTTTGATAACAATGCAAAAAACGATGATTGTGATTAACGTTATAGACAATCTTTGACTACAGTATCCACAACTCAAAGCTTAAGATTCGAAGAACTATATACATAGTTGGCAATAATAAATACAATTTTTTGTAAAAATTTATTTTTATCTGAGCTAAAATTCCACAACAGCAGATTCCAAACAGTTTTTTTTAAAACACAAATCACAAATAATATATTAACCTGACTCTCTACTATTCTTCGTATTAATAAATTTTCAAGGTGGCTGGAAAATGTGTGTTGGTCCTAAGCTCAACGAGTCGTTAATTATGCAAGCAGACTGACTAAATGTCATAAATGAGGCGACAGCTGGACGGCCAGTGATAGTACTGGCCAACCACAGCCCGTACAGCAGCCGTGTACATGTTGACATCCCATCATCTCTCTCTCTCTCTCTCCCTCTCTCTCCCTCTCTCTCTCTCTCTTTACATCATCTGTGTGTATCTTACCAAAGAGAAAACTAAGAGTTAAAATTAATGAGCGTCGTGTGCACCGTGTGCACTCGCATCACTTTATGACAATTTCCACGCTACATTGAATCTATGTCTCTACTATGGATTGCTATGGTCACGCAGTCACCCGGCCAGTCATCAAGTCAGTTTTGAGCAGTTTTTCATCAGGGGGGGAACGAAGCATAGGGTATAAACCTGGGCACGTGCAGTAGTGGGGAAAATTATAATAAAATTGTCAAATTTGTGCCAATGTAGGCTCTATTTATAGCCAATGCTGCTGCAATGTCAATTCAAAATTTAATTCTAATAATTTCTCATCGTAGCATTTGGCATGACGGCAAGTCGAAACTGCAGGCGCCTTGTCCTTGATAGAAATTCACTATGTTCGCCCGTTTCAAGTAATCCACTTAGTTTGATGGCAATGCCCACGCACACGCGAATACACATACATACATATACACTAATCCATGTGTGTGTGTGTGTGTGTGTGTGTGTGTGTGTGTGTGTGTGTGCGCGCGCGGTGGCTGCATCCAAGAGGCAAATGGCATACAAAGTATCCAACGAATACGCGACTGCATTATGAAAGTTTATGATTATGAATACAGATAGAGTATCTGTGAGAGTGTGCGTGTGTGCGTGAGTATCTGAACTAGTACGATAAGGCAAATGGAAAGTTATGAATATCTCTCCGTAGAGTACACTTGTAGTATACATATGGATGAACAGTTCGTATAGATTTTATCAATGCAAATTTAATGCAATTGAAGATGCCTCAGGCTTGCAGACTAAGCAAGAAAATCTATGGGGCTCCGTGGCGGAGATAGTGCTCTAGGGTGTGGACACAGATTATGCCGGTTGTCTTAGTAAGTTCATTCTTCCCAATTGGATTTTAGCATTTAAAACGGTCAGGTCGGTTATGTCTAGTTAATGATACTATATTTAGGTATCAAATTTAGCACAATAGCTACAGGGAGAAACTTGCTGTAAGTCTTTTCCACAATATTCTTTATTTCATTTATCTGAATTATGGCGGCTCTACAATGCTTTTTTATCAAATTGACCTGTAGACCTTAGAGGACCGCCGTGGGCCCATTTCGGCCGTTTTTCATCTTAGGTTGGCAACGAATTCATCGGGTTGTTTCGAGGGACGACCCAGTCAATGCTATTTCCGTACTCCAAACTTTAACGCTCGGATATTTGAAGAGCAAAGTTTATCGTCTTTAAAAGAAATTAAGAGATCTTCTGCATTCCTAGGTGGTTTCTAAAACTTTAAAAAGTCTTGAGAGAGAAAAACGCTATGTGACAGCTGTACTTTGTAATTATTTTCTATATCTTCTTGTACAATTGGATGTAGCCTATCAACCAGATAGCTACTATTTTGTTGCTTAAGCTGTTTTCAAAAAAAAATCTATAACATTTACTTGGCACCCGCTAATACATCCTAACACACTCCCCAGAACGTGCAAGAGTAAGAACACTTAAATACTCAAGGACTTGAGTATTTGTCGCATAGGCTGCTACTCACTTGAGTTGTCATCCCTGGTTGAACAGCAATGTACTTCCTTTCTATGGCACTGTTCTTTTGCATATTCATAAGTCTTGGAGTGTCGTGAACTAAAGCCGGATTCCGCATAGCATACATATGTAATTGACATAGCAACAGCAGGACACTAATGCTGAAATACGCTCCAAGTACTACACACAGCCAATTACCTAACGCATCATTCTGACAATTCTACGGATTTCGGGTCATAAACGCGTGCCCTACCAAATGAACTGATAAAATTGCTCAATTGTGGCATTAGTCAATACATTTTCAACCAATTTCATAGACTCAACTTCAAAAGGGCTCATAAAATGCGCCAAAGTGGCTGACGTTCGGTAATAACTCCACGCACTTAGCGTCCCCCAGCCAACGACTAGGTCTTGGGCGTTACGTAGTGGGTCCGGCCAGTGATGTCAACGTTAAATTCATACACAGCGCGCTACACGTCAACGCCCAGGCTGAAAGGCAACAGTAGGTCACCAGCCGGTTAGACAGTAAAATTCATCCATTGGGATTTGCGGCAATGGCACGTTGCCAGCTTATCCATCATGTTCGCTTCTGAGTCCACGGTACCAGCCAACCCCGTAAGCGTGCTGTCAAAATATTGACACTTGGTATTTAGTTGTTGTAGTTAGTGGAAAGTTTTGGCATTGTCTTTAGGGTTAAGTTGGCACAGGACATTAAATTCGCATTGATTAAGCATTGGAAGCACACAACAGCATACGAAGTGGGGGTATGAAGCTCGTATTAATCTGTGCCACCAACAGATATTCGAAGTTTTTTGCTGACGGGTTTTTGGCATTTGTGAATTTGCAAATTTAATTAGCGCTACGTTTATTTTCTAATTGAACGCTAATTGGAGTGGACAAATAGGCGAAGAGACTGCGCTACGTACAACTGGTACTGCTCGCCCCCTCCCTAATATTGGGAACTGACGACTGCGAGCAGTCAGTCCCATTATGTTTGCTTTTTTTCCGCTGTCTTGTTGAGCGTAAAGATGCTAAAATCCGATGTTGTTTACAAGTTCGTGACTTACTTTTAATTTAAATAATCAAATTGGAATCAGTTTATTTCGGAGGCTCTTAGCTGAGTAACGAGTAAATCGAGTTGATGGTACTACCAGTTGATTATATTTTGGAATCACTGTGGTGCGAGGTAAATAGGCCCATACAATACTCTATGAAGAAGTGTTGAGGTGTCAAGAGGAAGTTTATAATGTGAGGATTTAACTAGGAGTGAGGAATGAGTTATCATTCCATCCGGCTATTAATGTAAAGATATTGATTTGATGAATCACTGAGATAACATCTATATACAATTGAAGTATAGTTTTGGATGTACTTCGCATGGATAAGAGATAATCTTGTTTTCAAATTCTTAAGTTACTTCAGTCATTTACAAATAAAATACGAAAGGTAACTCTCGTGTAGTGAGACTTATCTCTGGTTGATTCATTCCATCAATTCAATTAATTTTCGTAATCTGATAAGTTTTGTATGCAGCACACGACATAGTTGGAAGATATAAAAATAAACATTTTGTTGGGAATTTGCGTAAAACAATCATAAAAAATGTATGACAAATATTAGTGTTGATAGTAAAGTGCCGGAAATGGATTCACTTATTTTACGAAATGGCCAACACGTCATTGACATTATGTAGAATATTTGCGAAATAGAAGAGTATTTTTGGGTACTTATGGAACTCTCGATAAATTTCGAAATGCATAAAACCTACGAGAGGGTAATTTAAAGTCGTCGTTCCACATTTACCAAAGTTAATCCATTATTATTCGTTTCTATGTTTATTGAAGAGCTAATTTATTTATATATATGCGCTCTCTTTTCAGCAGTCCTCCAAAAGATTGATATTTGAATTGGCGGCATACATGTTATTATTGATTTTGGCAACTGTCTGTAGCTCCCTGTCATATGAGCGTATACTTAATATTTGTACAAATAAACGCAAGTATTGCCAATATTGTTAGGTGTTTACGAAATATTGGCTGTATGGTACCAATCGGTGTCGTCTGCTCTAGGTGTGAGGCGTGTAGGCTTGGTGGTTCGCATGATATTGCGTATACGCTGTGTGGTGTACACTGCAATGTCAAGCGCAGCAAAGGATTAACTCTGTTTCACCCCTTAAGAAACGAAGTAGTTGTGTAGTAGCTCCCTTCCCACATGGCTGCATGTGGGTTTTGCTCAACACGTTTCACACGTTTGACATTTGGAGGCTTAACCGGAAACTTTTAATTTAATTAATTTATACACAAAGGCGCAATCAACAGAAGATGACGACGACGACGACGACGAAGCCGGCGACGTCGACCACAATGTTGGCAAGCAACGCAGCTTACTCACACGCGCCCGCGCTTGCATTTGTGCCGTCGACCAGTCTGGACATGCTCACATATGTTAAATATCTCTCGCATTTTATTATGAAAATTGTTGCATATTACTGCATGCAACCCGCCAAGCCCCTGCCCGGTTATTGCATGTGAATGAATTACAACAGTTACAATCTACAACAATTCTGTCTGACTCGTCGTTGGTTGGTATTTTTGTATCTGATAAATTCTCCGACTGACCGCAGCAGGCACACTGCGCTTGCACTTGAAGATAAACAATAATTCTTTTATAATTTGGGTTTGATTTTGCCTCTGATGTGATTTTTTCGTATGATCTTCATTTGTCATGGCTCATTGGAAGGAAAAACAACAAAATGTCCGAGAGCGATATTATTCAATATTCCAAATTCAATTTTGCCTATGTTTGTGAGTAATTTGGCAGGCGCATATGAGGCGTATGCGCAATGTTTTTAGTTGACATTGGCACGGTTGGCGATACAGATTATTAGTCTTGAGCGAAAGATCGTTATAGGGATTACTCTGCCCGTGGCTGTTGAACAATAGATGCAATTCTAAGCTTGCCATTTTTGCTAATTGTATTATATTAAGTATACGTGGACACATTTGTGTAAAACCATTGGTTTTAATGGACTGCATGCTGACAGCTGATTATTAAAATTGAAGAGCTCTCTCTCTCTCAAAATTGTCAAATTGATGGAACGGAAACTAAGTGTCTGTCCACAGGCGGCAATTAGCTGCATTTTAATTAATTTGGGACATAAATCTGTGCGCCGCTGTATGAAATGTATCAAGCTATCAAACTAAAAACACATTGTTTAAAAGCTCATTAATTAATTATTGATTTGGATTATTATTGATTTTTGTTACACTATTTTTGGGACTAACACACGAGAGACATGCACAGAGTTTAGCATATTTAATTTGGGGGTTTTCGGACAAGACAACAATTTGGCCTAGTTTGCGGCCAACAAAAAGCTGCTTATGGGAACAATTTCAAATACTATGAAGAAAATGCGCTAAAATTTAGAACTAGAAAATGCAAAACACTGCTTAAGTTGTAAAACTCGTAGACACATAAAATTCATACTTACCAAAATGTAGCTGAAAGTAAATCTGTGAATTTTATGAGCTGTAAACCATTTGGAACTTATTTTGAAACATAAACTACTACTCATAAGACACACTGGGACACACTCTCTTGAATCTCCTGCTCCACGCACAGTATCCATAAAAATGTATTAATTGCAATTTTATGTATATCCATAGACCACAGAAATTTGACTGTAAATGAAACCACTTTGGATCTTATACGTTTTGGAGAGGGCGGACCTACGCACGGCCACCGCACAACACGCACCGCACTTGTTGCGCCTTTATAATTTCTTTGGGTTAACGCTAATTCAATTGACACTTTCGGCGGATGGAAAACTTTTTGCGTATTTCGACGCTCCGACGACGCGCTTCATTGACAAAAACACAATGCAAAATAATTTGTTAATTAAATATTTATGGTTCAAACTATAATTTCAATGTTTTATTATTTTTTGGGCTTCGATTTCGAATAGTTGCTACGCTCGCGCCTATTTGTACGATTTATTTATTCGCAAGAAACTGCGAGGCATAGTCCGTACTGGCCAACGGTCGAGGGCAAAATGCGCAAATGTGCGAACGGATAGCGTTGGACTGTGCCCTGCGCATAGTGACTTAGGGTTCGGCTTCAATCGGCGGCACTCGGCTGTTGCTCGTTTGGCATTAAATGATGCTCGGTGCTTAGCGCGGAAGGCGCAGAAAACTTGGCGCCGCTTCAGTCGTGCACTGCTTGCACTGCTTACCCGCTGCTATGTTTGCTTTGTGGTGAATTATACGGTTGCTTCAGTTATACGGCTGCATTGATATATTTCGGAAACATATGTGAAGGGAAGGTATTCAGGAGAGATAAAAAATATTTGATTACATTTACGGAATTTTACGAGGAACATAAAAAAAATGTTGCTGTGGTGAGTATTCGAGGCTATGTTTTTTACTGTTTACTTGATTTTCGTACATCTGTTTTAGATTTTCAAAGCAAAGGTGCAGGTAGCTACGATTGAGAGGGGGTGCAACACCTACGATAGTGTTAAGAAGGTAAACATTTACTTAATTAGAACGATGTATATATAAATATAATATAAAACAAATTCGTATCCCTCCCCTGATGGGTAAGATATGCACCGCCTCACATCTGGGGCTGGGCTAGGAACTTGGAATTACAATATAACGAAGTAACACAAAAGTTTAAACATTTTAAAGAAACCAGACCGTTGACCAAGTTGCGATTACATGAGAGTTCTTGATTGGTCAAATATGCTCTTTTGATTTCGGCGAATCAAGAAGAGCTAAGATGCAGAAAAAGTTCGTAAAGCTACATGGTAGTGCTAGAGATCAAATATTAAGAGTTACTCTAGATAGAATGACAAAAGAAATTTTGTTAAGGAGTGAGTTGGAGTCAATGAACCCGAGTAAGAGCTTCAGCAAAAATAACCCGCCATGGTTCTACATTTATTGAGAGAAGCAGCTAAGTCTTCAAAAATCGAATGGCAATCGAATGTTAGGATCCCAATTTAAACTCCGAAAAGCAAAAATTAATAATTGTTTTATAACAGACTCAATCAATTGCCGAAAGTTATATATATATAAAGCAATATATAGAAATTGTTTTTAATATTCTTTTGTGTTTTTAATTTTTATTTTTTAGAATATATTATCCTGACACTTAAAAAAGTCTGTAAAGCTATCCTACGATTGAATAAGATTAGGCAAAATATCGTTATCCATGGGTGAAAATCCTAAAACTTTGGCCCATAATTGAACTCATAAGAAACTTCGTTGTATGCGCCGTAAAATAAACGAAAACTTCTTATCGGTTTTTAGATCTTAGGAAATCTACCGTTACATTCCCAAATTGCTTTTAAAAACCGCCTTTGTAGATCTTATAATAATAATTGAAATGTTGGTAGTTTTCTTTTAGAAGCAGATGATTTCGGTAGCTTTTTGGATAAGTACAATTACCTATGATTAGGCAAAGTTTCTGCTTGGATAAAATTATACTAAAAAAAAGGGCAACATCAGTGCATCTTTTGCTTATTCCAAACCGCCCTATACTGAGACGAAACCCCCCTTGGCAAGCAGCTACCTCCGTCACTGAATCTAGGACACAGCTGCCTGTAACTGTATCAAATATTTTTGAAATTTTCTTTCAGTTCTTTGACTTTTTAATGGACCACCGTCAAGCACGACAACCCGTCCCTGTGTCGTCCCACTCAGTTCTCTAAAACACCCTAGGTGTTTCGAAGACAATTTCGCTTCGTTTATTAAAATGAATGGTGTGTGTGTGTGTGTGTGTGTGTGAGTATGAGAGTGTGTGTGTGTGTCAGATTGTTGACACCAAATGATTGACATTGGCAGTGAATTGACGCCCTACGAAATGGTAGTCCTCATAGAGCTTGTGCACCCCAATCAAATGTCGCCCATATAGCCAAAAATCAATTTTTTGTTATTTGTTTGCTGTTGCTTCATGACAATTAACTATTGACAATTATCGAAAACAATTTTTGATGCATATTAATTGGCCGCTTTGCGGTTACTGTACGCAAACACTTTGTATCGTTATGTTTTTTAACTGCTTGAATAATAAATATTTATTGATATAAAAGGCACGTGACATGATATTAAATTATGATATTAACAATACACTACAATCAGCGTGTTATAGGGGGGGCATCATTTATTGATCTATATACGAAAAAAATGCATAGGCAATAATTATTATTTTGATAACGTGAGCTTAAAAAGTTTTCGTTATTTTTCGTAACTTGCGATATATGTCGCATCCTTTAATCACAAAAATAAATACTCTACAATAGCAGAGGAGTTCAATGCGGTTTGAGCATTCTTTTGATAGTTATATCTTGTCAAATGTTAGTTGATGTATTATAAGTAAAACTTTCTTTTAATAACCTCAAAAATCGTCAAAGAGACAAAAATTACTAGGTTTGGCGACCTCAAACCAATATCAGCCTTGAACTTATCTTTCTTGAAAATAATGCTTAAAATTTAAAAATTTCAATTCGGAAAGCATTTTTGTTTATTTAACAGAAGCTTCAGAAAACTAGACATTTAAAGTTTTTCAATCGTTATTTAAACATAAATTAAATAGGTTGAGTACTTTTCAATTTATAACTTATATTGAACTCTATGCCACAAATGATATATTAAGTCAAGTAAATTAGCGTGATAAAGTTGACATATTAACACTAAATATGGTGGACATTTGAACCTCAAAAGAAGAGCAAAACTTAACTCGACACTGATAAGTTTTTTTTAGTGGTCGAAATCGCTTCAATATATAAGAAACGATAAGTAAGTTTTTAGTACAAAATTTTGATTTTTAAGATCTTGTGAATAAAGAAGACTCAGAACATTAGTACTACAAGTCGAGTTTTTTGACAATCGATTGGTATTTGCTGAGAATTTTTTTTTCCATTTATTTATTCTTATACTTGATTGTAAAAACATCGTTAGTAAATAAACCTACAAAACATGTTTGAGGGCCTCAGTAGCGTGGTGATAGCGTACGCGTTGGTGCGATTCCCCCTGCAGCACTGATGCATTTGCCTAGCCGTGATATGGCTAGCAAATATTCGCTATTTACCTAGGCAAATCTCTATTAATTAAAGACACCGCCGTTTGGATTCTTCAATAAACTGTAGATCCCTGTTCTATTTGAATAGCTATTAACAGAGATAACTCCATGCTCCGCCGAGGATAGTCAAGAGGAGTGAGTTAATTTGATTTTTTATTTATAAAACATATTTGGATCAATTTAGGCAACATAGCTGTTTAATTACAAATTTTTTTGATTAATTTCCACAAAGTGGTAAAGGGTATTCCAAAGTCATCTACGCACGATTTTAACTTAGTAATATTTTTGTGTTTAATTTGATTAAAAATACATTAATTCGTACACTTGATTAATGTTTCTTGTAAAGAGGTGCGCCAATTTCTCTCTTATTATTATTGTTTTTAAACATAAAAACAGAATTAATTATATAAATTTTCATTGTAGTTGCCTAAGCTCAACTAACATAGCAGCCAGCTTTTGTTAGCAGCTAGTCTATTGTCAGGTGCTTGTCTAGACTAACCGCAAAGGTTGTTGTCTTTGCTGTAATAATTTTATTGCATTTCAATTCGTACGAAACGATTGCAAAAAAGTTTTTAAAGCTTATTAGCGATATGATAACCCAATTCAAGTTTGTTATTAAATCAACTAAAATATAATTTTTAATTTGTTAAAAAACCATTCAGTGAGCTGCATTGGACATGCGCCCTGTTTTTCACGCACATGTTGCTTGCCCCCAACGGCTCCAGCATGTCTCCTCAAGCATGTGTTACCAGATCTTGCGAGCCCTTAATGGAATTTTATATACTTAATGTTTGTTTGTAATTTTAGATGCACAACAACATTCAATTAATTCCCGCTACTGCAAAACGATGAGTAATTTACAGTGATAAATGGTTCACATCCATATGTGATAGCATTTATATGAGGAGCACTGCGTTCCTTCTGCCCCATGAATTGCTTTGGCTGAGAGCGGGTGCACACAGTCTGTAGTTGGCTGCACTTTTTCAGAAACTGCGAATCACGAGACTGTGACTATGGGCATATTGGATTACCAGCAGCTTCGGATACAACAACTACAGCAAAACAATGAAATAAGTCGCGGCTGCGGCGTTGACAGTGCAACAATTTTTGCAGCGGCAGCGCTTCTCGTTGTGGTCACACATGCGTACTTGAACATACACACACATATGTCCCGTCGCCCCCTGCTAAATTCTATGCGAGGGTTGGTTTAACTGTTACGAATATTAGGAATATTGTACTGGGTCACCACCCACTGAGCTGTATATGTTGCAGACGTCTTTTATCTATTGCTAAACATGTAAAAATTATGAAAATTTACTACCAAATAGGTGATTCTGTGGTGCCTCCGTAGGGCGTTTCATTCAAATTGAGATAAACCCCAAAATAAGCCGACGAGTCATCACAGTTATTCCACAAGGTTCGAAACTTGTTAGGAATCACACAATACAAAAAATTTGCATACTCTTCTGATCCACAGATAGTGCTATGGCTCAAGCATAAAATCGAATTCTTTATAGTCGAGCTAATTAACTATTATGAAGAAGTCAAAAATTAATAGTACTGAGAAGTGATAATATCTACTTTTCTCTTAACTCTCGCCGAGTTTACAAATAAAACATTACACTAAGAATATCTAAATTTCGCTTTCTGAAATGATAATTTTCCCTTATATGAGAGTTCGTTTGAATTTTGCCGTTACAGCAACATAACGATCTACCCTCGAGTCTATATTTATATCGGTATAGATAATTTATATATGGGAAGCGTTTAGTAGAGTTTCGTATTGTGGATTTGCTTGAGAGTGGCGGTGGGTCTGCGCATTAAGCACATTTTTAATTAATAAGCACGACGCGCTCAGAGACGCCAGCGAGCGCCACAGTTACAGTCACAGCCAGAACTAGAACCAGAACCACAGCCAGAACCATAGCCAAGACAACGTCGCTCAGTGATGAGCGTCGTGCGACCGTGAAAGATGTGGCGCAGCGGAGTACTTAGTGTTTCGGACAGTGGCAAATCGCAGTTAGTCGTCTTATAATTCGATTCGATTGGCAAACAGTGGAGTCCTTTGTTATTGTTTTATGGCACCGGCTGCGTCATGTGCTGCTGGTGTGCACGCGTCTATTGGACAGTTCTACAGAACCTTTTCGCGCGTTGCTGCAATAATCT
The DNA here is from genome assembly GCA_035046065.1 of Chymomyza procnemis. Taxonomy (NCBI): domain Eukaryota; kingdom Metazoa; phylum Arthropoda; class Insecta; order Diptera; family Drosophilidae; genus Chymomyza; species Chymomyza procnemis. Next base: position 1,229,907 of record JAWNOJ010000026.1, read on the forward strand.
TATCGAGACCAATTGTTGTTATAGGCAGAGTTGTTGTAGCTGCTGTCGCGGTTATCAGCGTCAGGCCAGCGATGATGATGCCAACAAACAAGTTTCCAGCCGAATTCGAGACAATGACGAAGTCAGCGTAGCTTTCGAGTTTCAACAACAAACGCCCAAGCACGATTACATCATAGTAGGTGAGTTCTGTTTGTTATTGTTTTGATCTTTGGATGTATGTAGTCTGTCTGTTGTGTGCACATTTTGCGCAGAAGATGCAGATGCCAATTATGCAGAAATCGAGCAACGCAGCATAGAGACGGAATCCTACTACTTTACTGTAGATCGTCAGACAGCGGAGCGCATGCTGGCAGATCGTGAAGACGGCGCCTGCCTAGTGCGTCCCTTCAAGGCCACAGATATATGCATCAAGTACATAGTTAGCATCTATGCGGCGCAGCAGTATTATCATCTCTTTGTGCGCCAGATCGACAACCGGCAGCGTTATGCCATTGGACAGGAGAAGCCTAATGAACGGCATTTTCCCTCACCCTGCGACATCATAGAGTTCTATGCCCAAAATGCGCTGCTCTGTAACAATAAGCAGCTGAGCCAACCCGTACTGCTTAGGCCCATTAGCTACGCCTAGGTGGTCCCCCACCTACAAGCTCCGGCTAGAGTTTAGGTATAATTTATTGGGTTTAAGTTTAAATATGTACAAATCTTGCAACTTAAGTAATACATAGACTAAGCGATAACTAAAATCGAATGTTTGATAATGTTTCATTGCTTGGTATGGGAACAGGCTTAGGTAGCAACAACGGCCTTGAAAACACAATGATTGTTCTGCATTAATGCCGGCCAGACGAAGGATTTAATTAGATCCGAACGGCGATCGGCTTGTGGATGTCTATCGTGTTTTTCCGGACGCAAAAAGCCTGTAAACCATAATTACATTAAAACACACAGGCACTTGCTGACGACCACAGTCAACACTCACCCAAATTGAAATCCGTATCCAGATAATAAGGCGCTTTCTGATTAATCATCTTCCAGGCCAAGCGCACACAGGCGCTAACAAAGTGTGTCAGCGGCGGACATGACTCCAAACACGGATACTCATGTAATGTGGATAGCACCTGATTGAAGACAGAACGTTCAATCTCACCCAGCGGAAAGCTATTCACTGTCTCGTGCAAATGCTGGCGCACGGCACGATCTAGTGCTAATGTTGTCTCCGTGCTGCTATCCAGGGCACAGTTGAGCGTACGGCGCACCTCCAGCACCTTGCGTTCGCGCATGCCATGGCAAAGGCGAAAAGAAAGCTAAAATCAGCAAAAATATAAATTCCAATCATTAGTTCAATAATTGCCTACGGCATCGGCCCAAGTGACTGATCCACCCAATCTCTGCCCCTCAATGTCATTCATCTTTCACTCAGCCAGCCACTTGAATGAATAATCAACATCGGTCCATCGTTCGTCAATATGAAGATCGAAAGTTTTCTATGTAATTTTATTTTACATTTTTGTTGTTTTTCGTATATTTTTATTACTTTTATACTGCAAGTTGACCAAAAATCGCCAACGTAATTTCTAAGACAAGATCGTACGTGGCCAGCGGCGGTTTACTTTCCTCTCAACACCAACCATAGCCACAGCAACAACAACAACTACAACGAGATGGCTTTTATAACTGCTAATCGGCGGAGACAATCTTGTAAAAGAGGCACCAGTTTTGAGGCATGTGGGCATAACGAATTGATATTTTGCAACAACAGGCTTCTGCGTAGCAGGATCTGAAGCTGTTGGCGGCAACAACTATTCGTTATGCATAATTAAAATAATTTCGTTTTCGTTTCGAAATCGAAAGTTATAGCATTTACAGTTTAAGAGTAGCAAACGCCGAAACGATAGTCAAGGTATTAAAGATATCCCCCTTCCTAAGTCAAACTCTTTTCGGAATCGGAATATGCTTTTTTCGTGGTTGTATTATCATTAAAGTTGATAGAATAAAAGAAATATTTCGAAAAGCAACGTTTGTTCTACTGGTAGTATTTCCAATTTCATCAATGGGTACAATTGTAGTCTCAGCGGATAGTTATTTAAGATTTCTTTTTTTTTTAATAGTACTATAGGATAATAAGGATTAATTTATTTGACGAAACTAAGCAGCTTCTAAAAACATTGAAGTTGGGAGACAAAATCTAGCAATAGCTATCCGTACAGTGAAAAGGTCCCAAAACCCATCAATGGTTTCTAACACCTAAAAGATTTGCTAGGCTTGAGGGTTTTGTTTTTGAGGAAATTATTCTATTCCAGGGTTTTTCCACTATGCATTTAGAGATGAAATTGGAGATAATAAATGTTATAAAAATGATTAGCGAAGGGAAAAAGACAATTTTGAATGGATTTGGAGTAGTTAAAGGTTATTAATATAATTTTTCGACCCAAGTAAGTGCAGTAAGTGTGGGCTTGATGTTTACATTATATAATGTCAACAATAATCAATGCTTTGTTAGGTTTCTCCAGTACTTTTTTCTGAACTTCCAGTAATTCCATGCTGATTAATATTTTATCATCGCAGGTAATCAATGTTGCTTGTTGATTTGAACTTATCTTATCAGCTAAACAATCCAGCACTTTATATTGACAGGTAACAACCAGCTACAAATTATTCTGAATTAAAAAATTTTGTAATCGAAATATAAATGTTTATGTACTCAATAAAGCATTTTGAATGGATCACTGGCACTGTGAGGGAATTACTATGAAACAATACCTTTTTTTCGATTTGAGTACAAGATAATTACAATTTTATAATCTTTGTTCAAAGATTTTGCTAGGTTGAAATATTTTTTAAGAGCATTGATGTTATTGAACAAGAATCTATTAAAACTACAGAGAGCGGAAAAAATGTAAACAGTTCGAAGTTGGTGCCTATTTCGTTTCGATTTGCACCCCGCAAGAAATATGATTATCTCATATTAAATTTCAAACTTGAATGTGCAAGAACACAATCTGTACGCAACCGATTTTTTGTGACTTATTTCATTATAGACTTCCATCAAACGAATTATCATGTGGAGTCCATTAAAGAACCCAGCACCACGGTTAACTCTGCAGGCAAGCATTCCGAGTCAAAAACCATCATAGAAACGAACTAAACAGCTCCGAATAATATTTAAGTTCGGAGAAAAAAAATACCGTTTCCGCCAAGAGCTACCAATACAGTTATAAGGCAACTGTACAATTTCCTGCTGTTGATCTCAAACTGTTCAATCGAAAGTATTGCCAAAAAGCAAAAGAGAGAAAAAGAGACCCATAGAGTGTTACAAACCCAACTTACCACGATCATAGAGAACAAGATCTTGCCCTTGAGTCCATTGGCGTGTTTCAATTGCGGCAAACTGTCCAAAGCCTCCAACGCGTCGGCCCGATTTTCAATATACAAATTTCTATAATGTGACACCATTTCGCTGTAGAAAGTGGAAATGAGCAACGACTGATCATCATGTTTGGATGAGCATTGTGTGGGTGTGGACACACAGCGCATAAATATGTCAAGTGTTAGAACGCCAGCTTACCCGCCGTCTTCGCTGATGGAATCATCCGAGTGATAGCCATCACTGCAACTGCTGCCGCCGCCACAAACGCCTTTGGCAGCCGCCAAAGGACTGGGTGGCACACTTTCGGGGCCCATCATGTGTAATACCACCTCGCAGCCACGTGAGAAATTCATGAGCAAACCCGCAGCTGGGCGTTTGTCTATATGCGCCTCGGCATGCAGGCGCTTTACTTGACCCACACAGCTGAGCACCTCCTTGTCGTTGTCCACACGCTGTGTTAGATTCTCGACTAGGGTGACCAGTTGCTTGAGCGCCGGCTTGTCCAGCATGGTCAACAAAGTCTTGTTGTCAATCAAACGCTGCTGTATATCGCCATAGTTAATGGCCAACAAACGTTGATGCGAAGAGTGTGCCGGATCTTGGTTGACAGTAACCATGCTGAGCTCTTCCAGCTTGTGTATGGCCATTTTGTAGACATCCACATGTCGCTGTAGCTCTGTCTTGAGCGCAACATGCAGCGATATAAGCTGTCCCGAAGCATCTGTGGTTAGACCATGTACGCCCAGGCCCTGCACTGCATTGTCGAAGTTGCGGCGACGTTCGCGCACTGTCTGACGCAGTGTGGGCTCATAGTTGGCCAGTGACTGTATAAGCTTGCAGCAACGCTGCCGCAAGCCAGACTCATGGGGATTGGCAAAGAGACGCACCAAATGCCAGACTACAGTGTCAACGGGCACGTCCGGCTTGGGCGTTGTGTTCAGTGTGCTCAAGCTGTAAATGAGTTGGTAAATTCTTGAATTTTGTATTGTGACTAGCATAGCTTACCGCGTAAAGAAGGACTCTAAAAGATATGCACTATGTGGTAGATGCTCCAATAGCAAGTCCAGTGGTAGTTCCGCTATAACCGAGCGCAGCACAGATGGACCCAAACGACCGACAACACCTGCCGCCTCACGAAACTGACGACCCTCCGAAAGCAGCATAAGACGTCGTAAAACCTGACGTGGACTCGTCAGGAACTCGCGCCCATCACGTGAAGGACCACGTATGCGTTCCCGGCTGTCAGCCATGGCTATCGACTGAGACTGTTGTATGGCGTCCTGATGATTTTTCAGCAAAAGCTGTTTCCTGTCGGGGATTGTGGAGTTGTGGAGTTGTTACTACACTCAAAGTTGTGAGATGAAGTCAGTGAAATGAGAGTTGAGGTGCAAGAAAAGCGGTGATCAGAGAGCAAATGGTAACTGAACTGGAGCTTACAGCAGTTTGGGCTCCATGGCATCAGAGCAATCGATGGAGTGCGGAGAACGGACGCGAACGTTGCGTAGCTTAATATGCTGCAATACAAAAAAAAAAAAAAAAATCAGCGATATACAAACGGATTGTAATAAAGCAGTATCTATGTTGGAAATCTGGCCAAGAATCCCCACACACAATTGGCACTTTCTCCGGACACTCCACACACACACATAATTTATCATAACTTAAAGTGGCACGCGTAATCACGTAGACGTTCAAAGTCATAGTAGATATGCCAAGATACATATTCAAAAAACAATCTATGTAGGTTTTGCAATTGTCGAGGAAGTTGTAGCAACAATGCTCGCTACGTTGTGGGAGTTTTTCACATTTTGTTTCAAATATGACAACTAGGAAACCCACAACAAAAGCTCTAGACAATAAGACACAAATAATACGCGCCAAAAACAATTCCAGTGGAAACGCAATGTAGGTATCGAGTTGGTCACAAGTGCCGACACTTACCATGAGCCCCCAACATGAGCGTTTAAATATTTGTACAATTTCTTTGTGCATGACAAGAAATTCTATTAAAAAGCATTTAAGGCCTCCAAACAACAAGCCGGCAAAATGCCACAACTCGAACTATTTACATTGAATCCCAGCTCGATGCACTGAAGCTGAACCAAAACCAAAAAACCAGCGCCACAATGCAGCCGCAGGTTAGCGCGGCGGCACGGCAGCAGCGGGTTTACTATCTATATGTTTATATTCCCAAGAATCCAAACATTTTATGTTTACCAACATAACTTGTTGCTGTTGTTGGACATGAAAACCAGCCGACCAGATCCAAGAATGTTCAAGTTTATAAATGAATGGCCGAGTGAGTGACCCGCCCAAAGAGTTCAACCAAGGTGCATTACCGGCCCCCAAGCGAACCGCTAAGTAACTAGTAGATAATATTTATTTTTGTGTTTTTTTTTTTTTTTGGTTAGTGGTTCTTAATGACCACGTGCCCAGCCTAACTGGAATCGCCCCTTTGGACACTTCTCAAAGTGTTTGGCAGTGGAGTGGAGTGTAGTCTGCGCATTTGTTTTCGGGCTAAATGCGCTTTGGCAATGTTCTCTGATGGTGGTGGCAGGTAGGTAGGTACAGTGGTTTAGATGATATACTTGACCCCTAAAGGGGTACCAGAAATGTGCTTGCTTAATCTTCTTTAAACATCGAAATATAAATACAATTTTGTATTTAAAATAATAATACGAATTCACAAGCACACGGGTTCCTTCTAGCTATAAAAAAAGTTACGCGAAAATCAAACATTCCTATTTTCAGAAATCTTTCATTGGTCACATAATTCCTTAAATCATGGTCTAATCTCAGAGTAGATAGTGTAAGACAATGTCAAATTAAAAATAAAAAATGTATTCCCTTTAATCGTTGCTCCAAATTATGCAAGTTATCTCTATTAATAGTTGTTCGAAGAGAACAGGGACCTTCAATTTATAGCGAATCCAATCGGCGGTGCTTTTAAATAATAGAGATTTTGCTAAGTAAATAGCGTATATTTATTTGCTAGCTATGCCAGTGCTAGGCAAATGCACAAGTGCTGCAGGATAAAATCGAACCACTGGCCGTCGAATTGCGAGGAGAGTGAGCTAGTATTACGCTACTGAGACCCACAAAAAAATAACATCATTTATCATATATACAATTTTCGAAAGCATTGCCACTACTTTGTAAAATAACTAAAATAGGATATATTCTCACTTGGCTTATAATCATCAAACAGGTACAAGCAAAGATGCTATATATAACCCCTTCTCTTTTCATCGCAATTTGATAATCGATTTATATCGCCAAATAAAAATCGTATTTTGCATAATAGATTTCAAATGTGAACTTGATATTTTTTCAAGATAATGTTATCGTTTGAAAAGAATTATGTAAAAATGAAACAAGCAAGAGAACAATAGATGGTAAAAGAATGCATAATTTAATATTGAATAACATTCAAGATGCAGCCAAATATGCTTAAGTAGTGTAGTATTTCTATAAACTTTTATATAAGCGTTTCTCAAATCATTATCTTGGTATGAGAAGAAAGATATTTCTAAAGAAATATTCTCTAAAGAAACTAAAGCTTTACCGGCAATGATAATACACTTTTACATATGAATCCGTAATTAATATTAATTTTTTTTCCCAACATCTACAAATTAAAGTTCATTAAAACTTTTTGATATATAAATGCCCACAAAAAAGAAACTAACCAAGCCCATCGAATCCCCCATTCCGTATGTCACTGCTTCAAGCCATTGCAAGGTGTGCTGCAACTGTAGCAGCGCAGATTGGTGAGAACTCGTACATGTCGAAATCTTTAAACTTAGATCTAAAAACTATTTAAACATAATTTTATTATTATTTTTATGCAAAACCCATGAACATTTTAAAAATATTTGCTTTAATTGTGCGCAGCTGAATGGGTGTAGTTATTATATTATAGATATTGGTGGGAATTGGGTGCCGTAGATACGTGTTGCCAAAATTTAGCAAAGGATTAGTTGATTGTATTGTGTATCACGTACTAAGCGATTTTCCCACAGTTGTCACATATAATTAAGGGAAATGTGCATGCTGGCCAACAAATACACGAGATAAGCATAAACCGGAGGAGTATCTTGCTGAGCTCAGTCATGTCTGCAACTGGCTTTTAACTTGGCCAAGAATGGAAGAGAGAAAAAAAACAAAGGGCGTGCATAACAAACATGACAAACGAAGACATTAGATATAAAGATACAGATACCACAAAAAAAAAACCCCGAAGAGTGACAAAGAAGATAGATAGTTTGTAGATAGATTACAATACAATTACGTGACCAAAGGCAGGCGACCCAGGCGACAAATTGAAAACCCAGGCATGTGAGTAATGTAAGCCATAGAAGGGCCTAACACCAAGTTATATAAGCCCAAGCAAGTTTGGATGCAGAACTCCAGCAAGTGCTCTGTGTTGGACAAAACGGAAACGGAGCTACAAAGTGTTTTTTCATCTGTATGAGTATGTGTCATTCGTCGCATTATTAACAGCTACAGAAGAACTATAGAACTTTGCAGCAGCTGTAGTATCTGTATCTGTTAGTTACACTTGGCATCTTAGCGAACGACTACTTTTGCGGGTTTAATGAACTTCCCAGCCCGGCGGAGAAACATATTTCTGCTGCCAGTAGTGCTATAAAACCAAACATAACTCTGTTTTCTTCATTATTATTATTATTTTTTTTTTTTTTGCTTTTATGATTACAATTTGTTAGCTTTATGTTAGGTGTCGTCAGTGTTGGAGAGTGGAATGTATTTTTTTTTTTAACGGTTAACAAACTTCTAATTACCCGCACTCAGCGCATACACATGCAATCGAGCGACTTTTTTTTCTCAGTCAAGTGTTTTCTATTTGTAGATCGCTAGATCTCGTACATCATCAGCCCATCAACAACCTATCAGTTCATCTGTATTATATCCATTTCAATCTGACGACTTTTTTTAGGCGCTCATAACGAGCTGCCGTGTGGCTGTCATTAAGATTTTATTACCAATTCCCCGCTTGGCATGTTGACCAGCAATCAGCGTACGAGCTCTGGCTTTGCTTTGACCAACACCTGCTGCAATTAGAATGTAAACTGTTTCGGCATCTTCCCGAAATTATTTCTTGAGCGGACATTTGAAACCGCTAGTTCATAAATCAAAACTCGCCAACACCTTTTGACCCCAAAAAGAGTAAACAATGAAGTCTGTGCAGGTCGCATACGTAATACTCTATATGAAATTAATTTTCAATTCGATAATTGCTGGTGGAAGCGAAGCACCGACCTTCCGAATTAGACGCTACCACTAAAACACCAATAATAAATGAAATTAGCTGTCTTAACGAAAGATATACTTCGAATTAGTCAAACAAAAGAAAAAAAGATATCAAACTTTTTTAACTTAGAACATACTTTCAAGTCAACGATTCAGAAATTACCACTATATCATCCTTCACCTACGCACAATCTTCATTTAAATAATCTCAAAAGCCTACATAACACATGTACCCCATACTTTTATTTTCAGTGTATACAGAAAATTCAAATCGAGTATTTCTATATGGTTGTAATGCGAAACGCAGATAATTTTGCATAATGCTCCAAATATGGCTACAAAAACTCCGTTAGCTACTTAGCCAAGACAAAAAGGCCATAGAACCGAATTGGCTATTATTCAATATGGGGTAAATGTTTAAATTAGCATATGGAACGAACGCTTTTTTTGGTTGATTTAGTCGCCGGCTATTGATATTGGTAATTTATTATTATTATTTTCTTTCAAACAAACGATTAGACAAGGCCCCAACTGTCAGTCACTCGGGCAGCCCGCGGCCAAAGCTTCACCTATATGGACTAGCAGAGAACTATGCTGTGGCCAGCTAAGATCATCATAATTTAGTTTTTTTTTGGTTATTTCAAACAATCTTATTCATATTAAATTTTGTTATGTTTTTTTTTGCTGCAATTATAAAGAAAAATGAAAAAAAAAACAAAAAATTAGGAGAGTGGTTTCTTTCTTGCTTACGCAGTCTCGCCGAAATGGGGTTAATAATATTCAATTAGAATAGACCAAACGCGCCGAAGAGCATATAACAAATCTCTTTATAACGCTCAAGCGTCTTATAATTGTTTTCGTTTTTTTCTATTTCCTAGAGTCAAGAGAGTTAATCGCATTCTTTATGGGAAACATCTAGTGCCTGCAACAACGGCTTAATCTGCATAAATTAGTGCAAGTGTCTTGTAAAAGCAGAGCTAATTATGACACATAGTGCTGTGGGGGTTGCATTACTTTTAAAATCCCAGAATTGTGTATAGCGTTGGTGGCTGCTGTTCATGGTAAGAAACAAACTTACATTAGTTATGCGAGCTATTCCAGAAAGACTCAAGATTAGCAGAGCTTTTCTGCAGTTTTCAGTTTTAGCGCAGCACAATTTTCACTTTGCAGTCGAAAGCATTACCAATGCCTTGGTCAGTCGACAACACCGAAACAACAAGTTGCAAGCGCTGCTGGTTACTTGTGGCAAGTAGAATGTGCAACAACCGCAAATTAAAGTCTTAAAGTCATTTCGTGCTTAGAGGCAAAGCAAGCACGTCCAAGCAGTGACAACAAACATTTTTGCACTTCATTAACTTTTGTGTGGCAAATGCCACGGGAAAATTCTTGTAGCTTCCGCGCCAAACTCCCCATTCACAATTTACAATTCACAATTCAACGCGATTTACCGTTTGCAGGCAGCGGCGCACGCGCGCTTTACAATGAAATTGTCAGTTGTTGGATCAGTGTCAGTGTCAGTGTCACCATCACCATCAGCAGCAGCTTCAAGAGCAGCGTCAGTTGTTTGCAAAGTGGCGCACGTTGCCACAAATTCGGATTCTTTCACCCGAAAAAAAATTGCATTTAAACGCAACACGACCTTGCATGCGAGCTACACAACCGAACGCGACGAAAGTCCCAAGCAGACTGAACGAATGTCATGAACAACATTGCTGCAAGACCCACTGTGAAATGGGAGAGCAAGCGCCATTGTGAGCACAATTGTGCTGTGGAGAGAGAGCGCGAGAGAGTTTACGCTATGGCGAAACGGTTGTAAGGTGTCTTATGCGCAGGCGCACGCTGTGGTTGTAACGATGCAAAGGTTAAGCCATCCATAACACGCTGTCTCTCTTAAAGAGCACTGCGTCACCTTATCAGAGCTTCAGACTTGATATTCACCAAGTAGGCGATCGATGGAGTGTTTCTGGAGTACTGAAGCCTCATCGGTGGGCTGCAGATGCTGACAAAATTAAGCCAAAATTGGCACCAAGTCGGAGTCTGTCGGGACTGAAAGGGGAGGGTCGCCAAGAGCTTGGCAAGCACCACAAGCACCACTATCGCATCACCTTTGATAAAAAACATTCTGGTTACTTTGGCGAAGTTATTAGTTCAGACCCGGTATTAACTGGGAAAAATTGTAGTCTTTGGTTAGTGCCGAAAAATTCGCCGAGCTGGAGAAGGCAACGAGCACCAAGGCGACAATCATCGATTTGTTTGTTCCATTCTTGCTAATTTAAATACTTTTGCAATAAGGCTGAGGACAAGATTAAGGCTACCGTTGGTGTCGGCTTGCTGCGCGCCTAAGTTAAGATTCTTGAAATTTACGTGAAAGAAACACTTGACCATTTTGCTGCATTTTTTAAACAAACTAAACCACAGGCGTGTTTACGTATATTTAAAAGATTTCCTCGTTCCCATGGTTGTCTGTGGCGTTGACGAACAGACCAGTTGCACACGCAGCGAATCTCCAATCAAAGCAAAGCGAGAGTTTGACACTCGCACAAATGCTTATGCTGGCCATCAGCAAATGTTTACCAAGCGTTACCTTTAATTGCTTTTACCATCCAAACATTGTGTCCACTGTTACTCTGTCAAAGAGAGTGGGTACAGCAAGTTAGTTGTCACTAAATAATAAAAATGTTGTATTTGCTTTTCCTCTCAATTTTCAAGGCGAAAAGTGCAAGCCACTTGCAATTGCAATTGTTTCTTGCCAGCCAGTTGCAAGTTGCCAATTGTTATTTTAATTGGAACCAGTTGGCCGGCCACCACTGCTTGAGTCTGGAGCTACAGCCAAAGTCTTAGTCACTACTAGGAGTAGACGGCCAGGGGCAAGGTTGTGCCAATGCATACAGTGTCGAGGTGGGGGGGCGCCTTAGTAGTAACGACTGGAGTTATTTGGGTTAGTGTGCGCGGTTTTGGCTGCTGGAATTTTTCAATCATAAGACATTACTCGTATAAGCAGCGAGTAGGTGAAAGAATTATGAGCAAACTTTCTTATTGCCATGACCGACATGCTGCACACACTCCCCAAACAGTTGTACGGGTCAAGCTGTTAGCTAAAATCTTTGGAACGCGTGGTTCAGTGGTTGGTTCAACGGTCACTTTCGAATGCAAAAACTGGCGAAAGGTGCAGCCAGCATGTGATGCAACATTGCAAAAACTATATTATGAGGCTGCACTGTCTACTGCCGCCTCATTGCCACTGACAGCTCCAATTAGTCTTAATTGCCTGTAAATCAGTAAGCGAAAAAATCAAAAATTCGCACAACGGGCGAAAAGTGGAAAACGGCGAACGTCGTAGCTAATTTTGCAGCCCAAAAAATGGAAAAAAAAAATGGTTACAACAAAAGAAAAAATGGTAAACTCCCATTAAGAAAACAAAAACAAGTGGCTTGGGGAATTAACAGAGATTTAAAGCAACTGATTAGCGCCCAGCGCCAGCCTCGAAAGCCAGTTACCCCTCATAAGCTGCCATATAAGTGTTAGCCGTAGTTACCTTTAAGCAGTGGCGTTGGTGAATGGTTTTAAAGGGTATTGGTCGGGTTGTGTGACAGTGGTTGGTAGGGATAGGCACTAGCGGTTAGAAATCAGGGGCTGGTGAATTTGGCAGTAGTGATTGGCGGCTGAAGGTGAAGAAGTAGAATATGGGGTTGAAGATTAGGGATTGGTGACATTGGATTGGGAGTGAGGTAAAGTCTTAGGGTTACGGTGTGAGAAGTATTATAAATTTAGTGATTGTGATTTGGCGCTGTCGTTGAAGAACTGGGATTGAATATTAGCGATTGGCGTTTATGAATTAGGGGTTAGGTAATGTCGAAGGGTAACGGATTGCGAAGTGAAGGGTTGGGTTGGTGATTATAGAGAGGGAAAATGGCGATCGTAATTGGAGGCTGTTGATGAAAAATTACAATATAGGGTTAAAGATGAGGGATTGGAGATATCGGATTGGGGGTTAGGTGAAGCGTAGGGTTAGGCTGTGACAAATGAAAGGTTGGTGTTTATAGAGAGGTAATGTGGCGATCGTGATTGGGAGCTGTCGTTGAAAAATTGCAATAAAGGGCAATATAAGTATATGATGGTTAGATGAAGTAGTGGTGTTCTATCAAATAGTTATTAGGGATTACTTGTTGCTAATTTAGATTTGTATAGATATGGTTTTTTTATCCAGTTGAGATCGACCCCTATCCTAAATCTGCGCACGTCACTGCACTTCTGCTAACATTTTCGGTTAGTGGCAAGTAAAATACATTGGAGTCGACCTAGCCGAGAAATTACAACATTTTTACGTGTTATTTAAACTTTAATCGTACGCAATTGAAGATGCTCCACTAACAAAACCACGATCACAACATATAAGAAAAATAACACATATAAAACAATTAAAAAGCACCAAGGGGGCATTTATTTGCGCCAGGGTTGCCAAGCTCTAAGTCGGTACACAAGCAGAGCTAAGAGTTGGCTGGCAAGCGATTTGCATTTAGTGCGCTTAACAGGGCGTTAAGTTTCAACATCTGAGCACATGCATAGTTATCACCTTGATAGACATTTTCTGGGTGCTACTGCAAAGGGAATGAAGGCGGGTGTCTTAAGATTAGGTCGAAGTTAAATAAGGTGTTAATAAGTCAAGGTCATTGCAGTTGACGCGATTCAAGCAATAACTTATACAAAACTCTAATCACTCATACGCCCTGTTATGTCCATTTTGTTTCCTTTCTAAAAAAAAAACATTTTAACATTTCACTTTTCGCCAATTGTTGCGAAAGATACGTCAGAAATGCAAACGTTTCACTAGGAAAAGCAAAACAAAAAAAAATGAAAATAATTTGAACAAATATTATTTTCCCATAAAAGTGTGTGGAAAATGTAAGTTGTTGTTTGTGCTGCAAACAACAACGAGACCAAAGCTACCCAACTATTTCTGAACGCATTTCGAAATCACTTCACTAAATCGAGTAATTAACCATTTGATTTAGTAAACGCATAAAACTGTCAACTGGCTGGCTCTATTCGCCACTGACCGCACTTCAAAAGTAAGTGTAAGTCCCCAGTTGTTGTTCCAATTTTAGTGATCTCTTTGTTGTTTTTGTAATTCGTTGCTTTCGTAATTTTGTTTACTTACCGCGCGCGCAACACGCCAGCGCACTTTTCACCGCGCAGACCAAGGAGATTTCGAGAAAACAACAAAAAAAGGAAAATATTGCAAGCAGACAAGTTTGAAATGCCAAAGTTTTTATACTCTCATCAGACGACGCAAAGCGGCAAAATTAGTTTTTTTTACTGTTAGTTGCAGTAAGGGGCTTCGCCACCTGTACAATTTGTTTGACTAATTCCAACGTTTCGTATCTCTCGTAAAGCATTTATTTTTTCCATTATTTCCATTTCTTTTTTCACGAACTTTTTAAATCTCAATTTCGGAGACGCAAGGAGTATTCTTGGTAGTTCTCCTTATCGTATCTTAATTTTTGATTAAATGGTTTTGTTTCAATTCTCAAGAAACTGCCTATGGCGAATTCTTATTGAGACTAAACAGTTTAGAGTAAAAATGTTAGCTAGAATACATCCAAAATTTAAGTACTGAGAGTTCCCGAACACCATTTACCCTGAAATCTTGTAAACGGTTAAGGTACTTCGAAATACAACAAATACGATCGCGTTGCTTCGTCTATGACATTGTGACAGGAGATGAAAGTAAACAGCAGTCGACTGTTTGGATGTTTCAAGAAGAGCTCAATTCCACAAAAATTGTTCGCCCAAAAGTGTATAGATCATAATGGGGAATATTTGGAAAAACAATTTTCAATGATTAATATTTATTTTTATTCTCTAATCCCGAAATATAGAAGGCAAACCTCGTATAAAGTGTGCTTCGAAATAGAATTGCCAATTGTTTCCTAAATTCAAAATACGACTGATACCAAGGGTAAGATCCTAGAAGTTTACTTTATGAAGCATTGTAAACTAACTTGTTACGAATTACTGAGCGTCTTTTAATCGCAGTATTGTAAAAAATTGTACGGTGTTTATTTATGATAAATTTTTTTGATATGATGACGCTTCTGTTTGTAAATAGATATATGAAAAAGCATCTTTTCTGAACGACTATTTTTAGAATAAAGCCAACAATATATGGGACCAATTCATTGAAGTCATTTTATGTTTGATGCATTGTCTTTTAAATATTTTATGCATTTGATTAAAACGCAAATGAATATTCCAATGCAGCTGATAAGCGTGAATACTATGATAACTTTTGTGCATATAGTTCTTCAGAAAATTTCGCTGATAGCATTACGTGTGGAAGATGGTCTATCAGTTTGAACGGTAAGAGTAATCTGTCTCGGTTGCAAGTTTGCAAGTTTGCAGTTCGCAGGCAAAAACGCACATTACATCGACATCATCTATCCATCTATCTAACTATCTATTTATTTTGTGCATTTGTTTTGGACTGCGCGCTCTTTTCACCGAATGACATCTTGACAATTTGCAGCAACGATTTCTCTTTCATGGCAAAGTTTTGCAATAATCATAAAATTTTAACACAAATATTGAGCAAAGTAATTACAATTATAAATATGTATGTGATGGTCAGCTATTCCAAAAGGAAAACTGTTAGATATTTGATTGGATTTATGGCAACTTACTGGAGAAGACTTGTCGTGTTATTAACTTGGCATGTTGCATGATGTGAAGCTATTGTTGCACCCTTTTAGATGGCGATTACGGCTACGGGGATTAATTTATGATTTTTATTGTCTGTTCGCAGAGATAGGCTCCGAACTGATATGGCTGCACTTGAGAAATTGTTTGTTTTTGTTTCCGCAACTGGCAACGTGTAAACCCTAACGGAAGACGTCTTGGAAACTTGAAAATCCAAACTGAAAGATAATGCAATTTCATGCCACATTATGAGTAACTTCGTACGTAAACAGTTAGTTGCAAGTGCTGAGGCATTATATTTCTATTGAAAGAGCTCATTGAAGATCTATTCTTATATAATGTGTTGAACGTGCTTGAACGTTTGGTGCAGGCCAAAGAAAGTTGTTTCAACTTGGGCTATCCAACGAGTAATTAACGATGGAAATCCAACAAAAAAATAAGTTAAGTTTACAAAGATGGACAGAGCTGCGGCGACTACTAAATATATATCGATTAATGGCCTAATGCGGGAGAAAATACAGAAAGACATCATATGGCTGATATGTGGCCAAAGTGGCCAAGACTCCTTGACAGGCGTTGTCGACTGAACTGCCGCTTGCTCTTGGCCAGGCGTTTGACAACAACTTTCACAAAAACTGGTCGTGGTCGTTGTCGCTCTACTTGGGCTTTCTAGCGGGGAGCGCTGTCGCGCGTCAGTTCTTATTACAGAATCAGGTGCAACTTTTGCTTTTGCTCTTACTTTTTAGTGCCTCCATCGAAGTCGTTGCCAATGGTTTGGTTTATGTCAGTGAACTGCAGCAATTAGTATTAAGAGAGCGCGGCAGTACGCGGTTGACAGTAAAAGTAAGCGAGCGAGTGCACTACCTCGACCCACTTTTCACTTAACAGCTGGAATCGATGCTTATCGCTGCAACGGATGCTGATATCCAACAACATTTGGATATATTTGTATCAGTGAGTTACAACGAAAACAAAATCGAAACAAAAAGTGGGTGGCCCACAGCCCACAGCAGTCAAATGTAGAAATTAAACCCAAAAACCGGACGGAGCTCTAAATAAACCAAATCGCAGTGGGCCAAACACACAACTCACACGCAGCGCAAACGAGCAATTGGCGTGACTTAATGGTGCATAAATCAACACCGGGACAGCGTGTCTGCTCAGGCACGCATCTGCATAAGCCCCGTAGACTACTATGAACTTGGCTTGGCTTTAATTGCACGCATGTCTCTAACGCCAATGCCCCCTGCCCAATGAGAGTCAGTTCGCTCGGCTGATAGCAGCTTCAAAATACAAACACTGCCAAAAACTTATAACCAGAATTTCCAGCTGCTTGGCACTTGTTCCCCAAGAGACCCCCCCCCCCCCCCCACAAAGAGTACTCAATACAAATTCTTGTTTGCGTTTACTCTTTTCACTTTTTCTTTTTTGCTTTTTCGAAACACTAAAAGAAAGTAAAATCTTTGGTTTATACATATTTTTTGGGCAAATAACTATTTAATGATTTGTTTATAATAACAATATTGTACGAGGTAAACATTTAAGTTTTTAGTAGAACCAGAGCACAGCTACATACAACATGATCAGAACAAAGAGCAGATGTATGAGAAAGAACTCTATGGCCAATGTAAGCAGCGCCAAGGGATTGCCTGGCCCGTAGGTAAGCAAGAGAAACATCTTCAAGCAAGTGATCTATCTACTCTTGCACCGTAAAGGTCAATTGTTTGCTACGTGAGCTCTCGAAACGATTCGGTGTATGCATGCTCAGCATCGCCGTAATGCCCAGTGTGAGTATGCCCAAAAGAAAGGTGACCACCATAATACCAGCCCAGATGGGCGCCGAGGTAAAACCAACGCAGTCATAGACGTCACCAAACTTGTTTTTGCCATTAAGCCAGGGTTGCACCTGATAGTCTGTGATCGACAGGCTCTCATTGCGATTGCTAAAGATTAAGCGCTCGGCGGAGCAACGATATGAGAATCCTAGTGGTGCCGAGGGTAGTGTATAATCGTCGCCCAAGGCTGGCAGTGTTAGGCTGCCTTTATAGTCCACATCCACATTGCGCAAGTGCCAAGTACCGCGTGCAAGCGAGAACTTAAAGCGCAACGTGCACTTCTCATTGTTGTACATGAAGGTAATGCTTAGACGTCCATAGCCCTTCGAACGTTGATCATCAAAGGTTATATGCTTGTTGTGCTCCGTGAGTGTTATGTTCTCGTTTTGCAAACGCAATATCATAGAGCCCTTGACATATAGCACCGCCTTGCCCTCGGCTACATAGATGGATTGCTGATCGGTCTCCTCACTTGTGGGTGGTTGTGCGGTAGTTGTGCGACTAGAGTCCTCCTCATTCTCCGCCTTAGTATCACGTTTGGCCAAATAGTGTGCCTCGTCCTCGCGATTAGCTAATACGGCCAACACATCACCATAATTGGTCAGCGCTTCGGTGTAGCTGGATATCAACTGCGCGTCGTCGTTCTCGTTGTTGCCCGTGAGATTGATGACCTACATAAATGGGAAAAGCGTTGTTAAGTATTGTCGCAGCCAATCAATCTGTCACCTCTCGCCCATGCATACCTCTATATTATTATTGTAGTTATAGGGCTCCGCAGCCAAGTTGCGTTGCGGCACATAACCCCAAGCGCTTTTCAAAACCAATTCCCGCAGCTTGGGATACGTCACGCCCTCCTCCGAGCGATTGGTGGAATTTCGCACAAATATTACAATTGCTTTGGCATGCCTGAAAAGTTGCGCCAACTGCTCCTTATTATTGACTAAGGAATGGGGTTGCACGTTGATCACTCTTTCATGGCCCCAAAATAAATATGGCCCAATTATAGCGGCTCCACAGTTGAGTACGAAGCTTAGCACTAGGCCTATGGCTATTAACTGCATTATATATCAGAAGTGCGCGAAGAACCAAACGGAATTCCCGCACGTTATATTAGCTGTGAAAATTTATGAACATTCGCAGAAAAATCGATGGAACAGAGTGTTAGCTAGCGCAGGCGCAGAGGGTATATTTTTCGGTGGTGGGTTTTCGTCAAAGGGTGGCAACGTAGCAAAAGACTATGCGAAATCTGTAGTAGTCATATGGTAAGTAGTTATCGAAACTTTCTTCAAATGAACTCAACACAAATCAGTTAGAGTTCAAATTTTGACAGATCTATAGTACGATTTGAGAATAATAATGCCATTTCGAGATCAAACTAAAATACTTTTCTTC
This sequence comes from Chymomyza procnemis, assembly GCA_035046065.1. Taxonomy (NCBI): domain Eukaryota; kingdom Metazoa; phylum Arthropoda; class Insecta; order Diptera; family Drosophilidae; genus Chymomyza; species Chymomyza procnemis. Next base: position 1,248,468 of record JAWNOJ010000026.1, read on the forward strand.
TGGAAACTATCCCATTTCTTTCTTTCCTATTTACACTAAACAACATAAAATTACATTTTACAAAAAAGTATTAATTACAAAAGGATTTTGCAGACTAAAGACATGATTGTCATGGCTAATACGTAAAGCTTTGGTTGCATTTGTGTTGAGCTAGAATAAATAAAGCTGCCCTTCGAGGACTTGGTGCCTGAAAAGAAAGAATATGCTTACAAAACACTCAAAAAATCTATATAACTTAGGCTTACGCTTCTCATTGGGATCCCTGACGCCACAGGTGCGATACGAGATGGTGGATTTGCGTTTAGTGTTAACATAGCCTGGTATAAACAAGCTAGGTGCCTCCAAGCGTCCTGCGGCTATAAGACGCGACATATCCAGTTCCAGGCGATGCGCTATAGGACCCTTAAAGTGTATAATCATTTGTATGCAGGAACCACCATGCAATTCCTTAGTCTTGCGTGCATCTACATCCAACATCCATTCGGGTATGCCCATAACAGAGCGCAGCTCCTCTAGGAATTGCGCGCTTAAAAGCGAACTCTATGTTAGAAATCATCCCTTCCGCATATAAAAAGGCTTATCATGCTTACACAACGAAACGTGGTGGTTTTTGTAGATTAATGTATTTGATGACATTGTGATCCGGTTCAATATTGGCGCATGCAAAACGCTCATGAGAGTGCTCCGGACCAAAGATAACAATGGAGCGTCCAATTGCACCGACAGGTGCTTCAAGCGGAAAGTTGGAGTCCGTCAGAACTTTGCGTTCACCGCCAAGGTCTGCAATAGACTGGGATTTTAGTTAAGTCACAACCCAAACAATGCACTTACCTATGGGACCCAGGCGTGCACCAACATCGCCTACATAGCAGCGCAATGGATTATCTGGTCCGCACTCTTGCTCATATAGATCCAGCTGAAAACGTTTTGGTGTTTGGTCATTAACTTGTTTGCGCACTGTTAGTCTACTTACGTTCAAAGGATCTGCTAGCTGCGTGTAGAAGGGATTCCATACATAACCACCTGCGACACAACGTGTATTAGTAGGTTTAACGGCAGCATCCACACCCACCGGATTTACGAATATCTGCCAGTTATGGTTACGCGTAGAGTTACGATCGTTCTTGCCAGGATGTCTTAGTTTGACCTCGATAACTGTCTCCGATTGACTGCCATCATTATGTATAAGCTGTGTCATCTTTACATATCCATAGGCATAGCCAGTGGGATGATGAAAACTGGCTATGGCACGCAACTCACGTGCCTCGCTAGGACTGTAACCACGCTCCAAAGTGCTACAGGCCCAGCGAGCCGCACGCTTACGTTTGTGTATGACCACAGAGCGTCCAATTATACTGTTGTACCCAAAGAGCGGCAGATTTGTATCATTATAGCTGTCTTCTGTCTGTGTCAAATCATCCAGAAGTCCAAATTTGCCGCTAAGATCGCCCATTTCATATTGATCGGTGGTGCCTTGTTTAGGTGGTGGTGACGACTTGGGATTCACATTTAAGGGGTTCCAATGACCGTACAAAGTAGATGCCTCGCAAGGAAAGGCTAAATTGGCTTCGACAGGTGTCTTTGGAAATAGTGAAAAGTTTGTACAGGTAGAAAGTATGTTATCGGCGTACTACCTACCATGTGTACGTGATAACCACTGTTGTCCTGCAAACCCTTTAGTTGCACCTCCACATTACTAATGTCGTACTCAGACTGCTGCGTAATCTCCACTCTACCACTAACCGTTAATTCATCACCATTGGCATACCATTCCTTAGCCACAACTTTGCGCCTATAATGACCTATAAGACTGGAACAGGCCAATCGTTCGCCACGCGCTTTTGGCCCAAAGTCATCGTAGATGACCATAGATTTTCCCAGAATGCTATGCCTGCCCGAAAGCGGCAAATTCGCATCAACAAACATGCGGCGACTTAGCTCTTGAGCCTTGCGCTTACCGCCTGCTATGGTCAACCTTCCCAGACGTGCATCCAATGCACCCAATCTGCACATAGCGGGTAACTGTGGACGACAGTAATCATCTACGCTACGATTGCCCCAGTCCACTCTATAGGGATTGTACACACCACCTGCTGAGATGCAGCGTTGTTGCCAATCATAGAAATCTTTACCAGGCGCATTGCTATGTATGGCCCAACGATGCTCAGTGGTGCTGTTCTGCGTGGAACCATCAGCCTGTATCAGATACTCAAACAGCACTGTTGTATCCTGCCAAGGCTGCTCGGCCGCCTGACGTAAGATCACTCGACCTACAATGGGATAACGAAACAGCACCTGCGCCGTAAACATGGGCTGCTGATAGATTCCATTGCGTTGGTACTGACTTATTGTAGAACAGCCCCAAATATTTTGGGTAATGTGTTCCACGTCAGTACGATTGTAAGTGTATATGACCAAGGAACGTTGCGCTATGCTGTGACGACCTTGCAGCGGCAGATAAACGTCCCAGTACAGCCCGCTTAACTCTGAGCTGGTGCCCGGTAACACATATTGGTGGTAGTAATGTTTGTTGCGTCCCTGCAACTTACCACTCAAATCTCCAACGGCATATTGCTCCTGAGTGCCATAACCTGAAGGTGGCACAGCATCCAGCTGTAAATCCATTGGGTTATACAGCGAACCAGTGGATTCACAATAGTCGGATTTGCCATTACGATGTGGAACTGGTGGCAGGCTATGCAGACGGAAAGCAGCTACATCTTCGGCAAACTTACGACTGACATGCTGGGTTAATCTGCCTGGAGCGGCCAGCGTAAAGTTAAGGAACGTGGGATCAAATTTTGAACGCTGTGTAAAGGTAACCTCGCCTTTAACGCCTCCAGCGTTTATAAAAGTTCTGCAAAGAGAGTTTCAGATATAAGGCCGTAAAATGAGAGTGGACACTACTACGCTTACTTATGGGTCAGAGTTTGCACATGGCGAATTTTGGTGCAAGCAAGAAAGTCGTCCGGATGCTCATTGTCGTAGAGCACCAGATATAGAGTTCGATGCGGTATGGTCAAATCCGAGGGCAGCAACGCCAATTGGGCATCCCTAAAAACGCTACGCTGTGGTGTGCGCAACGCATTCTTAGCCACACCGATTCTACCCAGTCGCGTATCCAAATCACCTATACCCTGGCCAGCGCCCTTGCCTTGTGGATCAAAGACCAACTGTAAGAAGTTGCAGTTGTCCTCAGTACGATGATGATCATGTTTGAAAATATCCGTTACAAAGATCTTCCAATGATGCTGCGTGAACTCGCGCTTTTCAGTTGCCGAAAGGCTTTCCTTCTGCGCTTGCACATGGTAGAGATCGGAGTAGATCAGCGTATCGCCAGTGGCACCTTCCGCGGGCGCTAACCAACGAAAATAAACTGAACCCGCAATAGGTGTATGAAAGCGTGCTTCCGCCATGTGCTCCACAGAGCTTTGCACTGTGGTTATAGTGGCACAAATGCGCGCATTTGAGTTGACCTCAGTTAGTACCAGAGACTTGCCCCAAATGCCACGATCACCAATTAATTGCATTTCACGCTGCCACGTAGCTGTTTCGTTGCCCGGCAGCATTAAATACTCCAAATCCTCGTCGAAACTTAAGACCTGTGCTCCCAGACGACTTAACTCACAGCGCTCATCGGCATTTATGTTGCTATAGTCTACAGGAAAACGTCGCACTGCCCAGCTCCAGACTTGCTCCGGATACTGTAATGTAGCCTCCAAACTGGCCTTGATTTCAACCGTCGTTGAATTTAACTGCCTAAAAGTTAGTTCACCATGCAAACCATGTTGAGATATATAGGCAATCAGATGTTGTGCGTCAGCTGTTAACGAAGCGCAGAGCAAAGCAAAGATTAATAAACCAAGCAACCAAGAGGTGTGGTGAGAAAGCAGCCAAGGCTGAAAATTCACTTTCTCACGCAATCACAACTGCAAATTTGATGTGTAGTCACAGCTCACATTTTTTTTTAACAAACGAAAGATTTTTGCAACATATACGATTAATTTGCATACAATGCAATTAATTGGACAACAGGTAGCAACGTCTGCAAAACATTTCCGCCTTCGACTTACCACTGCCGAGTGATGCAATGCAAAAGCCCACAATGACGCATAGCAGTCGCAGGGCTTGAAGCCCTGAGCTATAGATCCTTCTGGAAGAAAGCATGATCTGGATGCGTTCTTAGTCTAAAAAAACTGTTTTATTTCTATTTTATAAACTTTTGCTTAAGTTTAAGATAATTAAGATAATTTTGTTAATATTTTATGTACACTTTCACATATTTACAGCGCATGCGTGCGCTCAATGGGGGAAAAAAACAACTCCGACAACGTCAACAACGTTGCTGTAAACTGGTTGCTGCTCGACTGACAGACCTTGTCGGGGGCTAACAGACTTAACTTATAGCCAATTCGTGCAACTCTGGTGAGTTTCTTTGTTTACGTTCTCTTGCTTGGCTGCTTTATTATTCGTTTTGTTTTGATCCCAAGTTACAGCGAATGCAGCCGCTTTGTTGGACACAATGGGCGCGATCAATTTTTATTAGACAAATATTGTAGTACTAATTGGATTTACTTACGATGAGTAGAGTCTTCTGATGAGATTAACATTTGGATGGGATAGGCTATGTTTTAATGGAACTACCAAATGGGACTACCAAATAAATCGAGACATTCTGGCCCTGTGTGTCACTTAGCAACCTGGGGAAAAATTATATATAATACTAGAAACTTCGTATCAAAAACCTTAGCCGTAGCTGAATCCGAACTGCGGTGCCGTTACTTAATACAGATTTTCCTACCTAAATAGCCTCTAAGGTTTTTAATTATTTTTGTTTACGCAAATTGTAGCACTTGCTTGAGTTTTGGGATGAGACATATTGCAGCGTTGACACAATATCGAGACATTTTATTTTTCGAAATTCTCCAAAATTGAAGTCAATAATGTGTCAAAAAAAATTTGCAACAAATTAAAATTTTTCTTGGTGCAATAATAAAGTTATCATATTTGGCGTAAATGAATGCAAATCAGAGTAAATTTGACCCTAATGAAGACTACACCGTAACGCTTAATAAAATGAGCCGCGAATTTGAAGAGCGTTGGGCCAAGGTTACATCATCTCCTTGCAACAATTTGGAGGGATATGAAACTGTTTCTTTATTAGGTTGCGGCACCTTTGGCACAGTGGTAAGCGAAGACTCCACTCTAATCCCCATTCAGACACGTTTTAATAACGATTTAGTTACTGGTCAAGGATAAGAACGGTGAGGAACACTATGCGGTTAAGATGATGTCCAAAGAGGAATTGGTGCGTCTGAAGCAGGTGAAACATGTGCACAATGAAAAGAATGTCTTGGCATCTGTACGATTTCCATTTCTAGTGCATTTGGTGAACTCTACCAAAGATTTTGAATATGTTTACCTGGTCATGCCGTATATCAATGGGGGTGAACTTTTCAACTACCATCGCAAGTGAGTTTAAGATCCTTAAACTTTTCCATAGTCAAAGCGCTTATCTTCCATCGTACAAGAGTACGTAAGTTCAGTGAAAAGCAAGCGCTCTTCTATGGTGCCCAAATATTTCTGGCTCTGGAGTACATGCATCGAATGAATCTTATGTATCGCGATCTGAAGCCGGAAAACATATTACTGGATGAGCAGGGCTACATTAAATTGACCGATTTCGGTTTTACCAAGGTTGTATTTGGCTTTTGTAACTTTATTAAGTAATGAACATATATTTAAATATATTATATGCTGTGCTTTTAGCGTGCGACAGATCGCACTGTTACAATGTGTGGCACCCCGGAATATTTGGCACCCGAAATTATACAGCTAAAGGCGTATAGCAAAAGCGTCGACTGGTGGGCCTATGGTATATTGCTGTACGAGTTTGTGGCGGGCAGATCTCCGTTTTCGGCTTTTAATCGCGATGTGCTGCGAATGTACGCAATGATTTGTATAGGCGAATTTAGTATTCCAAATACTTTTACCTCAAATTTGAGAAACTTGGTGCAGGGCTTGTTGACAGTGGATTCTTCGCGGCGGTAAGTACACAACATATTGAGTCGTAGGACGAGAACCTTTTTTTTTAGAGCAGTTTTGCAAGGAATTGCACGAATATCAATTCTATCAATTGTATAAATCAGTGCTTTCTCCCAGCTTAGGAAACTTAGCCTCAGGCGCAGCGGATATTAAAACTCATGCGTGGTTTCAAGGTGTCGATTGGTTTGCCGTGCTCAATCAGCAAGTATCAGCACCCTATGTACCTGCCGTACCGGATGTGTCAGATACCAAAATTTTTAAACCATACACACCGAAAACAGTAACCAAATCCAAAGTCAATAACCAAGCGGAGCTCTTTATTGATTTTTAAGAAGAAAGCCCAGGGATTTTTTTGTTTTGTTGTTATTTTTTTTCACCAATGTGTCTGAGAATTTACTTTTCATTTGATATCTGAATTTTACGTAAAATTTTTTTGTGAAATTTTTCTTTTTGTCAATTGTTTGGAAATTTCCTCAAATTAAAGCTAGAATGTCGCTAATCAAGGAATTTAATTCAAACATTGACTATTCACTTATCTTAAAAAAACTTTTTGAAGAGTTCACATTGAAATATGAACAATCTAATGTGCCGTCACCCGATATAGGATTAAGCAACTACATAGTCAAGGTTCTGATCGGCGCCGGTTCCTTTGGCCAAGTGGTACGTATGTACATAAGCATAGCTTTGCTTTTCACTTAATTGATCCTGTTTTGACCAAACCCCTAAAAATCCCAATGTAGTTTTTGGTTAAGAATCGTGATGGTGATGATTACTATGCAGTTAAAATGCTAAGCAAGGAACAAATTGTCAGGACCAAACAGGTGTCAAATCTTATGAATGAAAAGCGCATTTTGTATTCAATCTATTTTCCAAATGTGATACATTTGATAGCTTCATATAAGGATATAGATAACTTATATCTGGTATTGCCGATGTGTTCAGGCGGTGAATTATTTAAATACCATCGCAGGTGCATAAGATCGTCGAAATCCGATGACAATCTTTAATTTTTCTTTTCTTCAAAACAGGGCACGCAGATTTAGCGAGAAACAGGCACGTTTCTATGCAGCTCAAGTATTTTTAGCGTTTGAATATTTACATTATTGCGGATTAGTCTATCGGGATTTAAAGCCCGAAAATATAATGATGGAAACCAGTGGCTATATCAAATTAACCGATTTTGGTTTTGCAAAGGTCGGTGTAACTGAACTTGAAGAAATTTCGCATAATTTATTCGCATCGTTGTTATTTGTAGAAAGTTGAGACACGCACGCATACCTTATGTGGTACACCGGAGTATTTGGCGCCAGAGATTATACAAACTAAGCCCTATGGCAATAGTGTAGACTGGTGGGCTTTCGGTGTATTCGTTTATGAATTAGTGGCTGGTTACTCACCTTTTTCGCCTGATAAATCCAGTGCCATGAATATGTATACAAAGATTTGTGAAGGAAAGTACAAAATGCCCACACCCTTTAGCAGCGCGCTAAAGGACTTAATTACAAATTTACTACAAGTTGATCTCACAAGACGGCAAGTAACTAACTACACGGACTTACATATTTTCTCATAGCTGGCTTTTCTTTATAGTTTGGGAAATTTACAAAATGGCAATAAAGATATTAAGCAACACATGTGGTTTCAAACAGTTGATTGGATAGAATTGCTCAATCAAACCCAAAATCCACCCTACATACCAAAAGTGACTGGTCCCGAGGATGTATCGAACTTCCATAGATTTTCAGCATATAAACCCAAACCCAAATCTAAGGTCGCACGGTTCGACGAATACTTTAAAAACTTTTAGAAGATAGAATCTCTGGAAATAGGTTAAAAAATCGATATTCTTCGAAATTGATTCTTTTGGTGATAGTTTATTGCGTTCACCAGCGATCAATGTAATCAATGATAATTTTTTACACCTAGGTGTTGTGTGTCGATCGGGTTGTATTCATTAATTGGTCACTGCTTATGGTTGCCCTCTGGTAAACGAAATAGTTGTTTCCCAAAAATAATATTTATATAAACGATAAATGTGTGTATTGTTCGTGTTCATGGGAGTAGCAAGTATCCAGTAAAGGCTATAATTTGCGATGCAGTATTTGTTGTTTCACTTTTGGAACAGTGCAGCATGAGTTGCCATCACCGAATTGCTTAAACTTAGCATACGTTGGTCTTGGATCACAAGACAGTCTTATGCAATTTTCATTGGTAATCATGTACTGCTTGATATTTTATGCTTCCCGTTTGAATAACAAACCTTACATCCATCGAAACTGGAAAGTGATTGAAAATTTAAAGTGACTTTTAGCATTTTCTGAAATCTATGTCAAAAGTTTTCAAATGAGATCAAAATCCATAAGCTTTTCAGAACATAAGCAGATCGACATCAGACAATTATGGGTCTAAAGACTTTTACGATGTCTTTGCGCGAACTCACGTGACTTAATGCAATCAAACTACATGGGTTTGGTTTTGGCTTTTTTTCTTTGAAGATGACTTACTTGACTTTTATTCGAAGTTATCATCATCTTCATCATCAATCAACATCATCATCATCGTTATATAAAAACAAATTTGTTAAAACATTTCTGGCCAGGTTAAAAAGTATTCAAGTGTTATGATTATTTTTTCATAAATTATTTTATACTGTAGTAAAGATTTGTCATTTGACATATTGAAAATATTAATTTTTTTTCTGTGATTTATTAGTATTATCATCACTTTGTCATCTGCGCCGATACACTAACTGGTTTAAGCTAAACTAGTTCGTTCCCTGGGACTGTACTTGTGTCTTCTTGAGGAGATTTCCGCAATGTTAACTATAATAACTCAAAGATAGTTAGTCCCCCTAAATATGGCTATATATTTATGTAGAGTATAGTATGTTTATTGTAAATGAGAAATATCAAAACACGCCTAAAGTAATAAGAACTAAATAATAACTACGGCTGGTATAACTCTGTCGCCTTGTGGTTAGAAAACGATAACACAAGTTTATAATCGATAATTTTTGTATAGCATAACTATGAATACGTTAGTGTTTACTCGAAAAAAAATAAACTGCAACAAATTAAAATTAATTTAATTTATGTAACAAACAATATAGCATAGACAACATATTTTGTATATAAGAAGATATGATTATAAATATTGTAAGCTCTCAGTTGAAAAAAATGATTGGTATCTGCCTCTCTCTCTTCTAAACCAAATTTGTTCGATTGCAAAAAGGCTTTAAAAACAAAATAACAAACAAAACTGGCCAGCAGAGCTGAGTTCCCCTGTTTTTAGGTTGATCCTTGCTATTCTCTAAGTGCTTCTTCAACGTACGGCAGTTCAATTAAAAATTTCGATTTAGTTGTTTTTTAAAGTTTTTTTTTTGTTGAATTTTTATATGTGTTTTTAAATAAAATAGATTTCATTTTAATATTTTTTTTTTTACTTTATAAATTTTACGTGTAAAATTTAATAATAAATCAACTAGAAAACTAGCTGTCAAGATGTTATTTTGACATTTTGTTGGTATTTGTTTTTTATTTTTTTTTTTTGTAAAAAGTATCCCTAAATGGTAAATGACTACGAGTTGTTGTTGTTGTTCGCTACCAACTAATCAGTTGTTGTTGTTGTTGTTGAAGAAGTTCAGAGTATTAATTGTTGTTAATATTAAGAGATTTATACATAAGAGTTATATGTATTTAAAACGAGCATTTCTTTGAATTACGTTTATTATTTTTTTGACGATTTAAAAAATTGTTGTTCTTGTTGTTGGTTTTTTTTTTGTTTGTATTTGTTTTCTAATAAGTGGATGCTGAGTTAGAAGCTAGGATGTGTGTATTATATAACTGCTGCAACTTGTTTAGGCGGCTTCCTCTTCCTCCTCGTCACCCTTGCCGGTGAGCATTTCGATCAAGGCACCGGTATCGATTTGGTTCTTATCATCAATGACCATCTGATCGAAGGCATCATCGACTTCCTTCATGGTGAATTTGTCACCGAAGCCCATGAGCATTTCGCGGAATTTATCACCATCGATGAGACCATCGTTATCGAATGTTTTGAAGGCAGCAATAACAACTTCGTCTTCATCGTTGGCACCGGAGGTAGCCATACGGTTGGCGAACAAGGTCAGCAATTGGGTGAAGTTAATTGGACCGGAGGCTTCGCCCAACATTTGGTCCAATTCCTTGTCATTAGCGATCTTGCCAACGGAATCGAAGGCAGCACGCAGATCATTCTTGCCAATGATACCATCCTTATCGGCATCCATTAGTTGGAAAGCCTAGATATAGATAGTTACGTACGCAAGAGAGTGCATAGAGGTAGGAGGAAAAGAGAGAGAGAGAGAGAAAGAATGCTTGCATGAGCTACTGCTTGCGAGTGATTTGGAATTGCATGACATAAGGGCTCATTCGCAATATGCACTTACTTCCTTGAATTCGGCAATCTGCTTCTGGGAGAAAACAGAGAACACGCTGGAGCCAGCACGCTTCGACTTTCTGGAGCCGCGAGAGCCGCCTGACGCTCTCTTCGATCCAGTAGCGGAAGCAGCTGGGGCAGGGGTTGCAGCTGGTGCTGGGGTTGCTGCCTCAGATGCGGCCTCAGAAGCGGTTTCGGAAGTACCACCCTCTTCCTTGGTCTTCTTCTTCTTAACCTTCTTCTTCTCATCGGCCTAGGGTTTGGGAGCAAAGAAAAATTTTTCAATAGTCAAAAAGTTGCAATAAAACACAACAAAAGGCGTGCAGTGCTAAAAGTGCAGTGAATTGATTTGCCCTAGTTTGGGTTTGGTCTGTTGCTGCTCGAAAATCCGTTTTCGTAAACTTTCCATTACTTTGCAGAACTATAAATAGGCTCACGACTCACGTATTACGTAAACACTCGATACACACAGACAACGCACACGCACTGGCCATCTCGCGCTGACCTCATACTACTCATATCATATTACTTTGTTCCCAAGACGTAAGGCACTTTTATGGATACACCCGCTGTTCCATTTTTAGAACTTTTCAAAACATACAATTTTTCACATAATTTCGAATTAGAAATAGTTCCACAAGACACAACTGCGTCATCATTGGGCTCAGTGCGTAATCCAGTTGGCCCATGAACATCTTAACTTCAAAGTAGTTCACACTTATTAACTCTTTCTTAATTTATTTATAATTTCGTAATTTGCTTATATGCTTCGTATATATATAGATTTTTCTCAATAAATTCACTGCACTTAATGGCTCGAGTCCTTATTTTTTTTTTTTGAGTATATCCATAATGTCCGTGGCATTATTATTCCTTACCATGGTGCTGTAGTTTGATGTGTTGTCTAAACGAGTCGAGCGGTCAGAGCACACTGAAACTTTTAGCTGATTTTATCTTAAAGACAACGATATTTTAACATCACTTTGGCATTTTCTTCTTCGTGCCATTTTTCCGATACAGCTTCGGAACGTGGCGTATAGTTCGGCTATATTTCTTTTTGGCGGTATGCGGCATTCGGTAAACTGTTTCTATATCTGTTAGTTTCGTGCTGCCTTTTTTAGTATCTGCAAGGCATGGTTTGCCCAGGTGCGCGGTGGGGTGTTGCTGGCGCCTTCCCAGCTAGCTAGCAGCAGCACCCTCCCGCCCCATCCAAATGAAATTCTAATTTTAAAATAGTCTGAGAAAATTCGGTAGGTTTTGTTTTTGCCACGCTGTATGTAGCTTTTGAGAAAAAATGCGTATACGTAGCTTGTGTTGTGTTGTTGCTGCTCCTTTGCCAGCGTCGTAGATACATTTCCAACGAATACAAATATTCACATTTTATGTCTTTTTCGTATATTCATTCTTGCTATTTCATCTTTGCTCTTGAGGCACAACTCTGAAAGGTGTCCACTTGCGTTGAAATCACCTACATTATTCGCCTTGGCGTCGCCACTAGTACATAGGCCTGCCTCATACATATATAGTCGTGGATATTATATACACTAGACATGCTTCTTATGTACTTGGCTGGTATTTTACCTTGCCTATTTTCTGTTCTTGGCATTTCATGTTCTGTTTTTAAATTGTTTCGTTTATTGTGCAATATGAAGAGCAGAGAAACAAATAAATATGAGTGTACGCCGTAGCTCTTCGTTGTTGTTTTGGGGCAACGGAATTTCTTGTATTTGGTGTCACATAAATATGGCACGAACTTGATATTTGGTCAGCATTTGCCAAAATCTATGCAAATAATCTGCTATAATTTTATCGGATATCTGTTGTATAACAATAATAACTATAGCAATGGAAGCTATAACACCTATAGAGTTAAATGAATTACAGTTTTTTGAAGAAAGAAAGTGCACTCACTCTTAGATTATGTTATAGGGAAATTAAAATATAAAATATTTTGACTTTAGTTGCTCAACATTTTCACCTTCTGCTGACACTCCAGTGCTGATGTAAGTGCCTTAGTAAGCACACAAACCGCTTTAGCTTGTAGCAGGCAATTGGCTTAGCAAGTACACAAACCAGCTAAACTAAAGAGACGTTAAATATTTGAAATTTTTATAATCTTGAAATATTTAAAATAATGAATCATATATACTACAAGCAAAAATTTATCGTACATCACAAAACAATCAAAATCAAATTTCATATCTTGTGGCTTTTGTTGCGTTAAAAAGGAATCTCTCTCACAGATAAGCTAGGCAACTTTTGCATACTTAATCGTTCTGTAATGCACAATCATTAGCTCGCATCTTCTTTTTTTTTTGAGAAAAGCTAGGTATAGCAATTTCAATATAATAAAACCTATTAATCATATGATACACTCATTTTCCACTAGGTCAATATGACAGAGAGAAATTTGAATAAAAGGTATTTAAAGCTGCTGGTGTTGTTGTTAAGATAAAGTCAAGCGTTTGCTTAATATTTTACTTACACACTAATGTACCTTATGAAAAATTAAACGTATTACGTAAAGGGAGGAAGGAGTATGGAATGTCTGATAAGGGCCTCCCTGGATACATAAAAGTTTCTGACTTCACAACAGAGGATATAGAAAGAAATGAATTGTAATAAAGCTTTTGAAGTTGTGCTAAGGTAAAGTCCAAAGAGGATTCGCTCTACTTTCTACCTACATACATTTTTACACACATTATATATATATATATATATATATATATATATATATATATATATATATATATATATATATATAAATAAAAATATACAATACAAATATACATATAAAAAAAAATATACATAAAATATATAAATATATATATATATATATATACGTTTAGGGAGCGAGGAACATCTAATATATGTTAGTAGGCTTTACTCGCATAAATAGTAAAAGTTTCCGACTTCTTTCTGCAACTCCCGCCAAAGCTACTCGTAGTTTATTGTATTTATTAAAAATTGTGCAAGTTCAAGTTCTCTATCAACGAAAAATTGCCGACATATAATCCCGAAAAGGCCCATTCTTATTTATACTACATTTTTACGTCAATATTATATAAACTCTCATATTATTTATTGTCCCATAATGAATGGAATTCTCACATACCCTCACTCTCTGCACTCTGTGCATTTACAGCATATAGAAATATTGATTAATGTTGCGATCGATCAGACATAATCGAAATTGTATACAATTGCAATTTGCTCTAAATGCTCTATTGAACACACACACAGTGATGTCGATTTTTAGCGAACATCTTTAAGTTGCTGTAAAAATTGGCATATGACCAGAAGACATTTTGGCGACGACCCAAGAGCAACACGCAGCAGCAAATATTATTTGTACATTAATGCAAATTTATAAATAACTTTAGTTTAATAAAAGCAAAAGAATGGCAAGCAAATACAATAATTCGTTTATCGTATACATGCCAAGGCAAAAACTTGGTCTCAGCAGATTGGCTATTGACGGAGCGCATAGATTGCAGTTCACTGTCTGCATTCCACTGACTTATCGTTTACACAAAAATTAATTGATTTTTATCATTTGGAAAATATTTTGTTTTGCGCTGGCATATAAATTAGGCATATTTTTGTGCTTATATAGCGCTAATATCTATCTGTATATTTGGAAGACGCCAAAGCGTATAAAGGAAAATCCTACACGGTCAATGTATGCCATAACATTATCTATATTTAAAAATTAAATAAAGTCCACATTTTTACTGCTTATTCATGACTATATACATACTATATATACACTATATAGTCGAACTTGGCAGCATATGTCCGCCAGGGTATAGACGGGGCGTTATACCAATAGCAATTCTCACTCAGCTAAAAGACGACGTCATTGAAAAACAACTGTATTTAAGATGTGTATGGATGTGCCTCTCTAGCTCGCGATACGCTTTAGGCTTTGGCCGCGCGATATCCAAAAATAGATGTACCAATGCGCACAATGGTGCTGCCCATTTCGATCTGCAAGCAACATAGTAGAGGCATTATAAATTTATACTTATTATTGCATTACGTACGGCTTTGTCGTAGTCATTGGACATGCCCATGGACACCTGCACAGACTCTGGCGTTAAGGCGTTCTGCTGGCAAATGGCGCGTTGTACTTCCATAAGCGAAACAAAGTCTGGATTGCGTCCTTGACTATAATCGAAGCCATAGGCGCCTATGGTCATAATGCCCAGCAATTGCAAGTGCTTCAGATTTGAGCTTATGTATTTATACAATGTGGGTGCCTCACTGGGCGCTATGCCACTCTTGGCTGCAAGTAAATGTTGTAGAGAGCTAATTTTTGCGCGTGGCCTACAACTTACCCTCCTCGCCGCTTGTGTTGATTTGTATAAGCACACGTAGTGGCTGCTGCTGCGCTGTCTGCAGCTTAGCCCAGGCAGCATCTAGGCCAGCAGCTAACTTTTCCGATTCCACGGTTTGTATCATATGCAAGTTGGGTAATTTTAAAATCTGCCAAACAGGCGATAAGATAAGCACGTTAATGACGTCTATGTGCAAGTTCATAGCTAACCTTGTTAATCTTGTTGCGCTGCAAATGACCTATATAATGCCATTTTATATCCGGACATTGAGCTAATATATCCGGATGCTGGCTTTTCTCTTCAAGCTCCTGCACATAGTTTTCACCAAAATGCCGCTGTCCCGCTTTGTAGGCTTCAATAACGCATTCAGCTGGTTTGGTTTTGCTTACAGCTACCACAAGTGGAGCGGGCGCCACTATTTCCTGTGCAATTGAAAATAATATAACTTTTGCTTCAAGTCGTGCTTGAGAAACTAACTAACCTTTGAACGCTGCTGCAGCACTTCCTCAATGCGTTTTTGTACGCATTGCAGGCCGGCTTTTATATCAAACTCGGCCATGCTTCGTCTTAACATTTAATGTGCCTAATAAGTGCAAACTTTGTTAATTTTATATATCTTTTTAATTTACTTTACTTTGATAAGAATCCAATGCAAGCAATCAGATAAATGCAATCAGCTGTTTTCGCATTGACAGTGCTGCCCAGCAGCGCAATATAGTATTAAAATACCGTCACCCAGCTGGGCTGAATCTTTTGATATTTGAATTTCAAAAATTTGAAACTTAGTAGCTTAGTAAAAAGTTAGCTTCAATCTAAATTAAATTGTTTCCTCAACAGAAAATGAGCAAAATGTCGGATTTTAGGCAACTAGCCAACGAGGTTTTACATACCGCTGGCAGTTTGGTGCAATTGCTGCATGTTAACGAGATACGGGAAGTTCTGGAAGGCTTGGGATTTCGGTTTTCAGAGGTATTTGTGGTGCTCTTGCTCTTTGGACTAATGCATTTGTCTAAGCTAACAGCAGGGCTGGCCATGGCTTATATTATAACGTACTGCTTATTTTGTATTGTAAGTATGCCAACTGATAAAAATCAACCAAATTTTGTCTTAAAATTTTTATTATCTTACAGGCCAGTTGGTCAGCGAATAATGCAGCTCCTAATGATAGACAATATCCATTAGAACAGTATCAGTCAACAGCACCATATCCAAATCTGCCGCCAACAATAGAGCTTCCCTCGCATACGCCTCCTTCGTTCGAACAGCAAAGAGAGTACTACTCAAACGGTAACCCGCGTGCAGAGACAACACCATTTGTAGAGCATCAAAATCATAGCACTTATGCGCTGTTGCCGCCCTTTCTTGATAACCTCACTCTCGATTTAGTAGCAAACAGATTTGATAGTAAGTTAAACCCAACTTAAGTTATAACAACCGCATCACACAAATGCCAACAATCTAGATGCACAACACCAATCGAGTTTTCACTTTATAGATCCTAATGTCTCACCCGTAACTTGGATACCCAGGTTTACAGATTTACGATTGCGTCAAAATAAACAACGTCTAATGCCGCAACCACAGACTAGTTTTATAGATGAATCTAGGACGCCAACGACATCTGAAAATATCGATTTCCGATCTGTATACCAAGGCCCTACCAGCCGCCATTATGCGTCAAGAATGTCAAATCCAATACCAGCACGTTATAAACCTCCAACACTAGAGAAAACGAAGCGACTAAGGCCTACAACTTATGCTGAATTTAAAAGGGAAATGGCAAAGAACCGAAACTCTCGTGGAATAGATTATTATTATATGAATCCGGAAGCTAGCAGCAATGCCGCGCGTGCTGCACGTCGCTCCATGCCGAATTACGACCGCTACTACGATAACGTAAAAAAATATAGATACACCTAAATAATGTACTCTAACACCTTCATTAAAATAAACTGTTGAGGAACAATTTAATGAACGCTGTTTTCCTCTACGAAGGCTTTAAACCATTTCGTTTTACGCAGCACTGTAAGTAAAGATATTTAAAGAAGTTCTCAAAGCATCTTTACAAATATTCCTTTTCGTTGCAGCTTAAAATTTATTTCTTAGTATAAATATATTAAAAAATTTCAAATAGTTCTTTCATAAAATCATTAAACTTAAGAGGAATTAAAATGTCGCATACATCATTAGGCAAAAAAAAAATTAACTTGTGCATGTTTTATACAAAAAAATAAAATGTCACCAAAAGCTTCAAAATGGGCATATACTAGTAATAAATACGTTTAGATAAAAGCTACAAAAAAAACCATGTTGTGTGTATTTACTAAGAAAACAAAATAATTAAAAATACTGGTGTAGCTTCTTCTAAAAAACATTTTTTTTACAGGCAGCTTGAACTGTAAATAAATGATGAATGTGTATCAAAACAGCGAAAGTAATTATGAACGCGCTTTATAATCTTTTTAGAATTCCGATACTGTGAAACATTTTTAATAGCTGGTAAAAATTAAATTAAAATGAAAGTTAAAAGTTGCTATTGCGACATTTGTCGGCATAAGTGTTTAGTATTTTTTGTATCACTTTTTAAGGTGCCAACACAATATATACCAGTTTATCGACAGTAGTGGTCACCCTAAAATACCATAAACAGCTGTTGGACAAGACAACACTCTGCTCGGCCGCTTAAAATAAATAAAATTTTGTTGCATTTTCAAATATAATTTTAAAATCAAAGGCATACGAATATTAAAGAAAGTGCAATGCCTACTGAAGCAGCAACTGTTTAAGCAGGCCTGAAAGTCAAAACATTCCGTATTTATACTTAGCACTAAGTAATCAAACTGCGTGTAAGCTGCAGCTTACTTTGCCATCATGACTATTTACAATTTGTACATTTTTGATAAATATGGCACACTTATGTACTACACCGAATGGAATCGTACCAAGAAGTCGGGCATAACACGTGAGGAGGTAAGCCATGTTCTTTCTCTACCCTTCTCTTTGTTGTTTACATACATATCTATATATACGCACTTTTTCAGGAGGCTAAACTGACCTATGGCATGCTCTTCTCCATAAAATCATTTGTTAACAAAATTTCGCCACATGATCCACGTGAGGGTTTTCTATATCTCAAAACCAATCGCTATGCGTTGCACTATCTGGAGACACCGTCAGGTTTGAAGTAAGTATTGGTTGCCTGCTTAATGCCAGTCGGTAAATCATCTCATTTTACGCACACTTTTGCCATAGATTCGTGCTGAACACCGATACCGCGGCCATTAATGTTAAGGAGCTGCTGCAGCAGCTTTATGCCAAAGTTTGGGTGGACTATGTAGTACGTGATCCACTTTGGACGCCCGGCACAGTGGTTACCTCGGAATTGTTTCAAAGCAAACTTGATGAATTCATCAAGCAGTCGCCCATATTCGGCATAAGAAACATTTGAAAGACTAAATATAAGCTGAATTAAGTGTGTTTGTGATATAATATGCTGTTTTGTTTTAAGTGCAGCGAGTGTGTTGAGTGCTTATTGGAAGGTCTCTGTCACAAGAGCAACAATTACAATTACGTATATTATAGAGTAGTAGCACAGGCAAGCAAATGACAACTTTGGGTCTGGGTGTACAGCGGCATACCGGAAATGGCGGGCATTTAAAAACACAAAAATGTTTGACGCTGTCGGCCAACAAAGTTGCTTATAAATTGCGCAAGTTCTGGTACATAAGGAGGACAAATGTCAAATTGTTTTTATGCAATTGTTTTTGCTATGGGGAGCTGCAATGGTGCCAATTCGATGCGGCGGCATATGTACAAGTCAATGCGACAGGCACTGGCGTATCCAGCAATTACAATTTTTTTTTCAGCCAGCTCAGCTCGCGTCAAGGGTTTTTCGCAATTGCAAAACGCAACTATGGAAAATGATTTGCAAAATGCCATAAACTAAGCACTTACGAAGCCATAAAATTTTGCACAAAACTCACAAACACCAGCGAATTGAACTCAGCTATAAATGTAAGTAAAATACCGTGAAACGGCGGGAATACGGCGTTGCATGTATGTAAACGTGTTTGCCATTAGACGTACAGCACGTGAAGCCTCCAATTTGGTTGCTTTTTGTGCTTATTGTTTTGGCCAATTTTTTGCTTTTTTGTATATCTTTGTGGTTGTCTCTGCTTTTGGCTGTGACTTTTCTGCAAGTCATCTCTGTGGCCTGTGGTCCACATAAGTTTGCAACTTGTCACTTTGTTACCTAGTCGTTGACGTTGAATTTTTCGAAACATGTTGCAATACATACCACAAAACACATGGATGGATACACACGTACACACAACAAACTCGCCATAGCTCTTTGTCTGGTAATGAGACGACCATAACATCATAGTCCAAAGAAAAGTGTTCCAAAAACTGGAATTTACTTGATTTCGCAGCCAACAATTGTAAAGTCATAATCAAATTGATGGTCAACACTTAATGACGTCACACACACACACACACACGCTTCATCGGTGTGTCTTTCTCTTTTGCCTTTTCTCTTGGGGCACGGCGCTGCTCTCACAGCATCCGGCGTAGCCAAACAAAAAAATCGTTGTTAGTTCCTCCGCCTCTTAATAAATGTTATTTCAAAATTCCCTTTCAAAACCAAAACAGCGGCAAACTTCGGCACATAATTGAATAAAGTTGGCAGCGTTCGTAGCTGGTTTTAGTTTGGTTTTTTTGTACTCTACGCAGAAAGATTTACGGGTATGTTCAGTTCAGAGTACACTTTTTAAAATACTCCAAACTTACTATAGAGGGAATGCATGGGATTTGTGTAATGTGTGTTAAGTAGAAGGTCTGACGGATACCCTGCAGGGTTAAATAACATATTTTTAGCAAAACGCGTGTTGTAGATATAACCAATTCGATGATGGTAACATCGAGGTGGCCATAAATTTGAGCAGTTCTCTGTGTTGCTGAGTAGTTAATTTTTTCGAAGTTAAACAAATCTGTTGAGTATCAGCATCATGTAGCCCGTAAATCACATCTTCCAAAGCGTTCCAAGCTAAAAGGCCTTTGTTATTAATAAAACCCAATAAAACCCACTTTTAATTGTATCCCTCTAGCTGTGTATGATCTTCTAAAAGCTGTGTATGAAGATCTAAAAAATTTCCACTCGATCATCTCACTTCAATTCGATCAGCTTGCAAAAACTTTATACAAAAAATTGCCAATATGTGATTATGCTAATTTACAACTTGGATGCCATTACATCATGGCAGATGTAATAAAGATTTAAGTATTTGTCGTAAAAATAACTTTTAAAATTGAAATTTTTTATTTATTTTTAAAAGCTTCACGCCTAAGTATGATTTATAGCAGCAATTTTGAACATCAATTAGTACTGAATGTCAGTTAAAACGATTTATTACTGAACAAACCTAATCTTTGGGGTATACCTGAGCTGAAGTGCAACTTTAAGAAAACCAATGACCAGGCACTTTATTTATAGAATATTGTTTTTGAATCCCATTTGTGGTTAAATTTTAAACGGTGTTTTTTCTAAAGCTTTAAATTTTTCAAAAGTGATTTCTTAGAAACCAGTTTTGACTCTCTGCAAATGTTCATATTATTCCGTAAAGCCTAACTTTTCAAGCAGCATAGTTACATAGTCAGACTCTGAAGATAATAGCGTTGTAGTCAAAATCACTCTTAAAGAAAATTCCTCCGAACAATGTGTTTTCTATGTTTTGCTTCTGTTATCTACTACGGATCGAGTAATCTGTATGATCGGTGAACAGAGTCTTAATTCCAACATGGCAGAGTATTACCTATTCGGTATGTGCAGTTTGACCCTGATACACTTGCACCGGTTGTTGTTGTTCCTTTTTTTTATGGTATTTACTCATTTGTTGTTGTTGCTGCTGCGTGGACGGGCGTCCCCTGCCGTTTTTAACGCTTTTATTTACCGATACGTTACGATCTTTGGCCAACAATTAGCCCTGACTTCAGCGTTTTCGTTTACTCTCTTTCCAATCTTTTCTCCTTCATTATTTCTCTTACCTTTTTTTTGTACTCTGCTTTTGGTTTCGATTTTCGTGCTTCGTTGCAAATGTTACGCAAATGAAGTCAATGATTTTCGTCACCGCAGCGTCTTTATCACATTGACGGTTTGTTGGGCACAACCTGACACATTGGAAAATGAAGAAGTTGTCAACCGTAACGACGAACTAAGCTCCGGACTGGGCGGTCTTGAAATTGCAAAAGTTTTTGTTGTTGCTGCTGTTGGTCGCTTAGATATCTTCAAAGTTTTTGATGAACCTGAGAGTATTTCTTCAGAAAAAAAAATACAATTGAAGGTTTACCAGTTCATTTAAATTTCGTTTAATTTACATTTTAAGGCAAAAGTTTAGGTTTTAAATTTGAAACTTTGTTGGGAAAGGTTCGAAATACGTTAATAGACTCTCAGACTTTTAACTTTTAACTTTTAATTACAATTAAAATTGCATTTAAATTTTAAGGTTTCTCGTATTGTAGGCAAAGTCGCAGACTCGGTAAACACACTTTTTTGTTTCTTAATTGAGATGACTATTATTTTGCAAAAGAGCGATAATCAATTTTTTTTCTTGTCAGAAACATTGTAATAAACAAAAGTGTTTAACACATTAAACGTTATTATCGCAAGTCGTTTCGATATAAATAAGAAGCTTAGACGTTTACAAACGTCACTAAGTTAATTATGGAGAGTTAAAAAATTAAATTTCAGTAAATACAAAATCATTGCTCCTTGAAACATCGTGACGGTATCAAGAGAACTAAGTACTACATATTGATTTAGAGGCTTTAAATGATGGGTGACTATTACAAAGCGTAATAGTTGGATTATTGAGGGTCTACGAGTGAGCCTCTTTTAAAGACTATCCTAGAAAAAATTAAATCTCTGGACTCTGGATCTTACAGGTATCAGCTGACATAAGCTCTTTTGAAAGATTATCCCAGAAAAATTCTGCTATCAGCTGACATAAGCTCTTTTGAAAGATTATCCCAGAAAAAGTCTATGGGCTTTGTTGATCTTAAAATTGGAATCAGGCACTCGGAAAGTGAGGTTATGTTTCAACACAATCATAAAGAAAATTAATTAGGAAACTAACAGTGTAATTCCCTTAAAAAACAACTGCTTTTTCTATATATTTTTTTTTTCCTTATTCCGCTTGGGAACTTAGGGCCTCTACAAGAGCCATCCATCGAACCCTAATTTGCGCCGTCTGTTTTTAGCTCTTTCCCATATTCGCCTGGGTCAGTTCTTGGAGGGTGGATCTTCTCCAGGTCGCCTTAGGTCTGCCGATCCGTCTATTGCCTTGTGGATGGATGCCAGCTATCGCTATCTGCAGTTTCTCCATTTTTTCCTCGAACTGTGCTAATCATGATGGTTCCTTTTAGGGTTAAAACGTTCCATTGTCCTATTCGTGTCCGTTTTTTTTTGAAAATGCCTTTGGACGTCATCGAATTTGGGGAGCCGTTTTTTATGTTTAATTCTCTTGTGTTGGTTTCTATAATCTGCTGTTGAGTTTTTTCGATCGAACTGGTGATTGGCCAGATGCGACTTATCCCAGTGGTGGGGCTGCCACCTGACGCCTTCTGGGAGTGGCGTCTGCGCTTGGCTGCACGGAAAGGCTGGGCGATACAGTCTTTTTTAATTGTTGGCATCATTCTAGCTGGTGTTGTTGCTGTACGCCGAAAAGCTATGAATGGCGCTTGGTTCTATGGTGTACCCTCCATTTAGCGTGGGGGTGAAGAGTGGGGCAAGGGGGGTTGCCAGAAATTGTTGACAGTGGGATTCGAACCCACGACCCCGCGTTTAGAAGGCAAGTGTATTACCCACTAAGCTACAAGGCCCTATATCTATATTAGCATACTTGAATCTAGAGACGGGTTTCAGCAAACTCTGTAGGCTACTTTTTTATGAAAGAATAAAAATTAAGATACTTTCATACATAATGATAGCCATACACATGCTTCTTATTATAGGCATGTCGGTGGATTGTATATGTATACTACTCTATAAAGAAGAGACTTACATAGCTTTATTTAGTTATAAATATTTAGTACAACAATAAAAAAAATTACAAAAATAAAAATATATTCAATTCGAAAAAATCTGTATTACTCACATAATTTGTCAAATCATGCATTGTTGATACTTGCATCCCTGTGGTAGACGAATATAAAATTTCCTAAAAAAAAATAAAATATTTGCATATATTCCAGACAGCTGAAGCGGCTCAACAGTCCCGGTATTCCCAGTTTCAATTTTAAAAGTCATGCAATGGAAATTATTCAAAGCCAATTATTAGCAATATATAGAAACAGGAATAACAAGATTCTCTTGAAGCTAATAACCTACGACAATGTACATATATGTACGTACACGTTTTGACCAA
The DNA here is from genome assembly GCA_035046065.1 of Chymomyza procnemis. Taxonomy (NCBI): domain Eukaryota; kingdom Metazoa; phylum Arthropoda; class Insecta; order Diptera; family Drosophilidae; genus Chymomyza; species Chymomyza procnemis. Next base: position 1,271,689 of record JAWNOJ010000026.1, read on the forward strand.
AAAATTATTTTAAAATCGATTTGTGAGATTTGGAGGTAATTTCAAAGGGCAGCGTCAAACGAAAACGTGTTTCAAATCAAACGAATTGTGTTTATTTCCTTCACGTGCGTGGAGGCAGATATGATTTCTAAAATTTTTATATTATCAGATGATACTAAGAGGTGTATGAGAAGCCTTTATTTGACTAGGCTGCGAGTTGATCTTAATGGATTTTTTTATCGTTAAACCGCCTAAGAGCGGAGCATGTGCCAGTAACTTTACATTTATCTCCTTCTTCTATTGCTTAACTTGGCTCCAGGATCTGAAAAATTTGGTTTCATTAAACATGATACATTTTGCTACAGGCTTTTGTTCAGCTCTCTATGAACCCTCCTTAAAAATAGTCGTTGCCATCCACCACCACTTTGAGTGGTTTCTTTAATTATTCTTCATTGATCGTTAAAGCGCTTGAGCGTGGATCTCGTATATTTCCTGCCGTTTTTTGGTCTACTCTCTATGAACCATACTTGAAACTAGTCGCTTATGAACTTTCTTAGCGTATGCCTTATCCATCCCCACTTGGGGTGCGGATTGCTAAAAAGATCTTAATGTTCAATCATTTTTTTCGGAAAATATTTTATTTAAACATTTTTAATGTATCTTTTTCGGACTATAAGTTAAGTCTAATCGAAATATCTTAGGAAAGTTAAAAATTCCTGGTTTGAAGTTTGCGTTCTTAGACAAAAAATTCACTGGAAATCTTTACAGTTTAGTAGATTTGTTAGTTATCTAATTGGTAAATCGAAGCACTAATTCTAAAGGTAAAACTTAAATATATAATAGTACTCAGATATAAATTGTATATAATTTGGTGGACCTCGGTAGCGAACTCGGCGCTAAATTGGTGGGTAATTTGATTCCACTCTGCAGCATTGTTGCAATTGTCTAGCAGTGGCAGAGCTAACAAATGAATAGATATTATTTAACTGGGAGAGTTTTTATTGATTAAAGATTGTTCGGATTCGGCTATAAACTGTATGTCTCTGTTTTTTTTTTCGAACAGCTATTAATAGAGATATTTCCAAGCTCCGCCTTTGCGATGATCATACTCAATGGAAATAAATTTATTTTTATATATTATTTAATATATTTAAAGTTCTTCATTATGCTACCGATAGTACCTAATACAGTCGATAAAGCTGAAGAAACCTTAGCTGCTTGCATTTTATGATAGTTTTTTCACGGAGTAGCCTCCAGCGAGACAGCATTTTCCATAAAAAATATTTAATTACCACAAAAACTGTTTATTCTCAAAAAGTATTTAAATCCGTAAATAAAAAGTTTCCCATTCAAATGCAGACATTACTTCGTTATAGTTTAAAATGGTTTGCATGTGAAAACTTGACGAAATGTTAATCAACAAGCGTTTTTAAACTGCTGCTGTTCCTTAAATCTTCATTATCATTAATAAGCGCATAAAAAGCAAAAGTAAATGCAAGTTTTTAATTATTAAAATTGCTGCTATCCGGTTTAATAGCTTTTATACCAATTAAAACCAGCCCCTTTTGAATTATAACGCAGACACTGAGACAACCAAAAACCGAAAAACTTGCCAAACTATAATTCCGAGTCTATTTGATTTTTATGCAAAATGTTTGCAACAATATAGAAATGAAACCTAAAATTTATGTCTAAAAGAAGCAAAAAAAAGACCGACTAACTTGGTTCCCCTTCGTTTTGGGCCAGTTTAAATATAAAATAAGTTAACGCGCATTTAATTTTATATTTTCACATTTTGTATAACATTTATTTATATTTTTATTATAACGAACAAACGTGCCATAATATTTTTATAAATTTGCAAGTCAATTATGGTGACCAAATTTTTTTTTAGGCCAATTAATTACATGTAAGCTGAAGTTTTGCCTACCTAAATACCGGCCATATGTTACCGAGATTTAGTTTATATAAAGATAAAAAAGCTCGCTTGTGCTTAAGGAATGCCTTGACCCGTAACTATTTAGTTTGAAAAATCAAAAAACCAAAAAAAAAATATGCCTATGAACTATGAAATGGCTGTGTTTACACTTATGTAAGCGCTATTCGAACCAAATCGTTTCGTCTGCCCAAAATGAGACGAGTCCAAAATGGGACAACGCCCACCAAAGAAAAAATAATGCGTCTTACAGCTGCGCTTACATTGACCTTGAGCAGCACAAACGTACGGAAATTATAGCCGTATACGGCAGCTGATATCTATAACTTAACGTTTCACGTTAATATCTGCAATTGTAGCACTTAATCAAGGCCCGGCTCAAAGTACAAGAACTAAGGCCCCCAGCGCTACTGAGCTCGGGTAACGCCCCCCCAACACACACACCTCTTGCTTCTAGAGTTGCCGACCTTCAATTAACATCACTTCGAGTAGTCATTTCTTACTCGTTGTTTTGTCATTAATTAAAACCGCGTTTTGGTTTTTGTAGATGACACATACGGAGCGCACTGAAGCTTTAAGTGAACCGAACTAGTTCAACATAATCTTCAGCTTGTTAGGGTAACATTAGACAGACAACAAGTTGACCGTTTTTGTATACCCCCACCGTGAGATCTGCGACACTTTTAACGAGCTTGAACATGTTGAAAACATTTTCGCCCATTGCACAAATATTTAGTTTAATATAAAATAAACTCATAAAACTTGAACAAAAAACAAATACTTGACCTTTTTTTTTTGCTCGTTCCATGAGCAATTGTTGGGGCGTTAAGTGTTCACTTGTCGTTAACCAAGTGTACCCAGCTATTGCATAAACATCAATCTCGTTATGAGTACGATTACAAGTCACAGTCATTTAGATGGCTCGATTCGCATCTTAGCCCATCTTAGGTGCAATGACGCGCCAGGAATTACGCGAGGCCTACGTGACGCAAGCGCAAATCGTTGCAAAAAGAACCTTTTCAAGGCTGCACTTCATGGCATACGTGCAACTTGCACGTAAACCATTTCATAGACGCTACCAGGTACTGTGGTTGCACTTATATGATAATGCAAATAAATAATCATTTATAGAGGATATTTCGTTATGAACCTAGGAACCAGGAACTTCTGAATGAGTTACAGTTTTCTAACTGATCTTGTTATCAGCTCGCAATTCTTTTTTCATCTAACGATTTTAACTAATACAAATATTTCTAATTAAAATAATGTCCAAGTTCTTTTTGTTGAACTTGTCATTCCCACCCCAGCTTCAATTTAAATTGTCTTCTCTTTGAGCACAATAAACCTAAAGGTCACGCGGTGCAAATCTTCGTCGACAACAATAATAATCTTACTATTTCTTCCCAATGATTTATAATAAATACAATTATAAATAACAAAACGTTGATTTCAAAGAAACTGTAAAGTCGAATTACCTAAAGCCTAAGATCTACAATATGCTTTTTATTTTAAAGTTTGCAACATATAATTTGTTCCTGCTCTAACCCCATGCTGAGTTTTTAAAAATTAGGTTATGATATTTCTTGATTTTAATTATTTATAATTTATTAGTGGTTTTAGAGGTATAAAAATTTATTTACTAATTTGAAGTTGATAAATTATTTAACTTATAAAATGTAGCAATTATTTCATTATTTTCGAACACAATTCACCATATCGACCTCTTAAAATACCTTTTCGTAAAGTCTTATCGATGTTTAAGTAACTTCAAAATTTTGCTAATTTGAATTAATTGAAAACGTTTCGTTGAATTTATTTAATTAGAAAGGAAATATAAAGTATACGCAATTCAAGAATTAGAGTTTCAAACACCAAAAGTATCAATGTTGGATCAAAATTGTTAGCGGCTCCCATGGAATGCTCATTCAAAAAAAATTAAATTTTGAAGACACTTTTCCTTTATTATTCTACTTGGGAACATAGGGCCTCTGCGAAGACTTTACTACGGACTCTGTTTTGTGCCGTCTACTTAGCGGTGTCCCACGACGAGCTGATCTGACCTAGTCCTTGAAGAACGGCTCGTCTCCAAATTGCTTTTGGTTGTCGTCTTCGTCTGCTTCCTTGAGGGTTCCAGTCTAGTGCCATTCGGACAATACTGCTTGGGCTCTGTCTGAGAGCAAGCCCTATCCAAGTCCTTTTACTGATTTGAAATTGAATAGGGCCCTCACCTGTGGTGTTTTAAGACAACATGCGGTACATAAAATCCTCAAATTATTATATTAGGCCGGCCTTTTTGTGACTTTATTTATAGATGAATAACTTATAAATTTCTTTGAAGGCGAACACCGTGGAAACTTTTAGCTCAAGTATCTACCAAGTAACAATTGAACCATTTAAGAAATAAAAATTTTCTTAAAGCATCTAACTCAATGGGTAAGCTATTCGCAGGGTATCAAAAAATGGCAATATTAAACCAATTCTTAGAAGTTTTGAACCTGCCAAAAGCATACAAGTGAAAATAAGTATCAGATTCAAGAGTTTTTGGACTTCAACCAAGAATTCGCTACAAGACATAGAAATATCAAAATGCTGAAACGCACGCCCGAAATCATAGAGGCTAATAAATCTTAATTTTTTGCTTAAATTTTTTCTTTTGCAAATTTTTATAAATTCGCATGAGCTCACTTCGACTGATTAAAAAAACTTTGTCCAATAACCGCGACCGGTAGATTCACTTTTTTTCAATTCCTGGATTATTCTACCAAATAAATTCAAATAAATTAATCATCGCTTAGAATATTGAGTGGTTTGCTGACTGGATTGTCTAGTCCAAATAGATCTTGAAAACCAGGTAGCTATTTGATACTACTAATATTTATGGATACGCATGCAGCAATATTTTACGAAAACTATTTTTGAAACAAATCGCTCAGTTGTAATTTTGAACTTTATAATCGATTTGCGCATTGAGAAGACACCACTGTGCAGCATCAAGTAAGTTGCAAGTTGCTCATCTTCCTGTTCTTGGGCAGCTTGGTAACAGCTATAGGTACAGTATCTTGGTAACAAAGTCCAAAACGCTTCAAAATGCCTCACTGGTCACGTAGTCCGAAAATTAATTCAAGCCAAGAAACCAGTTAACTAGGCCTAAGCGCGTGTTTAGGGCCTCCACGAACCGGCGCGCTGGGCATGTGACAATAGTTTGTTATTGGTTATTGGTCGCATTTTAATATTTAGATATGAGATTTTGTAATCTCGTTTGGGATATATCTGTTGATTTTCAACTGAAGTCAAATAAGGTTAATGAATGCTGCAATAGGTCGCACACAAAATAAAAAAGGGTCAAGATGTAGCCCAAGTTTTATGCTGATTAGTCATAACTATAAATATTAGTTTTTGATAAATAGATACCAAATACCTTCGGTTGGCAAAAACTAGAGGCAAGAGGTTTAATAATACGCTTTGCTTATGATAAACCCAGAATATTTTTGTCGAGATAAAATTTTTTGACGCAGTTTTATGCTGAAAATTAGGTTGACCAATCTATACTCTGATAAGAAGTTTTTTTTTTGGCAAAATTATTATGTACAGTACTGAAAAATATATTTACTGCTGATAACTGTGCTGACAAAAATTACTTACATGGGCGTCTCCGTAAATATGACCAACACTAGTATATCAATATATAACTAATTAATTAACTTAAGATTTCGGATAAGCTTATATATTTTTTGTAACAATGCGTATTCCAAAAACGGAGCCAATGCATAGCTGTTATTTTCGGGCATAAATTCCAGAAACTTTGGGAGACTGCCCAGACTTCCATCTGCGCTAACTTATTTCCATTTTGCTAAGGGCAACTCTGTTGTGTTAATTCATAAAGTTGTATTTGCCAAAAAAAAAAAAAATGTCTCTTAAGTGCAACCCTGAAATATCTTATGACGACTGAAGGTTTTACAGCTGACAAATTTTCGAGATATTTATGTACGACTTTAAGACTTTTGTCACACCATCAAGTTTTTGGTTGTTTTTTCTTTTTTGGTTGTTTTGTTGACTTGGCAACTCTGCTGCAATAAATTCCAAGAAAAACGAAAAATAAACTTTTGTTTTTTTAATTGTTTATTTTGTGTTGGACGTATTTGTATTTACTTTTAAAGGTTTTTCGCTTAAACTATGTTTTACCAAGCTAAATGCTAAATACCTAGACCTAAACAAATGAATATGAGTGTGGTTTGTGTTGTGTGGTGTGGTGTGTAGGGTGTGATGTGTGGTGTGGTGTCGTATAGTGTTGTGTGTGTTGTGGTTTGTATGTAATGTTTCGAGCCTCAGCCCGCTTAAAAGTTAAACATATAAAAGATAGCATTTTGGGCTAATGCAAAAAATAGTGTTTCTGCACCAACAATAAAATAATATATAAGTATTTTGGATTAATATATAGATCAAGCATATATCAACTTTGTCCCGCCCTCTGTTTGATTTTTTTTTTCGTTTTCATTTTCATTTTAGTATTTTTTGGGTGCATATTGTGGCAAGTGCTACTAGATACATTCAAAATATATATATATATAGAGAGAGAGAGAGAGTTACAGATACAATAAATCGTATATAGTACAGCCAATGCGTACGCTTTTGTACGCATTCAATTAAGATAATAGCAAAAAAAAGATGCAACCACCAGAGTTGCCGTCTCTTCAACTTGTACATGTGTTTAGTGTTACCCCGCACTTAAGTGTAGCAGACAGGCAGCGGTGGCTTAGGAGACCAGCATGGACTTCTTGTTGCTCTTTTTCTGCCGCTCACTTTCGTTTTCATTCTCATCCAGCTTGGCGCTTTCAGTGCTGCTCGATTCGGCATCATCTTCGGGCTCTAGCTCAGGATCGGGCACCTCAGCATAGTGCACATGACCCACTTTTGTGCTAAGTGGACCTTCCACGCCATGCTGCGACTCATGCGAACCATCGCCATATTTCTCCAGCGTGCGGCGCACCAACTCCTTGGAGGGCTGCTTCATGTCATAGGCCCAGCCCAGCCTGTTAAAGGCATCCAGCACCATGGTGGTAAAGTTGCCAGTGTAGCTGCCCAACTCAGCTGCTTTGTAATCCCAAGGGAAGACATGATGATAGTTGTGCCAGCCCTCGCCCATGGCAACAATGGAGACATAAATGTTCTCGCTGGGCATGATGCGTCTGAAAAAGCAAACCATTGAGTCAAAGCACGCTTGTAAGCGAGAGTTATAACCTACTTATCATAGGGTCTGGAACCCCACAGATGTGCTGCACTATTGACGGACCAGGTAAAGTTCAAGCTGCTTACATAACGGAAAATGCACTGCTGTATAAAGGACAGCGCCCATTCCTCATTCCAGATATAAACCGGCAGCACAGTGGGCAAAATAAAGCAAAAGAACATTTTCAGCGGTATAAAGTATTTCTGATGAAAGCGCACTACAGGATCGGCTGTAATATCGCTCATATCAATTTGACGTCCACGACGCAGCACTTCCGGATGCTTAAGCATCATAAGCCAGCCCACATGCGAAAAGAAGAAACCACGATTTGCATTATGCGGATCCGCATCAGTCTCGGAGTACTTGTGATGCACACGATGATCGCGTACCCAATCGTACAACGTATTCTAGAAACGGGCGTGAAAACATAAATAAATAAATAAATAAATCCTAAAGGGTCAACAGTTTAGTGGGTCACTTAGCACTTGGCAAAAAGCAGCTAAAACGAAAAAATTAAAAGCTGGAAGCCGGACTTAATCGTCGCTGCCGTCATTAAATAAGACAAAAGTAACTGTCAGATACTACGGCTGTGTAATAGCCGTGCAGTAATTTACAGTTTGGCAGACAACCAAAAAGAAAAAGAAAAACATTAAGTTGTTATATTTAATGATGCAACAATTAATGTTGATTACTTTTTTGACGATTTAACTTTGAATTTGGGCACATACCGCCAAGAGTAGCTCTCAAATGGCAGTCAACAGAAGTAATAAATTGTTCGAGGCAGGTGCGAATTGGAGGTGTTTTGGGCGCACCAAGTTCTTGGACGCATATGCATTAAAACCAGTCATGTAGAACGACAAATAAAAGAAGAGGCTTTTAGGCAAATTTAGGTACAGTACGACCCTTGGGTGCGTACGCTTTAAAATATTGAGACAGTTACGGGTTGAAAGTGTTTGGGCGCAACAACACAGTACAAGTACAGTTCTGTGTTTGGTCGGGTTATTCAAAAGGAGTTTAAGTGAAATTTAAGTTCGGCAGATTTAGGTACAGTACGACCCTTGCGTTTCTGTCGAAAGTGCAGATACATTTAGGCGCGCATTCGCTTCAATCCGCTACTGTTGCCTCGAAATGAAACTTTAGCCAAACAAAGCCATATAAAAAAATATAAATTATAATGAATTGGCAAAATTTGTCAGTTGTTACATTGGGTACTCAAGAGAACTACTGCTTCATAAGCCGCTAACGGGGTCAAGTGGCAAAATATGTAGAGGCCGACTCGGCCGAACTTACCTGCCCCGCCACTGAGAAGCATATCATCAGTATGGAACGTAGCACTACATTCGCCTTATAACTGCGATGTGTCCAGAAACGATGTGCTCCAGCGGTAACACCAAAGCCGGCCACACCGCCAGTAAAGAATGCTGCAAAAATTTGAAAAAAAAAATTAACAAAAAATTGGATTAGCATAGATTCCCATGTAAAGTGTAGCGTGTTAATTATAATGTTTTCCCAGCTAACTCTATAAGATACAAACAAAATATTTCCCAAATCAAGATATGCATATATGACAATTACGGAAATTGAACTATTCGTAGCATGACGCTAATCGTTAAAGCAAATATGGGCGAATTCAATAAAGCGGAAAAAGATGGTCGGTCATTTACTCGCGGCTCTTAACACATGCTTTGATTATGACTAAATATAGAGTCTATTGTGTAGGTACATGTTAATTTTATGGATTTTAGGAGCTGTTATTACTATAAAGGTCTAAGGCGGATACGTTTTAATGCTATTTTGCTGAACTTGTTGAACCAAGGCAGGGAGTTTAAGCCCAGCAACTATAGCTGGCATTTCCTCAACTTGGTAGTTTACTATAATTTTACTATTTAATTATCGACTAACGTTAATTAAACTGTGTACACGATAATTTTTCAATTGTTATAATGACAAAACTAAAAATATTCCAAATTGATTATCTTGCATTGTATTCATTCGTTTGAAATATGCAAAATGGGCAAAGCACATGATAGATGCCCCACGCCAGACTATCAACACCTACCCAACCACTTTTATATATATATAAGTTTTTAGTCTTATAATTATCGTTAAGTATTATCTTAGCATGTGTGAATTACACTTGGCTCTGGCGTGATGATGGTGGTGGTGGTGGTTTCCCCTTAGCACTGCTAACGATCTGCTCAATGACAATGCCGAAAATATAAAAACAATCTTGATATACTAGCACTAGTCAAGTGTATTCCATAAACAAAGCCAACTGAGCTAACTGAGCCGCCACCTAACGCAATAAAACTCATTGAGGCATTTCACAATTTCCTAATGAAAAATTAACGATTTCTTCAGTGGGACACAAATTTCGTTTTGCTTAAACTTGCCCAAGTCCAAGTGTTAAACACAACATCTAAGACGCTGCTGCGCTGCGCTTGAATGAAAGATTAACCTTCAAAAAAGTTTGGTTATGGTGCGTTGCCCCAAAAACCAGTTCCGCGCAACTTCTGTCAAATCTACACACAAAAACCAGACAGAAAATCGAAAAAAAATGAAATAAACTCACAACTTATAGCAGCATCCATCATCCTATTAATGGCCAACAAATCACAACAAAACTGTTGAAAATAGTTGTTTTGTTTGGGTCTTTTTGGTCTAAAGTGATAGTGCGAAGGTCAGACAAAAACCTATCAAAACTCCAATTTAAATTGTGAAAACAGGTGGTGCATTGCATAAGCGTGGTGCGAGATGGTGAAATGTGTAGTCGCTAGTCCCAAGCCGGCAAAGTTTTTAATTTGCAATAAATTTTGCTCATTTCCCTTATATAAAACATAAATTTCAATATTTAGCCAAGCAGCTTCATTAGCGCCACGCCAGTGCCGCGATCTCTTATGTGGCGGCGCCCTATGGGCAATAAATTTTTGCGTGATGCCCACTAAGAGGCGCTATTCGTGTTAGCCGTTGGATATTTGGTTTGCAAATTTTTTCTACCTTTTTTTCAAAGCATTCTTTGGATAAAATTGAAAGAAGTATCGGCTTTTCCTACGAACACATCAAAGATCTTAGATCTATCATTCATAATCTATTTTAACGACAGCGGTTTTAAGGTTTTCTTGAAACACTTAAGTAATTTTGTATTACAGAAGATAACATAAACGATCGCAGAGATTATGTTTTGTTAGATTAGCTATTAAATTATTTCGGTGATGCCGGAAGCTCCAAAAAATTATATTGCATTAGCGAAATTATTGTCATATTAATAAATGATTTCGAACATAACTCTGTCAGCTCCATTAAAAGAATTGTAGTTATCAACCGTTTTCTAGGTTTTGTCGAAGTTCATAATTTTGCTATACGGATACATTTGCTATAGGGAGACATTTTAAATTTTGCATTTTCGGAAGAGCATGTTAACAGTCAGTCATTTTCAGGGGTTTCTGCCTGTTTAAGTGAAAGATCTTCAATTTAAAAAATATATATAGAAATTTTTAGACATCTTTAGTTTTCAGTGTTTTACGCAAAGGTTTTTGCTTAAGAATCGAAATTTAAAGCTGTTTCTAATATTTTACACAATGTATAAGAATAACTACCAACTACTAACAAGATCTATTAGTTTACTCATATTACTTATCTTGTATTTTCAATATTTCATAGAAATCAAGCTAAAAAATGCTGGAACTCGGTAATTAGGCATTGAAACTTTCATTATTTTGGAAATTATTTCAGCAAAACGTCTAACATACACATGGAAGTATAAGCCTAATTGCTTTTTATACACCGATTTAGGTTTTCTATTCAGAATTCGCAGAATCTCTGAAAATCTTTTACTGCAGAATAGCAGCTCCAACAGAAAAAGTATTTGAAGCTTAGTTTCGTCATGATTTTTGAGACGAAATTCTTATTTCTCCAATTCAGCTTCAAACTATCTACAAAACATCTAAGTTTTTATATGGAAAAAACAGAATATTATGAATATACATCAACCAATACTTTTTTGCTTCATTTAAGTCATCTACGATGCTTATGACATAAGTTTTGCTCCCTACATGGAGTCACATTAAGCGCGGGTACAGTCCTGCTGCTGCCACACAGGTTGCATAATAGCCACTTTAACCTCTTGATTATTATCATTCCCAAACCAACAGCAATTTACACCAACAGAATGATGGGTTTCCTGATTAAGGTTTTCACATTGCCGCTGATAGCAATTTGCCAAAAAATTTACGATCGCAACGCCCCAAAAAAAAGGGCCCAAACCAATGGCAACACAGCAGGACAAGTACAGAGGAGTACTTGTCGCTTCCTATGCCTACGGACCAAAATCATGAAATTGCAGCACAATGCAGCAATAAATATTAAAATTTACAATATATTTAACAATTTTTCGATATACCTGATGTGAATTATATTATGACTGAGGAGCTTCGAAAGAAAAAAATTACAAAAACTACCTCAACTTAGGTATTTCCCATGTTGCCAATGAAAATGAAATCGATGCGTGTGGAGCAGCTCAATGTCAACTGCGTCATCTGCGATGGGGCTGCTGCGCAGTCGCAGACCCAAAGTCAGTCAGTCGTTTTTTCTTATAAAAGATACCATTTTTTTATCTCTCTTTTTGGTAGATGCGTGTTTCGAAGCTAGTCATAAATTGTGCATATATTGAATTGTGGTACTGATGTCCATATTGGTAATATCTGGCAGGGGACGCACGGAATTGCGCATTGCGTGCTCAAGTCAAGTTCAGCGCTGTCAGTGGGTCTTGTAGTTGTTGTTTTTATTATTATTATTATTATTGTTAAGCCGGCAAAGCAAAAAAAAATAATATTTTTGCGAAACATGCATCTTACGTGGTGTATGTCATAAATCTCTGGAGTCTAGTTCGAAAACCCAAGTCGGACTGTTAGTTATCAAAGATATGTCTCTTGAATAAAATGATAAGTGGTAACTGGTAACCTGAGATTTTGTCGGTATTTTTTGGGAAATTAAAAGGAATGATATTTCTAATAAACCTTAATGTCGCTTTTGGCTATAATTTGCATAGATGGCGATCGCAGAATAACTACTATTGCAAGTTCTCTGTTCAGTTTAGGAGTGGAAGAATTCGTCGGCTTGTAGCATATGTTTTTGAAATCTGAATAACTCATATTCTCAAAAATATTGTACGAAGCCATTTGCTTTTTAATCGAGAGCGACTGCCGCAACTACTCCAATGATTTATTTGTGAGTTTATATTGCCTAGCCGACAGAGCTCCATGCTTCTAGGGACGTATTCCTCGGATTTCGAGACAAACATATAGCCAAAGGTAATTGTAATTTTATTCTCGACTATTAAAAAGTCGTCGGAAATATAGTAACATAATAATGATGTGATATGAATGGTTTTATGGGTAGACAGGCACAGGAAATTATCTTTGAATAACAGAACCGCTCTATTCTGCATGGGAAACATGAGTTGTTAAGATTCATTCCTTAATCTAGAGAAAGAACATCTCGACTCTTACTCGAAAAAAACTTCGAGCGCTGTCTTAAGCGAACGGCAAAGGCAATATGTTTATTCAATCTTGTTGGATTTACAGTCAAAAAATATAAGGTTCAGACCGCAAACTACATTAAGCTGTGTACCCTAAAGCTCAGAGCAGAGATTAATGCCCTATGTCTAAACAGGGGATATAAGAACCAAAGACCTTTAAGCTCATACTATTTGCTTCAGCAAGTATTGGAAAATTTATTTCCCAAACATATTTCAGACATAGTGAAAGCTGTTAAGTATAGTATTTGATAGTTCTTAGAGTTCATAAGCAATGTATTGTTGACTTGATCACCAAGTCACAACAGTCATAACATCGAACTCAAGTCTTCCATAAAAGGCGAAAGCTTGGATTTTCGGCAAGAGCCAAGTCATGCTGATTTAGCCAGCTCTCGATTTCCGATTATACAAAGAAACACGGTTTTAACAAAATCCCCCAAGTGACAGACGTAACCCTCAGCGTGTGCATAATTCTAGAGCAACCTTCAGTTGTTATAAACTGTTAAATATGTCAAAATATTTCGTTGGTTTTCTTTCGGCATTAAAGCTGCGTCATCGTATGATGATGATACGTTTACAAAACTTACTTAAGTCAGTGAAATAATATGCTGAAATTGCATAGCAACATTTTTACGAAAACCAAATAAAATACAAAAGCTAAAGACAACAAAAAAAAAAAACCCAAAACCATAAATCGAAACTGCTAGAGAGCAAAAGAGAGATCGAGATCCAGAGAGAACCCTCAGTCTCTCGCTTAACTTAAAGAAAAGCGTGTTAAGTGGCAATTAATTCAAGTCAATACCAATGCATTGTAAGCACAAATTGTTTTGGAGATAAACCACAAAAAGTAATATATTATAATATATTCGAGGAGATGGATATAGACTTTTTCTGACTGTGTGTAAAATACCAATCGATTTACATAGACGCGACGGCAACTGACGCAAATTGCAAATAATTACTTTGCGTCCGTAAAGATGACTTTGTGCTCGAAACAAATAAACGTATGAATGGATGGATGGCTGTTTGTTGTAACCAAGATTGTTTGACTTGGCGCTTTTCGACACCTTTCCCAAAAGTTAAGGTGTGTATATGCATGTGGACACTATGTGTGCTAAGACAATGCGTAGCCAATCAACTTATATAAGTGTTTTGTTAGTTGGAGAGTTGTTAGGGCGCGCACACACACACAAACTGCGTATGCGCAACATTGCTAGTACTTACACCAGATGACTGTGCTCCACATGAGCTTGTGCAGCGGATACCAGATGAAGCAGCCAACGCACACAAAATGCAGCAGGAATATTTGTATGACTTTATCCCATTTGAGTGGTGCCTTGAACTGTATGCCCAGCACATTATCGCCTTTAAAGTTGCGCGCATACTCTTCCAGATCTATTTGATTTCTGGGTATATGCTTGGCAAAGTCCTTGGGCATATTAGTGGCCGTGGTGGACTTGGCTGGCTGCATTGACTTGGGTGGCACAACGCATGGTTCCGGCGATGAATCCTCGCCACGTCGTTGAGCCTCGCTGCTGAGCTTGGCGCGTCTGGACAGCAGTGTGGGACTGCCGTCACCCATGCTGGGCGTAGGCGCCGAGCTGCATACACGTTCCGTATTGGACAAATGACCCATTATTTTTTGGAAATTAAATTTTTCTTCTTGCTTTTGCTAACTTTAACACTGAGACACTTTGAGACTTGGCAGGCGGAAATAGAGTTTCGTAACTCTCCACTGCCTGGGCTCAAACGCTCGGGAAAAAAACTTTCTTCACAAGTTAACGAAAACACAAAATAAAGTAACTTTAATTGCAATTGGAGTCGTCGTCTTCGTCGCCGTGACGCTCAGACGCGTCAAGTCCGTCGTAATAATTTGGTATTGTTTTGTATTTGGTAAGGGGGCGCTCAGCAGTTGTAGGTTTATTTTAGTTTTTTTTGGGGAGTTTTATCCGCGCTGCGTTTTTCGACGAACCTTACGCGACGCCGTTTCGTAGACAAATGATCGTAGCCAAAAGTTAAAATTCGTACCTATTGCTCTTTTGGGTGCGCGCAGCAGTTAACAGCGGCGTTGGCGTCGTGGCCGGCGTCGAAGTTATTGTTGTTGTTGCTGTTGTTGTTATTATTTGCTGACCGACTGACAGAATGACGCACTGACAGAGTGACTGATTCACGGCGTTGTGGTTTGCAAGTCAGAAACCTAAGGCCAAGATTATGCCACCGCACACACACACACACACACACACACACACACGTGGGCATACACTGACACAGCGACGACACGAAGCGCACGCGCAGCAGCAACAACAAACGTGCACGAGCATTCAGCCGATGACAGACAGCTTCGTGCACCTGTAACAACAACTTCGGCTTTGTGTGCTGCCCATCGGCGTTGACCCAGCATCAGCAGAGGAGACGCATTGGCGCAGTCGTCGTATTTTGGCAGCGCCAAAGAATTCGAAACTCGTGACGTCACAAAAACCAATTGTCTCATTGTCTCTGCACTGAGCGCGCTGTGGCTTCTGCGTGTTTTTGTTTGCATTTACACAGGTTCTGGTCATTTCTCAAAATTGATTTGTTTTTGAAATGAATGAACTGGTCTGCAAACAAGAAAAAATTTCGGGAATCTTTTATTATTAACAAGCAGAACAATGAAGCTTTTGTATCGTATGTAAGGTGTGTGTCTCTGTGTGTACCTACATATTTATTTGTTTATCTTAAACAGTTGATTTTTGGTAAAGTGAAGCTTTAATTTGAACTTGGACTGCGCGGCTCAAAGAAACGGCGAACTTTTCTACTGAAAGTTTTACCTTCATTTTTTTTGAGACTTATTAGTAGTTTTAAGATTTAAAATACCTTTCTATTTATTGTAATAGTAACTAAAGGGTCACTTTTATTGCCGACATATTTTAACATAACATTCATATACTAATATTTAAATTATGGTATAATACCATTTTAATTCTTAAAAATCAAGTCTAATGTGTGCATGTTTTGAAAGTGATGTTACAGACGTTTCCACATACGAGCAAGTTTCGTATTAATATTATGCTCATTTTTTTTGCTTTTGTTAGCTATTTTACGATATATTAAGTTTATCAACATATTTCTGTGGTTTTCGTTTTTTAGCAGTTTTCCCGGCATTTTCAATTCAGATCGATTTTTAATATATTCCTTGTTGTAGAGTTCTTACAACACGGCAAATAACAGTAACAGAATAATATTTCATTTGAGACAAATATGATTAAATAAAGAATTCTACATGTGCGGCACAAGAAACAAAGTGCTTTAGTTTATTTAGTTAGAGTAGATATTGATGTCTATTATTTTTAATATATTCCTGGATATAGAGTAGTACTACAATACGACAAATAATGGTAAAAAGACATTATTTCTTTGAAGATAATTACGATTAAATACAAAATAAATAAATGCAAGTAGAATGCACATCGCAAAATAGCTCTTCCTCACCATTTCGAATTTTCTTTATAAAATCATATTAAATATATGTACACCTTCACAAAAAAAGAAAATAAATTTATTGCCCTGAACTATGATCATCGCTCCAAATGGTGGAGCATGATGAGGAAAAGGGACCCACAGTTTATAGCCGCATTTAAAAGGCGGTCAAAAATTTATAAAGATTTTCCTAGCTAAATAGCGTCTATTTATTTGCTAGCTCTGCGAATGCCCGGCAATTAATGCAGTACTGCAGGTTGGAATCGAACCACTGATCTTACGATTAAGAGGTGAGGGTCCAATAATTTACCGGAGCCCACTTATTGAATAAAGCGGGATAATACAAATGTAATGTTTTCTTCTTTTTGCTTACAGCAAAATTTCCCTTAGAGTTTATACCAAAAAAATATATTGCCTTCATCGGAGGATTTACTTGACCGTTTCGATCTGTTCACTGCTTTAAAACATTTCCCGACCAATTTCAGCTTTAAAATCAAACATCAAACATTTGTGTATGTTAATCAGAATATGTCAAGTTACTAATTATTGTTCACATCTTTTGTTCTTCCCCGAAAAGTTATGTTTATTAATTTGAATAATTAGCACGTAATAATATCGCCCACGTGACGTATGAAAAGTTGTGTACAGCTGGACGTGCCCTTACTTCTTCATAATCAGCGGATATTCTCCTGTTAACATTTATTCACTTCATTCACTTTATTTTTAACTTCGTTATTACAAGCGACAAGACGAGAAGTCTGTTCCATCGATACGTTCAGATTGGAGCCAAAATCCAAAATTGGTAGACACATGTGTCGTCTACGTTCTTTTTTTTGCGTTACGTCAATAATCTGGTTCTATTCTTTTTTTAGGGCTTGATTATCGTTAATATTTGACATTCTTAGCTGATAGGCCGTATAATTTTGGCAGATCTTGTTCTAATGCTAATTTGTTGGCTACACGTGGCGAACCTGAATGACTTGTCGCGTGGGTCGCGACCTTTGGGATGTTTCACATAGATAGGTGAAAAGCGGAGGGGGCTAAAAATGTGTGCAAAAAATTGCTATCAAAATTCAAGAAATACCAGATATATAATTAGTGAATATTGTAAGTATAGAATTTATGGTGAGAGGTTGCAAGACTTCTTTTTTAAAAATTCTTAAGTGCTCTATGATAGCGAAGAGTGAGTGTATGATAAATTATGGCAGAGCTTTGCGACAAGCGGGTGTAGGATATACCCAGCAGGAACAGCCACTAAATGTAAAACATTAAGCATTGAAAGGTATTGTGCTACATATAAATATTTAAATGAAAACTTTTCGAAAAGCAGAAAAAAGCTCTGCTAACATATCCATCAAAATTGTAGCCTAGAAGGTATCTAGAAGTCGTCGGTATTACCGATTAGCGCGTCCCACTTTTTTGCATGCGAGAAGGTCGCCAACATAGAATTTTGGCAAAAAAAAAAAATAATCGAGAAGAGATAGTCGTATCACAATGGCTTCTACAGTTAAGCTGTTGTCAAGGCAAGATTCTACTAATGTAAATTTTGCAGATTAGTTCATAGATCAACGTTATGACAGCTGATTTGTGGGCATTATTTACATAATGTTTATGTATTTTAAATATATTAAATCGCTGGACTGCGAATTTCTGGTTGAAACAAGTCCGGCGTATAGCAGATTTCTATTTGAGCTGAGCAAGCAATGAAAAGGGAGAGTAGCACTCAAGATCAGGCCAAGCCGGATAGGAGGCGACTCTAAATGGTTATTTATTTATTTTAGTTAAAAATACAACAAAAATATATACATATATGTAGATATATATGTTTGTTGATATATAGCTTAATATAGCAGCTATCCATTAATTAGAGCTCGCACGCGCAAACCCTTCTATAGTAGCCGCTACTTGTTCGTTGACTATACGAGCATACCCTGAGATACTTGTTCTTTAAGTTTGTTTGCAAAATTTGCATCTTTTGGTGATCTCTCTTTTTTTATGCGGCTGGGGAACCTGCGCAGATGAATTTCAAACTATTTACTTTGGGATTTTGCAGACTATGACAATCTGGCTTTTTTGTGCTTTTTGTGGGTCTTGACCAAAAAGTCAAAAACCGTTCGATGATTATGAAGTTCAACGAAGACCAGCGCTTGCTTTCTCTTTACGTAATCACAAAGAAACCACCGAAAAAACGACGAAAAAAAATACCAGCGCCGAAGAGCATACAACCAACACAAGACGCAGAAAGACAGCAAAAGGGCAAAATCGACTGAAGGAAGATCTCGACGTAATGCCAAAACGTAAACGACAAACTTAATACAAAAAAAAAAAGAAAAATTAATACATATATTATATATATTTTGACTACTTTTAGCCGGTTTTGATTTAATTTTTACTTTTTTTTAACATTTGCCGCACGTCCCGCTTTGAAGTTTGCCAAAGTGTCACGCGACACTGTTTTATGGGTTGTTGGTGTTGTTGTTGGTTGTCGGTTGTCGCAGTGCCGCAAATTAGCAAATTATGCAAAGCACTTGCCACCGACAACTTGCGGCAACAATGACAACAATGCCACAATTACACACAAAATTAGCTGCAAATATTCGAAAAGTGGCAAAAATAGAAAGAAAAAAAATTAAATCCACCAAGTGCCTACGGGAATTACCCTCCGTGCAGTGGCGGGTATCATCTTTTCCAAGAGGGAGTTGTTAATAGCTGTTAATAGGGACTGCATTATTTTACTATATAAAAAATAGTAAAAATAAATAATAGTAAAAACAAGAAGACCAAATATTTTTTATGTCTATACCTGTAGTTAAATCAAGAAAGTTGCAAAATTTCAGTGGAAATTTTTTTAAGGATCGCACAAGTATTCTTGGAGTTTCAGAGTTTCTTTGTTTTCCATCCTTTTTTTATTTTATTTCATTTATTTTTTCAGAATTTTTTTTTAATATTTAATAACATGATCAAAAAATTTCCGACGATACATGTTTATACATAAAAATCGATATTGTCCTTATCAAAGTACTTTCCCCCACTGGAACGGACGTATGATAGCGCTTGATCCACTATTGGAAACATATATTCGGTTCGCGGTATGGCCGTCAAAGCCACCTTCGATTTTTCTCTGATCACATCTCTACATTATTTATTTACTACCTCCTTTGGTTAAATGTTTAGAAGCAAGAAATGAAATTAATTCTTCTTAAATAACACCGAACAGAGCACTATATTTCTATAACAATTTATTATTAAATCGTAATTTAAAAAAAATATTTATAATAAAAAGAACTCATATAATGTAATACTTAAAGAGCAGAAAACTTTACCAAAGATGTAAGTGTTAGACATTTCAAATTCTTTGAAAGATTACAATGTACTCTCTCACTTCTCCAAACAAATGTTTTAAGACTAACACCCAATCTTAAAAAACTGCTGCCTGCATTGAGCAGACTCTTTAAAGATTAACCTTACCGATGTTATATCATGGAATAAGCAAATATGCTTCATACATTCTCAAAAACCCATTCCGCGCATAGCTTCAGAAGACACCATACAAATTCCCAAAGTCAAAACAAATCTAAATCAAATTCAAAATAGTTTCCATAGCCATCTACCTTTTCTTTTGTAGTTGCCTCGAAATTGGAGCATAGGAAAGTCTCTTTCTTTTCATACTCGATAAGCCCAATTTGCAAGATATCAGAATGTTCCAGCTTGCCTTTCACTTCCACACCCAACCATGGCCCCTTTAGCTCCGTCACTGGCATACATACATACACAAAACATCCCATACATATGTCTCCATGAAGAAACTTAAGTGCCTGCACGAAAAAATTATCAAAAAGCTTATTACTCAGCGTCAGTCCACAGCAAAAAAAAACACTTTGATTTATTACGCAGCTTCCCTTAGCCATGTTTATGAGCCATTTGTTGCTAAATACAAAAAAATTCTTGGCCAAGTGCCCAATTCGTATTGGCCGTGCTGCAAACAAAGAGCCACACTATGCCTCGGTAGAGTCATATACCAACGAATTGTTATTGTGCCCAAAAATAATTCCTCCATTTAATGATTTTTCGCTTTTTCCGCACTGCTCACAATCAAAACCCATTCATTGTTTGGTCTGTTCGGTATTTGGACTCATATGAAAATATAATTTGTTGCGATTAAGTTCGTTACTTTTTAAAAAATTTGCTCGAATACGCCATTTGTTTCAAAATAAACCCATGCGAAGGTAATCCGGTAAAGTTCCTCATTCAGGGTTATACACGGAGACTAATTACACTGCACCGATTCTGCCGAGCGGCTCTCTCTCTCTCTCTCTCTGTAAGAGAGTCTTTACTCTTTATTTGTGAAACTGTAAAAACTCATTACCAACACTAAAATGTCGACACATTTTTGTTTTTGTTTACTCTTGCAACCTTCAACTGTCACTCCCAAGACTACGAAAAACAAATTAACCTAAGCATAAATGTAAAAAAATAAAATGAAATAGTCAGAACTCGTATGCAATTTGCAACATATCTATGTGTTTGTGGAAATCCATATAGTTATATACAAACTTTAAGCAGTTTTTTTTACTAAACAAATGTATGGCAAACAAAAAAATTCAAATCTCAAATGAGATAACTTTGCGCCGGCGCAACTTTTAAATCGAGAATTCATTAGCAATCACTTCATAGTCATTAGGAATAAGTACAAGTATGTCCGGACTATGGTAGGCAAACAAGGGAGCTAGAAAGCGAAATCAAGTTTAAATACACAAAGTTGGCATTCCCTCTAGAGATGTTTAGCGTCTAGACGAATCTATTATGTTCGTCTACTGAAGTCTCTTAATGAAATGTCAATGTCTACGAAAATGTATATATATTTATAAATCGTTAAGATATTCGGGTTACATCTAGTATTTTCGTAGAATAGCATTTCTACTGCTACTCCCAACCTTTTTCGCTTATGTGCTTTCTGAGGTATGTTGGGGTATGAGATCTCAGCGTTCTGCGAAAGGCATTGCAATCTTGGCGCATGTTTTAGCCGTGTTGCTACACTCTATTCCACATAATTATTTATTAAAACAGCTACAGAAGAAGGTTGGATTCTAGCCAAGCTATAGATACAGCCATATTCCACAGCATTCTAATAATATCTACTATTGTATAATTAAACGCCAGTTTTAACCCGAACCCAAATCAAGAACCTTAAACCAATCCGTTGATTTGTCCTGTTAATTAATCTACATTTACATTGAAATAAGGAAAGCCACCACCGCTCGCCATAGCCTTACGACAATCTTTCCCACAACTTTTATCATAATTCGTATAATTCTTGCTTGATTGACGTGGTTTTCGTATTTCATCAAACTTGTGCAAACTTACGAATAAAGCTCGTATAACTATCGAAAATCGAATTGTATTATTATAAATCGAAAAAAACTAGAAATATATTTTCAAAAAGATGGTATAGGAGATTCTTTGGTCGCTCACCACCTCGAGTGTATTGCTTTGCTTAGTCTTATTTTGGTGATGACATTTTCCAAAATTAATATTCGAACGATGTTGTTGCTTCTCCAAATCTTCTTGTCCCATAGCTTTGCTGGGATTGAGAGCCCAAAACTTTTTTCGAAGCATAGCTTAAAAAAAATCAATCCCTTAAACGCACAATAAGTACGATACCAAGCTTGGCTTACTCGAGCTTTCTAGCTAACAAAGACATTTTCAAAAATTCGAACACCTTGTCTTATAACGATTGCTGGGAATGAGCACATAGCAAAATCGATCCCTTACACACACAACGAGCATGATCCTTAGTGCTGCTTAGTCGAGTTTTCTCGTTAGCTACGACATTTTGCAAGATTTATATTCGAACTAAATTGCACGATTCTGCATATTGTCTTGTCCCAGGGCATTGCACACACCCTACCCAATCACATATACCCCCGTCAAGAGCATTAAATTGCACTCGCTTAAGTGATGACCTTGTGCCGAACGCAATTTTATAGTTTGTTCTTTTAAATATTATAATTAAATTTTCGGTACTCCCAGGTTGATTTAGCACCACCCAAGCATTAAGTAATCAAATATCCATAAAATGCCTGAGAATTCTGATTTTAAAAGTGTTTGCCGCGTCAATATTGAAGGTGCTAGTCAGCTATGAGAATTTATACTATGGGATCATTACTATAATAATATGTACTGGTACTATTAGTACCTCTAGTTCCATAAAGTATTGCGAAATTTTAGCAACAACAACAACGACAAACTAATATGATTGACTCAAGTTATTCGAACGATGTCTCAAGCATTTGCGCTTCTGTTCAAGCCAAACGCAAATATTGACGATTCAATCAAGCGCTGTGAACACATTGCGTATTAGTGATAATTTATTGAGGGCGACACACATTTAATTTGCTCAAACATTTTTCGGCCTTAACAAAGGCACCGCGAGTGTGTGTGTGTGTGCACTTTAAACTCTCCTTATCTTGGGAAAGTCAATAAATAAATCGAATTGCAAAATCTAATGGCGGCTGTACTGAATGGTAAACGAAGGAAGCAGCGATGTCGCTGTCGCTATGCTGCCAGCGGCATAGACAATGTAAATATATATATAATATTATGCATTTATATATGTAGTATATAACTAATTATGATGTCGCTTTGTCGCCTTATTTATTTATTTTTTGTCTGCATTGTTTTTTTTATTATGTTTTTGTTATTGGTGGAAAACTTGTTTTGCAGCGCTGCCAACGGCGACAGCGACAGCGACGTCAACTGCGACTGCAGCTGCATCTTTGCCAAACATTTTAAGCGTTTTTCTTGTTGCTTTTCTTCAGTAATTAGGTCTTCTCTCTCTCTCTCTCTGAGAGCGTCGTGCATCATTCCCAAAAAAAGCAAGTATTTGAACTGCAGCAGTGACATGGTTGACCTCATGGCCTCATTTATATACAAAGTCGTCGGAATTCTGTTCGAATCGGTTTTTGCTCCTAAACTATACCATAGAGAGCCTCTTATTAGTCGTATTTTTTTTTATAATAATGCATAGCTACAGCTACAATCGCGTATGATTTCTTTAAATATTACGTCGAGCATCCCCAAAAGTTGCCTAGAGTAGAGACGGCTGGAAGAGTACTTTACTTCAATTGATCATTACAACCCTTTATCGGGTTGCAGCCCACATAATTAGCCCTTGCTTTGCGTGCGCCTTCTGCAGTTGGACACTCCAAGTGAACATAGGTCCTTCTTCATCTCCGACAAAGCCAACGATGTTATCATCGAAAACTTACTTCGCTGCAGCGCCTTCGTCCATACGAACGTTGTGCCGTAATACGTTGTACGACATCTGTGTCGTTGTAGAGCTAGAAATTTAAGGTTTTAAAAACAATAATGTTTTAATTTTTTGAAATATATTGCGTATAAGCATGTTCTTTCTGCTGCACAATACGGATTAGGGTCTAAGCTCAGCTCAGCTAACGAATGACATAACGCATGATCTTCAATGCAAGAAATGCAGTAGGTTCGATAACTTTAGATTTTCAATCGGCGATTGACACAGTTTGGCATATATAGGTCTAGTGCACAATACGAGTTAGCTCAGAAAGTAAAAATTAAATTAGTGGAAATTATTTTGCGTCCCTAAGTGCTACCTAGAAACTGTAAAACTTATACATTTATTTTATGAGGACTTATGCAATAGTATTTTTTTGTGCTGTTTTGTCAAAATCCCCTAAAACATAAGTTAGAATTCACGTTGCTCGGTAACAACAACAAGCACAATATTAATGCAATTTTAAACAATAAATAAGCGTATTAACATTTATTTCATATTTGAAAAAAATCTCTCCGGTTTTTTAAGTGTTTCAAATAAATAAACAAAGGCGTCATTCAAAGGTAGAATGTTTTCGTTTCAAACAAATTCGGTAAAAATTTTTCATCAAGAATTGAAGCGGTCTTGAGTCGGAATTCTGCAGAAATTTTAAAATAGAACTACGATTATCTAAATAAAATCTTCAATATTCAAGCTGCTGGGGAAATGTTTTTCTAAATACAACACGAGAGGTATGTGAGTGTAACTTGAAAGTTTTTATTCATTAAAAAGTTGTTGTTTCAATAGAAACGATCACTTTGATTAATTGCGTTATTGTTTATAACAAATAAAGAAAAATAATAATTGTGCTCCCTTATATGACGTGATATCGTAATTAATTAATATTTTTACGCTAACTTGTTTTGTTTTTGCATTGAATGTTATCTCAGCGAGATTGAATAGAGTCAAACGATTCTTCCGGAAAACTTAGCAAAAAAATGCAATACAAATAAGTGATAAAATATCACTAAGAAATATACTAGAATTCGTATAGTTCTAGTAGGCTTCGGTAGCGTAGTGGTTGCGTACTCGCCTGTAAAGGTCGATGATGCATTTGTCTATGGGTGGCGCAGCTAGGAAATAAATATATTAAATAGAATAGAAAAACTTCAACGCTGTTCGAATTTGGCTATCAACTGTAAGTCCCAGTTCTTTACGAATGCTCCTTTTGGTGCAATGACCCTAGTCAAGGTGAATGTATTTATTTATTTGTTTATTTATAGTCAGATTTTATTTATTTTTTTTGCCGTTTTTCACGATCTATAAATAAGTCTTCAAGACTATCATCGATTTAGCAACGACAATCCTATACCTCTAAGTTTGCAGTTTGTATCCACTGAGCTCCCATATTGGCCCATTTATGTTTAAGGTTCCTTTTTAAGGGCTTAAAATAAATTCCACTAAATATTGTACTCTACCGATTTATTTGAAAGACACAAATTTTTTATTGCATCAACATTTCCGATCCGATTACATAAACTTTTCGCGATTAAGAAAATGATTTTGTGGGCGCGCACTTTGCTCCAGTTTCGCTTGCTCCTGAATACACTCTACTATGGGACGTCCCGTATCCAATGAATTCGTCAAACCCTGACGCACTGCCACCGAGCTTATCGTGCGCAAATCCTTCGCATAATCCAAGGCAGCAAAGACCCTGATCATGGCAGAGCCAATGCCGCTACCATAATCTCCAAACTCTCCGCTCTGATAGTCGTTGGGCAGCAAATAGTGAAATTGTGGCCAATAGCTTTTGGTTATGAAAAAGATGCTGTTGGAGTCGGTGGGTTTAAAGTCCTTGTGTATGCCCCAGACAAAGTGTGCCGAATTGACAAGATTACCCACATTGAGCACGATGAGATTGCGCAGCCAAAAGCCAACAAACATGGCAGCGCTAAAGGATTCACCAAAGTACTGAAAAGGTGTATTCCAGGGCAACAGTATATTGAAGGCGATATAGAGCGGCACGTAGAAGCTGCAAGTGTAAGATGCGGATTAGAGGCAACACATAGGCAACTCTGTGCAACTTACCGTTTCTGAAACATGACTACCTGATCCGCTTCCAAGTCGGACATGTCCAGCTGCAGCAGTAGCTTTTCTTGTGCGGGGGAATAACGAAAGAGATTGGCACGCACATGAGCAAAGAGGAAACTGTGTTTGCTGTAGTAGGGATCGTCATCGGTTTGGAACGTTTGATGGTGTAGACGATGTGCTTGGACGCGACTGTAAATGCTGCCCTGCAAGTGTTTGGAATCGGTAAGTTGGGTTTGTGTCTTGGATAAACGCTTTCAGTGTGCTTTTGTCAATGGTAAGGTATGTAAGGTAAAGTCAAACGATGGTGTTTGTCTTGGTTTCGTTGTGACGTCACAAAAAAAATTGTTTTGTTTAATTGATATCTCGTTTTAGTTGGCCGTTTTTCAAATTTATTATTGTTTGAAATGGAATTCAAATGTGTTATTTTATTAGTAATTTTCACATAGTTCTTGAGTGTTGCCCCTATACTAAGAATCAAAAATAATGCCAACTAGAGGGTTGGACAAAGAAAGCGCGCGAAACGAAACTCAAAAAGAATTAGTTACTCTGGAGTAATGTTAATAAATTGTTGTCTTGTATGTAAGTTTTTGACGACAAATTTCTCACAATCAGAAAGTAAACTGAAGTATTAATGATGCTTACTTTCCTGGAGGATTGGACTAAAAAGGCGCTCAAAAAGAATAAGTTGCTCTTAAGTAACTTTTATAAGTTGCTGCTGCTTCTTTATGACTTCCTAGCTATAAATTGCAAATATTTAAGAAGTAAACTGAGATTTAAATTATGCTTACTTTCCTGAATCGTATTTTCCCAACCCATTGAGGTGTAGAGCGGTAAGCATAGGTATTTGATAGCATCAACAATCATTATCAATTCAAAAAATTCAGAATTGCAAGTAAATCAGAAACATATTTTTGAACACCTAACTAAAGGTTATAAAGCTCACCAGGTCTAATGTAACATAGTCAAGCATTTGTAAATTCAATATAGAAATTAAAAAATACAAGTTTTGATTTTGAGGGAAATTATAGATTAAATCCAGTTTGAAGCCTAAAAAAAATTGCATCATCTTAGCATAATTGTCTTGTATGGATCAAAGACCAAGTGATGCATACTACGTGGCGTCTGCGTAACTCGTGCAAGACAATCTTCCATCTTTCCGCCTTTAACCCGCCTGCCCCACTTACCTGTCCGGCCATAGTCTGACATAACATGAGAAATACACGCAGCGGTCCAGTCGCTGTAAAAGTGCGATGAGCCCATAGACGATGTGTGCCCACGGTTACGCCCAGTATGCCCAGCATTGTCAATACCGTCGCTAGAGGGCGGGCGCAAAGTGCAATATGTTAATGAGCACGCAAGTTGCTTGGAATTTTTGAACTTACTAAATAAAACGGTCGACAACGAGGCGCTAGTGAATATGACATAAATGGTATATAAGCCCAAAATATGCACATGTATATAGAAGAGCACTAATGGCCAGATGGCTTCACGTTTCTTATCCGGTGTATCTTCTATGCTGCAGATACTGTTACCAGCCACCTTGACCTTAGGGCTGGGCAACTCGCTTTTATAAGGATTTGTATTCATTTCAATTCAATTACACTAAGTCCTTTTGTGCCGTACTGTACTTAAAAGCTAACGAACCGTCACGATCAATTTTTCGCATAAAACTAAATCCCTCGAATAAAACGTAACTTGATTAAAGTCGAGTCATTCAATTGAATTAGCTTGCGTACAACCCCGATGGCACCCTGATTAACATATGCATAAGCGAGCTTCTTTACATATGCAAGAGTATCGAAGAGTATCGAAAAGCATCGAAAAGCAGTGTACAAGTATATAGCTAGCACTTAGATTTATTCAAATTTAGTTTAGAAATTAAACAAACTTTTGCGCTGGGTTCAGTAAGTAGGCCTGCGTCATAGGCACGAGATACGCTAATAGCTAGTTTTTTTTATATTTTATCGTTAATATATACATACATCATTTACATATATATTTTAAGGATTAGGATTATTAGTTTGTATTGGTGTGCATGTATACGCTTAATACTATGAAAAAAACACAGACTATACAGGCTGCCAAGAAGCCAGCCCACAAAATAAATCGCACCAAATACTCGAACTAGTTCTGCATTTTGGCCAGCTCAGCGAGATCCTCACGCGGTATGTCGCGATCGCCAAATCCCCAAACTTGATCCTTGTGCGCATAATCATCGCTAAGAAAACGCGAGCCATCACCGCATTTAGCGGCACGACGCAGCACCATGTCGGGAGAGACAACTTTACCTGGAATTATTGTAAAGCGTTAGAAATTATAGCTATATGAACTAGAGAAAACTTACGTCCGCTGGCTAAGCCTAGACGTGCGCAGAGATCTATGAAACCGGTGGTAAGGTTCAGCGTATAGTTGCCAAACTCGCCGGTTTTATAGTCCCAGGGGAATACATGATGATAGTTGTGCCAGCCTTCGCCCATGGCCAGAAAGGAAACAATAGGTGCCTCCACGGACATGATGTTTCTGGGGACAATACGTTTAGAGAGAGAAGAAACCGACTTAAGGATAGCAACTCACTTATCGTACGGCTTGCCACCGTACATGTGCGCAACACTATTGACAAAGAAGGCCACATTTAGCGTCCAGGTAAAACGGAAATTAAAGTTAATCCAAAAAGACATCCATAGATCTTCATTCCAAAAGTACCAAGGTACGACAACCGGCAAAATAATCGAGCACAGCGCAAAAAGTGGTATATAATACTTGCGCTGAAACATGACCACCTTGTCTGCCTCCAGATCAGACATATCGATGATCTTGCGCTTTTCAATCACCTTGGGATGCGGCGTTAGGAAAAGCCAACCCACATGCGCAAAGAAGAAACCACGTTTGGCATTATGTGGATCCGCATCGGTTTCCGAAAACTTGTGATGTATTCTATGATCCAAGGCCCAGGTATACGCATCGCGCTGTTGGTACAAAAACAAAAAAAAATACCATAAATTAGCGGCCTGAGGGGGAACCTTTGTGCGCGACCTTACTCACCTGGCCCGCTATGGAGAACATAAACGCCAACAGCACACGCAGCGGCAGCGATGCCGTATACGACTTGTGGGACCACAGTCGATGTGCGCCCGCCGTAATGCCAATGCCCGAGATCCAAATGGTGGCAACGGCTGCAGAACACGCAAAAATAGAGTAAAAAATTAGAAGGCAAATTAGAGAGAAAAAAAATCCAAACAATTGGGGGGCATTGTTCACGTTGCCTAGGGGCACCTACTAGCTGTATGGGTGTATATGTTCCGTGCTGATCATCAGCACGTTGACAGCCATGACATAATACCCATGCGTATATAGTAAATATCTATGCACACGTCGCTATATAGGTGACATATATCTATGCCATGCGTCAGCTGCTAGTGTCCGAAAATGAAAAGAGCTAAGCCCCCTGCTCCCACCCATTCCCCCATGACATTGCCGCTAGAACAAAACATTCGTCTCTCACACGTTTGTCAATCGAAATTTGTTTTTAAACCAATTGAACAGTTCGTTAACTTTAATTGCCCCATAGTCAAAGTTCAGTTTCTGTGATATACATCTGTTATATGATACATATATATATGCACAACTGGCGAGAACTTGTCCCAGTTATCTATTACTAACTAAGTTAGTTCCATTGCAATATATTGTTTCTAGTAATTATTATCGTTACGAAGCTGGTACAGCACATAGTTGCTTATGAGTTGTCTCAATAAATCAAGTAAATATTGGACTATGGCGAATGGAGTCAGTTGGGAAAGATACCCAGCACCGAGAGGCGGCTAGTCCTCAACACATTTCCTAACAAACTCCAACGCTTCATTCACTGCTTACTCACCCCAGAGGAATGTATAGAACTTGGCATAGAACAGCAGGTATAGTCCATAAATTGCGCCCACATGCAAAAATGTTTGCGCTGTCAAATCGGGCCATCTAATTTGTGGCCTATAGATCTCTTCGTCCGGCGATATCTGCTGCGCTGCCGGCACATCTTGCTGCAGCTTCTCCAGATTCTCTTTATAAACAGCATTCTCCTCCTTATAGCCTAAATTATCATCTAATTCTAGCTCTTTGGTCTGGTTTTGTGCAGCTGCCGCTGCATGTACTCTGTGTTTCAATACACCATTTGTATTGGATACAGCAGTTCCAGTGCAGACATCCTGCAGGCTGCAGCTTCCATTGGGCGTAGTTGCAGAACAGCTACTCTTTGGAACGGTATCATTGGCGCTGCTCTGGGTAGGCGTGGAGAGGCACATGATTGTATTGCTTTTAAAGCTGAAAAGTAAAAAAGTTTAGATTAGAGATCATTTTGAAATGTGTTTTTGTTGAAATTGCTTTTATTTTCTTTTGTAACTAATCAAAATTTCAGAGACTATAATATTGATAAATACGTCATTTTGGAATTTATTTACAACGTTCGAAAAACGAACGGCGACGAACCCGCTCAAAATTCGTATAAACTAGTTCTTTTTACTGAACCAGTACATTTTTTCTTGAACATACAAATTATGTCTCTTAATTTCGCTTTCCTTCAATTTGTTTAAGTTTAAAATTTTTATTTAAATGCATAAACCTTAATGAAACATTAAGTTTAAGACTCAAGCTGCGTGTTTCGTTAGCAGTTTAGCGTTATATCGTAGGCTTGAAGTTTATTAAAGCGATGAATTTCACCTGATATTTCCTTAAATTTTAAACCAATAAGTTGAGTTCGTAGATTTGTAAATTATTTTTAAGAATTAAAAGTGTATTACGAAATATGATGTACAATCCAATACCTAACCTCCTGGAAGAGCATACGTTATAATCAAGTGATCATTATTTGGTCATATGCAGAAACGGTTAAATTTTTCTATGGTTGCTATGCGAAATATTGAATTAAAATGGAATTGACAAATATTTGGTACCAATATCTAAATAAGAACAAAATTATTCAACACTTATTTAAATTCAAACTCTAATATAAGGAATACCAAACTATTTGCTTATTGCGTCAACTTCCTATTGTTAGATCATAGCTCCGAAGTTGGGCTTGAACGCGTAAGTCTATGTGCCTAATGTGCCTTCAATTTATATGAAAAAAATAAAACTGCTCTCGTTCTCAAATGAAATTCACTGTTTTTTGAAAAACTAAACTATTACTTTCACGTTACAAGATGAGTAATATTTTTTACAAACTTTTATACTATATATGAATTATTGTAAATATTACAGCGGCAAATGGCTTACAGTTCAGTTATAATAAAATGACGCAGAGATTAGAATGTACTTTTCCAAGAAACTACAAATACGGCGAGCCATGAAAAATGAGATTAGGAACACGCTCGATAGTGTGGTTTTGTTTTTTTTTTGGTAACCAACTTGCTAATTGGAATTTAAGTCTAGACCTTAAACGCGAACTATAAACGGCTTGTTTTGTTTGGGGTAGTCGCGATTATTGGCATGACTGCTGGTGAGATCTCACGTATACCATACAATAATGGGGGGCCTAGGTGTATTTTAATGATTAACGAGTCATAAACTATGGGCCATATTTATGGCAGCCAAAAGTTTTGTTTGGATTTGTAAGTATCGGTGTTCATTGGAGAAGCTTATCGAAAGCACCTTAACTTATCGCAGCGCCAATTGCTTTGTGTTGTAATTGTGCCTGTAAAGCTTTATCGAAACTACTATACTATATACGATCGTAGTTAAACCCCAAAACAGCTTTCCTATTAAATGTGCTAACCGAAATAGACTTGCGCGCCAAATCAATGCATTTAGCCAAAACATACAAAAACCATTCATAAATTGGGCCAAAAGCAAACATAATACCCAGACGGGGCGTTATCGGGTAGCGGCGACTCGAATTTTTGACTTATCAGTTCAATATATAATAAAAACAAACAACAATTGCAACAAACCAGTCAAAGAGCGCAGACATTATTAATAATAAACGCCAAAATACGATAACGTTTGAAAAAAAAAACAAAAAAATAAAAACAAAATACTTGGTAGTAACCTATTAAGTAACGCCCGGTAGATATGAAAATCTTGCAATCATGCTCATTCAAAAATTACTCCATGATAAGCGTTGTTGATAAGTTGACTCATGCCCGCCTGCAATCAACTAATTTTCACAGGTGTTTGCAGGCCGAGTGACTAATCGATGCCACCTGCAATCCTTTGCAGAAAATCTGCCAAAACATTTCATTAGTAATTGGCATTTGGGTCTTATCGATTATTGATCTAATGTAAACACTTTTTGGCTTTCATACATAGCTAGAGGGTCTCAACTTGAGTATAGTCTTGGCAAGTTTAATTTCAGGGCCTCGCTGGCAACTACAGCCAAGTACCTACGATAAGATAGCATAAAGTTGTTTATATTAAGTCACTTTACTGGCGAATGTTCCACGAACCAAGAACTAGGGTCTAAAGTTAAGTTTCCTGAACATAAGAATTTTACAGTTTGCATAAAATTGCATTAATTACTTGTACCCGGCGAAAAATTAAATTTGAGTTTAAATCGTTTTCTTTTTAGTCTGAACTTATGATAGTTCCTCGTAACTTATGAGTTAAAATCAACAATACTATCGCCGCTAGATGGCGCAAGCAAGTTTGTTGATAGAAAACTACCAAAAGCTGGAAAAGTTAAGTACAAAATGTTTATAGATAGATTTTGAAACTAAATTTACTATTCACTATTAAGCCTGTGCCAGGAATTACAATACAATTACAAAATAGAAATTCGAATAGAAACAGCCCTGAGCCCAAGAGCACAAAGTTTGCCAATAGTGTGCGCGATAAATGCTCACCATTTTGTCGGAACACGCCCCGTTTTCCATCTCAAATTTAATTAAAGAGAAACTATTTCATATATAAATATATGTATATACATATAGAGTATATATATACCCAAATCATAAGCCGTTCAAGCTAATTTGATAAGGAAACTAGAAATTTTTTCAGCACTGACGCCGCGCTTGACGACTAACCGTGTCATAAAAATTGATCTATATTCTAATTTGGCCAAAGCACGCGACTTGGTTATTAAAGGAAACGCAGACAATCGGATTACCATAATAAAGCCTCCGAGTCAAAGAACCGAAGCATAAATTATACCCAATAAGTAAGTGCCGTCCGTATTTCATGAGTATTTTATCGATTTTGTGTGTTTATTTTTGCTTAAAATATTTACTCAAAACATTGCAACCCAAGTCGGGTATTGCATATAATAATGCCGAGGCATCATATTTATAAGTATTTCTTCCCTTTTATTGTATAACTTTTCGACATAAACATCGCAGAGCACTAGGCGATCGTTTTGCTTTTGTTTATTATTCGATTCACTCGAATTATATTCAATTTACGAATTTTTAACTAAATTCTTGGCTGGCAGCGGACAAGTATCGATGTTTCGTTAGTTGTTCAATTTCGTTGAAAATTTTCCATGCAACTTCAAGATAATGAAATGTGTTGCTTGGTAATTTACGTCTCGCGAAATGTTCCTTAAAAGTTGGACGTGGGTAGCTCAAAAAGTTGTGCAGTTCAGTGAGTTATGGCTACGGGAATATGTATGTCAAGAACCTAACTTTTCTGAGTTATTCCCGTCAACAATCGCTCTAATCAAAATCAGAATGTATGTAAATTTTCTGTAGAGCAACACGAAAAGCATAACAAATCTATGTTTGTTGAAAAACATAACTCAAGATTATTGTGAGGTAAATGCACAGATAGCGAATTTGGTAAAAACGAAATTGAAAATACAGCAA
Source organism: Chymomyza procnemis (assembly GCA_035046065.1). Lineage (NCBI taxonomy): Eukaryota > Metazoa > Arthropoda > Insecta > Diptera > Drosophilidae > Chymomyza > Chymomyza procnemis. The sequence goes on from JAWNOJ010000026.1 coordinate 1,304,983, forward strand.
GAAATAGGTTATTATGTATGAATTTGATTCCGGTTTGTGGATCAACATGTCAAACTGCCAGCTAGTTTTTAGCAAACATTCTTTAGCTGCCAGCAGCAAATGGTTCGAGAACAAGTTTTCACTAATATAGTGATATGATATGAAAATTAATGTTTTAATGTTATGAAGATTAAACTCATGCTTATAAAAATATTAATCCAAATTTAGGATCAAGTAAATCAAACTTATATATATTATTATATGTTGGAATCCAGATTTTTTGCTGCAGTTCAGTCCTTTGATTATATTTTCTGATTTTAATATTCAAAAATTTTAAGGAATTTTGAAAACAAAAAAAAATTCTGCCAACGACTTTGGGATATTCTGTACCACTACAATTACGACAATTAAATACGATTTATTGCTTATTGCTTTAGTACTCCAAAATGTAACTTATTTTTAAATATTGTTACTTTACTGCTAAGCTTCTAAGCTGCAACGTAGGTTACCTACTAAACTATCTATCAACTAAGCTTTAGAAAACTTTAAAATCAAAAAAATTGATAACTATGATTAATCGAAAACCTACATATTGCGAACTGTAAAGAACTTATTAAAGAATCGGCTCTATGCTCAATATAGATACATGATCTTGATGAGATGTAGTACATACATAAAATTATATTATATTTATTTAGTAAATTTTAAGTAAACGCTTTAAAGATTTGTGTTTATTTTTTGTCTTATTGTGGTCCTCCAAAACACATCGATTGAAGCTGTATAATGCAACTGTGACTACCAGCTAGGCTTTCCAATGATTCTTATATTTTTACTCATGTTCGCTATGAGCTAAATATCTTTAAGATCTAGGTATTGTTGCAAACACAGGTAGTCGGCCGAACAAAGAACCTGTTTTTCTATGTTGACTAGTTTTCGATATCATTATATAAATGGCCTACACAAACTAATGTACCCTTAGTAGTGTAAAATTAACTCTAAAAAACGAGCTTAAAAGCGTATTTGCCAAACATAATACTCGAAACTTTTACTTTCGAACTCCTGAATGAGTGAAAAAAAAACGAAAAGTATATTATTTTGCAGCTCTATACACTCGTTAACTAATAAACCTACCCTCGCTCTACTATAAAATTATTTAAAGATCTTTCATGTCAAGATAAAAGGTGTTGACAGATTGTAAGAACTTTACTATCGACCACAGCAGTCACAAATTTTTTTATAGTTTTGCAAATAAGTATTCATCAAGGCTTTGAAAAAATTCAGAATCCACCCTCGTGCAACTATCGAAACTTTTTTTAAGATCTTCAATGTGCAGATAGTTTCGTATGTGTTGAAAAACAAACGTACGTAGCGAAATAACTAAATAATAACTAAATAAACTCATTATTTTACAGCTGAACTTAATGACAGCGATTAAGTTGGATTTAATCTAGTCAAGTCGTATTTTAATTGATATCATTTGTAGCTCATAAAATATATCCAACAGCTACATAACTCATAAAGAAATCAACTATACGGAGAGCAAAGAACGAGAAAGAGAATCGTCACAGATTGTAGTAACTAAGGGCGTTAGGTCGGTCTCTCGTCAACTGTGACTAAGAGTGTTACAGTTCAGAAGATTTTTAACCGGTCGACCGGCTATATGTAAATTTTAAGTTAGATGTATTTAACGCGGGGTCTTGGGGAGGCGGCACTTAGCACTCCCATGTGCATTGCTTTGTTGGTTGGCGCACGTGCAGCCGCATACCCTAACCGTGCAGCTAGGGGACCAAATTATCTACAATAATAATTACAGTTAGAGCAAAACAGCAACAAAAGCCAAACACACAACAACTGTCACTTTTGTTGTTTCTTCTACCACCACTGAATCCGGCAAATCGGCCACCAGACCCATGTCCTGGGTAACATGTCTGGCTTTGGCACGCCATTGTAATTGAGACTAATAACGAAGGTAAGCGCGCGTACAATTGGGTTAGTAGTCGCAACCATGCGATTCATAAATGATAAGAGCTCCAGACACGCGGCTAGACCCAGGCGACCAGCGCAAAGGACAACTCGTCAGTAAGGCGTCCAAGGTTTGATTAATTATATTAACACAACTAAATAAACTATGGAGGTTTCAGCGCACAAACCGGGAAGTCTTTACATGGTTTTCTTTTTTTCTTTTTTGTTAATTCTGGCAAAAAATTCAAAAATGCTGACGTCAGCATTAAAGGCGCGCACACGGTTTTCTTCAAAAATATCATTCTCTCTACAACATTTGTGTTTGCTCTGCTCATATTTTAAAGTAAAGTTTTTTATTTTTCGTTTTGTTATGTTTTATGTGTTATGTTGATATAACTGGAAACCGCTGCCAAATACTGCCATTAACATATAAATAATACTTAATATTTTTGTGTATATCGAAAGAAGCACGCACTTTGCTTGAATTTACTCAAAAATGCCAGTCCGCATTGGTTTTCGAATTCTAAAATTTTTATCACTTTATTCTTCTTCTATTCTCTCCAAGTGCAGTGTGTCAAGACGCGCCGTCGCCGTTGTCGTCTCTAATGCTCTGGATGATGACCAAACGCGCACGAACTCACACAAATGACTAACGACGATAGTCCCAGCCGGTCGACATTTACATCCAAAAGAGCTGGCGTCGCCATAGTTGGCGTCGACGTCGACTGCGCCAGCGACGCTTGCAGCGCAGTTGACGCTGCAAAGATACAACGCCGGCGCAACCTTTTCAATTTTTATTTCACTTTTATTTGATTTCCGAACTAAAACTATTGTTGCTTTACTTCTATTATCAACCATTTTGTGTTCACATGCCGAAGCCGATGTTGGCGTCTCCCCAACATCAAGCCCCGGCCATCTCTTATCCCCCAGTTACCAACGCTCGCTATTTACTATTCTCTGTTGTGCTCACTCATTCCGTAAACATCGTACAAACCACAAACACACACACGCACACACACACAAAAGCACAGTGAGCGAAGAAAAAATTATGGAATAAGAAAGAAAAACTAATGTAATCGTAGTGAAGCTACTTTACTCTACAAAATATGGAGAAAATGTCCAAGGCCGTACCTAAGTGCTCTGCAATAGAACTATATGAAAAATTTTAAACCTGCAGCCACACGCTGTTCGATTTAGTTAAACTTTTGAATATGATAATGATGATAAATTTCTCTTAAGATCTTGCGCAATTGGAAGGTGAGGCTTAGCACTTATCGAGCACGAAGAAGACATAATAAAAGTAACTAAGTTCAATTAAGTTGATTTTCCATAAGAATACCAATCTAATAATTATTGACATATTCTTAATGTTAGTTTAAATCATTTTACCTAGCATTCGTATACCGTAAGATACCATCGTCCCAATGCGACTCTAAACTGTACGTAGTTGTTCATTTCGAAAACTGATTACTTGAGGTATTTCCATAATCCGCCTTCTTAAAAAATTACCCTTAATGCAAATGAAAATGATTAAATGTAACACAACTGTACTGGCTTATTATCAGAATTTGTCGTTTAAAGTTTGGAATAACCTTTTTTTTCAGTGTGTAGTACGAAGCAGACGCAGCTGTAGGCCACAAATCTCTATGCCTAAAATTTTTAACAGAACTGGCCGACTATAACAGATTTATTAAACTACATTTTGGAAACATGAAACTTTTTCCAGTTAAAACGCAAATTTCTTCAACGAATAGAGCTTAAAGGACTTGTCATTAGCATCCAAGGTTGTCATCTGAAAGTGTTGATATATTGTACATATATTTTAAGCTGACATTTAAAAAGAACGCGTCGGATTTGAATGTAATAGAAGTCTTATCACTTTCTGTTCCAGCCCTAAACTTGTGAGATTTTTATACTTTTATAAACCTGCTTTTGATTCCCATCTGTATTTCTTTACGAAGTTAAGCAAGCAATTGGTATAAATCTGGAATTATCAAAACAAAAACCAATTTATTATTCGAAAGATTAGAAAACGAAATAGAATTTTTGTAGTGCTACACTTGGAGTCAAAGATAGCAGAATAACTTAGAAAATTGGAAAATTTGGCAAAGAACCTATTATAATTATTAAATTCACATAAGTTCTCATCTAGTTCTACGTTTCCACGTAACAAACACCAACCTTATAAACTGTCAGTCCGAGAAACGCAGATTAGTTTGGACACATTTAATGTGATTTGTTTTTATGTAGTCCATTATACATAACACTTCCAGTTATCTTACCATTTAGTTAGTGCCATAAACCTGACGATTTTCAAATGGTTCTCAAACGCAAACATGATCGACGATCGGAATGCCTGCCGAAAAACGCTGATATCATACACACAGACATCTGAAAATAGGTTATCATGCGCTTGTGAGAAGGCCGCCGAAAGATAATTAGCCAGATGCAGGTAACCTAATCATCACATGCAACCTAAGGCACAACTTGGATAAACAAAAAAAAATAAAACATATCTATATACAAGTGCCATAAACCGTAACTTAGCCTAATCTCATGAAAAATATGATCTCTGATCGTAATACCTACCGAAAAGCGTCTAACCCAAATCTCAGAAGTAGCATAGGCAAAATCGAGAAAAAGACTAATATTAAGAAAAGGTAATAATACGATTTTTAGAAGTTGTCTTAAAACAATAGGGTTCACAATCAAACACTTTCAAAAGTTCAAGATTACGCTCTAATCTGCTGTTATATAATAAACATGTAGAGGAAAACGCTTCCAGCTCTTCTATGCGTCACAAATTCCAAAGCAAAATTTATATACTCTTTGCTTGCGTAGACCAAAAAACAAAAACAAAAATTATAGTTCAAAGTCAATGTTTCGGTGTTTAGCTTGACGCGCTCCACACTCTCCCTGCCGCTAGCTGGTCTGAGTAGGCGGCGGCAGCGACAGCAGCTGCGACGTTGGCGTCGGCAGCGACTGCGACGATAATATTATTCTGCTGTTGGCAGCGTTGTTGGAGCAACAGCATTGGGGTGAGCAAAAGGCAGTGAGTGTGTCTGGAAAGCTGCCGGCATGTTTGGCGTCGGAATAGACGAAATTGTTTGCGATGTCATTTCGTCATCGTCAAAGCACCCACTCCAGCGGAGATCTTACCATATACTATATGGATATATATATTTATGAGAATGTATGTAAATATCGGCCAAGTTTGTCAACGCAGTCGGTGTGCACGTCGTCGACGCCGACGCTGGCATCGGAACTGATTAACCCAATTTGGATTTGCCAAAGTATAAGCCAAGGCGCACGCTTGTTGCTTCTTTACAAAAGTTTGTTTTTTTACTAATTCGACGGTTTGTACTATCTCAGCACTTGTTTGTTTATTGCTTTCTCACCTATTATCACTATATCCCTTGGTGCCCCGCCTAGTTAGTGTACATCTCTGTTTGCCGCACTTTTTGAATGCCGCCGGATAAGGCGGACAGATAGCTAAGCGCAAATAAACGGGAAAACACATGCCGAGCGCGTGGTAACCGCCCAGAGTTGTGGAAATATATTTGAGAAATCAAAGAAGTAGCTCCAACGCGGGGAACTAGTTAAAGTGTGCGTGTGCGTGTGTGTGTGTGTGTATTTGCGGCTATGAGTCAAGCCAAATATTGGCCAGTATTGTATTTCTAATGCCTGCCATGTACTTACTAATTTTTTAAGTAATTAGAGATAAGCGTTATTAGTTGCAATGGGAACTCTAAAAAGCAATAAAGTGTTGACCGCTTGTTGTCGACCTTGTAAGTCAACAGAGCCGCAGAACTATTTAGTTATAATAATAATAATATTACTTTAAGAGAAACAAAACTCTATTGAATGTTTTGAATTTTCCAATTTGTGTTTTGTTGGGGACCGGTTTGTTGCGTCTGGTGCGGCATTGGGGGGGAAGCTTAGCTGACGACAGACGACCGACGGCCGACCGAGAGCAGGCAGCGAAAGATGATGTAATAGAGAAATAATAATAAATTCAAAAATAGCTGAGAACCAACTTAATAGCAGAAACTAATTAACAGCAACTGAGAGCGACAATATGCCTCAGATAGGTACATATATACATCTATGTATGTACGTTTGTACATAAGACTGCCTTATATGCATACATAGTTGCGGTAAGATAATACCTAATTGCCGTTCAGTCTGACTTTGCATTTTTCTTTTTTTTTTTGGGTCTACCACCTGAAGTTAAAGCTTATTCCCTCACACTTCTCTCATTATAAAAACAAACACTGTGGAATCGCCAATAAATGTTGTATATATACATATATATACACACACTAGTAGACGGCAACACTTAAGGCAACTACAACTATTTACGCAGCTGCGTGTTATCTGATAAGACCCCCGACATCGCCCAGACACGCGATACCATATTGAAATCCCTTGCGATGGGTGAAACAATCGGCAGATTGATAACGTTGCACGATATATTGGTCACGTAAATACTACAGTGAGCACCTAAAAACTAAAACCACTAACAGAAAATTAAGGAACCCATAGAATAGTTAAACAGCGCAGGTAACCAATGATATTCGGTTTATGGTATTTTCTGTTGATTTAAAAAAGAAATAGTCTAGCATGCTAGCCTAGTCGGAATGCAAATTTTTAAAACTAGGATTCGGATTGCAACGTCCTTTGGTACAAAAACACTTACGACTTGGTCTTAAGGGGAGGCGCCTGGTGGAATATGACACCTTTACGATTGACCAATTCTGGTCGCTTCTCCTTGATGGCTGTATTCAATTTGTCCAATTGTTGACAGTAAACATCCGAATTCATCGTTTGGTTCCTTGGAAGCAATTCAAAATATACCACACCATTCCAATCCCACCAAACAGACAGCATAACCTTCATTTGGTGGATTTCAGCCTTTGAAGTGGTTTGAGTTGGTTCACCATGATCGTTTTCGACTAACGTTCTTGTAAACAATCCATTTTTCATCTCCAGTTAGGATTCGTTTTAAAAACGGATCGAATTCATTGCGTTTAAGGTGCACATCACAAACGAATTTCTTTCAATACATCTGGTACCCAAATATCAAGCTTCTTCACCAGTCCAAGACTTTTTATGTGATCGGTTAATTTTTGTATATTTAACTTTTCTCCTATCTCACACTCAGTTACATGATGATCCAATTTAATTAATGCTTTGATTTGGTCATCATCAACTTCATTTGGCCGACCTGAACGTGGCTCATCTTTAAGTGAAAAATCTCCAGAACGGAATTTGCGAAACCAATTTTGACACTATCTCCCCTTTAAGGCTTACCACCATACACATCTCGTAACTTTTTAGCAACCTTTATTTTTATGTATTTGCTTTTTCCAAGACTATTCAGATATAAAAATCCCGTGGGACTTCTCCACTTAACATTATTAGAACGGTGTCCACACAATGGAAACGTTTCTTACCGAAAATAATGTGATGTTTCATTTGTACCTTTCTCTATATATATTTTTTTTAGAATAATCGAAGCTCATTTAGCTTAGATACAAAACTTATCAAATGATCAATATCAGAACACACATTTTGTGTTTCAACATTAAATTGCACAATTTTTACTCATTCGCAATACTTTCGTTTGTGCACACAATGGTGCATTACATTTCTTAGAGGATATAACATGAAAAATAACTGAAACCAAAGTTTAAATTTGACAAACCTAATTTAATGATTCGCTATACAGACTAAACTGTTTATATGAGTTGTGAACTATAAGATATATGAAATATAATTGTGAATTATAGTACGATGAAAAACAGAATCACTTGTCACTAGTTCACATGACATTTGACTGAGAACTTTGTTGGATCTCAATTTTGCTGTTAGTATCGGTGCATTGCCTTGGTGAAAGAGCACTTTCTTTTTTTTTCAAATGCGGTTGTTTCTTGGCGATTACGTCCTTCCAACTATTCGCGAATCATATGATGTACAAGGTCAATTGATATCTGTAGTGTCCCAACTATTTCATTTAAATTCAGTTTACGATCTTTCAATATCAGTTTGTGGATTTTTTTTTATGTTTCCGTCGGTAACAGCCTCTTTTGGGCGTCCACCGTCTTAGGTGCTCATTTCACCACGTCTAAACTTAGCATACTAATCCTTGATGGGTCGATTTCCCTGGCGCAGTGCCGGAAACGCATTACCAAGCCAAGTTTTTACATCATCTATAGTTTTCACCTTCTAAAAGCAGTATTTTATCAACACGCGAAATACTTTTTTATTCATTTTTTTTTCACAATAACAAAAGTAGCTTCAATCAAAATGCTACAACTCACAAAGTAATGAACCAACAAAGATTAGAGCTAACTAAAAATCATATGGATTTCTTTCTAGTAGCACCATCTGTATGTCAGGCCGGGGAATTATCAATTCAATGTTATATAAATTTCTCAGTTGCAAAGTTGTAAATAACTAAACTCTGTAAATTACTTATAGTTCACTAGCTGTTATAATAATTGAAAGTCGAACCTAAATAAACAAAAAAAAAATATTTAAAATAACTTTAATTTCCATATTTTCAAGCCTTATAATTCCAACATCTCAAGTGTATATCATCTAGTGTAGTCGCGTTAAGCAACGTTAAGCTACAATATTTAAGCATTTGAATTAATTGGTTTCCCCATACATATTGAAAATATGATCTGAAAATATATTTATTAAAACTCTAAACGTCACTGATATAATCTACACAGACACACGTATATCGCTACAAAGACTTTTCTAATACACGACGTGGACTTACATTTGTTATAAGTTTGTTGCTTGTGAATTGAGCATCACATTTTTCTACCGCTAACACCTTGTAATTCGCAACTATTTAAAGTATTTCGGCAGGTTTTCATTCGTATCGCTTATAGTTCACAACTCATTTAAACAGAATAGCCGGTGTAACGATTCATTAAATTCATTTTTTTAGATTTGAATTTGGTTTCAGTTATTTTTCATATTATATCCTCTGTGTACATTGGAGCGAAAAACGTGTGTTCTAATTTTGATAATTGTTGTATCCAAGCTTAATGTGCTTCGATTAATCTTGAATATATGAAATATTTATATATAGAGGAAGGCTTATTTTAGTTTCAAAACGTCGCCGTTGTCTGGCGTTCACTGTATAGACTACGTTCCAAAAGTGTTGTTGCTTTTTGGTAGTTCTGCAAGATTATCAAGCTCAAGAGTGAGTCATGTCGAGGAACGCCATATATATAATCAACATGTGATGACATAATTTGTCATAACCCCTAATTCCAATGGGAGTCACAGTCAAAGGACTAGCTTGACACAGTTGAGGTCTCCTGCTCCCCCATCTCTCACAATAGCCGCCATCAAACATGTCCCCCACTTAGTTGAGCAAATAAAATTTACATAGAAAGTGCTGGATTGCCCGGATATAAAAGTGCGGGATGTGTGTATGGTATTTTAATTAGAGTATGGCAAGCAGTTTATTGTGGAAGATATTGCTCATACGCACCACCCGCGTCCCAGACGGCGCCAAATAGTTTAAGACTCGCATTAGTTAATCAGTAGTTTACGCTTCGCCTTTATAACACGAAGGTCAAATGCAAAGTTGTTGTTGTTGTTGCTGTCATGGTCTATACCTCGAAACACTCCAACAATTTGACTTCATCAATAATAAATAGCATCTCTACCCTGGGCGCACGTTTAGGAACGTATAAAAACTAGTACTTGATCCACGGACAGTTTTAGTTACCGCTTGGGGTAAAGTACTTGTCAACTGTGTCAATGAACTAACTACCTGTCCCCTAAGTTAATCAGGCAAAAAGCGCAATATGAATCGATTATGGTAAGAGGGATAACCGACTGAATGTACACCCTGTGAATGTTCGCATTTTATTTAATAGGAACCCCATGCTTGATCAGCCTTGATGAAGATGATGAATTATAAATATTTTTAAGAAGTCCAGTACTTTTTTTGAGATCTTCCAAGATTGAGATAGTAAAATTCTTACACAAATTCCAAAATTTAAGTGAATTATTTGCCTAAGCATTGCTGTATTTGCATAGCTAAAAATCATTCAAAATTCTTGCTTTCTTGGCGATCTTTGAAGTTATATATATTATATATATTTGTCGAGACCCGAGCATACGAAAACTTTAGCCTAAGATCAAATTCAAGTACGTCTTGGGGATTAAAATCTGGAAGCTGCATTGGTTGGTACATTGTTTGTGGATTGTCATTTATAATTCGTATTGGGTTACCAAAGATATTTATACGTCTTTTAAGGAAGTTAATATTTTCTATTAAAACATTATAATGAAAGCACAACAATCCGTACAAAAAGGACTAGTACAGATCCTGAAGTACACCATTGAGTTACAGGGTGTAAAATAGAAAACATAAACCATAAGTTCCTAGTATTTTGGGGCGTACATTTTGGCTGTCGCCTGTCTGCGCATTGAAGGACAATTGCTCACGTGGTACGGCAAACCCAACTTGCACTGGATTGCACGTAGTATGGGAGTTTCTGCTTAATTTATTAACGACCTAAAAAACAAGCTGTTTACCTTTTGTATATTTGCTTTTACAAGTTTTTCATTATTGATGTTCCATGTTGTTACTTTTGTTGCTTGTTTTTCAGGACTTTCCCAGCGCTAGTTGTATGTACTACTAGTACCACCGGACATGTTCATACCTATCCACGGAAACTAGGTATATAGTACATTTTGAAATTGTTTTATTGCGTGATTTGGCTGTTGACAGTAATTGTAATTTCTATTCGAAAATTGCAATTACAGACCAGGAACTCATGCACTCAGCGAGAGAGAGATGGAGAGTCATAGAGTTGAGTCTTGAGAAAGGGTTTCATTGGATAACCCTAAGGCTTCAATGGTTTGCTGGGGTTTTTGTTTGGCTACTGAATTTGTTTCGGCAAATAGCAATGTTGCTTTGATAAGCCAAATGTTGTTGTTCAATTCGCAAATCCTTATCGGGCTGTAGTTATGAATCATACCCCTAAAGGTAATCAGAATATGCACTAAGCGGTAAATTGTATATCTAAAATCTTACATATTGGTTGGCTTATACATAATGATTATGTGCGAAACTTGGAATTTATCGTTATAGTTGAGAGTAATCCAACATCTCTGAGAACAGCATTTTCCCCAAAAGAAGGCCAAAAAAATTGGTTCCGATTGTATTGCAAGATATTTTGTTTTACAAAATCGCATTTTTTTTTGGGTTAGACTTGAAATGGTACTTTTTCTAAGCATGTCTATCATGTAAACAGGAATGATGGGAACTGTAGGAGATATTGACTTGAACAGACGTTCAAAATATACAAATTTACTTTATAGAGAAACGAATCAAGAATTGCATAAAATGATTTTTAAGCAAAACAATCGATGCGACGGATGATCATTTAATGTTAATAAAGAGTCATTTGCTCTACATTTTTACCACGAATCAACTTTAAAACCAATTGCGCTTAAAAGTTATCAAAATTCAGGCTCGTTCAGGCAAATTGCGTATCTCTCATTTCTAGATAGCTCACGGCACCTTGAGGCTACTTACTTTTTCAAAGATAGCAAAGGCCGAAGGAATATTGCGAATGGCGAGCGGCTACTGAGCTATGTTTACACATTTTTTTTTTGCCCGAAAAACATTGGATTGGAATCATCTTTCACATGCCACACAGCACTCAAATCAATGGCCCAACTGAAAGGCAAGTTTGGTGAGCAGTTCAATTCACAATTGGGACTGATCAATTGGCATCCCAAAACACGATTTTTTATGGGAACCAAGTTTATTTGTAGAAGATCGTCAACCGCTTTGGTGTAAAAATGTGTCAAAATTTAAGCAGCTACGATCAATATTTACCTGAAATTATCCTGAGCCATTAGAATTTTTTGACTGAAATAAAGATTTTATTTTCCGAGTTCAATCTGTACTTCTATAAATCAAATTAGCGTTCTTTTAAAATTCACACTTTATTTTCAGCATGCAAAAAACTGCTGATGTAATTTTTAAGGAAACTGTTTGCATCCGAAACAAATAGGCACATCATGTCATAGCAGGAGGAGAAAATTGAAGTGTTCAGTTTCTTTATTACGTGAAACAAATTGTAATTTCTTCTTTACAAAAAAGGATTATTATTAAAATTATAGCTGCCTCTTAAAAGTTTTGAACTAATAAAACTGGTACTTTGTATATAAATAATAAATATAAAAAACAATTCTATACAAGCGCCGCTCTTTATACAAACCGACTACCGTAATCTGGCATTGCGATTAAGAGTTCCTTCGTAGGCTCCACGATATTCCCAATTTTCTTCGGATGGTTCCGCTTCAAATTGTAATTCGTCAAATAAAAAAATATTTTTGGCATGCAGAGTGTCACACAGTTGGCCACCATCGCCACAACTGTTGCACATTCTTTCTGTTCCAATAATTTGAATCTTTGTTCTGATTAAATTTTGAAATGCGCAAAATTGTTTTTTTTCTTTTTCAAATTCCAACGGCTCAAATCCAAAACTATTGTGGGTTTTGCACAATGCTTAGTTGGTACATCTACCATGGTTCGTGTCTACAAATGAATCTCAACCACTTTAGAGCAGTATAACAGTTTTATTCCAAATGGTACGTGTCCACACTGCGTCGGCTATCGCTGTTTTAAACCCGCACATAATTGCTATTGTGAACTAACAAACTAGTTGAGTTTCAAACCGTACACACTCCCAATGCCTTGGCAATTGGTAACTTTTCAAAAATTGAGCCATCTTGGAACTTTCAATTATAAGAAATGTCAAGAAAGTAACAAAAACGCACGAAAAATAAAACCATAAAAACATGGAATTGCTTAAGACACTGCCATTTGCAGACAGCCATAATATATATGTGCCTCATGGTCCATTAGGGGAATATTAACAAGAAAAATGAGTCATATCTGCAAGTAAACCGAATTTTTTGCTGCTTCAATTGTAAGATTGAAGAATTTTGCATTATACTCACCAAAATCGGAATCCCATTTTGCTTAATGTTTAGACTTCATCGCCGTTGCACTTTGACATCGAAGTGCTTGCTTGTTTGGCCCATATTAGTACCATTTGTCTTTGAGCACTCTGGATCCTCATTGTATTTTTCTTTTCTCAATGATAATTTTGTATACTAAGTCGAGTGGGTTTAATTCCCCGTAAGAAACTCAGCCAGTGTTGTAGCTGGGGTGTGCCCTCATCAGACAGGGTTATATTTAATTCTGAAGTCAATTGGTTTATATTTCCATTCCAGCTTTCTCGAAACATTGCTTACTTCTAGAATACAATTTCTGTTGATGCATTTAAACATATTTCATGATTTTTTCTAATATTGGAACACCTAACATGTACCTGTAGGTACAAAGGGTATACTAGATTTGTGCACTGTATGTAACGTTAAGAAAAAGGCATGGCAGTCTGGAAGTCCCTTACATCAAAACCTCGTGAAGTGAAGATCTCGCTTAACATTTTGGCTTCAAACTTGAAAAAACTTTACATGGCGCCTATCCGACAAAATTCAACGTATACAACAAAAGTATTAGTCAAATAATGTAACCTTACAGCTTGCCAATTCACGTAATTACGGAACGCAGTTGCCTACAATCACATAAATTAGTAATTATCATAGACCTCCAAATATAAAGCTCTCTACCCCCGCATTAGACTTTCGGTGCTTCCTGCCACATCACTAAATATGGGACATTGAGACTCGTTCCAAATACGATTTGTGAGTTGTTTGGAAATTCATTAAAATCGCTTGAAATTTACTAATTTTTTAGGTAATTACATCGTTGTGGACCTGAACTGAAGAAACGCAATTGGAGCTATAAAACATAGTCAACCGATTTTGGTCAAATATTTGAATATCACAGTATGGCGTGCATCTAAAATTGCTCAAGTACTTAAAAACTTATTTGATCTGCTCAACTCAATCAAAGCGATCTTAATATAAACAAACCGGACAAATTTTCCGCAAAAACTGGCACCCAATGGGAGCTGAATGGTATAGTCATTGGGCACAGAACTTGATACTGCAATACTTTAGGAAATAAACAAAATACAAGAAAATATCGGAGAGGATAAGGATCTTAAGGATCAGCCTAATTTTAACTGGGATCCAAGTGTTCATATGGACGGATAGACAGACGCACAGACACCGACGAATTCCTTTCTAAAGTCGGGTTTGCTATACCAAACATATCATATCTGTATCATATATCCGCCAACTCAATAACCTTAAACTCCTATTTGAAGTTACATCCAACTTGGAAACTCTTTACCATAAACTAAGCCCACATAATTCACTTGCAAAGTTAAACATAAATCAAGAGAATGTACATTGAACAAGCAAGCGCTTCTCGAGAATAGTAATTAATCCTTTTGTGTCTTTCAAACTCCATCAACCCCTTTCACCCCTGCCGCTGCATCATAACAATACGCCCAAACACGTGATTATTCCAAACATACATAACCATATATCAGCAGGACAACATGTGACGTAATTACAAGCCACGCATGCAAATGAGTAAACCAAGCGGAAAAACACACACACACACCACGAGCAGCCACAAGATTAACCCCTTTTGGCACATGTGTGGCAAGGATTTCATGCCTCACTGCCACAAGTTGCTGCTGGGGGAGTGTGTGAACTACCTCTAAAAAGTTACAAAGTGAATCCAATAAATATCCGCAATGCGACGCACTTTTTATTAATTAAACGACGCACCACATGGAGCAGGTCATGCTGCCGCCTGGCGGCGCGGTGTGCTTGGAGTGAGAGAGCTCACCAGCCATTGGCAAGTGTGTTTAGGATTAAATACACATCGACAGTCTTTTATGGTTGCACTTAATCAAAAGGCGTAGTATGACTTCAAAGCTAGCAGGCAACGCAAAGGGACTTCAAATTTCATGTCTTTGATTAATTCCAATTAATTTTTGGCAACCATAAGAAGATGAAACATATGGTAATGAGGTGTCATGTCATCTGGAGCGAGCTTTGTTTAAAAACCACACCACCATAAGCGCCATACTTACGCGCGTTAGCGTATCCAGCATGCAGACACTTGCAGAGATCCCCAAACAGATTGCACAAAGAATCTCATAGTGGTTGGCTTAACCGATCGAGGGTATTCAACCTACGGCTTGGCGTCATGATGACCACTGGACTAGGCAGACAATATGAATGCATTGTGCATGCCGTAGCAGCAGCTACAAGCTAATCTGTATAAAGTTGCTTTTTAGACTGTGCCATTCCCCCAATTTGAGACTGGGCTGGTTTTAATCCTCTCCTGCAGTGCATCGTACACTTGCACACGCACGCTACCAATCAAAAAACTGCAATTACTTCTTTTTGTTTTTAAAAATGTTTTCTGTTATATTTCATTTGCGTTGTGTTATTCTTGCGACGTAAATGAAACTCCATTTTCTGTACGACAGAACTATGTTTGTGTAGAATCTGTTGTTACTCCTATCCCGTTTAAAATTCCTAAACATTCAGGTAGTTGTCTGGGAATTCGAAGGTAACATCACGGCCGGTAAGCTTCTTGTAGACCGATGTGAAGGTGTCGACCTGAAGTAGTGAATAGAGAAAGAAACGCTCGTTAATAAGAAATTCTGAAAAATCTTTGATTTTTTGAATGTAAAACCTTGAAACTTATTGCTGCATAAGGCAAATGCAGCTGCAGCAATGTTTGTGCCAAGGATTCGATTCTATATGCGCCATTTTAGGAAGTCCCAATGCACCAGGTACAAAACAGCGCTTGGGAGACAAAAAGGCGGCTTTAGGAGTACTCTATCTGTACGTGTGAGTAGTGGGGGGTATAGCACAGCGTTTAGTAATGCAGCAGGCCAGGATAATGAGCCTCTACATTGTGGAGTGATTACTGGCAGTTGATCTGCGTACCTTTTGACAATCCTTGAACTTGACAAAATAGTTCAACGAATAACACAAAGTACGCATGCACGTTGGAATACTAAGATTGGCTTGTGGCACAGCGTTTAGTAATGCAGTAGGCGTGGCATACAGAAGCCTCTACATTGTGGAGTGATTACTGGCCAATTAATATACGTTCTTTTTGACAATCGTTGGCTTTAGGATTAAGCTCCAACAAATAACACAAGAACGAGCTGAATGGATGCTATATGACGGATACTCTGGATAAAGATGCAAAGCCCGTTGAACCGAGTACAAATGGACTTGAATTTCCTCTAGGCAGTCAACAACAATTGTAGCACAGCGTTTAGTAATGCAGTAGGCCTGGCTTATAGAAGCCTCTACATTGTGGAGTGATTACTGGCCACTTGTTCTGCGTTCTTTTTGACAATCGTTGGCTTTAGGATGAAGCTCCAACAAATAACACAAAGAACGAGGCTTAATTCCAAAACAAGAGATACGTGACGACCCGAGGGTGGCAGATTTAGTTTGTAGCACAGCGTTTAGTAATGTCGCAGGTTTGGCTATGAACACCTCGACATTGTGGAGTGATTACTGGCCACTTGATGTACGTTCTGTTTGACAATCATTGAACTTGGCATTATAGTTCAACAAATAACACAAGAACGATATTTCGACTTCGATCTTAAGATGTGACCAATATATGGAGATGTGCGCCGGCAAACAAGTGCCTACAGGGCGCACAATAACGAGTTATTGGCAATTGATGTGCGTTCCAGTTGACAATCACGGCGCTAGCTTAACGCGCAGCGAATAACACAGGAACGCAACACATGGGAGATAATTTAATAATAACATCAGGGCATGTGCCGCAGACTTACTTTGTGTTCAATGGTGGTCTGCTGGTTCTTGTCCAAGTGCACCTTAACCAACTGTGAACCGTCCAACTTGACGCGTATGCGCTTGCCCACGATTTCGGCGGGGAAGACCAAATCCTCAAGAATGGCATCGTACACAGCTGTCAGGGTGCGAGAACGTGGACGCTTTTGTTTGAGCGGATTGCGTGCCTTGCGCGTAGGCTTGGGCAGAATCTTACGCTCGCCAATCACTACGACATGCTTGCCAGAGAACTTCTTCTCGAGCTCACGCACCAAAATGATTTGGATTTTTTGAAACACCTTCTGCTGTGGAATGGGCACATAGATGATGACAGCCTGTATGAAGAGAGAGCAGACTTTAGTCATAAGTTGATGATACAACAAAAACGGCCATGGCACTGAACTCACCTTCTTGCTGCCAAACTCAATCTCACGTGCGCGTGTTATGTGCAAATCACGCAAAAACGGCATCAGATCGCTGTTGGCTTCAAGCTCAACCAGCGCCTGGGCAATGGATTTTTCAAACTCATCGGGGTCAGCACCGCCGGGCTTAATAATCTTGGAGCCGATAGCCATCTGCAGCGACAGGAACACACGAAAATGTAAATGCAATTTAGTAAAAAAAACTTTATAAAAAATATAGTTGCGCACACACAACGCCGCTGCAGCAGATGCTATTTTTTTCGACAATGCCAGCAGAGCTGCCATTTTTTTATTTACTAAGTCGGCATTATTTTTAATCAGCTTTCATCGCAATTAATTTATAACTTTTCACTTAAAGTTTTGTTCGTTCGGCACAACTAGCATTAATTGCATTATATTCTGCATGCATTTTGCAGCTGTACGTTGTGTGATGCCTCATATTTTTATGTTTTTCGACGCGTTTGCAGAAAAGTACACCAACCTTTGTCGACTATTTTGACAGGAAAGGAAGTCAGCGGCGTGACACTGAACTGTGCAAACGTCAGCGTAGCGCAGGGTTGCATTGAAACCGATTGCGATTGACTGTTGACAGCTGACAAGCGGCAAGCGCCATCTGTTGGCTAAAGCGCTAGTCGAAAGATGGCGCTAACCATAGTGAGTGCATTTACAAACAATAGGTGGCGCTAATAAATGTTGTGCTAGAGCAGATTTTTTTTTTTAAATTTAAAATTTTTTTTAAGAATTTAATGAAAATTATAATAATTTCGTTTCAAAATTAATGGAATATTACAATATTTATAATTATAATTTTGCTGTTGAGCAAAAATGCATAATTTTCGCATATTTTTTTTCACTTTGAAAATTCGTGGGCACCTTTGAGCAATTTTGTGACTTGGAATTCGATTAAAAAAAATTTATTTATATTTAAAAAAAAAGTAACTTTTAAGATTAAATGAAGCCCTTTTTCAGAAATATGTTTTGGTTATCAAAAAAACCGTCAAGTGAAGAAACAAAAGAGAGAACTGAGTGGAGCCTTCTGATTGAACGGAAATTACTACTGAGGAGCCATGAAACTGTCCTGAAGCATCTACAGAAGCATTTTGCGATTCGACGGAACTACCAATGATGGGTCCCAACGATACTACTGAGGAACCATGCGTTTCGACGAAGCCCACCACAGAGGAGCCTAGCGATTCAACGCAAAAACCTTCAAAGTGTTCATGTGAAGTTCAACGGAACTACCAACAGTGGGACCCAGTGATGCTACAATATTGCCTACAGGGATTTCGGGAATTAAATTGGAATTCTAACATTCGTTCTTTTCTTATATAATTAAATTTTCTAAATAATCATACAAAATGTCAAGGTGTTTTATTTTTGCAAAGCTCTTACTCGGGTTCATCGAGTCCAAGGCATTTTTTAACAAAGGTTCTTCCAGAATAATGCCTAATTTTTGAGCTCTAGCACGTTCCTTTTCGTGTCTTTTGCGCTCACTATAAAAACCTCAACGATTCCCTATCTGATGAATCTACTAATTCATCTCTTTCTCTCTCTCAACTCATTTTGATTTGCCAAAGCGAGCAACTTTGATCGATCACGAACTATGAAGTCCCAACTTGGTCAACGCTGATCCTTTGGCTTGGGTTTTTTGTCAAGAAATGTTCAAGCCTGTTTTCATCTTTTACATTGTAAACCCAAGCTCCTAAGCAACCCCAGATATGAGTCGGGAATATCTATAAAAAATTATAACCTATTCGGCTAAGGGATTAGGATTAGTTTTATATTGTAGTTTCCTATTTAAAAACTAGACTTAGTTGTACCGCTAAATTAATAATAATAAAAACAATATTCAAATTGATTGTACAATAGATTGTTTGATTCCTCCGTGATCAATACTCCACTTCTTGACCATTTTTGTCAAAAAATATGTTACGCTTTGAAGTTATATATAAACTTGTATCCTTCCTAAGCTACAAAAATAACTTTTCCAAAAATGGTTTTCAACAACCAATAAATACAACCCCAATAAGTTATTAAAAACTCTCGTCAAAGTATCTCTTTCAAATCTAAACAAAATTATTTTTAAAAGTGAAAAAACGATATTTTGTCAAAACCAAGAGCTAAGTTCATGTTTTTGTTGGGAATTCCACAAAGTCCCACTCGCCGTTTATAGCAAACATTTTCTGCCTTATTCACATTTTTTATAATTTATAAAATTTACGTTTCATACAACAAAAAAATCCCCGCTAGCGCTCTCTCAGTCGACGCGCAAAGATGCCTTATCTGTCGCAGTTCGCTCTACAGTTTCCCATATAAATACGAATCTTTAGGTAAAAATATTATTACTAAACTCACAGGCAGCATCAGCATCTGACTTAAGAAATCTCAAACCCACAAGGAATACCATCAAAGTCAACATGAACTTCTACAAGATCTTCATCTTTATCGCACTTATCCTCGCTGTGTTTGCAGGTCAATCTCAGGCGGGTTGGCTCAAGAAGATTGGCAAGAGACTCGTAAGTTTTTAAAATTAATAGTCCTTCATATGGGAACTACAGAGTTCTTAATCTTTACAGGAACGTGTGGGTCAACATACTCGTGATGCTACCATCCAAGTTGTGGCGATTGCGCAACAGGCTGCCAATGTGGCTGCCACAGCAAGAGGATAGAAGCCTGCGATACGTTGGAATTATAATTTATTTATTTTCTAATTTAAAGTAACACTTTTATTTATTTATTTGTTAAGTATAAATAATTGTAAGAAATAAAAAATAGAATAAAATATTTATAATATAAAATTGAAGTCGAAGCTCTTTCTATTTTAACTGCTCTTCTTCTGTTTGTGCTACAGAGTCGGAATATATTTCTAAAGCATTGTTTATAAATTATTTGTTGATATTATGACGTCAGAGGTAAAGTATTTAAAAATTTCACTTGTGCCAACATAGAAATAAGCATTCGCAATATTGAAATATTTTGAATATAATACTTATCTTCGATCTTTCAATAATTACATATCATAAATTCTTTGCAGTTTTGACAAAAAACAGTCAGCTCAAAAATTTAAACGAAATGATAGAATGGTCATGATGGATCAATAAATTTTATTTTTATACAAAGTTCATAACAATTAGCATTGTATCTTATTTTTCAAAATTTCGTGGGCGTTGTGAAAAACTTGCATTTAAATTAAGTTTCCCGAGATAAGCTTAAAAACACTGCGGTTGAAACTTCTGATGCATTTCGGTTAAGCTGATGAACGATCCATTCATCTATATCTCTTTTTCTATCTTAACTCATCTTGATGCGTCAAATCGACCATCTTTGACCCCATAACACCCCAACTTGCTCAACTCTGATGTTCTTCTTTATTTTTATTATTATTCATTGATCGAACACACGAAAGAATCCCTAATATTTAAACTGACTTTTTTCAAAACTGCAAAGAATTTATGATATGTAAATATTGAAAGATCTAATATATTATATTTAAATATTTCAACATTGCGGTTGCAATAAGTTGGCACAAGTGAAATTTTTAAATACCTTAACTCTGACGTCATAATATCAACAAATAATTTATAAACAATGCTTCAGAAATATATTCCGACTCTGTAGCACAAACAGAAGAAGAGCAGTTAAAATAGAAAGAGATTCGACTTCAATTTTATATTATAAATATTTTATTCTATTTTTTATTTCTTCCAATTATTTATACTTAACAAATAAATAAATAAAAGTGTTTCTTTAAATTAGAAAATAAATAAATTATTATAATTCCAACGTATCGCAGGCTTCTATCCTCTTGCTGTGGCAGCCACATTGGCAGCCTGTTGCGCAATCGCCACAACTTGGATGGTAGCATCACGGGTATGTTGACCCACACGTTCCTGTAAAGATTAAAAAACTCTTTAGTTCTCATATGAAGGACCATTAATTTGACAAACTTACGAGTCTCTTGCCAATCTTCTTGAGCCAACCCGCCTGAGATTGACCTGCGAACACAGCGAGGATAAGAGCGATAAAGATGAAGATCTTGTAGAAGTTCATGTTGACTTTGATGGTATTCCTTGTGGGTTTGAGATTTCTTAAGTCAGATGCTGATGCTGCCTGTGAGTTTAATAATAATATTTTTACCTAAAGATTCGTATTTATATGGGAAACTGTAGAGCGAACTGCGACTGATAAGGCATCTTTGCGCAGCGTCTGAGAGAGCGCCAGCGGGGATTTTTTTTTGTATGAAACGTAAATTTTATAAACTATAAAAAATGTGAATAAGGCAGAAAATGTTTGCTAAAAACGGCGAGTGGGACTTTGTGGAATTCCCAACAAAAACAAGAACTTAGCTCTTGAGTTTGACGAACCTTTTCTTTACTAATTCTTCTTTCAAAGATAATTTTGATTTAACGGAAAGGAGATAGCTTTAACAAGAGTTTATAATGACTTATTGGGGTTGTATTTATTGGCTATTTATTGGTAATTGCATTTTTTATAGATATGATACCGTCTCACATCTGGGGAAGGCTAAGAACTTGGATTTGCAAAATCGTAAAGGTTAGAATAGTCATCGCATCGTACAATGCTTAATTGGACCTACGAAATGATTTGAGGTGCAATATTACGAGTTATTTTGGAGAGACGGGAAATTTTGGTAAGGAATGCGTTAGAGATATAAATATGTTGATTTTAAGTAAATATCTTAAAGATTATTATAAAATCACATACAAAATTATGGTCTCCGCCGCTTACAAAACTAAGAAAAATATTTTAAATAAAATGATAATAATAATAACAATATTATAAATTATTATGTATTGCCTTTTCTCAGCTGGGTTCCAAAGTTTATTTTTAAGACTTGGTGCGAGAAATATACAATTATTGTATAATAGATGTAGCAACAGTTTGGGTCAAATACGAAATAAACGTTTTTAAACCTGTTTTAGAGGCAAAATAAGAAAAGATATAAGCATAACGCATTCTTTATTTAAGTCTGATACACTAAAACTAAATATTTTTCAAGTCAATCCCTACACTTTCTTAAGAACGATCGACAGCTTTCTCATAATTTATTTCAGTCTATCACCTGCAATGTATTTTCAAAAGAATACGATTTCTAGGACGTAAAATGTTGATTATTTGCTGAAGGTGCTACCAGAACTGCGCACAACGACAACATTCATTAATCAATTGAATATAATATTAATTGAATTATATTATATTTTTCACTATCTCTGTTACTATTTTGATACGTAAAGATTCATTGACTTAAAGCAAAAGCCATCGTATTAATATTATACAAGGAATCCCATTTATATTACCTTTCCTTAGTAATCTACTAGTACCAAATGTTCTGTATATCTCCCTACTGTTTGTTATAGAAAACCCCCGGGCAGCTATGCCGATTTACTTAATCAGCTCAAACTGCCTTATCAGTACAACGCGCATTGGGATCAACGGTTGGAATTTCGTATAAAAGCATCTCTGACGCCCAACTGGGGTATCATTCAACGCTCAGTCACTGCAACATAGCAAAGCGGCTTCTTCAATTGTCTACACAAATCTAAAATTCACAAGGAATATATCTCCAAATTCAACATGAACTTCTACAAGATCTTTATATTTGTCGCTCTCATTCTGGCTGTGTTCGCTGGTCAATCTCAGGCGGGTTGGCTCAAGAAAATTGGCAAGAGACTCGTAAGAGTGTAAAAATAATAGTCCTCCATATAAAAACTAAAGAATTTTTTAATCTTTACAGGAGCGTGTGGGTCAACATACTCGTGATGCTACCATCCAAGTTGTGGCGATTGCGCAACAGGCAGCCAATGTGGCCGCCACAGCACGAGGTTGAAGGCAACCAAGTTGAAATGCTGCAAAATCTTTTTAAAAATTATTTTATATTATTTATTTATTACATAAAGTTAGACTACGTTTAAGTATAAGTATAAGCCACAAACCAAATTATAAAACAAATAAGAAATAAATTCAATAAATCTAATTATAGAAACCTAAATTTTGGAATACAAGTTATGATTTTCAAGAGCTACATCTTGATATTTCTTGTCCAGCACCATAACAAAGTCGGCAGCCATAACTTTTGATTATCAAGTTAAATAATTTCATTATAAATTGAAGAATTGTTTAAATTTGACTGGCCACAGAGAATATAAAAAGCCGGTTCCTACTATAAATTTTTGCTTGTCTCCATTTGGTTGGAATTACACTGATTACTCAAACAAACTCAAATATATGACCTAACCAATAGAAGGTAATTAATCTTTAGATTTAGGTTATCCAAATGAGAGAAAAAGTACCAATTCGTTTTTATTGGGGTCAACAACAAAACCAGTTGCTAGAAGTATTCTCCATCTGAATTATTAGCTAACTTATGACGTGCGAGCCTCTCTTTCTTTTTTTCTCTCTAATCTTAATCTTGATTTTCTTTTTCTGTAGCTCAGTTGAGCTAAGATCGTTATGACGAATAATGCATAAATACCTAAGCAACGGGGATGTTGATATAGGGTATTCCATTGCAGATTTGTTCTCGACTGGAGAAGCACTTTTCTTAACCGCAACTTACTACATTCACTCTTGAGTAAAAATCCCCGAAGAGTTGTGCCATTTTTCATGACTGGCTTTGGTCTTCTGTCTGCAAGAGTGGTTCGATCGGATGCTGGCTCAGCATATAAAAGCAAGACTGCAAAACTCAAGGGTATCAGTTCATTCGTGGATAACAAAGTAGCTACAACAAGCTCTCTTGAGAATCTCAACTAAAAGGAATACCTAAATATCAACATGAACTTCACTAAGGTCTTCATCTTTGTCGCCCTCATCTTGGCCGTCTTTGCTGGTCAATCTGAAGCCGGTTGGCTCAAGAAAATTGGAAAGAAACTTGTAAGTTGGAATGATTGTATATGATAATATTATGGTCAATATTAAAGGGTTTATGTTCTCTTTATAGGAACGTGTGGTTCAACATACCCGTGATGCTACCATCCAAGGTCTGGCCATCGCCCAACAAGCCGCTGATGTTGCAGCCACTGCGAGAGGAAAGAAGTAACGTGGAGATTGTACTTAGGCATTAATTATTTATTTGTATTTATTAATCGTCTTAAATTAAGCTTTTGAGGACTAGAGAGTATGGAAAAATCAATAAACAAACAAATAACAAACCAAAAAAATTTATGACTCCTTTTTTGTCGTTTGGACCGAAGTGGCAGCGTATTCGGCACTAAGACTGAAACTCGGTGGTTCCAATTCCCCTAGCGGCATTGGCATAGCTAGACTCTATTTGCCTTAGTTCGTATCTAATAACTAAATACTCTGATTGTTTTCGAATAGTTCCCATGTTTCGCCTTGGAAGAGATGACAGAATAGTCAAGGAAAATAAATCTTTAATCATCCTCTTTTAAACAAGAAGAAATCATTTTCAAAAAATTGTTAATATTTTAATAATGTTTTATAAGATTATGGGAAAAATGTGAAATTTTATATATTACTTGTGTTATATGATCTGTGTTAAGTATATAAATATTTTAATTGCATATTATTTGGTAAAAATTTTGGACTTAAATAACTCAGTTAAAGATGATTAACTTAAAAAAAAAATTATTTGAACAATACTTTCTTCTTTTAAGTTTCTTTCGTGTAAAAAAACACCAGAGTCCAGGTCAACTTTTTTTCCTTCATTTTGAAGAACAAAAAATTTATGCCCATTACTTTAACTCATATGCTTAAAATGCTTAAATTACATCCAATATTTGGAAACTTCCTTACAAAAATTCAAAGATCCCATAGAATTGATGAAGTTCGAAAAAGGATAGAAATCATGCATATTATTTTTGAACAGTTAAGGTATGCTGATTAAGGAATCTGTAGGAAGTCCTTATATATGCAAAAGATTCAATGATTACGAAGATTACTTAATTTTCTATTGTTTATTTCTTTATTCTAATTTACTTGTACTAAACATCGTGGCAAATACTTTAAAATAATTTAAATAAATAATACGATTATAAATGAATATTAAATGATGACGTGATGAATTTTTAGCCTCTCGCCGTGGCTGCAACATTGGCAGCTTGCTGGGCAATGGCCAGACCTTGGATGGTAGCATCACGAGTATGTTGAACCACACGTTCCTATAAAGAGAACATAAACCCTTTAATATTTACCATAATATTATCATATACAATCATTCCAACTTACAAGTTTCTTTCCAATTTTCTTGAGCCAACCGGCTTCAGATTGACCAGCAAAGACGGCCAAGATGAGGGCGACAAAGATGAAAACCTTAGTGAAGTTCATGTTGATATTTAGGTATTCCTTTTAGTTGAGATTCTCAAGAGAGCTTGTTGTAGCTACTTTGTTATCCACGAATGAACTGATACCCTTGCGTTGTGCAGTCTTGCTTTTATATGCCCAGCCAGCATCCGATCAAACCACTCTGGCTGCTAGGAAACCAAAGCTACACATGAGTAATGTCATAACAGCTAGGGGATTTTAACTCGAAAGTCAATGTTGAAGTTCTTACAAAGAGCTGCGGTTATGAAAAATGTTCTTTGACACAGCAACAAGTCCCCGTAGGAATCCCCTGCTGCAGCTTACATAAGCAGATGTAATTATGCAGGGTTTTTCATAATGATCTTCGCTAGGGATAACTTCTGATATTTGATATTTAGACCCTGTGGGTACGTCAGAGGTTGGATTTTAATTATTTTGGTTAACTTTTGTAAAAACAACAAATAAGTTTGACCAGGTTCTTCATGTTAATTTAAGGAATTTGTTGATTCTGTTTTCTTATTTACACAATATTGCCTCATGATGCTACTTTTTACTAGATGCGGAATCCAAACAAAGTCCTGCAGATAATTAAAAATGAATTTTCTTAATCATCCATTAAGGAAGACATTCTTTACTCCTAGAATACCTTATATTGAATAAATAACAAAATTTTTATAATCTATAAGTTTATTTTATTCATTTGAATCATTTTTTAGTTAAACTTAATTGCTACATAATAAATAAATACTTAAAAAATAAATAAATAAAAATTGGAAACTTTTAATGCGTTCAACCGCGAGCTGTGGCAGCGACGTTGGCAGCTTGTTGAGCAATGGCCACTACTTGGATGGTAGCATCCCGAGTATGTTGACCCACACGCTCCTAGGATAGCGAAACAAATTTATAGACATTTTGATGGATTATTTGAAAGTTTTTCAACTTACGAATCTTTTTCCAATCTTCTTGAGCCAACCAGCTTGGGACTGACCAGCGAAAACAGCCAGGATGAGAGCGATGAAAATTAAGACCTTTTGGAAGTTCATGTTGGATTTGTCTAATTTCTTTAAGGTTTTCGGAAGTAAAGCTGATTGTTTCTGTTGCTGTGATAAGCGTTGAATGATACCTTAGTTGGCAGTACGAACCACTTATATACAGCATTCTAGCAGTCAATTCATTCAAAACTGATAAAGCAACTTGTGCTGATCATGGCAGAGCCTATGCGGGGATTTTCATATGGAAAAGGGCATTACGAGTCATATTATTAGATGTAGCGTGTTGAAACTGTAATCTCCTGTAATAAAGAGTGAAATTAAAAAAAATGTGTTTCTAGTCAAGTCAATCTCAGGAGTCTCCTCTTATCATCAAGACATGATGCGAAGTAGGTTAGCAAATATTAAATAAAATAAAAGTTTATAATTTCTGAGTATTTTTTTACAAGAATCATACAATCGGATTTAGATCGGTAAATTTGAGCCGATTATAAGGAAATTTAAAACGTATGCCGCTATAAAAAATATTCGAGCGAGTTTTAGTGGCCTATGTTTAGGTATGTGGATGGAACCATCGTAAATCTGGTGTAGTTTGTGGAGTATGCCCGAGATATAACAGAAATCTGGCACGCTAGTATGATATGATATATCATAGTTTTTAATAGTTTTCAACCACGTTTCTTAAGAATTTCGATTAAGTTCTTTTAAAATAAGATTTCTTTTTATTGATTATGTCAACCAATTGCCTATATCTCTTTAATTCTGTAAAGTTAACTTATGTTACAATTTTCTTGGTTTCTTTGACAAGCAATAGTTTCTCCACTACAAACGACCTTTAATTCCTGGTCTATCCCAAGGTAGTTACTACAGCGCCAGCTTTGACACCAATATCCAACACCTGATTTGTAGCATCTCTTGTATGCTGACCAACTCGTTCCTAAAAAAATTAGAAAAATAAATTAACTTTCAACATACCACAACTTTGGTTAACTTTCAGTGACTCACCACTCTCTTCCAGAACTTCTTCCAGCGACCTGCTTGCGTTGGCACACTGAGAGCAATAAAAGCCAAGGCAATCAAAATAATAATTTTGGAAAAGTTCATTCTATTAGATAGATTTCGCTTGATGCTAAATGACTGGGTAACTGGGTCTTTGGCTTGTTAATTGCTTCAACTGCAACCGGGCTGCTTTATCTAAACTGACAACGTCTTTTATAACAAAATATGATAACTGTTAGCAAATATTACGGCCGTACTTTCCACTTATTAAACTCTGTTTTGTCTAATTAAAAGTGTTTTATAATGGTCTCACACCTGTATCGATATTACGTACAAAATATTGTTTAAACAAAGTCTTTTTCACCAGCTGCGGTACTTTTTGCAAAATTCCTGGAAATATTCAAATCTTTCTTAGTTACAAACATTTTGAGCTACTTTCAGTTCAACGAAATCCAAACAAAAATCACCAAACATTCGGGAAATAACGCGGTCCATTAGTCAAATTAATCAAAACAAAAGCTTAATAAGAAAAAAATATTAATTCCAGCGGATTTCTTAATCATCGTAACAACAACACCAACAACAACAACAACACAATGAGTATTACGCGTAAAAACTTATAATATTACGCTCACAACGTCGTCGTAGTAAGAGAAAGCTACGGATTTTTATGAATGAAGCGGAGGAAGGTATTCTAGAAACCGGTTTCTGCTATAAATAGCGTAGAAACCGAGAGAATGAAATATCAAGTAATTCGCGCAACTTGTTTGTGATTTTGCTTTATCGCTATATTGCCGTTTATTTGCCAATTAAGATGGGCTCTCGGTCGCGCTTTATCAGCGCGTCTACTTATCAGCCGTTCAACCTCTGCCTCTACACGTCTCATGCAGAAGCTTGTTTTTCTTCTTCTTTTCTTTCTTTCTGTCTCTTGCCCTCTTGCTTAAGCTATACGCAGTGAATCCCGTGGCTAAACAAGCATCTAAAAGTCCCCCCGATCAAAGAATTGTTTTCAGTTTTCTTTATGGCCTGTCAAGGGCAATTCGATAGCCTTCTTTTTAATTATTTGTAGGTATTTCCTCAAGCCGAATATCAATCATATTGAGCTTGAGTCATTTTTGATTCCAGGGAAACCCTAACGTAGGGTTCTCAAATTTGTCATCTAATAGTTTTAATTAGCAATGCGAGATTTATTATTTTGAAATAAGTAAGTTCGCATTTTTAAGAAGATATTTTTACGAAAAAAGCTTTGTATTTTTAACTTCATATATATGCGGCATTCCGTAATGCAAAGAAGTTCAGTATAATAGATAAATCTTTGGACCTTCTGGAAATTTGTAAAATATTGCATATTTGATGACTTTGTTTCGGCAGAGATTGGTAATCTATGCTTGTGTTTAAGAATATTACGAATATTCTATATCAAAAATAAAAAAATCTACATCAGACTTATACCAGAATTTTAAATATAACGAAAATGTTTTTCCTTTTTAAATTTACTATTGTATAAGTGGATTTGTAGATTACAACTTTCCGTTTATAGGTAACCACTGAGTAATATGACACCCAAAGTACAGTACACCCAAAAATTTCGTATTTGGAAAAACTTTACTGTATGCAAAATGTACTCTACCAAACTTTAAGTATTTGCCTTACTTATTAATCTGTTCTAAATACTTTTGGTATTTCTGGCTTAAAATATTCATTCCATTTGTCTTTCTCTCTGCTCGTACAACTGTTGTTAAGTCTCCTGGATGTCTCCTGCCAGTTGTAGCTGTCAGTCAGCGGTTAATTCATGCGATTTTATTTACATTACGACAACAACAAAACCGGAAAGGTACACATTACCAAGGACTAGTATGATGAACTGTGGTAGAGGGAAGTTCAGGGGTTTGCTTGGATGCGGCACTTTCAATTTGATTTGGAGCTAAAGTCAAGAATGCGGAGGCATAAAGCGTTTCTACTTGTTAAGGAAATTAGTGGCATATCCTGAAAATGTGCACATCCTCGTGTGACGCTCTCTATCTATTTCTATCTATCTACATATCTCGCACTCCCAGCGCTCTGTCTTTCAATCTAGCTTATTGTTTATCTTTGCTGTTCTATAACAATAGATATACAATCTAGTTGATGTTGTTATTGTTTTTTATGCTCTCAATTAAAGTAACTTCTTTGGTGGTGGTTGCTCGGTGGGTTGGTGGGTTCCTTTGTAGTAAGCAACGCGAACAAAAAATATTCATATGGAGAAGTAGTCATCGCCAAATCTCAATTTTAGTGAATATATGAGGAAGCCTGAAAACGATGTAATACAGGCGCATTGGACTCGTAATGGTTCGTTTAACGAATATTACAGGAATAAATTGATATATTTTACAGTAAATCGGAATATCTTTACTAAATGTAAGAAACATCATTCTCTGTAATAAAAAGAATTGGTTGATATGTAAGCCTAGATATTGAAAAACTAAATAAAACTTATTTGATTGCTATAATTTTTTGTACGCTCATAAGGAGGGACAACTGAAACTTTGGTGCGTTATAAAGAGTACCAATTTCCAAGTTATAACACGCTGATTCTTTTAAGAATATTATGTATTTTCTCGAAATATATGCTAAAACTAGACAAAAAAGATAGAAGAAAACTTAACTTTACTTTTCCAACTGAAATGTTTTTACAAATTGAAACAACATTTTAATAATATCTAGCCTAGGAAGTTTTTTTTAAATCTTGTACTTCTAAAATTCCAGACATTTGAGCAGACACAAATATCCAAATAACGGATCATACTAGGAGAGCGAACTCCGGTTTTAGACTTTTTAAATAATTGTCTTAATAATAAAATGCCGCATCCAATTTATTACAGGTCAGAAGCTAATCTTAGTTAATATCTACAATTTATTAAATTACAAAACTTCGCTTAATGAGTTAGAGTCCGGTAAACCCACTAAATATCAGACTTGTACAATAGAAAATTGTAATATTTCATAAAAATGGTTTATATTTATATAGCGACACACTCGTAAAATCGAAGTAACTATCAAAATTACATTTGCTCATTGATTGAACATAATTTTTTATAATCGAGCAATTTGGATTTGTAGCTGTAAACTCGACTTGATTCGAAGATCTTTGATAGTGGGTGTGTTTGTCTTAATTGTAAGCAAAAATATTTCATTAATTTTCCGCAGATATAGCAGCATATAATATACAATTGTCGGGAATTTTGCGCTATCAGCATCCAAAGATGTCTTCTGCTCTAAGTTTAAAGACAAAATCCCCTCTTTTTTTCAGCATATTCATCTTATCACAAATGCTTGGATCATTTGCCAGCTCAACGATGCTCGTATAAAAGCAAGTCTTGACGGTAACAATGTATCAATCGACTCTAAGTCTTTGCAGCAAAATCAACAAGCTCTCTTAATTGAATTCTACAAGAACCCCAATCAGAAATCATAATGAACTTCAACAAGATCTTCATCTTTGTCGCACTCATCCTGGCCGTATTCGCTGGTCAATCCCAGGCTGGCTGGCTTAAAAAAATTGGCAAGAAACTGGTAAGTTTTAAATTTAAGCATTCTCCTGAAGGTAACGACTAAACTTTTGTTTTTCCTTTGCAGGAGCGTGTTGTTCAACATACTCGTGATGCTACCATCCAAGTTGTGGGCATTGCCCAACAGGCAGCCAATGTGGCAGCAACAGCAAGAGGCTAAAATGCCAGGACTTGGAGATTCTACCAAATAGTTATTTATTTATTTATTAAATCTTTGTCAATAAGTTATTAAACAAAAAAACTTTTTAATAAGGAATAAAAAAAATTTAATAATTAATTCGTATTTAATTTTTGAAGAAAAGTTTCTTATGGTAAATGATGAATCGGAACTCAAGCATTTTCTGAGATAAATTTGGTAAGACCCAAGGCCTAAAGAGTAATTTTTGTAGTTGCCTGTTGAATAGTTTATTTCCTATTAAAAAAGAGAATGTTGATTTTTATTCAAACTTTATCATAGATTTTCTATTATATGAAAAATCACTTAAATAGAGCGCTCCCTTGAAAGACGCATCTAAAAAATTGTTTTGTGAATGTTTTATATAATCTTAAAGTATCTTTTCTACACAACTACAAAACCCTGATATGTGTAACTCTCAGTAATCAACTTAAAAAAAAAAAATCAAAAAACCGCTTATATTTAAGAAAATGAATCAGAAGAATTTCAGTAGAGTTCAGCAATTTTTTAAAATAGCATCTCAAAGCCCAACACAATTCAAAATGATTCTCATGCACTTAATTTTGTTTAAGTATTTATAAAAAACAAATCAGTTTTGACACAATTTTGAATATCAAATTTTTTTTAACAAAAATTCAATGTAAATCGATTTAATTAGATCACATATCTATAAAAAAAATTGGTAAATAAAAGAGAATTTAATATTCACATCAGAATATCAGGCACCACTATCGCCCCTGAATAGTTACACTTTCTTGTTGTTTTCTACATAATGAAGTCTACCTCCCCTTCAAACTATGATGTGTAGGCGTCAAACACTATATGCTGAGGTTAACTTTCTACAAATCTAGTAAGCTTTTGTGGTTGTATCGATTCGGATCAGTATTGCCTTTATAAAGTTCGTTGCAAATCTACCCGAACAATAATAGTCTTTAACCGAAAAGGACATAAAAAAGACACGATAATAATAATTCGTTGTGCACCATCTAAATATAGTTTCATAATTTAAACATAAGTTCCAGATTGTGTTCATATTTGGAATAGAATCAAGGTTAAACAAAAGCTATAAAATAATTAATAAACAAAATTAAGATTACGCTGTACATTACTTCATAAGTTACTTCTAACTTTTCCCACTTATTGGCACAATAAATTATTAAGTGAAGCAACCCACCAAACTTTATTTTTACTAATCGTTGCATTTCGTTTATATTGGGCGTGTAAAATGTCTGTTCTGTAGACTATACGTGCCCTAAAGCAAAGATACCTAAATTACTAAACTGCAATGCCTAAATATTTCATCCATTCAGCTGATTCCGGGGAATCCGGTGTATAAACGTATAGACAGACCATTTATTGCAGTTTCGTGTACTCTGCGTAGTATACGAAACAGTTTTACAAGAAAAATCCCCGAACAGCTGTGACTCTTTTCATTCAAGATCGCTACGTCTGCTGCACCTTATCTATAACAATGGGATTTATTGGCTGCTTAAATTACGTATAAAAGCAAGTTTTATCATGAACAAAGGTATCACTCAGTTACAGTCGCCTCAAGCGGTACTATCAGTTTATATTCAAACCTACAAAGGAATATTTCATAGTCAACATGAACTTCAACAAGTTCTTCATATTCGTCGCTCTTATCCTGGCGGTGTTCGCTGGTCAATCCCAAGCCGGCTGGCTGAAGAAGATTGGCAAAAAATTTGTAAGTTTGCTTAGATATCTAGTAGTTTCCCCACTAGAATGTTATATATTTTGTGTATGCTTTACAGGAACGTGTGGGTCAACATACTCGTGATGCCACCATCCAAGGTCTGGCAATTGCACAACAGGCAGCCAATGTAGCAGCTACCGCAAGAGGCTGACTCAGAAACACTGCGGATATAGTATTATTTATTAAATTACGAAAATATGTATTACTAGATAGGAAATAAACAAGAAGACACAAAACGAAATCTGTAGTAGTCTGCTGTCTCATTTATACAAACCAAGGGCTTAGTTTATACTAGAAAAACCCCATGGAATCCGTAACTGTGCCACATAGTGATGGCCTTATGAAATTTCTTCGAGTGTAAAGTTTAAACTCAACTTTCCGTGGGACTAGCACAAACCATTTCGTTACTAACTACCAAAGAAACAATAAAACCGCATTATCGCTCTTTAAAGATGATAAATTGCAGACTCTCAAGTTTACCCAAAAGCAGACATAATCAGCTTGCCGGGAGTTGGATGATTCGAAAGTGTATTTTGCGGTACGTGAAATTCGCAAGACGATTGTTGGTTGCCTGTTTCTGAAGTATGGATACGCCCCAGCAAATCTTTACTTTAAACTCTACGCCGAATTGAATTTAAATTTGCTCATTATGTGTGACTCCAAGGAGTAACTCCACCAAGTAGTGCAAATAATGGTTATATTGAGCCATAAAAGAAATTAAGTCAAACATTATGATACAATATTTTTTTTTTTTTTTTTTTTGGAGGACTCCCTCAAAAACAACTTTCACCACCTTTGAACCTTGTGCTGTGCGAGGACGCAATGCGGAGGCAAATATTATTGATACATCGGCGGCTTCTCAATGGCTTGTAAACGATTTCTAAAGTGCTTAGGCTTAGGCTTTATGCCAGGGGCTGCTGCACAGCGTAGCGGGGTGCCACACATCCTGCCATAAAAAACTTCGACGCATATTAAAAAAAAAAATTTCCAACATATTTTCAAGTGTTGTACGATGCGAACGCGGCACACGATTTGGACGAGCAGCTTACAAATGATTTTCTAGGATTTTACAATTCGTAATTTTAAAAAGCAACGGGCGGCAGGAAGCTGTAAAAATTGGATGGCACACGGGACGTACGTATATCTTTTTGCGCTCTCGCTTTTTGTAATTTAAAATATATTATTACTTTATTACTTTACGCGAGAAAAATCAATGCATAAATTATGGAGCAGCTAGCTGTACAAAAAGTTTAGCTTTGTTATTATTCAAATGAATTGACAGGAGACTGCTTGAGGCAGCGTCGCTAATCAGCTTCGCTGGTTGGGATTCTGGGATACTAATGTAGCCAAATCCATGCTGATTGACTGACTGGCTGGCTGGCAACATCTCCACTTACACGCTAAGCTGTCAATAATTCAAGACATCTGCTTTTTTTTTGGCCGCGGGACTTGAAAAGACGCGTCAAGCTGTCAATTTCCCAGGCGGTTTGCACTAAGCCCATAGACGCCTTGTAATTAGATGAATTCTAAGATTTGCCAAGTCCTTGAATTTGCAATTTTAGCAAATCCAAAAGAGATTCATACCATTCATTACGTTAAAACTATTTTACAAAATGATAATTTAATGTAAACTTTTGCGGTCACGTGTCGCGAACTGCTGTCTGTAGCTGCTTAGGACCGACCTCAGCTCCTGGCCGGGGGTATGACATCGGCTCTCATGTAAGTAAATCAAAGTAAATTACATATAAACAGACACACTCACACACACACACGCTCATGTGGGTAAAAGTGAAAAAGGTTCACAAGTGTTTTGACATTTTAACGCGTTTTAGCAACAAAATTGACCAGCCTCGCCCATGGGGTGAGGGTGCGTGGAACGTTGGTCTATTACCAAGGGAGCTCTTACACTTGCTTAATAATAATATGGTATGTTGGCTTGTTTTTGGGAAACTTGTTTGCATCTGTGGGAACCTTTACCACTTGAAATCAAAAACTACCCTTGCAACTGTACAAGACTCGGTTCAAGTTTGAGGCATTAATTTATTCAATAAATCTCTAGTGTTATTAATATAAATAAATAAAAAATAATAATAGTAAATAAAATACTAAGTTACACAAGTCAAGTAAATCTAGCCTCTTGCAGTAGCTGCCACATTGGCTGCCTGTTGTGCAATGGCCACAACTTGGATGGTAGCATCGCGTGTATGTTGACCCACACGTTCCTGTTAATGAAAACAAACAATTTTTAATCAAAATTAGTTACTGAAAAATAATTTCCTATGCTTACGATTTTCTTTCCAATTTTCTTTAGCCAACCGGCCTGGGATTGACCAGCAAAGACGGCAAGAATTAGAGCAACGAAGATGAAGACCTTGTTAAAGTTCATATTGGCGATTTGGGATAATATATGTTATATGTCGCTTCTAGCTGCTGTTGCTGCTGTAACTGAGAGCTTTGACTGATATCTTTGCGACCTGCCTGCGTTGCTTTTATAGCAAATTCGTACAGCCAACAATTCCCGGTGTAACAGATACAGCGACTGCGACATGCGATCATGAATGAATAAATCTCACAGCTGTTCGGGGATTTCGCGTAAAAAAAACACAACACAAACAGTTTCCGCGCTACGAGCATGCAAGCGAGGAATCCCCCGCCGTACATTTTGGCCATTGTCATAGGTTTTTATGTTTTACTGGAAATAATTTAAATGCTTGAAAAGACTCATATTGCTTATGACACCCACAAATCAAAAGAGTGCTTCCACAAACTACTATAAGCTCAAAAATAATTCTTTCAAATGGCGCTTAGCGATATTACGAACACAAATACGTGACAAAATAGTGCACAGACATGGTTATAATAATAGTGACACATTCAAATATTCCAAATCTATAGTAAGCTATTGGCCGACTAACTCAGACCAGCCCGTACAAGTGAAAGTCCCCACATTTATTCCATAATATTGTATTCCATTGTGTATATTTTATTCATTGACCTAATTAAATTGTTGTACGACGTTGAAAACTTATCATTGGGCACTAGAATCGAGAAACTGGTTTTAAAAGTGAAACAGAAGATTATTTTGTGGATTACACAGTCATATGTATAATATATCTGTGTTCTTATGTCATTCGTAGCGCTCTCCTTGGGTGGGCTTACTGAGTTCAGCCAAACAATGTTTGTTCTAAAGAATCTCAGTTTTTTGCAAGTAAACATAGAATAATAAAAAAAATCACTTAATTCAGAGCACTGGTCTCTGCCAAGCGATTGGGAATATCCATAGAATTACGCAGATCAAGTTCTATTAAACAGTGTCGCGAAGTCAGATTTCATGGGATTGCATTAACTTGCTTGATCGTAAAAAGTTTAATCACTCTTAGACGAAATCAAAAACACACCCTGAGCTCACTTTTTCACTTAAATGAATTGGAAATTCTTTTAAAAATTTTAATAAAATTAAATAAAACTTAGATTTTATTAATAAATTCTAATAATGAATTATAAGAAAATGAAATACATTAAGACTGTTATTTTATTTTTCTTAAAACAATAAATAAATAAATTAAATAACGATAAAAGCTAAGCTCAGCTTCAGTGGCAGTCTGTTGAATAATTTCCAGGTTTTGGATGCATCGCAATAAACTGTTTACATTGTTTTCTGAGTTTTCGAACTCACAAGTCTCTTGCCAATTGTTCCGAGCCAATTGGCCTGAGACTGACAAACGAATGCCAATATGAGAGCGACCAGGAATAATATTTTGTACAATTTAATATACATTTTATTTTAACGAAGCTTAAATAAATAAATTGATAACACGGAATATTTTCACTTGGAGAATGATTGCCGTCTACTGGCGTTGCAGAAAAATCTTTGCTTTTATATATAGTCTCAGCGTCCCATAAACTGCCAGTGTTACAGATAAGGCAATAATAATAAAAAAATATATATATAAAATGGCATTTCGGGGATTTTACTTTTCTAGAAACTAATTAAATCCACAAAATTGAATATTTTTAGAAAATCTAAAAAATAGCACAAGTGAGCGAAAGGGAGAGCTCTTCGAAATTACCTAGGCATGTTTTTGGTTTAGTAAAAAAACTTTTTCCAAAATTATTCTAAAACTAAACTTTTTCACGAAATCGTTTCTTTAACGTTTAAAAGCAAAGTTGATATTACTTCATGTATATCAACTAAAGTAAAGTTAATCCCGATCTAACAAAACCTTGGCTTCTCTTAACTCACAGAAACTTTTGCTTTTTCCATAGAAGTATTAGACTAAACTGCGCTGAGGTACTGTCTCATATTGAGGAACGACGTGGAGATGTTATTTGAAATCAAGCACGCAGTTTTCACGCGCGTGATGATTATGAGGCAAACATTTTTACAAATTAGTAATGGCCATTTAGACATCAATCAATCGCCGAAGTCAGTGGATTTTCAGATTCAAAAACGCAAAACTTATTGTGATTTATCAGAAAATCTTGGCATGTTATCTAAATTCCAGTGATTTATGTACTTCAGATATATTTTCTATAAAAGCTAAGCTTGTGGTAGCAAAGTTATCAGTCAACGTTCAGTTGGAGCAGCAGATAGAATTTTTTTTGGAACATTGAGCCTACAAGTAGCACTCCAAAATCAACATGAACTTCAACATGGCGTTCAGCTTTGTCGCTCTAATGCTCGTCATCTTGGCTGGTCAATCCCAAGCCGGTTGGCTTAAGAAGATTGAAAAGAAATTTGTAAGTTTAATAAATTATTTCCAAGTAACACTTTCGATTAACAAATATTTTTTTACTTTATAGGATCGTATGGGTAAACATACTCGTGATGCTACGAACAAAGGTGTGAACATTGCACAACAGGTAGCCAATGCTGCAACTATTTCGAGAAGCTAAAACTAATTCGAAGTTTCATCATTACTATAAACAAATTCTTGCAAAATGAAGTATTAGATCAGTTAAGTTTTTGAATTTTGTTTGGGAATCAAATGAATTTGTGAAGAATTGTATTTTGAATTCGGCATATATTTTGAAATTGGCTTTTTAGTTGCAGAATTATATGTCAGCAAAGTTTTTAAAAAACATATACCCAGAGAATTAATGGTGTTAAAAACCCGTGCAATGTAGGTAAGTTATGAAAAGGTCTATGCGAAACTGTGTTGACGCAGGAAAAGTATTCGGAAACAATCTTCCTATGCTAGAAATCACATACAAACGTTAAATGTTAAACCAAAACATGTTACAAACCAGGATCTAATAGCTGGATTGCAAAAATGTTATTGACCCTAAGCGCCTTTGAATCATGAATTCTGGTCTCATATATAAGAAAACAAATGGGAATAAAATTTGTTTTTGGAAATAAAGTGGAGAACTATCATTTTCGCAACTAATTCTATTCACATTACAAAAGTTATCAAATTTGCAGTAATTTTGGTGTCCTCAATACGTGTAAAAAGTAAACCTTTTTTTAATTTAGCATGGAGTTTGAAAAATCTATAGCAATATATATATATATATATATATATGATTATGTATATATATATGATTTTTCCATATGAAACTTTTGTACTTTAAAACGAATGTTTTCAAAACGTGTTATTAAAAGCTAACGTTATTATCACATTTCTCTACTCCTCTTGTGATAATAGATCAATTCTTTTCTCAATCGATGATAATGAACAAATACATGTGACATAATTTTGAAACATTCGTTGCTTATTAAATTTTTATTACACATTTGTTGATTATACAAAAAACGAAATATTAACACGAAATATGGGACCAACCTGTAAATTACACAAATTTGTCGAAGTCAAATCTATAGTTGATTCGCATATATATTACGAATTTGGTATATAAATTATGAAACGACTCTGAAAATGAGAAATAATTGCCCTAACGAAAACTATTTTGT
The DNA here is from genome assembly GCA_035046065.1 of Chymomyza procnemis. NCBI lineage: Eukaryota > Metazoa > Arthropoda > Insecta > Diptera > Drosophilidae > Chymomyza > Chymomyza procnemis. The sequence continues at coordinate 1,343,773 of JAWNOJ010000026.1, forward strand.
CAATTTCAATAAACAATTTGTGCCAAATATTTTGCTTAAAATAACGTTCAGAGCAATTATTTAATCCTGGTAGACCAAGCCAGGACCACTTATATTTAATATGTATATGAAAGATATTATCGTAACGAATAACTTCGAAAAAGGTGACTAAAAATGGTAAAAATGAGTATAAATTGTTTAATTTTGAGAAGCGCCTATATTTTTTTGCACAGTGTACACTTCAATGCGAGACTCACCAGGTCAATTTAAGCGTGTACGAGACATAGACAGATAGAGCTGCCTCTAATTTCATTTCGGTAGCAGACGCAACTCTAAACGCATATAAATCATAGAGTTACACATACGCCAAAACCTTCATAAGAATATATTTTGTTTATGATTTTTTGTTTCTTTTTTTTTCAGGAACGCGATAACAATGCAAAACAATTCAATTTGGGAAATATTTTCACTTCTTTTTCCCCCATTTATTGTTGCTGAGCGAACGAAGGAATGATTGAATGAATGCGAGTTTGGTTCGTACGAAATGAATGCGAAGGACTCGTTTCGTATGGCGCCTAAAGGCAGGCATTACATTTCATACAAAATTCAATTGCCTGACCCAACGCGTTACCCACTCACTCACTACCGTGACTCCACTGCTGCGTCCCAAACTCTCCTCTCTGTACACATTGTCACAGAAATCGAGGTTTCGAAAATATGCCAGCGAAAGGCTTTGACTTGTATAGTCGTTACGAGATTTATTACCCGTCCTGACGATACCCTCACATGCGCATTACAATGTCAGTATTAATAAAGGTGGTATGTCACCCCTTGCGATCTCTCACCCCTTTTGCACTTGGTCATATTCATAGCGCCTGTGTGTGTCACAGCCCAGGGTGAGGGGGCAATTCGCGGCAACAATTTAATAAATATAACAAAAACATTTTCAAGCGTTTTTTGGTTGCATTTGCAGCTTAAATGAAATAGTTTTGCCTGACAATGGCTGAGTTATACCTAGAAGTATTTTTTATTACTTTATGCCCAGTATTGTATTTAGGCACTGAGCTGCGTGCGAGCTCTATAGCACAACACAAAGAAAAGGACGGTTTTGGTAATAAAATTTATTGAAATTCAGTCGATTTCCAAACGAATGACTACAAATGGCTAAATTTCAGATTATATGGTGTTAGGCAGATAAAACATATTTGGAGAATTCATTTTTGTGAGCTACTTGTGGAAGATGTGTTTGTATGAAAGACATCATATATGTATTTAGGAGGCGGACTAAGTGGGTGAAGCCAAGCCGAAATTGTTAATAAATCATAAATTTCATATTTCAGTTCAAAGCAGGTTTTGGGAGAAGCTTCAATTATTCGAGTTATTGTTTCATCTAGCTAGTGACGATGCTTTCTGAGGCGCATTTTATGGGGTTTTACTTAGTTCGCCTAAAAGGACGTGGTCTGATAAGCACGTCACACTTGACCTATAGTAAAACCGCTATAGAAAGATGGACTTTGAAACCCGTAATGGACATCGTTAATTCCTAGTTGAAAATCCAAGTCTACCCGGTCTAAAGATAACTGACCAGATTTTCTTCACTCCGGTGAATGTAAGACATCTGATGCCACCATTGAAATGTTTTCACTATAGTCCTTTTTTGTGTCTTCCTGGAAACCAAACTCGTTATATTTAATGTAGACACATCGATTTCTTCCTTCTGAAAACCAAAAATGACGATCTTAAAAATCCTTTTCTTCGAGTCGTTTTTCAAAAACTTTGAATAGAGTTTTTTTTTCTCTTTTTAGCTTTGTGTTTTATGGGAGACTCACAAAAGTTGATGAATATAATAATGGTAGATAATGCCAGCATTTCTTTCCCAATTTGTAGTTCGGAAAATACTTCCTTCGTGAATTAATAATCGTTTTGATGACGTAATTTTAATCATCAACAAACTACCACATACAGAAATATTTCACACATTCTAGGACTAACCTAAGAGTTCAATCCAACGGCTGTTATAAAGGTGCCAACAGAAGTAAAGTCCGAGTGCTAGAAGGAGGACGATAGCCTATCGCTTTTAGACAAACATAACCTACTAAACTGTCGATACTGTGGAACTGAATGCGTTGTGTATTGCTCTTTACTAAGTATTCAAGCCATGAACGGTCATATTAGGAGTTTCGATAACAATGGAATGGCCTTTAAAATGGCAATAAGTATGATGCCCTCTAACCACTATGAGCTTTCAATAACTAAGTGCGAACTATAAAGTGGCATCTAAGTATCAATATATCCTTTATTGGAACAAATTCTTACAGCTCCTATTGAGATCATATTGCTCAACAATATATTTAGTATATCTTTATATAACCAACCACCAGGATCATCCTTAGTGAAATAAAGAGTAGCATGTAATATACCGAAAATTGAGAGTTCGCCACCGGGCAAAGTTGTATACTCGCTACTGCTCTTGTTCGATTTGCTGATCTGAGTTAGATATTCTGAGATGAAAGGATTTCAAACTCATCTCAAACTCATATGAATATTTGTGTTACCTTTTATTTCATTCTTTCCCAACCATCATTCTTGTACAGGGCACTTTCTCTTAAAAGACAGGATTCCGCAGCCTCTTTGGACTTTGACGATCCGCTCGCTGGCCATTACCAATGACACCCGTTTTGCTCTCTTTCCATAATTAATTTCAATATTGCTGACTACAGCTGATGTGACAATCGAATTAAAATTTACATCACACACTTTTGACTTTCAATTAATAACAATTTAACGCTCCATAGCGCCAGAGACGCAAACCAAGCATACCGTCCATTATGAAGATAAAAGAAGTTTTCCCAGAGTTTTTTCAATTTTTTTTCTGCGGACTTGCCGCCCTACTGCTCTCGCCTCAAATGACAGCCACACGTCAAAATTTCACCAGACACAAATTAATCTCTATCCCTGGCAGCAGCATCCGTATTAGGAACCAGCAAAAAAAAAAGAAAATATTAATGAGCGCATGTGTGTGTGAACGGCAAAACTTAATCATAGAAAAAATGAATCCTGGACCCAACAGCCTCAACACCCTCATTAACGGGAAATTAGTTTTACGCAAAGAAATGGCAGAGTGTTCTTCGAACTGATGCCTGCCACCCAGTGACAAAGAGCACTTCGGCTTTGGGGTGATTAAAAGCGGAAATGAAGCAACAAACAGCCGCCAGTTGCCCATTGTGTATTGTGTGCTGCTGCTGCTCCAGTTCATCTGGACGCTGACATTTTTGTGATTAGCGCAAATCAAAGGAACGAACGACGCGACGCTGCAAAGGTGACGAAATTGCATCAAATTAGGCAACAAATCTGAGGATTAAGTGCGATGCCCCAGATTTTTGCCAAAGTTTCGGGCGTATTTCATTTGAATTAATTTGTGGCACTCAAGTGGCACACATAAATCTTTAGTTGCTGCCACGGCGTGCTCTATTGTTCCACTTACGGTTGCATTATGTAAATCCTGTCTCTTGAGCTGTTCCTGCGCTATTGTCTGCGCGTGAAATTGTGAGTGCTCTTGAGTGCACTTAATTATGCGGAAATTCTAATTCCTTGCGTTTTTGCCCAAATAACTCACTTTTTAACACCAAACTTGGGCTGTTCAGCCTGTTGCTGATGAGAGCGTCAAATGCAGTACTGTCTGCTGCGGTACAGTCACGCACAAAGTGCTCGCTTTGGTGGAACCCAATTACTTGAGCGCTCTAAAGTTTCGCTCTTTAATTTTAATATTCTCTCAATCTTTCTCTACGTTTTGTGTTTGCTTTTTGCTTCTTCTGCTTTTCGAATAAGCTTGTTGTTTGGTTTATTGATATGTCTGACGCTCTCTGGGGAATATTGGGCACTTTGAGAGCAGCCGGCTGTCATTTTGTGTTTGTTTTGTATTATCTTGAAACTGGTCGGTCGGTCGGTCGGTCGTCCAAGTCCTTTGTAAGCATAGACAGCGTAGAAGCCAATACCAATAATTTGTTTAATGGCAGCGTAAAAAATTAGACCATATTGAATGTCAATTGTTTGATTTTTTGATTAGAAACGGGATGTTGGAGGATTATTATTATTGTTTTGTTCGTCACTGTTGTTGTTGGTTATTGATTAAATATTGAAAGAGTGAAGGCAGTAGCAGGCAAAATGTAATATGAAGCTTTTGAAAATAAGAAAAACAAATGACGAACAACCTTTATTGTAAGTTGAGCATTTTGACAAATTATATTTGAAAATGTACAGGAAGGAACTTGAGCGCAGCGCTTGAGAATTATGTTTGTTAACCCTCATTGAAAAATTGGTAGATTATGTGCATTACATAACCCAAACACTTTAAGTAAAATAAGACGAGCTAGTAACTCGGTAGGTACGTGCTTGACCTAGCCGCGTAAAGCGGGTCCGACTAAAAATAAGCAGTGATTTTGGTCATAATTGGAAATGTTATTGTATCAATCTACCCAAACCCAACACTTAGCTTCAGCATATTCTCTCTATATGTTTGGCAGCTTTGCTTGCAAACAGTGCTGCCAATTTTCTATTTGCAACTTGTTGGCTGGCGCCATGTACAGCCACATGAAACAGGTTCTTCAGCGCAATTTTTTTGTATTGTTAACTTTTTTATCATCCTTGGAGGTTTAAGATTATAATAAGCTATTTAAAAGTCTACTCTACAATTTTGAGCTCAGCCAGCTGTCACCCTTTCTAGGGGTTTTTTTAAGTCATCATTAATCAAAACTCTTTCGCTAAAAAGCATATTAGCATAACAAGCAAACTTTCTTCTACTTTCTATAAAAAGGCTCCCCAAAGATGTTTGCATCGTTAACTTTTAACTTGATGGTTTTTCCTACTCATATATTTTTCAATTTTTTTTTTTGTTCGAATGAAAAGCAAAGTAATGTCAATTTACGCGTGAATGCAAAAAAATAACAGCAAAAAATAAAACTTATACTTCACGGCTTAAAAATTGCAAACGGATATGAGCGGCAGGCAGTCAGTCGGTAAGTCAGTGCCGGGAGTCAGTCACACATGTGCGACATTTCCCGCGCCTTACAACTATTTGACTGCAAAAACATCATTAATTTTGGGTCTAGGCGTTACAGAGCTTATCTGAGCAACGCCCAAATCATTTTGGAACGCGTCAAGCCGTCAGCAGTTGTCGCTCCAGGACACTTTTCCTGCGTTTTCCATTGTTGTTTGCCTTGTTGTTGCTGTCATCTGTGACACTTGCAGTTTTTTTTTCCTTCGCGTGTCCTGAAATTTTAAAATTCGCAATAGCGAATAATGCCGCCAGTGACTGAAACATATGTTGGTAGCGCGTTATTTTTGACATCTTGCTGATTGGCGCCATCAGATGAAAAGGGCGAAGATCTGAAGGGGTCTAAGTGACGCAACCGAAGGAAAACCGTTTGCCATTTTCACGCTTTGTGCCAATCTAAATGAATGCAAATTTTTTATTTAAACATTACAGTAATGACATTGAGCTGTCAATATCTTTGTTTCTTCTTATGATGCTACAAACTGTAAGGCAATGCATGGGTCGAGAGGTGTCAAGAGTGTTACTGACAGCTTGAGAAATGTTAAATCTCGTAAAGAAAATAAAAAAGATGAAGTAATATACGAGAATGTTGCAAGATTGTATAGAAGTGAGTTTAATCTTTACTAGTATCGCAATCTTATAACTGATTGTTGCACTTTCGCAACTCTTTTGTGAGACTTGGAACTACTAGCAGTTTTAGGTGTATAATACCTGACTGAATTGTTAAACTCGGCCGTACATACCCTGCAGATTGAACATTACATTACATTGCATGGACACCACGTGAGGATAAGGATTGAACCTACAGTTCTACATTCCCATTGAGATATCCCCGAAATCCGAAATTAAAATTACTTTTTTTTTAAACAAATCCTAAGGCCACAACCGTTTCCCTCTGCTTGCCAACGCATTTAACTTGAGTACCACACACAGAGTGTCCCCTGACAAGTGGCCATAAAAATTATTAATGAATTACAAAAGTAAAAAAGATGAATATTATTGCAAGCAATAAAACGAACAAGCTCCCCCAACTCTCAGGGACTATATCACATTTGTCCATTAGATTGAAATTTGAGAACAGTTGCGTAGATCGCGTGCCAAGCAAAACAAATCATTAATCATCAAACTGTTGCAATTTCTGTGGTTAAAATTAATTTCAAATAGTCGTTGAGTCCAACAGTCCAAAAACCGTGTGGCGCCTCCCCCCATTGGAGTGTAGCCTCAGGGGGAGGCCAAAACAACATTAAAAACTACTAAAGAGGCTGAAAGATGCGACCAAGGCCTGTAGCTGACACATGCGGTGCTTCATTTTTTACGAGCTCGAAAATGAAAAAAAAGGAACTTTCACACATTGTTATAAGGATGTGTAGCGAAAGCGCCGCGGGATATTTGCAATGCCACCACAGACAAAGCGGCAGCAACAGGAGCAGAAGTGGCAGTGGCAGTGGCCATAGAAGAAGCAGTTACAGACGCCAAACTCAACCCCTCGTTGGCGTGAAAACGCACACATTAGAGCATGTCTACAGCGGAGGGGGAGAACTGTCAGGGCGTTGCCAGTAAAAAAAGATTTGCGACGATTTGCGGCAGGGACTCAAAGCTGAGGACGACGCTCCGATGTTGTCGATATCATTGATACTTTGTCAAACGTGTAAATTACAAGGCGCATTTCGCGTTGCGATTTATACTCACATGCAAATTTTTCAGCCCAAAAAATATGGGAGAGCTAAACCCCGCCGTTGACGATGCTGGCAACAGCCGCATCATCATTATTCAAAGCATTGTAAAATCCCAAAGGGTTCGACGCGTGTTACAAGAATTGGCAACTGCCGCCAAAACTACTTTAAATTTCAACCAATTTCAAATGACTTCTTGTCACACATGGGCTCTGGGAACACTGCATCATCGTTAGTGCAAATCGCATCATCATACATTTTGATTGATGTCTGTCAGAGTGTGTGTGTGTATGTGTGCTGTAAGTCACAGGCGAATCCTTTCACCAACTTCCATGCGGTTTAACTTTACGCTATCATTAACCAGGCTAAACCCTGCGTTGTGACAAGAGTGCGGTGTGACACCCCCTAAAGGGTGTTTCCAAACACTTTTCATATTTTGTAATATTTCATAAGAATATTTTACATTTTTTGAGTATTTTCTTTCTTTCACTGATTTGCTTGTGATTTATTGAGGGTTGACAGTTGCGACTTGTTTATAAGGGTTAAGCTGTTTCAATTTCACTCGGTTATTAGGTTAGATAGAGATACGCGCGCTTTAGTTGTGACATTTGCTGGCAATGCAGGGGGTGTTGCCAGCTGTCCGATTTGCATAAATGTTTTAGCAGGCGCTGTCAAACTGTACCTACGCCCAATTGGTGTACTTGGCGCACTAACAACTGTTTAATTTGTGATCATCCAAGTGTTTAGCTTGCTATCCAAAAGTGTCCAGTCATGCGAGTCAATTGTCCAGCGGCTTGACCAGTTCAAGTCATTTGTCATATTTGACAGCGACTTTGGCAGCACTGCCCGAACTACCCAAATACCCACAGCTGTTGAACCTGTTTGAAGTTTTCAGTGCTCCAAGTGACAAATGCTAGGAACAAATCCAACTTATTCACACACAATGACTTTCAATTAGGACACGCACAATGACAACAATAACAACCAAAACACTTTCGCCCGCTGGTCTCACACTTGACCGTTGCTGGTTTGTTATGTTAATTGGCAGCACTGCACACGCGAGTCAAGGGTTAAGCATTTGGCGCTCACCCTTTTGGTCAGTGCGTGTTGTAATGAAAGTTATCAATGAGCATGACGATGATGATGATGATGCGAGAATGTGTATGATACAATGATGCTGCAAAACATCAAAACGCATTTTCTGCTCGTTAAGTTTTGTACATTTTAAATTTATTTTGACAGCTCGTACAGCACACAAGTGTGGCAATCATGCTTGTGGTCAGTGGCGTCGTTTGAAGGGACAAGGAAAAATAGTTTATTAGGAAACTGTGCTTTCTACAAATTCTACTAGAACTTCAATGATTTTGCTCCCATGAACTCTCTCACTGACCAACTTTGCTCTACTGCTCGCCGTCGATTCTCCTTTGGTGTGCCTCTAGTGCTGCCTATTTCATCGAGTAGCTGCCATTCCATAGCTCTTTAAGCTGTGGTATTCTAATTTCTTTGAAAACAATCCGTTGATTCTTCTATGCCTGACTGATGATGCGGATAGCTTAGATTTGTTCGCTATACTTTACTGACCTCACCTTAGGCGGCCATGACTGCACGTTATCTGCAAACAGTCGACCTCTCCAAACATCGCGAGATGTCCCTGCTTAGCGCACTATACTACTAAAGGCAGATAGGTTCTCCTGCTCTTCGTCTTTGGTTCAGATACTAGGTTGTACCCTTAATCTCCGTATATCAGTTTTAGCTTAGAACAACTTTCTTGCTGATACTACTAAAGCAAAATAGGTTCTCTTTCTCTACGTCTTTCCATTAGATATTAGGTTGTCACCTTCATCTGCGTATATAGCTTTTAGGTTACAATATCTTTCCTGAAGTTTTTTATTACATATTTACGACATGACAAAGCCCTTGTAAAAGATACAAGACCATGCGTAGGTAGACATCAAATTTTTCCCAATACTTTGAGCCGAGCCATCGTAAAAAATATGTAGGTCTTCCCAATTCGAAACAGAACCGAAGATATTGCAAAGTATTTTCAATTCGAACATTGCAAGTGCCATTAAGGGCTCTACTACACATCTGACAATATGTGTATTGTATTGTGTCGTCTATTCATTTTAGATCCTTTTGGATTATATAGTAATATATAGTTCATTATCACCATTTCGCTGCTGACCAAATAAGTACAACGCCACTGCTTCGAGCCCAGCTGGATGCGCAATACGGATAAGTTTAAACTTTTGTTGGTCATTTAGGGAATTGACTGTGTCGCATTTATTTTTATCAGCCCTGCAGGTACAGTCGCGTTCAACCAATTTCAGCTTCCCTAAAACACATATGAGAAGGATAAAACCAAAACTTTGCCATTACATGCAAATGTTGTTCAAGTTGCTTTCATTATATTCATTTTGCTTGAATTCCATTCAAAATAACCGAAGCAGAAATGCCTCAAATCATGTGCCACATGACAAACAGGGCTACCAGGCGCGTCTGACGCACCAGTAAAACTCACACACTCACTCCAGAAAAAAAACCACACACAACTCCATCCAGTGCTACCCCAACCCTTTGCCTTGGTCGTTGCAGCAACCGGCAGTCAAAATATACAAAAAAAAAAGAACGTACTACAAACTTTAAAGCAAACAGCGGGCAATCCTCCCTCGCTCGGGGCACAGTGTCTCTGGTTAATATTGAAATGCGTTTGACAAAATGACATCCAATGGGCAACCAAGACTTGTACACTGATTGCCCTTATCCAGTCAGTCAGTCAGTCAGGCAGTCAGTCAGTGGCTGGCGTTTGACAAACAGCCTATAGAGTCTGATCTTCCTGGTTTTTCTTTTTTTTTTTTTTTGGTATGGGGCTGCCGGTTCCGGTGCTGGTCTGTTGCGTGCTTCACGGTTTATTGGTTCCATTTCGCATGTGAAGTGCGCGCCCTCTTTACGTCCGTGGCTAATTTGCAAATAATATGCACATGTGTGTGTGTGTGTGCATGTAAATTTGCAAAGGGTTTTCCAGCTCTATTGACAACAGGCGGCACTGGGTTACCCCTGGTCTATTTGTTCGTTTGGCGGTTTGCTTTTAAATTTTAAAATTAGATTTTAAAATCCTTTTTTGTCTGCACACATGAGAGTTTTTCCTTTGATTTTGCTTTTCTTTTGCAGGTTATTTACTTTTACAAATTAAGGTCACAATTTTCCGCTTTTATTTGCCTGTATTTCTTCCCCCATTTATTTTCCATCTTGTTTATCTACATTTTGTTTACATATTGCCTTTACCTTTTGAAGATCTGGCTTTCAGCTCACGTGACCATTGCGCCCAACTCCGGTATTCTTGAGATTGTGGTCTTAAGTTGTTATGCAAACATCATGCGTTTTTTTTGCGAAATCTGTGATTTGTCAAGCAAATTTACAATATTTGCAACTGTCTCTTACGTGTTGCAAATACCAAAGGTCTAATCAGAGCAATATTGTGGAAGATAAATTAGTAAAGTAAAAAAATGAGTACTGTTTAGAAAATACTTGATTTTCATTAAAAGAAAAAGATGTTTAAGACTAAATTAATTCTATAACTACTATTACTTTAGTCCGTTTATGCAGATCCTTACACTGATGCTGAATCATAGAGCATTAACTAGTTTAATACACGACCCATTTGATATTATTTTGCTTATTATTTATATATTTACCTTAAAATACACAAAGAATGAATAAATCCAAACTACTGTACTTAAGCCTATAAATGATTCCCAAATATGGTGGCAGACCCAAAATGGTTTATGCCAAAATGCTTATTATAGCCTCGGCTAACAATTGAGTCTGACTACGGGATTTTCTAAACTGCATCTCATAAGTTACAAGAAATAGATACAACAAACCATAACTTTTGTTGCGCATTTTTGCTGAGAAGATTATGTTGGTGAATCATCTTGAAGGAAAAAGCGAATTATTTTCAAGAGGGTACAGGGTATTTCACTATCGGGCATACAGTATCGACAGTATTGCATTGACATGGCCTTATTTTATAAAAAATCTTTCCAGCTTGTATACAGATTCACTTAAGATTTTTGTCAGTACCTAAAAATTTCAGCATGATTCTTTTTAAAGTTACATTCAAAATTACACTCATTCATCCTCTCAGAACAAGAAAATCCCAATTTTTTTAACTACATGCACATGCAAAATATTGCCAATCATTCTTGAACTATGACAAGTGAGAGCGAGAGAACAGCGGTTCTTATTGTCCAAAAATTAGTTGGCAACTCAGTTTGCAACAAAATGGAAACTACAAACGACGCGTCTTCAGATCGGCGGCCACTTTTTGTTTAATAAAAATGAAAAATATTGTTTTTTTTGCGGCGAAAATATAATAAGAAATTGCATAAACAAAAGCTGCACCTGCTTACAACAAAAGTAACTCAGTGCAAATAAGTAAAAAGTCAATTAACAAAAGTAAATTTTGCCGCATGAAAAAAGGCGCAAAAAAAAAACGCCAATGCAGTGCGTGAGTGGGAGCAGCATAGAAAATAAAGGGCGCTTAGGTCGTGTATGCGCGAGTGGGTGTGAGTGTGTGTGTGTCTAGTGCGTGCATGTGGATATGTGCAGCATTTTGCTATCTCTTTCGCTGAAGAGAGTGATAGTTGCAAGTGATTAAGTTAATCAAAGCAGAAGAGAGCAACTAGTGCGTAAGAGAGTTAAACGCGGTAAAAATTGTTTTTGTTTTTTTTTTGTGTGTAAAATAGCAGTGATCTTTTTTTTGTCTGTGCAAAATCGGTTTTTGATATAAAATAATAATTTTAAAAAATGTTATACGCGTTCACAAAATTCCTATAGGGATTGTTCGGGCGAGGATAACTTTCGAATACCCTGTACTGCTTTTCTAATATTTAATCAGTTTGGTAACTTATGGAATACAAATGTTTGATTCGTTGACCCAGATATAATTTCTTAAAAAAAAGTTACCTTTGCAATATCCCCTATGGGAACTATATGATATAGTCAACAATACTTAGAAAGTCCAAAAGATTTGAGGTATCAAATGTGAAAAAAAACATTGACCATATATGAAAGCTTTATGATATAATCTATTACATATTACTTGGCATTGCTTACAAAACGTGTATTACACTAGCTCAAAAAGTAAATCCAAAAATTGGTAACATAAAGCAGTTCATCTTAAAGTGCTGGAAAAATAATTAATATAACATAATTAAGTTAACTTTAAGCCGATATGCACCAACTCACATCAAGGACTGCCCCAAGACTAAGATTTAAAATGGTAGCCAATAGAAAAAAAAATTTTAAGTTTAAACATAATATAAGAACAAAAAAATCAGCAGGTAGCCTTATGCTCAAAAGTGACTAATGGTGATGACTTGAAATTTTAGAAGTGATAGAAAATTATAAATAATGAGGATTGACAATTCAAATTTAGATATGAAAATTGTACTAATTGTGGCTAAGGGAATAAAATTGCAAATTACTCTGGAAGGTGCACTTTTTTTAGAAGTCCAGAAGAATTGCTAATATATCTTACATGGATTGCTTTAAAAGGCGAACTATATCACAACAGTCAGATAGATGGATTCCAGTACAAACATCGAAGTGCGAAGAGTAGTATTAATACGGTATAAATAATAAGTTTGTTTTTAACGTTAATATAACTAATTACGGTACTTGGGTGCCTTTCCCAGGCACTTTCTCAAATTTGCTCAGAATCCACCATTTCATGATAATATAGGTTTTAATTTATAATAACGGAGTTGCAGAGAAATGCTGCAGGGTATTCCAAAGTCGTCTAATTTCGCAGTAACGAACTACGTTTTTTTTATGTGTCTTAATGAAAGTGCAGTGCAACCTACTTTTTTTGTTTTTTTTTGTGTCAACTTTAATTTAATTATAATGAAAGTAAAAATTAATTTTAATAAAAGATAAAAAAACCTGAGGATTAAAGGTAAGTACAACTTTTTATGTTATACTATATATATTAAATTTTATTGTATATAAGCAAATCTATCCATGTAGTCAATCTTCCAGCTACTATATCCACTTTTTCGTAGACTAAGTACAGGCAACTAAATAAAAGAAACACTTTTATAAGACATTCGCAGACCCTCATTCACGTTATCCATCCAAACAGGACTTGGCCCATTACTGCGTAGCAGACTGCTAAAAAATAGTTATATGCTTATTACAAAAAAAATTAATTTATTAACAAAATGGATGGATGCCTCGCCAAAACAGCAGGATTGTTCGAAAAAAGTCAATAAATTTATAAGTCCATAAAAATATGAAAGTATCCTTAAAAAATGTAGTATCCTTTTTTAGATAAACGACGTTTTAAACTTCGTGGAATAACTCAAATACTTTTCAGCATAATTTAAAAAAAGTGTTTTTAATATTCTTTAAGACGTAAAATAATAATTGAATTGAATGAAAGAAACTATTCAATGTTATCATCTAAATATTTTGATTGATATTTCACTTAACACATTCCCCTCTAGCATAGTAGTAAATACAATATATACATGGCTGTATTGCCCAAATTTATAAAATACTTTTCGTAATTTATAAATTAAACATCTACATTCTTCGAACTCGATTTCCAATTTCTTTCAACTGCCAATTTGTCAGTTCTCATGGGTTTTTGGCGTGTGTACGGATATCATTCCATTACTGTTTTCATATAATATTCAAAGTAAACAATAACTTTGGTATTATGTAAATTTTATTTTTTTGTAGCCAATGCAAGCGCTGGGAAGTGGAAATGCCCGTGATAACCGCAGGTAGCTGAGAACCGACAACAAATGATTATGATTGAGCGCCGCCGCACAAAAGTCAATAGCATTATGCAGATACAATCGAAATGAACGCCGCCTGCTAACAATGGACACAATGTCGATGTAGCAAGAGTCCTCTGGTGCAGGGGGAAGTCAACTCCCACTCCCAGAAGGCTGTGCCGCTCTTGAAATTAATGGAAATGTGCCAGAGACTTGTAGCACCAAATAAAATTTAAATGTTAACTTGGCATTTGGATTGCTCAAGCGTTTCCAGCACATTCCGGACTCATCGACGATGCGTAAAATATTATGTCATTATCAATGGCAACGCAATAAAATTACGCTGGACGCGCATTTCCGGTAGTCAAATTTCAATGAAAGACGTTGGAAAAAATTGTTTGAATTTTCAATTAGCTTTTAGCCGGTAGACAGACCAACTGGAGTTCTTGTCGTCATGGTGTGTCTTTCAATTGATAAAGTAAGAGTTCCAACATTTTAAGTTAAGCACGCTGTTGTTACCCTATATTGAGCATGTGAGGTATAATAATTCTGTGCAGAACTTTGTCTTCTGTCTTGACTCTCGGATTTTCAAGAATTCTGAGAGTATTTGTACCAAAAACATATAGAAACAAATGTTGCCAAAAGTTCCATTCCACTTCCTTGGACTTTAGAGACAGCAGATTTAATGCATAGATTTTCCGCTTGCATAACTCATTTTACGAACTCCTAATCATATATATACGTAGTATCTAAGAAAGCGTCCCATATCCTCTTAAAACTAAAATACAGGGTATACCAAAATCGTCGTGGTTCTTCGAGTTGTACCCTCTACTATATTTTTTTCGTGCTTAACAGTCCGCTGATGAGTGGCACTACGGCGACAGGCGCCTCAAACATGCCTCACTGGTTACTTTGTGTGTGTGTGTGTGGCAAGGACCACCGCGGTGTTTTTATCTGGGATTTGCATTTGGCATGCGTTGTGCCTGGCATCTAATTACAACAACGACAACAGCAACACCGTTCCTGCCATTGATATTCAAATGTGTCGAATAGCAACTGCGACTGACACTCCTCGAACTTCTCTGACTTGACTCTCTTCGTGCTCTAGTAGGTCAATTGGCGTGGCAACCAACGTGGAACTTCTTCTCGCTCATATCGCTAGCATTTTAATTTATTTTCCTCCTCTCAGTACTCTCGGTGTTACAAGTCATTAAGCTGCTGTAATTGCCATAGCCACATACTATATCAATATCCAAGGCCTGTATTCCATGGCACATATATATATATATATATACATATATATGTATAAGTATGTAACCCCCCCAACCAACCAATAACCATAAATATGAGTAACTCTTGTAGCCCGCCCCCCTGTAGTTTTTATTACTCTGGTGGGCGGTGACTCTGCAACTTTGTCATTTCATTCACTTGATTTGTTTGTGTCAAAACTTACGGTCACTTCATTCACTACGGATATGGTTATGGATACGTATTGGATAGTTTATGTACTTGAACCCGTCGGCATCATAGCAACCCAGACTCTACTCAGACAGCCGCTCGTTTCCGTATTTCATAAAGGAAATGACATTTTTTCCAACAGCATTTTTCGCAACATTTTCGCCAGCTACAATTTGGATGTTGAACTGACTGACACATATATCACCTCAGAGTGTGCATCCTCTCATGGCGCTTAACGTTCCACATTTCCGCTTTTGGTTTTTCCCGTTGACTGCACGTCGCTCCTTCGTACTGGCTCTCTGACTGTGTGGGTCGAGTCGGCGAGCCTTGTGGCATAAGTCGATTATGTGCGGAAATGAAAACCCATAAAAATCCTTTCCTACGATGATTAGTTAACATATTTTTCATCTAACAAATACATTTTTATGGCATACACATTGTATATGTATATGAATACTTTTTAGGATTTCAGGGAAATAATTATTTATATGAAATATTATTTATTATTTATTGTTGTTGTGAATACTCTTTTAGGGTGTCCTTTTGTGTTAGTTTGGGCGATAGGTACAAGTAAGCATTTTGATTGCTATAGAGATTGAGTGGTTGAGGATCATTTAACTTGCGAATTGGTGTGTGCGAGTGTGAGGCAGGCAGTATGCCTTGAGATGTTGGAAGTTTCATGGTTCAGCTGAAGAAGGTGTCTACTTTTTAGGAAGTACGAAAAGCAGAGTTTGTAGGGGTATTACTGGGAAAACAAAGACAAAATCAGACTATTTTTAGTATATCTGTTGAACTACCAAAAAAAATCCAGATTTCTCTTAAATATTCTTACTTTTTTTCATGGAGTACACAAAGTTAGTTAGCATTTGTGATTAGTCCAGACGTAGACTCTCGAAAATCTTCTTGTTAGTTTTTCGTTTAATTTATTTATTTCAAAGTAAAAACTTCTTAAATCTCTAGAAGATTAAAAATTATGTTTTCGGGATGATCCTGCATATCCCAGAAGCCCTCACGTCTTCCTACAATGCTCTAGCACTCTTAATGTAATTCCTTAATTGCCATTTAGTTGCAAGTCTTTCTTCGCGTCCCTCATGCAATGATCTTTTAATTGCCTTCATTGAAAATGCGCATAATTAAAAAAAAAGAAAAAAATTAAGTGAAAAAATTGAAATACAAAAATAGTCTTTCATATCAATTACCCAGCAATTTGCATAACTTGGCAGCCAAAACAAATTGTCTCGTCTGATTACAAATTCAGAGCGTGTTGCCGGAGTTCCAAAGTAACCGCAGCTCATCTGTTTTTCTCTCTCATCACTTTTTTTTCGTTTAGTCTCGTTTCATTTTTTGACAAATAATTGAAATCAATCAAAGTGGCTAAAAATGGGAGTCTGCGTTCATGGCGTTATATACAAAGGACTCAACGCGTGCGGCAAATGTTCGAAACTAATCAAAATTCAATTTGAGCGGTGACAGCGGTATCCTTTAGCCGTGTCCTGTTTCTTTTGACGCTCGAATCATTAAAATCAAAATTCGCAAATGATGCGAATAATAAACTCGACTCAATTTTCCCAGGACCAGGAGTCAGTAGCGAGTGTCAGAGTAACATAGAACCACTTGATGGGTTAATTCAATGGCAGCCGCCGTGTCGGTCCTTGTGACAATTGAAAAATCGCCAGGCATTAGTTTCTGACAAAAAAGCGCAGGACATGTTTGCAAACATGTAACCCCCTTCCATGTTAAACCTCCCCCCCTAGCCATAACCTTTGTTTGCCACTTTTGCAGTCTAGCGTATCAATAAATCCATTTAAAATTGCGTACAGAACGCGCGTATCTATGTAACTGACTGTGCATCTGTGTGTGTGAGTGTGTAAGAGTGTTTGTCATTTCGGGCCGCATACATAATACAGTGGGAATTATGGCTGCTTAGCTGGCAAAAAATATCGAGAGTAAATTGGCTGCGACATTGAAACAAAAATGTCAAGCGTCTGCGGTTGCATCCCTCGTACGAGGGCGGTCTAGTGTGTTACGAAAGATTCTATCAATGGATATATTGTAATTAAAAATATTCTAAATCTATTTCCTGAAAACCACATTCCAAAATCATTGGTACGAAAGTGATTGTAGTAGTTGGATCACGACACGAAAAACTTCGGGACAAATGTTAAGATAATGGAAAAATTATAGTCTTTGTATTTGAGGGAAATTAACCTTAGTTTTCTTTTTAATACATTTGGGTTCGTTAAAATATAGGAGATATAATAAGGCCATATAGAACTGTTGTACCAGAACAAAATTTTGACTAAGTTCCTTGTTTCACTTTATACAATTTCAGTTTTTGCCTCGTAAAACATTTTATCGGCCTGAAGTTATTGTAGATGATAAAAATCCGATCAACTTCATTTTTCATCAACTGCAGCCGCATGCATTGTCATTTTCGGCAATAGAAAAGCCAGCCCTCGCAACACGCACGGGGGGAGAGTACTTGAAATAGGTAACTAATACCAGTCAAAATATTTGCCAAAAGCTACCCTCAATTTAAAATGCAAAATCTAAGTAAATCAATTTCGTTTGCAAAAACATTGCCAAAAGCAACAACAACAACAATGGACAAGAATATATCTCCCAATATGTGAGCACGTTTTTCACGTTAAGTCTTCCAATAAATCAAATTATAAAAATTTTACTTTGATTTTCGTTGCTCTTAGGGAAATTATGCGCATATGCGCGCCAACTCAAGTAAGTCAGTCACTCAAGTAAGTTATTTTGAAATCCTTGAAATCCCACGCATATATCACGAATATACGCTAATAAATCAGTTCCAAAGTGGGTGTGGCACTTATCTGTCTATATTCGCCTACCCCACACTTGAGTTTTCATAATTTTGATTTTAAAATGGGCCATAAAATGCGCACATCTTCACCATGGGTGCGCCTAATTTGCACATTTTCACTATTCTTCTCTTGTTTTCCCACATTTCGATTCAACTTTAATGTTGTTATTTATGCGCACTGTTTATGATTTTATGTGCTTTCTATGCTAATTCTCATTTTAGTAACCAAATGGATCGTAAACTAAAGGTGACGTCATTTATCACAGGACGATTTATGGCACTGGGCGGTAACAATTTTCAAAATTCTAAATATTAAACGTGAAAGTGACGCTACTTGAAGGCAGTTTGAATATGGATGGCAGTTTACTCAAACTATAGGGTATATTATGGTACATGAAGCATTAGAAGATTTAAACGTTAAAGCAGGTTATCATATTTTAGAAATTTCGCCGAAAAATACACTTAATCCTATACAAAAAGAACTTTGGCCTTTTGCAGTGCTTTACTACAGAATCTCTCATTTTTCTACCCAATACAGCATGCAAAGGAGTTATGCTGAAGAAATCTCTATTTTAAATTTTATTTTTCGGAAACGAATTTATCTTTTTTCGTTTCTGCAGCTATTTACTGCAGACTTTTCTCTTACTTTGTTTTTATTTTGTTTTTTGGAGAACTATAGAGTCTCTTTCATTTTAATAGATTTACTAGAAGATGTTATTACGAATAGATAAATTAACAAAAATGTAATGAGGTATATTCTCCTCAAACACTGCAATAATACATGTCTCCCAGTCTTTGAGTTATGCATTTCATAGTTGATGATTCTGTGTCTGGAGCAAAAAATGAAATGAACTGGATAAAACTAAAATCTAATCTTCTTCTGAGGACCTCGATAGCGCGAGTGGTAGCGTACTCGCCTCTAAATCGGAAGATTGGTGCTTCGGCAAATTGCATTTGCCTAGCAGTGATATGGCAAGCAAATAGACGCTTTTTACCCAGGAAAAACACTTTAAGATCTGCCTTTGGAGCGATGACCATCGTCAAGGGGAATTATAATAATCTAGTTTCTGTCTCAATGTGAACTTTCGACGCGAAAGATCCAAGCCCTATTTGTCTAAAAAGCTTATCAAAGCTTACGCTTTAATGGGCACTTCACATTGATTAGAATTCTTCTAAAATATGTCATTGAGGCAGACTTCTTATATCTTCGAATATCTTAATAAATCCTTTGAAATTCTGACGAAAACAAATTTTCATAAGAACCACACAAGATTCGCACTCCAGTATTCGGCCAATTCGCAACAGTTTTGCCTCAACCCCTACTGCCAACACTATAATTGACAAAATATTTGTTCAAAAGTCCGTCCAATCAATCGATACCCTTAACTACAATTGGCTTAGCTTTTTGGCTTGCCAATGAACCCGAGTTTATGCAAACAACGATGGCAATGGCCACTTTGCTCTTAACCCGTTTTTAGCCTCGTTAAGCAAATGCATTTTAATAATTTAAACAAACTGAAGTTACACCAACTGGCAACTGGCAACTACACCAACTGCCCATCATGTAGCCATCATGTTGTCAATAACAATTTCGGAATGACATTTCCAGACATGATGATGACCAACCCCTTTGAAATACACGCACACACACACACATATACTACCACAAACAACTTGAGACGCAACAAATCGCTGCAAATTACATTCATAAAATTTTATCACCCAATATCGGAAATGGATTTCTTGTTGTCGGATCCAGACTAATGGCCAATGTATGACCGACCCGCGCAGCAACAAAGAAACAGTCGCCAGCGTCTCCGTGTTCAGAGCAGTTCAAGAAGTCGTCGCATGTGCATGTCAATTGCAGACAAAACTCGAAGGAACTTTAAGTAGTTTAAGCAACAATTGCAAAGATTTTGGGCGAAAAAAAGGGTTGCCATTTGATCATCATCATAATTTCATTATTATGGAGTGCCAAGTGTTATGGAAATGTGCGTCCAAATGGGCACTTTGTGTGTGCTTTACAGTAGCCCGTTCGGCTTGAATTTTAAATTACCATGACGAACAGGGCAGCTGCACTTGTCCAAGGAAGTGAAGGTGGTCGCTGAAAGCGCACCGTGCGCACGTTCGAACCCAGCGCGCCTAATTACTTTGAATTATTTGCCTAATTTGGCGCAGTTTGCATTGCCAAGGCGATTAATTTCGATCATAACCCTATAGCCGAGGGAGCAGCCCAAACCCTTGGACAGTCAATCAGACCAACTGTTGCCATCACTCAGTTTCAATCAGTTGTCGCAGCAACGGCAAACAGAAGGGTGCAAGCAGCAAGTAATAAATGGCGAGTCTTGAACGAGATTGGATTACATAAGGAACACGCCCTTTTCTTGTACATTGGGTACAGTGTCTACGCCTAGCCAAAGGCGCTTAGCTAACAGTTTGAGCACTGCACTCACTGTTGGTCAGCCAGGGGCAGTCTGGGATTACATATGTATACCAAGTGTGCGTGCGTGTGTGTGTGTCTGGAGCTAACCGCAAAGGACCAGACTCGTGTGACCACAAAACGGCTTTTAGACTTGAAGCTGAAGTGGCCCCGTGGCGTTTTGTATGAAACGCACTGAGTTGATTACTTGGATTAATCAGCGTATTAAGTTGCGAATTCAAATAAATACGATTCATTGACTTGTGCCTTCAAAAGCTAATGAAATAGGCTAAAAGTGCAGACTGTACCAGTTGTAACTAATTGCTGCTGACGTCACGCCATCCAGAGCCCCCTTGCGCTGCCCTAACAAATAACAACTTTCAATCATTGCAATTTCCGCAACTGGAAAATTACAAAGAGCCATCTATCAAAACCATAACCAGCAAGCACTTTAACCTTCTGTTTGACCCCTCGTAGTTTTTTTCCTGCTTCGCTTCTTTTTTTTTGCAACAATAAATTATCAAAATTTGTGGCATAAATCAGGACAACAATACAAGAACCACAACAGTCACATATTGAAGAAAACTTTTCACTTTTCAATATTTGCTCGAGTGCTTTGTTGGAATTGCTAAGGCTGCGGGGCGGGCAGTTTAGGAACTGGTACTGCTGTGGTGGTGATTGGTCTAAGGGGTTTGCTTGAGTTTGATTTGTTTGACATATTGAAGTGGTCAAGCAAATAAGAGGCACATGAATCACCAACGCCTACAATAACTGACAATCGTAGACACAGCGTTGAGCAGTGGGCGCGCCTTTTTGGGCGGGGGTTACCACGTACCCATAGTGCTAAAGTTAATTGATTAACGGCACGAAGCACGGGACAATTTTACCGAGCTCAGCAAATCAGTTATATGTAGCTGGGAAGCCCTATGGCACAGTTGGCGCTCCTTATTCTTGTCGATGGTTACCGGTGATTTTCGACCATTGTCCAGACTAAATTGTTCCATTATAGCAGAACCATGTTATGGCAAGTGCTGTGTACATATGAGTTTCGTCCCTTTGCTCTTTGTTGCCAATTGATTGGCATTTTATGAGCATTATGACTCTAGGGCTTCACATGTTCCACATTTTGTACAATTTCTTCTGCTTCGTCGTTGCCAATAGTTGCTTAAGCCACTCATATTTATGTTTTTAATAAGCAGCATGACATGCTGCAAATGTCCAAGACGTCGTCGACTGTCATTCAAATGAAATCCAGATTTGCCGCGGGCTCTACGCTGCTAGACTGCTTGGCCAGTCACCCTGCCTGTATAATATGATGCAAGTGCGCGCAGGATGTGCTTGATTACTTGACATTTTGCATGGTATTTCCGTGTATTAATGAACAAAATAAATTTAATTTTGGCAATTAATGCAGAAAGCTTGGTCACACTAAAAGAACGTTCATTGAAGCCAGTCGAGAAAAGCGAGCTGCCCTTAAGCCAGTTTAGATACTCAGCAGTTATCAGCCGTTAGACGCCCTGCCAATCTGTTAGTATGCGCTTATCATTATTGACTCGTGAGTAGTTTAGTCGTACGTGCTCCCCCTCACTTGTCGCTCATAATGAGATGGGGTAAATCATCAAAGTTGTAGTCTACACACACCCCCATGAAAGTGTATAGGGTTGTGCACATAGAGAAAAATGGTAGAGCTTTTCCTTCTTTATATGAAGTGTACTACAGCTTAAAAACCGAAGGTGCCGCATCTTCCCACCCATACTCAATACTTCTTGCATCACTTCGTTAATATCAGCGAAAAGCTTATACAGCGCTTCGTTTTGTAGACAAGATCAATGATATATTTCCCTAGAATACGCTTAGTCCTGCCACATGCGAGTATCTACCGTCCAAGTCCTCTGTGACAGACACGTGACTTGGACGTGAGTGTTCGTGAAAGTCTGAGTGTTGCTGTGCACGGCCAGTCTTCTGTGCGTGGAAACACAGTCCCTTATAGACACAAAGTTACCCCTGACTAAAGATTTTCTTTCAGTGTATTATGCGGTAATCAAATAGCTGTGCTTTTACTTTCACTAAATTTTCGCAAATTGCAATAAAACGGCAAAGAGCAAGTCAACAGAGAAAGCAAAAGAAAACAGCAAACAGGGGAACTTTGGATATACATATAATGTCTTTCTGAGATTGGGGTTGGGGACATCAGCTTGTTGTTGCTTAGTCATCGTCGTCGACAACTATAGAGTGCTTGTCATTGTTTTTGCCTGCAGCATCTTATTGGATTTTTGAAGTGCTACTTTAATGCTATTTATGAGACATTTTTATAAGTTACGCCGTAGGCCTATGAGTTGGTTGGACATCTTTGGCGGTAACAGCTGTCCCTGTGTTGTGCAACTAGTTGAAGGACACACTTTGAACTAGAAGTGGTTAGTGTGGTCCTGTCGTCACTTCAAGTACCACTTGAAAGCTGTCAAACCTGTTCCACACTCTGACAGCTTACACAATAGGTGTGAAAACCTTGAGTCTATTGTCTCCTTTGTTGCTCCTCACATGCAATTAGCACTAAGAGCGAAATCAAAGCAAGGCAGCATTCCCACCAAAAAAAAAAAAAAAATAAGAAAGAAGAAAGCAGTGCGCTCTAATAACTTGATTGCAGATTAGACAACCAGCGAGATTTAATTAAACTTTTACTTCCAAAAAAAAGGTACCCTGTCTAACATCATCCTTGTCACACATGTGAAAGTGAAGCCACAGAAATGCCTGTGTGCCGCGGTTTGGCCGCACTGGTTACTCTGCCAACTTTTCGCGCAGTTAATCGCTGTGCTGACTGGCCCTGAGGCCACACAAAAAGGATAATATTACAATATCCTGGTTGCTGATGCTACATGTATCCATTACACTTCAGTGACGCTGCTGACCGTTGTCGAGGGTTGCGCGATGTCCAAGCTCAGAGCTAGTTGCTGCTAGTCCTCCAGCCAGTTCAGTCTAGTTCCGTTCAGTTCAGTCAGTCAGCCGTTAGGTCCATCAATGGCACATCAAATGTCCGAGCAATAGCAAACAATGGAACCATTCAATCAGCGGGTATAAAAACATAAAGAGATTTTAATTTTTTGATTATCCCGTTTTTGTTGTTGTTGTTGTTGTCCTTTGCATGTGTGTGCGTGTGTGTATGTATAAGCGTGTCCAGTGCTGTCGTGCATAGTCCCGGGGGAACTTTTTCCTGGTTACACTGCATGTCCTTGTTTTCGTCTTTTGTTAAATCGTTAATCAATGAACTTTGTGCGTGGCCAGCATTGTACCCTCGACATCGATTGCCTGCCAGCGACCCCTGGTCATCGTCATCTTCGACATCATTCACATCATCGCCAGGCAGCTCATTTGTGCGTTTAGCATAATAAAAATCAAGCAGTTGGCTATGGTCCTGGCGTATCGAAGAGCGGATACACTTTACGAAAGGTTACTAGCACTTGGAAATGTTTCAAAAATCACTGAAAAACTTTTAAGTAAAAACAATTCTTCGTGTCTTTGTTACTTCTTAATGAACACTACTTATCACTTATTTTATTGTAGATTAGACAGTGGCTGCGTTTTAGCCACTTCCGAGTTTCTGATATACTTCTTAACCAGAATCTGTAGAGTACGTAAAAAAAATAGCAGAAAAGAAAGCAGTGTACGACGCGTAGTTGTCCGGAAAAAGCAAGTTGATTAAATTGCAATGTCCATGTGAAGTTTTCCCCGGGTCTATTGCTTGCTAATGCGTTGTAATTTCGATTTAAGTTATTTCCTTTTTTATTATGCAACCATTGAGTGATATGGGATTAGTTGCAGAGTTTATGCTATGGGCGTATCAAGCCGATAATTGAAGTTAATCTCGAGTTGGTCAGACTGTACTTGCTTATTTAAAAGCAACTAACTGAGACTTTAGCAACACAGTAGCACGTAACCCCAACTCCTGTACAGTTCCCACACACACCTTCTTCCGCTTAATTTAACAATTTATGCAATTTAAATCCATCCTACTTGACAATGCATTGGACTCGCAACAAAAGACAAATCATAGCTATTAATTCCGCACTCGAGGAATGTTTCATTACGGAACGTACCAGCAGCTAACCCTATGAGACAACCTCTACTTACTTTTTACTCATATCCTGCCTACTTTCTTCGTTTTGGTATCGCCTTATTACGCTCATTCATATGCAAATCATTTGGCTGTAAATACAGTAGAGCTCTACAAAATGCGAAACGGGGAAAAAATTCAACAAAAGTCCGTAAAGTAAGACCCGCTGAAAAATGCCAAAAGCTACGGCGCTTTGTTGTTGCTGGCATTTGCTTTGAGCGATTAAAAAATGTTCAACAATGCCCAGAAACAGGCACTGAGTCAGGATAAAGACTTTGGATTTTACTTCTCTCGTTCCTCCATATATATGCTTAGCATATGAATGCTTTGGGTGAATCTTAAAGTGCTCATTTCTTACGGGCGGCTTTTCACCTCATAACCCAAATATGTTACGAGCATGTTTTAAACGGAGCCGGGGGTGTATTTCGCTCTCTCTCTCTCTCTCCCTGCCACTACGCCTCTTTATGCGTGTGCTTAACAACCCGCGAATGGGCCGTCAAATGCTTTACGGGGTTGTTTTACGGCAACTGTACTTTGCTTTTTGCTACAATTTCGTTTTAAGTATCTCCCATATCAAATTTAAATGAATCGCCGTTTCCTTTGGGACTACATGTGGCGTTTGGCTGGCTCTATATATGGTTATATAGATTTAGGGTTAGATTTTCCAGCGGCGGCTTATAATTTACAAGTTTGACTACAATTCGAATTGTATCTGCTGCGGGGTCGATGCTGTTGCAGTACTCACTTACTTAATGTCTTTGTTTTCATTTGGGTTTTGAAAAGCGATTTTCTTTGCAAAACAGTCAGTTAGTTCCCTACCCCCGGCGAATATTTATTTATTGTATACACGCTGCTCTTTGTTTGGCAAAACAATTAATGTTATTTGCATAGTTGGTCCTTTTGGTCGATCTTAAACAAAGGTCGAAATCCAGGCCCTGGCCCAGGCCCGACCGTATGTGGTCCAATTTAAATGTTTGTAATTTTCTCTAAGCAAAAATAAAAACAACGCCCCGGGCTGTGCTTGCTGTGTGGGTTCTGCTGGATGGGAGGCTAAAGTTGGCTGGCTGGTGACTGGTTGCTATCAAATTGTATTTGACTTTGAAAATATTTTTGGCCATGGATCTGCGGAAAGTCGGAGAGTGAGAGGGAGATTTAAAAGTAAGTGTGCTGGGCGTGTGGTAAGTGTCCTAACTGACAGCTTCGAGTGTGCGTTTTTGTGTAGTTTGCGCATTATCAGCATTTCCCATTTCCACACTAAGTTTCTGCGTATACAATGGTGTGCAGCTGGATAGGTTCACTCGTTGTTAGACTTGATGGCGGGTAATGGCCTAAGATTCGAACGTAAGGTTAGATATATCACCTAAACTCGTTGATTCTGATTATGTATCTACAATAAATTATGTTGTTTGAAGTTAAGTTATTTCTTGAAAACTTGGGTGATAATAATTAATTCAGAAACTCTTTCTAATTGCCTTTATTTTTCGTTAAGGTTCGTTGATTGTTCGTTACGTCTTGATGCAAAAAAATCGAACTTTATCCAAAAAAGTTTCTTTTGAAAACAGCCGTGCCGATCCATATTCATATTTGCCGATAAAACTATTATTGTTATTGCTGCAGTCGGAATAGTACACTCAATGCACTTAAGATTCCGGTTGTGGGCCTCGGTAGGGAGTCGCTTCTAAATCGGAAGGTCTGGGGTTCGATCCGACTCTGCAGTACTGCTGCATTTGTCTCAGTAAACGCTATTTACCTAGGAAAATCTCTTTTAATTAATGACACCGCCGTTTAGAGATCTCCATGCTCCTCCTTTGGAACGATGACCATAGTCAAGAGGAATAAATAAATTTTTTTTATTAATAAGATTTCGAAATATATTCCTTCATGAATTAAAAGATACTTTCATAGGTAAAAGGCGTCTCTTTCTTTGCTATGAAGAATTTTTACAATGAAGATTGTAGTATATCTTCGATTATCGACACACTTGGACTTATTAAAACAACTGAAATAATTTTAAGCTCTGCCGTATCGCATTCAAAAGCTGCTGAAGAGTTGCTTAAGAATGCTGTGCTGTGAATCTATTGCACTGGCCCGCATTGTAAACGTATGATGCAAACATGCCTCTGAAGTTCTGGAGTGTTAATGTGCAAAAAAATGTTGGTTAACTTCACTTCACATGGCCACTTGAAGTTCTGCATGACACTTTGCTTACTTGCTTCCACTTGAGTTTCAAGTTTTTTGGGAAAATTGCCAAAATGCGCAAGTGTTAAGATGCACACACACACACACACGCACACACACATTCAGATACTTACAGATACTCTTCAAACACATATGGGACTCTTCAAGTTACTTATTTATGTATGTTCCAAATAGGATTTTTGTTTCTTTTTTTTCGCCGACTAAATGACACGTATTTGTCATTTTGTTGTTGCGGAGTTCCATTTTTGCACCCTGTCGTGTCTGAAAACATCGTATGGAAGGAAGGCTACATATGTCGTTGTTTGTTTAGCCACACCCTCCTCTATTCCTCAACGCCCATAAGCTTTTGTTTGCACAGCAGTTGGAAATTTCAATTAGAAAAATTTTTACAAAATGTTTATAATTAGTTTTTCATATGCAAATATCGACATTATTGTTAGTCTGTGGGTGGGATGATGAATTGGTTGGGTCCAACAAATTAGAATTAAATATACTTTTTATTGTTTAGGTCTAGACGTGACCCGAGGCGTTGACACACTGGCATACTCTTTTTGGTTTTTTCCTTGAGCCCTTACAAATTTTTCACTTTCAAAGCAATTACTTCAGCCCCATTGCACAACACTCACCGACAACGGTTTGATTCCAAATAAAATGTATAAATTTTAATTTAAAGTTTTTTTTATGCGAGGGCAGACTGAGAAGTAAGCAGTCAGTAGATATGTAGGAACTAAGATGTAATCTGCGCAACATTTTAAAAATTTTTTAATGGGAACTATGTCATGGAACAGCCCATACACACTGCTGAACTCTAATTTTGCTTATATTGAGAACAAGGTTCTACCAGCGGAACACTTCTTCTAGATGGTAGATAGATTCACTTTGAAATGATGACACAAAAGCGGAAGTTCGGTGAACTAACCGTTACTCACAAACAGAAAAACAATACAATCTTACATCTCTAGACTTACCAAGTTACCAGTACTTTTCAGCCTACACCCGTTTCCCTATCAACATCTCCTTCCTCATTCAAATGAGATAAACGGAAGTGAGCAGACGACGTCGAACCGACTGACGCCAGTGGAAGAAGTAACTCATTTGCAGATTTTCAACAGCTTGTTGCTAATTTTTAATAAATATTGAACATGTTAGTGAAGTGGCAACCGGTTCTGGGGTGGGTTTGTGGGTCGGTCGTACAGTTCCAGTAATATGCAAATTACATTTCATAATTTTTGCACAACGCGAAATGAAAGTCATAATTTCGCACGTTGCGCTTCACGTGCGCGTTTATTACGATGATTATCGCCAAGGCTTTGTGCTTCCATTTAGAAATTGTCGAAGTACCCTTGTGCTTAGATGAAAGTGCAAGTTTTTTTTCGGGGAGAGGTGGGTTTCAAAATGTATGCATACAATAAATGCAACTATATAAAATAATAGAAAATACATAAAGACAATTAAATGCGATTTTTAACCTTTACCACGGGTACAGTTTAGTTACACAAACTTTAGTATTTTTTTGTTTAAGTTAAAGTTTAAAACGCGGCATACTTTTAGGACGGCATTTTAAGTTAAATCGAAGCTTTTTGCGTTGTAAATTGATTTAAGTTCGTGTTAGGGATGGGAACAAAACGAATGAGTCTTGCTGACTGTCATACAGTTGACGATAAGTAAAGGGAGAGAAGGGAACGACTTTTGTAATATTTTTTTTGTTAAGTTTTTATATTTTCAGGTAAATCTAAATATTAAAATTTTGAAGCTGTTAAGGAACGAAAGTTATGAAATTATGAATTGCTGCGATCAGAAGACAATTTTTAAAGGCGTTTTTCTGCTGGTCTTGGTTGGACTCTTTCTTAAGCGAATTCAGAACGAAATATCACAATATTTTATTTGATTTAAACTTTATTTACAATGTAAACAAATTCTTATAAAACCCACAAAAACTTGTTTTCTTCTCGAATATATTTAAAACCAAAAATTTCTACCTTCTTTTCTGCAGTTAAACCAGGATACACAGGATAGCTTAATATGTTTTAAATCTTACTGAAAAAGTTATTTTTCCCAAAATATGAACCCACGCGGACCGTGGTCGCTTGTGCGATGTTACGAACGATCTTCTAAAGAAGTAAAAAATATAAGGTGATTAGGTGCTTCAATTCATAAGCGTCGCAAAGAGCCGCGATATCATAGATCTAGATGGCGTATCTCCATTCTAGAACCACTGCCCTTTATTATTATCATTATTTCTATAATTTCTTAATGAAGCTTGCATAATATCTTATTCAGAGGAACTATTTTTCAAAGTAAAAATCAAGCACTTATAAATAAAAATACGATAATATGATTATAAATATTTTTCTTGAAATTGGTATAGGTAGTATCGAAGAATATCTAAAATAACAATAGATAGCTACAGATTCTGTTAGATCGTTTCTAATCAACTTATATACAACTTAAATAATGTAATGACCTCAAAGTATCAAAGCTTTATTAAAGATATTCAATTATTATTGCATAAAACTTTAAGCTGCTCATTAAGTACACGGGTTGAACTGTTACGGTTTCACGTCATGTTCTAATTTATGTGAATAATTAAGAAATGATTTGTAGTACAACTATTGTAGCTCTCTAAAATTCAGTTATGTCTTAAAAAAAAAAGCTAAATTCCATAATTACGTGAAAAATTCCGATAATAAATCTCAAGTTAGTTTTGATACAAATACAAATAATGAATAAAGTACAAAAGCGGGAATTTGATAAATATTCAACTAGTTCAAACTTAGGCACTAAATATAGATTTTCTTGAACAATCATAAATAATAAACAAGCGACAATTGCCATGCATATTGTCAATACTATTTAACTCAACTCTTTACAATATCAATTGTTTACCCGGAACTAGTTCTAGGCTATAGTGCACCCTACCCCTTTCACTCTCATTGCGAGACTCCTTCTTCAGTTATCCATTAACTAATGAAACCGATATGTAAGCACATTGAATACATATCGAATGAGTCGCGCACATTTGACATTTTTATTTTTATTTCTATTTATTTATTTTCGCCTTCTTTTTTTTGGCATTCTAATTTCATTGAGTTTATACAACAATTTATCCCAAATGTTGAACTCCTGAGTTACCCTTGCAGAAACCGTATATAGTGTGCTTGCGAGTTCGGAGCTGGGTGCTTGGGGTAAGCAAAAAAGTAAGTGCTCGTAATGCAAAACATTTCATTGTTTGGATCGTAATGTGCGACATGTGAGTGCCAAAATGTCCTGTCTGTGACGGGTTGTCGCCTGTCCTTGATGACAGTTAATGGGCATGTCAACGTCTGTGCATGGGGCAGGCACGCATTGTGGCATTTATCGATATGAGCAGCGCAAAATTAACAAGCCGATAAATTTTTATAGTTGCGAGCATAGAGCCTCAGCTGTGCACAAATGACAAAGTAATTGAAACAACCTTTGGGTCGTGGATGAGGACATGCAGCTGGAAAGGTAGATATTTGATGAAACTCTCAGAAGAGAAAGTGTGGTTTTGTATGAAACATTGATCCCTCCGAAGTTGTGAATCTTTATAGTATGACTCACTTTTTACCTACCCATCGACATATGGTTAATTCTTAACCCAAACATGTAATTTTCCACATTTCAAAGTTTACAAACTTTAACAAAAGCCATAAATAGAGCCATGACGGGGTGCGTTTTTCCCGAGAGCAAGCAACATAGCCCTATAATTGATTAACCTTTCTTTTAAGTTCGGTGAAATTGGCTTTATAATTGTTTTCGTGGGGGCGTTACACTCTCGCTAATCAAATTTGGCTTGTACATATTTCATTTTTTGCGGTCAACGCATTTTGATTGACATTTGAATTGGTTGAAGTTGAAAGAAAATGTGGCAGATGTGGCAACAACCCATAACATTAGCTGGCTTATCGTAGCAGCCAACTGTTGGAAGTATATCGATGGTATAATTACACGTGGCAAGGAAAACTAACGAGAAAACCACAATGTAGGAATATTTTTCTAAAGAGAGAAAAAACATTTTGAAAGTTTTCACCTTAGCAACCTCAATTTGCTCAATTTTTTAGGGATTGCTTGCTTTTGAACATAGACAGTTCCACCTTCAGTTAAAAATAGGCGAAACAACGAATTATCCACATCATAATTTTCTTATTAAAGTTTTGCAATTTCGATTGTAGCACTTAGTTTGATACTACCCTCGGATACGAATATTGCTCTGTGAAGCACAGTTCGCTGCTTGGAGAACTCCGTCTGCTAATTGTTCTTTTTTAAAATGATTTTGCAAGAACTTGGAGAATAGGAATGGAACAAGCAAAAAGTATACAGTATTGGTTTTGATTGGATTGGATATTGTAGAAGCGGTTCAACAGTCCGGGTATACAATCAAAAAAACTCCAAAACAAATTTGCAGTTTTGTAAGAGCTTCGTTCATTTTGAGTAATGAATGCAGTGCTAGACCCGCATGTGTGACGTACTTGTTGAATCACATGATGTCCAAGATTATTTTCTGAAATTTGGTTGTAGGTACATCCTGAGAATGTCTTTGTTCGATTGACGGTGCATTTCGGCATTTAAATTTTTGTTAATTCTTTTTTTTTTGATGTAGATCCTGGGAATGTCATTGGTCGAATTCGGCATTTATTTTTCTGTTTGGTTTCTTGCAACAGAACGACTCTTTTGTACAGGGTTCAAGTATATTAGACTTTATGGCAGTCTTCGTCATTTCTTTTGGCATTTATGCCTGCATTTTCAGGGTTAAAATAATACATATTTATAAGCATATTTATTTATATTTGTTTCACACACTTGACGTCTCTGACACTTTTCATATGTAGTTCAAGGTTAACAAAAAACCAAAAATCGCCAAAGTCTCATAATGAGAAGCGCAAATAGCGTCGATAAGCCAATAACAACAACAACAAAAACAGTGAACATGAATAATGAAATATCGAAGCGTCTTCGTCCAGCTCGACGTGGATATCGTCTCACCGCCGTCGCCGTCGTTGTCTGTCTGCTCTTCTGCTTAACCCATTGATAAACATCATGAATAATAATTTAGCGGTTATCACGCTTCTGTGACGGGGGACACGGGTGTAACTCACATCACTCACCTGTCAAAGAGTCAAGTTCACTTTCACTACACGCACTCGCGGAATGACGCACACTCTCCCCCAAACTGTCTGGCCAATTTTGGTCACTGGCACACAAAGCGTTGGCCCGGCCAACACTCGTCCAAAAACGTCTCGCATACAAATCGGGCGCTTTGGGCCAACTCACAAAATGGTAGCCCGTTTAGTTTTTGTTTTATTGCATCATTTGTGTTCAAAATAGTCGTTGTTTTTCGTATCTGCCATTATTTTATGGCCATCTTTCGGCTACGTTTTTGAGTGCACGCGAATGACGAGTGAAAGCAAAGTGTGGCAATCAATGACGACATCAAGTCGTCGCATCTTCACCAGAAGCAAAAAAAAACGAAGAAGAAACTGCATTATCAAGTTTGACCAGCTGCTGACTGCATTACGAGTGAAAAGCGAAACAGCTGATAAGATGAAGTGGTTAACTGCTTTGTGGTTGACAACAACATGCAGTGCAGTGGTGAAGGAGAAGGAGGAGGAGGGCGACGATAGCTGATCAAGACTTTGGCCTTCAGGATGGTGTAATAATTGGTCGCCTATGACAATGTCAAACGCTAGTTAGACGATTCGAACAAACTCTTCTACTCCCATACTTCTCGAAGCAATAGCTCCTCTCTTGCAACAGAGGCTACCTACCGTCTACATCAGTGTTGCACCCACCTACTGACTAAGTCCAGAGTTCGTTCAAAGACAAAGAGCGGCTTTGTCGTTTGTCAACTTCATTTGTGGTTAACCACGAATTGCACATGAATCACAGGTAGCTGGCCAGACCAAGGCCACTTAGGAGTTTGTTTAGCGAAATATTTTTGAAGTCTTCGAAATGGGACTGGAATGATTAATTGAATTCACAGGTGTGTGAATGCGATGGATGTAAATATTTTACTAGTTTATTTCAATAAAAACATGTTTTTCAGACTTTTGTTACCGCGCACATGCACACTCACTCCTCCACTCACACACACACTCGCACACAGACACAGTCAGCACAACTAACACGCGCACTTAGTCAAAAACTTAATATGATAGCAGGCAATCGTATAAGTAATTAGTAAAAATATGTACAAATATTTAGAGATACAACAAAAGATCGGAATGGCTGAGACAATTAGCTGCGACAGAATAAATCTGACGTCAAGTGCTGCTCAGTACGCCCTCTATCCAATCCATATATTCCGCCACGTTGGTATATACAGCCGGGCGACCGGCCATGCCGCATTGCGTGAAACCATAACTGACAATGCCATAGGCTACCCAACGAGATAATTTGCGATCAAAGTACATTAAAGGACCACCGCTGTCGCCGGTGCAGGTATCCTTGGCATATTCACCGCCCACACAAAGCTGCTTGCTGCCCAGACGCACACCAAACATCTCCAGCAACTTGCTGCAATTTTCGTTGGATACAAAGGGTATGCGCAGCTTCAACTTGACAGGACTCTGGGTATTGATGAAGTACTTATTAACTGCAGGGGAATAAGATTGGTTATACAATATGACTTGAGTGTGAAGTTGCATAACCTACATAGATCCGTGCGTCCCCAGCCCGAGACGGAAAACATTTGTCCC
The DNA here is from genome assembly GCA_035046065.1 of Chymomyza procnemis. Lineage (NCBI taxonomy): Eukaryota > Metazoa > Arthropoda > Insecta > Diptera > Drosophilidae > Chymomyza > Chymomyza procnemis. Next base: position 1,376,993 of record JAWNOJ010000026.1, read on the forward strand.
TCAACAAAGGGTGGCTTGGTATGCTTGTTGGGCAAGCAGATGGGCATAATGAAGTGCGTAAAGGCGACGGCATCTTTGAGCCTGATAATGGCTATATCATTGTACTTATAGCTGGAGTACTCCTTGTAGTCGGGATGCACATGCACCTGATCATAGCCAATGTCCAAAGCGGCGTCGGCACAACTGAGATAGTTAGGCTCCTCAATGCAGTCGGGATCGGTTTTGACATTAAATTCACCCAAACGCACGTGCTTGCTGCAGGGTAAAAATAATTGCCCATTAGTAATTGCGTGTCTGAGTCATCAAGAGTACTTACAGGCCATGACGCTCACGCACGCTCTCGCCCTCGACACAATGCGCAGCGGTCAAAATATGACGATCATCTATCAAAGCACCGCTGCAGCCATAGTCATCTGGAGTTGAGAAAAGTCTGTGAGTAACATCTGCAGCGCACTGTCTGTCAATTACAACCTACCCGTGTGATAAACCAGCAGCGCCATCCAGGGATACTCATCCAGCTCGGCAATTTCACCACCATAAATACGATTCGTCACCTGCTTGCCGCATTCATTCAGCAGATTAAACCCCGTGCTGGGCTCCACCGTCTGTATGCGACGTTTACTTTTCTTTTTCTTAAAACGCGCCGTAACATCTAAGAAACGTCTATATTCAAATTTGGAGAACTGTATGACGGGATACAAATAGTCCTGCCCATTTGCTGGACAACAGACAAGCGCTTCGTAGGCTACACTGCTGTCCTGTGCTGCATTAGGTGCATTGTTCTCAGTCTCTACATCACACTGCACTTTCTTTAAAAAGTTGAGCTTCTCCGCCGGTAAATTGCTCACATTGTGCACCTGCTGATAGGCCGAACATTCACTTGGCAAAACACAAATGCCGCGCTTGGTTTCGTTGGGTATATCGCAGGATTGACGCGCGTTTGGCTCCGTCTCTAGAGCCAGACTGAAGCTTGTGCAGGCGAGCAATGCGCTGGCGGTCACCAACATGATGCGCTGCGTCGTCTTAAACATTATCGATCGCACAATCAAGCGTTCGTTCGTGATCGATTTGTTTACAACGGCAACAACAACCACAACAACAACAAAAACAAACACTATGAACAATTGCGAAAGTAATTGAGCTGCGGTGTAAACAAAGCACCACACGGCGTATACGCAATCGGCAATTGACAATCGGCACACATACAGCAACCGCTTTAACCGCCAAAACCGCTCGCGCGTACGCTCAGCTGTGAATTGAATTTGAATGCTGCGCGAAATCGAAACCGTCGCGGCAGACACATGCCAACGACAAAGACGACGACGCAGTCGGCTGAGTTAGATGTCATGGAGAGCGGGCACGGAGCGGTGTGTACTCCGTTCGTGACACCTTTTCCATGCACACACAAACGAGTCCAAAACTGCAGCAGTTGGCATTAAAACAAGAGCAACGGTCAAGCGCCGGTTATGCAACACCCGAACTGACCGTCCGCCCGCTGAAGTGTCGCTCACTCTTTGGCGGCTATCTAACTCTCCCTCTCGTGCAACTCTCAGCTGTGCAGCTGGTTTTCTTTCAGTTTCACTTTCGTTTCGGCAAATATTTTATTTAAACCGATTGCGAGATACACTGTAACCACTGCAGACTTGACGAACAGAGTTTCAAGTGGTTGGAAAGTCTAGTATTCACAGCACCCCAATTTTCGTACTCAATTGGAAAAGGGTAGAGCGAAAGGGAACGAGAGGTATCAGCATATCAAGTCGATCATCGAACCCATTGTTCCAAACAGCTACTCGATAGTAACATTATCCCCATTTTCGTACTCAAATGGAAAAGGGTGGAGGAATGAGAGGTATCAGAATGTCAAGTCGATTATCGGAACGCTTCTTTCTAATCAGCTTCTCGATCATCGTATTCCTTGACAAGTTGCAAATGTTCGTAAATGGTTATTTGGTTTAAATGGAAGGACTCAGCTATACACATTTTTCTTTTATTAAAGTCTTAAAGTCGTATTAATCTAAATGTAGTTCTCTTGAAGTTGCACTTTTATTTAAGAACAAAACTCGGATTAAAGTTCTGAATGTGTTATGAAATTAAAAAAAATATCTTATAGTGTAGAAGTACCACAAACAAACTTTAGATTACAATCTACTAGTGTTATCTGCTGTCTACTTTTAGGAGCGATCTTTAAATACTAAAGCCAACATCAAAGTCAAAGTCAAGCGGAAGGTTTTTTTGCGGTTTCTCTTGTGGTCATGTCAATTATAACGCGGCGGCTTAAAACGTGCTACTATTATTATTTCTTGTTTGTTGTCTCGAATATATCTTGTGTTTTAACTATTTCTTTGTTGTTGAGGAAAAACCAAAGGTCTTGCACAAGCGTTTTCCAATTTTTGGATACTCTTTTTTCTTAACTCAATGGAAGCAATATAAACTATAAATATACAGTTTGTTGCAACATGTTGCGTGGAAAATAACGTAACCTAGTGTCCTACCATAATCGTAATGTAGACCGTATAGTTCTACATTTTCACTATTTTCCGTGAGAACCGTCCAAGCCTGCTGCTTGAATTAAGTTTGTTTCAGATTTACAAATCTTTGTAGCTTCTGTGAAAAATGTAGAACTTGATATTTGCATGCACTCCGATCCATCGCTATCCACTGCTGGCTCAGAAGACCATTGGGCTTGGCTTAGTCTATAAAGTAGATGCAAAACTTGATCGCCTAAAAGTGTTTCTTTATTTTTTTTTAATTGGTACACGGGACTCCTTGGTAAGAATGCTTTTATACGCTGTTTCCGATTTTTTACACCTTCAGGATCTTTCAGTAAGAGCATGGAAGGAATGGATCGATCACAGGATCTTCTAGCGTGCTCTGCTGCTCGGAAGAAAAATGAAGAATATATGGTCTTTCTATCAAAGAATGTGATATCAGTCTCTCTTTTCTGAAAGTAGGTCCTTAGTACAACTTTCCCTCTTCAAGGTGTATTGTATTTTTGTCAAACTTCTTAAGCTAAGATTACAAAAAGACAACTCATTTAGGTAAAAAATGTATTTTAATTATCTCTACTTTATAAATTCATTTATAGAGTACATCATGTTCGTCGTGGTCTAATAATTTATGCACTTAACTAATACTTAACTATTATGTATGCAATTAGAGTATGTGTGTTGGTGTGCGAGTCTTTGTGCGGATGCTGATGAATGCCAGCTAAAGGGCGATCTGATGCGTCAAAATCACAATTCGAGCTTCTTACTTAAACTATAGTTTGACCAGAAATGATGCATCAAGTCTATAACCTCATGTTCTGCTTAATCCAAATGTCGTAAGCAGCCACGCTGGTATAGACGCCGGGCCAGTCCTTAAGTCCGCATTTATAACCAAACGAAACAATACCCTCCAGCACCCAGGCATTATCACGGAAACGCATCAGAGGACCACCGGAATCGCCATCACAACTGTCCTGCGCAAACTTGCCACCCAAACACAGCTGTGTTTGTGCAATGCTAATCTTGCGTTCGGCAAACTTGCGCTTGCACTGCACGGGATCCATATAGTTGACCACTAATTTTTGCTTGACGGGACTACGTGACATTTGCAGTGTGCGCCCCCAACCGGCTACTGTATACTGCTGACCGGGTACTCTCATCTCGGGCGCCATTACCGAGGGCAAGCAAATGGGTCTAATGCTGTCCGCATAACGCACATTACGCTCCAATCGTATGAGCGCAATATCATGCACCTGATTCGGCGACTTCTCCTTGTACTGCTCATGTGCACGTGCCTCCTCGATGGCCAGACGCTGTGCATCTGGTGCACAAATGCCCTGAGCACAGTCTAACGCACTGCTCGTGTCGTGTTCACCCAGCCGCACAGAGGTGCTAAAAGCAACATCAAAAATTAAGGAAACGTTAAAACTCATTAAACCTCCAAATGAGACGGCTAATTGATTTTTAAGAGCGCCAACCTGTCAAAAAGGCAGCTGACTAAAAAACGCGTAACGAATGGTCAACAGTTACGAGAACGTTGGTAGTTTACTACCTCAACTTAAGTCCCCCCCGCTCCGAACACTTAAGCGCAGTATTAAACGATTTCATGACGAATCGAAAGAACAAAACAAAATAATACAAATCTGGTTTGAATATTTTGCTAATTAAAATTCTTAAAAAATTAGAAAAGCAATGACCGGTCTGACCCATAACGACTAACAACAGCGAACAAGCGCAGACAAACAAGCCAGTCAGTCACTGCTTTGGGGATTCCTTAGAGACCTTGTTAGTTTACGGGAAATCATAACTCGTTTCGCAGAAATCACACTTTGGTGTTTGTGATTTCGTTACAAACGAAAGCTGTGATTAATCTCAATCTAGTGTTTTTTTTTGTTTTTTTCAATGATGTGGTCTACTTACAGTGGTCCAATGTCGCGTTCTATGCGTCCTGTCACACAGTGCGCTGCAGTGAGCACATAACGTTGATTGATCAGCGTGCCCGCACAATTGGTGGATAAACCGCCACCAGCGCGACGTCTGTACTCCAGTAGCACCATCCAGGGAAATTCATTGAGCGCAGCATCATCACCACCGTAGATTTTGTTAACTATAGTTACACCTCCACAGCTAGGAGGCTGTGGCAGCAGCGCGGCACCATCACTGCCCGAGCTGATTTCACGCGGCACGGGCGCAGAGATCGTCGCTATATCGTTTTGTCCAAAGCTCCAGGGTCTGGTATCAAAACTGCGCGGTGTATCATCCCAGTAGTTGTTAAAGTAGTTACCAGCTCCATAGGGGTCAAAAGCAGGTGTTACACGTCTGGTGCGTGTATAGCCCGTGTCACGCGTGCAGCAGACATACGGACGATTGTCACTAGCCATGCCACAGCCCGAGGCCTTAACAAACTGTCTGTCGCTGGGTGATAGTCTATCCTGTTGCAGCACCGACAAAAGTGTTTGGCACTCATTGACATGGACACAAAGGCCCGCACGTTGGTTGGGATTTACACAGCGAGTATCTGCAAGTGGCACAAAAAAACGAAATATAAAGAGTTGCAATTAAGATCAGGTTCTTGAGCAGGGGAAGGCCAGCGACATATAACACGCGCCCGAAACACGGCATTCTTGCGGTTAAGCGAACAAGTTTTTAAAGGGGGGAGCGACTCCACAAAGATTGCTTTGTTTGGCAACATAATAAATGAAGATGCCAAATCTTCTAGTAGATCAGATACTAACAAGAGTTGCTACAGATCGACCAGAGGATACACTGCAGTATTGTTGATTGCAACACAATTACAGAACACTTGTTTTTGGGGAATGTTTTAATGACTACAGCTAAGCTGGTTACGATTGTGCCAAGGCGTGTTGTCAAGTAGCCTGGAACGGCGAACCGCAAAGTGACACTTCAGATCATTTAGTTATTAAGGGGAAAAACACGCGCACGCTTTCTGTAACCACAATTTCTTCAAGTTTAGATCTTAATTCTTACTCACATTGAGTTGTAACATAATTAGCACTCAGTAAGCACACACAAATTATAAGAAACTCCTTCATTTTTACGTAAACTATTTGAGATTAATTTAATTCACAAAGCGATCTTAAGTATATCATAAAACAGCTGAAGCACGACTGAATGCTGCCTCCAAATGACAAGCTGCTTTTATAGCGCCAACAAGAGTTCGCCAAGTTACGAACGAGTTATCAATAAGAACGTATTTTAAGCTTGGTTGTAGCAGCTGAGAGCATGTGAGCTGCTCTGTCTTCCCCTCTGCGGCTCACAGCTGGTTGTTTGTAGAGAGCGGCTCCCGTCAATTGCGGTTAGGCGGCGTTGTTATCGCAAACAAGTTCATTTAGTAATAGCCCTCAGAATGCATGAGAAGCATCAAAAAAATTATGAAATTAAAAAATAGACGAATTTAAATACCAAAAATTCATATCATTGTGGGTGATACCTGAAGAAAAACAATAGGTATTCGCAGGTGCATTGAACTTAAACGAAAAACCTCAAATCAATGACAACTGTATTAGAGACTAGATGGTCTAGACTAGATTCGTTGAAATGCGGATTCGTTTTGGGATTCTATATTGGCAGGCATTAGTCATTCTATAGGTATGTTACATTTGTTCTACATAGTTTAATCAAGCTTTAACTTAAATCCTTATAATTTTGTAGGTAATTCCATTTGTCATAGAAGAGCACAGTGGTTAGGAGTGCATTATTTAAGCGGAATTTGTTTCAAGTTTGCAACGTTTACCAAGTAACTATTCGAGCTAATAAAGATTGTACAGCTTGAAATTGTTTACGAAAGTTAACAGTATATTTATACTAACCGAATTTTAGGTCAAGATTTGTATTAAAGAGTCAACGTAACGACCTTGCTAGCCATATGTTGCATTGTAGTAGTACATTTCGTTTATTTATCGACTAATTCCTTGTTGTGCCGCTTTGACAACCGATTTCTTGTTGTCTTTATGAATGAATAAATGAGTTAGTTACTGTTAAACGTTGAGGATAGATAAGAGCGAACAGGGAAATGTTGCTTGGGGAAGCAGTCTACCAACTGTAAGAGTGAAAATAATGCCATACATACGGTTGGGTCGCTGTGACGAAATCCTCGACTCGCTGCTGTTGTTAAAATGCCATATACGATCTCACAAAAAATTCATAATACTTTGCTCCTAATTAAGTTATAATTTTGGCATATTTCACTGTTAAATTATTATGCATTCGTTCGAATGTGTTGGTCAGCGTTATGGAGAATGTGTTTGATTTTTTTTTGCCATCTCTCCGAGTGTATCTGACCAAACTTGTCTCCAGGCAGAGCATCGTCTTCGCTGGCAAAATCAAATATTTACTCAACAGCAAATCACTCTTTATAATATAATCACTACAAATACTGAGCAATTTTATCCATAAACTTTTAAAGTAAATCGTTTACCTGAAAATAGTACTGTTGTATCTTAAGAAAAAATTAGCAATTTTTCTCATTTTCATACCCACACAAAGACATATACTACCATTTTGTAGATCCAATTATGCCTTGCACGTTTCTTTTGCGCGTCTACGGCGCAAACTTGAATAACCTTTACGATTTCCCATCCTATGAACGTTCTATTCAATTCATTTTTCTCTATTTTAATCGAATCGAGCACCACCATAGTCAACGCTGATCTTATGGCTCCTTTATTACGAAAGAATTGAACTTTTATTTCACTGTCTGTTTTCATCTTTTACATTGTAAATCCAAGTTCCTAGCGAGTCCCAAATATGAGACCCATCTAGAAATACGGACTAGATTTATATGAGATATTCCTCATTCTAATTTAATATTTCTTAATTTTAAAACTGTTACATTATAAAGTCAATTAGACTTGAGGTTGCCCCTAAATAAATTCCTCTATTATATAAAATAGTTTTTTGAGGTCAGTTAAGTTTTGTTTATAAAATATACTTGAAATATAATAGGTAGAAAAAAGTTCAATATTTCTGAAGAAGAACGAATAGTTCGAATTCGCGAATAAGCAAGAATACGGAAAATTTTAAAGAAAAAGAAAAATCAATAAAAAACTGATAGAGCTGAACACTTGAAGGCAGAACGAATTGACAAAAAGAGGAAGCATGCGTTGAATTCTACGAGGGGTGGGGGTTGGCCAAGCCCACTAGTAATAAATAAATGTATTGTGTATTGAAAATTCAGTCAGGCTATTATTTAGTACTAAAAACAAAAGCTAATCTCTAAAATATTGTCTGCAGCTAACTAAATTAAAACAACTAATTGTATACGTTTAACTTTTAAAATAATTTTTCTACAATTTTTTGCATTTCGCCCACTGTACAATGAATGCTCATCTTCAGGCAGTTAAAGTTCATAACAGCGGAATAATTACCTATTGCGATTATTAATAACAATTTGTTATAAGTATATATCTTACAGATCTATTAAAGTGAATCATTGCAATACAGGCACAGATATCTTAGAATTATATCTGCGTTTGTAGCTTAAACGTTCTGGATTAACGATGGCTGCTTGGAACCAAGCCTATTTGTGTTCTTAACTTGGCTTTAAAATTTCCATAAATTCAGGGAAATTTGAACAATTCGTAACCGCATAAAGTTCTATTTCGTTTCGACAAGTGTGTTAACCTTGTAAAAGATGCAATGAGCATGGGAAATTACGTAGAACCAGTCGTGGGGAGACAGAAAAAGAGAGTTCCCAAAAAAAAAAAAAATTACCCAAAATACGAAACTCCCACACAAGTTGGACACGCGTCAAGCGGTACAAGCAGTTATCACTGCATTGGTAATGAACAACCCTTTCGCGCATTTTCAGTTGGCAAAACTGATAACAATTGAAATATGCTCGAAATTTGATACTTTTGCTGGACCCACAACAACAACATCAACAACAACAATCCAATGAAACAGATGAATTTAATGATTTTTGTACGAATCACTTTTGAACCCAGAACTCAGATTCCGACCCTTAAGCTAATGGGGTCAAAACGAATGCAGGACTTTTAGTTTCACCAACCGCAATCCTTTTAATTTCCTGCCCATTTCCATTCTGTTTGTTTTTGTTTTGAAATTTGACATTGGTTTAACGCTCTAACAAGATCAACATGTTATTCCCGACAAAGGGTTAACTTAAAATTGGGATAGCGCACGCGGAAAATGTCAATGGCAGATAAACGTTTTGGAAAATTATTTTCATGCTGTGGTATGGGGGTAAGTTGATGGTACAAAATTCGTGGGTCGTAATTATGCGGTTTTTAGATTGACTTTAAGATTGGGCATTAGAGATTTAAGAGGTAAATGCGGTAGCGAAACAAAAAAAACCAGCACGCCCATTATACTTTTTTTGGAAAGTATATTTTTAATTGCTTCAAGGTAGAAGCTACAGTATTTGAATTAAGATTTTAGTAGTTACTTCAATAGAATAATTTTATTCCAAAGTTTCCTTTAACTTTACAAATTAAAGATTTTTAAAATATGCTTTTTGACAGAACTTTTCAATGCAACAGAGCTCTCTAACTCTACTCCTCCCACATTGAAATCCTTTTGAAAGATAAATGTAGAAGAAAAATAGAACAAATGGAATTGTAATTTTCAACATATTGCTGGAAACGAATGTAGAGAAAGGTATAAAAACTTCGTCACAGATCACATGAAGATGCTATATGGATAGACCTGTTAGAACTTAAAACGACACGAATTAGAGGTTCCCTGCACTATGGACATTATTCAGTAGACTACAAAGGCCACAACGTCTTTTTTTGCATACTTAGGCTCGAAGCTTAAATATCGGAGAAGAAGTTTTGGCTTATGGATTTTACAATTAGGCACTGTATGCGATTAGTAGATTGCGCCTAAATTTTAACAATTTTAAATGATGATCCTCGCAGTTAAGAAAAAATAGTTTGATGGAAATATAAATAAAACATAAATCAAATCTACAGTAGGGCTTTTAACTGATAATGTAAGAACCGGAATTGTATAGATGTAAGTTTCAACAAGTTTCCCTATTCTTAGATATTTTATTTATAGTTTGCTAGCTAAATCTGCATACCAATAGGTCTATGTGCAATATGGTTTTACGTAGTTTGCATTTTATTACGAAATGTAGGAATAAATATAATCGTATATGCCCACATATATTCGCTTATAATGAGGATTTCCCATAAAACTGTAATGGAAGTAAAGTTTATTGATTTTTTAATGATAAGAAATTGTTTGTATTCAAACTAATTGATAACAACAAAATCTAAATGTCCTTATCAGTTAAAGAGTTTGATGGAATCGCTTACTTATTATAAAACCAAACAAACGGGTTTGCCAAAAAAATTGATATAATATCTGCGTCGCAGATAGCCTTCTTTAATTTTCAAGATTCCGGAGGTATATCTTATAAGTCTTACTCACAAACAACGTACGCTTAGACCTTATTCGGCATATATTTTCAATGAGTTGTAAAACGAAGATCATTTTATTGCTGAGCATTGTCATGTATGTAATTACGAGGAAATCCGATTTTTTATTATTATTATTCCAGATTAATTAACAGCATAATTAAAACCTCATAATATTATTTAAAACAAGTGTTTAAAATCTCTAGAGCTTTAATGTTTTTGTTATTTATATGATTCTCACGCAATTATCTAATAAGAATCAAGAAAAGCAAAAATCTGATTAGCCTGTATTTTTATTGAGATTGTTGATTTTGTCCGAAATTTAACGCTTCAAGGTATCGCTTATGCGTCTCCCAAAGTGTAATCTCAGTGTTCTTTCTATTTCATTTTCATGTTTCTTCATCTGACAGATGCAGTTGTTTTTCGGACTTCTATGCTACGTTCGCTTGTTGGATCTTCAATGGGTTTAGGCTTTTAAGCGATGTAAAAATACCATCGCATTTGGCTTTATTTAACTTTATCATCTCAGTCGTATTTTACTTATTCTTGTATTCATTCAGGCAAAACATTGCATACAGCTCACCCATTAATTGCTTTTCCCAGAAAGCTCTCAAAATTTTCCAATTGCATCCACCCAACATATAAGCGATGTTTCATATAATCATTGCAGATGGTTTCGCTATTAACTACTGACTCTACCAGATATTCAAATTTCGTTGCTTCCCGTCAGTTCGTCCACAGCGATATGCTGATATCTGGACTTAGTCATACTGAATCTGTGAAATTCGTAAATTATTTCGCTTGTTTTCAGTCTATCATGTCTGCATATTGAAAAGAAATAAATAAATTTATAATTTAATTTAAAAAAATAAACAATAATAATTTTAAATTAAACTTAAATGAAAAAAAAATTACAACCAATTGGAAATACTGGTCGTTGTTATTGACAGCGGTGGGATTCGAACCCACGCCCTTTCGGACTGGTGCCTAAAACCAGCGCCTTAGACCGCTCGGCCACGCTGCCGGTTGTCCCCTAATTGCACAAAAATTCTCTAGACTTACCGAGCAATCAACAGCAGCATTTCCAATTAGAATTATTTTCGATGCTAAAAATAAATAAATTGTTTTTAGAATGCGATGATGACTCATTGCGTCGCAATTAGAAAGAAGCTAATCTTTTTTATGAATAAACCTTGCGGCGATAAGCAAAACTGATTAAATTGTTAATGTAATCTTTATGTCTAGTTTTTTCTGAATAATCGACCAATCTTTAATTGATACTTAGGCTTTTTTCAAGACTTAATATGAAAGATGTTGATTAGGTTTTCTAAAAAATGGCAATAGTTTTACTCAGATGATTATGATTTCGTTTCAATACATTTTATGCAGATGAAAGGCTACTTTATTTTATTTATGCAACTTCATTAGAGTCGTTAAGGGGAATAAATAAAATATATTTCGCTAAATATCTATAAAAAAGTCATCAGGCTCCCTAAGTTTCTCCCTAGTTTTGTTTTATATTTTTCTCGCTCCTATTTATTTTTATCTAATTCTTATTTTGTTTAATTATAGCGTCAATTTAACTTAGTTGTGCCCCAACTCAATAATTGTTAAATAAAATAAATTAATTTAGTAATTGTGATTTTAATATTAAGGGAATTTTTTTTAGCGAGTCAACTTATTTCTTAATTTAATTTATAACAAAATATAAAAACAAACTAACTTTATAAAGCTTTGTTAAATAAATTGACTCGTTAATAAAAACGCCTTATTATTAATTAATTGTATTATTAATTATAGTTAACAAAAAAAAAAAAAATAATTCGCTAAGCAAAAGTTTCAAACGCTGACGGCGGTGGGATTCGAACCCACGCCCTTTCGGACTGGTGCCTAAAACCAGCGCCTTAGACCGCTCGGCCACGCTGCCTTGTTGGCAGTGTTTGCCAAATGTACGTTTTATTCGCAATCCAAATACATTCCACATTTCTGAAGTACAAAAAAACGCTGGCATATTTTTGGGGATGATTATGCGCAGTGTTGCTGTGCATAGTAACAAAAAAGTAGCAAGATCCACAGGTTACACAAAAGGTAGTAGGTAGTAGGTAGCAGGGTACAAAAATAAACACACAAATGTGCAGAAAGTTAAGTTCTTTGTTTTGTACTTAATATAAAATAATAATATGATATCAGCGATTAAATCTATTAAAATAAAAATTATACATATCGAGAGATCGAGCGAACTTGTCTTTCGCAAGAAATGAATTTTATAAATTTTACTTTGTGCATAGGTCAGCATGATCCCTGGTGGAACCGGAGTTTGTTGGTCGTGAGTCATGTTTATGGGTACGTTAGTAGTCCAAAATGCGTGTGTGGGGTAGCTCCCGAGCTGCCTCTGCAAGCGAGTCAAACGTTGGTCTCCCTAGAAATCTAGCTCTCGAGGTACAGAGGGCAGGGCAGTTGCATAGAAGGTGTTCCAGAGTTTTTTGACTCCTGGTTCCCTGCACTTCACTAATACATCGTCGATCGGTGATGGCCAGCCTTTTGGCACGAACTGCGGTCAAGCAGTGGCCTGTTAGTAAGCCCAGCATAAGACTGCAGTCTTTCCTAGGAAGTTGCAGGATGTGCTTGGCTAGTTTCGGGTCGGTTTTGTCGCACAAATATTTCCATATTTGCATTCACAAGAATAGGACGGCAATCGAATGTTATGATCCCAATTTAAAGCTCCAAGAACAAAAGAACTGTATACAATTCTGATACTGGTACAGGACTACTACAGCTAGAGGAGTTCTAAGCCAGCGAGAACTACAGATTGTGTGTTTTTCCTTTTTTTTTTTAAATATACAACCCTTGGGAATTGTTACAGTCCATATCCTAATTTGACGCAGTCTGCGTAGATTTAGTGACTCATTCATCATCAGTTTTTCTAATCATGAAAAACCGATAATAATATTCACTTAAATGCTAAAGAGTGCTTAATATTGAAATTTAAGAAACACAAAAGTTACCCCAAACATTACCAGGAAATACGAATAAAAAGAAGGCAGCCAGCGAGCCATAAGAAAACCATATACTAACTTTACGAGCGACCCATCAGAGCAATTCTAATTCATTGACAAACGTATTTTGATTTTTTTATGTTTCGGATAATGCAAAGCGGAGCAAAAGGGCCACGAACTCCGCGACACCTTGCGACTTCTCAACCCTTAGCGCCTGACCGCATCCTGCGCCCACCCCACACTGTTTTATGATTTTTGCATTTCGCAAATTCACAGGCGATAAAAAGAGTAGAGGAACAAAAAAACGAACTAAGTTCACGGTAGCATATTTTATGGCATTTTTATGTACAGATAGTTTTGGATTTTACGAACATTTTATAACTTGTTTACATTACTGGAGCAGCAGCTCCCCCTGTGGGCCTGTGAGAACTTTTTTATGCAAAAATCTATTAAAATGCTTGCAAGATGCATAAAAATCACAATAACTGCGTCAGGATTGCGGATTAAATGTCCCAAACGGGTCTTGGGGTTACCGCTTTCTCGAACTGACAAAATAAAACAAATCTTATCTCGTGCGTCAGTACTCTGCCGCCGAACCGTAGCTAATACGCATGAAAATCTTTGGAAAATGTTGCATTATTTCTAGCAATCAATGGGTTTTTTTTTTTTTGGTTTTTTTGTGTACCGTCAATCACAGTCATCATGTCTCCAAGACATTATGTGGATTTCGAAAGTACCTGTCGCATCGATCATACTCTTGATTCTCTGCCTAATCGTGGAAAACAACGCGGTCGTGTCTTATAGTGTGAAAAACTTGGAGCAGATGATGCATAGCATGGCCAACACCATGGAACAGCAAAATGGCATTACTGCGCAAGAAAGTAAAAAAATTTACAAAGAATTTGTGAGTAGAATTCGCATTCGCGTGGTATCCATAAATATTTATGCTTAACTTTATGCACAAAGGAACATTTCGGAGCATACGTTGCTAGAGAGGCATCATCCGCCAATCAACCGAAAATGAAAAATGCGAAATCTGGCCAAGGCATGTACATGACAATTGACTTTGGTAAAAAAAAGCCCACAATCCGTATAAACTAGGTTCAGACTCGAATAAAGATACAAAATGTAACTAAGTTCTGCTTAAATACTTTATTTCTGTAACTTTTTTTCTCATTTTTAATATCTTCTAGACTTAGCTTGTGTGTCTGTCCTAAAATCTAAAATTCCATATAGGCATCGGATTTTTATAATTCATTCACACCTAATGTAAGCTACCTTATTTATGAGGTTGAATCGGTTTTGCAGCAAAAAACAAAATACATTCAACAACCAATACGATGATGGCCTTTTATATTTCGGAATTGGGTCACCTACCCTAGTGTTGCAATTTGCCAACTGACAGTTGTAACTTAAAATATTATGCAATTAAAAACGTGAACATTTTTCTGCGATTATTCTTTGCAACTCTCGATATGAAGCTTCATCAAGGACCAGTGTTTATCGATGGTATAGTGAATTCAACCCAGGTCGTAGTTCACTCCATGTCGAATTTCTTGGAGCTCGTCCAAAATCAGTTGTTGTTCCGAAACTTATATTGCAAGATCATCACGTGACCTATCATGAGATTCAATATGGCATGAAAATTTGACTCGAACAATCAAAAAATACGATCGATTAGAGAAGTCAACCGCCATATAGTAATGACTTGGCACCGAATGTCTTCTTTTTATTCCTGTACGTAAAAAATATATTGAGAGGTCAAAGTTTTTCGAAATCTGCTGTCAGAATGCATGTTTTGGAGATACCACCACAATCAGAGTGGCAAATGTGCTGCGACAATTGGTTCAAATGCATACAAAAGTGTATAAATCTTGATGGGGAATTTTTTGAAAAGCAATAAAGCGATGTTCAATGATCAATATTTATTTTTGTTCTCTAATCCCCGCTAATTGGAAGCATTGTAAGTCAGTTTAAGCATTAATTTGTTTTGGAAATTACGAAATTTTAATTTTCAGCAATGAGAATAAACTCACCACAAAGGTAAAGGATTTGTATAGCCAATTTCCGAAAGACGATTTATCAGAGAGTTAACGAATGTAACACATTTAAATTAAATGGGTTTCGCAAAAATATAATTGAAGTATTTTTCTTATAAATATACCCACCCACTCGTTCAGCACAATCAAAATCTTAAGAATTATTTATAGAAAATTCCAACAAACAGCAAAAATTTTTGAACTCTACATTGGTTTGTTTTTTAAACAATTTTTGAAAAACATTTTTTTTTAAAGATATTATAACTAAATTTGGAACCCGAAAATTACTTTTTTAGTGATTTAAACAAAATCAGCTGACTACGTTATAACGCACCAGAAATTCGTAATATTTTTACTTTTGTAGGCTTCTTAGACTCTGTAATTTTACCATGTAAAATTTCCAAAATTATAAAGTTTCCCTAGGGAATTCGGGCGTACTTGGGGGTTATAATTGATTTAATAGCAGAGTTTTGATACACGCGGTATTACAAGTAATAAATAATATTTTAAAATTTTTCACCATTGCATATGAGCAATTCGCAAGCCAGAAAAAATCTAATTTGTTTCATTATGATATTGTACAAATAATATAATCCGTCATGAAAAATGAACGTAACTTTGTCACGCCTTGCATAATAGATTGTTATTGTTATTCAGTTTTTTATTATTTCTTTTAGTGCAGTTTGAAGAATCAGCTTTAGGTCTTCAGTTGTAACTATAATCGTTATAATCATTCAAATGCAGTTTCCAAAGGTATCTAAGAGTCTTTTTTGCGCCTTAATTGTAATGGCCTTCTTAAGTGTTTCAAATGCAGTAAGTATTATTTATGAATGAGACCAAATATTATTATTGTTCCTTTTTTTTATTGGCAAACATAGGAGCATCGCATTGTTAAGAAGGATAGACCACGAGGGTGTCCTTAGATTAAATAATATAATAATAATATAATTGTACAAATTTGTATATATAGAAAAAACTGCCGATTACAATTCGTACAAAATGTATTCTTTTTAGGTTGGGTTAAGTTAGAAGAAATTTCATGGTAGTGCTGGGCAAGTTGAATTGCTTGGGCGGCTGCGCTTGGTATTCGCATTTGGATATTAATAGTTTCGAAAGCAATACGAGAATCTGGCATGGGAGAAATTTTGTATAATTTTGCAGATCTAATCCCGATATTTAAAAAAAAAAATTCATAGTAATTTTTATTGCGATCTATAATACGATTGTATATGCCTCGAGTTGACACCTCACTGATAACTGATAAGATTTCACTATTGTTTTGATACTAAAGTGTATGTCCCACACAGAATAATAAACTGTCTTCGTAGACATCTGGGATAATCTCTCAAATATTGATTATAAATATTAAAAATTTTCGAATGGAATAGATAATTGGACAAGTGTCTTTTTTATCATCTACAGAAGAGCACACTTCGCCACAATTGTGCATCTTTACGTTTTGCAAGCTTCAAGACCTAAACCAATTGCATTATGCACGGCGAATTTCGCAATGGTGTATTATATTTCTTGATTGTTACAATCTTCGATCAGTCGATCTAAAACTATGAGACTATTAATATATATTATTGCCTTATGGACACTCTTGTTGCCAAGCGATCCAGTTGCTGCAAACAGACCCAAAACTAATTTGAAACAGCAAGTTTTGGCAAAAGAAATGGCCAGGCACAGTTTTAATGTAAGATTTGTGGAATTTGAGTAAAGTAAAAACTATTACATACTTGTCTATACAGTCGCTGGCAATCGAAAATGGCGCAGGTGAGGATGACATTCAAAAACCATTCTCTAGCCGATCGTTTTTTCCAATATTACAAGAGATAGCAAAGGTAAAAGAAACCAAAAAAGTGGAGTCTCAATATTCTCATTACGTCTTTATTTGATGAAGCAATAAACTGGTTTAAATAAAATTTAAATAAACGAAACTACTTTCAGAATGCACTTCAGAATATACTAGATGCACAACTATCAGATGTTTTCTACATAAACGAAAGTAAATATAAAAAGTACCAAGTAGGAAACCCACATGAGAGAAAAAAGGTAGAAAAATGATAGCCAAAAGTAGAACCCCAATTTTGTCATTAAGTCTTTATTAGATGAAGTGATGAAATGGTCCATGTACAAGTTGAAAAATGTAAAACTACTTTTTTGTGCACTTTCAGAAATCTAGAAATGGAGCACCGTCAGATAATAATAACAAACAAGGACCACAAAATAATAAAAACCAAGGAGGAAAACCATGTGAGAGTAAAAAGGTAGAAAAAGATAGCCAAAAGTAGAACCCCAATTTTGTCCTTATGTCTTCATTAGATGAAGCGATGAAATCGAACATATAAAATTTGAAAAATGTAAAACTACTTTTTTGTGCACTTTCAGAAATGTGGAAATGGAGCACCGTCAGATAATAATAACAAACAAGGACCACAAAAAAATAAAAAACAAGGAGGAAAACCATGTGAGAGTAAAAAGGTAGAACAAGATAGCCAAAAGTAGAACCCCAATTTTGTCCTTATGTCTTCATTAGATGAAGCGATGAAATCGAACATATAAAATTTGAAAAATGTAAAACTACTTGTTTGTGTACTTTCAGAAATGTGGAAATGGAGCACCGTCAAATGATAATAACAAACAAGGATCACAAGATAATGAAAACCAAATAGGAAAACCAAATGAGAGTAAAAAGGTAGAAAAAGATACCCAAAAGTAGATCCCCAATTTTGTCATTATGTCTTCATTAGATGAAGCGATAAAATCGTCCTACTATAAAATTGGAATAATGTAAAACTACTTGTTTGTGCACTTTCAGAAATCGGGAAATGGAGCGCCGTCAGATGATAATTACAAACAAGGATCACAAAATAATGAAAACCAAGGAGGAAAACCATATGGGAATAAAAAGGTAGAAAAAGATAGCCAAAGGAAGAACCCCAATTTTGTCATTATGTCTTCATTAGATGAAGCGATGAAATCGTCCATATAAAAATTGAATATGTAAATCTACTTGTTTGTGCACTTTCAGAAATCGGGAAATGGAGCGCCGTCAGATGATAATTACAAACAAGGATCACAAGATAATGAAAACCAAATAGGAAAACCATATGGGAATAAAAAGGTAGGAAAAGATAGCCAGAAGTAGATACCCAATTTTGTCATTATGTCTTCATTAAATGAAGCGATGAAATCGTCCTTCTATAAAATTGGAATAATGTAAAACTACTTGTTTGTGCACTTTCAGAAATCAGGAAATGGAGCGCCGTCAGATGATAATTACAAACAAGGATCACAAGTTAATGAAAACCAAATAGGAAAACCAAATGAGAGTAAAAAGGTAGGAAAAGATAGCCAGAAGTAGATCCCCAATTTTGTCATTATGTCTTCATTAGATGAAGCGATGAAATCGTCCTACTATAAAATTGGAATAATGTAAAACTACTTGTTTGTGCACTTTCAGAAATCAGGAAATGGAGCGCCGTCAGATGATAATTACAAACAAGGATCACAAGATAATGAAAACCAAGGAGGAAAACCATATGGGAATAAAAAGGTAGGAAAAGATAGCCAGAAGTAGATACCCAATTTTGTCATTATGTCTTCATTAGATGAAGCGATGAAATCGTCCTACTATAAAATTGGAATAATGTAAAACTACTTGTTTGTGCACTTTCAGAAATCAGGAAATGGAGCGCCGTCAGATGATAATTACAAACAAGGATCACAAAATAATGAAAACCAAGTAGGAAAACCCTATGGGAATAAAAAGGTAGAAAAAGATAGCCAAAGGAAGAACCCCAATTTTGTCATTATGTCTTCATTAGATGAAGCGATGAAATCGTCAATATAAAAATTGAATAATGTAAAACTACTTTTTTGTGCACTTTCAGAAATCGGGAAATGGAGCGCCGTCAGATGATAATTACAAACAAGGATCACAAGTTAATGAAAACCAAATAGGAAAACCAAATGAGAGTAAAAAGGTAGGAAAAGATAGCCAGAAGTAGATACCCAATTTTGTCATTATGTCTTCATTAGATGAAGCGATGAAATCGTCCTACTATAAAATTGGAATAATGTAAAACTACTTGTTTGTGCACTTTCAGAAATCAGGAAATGGAGCGCCGTCAGATGATAATTACAAACAAGGATCACAAAATAATGAAAACCAAGTAGGAAAACCCTATGGGAATAAAAAGGTAGAAAAAGATAGCCAAAGGAAGAACCCCAATTTTGTCATTATGTCTTCATTAGATGAAGCGATGAAATCGTCAATATAAAAATTGAATAATGTAAAACTACTTTTTTGTGCACTTTCAGAAATCGGGAAATGGAGCGCCGTCAGATGATAATTACAAACAAGGATCACAAGATAATGAAAACCAAATAGGAAAACCAAATGAGAGTAAAAAGGTAGAAAAAGATAGCCAAAAGTAGAACCCCAATTTTGTCATTAAGTCTTTATTAGATGAAGCGATGAAATCGTCCATATAAAAATTGAATATGTAAATCTACTTGTTTGTGCACTTTCAGAAATCGGGAAATGGAGCGCCGTCAGATGATAATTACAAACAAGGATCACAAGATAATGAAAACCAAATAGGAAAATCAAATGAGAGTAAAAAGGTAGAAAAAGATAGCCAAAAGTAGAACCCCAATTTTGTCATTAAGTCTTTATTAGATGAAGCGATGAAATCGTCCATATAAAAATTGAATATGTAAATCTACTTGTTTGTGCACTTTCAGAAATCGGGAAATGGAGAACCGTCAGATGATAATTACAAGCAAGGATCACAAGATAATGAAAACCAAATAGGAAAACCAAATGAGAGTAAAAAGGTAGAAAAAGATAGCCAAAAGTATAACCCCAATTTTGTCATTAAGTCATCATTAGACGAAGCGTTGAAATCGTCCATATAAAAATTGAATAACGTAAAACTACTTGTTTGTGCACTTTCAGAAATCAGGAAATGGAGCGCCGTCAGATGATAATTACAAACAAGGATCACAAGATAATGAAAACCAAATAGGAAAACCAAATGAGAGTAAAAAGGTAGAAAAAGATAGCCAAAAGTAGATCCCCAATTTTGTCATTATGTCTTCATTAGATGAAGCGATGAAATCGTCAATATAAAAATTGAATAATGTAAAACTACTTTTTTGTGCACTTTCAGAAATCGGGAAATGGAGCGCCGTCAGATGATAATTACAAACAAGGATCACAAGATAATGAAAACCAAATAGGAAAACCAAATGAGAGTAAAAAGGTAGAAAAAGATAGCCAAAAGTAGATCCCCAATTTTGTCATTATGTCCTCATTAGACGAAGCGTTGAAATCGTCCATATAAAAATTGAATAACGTAAAACTACTTGTTTGTGCACTTTCAGAAATCAGGAAATGGAGCACCGTCAGATGATAATTACAAACAAGGATCACAAGATAATGAAAACCAAATAGGAAAACCGAATGAGAGTAAAAAGGTAGAAAAAGATAGCCAAAAGTAGATCCCCAATTTTGTCATTATGTCCTCATTAGACGAAGCGTTGAAATCGTCCATATAAAAATTGAATATGTAAATCTACTTGTTTGTGCACTTTCAGAAATCGGGAAATGGAGAACCGTCAGATGATAATTACAAACAAGGATCACAAGATAATGAAAACCAAATAGGAAAACCGAATGAGAGTAAAAAGGTAGAAAAAGATAGCCAAAAGTAGATCCCCAATTTTGTCATTATGTCCTCATTAGACGAAGCGTTGAAATCGTCCATATAAAAATTGAATATGTAAATCTACTTGTTTGTGCACTTTCAGAAATCTGGAAACGGAGCACCGTCAGATGATAATAACAAACAAGGATCACAAAATAATGAAAACCAAGTAGGAAAACCAAATGAGAGTAAAAAGGTAGAAAGAGATAGCCAAAAGTGGAATCTCAATTTTGTCATTAAGTCATCATTAGATGAAGTGATGAAATGGTCCATATAACATTTGACTAATGTAAAACTACTTGTTTGTGCACTTTCAGAAATCGGGAAATGGAGCACCGTCAGATGACAATAACAAACAAGGATCAGAAAATAATGAAAACCAAGTAGGAAAACCTTATGGGAATAAAAAGGTAGAAAAAGATAGCCAAAAGTAGAATCTCAATTTTGTCATTAAGTCATCATTAGATGAAGTGATGAAATGGTCCATATAACATGTGACTAATGTAAAACTACTTGTTTGTGCACTTTCAGAAATCGGGAAATGGAGCACCGTCAGATGATAATAACAAACAAGGATCAGAAAATAATGAAAACCAAGTAGGAAAACCATATGGGAATAAAAAGGTAGAAAAAGATAGCCAAAAGTAGAATCTCAATTTTGTCATTAAGTCATCATTAGATGAAGTGATGAAATGGTCCATATAACATTTTAATAATGTAAAACTACTTGTTTGTGCACTTTCAGAAATCGGGAAATGGACCGCCAGATGTTGAATACACAAAAGCAACTGATGATGATCTATACGAAGTAGGAAATCCACATGAGAGAAAAAAGGTAGAAAAAGATAGCCAAAAGTATAACCCCAATTTTGTCATTAAGTCATCATTAGATGAAGTGATGAAATGGTCCATATAACATGTGACTAATGTAAAACTACTTGTTTGTGCACTTTCAGAAATCGGGAAATGGAGCACCGTCAGATGACAATAACAAACAAGGATCAGAAAATAATGAAAACCAAGTAGGAAAACCTTATGGGAATAAAAAGGTAGAAAAAGATAGCCAAAAGTAGAATCTCAATTTTGTCATTAAGTCATCATTAGATGAAGTGATGAAATGGTCCATATAACATGTGACTAATGTAAAACTACTTGTTTGTGCACTTTCAGAAATCGGGAAATGGAGCACCGTCAGATGATAATAACAAACAAGGATCAGAAAATAATGAAAACCAAGTAGGAAAACCATATGGGAATAAAAAGGTAGAAAAAGATAGCCAAAAGTAGAATCTCAATTTTGTCATTAAGTCATCATTAGATGAAGTGATGAAATGGTCCATATAACATGTGACTAATGTAAAACTACTTGTTTGTGCACTTTCAGAAATCGGGAAATGGAGCACCGTCAGATGATAATAACAAACAAGGATCAGAAAATAATGAAAACCAAGTAGGAAAACCATATGGGAATAAAAAGGTAGAAAAAGATAGCCAAAAGTAGAATCTCAATTTTGTCATTAAGTCATCATTAGATGAAGTGATGAAATGGTCCATATAACATTTTAATAATGTAAAACTACTTGTTTGTGCACTTTCAGAAATCGGGAAATGGACCGCCAGATGTTGAATACACAAAAGCAACTGATGATGATCTATACGAAGTAGGAAATCCACATGAGAGAAAAAAGGTAGAAAAAGATAGCCAAAAGTATAACCCCAATTTTGTCATTAAGTCATCATTAGATGAAGTGATGAAATGGTCCATATAACATGTGACTAATGTAAAACTACTTGTTTGTGCACTTTCAGAAATCGGGAAATGGAGCACCGTCAGATGACAATAACAAACAAGGATCAGAAAATAATGAAAACCAAGTAGGAAAACCTTATGGGAATAAAAAGGTAGAAAAAGATAGCCAAAAGTAGAATCTCAATTTTGTCATTAAGTCATCATTAGATGAAGTGATGAAATGGTCCATATAACATGTGACTAATGTAAAACTACTTGTTTGTGCACTTTCAGAAATCGGGAAATGGAGCACCGTCAGATGATAATAACAAACAAGGATCAGAAAATAATGAAAACCAAGTAGGAAAACCATATGGGAATAAAAAGGTAGAAAAAGATAGCCAAAAGTAGAATCTCAATTTTGTCATTAAGTCATCATTAGATGAAGTGATGAAATGGTCCATATAACATTTTAATAATGTAAAACTACTTGTTTGTGCACTTTCAGAAATCGGGAAATGGACCGCCAGATGTTGAATACACAAAAGCAACTGATGATGATCTATACGAAGTAGGAAATCCACATGAGAGAAAAAAGGTAGAAAAAGATAGCCAAAAGTAGAATCTCAATTTTGTCATTAAGTCATCATTAGATGAAGTGATGAAATGGTCCATATAACATTTGACTAATGTAAAACTACTTGTTTGTGCACTTTCAGAAATCGGGAAATGGAGCACCGTCAGATGATAATAACAAACAAGGATCACAAAATAATGAAAACCAAGTAGGAAAACCATATGGGAATAAAAAGGTAGAAAAAGATAGCCAAAAGTAGAATCTCAATTTTGTCATTAAGTCATCATTAGATGAAGTGATGAAATGGTCCATATAACATGTGACTAATGTAAAACTACTTGTTTGTGCACTTTCAGAAATCGGGAAATGGAGCACCGTCAGATGATAATAACAAACAAGGATCAGAAAATAATGAAAACCAAGTAGGAAAACCATATGGGAATAAAAAGGTAGAAAAAGATAGCCAAAAGTAGAATCTCAATTTTGTCATTAAGTCATCATTAGATGAAGTGATGAAATGGTCCATATAACATGTGACTAATGTAAAACTACTTGTTTGTGCACTTTCAGAAATCTGGGAACGGAGCACCATCAGATGATAATAACAAACAAGGATCAGAAAATAATGAAAACCAAGTAGGAAAACCATATGGGAATAAAAAGGTAGAAAAAGATAGCCAAAAGTAGAATCTCAATTTTGTCATTAAGTCATCATTAGATGAAGTGATGAAATGGTCCATATAACATTTGAATAATGTAAAACTACTTGTTTGTGCACTTTCAGAAATCGGGAAATGGAGCACCGTCAGATGATAATAACAAACAAGGATCAGAAAATAATGAAAACCAAGTAGAAAAACCATATGGGAATAAAAAGGTAGAAAAAGATAGCCAAAAGTAGAACCCCAATTTTGTCATTAAGTCATCATTAGATGAAGTGATGAAATGGTCCATATAACATTTGACTAATGTAAAACTACTTGTTTGTGCACTTTCAGAAATCGGGAAATGGACCGCCAGATGTTGAATACACAAAAGCAACTGATGATGATCTATACGAAGTAGGAAATCCACATGAGAGAAAAAAGGTAGAAAAAGATAGCCAAAAGTATAACCCCAATTTTGTCATTAAGTCATCATTAGATGAAGTGATGAAATGGTCCATATAACATGTGACTAATGTAAAACTACTTGTTTGTGCACTTTCAGAAATCTGGAAACGGAGCACCATCAGCTGATAATAACAAACAAGGATCACAAAATAATGAAAACCAAGTAGGAAAACCAAATGAGAGTAAAAAGGTAGAAAAAGATAGCCAAAAGTATAACCCCAGTTTTGTCATTAAGTCATCATTAGATGAAGTGATGAAATGGTCCATATAACATTTGAATAATGTAAAACTACTTGTTTGTGCACTTTCAGAAATCGGGAAATGGAGCACCGTCAGATGATAATAACAAACAAGGATCAGAAAATAATGAAAACCAAGTAGAAAAACCATATGGGAATAAAAAGGTAGAAAAAGATAGCCAAAAGTAGAACCCCAATTTTGTCATTAAGTCATCATTAGATAAAGTGATGAAATGGTCCATATAACATTTGAATAATGTAAAACTACTTGTTTGTGCACTTTCAGAAATCGGGAAATGGACCGCCAGATGTTGAATACACAAAAGCAACTGATGATGATCTATACGAAGTAGGAAATCCACATGAGAGAAAAAAGGTAGAAAAAGATAGCCAAAAGTATAACCCCAATTTTGTCATTAAGTCATCATTAGATGAAGTGATGACATGGTCCATATAACATGTGACTAATGTAAAACTACTTGTTTGTGCACTTTCAGAAATCGGGAAATGGAGCACCGTCAGATGATAATAACAAACAAGGATCAGAAAATAATGAAAACCAAGTAGGAAAACCATATGGGAATAAAAAGGTAGAAAAAGATAGCCAAAAGTATAACCCCAATTTTGTCATTAAGTCATCATTAGATGAAGTGATGAAATGGTCCATATAACATTTGAATAATGTAAAACTACTTGTTTGTGCACTTTCAGAAATCTGGGAACGGAGCACCATCAGATGATAATAACAAACAAGGATCACAAAATAATGAAAACCAAGTAGGAAAACCAAATGAGAGTAAAAAGGTAGAAAAAGATAGCCAAAAGTAGAATCTCAATTTTGTCATTAAGTCATCATTAGATGAAGTGATGAAATGGTCCATATAACATTTGAATAATGTAAAACTACTTGTTTGTGCACTTTCAGAAATCGGGAAATGGACCGCCAGATGTTGAATACACAAAAGCAACTGATGATGATCTATACGAAGTAGGAAATCCACATGAGAGAAAAAAGGTAGAAAAAGATAGCCAAAAGTATAACCCCAATTTTGTCATTAAGTCATCATTAGATGAAGTGATGACATGGTCCATATAACATGTGACTAATGTAAAACTACTTGTTTGTGCACTTTCAGAAATCGGGAAATGGAGCACCGTCAGATGATAATAACAAGCAAGGATCAGAAAATAATGAAAACCAAGTAGGAAAACCATATGGGAATAAAAAGGTAGAAAAAGATAGCCAAAAGTATAACCCCAATTTTGTCATTAAGTCATCATTAGATGAAGTGATGACATGGTCCATATAACATGTGACTAATGTAAAACTACTTGTTTGTGCACTTTCAGAAATCGGGAAATGGAGCACCCTCAGATGATAATAACACGCAAGGATCAGAAAATAATGAAAACCAAGTAGGAAAACCATATGGGAATAAAAAGGTAGAAAAAGATAGCCAAAAGTATAACCCCAATTTTGTCATTAAGTCATCATTAGATGAAGTGATGAAATGGTCCATATAACATTTGAATAATGTAAAACTACTTGTTTGTGCACTTTCAGAAATCGGGAAATGGACCGCCAGATGTTGAATACACAAAAGCAACTGATGATGATCTATACGAAGTAGGAAATCCACATGAGAGAAAAAAGGTAGAAAAAGATAGCCAAAAGTATAACCCCAATTTTGTCATTAAGTCATCATTAGATGAAGTGATGAAATGGTCCATATAACATTTGACTAATGTAAAACTACTTGTTTGTGCACTTTCAGAAATCGGGAAATGGAGCACCGTCAGATGATAATAACAAACAAGGATCAGAAAATAATGAAAACCAAGTAGGAAAACCATTTGGGAATAAAAAGGTAGAAAAAGATAGCCAAAAGTAGAACCCCAATTTTGTCATTAAGTCATCATTAGATGAAGAGATTAAATGGTCCATATAACATTTGAATAATGTAAAACTACTTGTTTGTGCACTTTCAGAAATCGGGAAATGGACCGCCAGATGTTGAATACACAAAAGCAACTGATGATGATCTATACGAAGTAGGAAATTCACATGAGAGAAAAAAGGTAGAAAAATATAGCCAAAAGTATAACCCCAATTTTGTCATTAAGTCATCATTAGATGAAGTGATGAAATGGTCCATATAACATGTGACTAATGTAAAACTACTTGTTTGGGCACTTTCAGAAATCTGGAAACGGAGCACCATCAGATGATAATAACAAACAAGGATCACAAAATAATGAAAACCAAGTAGGAAAACCAAATGAGAGTAAAAAGGTAGAAAAAGATAGCCAAAAGTAGAACCCCAATTTTGTCTTTAAGTCATCATTAGATGAAGTGATGAAATGGTCCATATAACATTTTAATAATGTAAAACTACTTGTTTGTGCACTTTCAGAAATCGGGAAATGGACCGCCAGATGTTGAATACACAAAAGCAACTGATGATGATCTATACGAAGTAGGAAATTCACATGAGAGAAAAAAGGTAGAAAAATATAGCCAAAAGTATAACCCCAATTTTGTCATTAAGTCATCATTAGATGAAGTGATGACATGGTCCATATAACATGTGACTAATGTAAAACTACTTGTTTGGGCACTTTCAGAAATCTGGAAACGGAGCACCATCAGATGATAATAACAAACAAGGATCACAAAATAATGAAAACCAAGTAGGAAAACCAAATGAGAGTAAAAAGGTAGAAAAAGATAGCCAAAAGTAGAACCCCAATTTTGTCATTAAGTCATCATTAGATGAAGTGATGAAATGGTCCATATAACATTTGACTAATGTAAAACTACTTGTTTGTGCACTTTCAGAAATCGGGAAATGGAGCACCGTCAGATGATAATAACAAACAAGGATCAGAAAATAATGAAAACCAAGTAGGAAAACCATTTGGGAATAAAAAGGTAGAAAAAGATAGCCAAAAGTAGAACCCCAATTTTGTCATTAAGTCATCATTAGATGAAGTGATGAAATGGTCCATATAATATGTGACTAATGTAAAACTACTTGTTTGTGCACTTTCAGAAATCTGGAAATGGACCGCCAGATGTTGAATACACAAAAGCAACTGATGATGATCTATACGAAGTAGGAAATTCACATGAGAGAAAAAAGGTAGAAAAATATAGCCAAAAGTATAACCCCAACTTTGTCATTAAGTCATCATTAGATGAAGTGATGAAATGGTCCATATAACATTTGAATAATGTAAAACTACTTGTTTGTGCACTTTCAGAAATCGGGAAATGGAGCACCGTCAGATGATAATAACAAACAAGGATCAGAAAATAATGAAAACCAAGTAGGAAAACCATATGGGAATAAAAAGGTAGAAAAAGATAGCCAAAAGTAGAATCTCAATTTTGTCTTTAAGTCATCATTAGATGAAGTGATTAAATGGTCCATATAACATTTGAATAATGTAAAACTACTTGTTTGTGCACTTTCAGAAATCTGGAAATGGAGCACCGTCAGATGATAATAACAAACAAGGATCAGAAAATAATGAAATCCAAGTAGGAAAACCATTTGGGAATAAAAAGGTAGAAAAATATAGCCAAAAGTATAACCCCAATTTTGTCTTTAAGTCATCATTAGATGAAGTGATTAAATGGTCCATATAACATTTGAATAATGTAAAACTACTTGTTTGTGCACTTTTAGAAATCGGGAAATGGAGCACCGTCAGATGATAATAACAAACAAGGATCAGAAAATAATGAAAACCAAGTAGGAAAACCATATGGGAATAAAAAGGTAGAAAAAGATAGCCAAAAGTAGAATCTCAATTTTGTCATTAAGTCATCATTAGATGAAGTGATGAAATGGTCCATATAACATTTGAATAATGTAAAACTACTTGTTTGTGCACTTTCAGAAATCGGGAAATGGAGCACCGTCAGATGATAATAACAAACAAGGATCAGAAAATAATGAAAACCAAGTAGGAAAACCATATGGGAATAAAAAGGTAGAAAAAGATAGCCAAAAGTAGAATCTCAATTTTGTCATTAAGTCATCATTAGATGAAGTGATTAAATGGTCCATATAACATTTGAATAATGTAAAACTACTTGTTTGTGCACTTTTAGAAATCGGGAAATGGAGCACCGTCAGATGATAATAACAAACAAGGATCAGAAAATAATGAAAACCAAGTAGGAAAACCATATGGGAATAAAAAGGTAGAAAAAGATAGCCAAAAGTAGAATCTCAATTTTGTCATTAAGTCATCATTAGATGAAGTGATGAAATGGTCCATATAACATTTGAATAATGTAAAACTACTTGTTTGTGCACTTTCAGAAATCGGGAAATGGACCGCCAGATGTTGAATACACAAAAGCAACTGATGATGATCTATACGAAGTAGGAAATCCACATGAGAGAAAAAAGGTAGAAAAAGATAGCCAAAAGTATAACCCCAATTTTGTCATTAAGTCATCATTAGATGAAGTGATGAAATGGTCCATATAACATTTGACTAATGTAAAACTACTTGTTTGTGCACTTTCAGAAATCGGGAAATGGAGCACCGTCAGATGATAATAACAAACAAGGATCAGAAAATAATGAAATCCAAGTAGGAAAACCATTTGGGAATAAAAAGGTAGAAAAATATAGCCAAAAGTATAACCCCAATTTTGTCTTTAAGTCATCATTAGATGAAGTGATTAAATGGTCCATATAACATTTGAATAATGTAAAACTACTTGTTTGTGCACTTTCAGAAATCGGGAAATGGAGCACCGTCAGATGATAATAACAAACAAGGATCAGAAAATAATGAAAACCAAGTAGGAAAACCATATGGGAATAAAAAGGTAGAAAAAGATGGCCAAAAGTAGAACCTAAATTTTGTCATTATGTCATTATTTGATGAAATGGTCCATATAATATTTGACTAATGTAAAACTACTTGTTTGTGCACTTTCAGAAATCGGGAAATGGAGCACCGTCAGATGATAATAACAAACAAGGATCAGAAAATAATGAAAACCAAGTAGGAAAACCATATGGGAATAAAAAGGTAGAAAAAGATAGCCAAAAGTAGAATCTCAATTTTGTCATTAAGTCATCATTAGATGAAGTGATGAAATGGTCCATATAACATTTGAATAATGTAAAACTACTTGTTTGTGCACTTTCAGAAATCGGGAAATGGACCGCCAGATGTTGAATACACAAAAGCAACTGATGATGATCTATACGAAGTAGGAAATCCACATGAGAGAAAAAAGGTAGAAAAAGATAGCCAAAAGTATAACCCCAATTTTGTCATTAAGTCATCATTAGATGAAGTGATGAAATGGTCCATATAACATTTGACTAATGTAAAACTACTTGTTTGTGCACTTTCAGAAATCGGGAAATGGAGCACCGTCAGATGATAATAACAAACAAGGATCAGAAAATAATGAAAACCAAGTAGGAAAACCATATGGGAATAAAAAGGTAGAAAAAGATGGCCAAAAGTAGAATCTCAATTTTGTCTTTAAGTCATCATTAGATGAAGTGATGAAATGGTCCATATAACATTTGAATAATGTAAAACTACTTGTTTGTGCACTTTCAGAAATCTGGGAACGGAGCACCATCAGATGATAATAACAAACAAGGATCACAAAATAATGAAAACCAAGTAGGAAAACCAAATGAGAGTAAAAAGGTAGAAAAAGATAGCCAAAAGTATAACCCCAATTTTGTCATTAAGTCATCATTAGATGAAGTGATGAAATGGTCCATATAACATTTGAATAATGTAAAACTACTTGTTTGTGCACTTTCAGAAATCGGGAAATGGAGCACCGTCAGATGATAATAACAAACAAGGATCAGAAAATAATGAAAACCAAGTAGGAAAACCATTTGGGAATAAAAAGGTAGAAAAAGATAGCCAAGAGTAGAACCCCAATTTTGTCATTAAGTCATCATT
The DNA here is from genome assembly GCA_035046065.1 of Chymomyza procnemis. Lineage (NCBI taxonomy): Eukaryota > Metazoa > Arthropoda > Insecta > Diptera > Drosophilidae > Chymomyza > Chymomyza procnemis. Next base: position 1,407,258 of record JAWNOJ010000026.1, read on the forward strand.
AGATGAAGTGATTAAATGGTCCATATAACATTTGACTAATGTAAAACTACTTGTTTGTGCACTTTCAGAAATCGGGAAATGGAGCACCGTCAGATGATAATAACAAACAAGGATCAGAAAATAATGAAAACCAAGTAGGAAAACCATTTGGGAATAAAAAGGTAGAAAAAGATAGCCAAAAGTATAACCCCAACTTTGTCATTAAGTCATCATTAGATGAAGTGATGAAATGGTCCATATAACATTTGAATAATGTAAAACTACTTGTTTGTGCACTTTTAGAAATCGGGAAATGGAGCACCGTCAGATGATAATAACAAACAAGGATCAGAAAATAATGAAAACCAAGTAGGAAAACCATATGGGAATAAAAAGGTAGAAAAAGATAGCCAAAAGTAGAATCTCAATTTTGTCTTTAAGTCATCATTATCATTATCATCAGTGATGAAATGGTCCATATAACATTTGAATAATGTAAAACTACTTGTTTGTGCACTTTCAGAAATCTGGAAATGGAGCACCGTCAGATGATAATAACAAACAAGGATCAGAAAATAATGAAATCCAAGTAGGAAAACCATTTGGGAATAAAAAGGTAGAAAAATATAGCCAAAAGTATAACCCAAATTTTGTCTTTAAGTCATCATTAGATGAAGTGATGAAATGGTCCATATAACATTTGAATAATGTAAAACTACTTGTTTGTGCACTTTCAGAAATCGGGAAATGGAGCACCGTCAGATGATAATAACAAACAAGGATCAGAAAATAATGAAAACCAAGTAGGAAAACCATATGGGAATAAAAAGGTAGAAAAAGATAGCCAAAAGTAGAATCTCAATTTTGTCTTTAAGTCATCATTAGATGAAGTGATGAAATGGTCCATATAACATTTGAATAATGTAAAACTACTTGTTTGTGCACTTTCAGAAATCGGGAAATGGAGCACCGTCAGATGATAATAACAAACAAGGATCAGAAAATAATGAAAACCAAGTAGGAAAACCATATGGGAATAAAAAGGTAGAAAAAGATAGCCAAAAGTAGAATCTCAATTTTGTCATTAAGTCATCATTAGATGAAGTGATGAAATGGTCCATATAACATTTGAATAATGTAAAACTACTTGTTTGTGCACTTTCAGAAATCGGGAAATGGACCGCCAGATGTTGAATACACAAAAGCAACTGATGATGATCTATACGAAGTAGGAAATCCACATGAGAGAAAAAAGGTAGAAAAAGATAGTCAAAAGTATAACCCCAATTTTGTCATTAAGTCATCATTAGATGAAGTGATGAAATGGTCCATATAACATTTGACTAATGTAAAACTACTTGTTTGTGCACTTTCAGAAATCGGGAAATGGGGCACCGTCAGATGATAATAACAAACAAGGATCAGAAAATAATGAAAACCAAGTAGGAAAACCATATGGGAATAAAAAGGTAGAAAAAGATGGCCAAAACTAGAACCTAAATTTTGTCATTATGTCATTATTTGATGAAATGGTCCATATAATATTTGACTAATGTAAAACTACTTGTTTGTGCACTTTCAGAAATCGGGAAATGGGGCACCGTCAGATGATAATAACAAACAAGGATCAGAAAATAATGAAAACCAAGTAGGAAAACCATATGGGAATAAAAAGGTAGAAACAGATAGCCAAAAGTAGAATCTCAATTTTGTCATTAAGTCATCATTAGATGAAGTGATGAAATGGTCCATATAACATTTGAATAATGTAAAACTACTTGTTTGTGCACTTTCAGAAATCGGGAAATGGACCGCCAGATGTTGAATACACAAAAGCAACTGATGATGATCTATACGAAGTAGGAAATCCACATGAGAGAAAAAAGGTAGAAAAAGATAGCCAAAAGTATAACCCCAATTTTGTCATTAAGTCATCATTAGATGAAGTGATGAAATGGTCCATATAACATTTGAATAATGTAAAACTACTTGTTTGTGCACTTTCAGAAATCGGGAAATGGAGCACCGTCAGATGATAATAACAAACAAGGATCAGAAAATAATGAAAACCAAGTAGGAAAACCATATGGGAATAAAAAGGTAGAAACAGATAGCCAAAAGTAGAATCTTAATTTTGTCATTAAGTCATCATTAGATGAAGTGATGAAATGGTCCATATAACATTTGACTAATGTAAAACTACTTGTTTGTGCACTTTCAGAAATCGGGAAATGGAGCACCGTCAGATGATAATAACAAACAAGGATCAGAAAATAATGAAAACCAAGTAGGAAAACCATATGGGAATAAAAAGGTAGAAAAAGATGGCCAAAAGTAGAACCTAAATTTTGTCATTATGTCATTATTTGATGAAATGGTCCATATAATATTTGACTAATGTAAAACTACTTGTTTGTGCACTTTCAGAAATCTGGGAACGGAGCACCATCAGATGATAATAACAAACAAGGATCACAAAATAATGAAAACCAAGTAGGAAAACCAAATGAGAGTAAAAAGGTAGAAAAAGATAGCCAAAAGTATAACCCCAATTTTGTCATTAAGTCATCATTAGATGAAGTGATGAAATGGTCCATATAACATTTGAATAATGTAAAACTACTTGTTTGTGCACTTTCAGAAATCGGGAAATGGAGCACCGTCAGATGATAATAACAAACAAGGATCAGAAAATAATGAAAACCAAGTAGGAAAACCATTTGGGAATAAAAAGGTAGAAAAAGATAGCCAAGAGTAGAACCCCAATTTTGTCATTAAGTCATCATTAGATGAAGTGATTAAATGGTCCATATAACATTTGAATAATGTAAAACTACTTGTTTGTGCACTTTCAGAAATCTGGAAATGGAGCACCGTCAGATGATAATAACAAACAAGGATCAGAAAATAATGAAATCCAAGTAGGAAAACAATTTGGGAATAAAAAGGTAGAAAAATATAGCCAAAAGTATAACCCCAATTTTGTCTTTAAGTCATCATTAGATGAAGTGATGAAATGGTCCATATAATATGTGACTAATGTAAAACTACTTGTTTGTGCACTTTCAGAAATCTGGGAACGGAGCACCATCAGATGATAATAACAAACAAGGATCACAAAATAATGAAAACCAAGTAGGAAAACCAAATGAGAGTAAAAAGGTAGAAAAAGATAGCCAAAAGTAGAACCCCAATTTTGTCATTAAGTCATCATTAGATGAAGTGATTAAATGGTCCATATAACATTTGAATAATGTAAAACTACTTGTTTGTGCACTTTCAGAAATCGGGAAATGGACCGCCAGATGTTGAATACACAAAAGCAACTGATGATGATCTATACGAAGTAGGAAATCCACATGAGAGAAAAAAGGTAGAAAAAGATAGCCAAAAGTATAACCCCAATTTTGTCATTAAGTCATCATTAGATGAAGTGATGAAATGGTCCATATAACATTTGAATAATGTAAAACTACTTGTTTGTGCACTTTCAGAAATCGGGAAATGGAGCACCGTCAGATGATAATAACAAACAAGGATCAGAAAATAATGAAAACCAAGTAGGAAAACCATATGGGAATAAAAAGGTAGAAAAAGATGGCCAAAAGTAGAACCTAAATTTTGTCATTATGTCATTATTTGATGAAATGGTCCATATAATATTTGACTAATGTAAAACTACTTGTTTGTGCACTTTCAGAAATCGGGAAATGGGGCACCGTCAGATGATAATAACAAACAAGGATCAGAAAATAATGAAAACCAAGTAGAAAAACCATATGGGAATAAAAAGGTAGAAAAAGATAGCCAAAAGTAGAACCCCAATTTTGTCATTAAGTCATCATTAGATGAAGTGATTAAATGGTCCATATAACATTTGAATAATGTAAAACTACTTGTTTGTGCACTTTCAGAAATCGGGAAATGGAGCACCGTCAGATGATAATAACAAACAAGGATCAGAAAATAATGAAAACCAAGTAGGAAAACCATTTGGGAATAAAAAGGTAGAAAAAGATAGCCAAGAGTAGAACCCCAATTTTGTCATTAAGTCATCATTAGATGAAGTGATTAAATGGTCCATATAACATTTGAATAATGTAAAACTACTTGTTTGTGCACTTTCAGAAATCTGGAAATGGAGCACCGTCAGATGATAATAACAAACAAGGATCAGAAAATAATGAAAACCAAGTAGAAAAACCATATGGGAATAAAAAGGTAGAAAAAGATAGCCAAAAGTAGAACCCCAATTTTGTCATTAAGTCATCATTAGATAAAGTGATGAAATGGTCCATATAACATTTGAATAATGTAAAACTACTTGTTTGTGCACTTTCAGAAATCGGGAAATGGACCGCCAGATGTTGAATACACAAAAGCAACTGATGATGATCTATACGAAGTAGGAAATCCACATGAGAGAAAAAAGGTAGAAAAAGATAGCCAAAAGTATAACCCCAATTTTGTCATTAAGTCATCATTAGATGAAGTGATGACATGGTCCATATAACATGTGACTAATGTAAAACTACTTGTTTGTGCACTTTCAGAAATCGGGAAATGGAGCACCGTCAGATGATAATAACAAACAAGGATCAGAAAATAATGAAAACCAAGTAGGAAAACCATTTGGGAATAAAAAGGTAGAAAAAGATAGCCAAGAGTAGAACCCCAATTTTGTCATTAAGTCATCATTAGATGAAGTGATTAAATGGTCCATATAACATTTGAATAATGTAAAACTACTTGTTTGTGCACTTTCAGAAATCGGGAAATGGAGCACCGTCAGATGATAATAACAAACAAGGATCAGAAAATAATGAAAACCAAGTAGGAAAACCATATGGGAATAAAAAGGTAGAAAAAGATAGCCAAAAGTATAACCCCAATTTTGTCATTAAGTCATCATTAGATGAAGTGATGAAATGGTCCATATAACATTTGAATAATGTAAAACTACTTGTTTGTGCACTTTCAGAAATCTGGGAACGGAGCACCATCAGATGACAATAACAAACAAGGATCACAAAATAATGAAAACCAAGTAGGAAAACCAAATGAGAGTAAAAAGGTAGAAAAAGATAGCCAAAAGTAGAATCTCAATTTTGTCATTAAGTCATCATTAGATGAAGTGATGAAATGGTCCATATAACATTTGAATAATGTAAAACTACTTGTTTGTGCACTTTCAGAAATCGGGAAATGGACCGCCAGATGTTGAATACACAAAAGCAACTGATGATGATCTATACGAAGTAGGAAATCCACATGAGAGAAAAAAGGTAGAAAAAGATAGCCAAAAGTATAACCCCAATTTTGTCATTAAGTCATCATTAGATGAAGTGATGAAATGGTCCATATAACATTTGAATAATGTAAAACTACTTGTTTGTGCACTTTCAGAAATCGGGAAATGGAGCACCGTCAGATGATAATAACAAACAAGGATCAGAAAATAATGAAAACCAAGTAGGAAAACCATATGGGAATAAAAAGGTAGAAAAAGATAGCCAAGAGTAGAACCCCAATTTTGTCATTAAGTCATCATTAGATGAAGTGATTAAATGGTCCATATAACATTTGAATAATGTAAAACTACTTGTTTGTGCACTTTCAGAAATCTGGAAATGGAGCACCGTCAGATGATAATAACAAACAAGGATCAGAAAATAATGAAATCCAAGTAGGAAAACAATTTGGGAATAAAAAGGTAGAAAAATATAGCCAAAAGTATAACCCCAATTTTGTCTTTAAGTCATCATTAGATGAAGTGATGAAATGGTCCATATAATATGTGACTAATGTAAAACTACTTGTTTGTGCACTTTCAGAAATCTGGGAACGGAGCACCATCAGATGATAATAACAAACAAGGATCACAAAATAATGAAAACCAAGTAGGAAAACCAAATGAGAGTAAAAAGGTAGAAAAAGATAGCCAAAAGTAGAACCCCAATTTTGTCATTAAGTCATCATTAGATGAAGTGATGAAATGGTCCATATAACATTTGAATAATGTAAAACTACTTGTTTGTGCACTTTCAGAAATCGGGAAATGGACCGCCAGATGTTGAATACACAAAAGCAACTGATGATGATCTATACGAAGTAGGAAATCCACATGAGAGAAAAAAGGTAGAAAAAGATAGCCAAAAGTATAACCCCAATTTTGTCATTAAGTCATCATTAGATGAAGTGATGAAATGGTCCATATAACATTTGAATAATGTAAAACTACTTGTTTGTGCACTTTCAGAAATCGGGAAATGGAGCACCGTCAGATGATAATAACAAACAAGGATCAGAAAATAATGAAAACCAAGTAGGAAAACCATATGGGAATAAAAAGGTAGAAAAAGATGGCCAAAAGTAGAACCTAAATTTTGTCATTAAGTCATCATTAGATGAAGTGATGAAATGGTCCATATAACATTTGACTAATGTAAAACTACTTGTTTGTGCACTTTCAGAAATCGGGAAATGGAGCACCGTCAGATGATAATAACAAACAAGGATCAGAAAATAATGAAAACCAAGTAGGAAAACCATATGGGAATAAAAAGGTAGAAAAAGATGGCCAAAAGTAGAACCTAAATTTTGTCATTATGTCATTATTTGATGAAATGGTCCATATAATATTTGACTAATGTAAAACTACTTGTTTGTGCACTTTAAGAAATCGGGAAATGGGGCACCGTCAGATGATAATAACAAACAAGGATCAGAAAACAATGAAAACCAAGTGGGAAAACCATATGGGAATAAAAAGGTAGAAAAAGATAGCCAAAAGTAGAATCTCAATTTTGTCATTAAGTCATCATTAGATGAAGTGATGAAATGGTCCATATAACATTTGACTAATGTAAAACTACTTGTTTGTGCACTTTCAGAAATCGGGAAATGGAGCACCGTCAGATGATAATAACAAACAAGGATCAGAAAATAATGAAAACCAAGTAGGAAAACCATATGGGAATAAAAAGGTAGAAAAAGATGGCCAAAAGTAGAACCTAAATTTTGTCATTATGTCATTATTTGATGAAATGGTCCATATAATATTTGACTAATGTAAAACTACTTGTTTGTGCACTTTCAGAAATCGGGAAATGGGGCACCGTCAGATGATAATAACAAACAAGGATCAGAAAATAATGAAAACCAAGTAGGAAAACCATATGGGAATAAAAAGGTAGAAAAAGATGGCCAAAAGTAGAACCTAAATTTTGTCATTATGTCATCATTAGATGAAGTGATGAAATGGTCCATATAACATTTGAATAATGTAAAACTACTTGTTTGTGCACTTTCAGAAATCGGGAAATGGACCGCCAGATGTTGAATACACAAAAGCAACTGATGATGATCTATACGAAGTAGGAAATCCACATGAGAGAAAAAAGGTAGAAAAAGATAGCCAAAAGTATAACCCCAATTTTGTCATTAAGTCATCATTAGATGAAGTGATGAAATGGTCCATATAACATTTGAATAATGTAAAACTACTTGTTTGTGCACTTTCAGAAATCGGGAAATGGAGCACCGTCAGATGATAATAACAAACAAGGATCAGAAAATAATGAAAACCAAGTAGGAAAACCATATGGGAATAAAAAGGTAGAAAAAGATGGCCAAAAGTAGAACCCCAATTTTGTCATTAAGTCATCATTAGATGAAGTGATGAAATGGTCCATATAACATTTGACTAATGTAAAACTACTTGTTTGTGCACTTTCAGAAATCGGGAAATGGAGCACCGTCAGATGATAATAACAAACAAGGATCAGAAAATAATGAAAACCAAGTAGGAAAACCATATGGGAATAAAAAGGTAGAAAAAGATGGCCAAAAGTAGAACCTAAATTTTGTCATTATGTCATTATTTGATGAAATGGTCCATATAATATTTGACTAATGTAAAACTACTTGTTTGTGCACTTTCAGAAATCGGGAAATGGGGCACCGTCAGATGATAATAACAAACAAGGTTCAGAAAATAATGAAAACCAAGTAGGAAAACCATATGGGAATAAAAAGGTAGAAAAAGATAGCCAAAAGTAGAATCTCAATTTTGTCATTAAGTCATCATTAGATGAAGTGATGAAATGGTCCATATAACATTTGACTAATGTAAAACTACTTGTTTGTGCACTTTCAGAAATCGGGAAATGGAGCACCGTCAGATGATAATAACAAACAAGGATCAGAAAATAATGAAAACCAAGTAGGAAAACCATATGGGAATAAAAAGGTAGAAAAAGATGGCCAAAAGTAGAACCTAAATTTTGTCATTATGTCATTATTTGATGAAATGGTCCATATAATATTTGACTAATGTAAAACTACTTGTTTGTGCACTTTCAGAAATCGGGAAATGGGGCACCGTCAGATGATAATAACAAACAAGGATCAGAAAATAATGAAAACCAAGTAGGAAAACCATATGGGAATAAAAAGGTAGAAAAAGATGGCCAAAAGTAGAACCTAAATTTTGTCATTATGTCATTATTTGATGAAATGGTCCATATAATATTTGACTAATGTAAAACTACTTGTTTGTGCACTTTCAGAAATCGGGAAATGGACCGCCAGATGTTGAATACACAAAAGCAACTGATGATGATCTATACGAAGTAGGAAATCCACATGAGAGAAAAAAGGTAGAAAAAGATAGCCAAAAGTATAACCCCAATTTTGTCATTAAGTCATCATTAGATGAAGTGATGAAATGGTCCATATAACATTTGAATAATGTAAAACTACTTGTTTGTGCACTTTCAGAAATCGGGAAATGGAGCACCGTCAGATGATAATAACAAACAAGGATCAGAAAATAATGAAAACCAAGTAGGAAAACCATATGGGAATAAAAAGGTAGAAAAAGATGGCCAAAAGTAGAACCTAAATTTTGTCATTAAGTCATCATTAGATGAAGTGATGAAATGGTCCATATAACATTTGACTAATGTAAAACTACTTGTTTGTGCACTTTCAGAAATCGGGAAATGGAGCACCGTCAGATGATAATAACAAACAAGGATCAGAAAATAATGAAAACCAAGTAGGAAAACCATATGGGAATAAAAAGGTAGAAAAAGATGGCCAAAAGTAGAACCTAAATTTTGTCATTATGTCATTATTTGATGAAATGGTCCATATAATATTTGACTAATGTAAAACTACTTGTTTGTGCACTTTCAGAAATCGGGAAATGGGGCACCGTCAGATGATAATAACAAACAAGGATCAGAAAATAATGAAAACCAAGTAGGAAAACCATATGGGAATAAAAAGGTAGAAAAAGATAGCCAAAAGTAGAATCTCAATTTTGTCATTAAGTCATCATTAGATGAAGTGATGAAATGGTCCATATAACATTTGACTAATGTAAAACTACTTGTTTGTGCACTTTCAGAAATCGGGAAATGGAGCACCGTCAGATGATAATAACAAACAAGGATCAGAAAATAATGAAAACCAAGTAGGAAAACCATATGGGAATAAAAAGGTAGAAAAAGATGGCCAAAAGTAGAACCTAAATTTTGTCATTATGTCATTATTTGATGAAATGGTCCATATAATATTTGACTAATGTAAAACTACTTGTTTGTGCACTTTCAGAAATCGGGAAATGGGGCACCGTCAGATGATAATAACAAACAAGGATCAGAAAATAATGAAAACCAAGTAGGAAAACCATATGGGAATAAAAAGGTAGAAAAAGATGGCCAAAAGTAGAACCTAAATTTTGTCATTGTGTCATTATTTGATGAAATGGTCCATATAATATTTGACTAATGTAAAACTACTTGTTTGTGCACTTTCAGAAATCTGGAAATGGAGCACCGTCAGATGATAATAACAAACAAGGATCAGAAAATAATGAAAACCAAGTAGGAAAACCAAATGAGAGTAAAAAGGTAGAAAAAGATAGCTAAAAGTAGAATCTCAATTTGGTCATTATGTCTTCATTAGATGAAGCGATGAAATCGTCCAGATAACATTTGACTAATGTAAAACTACTTGTTTGTGCACTTTTAGAAATCGGGAAATGGGCCGCCAGATGTTGAATACACAAAAGCAACTGATGATGATCTATACGAAGTAGGAAATCCACATGAGAGAAAAAAGGTAGAAAAAGATGGCCAAAAGTAGAACCTCAATTTTGTCATTATGTCATCATTAGATGAAGTGATGAAATGGTCCATATAAAATTTGAATAATGTAAAACTACTTGTTTGTGCACTTTCAGAAATCGGGAAATGGAGCACCGTCAGATAATAATAACAAACAAGGATCGCAAAGTAATGAAAACCAAGTAGGAAAACTAAATGAGAGTAAAAAGGTAGAAAAAGATGGCCAAAAGTAGATCCCCAATTTTGTCATTATGTCTTCATTAGATGAAGCGATGAAATCGTCCATATAAAATTTGAATAATGTAAAACTGATTGTTTGTGCACTTTCAGAAATCGGGAAATGGAGCACCGTCAGATAATAATAACAAACAAGGATCGCAAAGTAATGAAAACCAAGTAGGAAAACTAAATGAGAGTAAAAAGGTAGAAAAAGATGGCCAAAAGTAGATCCCCAATTTTGTCATTATGTCTTCATTAGATGAAGCGATGAAATCGTCCATATAAAATTTGAATAATGTAAAACTGATTGTTTGTGCACTTTCAGAAATCGGGAAATGGAGCACCGTCAGATAATAATAACAAACAAGGATCGCAAAGTAATGAAAACCAAGTAGGAAAACCAAATGAGAGTAAAAAGGTAGAAAAAGATGGCCAAAAGTAGATCCCCAATTTTGTCATTATGTCTTCATTAGATGAAGCGATGAAATCGTCCATATAACATTTGAATAATGTAAAACTACTTGTTTTTGCACTTTCAGAAATCGGGAAATGGACCGCCAGATGTTGAATACACAAAAGCAACTGATGATGATCTATACGAAGTAGGAAATCCACATGAGAGAAAAAAGGTAGAAAAAGATGGCCAAAAGTAGATCCCCAATTTTGTCATTATGTCTTCATTAGATGAAGCGATGAAATCGTCCATATAAAATTTGAATAATGTAAAACTGATTGTTTGTGCACTTTCAGAAATCGGGAAATGGAGCACCGTCAGATAATAATAACAAACAAGGATCGCAAAGTAATGAAAACCAAGTAGGAAAACCAAATGAGAGTAAAAAGGTAGAAAAAGATGGCCAAAAGTAGATCCCCAATTTTGTCATTATGTCTTCATTAGATGAAGCGATGAAATCGTCCATATAACATTTGAATAATGTAAAACTACTTGTTTTTGCACTTTCAGAAATCTGGAAATGGAGCACCGTCAGATGATAATAACAAACAAGGATCAGAAAATAATGAAAACCAAGTAGGAAAACCATATGGGAATAAAAAGGTAGAAAAAGATGGCCAAAAGTAGAACCTAAATTTTGTCATTATGTCATTATTTGATGAAATGGTCCATATAATATTTGACTAATGTAAAACTACTTATTTGTCCACTTTCAGAAATCGGGAAATGGAGCACCGTCAGATAATAATAACAAACAAGGATCGCAAAGTAATGAAAACCAAGTAGGAAAACCCAATGAGAGTAAAAAGGTAGAAAAAGATAGCCAAAAGTAGAATCTCAATTTTGTCATTAAGTCTTCATTAGATGAAGCGATGAAATCGTCCATATAAAATTTGAATAATGTAAAACTGATTGTGCACTTTCAGAAATCGGGAAATGGAGCACAGTCAGATAATAATAACAAACAAGGATCACAAAATAATGAAAACCAAGTAGGAAAACCAAATGAGAGTAAAAAGGTAGAAAAAGATAGCTAAAAGTAGAATCTCAATTTTGTCATTATGTCTTCATTAGATGAAGCGATGAAATCGTCCAGATAACATTTGACTAATGTAAAACTACTTGTTTGTGCACTTTCAGAAATCGGGAAATGGGCCGCCAGATGTTGAATACACAAAAGCAACTGATGATGATCTATACGAAGTAGGAAATCCACATGAGAGAAAAAAGGTAGAAAAAGATGGCCAAAAGTAGAACCTCAATTTTGTCATTATGTCATCATTAGATGAAGTGATGAAATGGTCCATATAAAATTTGAATAATGTAAAACTGATTGTTTGTGCACTTTCAGAAATCTGGAAATGGAGCACCATCAGATGATAATAACAAACAAGGATCACAAAATAATGAAAACCAAGTAGAAAAACCAAATGAGACTAAAAAGGTAGAAAAAGATGGCCAAAAGTAGATCCCCAATTTTGTCATTATGTCTTCATTAGATGAAGCGATGAAATCGTCCATATAAAATTTGAATAATGTAAAACTGATTGTTTGTGCACTTTCAGAAATCGGGAAGTGGAGCACCGTCAGATAATAATAACAAACAAGGATCGCAAAGTAATGAAAACCAAGTAGGAAAACCAAATGAGACTAAAAAGGTAGAAAAAGATAGCCAAAAGTATAACCTCAATTTTGTCATTATGTCTTCATTAGATGAAGCGATGAAATGGTCCATATAAAATTTGAATAAAGTAAAACTGATTGTTTGTGCACTTTCAGAAATCGGGAAATGGAGCACCGTCAGATAATAATAACAAACAAGGATCACAAAATAATGAAAACCAAGTAGGAAAACTAAATGAGAGTAAAAAGGTAGAAAAAGATGGCCAAAAGTAGATCCCCAATTTTATCATTAAGTCTTTATTAAATAAAGTGATGAAATGGTCCATATAAAATTTGAATAATGTAAAACTGATTGTTTGTGCACTTTCAGAAATCGGGAAATGGAGCACCGTCAGATAATAATAACAAACAAGGATCACAAAATAATGAAAACCAAGTAGGAAAACTAAATGAAAGTAAAAAGGTAGAAAAAGATGGCCAAAAGTAGATCCCCAATTTTGTCATTAAGTCATCATTAGATGAAGTGATGAAATGGTCCATATAAAATTTGAATAATGTAAAACTGATTGTTTGTGCACTTTCAGAAATCGGGAAATGGAGCACCGTCAGATAATAATAACAAACAAGGATCACAAAATAATGAAAACCAAGTAGGAAAACTAAATGAAAGTAAAAAGGTAGAAAAAGATGGCCAAAAGTAGATCCCCAATTTTGTCATTATGTCTTCATTAGATGAAGCGATGAAATCGTCCATATAACATTTGAATAACGTAAAACTACTTGTTTTTGCACTTTCAGAAATCGGGAAATGGACCGCCAGATGTTGAATACACAAAAGCAACTGATGATGATCTATACGAAGTAGGAAATCCACATGAGAGAAAAAAGGTAGAAAAAGATGGCCAAAAGTAGAACCTCAATTTTATCATTAAGTCTTTATTAAATGAAGTGATGAAATGGTCCATATAAAATTTGAATAATGTAAAACTACTTGTTTGTGCACTTTCAGAAATCAGGAATTGGGGCACCGTCAGATGATAATAACAAACAAGGATCACAAAATAATGAAATCCAAGTAGGAAAACCAAATGAGAGTAAAAAGGTAGAAACAGATAGCCAAAAGTAGATCCCCAATTTTGTCATTAAGTCATCATTATATGAAGTGATGAAATGGTCCATATAAAATTTGAATAATGTAAAACTGATTGTTTGTGCACTTTCAGAAATCGGGAAATGGAGCACCGTCAGATAATAATAACAAACAAGGATCGCAAAGTAATGAAAACCAAGTAGGAAAACCAAATGAGAGTAAAAAGGTAGAAAAAAATGGCCAAAAGTAGATCCCCAATATTGTCATTATGTCTTCATTAGATGAAGCGATGAAATGGTCCATATAACATTTGAATAATGTAAAACTACTTGTTTTTGCACTTTCAGAAATCGGGAAATGGTCCGCCAGATGTTGAATACACAAAAGCAACTGATGATGATCTATACGAAGTAGGAAATCCACATGAGAGAAAAAAGGTAGAAAAAGATGGCCAAAAGTAGAACCTCAATTTTGTCATTATGTCTTCATTAGATGAAGCGATGAAATGGTCCATATAAAATTTGAATAAAGTAAAACTGATTGTTTGTGCACTTTCAGAAATCGGGAAGTGGAGCACCGTCAGATAATAATAACAAACAAGGATCACAAAATAATGAAAACCAAGTAGGAAAACTAAATGAGAGTAAAAAGGTAGAAAAAGATGGCCAAAAGTAGATCCCCAATTTTATCATTAAGTCTTTATTAAATGAAGTGATGAAATGGTCCATATAAAATTTGAATAAAGTAAAACTGATTGTTTGTGCACTTTCAGAAATCGGGAAATGGAGCACCGTCAGATAATAATAACAAACAAGGATCACAAAATAATGAAAACCAAGTAGGAAAACCAAATGAGAGTAAAAAGGTAGAAAAAAATGGCCAAAAGTAGATCCCCAATATTGTCATTATGTCTTCATTAGATGAAGCGATGAAATCGTCCATATAACATTTGAATAATGTAAAACTACTTGTTTTTGCACTTTCAGAAATCGGGAAATGGTCCGCCAGATGTTGAATACACAAAAGCAACTGATGATGATCTATACGAAGTAGGAAATCCACATGAGAGAAAAAAGGTAGAAAAAGATGGCCAAAAGTAGAACCTCAATTTTGTCATTATGTCTTCATTAGATGAAGCGTTGAAATCGTCCATATAAAAATTGAGTAACGTAAAACTACTTGTTTGTGCACTTTCAGAAATCGGGAAATGGAGCACCGACAGATGATAATAACAAACAAGGATCACAAAATAATGAAAACCAAGTAGGAAAACCAAATGAGAGTAAAAAGGTAGAAACAGATAGCCAAAAGTAGATCCCCAATTTTGTCATTAAGTCATCATTAGATGAAGTGATGAAATGGTCCATATAACATTTGAATAATGTAAAACTACTTGTTTGTGCACTTTCAGAAATCGGGAAATGGAGCACCGTCAGATGATAATAATAAACAAGGATCACAAAATAATGAAAACCAAGTAGGAAAACCAAATGAGAGTAAAAAGGTAGAAAAAGATGGCCAAAAGTAGATCCCCAATTTTGTCATTAAGTCATCATTAGATGAAGTGATGAAATGGTCCATATAACATTTGAATAATGTAAAACTACTTGTTTGTGCACTTTCAGAAATCGGGAAATGGAGCACCGTCAGATGATAATAATAAACAAGGATCACAAAATAATGAAAACCAAGTAGGAAAACCAAATGAGAGTAAAAAGGTAGAAACAGATAGCCAAAAGTAGATCCCCAATTTTGTCATTAAGTCTTCATTAGATGAAGCGATGAAATGGTCCATATAAAATTTGAATAAAGTAAAACTGATTGTTTGTGCACTTTCAGAAATCGGGAAATGGACCGCCAGATGTTGAATACACAAAAGCAACTGATGATGATCTATACGAAGTAGGAAATCCACATGAGAGAAAAAAGGTAGAAAAAGATGGCCAAAAGTAGAACCTCAATTTTGTCATTATGTCTTCATTAGATGAAGCGTTGAAATCGTCCATATAAAAATTGAGTAACGTAAAACTACTTGTTTGTGCACTTTCAGAAATCGGGAAATGGAGCACCGACAGATGATAATAACAAACAAGGATCACAAAATAATGAAAACCAAGTAGGAAAACCAAATGAGAGTAAAAAGGTAGAAAAAAATGGCCAAAAGTAGATCCCCAATATTGTCATTATGTCTTCATTAGATGAAGCGATGAAATCGTCCATATAACATTTGAATAATGTAAAACTGATTGTTTGTGCACTTTCAGAAATCGGGAAATGGAGCACCGTCAGATAATAATAACAAACAAGGATCGCAAAGTAATGAAAACCAAGGAGGAAAACCAAATGAGAGTAAAAAGGTAGAAAAAAATGGCCAAAAGTAGATCCCCAATATTGTCATTATGTCTTCATTAGATGAAGCGATGAAATCGTCCATATAACATTTGAATAATGTAAAACTACTTGTTTTTGCACTTTCAGAAATCGGGAAATGGACCGCCAGATGTTGAATACACAAAAGCAACTGATGATGATCTATACGAAGTAGGAAATCCACATGAGAGAAAAAAGGTAGAAAAAGATGGCCAAAAGTAGATCCCCAATTTTGTCATTAAGTCATCATTAGATGAAGTGATGAAATGGTCCATATAAAATTTGAATAATGTAAAACTGATTGTTTGTGCACTTTCAGAAATCGGGAAATGGAGCACCGTCAGATAATAATAACAAACAAGGATCGCAAAGTAATGAAAACCAAGTAGGAAAACCAAATGAGAGTAAAAAGGTAGAAACAGATAGCCAAAAGTAGATCCCCAATTTTGTCATTAAGTCATCATTAGATGAAGTGATGAAATGGTCCATATAAAATTTGAATAATGTAAAACTGATTGTTTGTGCACTTTCAGAAATCGGGAAATGGAGCACCGTCAGATAATAATAACAAACAAGGATCGCAAAGTAATGAAAACCAAGTAGGAAAACCAAATGAGAGTAAAAAGGTAGAAAAAAATGGCCAAAAGTAGATCCCCAATATTGTCATTATGTCTTCATTAGATGAAGCGATGAAATCGTCCATATAACATTTGAATAATGTAAAACTACTTGTTTGTGCACTTTCAGAAATCGGGAAATGGAGCACCGTCAGATGATAATAACAAACAAGGATCACAAAATAATGAAAACCAAGTAGGAAAACCAAATGAGAGTAAAAAGGTAGAAAAAGATAGCCAAAAGTAGAATCTCAATTTTGTCATTATGTCTTCATTAGATGAATCGATGAAATCGTCCATATAAAATTTGAATAATGTAAAATTGATTGTTTGTGCACTTTCAGAAATCGGGAAATGGAGCACCGTCAGATAATAATAACAAACAAGGATCGCAAAGTAATGAAAACCAAGTAGGAAAACCAAATGAGAGTAAAAAGGTAGAAAAAGATGGCCAAAAGTAGATCCCCAATTTTGTCATTATGTCTTCATTAGATGAAGCGATGAAATCGTCCATATAACATTTGAATAATGTAAAACTACTTGTTTGTGAACTTTCAGAAATCTGGAAATGGAGCACCATCAGATGATAATAACAAACAAGGATCACAAAATAATGAAAACCAAGTAGAAAAACCAAATGAGAGTAAAAAGGTAGAAAAAGATGGCCAAAAGTAGATCCCCAATTTTGTCATTATGTCTTCATTAGATGAAGCGATGAAATCGTCCATATAAAATTTGAATAATGTAAAACTGATTGTTTGTGCACTTTCAGAAATCGGGAAATGGAGCACCGTCAGATAATAATAACAAACAAGGATCGCAAAGTAATGAAAACCAAGTAGGAAAACCAAATGAGAGCAAAAAGGTAGAAAAAGATGGCCAAAAGTAGATCCCCAATTTTGTCATTATGTCTTCATTAGATGAAGCGATGAAATCGTCCATATAAAATTTGAATAATGTAAAACTACTTGTTTGTGAACTTTCAGAAATCTGGAAATGGAGCACCATCAGATGATAATAACAAACAAGGATCACAAAATAATGAAAACCAAGTAGAAAAACCAAATGAGAGTAAAAAGGTAGAAAAAGATGGCCAAAAGTAGATCCCCAATTTTGTCATTATGTCTTCATTAGATGAAGCGATGAAATCGTCCATATAAAATTTGAATAATGTAAAACTGATTGTTTGTGCACTTTCAGAAATCAGGAATTGGAGCACCGTCAGATGATAATAACAAACAAGGATCACAAAATAATGAAAACCAAGTAGGAAAACCAAATGAGAGTAAAAAGGTAGAAAAAGATGGCCAAAAGTAGTTCCCCAATTTTGTCATTATGTCTTCATTGGATGAAGCGATGAAATCGTTCATATAAAATTTGAATAATGTAAAACTTCTTGTTTGTGCACTTTCAGAAATCGGTTAATGGACCGCCAGATGTTGAATACACAAAAGCAACTGAAGATGATCTATACGAAGTAGGAAACCCACATGGGAGAAAAAAGGTAGAATAAGATAGCCAAAACTAGAACCCCAATAGAACCCATATACCAGAAAAGAGTTAGATGGCAACAACTAGAACTTAATTTTTATCATTATTTGTTCATTAGTTAAAACCATGAAATGCTTTCTTAATAAAATTTTAATGGAATACTTTTATGAAGAGCAAATTTTTTTTTGAAAAAAAGTCCCTTAAACTATTATGTTTCGTTTGCAAAAAAATATAATCTGTGTATTGCTAAGTGCAAAAATATGCACAAAAAAGCAAACAAATTACGTTCCTCGAGGACATAAATCTTTGTATTCAATTATAAATTAATATGCTAAACTGATTGATAACATCAATCATCTTTTCAGCAATGTAGAATTTGCAAAAAACTTATAAATAAATAAATAAACTTATAAATATTTTATTAAAAAATTTTAAGTTCCATTTCGAAACCGACTGAAATATGCCTTCTTTGTGTCCCCAGATGCACGGTTTAACCCCTAAATTAGACTTGTAACAAAAAGTCTAGAATAATAGGCAAAATTTTAATGCTTCAAATGATTTCAGTGGAACCAATCATTTCTCCACCCCAACCATATCTTCTAGGTCACAATAGTATGAAGTCATCCATGTCTGTCTAAGGCATTAGCCCTACGGCTTTGCTTAAGTAATGAATGTGCAGAAGATTTTTATGGTGTGCTTAACTCTGCATTTATCAAAAACGCAGGACTTGAAGGACTTTGAGAGAGAAATACAAAAAAGAGCTAATCAAATGCAAGAAAATTTTCGCATCAGTGTTCAAAGAGGTGATTATTTGAGAAATAAATTTGTAAGTTACCTTGTATATTTTCTCTAAAAACTATCACTCATATATTTCCGCTTTTCAACAGGCCAACTTTACCAAGTTTGAGAGTAATGTAATTGGAACAGAAACACAAAAAAAGGTTTTCAAGATACAGCCATCCGATAATAGTATCATGCGAATTGCATTAACTGCGGCAAATCTGCATAATAATATTAAGAGACAAGCTGTACAAGACCAAAAATCGAAGGTGCGATATTTTATTAACTTTGACTTTAATAACTATCATAATCCCATGATATTGAATAATCAACGATGGCCTAAGAATTCCGTTAAGCTATTTAAGAGAATGGGCAATGCGAAGAATAAGACAAACCTTCAAAATGGCAGAAATAAAACTCAGATATTTTATAAATATTTTCCGCTTAAAAGTGAACAATAGTTAGTTTTTAGTCGACAGCGCCATAAATAAATTAAACATCTGAGTAAAATAGGTTGCTATAGGTTTTTTGTTTACTGTCCAAAAGCGATATTTCTCTTTCTATTCTTTTAAGTTGAAGGTCGAGACGTACAACCGCTAGAGGTGGCCAACTGGTTATTACTGATTGTTAAAGTCGATAACCGATTTGGATGGAACGCTAGTCAGCACTGATTCAGATATTAGATATTGTGCTTAATGTTATATCGGGTTATCGATTTTGTGTGACTTAGAATATCGATTAAATCTGTATTTGAAACATTGCCTTGGAGTTGGCATTATGTTTAGAGTAAAATGGTCCCAAAAAATAAAATATTTATAATGATCTTTCAATAGTTTCAATAGCTTAACGATCCCATTAGTTAAAGGCATCCGTTTAACTAAGCAGAACTAAGCGAAATACATAGCTCTATTATAAATAAGCGTTACACGGTGCCCAAAGAGTCCGCACTACCTCTCTATTGCAGGGTCTCTCAGCGCACTGCTGATGTTACTTCATCTTTGAGGCGAGCTGATTAAAAATGTCGTCTTTACATGCTACACATGGCAAAAATTTAAGAAATTTGCGTATACAAGTTTAATCGTATGTATATGTATTATAGTCTTGAAGCTGCTTAAAGCTAAAGATTTAGTTGAACTGGATTTGCTTCAGAGTTTTTTAATCGAAATAACAGCAGATCTATAAAACTAGGCAACAACAATAATTACAATAGATTGTCTTTAGATACAACTATGGAAACCCCAAGAACAGCGCCGTCTGGCAAAGCACTTAACTTGGTTAAAACTAATTTTACCCGCAATTTTGATTCATAAAATGTACTCGTAGGCTTCAGTCATTCATCATGCTTTAGATAAGATCAAGTCTACAAAAAAAATACCTTAGATATATGTCTTGTGTGTCGTAAAAAATAGACTACTTGTCTACAAGCATATCGAAAATATATTGTTTATCTTCCTACCTATAAATACGCCGTAGAATTCGCAGACCTAATTAGTTGAAAAACATAAATCAAATTAAAAACAGCGAAAGAACGGAATTTTATTATGAAATTTGTAATATCTTTGTTACTGGTCATTGCACTAGTGGGACAGCAGCAGACATGTGCCAAGAGTATCCTCGGCGTACTGGGACAGGACTTTGTAAGCATTGTGGATTTCCCACTATCTAAATTACAACCTCAAAGCGCATAATTATTTCATGTTAGGGTAATCTCGGTGAGAGTATTGGCAGTGCTGCCTCCAACTTTGGACATAATGTAGCCGCCGGTGCTGCCAACTTGGGCAATAACATAGCTGGCGAAGCTGGCACTGCTGCTAAGGAAGCCGGCACACTGGGTCAGGACTTTGTAAGTATGCCGCAAAGAAACTGAGAAAATATGGCGTTTGATTCTGTGAGCTTCATATAGGGTAACCTTGGCCAAAGCATTGCCAGTGCTGCCTCCAGTTTTGGACATGAGGTGGCCAGTACAGCTACACAATTTGGGCACAATGTAGCCGATGGAGCTGCCAACTTGGGCAATACTGTGGCTAGTGAAGCGGTAAACACTTAAAAATTCATACACTTCAGGGATCTTAACTTTTTGTATTTGATAGAAAACCGTTGCTAGCGAAGCCAGCGGTACGGAGCGACAACAAACCCAAACTATTGTAAGTAGCAATGACATGATGGCGCATTCAGCAGATGCTAAGCATAACATTCCTGTGAAATTTAGACCAAATCGGCAAGCAATGTGGCCAGCTCTGCTGTTAATGTTGCCGGAGATGTGGCCAGCACAGCCGTTAATGTAGCTGGCACTGTTGCTAAGGATGCTGTTGGGGCGGCTACTGGAATTGCAAGTGGTGTAGTCGGTGAAGCCACCGGAATTGCCAGTGGAGTGGTGAGCTCAGCTACGAATGCGGCTGGAACTGTGGCTGGCACTGCTTCCAAAGTTGTTGGAGATGCAGCTAGCACAGCTTCAAAGGTGGCTGGAAATGCAGCTAGCACAGCTTCAAAGGTAGCCGGAGATGCAGCCAGCACTGCTTCAAAGGTAGCCGGAGATGCAGCCAGCACAGCTTCGAAGGTAGCTGGAGCTGCTGTTGGTACCGCCACAAAAGTAGCTGGAAATGCAGCTAACACGGCTTCGAAGGTAGCTGGAGATGCAGCCAGCACTGCTTCAAAGGTGGCTGGAGATGCAGCTAGCACAGCTTCAAAGGTAGCCGGAGATGCAGCCAGCACTGCTTCAAAGGTAGCCGGAGATGCAGCCAGCACAGCTTCGAAGGTAGCTGGAGCTGCTGTTGGTACCGCCACAAAAGTAGCTGGAAATGTAGCTAACACGGTTTCGAAGGTAGCCGGAGATGCAGCCAGCACTGCTTCGAAGGTAGCTGGAGATGCAGCCAGCACTGCTTCGAAGGTAGCTGGAGATGCAGGCAGCACTGCTTCAAAGGTAGCCGGGGATGGAGCCAAAACAGCAACTAACGTAGCAGGAACTGTTGTTGGCACCGCCACAAAAGTAGCTGGAGATGCAGCTGGCACTGCCACAAAGGTAGCGGGAAATGCAGCTGGAGCTGCTGTTGGTACCGCCACAAAAGTAGCTGGAAATGCAGCTAACACGGCTTCGAAGGTAGCTGGAGATGCAGCCAGCACTGCTTCAAAGGTGGCTGGAGATGCAGCTAGCACAGCTTCAAAGGTAGCCGGAGATGCAGCCAGCACTGCTTCAAAGGTAGCCGGAGATGCAGCCAGCACAGCTTCGAAGGTAGCTGGAGCTGCTGTTGGTACCGCCACAAAAGTAGCTGGAAATGTAGCTAACACGGCTTCGAAGGTAGCCGGAGATGCAGCCAGCACTGCTTCGAAGGTAGCTGGAGATGCAGCCAGCACTGCTTCGAAGGTAGCTGGAGATGCAGGCAGCACTGCTTCAAAGGTAGCCGGGGATGGAGCCAAAACAGCAACTAACGTAGCAGGAACTGTTGTTGGCACCGCCACAAAAGTAGCTGGAGATGCAGCTGGCACTGCCACAAAGGTAGCGGGAGATGCAGCTAAAACAGCAAAGAACGTAGCAGGAACTGTTGTTGGTACCGCCACAAAAGTTGCTGGAGATGCAGCTGGCACTGCGTCCAAGGTGGCTGGAGCTGCTGCTAGCACTGCTTCAAAGGTGGCCGGAGATGCAGCCAAAACAGCAACGAACGTAGCAGGAACTGTTGTTGGTACCGCCACAAAAGTAGCTAAAGATGCAGCTGGCACTGCCACAAAAGTTGCTGGAGATGCAGCTGGCACTGCGTCCAAGGTGGCTGGAGCTGCTGCTAGCACTGCTTCAAAGGTGGCCGGAGATGCTGCCAGTACTGTCACTAAGATAGCTGATGGTGTCACATGTGTTTGCACTGGAAATCCTGGAAGCACACAAATATCTAATACTGGAACAGTTACAGTAGGAAAAGCTACTTCTGGAACTGACATCTCTACTGGTAAAGGCCAAAACTCCGCAAGTTCTATTGGCCAAAGCGTAACTGTAGATGGTGCCACAATTATTGCCACAATGGGTGTAAGTACAATCTGAAAGCGCAGGATAACGATCTCTTGTTTCGATTTCGGAAGTAGATTTAGCGTCACATAGTTTATTCTCGAAGATATATTCCTTTAAAGTTGTCACAGCTTCACGAATTGCGTTGAAAATTTGTTAAAAAAAATTTCGGTGTGTGCTTAAAGATTTTAATTGGGCTTTTCTTCACTAAGATAATTTTTGTCTACCGAAATTATATAAACAATTAAAATATTTATTTTTTATTTATATCTTATTCTTTCCAATATGCAAACACTACGTTAGAATGATGCTGCTAAGATCATAGTAAGTATTCACTTCATATATAAGAGTTGAACTGCAACTTAAGTTTTTTAATCCCTGACAGAGTGGTTCTTCCTTAGCGGCAATACCCTTTGACGAGGAAGTAATTGGAGCACTAGGCGATGACGTCGTGAGTGCGTAGAAGCCTTAATCCCAAACGAAATAAAAAGTATAAGAGTTTTTTAACATTGCAGAACGAACTTAATGGGTTGCTGTCCAAAGTGAACGCATAATCCATCATAGACAAGCTGGAACCAGAAATATTTTTTTTTAAATTTAAATTTCAATTAAAAAACCAAAATAAAGTCTGTATCAATATATTATGTGCTTATCTGAAGTGCGTTATTTCTTATCATATAAGAACTTGCTTATTAAGCTACCTGGAACGCGCTTCTTTGTGGTTCTCTTTAATCTTAGATAGATGGGGCGCGATTATTAAATAATTTTGAATGGAACATAGTTGTAAACTCTGGAAACGGGTGCGTGATATTGGGTTTTTAAGTATTGAGAACTTGTTGCTGGCAAATAGGTAAGAATTTTGGCGATTGATTGATTAGTTACTGTGGTTCGACTTATTAGTCGGAACTTTGGTAGAAGAGGCAGAATTTTAACCTGATCGCAGCATGCAAATATATAGCTGATACGAATATAAATCATAATTTTGAGTCAGAAGCGGAATTAGTTGATGGAGAAACTCAAAAGGCTTGGTCTTTCAAAAAAAATATTTTTTTTAATGTTTTTAATTTTAGGACGAAATCCAAAAAAAATTACCTCGAACAGGAAAGTGATTCTGAATCGGAATATGTTAAGGTAGAAATACAAAAGGCATGAGCCATCATCAAGAAGGCCGCCTATGTCATTAGAGTTGTTGGTGTGAGTTTTTACAATCTTAACGAACCTTCAATGTCTTGAACTTAAGTGTGTTGTTTATTATCTTAGGACGAAAACAATAAAATCGATCTTGATGGGAAAAGCGATTCTGACTCTGAGCTGGTGCGAAGGTGAAGGCTGCGCATGTCATCCGAGTTGTTGGAGTTTTTGCCATTTTAGGATGAAATCAAAAAAAATTGAACTTGAAGAGGAAACTTGTTGTGACTTTTCACTCTTTATAAATTGTAGTTTGACCACAACTTAAATTATAAATTAAAATTGCTCACCCATTGAGAAACTCGTAAGGTTCCTGCTCGTTTCCAATTCTCAAGCGCAGAGGTGTCTTAATAGCAAAAGAAAAATCTAGAAACGTAAATGTAAAAATGTTCGTCTGACTGCTGTATGCCTAGGCCCCTGAGATTGTAAGACCTAAAACACCTAACTCGGATTTTAATGTTTTGCAAGTTTATAAGAACTAAAGCACTTAACCTCGATTTTTTATGTTTTCCAAGGAACATGTTTTTTGATATCGAGGTGTGTGATGTAACTTTCTCAAAGGATATTAAAAACAAAAAAAAAATTTATTGTGATGTATATTTTGTCTAATATTATAAACAAAATTTTCACTCACATTTTTTAGTGTTCCCAGCATTATCTCGAATTTGGCAAAAAATTAGTTATTTAGCCCCAATGATTCAAAACAATCCACACAAAGTTAATTGTTTTTTCATACATATCCTTAACATTTTTGGTAGCGCAGCGAATTTGATTTAAACCGTTTGACTTTATTATATATCTTTTTTTGAAGATTTTTTAGCTGTCCCGACATGAGGAAATAATCCACATAATCTAATTCCCAAAGGGAAAATCGATGAATAATGTGATATCAGAACACAATTTTCATGTATTTCATATATTGTTGGTAAGCAATCAATTGGCTGTATCTAAAACTCAAGAAAAAATGTATATTTCATTCCATTTGTTGCAGGGAAACTCCAGTGGAAGCAAAGCAGGAACAAGATCCACAAAATACAAAAGTTTTGGTTAATACTTCCAAAAAGTATGCAACACATAATTCGGAACAAGAGCAATGAAAAATAACTCTTTCAGATATTGTGCTATATTCTTATCTATACATTGAGCAATATAAGTCCCAACTTAGAGCAGTATTAGTGGGCGGACATTTTCTTTACGAAAATTTGACATAATAAAGCCTTCACAAACTTTCGATAGTATGACAAAGGAACATGTTGAACTGGCGACCAGTGTATCCCCAGAACCATTATGCGTACGTCTATGAATAAGGGATTATAAAAGACATCAGAAATACAAATTTTTCTATTTCTTTAATTAAAATAGCATACTCTTTTTATAAATGAAATATTTACATATTCAATAGACATAACTGTACCACACTTTAAGATCAAATATCCTTGAGTCACGGTCTCCCTAACTTTAGGAATTAAATTTGTATAACTCTTTATTGTCTATGTTTCTTTCCATACAACCCGCCGTCTAGTCTATAATAAAATCAACAACAAATTCACCTGAAAAATATTTTATTTAATCAAACTAAGAATTAGTTTTAATTTCGATAAAGAATTGTTCTATGTGAACCAACAAACTACAATATTAATGACGTTTGGCTCCCAAACAACAAAAAGATCGAATAAAGTTTACGTGATTGATTTAAAATATTGACCGCATAATTATCTGATCGAATAATCGGTTTACCGTATATAGCATTAAAATATCTTTGGAACAAAATCAATCTATATATTTAGTACTAGGAAAGATCATTGCAATTCTCATGGCATGGATCTTAGCTACGATACTTCAAAAATATTTCCGTCAGATACTTAGCCCCTTGATAGGCCACAATTGTGCCCACTCAAGTGGGACATCCGTGATTTCTTCCAGATTGCATAAAAAATAAATAAAAACTACAATAAGAAAAATAAAATTTGTTTACACTTACTAGGCAGATAAGACGTGTATAATCACTTTGAGCAGATGATAAGTTACGACATTTTTGTGTATATAAGAGCACCTTAAATTTATTTTAGCTATACTTCAAAGTAAACCCAAACAATATGCAAGCGTTACGACTCCTCGCCATTTTGGCATTCGCCTTCGTGGTTCACGCGGGAACCATCAACAATGTTGAGTTCGAGGCCCAGAAGAAGCACCACCACGATGTCGGCAAGAAGATCTGGGATGGCATCAAGACCGGTGTAGGCCTTGCTGGTAGCGCTGCTGTAAGTAGAAGGATCCTAAAGATGTTTTAGAAAGATTTTGACCAATTGGTTTCATATCTTAGGACATTTTCGACAAATTCGATGCTGAGGATGTTGAGTTCGAGGCCCAGAAGAAGCATCACCACGATGTCGGCAAGAAGATCTGGGATGGCATCAAGACCGGTGTAGGCCTTGCTGGTAGCGCTGCTGTAAGTAGAAGCATCCAAAAGATGTTTTAGAAAGATTTTAACCAATTGGTTTCATATCTTAGGACATTTTCGACAAATTCGATGCTGAGGATGTTGAGTTCGAGGCCCAGAAGAAGCACCACCACGATGTCGGCAAGAAGATCTGGGATGGCATCAAGACCGGTGTAGGCCTTGCTGGTAGCGCTGCTGTAAGTAGCAGGATCCTAAAGATGTTTTAGAAAGATTTTGACCAATTGGTTTCATATCTTAGGACATTTTCGATAAATTCGATGCTGAGGATGTTGAATTCGTGGCCCAGAAGAAGCACCACCACGATGTCGGCAAGAAGATCTGGGATGGCATCAAGACCGGTGTAGGCCTTGCTGGTAGCGCTGCTGTAAGTAGCAGGATCCTAAAGATGTTTTAGAAAGATTTTAACCAATTGGTTTCATATCTTAGGACATTTTCGATAAATTCGATGCTGAGGATGTTGAGTTCGAGGCCCAGAAGAAGCACCACCACGATGTCGGCAAGAAGATCTGGGATGGCATCAAGACCGGTGTAGGCCTTGCTGGTAGCGCTGCTGTAAGTAGCAGGATCCTAAAGATGTTTTAGAAAGATTTTAACCAATTGGTTTCATATCTTAGGACATTTTCGATAAATTCGATGCTGAGGATGTTGAGTTCGAGGCCCAGAAGAAGCACCACCACGATGTCGGCAAGAAGATCTGGGATGGCATCAAGACCGGTGTAGGCCTTGCTGGTAGCGCTGCTGTAAGTAGAAGGATCCTAAAGATGTTTTAGAAAGATTTTGACCAATTGGTTTCATATCTTAGGACATTTTCGATAAATTCGATGCTGAGGATGTTGAGTTCGAGGCCCAGAAGAAGCACCACCACGATGTCGGCAAGAAGATCTGGGATGGCATCAAGACCGGTGTAGGCCTTGCTGGTAACGCTGCTGTAAGTAGAAGGATCCTAAAGATGTTTTAGAAAGATTTTGACCAATTGGTTTCATATCTTAGGACATTTTCGACAAATTCGATGCTGAGGATGTTGAGTTCGAGGCCCAGAAGAAGCACCACCACGATGTCGGCAAGAAGATCTGGGATGGCATCAAGACCGGTGTAGGCCTTGCTGGTAGCGCTGCTGTAAGTAGCAGGATCCTAAAGATGTTTTAGAAAGATTTTAACCAATTGGTTTCATATCTTAGGACATTTTCGACAAATTCGATGCTGAGGATGTTGAATTCGTGGCCCAGAAGAAGCACCACCACGATGTCGGCAAGAAGATCTGGGATGGCATCAAGACCGGTGTAGGCCTTGCTGGTAGCGCTGCTGTAAGTAGCAGGATCCTAAAAATGTTTTAGAAAGACTTTAACCAATTGGTTTCATATCTTAGGACATTTTCGACAAATTCGATGCTGAGGATGTTGAGTTCGAGGCCCAGAAGAAGCACCACCACGATGTCGGCAAGAAGATCTGGGATGGCATCAAGACCGGTGTAGGCCTTGCTGGTAGCGCTGCTGTAAGTAGAAGGATCCCAAAGATGTTTTAGAAATATTTTAATCAATTGGTTTCATATCTTAGGACATTTTCGACAAATTCGATGCTGAGGATGTTGAGTTCGAGGCCCAGAAGAAGCACCACCACGATGTCGGCAAGAAGATCTGGGATGGCATCAAGACCGGTGTAGGCCTTGCTGGTAGCGCTGCTGTAAGTAGCAGGATCCCAAAGATGTTTTAGAAAGATTTTGACTAATTGGTTTCATATCTTAGGGCATTTTCGACAAATTCGATGCTGAGGATGTTGAGTTCGAGGCCCAGAAGAAGCACCACCACGATGTCGGCAAGAAGATCTGGGATGGCATCAAGACAGGTGTAGGCCTTGCTGGTAGCGCTGCTGTAAGTAGCAGGATCCTAAAGATGTTTTAGAAAGATTTTAACCAATTGGTTTCATATCTTAGGACATTTTCGATAAATTCGATGCTGAGGATGTTGAGTTCGAGGCCCAGAAGAAGCACCACCACGATGTCGGCAAGAAGATCTGGGATGGTATCAAGACCGGTGTAGGCCTTGCTGGTAGCGCTGCTGTAAGTAGAAGGATCCTAAAGATGTTTTAGAAACATTTTGACCAATTGGTTTCATATCTTAGGACATTTTCGACAAATTCGATGCTGAGGATGTTGAGTTCGAGGCCCAGAAGAAGCATCACCACGATGTCGGCAAGAAGATCTGGGATGGCATCAAGACCGGTGTAGGCCTTGCTGGTAGCGCTGCTGTAAGTAGCAGGATCCCAAAGATGTTTTAGAAAGATTTTGACTAATTGGTTTCATATCTTAGGACATTTTCGACAAATTCGATGCTGAGGATGTTGAGTTCGAGGCCCAGAAGAAGCACCACCACGATGTCGGCAAGAAGATCTGGGATGGCATCAAGACCGGTGTAGGCCTTGCTGGTAGCGCTGCTGTAAGTAGCAGGATCCTAAAGATGTTTTAGAAAGATTTTAACCAATTGGTTTCATATCCTAGGACATTTTCGATAAATTCGATGCTGAGGATGTTGAGTTCGAGGCCCAGAAGAAGCACCACCACGATGTCGGCAAGAAGATCTGGGATGGCATCAAGACCGGTGTAGGCCTTGCTGGTAGCGCTGCTGTAAGTAGAAGGATCCTAAAGATGTTTTAGAAAGATTTTGACCAATTGGTTTCATATCTTAGGACATTTTCGACAAATTCGATGCTGAGGATGTTGAGTTCGAGGCCCAGAAGAAGCATCACCACGATGTCGGCAAGAAGATCTGGAATGGCATCAAGACCGGTGTAGGCCTTGCTGGTAGCGCTGCTGTAAGTATCAGCAACTTGAGAAGCTCTAGGATCGAGTTTAATTCCTTGGTTTGACATTTTAGGACATTTTTGACAAATTCGATGCTGAGGATGTTGAATTCGATGCTCAGAAGCATCATCATGACGATAAAAAAGTTTGGGTAAGTGAGTTGTTATAATCCTTAAAAGTACATTTGTAATTTATATTTTTAAACAGCGTGACATCAAAAAGGGTGCCGGAATCGCATTAGGAGTTGCTGTAAGAATCCATAATACATAAGCTTATACACAGCGTCTTTAACATATATAATTTTATATCTTTAGGATCTCATGTAGGAGATTTGATGCCCTCGTCGCCTGGTAGCTGTCTAAAAATTATTTTTAAAGATTTAATTCAAGTTGTTTTTAATTTAAAAATAAATGAGACTATTTTTTGTTGTTTATTAATTTCGAAGTCACAACGAATTTTATTTAAAATTTAAACTCTTATTGAGGTGTTTTATCCAGGATAAGAATAGCTATGACAATTCTTTTTGTCAATGTAATATTTGGTTCATAGGGAAAAATTTTAATGAACATTACACCCTTTATCAATTTCGTATCGTATTCGAAGTTTCTCGTTAATTTCTCGTATCCTGTAATTAAAAAAAAAAACAAATTATTACAACTTAGTTAAAAAATGGATTGTTAGTCTTTATAAGGTATGTCACTGTTTCCTTTGACCAATGAATAGAGGCATTTCCAAGCTCTACCTTTGGAGCGATGGCATATTCGAAGAGAATAAACTTATATTGAATTTTTATGAAATAAACAATTTTCGGTGCTTGATTTCTACAATTCCTGGATTTTATAGTGGTTGCTTAAACACAATTAGATTTTGGAACGATAATATACATGAATCAGCTGATATGTGTAATTCATAAAAAATAACTAAAATTTAGATTTTAGTGGGCTGTCGAATTTTCTGTACCTCTCTTATTCAGGTTATCGAGCGGTACGAACCCTGTGACAATACCAATATAATTAGATGATTCTAAGAAGACTGCCCAATTTGTCTTCAAATAAATCGCAAATCGTATTTTTCAATCTTTCTTTAAATATACATACACTGAGTCACAAAAAATTCCATTTATTCTATTTATTCTAAAGCCCCGAAAAACCCAACTCCGCCACTGCCTCAACAAGCAATCAAATTTGAAGTACCCAAGCGATAGATCAGATGGGTTTTCGCACAAAAACCTAAAAGTGATTTGTCCAAATTACTGGATTATATTCCGTTGTACACTAGTTGAGTTTTTACTCACTTATCTTCAACGTGCCTATTGCCAGCAAGTATCGATTAAACAATATAAAATTTTATCATCGAAGTCATGATTAAAAATCTTAACAATTAAAAGTATTTCGATCTGATAGCTCTGATTTATTGAATGATTACTAAGACTGGCACGTTTCCTCATTAAAACCTACCTACATGATTGGGACTGTAAAAAATAACAACTCGAATAATTTTTTTTATTTTACTAGGATATAAGCCGATTAAGTGTGATATAGTCTGTTTTTTTCTGATTTCCCCATAAATTCGACTTATTCGTATTTTGAGTGCATTTAAAACATTAAAATTTTGGAATATTAGTTACAATTTTGCATTATGTCACCAGGAATCTTGAGCGTTTAAACATTGACATACATCAAGTGCCTAGGCGATTATCAAGTATGGTCAAAGATCCAATACCACAGCGCAGAACGCTCAGATATTTTGTTTTTAAATATTGATAATACTTAATAATCATTAACACGAACCGATTAAATTGAAAGCGCAATTTAACTACGTCATCCTAAAAACCATTATGAATTCTTACCATCCCTTGTGATTAACATATAGATTAGACTGCTTAGAGCACCTACCTAGTAGTAGATAAGTTTTTGAAAATTTTGCTATATAAGTCAGCGTCAAATCAACTGCGGTATTACTTCTGAAGTAAATCGAAACAATATGCAAGCATTAAGACTATTAGCCGTTTTGGCGTTCGCCTTGGTGGTTCAAGCAGGAACCATCAACAACGTTGAATTCGAAGCCCAAAAGAAACATCATCATGATGTGGGCAAAAAAATTTGGGTAAGTCGAATATTTCTAAGAATAATATAGAATCAGCTAATAAATTTAAAAAAAATTCAACAGGATGGCATCAAGACAGGAGTAGGTCTTGCTGGTAGCGCTGCCGTAAGTACAAACACAGTTGGATTATTTCAGGATAGACCCTAATTTTTTTATGTGCTTTCCAGGACATTTTCGACAAGTTCGATATTGAGGATGAATATGTCAAGCCCGAACCCCGCGACATTGAGTTCGAAGCCCAAAAGAAGCACCACCACGATGTCGGCAAGAAGATCTGGGATGGCATTAAGACCGGAGTTGGCCTTGCTGGAAGCGCTGCTGTATGTTAAGTAATGAAGGCTGCGTCAACAACAATTTAAGATCCTTGATATACCATTTTAGGACATTTTCGATAAGTTCGATATTGAGGATGACTATGTCAAGCCTGAGCCCCGTGAAATTGAATTCGAAGCCTACAAGAAAAAGGACCATAAGAAGGATGACAAGAAACATAAGAAACATCATGATGTAGCAAAAAAAATCTGGGTAAGTTTATTTCTGTAAGTTTTCTAAAATATATTATTTTATACCTTTTTAAATGTTGTACAGGATGACATTAAGACTGGCGTAGGACTAGCTGGTAGCGCTGCTGTAAGTAAAAACTTTACAAGTTTGTTGCCATCGATTGTAACCCCGACATTCTATTGAAGGACATTTTCGATAAATTCGATATTGAGGATGACTATGTCAAGCCTGAGCCCCGTGAAATTGAATTCGAGGCTTACAAGAAAAAGGACCATAAGAAGGATGACAAGAAACATAAGAAGCATCATGATGTAGCAAAAAAAATCTGGGTAAGTTTTGATTCTGTAAGCTATCTAAAATATATTATTTTATTCCTTTTCAAATGTTGTACAGGATGACATTAAGACTGGCGTAGGACTAGCTGGTAGCGCTGCTGTAAGTAAAAACTTTACAAGTTTGTTGCCATCGATTGTAACCCCGACATTCTATTGAAGGACATTTTCGATAAATTCGATATTGAGGATGACTACGTCAAGCCTGAGCCCCGTGAAATTGAATTCGAGGCATACAAGAAAAAGGACCATAAGAAGGATGATAAGAAGGATGACAAGAAACATAAGAAACATCATGATGTTGGAAAAAAAATCTGGGTGAGTTTATTCCTATTAGCTTTGTGGAATAAATAAAAATGATCCCCTTGAAATGTTGTACAGGATGGCATTAAGACCGGCATTGGACTAGCTGGAAGTCTTGCTGTAAGTAAAGCGCTGCAAAATTTTTACAACCAAAATTATATGAATTAATTCCTTTTTGCATTAGGATATCTTTGATGCAGAACTCGATATTGTTGAGCCCGAGACACAAAACATTTTCATTGATATGTCTCATGCCTTGCGTGATCTATCCGTAAGTTAAAAGTGCGAACGTAAAACGAAACTAGAAAATTTCTATTTTGTGCTATCTATTGCAGAAAGCACTTGACAATTTGGGAACATTTGTGTCCAAAATTGAGGGTGATGCCGAGAAAGTCTTAGGTGATGTTTCCTCTGCCCTGGAGTCTGTCGCTGTAAGTCAAATTTTTCGATATTTTGTAGGGAAAGAAAAAAATTAATTAATTTGATTGACAGAATGCTGTTACCAAGTTGGGTACTGATGTATCCACCATTGCAACCCACACAAAGGATATCTTGGGTGATATTGCCAATTCCCTTACTAACATTTCTGTAAGTGCAACTCGCGTATGTTCAAAGCATCTATTAAACGCGACCATTATTTTAGGATGTTGTTAGCAAATTGGACATCGAGGATGACTATGTTAAGCCTGAAGCCTACAACTTTATTGGTGATGTCATGCAGACAATGGGCAATACTCTTGGAAATCTGGCTGTAAGTTTTTAACATCAAATTAACTTCCTATCTTATTCTGATTTTTCCATATTTAGACCACCATTACTAACCTGTACTACAGACCTTACTAACTTGTAATGGAAATAATGTTGGCTGTTAATGGACACTTATATACTAACTTTATATAATGTCATAGCTGTATATTATCAGCCAATAGATGATATATATAATGCTCAATTGTTTATTCATCAAATAAAGCGTTTTTTGAGTTTCAATATAAAAAAAATCCCTTAACTTTGTGGCAGATATTTCCGATTTTTAAAGCTCGTGAACTGAACTTGTATATTTGTAAGATGTTGGCTTCAGATGATGTTTTGAATAGTTTGGATGGGGACATTTATCCAAAGAAAAAATGATATAGTGCATTGCAAAAATATACAGGATACTAAAAGATACAGATGCACTGTAGGGATGTCTTCATATAATGGACAGAGTGTTACCGATAAGTGAATATTCGGGTGTGGCCTATACGACAGGCATGTCTATTAGGTTTGGCGGGTATAGCAATAGGATTGAGTAATGAGTATCTATGGGTGAAAAGTCTTTAATTAATTTCGAATTTCAATTATTCAAAACTTCAAAAAATGGATAAATGATTAAAGTCAAAAATTTCATAAGTTATATAAAAAGTTGTGATATAGACAAAAATAATAAAAAATTGGTATATACTACCCATAAGATCGGTAAAATCTAACAAATCTTAATTTACGTCCAGGAAGTTGTGAAAAGCACGCAGCACGCGTATATATTGTGAGGTGTGGCAGTAAAAGCCGCAAGTATATAGCGACGAAACTGAATTGTGAATTTGTTTCTTCAGATCTTCAATTATGAAATCTATATGTACAGAGTAAATGCTTCTATAGGTTCGTATACATGTCTACCGACCCACCGACTTATAAAGCTTCTAGCTCAAAGACTTTCAATTTAAAGTCATCAAAAAATTGTTTTGGTTTTTAAATAATTCCTAAGAAGATCACAGTATCTTGTTATATATATGTATATATATTTTTTTACCTTATATCATCTGGTAAAAGCAATAAATTCAACACTCTTAAAGCTATGAAATAGCAAGCCTTGTAAAGGAACCCAAAAGAACCCATGTCAGTCTGTCTATCTCTTCGAGATAAATGTAATCAGAATAATATTTCTGCCATAAAATTAGTTATATATCTTTTGAAGATTTTGTTATTAAGTACCAGCAGGCTTTGTGAGCTCTTAAATCACATATAATATGCGTATATTTTTTCAAAGTTGGTGGCCGGATAACCCTAAATCTTGTACACCCGACTTTAATATAAAGTGACTCTCTTCGATGTTGTATGTTTAACTCCGATATCGCTGCTGAATTTTCGCCAAGAAAAAGAAACATTTTAAGTAATTATTAGTCCTTATTAAAGTATTGCTCAAATTTAGGTATATTGGTTAACTTAAACGGCGTGCTCAGGGAACCGTATCCAGCGGATTTTTGACCGGTCTGCAATATGTTCATTAAGTAACTAACACAACATGACTTACCAATTTTATTTCAAAGGCGTAAAAATTCATTAATAAGTTTTTGCTTAGATATTTCTTTATCAGATTGAATTGTCTTAAGCGAAAACAAGTAAACCAGCTAGAGTCGGAATATACCGACATCAATGTGCCCTATTTTTGGTTATACCATTTTGAAGTTGATAAAAATTATTCGCCATTGTTTTTGGTAAAATGTACTGAACATTTTTATATTTAAAAGAAATATATACTGTCTTAAAAGAAATTTTTCTATTTTTTTTCGTTATAAGTGTTTTCACCCCCAGACAGTTCGTATATATATTTTTAAAATATTTCAAATAGCTTTTTGGTGTTTTTCGAGTATTTTTTCATTTTCTGCGATAAATATAGTTTTAATGTTTTGTATTTGAGAACGTTTGATTAAGCGATTTTCAACAATATCGGCTGTTGCTACAACCTTAAACGATATGTTTACCAATCTTTGGATTTCCCACGGGACTTGTACTCACGAACACACATACAATATCAATTCAATTCAAAAAGTAATTATCTGTGGAGTACTTAGACGATTGTCGTAGAAGATGTCGCCTCTTGTTTTGTTTTGTTTACAAAACAATCATTTATTTTTGGCCAACTTGTCAATCAAGCAAGTTCAAAGACCTACGCACAGCGATACCACCAATTCCCTGGCACCACACTATATATATGTATATTTATGTATATATATATTATATTTATGTAAAAATGGCCTCTATCTAAACAAAAATGGCTGCCAGACTAGCAAATATTAAGTAATACCATGGTTATCCAATTAGTTTTTTCCGGCACTGTCTGCGCGTTATATATTTAAAATCCCCCATTCTAAAAATATGTTTCCGTCAGATAAGAATTTTTGACGATTGATATTTGACAATGGGAACGAACCTGTTTATTGATTCCATTGTCCACTTGAGTGCGACATCCGTGATATGCACTCCATTGCGGAATGAACTAAACAAAAAATATTTGTTTATCTTTCTTTGCACTTATTATGCAGATAACGAGACTATCAGCACTCACCATATACGATTAGTTTCCGAATATTTGGCTATAAAAGGCGGCTTTGTCTTAAGTCTGGTAGTACTTTTAAAGTAAATCCAAACAATATGCAAGCAGTAGGAATTTTAGCCATTTTGGCTGCCGTTTTAGTGGCGCAGTCCAATGCCGGAACTATCGGCTTTGGCACTATCATGAGCGACATGTCCCAGGTTGCCGTGGCCGGACAGAAGGTCATTGAGAAGCTGGAGAAGGATTCGACCGAACCTTTGGCTCAGCGTCATCATCATCATGTAGTCCTCCCAAACATTGTTGTAAGTGAACTTTGTTATACGAATTAAAGCGAAAATAAACTTTTTTTTTTTTAATTTAGAACAAAACTCCTGTGTTCCGTGCTGAGCAGAACTATGTTGAACCCGAAGCTCAGAACATTTTGGGCGATATGGCAAATTTCTTGGGTGACCTTGCTGTAAGTTGTATAATTGAGCCAAATAGATGAAGGGACTTAGTTTTGCAATACACTTTATAGAACACTATCACCAAGATCGATGCTGAGGATGTTGAGTTCGAGGCCCAGAAGAAGCACCACCACGATGTCGGCAAGAAGATCTGGGATGGCATCAAGACCGGTGTAGGCCTTGCTGGTAGCGCTGCTGTAAGTAGAAGGATCCCAAAGATGTTTTAGAATGATTTTAACCAAATGGTTTCACATCTTAGGATATTTTCGACAAATTCGATGCTGAGGATGTTGAGTTCGAGGCCCAGAAGAAGCACCACCACGATGTTGGCAAGAAGATCTGGGATGGTATCAAGACCGGTGTAGGCCTTGCTGGTAGCGCTGCTGTAAGTAGAAGGATCCCAAAGATGTTTTAGAATGATTTTAACCAATTGGTTTCATATCTTAGGACATTTTCGACAAATTCGATGCTGAGGATGTTGAGTTCGAGGCCCAGAAGAAGAAGCACCACCACGATGTTGGCAAGAAGATCTGGGATGGCATCAAGACCGGTGTAGGCCTTGCTGGTAGCGCTGCTGTAAGTAAAAGGAGCTGAAAGATACATATAGTCGATTTTAACACGATTATTTTATATTTTAGGATATTTTCGACAAATTTGATGCTGAGGATGACTATGTCAAGCCCGAGCCCCGTAGCATTGCCGTAAGTACCTGATAGAAATAA
The DNA here is from genome assembly GCA_035046065.1 of Chymomyza procnemis. Lineage (NCBI taxonomy): Eukaryota > Metazoa > Arthropoda > Insecta > Diptera > Drosophilidae > Chymomyza > Chymomyza procnemis. Next base: position 1,444,177 of record JAWNOJ010000026.1, read on the forward strand.
TCTTTCATTTGTTTACTGTATCTATTGTGCTTCGTTAGTCAAATGGTGCATCCATCATTGGTGAAGAAGGTGCCATCAGTGCCAAGACCATTGCCGCTGCAGCTAATGCTGCTGCTCCCTATGTTAAGCAGATGAACGAGGCTTTGGGAGATTTGGCCGTAAGTTGTCACAAAATCCGTGTCAATATAGTAACTTATATTTGAATTATACTACATAGAACACCATTACCAAGATCGATGCTGAGGATGTTGAGTTCGAGGCCCAGAAGAAGCACCACCACGATGTCGGCAAGAAGATCTGGGACGGCATCAAGACCGGAGTCGGCCTTGCTGGTAGCGCTGCTGTAAGTGATATATAAAAATGCTTTTCAACTTTAATGTTAACTTCTTGGTAAACCATTTTAGGACATTTTCGACAAATTCGATGCTGAGGATGACTATGTCAAGCCCGAGCCCCTTAGCATTGCCGTAAGTACCTGACATGAAATCATCTTTATTTTGCTTATATCAACTTGTTTCCTCTGCTAGTCAAATGGTGCATCCATCATTGGTGAAGAAGGTGCCATCAGTGCCAAGACCATTGCCGCTGCTGCCGATGCTGCTGCTCCCTATGTTAAGCAGATGAACGAGGCTTTGGGAGATTTGGCCGTAAGTGTTGCACAATTTATTAACTAACACCCACTAATTCCCTACTAATCCGCAACAGAATACCATTACCGGCTTGTAAGCTGTTTCCATTGAAGACTGATAGGTGATAGATCATATTGTGTCTTTAAGAACCAAATATTGTACGCAATAATCAGCAAATATACGAAACAGTTTTCAATTGTTGAATCACTATATAAACAATATAAAAAAAAAGCCTTTGATTACGCCCCGCGCTCAATTAGACGCTTGTGCTGAGTTTATCAACAGGAATTTAACCTCCATTAGCTTTGGGGCTTTGTTGTTTTGAAATACAAGAACTTTCGACAAGGTCACATGAGATATGCTGCAGATGCTGCTCCTCATTGTTGGACTACTTGGAATTAAAAGGGGTCAAATGATACGTAAATCAAAATCGAGACACGTGATTCTCGACAACATTAGGGGATCAAGTTACTCAGAAAACAGCAACAACACATTTTCATAAGTTTATTGCCTCTCGATACATTTATCTTGTGTTCTTGTAGTTACTTCAGTTAATTTTCTACTGACAGTGTTGGAAATTGAAAATTGGGTCAGCCTTATAGACGTTGCTGCGCTGTCCAGCTGCTCCTAAGTATGCCAAGCGGAAGACATTCAAGTTCTTGTCCCCAACATTAAACAACAATGTTTTTTATTTGTTGTGGCCTTCATATTAGCTTGCTTTATTGAGCGAAAAATTATGAACTTTAGTTACAAAAACAGAACGAAAAAAAAAACGACAACTCATGCACGACGCTAGTCCAAATCGTGCACTAATAGAACCTATAATTATGAGAAATTAACGAAAAAGTTTTGTTAATTAATTTCAACGTTTTCGAATATAAATAACAGTGACAACCCTTTGACGCCTACGTCTATATGATTTAGTTAGGTGGAAATAATGCTATATAATTTTGTCTTAATTGAAATTCATAATGGGTTAGGACACCAAAACACCAAAAACTACGACACGATTTGCCTAACACTTTTTTTGTGCGTGTAACTATGAAATTATCATACGAAATGTTATTGAAATTAGTGAAATAAATTGTGCTGTTCATGTAAGGAATTTGGAATACTCTATCTGGGAGTGAAATAAGTTGGATGTATTGTTTGATTTTTATGTCAAACCCTCTATTAGTTTGGATTTTAAGAAAAACGTATAAATTGGCTGTATATGTGCATCTCAAGGCTGCACCTCTGAGAGTCAATCTTAGGGGATTTAGTTTATATTTTTTAAGTCTGCTCTCTTAAATAAACATCATGCCAATTTATTTAACAAAATTTGTCAAACCAAAACAAATGCTTGCAAATTAATCGCAAATTTCTTAAATCGGTATTTGAAACCCCTACATGATTTCGCTGTTATTTAAGACAATGATGGATTGGTACGACATTTTTTTAATATTGCTGAAGCCAGTTTCAAAATAAAGAGTGAACAAATTAAAACCAAATTTTTTTTGCAGATTATTGTATTGTAGCTTTCCTGGTATATTTTGGATTGCCTTAAATCATTCTTTTACAGTGTAAAATTGTTTTTGAAAAAGAAAAAAATAATTGTACAGCAACAAGTTCAGCGTGACAAAATGTCATAAATTTTCACGATTGCTAATTGGGAATTACGAAAAGAGAGGGCCCATAAAAGTGACTTCACCTTGTTTTCGAATTTTCTATAATAAACTGCATATGTTTTCTACATTAATTGCAATTTGATTTGTTCTTGGCCTTAAGACTGCAACTTGCCACTGGCTACTTGCAACAACATTCAGGACACATGCGATCCAATAATGTGAACCGGTTCTCAATCGGGTCTCTATGTATGTTAGTGGTCAAGGTCTAAGGAGCAGCAGACTACAACAACAAGAAGAACAATAGAGAATAGAGACCGAAGAGACAAGGGACCAGAATACGCAGAATAAACAAAAGCCACAAAGAGTTGGAGCAATCAACTACAAAAAAGGGCAAAAACTGCAGCCAACAACAATAACAAGAATTGCATAAACAAAGTTTTTATATAAAACATATGGATATACATAGTATATACGATGTTTATTAGGGTGTTTCGCTATATTGCAGAGTTCCACAAATATAATAAGTCGCACAAAGATGAAAAGTTTAAGCTAATGTGCATATTCTACACATCAGCTAGGAGTATGGTTAGATAAGAGACTTAGAGAAAAGAATATCTGGGAAACTTAGATTAATAGAAACTTTATCATCAATTCCAAAAGCTCAAGAAGTAAGCATTTTATTTGAACATTTGTGAGTTGAGATAATCTACAATGATAATAGGATTGTAAACCTATTGATTTTAAGATCTGTTGACAACACAGGTGCGCCTCGCAGCTTAGCGGTAGCATACTCGCCTCTAAACCCGAAAAGCACTGCCTTTCAGATTGGTCTCTAAATTGTAGGTCCCTGTTCACTTCGAATAGCTATTGATAGATATAGTCAAAGAGAGTTAAATATAATAATAAAATAGTATAGAAAAAATTATATTAAAAATTATATTAAAATTATATTAAAAATAGTATAGAAATAAAAATTAAACCATAAAAGGATGGGATTCTTGGTAAATGATCTTCAGAAATATAATATAATATAAAAAAGTGAAAAAAATTATGCCATCGAAACGCTTCAGGGATTCGAAACAAATTATGCCTGATGCACCCTAATGCATTGCATGCAACAGTGTCGTGATTGCAGCTGAATAAGGAAAACAATGGTGTTTGTTTCTGTGTGTGTGTGTGTGACTGTGTTTGTGTGCCAAGGGGGTTGTCATGCGTGGTTGCAACGTTATGTACTAAAAGTACATAAGATGTATCAAAAAAAAAAGAAATAAAAAAGCGGAGCGTGCAGAAAAATGCTATAATGAAATATTTTAGCAGTACCCATAAAACGCGAAGAGAACTGGAACTGGAACTGGGACTGGGACTGGGACTGGGAACTGTGTTCCTATAGTCAGCTCACTGTTGCGTTTTCGGATTTCGCTGATTGTTGCAAGTTGTTGTTGTTTTTTGCATTGAAACTGGTTTGAAGGCAACACCAAGATACAAAAAAAGCAACCAAAAAATGCAATCCGATGATGGAAAGGTAACAGCGTGAGGAGGTGTTTGGAATACCCTGTACCTGTAGTGTCAAGGGTATGCAACAATGTTGGCAGGTAATGTGAGGTGATACACATAAAAGGTCGCTACAGAAAACTAATTAATCGCGGGTAACGATGAATGAAAGCTACCATGGCAACTCTCCTTGTGTGCGGACACCGAAATTCTATAGTTTATATAGATTCTATAGATTTATGTAGAATAATCCAAAAAATAATTTCTTAAGTTTACAAAAACCTGGAAAGTTGGAGTGTTTTGTACTTTAACCTCAAATACACAGACTGTAAGGATTTAGGTAGAATAATGCTGCCTGGAAAAAGTTAAGTTCTTCTACTTTTAACTCGATGGATCATATCTTGAGATCGAACCGTTTTTGAAAATAATAATAACATTCAAATTTTACTTTAATTCATTTACTAGAGCAAATTGTATGTAAGTAGCATGTGTAAACAATCAATTCAGGAAAAAACAACTCGGAGCTGGGCGCAAGTACCAAGATCGAGAATTATATCTCCCGCCACACAACCGTTACTAGTCCTAATAACTAAGGTGAAATCACAGCAGCTATAGTTATTGCTGAAAAATTTGTGACACAGCTTTAATTATTCATAATCCTGAAAGTAACTAAACCATGTGAATGTTTTAACAGTGTAGGGAACGTCTTAATTTTACGGAATTAATTAAAAATTGGCCAGGCATTGTGGCCGCGGTAAAGTGCAAAGATAACTAAAGAAACTACAGAGTTTTAATAAAAAAAGCAACACAATGAAGAAATTTTCTTTGTTTATTGCAACTTCTGTAGCAGCTGCAGAGAGATAAGTAGTAGACAGAGAGTGTCCACAACGTATTTATCGATTATAAAACCCAGGGGCTGGAAACCCACATCTAGGTAGTTTGTCTGTTTTGCAAATGTTGTAATATTATCTTTAAATTTTACAAATGGAAAATCACTTTGGGAACTAGTATTACATAGAATTTTCGTTCAAACAATTTTCCTTATCTTCTAAAATCATTCTATTCATTTAGTATATTCCACATTCTATCTTGATTGACTATTCAGATTCTAATCATTTTTGTACCCATTTAACTCAACTAAACTTTTTGCATATGGACTATTTTCTTTGTAAGAACATAGAAAATTTTCATCTTTTTTCAAATACCCTTAATCTTTAATGGTTATCTTTAATCTTCGCCACCTTTTCGAAAATAAGTATTTACGTTTTCCCAAAAAGTATCTAAAGAGTATACCAAATTCATTGCTGGCCACAACTTGCTCATTCTTTAGCAGCCAAAGTGAACTTACCATATCTTATCAGTCTGTGGCTAGTGGCAAGTTTTCAAAACAAGAAGTAACCAGAAGCAGAAAATGAATGAAGGGAGCAGATACTTGACCAGGTCTATGGAGCGTGTGCTATCTAACCAAACGAATCTTTCACTAAATGCGCTCAAACTCTGCCAAATTAATCGTAGTCATCATCAACTTTATCATCTTCATTCTGAGTTTCGGCTGTCAACTGTCAACTTGAAAGTTTTCCGAAGTTGTTTGGGCTGCAATAATAAATGTTTATGCCTCAAATTTGCGACACTTCACACGCACAAACAAAAAACCAACAATAACTTCATTAAAATTAATTAATGCCTAGGCACACACACACACACACTCACACGCTGACACATTAACCCATAAGGACTGCCTACTAGGTAGGCGCATTAACCCTCGGTCGGTGCCAAGGGGTCGACATCATTAAGCGCTATATCAGTTTTAATGCTTTCTTTTTAATTCCTGTTGTTATTTGAGGTTTTTCGTTTTTATTTTGGCCGAAAAATGATTCACAAATTAAATTAAATGAAGTGAGTGTGAAAATGTTTAAAGTGTGTGTCGGAGGTGTGCGGGCGGGGCACGTAAAACAAATGAAAATTCAACACTACGAGCAATGGGTACTGGGCAAAAGGAAACACGCTCAAGTGATTTTCATGCCATGCCTTGCATGTCAAATTGTTGTTGTTGTTGTTGTTGTATTCGTTGATTTTCAAATCGAGATAAGCAAATTGTTGCCGAAAAAATGTTGGCACAAAAGGAAACGATTTGGACGCCTTAATGATGATAGAGCATGACACGGAATAAATAAAAATAAAACTTCTACCCAAATTCAGAATCTTTTGAGAGTACACTTGAAAGCTAAACTAATAAAAAGGGTTGGGGGGGAATGGCATTTCAATTAAAATACTTTGTTAATAAAAGGTTTGAAAGTTTTAAATTTTTGTAGTGTGTGATTATATGCATATATTGACCAACTAATTATAAGGCACGAAAACTATATGAACGTATAATTTGCGTTGAATTCTTAATGATTTGCAACATCTAGTATTTTGCAGTTAAGATTTTAGCTTAGATTTACTTACGAAAAAGAATATAAATTTAAATGTTTCTTAACAACAATATTTTGATTGGGTATAATCTTCAATGTATCTCAAAAATAAGAAATCTACTGTGAATAAAATATATACAAAGAACCGACCATGCCTAAACTTTTAAATTACTTCAATTAGCATCATAGAAACCCCGATTACCGGGGACCTAATAACTCCAAGTGTTCCACAATTATTTGAGGGATTATCGGACAGTGGCTTAACTGCTATTAATACCACAAATAATTCCTTTTGAAGAAGCCGTAAAGACGGCGAAAAGTTAGAAAAGATCAGTGTTTTTGACTTGCTGAGTAGAAGCTAAAAAAGGACGAAACAAAATGTTTGCTTTCAAATAGAGCGAAAAAAGGAATATGTCCTAGAAAGGTGGCAATCTATAATGCTGCAAATCGCAGAATGATTCCAATAGTAGAGGTTTTAAACGTACCAGTTCTTGGCGCATGCGGATATCTTCATTGATTGCTGCTCGAAGACAAGACGGACCTTTGATTATAACTGAATCAGAGCGACGATTAAGGTTAATTAATAGCTATTTTCATGGGTTAATAGCGACTTTTTGTAAGCTATGGATGGGTGCCATCCAGTCTCCGACAATTCGTATTACAGGCAAGTAGCCTACCGACGACCGCACTCAAAATATTGTAAAAGATAACATTGTGGAATGTATCATGTCGTCGTCTTTTCTATACTTATATATATTTTTTAATATATGGATAATTCGAACATCTGCAATTTCGTAAAATCCATTTCATTTGATATAAAAATTTATTTACTTTGTAAAAAATCACTAAAAATGAATTTTTGCTTTCATTAACTTTTGATTAAACGTGTCAAAATACTATCGATTCAACACAATGTTAGTTCTTAAGAAACATTTCGAACTTGCAGAACTAGACAAAGAAATATTTTTTCAAAAAAATATAAAAAAATCTAACCGTCTTTCAAAGAAATACTATAGATACTACAACATTGCTGATGACGTCTGAAGGGTTAATGCTTGCGCTTCACATTTCGTCATATTGCCGAATTTTAAAAGATGCCAAACTTTGGCCTTGACTGCAGCCACAAGCATGTGTGTATCTTCATATATATTGACTGCTGAGCTACAGGATTGACTGAAATATTGAAATGTTCAAGTCAAATCGCTTGAAAGAAAACAGATGCCAACAAACATCTGAAGTTTCTGCTCTGCACATCATTACCAAAAAATATTTCGATAATTATTATTCCTAATATACGTATTTTTATGGCATATTTTTTTTTATTTACCCATTTTTTTTCCAACTTGTCTGACGCCTGTCAAATTGTCAGAGTCGTAAAAATAAATGTCCAAAAAAGAGTCAAGTGTGTGTGCAAATGTTTGTGTCCGCCTCAATGAGAAGTATCTGTGTGTACGAGCAACCTGTTTCACATATGCAACTGAGCTGAGAGCTCATTATTATTATAATTTGCTTACCATTTGGGTTCCATTTTCGTTGTGCATGCATCCTTTGGTGTCTCCCCCGAAACACACAAAAAAAAACACCAACAAATACTTCCAAATTTTCTGCGGTTCTGTTCCTGTTGTTGTTTTTATGATTTCTTAGGTAGAACCGGTTAGGATCCCAATCAAACTGGTTGCCAAAAATTTCAAGTTCATCTCAAGTAAGTTAAAGCTTACTATTACACACAAGTTAAAATTTATTGCAGACATGTTTCATTTTCATAACTATGTGCGTTGTTCTATATAGGATCACGCCGCATAATAAACAACCTAAACACAGCTTACTCCGGCAGCATAAAACTGCAAATGATTTGCGTGATTCGCTCAAGGTCTTGCTGTCCCACTGATAAAGAGATAATATCCACTAAGAAATCAAGAAAAAAAAAATGAAAATAAAGTAGCTGACTACGAGCCAGAGCAGCGGCAACGAGGCTCAGCCAGACCTCAAGACTCTACCCGGTTGAGCAGTGCAGTGGAAGCCCGCACATATATGGCAATGATATCATCGCCACAAAGCAGACGCAGACAACAGCAGATACAATCCAAACACAAGATACCCACACATGCAAACTCACACACACACTCTTATATAACTTCAATATTCCAAATGCTAAAGGTATTTTTTGTATGCCTTATACTTGGAGGTATAAAAGGAGTAAAGGGAGATGGAAAACGCAAAAACTTTTATGTTCCTATTGGAAATATTATCCTTAAGTCGAAATATTTTATTCGTTTATCAGTGTGTTAGATAGTAGCTCTTCTCTTAACCTTCCAAGAAATTTTAAAAATAATTTATTTTTAATTTGTACGTAATTGTATTGCTTCCTTTTGTGATAAAATTTTAACCAATTTCGAAATCACCATTTTGACACCTGAATTGGGTGGTTCTTTCAATGGAAAACGCATTATTTTTCCATATGGTAAACACCTTCTTCATTTAATATTTATACTTTTCTGATGATGCATAGTTTTTGGAAAGTATTCAGGCTTCCCAAGGGGTTAATCTTTGAAACATTTACTGCCATCTTGTTGGATTTTTCAATTAGTTTAGAAATTGGCGGACAATTAGAAAAGATCGATTGGTCAAAAAATGAAAAAATGTACGCTTTCATAAATTGAAGATAAAAATAAAGCATTTTTTTAATATTCAACAATAAATAAATTCTATAAATTGTGTTGCGAAATATTTCTGGTTTTTTAAATTATAATCCCAATCGCATCAGAACTGTAATTATATTGTTTTTTGAAAGCTTGTGTGGTGCAGGCCATTTTATTTTCGGCGTGATGTGAACTTTTTACGCTAAAAGTTTTGTTGCTATATAAATGATAATAAATATATTAACTTGACTTTTTTGTTTTAGTTTAAATCGTAAGCTCTTTTTTCCTCTATATTAGGCACTCGGTTTACTTGCAACTTTGACCACATTTTTCCCAAAAAGTTGTTCGTTGAGTTACCATAATATCTCTCCCCTAACAGATTTACTTCAAATTATAAGCGAAAACTCTGCACATATGGAAACTTTTTCACGTCACTGAGAGAATCCATACATCTAATAAAAAGGCATGCTGTCTGATTTCTATCTATGTATCTTTCCAAGGATTGTGAAAAAAAAATTATTTTTCAAAAGCTGATCAAAAAACAACCGAAATCGGGAAAAGCCGCTAAGTAAAGGCGGTTATAGAATAACACTTTCGACTATCGACTTATAATAATGACTGATTCTTTTTTTTTTGGTTTTAAAAGAATTGTAGTTAGATTATTTCCCCATCGTTGCCCAAACAAAAGTTTTGCCCTTACCTGCTGAATTGCATGGGAATGTTATCTCCCAGGATTCTCATATCGGTTCCCCCCGATCATTATCGTAAACCGTCAATCTTTCGGAACATTGCGTCCTTGGGATTTAGGTTTCTACTAAAACTAACCAATTTTGCAATCCAAATAAATAATATATATATGGTCATTGCTCCAAAGGCGGAGCGTGCTACCACTAAGCTACAAAGTCGCACACAATCCAATCCAAATTCAATCCTGAATATATTGCATATTCTACGTTGTTAAAGCATCTGATATTCGAAATGTTAAGATTTTGTCCACATACTCTGCCTCTTTACACTGAAAATGTTGAAAAAATGCAGAAATACCATACACACACACACACACACACACGACAGTCACAATCACACACACACAAACAAGTTCAAGTTTGACATGCAGGATCCCGATCCCATTCAAGGCCCCAACAGCAACAAACCAGCAAACAAAAAAAAAGAATAAGAAATAAAAAAAAACAAATAAAAATAAAACTAAAAAATACCAACAAAACGAAAAGCAAAATCGAAAACAAGTTTCGCTTTTATTTAATGCCTTGAGACAGCGCCAAGTTGCAGATTCCTCATATGTATGGATGTGTGCGTGTGGATGTATACAATGCTATGTGGCAATGGTGTATATAGAGCCATGAGGCACTACATGAGCGTAGCTGCCACATAATGTGCGTCCCTTTACGTGCCGCAGCATAAAAATGGAACAGCTTGTTGTGCGTGTGTGTGTCTCAGATCGTCGTCGCACTTAATGCTCCACTGATTGCACAACGAGCGACGCGTCGCTAGAGACGTTGTGCGAAGCCAGAGATCCCCGATTTGTAGCCAGAGCCAGACCCAGAGTCATAAAAGGGTGCTGAGGCATAATACGCGCAAAAGCCGGCCGCAGCAGCAGCAGCGGCACTAGATACAATACCTACAGCAATGGACACAATTGTAAGTGAGTTGAGAGCGATGGGACGCGGCAAGGTGAGTTTGGGGGCAACCCCCCTCTGTATGTGCCATCTAGTATATGGCATCTATGTGTGTCAGAGAATCAAGGAGTTGAAATTAAAGTAAGGCAGGAGGTTTCTTGTGCCAACAGCCATATGTTTTGGAGCGTCGCGTCGCGTCGGATCGCTCGCATGTAGTGCTTGCTATCCATACTATCCGTACAGATAGATACACATTGACTGCGCACACAATGGGCATTTAATTATTTTCACCGTGTGCCAGTTGCTAGACAACTTTGCAACCAGACCACGACGGCGACGGCGACGGCGACTTTGACTTTGACTTCCATTTTTGGGCCAATTTGCTGGGGTGTAGTACTACAATAAATGGCATGCAACAATGTTGCCGTCCAGCCAGCCAACATCCAACATGCAAGAACTGGCTATAGTTGTAGCTGCCTGCAACTGAATCCGTATCTTTAGCCAACTCTAAGCTGAACTGGGCTGGGCCACTGCCCGAGCTGACTTCAAAATTAAAAGTGATTTTTCACCAAGGATGCCGCTCGCTTGATTAATCGCAAATCGTGCGCACGCTATCGTCAAGAGATCACGTTTTTCTTTGCTTTTCGTTGCTCTTTTATTTTCGATATACTCTGTGCCCTTTGGGATAAGGGGTCTATTCAGCTAATGCTGCGCAAGGATATTTGAAAGATCAAAAGGGGAAAACGTATAATTCTAAGCTTTTATGCGCGCATGATGTGCACTTTGAATTGGAGACGAATGTATGTATAGGGTGTGGCTCTATGCGGTGCTTTGGGGAGTGGAAATAGCATTTTTTTTTTGGCGTGAAGAAAAACTGTCAATGTTTCTTCCGACTTTTGGTGTTGATTGCAATGGAATTATCTTTGAAAGCAGCATCGTGATAGGAAGAAAACGGCAATTAGTTATAAGTTAACAACGTTACAATGCAGCTCACTTCCGACGACATACTTTCCGCTACCTCGATAAACATAAAAACGCAATTTAAGATCTGCGGCACTATCTTGAGAATTGTCCAAAGAGATGCTCCTCCACATCAACACAGCTTCTGCAGTAATACTACCATGAAGTTCTGCCTGTCTTTATTACCCGATTTTACAACTTATACTCCGGAAAGATAAAAATAATATACTTAGTTTACGGATCAATAATTCTTATGATAGTAGATGCTCTTCCTCGTCGACCGAGCTTCTGCAGTAGTTATACCAAGAAGTCCTGTAGGTCTTATTCTGCGCGATAAAAATATAAGTGCAAAAATACTTAGCATAACCGGTAGAAGAAGGTATATTACGTAGAATTCCCTTTTCTGTATGGTTGATGGTAATGATAAGAGATGCTGTTCCTCGTCGCCAGAGCTACCTGCCTGCATGTGTTTAATATACATCGTATTCTCCGGAATAAAAACGATATGATATACATATGTATAAAGTTTAACTGGTAAAAAATTTTACTACATAGAATTTGCTTGATGCATGCTGGATAATGCTGGTAGTTTCATGTATCTATAGTTGATATCTGCCCTCAATATTATTATACCCAGGCGTTCAAAACAGCGAGATACTTCAAAGTCGTCTGGTTTTCTAAATGGTTACAGATACAGATTTAATATAGTATCTCTAGTAATCTCTTACTATTCCACACTTCATTGAGTTTTGTAGTACCAATTAGCAGCATAGAGTACGCGATAGTCGTACGACTCTGCCCATCATCCCATTATCGACCAAGTTTTTACTACGTAGCAGGCGGCTGGCTCGTTTATATCTTTGGTCAGTCGGAGCTTTTCATGATGGCTCGAACATGGCATAAACTGATACCAAGCTACAGCTCCCTTTTTGCTCGTAGTCTGTCTGGCTGTATGATTCATTGAAATCTTAACTTTGGTGAAACTTATGTCATGGTACACTTAGATAGTAAACACTGCGTACATATTTTGGCATCCAATTAGAGTAGTCACGCCTGTCAACATGTCACCCACCACAACAGCAGCATGCCCAGCATGTGTTTAGTTCTGTGATCTTCTGAGTTGGAACCAAATGCCATAAATTAGAGAATAATTTCGAAAACATACAACAAAACGACACTTTGTAAGACGTAATAAGTGCGAAAGAAGCATTTTTTTTTGTTTTGAAGAAGAAGTAGAAGAATCAAAAGTGTTTGTTTTGAGATCTGCGTAGAGCTTTAATATAAGAAACATATGCCAAGGCAATCCGCGCCGAAGTCGAAGTCAAAGTCGAACTCAATATTAAGGTTCGCCTGCAGCACTGATAACAGCATAATAATCCCATGGAACTCTCTCACACTCTCTCTCTCTCTCCTAACACTGTCTTGCACCATAAATCAATCTGAACGAAAAAAAAAAAAATCCAAAATTATGGCAGCAGCAGATTTTGTTGCAGCTTGAACCCTTTTGCCACAGTTCAAATGCTGTTTCATGGTGTGACATCAGCGGGTTTCAGTTTCATTTCTTTTTTTCTGGTACTTTTTTTCGATTCTTAACTAATTGTATAAAAGAAAATTTTCAACAATAAATTTAAAAAATTACTTGTTTGGTTTGCTTGTTGCTCAGCAATATCAGTGCGTCAGGGCAACAAAGTTGTTGGCGGCGTGATGTACGACGCCCTGGGGAACATTTTTATAAGCGCGGGGTCAGTTGCCGACAAATTGCCTACAGCCCAAAATGCAAATCAAAATGACAAAAGCAATTAAATTTAACCCATTTCCAATTCCAAAAAAAAATACAAAAACAAAACAAAAAATCCCGAAAAAATTGCTATATTTTTTTGTGGTTATTTCATGTGGAAAATGTACTGCATCATCATTGTATGGCAGAGCAGAGCCGCAACAAAAACCGGACCCGGGCTGCCAGCGGTTGCCAACAGTTGCAGCGTCTGTGGAAATAAAAAAAAAAAAACAAGGGGGCGCTTTTAATTATTGGCGCTTGCATGTGTCTCAATTTAAATTAGCTGCAAGGGTTACCATCCGGCAAAAGAAAAGAAAATTAAAATTCAATTTAAAAATGCCACGAAAAATGCTTAAAAAAGTCGCAGAGGGAAGCACCAAACAAAAGTCGGCTAATTCACTTTGCGTCACCTTTGCGGGGTGACAGCGTCCGCTTTACGTATCTGAGAAGGCTCAAAGGGTTGCTATTTGCCTTATTGTTAGGGAAATTAGTTTTACAATTTATTATAGCTAGAAAAGCAAAAAATAAAATCCAGAACGTAGAAGAAGCTGTAAGCCCTGTAACTGCATTTAGCGCGCTTTTCAATGCCCATAAAATATGATTTATTATTATGATATATAAATTTAATAATAAGCTGCTTCACTGTTTTTTCCTTCTTTTTTGGTCCGAATCCCGTTTAGGAAGCTACCCAAGCTACTCTTTCGCTGTACAGTAGCAGTCGAAAGTTATGGTTAATCCACACAGAGATTAGTTACTTTATGTAGTTTCTGAATTAGAAATAGCAGCGGTTTCAGACGTGGGATCCCAAAATATGAATATTCTTGTGGCTTTCTTTCTCTTTGTTTAATCTAAAAGAGCATTCGTTTTGATGGAGTTTCAATTCTGAAGGTAATGTCCGTTCTTGGATGCCCCACGCTTGTAGGTCTGGCTCTTTACTGCGGCAAAGTCTTACTACTACGTACGCGCCTTTAAAACTAAGTTAAGTGAGTTGATACCCCGTGCATTTTCCTACCAAAAAGATCTCTGTGGATCTTTATTAATTAAAGACATCACAGTTTGGATTCGGCAATCTCTATGAACAGCTATTAGTAAAGATTTCCATGCTCAATTTTTTTCAAACTTAATCAATGTTATTTGAGAAATCTTCAGTTTTCCTTTAATAAATCTAGTCTAAGATCGTACGGTACATGGATTTCCGTATAGAATAATGCGACCCTGAGCAGTGCTGTATGAAAATGCGGCTACCTGAGTACGTAACGCGTTTCATAACTTATAAAATTACTTGAAGAAATCATTTTCTTCCTGCTGCTTTATAAAAATTTCAATCAAGTTCTTTCCTCGCCTGAGACGATACTTTTATGCGGCACTGTATGTGCCCAGTTAGAGCAGCTGTCCAGAAAACCCCATAATTAACACATGATTCAATGAAACATTTTCAACACCACGACCATAAATAGACAACTTCTGTTAAGGGATGAGGTAGTGCGGCAGGAGGAGGTGGAGCAGCCTACCAAACGGGGGGCAAGAGACGTGAACTGGCAAACATCAGTCATGCAATTGCTGCAACGTTTAGCTTCGGTGGCGGGCTGCGATCCTCAATGACATTGAAATGTGCAATTGGCATGCCAAGACCTCAATCCAACAAACTGCAGCTTGGGGGAGAAGTGTGTGAAGCGTGCATTGCGCAGCAGACAACAGCCCCCGCCGCCAGAAAACCTTGAAAACGACAGCAAAGGGCTACACTGGGACCGGGTCTTGGTCTGTGGTCTCGGGATCAGCGTATAAAAGTAAACACAAGCCAGTTTAATGCCCTCCCACTCTTGTTGCTCCACTGACTGTTGGAGCAACAACGTTGTCGTCGTCGTCGTCGTCGTCGTCGTCAAGCTGGAAGAAGAGCAAACATTGTTAGCGCTAAATGCGCCTCGACAACATTTTAGTTTTCATTTTCGTTTTCGCTGCAGTTGCAAGCGGTTTTGAACGTCCCGATCCTCCCGCAGACACTGCACACTCCATACACACATATTCCCAGGCCCATAACGCCTTGAAACAATATTTACACGCCGAGCACGAAGCTGGCATGTGAATGTACTGGATGTTGGATGTGGCCTGTTGGCTGTTGAATGTGTTGCTGTCGACAGCTATGCCAAGGCATAAAGTTTAAAAATAAGCTGTACACTGGAAAAAAAATGGGTATACGAAATGGGACATGGAGTGGGAACTTGAAGGTAATAGCGGGGATCGTTAATTTTCGACTGGAATTGCACTAGAGGCTTTGGGGTTTAAAAAACTCGAAGAAAATTGTCTCTAAAGGTTGGAACTAAGTGCTGATATTTGTGTAGGTTGAGTAAAGTTCTGGATGTCCTGTTTGTTATGTCCGAAGTCCTTTTCTGCCAGTGCATTCACTTACAGTCTTATACAATGACCCGGCGATACTTAAACTTGCTGTAGTTGTAGTTGAGTTGCAGTTTGCCTGGCCTTGAAATGGACTGCAGCGCACTGAGAGCGAGAGACCAAACTACTTGTACAGAATTTTGGCCACATCTTGTATCAGGGCATAAAGTGAATTTAACAGCGGAGACCATAAAAATTTTGCTTGCAAACATTTTATAAATAGCTGCACAGCGAAAATATACATATATCCCGACAACGAGAAGTTTCCATTTTTATGTGCAAAAAAAAAGTCTTTACTCAAAATGGCGACTGGCAGAGATGAAACGACACCCAAGTCATTTTTCTAATGTCTGTCTGCCACAATGTGCCTGCCTCCTGCCCAGCCGCTGCCATAACATGCCTTCACAGAGTTAGTCCCTTTGGAGGAGGCCTGCGCAGAGAATGCAAAAATTTTAAAACAGCGATTTGGTATACTCTTTTGTCGAAGGCGGCCGAGGGTGTTTTGACATAAAAAGAGGCGAGCGAGAGTGATCGTAGAGGCAATTTGTTTCTGGAGACCTTAGTGACGCCAACCCTTGATTTACAATGATTCTCATATAGTTTATTTTTGTGAGCCTTTTTTATCTGACGCAGCTGCGTATCCAGCATATGGTCTAGGGAGATTCTTCATTTTTTAGTCGTCTCTTCCAAAATCGCCCGTGAATCAGCTAATTGAGGAGTTATCCCTACGACCCTTTGCGTATTTTCCACAAAGCACTTTCAGGGTATCCCCCAGTCGCTCAGTCGCGCGACTCTTTCACCATTTTTTATCGCAGTTTTTCTCCTCTTTTTTTTTTGGTCATGGCCTTTTGGCACTTGGCTGAGACGATACTCTGGCCGCACATTAGTTATTGTTTATGTGTCAGTTGCAACTGCAACAAGACAATGCAACATAAGTTGTTGCCGGTGTCGCTGTTGTTGTTGTTGTTGCTATGTCAAGTTCAAGGGTTCATTAAAAGACAAAAAGGGTTAGAAAAGGGCAGTTGTAGCTGTGCAACAAAACCTGCAAGTTGTGCATCAAGATAAGCAGCAGTGCAACAGACTCTCCTACGGCTGTGTCTCTCTGACGTAGTCACCGGTAACTGGGAACTCAACTTCTAACAAGCGGCGACTCCTATGTTATGCGCGCTTTTTACCTTACCTCTCCCTGGGATCAATTCGTTTTTTCTTTTTTTTTTTTGTGTCAGTTGCCGTAATCTCTAATGTCAGCTTTACATTGGGTCTTCGATATGGCTGACCTTAATCTGCATTGACATGTCTCTCAAATTAGATGATAATAAAGTTGTCAGCGTTGTTGCCACTGTGGTTGTTGTTGTTGTTGCATGTTAGTTGTCAGTCAGTAAGAGTCCAACCCGCGCACTTAATGGGCTTGCCTTACATTATTCCATGCCATGGCAACCTATATAATAACTTATATACTACTCCCCAAACACACACACACATGCTTGAGTCAGTCGAGCATAATTAAATCCAATTAAAATTTGGATTTATGAACTAGTTTGCTGAAGTTCCCAGTTGCCCATCATCATCCGCGTCAACACGTCTATAAAACTTCTGACCATCATTTTGAGACATAAAATCCAGAAACTTGTTTCATGTCTCTAGCAGGAAGTGTTAAGATGCTACATTTTATTAAAGTGCATGCAGCGTGGACATGGACATGGGACATGGGCGAACCATTTTAATGTCATACCCGCTTTTTACTGAAAGACACCAAGAGATAATATGTGATCTGAGTAATATCGGAATTGTGGAATCTGCAACTTGGAAATACGAAAATGGTCGTAGGGATAACTCTTTAATTAGCTGATTCACGGGCGATTTTGGAAGAGACGACTAAGAAATGAAGAATCTCCCTGGAACATATGCTGGATACGCATACAGGGCTTTTTAATAAAAAATTGACTTACCTATAGATCTGCCTGATTTGAAAATAGTTCCATGATACTCGGGAAATCGCTATTCATATTAAAAAGAGAGACCGACCTACGGAACATCTAAGTTGTGGATCTTAAG
Source organism: Chymomyza procnemis (assembly GCA_035046065.1). Taxonomy (NCBI): domain Eukaryota; kingdom Metazoa; phylum Arthropoda; class Insecta; order Diptera; family Drosophilidae; genus Chymomyza; species Chymomyza procnemis. The sequence continues at coordinate 1,461,777 of JAWNOJ010000026.1, forward strand.
ATCTCTCTGAAGTACTTAATAAAAGATTCATTTACGTACCCAAAGACACGGAATACCCCTCCCTTTTCACTTAAATACGGAGTTGCTGGCAGAAGAGTTTCTGATCTGCGAAATATGTAACTTGTGGATTTCTCAAGTTGTCTATACAGGGCTTATGATAGAAAATTATGCAATGTACTGATAGATCTGACTTAGGTTAAGATAAATCCGCAACAGGGAAATTGCTACAATTCATATAAAAGAGATTGGTTGATCTAAGGAATATCTGGGTTTGAAATATTCAAGTTGTTCAGATAGCACTTCTAGATTGAGAGCTTACTTATTTGAACAAAAATTCCGCGACAGTCCAGAATTCATATAAAAGTGCGCTTGAGAATCTGCACTCGAATTTTCAAGTATCTTGTTGTTAATCTCTCATGCAAATCGCAAAATACTTTTGCTTCTCCTTGAAAACTACTTTCCCATATAAATAATAATAGTTCCATGTGTAGCAGATATTTAAGATTAAAATTAAATATCACACGCTCCGAGTTGAAGCATACGAGTTGTATATGAAGATTTTGACAATGTTGCTTAACGATCGGGAATACTCAACAGACATGTGCAAGCAGCCAAGTTGTTGCTGATCCAAGAATAGCACAGGCCAGAGTAAACCAAACGCATAGATTTTTCGAGAAAATCGCGACTTTTCCTGAACGCACAACACTGCGTACACAGCGCTATCCACCGGACAAACTTCTTTCCCCTAGTCTATCAGTACTTTTTACATTAAATATAGTACTTTGTGCAACTAATAGAAGCTTTGATATATTGCACTACTGCATGAGAACCTTAAAGTTATGAGAGAGATGGGCCAAGTGCCAAGTGCATTTGCTTGGGTCGGACGATGATGACAAATGCCGCAAAGGCGAAAGATAAACCGCAACGACAAAGATAATTACACTCCTAAATAGGGGCAGTGGCAGCAACAAAGACAGCCAGCCAGACAGACAACAAACATGCGACAATGGAACGAGTGGTTAAGCCGGGAGAAGAGAGAAAGAAAGGCTGTTCTGGTGCTGTGGATGTGGTGTTGATGTGGCATGGCAGCCAGGTTAAAAGGGAACTTCGGACACAGCGAACAAATCGCATATACGCTTTAGAACGTGCTGCTGGCATAAAAGTAGTGAACTTTTTGAAAGAAGGGTGCTTGGAAGACGCTTGTCTTCAGACACCTCCATGTCGTTTTTTAGGGATTTTTCCTGCATGTTGTCTTTTTTACGAAAAATTAAAGACAATTTGAGTTATGCGAAATATGTTACACTTATATATTGGTTTCTTCTATTTAGTTACACGAGGGACATGAAGTCTTCGTTAATTTTAGGGGAATCCTAAAATGAATCCTTCAGAAGCATTTATATCTCTCAATTCTCAATTTATCTCCCGTAATCAATCCCTAAGCAAAAGAATTCGCTACTGTTGCACATGTGCAGCTGCGGTGGCAATTAACCTCCTTGGGTCAGCACTCAAGGGTTATGCAGCAATGCAGAATGCACACCCTACTCTCCCTACTCAAGGGTATCAAAAAGGGTATTTAGAGGCTGTCAATGTATGTGTAATTAGCATGCACGCAAATAAATTGTTAACATTGCTGCAGCCTGAGAGGCCGCCAACATGCCGCTCGATTTAACGAGCAGCGACTGCGGCAGCTGCGCCAACTGAGACAGCGACGACTAAAGTGTCTGCAGAGGCGATTGCAGCCAAAGCCAAAGGCTGTGCCCCCATGCCCCCATGCAGCACAAACAAACAACACGCATTTGAAGAGTTTGTGTGGCAAAAGACGCGTCGTAGGAGAGAAGCGGGCAAAAGCTGCTCTATGGTTGAGTCTTAAGTATACCCAACGTATGCAACGTAGCGTTTCAATTTATGCGAAGTGATTCGTCATGCGGTTAACTTTAGAATCTGCTCACACACACACACACACACACACACACTGACACACACGCCATACATTCTCAAGTACACGCACACACACACACTGAAGAGCATTGGTGTTATTGCCACGTTGCAGTCTGTTGCATTTGCATACGCTGAAGAAGCGAGAGGGCATTGAAACCTAGAGAGCCATAGCAACACATGGGTAGATTTGTGCAAAAGGGGGTCTTACTTGATGTTTGTTTATCTAAGATTGGAAGAGCACAAACTTGAATATTCGACGGAAAAAGCAAGATCCACAGTGGTGAGAGTACGATTCTTTCATACTTTCTTTCCAATGGAAATTTCAAAATTTTATTTTCTCAATTTCTCAGAATAAGTTACATGTATGATGATGATGTTAACATTATAATTGTACAGCATGCTTCCTTGTGATGCAAATGTTGTCAAGATGAGCAGCCGGGTTGCTTTAAGAATTGCTTCCAAGCTCGAACAACTCATTCTATTGGGAACCTCAGCAAGGTACCTACAACTGAAAAGAGCAAAATTTTAGACACTACAGTGCCCTATAGCAGTAAACAAGTTCAAGTAGAGATTTTAAATCGGTATTGAGGTTAGGGAGTTCGTTTTAGGATTACGATTTTTGATAATAACTTTTAATCCTTTACTTTACAATCCGTCCCTGCCATCAAGCAGGAATTTTGAACACCTATGCCCGCATTCCAAGCCTCACATGTTACGTAGCGCCCTTAGGTCTTACCCTTGGGATTTATGTAGTGGTTCAAAGCTCAAAAGACACATTCTATTGTGAACCTAGGAAATGTATATAACTTGGAACCCTGCAACTAGAAGCGACTATTAAATATAGCTTCGAATTAAAGACAACTGTGATAGGGCTAAAAATTTACACACCTCAGTGCCCTATAGAAATAAATTTTAAAGATTATAAGTGTATTTGGGAGTTCTGGTTTTTTTCGTTGATTACTTTCTTTTTTTACAGAAAATGCCTAAATTTCGTCTCTGCCATCAAGTACTTTGCAGAGTGACCCCCCATAACTACGCCACTGACATATGCACACACACACACACTCGCACTCACACACGGCGCACATAAGCTGCTGCAAGTCCAAGGCAAAGTTTGGCGGGCGTGGAGCTGCATCTATGAGTTGGGTAGTCGGTCGGTGACGACTGGTCGGTGGGGTTGCCACAACTCAATTGGCAACGTTGACACTGCCATTTGTTTCGCTTTTCATGCCTTTTGTTTAGCCTTTCGCTGCGCTCTCTTTACATAGTTTTTATTTTCTTTTTTACTTAACTATTTTTTTTTTTTTGTATTGTTGCAACAGCTGCGCTGCTTTTGCAGCAAAGTCGGCGCTGACGGCGACGTCAACGACAACGCCAGCGTTGACCATGAAAAAGTTTAAACACCTTCCAACGGAGAGCGCCTCTAATGAAATGTTGAAATGTTTGTTGTCTCGTTATTAGTTAATAGCAACCGCATGGGGCTGATTAGTCGCTGTAGACCCTAGAGACACCCAGACCCCCAGACCCACAGACCCAAGAGCCACAGTCTCAGACTGGGGCTAGACCTATCGATAGCTGCAATGCTGACAGCACACAATTTGTCAAATGAGCGCGTCATTGTTGTTGCCTTTGCTTTGGCTCTTGGGTTGGGGTTTGCCTTTCGCTGTCTTGTCTTGGCCAACAGGCTCTCTCAATGGCTAATAACTATGGTACAAATACACATAAAGTATATAGTATATGATGGTACTATCTGTTGATAAGCACAGTACTTAAGTAGTCTAAATAGTACATATGGTCTGCTAATGAAGTTTCTTGATATTTGTCGTAGGCCCAGGCCAGCAGCAAGAGCTGAGTTATTTTCCGCAGATTATAGGCCGTTCACCTGGGTTCTAGTTGGGTAACAAATGCGTAGCAGCATTTTAGGAGTTAAGGAATATTTTGACAATAGATATATTTGCAATCTTAATGAATGTTGGCTTGGGTAACACTTGGCTATAGTTCCACTAAAATCTTGTTGTAAGCGCTTCAAAGGAGCAGCATGGAGATATCTCTATTAATTGTTGACGAAGAAAACAGACCTCTATGGCACTTCTAGCTACGGCACCACAGACCTTCTGATGGAGAGGCGAGTTCCCTACCAACTTTATACCCGATGGCTACGGGTGGATCAAAATAATACTTTTAAAAAATGTCGATAGCAACTATAATTTGAGATAGTCAATTATTTTACCTTCGACGATTCAAATATGTTGAAAACTCATACAAATCTAATGAAATTGGTTTGGTAGGCTTTCAGCTGGTTACTGCAAGAGTAGATAGAACTTCCTCCACTTGTTTTTTTTATTTGGCTTCAAGCCATTCCCTTCGTCGACTTTCGAATTTGGTGGTTAGCATTCTCCATTTGGTGACTCCAAAAGTACATCGAACCTTTTGTTTCGAACCTTCTCGATTTGTTCCTTTCGTCTGATTTGAGGGCATCCCCTCGTCTTTTCCATTTGGTCGTTAGCCTGATCCATTTGGTTACTCCAAGACTAGATAGAACCTTCAGCACTTGGCCTTTTCGACTGAGTCGAGGTCGTCCCCTTCGTCGTCTTTTGCATTTGGTCGTTAGCCTTTTCCAGCTGGTTACTCCAAGAATCTCATCCACTTGGTCTTTTCGTCTGAAGGGAGTTTGGCCCTTTCGTCTTCATTCTTCGGTGATCGCATCTAATACCTTCTTTGCTGGAGCTACTTCTTCTTCATTCATGCACATGGCCGAGCTAGCGCAGACTTGGTATCGTAATACACTAGACGACATCTATTCATTTAAATGAGATTCTCAATACGAAAGTTTCAGGAATCAATCCTTTGAAACCGACCCTATATCATCGTATCAAAGTAGGAGTTGATTTCGTATCTAAAGAGAACTTTTAAGACAGAATACAAATTGTCATTTTCAGTCCACAGCAGTTCCCCGTTCTAAAATAATCGCTAAATCTGTCATAGTAACCTAGCACATTGTTACGTTTTCATCAAAAAAAAAGTTACTATTGTTACTCTTTATGATCCTCATAATTTCCGACTAAGCTGCTCCTCCTATTGAAAACTCAACAAACAATAAAAAAGGTCACATTTTTGGGGCACGCAAAAAGCAACGGGCAACATTGTGGTATTTATTATGTGTACCCCATGTACACACATTTCTCGATAGATACAAACAAAGATTTGTATCCATTTGTACATGGAAATATGCGGCACTTTGATACCGCTAAGACCCATAAGCTACAAAAACAACAAAAATCTACAACTATAAAAAATTAATAAATTCAAATAACAAACAAACAAAAAAAAAATGCCAAATAAATAGGCCTCAAGATTTCCGATCTACTTGGACTTGGGCTTTGATTGCCACTCACAACAAACTTGCATACATTTTCAAGTATTTATTTTTTTATTTTTTAATTTACCGAAAAAGTTTTGTCAATAGTTTCCCTAGTTTTATTTTTTTATATGTTTTAATAGGCAGCTGCTGTGCTAAGCAGCCATAAAAAAAAAAAATTTCAAAAAGAACCCAAGAGCGGAGATATTTTCTCATGCTCTGCTACGTCATCTGTACGTGGTGGGGACTTGACTGCAAATTGTGCGATATGGACATGGTTCCAAAGTAGTAGTTTTTGGACTTCTCCACACAGATAGAGACTGTGTCATGCATATATGAATGTATTTTAATTTATGTGCCATTTAGCATGTGAATGATTAATGCTCCCCCGAAAAGTTCGTTTTATGCTTCAATATGAATGCCAAATGCGTAGTTACGCATAGCCTCTCTCCACCACACGCCCCCACACACACACACCGCCCGAAGTAAAGCTCCCTCGCCGTATTCTGTCAAGGCACCAGGCACCGCCTTGGTCTGTCAATATACAAAGATGTAATCATAGAGCCAGCAACTGACTACTACTACGACTACTGCTACTACGACTATGACTGGTTGTGCTTCGCTCTGAATTGGTGGGGGGAGCAAACCATTTATGGAACCCATCATCGGGCAACCGTTTGTAGCACAACTCCGTAAGCCATAGGCGCAGTGAGGCAGCGATTCTTTGGGATTAGTTTGGTACCTTATATGATGTTAAGCTGGTGTTCCGATAGCTAGTGTTCTGATAAGAGTAAGTTGGGGCAAATCCGACCTAGCATCGTTTTGCAAAAATAATAATATTTAGTGAACTCGAAAAGAACCAAAATGTTAGACAGTTTATCCAAGAACCTATATTTTGAAACTAAAAGGTTTAGAAAATACTAACGGTTTTTAAATCGTATCCCTAGCCTGATGGGTGAATTTTTTATAAGTATGCACCGACTCACATCTGGGGCTGGCTAGGAACTTTGGTTTACAAAGTTTACAAAGATTAAAACAGGAAGTAAAAAAAAGTTTAAGTACTTCTTAACAAAGGAACCAATAGATCGGTTAAGTTGGGGTTGGAGGTTCGTGATTGTTCAAGGATGCGCCATTTGGCGATTCAAAATAAGTTAAAATAGAGAAAGGAAAGAATTGTATAGACGGTTCATAAGATATAAAATCGGTAAGGTAGTACTTAGCGCATCAGAACGAAAAATGTTATACTGGAGCTACAAAATGGTAGCGCTAGAGAATGAAAACTACAAGTTAAATTCAAAACTATATTTATATTTTCAAAACTCTATATATATATATTTATATTTTATATATGCAGTCATAGTCATAGGTACTAACCATGCAACATGACACACTTGGGCAAATCGGTCCACTTAAAATAAAGGCCCATTTGAATACCAATACGCTTTCGATACATAGGTATTAAATCCAATATATTCAAACCCTAAAGGCTATTTTCTTAATATTTTCAGTAAGGTGTAACCTTATGACATGTTCTTTCGGCTTATAACACGTAATTACCATGTTGATCAGTAGAAAAGGGTAAGCGGTCGCCTTTACCCCATTAATTGTGCAAAAAAGTCAAAAGGCATTCTGTTAAGAAATATTTAAAAATGTAATTCATTAATTTTTAATAAAAAATTTAACTTTTTTGCAAAAAAGCACATAATCGTTTTTTATGAATAATGGATCGTCGGCCCTAGCTGAGAAAATTGATGAAAAACAAGGACTGGGTCAAGAATTTGTCTCACTTAAGAAGTCACTTTAAGAGCGAAGTACAAACGATACGTAGCTACAGTTTCTCTTATTTTCGAAAAAAACGAACATCTTTATTTAAAAATGATATCACGACCCTGACTTGATAAATTGGTACAATAAAAACCAACGGCTAAGTGGAACTTACCCCACCTTGCTTTGTAGAATCAAAATAAAGCGAGATCGAAGTCAGCTTGAGAATACAAAGGTCACTTAGCTAGTGTAACTTTAACACAGTTTATCTTATTTTCGAATAAGCAATAAACCTTTTTTTTTCAAATAAATAATATTCCGTAGACCTTAACTCGAGAAAATTGGTACAGTCAAACCAACGACTGAGTCCGGCTTGCCGCAACTTACTTTATACTATTAAAAATAAGAGAGATCGAAAATAGTCATTTTAAGAGCGGATAACGAACGACACAACTAAAGAGTAGTTAGAATGCAGTCTATTTCCAACGTTATCTCTATTGCTATTAAATCTTAGAACTACATTTAGAACACATTTTTCTAACTTTTTATTAATCTAACGCCCCACGGAACAATTTTAAAATAAAGTCTGACAAACAACAATGGTTTCTAAAAATCTTTTGTATTACAGAGCAACTGCATTATAGTAATCGCTTCCCTCACAACAAGGAAATCTACGCCCATGTCGAAAGGCAATGATTTTTTAATGAATAACAACAATTTTGTTTTCATTTTTTTTTTCCATATTATAATGAAATAGACATTTGTTGTTTTTGTTGCTATTGTTGTTGTTGTTGTTGTTGTTTCTGGGTGGTTCCTGGAATATTTGAGCGGATGTGTTGATTTATGTCTTTTATATTTTCGGCAACAACAATATACCAAAACGATCCAAGGAAGCCATTGCGTAAGATGATTGCGCATTGTCATGAAATCAAGCAGAAGCTTACAATTAAAGCGAATTAGTCTAATTGACAGAGCGGTTGAAGTCGCATAGAGGGCCGCACATAAGGGTTAATCCTGTGGGAACCTGCCTATATGTACAGTTAGCTGCTAGGCATGGGGGGCGCCTACCACGCCAAATAACTGTTACCTGACCAACACACATGGTCATGGTCTAATTGCATTTAACCACGGAACACACCACAGGAGGAGTTTGCGTCTCCGTGCTGCACATACTGCACGCTTGGCTGACGTTGGCGATGCGTCTCTGCGGGCATCAAAGGGTTAAATAGTCATGCAAAATTTTATCATCCACAACAGCAGCAGCAGCAGCAGCACCCCCCCTTGGGCTGCAATATCTTTAGGTTCACGTTTTTGGTCAGTCAGTGAGTCAACGAGCTGAATTAATCCAATTCCAAGCGGATGTAACGGTTGGCGGTTGACAAACAATTGCATGTTGGCCATATCTTTTTTTTTTCTGGCCTTTTTTTTTGCTGTTCTGGCTCCATGTCTGTAGAAAGCAGCCAAAGTGCAGCAACAATGGATTTTGGCCAGATCGCTTGCTTCCCTGCATGACAATGTGAAAATTGAACCATTTTTTGTGTCTTTTTTTTTTGTTCTGCTGCACATTTCCATGCAAAAAAAAATATAACTCCGAATGGGAGTGCATTGTATAATCGGGAAAAATAATGAAAAAAAAATGTTTAAAACAAAAAAGGCCGGAAAAAGAAATACTGAACACCGAAGTTATTATGCACTTTTTACTATTTGTTGTCGTTTTTAGTAGCAACGAAGCAGGATTTCAGGGGGAACCCAAAGCTTCAGATACTGATGCCAAAGGCACAGTGGTACAGGAGCTTGTTGAGCCTTTGCTCGGTTTTCCGCATAAAATGGCGTTATATTAAGAATCAGTCCACTTGTTGCGCTTCCTAAGATATTTAGGTGCTGAATTCTATACACATAACGAGCAGCTTATCATCATCTCATGTAAAATCGACTTCCGAAGTTGAATTTTTATTGCATTATTTAACTCACAATTTCAAGAAAAAAATTTTATATATTTTATTAAATTATACGATTAAAAAAAATTTTTCCTATAAATATCCCATAGTACAAAATCGAAAAATCTTTTTATTTTTCGAACGCTTACTAGAAAAAAATTATTTTCATATTTTTTTGTTTCTAGCAACCGAAACTTTAAAATAAGCCAATTTAAAGAATAAATTAATTTTAATTAAAAGGAAAATTCCCAAACGTATGGAAAACTATCATAAAAATAATCATGGCTACTTTAAATCAAAATATTATAAATATAATAAGCGACAGATTCCCTCCAAAACTAACCAGACCCTTATAACATTTTGTAGGAAATAAAGCTAAATGCTTCGAACAAGTTTCGGTTTTTTCATGCCATATAATTAGTCTGCCAAACCACTGTGACGCCATCCAAAACATATATTTCTATATATACATATATATATATCTACCGAGTTTTATGCATATGTAATGGTATTTTATGTATTTATGTTGCAGAACTTTCAATTGGCAAAAGTTTAAATTGCCATAATTTTGTGCGAAAAAAAACAAAAAAAAAATCAGAAATAAAAGAGAACAAAAATAAATTACGCATACGCCAAGGAGGAGCTGAAATAAAAGACAAAAAAACAAATACAAAATACTCTGTGTGGGTGGAGCTCCACAAAATTTGTGGAGCGTATTTATCTCTATACAGAATGTGTATGTGTGTGTGCGCCTTTTAGGGGGTTGTGCTGTATGTGTATGTGTGCTGTTCGTGTCGAGAACTTTCATTTTCATTTGCAGAAACAAAAGAACCAAAACGACAGAGGCATGCCACAAAAGCAAATTTTGATAACATTTATGTACAAAACTCTACACATAGACACACATCTATACACATATATACAATACAAAGGAATTGAATTTATATAGAAGAGATGTACATGGCGCTTATGTGGCAGATACTATATATGTATCATATTTAGAGTTTTTGCTTCCATAAATGAGAGTACAGAGTACAGATTCTGGCTTATATAAAGCATACACTGAGAGAAATTAATGGCTTGTTTTAGAAAAGCGGAAATTTTTTTCTGGGTCTCTGTAACGCGTACACGTCTATAACTGGAAGGTCTGTGCTTTTGCTTATTTATCTAGGAAAATCTCTAATAACGCAAGAAACCGCCACTCGGATTCAGCTTTAAATTGTAGGCCCTTGATATCGCCATGGAACGATAACCATCTATCTTTCTTTCTAATCTGCGATCCTATACAGGATGTAAGCGATCACAAGAAATTTATTAAAAATCAAAAATACATTTTTTTTTTTTTAATTAATGTTTGCAACTAAGTTGAAGTACTCCTCTCTGTTGGTAGTGAGGTGAACAAGAACTTCAGCTCTTCTTATTCCAGTCCATTCTCTGATGTTGCGTAGACAAGAAAGTTGCTTCCTACCAATGCCGCGTCTGCCCTCAATATTACCTTCCATAATGAGTTGATAGTCAAGGGAAATAAGTTTATTTCTATTTTTTAGGGAAGCGGTTTATCTCTTAGAATATAGTCGTTGGATTATGAGTAATATATTAATGACATCTGCTGTTGATAATAAAGTTTCGGATATATTGGTAAAAATGCTTTTTGTGTTCTTACAGTAAAAGAACTAGAATAATAGAAATAAAGATTAAAAATCAATCATATGATGATACTTTCTTACAAACCAATTTCAGCTATAGAAACATTTTTAGTCTGATAAAGAAATTTGTGGATATATTGGTCAAAAATTCGATTTGTGCATTTTCACAACAATAACACAAATCTACAAATACCGATAACTATCTATGAATAGTTGGACAGCTGTTGGTCGTTTTAAGGGAATCAATTCTAGGCTTGTTACATCTGGATATTGATGTAATTGAGATTATAGTCAACAGGAATAATGCGCATGGTATAAGAACTGTAAGCCAAGTTTCACTATTTAGTACTATACTTGCTCCTTAACTTTCTCAAGCGAAATAAAATATTTATATTTACCTGTGTGAAAGTGTACTTCCGTCACACTTAATAGCTCCACATTATATTTTTACTAAGTGTTGGATTATAATGAAACTAATCCAATTTCAGTAACAACTAACAAAAAAAAACGTATTTTTCATAACTCTTTTCCCCAAAAACTGCGAATATCAAATGTGATAGCTTTGGACTCTATCATTGGTTCAAGAATCATTTATTCTGCAATTTATATTAAATAGCATACAAATTTATTAGCAAGCACTTTTTCTCTCAGTGTAGGGCGCCTCCGTAGCTAGGGGTAGAGCACTCGCCTTCAAACCTAAAGGTGTGGTTCGATTCCACTTTTGCATATGTCTAGCACTGGCATAGCTTGCAAATAAACTGTTGATCCATGTTCCCTTCCAACAGCTATGAACGATGGAGCGTTGGCCAACGTTATTTATTTCTTATTTCTCTCAGTGTAAAAAGGGGCAGCAAGCAGTCGTATAGCTTAAACGGCAAAACTTGCCAACTTAATCCATTATGTAACCCATAAAACACGGCAGCATCATGACTCATACACACTCATTTACTTTTTACTTGTAATCCATAAATTTACGCATAAAATCAACAAAATGCGCATTACGCAAAAATGTGCGAAGAACAAATACGCGCAAAACTCCAGAACTTACGGAACAAACTCAAAGTGGTCCAGGTTTGGGCACAAATCGCAATTTCATTTTCATTGGAAAAATAACACGCAAATTGGCAAAGTCGAGGAAAATGCGTCGGCAGATGTCAGACGGCATAGAAGTAGCCAAGTTGAAGCACATACAGTTGGGGTCCAGGCCCAGGAGCAATACGAGCAACACCTACGACGCCCACCACCACAGAGACGTGACCTCGGCCAAGTTAAAGTCAAATCAACTAGGCAGAAAGAACTCAACTAGTTGAAGGAATGTTATGCTGAGCAGCAACAGCAGTGGGAGTGAAGGAGTAAGAAGTAAGTGCGGGAAGCCAGATAACTACGAGGCGTTGTCAGCATTGAAAAGGAAACCAAAGCGGCGGAAAAATAATACAAAGCATATCCAAAGAACGACGGAGAAGAAAAACGACGTCAAAGAATGAATACAAAAATTTTCCATTCGTATCTCCATCGCCATTATAGCTCCAGAAGAGAGGGAGTAAGCGGGGAGGTGAGAAGGTGTAGCACAATTTCCCTTTTACTTTGCGGCACTGACGTAATGCGGCAAATGCTGCGCCAACTTCAAGCAGCTCCAAAGACTGCCGCCCACAAAGCACCCGCTCCCAATCCGCTCTCGACCATAATACTCCAACTCGTAGTTATTATGTCGCTTGCTCTCTCTCACTCCCTCGCTCTCTCTCTCTCTCCATCTCTCTCTCACACTCCGCTTGTTGTGTGAAGCCATTTTTCAAGGTTTCAAGGCCCAGTAGCATAGAAAATTCATGATCAAGAACATGGAAAGTTGTTGTTGCATGTTGCCAGCCAAACCAACTCCACGAACCAACTCCGCAACTTGGCCGAAAGAGAGCGACACGCGAAACTTTAGTTTTTGGACCAAGGGAGGTGTACGCAACGGTGTGCAGCGCCAACTCATAACTTCGCTTACTCCGGAGTTATGCTGTATATCCCTAGTCCCATATGTTGTGGCTGCCTGCTGGTGGTGGTTCTACGCAAACGAGGGGCGTGCTGTGTGTCCATGTGGGGACACAGCCAGCGCTGCACTGCGTCTGCGCCGTGAGCGTGCCGTGAGTGGGGGCTGCCCTTTTATATGCTGCTATGTCAGCATAGCTGAAGTTGTTGGACTTGGTTTGGTAGAACGCTCCGCAACGTTGGGTGTGGGGTAGGTGAAGGTGTTGCCACGTTGCCTGGCAATTGTGGCTGTTTGCGATTGAGGTTTATTTATGGCCCACGGCTTTTGGGCAAAATTTGATACCACGTGTTTTTTGCAAACAATGCTCGAGAGCGTGGAGCGAGGGGAGGAGTTTGGCAAACGGAAACCAATGGCATAGATAATGACGCACCAGGACATGGTTGGAAAATGTGTCCAAAAAGTCAAAACAAATGAGTCATAAACATAGAAAATGGCAGCTGCCAATTAAAACGCTACATGAATAGTGAAAGCTGGCCAGGAATATGCGGGACAAGCACTTTAATATGGGAGCACGAAATTATGGGTGAAAGAGAAACCTCTATTTTAAGGTACAGTTAAGTTGCCCCAAGTACATTTGTGGTACTAGGCAGCATGCTATGGATGTATAACAATCATTTATTAAATCGGTTACAGGAACTTCAAAGATAGCTGAATAGATTTTGGAAAATTTGGATTTAGTGGGTTAGGTAACATTAATCTTGAGAGTTCATATTCTCTTGCCCTTCCAGATGTAAACTATTTAGAAGATCGGTAGGATGCAGGGTAAACCCTTAAAAACTACGTAAATAATATAAAGAATTTTCGTATCTCAGAGATTTTAGGAAGTTTAGTGTGTTAAGTAACATTAATCTTGACTTTATTGCTTGTGTGTCCCTACCTAGTTCGAGCTTCGACTCCCTTTTACTTCAACAGCCGTGCTTCCAAAAAAGAACTAATGCGAAGGTAAGTAGGATGCTGGGGTAGCATTCTCTTAGAAATCTCTTGAAAGCTTAATACGAAATGAGCAACATGCTGACAGAACTAACAGATTGCATGAAGAATTATTGGAATTAACATCTCTTCAATTATCTCATCTTAAAAATTATATTGTTTTGTGAATAGCTTCTTACTTCAAGGGAACAAGTTAGGGGAGACTTAAAAAACATTACTTTGAAATATCACCAAATACTCATGACTTATAAGGATCACAGTTATAGATCTCGCTGTCTATTTTAATGTCTTATTGAGCAAAAACTTAAAGAAAGCAGCAAGCTATGTTAACAGTTCATGGGCATGTCGGAAGGATTAGCAGAGATATCCCAACAATCAACGTCATCCTGCGCATTGCATCATTTAAAAATATGTCAGTTTTCAGGCCTACAGGTTGCGATTTCTAAGAAAAACAGCCTTCTCACACTTAATTCCACATTTATCTAAGAAATTATATTGTGGGCCGTATCTTCTTAGCTAGGGGTCGTTCTTTTAAGCAATTGAAGGACAGAGAGCTGTAGTAATGGACCATTTATAATTCGGAATCGAATTGAAATGGGCACAACAAAAGCGTCTGGCAGACTATCAAGAGCATCCCTGAATCCATAGGAGGAGTGTAAGCGACTTTTAATTGTGATTCTTTTTCCAAGCACTTGATCTTTTATTCGAAATCGCTCCATTTCTTTAGGCCCAATGTCAAAATATATCCTTAAAATATTGTACAAAAAATATTTTATGTCGCTTTAATGATTCCATTATTGTGAAAAAGCGAGTTTCGCGAATTCCTGCCACCTATCTACAATTATCCTAGATTATTTATGTGCCATTGTATTATGTGTTTTTCTTCATTGTCATATTTTTTTGCGAATACAAAAAAAAAGGAAACAAATTCATTCAATTTGCGATACATAGAAACATGTTGTCATATCGCAAGAGCGCCAAGTTTCATAAAAAAAACAAGTTTCCATGCGGCATTACATAAGCAGCAACTGCAATAAACTGCGGCACGGGACAGGACAGGATTATGGGTCGAAAACAGGAAAACAGACGAAAACAAAAACCGGAAGAACAGGAAAAAGTGGGCGAAATGTCAAACAGTAGGCAGAGTAGCAGAGTAGCCTGCCGAAAGAGAGCGGGTTAGCGCGTGCAGGCCTAAGCCTGTTCTACACGGCTGCCCACTCAAGCAGCGTGCACTGCAGCGCTCCCCCTTGGAGTGTCTATCGCGTATTCTGGAATTGCAGAAAGCAAAAAAAAGAAGAACAAAACGAAGAAGATGTAGATGATACATGGAAGTGGCAAAAAATAAAATTGAAAATTGCGCACACACCAATACCAAGGCAGCGCCCGCAGAGTTTGGCTCGCTGCCGCACGGTCTCTCTCTCTCTCTTTCTCGCTGTGTGTGTGTGTGTGCGCAAATAGAGAGTGCAAGTTTGTACATAAATACATAATACGCTTATGTACAACTGTATGTAGTTAGTGAGAGTATGTACAACTTCGACTCCACAAAGTTGCTTTCAAGGTCTGTACGCTGACTGCTGACGCTCTCTCTCTCTCTTGGCGCTGCTCAGTTTGCAGCGCGCGAGCAGGTTCTGGAACGACTACGAGGCTGCAGTGGGCTGCAAGCAGTTGTTGGCCACCACCCCGACTTGTCGCCGCCACATTCCAGCTGCAACGACGCCACCACGTTGCCCTTGGACTTGGACTTGCACTTGAAACCGAACAAGGCGGCAGGCTGCAACGTCGCAGTCACGACTGACGCCAGCCAGCGTCGCAGTTGGTTGCATCTAACTCTTGCAACATGCGCGCGCGCATGCTCTTCACCCGCTTGCGGCATGTGGCATGCAACTGCAGCAGCAGCAGCAACAGCACCAAGTTTGACTGCGACTTGTTCACATTTTTTGGCATGTTGCAAATTTCGTTTTCATGCAACAAATTTCAATTTCATGTGCCTGCGTGAATGTGTGTGTGTGTGTGTGTGTGTGTGTGTGTGTGTGTGTGTGTGTGTGTGTGTGTGTGTGTGTGTGTGTGTGTGTGTGTTGCGCCCGCTTATGCCAAACGCAGCGCAACTGCATACATACATACACACTCACATACATACATATGTATGTGCTTATGTATGTACATAGGCTTATGTAAGCGAATATGTAATAAATGCTCTTCACTTTTTTTGTGTGTTTCGTTTATTTTTTTATTTTTGGTGCTTCACTTCCTTTTTGCATTTGGCTTTGCGATTTGGGTCTGCTGCAAATTGATATTGAAGGTCAGCGTGTTAACAAAAAATTGCATTAAGTGACACACACACACATACACACGTACACACGCTCACCGGGGTGCATGTACATACATATATGAGCATAAATATATGCATGCATGTGTGTGTGTTCCTATGAGGCAACAACAAAGTTCGGTCAGAGAGAATGAGATAATCTAAAAATTAATCAATATTTTTAGTGTTGCATTGAAAGATTATAGAAATATACATAGATGACAAGGAATATCCTGGGACTATAGAAAAGATGAAGAATAAAGTTAGAAAAGAGAATAAGTCGAAAGTAATCGTGTGTAGTTTCGAGAGTAAATTTAGTAAAATTCACTTTTGATCTGTCTCGGTTGATTCAGAAAAACGGCTGGAATAACTCAGCGTAGTCGAGGATTCCTCCTGTAATTGTATTTGGGAAAGATTTGCACCGTAACCTGTAGATCTATTGTGTCCCACAATATTCCGATTTTCTTTAGTTGCTTTTCAAGCTATATGTTGTTGCAGAGAATCAGTTTCTTTTGATAAATAAATTTCTTAGCGGCTTCTCGCTATAAGTTTTATTTAGCCTAAGACGCTTCTCGCCATTAGATTTTTTCGGAATTAATTAGTCTAACCCGCTTCTCGTTATAATTTTTTTCAGAATTATTTTTTCTAAACTGCGTTAACTTTTACAATTTTTAGGTACGGTGACAATGAGCTTTGAGAAGACTGTATACTCGTATAATATATACATAGATTGACCCTCCAGATTTATATCTTGATATCAATTCTGCTTCACAATTTTTAGGATTCACCATGGGAATTTAGAACATAGAGGAGGGCGTCGGTAGCGATGTGGAAGCGTATTCGATTCTAAATCCAAAGATTTGTGATTGATTCCCCGCAACGGTTGGCCGAAAGGCACTTATTCCCCAACTATAATTCTTTTCGGATTCGGCTATAAGCTGTAGGTCCCTGTTTTCTTCTAACAGCTACTAAGAGGGAAATCTACAAGTTTCGCCTTTAGAGCCATGACAACTTAGTTAAAGAAAATAAATTTATTTTTAGAGAATCCTGTAGTTGCGACATAAATCATCTCGAGAAGTTTGCATTTCGAAATCATGGAAGTATTTCTGCAGCCAAAGTCTGACCAATTGACACGATTGGTAATTCTTTCTTTGTATATAATTTTGGTGAGCTACCGACACACAATAGGCAACCCACAGAGGTCTGGCAGGATCTTCAAGTGCGAATGTTTCGCGATTTTGATGATTCGGACGGTTCAAAGGGTTGTATTTCTCTCAATAATTATAATAAAATAGGAGTTTAAAATAATATATCCCTTAAAGAACCACTTGCTTCTTATAGCCCTTCACTCAAGGATTGCTTGTGTTTGGGAACTTCGATATAACTACTAACAACGTCGTCAAGTTAACAACAGAAAACAAAATAATAAGAATAGCTAGAAGTTATATTTAATAGTTCTGCATCCGTATAGACTATAAAGAAACTCCGCCTCCACATACCATTTCCTTTATCTACAATGAGGGTAGACCCAAGCAGGTAGACGACAAGAACCATTTAGTGAAAGACTCAAAACATTTCGGTCAACTGTCCAATGAAGTGAGTATTATTGCTACCTGCTTTTCCAAGTGAAACAATTTAGTAGATGACCAAAAAATGGAACTGGAATTTTAAAAGAAAATGGCTACGGTTTTGAAAACGTTGGTGGTGGTACCCGCAATGAAACCTATTTAGTCAATGAGTTTGAAAATCCGGCAAATTGTAAGATCTAAAATAGCAGAGGTCTTGACAGTTAGTACTTCAGAGGGATTGTGGTGTGTGAGACCCCCCATAGCCTTTCCATCTGTGCCACTGGTTGACGATTGAGTGTTGTGAGTGCAAATCTACAAACCTACAAATAAAGGGTTGCCCATTTCGATGTTTCAATTGTTAAGTACCGAGCTCTCATTCAATTCATCGAAATTGTCGAGGCACGACAAAAAAACATTGTAAAATAGAGGCGGCGCTGCACAGAGGCCGGAGGATCAAAATGGATCCATGGCTCACGCCTTTGGCCTGAAAAGCGAAAAGCGAAAGCTGAGTATGTGGTAATATTTTGTAACTTTTCTGTGCTTCTTAATTAGAACATTTTTCTAGGTAGGCATTTTAGTCCTTAAATTGTTGTTACCCACAACACAATCATCTACTTACTCACTTATATACTTGCTTATGTAGTACATAGACACACATACATAATACACACAAACATAATGTCATTAAAAAATACCCCCGAAAATGTTGAGCGTGCGCCTCGTCTCCGCTTGCTCTCCTCTGGCATTTGCCACTTGCCACAGCGAAAGGCACAAAGGACAAATGAAATTTCAGTTTCCCTTTGCTATCTCGCTCACTTTCACTTGCTCTCCCATCCAGCACGGTACACAGGACTCGCACATAGCCCAAATATAAGAAATGTGCTTTGGGAAAGGTTTCCGTTTTTTTTTCTGACTCAAGTTACTAATTTATGCCTTCGAAGGGATTATTTTTTAGGTATTTCTTTAATAGCACATCAACTATTCCAAGGACTAGAGATGTTTATATATAAGTCTATAGGCCATTGTAATGTCAAATGCGGCATTCATTTACCATCTGTATATGCATGACAGACCCATATTAATAGAAACCCATAGCACGCATGCACATATAAAAATAAAAGGGACTTAGCCCAAAGGACCAACAACGCCCATACCTCTGGTGTTGATCCCATAACCCAGAGCGCTAACGGCATGCAGGACCCGTCTCAACTGACACAACAAAATGGAGTTTGAGTTACTTTTTTGGCAACGAAATTACAACACCCTTCGGCAGTGTCAGAAAAACCAAGCATACATAATGTATTATTGTATATTATGTACTTATGTATGTACTTATGTCTTATGTAAAGAAACAAATGTTTTTTAGTACTGCGCGCGTGTCCTTATCAAATCGGTTAGTTCAATTTTTTGAGAGAGAGGAAGAGAGAGAGAGAGCGAGTTCTCTGGCTTTTGTATTAAAGTTGCATTCTTTCCGAACTGGGGACAACTGCTCCTGAAAGTCCATATAAAGTTAAAATGCTAACGTTACGGAGAGCTAGTTTTTTTTACACTTCGTCAGAACTTTACGACTTTGGGTTCTGAGGTGCTAAGAAATCTGTTCAGCTAAATTCCTTAAAATCGAGGGTATACGTTTATTTGATTTAAAGCAAATTAGATCAAAATTCGAGTGCATTTCACACAAAAATAGGTTGAAAGAAAAATCTACAGTCAAAAAGTAACATTGGAGATCCCAGGTACATATGTATATTCCTTGTATATGTGAGAAAATAAAACTTGCTCACTTCATAGCTCTAAAACGTTGAGGGAAAAATCCATAATCAGAAAGTTTCATCTGGGATCCTTGGGAATGTTGCTTGTAAATATGTGGAAGAAAATAAAACTTTCTTATTTGGTTTCAAAAAAAAAATGTCAAGCTGTATGATTTATTTATTAAGTATTAGAAAGAGATAGGGTTTTCTTCATTTTGTTGAGCAAAGCGGGTTAATCGGAAGCTCCCGGAAGAATGATTTTTAGAATAGGGAAACAATTTGCAATGAAAATTACCCACTCAGAACAAATCCACCGCTTACATACAAGTTTATTATTCACCAAAGTGGACCTTCATATGTTTGCGAAACGAAGTCAATTCTCAAAAGCGCAGAACAGGTACCTTCAGTCTATAGCTGAATCAGAACGGTGATATCTGTTAATTAATAAAGATTTTCCTAGGTATAACCTCGAACTATGATATTATAGATTAATCGTAACGAATGATCGTAGAACAACTTGCACAATAAGATCTGCATACTATGCGAATCATCCTACCCATAACATACTACCCAAGATAGCAACCAAAGACCCGCTTTCAGTTCTAATATGCATCGGTAGCAATTGACACCACACAAAACCAACTGCTACTCTCTACTAGGAAGCGATTCGCACTCTCCTGACTGCAGGGTGTGTGGTTTGGCTTATATACTTCGTTGATAGTACATAGTCGAGTTATGTGCTTGTTGTTGCCATGCCTGCATGAAAATTTCAAACCCTATTTTGGTTTTGAAAGTTGCTTCCGATTGGATAAATGTGGGAGTATGGGTAATTACAAATAATGCCCTTGTAGCGCTGGGAGCACTGGCAGAGCGGGTTAGAGCACTTACTGTACCACTGACACACCCCAGAGAACAGTCAGTGCAGATGTACGGACAGCGAAAGCTAGCAGGCGGGCGTATGGAGGGCAGCACATCAACCCAAACCAAGAGCAGGGATTATACAAGACGCTTTGGATGTCGCCGCTGCTCAACCGACTGACTGACTACTGACTTGCTTTCGCGTGCACGTGAGTTCATGTTGATATTATTTTTCGGGCAACTCTTTGCCTTTGGTTTTGTGTTATTTTTGGGTTATGGGACAACAATTTTGGGTTTGGGTTTGGGTTTTTACTTCTTTGGTAACCGCAGAGTTCCTTTAATAAGCGCAAACAGCACGGATGAAGAAACCAAGGCTTTCACACGCAATAAACAGGAAGTCTTTGTTGGTCTTGGGGCTTGGGGCGACCCGACGAGTCGTCGCTCTGGAAGACGTCTATAAAGATGTGTCAAAAATATTTGGCACATGTTTAGCTGCAGTTTATTTATGGCTGCAGTTCTGCAACTCTGGAAGCCGTGGGGCTAATGCAGCGATTTCTTGCCATTAATTATGAAAATTAAAGTTGATGCGTCGTGTCGACATAAAAGCTGAAGAATTATGGCAGCCCCCGGGGGCTGTGGCTGGCTACCCAAGTAAGCGGGTAATCATAATAAACCAAAGCAAAAGCCCGGGCATTACCGTAGTAGCCCACCAAAGTCTTGGAATTGGGTCATGCTACAGCATCAAAAAATGAACACAACAAAAGCAACAGAATAAAAATAAAGAAATCCTCAAGGAAGCCTGAAAACTAGTCAACCCAGCTCTGGCATACCCTGCGCCCTGCGCTGCACGATCCTTCAACTAGCATAACATACCACACACCACACTCACACATACACGCTCCGAAACTTATTACGCAATGGCTCTGTTTGTGGACCTGGAACTACCTTTCTACCTACCTGACTTAATTATTATATCAGCGCCTCTTCCAGTCGCGGGCAGGTAGTCAAACAAAAGGCGACAAAAAAAACTACGCAGTTGCTTTTATTCTTACGATTGGGACCTTGACTTTGCACCAACTGCGTCGACGAGTCCTTGGAAGCCAGCAAGTCCTATAAGAAACTTTAGTAGCTACTGTAGCTGCAATGGACCTGGAATCTCTGGTCACAGCTGCTGCTGCTGCTCTCTGCCTTGATCGCAAAAAAAAACACATCCTACACGTGCCCTTATTTTGATTTTCTATATACCAAATCCATATATATCATACATAGGATTTTTTTTTTCTGACTTGCTTGCCTGGTTTTATTCGCAACGCGCACACAGCGGGCACTTTACATAAGGGTTAGGTACGTACATATGGATGTATGGAGTCCACTTAATCGTATACGTATGGATGGCACGCAGAGTGTGTTGTATATAAGGCGGAATTCATCTGCCGCAACACACACACACACACACGCTTGCCTCCTGTGCCTTGCCCCTTTGTTGCTGCTTTTGTGCTCGAGAGTTGTTGTCGATGATGCGAAAAGCAGCAAAAGACAGAAACGGTAGAATGATATATGCGAATCTATGAGGTCTCAGCGATACCCTACGAAAAGCTATAAGCTTTGAGAGATGGAAAGAAATAGAGAAGTATCTATGAAGCGGGTTTTAGTGCTTAGTTAGTTTGGAAGAGGTTAAGGAGGAATCTGGGAATAGTATTTTGAGAGGTAATAAGTCATTTAAACTACTAAATTTCTTAAGATAATATGCCTATGAAAATTGTCTCAAGATTTTCCTTTCAATTAAATCCCTATGCCCAAAGTTCTGAGCATGACGCTCGAAATGCCACTAAAAATTCGATTTTCTTTACTATTAAAATCTTGTTACCTCTACAATTATTGTTATAACTTAAATATGCTGCTTTTCTCTTTGAAATTATTATTACGATCTTCGATTTTTTGTACCAGATGCTGCTTCAGTATTTTGTCTTAAAAGTCAGACTTTACTTTTTCGCAATCATAGTAAACTGCATGTTTTGTTTTAAGGCGCCAATACAGAATATTATTTTAGAAATCGAGAGATCACTTTAAGTTTTTTTTTAACTTTCGAGAGTGTTTGCGATTTTCGTTCCCGTTAATCTATTACTAAAGCTTTCAGCTTTATTTTTTCTTCTAATTATTATTTCTTTTTTCTTTTAAAATAAATATAATTATTATTGAAAAATGGAATAAAGTACGAATCGGCAAAGACGAATCAATCTTCACCGCGACAAAGCAAGCTCTCATCGGCTCAAACAACAGCATTGTTGAGCACTCAAATCATCGATGAGTCATTCACCATATAGTCCTGACTTGGCACCGAATGACTTCTATTTATTCGTTCTATTTAAACGTTTTTCTAAACCGGAAGAAGCGGTTGATGCTTTCAGAAGGCAGGAGATATCTCAATCTGAGTGGGTTCATGTGCTTCAACAATTGGTTCAAATGTATGCAATTTTGAATTACTAAAAAAAACTGTATTTTATTGCTCTTTTGAGAGATTTGCACTGCGAACTGTAGACCTGTTTGCGCTCATTTTAATAGTAATAATAAGGATAATAAAATTTGTTTTTTAACTTGAAAAAGAACAAACGTTGATTGCTTTAAAAATTTCGATTTTTTTTTTTGGTTTGAAATATCGTTTAAAACGCTAAGGATCATTCTGATCTATGTGAGGCCCCTTAGGGGGCCGGCCGGACTAAACTAATATCGTTTAAGATTTTAACACAGAAAAGAAAGAAAGAAATTTAAGAAATCCTTTAAAGTTACATTGATCTTGGAATTTGTTGCAAATATCTGTACCTCAAGAGAACTCTAGTAATAAGTGAGGTATATATTTTTTAGTTATTTTTTTGGTAATAATCATGTGTGGGATAAGTAGCGGAACCCACCAGTTTGCTCATTTATTCATTTTTTTCAACTCAAATAACTCAAACAATTTTGAAAAACGAAAAAAAAATCTAAAAACCTAAAATATTTACATAATTTTATTTGCAAATCTAAATATTTTGAATATAAATAGCGCATGCAGCTGTCGCTCAAGCCGAATGCACCCTGCAGCATTTATTGCTTTTGTTTTGTTGTGTTTTTGTTTTTGTTATTTTCACTGCCTCTTTTAATATGCTCATTCTTCGTTTTATATAGCAAAGAGCAACAATGAAGCGAAGTACATAAGCGTCTTATGTACAGGCAACAGCAACTGAGCTGAGTCTTCGATTTATTAAATATTTTATATTTTCAAACAAATTATTTAAAAAAAAAACTAAAATAAAAAAATAGAAACGAAATGAAAAGCAAAAGTTGCGTGAATTTTGTTTCGGCTGCAGCGACTCGACAACCCTGGCGCGCTCTCTGGCCGTCTGCTGTTTGTTTTGCCGGCTTTTTTGCACTGCGCTCGCACACACACACACTCACACACACACACACACGTGCGGGCACGCAGTCAAACAGTACGCCGCACGCCGTCAAACATGTTGTAGGGGTAATGTTTGGTATGCAACTACAACCGCATTGAAAGTGAAACTGCTGCGAACAAGTTGTAAGTTGCTTCAAAAACTTTACAGTCTACCCCCTCCGCAGACTCAGCACAGCGCTGAAGCCTACCACCCCCCAAAAAAAAACACACCCACCCACCCTTACACAATCATTTAAGCGCCAAAAAAATACACCGAATTTTCCTCAAATGAAAAACCAGCAGCCGCTACCTCAACTTGGTGGTGGAAAGTGGAAAGTGAAAAGCAAAAGACAAGCAAGCAACCAACCAACACCCAACAACCCTTCCACCAAACCAACTAGAATGCAGCTGCAACCACCACCCGCAAAAAACAATAAGAGAAACGAGAGTGAGAGAGAGAGAGAGGGATAGCGCAATGTCTGCAGCCGCTGTGCGTGCGAAGCGAGCAAACGCAGGCGAAGCAACTCAAACACGTTGCGGTTGCAAGCGAACCAGCAGCGCTGACGAGCCGAAGCTGCACACGCTACGACGCTTGGAATTTCGCGCAGCACAAATTACTCGGTGTTTCGCTTTCGAATTGAAAGGTTGTGTTTTTTTTCGTCTGCTCTCCGTGTGCCCGCATACAAAGAAAAAAAAATCATAAGAAACAAAATAGCAAACACAATTTGCGCAAAGCAAAGTAAATCGAGCAAACATTAAGTGTTAGTTTGTAAAATAAAACATTTTGTAAATTTTAAAAAGCAAAAACAAACATATTTTTAAATAATTGTCTGACTGCATGCATGCGTGTTTCTTGCTTGCGTTCAAAACTAACAATTATTATTATTGTTCTCCTCAGCCGAGCCGGCATGCTGCACTAGAACGCAACAGCGAAAAAATATAAAACATAAAATTTATTAAAAATGTAAAAATTTACATAAAAAAACAACAAAATGGCGTCGCGTGTGCAAGCAGCAAACCCCAGAAGAAAATAGTGGCCAAGTTTTGATACGAAAATTATATAAAAAATTTAAATATATAAAGAAAAAATCCAACTCAGGTATAAAGCAAAACTAAAACAAACAAAAAATAGACTGCAAGACGTAAATTTGTTTTTGAATTTTTTGCAAAACTTTACACACAGCCCTCCAAGTGTATTCAACTTTTTATACAAAAAATGCAAAAATTTTACAGAATTTTTTAAATAAAACAAAAAAAAAAAAACAAAAAATGTTGCATGCAAAATAAAACATAGAGAAAACAACGCGCGCAAAACTCAAACTCGAAAAACAAATCCACCAATTTCTACAACAAAAAAACAATAACAAATTTTATGGCGCCGCGTCGTAATAGCAACAACAACAGCAGCGCTAGCATCAGCGTCAATCCTCAGCAGCAGCAGCAGCAGCAGCCTGGCACTGCATCCACGCATCCAACACAACTGCCACAACAACTACATCTTTTTAGCGCCAACGAAACGCACGATTCCCACATGTCGCCCATGCAGCAAACGCTCAACTCCACCAGCAGCGGTGGCGGTGGCGGCGTGCAGCTCACACGCTGCTGCTATCCACGTGGAGATTGCGGCAAGCTGGACTCGCTCATAACGCTGGACGATGCCGGTCTGGCCGGCTGCGTGCGTGTGCTGTGCAACAATGAGAACTGCAATGTGGGCCAATATATGCACTTTGAGTGCTTCGAATCGTGGGAGGCGCAAGTGCTGCAAACGCTGAAGGCCAATGGACGTGCACGTGCCTGGACAGAGCGTCAGCGTGCGCAACATTTGTGGACCAAAAAGGGCTATGATCTGGTCTACAAGGCCTGCAGCTGCAAGTGTGGACGCGGACATTTGCGCAAGGATCTCGAGTGGACAGCGCCGCCGCCGCCGCCGACCATGTTGAAGACCGCCAATGGCAGTGGCGGCACTGCGGTCTATCTCAATGGTAATCGCAGTCTAAATGACGAGGATGACGAGAAGAAAAAGTGCCAGAAGAAGAAGCGTAATCGTAATGGCAGCAGCAATCAGAGCAACCAAAACGCCGCCAATGGCAATGTTCAAAAATCGGCCATGGCGCTAACGCCGCTAAATACCAATACCAGCAATGGCTATCAGCCTAATCCTAATGTGGGCGTCATTGGCTCTGGCTTGCCACATAACAACAACAATAACAGCAGCAGCAGCGGCAGCAACAACAACACCAATAACAATACTGCCAATGCAGTTGTCTCCAATGCACATGGCATGCTGCAGACCAGCACTGTGGCCAACACGCTCAGCAGCATCTTGAGCAATGGCAACGGCAGCAGCCTTAATGGCAGCGCCGGCAACATACTTGGTCTCGATTTGTTCACACGTGCCGGCAGCTTATCCTCCAGCGGTGCTGGCAGTGGTTCCACCTCACCTGCTGCCTCACAATCCAGTGGTGACATCTCGCTATCGCCAGTGCAGCAGCTGCAGCAACATTTGGCTGCCGTGCCCACGCCGCAGCTCTCGCTTATGCAGCAACAGCAGCAGCCACCAGCACAGGCAACAGTGTCCAACAATTCCAATGGCTATACCACCAGCCTGTTGCAGCAGAACGGCCTGAGCCTGTCCAAGAGCATATTGAATGTGGTTTGTGCCAACAATCAGCAACAGCCGCCCGCCCTGGCCAACATAAGCTACTTCAAGCCCTTCATCAGCTTCGATCAGCAGCAGCTGGTGCAGCAGAAGAAGAACAAGGAGGTCGAGCTCTATTCGGAGCGTGTGCGGTGAGTGTCTGAGCTGAATTTATAAAAATTTTTAAATTAAGAAGTGCAGCAACAATCGGAAATAAAATCTGGAACATTTATATATGTGCATCGGTCGGTCTCTCGCTCGCGTGATTGGGTTAGTCATAAGGTCGACGTCTGTCAGCGTCAACGCATAAAGGCAAAGGCGCTGGCGAAATTAACCAAAACATATGTGGCGGCGGATAGAGGGTGATTTTTTTGTTGTTGTTGTGGGAGGAATTTGGGGAGAACTTGAAGCGAATTTTATGAGATATCAAGGGTGATTTTCTAGGTAAATTTGATTTATAAAAAGATTAGTTGGGGGAATTGTCTTTCAAAATGCAACCAAGCAACCCAAATTTTTTATCTAAAAAAAATTAATTTTTCTGCTGAGTTTTATAAATTTTGTTTACGAATATGGGGGATTTCTAAGAAGTAGCAGATGTTATCTGAAGGCATTTAATTCTAAGTGAATTTTGGCGAAATTTAGGGCGATTTTCTAAATAGATTAGATTTATAAAAAATTAGATGGGGCAATTGTGTTTGGGTGATGAGTTCAGTGATTATTTAAAAAAAAGAGATAAATTTCATTAAAATTGTATATTTTTATATAAAACCGTTTGGTTTAATTTTTATTCCCAGAAACAAAAACTTAATTTGGAGACTGCGACGTTTTAAAAAGAAATAGGGAATTAAAAAAAAAAAACATTAAAAATGAAAATTTTAAGTGAAAAAAGAAGAGGCAGATGTATACTTTTTTCGGGATTTCTAAGAAGTAGAACTTGAAATGCATTTTACGAATATTTTTTTAACGATTTTCTAGATAGATTTTGTAAAACGATTAGATGAGATCATTGTCTTTTACGGTTGAGTTCCTGTCTTTTTTTTTTAAGAAAATCGAAAAAATCACATATTTCTTTGAAAAGGAAACTAATAAATATTCGATTTTTTGTGCGAATATTTCTGAAACTAAAAAAAGCCATAAAAAATAAATCATAATTATTTTATACAGCCAATTAAAAAAGAACGTTAAAATTGTATATTTTTTTATATTAAAAAACAAAAGAAACAAAAACAATGCGAAGTTTAAAAAAAGCTCTGAAATCTAAAAAAAAATTTAATATGAAAATATTAACTATAAAAATATAAGCTGAAAAAAGTAAACATAAATATAATAAACAGATAAATATTTTATTTAAAACCTTAGCCAATTTTTTTCAAAAACTCTAATCAAAATTATGTACCAAAAACAAATGGCTTAAAAATTTCGTGAAAAATATCTAAAACCAGCTACGCCAAAAGAAAGTTTCTAAAGACATGTATTGCACTTATTTCTATATTATTTTATAATGAAAATTATTAAAAAAAAAAAATTTTAAATATAATTCTTCTCAAAAGTAAATAGTGTTGTACGCATTGCAATAGATAGATCTCTTACAGCCCAGATAGCTTCCCAGTTTTAAGAGCTCACTTCACCCACAAAAAAATCACCCATTTTTTGTTTGCCGGAAAGTCGCTTTAGCTTGCCGCAAATTTTAAATATTTATTCATAAAAGTTTTATAAATTATCAACAATTATTCGACAGCCTGCCGCTGTTTTTGTTGTTCTTCTTATTTACTAGAGGCAGCGCGGCCATCTCTTATATAACCTTGATATTTCCTTAGCTTTATTATTATTATTTATATGCCTCTCGTCGTACTAACTGAGCAGGCGACGGAGGGACTGTGGCGGCGCATGTTTTGGATTTCGATTTCGCTTTCGATTTTTTTTTCGGTTCTTTCTTCTTCCATTTGGATTTCAGAACAGCTGCGAAAGAATTAATTCAATATTTGGCAAATTAATTTTTCAACAACAAAAATATAAGCAATTCCGCCCCCCCTCCGAGATAAAAACGAAACCAGCCTAAGTTGTTCAAACACGAAAACGAAACGAACATACAGTGGCGCAGCCAAGTCATCAAACAGCCCAGCCTACACGTTGATAAGTACGAAAACATATGTCGTTTGTGAAAATGAAACAAAAGTACTTTTTAATTTAATTTTATCGTTTTATAATTAAAGAAAAAAAGTACATGCTACTATGTACATGTATGAAATTGACAAGTTTATAAATGAAATAAAATAGATAAAAATAGAAATCGACATGAAATAAAAGTAGCAGATGAGAGATATTGCTAAATATGTATATGTTTTTCTTATACTCTGGGCTCAATAGTGATCCAGATTGCAAATTCCGCTCAATAATAATGAAAGGACATTTCAAAAAGAGATGAAGACATAACAAAAGCATTAATATAATTTGCTTGCCATTTCTATCCTAATACTATAATTCAAACCTATGCAGAAAGATCCAAAGAATGTATTTTACATTTTGCGTATATCTCGGGCACAATAGAGCTGCAACTCCTGGTGCAAATTCCCTCCAAGAACAATAATAAGCCTTATACAAAATTAAATTAAGTTTAAGTTTACACACATTTTTTTCCCTTAAATATTTTTGAAGTTAGTTAAGAGATTTCTTTTAATTCAAAAATAAACCGTTTTTGGAATATGCACAAAGCTAAGTTAAGAAGTCATTTTTCCAAACTGACTCAATAAATAGCAAAAATCAACTTGAAGTAAAAACCTGGAGCACTTTTATTATAATTAATTGCTTTAAGACTTTTATTTTTTATATTATTTAATTGTGACTAACTTCTGCTTTTTGGATTTTACATTTTTGTACGAATCCAAAGCACGCTGCCTCTTTTTGTCCATTTGTTTTCCCTTCAACTTACTCTTTCAGTTTTTCGTTTTTCAAAAGTTGATTTTCGTCTAAATTTTTCCACGAGATAATAGAAAATTTATCTTTACCTTTTTCTTAATTAACATTTCGATTTCTTGTTTTTTCGGGATTTATAACTATTTGTTCTTCAAAAATGCTCAACTTTTTTTCAAGTGGATCGATGTCCCAAAAAATTATTTATACAATAGGAGAATTATATTATGTATTTTTCTTGTAATGCTACAACATGACTGATCTTTCGGAGTGCGCGCATACTTACTGCCGCTACTGTTTGTATTAAAAATGAGCAAACTTTTATTTAATTTTTTTTTTAAGATTTTTGCGCGTGTAATTAAAAAAAAATTTATTAGTGCCAGTTTTTGTTGTTGTTTTTGTTTATTTGGAGTAAGCGAGTTGCGGGAGCTTAAGGAAGTTCACTTTTTTATTATTTATTTATTTATTGTTGTCAATTTGCATGACAATATGCCTGCCAGAGGCGAGTCACAGCTGCTCTCTGTGCGCTCAGTGCTTGATATCAAACACACACACGCGCGCACTCTCTCTCTCTCTCTCTTTATGCTTTTCATTGATCTTGTTGTTGTTGTAGCAGCCAGCGTGGAGTTCTTTTCTTGGTTGCTTTGCGCCCAATTTGTACGTTTTTTATGTGTTTGCCGTTTGATGCTTTTTGCTGCCATTCTTATTTACTTATTTCCTTTTTGGTCGCGCACGCACACACGCACGCATGCACTTACATACATACACACAGTCACACACATGCATTTGTTATTTACTTGCTGCGCGAATTTCACTTTTATCGATGCTCTCAACTTATGCGTGTGTGTGTGTGTGTGCGAGCAGCTTACAATGCAGCGCTGCGCTCTTTATGTTGCCTTGTTGTTGCTGTTGTTGTTGTTGCGTCGACTTTGGGTCAAGGCTTATTTCCTTTTCGCTCTTATAGTGCGCTGCCGCCGCCGCTGCTGCTGCACTTATGCAGCGCTTAGTTTTTTTTGCTGCTTCAAACGAACGAATCAAATTATCAAAAGAAATGGCCAATAATCGAAAAGTTTTATAATTTTGTTGCTAGCCCAAAGCAAGAAGAAGAAGTAAGAGGCGTACAGTGTTTGTGAAAAGTTCTTGACGGGAATTTATTGTTTTGGTTTGGAAGCAGATTTTTTTTGTTATGCTTTTTGTCAAATTTTTTAAATTTCCATTAAAATTAGTTTTTATTTTTAGTATCTTTATTTTCATGTTAAAATTAATAAATATTGATTGGCACATTGAAAATAAATGGAATTTTTGTCTTTCAATGTAAATACGAAGATCTTCTATTAAATAAATACATAATTTTACTGTCAAGAAATTCTTTGCACAAAGTACTTAAGCAATACTAGACTTAAAAATTGTAACAAATAATAATAATTTTAGGTAATTCTAATACTTGGTATATACTCATTTAGCAGCATATTGATGGGGTTGTTCTGTTAAAAAAAAATATGCTTTGCAAGATCATATTGCTCAGGAATCTTGTGCTATTCTGGCAGAATAGAATTTTGGAAAATTAGATTTAAATATTTCCAAACTTCTCTTTTAAATCTTAAGACTTAACTTTTCTTTATTTATTTTTTAAACTGTTAATATTTTTTTTCACACACTGTATGTAAAAATAAATTTTATGTTTTTATTTTTATTATATGCATACTATATATTTTTTTGGGTATAATTTTAATATTTCCGCTTTAGTGCGACGCTGGCGTTGTCCGCTTTGCCGCTGCTCTTGTTGTTGTTGTTGTTTATGTTCTCCAGCTCGATAAAAATTCGGCAAGAAAGCAAAAACAAAAAAACAACAACAAAAAAAACAAACACAAAACACGCCGAATTGAAAGAGAACAACACACGAAACGGCAATAAAGCAAAAGAAGTAGAAAAAAAAATTAGATCGTGTATTTTTGGTTGTGTTTTTTTTGTGTTTTTGCCTATTTTGTGCGCGTCTTATTTTTAGTTTTATTTTTATTTTTTTTATAAAATTTTGTTTTTGTTGTTTGGTTGCCTTTGACGTTTTCGTTCAGTTTGTGGTCGTTCGGTCGCTCGTTGTGGGGATGCTTCCAGCAATGCCGCTAGTTGTTGTTGTTGTTCTTGGCATGGGGAATTGTTATTCCAAATAATATTCATAGAAACACTTAAGTGAGAGAAGCAGGAGTGCCAGAGGGAGAGAGAGATATAGAGACAGAGAGAGAGAGAGAGAGAGAGAGAGAGTTGTTGAGAGAACAGTTAGGGCTCTAACTTAATTACCCTTAATGCGCCCGCTCCGCGCTTCCCCTCAATTAAAGTACTGGCGATCTTTGCGTTGATCTCAAACTGTGTGCTCTATGCTGCCTTCGTCTTCTTGTTTTTTCTTCTTTTTGTTTTTGTGCTGCTTTTTGTTACCATTTTCGCTTAGTTTTCAAGGTCGTGATATTTTTATTCGTATTTGTTTTTGTGCGGTTTTTTTTTTATTTTTTTTTACTTCTTGTGTTCCACTTTATGACAACAAGCTTTTATTTTGCTACTTCTTTTTCGTTGTTGTTGTTGTTGTTATGCGCTCATAGCACTTTTATCTGTGTGTGTGTGTGTGTGTGTGCGCGCGCTAACGCTTTGCGCGCTCCTCTTACACTTTCTGCCGCTCTTTCGTTTTTATGATTTATTTTGTTTTTTGTGTCAACATTCTTGCATTCTTTCGCCTTGCACTTGGAAGTACGTTCGTTCTTATCAATAATAAATCCCGACTGTTTGTTTTTTTCTGTCCAAAAATATCCCAAAAGTATATTTTGTTTATCAGTCAGTTTTTTTTTCGTTTTTTTTTTTTTTTCAAATAAAATGTATTGTTTTATTTTTAGCTCGCCACACGCGCTAAAATGTTTCACATTTTGAAATATCTTTATCTTTATTAGCTTTTTTTTTGACTCAAATTTGGAAACAATTTACTGACTGTTCCGAGCTAACTTTATGAATGAATTTCTCTGTACGTGGATGACCCAAGGGCTGGCTGAGGGCATCTAAGCAGCCAGCGCCTGCTGCCCCCCCAAAAAACACATCCAGCCACTTTAAGTGTTTTTTTTTTGTCTGTGCCTTTTGCTGTTTGCCGGCTTTTCCGCACACACACAGACACACAGACACTCGCACGCATTTTGTGATATGCTTCGTCCAATGTCAAGGTTAAGATACATTTTTGTTGTATACCAATTTAATGTTGGGCCTGGAATAGTATGCGTTCCAAGTTCCAAGTTCGGGGAATATTTTATTTCTTTTTTTGTTTTTTGTTTGACTTAATGTTGCGCTTACGCTGCTAAGCACGAAACTTTGCAGAAAGCTCTTCCTGTTTTGAAACGACAACAAAAACAGAAACAAATATGAGAGCAAGTTGCGTGAGTAGAAAGCTTATTTTGGGAGCAAGCATAACTTGAGATACTCTATTTTGGCATGCAGAAGGCGAAAGTTGAAATAAAACAAAACAAATTTTGGAGAAAATGGTGTATGTCTAGATGGATTTTTGAGAAGCTACGAAAGTCTCGGAATCGTAAAAACCGGAAATTACATATTGTACAATGTTTTTACTGGTAAATAGAGTCATTACTATAAAGATAACTTTATTGGAACTTAGTAATTAGGACTAGAGTTAATGTGTAGGTTTTATTAGAAATAGGTAAAGAGGATACCGAACTTTCAAAGCGAAGAATTGTCGTAGATGTTGGGGGTATCAGATATATGTTTAAACTAAAACGCATTCATGTTCTTGATAACTTTTAAGGGATTTCAGATTGCGAGGTATAGTTAAAAAACTATAAGAAGCATCCAATACGTTATATCTTTTTCAAAGTTGCGGCAATAAAATTCCAGTTGATACTGAGATATTTTCATATTTTTTTAAAAAATCTATGTTAAGTTTTATCCAAACAGAAATAAAACTTTTTAGCGTTAAATCTCTGCCATTGGTTGCTTTAGCTTCTTGGAAAACCTACCTACCTGCTTCCGCACTTTTACCTAGAGATCAAGAAACGATGTTGCAGAAAGAAAACAAAGCTCCAAACTTTTGCTGCTGTGTAGAGACTGGAGCCTTAGTTACCAGGAAAAAAGCGCATGGTGAACTTGCGGTTAGCAAGAGGTTCGTCTGACTCATCTAAGATAATGAGGTACCTATTAGGACAAGCTTCACAGCCAAGTAGTTATGCTCTTTACGCTCAATAAAGAGAAGGTATTTCCTTCACATGAATGATTTATGTGCCGTTGCTCATTTTAAACATTTAAAGATGACGAAGTAGTATTCGAAGGGAATATACGATTGAAAGAATGAGGAAGTATTTCAATATATAACTATGCTGCCGCCTACAATATCATTTTTGCATTCAGCAGTAGTAGGCGTGTTAGGGAAGGAGCTCCTTGGGTATGTGCTTTGTTTGTTTATGCTGCTACTCCTCCTCGCCTTGTGAAATAAGCTTTCAAAACTTTCTAGATTATTCGCCAAAAGAATGAGAAAGAACTGTGCGCACAATTGCAAATAAATTGCGAAAGGCAGCGAGAAACGCGCAAAGAAATAAAAACAAAAGCAAAAAAAAATATTAGCAAAAAATGTTGTCTAGAATTTTGTTTTTATCGCCGGCAGCCGTAACGCTTACGTTTCCCGTGTCTCCAGACGCCCCTCCGCGTGCCAATTTTGGTGTGAAAAACAAAACAACAAAAAAACAATTTTCGCATGTTTTATTTTTTTCTGATTTTTTTGTTTTGTTTTTGGTATTTGTTATGGCTAGAACATCTGCCAGCTCTGACCAAATCTGTAGTTTTTTAATAAAAATAATCATCATCATCATCATCGTCATCACCGTCATCATCATCGTATGTAAATATATTTTTATTAAGAATTATTAATAATCGTCTACGGCCTTTTAAGTTTTGTTTTGAGGCAAGTCGCAGAATTGTTGCGCCTCCAACCTAAGGCCGGCCGTATCAGGCTAATTAGGCACGTTCTAAAATTGTCGTCTAGACGTTTTGAGGTATAAAAATGGGGGACTGGACTGTATTACTGCGGAACAAATTTTTCACCATTCGACTGACTGACTGGCTGGTTGGCTGTTACATTACATTTATTGTTTATTTTCGAAAAAAAAAATCTGTTATGTAATAGCGCATTCGTATAAAGAGGGAGGGAGGGAGAATCTACCATAATATAGCTTGTTTATGAGGCATAGTTTATGTGAGGTTAGGTTTCAGAAGTTTTTGACGAGAGTAGCATATCATAAATAGAGTAGTCAGCAGTGCATGAAATGAAATGCGTGTTGTGTCAATAATTGGGCGGATTCGAGTGAGGAGGGGCTCTCAACGAGTCAAAGAGTGCTAGAATAAAAGGTTACCTTTTGGTATTATCTACATAATATTGCATGCATAATATAGTGTTAAAACATAATTTGGAACTTTAATTGAGGAAGCAATAAAATAATAAAGCACTTTGATGTGAGACGAAACGAAAACGTATCGTAAAAGGTTGTCAAGTTCGGCGAAGAGGTGTACTTCGAAAATGGCAGTTCCAAATCCAATCCCAAGAAGAATTTTTAGTAGACTACAAACAAAGCTACGAAAAGTGAAAACTAATTTTTTTTTCTCAGAAATGTTTGGTATTTTCGCAAAAAACTAACCAAAAATAATTACTGAAATAAAATGCTTGGAGTGAGTGCTACGTGGAAGGAACTCCCCATAGTATCACATTGCAATTTAAAGTGCATAACGAGTCCGGAGTATGTAAGAAGCAGCACTAGTGGTTGCGCATTAAGTGCTCTAGCAGTTGGAGTTGGGTTGCTTTTGTTAAAAGTCAAATCAGGCATGTATGCAGGAGGAGCTCAGCCGTTCCCGTCTGCCGCTGCTACTACTCTTTTTACTCTTTTAAGCACTCCACCTCCTCCACCCTGCTATAAACATGGCTATGTAGCCGCAAAAGCTATTAATGAAATCTTTGTAAAAGGCACGCATCAACATCATAGCACTCCTTTCAGGCAGCAGGCGGGGCACGCACACACATACCACCACTCTCCTATATCCTTGCGTTGTTGTGGTGCCTCAACGCCTACGTCACATTATGCAGCAGCAGGCAAGGCCTATCGAATGGCTGCAACAGCGGCAGCAGCGCAGTGGCTGCATGGACAGCGCATGTCTGACGTGCAGTCACAGTGACGTCGCCAGCGTCGCCATCGTCATCGTCATCGTCGTCATTATTATTGTCGTACATATTTTCATTGCCAACAGACAATGCCAGGGCAACTCTACCTACACCCACACAACAAACACCAACAACATGCACACAGATACACACACACAGATACACTCATGTGCACAGGCTTTGTTGGTAACTTAAAAGGCTTCGTTGACTGAAAATTTTCATACTCCACACAAACTTCTCATTCCTTCAGTTCTCCGTTTTTGCTTGCATTTTACGCCACATCCATAAGCCAAAACATACACTGAGAGAAAAGTGGACTCTTCACTTGCAAGCGAAACACAATTAGGTTGAGTTCGAAAATGTGGTAAAACGGTTCAAAAATTAACACGATTGGGTGTACCCAAAGAGGATTTAATTGACAATGATTCATTTTTTTTGTTTAAATGATCCCTGTTTTCTTCGATGAGCTATTACTAGAGATATCTCGAAGCTCCGTCGCTTGAATCGTTGACCATGGTCGAGGGAAACAAGTTTATTTTTTTTTAATTTAGAATTTTCTTAGTAAGTTGAAGTGAAACCCGAAAAGTTAAGCGCACAAGGTGGTCTAAAATAGTTATTAGATGATATCGGAACGTACAATATTGAGGTGGAATTAGTATTCTTAAGCGATATAGAAAAAAATACCAACAAAAAATTAGCAGCGATGAAAATCGCTGGATATTTCATCTTTTAAAAATTAAAAAAAAGCCATCAAAGTTATTATTTAGGCAATTAAGTCTGGCTGAGTTTTTACAAATGTTTTCTTAAAAGATATTTCTGTCAGTGTAGAAGAGATTATATCTGTGTGTGTGCGTGTTGGTTGTACGGTGTTTGTGTGTGTGTGTGTTGCGTTGTGTTTATCTGTCTGTCTCTGCTGTACGTTCTGTTGCATTGCGTTGTGTTGTGTTGTATCTGTGTGCTTGCTTTTAGGCTTTTGTGCCGAGCCAGTCAGCCAAAAGAGAGGCAGCCAGCCAGCCAGCCAACCAACCAGCCATCCAGTTGGTTTGGATCCTCAGCCTAGGAGTCGGACAGTAGGACTGACTAGCTGAATGACTGACTGAATGGCTGACTGACTGTTGTATGCCGCATTGTTCGTTCGTGCAACGCGGCTCTGCTGCAAGCTGGAAATTGCAATCAATATTGTGGCTCGATGTTGTTGTTGTTGGCAGTCGACATCGTCGTCGTCGTAGTCGACAACAGCAGCAGCAGCAGGACAGGAACAAACTCGGAGCAGCTGCCAGACACACAAAAACGCAATGTGAAAAAAGTGGCAATGGCAACAGTAAAAACGGCAGTTGAAAATAAAAGCAGCAAAAAGTAAGGGAATAAATAAATAAAAAAAATATAGAAAAATTTAAAATAAAACAAAATGCTGGCTATTTGTTGGTTGTGTTAACCCTGGCACTGGCGTGCCACTCGCCGCACTATGCCACATATCACTCTTTCTCTCTGCATCTCGCTGTGTATATGTGCCGGCCGGCCATGTATTGCATTTAAGCAATTTTTTTTTGTTGCTTTTGTGCAACTGTCCCAAAGATAGACAGATAGTAGAAGAGGTACAGGATATCCAACAACGAACTTTGGTCGTGGTGGGTGTATATCTCCTACCTACCAAAAACAAGCGGAAGAAAGCTCTCAGGGGCACGCAGACATACTCTCAGTGCAGTCTACAGTAAAGCTTCGTGCGGCTGGCACTGCTCAACGCATGGTATATCTCTCAGTACGACTAAAGCGTCAAGAAAGTTCTTCTTTCCAAAAATCGTGTATTCTATAACCACTTCAAAATGAAGCAAGTCGGTAAGAGAGTAGAGTAAGTCGGCATTGAACGTTCACGCCATACAGACTCCACTGTGCCAGCCATTGTATGAGTATGTGTTTGCATACTATTTGATATCCATTAGAACGATTCGAATCCGGTGTGCCCAAAAACCCCCAAACCCCAACCAAACTCCGCCACACACACACACCGCCCGCTGCTGCATGTTTTGTTTATGCAAGATTGCTGCCTGCCTGCCTCCATTGGTTGTGCTGCAATCTGCATGCAAATGCGAATATTGCGTGGGTGTATTTTCGGTTTAGATGAAATCAACCAGACTCATCCACGACGACACTCCTTGTGCCCCACAGTCTAGGACTGGCTGCATTTGATTTACAATTTGTGTCGGTTGCAATGTCGTATTTTATTTGTTTATTAGTTGCGAGTTGTTACCAATGGCACTCTCTCTCTCTCTCTCTCTCTCTCTCTCTGCCCCTCCAGACATTTAAGAGCTTTTGTTGCCTGTTGTGCCACATCCAAATTGTCGCATTATCGTCAGCTAATTACTGAAAATGCAATTAAAAAGCTAAACAGTGGTACCCCCAAGTGGCACATGCACACGCCTGCAGCGCATAATATATGCAAATATTTTTGGGATTCTCGTGTTGTCGTTTTTAGGACTTGGAGTTGGCCATTTTGCGTGTGTGTACCGGAAAATCCGCATGAGTAGCAGCAACCGGCGCCGCCTGACTTTTTTTTTTTTTTGGTTTTGGTCAGTTAACCCTTAGGCCACATTTGGTTGGTAACTAACGAGCGAAAAACTTGCCGGTTTTTTTTTTTATTTCGTTTGGGTTTGGATTTTGGCTTCTATAATCAGTGCTGCACATGCAACACTCAGGCTGCGCACAGGAAACGCATTTCGCTTGATTAGCTTGCAATTTATATAATTTCTGTAGAAATTAAGAAATTTGGTTTAATATTCTGCTTGCAACTTGTAGCACTGTTAATAATGCGTTACGCCCCAAGCGTACGTTTTTGGCGGCATTTGGTGTGCCAAAATGTAAACCCCCTAAAAAAATATTTATTTGGCACGGCTTGCTGCATGTGGAACGTAAAAATAATTTGCTTTTATTATACCCCAAAAAAAAAAGCGGAAAGGGCTTCAATCAGCAGCAGCGGCAGCGGCAGCAGTTGAAGCGCTTCAGTTGCATGCAACAAAAAGAACGAAGCAAGCAAAGTGGAGTAAAAAGAGCGAACATAACGCATTTTTATGCAGTCTTTGGCGTCATGCGGACTTTGACTTTAATTTCGGGGCTCAGAGCCGCCACAAATCCGCAAATCAACGCCACATGTCTGCGGCAACAACGATACGTACGTTCGCCAGTCAGTCGAGTCAGTTGCAGAGCTATTAACCAAATTGTGGCAGCCTCAAGTGTGAGACTGTGTGGCACTGCAGTGGTTGGAGGAGGGGGGCAGTTATTCAATTAAACAAAACGGTAATGGAGAAAGGGCATACATGCATGCAGCACACAAAAAAAAAGTCAAAATCATTACGCAGACTTGCAACATATGTCGTCGCTTACAAGCCAAACAGAACGAAGTCATGAAGCGTCAAATTGTTATGAGCAAATGATACCAAAGATACAAATAAGTGGCAACTACAGGGAGCGAGATAGATAGATAGATAGATACAGGCAGCCCCACCACATCAAACCAAGTGGCGACGTGCAATCAGTCGTGACGCGAGGCGACACCAAAGCAAACAACACTTGCGCCATCAAGTGCAACTAGATAGTTATTATATAAGCATAAAGATGTTGTTGTTGTTGTTGTTGGTGTCACAGGACATGGCCAAAATAGTAAAAAGAACAAGAGCAACAAACAAAACGCTTACAAATCTCTTTGGCTTGTTGCAGCAGCAGCAGCAGCAGCGGCGGAGCAGAGCCGGAGCAGAAGGCAACTAAACAAGCTAATAATCATAAAAGCAAATGACTTTGAACGACGTAACGGGCTGTCGAGATGCTGCTGCTGATGTGTCTGCCTCCGCGCAATTGGGCGGAGGCGTTGCAAAAGGAGCAGCAACAAACAGAAGGAACAAGTCAAGTCAGGCGACAAAAAAAACATCAACATTATCGTCATGGTGTCGAAATGGCAACGATTAAAATTTAAGTTTCATTTGTTGCTTGTTTGATGCGCGATGAAGCAGAGAGTTGGGGGTTGTACGTTTGAAGGGGATAAAAGGAAACAGGATGCATAAGTGGCATTGGGAATACAACGAGATAAACTGCATAAGCTCACAAACTAGTCCTGCTAAATAGCTAAAGTTATGTTGTGATATGAAGCAGTCTGATGTGCCTATGTCGTCCGATGACGTTACAAGATCGTTAAGATTTCGAAAAATATTAAAGCAATACAGAAAGGGGGTGACGCGGTTGATTCGAAATTTAACGTTAGGACAGCAGTGATACTTGATATGACGTCGGCACTCAAAGACTTGAGACTTTAAACTCGGAAGAATAAAGTTTGCCGAACCCATCTGTCAGGGATCCCTTCGTGCGAAAAGTATATTAAAATTGAAGATAATGAAAAATTTCGCAATAATCAGTCTTTCATAAAATTTTTTAAAGAAATACCTGTAGAATACGGCGCTGTTGATTAGAAAATCAGCTTTAGAAGCTGGATCGGTGGTATTTTAAGGCTATGAAATCAGAGCTCAATGACTTTACTTAAGTTGTCCATCACAATCTGTTAACGGAATACAGCCGACTTAACTAGCTCTCGCCACTAAAGAGCATTCAAACTCTACGTAGAATAAAGTTTCTCGAACCCAACTGTCAGGTATGCCTCATATTTGAAGATATTGAAAAATTACGTACGTATTTGTAATCGTATTGTTTCCTAACAAAGTTAAGGATGAAAAATTGGAAGAATGACGGGGATGTATAATTTTGGGATGCTAAAAGATAATGAAGATACTGATGCTTTAAAATTCTAAGTCCGACAAAGATAATGCGAGGAGTAGTATTACTTAATCCGTTAATAAACAAAAAGATGAAAAATAAGGCGAATGAAAGAGCTATCAGAAGAGTGCAAGATTGTGCAAGATTTCCATATTCTATTTTGATGAATTCGAACACGTATCTATACGTTAAAATGTTACAAAAAAATGCATGTTTTGCTCAATCCTTTTCAAAACATATTTCTGCCATCAACTGATATTTCTAGAACAGGGAAGACAAGCGTCATTAGCAGCAAAATCATGATTACAAAAGATTTCCCACGCCAGAAGGCTACAAAAGTTTTGCAATTATGACAACCAATCCATTCAATCAACGAACACAACTAATTAAAAGTGTTGCAGTAAAAGATCATCGGACGAACGTCATCAGCTAAGAGTCGTCTGCCACCGATCGAGCGACCGACCGGCTTACTTGAAAGCAAAAAAAAACACACACTTGGGCAATGAAATTGCAATATATCTGCCTATATAGCTGTAGGAGCTCTGTATCTATCGATTGCAACATGAGGTATACAACTACATAAAATATCAGAAACATGTCTTGTAGTTTATTGAACCTACACCGAGAGGGCAGGCGGCGCCAATAACAATTAAGAAAATAAATAAATGTTCAAAAAAAAAAACACATAATATCATAGGCAAAAAAAATGAGAGATACGAAAAAAAAAAGAAGCGAAGATCTTGCAGTTGATTCAATTAAAACATAAAAACCGAACAAGCCGCTAATGAAAGCGAGTTATAAACTGTGTCTCCAAACGACCAAACTCACAGTCCAGCCATATAGAGAGTGGAGCGAAGTGAGATCCATAGTTATAGTTATATATATTTATATATATCTATATATACGATACGTTACACATGTGCACGCTGCTGTCCCCTTTCGAAAGGCAGGCAGGCAGGCTGGCTGGCTGGCTGGCAGGCTGGTAATCATGGCCACTAGGCGATGATGACGCTGTCGACGACGAGTCCCAAAGCCTCTAAAAAAGGAAACTTTCACTTTTAACAACGACAAAAAAAAAAAAAAAAAAAATTGATAATAAAAATGCAACATTTATTGCAAGAGTCAGTCAGTCGTCTGTCCAGGTACGAAATGATACGATCCGATACAATACGAAACGATCTGAACTCGCTACACTTTCGTTTTTAGGTCTGTTTTTTTTTTTTTGGTTGTTTCGTTAATTTATATGAATTTTTTGGCAACACGAATTTTGTTAAGAAAATAAAAAATATAAAAATAAGCATGAAATAATTTCAGACTTAACGCAAAGGAAAGTCAGAAGTTTACGAGTTGCGAAAGTATAAAAATAAAAAAAGGGTTAAAAATAAATGCTAAATTTAGACATTCATTAATTTCAAAAATCAAATCAGCTAAAATTCGTTTTATTTTTGGTCATAAATAAAAATTGAAGCATTTCGAGTTCATGGAATTGACGACTTTCAGTACCCCGAGAGTTGGGTAGAACTCGTTTTTATTTTAAACACAATGTACGCCTGCGCACAATTAGGCACGAAATGAATATTCCCTTTTATGAGATAATAAATTATTTTACCATTTATTATCGGGGAAATGTATAAATGTATTGGTTTTATATTGAATTTTATTATTGGAGAAGATTTGCATTACCAAATTTTTTAATGATTTGTATGACATATTTTGTGCTGGTTCCAGATCGGCGATGCCTGTTTATGCTAACTTGCAGCATCCGATAACTTTTGGCGATTGTTTCCCTATCTTTAAAATGTTATTATTATTATTAAATATGTTTAATCACAGATTACTTTGTGTAAACGTCTTCCAATTGTTCCTATTTGGTCCTTTTTGGTCTGTCTCTATTTCTGGCGCTTTGAGATTTCCACTCCAGTGCTGCGTGGGGGATTTCCTCGGAATTTTTTTAGGGTTATATTTCATTGTCTTTCTCTTATGTATTTTTGATGATGATATCCGAGGCTAATGTGAGGCTTGTGAAAACACGAATCGTAGAGTAGATTAAACCAGAGCATTCTAGTTCGGTAGCAGGGCTGCTGCTTTCCGTGAATATTTAATTGAGATCAAGCCAATCAAGCTACATTATTCCCCTCTAACACCTGATGGAGGGGATGAGATATACCGCTGAGCAGTCGGTCATCATTGTCGCTTTATTAAAGAACAGAGGACACCAGGGGAAGATTGAGGCTGACAGTTGTGTAGAGAGGTTTTTAAAGACACTTCGTAATATCATATCGTTTTTTTCACTAGATGGCGCTAATAAAATATAGTGTTTCCACACGTTCGAGAAGAGTTCTTAGTAGAGCGAAGGATAGCCATTGTAGTTAGAGTTCAGCTGGCCACACAAGATTTGTGGAAGTCTTCGTCTCAGCCTCATCGCGACCGTCAGATGGCGCCAGCAATTTTGGTACATAGTTGTGGACACCTATCAGTAGTGAAAGTTAATGTACTAACTGCACCCAAATTACTACGCTGATCATCTCCAAAAAGTTGTGTCCGCCATTTCATTACTGCTGCTGCATGCTGTGGCCGCCAGATGGCGCAAGCAATATGGTGCCTATTTTGAGGTCAAACTTGTGCAGAAACTTGATGTACTCATCAACTGCATGTAGTAGGCGCTATAAACAACAATTTAATGGCTACTCAGACCATGTTTTAATATTTAATGTATTTTTTGCACTGACAACCGCCATATATAAATTTCGCGCCTTTTGGCCATTTAGTTAAATGTCCTGCTGTAATTTTTTTTGCTGTTTTTTTTTTACATTTTATTTTAAGTAGCCGCTGACATTTTCAAGGCAAGTCACAAAAATAAACAGTCGGACAACACAGTTACACATGGCCATGTTGCATGACTTTGTAAACTTGAAAGTCAGTTTGGTGGAGTGCGGCAAGTTGAAGTTTATGCACGCGATAAAGTTGTTGTCAAGAGTGTGGGAGCGTCTGTGAGTTTGCGGTGCGGCGGCAGGAAAGAAGCTTTACAAAAAGCTACTACAAAAAAAACCTTGAAAAATTGCGGTTGCTCTGTTTGCTGTTGGCATTGTTGTAAACGGTTGCGCCTTAATCTTTAGGTAGCATCTGCTGCCGCAGACGTCAGACTTCGAAGAGTGCGCCTAGCTCATAAATCTTAAAGACATTTATTCTTTTTATTGCAATCCATGATAAGCCACAAAAAAAAATCTTAATAAAAAACGTTATGTTACTCAATATTCTAGCAGTTTTAAATTTATTTAAATAAACTAATTTTCAACATTTTTCCATCTTGATTTTCAGGTAAGTGCAACCGAGATGAAGCATGGAGTGTTTAACGCCTTTAAGTGGCAGTTCATAAATCGCGGCAAGTAGCAACAACTTTTTGCATGAGTTTTGAAGTCTTAAGTGGAAATTGTTGGGCTGGGAAATGCCTCACGGAGGGTAGGTGTGCTGTGTGTGGCGAGTCTGTCTGCCTGTAGTCAGGCTGCGGCAGTGCTCTGTGAGCTCAACTATTTGTCGACGCTTTGAGTTAAATGCTCCCCACGGCGCGATAAACCAGCCAAACGCTTGAGGAGCGAACAAAAAAAAAATAAATCCTAAAAAGACATAAATAAAGATGTAAAAAAGGAAAGTGCCGAAATTTAATGATAGAAGTTACAATACTCTGCAAAGGGTTAGGTTGTAAGTACGCTATGGCAAGATCTTTCGAAGAGCTGCAAATTGGCTTTGGATGTTGGCAGTTGCCAGCGCAATGTGACAAGAAGTAGCAGAAGAAACTTCGATGCCAAATCTTAATGAATTAATGGAAGAGTCAGCTGAAATAGTTGCATGTTGGAAATGTCTCAGAAAGGGTCATGTAGAAGTAGAGATTTAGGCTGCTTTGAATAAGAAATGGAATCTCTTTCGTAGACTTGAGAATAAAGTGTTAAGTGAAGATATATTTGCAAAAAATTTAAGGAACTTTCATGAATTAGTTAAGAAAAGATATAAAAAAAGTTTTTAAATTCAAAATTAAAAGTAATAGTCGTTATATAAGTAGAGAATATTAAGATTTAAAGGTGATGAAATTATTATTATGATTAGTGAGCCTCGGTAGCGTACGATTCCGTATACAAGAAGGTCGGTGGTTCGATTCCACGCCGCATCACTTAGTAGACGTTACTTATCTGGGAAAATCTCTATTAAATAAGGACAACGCCACACGGATTTGCCTCTTAGCTGTAGGTGCCTGTTCTTTTCGAAGAGCTTTTAATAGAGAGATCTCTATGCTTCCCCTTTGCAGCGACGACCATTGTCAAGAGCAAGACATATTTGCAAAGATAGTTTCAAAATATTAAGTTTGAAGAAATAGTTGTTACTTAAGAAAAGTTTATGAAGATTTAGAGATGATAGAACTATTACCTCATCCAAAGAACGACCCCTAGTGCGCAATAGACGCTGGGACTTCAAAGTAGTAGTTTGATGACTTCAACTTATATTTGATTTTTCTAGTTTTTCGGAATTCATTTAATTATACTTCCTAAAAACCCCTTTGAAGGGTATAGACCTCCCCTGAATAAATGCCAGAAAAATGCTCAGTTGACTGTTGCCGTGCTTTTGGCTCGCGAGCTTGTTGTTGTCTGGACTTGAAAACATTTAAGCGCAATTTAATGGTTCAATGACATAATGAATATGCAATGTCTATAAGAAAAAAG
This sequence comes from Chymomyza procnemis, assembly GCA_035046065.1. Classification (NCBI taxonomy): domain Eukaryota; kingdom Metazoa; phylum Arthropoda; class Insecta; order Diptera; family Drosophilidae; genus Chymomyza; species Chymomyza procnemis. The sequence goes on from JAWNOJ010000026.1 coordinate 1,506,475, forward strand.
CAAAACAAGCCCGAGCAAAAAGTGGAAAAACTAACAAGAAAACAAGTAAAGACAAGAAAAATGAGAGAGGAAGCCAAGCCGAAGGGAGAGCAAGGTAACAAAAACAACCAGAAGAAGCAAGCAAGGCGTTTTGTCTGCTGCATCCTTGCCACCAAAGGAGACGTCTCCTAATTAGCTGCATTCATAATTTCGTGCACATTATTTACATACTAAGTAAGCCAGTGCGCGCCTGGTGAGAGGACAGACGAATGAGCAGCAACTGCTCAAGGGAGGAAGCGTGCAGGAAACCGCAAGAAACAAAAAAAAACACGAAGCTTCAGAAGCGCAACTTTGGCAGCTTTGTAGTTGTTGTTGTTGGTGATGTCCCTGACATTGCCTTATTTACAGTTATGTGTAGCATTTTAAAAGTTAAAGGAAATCTTACAAGTTGAGCCGAAACAAAAAACCACAAAAGCAGCAGCGGCAGCAGACACAACACACAGCGAGAGAAGAGAAGAGCGTAAACTGAAATCGCTTGGAAACTGTTCTGAGTTGGGAAGGGAGTGTGCTCAAAAACTCCTGAATACGTTGATTTTGTAAAAAAAAGTATGAAAATTGAGTAAAATTTTAAACTTCGAAATTGAGACGTCTCTCTTGTCTCAGAGTCAAAACTTTTTTAATTGAAAAATATAGAGTTGATTTTATTTTTATTGAATATGAAGGAGGGCAGCCACTCCCTAACTACTACAATTTAAGTTTTTGAATCTACAGTTTACCTTTTTGCCAACTTAAGCTATGTTGCCGGCACTTGAACGCCACATTACTTACTTCTAAGGCTTCCAGCGCAGCAGGCGTTGTGGCTGCACAAGCTGTTTGGGTTTGGGGGGATTATAATTCTTGTCGAGGAGCTGCGTCTGTCTACAAAACTAACAGGCGCTTACGCTCAGCTCAGTGGCTGCAACTTGCTTGTTGTTTTCGGTTGCAGACTCATTAGCTGGGGCATTTGGTTGCGGCAAGTGCGTTGTCGTTGCCGTTGCCGTTGTGGACGTGTCGCTGCTGCTGCCAGTTGCCACTTTACTTAAGCGGCTTACGGCGGCAAGATTGCATTTTGCATAAGTTCTAGTTGCTGCTGCACCCCAAGCCGGAAGATACGACCAGAGACTTGGCGTAAATCATGCAACATGGTAGCGCGCTTGCACCTGGCTGCAAGCCAAAGTCAAAGTTGTAGTCAAGTTGCAGCATTTAAGTTTGCTTGTTTATGATGTGATTTACTATGTCAAGACCGGGAGCCAAACCAGTCTGTTTGCAGGCGGTTTGGTGCGTTAAAGACGACTTGCGCAGCTATGGGCAGGAGTGGTAGTCAGACCAAAGGGTGCAAGATCTAGTAGCTGCAGTGGAAGACATAGGCGCATTGTAATGAGTCTGGGAGAGTACTAAATGCAGAAGGTTAAACTAGAAGCAGTTTGGTGTTGAAATGAAGAGTGGTGTTGCGGAGGGATTTCTGATATTGAATCGATGCAACTGCTTTAAGCAGTGCAAGTCATTTTTGTGCTTTTTATTGGTGAATCGTTAGTTCTAATGGAAGTATCTTTAGTGCTTTGGGTAACCAGCTTTCAAAGGGATAAATTTTGTCTGCTTATCAATTTTAATCGTGAAATCGATTCGTTGATATTTTGGTATAGTCTTGTGTTGATTCTTGTGCCAGCAATTTTACTGCTTCAAGCAGTGTAGTTTTTCTGCCAGATGTTTATGAGTTGTTATGTTTCACTATTGAGTTTCCTTGTAGCCGCCAACTTTAGAGGATTTGTATGGAATGCCTTGTTATGTACAGGATTGCTGGAAATGCATTCAACGAAGGTGGGCCTACGACCTACAGCACTGCCACCTGCATAGGTCTATTGTGCCCCCTTTCTGCTAATTTTAATATGTGTGTGTACGGCTTTTTGTTGTTGCACATTCCCCAAATGCTTTTCTTTCAAAAAAAACTGCTTCAAGCAGTGCAGGGCACAGCTTTTGGGCACCAACTTCTTCATCTTCGACCAGCTTCGAGCCTACCAAATGACCAAAAACAATCAAATAGAATCCAAACTTAATACCAAGAATTTCAAGCATTTTAAAGGTCAGCGACGCGCTAATTACCAAGCACTCGATTGATGGGGCGTGGTGGCTGTGCTTATGCTGGAACTGTCAGCGGCTAGACATTTCATTCATTAAACTTTATGGCTCTGGCTCTGACTGTGACTGTGAGTGACTGTGTGGACTCGTACTCCTAGACGTCTGCGCATTGTCTGCATTTCCCGGCTAATACGTAACTTTTATTTTTCAATTTCTCAACTCTTTTGGCCGCGCGCATTTCCAACCATGCAGGCGCTTTCAGTTAGTGCCGGGGTACCAGTGCCAGCTTATCCTTGGCGCATTTTATGGTTTGTTTTGTCAATGTCGTCGTTGACGCTGTCATTTCTCTGCGCTTTGTTTGCTCTGTGTCTGGCCAACAAGTGACTGACTGACTGACTGGCTGACATAATCCACAACTGCGTCAGGATACGGCGCAAAAAAGTGCTGCGTCATCAACAACGTAGTAGTTTTCTCTTTTATTTTCTCTGGTCTGCAGCCATCAATGGTAACCTCTAATTAGGAAGTGTGTGCGGTAGGAGTTAAGGGGTCTGCCGCCTATAGGTATAATCGAGTGCTTGCAGGATAAGTGTAGGGAGTACGGAAAGCTGTTACACCGTCGCCTAACGTAACGTAACGTAACGTAGAGTAATTTGCATTTGCAGCTATTTAATTATCGCTTTAATTGCTTAACATTTCTTATTGTTGTTAACAGCAATTTGTCAAATAATCGTTTAAACGCAAATTGCTATCCCACACTGTTTATGGACGATGCGTCCATACCAATTTGTTTTAGCGTTCAAACCACCAGAAATGGTTTTATTAAATTCGACAACAACAACAACAACAATGCACAATTGTTTAAAAAGTTTAATTTATTGTTAAATTGTCATAATTTTCATTTCAAAATCGTTTTGTATGCAAGTTCGATTTGATTTTTTGGGGGAGAGGGATACAGTTTTTACTTGGTTTCTCGTGGCTTGTTGCACGTTTAAGTTTATTTGATTTTAAGCGTGCTTTTGTTTGTTTTTTGGCCATAAAAAGCATTGTCTGTCTCTGTCAATTTTTGGCTTTAGATACACAGAGCCATACCCGCCGCCCCCGTACTCTGTTTGTATGCATTTGGTTGTTGTTGTTGTTGTTTTTGTTCGAACTGCTGGCATTCATTACGTTGTCTGCCTGTCAAATTAAATTTGAGTTGAAGTTGCCAAATTTGTAAAATGCACAATAAAAATAATAAAAAGAAAAAACAACAAAAAATGTTAAATCTAAAAAAAAAAGTATTTTTATTTTCATTTTTTTATTTTCCAAAATAAATATGGTTAAAATGAATTACGTTATGGACGTTGGATTCGTACATGAGTTTGCAATTTGAATTGAATGGTTGATTTTTTTTCAAGCTTTTTTTGTGCACTTTTCAAGTAAATGATTTTTTAATAGCTTTCATTTGACTTTTGCATTATTTTATAGCAAATATGCATTTATAGTTATTAGATTTTTATTTTTATTTACTTTTGTAGTTATTAATTTTTAATATTATTACTCATACGCCGCGTTGTCGGCGCTGTGCACATAAGCGCACAACAGCAGCGAGTTGCTTAAATGGTAGTTATTGTTGTTGGAGTTGTTGTTGCTGTTGTTGGTGTTGCAAACTATTGCACAAAAAAACGTGCCACGCATAGGCAACGCACACACACACACACACACTTAATCGCACACACAGCAGCAGGCACACACGCACACTCACGGCGTTTATTGCACTAAACTGTAAAAGGTAAATGCACTTTGCAAAATGTCTCTGCCAGCAGCTTTGACGCAGCTGTCAAATGGTTATGCTAGGTTCACACTATTGTCACACTATGTGACACACTATGTCACAATATTTAGAAATATCTTCTAAGGCTTATCGGCGAAGCTTAAGTTATTCTTTGTGCGGAATGTTATTTCTGCAGCCGAATCGTTGAGAATGTTGCAGAAGGCCTTTGGCTCACAGGTTCAATCCAAAACAGGGCGGAGATGGTGTTGGAAGACGCAGAGCGATCTGGTAGACCAGCCACGTCAAATGGCACCAAAATCAAACGATTAGTGCTCGAAAATCGTAGATTGAGTGTTTGGGAAAATATTGGTCTGGTTGAAATATCAGAAGTATCAGTTAAAACTATTTTCAAAAGCAAAAGCTTAAACTATTAGTAAGGAATATTATTTGAGTATTATGCTTTGTTTGCATGAAGCAATTTTTCTCAAGAGGTCAAGAATTATGGCCAGACAACAGTTAAATTTTGCATTATGATAATGCATCTTTCAAAGCAGTGTGCAATATGAAGCCCTGGTTTTCGAGACTATCTGTCACAAAAATAGTTAGTTTGGCGTCTTTCGCTTAAAATTATTCTGCTTGATCATAGGAAACAATCTTTAATTATTACATTTTAGCCTTTCCTCTTTATCTTAGGACGATTTTATTACGAGTAATCGCCAAATATAAATTAATCACAACTTTCGTAAGTTTATCGATTGAGAGCAGACATACGACTGAAATGGTAAAAAAGCTTTGCTGGCTGAGAGCAGAGTGTTAAAGAAGTTTCAAGTTATGAGTGTAAATCTGCTTATTTTATATTGCGAAAGAACAGTTTTGATTTTCGTGACAAAATTCATGATTCTATACGTCAGCCCAAGTCACATAATCTCAATTGGCAGTGTGAACTTGCCACACATCAATCAAATGCCACTATCTCTCTTGCATTATGTTACAATTTATGACTATTAATTAGTTATTAATAAAAAAAAAATAAAAATAAAAAAAAAATACTTAAAAAGTTGTTAAAAACTTTCAATTTTCCAAAATGTGATTAAAAATATTTGCATGTTGATTAAAAAGTCTGATAATCAATGCAGAAATTAATTGAAATGTATGCGTAAATCGTAATGTGCCACAAATTGCAAATTGCAACAGACAGCTGCGGCACCGCACTCCGCGCTACGCGTGCCGCACGCCCCCGCTCCGCGACGTAGACACTTCAAAATCTGCCGTCTATTCAGTTGTCAATTTCTAGTTAGCAAATTGCCTGCGGCGACGGCAAAGGAAACAAAAAAAAAATACAGAGAGTAAACAACTGGCTTATGGTGTGGAGGGAGGGGTGGGACAGGCAACATGGTCAGGGCATAGATAAGCGGCAAGAGCAAAGCTATTGAAAAAAAGAAAAAAAAAAATTATAAATACCAGCGAAGTAGTCACAGACTGAACAAGACACAAAAAACAAAAATCGTGTGTGTGTTTGAGGAAAGAGCAGAAGAACGTAGCGAACGAAGCCTTGAAATGCACAAAACGTGCCTGGAATTTCATCTATCGCTGATGGACGAGAGTCGTTGATGTATTGTGCGGGAGGTCGGTTGGTTGCTCGGTCGGGTTAGTCGAATGAATGGCAACAAAGCGGATGGCCGGATCTGCTCTTTCCGTCAATCCAAAAATAAAAAGTTACCTAGCTGGTACAATATGCGATTGCAACAATGAAGGTGACTGCAAAGCCAACACTCCAGGCTGGATTTAAGATGGAATTTGTAAGTTAAACAAGAAGTTGGCTAGATCGCTTGGTTAAGCTGAAAATTTTAAGAAAAAGTTTAGTTTGCATAGAGATCTAATAGAGAAGCTAAAGACTTTGTTATACCCCAGACTATTCCAACTCTACCATACCAAAAATATTAAAAATTCCTAAATCCCAAACCAAATGCCTTTAAAACGAGCCATCAGTTAGTCAAGCAGTCACTACGTCAACTAGTCATTCATTCATATCATCGTACTTGATATGTGACTGCCAGATTCCATATCCCCAAACCCATACCCATTTCCTAGTGAGCTATGCCAGCTTTTGGTTGTTTTTTGTTCTGCGTTTTGCGGTGTTCTGTTGTAACCTTGCGCTTTGTTTAAACGTTCAACAAACTATAAGCCAAGCCAGGGACCAACAACGACGACGACGACGACAACGACGACAAACCCATCATTGAGCTGGGTTACCCTCGAGTCTACGATTTCACTGTCAATAACCAGCAACAGTTAGGGAGTCGTAGTAGATTACTACCTCCATATATATATCTATATGTATATGTCTAAGTTGCGCATACGCCGTGTGGCGCGACTCGTAAAATGCATTCTATTAATTATATTTACAATGCGGCGCGCACTCATACAGCCGTATGCAGTTGATATTGCCTCAACAGTTGCAGCAATAATTATGTGTACACTTTTATGTGGCGCGCAAGTGATAACTTCGTGGGCATGTAATAGGTAATAAATTGGTAGAATAGCAATAAAGATTGGTAGAAATGTTTAATGTCGTAGAATTAAATCAATCACTAGATCTAAAAAGCAAACATATTTTTGTTTTGTACTATAATTCTAACAATTCTCAAATGGTTTAAGCCAACAAATTTATATAACATTCCCAATGTTATAATTAACATATAAGCTACCGAAGTGCACACGATATTTTTGGTCGGTATAGGGATTTGGAAGTTTAATTCAGCCACTGCCAAATTTTTGCTCTACATTTTGCCTTAATAAACTGTTAACTTTTTATACGATAAATCAGAAGACCAGTCTTTAATACTTGCTTCAGCTATAGAATTTTGATGTTTACTTCCAAATTGTGCAGACTATTTAGAGTAAAATCCTCTAAATCTGAAGCTCGGTGGTTCCATTAAACTATGCAGACCGTGAGATATTTGAAAAGTATTTATTATTTGCACTCACTAAAATTTAATTAAAATAATCCACAAACATTACGAGCCAAAGTACCTTAGGAATTCTATTACTAAAACAAGTTGTAAGGAAACAGTGGAAGGAAACAGCGTATATTTTTTGTAGAGCTTGAATAACGCAGCATCAAAATTTATATAGATTTTTCAATGGGATTTTTCCAGCATTTTCGATTACATCTTATATTGAACAAAGTTTAATTTTGAGTAAAAGTTTATTTTGAGTAGATGGCGCCAGCAAAGATTTCGTTTTACTTATTACACTTAATCGAAGGTAAATTTAAAGTGTGTGCATAATTTTTACACCCAGTGTATATTTGTATATAAAAGTGTTTGCTTGATGTGTGTGTGTGTGTGTGTGTCTGAGTGAGAGTGTGTGTGTGTTCATAGAGTGCATTGTATTTATTTTCGCATTACGCGCTATGCGTGCATCTTCTGCCGAGTTTCGATTACATGCAGCAGCGTGCGGTGGGGCGGGATCAGCAGTGGTGGCAGCGGGAAAACAACAGGCAAAGCGCAACAGTTTTGCACTTTTCAATGAATTTGTCCTTGGCAAAGTGCATTGCCGGCTGTGCCAAGCTCATGCGTGCTCTCTTCTCGCACACACACACACACACGCACGCAACACACTCTCTTAAATAGGCGCGCTCGCTTGCGCTCTTTGATTGCTGCGTTCGTTAACTTGGCAAAGCACCTTGGTCTAGTCGTAGTTGTTGTTGTAGTAGTTGCTGTTGCGTCGACTAGTTGCCGTTTAGAGTTTTTTGCGTAATTTATTAACTTGGCTTTGGCGTTGGTTTTGTTTTTGTGTCTTTGCTATTTTATTTATTAACTCGCCATATGTGTTTATATGTAACACATACGGCGCGCTTGACGCTGGGCTTGCTTAAAACTTCAATTACGCACGCACTTTCTAAAAAAAAAAAATCACGAATATTGAAATATTTAACTTGCGCAAATATTTGTTACGGGGCTCTCCAAGCTACCACTAGGCCTACAGCGCGGCCCCATGCACTTAGGGGGGTACATATATGTACATATGGATATGGCAACATTGGATTCAAAAACAAAAGGCCGTCATTGTGTGAAAACGAAAGTGTTGTCAACTCTAAGTGGGTCACTTGAAAAGATCAGCTGTCTCTGGGTCGCTTGAGCCGCAAACAGAAATTTTTCAGGCTCAAGGCAATAGAGAGCAGGGTCTGACAACGACTGCGTTGCTGATAAGTAAGACTTGATTCCCTTGCAGCTGTTTCGAGCAGCTTATCAACTCGTGCTTTTTTTTTTGCATTTACATGGTCACATGGTTGGCATATAATATCTCCTCCATATACTTATATGGACAATTTGACGTTGCTGTTTGTTGTCAGCGTCAAGAAAGACTCTTCTTTCATGGCTAGAAAACTTATGAATGCACTGTTTTATTTATATTTAATGATCATTCTATAAATACTTGTAGAGCAGGCATTATCGCTAACGACATTTGTGTGCACAATGATGGCGCTTTGTTTTGGCAACTTGAGCGTTACGACGATACTTGTAAGAGTAAAGATAAAGTGCGTGTTGTGCCGGAACTGAAGTACTTTGAGATTATATTGATGGCGTAGGGAACCACAAGGATTCTAACTGATTGATTGGGCGTATGAAGACTCTAGTACTCCCATTTAAGTTGCGTTTATTCTACAACAAATTGCTCGCTTATTTCGAACTTGCAGCATTTAGATGTTTTTTGCCGCAGTGTCTATTCTAATTGGCCGCCGTAGTATACTTGGCTCATAAATATCGTTAGTCCAAGTTAAGCTCATTAAGTCGCTAACCTTATATGGCAACTTGTTGCATGATTTTTTTTTTTTTTTTTTTTTTTTGCTGCTTGTTGCAAGTTGTTAAACCAAGCTGAGGTGTGGTTTAAGTTGATTGGGGTTTTTGTTTGTGTGTGTGTGATATATTTTCTTCTTTTCTTGATTCAATACAACGTCCGTTCGCTGATTGACTTGCTCAAGTTATGAGCTTGCCACCAATTGCAAGCGGCATCTAATTGCCTGTCACTTGTTGCCACAAACGCATATCCATTTTCTCAGAGTTGAAGACACACCCGGCAACCTGTTGCAATCTATACATCTCTATATAACTATATCTGCTGACTATAGTCATATTTATCTTCTATATATATATATATTGTGTGTGTCATTTTCATTATATATTTTGATAATTTGCTTAGCTACGGGCTGCCCCGCCCAACTCTTAACTTTTAATGTGCCCAAATCAATTTCACATTTTGCGCTTGCAATTCACATCGACAAAACAAAAAAAAAAACCGCAACGAAAACGATCCCAAATAGATGATGGAGCCAAAGCAAACTCAAAAGACCGCAACAAGTCTGAAATTTAATTATTATTCTCACGGCGGCTTCGCTACGGTTTATATACTATTTTTTATTTATTTCTTTGGATATATTTTTGTTTATTTTCAGTTTCATTTTCAATTGCATTTTGCGTTGTTTCCTACTCGAGTCAATTGAGACTGCGCGTTGCCTGATTTGTTTTTTTTTTTTTTTTGCATGTATTTGAATTGAGAGTATATGGGTTTTGTGGGACGGTTTGTAGTGGGAGTGGCAAAATAGGTTTGGAAAGCATTATGGGAATATATTTGTTGTTGGCTTTGACGGACTTGTTGCCTTTTAGTTTTTTGGGACATCTTATGTCCTGTTAGACATCCTGAATGGTTTTTACATGTCTTTGTTTAATTCATCTGCATGTATAGTTTTGTTAAGTTAGTTTGACTTCCAAGTAGGATAAATCACATATAAACTTAATTTGGCGCTTATGACTGTTCAGGGCACCCTTTTCGTATTTCTCACATCACAAACTTCCTATTGTGCCCTTTGATGTATAGAAGTATCGCATTTTTAAAAAATATTTCAGTTATCTTTATAGATTCCGTTTCGTATGAAAAATGTGAAAAGTTTCTCAAAGAATTTCTTGTTACTTCCAATAATCCAGCTAGCACAAATTTCGCAATTTCTGTACTAAATATGTTGTTTTCTTTCGAAATTGGCTTTTGTTTTCGGCAAAACTCCCCCCTTCACTATACTATACACTATACCAAACAGCTGGCAACATTTTAAGGTATTTCGTATTCGTTTTGCTACATTTTCTTCTTCCTACGATTCTCATTTGGTTATTGTTATTGTTGTTGCTGTTTATTGCCTTGGCGATTTTTGTCAGTTGATCTTTGACACATTTTTGGGTGCGGCTTAGTGGCCGTGCCTGGGCCTGGCTCTGGTTTGGCCTGGTCCGGCCTGCTCTGGTCTGGTCGTATACGTAGAGTCATATCTGTCCCAAACTTTGTTGCTAGTTGTTCTTGTTGTTGTTGTTTGGCTTACTTTAAGTAGGTGAATTTGGGAGTTGTTGCTGTTGTTGTAGCTGACGATGTTTATCAACGATGAAGCGACCGACACATTTCCCCCTTTGGGCCAATAAAGCGACATGTGCACGTACAACAAAATTGTTGTTGGTATTGGCAACATGTTCTCTCGTTGTTTTGCGCGATTAATTGCATATTAATTTTGTACAAAAGTTTTAAGCTGATCTTGGCACGTTGCTCACACAAAAACCAACAAAAAAAAAATATATTAATAAAAACCTCCCGAAAAAAATAAGTTTTATTTAAAATTTTGAACGCGTTGCAAGCAAAGGTGTGCCTGCCAATGTGTGCGTGTGTGTGTGTGTGACTGTGTCAGCAGCGTGAGAATAAAACTTGCTATAGGATTGATTTTTTTCTATTATTATTCTTATTTTTAACTTTAGCCTATTAAAAATTAAAGACATTTCTACTAATTGATTTTCTAAGCACCTGCAATCAACTTGAAATTGCTTTGAGCGAGGCTTTCAATTTCAATTGCAACTGCCGTAGCTGCAGACACTCGGGTTCAGTTGAATAGGTACGCAAGTGCGGGGCGCGATAAATAATTGTACAAATTATTCATATCACTAATGCCATGGATTTGTATAGAGAACAGCGTACTTAATATTGCGTGAAAAATACAACTTAGGCACTTGAAAAAATATAACTACTTTGAAGCTTATAAAATAAATTGATATAAATTTGTAAAATATTATATTGCACGTAAGCTTAAAGTTAAGTGACATTTTTTATGCAGTTCAAAACTACTTTAATTTTTATAGCTGGCTTAACATCTAATTGAGTATGTTCTGAGCTAATAATTAGTCATTTGGGCAATTTGAAATTTTGAAATTAACTCGGCAGATCAGGCTGGCGCTCAATACTGACAATTATCGATTTATAGGGACTTATTGATTTCGACATGAAAAAAAAATCAGTCAGTTTTGGTATTGAAAAGATATCAATATTCTTTGAAACTAACTAGGCTGTCACTAAATCCTATTTATAGGCACTTATTAATTCGTATATTGGTCAAGTTTGGCATTAAGATTCGTTACACTAAACTCAGGAGATCAGACTGTCACTGAATCCTTATAATTATCGATTTATTGGTGGGGAATTAATGAATTCCGCTAAACATAGAATAAATTAGTGAGTTTTTGTATGAAAAAGATAACAAGATTTCTTGAAATTAACTTAGGACCACAGGCTGGCATTGAAACCTGACAAATATCGGTTTATAGAGACTTGATTGTCGTAAACGCATAAACATAGAAGGAATCAGTCAGAATGGTTGGTTTTACTGCTGCTTGAGTTGCTGATTAATGTGAACTGGAATCCTTAAGCTTTCAGTTGTATACTGTGGAAGGTTTATATATCCTAAGTTGCTGATCCAGAATTCGCAATCTCCGACTAATTTTAGCTGCGCAAAAAAAAACTGCTTACCCAAATTTTGAAGCAAAAAATGAGTTGTTTCTATTCACATACCCCAAAGTGTACACTTGCTGTGTTGCTGGTCTCTTTTATGTCTGCGACGCCCTTGCCACAATGTTGGCGGCCAACGACCGTTAACCGTTTACCGTTTGTGTTGTTGCTTTTGTTGCTATTATTATTATTATTATTATTATTTTTGCAACATCATCTCTGCCTTCGGCTGCCGCTGCTGTGCGGCAAGTTGGCGGCGCACGCCCGTTGTCGTGATTAGCGATCAGCAGCAGCAGCAAAAGCGGCAGTGGGGCCCACTGTGGCAGCTGAGAGAGTGAGAGAGACAGACTTTAGCAACATGTTGCTACAGCTGCTGCTGGTTGCGTCCGTAATATGTTTCATGTTTCATGTACCTTGGTGTTGTTGTTGTTGTTGCCGTTGTTACTGTTGCCAACGTTGTACAACAACAAACGCCTTAACAATTTCTTGCGCTTTTTTGTGCAATGGCAAATAAATTTATTTCCATTTTTTAACATTTTTTTTGCGCTACTGTTGCAAGTTACTTAAACGCTTTGTTGTTGTTGTCGTCGTTGTTGTTGTTGTATTTGCACAATTTGCGTTTGTTGAACCTTTTTTGTTGTTGTTGCTGCTGCTGTTGCCTTTTGTTGCACAAATTAACTTTTAATGTAGAAAGCAACGCGCAGAGAGCAAGCAACTGAGCAATAGAGCAACTGTGGCCAGCCCGCACAGTGGGCGTGTCTGGCAACAATTTATTTTCAACTAATTTATTTGTTGCTTTTGTTGCTACTGTTGTTGTTGTTGCCTATATTGCTGCATTTGCTGTTTTTGTTGTATCATTTTTTTTTCGGTTAATTTGTGTAATTATATTCAAATTTAAAACTATGTAAATTTTCTTACAAAATTATTTGCATTTAAATTGCCAACAATAACAGAAACAACAAAAACAATGGAAAACAACTACATCATTGTTAACAATTATTAAAAATTACTTGGCACTTTAGTGGGATGAGTGGGTGGAAGCTAGTGGTTGAGAGGGAGAAAGGGAGAGCGAGAGAGTGAGGGAGTTTGAGAAAGTCAGTGGCGGAATAGTAGAACAAGTTCGTAAAGACTTTAAGGAAGAGTATATATAACAGAGTGAAATTGCTAATAAAAATTTAATTTAACAAGACTCTTGGAACTCCCTTAAAATATGAGGAACTTTAACTTTTTCAAAATGCAGGGTTATATATTATACATTACGTGGTCCTTATTTTTAAATATGGACTGCACATTTGAAGCAGTAGGGACGCATTCATCAGACGTTCTATTCTTATCTATCTTCTTTATTGAATTATATGATATATTGTTAAGAACCCTCAATACAATCAGAAGATCAGAAATGGTTTGAGTCTTTTGAAACCAATTTATTTTAATTTTGATATTCGGGTTTTAGATTGGAATCCCAATAGTAGTTTGCCGGCCTATTCTTTCAGATTTGGCCCTATCAAATTGCCTTCACTAAACGATCGTAGAACATGCCATGGCCTATTATTTTTGCATAAGCTCTTCTCAGCTTTTTTTAACTTAAACACACTTCTTAACAAAGTTTCTTTTGTCATTGTTAGTGTAAGTTGTAATATTCGTCAGCTAGTACTACGATTTCGTAGATTCTCTATAAATTTCATAATAATTAAAGAAATAATTGTATCATGTTTATTTAAAAAAAAGTAAGGCGTAGAATCCCTATATCGAATGACAGTTCTGCTTAGTATTTGTCAGTGAGAAATGGGCCACTCCCTATATGATATTGCGCCTCACAGCTCTTCTAACAATATGAAGAGTTGGAAGTTTCGTTTGTTTATCTTCGCAGCTATAAGTCAACATTGTTCTGACTTTTTTCAGGAACCTTAGTCAATTGGTTCTTCTCTAGAAATACAGATCTTTCAATAAGAGTATATTAACTTAGGTTGTAAGTTATGTTTACGCGTATATCAATGTTTATCCATACGATGCTTCGAGTGACAGTTTAGATGTCATACAAAAAGTCTCGAAAAATCCGCACCACGATGTAGGTCACCCTTTAGAAGTAACCACCTTCTATTGTGCACTACAGCTCTACTAAGAATGTAGTATTGGATTTGCCATTTGGTTGTCTTTGTAGCTTTAAGTCAACATTGTTTCGACGTTTTTTCAAAACCTCAGTCATTCTTTCGGTTAGTATGTGTGGGAGAGAGTAATAGTGCTATTTTTAGAAAAATAAAACTAGTTGTGGTGACTTTTTCTTAACAATTGTCCAATTGTCACACAAACAGACCATGCCATCTCTTCTAGACTTTCACATAAGGGAACCACCGCTTCCTTAACGCGTTCTTCTCAGCGAAAACTAACCTAACGCAATTCTCTCCATAAAAATCTCACACACATTGTAATCTTTGGTATATATATGTGTCTTTGTGTATGTGAGACTATTTGCTTATAATGAACTTTCCTCTCACGCCCCCGCATACACTTTTACCATATCAATTTTCATTTAGTTCTCTCTTTGGCGCTCTTAAAACTAACGACTGTTACGACGACTACCCCCGCCCGACCCCCATCCGCAGCAGGCCAACAAGTGTTGAATGAGTAATGGCTGACATCATGCATTAAATGCTTACGAGTTTTTATTGTTATGTATTACGATTTAATAATTATTATTATATTATTTACGATTCGCATTGCATTTAGCTGTGTGCATTTCCTCCATGTACTTGTGCCGCTTTTAAGTCAAGTTGTCGTCGAGTTTGCTCCTCATATATATGTTAACAGTTAAGTAATTAAACTGAATATATATATTCAAACTAATCGACTGCTGGCCATAGCTGCTACCAAGTTGCTTGCATGATTCATGCACTTTTCCTTCCCCTTTCCTTCCCCTTTCCTTGCACCATCATGTGAAAAATGTCAACTACGTGTTGGGATAAAATGTGCATTAATTTCTAATTAGTTGAGGTATTTAAAATGCTTAACAAGGCTTACTAATTAAACATAATCGATTTAAAATAATGTTTATTATAATGCATAAATTATAAAATATGACAAAGTGTGGGAGCGCAAGTGATGGTGGTGATGGTGGTGGTGGTGGTGGTGGTGGTGGTGCTGTTCATGATCGACGGGTTTTTTTGCAGTCTCTGTATATAATGCAAATGGGTGGGTGCGCGACGCCTAGGCTCAAGATTTAAATGAATATTGTTTTTTTCAAATTAATTAATATTGATTTATAATATGAGAGCTGGCAAAACTGATGATGTCTATATGCAAGTATATGTGCAGGCAAAAACTTGGTACATCGAAATATACCGAGACTTGAATGCACTTAAAAGCAGCAATTCGAGTAAATTTTTCGGAACAGCGATATGATAAGTTATGAAAATGTTTGTTTTTTAGAAAACTTAAATCTTGCTAAACTTATAAATTTTTTCACATACAATTGTTAAGATCAAATAAAATTCATTTGGTTCTTCAGCAACGCGTCATCTTTTGCGACATAAAAATGAAAACATCCGAATACACTGCTCAAAAAACACGTCAATTATTACAAAATTTGTTAATTAGTGCACAAAATATTTGCGCCCAACAAGCGCAGTTTTGACGTAGTTAAATGGCTCGACGGCTGTATGCCAACCGATACAGCACAGACCTAAATAGTGAAAGATACAATGCGTTTCATTAATTATCTATAATGACTTATTTTGTAATATGCGCAACTTACAGGCCGACATACGACATGGATACCGAAATAAATCATTGCAAAACACACTCGTCGTCGTAACGTTGGAACAGACGGTCGGTTCCCTGCAACTACCCCCTTCACAAACTACTCTTTTGCTGTTGATTCTAGAGAAAGGCGCTCGAGATTGGTAGCAACGTGGTGACGGAGGGGGTTGCTCATTAATAATTACAACTGTGGTTCTGTTGGGGCCTTATAGGTCGCTGGGTCGCTTGATCGGTCAATTAGTCATTTTACGGCGGCGCACGTCGTGATACGCTGTGATTTCCTCCATAGCCAGGCAGTCCACAGAGCCATGTGCTACATGCACGATATATATGATATAGATGGCTTGGAATATTGTTCTAGAATTTATTTATTTCATTTACTTTGACTGCGCCTTTGTTTGTTGTACGCTGCTAATTTATCTTTATTTTATATTTTTTTTTTTTTTTTTTGCACAGACTTTCTGCCTTATCGACAGTGTGGACGATATATTGAACAGCCCGATGGCTTTTATTTTTTTTTTTTTAATAAACTTTTTTTTTTATTTGCTTAAAAGTAATGCAAAAATCTTAATTTGAATGCGCTTGTCGTGACGTTTGTGGTTTGGCGTAGTAACACAAGAGTCTCTGTTTTGTGCAGGCACTTGCCAGAAATGTGCTTCCCGAGTTGTTTCTATATAAATCTCATAAATTCAGCTACTTGGGCAGCTGTTTTCACTCAATTCGGTTGTTATTGCTTCAGAAACAATACATTTGCTTAACCGAATTTCTTATGTGCTGTTAACCGAATTAATTGTACCATATTTTGGTTTTTGTGGGGCTGTCATAGCCCACATATTATCAAGAGACCCAACAGATCCAAGCCACTTGGCGGTGGCCCGCATAGTCTGTGTGTGCCGGCCGGCTAGTAATGAAATTTGAAAAATGCCCTTTTGCTGTCATAATTTCCAGGCAGGGCGCATAAAAGAAAAATATGTTGTGACGACTACCTGGGGAGCTGTTGTGCTTCCCCTGCGCTGGGCGAACGACAGGCTCTTATCTTAATAGGAAATCTTTAAAGCGTATAAATATCACTTAACATGTTGGCCAAACCTGACACAGTCGGGGCTGGGCCCAAGTAAATTTTGTAGGTAAATCGTCACCCACCTCCCCTACCAAAGTGCCCATAGTCATGCTTGACCTGCAATGAATAGTCGAAATTTGTTTTTTATTAATACACTGCAGTTGAGGGGTCATGAAGGTATGTTGATTTTGGGAGTTAAGTTGGTACTGTCAGAAGATCTCTATTTTCAGTTTATTACCACTTTGTCGGTCCACGGCAGATGATTCGCACGATACGGATACGTTCTGCCGAAGCAAGACACATGTGTGTCGCAGTGCTGAAAGTCGTAGGCCCACCCTCGTTTATACATTGCAACCCTCTCAACTAAGTCTTTTATTGCTATAGCTGACTATGATGAAATCCTACTTTTACTCATGTCATAACACTTTGAAATTATTTGCTGGAAGAATTCCTTTCCTACAAACTTAAGATTTCATGTTACCCTGGGCTTGATGTGTGGAAAGTTGGAATATTTGTATTGTGCAAGAAGTTGAGTAATGTTTTCTTCAACACATTCAAAAAACTTTTGAATTCTTTGTGCTGCCAGTATTTCGAGCCTTAGTTGGGAAAACGTAACTCAGCTTCTGCAAAAAGTGGAAAGCCTTGGACATATTTCCAAGATATCTGTTGATTTGCCGAAAAAGTGTATCTATAAGTCGTCCGAAATCCACCAAAGACAGTCCAAGTTGGGCCAATTGTTTTTATATTATTTTTTTATTGTTACTTTTTTTGTGTTTCTTTTGTCCAGCACTTGCCACATTTTTATTTTCATTTTCATTTTTTTTGTTTCATATAAAATTCATTACATTTCATATCAGTTGGATTATTTGTCGGTGTGAGTTTGTTTTGTTCCCTCATTTGCATCAACAGTTCTCAGTTCAATGCACAAAAGCGCTGCGGGTTGCTGCGGCGCGGCAAGGTGTTAACTTCAAACTTGGGTGGAACACAGTGACTTACAACAAATCGCCGCTTTGGCGCTTATCTGCATGCCCCTCATCAGCTGTGAACTCCCAATGGTTGGCCATGATATTTGCGGTTTGTTGCTGATTCATAAGTCAAGCTGGCTGCCTGAGGCCAAGCCGTTAACTCAAACGCATGGCCCATTGACATTTCCATGTAAAGAGTCGTCGCTCGCTACTGGGTGTGTGTGTGTGTCCACGCTCGTCCACTGTCTTGACCCGCGTTGGCGGGCATAAGGCGATAACAAGTTGGTACTGCGCTCGGGCCAACATATTTTTGGTCTAATTATGTTGCCGCTGCTACTGTGTGACGATGATGATGACGATGGTGGTAGCGGTGGTGATGATGACGACGACGACGACGATGATGTTGATGGTCAGTTAAATTGCTTTGTGACTTGACTAATTTTGTTTGCGGTTACTGTTGACTTTTCATTGTTAATGAATTTTAATTGCAGCGACAGCAACTGACCAACATATAGCAGCTAACACACGCAAGTGTTAAGAAAATGTTTGACAGCAGTCGACCGGACGACTTTAGAGACGAGGGCGGATTTATGAGTCAGTGAACCAGGCGGTGGTCAGACAGCTGCAACTAAATGCAGCGGTTGCGGTTGGCAGGGATCTTTCGTATTTCGTATCGAATGTTTCAAAGAGTATAGAACTTGAAGTTAGCTGCATAAGAGATCGCTACCACTTCTTATCTAAAGATTAGTTCCTACAGCTTTGTGCGCACAACTGTTCCATCAATGAAACCCAACTCGCTCAATCGCTCTCTTTTTAAATTAATGCTTGAAAAAGCTCTTGTCATTGACAGCAACTATAAATCTCTAGACTTGGAATAGCGGGTGTCTAATGCTGCACCTAGTGGGCGTGCATTATGTGCATACAGTCCAGTTGGAGAGACAGAGAGAGAGAGAGGGAGATCTATGAAGAATTGTGCAATGTTCTTGAAAAAGGTCGCTCAACTACGGCATTAATTTTCTCCCATTTGCCTCTAAAGAATTTTCACGCCTATCCACGCACACACACCCACACACACACGCGCTCAGACCCCAAACCAGCAGAGCGCACTTAAAGCACTGACCGTGAGTGTATGAGTCAGTGATAAAAGTCATCTGTTCCAAAAGCCGCAAGGGGGGGGGTCTTGGTACTCCAAGTAGGAAGTTGTTTTTTCTGTATTTGCCTCTGTTTGGTTTTTGTTTTATTGTCTAATTTACAAGCGCGTGTGTGTGTGTGTGTGTGTGTGTGTGGTTATGCCTGGAGGGGTGTCGGTACCAGAGGTGCTACGGCTGAGTTTACCAATGCGTCGGTGTTGGCTTTGCGGTTTGCCGTTTTCAGTAAACCACCAACAATAACTGTTAGACTCTTGGCGGACTGACCACAAAAAAATTACATAAACTGATTAGGCAAGTCAGTCAGAGAGAGGCAATTGTTTGCGAATATGATGGGGGAGGCGGCATATTTGTTTTGGAATGGAATTCTACGAACTACAGAACTTAAGAATAGAACTGTCATAATGGAAATTTTCAACCAAGTGACAGATGCTATGGGAAGATGGATACCTGAGTTCGTCATGTGTTGGTACCACAAGTGAAAACCGTTGAAAAATTTCGATAATGCATTTGAATAGTTTCGCGAAATTGCTTGTTTGTTAATGTTTGGGAAGGTTTTGTGATTGCCCCTCTCGGTTACAAGAGAATTTTACGTACTTTAGAAATTAAGTCAAAGGTATAATTGTCTTTTTCGAACAAACTTTATGCGTCAACCTGAGTGAAATCCTTCGTGTTTAAATGGATGGTGAAGGACAAGTGAGCATAAGTTGGTGAATTCAAAAGCAGTTTTTATAAATGAAAACACCACTTAGGCTCCTCCTATGTATGGAAATAACTTTAAGTGATGGGGAATGTTTTAATAGAGAGTATGTTTTTCCCAATTTCCTAATTGTGGGTCTTAGCAGCATAGTGGTAGTTCGGTGGTTCTCGGTTTCACCCTGCATCACTGGTGCATTTTGCCTAGCACTAGTATAGCTAGCAAAATTAGTAAAATCTATATTCAGTAAACATACCGCCGTTGCGATTCGGCTATAAAATGTAGGGGTTTCGGTTTTCTTCCAACAGTTATAAATGGAGATACCTCCATGCTCCACCATTGCTTATACTTAAGAAGAAGAAAATTACAAGTGAAAAATCGAAATAATCTCAATTTAAAGGAATGCATTTTTTATGAATAGCATGAGCGCTTTGACTGAAATTGAATTGAGAAACTATTCATAATGCAACGGAAATCTACCAGTTGCAGTCCCAGCTTCGAACAGAAGTGGATCGGTTATTTATTTTCTATTCTCAGTTCATTGACAAATCCCTCAAATCATCATAATACTACGCAATACTATGCTTGCTATTACTCTTTGCAAATTCACCATAAAAAACATTGTGAATTCCGCACGCATAAACTTGAGCAAGTTTATTTGATTGAGTTGGCGGAGTAAAGTGCTTGGCTGGTTTGGAACTGACAATTGCTCGAGCATTTAGTTGACGTTGTTTGATGGCGGCTGATTTGTACGTTTGTGGCTTTGGCTGGCCATTGCGTTGGGGTCATGTAGGAGGGGGTGGTCTGGGCCCCCCTCCCCCCTGAACGTGCCATAAAAGCCTTGAATTAATTAAAAAATCTAAGCCTAAACTTGTGGTCGGTCATAAATAACAAAACTAGCTGCGCCGTACACAATGAATGCCCAACAACAATTGCTAAAACTTCCAAGTTAACAATGCTAGCAAGCCAGAGTCGCAATATACAAAAAAAAAAAAAAAAGACATGAAATAATATTATTAAATTATGAAATCAGCTTATAATTCGCAACATGTTTTCACTTGGCGCCCGAGCGTTTAATGTGTTTATAATTAACTAACAACGGCGAAAAATAAATACAAAAAAATATATAAACAATTATAGAGTTTGCAACTTTGAGAAAAGAAAAAATATAGAGTTGCCATAGATTTAAAAAAAAAAGAGTCTGATTGGAAGCTACAACCCACGCCCTGCTAGTTATGAGCAGTAGTTAGTTTGTTGACTGAGTGACCGCTTGGCTGACTGCCAAAGTCATTGACACATCTGGAAATATTTTGCGAGCCCATGAAAAATGTTTGTCTATTTGCAGTTAATTGCATGTTGTTAGTCTCTCGGTGTTGTTGTAGTTGTTGTATCTTGATATTGTCGGCAAGTTGTTGGTTTTTAGCCAAGTTTAATTGAATGTATAAATCACGCGTGTGCAGTCATTTCAGTCATTTGTGCCGCCAATAGACACACAGCTGGCGGACAGACGTACAGACGGACGGACGGCCGCACTGATAGACAGTGCGCGATCGGAGAGCGAGCAATCGGCGCGGCTAAGCTAAGCCAAGCCAAATCGTAGCTGAAGTTGTTGCAAAAGCAAGCAGAGCAACAGACTAAGCTGGCGGCTGGAGAGGCTTAGCCATTTGGATTTTTCATTTTTTTTCCTTTTTTTTTTTTCCTTTTTTTGGCTGTCAAGACGTACAAAAAGTATCTGTATGCGTCTTTGCAGCGAAATGTCTATCCAACTATCTGACTGTCTGTCGTTGCGTCTCACCATATCGCATGTCATGTTTGACGACGACGACGACGACGACTAAATGTGTGATATATAGAATAAATGGGTGGGGTGCGGCAGCAGATACACAGATATTTGCTAAAGCTTTAGATACAGATACAAATACTGTGTTGTCAGTACAGACAATCTCAGTCGTATAGTTTATATTTGTTTATTGGCAATTGAAATTAATGAGCGCCTTCGATATTCGCCTTCAATAACTCCTACAAACGCCGCATGTTCAGTGTTGACACTGAGTGCGAAAAGTTGCCGCACATTATGAAATCTTTTTTATACAATTATATTACTATTTATTATTGTTTCTGCAGTAAAAATAAAAAATATTGAAAAGATGGTCACACTAAGTGTAGTTTGAATATTCTTACAAACGAATCCCATCTAAGATCTAATATTACTGCTAAGTCTAGAACTAATACCATTTTAGATCTAATTGTGCTATATGTAATTTCAAGTAGCTGCGTGGTATTCTCAATTATTTCGCATATTGCAAATATAAAGTTGGTCACACTAAGTATGCTATTTAAATACAAAAAGATGGTCACACTTATTTGCTTTTTTTACACAAATCGTTTATTGCAAGCCACTTTCAATAAATCAGTAAGTAGTTTTAATTCTTAAGTAAATAAATAAATTTGTAGATACTCGATAACGAGATAATTTACCGAATCGACGAACTAGTACAAAATATTGAATCGTACGTTCCATCACGCATAAGTGAAACCTATCTTTATAAAAGGAGTTGGTCACTCTGTTAATTCTACATAATTATGTCTACCGTATTTCAGCTATATTTCGCACATCTTAGCAAAAACTTCCAAAATAAGTTGTCCACACTTGTTTTCTTGCTGCTTTCTACAATCCAGCAGCAATTAATCAGTGTTGTCATAATTTCTAGCACTACTGTTCGTAATAGCTGCAGGTATACACTACTCTATCTACAAGTCCATAATTATCGCATATTCGTAAATTTTACGCGATATTTGTGACTACATTTTGGACACGCCCGATGTACGTCAGTTCGAGCCGTCATCCAAGCTGTTCATTGAATGAACTGGAATGCAAATGGCGTCGTTGCCAAAAGTAAGCTACAAAAAAAAAAAACAATAACTCATGATACTTTGATTTTTCGGAGCACATCTCCTTTGGAGTTGTACGTTTTGAAGTTATCCGACATGTCAGACCAACCAAGTTAGTAATAACTAATTATTGATGGTTTGAGCGTAGCTTGTTGACAGCTCAATTTGTCAAGAAAAGAATACGAAATGAACGAAAAAACATGAAAACAGCTTCATATGAGTAGTTACTCATATATAATATTTTGTGTATCTTTCAGATAGATTTGCATACATTTGAAGTTGTTTGTTTATAATGTAGTTGTAGTTCTCAGGGTCTCCAGCTCTGTCTCTTTAGAGTTTGTTTAGTCAAAAAATCGAAAGCAATTGTTGCAACTTGTCTTACGCATGGGATTTTTTTTTCTCCTAACTTTGTGCCACACAATATTTTTTCGTATGCTGGCTAAATATTTAAACAATTGTCAAAGTTCCGCGTATTGTTGACAGTTTTTGTATTGTGCTTTTTTTTTTTTTTTTTTTGCTCGAAACGTGCTTCTAACTATTTTCGTTCGAGCTTTGCTCGAAATATGCTGCAAAACCCCAACTGACTGCTTAGCTGGCGGGGCTTTAATTAAATCTCTTGCAACAAACACAAATCAATTGATTAAATGTTATGTCTGGCAACTATCGTCGTTTGCAAAGCTAAATAAACTCAATGCTATAGCCAAGAGTCGTTAATCTTTTAGTTGGCGTTGTTCTTTTGTGCAAATATTTGCACAAACTAAGCAAACAATATGCATATAGAGTAGACTCACTCACGAGTCTTGTCTAGCAAATTCTTTTTATTAAAAATTTCGAAAACAAAACTTGTCACATGCATATCTTGGGGCAATTAATTTGATGTTACTCTTAAAATAAAAATAAATGAAATGAATACGAGAAAATTTTAAATTAAAAAAATGATATTCAGTTTAATTGCAACAGCATTTTGCAGTGTTGCGCCGCGTGAGTGTGTCTGTGCGTGTGGCAAGCGAAAAGGGTTCAAATTGCACTACAAGCTGTAGTGTGGCGTTGCACACACATGCGTTGTCGTCTGGGCCTGGTGGCATGGTATCTGGTTGTCTGAACTTGCCACTGCAACACGCAAACCAAGTGGCCATTTGTCGGACTTTGCCTCTCGACAACTTTTCACAATTGGCAGTCGCAATTGTCACGATAAGCGTTGGCGATGGTGCGTGAGTCGTGCTTTAGTAACTTGTATCGCGAAACTTCTATATAGATGCTTTCCATTGTAGGATTATGACAATGAAAGAGGCGAACTTATGGTAGAAAATTTATAGTGGAAATCTAGGGATCTTTCAACTATTTGCTTGGCGTGTAAGTTGCGCTCCGGAAGTGATATTCAGGCATCAGATCGACTAATGTCGTATAGCGTTGGAAGCGTTTCCGAGACAATTTATACCAGGGAACAGTTCACACCAAATTGCGCCCGTACGATCCCAATGCTGATAAGGAACAGGGAACGTCGTGTTTTCGCCGTTCTCAGAAGTTGAGCATCGCTCGGATCTCTTTTCTTCGCATAATTCGTGTCGATTTGAAGATGTTTCCATACAAAATTCAACTGACACGTAAACTAAATCTATGCTACACGTCAAACAATGGATTAGAACTAGTCATTTCGAAAAATGTTGATTCTGACTGCTTCGACTTTAAATGACCTACCCTGTAGATTAAAATTGTTCAATCTCAATTAATTTAAGGAGCTATATCATCGTATCTGCACATCCCATCGCTAATTATAGTCACGTACTCTAACGCGTACGGCATTTCGAGCAACTTCAAATTGCAAATTTGTCCAATGTAATGAGACTTTTCACAGCTTTTTACAAACAGACGAACACATAGATACACACAGAGACACACAGATACACACACGTTTATATAAAGCCAAATGCATTATGGGAATTTTGTGGCATTTTCATTGTGTGTGTGTGCGTGTGTGTATTGGCATATATAATATAAGTGTGGCAGGTTTAATTTGTTTGCAATTATCACGCGAGCGTAAAAAATTTCAAAAATTGTTCATATTTATTTATTTTTTTTTTGTAGTTTTGTCAAGAGGCGACTTGAACGTTGTAGTTATTGTATCTATGAGTCAGTAGTTGAGTAGGTTGACGCCATGGGGGGTGTGTGTGAGCGAGCTCCAATGCTGATAAGATTGTGCAATATTTGTAGCCTTATCGCACAGTGGCGAGCCTATCTAGACTGAGTATCTAATAAAGTATCTATTTATGTATGTAGCTGATATCTTTAAGTAACTTTAAGCTTTTATGTAGTAGGTCTGTGTATGTGTGTGTGCGAGTGTGTGATGGCAGCTACCTAGGCCAAGTTAAGCTGAACATGGCTGACAGTCTGCCCAGCTGGCGTCGGAATTTATGGCCAATGCAGCAGCTGTCTGTGTGCGTTAGTCGGGTGTATCTATATATGTCTGGCTGGCTGGCTGGCTGGTTGGTAGCCGTAGTCCAGCCCGGCTTGCAATTAATTAGCGCCAATGAGTTGTTCCTTTTATGCGCCTTTATGGCAACTAATGTATATGGCTCACTCTCCAGAGCGCTTGCTCTCATTCTCTCTCCCTCTCTCTGTGTTTCACTTAATGCCGGCCAATGTCTGGCTAATTTTCTATTTATTTGACCACACACAGATACACACACATACAGCCAAGTTGCTGCGCATCTAATTTATGAGTTTCTTGCACTTTTGCTTTGGCCTTAAGCTGCAAATGCATAGAAAAAAGCTTGAGATACTTTTTTGTTTAACTAGTTGTGTGTATCTTTAAGCTACTTTTTTGTACTGTTGATTTTTGTGGCTTTTTTTTTGGGTTTAGTGGCGGCTGCACCTTTGGGGTCCAGCAACAATGTTGCCGCCAAACTCATCAGAACTAAAAAACTTGACTCTAATGACATTCACGTTTTGTGATTTGTTGCATTTTGTAGCGCTGCCACACACACACAATTTTATATGCCAATTGTTGTTGCTTTGTGTCAGTTTATTTCTGGGTTATTTAGTTGATTTGTGTTTGGCTGGCACACGCCTTTAAGCCAGGCCCAGTTTACTCGCTACTGGACTTAAAGTTCAACGTTTTGACTTGGCTAACTCCGTGGATTGGGCGCTATGCTCCAACACTTGTTATTGACTAAGTATTTAAATATCGGGTGGTACACCTACCTGCCGCCTTCCTCCCGCTCAGTGTAAACGTTGCGTGCCAAATGCTGGCTGGCTGGCTGGCTGGCCTTTTTGCCCATTGGCTGTTCGTCTGTTGTTATGCCAAGACCAATGTGCCACCATTATGATTTATGTGGCATGCTGCACTTCATTCAAGCTAACAACTAATGTTGAAACTATGCAACTATGCATGCAGTTCGATGTGGGTAGCGCCTCGACCTTTGTTATTGCTACAGTTTTTGTTGTTAATTAGCTCGTGGCTTGTTTATGATGGGGAGGGGCGGACCCACAGAGAGAGCGAGAGAGAGGGAGAGAGCGAGAATAAATCCAATCGATTTTGTATTTTTCAACACACGATTCAAAACAATTTAATTAAGTCAACAGTGGGGATCAAAAGTTAAACAACAAGTTGGAATTTGCTAGAAGACGTAAGTTGAGCCTTGCTTGAGGTCAGAATGAATTTAAGTTATATTGAGAACATTTACTTGCAGTTTTCAGAAATAACGATCACCTCGAATCAAAGCATTGAATCCAAAGGATACCAAACTTTTTAGGCATCACTGTTGTGTTTGCATATTAACTGATTAGCATTTTCCACACATTAAATACACACAAATCGCATTAAATTTTCCAACCACAAATTGTAGCTCAATTAACTTTCGGGAGAGAAAAGGAAACTGAAAAAAAAACCAGCCCCGTAAAACGTTTTTCAGTATCAATTTAGTTTGAAATTAAATTTTGTGGCATAGATTTGGCTGGTGAGATTTTAAACGAGTTGCCAGCAACAACAACAACAGCGATGACGATGACGACAAGGCAATTAATATGAACATAAAACAACAACAAAATACAGCTACAACAACAATTATGGATAATGTTTGTTGCTGCCATTAATCAATTTGTAATCCCCCAGCGCAGTTTAGTCAACTTACATTATTTAGCTATTTTTTTTAAATATATTATATTATATAGATGCATTGTATATATAATAGTTTATAAAGCGTTTTTTAGAGAGGATGCATTTGATATCGTAATAATAGACTTTGAAACAGTAGCCAAAGCTTTTGGACGCGTGTCTAAATTAATAGTCACGAAGTGTTGCATATAAATTACGCCGAATACACTGAAAGAAATAAAAAGTGTCACAAATTTTCGGGATTCGTATAGAAAGAGAAAAAACCAAAGCTGTAAGTTTGGTATAATATTGTTTTCTCATACAGTAATGCGAAGTTTTATTTCAAAATTACTTAAGATACGAAACAATCAAACGCAACGCAAATTAAGACTTTCAATACAAAATAAGAAGTCGATGTTTTATAGAAGCTACTCTTTAAGGCTTTCGTCGTCATACTTCATTGGCTTTCTCAACGAAAACTTTCTTCTCTGGAACGTCTTTGTCTATGCGGAAGATATGGCCGATCCCATAGTGTCGTAATATGTCAAACAGAGAGCTCATAGACGTTCCCAATCCGAAAGGCAACGAAGTTTTTGCGAAGAAACTTTCTGTCGATTACTACAAGCGCAGCTGCATCCGTGCGCAATACAACCCATGTTCCTACGATCAAGCGTCAATTTTGTCGACCGGGAGAGGTCGCTGCTGCACATTAGCTTACCACAATCGTTCTATAACTTTTGGCCATAAATTTAAAATCTTTTGTTAGCTTTTTTTGAGAAAAAAAAATTTTGTATACCTTCAAATGCGCCCAAAACTAAGCTTTATTAATAAGCCAAAGCAGATGAAGCCAAATGGGCTGCCGGGAATTGCTGCAGAATCACGACAAACACGAGCCTAACTCTAACTACAACTCACGATTTTGCGCCTTGCAGATTCCACTGCATTGCAACGAGTTGGGATTGGGATCGTCGACTCCACGCTAACAGTAGCCCACAAACTGGTCATTCGCGTCGTCGTAGTCTAGACCAGTTGGGGTCTCGCTAATCTGATCTATAGCCGTCGGATTGTCGGATCGTCGAATCGATGGCTCTGCGTGTTTTGGCGCCGTTTAAAATAAATAAATGAAAATTGTTTAGCTGGTTCGCTTGGTTCGTTGATTTAGCTGCAAATGCATTTCAGAGTCGTTGAACCGTTAGATGAGTGTTGACTGCGAAATGGTCTACTCTCTCTCCCTCTCTCTCACTCGTGTTTCCCTCTGCTGCTCTGCCGATCTCGCAGCTGATAGCAACAATTTGGCAATAGTATAACATTCATTTGCATTCGATTTATTGCAATTGATTGCTTTGGCGCACCCACAATATGCATCCGACAGATGCAAAATGAAAGTGAATCGGACAATTCGACAATCTGCAGATACACACTTGGTCTGCCGGCTAACTGTGATTTGTTGAGCAAAATTTAAGTTTTAATATTTTTTTTTCGTTTAGTTGCGGCTCAATACAAACTTTGCCATTTAGCTGGTTGTGGCGGCTCCCCTTGGTCTTGCCTTTGATTTACTTCTCTTTTCGACCAGGCCAAAAACAATTGCCACAACGCGATATTTACCCAATTGCACTTTGATTGTGTTTGCTGTTTGGTGTTGTTTGCGTTTGGGTGTGCGGCACTTGGGGGCAACAAATTGACGTCGTCGTTGCAGCGTCGTTGGGGCATATATAGTAAACACGATTATTAAAATGGTCACATTGTTGCTTGCTTGGTAGCACTCGGTGTTGCCACAGCCAGCCAAAGTTCAACGCCAGTAGGCCCAAAAGGGGCGTTGTTGCAGGCGGCATGAAAAATGATGGCCCCCAACACGGCAAGTAGGTATTTGGTAGTCAGCCAAGTGCCAAATTTAATCAATAACTGGCAGCAACAAATGAATACTATCGAATACTATCGATTATATGGGAGAATGCAAAACCACTGCAAGACGAATGCAATTGCAAAAGATTATTTTTGTTTTTTTTTTCTTAAATTGATTCGAGTTCGGACGGCAATGCGAAATTTATGTGCAAAACGTGAGCGGCTTTTCGGGCACGAAAATTGTGTTTAACTCTCAACGATGATCTGTAGCAGCTCCAGCGCCTCCTATTGATTATGATTATTGTGTAGATTATGTTGTTTGTTTTTTTTTTGTTCTCTCGATATTTATTTGAGTATTTATTTTGCATTAAACGGTGGAGTTTGGGGGGTGCAGCCGTGCCATCGACAAGTGTGCAGTGCGGTGTGCATATTTATAGGAGGTGTGGCAGAGTATCGTGCCACAGATGCAGAGACACGAAATATTATGACAATTTAAAGCAGAGTTTGCATTCAAATGGCACTAGACGCCGCTAGTTATGACTTGTAATCTATAAATTGTTGGCATTTAAAGAGTAGAAATCGAATTGGAATGACGACTTGTACGGAAATTACTGCAATTAAAAGCAGAGCAATTTGAGTGGGAAGCTAAGTTGAAACCATTGCAAAATGTTAGAATGTTGAACTTTGAGTGTGAGCAGAAAGAAGTTTTCGGAATTAAATACTGAGAAGAGGAATTCGAGTTTTTAGGTTGTAAGGCTGTAAGGCAGACAAGATTTACACGAAAACTAGAGAGTTTTTGAACTTCTGGCATAGGGATTAAAAATTTAGGACTATGAAGGCTAAACGGGCTCTATGGGTGCAAGACGCTCCAAATCTTTGGAGGAACTTCAAACTGCAACGTAATAAGATAATTTTTTAAGAGTCTCAATTCCGCGAATAGGAGAACTAGAGAGCTATTGAACTACTGCAACGTGACTAAGAAATTGAGACAATGAAAGTTGATTGGATAAAGAGCAATTTAGGCTTTCTGGATCCGACAAGAAAAGATCTACACAAGGCCTTAAAAACTCACTTTACTTACTGTAGATATCAAAAGAAACTATAAATCGATGGAAGACTGTCTGAAAAGCACTTACGGCCTTAAATTCAAATTTCGCTTAATTAAACTAACGCAAACTTGAACACATACGGATCGAAATACGGCAAATGGAAATTGAATTTTGTTATATTGAAGTATTCTTCGCTGGAGTTAATAGTCGAGATCGTTAAGACAATACACTCTTCAATGGAAGTTTTCCACTCAACTTGACCTAGAATGAAATAAATTTTAAACCTTCAATCAAAGAAATTTTGGAATAAAATTTAGTGAACTCTAGAACTAGAATGTGCAGACACTTGCCAATTAAAACTGGTGAACATTCTACACTAGGGAAACCATAAAAACTAAAAATATTTACCAAGTTACTTTCTAACTCAATGCCCTATGATGCAGATTATGTACTCTATTTGCATACCAACTATTCACAGCCATTATTTCCAAGCAGAAGTTAGACTAGAATGAAAAAAATTTTAGACCTAAAATCAACTAAGCTAAGAGTTTCTTCGTCTTTAATATATTTCCGGAAAAAATTAAGTGGAATGTCCAAAGGGCGGCAAGCTAGTGTTCTCAATTGGAACTAGAACTGAAGAATTTTTTGGTAAACTACAAATATTTAACTTCCCAAATCAATCTCCTACAGTATAGAACATGTACTCAATTTCCCCACTAACTTTTCACACTCACTACTGTCATCTCCCATACAAATCTCTCAATAACCAAGCGGAAGTTAGATTGAGTATCAAAATGATTTGCATTTGAATGCATTCAACTTCAAAATATTAGTCACATTTCGGTATTAGTTGGCAAAGTTAGCAACTACAACTACCCCACAAAAACGCTGAAAACTTAATTATATGCTATCCAAAACTCAACCAAATATTATTTTGTTCAAACAATGGAAAGATTTGCTGTGCCACAAATATTCAGCTTAAAATTAAAAACGAAATACAAAAATTATGCAAAAGATATCATAATCACACATACGACATGAGAGCACCCATAATGCATATGTATGGATTTGGTTATGGATACATTATCATTTTTTTTGTTTTTTGGGGGGCATAACTTGTTTGCCAGCTGACCAAAATTTGTGTCTAATTTAAATCAAAAAGTTGTACCACTTAAACGATATTTAAGTCTATGAGAAATAAAATTAAAAGTAATAATAATAAAACAACAGCAACCAACTCAGATTAAAAATCGAAATCTGAAACTTGAGAGAATTGAAAATTTTTGAGTAAACTTTACAAATTAAAATATATATTTAATATATAACTTTTAACACGTTCCGCGTGATAATTTTGCATAAATTAAATTAATTGGGCGCCGCTGTGACCCGCACAATAACAACAACAATATCAACATCAACGCGGGGGCAATCGTATATTACAATACGCAGCAAAGTTTCTATACCCTTGAAGCACCCAGAAGACATAAGGCCTACAGTAAACAGTAGTGAGTTTATTTAGATATATGCGATAATTATCGGTTGTTGTTTGGCAATTGAGGAAAAAAAATGACGTAGTCGAGATAATTGTAACTGGTTAAATTTTCGGCACTTTTTGGCGATAGAAAACTTGTGGAAGAGAAGTACGAATGTTTTTTGTGTGTGGTTTCTCTATGAGATTGCATTTATGAGAACTACTTATGAGGAATTTTTTGTATTAAATTTTCCTCCAATTAAATCTATACTATCCAACACAAAGGCGCATATTATTGTATAAAGTGTAAAATCTTTAATAGGCTTAGTAATTTTTTCCGAGACTTTTGCTAGATACCAAGCTCTAAGCTTGGTAAGTTTATGCTTTACACTCAAAACTTGATTATGAAACATCAAGATCCAAGCATGTCTGTAATATTATTGTAAAATATAGTAGAAGTAATATGTAGGGATAGTCATAGATTCATATCGTATAAGCTTTATGTTATGCAGAGAAGGATATAATATAAAGCGTTTCCTGCGATTTGAGGCGCATTAAAAAATGTGTAGGAATACAGGATGAATTTTTGTGCTTATGTCGGAGTTTCCCAATAAAGAGGCATTCAGAAGATTTGTTCGTCTATTGAACGGCAAACTTGTAAGAATCTACCTTTTCAATGTTAGAGTTAAATTCTATGTGGAATTTTCACTGGTATTTTACCATTTTCTCATTTATAATTCCACTCGCGAACTAAGGCCCCCAACAAAGGCTTTGCGATTGGACTCTGTTTTGTACCATCTGCTTAGCGGTGTCCCACAACGAGCTGATCTGCGCATGTTGTTGAAAACGGTTCGGCTCCCAGTTGCTTTTGGATAGTAACTCAGTGAAAGAAAATTATTATAAAACTTGTAAATATCATTTTAAAGACAACCCTCAAAAGTACAATTTCGGATATTTTGTCTACTTCGTTTATTTGTAATAATTCTTTCCATGTTCCTCCATATACCCTCTTTAAGAGTATTGTGAGGCCTTCAATAGCGTATCTTTAGTCAGTATTTTCCAAATAATTTAAATATAACATTAGATATTTTATCTACTTCGTTTATTTGTAATAATTACTTCCACGCCCATATATACCAACTTTAAGAGTATCCAACCAATCATCCATCCCAAGAAAACAGTCTCAAAGCAAAGCGGCTAAACGAGTTTGACTAAAAATAGAGTGAGAGAAAGAAATAATATAAAAAGATTTGCATAAACTTGGAAACAGAAATAACAGATATTCAATATATATGGGGCCGATAAATAACGGTTCAACTAATGCATTGAATCATAGTCATTTGGCATCTCCCTCCGACACACTGCTGCTGTCTCGCTCTGAAGCTGTCAGTTACATTGTTGTTGGTGTTGTTGTTGTAATCGCTTGGAACTAAATTGAAACATTTCACATTTTTAATTTGTACGTGATAGGGCAAATAGTTGCCACTTGATGTTGCCCCACGTCTGTCTGGGGATAGACGACGACGACGACGCCGCCGCCGCCTCAGAGCTCCCCAACACCGTGTGGCACTCAAAGCTGTTGCCCCCTTTTGCTTTTGCTTTTGTTTGTGCACAGAAATTATGCAGCTAACAAATCTGCTCAAGTTGTTGTAGTTGTTGTTGATTTCATTTACCAGTCAGTGTGGCAAGTTGCTTCATAGTGTTGGCCCCCCGCCCTTGCTGGCTGGTTGCATGTTAACGTGGCAGACAAATCGACTGGGGCAGCATTCAAAGCGCCGCACTTAGCACGTGATTGAAAATCGCATTGGAATGAAGTGATTTCGGAGCTAGATGGCTGGTTGGCTGCTTGATAGGTGACTAGACTAGATTCGAACAATAAACCCCAAGTCCATATCCCGCTCAAGTCTAAGCGTGCGCTTAGCCCGACACCCGCTGCTCTAGAGGATTGCGTTTCTCTTTATAAACAGATATTTAACTTTTGCAATTGATTTCGTTGCACTTTTGCTTTTAATTTGATTGGATTGCAATCGCATTTGAAGTTCGATTAGTTTTTGTGTCTGCATAAGAGCCAGGCGGCGGGGTTAAGACCTTTCCCAGTTCAGTTTGACTTTGATTTGTGTTAATCACTCGAGCAAACATTCGCAGCTACAGAGCATTATTGGTAGAAAAATATGCCAAATATTTGAGTTAACCAAACATAGAATTTCAGAAAAAAAAACAATTCTGGTATTTAACGCTTTGTCTTTGGCATTAAAAACAAATTTACAAATTAGTGTGAAATTAAAGACGACAAACAGTCAAACAAACACACAGTCGAGAAAACTAAAGTATGTACTACGAATATATTCGATATATCTGTGTGGCTGCTTAACATGGCCAAGGTCATAGGCAGCTGCTTGTGGAACCAAAGCAATACCAAACAAACAAAAACCCATGATAAAGCTCATAATACAAAAGACCCACATAAAGACGACGACGACGACGTAGACTACAACGACTACAACGACTATAACGACTACTACGCATACAATATATTCTAATTTCAAGTATTTCACTGTGGTTTTGGCAAGTCTCTAGAGGCGGCATTTTTTTTGGCCAAAATAAAACGGACTGACATTTGTTTTCGGACGGAAATGCCCTCTATAAATTACAACATTGTCGTGTATACGCACAGCTGGCTACAAGCGGGTGTTTAGCATTTAAATGGGAGTTACGAATAATACAAGTTTTGGGCCGTGTCTAAACAAAAACTTGATAGTACTATAATTAAAATTAAAGCAAAACTTCAATCGCTCGCTGCACACACGTGTTCCAGCAGCTGGAGCCAGCTCTCCGAGCTTTATTCTCGGTTACTACGAGTACGAGTATATACACTCGATAACTACTCGCTAATGCGCGCACTCAGAGCAGCAGTGCCCGTGCCATTAAAATTCATTAGCCGTGCAATTTGCGCTTTGCATTTTTAATACGCTTTCATTAATAAACAATAAAGAGCATATAATTATATCGTAATAGCTTTAACATTTATGGTCATGTCTGTTTTGGATGAGCATGATGAGATCGGCCGAATTTATACCAATAAGCCTAATTCAAGTGCTTTTAATTGCAATTTATTTTATTTGGTATTATTTCAGAAATTAGGAGAAGGTTGAGCGTTGAGGAGAGGCGTTGATTTGTGGGGAGTTTTTACAGATGCATTAGATGATTCAAGAAAGTGGCAATATGGTTTTCGAACTACTATTGACTGCTGGCTTGTAAAGCTAAATTTAGACTAAAATTATAAACAAATGTATCGAATTGTGAAATCTTTAGACAATAAGAGTTGGGCCTGCGAAATTCTGCAGAGATATAATGTTGACGGGTTCCAAACCAGGAAAGACATATATTATTTAATTCAATAACATATTTTTCTAATTGCAGCATGATAATTATTATGTTCACCGTATATCTAATTATTTTGGATTCCGATTTTTACATAATGGGATTTTTCACGCTTGCCCTTTAGGAAACTTGTATTTAAATCTCTACAAATCATATGTCTCCCCAGTAAAAACCTGCAGGAAGAAGAACTCCAAGCAATAGGCTCCAAATTTCTGAAATCTCTCGGGTTTGCTCTTCAACCTTTGGGAATCCCTCCAAACCATATGTCTCCCCAGTAAAAATCTGCAGGAAAAATAACTTTGACGGGTTTTTAAATATGGAAGATACATATGTGTATTATATAATCGTTTAAGAATTTTTCCTAAATGTAACATGTTTATTAAATTTTTCGCATATCTCTTAAGTTTTGCTGAAGATTCTAAGTTAATGCGATTTAAAATCCTCCAGCTTGCCTTCAATCTTTAGGAAGCTTGTGCTTGAATCCGTCTGAATTATATGTTTACCTAGTAGAATTCTGCAGGAAAAGAAGATTCTTACCAAAGAAGACATGTATTATCTTATTAATCCTTCAAGAATTTTTACTAAATGCAGCTTTATATTAATTTCGATTTCCCAAGCAATACACTCGAAATCTCTAAACTCTCTCCGACTTCAATTTCTTCAAATCTCATGTCACCCTAGCAAAATTCGGTTGGAAAAATAATGTTGATGGGTTCTAAATCATGTAAGGCATATTATTCTTAAATTTTCCAGAATTTCTTCTAAATAATCATTTTGCTGCAGATTCAAAGCTAAAGCGACTTTCCAAGTCTAACGCTTCAGATCTCCAGACTTTCTTGGGCTCGACTGAAACCTTTAGAGAACTTAGAGCTTGAGTCCCTCCAAATCATATGTCTCATTTGTTTGGAATTTTCAGCACGCTTTAATTAGCGCGCTAAATACGATTTATACCCGTGTACCCTTGGCGTCGCATGCCCCCAACGTTCAATTCAAAAAGTCTGAAACCTTAAAATTCATTTTGTAATTGTCTAAAAATAAATTATTTTACGACTTTAGGCTGATTAGCCGGGGAGCTGCTGCATGTGACTCATATCCAGAGACCGTCGGATCAAAAACAGAGATAGCAAAATGCGTGAGAGTGCGACGACATAGTCGGGCTGGCTCTCTGTTTTGTTTTCTGTTTTTTTTTTTTTATTATTATTATTTACTTTGCTTTCTTTTGTTTGGATTATGTAATAGCCGGCGCACGGTTTTCAAAAAACGAGTTGTAAATAAATGAATTGTTATTAAATATTATCAAAACAACAAAAAACGAAAAAAACGTATATTATAACGTTAAACAAAAAGAAAAATATAAAAAATTGCCGTAAGATAAGCGTGCTGCTCGAAATTGTTTATTTTGCAATTTTGTTGTTTTTGTTTGGTTGCTGGTTTTGTTGTTGTTGTTTTGTGGCAAGATAAGCGCGTTGAAATTCAGTTTTTTTTTGGGCACGGTCTGGGGCATTCGTTGTATGACCAAAAGTTACGGGCGGGTTGGCGGCTTTACGACTATTATGGCATTTTGGCAAATGAAATGTCAATTGTTGAATGTATTTGTTGTAGTTGTTAATAATTGATGACTGACGGTGCACTAATTCGATAAAGATGCCATAAAACTGAATGGAATAGATTTTTTAACAAAAACCAATTTTTGGGGCTTAAAAAGCTGTCAAAAGTAGAAGAGGCAGCAGCAGAAGTAAAAGAAAAGCATTGGCAGAGAGATACGACACAAAGAGAGAGAGAGAGAGAGAGAGTGAGCGGCAGCCAAAGAGAGCAGCAACAAATACTTTTTGTATAATAAAATTTAAAAATCTATTCAATGTCAAGGTCAGCAGCGTCAAACAGCAAAATCAACAGCAGCAATAAAAAATAATAACAAAAGAAACAACAAATTTGTTTGTTGCTTTGTGAGAGAGTGTGCGTGTGTGTGAGTGTGTTTGTAAGTAAGAGAGTGAGTGAAGGTGCGTGTGTGTGTGAGTGCTTTTTTTTTGCACATTTTTTTATTTGCCTTTTATGTGGCTTTTTTTATTTTGTTTTTATTTTATTTTTTGCTGTCTTTGTTGCGCATTGTTGATAACTTTATTTGCTTTGGCATTTTACGAAAAAAAAAATTAAATAAAAAAATATAAGAAAACAAATTAAAAAAGAAATAAGTTAAAAACAAAACAAAACAAATTCTTAAGCAGCTCGTGCGAATGGAAATTAAATTTATTTTTATTTATTTAAATTTTATAGACAGCAAAAAAATTTATAATTTGTTTTATATTTCGTTTTTTATTGAGCGTTTGAATCATTTGTGTTGTGTGTCTGTCTCCCTGTAAAATGCTTTTAGCATTTCTCGTTAGCTTATTATATGGAGACTTTGCGAGTGACGTAGTTGCAAAAATTATTTTCTTGAGCACTTTAAAGATGCCACGCCCATTGGCGCAGTCTACAGTAATGCGCTGCCCCCCACCAAAAGTCACGTACAAATAAATAAAATTAATAACTTGAGAAATTATTATTATTATGTGCTATACATACATATAATACATAAATAAAAGCAGGGAATTTACATTTTAATGGGTAATGGCATTTAAGAAGTAAATAGAGGCGGGGTTGTGCTGGAGAACGCAAAAGTCATAGGGCTGTAATTTAAGTTTAGGAAAATTTGGAGGCTGGAATTCGGCAGAAATCTACTATGACGTCGCCAGCTACATAGCAATTTATTGTACAATTTTAATTATTGTATATTTATAAACAAGTGGAAGAGAGAATGAATAAGAATATTAAAAATAATCACATTAAATTACACAAGAATTGAGGAGCCCAAAAAGTGCACTTAGAAATATGATATATTTGCCAAATATCTATTTCAATTCTAAGTTCTTTAAGCAGAAAATAAAACTTTGGTCAGCGATTGGGATTGTAAAATAAGTGTGCTGGATAAAAAGAATTTTTGCTTATTTTTATTCTACATTTAGAGAAGAGCTTATATACATTTGGAAATCCGTAGTTAAACTTAACTTGGAATAAGTTTTTGCATGCTCAAGTTTTTGAATAATTTTCTCAATATTGATAATTCTTTTGAAATATGCATTT
The DNA here is from genome assembly GCA_035046065.1 of Chymomyza procnemis. Taxonomy (NCBI): domain Eukaryota; kingdom Metazoa; phylum Arthropoda; class Insecta; order Diptera; family Drosophilidae; genus Chymomyza; species Chymomyza procnemis. The sequence continues at coordinate 1,543,611 of JAWNOJ010000026.1, forward strand.
GATGCCAAAGAATTGCTATTTTTGGATCATTTCATTCCAAAAAATGGCACCACAAAAAAATAAACACATACATACTTTAACTTTTATTGAAATTATAAGATTGCCATATTGGAAAATTTTCTGATATAATTGTATAAGTTGAAATGAATCAATTTCAAGTGCACTTAATTAAATTTCTGTCTGCAAAAGATATAAGAAGGAAAAAGAAAAGAAACACATTGTCTACAAGCAACGAATTTCTTTATTTTTTAAATCGAAGAAGAAATTATCAAATGCATCATCACATTGTTTTTAAGCAAAAATAAAATTTAATTGAGAAGAGATTTTTGGCACATGCCAGAATAAACAAGACTGGAGAAATTCTTAAGCATTATCAACACGCTGCACACTCACTTGGTTTTTCTCTTCAACACACACACACACACACACACACCAGGAGTCTTTTTCTCTTTCACACACACACGCACACACACAGGCTCTCTCTCAGCGCTGCTTACAAAGTATGCAATTTCCGCTTGCTGCTGCTTGACAGCTGTCAACGTAGACGCCGCCATCGTCGCTTACATGACTTGGCTGCCCCATCAAGTATACGCACATATGGTCCACACTCTATAGAATGTATGCATGATACGACGATGATGAGATGATGCGTTGTGTAAGAGATGATGATAAACACATAACGATATGTATTTTTATGATGCTACAAAGCAAACTTGAACTAGTCTCTATATGAAGTGGTAAAAGCAGCTGTCAAACCTTATATACATTTTGTATTTATATTTTGTTGTTCGTATGATACGAATGGATGGATAGTTTTTCCTGTGGTTATTTTGCATTTTGCGCTTGATATGCATTTTTCATGTGTATTTATTTTTTGATATCTTTTCATCTTTTCTTTTTTTTTTTTTATACTTGCAGTTCCACATCTGGTTGCAATGGCATCTTCTCACGTCGTGTGGATTTCTCATCGTTTAATACGCTGCCAAAGACGCGTTTGAATTCTTATCAAGTCAAGGTGAGTAGAGGAGGCATCAAACGAATACACAAAAAATGAAAACAAAAACAACGACGAGAAATATATGACCGACCGAACTTAGCTGCAAATAGTAGCTGGGTGTAAGATTTAGCATTAATCAGCGTTTGAATGTCATCTTGTCAGCATATTCTTTGTGTCCAAAAAGCTGAAGGCAGCAGTTACGATTTGTTATTATGCTGTACAGTGGTTATCCGTAGATGATTACTTTGGGAAGCGTCTGAAATGTACAGATTGGAATTACTGGTATTCTATTACTAAGGTTTCGCAATATTTTTATATTGTTTGTTACTCTCAAGTTCAAATTATTGCATGAAAAGAAGTACTTTGAGTTGATTTTGTTGTGAATTCTTAAAAACGACTAGGAAATGAATTTAAAAAAAAAATAATTTTTTTCTACTTTTTCTTTCTATTATATATATATTATGATATCCTATCGGACATATTGCATACTTTTAATTTGGGAGAATTTATACAGTTCAAACTCCTGTTTACGATATAATAATAGAGAGATAGAGATAATAGAATAATAGAGGGAATGATAGAGATAATAGAATATTAGAGAGAGAATAGAGACAATAGATTCATAAAGCGATAGATAGAGATAATGGGCTAATAGAGGGATAGAAAGAGATTATAGAATAATAGAAGAAGATATAATAGAGAGATAGATAGAGATAATAGAATAAAAAAGAGATAGAGATTATTAAATAGTAGGAGAAAGATATAATAAAATAAAAGAGTGATGGAGTTAAAGGAATAATAGTGATATAGAGATAATAAAATAATAGAGATAGAGATAATAAAATGATAGAGAAAAAATCTATTTTTCTTGAGCTAAATGAACGACACTTAAAAAAAAAGTAGAATCAATTTGATTCGCATTCATTGACAAGGATTACATACACTTATGAAATTAAAAGCTTTTGAAAGCAGGTTAGCTTTTTGTAAGTTGATTCCCTTCCAGCATTTAGAGCGACTACTGTGCGCTATTGTTACTGCTGCTGTTGTTCATTCATACAGGAACTCATTCACAATTGGCATGCCTGAAGAGCATATACGCTTATGGGCTACACCCAGGCTACTTCGGACTAGAAGTTCTAGGAATTCACAAAACACTCCCTCCCACTTGCTGACTACAGGAAAAACTTGCAATTGGATATGCTTAGATTGAGTGTGAACGACGAGAGTGAGTGAGTGAATGAGTTCGTCGCAGCACTCACTCCTACCAGTTCCAGAGTCAGGGAAGAATCACTTTGTTTGCATATTAGAAAAAAAAAGTTGAGTTTAGATAATTTCCAGCTGTTGTGGCAGTTAAGGAAAAATAACACATGACAAAAAATTCTAAGAAGGCAAAATGCAACAAAAATTGTTAGCAATGTTCGGGGGAGGGGGGTGGCAATAATTGCATGGAGGGGTTCTTGCAATGGGGCAGCATATGAGTGTGTGTGTGTGTGGGGGCTATTCCCCGTCTCTTGATATACGCTTCATGGTTTAGTTATTTATTTGTGTTTGGCTTTTGATTTCAAGCTGAATGGACAAACTGACTGCTTGCTACTTACTCAATGAATGTTGCTGCTGGCTACACTTGAGTCCCTGCGATTGGATACAGTTTGGAAAATAAGCTGATGTTATGATTATGTTGTGGTTATTGTTGTTGGTTGTTATTACAAGCGGCTATTGAACTGCGGTTGTAGCCGATGAGAGGCAACCACCACCGCACCACAGAGACCGCACAAGTTGTGGTAGTTGCTGTTGTTGTTTTTCAAGTGGCAATTAGCGAGTCCGTAGCAGCAGCTACTGGCTTGGCTTCACTTTCAAAACCAAAGCAATTATGAAAAGTTTTTTTTATTTTTTATTTTTCATACTTTTGCCTAGACAGCGATTTTTGTTGGAAAAGTTTTGCTCTAAGGGTCGAGGGTATTGCAGCAGGGTTTACCAAATGTATAGACGCAGTTGAAGTTTGCACATATCATCGTTCCATAATCATATGTGGCCAGTCCGTAGCAGCAGCAGCAGCAGCGGCAGCAGAGTGGTAACACTCACTTCACTAGCTTTGAATATTTCATAAGCCAAGGCAAGCAGTTTTGGAACAACAAGCAGTGTGGGTGGGGCAAGCAGTTGCGCATAACAAGAGAAGTTGCATTTTTTGAGATAACATTAAGTGTGTGCGGCGATTTCCCTGTAGCATGTGTATGTTGCAAGCAAAACATTTGTGGCTACCTGTCGTATCCTAGTCATACATTTGTATCAATGTAGCCATGGTGCTGTGTGCCGTCTGCACGCAGCTCGCAGACAATGGCAAATGGCTTTTAGAGAGCTACACATATACCTAGGGATGGATGCAAACATAGTTCCAGCAGCTTTAGAAAAACTTTACAATTCAATTTTTGTTTGCTTTTTTTTTTTTTTTTTGGCAGTTCGCCATCTACTGGTAGTACCCCCCAAAGACTTTGGCAGAGAACGCTCCTCAACATGCACTTCCAATTGCATTTTGTATTGAATTTATAAATATTTAATGCTATTCAAAATGCCATGCAATCGCTCAGACCACGCACTAGCTGCTCCGGCGCTTTGGAGTAATGCAATACGTGGTGGAGCGGTGGGAGTCTCAATACGGGCATTGAGACGGAGAAGGAAAGCTGTGGAACAGTAGAAAACTCTAAGCGTTGGCGTTTTAAATTTGTATAAAGTTGCCATGACTAAGGGTACTAGGATTTGGAATGAAAAGTAATAGTGAGGCGGGCGGCGGGTAAGGTATACAAAATTTTGTAATACTCTGTCAAGCAGTTTGGGTGGGCTGTAGGGTAAGGCAAGTTAGGAAAATCGACGATTGCCGTGACTCTAAGGCAGAGACATTTCAAGTTCTGGTTGACTTATCCTTTGATTTCACGTAGTACTTTCTATTTTCATTCACATGAGTTCTTGTGAAGTTAAAGGGTAATATTTGAAAATTTTTATCTTTGGAAATTTATGGTGAATCTGATGCAAACTACAAAAGGCTACAAGACGCAGCGAAACTGCACTTACAATATGTTTGTTGACTTGGACATACTAATATATGGGGATCATTGAAGTATATTCCTTTCTAGAGGTTTTCTTTTTACATTCCGGCAAAATTTTTCTAATTATTTGTAGATTTTACATTTTCTCAAAAACCATGTCAATCTTCACTTTTATAAAAAACGGTATGCCAAGATACTTCTTTCTTCATTTTACATTTTTTGAAACATGATCCCGGACTATTTTGTTATTAAATATTTGTTAAGATTCCGTCTAGGACACTTTTTTTTTCTTATATCAAGATAAACTTTCAATGCTTTAAAAATTAATTTTGAAGCACAAAAAAAAGGGTATTGCATATTCGTGACCCCATGGCGATTAGTCGTCTACTACTCAAGTAGTTCGTACCAAAGTCGCGCTTTATACAATTTTCTCTTGGCATTTTAAAGTGACGCCACTTAGTTTTCTCCGGGTTTTTTCCGCATTTAAAGGCTTTAAAAGTTCGAAGCTGCGTACCAGGACGGAACACCGACAAGCCGGTGCACAAAGTTGTGTCCAAGTGAAAAGTTTGTGGCCCGGGAAATTGCAAAATGAAACTTTTTGGCCAGACAAAATTTTTTGGACCAAGTTCAGAACAGGCAGTGGCAGCATTTAAAGTTAGTGGCAGAACTTTCTAAATAATAATAATAATAATAATAGTAGTGGGGGGGGCTAGCGAACTTACCAAGAGAAAAACTGATTGAAATTGGAAATTGCAAAGCAGGCAGTAAGTAGTTCTGACTGACTGGCAGGCATTGTTTGCACTAAGGATTAAAATAATCAAACCGGTTGTATGTCTCTCCCTTTATAATCAAAAAAATTGAGATGTGGTAATATCTCTTTTACTGGTTGCGTTATAATTAAGACAAGTCAACTTGTTACTCATTAAGCAATTTGTGTTCCTAATCCCAAAAGGGTTGTTCTTGTTGTAGTATTTGTTAAGCCGCATCGTTGATTTTTTAATCAGCATATCATTGGACTCGAGTGAGTCGACGAGGAGAGAGATGTAGCTGCAGACCCGACCCCGTCTGGTGTCCAGGGTACGCTTGATTGTTGCCCATCAGCTGTCAACATTTTACCCGCTGCGCTTTAGGGATTTAGCAAGCGTTTAGGAAAAAAAATAGAAGAGAATGCTCTTGCCTGGATTGCTTTTAATCAGTCATAATTAACAAAGACTTGGGTAGAAAATTTCAATAAAATATAAACTGAAATTTATTTTATAATCAACTCAAAAGAGGGGTAAGGGTTGTAGTGTGCACAGTACAGACTTAAAAACTTAAAGTCAAACAATTTTTTATAAAAGATTTTTTTTTTATATGTGTTACAGCTGTTAATTGTTTGTGTAGAACTCCTGCTTTTTATATTTCGGGGGAGAATATATTTTATTTAATTCAGTTGCAGAGAATCTTAATGAGTCATGCAAGTTCTGCTCTGCATATGCCAATCAATCTTTGTCTTGGGGGAATATATATATATATTTAGAGTATATATTCTTTTTGTGTATAAGCCACTTGAATGAATAATTTTAAATGCGAAAATAAGTTTTATTAAGTGATTGATGTGATGAGAGTGTGTGTGTGTGTGTATGTTTGTTTAAAAAAGTTTAAAAAAAAAACATCTTTCTTAGAAAAAAATTTTGATAGCTCTATACACAGTAAATGTTATCTTGAGAGGCTTTAGAAATCTGAAATATTTTAAAGAATTCTTGCTTGTTTTAACAGCCGCCTAATTAATCATATTTTTTTGAGTAGTTTAAAGATATTTTTATGCGCATCTATTGGATACGCTAAAAATAATGAAGTAGTTTTGCAAAGAATTTTAAATTTAGTTACATTTCTTAGGTAGACTTAGGTAGACAACACGTAGTCGGAGGCATTCTAGACTGCAGATTTTGTTCCGAGTTACATAGTCTAACGCCTTGGTTGAATTTCGATGCCGTTGTTGTAAATCGATTTGAGGTCCTATTCTACGACTTTTTGAAATAAGACATCATCTGAAAAGACAGCGTTTTAAGCAGAAAGAAACACAAAAGTTTTTTTTTGCCGACTTACATATTCAAATTTTGATGCCCTTCTTGTAAAACGATTTTAGGCAAGCCTTATTTCAATGGAGCCAAATTTAAGTTAACATTTTTGATCAGGAACACTACCCGTTTTTTTCGAGTTTCAAAGTCTAACGCCTTTATTGAACTTCGATCCCCTTCTTGCAAAAAGATTGATCTCAAGTACTAAATCACTTTATTTGAGGTAGTAACTATTTCAATGGAGCCAATTTTTTTCTCTGCAGGCCTCTTCAGGTCTGCAGATCAGCAACCATCTAGAAGGCGCTGCGAACTAAGTTTGGAGAATAGAATGTTGGGGGAGTCATGCCATCAAAGAAGTTTGCAGAATTTCTGGTCAGTTACCATCAGACGTAGGACTTGTTTGAAAAGCAAATTTTCTGCTCCATCTATGTATATAAAGTCGCTCGTAATCTCGCAACTATTTTGCCAACAGTTTACCTATTTCGTAAAATTTCTTAAAGTTGCCTGGAATAATTGCCTCATTAAGGTGTCCCGTCAGTCAGTGATGATTCAATTTCTTTGTGTAGAGTACTGATACTAACACTTTGAGCCTGGAGAGGCTATTTTTGGCAATGAAGAAACTGCGTTTATTCAATATGCGACAGTAGCCCACAATATTTTGAAGAATCGAATTTTCCATCTGAATTCTTGAATGTTTCGGTACAAGGCCACATAGATTGCAAAAGATTTTCATTCCCCTGCAGTAATTCTTTGAAAATGATACCATCAAACCGCCTTAACAATAATATTAATCGTAGACTAGTTCGCAAGCTCCACTTCCAACTTAAGTTGATTTAAATTCTTCAGCCTAATGCCGTCAACAGGTATCTTAATTTATTTGCAGCCATCAACAAATTCAGTTTATAATCCAAATTAAACGTTGTAAATATTTTTTATTGCCCAAATTATTTTGAAAGCTTTACAAATCAAAATTTAATTCCTTAATTTTATGTAAAAGTTTTAATTTAATAGCATTTTAATTTTTTCGTGAATTGACGTCAAACAATCTTTGACGTTGTTGGAACACACTCGGTATACGTTTATTTTTTTGGCTTCAGTAAACTTGAAAGAGTTTTTGTGCAGCTTTCAAGCTCTTGTTAAATAGCCGAATCAGTTTGGTAGACCACTTAAGCATTTTTTTCCTTCTTTTTTTGTGGGGGGGGATATCTCTTCAGTACAAAAGAAAAGAATTGTAGAGAAACTTTCAGACAACGGGAACAACACACAAACAGTGCTGCCCACTCAGCCAAAAAGGACTTGGGCGCTGCTAACGCGAAAAACTCTGAATGGCATGCCAAGGAACAAGCGAAAACACAAAAACACAAAAAAAAAACATGAAAACCAAAAAGAAGGAACCGCATTTTGATGCGCCCCCCGCGCTCAAGCTGCTGCATTGGGAGTTAACGCCGCCGCTGACAGCCGGAGAGTTAAGAGTCGCCATTCGCCACTTGGCTGCACAGTTAGTTGACACTTGATTTTTTGTGGTTTTCAGTATTTTCAGTGCAGACACTTGGTGGATGTTGGATGCCTTGGTTGGTTGGTTGGTTGGATGTTGTGCGTCCAGTGTCGTGGTTGCTGCAACCGAGTGCTGACACTTTGGAGATTGATTGCTGCACTTTATGCCAAATGTCAGAGCACAAAAAAAAATCGCGCTAAATAAAATAAAAGTGTGAATATACAAATGTGTGTGACTGTGTGTGCGGTGGTGGCAACACAGTCGCGTTCAAAAGTTGTTTCCTTCGTTTTGTAGGCGCCTGTGCAGAAAATAATTTATGCAATTTAAGCCAAAAAAAAAAGAATATAAACGAGAATCGGGCGAGAAATAACATTTGTAGTCGCCTAAAAATATGTGGCATGTATGACAGCGCCGGCGTTGACAGCTCGCTGCGCTTTAGACCGACCTGGCCTTTCGGTCGCCTCAGTTTGTTTTTTTTTTTTTTTTTGGACTTGGACTGTCAGACATTGGCACGGTCGCTTTATGGCCATATATTGTATCATTCATGCCATGCGCTCTCACAGTTGTTGACTGACTGACTTGAATGACTGACACTTGCCAAGGCGCAGAGGTAGGCACACGCGGTAGGACGTTGGATTGTGCCACGGATACGCTTCGTCGAATTTGAATTTCGCCCATTTGCATTGGCGACGTCGGCCGGCGTCGGAGTCGGCGTCAACTTCAACGTTAACTTTGTTGCAATTTTATGTCTCAGAGTTGTTGCCGTTGTTGTTGTTGTTGTTGTTGCTTAGTGTGTGTGGCAAATTCAATTTATTAAAGTTAGCTCTCCTTTTGTTGTGTGTCCTTTCTCTTTGTTGTATATACTCTTGCGGTGGGTGTTTCGAATTTTAGGCCGAAGATGTAACTATTCGCAATACGAGACGGTAATGAAGTTGGAGAGAAATGTTTAAGGATTTTGGAAATGTTACGATAAGAAGTGCTAGAACGCAATCGAGCTTCACTTGGGTATGGGAACAGTCGTTTCTCGTCCTACTTAGTCATCTTGGCCATAGACAGCTTGAAATCACTCGCTTTTTATGCAAATGATGCCCGCCGATGATCTTTATTTCCTTATCCAAAAGTGCTTTTTTATATATAGGCGCAACGTGGGCTTACATAGGTCTAAGAGAAGACCAAAGGCATGCGGTCGTTAAACACGCAACAACTCACTTGCAACAATTAAATAGATACATTTGTTTGACGATTCGAAAATAAATCGTTGAAAAAATTATTTGTCTTTCTCAAGATTTGTACTGTAAAGCTGAAAATGTTATAGGAAATATAGAAGAATCTTCAGCTCGAATTAATATCTCAAGAATATTTTCCAGCTTAGAGTTCTGCAAACAGGTATTATCTAACGTCACCGTTTATACAAAGGCGTTGCTTGAAGCGGTTATTCAAGATGAATGGTCTACCGATTCAGTAATCGTCCTAACAACTCCGGCTTTGGAATATATAAAGACTTGACCAACTCCCGTTTGCAACAAATTTTGCAAATTTCAGTATACATAATCCCAAGCTGCTTATCTCTTGTGTTTACCTTGAAGAAGGGTCTACCAACTCTAGAAGAGTATCAAATTTTGCCCATCCAGAGTTGGACTTTACATTTTAGAGCATTGTTTGTTTGTTTGTTTTTTTCGCAATTGTCATTGCAACTTTGTGTTGCATAAATTTTTATGCATAACTTGCCACACCCGCACACTTGGCCAGGTGTTACACCCGCGCACACCCTCACACACCCGTATACCCGACATTTTGTGTAGTTCCGCAGTTTATGTCAAGTGCCTGGGATGTGATGTTGTAGTTGTTGGTTGTGCCAGTTGGAACAGTTTGAGGTTTGAGGTACCTTAAACATGACATTTATTGTAACGGGCGAAGAACACGTAGCAATAAGATCCCTGCGCCCCTCTCTCACACTTGTGCTTGCCCCCGCCTGGTATTGTCACACGTTGCACTGTAGTTGTTGCTGTTGCTGTCATTTAAACATTTGATGTGCATTGTACTGTGTGTGTATGTGTGTGTGGAGAGCGTTGCCAGACGGCGCCAACAGGAGGCAACATTTGGAGTCGCAGTCATTGTCATGGCAACATGTTGCCCGCGTCATTGTTGTTGTGCTTGTGCTTGTTGCAAGTTGACAGACAACGCGTCGTACTTCACTTTACTGGGGGACTGCACTTTTTATTCCCCATTTTTTCCATATCTTGACTTCTGCTTGTCATATGATTATAATTTTTTTTTTTGCTTTTAGCTGCTGCTTCTTCGTCTCTTCTTCTTTTTTGTGTGTGTATTTTTATCAACTGCAATTGTCATTTATTTCAATTTTTGCATCTTTTGCTTTTCCGGGCGCAAATTGTTGGCAATCACAAGGCAACATATTTACTCAAGTGGCGTCGCGTGAGTGGCGTGAGTCTGCGTGAGTTTGCTTTTAATATTGCAGAGAGAAGACAGACAGCGGGACAGACAAACGGCACTTCTAATAAAACAAGTTAAACAAACATTTGCGCAAAGTTCAAGCACCTAAAGTGACAAAGTAGGGACTGCCTGCGACCTAAAGGACTAACTTATGCCGGCAGCTACTCTGTTTTTCGAGGCATTTTTGTTTTTGAATAAGATTTTCGCAGAAAAGTCGCGTTCGGATGGGACAAGAACTTTAAGCTGCGTGAGCTGCTGCTGTTGTTGTCATTTCCCGTCGTTAAGAGTTTCTGTGCGGGGGGTTGGGGGGTTATAAAGTCAATGACGTTAAAAAGTTGAGGTTAAGGTCGCCGCAGACATTGAAAAGTTGTTGAACCTCAACGACATTTGAAATTTTAACTAAATTATAAGCTGTAATTTTGTTTGCCGCCCCCAAGCCGTTTAAATAATTAATATTTACAATATTATTTATGTTTATCTATTTACAGGTATGTACAGCCATAAGCCATATGACAAGTTGGAATTAAGTGAGTAAGTGCGCTTAGGATACGCTTATTAACCATTGAATGAGTGTATCTATATGCTTTTCATCTTAACGAATTAAACGACAAATGCACAAAAGCACTTTTAACCTAACCAAAAAAATAAAAAACAAAAGAGGAGAAAAATAAAAAATCGTCTATTATGCAAAAAAATACTAATATCCAAAGGCGGCCCACACATATGGCATGTCAAGTTGTTTTTATTTTCTTTAATTTGCATTGTGCCTGCCTCTGGCATTATAAACAATTAAGAATTTGTTTACCAACAATCTACATAAACAAAAAAAAAAAAAACGGAATAAAATAAAAAATATAAAAAAAAACATTTAGAACAATTTGCTGAATGGCAATAAAAATGTTGAACAACAAATTCAACACCAGTTCATAAAAAACCCAAGCTGACGCAGCTTTAGAATACACTTTCCGAAGGGTTATATGCGACTTTGACTGATATATTTGGTTTGCGCTTAAAAGCGGCAATAATCGCTTAAAAGCAATTTTCAGTAATATTAGGCATTTTATTTGGAACTGCGTGAAAAGTTACTCACTCCAGTGTAACTTGAGCTATTTACTTAGGCTTTGTACGCAGAGTAAGCATTAAGAGTTTTTAAACGAACTTGGATTACAAACTAATACCAAAGTGGTTTCATAGTACAGCTCTCTGCTGTAGAGTATAAACAAAAGAATTGTATTACATTTCTTTTCCAAAAGTAAACATGCTTATCTGTTATGGTTTTCTTCTCTTTTTGTTTTTTTTTTTTGGAAATCCAATTGCAATTTCGGCTTGTGTTTAGTTTACTTTTCTCAAAATTGACTTGAATAGTACTCACATGTGTGGATCGTTTAATGTTTCTGTTGCAATATAGCCCAAAAGCAAAATAATATTATAATTGGAACATATAAAAATTATTATTCGGAAGACATTTTATGAATGGGATTATTACGCCAGAACTCGTTCAAGGCATATTTTTTAATATATTTTACAATTGAAAACTAGGTAGATACTCTTGGCAAAAACTTCAAACAAACATATTTCGAAGAAGCAAAGCTTCTACTTAATTCAATTGAAATTACATCATCTCATTTTCCAAGTGTATTTGAACACACTAGTTCTCAAGCCGTGTAGAACCAAACCCCAACGAAGTTTAATAAAAATTGTAAATAATTTTATAGCCTCTCATAATATTTAAGATCAAGTAAAATCCATTAGATGCACTTAATTAACTTTTAAAGTGCAATCGCCGGGAAGGTTAAGCATTAAAACCGAGACTTGTTCAATGAAATGTGTTTTTGTTATCGATAAATTACGTTGAATAAATGCCAGCACTAGACAGCTTTTTGTACAGTTTGCAATTTGATATTTTTGTTTTATTACATTTTTGGTGATTTATATTGTTGTGCCCAAAAGTTAATTGAAATTTTTATTTTTAGTTTTTTTGTCGATGAGTCGAACTTTATATGGGGACCGAGCTGTTGGTTGTGGCATCCACAAGCTCTCGTTGTTGTGGCTGTTGCAAGTTGCAGTGAACCGCAACAGTTTGCAATTTTTTGAAGTTAACGCTTCATTTGGCTTTCAAGTGAAATTGGCTTGCAGTTTATTCGTTTTTGTTTTTTAATCTCATTTGTTTTTTTTTAAGTGCATGAATGTGCTTTATTGTTGCTGTTGTTGCTGTTCATTTAAAAATACATTTCTCAAATATTTGTTGCATTTAGTATTTATTTTTTATGTGTTTAATTTACAAACAATTTTCGCTGTTTTTATTTTCGTTTTCGATTTCATTTTTGTTTTATAAACTTTATTTTTATTTGTTGTGCCTAAGTCAACAAACTTTTGAACATTTTTTTTTTCTCGTGTGCAACGACTCATTGAGGAGTTGGTTGTTGTTTTTGCAGCTCAATTGTTGTTATTTATTGTTGTAGCTGCAATTGAAGCTACTCTCGTTGTTTTTGAGTTTGAAAACTTGACAGCTGACTGACATAATGTCTGTATGTCTGTATTTTGGGTATATAAAGTATTTTGGATAATGCTCCCCGAAGTCTGAAACTGAAACTGAAGATGTTGCTGATAAAGATGAAGCTGAAGATGACGATAATGATGTGTTGTTTCTTGGAGCTGCGCTGTCTGTCTGTCTGTCTGTTGTTGCTCTGTTGCTTTGGTTGAGATAATGAAGCTGCTGATGAAGATCGCAGCTTAAATTCAACATCTTGATTGTTTGATGCTTTTGTTTTTTTTATTATTTCAATTGTTGTTGTTGCTTTTGCTGCTAATGATACAGCTGACTAAGCAGGGCAGTCTAATCAATCAAAACTTTGTCTGCTCTTTGTTGTTATTATTGTTGTTGTTAATGTTGTTTCGCCACTTGAGCTGAAATATAGAAGAAAATAAGATGAAGACAACGTCAAGGCATGTTCCCAATTTCCCATTTAAAAGAAATCTCAAGTTTCAATTATTTTAAGTATAAAAGGGAAAAATTAAGAAGATTTTATTGGATATTTCTGAAAGTGTACTACGCTTTGAGTTCATATCAATAAATATTCCTCCTTAAGAATTATATTATGCATTGTAAAATCGAAATGCCATAAACGCAATCATAGATAAAGCACATTGAACTTAAATAGTTTTGATAATTTTTTATGATATTATGAATAATAACACTTTTGAAAGAAATGCCTTAAAGTCTATTTATATTTTACGATTATACGATGTTATCGATATATTGGCACGCCTTTTTAATTTTTTATATATAACCTGATTATCAATGTTCTTTAACATATTACAACACAATATTATCTTCATATTATTGCAAAGTGTCCCAATAATTTTTGTCTCAATCTGATATATAGATGTTCACTGCCTCCAATATACCGCATTAGTATATCCATGATTTATCGCCGCTATCAGGATTTGACTCCGTTCAAATAAATTATAAAATGCTTTATCTAAATGATTGTAGAACATGCCATGGCGTGTTCCTTTTGCCTAAGCTCTTACTCGTGTTCATCGACTTCAACGCAATCCTTAACAGAGGTACTTCTGTCATTCCAACAGGCTAGGGATATAGATTAGTTCAGTATTACATTTTGCGCGTTTTAATTTAAACTATCGTTTAACCAGATTTAGTTGCATCTATGAATTAATATAAAAATAAATCGAAAAAAGGCCTGAAATATAGACGTCTTTAAGTTTCCACCACAAAATGAAATTGGGAACAGTTCTAGTTAGAGAAACGAATTCAAATTATTGCTCATTTCAATAGCGAAACACTTGAAGATTTATGCCTACAACAAACTCACACACTCATTTGGACACGCACACACACAGACACAGATACCCAGACACAGATACTCACACACACACATATATTTATTGTTTGAACATTTTAATTAAAACGCTTGGCTTGCACTTTCAATGACGATGACATAATTTTACTATGTGACCATTAACAACAACAAAAACAAACATAAACAAATACTCCAGCAATTACAACAGCAACAACAGTAACAGCTCCTCGCTCCCTGCCCCACCTCGCATTGGCTGCAAATGTTGTCATTGTTGTTGTTGTTGTTGTTGTTTGAGTGTCGCAGTTGCTATTTTTAGTTCAATATTTTGTCGCCCAATAAATCTCATTAATGTGCAAATAATTTTCCAACTACGGGCGCGTATCTGTGTTTTTGCACCCAAAGTATCTTGTAGTTACCAATGTATCTATTTATCTGTTAGTTACTCAATGGCTCACACAGGGACACACAGATACACATTTGGTGTTTTAAGTAGCGCATTTAATTTTTTTTTTAGTATTTGGGCTGCTTTTTTGACTTTGATTTATTTATATTTCGCTTTTGTTGTTATGTTTTTTTTTATGTTTTTGCGTTTTTGTGTCTTATGTTTAGCTAACTATTTTCTTTGCTTGTTTTATTTTGTTTATTTTTTTTTAATTGTTGTCTGTTTGTTTCATTGTGGGTGATGTCAACATATGGGGGCTGACCGACCAGGCGACCCCTCGACACACGCGCGCTCTTTCACTAGAATTTCTTGAGTTCTGCGGACTGACGGAGCGGAGACAGCTTGACAGTTGGACAGACGAAAAGTCCGAAAGATTTATTATTTAAGACGTAGTAGTTGTTGTTGCCGGGAATTTTGCTTAACACTTGCTCCACTCAACGAAATTCAATTAAAATTATGCACATATTATGGTACAGTGGGTACTCGGAAATGGAACAGAAAATAAAGAGTATCTCAAATAGGCAATAGTAAATGAAGACTGCCGAAGTTACAGCTTTAAATGTATTATCCGAACAAATCGGTTGAAAAATCGGCACATTTTTGCTTATGCTTAGTAGCCAAAAATACAGGGTAGGCCATTTAAAGTAAAAGTATTTGTTGCTAAAGAAAATAAATGCAATTCGTGTTAATAATAATTTATTTCAGTTTAATGAGTTTTTTTTTAAGCTTCTTTTTTTATATTTTTCTTTTTTTTTTTAAATATTTCTTGTTGCGTTTATTGCGTGTTCACTGTACTCATATACCCAAGTGTTGGGCGCAGCTTCAATGTACGCGAATAATGACATATACATTTATTATATTCTTTGATTTTTTGCAATTTTATTTTTTATATATATATTTATTGTTTGTGGGTGAGCTTAATGTTACTGTCCTCCAAGCACCCTGGTAATCCCCTCTAGCGGCCTGCCTAGTCCGTCCCCAGATCGACTCAGACAGACGTTACGCTTGAAGGCGTCAAATTTAAATTTGACTGCTCTTGTTCTTGTTAATTTTTTTACTCGAAACGCTAATGAAAATAAATTGCTTAATTTGTTAAGTTTACATAGAATTAAAAGTTATTTTGCGCAGCTTTTGTTTTTGGTTTCGTTTCGTTTTCCTTTTTTTTCTTTCTATTTATTGCTGCAAAAAGTTAGAGCATAGAGACAGTAAATCATAAAAGTATTTAAGAGGCATTAAAAGTGGGAAAACAGAAATTACGACTTTATAATTTTTGCATAAAATTTATTGAGTAGAAGAATAAATTTAATATTTTTGAAAAGTATAAGTATTGCTCATAAATTTGCAGTTTGAAGTTTATTAGTTAGTTGCCTTTAAAAAAGTGTTGAATTTGAGGTACAGTTCGGGGCAAACCCGACCTACTAATCGCCGCCCGATACAATTTTGATTGTTTACGGATTAGCCCCCAACTTATCCTATATGACACAATGAACTTTAGTTTCTTTTACTTCTTAAAAAGTATGTACCTTTTTTACATTATAAAGATTGCTTAACGACAAGCCACAGCCGAGGTAATAATTTGCGCAATTTTCAATTTAAGTTGCAATTTTCTTGAGCAGTCGAGACAGGCAACCACCGCCACCACATACGAAACCAGACAAACACACACATTAAGGACTTGCAGTTTCTGTTGTGCTGCTGTTGCTCATTTTGGCCAAAGTCGTCGCCATCGCCATCGTCATCATCTTTGTCGTCCTTACCAGTTCAAAGTGCTTCAGGGTGCGCCTGCTGCACATTATTAACTCCAACCTATTGTACAGCTTGCATACAAGATTTCTTCCTTTGTGCATGTCCTTTATTTTCCTTTTTTTTTTTGCGTCGGCACCACAGACCACAAATGGCTGCCAGTGCTGTGGCACTTTAATTACGTGCAATCATTTATCATAAACTTGAATGCCAAAAATACCGCACACTCACTTCCAATACCCCTGCTGCACCATGTTGCAGCATTATTTTTACGCTCGCTCTGTTCGTGTCATAAATTCGGTGGCACATTTAATATGAAAATGAAATGGCTGCTGGCTTTGTTGCACTTGTTCCGCTTCCTCTAAAGCTCAATTTCCCTGCAAAAGATGTGATCCGAAATGCGTTTTATGAACAATTTATATGCGAGCCAAAGTCGAAAACTTTTCCCAAGCAGCTGCTGCAGCGACAAATCCCTACAACAGCAACAACAACAACTGCTACTACTACTACTGGAAGAAGACTCCAAGTGTGGCCATGTCTTCTGAGTAGCTAAAGAAAATTACCAATTTCCAGTTAGTACTTGCAACAGCTATGCTATGGCTACATTTAACGAAGCTGCTGCAGACTGCTACACTGTGAGAAAAGAGTAGGTTTCATCCACTGGGTACTCAGTCTGTAAATTGCAAACTGAAAATCAGAGATTCTAATGAATAAATTGAGAGAATGCTTTTGATTGTCCACTTTCTGTGTTAGTAGCGGGTTCACTGCGTTCTTTCGGTTCCTCAAGAGTTTAGCTGATAGTTTCTCTCTTGCAATAACAGCGTTTTTCTATCTTACAAAGCTCTAAAAATTACTATTTAGGATCGCTGTGCCTTCCATTTGTGAATTCAGCGTTTTCTTAAAATGTCGCAAGTGCAGTCACGAATCTTGAGCATTTCCAGGTTTTGAATAGGGATCCCCGAAAATACCAAAAGCATTCTAAATATTTATCGTTTTTAATACGAGTATTAGTTACACTTGAGGAGATATATAGGGAAGTAGGATTTTTCTGAAAATTTACACGCTGAAGTTCTCTCCGACTTGGTATTCGAAATTAATGTCGTAAAAGCGTTCTATTGGCATGTAGATTATGGAAGAATCGGACATATTTTTTGACCATATATAGGACAAATATATGTCGAAAAGGCGTTCTATTGGCATAAGGATTATGGCAGAGCCGGAAGTGTCTTTTTGGATTATAGATAGCAGAGACATGGGGAGGTAGGATTTTCTCTGGAAGATTATATGTTGAAGAGCTTACTAACTTTGTATTCGACATCAATATCGAAAAAGTGTTCTGTTGGCAGACTCGATCTTTTTTTTGGATCATAGAGATGCCTTGAAAGAGTCGTCTGTGTCAGTGTTGAAAGTAAAAAGCTTCCAGAAATCACCAAAACTTATGTGTCTTCTGACACCGTACTCAATGGATTATCTACGCTTGGATGGCCTTTTTCTTTCAGTGTATAGCTCCTTGACTACTATTTTTTTTCTTACGCTGCCAAGGCGTGCTATCAATGGAATGCTCCTAAGCTTATTTTATTACCGCCATTATTGGCGTAAAGGCAATGGCTCTGGCAATGGCAGATGAGCTACTTACATACCACTTACTTGGGCATGACTTTGTGTGCAGTTTTGTCTACTTTTCAATTTACAAAGCTTATGGTTGAGCATCAATGACTTGGTAGTTGTGGTAGTAGTTGTTGTTGTTCGTGCAGCTGTTGGCAAGCTGTCCGTCGTCTACAAAGTTGATGTACGGAAAGGGAGTGCACCAAAAACAATTTGTAGCCACTTTCACGCTTTTGGGCCAACTCAATCATGCGGCTGGACAGCCAAGCAGGCAGGCAGGCAGGCAGGCACAGGTACTGCATGCAGTCCAAGGCAGTGACCTCGTTCGATTGTTGTTTTTGC
This sequence comes from Chymomyza procnemis, assembly GCA_035046065.1. NCBI lineage: Eukaryota > Metazoa > Arthropoda > Insecta > Diptera > Drosophilidae > Chymomyza > Chymomyza procnemis. The sequence goes on from JAWNOJ010000026.1 coordinate 1,561,611, forward strand.
CGGTTCGTTGAACAAAATGCAAACTATATTCACACTACCAAGTCGGTTGTACGAATATATACATAAAGTCAACACCTGCCGTCAGCAAATGAGACAACAGCGCTATAGCGTCAGAGGACTCCTATCTCTGACGACTGACTGACTGCGCCTTGAACCTGAAAAACCAATCAATTTTATGACAATGCCCTTTGCCAAAAACTGAGCGCAGAACTTGCCGAAATTGTTTGCCCCACTCAAAGGTGGGCAAAAAGAGAAAAAATTTTAATATGAAATTGTAGCGCGGCCTGGATTTTATTGCCAACAATTTATACTGTCTGTCCGTTGCCTACGTCTGTCTCTCTCTGTCTGTCTGGCCAACTGTCGTTCTTCAAACGCTTCGTCTACCTGCTGAGACGCCTTCACATTAAAGTCAAATCGTTGCCATAAAAAGCAAACAACTCACGCTTAAAGCTGCCCGCGTTTGTGCTTCGCATCCCCCGTCGACCCCCCAAGCCCTAGCCACAAGTTTTTCCCGATTTTCTCACGCATATAGAATAACAGCTTTTGTCGTAAATAAAATATAAGCTTGTCTGTGTGTGTGTGGGTGTGTGTGTGGGTTTGTCTGCGTGCCGCACATTTGCCAAATATCTGCAACTCCTGCCTGCCTGCTCCCCAAGGAATCAAGAGAGAGACATAAAGGCGGCATTATGCGCACAAGGACAAGGTCAAAGCACCCGACAAAAGTGGCTGCCACATCATACACGCCTCCAAGTATGCAGCAGTTTATTAACATTTAACGCACAACAACAACAAAAGCCGAGCAAATACCAACCATCCAAGTCGACCACACATTTTCTGCGCCTACGCATAAGCCAAGGGCAAGTGCAAGGACAACAAACACGGCAGCGACGGCCATTGTCACGGCCATGGCCATGGCCAAAGTGCCGAGTGCTCCCAACTGCCGGTTGCCGAATATGCCGTGCCGACTACGTGCAAGTTCAGTGAGCCTGCCGGCCGGTGTTTGTTCGGCATCCGAATCCCTACTTTGCAGCCGGCTGGAGCTTTTTTTTTGCAGCCGAGCCTATGCGTGTAGGTGGCCACTGCGCCTGCGTTCGCTACGAGGCGCTCTCTCTCTCTCGCGGCGTAGGGAAACGGGCCTTGGGTTTAATGTCCTTTTGGACGAAGATACTTTTGTATAGATACATTTGCTGCATGTGTATACATTTGGGTGCACCAACTTTTTTGGCATTGTGTGTGTCTCCTCTCTCTGTGTGTGTGTGTGTGCTTAAATCGAGAAAGTTTTGTCAGCCTGAATCCCCCATGAGTAATGGATGAGCATGTGTCTGTCTGGCTGTCTTAATAGCTTGCAGGCGGCATGCCGCCAGTTGTAGCTAAATTTAAATATTGCCGAGTTGGCCGCTTTTTTCTGTTTGGGCTTATACCCTTTTGGCATATGTCTATTGATGAATGAAGGTGGAAAGCATGCAACTGGCAGGAGCAAAGTCAGGAAAGCAATAATGTTGTCTTAGGACATATAGCGGGCGCCACATACCGAATTGTGTCGATATGTGTGGCAGCTATGAGTAAACAGATGCACTCATCTCTTTCACACAATACTGCAGGGTATCCCCACGTCGTTATGCAGCCTACTCTTTTTCTTTGTAGCATACTTTATGGCGTTGCGATACTGCTGCGCTTAGCATATGCCTTGGGAATTTTCTATGAGCTGTTGTTGCCTACACTCCCTACCTCCCCCCCTATGATTTTTCCTTATCAATTATTTTTGCGCTGTCCCTCCGCTGCCTCACTGCACTCCCCACCCTCGCTCCAAACGTCTCTCCTCACATTGTGTCTGCTTCTGTTTGCATTTTCTTGGCTGGCTGCCCAATTTCTGCTCTTAATTTGCACCGTTTGCCGATTGAGCCGTCTCCTCCATGTCTCCTCACTCTCCCCAACCGCCATACTGCTCATATCACTTCTGTTTTCATTAAAAACCTCACTCAGGCGCTGTGCTAATGATCATTGTGGTCATTATCGGGGGCTTAATGTCGCGTATAAAACATGTTGCATTTACTGTTATTTCAACTGTCAGTGCCCGCCCTCTTCCAGCTGCTGCTGCTGCTGCTGCTTCGTGTTAAATGAAGCTTAAATGCAAGTTGGCTGCCGCGTTTAGTTGCAAGTTGCCAGTTGCCATATGTTTGCCGTTTCATGCTGCTGCTGCCGCGCGCGTGTGTGTCATCGCTTTGCTGCATCAGCAAAACAAAAAACTTGGCAAACTTTTGTTTGCACTCACGCAAAAGAAGCAGAAAAATGTGCAAAAAATGGAACTAAAAGGATCTGCAAAATGTATACCAAACCCACAAAAAAAAAAAAAAAATGGTCTTGCACGCGACAATTTTCAACTTCTGACCGCGCCGCAACACCCTACGTCTGCTGGCTATGTCTGCTGTGTTGCATGCCTCGCATGTAATGATTAATGTCAACTTTTTATATATTTTTTCACTATTTTTTTTCTTGCGTTTTGTACAATGTTGTTGTCTTTTCATTTTTCAATGTTAGTGTTTTTTTTTTTTTGGTACACCCTTATTGTGAGTGGCAACCCTGGTAGTCTTTATTTTTTTGATGTTGTTTCAATTGAAACATTTGAAGCGCGGGCTAAGGGTAATTGGTGGGAATTGCTGCAAACTGCTGCTGCTCTATGAAGTTGTCTCTTAATGAGAACTTAGGAGCTATTTAAGTTAGTAGGAATACTTCAAAAATCTGGGTTTTATGCAGTTCTTGATGCAATCGATCAATGTTTTCAGTTGAAGTTTAGAATAGCTAGGGAACCCGCTCACTTTGTCAATACTTGGCTTTGAAATTGTATATAAAGTTACATCATTTTAGCTATTTGGAATACTTTCACGATCTGATTTTAAGGCAATTCTTCAAAAAAAATGACTTACTTCGATAAGTCGTCGCTATAATATTATAGACAAAATTGGATTTTTTTAGTTGGAATACTTCAAAAACCTGGTTTTTCTTGAAGCAAATAATGAAAAATACTGTTCTCCAATAAAGTTCAGAAAAACTAGGGGGCTTCAAACCGCTTGAAATACATTGCGCACTTCTGTAATCTGTCGCTTTAAAATTCTAGATAAAGCTGGAGTATCTGCTGTTCCTAACGATTTAGAACAAAAAGGATTTTGGTCTCCAAAAGGAAAGGGTAACTAAAAGTTGGCTGCTTGCAATAAAGTTTTACTGTCTGCGGCGTTTGGTTGGCTGCTGTTGCTGTTGCTGTTGCATCTCCACTTGGTTGCATGGCCGTCGTTTGGGTCGTCTGAGTTTTAATTTTGCTTAATGAAAAATGTGCTCAACAAAAATTAAGCAGCGGAAAGCGAGGAGAGTGGTACGGGAAAGAGTTGTGAGAGCGACATTTTATTGGTGTGGAAAGTGAGAGTTTGCTGCATGTGGCTTGTGTTGCAAGTTGGAACATTTTGTAAATTGCAGACGTTTTGGAGGTAACTAACTACTGATGATTTGATAAGTAAAGTGCATATGATTAATGATTTTTTTCATAGCGAAAATTGTGAATTTTTGTAAATAATGAAAATAAATAACAGCATGAAATCAACTTCTTTTTTTTTTGTGCCACAAATGTCGCGCCGCCGTAAATTAATGAGCGAAATTCAAACCATGTCAAAGGGGCTTAAAAGTAATCATCATAATGTATTATTATTTTTATACTTTTATGCAAAAAAGTCATTAAAAAATATATATGGCAGAGACTGAGTCGACGTGTGCGGTTCACTAACCCAAAAATCAAAAAAAAAAGCTTAAACCATTTTTTTTTTCTAATTATTATTTTGTGCATTTATTTTATCTCTATTTTTTTTTCAATTAATAATATCATTTTTTGTATGCTAATGTTTATTTGTGGTTATTTTTGGCGCGCGCTTTGTCAAAAGTTTAATGATTTTGTCAATCATATTGGTCATTAATTTAAGTGATGACTTTTTAATAAAAAACAAAAACGGCAGGGGGGAACGGTATGACTTAAAAGTCAATTAATCATTTTGCTATGCAGAGTTTTTCTCTCTTGTTTTATTTTTTTCTGTGGTCAATCTCTGACAAAGTTTAGCATTTCTTTTGGCATTTGCATAAATGTGACTGCAGCGCTTTATGCGCTTTTAATGACCCACGCGGCCACCTCCCACCTACCCCGGCAACGGCTCAAAAACTACAATCAAGAGTCGCGTGGAGGCGCAACCACGTCAAGTCAGTTGCAATGCAACGTCGTATCTCATTTCTAAACGCTGTCGGCAAACTGCAAACGTTTTACTTACGCTTGAACACTTTGCCCGCCTTGCTGCACTTCCTGTAGCAAGTAATCCGCCCCGTACTCCAAAAAAACAAAAAAAAAAAAAGTCTCGAGTCTTGTAGTAGTTGTCACTGTCGACGTCATAGTCAAACTTTATACACTGAGCGAAAAGGCAGCCATGGAAGAGTATAACAGTAAGAGTGACAAAGAAGTTCTCAGATCCTTCTCAATCCTTTTATCTCTTGCTGATGAGAGCACTTCTTTAAATTAATCCATGTTTCTGTAGAACATTTGGTTCCTGCAATCCTATCCCGAAGTTCATCCGTTCTTGGTACTTTTGCACCATTAATCACTATATATCTTCTTTTCCATAGGCTTAAAGTTCCATAATCTCAAAACCCTTTATCTTATAGCTATCTTGTCCAAGAGTACCAAGTCAAAGATGCCATATCCAAGCTTCCAATTTACAAGTCCCAAGTTTAAAGCTCCAGCTCTCACGTCTCAAGTACATAAATCCATAGTCCCTTCTCGTGTCGCATTTCAACTTTTTAGTCCAAGTTTAAAATCTGCGTAAATTTGAGTTTTTCCTGTCATTTTTCCCCGCCTTTCTCTCAGTGTACATCTCTGCTGTAGTTGTGTGTGTGTGTGTGTGTGTGTCTTCCACTTGAATGCAAGCTTCGTCTGCGCTTTGATGCATTAATTTCTTACCTTGTCTGGCTGTCGCCAAATGCAAGCGCATCCATCATGAATGAATGACTGACTGAACGAATGAACGGGCGAATGAAATGAATGACTCGAAACAGCAGTCAGCGAGCAAGCGAACGAGTGCATGAGCTGAAAGCTGTCTCTATGGTTTGCTACTTGAAGAAATCCTGCTCAAGGAGCACCACCAGACAAAAGGCGTTAGACTGTAAACTATGGCATACAATAAGCAAAACTGCAAATTACTCGCATTTACACACACATTTGGTGTATTTCGTAGATAGACTACGATGCTATCATCATAGCTCCCAAGGCCTTTGGCATTACTTTAGTAGCAGCTCTTTATGCTTTTCAACAGCTCAGCAGAGCGTGGGAGTTGGAGAGAATGGGAGTGCTGGAGAACGCTACACGTGCTAAAGGTAATTCAACTGCTTACAACAAATAAACATTCATCATACGCAGTGTTGTCTGCTCTGAACAAATAACTGCCGAAATTGACACGTTTTGGAACAAGAGGGTCTGGCTCTGCTCACAAATGCAAAACACATTCGGCATACAAGAGAATATTGTTACGCCTCAGCGCGCCTACAGGCAACATTCGCAGTTCGCAGACAGCAGAGGGACAAACAAAACAAACATCAGAGAGGCAACATGCAACCATGGAGTGGCAGCAGACATGTCAGACAGCGCCGACGTAGGTACCGACAGACAGTTGGAGGGTACATTACGCACACGGTGGAGAGCAGCGAGCCGGTCGGTCGGTCTGTCAATCGAGCCTTGGCATTGATGGTCTCGAGCGTCTGGTTTTTGGCCAGCATTAGACGACGGACCTCATGCTGGCTGACAAGCAGCATTCCATAACACTAAACATTGTGCCTTCTGCATGCCAACGATGCTCGACGCTCGACGTTGGACTTCTCTTGTTATCTGCTTAAATTTAGTGGCACTTCCTACTGCAACATTTTGTTGTAGGTTCATTGCTCGTTAAGTTATTGTCACCTTTATGGCATTGGGGAACTTGCCCGCTTGTCTGCTGCACACAAACACACGCAGACAGGACATAGACTTCCTTTCTAAGTGGTTTCTTTATGGTTTGGTCATTTCTTTTTTCGCCAGTGACGACGACAACAACAAGAGCCCTTGTTAGTTTTTAGCTTTTCGTTGTGGCATATTATGTGCGGCAGTCGAGGCAGCTTCATGTCATGCCACATGTTGTTGTTACTACCAAAAACTTAAAGACAGCTTCGAACTGCTTGGTGGTGCTGGTGTTGTTGTTTGGTTTTTGATGGCTCGTTCCTGATAAAAACTTTTGCCCGCTTCGATTTCTTTTGAAATGCAGCCAAAGAGTTCCCCCAATTCCCCAATATACATATTAAGTACAGGCAGTACAGTGCAGGCAGCGTCGTCATTCCGTACAGTTCAGTTCAAGAAACTTTGCCAAAAATAAAATCACATAAAAAAATACGTGAAAAGCAAAAAAAATAATAATAATAATAAGCAGAGCAAAAGAAACTAAAACTAAAGTGCAAAAAAGAAGAGAAAAGTTGGCGCTGTCTACACTTCCGTTCGATTTTGCAATTTTCGTTATATGCCCATACCCTTCCTATCCCCCCATAGCAGGGAAGGGAAGGGAGGTGTTGAGCATGTGGTATGCATAAAAATTTATGTTCACTTTAAATATAATTTATGACAATTGCCAAAACGATGCCTTTCCACTACGAGAAGATAAGAAACAAACTCGAAATTTGCTTTCAATAAAAAATGTGTTTTTCTTTTTGCGAAGAAAGTGTTTTCTTGAAAATGATGGGAACGCACAGAGATTTCGTGCAGTTTTCTTTTGTATTAGGAAAAAGGGAACTTAAAGTTGATGCAGCGGGCAAGTCTGTAACTTTCGACAGCAGTTACAGATTGATTAATGTCAGAACGCATTGGTAGGGTTATTCCAAGACAATTAATAAATCGATAGAGTTCACAGCAAAAGAACGCACTGAAATTTTGCACAAAAAATAACTGCTCTATTCTGAATTGGAATAAATCAAAATTGTCGGTTCTATGGCACTGAAAGCCCTCAATTAGTTGAAGAATATTCACTATACGCTCAAAAGCTAGCTTTTTGGTTGGTACTGTTTGAGTGGATATTATCATCGCTACTTTTTTTTTCGAAGACGACAACCGTCAGTGGCGAGTGTTATCGAGCAATGATAACAGATTTTGGCATGCCCATTCGTTCGTGAAAATACTTTGATGGCTTCTGGCTGCAAGAAGATGCTGCATATATTGCGAACATTGTTTTCCGCACGATTCGTATTGATGGTGATTTTGAGAGATCCGCCGATCGAACATCAGCAGACTTTTTTTGTTGCGAAATTTTAAATCCAAGTTAAACGCTGATAAGCCAAGAACCATAGCTAAACTTATCGGGCGATACTTTGCCCAAAACAATGGAAAACGCTGAAAAAATAGAACATTTTGTGCGTAAGACCCATAACAGTAACTCAAACATAAGTCCTAGATCCGAAATAAATCACCAAAAGGAAAACAACATATTTTTGCTCTTTATTTTTAAAAAAAACAAATGTTTTCCACTTTTAATGGGCTATCCTGTATATCCCAATCTGCTTAGGCTAAGAGTACAATCAAAACCCTTTCAATTCTAAAATGCAATGATTAACTCTTCGGTCTCTCTTTCTACTCCTCTCCCACAGTCTTGTATAACTTATTTAATCCCAAATGTAAACGAAACTAATTACACATTGACTGAACTTTTGCTGAAGCTCCTTGCCGCACCTCTCTAGTCACTCTCTCTCCCTCTCTCTCTTTAGTGCCACTGCTTGCTCACTCTCTTTGCCCAAGTTGAGTAATTTTGTTATTTACTTTACTAATTAAGAGAGTTTGTGCTGCTTCTTCGTTTTGCAACTCTTTGTTTCGAAAGTAAACGGCGCTTTGTGTCACATTTTTTTTTTTTTTGTATTGAATGAAATATCAGCTGTATATTGTGACCACACAGCCAGTGTATCTTTGTAGCTGCAACTTTATGTGGCATATCATTTATCTTTGGCAAATCCACTTGGTATTTTTTTTTTTTGTGGTGTTAGTTTAGCTTGGCATATTTTATTTAATATTCTCGAGCTTAACTTGCAAATCAATTTCAATTCATTTATTGTTTTTGTAATGCGGCAGGATAGACAGAAAATGTTGCAACAATGTCTGGCGCTGCATGCCAAATCGATTGTTGTGGCAGCCACTTGACATATGAGCTTGCTTGTGTTAGCCCTGGAATAGATTTATTTCTACGCTAATAATTCGCTTACTGCCGCACGTAGCATGCCACATGGCGTACACACACACACACACGAAAGCGCTGCCACTTTGGTATTGTCTGCTCGAGAAGTGCCCACTTGACAGGGTTCGAGCATGTTGGCTATGGTTTTTGTTGCATGTGGCATGCAGCAGCACAATTCACTTGCAATAGTTCAATAATAAATGTGCTGCTTTGTCAGGATTATTGTTGCCAGGCAGCGGCTGCAGCGGCAGAGCGGTAGCTGCTGTTGTTGCGGTTGTTGGCAGCATGCAACACGCGTAATAAATTGCACCTGCGCATGCCGCTGACAAGGCAGAAGAGTTTGCTGCTCTCTAGATGATGAAGTATCCGTAGCAGCACACTGGCCACAAAACGAAATTAATTAAAGTTGCAACACTTTAATGTCGGCATTTGCTTTCGCTTTTGTGTGCGCTGCCGGAGCTCGTACGCTGCCACTCGTGGCTGCCACTTCAAATGGAAAATGACTTGGCCAGAACTTGACTCTGTTGTGGGGATGTGCTGGCATAGTTGCAGTTGCTAAGGTGGAGCTGGCAGTCTCGCGGCTAACGTCAATTCACTTAGCCCCCCCCACTGGCTCTGGCACTGTGGCACACCGGAAACTCGCATGTTTTTGTGTTGCCTGCAAAATGTGCGCCATTTCCGATTGCTTGTTAGACACTTGAGCGCCAAGCGTAAAAGCAAAACTCCCAACGAGACACATTGGAATGAGGGGAATTGTTGCAGATTTGTGGCATGAGAGATAACATGCATTTTTATATGCTGCACGCAACTTGGAGCTTGTAGCTGAGCTGCTGCTGCTGCTGCCGCTGCTTTTGCTTTTTACTTAGTTTCCTTTCACTTGGCTGCGTTTGTTGTGTTCTTGTTGCTGTTGCAGCTGTTGTTGTTGGTTCTTACATGTGTCTATGGCATTTTTATGGCAAACTTTTTATTTGCACCTCATAAAATGGCAAATGCGCTGTGTTGTATGCAACACACAATGGTGATACGCTGCCGGGTCGGCGAGTGTGAGTTGGAGTGTGTCTGCCACAAATGTGATATTTATGACGTTAGTGACTACTACTACTACGACTACTACTAGTCGAGGCTGTGAGTGCATGTATGTGTGTGCCCCATGGACAAATGAAGCGTTGTGCAGCGTAAGGGAAAATGTGAAAAAAGTAAAGTTTGTGCCGACTGTTGACTCTCTGCAGTGCCGCGGAATAGTCGGACAGTGGCGTTTGTTGCTCTAGTTTAGTGAAGCAATGCTCCTAGTAGTATATCGCTTACTCAATTAGTAGATAGGATGTAAGAGAATAACCGTGTTGAGAGAGCTTCTTCCCATGCACGCTTTGCGCACTATTTTTGTTCATGAACACATCTTGTGCAGAACATACACAACACTCCCACACAACTAAATCCCAAGCTGCCACAGTCTCCTCATATACATGTCCTTGCCTGCCTCTTCTAACTTTCACTGCAACTTTCGTTGTGGCAGCTGCCACAACTGCCTCGGCTGCTGCTTCTAATTTATTTGCACTGACCTTTTAGTCAGGCCACAGAATCTAATTAAAATGTAATTTAGTCCTTTTTTAAGCTTGAAAAAAAAACAAACTTTTAATTGATATTAATTTCATATGTTTTTCTCTCTTTCGTCTCGTTACAGGTGAGTTGTGCCTGCCACAAAGTGCAGTAAAAAGTTCAGTTCTGAAGAGATTAACTCAGCGGGTGAGTTTAAACCTCAAGCTTGTGAGAGGCGTAATATTTTATAGACGACGACGACGACGGCGGCAGGGAGTGTAGCGCAACTTTTATAGTTCAAACAAATAGCGCAACACGTCGCAAGTATTCAAAAATTTTATGCCACAAATTTTGTCACTCTCGAATGTTGTCTGGCGGACGCTGAGAAGAGACTGTGTCCAACGGCCTGGGAGCAGCATCAATGTCTGCTGACAACCACTTTTGTTTTTTATTTACAACGCGTAAATTGCGCTTAATAAAAGCAGCAAACGAAACCAAACCAAAGCAAACCAGACCCGACCAGACCAAGCCATGTGGCATGTGGCACGTTGAAAGAGTTGTAAAAACTTAAATAGTAGAGAACTTCAGGCGAAAAAGTTCCGCAACGTTTATTTAGTATGAAAAGTTTATTAGCTCAGGTTGCTCTGCCAAACGCATTGCTCATACGCAGCGTTGGCCATTGCTGCCGCACTTTATGGCAACTCGTTTTATTAGTTGCAACAACAACAACAACAACAGCAATAAGAATAAGAAGAAAAAATTGTTTTTATTTTTATTAACATTTTCTAGCATTTTGGGTTTTTATTAGCTTAACGCAGAAGTTGCTGCCTGCTGGGTTGTTGCCAAGGTGAACAAACTGCTTTTATTTCTTTGCTTCCAAATAATGCTCGTCTATTACTCAGTGTCAAAAATTTTATTTGCGTCTCAATTTACGCAGGACTAGTTAGATCCTGGTGGCAATAGCAATAGCAATAGCTTTTGTCTTGCGAAGGCAACTTATTTGCGGTTCTTGGCGTCAATGTTGAGTTTTTTATTGAAATGTCACATCAATTTGCTTGAAAAGGCGCAGGACTTGTTTGCGCGCAACTGGCAACTGCGCAGTTGCCGACATACGCCCAATAAATGACGCAATACCAACTGCGCAAGTTGCAGGGATCAGTTGATCCTGTCATCAGGCACCTTGAAACAAATTCCTTTGTTTGCTTGGGGGTAGTTTCGGTTTTTTTTTTTGCACATGGCTCTCGTCTTTATCATCAAGTCAATTTTGGGCACATTGTCAGCTGCTATTTACCAAAAGATACGAGAATAACAACCAGCAAGGACTTTACATGCCTGAATGAGGGCTTCAGGTGAGGAAGAAGTAATTCCAAAAAGAAACAAACACTGAAAAGTGTATGTGCTCCATTGAGTCTTTTGTAGTTGTGCATAAAAGTGTTGAGCTGGAGATCTAAGAGATTTCCCGCATCGCAATTGAGTCTTACGATCGTATAAAGTTATTATGTCATGGCTGGTTAGTTCGGGTTGGCAGTGGGGAACTGATTAGCCCAGCAGCATCGGTAGATGGAGTACATCATTATCAAAGATAACAGAACTTTCGCACTATGCCGCCTTCGCCGTATCCTCAACCAAGGTGTTATTCTTGTCAATGTCTGGCTCGAATCGCAAGCTTACTTCCGTTCCGAAGCGACGTAATTAGGAAAACGGCAGGTTTCCGCTGTTTTCAAATGACAGCTGATGGATTGCAACCCCTTTCGGCTAATGCAGTTGCAATATCGCTGCAGGACCTCAGGCACCCATGTCCTGGCCATTAGTGCTTATTGCGAGTGCTTTGTGTTTTTGCAGTGACGTCTGCTCTATGTGTCCTTATATCCTGTCTAATTTATGCAACGCATTTTAATTGCTTTCGAAAAAAATCCAAAAAAAAAATAAACGAAGCAAAATAGTTGCAAATTGCATATCCTGCGAAATACCCAAACTAGCTTATTTTTTAACCCTTTTTTTTCATTTTCGTTGTCCAGTCGAAATGCAAATGTGCAGTTGTTGTGGCAGTTTTTTTTGTGTTTTTGCTTATACGCAATTATTTGCATAAGCCGCTAGTACAGCGCATTTTTAGTTACAGCCAAACAGACAGACAGACAGAGCGACGACGTTCTGGGATTAGTTCCGGTTCGCAGCTGCCCAACGAACTAGCTAGTTGCTTGTACATGCTCTCTGTGGTGGTTCCTCTCTAGTTATCGTAATACCTAAACTTGCGCAATTTAAATAAATTTTATGCATTATGAATTTAAATTGCTTCTGATAAATCGCCCAACAGAGCATTCCCCAATTCCACGATTTCTTTGCGTGATTTCTTTGAGTTATTTTGTACTTTCCATTTTCTTGAGACTGGCGTGGCGAACTCCCTAGCTAGCTGGTTGCTATCGTAAAATGCCAAAAGGCATCAAGCAAATGTCTGTAAGTTTTTGCGCTTTCTCGTTCCAACGGCATTTGCAAGTTTTTAGCTTTGTCCTTTGGTCTAGCGACGCTGCTGGCCAGGACTCTCTTTCTCCCTGTATATTATACACACTTGCCAGACAGACCGCACAAAAACCGCTTCCAAGTCAGTTTAGATGTCGTTGATAAAGTGCATTTGGTGCTTGACTTAATGCAAATGACAGCAGAGTGAATCCCAAAACAACTATAACCGGGAAAAAAGTGTGAGTTCTCTTCTAGCCCAATTCTGATGAATTTAAATGTCTAGCAATTCGTTGTGCACTTCTTCATCCAAACGCATTTGGTAGAGGGAAGAGTAAAATTTTGGCAACAAAATATTTCTTGGAAATATTTCTGCTAATTTCTGCTGCCTTTGCCGTCTTTAGCTGTAATTAAGGCAACATTAAGGCAAGGGCATTATGATATTATATGGCATATATGGGGGGGCGTTGCCAGACGCGTGTCGTGCATAGAAAATAAGAAATTATCGTAAATTTTGTAGGGTTCGGCCGAGATACTAAGGGCAGAAAAGGGAAAAACGACTTAACTATACTCTATAGGCAGGTAAAGTAAGAGACAAAAGTAAAAAATTGTTCAAGGAGGAGCAAAGCAGTTTGCAATCTATGATGAGGGACTACCTTTATAAGTGTAACCGCCATAGAATTTACAACACTAATGCCGAAATGTACGTTCCACATTGTGTGAATACCAATTTGGACTCTTTGGCAGAGTTTTATAAGCTCATTATATGGAACTTTTTCTAAAGCTAGATATTGTGAAAGATCATGTATGCTCTTAAATCTCTGATAATCACCGAGCAACTTCAAAGTAGTTTGTTACTCCTTGAGTAAGTTCTTACTTTTGGCAGCTCTATCGGAAGAGATATTCCTTATTTTGGCTCTATAGAAACCAAATCCAACGCCGAATATAACTGCAATATAACATGTACTGATGGAAGTTTCCACATAATACCATTATTATATATCCTTTACTCTTTCTCGAAGTGTTGGGGCATTAGAAAACGTTTTTTCTTTTATTTTGGCAGTAAAAAAAGAATATGCAAATCTTTTTAGAATACACATGAAACTACACACAATATATAAGAAATTTCACAAAACGCAAATGAAGTACCAAAACCCCTTCCTCTCGAGCAAATGTAACCCTTATCTATTTATCAAGTGCAGTGTATTGAAATTGTCTTTAAATTAAATTTAAGCTCATTTATGTGCGCTTTCTTCGCTTAAGCTTCTCTTAATAGACTTCTTGGAGCGAGAATGTGCCCAGTTAAAAAATCTCAAAAAGGGTTAGTGGTGGTTCATAGCTTTTTATTTATGTCAGTTGGAAATTGCGTCTTCTCTTTTTTTCTGGGAGGGGGGATGGTTTATGGCATATTAAAAGCGGATTATGGGCAGCATAAAGTGCAGGACTCAGCTGTTTTTTGGACTGGCGGGCATTGCATTTAACCGGGAGGTAAGTAAGTACTTGAAAAATCACTGGCCTCTAACGAGTAGAGTAAGTAGTAGTACATGCGCACATAATTCAGGATTGTTTTTGGGACGATTTTCATTTAGCGGGGAAAATCTCGACAAACAACAAACGGACAGAATGAGAGATAAATATAAATCAGCTGCAAATTACAGTTTGGCAAAATATGTTGGAGTCTGCCTGATGCAGACGTAGAGCTGCGCTCTACCTGTAAACAATCCAGTGTCACGCCCCGCACTGTGTCTTGCTGCTCCAGCAAACTATGTCGTCTTAAATTTCCAACAATTGCCGCTTGTTTTTTGTTTTTCGTTTCTTTCATTTTTTTCAATAAAATTTTACGCTTTTCAATGAAACCCCCATATCAAAATAAAACAACAAATTCAACAAGCTGAAGTTGAAGTTAACTGCGAGAGGGAGAGCGTGTAGTTTTTTTTAATAAAAAAATCTTTTCGAGAAGAAACAAAACACAAAAAAAAAACCGCATAACTTTTGTCTTACCTGAGCAGCGTTACGACATGTCCTACCTGAGCGCGCAGGGTTCCTTCGTCCATTGTTCACACATTCGGGAGCAATCGGGCCTCATCGCCTCTTTGAAGAGGGTCGCGTTCTTAGGCTGACGTTGCGGCTGCGCATTGTCAGCGCAATGATAATGACCGAGACGATTATAATGAGCAACAACATCATCATGATGAGCTGCAGCACGCCTCTGGTGGCAGGCAACGACGTCTCAGCTTACTAACAGCGGCAAACGCTTATCAGATTACATAATGTGACATAATTAATTTCGAAATTTATAAGAACTCGTCGAGTAGTTTTCTTCTTCCTCTGCCCTTGCACCGCCTTGCATGCAGACACGCTACCGTACGGGAAATGTATCTCCTAACTAACCCACTAACTTGTCTAGTTATTTACGCAAACATTGGACGCATAATATACGATTGTCTTTGCTTATCGCATATGGGTCATCGTGAGCACGTGTAAATGCATTTTCCAGCTAATTTTTTGCCGTGGAAATGTGTGCTGCGCTCTTATCAAAACGTCTGAAATCGCTGGGTGAGTTGTATATTTTTTTTTTTTTTGGGTGTCGTCTCCATGTTCGGTCAGCATGCCAACGTTTCCCGGTATTACCCATAACGCTGCTGTTGGGCGGCGGCTACTCAGAAAAGCGTAGTATGGGACAAGTCTGAGCATTTATCTGGCGACTCATAAATCAGGCAATTGCCAACCTTATACAATCGTGTAGTTGTTGTAGTAAATGGTTAACTGTGAGCGCCCCAACTTGGGGCACGACACATGTGTGTAGTTGTTCTTTGTGGGGCCTTTGTTTCAACTTTGGCCAGCCAAGTGAACAATTTTTATGTCTGCGCTGTAGCTTTTGTAATAATTTTATTTATCGCTGAAATTGTATCGGGCTGTTGTTACTTATTTTTTTTCGTTTAATTCGTACCCCCGATCTCTGTAACTCTCTCACTCACGCTGTGTTTGTGTGCAACAATAAGACATTAACCCAAAAATAAAGAAAAAAATATTTATCCGTTTTTTTGAAAAAGTGCAAAGACTTTTAGTTAACCAATGGGGCACTTGGGAAATGCCCTTTAATTTTGGGTAGAATTTCTTTCAATGTTATCTAGTAAAGTGAAGTTACAATGTGAAATAGCAAAAACCTATCAAATTCCCTGGGCTTTCGTTTTATTCGCTTTCTTAAGTTAATGCGAACTCGCCATCCTACAACGAATCGCCTCTTCTCAAATGAATTCGAACTCGCTATTCTGCAACAAAGTCGAATTATCTATTATTAATCGAATTCGAATTCGCTTTCTTTAAACGAATTCCAATTCGCTCTTCTAAAACCATTTCGAATTCGAAGCTAAGAATAGCTTTTAAGTTTGCTATTCTTACGGAAATTCGCTATTATTTATCCAATTTGCTATTTCTTTTAAAATTTAAGCTAATTTCATCACTATTGTATATGGTAAAATTGATATTATGATGTGTACAATGTGTATCTTGCGAAACAGATGTCTGCTCCCGTCTAGAGGCGCGTACGCTACCAAAGCCCACAATGTACGCTCATATTTTGGTGAAATTTCGTTTCTATAGTTCTGCTAATCTTCAAATAAAAGATAATATAACTGGAAATGTTTCTACGTTTTCCTTCAACTAGCCGTTATATGTGACATTATTTGTGACATTTATTTGTGCGGGGAAAAACAGCAATTCCCATGCAAATCCCACTTTATAACATTTTGCAAACTTATTAAGGAAATCTCTTATAGATCCCGACATTATTGGCAATACAATGCAAAACGAATGCAGCAACATTGCACTCAAAAATAATTTGCATTTAAATCAAACTATAAAAGTATCACTGCGATTTGTTTTTACGACTTTTACATCCGTTTTTAACGATGTCTCTCTTTGTCGTATTTTGCAAAAACAAACGAAAAAAAATATTCGAAATCAAAATTAGCATAAAAACATTGAAAACAATTTCCGAATTGCGTCATACGTATGAATGCGTCGAAACCGAGGCGTTCTTGCTCGTACATGCTCTTGTTATCAAATTAACATTATATAATTAAATTAAGGAAATCTATAAGTTGCTTTATGTGCCGAACTGAATGACCCAATTTGCAGAATTCAAAACCGCAGTAAATCCTTGAGGGGGAATTTATTTAGTTAATCGCTGCAAAACTTAAAAGACTTTTATTGTAATTGTGCTTGACTGATAAATAAACTAGTTGTTGTTGTGCATCGGCGAAGCTTGGGGGTTTTATTTACTGGATAGACTATGTGCATGTGTAGGTATGTGCGAGCATACAGAAAAGCAGCTGTGAGCAGTTGTACTCCCAAGGATTTCGGAACCATAAACTGACATATAATATGCGAGTCATAAAAACTGCACGTTATGACGTGTTTTTTGTTTTTATTTTCAAGTGGACGTGTAAACGATAAGAAAAAAATAATTTACTTATGGACGGGCTAGAGTGAAGCATATAAAGTGACCCACCCAGTGGTGGGTTTCGGAGGGGTTACTGGGTGGAAGATGAGCGCAGTAGTAACGAGAGCGAGAATGGGCGAAAATTTTTAAAGTATGAATAATTCCATAAAGAAGAATGTGTTTGGATTTAATTTGGATCTGGAAAAAGATCTTAAGCAAATCTTAGGATCGTCATAAGGGAGAGTGTAAAAAATAAGGGTACCAGTAGTGATCCCAGACAGGAGGATACTTTTGTTTTTTATTTTTAGCTTATAATAGATACCGAGAGAGCTGGGGAATAAGATCTAAAGCAAATCTTAGGATCGTCAAAGTCAAAGAAAAGTTTGTTCATCAGTAAAATTACATACCACCTCAGTATATATGATAGCTCAATGTGTTTCGATTTGTTTTATGAAATTTTTATAGAAACAGAGTAAGAACTGGCAAATGGATCTCAGTGAATCTTCTATACGATTCTATACGTTCTACACGATTCGTTTTGTTTATTATGTGACGTTGCTTTTTTTTCAAAAAAGAAAACATAAAAATCATCAGTATCTCGAAAGTGAGACGTCCAAATTTCAACGTATACCCATCATTAACCTCTAAAATCTCGCAAAAAAATCGAGTATCTCCCACATAGCATACAGCTTGCTGTCTAAGCCACTGCAACTATTGTACTATTTGATTGCAATTGTGTAAGGTCACTTCTGGATTGTTTTTTCGAACTCAAACACAAATAATTTGAGTTAGACGATGAGTACTACGCCTTTGTTGTAACATAATTAGTCATAATTATGAGTACGGAATGGCATTTCTATTTAAACAAAATGTTCAGGACGTGACTTATACGTAATTTTTTGTTCATAATATTTTTGAGATCCAAAGACGACGACGAGTACGACGAAAACAAGTCTATAAACCTTGTCTGGGGCACATAAAAACCGAGCAGAATTTTTAGTGCACAGAAGTCGGTACACATACCATATGTATTGGAAATTCGAAACCTTCGTTCAGAATGTTCTAATTGTTATATTTGAATTCTCATAGCGTGGGGGTTTTTCAACTTTTTTTTTGCAAATATAAAAATTTGTGCTTGTTCTCAACGATCTTAGTTTTGAGCGCTTAACCTTGTTTTTCTTTTGTGTTTTTCACAAAAGTCATTAAACTTTTTAATAATTGTATTTATTATTATTGTTGCATTTAAATGTTAAAAACTTTAATATGCTTTTGCACGCATAGTTCCTATTATTTATAGACAAAGTGTACATGAAATACTTGATGGTTCAAAACTTTTATTACTTGCTAAGTATTTGCCCCGCTTCGGGTAATAAACACTTGAAATAATTACTTTGTTCTTGTTGGTGTTGTTGTTGTTGTTGCTGTTGTGGTTGTATGTTTGTTGCATGTTTGCATTTTCATTTGCGGCCAATGCAAATGCAGCCAAATGCAACAATAACAAAGTAAAGAAAAACAAGCAACAACAATGAACACAGCAAAATGAATACGACGAGTTCATCGCTCCAATTCAATGCTACAAAACGCGCAAAGCAAAACGCCAAATGCAGGTGGAAAATATTGAATGAAGGCAGTGAAGGGGTTGGGAGAGTGAGGTGGTTCGATTGCCGATTGGCGTAGAGCGGTAGCGGGGTTGGCTGGGTTACGTGTGATGATTTCTGTGGCATAGTCTCGATGAGCAATTGCAATAGGTTTTTTATTTATTTTTTTTATTTTTGAGCGAGAATAAACTAAATGCAAAAACATCTAAAGATTTTTTTATTGTAATTAAAAAATAAATATGCAACTGTATGATGGGGTTTATGGGTGGGTTATCGACAACGCGATAAGCTTGATTGCGATTTTGTGGGGTGTAGAAATTTGTGCATCTTGATGAAATAATAATAAATACTTGTCTATTTTGTTAGTCAATCCCTGAGCAGACTGTCGAAAAAATTAGCTTTTGAAGAAAATGTTATAGAAGAACGTAATGCAGTCGAGCAGGTGTATGACAGTAGAATAGCCTGTACCTTGTCTTTTTATTTTTGACATTGAAACTTACTTGATATGTGTTTCGAAATATCTTTTGATACATCTACTAGAATATCTAATCTTACGCCTAAATAGCAGAAAACACACTTCCCTTAAATGATGCACATTTTTCCGATATCGCTACCCTTTTTCATTTTCTAAATTTTATCGAAACGAACTTAATATCTCCCACAAAAGATTTATGATGTTTCTTTTTAATTTAAACTCATCTCATATACTTCATGTACTACTTCTAGTCTCTTACGAATTTTATCAAAATCGGTTTGATTAACTTTCTTCAAGAATATCTGCCGTTGCCTTCTATTGTTTGCGCTATTTGTTCTTGTTAATAATTTATTGTTATTTACAATTTTAGGTTGGAATCATTTCGTAATCATTAATTGCCGCATAAACGTCTGATCGCAAAAGCTGACGTAGACATTGAAAATCTAGACAATCTTGCGCTGACCGATAATTCGATCGATCGATCGTTCGTTCGATTGATCATTTCAACGTCTTGTTCTCATCACGCTACCCATACACACATGGCGCACTTAAATGTATTTATTTACAATTTGTGCCAGTTTTCACTGACAATCTTTTCAATCATATGCAAAAGTTGTTTAATGAAAAACTCGATAAACAAAAAAATATTAAAAAAAAGAAAAACACAAAAAGAGCAACAAAAAAAAAAATGTAAACCAAAAACATGAGTTCTGTGCCAACAAAAACAATAGCAATTTTAATCAAATTTTGAAAACAATGCAAAATGAATGTCATACACGCACAACACACACACACGCACGCACGCACACAATGATAATCATCATTATTGTGTGTTGTCATCATTATCATCTTTGTCTAATTACAATTTGTAGCGGCATGTTGCACATAAAACAAACAAAACAAAAAAAAACATAAAACGTAAAAAACAAAATTCATCAAACAGACAAAATAACAACAATAAAAATAACAACAAAAAAGCGTAGCACATGTTTTGTGTGTTGTTGCAGTTGTAATTGTATTTGTTGCTTGTTGCTTGCGCGCTGCTCTACCTCTGCCGCCGTCGCTGCTCACTCACTCACTCAACGCAATGCAATTAGTCAAATTTGCCCGGAGCGCAACGGCAGCGGAGCAGCGGCAAACAGCTGAGCAGCGCAACGTAAATTTTTACAAAATTTTTCATGTTTTTTTTTTATTATTTGATTTGCCAATTGCCAAAGGGAGCAGTGACGAAGGCGGCGGCGACGTCGCGACGGCAGCGCTGGCAGCAGCATACAACCGTAACAGTGAACGGCCAAGACCGCGTTGACGCTAACGTCGCAGTCATTGCTGCCAGATGCATTACAATTGTGCTGCGCCGCCGCCGCCGCCGCCACCGCCTATGCAATGCCAATGAGGCCGCCGCCGTCGTCAACGTTTAAAGTGCAATGCACGACGTAGGCAGCGCAGCAAATGAAATAGTGTGAGCGGCGCAAGTGTGTGGTGATGTGGTGGAGGTGGTGGGGGGGATAGCAGAACGCCATAAAACTGTGCAAACTATTGTTGTTGTAAAAACTAAAATTGTTACGACGCGCGGCTCATCATTTGTTGCCGCTGCCGGCGTCGTCGCCACCACCGCTGCTGCTGTTTACTATTTGCACTGAACAGTGGGCGAAATTGTTGAAAATCGAAGAACAAAAGTGTTTGGAGTTAGAGTTAGTTAGTTGGAATAGCAAGTGCAGGGTGAAATCTATGCAGCGATCTTCGACTTTAGAGGCCAATTTGCTACCAACACGATAACTTTTAACTAAAGAAATGTTTTTTTTAGGAGTACTTGCTAATATGCTTCATCTGCCAAGAAGCTTTTGGGTTTGTTTTAAACCATGGTTTTTGTAAGCTTTATTCAACGTAATTAGTACTTCAAGCCAAAATACAAGAAAAATCTAAACTGTTGTACTTTTTGTTAACTTTCTTAACTTTTTTTTTGGCACCAATGTACTTGACCCTGCTTCTGCACTCTACACGCATTTATCTTCTCGTCACTAGAAATTCCATATCAATCATACGCATACCCCGCCCACTGTGCCTTGTTGCGTTTTTGTGTGTGCTGCGCTGCCGCTGCTGCTGATAAAGCAACAAATAAAACACAAAAAAAAAATACGCAGCGACGCCAAGAAACTGGCGACTGCCCAATGGCAAAAAACTGTGCGATAGGTCGGCATTTGTTTTGTTTTTTTTCTCTCCCTCGTTTTTTTTTGTATTTATTTTTTGTATTTTTTTGCGCTTCTCTTGTTTAACTGTTGTTAATTGTTTGCGTTTTGTGACTGCTGCAATTTGCATGTGTCGCAGTTTATTGACCGCTGCTGCTGCGGCTACTTAGCTGCGGCGCGCTGCATGCGTGGGCAGCGACACGGGCAGCACGCCGCCTCACTATTTATAGATAAGAAAATGTGGCAACAGTGCCAAGAAATGTTGCGCAAGGCGCACAAACACACAAATACGCACACACACACATGACTCAATAGCAATTAGTTGTCGTTGTTGTTGTTGCCGTTGGGCATTTGTTGCAAAGACAAAGTTGCAAGTTGGTTACCATGCGCCGCCGTCGCTGACCGGATGTGTATTGCAGTTGCTGTCGCTGTCGGCGTAATCATGCCACAAATGAGGCAAATATTTGCTGTTAACAACTTAATGCGCTCCAACGTTAATATTATCAAACATTATCATCGTCATCGTCGTCATCGTGATCATCATCATCATTACGACTTTAGCACTTGAGAATTCTCTTGCGTTCGCTGCTGCTGCTGCTGCTGCTGATTATGCGCTTCAATCAACAACACTTTTGCTGCGCTTCTTTATCTTTTTTTTCGCTTCTACTTAAACTTTTTGCTTACCCCTTGCCGCTGGTGGCACACCACACCACAGTGCAAGTCTTGCACTTCATAACTTTGGCAGCTTCCTCGCCTCTCTAGCTGTCGCTTGGTTTTTATTTCACTTTTAATGCAATTAACTTGGCACTTGTCGTTGTCGCGCGCGCACACTCTTCACTCTTCACTCTCGACTTTTCTCCTCCTCAGTACCTAATGCTCTTTCCTGACGTCAGCCTGGCGGCGGCAACGCAGTTATTCAATTGCCAGACGACGACATATCCAACATGTCCGTATGTCAACCTGAGCGCAAGTGGGTTTTTCTAATACTCTTTCAATGGCAGCATCGACTTTGGTCAAGATTTTCTTCTTCAGCAGGCAAGTTGCTGCCTCCTTAATTTTGTCGTGGCAACTGCTTGCACTGCTTGGCGAGAGTGATGATGAAAGTGAAGCTACGCTCAGCAGCACACCTTATAGATAAGCTTCGTCTGGCTAGTATTAGGTGCGACAGAGCAGAGCCGAGTAGCCAAGCGAAATATCTTTTGAGTTGTAGTGGTGAGATCGAGTGGTGTCACTCCTCATACTTCGAAGTACTAAGTGTCTATGGAAATGGAATTGTAAGTGTATTTAACATTTGTTGCTGACCAACTTTGTTTCTCTTGCGAGTAGTTTTCTTTTTGCCTTGCTTTATGACCAGCTAATGCTCTTGTTATCTGTTTTTCTTGGCCAAGATTTATTTTATTGTTATTAGAAATGCCTTTGCGTAAACATTGCACACATGTCTGAGAGTTTTGCCAATGTCCGTGCGCGTGTGTGTGTGTGTGTGTATCTATGTGTGCCTTGAAAGTTTCATTAAAAGTTGTGTCTGCGTCGCTGTCGTCGCCGTCGCCATCGCCATCGTTGTTGGCCATCACTGTGGGCTGCTGCTTTTGGCCCGGTCTAAAGTAGATTGGCAGCTCTGTCAGTTGTCATTCGGTCCGTTTTAGCTGTTTTGTTTGTCTTATTAATAAGCCATTAAATCGTGATTAATGTTGTTTATTTCGCACGAACTTATTGTATCTAAAATGTGTTAATTATGAGTGCCACCGATTAGTGGCAAGCAGAGTGTGACACTTAAGAGCGTCGGAGCTACATCTTGTCTATATCTCTGTATAGAATGCATTGCAATGACAACAATAATTATTATTATTGCTGTACGCCCCCAAAAGTAATAAAAAATTAAAAAATGCATATACAAGTCGCTTGTACTTGTTGTAGTTGTGGCCATAAATCACACTTGAGTTGCGTTCAGACATTGCAATTTGCATTGCGTATACGTCGCGTTGTCACATTTACTTTTTTGTTTTTTTTTTTCACAGCAAACATTCAAAATGCAAAAAATCAATTAAACAAAATGTGTTTGTTTGCCATTTGTGGTGCGGCTGTTTATTATTATTAAATGCATACGAGTAGATGAGACGGACGCTATATATACATATAATCATGCTCAAAGCTCGAGACCCGCGTCGAGTCGTCTCGGTCCGAGACTCAGACTCAGACTCCATTTCAATGTTAATGACCGCGGCGTGTCCATGACAACAATCCATACATAAATAATGCCAGCAAATAGCAAAAAACAATAACAATAATCATTTAAATAACAAATTTAACTTTTACAAATATAAATATATATTTATTTTCATTTTCATTTGTTGCTATTGTATTAGGCGCATTATATGCTTGGTTGCATTCATTGACTGATTGGCATTTTGTGCGCTTTTTTGATTCATTCAAAAATTAGATTGACTTTTAAATTAATATTTTGTGTTAAAAACAGTAGCCACCAAAGCTTTTGGCTTATATTTAATTTGCATTTTTTTTACAATTTTAACGACTCGGCCCTTAGCTTTGACGTCAAGTCGCGTGGCTTAAATTTAAATAACAAATATAATTAAATTTTAATTAACTTAAGCTAAATTTTGCGGGCCACAAAATTGTTTTATTATGAGGATTTCATTTTATTTATGTGTTTTGATTAAAAATACATCAATATTAGTTGAATAATTGTTTAAATTCAAGCAAATTAAACTTATTAAAAAAAAATAATTACAATTTCTTGCCGAATCCGAACGGTAGTGTCTTCAAGTAAGAGTTTTTGCTAGCTAAATAGCGGTTATTTATTTACTGGCTACGTCAGTGCTAGACAAAAGCACTAGTGCTACAGGGTGGAATCGATCCACCTACTTTTTTTCGGTTTATAAGCGAGTACCACCCATATACCAATTGATAGCGTTTCCTTGTTTCCTTATGGGAGTTATTACAAAATACGCAAAGTAATCTTCAGTATGACCCAAGAAGTCTATAGCTGCATTTCTCCATCTTTTAAACAGAGAGAGCGAGATATTTATATACGACATCTATCTGTGGGAATATTTTATATAAATTATATATAAAAGCTGTTCAAAGCTAATCATCAAAACAATGTATAATATCTATATCAACATGGCAGTTCTACTCGCTTTTGAGAGCAACAAAGAAATTCTTAGAACATTGTGGCCTTTAGATCGCTCACCAGCAATAGTATGCGGCATGCCCCAAAAAATCACTTCTTTACTAATCACTTCAGAAAATTTTTTGCATTGATAGAATTGCGCATCTTTTCATAGTAAACGCTTTGAGTGGAGTAAAAAGGCAGATATCTTTAATGCAAGCTGTTTTTTGGAAAAATAAGCTTTTCTTTTAAATAAACCCCAAGAAACCACCATTAACTTTACTTCCAGTATGTGATGTCTACTCCTCTACATTGTATAAAAACATTTTTGGATATCTGCATCATAATTTTATGGTTGATTGCATATGTTAGTTTTTGAGTCGAGTTCGCGTATTTTGCAGAAAATGCTACTTTTAATTTATGATTCCAAAGAAGAAAGGGGCTGATGCTCTTTAAATCCTCTTGAAAACGTACGGCGATGTTGCTCTGAGTGAAATGTCGCGAGTGATTTTAAGAACACTGATTTTGACATAAAAGACCACCAGCAAGGTGGTTAGAGGGAAAAGATTTTCGAAGTTGCAGAATTGAAAGCATAACTTGAACAAACCGTATTCCTAATGCAAGAATTGACAGATGCATTCAAGAACACTGGGTACCGTCTGACTGAAAACCAAGACCTTATTTAAATAAAAAAACTAAATCAACATAATTGTACACAAAACAAATTCCAAAGCATATTTGTTGCGCATGTAATGGGTCCACCCTAATCTTCCGTTTGTAATATTCACATATGCACGCCCACATTCAAGGACATGCTTTTCAACTAGTTTTGTATGAAAACCAATCGTTTGCATAAATTAATTAAATGGTTTCTCATTTACCCGCCACCGTCATAACATCCACCCCCAAAGAGAAGCTCTTTAATGATTATTAAATGCGTACTTGAAAAATTGCAAATATGTGTCTGACACAAAAAATACAAAAAAAAAAAAACATAAATAAATAAATACTCTAACTTATACATATGTAAATTATACATGCGCATATATATATAAATGTAAATGTCGTATGGATAGATATATGTATTTATGGCATATGTCCATATTGGGGAAACACAATCTGTGGCAAGATTTATGCGAAAATGTCACTAAATGGCAACTGCTGCATAATTACAGGCGCGCGCACACACACACACACACAGACACACTGCCACAGACGCGCTCTCTCTCTCACCGATACTCTCAAATACAACAAACAAATGACTACAACGACCTTAATGAGCCACACAAAACTTAATTCAATTTAATTATACCCGCAAAGTGTTTTGCATGTGGGTGTGTAATGCCGCTCACACACACTCTCTCTTTGTCTGCTCTCTCTTTTTTTAGTGTTGCTGCTGCTCTCTTTGACGCATTTAATTGTTGCGGCTAATTGGCACCTTTTGGCTGGCTGACAGCGCCAGAGTTGAAAAATGTTTGACAAACTAGACTGCGCTTTGGCTGACTTTAGTTTTTTATTTATTTATTTATTTTGCATAATTTAAGGCCAAGCTTTGGCGCATAATAAATACATTTTTATGTGCTGCACTTTGCTTTACCCTAGAGACAAACAAAGTAAATCGTTCTCACTTGTTTTATTTGTGGGCTCGCGCGCTTAGGCGAGTAGGTCAATGTCAGCTATGAGTCGACTTTGTCGTCGTTGTTACCGTCGTCGCCGTACAGTTGTCCTCCGGCTCACAGTGCTCCACTCTCAACGCTAATTTAGACATTTGGCCATTTATGTCAGAGCCATAAACATTTTGCGGTCCAACTTTATTAGTCAGCTGATCGTTGTGTGTAAATTTACGATAGTAAAATATATGCTATAGTCAAGGCAGCCATGTACAGCAGTGGGACAGCGGGTACCCTATTCTCTTGGTGGGGAAAGACAAATGTGAAGATAGTGCAGTCGGTAAACAGAAATTTCTGTTATCGGCATCTCAGGGAAATCATAATCACTTTGTTTAGAATATTATGTCCGAAATACTGAACATTCAGATTTAATGATCTAGCATTGAAGAAAGTGCGGAGAAGGGCTTCTTTATTATCTCTATTCCTCTTTTAACTAAATCTATTGTTGCTTATCTTTTTAACGATTTTCCCGCAAAAACAGCGCCGATCATCATCATCTTAAGGCTTATTATGAATTTGTTGTAAAATTTCATGTTGCTTAAAGTTCTGCAAGTCTCAGTAACAAAAAAGACTGAAGAATTGTCTCCAAATATTGTCATAAAGTCAACATTCTTAAAACATCCATACACGCTTCTAAAGAGTATTTATTTTAACAATGAAACCAATACAACTGCTTGTTGTGCGCAAAATATAGCGCAAACGTACATATTTTACGACCTGAAGCTGGAGTGTATGGAGGACTTGACTCCCTCGGCAGTGGCAACTTGGTCGTTTCATCGGACAGCTGCCGTTTTAGCTACTTGCGCGCAGCATCGTATTGCAGATAGAGAGATACGAGTAGAGAGGAGATCTCTTAGTGGTACATGGACAATGGACCATGGCACTGCTGCTTGCCGATCGTTGGCCTATAAAAAGCCACATGTGGCGACACTGCTATCTCCAGACATCTACACAGATACTCGCATGTGTGTGTGTGTGTGTGTGTGAATTTGTGGCAACTTGAAGTTAAGCACCAACATTTGTCAAAATGATTGCAAAATAAATTTGCAAGCACCTCCCCCCAGAAGACGTACAATACATACATATTACATTTGACATTGTCCAAAAAGATGATGCATGTGGCTCGTTAAGTGTGTCAGCTGTTGTTGCTGCCATGGTTGCTACGCTGCTGCGTCTCGCTGCTTCTTCATCCTATTCATCGTCTTGCCAACGCAAGTTGACAACACTGGCTAGCACCACGGCTGTTTAAAGCTTCGAGATTATCTGCATAATTTAATGCTAAATTATTGACTTAATAAATGCTAATAGCTGCTGGTTGCTTGTCAGACTGACCAGTCCATTGTTTGTTGCTATGTATGCTTGGCTGATGGTCACACTGACAATTAATGTTTTGGGGGTACAGCCAAGCCAAACATACATAAGGAAGATATAATAATTTATGTGGCCATAGATCAGCACACGAGACTTATGATTAAAGTCTTACTTAGCTGATAAGTGCGTACTACTTAATTCTATGGAGCTAAACTCAATTTCCACTATTTCTTTTAATTGCAGGTATGTTGTAAGCTTTCAAAGTATATAATAACCATCATCTGTGCGTAATGTAACCTCAGCTGCTTAATCGTGAGTATAAATCGAAGTAAAACCGCAAAAACCTACAATTTCTCATACACACACACACACCTTTATGTAGATATGACTTTTGTTCATACGTTGCCCACACATTTCATTCACATTTTATTGTGCAAATTTGCATAATAAACGCACATACAGCTGTTAATTAATAACGGTCGAAGAACAGCTGCCAATAAACGAAACACAGAAATAGCGTCCCAAAAAACCTTAAAAATAAAACGAAAAACCGTGAAACTGGGAAGCACCAAGTCAGTCTCACACACTAATACCGCTTTGAAGAGCAGAGCAAACCTTTTGCGGCAAAAGTTCAAAGACACAGATGATTGCTACTAAAACAAAGCTACAGTTTGTTGATTTTTGGGGTTATGTGTCATAAAAAAATGTATGAGAAATTATTATTAATATTTCTTCGTGCCCTATTTGGTTGGTTGGGCATTAATCAGTTTAGCTCAACGCCGCTTAATTTGTCTAGGTGGGAGTTGTTGCTATGCCAGCGCTTTTAAATCTATACCGAGGGCATTTCCGCCTTTACCCATACGGTGGTAGAGCCATAAAACTTGCCATAACTTTGTAAAGAAAGAAAAGTGTAAACATTTATTAACTGCAGTTTTGGTTGAATTTTGTTTTTAAAGTCTGTAATTTACATGTCACCTCTTTGTAAGTGCTGGTAAATTATATGTGTTCGAGGGGTACTGTGTAGTACTGTGCGACGAAACCAGTTTGTGGAAGTGCCTTCCTTTTGGCTTGTAAATCAATTAAGAAATTGTCGAAATTCAGCTTTACAAGCAATAATCTGCTAAAGACAAAAAAAAAAACGACAAAGTTGGAAACGTTGACGCCGACGCTCAAACCAAACCGAGCCATAATCCAAAACGGCAACGCCTGGGCCTGGTGTGCAATTTTCAAATTTACAGCATGTGGCAGCGACACACACAGAGCTAGTACAACTTGCATGCCGCATGCAGAAGTTGGCATACCCTTGAAAGCAGCAAAGTTTATAGCTATAATGTTTGCTAGTTATCTTTTTGAATTATTATTTTCTTATTTTTTTTGCATTTTCCCTATAATTTTGCCAATTTGCTTAACTCTATCGTACAAATAGTTAAATTACTTTGTAACAGTGACGTCACACGCGCTTGAAGGCTCGTCTCTTCACTTTAGGCGCGCTCTTTATAAGTGTCTCTCTGCGTAAGAGTATGTGCGCCCCAGCCAAACACGGTTGCAGTTGCGCCTGCGCAAGGCGTTTAACTGCAACGGAGCAGCAACAGCAGCAGCAGCAGCAACAATTTCATTTGGCGACGGCGCCACCAACGCAGTTCGTTGCCATTGCTGTTGGAGCCGCTGTTGTAGGGCCCGGGGGGCATGTTGCAGCATGTAGCGGGGCTGCACAAATCATGTTGCAATTGCAATTTCGTTGTATTTACAGACAATAAATTTTAAAGCATTTAATTTGAACGGCATATAAGGTTTGATCGTCGTCGTCGTCGTTGTTGTTGTCGTCTGTCTGATCGATCGCTGCCGCTGCCGTAGGTGTGGCGAGTGCTGCCGTTGTTGTTGCAGCTAAATTGATATGTTGTGGCAATAAAAATTGCGGTGCGGTCAATCAAGCGTGTTAAATGTGCTCCACACACTCGCACACTCACACACACACACACGCGCTCTCTCAATCTCAATCTTTAAGTCTTCAATTTATCGCAATTGGCAATCTAAGTCAAAATCGTGATGCGGCTTTCAGATAAAGCACACACGCACACACACACACAAATTAAAAGAGACAAAAAAAATCAAACTAAAAAGAGAAAATGTTGCACAACATTGTTGCCGACAAGCTTTTGCACTTAAAATTCTTGGAAAACTAATGAAACTTTAAATGTTTGCTGTTGTTGTGAAATGTAACGAAATTTTGTGTTTGTGTCCAAGTAAATATTTATGTGTGTGTGTGTGTAGTGGTAGTAGCTGTTGCACAACAATTTACAGCTACATGTTGCAGCAACATAATCAGCATCATTTATAGGCATCGATTTGAAAAGAAAACGCATATTTAGCCATTTTTTAAAATTAAAAATCGAACCAAACTTGTAGAGAATATCGAATCTTAGCGAAAAAGCTTTATAGGTAACTTACTGTCTGAGTACTTACTGGAAAAAAAAACGTCTCTTAAGGGACAACAAAAATTGTTGAAAATCTTAACTACAACATTTTGTGTGTCAGCTAGCTTAGTTTAAAGACTTAAGAAGTAAATTCCATTTCAAATTGCAGTGGAGGTAAAGCGTAAGTGTGTAGTTGGCACCTAGTGTATATAGGTGTCATCATAGTTATTTCCATTAATAAAGCGAAGTTTAGATAGATTAAGTATTAAATGCTATTTCCAATCGCAAAAGAGCTAAAGCACAAGTGCGTAGTCAACATTCTTCTTGATCTCTTTGTCGATCTTTCAAAATTGACGCTCTTCATTTTTTGTGTTTTTTTTTTGTTGACGCTCTTCACTATTTTCGTATTTCTTTCTCTTTTTTTGTGACTCTTGTCAAAACTACTGACAGCTGAGCTGAGTTGGTTCTCTTCTTACATGCTGCAGCCACAACAATGACCCAACGCATAATGCCTTGGCTTCACCGCCTGCCTACCGCCTCTACCCCAACTCCTCACCTTCATATGCATAAATTTGGCAGCATGTGTCATAATGTTGCGCGCTCTCTGTACCACATACCGTGCGTCCCGCACTTACGCTCTTTTATGTGTGTTTTGTCTATTTTGCTATGCCTGCTGCAGTCGTTCATTGTTGTTGTTGTTGTATTTGCTTTTGCTTGCCAACACACACACGACGTTGCTGTCGCCGCTGATAGTTGACGCTGACGTCGCTGCTGGCAGCGGCTGTTGTCGTTTGGCCGCCATCGCAATCTAATGTCAGATAGTTTTGCGGTCGCTAACCCGCACAGTGTGCCGCATATTATGCATAGCTGTGTGTGTGTGTGTGTGTGGCAAACGTAAAAATACAAAAACAAAAATTGAAAAATAAAATAAATAGAAATACTGCAGCGTGCCAATGCGCACGTTGCATTTGTTGCACATATGTACATACATACATACATACATACATACTATATGTACATAAGCTTATATATAGAAATATTTTGCAATTAGTTTGTGTGGCGCGTTGCATGCAAATTAGAAATAAAACAGCTGAGTGCGAGCAAGCGCGCCAACATCAACGTTGTCTTTGGCGTCAGCGTCATCTCGTCATTTCTGTTTGAGCGCGCACAGCATTGTCTCGCAAGAGATGCTTAATCTGTCATTTGTCTAGGCTTCGCTCTCTCGCTTAAGCTTTGCTAACGGTGTAAGAATATTGCGCAACCGTTAGTGCTTTTTGTTTTTTTTTTTTTTTTTTGTACTTAACAGCTTTGACATCTGCCACATGCTCTTCCGCTTGCCCTGTGGCGGCAATGCGCGCGCTCTTGCACGCCTGTTGCTCTCTTTGCAACTGTCAAGCGAACTGTCAATCAAGTGGCTCGCGCGTTCAAATTCACAATTATCATTCATTCTAATGACAGCATAATGCATTCTCTGTTTATTCAGTCTGAAGATCGAAGATGGCTTGCACATGTTTGTTGCGGCGACGGCTGCGGCGGCGGCGGTCTTGACAAAATGCCAAAAAAATAAAAAATAAAATAAAAATGCGTAGAAAATAAAAAAAACGCAGTAAAAGCAACATTTGTGCTTTAAACAACGCAAGCACTTTAGTTTTATGACAAAAGTCAGTGGCGCATGTTGAGGGGGAAATGGCAATACTTTGCGGCAATAACAAATTTAGATTGTAGAAAATAATAAATTTTTTGAAAAGAAATTTCTAGAACTTGCAGCAGGCTGTCTAGAAAATTATATTACCAACTCGACCTTGTCTGTAGGCTCAAACTTGTGTTTGGTTTAAGCAAAACGATATTATTAATAAGTCTGCCGCCTACTGCACTGGCGACTTGGTTGGCTACTTGGTCAAAAACTAAATTTATTACAGGGCGTATGTGCAATTTGTTTATTACACTTATGCAATATCTGATGCCATCAACTAAAATTAACAATTAATAACAATAAAAATATTAACAAGACTGTCGCCTACTAAATCTGTTGAATGACTTGGGGACTGCATACTTAAGACTTGGTCAATAACTCTACGTACAACAGGGCGTATGTGTATTATTTTTAAGACAGCTGAAAAAAAAATAAGCAAATTGTTTAAAAAAAGACATAATCGAGCAATGGGTTACGAGAATTTCTCTAACTCTGTACTTAGAGAATTCAACAATGCGTCTGAGATCAAAAAGTTAGCCCTACCAAAGGGTTTTCTGAAATTTATTTGTCTGTACTTACAAATTCTAGAAATCGAAAATTTCTCTTACTCTCTGCGTAGAGAATCCCACAAAGTATCTCAAATCATTTAGCTCTCCCAAAGGGTTGTGTGGAATTTATCAGTGTCTGCTCATTTATTACAAATTTTACAAGTCCTACTTCCTATACTAAATTATAAACTTACATAGATTATCATTTTTTTTTTGCACTAATAAAATATCAATTATAATATTACTCAAAACCTCCCAACTCCTCCCTGTGAGATATTGTCTACGTCACTGTGTCACGCAATTGTGTAAAAATCGAAAAAATAAAAATGCCAAAAAGATGTCAGCCATCGCATAAATTTAAACATTATTGCTTAATGGTTGGCCGGCCAGTTGTTGTAGTTGTTATTGTTTCGTTGAGTTGTTTTGACCATTTTACACCCCGAACAACAACGACATTCTATTATGTCGCGTATTACGCTCTGCAACATTGTTGTCGATAATGTGTGGATGTTGTTGTCGTCGAATGTGTGCAACAACAACAACAAACAACAACAACGATCACTTGAAA
The DNA here is from genome assembly GCA_035046065.1 of Chymomyza procnemis. Taxonomy (NCBI): domain Eukaryota; kingdom Metazoa; phylum Arthropoda; class Insecta; order Diptera; family Drosophilidae; genus Chymomyza; species Chymomyza procnemis. Next base: position 1,593,899 of record JAWNOJ010000026.1, read on the forward strand.
TACGCTTTTGCTTTCAATTTCTGCAGCTAATTTTTTATTACTTTTGTTGTTGCTACTGCTGCCGTCCTACACTAACCTATGACAATAATTAGCAAAGCAAACAAAAGCAAAACAAAAACAAAAAGAAATAAATAAACATGAAAATAGCCAATAAATCTAGCACGTAAGTGTGTGTGTGTGTGAGAGTGAGTGTGTAAGAGCGCTTCACGCCTCTGCCAGTAAAAATGTTGCTGTGCTTTTTCTGCTAATGGCATTTTGTTGCTGCGACGCAATTAGTAAAAGCTTTACCGCTTCCATAGTGACCTCTCGCTTGCGCACACATAATTACTATTCTAATTTGGAGAGAGTGTGTGTCTGTGTGTTTACTCTCTTTGGGAGCGCGTTCACATGCACCTAGTTTTGTTTTTGTTCATTTTTTTCAAGGGCAGCCTAAAAGTAGACAATACGATTTATTTGTTGGTAGATCAGATATTCATTCAAAAATCTCACATATGCGCAACTAAAACAAAATTGTACTAAAAAATAAATATTTTTTGTTTTATATATATAAATTTAATAAATTGGTCAAACGCCAACGCTAAGAGCCAAGTTAATGCAATTGCCACAAAAGCCAGCCGCCAGTATGACGCCGCGTTCATTGACTTGGCGACACAGTTTGCAAAAAACAAAAAATAAATAAATGAAACTATAGAAAAAAAAGTTTGGGTTTGTCGCCGTGCGTATGCCCTATACCAGATTTGAATTTGGTAGGAATTTATGCAGCAAAGTGTATGTGAAGTTCCCATTTATTGCCTATTGTAATCGCTTCTATACTATTTTCCCTAGGCCTGCTACTACTCCTACAACGCTACTGACTTCAGTTGATTCTACTAATTTGCCATTCGACGGCCCGTGAGTTCCTCGTTCTAGTCTTCTAAGATTAGCATGGAATTCGATTATAAGAAAATGGAGATGATTTAAGAACAGACATCCTTCAGGTATCGAACTAAAATTCATTCGACAGCATGGAGAGCGTCCCATGATATTACGGTAGAACACAAAAAGTTTTCTAACCCAATTGTTGGTCGCAAAATGTTGTTCAGGCCGTTGCCTAGGAACGTTATGCATCCTTCTAGTAATATGCTGTGCGTTGGCACCACGACTGATTTTCTCTTCTACCTTAGAAGTTCTTTCCCAACACAGCTAAACTCCCTTTTTTCGTAGTGTATGCAGTGTATAGAGCAAGTCATATACCAACATTGCCAACTAACAATTGTTGGCACCAGCTGTTGCAGCGTCTATATCGACATAGTCATAGTCGTCGTAGCCGTCGTAGTCGTGGTCGTCATCATCATCATCGTCATCAAGTTTAAATGGTTTGTTTGACTTTAAAATGCAGACAAATTTCCATGCCTTAGACTTTAGTGGGCTGGCTGGGTAAAAATTGCTCTTAAGTGCCAATTGGCCAAGCATTTCTATTAAAGGCATTCAATCATTATCTTTTAGCTTAAAAGCCGCTAACATCATCATCATCATCAGCAACAGCGTCGTCGTCGTCATCATCATCATCATCATCATTGTCAGCTTTTAAAGTATTTCGCCGCCTGACCATTTGTTGTTGCAGCAATTGTGCAACTGTATAAGCAAAACGGCACCTCGGGGGGTCAACACCTACCATTTACGCCAGATAAACGGCTTTGGCTATGTACCTGACAGTTATACCATGTACTTGGTTCTCCTTTTCTGTTTCTCGGCGCTTGTCTTGGCGCATTTCATTCATTGCATCTTTGCATAAGCCAAGTGCCTGCCTCTTAACTGATTGATTGTTTGGCAACGACAGCCACAACAACAACAGCAGCAGCAACAATAATAACAACATCAAGGAAGAAGCCGCCTACTAGATATGGCCAATAACTTGGGGGCCTAGCACTTTGCACAATTGAGACTTGGTCAATAAACTAAGTTTTGCAGCAGGGCGTATGCGTAATATTTTTATTGCCACATATGGCTCAAGATTGGGGTATATGGATTTTGTCCTAAAGTTTTTTGGAAGCAAGGGAGATTTATGTGAGGGAAAGAGAGTGGAGCTCTGATGCATAACAACTTACTTCGCGTTGTTCTTAAAATGAAAATATTGAGTTGATAACTTGGTTTATGGAGCTGTAAGTGATTAGTAGGGAAAAAATTGAATGTAGCAGGATCTGAGCAGAGTGGTCTTTGTGTTGATTCAGCAAACTTAGGCTGAAATCGCTGTCAGAGATAGAAGTTCAATGTAAGAATAATGAATATATATACTACTACAAATCAGTAATTGAGAGACATGTCTTTACGGTATGGCTTCCTCTAACTATGGGTCATCGCTCCAAAGGCGGAGCAGAGACGATTTTCGTAGGTAAATACAGTCTATTTGCTAGACAAAGGCACCAGTGCTGCACAGTGTAGAATCGGACCACCAACCTTTCGATATAGAGGCGAGGCCCGCTCACAGTAGGGCACAGTAAACCCCAGCAAATTAAATCTTGTGGGGATCTAAGCTTAAGTTTTTGTTTAATAAACTCCGGATGAAAATTCGAGCCACATGTTAGTAGTTATGATAAGCTATTTCTAAGCTGGTGCTGTTTTACTCTATACATAGTTCTACCTCTCATGACGCTTCAGCAAGCGACATCCGTATCCTTTAAAGGAACTTCATATTTTCCTGCGAGCATTAGCCACTGTAGACTTCTTTTTTTCGAAAACCTTATAATACCACGAATAGTAGTTCTGTTAGATGAGATTTCGCGTGCTGCATCAAAAATACCTTAATTTGACTACTTCAGCTTACAGATTGCTTACAGATTGTAGGGTATACAAAAGTGTATCTGCCGCAGTGCTTGTGCTTTTAACTGCCTTTCAAAGACGGCAGCCACTCATAACTTGGAGAATGCCGCTGAGTGTGTGTTGGTCGTGTCGACAGTGTTGCGCTAATTAATAAAATCTACAGCATAGATAAGGGGCCCAGTCATGGTGCCACATGAGGCTCTCATATGAGTAGAGAACCCAAAGTTGCTTGCTTATCAGACGCGTGAAAATTACTGGGAAAACTTGAGCACAAAATAGTTGCTCGTTGTTGGGTTGGCTTGGCAGCAAATTATTCAACACCCAAACTCAGAGTTTTTTTGTTTTTTTTTTTTTGTTGTTAGACTGCGAATTTTGTTGTTTTTGTTGCATGTTGCAATTACAGTGCAACAACTCAATTACATGAGCCCAGCAATTGCAGCGGCACTGCAGCTGGACAAGCTCAAGCTCATGGCAGGCAGACATTGGGAGTTGGACTCGAACTCGGACTGCAGCAGCTTATCAGACGCTTGCCATCATTATTGGCTGCTTGCTGGCAGCAGCATTGGGGCAACATTTGACTGCCGCCCACTTCCTCGTGCGCTGCAGTTGTTGCACATATGTGTCTGCCCCTGTGTGCTGGACCACGTGTCCGTCGGTTCGCGTCTCTCTGTCTTTGTTTTTTTTTTTTTTTTTGCTGCTTATGAAAATAAATTTGTCGTACTGCTTGCTGCCATGCCCGGCAATATAATCTAAGACACTCACTTACTTACTGTATGTATATGTAATCTTTATATATTTTATTTGCATTCATATATGTTGCTTGTACATATATACATACATATGTACATGCTTAGGTATCTATAGCGGAGCTGTGTAAATTATTGTGCATTTTTAGCGCGCTTTGAATGCCAACTGCAATCTCATAATTTGGAATAACATGACATGATATCCATTCGAAATGCTCATAAATGTGGTTTCTGCTCATGCAGATTTGACTCTGTTCGTACTTCATTTCATTTGGGTATTTTATCGTTGCTGCAATTCTTGGTATGTTCCAACTATACTCTTGACGTTGGGTTATATGTGATTGCTATTGGAGTAAATGCAATTTTATATTAGATTTGTTGAAATTTGGAATTTGAAAGTGTTGTACTGCTTTTTTCGAATGTTTTTGAGAAGATTTTTGCAAAGGTTTCTATAGGCTTTTCGAAAAGAAGTATATAAAAAGTTCTTGATTTGATTGCCGACATTGATTAAGAATCAATCGCATAAGTTATTTTAAAATTGTCATAAACCTTGATTTCAAGGTCTCTGTAGGGAAAGTCGTAAGAATATTACTCTGAAGATGTCAGATTTTTCGTTCAAACACTTAATCTGGAATGAGAGAGTTTAGGAATTATATTCTTACTGAACATCACCAATTTTGTCATCGCTACTAGGGTCTGGTAGAGATATCTCTATAAATGGCGTTTTGAAAAGAACGACCTACAATTTATAGGCTTATCCGAGTGGTGGTTACTTTTGTTAATAGAAGTTTACTTGGGCAATGATATAATTTTTCCAAAGATAAAGTAAATCTAGTTTTCTTGACTTTGTTTCTGTCATCGTCTCAAAGATACAGTCTCTCAATTAATGGTGGTTCGAAGAGAACAGGGTCTTACAGCTAAGAGACGAATCCGAACGACGGTTACTTTTATGATTATGGGTTTACCTGGACAAATAGCCGACTTTATTTGTTTCCCTATGAAATTCGTAGAGCACTTTTGAGATCATTTTCCTTTACTTGCTTACTGCCTGAAAAGTAAGAGTATTTCAATTTCAACTCTTTAAAAATTTGTTCACTCTTTTTCATTTTGCTTTGTGCTGCTCTTGCTGCAATTATTTGCAAATGTTTACACACACACACACATACACACACAGATGTGCGTTGGTATGTGTGTGTTACGTATGTGTGCATGTGTATGTGCATATATGAAGTGTTATTTTATGGGCTGCTCATAAAAATGCTAAAAATAACATAAAGCAAATCATTTTTTTTTTTAAGCATTTTAATTTTTTTTATTTGATTTTTTTGGGCAAATTCAAAGCATGAAAAAGTTTTTGCAGATGTTTTTTTTCGCTTTTTCCGTTGTTGTTGCCCCAAGAGATGACGGAGGAGTCTGTGTGTGTGTGTGTGTGTTTGCATCTCCATTCATTCATAAGCGAAATTTTAACAGCTGAAGAGTCTCAATTTCTCTGAGTTGTATGCGAGTCTCTTTTTCTGGGTAACGTTCGTGTTCATTCTGGAGTTGTTGAAATTGCTCTTTTCTGTCAACGATTATATTGATGTTTGAAGTGCTTTGATGCGCATTTCTTGTATACTCTTACTGTTGTTGTTGCCGCTGCCAGCTGCCTATTGATTTTTTATTTTATTTGGCAAAACTCTCGAGCAAAAGTTCATTCAACTTGCACCCAAAATACTCGCACATGGAGATGCTCATTTGGCTACCTGGCTGGGTGTGTGTGTGTGTGTGTACCTGGACCCAAGTTATATTTTTTCTCGTTGTCCTTTTGTTGTTGTCGCTGTTATTTCCATTAATTTCAACAGCGACAGCTTCAAGTTAACACCAATTAGTCGCATCCGTTGCCTCGGTTTTGCAACGTTTTCTACCTTTCCATAACTTTTATTTTTTATTGGCAAATAAAGTTTGCTGGCTCTTGTACATTTTTTTTGCCCCCACGTTGTCAGTCAAATCGTTCAGCCTGCCGCTGCTCGTCGTCCTACTGCTGCATACTTCAAATGCATTTAAGCGGGTCCAGAATCATTCAGCTGCACACAACTTTTTGGCAAGTCATTGACTTGGTTTTTCCGCTGCCACAACTAATCTCAAAAAAGAAATAATATAAAGTATCTATATATATATAATAAATAAATCCCTGCGCTTGACCTGTGCCACATCTTGTGTCTGCGCTGTTGTCTTCGTTTTGGGGTTTTCATGTCTGGATGCCATTTAGCTAACATGACATGGGTCAAAGGCAAAGTACAGCACAGAAAAAAAAAAATTGCTCAAAGTCAAGGCTTGACATTTTTTCTTCAAATGAAAATCCATTTTTGCCTTAAGTGCAAGGCTTACAAGCCGTCTGCTATTTGTAATCTTTGTCTTGCACTGTGAGAAAACCAGTACAAAGTCGCAGCATAATTAATGAGTGAATTTATTTTGATTGCAAGCAATTTGTTACCATGTAAAATGAATCTTTGCAAGCTGTAGTTCTAGTCTGTCGTATAATCCTTGAATCAACTTGTTTTTGGAGGCAGACTTTAAGCCGTAGCTACCTCATTCTAACTATTGAAACTATTGGAGCGGTCACAGTTCAGCTTCTAAGTTCATCTAAGTTCCACGAAATCGATTTTATGTCCTTCAAAACTCAAGCTGAGATCGCATGAATTTTAAGCCGTACTTGGCTCATTTGAGTTTCCATCAATTTAGGGCACAAGTAGAAACGCCATACTGACGCTGTAGCTGAAACTATTAGAACGCGCACAGTTCAGCTTCTCAGTTACATAAGAATGTCCTTTAAAAATCGCTTGAAGATCTAATGCTTGTCTGCCTATACTTCAACGATGCAACTCTTTATGTTTGTCGCAATCAGTTGAAATCTGAAAAACCTTAAGAAATCTCACAATTTAAATTAGCTTTTGGTGAAAATTTGCAGATATATCTCGATTTTTCGTTATTAAGCTCTAACTCTTTATAATTATCTTATAAATCGTAGCAATTTTGCAGTTTTTTTTTGCGATTTTACGCCACTAATTTTTTCCCATACTTTACTTTTTATGTTTAACCAAATCAGTTGAAATCATATAAATCTCCAGAAATCTTACAATTTAAACAGCTTTTTGTAGAAATTTTCAGATTTTTTTTTCGGAAAAAAATGTCAAAGTTTCTAGCTCCTTGAGGTTAGCTATCATTGCAGCATTTCATTTAACTTCGTGGAGAGCATCACATTTCTATGCCATAATTCATCATCAATAGACTTTCCCTTCGAAATACATTTCCTTTTATGATGCACAGGGCGTTTTTTTTCTGAGTGTATTTGACTTTCTTACTCTATATTATATCGGCTGATTGGTTCTAATATGTTTTCGCCTCGTTTTGTTCATGTCTAATAGTTTTTGCTTTTGTAGGCTATTGTATGCTAAGTCCTTTGCATATTGTCTGCACAAAATCCCTTGCGGCTTAGCTTTAACAGCACATTAAAGGATTTTGCAGCTTTGTGGCACAATTTCGTCTCACAACTTTCACACTCTCCCCCCTTTGTTCGCTTTTCCCACTAAGTTAAGTCCAGCTGTCATGGTGGGCTGACTTTTTTATTGACTTGGTTAGTCACTGGGCGTGTGTGTGTGACGTGACGCCTTATCGTGCACATTGTCGTCGACCCAGACTGTCAGTAAGTGACTTGAGGGGAAGCAGACAAAAAGTTCCGCCTTGCCCAGGGTCACGTGCCTTGCGGTTTCTTTCTGCACACTCTTTCTCGAACTCTTACTCTTATGCCGCCCATCTCGCCTGCTTTTTAGCCTGCCGCAAGGCCAAAGTCGTTTGTTGCAAAACAAAAGCACATGTACATGGAGCAAGAGTGTAGGAGTTGTTGCCAGCGTACACTGCAGACATTTACAAATCGATAAACTTAAAGCAAGCTATAATCCTGCGTTTAATGCTTCCTTAAAGCAGCTGCAACTAGCCAATGTCTGGCTGCTGCTGCCATTTTCATTAAAATAATCCATCAAGTGCATCATCCTCGACATGCCTCAACGCTATCGCGCTGCAATTCAATCAAAATTTGCTTTAGCATGCACAAAAACAATTGAATTGAATTTACCAGGACCAGGAGACGATGTCAGTCACTACCACAGTTCGTCCCTCCCTATGTCACTTACATACAAACTACACCTTTTTTCGAGGCGGCCGGCGGGGGGTTGACACGCCCCAATTGTGTTTTTGGCATTGTCTAACGTTGCTTTTAAGCGGGTCTCTACAAGTGGAAGAACGAACGCTTGGCTGGCTGACACTTGTCTCTTGTCGTCTCCGCAACGACATATTTTAATGTGTATATCCTCACACTCTCTCTCTCTCTCTCTCTCTCTCTCTCTCTGTAGCGCCTTGATCCGCTTGTCGTTTGTGTTAATGTCACTTGGCAAACTTTCGCTGCAACGCAAAAACGCTCTGTTACTACTACTACGTGCTGCTCCCATCATCTCTTGTTCCTCCGGTCGTTATCTATTGCTGCAAACGACAGGCAGCATTGATTTAATGACGTTGATGTCGTCGCCTTGCTGCTCTTGTACTTTTACTTTATTTTTTTTTTCACTTGATGCTTTATTTATTGATTTAACTTTGCAATATCTGGCGTTATCCCTATCTCTCTGCCTCTCTCTCTATTTTCGTTTTTTATTTGTAGCTCTTTTCTATGGGATTTCCTTTATATTTTTGCAATGCTTGCAAAATTTATGCGCGTATCCTCCTGCTGCTACTCCGCTTTGTCTTTTAAGTATCTTTTAAATAAATAACCAAAAAAAAAAAAAAGAAACGCCGCATGCTTGTCTTCTGCCAGTGCATTGAACTTGTCTCCGCCCCCTGCCTGCTTGCTTGTTATGCGCCTTTTTTTATGAGATTTTATTGGTTTTTGATTTGTCTTGCACCTTAAAATACGTATTAGTTGTGCTTTCACTTTGAACTTGCATTCAGTGCTGGCTGGGGAAATTAATTAAAGGCGCTGACTGCATCGTTCATTGATTCCATGAGACGCCACGCCTTTTGCTTGTTTTGTGTGGAAGCATTTTATTTATTTTTTTCTTTATTGCATTTGTCGAAATTTTTTAAAACAAATGACAGTCAGAAGCACATCATACGCATGTGTGTGTGTGTGTGTGTGTGTGTGTGTGTGTGCTTAACGAAATTAGTTCAATGATAACAAAACTCGAGACACAGCTCTACTCCTCACTCACTCACTCAGAGTCAACAACAACAGCACTCAGTCATTGCCTGTCAAAAAGTTCAAAATTCGTCCTTCGTCTGGCAAAAGTGACTCGTACACGACTCCTACTGTGTTATGATATAGACAACATGTGTTTGTTGTCGTTTCGAGGCCTCGAGGCTGCAATTTAATTACACTGCGGTTACATGTTGATGACCAGCATAGTCTACGAGCGTAGGTGTGCAGTGTGAATGCTCTTTAGAAAGCACACAAATGGAGTTAGAGTGCTGAGACTAGACCAGAATTAAAGTTTAACATATTCTGTAAATATATTAAGCCTTCGATTAAAATTGTTAAATGTTTTTTGGTTTGCAAGTTATGTGAGCTCAACTTGCGTGTACCCACTGTAGCATCCTGCCATGCATAACTCACATGGCACAGCTAAGAGTAATAGCCACGCTCTCCCTCTCTTAACACACACACACACACACCTATTTCATTAAACAAATATAAGCTGCATAATGCCACTGGCTCTCAACTCTTCTCAACTTGCTATCCTTTTAATAAGTCAACATATGTGTGTGTGTGTGAGCTAATGTCGCGGTCGGTTAGTTTGTTTGCTCTCTTTGCTAACTGTTGTTGTCTGTCCATTTTTGTTTTGCCTTTTTATGTCTGCGGTTGAACGCAGCTCTCACTCTCGCTCTTTATTTCAGCATTGCAATACGCTCTGGCAAATTAAATGCAATGTTCATTAGCTTGATTACCTGCCTGTATGTGTGTGTGTGTGTGTGTGTGGGAGTACATGTGTGTTGACCGTCAAGTTATGGCATCTGCTCTCTTTTAAGTGCACTTTTGAGTGCCTTTTACGCTGAGAAGTATGCAATTGAAAATGAAGCGCTTTATGACTAGATCCAATTGGTCATTGCGGGTTGCGACGTACGGTTGGAGCAGAATGAATGAAGTTCATTATGTATGAGTAAAGTTCATTTTGTGAGATAACGAGATTGTAGCAGCTTGGCAGTGTATAAGTGAGGCTTGTCTTTCTCAAGAGTGTTTGTAGTTTTAAGTAAAGCTTTGAATTTGCAAGAATTAGTATTTTTCAGCATAAAGATCGAAAGCGATTTTAACACTCAAACCCAACAAATACCCTTAAACTAGTTACGTTTTCACACAAGCTTTGACCACGATGGCGTTATCATGTATTTTGTGTATAACTAAAGCAGCTTTGAAGTAATCTCTTTGTAATGTCTCTTACAACTTTAGAGAGTGACCCTCTGCCCCTTAGGCGTCCCTAATGCATGTAAACTTTAAACTTGGCAACTCTGATAACAAAGTGTACAAGTTGAGAAGAAAAAGCTGCACTAAATAGCAAAGTTTTGTAAGCGCCCAAAACAAACTTGTCAACAATAAGCAAATGACAGACAAAACGTGGCAGCAGATAGGGACGGGTTTAAGCTCAGCCCGTGTTGTCAACGCATTAAATTTATTTTGTGTGCGCTTTAAATCATTTTCATTTTCACTTGAGCCACTGACAGCAGCTGTTGTTCGTAGTTATAGTGGTGGTACTGGTGGTAGTGGCCAACTCCTGCTGGTCATTGTCCTGTGCTGTGATTTGCAGACAACTTTGTGTATCTCTCGCCGTGTGGACGACAGGCAACACTTATCGCACCTTGTTTAGTCAGTTAAACTGTCAACTTGAAAACTCTGGCAAAGTGAAGTTTTTTAACCTTGCGCGCTTGTAGCTGCCCCTTTACTTGCTGCGCTTGATTAATTGCACTTTGGAGTATTCTGTGCGCTGTGTCTGGCACTTGTTGAAGTTTTTATGCACATTTTAAGTGCTGCTCCCCCACCAGACATGTACTACGAGTTTGAGTTTAGATTTTGCGCTGTTTTCACACTAATTATTAATGTAATTGTTTTCACTTTTAATAAGAGCAGCGCAGCGCCATCACGTGTGCGATGGGTGTTCTGCCTGTCGCTGTGTCTGGACATTTTGAGAAGCGTTTTAATTGCCGCTTAACATGCGCAGCTTAAACTTTTGGACATTTGGTTGGGCACTTTCGTTTTCAAAAGGGTTTCTCTTTGGTCATGTCACGCGAGACGCGCATTAAAGCCGTGTCAAAAATGTGCGCAGATTTGAGACTATATGCTTTGAGCAACCTTAAGTACATTCATACACATGGCTAACGTTAAGCTCCTACACAAAGACTTGCAGCTAGGTGTCATTATCCTGCGGCTCATATGCCACACATAAGACTAAGCTTGAGACGCAGACTTTACGCTGAGGCGTCCTTTATTAGCATTTTCAATTAAAGACAACGCCAAAAGCTACTAAGCACTGCTAAAGACGCCACAACACAGACAGACAGCGTGGAGACACCACCTAGTTGTGTGACAGTAGCTAAGTGAATCAGGGAATGCGGGAGCGCAGTGCCATAAATACGTTCGCGATTTCGCGGTTGCTGCTCTCTGCACACACACACGCGCGCAAACAACGATTAGTGGCCTCAGGTGACGCAGCTGGCACAGGGGGGGCAATACTCGTATCATATGTTGTGGTTATTGCCTTGCTAGTTAGCTGCAATTTACCTGTGTGCCCGCCCTGCAAACTGTATTCTGTTATCCTGCCAAGGGCAATGTCGCTGTTGTTAGTGGAAACTCGGCTTTTATTGGCTTTTGAAAAGTCACTGCCGAAAATTGGTGAAAGACGAGAGATACACTTGAAAACATTTAAGAAGAAAATAAGAATCATATATGTAGGTGAACCTCATAGGTGCGCTACAGAATTGCGGTAGATTTTGAATCACTCGCATCTGATAGAGTTTGCAACTTTATTAAAAATAAAAAGTCTTTTTAAGAAAGTGAGTTATTTGCAAAAGTTTCCCAAAAGTTGTTCAGTAAGTCTTGAATGGAAGAAATCCAATATGATCAATAAATGTATGAAAACTTGAGGGCTTGGAATTTTAGTTTTTGATGAATCCATAATCCAAAGATACAACAGTATTGATTTTAGTACATATTTGGAAATCCGCCCACAGAGCATCGGTTACTCTGTCGAAGTAAAACAAATAAATAGACGCTGCTTGCCAAAGTAAATCTCTATTCATTGTAGAGAACGCCGTTTGGACTCGGCTCTAAAGTTTATGTCCGTGTTCTTTTCAAAGATCTATTAATAGAGATATCTTTGGAGTCAAGGGAAATAAATTTAATTTTTATTTATTTGCCCCCTTTGGTTATCGCGTCGCAGAACATTGGCCAATTCGTTTTTTTCAGTGTATCCAATTGGCAGTGTCAAGTGAGTGCACTCTCTCTCTCTCCTGCTGTTGCTCTTTGTTGTGTCACGCTGTCCGTCTGTCGCTTTGTCATTTTTGGGTTTTTAATGTTGTGTTTATTTTGACATTTTCATTATGTGTCTGTCTTCGTCTGTGTCTCCGTCGCCGTCGCCGTCACCGTCTGTCCCTCTGCCTAGTCTACGTTTTCTTTGCTTTTAAGTTTCTATGCTGGTTGTTGCTTGGCGCACTTTTAATTATATTTCACACACGCGCTCCTACACGCGCTTTTCCCCTACACCCACGCCCCTACCAGCACTCATATGTAGACACATTCAAAAGAAGTTTTGCTTTCATTTCATTTACAGTTGAGTGCCTGCATGCGTATCGTCGTCCTTTTCAGCGTCAGAAAAAAACGAACTTTAAAAACAACTTTAAACTTGAAGTTTTGCCTACCCAAAATGAAAGCACGGACGCCTTGTCCTTGCAAGTTTGCCAAGTCCTGCTTTGGTGATGCTTTTGCGTGTGTGTGTGTTTTTTTCCTACTTTTTAATCAAACTTTCGCTCAGTTTGTGCAACTTGGCGGCACTGCAGCACTCTACCCTGGTTGCCACCATTTTTGTTTTTTTGCAAGTTTTACACAAATGGCGCCGCCTTCAAGCGCCATTGTTATTTTCGCTTATAATTTTCAACTGAGGTTAGAATTTCAACAAGAGCTACATTGCTTTTTCTTACGTTTTGTGCTTTTGTGTTGTAATTAAAATGCAGACCGTGGCGTCTCGCACTCGCTGAGCCCAACCCTGCCACAAAAAAATTCAGCCGGCTTCTTTGCTTATTTTCTTTTCGATTCGCACTTAGCTCCCTTTTCTGCTCAGTTTCGCAATTATAAAAGGGATACGCGCTTAAAACGACACAAACTAATGCAAAGAAATACTTGCAACATTTCGCACAGACCACCAGACTGCTTTGCATTTGCGCTGATAAAACAAAAGACGCCAAAAAGTGGCATATAAAAAATTAAGGGGAGCGCGCAAAAAAAAAGAAAAAAAAGGTAATTAGGTTCAACTGCGCCCTGGGGGGAAAGCCCACCGCCAGCAATTCCCGAACGATTGCTGTAACCCTTTGTCAAAATGCATTGGCGCGCACATAAGCAGCCAATTAGTTAGTTCGCCGTCTTTAGTGTCTACAAAGTGCAACAACAGTTTGTTGACACTGTGGGCCAAGTGGCAGTTGCCAGTGGTTCCCAGTGCCTCCCAGTGCCTCCCAGTGCCCCAGTGCTTATCAATGTAGAGTCGCGAAAAAGTCGCATTACTATAAATAGGCATTTGTGTGTTGCAGCAGTTATCAGCTCAGCAGAGTCATAGTTGCAGCAGAACCCTAATGGCAATTACTTTGCGCGGGGTTCATTGATCCACAACGTTGATAAGTGCGCTGCGCCGCCTTAGGCCGCCACAGCCGCCACCGTCGCGCTTAGTTAGCGCTAGTTTTTCACAGTTTATCAGTCAAGTGGCGCGCACATCACTCATACGCACTGTAGTCATAAAAGAAAAAAAACGTTTTTTTGATAAGCTTTAACAGCTCTCGAACAAGTTGAGTGCTAGTTATAGTACATAATGTATACACTATATATATGTACAAGTAGCATGGCTGTATTGCTATTGCTATTACATATGTCTGCTTTAAACCGACGGGGATTAACTTAAGTGGAAGAAATTACACCAAAGAGGATACAATTACATTGTTTGTGCAGCAGCAAGCAACTACATGCTGCCCTGCACTCCGTTGCTGCCGCTGCTGCTGCCAAATGGCTTACAGTTCGTTAGTTTGGCTGGTAATGTCCTGGGGATTAAGTTCGAATCAAAGCAATGTAGTGTAACCTCATAAAAGTGTGCAGCGCGCAATAAGTGCGACTAAACCAAGAAGTGAAAAAAATAAGACTCGCTTGCATTAAAGTTTGACTGCAAGCAGCGACTTGGCTGCTATTGAGTAGTGATTGTCGTTGCGCCACTAGTTCTGGCTTAAAAAATAATTAAACAATTAAGTTTTATTTTTGTCGCTTTGATGGCTTGTGATAATAATAAAACTATTACAGCCACAATTTGGTTGCAGACTACCACAAAGTGGCATGCATTTAAATGGCGTTTTTAAAATGTTTGGGGCGTGCCTTTGGCATACAAATTGCCTCTGCAAGCGTCTCAACTCTGAGTGCTCAAAAAAAATTTGTCTAGCATAAAATAAATGTAGTAAATAATTGTGTGCAAGCAAGCTGCTCAATGGCACAAAACAAAAAGCACTCAGAAAGCGCGTTTAAAACAACAAACTCACACTCACAGATACTCTCGCACACACACACACACACAAGTACCCTCACAACTGGAGTTTAAACAAAATGGCCGCCTGAGGCGACATTTCAGTTCAATAAACTGCAAGCAAATATGCAAAGCATACTTTCAGGGGCTATTGCCAAATTGCCAATAAAAAGCCATTACGTATACGTAATAAATAACGAGACGCAAGCAAGAGAACGCCAAACAATTTATTTGCAAATTGATATTTAAAGGTCATGTCATTTTGCATAAATAAAGGGCTAGTGTGGGGGGGAGGGGCAGAGTGGGGGGAGAGAGTAAAAGCAAACTGAAACCGATGACAAATAATATGCTTAAGCTGCTTTTGACCATGACGACGACGACGACCAGCAACAACAACTTGAGCTATTGAAATGAAAACCGACAAAGAAGAAGACATTGAAAACTGTTGAGCAAATAAAAAGCAAAAAAAAAAAACTGAACGGAAAACGAATTAAACTAAAGTCTACTACACTGCGCGCCGTCGCACTTTACAGCTGAAAGCGAAATTTGTTTATGACATGCCAAAGGACATTGCAGCCAGTCAGCCAGCCAGCCGGCCAGCTACTTGACATGGCGGCCACAACGGGCTGAGAGCCATGTTGTGTAAGAGCACGTGCTTGTCCACTGCAAAAGTCATAGACATTGCACAAATAAAAAAAAAATAAAGTGAAAAAAATAGAAAATTTGTTTGCTGCATATTTTATTACAAAGAGCGTTGGGTAAGAGCGCAATGTCGGTGTGTTTGTTGCGTTTTTATGCATGAGAAATCATCAAAACGATTTTTTTTTCTTTTTGCTTTAACAAAAATTTTTGATTTGCTAAGAGCGGTTGGAGTTGAAGAGAGTGTGAGTGAGTGAGTGAGTGAGTGAGTGAGGGTGAGAGTGTGTGTGTGAGCAAAGACATGGCATTGAATTGCTTTGATATTAAGAGAGTGCAGTGAACTTTTAATACTTTGCAAATCAATCTGGTATTTAATATGCACGTAAATTGATGACTGCAAAATACTGAAAATGATAAATGATGTATGCATACTTGTGGCGAGCAGTGTTTAAGTTACTTAAATGTCTGGGGATATATTTTGGGGAGATATTATTCGTAATGCAGAGCAAGAAGGCTCTTTAGAGGAATCCATTTGTTTGGTCACTAAATTTACTTAATGTGCTTTCCACGAAATAGTCTTCTAAATCATCTGTGTTTCAGCTCTCGTTACCGATTCAAAACTGTCTCCACGATTTAGAACTTTCATTTGAAGGCTAATTGGGTGACTAGGAAAGTCAAAGTCAAAGCCTCCAAAATTGTGCTGCTGGCAAACTCCTACAAGTTATCGTCACACAGCAGTAGGCAAATAGTATTTTCTTTAACTGCAACTATGCCATGGGACAGAGATCTTTCTTCTAAATGCTGCTCGAAATCAACTGTATTTTTGCGAATATAACCGCTTCAAAAGAGTCTGCCCATAGAGAGCGCTTACACGAAGCCTAATTGATTGACTAGGAAAGCAACCAGACTATATTTCCAATTCTCTTGCCTCCCTTTAACTTTGGTCTTGTCAGCTTTAAAAATAACGCCCCCAAAATTGTACTGCTGTCGAACAACTCCTCCAAGTCATCATCACAGAGCACTAGGCATGCTGTAGAGATAGCTTCCCAAACTTGGGCTCCCTGCCTACTCAAGTGCACTGAACTCTTGGAAGACGAGGAGTGCAGCGTGCTGCTTATTAAAAATTACAATGTCTAATGGCGTTATAAGCAGCCATTCAGCAAAAAAAAAAAACACGAGACAAGGCCGAGATATGGCCAAGATTATGGCTATAACGGAGCTACCACTCTATTGTGTTCGCCCCCCACCCACCCCTCCTCTGCAGCCATAGGGAATTTGTATTTTTATTTTGCAATTGTGTCGCGCATTTAAATTAAGTGCAAATGACATGAGATTTGCGCAGTGCTCCAGAGTATGAAAACAATGTTAGACCAGCTGGTGCTTACCAAGCAGCCTGCCACTCGGCACTCGTTCTCTTCTCGCTCTCTCGCACTCTCTCTCTCCTTTCTCCCTACCTGCTTGTTGTGCTAACGGCTGCCAGCGACACGCTTTTAAGCCACTTCACAGTTGTGCTGCAGAGCGCAGTGGCAGTTTGGGCAACCTACAAGCAGCTACTCGATGCTACAAGCTAACAGCTCCAAATCAGACGCTGTCTACGTAGTGAGAGAGAGAGAGGGAGACTCCCGACTTGGCTGGCACTCCTTTTGCGTGTTTTTCATTGTCTGGCTTTGGGTAGTAAGTTCTGTCTCGGTCTGGGCTCTGGCTTTGCTGGGTTTGTTGCTTAACCCCCGCACGTTGCCCGCTTTGCTTTTTGAATTTATTGAAATGTTTGTTTGTCTGACTGTTTGTTGTTGGTTGTTGTCGTTGCTGTAGCCGTTGCCGTTGCTATTGTTGCCTGCATTGTATGTTGCTGCACACAGCTGCGCCTGGCGCTATGCAACAAGACGCCATTGTTGTTTGCGACGCGTTTGCCCAACAGAGTTCGCCGCATGCCGCTTGCCGCTTGCTTACATTTCTGGTTTGTTGTCGCAAAATATTATTACTCCATTTCATTTAGAAAAGTGCAAGAGTGTGGCTGCAGCAGCAGTGCGCCTGCCCTTGCTGCACTATCACCCCCTTCACGTCTTGGGCAGTGTGTACAAGTGTCGACTATGTTTTAGACGCTGCTTATGTTATGTTTATTTTAAAGCTTACTCTGCAGTGTCTGCCTTGAGTCTCTCTTCCCGCTCCAACATGCTCTCTTAGTTTTCTTAGTTGTTGGTGTGTGTGTGTGTGTGTGTGTGTGTGTGTGACGTCGTATTTGGCATGTTTTGCAATTTCATTTCATTGTCAGTGTCATTTCGCATACAGCATTTGTGTTGTTGTTGTTATTATTGTTTTGTAGTTGTTTTTTGCTTATTGCTTTTCGTGTTTTTTTGTTGGCTTGTCATTGGCTTTGGCAGCTGTACCAGAAATTGCTCATTCTCTTTGGAGTTTGGGTCTTCAGCTGGCACTTATTGCTCTTAGATATATCAAGGCGAGGGTCGGCCTTTGAAAATGCAGCAAGTGCATATGTTCTGATGTTGATTTCGAAAGCTTGTCCTATTTCTTAAATAAATATTTGTTTTTAGTTTAGTATAAATATGTATAAAATGGTTTGATACTACTAATTTCAGTTATCGCTGCATTAATTAGGCCGCACAATTCACAAATCAACCCACGCATTAGTTGCCTTCCTCACAGCCAACCAAGCGCTTGGTAGACACCCATTTTAAACTCAACATTTAAGTATTAACTTTATTGCATTTGAAGTTTTCTTTCTGTGCTGTGTAGTTTTTCATTTATCAAGCATTTTCTGCGCCCACTTTTTCTGCCATTAGTTTAAATTGCCAATAACGTTTTTTCTTTATTTTTTTCAATTTTCCACACAAGTCTTTTAGCTGATGAGCGCCACGACGCGCTCTGGCTTTGCGTTAGTTTTTCCGGGTTTTAATAAGTGAGTTTTCAGCACGCCCACACGGCAATCATTTGGGTTTTAATTGAAATATACAAAGAAAAGAAAAAGTATGGGGCGTTTTTTATTGTCACTTCATGTGCATAAATTAAAGATAGTTGTAGATTTTTCTAGCCGTTTTATGGCTGGAACATTTTGAAGTCAAGTCAACAGTAGTGACAATAACAACAACAACAACAGCAACAAACAAACAAACGAGTAGAAATCATTTTTAATAACAGGCCAAAGCAGACACACACACACACACAGTTAGTCCGGTATATAATCAAGCATATATGTATACAAGTACATAAATATGTACATATATATATTTGCCAACTGTCTGCACAAACAGTTCCCGCACACACACACACTCTCATTTAAAAAAGGAAATTCTTGTGCATGCAAAAGTATAGCTTTTCTTTTTATTTCTCATAATTTATATATTTATATGTATATAGTAGGTACATACGTATAGGTTCAGCACATAGCTTTGCAATGAATTTAAACATATATATATGTAACGCTCCTGTTATTACTTTTTAATAAAGCACAAACCAGCTTCTACTACCCTGCGTCCGTTCGAGCTGGAACGAAGTGCTCTAGACACAATAGTGGCTGGCGCCAGCTTTGTATGGGTGGAGGAGGAAATCTTATCCTTGTTGCTGTTTTTGCTGTAACTTTTATTTATGGCAATCAAATGGCTACGTTTTTTTTAATGGATTACATGCGCTCAGAAACACATCAACGCAGCAAAAATGGATTTTAAGAATACTTTCAATATCAAAACTGGTTTATGCGGCGAAAAATTGCGATTTGGTGCAGTTGCAGTCGAGAAAATGGAAGAAACCCGCATATGTTGTGATGTTACTTCCTTCCATACAATATGTGACTTGGAATCTCTCTCAAAAAGTAATTGCAATTAGTCCAATTTTGAAATTTGTCTGGTACGGCCTATATATTCTTATTATTGGAGATATTCTCAACAAGCACTTATCGAAATTCCTCAAAATTTGAGATCAGTCTGGTACCGACTATGATACAGGTCACAAGGAATACAATATTCTGGGGTATCTGAATTAAAGATTATTTATAAAATAGAGCTTATATAGTGAGTCCTTATTTCCTTTATTTTTATATAAGATACTTTTCAGATATTGTGCCTGCTCCAAAAATGGAATAAAACTTTAAAAAAACCCACAAAACGAGCTGAGCAAAATCGTTTAAAAGCTCAAGGAATGCAATATTCTAGTTTATCTGAAGTAAAGTATAATCAAATTGGCCTTATAGAGTGGGCATTGGTAGCGTAGTGGTATTGCACTCGACTTCAAATCGAAAGGTCTTTGGTTTGATTCCATACTGATGCCAAATCAATATATACTATTTACCTAGGAAAATCTCTGTTAAGATAATCTCCATTCGTAATTGGCTTTAATCTGTAGGCGCGGTTTCCTTCGAACAGCTTTTTATAGAGAAATCACCGCCTTTAAAGCGATGATAGATGCTACTTATCTAGGAAAATCTTTAATAATTGAAGTCCCCGCCGTTCGTATTCGGCTATAAACTATAGAGTTATCTTCATGCGCCGCCTTTGAAACAAAGAATCGATAGATTTCCTGAAAACATTCAAGTCAACTGGGTCTAGAGTTGTCACTTATATGCACAAAATTTCCAATTTATCTAAATGCAATCTAAGATACCAACCGAATAGCTTGCCGTCATCACTGTCGTGCCGACTAAGTGCAACCCTGCTACCAACAATCTAAAGTAACATTTACCAAAACCTCTTCTCCCTCCCTTTGTAAATCACAACAAAATCACTTCCATAAACTACAAGCTTAAAATCCAAACATAAATTTCATTAATTTGCCAATAGTTTTTCGTTTTTCAAAATGCCATTTAATTTAATGTTTTTATGAGTATGTCGATCGAAAGTGTACTCCCTCCTCATTCAATTATTTACGAAATCCACTTTTGTATTATTGCATTTTGCGGGGGGGGGAGGGGCTGGGCTGGCCCCGAACCATTGTCTTTGCTTGCAACATTGTTGTCGTAGTAGCTAGCAGGGGTGTGGCACACACGCTACTGACACGCTTAAGTGCCGTGCCGCATTGTGAGGCAAGCGCGTCTTTGATTTGTAGTCGGGTGTTGCGCTTTGCCAGCAGTCCTTCGGTGTATTTTGCAATGAGCGGGTAGTTGGTTGTTGATAATAGAGTGTTGATATTTATGGTCAAAAGGAAATGTATTATTGTCGTATTATTGATTTATGCAGCAAGCAACTGACAACTGAATAGCTTCATTAGCACCAAAAACCAAGTCATAGCCGGCTAGCTTTTATTTTTGGGAGCAGTTTCCAGTCAATTCCATGTTGTAGCGAGGCTTTCGGGTTTATTGCACTTCGACTTTTGACTTTATGCGCGGTTAAAAGTTTCTTGCACTTGGCAATAAAAATAAAGATGAAGCCAAGCCAAAGCCCTATGCTCAGTAATAAACAATAAACAATCGAAAAAATAATTTCATGCTTATTTTGACGGCATGAAAATTCTCGAGAATTTCCGAAGAAATATGCGCATAGCACGCGACTTTCATTAATTAGAAGTAAATATTTAGCAAAGATTTTGCAACTTTGGTATTTGCTGGTATTTATTTCTCTCTGTATTTGGTATTTTATTTTTGAAATATTTGACACTTTTTGTTGTTGGTGGTTATAGCGCATTTGGCGCAATTTATTGTTTTATTGTTGGAATGATACGTTGTCGGGCTTGGCCAGCCAAATTAGCAAATCGTCACGTACGCGCACATGCACATAAAGACGCACCTAAAAATATCTATAATAATAAAAATAGATACTTTATCTATTGGCCGCAAAGTGGCACGAGTCGGCATGTCCTGTCTGCTCCTGCTGGTGCTGCTGCTGCTGCTCTTTTATGCAAAAACCATTTGAGTTTTTTCGCTCCTTTGTGTTCGTGAACGGGAGTAATCCTAGAAGCGGCACTTGAAGCAATTGCTGCAATTGTTTAACTCTTAATCGTTGTCCAGTAAAACTCTTTTGGTCTAAATGTGTGTGGGGTGCTCGCAAAGTTCGTAAAAGCTTTTGATGAACTCTGTAGAACTGATTTCCCCGTGTGTTAACGCGGTGTTGGTTGAGAGGAATACCCTCAATGCGGCTCCCGCATGTCGTTAGAGGTGACCGACAGGAGAAAATGACCAAACTTGGCATGTGTGAGTGCCAACGTACTGGGGTGTGGCCCTACTCTTAACTGTTCGGAGTTTAAGTAGGTTGGGTCTATGACGCGAAACCTGACCAGAAATCTGATGCCAAGGGTAATCAAGTTCTTGGTGCTGACTAAGACGTACGGCGCTTCGGGAACTATCGTGGTGGTTGTGGTTAACTACCCAAATGCGGCTAAAGCTTTCGAGCTTGGCGTGGAGTTGTGTCTAATCAACCGGGCGTTGTGAACCAAGGTAAAGATCACAAGCAAACAGTAGTAACTCTTCATCCTGGGAGTGTAGAATATGCCGGCTTTTGCTACCAACATATACTGCAGAGATCCAAGATATCTGCAAATCTGGCTCTTGCAGAATACTGAATCGTGTTCAGTATTTTGACAAAAAAAATTGAATTTTTCAGCAGAAGTTGCATACTTTTAGACGCTTTCCTATATACTTTCCACTAACAACTTTTCAGCCGCATCTCGCACTCAGTCACAATACATACAATGGTCCACACTTTCTTTCACTCTCTCTCTCTCTTGCGCTACGCTTTTGTGCAATCAACTTAATTGCTATAGGCGCGCCCATTAACTCTTCAGCTTGCCATCCATTCCCTCCCTCACTTTGGTCTTTTTTTTTCTCTTTTGTTTAATGACTGAAATGACTGCGAAATCTTGTTCGTATCGCTTACATTGTGGCACGCTCTCTGCAACCCCCGCCACACTGCTCACTTAGTATTTGCACAAGTTTTCCGAGCAACACTGCAAAATTAGTGCAAATATTCATTAATCGAATTTATTTTTGCACACGATGACGACGACGACGACAACGACATCATCCGCGCAGCGCCGTCACACTTGGGCTGCTCCTGCACTTCGTAGAGATTCTTATTGTCTTTGCAGTTTATTGTTCTGTTGCTCTGTTGTCGTTTGTTAAGATTTATGGCATCTTGTAGATACAACTCAGTCTGTGCTATCATCGGCAGCAAATATGCGCCTCGCCTGGCCTGTCTTTTAGAGCAAATATTAATTTGTTGATTGTTTGTCTGGGTTTTATTTGCATTTGCTGTGCCGCAGGTTAAGGCTTAAAGTTGCCAAAAAAAAAAAATCAAAATGAAGCAGACTTTTGCCATTATGTTGATGTTCTACAATGACAACGACAACGACAGCAGCAGCATCATTATCATTGACATGGCCTGTGAAAGACTAAAGGTAATACATTTTAAGCTGTTTGCGCGCGCCGCCGTACAAAAGTTCTTGCCAAATATTTGCTTAATATAACAAATTCTGCATAATGCATTAGTGATGTGCTACAGTGAAGCCTCGCTTGTGTGAGTGTGTGTCTCTCTGTTTGTATCTGTGTAGCTGTCTTGTCATGTTCATGTGCTTTGTACTAAGCGACTTATTAAAAGTGCATTAAACTTGGCCAACACTCACAGTCGCACACACACACGTCCCTTTGCAGCAATTGATTAAGCGTACGTGTGTTTTGACCAAATATGCTACACTCGCACACACACACAACATATATATATATATATTTTGGTAAATTCCTCATTTAGTAAATAATTCATTACATGTTTGTTTGTCTGTGTCGGGGGCCATGTCTGGCCATTTGTGTCTTGTTTGCCCAATGTCAATGGTCAACGCGGAGCAGGACACAGGCGCGCGCGCACACACAGACACACACACCTGCGAGTACAGACACGACACGATACGACATTGATAATTCACATACCTGGACATGTTTGTGACCTCCACTAATTCACACACGCTACTACTTTCGTCTCCTCTCCGCACCTACTTACTTGCAGATACTAACTAAACTCTTGTTTGTGTGTGTCTGTCAACTTGTTAGCGATTTTGCATGTTTGCGCTGGCGACTAAAGGAACTTTGAATTTGTTAAATTTTTATTGTAAATTGTTGAATTTAGCGAGTTTTATAGTTTAAGAAAAAAAGCGAAATATTGCTCTCTTATTAAAAACGAAGCAAGCTCTGAACTTCAGTTAACTGCAATTACTCAGTAGAGTCTTCTTTGCTGCCATCCTGAAATTAAACTTAGCTGATAACAGCGGCACAACTAGGGGGTATTCCAAATCGCTGAAGTAATTCTCTTTATAGAGTTTTCTATAGTCAGCAAAAAATTGTTAACCAAATTAAATGAAAAGTAAAACACCCGATAATTCTATTCTTCCTGTAACATTTCCAGTTCTTCAGTTCTTCTATAGAATTGTACAGAATGTCTAACAATTTGAAATCTTTCAAAGAAGGACACCAGGAACCTTACAGTCTAGTATTTGACAGATCAGCTCAAAACATAAGAACCCATATAAATTTTGACACCCTATACAACCTTGACTTTTCCTCTCTTTCATTTCCGTACGCTGCTAACTCCACTGACTTTAAACCATCCCAAGCCTCCATCCAAGTCTTGCCAACGAGTTCAACTGAACCTTCTGGACTTACACCCAGCGCCTTTGATTAGTGACCATGACAATGTCATACTTTGTGTGCAACATGTTTCAACACCTCTCTGTCAACTTGGGGGGTTCTGAAAGCCGCAGGCGGCAGGGAAATGGTTTGAAAACGAATGTTTCCAGCAGCAGCACATATGCGCCTGGTTAACCAACTATTGGATAAACTGTCTGTCTGCCTGCTGGGTTAGCTTCCAGGCTTTCTACCGTGCATTGCATATTGATTATCGATTTGGGAATTGGTGCGCGAGTTGCGCTTGGTTTCTCAGTATTTCTCTGGCTGTGTGTGTGTGCCAGTGTGTGTATGTGAGGGAATTCAATTTGGTGGCCACTTGGCTTGGTTTGGCTTAAGTCTTGGCTGTTATTGTTGCAGGTTGCGGCTCCATTTGCTTGGCTAGCTGGCTGACTGGCTGGCTGTTTGGTTGTCTGGCGTGCACGTTTGGATTTTATGGTTCATTTGTTGCCGCTTAGACACAGAGCTGCTGCTGCTGCTCCAGCCCCAAAAAAAATATATATATATATTGAACATTTTTGCCATCTCTCCTCGGTATACCTTTATTTGCAGAGCTCTTATTTTCTTTTGTCTTTGGCACCTTTTATGCTTGGGATGCTTGTTCCCAATAGAAACATAAATTTGGCATTGTTGTTGTTGTTGTTGGTGTCTCGATTTAATATTTTTTCGCCCGTTTGATTAAAGCTAAAACTGAAATCTTGTTTCTTTTTATCTTTGCTTCATTACAGATCGAAGACGAGGGCAATCATGGCAACGATGATACACGCCTCTTCATACTCTCCTCACTGGCCCAATCGCAGATGAGTCGCGTGGCCTGCATTTTATGCGAGGAAGCGCTGCTTGTATTCGATCGTTATCCCTTGGTCGATGGATCTTTCTTTCTAAGTCCCAAGCAATATTCAAGCGGCTGCATTGAGGTAAGTCATAAGCCATCCATCATGTGGTATATGCCGCGTCCCCCAGCCAACGTCATTATCATTCATACCAGTCAGCTCCGCAAGAGCCATACCTCAATTTCCACCCACGTAAAAGTGACAAATTTGAAAATTTTCGTCAGTGTGTAGGGAGCAGCGCTTTCTCCATACACTGGCGCCCACGTGCCAGAGTCTCCTCAGCGCTTAGAACTTAATGGGCGCACAATTAGTGAGGAGCGAGAAGCGTCCAGCGGCGGCGGCGGCGGCGGTACAGCAATGTTGTAAATTTGCGAAAAAGTCACAGTGCGCCAAGCTATAAGTCAACTACGCAGAGAGTAGTGGCTGTCAGCCTTCTCCCCTTATCCTGCTGCTCTCTGACACATAATTCAGAAATTATTTCCACTAGCGGCACACCTCACACCAACACATATGCAATAGTTTGCAGTATCTCCACCACCACTCACGCTTTATAGTCATCGTTCACTGACGGTGTCCCATTTGCAATTTATGACCCATTTAAGTCAGCGTAATTACGACTAAGAGAGTTGGCAGAGCGAGAACGGCGCAGCGAGAGAGTAGCTAAGGTTAGGGCAGCGGCAAGGCGACTCTAATAAACTGCCAGCCAGATAGGCTAGGGCTGGCTGTCTGTCAGCCAAGGAGTAGCTAAAGATAGTACCCAAAAGTCGAAATGGGCATACTCTATTAGCAGGCACATGAAAGACGAGCTGCATATAGAAAGAAGAAAGCTGGCGAGGAGTATGGCCAACCCACGTCACATGCAGCTTGTTGTAGTCATGCCGACCTACGCTGGGTCTCGCTTTTGACTTGGCTTTTCCTGCTTTCCCGGTTTTTCGTCATGCCTGAATGCAGCGCTCAGTGCAGTTCGTTGGCGGCGCTCCCCGTTGGATATTTGTGAGCGCTTTAATTTAAGCCTGGATTTATAATTCATTGCCAGCTGACGTCGTCGTCGTCGTTGTTGTTGCTGCACAGTGTGGCATGCCACCACTACTGTCATGGTGGCATGGCTTTTGTTGCACGTGGGCGACCCTTTGCACTGCATTGCAATCTCCTGGGCAAGTTTATGCATTTTGCATTTTATTTGAAATTATTATGTCGCGTCGCCTCCTCGGTGCCCTCGCCGTCGCCGTCGCCGCTTCGTACTGCATGCAAAAATGCACTAAATTCGCCATGGTCCCTTTGACAGTGCATACCCAGCCCGCTGCCGTTGCCGTGTGTGCGTGTGTGTGTATGTGTGTGTGGCTGCAACATTGTAGAAAGTTGGCTGAGACTCGCTTCGACATAATTTTTCATTGTTTGTGTGTGTCGTCTGGGCGGGCGGCTTTAAGCCTTTTTGCGCCTGCTACCAAACAACGAGCCGCCAACGAGGCAACCAGGTTCCAGCGTATCCAGCGTATGCGACCGGGACCAAGTCGTCTGTTGACAATGAATTATGTGGTCTGTTTACCGTTGCTTGAGCAAAAATTGTTTGCGTGTGTGGCTGCATTTCCTCAAAAGCAAAGTAAATTACATTTATTTCGTTTGTTTTCGTTGCATCGTCCATGGACACGCCTGTCCTCGCTTTAAGGAAATATTTTGGCAACTCTTTAACCAGCAAATTTCTTACTCTGCTTCTCTCTCACCCGCTTCACTTCGATTGCAGGTCAAATACGAGGGACGCACGCTCTACTTGACCTGTGTTTGCATGAGTTGCCTAGATGGCACCTCCAGCAGTCGCATCATAAGCTGCAGGTAAGTTACGCCACTCTAGCCATTTGCGTAAGTGACCGAACTATAACCAATCCTATACTATTCCTTCTTCTCTCTCCTCACAGGTTCTGCAATGAGCCCTGGGATGGTTCCAATTTAGTGCTGGGCACCATGTATGCTTACGATATATTTGCAGCCATGCCCTGTTGCGCTGAGCGATTCAAGGTAAGCCCAACGTTCACGCCCACTGCTCTCAATGATGACCAATGATGAAACTAACTTTAACTCTCTCGCAATATACTTCTCTCCCTCAATTTAGTGCAATAACTGCTTCAAATTGCTTATGCATCCGCAGCAGCGTCTCAGCTTCTACAGTGACTACTCGCATGGCGTCACCTGTCCCTATTGCACCACTCAGGATACACACTTTGTCAAGCCATTGTCTCTCTGCTACACCAAGAGCAATGCAGCGCGCCTGCAGTCCCTCGCATAACATGAGGCCCCGTTGGAGTCACCTACGGGCAATACTGGTAGCAGTGTGTCCAATGCTCCAACGGCCTCACAGCGGTCAAAGCAGCCGCTCTATAATGCAGCCATTGATTACTCAGCGCCGCTGCAGCAACACATTAATCCGGATCTTATTGGCGCTCATCCTCATGTACAGCAACATCAGCAGGTAAGCCGTCAGCAGCAGCAACAGCAGCAGGGTCAGCAGGGGCAGCAGATACAGCCACAAACCCCAACTGTAGCTGTGCCCGCACTGGCAGCGACAGCTGCAGCTGCACACAGCTCCAATTCCAACTATTTGGCAGCCTCACGCGCCTCTGCCAGCTTGGCCACAGCCATCACTAGCTATCAACAGCAGCCCACCAAGTTGAACAACTCGAATACCTTGATGGCCGATGTCATGAACAAGTATCATCATCAGCAGCAGCAGCAGCAGCAGCAGAAGCAGCTTATGGGTGGTAGCCACTTGCATGGAGTTGCACTGCCGGCCGACTCCACTATAAATAACAACAATAGCAACAACAACACTGGTGTTAGCAGTATTAATAACTTATTAATTAGCCATAATTCAAACAACATCAAACTAAACAACTGGATGCAGCCCACCGGCGGCGCCGCAGCGGCCGTCTCCACTGGCGCCAACAACAATGCTGAATCCATCTCTGCACTATGGGGCTGTGGCAGCAATGCATCCTCCACCAGTGGCTGCTCATCCGGCTCTGGCTCACAGCCCTCGCTGAGTCCCATAATCAGTCACAGCAAGGAGCTGCTCTGGGCACAAACCTCACCCAATGGCGGCGGCATGCAACTCAGGGAGCATTATTATGCAGCCAAGGATTTGCCGCATGCTGTCTCGCCCACAGCCTCGTTGACCTCATCCTCAGGCGCCAGTTCCATAGCTGGTGGCGTTAACAACAACTGGGTGCCAAATCAAGCTGCAGCAGCTGCTGCACGTTATGCCAAGCCTAGAGAGAATATCTGGGAGCTGCCAACTGGAGCAGCAACAGCAGCAGGAAACAATGCACGCGCAAACGACATGTTCAGCGATCTCTGGTGCAATTTGCACAATAGCCAGGACAACAATCACAAGGCCGACACCTCTGATGTCAGCTCGAATTCGTCCTCCTCAGCAGGTGAGTTGCTTGAGGCAGCCAATATATGGCGTCATGGCGCTGGCACTGTCACTGGCACTGGCAGTGTTGCCGGCATAGGCGCCATAGGCGGACGCGCGCTCACCGCCAATCAAAAGAGAGCCGCCTTTGGTCTCTTCGAGGAGCAGCTTATGGCTGGCGGCGGCGGTGGCGGCGGTGGCGGCGGTGTGGGCATCAATGGTATGTCAAATGGTGCCGCTTGCATGCAGCTCTTCAACGATTATCTCAATATGAACAACTGAGCGGCTACATTTTAATATTTAACACACTCTCACACACACTCACATGCAAACACATTTATACACACATACACAATTTTATACAAACTCTCTCACACCCACTCACACACACCCACACACCTACACCCACACAATGTTACTTTAGCGAAATTACACACTGCACTTTCTTTACGACGAAAGAGAGCGAAAAGCAAAAAGAGTGTAAGTAATTACACTGCACAACAAAAAAACAAAACAAAAAAAAGAGAGCGAGCGCGTTAAGAGAAACAAAAGCTATTAATTAATAACTGTTACTTTGTGTTTTAGACTTAAAAAATCCAACTTTTATACGAAAACGAAACACAAAGTAAAATACAAACGAAAAACAGAAGGAAAGAGCAAACTAAAAAGAATTTTCTTGTTATTTTTGTTGAGTTTTTTTTTTATACAAGCATTTTTTATGCAAATTTTTTTAGTTTTATTTTATAACAAAATTTTTACACTTAACCAAAAAAAAAACAAAACAAAAAAAACAAAACAAAAAAAACAAACCAGCGGAGGAGAAAACAAATTCAAAGCATCACGTTTGAGTAATGTTTATTAGCAAAGAAGAATATTCAATACAAAAAAAAAAACAAAAACGTAAACAAAAGCAAAGCAAGACAAACAAAAGTATTGTTTAACGAAAAACAAAGTAAGAAGTTTTTAATTGCTGTGCTGCTCAATAAAAAAAAAAAAACAAAACAAACACTAAATAAACTCTAAAACTATATATGCTAAAAATTATTAAAAGAAAAAAAATTACGTTTAAAAACAATTGATAATAAGCTGCACATCTTTACCTAACTATTGGTAATTATTCCTAGTTTTAGTAAGCGTGTCGTTTAAATCTTAAAAAAAAACAACGTTAAAATTAAGTTTTCTACTCTCTCAAAAAAACAAAAAAAAAACAAAATTTTAGACAAACCCCAAGACACTCACACATACACACACAACACACTCACACAAATAGCTACGAAAAGCGTTTGCAGCAAGTCAACTTTTTTTTGGGCCTTTTTTCGGCAGAGTTACTGGTTGCATATTCGGGCGTCTCCATATTGTATATTTTTTAAGTTTACAAAGTTTAAATGTTGTTTGCATTAAAACAAAAATATTATAAAATAGCAACAGCAACAATTTTTGGCGCAGCGTGATCATTAATTTAAGTAAGTTTTAAAAGTAAGCTTAATAATAGGTACACACTGGCTGTAAACAGTGTGACCAAAGTATATTTAGGTCTCTCTACTCTTACACTCTTTCGCTCTCTCTCTTAATCTTTCACTCTTTGTGCGTTTTGTACAGACAAAACCAACTATAGCAGAACAGCCGTTTGTGATGATGATCTCTGTAAAGTCTTCTTTCTCTTCCACTACACGCTCTATCTCTAACTTTCTCCCACTTACTTTCACTTTCTCTCTTTGTGTCTAACTAATCGTTTATTGTCTACTACTAGTTATTAGTCCTTGAATGTCGTGGTTTTTTGTTAGCTTTAAGCATAAGAATTTTTCTAAATTTTAAAGGTATGCAAACATCCCAAAACAATTTATAGAGCGGTTCAATGTTTCCTGTTTTGTGTTTATATATTTATTATATCTAGAAAGTCAGAAAGTCACCAGTAATCATTTAGCTATATCCCTCTTGTTTATATCCTACCCTCATGTGTATAGTTTCTCAAAATTTACTTTTAATGCAATTAAAAGTGAAATTCTGCAAACTATGCCACCCAAAAAAAAAAAAAAAAAAGAGCAGCAACTGTGTTAAATCCCCTTTAAATCGTATCCCTAGTACTCCCCACGTTACCCATTAAGCTTCGTCAAACTATCTGTGAAACGTAGTTGGTGGCGTGCTGGCTAACCCTTAGCCCCGCTTAAGTGGTTGCAAGTCCTATGCGCAAACTACGATTTTAAACCCAAACTGTGAGGCAAAATTTTCTAAAAATTGTAAAACAAACAACACTCTGACACGCGTTTTAAACAAACATTTTCAAAAAATGTCTAAATCGAAATCCAAAATTGCCTTTTTGTATGTAAGAAATTTGCTACAAGTTTCTGAAAAAAATTAAACAGCCAAAACTGTGAAGAACTCAAATTGTGTTGGTAATTTTAAATATCATATTTTGTTTACAATTTGGCAACTAAGATTTTTTACAAAAAAATCGGATAATCCCAAATATCTTTCATTTTCAAAACATTTTCAGTTCATTTCAATCAACTGTGAAACTACGCTACGTAACAAATTGATAACAAATTGTCAAGAAAAAAAAACACCTTGTTGAGATACAAAATTTTAAAAAAATTTAAAATCGATCATCAACTGTGTATAGGAAATTTCGAAGAAATTTTTAAAACATTTTTGCGATATGTTTTACTTAAACTATAAACTCCCTTTAAACTGTGAATGCTACTTTATTTTACTGTGTGAGAGATTACGTTACGTAAACAATTTCATGGAAATTACAAAAAAAATACCCTGTCTTGCAATTCTGTGTTTTCAAACAAAAAAAAAATCTGTGTTTTGGCATGCGTTAGGCATAGAATTTTTTGCAAAAAAATTCAAAATACCTTTATTTTGAGTGACTGTGAATACATACTTAAATGCTGACCATTGTGAAACGTTACGTTACGTAAAAAATTTCTTGGAAATTGTAAAAAATTGTTAAGATTTTTTCATAATTTTATCTATAAACTTTTCAATTATTGTGATAAATTGTATAAATTTTTTTTTCAATATTAAAAAATTTTGTGATATTGATTTTGAAAAAAAATTTAAAAACATTTAAACTCCATTTTTTATTTCTTAAAATCAGATTATTACTTTTTAATCCTAATCCCATGTGAAACTACGTTACGTAAAAAATTTCTTGGAAATTGTAAAAAATTGTTCAGCTGTTCATACTCTTTCAATTTATTAAATTTTAATATTTTAATTTTTCCTTTATCTATACTCTCGTTTAATTTTTTACTCTTGTGAAAATACGTTACGTAACAAAAATTTCTTGGAAATTGCAAAAACATTCTTAAGCTATAAATAATCTTTTCAAAGCTGTAGTTGAAGCTTAATTATTTACTCTATATTATGTGAAACTACGTTACGTAAAAAATTTCTTGGAAATTGTAAAAAATTTCGTGATATTAATTTTGCAAAAAATTAAAAAAGTTTTTTATTTAAACTTAATTTTTATTTCTTAAAAATACAAAAATACTTCTAAATACTTAAGCCATGTGAAACTACGTTACGTAAAAAATTTCTTGGAAATTGTAAAAAATTGTTGATCTGTTAATACTCTTTCAAATTTTAAGATTTAAATTTTTCTTTTCTCTTTCTTCATGTGATAAATTATATACAATATATTTTTTTCCAATTTAATTCAGGCATTTGATTATTTACACTTGTGAAACCACATTATTTTAAAAAATTTTAAAATTTTTAATTTGAACTTCATTTTGAGTCCTAATTCCCTGTGAAAGTACGTTACGTAAAAAAATTTCTCCGAGATTGTAAAATTGTTTTGCTAAAATCGTTGTGATAGTATTTTATACATTTTACCCCCTTTGATCCTTGAGTTTCATATGAAGTTACGTAACGTAAACATTTATATCTGTGAGGTTACGTTACGTAAACAAGTATACACCATGTGAAGTTACGTAACGTAATAATTTCCTAGAAATTTTAAAAAAGCTTGAAATTTTTTGTGATAAAATTGCATCTGTGTTTCTTCCTCTCTCTCTCTCTCCCTCTACCTGGGTTTTGCTCAATTATTGTATTTAAGTTTAAATTGGAAAATTATCATACCGCATTGTTTACTCTCTCTTACCCCCCCATCCACATAAAAAAAACCAAGAACGATACTATATTGGTGACTTTGAGCGTCTGAGATAAAATCAAACAACCAGAACTCTAACCGGAAATAGGCTTTACTTACCTTACAGCTGACTTTGCACTGAAGGCGCTGCGACGTAACACACACACACATACAATTTGGGCAAAATAAAAAAAAAAATACAAATTGCCGCCATTTTACATACCAAATAATACAAAATACATAAAATACACTTTCTATACAAAAAACAAAAATGAATACAAAAATACCAACACAAATCTAAGGAAAAACTGAGTGATAGTAAATTTTTTTAAAACAACGCAAAGCAATTCGTTTTGCAAACTTTATATAGCATTACCGTTAAGTTTATAAGTACATAACCTACACACACACACATACATAATTATTATTAAAAAAAAACACTTTTTGGCATTTACTTGAGAGAATTATAGAGTATATTCCCCCATAAGTGTATGCTATATAATTTTCGTCTAAATTTAAGTGATTTACATTTACTACAAAAAAAATATAAAGCTAAATTATTTATAGGCATACACACACACAAACACACTCAAACATACACTATATACTATATATATATATATATCTAAAACTATAAATATATGCGTAATTAATTGGTAATAAGTTCTATATAAAACAAACGTATGATAAACCTAAATAGAAAAAAGTATAACAACAACAACAACAACAACTACCACATAAGTCGGCCCGTGTTTTAGTTTTTTCATATATAAATATATATATATATTTTTTTTATGTAGTTTTCAATTTTATGTTTGTTTTTTAGTTAAATGTGCAAGATAAAAATGTTAAAAAGAAGCGAAAACAAAATATATAACTAAAATATTTTGTTACCGAATTGCAATTAAAATGCAGCGCGCTAGTGAGAAGAGTAAAGTAAACGTAAGAGAAGCAAATAGTAAAGAGCAACACTCACATACACACACAAACACTTATGCCCACCTCAACCACCAAGAAGTAAAGAGTAAAGTTAAAAATCAAGAGTAATGCATAACCCAACTAAACTTAAACTAATTAATTATATTAATAAAAATAAACATAGTCAGACTTGCTTACACACACACACGCACACGCATACATTGCGTTTGTAGCAATAAATAAATAATTTAATATTATTATTAATATAACTATTACAACTTAAAACAAAAATAAATAAAGCGCATACACAACTAGCAGGCAAATAAATAGTAAAACAACTAAATTTATTAAACATAATAAAATACGTTAACAAAAAACTAAAAAATTAAAAGCATTAAAATGTAATTTATATTACCTCCTTAGCAAAAATCATTAACAAAATGTTTTATAACAAAAAAAAAAATACTATATATTTAAATCAAAAGCTTATAATTCACAAACTTAAAAAAAATGCAGTTTTTGTTTAGTTTTATTTATGTGTGTGCATTTTTTTTCTTACTATTTTGTTGGAATGAAAAAAAATTAACACAACAAAAAAAATGAAAAAACAAAATATTTGCACGCAACAATTTTTTATGATCTTCATGTATGTATGTATGTTTTACACCCAAAAACAAAAAAATATACAAAACTACAAATACCAAATTTTTTATTTGTTCTTTGTTTACAAGCGCCAAAATGTTTAAACTTTAACCAAAATTCTTAAAACAAAAATATGCTTGAAAGCTCAAGTGCTGCTTTTAGCAATTTTTTGCGCTTTGCAAGTTTTTTCAAATACAAAAAAAAAAAATATTGTTTTTTAAATTTACTTTTAAGCAAGCTTGGGCTCTCTCAGATCATCTGATGACGAAATGTACAAATTGGTAAAGTTTAGGCAGTTTGCTAAATATAAACCCTCGAAATTGGCATATAAGACAGCAGCAAAGCGTAGCAAATATTTGTTTTTATATATTTTTAACTTATGCCTAATTTTTTAAAAAAACACACTTTTAGCTTCATTTTTTTTTTTTTTTTTGAAACACACAAAAAAAATAGCAACCGTTTACCACCCCCCCAAAAACTATTTTATTTGTAAACAATTTAGCACACTTTTTGTTTATATACATATGTAATTTTTAATGTGTAATAAATTACTTTGTACCTTTTATGTTAAACAAAATAAAGAAAATTGAAATAAAAATAAAACTAAATAAAACTTTTTCCCTTAAACACAAAAAAAAACCCCAGTGTTTTCGTCCTCTCTACTTTCCATATCCCACATCTCCCCAAAACAATCCCTACAACTACTGTACTACTTTTTTTTAATGTAATTTAGTTAAATATTTTAGTTGATTTTTATTATTATTATTATTATATTTTATGATTATTACTACACAATAAACATAAATAAAAATTAAATAAATGTAATTTGTAATTATATTTTGATAAACACAATTACACTACTTGACATACGATTTATATGATTTTCTCTTCTATTATTACAATTAATATTGAATTTTTGTTGAATTTTCAAATGATTAAATGAATATGAATATTTTTTAATATTGAAAGCGTGTTTAATTTGTTTTATTTATCTATTTTCATTTCAATTTGGTTTGTATGTATATTTCAACTGCATTTATAAATAAAATTGAATAATAATTGAAACTATTTTTAGTGCTATTAATAAACGCCGGACGATAAACTGCCGAGTTTGCATAAATAAAATTTTTAATTATAAAAATATTTATTTACTTAGTAGCATTTACTCTTCACGCAAGCATCCTTTACCGCAAAATGTATTGCTTAGCATTTAAGGTGACCAAATCTTGATGCCACCGCCGCCGCCGTCGCTCTTAGTTTAGAGCAAATCGCCAGCCATATATAGATAGTTTCCTTAGCGACGACCACCATATACCTCATTTAGTCTCATCTCTTTACACTAATTCAAGTGCATTACTTGGAAAAAATACCAGAACGTAGGAACATGTTAATCGCAGCATAATTAGCTTAGTAATCAGTTTTAGAAAAATGCTTTCAAGCAGTGGTCGGCAGAGACTGGTAGGGAGTGCAAAAAGATGATGATCAGCAATGTTAACAAACAGTGTGCACGCTATATAACACTTAGGCAGTGTGAACATAGCATACCGGTGTAAACTTTGCATACCGGTGTAAACATAGCATAACAGTGTGAACAGCTGGACGCCATTTTCCCAGAAGTGCCTCGCTCAGTCCGCTCAAACCGGAACAATTTTTTGATCAAAAAGAAATCGACCACTGCCGCAAAGTATGCTACATAATTTTTACCTATGGCTGGCAGACTTTGCTACCATCCCCGCATAATTATTGCTTTTAATTGTCAACTTGTAGTTTATTCTTCTAGTTTTTCGTTTTAGCTAACTTGCTTACTGAGTTACCTGTGACCTCCCCCACCCCCAACACCAAGTCCTTGTCCCACAAATCTCTATTCCAATTCCCTGCACTAAATCAATTTCTTAGTTGAATTTTGAGTTGAAAACGCAGTTCTTTGTCTGTGTCAATGTTGTAGTCGAATTTTTGTTCACGTTTGTTCTCGTTGTGTTAAAAAATTTCTTGCCAAAGTACAAAAACCAATTAAATCAATTCTTCGTAATTCCTAATTAAAACAAAAAAAAAAAAAAACAAAATAAAAAAATGCAATGTGTGTACAACCCTTTGAGTTACCTGAGATATTTAAATGAAACAATTTGCCCTTTTCTAATTTTCAATGTGATTTTTTTTGTTGAACACAGAAGCCAAGAATTGGTCGCCATTTTGGTTTTGTGTTTCTTGTTTTTTACTTTTTCTTGTAATTGAGGATCTCTCTTAATTTGTTTTTATAGCTAAACAACTTGTATAAATTAATT
This sequence comes from Chymomyza procnemis, assembly GCA_035046065.1. Classification (NCBI taxonomy): domain Eukaryota; kingdom Metazoa; phylum Arthropoda; class Insecta; order Diptera; family Drosophilidae; genus Chymomyza; species Chymomyza procnemis. Next base: position 1,629,658 of record JAWNOJ010000026.1, read on the forward strand.
TTTTTAATGAGCCAGCAACAACTTTTAAATGTTGTTATGTGTAAACTTATAAAACAGAATGTGTGAAACAGTTTGAAATGATTATTGTGTGGATGTGCTGAAGTGCTGTGTTATCGATGTTCTTGGAAGCGTTGAAAAAAAATCGATCAGGATGGTGTATTGGTAGACAAATTCATTTATTTTTTGCGTAAATTTATATTCTTAAGCCAATTTGCTTCAAATATTTTTATTTTAGTCACCTTTCTTTGAAATGAAAATTATTAGTTAAAAGAGTATGACTTGATTTCAACAAATCCGAACTCACCATTTATCCAAGGATGTTCAAAAGTTTCTTTTCTTATTTTAGAGCTTTATTCAGGTGTTTTTATTATTTATACATTCGTCAATTCCACAAAACTTACACTTAAATAGTAAAAAAAGAAGTAGAGATTAGAGATCTCTTTCTATTTATAGTTGTCGTTCTGTATTAGTCTATAACAAGCAATATAAAGTAAACCCAAAATCTGCTCTTGATATTTGACGATAACTTGAGCCAAATCGCAAAGAAATCTCGATAGTTTTTGCATAAACATTTTCCACACAAATGCAAGAAAATTTAAAATTCATTGAAATTCTATAAAAATAAAATTACATTCCCATACAGGATTTATGCTTTTGAAATCTTTAAAAATTGCGTTTTTTTCAAAAATTGAAAAAATAAAAAATATTATTTTGTCCATGGTCTACAGGGGCACATTTATTTTTATTATTTATAGCAAAAAAGAAAACCAATATCCCAAAACAGACATAAAAAGCGCATCCTAACTATTAGTATTCTGTTTATTTAGTATTTTCTTGCTATATTTAACAATAATCTAGTATTTTTGTTATTTAACTGCTGATCCCATTGCAAAAACTATTGCGCTTCGGCATATTTTGCAACAATCTTGTCTATGTTTATCGATAACACAGCACTTTTCGATACTTTCACATGCAATAATCGAACAAAACTGTTCCCACAAAGGGCTACACTTTTTAGTATTTAGATTTAGTCTCGTGTGTATATATATAAGCGCAAACATATATTATCTCTGTATTATGTATTTAAAAATGTCAAGAAGCAGCATATGAAGTTGATTAGAATTTTACGTTAAAAATTTTTGTGCACGCCTCCTCCCCGCCCAAAAAATATAAAACGCAACAGTTCTACAAAGAATGTGTTACTGTGTGGGGGGAGGGGCTTAAGGTTTTGCTAGAAACGAATTTCTTTTAAATATAAAATAAAATACATAAATAATTGGTATATTATGGTATTTTGAAGCTAATTTAGATTAAGCACAGCTAAACACCCCCTCACTCATACACACACACACACACACTCACGCCTAGTTTTAAGCGCCAAAAACCGATTTCTGGTCAGCAATGGGTGAATTGAGCCGCTGGTACAGTGGACCAACAATCGGTTAAACTTGCATGCAAATCATATGAAAAACATACCAAAAATACTTAGCATAGGTCTTTTTTTAGTATTTAAATTACCTAGGCATATGCGCTTCTACTGCTATATGCGTCAAGTTTTTGCCCCCCCTCCGTGTGTTAAGCAAGCAATACGAGCAGAAGACCGCACTATATATATTGTATATATATATAAAGCTAAAGAGCTGCTAAGCGGTCCCGACTCGCTGAACAAACTTTTCTTTAGTTTATAGTTTCCAGCCTAAGCAATATAAAATAGTTAAGCGTTTTAATACTAAATAATAATTATAATGTTTAATAGTATTTATAGTATGGCATATGAGTCTTTATATACATATAAACTATATATGAATTGTCGAACAATCGTTGCATTTGATTTTGCTATAAGTCATCGTCTATAAGTCAGCGTATTTATGTGTTGTACTCTACTCAGTCTAGGTTTTAGATAACGCCGCACTTATATTTTTAGTATTTAAATGCTATATACATATATGGTTTTTTTGAAGCGTTTTTGTCTGCCGAACAATATAATACTCTCTCGATGTTGTGTGTTTTACTTATTTCTGTGTGTGCTTAGTTATAGGTTGAAAAAAAATAAAAATAAAATACCAAACAGAGCGAAATGATGATAAATGAAGATAAAACGTATAGGACTGATGGCAAATAAATACCAACAACATGAAGTAAAATCTTGTGATGTGTGCTTAAGAACAGAAAACAGTGTATGCTTAAAGACTGACTGACTGATTTGCTATAAAGAAAAACAAAAAACAAAATAAAGAATGTACTTTGTATAAAATTCACTCCCTCTATATATATATACATATATAACTTTATATTAGCATTGATGTAAAACTTAATAATTAACAAGAAAAAATCAAAGTAAATGTGTAAAAAGCAAAAAACGCAAGCAAAGGCATCCAAGCAATTCAGGTACTTAATTTATACAACAAAGAAATTCAAGGACTTCCAAGTAAACAAACCAAAATAGAGACTAAAAAAACAAAAAACAAAAGTACTGCTAATAAAGAAAAAAATTTCTACCTCATTGTTAGTAAAGAAAAAATACCAAAAACAAAAAACAACAACTTTTGTAAGTTAAGCTTACAAATACCTCAACAATACATGAATAATTAAATAAAAAATGACATTTAACAGCATTTTAATTAAATTTAAACATAAATTTAAACAAGTCACAACATGCAGCATTTACATCATCTCTGCAACATGTCAACTGCAGTCATCAGTCATCACACACACACATGCATCATCATCATCATCCAACATTTTTTCATAAAATATTTCGCCCAAAAACCAGAAAAAAAAAATACACATAAAACACATGTAAGAAAACAAACACCAAAGCAACATTTTCATATATAAATTTAAGCTAAACCGAAAAAAAATACCAAATTTTTTTAAACTTTAAGCACAGCCACAAAATATATACGAAATTTAGCATAAGTTTTGGCATAAAATCGTTTAAGTTGAAAAATAATTTGTTTTGCACGCATATCGTCACGATATAAAATTCAAACAAGCAATCATTTTTCATGTACAACAGAAATACTATAATTTTGCATTTTTTGTAAAAACTTGAAAAAGAAAATCGTAAAAAAAAAAATTATAAAATTTACTTGAAAAGAGCTCCCCGATATGTGATATTTAATTGGTAAAGGCGTTACATGAAACATTGGCAACATTAACTCAAAACTGTGAGCATTGATTGGCTTGGCTGGCCTAGCACTTAAGTTCGCAAGCGAAACACAATTCTAGAGAGTGGTACTGTGAGCATGAGAAATGATATGTGGTATTTTATACTCGAAAAAAAAAAACAAAAAACAAACAAATTGGCTTGAAATTTTCAAAATTTTTGCACAACTGCAGCATTAAGCTTAACTTAGTTTTAGTTTTCGTCTTAAATTTACGTCTGCGTCAGCTAAAAAAAAAACAATCATAAATACTAAAAAAACCAAAAAATTCGACATAAAACTCACAACTGTGACAATTTGTTTAAGGCAAAATTGCTCACAGAGCAAAAATTTTTCAAAAAAAACCAAAAATGTATTTTTGTGGCTGCTTAAAAACTAACACTTCATAAACTAGCATTAAGCTTATATTAACTAAAACTTAGTTACGCTTAAGTCTAAGCACGCTTCAATTAGTCATAGCAACTACTTATAAACTCAAAAACCTACACATATATATATACATATATATGTATATATATGCAAACACAGACAAACACAATTACAAATTAAAGGAATACATACCTCAAATTAGAATTTTTCTAGTTTAATTCTTACAGAATATACATATAAATGTTAATCAACGTCAAAGTAAATGAGAAAACAAAAATACCAAAAAAAAAATGTGCATTTTTTAGCAGGCAAGTTATATACGAAATTTTTTAATAGTAAAATTCGAAAGCAATTTAAACTATTACAACAAATGCATGCAAACTCTAAGCTAACAAGTTTTTAACAATAACATAATAAATCAACTAGTTATATATAGCCAACTACATACTCTATAAATGCTGCCAAAAAAAACAAAAAACCAAAAAAAAATATCAAAAGCTGCCATAAAGAAATATACTAACTTAATAATTTTTGTAGTGAAATCGAAGAAATCCACAAAATACCAAAAACTAACAATATCAAACTAACATGGAACTTCAAATGTAGTACTTAACTTGGCTATTATTATTATTATTATGATTATTACAACTACTACTATTATTATTATTATTATTATATATGAAAGATATTATGATATGTATTATCTATTATATATATATATGACATATAGCATATATTGTATATGAAGTTTTTCATTGTACTATGTATAAACTATTAAGAGGAAATGCAAGCCAGAAAACTTGTCATTATTAAACTTTGTATGTTTCGTTATATATGTGCGTCAACTAGGGCCTGTAACCCTAAGAAATTTATATATATTTAGTCCTACACACACACACACACACTCACCTACTCCCTATAGACGTAGCACCCAACAAAGTCTACGCTTTTCTTGTAGGCGCAACTTAGGCGCTGGACGAGCGGGCTGCTGGTAGTCACGTCTACTCACATAGTTGAATTTCTGCTGCTCAGGTAAAGACGTGCACTAACTCAGTACCCGCATATTATTATTATTATTATTATTTTTTTTTAACAATTTGCTCTAAACATTTCTTATATTTTTTTGTGTCTCTCAATTTCGCATTGGGTTTTTAGCTTTTATGAAGATAACACGCAGTTGAAGCGCCATAGTAGAATTTTGTTTAAGTTTTTTGTTTCGTTTCTATTATTGAAAATAAAATTTATCGAAATACTTACATAAAATAAGCATTAAAAAAATATTTAAACAAAAAACAAAAAAAAAACAACCACTTACCTTATTTAGATGCAATGAAACTTTAATTCCTTGAATTAGTCAAATTTGATTTTGGACCTGAAGAAAAACAAAAAAAAAGTTACCAAAAACAAATGTAAAACATAAAAAAAATACTTGCTAAATAGACAAATATGCAGCTAGGGTTGCCAAGTTAGTGTTTGCCGCAACAGCAACCCTGTTATTTTTAACTTCTATATTATTTTTTACTTCTTCTACTTTATGTCAAAGCAAAATACTCATTTCAATTAGTACATACCTTAAAAAAATACTAAAACATAAATACTAACAAATGAATACGTATTTAAATGAAGCTTTTCATTTTCTTGTTAAAAAAAAAAACAAAAAAAAACTAAAGCAAATATACAAAAATTATACAAAAAAAAATACAAAATAAAAAAAATGAAAGCAAAAAATTACAAAGTAAAAACATTCAAAGATACAAAAACATGAACCTCAGCACTCCTGCATCCTACACAAATGTAACAAAGTAAAGACAAAATACTAAAAAAAAAAATACATAAAAAAATCCTAGCAAAATCAAACATAATATTATATTATATTGAGAGCTGAAATAATTACAAAAAAGAAAAAAATACTAAACAAAGTATTATACAAACAAAAAGCGCCCCTCCCCCTTTTCGAAAGTACAAATTGTTTTTATTGTGAAAAGAATTTTTTAAAAAACAATACGCCTAAAAAACGTATTCTATGCAAAGTTAAAAACTAAAGAAATGGCAAAATGTATGACAAAGCAAAGTGACAAAAGCAAGAAGATGAAAAAAATACTAAATGAAAATTATGCAGCTCCCAAAAGTAAACGAAATTTTTTAAAAACAATAACTCATATTAATTGTTTACAATTTTTTTTAGCATTTTGCTTCATTCTCTTCAAAGTACTTTCTGCTCATTAAAATCAAACAAATACACAAATATCATATAAAAAATAATCGCAACAGAAACTCCACATTGCTTCAACTTAAATACTAAAAAAAAGTTATTAAAAAATACTTAAATTAATACTGTAGCCGCCTAGAAAATGCAAAAAATAAAAGCCACAAAAAATTGAAGCTTTTTGATAAAAAATAATATATACATTAAAGTTAAAAAAAAAAATTCGATAAATTTAACATTTAAACAATAATTTTTTAACAAATCTCTCTATGCTTAAAACAAAATATTTACAAACTAAACATAAAAATACATTTTATTGGCGAATTAACAAAAACAAATATATAATATAAAACTATATATAATTATATTATATTATATATATATCGCATTATAGTAATCACATTTAGCACTTAAAAACCAAAAATATATATATATATAATATGCGTATTTGTCTTTATTAATAAATATAAAAAAAAATAAAATAAAATTTATTATATACATATATATTATATAACGATTAACACTTCTAATTATATATTTTATATAAGCAACAACAAAACAAAAAACAACAAAACACGAAAAATCGTAAAATTTGTAAAACGCAGACTTTAAACACAAAACACGAAAAAAAACAAAACAAAAAACAAGAAATCTTTCAATAAAGTGCGACCATTGTCGTTTATAATCATCAAAAAAATAAATTTTGAATTTTTATTTTGGGAATCGGAGTTTTCATATAGCGGATTGATGCATTTGTTTGATGGAAGATATCGAAAACCATAAAATTTGCCAAAAGTTTTCTAGACATCTTAGGAATGTTGATAATTACTCCAATCCAAAATCTAAGTACCTTCTGCTACTATGTTGAACGTTTTGAAATCTACTGCTCTCAGATAGAACGTTCTACGAGAAGCACACAATCGTCACCTCTGCACTATAATACGTAAGACGCACTTGAAAGATAGCCTTGAGCTGGAGTTACCGCGCCAGCGGTCGGCAGTAGATCTTAAAATCTTCAGAAACTTTTTACTCAAACACTTAGGTGTTCCTGGCTAAACGAAGTAATGCAATAATTAAAGTCAACTGCAATCGCGACGGTTCGCCAAATCTTGACGTATAGCATGTGGGCCTTGGTGGCGTAGTTGTTGCGCACTTACCTCTAAATCGAAAGGTCGCTGGTTCGATTCCACCCTGTGGCACTGTGTTGCATTTGTCTAGCAATTGCATTGGTACCAAATAAATAGACGCTATTGAACTAGGAAAATCCCTATTAATAAAAGACATCTCCATTCGGATTCGGCTATATGGCAAACTGTAGGTCCCAGTTCTCTTCGAACAGCTATTTATAGAGATAACTTCTGCATCGCCCTTGGAGCGTTGACTATAGTCGACCATAGAAATCTTTCTATCTATTTTGACATCTAGTGCTCTAAGGGAAAACGATTTGGGATAAGAACACAATCGCCACCGTTGCTCAATAGCACGTGCTACTTCTTCAAACATTGGTTGTAGGTCCTGCAGTTTTTAAAAGCTTAGCTTTCCGTTGTTAATACTTTGAGATAAATTTGTTATTTAAGTCAACTGCAAGCGCTATGGTTCGGTTTAAGTAGACGTATAGTTTTTACCAAATACCATCAAGTCCATCAATGAAGCATGTAGCCTTGACAAAAGGCTTTATTCCACACAGTCTCATGCAAGGGCTTTCAGTTCTCAATAGCTTCTTTCGAAATTTCTTTAGAAATATTTTCCATTGCTTTCGTAGTCGATTCAATCTACTGCTGCTTCATGATTTCTAATCCAGATCCCTCATACTCTTATCAATAAATGACGCAATAACAACTTGGACGGATGCACAAAATCAACTTTTTTTTTCAAAACTACAAGGAAGCAAAATCAGAACTAGCCAAAAACTCTTTTACCGGAACATGAACAATTACTACTCGTTCGTCGGTATTCCCATGTGAATAGCTTAATCCATTTACAGAAATGCAAGGATAAAAGGAAAAAGAACTAAAAATTCGCCGAAGAACAAGTGTCCGCCGCAGTACCCACAGTTGCTCGATATGAGTAAGAAACGTATGCATTGGGATAACATACATCAGCTCTGAGGTACGAGCATCTTTCCTAAAAATTATGCCACAGTGAAGCTAGTTGGCAGTACCAAAACAAACTTCCTACTTCCCATAACCAGAGCTAAAGTGGCCATTTGCTTCCTTCGCAGGTTGTGGTTGACAAACTACCAAGCTGCTTCCAGCTTCTCATTATCTCTTTTCTCCATAAGATTACCTCTGGTAATCGGCACTACAATTCATCAATTATCTCTATGAAATATACTCTTCTACCAAGTCAGCAATCCCCCCTTCGTGTTTCGTGAAAGTGTTACAATAAAAACAAAAACGAATCCTTCCATAAAGTGAGATCAATATCGTTTATAATCAACAAAAAAGTAAAGGACTTAATCGTTACAACTTGTTTTTCAATTGAATGAACGCCACTGCCGAAGCGGTTCGCTTGGTTGCAACCAACTCCCCAAAGCACACAACTGGGGCAGTAAGTGGTCAGCTGCAAGTGGCTCAAGTCTCACATTTCAAAAGGCAATGCCAAAAGCCCTTAGGGTCCTTAAGCAATGCCCACAAAAGAAGGGTTAGGATGGCTTTGAAATGGCGCATTGAAGTGCCTTGCGACGCATTATTTTGTTGACATTCGTTTGGATGGACGCTTGGACAGACAGTTATTGAAGCATAGTCCATTTGATGCCTGCCCGATAACTGGCCCTTTGGGTGGCTTACTGCTACTACTACTACTACTCATTTGTTGTTTTCGATTGTTTTAATCGATAAGCCCCCCGGTGAAAGCCCCCCCACCACCACTGTACATATTTAATTTACCACAAATGGCAGCTTTTTCGTTGAGACGCCTTGGCTTGGGAGCGGGTTAAGTGCAGCTGTGGCCAGCCGTTCTTCAATTAGTGTTTGTAAGCTGTATACCTGCTTAGCTTTCTAATTAATTTTGGCCAAGCGCAAATACACATTCCATGTGGCAGCAGCTGCAACTGTTACGTCCAAGACGAGAAAACCAGAGATGAAATCCAATTTTGTTGCAACCCAAAACACAACAAAATTTCACTCCAAAGCAGCAAGTGCACTTGCAACACACACACACAAACTCTGTACAAATTCAATTGCAACTAATGCACTTCATGCGTCTTTTCCGATTCCTTAAACAATTCCGAAAAAAAAAATGAGAGCTCCCTGCAACTCCGCCACCCATTGTACCAGCATGCAGCGCACTTAGCTCCAGACACGTCTGCGTGTGAAGTTTAAGCTGTTTAACGTCAAACGGAGCAAGTGGCCCTGGATTTGCTCTCGTTCTTGTTGGTCTCTGCCTGAGATGCCAGAGGTTATGTGCACAACCAAGCAGCGAAAATCAAATACGAGTTCCTACTGGCTTGACTCTAATGTGCGGGTGTCCGGTGGGTGTTACTACTACAAATAGACTGCGCCACGAATCGTTGCCGTTGTTTGCCGCTGCTCATGTTCCGTCCCACTTGTACCATGGTGTGACTACAGCTGTGACTGCATTACGTGGCACAATCGAGACGTCCCAGTGTAAAAGCTGCTATCGTCTGCGTGTCCGGCATGGCAAATATTTAAGACAAACAATGCACTTAAATCAAAAGCAAGCCATGTCTGCCGCATAACTCCGCGACAGACACAAATCTATTTAGCTCCCTGCCACTGACTTTGCCATATTTGTTGCATACTTTGAGGCACCACAGCCAAGGCAAATTGTTTATAGAAGATTCGCACTGACATCTTACTGCAAACCTTTCAACCAAATACGATGTGTCAGCTGCGCTAACAAGAATTGCGCCGGAGCAGCGCCTACCCGTGAGCTGTCAGGCTTAACCAATGTCCAAAATTTGATGTAACATTTCACTGAAATTTATGCGAGACTGTTTTACCTTATCTGGCAACTTACCAAACAACAGAGTTCGATAGCCTATAGGTATGTTCCTGTACTGCTTATTGGATCACGTTTTAGTTGTAGTTTTTTTAGAAGAGAATTGGAATGCAGGGACTTTCTCAATCTTAGGCAAAACTTGAAATGCTAACTTTCATTTCACCCACCCATTGCGAAAACAATACTCTCAGTTAATCGTGGAATAATTGAAGGCAACTATCGCACCTTACCAACCTCAGAAGGTTCAAGTGGTCGCATGCCCGGACATCGTCAAATCCCTTCGATTCACTTCATTACCTTGACGTGATTCTAAGGTTGTATACCATTGGACGTTCGCGAAGTCAAGCGGTTCAATTAAAACCTAGGACTACCTAAAAATTGGCAAATTTGACTTCGCTCAAATAATTTTTGTCTGAGTTTTTCGTAAATTCAAATTCAAAAATGTTTTAAAACTGGGCCGATTCTGCGTCTAAGAGTTGTTTTTTTGGTAATTTGCAAACACATCATGGTATGTTTTCTAAAAGATGGATTAAGTCAAAATATCTGACCTTTAAGACCCCATTTTACAATAGAAGAATTAGTATGCGATGATTCTAAAAACTTTCTGACGAATCTGTAGCACTATCGTTATGGGTCCCAGCAATAAGCTGAGAAAAAATAAACGACTAATTCGCATAGCCATCCCTCAGTCGGAGCAAAGGCAAAATGGGTAAACAAGAGCTGGGAATTGTGAGAAGAGACTTGAAAAGCCATTCTTATTTAATGTTTCAAAGTTTCGACGCCATAAAGTCGGCCTTTTCTTGGCTTTTCTTTACGCTTCTACAGCGGTAGAACAATTTTGTTCATGCAAGCATAGGAAAGCCGTGGTACTTTGTCGTTCTAGTAATCGTGCAAAATGTCGTTGTAAGACGAATCTGAAACACTATCGTATGAGGACATATCTTTTTGGCAAGTTATGTAGAGGGCGGTACTTAACTTAAGGTAGTTTTGAGAGGCATTGAAGTTCTCGAAAACTTTGAATCTGATTTTGCCAAACTTTATATATTTAACGATCCCAAAACAGAATGCATGTTAGTCGGATATGTGGCGTGGAAGTCAAAGTTGTGGTAAACCAGATGCATGGAACCTAGAATTAAAAGATAATTCCCATAAATCCCACACTTTTGCACTTTCGCCGTCGTGCCGTCGTAGAATAGAACGAGTTGGCTCTTTAAAGATGTGGAGAGAAAAGCAGAAAAAAATATTGAAAAGCCGCTTTCCCAGGCTTATTTATTAAATAACTCACAAAAAAGTGCTCCTTGCAAATTGCCAATGTGAACATAGCATAATCCCCGCCAGATATACTATTTCGTCCACTTTGATTGCACGCAAATCAGCTTTTATTTGCTTGGCCTCTCAACTGAATGCCATTTTACAATTTCGCAGCATTTTCTGCAACTCTGTGGCCCACACGTGCATTATGGGGCAATCTTTGGGATTTGCTGGATACATATATACAATGCTACCACCAACCAAGTAGTATATAAATGTACACATTGAATGACCCTCTTGGGAAATTCGGTTCAACATATTTGTGGCCATTGAACTAAGCGCCGAGACCGATAAACACGACGACAACGACGACACAGTGAGCAAAGGACTCGAAGGAGATGCAAAAGTAAAAGTGCCGCATGGACCTTATCTCAAAAATGTCATGTTGTGGGTTTATTCGGATGGAGATTCAAACAAAACTTTGCGCAAAACTTTTGCCTTGTGTCAATGAAAATGGTCAGTTAAAAAATGTTAACTACAAAAGGATGAGGAGTGAATGGGTCGCTGGAATTCTGTCGCCTCAGTTGTAAAACAAAGAACAAAGCATAGTCATAAGTCTGGACAGAATGATAATTAGAAAACTTTTCATGCAACATTTTTGGTTTATGAATGCCGCGAGCTATATGCTCTTGACCACTCACTTGCGTGTTCCTTGAAAGATTTATGTGGCATGGCATAGGCGTTCGTAAGTAGCGTTGTCCCAGGCAAATTAAACATGATAATGTGTTCTTATCTTTATAAATCAAAGGGTATTACACAACACGCCGCTACCCTTGCCACATAAGCAACCCAAACGCGAGGGGGTAGCAAATTCATTCATATGCGTGCCACAAATGCCAGAGATTGTTGCAAACCCTTTTGGCAAACAACTTTTACATATTTTTAATGATTTATTTGCAATTTAAGCAAGATTTCTTACTTAAACTCTTTTCTTTTTTTTTTTTTTGTCTAATAGCCCCAACGACACCGTCAACTGGTCATACATACATTTGGCTCACTTTGTACCCCCTCGCCATATATTTTCTTTTCTTCTTAAAGAATTCCCACAGATGCGACGCACATGTATGTGTTGCTGAGTTGCCTCAGTGGCGTAGAGAACTCTTTCCGAAGGGGAACTCCATGTTCTGAACAATTTACCAAGAGAAACCTGTTTTTGAGACTCAACGTCCCTGACAGCGGCGACCCTGTACCATCATTGAGATACTTAATGTTCCAAGAGTAACCCACACGTTGACCAAAACTGCCTTCTCTACCCCGTGCCTGCTGGTGTGCTAATATGCAAATCCAATTTATTGCACTTGTATGTCCGACGTGAGTGTTTGCGTATCTGTGTGTACCAATCCCCCAATTCAGGCGTGAGTTTTACGAATCCTTTTTATCTATGCTGTCGCCTGGCGTGCGGCGGACGCATAAATCTTGTATAGTAAGTTGCTCCTTGCCGAGACATAAGGAGTCAATATGCTAAATCAGCAGACGCCTTGCCGTGCTTTTTGGGCATGGGACATCTGAAAGTGCGCCCCTTGGACATTTACAAAGACATTTCAATAATGCTTTCAGCTTGGAATGCAAAGGCGACAATGTTGGCATTAAGATTTCAAGCATGTCTGTAGAATTTTAATCATTCTTGGTTGCATTTGATGTACTTTTGTCATATAAACTTGATTAAAAGTTGAAAGTTGTTAAGGAAATGTAGAATGGCAGCGTGTTGGTAAATATTGCATATAAACAGAATTATTAACGATTTGGGGGGGGTCGTGAGGGCAAGAAGACTAATTGAGATTTAAAAATAATTACAAACATGCGAGAGTTTAACTCGACACCTGCAGACAAAAGTGAGTATTGAATGTTCACTCGCAAACAAAAAATGGTTACGACGAAAAGCGAAACACTCAAAGGTAGAAAGTATTTTTCTCAGTGCACACAATAACTGTTTGCTTCCAATGTGTTGGTGTGTTTCTTTATATGTATTGGTATTTGCACTTCCAAAAGAAACGATCTGAGCGACAGTGACTTATTTAAAGTTTGCGCAGATTTTATTTGATAAAAAAATGGGATTAAAGGTATTAACTTTTCTGTAGTTTTTAGTTGAGTTATGAAAATCTTATTTGTAGTCCGTATCGTTTGAAAACTCAAACTTTTGACAAACTTCGTTTCATTTGTTTTCATACAACAATACAATTTCTAAGAGAGCGTATTAAATTTTCTTAAATTTTTAGTTTAGATATCAAAATCATATTTGTACTTCATATTGTTTTAATAGTCAAACTTTTTGTAAAATTCATTTTATCATTTGTCTACTAATTGTTAAGATAACCAAAAATGTGTAAGGATGAAAGTTTTTCAAAACACACATATTTGCTTAATAGTTTCTTTATACTTTTTAATAAAAATTGCTTTAAAAGTAACTTGTTTTTATAGCGCTTTATGTTTTACTTACTTTCCATTCACCAAAGTCCATCCAGCAACTTTATGCACACTCACTACACTTTACATAACTCATATGCTTATCCATATATTGCACTAACACAATTACACCAAATCAGTGCACTTAAAATATAACAAATAATAACAAAACACTTGCACAAAAAAAAAACAACAAAAAAAGGAAACAAATCACGCGACTTCAACTAATTATGACTTTGCACGGCGAGCATCGCCGGTTCACTGACCTCTTAAAATTTTTGACAAATGAAGAGAAGGTGCAGATCAATCAAATGCACGCACACCAATGCATTTATGCAAGTTATGTGACTCTCTGTATTTGCTCTTCTTTTTGTTATTAGCATTTTGGGTCATTTTGCTTTAGATAAACGCTACTTTCAATAAGAGCAAGATTAAGAGTTTTCCTAGATTAAGTATTACAGGATATTTAATTTATTAGTTTATCGCTTTAGTTAAGTTCATAGCTTGATTATTAATCATTTCTTTATTATGATTCATGTATATTCATATGATAGTATGTATATTCATAAGTGTGTAGGACACTATGTAAGGTTAGAAAAAAAAGGGGGTTAACCCTTATTTAACCGCACCTTAAAAAATGACCCATGCAACAACAAAAAAATAAAACAGGAAATTTGTAATAATAATATAAAATAAACATATTAGCCACACAACAAAAAATAAATTTTTACGCTTAACTATGCTGTCATCGCTACAATTCCAAGCATGGAAATGTATTTATTAGTAAATATTCCAACTGAACCGACAGTTTATAGTCGAATGCGAAGGTATGTTACCTTTTATTTACAGAGATTTACAGAGAGGTACGCCACCATAATGCTACAGACGAACTCATCAGCCTTCAAAACTAAGCTTTAATGGTAAGAAACCAAGAAGCGGCATAAATGTTGATGACGTTCTTTTGATAATGATAGGACACAACTTTTTTCTGAATAATTAAATTTCGATTGTAATTTATTACTTATCAGCTGTTATTGTAAATCAAATTAACATAGTGACGTAAGCAGATAATGAAGGTTCAAAGTTAAGTATGATGATGCATACGACCAAAGCACTTATACTCGTATTTTATAGGTGTTCACTGTATAGCAGAAGACTGCTGGTTGGTAGCAAATAAAATCTACTGAACCTAAATAAAATATGAATTGTAATTTTGCTCTTAAACAACATAGTTACCAACTACATAATATGTATGCCATAATCTGCGCCATAGATTTTAAAAACTGCCCTGTAGTTAAAAACAAATTCTCTCAGAATATCGTGCTTTTTCTTTAATTGGTTAACTCTAGGCAATTGCATAATTTGGAATTTAGACAATTGAGTTCGCGCTTTTTCTATGCTCCTAAATTTATCAACCAAAAATTATGTTTTATGTCATTTAAATCCAATTGTATGACTTTTTGAAAATCGTTTTAATAAAAACTGGAAGAAAATTAAAGTTGACAAAGAAAACTATTTGTATTTAGTAGAGCGAGCTATACAAGCTTAAACAATTTTTAACTTATTACTAATCTCATATTAACTTTTCTGTTGTCGTTTAACTTTAATTTATTTCACAATAAACAGTGGAGCTGGGACAATAAACGTATATCGATGGCAAAAAATAGCGTTGGAAATTGTTTTTGGGAAATAATTCAAACGCTTGAGCCGAACATGATGAACATATCTGAATTTGATGGCTTGATTATTGCTAATAACAAGACGATTCATCGAGTATTTCTGACTGGAGGCAAATATTTTACATTTTTCTATATAAAGCTGATTGATTCAGGTGCCAGTAATGCGCGATAATATTTAAATAATAATTAATTTGACTTCTCAAACAACTTTGTTGTTTGTAAGGATAACTGCATGGTTGTCATTGCTGAATTAAAAGAACGAGATTTATAGTGTGAAAGGCAAATAGGTGAACCGAGAGAAAATATTTTGCTTAGCTATGCAAATGAGTGAAAGACAAAGAAACTGCGTTGCGATAAATCATGCAAGATGGAAAATGCTCTACGGAACAAGCGGTTGACAGCAACGCATAACCGGTTTGCTTAGCCGCGCAGAACGACACTCTACGTACCCCCTATAGGGGCTGCCAAAGAAAGCATTTTATGATTAAACAACCAAATGCAATATTATCAAAAAATAAAACTGCAATAAGTACGGCGTCTATCGGACGACAACGATTTGTCAACAGGCAGCACAAATGTGGATGTGATAAGCGCGTTTTGTTTATCGCAGTGCCAAATAAATCACCCGCTCGTCGTAGAAACATTTTTCCAGTATTTATGCATGACAGCATAGAAAAAATTCGGCAAAAAAATGCAATAAAAATCATAGTAGAAATCAAGCATGACAAAAGTTTTTTTTTTTTTTTTATTTTATCGCAAAAGCAACGATATGAAATTTTCTCCGTTTTGCGAAGATTAATAGTCGTCCAGTTGTCATGGTCCATTTGTATGCTGGGCAGGCGTGCCCGTCTTTGCTTGGGTCAGCAAATTGTGTTCATACTTAACAGAAAATTTGCGGCCAATTTGTGTATGTAGCTGAAAGACATTGATGTAATTTTAAAATTCAGCGTGACCAGCTGGGTCTGCATCTGTGCAAATATTGGCTTATAAAATTGTTTAAAATAGCAGTGGCGGCGGCAAGCCAATAATAGTCATGTGGCATCGGTCACGCTCGCCTGCACATCCCGCCCAGCAAAGAGAAAAAACCCAAAAATAAGTAACATCATCACCGCAACTGACATTTGCCACAATTTATCATAATTCAATGCATGACATGTCCTGTCAATCATTGACAACGAAAGGGTGAACTGCTGAACGTGAACACACATTAGTCACTTGCCTCCAGGGGGTCAGAGCGACGGACCGACTGTAGGACATTTTTACAAGTGACTTATGAATTATTCTTTGTACTTACATATTTCGTGCCGCCGCCATGTCACATGCGTTTTCTTTGGATTTTATGTGCTTTACTTTATGTATTTTCGAATCAGATTAGTGCAGTTAAAGTTGGAAAAGGCTCAATATTGGGAATGGGTGGGCAAATCAAAAGGAATCGGCGATGCGCATTAGCCTCTTTTAGCTTTTAAGTAAATGTTATGAAAAGACGTGACCAAGCGCAGCTACCAACAGCAACAGCAACTTAAGTGCCTTGATAAGAAGACAACCCTACTATAAAGCGCTGAAATCCCAAGATAAACAATATTTCAATAATGTGTAGGTATTGTTTTATTATGTTTATTGTGAAAAGTTCAAGTGTCGTAATTGACAAAATGTATATGTACGACGTTTTCTTTCTTTGTAATATTTTGCTGAATGGCTGACAACTCTATTACCTAGGCATGTGACTTAAAACTATGCAAAATCTCGAAAATTATATAAGTTCCGCACATGTTCTTAAGATGATAACGAGTCTTAAAGTATTGAAAATAAATCACAATCGTATTGAACTGATAAATACGTGCACAGTTGTTTCGTTGGTTAACAAAAGAAAAAAAAAAGAGTGAAAGAACAAAGTCATTGATTTAACTGTGCTTGACAATGGGAACCGAATCAAAACCAAAAAATTATTTATTGGACAAGTGTTTTCGAAAAAAAAAACTACAACTTTTCAATATGACACTTAGGGTTTAATGATTTAATGGAATAGATAACACAATACTAGCTCTGGTTTTTTGCTGCTGATGTTTTTTGTTTTTATATGTTGCTAAGTCTATTAACATTTTTTAAATAAATTTGTGGGAAAGCACAGTAAAAAATATGCATAGTTTGCTAAACAATGAGTGGGGGACTGGGCATGGCACTTTACATGGTCTTGTCGAACAAGAATTCGGCCAATTCGCCTTGAGACAACTTCATCTTCTCGAGTGTAACCAGCTTGCCGGCAAGTTCGCGTTGGCCAGTCAATTGTTCCTCCAAGTAGACACCAGTCAGATAGTCGACCAAATGATAGTGGTTGTAAGGAGCGCTCTCGCAGACCTTGATAAGATTGCGTATGGATTTGGTAACCTTGGTTTCCAACTCTAGCGCATCCTTAAGTGCCTCAGTAGCGCCATTCCACTCCTGCTTCAATTCAAACTGCAAAAGAAATAAAAACAATTTTAACAAATTTAATTTATGTTTCGTAAGTAAAGCATTTGGTATAACAACTTACATTGGGGGGTGAAATCAAATTGCTAACATTGTCGGTCAACTGACCACGCATAGACAGATATTCAATCAATTTGGAGCCATGTTCACGTTCCTCCTTGGCAGCTTTGAAAAAGTGCTCGGCGAAGCCCGGACGATTGACAGTATCGCGTGAGAAATAGGCGCCCATGGCCAAATACTGGTATGAAGCGTTAATCTCCTCCTGTACCTGGCGACGCATGTCATGTATGCAGGCATCCTTCATATCAATCCAATCAGTTGGTATCTTTGGCACCACCAGCGAGCCTAGAATTAAAGCGTTACAAGTATTAGGAATTTTGAAATAATATGCTGATTTTATTAATTATTTTTAAGCATACATGAGGGATTATTTATAAAATTTTCATTATCACTTTTCTTGATTAATTTTTCTTTTTTCTTTTGCTCGAGTAAATCGTTAGTAAAACATTTCTTTGGGGTTTCTCCATTCTGCAGTCCACTGTCAGAATAGTCAGCGTTGCCTAAGGGTTAAGGGAGGCTGCAGTTAATTCTTTCATAATTGAATGCAATCGTTACTCTCTAAGAGCAACTGCTACAAGCGGGTTTTTGTTGTTGTAGGCTAAAGTGCAGTTACAAATGAGAGGCAGAATGAGAGCGCCCGACTAGGTAAGTGTGTAACGTGTGCAACGTTCAAGGCGGACCAGCCAACCCAGTAGGAAATTTTGAGAACACTGCGCTTTGTAAGTTAATTGGTCATAAATAGTGTAAAATATTGACAGAATTGCAATATTTAATTTTTGGGGTTAAAATTCATTCAAAAAATATATTGAATAATTGCATATATACACGACGTATAGGTTCTTTTAAACCCCTTAAAAAAAGGCAAACTGAATCTTAAGGTTATAGAAGTAACTCAGAAAAGTTAGTTAACAAAGCTGCTTAAACTAAATTTAAAACGTGGATTCACTAACTTAATTGCACATTGCGTTAAATTAAAAATTATTTGGTTAAAACTTTAAAATTGCAGCCAAATATCACAATAGCACAAAATATTGTGTAAGTAGTTTTCGTTCTGGACTACAAAGCAAAGCTGCTTTAAATTAATTCAAAATGTGAATTCCCTAACTTAACTTGCAAACAAACTTAATCGTTATTTCTTTCTAGTTCTTGTTCAAACTGTAAATTTGCAAATAGTTTTTTTTTTTTTTCAAATTATTGAAAATGACTTTTCGTTCTGGACTGTGTTATGCAAAACAGTGTAAAAATAGTATGGGCTTTACGTAGCAGCACTATCGCGCCTAAAAGAAAACAAAACTATGTATAACTAAAAATATGAAATCTAGAAATTTTCGGTGCTTTCGGTTTCCGTCTTGAACGTGCGATTAGGAAAAACGCAAAATTTCCTACTGGGGTTGCACAGTACTTTGGTCTCTCATTCTCTCATTCTCGCGCATTTCATGTAATTTTTCAACTGTTGTATCGTGCGCAGCAAGCGCTTACCGCAAGCCTGCACAGTAACGGCATTTGTTTTGATGTAGTGCCGTGTGCAAAAACGTGCTCACTCTCTTGTAATGTATGTACGCTCTCCAATACACCGCTTGAGCGCGACTTGGTGGCCGTGTGCAAATTTCTCAATTTCCAAGCTGGACTTTAGTTAAACGTTATTGTTGTTGTTGGATGGAGACTTTTTGTTTTATGTAACAAAATATACAATGAAAGTAAAATCTGTGGTTAATGCTAAACAGAAATACCCGCAGCTATTATAAAATCAAACAAAAAAACATCAAAAACTGGCTTTGAAAACGAAACGGAAACAGCACAACATTGAATTAATTTTCATAACAAAATATAAAATGCAAAAGAGCGCGCATGCAGAGAGTGCACAGATTTTAAGAGTGCGCATGCCTTGACGCTCTTACACACACTTGCAGTTGTATTTGTTAAATTGCGTCGAATTTATATGTCGTTATTTTCTAAAGCGCTTTTGTTTTGTTTTTAGTTAAATGTTTATAAACAATTTCCATGCCCACATATAGTACGCATTGTGCACCATTGTTTTGTATACTTACAAGTCAGATCGGCATAGGTCTGCTGTGCCACAACAGCCAGCAACAAAATACTCGCAATTAATTTCACCATCTTTGTTCTTCGCTTCGTGGTTGTTGTCTTTACACAAAATCACAGAATAGATTTTCACTTTCAGTAAATCGAAAATTTTATTTTATTTTTAACAGATGTGCACTGTATCAATGTACAAACAGTAATGAAATGTGTCGGTCAATTTGCCAATATTAAGTACAACTTTTTTTCTCTAATTTAATATAATTTTTTTCAGTTGTCTGTCAAGTTGCCTTTACACACACTGGCATAGAAGGCGGCGCTTGCTTTCAATTGATTTTTATGCGACCGATTATGATATTTTTCTTCCAGTACCTTCTGACAAAGTAAATCTTTTACTTAATTCTTTCTGCTTTACGCGTCTTTGCTTTGTTCGTTTTTGAAATGTGAATTCGAACTGTGCTGTGCCAGCTTCGTGCAAAACACTTTTAAATGCTCTGTGTTGCCTGTGTGTGACGACTGTATTGTGTCGCTCACAAAGAGCAACGAGTTGTGCATGTGTGTGCGTGCGTGCGTGCGTGTATTCGGTGCTCTTATCTATTCAACATGTCGTCGTCGGTTTGTTGCTGTCATGGCTGCCATTGTACTCTATAGTTGAAGGCATATTATGTGATAATTTAATATGTCTGCTGATAGTCGTGCCTAAATTAATACACACGTCCTCAATGCAAAAAAAATACAAGAAAATGCGTTCGCCGACATGTTTTCCTATTGTATTGGAAACAGAGTAGGCAATATGGCCGCAAAGTGCGCTCTTTGCACAGCGCGCATTGGGTCAGCTGTTCTTTGTTTTTGTTTTGATTGCATTGGAAAAAAACACGTCAGGGGTTGTCAAGTGCGTCAAAGTTGGTTTGGAGTTGTTAAGCGCACAGTTTGATGATTTAATGCGTTGATTTGTCTTTGATGGCTGCGTATCAAAGATTTGAAAAAGAATTTTAGAATTTACCAAAAGAAAGCATAGCAACAGCAAGTAAAGCTGATGAAATCGAAATATCAAAAATAGCGATTCACGGGGCTTAAGAGTTCTATGCCCTCTGAAAAAATGACTTCAAGGTTGTGCATTATGTGAGGTTAAAACAACGAAATTCAGATTTAACTAACTGAAATTATAGAACAAACCAAATAAATTTGTTACGTTATAATTAAAGTCAATAAAACAATCAGTTTACTTATTCAAAAATATATTTTTATTTATTTTCTTTTGCTTATAGACAAGATTATTTTTAAGCTGTAAAATTAAATAATATTAAGCATTGGATTATTAGCTTTTGACTTAGTAGCGAAGTAATAATTCTAAAATTTGAGTTATAGGCAGCTTCCCAATATAGTATACCAAGTGTTTGCAAAGGTTTAATTACGGGGAAGATTAGTTAGGCCCTGCTGTTGACCATAGTCAACAAGTTGCCATTTTGTAATAACATATTAGCAGTAAACATGGCCTTAGCCGCATTTACTGCTTACTAGGCAGATTATGGCATGCACTATCTAATACCACCCAAGCACTAGCCTTCCAAATCTTCAAGTACACGTGTTCTTTTAAGATTATTAATTGTCAAACATTTTGCACGCGTTGGCTACCCTAGACTAACTGTTGACCGCTCATGAGTCACAAAGAAAACTAAAAGCAAAAACAACATCAATTGCCGCCATATTTGACAGCGAGAGAGCCCAGAGCGAGCGAGTGCAAAACAAAATACATACATGCCAGCACATACACACACTCGTGTGTACACATTCACACACACTCGCATGTAACGAGGCTTTATCGATCGCATAGAAACGAGACAAACGCAACGCTATAAACAGCAGTTCTCGATTTGAGTTCCAACAAGCAAGACACAGAAACAAAATAAAGCAAAAACCCAAAGCGCAAAGCACAAAGTGAAAAATTAAAATTTATCAAGACAATTTAAGACGCTTTTGAAAGCAAGTAAGTTTGTCGTCAATTGTCAAATTGATAGCTGTGTTTAGTGAAAATTTCAACTATTAAAAGCAGCCGTTTTGCATTATACAAAATTATTGGCACAAAGCAAGTCAAAGCAATTGGTTGTAGCGTACGTACGTAGAGAGAGTATAAAGCAAACAGAAAGAAAAAAAACTTCAAGAAAATTCTGCGACGCAAAAGGCGCTAGCAGGCTTTGTGTTTTCTTTCATTTGCTTTTGCATTTCACAAGTGCTATAGGAAAATACTGTGCTAATTGTGAAATTTCCTTTTGTTTTTCTCCCATAATAGAATTACAAATATATAAACAACAAAATGAAATTGTTTATTGCTCTCGCTTTGTTGAGCCTTGGCGCTCTTGCACAGGCCAGCAACGAAGAGGTCTGCCACAACAAAGTGGTCGATGCTTGCCAGTCGGAATCATCAAGTGAGTAGAAAACAAAACGCTTAATTTAAGAGAGCGTTTGTCTGTGTGTGTGTGTGCATGTCTGTGTTTGTATGTTTTTAAGAGCGTAAAAGTGTTGACTTGCAACCTTTTGTTTTTGTATATTTAAAATATAAAAAAAAAAAATAAAAATAATAATAAACAAGCGCTCATTGGGTATTTCCTTGGCGAAAGTAAGAGTAAGTTCAGCTTTGTAACTTCCTTACTGGCCCTACTGCTCACACACTTAATCATTCTATTTTCTTTTATTTTTCTTTTTTGCCTTTTAACCTTTAGGTGGTTCCGTTTGTACGGCCACTTTTGCCGGCATTGAGCACATCAAGCCCGAAGTGCAGAGCTTTATGCACTATCAACTGGAAAAGTCATATGAATACTTACTCTTGGCCACACACTTTAACTCCTACCAGAAGAATCGTCCCGGTTTTAATAAACTCTATCAGCAGCTTTCCGATCGCGCCTTCGATGAATCCATTGCTCTCATCAAGCAACTCACACGTCGTGGCGCCATTGTGGATTTGAATGCTGGTCTTCAGGATAAGAAGCCCGCACACACCTTGGAGGTCGATGAATTGCACTCGCTAGCCTTGGCTTTGGATATCGAGAAGCAGATAGCCGTGCGCGCTGGTGATGTGCACACACATGCCACACATGGTGCCAAGCGCTCCGCTGGACAGAAGCCCGTTGCGTCCAAGCACGCCGATCTCGATCCCGAAATGGCACACTTCTTCGAGGAGAAGTATCTCTCCAAACAGGCCGAGAGCGTGCGCAAGCTGTCCGGTTATGTCAACGACCTTGCCAAGCTGATGTCTGTGCCCGATCCCTCACTCTCCGTCTATCTGTTTGACGAATACTTGCAGAAGCAGTAAATCTTAGAAAACAAATATTAAATAGTTAAAAAACAAACAATTACATTCAAAATTCGCCAAACTTTTGTAGTAACGCTTTCAAGTATTACACACGCCATAAAACTCCATAAATAGCGATTTTCATTCGCCTTAAATTTATCAAAATTTCTTTTTCGTTTAATGTTTTTGAAATAAATCGCAAATAGCAGCAATTGAAAAAAATTATAATTATAATATAAACGCGATTCACGGTTTTATTCGCCCAACTCATTCACGCATTCGCAGTCGTCCCCCAACATCCATGTGATAAGCTCTAAATAACAATTACATTTGTAAGCAACTTATTGTGGTTCCAAGAAATATGTTCTATTATGTTATCGAGCGAAATAATAAAAAATACAAAGAACCAAACAAAGTATTTATTTGAATATAAGATTGGTTCTGGGATTTGGTTTATTTATAGTATCTATGAGTGGGCGTCTGAATTTAAGGTCTGCTTTGACATTTTACTGCCATTTGCTTTCCGTTTGCTGATAAGAAGACAGAGGCTGATTTGAATTGTACTTTGTTTCTATTTATATGGTAAGTAAATAATATTTTGCTTTGTTCAATTTTTAAATGGTATATAATTGGTGCGCTAACCGAAGTTCCCTTGGTGCGTAATGACGGCAATTTTTCGGTGTTTCCTCTCGCTTCACTTTGTAGACAAATGGAAGTAAAATCAGATCTCCGACAGTTTGCACATTCATCAGTCTTTCTCTCTGCTTATATCTCAAAGTCTAAAGTGCAAAAAGCGCGGGTCTTTCGTCATATCAAGTAGATATTTGAATTTTCGACGTTTATGAGATTTTTCGCTCAAATTCTTTTCACCTTTCATTGTCTGAGGCTCTTCTACCCTAAAGAAGAAAAACCCCGAATTTATTTGGTTTTTTTTATAGTTCAGCTAAGAACCCCCACTTTCTACATATATAAGATGCTTTAGTAAATGCTCGAAATGAAGACATATTTTATTTTATCGTAGGCATCGATTTTTGGCTCACCTCATCTGTTGAGTGGACTCAACCACATCAAGGGGAGACTACCTCGGGGATATTTTTAATGTTATGCTTTGTTTTGTAGTTCCGGGTGTAAATTCCCAAACGCGTTTTCTTTTGTTTCCTCAAGTATGATTTGATTATGTAACTTGGGAATGATGCAACACAACATCTGCGCCGAGGTAGGGGAAACATTCTCAAAGTTTTAAAAAATTCGTATTTAAAGACCGAACACTTTTTTAAATAAGTGGTTCTGGGGTATTAGTGGTTACTTATTATTAAAATTTTTCAGTGAGTACACTTTGGATTGTTGTTGCGTTGAAAACAACGTAACCTTGTACCCCGCCTTATCGACACATTTAAAGAGCCCTAGGCAGTGTATGTACATTATACATGATGGAGTAGTAAATGAAAACTATGAAAATGCCAATGTAAGATAGAAGGGATGTAGCTACAGTTTTAGCCAGCAGGATACAGCGACCCGGGAGACACTACTGCAACCTGTTTGGTGGCAGGCACAATGATTACAGTACAACAACAAGCCCCGTAAGGCCCTATGCTGCTCAAGATGTGAAAGTTAAGTTAAGTCAAGGAACTTTTGCTACAAGTCCGCTTAATGCTGTTAAAGATTATAAAATATATAAAAACAATCCCAAGAACCCATCATGTAATCTGTCTTCTTAATGTTTTCTACAATTAAAGTTTTCCGCGAAAATGATTTACAATAATTCTATACCGATCTGATTTACAATCGCGAATAATGAATGTCTGATGCTTTGGGACTATCTTATCAGCTCGACACTCTAATACATGATAATTGTAGCCCCATAAGACTATATGGATGCCTCCATATATGTAGTTGGCATGGTACACGTCAGACTTGCAGAAACTTTATTATCGTCAGAAACTGCACACGGCCTTATGATAAGCTATGTCTTGCGGGAATCCATTCGCACGCCATCTTGAACGCTGAGTAAGTCCGGAAATTGGACAAAAATTGCGTTGATCTGGGTTATGCAATTTCTGTTGTTTCGTAGACTGCGTATTTTTCATTATCAATCTGCCATATTGGTTTCGTGATTCGTGCGAAGTACAAAAATAATAACAATAATGTAATGTGTGGCTTTCTTATCATCGATCCTATAAAATTATTGTAATACATTTTTTTTAGAATTGCAAATTGTATTAAAGAGAAGAAACGTTTTTAAGAGAAATCTGGCAGTTCTAAAGAGTTTCAGCTCTAGAAGCTTGGGACACTGACGTTGATATCAGCACACAGGATAGAGGTTGATTAGCTTGTGGACTAGTTTTATACAAAATTTGTTGTACTATTCTAGAACAGATCCCAAAATTTGTATCATTACCTCTGATAGCGATTGAGCCATGTTCGACTGTTCGTCTGCATGATTTAACTACTTACGAAAAAAAGTAAGATGATTTGTGGGATCCAATTTACAAATCTAGATTTAAGCGATATGCGCCTGAATATTTCTTGTAACTTGCTGAAAGTGTGTTTGAATTTCATCACCTGCCGCATATCTTGTTTTCACAAACCAGTCCAGTCAATTCTTCCGAGTTCCAGCATTACCATGTATAACACCCTATTGCATGACGGACGAATTGTGTTGCAACAACTTCTCTACTAGGTATTCGAAATCAATGGAGAATCATAATGCCCCGTGTAACTGTAGTAAGACATGTCAAAATTCCACTTATCAATTAGTAACGCTCATTCGTAAGGGATTTGTCGGAAATTTATCTACCATTTAGCTCAGTAGTTATGAGCAATCGTCCAATATTGCGCACTTGCACGTAAACCGAACGTCAATTTGGGATTTTAATGTACGACGCACAATTTCCAATTAAATAATATTATGTTGCGGGAAAAAACCCTAACGAAGAAGCGCACGGTTGGGTCCCCCATTCTCTAACCGACGAAGATCGTCAAATCCCTGTAATAACTGCGTGTGATGGCGTAATTAGAATATGACAAACATAAGGACCTCTGGCAATCATTGTCATAAGTAGCCATACCAATTATGTGTAACTGCAAGGATACATATGTACGGCTCGAGCATATGGGACCGTCCCGTAGCTGGTCATAGAGTTTGGGGGTCCTTTATGTGCGTGCTGCATTGGTCATTAAATGATAATCCACTTAATATTAATTGCGCTGATTTGTTGCAGTCTAACGGGGCTACCACATACACATTTTCCCAAAAAACTTTTGCTTCCTTCTATTAAATGTAGAGAGAATATAATGGAGACTCATAATTGCGGTCATTTTGTGCGAGTGGGGTTAGTAGTTACCGGGTGGGATGGGATGCTTTGAAGCACATGTGCTTCTGTCTGAACTAAATCTAAGCTGGGAAACCTTTTAAATGTTTAAGGGTTGGGAGAGTGGGTTAGGAGGTGTAGCATGCACATCATAAAGGTGCTTTTGGGTTGAAAAATCTATTAATTTATGCATTTTAATAAACCAAGTAATTAGAATTTTTTGGATGAAACTACTTTGGTAGCACGAGGGCAGGATGAAAAGTAAATGGCCAGGGTAATTGAAAGATGCATGTAAATGGAGATTTGAAAGTATTTTTTTTATAGTTGAATAATGGGATTTTTCTGTTAATTCCGTGAATTGCTAGATGGCGTTAGAGAGACGTTGTCGCTAGATGGCGCTTTTAACGAGATAGTATATAATAGAGAAATTGGTTGATTGGCAAAGAAAATGGTTAGAGAAAATGGCTAGATGTGATTCCTTCACGGTAACACAAACATAAGTAACCCAACTTAACTATCTACAAACATCGCATTCCAGCCAACCGGTTTTTCAACTATTCAGCCCACCCTCGTTGCCATGCTGCACATATATTTGTGAAAACTATTTACATCCAGCTGTTGTCAAAGGATTGCCGCCAAATGTTTCGGGAATGAGCTTTTATAGTTGTCGTTGTTGTTGTTGTTTTTGGCATCCAGACAAAGCGCTTATATGAATTTATGAAAGGATATACGTAAGTTTGTGTGAATGCGTGCAGGACACGGCCGTAATATGTATGCAAAATAGCAATTTAATTTCGTTTTATTGCAATGCCATTTGCAGCCATTTTTGAAAAGCTTTGCAGCTGTGCCGGATGGTGTTCCAAACTCCTACTCCGATTTCTGGCACTTTTTTTTTTTTGTATATATGAGCGAGGTCATAAATTATCGCCGATCTGTTGCAAAATTTTAATGAAAAGTCTTGCACAAATTGTTTCGAAAAAGGGGTTTGGGTAATTGGGGGATTCAATAGAGAAGCAGATGAGCAGCTATATAGCTATCTTCTTGAGCTGCGTGCAGTAATCAATTCTTTTGTGAGAAAGTGATTGATGCATATGTGGCTACGAAAATGGTGAGTATATTCTGATATCGTGAGTTGGGGTTGGATTGTGTGTTTGAGCCTGTGTCTGACCTCTCTTAGACTCATAGACATCCAAAGTAAAAGTGATGACCTCGTCAGAATAGCCAGCAGAGTTGGTCTCGAGATAAATGCAGCCAAATCAAATGCAATGCGCTTCAGTCACTCCAGCCAAGGACTCGTAACCATTAACGGAAACGAAACCGACTTCCCTAACCTTGGCAGCGTTATCTCCCACAATGGTGGAGTAGAGGATGATGATGTCACGAGCCGGCTTGCGATATCTCCTGCAGTATTTGGTAGATTACATGGCATATGGAGAAGCAGACAGATAAGCCGGAAGACGAAACTAGGTATTATCAATGCGTCTGTTAAATCCATCCATAAAGAAAATAGTGCAAAACCTGCTGGTTTTCAGCAACAAATGCCTGAGTATTATATGCGGGATATTCGGGCCAAACAGAATATCAAATACAGAGCTACAGAGCGCCACAGCTGAGTACCCTATTCACCTTCAAATCAGGAAAAGAAAATAAACCTGGATGGGGCATGCTCTCAGAAAGAACCCAAGTAGCACTGTCCGAATGGCATTAGACAGGAACCCCCAAGGAATCAGACGAACAGAACTACCAAAAGCAACTTGGAGACGAACCGTTCTTCAAGAACTAGCTCAGCTCAGCTCGCCGTGGGACACTGCAAAGCAGACGGCACAAAACAGAGTCGTATGGAAAGCGCTTTGCAAAGGCCCTAAGTTCCCGAGTGGAATAATGGTACTAATTTTTGAAAAATTATACATAGATCGCATTAATTTTCAATAAGAAAAATTTTGATGTGGGAATTCTTGCGGGAGAATTCTAAATTTGTTTCAGAAACTCTTGCGGCAGAACTCTATACTTACCCATTGAGACTTTCTTTCCACTTTTCCTTAATTGTTTTCCAATTCTTTCCAAACTAATTTTAATAGCTTAAAAACTAATTTTAGATTAAATTTCAATGCCACAAAATCCGCACACTTAACTTTATCGCTATCTAAATTGCAAACATTGTATTACCAATCACATATATTGACATATTGATAAAAAATAATGCTGCCTTTACTTGCATTTGAAATCGATAGCTTAGCAATATGTCTGTGCTCATGGGATTTCAACTAAGACGATTAGCGATTCACGAAAAATCGCAAAAAGGCATTTCAAATATTGCAAAAAAACAAAAAACAAAAACAAAACATTTGCTGCGATTAGAAGTCTAAGATAAGGCGCAGTACTTGTTGTTTGTTTGTGCAGTGAAATTAGAGTATATTGGGCATGCACACCCTAAGTAAACTTGTAGAACCGTGAGTTCGAATTGTTCGCAGTCATTTAAATAAATCCACTTTTCAAGGTCAGTGGGTAAAACAAGTTGCAAATTTTGAAAATTTTGCACCCTTAGCTTACAGCAACCCCTGCGCAAAAACGGGGTGGTTCCCGTTTTGTTTTAGACAAAGTGCTCAGGCGGAAATGGTCAGAGCAAAGAAAAAAAAAGAAAAAAAATGACATGTGGTCGGTATGTTGGTTCCCTGCAGCTTCCAATTTCTAGCAATTTGCATACGCAGCAAGCATTACCGAAATGCGAGTATGTAGCTCCCAAAACTACCAAGTTCCAGTGCCAGCAGCTGGTCATGCTTCAGCAGTTATGTACGACGGACGCAGCGTTTGTTATTAAGTCGGCATGGGCGCAGAGCTAAAAAGCTAAAAGGCAACTGTACCCGCGCGCACGCACACGTGGTACAGTACGCACGGCCGCATGCTGCAGGCTTGCATGGGGGTTCCAATAACTTGCAATGAGCATAAATTCTGCTTTTTTCAGTGCTCAAATATTTATAGCAAAATTTCTGCTGCTGCTTACCCATCCAGTGGGTACAACTAGTAAATTAAAATTCAATAAATCATCATTTGTTGGGATTTGTTTGTTGGCTCATAACTCGTAAATATGCTGCTCGACTGCTGCCTCCGCTGGTTGGAGGAGCAGCAGCAGTCTCTGCAAGAAAGTTTATCGAAATTTCATTAACGTCTGCGTTTTTGTTTAAGTTTTAGCTTTTAGTTTTGCAATTATCCTCAAGCTCGTAGACCAATGCACCACTGCAACTTTGCAAGGACCAAGTTTTGATATGCTATTTTTACGCTTCCATGCTTTGTCTTGACCTGACTTGACGCTTTTCGGTTATTGCTTTAGTTTTCTATCAAATAATTGACGACGCAGTACATGAGCTTTATGCATTTTTTTTTTTGCATTTTACTGCCTTTGTACATAACCTCACTTTCCAAACCTAACCTCAAACATTGTGCACTAATTAATTTGTGCGTGTCGCCAACGACTTGGTTTGCAGCTAATTGTTATTATTTTAACTACTCACAGAGCGGCGTCTGCAGCAATTTACAAGTAGCGCCAGCAACTTGAAGCTCCTGCAACACGCAGCATGCCGAGGACTACCGGTAATTGAAGCGCCGCCATTTGCAATTTGTGGTTCCAAAATTTACTATTCCGTGTGTGTGTGTGTGTGTGTGTGTGTGCATCAAGGCGAAAATTCGTGCCATAAACATAAAAATTAACGACTGAGAATGGTTGTAAAAGACAAAGGCGGTCGGTTTGCAGCCAACAGAAGAGTAACCACAGCACAACGTTGGCGGTCAACATTAAAATCAGTTTTTATGGTTCAGCCACACCTACAAAATTCAGAGATCCCTGCTTGGGTATGGATGTTTCATTGATCCCAAATGGCAGTTGATTAAAAATCAACCGCAGACGCAGTGGAAAACATAGCCGCACTGCTTTGAAGTTGCACTGAAAACGAAAGGTATAGAATGTAAGGAAAGGCGGAATGCGGAAGCAAGTCTGTTGGGTTGGTAAATTTGGAGAATTATGTTGCTTTTCTAAATAAACGAGATTTGAATGAGACAGCAGAACTAGGAAAGTATACTAATCAGTATTTCTAGTCTGATGGATGAATTTTTTATAGATGTGCACCGTCGCACAGGAAGTAACATATAAGTTTAAAGATTTAACGAAGAAGCCAAAAGATCGGCGTTGACCAAGTTGAGGTTTCATAGTTCGGGATGCTTGTTGTGGCGAATCAAAATGAGTAAATATTGAGAAACAGATAAATTGAATAGATCGTTCATAAGATAGAAAGTTGTAAAGGTTATTATAATTAGCGCATAAGACGTACCTAGAATGGATATACCTTAACTCTGATATGAAAAATGATTGCAAGTCTTAAATGCTAAAAAATCTACCAAAAAATTACCTCATATTTGATATGAATGCATGATGTGTTTTTAAAACATTTTTTCTAAAAATGTATTTAATTATTCAGTTTTTTGTTCAAGCACGTAATTTTTGAAAGATTTCAAAAGCATAACTCCTGTCACGAAAAATAATTTTTGAATATATCTTAAAGAATATTAATTTCTTTGATTTAAATCATTTTATCGCAAGATGCCTTGAGCCGATTCTGAGTTTATTTTATATTTCTTGAGTAATACAGAACAACAAATAAAAATAGAAAAACATAATTTCATTTGAAACAATTACGAATAAATGCAGATATCTAAAACCTATGGTAGAAAATATCGCTTCTAGTGGAAACTTAGGGCATTTCAATTTAAATATATACGATAAAACTATATTTTCAGACTCTTAATTTTGGTAAAATACAAGTGTGCCCAAATTAGTCGACTTAATCTGCCAAGTGATATAGTACATTATATCAGATATCATTTTATAAACTTAATAAAGCCATTTGCCTATAGCAAGCGTGTTTTTTTAGACCATGACGGGTTTAGCAACTAAATACTTATGAGGCTACGGACAGGATTTTTATTTCAAAATCAACTAACTATTCGAGTGCGTACTGTACTAATTTTTGGATAACTTCAATTGCTTTAAGCTACTGAAGCTTTCCCACGAAAAAATACGTATTTTGTACACATAAGACTATTAGACAGCTTCTTCTTGGCGTAAGCCGCTTATTTCAAGCGATTGCAACAATTACCAAAAAAGTATTGTTAAGAGTTCTTGCACTCAACGTACAAATTCAGGAGTCCGAAGGACCATGGCAGATGCAGGCAGAAATAAAGCTAACAATGACTGGGCGATTAACTTGCTGTAAGCCATAAACAGTTTTCAAATGCCACATGTAGCCGGGAGATAAATAGAAGATTCGGGATGTTGGCCGAGTGCAGAGTGCTGCGGAGCTGTGGGAGTGACTGCACTAATTTTATATGCATGAGCAGAGATGAAAAGCGCTTGGAGGAGGAAAAAAATGGTGGAACCAGAAGCCAGGACAAACGCCTTAACGATTTTAATGCTAGCCAAGGCACTTAAAAAATCAAGTTAACGCTGGCAGCAACCAGGATGCCAGGACAACAGAGTGAGAGTGAGATTCAGGCAGTGGGAGACAGTATGGAGGCTGTGCTAACCGCATGCTGGCAACATTTTAATCCATATTTCTTGCTGCTGCCGCTGCCTGACAGACAATTTAAAAGATAATGGCATTTTTTTTTTTCACTTGCCAGTTCCCGCTTCTACCCACAGCAATTTGCTGCAGCAGCACGGGGACAGAATGTCGTGCAGGCAGACGCGCAGCTCGTCGGGCACTCTCGTTCTTGCTCTCTGGCCACTCACGCTGGCAATGACGTTGCTGCACGCGGGCATGGTATGGCGGCGACGTTGTCATTAAAAGCATTGTGGCAACGGCGATTACGACCATGTTGAATGCGGGCGAAGGCAACGACGACGCTGGCAGCGACGATTGCAGCCGCATTATTCCAGAGTCTACGACTACTACATGGAGGATTATGGTGCGGCGGCACGGGCGTGGCCACAAGGCTGCCAGAGTGCCAACCCCGTTGCCGCCAAGTAGTCAGGCCCAGCCATCTGGAGAGACAGACAAGTTATGACCAGACCAAAGCCGACAACAGCAATTCACGCTTTATGCAATGACTTTGGCCAAAAAATTAGCATTTAGCCATAAATTGGCACATGCAGCATCATGACCAGAAATTCCAGCAAATAGTAATTGTTGCTGCTGCATTGAGAGAACCCCTCTGGGTGTTCACTTGCAGTTGGCGGAAAAATAAAAGTATTTGACGAAATTTCCACACTTTTTGCAAACAAGTTATGAGAATAGTCGAAAGTGTAGACACTAGATAAGCAGGTGAGGATGGAACCTTTGAAGTGGAAAATTTGGTTTTCCCTATAGTTTCTTCTCATGACAAAAGTATCTTCTTTAAAGTTATGGAGCAATTACCGAACTACAGGTAAACTGCCAAATTCCAGAGGACGAATGGGGTAGGTGCATTTAGCACTTTTGTCTTCCGAAAAATAGATGTGTTCTCGAAGCTTTGTGGGATTTTACAGTTTTTATGCAAATATATGGTACCTCTTCTGAAAAAGACAATGCGGATGTAGGGGTTTTCATAACTTCACGGTATTCGCATATTCTCAGTTTCAACAACTTCATGGGCTATAATTCAACTGCAGTATTTTAGCCAAAGTGCAGGCGGGAGAGATCTAGTGAGGAAGAATTATTGAATTGACATTTCTAAGGTCGAAAGGATACCTTCTAAATCTTGTCTCTTTCAAGACAAGCCCTAGAAGCGTTGTGCATTGATTCATTTCCCATGACTTCCTCTCTCTTCTACAAATTATAATGTCAACTAAGAAGGAAGAAGAGATGTAGTGAGGCAGATTGTGCAAAAGAGAGAGTCTTCTCCTTCTACAACCTAAACCGGCTTATGAAACCGTAACTATTTTTGTGATTTCTGATCTCTTCTTCAATTCAAAACTCGCTTTTATTTTTACCACAATTTGTGCTTAATATAAGACGGTTTTGACAGTCTCCCAAAATAAAATAAATAAGATCTTAAGGATATTTATAACTTTACAACTTCTTTAAATTTCAGAAAATTTAACGCATAGACTCATCTTTTGGAAAAAAAATTCATTCGAATAAAAGTCGAGTAAATAATAATAACAGAGCCAACCAGTTGAAGCATTTTAAATGCAAACCCGTTGATGGCGCATATAGGGCATACATACAGAGTCTATCAAAATCATCATCCGCCAGAGGAAACATATAGGGACATTGATGGTCGACCGGATCGTAAAAGAAATACGTTTTATTGGACGTCTGAAGATACGGAAAATAAACACAAAGTAGGCTAAGACCATTGTGGAACCTACAAGGGAAGAGCAAAAATCAGCTGTTACGCCAAAGTAAGCAATTCTCTCAAACTCAATACTCACTTGGCATAGGAGCAGCCCAGTACGTAAGTTTGTGGCGAGATCATATGCGTAAAGTTATTGTCTCCTATAAGCTCGAAGTAAGTGCGATTATTGTACAGCATACTCTTAGGCGGGCTAAGCTGTACTTGATCACTGTACCAGGTACGCAGTGCCGTCTCGATAAAGCCTTCGGTAACATGCTCAAGTGGTAAATATATAGAATTGAATGCAAGATCTGATTGCGTGCCGAAAATAACCGGTTGAAAAGGTAACTTTGCATTACGTTGCACAATTTCGGAGTCGTTGCAAGGTCGGCGGTTGTAAGATATTAGACAATGTTTATGCAAAATTTTGGCCTGCTCGACCAGGGTTTCGCTCCATTCAATTTTAAGCATGTCCGATGCATTGATGAAGTATGCAGCGCGATCCCTTAGTCCATTGTGACCAGCTAAAATAAAATTCTTAATATGCTGAAACTCGGGCAGCTGCAAATCATATTGCACAAAATCCTGACAAGTCTCTAACTTGTCCTAAAGAGTGCGATGGTTAGGTAGCGTTGTAACAATTGGTTAACCAAATACCTGGTCGGAAAATAGTTCCAAGGAGTTATAGCCCGTAAAATTCACTTGCCCCAGGACTTGTATCAAGTCTAGGTTTTTCACTTGCAGCCAAAGTAGCTGAAAAAAGCAAAAATGTAACCACATTTTGAGTGAAATTTCTAGCATGCTCTGACGAACTTATGTGAGTAATAGCAAATGAGCAGATGATAAGTAAATCCCAGTCAATTACTCATTCACCCAATTGGACATAACTGCACAACTGCATTTGCATGCACGGCATTTTGGACTTTGTCTGAGCGCCTGCAGCAGGAATTTCAATTAATTTCCGCTCGATGAAAAGCAAACAAGAAACGGAAGGATACGGGAGCATGCCTCCCACTTTAGCACTTGGCAACAAGGCTGTAAAATGCGTCCAAACAACGTCCGGCTCAACGCACTGATGATGATTGACAATGCCTAAACGGGCACTGCGATAAAACAAAGCCCCCGCCATGTACACCTTAACACATGAGACAATCCAATGCAGACAACTTAATGCCAATACCGTCAAACTTGGTTGGTTATGATAGCTGCACATTGAACCCGCCGTATGCCCTTACCCCAACGTATAGTGTCTACGGCGCTACTACGACAACATTGGAACAAGTTGAGCACTCACGTACCCCAAAGTTGTACAAGATAAGCAGATTTACTTAAAGTTTTAGCCAAGTCAAAGTCGGGAATTCTCGACGTGCCACAGCAGTCTGCGGTGCGCTTAGATGCCGGGCAGCACGTCACAGATAGCAACAAAAGGCGCCTCTCTACGGCGTGGTTTGGGTCAATGTTTGCAGATTACGTCGCAATGACGTCGCTGAAACTTGCAGTATGTGTGCAGTCTTCTTTCTGTACTGGAATAATATAATCTATGTGTGTATGCAGGAATATTGCATGATATAATTAAAACTGCAGCTGATTAGCAAGCAGGCAGCCCCTACTTGCTTACGCTAGTCGTAGAGGGGGGCTTAACGTTGGGATTATGCGTCGACATTTGAAACACGTAAATGCAATCAGTGGAAACACACGTAGCAATACCAACAATGGCAACAGCTCCACCACGACAACATCGAACTGAAAAACTTGTGACAAAAGTTTTCAGCGTCTAGTGAAAAAGTTGCGGATTTGGCAACCGTTTCAAGTGGATTAATCAGGCCATTTCGAACTGTTGCCAGGCGTGGCACGACTACTGTTTTTTCACGATAGGCACGTAGTGTAGTTCCATCGAGCGCATGGTTTGCGCGGTTTTTAAAGCTGAACGAAGTGCAGTGCGTTGGGCGGAGTGCAATTAGTCACTTGATAAACTATTAAATTCGATAATGTAAGTGGAAAATGTTGTAAGCTACTTTAGGGGTATTCGCATCAGGGCAAGCTACGGAATGAATAAGCTCATATATTCACTTGGTGGCTTTGAAGTTCCACCACTCATTAAGATGTTTTTCGAGGAATTTTTCTAAAACAGGTTGTAGCTTTTTTAAAGATCTCAAGTAGCGTGATAAACTTAAAAAAATTGGAACGAGTGTGAGTAGAAAGTGCTGCAAGCTTCTTTAGGAGTACTCCATCAAGGCAGACTAGTGAATGTATAAGCGCACTTGTTGGGTTTTGAAGTTCTAGAACTCATTCAGAGAATACATCCTTCATCGCTAAATAAATGTACCCAAATTTTTAGCAAATCGGTTATTGTTAAAGACTTATATTTTCAATACTCACGAATATGTTATGCCGTTAGTGACGGATGTTTGCAGGTCTCGTGTCCCCTTGTTGTTGCTGCGTGTGACGCAGTCAATCGTTAATCAATCGTCCCATAAGAGAACCAGGCAAGCGCATCAAATCAAAATAATAGCTGGCCACAAAAATGCAATGGGTCTGCTTATCGCAACGTTTCCAATGCGATTTTAATAACATTTTTAAAAAGATATTGCCCCATATAATCGCAAAAGAGCCCGGCAACATCAACGATACCCCCAAGCGTCGTTGATTGCTGTTGCTGTGTCTGTGTCTGCCTCTGTGTCAATGTTTATATTACAAAGACATCAAATAGCAAGTTATCAGTATATGCCAGCAGCTTCCCAGCTTCTCAACTTCTCAACTCCTCCGGAACGAACATCAGACTAAGAAGAAAACAATAAACCACAATTCGCAATTGTCTCAAACTCTCAGAGCCCGGCCTGCATAAGCCATGTCAAATAATAAAACATTTTAACTCAACATTTGATGGTTGTTTTTATTTGTGTGGCATTGCGACCGGCAAATAAAAATAAAGACCGACGACACACAGAAAAAGCCTCCGGAACACCTTGAAGCGCCTTAATTTTTATGATGTACTACAATATTTCCAATTTTAATGAAGGCGACAGGCAAAATATCATAAAAATAAAGACATGCACGCAGCGCTTAGGCACGCACGGCACAAAATTCTGCATTGGAGGCAGAGCCGTGTGCGCTCCTCTAGTAGTGGACGGAGTTACGAGCTAAGGAAGGTTGTGCAAAATTTATGCAATTAGAAATTAATATTATACAATTTGATATAGCTGCTGTGTGGGACACGCGTTTTGGTTGTCATAAAAGGTCGTCAAACTGCATTTTTATGAAACAATTTGAATTTTTATGCATGGGGATTTGACACGGAGAAAAAAGGCGAATCCAGCGGGTCGTTGTGCGACACTGAAATACACTATCTTTCAGGGTAAACTAATTCTTGCAAGAAAACAGACAGAGAATACAATGGGGTTTTCTGAGTTTTTAAAAGAATTCAAGAAGCTGAAAGATTTCAAGTTAGTGCGGATATCTTTTATTCTTTCCAAGGTTAAAATTGCAGAAATGTCTCTAATGGACTCCAAATGTAATACTTTCGGGCCTTATCTTCGGATCAGAATTGAAGTGGAACATGGGAACAAAGTATTGGAAACAATTTAGAATTACTGGAAGAGCTTTTTTACATAAGGCATAATCGGTATAAGGCTTATATTTGAAAAGCCATGGCATCAGGGTCAAAATCTCATTATATAAGGCGCTACGGTCTGTTTTTCAAAATGTAAAACAAGGTTGCGTCTTAAAAAAATATATACCGAATAGAACCTACTTATCTCACCTCATAAGCTTCTGTAAGGCGCTACTTTAATTTCAAGTGTTTCTTAATTAAAATAAGCTTGAGTTTCTATAAAATATACTTCAACTAGTACCTCAGTTTTTCAATCAGGCTGACAATAAATATGAACTTATCTACTTATCTACTTGAGCGGTCGCTTCATCAGGATCAAAATAAAAATGATCGCTTAGTTATTTTCCAAATCTTATCTTTTATCTAGTACCTACGAGGTGCCGCTTGAAGAGAGTTTATGCCGCCTCAATTAGCCAAATAAATTGATTCTTACAAAATTATGCTCTCTCTAGAACCCAAGATATAAAACTTGAAGAATCTTTCCGTTAGGGTGACAGTTGCGTGGCTCTACTTAAGGAGTCGCTTCATCACCATTGCTTTAGTACTTACTAGCTACCGCTTCAAGAGCATTTCTTTCAGGATCGAATCTTTTCTATAGTTCCAAATTCTTACTCCTCCCGTAGTACGTGTGAGGTCCTAATCGGTGGATTTTTTTTTCAAGTCGAAACTAGGATGAAACAGTACCCTCATAACGCGGTGGGAATAGGGTATCAAAAAAAATGAGACTTCCTCCGACTTCGACATCGTTGCAGCAATAACTTTTATTAATCATTCAAGACGCATTGTTCCAAACTGCGCAAAATGATAAGCGCGCATTTTGGGACAAACTCTGAAGAGTCTGTGAGAAATCAACAGCAGGCAGGGGCACAATGGATTACTGCATTGTTTGTCCAGCGCTTTAGTAGAGAAGCAGGGGGGATATACAAATCGCCAAGAGCTTAGCCAAAGATACAAAGTCATTACAACGCAGCGCATTCATAATTAAAATATTTCCAAAAATCAGCTCAAGAACCCCGGGCGCTTTGCCATCGAGTGCATTCAGCGTGAACAAAATGCTGTTAATTATGGGCTCAGGGAATCGACTGCTAATCAGTAGTCAAAAAAAAAAAAATTCGGATTTAAGGTAAGACCCCAACTCATAGATTTAGCAGCTAATTACGTATTCCGCCAAACGGCGAGCTAGAAAAAATAATAAAACAATTTCAGTGCCCATTCCTCGAGCATGGGATACGTGCAGGAAATTGAGGCAAATCTAATAAATGGAACCCAAAATGTGCGGGCCACTTTGCATAGCCGTAAGGAAAGTGAATTTGCAGCACCCCCCCATACAAATCGAACTCTTACTTTTAATTTCACTTTTACTTTCGGAACACGTAAATGCATAAGGTATCGCGTAGCGCAGAGTCTACAGGCCCGTGGCTCACTTTGCTATGGTTTTTTTTTTTTTTTATAAAATTAGCATAATTTTTTCAACGGTTTTCATTATGTCTGAATTTTAAGTAATTTTTTGTAGCATATTTTACGGCGTCGCCAAAGCATACCTCTTCCCCGTCGTCAGCCTACCCTACTTCTCTCGTGCAAACTGCAATTAAACGTGTAATTACTTGTTCGTTTAAGGGTGCATAGGGTGTGTGTGTGTGTGTGTGGGAATCAAGGGTTCCGGGAGGCGTCTTTCGGGGTTTCTCTCTTAGGTCTCTTGAGTTTTTAATTTGTTGTTGCTAGCAACTTCAACAATACTTCTGTTGTTGTTTCTTTTTTTTCGCTTTGTTTTGTTCGCTTTTCACGGAACTTTTAACTTGTTTTTATTTGATTTTCTTATTTATTATGGTCTGAGTTATTAGTGAGCTCTCATTACGGCCCCGGGGTCGTTTTGTGGGGTCTAGGGGTTTTTTCTTGTTGTTTGTTTATTGTGACATCCGGAAGTGGCGCGTTAAAATACGGGGCACTGAACCAAGTTTGGGATTAGCGTTCATGATAACTGTTTTTATTTGATTAGTATTTGAGAAATTTTGGGCGAATGGAGTGGAAATGGAAATGGCAATACAATGCTATCTTTTTCATAGCGTAAGCGTTACGAGTTTTTCATAAAAGCGTTAAAACTACGGCAGAGCTGAGGTGAAAAGTTTCAAAGATGTTATATTATAATATTCCGTCTTTTGATAGTGGCCTGACAAAGTATTAGTTAAAAGTAGATTTTTCAAATCAAAATATATACATGTCAGAGTTCCAAACATTTAAAGTCTTTCGACTTCTGAGTGGGTAGGTTGACGAAGTGTTATTTCCAAACCAAGTCTATTCAGTTATAATGAGCGTATTTATGGAATCACTTTATGATAAACAGGGGCTACATTCTGATATCTATTTCTGAAACGAAATAGGTTAGACTGCCACGGGGAGACAGCCGTAGAGCCCAACCGCAGAAATCGCTTTCGGTGCTTATTTAAATTCAATTTAAATAATTTCTTCGAAGTATAAAAATGTCGGCTACATTTTGGAACGAAGACTTATTTTTAAAATCAACTAATGGCAGAATGTTCATTTGCTCAGTCACGTGAGTAATACTGGAATGTAAGAGCAGATGTCCGTTTTATCCCACGAATTCCAGCTCTTCGTGAGCGATCGGAAACAATTAAAGAGAAGATAAGTTATAAATATAAGTAGAAATATATAAGATCGATGAAGTTGACGCGGCTGCAATCGTGGTGTTCTTAGCTTGGTTTCTTCAGGCGAGTGTCCTTTGGGTAAAATTCCAAGATTGGATGATGAGAATGGAAAGTAGGTAGCTAGACTCTACCCTGCATCACTGGCGCATTTGTCTAGCAGTCACATAGCTAACAAACAAATAGATGCTATTACCTAGGAAAAATCTCTATTAAAGACACCGCCGTTCAGATTCGGCTGTGGGTGCCTGTTCTGCTTAAACAGCTATCGATAGAGATATCTCCATTCAGGCATTTGGAGCAATGAAATTTATTTATTTTTTGGACGATATCGATAAATGCGGTTTCAGTCGTGATGTTCTCAGCTAGTTTTTTTGAGGAGAGTGTCGTTTGGTTGGCATAGAAATGCCTGGTGAAGATGTTATTTCATACGACAATTGCCTTTTATATTTCGGGACTAGTGTTGCAATCTGACAAATGACAGCTCTATCGTAAGGTTTGGCATTTTTGATATTTTCATAGATAACAACATTTTATTGCAAGCAAAAAAAGAAAAATCAAAAAACTGTATGCTGGTGAGGGTTTCCACTTGGAAGCCAGCTGCAACAGAGCCAAAGAGCCATTTATTTAAAGCTGAAAACTCCGAGCGAGCTTAAGAAAATGCTCTGGCTATTGCACATTTTGCTTTCGTTTCGGCGAAAGTTTAAACATCATCTCCTACCCAATGTCAGGCTGTCAGACTGCATCCAACAAAAAACTAGTTATAACGCATTTCAGTTACGCTTTGTCTCAAAGTCTCAACAGACTACGGACAGATGGCAAACTCTGACAACTAAGCGGAAGCCCGAAGAGCTTCGATATAATAAAAATGATTTCCTTTGAGTCAGCTCAGACAACGGGAAAAGCCAAAATTGGCAAAGCCAAACGCAAAAAGCAGCTAAAATCGCGAAAAGAGTCTATTAGTGGCCTAGACAATAGACAGAGGCAGCCCCCAAAAACCCCGACTCATAGCCATACAAAGTCTCCTGCCCGTGCTCTTGTTGCTTGAATAGTTTTATGATTTTCATCGCATGTGACAAGCTGTCCGTGGATGGGTATACTTCCACTATTCTGTACAGGATATGGCTGTCATTTAGCTGCTGGCTAAAAGTTATTTTAGCTGATTTTTATATCATTGCGCGACGAGCAGCACATTATTGAAAGCATTTTGTTTCTTTTGGCTCTTTGGTCATATTGAAAGATAGCTTAATGGCCAATTCGAATTTCAGATGTGGCAAGTGCATAAGAGCCACTTGATGTTATTATTATTGGCGTTCCAGAATGGAAGGGAGTTACGAGCAAAAGTGAAAGTACTTAAGCAGGCAATTAGGCTAGACAATTGATGTCTTTGGCTTATCGAGAGACAACAAACGACCAAATACTGTAACGGGTGGGAGGGATAATATTTTACATAGTAAATGTGTGATTAAAAGCGATTAGAATTTGTTGGGGGTTTTAGTAACTGAAAGAACCACAATTGTGTAGGCAGCTAATTTAGGAAATACTTTAAGGTTTGAATTATGTGAGCTGAAACGGACCACTGCCGTGATTGTAGTCCATGCCAAAAGGCTGGGCATCAGGAAACCAGGAGTCAAAGATATAATGCAAAACCTGCACTCTGTACCTCGAAAGCTACATTTCTAGGGAGACCAATGTTTGACTCGCTTGCAAAAGCAGCTCGAAGGCCACCCCAGAGACAACGACAAACTCCGGATCCACCAAGTATCATACCAAGTATAACCTATGCGAGCTGGGGAATGATTATGGAATGACTGTACAGAGATTTCCGGGAGATATTGCTTGATTCTTAAGTCGAAAAGTTTTTGCCATCGTACCTAGTACCTGGTGTATTAGGAGCTGTCTGCAGGGACAATATGGTGGAGTCACATTCAAGGGCGGTACTTCAGCGCCACCCAAACGCAAAACTCGGAACTATATGATTAAGCTTTGTACTTGAAAATGTTGAGCTTGCTTGCATTAA
This sequence comes from Chymomyza procnemis, assembly GCA_035046065.1. Classification (NCBI taxonomy): domain Eukaryota; kingdom Metazoa; phylum Arthropoda; class Insecta; order Diptera; family Drosophilidae; genus Chymomyza; species Chymomyza procnemis. The sequence goes on from JAWNOJ010000026.1 coordinate 1,671,517, forward strand.
GTCATTAGCCAAGAATGTTGTTCTTTCTTGCGCATAAATCTGCCAGCTCAACCCAATTCCAGACACAACCACAAGAAGCGCAGCAAATTGTCACAAGCGTGTACTCCAAGCTTATCTGCCGCTAAAGCCTTTAATAATTGGCTTTAAAGTTGCGTGACTGACACCTTCAAAAGTTGCACTGGCAAAGTTTTAAGGACATGTGGCGTCAGGGCAAAGCTCTCTGCGGCTTTTTATCACTCCTTTGCGCATTTTGCATACTCATTGCATGCGATACCAACCACTTGGCTGCGACCAGCGCTCCGCTTAGCTGCTCCACTCTTGTGGTTGTCTGTAATTCCTGGCGCTGTTCCTCTTGTTGTTGTTGTTGCTGCACTTGGCAAGGCGTATCCCGATGCGTCGTAAATCTTTTTGGCAAGTGTGTGGCACGCGCTGCTTCTACAGCCGCGCTGCCTCTGCCGCTCTGACAGAGTTTTCGTTTTCACTGTCTGCATCATAAATCATATGCAGGAAGAGTATAAACAAAACTTGAATCTCTGTCTATGAGACGACATAAGCAAATTTAAGAATTTTTACGCTTTGACATGTGAATTACGTTGTCTTGGCATGAAATTGGAAAATGTTGGAAAGCAATGCGCGAGAGGGGTTGGATGCAATTGCGCGAACCCTTTCGTTGCGATACACTTTGAAGAAGAGCAATCTCAGCGCACTTGGCTGCGGGCAGAAACTAGCAATAAAACTAGCATCTGTGCGCTTGGGTCTAAAGGGATAGGGGGTTTGTTTACCCCAAAACTAGCTGACAGACTGGCAAGCCAAGTCGATGCTCGTTGACGCACCCAGGAGACATTTAGCCAATTAACAGCTACATGTTTGTCTAAAATAATTGGGTTGCGTGTTGCCGGGATAAACTGGCACGTAACCAGAAAAGCAGAACCGCCAAATAATAAACAAATAGTTTTTGGTTAGAACCCACACGCGCACGCTCTATAATTATAGTCATTGCTGATAGTGCGTCATCATCATCGTCATCGTCATCATCATGGTGATGATCAAAGTTAGCCGCAGGATACGTATACGTTTATGTTTGAGGTTATGTTGAAAAGGCCCAGGCCAAGAGTAGTTATAAGCGGGGCGTTGCTAAAGTTATTAACGCGTCGTGTGGCGTCAATCATTTTGGGCTTTGGGCACAATTTGCATGCAACAAAGCCACCAGCAACAACCCCTTCAATGGACTCACTCCCTCAATTCATTCTGCGCTCACTTCATGCTCACCTCTATTTGAGCTTGTTTTTTGGGTTAAAAAACAACAGAAAACGTGCGTCAAATCAAATAGACGAAGCACCAACAGAAGATTACTATGGCTGCCTGGTGGCATGCGGCATGTGGCATGTTACTGAAATTTATGTTAATTTAATTGCAACACATTAAAATAGTTTTGGGCTACGTGACGTTTGAGTGATGAAATTGCAGCGTCAATCGATGGGGGAAGTCCTTGCTCGTTTGAGGTTATCAAGAAAGGGTTGTGGCATGGGGCAACTGCTTGAAACTTGCCAGCGACAGGCGAGACTCACTTGTTGTGGTGGGAGGAGAGAGAGCATGCCCGTGTGTGTTTGAATTTTGCGGCTGCACGTTGCCATTGACGAATTGTGAGGCGTTGCCAAAGCTTTAATTAAGTTCCATGCACAGTGGTCGCAATTTGCACTTTAGGCGACAAAAAAGTGCATTGTTTACCAACGTCAGAATAAGTAAGAAATACGTGATGGTGTATCCGCCCGGTAAACCAGGATTGGAATGCCTACCAAAGAGAGGCTGAGATGGCAAAAATTGCGTTAACCAGAAATCATAAAGTTTATTAGACTTTGAAGCAAAAGACAAAGTCTAAAGGATATTCGTGGCTTGTATTGCGATGCTGTCTGATTTTCGTAGTACAGACAACTTCAACATTTCCAGCTGCACCTCACCAAAATCTTACAATTCAGCCCACTGTGCCCTTAAGGTCTTTCATCAAGCTCGCCGACTTCATTATGTTTGCCTGCATTTTAATTGCGTTAACTTGTTTGCTTGCTCATGTGAAATGTATTAACATCATTATCGATAGTTCCACATCAAAGGACTCAACTCAACTCTTATATATGACATGTGCCTATAAAATGTAAATTAGAATTCTAGCCTAAAGGCCACTTCAAACTCAGGAATAACTTAAAGTTTCCCCACCCCCAGAGAAAAAGAAAACTTGTACGAAAACTTCATGAAACCAAATCCGATATTTCAATAACTGGCATGTTCTCGCAAACATATATTTGTTTATTTATATACGCACATTTTGTATTTATGGCCACATCATGATGACAAATGTCATGAAACTTTGCCAAAACACTTGATATAGACACCACCACCCAGATCATCCTATCATCGTGAAACACATCTGTTACCCCAGCCCGATACTGCCGGCTGGCAAATGTTGTGGAAACAGTTTGTAAATATTTTCCGCAAAACAAACGAAATGCGAAATATTTATGGCCAGCTCAGCAGATTAGAACATTACACACCTAATTTCTGTATTAGTTTTGTATGGTAACCGGGGGTTGGTGTTGGTCAGCCAGCTAGGGATATTTATACAATTTGATTGGATTTTTGTCACGCCCAGGGCGGAGTTCTTTTACTGACCATATGAGTGTATTTGGTGTGTGGGGTTACTTGGGTTCCATCATATTTTTATGTGAGGTCTTAGTTTTTATGGCTGGCTCATTAGGCGCAAATTGAAGGCACTTACTCTATCTCTACGAATTTTGCGATAGTGCTGAGTGCCTTTTTGTTTTGCAAAGGGTTTAAGTCTTACAAATGATTGCAATTTGTAATATGCGTTGCAGGCAGCAGTAAAATTGCAGTAGCAAACGATACTACACTCAGAAAAATAATCGGGAATTTTGCTATTCGCTTGAAGAGATAATAAATATCGAAGAGGTTGTTTTTTTTTAAAGAAAATCATTAGGCTAAATCGAAAAATTTGATTCGAACTCGTTTTTGCGTTTTCTGAGAAACAAATTCTTGGCCCAACACTTCAATAAATAATTCTCAAGCTCAGCTTGAATATTATAATATCCCAAGAAATACTTTGCTAAGAGCTGACGTAACGTTCTTAAATAATTTTTTTTTTTTAATTCCATATTATTCCTCTTGGGAACTTAGGGCCTCCATAGAACCTTCCATCGAACTCTGTTTTGTGTCGTCTCTTTAGGTCTGTCCTATGTTGGGTTCAACTGTGCCAGTTCTTGGAGGATGGATCTATCTCCAGGTCGGTTTAGGTCTTGCATTCCGCCTGCTTTCTTGAGTATTTCAGTTCATACTGGTTGATTTCCTTCTAAGAGCATGACCTTTCCACGCCCATTTCTCGGTTCTTATTTGGAGGTATATAGGGAGCTCAACTGTAACACATGACAGCCCTGCATTGGAAATTATGTTTGGCCACAATATCGCGCATATTGATCCTCAAGCATTTGTCACCTGTGTCACCTTTTTGGTGGTGAGTCAAGTCTCACTACCATGCTGCAGAGATTGTAAATCCGGAACTTTATTCGCCTGCCTATTTGTTTGGTGCGGTAGAGTCTTCCAAATTCCAATTTTTGCAGTCACCAAGAAACTTATTAATAAAAATTCCGAAAGATACCAACGTTTCTTAAAGAGCACATAAAAAATTTGCACTAATAAAAATTATGTTCAGAATCCAACTTGTTGTTTCTCCCAGTGTCTCCTTAGACGAACGCCGAGAGTTTATCAATATTAGTTTTGCTCTTTTGTTAATATTCAACAGACTATCCAAACATTTGTCCGGGTTTAGTGAATAGCTTAATCGTGCGTAAGTAATACGAATTTTTACAATTCCCCAACAGCCATAAATACTTTCGTATACATATATCATTGATAACATGTCTGAAATACAAAAGTTTTCCAGTTTTTAAAAACTCATAACCTTGATTTACAACCTTGGCATAACATAATCTAACCCCCGAAATAAAATTTTTTGTAAATCTGTTGAAAAACTCTTAACTTTAGCGCCTAAAAGCATGCAGACAATTACAATGCCAATAAATCGCATAAAAAAATCTACGCCGCATTAGCACCTCATTAGAAAAACACGGCGGAAAAGTGGGAAAATGTACGGTACGCAGGAAAACGTGTTGTAAACTAATGGCTCAAACATGACCCCCACCACACAAAAAAAAGGAAAAAAAACCAAATTAGAGCGTGGCGGGCGCGAAAAAAAAGAAATATGCCGCGCTGGACACGCTTCATTTCGGTGCAATTTGGGTGTGGAGTCTGTAAGTTCTGGCCTTTTGGTTCGCTATGCTTCGGTTATTATCAACAAGATTTTTATTGCTTTGAAATTTTATATCTTGCAGCATTTTTTTGACATTTGCCACTGGGCAGGGCAGGGCAGGCACAAAGCTCGAAAACGTGCAGCAGGGGCACATTATAAAGTCAGAGCTCAAATGGCTTGGTGAGCGAGTGTCCTGTGCCTGGCAATGGCAGTGGGAGATGTAGTGCTGGAGTTGGGGCAGACGTCTCTCTGACTTGTCTGAATGCTGTCGGCTTTGGTCGACAAGTTTATGTTCGTTTACATTTGATTTGCATTTGAAGTGCTGCTGCTCCGACTGCAGCGACCTCACTTGGCAGCAACTGTCAAAAGCGCTTGATTTATGTCAGGCACCAGGAGGGGGTTACGGCCTTTTGTCGGAAACTAATACCAAGGTGCTACATAATGCTTTGCCATGTTCATGAGCTGGCCAGAAAACCATAAGCCGCATAATTTATGCCAATTTAATTGAACGACGCATATGAAACGCGCTACCCCACGCTCGCTGTCTTCTGTCTGTGCTCTCTCACTCTCTGGAGACCTGGAGAACTAAACAGCCAGCCACCGCACAGACAATTCCAATTGAATTCATGAATTTCAAATGAATTCATTTCAATGTTCAAAAGTTAAATTGAATTTGTTTAAATTTTACAAAAAACCAAAAGGAGGCATCCCATACAACGCGCCGTCTATTAAAAGCGATGAACTTGAAAACCCAAATGGGTAAACTGAAAAGCTATCTACAAAAGTAAATATGGGTGGGCAAAGTTTTTCTGCTTGTAGGCATTACTACTTTACGTTCATTTCTTTGCAAAAAAAAAATGATTACTTTATTGTTTATCTCGCAACCCTTTGTAAGCTAACAATTCCCGCTAAAATACTTCGCTTTGTTTCTCTTCCAAGAAATAAACAATTAATTCGTATAATAATCTCAAAAATCCACTTTATACGAGGGAAAAACTAAAGTTGCGAAATTACAACAGTAACTTTGCATACAATAGTGATTCTCTTTGGTTTTATGCGCTAAATGAATCCTTTGAGCTGAGTATGTCAAAAAACCACTCATTATTGAAATAAAAACTTCATAAGAACATGATTTCATAGAATCTTATGAGTTGCGATTGCAGTATAAATTGTCATATACTGAATGTAGAATCAGATCTTTTGATAAAATTCATGAATTCAATTAAAATTATTAGGCAATTTTGTAAACATCTGTAATGCAGGTTTTCAGTATTCGAACTGTATTTGGGGGTAAGAAACAAAACTTTTAGGGAAGGTATTTTTTTTATTATTATGGAAAGTCGTCACATCAGATTTGAACAATAATATCAGTAAAATGGCTAAGGATGTCGACAACTTCTATTTAGGACATCAAATATTATAACACCAGACGCAGTTTCAGCATTTACTCATAAAACTATCTATCCAAGTTTAGTGAATTCTGCACGAGTTTTTTAAAAACGTTTTAATATTACAATTGAATTCATAACATTTCTTTGAATGGTGATATTTGTAGGAAACACGATAATCTTCATAATCAAAGAAATTATGCTAAAATTTGAAATAAATAAAAGTCTTTTAGAGGTCTGTTATACCTATTTAGAGTTTATACGAAATACCCATAATGACTATTTAGGAGAAATTTGCTTAAGGCGACATCTGGTCCCAAATATGGGATGTCTATAATTTATAGATCTCACATATACTACATATAGATTGCTTCTTATTGTATAAAGGGATGTACCTGCCTACTTTCCTATCTCATAAAACTAATATTGGTTCTTTTTTACTTATTATTTTTACTTATTAGAAATCGTACTTTTTGTAGTTCCATAATGTCAAATTTTATTCAAGTTAGAACTATACATATGGGGTTTGTGGAGATCCGTAAAATATTAGCATTTGTATGATTTTATGAATTATATAAAAATGACAAGGAATTGCTATGAAAATGGAATCTTCTATCCACCAACCCACTCTCATACTTAAAATTCTACAATAGGAGTGTTTTATGGAGATTAAGCGAAGAATCAATCCAATGGGAGTGACTATAGTCTTAGTAAACAAATGTGTAACAGATATCTCTCTCGAAGACACATATTCTGCCCGTGCTGTTATATGGCGTAGAAGCATGGACGCAGCTAGGCTTGGAGTATTCGAGGGAATAATTCTTCGCAAATTCTTCGGTTCATTTTTGGATTGTAGACGTCTATCGCATCTGAACGAACCATAGAGGCGTATGAGGTCTGTAAAGGCGCCAGAGCATGTGCGTTGACACGGCCATGTTGTTCGTATGAACGAAGACGCTTCGGCGAAAAAGGTTTACGATGCGCAAGCCGGGGAACGACTGAATCTCAGTTGAAAAGACTAAGTGGCGAACGACCTGTCTTCGCTTGGAGTGACGAACTGGAGAAGGCGCGCTTAAGGCAGGAACGCCTGGTTAAATCTAGTGAGGTCAATTGTGAGCCGATAACGGGTTGTGATGATCAATTAAAGTGAGTCAAGTAATTAAAATGATTTTTGATTGAGATTTTGTGAGACTCGCGGTCTTTGAATTGAACATAATCATTTGTTATCTTGAACTTTAAGCACCTTAAGTTTGTTTCCGGGAGCTCTTAATTCCAAAATACAAACATAATTGCTGCCAAATTGCTACATTATAATAAAAAAAAATTATCATTACCCCTTTGCTGCTTGCTACGCCTCTGCCTATGCTCAAACGACACACACACGCATGTGAGACGAACGTTATGGAAGCCGCCACAGCGTCTGGTTAGCCACAACGACACGTCGATGGCGACGTCGCTTATGGCCATAATTAAGGTTATAATTTAAAAATTATGTTTCCGAGTTGTGTCGAGTGCGCGTTGCCATATGCAAATTAGTTGCCTGCCAAGGGGTTACCCTTGTTGCCATACGTGAGTTCCACTTATGTATGCTCCATACACCAAGACGAGTGCATACTATCCCGCAGCTGGCGCAGGCGTCTGCTTGATGCCACAGTCTCATGTATCTACTCCAGCTTGCCAGCTCAAAACTGCGTTATCATCTAAATATGCAGAATAAACTTTTCAGCAGACCAAAGAACTCGATCAGACTTGGTCTCTGGAACAACTTCCTCTCTCACTCCCCCCACAAGGCATTTTAATTATTTAAACGACTTTTGTTGCCTTACGCGTTGATATTTTAATTTTCTCGGTTGCTCGAGCAACGACTTGGTTAATTTCATTAATAAATATTTATGGTTGCCGTTAAGCCTTTCCCAACCGGCAGCATGCGTAAAGGGGGGTCCACCAAAAGTCCTGGTAATTTATGTTGCCAACAGGCTCTAGCGAAGGAATTAACACTGCGGCACATCGATAAACCCCTTTAAAATGTGTTCATTGCCAAATCGTCATTAAAAGAGCTCATCGCTCTTGGTCAACCAAAGTAGTACTTCAATGTTCGCATATTTGCTGCAAAGGATATTACGTGCTCTGTTTACTATTGCTCTTGTAAAATGTCACACATCCTCGAACATATCCCGTGACTTTAGAACGTCGTCGCTTCACATGTCGTCGCGGCGGGTCTCGTTAGCTCATCAATTGATTGATTGATGACCGAATGAAGAATATCTCGACATTCGTTTGGATTCACATTGCAGACAATGGATGGAACAAACATGTTAGCGTGCGGAATAGACAACAATGGGGCATGGAAAAGCACTTATCACACCCGGACGTGTGATTAAAGGCGACTACGTGAGTGGACAGCAACAAGGAACAAAGAGTCCTGCCGGAAAAGTGAGTTTTGAATTGAATTCGTTACAGATTTCTATGGGGATTTCAGAATAACAAAAACAATGCCAAGCGGAAACGGCATGTGAAGTACACTTGGGAAAAAAATATCGTAATTTTTTTATTTTAAATTATATTTCAAATATATTTTCAAGCAGTTGTAGAAGTAAGGGCATTTCTTGGTACGGTGTTTTGCTTAATTAGAAAAAAAGTATAAAAATAAAAAATAAATTTACTTTATTTGAGTATATTTCATCGCTAAAAAGGCGGAAAATGGAAACATCTCTATGTTAGACGATGGAAAATTAGAAAAAACATACATTCCATTTCAACGTTCCTACCTTAAAATTCTTTTCATAGATATGAAGTTCTGAGGTATAGATGTATAAGTTTCCATTTGTAAAAATTGCTCTTAAATTAACATATTTGTTTTGGGAGGCAAGCTATCGTGATTTTTATGTTGTGCGTGTCTACATTCGAAAAAAATTTTACAAACTCTAAAACTTTTGGTTTTGTGAAGAGGTTGTATGGTTTTAATCAATTCACATAGAGAAAATACATTATTAACCGTCTCAGAGACTATTAAAAAGGTAGTATCGAAAACCCAAAAACACACAAAGAAAACAGTTTAAAATAACTCGATTTTGAAAATTATAGATTTTATGTTGCTCGTACTATTTTTTTAAAGACGATTTAGCTCAAGATTGTTTGGAAACATGGAAATAGTAAATTTGCTTTGATTGTTTACACTCTGAAACTTCCCTAGACATCTCAGACAGAACATTTACATTTTCTCGAACTTCAATTTCAGTTTTTACTTAAAACGAAAACATAATAATTCAAATTCTTAGGTTCTTGATATCGTCAAAGCACTTATCACCGCTTTTGAGATATTATTGAATGTGTCTTATTTGCACATAAGTTATTGAATATTATGCAAAACGCAAAGTTATTGTCGATCTTAAAGTTTCTTTTTCTTAATTATATTTAAAATCATTTGCACAAATTCTTTTAAATCATTAAAAAAAAATTAACCGTAAGTATTACGAAAGAAATTTTATGAGTTACTGTGGTTTTACACAGTTTCAAAACTCAAAATTATTACTTAAAATGTAGTACATTAAATTAAAGGTCTCTCCTGTTAAAAATCAGTATGAGTCATATTTTATTCCAACCCGACCCACACTTTTCTCTCAGTGTATTCAAATACCCTTAAGGTACAGTTAATACCATAGCAAAAGTTACGGCGCATCTTTGGCGCCTGACTGAGATTAACTCCAAAAAATGTTTTGCGGCGTAGAAACAATAAATTTTCCAACCAAGCACGTTAAGATTCCCCGACTTTTTTTTTCGCTTGCCTTGTCTTTATGTTAGTTTTTCCAAAGTAATTAGAGTTTTCAGTGTTTTTGCTATGACAATAAATTTTACCTGAAGTCCCCGAGTCACGCCCCATAGTAGTTATTTATGTATGGATGGGGGGGAGTGCTGTGTGTGCTGTGTGTCTATTAGGGATACTACTGGAAAGCAACTTGTCTAGCCAGAATTCGTGCAGTTTGGCGGCAAGTGGATTTATAGGCTTAGTGATGCACACACACACACGGGCACACAGCCACTGATTATGTTTTCCATTGCCATTCCCACGGTTGCCAGCAGCTACCAGCAACCCCAATGGATCTAAAATCTAATAAAAAATCCATTTGCCAACACGCAATTTTTTACTCATATTTCGGACAGTTTTCCACCCAAAAAAAACATAACATAAAATACAAATTTCAAATTACAAATAGCAAATATAAGGGGCATATTTTACACTTTTTATTATGTTTATGGCATCAAAAAAAAAAAATAATGCAAAAGGACACGCCTCTTTCGGCCATTTCAGGAATCTCCCCTGTCCAGATGCGTGTGACTTTTTACCCTTATTAGAGAGAGCATTTCACTTACATATTTTTTTTTTTTAATTTTAATTTTAAACCAACGAAAAAATTTACATAATTTATGGGTAAGCTGCATATACAAAGAGCATATGCTAAATGGTCTTTACGACTTCGTTTTTTTTTTTTCATTAAAAATTTGTTTATAATTTGCGCAATGTCGAAATTAAATGAGTTGAAAATGATTTGTTTTATTGTTTTTGAGCTCCTCGTTTTAAGTTCAATTTTTGGCTTGGCGCTTCATTAAAATCTCATTAAAAAATCTTCAAGTTTTTGCGCAATTCACATTTTAACACGTTTTTAATTTTTATGCATTTTACGAGATTTTAACGACGACGAGCAGGACATTTTCGAAAAAACTCCGTCTTGCTGCAATTCCGTGAGTTTTCCCCGTAATGGCTCATCCGTTGCCCTTGGCGTATTCGTTGACTGACTGACTTTCACTTGTTGACGCGTCATTCGCTTCATGTCAAACTTCGTTAGTAACGTGGCACGTGGGGTTGGAGTAGCGGAAGGGCTGCACGATTCGTCAGGGGTTGCCGCCTGACTGTAACCATTCTGCGGTTGGCAGTTGAGCAGCGCAGCACTCATTGTTTTTATGGTCTTCACTAATTAGTTACAAAGTCATAGAATTTCACAGGAATGAATTTCTTACTCTTCTGGATGCGCAACTGGGTGTTCCGGAAATGGGACACACTTGAGCACTGAGAGTGTGGGCAGAGTGTTATTGTTGCTAGTTGCGAGTGACTTTTGATGGGTGATGAATAAGCCGCATAAGGCGGTTGGGCTGGGCGTACTCTGTGTGGAGATTTTGAGAGCAACTATGGAGATGTAGGACTATCTATTTAAAACACCAGCTGACCATTGTTGAAACTGCTGCACATTATATCAGATTTACAAATCAGGATGCCACTATAATGAAATCCAGCTACATTTGGTAGGAAAATTTATGTCTAAAACTAAACTTTACCACCCATTTAGTCGCTGGTATATACAAATTCTGTTAATCGTTTGGAAATCTTATTCTGGAACACTCAAAGTTGTTGCATCAAATTCTAAAAGTTCGCTCTTCGCATTCCTTGAACAGATTTAACATTTTATAAAAAACTATAAAATTGAATCAATAATTTGTTATGTTGTCTTTTTTCTTTAGTTGTATTCTTTTTTTATTATTATTATTTTGTTTATTATTATTATCTTTTGTATTCATCTACTTCATAGTCAATCTGATGCTTAGATTTATAGATATGATATTATTGATATTTTAAGTGAAATCTACGGGACAAACAAGAGTTTTTTTGATTTGTGGGGTTATTTGAAATCAATGTTATACTCTGAAAAGCCAAGCACCATAGCCCAACTTACATAAAGGCAACAGAGGAGGGCAAATGGCAGCCATACCGACCGATACCCTGGTCAAAACAACTGAAATCGCCGAAAAAAGAGCACATTTTGTACTGAAGACCAAAGAAGATAATTTACGCGATATTAAATTTAAAAAGAAGCCTTAACATAACTCCTGAAAACAAAATAAGTGGTATCAAAATAAAAACAACTAAAAATCTCTTTATTTGTTTTTTGAAAAAAACGTTTAGTCTTTTCTAAAAATTTCGCAACATTCGTAAAAGATTTCCTCAGAGCATACTGTAGCTATTAATGATATTGCGACAAAAACAGCTTCTATTATAGAAGCATAACGAATTCAAAACCTAAGAAGACTGCTCAAACAAAATATTAGCAAGAAGCGATGGAGAATACGTTGTATAAACACAAGCCTACAGATGAAAGTTTAAATCGAAGTGCGATCCATACTAATACGATATAAGTAAGCCAAAAATGGGTTTGGTGAGATTATGTGTCGCCAATGTCTTGACTACCATCAATATGGAACAGTTCGAAATTGAAACTAAATGAGTGTATCATCCACTAAAAATTAAGCGATGGCAACATTCGCTTGCTGAATCCCTGGCTAATTGTTGGCTGAATTAATTGTCGGAAAATCGGCGTTCGACTGACATAAAAAGAGAACTCCGTTACATCCGTAAACAACGACTTTTTTATATACGTCAGCTTAGTTTTTCAGGCCTTCGTGGGTACAATCGCGTTAAGTCGTTACATATCTTAACTTCTTATATATCGTATCAGTTCTGCTGTATGCATTTTAGATCTTGTTGTCTTTGATACTTGTTGATTTTAACGGCAAAGGACACCTTAACGCTTGTAACACTTGTAAGTCGTCAATTTCAAGAATGATTCAATAAGAAATCTTCTTATTCTGCTCTTCACGACAATAAGCACCTGAGTCAAAAACAAAAAAAAACCCCACACCGTAAAGCATAATTAATTTACCTTCAGCTAGCGTCACACACGACGCATTTGTTTCTTCAACATATTTTACACTTCACTAGATCCACCATACTGATGACTCATTGCTGGAAATGCTGACGGCGAATCCAAATCCGTTACAAACAGCCACTCAGTTGATGCGATGATAGTCATCTGTAATCAGCACTGAAAGCACCAGCCACAACCGAACTAACAGAGAAGCGACATTCTTTGGAAGACGATGAGACAAATGTCAAAAACTATAAGCTGACATTAAAACCATTTGAGGCACTTCAACACCAAACAACAAACAAACGTAGAACAATGTGGACACACACACAGACATCCCCTACCACAGTCCCGGCCGCTGGACTAGAGAATGACTAAGCACGAGGGTTGGTTTCACAATTGCTCTTTAACTTTTACACGGGGCGACTAACAAGCGGCGCGTGGCGTTGCCTTTTTTCACACGCGCGGTCAAAAGTACAGTTGCGTCGCTGTGTACATGTTTCGTGGCGTTACTGTACATCGTTACATAACCTCACAAAAACAACATGACATAATTTACTTCCGCCTAGTACGTGAGAAGTGTAGAAGAGTGTCATCCCCCAGTGTGTGTGTGCGTGTGTGTGTCTTTAAAGTCGCATAACTCAAAAATTAAAGTGACCATGCGACAATTTTCAATTTTCACATTGTCCATAAATCAAATTGTGTTTACGGGGAGTTGCCGCGGGCCATGGACAGAGTTCAAAAGGAGCAGCACAGGATGCGGCTTTTGATGAGTTTATTGAAAAATTGCAGCAAATTTTGGGTGGTTTTGTTTTCATCGATGGCATGTGTGACAGTTATGAGCTAGGACTCTAAAAAATTTGATGGATTTTCTTCTTTTTTTGCTGCTTTTAGCAATTTAATCACAAATTCGTGTGTTTTTTGAGCAAGTGGCACATGGACAGTGGTTGTCAGCATGCATGGGCATAATCCCATTATAGTTAGCACTAAGGGATTTTCTTTTTCTTTTTTTTTGAATTTTAGGACATGTGGCAAAGAAACAAATGGCAACAGTTTAGTATTAGCCGTAAAACCGCGCACATGTGTTTATATGGTGTTCCGAACTGATGTGATTAGCAGCAACCTTAACAAGCTGACTGTGAAATTCAATTTTTAAATTGGCTTGTGTCCCTGGGCACAGGGTTGGGCAATAAATCTAAGCAAAGTCTTAACATGTCAGCGCCACTTAGTCGGGTTCTTGAAAACTTTATTCAAATGGGCGCCGCAGTAGGAGTTGGGTTTGGCCAACAAATATCAACATGTGCCGCCCGCGCCCCAGCGACAACAAGCAACAGGAAATGCTCACTGTGTAGGTCTGGGGTAGCCCTAGACCACAGCAGTTGCTTTCTTTTTTGGCTTTCTTCTTTTTTTTTTGTATTTTGCTTTCACTGCAGTCAATGAAACAAATTCCTTTGGCAAATCCAACACAAAGCCCGTGACTTTGATTTATAACAGCGGGGCGTGGTATTTTTAATTTACAAGCACCACTGTCGCTTGGAACTCCTAAGGAGTGAGTTGGCAAGGAGGGAGAGAGAGAGAGAAAGCTTAACCCTTCTGCCGTAACGTTGGTCTGCATAATTATCTACGTCTTAAGCGTGGGCGTTAGACTTGTCGTTGTCCAAGTAACTGAAAAACCCCATTCCCTAGCGGATTTGCAAGATTTACGGCCAGTGGACACAAATCAGCCAAGACGACAACTTATTTAAGGCATTTTCTACAAGAATTTCCTTACTTACTATCACTTTATTTAATGGGTTTTTGGTTTTATAATTAGCTTGTTTCGGTTGGCTAAAGGGAAAGTCTTTTGGGAGAGTATGTTTGTCCGACTTGTGTGATTAATCCGCAGTGGTTTATGCTTCAGCACTGGTCAGCATATATGTTAAAATTAGACTACTTAATTCTACTTGCTTATTAGACGGACGTATAGTGGTTACATTTGATAACATCAAGTTTGTCAATGTCTTGGCTCAGCTGGTAGATGATCCAAGAGGCTACTGCTGACCCATGTGGACCCAATCATTGTGTGGATAATTACAATGCTATATTTTGTAAACTTCCACTTAAAGTTTGTTGCTAAAACATGGGCAAACGTTTAAAGGTTTTAGGCGGAACAACATAAGCAATATTCTTTCTTAACTTCTTTGTTTTTTCTTTCTTATTCACGCTGCACTGGATACTGCTGCTCATCTCTAGTGCCAATTTTAACCTCTGCATAGTGGTCCGCTCTAACTCGCAATACGCTTGCTGCCATCAAATCTGTAGCGTCCAATTGTTTTCTCTAATGCGAGGACCACTTATTGTTTCAGGCGTATTATTAAGTTTTCGATGTCTCACGGCTTCATCGGTTTTTATTTCTTAGCGTGGGGTATCTATCTAACTCAAGGCCCTATTGTTGTACAGTTTCTTTTTCGAGTTTAACGTACAGAGCCACGGTCTGGTGCTTTTTCTTTAAATCCTATGACGTACGACCGACTTTTTAGTCTGTTTCTTACATCGGGTACATTCTAACCCAAGGCCCGAATATTATTTTTTTCCAAGCTTACGGAGCAAAGCCATAGTCCTAGGCTTCTTTAATTTCTCTAACGCACGATCAATTTTATATACTGTTTCTTACCTCAAAGCCCGAATTTTGTTTCGTTTCAATCTTGCCATGTTCTGTGCTTCTTTAATTTCTCTAATGCACGAGCGACGTATTATTTTTACCACTGATTCTCTCTAACTTAAGGCCCGAGTGTTGTTACGCTTTAAGCTTACGGAACAGAGCCACTGTCCGGTGATTTCTCTTTTCTTACCTTAATCTAGATTACGGATCACTTTTTATCATTTGTATCCAATTGGTAAAAAAGAGAATTTCCTCTAAGTCACGGCCAATTGTTGCTCGTCTTATCTCTAATGTAGAGGGAGAAGAGTGTAATAACAGGTAACACCGTAAAATCACATGTATTGCTAAGGAAAATGATTGAAAAAATAATCTTTTTTAGAAAAAACTACTTTTAAACGAAAAAGCTAGAAGCTTATTACTAGTGGTGGACCTTGGTAGCATAGTGATAGCGTACTCACGTCTAAATCGGAAGGTCGCTAATTCTACTCCACCATGCAACATAGCAGTGCCATAGCTAGCAAATTATTAAACACTATTTACTTAGGAAAATCTCTATAGGTTCCTGCTCTCTTCGAATATCTATTAGCAGAGATATGATGACTATGATGACCATAGTCAAGGGGAATACATTTATCTACATTACTCGTGATGTATCGAAAATTGTTCACACTCCTTTGATGGTATCAATTCATTTAGCATCCATTAATTAAAAGATTCAAAATTTTCTGCGCTTATTTGAAAGACTCCTGTCAAACACTGCCCGGAACCACTTGACAACTGTTTCATGATTGGCAAAAGCTTCCACTACACTTCATTTGCATAAATTGCTGCATGCCACGCTCCATCATAGTTTGCTCAAATGACTGCTAGGCATTTTCACACCCAAGTTATATGAAATGAATTTTAAGTGAATCCTTCGGGGACTGCCTTTACTCAGTTGACCGCTGTCCAACTTTAAAGCGGGAATAAAACCTCGGTTACGACAAAACTTTGACCACTTTGGTAATCATAGGAAATATTTGGCTGAAGGCAAATTGTTTTTTAATTAAAAAACTGTAATATATAGTAGTGAAGCAGCTACCAGGACAGGCCACTTTCATGCATGCCTGCGCCTGCCAAGCCAACGCTCCTCCAGCCAAGCTTCAAAATTTTATGGTTTTCATTTGCGGGGGGTTTGGCTTTTTATCGAAATACATATATATGGAAAGAGTTGAAGTTTAATTTTTGGTTGCTTATTTTGCATGGCTTTTCAATTTTAATTGAAATTTATTCGTACATCTCGTTCTGCACAACAACAACACATCATCCCATCCGAACTCCGTCTAAAACCCTGAGCTGCATGCACTCTTGGTTTGGTCACGTGTTTCGGAGTTGCGCATACAAAAAAGTGTTGCAAATTGTTGAAAATTTGAAAATTTACATGCATATTTGTTGGGCCCATTTGATTTACAGCCCGCAGCATTGTTATTTATGGAACCGGAGCAGCAAACAATCCACCGGAAAAATGAAAAACGAAAATCAGCATGTAAAACATTTTCAGTTCTTGTTGTTCTGTGGCCATGTTTGCCATTTTATTGTAATTCTTTCGATGTATTCATGTGTAAAATTTGAAATTGTTGTAAATAATTACCCTAATGGGTATGCCGTAGCGCCGCAGCATCGTACTCCTCCGCCTGGGACCACTCAACGTACCAAGTTTGCAGTTAATTTGTGAGACGGGCTCATTGTAATTAAGCTTAAACCGTTAATATTTCAGCGGCAAAAGATAAGAGCCACCAAATTTCAACCCTGCAAAAGTGCCATAAATTGTTGCAAGAAACTTACGCCTTGAGGGTTGTGTCTTGGGTGTTAATTTTTGCCAGCATTTTTGACTTTATTTTTTGTTTTGGCTCAGCCCCACTTTCGTCGTTGAAAGTGAAAATTTGGGTTTCAGTTGTTGGTTGATACAGGAATTTACATAGTAAAATTATGTTCTTTAAATATTATGGCTAAAATATGTCAAGTATTTCAATATTTTGAGCATAATTTCAA
The DNA here is from genome assembly GCA_035046065.1 of Chymomyza procnemis. Taxonomy (NCBI): domain Eukaryota; kingdom Metazoa; phylum Arthropoda; class Insecta; order Diptera; family Drosophilidae; genus Chymomyza; species Chymomyza procnemis. The sequence continues at coordinate 1,688,587 of JAWNOJ010000026.1, forward strand.
TCTATAACTAATTAATCTAAAAGTTATTTAACCAATGTGTATATCTGCAAAGAAAGAAGGAGAGAGAGAGGGAGTGAGGGTTATTATACATCTTATTTTAAAAGGAAGAAGAGTTTTTGTGACTTGTTTCTCAAAACAACTTGAATGAAATCTTAAATATAAGTATTATTTAAATCGTTTTATTTTTTGTTACAAACAGTATCGATTTCTTAAATACTCCATTCTTTTAGGCAGCTTGAGAGCCCAAAATAATTCCCTATCAATAACAACGATTTATTGTCTAAGTGCAAAAATTTTTTATTATCAAACAGTGCAAAATTGTTAAATTTAAAGAAGGACAATACTTTCAGTGTCATAATTTGCAAGAAAAAAATATTACGATAATCGAAAGACTTTTAGAAATGTGCTTTAATATCTTTTAAATATTCTCAATAAAATCCAGTCTTTGGATACTTTACTATAATCAAGTTCGCGTCTCAAGCTCAGAGCGCAGTGATGAACCAAACTTATAAAAGTTAGAAATGCAATCAAATCAAATTTTCGCAATAATTTGACTGTGATACGGTAAAATCGTGCCCGTGTTCTGGAAATTGTTAATTTCTCTATTACTGTTTTACAGGTTCACTTCAATTTCATAAAGTTATTAGGGGTCGCTTTCTACAAAAAATTGACCTGGTTAAGTGACAAGAAAAATTGCGATAGTGAAGTAAAGTTAGCTTTGTATGAACTTCGTGAAAAACCCAGCATTGAAACTGATATATACATACATCTATTTCCGACATTTCTTTGAAAGAGTGTTTGAACAACAAGATCTTCAAAAATATCGGCATATAAGCATTGTATACTGTGTGCAAATTGCTGAGTCTCTCTCTTAGTTTGATTAAAATAATTACAATAACTTTAAAATATTCAAACTACAATAGATGGCTTAAGTATGGAAGGCTATTACTGAGAAAGTAAGAAGTCTTCGAACGCATACCAAGTTATAGAAAAATTATTTTTTTCCCCAAAAGAGAATACCTGCTTAAATAGCTAGAATTGTGGAAATTTATTTATACACGAATTTCCAAAAAATTATCATATACTTACTATTATGTATATTTATGTTAATTTTGGGCAATTTCATCTTTGGTAATCTCATAACCGGCCTGCGTTTAGGTTTCGACTTGCCCCTTTTGGGAGCAGCGTGCACGTTGAGAAGACAAAATAACAAAACTACATACAGTAACCACTCAAGCTTAAAGTATTTCATAGTGATTTATCTGCTGCTTTAAAGTTTTTATTAATTAGCTTGTGATTAATAGAATTAGTTGCTTAGTCTTAGTTGCTTGGAGGTCACCGATAGACTGCTGTCGACTTAGCAAAATGTTTTTAAATAAATCTGCCGAAAACATTTGACAGCTAAGTACACCCGTCGGTTATCAGCACAATATTTATTTTTATTCTAATATAGCACAAACAAAATAAATATAAATTTTAATAAAAAAAAAAAAGAATTCCCCCGTATACGTTCAGGCTGACTCAAAAAAAAAACCCAAACTCCAAGCGTCACTCTTGCGTACGGTGCTCTCTCTCGAGTTTAACCCATTGTTGACCCAAACTACTACTTAGTGACGTCGATAAAATCAAAACATGCATAAATTGCATTATAAAGAGCCCAAAACAAAGCATTAAAGTGCTCAAAATGAAATCAATGCCCATTGAGTGGGCACATGCTCATCGTAATGCATTGATGCGCTGTGCCGCGCTAAAACCCTTGTTCCAACAACCATAACTATTCATTATCGATACATAAATGGTTGGGTCGCAGTGACTGCAACCCCGCAGTAATAGTCATAACTTCAAATTTTTATTATTAAATAAACGTTCATGGAAAACAAATGCCATGGAAATGTCACACAACCCAAAAGAGACGACACACTTTTACACGCGGAACATACTTACATGGCACTAGGACACATGCGACGAGTATTCCTTCTGACCCACAAAATTGAAAAAACCAATTTAGCTGTGAAGGGCGCTTGGCTTGGGTGAAAGGGGTTCGGTTCGTACTTCGACGAGTTCTATACTCGGCGTAATTCAATATTTAAACTATATGAAAGATTTATGGCCACAGGCTCTAGCGACTTCCGTCGCCGTCGTTGTCGTCGTTTTATTTGTATAAAGCATAATTTTTGATTTAGTGCGATTTGTGTCAACGGGTTACTGCCAACCGCGGGGGTAGCAAAGGGTTAATGCAATAGTTTTGCAATATTCTCTAAGTGAAAGTTTATACTTGAATGGGTTAGGCTCGCCTGGATGTGGCATTGTTTGCTTTGGGTCAATGTTGCGGATATGAGACCACATGCTGATTGTTATTCCTGCAGCAATATTGCCTGCATCAGAAATAGGATTTTGAAGTAGATGACTTTCGGGCATTGTTGATGGAAGAAAGAAACAATAGCAATCTCAGTCAAAATGAAAAAGATCTTTAGACATGGAAAAAGTGTAACAATTTTTAGTGAAAAATTCAATAATAAACGGAATAATTCGAGCTATGAAGTTACGTGCGTCTGGACAAGCAGCCAGTTATCCATGGAAATGAAATTGGAAAATTTAAATTGGCGAAAAAATCTCTTGAACTTGGGAACAGCAATTACATCCTTAAAAACACAGTGTCAATGTTTACTCGGTGGAATAATAAATATATAATTGTTTCATTTTAGGTCGGCAATTTTTTACGAAACACAAAGATAATCCGACAGATTTCGAATTCTTTCTTTCTTTTATTTGATTAATGATAGAACAGGAACATTTAACATTTAAATTTAAAATTTTTGTAAATTTGTCCATAATTAATAATACTAATACTTTAATAAATAAATGAATTTATTCTTCGCTCCAAAGGCGGAGCATAGCGATATCTCTATTAATGGCTGTTTGAACTAGCATTAACTTTTTGTAGAACTAATTAGGCGTCACACGATCCTTTTCGTGTCCTATGCGCAAATTATAATAACCTCTATGATTTCGTCTCCTTTGAACGGTATATCCAATCCATTTCTTTATCTATCCTATCTTATCTTGATTCCCCAAATCGAGCTTCTTTGACCAATCACTATAAAAACCTATCTTGGTCAACGCTGTTCTTTGGCTTCTATTTGGAATAAATGTTTAAATTTATATGTTACTTTCTGTTTTTATCTTTTACATTGTAAATCCAAGTACCAGGCTAGCCCCAGATGTGAGACGGTGCACATCTATAAAAAATTCACACATCAGGCTAGGAATACGGATTAGTTTTATTATATTTTTTCTTCGTTATCATTTATTATTTCATAATTTTTAGAATGTTTAACTTGTCTAATCTTAAGGTCAACTGGACTTAGTTGTACCCTTACATATTAATAAATAATAATAACTAGTTGTTAAAAATTCCAAAGTCCGACCACAGTTCTTAATGAAACATAAAGTTTTGAGTCATAAATTATCACCGATTAATGATAAGAAGAAGAGTTAGGATACTATTCACTGGTAATTCCTTCAAAGTGGCTTTTACGGATTGTAAATATAATGATTTGGTGCTATGTTTGTTTAGGGAAATTTGGTAGAGACAAAGAACTTGCGAATATTTATGGATCGGCGTGGAATTTTCTTCATCAATTCTTTTGCCGCAAAAATGGAATGATTTTCGTGATAAAACGTGAAAGATCACGTGTTTCAGCCGCTTCCTATATTATAAAAACTCCTACGATTTTCTTGTGTCTTTAAGAATGTTGCAAAATTTTTAACTCTGCGCCATGAAGTACCTTGACTTTAAGGAATCCACGTAAACGAAATATTCGCAATTTGGGAGTTTTGTTGTCCTACTCGAAAATTACTTTTGCGAGCCAATACAATTTTCTTGATGTTATTGTAGGGCTGTTTCCCCAATTTTTCATATATATCGGTGAATATGATATGATAAGTAATGAATCGGATCTGGTCGAATGCCATTTGCATTTGTCAAAAAAGGCCACTAAATAAGAACCAAATTTAAACAATGTTTCACCCAAAATTGCTTTAAAATTGTACTTTTAAACCGAAACCCTCGTTAAACTATGTAAATTGCGACACCTCTTGGTAAAATTCATTGCTATCTACACCATTCAAAGCGCGCTTGTTTAGATCAGCAAAGTCTGCAGTGAAACCCCTTTGACGTCGACTTGCGGAAACGGAAGCAGTGTGAGCGGAATGCGCATAAAAGTTTATATTGATTATAATACAAAATGTCAGCTCCAACCCAACTCCAGTCAATATACATACTTTAAATGCATGGATGGCAACAAATTGGTTTGTTTGTTGCTTTGAATACGCTCGGGAATTAGCAGTCAATTCAACGCCGCGGCGTGGGTGCAAACCAACTAATGGGGTTGGCACAGGATGCAACCAAACGCTGTCGATAAGGTAAACGTGTTTGTCAAGAAGTAATTTAAAGCGCGAAAAATTTGCATATGTGAGTCATGCTCGGAGAAGTGCAAAATCAAAAAGGGTTGCCGGAAGCGTCAGGCATGAAAATTTATTACAGGTTGCATTACATTTAATTTGAAGCGTGTGCGGATGTATGCACATAGAATGAATCTAAGGCAGTGTTACGTTCGCTTGGAAATGAAATTAGACTTACACGTTCAATGCTGCTTCATCTGCTCTATTTGTTTGAGCAGCAGCTGCATGCGATCCTTCATTAGGGGCTGCCCCCGTTGGGTTTTCTTGCTGATGGCTATGGTTTTCTCTAAACGTTTTTTCTTATACTCTTTAATACGCGCGTCCTTTTCGGCTTTGGCCTTTTGACGCTCTACCGCCTCCGTAGCTGCCTTTTTCTGGCGCATCATTTTGCGTTGTTCCAGTTTGTTGGGCTTTTGCTGCAAGTGTAAGAAGTGATTGTTGCATTTGTTGCATTGTTGAAACAATCGGTGCTTACTTGGTTCTGTTTATTTTTGTTCGCGCCGGGTTTTTCCTTGAAGTTGGGCTTTTGTGACAATTTCGTTTGTTGCGTCTTCGCGCCTGTTTTGGGTTTTTGCTGTAAAAAAAGAGTGCAATTTGATTTACACGGAATTCACAATCTGTTGCGGACAACTCACTGCTTTTTGATTGCTTCTGCTGGTGATGGGTTTCTGTGTAAAGTTGGGCTTTTTTGCAATGTTTTCATGCGTTACCACTGCGCTCTTCTGCTGCACAACTTTTTGTAGTACGGATTTGTTGGGTTTTTGCTGTCAGCGTTAAAAGTAATTATTTAGTTAGTACAGAAAACGTATTTGTAGGCGCTACTCACTGTTTTATTATTATTTTTGCCTGTCCCATGTTTTTGCTTAAAATTTGTTTTTTGTACAAGCTTGGATGTATTCGTTTGCTTCGCGGACTTGGCGTGCTTACTTTGAGGTTTCATTTTAGTTAAATTTATTTTGTTTCAATAATAAACAAATAGCAGCTACACGTGCGATTGTGTCAACAGCTGTTCAAACTATCGATAGGCAGTATTGATGACAAACACAAGCTACTTGCTTTAATACGCTTAACTTGTAAAAGCTAACTGCTACAACACATACAATCAGCAGGAAAGTGTTCCACATGCCATAACAATACATAACTTCATCAAACTATTAATTAAACATGCTTGGAATTACCAAACAAATTGCACAAAAGGGTAAGTTTGCGTGTTTATATGTTTTATAAACTCAGACTAATAGGTTTTACACTCAGCTTTTATTGGCAATTTGACGGTACGCCGGCAGCTGCTTACCTCCGCTGCACGACTTAGTTCCGACCAAAATGCAGGTGCAAGCTCAAATTCCGATGAGCCCATCAACATGCCCAATCCCTTCGAGAAAGAACCACAGCAGTGCATACTTTGCAAGCATGACATAACGCCCTCGTACAAAAATGTCAAGCTGCTATCACAGTTCCAGTCGCCCTATACTGGACGCATTTATGGTCGCCACATAACCGGATTATGCAAGCAAAAACAAGAGGATGTTGAAAAGGCTATATTACGTGCACAACAATGTTTACTTATGCCTTCTTATCATAAGGATCTGGACTTTTTGCAAGATCCCAGACTGTTTGATCCCGAGCGCCCTGTGCGACCACACAAATATTAAAACTCATAGTTCATGTATGCACCCCATGCATATTTTTGTTGCAAACAATATTAAATACATAATAAACATATAACATTATTTATACAGTACTTATCAGTCCGGCTGCAGATGCTTCTGCATTTCCAGCGGTATACCCATTTTTTCCAGCAGCAGCTCAGTTGACAGCGGCGGCTGCATCATTGCCTGCAAATCATTAAAAGCCTCCATAAATGCTTTCTTCCACATGATTATGTCTGTGTCCAGCTCGGCAATTTGTTGCTTGATTGATTCACACGATTTGTCCTCTTGTTTATTGTCCTTGGTTGCTGCTCTTGTCGCTGCAACTTGGGGTTCAGGGATTACCGCTTGTTTCAATGGTTTGGCTGGGGCTGTTGACGGTTTGTTTTGGTTTTCTACATTCTCTTTTTGCTCATTTTCTATAGCAAATTGCAGGCGCTTTTTGGAGACCTCGTGGCGTAGGCGTGATAATCCTGGACGGCGACACACGGTGGAAGCACCAATCAGCTTGGCGGGCGATGTGCGTGGTGTTTTACCATGGCTTTTGATAATACGGCTGTGTAGTCCCTCAGTTCCACCAGTACTGGGTGTATCTAGTAGTGGAGGTAGACCCAGTCCAGGTGTGGAGTTAGCCCCACGCCTGGAAAGACCCACTCGGCGAGTAGGCGTAGGCGTAGCATACGAATTGTTTTGCGCCATGATATTTACTTTGACTTGTTTTATTTGTATTTTTATTTTGAAGCGTCAGCGTTGCCAGAATGCTGCAATGTAGATGAGTGATGAGGGGCTGCCAGATGTTAAAAACAAACCGCGAATACGAAACGAAATAATTTTATTTCAACTAACAACATATTTTCATGATTTTTACAGAGTTCGTCTTTTTGTACCAATAGGAATGTATGGTTTTGATTTGTTTATTTACTCTAGTAGCGAATATTAAAGATTCCAAGCAAATGCATTGTTTTGGATCAGATCAGTGTGGTTTGGTAATTTGCCAGAATCGACTTGCACATAAATTATGCGATTGTTTAGCAAGTGACGCATAGATTCATTGGACTCTGGACATTTCCATTTGCATTAAAACATGAGTGCATTGCCCAATGCATTTAAATATTTGAAAAACATTTTTTTTATTGATATTTATTTATTCTGTCTAAATCGTACATGTGTATGAATATATATATATCTTTATAAATATGCCGCTTGGGATACTGTTGCCTTTGATGGGGCTTTGTATAAAGTGATTCTACAAAAACTATGAGCTCTTTATCTTCTACTATAATCTGATTTATGACTATGCTGTATTGCATTAATAAGTTGGTATTTGGTCTCCCATCGATATCTTATCTGACTTGTTGATGCTGTGACATAGCTATGTCGCACGTTTTGGGAACTTTCGTTATAACCATTCCATATTGATGTATACATTTAGTGTAATTTGGCTTTGAATGTAACTCTCAGCACATTTGTAAAATCGACGCTGATATGATTAGAACTAAGTGTTACGCCTATATAACTTACAAACTGATTAACCCAACATAAATTATCGCAAATACAATATGTAAAAAAGACACAAAGTTAAGGTTCGCCAGGCTCTAAATTGTTGGCAACAAAACTTTCTTATAAACGAACTTAAATCGAAGCACTAGAATAATAGACTACAATTGTGGTATCCGATTACAGCAATTTGTGATAACGCTCCACATCGACGCCATGAAAGCTGACCTTGCATGTACAGAGCTGAGTTGCGGAGAGCAGCACCAGGCACTGTCGGCACACCAGGTGATCACAGGTGCGTATCTTGTAGGCAAATTGGCTGCTGCGACAATTGATGCAGTTTGATGGAGGCGCCGTGGCTCCTCCTACCTGAGAGAAACGTGTTGTCTTTTGTAGCGCCTGCTGTAGGGCCTGCTCAATGGAAGACGCGCTGGTGATCGGCGTTAAAGACGAGGTAGACATTGTCTGGGCTTGCTCCACACTGCTGGCGGTAACAGTGGCACTTGCAGCAAAACTGTGACGTGCACGTTTTGCTGCCGGTGGCGAGCCTGGCCCTTGAGCACCTGAGAGGGCTGACGATAATGTGGCAGTGGCAGTGACTGTTGATTTGGTTTTGCGTGCCTGCTGCTTGTAGTGGCCAGACAATGAGGAATATGTGCCGGCAGTGAGCATATTTTGTCCAGGTTGGCACAGTACACTGGCAAACTGAGAGGCATGGCGACGTCGTAGGCGTGAGCTACCCAGCGAGCGTGGCACAGATTTAAAGTGCTCCGAATTCTCCAAAAGGAACTTTTCTATGCGTGCCTTGAGAGCGAGGTTTAATATTGCTTTACGTTGTGAGGTAAATTCCAGTCCAGTAAATGGATCAGAGGGTAAACGACCCCATTTACACTCCTCCTCCGAATGCTTGTCAATAGTGGATTGGTCCACCACTTTTCCAGAAGGCAACACAGTGGGAAATATCTACAAGAGAGTTAAATGTTAATAAATGATTTTTGTTAGTTATGACGTAAGCATTAAAATAACAATACAACCCCAAGATGCTTCAGCTCAGATATCTCATATGAATTTGAACTTTGCTCAGACATTGCAAAGCCAAATTTTATGTATACGCACCATAAGCTCCCAGGTGATGGAGTCTAAAAACTCCTCCGGTATTTCCAACGTAGATCTATCGCGTAGTTCTGGTACATTGCGTGACGGCGAGCGCTGTCCGCTTTGGTGCTGCGCTTGGTCCCTGTTAAGCATGCCATATGGATCGCTTATCTCACTCCAAATAGTCTTCATTAATTCCCGATCGGCTTTGTCCAGACAGCGTGCTGGTAAACCCCACATTTGCACCTTACGCAGCACAGGTGGACAACGTTCTGTGCCACGGATCACAATTTTAACACTATTCGTTGTGGAAAGTATCTTGTGTGCCGTCTTGAAAAAGAAAACCTTCTCGCTTTGTTGCTGCGCTGCGGCAGCACTGCTGCGCGAGTTATAGTCGCTCTGATAGCAAAATGTAACAGAGTCAACACTCTTGCTAAGATCACGTACAAAACCTACACGCTCCCAAATGCCATCGTATTTACCGTGCACTTCAAAAGCTGTGGAACGTAGTGCACCCGAGGTATGCCATAGCTTAATAACCTTCAAATCGATGGCTTTGGGAAAATCAAAGACAATCTCCACTGGTGGCTTGCATACGGCAAAAGCCATGAAGCCGCGTTCCAACTGCTCCGGATCATCTGCCAAGAGATTCGCAGCCTCATAGCCATCCTCACAGACAGAGTCGCATTCCACGGAAGGCTTTAGTTTTGGGTTAAGAAAATTGATTAGGCTGCTCATTGAGTGAGTTGCAGTTTCTCTATCCACACAGCTCGCGTTCTGTTCGTTTCAGTTTTCGGTACGTTGCCGCTGTTGGTCACGCGGCTGCTGCTCTACCTTCTATTGCTGGCAGCCAACCACTCGCAATCGTGTGTGCCCCACCTGCTTTGCTTTATTCGCACAGAAAATGGCGTCACTGGGCTCCTGTGTGTTTCTATTCTCGACGCTTACTCACACTCTTACACACGCGTTCGTAATTATTGCCTTTTGTGTGGAAAAAATGGAGCTCATAAGCACAAAGTTCTCGAAAGCAATAATAAATTTTACACAACCTTTTCAATTGCTGTTTTTTCGTTTTTTGATTTTGATAACGCAGCCTGGGTGATTAAAATTCAATTTGGTTTTTAATAATGGATTAACAAAAAATTCTTTGAAATGTGCGTCGCGATGATGGAAACACAGCTGACTAAAGTTAGGGTTGTTGATAGAATGTCAAGTGTATCGATGTGATGAAATCGATAACGATATGCACTAAAACGATTGCGACACAAAAATTAAAACAAGAAATACGTTTAACTTATTGCAAATGTTTGTACAGCAAACAGTTGAAACGAAATTTGTAAAATTGACACAAGCGAAAAGTATGTGAATATGTGAACAGCTTTCTTTATAATAAATAATGACATTTTATGTTAGCTATTGTGAATGGACAGAGTTGTTGCCAGTTGGCGCCATAATTTCGAACTAATTTTGTTAGAAATTCTTATTTGGGAATGTAGTAGGTAATTGAGATCGAAGTTCATAGGTTACATTATGAAGTCAAGTAAAAGAGAAATAAATTAAAAGAGTTTAGAAAAAGGAAAAATAACTACTAAAAAAATCCTGTGACAAGAGCAGTCAGATTCGCTATGGACGCTATTTCCATCGCATTGCCGGCGACACCAGGCGACCCAAACCCATAGGAGGACGATGATGTATATTTCTAATACCGAACAGTATGCATGAAAACACTGCACCACTTGAGAAGACGAAGAAAAGCCTAAGTCTGCATTAACACAACGCAGTTGATTCGAATCGTACATAACCAATTCGCACATCACCAACAACAACAAGCTAACAATGCCTTGATCACCAACGAGCTGAACGCCCACAATCCATCTGGTTCACTTTACTAAAAAATTCATCTTTATTGCTGCACTTAGCGATTCAATTTCAAAGTTAGTACACATTGTATACATCTGTATGTCTTAAGGGATTGCTTACTGATCTTGTCTTACGTAGAGCTTTTAGCTTAGCAAATTCAGTCGATTTTAAAGATAACCTCACTTGGACGCGGCTGTGCGTCATTGTGGTCGTTGTTGTGGTTCCGCTGCGGGCAAACCGTTCTGCAGCACCGCGCCTGGTTTCTCATCACTCGTTATGGTTGACAACTCAATTTCACGTAATCCACCCAAAAGGCGGCGCATAGAGCTGTGCATGAAGGCATTTTCAGGCAGCACATAGCTTTTGACAGCCGTAGCTGTATCCGGCGCAGGCGTTGGCGGCGGACTTTTAGACAAGTTCAATTGTTTTTGCTCGTTTGCTTCATGCGCCTGATCAATGGGCGTAACATTGGCATGCAAGGGAAACATAAATTGCACATCTAGGAAACTGCAAAGTTCCTCGATGCCATCCAGTGAACGGCTGAGCTCCTCGCTGCAGTTCTTAGGCATATGATTACGTACAGTAAGCACATAATTTTGCAATTTGCTGCGCGCAATCTTAATGATTGTCTGTGCATTTTTAAGCTCGAGACGCATTAGCTCAGGACTCTGTAAGGTAGACTGCTTTTAATTAAAACTCTTTGCTGGCTGTATGAATGCAGACTTACATTTTCCAAATAGCCATCCATGGCAATGCGATTCACATCTTGCATCTTGGCCAGCGCAGACGAATCTGCAGCATTGCGTTTTTGCATATAAGTAATATGACGGTCTATATTGCTCATGGTGGCAGCGTTCTCTGAGCTGCTTCGCAAACGAGGCGCAGGTTTCTCTTGAGATTGGGTTTTCTTGGGTGCTGTTTGTGCAGCCGCACTGTTTGTACTGCTGGGCATGTTGTTCATAAAGGATACAAAAGTAAACGCATTTGTAGGGCACTCGAACTTTTTGGGATTGAGCATAAAAAGAGCATGGCGCAGCACCAAGTTGACATCAACATTGTTGGGATAACGCATAAGATACGTCATTGCCGTAGTGTAATCACTTAGCAGCACTGCAAAAAAACTTTTTGAACAGGAGCACTCAAATCACAATTATAAGTGGTACCCACGTTTCTTACGAATGTGCACCAACATGGCCACCAGTATGTAATTTGGCAAGTCGAAACGATCACTATCCGCAAAGATGGCATCCCAGAGCAGCAATAAGTCCAACAGCAAAAATTCTCGCCCAAATAGCAAACGTAGCCAGCGTCTAAAAGGAATAATCACTTGAGCTTAGAGAACCAATAAGTTTCCAGTTTCCTACTTACATGCCAAATATGTGCAGCGGTATTTCCATTTTCAGCAGATAATGGTGCAAGTGTTGATCCTGCTTGGCCAATATTTTATCACGTATAAAATTCAGTTGACTGATAACCTCAACCTCTGATTGCAGCTCCGCATCAGCGGAAGGCTATAAATAAGCTATAAGCGTTTGCATATTTTTGTGCATTTTTGTGTTACTCACATCACTTTGGGTTTCTATATAACCACCAGGAGTGGACACCAGATTGGATACGCGATAATATGACTCAACAGAAGCCATTAAGCGTGAGAATATGGAGCTGTGGTAAAGTTCGTGGTTTAGTCGATTGATAAACAAGCACTTACAACTTACTAGGTATCTGATTCTAGATAATCCGCATCCAGCACATTCAGCAAGGTTGGGCTGCAAATAAAACACTAGGGTAAAACATGTGCCCATGAACGCATTCACTATAGCTCACCAAATGTCCGCTTTGGCAATCTCCATGAAATGCAGCAGCGATTGATGATCGCTGTACAGCACAAAGATAATGGGCGCCAAAATCTCATGCATGCCTTGGCGATAGCACATATAAGGATGCTCACGTGCATAGTAAAACAATATATTTGTCATGGCATTTTGTATTAAAGCCTTGCGAAAGAAATCCACACCGGGAAATGTGCGCACCACATCCTGACGTATGACTGCAAAGAGTTCCTGATCGCTGAAATACTGATTCCAAACACTTTTCGTAGATTGGGATAGTGGATCATCGTCGGGCATAGAAAGTTCATGTGGATTGCGCACAAAATCTATGCGAAACTTGTCATATCTATGGGATGGATGCAAGCAGAAGTATTTATCAAGGCACAAGTGCAGCTGGTTGATGGGCCTTTATTACCTGCTACGTTGCTGCAATCTTTGCACATGCCAACTGCGATGATCTACGTTGAGTACACGCAAAAGTAAGGCCCAATAGACGCTGCGAAACTTGGACATTTTCAGTTCGCCTGCAAATGCTGCCTGGCGCAGCTTTTCGGGATTGGTATCCAAATTGTGCAGCAATTGAGTCCATTCTTGTCTTAAAGCAAAATTGTAATTACAAATTGCGTAGTATGCATTATATGCAAGTGGAATTCACCTATAGCGTTCAACGGATGTCATAGTTGGAGTGCTGCTTTGTTTAGTGGCTTTGTCCGTCTCCTCCCTTACGTTTGTCCGTATGGATGCATCCGTCAAAGGCATTAACAAGTTGATAGCTTCTATGCCGCGCACAGTCATTTTACGGGCTGCAGACTAAATGATTTCCGTTGTCTGCATATTTACATCCAGGCGCGAACTAAATAAAGGCGGAATTTACGAAATCGGCGTACCCAAATGTATCAGTGTCGTTGTACTTTCCAAACAAAGATAAGAGTGCAATTTTTAGCTCCACAAAAATATTAAAATTTCTATCATTTGGAGACATTGTAATGCGTTGTTGTTCAACACTGAAACTGCATTGTTTGATGTTATCGATAAGTGTATAATCGATTTGTTGGTGATTATTGAGAACAGATGTTTTGCATGTGGCGCGCATTTGAAAGTATTTTGATAGTGCAATGTTTGTTTAAGAAGTAATTTTTTTTGAACAAGCTGTGTTTAAAAGTAATCAATAATAATAAGCTTCTCATAAATACTGTGCGACATATTGTAATGCAACGGCAAATTCAAATGGGTATTTTCCAGAAAAATTATACCTTTGTGCAATTTTTAATAAGTAAAATCTACATATTTTTGTTTATTAAATAATATAATATATATTAAAACATTAGTGGTATATAACGTCGGTATGGAAGAAAATCCGCGTTTATTCCCTTTTTTTTGACATAATTCTAGTTTACTTCTTTTTGAATTTGTATATTTTGGGATACATCAGCAGGCTTTTCTGAATACGTTGTATCATGGACTTTCCGGTAACCAATTTATTAAAAAGATTTTTAAGACTTTTATATGAAACATAGACTTCCAAGGTACTGGATTCTTTCCCGAACAGAATCTGGGGTATTTATATATGGTATTTTCTGTCAAATCCAAAAGTCTTTAAAGTCAAACCGACTATTGCCAAACACATATAGGATGTTTATGTAAAATCAGATTTGCTTTAAATGTACAACTACAATTTACAAACTATCCAGTTCTACGCAGCTTATAAATGGTAAAAGCACTAAAAATACATATCATTAGGAAATAAAATTAACGCATGTGTAATTTATTTTAAATTCGGGGTAGTTTTATTGTGTCACAAAGTCTGAACATAATCTATAATCCTATGCAAACTTGAAATTGTGGAAAACACGCGTACGAATCTTAAGCACTTAAGTTGCTGAGTTCAAGGGCAAACGCACTTTTTAAAAAATTAAAATTATGCTAAAGTTTTCATAGAATGTCGATTGTTTTGTAGTAAAATATCGCACACACGGGTGATTAAATGCGCAACATGAATATCTAAGTGCTGATTGTGGCGTCTCCAATGGATCATGTTCATCGCTTATATGCAATAAATGCGAATTGCTGTGAGCTTTGGCATTTGGTGATCATAAATTTATACAGAAATTGGGACATATTTTTTAGATTTATGAGTTTTCTTTCTTTTCGTTAATACATTTTAGCCTCTATAGAAGTGAAAGAAAATGCAGTGCACTCTCCTTGGACCCGATTGCCAATGTTGTTTCCTACTTTTAAGACTTTTATCAAAAACAACTTGTTAGATCTATTTAAGTTGGAGTACAACATAAAAAACTACAATTATTAATGATCTTTAAAAGACGAACATGCACAAAATTGCGAACAATTTAAGCAAATTAATCAAGCTAAATTAAGTCGGTGCCTGTCTGTCTATTGGTCAGATTCTCGAACATTTAAGACTTTATAATAAACAAAACAACATTTGCATTTGTTAGTTTTGAGTTTATCTTAAGGAAGCGAATTAATATTATTCAACAAATTATGTTTTTATTATATTTTTTTTAAAAAATTAGCTAATACAATTATTTTAATTAATGCAAAGAAAATTAACTGATACAAAAATCGTCAGAGTAGCCTAGAAACAATTGCGTCGAAAGAGTTTTTGTTTATGAATTGTCAAAAATGCTTATGGAATTATAGTATTTTTCCATATAATTCTTTATTTTGGTTTTTTTTGTACACAGAAAAGTAGGATTTCCACAAAAAAAAGCATTTAGTACGACTAGGGAATTTTATAGAAGTCGATGTACCCAGGTGCTTTTCTTGCCAAGTATTCTAAGTAATTTAATTCTTGTAATTAACTTATAATTAAATTATTTATTTTGTTTTTTTTTTTTCAGTGCATTTTCTTTTTTTATTTCAAAATTATTATTTAAATTTTTAATTTAAATTGGCACATCTGGATGATTCCACTCTTAACTAGGTGTTGGATGAATGTTTTACAATGTTTTGGGATGTGTTCAATTTTTAAACTAATATTTTTAGCTAAAAATATATTACTATAAATTGTTTTTTAGGAAATATAATGAGGTTCTGGATGGTCAAGAACAATATTAAAGAAAGAATTTTGCCAACAGGCGCTGACAAGCGAGACTATTATGTGACATTTATATGTGGCGCCGAACTTGATGACTGACAGCACGTGCTTTGCCCGCTGTATGCGGATCTGCGTCACCTAAATGGACTTGCTATTTACCAAGTGAGCGATGGATGCAGCGATTCAGCAGTACTGGAGACATCGAAGAGGCTGCAGATGCTGACACAATTGAGGACCATTGGCGCACGGAAAATCAGTCCCGCACTTTTTTGCCAAAATTGGCGTGTGCCCAAAGTTCAAGTTTATCGGAGGCAACTGAGCCCTGCGTTTCGGTACGACGTCCATAGTGGGAGTATCGTGGTGGCTGTGGTGGACACCTAAATGGCGTGTAGAATCAAGTTGGCTCGATGTGGAGTCGCGTTCACAACCGGGTGCTGTTGCCCACAAAACAGAAGAAGTAATAGATACACTTTGCTCCAAATCAAAGAGGGGGAATGCATACCCAACAGTATGCAGTCCGAATTGGTACCTAAGAGAAATAAGCTTCGGCTAATACCTCTGAGGGGCGTAAATAAACTCTGGAGCAGATTCAGTTCAACTCTATTCTAATTGTGTTAATAAACTAAAATAAATAGACATCATTTTTTTGATATAACACTTTTTGGGTCTTGTAAGCGGAATTTTGAACGATTCAAATCTCGCCCCGTGCAGGTATTGTACAGCTCTAAAAAACTAGAGTTCTTTAAGAATTACTTGCTCCGAGATTATCTACAGCATACGCTTAAAATGTTGACACATTAAAAAAAAGAACTTTGCATCCGAATGCTCGCAAATATCTACAATTCTTATGAATCGAATTATTATCAACCAGGATGCATGTAGCAAAAAAAAAACTTGAAATCAAAAGTTGTTTAGCTTTGACATAACTTCCGAATTGTTAAGTCTGTTCCGAGTTTGAGTCCAAGGTTTAGCCACAAAGTGCCACCCACAGCACCACCCACCAGATGTTACGGCTAATGCACTCACGATTGGGTCAAAGCTGTGCATATGGGCTCAAGTTCAGGCAACAACAAAATTATCAATTAGAAAACTATTTTTTTTTTTTTTATATTAAAGACTAGATCAAAAAACGACATTGACCGTCTTGTGGATTACTTAAAAATCCATAAACAAAAATTCGGTGTTTTTTTTTCGCTTTTTCGCGTTTTTATACATGAGCATATGTTTTTTTTTTCTTTTTGCAATCTTTGGCTTTAGCATAGGGTCAAAAAATGTAGCTCCATGTGCTCCATGGTTAATGCTGCTTTAAAGCGACGCTTAACACCGTTTATTTCGGTTATCTTCTATTTCCTGGTTTGTCTGCTTCGCCGTCGCCGCCGCCGTCGTCGTCGTCGTCGTTGATGATCTTTCAATGCTGCTGTAGTTGTTGTTGCGTGTTGGAATCATCATCGACATCATCATCATCAATATGTTGGTCGCTCTATAGCGTATCTTAGAGCACTGGTATAAGCATTGACCTCAATATGTTCGCGGCTTTGCTGCGATACAGCTCAAAGTACATTGGCGGTTGGTGGATTTTTTCAAAATTCATTTTGTTATTGTATCAAGTGCACACTCGAAGAAGCAGCCAATATTAAAAACAGTAGCCAAATTTAAACTAATTAAACGAATAATTCGGATCATGCAATTATAATTGATTAAGGTAATTATTATATGCACTTGGGGAGCAGTTATCGAGCGAGAGCAAATCTATACTCTGTGGCATTTGGACTGCTCTGCTTAACGCTTCACAAACTACTGGCAATAATTCAGCAATAAAATTTCATACTAATTGATTTAAGTTAACCATTTGTACTGAGTTGAAAGTTTAGTCAATGACAACCATTTACTTTTTATTTGTTCTAGAATGAAATACTAAGTTGGTCGTAGTCCATCTTGGTGAGATAATAACACAGACGCTATGAAAAATACCAGATATTTCATTTGTGCAGGGCTTTTCTTTCCATTTTTGGAAGCTCAAAACGCAGCTTGAGTTCTGACAAATAAAATTTTTTTGCGCGAAAATGCTAAGTTTTAAACCCTTATATTAAGAATACAGATTTATGCTTGCGATACTTTTTAATTTAGATTGTGTTTTTCTTCTTATATCATATCTCCCAACAAAAAAGGCGGTTTTACAGGGAAAGAAACAAATGATCTTTTGCGTATATAATTGAACATATATTTATTCAACAAAAAAGATTTTATTGAATGTAAATAAAAATAAAATTGGCTGATTTGTGAACAATCTTACGCAGCAGCTCGCGATGGCTAACTCAAACTCCGTGCGAGACTCAGCCCATAATTTGTATCTGCAACAAAAAAGTTGAAATACTGCCTTTAACAGAAGGCTTTTCTGCGCAGTATAGACTTTGAGGTTTGATTCAAAGTTGAAATTTAAACATTTTCATCATTTTTTTCAAAAAGTGCTCGATTTTTAGCGCTTTTTTGAGTAGGAACATTATTAACTACATTGTAAAATTCAATTTATTAATACAATCATTGACTTACTTGTATTTATAGCTTTATTTCGAATTGTGCACGGAATTGAACAAAATTCGGTTTTCTTAAATGATTCTCTTGGCTTGCCCCGATGTCAGACTCTACTCGTACCTGTAAATTCGAAACTAGATTGATTCAGTTGGGCTCTCAAACTTTGCAGAAATATTCCAAAATAGAATTCTAACGAATGAACCAAAAAAAAAAACTGCAACTGACTGTTGATGATATCGCCTTAACTAACCAATCTGCTCGCCAATCAAAAAAAGCCGATTACTTTTACGTCATAAAAATTAATCGAACTGCAAAATAAACAAACTCATAAACGGTCACACTGACCCGCAAAGTGCATGCATAATCTTAATAATAATACTATAATTATTTGAGGAATCACCTCGACCAAGAGGTTTTGGTATTTTCAATGCCCATTACTGTTGCATTTAAATGGTGAGTTTTAAAATAAGACACATCATTGATATGCCGGCACATCGACACACAATATATTATAAACATCAACATAGATATCTATGCAATCTAAAGATAATGGAGGTACGAGCTGTAGAGGGTAAATATTCGTGGGCATTTAATTTTTTTTTGGTATTTATTTTGATAACGTTTTGTATGAAGCATCGTTGCGTATACTTAATTTTATTGAGATTTCGTTGCTTCATTTGAGGTATTCATTTTGTAATCATTTGGATTACTCTTAAATTTGCCTTACTTTAAAGTTATTACCGGAAAATAAATCCTGGTTGGTTAAAGAATTTTATAAAGTATTTGCTTAAAACATTTTAACGGGTGGTCAAAGATCTTCTAAAGAACAGTTTATGGTTACCGGATTTGCAGACAATCGCTGTTGTAAAGGGGCATAGCAACACATATCTATATCCAAGTTCAGAATTGTGTATTGTGGCTCTTGGCAAAGAGAGAAATGAGCGCTGCTTTAGTGGACGCTAATTTCAAAGCCATCTCTTGTAGAGCAGAAAGCCATCGATATAATGTGCTTGGGATAATCAAGTTTAATAGAACACCAACTGTAGGTCCTTGCTTTCTTCGAACATAGATTTTAATAGAGATATACACATGCTGCGTCTTTGGAACGATGACCATAGTCAAGGGGAATACATTTTATTTCTTATTTTAAAAAAGGCAAATGGTGAGACTATCATTGGACTAAAGAAAAGATTCAATTCTGCCAATTTTTCTATTCCGACAAATTACAAAATTACATTCAACTTTTCTACAATTAATGAATCTATAATTTTGTTGTGGGCCTCGGTAGCGTAGTGGTAGCACAATTGCCTCTGAAGCGGAAGGTGGATGGTTCTATTACATCCTGCACCATTGGTGCAGTGCTATTTACCTAGGAAAATCTATATTCATTACAGACACCGTCTTTTGGATTCGGCTAAAAACTATAGGTCCCTGTTCTCTGCGCTTTTTGGAGCGGTGACCACAGTCAAGGGGAATAAATTGATTTAATTTTTTTTTTATTAATTTCTATGCAAATCGTGGTAACTAAAGCAACAGAACTACAAGAGCTATAGCTAATTTTATGGAACGTGAAATGAAAGCCAAAAACCCAACCAAAAGTAATTCATACCAGCTGAGTACTTTGACGAGTTTATAGCTACTCAACTGCATACAAGTAGTGAATACCCTTTAAAATCGGTATAAAGTTATTGAACTGCATTAGCAGAATTCAACGAACCGTTACAAATAATGCATTTAAAATTATGCAAAATTAAAAATAATTTCTTATGCATAAACAAAAAAATAGTATGATAGAAAAAAAAAGTTCAGTTTAGTTGACGTAACACGTATACGCCGCATTGGTTTCGTTTTTCAATTTCTCGGTCAAAGTCAATGTCAATGCAAAATGCCAAAAAACAACAACAACAAATTAATTACAATAATCAAAGCATATTTTATTTTATTTTTTATTTATTTCGTGCAACGGTCAAAACTGATCGCAGATACTCCATCGAGTATCTTTGACTTTGCTTTTTGATTTTGGCCAGATCTGTTTTTGTATTTGTTTTTGTTTTTGTATTTGCAAGATGTTTGTTGGCGAAGAGAACTGGTTTGCTTGGGCCCTGTTACAATTTGCTTTGACCGTTTTGCTATGCGTTTTTTTGTTTCTCATTTTTGTGATTTTTGATTTTTTGGGTGTTTTGCATTTTGTATTTCCTGATATTTAATCAGAGTTGGCGATTTAGAGATTTGAGATATTAATTTGTATTTTGTAGCGCAGAATGCAGAAGAAGACGACAACGCAGTCGCCTAACGACTGTTAATAGGGTTGACACAGCGACGCGACTGCGATGCTTATTTTATTGACTTTGATTAGATTTTGATTTTATATTTCTATATTGACTGACTTTGGCCGATTTTCGTTGTTGTTGTTGTACAGAAGTTTACACGCTTTGGCTCTACGAATGCGTTTAGCATAAATTTCATCTTGACTCTTCTTCGCTGTACAGTTACATAAATGCGGAAGTCTTTTCGGGGCGGAAGTAAATGCCGAAACGAAATGTTTGGACAGTGTAATAGTATTCTTCTAAAAATTATTTCGTGATGCTCATTTCCAATTCAAAAACGCAAACCAATCCAAAAAAAAAAAATTGTTAAATATTTAAAAGTTATGCGGCATAAGAAATGTATTTCAAGGTCAGCTTGCGTAAGGTTCAGAGTTCAGGTTCAGGTTCTGCTTGGAGTCGGGCTTACAGGTTTTTTTTGGCTACTCCAGCAGCAGTGTTTTTCGTTTATGTAAATGTTCTTCTACTCATTTTGTTTTATTTTGTTTGCCTGCATAATGTACTCTGCCTAGAACTTGTTCTACTAATCCAATTTGTTAGGGTTGCCAGCATCAAAACAAACACGCAGCTGATTAAGATTTTACATAATTCCTGCGCGGCATCCAAACAAACCTGTAACTAATTTATGATGTGTGCTTCCCTTGACTAGGTTATTAGCCTGGCTTTGAAATCCGGAAGAACTGGTTATATTTTTGACTGTTCGTCAAAAAAAAAGTAAAAATTCGTAGTACAGGAATCTTGTGTAAAGCCCATTTGTACATCATTTATGTGTTTGTTTAATAATAGAAAATTTTATATTTATGCAAATTAACCGACGTTCTTTACACACAAAGAAACCCCCAAACCACCACACCACAATGCCAGGTATCGACTTTTAAAACCCCAAGCAGGTTTCCAGGCTGTTTTGTTCGTGCATATCTGTGGAATTCTAAGCAGTTGGTTTCGGTTCGCTCCAAGCTATGGCGTTTTTCGATGCCGATCATGCTCAAGTTGTTAATGAAAATGGCAAAGTTGTTGGCGCTTTAAAAGTCTTGCCTGCTAGCAACAAGTTCTTAGCCAAAACAACAACAACAACAGCAACAACAATACAAAACCAAAAAAAAATAGGCAGTAACCCTGCAGTGTCCAAAACAAAAATTTCAACCACAAAAAGAACGCGGAAACATTGCCATCACTTCGAAGCACCAAAATAGAAAAGTGCGCATGAAAAGCTTCCACATTTTGAGCTTGGTGGGCACGTGATTATTTTGACAATTTATGCGAAACGGCTACTCCATTTATTTTCTTTTTGTTTAGTTTTGTTTCGTCCAATTTGTACATAGAGCCCATTAGAACATTGAAAGATTAATAATTTTTATGGTTTATTACTATTTTATACCCTCTCGTAGAAACCATTTGGAAAACAAATTGATGGACGGCAAAAGTGTTCTTCGTAATATTGTGAGTAATTGTTTTTTGAAATTTATTGGTTTTAAGCTCAAGAGTATGATTTCCAGATGGGAGAGATTCCAAAATAGTACAGCAGTATCCAAAAAATTTCAGATTGAAAAGCGCAAATTAAAGTTTGATTCGAAAATAGATATTTTTTTATTGTATGATGCCATTTTTGAATTTCATTAATCAATTAGTTGTTATAGCGCTTAAATATTATTTATTTATTATTTTTTAATATTCAATTATTTACTAAGTTGGGTAGGTAGGTACAATATAATATTTTATATTATTATTTGAATCACTTTTATTATTGCAAGCATAATTAAACTTAATTAAAGTGTAGAAGATGTCGAAAAATCATATTAATTTTAAGAATTTTTTAATGTAAAATTTCATTTCATTGAGTAATTCTTTATTTTTTACTTTTTTTAATATTTACTTACTTATTTATTCATTTGTTTGGTAATTTTAAATAATAAAAATTTGTATATTTTTTATAGTATTTTCTAATTTATTAATTTATCTACATATATTTGTTTATTTACTAACTTTATATATTAATTTAATTATTTTTTTATAATTATTTTTAATTTTACATTATATGCTTATCATTTTCACACATATATATTATATATATTTTTTAAATTTGTTGTTGTTTATTATGTTTATTTATTATTATTATTAAATAAAAAGCTATCTATTTATTTGGTATTTAAAATTTTTTGGGTACATTTACATAATTTTTAAACAATGTTTTTTGTAATTAAAAAGTTTTTAATTTTACTAATTGTCTATTGTTTTTTTTTTAATTTAGTTTATTTATTTGCTACAACTAACAAAAACATTTTTTGTTTTTTTTTTTTTAATTTATTCATTATTTATTTTTCTAATTTATTTATTTTATTAATTATTTTATTTTTTAACCCAACTTTTTTTCCAAATTATTTTTTATAATTTCATATAATTCTTTTCTATAAAACTATTTTTTATTCATTTGGTTGTTAATATTATTGTTTGGAGCTATATTTATTTTGGTGTTTAATTAAATTTTTCTTTTAAATAATTCAATCAATTGAATAATTCGATCAATCGTTATTTTCTAAATAAATTTCGGCGTTGATTTTTCGCATATTGCGGCCGAAAGAGTATTCAAGTCTCCCCATGGTATGGTGTTGGTTGTCTCATCCTTCAGTTCTAGCCACTCAAGTGTCAATGTTTTGTAAACAAAATTAAAATAAAAATATAAACCAAATGTTATGCCTCTCCTTGACTTGACTATGAAATGAGGATTGCCTAATGGAATTGGTTTGTATAGTTACGACAAACATCTCGACCTTATAATTGATAGATTAGTTAAGAAGAAGAAGCAGCAGCAGCAGCAACATCAACGCGCGCGCGCTTTAGGCAAGAACCAAAAACCCCGTAGATTTCGGCTATAAGCCGCTTCAGTAAGCGGCGTGTGCTAGAACATGTTTTCAGGCATTTATACTTTATGCAGATTTCTGATATTTGCTGAAAAAACCATTAAAAAAACAACAACGACAACAAAAAAATAGAGTTGACAAATGCCGAAACTTTTTTTATGACTGCGCCCAGCCAAATGTATCTGTCGCGTACATAAATTGTATCTTTTGTGTATTGCGCATGCGTAAGACCTAACTGGGTTAACTTATTAGCTTTCAACGCTTGTTTGCTTTTCACTAACAATTTTCATGGCACATTTGATGCCTTTTCATGTAGCTGGCCGATACACAGATACACAGATACTCAGATACAATGTATCTGTTGACAAACGTGTGGCATTGCCAGCTTCCTGTGCAGCGCATTATGCCTCTTAGAGGCATTTGCATAAATATTTGGTTAAAGCGAGCGTTACCTGCATGCCGCAACTGTCCCTCCTTCTCTCACTCTCTCTCGGGGGGAAAACAATTCGCCTTGCGTCTTAATTAGGTTTTCACGCACTTTGCACTTGAGTATCTCAATCTGCATTTGTATCTACTATTACGTACTTGCGCTATTACATGTTGCGAATTTCAATTAACTGCAATTAGTTCAGACATCATCTGACTTGTGACAAATAACAATATGGTAAGTTTTTATTTAATTAGGAATGCTTAAGATCGCAACAAGATTTAAGTTATGACGTATAACAAAAATATATTATTTACTTAGGGTAAAATTTTCATGGCACATTTGCTGCCATTGTTACGCACTTTGCTCTTGAGTCTCTCTGTGTATCTTGCTTTGTATCTATTACGTATTTTGTGCTTTCCAATTAACTTCAATTAGTTCGGGCATCCTCTGACTTAAGTCAAATATCTGTTTAGTAAGTCAAATTTAATGTGAAATACTTGTGACTGCACTTGGATCTAATATTTTATAAGTATCTAGTTGATAGCATTTTTTCTTAGCTGTTGAGGCTTTGATTCTCCCGCAACAACTCAAATTCATAACATTTATGACTGTACTTCGACTACATATTTTTTAAAATTGCATTAAAAAAAAAATACCTACCGATTTTATATGTTCAATTAATGAAATTGCTTAGAAGTCAAAACACTTCTAAGGTTCTTGCCATGGCCTTGTGTTGATTATTTGCTTGCCACGATTCTTGTCTAATCTTAGTGCGGATTCATTTTGCAAGTCATCAGATCTTTTGGCTGCAACAATACTTGAGCACTCAAAGCCACAAATAATGGTTGTACATTTGTTTGGCCACTTTGTTTGCCAACTTATTGAGGGAAGGTTTCGAATTATGTCGGAGGCCTGCATATGTGTTCGTTTTTCCATATATTCTATGTACTTAACTAGTAATTGCATATTAGCAGATAGATGGCATTGCAATTTTGAAAAACTACAGTGCACACTCGGCTGTGAGAACGTATTTTTATTGGTTTGGTAGTTTTAAGCATAAAATAAATTTCGTAGAAAAAAAAAATAAATTTATTGCTCTTTTCCCTGTGGTCATCGCTTAAATTAATAGATATTTACTTAAGCAAATGGTTTATTTGCTAGCCATGTCAGTGCTAGGCAATTGTAACAGTGGAAACGAACCAACGACCTTCGGGTCTACAGGCGAGCACCACTACGCTTCCCAGGCCCATTTAAAGAATATCTAACTTAAAAATAATTAAAATTATTTATTTGTAAATATTGAACCAACAATTGTTTCTTGATTCTATTTAAGACTGTAACAACTGATCAGCTAACGCTATATTTAGTTTAACTATGGGAAAACTTCGAAATCTGAACCCCACATCAATATGTTCGTAGATACTTTTGGAAACTTTGCAATTAATATGCTGTCGGTGCTCTGTGACTTGTGAGCCAAAAGTTATTACCGGTATTTAATGCGCAATAAAATAAAATAAATAACAATACTATGTATTTTATATGGTAATATAATAGACCCGAACCCCCGTCCATATGTGCAGCCATATGCTGCAATTATTGTTGCTGCCGCCAGTTCATGCAACCCGTCCAGCTGCCACATTTTGACCTTCGGTTTCACCAGCTAACAATTAGTTATACCTTCAAACTCAGCGTTTGGAGACTTTTGACACCCAGGCAGGCAGACATTGGCAAATACTAGACTTGGGGGAACGTTACGAACGCAAATTGGACAAGCCACATTTTAGCAAACAAAAAGTAATTAAAACAAATGCTAGGGCTTGCTGTTAGCAGAATAACTAACAACTTGAATATACTCTTTATGAGAGTCATTTGCAACAGAAATGTTTAGTTTTTAAGTTTCACAATAATTTATCCCATTTGTTTTGAGAATACGCAGATTGGGGTACAATACACAAACATTTATCTACATTCTTGATATACAGTTTGCTCATCACATCATCAATATTTTTCCCATTTAATCTTTATTTATTTTATTTTGATTTCAAACTTAACAACCGTAATGATTTACATATTCGCAACTCATCTTATTTCATTAGATTTCATATTAAATTGTCTGTTCAATTTCATTTCAACCCAATTAAGCATTTTACATGCAGGTTATCATCTTTCGCATCGAAATCCCATCGAAACCCCATCTGAAAGGGTCCGAAGAATTTGGGAAATTTTTTTCTTTTTTAATTCATATTATTTCAACTCTCATCATTCATTTCATCATGTTTAATTCTAAGTTTGACACAAATTCTATACCACTTCATCTAACTTTTGCTTATTTCATTCCAAACCACATCCATTCATATCATTTCAGTTCAATTCATATTTTTTCATTTCATTTCAGCTCTTTCTCATCTTCTCTTATTTTCTTATGATTTTTTCTATTATTCATATTTTTCTTGTTACTTTCATTTCACTTTAATTATTCTCGTTTTATTTTGTTTGATTTTAAGAATTATTTGCTGCATCCAACTGCGTATATGCGATTTCATTTGTTCATTTCACATCATCATCACATATTATTCTTTCGTAACTAATTTTATCCCAAACCAATTCTCAATTCATCTCTTTTAATTTCAATTTATATTTTTTCACTCTTTTCAATTCAGTTCATTTCATTTCTTTTTTCTTTTATAATTATCTTATCTCGTTAATTTAATTCTGTTTCGATTATTTTCATTTTAGTTGGTTAGATTTAATTTAAAAATAAATTGCTGCAACGAATTACGCAATTTGAGTCGTAGAATGTGATTTTATCTTAAATCTAATTATTAAAACTCAATTGATCTCATTTCACTTCAAATTATCATGCTTGATTATTTCTATTCGATCTTATCTTTTTTTATCCCATTTAATCTATTTTTTTTTTATTTCAACTCGTTCAATTTGAACTCCTATTTATTAATTTTATTTCATATCTTCTGCCCATTTCTGGGTAATTTAATTTAATTTAAATTATTTATATTTTATTTCCATTTTTGCTGCAACGAACTACGTATACGCAATTTCTTCATTTATTTATTGTTTATTTAGGAGCACAACCAAGTTCGAATAAGATCTGGTAGTGCCAGAAGTCGAGAATTAAGAGTTGTGGAGGATGTAATAATAAAAGTAACTTTTTAAGAAGTGTGATAGAGTCAATGAACCCGAGTAAGAGCTTATAAACAAGCAATACGCCATGGTATGTTCTACAAACATTTAGAAAAGTTAATTTTATAAGGCAATGTCCACCAGAATAGAATGTCAATCAAATATTAGGGGCTGAAACCCCATAGAGCAAATTAAAAAACTATGTTTGAGCAGATTCAATCAATTCCTGATAGTGAAGGGTTTGAGGGTTTCATCCGCTATAATATATTTTTATATTGTTTAATTTCAATTCATCTCATTATTTTGTTTCGAAAGCATCATTTCATCTTATATTATTTCATTAAGTATATTTTACATTTATTATTTTTAACTATAAGCCTTATAGGACTATGGCTTACGTAGGCGGCAAAGATAAGTTGTTCAAAATATTATTGGCTAGCATTATGGAGTGTTTACCGTCTTTCACTTAATGGAAAAAGGAATTCGGAGTTACGGAAACTATCAAAACTGTAAAGTTAATATACCACTCCACTAAGCGTTTTTTTAAAGAGTATTAAAATGTAACTTTACTCATAAATCTCCGTAGAAAAAGAGCCATACATTAAACATACTAATGTGGTATTTGGCAAACAACAAAAAAAAAAGCGGGGAGAAAAAACACACGCCCAAAAGTTGTGTTAGCTTGCCAGAAGAACTCCAAACTTGAAATGACAACTTGACCAACATCAACCATAAATGTTTTGATCTTCAACGTCCAACGTCTTTAACTTATCTGGGCAAATATTGACACGGATTAAACAGCAATTAACTGCTTCATAAAATACACGCCATTTAGAACTGTCGCAGGTTGTTGAAGAAAAACAAACAAAAATTGCGTTGAGTTATAAATATTGCGAGGTCGTTTCAAACTACTAATGTCGCAGAAATATTTATAATTTTTAGATATTTGAACACTTTACCGATAATGTGCGAGAAGAATTATGCAACAAACGCCCCAAAACCGGCTGAACTTATGGGCCACTACCGTCGCGCATATGGTACAAAATATTAATTGCTATTTTAATGCGATTGCCCAAAAAAATGTAGAAATGTAGAAAAATTTAGATATATAATCATGATGCATGTGACATCAATGGCAGAACATTATAGACTAATCTATAACGAGTTTGTAGCATAATAAAAATGTTGCTGAAAGCGAAGAAAAATGGAAGCGAGAAAAAAAAAATCACCGCCTGAAATGCTCGAAAAGCGAACGTGCTCAACTTGACCGATAGTTAGATCTGCTTGACCTAAGCCAAAAATTGTCGACTTCGACCCTGCTGTTGCTGTGCGTTGTGACTAAGTGCCCCAGAGTCATAGCCAAATATCCAAAAAAAAAAAAAACACAAATACGATAAGAAGACTAGGGCTACTACAACCAAGCTGGTCCGGCAAGTTTCGAAGCGTGCGCGCTTGGCAGACCTAGTAATTAGTCTCGATTTAAGAGTTACTAACAAGGTAAATGTCACAGTTCTAGCTGCCCTGCAACTCGGCGGCTTTACCTACTTTTCATATCTTTGGCTGTTTCTATATCTTTGCGGTGATTTTTTTATTGTTTGGACAACGCGTAGACTCGCACGCGTCTTGTATTAAGCCATCGATTTGGTATTTGTGTTTGTATTTGTATTTGTATCTGGCGGATACGTGATTTCGGAAGAGCGCAACTCGAAGAAGTCGCAACATTTTTGTTGCTTGAGATCGTGAGATCGTCACAGCTCACGAATAAACCCAACGAGCCGCAGCCGAGCGGCTCATCATCATCGTCATCATCGTCATCATCATCATCATCAGCGTGGTGTACGGCTCTATTTCCGAACATTTTAGCATAACAGCTGCGCTCTCGCGCTCTGCTCGGCAAATCGTGCAAATTTTTTCAACTAGGCGCTTAAAAAGCAGCGCGTTTTCAGACTTACCTCCATACGACGTACACCCTTCGCGCTTCGTGGACGTGCCGTGTACACAGCAAAGCTTGCGGTCTAACCCAACGGTTTTTAAGTATCCTTTGGGATACATATGAACTCTTCCGTACGTTCTTCTTATCGATGTTTTGTGTGATAAAGTGAATTGAAACTGAAAGTAATTGTACTTGTTACTTACTCAACCAATACCCAAAGCTACACAGGAAATTTTTTGTGTGTGCAAAAACTTTTTTTGGATTTCTTAAATAAAAAAACACAAAATAAGCTCTATCGAGTAAAAGGTGAGTGTTGCAGGTTACCCAAAGGAATGTTATAAAAGAAAAAAAAAAAACCGAAAATCAAACTTGGACTGTACAACAAAATCATGCGAATTGATAGGATTTCAAGCTGCTGGAAGCTATGGAAGGTTGCATTTTTCAAGCACTGGGTTCTTTAAAGATCTTCAGATTAACAGTGAAAGTTTTTCTGGCATTACTTCAGATACTGAGTATTGAAGATCATATCATTAGCTCAATTTTACAAAATGTTCATAAATACCTCAAATAATTTTAAATCGACTCAACTTTTAATGCAGCGGAGCCCCGGTTCAGCGTGAATATATAAGAAATAAAGTATTTCTGGTATTTTATGGATACTAAATATTGAAGATAATACTTTATTATTAGTTTAACTGGCTTATTTTAG
The DNA here is from genome assembly GCA_035046065.1 of Chymomyza procnemis. Taxonomy (NCBI): domain Eukaryota; kingdom Metazoa; phylum Arthropoda; class Insecta; order Diptera; family Drosophilidae; genus Chymomyza; species Chymomyza procnemis. The sequence continues at coordinate 1,717,966 of JAWNOJ010000026.1, forward strand.
AATGCCGATTTGTTTGTGGGAAAACAAAGTAGAAGGGAAGAAAATGCAATCGAGTGTTTAATGTAGAAACAATTACAATACTCTTGGGGCCAACTGAACAAGCTACAGAAGACACCCACAAAATCTAAAAAAACAAATCTTGAAAAAACTAAACTATTATAATTCTCAAAGTAAAATTCAACTTCGACTCAATGTAGTTATTACAAAACAGGCATATAATTTATAGAAGAGTTCATATTCAGTGAAATTTTAATAGTATTTTAAAAATCTCAAGTCTGGAGAAAATAATCGAAATACCTTTTAAATAGTTTAAAAAAAATTTCTAGAAATTTAATTTTATTGAATGGAAATATTTTTAATGCGCTTGGTAATCAGGTTCTGTGCAAAAAAGTAGGCCAAAAATGCACACGGGATTTCCATTTTATTATATAACCAGTTGAAGGTTAGTCAGTGCAGGTAAGGGGCTGTCTTATGTTCAAAAGCAACAAAAAAAAAATGTTAATATTTTAGGAAATTAGTGTGTATGTTTGTTGGATTTTTTTTGTTTTTTTTTTTGTTCTAATTAGAATTAATTTTCAAAGAAGTAGAAGTAGTAGTTGAAGTTCAAGTTTAGCCATTAGCATTGAAAACTATCATATGAGTTTCTGCGACAAAAAAGTACGAATTTAGACTATAAACTTACTTAGTAACTAAAGTGAAATAGATCAAAAAGAACCAAGGAAAAGTGATAATTTGGGTATTTGGTTTACTCGAAGAACGAATAATGAGAACTAAAATTTGTTTCTATAAAAAAGCTGAAACAGCGAATCAAGAATAAATTGCTTAATTGCTGCATAAAGGAGACATACAAATTTTGCAATTGAAGATCTTGAAATATCAATCATTAAAAATTATAAGATAGACGCCAATTTTATATTATTTTGTTGACTTTAGGTAAAAACAAAACTAAGTTTAATTATATTTAAATTTACGTACTTGATGTGGAAATACTTTTCTTACAAAAGATCCAGAACAATCTCGTAGCGAAGTAAAAAAACTGTCAAGGTAGTGATAGATTTAGCTGATGAAGAATTATAGAAAACTTCGATTATTCCGAGCGATAGTTATTTTTTAAGTTGCCAATAGCAAAACGCAAGGTCGAAACTTTGAGTGAAAGTTATTGATAAAGCGATAGTATAACACAGAATCATCATAACTTGTTTGAAATCTACTAGAATTTGATTTTATATTCATAAAAATGATAGAAAGTAAGTTTAATCTGAAGTAAAACGTCTCATTTCGAATTGTTCTCATTATTCATAAGTAATCGATATCGATCGTTCAATTCGATTATCAAAGTATCGTGTTTTGATTATCTCTTGTCGTTATTCTCGCTTAAATCGCAAACTTGTAAAATTATTAAAAAACAGCAAAAAAAAATAACCACTGTTTAAGCCTTTGGATCAACAAGCGCATACTTAATAAACAATTTTTAGAACTTGGACCACGGAAGTTAAGCGCTAAAGTTCAAGATCATGCAAGAATCGAAAAACACCAGTTTTAGTTCTCATCGCATAGACAAGCGTTAATGAACAGATAGATGGAGATACATATGATTCATTTATAGGAAATAATCAAAGAGCTCAGAGAGCACTTAAATCGTTTTTGGGCTTCAAGCTTCATATATTGTTACTAGCATTTGTTGCGTTGGGCTTATTGTGTGGTTTTTGGAATTTATTATTTATTTTGATTACGCACAAAGAGAACCTGTAGTCGATCACGTACCCCACTTATATAATATATAATATATATATATATATCTATATATTTTAGAAATAAAATAAAATGAAATTATGCTAACCTTAAAAAGCACAACATACAGCGCTGTGTGTGTGTGTGTGTGTGTAATATATAAATAACCATAGGCAGAAATTAAACAATTATGCAGAAGTGAGGTGTCGTCTAGTACGATACTTTCGATGACGAAATTCAACAGGAGTCAACGTGCCAGTCGGCGACGAAAACTAAAACCTGTATATAGTTTATCGATCGGCTGAGGGGCTACGCTTCCACGCGCTATATTTGAATGCAGAGACGATAAGTTGAATAAAATGTAAATGAATATTGATGCCAAACATCAGAGTCATAAACTTATTAAAGCTTCTATGCATATAGAACAGTTGTGCACAGAGCACCCAGACTTATCGATCAATGCAATCGATCTCTCCAGGCACGTTCGTATTTGTTATGCTTCTGGCGTGAGACTGTGATTCTTCTTTTTTTTTGGCTATTTATCAATGGAAGGAGCTGCCTCAGTATCAAGTCATCAATAAAAGATGGGGGAGGGGTACACTCATTACAACTGATAATGTATGCATCGAAGGTGTCTGTACGCTGTCTATGACGTGTTGCCAAGCCAATACATAAGTTAGATTTAAAAAATCGTTATTCTCTCTGAAGCTTCTGGGTTGAATGCGAGTCAAACTTGTTGTATTAAATACAATAAATGTTTAAAAAAAGAAACCTTGATCGTTTTGTATAAGTAGAATGTTTCACAAAGCCGTTCTTTGAATATATTTTGTTGTCATTATTTAACTATGCAAATAACTTGCGCTCAGGATGAAGTGATGATGTTGATGCTGATGATGTTGATGTTGATGTTGATCATGATGATGATGATGCGCAGCCAGCCGTTCTGTCTGTGGTAGATCTTCTTCTATTTTCAAAAACTTGCTTAGTTTGAGGGTTTTCCAGTTCTACTCCAAGCATTTTATGTGTTTCCATTATAAGCTGCTCTTCTGTTTCCTGCCACGTGTACGCTATTAGTTTGCAGATTTAGCAAATTAATCGATAATACAGCATTTGTCATATCGAATAATCTGTTTATGCCAATGTTGCGTAATTCATATGCATTTACTTGTAGCTGTGTCAAAGTTTAGACCTATGACTTTTACTGGTGGCCTGTTCGAGGCCTGAGCGTACAATGTGCACTTCTAACAAACCATAATTAATTTATGTGCATGATTTTTAAGAGTTCCACCACCACAGACTTGAAGTAAATTTAATTTAAATGCATTTTGCTAATCTTGCACTTGTTTGACTTTTTGGGTGCTAAAGTCTTGGAGCTGAGCTGGGTTTCTACGATGGGCTGGATGACTCAGAGATTACTTAGTTCTGAAAAAACTGGTGTTGGCATATATAAAGTTATTAATTTTTTTATAACAAAGAGATAATTGGTATAAAAAAAGGCAGTTAAATTGTTAGATTTGATACAAGTCGAAACATTAACGAAATGTTTTAGTTACTTACAATTTTGCATTTAAATTTTTTTTTACAAATTCTAGTCTATTTTCATTGAAATAAAATTAATGCATAAATTAAAAAAAAAGTCATTGAACAAATTCATTGAAAAGTTTCAAAGCAATAATTTTAAATGCAACTTACTATTGTGAATTGGCATACTACAGACTTTCATTAAGACTATGAATGGAATCGTTTAAATTAAGTTGGCAATATATTATCATTAACTTGCATGAGCCAAACTTAATCGATTCGTAATTATTTATTCAAATGTTTGTTTTCAAATTAAATATATAGTATTTCAACTGTTCGTTGCCCTTTTATTAGATAAAAAAGATGATTTGGCATAAATTTTTTGTGTGCCAAGAAAAAGTGTGAGCTGCGGATAATTAATAGCATTAAAATGTTGAAAATAATTATAAAATAAATAAATATCAGCTAATGGCTACCGTTTATGTTTTACTTAGTATTTAACTTGAGTATTAAATTTATTTAAAATTCTACTTCAATCAATGATGAGTTAAAATAAATTTGAGAAAGACATAATTTTAATAGTTTACCTAGTTTCTACTTCGGTTTGGGTTCTTCAAAAAGATGCAAATAAAAAAATAAATTATAAAGAAATGCTTCCTTAGTTTAACTTTTTTTTTTAAAAATTGGTATAAATAGCTCAAAAGATACAAATATGAGAATGGGGGCATAAGTTAGGATCAAGTATTAGGGCTACAGCTCGAAGGCTTAATATATTCGCAAAAGAATTGAATTTTAGTACTTTAAATTGTATTAGAAGAAAATAAAATATGACAAAATAAGTTAAAATGTTATTGTTTTTTGTCTTAAATCAAATTTTTTCCCAACCTTGTTTTTTAAATGGGAACAGTATTTTGTATTAACAATAACTTCATCAACATTCATAGTTCGCTTCAATTTAATAATCAGAAACTGGTGGTTAGTGGGCAAAGTCAGCAGGCACCTGAGCCCCATGATATGCTGACGTGTCTATCATGCAAAAATTAATTTTATGAGGTTAGCATAACTTTGGTCATAAGACTACCATTTATACCTTTTCGGAAACTACTTCTTGACTCACTTACTTGCCTAAAAGCGCACTTCTCCAACAATACCTTTTCGGTGTCTTCCTTCTTGACTTAAAGTATACTTGTGCAACAATATATGCTGCTCCAATTACCCGAAAAATGCTAGAACCTACTTTGTTTTATCTCAGCTTTTAGGAAGCTTCCTTTCCGCTGAAATACTGTGTTTATTTCCTTAAACAGCTACAATTATTTAGCATAAATTCATCAATCACTGCCAAAATAACTCTATACAATGTTTCAATTAGTTAAACACACTTCTTAATCAATTAATTTTGCATAAGTTTTTGTGGTGCTTGTTATTGGGATCAACTTCATGTTTGGATCGACCTACCCGCACCTGCAATTTTCGAGATACATACAATGCGTGTCTTGACATTGAACCATGCCAAGTTAACGACTTCCAACCGAATACGCGGCGAACGAAGCTCGAAACTCGTAGCTTAAGCGCAAACTCACAGCCTTTAAACATAATTCCAATAGATATTGTTTTTAAGTTTATTTTTGTATATCTTTTATTGTATGTTTTTTTTTTTTGCCAGCCCGTAAGCCAGTCTCAGTCAGCCAATAAGAACACTTTTGTTTATATCAATAAATAACATGCATATGTTATGAGGTCAACCGGTTGTCGTCGGCAGATAGTTGGTTGGTTGTTGGCAGCGCTGGTTCTAAAGAAGAGACTGTCAGGCGACCAAACTGACTAAGACAACGAAGACTGGCGGGCGACGCAGTCGAGAGTCGCAGCCAAGTGGCAGAGATAGCAGCACATGCATTTGGCAACAATTGCAATGCCAATTTCAATTGCTTACAAGATACAGATACATAGATACAGATACATAACGTTGTACAGATACTAAGGCTACACATGGCAAATAAGCCAATGTCAAGTATACAAAAGTCACGAATGTTGCATGCGAGTGTTTTGAGTGTTGGTTGGTTGGTTGAGGTTGGTTGGTTTATCGATCAATTTAATCGTTGGCAGCTGTGAAATTTTGTGTGAAATTGCAAAGAGTATCTTGGGTTATGATGAACAATATGGAACAGGCTGGTATAGCAAGACCGTTTATGCCAATTGAAGATAATGTATGTGACTCTAGAGGGTGCAATATGAAATTGCTCAAAGAACGACATTTATAACAAGTAACTAGAAGTTAGAGAAACTTTATGACATTACGGTTACCTTTAAGTGGTTTTTCGATTTTTCAATTTAGCTCCAAAATCTAAGTCTTTTTGCTAAAATAATACAAAGATTTTGAAATTACCCGCCCAATTTTACAATTCAGTTAGTAGTTATTGTGCAGACGCTCTTCGCGCCCTATAAAATCTAAGTTAAGCGCTTTTTTTAACTTTCATAAAGCTTGTGCCAGCTCATCCGATTTCATACTAAACTTATCACGTATACGCAATGTGAGCCTACTAGAGACTTACTACTTTGAACGATAACTTTGGTTTTAAGCGTATAAATCCCTGTGAATATTTTCATAGCAATTGTTCCGAACAACAGCGTTCCAAATCACTTAAACGAAAACCTAACTTAGGGTATACAACTAATGTACTGCGGCTGCACTTCAAGTCGATCACGTTTTACCCACTTACATTTATTTTTTTGCTTTTATGAGCCAGTGAACCTCTTTTCTGCCATAGTTGTCGGCCCTTAATACCAAGCGATTTTGTTTATTTGCTTATAAATACGCTATTTAGCTAATTATGTCAATATAATGTCAGATGGTTCACACGGCGTATGTGTAATGCGTTTATTTTGCATTGTGAATGCAATTTCTAGAACACTTTGTTGTGGCAAATTATGCGCCAATCCTTGACTTGTCGGCATAAATACTCACTGGCTGACTGTCTGACTGACTGCCTTATCGATAGCATTAATATTCATATTCAATTGTCTGCCGTTTTTGTTATAAATAAAAAAATTTCAAATGCAAAAATCTAAAACAATAACAATAACAACAACAGCACAAAAACCATACATATACTCAATCAAAACTAAAAACCAGAAATTATTTATCGTTTTCGAGAGTTTAACTGAATCTTTTTTGTTTTATTCATTTTTTATTTGTGGCTGCTTCTTCGATTGCTTTTTATTCGTTCCTAATCGTGCCGAACTTCCGGTATGGCTTTTTGGTTTTTTATTTTTTTGCTTTTGATTTGGCAACGGCTTTGAGTATCATTAAAACTGCTGAAAAGCGAAGGTCGGCACTGATGTGCTTCTGTGGTCCATAATTAGCCAACGCGTCAGTTGCGCATCTCTCGACTTGCCTTTTGTGAAGAAAGCTTGGCCAAAATGGCTAGCACTGGAACTGCATAACAATGAGTCAATGCTACAAGTGGCTGCCAGCTAATTTGCATCTGCTTTGTGCGTCTAGTCAATTAATCAGGAAGCGTCAGCACAATTATTGACTGTGCGACTGGGTGGACTGGATGGACTGTATGACATGACTGTGTTCGACTTAACTTTTTGACGCACCCATCAAATGTGCTAATCTCTGTATGTGCATTCGTTACAGATGCCACCCAATATTATAGGCAGCACCTTTATCTTGGCCGAGACGGCCATATCTGATGCCAATAACAACAAGATGGCCGCCACAAGTGCGGCGACGGCTACGCCGGTAAAGCGTCATCCGCCCGCTGCCACCGCCGCTACTCTGCCAGCCGCCAAAGCGACAGCGCAAGTTGCCAGCCCAGCCAAGCCAGCGCTTATGCCCTACAAAACGGAGGTGGTCTGGCACAATGTCATGCTCTTTGTCATATTGCACTCTATGGCGCTCTATGGCATCTATCTGATACCTGTTGAGAAAGCCTATCTGGAGTTGATACCAAGTAAGTTAGCAACTTGAGCCGGCAAAACTTTAGCTTATTCTCTCCTCTCTACTCCCTGCAATGTTTAGTCTACATCTTCATATTTATGGGCGGTTTGGGCATTACGGCGGGCGTACATCGTCTGTGGTCACACAAGGCTTACAAGGCTAAGCTGCCGTTACGCATCTTTCTTATGCTGTGCCAGTCCTTGGCCTTCCAGAACAGCATTTGGGAGTGGACACGTGATCATCGTGTGCATCACAAGTTCACCGATACACATGCCGATCCGCACAATTCGCGCCGTGGTTTCTTCTTTGCACACATGGGTTGGCTGATGTGCAAGAAGCATCCGGATGTTACCAGCAAGGGCAAACAAATTGATATGTCCGATATTGAGCAGGATCCCGTTGTCATGTTCCAGAAGAAGTAAGTTTGCAGTTTGCAGTTTGCAGTTACGCGAAGTAACTAGATATCCTTACTAATTCCGCTAATTTACAGATACTACTTTGTGATTATGCCAATTTGCTGCTTTGTCGTACCCATGATGTTCCCATACTTTGTCATGGGCACCTCTCTGCGTGTGTGCTTCTTTACATGCTCCATGTTCCGCTATTGCCTGTCACTGCACGGCACCTGGCTGGTCAACAGCGCTGCACATTTCTATGGCATGAAACCCTACGATATCAATGTCAGCGCCATGAACACTAGACTGGTCTCCAACATTACCTTTGGCGAGGGCTGGCATAACTATCATCATGTCTTCCCCTGGGATTACAAAGCAGCTGAGTTGGGTAACTACAACGGCAACTGGACTACTGCCTTCATTGACTTAATGGCCAAGATTGGTAAGTTTTACTTGGGACTATGCTTAGTTACATTAACTAAACCAGACTACTCCCTCGCTGTATAGGTCAAGCCTACGATCTGAAATCCGTTTCCCAAGAGATGGTCTATAAGCGTGTGGTGCGCACTGGTGATGGCAGTCATATAGCTTCACTGCTCGATGCCAACAACAACAATGCCTCTGGTATGCCCAGCAATGAGATGGTCATGCATTTAGATCACGAAAAGGAAGAGCAAGCCATCTGGGGCTGGGACGATAAGGATATTAGCGAAGAGGATCGTCGCAGCGCTAATATTGTTAACAATGTTACAGAGCTTAAGCAGAAGTAGGAAGGGGCTGCACATGTTTACGAGCATGTTATAATACTTAACTAAAACATAGATTTGTTGTTTAATAATTTGGGACTGCAGTATTTAATTATTACTCCATATATTTTACACACAAATGGTGTCTGTTTAAAACGAAAAAGCTGAAAAAAAACCAAGTACAAGCATAGGAGAAGATGGAGCAGCAGCGTTGCCAGATCAGTGCCGCCCGAACTGAATCTGCATCCCGAAGCGTGAATTTTGTAACGAAAACAAACCGAACTGTGGAACGGTTTAGCGCGTTGTCCAAAAAAAATTTACAATAACTCTATGTATAGATACTACTACAATTGCTTCAATTCCAAAAAATATTCGAGACTAGACAAAGATTTTGCTAAACAAATTGAATACACAAGAAAAAAAAAACAAAAAAAAAAAAATTATTAAAAAAAAACATTGTTATTTTACCGCTTTATGCAGAATATTATATACATATATATATATAGTTATATATATATTCGTATATATATGCCTATCTAGGAATATGTGTGTGCAACCCATAAGTTTAAGGACGCAAGAGGTTCTAGATTTAAGTGAGCAAAATAAGGTTTAGTTTTAAGTGTCAATAAAAATTGTGTATAAATTGTTTTTAAAAGAAATGAAAGTGAAAATATGGTTCCGGTTTATTTCCGGCCAAGCGCCTTAGTGATGTAGGCGCTAAAAATTCTCCTATTGTACAATTAATTAAAACAAAAAAAACTCTGAAAAATTCTGAAAAAAATATATATAAAATATAAAATAAAAATTGAATAACAATTGGCACTACTTATATCCTATTGGTGTGGTTAAAATATATTATTCTATAGCACAACAATTTTTAGCTTTTTCTCTTGACACGTCTTGGGAAAAAATGAAATATATATAATTGTAGAAGACATACTTTGGGGCGTTGAGATTGAAGCAAATAGTAGGGATGAGTGCGTTTGAGAGTCACCACTAAAGTAAAAGATGATCAAAGATATATGCGAAGGAACTTGGGTAATGCAACACTGTTGGGCAGCTATACAAACTGGTTAAGCTCAAGGATGTGTCCGTGAAAGTAGTGAAGCGTGGTTACAAACATAGTTTGTTTTAACCGATTTGTCGTATGAGAGCTGAATGATATAGTCAACCTTTGCCGATAAAATTCGACATATTATTTTACACCTCTTAAATACTTCTATTACCAATTTTGTTTCGTCAAGTGGAAAAATAACAGAAAAATAATAATAAAGACGGTCGTCTTTGATTTAATTTGTTTCAAAAAAAAACTGAATTATTAATTTACAACTGTTTCATTTATTTAAGTTGGTACAAAGTGCGATTATAGGAGCTATATTTATATTCCCGATTTAAAAAAATATGAATAAGCTGCGATCCTCTCAGTTTTTTTTTTCTAATTGTTATTATCTGTAAGATCTTGGCGACTTCTCAAACTTCTGACTTCCCGTTTCCCGCTACAAACTTGCGAAAACTAAACATGATAAAAACTGAGGGTACAGGAAAATGGGTTATAATTTTTTAAATAAATTCTATTCTTCACAGATTTATTGGTGGTATCGTGCCAAAGACCAACTTTAATATCCCATAGAAGATTTGTTTGTTTAAAAAAAATACAGAATCTATAAGGAAAATTTTTTAAGATTTTGAGAGCACTGGTAAAATACCTTTAAGACCAATTCCTTCTACTTTTCGATGGTTTCGCAATCTTTTAAATAGTTGAAGTCAAAAATCAAAATTCCATGAATGGAGTCCTTAAGACAATGGCATGCTTAAGATAATAAAATTGGCCAAATGTCGAACTATTATACAGAAATAGAATAAATTTAGTTGCCCTTAAAATATAAGGGATCTAAGATTGATAACTTAAGTTCTTTAAATCTCTGTTGTGTAGTTTGTAAAGTTTTTATATATTTTTGTCATCCTAATAAAATGTGTTTCAGCAATCATTTACCTCACATCTGGCAGGATTACATTACCATATATTTTCCGCAGGTGCTCCACTTAACCATATTTTATAAGAATTGTGGAAAATTTTCTTTAGCAATACCAAAAAATAATTCGGAAACGGAAACCAAAGCAGGAAAGCAGTCTTTATTAGTAAAATTCAGTGAGAAGTTTGTAGAGATAATTTACCAATCTCAATGATAGCTGCCGCCAGCGCCATAGCCATAGCTAATATGTTGCTCCTCCTGTGCATTGACTTGCGTGCGTGCCGCATAGAGCAGCGCCGCCATAAAGGCGCCATTATTCATCAACAGTGACAAGATAGTGGCCATTTTCAAGGCGGGCAGTATAAAAGGCAAAAGACTGCCCAACAAAATGGCGGGCATGACCAATATGGGCACGGCCATTTGTAACATGGTCGTCTTATAATTGTGCTTCTTGTTCTTGCGTTTGCTTATGATTTTACCGCCCAGACCATGACCACCATGACCGCCACCACCACTGTCACCACCGCCACTAGCGCCTAAGCCTTGTTGCTTGGAGTCACCTTCCGGTTCCTGTTCGTAAACCTCTCCGCTGGCGCTATTGCCACCATCTAAAGACGGCAGATGCATAAGATTCAAGGGTAGCTCGCTGGTATCCCGACGCCGTGCGCGTCCCATGCGCGATTTAACTGTCAAATGTGCATGACTCTTGTAAAAAGCTTAGCTCTAAGCTGCTGCCCGCAAACCACTTACCCTTTTTGAAGCTAAACTTAAGCTTGTTCTCCTTGCTGGGCACCACCTTGATCAGCATGCCAGGTAAAAAGTGCAGCTTTATATCGCGATGCTTGAAGAAGCGTTGAAAGCTTTGCACCAGCCGTTGATTTAGCTCCTGCTCCGTCAACTGACGATATTTTTCCGCATTAAGTTTACCCATTTGCTTGTCATCACCAAAGAACTGCTCCATAAAGTCTTGGGTCAGATTACCAGAGTGCAGCAATTGCTTGCGCTCGTCCAACTTCTGCAGCACAAACAACTTGGTGCAGCGCAACATGCTGAACTCCCGCAGACACTCGTAGATACGCATGGGCATCGACGCCCTAAAGTATGGCACACTTTTGCTGCGTGCCGTCTGGTTCATGTCTTCGCTAATTGAGCGCTGCGCTGGTTCTGTCTGAACTTGTTCGTCTTGTGGCAACTCCTGCGCCTGGTTGTGTGTCAGGCAGAGGATTGCTATGGCCACAAAGACCGCTCTTTTGTAAAACATCTTTAATCTGTTAACAACTACTTGGCCACGTTAACCAACTGCTCAGCAGCAGCAACAGCGCGAAACTGATTGAGACTCCGAGACAAAAGCATCGACAATCCTTTAGAAGCAGACACCAACAGCCACAGACAAACGCAGACTAACACAGATGCGCCGCCGCAGATGTGTTTGGATACACTCTCTGCCAAAGACTTTTCTTTATTGCTTTTGGCTTTGCAACAGGTTTGCGCTGCTGTTTTGCACAGTGGATTCGAATATATCGGAAAAGTGTTGAAAGTCAAAGTTGGCGAATACAGTTTGCAATATTTGTGGAAACATAATAAAAGACGTCTAGCAAATTATAAAATTAAATATAAACATACATAAGTAAAAGAAACCTAAATAATGTTTATACAAGGTTTACTAAAATTGACACAAATATATATTTTTTTATTAATAACTAGTAGACAAAGTTTGGGTTTATTTTGCTATCTAATAAGGGGACATTTTTAACTAGCTTTGTATATTTTTTTCAAGTAACAAAAGTATCCATTTTTTTTAATGAAAGAAAAGATTTTGGATTTTCAATTAATAACCATAATCTTCTCACACCTAAATTACAAAAAATAATACTTCTGAACAAAGTGTAAATAGATTTTTCGCAAAGGACTATCAAACTTCCAATCACAGTAGTAACCGACTAACATTTCTTTAATAATAAATACTTTTAAAGTAGAAAAATTTTTAAATTAAATTTCATTTAAATTCTTTTCCGTTTGAAAAATATTTGTGATTTGCTTATATTAAATTTTCACTCTGATTTATTAAGCTTCATTTTACTTTTGCAAATAACATGAACCACTGTGCAATGCTCTGCTTCAATTAGTTTAGCAGGTCAAGTTGTGGCTACCGTGGTCAACGGTAGTGAAAATATGCCAATGTTTGGTTCTCACTTCTGCACTTGACACTTGGATATCTCTGATGAACAACGTATGCGAAATGCTTGAAATACTCTTATCAACAACTGCTAAAATTAATAAAGTTAAATCACTCCATACAAACATAGAGCTATATATAATGGCGCTACATGGCGATTACCAGGCGATTATTAATAATGCTCAGTTTTGGCCATCTAAAGTGAGTAAACAACATTATGGCCATTCATTGCCTCCATTGATACAGCTTATCAGCAGTGTGTGGGCTGGTGGGTTGGTGGATTGCTTGGTAACATAGTAGAGCGGTTCTTGTATTACCTGAAACTGGCGCACTTGTCTCATATATCAGCCACTTAAAAGATGTCAGCAAACGTATCAACAAGTAAGAGTAACACATTAACTAGGAGAGCGTTAGAAATTTTAGTCTTAAGAAAATAAAAAAAATGAAAAAAAAAAGATGTTTAACTCCAGAAAAGTGGAACAATGCAAGCCGGATTTAATAGCTGGTGGCTTCAACTGGTCTTCAATTAACAAAAGAGATTGCTAAATGCACCCCTCTTTGATTACTCTAGATTGTCGCCCGTTTATCAAGTGAGAGTTTAATAATTTCTCTCATTTCTCTAATGAGCTGAACTAACAAATTAATAGACGGCTATTAAAAATATTTTACAAACATGACAATCACAAAGAAAAGCTAATTATACCTGGGCATTCCTGGAAAAATTAGAAATAAATGAAAACGTTTAAACGAAGAGAACTGATATGGTATTCGCTTTGGGGCTATTTGCAGCATAGTCTAAATATGCAGTTGTTATGATTTATATGTTATGATTGATATGTTTTTAAAATGGTAATATAATTAACTGTCTTCAGGTTGACAGCAGTCAGAAGAAGCCTAACTCTGTTCAAACGAAAACCATGCCCCACTATTTTCGCCATATATTCGATTATAAAAATGAAAACAAAATCAACGATATAATATACATTTAATACTTATCAATTTGCGATATATGACTTAGTTTATAGTCGGCTCTAAGATAATAATTGGCTTATCTCATTTGATTTTAACTTTATGACGTGTAAACATACAATAGTTCAATAAAAAATATAAAATATAGGTACAACTGTGAGGTACTTTTGTTGAAAAAATAAAATCTATTGATATAATATTGATAGAAGTTTGTGATATAATTTGAACACGTGCAAAAAGTCTATCTAAAGTTAATGATCAATATCTGCTAAAAAAGTATGTTAACCCCAAGTCGTCAAAAGATATATTCCTATCAGATATAAGTAAATTAAATAATTTGATTGAAATTTAAATTTTTTAATTAAATTCGCAAGAATTATATGGAATTTTCTTGCCGAATACACACGGAAAACATTTCTCATGGAGAGCCTAGAAAAAATCAGGCCCATGGTTACTATCAATAAGAGTTCTTATGTTTTTTTAAGCAAAAGTTCATGCGATACCCTACCCTGACTTGTCGATAGAGTTATATCACCGAAAAAAATAAACTAGAAAAAACTCTTTTCCGACTTACAGAAAAACATTTTTTAAAACCAAAAAACTTCAGTGAAAACAATTCCCAGTTACTTGCAGTTGACCAAAAGAGAAAAAAAGATTTGATTGACCCATTTCGAGAACCGACTTTCTTTGCCCCCGTCTCCCCCGCCACTCGAACGCACTCTTTCACCTCTTTTATGCTAAACGTGCAGCAAACTATGTGCACGCTTCCAAAGTTGGTAGCTTTACGGAAGAGCACTTAAGAGAACCATAAATCGTGGGTGTTGTGTCTTGCATACGTAATGAGATCTGCACAAAAAATTCAAAAATTTGATAAAGATATAAATTTCACTTTTCAAAATTAATTTAATCTGTTAAATAATTTTCCTTTTGTAAATAAATAATTTAACCTAAACTTAAATTATTATTTGGTTGCATTCTCGCTGAGGTAAGACACTAATCATTTAATCCTCAAATCCAATTCCGACAATAGCTCACCATTCCTTCTCCAGCCAAACGGGCTGTTGAGTATGTGAATGCGAGTAGACAACGGGCACGGGTGCGGGTGCAGCGTAAGCAGCTGCCGCATGCACGGGCAGTGCGCGGGATAGCATCTGTCCAATGGCCAAAACCAGCAAGATAACGCCCACGCCCAGGCCCTTCATTGAGACCACAGTCAGTGCGGCAAGCAGTGTGGTTATGACGCCCACTACAAATGCGCCGGGTACCACAGCAAAGCTCATGCGGCGCAAGAAATGATGTCCAAATGTGCGACTCTCTATAAGGAAGGAGGTAAACAGTTGTATCCAATTAAGTTGCAGTTGCAATAAGCTGCTGCTGCTGCTACTTCCAGCTTACCCGCAACATCGGTATCAGTGCTGCTGCTGCTGCTGCTGCTGGCGTTGGCCTGTTGGCACAGCACACACTCCATTGCTAGACAGAGCAAGAGCAGAGCAAGGGCAATTTTTTGTACGGCAGCCATTTTGTTTTCGTTGGTTTATTGTAATCCTGGTTGAACTTAATCGTATAATCCGTTTGGCGCAGCTGCTGCACGCTTGTCGAACACTCACAGACAATTGAATAAGTTCTTCAAATTGTCATGGGCTTTTATCGGCGTAGGGCAGTTCCATACAGTTCGAGTACTACTTGAAATTCGAGAGCCGGACGTGCCATGGAACGTGCTCCCAAAACAAGCGCGTCGTGTCTTCTTCTCTGCTTTGGTCAGTCGCAACGCATTGAAATTACCGTTTGAGTAGTGCATAGTCGTACTCGTATTTGGAGTGCCTAAGTTTTGAATCAATATCGTCAATACCCTATGGTGGGGTGGGCACTGGTCGCCGTTTTTACTTTGAACTGTCTTTATTTTCACTAAGCCACAAGTTGCCCTTTTGAGGCAGCTGTACTTTTAGATTTACGCACTGCTTTTGGTCAACGTTCGTGTCCATGTTGCACTGGGTCTCTTTAGGCTTCGGGCATTCTTTCACATAGTTTGGGTGGCTCGGTAGTAACTATTGAGGGCGCTGGTAGAGTGAATCGCTTTCGATTTTTTTTTTTATTTCAGACAGTTGACGATAATGATTTATGTTTAATTATAAAACGCATGCATCTAATTGATATTAACGTGACGCATTTTAATTAAGCCCAAATAACGGTTATCGATTCCATTGATAAGTAATTTTTCGTAGGCCTTGACTACGCGAAATTCACTTTCATTGACGGAACTGCACTTGTAGGCCCTATAAAATAATGCAACATATTGGAAATAGAGAAATTACATGAATTTGTAGAATTTGTTTGTTTGGGTGTTTCGATTATGTTCATAGTTTTTTGAAATAAGTTTTTTGATAAAATCATATTAAGATTAACTTTCACTTGAGCAGAATTGAATCCGCAAAATCACTACTGATTTCAGATCTTAAGATATAGCAAGCTACGAAAGCTAAGCAAGAAACGGAAAGAAATGAAGGAGAGCAATTTAGGCCTTAACCTGTCACTGTATCGTCGCGCCATAGAAGAAGGACGTATAATATATGAAATGGGCACTGCTGTTGGTACACGTTAAGCTGTGTTCTAAGAGTTCCCAGAGGATAAGTTTCCAAAACTAAAACTCTCAATCAATCCTTCATAGCTCTGACCTCTACGAGAATTTAGTCAGTGGGAGGCAAATTACTTTTAACCGAACAAAAAATGCTATATAAGAAAGGAAGTTGTACAGGTTTATCCATTCTGTGGCTCTGTAGGATAATATAAATAAAACACATTTCGACTGTCGATGAAATTTATTGTGCAACTGTCCTTTTCACGAGTTATACAGAACCATGTATTTCCTTGTGATGTCATTTTAGATAACACTTTCTTAATTCTGAAGGACTTTCAGAAGAAACTCTTTGGGAATCAATGAAATTATGATTTCTTGTGGGTGCAATGGTTTCTCGGTAGAACCTTTACCTTCAGCTTTATAAAAATTTATAGAAAAATTCGATTATTTATAATAATGTTCGTTAAGATAAGAATTAAATTTTGAATCAACAAAGTTTTGTATTTATAGCTAAAGTATTTCTGATTAAAATCGTTTAAAATTAAACTATTAAATAAATTGCTAAACGATTATTATTGTCAAAGATTAGAAAATCAAAATGCATAAGCCAAGTATTTTTGATTTTTTCACTTTAGAGGATCGCATGACAAACGGCGTTATAGATCTTTAAAAACTTTAATTCCGAATTACCATCAAATTTACGTTTACGTTATAGCAGCCGAGTCAATGCTCTATAAAATTGTGACAAGCGAGCAAAATCCGCAAATAAACAACAAATAGTTGATTAAAATGACTACAATATTTCTATTTTTAAAAGTATTTTATAATCGATACAAAAATCCTGTTTTTTATTGTTGTACAGTGTTAAAACTTTTTATTCGATTTTGTGAATTCACTTGTGAAAGTAATCGTAAATACCATATAAAACACTTTAACGGATTTTGTGCATAGAATTTACTTTCTGCTCTGGTTTTTGTGGTTACTTGCGATACGAGATGTTCATCGAGCGCCTACTCCAAAATATGAGCAATAGCCTGGCAGTGTCCACGCCAATTTTGTCAACAACTTTCCCAGACTAATTGGCAGCTCTGCATTAGGCAAAAGAATCAAAACTGAGACCGTTAGCAGCGGACCCACTCCTCACTAACTGTGACTACTTAGCAAGTAATTCCAATAATGTGGTTTTCGGTATGGATTGGGAGGCACGCGGGCAGTGCGACGTAAGACAGCGAACAATTACAGCTAAAAGAAATCAATAAGTGAGATCAGTGAGAAGAAATTGCGGGCCTACTCCAGATATGTGTTTTTTTATTTTTTTTTTTAAAGATTCGCAGCAGGTGCCCGTGTTTTGACTAAGCATTGAATGTGGCAATTTAATTGAAGAGGATTCAGTTGCATTGCGCCAGAATCGTGTTCTGCTTGTGCAACTTTTTCATGCAACATCTGCGGCGGGCGCTAGAATGGCAGCTATGTTGACCAGGCCAAGAGTGACACTTGGCTAAGTTGGCTGACTAGCTGGGTGTTGCAGTGGCTGAGCGGCTGGCTAGCTCACTGGGGTACTGGTTGTACCCAATTCCAGAAGTTGTGGCGCGTCTGGCTTTCTTCATGGCGTTGTATTTTGTTCTGGTGCAAAGCTGCGTTGCAAGTTGATAAAATGCTTGATGTGCGGCGTTTGTGCCACATTTTGTTGCTGGCCAGCGCGCAGTGCACACACATCAAGCAAACAGCAGCAGCGCCATAGTTTCGTAGTGAAGAGTGAAATGTGCCAGAGATGAGCACCATTGTAAGATTTTTATTGTTTTATGCGCTATGCGCAGCTTTGGCCAAAGGCCAGGACTCCAGTGAAACGACAAATGAGAGCACACAGACAGCAGAGCCGGCAGCTGCTGACACGGCACGTGGACTGGCTAGCAGTTTTGACGAGAAGTTAACCAAGGCAGAGTTACAGCCAGCAGCGCTAAAGAAGAATGCTAACATCTACATGGGTATCTATAAGAACTACAAGAGCACCTATCTGGGCAATAAAACAACAAATGAGTACAAGAAGCGTTTAAAGGATCGCATAAGTGCTTCACTATTGGCACACAATGAGGCTCACGTGGTGGCGGAGGAGGAGGAGTACAGCATGCCGGAGTATACGACCACAGTGACAGCAGCTACAGCACAAGCGGATGCCATGGACAGCCTAGCGCAAGAGCTACAAAGTGAAGCACAAGCTGCAGCGCTGCTGCAGGCGGAAACCGAAGAGCCTAGCTATGACAACACTGAGACACCGGAAGAGGGCAAGCGACGTAGAAAACGTAAACGCAAGTACCGCGTTGGAGCTGCAAATATGCAACGCTACCATGTGGGTCCGGGTCTAAATGTCAGTCTGGACATGAGCAACGACATAGTGCAGGTCAAATTAGATGGTGAAAATCTGCGGGAATTATTCGCCGGACGCTGGCTCAGCACAGACAACAGCGAGGAGGGTAAGTCCAAATGTAATGCCAAAGTTTACAAGTGATGAGCATTATTTATGCATTTTAGGACGCGGCAAGAAGTACGATATGATTACCAAAGTGCTACCACTGTTTATCTTACCCTTTCTCATACAATCCGCCATTGTGCCCTTTTTGGTGACCAAATTAAAACTGCTGCTGGTCAAGTCCATATTGGTGGGCAAGTTAGCCATCTTTCTGCTCATCATATCGGCCATCAAAAATAGTAATAAACAAATGCAGACCTATGAGGTACCATCGTATTGGGCCAGCGAACCAAGCAGAAGATCTGAGCTAGCCGCTGCTGCCTCCTCCTCGGCCTATAATGGTTATAGAGTGGAGGGCAAGCCCACTACCTGGATTAATTAAGTTATAGAGAGCACATGGACTAAGGTGTAGACTTGGAATAGTAATTAATATTGTTTAAGTTTAAAGGTACAAAATAAAAGCTCATATAGAAATGGTTGGATTAGCGCTGAGTTGTCTTTTGTGGGAACATGGAAATTGTATGCTGCGAACTTGGTATTGAACTATCAGAGTCTATTACATGAAGATTGGGCTGACACCAACAGACAGATGCCTCAATTCTTGCTTCCTTACGAATTGTCTTCGTGTAAGTCATGGTTTTGAGTAATCACTTTTAGGGATGGCACTTTCTTAGCCGCTATTGTGGCGGAGCTACCATATAATGATGGGTTTGCCCATCGAGTCTCCGAATCCTACATTCCTAAATATAAACTCTGAAAAACGTAGATCCTCTAATCAAATCGCTAAAAGTATTCCATTAAAAAACTCATAAATATTGATTTCTTAAATTTTTATTGATAAATAATTTTTTATTATTAGCAACTTCCTAAAGTAATAAACAATTCAATAAACAAATAAATTAACTAAAGTGTTCGGCTTGCAGTGCTCAACCAGCGAGCGGCACAGCGGGAAACCTTAATAGCAGGAATACTGGCGCTCCAGCTGGATGCATATGTCGCACTGTAGTCGAAAACCCCAAACGAGTTTGCAGTTGCAGCGACGCTCGTGGCGCACATGTTGGGCACGCACACGATAGCCACAGACACGACAGAGCTGAGTGCAACTTAGACGCTCATCCGCATCACTGCCATTCTTGGAGCAGTGACGTCCTCGAGTGCCGGTCCAGCGACCGCTATCCTCGGGCTCGCAGTAGTTGGGTGAATCCTGCATATAGACTAGAGTGTCTAGTGGTATATTCTGCCACATGATCTTGAGATTTGTGGCCGTGGGATCTAGCTGTATGGCATCGTCGTACATTTGCAGCAACTCCTGTGCTATGGACTCAAATGGCTGCAGTACGCCTACGCATTGCTCCTCGAGACATTTGCCTTGTGCATTGAGTTGCTTGCAATGACACTCCTGCACCAGTGATTGTTGCATGAGAGCGCCCACGACGCGTTGATTGTGTGCGGCAGTGTTGCTTAAGCTGCCAAGCTGTTGCGCATACAGCTCCATGGCCTTGGCTGGCTCATGAGCACAAGGCACGTTGAGCGCATTGTCGCTGCAGCCGCAACCGGCTATGACGCCATTGGCGCAGTCCTTGGTGAGTGTGTACACAATAGCAGCCATGGAAATGGCGGCCACATACACATCCTCACGATCCTGGGCAGCTGCTGTGACTGTGCGACGCTGAAGAAAATCTTTTGTTGGACAATTCCAACGTTGCCACTTGAAGCTCTGCTGGCACTGTTGCAGGGCTTGCTCCAGACTGCTGCTAATGAGCGTATCCCAAGAGAGCGGCGCTTGGAATTGTGTGTATTGATAATAGTTCATAGGCTCCGCCAGATTTAAATTGGCTGCCGCGGTGGAACTGGAGATGCTCAGTAAAATGCTGACTATGTAGAACATATTGACGTTCGCTGTGTGTGTGATGTGTACGCTTTGGTGTCGTTAGCTCGAATGACTGCTGATTAGAGCTGCTGCTTGGTTTTATACCACTCCTGAGGTTATCCTGGGCAACGGCCCAGCCCCGTGGGAAATACAAGGCTGTTGAAAAAACCGGAAATTTTTTTCGTTTCCCCGCTTGGACTTTTCGCCAGCACAAAAAGTCCCGGCTTGAAACAAATAACCCAAGCCAAAGGCGAGCAACCCAATATTTGGTTCGCTTGGACTACCTGGCGCAGTGCATGCGAATCCTGTAAGTTTCCCACGCTTAGGCAGGTAGACGCCATGCGGCGCTTGTACGTGCTCATGAATGAAACTCTATGCACTTCATTCAATTTCTTTGGCTTTTCCAAACGTTGCGCACGTCATCAATCAGGCAGCAAGGGATCGGACTTGGGTTTGGCATTGGGATTGGCCTGCCAGACTGCCAAGCCAATTATATAACAAAACATATGACAATAATGTCGTGCATATCATTTGGAAAATTAATTGCGATTTGTGGTAAGCTGTGGGTATTCACCTCGGATAGTACTGCATTGTTGTTGGTATTTCCGGTACGGCTGCTGGCCGCTCGCTGCAGCGGCGCCGGGCAAAAGTTAATGTTTGGATTAGGCCAAATGACATTAAACAGCACCAAGATAAAGGAAAGCCAAAAATGTGTACGGAAAATTTGTTGTTTGGGTTTTTAGCGCACAATGAAAATACCAAATCTCTAATTAGGGCGCACCGGAAAAGGGTTTTTTAGTGCGCCCAAACAGGGTACCTAAGCGCCGGGTTATTACACAAAGTTAAGCTCGGCGCTGGCCCGAGTTGCCGGCGGCTTAGTCAACGACCAGGTAGTTGGTAAAAAATTTGCACAATTGGTGGCGGTCAACACACATATGGGTATGGGTTGGAAACTTTAGGCGCCGGGAGTTTCACAAAACCAGATTGGAATTTTCGAAAACAATACCAGAACTCGCGACAGATTTTTGGCAGCGCCTAACATATTCTCCTCTCGACGGAGTGGCCCATAAATTCAACTAATCTGATACTCTATACAGACGCATCACATTTATAGCCCGCACAGCGTTGGGTTAATATGTTATTGACGGGTTAAACCGTCGCATAGATTTGGCATGGTGCGCTTTTACTAGTGATTAGATTACTAATCAGCTGCGGTATCGCAAAGGTCCAATTAAGATAGAGCAGAGCACTTATGCCAGGCGCACGCTTTTTGGTTTACGTCAAGGTAAGCAACAATTACGGACGCTTAGTAGCGGGTTAGTTGTCGCGGCGGCTGGATTAACGCTCACGGCACGCACTAAAAATGATTATAACTGCAAAATTGGTATCCATTTTCTTGGGCCTGGCGCTCACGGCATTTACGGTATCTACAATAGTCTTAGCCGTACAAAAGGCAGACTTAAAAGACGAGCTGCGTGAGGCCAGAGAGAAACTGGATATGCTCGAGAATCAAACAACTGGAGGCACAACAGAGCCAGCACCCACCACCAGTGGAACTGGTGCAACGGAATCTACAGATTCTACGGCTACCACTGTCTCATCGGCTTCTACGGCTACAACTGCTGCAAGCCCTGAAACTACTACAGCCGGGCCTGCTATCGACTATCGCTTGCCGAAAACACTGACGCCCGTAAACTATGATCTTTATCTGTTTCCCAATGTCGAAACGGGTAGTTTTAGTGGTCAACTCACCATTACCATCACGGTCAACGAGCCCACCGACAAAATAATACTACATTCTCTCAACTTGAATATTGAAAGCTTAGCGGTATCCAACTCTGGCAGCTCTACGCTAGCTATCAAGAACCACTCTTTCGATTTGGTGCGTGAATTCTTGGTTATAGAACTCAATGAGCCACTTACCGCTGAACGCAACATTAATCTGCGCATTAGCTTTGAGGGTAGCATGATTGGAAAGATTGTCGGTCTCTATATGTCCTCATACACCAAGGCGGATGAGAGCAAAAAATCCATTGCCACCTCGAAATTCGAGCCCACCTATGCACGTCAAGCTTTCCCTTGCTTCGATGAGCCAGCGTTGAAAGCAACATTTGAAATAACGCTGGTACATCCTGTGGACGGCGACTACCATGCGCTTTCCAACATGGACATAGCCTCCCAGATCAATCAGGGTGCTTTCACGGAGGTTTACTTCAGCAAGAGCGTACCTATGAGCACCTATTTGGCCTGTTTCATTGTATCCGATTTCGCGCATAAAACGGTTAAAATCGATACACATGACATAGGCGAACAATTTGATATGCGCGTTTTTGCTACACCAGAGCAAATCGATAAAGTGGACTTTGCCCTAGATGTGGGCAAAGGTGTTATAGAGTATTACATTGACTACTTCCAAATTGAGTATCCACTGCCGAAATTGGATATGGCTGCTATACCCGATTTTGTTTCCGGCGCCATGGAGCACTGGGGCTTGGTGACATATCGTGAAACATCTCTGCTCTACGAAAAGGATACCAGTTCCACGGTGAATAAGCAGCGTGTGGCCAGCGTCATAGCGCATGAATTTGCGCACATGTGGTTTGGAAATCTAGGTAAGTGTATGAGACAATTTTTCAAATTTTGCACATTATCCAGAGACTCTTGCCAAGAATTGTGCTCATTATTTGGTTAAGCTACAATTAAAGTTTATTTTTCTTTCAGTAACCATGGCCTGGTGGAACGACCTTTGGCTAAACGAGGGCTTTGCCAGCTTCATTGAGTACCTTGGCGTGGATGCTGTTTTCCCCGATTGGCATATGGTAAGCAAAGTAACACTCCAATTGAATTTTCAACTGCTATTGTTTCTCTTTACCTACAGCGTGACCAGTTTATTGTCAGCACCTTGCATGGTGTACTCACCTTGGATGCAACTTTGGGCTCTCATCCTATTGTACAAACTGTCGAAAACCCCGATCAGATAACTGAAATATTTGATACAATCACCTATTCCAAAGGCTCTTCACTAATTCGTATGTTGGAAGACTTTCTAGGTGAACCTATCTTCCGTGAGGCCGTCACCAACTATCTAAATGAATACAAATACAAAGAAGCCGTCACTATCAACTTTTTTGCTGAAATTGACAAATTGGATCTTGATTTTAATGTCACCGATATAATGCTTACATGGACTGTGCAAATGGGTCTGCCCGTTGTTACAGTTAGCAAGATCTCCGACACTGAATACAAATTAACTCAAAAGCGTTTCTTGTCCAATCCCAATGACTACAACGAAAGTCATGAACCCTCAGAATTCAAGTAAGTTCCGCAAATAATTAAATCTATTTCTAATCTGATCGAAATTTTTGCAAACTTTTTCGCAGTTACCGTTACTCAATACCCATAACTTATACGACCAGCGTCGAGTCCGAAGTTCAACGTGCTTGGTTTTACTACGATCAGAGCGAAAGTAAGTGTGGTGTTTGTGGTGCTTTAAGTGGAAACTTGAAGTAGATGTGTAGATAGTGAGATACCTAGTTGTATTTCTGTAGGGTATATTGGTTGGGTGCAAAAAAGAAATAGAAAGTTTTCAGGTCCTCTATCTCTCTGTAATAGCAAGAGTATCTCTAATTCGTGACTTTATACTTTTTTAATTTATAGTCACAATAAACCTGCCGAGTGCTGCGCAATGGATTAAGTTTAACCACGATCAGAAAGGCTATTATCGTGTCAACTATGATGAATCGCTGTGGGAGAGTTTGGCCACTCAGCTGATAGCTGAGCCAGAGACATTTAGCAGCGGTGATCGTGCGTCGCTTTTGAACGATGCATTTGCTCTAGCCGATGCCACACAGCTGCCCTACGAAATAGCACTGGACATGACACAATATCTCGACAAGGAGAATGACTATGTGCCTTGGAGTGTGGCTGCTTCCAAGCTAACTTCGCTCAAGCGCACTCTCTACTATACCAGCAGCTATGTCAAGTACAAGCAATATGCCACTGCACTGATTGAACCCATCTATACAGCGCTGACCTGGACTGTGGGTGAAGGCGAGGGCGCCACACATTTGAACAAGTGGGTTGCAGCTGCTCCTCACACCTTACACAGCTTACTCATGCAACTTTTTCAAATTCTAGCCGCCTGCGGGTTACCGCTTTAGGCGCAGCTTGCTCACTGGGCTTAGAATCTTGTCTAGAGGAAGCTGGCAACCAATTCAACACTTGGCTGGCCAAACCTGAGGTGCGTCCTAATCCTGATGTGCGCGAGACCATCTACTATTATGGCATTATGTCTGTGGGTAATCAGGAAATCTGGGAGAAGGTGTGGGATCTCTTCATTAATGAAGCCGATGCCAGCGAGAAGTCTAAGCTTATGTATGGCTTGTCAGCCGTACAAGAACCTTGGCTGCTACAGCGTTATATAGATCTGGCCTGGAATGAGGATTATGTGCGTGGACAGGACTACTTCACTTGCTTGCAATATATAGCTGCCAATCCAGTGGGTGAATCTCTGGTTTGGGATTACGTGCGCGAAAACTGGCCGAAGCTGGTGGAACGTTTTGGTCTCAATGAACGTTACCTGGGTAGCATGATACCTTCAATAACAGCGCGTTTCAGTACGCAAACCAAGCTCGAGGAAATGGAGTACTTCTTTGAAAAGTATCCCGAAGCAGGCGCGGGCACAGCAGCCAGAGTTAGAGCTTTGGAGACGGTCAAAAACAATATTGTCTGGTTGGCCGAAAATCTCGAAAGTGTGAATGCGTGGTTGGACAAACGTAGGCTCTAGAGCTTCAATTGGGGCTAAGTGCGTTTATATGTAAGAATTATAGTTACCTCTTTACCCAATGCTAATTGCGATTGTAAATAAATATTGCCCTAAATAACTTGAGATTACCAGGTTGAAAAATATGACAAGGAATGTGAGGGGGCTGGAATTGGATGACTGTTAAATACTCTATAGTGTATGGATTTGGTATGTTTAATAAACAAATATCTTAAAGATGTCTTCAACAATCTAACGAAGCTTGAGTTGGTATTAAAATAATGCCAGCTATCTAAGAAATCAGATTTTGGTAAACTGATTCGACTAAAATATCCTGGCTCTGGTTACGGGAACGCGCTTCTTTGTGGTGACTTCTTTGGAGAAGTTGTTGGTTGCTCTTCAAGGCGATTTCATCGATTATTGCAAACCTATGTCTTTTTACTTGAAAGCACTTTATGAAATTTTTTGGTCTTGCAGAAACGTTGGCTTAATCGTCTTGAACCAAAGCAGAACTCTTCCCCAATGGTCCCCCCTTATTCTAAATCATTGTAAAATTTCAGTAAATTTGATGCATCTGCACTTTCAAAGCTATGAAAATTATTGAATGGATTTTTATGTTCTTAAGGCAACCGGTCGGTCAACCCAATCACCGCATTGGTCTTGGGGTGAAGCTGACCCCTCGGGCATTGGATAGTTGTTGGCCGACTCTCATCGTTGTCACACCCCCAATATATTTTAATGCACAAGCTAATGTACTCCTCTTACACAAATTTTTTTAAGTGTATCAAAAACATGAAATAATAGTAACAAATACGGGCATTTATTAATAAGCAATTACGATCTCATGGATTATACCAAACGTAATGATTAGATACATATATACTACATGAACAGCTGATAAACGGCGAAAGAACATAGTTTTCGAATTGTCTGTGTGGGCGAAACTGATTTCATTCGTTTTGGGTTTTGTCTTGGTACTTGCAATCCAGAAAGTGGCGTCAGTGCTTTATTGACAGGGCCAAGAGCTGGAAGTATTCTCAGGTTATCAATAAACATACCCACCATAATTAATGTGCCTATTAAGGTGATATAAAACGGGCACAATCAAAATAAGTTATTGGCCAAATTATCGCCCGCAGCCGCGTTATTCCGTCCGGTCGAAGTTGTTCTATAAAGCTGCTCACGGCCAGCTAAACTTAGTTACGTGCCGCCGCTTTATGCGAACACACACAAAAGAAACGAATTGACGGAGTTAAGTTATCCACAGAGTCAATTGATAAGATGGTCTTGTCCGCTTATTGGTTGCAAATGGTGCTCTGCTGGGCGGTAGCAGCCTTTGCAACTGCCACCATTGTGGTCGCAGTGCAGCGCGCACAGGTTAAGGCGGATCTGCACGATGTGCTGGAGAAGATTGATATATACGGTGGACTGGGTGAGGGTAGAGCACGCAGCAGGCTTTTAAGAGATACAGCGGCGCGGCAATCAAAGGATGAAGTGGTAAATGGAAATGCAAAAAGGTTTTAACGCTGCTGCCAATTTTTGAATTCTCACTTGCAGATTGATTACAGATTGCCGACAGCTCTTGTGCCTAAACACTATAAGCTGTATTGGCATCCCGAGCTGGAGACGGGCAATTTTAGTGGACAGCTGGAAATCACTGTAAATGTAGTGACTGCCACTCAGCAGATCGTGCTGCATGCCAGCAGGTTGACCGTAAGCGGTATTTATGTGCAGGGTGAGAGCAACTGGCCCACATATGTGGTAGATAGCTATGAAATGGACACAGTACGCGAATTCCTAATTATTAAGCTGGTGGAGCCATTGCCGGTGGATGCCACAATAATAGTGGGCCTGTTGTTCGAAGGAGTCATGAGCGGAAAGCTGGTGGGTTTGTACAGCAGCACATATCAAACGCCGGCAGGGGAGTCAAGGTAGGCGTAATAAACATAAAAATCACTTTATTGATTGATAACAACAAAAAATTGGTATTGCTGGATTGTTTTATGAGTCATCCTAAAAGTATGCCAAAGTTTATTTATTTATCTCTGTCATTTGTAACCAGAACTATTGCAACATCGAAATTTGAGCCCACCTATGCACGCGAGGCGTTTCCCTGCTTTGATGAACCTGCGCTCAAGGCTACCTATGAAATAACCGTGGTACATCCCAGCGGATCCTATCATGCAATTTCGAATATGAATCAATTGGTAAGCGCTTAGATTCAAGGTTGTAAGTAGTTAAATCCTTAACGCATACTCTTGTGGTCTGACTGAGAATATTTTACTATTCAGCTTTAGTATTCCCACTATTTTTTTCCGAAATATTTATATATGACTAACACAATTACGATAAACTTTTATGTCCAATTTAGTTGTATCTTGATAATTGGCCGTTTTTAAATGACCAATAACTGAATATCGGAAATTTATATGAGGTATATAAAGAATGATTTTTATAATTTATAGTGGGGTTAACCAATTTGTCGTGCTGTTTGTGGAAAAACTAGATAACTCAAAGTACAGCCTAGTGTTTTTTCCCTTCTTTTATGAATTTGTACTACGATTACTGATTTATCAGAATTTGATAAAGAATAATGCTTTTCTTTCAGGAGTCCGAGTACCTTGGCGAGTACACCCAAGCTACCTTTAATACCAGTGTGCCCATGAGCAGCTATCTGGCCTGCATTATAGTCTCCGATTTCGATTATGAATCCAAAACTGTCAGTGCTAACGGCATTGGAACCGACTTTACCATGCGCGCCTATGCCACCAGTCATAATTTGGATAAAGTGACTTTTGCGCTTAACTTTGGAGTGGCCGTCACCGAGTACTATATACAATACTATAAAGTCGCCTATCCCTTGCCAAAACTCGATATGGCAGCAATACCCGATTTTTCCTCAAATGCCATGGAGCACTGGGGTTTGGTTACCTACCGTGAAACGGCGCTGCTTTACGATGAAAGTTCCAGCGCCACATCGGATAAACAGTCCATAGCCGGCACACTGGCACATGAAATTGCGCACATGTGGTTTGGCAATTTGGTGACCATGAAATGGTGGAATGATATATGGCTCAACGAGGGCTTTGCGCGTTACATGCAATACAAGGGTGTGAATGCTGTCTATCCCGAATGGGGCATGGTAAGCCAAAGAAAGACTTCTGTGCTTAATTTTCGGCAGAAGAAAGACTAAACATCTAACAATTTATTTGCAGCTGGAGCAATTCCAAATCATAGCACTACATCCTGTGATGGATTTCGATGACAAGTTGTCATCGCATCCCATTGTGCAAACGGCAGAGTCACCGGCTGAAATCACCACACTCTTCGATACCATAAGCTACGAAAAGGGTGGCTCTATTATACGCATGCTGGAGAACTTGGTGGGAGCTGATGTGTTCGAACAGGCCGTCACCAACTATCTCAACAAGTGGGCCTTCCAAAATACAGTGACAGCGGATTTCCTTGCGGAAATCGCTGCATTGAGCAGCGCCGATATCAATGTGGAGCTGCTTATGCGTACTTGGACAGAGCAAATGGGTTACCCTGTGCTGAATGTGGAACGTAGTGATGCAGGATTTACAATAACCCAAAATCGTTTTCTTTCCAACAAAGCCAGCTATGAGGAAGCTCCAGATGATTCTGATTTTAATTATAAGTGGAGCATTCCATTAACTTACATTTTGGACAACTTTGAAGCAGATCAGGTCAGCAACCTTGTGTTTCCTTATACCGATGACAAAGTAGCCATCGCTGTGCCGGCAGAGGTCAAATGGATTAAGTTAAATGTACATCAGGTAGGTTTCTATCGCGTCAACTATGATGAAAACACTTGGCAATCGCTTATATCAGAGCTGCTGTCCAATCCCACACGTCTGGACATATCCGATCGTGCTAACTTACTCAACGATGCCTTTGCTCTGGCCGATGCTGGTCAGCTGCCATATAATGTGGCTCTGGACATGACGGCCTATTTGGCTGATGAGCACGATTTTGTGCCTTGGTTTGTCGCTACCGAGACATTGAAAAGTCTGGGGCGAAACCTTATGTACAGCGAAAGCTATGTTAAGTTTTTGGAGTATGCACGCGAGCTACTAACGAACATCTACGATGAAGTTGGCTGGACTGTGGACACGGACAACCACTTGAAAAAGTAAGTAAAAGTGCTCCACATCATGGTACATCACTAAAGCTTATTCTTGCGCTCTTTAGTCGTCTACGTGTTTCCGTACTAAGTGCCGCCTGCGCTGTGGGCCTGCCTGATTGCCTGGAAAAGTCTGCACAACTTTTGAATACTTGGCTAAGTAATCCAACTGCTGACAATAAACCTGCTCCGGATTTGCGCCAGACTGTCTACTATTATGGCATGAAACAACTCAGCAGTGAATCCATTTGGGAGCAAATGCTGCAACAGTTTCTGAGCGAGCAGCATGCAGCGGAAAAATCCAAACTTATGTATGGTTTATCTGGTGTGCAGGATGCACAGCTATTATATCGCTTTTTAGAATTAGCTGCCGACGAGCAGAATGTGCGCTCCCAGGACTACTTCACCTGTCTGGGTAACATAGCCGCCAATCCCATTGGTGAAGCCATTGTCTGGGAGTATTATCGTGAACACTGGCTCGATCTGGAAGCACGATTTGGCATCAACAATCGCCAGTTCGGACGTCTCATAACTACCATTACCAGTAACTTTGCCAGTCAAGTCAAATTGGAGGAAGTGCAACAGTTCTATGCAAAATACCCTGAAGCTGGCGCTGGTACATCTCCGCGTAATCAAGCGCTGGAAAACATAAAGTACAACATAGAATGGCTACAGCAAAACAGCGAAGCTATCTTAAATTGGCTGAATGGCACTCCGAGTCCATTGAAGTAGTTGCTTGGGGATATTTTATTAAATCCATTTAAATATTACAAAAACCCAAGTTATATGAGAGTCCGTCTTCTATCCTAAAAAATACACAATCAAATCATAAACAAAACTATTTGTTTTATTGCATTTATAGCATTTGGAAGAAATATCTACAAAACTTTAAATGTTATCGATCATTAACCGAAAAGTTAGGTACAAAAATTTGATAAAGTAATGTAATGCTAAATAATAAAAAAATGGTTAACATGGGATCTTCACAAGAATTGAGCGGACTCTTGGAAGGACAAACAATTTTTATTTAAAGAATAAAATTGACTACAAATACAAGAAGACGCCTAAACTTGGGTTTCGAATTTAATTTGTGATTTGAGGAACAAATAAATTTGTTAACTGGGAATTATATTTGAACGTTTTTATTAACAGATCAACGGTGACTAAAAATTGCTACAAAAATCCTTTCCTACAGATTATGCCATTCCGTTTAGCTTTCTCGTAATATTAAACTTTTCCTTATGGGCCAAAAATATATGATAATTAACTGATCCTAATATAATTTATCAAAGTACTTGGGATTAATGAACTTTTTGCAAAGGGCGTTCTAATTAACTTTGTCCCGACAACTATAAAATCAAAGTCACCCAAATATATCGTTAATACTTTAACGAGTCAACCTGAAAGTATACCAACTATTTCGTACCTCTTCTTGACCTTAGTATTTACTTCCTTCATGAGCAAAGCTCATGATCTCAGGTCTATCTATATTGTTTCAAAGAGCATTGTTGCGACGATAGTCTGGTGGTACTATTCGAACTTAAATCTTATTCTTTTGTGGCTTCCTATGAATTGCGCTAGAAAACATGATTCATGGAATCAAATGAACTTAACTAAAACCAAGCCGATATTTCTAAGAAGTAAAATTAGAAGTAGAATTTCTAGTCTGCGCTAGAAAGCATGATTCATGGAATAAAATGGACATAACAAAAAACCAAACCGATCCGATATCTCTTATTGCCAAAATAGCAGAGCAACAACTTTTCAATTATTGTTTTGGTCATAATAATAATAAGAATAATTGACCGCAACAAACCGAAAAAAAAAACCCATACAAAATTTTCCAATAGTTGATAAAATAATTTCCATCTAGTCATTGAATGTATAGTCTACAATTAAAAGTAGTAAAGGGCTATCGCGAGTCCGCCTCGTGCAATAAACCAAGCTAAATCAAATCATAAACAAAACTATGAGGTTTATTGCAATTGGTGCATGATATTAACGATTCGACTGGAATATCTATAAAATTTAAACTTTTTATCGTAATGGCGAAACAATTCCTGGTATATAGTGCACATTTTTGGACATACAAAGTGTACCAACGTGCGTCCAGCTATAAATATATAAAATAAAAAACCAAACATACGATAATATTCGTAAAATGTGTATAACATAAATGCGGCACGAATTCTTGGTATATAGATGTTTTAGATATCGGAACGCAATCTGTTTATCAAGTCGAAATAGTTAGGCCAGATTCCAAAGAGCAGTTAGTCTAAAATTTTGCGTTAAGCAAATTGGACATAAACTTTTTGCAGTGCAAGTGTGTCCTTTGTTTTCATACAAACAAGGACTTTCGAACAAGATGGTGGCGTGTAAGTGTACAATTTTTAAAAGCTATAACGAGCTGGAACTTATAGAGCTGCAAATTTCCTAGGGCTAACGGCTAAATCGATAGCCATATTCTTTGGTATTGCAACGACGGCGTTTTGTA
Organism: Chymomyza procnemis; assembly: GCA_035046065.1. NCBI lineage: Eukaryota > Metazoa > Arthropoda > Insecta > Diptera > Drosophilidae > Chymomyza > Chymomyza procnemis. The sequence goes on from JAWNOJ010000026.1 coordinate 1,749,732, forward strand.
TTGCCACCATTGTCTTGGCCGTGGAAAAAGCAGACTTGGAGCATGATTTACAGGATGCGCTGGATAAGTTAGATGCTCTATCGGCTCTGACTACAACAGTCAATCCAAATACTAGCGCGTCTACAGCGGATGGTGGTGGTGGCACAACAGCAGAAGGTGATACTACACCAAACGGGGGCACGACACCAAGCGGTGGCACTACAGCGGAAGGTGATACTACACCAAGCGCTGGCACCACTGCAGGTGGTGATACTACACCAAGCGCTGGCACCACAGCAGGTGGCGATACTACACCAAACGGTGGCACCACAGCGGATGGTGAGTCTACACCGGATGGAGGCAGCACAGCCAGTCCTTCAACTTCCACCACAGGCTCCAGTTTAGTTACCATATTTCCCACACTGCCTACGGGTCTGCCAGATGTCGATGAGGTAAGTTTAGAATATTCGGTAAAATTTTACTAGTTAGCCTTTACGATTGTGGCTACCGATTGCAAATCTGAAGCAAACACCCCACTTGACCAATGGCTATGGCATATATCGCTGCAAATCGTAAAGCGGCTTTTGGCTTTTATCATGATAGAATTATTAGTTGGTTCGTTGGCTTATCAGCCATGAGTAGGTTTTATCATGGCCACAAAGGTTTCTTGTTTAGCCAAAGCTTAGAAGTAGCCAGTTCTTTGATGGTACTACTGGGTAACGCACCTAACCCTAAAAAACACTTAAGAATGGGAAGTTTTAAAGACAGCATTACGGGTGAGAAGAGTTTTGCCAAAACTTTTTTGCTTAACGAATACAATACCTGACTTTGACCACTAGATAAGCTTACTGCGGAGCGTGTGGCCATCTTCTTTGGTATACTGTCCACCTGTCTGGCTGTGGCACTAGTTATAGTTGTGGTGCACAGAGACAATCTGTGGTTGCAGTTGTCCGAGGCCAAAGAGAAACTGGATGTACTGGAAGACTATATACAAGCTAAAGTTTTGACCGACATAGGACAGCAGTTGCAGCAGCATTTACGCAATGATTTGTGAAAATTATGCAATTTAATAAATCGAAAAATTATAGTCATATTTTTGTTTTATATCCTTATATCGGTGCCTACAATCAGCTGTGAGTCATCGTTTTACAATTGAACAGAGTTCATTTGACCATTTTATGAGTTGGTTGGTTTTTCTTCGCCTGATATTGCGTCTTATCAGTTAACTTTTATGGATATATAATTTTAACTGTCAAAATAATTATTTAATTATTCAATTTAGATTGAATGGCGTTTACCCAATGAGCTGGTTCCCATCAGATATCGCCTCTATATGCATCCCAACATGACGTCTGGCTATACCTATGGCACTGTATCCATACAGGTGCAGGCTCTTAAAGTCACTAATCTGATTGTATTGCATTGCAAGGACATAGAGGTTGAAGGCGTCAGTCTTGTAAATATGATGGCACGCATGCGTATTCCCATACAAGAATTCAGATATGACACAGAACTGGAACTGTTCATAATCATATTGAAAGAAGTGCTCAGTACTGAGAAAGCCTATACGCTTTCTATCAGCTACCGCAGCAACTTGACTGGCCTAACCGGAGCTTATACAAGTAGCTACACCAATGCGGCGGATCAGACAGAAAGGTAAGGGTTGGCTTATTTTAGATTTACATGTTAAAGTGAACAAACGCACATTTGAATCCGAGCCCAAATCCGAAGATGGATTGTCAGTTGTACTCATAGAACATATGCACAGAACGAAGTAAACGTTTCACTTCGATGAAATCGTGAGACGCTCCTGAGTTCTGACAATATTTGACAACCACAACTGAATGGCGATATCTTATCGAACCACCAAGGTACGGAATACCACGGTGATATGGCTTAAGTCACTTGGGTGTGGATGTTTAGTTTTATTCTTCTATTGTCTATAAAACTCGAAAAGGAACTAAGGAAATTGTAATAGGCGGCCAAGCAGGCTGATCGCAAACTATATATATAATTTTGTATATCGAAGCACATTGATACTGAAAAAACTCATTTTTGGAGTTTGCAAATACCTCCACAAAGGAAAACAATTAATATTCAAAGAATTTGACTTTTGAAACCAAGTCTTTTTCGGTGAAACTGTGTTAAGATTTTGGAGCACCTTCCTCGCTAGAGCGTCTTCTTCCATACCAATAACATGACCGATCCAACGCAGACGTTGTATCGTAATACGCTGAACGAACGCGAAAAGGATCTGTACGCTCTTGTATAGCTTTAATTGTATCGTTCGAGAGAGGGCTGTGGTACAATTTTGCTTACTGAGTGTAAGATAAGTGAATTCCTTGACAACTTCAAAAGTATAGACGTGCTCTATAATATGGAAGCCTAAGCAGCATGCATTCCTAATTGTAGACGCAGCACATACTTTGTCTTGCCTTTATTAACTGCGAGATGCACTTTCGCTAAATCCTCTTCAATTGTTGAAAACGCCAGCGGTGACAACTCGCTTACTATGTCCAATAATATCAGTATCAGCGGAGTAAGCAAGAAGATGGATACTTTTGTAGAAAAATTATAATAATAAACTCTCCTAAGTGATTAAATTTTTTTTTTCAAACTTGTGAAGATCTTCAATATTTTGTTCACATCTGCATCTGTTTTACCTTTTTTCATTTCATTCCCTTCGTTACTTCCAACAGAGAAGTAACATCCTCAACTCCAAACGATCTTAGATTTATTTACGTGAATACCCCTAATGTATGTGTTTTGCCTCATTGAAAACGCGTTAAGCTGTTGAGAGCGTCAGCACAAGCCGGTCTCGTTTCAATCAAAGCTTCGCTTTGAGCTTTATGCTCGCTCTCACCCTCTCGCTCTCTCTCACTCACTGCCGACGGACTGCCTTGGCAAACATATCTCTACGATCTGTTTGGCTTTGGATCAGAAGCAAAAGTGAAGCTGAGCACGACGGTCGTAGATCACTTTGATGCGCGTTCGTTGAAACGGTTGCTCACCGTGCGAAAAGTTTTGCGCGAAATTTAATTTTTGAACCAAGTAAAGCCGTTAGAGTTGCTTTAAGAAATGCAGCTGCAGGCGGCAGCGGTTATACGAAAAATATTTAAATAATTGTGCAGCATATTTTTTTAATTAATTAATCTCAATACATATACAAAGTGTGTGTGTGTGCGTGCGCGCGTGTGTGTGTGTGGGAAACGGTAATTTAGTAGCTCGAAAAACGAAAAATTTAAAGCGGCTTACAAGGAAAGCAAAAAAAAGAATGAACTAAATTCAAGTGTCATGCATAATAATAAGTGAATACGAAGTGCAAAATATTATTAACGAAAATTTATAACAAAAAGCGTGATAATAAAAGATTAAATATAGAAATACCGTTGCCGAGACAAAATACCATGAACAATTTTTTGTCAACATTGTATCCGCAAAATGCCGTTATGCTTCAATTCTGTTACTGTTCAGAACGGGAGAGCGATAGGCAAACGGAAAGATAAAGAGACAGACGGACAGCTGGACAGCTGGACAGACACAGACATCATATTTATTTTGTGTTCTAATTGTGCGCATTGATGCGCAAGCTGTGCCCCAGAATAGCACAGAATGGATATGTCATATCATAAATTTATGAATAACTAACGGCCAGCTTGCTTTGCCCATTGATTGTCATGCCAATTTCCAAAGACTTTCAACTATAAACATAATAAATTTAAGCCAACATCAACAGCTTTTCAGCCTGAATTGCCAGAAAGAAGTTAACAGCACGCATAGTAAGAGAGAATAAAAAAAAAACTGGTTGCAACTCTGCGCATGCGTTGCCCCGTCAAACTGGCTTGTGCGAATGCATATATGTACACGTTTTTATGCACTGAGAGAAAAAGTTACGTATTAGATGGTAGTAAAGTGATAAAAGCAGTTTTGCGCCGAAACCGTGGTGTTTGGGCTACTGCTTAATATATAGGAATGTGTAATTTACAGCAAAACGAAGGAATATACTCTATAAAGTAGTATTTCTACTGTCACAATGCGAAAATGAAGCGCTAATTGTCGGCTAGTGTATACACGGCAGATGTCAAAATCAGTCAACCTCAAAAATGATCTGCGAGTGCTCTCAAGTTACGTTTTTTTTCTCGTTGGGTAGTCTTAATCAAAAAAGAAATTCTGTGCAAAAAGAACTGCTCTCCTTTTTTTTAGACAAAAACGCATTATGATGATCTAATGTTGATTTATTTCCAATTCATAACTGTTCCAGGTCTGAATTTGCGCAAATTTCTTGTAGGAGTGTATTTTTTTCTCTTTCGAATAGCTTTAGTTGTAGACAGCAGAATCAGTCAATCTCAAAAATTATCTACGAAAGCTATCAAGACACGACTTATTCTGTTCGCCTGTTTAAAATTTAGATAGTCGAATTAGAGAAAGAAATTCTGTTCAAAGAGAATTGCCTCGTTTTTTAAAGATAGATAGTATTACTCAAGATGCAAACTCTGTCTCAAAATAACTGCTACTCTTTTTATTTTATAGATAATCACAAATTGATGATCAGCGCCTGATTTTGAGCAAATGTCTTGTATGAGAATATCCTTTTGGGTTGCCCACTGGTTCTCTCTGGAATATAGTTGAATTGGGAGTTATGTCTTCTGCCTGTTACAACCACATATAACTACACACTGTTGCACATCTGCTAAACTCTTTAAGGATTTAAATATTTTTTTTTCGAAATTTAATCAACAAATTTTTCTCACTGTGCATATATATGTTTCAATGTGTAACTATGTTCGCCTTAGAGTATTGTATTGTATATGCATAGTTCACTTGCCGCGCAAGTTCTTGGCCTTAAATCGAACAACAATATACACAACTCGTTTGTAGTCTGTTTTGATGGGTTTCCCGCAAATGTTTGCAACTATGCCAGCGCGAGCAAGACCACTACCAAGTCCAAGTCCAAGTCCAAGTGTCCACATTATTCAGTTATCAACGTTTATTCACTGCTTGAGAAATTACTTTCTTCTTTTGCAGCAAGTTCAAATATTCCGCATAAATGGGTCGACATACTTACAATGCTCTTGGGTGCTTCAAAGCTCGTGGGCAACATGTAGATACTATATCTTGTTTTGTTTTGGTGGCAGTTGTTGTTATTTTTATTTGTTTTTTTTTTGTTGAGTTTCTTGGTCAAATGGTTCTCGAAAGTTAAGCACACTTTTTGAGCCAGCATTTTTCATTTTCATTAGCTTTGATTTCTTTTTACTTTTTTTTTGAGTTAATGACGCTTTTATTTTTGGACAGATTTTTTTTTTTTGTGACCCACACAAATTTCTATTTTTATTGTTGGTGAGAAAGAACTACTAGAACTACCATTACAGTCGGTGGAGTATAGTTAATTAGCCGCTAGAAGTAGTATAACTTGCTATATAACTAGGCAATCAACTGTCACTTTTCAAATTAGCAGTTAAATTTTGAATACTCGTTTTTAATAACCGGCTCTAATTTTGTAGGTTAATTTATGTAGGTGATGAACTTTTATCGCATTTGGTTTTTGCGCAGTTTGAAGCAAGACTTTTTGCAAATTTTAAGTGAGTAGTTCAATGGTAGTACACTTAAGTAGCATTCTCTTGGGGAGTGTTCTAACAATTATGCTGTCTCTGGGTCTAAGCAGTAAAGAAAGTGTACTGGTTTTCACGAATTTGAGGAAAATCAACTTTTACGTGACTGAGCTTACAATTTATTTCTAAGAAGCAAAAGCTATAATGACGAAAAAAACTTACGTTGATACCTATCTGTTCGTCGTAAAACTTTATACCAATAAATCAAGCGCTCTTCTTATTCTACAGAAAATCAAGCTAATGAGCTGTTTTATAGAAAAAACAAAGTATAGTAATCTACACCTTCTATAAACAGTGCTACGGCGGGCGCCTCAGCGATATCTCAAAAATTTGTATGCCCAGCTTTTTATATAAGTTTTTTTTCTATGAGTCTGTCTGTCTTCTTTTTACCAACCTCTATTCCCAGTGGCGAGTATTTTTAGAGTTTCTTTTTTATTCTTGATTTTTTAGAAACATTCTTCCTACTCCTATGATCAACACTGACCTATGATTATATTTATATAAAAATATTTTCAAAAATATGAATTTAAATTTTTGTTAGATCATAAGTTGTGGTATCCCAAAGAGTGCTTTGCTTACGTTAATTTAGTTGTCCATTACAAGCCGTTATCGGGTTACAGTCGCTTTTCCCAGTTCGTCACTCCAAGTGAAGATAGAAACTCCTCCTTGGTCGTTCTAACGAAGCTTTAGTGGTCTCCTTCTTTGCTGGAGCATCTCTATTCATATGAACTATATGGCCGTGCCAAGGCTTCCTTATAACGTAATCCGCTGGACGATATCTATTTCGTTGTGGGGCTCAAACAGCTTATGGTTCATTCGGATGCAATAGTCGTCCCCTGGACCTGGCTTTTATTTGAACAGAGTTAAGCTTCTAATTTCTGTCATACAGCTTATGGTTCATTTGGATGCGTTAAGCGTCACCAATCCGAAAGGGACCTAAGATTTATTTGAACAGAGTTAAGCTTCTAATTTCTGTCATACAGCTTATGGTTCATTTGGATGCGTTAAGCGTCACCAATCCGAAAGGGACCTAAGATTTATTTGAACAGAGTTAAGCTTCTAATTTCTGTCATACAGCTTATGGTTCATTTGGATGCGTTAAGCGTCACCAATCCGAAAGGGACCTAAGATTTTACGAAAACTTTTTTCTCTCGAACACTCCAATCGCAGCTGCATCCATCGACGACACAGCCCATGCATCTGCTTTATTTAAGAGCTCGGACAGCATTAGCGTCTTGAAGAGCGTTGATATTGTCGAATGAGTGAGGTCTCTGCTACACATTTACTTATTAAGAATACAGTCACCCATATTGTCAGGCATATATTATTATCAGTGTTTATCCCGAAGTCTCCCGCTTAGCAAAAGAAACGCTCATTATCTACGACTTTGGTTTGTAGGAAAAGGTTCATTTTTGTTTGCCATTATTTGGCAGCCAAATTTAAATTTTGGAATGAAATTATTGATTCCTGAATCCTGAATCTGTGTGTGTTTTGTCTAATTTCAAATGATTCAACGGTTAGCCATTCATACGATGAAGTTCTGATAACTGCTATACTTTCACAACGAACCAACATCATCACACCGGAATACCCTTTAAGTTGCCAAAAAATCGACTTTTGAACAAAAATTCCCTATCAATATCAATCCCTCATTCTAAAAAGGCATAAACCTCAGTTGTTTTTTTACACTTTGCAAATAAATAGGTCAATTTTGCAATAGACTCGAATGCATAATCATAACACCAAAGCCAATGCACAAATGCCAAGATACAATTGAATGCAGCACTTTGCGGGTTAGTAACGTGCAGGTTGCCTAGCAGGTCAATTGAGATAATACTTTGCCCATACTTTTTAATACACTTCTTTCTCTCTCTTGCTCCCCTTAACTTCGGCTTATATCTGCTCTCTGTATATCAATCGAATTGGCAACTTTTTTGCACTTATGTAACTTACAGTCCCATTATTTGGCTTTCCAATAGCCTCAAACAGGTAAACTGTCGCAATCGCCTTTTGGTTTTTGGCCAGCATTTTTCAAAACCCTTCTCCCCAGCAAATTTGAAATGGCAAGCACGTACGGTTTCCCGGCCCTAAATCTTTGCCATGCGTCATCCCATCCATAATGGGTAAAAGCTTTGCGATGGAAGCATTTGTTTTGGGTGTGAGCGAGCAGTGCGCACTTTGCGCATAAATAAATGCCAAATAATTTGCATTTTTTGTTTAACTTTTTTTGTTGTGGTTTTTTTTTTGTTTTGTTTTCTTTTGTTGTTGTTATTTTAATTGCGCTATATGAAAATTTATTTGTCATTCATTGTGAAAGTTATGACCTTAAAAGTTACCAAAAACAAAAAAAACCCCAAAAAATTAGTCTAAATATGCCAATGAACGTGTGCAAAATTAATTGTTTTAATTTTTCAAAAAACCAAACAAATATATTCTAAGTGCAGCAAGTGCATTCAACTTGCAAGTTTGGAACTAAGTTGCACAGACTTTGGTGAGTTATGTTTTAATTATGAGATGACGACTGCGCGCGGCTGACATGATATTTATGGCAATTTTTATTTAATAAACCAAAGCGGCAGGTGCGGATTTAGTGCGCCCAACAGATGCAAAGGGCGTTTAAGAAAAATAATGTATTCAACTTGACTATGGTCATCGCTTCCAAGACGGAGATTCTTCGAAGAGCACAGAGACCTACAGTTTATAGCTGTATCCGAAGGGAGGTGTTCTCAATTAATAGACATTTTCCTTGGTAAATAGTGTCTATTTATTTGCTAGCTATGCGAGTGCTAGACAAATGCAATGGTACGCTACCACTACGCTACCGAGGCTCACTTAGGTCGCTCGGATATGTTTCAAAAATTAAACTGCTTTTAAGAGCTTCAACTATAAATGTATCTGGGCTATTCTCTGTAAAAACGTCCGAACCACATTGCCATTTTAATTTTTGAGTTGTATCAAATGCCAGGATTTTTTTAGGTGTACTGTATGGTTCTTTTAAAAATTTAAAGACTTGCGGCCCTCATAACATTTTCTACTGCAAAAAAGTACAGTCCTACACCTTGAATTGATTTATCCTGTGCCTCGTTAAGTTGCCGCGGTTTGCTGTAGCCATTAGTTATAGCCTTATATATAGTTGTTTCATACTGTTCCACACACATAAATTCTGTTCATGGAACCAAATGCCTCTGTAAAATCGAGAAAAATCATACCATATTTTTATTACAAATTCGCTTGTTTTTTCGCAAATCAGCTTGAGCCCATATGTCCACTTTTAGCCTCTTAAACTCAAAAAATCACCCAGGACTTTAATATGTCATTTTATCCTACAAGAATCTCAAGCCAAAAATACTTAACAATTAGGAAATCTTGGAAAATCCATTTCACGGCTTGAGAGCTATAATAACTAACTATAATACCTTAAATACAGACAAGCTTAGGACATATTTTTGCAATACTAAAAAACACACAGTAACCACTCATATGAGCAGCGGGCCTTTGATCCTCATCACCTTAAATCCGTCCCTGCATATGAGTGTCAACGTTGGCGTCGCATTCATCAGAAAAGTCAGACACATATTTTTTTTTATTTACATTTTGTTGTAACAGATATGGAAACTTGTGGTTCCATTGTATGCAAGTTTGGCATTAAGTATCTCGTACCTAGACTTTTATTATAAGGTAGCCAGATGGTTGGTCGGTGGATCTGTCGGTCTGTCGGTCTGTCAGTCGTTGGGTTGGTTTCGTGTATCTTAATTGAGAGTTTTATCTTAATCAAGAGTTAGCTAAGCTGTCATAGTTCGCACAATTGACTTGCAGCTGTCTTGAAATTAACATAGTTTTTTACAATTCTTCATATTCTCTTTTATAGGCTTTGTTATGCCGAAATCTTTTGTACTTGTGTAACTGTTCATATAGATGGATATAATCATGGAATTCTTAGTAGCTCAGTGACTTACGCTTCCGTCTTATGAACTATTTTTATACGTAACTCACCTAGTTGCCTATTAAAAGAGACAACGCAGATTAGTTATGTTGCTCTATTAATTTTTGGGAATTTTAATTATTAAGCATTTCATGTAAACTTTAATCAGCCCACTATTGTTAATTAATACCTTTTCTACTTTCATTAATCGACTGATAATTTTGATGAATCATAATAACTTTCTTAAAAGAAAGGCAAATAACTTTTTACTTTGATGTTTAAATCGATTCCGACAGCTTATTAGATGAAACAATTATAATTTTTTGACCAAAGTTTTCTTACTACGGCAATTTAGGGAATTTCCAATTGCAATTTCTTCTTTACCTAAACTATTGTCAGTAATATGTAATAACTTAGTATACATTTTCTTTCATTTTTCATCTCATATTGGATTTTATATTAATGTCTGTATAGATAACAAAATGATAAAATAAACCGGAAATTAGTAGAGGGTTTTCAATTTCATGCTTGCGAAAGCAAATAATCATGCACCCCATTTGAATTTCAAGAAAATTTGTTTATGTCTTCAGCTTTCACTCCCTTCGCGATTTAATTTTTGATAACTGCCCCAATCTATGCCAAGTGACATATCACGTTAATTTTTATTGCCTCATATTTTGTTTACTTACACATTGGAGTAAATAATCTGCTTTGTCGCTGAAAAAAAATTGGATCACTATCAACTATATTATCTTCAAAAACAAAGAATATATCTATATTGATGATCGACGGCGTACGTTGCCTTCTTCCTGGCACCTGTTCTGCGCACTAAAATTAAAATAGTGATATACCGAAACTTATTTTGATAGAAAGCGCCAAGAAGAGTATTTATTATGTGATTTATTTGAAAATATATGATTATTTCTTTTTACAATTTGACTATTACGCAAAAAATTGCTATGGGATGTCTTTTTTTATTTTCGAACTTTTCTTGCAACTTTAAGCAGTTTTGCAGCCGATTTTTATATTACTTTTCTTGTGTATCCGAATAAATGGATCTTATAACTGGATTAAAAATTATCCATAGTAACTAAAAACTAGAAGTTAGAAAGCAAATAGCCTTACGAGTCTAGAAATATTTTTGTTAGTAAAGTTTGCTTTCTTAATTGTTCATATAGCCGCTCCTATTTGAAGCAGAGGGTAATAAATATTTCCCTTCGATTGATTAAACTCGCACCAAGCTACCATGCGATGTTAACGATTGGTATCCTGACAATGTTGACCTCGGCTTTTCTTAATAAAACCCATCCTATTGATTGCGGTCTTGGCATAAGTTTACAGGTAAAGTGGTCGGGAAAATTACCCTTTAAAAATGCAGACTTTAACAGTCTCTGTTATTAACATAACAACGGCAGTTTTCGGCAGCTTGTTCGTTAACAGGCACCTGCTAGTTAACATTTTTAACATTAACATTGCTGCACCTTAACATTTGTCATTAACAGCCAATGCTAAGCCTTGCCGAGTTCTGACAACTTTACCTGTATAATTATACCATCATCGCTTTATATTTTTGACATCAGCCTACTCTCAAACCTTGTTCATAGTTGTTCTCCTTTGATTTGTTAATTTATAATCAGTTTTATTTATTATATTTTACATGTTGCGTCATTTCAAAGTCACAGAAGTTAAACATAATTGACTGCATAATTGTTATTGTTGTATTGTTGTTGTTGTTGGCATAAATACTCTCATTCGCACTGCATGTGTGTTCTTTTAAATTATAAAACTGTGTCTGCAGCTTAGTGTACTTTCATTGTATAATAAAGGGATGATATTACTTTCCAAAACGAAAGCGCACATTCTCCAAACCATGTGCTGCACGTTTCATGCTATTGCCATCCGACCAAGGAGCATTGTAGTATGAATCATCATCATCCATTTCCAATTTCTTAAGCTCCTCTTGACGTCGAAACGATTCAGCCATCATTTGACGACGTAATTGTTCGGTAAACACCGGTTCGCGACCCGGTGGTCCCTCACCCAATTGACTCAGCTTGACCACAACGTTAGTTTTATTATTTGTGCCCAAGAAGTCGCTTAGTTTTTTGCCCGTGGTTACCTGACGTCCTGCAAACCAGAGCTGTGCCTTCGAAGGATCAATAACCTCCCTGGACGCTTGTGTGCCGCTTAAATCCTCCATATTACTAAACTCCAGCTGTATGGTATCGTAAGGCGGCAACTTCATGGGATACACTATGGTGACAGTACCACGCAAAATATTTAAAGCCTCCTCCACGGCCTTGGGTGTTAGTGCAACCTTAGCCAGCACTAGTTTCTTATCAATCTTGTTGGTAGCCTCCTCTATGCCGTTTTTAATCACCTTCTGCATGGCTTCATTAGGCTGCTGACCATTGCGACGTCCCATAGTGTCCTTGTTAAAGGTAAAACCACCTTGCGGTATGCAAATCTTAGCAAAACCATCTTCAAGCTTTAGCTCTTCGATTTGTTCATCCGTCAGTCCCATCATCTCGTGCGGCAGCATGGTGCCGTGTTGTGCCAGTTCTTCCATTTCATAGCAAATACGTTGAACCTTCAGGCGGCCATTATAAATGGAAACCAGTTCCCGTATAACAGCGTCTGTCTGCTCGGTCACATCCGTTTCGTAGAGAAATAAATTCTCATCGCCACGTTTTACTTTGAGTAAAACCATTTCAAAAAATATTAAGTTTTTCTTAACGAAGTTGTATAGTTGAGAATTGTATGTGGACTAAAATTGTTTTGATTTTTTGAGCAAAATGTGCCCTTTGTTGGGAAAAGTCCAGACATACTTTGTTTATTTGTCGTAACTTGGGTTGCTAAGTGCCCTGCTTGTTGCCTGGCAGCGCAGGCGAAAAAGACAGCAAGTTTTTCCAGCTCCGTTGCATACTTCACCGAAAGATTGACTCCGTTGACTGTCGAACGTGACAAACTGTGTGGTTGAACCTAAGCTTAACGTAATTGAGCCGCTCCATAAATGACGCTGCCTCGCCTTGGGCTGCTCTTCAGCGCTCGCATTTATATGAAATATTCAAATCATTTCAATTGCCAATTTGCAGCTGGAGCAAGCTTGGGTTTTTTTCTCACTCTCTCGCAGCACTTTTGTGCAACAGTTTGACGATGTTGCTTGCGATGCTGCAACAAATTGGCAACAAAAAGCCAACAACCTTTGGCCATCAGTCAATCACATAAAGCGCCAGAGTTGGCTCGCCAACGCCTCGCATGGAAAGTGCTATTAACTTGCCTGGCTTGTGGTCTGTCTCCTCTAGTCATGGACTAACTTATGCAGGTATCAATGTAACAAGATTGGCAAAAAACAAAGACCAAAGAGAAAAAAAAGTATGTGTAATATGGCTTGTGGTTACGTTGGTATAACTTGTGGGCAACTTTATTACGTGACTAGGCAGACTACGCAGCGATTGCAATTTGATTGATTTGACTGAACTTATTGGAAAGTGCAACAATATGGAAATGCGATATATTAAGTGTAGGCAAGCAATTGTTATTGTTGTGAAATTATTATATGAATTGGCATGGCAAAAGGCGCGTCTGTAGACAAACTGACTTTGATATGTTTATAATGCGGCATTGGTTTTAGCTGATTGTTGAGACCAAAAAAAAAACCAACTCATATGACACACGTCTGGCTGTCAATAAATCAACACGCAGCCATATTAATTAACGCATATTTCTATAGCCATCATACAGCTGTAAATAGCATAAATATTTATACGACAAAAAGTGAAATACTCTACCAAAAATAAATATGTATGCAACCAAAAATGTGCGCCCACGCAGCAGTTTGTCCACAGATGACAATCATCGCATCAAGGATGTGCATAGAGCGCACAAAGCGCCCAGCAATACGACACTGACATTAATTGCATTTTGTGTTTTTCTGTTGGTGCTTTGTGGCTTTTTGCTTGGAGCATTGGTTTATGTAGGCAAAAATATAGCCGATGAGCATCAGAGGCAGCAATTTAACAACAGCAACAACAACAGTCAGACGGAGGCGAATGCCTTAAATGCAAATATACGCACAGTTTATGTAGATCGTGAACAATTGTTGTCAACAAAGCCGATTTTAAGCGTTTTCTCAGGTTGGTTTGCATTTGAAAGTAACGACAAGCGCACTGCTAGCGCCATCTAGTGTTTTGCGAAACAAATGCAGTTGGCGTGCAATTTGGTTTTTGTCATTGGCTGAAGTGAAGCAATTATTCGAAAGGATAAAGTTTGTGCGCAAAAATGTAATTTACGCCGACCTGCGTGCTGCTGGTTGTTTCTGGAGTGTAAGCAAACTTTAAAAAATTGTGGCCTGCAAGTCGCAAAATTAGGTTGAATTTAAAATGAGCAAAACCAGCTGAGAAATGTGCGCAACAGTATAATTCTATTTGTCATCTTGGCGTATTGAGAAACTTGCCAAACATTTGTTAGTTTGTGCCAGCAACAATTGCTGCTGCAGACTTTACTTTTTTGGAAAACCTTTTCAGCTTAAGTTTTTTGTTTCACTCTTTTAACGCCTCAAATTTAATCGAAATGTAAAGCTTTAGTTAGTCAGCACAAGCAGCATAATAATAATACAAATAATGTAATAATTTATGGTTTTGCAGCAAAACTAAAACGAATAAAAATGTCGATTTTTTTCAAAAAAGCAACTAACGCCAGCTGGCGTTTAAATTGGCTACTACACCAACTAGCGCCATCTTACGTTTAATGCCGCAAACCGCACAATCGATTAATTGCTTCACAGCGATATGGCAACACTGCCGCCGCATAAAGTAAAAAAGATAAAACTTTTATTTTACTGCATTTATCGCTCTTGGCATTCAATGCACTTTACACTCAGTTGCAAACTAACTTTAACTATTTGTTAGATAATAATTACACCACCCAAGTGCCTAGCAGCAAAAAACCGCACATCATGGCCACAATATCGCCTGCCACAAAAGCCGCCAGCAAAGTTTGGCAGCAGCTCACGCGCCGGCTACCGAAACAACTGAAACCAATTAAATACAATTTACGTGTGCATCCCGATCTCAATCAGACTACGTTTACGGGCAACATGAGCATAAGTCTGCAAGTTTTGGAGCCCATTGCGTATATACCAGTGCATGCAAGTACGCTGAACATAAGCGCCACGCGCTTGGAGCGCCTCAACGACTCCAGTGCGCCGCTGCATAGTCTGGAGCCGGCGCTAACCTTTCAATATCCGGAATTTGAGTATTGGGTTAGCGAGTTTGAGCAGCCGCTGGAAGTGGGCAACTATACGCTGCATTTGCAGTTCAATGGTTCACTGATAAATCGCATTACGGGCTTATATCAAAGTGTCTATGTGGATAAGCGCAACGGCAGCAAGAGGTAGCCAACACTGAAAGCTACTAATCCACTAATCCCCGCATGCAATACATTTACGTTAAGCGCAGAACAAAAAAAAGCGTTTTTTTTATCATACTTTTCTATTTTATGCACTCAACAGGCGCATTGCTACCACCAAATTTGAGCCCACCTTTGCGCGACATGCCTTTCCCTGTTTCGATGAGCCAGCGCTAAAGGCACAATTTACCATAACCATTGCCAGACCCAACGATGCGGGCTATCATGCCATATCCAACATGCCCATTGAGGTAAGCTTGTGGCTAAACTGCAAGCACAGCAATTTATATTCATTTTTGCACCTACAGAGCGAAACCGTAGTGGATGACGTCACTGAGGTTACCTTCAAAGAAACCATGCCCATGAGCACCTATCTGGCTGCGTTTGTTGTCTCGGATTTCGCATACGAGGAAACCACTATTGGTGATACCGAAATAAAGCTGCGCGTTTATGCGCAACCAGCGCAGGTGGAAAAAACCAAATATGCCTTGGATACGGGCGCCAGCATAACTGCACACTATATAGAATACTTCAATTTAACCTATCCACTGCCCAAATTGGATATGGTGGCTATACCCGATTTTGTATCCGGTGCCATGGAAAACTGGGGCTTGATTACCTACAGAGAAACGGCCTTGCTGTACGATAAGGATGTTAGCTCCGCGGGTAATAAGCAAAATGTTGCTTCAGTCATCGCGCATGAATTGGCACATCAATGGTTTGGCAATTTGGTAACCATGCAATGGTGGAATGACTTGTGGCTAAACGAAGGTTTCGCTACGTTCCTCAGCTACAAGGGTATCAAGCATGTGCATAACGATTGGGATATTGTAAGTATATTAATTTGTTTAAACTTTTTGCAGCACTAAAGTTCAACTCTTTTTTTTTTGTGCAGGACAATCAATTTGTTGTCGAAACACTGCAGCCTGTGATGAAAATTGATGCCACCTTAGCATCTCATCCCATTGTTAGAGCTGTAGATAGTCCTGCACAGATTACAGAAAATTTCGATACCATTACATATTCTAAAGGTGCCTCACTGGTGCGCATGTTGGAGCATCTGGTTGGCGATGTTAAGTTTCAGAATGGTTCACAACAATATCTATACGCTCATATATATGGTTCGGCCACCACCGAAGATTTTCTGACTGCCATGGAGGAGCAGGTGCCCGAAATTGACGTCAAGTAAGTGTGACCACATTGGCTTTGGTTAATATCTCTTTAAACTTGATATCTCGACAGATTGCTGATGCAAACATGGACTGAGCAAATGGGTCTGCCTGTGGTTAACGTTGAACGTAGCGGCAATAGCTACAAGCTCACGCAAAAGCGTTTCCTTTCCAATGCAGATGATTACGATAAAGAATCTGAATCCTCTAGCTTCAAGTAAGTGTACACTGGTGGCACACGACTTCTATCAGCTACTAATTGTATCATTTCGTTATAGCTACCGCTGGTCCATACCCATTACCTATACCAGCAGCCTGTCGAGCGAGGAGCAGCGCACTATTTTCCAGCATACTGATAATGAGGCAACCATTACGCTTGCCAGCGAGGCCAGTTGGATTAAGTTCAACAAGGATCAAATGGGATACTATCTTGTTAACTATGCCACGGAGCAATGGACCGCGCTGACTACTGCTCTCAAAGATTCGCGCGCTTCGTTTAGTAGTGCCGACCGCGCTGGCCTTTTATTTGATGCTCACACCTTGGCAGGTGCTGGACAATTGGATTACTCACAAGCTATGGATCTTGCCTCATATTTAGAAACTGAACTGGACTTTGTGCCTTGGAGCGTGGGCACACAACTGCTTAACGATCTTAAGCAACAGCTCTACTATACGGATCTCTTTAAGAACTACTCCATCTATGCACGCACGCTGCTTACTAAGGTTTTGGAAAGCGTTGGTTACGTTGTGGGCGAAGATCATCTGCAAAAGTAAGTGACACTGATTTTGGTTGTTCACAAAATAGAGATATATGAATTGTTTGCTTCCCCTGCAGCCGTCTGCGCATTATTGTACTTAACGCTGCGGCGTCGGTGGGCCACGAAAGCGCAATGCAGCAAGCGGTAACGCTATTCAATGCTTGGCTGGCACAACCCGAAACACGTCCCAGTCCCGATTTACGCTCTTTCGTCTATTATTATGGTTTGCAGCAAGTGAGCACTGAGGCAGCTTGGGATCAAGTTTGGGCGCTTTATTTGAAGGAAACAGATGCGCAGGAAAGAGAAAAGCTTATGTCCGCGTTGGCGTCTGTGAAACAGCCTTGGCTGCTGCAGCGTTACATTAATTTGGCCTGGACTGAGAGCAATGTGCGTGGGCAGGATTATTTTAATTGCCTGAGGTATATTGCTGAAAATCCCGCGGGCCGCAGTCTAGTCTGGGATCATGTGCGCGAAAACTGGCCTAAGCTTGTTGAGCGTTTTGGCATTAATGAACGTAATCTGGGTCGCATGGTGACCTCTGTAACGCGCACCTTTAATACGCAGACCAAACTGGAGGAAATGGAAAGCTTCTTTGCCAAATATCCCGATGCAGGCGCGGGCGCAGAGAGCCGTAAGGCGGCGCTGGAGTATGTCAAAGGCAATATCAAATGGCAACAGCAAAATAAGGAGTCTATTGGCCAATGGTTGGCCGATTACGTGGACACTCAAACAGTTACCAACCGCATCGAGTAGTCCGCTCGCAATGTGGCTCACAAAAGTCAATCAAAAACTGTAAAATATATAAATAATGAGCAAATAGTCTTAGATTATATGCATTTAGTGTAAACGCATTATGAATTTTGTGAATATTGAATGAAAAAAAAATGAAAACAATCCGAGAATGATTCATTTTTTTTGTGGTTAGCTGCTTATTGGCCATAAAGCAGTTCAAGCTCGTATAATTAACTGATAATTTGGCCAAACATCTGTGCGATTATTTTTATAACTTGGATTTGAATAGACAAAAATAACACATTTAGGATGGCCCAAAAGTAGGCTGTTGTTTATAGTAATAAAACTACGGAAGCGGAAACCGTAGTCAGTATACAATGCGCGCGTGTTTGCTTAACTTTATTATTATTATTATTATTCTGTTCAGCCTTTACGAGCTTGGAAAATTTTATTTTGCCTAAATCTGCAAAAAGTATACAGTGAATCGGAGAAGTTTCGGAACAATGCAAGTCGTAACGTACTAGGAAAAATGCACTGGAACTTAAATTGGGCTCATTGTGGGTCCAGCAAGCCTAAATCGTGACTTAAGTTTATGTGATATAATTTTTGAAATTGTTGCTAAATTTATTCTACTTGACTATACTAACATCTCTCCAAAGGCGGAGGCTGGTGTTATCATCTCTATTAATAACTGTTCGAAATGAACAGGATCTTAGAGTTTAGAGGCGAATCCGAACGGAAGTACTTCTTTTATGGAGAATTCGGCAAATAGCGACTTTCTGCTAGCCACGCCAGGCAAATGCAACAGTAGTGAAGGACTTCTGGATAGATGAGCAGGTATGCTACCGATGATTGGTAGTAGGAACGACTATGCCAACATCAAGTCAAACAAAAAGTTAGCCATCTTACTAAAAGAGTAGAAAATATGAAAAATAATATAAGGAAGTCCTTATTAAAATAATGTGGTGAAGGAAGAAGAACCAAACTCTGAATAATCCTTCCTTCTGTCACTTTTTCTTACATCATTTACCGAAGAAATCATTGATTGAAACTTATCAGCATAGTTTTCGATTTCCAAAATTTACCATCGATCCATCTAAGAAAATACCCATATATATCTCATTAAAAATATCAACTTTTAGCTTGACATGATGTTTTTACAATTTTATAAAGTGAAAATACTTTTCCGTGTGTTGTGCGGAAAGACATATGGTATCACTGTGATCTTTGTTTGGGGAAAGAGACTCCTGAAAGAGAAGTTGTCATATGTAGGATTAAGTTGAAAAGTTTCAGTTCGAATTCAGCTCAAAGTATTATCTGAAAGATAAGTATTACCTGGTCTACATAACAGTGCTGGAATAAATGGTTAGTCAATAATTCAAAATCGGAATGTACTTTGAAGAACGCTAAGATCGCTTATCCGCAACTCAGGAGGAGAATAAGGGAATTCGGTAAATGGGTAAGCAATGGGCTAGGGAGAAAGAGAAAGCTGCTTTGGACCACTTGTAGTCCAGAGCGTTGTATATAAACTAATACCGGATGCGTAAAGAAAAGGTTTCCTGTTGATATGAAATAAAATCCTATACAAAAATTCTTCCGCTCTCTCTTTCTCTGTCTCTCCTAATGTCTCCCTTTATTTTTCTCTGAGTTTCAGAGTCGCTCTAAATATATATATATCTCTCTCCCCTCGCCATCTCTTATACTAGCCCTCTCTCACCCCTATCCCTCTCTCTCACTTTTTTTCTGGTACGATCTCGAGAGAGGGCATTAGATGAATCGTCGATATATAACTGGCAAGCACAATATTAAACGACAGATGCGTCCAACCCGTTGAACACGCCGGTAGTATAGGGCGATGATGACAACTATGAGAAGAATAAACTGACAATTCTAAAGCGGTAGAAGGATCCTAAAACAATAGTTCAAGGGAAAACAAAGTCAAGGCATTAGTTATTTTTCATACAAAATAAGACCGTCTTAACACTTGGCCGAAAAGCAGGAAGCTTCTTTACCTTGAGAGCATTTCAACGAAATATAGTACAAGTAATCATAAATATTTTGAATTCAAATTCATTTTCGCTTTGTTGTAGAAAACTGATAACGATTACACATATAACTTTGTCAACTGTTGTAATACTTTTGGCATCAACTGTACACATGTACATCAGCATAAAATGATGCGCAACTTTTGTTTACATGTCCAAAAAACTTGTCTATGGCGTCAGTCAGCCATTGCAGAGCAAATTGTTTTACGACTTTTAGCGGATTTTACGAACTGATTATGATGTCTAAGGAAAACTGTGGCGCGTAGCTGCTGCGTTCAAAAGCCAATTTACTTGGTACTCCAGCGAGGCGTAACCATAGCCAAAATGCTAGCAAACAGCATCAAAATATCATACAAGTTGCATAAATTTCGTTTTAGCTTCTTGGCTTATCGCCTTGACACCCCCGGACGCCCACTCACACCCCATAAGTGCGCCATTTTTTGCAGTCACTCAACGGAAGCTTCGTGCTTGCAATTGTCCAAAGTTGCTACCATGACAGCCATATACATTTTATGTAGACGCAAATTCCTATTTTGATTCGAGTCGTAAATATTGACAGTGAGCATTTTGTTTTGTTCATTCGGAATTCAAAATTTAAGGCATACAATACATTTTGGCATGGCGAATTTAAGAGGCCTTTAAGGACTTGGGAAAAACTTCTGGCAATTGACTCAAATCGAGACAAGATAATGAACCAAACATTTAGACCAGACAAGTTATGCAAATGTAACAGCTGCAGGCATTTCAATTGTACCTACCATTTGCTCTTGTTCCTAACAATAATGATAGTAACAACAACTACAATCCAAGTGACCCAACTTAGACATTGCGTTTATACACTATAAAGTCGGCAGAACCTGCCAGGCGTTTACGATTTATCAACGTCTTGAGTTTGCTTCACTGCGTAAAGTTTGTTTGAGTGGCGGTACGCAGATTGTAAAAAATGCGTGTGTTCTCAACTGACATGTAGATGGCGCTACTAACAATACAAGCTGCTGTTGGTGGGGTGTCGGGGTGTTGCCATCTCTGCTGCTCCAGCATGTCGTAAGAGACGACTAACAGGGGAAAATGGCTTAACTTGAAATGTGCTGTTTTCACTTTTCACTGGAAGAGGCCCATAATAAAGTTTGTATCCATTTTTGGTCTTCGAAGCTTCTAGCTGATGTTCCCAAAAGACTCTTCGACAACATTCTGGGGTAAAACTACCTTTAACTGTTTGAAGTTTAAATAGGGAGTGCCTATGGCAGCGTGGGTAGCCCACAGTGGTTTCTCTGTGCTGACCATGGGATATGGCGCTTCGGGGAGTAGCGTTTTGGCTGTGGTCAAGTTGTGTCTAACCATCCGGATGTTGTGACTCCCCAGACCCCCAACAAAGGCTTACGACACATCTCGACTCTATCTGTGAGGTAGTCTTCGGGTAGTGTCGTGTGTGGTTGTGGTTTATTACCCAAGTGCGGACGTGGAGTTGTGCTAAACAACCGTGCGTTGCGATCCTTAAATCAACAGAGGTTTAAGATACATCTCGACTTCTATCAAGGGTGAAGAACAGGACCAAGCCGAAGGGTCTCTTCATCTTGCCAGGGCGATAATGTGGTGTATTATTCATACTCATTGTGGTATTTGCTGGCATATTTGATAACCGTGGTTGTAAGCCAGCAATATCTCGCACTTTATGTAAAATAAGTTGGAGAGATCTACGACGTCTGCCTTCTTTTTCTCATAGAATTCACTTACTACGTTAAATAGATCTATCGATCTCCTATGCGAAGAATTTGAAAAAAAAAAAATCATTTTTTAAGAGATTTCGATTTCTGTGTTTAAGCGATTCCTTTCTAGCTCCTTTTGAGCTAGAAATTCATTTGGAATCCATCATCCTTCTTATACTTTTTTTAAACTTTGTTGACTTTTAATTAAAACTTTGCCTCCAAATTTAGTCCCCTTAAGCCCGAGTTTAAGCTTGATTATATCCACCTCGAGGCAGCGTATCCCACAGTCATCGTAGTTATTCTCTACTCTATATATATTCCGTTTCGCTGCTTACAACAAATATTCATACATATATATACACTTGTAGCTATTATGATATGCCCCTGTGTGCCATTAAGTTTTCCACTTTGGCGCGAATGCTGCTCAAGGCTAAAAAGCATCTTACAAGCGGCAATAAATACAAAAGAAAAAACGCCATGACACTTTAAACACTTATCTCCATTTAAGTTTTTGGAATTGCCCATAAAAATAGTCTCAATTAGATAAAGCATTGTAGTATCTATTACCATGGTAAGGATTCAATCAAAAAATCAAAGGGTCAGTTTGTCTTCAAATATATTTGCAAAAGTTTTCAGCCGCCGCTCGTCATTATTTATTATTGCTTTGTTAATATAATATATACTCTTACTTTGTTTTTTGTTAACTTCAGACACAAAAATGGCTTAAGCGGCTATTCATGTGTCCTGCAATAAAGCGCAAATAATTGCAAAAGCCATAAAAATCATTGCTGGGTTTGGGGACTGCAGTCAAAATATTGCTCATACGCACCATTATCATGTTCAACATTTAAAGTGCTGGATTTAATGTGCGCTATCTTTATATCGCTACAATTACCCAGCGGCCATTTTGTGTTTCTAATTGTATGTCATTGTGCGTGTGTGTGTGATGGGATAGTGTGACCAAAGCACAGTTCATAGGCCACCATCGCAACGCAACAAAAATTGGCCAAGGCCAAATCGGGCTCATATAAAATGGCTCAAATTGCGTTGAATTTTATTATGTGCGTTGACCGCCTTTATCACCACTTTTTATAGGGGCGTAGTTAGAGGGGAAAGAGATTCCCACTATTTCAATTGTTATAAACTTTGTTGGATAGTACGATGTGCTTCTAAACAGAAGTTTTTTAAGAATAAAAATGAATTGTGTACCTCGGTAGCGTAGTGGTAGCTTACTCGCCGCTAAATCGAGAGGTCAGTGGTTCAAGCATCAGTGGTGAGGGCAGTGGCATTTCTAGCAAATAAGTAGACTCAATTTAACTATGAAAATATCTATTAATTAAAGACACTGTACGGATGCGGCTATAAACTGTAGGTTCCTGTTCTATTCGAACAGCTCAGTTAGTCTCGAAATGCTCAGTCTTTAAGGTGATGATGGTCATCAAATCAAGTCAAGGAAAGCAAATATAAAAAATGGATTTTACGTAAAACAGAGCCAGAGTCCGGTTGGATACAGAATGATAATGTCCTTTTCTTTAGATTGGATTCTCTTAGCTACTTCTGCGTTTGATCTTTGGAAAACGACGAGCTAAAAAGCTTTTCATCTATGTATTCTAATTTATAGCGCTAAATGCTGCTGTTACTGCTAGCTCCATCTGGCCAAGCAAATCAAACATCAAATTTGCAAAAAACTTGTTAGTTAATAACAATGAATAATATTTTTAGGTACCCTTTTTTTTAATTCGCCAAACATTGAACCTTGGAACATTGATCAGCTTACTTTCATACATACGAAAAAGCTGCTGTTACTGCTAGCGCCATCTGGCCAAAAACAAACATCATTTTGCAAATCGCGTTAATAACAATATATCATATTTTTAAGGAACAAATTTTTTAAATTCACCAAACATTGAGCCTTGTAACCCAATCAGCTTATTTTCATAGAGTTATCATCCTTTCCCACTTCTGGCGCCGTCATTAGTTCAAGTGGGGAATTTGCTCAAAACACAATTGCAGTGTTTTGATGTACCATTTTTGGCTAGCGCCTGCTTACGCTAACTATCTCCTTTAACTTCCTACCAAAATAGCCATCCTTTACTTTTAGCAATTTTTTTGAAAGCGTTGAGCAAAACGTCTTTGTGCTCAAAACGAACCATAACCGATTTATCCAACGCTTAATCTTGGAACTAAATTAGCTTATTTTCACACAGATATTCTCTGTTGGTACTTCTAGCGTCATCTGTCGTCCAAATGTGCATTGTGGCAGTATTTTGATTCAATATTCCTGACTGTGCCTACTTACCCTAAATCTCTATAAATTCCATTCAACTCCCTACCAAAATTGCCATTGTTTTTACCTCCCTCAAGCTGCGCCACTGCCAGCTATTGTAACTATATCTGAATCTTTCTGCCTGTTTTGGAAGAACCTGTTGATGCGTGTAATTTGTGCAAATTGATTTCCAACCTGCTTACAAATATTGAAATTACTTCATTAGCTGTTAATAGCAATTGTTGCATTATCGCCCATTGGGTCTATGAAATTTATTGGCTTTTCCTTCGGGGGGCGTTCAGCATAAATGCCTTTGAAATTACAGTTATAACTAACTACGAAGCGAAACAACAAAACATTAAGAAATGTTTGGTGCACAAAAGTTTAACGATTGCTCAGCATTTCCTGTGGCAAATTCCCCCGTTGACAAATTCCATCACATTGTGGAAACTTTTTGCTTAAACAATATTTATGCTACTTGCAACAAAATGTTAATAATATCGCCACAGGCTCAAGAGGTTGTTACCCGCGTGCTGTGTCCATTAATCTCAATTTGGGGACTCAGTCGAGCAACTTTGTTGGCGAATATTCAATCAAGAGGCAAAGCGCCAGCATAATGAGGGATAACATGTAATTAAGGACACATTAAGAGGTCATAAAAATTAAATTAGAAAAGAGAGTTCGTACCGGTTTTTGCGGTAGAATGATATTGGCATATCATGCCAACAGCACAACATAATTAGTGTCATTAAAGTAGTAGTGGGATTAGTATTGGGATAGTCAGTTGAATGAAGTCCGTATTAAAGATAAATTGCTGGAATAGAGAAAATGCGAGGGTTGCCTTTTATATTTCGGTATTGGGCAACCCTAGTATTGCAATCTGGCAACTGACAGCTCTAACGTAAGATTTGGAATTTTTGAAGTTATACGTACTCAGTACATTTAGACATATGAGCGCTATTTGTGTTGTTTGCATTTACTTAAAAGATTTATCTCGGCCAAAAATTTGAATTGAATTGTTTACTATTTTCAACAACAGTGCATGGATACGCTTAATTCAATTTTAGGCGAGGAAGCTCTATCAAAGACCAGTGTTTATCGATGGTATGGTGAATTCAACCGAGGTAGTAGTTCATTCCAAGATGAATTTCGTGGAGGTCGTCTAAAATCAGTTGTTCTTCCGGAAACCATTGATGCTATGCGCAAACTAATATTGCAAGATCGTCATGTGACCTATCGTGAAATTTAGACAATCAGGATCAATGGGATCAGCACACATTTAATATTACATAAACATTTGACTGTCACAAACAATTTGATCGCGTAGGATCCCACACAATTTGTCAATCGTTCAAAAAAGGGCTCGTGTTGATTGGTCGAAAGAAATACTCAAAAAATATGATTGCGGTGCTTCGAACACATATGAAAGAAATCGTGACAAGTGAAGAATCATGGATTTACGCGTATGAGCTGGAAAACTGCTGTTTTTCAGTCGACTGTATGGGTATTTCAAGAAATGCCAAATCCAACAAAAGTTGTTCAACACGAAGTACTTCCCAGCAAATGGTCGCCTGTTCTTTTGGAAAAATTGAACATGTCCCAATCATAACACTAGAACAACACAGAACAATCAATTCTGTGTGATAAAAAACCATTTGCTTACCCGTTGTCTTCCTAGAAATCGAGAAAACTAACCGCCGAAGGCGGAAAACTCTTAACCACGACAATGCGCGCTCTCACAAATTGGCTCACTCAAAACATCGATATGATGAGTCATCCGCCATATGGTCCTGACTTGGCACAGAATGACTTCTTTTTATTTACGTAAAATATGAAGTGAGATGAGAGGTCAATGTTTTTCGATAGCTGAAGAAGCGGTTGATGCGTTCGGAATGCATGTTTTGGAGATACCACAATTGGAGTGGAAAAAGCGCTTCGATAATTGGTTCAAATGCATGCAAAAGTCTATAGATCTTAAAGGGGAAAAACAATAGCGCAATTTTTAATGGCGCGTATCTATTTTTGTTCTCCAATTCCGAATATAAAAGACAACCCTCGTACATAAAATGTAGACGGTAAGAAAAAAAGGTCAAAATTCTAGTCTTTTCTTAAGATTTTAAAGAGCTATGAAGGTATGAACTCTCAGGCGATTTAAAGATTTCGAAATACTTTGCACCATCCAACATGCGTCAGAGATTGTGGGCTTAATCAGTAGCTGTTCCAGCCTGTTCGTTTTCTGTGTCGTTTCCAAGCTGTACAATTTGAAAAAAAAAATGACTTGATAATCTTGGTCGAGTGCTGCTTGGAGGTGTTAAGAATAAACAATATATAATATATTTCCGGCACGTGCGTTTCAGACACCATTGAAGCGTTGCTCAGTATTTACACTCTCTCCATATATATATGTATATAAGACCCACCCAGCTATAGCCCAACGCGGATGGCACGTATA
Source organism: Chymomyza procnemis (assembly GCA_035046065.1). Classification (NCBI taxonomy): domain Eukaryota; kingdom Metazoa; phylum Arthropoda; class Insecta; order Diptera; family Drosophilidae; genus Chymomyza; species Chymomyza procnemis. The sequence goes on from JAWNOJ010000026.1 coordinate 1,775,779, forward strand.
ATCCTTGCAAGTGTGTATAGTATGAAAAAAGTGCATAAAACGTTATAAAATTGTTGTAAGAATTGTTGCCAAAGAAGCGCAATAAAAAGAGTTTAATGGTGCGACTTATTTGTAATTAAATGACAGTCCTATATACACAGACAGACACACTACAATGCACACACATAGACACAGCAACAACAACAAGTAAGCAGAACACATGTGAGTGTGTGTGTGTTTTGGCCAACAGTGCGTATGCGTGTTACTGAACTCTCTGCGAGTGAATACTTCAAAATTTAAGCTGCTTAAATGCCACAAAAATAAAGCTTTAGATCTGTCTCTCTCCTCCATTGCTGTTCGTATCTTGTATCTTGGAAAAAATATATATTCGAGCTGTGCTGCCTTTTGATGTTGTTTTGAGTTGTTTTGATTTTGGCTTTTAATGGTTGTTGTTTTTGACCATTGTCTGTGACATGTGATTTATGATGGCCTGTTATTCGTTTACCAAACAACATCATAAATACAGAGTCGAAACGGCACAATAACAAATACCGAATCCGCGAATAGTAAGTATACCCTATTTCCTTAACAAATTGTAACTCTTATAGTCAATGTAAATTTTTGTTTTATATTGAAAGAGCATTAAAAACAAATGGAAAGGGAAATGGAAATTTTGTATTATATAAAGTGCATTTGACTAAAATATTGGCCATTGCTAGCTCAATTCAAGCGCATTAAATGCAATGATTGCAAATTTGCAATTGTGTATACACTGCGCATACTTAATTTTAATAGATAAAGTGAATAAAACAAAGCGCAAAGCGAACAATGGAACGAACTTTGCTAGGATACGGCGAAACAAAGCAAATTTATTATTTAATCTCTCTAATTAAAAGTGTATTCGGTTTGTATTAAAATGGTTCAGCTATAAAATTAGTTTGTCCTAACTGAGGGTATTATTGATTTAAGTGAATGGTGTTGTGTGTGCTTTATAGGGAATATAATTGACTTTTGTGGGCCACGTTAGCGTAAAGGTAGAGCACTCGCCTCTAAATTACAAGTTGGTTTTTGGTTTTTTTTTTTGACTGAGCGCCCAGCGCAGCACTGATGCTTTTGTCCTAGCACTGACATAGTTAGCAAATAAAACGCTATTTATCTCGATTAAAGAAGGCACCGCCGTTCGGAATTGTCTTTAAACTGAAAGAGAACAGGGTTCTAGTTCTCTTCGATCAGCTATTAATAGAAATATTCCATTCTACGCCCTAGAGCGAACACCATAGTCGAATGGAATACATTAAATTTTTTTTTTAAATTGTACTTTTGCGGCTTACGACAACTTAAAAGGGAATGATTTCTAAACTATATTATGGAGCGTGAATAAAAGTTCCAGAGACTCTGTATTGGTCTAAGTTTAGACCTCTACTAGAACCCTGTTTTGCGCCGTCTGTTTAACTTTTTCTACCTCGAAGTATGCTATTCTAGATGGTTCTTTAAGGGTTCTAACGTTGCATGGTCCAATTCGTGAACGTTTTTTGAAATGCCTGTGATCGTAGACGAGTGTGGGGAGTCGTTTATGTTTAATTGCATTGGCTTCTGTAATCGGTTGGGTTTTCGATCGAAATGATGATTGGCCAGATGCGGCTTATCTCAGTGGTGGGCTCTCACTTGACGTAGAGTGTCGTCTGCGATTACCATTGTTTTTGGTGTTATTGTGAAATGACACATAGATCGATTAACGTTGTCTCTCTTGCCATGACGGGACCCGAACCCACGACATCATGTTTAGAACCCACGACATCATGTTTAGTACCCATTACCCACTAAGCGACGAAGTCCCGTGACCTTAGGTTACGACGAGTTTCTTTGTATGACATGACAACATAGAAATGCGATAGACTCAATAAGCCCGAGTAAAAAATGTATGCAAAAACTATGGCATGTTCCACGATAATTCGAATTGATTTATATTCCAATATCAGAAAAACCCCAAATTAAGTTTTAGATTTTGTTTTCCCACAGTCTGTACCTAACCTCTCGTTTATACAATAATTTTGTATATTAAAAAATCAACACTCATATTTAACACATTTACAATAATAGTGTTAAACTTATATAAAATTCACTAAGTTAAATTTTTGTGTCATAGTATAGTCGTAAGTATGACCTGATGATATTGATTTTCAACTAGATGACTTTAGTGCATTTTTATGCGACTCTTGCACACAATCAAGGCGAAACGAATTTACTCCACTCTAAAATCTAGATTATTGCCGAACACCCATTGGACAAAGATATTTGAGACAGCTGCTGTTAAAACCGATTGTGAATTGTAAGCGAAAGTTAATTTAGCAGGGCAAAGCAGAGTTGTGCAGACTCGCAATTTACATGGCATGCGTGCTTAGAGAAACAAACTTGAGGTCGAAAATTATGAGTTACTCTGGGATGGAATGAAAAAATAAACTTTGTTAAGAATACCATGGCATATTCTACGATCCTTTAGCGAAGGTAATTTTTTAAGGTGAAGTCTACCAGAATATGATGGCTAACGAAGGTTAGAATTATGTTTGTAATATATTTTTTGTTTTATATTTAAAAATTTAGTTTTAGTCATTTTCTTAATGTTTAAATATGCAGTTACCTTGATATTTTGATTTTAGAGCAAAGATGTACTTCGATTGTGATGTTTTCTACTTAGGCGAGAAATACAGATCAAGTTAAGCGAAGAAATACTTATATGTTCATCTTAGGTACAGATTTAGTGAAAATTTAACTATGCAAGCCAATTTTTAAAATGTTCTTAAGAACTAAATTATTGAACGATTGAACGGGTTGATGCTTGATGAAATTTGGCATATTTCTTTATTTGATTTTATAGAAGCTTTTAAACAATCCAATTATCTTTTAATTCTTTTAATATTTCGTTACTGTACAGTTTCAATTAGTGTATTTCCACTATTTAAGCTCTCTCTGTGATTCTTATAAATTCAATTAGTTGAATGAACTTAGAAATGAATCGCATTTATCATCGGCACTTAATAAATTACTACAATAAGGAATAGTCATAGAATCGCTTAGCACAGCCCCTAGACCAAACCATACCATATCATAGAGCCATAGAATTAATAACTTAAGTAATATTTTTGCGTTAAAGCCGACGTTTCAATCGAGTTAAGTTGCTCTCAACGCCTCTTAAATATTTCGCCAATTCTCACTGCAACTATTCCGCACAACCAGCTCTCTCCCTCCTCTAGGGGTATCCCTTAGTCAACTACATATTGGGTTCTCTTTTTTTTTTGTATATTCCTACGCATCAGCAGTTTTTTGCTTACGCCTTTGCCACTGTTATTGGTTATGCAGCACGGCTATTCATTCCGGACATTTATCTTGCGAATCGAGCATTAGTCTCCATTTTGCCGGTATGGGGGGCTATATTGGCGCCCACTTGCTGCCCGATAAGCCGTCTTTATTGGCAAAGTTTCGATTACAGAGCAATGCAAACAGAACAACAAATAAGAAGCAAAATACTATATATATATAGAATCTTTCCACTCATTCATTCTATTCATTCTAATTTATTTTGTATTCAAATTGTTGCTGGCTGAGTTCTTGAGATTTAGATGAAATTACTTTTGTTTTAGACTCACGGAATGTTGGGCAGAAATTTTAATTAAAAATTATACAAACTTCAAGTTGGCGATTAATGTGTGGCGAGTGCAAAGTTCATGTGCATTTTTTGTACCACTTGTCCTTCGTTGCATAAATCACCGTTATAAATTAGTCCTTACACACATACACACACACACGCGAAGACACGCACACTCACTCATTTGGCGACATGTTTTGTCATGTCTGTCAGCTGCTTGACTTGACTTTGTTCACCACATAAATATCATTGGCATTTACACAATTTAATTTTTAATGAACTGGCAAATCTGTTCATACATTCAGGTCATAAATAATTCCCATATATAATAGTGAGTGGGTGAAAATAAAAGAAACTCGAATATTCTTGTTTTTTTGAATATTTGTTAAGTCTTATCGCGTCACTATTGTGAACGGCAAAAGCTATTGTTTAATTCATAATTCTTTATATATTTTAATAATACCCTGTCTGCTCTGACCCTGTCTGCTCTGACCCACCAAAACTTCTTTACCCAACTAGTCGTTTGCCTGATCTCAATCAAAAAGCTTTCGATATTCGCGGAAATCGAATGATATTTTAAAAGTTGTGATGTTAACTTAAATTTAGCGATTTCTTTTTTTAAAATATTTAAAATTACTCTAATAAAATCAATTTTATTAAAAGAAATGTTCTGTGAGTAGCGATGACGATTTTTTTTTGAGTCGTTCAACACCGACTTAAAAAAAAATAATTGATAACATTTGAACTAAAAATATTTCCAGTAGTAGTTCTGATAGTTCCAGTAAAGCGACGAGTTATGCTCCTTATTGGAGACTGCTTTGAAAGATACTTTTTTATAAATTTGAACATATAATTTTTATATATATTTTTCCTAGAAACCGACTTTGATAGGTCGGATCAGAGAATTAATCACTTTTTTGTTTTTTCAAATTTTAATCTAAATTCTGTCGCTCATGTGACATACACAAATTTTGAAAATATTGAAGATTACAATTCTACCCGATTTCGTATATTTTCGTATATTTATTTCTAAAAAAAAAAAAATAGTGTTATTGTCGGAACCAGCAAACGCTGTATTTTTTCGAGACATTATAAATTTTTGTTAATTGAAAAGATGAGATTGCTAATATGACTTTGTTTGTTATTATTATAAGAGTTTACAGAGGATATATAAATATATATAATTAATAACTTTATATACACAAACTCACGACATAAGTATAATATATTTAATCTATAATATTTTAAGACATCTAAATCAAGAAGAAACTTTTTTATAATCAAAACGATGAATAGAATAGTATATGAAGTACCAAAATTAGCAATAATTTTATAAAAGCTAAAAAAGTACTGAGAATTTTAAATTTTGTCCGTCTTATTCGCGGTGTGACTTCTGGCTATTCCCCCAAACTCAAAAAACCACTTTGTGGTCATCGTTTTGGGTCGACTGAGGAGATACAAACGGAATCGAAGGAGGAACTGACGGCAATCCCGTACAACTTTTCTGATTGTTTCTAAAACTGAGGAGAGCGCTGGCACAAGTGTATTGCATGGTGCGGGATTTATTTTGAAGGGGGAAATATAGATAAATTGCTGGTTTTTGGCCATGGCATTATATTTTCATAAGAAAAATTCAAATTTTGCGTGTATTAAAATCAAAAGCAATGATTGACCAAAAAACTCACCCGCTTCACGTATATTTGCTCATATATTCTCACTAAATGCAAACACATAAATCTTTTCCTTTTTTTTTTTTTAAATAAATTACAATGGACTGTAAATGTTTCATAAACATTTTTTCTATTGTCTTTAATGCAAATAAACATATTTATGTGCATAATTTTTTTGGGCGAATTATTTCCCCCAGAATATTGCCGGCGTCAACATGAATCACATTTTTATTGACGAATGAGGTATTTGACTCTCTGGGCTCAAGTGTCTGGTGGGTGGTCTGTCGTCATATATATCTTACTTCTTGACGCTTTGTGTTCTTGGAGACATTCCGCCAAATGCGGCAAGACATATGTCGTCTATTTTTATATAGAGAATCACGCTCATATGAAGAGTAAACAAACAATTAAATACAATACAGAAGCATGACAAGTTGATAAGTAACAGACTGGAAAAGAACGAAGCGCTAATACACTGCCGGAATGAGAGGGGAGATTTTTGGCATAGATTTTTGCTTGAATAAAAATTCAGTCAGCGGAAGGTAGTTTTTTGAAATAGTTGAGTTGAAGTCAATTGATAATGAAATGTTTTAAAATTGCAGCTGAATTAGGTTTTTAGAGTGCAGAATATTTTTTTTTTTTTAAGAATTCTTCTGAAGATTCTTTACTACTAAGTAACTCAGGATACATGAAAACAGCTCTGGTCGATGTGATGGATAACGCGAACTTGGAAAAGTGTGAAATAAAATAACTAAAATAAATTTTAAAAAAATTGTTAAATTTTAAAATTAAAACTAACGTCCAAAGCCTTGAATCTCAAAAGTACATCTTAAAATCCTGATGTGACAGAACAACTCTGATTCTAGTTGTATACACTTCAGAAATTATCCTTAACTTTTCCACAAGGTTTTTTAATGTTTTGATTTTTTTAAGTTGTTGATGAACAAATGTTTAAAAACACCCACATTAAATTTAAATTTGGTATTCATTAACATCTTAATAGTATAAAAAAAAATTTTGTTAACAAAATAAAAATGGTCAAAGAATTCATATGAATCTCTATAGTCTCTCGGAAGCCACATCGATGCCGTTTGTCATGTTTCGCTTAAACTAGTTTGATTGCCTCAAAAAGTTATTGAAGCCACAAAATATATCGCTTATTTTACTCTGAGTTTGTTCATAAACTTTTGGCTGATTTAACAATAGTAACGCTTTTAAAAGTTAAATGCATTACTTTATATATATTTTTATTTCCCTATTACAATATATTTCAGTACAATATTCGTCTGATCGCAACGATGCCATATAAATTAGAAAATGGAAACTAACAAAAGAGATTTGAATATCATCATAGAAACGTTAGTAAGTCATACGGCATAATCTCTCGGTACTAAAATTGCCATAAAGCAAGCTCAGTGGAGCGATAGGCACGTAATTTTTTGAAAATAATCTAAATGTCGCTACAAATGAGATCTTCATCAAACACACTATGCCCCAAAATGCACTGCAAAAAATACTTAGTATCCCCAAATTCTAACTTCATAAAATGCTGCTCCAGAAACCTATGTCAAGCTGCACCAGATATTTATATGACCCCACTGAACTGCATGCTCTTGATTTTCTCGTAGAAACAATTTGTTGTTGTACCAGCACAGCACATAAATCCAGCCAAGACGACTCACTGCCTTGCACCCCAATCCCCCAACCCCGAACACATACCCAACGAAATGAGAATTCAATCAAAATATGATTATTGTATCGCGTACAAATAGGAAATGTCAGCAAAGCTCCTTTTTCATTTTCATTCTATGACTGCAGTCGGCACAACTTGGGAATAACAAATGGAGCATAGTAGTCGTTGTTGTCGTCATCGTCGCGCGGGCACGGGTACGCATTGCTGGTGTCACCCACCCAGACCAATACCCATGCATCCCACACACAATCCATATGCCGTCAAGTGCCATTGTGTTGACGTTGATGTTTTTTCAAAGCTTGTTTACAATTAATTAAGATTATTTGGTTGCCATTTTGTTCATTTTTTTCGGTTTTCGGTTTTTCTTGTCTTGCAATCATTCATTATGTATTATTTATTTTAACAGCTTCTCATAAAGTCGGGGACTCGTTTGAAGATTTTTTTTATTAAAATTTCCAAAAACACAAAAATGCAATTAAATTATTTAAGACATATAGAATATATTAATTGAATTATAAATTTCGAGCAGTTATCGGCCGTAGGAGACCACAACCACCAGAGCTCACTTTAATTACTTTTCATTTATGCATAATAATTTTTTCTTTATTTTTTAATTCATCGCAATCCCTAGAATATAATCAACATAACTAATTTTGTGCTGCTCTGTACATGCTGAAGCGGCCATTGACTTTCCATTCAAATGATTTCCAGGAAATTGTTTTTTACAAAAAAAAGTGTTTGTCAAACTTGTTAAACTCAAATCGTTTATTCCGCATACCACTTGGTTTTCTACATTTTTGGACCATCTTCATCACACCAAGTGTGCCGAACTTCCGTGAAATACTCGTTATTATTTCTAATCGATATTTTTTGGCTCACTTGATTTAAACTTAAGAGCAAAAAAATGGCATAAGTTCAGGTAAACAGACTGTTTCCTGCTTCACGCAGCTTGTGACATGTTTGATAAGCATTTTTTTTCCAACTTCCTGAACCGTGTAATATTAAAATGATAGACATGCTAAATATGTTGTTAAGCTTCAAAATGTGTGCATTTAATTTGGTTTAAATAAGTCTGTTGGATCCAACATTTTAGAAGTAAATTATTTCGAAAACAGCTATTTTCTGATAAGATGACAGTAGTCGTAGTGTCACTGTCAAAATTCTAACACAGCTCTGGACAGTCTGATAATGTAAATATCTTGACTTTTATCGAATGTGTAGTCCTTAAGGTGTGACAGATTTTCTTAATTGAATTAAGTTCTTTTGCTAGCGATGACAGTGCTAGCTAAATGCACCATGCTACTGCGAGAAATCGAAACAATGAACTTCGATTAATTCGGCGAGCACGAAGCAGTCTAAGCAGATTGAAAATGGATTAATTTTAGTGATTACTAAAATTACTCAAAAATGCAATGAAATATTGGAGACCAGCTTTGCCGCTAAACTTAGTATTAGATTTTTCATTCTGCCATCGCTTAGATTTGGAAGAGAGAACTAAAGCTATGGTCCGCAAACTACAAATAGTTGGAAAATAGAAACTCTGAAACAATCAAATTTTTTATTCTTTTTAATTTATCATTACAACACGAAGAAATATTAAATTGGAAGATAAAATAATAAAAACCTATTCCGTATCCCTAGCCTGATGGATAAATTTTTCATAGATCATTTCACATTTGGGGCTAGCTAGGAAGTTGGATTTATAATGTAAAAGATAAAATAGCAATTAACATTATAGTTTGTACATTTTTTAACAAAAGACCAAAAAGATCAGCGTTGACCAAGTTGGGGTTTCATAGGATTGGTCTAAAATGATCGATTTGGCGAATCACGATAAGTTAAGATAGAGAATAATATGAGTAGAATAGCTCGTTCATAAGCTAGAAAATCATAAATGTTATTTTAGTTGGGGCATAAGACGCAAGGAGAAATAGTAGTGCTAGAGTTGGAAAATTATAAGTAACTCTGGATGGAATTACAAAAGAAACTTTGTCGATCAGTACGTAAAACCAATGGGCCCGAGTAAGGGCTTATGCCATGGATGCGTTCGATGCAAAAAGTCGCCAATGCGTAGGTAGCGAATTATGGGACAAAGGCATAAAACGTCATAACATTCCATTTAAGAGATAGCTTTTTTCTAAGACACCAAAGCTGCATGGTTTCGAAAGAATTTGAAAGAAGTACATGTTTACTAGCCTCTTTGTGGGTCTTGCAAAGTTTAAAGTCAGCTATATGCATAAGGATGTCTGAGTAGGAGATAACTTAGGAAAGATCATTTAGAAATAAGTTAAGAAAGCAGTGGATCTACGTGGTTATAGGAGTATCATTACTGGCGTGATACCTTTATCTGATGCACACGTTTTGATATATTAAACTCTATTTGATAACGTAGTAATGGTTTTACCGAAAAATTAAAACTCTTTCAAAAAAATTAAAGACACATTCACGCCTTGAACATTTCATCTTTTCCAATTACGTAACTTTTTGAGTTTTAGATTCGATTTTTCAATCAATTAAAATAGATACCCATTTGGTATCTGAGCTCTCTGCTCCATTTAGCAAGCATTTTATTTTATTGGCTTGCTAATTGTTTGTATCTGGCTCGTGGCTATGGCCAACAAGTCATTGAGTGTTTATTTATTTATTTTTTTTGGCTTTCATAGCCGCCAACAGGTTCTGGCCAAATTGCGCTATCTAATCGTTGTATATATTCGTTTTTGACGGGGTTTTTTTTAATCGCCGTGCTCCAAATACACAAATTAAATCCTCAAACGTTGCCATGCCTGCCATAAGGTGGTATACATGACCCTGGGGCCATTAATTAAGTGCTGCTTCTAACTGCTCAAATGTCAGTTGGACGTTGCCAAGTCATCATAACCAGGCTATAAACTTTATGTATATATTTATAAACACTCGAACTCTTTCAGCAAGCAGCAGCGACTTTAAAGAACTGAGTGTTTTTCAATTAGAGCCTGCTTTGGAATATTATGTATTTTATGAATTTCGTGTAATTGGCATTTAATGGCGGAGACCAAGTTGTCTGCCATTTAAGCCTTAACTCGACTCTGTTTCGTGAAAGCCAACTTAAAGCCGTTGCTGAGGTTATAATCTCCGAGTTTCCTGTCAGATGCGTTCTGACAGTGGGAAAAACTTTTGAGCACTTATGCTTTAAGTTCTTTCAGTTTAATCCACTTGTCATGCTACCAGTTTTCCACAAGTTCCTTTTTTTTGCAGCATCACTGGAGCGCGCTCTGGAGTGTTAGCTACTGGTTCCACTTGTTGTCAGGAGCGTAGGTAGTGGTGGTTGTTGGTGGGGCGCACAAGGGAGTGCTTTACTTAACAAAAAGAAAAAAATGTGTTTTCTTTACAAACCAAATTCATTGTATTTAACTTTCTTGTCCTTTCAATTTCTCTCAAGTGTTCAGCTGTCGCTGCTGCTGCTTTTGCCATTTACCAACATGGACGTGGGTCTCAGGGTGGCATAGGCAAGGAAAATTCTAGCTTTGAAAAGTACTTACATTAAGTTTGGTGCTGTGGAAAATTTCTAAATTAATGCCAAAGAAAATATTAAAACATGTGGTTCCGTTTAAAGAGTTTGCAAAATATTTGAAAAGTAAAGATGTTAAAATTTAAAGCCTCCATATTTTTTCGCAATCTTAGTAGGATACTACTTGGTCTTTTTCTTGTTCAAAATGAAAAATTTTCCAGCAATTTCAATGCTGTTTGACCAAAACACTGAAAAGACAGAATATTTGTATGATATTCTCTTCGAAAAAATTGTTCTTGTTCTTGTATTTCTCTGTGTGGCTACCCAACCACACTTGGTAGAGACGACACTTGGGCGAGAAAATTGATCAAAACCGGCTGAACTACAGCGAGACATGTTATTATCCTAAATTGACTTCAAAATATATGCAATTTTAAACTACAAAAATAATTGCAAAAATTCGTATAGTCATGAGTTAAGTGAAAAATATGATTAAACGACCAAGGTTATGAGAAGTGCTCCCTGCTTGTGTTGTACATAAAAGGACTCAAAAGTAAAATTTTTTTAAAAATGTTTCACAAACCATTTTCGCCAGGATTTTATTGCTCGAATATTAAAATTATATTTTCTCACTTGAAAGATTATGTTACAGAGTAGTTTCAGAAGCATATTTGTGATTTTATAGGTTTTATGAGCTTCTGAACTGAAATATAACGAAACGAAAGATTCCTTAAACATTGTATTGGGTTTATCACCTTTTGCTCTTAATAATAATAAAGAAAATTCGACATTGATTAGATCTACGTGAGTATAATAACAAAGAAAACGTTGACACTTATACGTATTACATTTAAACTTCTCTATAGCACCTAATTGCATCCCTAGATGTAGGGTATCAAACTGTCGGTAAGTGGTTCATCTTACTAATAGAATATATACCAGCAATTATTTGTCGTTTGAGACAGCAAACATTTGAGCTCCACGTACCCCATCATACCATCTACCCACACCCATGTTTGGCTGATATTTCTTTTTTATTTTGTTATTATTTTTGTGAGTTGTTCCCTTTTTTATTTTGTTGTTTGTCAAATGTCGTTCACAGTTAAAAATCTTGCATAAATTTCCAGTGAATTTTGTTTATTTTTTTTTACATATTTGTATCTTTTTGGCACAAGTATCATTTGTCGACTAAGCTGAGCTAAAGTTAAGCATTTGGATTCAACAATATAAACAAAACAGTTTCTTGAACTCTACTGATATGTAATAATATTATAAATATTTATAGAGTATATCAAGTAACGTTTTGTTAAAAATGCGCCACTCGAGTGGGATGATGGAGCAACTTGAACGCTGTGCATGTAACTCGATGCGAATAGTAATCAAGTTTCATCAAGTTGACTCCTTTTGAAGTTTGCTTTGCAACTGCCATATCCCTGCCATATGCCCTTTTTTAGGTATGCCAAGTGTTCCGAGTACGTGAGAAACTAGAAACGAGGAACAATGTCAAAAACAGTTACGACAATGGTGAAAGGTTAAGATTTGATGGTTATGTCTTACTTTTTGGCATAAATCCCAGCCGAACTATGGATAGTACGTAACATACACACACGTGTGGATGCACATGAAATCACGCACACACATCCTACATCACATGGACACATACGCATCTAAAGGACCTTCATGAATTTCGCACTGTCAGACATGTTTGGCATTTGAAATACGCATTTATCTCTAAGCAGATGATGATAGTGTGCAGTGTACAGTGGTCATTGGCTTAAAACTAAAAATTGAGTTTAAGTTAGGTACAGGAATATGTTCTAACTAAAAAATAGCGCTTTTTTTTAATTTTAGTTTAGTTTCCTTCCATTTTTTTTTTCAAATTGTAGAGAAATCCAAATAACGATAGACGCAATCGGAATCAAACATAAATTGTCGTACTTATCCTTTCGGCTACGCAGCAAACGATTGCGAATGGCAACAGCCTTTTTGATCATGTGGTATAGATCCTCAGATATGTCGAACTAAAGACGCACCGATTTCATAAAACTCAAAATTATTATTCCGAAGCTGCTGGTTCCAAACTTTGCCTTATCTTAAGAAGGTCTTTGGAAAAAAGCTTATAAAATTTTTTCCCTATTACTGAAAAAAGTTTTTAGACGTCGGTCATGTATGAGATATACTTGAAATATAATGAATAGAAAATTGTTAAATATTTCTGAAGAAGAACAAGTACAAATTCGTGAACAGGCGAGAATATAGGTGAGAATTAAAATACGAGAGAAAATGTCAATTAAGAAAAAATAAAAGCTTTAACAAAATTAACGCGTGGACAAAAATTAGACAAATTTTAACTTTGGAAAGGAAAACAAATTAATGTTAGCATTCCATGAAGCAGGAATAAAAATAGAATATTTGGATACAGGGGATATGAAGAAACAATGTGAATAATGTAACGCTCTTACTTTCGAAAATAAAATTAGTAAAGTGTTAATAGGAGGGGTGGGGGTAGCCAAGCGAAGCGAGCAGGTGGCGAAGCCCACTATAATTATATAAAATCAATTTTGAAGTATAATTGTAATAATCATCGTAATTTAGTTAAAACTTTATCAAGCTTCTGATTTCGCTCGGTGAACTTAAACTTTATGTCAAAAACTTTGGAAAGGGGGCCTACCGGAAGAGCGATGTTAAGTACTACTTGCTTCGCATTCGCCTCTGGCAATGTCGTCAATTGACAAGGTCACCTAGGCCCTTAGGGCATTTCTTTTGGAATGCGCCAAGCAAGATTTTGTCATTTACAGGATTCGTGTTCGTCGTGATGGCCGCAAACGTCAAGTGCCAAAGGGCTACACTTATGGCAAACCCAAGAGCAATGGTGCCCACCAACTGAAGCCATAGTGGTTCTTGCAGTCTATTGCCGAGGAGCGCATTGTACTTTCTACAATTACTTTGAAGTTATCTTGGTTGATACTCATGCCATTCGTCGCGATCTCAAGATCAACTGAATCTGCTAGCAACAGCTCCAGTTGTAATATGTTTAGATACTCGCAGACCTTTGGCGCCATGTGTGAGGTTCTACTGTATTACATGTAAACAAATTTGTGTACATAATATACTATATAAACGCCCTTGCTTGGAGTATGTGACTATTTGCTAAATAATACTACAATTGGCTAATATACGCTGAACGTGGATGCCCAAGTTGGCGGGTCGGGAAGTGGGTGCTTGCGTAACTAATAAAAAGTTTCCCAAGAAAATGCAGCACGCTCTTTTTGTTAACCAAAAAACGTGTTAATCGTAACACTTTAATATTTGTGTGTGTGTGGGTGGTGATATGATTTTAATTTGCAAGATTTGCATATATGGATGTATACCTGAGTCCACATAAATATTGGCATTTATCTCATCCGCGGCGGCGAAAAGTAGGCAACAATATTTTATACACTTTAATTGCCAACTTTGCAGTTTTTTTCCAATTTATCCGCATATGCTCCTATGGTATATGCGTGTGTGTGTGTGTGTTCATGTTAGCGCGTGTTTGTGCATGTCTGTTCATGTTTCTGCTTGCTTGTGCGTGTGCTTGCAAGTCCATATAACTATATCGCACATCGTTCGTATATTTGAATTGCTAACAATCTCTCGCTCATACATATAAATGATATTGAAAATTTATTGCAAACACACTTGGCACTCAACTGAATATTACGTACGGGCTTTTATCGAGTGTTTTTTTTTTCGGTACACTTTATGAAAAGGGTAAGGAGTTTGTTGGGTTAGTGTAAATATTTTGTGTGTGTCTAGCAAAAGGAAACAAAGTTAGAGTCCTTACCTAGATATACACGGAGGGAGTATAGAGATTTTCATAATATTTGGTATGTTAAAAAATTACGTATACGCAATGTGGGCGGTGTAGGTAAAAATTATAAGTAATTGCTATTATTTTGATTCACCAATTTTTTACGCATTGCAGATTTCAAAAATAGCGCTTAAAATATAAGATATATTTATTATAAAGCTCAAATTTATTTATTCATTTTAATAATGAGAGTTCCATTGGAAGTATGACTCTCTAATAGAATAACATATACGGATTGTTAAACTGACAGTTGGTTTTTACGAATAATTGGAATTAAACTGCTTTATTACGCGGCAGGGAACCATTCCATGCACACAACCGTTTGTCGTCCGGATGACTCACTGCACACATTAGCTTGCTATTTATTTATCGTTCCTATAGATGGAGACGCTCCAGCGATGTGAATACCGTTGAAGTAAGACCAAAGCTTAGATGAAAATACCAAGTAGAGTAGCATCTGTCTTCACGAGTGTTGCCTTCGCCCTTCGGTACTGCGACTTCCACGGGTCTATTGTGTCCCTATCTTCACTCGAAGTGATAAACTAGAGAAGTCGCCCGCAAGGCACAGAGCTAGTGAGGTCGGCTGCAACCCATTAACGGATTAGGATGGCCAACTAAAGTAAAATAATTAAAGTACTAAACTGAGTTATTTGAATATAGGAGCAATCGTCAAGCTTAAATCTAACCCGCTTTTAAAATTTTTGCAATATTTACGTTGCACTCCAATCACAATCAAGTACAAACACGATAATTGCGGGGAAAAAACTACGTATACGCAGATCATTCTTTGCCAAAAACGTGAAGTCTTCTTGGAAGAAGATAGTACAACTAACAAAAGAAATTTCTGTGAGCTGCTAGGACAGCTAGTTTCTAAAAAAAAATATTTTAAAAAACTTTGTCATTTGGAAAACTTTACAAACGCATGTGAGGGCAGTGTATTGCGTAGTCCCCACATGCCTAACACAGCTGACCGACTTTATTTTTTTATGTTTATGTATTATGTGTATATGTATGTGTGTGTGTGTCCGATGTATGTGAATGGGAATTTAAAATATTATACAAAAATCCCGCAAGTAAATTGAATGCCGTAGTAGACCCGTACAATTGCCTTTCGGACCGACTGTCTTTAGTCTGACTTTTGTCGCGACAAGTTGAAGTTGAATGCATGACAAAGTGGTAGTAATTCTTTTTATTTTCATTTTTTTTTACCATATTTTTTCTATATAATATTGTCAGAATGAATGCGAGCAGTAAAATTTATTATGTGGTTGTTGTGCATAAGTAATCAGTGTTGGGATGTTCTATTGTTGTCAGCAGCAACTCGTAAAAATGATGATGAACCAAGTTCAGTGATTTTATGTTTGACAGGGTTAAGGACAACTTAAAGAGACAACCAACCTCAACGCAGAACTAAATTCAAAATGCAGTGAAAGCATTTTAGTTTTTTTGCAATTAGTTTTTAATTTAGAAGTTGAGAGTGCAGCAGCTGCAGCACATAAATCCCATGCCAGCACACACACGCTCTTCCATTTGGTTGGCTACGTCGCTCATTAAGTAATTTGTGGTCAAAGTTATTATACCCTAACTGTGCGAGATAAGGACAATTAACTAATGCGAGTGGTTTGGTGTGTTCCAAATGTGAGTTTCCAAAATGTTTTTAATTCTTAAGCAATAGAACCAAGTGCATTTGCTTAAATCTCGATTGCTCAGCGTTGCGGCGAAGAATAGTATCAAAACGAAAATTTCTTTATATTTTTTGTTAATCTCAGTTTATCTTTGCAGCATAGTTGCCTTGTCGTAGTAGAAGTGCAAAGTTTTTTGGCAAATGCACCAGCTTTGTTGCGTAATCATAGAACTTTATTTCTTTTATCTACAGCTTTCAAAGCTCGAAAATCGTCTATATCGCCATATATCGTTTTTCAAATTAGGATAATGAAAGAATAAAATTAAGAAATATTATCTTCGGAATGAAATTGATTTTTTTAATTCCCTTATTTAAAACTCGTGGAAAAGTTTGAATACCAAGCAACCAGGGTTCGTTAAATTATGTCTATCTATTCTACGTTAACTCAATAATGAGAATTTGAATTAAAATTAATCGAAAACTCGAAAACAATTTTTAGCTTTCTTAATGTATGTATGTTTAGTTATGAACCTAACGTCAGGTCAACAACTAGCGGCTCCGCAAAATGCCCAAGCAAAACTTGCCTATCACTCTTCGAAGCGATGATAAGTCATGTCAAGAATAGTTATTACTTTTCACAACTGACTCTCTCATGCTTATGTCAATAAATTTATCGGTTTGGATCTTTTCATCGCTTCCCATTTCCTCACTTTAACTTAAGATCGACTTAGTTCCATGTTGTGGCCATCGGCCTTTCCAAGTATCGAAGTTTCGGTCGTCGAAGTACGTTCTAATAAACAATATTAATAATTTAATTTTAATGAAAAAACTCGTTGACTCAACATTGTTTTCATAACTTTCCTTATAATTAATAGGTAGACATAGCAATTGTAAAATATTTGATCAGTTTCTTATGATACTTTTTCGAAACAATAAGCTGCTCCGCCCACAAATTAGTAGATATCGTTCTTCTGTAACCTAGGCTTTTTTAAGAAGATACAAATGCAGTTATGCGAAAACTGTTCTCTTTTCTTAGAATTAGGTAAGAAGGCTTGCTAGGAACTGACAAGTAGAGTCGTATTCTATATGAATTTTTCTTAGAATTAGGTGACCACTTAAAGTTTCTATGAAAGTTTGCTAGGAACTGATAAGTAGTGTTTGTCTTATGATATATGCAAAGCGAATTTAACAACGTATAGAGTGGATATTTCTCTCTTATGATTGTTAACCATTTTGGAGTTCATGGAACGACTTGGACTCTATCGGTCAGAAATGTTAAATTCTCTATGGTAGTAGTGCATTGAAAAATCCATGCATGTATTTCTTCTTCGCAAATAATTTTACAACAAAGGTAAATTGCGCAACTATTACAACCCAACATATGTTGCATTTTCTGAAAAACTAAACAACTATTTATATTAAATTTTGAAATGGAAAACTAAAAATGTGTCGTCGACGGTTTTGGAATTAATTGCATTTGGGTTAAATTAAAACTGTCGGAGGGCCAAATGGTTGGGCATGGCTTGCCAAAATGTAGTAATTAGTCAAAGCCGCAAATGCGCAGACACATTTATAATGCACACACACACACTTACAATGCCACACATGTGAGTGTGCGTGTGTGTGTGTGTACATATATGGCTTTCAAATTCAAAATGGCTAAAAGGATAAAGTGCGCTACGCTAGTTTAGCAGGCGCTCTCACTCCAATCCGCTGCTTGCCTTCCGCTGTAACACACTCTCTGTGTCCCACTCTAGCCTAAGCCTGCCTAAAAGTTATTGTCGTCTAGACTAAAAGCGTATTTATGTCCGCCCGATAGACATCTTAATTGTGCAGGATTATGATATAGAGCAATTGCACCCCGCCTCAAGCATTCAGGCTCTGGAGGAGAAAAAAAGAGACAAACCCGAGAGAGCGCAGCAAATAAAACGCAAATATTTTGTCGAAATTGAAGTTTATATTGAGAGACATTAACTAACTACAAGATACATACATACATATATATATATAGGAATCAACGCTAAGGTTATTAACCTTGGAATAATAATTGACTATCTGCTATTGTCTATGGGCTACAGAGAGTATTCGATATATCAGGCTTATGCATAATACACAGAGCAGCAGCTACCCCTATACTGTTGGGTGACAGCTCCAGCTTTTCTTATCACAGTTATGTCGCACGTTTCCGGAATGTGAGGCTTAATAGAGGCCTGGCTCCCGCTGCTGCTGCTGCTGCTCCACTTGTTTGTGCTGCGGCTCCTCAACGCTAGACTGCGCCCTGCGTGTTTTGCGTCGGCTACGCCAGTTGAATTTCGCCTTGAGACTCTTTAGCGCACTGGAAGTTTTTTGACTATTTTGCGTCTTTTTACGCAATTTCCCAGCACTACCAGCACTTGGCAGCTGCGACGGTGGCGGCAGCGGCGGTGGTGGTGCGGCTGGCTGCGCTGGTTGTGCCTCTTGTGGCAGACGTGTTATGCGCGTCAATTTAAGACGCGAACGTGACATGGCCGCTGGGCATTGTCCCAGCTCGGCAATGGAGCACATCTGCGGTCTATGACGCGAGCTGACCAGCTCGAATTCCTCCGGTTCCGGCCAGCTATGTGCATGCGAGTGCACGGAACGTGCATCTATGGCATTTGAGCGTTCCAGCTCTAGTTCGCTCGCCTGCTTGCTACGTCGACTGCGATAAGCTGTACCAGTGCCATCGATTTCTGCCTCCAGCAGTGAATGCGCATCTCCTACAGAGCTCAATTGCGATATTTGAGTTTGCAGCATGCGATGTGCTGGCGTTGCGGCACCGGCCGTCCCTAGTGCCACATGTATAGGCGCTGCAAACAGATCCTGCTTGCTCTGTGTGCTCAGCAGTGTGGCATGCGAACCATCTAAGGATATACGATGCAAGCGCTGTGAGTAACGTGCACCATTGCCCGCTGCAGCCGCTCCACTCGTCGTTGTCGTTGTCATTGTTGTACGCATGCTATCCTGCAAAGATAAATGACATAAGTCTTGACGAGCTGACGAGCCCAACTTGATAGTTGTCAGCTCCTATGACTGCCATTTCAACTCACCGTCGTATGCAGTCGTATGGAGCCACGCTGATTGCGCCTCAAAGCGCTGTAGTAGTTGTGTGGCTGACTTTGACTTTGGTATTTTCTTGAGAGACGAAAATGCCGTGCCAGTGTAACCTAAGTCCGCCAACAAAATGAGATAAGTTCAAAAAAAGGCATCAAGTGGCAACAAAGTGCTGGCGCAAAATTGAACATTTCGTCCTTACCTTAAAAGCCTCACGAAATTTATGGCTCATAATATTATACAGCAGCGGATTGATGCACGTGGATAGAAAGTAGAGCACTCCGGACGTGTAATTCAATATGTTGAAAATGTCATTGAAAATGGGTGATGCAATGCCCGCCGCACTGCCATAAACCGCCATCAAACGTTGCGCATGAAACGGAGCCCAACATATGAAGAAGGCAACAGCCACGGCAACTGCAAGTGGAACGAAAAAAAAAAAAAAAAAAAATACCCCCAAACGGAAGCACATTTCCGCCCATTATACATTAAATAAGCATATCGTGGCAGAAGGTAACGCCCACGCTTACCCAGCATACGTATGACGCGTGTCTGTGCGCTGTGGCAACGATGTATGTCGTAGGAGCGACGTGGTAGAGCCTGCAGCAGACGACTACGCTTTAGCTTGACTCCTATCAGCACGTAGAGCACACAGATGGCCGTCATCGGCCCGCCAAAGAACAGAAAACCGGAAACGACAAACACATGGGCAAACAAGTCGTTTTTCATCTGCCAAAAGAAATATATATTGTAGATGAGCAGACAGACAGACAGACAGACAGACAGACGGAGAGACAACAATCCGGATGAGCTATAAAACGTTTTGAAGCGCAAAGAGTGAGAATTTAAGAAAATTTACCGTACATGATGAACCCGTCTCTGGCGGCAGCAGTGGCACCACCGAGAATTGTATGGCTTGTGGCAGCGCCAACAGCAAAGCCGCAATCCAAATGGCAAAGATAAACTTGATGGCACGCGACAGCTTTGACATGGTATGTTGTCTGTTGGGATTTCAATCAGTGCGAAAAGTGACTCAAATTGCTGTCACTCAGTCACTCACCTAAATGGATGACAGATGGCAATATAACGTTCCACGGTGAAGGCCGTAATAGTTAATACTGTTGCATTAGCTGCGGTCTCGGATAGAACGCTCTCCAAGATGCAGATACCATCGCTGAAGGGATATTTGTTTGGTAGCCATAGATTGTACAGATCTTGCGGCATGCCTGAAATGGTGAGAATTGTTAGGTATTTTGTTTCTTTATTCTTATTTTATTTATAAATAAAAAGAAATGTGAAGAGTTAAATAAATAAGTTCCCATAAGTTCATTCACAATTGAAGCGGTGGGTAAAATTTTTCAATTTTTGAGAATTTAACGATAAAGCTTGATTTTTTTAATCTTGTATTTAGATCACATTTGAGATCACTTTTCATACAACCTATTTCAGAAATCGACTGTTCCAAAATTAAGCTTGGACTATAACTTCTTAGGTAAAAATGCCTAGAGTCACTTATAGACAAAAATCTCAAAGAGCGCCAACACATTTAAATTGTGAACTTTGTTTTGATAAGATTGAAGCTTCAAATATTACAATTATTGAAGTACATATTATAATTATTGAAATTCAAATATCAATAAAAATTATATATTTTTGCTTTTATTCACCTTATGATTGAAGGTTAAATATAGTTTTTTATTTAAGAAAGCAAATTAAACAGTCTCTAAATAACAATCGGCTTAAACAATCACAATATTTGCATTTTATTGTAAAATTTCGAATAAATAAATTGGACTTTTTCAACAATTCTTAAATTCTCTGAATGAAATGTGTTACCGAATTATATATTTGGGTTTGCAATAGGTTTTTTTTAACTTGCTGCAAAGATGTTTGTACTAAGCTTATATTAGCCTAAAAATCGTTGTTGCTCTAACTTCGCATAGAATTCATGTTGAACTTACAACAACGAGTAACACTTAACAATAAATTATTAACAATGCACTCGACATAATTAAATATAATAAATTTCCACTAATTTGAAAAGGCCAACTAAATTTGGATTTATTATTATTCTAATTATGTGATTAAATTATTGCAAAGTGCAAAAGCATATAAAATGTTGCACTTCGTTTGGGCATTGAAACATAAATTTTAAAATAAATAAAGCTTAAATTTGATATTTTGTTGATTGCCAACATAATTGCTGTCAACTTAGGGCTTAATATTTAAAATTAAAATAAAGTTACTAAGCAAAGAATGCTTTTTGTCATTCACAATGACAGCAAAAATGCCGTTTGCCATTCACAATGATTCGTCAGGGTTGTCATGTCAACTAAAACTATCGCAGAAATATGAAACAA
Organism: Chymomyza procnemis; assembly: GCA_035046065.1. NCBI lineage: Eukaryota > Metazoa > Arthropoda > Insecta > Diptera > Drosophilidae > Chymomyza > Chymomyza procnemis. The sequence goes on from JAWNOJ010000026.1 coordinate 1,797,160, forward strand.
AAAGTGCAAAATGTAATAACAATTTTTCCATGCTTAAAAATCCAAATCAAATTTATTGCTTTAACTATTTCTGATAGACTCATAAGGGAGTAAACAAAGTTACCAAAATAAAGTCAAATATCATAATCTTAAAATATTATTCTTTTTTTTGGTGCCGCTCAACAGTCAATAAACACGAGTAACACGAAAATTTAAAAAAAAAAAAAAACAAACCAGTTCTTTAGTTCGTCTCTTTTATATATGGATTTCTTTTTCTATTTTTAAAGATCGCAAAAAAACTTGTTGACCCAATGAGCCGAATACGGGGAATAAATTGCAGCTGTTTTATTTTGTTTATTTATTTTTGGAACTAAATCAAATTTTATAAAGTTTAATTATATTGCAAAATAAAAAAATGCCGTAAAGTAAATAATAAATTAAATTACTTTAAGATGGCGCCAGAAATTGCAATTGTTGGCGTTGGAAATAAATGCCAGTCTTAAATTTATTTTGCGAGTATATAAAATTAAATCGATTTACGATTCACTTTCTTATTTTGTGATTTGAATTACAATGCCGCAGCTAATTAAGAAAAAAATGTTTATTTCTAAAAAAAAAATATGTATGCGGCATAAGTACAAAGCAGACTTACGTCTGAGCACCACATAAGCTGCTGCCAGTAAGTTATCATATTTCCTAAGATTATGTGATATCGTACAAACAATACCATAGCAATAGATATCTTCGCTTCTTTTGCATATTCTTAACAACGTAAAACATTTTACATAATCAACTTTGACTTTTTTATGTCGGCTTAGAAGTTGTTAAACATCTTTCGTTTGCATACATTCAGATCTTTGAACTTTTCTCTCCCAGCGCAAACTCATGAACTCGACGTTTTCGCTTTTTAAGTCTTTCAGTTATTTTATGTTTATTAAAATGGAAACATCTCGAGAAAACAAAACCAAAAAAATTTGAATAAAAGAAAAATCATCTTGTTAACGACTTTGGTCAAGCATTATCTTGAAATTAAACCACGGATTAAATTTGTCGTACATCAAAAGTTTTTATTAAAAGCTTCTGCCGCTGAATAAATAAAATCTTTTGTATCGAACGCACTTTAACTATAAATCTGTGCATTTTTTTTACAAATATTTTTTATGGCTTTTTAAAACTGGTTAGTTCAACTAAACTTTTCCTTAAAAATTAAATGACTAAATTAAGAAATTTGCATAAAGGCTTATATTAACAGATCAATCAGATCGTTGTAGTGATGCGAATCTGGTGGGCTAGGTAATTTGCGTGAGGTGAGTCAGACATTTTTTTAACAATATGAGATGGTTACTATGTTAGGGAGCTTTAAGGAAATTGGTATATTGGCATTGATTCAAATTAATTTTTCGAAATTGTAACTATCTATTAAATAGGTTTCAAGTCTATGTAGGAAAAAAATTAATCAATCATGAAAAGAAAAATAATGATCTCTCAACACTTTTTTTTGGGAGTTTTGGTTTTGGTCTAAAATTGTTCTTCCTTTCTGAATGCTGCTATAACTTATTGCAAAACAAACCATACCCAAAATGTTGAAGTTTTGAAAGAGTTTTATTTAAATGCTGCAAATCGTACTTTCTAATTCAAGGGATTTTTTTTAAATGTTAAAACTACAAATGTTTGCAAAATTGCGTGAAGCGTTTGTGCTTCTCCAGTTTCAATGTTTATGTTAGGAACCCCGATACAATGGGATTTATAAGCTTTTATATAAGTTTCAAATCCTCAAACGACTGTGCTATCTATTACATGTAATGCAGAGTTTATATTAAAACCCCAATACTATGGCATTTATAGAATTATTTATAAACTTCAAATGCTTACAGAGCTGAGCTATCTATCTTATTTTCCGAAACACAAGAAGCTTCAAATGCAGTATAAAATTAAAAAAAAATACTTGTAAATCTATAATTACTTAAAAAATAATTACAAAACTCACCCGAACACAGCAATATCAAATCGGATATAGCCAGATTGAAGAGATAGAAATTTGTTGCGGTATGCATAAAATTATTTCTGGAGATCACAATGCAGGTAATGAGATTTCCCAGCACGCCGGCCACAAAGATGAGTGCATAGCAAACGCTCAAAATGGTCAGCAGCGACATGGGTGTCTGTGTGCCAAGTAGAGCGCTCTCCTGCTGTTCCTGGTCGGGCTGCCAGGGTGCGGCTACCCCCTGCATGCTTAGCAGTAGATTGGTCAAATTCTCGGCCGAGATATTTAGCACTTGGGTCAAATTCAAATAGAATTTTTCATTTTGAAACATTTGCAAGTCACTAAGCAACGGAGCCATGGCCAAGTCCATGCCCCCCATGGAGGCATTGCTGGCCATCTTTGTGTATATCCGTGTGTGTGTGTGTGTTTGTGTGTGGGTGTGTATTGGCTTGGATGTATTGCCGTCAAAGTGTCATTTGCCAGTTATCTGGAAGAGAAGAAGGCAATATTGAAAAATGCTTTATTGCCGCATGGCTCAATATTAATTCAATTTCAAGACTTTCCGACGAAATTATATGGCAGATATATATGTATGTATATTTTGGCAATTTAATTTGGTTTATTTGTTTGTCGAATGTTTTTTGCCTATGAATTTCACGCACTGATGTTTTCATAATGCGAAAAGTTTGCCCTCATCAATTTACTCTTAGGCTGGCGCACTTGGTAAGGCCAACAGGGCACAGCGGCGTCGTTGGGATGCAATAGTCAAAATAATATTCATTTTTAACAATAATGCAAATTTTTTATCTGAAGTATCTGTAAGTTACGAGGAGGCCTGAATAGTTGCTGAGATATCGAATGTATCTTTTATTTCGTGCTCAGATATTCGAAAATTTTCAATGTTTTGTTTCAAATGCGATATACTTTCTATAAAATATATATTTTATCAAAATACTATTACAACTAACAGGCGAGACTACTAGGAGAGACTACCTTAATTCAAACATTCGATGGCCGTCCTATTTCTGTAGACTTCGCCTTATAAAAATACTTTCTGTAAATCAGCGCAGAACACACTTAGACATGTTATTTTTGCATAAGCCCTTTCGCGGGGTACTTAACTTAAACGCACTCCTTAACAAAGCTTCTTTTTTCATTCTATCCCAAGTAAATCGTAATTTTCGACCTTTAGGACTACCATTTCAGATCTAATTATGCATTGCACTATCCTTTTCGCGTCATATGCTATAATAACCTTTAGGATTTCCTTTCATATGTACGATGTATTAAGTTTATCTTTTTCTCTATCTTAACCCATCTTGATTCACGAAATGGAGCATCTTTGAGCAATCACAAGTCCCCATGAAACCCCAACTTGGTCTTGATGACTCCATTGTTAAGAAATATTTCAACTTTTATGTTACTTCCAGTTTTCATCTTTTACATTGTAAATCCAAGTTCCTAGGCGGTCCCAGATGTGAGACATTGAATATATTTCAAAATTTCATCCCATAAGGTTAATATATTTTTTTTTATAATTAATATTGATTAAGTTGAGGTAGCGTACACGCCTCTAAGTTGGTGTTTCGAGTCTACGTATGGCTAACAAATAGACGCTGTTTACCTAGCATAATCACCTTATGCTTCGCCTTTGGAGCTATGACCATAATGACCATAACTCAACTGTAGTTTTAGCCTTAAATTCAAAATTAATAAGAATAATAATTTTCTTTTTAAAAATTATATTATTATAACTCGTACCAAGTAACAGGCGAGACTAACACCCGGCCCCCAGTGTGCCCGCTTAACGCCGCCACTGGTCTGCGCACCATTTTGTGTTTTCACGCTTATCCTAGCCATAAATTATCCATTAGTTAGTTACCAGACTGTTTAAAAAAAATTATATTTCGTTTTTAGGGACCACTTGGGCCTCTTGTTTACCTGCCAATTTGTAGGCAGGTGTCTTGACAGCAACAACAATAGCACAACAACAATAGCACAACTATGTGGGCCCAACGTGGGGCGTATCTCACCTGCTGTCATTCACAAGTTACTCAATTTGCATTGCTAATTGCCGTTTAATCTATGAAATATCTTAGCATATAGGAGACATTTATCTACGCAACGTGCTGGCCATATTCGCAGTTAAGGATTTCCAAAAAGGGTTTGCATTATAAACATATTAGTTATCATTTTGGCCAAGGTCGTGCCCGGCCCAAACACATACTACAATATATAAACCTACATAAATATTTCCAATATTACTTTGTACATAAAATAATATAATGCCTAGACATACGATATTTGCATACTCATTCATGCACAGTAAATTTATGTTGTTTTTATGTTTTTGTTGTCGTCGTTGTTGTTGTTGTTGCTACTCTTGCTATTTTTATCTATATAAAAATTTGTTTTTTTTTTATATATACAAAAGTGTTGCATGTTTGAAGAATTTTTGTCAATATTCAATACTAAATTTTATTAAACTGGTTTTGACTTTTGTCGTATCTGTGATTTGCCTTTTAATCACCAAAATTATGCACCATTTGTGAATCTCTCTCTATGCCCAAAAAAAAAAAAAACCGCCAAATAGTCAATAAGCCAATAAACCAATAGACAGACAGAGAGACTATCGGACCGATAGATGATTCCACAGATGCTCTGGACATAGCCCATAGACACTGCTGCGGACACCCAGACGTGTACCCGTACCGGACCCACTGTCAACTGGCCAGCTCAGTCATATAGATAGACATTTGACCAAAAAAGCGCTAAACAACAAAAGTCATAAAAAAGTTTCAAATCAGTTTCGGACTTTGATACACTTCTGGCAGGGGCTATGCAAACTTTGTACTGCTTTTGGAGCAATACAAAAGTAGCACAGTTTTGCTTCCGACCTACTTTTTGTTAAATAATAAATAATAGTAATAAAAAAAAGTTTAATTTGTTTGTATTTCATATGCTCAGATTTCGGGGTTGATTTATAGAAGTTGAGTATAATGATTGGAGATAGTAGCTGAACATTGTTGTCGCTGCTGTTATTGTGAATTTTTTCAGCTCCTAAAAAGCAACTTGTCAGTTTTGAAATTTGATTTGACTTATTGAATAAAATAAATTTAATTTGAATTTGTTAAAAATATTCTAATTACTAATAAAATACTTGTAAATAATTGCCTTAATATTTTATGCATATTTATAAATAACGCATGCATGAGTAATTAAAATATTATAAATAATTTTATGCGTCATTTTATTTTTTAACAAACCAAACACATACTTCAAGTTAATCGGATTTTTATAGCTATTATTCGGGCATAAAAAGTGCCTAAATGGCTGAAAGAATTTAAAAGTTGATTGACATTTTCAAAATTTGTTGTGGAATTTAAATAAATATTTGGAGAAAAAGAAAAATGTTAATTTTTTTAATTTTTTTTTGTTTTATTTTATTTTTAAATACTGGCTTCTTGTGACATATTTTTCTTCTGCTTAAGCATTATTTTTAATAAATGATTATGCAAAACAAATACGAACTCATACACATAAATCGTTTTTTACGAAAATATCAATATGTACTCAATTTTTTAATAGTTTGTACATTTAGTTTTTTAAATTAATTTTTTGTTTTTTTAAAGTTCTCTATATTTTCATGAATTATATATATTTCATGAATTATATTAGCTTTTTCAGCCCAAATAAACACAAATCTGATTTATAAATGTAAAAATGTACTTTAAAAATTTATATATGAAAAATATATATTTGTTTAATGTAGAGAAATTTTTAATTTAATTTTTTATTTTTTATCGCTTTTTATCTTTTTAAATGTTTAATTTAAATTTATTTTTAATTTTCAATATATGTTTATAGTTATATTATTATAATTTATTTATTTAATTTCAATATAAGTGTCAACAAAAATTTGATTAATAATTAATAAAAATAGTACTTCAAAAATTTAATTATGAGAATATATAACTTTATTGTTTTTAATGTTTATTTTTTCAGTTTATTAAGGTAACTTTTTGTTTTATACCGCATCTTGTCTTTTTATAAATTTATATAAATTTTATTGTATTTTAATTTTCATTGCATTTTATTGATATTAAAATGTTTTATTTTTTAATTTTAATATAAGTTTTTTCACACCAAATCAACATAATTGCGATTTACAAATCAAAATGTTAGTACTTAAAACATTAAATTAAAAAATAATGGCTTTAATTTTCTTTAATTTAATTACTCTCAAATTAATTAATTTAAATTAAATTAATTTATCTAAATTTCCATGATTTTAAAGTCGGATACATTTTTTATTTATTTTGTATGAAGTGTTTATGATTTGTCGAAATTATGGAAAAATGATTAAAAAATTTAAATATGAAAAAATATTACTTTAATTTTTTGCTAACTTAATTAATTTAAATTCAAACAACTTTTTTCCTCATATAAATATGAAAAAAATAATACTTTAATTTTTATCAATTTAATTAATTTAAATAAAAACAATACACGTTTGTTTCATTTTTTCTTTGTATTTATTTGTATATTTTTTATTATTTCACACATTTTTTTATTTATTATTTTTGAAATGCTCATCATTAGTTAAAATTTATTTTCAAACTTGTTTGATTACAAAGAAATACGAAACGAAATTGTTTTTAGATAATATTTGATATAAGTGTATGTGTTTCTTTTCTGACATTTTTTATATTTTGCACGTAATATTTTAAACTAATATTCTATGCACGTAAAAAGAAATATATTGTAATTTATGTTTTGAAATGCTTTAATTATATTTTTGTTTCCTTTTCATTCTTTATAATTTGATTACATATTTATATGATGCTTGATAATTTTCTACATTTTTTAAATTAATTTTTATACATTTATTATTTTTTTTTTTCTATATATATTACTTTCGCTTATTTGCTATTATTATTTTGTATTAGTCATTTCTTTATTTTTTTATTTTTATTTATTTATTAATTATTTTTTCCTTTTTTTACGTTTTGTACAGTTAAATTAGCTCATATTTCATGAATTTGTTTTCCGCTTGGATCTTTCGTAATTCTATACAATTGTTTTATATTTTACCTAGCAACATATCTAATTCTAGTTCATGAAATTCTTTCAATATCTTCAGTATAACAATCGAAATTAAACCATGTCGAAGGGTTGACCCTATCTGTATTTTTAAAAAATTAAATAAAATAAGTTCTATCGTTAGCTACATAATAAAAGATTATGTAGGTATTGCGTGACCATATTCCAGTTGTGTACGGCAATATTTTGTTTATGAAAATACCAACACTTTTCCAGAAATAAATTGCAAACATTTTTTTTATTTTCCACTTTTTAAAAGCCGAAATCGAGTCAACTACAGAGTATACTATAGTCATATTAAGTTTACTCTACTCCGTGGACATTATGAAAATTTACACATTTTTAAATTTATTATTTATTTACATTAAGCTTGATAATATTTTAAAGATTTGCGTGTATAAAAAATTCAATTTCAAACAGCAAATAGCGTCAGCTAAAAAAAAACTAAACCACGATCAAAGCCAAACCTCTATTTTACTTAGTTCCTGGTCTAGAGTCTGCATTGTTACGCGAGTTCAAAAACCAAAAGAGTATAAATGCTTCATGGTCCCAAAAACTTAAGGCGTTATTTTTAAAGCAGTTCTGAAATGTGCCTATTTTGCATATGAAATTGTTTAAATGTTAAATGTTTATAACAACAAAATAACAACAAAGTCGATATATCTAATCTAAAGTTTTGTATCTATGGCTGAGTATCTTTTGGATTTTGGCTTGATTTTATTTTATTTTTATTTTTTACTTAAATGTTTTAACTTAATTGGCGACAAGCGTTGAAAATGTCGCGTGCCGAAGTGGGATTGCCTACATAGAGACAAACTTTTTAACTAATCGCCTTTAAGTTTAGCTTTAATCTAAAGTTCCAAAGCTAAACACATCACTGAATTATATTGTATCTCATTTAATTGTATTTATTTATGTATCTTTTTTGTTTTTATGCTTGTGTGTGAGTTATTTAAAAGCACATAAATTATATGCATAATATATCTATTTTTTTTTTTTTGGTTTTTTTAATTTTTTATTATTGTTAATCAGTTGTCAGTTGGCAGCAACAGCATTAAGTTAATATTTGGTGAATTTAAAACACGTTTAATTTAAATTTATTAAACGAAAACATTTCGATTTGCGGCACTTGTATTGTATCTCTACCTCATATTGTATCTTTTTGTACATATTTATTGGTATTGGCTTTGTATCTTTTTCTTATGACTTCAAGTTGCTTCGATTCGATTTCGTTTGCGATGTTTGTGCATGCATATGCGTGCATTGCACTCTATTGATATCTGTCTCGCTCTCTATCTCTCTCTCTCACTCTATCATACAAACTCACACACTATAGCTGACTCACTTGCACTTGTTCATTTGCATTGAGTTTACAGTGTGTGAGAAAAGTATTCGCTTTCTGTTGCATAACGAAAGAACAAGAGTTAATAAAATTTAACTCGAAGAAAAGGAACACGAAATTTATTTTTAACAAACTGTATCATGTGTTTTCATCTGGAAATGTTTTGATTGTTGCGTCTTTTGTTAAAACAAAACTGCCCCAAATTTGGAGGCACGATAATTTATACTCATATTATTGTTAAAAAGAATGATAATCTCTTAGGAATTGAAGGCATATAAAATTTAATATTGAATATTGAGGGCCTCGGTAGTGTGGGTGTAGCGTACTCGCCTCTAAACCCAAATGTGCTTGGTTCGATTCCACCCTGCAGCACTGGTGCGATTGTCTAGCAGAACCGTAGCTAGCAATTATATAGACTCTATTTACCTTAGAAAATCTGTCCAAATTAAAGAAACCCCCGTTTGAATTCGACTGTAAAAACTGTATGTTTCTGTTCTCTTCGAACAGCTATTAATCTCTAAAATATCACCATGCTCCGTCTATGGAGCGATATCACAGTCAAGAGGAATAAATTTACTTACTAAAGTTTATTCAAGAGGGATAAGTACTCCTTTTAAACAACAAATAAAACAATATCAAGAAAGAATAAGAAGAGAAGAACCAATCAGCCAGCGAGAAACAAAATAATATCGTGGAGGGAATAAAAATTAAAGACGATATTTTACGAAAGTATTTGCAGATCAGCGATACAAACAAGAAGCCATCAAATTTGCAGTCAAGCGATTTGTTATGATCATTTTCCACACTTTATATCAGAAATACAATATCCTAATCAAAGTTTTATCTTGCACGCTTATTTTTAATGCAAACAACCTTTAAAGACGGTTATATTTAAAAATTGTTTGAACTTTGCTTAATTAAAGACGATATTTTACGAAAGTATTTGCAGATCAGCGATACAAACAAGAAGCCATCAAATTTGCAGTCAAGCGATTTGTTATGATCATTTTCCACACTTTATATCAGAAATACAATATCCTAATCAAAGTTTTATCTTGCACGCTTATTTTTAATGCAAACACCCTTTAAAGACGGTTATATTTAAAAATTGTTTGAACTTTTGCTTGCATCCAACTTACAGGTTTGCTTATATTGAAACAGTTGAAATGACTGGATGATTGATTGAACTCTTTCAACTTTAAAATAAAACATAAACAAAACCAGCTGTTTCAGTATAGTTTTACCAACTATCAATTTTTTGTGCTATTCAAGAACAATAACAAATAAATTATTAATAACTGATTATACACAAAAAATATACTTGGGAACATAGAAGTTTTATACTAAAATACAATAACGTAAAAATTGAAGTATCTTTTGTTCGAACACTTTTGTGATGCACTGTTCACTTTTATCTTTCAAACAAAATGACCTTGATTTTAAGTTATTATCAGAGGAGTTTTATGAACTCCACGATAACTTCACAGCACTTTTGCGAACTCCTTGCATTTTCACTAAAAACACTCAATCTCACAAAATGATTTTATTTATTTATTTACAAATCGTTGCTTCTTGCATGTTAATAAATGGTCAAATATGTGTTTGATCAATCTAACTTTTCAATAAGCATTTTCATTTTTAATTTATGCAAACTTCAAATTATTTGTTTAATTTAACTTTAACACAAAGGCTAATTTTAAAAACATTTTCGGATTTTGTTTAATTAACATAAACAGCAACCGCTAAAAACCACACCAAAAAACATGATTACTTTTTATTTTTGTATTTTTACGCGTTCCACGTTTGGTTTATTGTTTTGTTTATTTTATTTATATATTTTTTAATTTTATTACTTATTATTTTCTTTGCGGCTGTTTGGTTTGCGTTCAGCCCACGCGACAAAAGGCCAGCATCCGACTGACTGATTTTGGCCAAAATACAAAAACAGACAACACCAAAAAATTCTGTTCAACTAACAGTGACGCAACAGCGCAGTAACAGCGAGCTAACATCGCCTCAACTACCGGTTGCTCGGACAGCTGTTAAGCGCGCTCTGTTAATTCGATCCGTGCTGCTGTTGCTGCTTATCTTCTCTTCTTTTTTCATATTCGTTTTGCCAAATTGAATATAAATGCAAATATTTTTTACTCGTTTGCTTTGCTTATCGTTTCGTTTTTTTTCTCTCCATTTATATTCACGCATTCAAAGTTTTTATAGTTACAAATTGTTTGATTATGACAAGGACAATTTTGAGTACAATGGAATTACAATGTAAATGGTTTTTGCAGCACCTTTCCGGCACCTTCAGATATGAGCCAAAAGGTGCAATTACCGCCAAGCAGCCATGCAATAGTTACAAGAAATGCAGCGGACGAAATAAAAAAATATATTTTGATAAAGTCTGTTCTGGTATTCGAAGTAAAGAAAATGTATTCACAATAGACTATGCGAAAAATAATTTCTAGTAGAACAATGGAAATTATGTTATGAGTCATTGAGCAGCACAGTTAGTGGGCCTGGGTAGGGTAGTGGTAGCCTACTCGCCTCTAAGCTGGAAGGACGGTGATTCGACTTCATTACTAAGGAAGATCTCTGTTTATTGCAGACACCGGCTTTGGTATAAACTGTAGGTACCTGGTCTTTTCGAACAACTATTAATTGACAACAAATGCTGCTTATTTTTTTAACATTTTATCTTAGAATCTCACAAAGCTCTAGTTTATAGCAATTCTTTCTTGATAGTAATTTCTCTTAAATTAATCAAAACTTAACCCTCAACACCTTCTTAAAGTCAGATTGCCGTTTAATTTCAGTCGTGATTGTTGTGAACACGTTGTATACACACCGGAAATTGACAAAAGGCTACCGTCTGTCTGCTTGCAAGGACATAACCAGTCCAATACATATGCGAGCCCATTCATGCGTTCTGTTTGTGCCATTTCCACACTTTTTAGTATAATGATGACTGCCGAAATCGATGCGAAAATTGTGCAACATTTGGCAAAGTTTGCATATAATTGAAAAACGCAAGCTAAATATGCTAAGTGGATTTCACATTAAAAATATTTCAATTGAAATTGTTAATGGGAACATTCCTGACAAATGGATTTTCATATGCGCCAAAAGCGAAGAAAAAAAAAACAGCGAAGGAAAAATTAAATTAAAAAGCGCCATTTATGGTTGGCAATCAAAGCAGCAGAAAATACTTATTGCAAATAAAATGTAATCGCCGTCATATAAACGAGACAGACAAGACACTCTGGATTGGACTGGTATGGGTGACGGTGTTCGAAGGCGCCTGTGCGCGGCTTTAATGTTAACCACATTTTATGACTCCCCCGGGATTGCCACTATGTAGTTAGTTTTATCTATTTTGTAAGCTTCGCGGCTCGTAAAATGCGTCCAGCCAATCTATTTCTTATTTATTTGTGAAATAATAAAAAACGGCAAAAAAAAATAGCAGCGAAACAAAACGAGAGCGCAAAAAACAAGAAACGTCTATAAAACGCCAAGTCAAATAAATCAAATGCAAGAGACCTACACAAATAGATACACTCATACTGGGTACACTTGATGAATCTATTTCTAGGCAATATGCAAATAATATAAAACAATTTTGGCACTTAATCATAACAAAGTCCTAAACAAACAACACAAACAACAATAACAAAACGAAACACCAGCGATGATAGTAAAGAAATAAAAACATGAACACGATGCTACATGTATTTAGTATGGTATGTACTATATATGCGATCCTTGAAGCAATTTAAAGGCAACAACTGTTCAACGTATCCTTTTCAAAGCGCTCCCACACTCGGCCAATCAAAACTCAGACGACGCACGTGCCGACAGGCGCCTCAGACCTAAAGTGCTGGAAAAACTTTGTAACGTTTTCATTTTTTTAATTTATTTGCTGCAGTACCGGCAACAGGCACCAGAGTTGCTTTACATTGTAGAAGTTTGCAACTAACTCTTAAATGTTATAAAACGATGTCTTTGAATTATGTACTTTGTAGATTGTTGTTTAACAATGTAGTCTATGGCTATACTTTGTTGATCCTTATAAGTAAAGCAAAAAATTTAATTAAAAGGAGCTAATTATACATTTTACTATACACTGCAACACCCCTAGTTAATCACACATATTAGTTTTCACTAAACTCACATGTTTTATTATTAGTCAGACAGACTTTTGCCAGTTCTTGGCATCCAATGTGGCAACAACTTGTAATAATAATAATAAATACATTTTGGGATAAATCACTACCTATGCACTAATCCTTTATACTTGTGTTTCTGTGAAATGAAACAAGTACATATAGTAGATTCTTTTTAATTAGTAAATGTATACCATTTTCAAGTCGATTTTGAGCAACACAATACCTAATGTTACCTCACGAAGAGGATATTGCAACCTGCAAAAAGTGGTTATGGGAGTTAATTGCTACCTATATACCAAAGCTTCATGCGTGTGTTTGTGTGAAATGTAAAGAGCGAATTCTTTAGATTCTTCTATATTTTTAAGTTCGAGACGATTTTGTGCTAGGCTATAGTTGATACTAATCAACTAGCAAAAACTACTTTATAATGAGTATACCTCAACCTACGTAATGCGATTCTTAAGTAGTTTTATGTGAATTTGCGGCACTCAACATCACCGAACATGATTTTTTAAGTTATGTTTCTAACTTCAACTCATATTTGCAATAGTTCAAGTTTTGCCTAAGATATAGATGCATTTATGGTGGTATATTAGTAAATCATCTAGTATTATGCACTTGCATCCAACTATGCCTTGATGAAGTTTGGAAAAAAGTAATCTCTTCCTCTTGAGATTTGCAGATCATAAAACGGGAGCAACTGTCAACTTATAATATACTGCATCGATGGTAATTGTCATCACATCATGCGTTTGGTTACCAGCAAGAAGCATAATATTCAGCCAAATGTTTACTTAGATTTAAAAGTGATATAAAATCATTGCCTCTTGAAATTTGGATATCACCAACTTAAAAACACTAAAGAAACCGTCGCTCTATACTGCAACGGTGGTAATTGCCGCCACTTAATATGAGTTTAACATTTTCAAATTCAACAATGACGATTTAAAATCACTGCCTGTTGTGATTTGGAGATCACCAACTTTAAAATCACAGTAGAAACGGTCGACTTATACTGCAACGGTGGTAGTTGCCCTCCACTTGACATATTCACATACCAGTAAGAAGTTTAAATATAAGCTCAAATTCAATAATGATGAAAGCACTACCTCTTGAGAGTTCAAGATCCCCTCCCGAAGATTTGCTAGTCCAGAGTACTTGTACCTAGTACTACATGCCTCATACCCCTTCTTCATTGTTATACAAACACATGTTATATTTTTAAGTACAATGAAATTGCTTTGTTTTATTTATGAATGTCGCGCATGACATCAGCGTTGCAAAGTTGACTTTTTTTTGTCGATGTTTGAAGTCAATTTTTGTCCTCGAACTTGTCCTGCAAGTCGTCAGCATTTTACTAAAATTTTTCTGCAAGTTTCCAATTCATTAAGTTTTATTATCCAAAACAAAAAAATATATATATATGTAGCGAGCCAGGCAAGCATTTCTTTTGCGCTTTTAACAATTTTTATCAAAAGTCATTTGCAGTTCGACCAACTCGTTTGGCCCATTTACCCGTACGGCACCCCTTAGCCGGAATCTAACCCGGTTCACCCGTTTGTTGGCCATTTGTTCGCATTTCGTCCTTTTTTCGATTTATATTGCCCACACACGCGGCAACAAGTCGCCGGCCATTTTGACATTCGCTCAAATGGCTAATTGTATCTGCTGTCTTTCGATTTGTAGTTAGCACGCGTAATGGTTCCATTGCCTTTCCAATAATTAAGCTAGAGCTGTTAGAGCTTCTTGCCAATTGCCAGCCAGCGATGGTCGGTAGTCGGTAGTTACCAACTTTTTGGCCGTGCCTCTCATTTGGTTAAAAGGTTTGTCAAATTTGCAATAATAAAATACAAAAAGTACGAAATATACTAAAAGTATCCAAAAGTAATGCGAATGGCAATAAAAATGATAAACGAAAAAGGTAAATAACTTTGGTGCACACATATTCTTCAAGCAGTTGCGTAGCCAGGAATATTCTTTGAAGGGATTTTAACTTATTTTTTCAATTTAAGGCTGCACTCGTCCCGGTAAACCTTAACTGCATTTGCAGTTACTCAGAAGTAAGTTTACTTCAAGTGCGATATGGTCAATGAAGCTTGACCTTTCGAAAAGGTTATCAATCATCATCTATTTCTTAGTAGTTTAGTTTCATAATAAATAAACCCTCTGTAAGTGTTCACCAAATTGTATTGAATTTCCGTGCAACGGGTTGTATGCGTAATATAATTGAAGAAAACTATTCGGCCCAAAGTACAACAATTTTCTTAAGCAAAATGTCAAAAGTGTGTACATAATTTGCGCCCACATTTTCAGTTTATTTAATTGCAAAAGGCAAATTTCCTTAAGAGGTCCTCACAACTAATTTACATGTGCAAACTGAAGCTCCAATAGCCGGCCGCCTTGACCAAACAATCTGATACTGGGTAAACTCATTGCCTCCATAAATCTAGATAAACGCTCTAGGACCAACCGCTGTGCTATCAAATCTGCGGTCGACCCTTTTTGATTAAACTGCTAAGCATGTGCGAGTGTGTATCTGTGTGTGTATCTATCTGTCTTTGTGTGTGCAGATATGTGTAAGCGCATCCGTCAGTACGTATTATGCTAATCAGTTGCTTTATTTTGCTGGCTGACAAATAGACTGAGCCGGTTTTTAATCCAACTAAAGTCACAGCTTTTTATTGCGACTGGCAATGGAATTACTCTCGACTTGGACAACTTAGAAGGTGGCGTATGCGTAATATTTAAAATTTACTACAAAACACCAAACTTTACTCAACTTGAAACAAAGAACTTAAACTGCGTTTAGATATACATGCCGTATACGTATTACTTGCGCCACATTAAATTGAATCATGCTTGAGTTGAACAATTTTCGGCGTAGCATGTTTTGTGGCATGCAGCAGCCGAATCTGTGGCAAACATTTTGGCAATAAAACGTAAACAGACAAACCATAATTCGCTTTAAATTTTCCAAGCAACTCATATACATAAAGATAGTAGATACATTCATATATTTCCCGCAGCATTAAAGCCGCTAAGACGGCAACATGCTCAAAAAAAAAAATTTGTGGCTATCGAGAATGATGTTGCGACTAGGGGATACACTAACGAGGACATTCCAAAGCATCTTGGATCACCTTTGCGCACGAAGCCTGACGAAACCCAACTTGCTCAACGCTGATCCTTTGGCTTATTTGATATTTTGTTTTGTTTTCAGATGTCAGAAATTTATAAAAAAAAAATTCACCTATCAGGCTAGGGATACGGATTAGTTTTATATTTAATTTTTCTTGTTATAATTTAATATTCATTAATTTTAATATTGTTTAAATAAAAGCCGAACTGGACTTAGTTGTACCCCAAAATGAATAAGTGATAAACTTATACTAGTAGACATTTCTTTGTATAAGTAAGATTACTTTGTTGCATTAGAAATTGTTTCCCTAGGCTCGTATACCATGTAAATTGAGAGTCTGCGCAACTCTGCTTTAAACTGTTAAATAAACATTCACTTATTGTTAAATATGTATTCTTAAGTTTTAGAGGAATTAACGCGTTCTAACAACCTTTATTATGTATTTAAATTTTTCATTTCTGAAATAAATTGAGTTTTTAATTTTTAATAACTAATATTAAATGGATTTAATAAATGTGCTTTTTTGAAGGGTGAAATGGATTTTAAATTCCTCTTGTTTTATTTTAAGCATTCAAAGTTAATTTGGAATCCAAGGAACTTACAACCATCCAAAAAGTCTCCCTTTTTTCTTCTAGCACTATAGATTAAATTGTCTTCAGTGGAATAAAATCATGTATACCAGTTTTTTGTATGAGAGAATTATCTTAAAGAACAAAGAACACTATTAAATATATAAAATCCAGTCAACGTGCTTCAAGATTTTATAGCAAAAGGACTTTAAATAAAAACATCTCTATGATGTCCAATTTCACTACCACGAAACAAAAAATAAACTAATTAATAAAAAATGTAGAATAATAGCAGAAGAGGAGAAGTCAAAGATATCTATTTGACATCATATTTGTGATGATCTTTGACTTTATTTGTTTTTGCACTTCATTTGGCAGAATTTAATAGATATTTATTATGTATAGGCATAAAATACTCATAATTTGTAGATAAGACCGGAATTTAATATAAATATTAATGTACAATATTAAATTATATTTTATATTATTATCTTTATGCGCATAGAATTGCAATAGACTTTAACTTAGGCTGTCAAAAGTTCGATAAAACCAGTCTAGGTAGGTAACACCTCCAAAACCGCACACATACACATACCGTATAATTTGGGGTATATACCACACCAGACCAGACCAGAACAGACTTTCTTTTTGCATAAATCTACTGTACTCTAGGGTACTTGGGTTACAGCGTATAATGAAAACAAAAAAAAAAATGGGAACGTCTATGTGGCCGCCACAAATATCCTGCAGCTTGGCAAACACAAACGCCAAAGCCCACACAAAATGCCAATGTCTAAGTGTATGTAAGTGTGGACCACAGGCAACAACAGTTCGCCGGAACAAGGGCTTGGTCAGGATGGAGGCTACGCCTCATGTCCTGTTCAAAACAAACACATTTGTTCGCGTATTTTATGGTTCTTGAACTGAATCAGTGTGAGCGAAAACAGCACAGCCAACGAACCAACAGATTGACTTTCATTTGATTGAAGTTGTCAGTGGCACCATGGAGCGCACTGCCGGTTTGTTAACAACCCAACTAGTTATGCCGCCGCCCGATGCACAGCCGTGAATATAAACATTTAGTGGTTTGAGCCAATTTCGTTGTACCATAACTCGGCTTAATGCTATCACGTAAATTGCAATGCAAGTCATTCGAATTGAATATCCATTTATGGTTTGGATTGGCATATAAAAAACTACAAGGCGCACATTACTCATACGACATGAGTGACAACAGTGGGGCAGTCGGGCATAAGGTGGCCCACAAATAGCAACAGTGGCCCAACACTGCGAGAATGTGAGAACTGGTGTCAAAGTCAAGGTAAGCAGCGAAAATTTATGAATGAAATTAAGTTTAAATGTGCCGGAGAGTGGGTGAACGACGGAGAGCAAGCACCTAACAGTACGACAACAGCATAGGATAGCTAACAGCGCGCTGTTAAGTTAACAGCCGACTGTAACAGGCTATTACGTTTCGTAGTTTAAAATCAGACGAACATTGGCTGCGTTTTGCGTCGGACGTGCGCGGAAATTGTCGAAAAGTTTGAAAACGAATTTAAAATGTAACTGATAGAGCGTATAAAATTGATCACATTTTATGCCAATTTGCGAAACTCTTTGACGCGAAATTAAATCAAGACAAAATTGTGCGTACTAAAAGTTAACATAAAATTGTAGTAATTCATCAAAGTTGTAAAAAAGGTTAAAGCAATGGTAATTGATTTTCTTTATAAAAATACAACAAAAGTCACAGGTTAACGCTAATGTGTCGCGGAAGTTTATGAAAAAATAATCCAAAAAAAGGACTAAGTGAAAGATGCGAACAAAGGCCTTGAGCCCACGCTGCAGTGTAAATTAAGATAAGCGCGGTAAATAAAGAAATAAACATAAAAAAAGGGTCTGGTGACAATGCAAAACCCACATTATTACTTAAACTTTAGGCACACTTTTTTGCAAGTTTTTCCTGGTAATGATCGAAGTACATGATGTGAGAGCTTAAAAGGCAACTTCTTGTCTTGGCCTGACAGCAATCAACGCAAATTGCGCAGCATTTTGTGCAAATAAAAAAAATATTCAAATGCTCAAAAAAATTTTAATTAAAAATTTGTCAAAGTGATTTCGAAACGTTTGCCATACACTCTCGGCTAACCGTTCACCCACTTAGCCACTTGTTTGCGGTCCTAAACGATATGCAGCACATATGTTGCTACCCCTACCACAAGGAGCAGTATGTACCAAAATTTAAATGCAATATTCGATATATAAATTTATGTTTTAAGTTTGGATTACTGTGGTGGGCAACCACATAAAATGTAACCTGTATGTTGTCACCAAGCAACATATATCGAAACGATTTCTATTGGCTACACTCAAAAAAATCACATGAATTACTTGGCATTTAAATATTACAATATTGTGAGTGCTGCGAGAGTAAATGCGAAATATTTAAATGCAGCAAAGAAAAAATTGTAGAAAAAAATTGCATTAAATTCTCAAATATATTTTCGTTGCTGCTTGGGAATAGATTCTCACATGAGTCGAATCAATATGAGAACACATTTGTTTTCGAAAATTGTTAAAAAATGACAATTGAAAAATTAATTGAACCAAAAAAATTTATGACTTTAATTAACTAGGTTTTTGTAAATATTTCTAAGGGTAATCCTTGAAATAATAGAATATTCTACTAAATTAAATTTCGAAAATTTCAAAGTTCAATTAAATTAATTTTTCTTTTTTGTTTATATTAAAAATAAAATTTTAGATTTTTTTTTGGAACAAATAATGGAACTTATTAATTTTATTACTTCTAGTTATGGTATCTTCCTTGAATTTCGATATATTTTATTTCATATCACAGCGTGCTAAAATTGTTTTTGTTCTATTTACATTTATTTACGGAAGCATAAAATTGCTAACTCTAGATATATAATATTCGATAAATTCGCATGAAATACAATAAGCTCAAAAAGCGCACTGTAACTTGCGGCTATCGGCAAAAGCAAAATAAAATTCGCTGTTTCTAGGAAACAAAGGTAACCCATTTGATGCAAAAGCTGCGGTGCCTTGCAATTGTTTCATAAAATTAAAAAGTTTTCAAATGTTTCTAAAAAGTTCCCTTAATTTATTTTTTACAGTTTTTGTTAAAATTTGTTTCAGAGTTTCAAAAATTAAAAAAAAAAATAAGTAAAATTCCTTGGAAGAGTTATTCATTCTCTGAATTTAGCTAGTTTTTTTTACATGTAAATCAATTTTTTTAGTACAAGCATATAGCTGGATTGATTCTTTTACAAATAAACATTTTTAAATGTTTTTCATTTATTTAACCCGAATAAATTTCTCCCGAAATCTAAAGGCGATTTTGTCTTAAATCTGCAAGATATTTCTTTTTTAATTGAATGAAAAATCTCACGACTTTGGAATAAAGTCTATATTGTGCAATGTGTTAAGGAAACAACAATTAATGTTCATAATTTTATACAATTTGTTTGTATTTATGATTAACGGAGTTACATTTTAAATCAAAAGTAATACACATAAGATTAAGATTATTTTAAAAAAATGTTTGAGTTAAGAGTATTTTTTACTTTATTTTTTTTGTCAATTGAAAGCGTTAGATCTAATAATATGGATTTGCGCTAGGCGTGTATAACGTTTTTGCTCTTTCGAACTAAGAACTCAATCAAATTGACATCGAAATATACCTAATTAAACTCAAACTATGACCATAAATGTTAGTTTATTCAATTTGGTAATAGTATGTATATTTTATTTTCTATATTAAATTATTACCTATCATGAGAATCAAAAATGATAAAGAACTAAGCTTGATTAAAAACAAATTGCATATTGACGAATGCGTATTTTCTTTGAAGAAAAAAGTCTGCATACAACATAATTTTCATTAAACATTTTCATTAATTTGAGAAAATCTGAAATATAAGTGAAGTATTATTTTGATTTTAATAATAAAATAGTATACATAATTTTCATTTATATTTTTAATATCTTGACTAAGAAACATGCTCATTTAACTTTATACGACTGCGATGCGTTTCAAAGAACTTTTGTATCAAGTTTCGAATCGAAAAAAATCAAACAGCTTAAAATTTTCAAAGCTCCTACATTTCGTTCTTTTCTTTATTAGTTCTGGCTCAATTTAAACCTTTTATGCAAAACTTTTTTTCTTTTCTTTTGGATGAGTACAATATCAATCAAAACTTCCAGAAATTGCAGTGAACTTATTCTCAAGAATCAAGTCCACTGCGAAAAAGTTGATGCAGACTGACGGTTTTTTTTGAAGAGCATAGAACAAGAACTCCATAAAGTTTAAAATCATCTAAGTTTTTGGTATTGTCCGCATGCCTATACGGTTTAGGCCATAGGGTTGCTTCGAAGATTTCTAAATGAAAATTAATGTCCCAAAAACAACATCAACTTAATCCTAAGACTTAAATGAATGATTGAACTCCAAAGGAGCAGCATGGAGATACCTCTGTTAATAAGGTTCGAAGAGAACAAGACCTACAGCTTATGGACGAATCCTAGCTATGCCACTTCTGGATTAGATTTATGCATTCAAAATATTTCGTTTATATGTAGAGGTTCTATAGCAGCATCTAGCTTTTGTTCTACGTCTCTCTTTGAGAGCATCAAACCCCTAAACCGTCTACTAATTATATTTCGAAGCCACTAGACCGACCACTGCTAGTTGTTCTGTCCTAGACCCTAACTCTTCTTTCAGAGAAGTACTTACACCCTTAGCACTAAATTGCAAAGATTTTCTCAAATTTTGTCAAGTGTACTTACATTGTACACCTGAGCTGCCAACTCAATTATTTTGCCAATTAGCGTCAATGTTGATCAAAACCAACAACATGCAACATGGTTACAACATCTTCTAGATTTACTAGCAACAGCTGCGGTATTGGCCAAGTGCTTCTAAGAGCAACTCAACCTCTTTTTTTGGGAACAAATTTATAAACCTCAAAATATGATTAATGTCATGTAAAGTTGGTTAAGACTGAGGGGTTGAGAGGTTACGATGCTGAGAAATGTTTCTCCTACGTTTGTGCATATCAAATGTGTTGATGACTGCCAACTCGGCTCGAACATAGGCACACGTTCCATGTGATGATAAAAACGAAAAGTTTCTGTCGGCTGAGTGCCGAGCCAACCCACATGTGAACTTTCCACGTGAACTGTTGAACTTGGCACATGACTGTATTAGATTGATTCCAGCTATTGAAAACGTGCCTTTGGCTTAATGAGTCAAGTATTTATATTAAGTTAAAACTTTGCTATTTAAAATTCTAAAGACGTTGCCTTTTAAGGGACATAAGCTAAGCCGCATCATGTTAACTTGTATGCCACAATTACTCACTTTATGCCACAAACAGGCACTTACTTTATCTCACTCGGATAAAGTTCTTATATCTACCGCCAGCCAGCATATTTTTATCAGCATTGACATTGACATTGACTCACGCTTAAAGTTGCGCTTGAAGCCCGCAAATAGGGAAACTTTTACTACAGCAATCAAAAGGTAATAAAAATGTGACAAAAACTTGTCCCAACTCGGAAGCTCAAGTATGGGGATTATTAATAGCGCAAAACAATTTGCCGTAGTTGTGTTGTGGTTATTGTTGTTGTTGTAGTTGTTGTTGTTGTGCATTTGTGCCAATCAAATTTCCGTTAGAAGTAGCGCAATGGAGTTGTCAAAAGGTTCAAGTGGTCTGCCCCAAAGATGTGCCGGATAAGAGCATGGCAGCTGCCGGGACTTAGGTATTCTGCAATACAAATGTCAGTCAGTTTGTCTTACATTTCCTGTCCTGCATGTGACCATTGTATAGCCGGTTAGCGATGTGTACGTGACGTGACACGAGTGTACGTTTTACTGAGGTATTCAGTTGTGGCAGATAGGGGTGGGATGAGTGTTGCTTGGATTTACCTTTACTTTTCTTCTAATTGAAACGCATAAAAGCAGCGGCTTGGGACAATGTCTAATAATGCTCTTCAGATTTGTTTTCTACTGAAATTGTAGACGATAATCGTAGATAAACCAAAAAGCCCATATAATTTTGTCCCTTCGAACATTTTCTACGTCTCTGACTTAACTATTCTTAATGGATATTTTTAATAAATTGTAATGTGAAGGCCAAAAGTTATTGTATGCAGTTTTATAGGATTAATAAAAAGGTTTTGTTCAATATCTATTTTCTATACGAGGGTTGATGGGTCATCCGCCTTATAGTCCTGACTTCACAGCGAATGACTTCTTTTTATTCCTCTACTAAAAATTAAAGTGACAGCGGTTGATGTGTTGAGAATGCATATTTTGTAAATACCTCAATCAGAGTGGAAAAAGTGCTTCGATAATTGAGTCAAACGTATCAAATAGTAAAGCGACTTTCCATGAATAATAAAATTGTTAAACATTTTTCAGCTTGGACAAAGAGAGGCTGAGCGCTGGATGCTCTATATGATTAAGATTCGTTGCCTCGGTAAAATGTAATTTATCGAAATTTTTCGTGTCAGAATTACACAAAAGGGTTTCACAGATTTTAAAAACCTAACTTTTCCAAGTCTGAATCTTCTATAAGTTTATAGCTCGTAGCCTCTATGTTTATTTTATGTATTTTTTCGTGCAGGAACTTCAGCAAAGATTGAAAAGACTTTGAATAGCTTACCTATTTCAAACCAATTTATAAAATTAAAGCAGCAAGCATTTCTTTATATAAATTATCAACTATATTGCGCTTCTTGAAGCATTCCCCTTTAAAAGTTACAACAAAATGCAGTTGACCTTAAATTATGCAAGCAATATATTATTTCTGTACTGCTACAGGAACTCTTTTTCGCCAGCACATCTATTCCTTTGTTTCTATTGAAAATTAATGACTTTGCGCAGTAATCTGCTTAATTTCTGAAGTTTTGTCACACAATGAGATGTTTGGTTTGAGACATAAATCTTTTTAGTTGGGTTTGGTGGTTAATCTTTATTACATTGTCCAAGCGTATTGGGCTTTGTGCTCTTCTTTCTTATCCATTTAAAAATAATCAATCATCGGAACACCTCTTGCATTCCCAAAGATGCTGGTCGTCACTTTACTTTGCTTTCTTATTCTGTTCGTAATTAACTACTTAGGCAGCTGTGGTCCTGTTTGGCTCAGGAATTTTATGAATCCAAGTTGGGCTATGCTAACTGAGAATTCTTAAACAGATTCTGGAAAATATTTCTGCGTTTTGCTTTTTGCTTTTATATCGTAGAAATGATGCAACTATTTACCCGCTTCCAGAAATTGCTGTGAATCAATGCAGCTGGGATTTATGCGCGCTTAGCTGCCAATCTGATTTCCAGGAAATGCTTCATAATATGAAGAAATTATCTAGCTTCTGCTGGGGCAGTGTTAAGCGGCAATTCTTGACGGAAGCAGGAATAGAAATGGATAGCAACCGTAATGATGTGAAACCTGGAGTTTAGTTAAAATAAAATAAATAATGTTAGCGCATTCTTCTTATTGCGAAGCAAAATAATACGAATGCTTTTAAATCGACTTCGATAGCTGCCTAAGAGCCATTTATATACCAAATCCAAAACCAACTTAACTATTAGGTTTACTTTTTCAAAAAATTCTCCAAACTTTCTTTCAAACGAAATTAGTCAATTCATGACGCGTGAGTGTTCTGAATGCTGCAACACGTGTGTGTCCCAAATACGATACCCATCGACCTAAACTTATTATATAGAACGAGTATCTCTGATGACACGAGCATGTTGATTCAATTTAAATTCATTTTTTAGTCTAATGACTTTTAATGTTATTTGCTTTCCAGACGAATGCGCAATTTTAGGCACAGTCTGTGTGCCCAATTGTCGTTGTACATACAACGCCAACAACAAACAAGTCCTGTGACGCTTATCAGCCATGTCCACAGCAACAGACCGCAGCAAAGGAAACAAATACAACAAACAGCCAACTCCTAGAAATCGAATATATTAATAACGCCTATAACACTTAAAGAGTGAGATAGTTACCCAAGACGAGATTGCGAGTGAGTCAAGGAGTGCCAAGTTTGGGGGCGCCCACGATTAATCGAGCATAGCGAGCATGCTGCAAGCCGACGACATCAACAACGACAGCTCCGATGATGGCCTTAATCAATCATTCATGGCTCATGCCACAACACCAGCGTCGCAGTCCGTTGCGCCTACGTTGAGTCCCGAACTCTCGTTGCTGCACTACGATAAATTTCTGACACATTTGGCTCAAGCCTTTAATATAACGCCACAAAATCTGACGATTTTACTCAATAAGACAACAAATGACACATTGTCGATGGCCACGGGTTCAGAGTCTGCCGAGTCCGGCAAGGATTCGCTGACTTTGGTTATTACTTTGACCGTCTGCTACGCGATTATCTTTATAGCTGGAGTGTTGGGAAATTTGATAACCTGCATTGTGATTTCTCGAAATAATTTCATGCATACGGCTACGAATTTCTATCTCTTCAATTTGGCTATATCGGACTTGATGTTGCTAGTGTCGGGTAAGTTGTAGAAGTTTATCTATTTATTTTTTATATTTTATTTATTTTGGTAAGTTGCATATTTGAAATTATTCGTCTTTTAAACTTAAAAATAATTTGGAAGAGAATTTGCTTTCCTTTTGACGATTCATGTACACACAGAAAAAGACTTGTAGATTTAAAATCTTATTGAGTTTCCTGGAAATACTAGTTTGTTTTCTTCAAAACTTGTATTTTATTTATTTGGCTTTTGCTTCAACAAAGCGTTTATACCAAAATGAAGCGGTACCTTTAGCCTGAAATTATAACAATTTTAGAAAACTAACTTTCGCTCTTTGGCGCTAGGTGGCGTTTTGTTTTAGCCTAAAGCTTAAAACTATGAATTTTACTCAGAATTCTGTGATGCATATGCTCTACGAGAGAGAAATTTCAGTTTTCCAAGAAAAGAAAATAATATAAAAAGAGCTAAAATGGTTTCTTTCCATCATTTTCATATAAGCGCTTCTTCAGAACCAGCAACAATTACTTTAAAGCTTCGTTACTTTCATTTTTCATTATCTGAACAATTGAAATGAGGCTTACTTCCGTTTGCCCAATGTGTGGCAACGAATATTGAGTTACTCTCTATAGTTTAGAGTTAGGACTGCAATTGATTGTACTCATATATCTTAGCATTCAAAAGCATCAATACTCTAGTAATTATTTACCTCCCACTACCTCATCCGTATGCGTAGGCGTGCCACAGGAGCTATACGATTTGTGGTATCCCTCATCATATCCCTTCACAGATGCCGTTTGCCGAATGGGCAGCGTATTATTGGAAATGGCTGCCAATACCACAGTGCTGACCATCACAGCCTTCACGGTGGAGCGTTACATAGCCATTTGTCATCCATTTCGGTAAGTATATTCCGTCACAGTTTGCGCGTAATCCCGAAAAATCGTAATCATTGATTCATTGAACTTCTCAGTCAGCACACCATGTCCAAGCTATCGCGCGCCATCAAATTCATCTTCGCCATTTGGCTGACGGCCTTCTTGCTGGCTCTGCCTCAGGCTGTACAATTCTCGGTGTTTTACCAAGATGGCGGCTACTTCTGCACAGTACGTTTGAAATGCTTCATGGCCTTCAAAAAAGACATAGCACTAATGAGCCGCTCATTTATAGGTAAAAGATGACTTCTATGGCCATGTGTTTGCCGTTTCGGGATTTATATTCTTTGGAGGTCCCATGACAGCCATATGTGTGCTCTATGTTCTGATTGGCGTGAAGTTGAAGCGCAGTCGTTTGCTGCAATCCCAGCCACGTCGAGCCTATGATGCGAATCGAGGATTAAATGCACAGAGCCGTGTCATCAGAATGTTGGGTAGGTGAGTTGAGTTGCTGAATACGAGTTTCTGGCAACGAACTGATTGATTAAAGATATTAATGATAGCTACAAGGGAAAAAAATATATAGGCGTTGAAGCTGCTTTTAAGCTAAGTGGTTAAAAATTGAATAAGTTGAGGAAGCATAAGCTGTTATACACTCACAAAGAGTATGCTGATCATGGCACGTCTTATACAGCACTGCAGCGAAAAAATCTTACTTGCGGGATTCTTGTCAAGAAAATAAATCGGCACCAACTTGTAGCAAACTGAATTTGCTTGTAATGAAAGTCGTTTAAATTTCGATTTCTCATAATTTTTCTTTAAAAATTACTTAGCCTTACTTAGACATCTAGTTTATAAAATGTTCAACTACTTCTTACCAGCCATCCTTATCATTTATCCAAAATTCTATCGTATTTTCATATTTGGTTTAAAACCTTTTTTTTACCGACTTCGGCATATTATCCATTTTCTTTTGCTATCTCTGTCAGCAATTACGTATGGCAGATTAAAAAAAATTTATTTCATATGTATCGTCTGTTTCTATCTTAATACTTTGACTTTTTGGTTTATATCATCCATCTATCACTATTAATACGAGTTCTTAGAAAAAAATCTCTCTTTCCTGTATTCAGACAAAACTTTAATTTTCTTGTACTTACTACTCTCATGCCTTTATAGTGTATACATCGGTCGACTTTGTTCCACAACTTTTCTTGCAGGTTTTGAACTTCTTGATGAAAAGTCGCAAATTGAAAATTACTGTCAAAACATATGCATCAGTTGACTTCAAAGAGGGCGTTAACCTACACGCATACACTTAACAATCTACACACAGGCACACACACACACACACACATACACACACACACACACACACTCACACACATTTTGACGACTTCTGTTGCGTATCCGCCATGTGTGCCCTGCCCCACATACAATCAAACTTTGCGTAACATTCTTAATTTTTTATGTATTGAATTTACCTAGCTATTTAAGAGGCAAACCGCACTTGATTACATGTAGACCTCTCTCTTCTCTACCCCCTCTCCTGCCCACTCTTTATTCTTGCAACATTTTCGTCTTTTTGCCGTCTTTACAGTAGCTGTAGCTGTGGCCTTCTTCCTCTGCTGGGCTCCCTTTCATACACAACGATTGGTGGCGGTCTATAGCCATTCGCTTATGCTAAAGTTAGGTATCGAAGAAGATTCCTTCAACGATTACTTTCGCATACTTGTTCACACTTCCGGTATGCTGTACTTCCTTTCGACGTGCATCAATCCGTTGCTGTACAACATCATGAGCCACAAGTTTCGTGAAGCCTTTAAGGTAAGTCAACCAGAAATGTGTTACTGTGTTTAAAGTTTGTGGATTGCGCTGCAGCCAAAAGCACGTGAGGAAACATATTGTTATTATGAAGAGAGTTATTGGAGGTACTTACTCAAAGGAATAGAGTTTGAGCTATACAATGGAGGAAATAGAGAGCCTGAACTTAGGTAAAACGAAGGTTAAGTCGAAATACATGTTTTTTTTTAGAAGTACAAAGTCAGAAGTAGAAAAAGTGTTAGCACTTAAATGAGGTGGAGAGTACCTATTGGCTTTACTTCAACTGAATAAGTTCTAAGATTACATGGACAGGTAACAGGAAACCTACTGCAGTGTTCTCGAGTAAGTCATTTCAACTTCAACCATCACGTACTAAACAAGCAGCAGATAATGAGCTTAGGGGTTTCAATCGTAAGGTATTTCTACAGCTAGCTGCTTTTCAACTAAAAATCTAGAAGTTAAAAGGCTACCTACCCACATAGAGTAACCCATAGTCGTGCTGTGCGTATCATCTAAGCCCATTTTAATCGTGTAAAATTCTTAGCAAATTGTTTTGTGCTTACTTTGTAAACTCCTTACAGATCACGCTGACACGACAGTTTGGCCTGGCGGGCAAGCAGCAACAAAGTATTTATCAGCACAACTACAGCGCACTCTTGCGCCAAAATGGCTCCATGCGTCTGCAGACCAACAGTGTGAACAACAATGCAATGGAACCCTATGGCTCCTATCGAGTGGTGCAGTTTCGCTGCCGTGATGCAAGTCATCAGCTCTCACTGCAGGATAGTATACGTACAACCACCACCACTATAAATAGCAGCAGCGGCACAGCGCTGGTGAGCAGCAATGTGACAGCAGGCCGTAGCCGCTGCTGCCATACGGCTGTGCCACATCGCATGTTGCAGGCACAAATTTCGCAGCTTTCTTCATTGGGAGATGCCAACTCACTGCTTGAGACACAAGTGGATATGCCCGTCAACTATCGTGCCAAGCGCGCCCTGTTGGCCACAAATAATGGTGCACTACTGGTATCCGCCAAGCCACATGCCACCACAAGTCAACCGAGCACACCCCTCGCTGCTAGTAAGCGTTTAAAGCTTTCGCGTGTCATAAGCCGGCGTGATGAGTTGGCTTATAACAATGCCGGCGGCAGCAGCACACATGTGGAACTGATGTGCGCGGAAAGCTTGCCGGAGCAACAGTTGGCCGGTAGCCAAGTGGAAACACATGGAACGCGCAAGTTTCCATGGCGTAAGATGCGCCAGAAGGATGATAAATCAGCGGCAACGACAAAATTTAACGGCAACAAGACAAAATTGATGAACGTAGACATTGGACAGGGCTGTGGCATGCCCAAATCGCTGTGATAAACCAAAGGTCTTAACGTCGAGCATAGGATTAGAAGAGGCTGATTGAAACCGTGGCAGCCATGGCAACCGAGTATTAAATGCGGGTTGAATTTTATAGTTAGAGCATTCTTTAGTTAGTGCAAAGCGGAGCAAAGCAAGTCAAAAAAACATAAACTTTCCTTCCCTTCAATTGTACATACCAAGTTGTTAATAAAAGTTTCAACTTTTTGTCATCCCAAAGAGCGATTTATGTTTCTACTATTTGTATATTCAAATTTTGGGTTACTCTTTTTTTTTTTTTTGTTTGCAAAATATTCCTACAGCTTTGCAATGGACCCATAAAACTCTCGGTGGCAACAACAAACTGCATGCAACTACAACTTCATGGTGGCAAGCAGCCTGCAGACGATTTATGCAGTCATAAAACATGGCTAATGAGGCGACAAAGTGATTGACATGCTTCCAGAGGCGACCAAATGGCGGTTAATGGTGGTTAAGCATAGCCTTAGGGCGGGCTACAACAGCGACAAGGGATAAGCAACAGTAGCAATTCATTGACTTTATGGGAACCAAGCAGACTTTAACTTAAAATATTTACTACCAAGCAGCAACCATAAAAAATGACTACACAAATTAAAAGCAAAGGTTAACTTCTGACGAAGGCGAATGGCGAATGCTCTTACGCGGTAACTGAAGATGGGCAAGAAAAAGATAAGATGCCAATACCCAAATTGATTGACCTAAAGTAATTCAAATCAAGCACTGGTGAGAAACATAAACTTTCCTACTGAGAATCTTCGATGAGACTTGTCGGCTCATTTTTGTCTGATGTATGTGAAGGTTTGTAGGATCATAATTAGGGACTTCTTATGTGCAAATCTAACAAGTAAAATGCGTTGATTGGGCTTATGAAATAAGCCTAACTCCACAACAATAGAGTTTCCCAGTACTTTGCTCAAGTTATAGTCAAATCCCAGCATTTTGACACTTGCATGGTATCAGATTGTGGAAAAAAGTGGATCCTTGATGCCTAGAGATTCACCTTAGATCCAACATTCAAAGCCAACTTCGTTCATATGGCTTTTATGTATCATCCTGTTTCCATACTCATTTTCTTATTTACTTGAGTTACAAAATGTTCTTTGTTTCTTTATCTAATTAAGATCTGAGTCTAACATATCTTTCCCATTCAGCTTTGAAAAGTGATAATATATCCTTAATCGGGATGGAGAATAAATATGCCTAACACACGATATGCTGATATCTCATTGAAAATAAAACAACAAATTTTTAGTTTATCTTGGAACGCTGAAATGCAAAGGTTTTTTAAGTCTTAAAGTCAGTTTAGGCAACAGTAGAACGCTGGGAAGCTGGGAATTTTCGTTCTATCCTACTTTGATATAAGCGAGATTATTCATCTGTAAACGGGATCAAATAATATACTTAACACACAAGATGCTATCTTTTCGAAAATTTCATTGATTCATTTTGAACTTTTGATTTATCTTAGATCGTTGAAGTGCAAAAGGTGTTCAAATTCAGTTTGGGCAACGCTAAAAGACTGGGAAGCTGGGAGTTTTCATTCCAGCCATCAGCAAATTAACTGAAAAAAAACTAACAGCAATTCATTGGTAAAAAAAAGTAAGTTTAATATTAACGATCAAGAAAAATCTATCACTAGAGGGTCTGGTAATATGGTGCCCTAAGCATGTGGACTAGTCAACGATATTTTCAAAAATTATATTTTCGGGAGTTAAAAATAGGATCAGAAAACATCTCCTTACGGATATAAGTTGACCAAATAAATAGCATCAATACATTAGTATATATTTTAAACAAAAGTCACCACAGTCCAAGTCATCGATGGCTTTTATATAGTCAATGGCAAACCCGAAGATTCAGATGTTAAAGTTATCGTATATGTGCTCCTTGCTTATCGATCTGAGTATAACAACAATACCCAAATGCACCAATATCTGCGTCATCTTGTGATCATATTTATAGGCAATATTAACTAGAATATTAATATTAACTGGATAAGTTCCTGCCGTGTGTCCAAATGTGCCATATGCAGTAACTGCAATAGCATTGTGAGATGACAAAAGACTCAAAAATATCCCAAAAAAAACTCAAGTTTCCTAAATTCTCAACCTTTTGGTAACCTTCTTGATGCCAAAACATTTTGCATTAACTGTGAACCCTCTCAAATACTTACTATAGCTTTAGCTTTAAGTTGATTTCTATATTTTTCCTCGGAATACCTAATTCACTTCGACATATTGATGAAGTGAGTAAAACTCGTACAAATCCTATAGAAATTGAAATTGCCTGCCACTAAGCAAGTGCAAATTGAAACGACTTGGCCAGGATGCATCAACTCAAATCCTTTTAAAGTACGAACAACAACAACAACAACAACAACAATAACCAGAGCAGCCTGCAACACGCACGTGTGGCACAATGGCTGCCAAAAAAACATCGGCAACAGAAACAGCAACAACAACAGCAACAACAACTAGAAGATATCAACGGCTGGCTACATCGAAGACGTGCCAAAAGTTCAATGTAAAAGTAAAATGCTTTCTTTCAGCTACCGGCACAAAATGGGTTAAGATGAGTTCCACACCAGCTCAGCTCAGCCATTTGGCAACAGCAACTGGCAATGGCTTTTTGGCTTTAAGGCAAACTCTACAAAAGTATGTATCTTGTTTGAAATCAAGTTTAAGTCATTTGTTGAAATACTTTAGCGCTTGGAAGGAAGTTATCAAAGCCAAATGAATTGAAGAGGCAGCAAGAGGCAGTGTTTAAATTGCT
The DNA here is from genome assembly GCA_035046065.1 of Chymomyza procnemis. Classification (NCBI taxonomy): domain Eukaryota; kingdom Metazoa; phylum Arthropoda; class Insecta; order Diptera; family Drosophilidae; genus Chymomyza; species Chymomyza procnemis. Next base: position 1,828,828 of record JAWNOJ010000026.1, read on the forward strand.
TTTGCTTGAGTTTTGAAGTTCAAGAGCTTGAAAGGGCATTGCAAATCAAATATATGAGTTAAAGCAGTTCACGAATGCTTAGCAATGACCCGCCAATGTTCAGCAAGCATTGGGGTAAAGTTTCTTAGTTTGCTGAAATACAAAGTTGGCTAAATTGTGTTTAAATATTAAGCCATTCTTTTTAGGGTCTCTTAGCCTTTTAAAATGAACATCACGCTAACAGCATCAGACTTTAAGCATAACTTAAAACAATAAAAAGAACTCAAACTTTACTAGGAGATATCATCATATATCTCAGCTTGTCTTCGTAAAAGATACCTGAATTAATCGTCTTAAAGTAGATTTGTTTCCGAAAAAAGTAAATGAAGAAGATATTTTCCTTGTCTTTATTGTAATAATCATTTATTTCGGTTCAAGCAGCTATGATGAAGGTACTTTTGAAATATGATATCAAGTACATCATCACCTTTGTCCATGAGCACAAAATGTCCCCGTCGATATGGCTGCAATTTCGCATCGTATATTGTCTTCAAGTTAAGCTATGATCTTCGGCTTTTCTGAGTAAAATATCTTCAATTTTAAATATCTCCAAAAAAACGGGCAATCTCGCTGGCTAGTCAAAACCAAAATTTTCGAAATGACTCGTCCGGGATCGTAATAAAACCATTTTTGGACTTGCACTATGTCATGTGGTGTCATCTTGTTGGAACCAAAAGCTATTCGAGTAAATTTCACAAGCCCATAGGCATCAATAAATCTATTATCATTGCTCGATAAAGCATGCCATTGGAAGTGATCATTGCTTCATCTTTGTCTTCGAAAAAAATAGGCAGCCTATGGTGATCATATCCGCACAAACACCTTACCAAAACCTCACTATTTGATCGTATACGGGTTGTTTTTCAATTAATTGAAAGTTTTCATTTATATGGAAACGACAATTTTGAGAATTCACTTCCATTTAACGTGAAATGAACTTCATCTGACATGATGATTTTTTTTTTGCAAAAGTCGAGTTTGTTCTTCTCCATTTCCATGCTCGATTTGGCGTAATTTACGCATTGCGACTAGTTAGCTGGATTTGCTTACCATTTGAACTTTGTATGGAAATATCTTCAAGTCGACACGAACTAGCAGAGTGGTCCGAGCGATGTCTAACTCTTGAGAACAACGATAACTCGACATTATCAGATAGTTGTAACTTTATTGGCAAGTTTTTTGAATGTAAAGCTGAAAAATTACAGCACGTTCTTTTGGTGTGAACAGATGCATTGTTTTGAAATGACGCTTTCAAGGTGATATGACATTAGTCGATATATAAGTGCTGTCAAAAGTTATAGAGTTGTTTGTACTTTAAATGACCCACGCTTATATGCACACAGTGCCATCTAAAACTTGGTAAATGTTTTGCACTTTGGACGGTGGCTAAGTATAACAAACCACAATCAAAGTTATCATACCCATAACCAGTTTGTATTCTTTGCACAAAGATATTGCTAAGTTGACTTAAGCCGGAAATGGCTCCATATGATATTTCATATCGTTACCACATATCCGCCGCCAACACATTGCTTTTTTACCCAGCTGAATGTTCACACTTGGTTGTCTAAAGTTCATGACTTGTTTGAAGCACGAAATACACGCTTGAGATATTTTTAGAGGTTACTTAAAAATTTTCACAAATATTTTTAAATACTTTTTTAATACGTATTTCAAACATGCTGACATTTAAGCTAATCGCCATTTTAATTTTTTTTTTTTTTGCAAGAATATTCTCTGCATAAAAGTTATTTTCCAGGAAAATATTGCTTTAATATCACCGCAGTAAAACTTGTAACTTAAGCGCTTTTATAAAATGTTTATAAAGGAAAAAACAAACAGCGCTGCTGGCCATGATTAAGTTGAAGTATTTTCTTTTAAACATCCTTCAAGTAACTCTGCCCACTATAAAAGTGTGTTTTTATAACAACATAGGACACTTCGCTTGTTGCTTCTGCTTAAGTATGCTTCATAAAAAATGAGCTTAATTAACAAGCGCTAAAGGCTTTTTAAACTTTAAGTATAACATTTTATTTGCAAACATTACACAAATTGTAGTACAAATGGCAGCTTTGAGCTGTCACTACAATTTTCATACATTGCGTATACGTAACGCGTACATAACGTATACGCCCAGCACTCCATCATTCATCATTAAAGCGACTTTGATAGACCCTATGCCACACGCTGCCAAAATCTCTGATATGCTTATCAATAATTTTTTTCCGTTCTAACCAAATGCGCATTTAGTTCATCGCCACAGCTGCTCTGCTCCTTCATCATTGAAGCTGCCATAATTTAAACATTAATCAAAGCTTCTGTATTATCCCAAAAGTCCTTGTAACTGGAACAACTGTTTCTGCATAAACTACTGCATATATTATGAAAACTACTATGTTGTGTATAGAGTATTTGAATGTAAAAAATGTACCTTTTTTTTCTTTTTAAATTGACTAAAACTCTCGACATGCATTTTGGCCCATTGTCATAATGAGCCAGAGATTATTTTCTCGTTTTATGGCCAACAAAGTTACAACTTTGTCTCTTTTTTTAAAAGCTACAAATTTGAAATGCTGTCATTGTCGTTGTCTGCCGTAGATAAAATGCCCAAAAAAAGTAGTTTGAAAATAGTGAAATGTGAAACTATGCAAAACTAGCGCCAAATTGTTAAGGGCTCTTAAACTGATATGTCTGAGTATTTTGCCTTTAAAATCTGCATAAATAAATATAGTATGTTGCATGTAAGGGATACCAGGCGTACACAAAACGACAGAGGCGTCGATATGGACGAGAGTAGGCAAAGGCCTACTACAACTACTGAGTCTAACTTGTTTCAACGAATAGCATTTGCTAGAGTTATCAATATTGTGGATAGTATCAAGTGGATTGATCTATTGAACTAATACACAATTTTCTTTAAAATTGTCTGCTGTATAGCTTTTAATTTTATCGAGTGACTAAAAATATTTCAAGAAGTAATTGGGATAAGCAATCCCAGAATGAGTTTTAAGTAAAATTCAGTTTGCGAACTTAAACGATCAGTTTTTGAACGTAATTAAACACAATTTTCTTTTTCTTTTTACTTCTTTTTCAAAAAAAACAATCAAGTGACAGTGTTCTTATTTCTGATATTTTTAATTACGACAAGTTTTAATTTTGGGCTCATCACGTTCGACTTTACTCTTCCTTTTGTCCCACAAAAAAGTCTTAAATACACTCAAAAATAATTTTTTAATAAATAAAAGTCTACTTTATTGCTTGACAGCAATCATGAAATATAATTATTTACCACTTTGACTTTTCATTTATTTATAAACATTTTTTATATAATTAAATATGAATAGGAAGCAATTCGTTGATGCATCGGCAAGGCCTTCAACATTTTGCGTACACATTAAAATCTTTATGAATAAAATTTCTGCAATATTGCAAAAATCATTGCTAATATGATAATATTGCAACAAACAAAAAAAATTTTAAATCCTGTATTCATGGTCAACGAAGGAAGTAGGGTTTTGATTTCTACATTGGCAAAGTTTGTTATTTTTCTTAAATAGTTATAATTATTTTGGCATGAAGCAATGGCTAAAATAAAGTTTTATTCTTGATGATATTTGGAATAAATAAGAAAGAATTTGAAAAATGTTATATTTTGAATAAATAGAAAATTATGCAAAACAAAAATATTTGTTGAGTTCACCTTGTGAAGAACATGAGAGATGTCAGATCGTACTTTCCTTAATTTTGAAATATTAACTTTTTATGAATAAATTTGACCATAGTTCAGGGCAAAAGTTATTTTAAATTTTTTTTTTAATTTATTTTAAAAAGTTTAATTATCAGTTGATATTTTTGACTTTATTAACAACTTAACTAATTTAACATGGAGGACAGACTACAGAACTCCGCTGGCTTAAAGAAATGCTTACTCTTCACTTAGCCTGGAGTACAAAGTCCTGCTCTTCAACTCTGCTCTGAAGCCTATCAGAACTATGGGGTAATGCCTTTCGAAGCAATCCACACTAATGACAGCTGCACCGTGGTATCTATGGAACAAAAACAACCAGAGAGACACAAAAATCAAAAGAAAAAGATATTGTCGACCTTTTGAAGATACCTGGTGAAACAAGACGTATAGAATTCCTACTGGCAGTGAGTCCCTCTGAGCACATGCCTTATGATTGTAGCTTGCCCAGGATGCCTAGCGCAAACTTAACTTAAAATTTAAGAAGCTAAGATAAGAGACAAAATTCCAAAGTGGTAGCAAATTTAATGTTCAATCGAGCACAGCTGCGAGCCCTACGCTGCTCAAGTAGTTCGTGGAAATAATAATAATGATGATGATACTTTTTATGTTTTTACTAATCCAATTTTAAAATAGAAAAATATCAACATACTTCCAAGAATATGTTCAGTTCATACAAGTTTTTAACCAAATAGTTGAAAGAAAGAAATCTGATATCGGACAGTTCTGCAACGCTGACAAATGACTCCATTTTCAAAGCATCCCCTCTTTTCAGAATCCTTACGACACCTCTGAACGAATTATACAAAAATGTATGGAGCATATATAGAATACTCTGGTCATTCTGAAGCTCTTGTCTGCACTTAACGAGGCATACAAAGGCCCACACACACAGTTGCAAATTCACAGAGATACATCCCCCCCCACAAATGCCACTTGTATTTTTATAAAGACCAACCAACCATTGGAACCATAAAAGTTATGACTATAACATTTTAATTGCATAATGTTTCTCATATATACAACTAACTCACTTGGATGTATATGAAACTTATTAATCATTTAGCTGTGAGCATTGTAGCAATTAAAAATTTATATAGAAAGCACTTAAAAAGATCTCAACATATTCTGGTCTTTGTGGTCTAAAAACATACGAATGAGTAGCTCGATATAAGTGAATTTGTTTATAATACGCTCGAAGTAGCTTATGCTTTGGGTTTGTCTTGAATTTCTGCCCAGAGCAAAAATTTCTACAACTTTTACGAACGAATATTAAATAAAAATGAATATTATTTTTTTCAACACAATTTCGTATAAAATTCATATAATTGTTTATTTATTGCAACAAACGAACGAGGCAGAAAAATACTTGTATATAGTTTCGATGAACTCATTCGATGCTTTTGTTTTCATTGTAGCGAGTCCAACTATCTCCTACGATTTGTTGTTTGATATAAATATTGGTTTACGCTGCGTATGTGTAATATTTATCTATTGAATTTGTATCTGTATCTGTTGGTAGATTTATGTAGGTTTGTGTATGTGAAGCGCGAAGTCTGTTAGTTTTTACAATATTGCTTGTTGCAATTTAGAAATAAAACTAGGATTTATTTATATTTCGTTAAATTAAACTAGTTTAAAGGATTCAATTTGGAACAGTTTAAAAACAAAGATGTTTTTGAATTTGAAATCGAACGAATTGGCGAATTTATTAAGTAAATGAAATGTTATGTAGGATTCGATAGTGGGCAGAGAAGATCGCGCTGTTAGATGAGGAGTTTCGACGTGCAACTCAGATGATATGACGGGAACCAACACGTCTGTGTCACCCATTGCTTCATGCCACAAGCGAACTTCGTCGATAACAGGCGTGACTTCCACTTTAGTCAACGCATCGGATTTCCTCTGACTGTCTGGATCGTTTCGGAACTTGAACACTGGCAATACGTGCTTTGTGTTTGGCTACTATATGCGGATCTGCGTCACCTCGATGAACTAGGTATTCACCAAGTAGGTGGAGTGTTTCTGAAGCACTGGAGACGCTGAAAAGGCTGCCGATGCTGACAACCCTAAGTCTCACTTGTCAATTGAGAATAAATGAATAATATTAAAATCAATATTTTTGAGTTTCATGTATGATTTACTCAACAAATTACTATCGTTCTGGAAAGGCAGAAACTGCACCAATTCGCCGATATACATCGTGTTACAGTCAGCGAGTAAGTTAATGACTAATAACCTAACTTATTTATCTCCAGCCGCTAATAATTAATAATTATTTTTGAAAACCTCAAACCGCAACAAATGAAATAATTGAAATCAAACTCATTAAATTAATTAAATTCTTTCATATAATAATTTCCTATGAAAAATGCACAAAAGTTTATGAATGTTAGGTGTTTATTTATGAAACAAACATATGTGTGACAGAATTAAATGAATTCCAAATATTAATTGCAATTCTCAGTAATGTCTAATTATATTTTAACTGCGTAATTTTGCGCACTTAGAAATAAGCTTTTTTTAACTTTGCCAAATCGGAATTAAAAAAATTAGTTGCATAACCCTTTAGATTTGCTATATTAAGTACGGATCTGTTCAATTCATCTCTTTCTCCATCTCAACTCATCTTGATTCGCCATTGTTAAGAAATATTTGAACTTTTATGTTACTTTCTGTTTTCATCTTTTATATTCCTAATCCAAGTTACTTGCCAGCTCCAGACAGTGTGTGCCTACAATAAATCCACTCATCAGGCTAGAGATACGGATTAGTTTTATACTATATTTTCATTGCTTTAATTTAATATTTCTTCTTTCAGTTGTACACCAAAATTAAAAAAAAAAATAATAGCACACTGAACTGAAATTTCTCGACAACCAAAACTACAGAATTAAACCGCGTTGCCACAAAAAAAACCAACCCTGAATACTTGCTTTTTTTTAATTTCAATATTTTTGTATAAAAACTCTTTAAAAATAAATAGTTCCAATGTTTAATACATTTTCTTTAATCTCAGCAACCTGCTCTCAGCAAGCTCATCTCGCACCATCAATAATAAATAAAAATACAAAAACTGAATAAAGATTGATTTGCTGTGTGCCTCCATTCCATTAAGAAAAAACAATTCGCAATTAAATATATAACTCAAATGAATATTGCATATTCCATATCCATATTGCAAATATTTTATTTCTGTTATTAAAACCAAAAATTTATTCTCTGCGAATTCCCAACGCCCAATACAAAAAATATAGCATACTTTTCAGCGCAGCAAAATTTTCCAGCAATTTATTTACAAACCGAAATTCAATTAAAAACACTTTAAAAATAATTATCAGTGGCAATTGTTTTCGTTTATTTAAAATTATTTTGTGCACAACTTATAACTAATGACAACAACAACAACAACAGCAAAAAACCTGACCAACCAAATATTAACTAAACATTCCAAATAAGCGAGTTACACTAAGTGCGAGGCGGTCAATGACAGCTGTGGGATTGCCGACCACCCTGAACCTTCAGGAATTTCAAACGGCGAATTAAAACTGAAATGAATGCCAAGTAAGATAAAATGGCAGAATGGGAGAGAGATGGTGCGAAACAGCGACTGCTGAGCGAGATGTTCCAGAGTCCAGCGGGGGCGTAAGCGAGAATCTGCAAAACTGCTGCAGCCCCCCAAAAAAAAAACACAAAAACACACACACAAATAGGGACTAAGTGAGCGAAGGCCAGGGAGCTTGGCCAGCCACAGTTCAACAAACGCAAAGTGTTTGCTTTATAGCCATGTGTACTCGATGTACTTACTCAGTGTCCAGTGCACACTCGCACTCCGAAGCACACACACATAGCACACCATTACACTGTGAGAAAAATGGTGTAAATAAATCAAAACTGAAATACATTGTTTGCCTTAACATGTAAGATTTACTTTTAGACTCCTTACGTTACTTTAGTTGGCCAACACAATCCAATACCGCGTTACAGCCAAACTCAAAAACTCTCGCCAGACGCCTTCTCACTTCAAGTGAAGTAAGATCCTTCTCCACTTGGAGTTTTGCATCTAAGCTTTTGTCTCCTTCAACATCTTCATTTGTTGGCTTTTGCTTCGAAAACCCTCTTCGTAAGCCATTTTTCTCTCGGTGTAGACCAACAAACACAGCCAAGCGAAACAAAAGGCAAACAGACTGAATCTGGCCAATTCGGTAAAAGCGGTAGAAAAAGCGAGCAGACAACTTTGGATTAGCCGCTGCAATGGGCCATAGGACAAGTCGAGAACTAAAAATAACTCACAATAGAAATGCAGCCAAACAATGGCAACTTGGAAACGACTTAACCTTGACCATGGATCATGACCGGCCAAATTTTGCTTTATATGACTAAGATTTGTCTTTAGGTTTGGGCTCACAGCCTCATCCTGCAATGGTAATCTCGCTGATTGGCTTAGCCACAAATTAGTGAACAAATACAAATTGTTACTTCCTTAAATGAAAATTTGTTTTCCAATGTTATTTAAGTTAAATTGGGCGCAATAAGTAGAGTGCGACAGGAGCGTACTTCAAGTATTTAAGAAGAAAATGCTACTGCTTTAAGTTAAGGAACTTTTGCTTATTTTAAGCCAACAAAATCCAAGACAAAATTAATGCAGCAAAATTCACTGCCGAATTAAATCTAATATAGGTATCAAGCTGGAACTGCTACTGGGCCAATACATGATCATTTTTTACTATCACAGGCTTCACATTTTAAACCAAAATGTTTTTTATAATTAATTTAAATCCAAAAATAAAACGTCATGGCATGTTCTACAATCATTTAGAGAAGGCAATTTTATATTCTACAAGAATACGACGGCAAATGAGCGGGGATTCTATTCCCATGTAAACCTCAAATTAAGTTTTAGTTTTAAAACTTGTTTATTTTAGTTGCCCGCAGTCTGTACTTGCCTCTAAGATATTTGCTTTACTTACTTTGCTCCCTTTAAAGGCTTGAATTGTTACCGACTGCCCATAGCATAAGGATGTTCGAAACAGCTGCTGTTGAAACCGATTGCGAATTGTAAGCGATAGTTCAAAGCAGAATTGTGTCGAATCACAATTTACATAGCATGCATGCCTAGGGAAACAAATTCTGTTGCAACGTAGGGTATTGCAGCCCAGAATCAATCCGACTTAGTCAAAGAAAGACCCCAGCTGTGGCGCGCCCCGCCAGAGATGCAACTTTAAATCCGTCACTGACCCCCGGGGCGTTGGTTTTAACATAAACCGTGTTGCAGGCAGGCAGGCAGGCACTCCAACTGAGGCTATTTACATTTCAAGGCTAAAACCCCTTAGCTGGGTACGTGTCTGTGGTAATTTGTTTGAGCTTAAAAGCAGCAAAGCTACGCACTTGTGACGCACTCGTCCAATCCTTTGCCTATTTCCACTGTAGTAGCCGTAATTGCCTCACTTCCCGCTCCACAGCACACTTCTTCTAATTGTTATTGTTGCTTTGACTTTTTGGCCAAAAAGTTATTGTAGCATTTGTCTTGGTAGCACTAATTGAAATTTACGCATTACGCAAATTTACATTGATTCTTTTTAATTGAGATAACTCGAGAACAAACTCGCAACAACTCGACAACTTTTCTACAACGAAAAAAAAAGTAAAAAGTACAAAACGCGTTAAATAATTAAAACTCGAAAATTTCATAATAATTGTCAGCATATCCGAACTTTATTAATTAGCCGCTGAGTTGTGTAGCTTTCAATACAACTTGGATTTATTTCCAATTATTTATTTTCTGATAATTAAAAAAGTGAAAACTGCAAGAAAATGTTAGTTTTGATTTTATGCAAAGAAACTTATTTGATTTTCTTGTCAAGAAAACTGCACTTGACAAGCTTCTTCAAACGACTCACTTTCAATTTCAAATGTTTCTAAAATATTTATAAAACGTTTCTTGGAAATGATTTTCGTTTGTTGGCATTTTGTGGCATATGAGCAATATCCCAAACAAATAATTTGGCATGTCTTGACATATCGTTAAAGATGATGGTGTCTTAACATAAAACAAAGCAAAATATTTAAAGCGTTTTTGCTTTTACAAATTCGAATTTCTGATGCACTAACAAAAATACTGTAACCGGGTCGATTTTTGGCATGAAAGTCAAAGTCCCCAATATTTTTAATAAACAAATGTTTTGTATATACTTTGTAGGTAAACTTTTTGTTAGGACGTCATTCTTTTAATTGACAACCCCTTTTGACATCTAGATATTCATTTGGGAAGCTCAGCTTAAAGCATAAAAACTTGTGCGTATTTCAGTCAGCTGCTTCGACACCGTCAATACTCCTCCAACATGGGAGTGACCCGAAGCAAATAATTTTACCAACAGATTTTATCTAATTTGGAATTCGCCTTAAAAGCATTCAAATTAATCTACTCTTGGTTACAATCTTTCTGCAATTCTGTACAATTTTTTCAATTCTTTTTTCACTTTAAAGATGGAAAATAAACGCTTTTAAAGAAATCCTAAGATTTGGGTATACAAATTCCTAACTCAATCCAAATTTTTTTTCGCTTATCTAGAACAATCAATTAAACTATAATTTCTTTATCTTGTTCAGTCGGCATTGTGGTTTGTGACACCTTCGAACTTCGACCGCAGCCATCGTCACTTTAGCTCGTGAACACCTGAACACCACCCTAAACTGAAGCACATATTAAAAACCTTTACGAGTTTAGGGGATGTTTGTCATCAACAGATGATTCTCATATAGGCGCTACTCTGAACTTTTCGTTTCAATTTTTATTTCTGACTGTGATAGAATTGCCATGGATATTAGATCCAATATTCAGGCTATTATGTCACTTAACTTACACCAATATAAAGATTAAAAATGCCGCCATACTGAAAACTGGAGATATTGATAAAAAAAAAGAAATATATCCAGCACAGTTTATACAGTACAGAAAATAAAGATGTTTATTATTTAGTTCTTCAATTTTAAATTCACCCTTACTTCCCTTTATGGAAATGCGTATGCGCCTTTTGAGGTGTTGGTATGCCATCTCAGCGTTTTATTCAGCGGTATTCCGTTGCTCATAACATCGCTGAGATCCATTCGATTATGACACATTTTTCATCGAACCGATCCGCGACTGTCGGCCACTTACTTGAAGTTCGAAGAATATTTTCTATTTATTATCGAATTAAACAATTTCTTTGCTATCTTACGTAAGGCCCAAAACGTAGTGGTAGCACACTCGTCTCTAAAGCCGATGGTCATTTGTCTAGCAAAATCTCTATTTAAAAAAGAAACCGCTGTTCGGATTCACCTATAAACTGTAGGCCCCGGTGCCATTGGAACAGCTATTAATAGAGGTATCTGCCTGCTATGCCTTAGGCGTGATGACCATAGTCAAGGGGAATAAATTTATTTATGTATTATTATCTGATAAAATATTGGCCTATTCCTATAACAGACTTTTAATAACTGAATTGGCATACTACAATATTTGGCTGACGGACTTTTACGATTTTTTTAAGAAACCGTCGAAAATCAGGGGAATTTTTTCCCTTGACACATGATGGGTGTAATGCATTAAAATCGCAACCAAACTATAACATAAATAACTTATTCTAAAAATAATTCAATTCTTTTTTTTTTGGTTACAAAAAGACAACAGACCTTTCCGATTTACTTGGCAACGACCTACATCAATGTGAAGTTTGTTGCCCAAAGAAAAGTTTCAGCCAAAATAGACATGAGTTACATTCAAACTGACAGATATATTTTTATAGACCTGTCCTCCACAAGCTGATTAAATTGTTGCTGTTTATTTTTTTTTATCATTACGTAACATAGTAGCTGTCACGGGGTTTTGTCACGTCCTTTACTGTTATGTGATAATAAAATTAATATATCCTTACTGGCTCGTATCGAAAAAAAAGAGAAATATATATATATATAAAGAATAATTGGCAATCATGACAAACAAATAATCGGAATTTTAACCGCATTTGATTGTATTTCTTATATAACCGTATATGCTGCATTTAATATGAAATTTTACATTTGTTAAATTTAATCAAATGGCAGGCAATTAATTTAAAATTAATTTCGAAAAATTAATCCAAGCACGCTGTTCACAATCGTTGTCGATTTGTCAGTCATTTTCGGTCTGTTACAAGTAAATCCATTGCAATCGTTAGAGGTCGACTTTTGTATACCCTTTGGCGCATTCATTATAATCGAATCGAATTAGTTAAGGGGAAATTTTATATCTTTTTTTTTTGGTACAATGATTTATTTATTGAATCTACTCATTGTGAGATGGCAGATATGATAACTAATATTTAACTTTGGGTTGACATGTCATTAGGACGCAGGCGAAGTCGGCTAGATAATCGTGTTAAGACCTTCGCAAGACTTTTTGTTGGGCTATTTCATCTCTGACCGGAAGTATGAATAAATCGCTCTGCATGATTTCACTACGAACGTAACGCAGTGCGCCGTTAATGATTCTCTTTGGCTGACTTCTGCTGGTACTGGCATTTTCCCATAGTTGGGAATCATAAGACGGAGTTGTAGAGTAGGACCATATACTCCAATGAAGGCTACTGGCTTTTAGTTTGAGGTGTGTTCATTTTGCATCGATGTGTTTGTCTACGCCATGTAAGTAAGTTTATACTTAATTTTTTAAATTCTAATGATTATATAAATAGAATTTTTCGATGATGGGCCACTCAGTTAGTTAAACTCAATAAAGTTACCATGAAGCGACTTGCAGCGAAGGTATGAGGATGTTACTAAATACTTTTATATCTAGAATTTTATTCGAATTATCAAATCAAAGATTTTTATTTTAAGATTTCACAATTTTTAGATATTCGACAAATCATAAGAGATCAATGTTTTTGAATTACAAAATATAGGATGGACATATATCACTGAAATAGTGCATTTTTAATTTACAAATTGGCATTCAGGAGCACAGAAATACGCATCCAAACTCAATTATTTGTTTCGCGTTATGGACCACATAAGATTAGTATCATTTTTTTGCAGGAAATTATATAATTCACTTTCTCGAAATAATTCTATTTCTGAATAGGTCTCCCATAAACTATTAAGCTTCAAAATGCATTTCAAATAAATTTAAAAATTAAAAAAATACCAAAGTAGTTTCTAATCGAATAGTTTTTTAAGTTTGTGATATGCGTTTTGTACCGAGACCTTTCAAATACATGCGATTCCGCGGAATAAGGGCATTATCCGTTAAAATGTGTAAATGGGTTTCTTAGCCGAAATGTCATAAAAACACATGCTGCTTTTACAAAGTGATTTTCCAAACTGTGCTGCCATCATTATTATTTTTTTAATCCTTCTCAATGCCTATTAGAACTTACATAAATGGATAAACTGCTTCTCTATTCCTCTAAGAACCTAAATTAATGGACTTTTCAAAAAAAAAGAAACTTTCAAAAACAAATTACACCGATTTTAATCATAAAGTTCAACATTGTTTAATTATAAGTAAAATTAAGGATATTCGAAGATGTGCAACTAAAGTCATACATATTACTTCACATTTTAAAAAATTCGTAGGGTATGGACACATTAGGAGTAAATTATTTATTTGGGTCTAACTGTTCAAAATGCTTAATGAAAGCAACAAATTTTAAGGTTTTGTAATATCCAATAATTACAACTTTCCGTAAATTACAAAGTAATAATTATAATTAACATTGTAATCCATAATCCCCAAAAAACAACTAATTTCGTCTGCTCGTGTATATGTAAGATCATCTGAATGCAGGAAATCTTAATTTAAGGATATTTCCTTGTCATATATCATAGTCATATTCGATCAAAATCGATGGACTATTTCATAAAGCAACTATAGGGAAAATAGGTGAAAAAAATTGTCTTTTTCAAATTATTAATTTTATTTACTTTGTTTCTTAAGATATCGTGACCAAATTGGGTAAACAAAAGTATTTAATGTATTTATAATGAACAAAAACTATTTAAAACATAAGCTGAACTAACTCAAACTACCGACAAAATTACCAATTTTAACTCAGCATCACATGCTAAATATAAATTTACTTCAAAATAAACCTCAGCTCTTCAACAACTCACCTGACCCCCCCACTATTAATTTCGAAAAATAATCAGTCCATCAACTACCTTATCCCTCGTATTAATGTTTATAAAATCGTCAAAGGGTTATGCATATTTTATGCAAATAACCAAATTCTCAATGAATATTTTACGCACATTTCATACGCCATCATGACTTTTGTGTTTTTCTTTTCTCTCATAATTTATTTATAGCAATTCATGGATAGCAATGTAATTTTCAACAAGCCAATCGAATCATTCAATAAAACATTGGAGAGCAAAAAAAAAACAAAAGCCGGAAAATCGTGGAATCCGGGAGAACTGAAAATCGTAAGTTAAATGACAAGCAATTGCAACTAACGAGCGCAAAAGGCAAACGAAACCAACTGGGGCGCAGTCCTTGTTAAAGGCGACATGTGTCTCCATTATGCAGGACATGTTGCTAACATCCGTTCTACAAATCACCCGCAAACACATCCACACACACACACACACGACCACAGTGACGTCGCGACAAAGCGACAGACAGCCAAAGAGAGAGACAGGCAGACAAAAATGGACACACAAACAGCAAAACGAAATGCAAGACAAAGATAGAACTGAAGAGCTCCTCCAAGTCGCGTGTCCTAGACGCCGCTTGACTTCTGGAATTTCGCTTGTAGCGTTGCGCTCTTGTGGCACGTACATAACAATCTGCTGTTGCAAAGAAAACTAAATTGTTTCATTTACTTTTTTGTATATATATAGAAATAATACATATTGTTTTTATTATGACATAAAGGCAATACAGGATGGTTTTCCGTTGAAATTTATGAGCAACTACAATGAAATCGTGACGCAAATTCCTTGGAAACGGAAGAAATGATTGCGGATTGGTAAAAAGTTTATAAGTTTTTGGCAGATTGTAGTGATTTAGTCGCGAAATTTATGCAAATTCACAAAATAAACTATGTTCGTCTGTTTGTAGACATATTTGTTTTTCAATCATAAGGTCTATTAATAATAGTATAGTTCATATTTTTTGTAATTTTAATATCAATAATTATATGTATTCAAATCTTTAAAAAAAATAAAAAATTATTAACCGAAAAAACGTGCACCTTTTGCATGTGGGTGAATTTGATCGGAAATCTTCTTCTCGACTATCTTTTTCTTTAAAATTTTTTTTATTAACACTTTTTTAAAAATTTTGTTATAAAAATTGCTTTAATTTTAATTATTTTTAATATTATAATCGAATATCAGTATTGCTGTTCGTCTATCTGTGTGAGCATCAAGACCTCAAAGATGGTAAGAGCAAGAGCAGTAAACAGTAAAAACTCGCTGCCCGAGGGAACGCAAGCTTAATGTAGTTTTTCCATATCGAAGATATATAACAATTACATATCATAATTAATTTTAGCACTTATTCTTTTTATTATTATTAAGCACTGTATACAACTTTATCCCAATCGTTGGACTGTATCCTATAGCACCTATAGCACTAATCGATGAAAAACAAAAGTTTTTTCATTTGTTTCGTGACTAAGTTTGAAAGATAAGAGTATTTATAAGTTCCTATACGAAATTCAGACAACAAATACATTTAGCATGTGACAGCTTAGAACGTCCAAATTTAAATATAAATTTATTAATAAGTGTTCCTTCTACAAGATTCCAACTTTGATTCCAGATTTTGAATCACTTCGTTGCATACTGCCGTCGAGTCAAGAACAGAAAAGGAGAAAGAGGAAGTGAATTTTTCACAAGTTTTTCAAATACATGAGATCTGTTCTATTTTGAGACACTGATAGAAAAGGTCTTCTACAAAATTTCAATAAAAATAATTTATCATGAAGCTGAAGACTGATAGAAGCTGAAGAATGATATTCAAATGATTCGACAAACTTAATATTCTTAGACCAAATGTGCTTTCTTAGTCTTAAAAGAGTTCTTACGGACGGCGTGACTCGATCGCGGTACGAGGCTATGATAAGTATCGTTATAGGTATATAAAATTGTCTGATAGTAACTTTCAAGGTCTTTCAGGTCCGTGGGTATTGTCTTTATCGTAGGTAACTCATGGCTAATAAAAGGAAGTAATTTGTCCAAGTAATTAAAGACATCTTTGAAGGAATTCGGCCTTAAGCTATTGCTCCTTGTTCTGAAGTATTAAGAGACATCCCCATGCACGGTATTGAAGCAACTAACCGAATAGGAATTTTTTTTGTTTTTACCAGTTATTCGTACTGTTATTCATATCAGACCATTTAGTGAGAATTAAAGAAATATTAAAATTAAATAGGGCAGTGTGGAACTTAGCATTTCTGCGTAAACTGTAAGAGCTTGTTACAAGTTCAAGCAATAAATTTTTCCATTTTTGTTGAAATCTTTAATATTTAGACTCCTCATTAGGTTGGTCAACTGCTGTCGTTTATTCTTCCCCGCTACGTATTCGTAGAGCTGTCAACAAAAAGTTTAAAACAAATAATAACGCCTACGTATACTTGATATTGCTCATACGCAGCGTGTTCGACTTGAGCAAATATTTGCATAGCCTAAACTGTCTGTTTGTTTATCTAACTGTCGGTCTGTCTTTCTTTCTATTTTTTCTTTTCATTGTCTTCTTTTCTATTTTAAGCCAAAATTGACTAATGAAAATTTGATTTCATTAAGGGTTTAAATGGAACAATGTCAACTGTCGCATTTGCCGCGACATTTGTCTTGCAGCAAGCCCAATGGAAAAAAATCTTGCCGCTGAAAGCCAACAAATCAGCGTCCAGACTGGTACAACCCTGTACACAATAATACAAGACCAGTTCACTTTTCGGGAGTTTCTAGCTTCCAGCTCCCAGTGACAAACGTCCAGACAGCTGGAGAGCACAACATTCGCTCATTTATTATGTTGATGACAAAATCAGCAGCCGTAATGAAATGCAACATGAAAAAAGCATAGGAAAAAAAAACATACGAAAACAAGATGGCGCACAACATGGCGTACAAATGAGCAGTAAATCTTATCAAATTTATCAAATTTTTTCTTCTGGCTTTTGTCTTATGCTTGCTGCCTCCTGTCCAAATCTGTTCAGTCAAGTGACAAGGACACAAATACTTGTAAATTTACCTACCACTACTTAAAATGGGAGAGTCCTTTTTTTTCTTGGTTAGCGAAAGTGCCAACACAGCAGCTTGCCAATATGCAAAACCAAGTCCTGGCGTTTTGTCACTTTGCTAGTCAAAAAGTTAAAGTTCTCATATGTCAAGCAAGCTTCGACCTTTGGCTCATTGCCGCCCACCAAGCCCCCAGCAACACTGTCAAATGCAGTAGCGCCGCAAGTTGGGGCCACAAATCATGGCCAAGCAAAAACCAAAGCAGTCCAAAGTTGAGCTGGGTGAATGGATGAGGAAAGGCCACATAAATAGCACGCCCACGTTGAAAACACTCGATGCATAAATCAATGCAAAATCAACATGTAGTAACTACGCCAAAACAAAGGCAAACATCGGGTAGGTTCGTCTTGAAGGGTGCCGTCTTGAAGATACGCGAAACATGGGGCTCCACGGCACTTAGGCCCATTAAGGGTAGACTCTTTTATTTGGAATTTTTGTGTTTAAGCAACAAATTTTTCATTGTGTGTGCGAATTGCTTGCTTTTGTCGTGTTGTAAAAGCAACCGCTAGATGGCGCCAAGTCAGTTGTCGCTAGTTTGCGTATGATACTTGTTATTTGTTGGCTACAGCTGTGCAAAATATGATAGCTGAATAATTGAAGCCATTTTCGACAAAATTTAAATAAATATTAAATGAACTCAACATACTCCTTAATCATAGAGTATATTTTATGTTTGTTATTTCTATCTTTTTTCATTATATAATATTTATTTAACAAGGACTTGAATTTATTACAAACAAGCGAAAAGGGAATGCATAAATTTCAAGGTAAAATCAACAAAGTACAATGACAGAACGTACAAAAATCAATTAAAAATGGCTGACTTTAATGCAAGTTCCATTTCATTTATAATCAAACCCATAGACACTGGCATTGTTATAAAAGATACATAGACATGAACGAGGTTTCTGCAGCGTTATTTGCGATTTAAGCGTTTTTACTGAAGTTCGATGATGTAAGTAGAAGTTTAAGGTAAAATATTAATTTCGAACTCACTATTTTTCCATTTTAAAATAAAGATTGAATTAGTTTAAGAAAAAAACTTAACCAAATGCAGTTTACTGTTAATTCAATACGCAAATATATTGGACCCAATCTTGAAGAACATTATTACAGTCGTTTGTTTCAGGAGTTTTTATGCCTGCTCGAAACTTGACATATACTGTATTTTTTTTAAGTATATTATGAATACCTTTCCGTTTCGTAAGCGTCAGCGAGGTTTTACTAAAAGGATTTTCTAAGCGAAAACACATTTTTTAATAAATTTCTATTAAACAGTTCTATTCTCATATTTTTTTGGAATGTTTCTAGCTCATTTCATAACGCTGGGAATTTTTTAAACAATTTATTGTTTCATGCTGCTTCAAAAATTTAATCGTACTTAACGAAAGTATATACTAAATCAGCACTTGAGCTTAATAACAACATTAAAATCTGCGTATGGACCAGTTGTTTCAACTTTAATAATGTGAGTACAAAAAAGCATTCTTGAAAACAGCAACCGCTGTTGGAATTCAATAAGACTTAAAGACAAAGCTACAGTTCTGCGAAACAGATCAAATACAATTTTTTTTTAAGTTTTAAGCTGAAAAATTTTGTATCAACCGAAGAAAATTATGCAGAGAGCGGTTGACGGGTGACAGCTCGCTCAAGCATTATAACTTTACAACTTGACTTGGCACCATTGATATCTATCCAAAAATATCTTTCGTTAAAAATCTTTGAATGGTTCGTATAATATACCAGAGCATACCAATATTTTATAACTTGTGCAAAGTCGAATAACTTTCGGAATTTTCAATGTATTTCAAAAAATTTTTTTTATTATCAAGATCAATTTTTATAATTTATTTGGTTGAACTATTTGCCAATTTTTTTCCTTTTGAGTTTTGCATCACATATTATTATTGTCGTTTCTTAAAAAATTCCCACAAGAAAAAATCTGACATTCCGGGAATTTGCGACACAAGTAGTCAATTGTTACAGTTGCTGTGGGGCCTGTAAGGCCATCTTATTGTCCAGGCCTTTATCACACATTTGGGCGCCAACTGCCATCTATGCCGATCGCTGTTAATAGTCTCACCAGATCTGATCAGTTTGGTTTCCTGTAACTTATCGAATTAGAAATTTATCACGATATCCACCCATACAAGCAGCTGCATAAACCTTCAACTAAAAGTCTCGAACATGTCTAAGTCTCTTGGCCGCCAAGCAATTAAGTCACTTGTATGGCCTAATTGAAACTTAAGCTAAGCTCTGGCTGTGCTGCTGTTCCACTTCTTCTGCTTCTTCTTCGTCTCCTAATGGCTGAAATAAAATTTAATTGCTCTCGTGGCCACACCTCTTAAGCGTCTCTCTGTCCCGCCTTCAATGACTTTAACTTGAAAAAATCGAAATGCTTTAAATGAAAATGGTTTGCATTGTGTGTGCATATGTGTGTGTGACCACGTTATTATGTCGCATCTCCTTACACGTTGCAACTACACACAGATACACACACACACACACTCACACACACATAATTGCTCATGCAACAATGCATCATTTAAGTGTTAGGTTGCACAACGCATAAATTAGGTAGCAAAGTGTGCGTAATGGAAACTTTAGCGTTTCGCAGTTGCAAAAACAACAAACCTGCCGCAGCCGCAACAACAATAACAACTACTTGCCACTGCATTTCGTTAATGTGGCACACACACACACAAACACACACACACACATGCAAACGCACACGCACACATATGTGGCATTCCTCGCAAAACAATGTCGAAAGCTCTTGAGTAAGTAAACGAAAGCAAAACTATCGTTTCGAGTCTACAAAAGTTTGCACACTCTCAAAGTGAAAACAAACAATTCTCTGAAGAGAGAGATAGAGCAATTTGATTTATTAATATTTGTAGAATTAATTTGGAATATTTTAATAAGAGCTTAAGCATAGCTTAAAATTGTCAGCTATTGTAGCATATGTCTCCTTGAATTGGTAATGATATCTATTGGAGAGAGGGTCAGGCTGCACAGGTGTGATATTTAACAATCGCCGGTAATGGCTGATATGCGGAACATGGATCTAGGAATAGGCAAACAATGCTTCATCGCTCCAAATGCGGAGCATGAGTTTATTTCTTTTAATAGCTGTACGGTTGTGTCTTTAATTAATTGAGATTTTTCTAGGTAAATAAATTTTATTTATTTGGTGTGCAGGCATCAGTGCTACTGGGTGGAATTGAACCAACGACCTATTGAGGCCAACCAACTTTTTATTTACTTATTTTAAAATATATAAAGATATCAAATTTGAAATCATTTTCTTCGTACATTGCATAGTCCATATAGTCTACCGATGTACACAAAACTTACTGGATGGTATTTGGAACTCTTTAATTAATCCCTATTCTTTAATTAATGAATCTTTCCTTTTTCTTCAGAGATTAACAATAACTATTCATATGTTAATCTTAAGGCGGTGCAGTCGACTCTGAGTAGATTTCTTCAAAAGCCTTCGGACGTGGGCCAGCTTTTTGTTATTTCCATTACGTACTTGATTTTGAGCAATCTGTGGTTGCTCTCATTTCGTCGGTCCACAATGCACCAGATTGTTCTCAGGATCATAGAATCCATGTTCGCCACAAGGCAACAAGTTTTTCGAACTGTTCTCTCACAAAATCCATATTTAAATTCGGCAAATTTTTGCTCTCCAATTAACTGGAATACCAGATGCACCATAACTAGACAGAAGTCATTATATTAAGAGTAAGCGAAGTCGTTGTACTCAGTATCCCAGACTGCATTTACTGGACAACGTCTTGGTTGCTTGTGGAGGCATTACCATATAGTTCGGCACTATAAGTAGGCTTCAGTTGAGAGTTGTACAGGAGGACTTTTGTACCTAGGCTAAGTGAAGGAGCATGAGAACTTATAAGCCACTGTAGGCTGCTTGCCTTCACTCTCAGTTTACTTAAAGCACACTTCTCCTATTTAAAAACTTCAAAAAATCATTATATTAACTGCATTACTTTCAGCAAAGATTTTAACTAAGTCCAGCGAAAAACCGTGCCTGTCTAATTAGAGATAAGCACTTATCATGGCTTAACATAAACTCGGGCAACCCGTGCCAAGTAATAAAAATGCCCATTTATAGGGAAGCAGAAAAGTATGCTATACAAAATTTAAGTATAATTTGCATAATTTAGTGCTAATTAAAAAAGTTATTCAGACAAAGCATCCAGAAACTGCAATTAAATAGTTTTTGTGATTAATTATTAACTTTATGGCAGCTTCGAATGTGATTATCATCACCATTAGCATTCACACACACACACACAGATGGATACACTCAGATATCATTTTAAGGACTTGGAACATCAGGGAACAGTGGCAACAACAACGACAACAACAAGTGCAACACTTAATTTGGTTACAAATTTCAAAGCGTTTTCTGTCTGTCTAAGCAAATATCAGAGCAAACACACACACACACAAATATATATATATATATATGGATACGTGTTTATATGTGTTTTTGCTGGCTGGTTGCGGTTTTATATTTCCAGATATTTAACTACAGGAGGAGCTGCAGAACAACATCAGAAATAAAAGGAACAACATGGAGCACACCAAGCTGCTTACGAAGACTACGCCATTTTGTTATTTAATTTTATGATTTCATTAAACAAATTACTCGCGCTCTCTCTATCGCATTATGTCTGAAGCATGCCATCTCAGTCGTACACTAGTCCTATGCTTATCAGTCGAAATGGCTTTGCGCTTATGTACTTCATATCCATCCGCCACTAGTGGATGTAGGATGTAGGATGCAGACGCACTTGTTGTTAATGAGCGGCAGGGCGCTCGCTTGTGTTCCACATCTACTGAGAGTCTAGGATTGACTCGAATAAAAATGGGAGTAAAATGACAAGAGCCTAATGAAAATTGTAACAAAGAAATAATTGAAATTACTGTAAATAACACAATGCGCTGACCTTCATCAATGTGGGTTGCCCTCTGGCACAGCTGGTCGTGCATGGCATCTAAAAACGGAAGCCACGCTAATTTCCTGCAGCCTGCCGCCAAACTCAGTCGCTGCCTCAGTTCTGACACATTACTCCTAAGTCTAGAATTAGCTTTTGTGCTGAGTTGCCATTTCACTTTAATTTACTTTAATGTTTTCTTTTATCAACATGAAAGTAGACAGTCCTGTCTATATGGCTGTGTGCGGGTTGAGGGTTGACTAAGTATTAGTGAGCATGTGTGTGTGTGTGTGTGTGTGTGTGTGTGTGTGTGTGTGCGTGTGTACTGTTGGTTGCTCTTGGGCACAAAGGTCGCGTGCTAGCAAAGCTAAATTTTGTACTCACACAACAATCTTTCGCATGTGTGAATACAATACCACACACAATAATACACTTGCAACACTAACGAGGGGCAGTTGAGAAATTAGCGGGCTATGTGCTCATAAACGTTCAAAAAGGTTAACAACCAAATGAGGCAGTTTCCCAAAAAAGATACGAAAGGTTAGGTATTGCATTGATAAGATTTATGATGGTTTCAACTACAATCTTACTTCCAATCTATTGATGGGCTTGCTCTAGAAATTCAATTTTGTACTCGAACTCGCCACCGGCATAATTTTCAATGTCGATATTTCGATGTTCGAAGCGAGGTTTTTGGTTTTCCTTTCATAAGAAACGTGTCTTCCCTAAAATCTTTATGAAATATCTTAGCCCATAGAAATTTTCCATCAGTGAACACAATTATAATAAGTAATTGAACCAGCAGAGTCAACAGAATTAATTTAAGTCCATTATTTATCTGTAAGATACTGTATAGGGCACTAGTCTTACACATCGAAGTCTTTTTACCGTAAACTCAATTATATATTATTTTACTTATATCTTCCTAGTGAAATGTTCCCAAATACTATGGGCTGTATATTTAATTTTTAAAGCAGGATATGGCTCTTCGGCAGGAAACTTAAAGCTCCAAAGGAAGCATAATGTATTCCAACGGTTATCAGACAGCATTGGAAACCACTCCAACTTTATCGCATCAAAACGTTTTTCCTTTACTTTAACCTGCCAGGGAATGAACTTACCAGAAGATTTATTGAAATGACAGATAATAGGATGGCTAGACTGCCTTCTTCGCCTTTGATAAAGATAGTTGGCGAAGCTATGACAATAAAGGATGTTTTAGGTTAGGCTATAAGTCTGGTAAATCAGTGATCGAGAACAGACAAACAACTCTATGGTACATCATGTAACATAATTTGAGCTGACTCGTGAAAAGTCTGAAGCATCTCTACATTTAGTTAATATTAATTGATTCCAAATGCAGTATTCTTATTATTGCGTGGGAACCTAGTATAATTTTTCGAAATAGAAGCATGTTGAAATTGTTGCTTTAGGCTTACTTTTAATATAATGACATCTGTATAGTTATAAGAAACTGCAACGTTGTTTTAGTATTATTAAATATTTTTTTATGAATAAACATAATTTATAAAAAGAAACAACGATTTTTCATTAAGTTTTCAAGATTTTGAATAAAACGCATTAGATAGACGACTTGTAGCAAAAGTTTTCTATCGATATATCGATTGTTTTAAAACACTATTTTTTGCTGTTTTTATTTTTGTGTCCATTTAAATGTTTTCTCTCTCTATTGGATGACAGTTTCCACGCAAGAGCAAGTTTCTTAATTATAAATTCACTAAAAAATTAAATAAAAATCGTTAATCTTTTTATTAACAATGTTTATTATTAAAGAAAAAAATTTTGCACAAATGGAAAGATGCCGCATTAGTTCCTACTGCGACTGGCTGATAGTAGCAGATGAGCGTACGACTTCCGAAAGCGACATGCTTTTTCAGTCTCTGACTTTGTTCCACTCTATAGATACTCATCCTCGCAAATACAGTTAAATCTCATCATTACAAATTTGATACAACATAAATATAAGAAGAATTTGGTATTTTTACAAGTTATATTTATTCATTAATGAAATATTTAATAACAGCAAAACAACATTGAAGTATCTTATAACTATCAATTCGGATTTTTTGAAGGAAGTTATTGCCAAACTGTTTGCCTCTAAAATTGTAAACTCCAGAATACCATAAACTGTTTTCCTCAGCCAGAAGGCCTATGACACAGTGTGCCTGTAAAAACTTTACCATCGTTCTGATCTCGTTCTGGTAAAAGTGCAAGTGTTTCGATATTGTGTTTTGATTGTTTTCTAGACAGAGAGCTCGGTAGATGCAGCCTCACGTTGTCTATCAGATAGAGTTCTGAAGTAGATGTTCCTAATGAAAGTAAACATATAGTGACGTAAGTTTAGTTTCTATATGTAGGTAATTTTGTTCCATTTAGTAATAAAATTAACGACTCAATAAAGATATCGAGGCTTTTACTTGATTAAGCGCCTTTTCCCCTCAAAAAGAACTCATCAACTGCATAGTCATAAAACCGCCAAGCAATACAAAGTTCCCCTTTGGGGTTTGCTTGCCAAGACCCACGCTGTAAACTAAACTCGACATCGAAGATAAACACTCAGAGCAACAAATAAGCTGCGCCTCATTACACTTCCGATAAGCGGAAATGGCAGCAACTAACAAGATGCATGCCTTAAAATAATTTCACGTAATTTCAAGGCCAAAAGATAATAAATTTTCTCACTTTAATTGTTATTTATGGCCTCGATTCCGGTTGAGGCCAAATACAGCAGAGTACGCCTACTTTAAGGCTCTCTAAGCACCTTGAAAAATCTCATTATGTGCATCGTAACATAAAAAAGTTATAACACATCAGGCTAAAAGTAAACTAACTTGAAACATAAATAAAAACTTGCTCGAGCCGAGCCGAAAACTTTTCAACCCACCCACGCAGTCTTTGCCTTCGCTTTGCTTTATTTGTTTTTGTTTCTTTGCCTTTGTTGTTGCTTTTGCTCACTTCCTTTTGCTTTTCCAGCACCAAAATTACTACCAACGACTTTTCTCGTAAATTTTGGCCACCTGAGCGTATCTGCGTGTATGCCTTGGTGTATCTATGTGGTTAACACGTGTGTATTAGTGTGTGTGCGTGTGTGTGTGTGTGTGTGTGTGTGTGTGTCTGCTGCACATGTGCTAATGTTTGGCTGCTTGAGTTGGCAGCAATTATTATTATTTTCTACACGATTTTTTTGTCTTGTGGTTTCCTAAGACTTGCAACTTATGACTTGTTCGGCCACCAAAAAACTAAGTTTCCAAGATTTAAATACAAATATTATGCAATTAGTTGATAAGTCTGTATAAATGTTTATATGTTGCTAAAGGTGTTGACTTGGCAAATTGGCTAATATAAACAAAACGGCACGCAAACGAGTCTACAGCACCATAATTAAAGTCTTACGTGGCAGCTTAGATTTAATAAAAAATCCATTCTCTGCCGGTACATGACCGGCCATAAATATTAGATAAGTTGCTATTTAATAAAGCAGCTAAATGTAAGGAAAATAAAAATAGAAATAGAAGTTTCTCGAAGATTGCATACTCTGTAAAGTAAATAAGTGCAACTAAATATTAATAAATAAAACCCAGCTAGAATTCGAAATTAAAAGGAGGAAATGCACCTGGATTGGCCACACTCTCAGGAAGTCAGATGAAGACATCGCCAAGAGATCTTTCCAATGGAATCCGCAGGGTACCCGGCGCCGAAGACGCCCTCGACAGACCTGGCTGAGAACTGTGCTTGCAGAAAGTCAGGAGAGAGCGTCGTGGAATGAATTGCGTAGTGTCGCCCAAGATAGAACGCGTTGGATGTAGTTTGTGTACACCCTATGCTCCACATAGGAGCGTCAAATCTAACTGCATCAATTGTATTACTTTGTGGTATTATTTTGCAGCATAATTTAACAAGGAATAAAAAAAAAAAAAAGAATTCCCCTTGACTATGGTCATTGCTCGAAAGACGGATTTTCCTAGGTAAATAGCGGCTATTTGGTAGCCATAACAGTGTTAGGCAAATACACCAGTGTTGTGGGGTGGAATCAAACCACCGACCTTCTAATGTAGAGGAAAGTACACTACCTATCCTATATAGAACTTGTGCATAGTGTGTCATGGTATAAATTGACGCTTCCAATAATATTCAATCTGAAACTCCTATCAAAAGTTAAAGAGTTGCCTGTTGCGTATACTTTAAATGGCCTACTTTGTACAATATAAAAAATTCAGAATTTGAGAACTACGACGAAAAATTATACTTCTTAATAGACAAAATTACACAATAAATTTTTTTTATTACACAAATTTAACCAAAGTAGACATAAGCGAATCCTTCTCGCGTTAGCGCCGTCAACTCTTCTGACTATTCTCGGCTGATCAAAATCTTTTTAACTGTGCAAAATGAACACTTTACTAGTTTTATACTTTAGAGCTGCAACGACAATTATGAACATCACCATACGTTGAACTTATAAAATATCATCGCGATGGAGATATCTCTATTCATAGCTGTTCGAAGGTCTGTGCCGTTAATTAATAGAGATTTCCCTTGGTAAAGGCTAGACAAACAATTACAGTTTGCAATCCAACCAGCGACCTTCGGGGTTAGAGACGAGTACGCTACCACTTCACAACCGAGTTCGAGCCTCTGCTCGAATTCACTTAATAAAATTCAATTTTCAAAGCTCTTCTGATCTTCAATAATTTCTAACATCAGTTTTAAGTCAAATTCGTTTGTATCTTGCAGCTGCTGCTGACATAGCGAGACCTTTGGTACCTATATCCATGAAGACACAGGGTATGCAATACCCAAATCTCAATGCAGCAGGAGAACAGCTTAGCTGTTTGCTATGCAAGACAGGCGACAGTTAGGCTACTGCACGACAGCCATTTGGATGATAAGAAGAGTGCATGGGTATGGTGGGCTGCCACGCAAACCAAACGTAAACGCTTCTTCTAATGATGAAATCGATAGCATGCCGCCGCTGTTCTCTTTTTTTCTTTTTTTTTGGGTCCACCAGCCTTGACGACATATCCGCTGCAGAGTAAATATTTTATACAAAAGTGCAAAAAAAAATTGTAGCATACTTTACGGTGTGACAGACGCAGACGAAGCTGCTTGGAAGACCCAAAACAAACACACACACAACACAAAAAACACGTATACGCAGCGTTAACAGCAATTTCATGGATACAATTTTTGCCACGTGTTGCTGCTGACGCGTCTGCCATTAGTCACGCCCCGCATGCCGCCCCACGCCTCTTTGGTCAAAATGCCAACGACAGCAAATACTGCGCTGTAAAGCCATAAAAATATGGAATCTATTGAAAAGATACGACAAATAAAGCAAGCATTTTATGCAATTTATTCGAGATATGTTTCGCATATTTATGTTATCGCCACATTATTGGCTGGCCACTCTTGGGTTTGCTGACGGAGAATGCATTGCTGAAATCAAGTATGGACTTGTGCAAAGCTGTGCAGGTTAAGTTTCTTTCGAAGGTCTCTGTTTGCCACCATATATATGCATTCTAGGCAAAAAGTTTGCAGTTTCAAGATATGGAACATGCATTATTCAATTAAATTTTTTTAGTTTGTTCAGAACGTTGTTATTCCGTTAAGCTGCCGGATTTTACGAGTTAGATCTAATCTAGAAACGACAACGCCATCATGGAATTGCATAAAGTAACAGGGTATGAAGGATTATAAAATAATTATAAAAAAATGTATATCAAATATAAAAGGTCGTCCTAATGCGTAATCGAAATCGAAAGTATGAATGAAGAGAGATAAGGCGAAATTTATACAAAGTCTCTTTTTTTCAATATTTCTATGAGCATATAAGGTGGATGAAATGTAAATTGTTAAAGATTATAAAGACAAATGTGCTCCAGATTAAGTAATATGCCTGTTATCGGGTTACAAGTGACCTCACAAGCTCTCGCCACATGACACTGCTTTGAGTGAGCTTTTTCCAGCTGGTCAATCCGAGATAAGCCGTTACAAGGTTGAGGCCGACGGAAATTTTACCAAAAAATTTTCTCTTGAAAACTCATCCGATGGATAAAGGGTTGTGTACAGTGATTGGTTCCGCGCCACGTACAAGAAAAAAATTCAAGACTACCAAAACACATTAAAAATTTTCATATTTATTAAGAAAGAAAAAAGATTAGTATCTTAATAATTTAATAATTTGGAAAATTTTTAAATCAGTCTTCATACAATATAGTAGAATAAAGCATTTAAAGTCAAAAATCATTTTTTTATTTTTTTGATAATCCTTATAATCCACAAAAAGGAAAAGAATTTCTGATTAGTTGATATGAAATTGTAATAAGTTTTACGATTCTTGCTCTGGAAAATACAAAACCCATTCCGAATAAAATTGTGAGTTTGCTCTTTTTTTTGGATTTTCTGACGTAATCAAATAATTCGTTTTTCCTAAGTTTTTTTTTATTTTTTATCAAAGTCAAGAATTTACTATTACTAAATGGATATTTTCTCGTCACTCTGGTATCGAAATCTCTATGTAACGAACATGGAGACTTCTACTTTTCCTCTTTAATGTTAAAAGAAACATTCAAAATTGCAGCTAATCAGTTAGACTGTTTCTGGCAATTCCAATTCCTATCTATGCAGCTCAAATTCCTGCCGGAGTTATACAAAAGTGATGCATCATTTGCAGATGCCACAAACCAATTACTTGTCGGGGTCGTATCATGGTGTTCTGTGTATTCCGTACACTCTTGTGGCCACATACTGCCTCTGACACTGCAATATTCAAAATCAGCTTTAAACGCTGCCAAATTCCTCAAACTCACTTGCAAACCCCAAAACCAGCAAAATTCCTGCAAGTTTGCCTCAAGCAAACACACCCACATAGTTTCAAAGCTCTAATCCTCATGTTTCCTCAGGCGCTGTCAAAATCTGTGTTCCTCGAGATTGCACCAATTTATGCTTAATTCGTTTGGCTTTCATTATAGCTTTGCTTTTGCGCTCGCAATAATCGGCATAGATAAACAAAAGCAGGCAAACATTAAAACTGATTACGCGACGTATACGCAACATTTGGCGCCCTCTATTGGCTTTGCTTAGTTTGCTGTATCGCATTTTATGGCTTTCCAATTCATATGCAGCAAAGCCTGGAACGCCCCCACAAACCCTTCAAACTTTTGCCAACATATCGCTTTGGAAGAGTATACTAGACCGTGCTTAGTTTATTCAGAATGTTTGCAACAGAAAGAGGCAGTCATAGAGCGCAATAAAGTTTTCCTAAACTGATGATAATTATAAACTTAAAAGTTAAGATTTACTCACTCACTCGGGATATTGAAATCCGATGATTAAGTTATGCATGACTTTTTAAAATGTCAGAAAATGGGTATAGCAAAGTCGCATGACTTCAAAAACCGCCATATCTTTCTTTTTTTTTGGTGTCACTTTCCTAAACGCGCGTGAGTTGAGTGGGCGAACCCAACCGAAGCTCTGCATGATTATGCGGTTCGATGGATATGCGAGTGTGTATGTGTTTCGGTGAGTGGGTGTGTGATTATGTGGTTAGACGTCGACTTTAATGCGCTAAGTGCTTGCCAACGATGTCCTGGATGTTGTTGTCATCGTTGACGTTGTCGTCGTTGTTGTTGTTGTTGTACACCTACGCCATACAAATTGAAATTTCAACTTTACGTCGTGACAATGATGCCGCGGACGTACCGCAGCCAATGTAGGCGATTGATGGGCCTATTTCTTTGTTTCTGGAAAGCTATGCAAATTGCTTTGCCCGTTTTCTGCATGTTTTGGTAATAATACCAAGTTGAAGCGAACTACGAAAGAGGTAGACTCTGTTGAATATGGTTTGGTTACTTTTGTTCGACTCCAAGGACAAGGGACAAGCATGGTCGGACACCGCCTACAAAATTGTCTGTCAAAATTTAAAGATAAAAAGTTCTTAAAGTTCAGAAATCAAATTACATAAAGTAAATGTGTTTGTTTCCCAGCGATGGCGTCTTCCTTCAACGTTGTCTATGAAAACTTGATACAAAAAATTGTTGCTTCAAAATTTCAGCACAGCTGTAAGTTTAAGTTAAACCAAAAAAAATTCAAAACGTGCGATTATAAAAATACAATTTAAAATCGAACTTCTTTCAAAATGCACTAACTAATTTAAGCAACATTGTTATTCAATTTAATTTTAATTTTATTGATCACCAATTGAAAGTAAGCTTTGCGTTCTCTTTACCATAATTTCAGCTTTTATGCAAGCCGAGCCTATCCTCAGCGTAAAAATATTTACATGAAGTCAATAGAAATTGAACTATCATACGCGGTGGAGGTAGTTTTCTATGAAATCCTTAAGTGGAGTACATTTACATACCCACATCAAAATCCGTACACTAAATATTTGTTTAGTTTCGGGTAGAATTATATTGCGCTATCATAAAGGAGAAAATGGGAAATCTCTATAACTGATTTCAATATTAGAATTTACAGCCAAAAGTACGGTTTCTGGGAATTTCTCAAAAGATGATTTTTGTTGAATTCTTGAAAGCATAGAACAAATTTATTTTCAGCTATTTTGTGGGCGGAATACTACAGTGACTAAACTCGAATTTTATGAAAATATTTGGAAACTTATAGCTGTTCACTGCACATCCCACGTACTTGGTTAGGCCAAGGTGTCAGGTAGCCTTAACGAAGTTCAGCTCGTAGGTTGAGCTTCTAGGGCACGGCATATGGAGCGAAAAGTATGGAGTTTGTATGAAATATGAACTTAACAACGTTTCTGCACCAACTTTTTATAACAGACGTTGCCCAACAGCTGCAATATTTAGCGCTTCAATTCAAACTCTTCTGTAGAAATGTCTGATTGTTTTTACTATATTTTCGCCCTTATTTTGTATTCCGCATATTTTTTAATTTTAATTCAATTATTTATATTTTTTTACTTGTAATACTTCCTGCTAAAACAATTCATTATGAGCGCAGATAAAATAAAATATTGTAGACCATGCTGCCAAAGAGTAAGATTTTTCTTTTTGTTTTGTTACACATTTTAAACGATAATACGGATAAATGAGATGTGCTTAAAAACGGAAAAAGGAGGCGTGGTAGGCTATGAGTTTTTTTGTTTATAATTCGTCACATTTTTTCATATCGTTGCAGCTTAAACAAAGAATTATATAATTTGTCAGCGTCCGAAAATGCCCAACCTAAATTGCATTGCCGCAAAGGAAATGGCCAAAATAATAAAAAACGAAATAAAAAATTGAAAAAATGGATAGTACATTGTAACAAAATATAAAGAAAACCATTCAATTTTGCGACTATGGCATACCCTGAAGTTCTTTGTAGGTTATGAATTGATTGGTAATCCTTGAATGTTGAAAACGATGTTGAAATCTATTAAATATTTTTTGGGAATTTTGAGTTTTTTGTTATTTTTGGATTATGTCTCAAGTCTTTAATCCACCTCCGTTTCACAGTTTGTATTGAATTTTTTATTTGAAATTAGGTCAACAACAGAATATCCCAACTATTGTAACTACCTAAAAACGTTTTAGGTTAACTGCCCTTCTTCTTGACCTTCTTCAGCAGACGCTCGTTTTCCCCAACGTCGACGGAGCAAATCCTCACGACCTTTGAGTGGTAGACATGTTCAATGGGTACGTTGACATTTGAGGATCTTGTTGAGAACGCGTTCGTTTACAATGATACCAACGGTAGTGGTATACCTTGTATGGCAAACCCATTTCAACAGCACCGTTTACCTTAATGTCGACAATATTGCCGTTCTTGAAGACACGCATATATGACACCATGATTGCAGAAAAGGGCGAGAGAACATGTCTCTGGTACCGCGACGATAACCCTTTGAATTGGTCTATAGTTGTTGGCTGTAGTTCCCTTTATTTTTCCCGGTCGTAAAGTTGGGGAAGACTGGATCTTATGCATATTTAATTTATTTTAAATTTATTATTATTTATTTTATATTCAAATTAAATATATATCTCCCTTCGAATGCTTTACCCATGCAGCGCCTTTAGAGAGATGACACAATATTCAAGTCAGACGCAAGCGACACTCAGGAATCAGCAAGAAATCGTTTAAGTTTACAAATTAAAGTTATCTGGAGACATGCAAAAGATGCGCATAGAATTCCAGGAGTTAATTTTTCCATTCATTCATATTCGCAAGACAACTATGCACTCCCCTTCCTGTTACATACGTTCGTGCAAAACCTCATATACCCTAACATTGCATTTGCTAAATTGTATTCAATGACTTCAATTTAGTTGGTACGCCATGTGGCAGGACTTTGTTTTTTTTTTCTTTGTGCATGATTGCAATTGTCATTTTGAATTAGTAAAAATGCATGCGTTTTCTTTTTAGTTTATCCTGCGTTTCGAATTTAATTAAATGAACAAGAAAAACGGCAAGCGAGAATTTCATTTGAAAATTCGACCACATTTTAAAACTAGGTAAATGGGGCGAAGCTTTGTGGGAATGCGGACCACGGGTACCACACAACCACTAAGTTACACAGCGGGTAGCACTTTTGAGTTGCTCAAGGCATGCCGCGGTTTCGGTCCAATATAATTGTCCAAAAAAAAGGGGAAAAACAAAACAAATGGCGTCGAAACAAAAGCGCAAAGAAAATAAATTTGCGTAAAATAACAAAAGGGAGACAAAAAATAAAACGTACTCATAAGCCTTTTAAGGACGAGTACTTTAAAGCGCTTTGGTGTTTTACCGGCTCTTTTGGAAAAAAACCCCCCCCCGCCCACTTTGTCATGCTCGCGTTCGCTCTGTAGACAATTCAATAAATATTACGCATACGCTATGTAGGACAGCAACAAAATACGATGCAGTAAATGTAAAAAAATGAATGACAATGAAGCCTATCTAGGGTATCTGCATCAGGCCAAACCTTAAATTTTTATGATTATGTTTCGGTGCGAGGAG
This sequence comes from Chymomyza procnemis, assembly GCA_035046065.1. Taxonomy (NCBI): domain Eukaryota; kingdom Metazoa; phylum Arthropoda; class Insecta; order Diptera; family Drosophilidae; genus Chymomyza; species Chymomyza procnemis. The sequence continues at coordinate 1,861,813 of JAWNOJ010000026.1, forward strand.
TTTATGCGTGAAAAACTTATGAACAGACATTTTTCTGGCGACTGTTTAAATGCGAATTTTTCCTCTTTTTGGCCCATAACTGCCTTAATTTTACGTGTATATAGAAGCAGACAACATTTTAGTTGAACATTAGAAAAATATTAAGTATCTCTCTATGATTTACTCTTCATCTGTGTGTAAATAATTAATAAAAATGGGCAAAATCCTTCGACTAGATTGCTTGTCCCTTATCATTATCGGTAGAGCACAATATCGAGTAGAAGTGCACCTCGTGACTTTTTTCAGGACCCAAATCTTGTGAAGAAGAATCGTATGGAATTGATGGCTCTGCAGTTACTTTAAGATTTTTAAATAAAAAAATTATTGCGCTTGATTACGGTCATCGATCCAAAGGTGGAGCATAGAGACATAGTATCTCTTTTAATAGCTGTTCAAAGAGAACAGAGACCTACAAATTCATAGCCGAATCCGAGTGGCGGTGTCTTTAATTAATAAAGAATTTCCAAAAAGCGTTTATTTCCTAGCTATACCAATCCTAGGCAAATGCTCACCAGTGTTGCTGGGTGGAAACGAAACACCGACCTTTCGATTTAGAGGCGAGTGCGCTATCACTTACAATGCTTAGGCCCAAAGGAAACTAATAATCTGCCTTAAACAGATGGTTTTATTTGAAATCCTCTAATGCACTTCTATGGCAGCTGCATACCGAGATTAGAACTACAAAAAACCCCTATCATTCCGAACTACCTTTTGCTAAAAAAAACAGCGCTTAAAGCGTGCTACCCTAGCTTAAGCCAAGAGTTAGGAATCTGACCAGAAGAAGATATGATATGAGCGTTACCAATCGACTTTTCTTGTTGCCATGCCTTACCTAGTTTTGAAGAAGTCTCTGATAATGTCTTCTGAGTATTACAATCGATTTTATCTACCATAAACTCAATATACCCAATGCATCTATCAAGATCGATAATTCAGAAGGTGTTAGGAATAAAAAAATATAAGAGTTTACGCCGATTTATAGTCTCCGATACATACGAGCCAACTATTCTCTTCTAGTTCTGTCACATGTGTAATTAGAAAATTGAAGTGATTGACAAATAAAGTAAACAGGCAAATAATTTGCAGGCTAAAATGACATTAAATTTCCAAAAAAAATTAAAAATAAACATTTAAAAACTTTAGTCAATAAAGATGATTTACTCTTACATCTGCTACAGGACATATTTAAAGATCGAAGACTTTTTTCGAATACACCATATGACTCTGTTGTACCGTCCACTGCCTGCTTTTGGTATAAAGCAAAAAAACCGCTCAAGGCATTTTCTTGTATCCCTAACCCTTAGTTCCTTTTACAATAATATTAAGATTACCGCCACACTCGCTAATCTTCATTGTAATTTACTTGGCATATGTTATTCCGCAACACGCGCTCATTTGGTTGACGTTTCATCTTATGATTTCTGAGAATTTCAATTATATTACATCCACCATAGAAACCTACTTCCATCTGTTCATCTATTGTGTGTAGTACAACGTATGTCCTACATACATAAGCTGATAACTGCGCTGCTCTTCTGCTCGGCTTGGTCATTGTACTCGTTACTTGTGGGCCAATTTTAAGTATGGCCCAGTGCACGGGCGGACACTAATACGCTGTTATTATTATTGATGAAATGGCGGACGAAGTGAGCCGAGCCGGATGTGGATGGAACGAGCGTGTCTGTATTGACGTTTTACTTGTAGTTTATGACGTACGCCACGGCCTATGTGAATAAATTTGGCATAAATTTATATACTCCATATAAATGTGTGTGTGTGTGTGTGTGTGCAAGTAAGTGTATATTAAACTGTCATACGCCCGTTAAATTGTTGTGTTGCATGATGACGCCATTGTTATCATTTTTGTGGCATGCTGTGCCGCAAGGACTTTAAAGTGCTCAACATTAAGCGCATTAATCTGTTCATACAACGATCTGTGTAAAAATCATATTACCAGCATCATATGCATGACTCCTCTTTTTTTGTCTAACTTGAAGTGCGTTGGTCTTTTTTTCTTGCATTGCAATTACGTGGTACTTTGATCGACTACAATGGTTCTATCATTCAAATTACCACAAATCCCAAGGAAGTCGATTCGATTATCCCAGCTTCTTGCGACAGGATCATGATTTTCTGGATGTTTATGCGCAATGAGTTTACCAACTTCGGCTATCCACAGAAGCGTCTGTAAAGACACACTTCCCCGGCACTCTTGTGCTCTCATCCGATGGTAACTCCGCTATGTCTAGATCCTGGCATCAGACATTGCGTCAATGGGATTTTGCTGCTGGCAAGACTTCTCATTGCTTCGACCGCTGCCTCGGGCTCACGCCACAAAATCATCAAACTGTAGCACACTTTGGCTGAGTACAAGTTCACATTCGGTAGGATGGTTATACAGACTGGGTTTCCTCTTCGTTTCCCACACCACCATTTCAATCCCAACATTGTATCGTTTGGGATCGCACTAAAAGTCTGGAACTTGACTAACTCCAAGTTGAAGAGCAACCATTACGGGTACAATAGTTACGAGAATAATGTCACTGTTTCACCAGATGATGGTTCACTGTGTTGTGGGTTCTTGATGATGGCAAGCACCTATACTTCATTGAGCACAACGACCATATCAATGCGTTGTGCTTCTCACCCAACCTCTACTGGTTGTATGTTGCCTATAGCTCATCTATTCAGATCTAGGATTTGGCTTGCAAGAAGAACGTTGAGGAGCTGCGGCCTCAGGTTGTCTCACCCACATCAAAGGCTGATCAGCTACATTACCTGTCCCTGGCCTGCTCCACCGATGGTCAGACTTTGTCTATGTGCAAAAGAGCAATATAATACTAGACACTGAGACGGGGAGAACATTTTTAAAAACATTACAAGATTATTATCTGAAGAAACGTACTTTAGATTACACGGATATAGGTTTCTATTTAATAACAGCAGCATAAGGTTTGGTTAGCATAATAGAAGATCGGCAACATCGAAGAATAAATATTCCTCGAGAATAGTATTAGCAAAGTTCTGGTTTAGGAATATTATTTCACCAAACCCAACAAAGAAGGTTGCTTTCAAGTTCTTTAACGGAGATTGTATGCTTTTTGAAAATACCAGTACTAATACTAACCTCTCAAATTTATAGACCCAAAATTGAGAGTAAGCTTAAAAATGTAGTTTATGTAAAATCACTAGGTGCTAGAATTGATATATTATACAATTTTTGCAAGATCGCACCGAGTTAGTGCTGATGAAATAAGAGATCCGATATTTTTTTTCCTCCAATTCTTAATGTCTACGCGAAAAAAAACGAATTTCTGAAATACCATAAATATTCATATTAAAGTCGAGAAAACTTTCTTGAATTGATACATTACAGGACCAATACCAATTCCAAGAGTAGCATTTTCCAGACCCTAACCGAACCTTAATAATATTTTAATATTTCAAAAAGCTTTGCCAAATAGTTTTTTTATTCTAAACTAATAACATAAATAAAATTACTACAACCTTTTGCACAGCTTGATAAGTTTGAAGAAAATTGAATGTTGTCCTGCTTGAGAAAGCGTGTCTGTATGTGATGTCTGTGCCATTCATGCGGAGAAGCAACAAACATTCTGCACTTCGCTCATTTCCGGCTCATATTTCCACAAATTTGTATTGACTGAAAATATGCAACAATATGTCTATTCTGCCATTGACAGAAATCATACAAAATAGGAACATCAATTGTACAGTAGACCCCCGCTAAGTAAGTATAACTTTTTTGAATTGAGCTATCTGCAAATTAGGATTTAAATGCGCAAGCTCGATGAATGGTGCTTGGAAATGATTTACGAAAGTTATGTCTTCATCACGAAACACGACTTTTCACACATTCTTTTTCTGTATGGCTTAGAGCATAGGCTTCAAAAATTGCATTGAATATTGTCAGCAAATATTAGTGAAGTTCAACAATGTTCAGGAACTTTGGTTTCTTTTCATCTTGGCGAAAAATTGCATACAATACAAAATTAAAATTTTTCAAATAACTTTTTGCAATATTAACAATTACAGTAACAGAGTTATTGCAAACCTTCAACTAGAAGTATGGCGATCGGTGACAGTTCTATTTGACATAGTCTTCGCAAATCTTTTCTACAACATGTATGAACCTTTGTACCCATAGAAATTTTCTCCAGCTTTCCAGAGCTGTATGCAATTTCATCCAAGGCGAATAGTCGTAAACTTTATTGTTTGTTTGTATTATATATTGTTTCCGCGAAAAAATATAAAAAACGAGTGTGAGCGTAAGTAAAAATCTTCAGTTAACAAAGTCCTTTAGTTTCCCAAAAGCGTTGAAAAAATTAAAGCATTTTTGCATGTGACTTTCTACTATGACATTTGAAAAATCCTTACTAACATGTCGAACAACCTATTCTCTTCTATTGACCTTAGGCTGCCATTAAGTCTGCTCTACGTAAGCAGCTTTAGAAATTGTGAAAAAAAAATATAATTCAGAAAAATCAAATGTTAACAATGACTTAAGTAGAAACGCAGCATAATAAGGATCAAATCATCTGTATGTGGTTCATCCATGCGTTACAACAAAACTGGCAATATTATTTGGAAAACATATTTTTTTTTTTACATTCATTTTGCCTTGGAACTCGCTTGTCATTGAAGCTGCCTTCCCCTCGGTTGGAATGGAAGCCAACCCAACTTAGACATGACACTCACGTTTGCATAGTAAACATAGTTTGTGTGTTTACCCTAGGGGGCGCCAACATAATACACAGATTCCACAAAAAAATGTTTTTTTCAGTAAATTTCAATATAGCCACTTAGCGCTTCGTTGCACAAAAACCATTTTAGTAATGAATTAGCTTGAGGTTTTGTTTATGGCATTTGAGCTTCGAACTAGACAGCAATGCAATTTTATGCACTTTTCTCATCGGGCAATCTGTTGTAAAAGCAATCCGCACATAAAATACAACATTCCCGAACTAGTAGCAGCGCAGACAGAGCTTAATCAACTTAATGATGAGCGGCTACAAATTGCAATTGCCATTTTTATGACCAACAGCCGGCCAGCCAGCAAGAAGTCCTTACGGATTAACATCCTAGATATATCAATAAAAAAAAAACCAGAAAGTAGCCCCTTCAGAATAAAACGCTTTAATTTGCTACTTAATTTCTAGCTGCTTCTTTGCTTTTTTCGAAGCTCCTTGAACCAGTGGCCAAGCCGCAGCGCTTAGACCTGGCCAACAAGGCGCTTGAACTTGTAGCGGCTTTATTTGGCTTGGCTGCTGAAAAGTCATTAGTTAGGCTCCTTCTATTGATCGAGTTTGTCAAATATTGATAATAATTCATGCTCGTGACCAGACATAAATTCATCATTACCAACACACACACACACACACACACATTTTTTGGTTCCAACAATATGACGACCAATGTGCGTGACGTCAACAGATGCGACAACGCAATTACAATCCATAGCCAGTAATAAGTAACTGTAATAATAATATCAAGACATCTCACAGTGGAAGGACTCCAATTTGTTCAGTGTGCAAATGCAATGGATCCTGTAGAAAATTTAGACCCTTACATGAGAAATTTGAAATCGTTATAATAATATGGATATTTATAATATATACAAGAAGTTCTCTTATGTGAAAATAACTCTATGACTCAATGTTCAAAAACGTCTCGAAGCTAATTCTAGCGCTTGGAACACTTTAAATGTAATTATCTTAACTCTTAACTCTTGGAAGGATTTTCGTCATATTTCTTTTCAAATTATTCTTAATTAAGAAAGGCAGTCCGTGAAAAATGACTTATTTAATATAAATTTTACTTTTCCTCTAAAGAATTATTTGTATTTTTCCGCACCACGGCGTATGTAATATGACCCATTTAGAAAAACTTAAATATTAAAAACAATATTCATATTCACGCAATATCTTCCACAAGAAGATTTTGAATCAGCAAATATTAGATTTGTCCCAGTGTGCGTGGGTCATCTGACAGCCGCGCTTGGTCGTTTGCACTCTCGTGCGGACAGACAAGTAGTCCGCCCATGTTCAAGACATCCCTTAAATACCTATTAACTCTTATCATGATGACAACTTTAATCTATTGATATGTATTTACTGACTTGCAGCTTTAACAGTAGCTCTAAGCATATTCTTCTTTGTTGGAACAATTTAGATATCGAAAAAAGCCGGAAGCTTAAATAGCCTTGAATATTTTCAAACGTAATTTTTATGATGATGAGCGCAAAGCTTAAAGTAAACGTTATTTTTAATATATTTTGCTGTTCATTGTAAAACATTAATATTAATAATGCAATAATATTAATGCGAAAGTTGTTTGCGTTTTTTTTTTACAAGGTTAAATTAATTACAGCTAATTTTGACTTTTATGTTTATATTAATAATGGAATGTGCGAGCATCTTTAAAAAGCGGCGGACTATGAGATGCCCTATTCCAAGAAGGTAAACTATAAATAGCGAAACTTAATTGTTTTTTATTGCAGGAGGCTAGAGGTGGGCAGGCGCTCAATGTACACACATAGCGTACAGACGCTCTCCCACGCATTTGTTGGATTGTCGCTCTTGTGCTCAATTGCGCATTTGCTGACTGCATTCCTTCCCCAGTAACTCGAAATTTTCGACTTCTAGCACTACTATTTCGGAGATCCAATTATGTAGCGTTGTTGATTTTCGCGAAAACTATAATAACCTGCACGATATCCGATATCTTATGAACTGTCTAGTCAATTTATCTCATTCTCTATCTTAACTCAACTTGAGGCGCCAAATCGAGCATCTTTAACCAATCACGAAGCACCACGAAACCGCTTCTTAGTCAACGCTGATCGTTTTTCTTTTAGAAATGTTGAAATTCTAATGTTACTTCCTGTTTTTATTTTTTACATTGTACACCCAAGTCCCAGCCAGCCCCAGATGTGAGACGCTGCATATCTATAATTTCTTCACCCATCGGGCTAGGGATACGAATTAGTTGTATTGAATATTATATTTTGCTTGCTATTATTTAATATTTATTTATTTTAAATTACTTTTTTAAGAGTCAATCAGAATAAGAATGTCTTAGTGTGTGAATTTCTTCCAAGCGCTCATAATTTTTGATATGCTTTTTTATCGGAAATATAAAATTTATTGTCTGTCAGCAAAAAAAAAATATATCGAAATGTGGTTTTTTTCCTTCTTAGGGCCTCTACGGAAGCTCTCCACCGGACTCTGTTTCGTGCCGTGTGCTTAGCGGTGCCCACGACGGTCTGATCTGAGCTACTTCTTGAAGAACGGTTCGTCTCCAAGTTGCTTTTGGTCGTACTGTTCGACTGTTTCCTTGAGGGTTCCAGTCTACTGCCATACGGACAATGCTGTTTGGGTTTTCTGAAAGCTGTAGATAAATGGTATTTATTACAAATTTTTTTTATATTTAAAAACCAACTTGGCAATGTTTGGTGTTAAATTTAAAAGTGTCGCCGTTTTACGAAAAACATATATTTTAGGTAAGGCTACACATCAAAAATGTTTGTTTTTTTTTCGTTTCATGTCAAAAATGGCAAAGGCAGGGTATACGCAAGAAAAATTTGAATTACTTCTTTTTTCAACCAAAAACAAAATATAAGGATATAAGGCTAAGTAAGTCATGGTCAGTTGATTATGGGTAGTACAGCGAATTTCTGCCTCTAGGCGGACAACTGAAATTTTTTTCATCTACCCAACTGTTGCGCTGCTCCCAAACTCAGTCAATAGTGACAGTAATAAGTCCAATACAGTCAGTCGATGGGTGCGCGCAAATGGTGCCAGCACTTGGTCGATTTATAAATGTCATGACTTTCGGATACAATTAATTAGTATGAGCATTTTTGGGGCGACACTGGCGCACGTGCTGCAACCCCCCAGTACTCATGCGGCGGCCTCGGTGTTGCCAAAACATGCTAGCACGCAGCAGCAGACCTTTGTAATTTATAGACTCTCGTTGCAATCCAATGGGATTTGTAGGTGTTACTAACCATTTGGTGTTTAATAGCTGCCAGACGTCACGATGCGACGCGACGCGCCGTCAACAATTTGTCACTGTGCTTACAAAATTGTTATTAATATTATTATTATAAATAGCATAAAAAAAAATAGTTTTACATTCTGAATATAGCCTGGTGTTTCACCTTTAAATTTTATTTTTTGATATTTTGATTTATCAAATTGCTTAAGCGTATTACTAAGAATTAGTTAATTTAATGCTCCAGCTAGAGGATTGAATCCAAGCCACGACGACGCGAACGTTGCGACAATACTGGACGGGGTTTATAGAGATCATCGTTAGTATAGCGCTGTTGCTGGCAAAGTTTACTTATGGCAGAGCCACTCAGACGTTGCGATACACCGTCTGCAAATTGTTTGAAAAAATTGTTAAAAACAAATACGTACATCACTTAGCAATTCTTAATCTAGTTAGTCTGTGTTCATATGAATATGAGTTGGCTTACTTACTATAGATGTAACCGATATACCATATTCACATAGCACTTATTATAGCTATTAAATGAATTTTTTATAACATTTTTTTGTTTTATATAAAAATGTTTACATTCAGCAGATAAAAGCAGCATGTGGAAAGAAGATACATAGAGATAAATGGGCGTGCATGGGGATTGCATTATTATTAAGCTAAACATTAGGCTACCTACCAATTTCTGACTTCTCATGCAACTCATTCTCTTTGTAATTAACGCTTATTTGCGATGGTGTGGATGAAGTTTTGGAAATCGCACGACGCGCTCGTTTTGAAGGATTCTCGTTTATATCAACGGCCTCAAAGCTGTTTGTACTGTCACTGCTTGTGCTTGGTTGTTCCTGTTGCGCGTTACTTATCTTCCGTTTATAGCTGCGACGGCGTAGAGCGCGTGCCTCGAAAGCTGTTTCAGTTTTTTGCTCGCTAAAATTGTTGACGATTTTATGATATTGCTCGATTTGGTAACAAATTATTTCCAAGCGTTCTTTAAACTCGTCGGGGTTTATCTCGAAATGGGTAACATCGTCGCTGCTTAAGTCATCGCCATCCGTGATTTGAGAATTCGGTTCTTCAGCTGATGTTGATGTTGATATTGTTGTTGATGCTGATGCTGATGGTTCAAGTTTAGGCTGTACCAAGTGTTCTTCAGTAGTATTGCTTGCAATATCGTCAGAGATTTGTGGAATGGTTAAGGTTTCATTAGGTTCCTGTTTTATTTGCAGCTCAGTTTCCGCAGACTCGAGTAATTCCGGTTTAACTGCATCCATTGTGACTTGCTCTGGAATGAATTTCGTATCATCTAGCGTAGAATTCACTATGCCATCTGCAGCAGATTTTTCCGATTCACATAATAAAATATCTTTGGTGGATTTTTGTGAAGTGACTACACTATCCGCTGGTTCAACTTTAACTTCTGCTGATTTAGGTTTGGCGCCACCAATAAGCTCAATAAAACTAGTCGAAGATTGTTGTAGCATGTCACTGACAACCACCACATTGCTTGTGGTCATAGAAGCATCAGCATCTTGAACACAAGCAGCATCTATATTGGCTTTGTCATGATGACTGCCATTGGTGCCATTTGTATTGCCGTTAGTATTTGGTTCATTATTGTTGTTACAAGCTTCAGCTTTGTCTTTGGTTTTTATGGCAGCGGCACTTAGTGAAGAATTGCTTGAAGCTCCACCTGGCGGCTTGCTATCATCATTGGAATCGTAGCTCTTACGTTTCTTGACTTTAAGTTTGAGCTCGTTGTGATCATCTTGAGTTGGTGCTGGTGTATTGGAAGACGACGAAGACTTATGGCGTTCACGTTCACGATTCCGCTCTTTATCTCGATCACTGCGTTTTGAGCTAGATGAAGAGCTACCATTATGACTGCGGCTATGGCTATGACTGTTACCGTGACTGTGATTCTTGCTCCCCGAACGTGATGATGAGGAACTGGTTTTATGACTTCTGCCAGATGAATCATGACGCGATGAAGTGGAAGAGGAAGAGCGTTTGGATGATGACTTATTATTATCAGTTGCATTACGACTGGATGTTGATGATGTTGTCGAGCTTTTGTCGTGCCTCGAGCTCTTGTGCTTGGAACTTGTCGAATGAGACGAGTGTTTGGAACTGGAACTCGAAGAATGCTTGCTGTGCGCTTTATCGCTCTTATCGCGGCTTTGGTCTCGTTCACGTTCACGGGATTTACGACGCTGTTTATCATCAGAGTAATGACGTCGATCACTATCCCTTGAGTGCTTCTTGTGATGCGAAGAACTGGAAGCTGGTGAAGCTGTAGACTCTACAGATTTGCAGGTTTCATCCTTAAGAGCATCATTGAATTGACTGGCATCTGTTTTGTCCTTAGCCGTAGCTTCTTTTTCAAGTATATCTTTATTTGTTTCTGTCGAAGATTTTATGACTGGCACTGCTAAAGGCACTTTAATTTCCTCGTCTTGTTTTGCTGCTGCAACCAAATTGTCTTTTGAATTTTGTACAGCCTCCGAAAACGAACCAAAGCTACATTCAGTAGGCTGTGGTGTAAACGGTGGCTCTATTTTGGGCTCTACGGGTTCATTTATGTTTGCCTTCAACTCAGACATAATATCTTCGTCTATAGATGATGCTTGAGGTCTGTTGCCATTTTCGCTAGTAACTGCTGATTCAGAAATGGAATTTTTGCGCTCGGTACCTAAAATAAATTCCAAACAAACAACGTTCAAAGGCTGGAAAGCAAAATTTTTATTTCTTTACTTACCCTCAAAAGTAATGGCATCTTTTTTAATATCAAAGTGTAGCTCACTTGTGGTGACATCTCCACCGTTGGCGTCAGTCGAATTCTCATTAAACTTTGGCATTTGAGCCTCCTCAGATATATTAGCTGCAATGTTGGGAGTCAATTCAATACTATTGCTTGTCGGCTGTTGTTCTTCCACGGCTGACTCGGTTGAGGCAATAGTCAAACGACTGTCGCTGGAAACCTGAGACAATTGCGATGTTTGCGAGGCGCCAGCGTCTCGAGAATCATGCGCGAGCTCTTTCTTCATCGACTCTAATAAGTCAGGTGGATCATTAATTGTTTCCTCTTTTTTAACGTTCAAAGGCTTTTCGTCGCCCAAGGGTTCGAACGAAGGTGAGGTATCATCATCAAAATTATGCTCATCATCCGCATCTACACCAGGTGGTAAATCATCCTCCTTAATTTCATCTTTTATATCAGATTTGACGGTAGTACGATCGGAATCGGGACTAATTTGCTCCAAATCTGTTGGCATTAGACTAACAGTTGTCTCCACCTTCAATAGACTGCCGCCGTTCATGTGTGGTGCGTAAGGTGGTAATGGTGGTGCCGCCAGCAAAGGTGGTCGCGGTGGTGGCACATTTACAGGCGGTGGCGGCGGCGTTATACCAAGGTACTTGTACGCAATGCTTTCTATCTTTGGTTGAAAAAGCGTGGCTACCTTTGGGTTCACCACCTGATCGACAATGTGGTCCACACCTTTGTCCAATACATCGGAGCTGTAACACGACATATTTATAGTAATATGTCATTATTATTATTATTAAATAGACTTACTCTAACAAGTGTTTGCGCAGTTTTTCACGCAATTGCACTTTATTTGTATCTGGCGTCCACTTTTGTTTGCCCAAAAAATTCTGCACGGAAGTTTCCACGCGGTTGCGTACATTTTGATACGCTGGCTTTGTATCAACATCCGCCAAAGAATCCATGCGAAACTCATCAAAAACACCCTGCGATTTCACCTCCTGGACCAGTGTCTTGACAAAATCTGCGTCCATTTCCATTATATCAAAACCTACAATTTATGCATAAGCACAATCAACTATTATGGGAAATAAAACAATGAGTATCGAAAATCAACTCTGACAACATCGGCATTGCCTTTTCCAACACTAAATACCCAACACTTAAGCATCGATTTAAACTTATCGATAGGTAACACATAGCATAATTTTGGCGCACACCAAGCGCTTTCTGTTTAATTCTACGTATTTATTGGTTGATTTTAATAGTTGGAGGTTTTATTAACGTAATGGGTAAATGTTTAATATAAAACGTGTAAGCTGTTTATTTAAAGTCGTTAAACATATATGCTGCTTTCAGTGGTTAATGTTATTACACCTCTATCAGCAAGTAAGTCTGAAGCTGCCAGATCTAAAATAGGCGCCATGGAAATCTCGGAAAACGCTTTTACCGAGAATAAGACACCCAAAATGGAGCAGCAAAACAAAATATTATCGCAAGAGATCAGCAACGATTTGGCGGATCTTACAACAAACGACACCGTCAACGCGATGCCTTCTCCAACTACTACCAAACAGCGACGATCAACGCCAAGCTGTAAGGCATACACACAATTATATTTATATATAAACTGTACTAATTTTGTTTTTCGTTGTGTGCGTGTGTGTGTGTAGTAAAGCGCGATTTACAAAACTTACATTCTGATTTAAATCCGAAGTATATAACCATGTCAAATTCCGATGAAACAGCTCGCAACTTGCGGCGCCGTAAACTCTACCCTGCTGCTAACGTAAGCGCTGCAAAACAGGCACATGACAAAGTCAACGACAAGTTTTTGGATGATCCTAAGAGCCCTACTTCAACAAACCCGTCTACGCTACAGACGAATTGTAAGGCGGAAGTTACAAGTCCCATAATGAAGCTGATCATTAAGTGCGGCGGAACAATCTCTAATAGCACAGGATTTGAGGACGATGTTGCAGAGTTGGTTTCTAGGCCGCCAATCAATAAAAACGAAAAACGAAAGTCCAAACGCAGCGCTAAACCAAAGGTTCGTCCAAACGAAATTGAACACAATGCAAATGTAAACGTAAGCCAAACAGAAAATGAAACCCCTTTGCCTCTTAACGATAATGTAAATGAATTTATAAAAGTTCCTACCGAAAAAATCAAAGCAACTTGTGTAGACAAAGCTTCTGAGGCAAATGCTGAAAAAACTATGTCAGAAATGGAAACTAATATAATTGAATCTTTTGCGGTCAGTGCTAAATTAAATATATTTAAAATGGAAACTAGTGAAAATGAAATGGCAACTGATGAAAACGAAGCTTCAGCGTCGAATGCTGAAATAATTATGTCGGAAATGAAACCTAATATAAACAAAACTTCGGAGGCGAATGCTAAAATAACTACGTCGGAAATGAAAAATATTGACACAGTACAACGACATGTGACTATAGAAGACATACCAGCAGCCATATTGCAAAACCCAAACGCAATCAGAGCAGATGATTTTAAAAACGTTCCACTGGACTTGGAATTAACAAAACCTTTAAAAACCTCAACGGTCGTCAATCAATATTCTGCAGACCTAGCGCAAAGTCCTGCACCGGATGCACAGAACTCAGTGAAGTCACCCTTATCAATTAGCTTGGATAGCGCCGAAGGTTCTTCAATTGATACTGATGCGGGCTGGCCCCCCTATCAAACGGGTGACCTCTACTGGGGCCGCATTTACTCTTATTGCTTTTGGCCGTGTATAGTATGTCCAGATCCAGATGGTCAGATTGTCACCAACGTAGGCAAACATCCTGGTCGCACCTCTACAGACACTGGCCCACTTCAAATACAAATTCATATGCGCTTCTTTGCTGATAATGGTCGCCGTAACTGGGTAAAGCATGATAACCTTATGCCTTTTGTAGGCATTAAAGCTTACATTGATATGCGTGATGAACTGCTAACTAAGTTTGGCCCCAAGAGTGCCAGATTTCGGCAGATGATGCCCAAAAGAAATCAGTTACTTCTATGGCACAAAGCGGTTGAAGAAGCTAATATTGTGCTCTTAACGCCTCATGAACTGCGTATGGAGAAATTTACTGAAATTTGTGAAAGCGCCGTGTAAGTAGCTCACAAATAGAATACAAACTTTTATTCCATAATTTTAACCTAATATTTTACAGAACCGTAAAGAGGCGTAAGCGAACCTATTCCATGATGGTAGACACCTCCGACGTGGGTAGCAGCTTATATAATTCAAATGAAAATCTTGAATATAGGTCCACTTCGAAACGCGAAAGCTCAAATTCGCCCTTACGACCAGCCTATTCTCCAGTGAAGAATAATCATCTGCCCAAACGGCGCAAATATAGCGACACAGTTCAAACCACCGGCCTAATTTCCAACTATGAAAATCATTATGTAGAAAAGCCGACGTATAATTTTATTGATAGTGAAGCCCAAAAAGAGTTAATGCAAAATCCAGAGTATGCAGAGCTTTTCGAAGCAATTAAGCATTATGTGATACATAATTACGATATCAACTTGGATGGAGTTTTGCATTCCGTAGTATCTAATGTTTGGTCGGTGAAAAGTTTGCAAAAACAGGAAGCGGAAAGGGACATTGCTTTGGGTTATGAAACTAAGCGCTACAGTAATGCCCAAGGCTTGCGAGATGTTAGAAAGTTGTCTTATCGTTTAAGAGATCTACGTGACAAGTATGACAGGCCATCTACCAGCAAATCTGTAACGCCTACGCCTACGCCTACACCAGCAGTGCAGGAGCGTCAACTTTCCGAACAACCAAAGAGCAAAAAAGAGCTTAATCGCCCAATTGAAGAGGTGGTGCAAGATATTCTTAATTTGGATAGAAAGTACTTGTTCAAAGGCTTAACAAAAGACAACTTTTGCAAATATTGCTTTGAGACGAGTGGCAATTTAATTCGTTGCTCTCATGGTTGCAACAGCTGGCTGCATGCAGCCTGCCTAAATCCTATCAAAACGAAACCGAGCAGGTTGACCAAAAAGAATATCAAAGCTATGCAAGCCCTGGAAGCTGCAGTTGTCAAAACTAATAATGTACATACGGTAGATGTGGAAATGGATGGGAACCATACTGAGGTGCAGCTGGAAAACATTGTTTGCCGCGAATGTGCCACAAATGCTCCAGAAACTTGCTGTATTTGCCTTAAAGCCCTGGCTCCCACTACAATACGAACAGTTTCGCCTGTTAAAGCCATTAGCGAAAAGCCTCATAGTTCCAAGAGTGTTGCAGCAACTGCTTCGGACATCACAAACGCACTTATAGCGTGCAGCCTGCCAGCATGCAAGAAGAAATTTCATTCGATCTGCTGCAAGTATTGGCCGCAAGCTAAGGTCAATCAGGGCACTTCAAGATGTCCGACGCACGTTTGTCACATGTGTGTTTCCGAAGATCCACGTGGCAAATTCCAACAGATAGGAAATGCAAAACTAACCAAGTGTGTGCTATGTCCAGCTACTTATCATATAGACTCCTACTGCATTCCTGCTGGCTCGCATTTGATAAATATGACGAATCTAATTTGTCCGCGACACAATGTGTCCAAAGCTGATTTAAACGTTAATGTGTCATGGTGCTATATGTGTGCTTCTGGTGGAATAATGATATGTTGCGATTCCTGTCCTCATGCTGTGCATGACACTTGCCACGGCACTGTCCTGGAGGAAAACGAAAACTATATATGTGAAGGGTGCGAGGTGGGACGTTTACCGCTGTATGGCGAGATTATTTGGGCAAAGTTTAATAACTTCAGATGGTGGCCTGCTATTATCTTACCACCAACTGAGATACCAACTAATATACTTAAGAAGGCACATGGTCGAAATGAGTTTGTAGTGCGATTCTTTGGCTCACACGATCATGGCTGGATAAGCCGACGACGTGTGTATCTGTACGAGACCGGCGATTTTGCTGAAATATCTAGAAGCAAGTCGCGTAAGTATTTTGTCTAATGTTTTTAACTATTTTTTTAAAGATATCAAACTTTTTGTTGTAGTGCTTAATAAACCCTTCGAAAAGGGTTTAGCAGAGGCGGCCCATTTCTTTGAGATCATTAAGGCGAAACGCGAGGAGCAAAAAATTGCCAACAACCCTGACTCCAAACAGCAGCCACCGCCATATGTTAAAATTAAGGCCAATCGAGCTGTACCACCGGTGCGTCTAGTTTTTAATCCGGAGGACATCAGTGTTTGTGAATGCAATCCAGAAAGCGAGAATCCCTGTGCACCCGACACAAATTGTCTAAATCGAATGCTATTCAATGAGTGCAATAACGATTGTCCCGCTAAAGAACGTTGTCAAAACCGTGAATTCGAAAGACGTCAATATCCAAAATTGGATGTGCTGTATATGAAGGACAGAGGTTTTGGTTTGGTATCCCGTGAATTTATTGCCGAGGGCTCTTTTGTCATAGAGTATGTGGGTGAAGTCATCAATCATGAGGAATTCAGCAGGCGCATGGTACAGATGCAGCGCGATAAAGCGGACAATTATTATTTTCTGGAAGTAGAGAAAGACTTCATAATTGATGCTGGCCCCAAAGGCAATTTGGCGCGGTTTATGAATCATTCGTGTGAACCGAATTGTAAATCACAAAAGTGGACTGTGAATTCTATACACAGAATTGGACTGTTTGCAACCAAGAATATACCGCCTGTAAGTACAAGCGGCATATAGCCAAATTTTGTTTGTGTAACTTATTTTGGTTTCTTTTAATATGACAAGGACACTGAATTGACTTTTAATTATCTATGGGACGATTTAATGAGTAATGAGAGAAAGGACTGCTACTGTGGCGCTACATCTTGTTCTGGCAAAATCGGAAAATTAAAGGAAGAGGCACCCAAAGTAAGAAACACTAAAAGCGTGATAAAATAAGAATAAACTTCAATTTAATCGAAGTTATCACGCTCATAGCCATTCACTTTAAGCAAATTGTATTTTAAGAAAACAATTGAAAACAAAATTTTAACTTATCACAGGAACCGGCGACTGCACAGGCCACTAAACCAAAGCAGCCACCGAAAAAATCAAATCACATACGCAACAAAAAGGCCAGTGTTCCCAAAATAAAGCCCAAGCATATAAGCGCTGATGATGATTTGGAAAATTAGCTGATGTTACATTGTTACATTTTCTTTTTAACAAGGACTGCCGTAGTGAAGTCATAGTTTATCATTTTTTTAAAACATTTTCTGAGAGTTTTAGTATAAATTACGAACTTAACAAAGTTGTGTTAACTTTTGAATCATGTACGAACTATTTTGTAATTAATTTTATTTATTAAGCTGAAATTTTTATTATTACGTACATAAATAAAAGCGCAAGTTTTTAGCTTCATTTTTAAACTTTTAATATAAATCAGTTCATTATTGTTGAAAACTTTTGTTTTTTTTTTTTTTTGTGTAACTTATACAAAAATTACAATAGAAAAATGTACAAAATTTGTTCTTGTTTTTCTTCTGTTTTTGCTTTGTTTTTCTTTCTTTGTTTTTTTAACTACTACAAGCACTTTGGTGTATGCTTTTTTTGGACTAAACGTAGCGTAAGAAGACTTAAAGCTAGGATTACGCGCTCTTCACTTAAAAATGGCATATAACAATGCGATGTTATACATTACAAAAAATATTTATGCGCATATTAAGAAATAAAGAGTTGTTTTTTTATGATATGCTGGCACCTGGCCCTTTGCTTTACTTTGTTGCTTTTAGCTGCAGAAAGTGTCCTGCATTAAACTTTGGCACGACAGTTTCGATTTTCTTTATAATTGATTTTAAAGCGTCTCGCGACATTTCGTAGAGCGTGTTTAGGGAGATCAAACGCATGCCATGTTGGTTGCACACCTCAATCACAGACCATTTTTCGAGTAATTTTAAGCAGTTGCGCACAGAGTCTGTCGAAATGCTTTCAGCTGCAAGAGAGATGCATGATTTAGTTGAACAAGATAAGTAATTGTTTTTTTTAGGCTCACCATATACACAGGTACCGCTTTTGACTTTGTTCGATAGATCGTTAATAACGAAATTTATGAATTCCGACTCTAGCATAGAATTACGTTCTAATATCTTTAGCGACTGAGCTACGGCAAGGTATGTGCTGGCAAATGGAGCAAGTATTTCACAGATGTAGCGCTGCTGCTGCAGTGTCTCTGCAGCCAGCAGTATGTCCGGCTTCGTATCATCATAATTAGATACGAAATCATCTACATCTACATCTAAACTGTACTGCATATTACGCACCAGGCGGCGACACTCTAAATCATCATCTCCTGCATTTCCCTGCATACATATAATAAACCATAAGCACTTGTGCAAAAGACGCAAATCATAGATACGTACCTCTGTGGATATCAGAAAATTGCTCATCAACAGTTCATCCAAATTCTTTTCCAATAGCGACTCCAATATTTGCGTTGGCTTGTTCAATATAAACTCATAGCGATAGACCTGACAATTTTCCAAAGCTGCCTCAATCAATTTCTTACGTGTAACCCCCTGTAATGTTTCTTTGGCATCCACTTCAGCTGTCAGCAATGCATGGAAAGTGGTCATCAATATGGAGCGTAAAGCAAAATGTGGCGTTAACATGTTGGAGTAGTATGCCAGCTCTATAAAGCTTTCCACAGTTGGCACAGCGCGTATAAAAACACGCCCATTTTCGTCACGTGTGCGCGAAATCAGACCTGGGTAAGTTTAAAATCAATCAAGTTATTTTAATAAAATCATGCAGCCTTCGCGCTTACCTGAGCCTAACAAATCGCAGGCGTAGGCCACAATATGCGAAGATTCGCCAGAGAAACCCATATCCTTATTGCCCGTTAAGGTATTACGCAAGTCATCAAGCCCCAAGGCAAGCTGTTTCTCATCGGCGCCATTGCGATAACGTGTAAGTAGCAGAAAGGCCAGGGCATTCGTTGACATTACGGAAGTGGCTGCCGCGCAGTCATAAACTACCTGACGTGATATGCTTTCAATAAGGTTACGATGTTCCTCGCAAACAACATCGGTACCGTAGAGCGATGACGTTGATTGATTATGCTGTAGCGTTCTGCAAATGTGAGAGCCATTAGTTTGACGCCAACATAATGCTAGGCAAAAATATGTATTCATACCTGCTGGCTGGCTTGTAGATCTTCGCAGTGCCATCCTCATTGCCTAACTTATTATACGAGCTGTATAGCTCTCGAATCGAGTAGGGCTCATTGAAATCAATGCGCATCAGTCCATAGTTTGAGTTAAGCGCCTTCCAAATGCCAGATATTGCCTTCGTAAAGGACTCTGGTATTTTCTTCTCACCTTTTTGCTCGCGCACAAAGTTGCCATCAACAAGACGCTCATAGTTTACAGAAACGGGCACAAGCAGTGCATCTGGTATGCTGCCATCCATAAAGGCATTCACAATGACCGACAATATACCACCCTTGGGCATGCAGGGTTTGCCCGTACGTGTGCGTCCGCCCTCAATGAAAAACTCTACATTGTGGCCTTGCCGTAGAGCTTGAGTTAAATACAAATGCAGCGCAGCACGATAGAGCACATCCTTTTTACCCTCAACTGGATCAATCTTGCGCTTGATAAAGAAAGCACCAAGCCCACGCAACAGCGAACCAAAAACGGGTATTTGAAGGTTATTGCCTGCAGCTACCAATGGACTGCGTATATCATTATTTGTTAATATAAATGTGACCATTATATAGTCCAAGTGACTGCGATGTAGTGGTACAAATATGAGTGGCGTACCCGGCGAACGCTCCGAAGCCTTTTTAAGCATTTCAATTTGTTTGGTATGCGTTACAACACCCGACAAGAAGCAGGGTAGCAGTTTGTATAAAAGCCAAGATGTAAAGGCCAAGAGATAGTTATTTAAGGTGGAGCCCATCTCTTTCAAAATGGTCACAGCGCGTAATTCCTGTTTGCGCAATATGTTCTGATAGGATACGCCATCTTGATCATCGTCACTATGCGCAGCCGGTTCCTGTTCTTCGCTAATGCTGCGTGTAAGCAAGCGATGGCCACTTGCATAACGCTGTTCTCTTAGCTGCTGCTCAGCAGCCTGCTTAATGGCGTGTTTTAATTTGGCATCATTTTGCACCAGATGAGTGACCTAAGATTAAAATATTATTAACTAAAGTATCAAAGTGCAATTTAGGCTTACTATTTACCTGACGATACTCGAACTTCTCACTGCGCACAGCTTGCGCCACATAGGGAAACAAGACGCCCCAATCCAAGATGCTGCCATAGGGTTTGCAACCAGCATGCGGCGTCAGCTGTAGCATATTCTGTGTACCAATGCCATGTGCGAGAGAGCTTTGCGGTTTCGTCTCCTACAAAAAAGAGCGCACGAGATAAGCAACAATGTACATACATATACATACATACATATAGCAAAAATAAGAGCAAAGTCTGTGTAATGTGATGCAATGCGTATATAAGTACAAACAACATAGTTACCTCGAACCAACCGCGAGCATGAAATTCATCTGTTCCCATAATATATGCTGAGATTCAATTAATATTTACGATTGTTATTTTGTGCAAAATAATTAAGGCATTTTAGCCCAAGAAGCTGCCGGCTTTTTGCAAGCGCCCAAGCGATAGTTTTGATACAAAATTTTGCACATGTTTATCGATAACGATAGCCGCAACCAGGTGGTAGCGCATTGTTTATGTATGCAAATGATGTAAATACTTGATGTATACACAAAACACTATCACTACTTAGCTTATAATATGCGCCACAGGTTAATGGGTTGCAATTTAAGCTGATAAGCATTACAATACAAAAAAAAAAAAAACTTACATTTGATGCACGCAGCGTAACCAGCAGATCGTTGCCAATGCTGTTGAACTTGCCCAAAGATGAACGATAATTCAAATTCAAACTCGGAAATAGATTGGCAATAATTTCAGGTGCTCTGTAAGAATAAAACAAAAGAGTAGCAATTAGCGCAGCCAATTAAAACAATCGCCCCTGCGGGTTACCAAATCAGTAAAGCGCAATAAAAGTACTAAGTGCTTCAAAATATATGACACCTTATTATTTACACATACATACATGCATTAATTTCATTTACTTATTGTATTTATGAAGTTGCGGGTCGTAGTCCAAGTTGGTACAAAAAATAAAAAAGAAAAACCATATAGCGTAGCAACAACACGCACAAACGACAACAACTTTGTTGAGACTGTGCGCCAGCCGTATCATTCATGCAAAGTTTATACATAAGTATAACATGAGCAGCACATGTTGTAGCTGCATGTTTAATATTTTTAAGGGCTGTGTGTGTGTGTGTCAGTCTGTAAGTCTAAAACAGCTGAGTAATAAATTTGTTATTTGGTAAACATTTAATATTTGCCTAAATTTGTTCAAGTTAGTTTATGTTCAAAATGCAAGTAATTGGAACTAGTTCGCGTACATATGAACTTTTGCAATTTTCCTTTCACATCCTGCATGACAGCGCTACCAGACCTGTAAGACTTACAGCGCCGCACACTATACTCATCTCACTCACACATCTGCCGTTACCAAAATCATCAAATTAATTTCGCAGTTTTGCCAAACATTAAAATATTATAAAATGTTTCCCATACACTGTAACAAATGTTTTAAACGACGTGAACACGATCTGATAGTTTCATTTCAATTAACGCGTTGCCATCATATTGTTTGCGACAATTGTATTAAGGCAGCGACGGCCAAAGCATTGGAGTCGGGCTCCGCTGAGCCGCACAACAAAATATGTCCTGTTTGCAAGCGGCAATTCCAAGGTGTTGTCATTACACGCAATTTACCATCGAATGTGGCGCATTATTTTCAGGATCCACGCCAGTTTCTCACTCTCTTCAAGAAAATAAGCAAATTTCAAAATGAACAAAAAATCTCCTACTTGCATTATTTTCAAAGGCAGCAAAATAAAGTGCCCGATTTGCAGAGCAAGCTACATGGTTATATTAAATTAGAGGAGCGCCTACGCCAGCAACACGACAAGGAAAAGAAGCAACTTGAGGCGTTACAGAACTACATTAGTTTCTATGAACGTAAAGATCAGCTGCAGAACAAAAGTCATAATTCAACAATTTCAACTATAAGCTCTAGGATATCAGCGCCAGTAACACCGATACTAAGCTCATTTATGTCCGATGACTTTAAGTTTATGAAGCGCCCAACAAGTCGTGGTTCATCCATTAACACACTTCGTTCGTCTACCACTAAAGCTGCAAAAACTACGCATCGCAAAGCCCACGATCTCTAAGTAAGTCTACCAAAAGGCACAAGTATGCATTGACCAATAAAAATTCTTATTTCTGCAGGTCGCCTAAAGCGAAATTTTACGTACTTTAAGTAAGTCATCTTGGACTCAGCTTACATTATCAATTTGTATTAATAATTTCTTACTTGTAACAAGTTGCCTTAAGTTAAGTCGTAAAATAAGTGAAGCCACACATTACTCAACAAAGTGCTCAAAAAATTAGCCGCAAACGCTGTGCAAAGTACACAACCGAATTCGTACATGAATTTTATTTTAACATATTACTTTTCCTTTCAACTTTGTACAACTATAATATTGTACTTAAAATTACTTTGAAAACAAAAACTGCGCATTAGCTTGGTGATTTTTTCAAATTTATGTCATACGCCCCAAATTGGGGGCTGGCGCTCGTGTGAAAGTCTAAATTATGAAATCATTCGATTTTAGGCTGTTTTATGACAGACTATTTTAATGCGCTTATCTTGTACTCAAAGCTGCTTAACATTTCGGCACTTTCATGATTAGCCAAAGTCAAGGAACTGCAATCAGCTAGCTAGCATACAAATGTAAAGTGTACAAACATTTTGTTGATAACTTTATTGCCTGATTATATGGGGCATTAGCGTAAATAACACAATAAACCATAAATGATGAAGAGGTGCTAAGCTAATCGAGTTGCTAATTTCATAAATTCCCCAAAAAAAATTCATTTAAACATCTATGCAATAAATGCACGTATAGTCGTGGTTTTACTTTACTTGCATATTTGCTTTTTTTAATTAAGATAATTGTTGCCAAGAATAAAACACGCCAGTACACGAGCCATGCCATACCATACCATACCATACCTCTTTTCTTATCGTAGCCGCTAGTGCAACCAAAAAGTTCAACAGCAAAAAAAAGAAACTGGCGTCACAGCCAACGCTTGACCTTCAACAAAAAAAAAATAATAAATGGACCAACATCAACTATTGTCAATAGAGGCTACACCATTGATGAGCACATCGATTAGCTCATTACCAAGGAAAATGCGCATTTCATTGGGTGCCTTCAAAAAACGGAAATGTACAAAAAATTTAGCAACGGATGCATTACAATACAAGTTCATCATAGGGCCGGGCGTTACTCATAGCTTTCAATTTGTGGACAACCACCTGCGGAGGCAACGACATTTATAGCTCATTATTTATACATGGCATAAATTATCAACGCGCGTGCCCCACACGTAAGGCGGCATAGTATTTATTTACTTAGTTGCAGAGCTCGTGAAAATCAATCAAAAAGTTTGAAGACTTTTAAGCTAAATTGTGACATAATGTAACTCGAGCTGGGTGAATGCAACTTATCCCGAAAGGTAAGAATTAGAAGCGGTGTTGGTAAGCAACAAACTCGGTCAAGCAACTGAGTTCACCTTGATTTTATCATTGTCTAGTTTCTTCAGTAGATCGCTTGTTGGCTTTTCCAGATGATGACTATTCTAGACCACAACAGTTGCGGTCGATATATCTTGCTTAACGCCCAAATTCGGTTTGCATCTGAATATTGCCAGTATAAGTTTGGTAAAAAGAAGTTTCAGATGTAAAATAATTGTGAATTTACCCATACTATCCTAAAAATATAGGCTCTGCCACTTCTCTTAAGCATTCTTAAGAGAGCTTGATTGACAACTTTGGCAAATATAACTTAAAAAACCAACATTAAATGGAGAAATTGTAAACTGATTAAGAAACTTAAGCAAATATAACGCAAAAATAGACCAAGGCAATGCGCCTCAACCACTCCAGTCAAGGCAACAACAGCATCTATGGGAACACAATAGAGTTCGTCACTAACTTCCCATATCTTCGCACCATCAACTCCAACAGTGGCGGCGACACAAGCCGATCAGCATTTGGGAGACTCTACGCATCTGTAGCAACAAACAAATTAGCAGACGAACAAAGCTCCGGATTTACAAAGCGTGTGTAAAGTCCATACTGCTATATGGTAGCGAGACATGACTCATCACCAAAAAGATGACACAGAGACTGCAAGTCCTCAGCAATAAGGAAGATAAAATGGATAGGTCATGCTCTCAGAAGTAACGCAAGCAGTATTGTCAGGATGGCACTGGACTAGAATCCCCAAGGCAGCAGAAGGATCGAAAGAGCTAAGGCGACCTGGAGAAGATCCATCCTCCAAGAGCTGGCACAGTCGAAAACAAAACACGGGACAGAGCTAAACAGGCGGCACAAAACAAAGGTTCTAGTAAGGGTTCTAAGTTCCCAAGTTCCCGTAGAAAATATAGGCGCAGTTGTAAGGTTCTCGAAAATATACATCGCAATATATATTATGCTCATCAACTCTCATATTTCTGAGTTCTAGATGTTCATACAGATAGAAGAAAACGAGTATATCAACTTCTCTAGTCACCCTAGCACATTTTCTGCTTGCATAAATATATAATAAAAACCTTTAAAAGCTTAAGCTACCAACCCATGAATTGACGGCTAGAATAGATAGAATTTTTTTAGTAATACTCACCACACTTAGTGCGCTTTTAAGGTTTGGAGTGTACCTACCTAAAATAAGACCTACGTGAATCAACTTTAAGCAACGTTTAAAGGCTTAGTTGAAATACATTTAATTCCACACAAAATTCACTTATCCACGATCACAATAAACATAATTGGATATCCAATAAGGGAGCTTTACGAGTTTATAACAGTCGTCAAACTAGAATAGTCAGCATTTTTTTCGCGCTACGATAATATTAAGTGGTACCATTTCTTTAGCAAAAAGCAAAGGTTGCTAGATTAGGGGAAAGCATTATCAATTTACTGCAGTTGGGTATTGGAAACTTAAATCCATGACTAAACCAAATCGAAAACAACAAATTAATTGCAATTGTATTACCTTTCGTTGTCGCGAAACCAAACATTGTCACTTAGACTTGTTTTAAGACTTTCCGAATTGTTCGAAAACGTAATTAAATTTTTAAACGATAAAGCCATTGCTTATTTTATTTCAAATTGCTGACTTTTTTTTGTAACTTCCAACACGAATATTAAAATGTATTAGCAAAGCTTACTATGTGTATTGAAAATTAATGTCAGTTCTCAGTCAGCGACTATACGAAATTGATTTTTAATAGGTCAAGACTTAGTTTCTTTAATTTAAAACATTATTTAAAGCAATTCGGCGAGTGACCAAAATGTAAACACTTTTTAAGTACCTGCGGCCTTTCCTTGTATATTTGAGTAAACTTTAGTTTAGCATTTATAATTTCTGTGTGTTATTGTAAACTATTTTATTAAATTACTTTAGAGGTTTCGAAATACACACTGAGATGACCAACAGTGACAGTGAGATCGTGATTTTCCGAAAATGTCGTCAAGCATTACGTAGAACTTAAAACCATCGTCACAACAGATACGTACAGTACAGCAAAGGAAAGTACTGACAGTTTTGCAAAAAAGGTTCGCAGCAGTAATCTGGCGAACCGTCTAAGCGAATTTTAATCTCAACGGCATGCTGAAAGTGTGCCAGATTTATAAATACACGCCCGAAATAGCATAAAGTGCGATGACAACGCGAGACGTAAGTTTTGCGATCATCAGATCGATTTATGTGACGTTTGCTTCAATTAAGGCCAAATTCGTAAAGAAATTTTGGCGAAAATGTTGAAATACTTATCGTTTTGAAGAATTGTCTCCTTATTACTTTTCAAAATTGATCATCATTACTTTTCAAAAATCGCTGCTGGCGGTTTCCAGTACTTTATCCAGCTAGACTATTTTATGAACTGGGATGGACTAAAGGTTTAGAAAGAATTCAAGCAAATTATTTCGAATTCTCTTTTAAAAAACAATATTTACTTCTAAAACATAGATCATTTTTATACTGCTTCAAAATTCGTTTCCAAACATAAGATACAACCACCCTACTTCTGAACAGACACGCTCAGGCCACACATACACCCCCCACCCATCCTAACCATGGTTAAAATGCTTACCTCGTTTTTGTAAAAATGTAATAGACGATAAGTGCAACTGATGCAATTTCGATGCTTCCAAGCAAAGAAATCTCAGCCACGCATTGGGCAAAGTACAAGACAGACGATAACATGATTGCTGGTTTTAGTTTTTGTTGTCGGTTAGTTGTCTTACTGGTGCGTTCCCGTCTTGGTATTGATGGTTGTCTCTTGGGGTTTTTGCGGCTTTCCTGGCAAACCAATTCAGCAGCAGCAGCAGCAGCAATAATCAGCCGCTTGCCTAGTGATCAGGTTGGGTACAGCTGCTGTTGCTGTTGTTGTCGCTGTCGCCTTCCCTTCAGTAGGAACAATTCGCACAATCGCGTCGCTCCAAAAGATTCCGCCTGCTGATACACGCGTCTGCGTCTTTTGCGCTTCCAAAGAGCCTCGCCACTACACTATATTGTGTACAATACACAGCAACTTGAGCACATAAATAAAAACATATGTATATGCACAATATATTTATTTATTACTGTGTATAAGCAGACGACGTCGCAGATTTGCGTTTAATATAAAATGTCGTATGATTCTGCGCACTTTGCCTTACTTAAATTTTCCATCTATGTGGTTTATTTTTTTTGTTTTCGAATGATTATGATGCGCTCCAAGATGCCGCGCTGATAATGTTTAGTGCGGCGCTGCTCGGCTTGTTGATATAAATAAACAATAACAATGTACAAAAATAAATTTTTGTGCTTTGTAGAACGCGTTTTTAATGTTCATTTAATAGTCTGTTGTATACTCTTTTTTTTTAAATAAAATTTTAGCAGCACAAAGTTAATTGAAATGAATTTGCGTCCTTTTTTTTTGCTTTAATATTCGCAACTCTGCTTCTTGCCACAACTAAGTATCGCACATATGTCAGTTTGTGTGTGTGTGTGTGAGTAAACACAGAACACAAAGCAAAATAAACAACCGCGCGTCTCGAGCGCGCACAACGGAATGAAAGCACAGGGCGAATGTTGTCGTTTAATTAAATGCCAATTAACGTGTGAAATATAAAAAAAGAATACTCTCGCTCATATATAGAATTAAAAAACGCAAATACAAATACGTATGTAAAAGCAGCAGCAGCAGCAGCATCATCGGCTGCAAGATACGAGAACCGAACGAAACGGTCCAAAAGAGAGCGCCGACCGATTACTGCCGATAGCTATTGTTATCAGTCGCTATAAATGTGACAGATCGAGAGAAAGTGATAACAACAATGAAGTAGCGGCAAGAGAGAAATATACAAAATATGGCGCTATACTTGTTGTATATCGAATATTGATTACTCTTTATGGTCCGCAGCTTTGTTACTCGTTTGTGACTAAAAACGAAAATTATATTACAAATTTGTATGTTTTTAGAAATTGGAATTGGCAAATTTGTTCTATTTATTGTAAATCCTAAAATAATAAAAGTTTGGCTTAACAATAACAAAGAAAATGAGATTTTTTACAATTATTAAATATTGCTTTGAATTCCATGTGGGAATAATCACAGCAGTAACAACCAGAGCGCAAAAATGCAGTAGAGAAAAATTTTATATTTGCCAAAATTCTAAACCAAAATTATTTTTTTTTCAGTATTGCTTGACCACAATGTCACGTATTAGGTTTATATTTAAAAAATTAATATATGTATATTTTAATATACATACGCTCCACATAGGAGCGTCTTATTTAATTTCATTATTTTATTACTTTGTTGTATTATTATGACAAGGGATTCTAAAAATAAAATAATTTAAAAATTTAGCCCGAAATGCACATAACCTAAATATGAAAGAGATCCCAGTTTGTTTGGTGTGTTTTTGGAGTTTTTATCCCATTTTTGTAAATTAGCGACATTGTATATGGAACCATTGAAAAGTAACAATGAAACTATTATCTATTATTGCTAAAACAAAAAAAAACCCTAAGAAATAGTTTTTGTGTCATTTTACTCGCATGTCTGCTACCAAATAAAACTTCAACCCACATGTTTCATTAGTCATTCAATTATATTAAATGTCTGCGAATGCACACAGCTTTAGGTAAATGAAAAACAATATTTGAAAAACTTTTCCAGGAATGAAATAAGAAGAGGAACATTTCATTTTCAAGATATTCTAAAAAAGTTGCACAAAATATTACTAACAATGGAATACCATTTAAAAATACTTTTCCAGAACAGAATTAGAAGTGGAATATTATCGTGTTTAAAGGTATACTTCCTTAACATTGTGTAACAAAAAAGCCGTACAAGGCGTTAACCTCCCAATGCACAATGTGCAAATCTTCAATCAAATAAAAGCAATATTCGCAAAGCAATATTATCCACTCATATATGGCTTTGTTTGAAAAAAAGCGCCCAGGCTTCATCGCTGCAATAAAAGATTCCACTTTATGCAACAGTTTCGATAACGAAATTTCAGACACTGATTTATTGCTTCAGGCGTTCATAGCTCTTGCTACTTCCTATATTCGCGATTAAATCCATTAATCACAAAAGCATAAAATTTCTGGATTACGTTAAACGAACTAGATCCTTTCCTTCTGCTGCTATGGCTTGCAGCTACCAAACATGTTGTACCATTTCAAAACAGTAGTACTCGGTTCGGATGCACCCGGCTGGCTAGTAATGCAAAAAGAGCATCATTTCTGTGCCTAAAACTAAGATTTAATTATTTATAACTTTAGCTCTTTGTATTATGAATAAAATTCATACAACTTTGTGTTTATTATTATTATAAAAAGAGTTTTCTGTTATTGAATTTCTTGTGTTGGAAAGTAAACCAGTTTACTTCTTGGCCGCGGGCTTCTTTGCGGGGACCTTCTTCTTGCGTGCGGCCAGCTGCTTAGCGCGATTAGCAGCGGCTTTTGTAGCAACACTGGCAAAGTGACTCTTGGCCAGCTCCACATTCTGTTTCTTGGCCCTGGCAACAATTTTGGCCACGGTGCGCTTTTCAGCCGCCAAAGCAGCACGACGCTTCAAGACCTCTGCGTAGGGATTCAACTTAATGAGTTGGCGCACATTGCTCAATGGGTTCAGACGACGAACACTGCGGAACACACGCTTGCGTGGATCACGCAAGACCTTGCGGATTTCTTCAGATTTCAACAAGCGTGTCAAGTCAGTGTTGGACATTTTAGGCTGTGGTAGATTGTAGCCCTTCTTCAATGTGGAAGGCTTCTTCCAGGTACCGAACAAATCGTTCAAACGCGAGAAAGCCGATTCGGTCCAGATGACAAAACGACCAACATGACCACCAGGTGCCAGTTTCAACAAGTTCAGTTTATCCACATTGATGGTCTCAATGCCGGGGATGTTGCGGAAAGCGCGACGCAGACCCTCATCCTTGTGGTAGACCACAAGAGGACCACGACGAGCAATGCGGCGACGATCGCGCATGGTACCACGACCAGCACGGAAGCGCTGAGACTTGTACACCTGTAAGAGCATAGAAATATTGTCTTAGTATAATTTGCCCGTAGCGTAGCATCAGCAAAAAGAAATAGCGCAATATGCACATTTTCATTTAATTGTTGCTTTCCACTGCATACGCCTGCAAGTTTAAAGCTTGCAGAAGTAACGCCTTTAGGAAAGCATTTTATCTAGCAACGCATTAAATGCTACAAAGAGCACACAAACAATCTGGCGTGAATCTAAGAATCCCGACAGTTATTTGCATATACGTTGCAATTTGAACTAAATCTCATGTGCTGCTCATACCTTCTGAATGTCAGCCCAGATCTTCAGGCGACGCAGGAAGGTAACAGCCTGCTTGGTCTTCTGCAACTTTTGCACTTCATCTGACACAACCAATGGGAATTCGGAGACACCATCGATAATGTGGCCCTTGGATTGCACCAAAGCTGGCACGCCGGAAGCAGCGATGGCCGAAACCAAAGCGTAGCGGCGTTGATTAACATTCACCTTACGGTGCCAGCGACGGTAGGTCTTGGTGGGAGCAAACATGCGTCCACCACGGCACATGTTGCCGAAAGCACCCTGACCGGAACGGTGAGTACCACCACCACGCACGCGAGGAATACGGGCAACGGCGCGACCAGTACCCCAAGACTCAGCAGAGGTTTGGTGGCCTGCAAGTAGGCGTCATTTCAATAAAATGTTTATTTAAATGTAAAAGTTGTACTTACCAGCCAGTTCGCTGACGGCATAGGGTTGACGGTTGTTGCGGCGCATCAGTTGATGCACATCGTTGACAACATCCGGGCGAATGGGCGCCTTGAACACTGCTGGCAGGCAGATGCTCTTATCCTTAGCAGCTTCATTTTTTTCCGTATAAACGGAGACCAGTGGCCTGGCGTTAGCTAAGCTCTAAAAGAGAAAAATATTGCATTTACTGAAACATCGTACAACGTGTGCATGTCAAATTACAGCGCCCGCCGCACACTACAAACACGTGGAGGTTAGGCTGAATTTAATAAGTTATTTTTCGCTAAATAAGCGCACTATTAATTAAGTAATCACTGTTTTTATATATCCAAGTGTATTTAACTAAATTTAGACACGTTTTCTCACCATTTTCGTGAATTTTTAAACCCAATAAATGGTGTTAAATTTTCTGCAAACGCAGATGCCGTCCTCTTTTTAGTAAAAAGAACGAAGAAAGAAAGAGAGCTGCCGGAAATAGCAGAAAAGTGCTGAAAAATGCGCTAATAACAGGGTTGCATTTCGTTCAATATGGCTGGCTGTCAAAAAGTAGTGTTAATAATGCGATAAGTATGGCAGTTATCGATAGCAGCTGGTAAACAAAAATTGCACGCCGACAAAAGCATTGTAAATAAAGTTAGTTTACATTGTTTTGTTAGTGATCTGTTTAAAAAAAAGAGTGAAAAATGGCTGGGGAAGTAATAGTAGATGCATTGCCATATATAGATCACGGCTATGACGATGTAGGCGTTAGAGAATCGGTAAGTACAGAGTGATATTGATTAAGACACAATAGTTGTTTCGCTTTAAGTTAACAAATATTTATTTGCTAACAGGCACTGGCTATGGTGGAGGAAGAATGTCGCCGTTATCGTCCTACAAAAAACTATCTTGACCACTTACCTCCTTTAACAACATCGCCCTTTGAGACACCTTTAATGACCAACGAATTTGAACGCATACAAAACCGTCTACCGATGGAAACACTCTCCATGAAGCGCTATGAGCTACCACCGCCACCATCCGGCAAACTTTCTGAAGTCTCCGCTTGGCAGGAATCTATTGAGAATTCCATGGCACAGCTAGAACATCAATGGGTACGCGCCTTAAATCTAGAACTTATGCTAGAATATGGCACAGAAGCCTGGAAATCCTATTTAGAAGTATTCACTGCCATGCAAGCTAAGGCACAACTGCAGTTGCAGCAATTGAAAAAAGATATACAAGATGTTAATTGGCAGCGCAAGCAGGCGCAAACACAGGCTGGAGAAAAACTACGCTCACTCGAAGCCCACTGGGTCTTGCTTGTATCCAAAAACTATGAAATTGAAACGGAACTGGTAGAACTTGAAAAAGTTGTATTGAAGTTGCGTGAGGAACTCAAGAGAGTTAAGGCTAAAGCTGCGGAGGAGACTGCACAGACTAGCGAACAAACGAATGGACATAACAACCAAATGGAAAGCAATCAGTATGATGAAGAAGAACAAGCTGATGAATCCTCGAATGAGTCTTAGTGTCGTCGCCGTTGTGTTTATTATAATTTGTACACTTTAAAATACACATAGTAAGTTTATATAACAAGCAAAATGCGTTTAAATATATATATATATATATATGTATATATGTTGTATAAATATATAGGATTTATCATTTATGACTGTCGAGTAACTCTGCACAAAGGTAATATGTATCGTATATATGTATGTTGGTGTTCGTATATTAATTAATTTCTATAAAGTTAAATACACACATAAAGCGCGGGGCAGTGCCACCGCCTGCAAGTTAGTCGCATGGCACATTCGTGTTACACTCTAATCTAACTCCTCTAAGCAACTCCAAAGTTGCTGCTTGCAAAGTGGCGCAATAGCTAGTCTAGTGTTATACGCGCAAATACTGGGGACAATAGTGGATTACAAAAAGTAGTCGAATTGGGGAAATAAAGCACCTTAGCGGGATATGTAGCAGGCGAACGCCACTTCGCAGTACAAAAGGCAACTCAAATAGATGAATACACTACGCTTAAATCTACAGTGTCGTCTCAGGAACGTTTTCGTTATGCTGTTGCACTCTCTTGAGTCCTGGCGCTTTGTGTTTTTGTAGCTCCGCATGTCGCTGCTCATGATCCAGTTTCAAATCGCTGATTTTTTGTTCCAACTTGCGTATGCGCAGCTGATACTTGCGCTTGTTGTGATCCAGCATTTGTCCAAGATTGCTGCAATAGTTTGTTTACATAAAGCTTGGGGAAAAATTAGGCTATGCAGTCTAACTTACTGATTTGATTTCTGCAAGCTGCGCACATTCTGATGCAGTTGCTCATACTTTTCGTCGGACATGCGCTGTGTGGCCGTTAGGTTCGCGATAAGTGTTTGAATGCGTCCTTTAAGCTTCATTTCGCGCGTTAACGCTTCGACCAGTTGCTGTTCGGTGAGCGCTGCATGTTCCGCCTCTGAGTAGGAAACACGATTTGTCTGCTGCTGGAACAGTGCATTCGATTCGGCGGTTAGCTGCATCTGCTGCTGCAACTGCTGCAGTGCTTCATGCAGTATGAGAATGCGCTCATTGGCATGCTGCCGTTCACGTTCCGCCTCATCTATTTTGCTTTTTAGCTGTAGATTTTGTTCACGCATCTCAAGCACCTCTTGCATAATTACCGCTGTCTCCAAATCCATTGCTGACTTTTTCTCCTCATCACGCAATTTATTCTCCTCCTCCAAGGCCAAGCGTTTCTTTTCATAAAAGTCACTAAATGGTGACTCAAGATTAACAATGGTATGCTGCACTGCAGCACGACGGCCCTTTAACTTGGATACATGATACCTTAGGCGATTGTCATCATCTGCGCTCCAATGACGCGCACTTTTTGGTGTTTCATTACTCAGATTGATATTATGCTGCCATGGACCCAAGCTGTTTTCACATAAATTCTTTTCGCTCTCCAAGCGTGAAAGTAAATGGCGTGCGACAGATTCAACAGCTTTGCGGCTTTCCTCAGCAGCCACGGACTTGTCACTAAGCAGCGCCAGTCTAAAAATAAAATCCAATCAAATAATGTGCGCACACTAGTTTACGCAAATTTTGGCGTACTTACTTGCTTTCCAACAATGCCAACATAACATCATAAGCTTCGATGGCGCGATCGCTGCAGTTAAGCGCCAACTGTAGTGCCACTGCATTGGATTCATATTTGCCGCAGAGTAGATACAAATGTTCAGTGTGTTCCTTGGATTCATCCAGTGTTAGTGAGAGCAATGTATTGCGCATCTTCAAGTGTTCCATTTTGCGCTCTTGTCGCTGCAATTCGTTATTCAGCTGCAATGGATCCTCGTAGTTATCCAACAGAGAATCGTGGTCGCAAACCAAATGCTCCACAATGTTTATATGCTTTTTAAGTAATAAACGATCTTAGTCATGGCAATGTCATAGTGTAACCTAGCTTGCTCACCTCTTTACTCATCAATTCCATTGTGCTAAAATTATCCACATTTTCACGCTCCGGCTCATTCTTGCTTGCACAGCGCAGCTTTACGCGTTCAGCCATTTTGGGTACGGTCGGACTGCGCTTTTGCGGACTGGCCAAGGACATACCTGCTGGCAGATAATACATATAATTGGTTTTCATTCAAAAATTATTCCCGTACTTACTATTCTGTGTGCTCATGTTTAAATCGTTAAGACGTCCAGCCTTGAGGTCGCCTCTCGCTTTCATGTTACTTTCATTTGCCTCAACTTCGCCGGCAAAGTAGGCCACATTGTTTTGTTCCTCCACTACTTGAGCATCTTTTGTGGCTATTTCAGCTTGCAGCAATGCAATTTGAGCGCGCAGATGTAATACTTCCTCTTGCAGGGCCTCCAATTGGCCCTTGTTAATTGTTTCTGGAGACAATTTGCTATGCTCTGCATCCAGGCACAGTTTTTCAACGCTTTGCGCTAATTCTTCGCCCACGGAATATGCGGCATCTAGCTCCTCCAGCGGCTCTGTTTGACACTCAGCATCTGGATTGCTTAGATTTAGCTCCGAGTTACACACCGAACCCTCTTGATAGCTAACTTCTGTGAAAAGTACCCATTGTTTATGTTCATTACTTTGGTTACTCATCGGAATACATACCACTGCCCTCTGGCTCTTGCTCTTCCATAATGATATGGTCCTGTTTGCTGCGCAATTTCTTGCTCAACTCGGCAATCACGCAATGCATCTCCGTTATACGGCATTCATGTGCTGCGCTTACCACCTCTAAACGCTTAAGGCACATGTCCTTCTCCACGTTGCATTCACTCAATTGACGTTGTACCAAACTGCGTTGCTCCTCTGCCTGTTGCAGGCGTTGGCTTAATTCACGCACACGGTTTTCCAGTTGCTGCAGCGAAAGTTGCTCCACCTACAATAAAAATTATCAAGAGATTTTATAGCTTTTACGAATCTGTCTGTCCACAGTATCGCACATTAATGGGTCTTCGAGCCATTGGCTGCGCTATTAGCGTGTACTCCCAACTACGCCGCTTCTCCGGGCGCTGCAGCGTGCCACCACCGGCAGGCGTATCACTGCAGCACATCCAACTTAAGCTACGCGGCAGCAATTGCTCCGAAATCATAGCATCGAAAAGTGGAAAATTTTTGTCAGCTAGCGATTACGTCGTCCTGCTTACTGCATGCACTCCTTGCATACCGCTGCAACTTGACCCTTAAGGTCTCTGGTACGCACCTGCGCACTGAGCCACGCAATGCCATATATAAGCAACATGCCCATACCCACCATCATAATATATAATATATATATCACTTACTTTGTTGACAATATCCAGCGTTGAGCAGGAGCTGATATTGTTGTCGCTTTCTGTAGTAGTAGTGTCCCGCTGAGTATGCTCAGGGGAGTCCTGCTCATAGGAGCTAACTAAAAGCTTTTGATGCGCCAGCGCCATGGTGGGGCCTCCTCCTCGAGGCGATATGCTGCCAAATACATATTCAATATCATCGCCAGTGCCACCGCCCTGCGAGATGGATTTGCGGCTGGAGCTGCTGTTTGGCATTTGTTTACCATGTCTGCGTTGGACATCAGTGCTTATTTTGGCTACGCGTGCTATTTGCACATCGTTAGACATGCTGAAGCGCAAGGGTGGGGCAGGGGATTGGCTCTGTTTTGGCTTTGTTTATATTTGTTGCTGTTGTAAATTTGGTTTACATTTGATTGTTGCTCCGCACCCAAGCATTGTGGCACTTTGTTGAAATTCACATTCATTTATGGCACAATTATAACTATTTTAGGGCATGTTTAATTCATGTTTAAATTGAATTTAAAGGAATTTGCTTTTCTGATTGCATTTTTACGAAATGTGTACCCTTAATGCATTGAAAAAGGATGCGTATCAATTTGGCTCTATATGCTAGAAGAGCATAAAGTGGGCCCTATGGGGATTTTTTATGTGGGTGCAAGAGACAAACAGATGAGCTTGTTTGTGTCATATCGATGTGTACTGCTAATCGATAAACCGATTATTGCGACATATCGCATTGCAGGACAATTAATCGTGAAATTACGTTGGAAATTTAAAACAAACATTATCGGAACGCTGTGGACTTCGTAAGAAAAAGTTAGTCAACTAATTTAATTATTTAAAAAATATTTATAAACAATTATTATGCGTATAGTTAGCAAATCGTATGCTCGTAATTTTGGTTTGCATCATGCTCATTTGATTGTCTCAAAATTTAAATTTTTAGCACTTTCAGATCTATCCGACTCATTTTAAATATTTAGTGAAGTAAGCTCTACATGTTATTAACATATATTATCTTGTTTATTGTACGACTTTCACATTGTATAGAAATAATTTCTATGTACTGTTTTGAGGGCATTTGGGTATCACTATGAGATGTGATATGGACTTGTCTATTTTCTATAAAAGCTCAATTAAATAATTCTCTAACAAAAAACGTGACTTTGAAAACATAAACATGTTGAGGAATACATTTGAATTGCTCATATCTTAATGTCTCCATAAAACAACATTATTGTACAGCATTTTCTGCTCGAATTGTAACCATGGCCTCATAATCACGCATATCCAGCTCATGCAATGCTTTTTGCACCAAAGCTGCCAAATGAGGTGGCAAATCTTTGAGATCTTCATTTCGCTCCCTTACAATAGCGCTTGAAATACGTGGTGTGCCATTGATGCGCGTGCCAAGACCACAGTTGCCAGAGTCCGTTGTAGCCGAAGAGGATTTATAAGCATCTAACGTATTAGTGCCGAATTCATTTAGGCCAACGTCTATGCCATATTCGGATGAGAGTATGCTATGAGCAGATTCTGTTGATAACGAAGACATGCCATCATCAGAATGGCTAGCAACCTCGTTTGTGTGGTTTTTAGCTTCATCTGGCTCTGATGATACAGTGCCCGAGTCTTCGGGTGCCGCCGCATCAGTTGCATCATTAGACTCTTCATCAACCAAGGCTGCAGAGTAACCGTTTAGTAGTAGCTGGGAGGGCGCAAAAGTAAACTCATCATCATTCTGCGTCTCTCCAGCTACAATATGCTGCAAACGTTCCTCGAGCTCTGCAATCTTTGTAGCAAGGATTCTAAGGCATGAACACAAAATAATTAATAATTCATATAGCCATTTCTTTGTTTGACCTACTTGTTGGTCTTCTTCTGATGACTTAGGGCCAAATTTTTATCGTTTAAATTATCAAGCAAAGCTAAGCACAAGGACTTTAAATCATGTATAGTTTCCGATTTGGCAGGTAGCATAATGCCGCTTTCCAGTATTGTTTTGACTAAAAATAGAGGGGGAATATTTTAGTTGCTGCTGTACAAATGTTTTAGGTGAGAAAGCGTTTAAAGTACTAACAAAAATAAAAATGAAATTAGCAAATGAAACGCACGACATCGAAGACCAACTTTACTACGTCTTACCTTGCCTGGGACTTAGTATAGTTTCATCATTTGAACTGCCACCAAGCTTTACAATACCTTTCTTACGTTTTGCCTCCAGCATTGTCTATACACATGTTAGCAGTTGAAAAGTTAAGGATTGATTGTTAGTTATGGTCTAGGAGTGGTCAAAATGTTGCGACGCAGATTTAAAGCCAAGCTACAGTAAAATGTTTACCTTATATTTAGTAACAAAATGCTGCGTCAACTGTAGCTCATTTTCCTGGTTCTTTACACGCTCATGCAGGTACTTATTCTCCAATAAAACACCATCAATATCGAGTAACTAAATAAAATAAAGAAGATTTACAAAGTGCCTCGACTGCAATGAACACAACTATGCACCTTGGGATGCGTCTCATTGGCTTTAAGAGCCACAAACAATTCATGATTTAGTCGATGTGCTTTACACTTATAGGCATCGCGTTCGGTTATCAGCTCCTCCTTCTCGTCAATAACTGCCTTTAAATCGTAGGCCAATTGAGCATTCTGAAATGAAGTGCATTGAATCGGTATGTACGTTCAAAAGCTGCAGCTTAGCCCTACCTTCTTCTTTAGATTCTCCAAATGGCATATAAAATTTGCGCGTTCATGTTTCCACATTAACTCTTCCTTACTGTGCGCGTCATTAACACACGCTAATTCCTTTTCCCTATTCTTATGCCTTGCCTCCGTTTGACGCAATAGCTCTATGTCACCTTGTAGCTCGCTTAACTTTTGCTTCAATCCTTCCACATCTGTATTTAATTTAAGATTTCGTTCACGTGTTTCGTGCAGTAGTGCAGCTAAGCTAGAATTGTCGCTAAGTGCGCCACATCCAGTGCCACCTATTAGTTCGCTATTGCGTTTTAATGCACAGTAACGCAACTGCATGGTCTCTGCCATAAGTTTATATTGATCACGTTCCACACGAAACTGTTCCAGTTCCTTACGCAGAATGCGCAAAGCCTCCACTTTGCTTTTAAGTTTGCGATGCACCGCGGATGTCTGCTTTTAAATAAATTCCGTTTGATTTATAGTTTTTTAAATTGCGCACATACTGACCTCCACATTATAGCTGTCCATATGTTGTCCCAACAGATAATCAAATTGATTGACGTTAGTGCCATTGTTGCTTAATGCACCCATGCCGGAGCATTGTGTGCTTATCTCATCATCCGACATCTTTTTGCTTAAAAATATGTATTGAAATTGCTACTTTTCGTTTTTGATGGCTGCAAACATTTTTCAATGCGTTTGGAAAAAAAATATACTTTGCAAAACAGCTGACTGAACAGTGCTGCCACTTTTTCAGTAAATAAATATATCGATCGATTTTTTTTATCGAGAACAGTTTGAACATTATTTTATTACACTTAAAATTGTATTTTTTTTTAAATTGTTTGGAATGGAATTTTTGTTTAAAGTCTACTTAATTTAAAACTATACACACATTTATATATTTGAAAAATAAATACTCAGTGTCATGCATAAAAACTAGGTTGAGAATAAGTTGTGGTTGTCTTATAATTAATACTCTTTAAAATTTAAGCGCTTTGGTGTTGTACTATATTAATCTTATTTTAATACAACTGCTGCTCTGCATTTTTCCCTTTCATCGACTGCTCATGGCATTCGATATGGTGACCATTTTGCGCACAACATTTGAGTTTGTGCCATAGTATGGATCTATGTCCTGTTTGCCCATGGTCACATCACATTCCATGCGTGTTGTATTTGTTGCAGCATATTCTGCGCCTGCAGTGTCCATAGCTGAGGCATGAAATTCCACACAACGACTTGTTGTAAGTATTTCCTCCAGATTGGATACTTTAATGCCAGCGCCTGGCATTATAATGATATCTCTATGATGTTTGGCTATTAACTGTGCCAAAAACTCAACACCTTCCAGCGCTGTTGGACGAAAACCGCTGCTTAAGATGCGTTTAAAGCCCAGCTCCTTTAAACGTTCCACATTTTCATGCATTTGATTTGGATCGGTAAGATCAAAAGCGCGATGAAAGGTGACGGGCACACCCTCAGATCTTTGCATAACGCGTCGACATTTGTGTAAATCAATATTACGATCCGTGTTGAGTGCGCCAAAAACAAAACCATCGGCTCCGTGTTGACGCAGCATATCCATGTCCGTAAGTGTAGCCTGAAACTCCTCTTCACTGTAGACAAAATCTGTGCCGCGTCGTGGACGCAGCATACAAAACACAGGCAGCGTAAAGGGCAGTTCCTTGAGTTGCTTGAGTGTGCCCACCGTAGGTGTTAGGCCGCCTTCACTCAGCGCCGAGCACAGCTCAATGCGTGCTGCGCCCCCTGTTTCAGCCGCAAATGCAGAACTAAGCGAATCCACGCATACTTCCAGTTTAATGTCAACACCAGACATATTAATTTATTTTTTGCTATACACAAACACAATAAATAAGTTGTTTGTTGACAGAATGCAGATATCGATAACGCAACAACGATAGACACACATTCTGCACAGCTGATTTTGACATTTCATTTTGTATTTGGCATTCATTGCATTGCGTTGCACTGTTGGCAACACTGTGTCCATTTTGTTGTGAATGAATTTTTGTTAATTTTTTAATTTAATTTACCCCAGGAACGTGTGTGTGTGTGTGCTTATAAAAACGCCAGAATAATAGCGCGTACCAAGTGCAGCATGAGCCAATAGCTAAAAAAAAATAACTAAACAATAAACGTGTGCGCGCCCAAAACGAAAACTAATAGTTCGTGGAAAAAATGACCATGGGCGAGCGTGAGCCAACTTCGTCTCTCGTTTTGCCCGTTATTCTGAGGCCTATTTTCACACAGGTAAGCAGCAGCAGCACCACCACTACCACCACCACCACCAGCAACTGCAGCAACAACAACAAACTGCATTGCTGGCCAAAACACACAGACCAACATATAAATGTTGTTGCATGTTGCATAAAGCTAAAAATTTTGTGGTTTTTACTTAATAGCTTGAGCGTCGCGATGTCGGCGCTGCGCAATCATTGCGCTCGGCCATATTAAAATCGGAGCAGAACAATCCGGGCTTCTGCTATGACTTTGTTGCAACAATAGTGCGACGTGCCGATCTAAATGTCAACCTAAATGAGGCCGTCTTGCGTTTGCAAGGTAACATCACGGAGGCAGATTGTAAGTACCGCAGACGCAGTTACACACACACACACACCTGTGTGTTTTTTGTTTTCACACGTTGCTCTATTATTGTTGCTTTTGTTTTGTTGCAGTAAACGAATATCGCTTAACACGTACCGAGGAGCCATTCCAAGAGCTAAATCGTAAATCTGTAGCACTCAAAGTCATACTAAGCCGCATACCCGATGAGATCAACGACAGAAAAACCTTTCTGGAAACCATCAAGTAAATAACTTTCGATATGTTCATGTTAATTCTTAATATAATTAAAACCCCTTGCAGAGAAATCGCCAGCGCCATAAAGAAACTGCTCGATGTGGTCAACGAAATTAGTTCTTTCATACCGGGCGTAACAGGCAAACAGGCTGTTGAGCAGCGCAAAAAGGAGTTTGTGAAATATTCTAAAAAGTTCAGCACTACGCTGAAGGAATACTTTAAGGAAGGACAGTAAGTGTTAAATATTTTGATAATCAGCTTTGTGAGCAACAAGTTTGTCATAGTGGTACTGCTCAAGATGGTTTTGTGTTAAGTTAAATTTCTTAGTCAGTTAGTGTACTAGATTTCCGCTTGGTTTATATTGGAAAATAGCATACTTGGTAGTGATATCTTTACAATTGGAAAGGTAGCGTTGTCGTATATACGGTAGCGTGCTCAAAATGCTACAATTGAGCAACTTGAACCCAACATATTTTGCTCTCTTCTAAAACACTTAACATTCAACCATAAGTTCGTTTAAAATAAAACGATTAAGATATTAAATACATAAACAAATTGTTTGCTTAGTGTTTGCAGACGTTGTAGTGTGTTCCACAAATCTCTTGTCAATTGTGCTTGCTTTAATAGTTTTCAAACTCTTTCAAAATTTTAACTGCCCTGCGTAACTTTGCAAGCAGCTTACACATACAACCCGCTTTTGTTGTGGTATTAAAATGGTTACAAAAACGATTTCTGGCACAACACTGATAGAGGCCGGTTTCTCTAATCGCTTCATATCTGGTTTCTTATCGTCGCATGATGTCACTTCAATGGTATTTCTATTACGCCGCGTTATTTTCGTTTTTTTTTATTTAATTTATCACTTGGCAGTTTTTAAGGCCAAAACAAAAAAAATAATGAGGCAAAGTTAAGTGCTTGCATTTTACACTTGTGAATTATTTACACTGTAATGAGGCCTAATTCTAATCCGCACGCAAGTCACTGATTTGACCTTTGCTTTGAATTTTTATTAACTTATTTATATGCAAAGTGTTTTTTGACTACAAAACATGATAATAGCTTTTCACATTGGTTGACAAATTGTTATTGAAAATCGATCAGCCTAAAATTACTGCAGATAATTGCCTATTGCATTGAATGGCCGTGGTCTTCTGTTCGGTGGCGGCAACTGTGCCGTAGAGGGTGTTTTTTTTTAAGATCTAAGTGGTTTTAATCGTGCTAAAGTAGAAACTCTAATAGGTTATTTTTGGATTGCGATTATTTGTATCCCATTGAATGGTTGGAAGTTATAAATGATTTTAAGCGTGCAAGACGAAAGTGTTTATTAGATTGTTTTTGGGTTAGGATTATTTTTGTGGTATGCTTAGAGTTAGAAAAAGTGTATTGAATTTTTGGTTTTCGTTTTAGTCTGTGTTGCCTAAATGCTGAACTTTTAAAAGGTTTGATTGTTAACGATTTTGTTTGTTTTTTATTTTTGTTATTATGTAAATCTTTGTGAGGTGTATAAAGCTGTTTAAAATTCATTTAGGACCTAAGCCCTTGTAATGTTCATTTTCAACTTTTTTGTTATTAACATACAAAAATGAACGGATGTATTGTAATAATATAACATTAGACAAAAACGAATCGGGCATAGTTTTTATGAAGACCAATCTTCCCATGTCAATGTATTTATTTTCTATCACAATCGCTTATTTTAAAAAGCAAAAAATGCAAATCCTATTAACTAGACAATATTTGCTGGGAACGCATTTAAATTTGTTCACAAAGAAAACTGTCGTGATAGCTTATCGATGCTCAATTTTAATGTTTTTTTTTTTTTGGTTAGATGTTTTCAATGTAACTTTTCAACTTCAACAGGTATCGTCTTGTTAAGTAGACATGTTTCGAAGCAAAATCCAAAGTTCGGAGACACTTTTGCATGCCATCTATTGTATATGTTCTATCTCAGCATTGCCTTAAATCCTTTAGTGAACATTTTCAATTTTTTATACTATTTATACTAAAAATTGCATTTTTACATTTTTAAGTAATTTCGCAACTTCAGGGAGAACTTAGGTACAATTTAAGAATATTTGTTAATAATATTTATTAACTATTATATATTGCACTAGTACATAAAAAAGATTTCTGACGTCCGTCACGTTTTATATATAAAATATACTTGATATAATAAGGAAAAAAGTTCA
Source organism: Chymomyza procnemis (assembly GCA_035046065.1). Taxonomy (NCBI): domain Eukaryota; kingdom Metazoa; phylum Arthropoda; class Insecta; order Diptera; family Drosophilidae; genus Chymomyza; species Chymomyza procnemis. The sequence continues at coordinate 1,904,572 of JAWNOJ010000026.1, forward strand.
ATAAGTCTGAAGAAGAACGAAAAGTTCGGATTCGCGAACAGGCAAGAATACGAAAGATTAAAATTCAATTCAGAAAAAGATACACGAAAATGCTCGCGTTGAAAATTTAAAAAAAGTTTAGTCGAGTTTATGTGGGTTGACGAGCGAAGCGAGCAAGGGGCGAACTTAATATAAAAAAACTGATCTACTCCGGTTGTCAATATTTTAAAATTATAATATCGTCATGTCTAAGAATTATCAATAAGCGATATATGCCTTTATTTCGGTTTCTAAATTGCTGTCTTTTTCAGTAAAAATATCTTTTTCAAAATTAGATTTGCTGTCAGTTTGACGTATGTGATGTGTTCTTTTCTGCTTTTGATTGCTTCTAGCAGTTCAAATCTATCGATCCAAAAGCTGACATTTAGTGCGTTTTTGTTCAAAGTTGCTCGATTTGGCACATAAAGATGATTTAGTATAGAGAAAAAAATGAATAGAGCGTTCATAAGATAGCAAATCGTAAAGGTTATTATAGTTTGCGCATAAGACGCCAAAATGAGCGTGCAAAGCATAATTGGACCAATAAAATGATAATCCGGAGACTGCTATATGTCTGGGCTTAGTTCTGGCTAGCCAGTGTTATCTCTTATTGCAGATATCTTTGCTTGCTGACCCCAAACTTGCTCTATATTTTTTGCATATCAAATAAAAAAAAACACCCTCTATATAATAGCCTAATAATTTTCATATATTCTCTCTTTTTCATTTTCCAGACCGAATGCAGTATTCATAAGTGCACTTTTTCTTATACGGCAAACGAATCAAATAATGCTGACAGTTAAGAGTAAATGCGAGTAGAAAATTAAATGATTTATAATGGTAAAACTTAGTGGCATTTTAATTTTATGTTTAATGGACAAAACGAAAACACACACACACACGCGCACGCACTAACACAAATACAACTAATTGGCAGCCAGCAAATCATAATGCAAACTAACTAATTAATAATAATAATAATAATAAAACAAAAGCAAAACAGGCACTCAAATTAGCTGTAATATTTAAAAGCTGTTGTATTTAAACAAACAAAACGTTAAACTATTATGCCTGTTACGTATGTATGTATCGTTTTTCGAATGCGATTTATCGGCTGAATTCGATAACTTTACGCGCAATAGGCATGTACATAGGATTATATTTATTTCAATGCACATAATAATAATTAAAAAAAAACATATTTGAAATGTATGTAAATGAAATAAAGGAATAGCCGCAACTAAACAAGAAAAACAACACAACAACAAGCAACTACTACTAGGCAGAAAGATAAACAATAAAAAAACAAAAAACTTAAACTAAAAAAAATATGTATGTAATTTTTACTTGAATTAAAAACATTGCCTTTTTGTTTACACTTAATTGTAAATAATTCAAACGTTTTGCGTTAACAATTATAACAACAACAAGACAACAAAAACAATATCAATATTGTTTGTTTTTGTTTAATGAAAAGCGCTTACGAATAAATTTAAAATTAGTGAAAAAGAGAAACAGGAAAATGTACTAAAAAACAAAACACTTGAATTTTTAACTGTTTTTAATTGTTAGAGTTTTGAAATTAAATAATTAACTAAACTAAAAGTGAAAAAAATATAAAAACTTACATAAATTATACAAAAAAAAAAAAACTAAACAAAAGAAAATAATAAGCTGAAACAAAAATCAATTAAACATTTTGTTTAATTATGTTCTACAGAGAAGTTCTAGCAAAACAAGTAAATTAAAAAAAAATGAATAAAGAATTATTTTATTTTTAATAAATGTTATATAAATAAACTCATATTGTAGAAATAGCAAAAACAAAAACAAAACGACAAATAAAATGTATTTATATTCCATTTAAAACAAATCTACATTTTTTGTGACGTTGAAGCTGACACAGGGTCCCAAAGAAAGGAATTCCTAAACATCGAAAAAGGTGCAAGGGTAACATTATTGTTGAACTATTATTGGATTGTGGCAATAAGGACAATAAGTCCAGCAGAAAAGTGCTAAGCGTTTAATTCATGAATACGAAGAGGGCACTACGAAGGTAGATGTGCCGTGACCATTGGAATATAAATTATGAAGCGGGTCTTAACTGAGTACGGTTTTCACAAGCACACTTTAAATAAACTACAAACTGCAAACTCAGAAGATTTTTATTTTTTTTTTAAATTTCGCCTCAGAAGACTCTAGTTGCCCAATCTCTGTTAATTAAAGCAAAAAGTTGGCTTTGAACGACTGTTCATAGCGATATTCCCATGCTCCGCCTTTGGACGTTGATAACAAAATTATATAAATTTTTTCTAGACTCCCGATTCAGAATTCGTCTACCTAGCTGGTTGTACAAAAAAAGGATGAAGCCAATCGAACAATTGTATCTTCGTATATTGTGAATGCAGCTCCGTAAAGCGATATTTTTGGAAATTTACTCATATCTCCCCTGCTTTTTTTTATTTTGTTTATTTTATTTTTTCAGGCAAATGGTCTGCTCAACGGTTCATAAGAACTATATAATACGTTTATGTGCTGAGACAGAAAAATAACAATTAATTAAATGTAACTGAAACTAAATTTTGTTTTTTTCTTATCTTAATTCCTGGTTGTAACAAAATGGGTTTAATTTTCAGAATCAAAACTTTGCTCTTACAACGAATTCAATTGAAGTTTGAGGTCCATTTACGGAGTACGTGCGTTTATTTTAACTTTGCATCAAGTGGAATACAATTCTCTGGTTTTCTTTTGCAGCTTAAGTGAGAGGTAAAGTTGATTATCCAAAGAATATTTATAAATTGTTGAATCGTAGAATTTTTTTTTTATTCTTTTATATATTTTAAGCATGCAAAGCTCTTTTTCTTTATTAAGCTCTTCTGTTTGGTATGGTTACTTTAAGTCATCACAAGTTTTGTAGATCTTGCAATATGGTTAATTTTGCATAAAAACCTAAAAATTTTTGACATGACTACTTATTACTTACGACAGACATGAGCGAAAATCATATGAAGCCCAAATGCTTTTCGAAACAAACAATTGTGTCTCAAAATAATTTTTATTGAGAGAGTACATTTTTATTGCTCAACATAAGCACTAACTCAAACTGAAAAAAGTGTTCGGAGTAGCTAGTTACCTTTTTACTTTTTTCGTTTTGTAAGCTTCAGATGCCTGATCTTTAAAAAATGTAAGTGCAAGGGAACTGAATCTTAATGATGTTGACTTTGCAAGCATATAATTACTTGCGATTTAAAAAGAAAGTGTTCGAGGTAGATAGGAGCCCTTTTTGATTCAACTGTTTTGTTCCTGTGCCGAACTAGTCTTCTGCTTTCAGTTATTTTAAAACCTAAAGTGCAAGAGACAGATGTTCACTTCGCAAGCATATCATTTTTAGCAATTTAAAAAGAAGTGTTCGGCTTAGATAGAAACCTTGTTTAATTATTTTGTTTTTTTTTTTTCGTGTGTCAACCGTATTGCATAAGCCTTTCATAAGTTATCTGCTCAAACTAGCCTTCTCCCTCCAGTCCTTCTTCGAAATCCTCGAAGTGCAAGAGACCGCATCATACAGATGTTCACTTCGCCAGCATATAATTTCTCAATATGTCAACATCAGCCAGTAGGCTCGCCGTAAATGGCATTGACACCGAATATTTCGAAGTTTGTCCTTAAGTAAACTTTTCACTACAAAACTAACTAAGCAATTATAGCACAGTCAGCATTTAAATCCAATCCGGCTAATTGCCGCCAGAACCCCTGCAACATTCTGCTTCACGTAAATAATCAACACCGCCGCAAAGTATGCAACAGCGCCGTAAACTTCACATCATTAAACAGGCCCCCGCCGCCGAAAAGCATACAACATTTGTTTTGTCTTACCACTGTTATTGCTTAACAGCAAATGTTAAATGCCAGCTATAACAGCGCGCTGTTATAACTCACTAACATTGCCCCCAACATTTTCAACCCCAAAGAGCGCGCTTCAAGCGAGAAAATTACCCATTTTTCAGTGTCATTTATAAGAAAAATCGATTCTTGCACACTTTCTGGCTAGCAGTTGGCCAGAAATCAGAGTACAAACCAGCAACGCGTACGAGATGACCCACATTTCGGGCTTTTCGCATTAAAAGCCAACTGCTATACAAAAAATATATATATATATATATATATAAAAATTAGACAACTATATAGAATTTTTTTCTAAATTAGTCTTAAATTTAACGCTTGTGCTATATATATTAGTTAAAAAATTATGTAAAAAGCCTAAACTAGTGTAAAATTCCATGCATTTATGTGAAAAACCCAGCGTTAAAGTGGAAAAAAAGGCGACGTGAAAAATCCAGCCAGGAGCAGCAGCAGCAGCAACAAAAAAGGTTCGCTAAAAAAACAACACATATGGATATATAAATAAAACAAATATATAAAATGTGAATACAAAGCAAAATTGTTAAAATAAATGCCTAAAGGAAAAAAAATGTATGTTGCCCGTGGCGAGCAAAAAGCAGAGCGAAAATTTTTGTGCTCTATACCAAATGGGGAAAAATGGTCTTTTTCCGTTTTTCCAGCAGCCGCCGCATTGATATAGGCTGGCAAAGTGCGTGAAAATTTTCAACGTTTAACTCGTGCGTGCCGAATTTAGCTTTATAAAATTTATAAAAAAAACATAATAAAAAAAGTGCCTCAATTCTAAAATAAAACAAAATAAATGAATGTATTAAAACAAAAAAAAATTAAAGGCAAAATTATCAAAGCTTTAAAGCCAAAAGTTTGCTGATAAAAAAAACGTGCTAAATATAGCTTAAGTTTGGCCAACAAAAAAAAAGTAAAAGTGTAAGCAAATGTAACGACTTATCGATAAAGAAAGTAGCAGAAAAAAAAAGTAAAAGAAAACGGCAAGCAAACGTAAAATGACACATACTCACTAACTTACACCTACACACGCTCACACACAGATACTCACACGCACACGCACACACACATGCAAACGCGCGCACGCAAGTGCTGCTAGAGCTGAATGAAAACGAAATGCATACGTATACGTTATATTTATGTACGCATAAATGCTCAAATTCGGTCAAAATACGTTAAATAAAAACGCCAAATAAACGGCAATAAAGCTAATCAACTGCATTTGAAGAGTAAAAAAAACGGCGCGAACTTTGGCACACACACACATACAAACACACATACACTTGCAAGCGCCCACATACGCGCACTCAGCGTCAAGTAAGTAAATGCAAATGGCCACTGGAACTGGAGCAGAGCTATGTGTGTTTGTGTCTGTGTGTGTGTGTGTGAGAGAGCAACTTTATATGTGTGCGCGTGTTTGTGCTTCATATTCATAAGCAGCGCGACAGAGGCAGCGCCGTAGCGGCAGCAGCGGCAGCAGCACAAGATAAATGAAAAGTGCCACTTTTTCGCTTTGGGGCGGTTTTGACACTTGGCACGGACGGCACACGGCATGCTCACGCTCACCAACATTCAACATTCAACATACAACATCAAACATACACCAACACAGTGCAGCTTCAAAAAAACAAAACTGAGATATGAAATTTGAGCGAATTTCAAAAGCATTGAATAAAGTTTCTATGATACAACGAATTATGAAAGTTGGAGCAGGATTGCGTCAGACAAAATTTTGTATTTGGAAATGGAATTTGAAGAGAACATATAATAGTTGCCTTAAAACAGGGCAAAATATATATAAAAGAAGGCCCGTTTTGCATGTCTGACAGCCGCTAGATATTTCGCCTTCGAGAAACAATTGAATTGATATAATAAACATGTGTCCTGTTGGTCATATTATACAATAAATTTAGTAAACTTTGAACTTGATTTTGCAGCTTTCGGAACACAAAAATAGTCGAATGTAACCACAATTCTAGCGTAATTCGGCAGCACTATTCGATTAAGTTAATAACTCTTGTCTTTTATTCTGTCTGTATACTTGCTAGCCATGCCAGTGCTAGACAAATGCATCAGTGCTGCAGGGCTGGCGTTAAGTTAAGCCGATTAACAGAGTCGCCAATCAATGGGAATTCGAATAATCGAGATCTTACTGTAGCTCTTTGCTTTGTTTTTTTTCTATTAATTGACTTAAAATTGACAACTTTCTTATGCCATGCGGAGAATAATAAACCTTAACATTTGCTCATTTTATGAACTTAAAATTTATATTATTCGTTTCATTTTATGAAAGCAACATCGACGTTATAAAAGTGAGAAAACTATGGTTAGAGCAAATTACTTAAGATCATAACATGATGGCACTGATGATAAAACATTACAAATCGAATTCTCATTGTAAGAAAAATAAAAACAGAATTTAAAAAAACATTCTATTTTGCATAATATAATTTGAGTAAGAGAAGAGTTTTATGTGAATAATTTACACTAGTTTCAATACTGCTAAAATCGTCACTACATTAATCTTTGCATAACATTTTTTTAAATCACGTTTGGCATAAAAATTGTCATTACTAATTGTCATTATTTTTTGATAGCTTATAAACATGAAATACAAAGTGCAGTATAATTTCTTGAGGCGGCCTAAACACATATAAGCATAAAAGTACACAATTTTTAAAAACGTTGCCAAAAAATGTGAAATTTACGAAACTAGTTGTCTAAATATTGATTAGTAATCGGAGCAACTTTCAAACAAAATGGTAAAAATTATAAAACAAAGTAAGATATAAACGTAAATTACTTGAAATAGAGTACAACAGAACCACAAATAAAAATCACAATAAATTATTTCATTTAGCGCAATTACGATCAAATACAGCATTCAAAACTCTGCGGAACAAAATGTTCGCAAAATGTTTTCTTAATAGTGATAAACAATAAAATTTTTTATGTATAATTTTTTCATAATTTATTAAAAATGTTCAAAAGCACAACTTTGATTGCTAATAAATCTTAAGCCACAAGCAATTTTTAAATTCAATTTTGCCTTGAATACATTGAATTGAGATTTTTAGAGAGAATATATGTTATACCAAACAAAGTTTTATAACGCTTCAAGTCGTGTTTTAAGTCAATTTTTATGTTTTGCTTTAAGGATTTACAACTCGCTTAAATAAGGAATATTTGCAGGTAATTTCTCTTAATTAGTCAAGTGAAATATGACAGAAAGTTATTCAAAATTTAATAATAATAAATCCTGTACTCGCTCACTTCAAATCCATCATAAGGGGGCTACACTGTACGAGCACCCGATACACTATGACAAAACACCAATACCAATACCGACTGTATGTATGTAGGTGGCGTTGAAGTTAAACGTTGTCGTTGTTGTTGTTGCTGTTGTTTTTGTTGTTACTGTTACGTGCGTAACACCTTGCAGAGCACATAAAAGAGCGAGTTAGCAAAGAGAGCAGCTCACTAGAGAGAGCATAGCATAAAAAGAGTGAGCCTGCTGAGAATTCAAGAGTGGGAGTTAGAGAGAGAGAGAGAGAGAGTGTAGTATTTCAGGTGTTTGCCATGCGGTTGCCTTGTGTCACTCTGTTGAAACGCTGTTGACGGACAAAGTTATGGCCGCCTTTATGTGCGCGCGTGTGTGTGTGTGTGTGTGTGTGTGTGTGTATACGTGTGTAAACATTTTACTACACCTGTGTGTGTGTTTGCGGGTATGCGTGTGTACAGGCATTTATATGTCCGTGTGTTTGTGCGCTTTGCTGTAACAACTATTTTTGGCACATTATGTGTTCGAGTGTATGCGTGTGTACGAGTTTGTGTGTGTGTGTGTGTGTGTGTGTTTGGGCGCATCTGTTTGTATACCAAAAAAACGTTTTTTCGCAATTTGCTTTCGTTTTGCTGTTTGTTGTTATTGTTATTGTACGCATTTTATTTATGAAATGTTTGCAGTTTCACTAACACACAAATGAAACAACAACAACATTGCCCATTACAACAACAACAACAACAAGCAGAAAACTAGCAATGAGCAAAAGTCACGCGTTTTGCAGGCATTGTGTTGGCCCCCCCTCCTTCCCAAAAGAAAAATGCCAAAAAAAAGCGAAAAAAATGGCAAGGAATAGAAAAACTCATTTGGCTGTCGTTGCCACGCCATTTTGTTTGCTATTGTTGTTGTTTAAGTAAGTGTTGTTGTTGTGGTTGTCTAACGTATTTGTCGCCAAACGATTAATCGTTACTTTGGCCAATTCGGACATATGGCAATCATTTAATAATTTATGATATGCACACGTTGTAGCAGCAGCAGCAGCAGGGCAAACGCTACTGAGATTCACTTACACTTACCAAAAGGATCCCAGCTATTTCGTATAGCGAGCAACTATATGCGCGTCACTGAAAGTCAAGCAGCACAAGTGGAGGCAACAAATTTTTTGAAATGCAAACAGACTATCATTCGTTGGATGAATTGGATCATTGTTTGGAAATATTTTTCAAGTAGTTTTCTTTGACTCACGTACCTATCACTTCTTTATTAAGTTAACATAGACGAATATTCTCATTTATTTTTTTTAGAAACGAGTGTTATATTTGTTAAGTTTACTTTATTTTAGCAAATCGCGTTGTTAACATTTTTAAAAAGTGGGATCATGCAACTTGAATCAATAAAGTGCGAAATAATAATTCAAATCAAATAAGGATAATTGTGGACCTCGGTAGCATTATGGTAGCGTACTCTGATTATTGATATTTCACATACTGCGGGAAACTAGTTAGTCTGGGAACTACTTTCGAGAAATTTATTTTAAAATGTTATGGTAGTCTGTATTTTCTATACGCCTCGGTAGCGCTTTGGTACCACTAGAAAAACTGCAAACTAAATAAAAGCTATTACGAAAACCTTTACTAAGTAAAGAAAACGCCTTTCGGACTTACCTATAAAGTGTATATCCTTCGTACAGTTATTAATAGTTTCCTCCATACTCCACCTTTGCAGCGATAGTCAAAGGGAATGAACAATCATATACTTAAGATACATAACAAGTTTTTTTTAAATATTATTAGAGTTTTAGCGACAGCAGTATTCTTTTACAAACACTTTTATCCCATAGTTGTCTCATCGTTTCCTCGCTAGAGAGAGAGAGAGAACAAAGAGCCTTACCAGTATTTTCTTCAGCATATTATACAGTAATTAGTCATTGTTTAATAAACAATATTTTAAAACGTTTTGAGAAATTAATAGTTTGAAATGCACAGCATAATATATTCTACTCAAAGTTGCTCGTTTTTATTTATTTAAGACTTTACATATTTGCCTCTATATGCATCTGCCCAAAATAAATCCCATATTGCTGTTTATTGACTGCTGATTGAAACTTTTGACGTTCCTAGCTTTTAGCTTCCATAGTAAAAAAAACTCGTTTAAACGCAAATACTAAAATGCATAATGAAAAATAGTCTCCTTTAGGGATAGGGTTGGTATGGTTGAGTTACTCAAACAAAACTTATATTTGAATATTATTCATTTTGGCATTAAAATTGTGTATACGCCGTGTGGTGTTCAGCAACCCTTGCCTTATGGTAGATCTTAAGTAGAAATGTTTATTATACAACAAATTTCAAGTAATAATATTTTACAAACATTTCCAGATGCCTCGAATCTCTTTTTTTTCAGTGTATCTAGCATATATCTAACTATATAGAAATTCGTTCAGCGCTCATAAGTAGGCTACACATATGTACAATGCGCCTAGTTCGGTATGCTCTCTATGGATTGGTGTGTTAGTGTCTTTGTAAGTGTCTGCGTGCTTGCGTACGTGTGTGCGTGTGTCCGTGTGTGTTTGAGTCTGAACTTGTGTGCCAACAGCTACCAAATAACGCATGTACTATATAAGACAGTATTATATACTATATGTAGCTATAAATAGCCAAGTTTAGTTTTTGTGCTGGCGCTCGTTTACCCATATTCCAGCTCCCTGCTGGCATCCCTGAAAACTTTTTCCGCTTTTTATATTTTCTTTTCGTTGTTTTTTTTTGCCCATTCAGCTTGTCGCGATTGAGGTCAAACTGTCAGCAGGATAATGAACTTTCTTATATTATAAATTTAATTGCTTGACTTTACAAGTTTTTAAGTAGTTTTTACTCAGCGCAGGCTCACTGACTGACCAGCTTGGCCAAGGTGTTGCTCATGCACTAGCCTTCAGGTACATGGCAGTTGCCTTATATGTACTTAAAAAAGTATCTATTTCTGTGAGGATATTTTCAGTTTCAATTACTTACTAACTTTATAATAGCCATAATATTTGTTCAGAAGTTTTATGAAGCGTAAACAAGTAACAACATAAATAGAATTCTTGCCAAGATACCTATGGATTTTATTTGAAGATTTTTCACAGCGGCATGCACGCAACTTTGTTGTTAGATTTAAAGAGCATTTTATGCACCTGTTGTGAGTATGGCGTTTGAGTTTTAAAGTAGAGAGAACTAAATTCAAAAAAATTAGAATTTTCCTGAATATTCTTTGGCTAACCAAAAAGCAATTAAATTACTGCAGAAATTGTGGTTAAAAGTTAAGTTTCAAGTACATTTATCCTTCAGTCCTACCTAGCAAAAAATTTTTGAACTTGAAGAAGAAATCAAATGCATTTTTGCAAGAATTTTCTTAAAAATAGACTTTGCATCTCATGGCGACACTTTACAGGACAACATTTTATACCTTATTACCTTATAACTAGAACCACTAGGTACTTGGAACTCAACTATTTTTCCGTGTGCATTTTTAGAATGCATTTTAGAAAAATAGAAAAATGAACGTCGAGAACGCCAATATATTTTATGTCAGTTGATTGGCTATATTTAGGCCATTTATTGCACTGGAATCATATACAGGCTGCTTGGAAAAGTCACTTTAAGTTCTTTTAATCTACCGTCTGCGTATTCCCTTTATAAATATTCTTTTTCCTAAAATCCAGACTGAAGTGTTAAGCCGATAATGTAACCCAAAATATGTATAAAGATAACTCCAAGTGCTTTATTTGTGACCAAACACACTCAATACATTCCCTTTAAAACCAAAGCTGCTCTTTCTCGTAGTTACAAATGCAGCTGCGGGCACATTGACAACCCTTTGGTACAACGAAGCTTTGGTCTTCCTGCTCTTTTGCAACTTTTTGCATCTTAACTGACCATTTTGTGCAGCAACAGCAGCAACTCTATTAGCATTTGGTTGCTCTCAAATGCAACTTTTTCAAACTAAATATAAAGTTGTACACACTGTTGCAACTCTCCTTTCGAGTAAATTAAAGTTGCCACAAGTAAAAAACCAGCAAACTTTTTAATTAGTTTCGAAACAAACAGCGTAGACGGAGTTGCTTTTAGTTTGAAATGCAAACAAAGTGTATACCTCCAATGCCTTTGTTGAGGAATTGTTACCACCATAAAGTTTATAATATATTTTTTGTTTTCTGTTTTGCTTACCCTTGGTAATTATGCGACTAATTTAGCCACAATGTAACAAGTAATAGCAAATAACATAAAAATCGCGCATAAGACATGTGTTACAAGCTACAATTGATTTATATGAAAAAACAACAAAATTTAAAAAACAAAAAACCCACTTATGCAACAGAACATAATTTTCCATTTAATTTACTTTTTGATAAGCACAATGACTGCCAAAAATTAGGTTAATAGAGTGTAAAGCAGTTCAGACACAGCGACCACAGCGCAACCCCAGAGCTTGTGCTGTCCCCTATGCCAGAGTACAAGCCAGCCCAAGACCGAACCCGCCCGCAGTAAGCCACCTACTTTGCATTAAAGCGTATCCAAGTATGTCTGTCTATCTATTTTTTTCTTTTGCGTGAGCTTATCTGGCTTGTGTGTGGAGGTGTGTGTGTGTGTCGGAATATCTGCCAGACGTCAAACTTATTTTCTTTGCCTTTTAAAGTTTTCAGGGAGCAACATGGCAACAAAATCACAGGCGCGCTAATTTGAGCTTTACAAACTCATTAGAATTTCCGCAGCTAAAAGGCGGTTAAGGCTGGAATAGTTTTTTTAGTTGTTATTGTTGTTAATAAGTAGAAAGCTGCTGTAAATAAGAGAGGAGGATGGAATAAGCGGACAGGATAATCGTAGCATTAGCTTAATGGCACTAAATGTTTCACTTGTGAGCTGAATGTTTGAATGTGCAAAGCCAGAGGGGATGCAATATACGTTAAACTTTGCACTATCTGTTGACTTTTGAAAATATTATAAAACCAATTGCTTGTTACGAGAACAAAAAGTATATATCTATCCAATTCATCTTTCTCTATCCCGACACGATTTTATTCGCCAAATCGAACATTTTTGAGCAAACATGAACTCCCATGCCTCCTGAGCTTTTTGTGTTCTTGCAAATGCGTTGACAGGCATTTCCGTCTGCAAGTTAGTTTTAGAAAAACTAATTGGCTGTGCGTCCTCCTGCACTCTTCTTTAACAAAGATTGCGCGCTCAAAACCAACCTCAGAGCATTTTTGTTGTTGGCTCGCAGATCTTTCGTGTTATTTCGTTTCAAATATCAAAAATCATTTCTAACAAAATACAAAACATTAAAAAAACCTAAAATTCATTTTTTAATGTAACAATAACTTTTTAGTTTCAATGTATTGGTGTAATTCTTTGTATGTATTGGCAAGAGCATTGGCTGCTTTTGAGTATTGTGTCTCTACTCTAACCACTGTGCAAACGCGTGCATCAAACAAGGAGAGCAATAGAACCAATGATCCTTTTACCGTTAAACGTTTCTATGGCTTTCCTTTTCCCTTTTTCCTATTGGTAACAGTGATCAACGGTTTTTTGGTGCATTTAAAAATTTCCCATAACCCGCAAGGAAATTTAGGAAAACACTATCACTTGGATTTTGAAAATGACAAATTATTATTATTTATTTAGAATAATATAATTGAAATGCAATTTCGAAATTTAGCGTCTCAATATGTAACATTTAATTGTAGTGTAATTTGCAAATGCAAATCACTACATATAAGCAAGAGTATAATTAAGATTTCATTTATTTAATTTTTTTTAAATAAAAAAGTTAAAGTTTACAACAAACCCCAACTGCAGAGTAGGCCACCATTATCGTAGAAAAAATAGGATCTACTACTGATCGTATGGAGGCCCTTATCAATTAATTGAGCATTTTCAGTGACATAGAAGCAACAATTCTGAGTTTGTACACGTTTTATTTTTTGCACGAATCGCACATTTAGTTTCATGGTATAAATTGTTTTGCTTTCATTGTAAACGGCCTACCCTGTATTACTTTGAAAACTATAAACCAAAGCAGTTGCTTTTGTGCTCAACTTAAGCCTTTAATACTCACACAAACGTTTGAATTTTTTCAATTTCACATCATAAACCAGGCAATTACGTCTGACTAAAAACCTAAGGTTATTATGCTGAGCTCACAAAGCGCTTCACGTCGCCCATTCCCATGTCCATCATTCACCGTGCGTACTATTGTGTGTCACGGTGCGTATGTGCATGCCTATTTGTGCAAATGTCTTTGTGAGTTAGCAAGGATATTAATGGTGCCAAGCACTGCCACTAGCTGTCCAACTCAGCGCCTCAGTATTCGCCCACATGCTAGGAATAGTGCAAGAGACCTCCCTGACAAGCACTAAAAATAGACGCGGCTGGAGTGAAGTGTGTGGCCAAGTGAGGCAAAGAGTGCCAGCAAGCGAGCTGCAACTGCCAGCTGCCTTTGTTGCACAAAAAAACTTTTTGCATCCACATCACACATACAGGCACAGACAAGCATATGCCAGAAGACAAAAACGGAAATGACAGCGGCTAGCAAGCTGCATTCATGTCTATCTATATATATATATATATGCATTTTTTTTTTGAAAGAAAACCTCTTTCAATGCTTGCACTGGCCAAACTAATAAATGTGCGCAAGTGAAAAAAAGACGAAATAGTAAACACAAAGCGCAAACAAAAAAAAATAAAAAAAAAAGAAAGAAAATATGCTAGAAACTTTAAGTCCCCACGCCACAGCCGCTTGAAGCACACTTCAAATGTGAAATGACGGTGCTTCACAATAATTAAAAAATTGCGTACCTTAGAGGCGGGCTTGATGACCGACTTTATTATACTCATTACTAAAGAGTATGCACAACATAGGTATACTCTTTGAGAGGGCCAGCATCGAGAAGTTAGATAATGCGTCGAGGCTTTTTTTTGGTATGTGTATCTTTACTTCATAGAGAAAACTCTAGAGACTGTATTCTAGATACAATTCTCACTTAAACCAATGCAAGAGAAATATATAGCTGATCTGGTAGTGGTTCTAAATTAATTTTTTTTTGCTGTCTAAATCTTTAAACAAGATATGTTTAGAATAACTTATTCTTTTAAATTTTTCCTCCACTATAGTTGCTTTATTCACAATACCCATATTTATACGAATAATTTAAATGGGAGTTTTATTTAACAAATTTTAGAAGTAAGAATTGAAAGTTCGTTACCCTAAAAGCATTAAATATTTTACAAGACTACGAAATTTCTCGTGCATCTGCTTTTTTTTGCTTAATGAATTAAACGTTTTACCTATTTTTCGAGTTAAGCATACAATTTTGAAATATTTTCTGTACAGTTTCTTTGCTCAGTTAAAACGAAAAATGTACTCACCTAACGCATTAGTATTTTTTTCTGTCCAAATCTGTACGCTATAGAAAAATTTTAGGCTCACTTAAAGAAAACTATGGCATAAAGGGCAACAAACAAACGAACAGCACTGACAGCTACTATACGAAGAGTGACACAAGTTCGCGCAGTAATATGATCTGCAAGCTTACATACAAAGTTTTCGAATTACCTCAATTTATAGTCATTTGTTATAAACTTTACGCCTAAGATAGCTTTGAGTACTTTGTGCAAAGAATTTGTTGACAGTGTCAAACGTGGGAAACTTGGGTTTTTGTGGTTTTTTTTATAGATAGAGGGTGGCAGAAGCGACAAAAGCATCACCTCAGACACTCAGACTAAATAGCACATTGTGCCATATAGATAGATAGATGTGAGAGTGGAGTTTTTTTTTTTGATAAATGTTTAACTTTTTGTTATTATATTTTTGATATATTGATAAAAATCATAGAAACAAAAAGGTATAAATAAAACAAAATTCATAAATTTAAAGAAGAAACTGTGCAAACTGCTTTCTGACAAACTGTATGTCATTTTTATCATGCCAATATTAGATATTAGTTGCTATTTTGTCTGTCTTTCAAACTTTAAAATTGTAATCCAAATCAATTTCAATAATTATTGCCGTTAAATCATAACTGTTCGTATGCCGCTAAATCTATTATTTACTTTATAACATTTACTTTATTTTGCCTGTTACAAAGTTGCTTACAAAACCAATATACTCTTTTAACACAACAAGTAATGAGCATAGCAATGCGCCGACTGCCAAACACACACACACACACACACACCAACGCACATTTATAACGTTTAATAAACAGGACTTAAAGCTGTTAACTTAACAGCACACTGTAAGCTACAGCGCCGACTCACTAGAGTTTGAGCGTCGCTCATTTGTGGGAAATTTACTCACATGGCCTCAAATTGTTATAGCCAACCCCTTTGCACACGCTTTTGATAGTATGCACATCTCGCTTGCACATACAAATGGCCATGCAGTGCGCATATTTTTGCATTTAATATTGATGTAACATGTACGAGCAGAGCGACAATAACAACAGTAATAACAATAACAACAAGCGCAGTAACAGCAACAGCAACATCAATAAAGTGACATTGTTGCTGTTGTAGCAATGCTCATGTACTCACACACGCACACACTTACAATATTAGACGACACTCGCTCTCCCACACACATACACATACGTAGTACACTCACACACACACACACACACACTGAGACATGATTGTGCATAACAGCAACTAGTGGCCATGCTGCTGCTTATTGCTGCTCATTGCTCGCTGTTGACGTTGACGTCCAATGTTGTCGTTGTCGTTGTCACATTGACAGAGCGTTAGCGCACAAGTACATACAATATTTAGCGGCGCTTTAAAAATTGCACTTAAATACAACATTACTACATTATACATTCGAGTAGTAGTAGTTGCTGTTGTTATTGTTGGAGAAAGTAAGTAGTAGTTAAATTTGAGTGCCTTTTTTGTGTTGTATTTTGTTTGACGTGTGTGTATGTAAACATACGTGTGCAACAGTGCGTGTGTGTGTGTGTGTGTGTGTGTGTGTGTTAGTGGATGTGTTTGTTTGTGTTTTTGTGAGTTCAATAACTGTGCATGGCCAAGCGCAACAAGCGGCTGCATCATGGCGTATGGATGCACCTTTGATATTTCGATGAAAAGCAATAACTGACTTGATGATTAATTCCGACTACTGCCTACTGCCTGCTGCCTGCCGTACTGTACGTAGCTCTAAATGCCAAAGCAATAACCCAGCAGCCGCGAGGGCTGTCATTAATAAATCTCTAAACCAAGATTCGGTTTTGCACATTTCAGTGGACTAATTCAAAGTTTGTCAGTGTTATGGGTTTTAAATTCACATAAATAAGAAAACAGTGATACCAATCGGTATTGTGCGCGTGCTTTTATCAACTAAATTGGTGAACTCTTCTAAGATTCGTCTTAGATTTGTAGCTTTTCGTGTGCGGTTACGCGTCATATGAAGACTAATAATAATAATAAAGTGAAATAATAAGAACTTTGTGGTTACTGAAAGTTGTTGTTACCAAGTTTCACAAAAAATTTAAAAAGAATAAAATTTATTCCCCTTGACTATAGTCATTGCTCCACTTGAAGAGTGAGCAAATTATGTATAATGCCAGCCTAAGAGATCATATTTTGCTGTTCCATATTGAGTCTTGAACATTCAAGTACTACTTAACGTAACATTTAGGAATTAAATTTTCTTTCGAATTGTTCGAAGAGAGCCGAATCCGAATCTCGGAATCTTTAGTTTATAGAGATTGGATTAGGTAAATCGACTATTTATTACTACTATACTAGACAATTGCACCATTGATGTAGGTAGGGTGGATGCTCCCCCTAGTAGGAGCAACCTGGTGTTGAGTTCTGAAGCGGTTACTGTTACCCATAAATCAGAAGAAGTAATAGATACACTTTGCTCTAAACCAAGGGGGGAATACACACCCAACAGTATGCATTGCGAATTGGTTTCAAAGAAAAATCAGCTCCGGAAACAGACCTACCTTGTTATATGTGCCTACCATGCTTCGCCAAATAAGCTCTGGATCAGATCAATTCGACTAGAATCGAACCAAAGATCTTTCGATTTCCAGGCAATTGCGCTAACACTACGGTCCCGAAGCCCACTCCCACAGCCACAAAATAGCTAATGTTCGATTAATAGCTTTACTAGCTGGCCTTAGCCGTCAGCAAGTTTTCAGTACCTTTTTATTTTGAATATAAAATTTCTTAAAACTTTACCGAAAACTTAAAATTCCGGTACTAATTTGATCCACATTAAGCTGTTGCTCTACTAAATGTTTTGAAACATATTACGTTTACGAAAAAATTATCTTTCTGTACTTTCTCAAGCATAAACCAATCTAATTCAAAGCCTACCTCCTTCACTTTTAAAGGTTTCGAATAAAACCTCTTATATACTTAGGCATTCGACGAAAATTCTTTAAATTCTATGAACCATTCCTGAAAACTTCAAGACCACCTTCGCATTTGTGACGCCCACATTTTGTCCTCTCCAAAAAAAAAGCACACACACACACACCCACCCACCCAGTGACAGGATAAACGTTGACTTTACTTTTAAATGTCATGCGAAAAAATAGCGTCCAGCGTTGTTGTTGTTTTCATCATCATTGACAGTGGTGTCTTTCCGCCCTTTGCTCACAGTACCAGGGGCGGGGATGATTTGTTGTGGGTAGCATCAACTACACAGCATCCAGCAGCGATGTCAATGTGTGTGGGTGTCCTAATATGTGTGTATGTGTATGTGTGCGCGTGTGTGTGGCGCGTGGAAACATTTAGTATTAACAATTTCACAAATCTTGTACTTCAATCTGGTGGGAAACGTCAAGAGCAAGTGGTCGCTTGACATTGCGCATTTAAATTAAATTTATCGTGCACTTGATTATTCGATTATAAATGCAACTCTGCAACGGCGAAGCAAACAGAGATAGCAACGAGTACGCGCCCAAAACAAGGCTATGAAAATTGCCAGTGGCTTTGAAGTGGCTTTAAAATTGTGTTAAATTGTATTTTACTTAACAAATTTAATTGCAAATGAATATTTAGAATCGAATTAAGAGTTGCTTTTCGCTTCGCTTTG
Organism: Chymomyza procnemis; assembly: GCA_035046065.1. Classification (NCBI taxonomy): domain Eukaryota; kingdom Metazoa; phylum Arthropoda; class Insecta; order Diptera; family Drosophilidae; genus Chymomyza; species Chymomyza procnemis. The sequence goes on from JAWNOJ010000026.1 coordinate 1,922,852, forward strand.
CTGTCTAGACACATTGGCGCCTTTGACTTTTACGCTTTCTTCGCTGCTACAGTGAAACTTGAAAATAAGACATTTTTTGTGCAAATAACGTGAAGTGTTGTGGTTATAGTAAGTAAACAAATGAATACACTTTTTTGTTTAAAGCTTCAGTTGTGCAAAATAATTATTAGTGCAGTTTTGAATTATCTTTACATTGAAAACAAACTTTTGCAAACCAAACATGTTCTTTTCGATTTGATTAAGGCGAAAACAATTTCTTTCATAGTCAATCTCAGTTGATCTGCTCAGCTTTCAAATAATGGTACACGATATCTCGCATTGACATTTTAGTTAATTGAAGAATAATATATCTTTCTTTTTTGAGCTACTTCGCCTTTTCTTGCATAAAAATTAGAAATTAGACAAAGTAATAGAATCGAATGAATGTTGTAGCTGTACGTTTTCGAGGAGTGTACCTGCCACAGACTATGATCGGTGAAATTCATTGAAATTCTCGCAGAAGCGTTAAAGTGCCAACGACTCTACTACCAGAGTTGCTGAATTCGTGCAACATAGGTTTCTCTGTAGTTACTGGATAATAGCCATAGTGAAGCTGAGTAACATTGCTATAATGATTTTGTTTAATATTTTATTGTATCTCTTCAGTAGTAGTATGTCTTTGTAATAAATAACAACATAAAGGATCATAGAAGACGACAATTGCAGTTTCGTTGTATAGATACAAAGAATCCATTGCATACTTCCAGGGTCTGATCTTATTTGGAAATTATGAACTTTTGGGTGTAACTTTTTTATTAATTTATGGGTACAACTCAGTCAGTTAAGGTTAAGCAATAAAGAAATATTTAATAATAATGAGGAAAATATATTTAGAACTAGCTAAATTAATAGCTACTAATGCCTATCGCTATCCTGATGAGTGAATTTTACATAGATATGCCTTTAGGTACGACTTTTGGCGTTGCTGGTGGGTGCGTATGAGTAATATAATTGTAATCAAGCTGACCTTATTCACTGTAAAGTTTATTTGCGTTTTAGAACTCTTTAAAAAATATTCTTTAGACTACAAAATATCAAAGATATAGTTCCACAGAACAAGAAGTCTAGTAAGTAGGTGCGCGTATGTGTAATGGCGCCATTGACAGCATAAGCTGAATTTTCTTTAAGTTCGTTACCCTGAGTTTATCTGTAACAAGTGCAATATTAAGGAAAACTCAAAATGCTAAATTAAGTGAAGGACCGATTTAGCTTAAAAAGGCTGTGTATGTGCAATGCAATGTCATAGCGAGAATAATTGCAAGAGTTCAAGAGTTCATCAAGACCATAGTATCTATATTCTATATCAGTCAAATTAGGAACGGAATTTTAAGTTTTCTGTAAACTTTAAAAGAGCCCAGATCAGTTCGTCGTGGGACACCGCTAAGCAGATGGCACAAAACAGAGTCCGATGGAAAGCCTTCGTAGAGATCCTAAGTTTTCAATTGGAATAATAAACGAAAAAAAAAAAACTAATCGAATTGAATCGATCTGATCTACTAACATCGATGAAAACCATTTGTGGGACTGGCAACATCTTTCAGCAACTACAAAGCTCATATTATTTTACATTATTATTATTATAAGTCTTCGTATGTACAATATTGTTTTTCATTATTTTGAGATATGATTGTTGCAAGACTTGTACTAAGAATAATAAGAAATTTTTGTATTTGCACAAATTTCTTTCACGCAAAGTTTGACTGTGCCGCAGAAGAGTGGTTACTCAGTGCGTATGAGTAATGCAATTGTCATTGCGCGATAAAACGTAAAAAATATTGACAAATTATTATTATAAAAAAAAGTTGAATGCATACAAAGTGAGTTAAAAACTTGTTTGTGGCTTCTAAATGATTTGCATAAATTTTGCAAAAGTATAACAAGAAGGCATATAAGTAGGCAGCCAGCCACCTGTGTGTGTGTGTGTGTGGGCTTAGGCGCTGCTCAAGTGGCCAAGTCAAAGCTTATTTATGGTCACACAGTGTCAATAATGCCACCAAAGTTCAAAGTTCAGCAGTACGAAAGTTCTCAAGCAGACGCCAATATAAAATACAAGTGACACATTTCTATACATATTTAAAGCAATTTGGCTGCGTGCCGCTGACAAAAAAAATAAGGGCAGTTGACCCATTTAGTAGGGAGCACTTGGTATACGCTTATGTACACAGATAAGATGGAAGAATTTTTGGATGCCATGCTGCGCACTCAAGTGCTGCCGCCCAGAGGGAGACTAGCTCATAAAAATAATTTATGCCAAACCCTCAATCCCAACCCCAAAACTTCATACTTAACTAAAGCTTGCATATTTCACGCCTTGTTGCAGTCGTCGACACCAGCACAGAGCAGGCACAGCCCGTGGCAGCCACAGCATGCCATACGAGTCGATGCATCAACATCATCATCATCCTCATCATCATCAACAACAACAACAACAACAACAGTCGTCCTCGTCGTCATCAGCTGCCGCCGCGGTGGCCGCAGCCATAGCCCCCAATGGCATGCTGGATTCGCTTAGCCTGCAGCTGCGCGATGCGGAAATGCGACGCACGGAAATCGAACGTGCGCATCAGGTCAGCACCTGTCACCCTATAGCAGGGAGCACAGCATTTTTACCATGAGCTCATTAAATTTGCATCTTTTACAGGAAACTTTGGCACAAATACGCAACCTAAGCGCCAGCGCAAGACCAGATGCTGAGGCGGTGGAGAATCTACAATCCCGTGCACGTGAGCTGGAAAAGAAGGTATGTGTACAAGTGTGTGTGTGTGTGTGTGTACAAAGTGCAATAAAAATTTGTATTACTTTGCTGCAGGTGGCGTTGGAAAATGTGCGCTGCGAGGAGCTGCAAATTGAGCTGACCGCTACACTTAAAGCAAAAGCTGCACGCTCTGCACAGCATGCCGGACAGCAGCATACTGGACACACCGCGCACTCTGCTCATGCTGCACATGCCACCTCTGTCAGCGGCATGACGGGCATGACAACCAGCACTGCATCCTCAGCCGGCATTATGAACATACCGACCTCGACCAGCAGTTCCACCGTCACATGGGCACCGACAATCAGTCACCAGGACCAAGGCTCGGAGATTGATATCATAATGGCAAAAATAGAACAGGTGAACAGGCAATAAAAGAAACGTACTTTATTTATAGACGTTGTTTTGTGGTAACTAATCGATTTAAATCTCATTTGTGTATTCCGAATCGGTTTGCGGTTGCCACTCATCCGATTCATTTGCTGTAGCCTCTTCAAAAGCTGCCGAAGTATCGTCCGTTGAGTAGCCAGTTTCCACATTCTCCAGGCTGCTTACATCGGTCTGCGTGTAACCGCTAGGTTCCAAGTAATCAACGGATTCCTGTAATTTTTCTTCGTCATTTTCCTCCTGATTATCGCGTTGTTCGCTCAGCTCCACCATTTCACTGTATTCAGTCTCCTCTAGCTCACTCTCTTGCGTCTCTTCGTTCCCGGTAGCCTCATCTTCATCCGACTGACTTTGCGGCAACTCATACTCCTTATGCTTTTCATCATCAAAATATTTAAGAAACTCGTGGCGTTCCATACCCTCAGGCAGTAGTTTCTCAATAAGCTCTGACAAGTGATTGTTCGATGTATCGAAATCCCAAATATTAAAATTCCTGTCGCACTCCTTCAACTGATTTATGTACTCCACAGTACTACACTTTTCTATGGCCTGCACACGTTTACCCTGCTTTGAGACAATCTTGCCAATACACTTGATAATGCGCTTACGGGTTTTCTGCACTTCCTCGATATTCTCGTACAATGGCTGCCCAGATAGTTGCTGTTTGATACGGGCAATATCTGTAGAAATTTCATTGTTTTCAGCATAATCACCAAACATATTCTCCTGTTCATACTGCAGAGACCCGACCAACGTTTCCACTTGCTGCTTGCGTAGCGTATAACATTGGATCACCTTCTGGCTTATGGCCTTCGCCTCGGTCAACATTTTATCAACCTGATCGTTCATTTCATCGTACCCCACCAACAAGCTGTCTCCCTTCTTCAGCAAATTTTTGATAGTTAACTCAACGTCTGCCATACTTTTCGTTGTTAGAACTAATTGTAGAGAATGTATTTTATCTCAAATCATTTTTTTTTGTTTGTTTTTTTTTTAAATTTAAAAATTTTTTGATGGAAACAATTTTGTTTCCGTATGAGTGTTTGTTGTGCCTACAGATCTAACTCGAAAAAAGTGATTTGTGTCAAAAAAAATGTTACGTCAGTCAGCTCATTGGGGCTGACCTTAAAGCGTAAGTCAGGCTGGCATTTCAATTTAATAATATTATAGAAAAAAGTATGCGCTGCACAACGTTGCTTACTGGTGGTAAGAAAAGTAGAAGCGCCGTTGAGACTCTTTGCCCCCTTCGAATATCTTGGAATTTTTGCTCGTAATAACGATGAATACTTTTTAATTCATACTTTCAATACGGCGCCCCCCCTACTTACTACGAATACACACTCCGTGTAGAAGTAACCCACGTCGGGTTATCCCATTCTATATCACTTACCAGTTCTTAGAATTTATCTTTTAAAGATGAGGTACATCAGTAGCGTTCTCAAATATAGCCTTCAGGTCTAATACTAAACAAATTTTTAAACTAAATATAATAAATTTTTAAAATTGCTTCTGATAAACCTAGAGTTAACTTTAAATTCAAGGCTGTTCTGTGTAGTTTTTTTTTTTAATTATGTGGTTTTGAAGGAAAACGAATGGTTACCTTCGCATTCATCATTAAAATGTTGAAGTAAGCAGGAAAATTGCTGTCATGGCTTATAAATGTGATCAGACCGTGAATGTGACTAGCTCCAGCTGCTTAGCAAAAAAAGAAAAATTTGCTTTTTTTTGCAACCAATGAAACAATGAAAGTTAAGGCGAAGGGTACGCAGTTTTTAAAAGGCTTGCTAGAATTGAAAAACTCACCATACGTTGAGCATATCTGACCCCCATTAAGTGAGCAGAGACTAAGTCAACTTTCTTACTTACTTACATTTCAGGATAATCGCGTTTTGGCCGAGCTGGAGCAGCCGCGTACTTCAGCAGCAGGTATGTCAGCAATGCCAGCCAGTTCCATGTTGAGCACGGGAAATAGCGAATTTAGAACCATATCAAAGAGTGGTAAGTGCTATTCTCTTATGTCCACAACTTAAGCACTGCCAGTAGTAAACACTTTCCACTTGCAGAACTTGAAGAAGAACTGAATCGTTATAAAAGAGCCGTATTAGGCGGCGCCAGTGCCACCTCCGGCCTATCCTCCGGTTACTCGAGTCTGCCGCATTCTTTAGCATCAACGCTACCGAATGGCGCCAGCACCAGCCTAAGCGGCACCAGCGTCGGCTCGCAGAGCGCCGCCGGCGGTCTCACATCCATATCGGCCTTGGTGCCCAATCCAATCAGCGGCATATCCTCGAGTCTGAGCAGTCACGCCATACAATCATTGAATACCGCCGCTGCCGCATCCGCATATGGTGCTGGCCAAACTTCCGTTGAGAAGCTATTAAGCGGAACTAGTGGAATCACTGGCATTCCACCATTGCCGGTAAATATTCATACGATGAAGGCTATGCCAACGGCATTAAGTCAGGTAAACCAACTATTTTCAATAATAATGAACTAACAACAGCTACAACAATAACAATAACAAGCGTATTACATAATATTTTATAATGCTTTGAAGCTTTGACTATATACATGCATAATATATATATATATATATACCTATATATAATATATACGCCTTATATACGCATATATATGTAACGTAACGCCAGTTGTTGAGAGAGATGCTTGCATTGGGCATCGCTTGTTAACTTCAATGAGTACTCGGCGAGTACATAACGAGTACAATAGATTTGATTATATATTGTTCCATATGCTTTAGAGTTTGCATTTGTATGTCATGATGCGGGGCTGCTTGGACTGGACTCATATTCTGAAGACCAGACCCAAAAGGCCTGGCCTCGTGTAAATCACATTGCGCTTTGTTGTAGTTTCATTATTGAAAATAATTACATGCATACTTTTCATATACATAAGTACATATACATAGACTCTCTCCACATGGTATATATACACAAGCACATACGCACATACGCACACACGCACACAACATTGTAAACATTTCTAAACCCAGCGAAACATGTGATATCTTGATTGGATTTGTAAGAATGAACGTTAAGGTTGTCTTTTTATATTAAGCATTGTTGGGAATAATGTTTTGGAAAATAGTTTAGGACCATATATTGCTGGAAGCTGTTCGACGTCCGATAATGTTTAATTGAGCACGTTAAGTAAAAAAGTTGTTAGAATTCTTATTTAAGAATTTTCTTGTAAAGCTTGAGAGTCCCACAAAGACTAGGGCTTACAGGTCCGAGTAGAGTCGCTGTTTTGAAAGCTACAGATGAAAAAAGCCCTTAAGTTTTTTTACTTTTGCTTTCGAGTTTGGTTTCAGAGGATTCGAGACGCATTTGATTTTTAGAACTTACTCTTCTTATTCCTTTTAGTCCTCAATTTAGTAGTACGTTTAAGCTCTAGTTTTTCACTCTCTACGCTTGGGATGGCGCCTAACTTAAAAATTGTACTAAGTAAGATCGGGTTCAACAATGGGTTGAAGCAACTAACAAGAACAGAATCAGCAATTTTTAAAAAAGTACTCCGGTTATGGCTTATATTATTAAATATTTTACCATAAAAGTGATAAAATGAAATCTTAGAACATGATTTTTGAAAAGTTTTGTTTATCAACTTCGGGATTTAAAATTTTTACGGCAGATTAAGCTGAGGCTTTGGAGCATTAAAAAATTTGGCTTGCATAGATAGGCGGATAGATGACACCTAATACACGCACAAACACCTCAAAACAATACACTCTTTACAGACTTTTAAACTTTTCCCTTTAAATGCTCTATAAATATTTATAAAGATAATAGCAATAGTCATAGTCATCTTAAATTCGATATTCAATATTTCACTGCATCTTGGCTAAAATTTTTAATTTTGATTTTAGTCTTGATCTTGTTATTTTTTAAAAGAATGTCAACTTTTTGCTGTATTTGTGACGTCAATAAACATTTTAATATAATGGAGGGATTCTTTACATTATAATGTCTTCGAGCTAAACTTTTGTGATTTAGAAGTTAACCCAAATATTGGTACCACAGGCAATGTGGATCTGCTTACTTTAAGCATTATTTATATTTGTAAAAATATCGTCAATAGAAGTGGGAACATCTTATGCATCCTGTGTAGAGAGACATTCATAATACATTCATTTCTTTGTAGATAGAAAGTACATGAATTAATTTTTAATTTTATAACTTATAAATAGTTGCCTTGGCTTGACATTAAACACATAATGCCTTTGTTACTCACGTTACGCTTATACAAAATTTGATTCCATTTAACAACTGTTTAAATTAGACTTAAATAATTAATACATATCATGGCATGTTATACATAGTTGACAAATATTGGCACATGCACACGGAATAACATCTTGCATTGTACATACTAGAAACAAAATATAATACAACCCATACAAACTAGAAATTTATTTCGAATATTTTAACTTTGGCATATGTAATTAAGAAAAATTCGTTCATTGTTCACAATCACTGCTAAACATTTGTTAGGGGTTCAGAATTTTCTTTGTTTCTACATTGGTCAAGTTCACTAGCGATCATGGCCCACATTCATAATTTAATGGATCGACTTATAAAATAATTCAACTATATTAGTTCAAAATTCAAATTCATTGCTTTCATGTAAACTTAGAGAAATACAAATTCTTGACATTTTTCTGAATGAATGTTGTCGATAGTTATTTAGCAACATAATTGTCTTAACTCAGCGATATCGTTAACGAATATTCGTGCATTGATCATGATTTTTGGCAAATATTCGCAGTGCCTTACAATTTTCTCTAAACATAAAAACGCTTATATTTTGTGTGATTATACAGAATTAAAATAAGAAAATATATTCCAAATTTCGCCAATATCTATGGCAAACCATATCAACAACGGGGGAAGTATATGTTCGATAATGAACTGAAACCCAACGCAACAAGTAGCCCTGCAAAACTTGCATATTACTTCGAGATGATATAAATAAGATCATAAGTAAAACCAGGAGAAGTTGCTATTATCACAGCTTACTCTTGCATGCTTCTGTCAATCTATTTGTACTTCAGATATCTTTGTGGCCCCATCTCCAAGCGCCTGTGATAATATAAACATTGAATGTTACCCAAGATTCTCTATGCCCATTAACTTTGGTCGATATCACAAATTTAAAATATTTATTGTGCATAAGAATAATTTGGTCGAATTCTCTTACATTACAACAGAATTTACTTTAATTCATATTTGCATTGTATATGCGCCGATTAACCAAGATCGCTTCGAATATGCAGCCATAATTTACGGCGTGCAGTTTAACTTCATTTCTTACTTTGCCAGAAACATCATAAATCGTGATGCATTCGTATTCGTATCACTAGTACACATACTCATACATAAGTATTCCATATTTTTCGAAATTCATAAATGTTTCTGCTCTTAGCAATGTCCAATATTCTTATAAATGTTGCCCATTCATCATGTTGTTGCTTTTCATATGCATAGTACATACATATATATTATTGCCATCCGAAAAGTTTACTTATATTTTTTAACTAACAAATTCTCTAGAAAACTGATAATGGCTTTTATATAAACGTGAACTCTGTGATTTCTCTTTCCGTTTTATGTGCCGTTTCTTTGTCTCTCTTTTGTACAATTGAAAAAACAAAAAAATCAAAAAACAAAACTCTACAACTTGTTCTCTTCTGTATTCTTCTGCTCTGACTGATTTGTGTGTTGTAAAACGCCAAACTGAAACTGATCCAATAATCATATAATGTTTACCAATACTACCACTACTACTACTACTACTACTATCCAAACATGAATATGTATGTGTGTGTCTCTGTCTATACAACAACTATGTAACTGTGTCTTTATATATATGTACAACTATACATAATATGCCTAACCGTCTACTATATACACTTACAACAACAACCAAAATTACCAAAAAACAAAATTACAAAATTTAAAACCCTACAACCCGCCATGTAAATTAAAAAAAATAATTATAAACAAAAAACATTACAACAAAATTCAAAATACTATTGCACTTGATTGAATGTTGAACATTGAACACAAAATTGAATTGAATTGAATTGAAATTGAATTGAAACGAAAAGCGCGGAACAATACAACTGTACAATTTGCAGAGCACAACCATGCCCCTTCTGTCACTGAACTCGCATAACATACCAACCGGTTCGAGTAGTTACTCAGCCCTGGGCCTAACTGGTGGCGGCGTTGGCGCCTTGGGCACATCGCTGACACATCCCACCATGGGTAATATGCTCGATACGAGCACTCTACTCGGCACAGCTGGCCTAAGTGGTCTGGGCGGTGGTGTTACTGGCGCCACTTCTTTGTATGGTTTAAGCGCCAGCGCTGGTCTGCCCAACTCTTATCCGCCGCCCTTTCTGGACATTGCATCCAGCGCTTCGTATCCGTTTACGTCAGCTGCATTGCGTAATGCGTCCAAGATGAAAATGCTGGATGAAATTGATATACCACTGGCGCGTTATGGCAATCGCAGCTCGCCGTGTTCACCCATACCGCCTAGTGCATGGGGTCTAGATGATTTCACCGATGGTCTGAATACCAGCATAATGCACAATCGCAGCGGTTTGGCACTGGGCGCTTTGGACTTGGACAGTAAGTGGCATCATCAGCTCTAAAAAGACGACGTTGATCAACAAATAAAATTTATTTTCTTTTTCCTACTTAGCACGAAACCACACATTGAATGGCGCCAGTGAGCCACAAGTGGATATGCTGGACATACCTGGCAAGGGTCGCTGCTGTGTGTTTATTGCTCGATTTCCCTACGATCCACCAGAGTAAGCGCTTGAATAATGGGTAACTATGGGGTACCCGAAAACTGCTTTGAGAAGTGTTCAGATCGATCAACTCAAATCCATGCAGTTTCTTGTTTCCCCATAGCCCAACGTTGCTTTTCTCTTTACTAATTATTATACATTTCCCACAGAGAGGCGGAAGGCGAGCTATCACTTTGTGCCGGCGATTATTTGCTGGTGTGGACCAGCGGCGAACCACAAGGTGGTTATTTGGATGCGGAACTTTTAGATGGACGTCGAGGGCTGGTACCCGCATCCTTCGTGCAGCGCTTAGTGGGTAAGCAGCAATGTCTCCCTTTCGCCAAGTTCTATTTGCATTTCTAATCATTTCTGCTACTCACAGGTGACGATTTGTTGGAGTTCCATCAGGCCGTGCTCTCCACGCTGCGCGATGCTGAGGATGGTTCAATGCAGTGTGATACAACGTCACTGCCCTCCTTGCCGCCGCACAACCCATTGCTCACACACACACATGAGGATCTAGCACGTTTAAGTGAGACGCACACCGATCTGGAGCACGATCAGGATGATATCAGTGACAATGGTAATAATTCCTCCACTCGCTTTAACACACAGACCACACGGATTAATCTTTGTTTTTTGTTAATTGCCTCGATGTTTGTTTTACATTTCACTTGGGCAAATGTGAGCATAATTCTAGCTACGAATTTCTGGTAGAGATTTTAAGCACACTCATATGCTCGTGCACTTGCTAGCAAGGCTTTAAGCTAGTTCACCCAAAGATTGCTTTTGTTTCTATTACTAATGCATTGTTTTGTGCAGTTCCAGCTCCAAAGCACTTGACACTGGAACGTCAGCTGAACAAGAGCGTACTGATTGGATGGTCACCGCCGGAACCGGTTGGCTACAATCTCATCGACAGCTATCATGTATATGTGGATGGCGTGCTCAAGGTCACAGTCAAGGCCAATGAACGCACACGTGCGCTGATCGAAGGCGTTGACTCCACGCGGGTATGTAACAACAAGCCAACTCTTAACTGGAGTTCTGCCTAATGAGCAACTTTAACTTTCAAATTTAGCCACATCGCATTAGTGTGCGCAGCGTGACACAGAATCGGCAGACATCGCGTGATGCCGCCTGCACCATGATCATCGGTCGTGACACATCGCATCTGGGTCCGTCGGCGGTGCGCGCTTCACACATAACGTGTTCATCGGCTGTCATCTCATGGCTGCCGGCCAACTCCAACCACCAGCACGTGGTGTGTGTGAACAATGTGGAGGTGCGCACCGTCAAGCCGGGCATGTATAGACATACCATTACGGGTCTAGCACCAAGCACACAGTATAGGGTTACAGTGCGCGCCAAACATCTACGCGCTGTGGGTCAACATCCGCCGACTACACCGGGCCGACCAGGACAGGAGGAAGCACCTGGCGCCTACGCCGATTTCCGCACGCTGACCAAGGGTCTGCCCGATCCGCCACAGGTAAGCTAGTACCGTTTTTTTTCGTACTATGAATGATATACTAAACTTAGCTAATTGTTTTTAGGAAATCCAACTTGAGGCTGGTCCTCAAGATGGTACCATTTTGGTGACATGGCAGCCGGTTAATAGGCCCACATCGACGGGGCCTGTAACCGGCTATGCTGTGTATGCCGATGGTAAAAAGGTGACGGATATCAATTCACCAACTGGCGATCATGCGCTGATCGACATTGGCAAACTGGGCGTCTTCAATCCGCGAGCGGTCACCATACGCACCAAATCACGAGATTCACAGTCGGCGGACAGTGCACCCATCTTAATACCAAGTGCGTAAAATGCAGCTTCTCATGATGATGATTATAAATCTAATGGTTTCCTTAATACAGACACCGTGCGCAATGCTGTCGCCCGCAGGGGACCAAATCAAATGGGCATGGGTCCGCAGCTTCCACAAGGACCACACGGACTGCCCGTGCAACAGCAATTGGGCATGACGGGACAACAGGGCATGCAGGGTCAGCAGCCGGGCCAACATGGTATGATGGGCCAACAGGATCACACGCAATATGATCCCAATCAGATACAGCAGCAAGGCATGCAGCAGGGTCAACAAACTGGCCAACCGGGTCATCAGGTGAGTGCTTTCAAAGCCAAAACTAAGCACACAGAGCAGTTGGATGCCAGACTACTCAGACTACATACACTGAAACAAATTACATACACTGTAAATAATATTTGATAAACTGTTTATAATTTTTATTTTTCTTTAAAAATTGGTTATGAAATTTCAAATTCTTTTTTCAAATAAGACATTGAAACTATGCTACACATTTTCAAAAATTTGTACATAAAACGTACATATAAATGTACCCCCCGTAAACCTAAAAACCGCATTAAACCCAAAATCCGTACACCAAAAAAGATACCAATTGCTTGTACAATCTGCGCATCCCTGCACAATTTGACGTTTTAAAGTTATCAAAACTCCTCTCTATGCTCATATTAAAAAAAAAACCTATTTACTATATACTAAACTTCCAAAACTCTTACAATTTAATTTGTTTGCTAATTTATTTCTTAATTTTCGGATAAAGCGGGGTTTTCTCAATATTTTTTCTAAGCTCCTTGCGCTTGAAAAAACCTCACTCTTTTAAAACGATTTCAATACAACGAAACAGCTATTGCCATAATTTCATTGAAATTCGAATCGAAATGAAATTCTGGCGAGTAGTTGTTTTTGTTCCAATTCAACTATATTTCAATCTTCACTTGAAGAATTCTTGTAATTCGCAATTATTTTTACGCATACTTTTGTTCCAATTCTATTTCGTTTCAATTCGTCATATCTAAACTCTTTTGTGAGCTCTGCTATGTACCCTTTATCTACTATACTCTATGTACTCTACATTTCTTTGCAATGTAAACACATTATATACATACACTGAACGAAAATTCCTTAAACATTCGCACCAAATTCACAAACTAAATTTCAAAATAAGCAAAGTACTGCGCGAAGAATCAATATATAAGATCCAAAGCAATTTGAATTGAGTCCTGCCCCCCTGTTTGTATGTATGTAAAGTTTTTATTTTAAATTTTTTGAAAGTTCATGAATTTTTATTTGATATTAAAAATTTTCAAGACAGCGTATGCAATTTTTGCTAGTGTTTCAAAATAAGTAATACACTTTAAATTAATTTTTTTTTATTGTTTTTCAAATTCAAAGTACACAATTAGCATGTCTTGAATTGCAGCTGCAATTTTCAAAACTGCAATAGCAAAATGCATAAGTTTTAGAAATATTGTTGAGTTGTTCAGATTTTATAACTAGAGTTTTTTAAAAACCCACATTTTGGGCGGTAATGCCAAAATAAAAATTCAATTAAGGAAAACGCAATGCAACGTAACAATTTTAAACAAAACAAGTTACATATTCATTTTCATTATATGAAACGAATCGAAACGAAACCCGTTATGCATTACCGGTACCGAAACTGAAACCGAAACGAAACTGAAACCGTTACTGAAACTGAAACAGCCCGATGGCGGCTCCGGCTTGTTAGGTGGCCTGCTCGGAGGCCTCTTCTCGAAACCCACACAGAGTCAAGTGAACCAGAATGTAAGTTATATCCACAACATCTCAATCTCTCTCTCACAAAGCGTATTGCTCCGTATCATAATACACTTAAAAATAAAAAAACATTATATTAAATATAAACACTTTTGCGTAAATTATTAAACACAAATAGCTTAAATAGTATTTAAAGTTAAACAATAGTTTAAATTATTTTTGAAAGTAGTTTGAAATGCTTAAAAAATAAATAAAATAAATAAACGCGCTTATTTTAACTTAATATTAGCAAATTTTAACTTGCTTATAAAAAATTATATTTTTAACAAAAATGGTTTAAAGTGAAAATATTTTGAGTTTTTATTCATAGGGCAGTTAAAATTTTTTTATTTTACAATACAAAAATCAGGGTTTTGTCATAATACTTTGTTCGGTCTTTCGCTGAACTGCATGCTTGGACTATAACAAATTTTTACTTTTAACTGGTAGTAAGTGAAAATCAAGTGAAAACTATATACCAAATAGTTGAGTGTTTGGTATAGCCAAGCGATTCATAATTTAACTCTTGCTAACTTCATTTTAAAGCTGATTTGCAGAACTGATCGAAATAATCTTATTTACATGTGATGACTGTTGAATTGAGCTGTGCTTAGATAACTCTTAGAAAGTGTGTCCATTCATCTGTAAAAACGTACACTTCAGAAAAAAAGAACCCCCCCTACATAAATTGCAGCTATTGTAATATATAGAAATACATACATATGTGAATACACTAAAACAAGTACATAAGCAGTCGGAATAAGTGGAAAGATCACTATTTTTACACTGATAATCTGAAAATCTGAACTACAGTCGATATAGTAATAATGCAAAAATTTAACTAACAGACAGACTCTCTGATGTTGAATTTTTTTGATCAAAAGCCTAAATCCAATTTGTAGATTCTTCGTTAAAGCACAATAATCGTTTTAAGTGCAAAAACAAATTAATTGCAGTAAATTTCACGCAAACATACTTTATTTTAACTTTTTCGAACTATTTATCGTTAGCTATAGTGACTATTGTCTAAAAATTCGCTGATTCATCGCTGTTGAATCGATAAATGACAATCACTATAGTACAAAATCCGATCAATCAGACTCTTGGTCCAATTCCACTCGTTCCGTTTGCTCAGAACACAAACATCATATAGTACTTTACCTTGGTACAATCAAACAAACACTTGAACATAGCTTTGTATTTGCCTTCGACCTATCTCAGCTAGTGTCTTTTATTTTTCATATATATATTAATTGTATTTATAGATCATTATGCGCTTTTTCAACAACTATACTTATACAATACTATAAACATACTCAGTATATAACATACACATACACACATTCATTCTTTAGTTTTAAAACGCAAAAAAAAGCTTATTGCAGTTGCCACTATACAAAAAAAACCTCTCTAAAGACAATGAATGAAAAACAGAGTACGAATTAAGAGAAAAAAAAATATGAACTCTATTGAGAATATTTCTAAAAGAAAAACGCTAACAAAATTTTAAATTCATTTAAATTAAATTCATGCGCGGTATAACAACAAATCGACGACTACGACAACAAACAGGGTTATCCGCCTGGAGGAACGCAAAGGGGCATGGTGCCGGGAAGACCGCAGGGGCCACAGCAACAACAGCAGCAGCAGCAGCTACAAGGATACGGTGCACAGGGCGCTATGGGTGGGCCACGTTTTCGTGGTCCGGCGCCTGGACCCATGCCTGGGCAGATGATGCAGGGTCAAGGTCAAATGCCTGGTCAAATGCAGGGCCAAATGCAGGGTCAAATGCAGGGCCAAATGCAGGGCCAAATGCAGGGTCAGATGCAGGGTCAAATGCAGGGACAGATGCCGGGACAAATGCAAGGTCAAATGCCAGGCCAAATGCCGGGCCAGATGACCGGTCAAATGATGGGTCAAATGCAAGGTGCTATGGGTCCACGTGGTCCGCTCAACCAACAGCAGCAGCAGCAGCAGCAGCAACAACAAACACAACAACAACAAATGCAACAGGGTCAGCTGCTGCCTGGCCAACAGCCCGGACAACAGCAACAACAAATGCCCGGTGCACAAAAGAAGCCACGCTACTTTATAGCCATGTTTGACTATGATCCAACCACAATGAGTCCTAATCCAGATGGATGCGACGAAGAACTGCCATTTCAAGAGGGTGATACTATTAAGGTAAGAAACGCTGAACTTTAGACCCACAAAAAAAAAAAACACAGAACCGCAAAACACTTTCCAGCCAGTGCCAGTATCCGTGTACAAGTACAGCAGAAGCTGCCACTAACCACAAAAAACAAACGCGACGACGACGTCTAAGCAACGGTAAAGCTAAAGATCAAAGATCATATAAAAAGCATTGAGCAGCCGCGCGCCTTCTTAACACTCAATAGCCATATGAATTGAATGCAATCAATTGAGACGAATTGGCTGCGCTTTTGCCGCTAATGAATTGAATTGAATGAATCAGTGCATGTTTTTCCTTCGCCCCCAAAAACCACTAATTCCAAAGCCTAACCAGAACCATGGCCCCCCCATCCCATATAACCATAACAGTTGAGATAACTCTACTTACATATTACTATTATATACCATATAATTTTAAATACCGCCCACAAGTATTACCAATTAAATATCCTCTATCAAGCATACTTAGTAGACGTTGTTCTCTCTTCTAACTCTTTATAGTTCCTTAACTTAAACTTAAGTTAGCGTTATGCACTCTTTAAACGTATTTCCACAACATCTGTATGCAAAGTTCTACCCTTGAAAGATAAGCGCTAATTATTTCGTACTCTTCAACATTTTGCTTTAGGTTTTCGGTGATAAGGATGCGGATGGCTTTTACTGGGGAGAGCTGCGCGGCCGACGTGGCTATGTGCCGCACAATATGGTCAGCGAGTTGGAAGACAGCACAGCTCAAATGGGTGGACAAATGCAGGGAGCCATGCAAACAACGGGCGGCACTGCACAACTCATGCCCGGACAAGGCGCACCCCCACAGAGCATGCGCAACGTTAGTCGTGATCGTTGGGGCGACATCTATGCGAATATGCCTGTAAAACGCATGATTGCCCTCTACGACTATGATCCCCAAGAATTGAGTCCGAATGTGGATGCCGAAGTGAGTATTCCGGAATGAGTTTCTTTTTTACAATTTTCTGTTGTTATGGAAATGTTGAAAATCAGGAAATCAAATGGGCAGCGCAATGATGTCAATCAGAAATTAAGTTTAATAGAAAAGTGCGCAGATGCTTTCTAGCTCTTTTCTTTTCTTCTAAAGAACATTTAAATATTTTAACCAATCTTTGCTACCTAAATCATTGACTGAAATCTCTACTGTACTTAGCGAGTTAGCAGAGTATTCTCAATACGTCTTTCTACTGTGCAGCAGTGCTTGCAGATTTCTAATATTTTTATGTCAAAACAATAAAAATTATTGTGAAATGACAAATAATGTTTCTTTCTGACTATCTAAGCCTCACTACTAGGCATAACATTATGTGTCCCGATCGACGTTATTCGACTCTGTACAAATAGAAGCAGATTTCCAATATTCCTATGTCAAATGAATAAGAAACAAGAAATTTCAAATAATCTTTTACTGTCTGTCTATAGCCTTACTACTTGCGAAACTAGTATCCCATCTCTTACAAATAGATTGATATATATTAGATCTTGAGTAAGTAAAGAGAAGTAAGCATTATGGATACTTGCCTTAGAGCTTAAATTGTATGGAAATAATGTTAGCTCATATAATGTTAAAACGATTGAAAATAATAATAATAATATTATTATTAGATCCAAACAAGTTATGAACAACACACCAAGCCCAGATACCCGATCAAATCTGCTATATTTTGGTAAAAAAAATATGCATATTTAGATCCACTTTGATTGCTGATTATAAACTTTTCCAATTTTTATGTTATAAGCTTTTGTTCGATATATTTAATTTCAACCCAAGCGCAAAAGTAGCGTTGCCGGCAGTGGCATAATGGGCGGATTACTGGGCGGTCTACTGCCGGGCTTTACACAGAGTGTGGTAACGCCCAAGCCTAGTGAAGTGAGTGTTTGCGCATGTTTTGCAGCTGATAGAAGTTGTTAATGCTAGAAGTTACCTACCCATTGTAATCGCAACTTCTGATTTTGCTCTAATAAAAATACAATCGTACTTACCATTCGATGTTATTCGATTTTCCTTTTATGACAAGCAGCAAGTGGAATTGTGTTTCAAAACGGGCGAAATCATACTCGTTTATGGTGATATGGATGAAGATGGTTTCTATATGGGCGAATTGGATGGCGTTCGGGGACTGGTGCCCTCAAACTTTTTGGCCGATGCGCCTGATCAGTATAACAACCAAATGGGACCGGGCGGTGCGGCAGGGCGTGGTGGGCTGAGTCAACGTGGCAGAGGTCAGGGACCCGGTGCTAGAGGACCACCGCCGCCGCCTAGAGACAATATGATGCCCGGTGTGGCCGGTCAGCGTGGTCCACAAGGCAAAAGTAAGTGCGCATTGTGAAAATCAAAATAAGCAAAAATTGATTTTCACTTTTTTTATTTATTTAACTTTTGTTTTTATTTTTTGTTTCAATTTCTTAAAAAACAAAAGATAAACTACAACTATAACTGATTCGAAAAGTAATTGCAGGCTTTTTGTCATGTTTTTTTTTTAAACTTTTTTTTAATAAAAATTATTACAAAAATTTTAAATACATATTTCAAATCAATATAACATATACTTTATATTAAAAAAAACATTCTACTTAGCTATAATTATGCAGGTTTTTAAGTACAATTTTCAGACAAACACAAACATCAGTCAGGAAACAAATATAGCGACAATTTTTTGTAATATGTGTCTAACGTTTTCTTTTTAAGTTTATTTTTGGTTTATACTATAAAAAAAACACTATATACAACATATAATATTATAAAACTTTTTTAAACGATTTAAACAGTTACGATTGAGCGAAAGTTTAACACAAGACAAAATATATATGAATCTTTTCCAAACAAAACAGTATTCGTGACGACACAGAAAATTCTTCACTCTCTCTATTTCTCTCTGTTTCTGCCTTACTCTCTTTCGCAAAATTTCAAATAAACAAAAAATACAGTTACAAGTGAATACCGTTATATATTGAGTTTGTTTTAAGTTTGAAAGCCGCTTATTTCAAATATTGTTTTTACAATTTTTTGAACAATTATTTGAAAGAAACTTTTGTAAAATGTTTATTCCATTTCTCAAAATAATCTCAAGCAAATTATGTTTGTACAAATATATTTTTTTTTTAACTTTTCGCACCTGTTATTCAACTTTTTGTACATTATTTTTGTATGTTTTTCGATTTGATTTTTTATCAAATATTGTAATCCTATATAAATACAATATATAGATAGTTGTTGTTCTTGTTGTTGTATTCACACCGATTTTATTATTTCCTTTAAAATCGTGCATCCAAATTTCATACAAATATATCAGCAGTGGTTTAAATATAACTTTTATATAACAAAAAAAACTAAAATATAAAATTAAAATTAAACGCATAAATTTGTAAATAACTTAGCAATAAATTGAAACCAAAAACTTGGGCTGCTTGAGTGAAATGCTCGCTAATTGTAACTCAAAATTACTGAACTAATTTGTTTATACATTTAAGTTAGCATTTCCGACAGGATCTGGGGCATTTTTTAAGAAGGCAAATTTAAAATGTTGAGCTAAAATAAATAATTGAACTATCGATGATCATTTTAATTGATCGATAATAACAACTTTTTGTTATCAGTAACAAAATGTGATATGCATAGATCCTGCCACTTTAAGAGCCATCAAATGTAATGATCGATTAATCGAATTTGCTGCAGTACGCAAAATTTAATTATCGACCAATCGAATTTAGTGCGATACGCAACTGCAATCGTTTGTTTATACGTTTATACTTTGCAAGTAACTGTCATTATTGGCCACTATCAATTTGAGAACTTATTCAAGTATGACCGCTTAGGGAACTCATGTCCTCATTACGCTTATCAACTATTTTCAACGACATTTTTACTTATTATGTTCATAAAAGTCTGTATTTGCCCATAATTGTGTCAATTTCTCTTGTCTAATGTGTCAACCCTTCTCTTTGTCTTGCGTGAGATTTCTTATGAAATTCTATGTGTCCTTTTGCATGCCTAACTAAATAACTAAATATATTTTCATTTTATTATCATTTATCTTCGTTTATGTTCTTTTATTTAACTTTTGTTAACTAAGTTGTTTGCATACAACCAAATCTAGTTTCTTGCACCTGACTGTTGAATGAACTTGAATTGCGTAGTTGAACACCCACAAGATATAATAAGTCAACTAAAGACAAACTGCAAAATAATAAATAAATATATATCTTCGTTCATAAAGGTAGGAAAACAAATTTAATAAACACATTGTACAGATGGAATTTTTTTTGAAAAAAATTTCAATATATTAGAGATGAGCTGCAGCCATAAAGAGCAAGAGTGTGCGGTCACACTTATATGAAAAAATACTGAAATTCTGTGATACTTTTGAATTAAAATTCGTATATCGTTAATTGGGTTAATTGAATACTTCATATTGAAAAACATATAATTAATTTCAAAACAATGCAAAGATGCATGTACGCCGCAAGAGTATTTTTGTCAATAAAAAGAACAAGAGAAAAATAAATTTGGTACGGTCACACTTGTGTGCAAATAATACTAAAAGACTGTGACACTTTTGAATTTAATTTGTCGTAAATCGAATAAAATTTGAAAATTGGGATATATGAATTGTGATTTATGATTTATCATAACATTGTAATAGTAAGATGAAAACAAGCCTCAAGGGTATTTTTGTCAATAAAAAATGAACTAAACAGAAATAAATAAACTTTTAGGTAAGTTCGAATGCATTGATATAGTAAAATACAGCATTGAATAACAAGGACAGGCTTACATTATACGTTTAATTGCTGAATATCGTTGCATCTCTACCAAACGGTACAGTGTCCAACTTTAAAAAATACAATTTCTGAAAAACTCTTCCATAATATCATACTACTTAACCCCTTTTAATGTGAGACCTTTGTGCCTTTTCTGTTTATTTTTCTAAAACAAACTAATTTCTATTAATTGTATCATAATTTCTGCATAATTTTGAATGTTTGCAGCTTGTTTGCCATTTCGCCTTTTTACGATTTGTTTAAGAAAAAATCAAAAATCATATAATATCTTTATAACAACAAAAACAACAACAGCTACAACAGGGGCTTAAAGCACACTGAAACAAACTTCAGAAAATACGCGCAAAACTCTTTGTATTTATTGTAAATTTTTCTATTGTAAAATAATAATATTTACAATTTTAAATTATTATTGTTGCTACTCTTATCATATACTACTACTACTACTACTATTTTAACATATAAGCCAACTCTAAGTGCCCGTCCATAACTCTACTTATATATAAATATATATATATATATATACCAACTGCATATAAGCAAACAAACAAACTAAAAATACTAATGAAAAATTCTATATAATAATTAAAAAATACCTAAACGCGTTTATTTTAAAATTCCCAAAAATATAATTCCTACAATGGAGTTGACTAGCAATTTTTACGTAAGACAAGAAGCCAAAACCCAAAAGGTAATATTTATGCTATATATAAAACATTTTTGATATAATTGTATGTAAAATAACTTAAAAAAAAAATGCAACAACAAATAATACTTGTAACGGTTACTTGCCGTAAAATATCTTTTGGCGCCTAAAACTTTCCTACTCTCTTTCCGCTCTCTATTTTACTCTTACTTCTGTTACGTTTTTGAGCTAACAATTTTGCAAGCAACAAATTTTTTTGAAGCGAATTTTCAAAGCCCGTAAAAATGTTTGGAAGTGATTTTTTTTAATGCATTGGTCTTTCTGTTTGGTTACGTTAATTTTTAATATTTTTCAAACTATAAAAATTTTGATAATTTTTTTTACCAATTTTATGTTATTAAACAAGTACTGCGTTTATTTTAAGACAACAAGCTTAGGTTTTTTTTGCCGTACCCATGCGAGAGACATATATCACAGTAACCTTAAAGGCAGCAATTTATTGTTTTCGAATATATAATCATTTTCAGCGCTCTTAAAGCGACTTCAAATGTTTTTAGCTTGACAACTTCGATTAAACAATTTATACATAAAAAAAAATGTAATTTATAAATATCTATGAATTATTTTTCATTTGATTTATGTTACGTATTTAAGTTACTTTTCAATTCTACTACTACTACTACTTCTTTCAAATAATTTTTTGTAATGGTCTGCTGTGGTAAATGTGAAGTCTTTATGTTATATTCGTTGCTATAGATGCTCGCCCTGCTTCCCCTACACTGTTAGACAACACGGGCCACCCTGCCCCCGATCACCAAACGCAGGTAAATACTCTTTCTCTTTTTGTTTTCGTTTTGTTTGATATGAAAAAAAAAATGAAAAAAAAAATTATAGAAAAAAGCTAACAAATAATAACGAAAAAAGAAAAAAAAATACTAAGCAAATGCCAAAGCAAACGTATACTGTTCACTTAATACCCTTACAAAAGCTACTTACCTACTACTACTATAACTACTACTACTACTACTACTACTACTACTCTTACCTACTTGCTTACTCTATCACTCATTTCTGCTTTCCGTTTCTCTTACTCCAACAACAACCAAGCAATTGTTTTTTTGCCACCAAACAAGTGAAAAATATAGCCAACTCTCTTGCGCGCAAGCTAGCTGTGCCACTCGCTCTTGTCATTTCAAACAACTTGCCATTGCATTCTTGCGCACACACACACACAGCCGCCCATAAGCGCTGCGCGCGTGCGCTTTTTAGTATCTCACAACTCATACCTCTCTCGCTCTCGCTCTCGCTCTTCAATGCAATCCTTACTCACCAAGTCACACAATGTCTATATGTATATACTCTATATGTGCAGCTCATTAACAAAATAAATATATATATACAACATATATATGTATGTCTCTCTCTCTCTCTCTCTCTTTCAACTCCAAATCAAACGCCTACAGTACAATACATAAACCAAATATATATATATATATACATATATATAAACCATAAACATATATATTCTATGTATAGCTAGCAACATGTTTATAGAACTTCTTGTAGTTAACATCAATGACAAAACAATATATATATATATACATACATATATATATATACATAGCATACTTTTTATATATATACTAAAATACTAAAATAAAATACCAGCCACAAATTTAAAAGCAATTCGTCCGTGTAAATGTTTTAATGTTTAAAAAAAAAAAAAAGAATTACCACAAAAATTGCTCTGAAAGTCTTTGTATATGTGTATAGTCTGTATAATTGCATTTGTGGTTTCAATCGTAAGACGCCTCTCAGTTCAAACAAATACTAAACTACAGCAACAAAAAAAAAACATCTAAAGTAAATAACAGCGCACGTTCATGACTCACACAAACGACAAGTCTTTGATTTTACTCATTACTACATCACAGCATTTTTTTGAAACAATTTTCAGTTGCTGTTTATTTATCTATTTTTCTAATTTTGAAGCATTTATTTTGTCTATTTTATATTTGCAAAGTTTTACTAATAGTTTTTGTTGCCTTCAGAGCTTCCAAACCTCAAAGCCTAAAAAATAAATACTAAAGTTTTTTAAACAACAAAAAATCCAGCAAGCAAGCACTTTGCAACAGTCAATTAATAATTTTGAAAATATCCAACATAAAAAAGGCACAAACTAAATCTACAAACATTTTTTTTAAGTTAAACTTTAACTTTAAGTTATTTCATCTAAAGCGCTAAATTCCAACAACCAAAAAAATATTTAGTGTCTAATATACCAAATTGAATTATATATTTTCTATGCTTTAAGTACAACCCGCTTAGTGGCATTAAATGCCATCAACCAAATATTGTACATAACAAGCAAGTACTTACACAAAAAACTTCTCTATAACGCCAAAAACTACAAAAAATAACTTATTTACTTAAAATAGCAGTTACAAAAATACACTTAAATTTGTCAAAAGTCATACAAAATATACCCAAAAGTACTACTAAACATATTGCTGATATTGATGATATGATGTGATTATCTCTATATATAATTAATTTTTATTTTAATTTATTTTCATTTTCATTGCTGGTATTACGCTACTAATTATAAACTAATTAATACTATGTACTACTATATGAAATATTGGATGTATTGTGTACAAATTTCTATGTGATTCACTGTATGTGTAACTATAACATTTTGATTTCAAGTCGTTTCTGTCGTTTCGTAATTTCTGTTCTGTTTTCGTTCTGTAAGCTTTAATTTTTTTAGTTAAGTCTTTGGTTACAGCTACATGACTGCATTCTTATATAACTAAGTTCGATCACTCTATATCACCTTAATTTGCATTTGGCTTTAATTTTCAACAAATACCAAATACCAGTATTTACTTGAACCTTAAGTATATACTAACCAAATGGGAAAAATAAAACAACTTTCGTTCGTCAAAGTACCCAAACTCATCAGTAACTAAATTTTAGTTACAACAAAAACTCATTTTATGTATTCACATATACACACACACACACACTCAACTATACACACATACAAATGAGTATTTTTTCTCAACTTAATGTATATACCATACAGTACTTCTTAGTCTCGAAATCGTAAGATTTACCAACACTTCAAATAATATATTAATATTTTGAGTGCAACGCCGCTTCTCGTTAGAGTATTTTATTTTGAGTTGATTTCTCTGTACAGCGCTAAACGGTATGCTAGACCCTAGCATATATATGTATACCCGGTTTTAGTATTTTATTTTGAAACTTTTACACTTATTTTGATTTTATTGTTTCGTTTTGTTTCTGGTTTCTGTGCCACTGCAACAAGAAATATGCGAATTTTATTGTATTTGGCCCTAGGCATTACTTCTTAAGTTGAAATGTTAAAACAAGTTGCTAGTTCTACATATTTTTAATTTCGGTAAGAAATGGTTAATTATATACCAACAACGAAAATATAATAAAATACCAAAGTATATATGCATACATATATTTGTATAATTGTT
Organism: Chymomyza procnemis; assembly: GCA_035046065.1. NCBI lineage: Eukaryota > Metazoa > Arthropoda > Insecta > Diptera > Drosophilidae > Chymomyza > Chymomyza procnemis. The sequence goes on from JAWNOJ010000026.1 coordinate 1,947,597, forward strand.
TAAAATTCTCATATTGTTACTGTTACTCGTTTTGAATAAAACTTAAAAAGATAGCTCAAGTTCTGTGCTCAAATATCTTAAGCTGTATGAATATAATATATAATATATTTCGAAGCGGAATGTAGATACGTTAGAATAATCTTACAACAAGTTGGCATCAGAAGCTACAGCATTTTTGATTTAATTTTGGAAGAAACAAGCTAAAGCAGAGTAAGGAATTATCATTAAATAAAACTATAACTGAAGGCATGAAAATAAAGCTTTTTTAAAATATTAAAATACGTTTTTCAAAAGACTATTCTTTTGTTTACATAAAATTGGTAAAACGTTTTTAGATTAAAAAAGTTTAGTATTTTTTTAGAAAACATGCCACTTGAACTTTGAAGATTATTATTTTCATATTTGCCGCAGTCTGTTGCACTACTATGACTATAACCGAGTATACCACAGACTTCCCAACTAAAGATTTTGAGCACACTAATCGAGCCAATCTTGTTGACTTTTTTCACAGAACACTGCGGCTGAGCTCAGTGTAACTGATAGATCTGTTATTTCGGTTTTTTTTTATTGACTAGAGCTTCTATTTACAAATATTGCTGCATACACAGTAGTTAAAAAAGTAGTTGCCATTGCCATTTCTAACTAACTAACCCTTACCACAAATAACTAATACTAAGACCCGGGACTATGAAAATAAAAAAAAATGTTAATCCGCAGCTAGCTGGCGGCTCACCACTAACAGTATTTAGTATGAGTTTTAAATTTCAAACAATTCCGAAAGCAATTTGAACAAAAGCATAATTAAGTGAAGAAAAGTTCGGTCGAGCCGACTTTAATATGCCCGTTACTCGAGAGAGAGCCGCATTTGCTCAAAATATAGTTGATAAAATAAAATGAGTTAACTTAAAAAATTACCCTTTATGTAAGAATGGCTGACAAACAACAATATCTAATAGAATTAGACTAGAAGAGATGAAAAAATAATAATAATGACTGTGAGTCTGCGCAGAACTAGTTGTCTCATAAAAAATTACCCTTTATAAGTTGTAAAGCCTAAAAGGGTTGGCCATTTGTTAACGTATATTACCAAATACCAAACTATAACAATTTATATAAAAAAATTACCCTATATGCTCTAAGATTAGTTCTGTTATATAAAATAACCTCATTTATGTCGAAAAGCCTGAAAGGGTTAGCCATTTCATAATGAAAATTACTTAAAAAAAATTGAAAGCTGAACACCAAGGTATAAATGCCAAACTATAGAAATTTCAAATAAAAAATCACACTATATGCTCTAAAACTAGTTCTGTTATAAAAAATCACCCCTTACAGTATTACTATATTATTTAATATTACTTTTAAATATGGAACTCCAATGGGCCAAATGGCAAACTTTAACAAATTTATAAAAAATCCACTTATGTGCATGCTCCGCCCATCTTTGCTCACGAACGGGCTATTTTTCTGTTCAGTGTTTTTTGGTGAATATTACAAAAAAAGTCTCCTGAACTTAAAATATAGATTTCAGACGAACGCAACCTTTTTAGTATTTTTTTGCTAGTCTAAAATGTTTTGGTCACACTTTACAAAAAGCCAAATTCATGAAAAAATCCCTTAATAGTGTTCTTAAAAGTAGTGCAGATGTTATTAGAAGAACGGAAACGTCTATGTAGCGGCTTTTTAGACCCCACCAATGAATATTACATTTAACTCTCGGAATTGCTTTTTCGAAACACACATCTACCTGTAAATCAACTATATCACGTACTCCCTCTAAATAACGGGTATAAAAGGCAACCCCAAAAAACAATATACTTAATATATATCTACATAATTTTATAATTAATTAGTTGAACAAATTTTTAAAATATCAAACCAGAAAATAATTGCTACAAAGATAAAACTAATTCCAATTATACTTTCAACTCTTTTCGGATGAATGCAAACTTTGCAGGGGATGATCGGTCGCGTTGGTAATGTTGGCATGCAACAGCAACAACAACAATCACCATATGGACAGCAACAGACACAAATGGGACAGCAGCAGCAGCAACAACAACAACAACAGCAAATGGGCATGGGACAAACTGGAATGATGGGCATGGGACAACAACAACAGCAGCCAATGGGTCAACAAATGGGCGGCCAGCAAATGGGTGGTCAGCAAATGGGTCAAATGGGCACAATGGGTGCCATGGGCGGACAACAGCAGCAAATGGGTCAAATGGGCGCAATGGGTGCAATGGGCGGACAACCGCAACAACAGATGGGTCAAATGGGCGGCGGTCAGGTGCCGGTTACGACGCAAGCGCAAACCGGCGGACTATTCTCCGGTGCAACTAGTTTATTATCTGGTGCTACTTCGGCTGCCACCGGTGGTCTATTTGGTTCGAAGCAACCACCGAAAACGGATCCAATGCAACCACCTGGCGGTGTGCAGCCAACGCAGCAACAAGCGAACGCCTTTGGTGCACAACAGATGCCGGGCATGCAACCGGGCATGCAACAGCCGGGCATGCAGGGTATGCAACAGCCAGGCATGCAGCCGGGCATGCAAACACAACAACAACAGCAACAGCAACAACAACAAGTGCCACAACAAGCGCAACCGCCGCCCCAGGGACAGGGGCCGGGCGCCGGACTGCTGGGTGGCCTTAAGGGTATTGCAGCAGCGGCGCCCGGCGGAGATGTATTATCAAAAGGCAAAGATCTATTTGGCAAATTCGGTTTTGGCTTTGGCAAATAACCCCGGTCATTCCATAGGGTCCTGTTATTATATTCGTAGATTAGACCTATTATTATCACTATTATGATTATATATATTATTATTATTATAATAATTATTATTATTATTGCTATTGATTACGGATTATGGATTATTAAGCTAAAATATATACATATGAAGTAAAGCAAGAATGAAACAAAAAGCAAAAATAAAAAACAACAAAAAAAAGCGTAAAAAATAAACAACTTGTGAATGTTGTTGTTGTTATGATAAAAAAACAAATGCGATATGAATGCAACTAATAGTACTACTATGTAATAATAATATTTTTTATTAATTAAATTGATAGAAATATTACTGATAATTTACAAATAAAAACAGATACACAAACACACAAAGCATTCAAATCCACAACAACAACAATAACAACAGCAACTGCGACATGACAACTACAAGCAAAACCAAATATACACAAAAAATTGTTGTAAAATTAAAAAAATAACTGATAAACTAAATTTAAAACAACAACTAATATAATATAAAATGCAATAATATGCTAAAGTGTTGAATGAAAAAATAAAAACTCCATGGAAAATCTTTGCATACACACACATCTACACACACACACACCTACAACAGTTACATAAAAAATAATTTAAATAAATAAAATTTATGGAGTCGAATCGTTTGATGCTGGAGTATAAAAATATATATATATATTATATACATAAATACATTATATTTACAATTATTTGTTAACGCACATTGTTAAATTTGCTACTGTTGCTGACCAGTTTATAAATAAATAAATAAAAAACATAAAAAATAAATTACAAAAAACTTAAAAACAAAACTAAAAATATAAAATTACAAAAACCAAAAAAAAAAAAACATCAACATAAGAAAACCAAAAACATATATTATATATATTTAAAATATATTAAAACAAAAAAAAATGAGTAACTTAAAAAAATACAAACCATAAATACATAACATTATACACACATTTACTATAAATTACATTTAAAAATCAAAAAACAAAACAAAACTAAAAATTAACATTAACAAAACGCAAATGGCGAGCAATGTGTAACAACAACAAAATTAAACTAAAAAAATAACCAAAAACTACACACAAAGAAAAATGCAAATGCTATATACAAGCAAAGCCTATATACTTACATGCTACATAACTACTACAAGTTAATGCAAGATGAAGACGAAGCGAAGCGCAAGACGAGGTAGCATTTCGAAACTCCAAGTTTCGTTTTCCAGAGTACCAAAGATTTACTTATCGCATGGCTGCGGCTGCTGAAATCTCAAAATCTGCCCACACATTCCGCAGAGGTGCCTCGCAACTTTGTTTTTTTTTCTAGATTTTAATTTTTTTATGGAATTTGTTTGACCATAACATTTTATAATTAATATTTATTTAAAATTAAAGCAACAAATGAAATCGCTGGTTTTACAATAAGCTATATTTTAGTTTAAAAAAATATAAACAAAACTAAAAAAAAACATAAAGAATATCGTTAGTTTCTCGTTAAGTTAATGCTGCTTAAATTTTATTTGATACAAATTTTTACAATTAACAAATAAACAAAATTAATAAGTTTATTGCAATTAGAGTTTTATTTTTGAAAAAATTAAAAATTTAATGAGTTTTAAAAGTTATCGTGCATTTATTTTTAAAACATTATTTTTTGGTAAACTTTGTTGATAAGTTTCGATTAAAATTGATTTTATTTGTAAAAACTTCCTATAGATCCCGTTGTATAAAAGGCATTGAGTGTTGAGTTATACGCTCTAACCGTTGGTTTCCAGTTTTTCTAAAAACTTCAAAACTCATAACCATTAAATGTACCACAAAACGTAATCTATAAGTAAAGTTTTTTCTAAGAGTTTATTTTCTGAAAACTGAATTATAGATTGGTCCAGTCAATTTTTAGCTATAAGTTTTTTTGCTAAAAACGGCTTAACTTTGACAGCAGCTTCAAGTCTACGCTTAATTTATTTGAAACTAATCCCATGTTACTTAAAGTGAGTTCCACGATTCTACCATACCCGAATCTATGGCATACCTAAACCATAATTTATTTCCATTTCAGTAGTAGCATACCTTAATTTTCATATAATTAATATTAATAAAATGATCGATCTAACGAATTCTTATTATCCAAATTGTGTAATCATGAAATCAACCTGTTATGGCTAGATAAAAATCGATAAATACCCTTATCCCATATAAATAGGGAACTTGATATAAAATCAAAATTTGCTCATTTATTGATCTGTTATCTGATTGATCATTTAAAGTTTTAAATGATCAATAGCATACCTTACTTCTAATATGTTAAACGATATTAAAAAAGGAATCGATCTCTTAATTGTTGGCTACAAAAGATACGAATTATTCCTACCAAAATCAATATGTTAGGACTAGGAAAAAAATTTAATGAATAAAACTACCAAATATAAATGAAGAACTTGATAGAAAACAACATTGGATAACTTATGAATCGGTTCATTTAAAACTGCACTGAATTTAATTTAATCGATCGATTAATTTTTGACTAAAAAAAAAATCTTACTAATATCAAATTTATTGATCAGTTGAAACTTAAAACCCAGCATTTGCTTATTTATTTTACTACCAACTTGATCATTGAACATTATCGTTTATGAATGATTTGTTTGTGCACTATTTGTTGCCCTCTAGGAATGTGTGTAGATCTTAAAATTTCGGCTGGCAGAAATTCTATTTATTTGATGCATAAACTATATAACGTATATTGAGTGCAAGAGCTACCATAAATCACCAAAAGCACCCATCCAAAATCGCAGAGATTTTTTGCTTATCCAAAAAAAAAAAGAAGAAACTTACATCAGGTGATACCGCATTAGCTTTAGCAATATTATTTCCATTTCAGTAGTTAAATATTATGATGATCCATATTTAGACGCAGTACAATATGTATAGATAGAACTTTCAAGGCAAGGCAAAAAAGAATTGACTGCTTAAGACTTTATTATTTAGCCTAAGCGTTGCAGTCTGTAGAATTGTCCGAGTCAAAAGTTTACAAGTTATAGAGCTTTTAGTATCTGGTAATTATTTATCTGGCGCGATGGCATTTACCAAACGTGAGCTTTACTTTCTGAAACTTTACGAAGAAAATTTTTGTAATAAAATCAAATTTTTTAATTATACCTCGATTCGTATGTTCGCTGCATCGTTTCAATATATGGGAATATCGCTATTGATAGCTGTTCGAAAACAAAAAAAGTTTCTAGTTCCAAATTATATATACATATTTCAAGGCTTTAAGATATACTTCTTTTGCTTTCTGAGCTCAATATTTTTAAGCAACTAGATTATGTCTCAAAAGCTTCAGATTTGCAGTACCAAGCCTTTGAAAATTTCTCATTTTTAAGTATTCAATAGGACAATAATTTTAAAGCTTAGCCGCAAAACGCTACATGCAATTCCTTTTCCAGCAAAATGTGTATCCCTAAAGCCTATAGAAAATACGATTTGAAGAAAATCGCAACTGTCTATAGATCTAGTCGGTTGTAATTTACTTATTTAATTTCTTTTTCCAATGCTCATAAATTGCGCACATTTTTTTTCTAACAAAATTTCCAACTGCAACGTGAAGCGTATACAAACTTCGGTACGCCGAAGTATTAGCAAAATATTTGTAGCCTACACATTTGCGTGCAAGAATGAAACTAAGGCCAGATACAAGAACTAAAACCAAAGTGCATAAGACCAAAAAAAGCAAAATCTTAAGAAACTAGAGTTACATAAAATTGCCATATAAGTGAGATCCATCTACATAATACTGCATATTATATACTACAAAGAAAAGAAAAAAACATAACGCTATAAATAACAACATATACATACATATACATTATAAATGAAAATTTAGCATAAATTTGTTAACAATGAAACAAAAAAAAGGCATTTTCAGCAATTATTCACCAAAGATTTCGAAATTTTTCTCTTTCTAAAGATCTTTTGTTACTCCCCCCATATATATAAAAACTTATTTTGTGCTAAACCAAAAATCAAACCATAAATTGCTAATTTCTAGTTAAACCCCACTAAACTCTAACTACCACTACTACTAGTTACTCTATAAAAACAAAAAAAATTTCGATTGTGGCTTTTATATAAATATTATATAGAAAAAAAAACAAAAACTAACTAAAATACACTTACTTATGGTAACAATATGTTTCACTATCTCTTTCTCTCTCGAAAAATAAAAACAAAAAACAAATCCCAAAACAAAAAAAAAACATATTGCCAAGAGAGCTTTGCTTGTTTGCTGTATAAACAATTTAAAAAAAAAATGCATAAAATATAAAAAACCAAAAAATGTTTCCTAATGTTTAACAATTGCGTACAAGTACTCTAAATTGCTTTATATACATAAACACACACACACACATACATACAAAGTACATATATAAACCAAATACATTGCGTACCTCTTGCTTTACAAAACAGAAAGTTTACACAAAAGCTAAACAAAAAAAAATTAAGTATATAAAAAATAACAATAAATAAAAAAAGGAAAGAGTATTTAAAACGCGCATCAAAGTTGCATATACTAAGTATATAATTGTATATATACTTATACATATATATATATATATTACGATTAAACCAAACAATTGTGAACAAATTATTACTTTAATCCGATGAAGTTTGAAGCATTTACACACACATACACACACGAACAGAGCCACAACTACAACAACCAAAACAATCGTATTACAACAAAATAAATGTCAGCAAATTTACACAAAAAAAAAAACAAAACCAAAAAAAATAACATAGTTATAGAGTATATAAATGCCTATATACAATAAACGAAAAACAACTGATAAACTACACTGAGAGAAAAAACGAGTTAGCATTGTGCACTGTAAATTGTAAACTGCAGCTAAATATCACTAATACTACATATATACATACAGTACATAAATATATATATATACATAGTTGACTTTCTTTCAGTGAGTTGTTTCAGATTCTGTATTGATCGTGTTGAAAAAATAAAAACAAATGCTATAAAATTATAAAAAAAAAATATTGCAACAAAAGTAAACTTTTCCCACGTAAATAATTTTTACCAAACAATCAAATCATTGTATTATTTAGCCAGACCTAAAAGAAAAACAAAATATTATTATTAATAATAAACTTAAACAAAAAAAATAAAAGGCAGCCTGTTAACTTCAAGCAATTTTACACTAAAATAAACACAATTATTAACACACACACACATACACGCACACAACAATACAAACATAAACAATTTCCAATACTTACATAAACAAACAAACAAACACACACACACACGTATACTCTATAATCATTTATTTGTTAAATATACATAAAATTATTGCAAGCATAATGACAAAAAACAACAAAACAAATGAATGAAATAATGAAATATTTAATAAACTAAAAAAAAAACAAAACAAAAGATAATAGCAAAAAACACTACGCAATATAAAATGATAAACAATGAAATGAAAGAAAAAGATGAAATGAGTAAAAGAAAAAAAAACCAACTAAATTGTTATACGGTATTATTATACTTTTTCTATAACTTATAATTTCTTTATTGATTATAAAAAAAAGCAAATGCGAAAAAATAATAATTAAACAACAATTTCAAAAAAAAAATCGGCTTAGTTTGCATTATTTGTTAGTTCTGCTTGGGAAATATTAAAGAACTGATGCAAGCGTTGCCATTTATATTTTGGGATCCCGGCCATCCTAGTGCTGCAATCTGGCAACTCACTCGTACTGTTCCGAAAAAGCAGCAATGCGCCATATTCCATTGGTTTGGGGAATACTTTCATTTTGTCATCATGTCCAGCACCTATAAGCATCATTAGATAATTCACTATTGTTATTCCCTATTCTCTATGCTTTTTATATTTTTGGTCTTTTCTATAATAAGTCTCAAAATTTTGACTAGCTTTGCTATGCTTATTGTTAAAAAGTTCATCCAGCCAAGGTCGCTGTTTACTGTTTATATCTATAGTTTTCCTCATTAAATCTTTTAATTAGTTCAATGTAAGTTCAAGTCAATTCCCCATTATTATTCCAATGAATAAACAAAAATCAACGCTTATTTTGAGTAATTTGTAGTAAGCCATCTACAATAATACTTCAAAAAATAAAAAAATAATATATATATATTGTATTATAAATTAACTATTGTATAGTTTTTTCACAAAACTTGTCGTATATCATCTTTTCGTTTGCGTGTATACTATGACCAAAAAAGCAGAAGGGATTCTCTGGAATATTTCAATAGATTTCCAATACTGTAGTGCTTGATTTTAACAAATTGTGCGAATTGAACAAAGAGACAGTTTTTGCTTTTAAGTAATATCACTGATTCTTTTGGCATAAGTGGTACAGGATATCCCAAAATCGTGGAAACCCGATGTTAACTTATGCCATTTTTAAACTTTATTAATATGTAAGGGTACAACTAAGTCCAGTTGACCTTAAGATTAGACAAGTTAAACATTCTAAAATTATGAAATAATAAATGATAACGAGGAAAAAATATAATAAAACTAATCCGTATTCCTAGCCTGAGAGGTGAATTTTTTATAGATGTGCACCGAAGAACAGCGTTGACCAAGAATGGTTTTTATAGTTTATGATTGGTCAAAGAAGCTCGATTTGGGTAATCAAGATAAGATAGGATAGATAAAGAAATGGATTGGATAGACCGTTCAAAGGAGACGAAATCATAGAGGTTATTATAATTTGCGCATAGGACACGAAAAGGATCGTCTAACGCATAATTCGAATATTACGACGGTAAGACGTTGGTAATAACGACAATAATTATTTTTTATCTCGATCGATTTTTATATATTATTATTATTGTAATAATAGCTTAGGCCTTAGGTTATTTACAAATTTGTTTGAAAGCATATGTAATATGTAAAAGATGAATACAAAATATCTTATTTTTAATATTCACAGTTGTATAATCTTTTAGAATTCTTAGATTTCGTAATAGATGTTGAGGCTTTGAGGAAGGCTATAGTTTGAGAGAAATTTGAGTGCGAAAATGCTTCTTGGGTGGTGCTGGAAAGGTATGTTGATCTTGGATTTTAAAATATATAGGACATTCTAGGATTATGTGAATGATTTAGAGTAACGTTGCAGTGTTGGCATATTGCTGGGGGAGGGACTTATTGAATATATGTTTGTGTGCTAGCGTAGTATGGCCTAAACGAAGTCGAACAAATTTTATTTGTTCTAGTCATGGGGTTATGGGTATATATTAGGCTTAATCTCGAATCTGAATTGGTTGCTTTGGGGTTCATGGTTTTGTAGTGGAGGGATGTATGTAGGAATAATTCATTTATTTGATTCAGAGAGTCTGTGGTGCTAAAATTTTTTTCTATGATAAGAGGGAAGTTATAAGCAGATTTTGCTGTATGTTGCAATGCCCCGGTACCCATATCAGTATAAACTTGTTGTAATATTTGTGTAGGATGTTTCTTATGGAAATTGAATAATAGTCTGTGTTGTGAGGGTTGCCTATAGGGCTGAAAGGGATCTGTGCATATAGCAAATTGTATTTGTATTTCGCTCCGAAATTGCAGGCTGTACATTTTCTGCTGTGACTACTGATGTATAGTTAGGTAGCAGTTGAACGTAGTAGTGCTTGTAGTGGATTTGGACCCGTCGGTGAATACAATTTTCATATAGTTTAGTTGATTTCTTACAAAGTTGCTCCCAAACAACAGCGCCACGAACAAATTTTGTATTATTATAATGTTTTGTTTTGCAATTTAAATTCCAATGTTATTATTTTTAATTTTGGTTCTTTGTCGAAATCGATAATACACTTGTTTTGCTTAATTTGAATCAATAAAAAAAACAAGTTCAATAAATAAAATTTCTTTTAAAACATTTTAAGTAGGTCAATAATCGTATTATCTTTTCGTTTTGATTGTTATTATTAATAATCAATATACAAGACAAAGTAAAAATACCCGCGTGTACAACTGGAATCAGTGGACGTCTTAGGCTTCGCATTCATTTTGAGGCATTTGCCAATATTTAATCTCAGACATAGGCAGCATAGGGTATTACCGAGGCATGACGGCTACCTAAGAAAGAACTTTTGTTACAAAATCTCTTTTTTGGCTTGGAATTGGCCATATATATATCACTGCAGATATACGCTATGATAATAGATTAAGGGATTGCGCAACATAAGTACTTTCGGAAAAAACTGGTCAATACAAAATTTGATATATGGTTCATACAAACACGATGAGAGAAAGTGAAATCTACTTTAGGTCTTCCGATGAAGGTGAACTTAACATTTTGACCGGTTTTAATATTTCATAATAAGATGAAGAGCGGCACCACGCTTTTAAGTTTAAATGGGGAACTTCCTTCATGAAAATATTCCAAACTCGTTGGCTGCTTAAATAACATGGACTGCCTAGACTGTGCTAGCAAGCGGAATCAATATTTTTCAACTTGTTTTGCTTTAAAAATCTGTTTACCCCAATATAATGGAAAGCTACGAATGAAGCACGTTCTGCAGCATATTTGCTCAACTGCCAAATGACGTAGCGCAACTGCTTTAGCAATAAAACATACTTACCCTATATTTAAATTTAATTATTTTATTTTCTATTTAACTAAATATTATGTGTGTGAAGACAACGAACTCGTGATGTTCATTCGACTGAAGAAAGCTCATTCATACTATCCCTGACGTAGAAAGTTCAATATCTCAGTTCTATGTACGTCAGATTCGAGAAGATTTTAAAATATCTTTATTATCACTTTGCTACTTGTACGCGATTACAACTCAAAAGTAAATATTTATAATAAAATTATAGTAAAAGTAAATTGAGGCCATTAAGTATTTACAGTGTTTTCGGGGTTTAAGTTTGTGTTTTTGTATCTCAAACGTTATATGGACTGCTCACATAACTAACTACACAAAGCCATATCTCTCTACGCTGCGCTTATCAGCAACACGCGAATCCGATAATTGGCTGCGTTTATCTCACGACGTAGGTCAACAAGAGTGGGAAGTTGAGATACCAAGCGCTGGACTGGAAGTACTACTGCTTCATAGGTAAGGGCACTTCCTGTAGCTCTTGCAGATCACTAAACAGCTGCGCATCCTCATTGCAGAAACGTATGTTATCCGACACGGGCAACATTTGTTGCAGCTTCAGACTCATATGTTGCAGTACCAGTAGCACCTTATTCTCGGCCAGCTCCTTGGCTACAGCATTGATCATTTCCACAAAGGTGGCATCGAACTGCATAAAGCGCGCACAGTTGAGCACCACGGGAAAGTCATTTTTGTAGAGTAGACAGGCAGATTGTATCTTTGCGCGTAGTGTATCCACGCCAGTATAATAGATATCCGAGTTGGGCACAATGTGTATGTAATAGATGGATTCGTGCTGTATGTTCATAGAAGATTGTCAAACGGATTACCGAATATTAGGAGCCACAAATTGGCACATACCCTTTTGAGTGTAACATCAATCTTGGGATTACCCAAACGCAGTAAAATGCACAACATGCTGACAACGATACCAAAAAGTAAGCCCAACTCTACGCCAGCTATGAGACAGATAATAAAGCTGCCAACCCAGCTGAAGAAATCCTTCTTGTTGGAGCGCCATAGTTCTTTCACAGGCGCCAGATCGATCTGCAGAACATTCAAATTAAACAAAAAAAAACCATATATTTAGAGCTTGGGAGCATGCAAACCCACCATAAAGATAACAGCTGAGATGAGCACTGCTGACAAGGAAGCCTTGGGTATGTACTGAAAATATGGCGTCAGAATGCTCAAAGCGGAGAGCACTATGAGTCCTGTGTATATGCCGGCCATGGGGGTACGTACGCCACTGGCCTGGCTGACCGCCGAACGCGTGAATGCGCCGCAAGTGGGCATGGCACTAAAGAAAGAACCAGCCAGATTGCAGAGGCCCAGAGTTAACATCTCCTGTGAGGCATCCAAATTGCCATCCTTAACTGTGTGCGTGACATGTGGGTAATATGTTTAGTTTAGATAACTGCTGATATCGAGTTGAGATGATACACATACCAAAGGCCTTGGCAATGGCCACATTGGCCAGCACAGCCACAATGGGCACCACCACAATGCCACTGCCCAGTTCTTGTAGTATATCCGAGAAGACATATGTGCGATTTTGATATTCAAAGGCAAAAGGCGGCAGCTTAATTGTAGGCATGGCAGAGTCCACCTTTGAGGTCAGTGCAAAGGGCACCGCAGCCAAAGAACTTTTGTGCACCCAAAGGTAAACTATGAGGCCACATGTGAAGACAACCAAGGCATTACGAGAGATGCTTATGTACCAGAGCACTTTCTTGAGCAGACGTGAGTTGGCTGTGTCCCGCTGGAATTTCACCTGCGAGAGTAGCTGGAAGCGGCAAAGACAGTACGACATTGGTTCCAATTTCAGTCATGCTGGCAACGTTCGGGGGGTTTACTTACTCTTAGCAGCAGCAGCACACAGATACAGGTAATGCCCATGGCCGCATCATTCGGATGTATATTGCGAAAAAAATCCATAAAAGAGGGCATACCCTTGAGTCGTACGCCCAGCAGATTCTTGATTTGTGCCAAAACCACAATAACGGCTGTGCCCGAGGTAAACGCTTTGGTCACCGGCGATGGTATGAAGCTCACAATGAAACCTGACGCGATAAGTAACAAACACTAAGAACACTAAGAGTAGCAACAAAACGCCGGAGCTTACCCAGCTGAAACACGCCCATCAGCAGCTCGACAAGTCCCGCCAGAAAGGTCAGCACTATGACCACCTGCACTGGTTTTTCTGCGCAAAATTGCAGCGTTAAAATGGCCATCAGACTTGTGGGACCAATGGAAACCTGCGGTATAGTGCCAAACAGCACATAGATAATTGAACCCATAAATGCCGAGTACAATCCATACTCCGAAGAAAGTCCAGCCAACGCCGCATAGGCTATGCTCTGTGGTATGATGGTCAATCCCAACGTTATACCCGCTATCAGATCCGCAAAAGCACGCTCACGATCATAACTGCCTATCCAGCTGAGTATATAGATTCTGCGCAGCAGCCAATGTGCCTCCTTGGGTTTACTGTACTTGCTCTGCACATCCATATCCACGCAGTGCGACTGCTCATAGTAATCCTCTCCATTTTGTGCAGTGTATTTCTCATCACAGCTGGCTGAAAGTAAGCCACGGAAAAATTAGCGAACAAATCATCGCTGCAGCACTTGTCTACTCTACGATCATAAATGGTGGCAACTCTGCTCTCTGGGGTCGCCGTTTCAGCTGATGATCTTTTCGACCATGGTAACTTGAACGTGCGATTTCGCGGCCAACGCATTTTGTACTAAACTCGCATTTTGCCATTTGCAAGCCTCGAAAACACTTTAGATCCCTCACTTTCCAGTAAATATGGTTTCGCTTTTTTTTCGCGCTCTTACTATATGTGTAGGGGGATTTTTTACTTCCAGCATTTTAATAATCGAACAGTAGCTTCGAGCATGGTTTGTTGGTGTTGGTGTGCTCGGTGGCAAAAAACAACAACAAATTAATTTGTGTGAAATTCAACTAAATACAGACGTTGGAAAAAAAAACAAATGAAGCTGAGTTATACAGGGTGTGGAACATGTTCTAACAGTTGGTAATCCATCCAGTTGGAGATTATCTTGGCCTAATGTGACGTGTTGAAACCTGTTTTTGCCATAACTTCAGCTTAACTGTTGTTTTGTAAAATCAAAGCTGTTTTTGAAAAGTAATTATATTATTTGTTATTTTATAATATGATCGGACTCGCCATGTGTTCCAATGGAGTAAAATGAGAGTGCAGTTACGCTATGGAGAGCATGGAAACGGTGTACTTGTTTGTCTTGGGGTTTGAAACAAAAAAAGTTGCGTAAAATTTCTGAAATTCAAATTCAGAAATTGTGCTGTATTTTTATCTGTTTTTGTTCTTAGCCCCAAGACAGAAGTAAACTCTTGAAGAAGCAACTTCAGGGTTTTCTTGCATTTTCAAATTTTCTCTCGGTAATAAATTTGGCGGCCTAGACAGCAGCATAGTTTGCAAGCGCTAACAACCAAATAAGAGTTTTTTCTTTTTCAATTAAAATATAATTACATAGACTATGGTCATAGCTCCATAGTTGAAACATGGAGATATCTCTATTAATTGCTATTGCAAGAGAACACGGACCTACTGTTTATAGGCGAATCGGAAAAGCTGTGTCTTTAAGTAATAAAGCGTCAGTTTATTTGCTAGCCATGCCACTGCTAGGCAAATACTGCTGAATGGAATCAAGCCACCACTCTGAACTTTTTTGCATCAAATCGTTTTGTCGGCCTCGGTAGCTTAGTGGTAGCTGGCGAGCACGCGAAGCTCTTTGGTTTGATGCCATCCTGCATACTGTATTTGCCTAGCACTGGCATAGCTAGCAAGTAGACGCATAGCATCTAATCAAATATTGAACCAAATAAATAATAAAGTTTATTGGAACTCAATTTGGCGGCTTTAACTTCGTAACTGGGCGGGTGTGCGTTAAGTCGACTATATATCTCTGTGTCGTTTTGTGAACCTCGATACCCCTAAAATCTTAGCTCGTTGGTTTGATGGCACCCTGCAGCACTGCTGTATTTACCTAGCACTCGCATGCCTAGCAATTAGACGCTAAGGGAACAAAAATAATGAACACCCTGTACAAAAACTATTAGAGATTGGCAACTTTTTGGCAGCCATAATTACTTATCCAATTCGGAATATATTTGGCCGAGTACTAAAAATAACTCCACGGAGCCAAAATCCATTGACTCATCCCACAGCCAGACTGAGTCTCAGCATTTATTCAAGTAATTTAAGTTGCGACACTAATTGGCTGAGCACACTCACACACAGAGTAGACTGAGTATCTGCCATGCGTGTTTGCGTTCATTCAAATTGCACGAATAATATCTAATAGATATTTCGTTGAATTATATTATTGTATTTACAATAAAACATGCCCTCAGTGCATGTACATAAAATTAGTAGATATAAAAATTGATCAAATTAGACCTTGCTTTATTTAAATTATTTATTTCATAAATTATAAAATTCCACACAATTATTTTGGAATTGTCAAAGCGTTAAGTGAGCTTATTAAGCCGTTGAGATTTTTTTCCGAATCATCTATTAATGAAGTATAATTATAGTTCTGTTTCGTTTGGCTGCTGAGCCATGTTCATTAGACTTTAATTAAAATATTATATACGGTTTGCTAAAAACCTGTCGCCAGCTGGTATATACGATCCAGATAGTGGGTCATAATCATGATTTTGTGGGTTTTTAGCGTATTATAAAGTTTACGGAACTCACAAAGTAGTGTGAATTTTAATTGGTTTCGCCCTGATGCGCTAGTTTAAAAAAAAACTTTCTATATCTAGTACCCGTAGAGTCAAGTTACAATAGACAATAGCTGTGCTGAGATCATACAAAACTTAAAGCTTAATTATATCAATTCGGGTTTATATGTGATAGATCTGTTCGGTAAAACCTTGATTACTTATACTTAATCGGCTATAGGACTTCTACAGGAGATTTCAAACGATTGCGTAGTATGATAAATCCGACAGTGTGGATAAATTCCCTGTCATCATTGTTCTTGAAACAGTAGAAAATGGGCAGGTTCAACCTCTTAACATTGCGACCAACCAGAAGCCTAACACTTTTATGGTTTACTACCCAAATGCGGATTACGCTTTCGAGCTTGACGTGAAGTTGTGTCTAACCAAACGGCCGTTGTAACGCACAGATCAACAAAAGTTCAAGATAGATCTTGACTCTTACCAAGAGTGAAGAACACGACTAAATAGCAGCAGTATCTTGGAACAGTAAGAATGTGCCGGCTCGATTGTTGTAGTATGCAGTACCACAATCTCTATTGCAATGGCTACCTCTCCAAGTGCGTTGGCGGGCTGTCGGTTGAGGAGACGAATACCACAACTGCTGCTCCAGCTCGTTAGAGGCGACTAACAGGGGAAATTAGCCAATCTGCGTGTGTTTATTTTCACTATCTTAGAAAGAGGCGTAGGAAATATTAGCTGGTGTGTCCCATATGACTCTTCGACAACATACAGAGGTAAACCTTCCCTTAACTGTTTGGAGTTTATATAGGGAGCGTCTATGACACTAGAACTCACCAAGGGTCAAGCTGGTGCCACGGGTGGGCAAATAGCCTACAGAGTTCTCTCTCTACTGACCATGGGGTACGGCGCTTCGGGGAGTATCGGTTGCGATTTACTACACAAATACGAATAAAGCTTTCGAGCTTGACGTGAAGTTGTGACTATTCAAACGGGCCGTGTAAGCCAATCAACAAGGGTTTGCGATAGATCTCGACTCTTACTTACTCTAGTGTGAAGAACACGATCAAACAAAAGTGTCTCTTCATCTTGGAACATAAGAATATGCCGGCTTTTACTACCAAGAATTTCTGCTGAGCGTTAGTGTGGCGCATACTCAATGTGATATATGCTTCCATATTCGATCACTGTGGTTGCAAGGGGAAAGTACGCTATCAACACACTAAATTCTTGGAAAACAATATTAAAGTTACATTGCTGCCTAAGGCATAGGAACCTTATGTTTGCTTTGTTGACATTGGTTAGTTGGAAGCCAAAATTCTTTTCAACATTGGATGAGCACAATCGAAGTACAAATAACCGGATCACTAAGGTTCTTGGTAGCCTACTTCTCTGGGCTCCACAGTTTTAAGTAGCATTTAGACCGAATGGGACAGACTCTCTTCCCCGGCTTCGATTTCAATATGACGAGACTAACCAAACGAGAGGGCTTACTATATTAAATCGCAAGAAAATCTTCTGCTGCCTGATCTTCTTCTAAACTATAACCCTAGTACACTTTCAGTTTGTGGGTACCCTTTATACCAACAAAACAAGTTCTAATACTCAGTTAGCCATGCAAAAAAACAATAACTAAAATTTAAAATGGAGCCGCTTCTTAGCTCAATCATTTTGAAAACAAGTTCAACATAAATTTTTACATTATAATACTTTTTGATAGGTTTCAAAATGTCCTTGTTTCGACGTGCAAATGGAAACCAAGGCCCACTGCGGCTTTCACAAGAGAGCAAAGAGTTTCAACTGCGACTAATAAATCTTTACGCGAAGCACGAATGTCTATGGAATGTCGACGCAAAGTGTTTCCACGATTTGGAGGCCAAAAGAGATGCATGGCAAGAAATAGCAGCGGAGCTAGGCCCACAGGTCACAGTGCCATTTTTAAAACAGCGCATTAATCAATTGCGGCACTTCTTGGACATCTTTAATCTGGAGCTGCTGGAGCATGAGATGAGCGCTGGCAAGACTAAAAAGCCGCAAAAGCTTTACTTTATGGATCATTTTGATTTTTTAAACAAAACAAACCCAAATGATGAGCACCAAAATTTAGAAAAAGTGCCAAGTGAAGTAGTTTTGACTGAAAAACCGTCCCAGGCGTTTGCAGAGAAGCAACGGCAAGACAAAACACAATTGCCAAACCTACCACCTTCGAAGCGCTTGCCGCGACTTAAAGATATGGTTAAGCAGCGTCTGGACACCTATAACATAAAACCAGTACCTTATGATAATAGTATAGGCAGCTTTGACAAACTTGTGCGAAAAGTTTCGCAGATAAAACGACCAGCGGTTTTAAGAGCACAGCCAGGAGAATCCGTTTCCCGCACAGCAGTGGGCAGTATGTTGTTTAAAAGCAAGCATCCGGCCCCTCCATTGACAGTCATAGAATTGCCCAAAACGAATCCACTAGGTACTGATAATCTATATGCAACGGTTGATGAGGAGGATCTCTATCGCTTGCATTGGCAAGTACGATATAATGAAAATAAAAAACCAGTTTCTACTCGTCAGAAAAACATGAGACATTTGGCAGAAATCACAAAGTCATCTTCTAAAGCAAAGATAAGAAAGAATGTTTAGTAATATTGCATTTAATAAAATTAACTTTTTCAACTTCCAATTTAAATTAAATAAATATGTATTAATTGCTTTCAATTATTTGGAAAGCGTTCCCAGACTGGATACAACTTTTTTGCTCTATTCTAGAAAAGAATATTTTTTGTATTAATTAGTAGGCTCAATCCGATCATTTTATTTAGTTTGTATCTCAATGATCTTGGTGGAAAAACAATAAAATGTCTATGGAAGTTTAACCTGCTTCTAGAATGGAATATGGTGCCGCCATCTACCCAACACTGCAGTAGTGATCATGGTACGGAATGCAGATTGCGAAGTGGCGTCATCTAGTTACAGATTTGGACACGGTCCAGGACTTGGTTGTAAAACATGATGGGCAATAGTAGCGCCATCTATTGATAAAGTTGGCATTGCGCCTTTTGGTTGAAAAACAGGATACGCAGGAATGAGCATCTATTTACTTTGGTTGTGAAACAGAATACACTACATAGCGCCATGGTAGTGGAGCCGGATACGCATTAGTGTTGCCACCTGAACCTAAACTTGGTTGTGAAATTGAATGCACTATTTTTGCGCCAGATAGTGGCAGTTATTTTCATCCTGGTTTTAGAATATTGTGGCGCCATCTACCCAACGCTGGCAGTAGTAATGATCATGGCGCTGTATGAAGATTGGCAAGCGGTGTCATCTCGTTACAGGGCTTGGACTTGGTTGTAAAACAGGATGCGCAATAGTAGCACCATCTATTGATAAAGTTTGCAGAGTGAGCATTTTGTTTGAAAAATAGAATGCGCAAGAATGACGCCATTAGCAATATCTACACATTTTGGTTGTGAAACAGAATACACTATATAGCGCCATCTGCTGATAGCAGCCATTTTCTCCTGGTTGTAGAACATCATAATCAAGTTTTGTGGCGGCCATCCAAACCATACAGGCTCTGTCCAAATGGTTCTGCTACCTACACGTAACATAGAATACGTTATATTTGCGCCACATGGCTACAGTGAATATTGTGATTGAATATTGTGGCGCCATCTAACGTACACTGGTGGCAGTAGTGATCATGATGTTGTATGAAGTGCTTCAACTAGTTCCAAGGTTGCCACATCAGGAATCTGATTGTACAACAAAATGCGTAATAGTGGCGCCATCTATGATGATAGCACTGGATACAAAACAGTATGTCTAAGAATGGCGCCACCTATTGATAAAGTTGACACCGAGTGAATTTGCTTGTATGAACAGATAGAGGCGCCACCTGCTAACGCCAGCAAGTTGCTGATCTTGGTAGTAGAACAAGACAAGTTTCAACTTCAAGAGACTGTTTTTTGAAAAGGTGAGCCGAAGGTGTCTCGATCTGGGTAGAAACGTGTTCTTCAAAATCACAAAATTTTGATAAAATTGTAAAAGTTTGGTTGAAACAGCTTTGAGTGTCTACTTACATTTACCCCCAGGTAAGAATTGCATAGAAGATATTAACGACGACATTGATACTATATTCCGTGACTTTCGCATCAGATTGTTGAACTGCGTTACGCATTTCAATTGGTATTTTATGGTATGAGCGCTTAAACGCATCAAGTGCATAGGCCGATGGCACTAATTGAACAACAAAGAAATGAAGCTTTGGAGGAATATTCATATTATAATATGCGCATAGGACACGAAAAGGATCGTGTAACGCATAATTAGTTCTACAAAAAGTTAATGCTAGAGGTCGAAAATTACGAGTTACTCTGGAAGGAATGATGAAAGAAATTTTATTAAGGAGTGTGTGAGAGTCTATGAGACCGAGTAAGAGCTTATGCAAAAATAGCACGCCGTGGCATTATCTACGATCACTTAGTGAAGGTAATTTTGTAAGGCGAAGTCTGCATGTATCGTATGGCAAACGAATGTTGGAATCCCAACAAAGGGTAAATCAGCCCATGTCATGTGTTATTTTATACCGCTGAGCCCCAAAAATCTGAAATAATTTAGCTCTTAGTATTTTTATTATTCACATATGGGTACACATTTATACTAATTTTGGTTCATAGCTTTCGAGTTTAAAAACCTTTAAAAGTAAAATTCAAAAATAAGACAATTTAAAGAGTTTTCTGATTGAAACTTCTGCTTATTCAAACTCTTTGTCGTCACGCTTCTTTGGGAGTTACTAGAGCCGCAGTCAAAGAACGAAATCAATGCCATTTCTTTTTTCAAATTTTTAATTAGGAAGATTTACTTGGGTGAAAATATACAACTCAGATGATTTAGCAAGGCCCTAAGCTCCTTTAGGAGCTTAAGAATTATATGAAAATGTATCCCAAAACTTTATTGCTTACAAGTTCTACCTGAGGCGGATGTGGGTATAACGATTCCTTAAAATAAATACAAATAAAGACATTTTGTGCTTGGATGAATAGCAAACAAACCATATTGCAATATGATTTCGCATAGGACCTAAGGTTAGGCTCACAATACGGCTTCAGCAAGGGAATCCTTTTTTATTTTTTTTTGCAGAATCTCATTAGATCCAGCTTCAATATAAAAAAACAAAAAAATAACAAATATTCGAAGAGGCATGACATATTTTATTAACAAAAAAACAATTGAGCATTGTCGCCGTGTTCCTGCTAGATTCACGAAGTATTCACAAAAGGTAACAAAATCGCACAATATATTCTCATTTCGAAGTCTTTAATAATCACTTCACTTCATTCACATACATACCATCAAAAGACAGTTTTTTCATGATTAACATTTAACAAGACCGATACACTTGGATTAATAGCAGATTATTATAAGTTCTTTGGATAGATCTATACACTTTTCCTCAACGACTAATTTTGCTGAAGCAACGAAAGGATATTTTAAAAGCCTCTTGATTTTGTTTTTTGTACAACGTTTACTCGGAGCCCGTACCAAGTGCACCGCTTCACATTCTAATGAAAACTGTCCAGATAGAAATTTGGAATGATAAATAAGTGAGGCTCGCCATATACGTAGTTTTTTTTTTTTTTTTTTTTGATAAACAAGCAAAATAAGAAAAAGTCAAGAAAACGCGTTGACAATTTTATTTTTATTTTCTGCTCGAGATCCGCACAACAATGAGACACTTAACGCCCATTCGGCAGGCAGATAGGCAAACAAATGTATAGAAGGTGTCTGGGCGTGTATCCAAAAGCTGCTGGAGAAGGCACATGGCACACGAGCATGGGTTTGGCCTGTTGCTGTGTCCAAACTATATTTAACAAGCGAAAATTATAATTAACTACTATATAGACATATCAGTTTGGTAATCTGGCAAATATTATGGCATGTTCTGGGCATCTGTCAATTGACTAAATGCCAAGTACTTTTCCATCTGTGACCACAGTCAGTCAATTGGGGAACGATAAGTGGAGCAACCAATATTTGCGATCTCGGGGTGATAATCATTGTGATAATGTAATGAAAGGTAGCTAATCGGGGGAGGGTACAACGCAGAGTAGACTTACTTCCGGATGCTGCTACGGTTTTTTGCGGCCTAGATAGCTATCTGGCATATATATGATTGCAATTGTAATACGCACGGTCATTTGACAAAGTTTTATAAAAAGATAATATCTGGAGGGCACGAGTCTCTACATGACGTCTTATCAGAGCTGTAGATACATTTTACGCAATAGAATATATGACTTTATAAGCAGAATTAAAAAGAAATAGAGTTACATATCGAAATTCTTTTATAAATAAACTTTACAAAAGTTACATAAACCGTCAAAAATAACTCATTTAAAAAATATGTATGTGTATGGTACGCCCATTTTTGTCAGATTTACCCTGAAGCTCTCCCATTATCAATGCCAATGCAAATTTTACTCTCGACAGCCTATTATAACATTGTTTACCTGTAGTTTGCATTTTTTAAAGTTTTTAAGGCGCAATTTTTACAATGAATTTATGGCCGTCCAAGTAAAATGCGTTGTTAGAAATTAGGTTCCCAGGAAAAGTGCTTATCTTAAGTGATTTTCGAAGGTCGCGTAGTAGCAAGTCTGTTTGGCTTAAAAATGATAGACAGATCAGCCGCTTTTATGCGACTTATCTGTGAGTAATCAAGAGAGTTTTTGCTGCAGACATAACAAACAATTATAGTGCCAACATGTAAGCGTAAGATAAGAAATATGCGTAAACTAAAAATAGAAATAGGTTATTTAATGGAATAAATATACTTTAACTGCTGGAAATGTTAACAAATCAGTCATAATTTAATGTCCAATGTCGTTCAAATATTTGCTTAAGTTCATAAGGCGCCATTTTTTAAAATCGAGTGCTGCCAACCTTTTCAAGAGAAAACTCTAAAACAAGCTGGTAACACTTTCGACAATAATAAACAAAGAAAACTGTGAATATTTTATGCAAATAATTGCACGTCTTGATATTCTTTAAAAACGAAATGTCTTTTAGTTGCTACGTACATATTACAATAAGCGATATTAGGGCATTTAAGTTTTGGCGCGCAAGTGTTAAATTTTAGCGCTGCCAACTAACATTTCTACTCGCAGTCTGGCAGCTCCAATCTCCATGATCTTGCAACACTAAACAAAACATTTTATTACAATCAATAAAGCACGTTGGTTTTTGTACATTCCCAAAGATATTTTTCAATTTTGCGCACTTAGACCTCTGACTATATACTTACATTACACTGTTTAATTGCGTTTCCTACGCAGCGCGCCATTTAACAACACATTTTATGGTGCTCTAAAACGTGCCATTTGCTAACGCTGCAATCGCACATCACTAAGCATTCACGCTGAATGGCAAGCAAAAAGGAAGAAGATCCCTTTGCAGTGAAAAATTATTAAACTTTTCTCCGCGTGAAAAATTAATAAATAAATATTATAAAACGTAATTAGCAGACGTCAAACGTGTCCCTGCGCCAACGTTATTATTTTTTTGTTAAACGATAAAACGCGCGTTCAGTCTAGTGGAGCAGCAAAATTTGCACAGCAAAACGAGGCAATAAAAATTAGCATGAATGCAAGTAAATTTTCGCAGTGAACAGCGAAACAAAAGAGCGAATCGTGAAAAAAAGAGCAGCGCAAGAAGCAGGAGGCAAAAGCAAAATAGCGACTAGCCAAAGCAAAGCCAGAGCCACAGACAGCCAGCCAGCCAGCCACAAAGCAAACACGAAAGGCTAACCCAAAAAACAAAAAAGAAAAAGTGCGTGAATATTTAGAAAAATTAACGCAAGAACCGCCATTTGTGTTTTTTTTATATTATTGTCGTCGTCCCGTCGTGCCGTTGTTGTTGTAGTAGTAACTTGAAAATAGATTTGAGGAGAAAAAAAATAATAAAAAGCAAAAACCGAAACCGAAAAAAGGAATTGCGAGTAAATTGCAACGAAAAGCAAATACAAAAAAAAAGTCTTATAAAAATGTGTTAAATGTTGAATGAGGCAACAAAAGACAAGCGAACGGCAACTCCATTAAGCCAAACATATTGTCGTCGTGGTTGTTGTTGCTGCTGTTGCCGTTTTGTGACGTCGTCATTGTCGTCGCCATCCGCAAGATAGACAGCACGTAAAAATACTTGCTTAAAAAAATAAAATACGAAATAAAAATAAAAACAAAAAATAAATGCAAAAATACATTGAATTTTGAATTTGAGCCAGAAAATAAATATAATAGAGCTAGTTGTTTAGAGAAAGAGAGAGAAAAAGAGAGCGCGCGAGGAGCCAGAGTGAGAGAGTGTAAAGTAGAATTACTTTTTTTTGTTTTGTGCGTTCGTCGACTTCAGCCGAGGCGCAACATAAATATAGTTTTTACAGCAACTGCCGCCAGTGCAGCAGCGCAGCAGTAAATAACATAAATAATTGGCTAGCCCAATAAATATGAATAACAATAGTAAGCGGAAAACGCGACCAAGTGGCGGGGGTGGTGGCGGCGCTGCCAGTGGCGACATGCCAAGGTAAGAAGAAGAAGCAACAAACGAAAGCAAAAAAAGAAAAACAAATGTAAGCGTGTTGTGTGTGTGTGTGTGTGTGCCTGTGCCTGTGTGTCGTCGGTTGCCCTGACAAACTGAAAATCCGCTAAAAAGCACACGGCAGCGATCCATCCGCTCGTGAAAGGTGAAAGCGCAGCTCGTTTGTATTTGTTTGAATCTCTATTTTGTTGTAAAATAGTTTCGTTTTTGTTTTGCCAACATTTTCATGTCGCTGCGGAATGCAAGTAAAGTTTAACAAAAAAAAAAAAAAAAAGCTGCCAACCTGCTTCAATTTCTTGTACATAAGTTGCAGCAGCACCAAGCAGCAAAAACAATAAATGCAAATCGACTTATATAATAAGGCAATAGAAAACGTGCAAGTGTGCGTGTGCGATGTTAAATCTCTTGTGTGCGGCGCTGCACGTTTATCGGTTGACAACATTTTTACGCTAGGCAAGGTTTTCATTTTCAGTATCATATTTTATGCTTTGTTTACATTTCCCTTTCACAAACACAAGTGCAGCGCAGCAGCAAAGACGAAACGTTGAGGCACATGAAGAAGCAAAGAAAAAGCAAAAGCAACAATACAGCAGCCAACAGTGCAAACGTATAATGTGTAATAACAACAGCAAAATACATAATTTGCTTAAAGGTTGCCATTTCCCCCACAGCTGGCTGTGTGCGTGCATGTGTGTGTGTGTGTGTGTGTGTAGTTCGTGCCAAGCAGTCATCACATTCATACACACATATACATATGCATAAATACAAGTGACAGGTTAAGCCTGCGCTGCCTGTGCCGCCTCTTTCTAGCTCGCGCCCTTTGCAGTTTAATTTAAAATGTGTATGCACACATACATACACATACCTAGCAACCAACAGTCGTGCACATTGGCGCAAGATAAAACCATTTAATGGACCACTTGTTTCTGTATAATTTTGTCACATTATTTATAGCGTTGAAGCCAATGTGCTTGGCTGATTGACTGGCTGCACGAGGGTTGCTCAAAAAACAGCAAAATAAATATATTTGTAAAAAATTCGAATTTTTTTTTTTTTTTGTTTAACTTTTGATTGTCTTACCATTAGCTAGTTGATATCCAGTTTGCAATTTTCCAGAATTTCACAAATTGTATGCAGCGTCTCTGGTTGCGGCTTATTTAGCTGTGTGCTATAATTTCACAATAAAAGTTTTGTTTTGCATTATTTACTTATGACGGGACTTATTTTATTACACTTTTTTTAAAGCATGTGTCTTGTATTGCCTTTTTCATAACTTCATATGCACTACATAATACACAACTTAATTTTTACACACGCCACATGGCCTACGGTCAAAGCGTGAGTACAGAAACTTAGAAGCCCATCCTAACATTGACACGCACTGTCACTTTTTTTTTGTTGCCGAAAATGGCGCCAGCAGCAGCACTTGGTGTTATTTTACTACCTATGAAATGTGGCAGCTGCACTTAGTCATTTGCAAGCATAACTGAATACCTTTGACTTAATTACAATTAAATAAACAATAAATATGTTTAAATGCACATTTAGTTGTTTCAATTGTCGTCTTTGCGTATTAAATTTGTATTTATGCAGACATTTTGTCAGAGCTGTTGCCGCCTTTTCTAGTTAATTCGCGTTACATTATACACAAAATGTTGAAAAAAATACGATTTTGTTGTTGAGGATTATTGTGAGCTGGACCAAGATAAATTGGTCTTAACATTTGTTTCAGTTAATAGACTAATTTCAGAAATGCCTTCATTCTAATTTGGAGTGTTTGACGCCACTTCAGTTGATGTTTTGTGCACATTTTGCATGTACATCTGAAGAAGCGGCTCTGCTTATATTTCGGTTGACTTGCAAATTTTTCAGGGCTACGCTATCTAGATTTTCAACACGGCAGTGCAAGACTGTTTGCAGCCTTTTTTTTCACTTATTTCGTGTATCCGTTGTAATACATGTATTATGCTGTTCAAATTTACCAATTTTGCACCCAAATCGCGGTAAAATGATAGAATTTAAAAAAATCTGTACCAAGTGTTTGACGGTACTTCAGTTGATGTTTTGTGCACATTTTACACGTACATATGAAAAAGCGACTCTGCTTATTTTGAATTGACTTCCAAATTTTTCAGGGCTACGCCAACATTTTGGATGTATATCTAAAGTAGCGACTCTGCTTATATTTCAGTTGCAAATTTTTCAGGGCAACGTTATCTAGTTTTTCAATACTGTTTGATGCTTTTTTTTCGTGTATCCGTTGTAGTTTAGATACTTTGCTGTTAAAATTGACTAATTTTGCCCCCAAATTGCAGTAAAAATTTATAATTTAAAAAAAACGTAGCAGGTGTTTGATGCCAACTTCTGTTGATGTTTTGTGCACATATTGCATGTACAACTGAAGGGTCGGCTCTGCTTATGTTCAATTGGCTTGCAAATTTGTCAGGGCTACGTTATCTAGATTTTCAACACGGTAGTACAATACTGTTTGCAGCTTTTTTTCGTGTATCCGTTGTAGTTCGTATATTATGCTGTTCCAATTTACTTATTTTGCACATAAATTGCAGTAAAATGATGTAATTACCAAAAAAAATGTGTAGCAATAATATGTCGATAAATTTCATATTTATCTATCAGGGCTACACTATATACTCCATAATTCATAACGCCGAACTTTCAGATGTTTCTATTCGTAGTACGATTTATTAGTCGATTGTGTTAATCGTGCCAGCAAAGTGTATTTAATTGCTAAAAAGTTGTAAAATTGTAACATTTATAGAATTATACAAAATCTACACATTTAAGAATACAGTGTGAAGACCTTTTTAAAGAAATTCGTAAGTACACTGTACAAAATAAGTAATAGTATTTACAGTTATTGATGTAATTAAATACCGACGCTGCGCAGTGTTTGGTCGCTCTGTTGATGGCTTTAAATGCAGTTTTTCTTTTTGCAATTAACTTAAGTTTAACGAAATTAAGTAATTTTTGCAAGAAACCACTTAGTTTCTTTTTGTTACAATTAACTTGAAAGTACCATTTAAATTTAGTAATTTTGCAAAAAAAAAAAATCGTTTACCATAACATTTCGATAAACTTTGCATTCCGCCATTGTTGTATTGTTCGCGCTGTCAGTGGACATTGTCATTCGTGTTTGTCGTGTCGGCGTAGCAGCGGGTAAAAATTGTTAGACATCTTCGCAAAACTAAGATTCAACGTTTGAAGTGTACACAAGTTGGTAACGTGAAAATTACTTAAAGCAAATTCGTAAGTACGTCGCATAAATTGTACATTTGCCTGTTTGCGAAATATTTGTGGCAGCCCTCCTAGTTCATCAGTTTCTTTGTGCCGTTTCGTTTCGTTTTTTTTTATTTTTTTTTTTTGTGTGTGTGCATTTTTCTTGCATTGTCAGCATTTTGCAGTTTGCAGTGTGACGTGCTGCCACTGCTACTGGTACGGGCCACAACGAAATCTTTGGCGTACTTCGTCGTCGTCTTCCGCCGGCGCAAAAACAATTTGGGTCACTTTACATGCTATTTGCTGACCGAACCAGCCAAACGTAGAAGCAGCGATACATGGTTGGTGTGCGCGCGTGTATGTGTGTGCATTGCCGCATCGCGCCATATACTTTTTTGCTGCTGCTTCTTCTAGTTGTGTTGTTGTTGCTGTTGCTGTTGTTTTTGCCGCTGAGGCTCTTATCCACACTAGTTCGCCATTTATTCGGCATTCTGCCATGCACTTGCTTTTGTGCTGCTGCGTTTTGCGCGTTGTGTTTTTGAGTTCCAGCCCATTTCGCTTGCTGCTGCAAGCCGCGCGCAACCTTCAGCCAACTCTCCTTATCAGGCGTTCCCACCATTTCGCCTTAACTGTGCGCTCTTTCTCCTCCACCACTTTGAGTTTCGCGTACGCATGATTCACTTTTTAAACGGAACCAAACCAATTATTTGTTTTCATTCACGAATATGTGTGTGCAGTGCACGCTTCGTGTACCAAAACACACCCACGTCCCGCTCTCAGCAGTCGGTTTGGTTTTTGTTCTTGTTGAATTTTTCGGGTTCATTGTGCGTTAAGAATTCACGGTCGTCGATCCTGCACGCACGCACGCACACACATCGCATTGAAATGAAGCACCAGCGGAGCACCCCCAAATATTTGTCATAAAAGTGCGCCATAAGCCCGCTTCACTCTTTTACTGCGTCGTTGCTCACATATGACGCGACAGCTTCGCAATGACCCAGTTGGATAAGTGTGTTGGCCAGCAGGGTTGGTTGTCTATCTATCTTGCCAAAAAAGTAAAGTGTTTCATAGAACTTTTCATGTTTTGCATTATTGTGTTAGGTAGTAGCACTGCGATTGCCGCGTTCCGACAATTCCGACAGGGTGTTTTCTGAGTAGTGTCTGTTGAGAAGGCGGAGGTAGACGAATCAATACTACATCGACCCTGACTATGCGTCGCTCTGCTTCGATTATTATTGCGCTGCTTTGTCTTGGCTTTCAGTTTTTCGTGTTTGGTGTGTGTGTGTTTTTTTTTTTTTAGGGCAACGTAATTTCTTATGTCTCATACATGTCTCTGACTGTTTTCTTTTGTCTCTTGCATTTTGCAGATTTAACAAGGCGCATAACAAAAGTGTCTACAATAATACCCATTTTATGCACCGGGCCACTGCGCTTGTTGGCAGTGTTGTTGAAGTGCGACTGAGATCCGGCAATACATACGAGGGCGTATTTCGTACATTTTCGAAAAATTTTGATATAGCACTGGAGCTACCAGCGTGCATTAAGGCATCAAAGAATCTGCCCGACGAGGGTAAGACAGTGCCCAAACACATTATATTCCCATTGGATACCGTAGTCGCCGTAATGGCTAAGAATTTTGATTCGCAATTTGCCACAGCAGGCGCTGGCTTTCAAACTGACGGCGCCATATCAGATAAGTGCAATGGTAAGTTTTATTATTAGATTGAACTTTAAAGTATTTCGTTTGGTATTTGGGCCAAAGCTATTCGCCAAACCCCAATATCATTGTATACTCACTACTACTAGGTAGACACAAAAATGTAAACTAAATACCAACGCAATTGCAGGCACACGTTTTGATGAGAAGGAGCTGGAGCCTTGGGACTCTGGCGCAAATGGCGGCATAGATATAGAACTAGATGGCGCCTCAAATGGCTGGGATGCCAATGAAATGTTTCGCAAAAATGAAAATCAATTTGGTGTTACATCGACTTTTGATGATTCTTTGGCCTCGTACACAGTGCCGCTTGACAAAGGCGATTCACTGGAATTCAAAGAGGCCGAGGCCAAAGCAGAAAAATTGGCTGCCGAAATTGAAAATAATCCTACATGCCGTGAGCGCTTGGATTTGGAGAATGGCGATGAAGAAGCACTGTTTGCTGCTGTTGAACGTCCCACAC
This sequence comes from Chymomyza procnemis, assembly GCA_035046065.1. Classification (NCBI taxonomy): domain Eukaryota; kingdom Metazoa; phylum Arthropoda; class Insecta; order Diptera; family Drosophilidae; genus Chymomyza; species Chymomyza procnemis. The sequence continues at coordinate 1,977,758 of JAWNOJ010000026.1, forward strand.
AGGAGCAGGAGCGTGAACGAACTGCAGAACGTGAGCGTGTTGATCGCAACGATAATAGGGACAGAGACCGTGAAGAGCGTGACCGTGAACGCGATCGTGATCGTGATCGTTACAATAAGCCACGTGGCAGCAACGCTGGCGATTATCAACTGCGTGAGACAATGAGTAGTGATCGTTATATAACAAAACAGACACGTAGCATCACCGGACCGCCACTATCACATGGTGGCATGTCCACACAATCTTCACACTCCCACTCATCGTCGCAGACCTCATCAGCAGCTACAGCGGCAGCGTCAATTGCATCGAATGCCAGCAGCGGTGGCGCATCACGTGATCGCGATCGCGAACGCGATAATGTGATGATGGCACAGTCGATGGGCTCGGGCGGGGTTGGTCTTGGTGTCCCTACGCACTCGGCTGCTGCACTAGCACTAGCAGGCGGCCTGAAGGGTGCGGGACCACCCTCGTCGGCCAATGTGGGTCCGGACAGTGGCAGCAAGTATGTCGGTGGTCCGATGATGAAGCGTAAGACTGTGCCTGGTGGCAAGATAATGCGCGGTAATCCGCCAAATTCTGTGGGCTCCAACAATAATTCTGGAGTGTCTCAAGGCGGCGGCAGTAATAGCAATACCGTGGGTGGCAAAAGCGGTGGCTATCAGTCAAACATGAATATGCAGAGTCAGAGCTCGTATCAGGGCTACTCACCAATCATGCATAGGTAAGTGTGTCGAAATAGTATGAGAGTTTACATAATATCCCTATGTCACTTTGCAGCTCATCACAATACCGCAATCAATCTCACATGGGCGGCGCATCTAAGCTAAATGGGGACAGCAGCAACCCTGCCGGCAAACCTTTGCCACAGCGTCAAATGCGTCAATACCAGGGTTCGCAGTCGAACTCTTCGTTGAACTATGGAGGCGATAATCAAAATCAGCTGCAGTTCAATAAACCCATGCATGGCAGTGGCTCGCACGGCCATAATGCAGGGCATAACAGTGGTGGTTCGCCACCATTGCAATCGACTGGTGGTCAGCATCAGGGCAACATGCAAACTGGTCCTGGACCACAACAAAATCAGCAGCCACAGCAGCAGCGCCAGATACGGTCACGCGATAATCAGCTGCAAGATTTGCGTCAGTTTAAGCAAGACTTCCAGTTGGCCGGTAGCAACACTACAGCGTCACAACAACAACAACAACAGCAGCAGCAGCCACCGCCACAGCAGACTCAGCAATCGCAACAGCAGCGCGGCGGTCTACAATCCGCCTCACCACCGCAGCAACAACAACAACAACAACAGCAACAGTCTCAGCAGCATGTAAGCATGCAGCACCATGTGTCTCAGCCGCCTACACATCATGGCCATGCTCCGCCGCAACAGCAGCCACACTATGTGCCTCAGCAGCAACAGCAGCAGCAGCATGTGCCACCACATCTGCAGCAAAAGAATCAACAAGCGCAACCACAGCCTCAACAAGTTGTGGTAGAAAATAGCGCTGGCAATGCCAATATGCATCAGCAGTTGGCCAAGCAGCACCAAACCCAACCGCCACAGATACTGCCACAACAACAACAACAGCAGCAGCAGCAACAGCAGCCACCGCCACAGCAGTTGCAGGAAGCACCACAGCCCATATACCATACCATACCAACAGCAGCTGCCACACAGCAACCACAAATTTCGCCGGTTGTCATTACTTCGCCAGGCATCATAATGGAAAGTTTGCCGCCACAGCTTCAGTCGGAATCACAACAGCCACAGTTGCAGGCTGTTACACCAATTGCTGCCACATCACCGGCTACTGTTACGCTGGTCAGTGCCGCTGCGGTTGCCGGCAACAACAATAACAATACTATGGTAGTAAATGCTGGCAATAATAATACCACGGCAACTGGTCTGGTCACCACGCCCACGGCAGTGCCGAGTAGCGTTATCCCTGCTGACAAGACGACAAGTGTAGTCTCTGTCACCGCCGGTACTACAGTTTCCGCAGCTGGAATCTCTAGCACTGCAGCAGCCACTACCACAAGCACCACAAGCACTGGCACCACGCCGGCCGTAAAGAAGCCACATGTGCTCAATCCATCGGCTAAGCCGTTTACACCACGTGGCCCCAGCACACCCAATCCTTCGCGACCACATACGCCACAGACACCGGTGCCAATGCAGAGCATTTTTACGCCCACAGGCCAACATGTGCCTGCTGCCAATGCCGTGTATGTGGTCCAGCCACCGCAGCATCCATTCCCGGCACCAACACATCCGCAAGCTGGCCAAGCGCAACGCTTGCGGCGCAACAATTACGGTGAGTAATAAGAGTAATAATTATTCTCAACAAAAAAAAATCGTTGGGATTGCATTCACTTCATAATTCGTGTTGTCTTGCAGGTCAAATACCCTCATCGCAGATACATGTATCGGCCACATCGGCCACTGGTCAGACATTGATGGCTGCACCTATACAGCAATTCATACAGTACCAACATGCGCCACATCCACCACATTTCCAAGCACAGCCTTATGCGCCTATGGTAAGTCTCTGGGTAATTGGGGTAAAAATTTATGAAAAGAAATTAAGATATATATTTTTTTTGTGTGTTTGCTGCAGCAGATGCGTATGTATCCAGACCAACCGCCGCAGCCGTTGCAGTTTGTACAGACGCCACCATCGACAACGCCCTCGCCGGGTCAACCACATCAGACTTTCCATCCGCCACCACAGCCTTCCCCAGCCGGCGGGGCACCACAACCGGCGTATCAACAGCCCGCGTATCCACAACAAACACAGCCAGCGCCGTATCAGGTGCTGTGTCCCGTATTGCCACCAACTCATTATTTTACGTCAACACCGCAACATCCACAACAGAGTCAACATTATCAGTTAATAATGCCGCAGCATCCAACTCAGTGAGTGGATGCTGCTGTGGCAGCTCGTGGAGGAGCTGTTTCAATGATGGCGGCGGCGGGGGCGGCGGCAAAAAGAAGGGGTGCAACAACAGCGGCATTAGCAGCGTATCGTATAGCACCTTCAGCCGCTATACCCTGGTCATTGTCATCATAAATTTTTTAGCGGAGATTGGCGTTTTAGTTTCAGGAAGGACAACTACATCAAAAATCACGTACTGCAAACATCTCATCCGTTGACACACACACACAGAAACCCGTACATACGCATACAAATCCGCTTTTTCACAGGAATAGAAGCAGATCTAATCAAAGCATATTCATTGAATCATCAAGTACACACACACACACATACATAGCTCCCAAAATCGCCGCAAATCGAAACACCAACAAAATGAAAAATGAGAAAAAAGAAAACCAACTAGGAAATTATAAAATAAAATAAAAAATTAAAAAATAAAATGGAAACTAGCAAATTTTGAAATTGCAAGACTTCTACAGCGCACGGAAGCAAAATGACAAACACCAAACTTGAAAACAAAACAATACCAAGAAAAAACAATCAAGCAACTGTTTAGGATTACGTTTCCGACTGAAATTTTAACTTTTATTTTTTATCAACTGCTGTTTGTTGATTTTATTATAACGCAGTAGTTTCAACTAAATCGGGAATGTATAATCCGTCACAGACAGCGGCAACACCAAATAAGCAATAAATGTAAAAATTAAAAGTTTGTGTGTCCTGGCTTCCTGCACCGCACAAGTCCTGTGTCTACACATACGCACACACAAACTCATACACACACATACAGCAATTTGCAAATCAAAAACAATTCCAATTCTAATAAAAAAATTATTAAAATCCAAACAAATTTAAGTCGATTTAAGCAATTGAGTAAAAATAAATTTTGTAAAATGCTTTATAACGTAAAAAAAGGAAAAATTTAAAAACATTGCAAACTTTTGTTATCCTTGCACACATACACACACACACACACACACACACACATTGTAAAGCGACAGCCAGCCACAGAAAACCCAAAGCTATCATTCCAATTATAGAGAAAAAAAAGAAGAAAGTTTACTCCAAGTTTGCGCTGTTTTTTCTGCCAACAATTCAAGCAAAGTTTGCAAAAGTCTCAAGGCCCTGGAAATAAGTTTGTTACTATTTATATTACGCCTTAAAAAAAAAATTAAACTTTTTGTTATGATCCTTTTTATTTTTGCACACTTTGCTTGTGGTTGAAGAAATTTAAAGCGTGCCGCGCTGTTTTTAAAACTAATTGATTTTGTATAAATTTAATTTTGTTTTGAATTTACTTTTAATTTTCTCTTCGAGTTTCTCATACATAAATTCTAGTTCTGTAGAGAAGTAATTTATTCAAAATTCAATTTTTTCCATGTTTTGATTTTTTTTGGTTATATTTGTGAACAATTCTGCTTTACGCGTTAGAGATGAGTACCAAGTTGAGTAACTTTTTGGGTTTTAGTGCCTCCGTTGTCCTTATAAAATAAAATGTTGAGAGAATTATTCTCGATTAAAACAACAGAAAAAGTAAAAAATAAATAAAAATACAATACAATACATTTTCCTGATTCAATTATATTATATTTAGTAAGCAAAAAAAAGCATCTGTTGTGGTCGGTTTTGTTTTTTAAACTTTCCAGTTTCTTTAAAAAAAAAGAATAAAAAAAATTATAATTATAAATTAAAATAAAAACAAAACTACAAAAAAAAACAAAAAAAAAACATCTAAAATAAATGTGTTTTAATTTAAAAGTTTAGAAAAAAATTGATTGGTTTCAGAAAATATTTTGTGTATTGTAGCGGCAAAGGCTCTGAATTCTTGTCAAAATTTCTACCAGTGGGCGAACGCAGTTAGTTTGTATAAAATCTCTAAATTTAATTTAATTATTTTTTAAGTGACTGTTTTGTTGTTTCCAGGATTTCCTTACTTCCTTCCTTTGTTACGAAAAGGTCTTTAATCAACACATAGTTGCTACCAACTGAATGATAATAAATAAATAATTTGTTGACATAAAAATATTCAACTTGGGTCTGGACGCTAGATTTCCAATGGAGATTTTGTATTGAGCGTGTAGTGACAGATCTATATGGTTTGAATCGTATTTATTTGCGCAATATTCGAGCTTAACATTAGGTTTAAAATATGAAAATATCATATATAAAATTAATATATTGTTTAAATACTAAAAATATATTCAAGTATATATAGTATACAATAATATAAATTGTACAAAATTTAACAAATTTCAAGGTAATCCTTATAATTTTAAAATTGTTTCGTATCTTAATACATATTCTGCTTAGACGTAAAGATTATAACAATTTTTATGCGCTCATTTGACGCTTTTCAATTATGGAAATTTTAAATATAATTATACAAATATTTTGGCTTATGTTAACTAACTTACATTAGTTTTAACTAATAACAATTTCGCGTAGCAAATTATCTTTCGTATTGAAATATTTAGTTCACCTTTGCTCATGTTATAAGTTGTTTTGATATAAACTGGAAAGTGATTTTAAGCACAACTTTATTTGCAGAATGCTGCCTAACTTATCTTCAAGTCCATACAAACATTTACTTCATATAAGTCGTCTTCCGTAGCGATATACCATGTTCTTTGCAAGCTTAGGCGCAGTTACTCTCTAGAAACTTGACTTATTGTATTGCTTTCGACCTTCTATAGGTTCCAATTTTTCATGGACACGTTGAAGGTTATAAAACAGCAATAAAACTATAGTAACCCGTTTTTGAAGTGGTAAAATAAATGTTTAAAAAACTTGTACCGAGTTTTGGTTAAGCCTTTTCTCGCAGATAGTTGTATTTAGTTCTTTTTCTTTTGCATAGCATATCTCTAAGCTCTAGAGTGTTTCTCTTAAGAAACTTTATTTGTAACCAGTAATGTTTCCTGAACATTGACTTGCTATGCTGACGTAATCCACAGCTCAAGATAGTCAGTTAGTCCCGAAGAAGAAGCCCGCGCAAAGTTTCTTTCATCAATCCTAAATCTAATAATCCCTCTTCGATATTGGTTGTATATCATCTTCTAAAGAATTGTATCGAATCACTAGTTTTGTTATTGTGGTTCAGCAGGTTGTCATATAAGTCAGATAGTCTTTGAGACCTTGAGCAATCCCAAGTACCTACTTATCAGCTTTTGTGCCTTTTCTGCTGATTAAGTACGCATTTTAAGAGAATGAAACAGGTAGAGCCAGTAGCCTTGACGACTAAACATTACCAAGAATTTTAGGGCTTTCTGAAAGTAAGAGTAAATTTTTAAATAAAAGAGCATAACAACATTAAATTCCAACAACTCAATTCGATCCTTTGCCAGGTAGATTTCTCATCCAAACAGTGCGTCACCTCTTCATGTAGTTACCTGCCTGAATGCTTAAGCCACCTAGTTTTCCGGCTAGTATTGCGTTAGCCGAGTTTCTTGGAAATTATGAAAGTAGGAACGTGTATGCGAAAGTGGTTCGGAATCAAATTTTCTTCGAAAGCAACTGTAATAAATTGTATTTACAATAGAAAAATAAAGTTGTACGTTTAAATTTTGAAATTCAGACTTTAATGCACTGTATGTTCCACAAAATACTTGAAATAAATAGCAAATTTCTACATAATATTTCTGTGGAATGCTTAAAAGCGCGTCAAAATAAAAAATGCTTTGGAACGTCAATGATTATGATGAATCAGAAGTTAGGGGATAAAAGTGGTATTGGCGCACTTCTCACTCCAAGTCAAGCTGCTTAAAGTTAGTGTATAAACGAGTGTATTTCACTTTTAGGCACTCTTTTTATGCATATCTTAAGCACCTTTTCATGCACCATAAACATTTTGCTAATTATGTTGAGATTTCTTTACCCAAACTCGTCAAAATGGCTGTGATATGATATCAAATACATAAGTTCACAAACATTTTAACGACATGGTATAAGAAAGTAAAACCCGTATAACATTATACATGTATCCTCGCGCTAGAACTCCGATGTTAATCCATAAAATTCACGCATAACTCATCAAAATGGCTGTGATATGAGTTTGATAAGTGTAACATTTCACAACCTCTTGAAGAGTTACGCAAGAATCCATTTGATACGTGAGGCAAATATGACACTCAAAGCGCATACAAACACTTGTTGGTGGTTTCGACTAGTCGAGTTAACTGTATTTATGTACCGTACATATAGATATGTATATAAGTAAATAACTGTACACTATGTACACTGCATATAAGTCGTGTGTTTAATTTTCCAACACTAGTTCATCCTTAAAATGCAAAATTATTTTTAGCTATTTTTTGATGTGACATTGAAAGTAAGACACAACGTAACACACACACACACACATATTCGTACCGTAGAAATTTTCACACGGCAAAGTTGGCGGCTCTCCTCATCATGTAAACGAACTTTAAACCAATTCACGTAACAACGACGCGACGCTGACGCTTACGTCGACGCGCTAACAGCCAAGAGCGACGTTAACGTTTAGGGCGTAATAACGTCATTTACATACGCATGCGATAACGTAAGTAGTTAACGTAAAACATAAGCGGCTTTATGCGTAAGTTCATTCCGTGTGTGTGCGTGTGTGTGTGTGCGGGTGAATATGTGTGTTTGGCTGTCGCTTGTATCCTGTAGTTTGCCTATTTCCGGCGTTTCTAATAATTGCGCTGAAGATTTACTATAGTCCGGGTCCGGTCGCTGGTTCTATGCGCATGTGGCTGGCTGGCAGGCTAACTATGTGTGTGTATGTATGTATATTTGTTTCGCTGTCTGTCGTTTTGTTCCGCTCTTAAAGGGTGCCTGAACTCGTTGTGCTCAACTGTGCAGTGTGTTTATGCGGATACACGCTTTACTTTTTCTGTATCCTTTTTTTTTGTTCTGTAGGTTAAGTAGCCAAAATATGTATGTTGCATGTTGCATGAGTGTGAGTGAGTATAGACAACGGCGACTGCGACCACCGCCCTCTGCCGTAGCATAAATGTCTGCCAAATAGTCTAACGCTGCGTCGTCTCGTCTCGCCGCTGTCTGTCTTCTACGTACTACTCATACACCCTTGCACACAGTGGCGGCGGCAGCAGCAGCAACAACAACAACCACCATTTGCTTGCTTTTAACATAAAGCCCGAACAAAAAGAAAGTCGAGCATGAGCGACTTTTGTATACCCAGCAATTAAACATTGAAGTTAAGTTAAAAGGGTTTAGTGTCTCTGTCGACATTAAAAAAATGAACAGCAATTCCGCTCTGCTAAGGTGTGGTTTTAAATTAGAAGTGTTGGGTGGAAAATAATCCTAATTGTGCTTCAGTTCAAATAAATTAAACGAATAAAATAAATCCACAGTATGCAAAAAAACTTTAGCGTAGCATTTTAACTGGAAACAAAAATTAAGCTGATGCAGCTTTTAAGGAAAAGGTATGAAAAGGTTAGTTCTTATAAAAAAAAAAAATGCTTCTGCCAAAATTTGTTGGAGTTCTTTTTAAGAAACACAATACTTCCTCAATATTTGAAAAATCGAAAAACTTGAATATTTTAGATGCTCATATCGACATTTGGTAGATAGTTTATTGGCAATTATGTCGATTTAGTTAATCATGACAAAAATAAATGGAAAAAAAGATATGGGGAAAAATTTGACAAATACAATAGTTTGGTCGACGTTTTTGATAAAAATTGCTACAAATTATTTCGGATTTTAACTTATAATAAATAATAATAATCCTTCGGTTATTAGACCATTGCTTACATTGAGTAAATGCCAATACAGTTGGACGTAAATAAATATCACAGATATATCCTCACACTAAAAAAAGCGACAACTACACGCCAAAGTTGTAAAAAAAAATTAACGCTGAGTTTGTTTCTGAACGAAAATGCCTGCTTAAAAATATTTCAGTCCGAAAACTACCTTCTACTGAACACATGCTCTCAATTGCGCATAGGGAATTGCTAAGTCGACTTTGCTGATTGATTTGTGTCGTTTTGTTTTATTTTTTTACTGTATCATCCCTTATGCGGCGCGGCGCTCACACTCTAGCTTACGCGCGCGCTCTTTCTCTCTCCCATGCTCATTCTTCCTTTTTCCCATTTTTACTCTTTACGCTGCACGCCGCCATCTGCTCAACAACATGTTCGACTCTGTGTGTGTGCGCGCGTGTATTTGTGTATGCATGCGTGCCAGTGTGTGTGTGTGTGTGTGTATGTATTACTACCGACGCAGACGAACTCTGGCTGCTATGCCACCCACCCTGTGTTGTATATATATTTTTTTTGTAGCAGCAGCGGCAACAACAACAACATGCTCATTATGGCTGTTATCATCATCATCGCCATGATGAACGTCATTATCGTCATCGTTGTCCTCGTCGGCTTTTGTCGTGTGTATACCGAAATACGTGAATTTCATTTAAAAGGCATTTTTGTTGTTGTTGTTGCTGACGCTGCTGCTGTGCCTTTGCCGCTGCTTTTGTTCCTGTTTCGGGGCGACGGCCGGCGTCGGCGTCGTTGTCTACGTTGCTATTTTTTTTCCCAACGCCTTGGCCTTTATATACAATAATTGTGTGTATATTATTTATGGCTTTTTGTTTAACTACTCGAAGAGCTTAAATATTTTAACTATATTTTTTGTATTCTTTTTTGAAGGCAACGCCGACTAGCCGCAAAAGGATATGTTCACAGTTATGGCTCAAAGATTCAGGGTGCTCCGGCAGACAGCAAGAAACGCGGGCGCTGCCTGGCTGTGCGTGCGTGTGCGTCCGTGTGTGTGTGTGTGTATACGCTGTAGTATCCTCTGTATCTGTTGTATCCTGCGGGCGCCGCATATTGATAGCTTTGTACAAAAGAATTTTCTATAGTTTATTAATTTTTTGAGCACTGCTTAAAATTTGATGCTTTCGCTGTACTTCTCGTCCTTTTAAGCATTTTGAGCAGTTAGAAATATGCCGCAAACAATGGAGGATAAAAGAATAAAAAAAATACATGTTGCCGTTTCCGTAAAAATTTTCACTATATAACGCTTTCACTTATGCATACAAGGCGCTTGGTTTTCTGCTTTTACTCATTTTATTTTGTGTTTTTATTGCCCACTTACTGCACACATTTGTTATTAATAAATTTAATGAAATTTTTTATTATTATTTATTTTTAAAACATATACACTCAATTGGCAATAATTTATTAACCGGTCTTCCTTGTGACGTTTTTCGCCATTTTACAACCACAACTGCCGCGGCCGCTGCTACTGCTGCTGCTTCGCTAGTTTTCTTCTCAGCGACTGTATGTGTGAGTGCGTGTGTGTGTGTATGTGTGTGACGTTTTGGGCAGGGATCTTTTTCCTTCGTTTTTGCTTCGGCTCTTGCTTCGGTAGCGGTGTAGTTTTCAATTACAACAACGAACGGCGGCGACTGGTGGTTGTTGGTGGTGGTGGCAACGCCAGGCAAAAGTTCACGCGCGAAAAAGGGCAAAAAAGGCGTATAAACACGCGCCCCCTCCCACAACCACCACCAATGGGTAGTTACAAAATGTATTTGGTTTTTCTTTTTTTTTTTTTAACTTCCTTTTGTTTAACTCTCCCAGGCGCGCTCTTTTTGTTTTTTTTTTGTTGGTGAATGACGCACGCGCGTGCCAAGAGCGGCAGCCGTTACGCATACATTTTTAATATTCTCTTTGCGTTTTGAGTCTCTCTCTGAGTCCTTTTTATTGTATAAACGCTTCGGAAAAGTACTTTGTTTAACGTTTTTTAAATTAAATATATTTTTTTTTAAATTCATGTTTCATATTGCTGAATACTTTGTATCAAAAAAAAAAATGCATACATATTGCACGCGTGTACTCACTGCGATAATTATTACATTATATATCGATAGGTACACACTGGCCAACTGCTAACGGCTTTTGCTGTTATATGTAAAAATGTTTCTAACTGGAAATATAGGGTGCTTTTTTGTGCATAATTAATTAATTTCCTGCCTGTGCTTATTAATTTATGTGTAAGTTAATATTAAATACTTCTGAAATTTATATATTTAATATATTTATTAATTAACTTCAATAAAAGCTTTTAGGATACACCAAGGTTTAAAATTGATTGGTATTGATAAGAAATACAACCTTTTTTTTAATCTCAATTTTCAGCTCAAAACCATTTTATATCGAAAATATAATACACATAATATCATCTTTTTTTTTCTTTAAGTAAACTTTTATAACTGAAATATATGTCTGAGAATACAGCACTTATTTTCTTACTTTTTTTGACTCATCAAGTCTGTTATTTCACTTTTTGCAACATTTATTAATAATTTCTTTACAATTTGTTTTGGCAATCCTCTAGAAGAGAACGAGTCTTTGCTGCTAGTTTGCCAAGAATTTTAAGCCTTTAGCCAAGGGACACGATTTGATTTTAATGGAAGTTTCTGTTGTTTTTTGAGTAAGGATTTTTTTGACAGCTTCCAACAGTGCAACTTGAGGAATATCTACTCAAGGGAAATGAAATTGTCGTTATAAATTTGTAGATGCATAACTTTTTATTTTTATTACCATATGGAATAATCCAAAATCTATGCAGAATACCTTCAAATACTATAAAATAAGGCACTGTGGATCGCACTTGATAGAACGATAAGGTGCCTAGGCAATACGACAATATTCTTTGCCAGGATTACATTGCTACGAATGTAGCGATTACGTAGTTTGTGTCTAAGGGATATCCAAAGAGCGAACTGTAGGACATTTTTGCGTTACGAACAGATTTTTGACTGATGCAATAGGGTAAGTATTTTATTGAAATGCACCCTAAATAAAAAATGTGTTGCTGTGGTTTCCCAGTGGTGAAATATTTCTGAACTCATACATTTCTTGAAGTCACGAAAATAATATTTATAGGAAATTGTATTCAACGCTTAATGGAAAAGTCAAACCTATAAGTTAATAAATATGGATATGCCAGTATTCTTTTGATTAAATATCGTAAAGTACTTAATCATTTCTTCTGCCCTTTTTTTATAGTCTATTTCGTTTAATTAATTAAAAATCCAATGAATGTGTCGGTTTCTTTATTTCATTTCATTTTTTTACAAAAAAATTATGTTCAACAGCAAAAAATATTACACAAAATAAAATGTAAAAAAATTAAATAAATAAGGTAAAATTATATTTTGCATTTGATTGTAGTACATAATTATAACAATTTTGGGTTTTATGTGTGAGTGAGAAAATGCCAAGCATTTTGAGTTGGGGGTGTAGTGTATGTGTGCGTGCGTGCATGTGTGTGTGTGTGTGTGTTTAGGAAGATCCTGAATTATTTATAAGAACTCGAAGCATTCAAAAGACTGGCAAGTTAACACTAAAAACGAGATATTTTTTGAGATAAATTCTCTCATAATATTTATGCTCAAATGACAATGTGTGTATGCGATGTGTTTGTTGTCGTTTTTGTTTTTGTTTAAAGTATATATTGCTATATATATATATATATATGTATATATATATGTGGGAATGTGTATGTATGTGTGCATGTGAGTATTTATATATGCTTGTTGTTTTGTTTTTTTTTTTTATTTTTATGTAATATGTAGCTTGTATGTGATTGAGATACATTTAAATCTATAAAAATAATGCGAAAATTGTCGTTAGCAGCAAATCGAAAATGTTTGATTTTTTTTTTCATTTTTTTTTGTTTTTTTTTTTCTAAAAATTAGGCTACATATAAGTAATGCTTTACAACATACGATGATATTAAATTTTTATCTCTTTTTATAATGAACTTAAAATGTATTGCAACAGGGCCATTTTCCAATGCTAAACATAATTTGAAATTCATTCAGCAAATTGGCAATAACTACCAAATATGTATACCATATATTAAGGCGATCATAACTAAACTACTTGGGATGCGTCGTGGAGTGTTTTTATTTTGCAATTTTCATTTTTTTTTAAATGATGCGAAGAGTTTACTAAAACTTCTCATATTTTTATTTTGTTTTGATTTTTTTTTTTGCACTAAACTAGTAACCAATGAAGAGAACAGTAAATTTGTTCGATTAGTTTGCTTTAAAAATACATTAACGATATTAAATGATATAAATAAATAACTAAAAATAGAAAATATATCTGTTTGTTTGCCGATTTTTCTACGTTTTAATCAAATGCATTATGTTATTTGCTGCGCCAGCTCAAATGCTGCTATCGATAACAAGCGTGCGATAACAACTTTGGCCGCCAAGGATCTTGTGTCAATCGGCATTTTTTATTTCACTTAAATTGCGACATGCTTCACGTTCACGCTCACGTTCACGTTCGCGCTCACGTTGTTGCTCTTCCATTTTGAGCACCTTGCTCTTGAGACCGCATAAGATCTCTGCCGTTGCTATGTTCTTGATGGTGCTTAGATCCAGGTGGCTGTGATTGTTGTTGTCATCGTTGTCGGCATTGTTGTTGTTGTTGTTGTTGTTGTTGTTGTTTGCATTCTCATTCGTACTGTTGTTGTTGTTGCTGTGCTCTGCATCCGTCATGGCATCGTCAACATGTGCCTGTTCCAATTCCAGATTCCGATTAATTGCATTGATCAGCGTGACATTCTTGTTATTATTGTTGTTGTTGGTCCTGATCTCTGTGGCATTCTTGCTGCTGTTATTGTTGTTCGAATCAGTTTCCAATTCCCCGCCGCTGCGTTTGTTGTTATTGTCATCGTACTTGCGCTCATAGGCAGCCAGTTCTTCATCATGTCCATTGCCTTGTTCCAGAGTCGCATCGTTTGGCGTTGTTTCATGCAACTCGATTTCTCGCTTAATCAATTGTATGTCAGGTGTGGGCGTCTCGCGTGTCTTGCCGCTATCCCCCTTGCCGTTTGCATTGGGCGTCTGTACGAGATTTAAGGCCTCTTCGTCGTCATTGTGGCAGTTTGTGGTGGTAGTGCTGCTGTTATTGCCGCTACTGTTCGCTGGTTTGCTGTTGGTCAGATGATGGTTCTCCACGAGTCGTATCTTAAAGTTGTTATTGTGGCTGGCTGGCGGTGGCGCTTGCGGCGGCGGTGGCGGCGTCTGTGGCACAATTGTGGTAATGGGTTCCAAAATGTCTTGACTGTGGCTATGGCTATTATTGTTGTTGTTATTGGCGGCGTCATCGTGTTCCGCATTGCCATAGCGTTCCATTTCCTTTAGACGTTTCTCATTGCTCAGTTCCGAGTTATAGTGCATCAGTATCTTACGCTTGGCCAGATATTTATGCTGCTTGCGTGCTGAGTCCAGCATTTTCTTGCTATTCGCCTGCAATATTGCATAGTTGTCTGCGACCAAAGCCTCTGCCAAGTTGTTGTTACTGCAAGAATCGAGAAGAGAAAGTAAGTAAGAAGTTTAATACTTTCGTATTATCGTAGTTGGGATCCAAATTTTAAGTAACCAGAAAAAAAAGTGCTTTACCTGTTGTTGTTGCTGCTGTTGGAAGGTCCATTGTTGCTCAAATGGTTGTAGTTATTGTTGCTGCTATTATTGTTGTTGCGATTGAGATTCTTCATAAAGGTTTCGGCCAGAGTGGCCTTAGACTTGATGTGTTCACGAAAACCAGCATAGCTCTGGCTGGACAATGGTGTTGGACATCTGTTATTGCCACTGGGACCATTCAAGCTATTCTCCAAGTTTTGATAATGTCCACCACTGGTGATGTTGACGCTGTGCGTACCGCGCTCATAGCGACACTCCGTGCTGTCGCTTTCATGCGGTGAGCTTATGTCGCTTGCATCACTGTCCAGATTTTTCTGTAAAACAAATCAAATTTTTAATAAGACCATGAGGTCTTCTTAAACCGCCCCAAATTTACCTCCGTGTGCAGACCCTTAATCTTCATGGCCTCGGCCACTTTTAGGAATACAGGTAAATCCTCATATTTGACATTTACTTGTCCGCTGTACATAAAGTCTAACAGGCCAGCCATATGACTAGCCTCGACATCGGCCATTAAAAGTATCGGATGACTTGAGGGATTCTCCAGAAAGATTTGCTGGAAGTACGGACTGCAAACGGAAAGAACCTGCAAGCCACAAAAAAGAAAAAAAAAACATAAATGTAAGTGAAGTGATCTGTCATAGGTCGATGCAAGTGGATATGTTCGGGGAATCCCCTCAATTTTGAACATAGAAAGCGAATTTGTAACAAGCTTGTGGCCGAATAAAATTTAAGTGCATGTCCAGAATTGAGGGGCTTTTTTACCAATTTGTGAGCTTTAAATATTTTTCCACCGGCCGCAATGGTCACATCCACCATTTTCTCATCCTTTTGCAGTGAATGGAAACCCCTGCACATATTGCCATGAAAATTGTTCCAAGAGAGCAGGTACTGGTCAATGGTATTGGGGTCTGTATAGGCTTGTTGTTGCTTCTGATGTTGCTGCTGCTGCTGTTGATGCAGCTGTTGCTGGGCAGCTTGATGCTGTGCAGCAGTTATGTGTATCTGCTGTGCTGTAGTTGGCGGCGAGCTTGGCCTGGGTGTGGGCGGCTGATGCGGGTGTGCATGGTGCAGCTGATGCTGTTATTGTGGTTTAAGCGGGTTTTGTTGAGCATTAAAAAAATGAATAGATTAAGAATAGAATTAGTATTGGTCTAGTTAGGAGGCATTGGAAGAATCGTCGCAGTGGACGATTATAACTTGGGACGTGGAAGTCCAAGAGTAACTGAAGACTTGAACGCACCTGTTGTTGTTGCTGCTGCTGCTGCTGCTGTTGCTGATGATGTTGCTGAAGCTGTTGCTGCAAGTGTTGTTGTTGTTGCTGCAGCAAATGCTGCTGCTGCTGCTGCAAGGCATGCTGAAGTCCTGGCGGTGTGCTGGACTGTTGCATGCGATGCGGATGCGGCGACAACGCTGGAGGAGCAGCCTGATGATGATGAAAACGCTGTTGCTGCTGTTGTTGCTGCTGTAGTTGCTGCTGGCGCGCTTGAGCCTTAATCTTGACCATATTTTCCTGCTGTTCCTGTTCGCGCTGACGCATTAATTCTTCTTTGATCTTATACTGCTGCATAGATAGATCATCCACGCTTTTGGATAACTTGACCATATCGCTGTTGCTATTAAATTTGTTGCTATTGTTGGGCAACATGGGCTTAAGATCGTATTTGTAATCGCCGCTACCTGTAGTGCCACCCGTAGCTCCAGCAGCTGCGCCGCTGGCCGCAGCAAATTTACGTTCTGCTGCCAAAGCAGCACGTTCTTTCTGTCGTCGTATGAGCTCATCTATATCCATATAAGCGCCTGATGTGGCAGCAGCTATGGCCGAGGCAATAATTGGATCATCCTCAAAAACACTGTCGTCCAGCGTCTCCTTGAGTGTTTTGGTCGACGAGAAGAGACGCAGTGAGGGATCATTTACCTGATCGCTAAAATACACATCCATCAGCGTAAAGAACGGCCATTCGCGACGTTTGGGCTCCTCGGACATTTTGATTGCCTTGTATTCCTGCAGCAAATTGTTCCATTTTTTGATGATCTTTGACAGTGGCAGCGGCACATTGAGCTCGCGTTCGACGACACTTGAAAGAGAAGGTATAAGCTGTTATGTAAGGCATGTTCATGCAATATATTGTATAAAGGCAAAGTTAGCCATGTTGGCGGGACACGCCCTATATGATCAGCACATATCAGATCAGCGGTGCTCTATGTGTATGTTTCGTGTGTATTTATGTGTGTCATTGTCTAGTACTTACGCCCAGGCATATTTCGAAGCGTTTCTTTTGCCCGTGAAGAGCGGTGAGAGTTCCGCACGTAATCTGATCAATGATTTTACTTTTTCAGCTTCCCCTGCAAAAATAAAAATAAAAAACAAATAATAAAAAACCTTGTTTCGAAATGAGCAATTGAAGCGTTATGTAATTAAGTGCTTGGTTTTTAAGTACTCCTCTATGTCATAGTTGCATGAAGATAGAGCGACAGCGAGCGAGTGTGAAAAGAGTTCGTTGTAGAAGCAGATTGGATTATAAAATAAAGTTAAAGATGCATAAGCGGGGTTTTAAGATTTTTACATAAGATACGCATAGAGAGTGATAGACTCTTAGAGACTCACTTAGAGGGGGGGAATTCAAAATTGTTTTCTTATTCTTCTTAAAGGTTAGTATTATATTAACAGGAAATAGCCCTTAAATAAAGCCCTTGCTGA
Organism: Chymomyza procnemis; assembly: GCA_035046065.1. Taxonomy (NCBI): domain Eukaryota; kingdom Metazoa; phylum Arthropoda; class Insecta; order Diptera; family Drosophilidae; genus Chymomyza; species Chymomyza procnemis. The sequence goes on from JAWNOJ010000026.1 coordinate 1,994,841, forward strand.
ATAAATTTAATTGTACATAGAAGAATTGATCAAGCGTCGTCAGCTATCTTTCTTCTCGTATTTTGTTCATGCATTTTGATTGTTGAATTGCATGGAGTTTATTCAGTGAGTAACATTAAAACTAAAATCCCATTAAAATCATAACTTTACGAAATTGACTTAAATCCTCATCGAATGGGACAATGATCTGCAAAGCTAAAAGCATTTCACTTGCCCCAAAGCCAATGCAAAATGCAATTCAAGTTTAAATCAAAATTGGCATTAACGATAAAGACCTCAAGCCGTCAAAAGTGCATAAAACCCGACCACTGCAACAACAGCAACAACAACAAGCCTTACCAAAATGATAGAAAAGTTGGGATAAATGCATAAAGTTTCAATGAACCCAACGTCGATTCGTATCAAGTGGAATTATCACTGCAATCATCTCGAAAAACGGTGGCAATGGCTTTTTTTTTTTTTTTTTTTGAACGCCAAGACTGCATCAATTGGCCAAATGCTAGGCGCATGATCAACCGATCTGTACGCGATCAATGAGGCAGTCAATCAACCAGGCAGATCGCCATTTATGCTTTTGTGGTTAATTGCTGTGGCGAATCCAGCAACTTTTACCAGTACTTACACCAGGTCCAAGCCATAAACCCGAAACCCAGTCCAAAACCAAAATCGAAACCGAAACCAACTGGTAGGTAGTTTGGTCTCGGCGAGTCAAGCTTCAATGCTAAGCTGGAGACGAGTCTACTGGATGGGATTTTGACTACTTGTTGGTTATGTGGGCATGTGTTATGCTTGTATGTGTGGCTGTGTATGTATCATCAAGTATACGCCTCGGCTGTCCAAGCAACAACACTTGGCATCTACCATAATGACCGAAAACTATTCAACGTTGAAGAATTCATTAGCAGATTTCACTTTCGCTCATGACGACTTGAAACGGCGACTACGTAGACTACGAAGACTACGTTTGCTTGTTTCTTTTGCTGTCTTTCTTGCTTTACAGTTTTTTTTTCTTTTTCCAACCATTTTGTATTTATTTATTTACCGTAATTTCTACTCGTTCACTTTTTTTCCATTTCTTTTCTTTTACTGCCGACTCTTATGCTTTTTCTCATGTCTTGACTTTGGCTGCGGTTGATTTCTTGTTTGCGCATTGCATTGACTTGGGGCCAAGAAGCCGCACGTTGCCTACCCGCTCGCCCCCTTTTGTCATAGTATTTGTGGTTTCAAGTTTTTTTTTTCCTTCTGCTGCTTCTTCTTCTTTTTCTTCTTTGCATGTAAGAGAAAATTGCCTGTTGAAGCCGGATCTAAAATTGCTTGGTGAGTGGTTGAACGATTGGACCATAGCTCGGTGCTGTATAACAAGTTGGATGCCATGCATCATAAATGATATCACAGTTTGAGGCAAGGGAAGTGAGGCATGAAGTGAATGAGTTTGTAGTGAGGAGTTATAATATGAGTGTAAGAGTTGGATAGGTTTCGAGAACTAAAAGGATATTCTTATGTTTAGGGATTTTCTTAGTCTTAAGATTTTTGCAAAAATCAGGCATTAAACTCTTACAAGGAAACCTTTCCAGCGCAAAAACCATCGCTGTTTTTGAGAATACAAGTCGAATTCTTCAGTCATACTTAAATGTTTTGCTTGAGTTATTGGAATATAAAAGTTTTATAAAAACAGATTGATTTTCATATCATAAAAAGTGAATGGTTCTTATAAGTTTAATCTGTACTGAAATTGTGCAAGTAATATATTGAAAGCTAATACTTTTCTATTGTCCTTATATTAAAAATTATATTAAGATTTATTTAAGATAAACTGGGAATTGGACTAGACGTGTGAACTGTTCGTATAAGCGTAAAACTGCCTCAGAAGTGCATAGAATCATTTTCCTTAAAGTTCGAAGAAGCGTTTCTTGCTCTTGTGATATTTATGAAAATACATACACAAAAACTCGAAAGAAAATATTTAAAAAAGATAAAATGGTAGGATTCCGAAGGGTTTCTCGTTTAATTTAAGCTTTAATGGCATAATATTTTTGTATTATGATAATTGTCAAAAAAAAAAAATGAAAACTTTTGCTGCTTAAAACTAAGTACATACATTTTTCAATTTTTCTGTATTATTTATTTACTGCTTATTTTGTTCAGCGTTTTAATAAACTTGTATTGTTCAGCATAAGATCTTACTTTTTGCAGATTTTTAAACAATAAATTCCAACAATCTCTTTTAGACTTTTGTTTTTTTTCTAGTTCAAGTTACATTATAAATCAGCCCAACCCAAAGACATAGCTCGTTACAACAATCTCGACATCAAAAATATTTGCTAACTAACCAAATTTATCAAATGCCAAAAAAAAATTCGCAAAGCAAAAAAAAAAACACCACCAAATGTGGCAGCAATTGCAAAACAACCTCAACCTTCTGCGTTTGCTCTACGCGCTTGATCGTGACATGTTCAAGTTCCATGTTCCGCGTTTCCATTCCCAGTTCCCCCGTTGGCAGTGCAACCAACAACCTGGCGGCCACACAAATGTTTGCTGGGGAACACAGCGACAGCAAGTAAACGGCTCACAAAAAATTTCACTTTCTTTGCAACAAGTTTTGTGCGTCTACAGTGTGTGTGTGTGTGTGTGTGTGTGCGTGTGTGTGCCTACCTCACTCTGTGCACGCACACGCACACACACAAAGACGAAGCAGGCAATCAAAGAAACAGAAACGACGCGCAAGCGCAACCCATTCGCATTCGTTACTGTTGATTGCTTCGTTAAATTCGCTTCGGCTATTCGGCTTTGGCCACCTCGTGCCTGACTTGCTGGGTGATGGACACCTTCTTTGCTCTCTGCTCTTTGCTCGTCTTTTGTCTCTGTTTTTTTTTTCCACTTTCCGTTTGCCCTTTTATGTAACCCAAATCTTTGTTGTTGCTGTGATGCTGCCTGCTTGCTACTTCTGCTCTGTAGACAATCTACGCCGCAGCAACAACAACAACAACAACAACAACAACAACACCAAGCATGAATAACGTTTACCGTTAGTTTCTCTTTTGACCTATATTTAGCATACGCCGCATTGTTATTGTTGTTGTTTTTGCTTGTTCTTTATCTGCCTCTCTCCATCTTATGGCCTACACATAAATACCTATTGTGTGTGTGTGTGCTTTGCCTTCACTTCCGTTTGTGGGCATTTCTTGACTTGGTAGAACCGGTTCTACTTCGGAACTTTGGAATACTCATACAGTTTAGAACATGGCATGGCATCGCTTGGCATTTGTTTTTGTTTATTTTATGCTTTTCATTCTAGGTGTTTCAATTACTATCTATGGGCATTTGTATGACCATCAGTTAGAGAGTAAGTAAGAGTATTTTAAGTTTAAGCTGAATTAGCAGATTAAAAAAATGCGAACAAGGCAAATATAACATCGAAACTATCAAATTGTTGTTTACTTGATATCTGTTATCCGTAACCTTCGAGGACATCTTTTGCTTTAAAAAGTCTTAAAATCTGAAATGCATGGAACGTCAAGGTACCTTGGTTCAATTTGAAACCCTGAAAAACAAATTATTTCAGAACTTTTTGGATCATCTGTTTAAAGAAATAATAAAGATGCATGCGTATTCGTATACACCCGATTTTTGTACTTTTTATGCTTAGGCGCTTGTTGGCTTTTCTAATTGGCTTTTAGAATATTGATAGAATATTTTGTTGTTGTTGCGCTTTTGTTGTTGTTAAGTTGGCTCGTTTCTTTATGTTTGCTTTCGTTCCGCTTGCTTTCTTTGGCACTACGCTTATTTGGCTTCTTGCACTTTTCTTTTTCTTTCAATTTTTCTACTCATGTTCATGCTTAATTCTTTGTTTGTTTATTTGATTAAATGCGGAATTGTTAAGCGTGACTTTTCGTTTCTTTTCACGCTTGCGCGCCAAGTTCTTCTTCGCGTGAGAACTTCTAATTGGGTCAGGATTTTAATGCAGACTCAGTCTTTGCCGCATTTGATTTTCTTGGTTCCCTCTCTCACGTCAAATTGTAGAAAATGAAAATTAATCAAGCATTTGACGTGCCCTACTCTCAATCTCAATCTTAATCTTTACTCACTCACTCACTCACTCTGTTCTACTCAAATACTGAAAGTGATAGATAGATAATTTAACAATTCTAAGCTTTTCCTCAAGTTTATTTAACTTCAAAACGTCAATCAGCATCAAGGTGTACTTAAGGGCAGCGTGAGAGCCAAAGAACACGAAATTGAGTGATCTTCTAATTGAAGTTTTGGTACAGTTGGCATAATTGACTAGGTAATTTCAGTTTGCTGCAAATGATGTTGCAAAGTAATTGGATTTATTACTTTTTTTATAATTTTTACTATTTCTTCTTTTCAAAATTTTTTTATTGAAATTAAATAATGCAATGGATGTATAAAATTTAAAAGAGTATAACTCTAAATATTGGTAATTGATATTAAATTTTACAGATTTATAGATGTTCCCTAAGATGCAAGAAGGCGGTATGTGTATATAATGGTGCGAGTGTAAATTTCCCCCATAAAAAATAATAATATCTAGAACTGCTGCAGACTAGAATTTTACTTGACTACAAAAGTTAAATTATTGACATTATAGTTAGTTCAATTTGATTGATATTTAATTCAACAAAGTCAAGCTGGAATTCATTGAATAGCAACAAGTCAATTTGGAACATACGGAATATGGAATTGAAATATATATGCAACTGTGAACTATGCTTGGGTTGCAAACTGGAAGCAGAATGGAATGGAACCTGCGCTTTGGAATTTGGAAGAATATACCAAAGAATTATTCTTGAACAAGTTATTTACGAATTTGCTTGAATATAAAAAAATATATTATGATTTTTAAATATGCCAAATGAGTATGAATCGTAAATTAACTTTGGCTTCATATATAAAAAAAAACTACACAATTTCAGCTCAAGACCAAATTTTACACTTGGCTCAAACTTTCTGCATGCGTAACATAATCTTTAGTGGCAAAAGCTCAAGTCAAGGGAAATCCAAGGAGCCGCAGTTAAAATGAAACTTCCCAAACCAAAAACAACAATAAGCATTGAAATTCGAGCTGGTGGAGAGACAAACGAGATGCGATGTGGCTTTCCAAAAGCCGTACGTATAGCACAAGACCCAACAGATACTTCTGTTGCATTGCTTTTCAGAGTTTTCTCTTCAACAACGCTCATACGCCCCGTATGCGCGCGCGCGCACTGCACTTTCCGTGTAAGTCATCGACCAGGCTAAATGAAATATATACACTATATACATATATATATATATCTTTATATGTTTACATATATAAAGTATTTATGCAACAAGCCAACGGCAACAGACAACATTTAATTCTCGGCTTTTACTTTCTCCCAATAATGAAAAATAAAAACAAAGCAAAAGAAACTGAAAATATTTGTTATAATTTTTCCAATGGATGGAAAATTTTTAGAAGAAAGCCACGAAGAGCGTCAAGTTTAAGACAAAAGTCAAAGTTGCTAATAAGCTGCAAAAAGCGTCGGTTAGCAAAGCGCCAACAACAACAACAACAACAATAATAATAATAATAATAACAACAACAACAAGAAAAACTGAAAAACTCTAAACAACTTGTTGCTTTCGGGCTTTTCTCTTTGCATTTTCCTTTTTGCAGTTGAATGTACGCTAGCAACAGCAGCAGCAGCAGCAGCGCCAAAATGTCCAACTGTGGAAATTCCACACAACATAGCATAATCATGAGCAACAACAATATCATCATCATCATCATCATCATTATCATTATCATCATTATTTTCAACAGCAGCAGCAGCAGCAGCCTGCTCATCATGCTCATCAGCTACTGCTACGTGCAACAGCAGCGACATGATTATCCGCAACGTAATCATGAACATCGTCAGAAGTAATTTAGGAAAAAATATTTTTTATGTGCTCACTTTGTGCATTTCTCTGATGTTGTTGTTGGTTTTGTTGTTTTTGTTATGCCCGTTGCTGCTGTTATTGTTGTTGTAGCTGTCGCTTTTGGGAAAATTGTTGCTTTACTGTTTACTGCACATTTTTCCGCTGTAAACTCTATGCTGTTGTTGAGAAGAAGGTTTATGAACTTTTCACAAAGATTTTCTTTTTCATGTTGTTTGTGCATTGTGTGTGCGTGTGTGTGTGTGTTTTTATGCATATAACGCAAATATAGGGAAAAAAGGTTACCTTCAGTCTGTCCTTGTGCATGTAACAGGCTGTTGCAAACTCAGCATAAACTGTTTTTTTTGTGACAACTTTTCTTGTATCTTGAAAATTACATTTTGATTATTTAGTTTTCACAATTGAGAATTGATTTTGTATCTAATGCTGCACAATTTCAGCGCGTTCTTTCATCTTATTCCATAATATAAATTGTCTGGGATTGACAATTTCAACGCGGTATGGCGTAAGTCGATCTGTAACTCCGGAGAAAAGTTAAAGTGTTGGCCGTTGCTTCCACTGCTCGGGGAGATCATTTTGAGTTCCTTTAATATAAGCTAACTGCTAACTATTTTGTACTCTAATCTGCGGATTCCCTTTCAGCACACATTCTGCTCTTAAAATCCACGCAGAGTTGGGACACAAAAAAAGGTATTCGAACTCCTTTAGTTTTATTTTTGGGCCAAACATCCACCTTAAATGGCCTACCATGTATACGAGGTTTGCCTTTTATATTTCGTGATTAGACAAAAATAAATATTAATTATAATTGTCGAAGAACTTTTGCCATTCTGATTGAAGTATTTCAACCGCTTCTTCAGGTGTCGCAAAACGTTGACCTCTCATTTTTTCTCAGGACTTTATGGTGGATAACTCCACAAATCAATGTTTGGAGTGCTCAAAAATGCAATTGTTTAAGCCCGATATATGAGAACTCACCTTGTCGTACTACATAATATAATTCTCGTTCTCGGTAGCATAGTGGTAACGTACTTGCGTCTAAATCCAAAGTTCGTTGTTGGAAAATTTAGCAAAATCTCTAGTAATAAAACATCCCTTGGTTTGAATTCGTCTATAAACTGTAGTAGTAGAGGGAAATACATTTTTTAACAACAATTTTTAAATAAAAAAATAAAAAAACTATTCACTATTGAAAACAAAAAAGTAATCATATCGAAACTATATCATTACAGAAGAGCCCAAGTTAAGCGGACAACATTCAACTTCTTAGTAGGGCTACCAATAAAAAGAAGTTGACGCCAAGAACAAATTATAAAGCACTAGACAAGTCCGACGAAGAACTGTGAAAACATATTATAATTACCCGAACTTTGCAGTTCTAAGGGTAGCTTGAAAAATATTGCACTTAAGCACATCATCAAATATTGCTGATCGATAAAAAGCGATTCACGTCCCTGGCATACAATTAAAAAATTAAAAGAATTCAATGTATGTAATATTTAAAATTTTTGTATATTATCTTTGCTGTAGAGCATACAAAAGTCACCACCCGGTAGCCGCCTGCACTGCTTGCATTTGACGCTGCTGCTGCTGCTGCTTGCATTCGAAAGTGCAACCTGGCGTATGAGCAATGTGCGCGCATCTTTTGCTTGTAAAGCAATTAACATGGCTGCATTTATTTCTAATTGCCGTTATGATTTAATGTGTTAATGAACAAAAATTACTGTTAAACGGAAATTAGCGTCTAAATGCAAATGGCCGCCATATTGAAAGTGGAAAATTCACTTTTGTTTTCTGGCCAAATTTGAGAGAGAAAAACAACAACGAAAAAAAAGAGTTGGGCAAAAGGGTTAAAGCCTGCGGGGCCATTTGTGCCACGCAAAGCAGCGGCTGGCTACATTAATATTCTTATCAAGACGCAGATATTCATTATGTCTAACTGTATATTTATGCATGTAGCTGTGTGTGTGTGTGTGTGTGTATCTGTGTTTGGTTTGTATCTGTGTGTGTTTCTAGCTTTACGTTCGCACGATTCGTCAGCACACACAACTTTCACTTTGCGCTGTCAGAAGCAGCGGCAGAGCAAAGCCGCAAAACTAAAGCTCTAATGTTAATGTAAATAGCGGTAAGAGTCTTACATAGAGCACACACAGATACACACACACACAGATACACACACACACACAGCTACACTCACACACATTGTTAACTTTTACACGCACAGCATTACGTGCTTTAGATGCGCCCCTGCAGATACAGACAAAGATACGAAATGACTTTGGCGCGGTCCGCAAAAAAAAATTGCAAAAAAACCAAAAAAAATTAAAAAAAATAAAATAAAAAAAGTTTTAAATCAAATCATTCATTAAAACTATTGTAGGTATTGCGGTTTTTTTTATCCATATATACTTATGCGCTTTGAAGATTACTTGTTAAAGACGGCGTTGCGAAAAAAAAAGATCGCAGCATATTAAGCTGACGGCATCTTACATAAAATACTGAAAAAAAAACAAAAAAACAAAAAATACAAAAACTTAACCTCCACACGAAAGTCAAAATGTTTTTGGGTAATAATTTTGTGCTCATTTCGGCATTTATTGTTGTTGTAGTTGTTTTATTTCTTCTTATATATTTTACGTGCAATTATCCACTCTGCAATATTTTTTGAAATAAATCAAACTGAAGATTTCCAAAAAAAAAAAAATTAAACATATCAGGGTCTATAATGAAGTAAGACGAAGAAGCAGAAGAATGTTAAGGTTGGCAGCAGGTCTCTACCTATAATATAGTCCTGAATTTTTATATAATTTATTATTTATTTATTTATATTATAAATTTTATAATCTAAAAATGTTGGATTTATCAGATATTCTCAGATGTACTTTTTATATTGATCCCCTCAATGTTAGATTAAAGAAAACTTCTTTAATGGTTCGGATAATAGCTTCAGAATCAGCAAGTTTTGGAATTTCTATTAAAATAAGTAAATAATCTCCATGTTGAAATTCAACCCCTCAAGAGTCAAATTCTGAAAAATGGAAGAAAAGGGCTATACGGTCGTAAAGAAAGAATGTATAATTATAGCTGCGAATACTTTGTCTATATATTTGTCTGAAATCTGTGGAGGAGGAGCTGTTTTCCGACTAGTGCCTGGCGAGAGCTGGTGAGGTCAAATAGTATCAAAGAGCTTGCAGAATAACATTTTTTTTTCAGATTCTGGACGTTACAAATATTTCTTATATAATTTTAAAGATTATCCGATTTTTTACCTAAAATTTGTATTATTTTTAAATTGTAATAAATCAAAAACATATTTTAAAAATAGTTAATTGAGAAAATCTCCACTTTGGTTTATGTTTTCCATATGCAATTAAGCGTCGAACAAAAAAAAACAATTTGTAACTTCAAGTCATGTCTGGGATATTCTTCATTTCTGGGTCATTTCTTTGAGGTGTTATTCAATCTTACTCTATAAATAGCGATACATGAATAGAGCCACAGTCCAGCCAGCCAACTCGGTACAATTCCAAGACTTTGATGACAAAGCGCTCATTGTTGTGGCATTTGAAGTTGGTAGCTGTTGGGCTGTGTGCGAGGTGTTTGGAGCAGTTCGTGGCTGGGAGTGTTAAGTGGGGCCGCACTTAAGGCGCTCAATTGAAGTGAACCTAAAGTGAAAGTTCTAGCCACAAGCCAGTTGGGCATTTGGTCAGTTAGCCAAGCGCACGCAGCGAGCAGGCCAAGAAATTAGTTGTACAAAAAAATGGCAACTGTTGTGGTAGTCCACAATTTGGCTATAAAGTTAACAAAAAAAATACAGATTGTATGAGCATTTCTTTTGTGCGCGTGTGTGTATGTATGGCATTGGCAGAGCTGAAAGATACAAAAGGCTCATTTATAATGAACGTATACTTGATATTTTTGTTGTTGCAAAAAATGGTCTCAGACACTTAACCCACGCGTCTGCGCGTGCGGATACACAATGTATCTGCAAATATTTGCTGTATCCAACAATGATAATTTCAATTTAATTGCAATTTCAAACGGTGAAATGTATCTATTAAATGTATGCTTCAACGTGTATCTAAAATACAACGCGCTACATAGCTGTAAGCCATTGCCAAACATATTGGATTGGATTGGATTGGATTGGATTTCTACACGAACCTTTGGGCTATTTGGATATTTTGGAACTGGCCATTGCCAAACAATGAAATCGCTTCCAAATCAAGCCTCTCGCTGGGGCTTCTATGCATATTAGTGTGCATAGGTGTGAGTATCTATGTAGCTATGTGTGTGAGTATCTGTGTGTGCGTTTGCGGTTCGTTAGTGGCACATTTCTTGCTGCTGCTGCTGCTGCCTCTTCTTCATGCTTAGCTATTGCATAAATGCTTTTGCGCAGCTCGATTATTTATGTATTTGTTTTCATTTTTTTTCGTTAGTTTTTTTTTTCTTTATTCCAGCTGGTCATCCATTTATTATACTATACTTGCGTTTACATTTATTTCACTGCTTGCGGCCTCTTTCTTGGCTTCTTGTTGCTTTTTTTTTTTTTTTTGCTTTCCTCTCTACGCGTTGGCATCACGTTTGATGGCCAATTAAAGCTTTGTGCACTGCACAAAGTGTTAAGAAAGCCAAGCCAAGTTGGCCAAAAAAAAAAATACCGAACAACAACAAAAACTAACAGGCAAAGCAACAAACGCAAACATTATAAAAGAATTAATAAGCTTAAATTATATTGCATAATGCGGGGAAATGTGTGCTGCTTCTCTGTATCTGTGTGTGTGTGTGTGTGTGAGTGCAAGTGTATCTGTCAGATATGCTTAGTTAGTGCAGGAAGCGAAACATAAAAAAATTTATTTCTATTTTCCAAAACAGTAAGTGCAAGCTTAGCCGAGATTATATGGTATGATGTGCTCGGGGCTTGAACCACCTCGAACTATACCAAAGCGGTGGTTTTTTATAATGAATTTCAGATGATTTTAGGATATTCGAAGTGTCGAAAAATGGAATTATTTTAAATGTGGTGAACGATTTTGTTAGTTATGCATTTTTATGTAGCTGCAAGCAAATCACGTGCTTTTAATTAATTTTTTGTATAAATTGGTAAGATCATATAATTATTCAAAAAAATTGAAAAATAATCTATTATTTTTTGTGTATAAATAAGTACTATAGGAAAATAAGCTTTCTTTAATCTATTACGATTTACTTAGGCAGTTAGTGTCTATTTGCTAGCTCTGCTAGTGCTAGGTACATGCAACAGTGCAGCGGGGTGATTCGAAGCAGCGACTCTCGGGTCTAGAGATGACTATGCTACCGTGGTTCATAATATTTATGTATGCTTATATGTTTTAATAAAAAGTATGGCTAAATGTTTATCGGAATGGCGAGTTTAAGTAAATGAAGAAAATGTCAGCCCACAATGTTTAGGAAAGTATCTTTATTTTGTATTTTGCTTCAAAGAAGGAGCGTGGATATATCACTTTTAATAGCTGTTCGAAAGAAACAAAGAGTTGCAGTTTATAACCGAAATATTACAGCGGTATATTTAATTGGTGTAGATTTTCTAAGTGAAATGGCATCTATTTGCTAGCTATGCTAGTGCTAGATTAATGAGGCAGTGCTGCTGCGGGAATCGTACCGCCTGCGGGTTCCGATCGCCATTTTTGCAACGTTTATTATAATAATTTCATGAAATTCCTTAAACTTTCCAAGCTAAGAACTTTAATTTAAAGAGAAAGATCTAAATATTAAAAATTTGTTTTTGTAATTAAGAACTTAATTTTAGAAGAAAAACTAAGTAAGAAGAGGGAAAACCAAATCAAATATATATTCATTCGCTTTTTATCAGTTTCTTATGAAAACAAATTTTTATTGTCAACATTTTTATTACTAGGGGGCTTCGTCCCCTGCTCGCTTCGCATACCAACCAGCAGACTAGTTTTGCAATTTTTCCTATTCTTGCCTGTTCACGAATTTGAAACTTTTCGTTTTTCTTAAGAAAAATTCAAACCCAACATATCTTAAATATAAAATATGACCAACGTCTAAAACTTTTTTATATAATAGAGGAATTTTGTTTTTAAATTTTTTCAATTATAATATTTTAATTTTTCGATTACTAAATAGGCAAACGATAAGATAAAGAATATATGCATATCTCTTAGTATTGTCTCTGTAACGTGTTAGTTTATTTTTATTTATTTTATTTTTTAATGGACATTTCACTTTTTAAACAAATTCCAATTTGCTTAATGATGCTAACATCTAAAGAGATAAATGCGTATAACTTTCCATCATTTTCAGTCGAAAAAAAAACACATAAAAACAAATCATGGCGACGTATTACATAATCCCCACATAGATACAACAGAAATACAAAATTTAAAAAACAACAACAACCGAAAATAGAAAACAAAAACAGCAAACGGCAAAGGCAAACAGAAACAACAATGAAGAAATTGATGTTTTTTTTTTGGTGAGTAATATAATTTGTAGCGGTTTATCAGCTAACGGTATTATTGAGTAATCAACCAAAGCCAGAAAAATGTAAAAAAAAAATAAAATATATTTAAACCATTTTCTTGTTAAAAAAAATTGAAATAAAATGCGATGAGTCATTCTAAATAATTGCGCTTGCAAAAAATGATTAATATTGCGCATACGCCACATCAGCCAATTGGTCTCGGGACTTCGAGCGGGTACTACTCTGCTATGCCTTGTCTCGCATGTATGTTGCAATCTCTGATAGACCAAACCAAACCAGACCAGACCTGACCAGACCAGACCAGGCCAGGCCCAGACCCAAAAGAGCAACAAGTTGGGACATTGAACTCGAAATCCGAACCTGCGCAGCGGCAGAAACGGCAGCAAAAGTTTGTAAACAAAACGCGATTATGTAAGAGCTTAATTATAATGGAAGTGGAAATGCCAAAGCGACAAAGCCAGCAAACAAAAGCGACTAGAAACATAAAGAAACTTGCAGTTTGCCTGTTTGCGAGCTGCTTGAAAAAGTTGTAAACAATTTTGAAGGCTAAGCAAAAAAATGGCCGAATGATAAAGTAAGCTTTAAGTTTTGGCCAAGAAATTGAACTTGGCTGGCTGTGTGCAGCAATGCTTCGGCTTTAGTTTAGAGAAGAAAAATAGCTAACCAAGTGGGTCACTCTTAGTAACCAGGACTTGTCTCGGCCCAAACACCCACATAAGCTGTACTGCGGCTGCACTCTCTGGCAATCAACGTAAAAGTTATTGCAGTTGCCATGCTCCCAGGGGCGATGATTAAAAGTGAGATAAATTGTGGTAATCAAATGCAAAAGCAGAAGCAAACTAGAGCTGCATTGGAGAAAAGCTTAAATACTCTTTGGGGAATCACTTTAGCTGCATAAAAGAGCATGGATGTGCTGGAAGAGGCAACAAAATTTTTGTTGTGATCTTAAGTGATCTTATAATTTTGGTGAAAAATATTGAAATAAATTTTTTATTTATATTCGAACAGCTCTTTTTTTTTGGTACGAAAGTAGAGAAGAAGTTCGACAGCCATTCTCTTCTAACTAAGAGCTCTATTTCTAAATTAACCTGTTGCTTTTGCAAAAGTAATTGATATTTAGGATTGATCTTACCAACAGGTACGTCAAGAACACCAAAGTATTAAGATAACAATAATATATCCGAAATGGTTCCCTTAGGGATTTGTAATGGCATTACAATACTACAGCAATTTTACCTGTTTTGAGAGGTTCCATTCCATAGAGACCAAGGGAAACATATATAAGATAAACTACAAGACTTACGTCATGCTTGAAGCTGGCATAGCAATGCAGAAAGTTAGACTAGAGACATCATACATCTGCATAGAACAGGTTAAAATGTCGTTATATGAAATTACTGTGGAAAAACCAATTTTTCCGAAAATTGCAGAACTCTGCGAAATTTATACTTTTGTTACAAACAAGACAATTTATGGATGTGGATCCTGATCTATTGTATGCCTTGTATGTTTGAAAATACAGAAAGTCATGATTTCAATATTATTGATTATATGATTTAACAAGAAATGGATCAAGACGTATGGGTGAAATTTACTATCTAGTTCTGTAAAAGCTCTCTTATTAGTTACGTTTTATTCAAAGTTCTTTTTGAGCATAGATCAATAAAGACCCTTGCTAAAGATGTTATGCTAAGCCAAACTCCCTCATAGCGCTAAGTCATGTTAAGTTAAATAAAATCAGTTGTGCAAATTAATACCTAACGGACGGCCCAAGACTGAACTCTCTGGCGAAAACGCTTTGTGTAACCCAAAAGTGACATTGTTTAAATATTTGACAGAAGCTACAGATCAAATCGTTGCATATTTTGCATTTGCCTAAGGAACGCAGCTACATATGATAAAATCTTTCGGAATAAGATGAAAGGTGGGCCTCGGTAGCCTAGGAGTGGTAGCGCACTTACCGCTAAATCGGAAAGTCGGTGGTTTGATTCCACCCTGCAGTGCTGGTGCATTGTCTAGCACTGTCATGGCTACCCTAAAATAGACGTTTCTTATCTAAGATAATTCCTATTAATTAAATACAACGCCGTTCGGATGCGGTTGTAGCTTCCTCTTCTTTTCGAACAGAATAGTTCGTATAGAATAGTTTGGTTGCCTGAAGGTTCATAAATACTTTTTTGACACAAGCGTAGATCTTTCTCTGTTAACAATACTAAAATAAGAGTATTAGAGTTTCTAAAATAAGAGTATTAGAGTTTCGTGTTACTAAATTTGCTGCAAAAGAGACGGAGTTAATGTTATTGTGTGTTTCGAGGAAAAGCTGTCGTAGGTTATAAGTTTGCTTAGAACGATTTAGACAAAGTGGTTTCAAAAGATTTTTGAAAATTTTGCAAACCTATAAATGCTCACAATTAAATTAGAGATTTTTGGAATAAAATCTGTTTGTCCAGAAATAAAACTATTGGAGTTTTAATTTCAAAAGTAGCCACCGATTTACAACTGATTCAATATAAATTTCGCGTTACAATTTTGATTCATCGCTTCAGTGTAGATTTTGAGGGAAGAATATGTGCGTAAAGGGAATCCGCAGATTAGAGCAACAGACTAGATAAATCGTTTGGAACCATCAGGGGAACTTACATTGTTCTTCCCATAACAAAATCAATTCGGGAATATATTGTAAAACAAGAGCTACACCTAATAAAACTTTCCACTACAGCTTGCTAGACAATAGTGCCAAACTCATTGAAGCAATGCATATACTCCGCTCAGTAAAATTGCATTGAAATTGCTAAAAGGAAACATAAATTCTGCCTGACAAGGGATTTAGCTTTTGTTTTCTTGCATTTTGCACTGCACTGAGGCCATGGCAGAAAGCACAAGAGCGTAAAAGCTGAACAACTAAAACCAAAAAAGAGAAAGAAGAAAAATGAAAGAAAGAAAGAAGTGAGCAAGAAGCAGCTAAAAAATAATCAACTACAAAAACGAAGCAACAACTTTCACCTATTAATATTCGTGTCGTACAAACGGCAGAAGCGAATTGTCTCTAAGCTTGCGCCGAAGTAGACGTCACACACACACACACACACACCAGACACACACTCTCGCACACCACACACACACTCACAGCTGCCTAACGTGCAGAAGCAGAAGTAACGTACAGAAGCAGTCGCAGTCGCAGTCGACGCTTTACAACAGCAACATCAAGCTGCCGTTGGGTGGCGCTGACTGAGACCGAAGACTGAGACTGTGACAGAGACCAAAGCTGAAGCTGTGCCTTCTCTTAAACTTTCTACAAAAAAAAAAATGAAATATAAAAAGAGTTTTTCATTTTTATTTTGTAAAATTTCTTTCTTGGCAGGTTTTCTACGTTTGGGCTACTTCATTGGCTTAACTTTTTTTGGTTTTGTTTGTTTGTTTGTTGCTTTGGTTACCAGTTCTATTGCGCTTTACAACACTAAGATGCACAGAGACCGTATCCACTGATAGATAGTCCGTGTGTGTGTGTGTGGAAATGGTTTTTCCACAGACCTAGCTGTAGGCTTAAATAAGTAATGCGGGTGCTTTCAAAATGCCTTTCCAGCGATAAATAAAATTTTAAAGAGTTTGCTGGATAATAAAAGTTGGGCATGAAAGTAATTGGTCTATGGTGTTCATTGGTTACTTGGGTGGTTAGCTTGGGTGCACAGGAGATTCTACTAGGAATGCTAAAATCGAGGTTCTTTAAATGCGAGGGAGTATCTGAGATTTGATTTATCCAGCAAACGGTGGCTTTCCAAATATTTCAAGTCGCTGATATTGTTGAAAAGGAATATTTTGTTGGACAAAACCAAAATCAACCAAACAAAAATTTTTGGACAGCGATTTCAAAAACTTTGTATGTGAAAAATTTCTGTCTTTTTTTGAAGCTTTTTCGAGTGTGAACTCGAAAAGATATTAATAGTCATAATACTTGTTAAGTTTTAAGAATGGTAAAAATTTCTGAAGTAAATACAGAATAGAATCTTGAGTTTATGTGGGGTTTTCACTTTGAAGTGTTTATATGTTTAGCATAATGTGAAAAAAACTGTCATTAGCTTTTTTAAAGTTTGTATGAAGGATACCTTCGAAAAAGCCTGAAAAATATCGTGAAGGCGCCGCTGATATAAAGCATTCAATGTCTGTAGAAAAGCAATTACTTTGTTTACGAAATACTTGTAATACGTACAATATTATAAATTGCCATCGCATTTCTAACATTTACTTTTTCACCACCATTGATAATAGTCTTTCAGTTTTGAGCTGCTAGGGAATGGACCATAAGCCTAACGTTTACACAATAAATTATAAATTTTACCTACCCGAAGATTATTAATAATAAAAGATTTCCGAAGCCAAAAATTCTCTATGTATCTGTCTCACATATGAAGAATTGAAAATAAGCTAAGATAATTCAAGGAGCTAGCTGGAACTTGATATTCGAAAAGTAAGGCATTGAATGAATTATTTTTGTCTATGCCGAATATTTTTATTATAGTAAAGACTTTCGAAGCCGAAAATTCTTTATGAATCTGTCACAAAGATCTATCAATCAAATTAAGCTAAGGATGAAGTAGTCTTTGGAACTTGTTATTCGAAAAGCAAGGCTTTTTGTCTGAACATTTTGTTTCAACATACTACAAAATTTCGAAGTCAAGAGTACTCCATGGATCTGTTACAGACATCAAGCTAAGAAGGATAAAGTATTTTTTAAACAATATATATTACATTAACAAAGGTTCAGAACCAACAGCACCGCATATCCTTGAAAACAATTATAACCAGCTTTTTTTCTACCATACTTATGCAGACACCCTGCAAAAAGTTAGTAGTAATATCCAAGCATGTTATCCCATAAAAATCGCAACCCACCCACCAATTATCAAAAATTTGTAATGAAAGCACTTACAGCAATATCTGGTTGAATATTGACAATTTGTATTAACTGTGGGTGCCATAATCTCGTTGGCAGCCATATCCAATAGTTAAAATATTAATAGCCAATCCAGTTTAGCTTGTAGGCAGTTATCCTTAAAAAGGTGTCTGTTTTGAATTTTTTGCTGTTTACAAGTAATCCAATTTGTAAGGTTGATTTGCTTTAGATAGTTTCTCTTTTTGAGTTTTGCTTATTTTTGAATTTAGCGTGGTAGCTTCATGGTATAACTTTTTCAATATTTATAATTCATGAGGCACTTAAAATGAACGAAACGAGGGACGCACATAAAAAACCAAAATCCAAACACTTTCACTTTTTTTTTTTATTTTCGAAATTATTTTCGATGCGTTTGACATGCGCAGAACACAAAAAACAGTTTATGGGTTAAATATATTTGGATTTTGGGTGAAATTTTGAATTTCAGCCTTGTTGTTTAATGTCAGGACAAGTCCACATTTTGTTAGAATTTCGAAGACTTGAGCTGTTTAGCGCGTTATATAATTTGTTTTTTTTTCTCAGTTGTCACTTTTGGTAAGATATTTTGATATGTATTTATGCGCAGGCGCAAAGCCGCTTGCCACTTGCCACTGCAGAGCGTCTACTTTCTAGCTGTAGCTGAGTTGTGGGTTCTTCAAGCTTTGTTATGCTTTTTTTTTTGTTTTTGTCAACACTGGAGGGAGATTCTTGCGCGTCGACCGTTTGTATGTAACGTCTGCCTCGAACCACTGTAGACGTCTGTGCGGCAGCGCGCAGTGAAACCAGCGCTTATCCTCAAAGATCGCTAAGAAATTTCATTTCATTTCATGCCATTCCATTTTGTTTCGCTGCAAGACGGCGCTTTCGCTTACACACACACACACGCGCGCACACACGCACGCAACATACAAAATGAAGTTGAAGCTCGCTTCAATGCTGCTGCTGTGTGTCTGTGTGTGTGTGTGTGTTGTTCATGTTGTTGTTGCAGCTTTATGTTTCGTTTTCGTTCTGTGTGCGCTTTTACCATTTCTTTCTCTCAGCACACACCGACACACACACACACACACACACACACACAGAGATATTCATTCACCTGAGCACACGTGTTTGTGTAAGTGCGCTCTCACTTTAAGCTTGGTTCTTAGCTTAAGTCTTTTGTTTTGGTTTTCGATTTGTTTGCCTTGCGCGAGTCGCGTGCTTTGCTTGTTGTTTGCCTTAAGTAAGGAGAGAAAGGAAAAGAGCAAACCGCTTACCATGTGCAACATTTAATGCTCTCTCTCCTCTCAGCTACATCTACAGCATTTTAATCAAAGTCTTATGATATGAACTCTTACTCTTACTCATTAATTTGGTGAATATATCGTTCTAGTTCCCTACACATGAGGTACCTCTAGCTCCCAATTCCCCTTGTCTATGGTCATCGCTTCAAAGGCGGAGCCGTTCGAAGAGAACAAGGACCTAATGTTGATAGCTGCATCCAAATGGCGAAGTCTTTAGTTAATAGAAATTTTTCTAGGTGAATAGCGTTTATTTATTTGCTAGCTATGTCATTGCTAGACAAATGCACCAGTGCTGTTGGGTGGAATCGAACCCCCGCTATATATTGTTTGCTTTTATTAGCTTACTAAGTCTATTTATGAGTCCAAAAACACTTTTAAATACATTTTAGCAAGTTTTTAGATATGTTATCGTGTAATTGACCACCCGTCTATTTATGAGTCCAAAAACACTTTTAAATACATTTTAGCAAGTTTTTAGATATGTTATCGTGTAATTGACCACCCGTGGCTTTCAACACAAAATGTGGCTCTTTTTCGGCGTTTTTTCTTGTGTTTGAGATATTTACACTTTGCATTTGAAATATCCGCAGAAAAAAAATCTAGTGGCGCTAGATCGGGTGATCTTGGAGGCCAGTCAAATCACAATTTTTTGATATGACTTATCCGAGCAAGAATGATCGCAATGATCTGTTGTTTGACGTGCAGTATGGCATGTTTCTCCATTTTTTACGCAAAAAAGGTATCACAAAATCTTTAATCACTTTACAATTGAGAAGTTAATTTGAATGTAAAACTGAACAATTTCAGTGCGTTCTTTTGGTGTTAACTGTTCCATGGTATAAATTGCCTTGACGCTTTTAACGCGGTAAGGCATTAATCGATCTGTAACTACTGTTAAACGACATAATTACTTTTAACATAAAAACTTTCCACTTTAAGTGGTCTACTCTGTATTATATACTTTCAAGGATTCCTGAGTTAGTAACAACACAGTTAAATTTTGTTTGCACCATAAAATTTCTCATGAAATATACAAAAGAACTTGAACATATGGCACTACAACTGCAGACTTTGTATTTTTAATATGCACAGTTTTATCAAATAATAATTTGGAATTTTTTTAATGTTGTCTTAGAAAGGCGTATTATACTTGCCTCTAAATCGGAAGTTCCACTCTGCAGCACTGGTGATTTGCCTAGCAGTGGCATAGCTGGCAATTAAATAGACGCTATTTGACAATGAAAATCAATATTAACTAAAGACACCTCTAGTTCTGATTCGGCTATAAACTATAGGTCCATGGTCTCGGACAGCTACGATATCTCCATGCTTTGCCTAATTACCGAATTAATTTCAGGATTCTCTTTGGATATTTTGAGTGGTATCATAAAATTTTTTTCTTAACTCTTCATACGCATCCTGCTATGGGTAACTTAAATGTAAAATGAGTTCGACTTGGGCGTGTAACATAATAAAGTAAGAAAAGCTTTTTTCTCAATGGAAAGCATCCTTGATGATCCTCGATTTAAATATAGAGCCTTTGTCTTGGTACAAAAAGTTACCAATGTGACGTCATGCCTAATGAGCCATAGAGCAAGAGAGTCGAGCAATTCTTGCCTTGGCCCAGGTCTTTGCCTTTGTGTGTGTGCGTGCGCATTTTTCTGTGTATTAGTGCAAGTAAGAGTTTTGCCTTGGGAGCGAGCATACCTTCAATACTTAATTATCTACGTTTTATGGCCCGTTGGTCGTTTCAATTCCATTACGTTCCGTTGCCGCTTCAAATTGACTTTTATAACTTTTAACTTTCTTCAACTGCTTCAAACTTCACAAACTTACAACTGGCAACTCGCTTCTAAGCAAGTTTCGGAATTTCAGCCATTGTTGTTGTTGCTGTTGTAAATTACTACTTTCGTCTATTTTTGTCAAGATTTTATAATTATATAATTTAAACATTTTTGCTTCTGTATTTTCGCTTTGTTTCTATGCGCGTTGTAACTTCTTTAGTTGAACAAAAGTAATTTAATTTTTGTTGCTGCCGCTTGTTGGTTGGTTGCTACAACTTCAGTTTTACTTTTCTTTGCAGCTAATTACGCACAAAAACGTTGAAAAGAGTGAAATCCGCATTACGTTCTTAATTATAATTTAATAGTTTTGATGACTTAAAAGGCACAAAGCACCTGAAGCACAAAACACCTTAATTTTGCAGGTTTCAGTTGGAAAATCTTTAAATTTTAGGCCTACATTAAAGTCTTTTTCTAGCCATGTTAGTTATACAGATAAAGAGTACATTGAGTTGCTGCAGAAGTATGTAACAAGCAGAAGAGAAGTAACTTTAAGTAACTTTATATCTAAGTTTGGTTAAGCTCTGAAAATCTATTGTGCTATTCTCAACAATTGTTTTTATGTATGATTGATTAAAAGGTAAAAATAATGCATAAGTATTATCCTTGTACTTCCAGACTGCATACATTCAGGCGTAAGTGTACCAACTCAAAATGCTATCTTTTTCTATATATAAATATCTTATTTTTTAGAAGAAAATCTACAGGGTATTCCACCAACGTGCCGCGTCTGGGCGCATCCACACTCTATGGCTGTAATTTTACTACGTACAAAGTTTTGTACAATGTTGTTGTTGTCTTTGGTGAGTTTTGTTGCCACTTGAAAATTTACAGACTCTGTGTGTGTGTGTGTGTGCGTTTGTATCTGTGGTTTGTATCTGTATCTGTATATCATGGTTGTTTGCATGTATTGTGGTGTTTGGGGCGCTTTGTTGGCTCTGCACTTACAGTTGTTTCTTTTGTCGTTTGCTCTGCTCTTGCTCTTGGTCTTGTCTGTGATGTTACTCTCGTTGCCATCGATGCTACATACTTGTTGTAGTTGTGTCGCTGTTGTTGTTGTTGTTGTTGTTGTTGTTGTTGTGTTGTTGGTTTTGTTGTAGAAAACTTTCTAATATAGAAGCTCCGTCTGCAGTCTTGTGTTAACTTGAGTTGTACATTTTCCTTCATTCAACGTCACACAATAGTTGATTGTATTTCAATTGAATTGCACAGTAGTTGATATAAATACGTACTCACTGCAAACAGAGTAAACTTAAGGAGTCAGGGGTAACAGCACTGCAAGTTTTGCAAAAAATAAAATGAAAACTTTTTATAGTTAAAGGAATATTCCAATAAATAATATACCAAAGCATGGATGACGAAAGGAATATCGAAATGACTGGTACCTCTCTGTGGTATTGTACGAGTGCCTTTAGTATGCGCTTCTTACGGATCCAATAAATCGTGACCATTTAAAATAGTTATCTTCAGCTTATATATTTTTTTATTTAATTTTAAGCTTTGTAATAATTTTCCGAATTAATACAAAAAATTAATTTATTAATTACCTATATAAGTCTCTTGTTTTATTGCTTGTGTTGCCTCCAAGCGCCCAAGTGGGGCAAAGCAGCACTACTTTATTTTCGAATTCCCTTACTTGATTTATTAAATAAACAGAAAAGCATTTCCAACAGAGTTGTTATTAACCAAATGCATAAATTTTTTTCGTTTTATAGATATTACGAGGGTTGCCTTTTATATTTCGGGATTGGACAACCCTAGTGTTGCAATCTGGCAAAGACAGCTCTGTCTTAGGGTTTGGCATTTCTCTCTTTTTCGTATTAGAATTTTTAGCTTCTATTTTGAAAACCGCAAAAATTAGATATTTTCCTGGATATAATGATTATATTGTATTAGTCGCTTTTCTCATAGGAGCGAACTGGAATCTCTATTAATAGGTGATCGAGTAGGTCAAGAAAGAACATTCATAGCTGAATGGAAGTATCTAGTGTCCAGTGCTAGGCAAAGGCATCAGTGCTTTCGGGAAGCGACGGCCAATTTCCTATCATAAGCTGTAAGATTTCCTTTTGGTAGGCCGGGAAACAATAATTCTACAAACTTGACCTGAAGCGCTTGTGGACGGAAAGAGGAAGAGAACAAAAAAAATAAATAATTTTAATCTCAGCATAGGGATATCTCTATTAATAGAGGTTCAAAGGGAACAGGGACCCTCGGATGGCTTTAATTAACAGAGATTTTTCTAGCTAAATAGCATCTATTTATTTGCTGGCTATGCCAGTGCTAGACAAATGCACCAGTGCTGAAGGATGCACTAGAACCGCCGGCGATTTAAAGGAGAGTACGAAACCCCTAATTTACCGAAGCCTACGTGTAAGTGCTGTAGCCTAATAATTGCAAAGATTAATGAGAACAATTTTGATATAAAGAACATATATGTTCCCATCTTTTTCGCGTATTCCCGCTGGGTTGATTTTATAAGCAAAATGTACAGCACTTTAAACAAAATTCACCAAAAATATCCATGTTTCCTAAACATTTTAAACTGTATGTTTGTTTTGCTGACAAAATATGTCAATTCTATTAGATTATTCAAGAGGTCTTCCAAATATGTTTAATTTTTATGACAAAGTCCAAAAGTAACAAGTTACATCTTTGTCAGTTACAACAAGAGAGCTGCCACAGACAGCCAGTTTGTGAGTTGGGATCCATCCATTGATGATGATAGTATTCTCTTGGTCTACAAGTCGTTTGGCTTCTTCAACTGGGTGAAAGTTGTATGTTAAATACGCGTACATGCTATACTATGCGGGTAAAATCAGCTCTTCATTAGATTCACATACGCAACATATGCTACAGATGCTTAAGTTCGATATAAACAAACAGCTGGAGTTAAAATAAAAACTTCTAATTTCTTGTTATCAGACGATTAAGTTGTAAATTCAATTGAATTACCATAGAGCTGCATAATAATGGAAAGTATTTTTTGAATTAAAAAGCTGCCGTAACGTTGCAAATTGACTGAAAACAAGTGTTGTGCAATTATAAATGAGTGCAGGTAGTTCCGTTTGACCGTTGTTAAAATATTTATAGCTTGTCTATAAGGTAACGCCCATTTTTACAATTTAAACCACTTTCGTAAGAAATCTCAAAGTTAAGAAATTTTTTAAAAAAAAAATTTTCTTCGTTTAAGAAATGGAAACAAAATAAAAGCAAATCAGGTTATTGATAGAAAAATTTACGGTTTTATTATGAAAAAAAAAATTGGATCAAAACAAGAGTAAAACGACTGTAAGATACACTGCATATATATATAACCTTTACGATTTTGTATCGTATAACCGTTCTCTTCAATGCATCTCTTTCTCTTACTAAACTCAGCTCGATTCGCCAAATGGAGCATCTTTGAGCAAACATGAGCTATGTATCCCCAGTCTACGCCGAACTTTTTCCCATTGTGATTTCAAGTTCCCAGTCAGCCCCAGTTGGTGAAACGTTGCATATCTTCTGAAAAACTAACCCATCAATATTTCTTTGCTGCTTTATCCGCTTGGGCATTACAAGCAACGATCACAGAAGTGTAGAACTTTTACCATTTGCGTAAAAAGTGCACTCAGACACCCTAACTCTAGATACTTCTTTTCAATAAAACCTAGCTGTATTCTGCTACTATAATTCCACAAATTTATATTCCAGCCGATCTCATGTTTATAGTGTATAAAAATGTTAACTTTAATTATAAACATATTAAGTTTTCCAATAAACTTGGCTAGTTGCTGGATTTTTGGGCCTAATCAGCTGCGCCAACTGCAATTTACATAGATGCTAATGAGAAACGGCATATATATCGCTTTTATATATATTTACATCCAAAACAAATAGCTAATTGAAGGCGGGTTTGTTATGTTTATAAGGAGCAAATCAAAAGACTTAGGCAACAAACTTGCGCCACTAAAAAGTCAATAAAAGACATATGACTTTTTTCTGCTTCTTTTTGATGATTGATGCTGCCCCAAGACAAGACCTACAAAGAAAAAAAAAAGATATGAGATACAAAACCGAAACCTTATTTTCACTTTTTAATAATTAACATAAAATTATTAACCAGCAGCGCAAAGAAGACTAAAAAAAAAGTAGAAAGAAGCAACGGTAATACATATATGTATCTGACGACGATGAGGAAGCAGAAGAAGTGAAGCAGCAGCAGCGGCAGCAGCAGAACCAACACCAAAAAGATGCGAAGCGTAAGCAGAATAACACAGATACAGATACACATATACACTTAGCCACTTTTATGGGTGTCTTGAAAGTAGTTAAATTGGAGAAATGAGCTAAATTTTTGGATTTCATAAAATCTTGCAAAGAACCAAAAGCCTCTAGCTGCATGACTAACACCTTGAGCTACACACAGAAGACCAAAAATAAACGCACATTAAGCCAAAAGAATTTTAAGTGAAATGAGTTTGAAAAAGCTTTTCCCGAGAGCAGCAGCTGCTGCTGCTGCTGCTGAGACCTGCCTGTCTGTCTTAAGACTGTGACCCAATTACCCATTTAAGCCCAAAAACCTTGCTTTGGTGCGACTGCGGCTGCGGCTGCGGCTGCGACTGAAACAGAAAGAAATTACCCAAAAAAAAATAAAGACAAAAAAAATGAGAAGAAAAGAAATTCAATGCGAAACAAAGAACGAGACTTTGGAGAAAATAAAGCAAATCCAGTAACAGTTATGTGACGACAGACAATCGAAAGTTTATGTCATGCTGTCGCTGCTGCTGCTGCTGCGACAACAACAAAAGATACACAAATACAACTGCAGATACAGATACATCACGCACAACGTGCAGATAAGACGCAAAGCTGACAGGCGTAAATGAAAAGCCAAAAACTAAGCCCAACAAGCACAAGTTCTTAAGTTTTTAATGTATATTTTTTATTAACAATTCGATATGCTTGTATTTGCCTCTTTACTTTAGATACATTTTGGTCTGTGAGAAGGAGAATAAGTCAGATGTTTGAGCTATATACGTCACAAGCTGCTCAGAAAGTTGCACTAGTATCTCGGTAATTGGGCTAAGAGGGGCGTAGCTAAGCATAAAGGTGTGGCTAAAAATAACTAAAATGAAACAAGAATGTGTTCTTAACCAAACGCTGAAGACGCTTTATACCTGATTAGTACTATGAGCAGTCATTGAAGCTAGTTTTGGTTCAAAAAAAACATTAGATGAAGTGCAAGTATTTTGGTTTTGATTAATTGATTTTACAAAAAAAAAAGAAAGTAAATAAATATGTGCGCTTATTATTTAGTCCAGTTGACCGTATAATTAAACATTATTAAAATTAAGAAACATTAAATTAGAACGGGGCACATATAATACAAAACTAATCCGTATCTCTAGACTGATGGGTGAATTTTTTAGAGGAAGGAGGAGGCTGGCTAGGAACTTGGATTTACAATGTAAAAGATGAAAACAGAAAGTAACATAAAAGTTAAAAAATTTCTTACCAAAGTAGCGAAAATTGATCAACTTGGGATTTCATGGGAATTCGCGGTTGGTCAAAGATGCTCCATTTGGCGAATCAAATAAAGATAGAGAAACAAATGAATTGGTTCTATAAAATATAAGTACTAGAGGTCGAAAATTGTGAGTTACTCTGGATCGAAAGACAAAAGATTCTTTGTTAAGGAGTGCGTTAGAGCCTATGAACCCGAGCAAAAGCTTTTGCAAAAGTAAGACGCCATGGCATGTGCAACGTTAACTGAGAGAAGGTAAGTTTAAAAGGCGAAGTCTACAGGAATAGGACGGCTATCAAATGTTGGGATCCCAATGTCAACCACGAACAGCAAAAATTAAAATTTTTTTTTGAACAAACACAATCAATTGCTGATACTGGCGGTATTGAGGGCTCCAAGATGCAATATTTTGCAGTTTGGTTGTATAAGGGTAATCAAATTCTTTAAAAAATGTGTAAATACTTGTCGGCCCAGACAGCTTTGCTGCTACTCTTTGGAAGCAAGTAAGTAACTATACTAATTTACGTTTTGCGCAGGTTCTAACTGAACTAAATTCTTTCATTTTTGTGTGATTTTTATTTTTCCTATGGACCTTATTACTTTGTACATTTGGTAGTTCAAATGCTCTTCTACTTTCAATTGAAAATATGAATAAATAAATTTGATTTTTAAGTTTTTTCAATGTGACCAAAGCTAAGTGATTCATTTAAGATAATAAATGCTTCATTTTAGCTATCTTCAATAACTTCAAGAGTTCCATCATAATGTTAGTCAAAGTCTTGTCTTTTAGTTTTGTAAAGACCTCCATTACAGTCATCGTCTTTTTCCCCCCTTAAATTAAATGAATAATCAGAATCCGAAAGTATCTCATACTGTAAGTTGTGTGCGAACTGTGCGATCTCTTGCAAATGTGCAACAAGTAAGCCTTGATGAATATACATACAAAATAAAAAATTAACAAACAAAAAAAAAAAAAAAAGAAAAAAAAATGAATAAAAAGCCAAAAGAAAGAAATAAAACAATTTTTCGAAAGTCATGGCATGAAATTGTTCTTGCAGCTTTTGTTTGACTGTGACGCGTATCTGTATCTGCTGGATACGCGCGTATCTTTCATAGGCCTAAGCAACAGTAACAGCAGCAAGAGCAACAACGAAAAAATTGGAATTGAAGCGAGGCGCATGAACAATTGAGAGCAGTAAAGCGGCAAGAAAAGAAAAAGTAACTTCACACGCACACACACTTAGACCAGCGTCCACCAGCAGACACACAGACGCACACACAGCTACAGCAAACAAAATAATAAAATCGAAACATGAAACATTCTGATTGTACATGGAAGTAGGTCAACCAGCAGCGCGGCCGAAAGCAACGCCAACGTCGCAGCGCGTCACTAACAACGGCAACAACGACGACTACGACGACGACGACGACGCTCTTGGACTTGGCCTCAAGCAGCGTACTCCCTGCGCAACAGCAACAGCAACAGTCATAGCCAAAGCACCAACCAACGCCAAAACCAACACCAACAACAAGAACAAAGCGTGCGCACACACACAC
The DNA here is from genome assembly GCA_035046065.1 of Chymomyza procnemis. Classification (NCBI taxonomy): domain Eukaryota; kingdom Metazoa; phylum Arthropoda; class Insecta; order Diptera; family Drosophilidae; genus Chymomyza; species Chymomyza procnemis. The sequence continues at coordinate 2,022,364 of JAWNOJ010000026.1, forward strand.
ACACACGCGCGCCGACAACAGCAACAACAACCAGTTGCGCTGACGGAATACTCAAGCATCCGCGTCCACTTGCACTTTCTTTTTCAAGCGCTGCGCTGCCAGCTGTCTCTGTTACCAGTAACTTTTTGTTTTTGTTTTTTTGTGGTTTCTGCTGTCACTTCTTTGGCGCTGCTTTTGCTTATTCTATTTCTTGTGCTTGTTCGTAGCGTTGTTGTTGCTGTTGTTACGAGCAGCAGCGCGTTTGTATCTTAAGTCATTCGTTTTTTATTGAGCTTTCGTGTGTGAGAGCTTTTATGCGTGAGCTTTCGTTGCATACATTTGCTTGCTAGCAGGCAAGTCATTGCATACTTTGAGGCGCTGCTTCAAATTGTATATTGATGCGCATTATTTAAAAGAGCATTTTGCGTGAAATTTAATTGTTGCCACAAAATTTGTTTAAAAATTAAAAAAATAAATTTTATTTTTGTAAATATATTTAGCACTGTGTAAGATATGCGTTTGGTGCAGCAGCTTTAATTTGTCGACAAGACATAAGTAAAAATTAAAAGGTTTTCACATTACAAGTGTTTATTCTAAAATATATTGGGTGTAATAATGATAAATGAATAAAATAATAAAGGTCACAAGTTGGGGTGTTATCAAACAGAAGTGTTGTACTTTGCATGAAAGTTTTGCCTGCATGTGTGCGTGACTGTGGGTAAATCTTCACTTTGAGTCCTTTTAATGTAAGCAAACTTGTTACATAGACTGTAAGTTTCCCTTTCTCTCACATTCTTCTCTTAAATTCCACCATGAGCTGGTGAACCAAGAATGAAACCCAAAATTTATATTAAGATAAGTCGCGAATTAATTACCGAACTGCAAAGTCGGCTGCTTTTGGAATTCAAACTGCAATTTTTTCACCGAACCCTAGTGTTATAAGCAGCGACGCCACCCATGTCCAAAGAAAACTTATCATTCTTCGATGCAGTGATAAGAACATACATAAGTCATGTCAACAGAAGTTCCTAACACTTATTACAAGTTTCCCAACTAAAAGCGCTCTAGCCATCGGCGTTCACTTGAATTTAAGCTAGAAATAGTTCTCACTGCATACCCGGTTTATGAAGTCCAGCGCATCGTCCTTCCAATGAAGTTTACATCCCTGAAAAATTAGTTTAAAAAACTTTATGGATTATTTAATTTTAAATCGTTTTGTTTAACTTACAGCTATCCAACAAAATATCTAATTGGTTCTCATTGGTTTTTAATCTTAAACGTCTTAACAAACGCACTCTCCGTAGAGTATGAAAGTTCAGATGTTAAGTTTGAGGTAAAACTGTTCTTCAAATTAATTTAAAATCGTTATTTTAATTTTAAAAATGTTTTTTTCAAATAATTAAAAGCAAAACTTAAGTCGAATAGGAAATGTTTTCTGTATTAAGTATACGCACACTTGATTGATTAAGAAAAAACCCTACAAAACCCTTTGATTCGAAGTTTATTTCTGAAGCATTATAATTCAAAAAAATTTATAAATGAATAATAATAAAAAAATATTAAATTATTTGAAAAGTGACTTTTGCTTCCCGTGTTGATTATAATAATAGCATCACCTGAAGGCTCTGTAGCCCAAAAATCTTAATCTTGATACAAATTTTAGTTGCTGAAGAGTTGGCGATTTATGCTTCGAACAGGGTATCGCTGCATTTTATATAGCTACTGCTTCAATACATGTTATGCCAATCTAAATTTAATCGAATTATTCTCGAACAAAATATATCCTGATATCTATTGTACTTACCTTAAGCGATCTCTTCTAATATTAAGATCTAAAGTTTTTATGTAATAATGCTTATTAACTTAGTCAAATACTTGTGTTTTACAAGCAAACAAACGTAAAGTTCAACAACTCATTGTTTATAAATACATCCTGAAAATACAAAATAAAAAAACGAGCAGTCAATATTCAAAGACAATTGGAATGTCACCAATTCACTTCCGAACAACTAACAAACACATTTGAAATATTTATTTTTAAATAAATCGATTTAAAGTACAACTAAAATTAGCATCCGAACAATAAGACAACAAAAAATGTAATCTGCTTAAAAGGAAAATTTCACATCAATTCACAAAGAATTTGAAATAAAAATAAAATGTTACAAAAAAAAAATGCAGTCAAGAAGCAAATGAGCAAAATAAACTAGAAAATTTCACTGTGTCCGATTTTGGTTAATTGCTCTGCTCTATATGAATTCTCACAACTTCAGAACAAACACACACACACGCATTTATCTCAACCACAAGAGTGCTTCCTCGAGAGAGATGGGCGCGCGGAGAACAACCTTGATGTTGATTTATCGATGCACACACCTCACATGCTATTTTGGTTTATGCTTCGTCTATGCTTCATCATCTCCTTACACTTTTCACCTCTGCATTCTACATTCTTCTTTGCGCCTTTTCATCTCGACGCAATTGTCTCGCCAACCGTAAATAACGTATCTGTCAGTCCTTCTAAGGTTCGTTTCTATTTTCTGTCGTCGTCGTCGCGTTTGTCCGCATCACCACTTCTTCTACGGCGCTGAGATTCTTGGGGAGCACATGCTCCGCGATACAAACATTTTTTTTTTGGCAGAGAATTCTGTTGTCACGCTCATAGGCTTATCAGTTGAGCAGATTTTTCACATTCTTCTTAGCGTTTTTTAATTGTCTAAATGCATGCTCTTCGCTCTCGCGGTACCCAACGAAGTGTAAAAACTTTGCCTTGATGCACTGACAAGATTAATCGATTGCACCCTGCAATCAAATTGGGGTCTCTAGTTATATAGGACAAAGACAAAGCTGCAATGTACCTGGTTTTGAAATAATGCTTAGAAAATGGGAGATTCTTTGATTCGGGCTTACGATTTCCTATATCTGACGCATTGTATACGGTTTTGACATAGTAGTAATAATTAATGGAAGATTTCTTGAAGCTTATCCTAATGATGCACTGATTTTTCGGAAGTCGGGATTTGAAGTTTTTAAGCTAACCACAATTTGATGCATACTTCGAATTCGATTATTATAAAATTTTTAAAATTCACTATAATATTCAAATGGTCGATTCGGTAGATCACGGAGTACCAAAATTGTCCTCAATTAGCGATTTTTCTGTCTTGCAATCTATTTTTTTTTCTCATCTAGAATTTAGCTCTTTGAGGTCTCGGTAATTTTGGATTTCATTAAACTTCTTTTGAGTTATCTTCGGTCCCTTTCATTAATAAAGGACGAATATAGCATCCGAACTAACCACGAGCTGTATGAGCTCTACAATGACATACATAGAAGATTTCCGATGCCCAATCCGACGAGGAAAGACGAAGGGGATGACCAAAGCTCAGATGGAAAAACCAAGTGGTGGAGGACCCAACTTTCCTAGAGATAGAAGATTTTCGATGCCCAATTCGACCAAGAAAGAAGAAGGGGACGACTAAAGATGAAGAGATCAAGTGGAGGAGCACCTATCTTGGGGTGACTATCTGGAGAAAACTTCTTCAATTATTATGTTATATTGTTATTATAATATTATTTTTATATTTGAAATAAGAAATTTAGAAATATAAAAAAAGTTCCTTAGTTTGCCAACGTAGTTCGTTGTATTTTCATATTTGTCTCGGACCTTAAAAATTTTTTGAGATATTAGTTTTGCTATCAAGCTTTCTTCTGGGAAACTATGAAATATTCGGGAATATCCGGGAAACTATGAAATATTTTTTTAAGCGTAAAATGTATTGATCTGAATGAAAGAATTTTAAATGAACCAAAATTTATATATATAATTTGCTTCGTTGGTAGTCATTATATTTGGTGGTGTATCTATAACATCTTTATATCTTAAAAAAATGTTTTACCTACCAATTACTCAAATTTAATTAATCTTCTTGTCTTCGAATTTACACCACAGCCATTTTTCAGTGATGAAGGGTTTCCGAAAGTCATATGTAGTCGACTCAACGTGCTCTTTGGGTCTTGCAACAAAATGGCGAAAACTGCTTATATGGACCGATTCAAGATTTACTATCTCGCAATACTTTCGCTGCTCTCTAATTAGTGAGTTGTGCACTTGTGTGCGTGACCGATGCCTTCTGTGAGGTCTCTCGTCGAATTAATTGAGTTTTTTACCCTAATTTGACAATGTCCGCAGCGAGAGCCTTCAATATAAAGGGAACTCATCTGGCTGAGCATGCCATTTGTTGTTGAGTTCAGGCGCCAACAAGAATCGAACAAGCGATTATATTTTTTTCTAATATCCTTTCGTTGGCCTTAAAGGTGTGTGTGAGTGTATGGTTCATAACTGAAGTAAAAATTTTAAATATACTTGAAAATTTTCATTATAATAAAGTTTTTAGAAAGAAATTTTTAAAGTTGACAGATTTAATGATTCTAATGAACTTCGAATTAGAAGTTTAAGTGACATTTATAAGTGAATTACAAACAACCAAGTGGAATACTATTGAAGATATTTGAAGTTAATTGAACTAAATTTCAAGAAATTAAAAAAAAAATTTATTTGAAGACTTGGGAGCTATTGATCTAATGCGCTTCAAAATTTAATGGGATATACAACAATGTGTCATTTCTTGAAGGATATCTTGATTAAAGTAGCAAGATTTGTGGATTACATCATCAGCTAGAAGCTTCCGCTTGGAAAATACTCGAAAGTTATTCAACATAGTGAAGCACTTTTTTACAATTCTACAGAATCTTCTTGAATTGTGGTGACAAGCGAATAATTTTTAGACTAAAAAAGTTTAAGGAATTGAAGGAATTGTTTTTTTTGGAAAATCTATTTATAGGTTAATCTACTCGATAGATTTCCATAAGAAAAAATGACTTGCAAAATTTGAGGTTAGGAAGAATTTAGTTAAAGCAGAGGAACTAGGAATATATATAGCATATATACCTTCAAGCATAAAAATTTTTAAATTTTTATACCATATTCAAAATTTTTATCAGGCAAGATATTCGGTCGAAATTTGTAAAAGAATAGGGACGGACTATCTTTATAAAGTTAACCGACCGCTACACTCTGAGTGGCGAATTCTTGGTCGAGGAGATGTCGGGTAGGACTTTCCATAGAAACTTAGTCAAATCGTTTCATAAAATATTTCTTGAGAAAAACATAGGGGCATATTTTATGCTAAATCGCGTAAGAGAAATCGCATATCACGTATATATCTCACTCGGAAATTAACCCGATTTGCACTTTAGAGCACACCCTATACATTCTGTTCTACCATGCAAAATCCTTTTTGGAACTACATTTACGATTCTTGCATCTGAAATTTCAGTTAAACAACAGTCAAAATGTGTGACGATGATGCGGGCGCATTAGTTATCGACAACGGTTCGGGCATGTGCAAAGCCGGCTTTGCTGGTGATGACGCCCCCCGTGCTGTCTTCCCCTCGATTGTGGGTCGTCCACGTCATCAGGGTGTGATGGTCGGTATGGGTCAAAAGGACTCGTATGTGGGTGATGAGGCGCAAAGCAAACGCGGTATTCTAACATTGAAATATCCCATCGAGCACGGCATTATTACCAATTGGGATGATATGGAAAAGATTTGGCATCATACATTCTACAATGAATTGCGTGTGGCACCAGAGGAGCATCCAGTATTATTGACAGAGGCGCCACTGAATCCCAAGGCTAATCGTGAAAAGATGACACAGATTATGTTTGAGACATTCAACTCGCCAGCCATGTATGTGGCCATTCAGGCTGTGTTGTCTCTGTATGCATCCGGTCGTACCACCGGTATTGTCTTGGACTCTGGTGATGGTGTTTCGCATACCGTGCCCATCTATGAAGGTTTTGCCTTGCCACATGCCATTTTGCGTCTGGACTTGGCTGGTCGCGATTTGACCGATTATCTGATGAAGATCTTGACTGAGCGTGGCTATTCGTTTACCACCACTGCTGAGCGTGAAATTGTCAGGGATATCAAGGAAAAGTTGTGCTATGTTGCTTTGGACTTTGAGCAGGAAATGGCCACAGCTGCTGCTTCTACCTCGCTGGAGAAGTCCTATGAGTTGCCCGATGGTCAGGTTATTACCATTGGCAACGAGCGTTTCCGTTGCCCAGAGGCACTGTTCCAGCCCTCCTTCTTGGGCATGGAATCGTGCGGCATTCACGAGACTGTCTACAATTCGATCATGAAGTGCGATGTGGACATACGCAAGGATCTGTATGCCAACTCTGTGCTGTCCGGCGGTACCACCATGTACCCAGGTAAAGACAAGTCGTATAGCCCTTAAGGGGTCCACACAAGGTCCATCATGATTGAATCAATCAGTGTACATGTGAATGCTGTATGCATGTTGGAAGCATGTCCGGCACGCATCAGCATACATTTTAAACACTGTGAGTTCACGAATGTCGTTATGCTTTCCTAGGACGAAATAATGCAAACGCAAAGTCATGGCATGATACATAAGACTATAAACTGTAACTGCTACTATCTAAACCAAAGGATGCTTGCCCTTCCAATTCCCAACAACGTTACCACAACGAACGCACAACTTACTTAACTGCCAGCACGCTGTATCCTGTGTGAACCGCTTTGGCAATGACTTTTGTAACGTTTGCAATCTGAATTAACGTTGTTCTTCAATCTTTTACAGGTATTGCTGATCGCATGCAAAAGGAAATCACTGCCCTGGCGCCATCCACCATTAAGATCAAGATTATTGCTCCACCTGAGAGAAAGTACTCTGTATGGATTGGTGGCTCCATCTTGGCTTCACTGTCCACCTTCCAGCAGATGTGGATTTCGAAACAGGAATATGATGAATCTGGTCCCGGTATTGTGCACCGCAAATGCTTTTAAATCTTTACCACGTTGTCAAAGATCCACAAAAGCTTTAGCACAGACACCAACCAGCAACGGCAGCGAGCTTTTCTACCACAACAAACGTGATACGCCTAAGCAAAGACTTGTACCAAATGCTAATCTAGCCAAGACCACAACCCAACAACACCATGTTATAATCATTCAATTTAAATTTAACAACATTAACAACAACAACAACAACAACAAACACAGGCAACAACCAATTAACCTTTTTTTTTCGTTTTGCCTTTTGCACATTCTTCACACATTAAAATTTTAAAACCCAACTCAAAGACGATTTCTTTTTTTATAATTTAAACTATTTAGTAATTTAATTGAACTAAAGAACTTTGAATTAAAATCGTCGCATTGTATATTTAAATAAGCTTTTAATTTCATGCAGTGAAAGTGAAGCCAAATATATAACTTCCATACAAAAAAAAAAATATACATATATAAACATTTTGAATAAAGACAATTTTTTTCTATTACCCACTTTTTGCCTAATCTCATGAATGTAGGTATTAATTCGGATAACTATAACAGCAAGATGATAATAAAAGTTATAAATGAGTTGTTGTATTATGACTTAAGCGGAAGTCAATAATAATTGCTATTGCTTCGAAGTGATAATCATCTTTGCTGAGATTGCGTGGTCTTCTGCTCTCGACGTATCTAGATAATGTCATATATTTGGTCTTGGTTCCTAGCCATATCGCCAAAAAAACACCCATCAGTCTAAAATAATAAAACTTTTAAATAAAGTAAATGCGTTGACAATTCAGTAGTAAACAGAAATGTTTTTTTATAAAACTCGTCAAGTTTAAAATCTTTAATTTTTATTACTCAATATCAAATCATACTTACGCCTATAATGATACAATAATTTATTTACTAAATTAATTTTATTAATGTTAAATATTAATAGTAAATGTATTAAATATGAGTATTGGTTTTCTTTTCTTTTCTTTTTGTTAGTTTAGTTTACAAATCGTATGATAATAATATACAAATATTGTATAAACAAATAATGCTTAGCCTTAGAGAAGACAAGTACAGACTGCGGAAAAACACACACAAAAACAAAATCTAAAACTTAATTATTTTTGTCATTAACTATTTACATTAAGAATGGCGTACAGTTATGGATGGCGATGAGAGACCTATTTTAAATAGTTTTCTTGTTTTACTTATTTTATTCCGATTATTAATTAATATTTTTAATGTTTGTTGTTGCTTTGCTGTTTTAAAGCTGTTGCAGCTGGCAGTAATTTTTCGATATAAAATTAATTAAATTTGGCTACAATGCATAACAGCTTAGGTAGGTAGAGTTATGGGTAGACGCTTTGTTTTTACTTTGGGTTGGGAAAATGTTATGAAATCTGCAAGATATTTGTTGATTTGTTCTGGAAGTTTAACTGCATTTAAATATTTTTGCAAATAAAAAAATAACAAAACAAAAAAAAAATAATGCTTTGCATTGTTTGTGAAATTCGTAAAGTTTTGCAGTTTTAAAGTAAATATTTGTTAAAATGGCCATAAAATATGTCACGACAGCGTTACTTACGCTGCTCACGACTCACGACGCGCGGTGCACGCTCAACTCTAAGCTGAATATTTGGCGCCAATTCGGTTTATAAATTTTAATTTAACTATTTGTTCGATTCAACATTTACACTTTGATAGATGCGCATTTAGCTTATAAATAAAATTTTAAGTTTCGAGAATACTTTTATTTTTTGGCTAGCTGCCGAATGACACTAGGTTACAAAAGTTTACAAGCACTGTAGAGTGTTTCTAGTATGTTTCATTATTATTATTTATAACAATCAGCTTGAAACTTTGCAAAATGAATTGCAAACTGGGCAGATTTGAAGCAGTATTTGTTACGATATTCAGATAAACAGTACAGAAACGCTACTGTAACCTAGTGCTTTGGCGCCATAAACATTACTAACCCCGACTGGGCAGCCTATTAGTTAGTAATTGTACCTAACTAACTACACATATTAAGTAATAAAATGTATGCGTTTATGTATATATCCGTTTATATGGTTAATACTATTCAGTTTGTATATTGTGTGCATATTACGAACACATTGGATTCTATTCCCTTGGTATATTTTTTAGTGTTTTTCTTCTTTTTTCTTTTTTTTTTTTAATTCGACATGATCAGAACTAACTTAACAGTTAAACGGTTTAAATGCGCGAATAACCGAGCGATAATAATATCAGCCCGGCATAAAACTAGCACCAAATGATATGGCCGGCTAACTTCGGCAGGCCGAAGTTGGAATACCCTTGCGTAGCTCAACTACATGTACAAGCTTTCTCTACAAAAGGTTCGTAAATATTGCAAGCCCCAAAAACGGGCGTATAACATCACACAACATCTAGATAAAGTCCTGAGCTCGCCGATATGGAGCAGCGCCCACAGTAGCCGCCACAGAAGGCACGACGCGTCGTCGTCGCCGTTTCAAACTGCGTGAAATAAAAAGATATAGCACATTACGGCAAAAAAAAAAAAAAAAAAAAAGCCAGCTATAACTTACCCCAATTACGCGATGCATAACCACACTGGGTCCAAAGCGATTCCACACCGTACCCGGTCGCATTTGAAAACCTGTATGCTCGAGATTTATGGAAAAATCACCCTGCGGACAGGCGCCATTGCGATTATAACAATCTCCGGCGGAACCATATGCCTGCGGCTGCGAGCCCACCGTGGTTGCATACTCAAAATCATTCTCAATAACACGCAGATCGGTTATGTTAATGCGCAACTTGTGGAAACTGGTACGTCCCGAATTTTGACTATTATAGTACTCATGATCGCGTGACTCGGGCGGACAGCGATCGGGATATTGTGTTTTATAATCATAGTAAATGGCATAGTTCTCAAGTGGATTGAGTGGTATATACTCTTTGGGTGAGTGACTGTTCATGTTATGGCAGTAGATACGAATCGCTCTGGAACGTACATATATCGTATAATCTCCGTCATTGTAAAAACGATGCATGCGTTGTAAATCCTGGCAGGATTGCGCATGACATTCTCTGCGCGGTGTGCACTTGTGCTTGACTACACGTTCACGGGTGGGACAGGCGATGCGACGATTTGAAGAGTCATAGCAGAAGACGCGACGATGCTCGTAGCCATCGCAATTACACTAAAGATGGAAGGATGGATGGATGTTTGTTATTCGTTCAACAAAAGCTGGCATAGGATACTCACCGCTCGCAGCACTTTGACTTGACGTCTGACGCAGTTGTTGCACATCTTACGTTTGGCAGGTCTCTTCTTGGGATCGCAGTAACGTTCGCTGATTGTCTTGCCTTGGAAGGACTCACAGCTGACATAACGTGACTGATAATCATCGGCACAATCTTCGGAGCAGCGCGTCCAGTCCGATGCAGTCCATTTGCAATTGATTTTGCAGCGCTTTTTGCTCTTCTTCAAAGCCGGTCGTCTGACATGTCGTGCCTGACAATACGAATCGTTAATGTAGACACGTCGCCTGGGTGTACCGGGTACATCCGGCTTGTAGACACGCGTACAATATTGCACCTTTTCTCGCACGCCCCAGCCGCACTCCACGGAGCACTACAAAAATATATAGATTTAGTTAAATGGCAATGCTTGGAAAGTGTTTTGTTGCGCGTGGTATCACCAACCTCAGTCCAATCGCTCATGTATTTAATTTGGCAGCAGTTGCGCACTTCTTTGGGTCGCTTGTCGGCGGGACAACCGTAACCATTGGGCTGCGTGCAGGTAACAGTGCGATTCTTTTTGCACCAATCATCACATTCACCCCATTCTCCAGCCAGCCAGTGTGTTACAGAGCGTTGATTTTTCTAAGTTGGAGGAAAGTGTAAGCAAGTGCAAGAGCAACACTTGGTTTGTATGACTTACCGGTGGCTCACAAGGCTCATTGTTGCAGGCTCTTAGACGCAGATCCTCGTTAAGCTTTTTAGTCTTGGGATTACACAGTTCATCCTGCACAATCTTGCCATTCAGGAAACAATGCACCTCTCTGACCTGCGTGCCGGTACCACAAGTTTTGCTACACTGTATTGGCATGAGCAAGATGTTATGCTTCAGTTAGGTGCTTACTTCTCGTAACCTCACTTCGAACTTACCGTAGACCATTCAGTGTATTCCCAACAGCCCTCACGGCACTGCTCATGTCGCTCAATCTCAAATTTCATCTCGCAATAGGACATATCGACGATATTTGAACGAGAAATACCAACGAATGTTTGTATGCAATTGTAGGTCTTTTCACGTGTGCCCAGCTGTCCGCAGGAGGCCGAACACTCCGATATACTAGAGACATTTAAACTGCAAGCATTGGAAAGCCGAAGGTTTGAATGTAAAGGCTTAGTTTAATTTAGCGATTCAAGCAATTGACTTACGAGAGCGCACAATCCGTGTTACAGCTGCGATACTCCACTTTGGGTTTGGCCGTTTCGTCGCAATTCTGTGGTGCCACCTTGAGTCCCTTGGTGGTGCTCACACAGGTTGGCATGCGATGTGTTGTGCCCTGACAGAGCGAGTCACAATTATTCCAGGCCTGCATTTCCCAACGATAGATTTCAATTTCGGGCTCCCTATAGTTTGGTTTGTCTATGGTATAGGTGTAGGTCATCAATATGGAATCGTTGTTTCGCGCGGATCCCGCATCAATCGAGATGATCTGCGTGCACAACGTTATTAAGTAAGAAGTTTTGAAATTGCCTAAAATTGTATTTTATTTCTACCTCAACGACTAAATTTCGTTTCAATTTACGGGAGTGAGTGGTGTTGACACGTTCTATGGTGCTATTGGAGCCGTTGTATTCAAAGGTAACGCCCGCATAGTAGTCCTTCATGGCGTACGGTATGACCACATTATTGTTGTTGTTGAGTAAAGGACGCCGTCTGTCATCGCTTAGCGCAATGTAATTCATCTTGGGATCGCCCGGCTGGGTAATGACAATATTGGAAGCACCTAGAAAAAGTAAGGTAAAGTTTTTAAAAACTGAGAAATAGGAAAGTCTGGAATGTAGTCGATAACATGAAAGTAACTTTGTTCGTATGGTATTCCTAAAATCGATATTTTTTGTTATCGAGGCATATTTCTGGTTTAGCATAAAGTTATATTGATTGTAAAGTGTATTTGATAGCCGTGTTTGGTTTTCCCAAATCTTAAATTGTATTTTGTTTTGGAACAGCTCAGCCAAGTTGATGCCAAGTTGATAATAATGTTTGATACGAAGCAATTTATTAATGACCGATGGCCTGCAGCGATAACTTGTGCGATCATTGTTTTTATTTAAATAGCAATCATGTCTGGCTGGCGCCTAGCAGTTTGGAAGACACACTACGGATTACGTGAGGCGCCTTAGTGCATTCACCTTGCTCCGTCTCATTATCAGCCAATTAACAGGGAACAACTTGTTGGCTCTACAAACTTGGCAACACTTGGCACATGGTGTGCGTACATGCATATAAAATCCAAATCTTTAGATTGTATATGGCCACAGAAAAAGATGTGTGGGAGGTGGTAGTACCTTATAGTATATACCGGCTGTCGTATAGACACGTAGATTTTTGTAGGCGGGCTTAGCAATTGAAGCCAAAATATGTGGAATTTCATTGAAGTCATAAAAACTTTTTAATAGCACATTAAACTGAAGACGCACATCAGCATTCGAAACATTCATTGATTAATTTATTGCAAAAAAAAAATAGAGGGAAAAAAAACGAAAAAGATAATAAATTACAGGTAAACCCTGGCATATAGTATGCGGGTCTAGTGTGCACACCTTTTGGTATTGTTGTGACATAGTAGAAACACGAGGGAGACTTCTTTTGCTTGAACAGATCAGAGACATAGAAATTTCCGGTGAGCTCCTCACAGGTATCGTTGCGTCCCTCGCAAACACCGCATTTATCTAAAATTAGAAAATCGATTTATTTTCGTTGCGTTTGTTTTCCGTTGCGGCACTTTCGTCATAGTCGCCATTGAAGGCGGCTGATTCATGACAATGCTCTTTGATCTATATTTACCCAGTTTCGCCAGAGAGTTGAGTTCATTGTCGCAGCCGCCCGGCCGGCAAATGCCATTGACACACTTGTCAAAACTGTCGAACGAACAGGTGGTGCCATCCTTGACTTTCTCTTCCAGCTGAAAATAGGGACCTTTGGTCTCCACGCGACAAAATAGCTTGCACTTGTCCTGCTCGGATACTGTAAGCAAAATGAACAATTATTTTTTTTGTTTGGAAATGTTTGGAGACTTTAAAGCCCAGGCTGGATTAGGTCCCAGATCATTGGAACTAATTTCCTTTAGCTCTTAGTCTTTCAACTTGTACAAACAATATTTCAACTTACATCCATATTTAGGTATCCACTTGGCATCGGGGCTAACGCCTTTGATATTCAAATTTCTGCCATTCATATCATAGCACTGTTGCTCACGCGAGTCCATTGTACCAGGTGGACAAGTCTGCACATTGCAGGATCTGTACTTCTTACGTGCACCCTCACAGTATTTACCACCATTTTCTGGCAGTGGATTGTTACATTCTCTGCGTGATTCCTGCACACCACCACCGCAAGTCAAGCTGCAGGGCGTATATTCGGTCCAAGGTCCCCAACCACCGTTGACCACCTGCAATGAGTTTCCTTTACGCGGTACACACTTGCCTTTTTGACACCAGTGGCGATGGTGGTTGCAGGGTGTGCCATCCGCCCAGGGCAGATTGCTTGAGCGGCACGATTCGCTGGCATGTGCCGTGGTCTTGCACCACAGACGTTTGCATTCTTCTTCCATGTGACAGCATATGGATTGATTGCCATGTATTAGCTGGCATTGATGATCCAACGAATAGATTTCTCCCGGTTGTTTTGTGGTCATATTTGGTATATATGAAGTGGGTGTGTCTTCCAGACAGGACTTGTCTGCTTTTCTGTTAGTGGAAGTTAGTGGATTATGGGCGGCGTGTGATGTGACAACTGCAAACTGACTTACTCTAAAAATTCGGAGACATAGTGCTGCGAGCATTTGGACCAGGACCAGGGATGCATATTGTCACCCATAACGCTGGACATTATATGCAGATTGTTTTTATTGCCATGCTTTCTATTGTGCGCCTTGCAGCGATCATCATCATCGTGTGGCATATTGAGACTATAACGAAGGCATAGATAGCTGCAGACAGACGACACTAGAACATCAAAGCTCATACTCACATGTGGCCCAGCTCGTGAGCTATGGTAAAAGCAGCGGGTAGTCCATTATCTTGCACTATGGAACACGAGCGTGGTTTACAAACTGTGCCCAGCTCCGCCAATCCCAGTGTATGGCATGTCTTCTCTCGATCGCTGCCACAGATTTGATCACTGCATGGGAATAACGAAAATGTGTCAGCACATAATTAGAATGTGAACGACGTTGTGTGAGCACCTACCGCGTTATCAACATGGCCGTATCATAGTGATAGCCCTTCTTGGAGAGAAATGTGCAAAAGTGTTTCAACAGCTCGGACGTGGAGTTGGCACGACGATTGCCACTACGCTCTGTGGCAATATTATCACGTAGCTCGAGCAGATTAACCAACGATATGTGTATGGAGTTGCCAATGCTAGCATCGGAGAATATATTCGATACAATTGATAGCAGTATGAGTATGTAGGATGAGAGGTCACTTTTATGAAACTCGACCATTGTGCCGTCCACGGCAATCAACACCTCCAGCGTGTACACTTGATTGCCCAGACTGTGACGCTTCCGGCGCGTTAACTTTTGCCTAACACTTTCCGCCAGCTCTAACGTCTCCAGGTCTAGCTCAAAGTCGGAGACAGCGTGTCTGGCATTGCGGCTCGAATGCCGCCAGACTCTGTGCAAGATTTCGCCGCCTTCATCGCTGCTGCTCTGGTTCACCGGCTGTATGAGTAGCGTGCCGAAACCAGTTTTGATATAACCAGTCTGCAGTGGGACGGACACAGCTTATAAGTTATGCATATTCATATTGATATTCATATTCGTTTTGGGCATGGGCATGGGGTATGGGTAATCGTTTTATGATAAGCATAATTACAATTTATGCAAAAATGTCAAGTGCAAGTGAGAAGGTTAATGCTTTTGAACGTTGGCCTTACCATTCCACCGCAAAGCGAGACCGCCACAGCCGAGTGTCTGTCACCTTCGACGTAACCCTTGTAATAGCAGCCCAGGTAGTGACCTTGTTCCTCGCTATCCGGTTCCTCTGTGCTGTTGTGTAATATGCGTATGACGCGAAACGTTTTCGAGGGTATAAAAGATGTATCCTGATGCAGCCGCAAATGCAACGTCTTTTTGAATATCTTGAGTATATACTCCGGATGTGGATCCCAGATTTGGCTAGATTTGCTGCGAAATGTGCCCGTCTTGCTGAATGCTGAAAAGTAGTCTGCAAGCGACAAATCATAATTGAGCACCATTTTTGTGCTTACCCAGAAGAGTTGTGTACTCACCCTTTTGACTGCTGTTGCCATCACTGTTCCGTTTCGATTCGTACAGCAAATCATCGGAACTCAAACTAAAATTGCAATACTTTATGGGCGTTACGAAATCACTACGATTATCATCGCCAATATCCTCAAAGTCACCAATGTCGTCATCATTCTCAATATCATCCTCGTCACTCCAATTCACCACTATCGTATCGTTGACAAATGTCGTGGGTGGATCTATAAAGTGTGTGGGTACAACAAGCGGTGTTCCGTTTATTTTGATTACTTGCTGCCCACTGCTTGGCGCACTGCTGTACACAAAGATTAGGACTCCGGCCAGACCCAGCACTACCACGGTGCATATGAGCCAGGCGTGTTGTTGCCAATGTGTTGACATATTGTTATACTTTTCCTTAAGCCACCATTCGCAGGTCTTCTTCAGCGCGAGCTGTAATGCAAACCAAGAGTAACCGAACAGTTAACCAGAATGCTCAAGTGGGCAGGTTTAGTAGGTAGGTAGGTGGCTAGGTCTAGTAAAGCAACTATGGATGTAATCGTTCACACGTCTCTAGCGGTACTGACAATGACTACGTTTTGGGTCCCAGCATTTGCAGCATTCTTTCATAACCAACGGCCTCTGGCGTAGGCTTCTAAAGCCAAGCGCGTGTTCTGATAAGGGTTTGAGACTTATTGCACGTTTAATATGTTTCGGATTTTTGGTAAAGGTATTTGAAAAATTACTAGGCATTTTTGGGATTACCAGAGTTGGCGATTATGCGTACATTTCGGGGCTAGAGAAACTATATACTTCCTGTAGGTTTTGCAAAATGTTGCTAGGTCGTTGCTGCATTGAATCTTGGGTTGCATTGCCCATTCATTTCACATTTTCTTTGTGAACTATTTGAGCTTTGGATTTTGTAGCTAAATATAAAATAAAGTAATAAAAATATTTCTTTCGTAGGACTGGAGTTGATTATTTGAGAAATAATACATGGAAATGTATTAAAATATTTCAAAACACTGAAAAAACCGCAGAGTACGGGTCTGTGGAGATATAGTGGGGTTAAAACTACTCCGTCGCACACGTGTTGAGTGGTGAGCTACCCCTTTGTTGTGGGAGTATAGGAGTGGAAGAACAACAATGAAAGCTCGCTGAAAAAAGTGTTCCTATGAGTAAAAAATTAAATTTTAGTATTCCGAGTTCCTTTGTGAAGATTAGTTAGGTCAAAGTTCTATCTCTATGGCATAAATAATCAGATTACCCCTAATCTTCCATACTCTATTACGGATTGGTTTATGCTATCAAAGAGGTGTGGGTATGCGTTCTTCGGCAGTCGTTTTTGGAAGACAATTAGATGCTCTTACATATGATTGCAAACCCCGGATTGGCTTATGCTATCAATGAGCTGTGGGTATGAAATCTTAACGTTCTTCTGAGGGCAACTTTGAGCGATAAGCAGATACCATTGCATAACCTTCTATAACCTATTTCGGAGTGACTTAATGGCTTTTAATGAGGTATGGGTGTGCGATCTCAACATTCTTCTGCAGGCATCTTTGAAAGAAAATCGAGTAATCTTGTATAAAATCTCTTCCCCATTCTGAATCGGCTTTTATTGAGGTATGCATCTTTGCAAGATAGTCCGATACTCTTGTATACCATTCAATACTTTATTTCGGATTGGTTTATGCTATCAAAGAGGTGTGGGTATGCGAAAACGTCTTCGACAGGCATCGTTGAAGGATCATGAGACTTGAGCTGTTGCAACCTAGAGGGAAATAACCTTTTGCATTTTAGTCGTGCAGCGCGCCAAATGTATCTTGACTACATTTTTTCAATAAGAGTGACTAAAAATAATTTAGTATTCCAAAAAAATCGAAAATTTATTAATCTCATATTAGAAGAATAACTACAACCTTCTAAAATACCAATATTTCTACAAAAATATTATGACATTTTTTGGCGTAATTCCTCCAAACTCGTAACAAAAGAATATGATTTCCGCTAATGCGATTAAACACATTCAAACAACGCAAAGTTACCCAAACCGAGTGAGCTCAAGCATTTTGGGTGGTCTCATCATAAAGCCATAAGAAAAAAAAAACACCAACAAGTCAATGTAGGACAATGCTGTCCACTAATAATAGCAATTTTATGGCCCAACTTATTTATTTTATATTTATAGCACTTTTCAATATAAAGTCATTAATTTCGTCTAAGACGAGTGACCAGTTGAGGTCCATAAATAGCCGAATAGACAATTGAGTCGTAAATTTTTTGAAGGTTTACGTGTTCATAAAAAAAGTACTTATGTAAATGCTTTGTTCCGAAATACTATAACTATCTGGTTTTGATTACAGCGACCACAGAAACCGCATAGTTGGGATTTGAAAATTTGAACGGAAATACAAAATCACGCGCCAAATGAAGCAGCGGCAGCAGCAGCCGCGCACGGCACGAATATGTTGCTCGAAAATTATATTATTAGCATTAAAATAAGAAAAAAAAATTAAGTTTTGTTAAAAAAAAAATATGTACAAAACAAATTTTAATTAAATAAATGTGCGTTGCAGTCACAAAGTTCACAAAGCGCAGTCATGAAATTAAAATTTGAAATTCCTAAAAAATAATTCACTTAATTTGCCAAACATTAAATTAATTTATTTGAATTTGTGGCATTTTAATTTGTTAATTTGACAACGACTGCATACATATTTAATGCACTTAATTTCAAAAAATTTAAAGCATTTAACATTTTTGTGGCTCACTTAATATTTTATTATCTTTTATTTTTATTTATCTTTATTTTTTTTTTGCAAATTTTCACACACACTTAAAATTGCCTTTGGCACACTTTGCACCTTTTGCATTTTAACTAATTTTATTTTGAGACAAAGCAAAAGCAAAAAATAAAATTTGCCAAAAATAAAATCGAAAAAAAAGAAATAACAATGTGCGAATGTGAGGAAGTGTTTTCAACAGCTCGAGGCGGCTTCAAGCCAAAGGCCAGTCATCCGACAGTCCCCAATCAACGGACAAGTGCCAAGAGCCAAGAGCTCCCCAATGACCAATGACTATCGGTAATCGGTAGCAGGTGCAAATTGTTTTGCAAATCGTGCTGGCAGCCATTATTTGGTGGTCAAGGTGTTAGGGGCGTCCATTTGTGTGGCCTGTCAGTTCATCAATTATGCCTTCAATCACTCAAGCGCACATTTGATGTATAGCTCTTGCAATAATGGGCCAGCCACTGTGTCCCAGAGTTATCTGACAATATTGAGTGGTTCACGAATTATGCAAATTAAAGCAAAAGCTTCCGCAACAGGTGGGCAAGGTTCAAGGAATTAGAGCAAATATAGAGGTATTTAATTTTATTTTTATTTTTAATTCTTTTCTCCTTTGGATAAGTCAATCAAGTTGAAGCGCTTTGATTAAACTTCGGTTGTGCTTTTGCTTCTATTCAATTTTTAAATAGTTTCATATCGTGTGCTGAGCTGATCCTTTTTTTTTAATTCTATATTTTGCTTTTTTACTTTTATTTAAGATTTTTAGAATATAATTGCACAAAGTTGCAAAAAAATGGCTGATAGCAGCAGCAGAAGTTGGCAATACGCCAAGTTGCAATATTTGCCGCAAGAGGGCGCCATTAAACAAAATGTAATCAAGCCGAGTCTTTGAAAGTTAAGCTAAGCTTTTGAGCAAAAGAATCCGAGAGGGGGTCGAAATGTATAGTATACTCCCCGACTGATTACTATTGCCTTAAGGACTGGCGGCATTTTGTGAACGAAGGACTACAGATAAACCAAAAAACTGTGGCTAGGATTATATTCAATTTGTCGAAAAATCTAAAAATTAAAATCTTTCCTATGAAATGGGCTGGTGGTATATTCAGAAAAATCATCAAATTGCAACGGTTGTTTCTTTGCAAATAACTTCAAAATATCTCATAGTCGAGCTCTAAGCCCTCTGGTTCCGAATCTTGAGTGTTTAATAAAAAATTATTCGCCTAAATATGAAGCCATATTTTCAATTCAGTTGTTTCTATGCAAGCAACTTCAGAAGTAGTTCATAATCGAGATTGAAGTTCTCTCATTTAATAAAATGCGAGCTGGTTCCAGGTGGTGAAATATAGACTTCGATATAAAGCTATGCCCGAAGGTCACATTCTACATTTACATTTTGAATAATTTCTGAGAACAAATAAACCAAAAAAATAGTTTGATAAAATGAGTTAAAGAGTCTTTAGTAAATTAAAAATAAATGTATTCCATTATGTTCATCGCTCCAAAGGCGTAGCAGGGGAACTCTCTATTAATAGAGGTTCGTAGATAACAGTGAGCTGCAGCTTCTAGCCGACTCTCAACGGCGTTGTCTCTAATGAAAAGAGATTTTCCCAGCTAAATTGCGCCCATTTACTTGCTGGGGTGAAATCAACTAACAACCTATCGGTTGAGAGGCGAGTGCGCTAGTACTACGCTGCCGAGACCCAAAAATTAGTATAATGCCACCACTGCATTGATCCCAACATGTCTAAAGACTTGGTTGCACTCAAAGTGTCCTATCTTTTGTGTTGCGTCATTTGCCAAACCAAACCAAAAACCAAAAAATTCGCTTCAGTTATTGCCCTCTAGAAGTTATGGTAATGCTTGAGCAAGGAACTCGTGCGTAACGTATACGCTATGTGGGCTCATAAATCGTGAGCTTAACTTCAATTGCTGCTACACGTACTACACAGTCATATATATGCAAATGTATATATATACACGAACCATATGCAAGCCATAAGAATCCGACAGCTAATTGTCATAAAGCAGCACTTAATGCGCTTATAAGCTTAACAAACCCCTTTTTCACAGCTTACACAAAAAACAGTAAAATAAAAAATTCCCCCAACCAATTTGCCATATGAGAAAGTTTGCAAAAAAAAACTAGCTGAAAAAATGCCAGATTCCACTTGTTACTTGTATTTTTAACGCAATTTATGTGATATGTTTACCATATAAGAAGCTCAAGATACACGTTGCGATGTTTAGCATAAATTTCTTTAAATGTTTTAATGTCGCTTGAAAATGCGTTCATTTGCATTGCAAATGCGCAACAAAACGTATCAGCATTTTTTTTCTTTTTTCTTTTTGATGTTTAAAAATGCTTATATCTTTAATTAAGCCGCCTTTAACGCTTAATTCTTAACAACAACAAAAAAAAAGAAAAATACATGGAAGTCGCATTTTTATGAACTTGTTTCAGCAACAACCTTATAAATATGCAAAATAAGTGCGTGCCTGCCTTCTTTTATCAAAGGCAAAATGTACAACTGGACTGGCCCACCGAGTGCCGTTTTATGTTGTTTCATAATATTACTTCATTTAATTTAGTTAATTTATTATTAAAATCAAGTGGTTGCTTGCTGCGTTCTGACTAATTGAGCAGCGCCGCCGCAGAAGCACAAAAAACAGCACAAAAAAAAAAAACGAAATACAAAATCTCAGAATCCCAAAACCCAAAAACCTGTTCTGAGGTCCAGCAGAGTTTTGTCCAATGCGGGTATTTATGCTCTGACTCTGAAACAAAACAAGCAATTTGTGTGTCAGTCCGTACGCATGTCCATTCAAGCCAACGTAGTACCATAATTTATGCCAAAACTCTGGCCACATTTTAGCCTCAACTTTGCCGACACTTTGTCTGCGCGTCTGTCTCTTCCCAGTCTGCAGTCTTGGTCTGTCTTGATTGCGTCGCCGCGCAGTCTGTTTCTGCCGCAACTTTAGTGGCAGATTTGTTGTAAAAATACCAGGCGCATTCTTTGAGACGCTAATTGGCTAGCAGCTGCTCCAAGTCAAAGGTGTTAGGCGCACAGCAAACACTACTTATGTACAGACAACTATTTACTTGCGGCGTACGTGGCGTATGCGCAATTTGCGAGGGCAGTTTCGGCTGCGTGGAAAGTTGTAGTAATCTTGGCTATTTTCTTACAGTTTTTAGAATATTTTTATGTAAGTGTTGGAATATCTTTATTTGAGGAAATCGAAGAGTGTATATAATAGATCGGTAGCTACAAAGAGATTAGCATAAGCATGCAAGAGTTAGTTGTGATATGGGTTGTGATAAGCGATAACAACTACTCTCGGCATAGCTTGCTTGGTTATGGGCGGTAGCGCTGCTTGTTGAGCTGTATTTCAGTGCATTAAGTCTAGTTCCCTGTTTTCTTTGAAGATAAGTTTAATAGCAATTTATTACCATGCAGCGATGATGGCCGTCGTGAAGAGTAGTAAATTTATTAATTGAAACATTGATTGTATTGTAGTGGTACTACCACAACTATGACAAAAGAACCAAAAGTGTGTCATATAACGTTGATCTGCGCCCCACATGCGCGTCAGATAACAATGCATGATTTCATGGTATCATTTGGATTTGGGTCACTAAGGAACAGTGCTTCATCCTGGTCTCTCTAGAAGTGGAAACTCGACAGCTCACCAAAACCATATGGAAAGCCTCTATAGAATTTAGTATAAAAGCCACCAACTATATTGAGTAAACCAGATCTGTACTGACTTCAAACAGAAGCGGTTGCTCTCTACTGCAGTTGGCCACAAGTGCCAGACTGCGATCAAGCGGATATCATGCAGATACTCTGCATATATTATGTGGCGATCCAATAATACCTTCTTCCAAAATCTATTTAGAATGATTAAGTTTAAATACAAAAGCGGGAGAGTAAGAACTTATTTGGGCGCAAGCTATAGTTGTTAGTCGTGTTCTATAGGAACTGCGTTACTTTACTGTGAAAAGTATCTCCACGTATACTCTCTACAATTTGTAGAGTAAAGTATTGGAGTTTCTGTGACTAGATGATGCTTTCTTCAACAATTGACTTTATGGAGAAGTAATTCCAAGTCGACTCTCTGCAATTTGTAGAGTAAAGTAATGGAGTTTGTGTAGGCAAGATTAATTGTGATGCTTTCTTCAACAATTGACTTTATGGATAAGTAATTCCAAGTAGACTCTCTGTAATTTGTAGAGTAAAGTAATGGAGTTTCTGTAGATAAGATTATTTGTGATGCTTTCTTCAACAATTGACTTTATGGATAAGTAATTCCAAGTCGACTCTCTGCAATTTGTAGAGTAAAGTAATAAAGTTTGTGTAGACAAGATTAATTGTGATGCTTTCTTCAACAATTGACTTTATGGAGAAGTAATTCCAAGTCGACTCTGCAATTTGTAGAGTAATGAAGTCTGTGTAGACTGGATTATTTTGGATTCTTTTTCCAACAATTGCTTTCAAATGAAATACGCCCATTAGCTGTAAGACACACTAGTTTTTTTTTACGTTTCTCCAAAGAAACTGGATACTACAAAGCAAGCACTACCACAACTTCTATAGCAACCGTCGCACATTTAATTACCAGTAAGCGGCCACAATTGTTGCTTAATTTGTATTTAATGACTTAATTGCTATGCTATGCTTAAACTGTGCTGAATTCTTAATTATAATTATCGCTTTGCTGTTAAATAAATGCGCGCCAATGTGGCGTATACATAATCTGTAAAATGCTGCGCAGGCGCGCATTATTATTATTATTTTTTTTTTGCTTAGATCAAAAAACAATTTGAAAAAAGTGAGAAAAAACGAAGAAACCAAAACCTCGAATTAACACATTAACAGCTAGCTATTAGTTGGCCATATTAAGTTCTCAATAATAATCAAGTTAATTGCAGTACATTAGTAGTAGTATGGCAGGCAGGGGTTTAGGGGGGTCATATACGATTTCAAAGGCGACCCAAAATGCGAAAAAAAAACCAACGAACTTGCCCAAATTGTGAGATCACACTGTTTATTATAGTTGTGCACTTATATGGCCACACTTGCCTCTTGTTTTGGATCAACTGCAGCATTCGCAGCGAAAATCGCTTTACACTTTCATGCTCTACAGCAATGTGTGTATTTATAGAAGATTACGAAGGAATATAAATGATAAATAAATTTGTAAATTTTATGGTTTTAATTTATTATTTTTTTTTTCTATATATATTTATATATATATATATATTTTTTTTTTGTTTGAACGCTGGCGCTTTTATGCACGTAAAAGTATTCCACGACGCGTGACCAGCAATATCGAAATCGAAAACAGTTTTGAAAATTGGCATATTTTGTACAATGTCTTAAATACCAAATCGTTCAAAATCCTGCCAAACATTATCAGCCAAACAAGCCGCATGCTTCTTCGCTGCTGAAAGTATTTGTAAATATTTTGAGTTTGCAACTGAGCAATTCGCTAGAAATGTTTTGCACCATTTCCCATGGGATGGCCAACAATGTTTTGGTGAAAACAAACATGGTCACCATACCACCACATATGTTTCATCTATTGTTGTTTTGCCTGGAAACTGTAGGCGAAAAACAAGGCAATAAAATTGTGTAATTCTCTGGAATCGAATGATTAAATATTTAGAGGATTACCATCTATTTAGCTTTGGTGATTCCCGTGTGCGTGCAATGCAATTCGTTTTGGCATTTGTGTTGTGATTTGTTTTGTGTTGAAATCTCAATTGAAAAAATAAGCGAAAAACTAAAGTGCATTCGTTACTTCACGTCAACAAACAATTCAAAACCAATCGATCCAATCAAAGATACACACAAAATGTTTTCCCAATGCAAAACGCACCCATAATGATTAAATACGAATCGACACAACAAATACAATTGCGAGTACAGCAACAACAACAACAACAACTACGTACAGAGTTGCATATAAATCGATTAACCTTGACAAACAAAAAAAAAAGATGAAAAAAATGAAAAAAAACCAAACTAAATACTTAATAAATTGAAAAATGCATTAAACAAAATTGACTCGCTTCCATTTGGACTAACGAGCTCACGCACGAGGCCTCTGTCCGCAAATTCGATAACTATGTACAATGCACTGAGAGAAATGAAATGGTTGCTTACGGGGAAAAGTTTGCCTTATGTTTTGCGATAAGAGCAAATATGAGGAAGAAAGATTATTTAAGAGCTGCAATTAAGTTCTATGTAAGATATTTTAATGAAAAAATAACTCTACGGAGACTCTAGGTAATTTCTAGGGTAAAGTTAGGAAGTTTCTGTAGGCAAGATTAATTGGGATTCTTTCTTCAACAGTTGAATTATATTATTTTAAATTGAGGGTCTTTGTGAAATATTGCATAGTCACATTTCGCTTGTACGTAGGTGCAGTGCACTTTCGGTATTGAACCTAAAAGTAACGACAAATAATTTCGAAAAAGTTCAAACATCAGCGAAATAAAAAAGAAGTAATATTTCTTAAAACAGACTCCTATAAAATGTGACTTACGACATTAGGACTGTTATTGGAACTGAAATTTTAATTTTTAGTGGGGTTTGAATTTTGTTTCCAACGTAAACTCACCAAAACAATTATTTTGTGGACACCAATTATTACAATCTTTTTATTTTAAACTGTGGTATTACTTCTGACTAGTCGGGTCTCCCTAGCGTAGTGGTGGCTTCTTCTTTGTGTACTCACACTCGATCAGTTCGGAATTTGGTTTCGGAGATATTTTCTATCAACTTTTGTGGGTTGTGGAAAGTATAGCGGTAGCGTACTCGCCGCTAAAACGGAAAGTCGGTAGTTCGGTTCCAACCTGCAGCACTAGTGCATTTGTCTAGTACTAGCATACCTAGCAAAAAATCTTACGTTGTTTACCTCGGAATATCTCTATTAATAAAGGACAGCCGTACGGATCGGCAATAAACTGTAGATTCCTGTTCTCTTTGAACATCTATTAATAGAGAGATGTCAAAGAGAGATCAAGATATCTCTGGAGTCAAGGGAATAAAAAGTTAAGAGCATTAAATTTAATTATTACTTCTGACAATTTTTGTTTATTTGATATACCATATTTGCGCATTTCTAATATTTTTTGAAATTCTTGAAATTCGTTAAGCAAAATTTTTATGTGCTTTTTAAGGATCTGCTCGAACATAAGAAGTTGAAGATTTTGTTGCGTTTAATGTTCACCTTTGCCGCCAATTCTCTAAAATCTAACAGTTAGGGTTTTATTTTATACATATTTGTCATTTGAGGCAAAAATTAGTACTTTCAATATTCACTTAATCAAATCTAAACTCAGTAATATTCACCCACTCTTCTGCTTAGTGGAAAATGCCAAACTATTCCACTTAATTATTATCATAAAATTCCTGGAGAACTATATTTTTTCTTATTGAAATAATTAAATTTTAAATTGCGCAAAGAGGGGTATTTATTTTACTTTATAAATTTGTTTCCTAAATCTGAACTTGCAACAGTTCCGGCATTTGGCATTAAGTCTGGAGAAAATTGTATACAAGGCCATTGAATGTTGATTCTTTTACTTCTATACTGTACATTTTGTCCAGACTTAATACCTTTATGAAGGCGGTAGCTTAATTTTGAATTGTCATCCATCTTTTGGAAAAGTATAAGTTTTAAGCAAAAAGTATAAACATTTCATGGATATATCTGTATATCATTTGTCAATGATGGGTATGGCGCTGCAACCCTTACTATTCAAATACTACAATTCTAAGATGAAATTTTGCCATCTTCCCGGTTCTAGGGGTCATATTTGAAAAATTAGTCTTAAGGACCCACTTAGGAAATATTAAAGATCAAAGTCAGTTCTGCTTCATGCCAGAAACTTTTCAAGGACTACATTCTTGTTGAGATCTTTTCGATTCGATTTCTCTCAGTGCATGCACTATGTACCTAGCCAAGCCGGCTGGTCAATGCCTGACATGTGTTTG
This sequence comes from Chymomyza procnemis, assembly GCA_035046065.1. Classification (NCBI taxonomy): domain Eukaryota; kingdom Metazoa; phylum Arthropoda; class Insecta; order Diptera; family Drosophilidae; genus Chymomyza; species Chymomyza procnemis. Next base: position 2,048,490 of record JAWNOJ010000026.1, read on the forward strand.
CCATATAGACAAGGCACATGGCCCAGTACTATTTGACCGAGCGCCCCAGCAACAATTTCGCTGAGTTAATTATTACGTGTTTAACCTTGAATTTTATGTTTCGATCGTTTTAAAGCTATAAAATAATCATCTTTGTTTAGTTTTTCGCAACTAGAAAAAAGAAAAAAATATAAAATAAGAGCAGAAAATTAAGGCAAAAAATGGTTTTTGGCAGCAGGCCGCCTTACGCCTAATGTGGGGATATAATTTTGCTTCTCTATTTATTTATTTAAACCAATTGAAAATTTTAGAATTTCAGACGCTGAACATGACTCATGCTTCATAGAGAGAAACATACTGGCCACACTTCGAGTAACTAACAGCAAATGCAATTTTCGGTTATCGAATAATTTAAATCGAAATTTGTTTATTTGCTTTGGCATACACTGCAACCGCAAGGTTAAGGGTATGTTGAGTTAGGGGAAGTTAAGTTTATGGGGGCGGTACTTGAGTTGCTGAAAAAAGAAAAGGCGAAAAAGGAATCTGAGGAATGAGTTGAAAAGTTTAACATAAATATGAAAAACATATGTTTGAAGAAAAATTTAATTGCAAAACTCAAAAATAGTTTAGAGAATATATTTTTTTAAGAAATAAACTGCTTTACTTTGAAATGCAACAAATATGCCTGAGAGTATTTTATAGTCCGCATATTGTCACACTTATATTCTACCTTATTTTATTTATTTATGTTTTTGTTATGTTTTACTTGCATTCAATTGTACTTAATTTTATTGCTTTATTTTTACAATTATTTGGCACACTTTTGAACAACTTGTAAAACTCACAACGTGTGTTTCCAGTTGGTTATTTTTTTGTTTTTATGGTCACGCACGGCGTATGAGTGATATGTACACATGTCGTATACGTTGATTACACATTTTTATTATGATTATTTTTTGCTTTTTGTTTTATATAAAGTCAGACTCGGGGTCTTAGCTAGATGGACAGTTGGACGGACAGTTTGTCAAAGTGTTTTATTAAGTGCGATTTGTTTGTATCTTAGTTGTGGAAAAGAGTTGTTGTAGGAATCTGGGCTGGGCACAGCTGCATAGATTTATTTATTTTTGTTTGTTTAAAAGATATTTGCAATTTACAGTCAAGGTATAAATTGTTTTGTCTTTCAAAATATACAAAAGCTCATAAAACTGATTTATTATGGTGTTTATTTGTTAAATATTTTCCTAAGTCTGCAAATGTTTGCATAGATAGAAATAAGTATATATGATGGGATCGAGGTGAGTGAATTCACTTGGGGAAAAGTTAATCTTGATGTAAGCGTTTTATCCTTGCAGTGTACATGATGTATAAGCTTGAATAACTTATAGTTGAGTTATAATAAAAAATAATTAGAAAATGTTGAAATTGGCTTAAGAACAAAGAATAAGGGGTCTAAAGAGCTTAGAGTGTTGAGCATAATCGAAACGAACCCCACCGCTTCTACGATCACAATCTAAGGTATTTATTTATTTCTTCATTTTCATAGAAGTTTTTGTTTAAAACGTGGATATTTCTTTTGAGGCGACAGTACAATTAGTCTTTGATCTTAATAGAAATGTTTTGATTCCGCCATTTTATTTTCGATATTCAATATTTCCTCATATCTCCCCCATAAACAAATATTCTACTTATTTTTCGAGCTTCATACCATGCTTCATACATCAACTTTTGCTTTATGGATTTTACATTTTTGTACGAATCCAATGTATGCTTTCTATTTTTGTCAATTCGTTTTGGAAAGTAATAGCGTTGCAATATTGACATGTTTGCTTCATATCCCCTAAATATCCAAATATTCTTCGAACAATCCAACTTCTGCTTTTTGAATTTTAACATTTTTTGCTTCCTGTCTTTTTGTCAATTTGTACTCCCTTCAAGTGTCTAACATTTTCCGTTTTATCAAAAGTTGATATTTGTCCAAATTTTCGACGCGAGTATTTTCTTTTATGTTTTCCTTTTTCTCAATTGACAATTTCTATCGATTTTCAATTTTTCGTATTCTTATCCTTACCCTTCCCTTCACCCATTATATTTCACGTATATTTTATATATATAAAACGTGATCGATTTCAGTAAACTTTTTTAGAAGTGTTTCATTTGATTTGCTAATTTGAAGTAATCCAAAAGTCTGTTTAATTTCTATTTAAATTCGTTAGAAATGAGAAATTTCAAAGAATTTTGAAATAAACTTTATGTGCACCAAATGCATCGTCTCAAAAATGATATACAAAAAATGAAAATATTACAAAAATAAAACAATTTCTTTATATAATTTGCCAGAAATAATTTCTTCATGCTGCTGTTCTTGCGTTTTGACAAGTTGCAAGCACACATTTTTAAACTAGATCTTTGATGGTTTTTTTTATTTTAAGTTGAATAACCAAATAATTTTATTTTAATTTTTGGTATGCTGCTTAGTTTATAAGCAAAATGAAACAAAAGAAAATTAAGTTTTGTTGTTCGAAATCAGCCTATCTTGGCATAATTAATAAAACTCCAGCAGAACTTTATTTTTTTCCCCCCCAAAAAAAAAATCATTCGTACGCAAAGAAACGATCTGCTTAGCATTTGATTAAAGACTTTTTATTGTTATCTAATTTATAGGCTGAGATTTTTATCACTAGTTTAGGTAAAACAGCATTAGGGAATTTAAATATCAGATACATTTAGCTAGACTATTTATTACGTTGATGTCTGTCTATCTGCTCAAATGGACAGACGTTTAGCTCTACGTTTTGATTATAATAAATTAATAGTTGCTGCAGAGACAAGTTTTTTTTTAACGATACAAAGCATATTTAATTCGCATAAAATAGAGTTGTTTATCTGCAGTGGATTTGAGTTTATACAAAAACGATAACCGCAACAAATTTATCGATAAAAAGCGCGCACTTCTTGCCGAAATAACAATTATACGCTCTTGAGCGATTACAATACAACTAATTGCTCTTTACTTCAAAAAAAAAAAAAAAACTGTGTATTTGGTTACTTGCAAAACTTTCCCACGTTTTAAGTATTTATTGCCAGATATCTTTGAATATCTGGTATCTGTAAATTGTTGCCCACAGCCTGCAAAACTCATAAATTACAAAATATGATATTTATTTAGTTTCGCCGCTTACAAAGTCTGCGTGTTTATTTGGACAGCTTGACTCGAAATGGGGTCTGTGTGTGGGGTTACAATATATGTGCTACGGGGTGTGCTGGGGGTCTTAGAGCGCTGCGCCACCTGCCGTGCGCAAAATGTAAGACAATTTCAAAAATTCAGCAATTACAAATTAGGCGCAAGTGTGCTGCGTACCCGCTGGCGGCAAAACGTTCGTAAATTCGTTTTTAATTTTTTAGCGCTTTTCGTTTTTAGTTGCCGCAAAATGTTGTAAATTAACAAAAATTAACTCGAATTTCAAGCACTAATTTGCATAAAACTGGCGAGTGGCCATTTCAGCACTTCAAAGGCTTGCACGGAACTATGTGTAGCGGTGGGTGGTGCTCGCGAACAGATGGCCCTTCATGGAACTCACACGTTAAATACTACACTAGATTGGCATTAGTTTTTTTTTGGCAATTGTTGCTACTGCACAAAATTTTAAATTGATTTTTAAAAACAAACCATTTTAATTGTTGTTTATTTTTAATGTGCCGCAAAGAAAATAGTATTTCTGCACGCATAGTTATTATAATTATCTAAACAAAAATGTTTGTTTAAAATATGTGAAATAACTTGCACAAATAATATTATATAATGCGAAGAATTTTATTATTTATATTTCTTTTTCTTAAACCGGCGCGCTCAAGTAATCGACTGAAACTGAGCAACGGCGACACGCTGAAACGCACACGAAACGCGTTTAAAACGCGTTCTTTGCAGTGTGACCGTATTCTAGTATTGGCGAGGTAGTACAGTAGGCGGAATGCTGTAAGCGCATTTCCTTAAACGCATAAATTACGCAGATCTTTGTGATAACAAAGCAACCAAAGGCGGAATTTAAGGCAGTTCACTGAGCTGACAAAAATACAAAACTTGCCAAAGATAAAAAGTATACATGAAGCGGTGAAATTTTGCATACACTTCCTGTTCTTTTGTGTAGAAAGGAAATTGGCATAAAAGGGCAATTTGTTTATATTAAAAATGCATTTGGTGGACTTTGTAAACATAAAAACTCTCTATAAACAGTAGTGGCAGTGTTGCGGTTTTATTTATAATTATTTATTTATTTAATTGTTAACAAATTGATTTTTGTTCATATGAAATAATGCAAAAGTTGGCTTAATTTAACTTTAAAATTAGTGCTTGGCTACAATAAATAATAAATTGGAGAATACGCAGAAGAGAGTTTAAAGAGTTATATTACAGCTAAGCGAATGAAATATTCCTGATTGATTAATTCTCTTTGCCTATAGTATAGATAAACATTTTGTTTATATCAAGAGAATTTAAAGCGATCTTTCCAAACAGTTTGGTTTTCTTATGCTCTGGAATTTATAGAATCTTGAGATGTTTGGTCTTTGAGTTTAAATTAAAAATACAGCTTGAGATTGGTTTTTAAGATTGTGTTGCAATTATTGCTTTGGATTGTAGCGTACCCAATTCGATTGTCTTACTGAAAGTAAGCTTCAGGCAGTACATAAACTTGTAAATTCATCGTTCTAAGCGAATGAGATGAGTGGCGCTATTGGAACTTTGACGAATTAAACCTCGTCCTTGAAGATTAGCTTTCGCTGTTTACTAAATGCAGCTGTCAATGTATGCTTCCGAAATAAAAAGTCATTTTCGGAATCTGGCAGTTGAAAATACAAATAAAACCAAAACCATAGTCCTACTAAAGGAAAACTTTAACCAGCATATTACTTGTAAATAGATTAGTCTAAGAGAGATTTTACAGGGTATTTTAAAGCTCGGAGTGAGAAGCTCTTTTGGAACTCGGACTAGATAAAACGATTAGCTCTCGCTGTTCACTAGCTGAAAACAGTGTATCCGAACCGATAGCCTCGATCTAGAGAGTTTTTTTACAAACCGATTTGAGTAACTCTGGCTAGCTAAACGGAATCCTTAAGATTCGCTCTCCCCATTTACTAAAAATAAAACAATACTAGCTTTAAATAATAAATAAAATTTTGGATAAATATAGTAATTTTCGGGATATGGCAACTAAAAATCGGTACAAATTAATTTAGCAAACTTAATGCCAATGTAAGCAAGCTTTTAATTAACAAAAGGGCTTCTTAGGGCTTCATTTTGTTCCACATCCTGCTGTTCCACTTCCCAAAGTGTTCCAAGTGTCAGCTAAAAACTCGTATACTTTTCGCTAGAGCGCGCCCTTGTGTATGCAACATTATTTCGATTGTAATATGAATGTTGTTATGATAGCTGCCTCAGGAAGCACCATGTATGTGGTTTGTCAAGTTATAAACTTTGCGTAGGTGGTGATATTCGTGCAGCCACTTACATGGCATGTCGCTGCATGTTGTTGCATGTCGCTGCATGCGCATGACATGGCCATTATTGTCGCTAACGAGCTGTGGCTTAAAGAGAATTTTTTGCACTAACTCATTAGCATGCGCTTACGCCGCTTCGGATCATTAAACACTCTGTCTCTGTCGACGCTGTCGCAATTGTTGTATGTTGTATATCGGTCGGTCGGTACGTACGTCCGTCTGGCTGTCTGTCAGTCTGCATGATGCATGTTCGTTTCGTTTGGTTGGTGTGTGTGTGTGTGCGTGCGTGTGTGTGTGTGTATGTGTTCGTTCCATAGGAAGGTTCATTGTCTGATTATTTTTTGCCGGCCGGCTGGCTGGCCGGCTTTGCCTCAATGACCATGTGCAATACTCAACGGCTGCTTTGGCAAACAAACAAACAAACAGACAGACAGACATACGTTGGGACGCTGGTAGATGGGGAGTGTGTGCGAGGCAAGGTAGAGACAGGCAGACAAACAAATAAATAAATAATAAACAATATGCTTAATTTACCGTTTTGTAGTTTTGCAAGGAAATGTGAATAAACTTGAAACGCCACGAAAATTCATTGACACGCTATGTACACATTGTACATATAAGCATTTTGGGCCGAAAATGTATGCCGACGATACACTGAGAGAATGAAAGGAGTTGAAATGGCTTGAGATGTAATAGAAGCAATTAAGATTGTTTTTAAGAAATCGTTGAGTTCACAATTTTGGAAACTTTAGAATGATATAGCGATGTACGAATTAAGTTTGGATAAGGTTAAGGAATGGGGACAGAAATGGAATAGGAATGGAACAGGAATGAAATAGGAATGGAACATAGAGACTTGACTGAAATTTTTTTGTATTGATAAGAAGCAAAATTTATAGTACATGTGATTTAATATAGCGAAAATTGGAGATTATCAAGAATTGAAATTTCGCTGAATTCTATTTGTATTAAGAAATATTAAATTAGAGCGAGTTAAATATAAAACAAAAGATGAAAACACGAATTAACATAAAAGTTTAAACACTTCTTAACAAACATTTTAAACATTCAACATTCAATGTTACAACATTTTTTCTCAGTGTATTTTGTTGGTTTCCCTTGTTTTGATCGGCTTTGTTGCTGCTGCTTCCTCTTCTACAAATGCCGTCTTGTTTCGTTATTTGGCTTTGTTTTTCTTTTGGTTCTTGTTATTTTTGTTTTTGTTGCTATTGCTATTGTTGTTGTTATACTCTTACTTCTCGTATAAGGCTTTGTGTGCCAGTGTCAGTGCAATATTTTTAATTGATTCTGATTATGCATTTGAGTTATGGTCTGTACTGAGGCGCGTCTGACATTCCAATTGAGAAGCATTTGTTGCTGCCATTAAAAATGTAAAACATTTTTTTATACTCTTTGATGTATATATATATATACACATATATAGTATTACAAGTTTGGTAGACGGTTGAAAGAACAACGAAGGTCATAATAATGAGATGAACATAATTTAAATAGCTGAACGTGAGAAAGTGGGATTTTTCTTTGAAAAACAATATATTTTTGTGCCTTAGAGTGTCAAAAGATTAAAGTTTAGGTTGCCCATTCTAACTAATAATAGAGATCGCTATCGATTCAAAATATTTTATTTCGGAATAAGTCTGGATAGTCGTTATCGAGGAGATAAGTGTGAAAGATTAAGAATATATAAGTGAAGTAATAATAGACAAAGGATTCAAGATAAATAAGTGTTTTAACATTTACGAATCTTCAAAGAAAAACAAATTTGGCGTAGCCTTCAGATCCCGAACTACTGCAGAATTTTGCATTCACCAAAATAAACTGCTTTCAAGTTTCAGCTTCATGTTATAGTCCAACGAGTTCAAAACTTAGACTGAAAACTTTTGAAAACACCTTCATCAATAATATCAAAATGAAGAATTGTAGACAGGCTGCCAACTTGATATGTCATTATTTATAAATATATAAAATATAAGATGAAAAGTTTGTGATTATCTTAAGGATCTCCACAAAACAGTATAAGTTGATAGACAACATATACGAAAAAAAACCGAACTGTTTGATTGTGAGTACACAAAAGGCTCATATAAAAAAAGTATAAATTTAATATTTTAAAAAACAAATTGAGGAGCTCTCAACGATAACGCTTATAAGCGATAATTGGGATTTAAAAATTTTTAATAGAGATATTATTTTTATTGTTGAGATAAGAATTTTTATTGCTATCAATAAGCTTTTGTAATAAAATTAATGTGTTTTAAAGTGGGTCATGCCAGTAGCTTATATAAGCAAATTGCGACTAAATCACATGAAGAAAAAGAACTGCGAAGAATCGTAAATTTATACTAGAAAGAAAGGCTATTCATTGATATCCGGATAATTGTTCGTTATGGGTAGTCAGCCACGTCGATGTTAAGAGTGAAAAAATAAGCAATTAAACTTATGTATGGATGAGCTATTTGCCTAAGCAGTAAAGAATTTGAAAACAAATAATACCAAATAATCGATAGATCGATAGCAAGAGTGGCACGTGCAACTGCTCTCGATTATCCACAATGCTGTACAGCAAGTACATTTTATAGTCTCAGCTTTGCTTTAGAGTATAGCACTTTTTTGCTTTCCCCAACATGATCTTCTCATATACCATATGTCCCTAATATACTCGGAACTCTTTGTTGTTGTTTGTCTTTACTTAATGCCACTTGATGCATATATACAGATATTGCAGTCATCCGGACAAGCCATTGCAATCCATTGCATTTTGAATGGCAGCCATAAAATTGACTAGCTTAGATGTTTCTGCTTGGTACGTCAAAATAAGGCAGACACTTCGGACAGACGGATCTTTACAGACAGTTAATAAAAATGAAAAAAAGAAAAAATAAAAAAAGAAATATTTAATTGATAGAAATGAACAATTTGATGGATTGCAGCGCCAAGAAAAACTGGCCAAGGCAGACAACACGTGAACAATTCGTTTAGAATAAAATGCTTAATAATCATAAATATGGCTAGAAATATTATTATTTGGTTTCTTTAGTGGGCGTCCTAAGACATAGGGCGTGCTCAGGCATTGGCAATTATGTCATTTATAATGTGCAAAGATGACAAGCACAACATTGCAAAAGAACGTGTTTTTTTTTGATAAATCATATACAGACTTGAGTTCCAAAGTTTTTGGCACATCTCTGACTAAGCCACAAACAGTAGCTATATGGTGTGTATATTTATATATATATATATATAGAGAGAGATCTGGCATATATGCCATTTGCATGTAGATAGCTACAGTTTTGACTGTTAAAATATGGCGGGCAATTAAATTTCTAAAAAATAGTCAGACATTAATGTGTGCAGGAATGCTCGCTCTTTGGCCGTGTTGCCCGCTGTTTTTGAAAAACTTACTCACAGTTAGGCTGCCAATAATTAAAATGAAAGAACAACGCATTGAAATAACAAACCCTAGAAGAACTAATGACTAACTGACTCATCTCACTCTGAGGCAAAAATAAAAGTTTTTCGAAAAATTATTTAAATTTTGAATATGCCGCAAAGGCAGCAAATAGAAAATTATGAGCTCGAAATAAATAAATATATGTAGTTGTAGGAAATTCGTGCTGGTAATTAAAATTTTCAACGCGAAAAATAAAATACACAGGTGAGCATCATTTATTTTATGTGCTCACTTCATTCGTTTCTACTGGCAGGCAACGGACTTTGATTTTGTACAGAAATAGTTGGGCATGGCATGATACATACATATGCACATATATATATACATCTATGGGTATTCGCATAAAACATTCCGGCCTGCACAATATTAGAAAAATAAACCAAAACTATTGTTTACAGTGTAAGCATTTTATTTGAATTTGATTAGAGGCAAGTTTTATTCTTCAACTTGAGCATAACCAAGAACATTGCCCACATATCATCATCATCGTCATCATCATTGTCATCATCATGCATAAACATCATAATCGCACAAAGATCAAGGGAATTTTTGTTCAGCCTGCAGATTTCCATCATCTGCTCAACTACACGGTTCGCTGAACGCGACAGTCAGTCTGGCCGTTGCTTTCAACTCGCCACTGTCATTGTATATTAAGAACTTGACTTTGAAGATCTTTGCTGATGATATGGGATGAACGCAAAACATTTACTCTTTGGTAAAATGCTCGTTGCAGTCTTCTGTTGAAGCTTATGTTTACGTTTTGTATGTACGTTTTGATGGCGCCACATCAATCATCGTATTAAAAATACATTAAAATATTTAGTTTTTTATCACTGCTCAAGGATTTAATAAAGAAGATGTCACTCGACTGACAAGTCAAGCTTGGGTGCATTATTAATCATCAGCGCTGGTAGATTGATGCAGTTGTCAAAGATGGAAGGCGTGGAAGAAAGTGTGCTTTTCTAGGATTCTCTTTTGAGGAGTTGTGCCCCATACATGCCACAATCACGTGTTGCACATTTCTTGCCAATAGCAGCCTGCAACCGTTCCCTATACCAGACGACGTTGTGTGTATCAAAATTCGGTTTCGCGGAAGCGCTTGCATAGAAATATGCAAGTAATTCGAATCTCTCTCAACGAGCATACGACTTTTGGGAGCACCACATAAAATTTCTCATAAACACAAAAACGTATAAATAAAAAAACAAAAAAAAAAAAAATTATATATATATTTTTTTAGTCTTGACATTGAAAAGTGCATAAAATGTAACAAACTCGTCACTTGGCATTTGTATGCGGAAAAGCTTTATGCAAAAACCTTCACATGGTTTCATTTATTCTAATTATTATTTTTATTTTTTTCGTAGCTCCAAGCCTCGAAGACTCAGCCTCTCAGACTTTGTCAGGCTGTTTATTTCTTTTGTTTGTTTGTCTCTGGGGGGAGTGGTGCCCGCCTTCTCTCAGCCATCAGCCTGTCAGTCTGTCCGTCTGTCCGTCCATGCGTCCAGCTGTCTGTCAATTAACCTTAGAGCTTTGCGTTGATAATATAAGTTATGGCTTTTTAATCGCTAAAAAATTTGCATGAACTCGCAGTCATCGTTGTTGCACTCGAACTTGTACTCATATTTCACTAAGTTGCTCAGTGCGGCTGACTGGCTGGCCGTCCGTCTGGCTGTTTGTCCAACTGTCTGGCTGTCAAGAAGTCAGAGTCGGAGTCATTATACGATACATCCATATGGTTTTCATTCAGAAAACGCACACAAGCACACAAACCTAACATAAATTATTCATTAAACAAAAATTTATGCAGAACTGCAGTAAGTGGTTGCTCGAACACTCTTTGTGTACAGCAACCAACCAATTTCAAATTGTCGAAAATTCAACGACAAAATCCAACAACAAATTTCAACGTGGCATGCTAAAATTTCGTAGAGCGGAGTTGGATATGTTGGGACCCCTTGGGTACGTCAGCCACGTCAGTGACCCAAGCCAACTGCAGTTGGCATTATAAAATTGATTGTCGTCTCAAGTTTTGCTTCACTTCTTTATGAATCAGATACACTTATGCATGTGGTTATGTTTTTGGGTACACTTAGCGCAAGGAATACCTTTATATAATCAACAAGAAATACATTTTGGTTTTCCCTATAATTTCGTGTAAGCCTCAAGAGCTCAAGGTAACTAATAGACAAAGCAATGAAGGAAGATCATTTACTTTTCGTAAATGTTATATGTTTCATACGTGGAACTGATTTTAAGCAGTAAAATTCAAAACAGATCATGTAAGTCCTTAAAGCTTTTTACTAAAGACTGAAAAACAATCATAATATTGTCTGCATCTCTGGGGCACTTGATTTAAACTTAGATTTATTTACAAAACTCAGTATGGCAATAACTTTAAATCTTGAATATATAGCACATTAAGATTTCGTTAGAAAGGTTCCGTAGTCTTTAAAAAGAATCAATAAATATAAGATTTTAAATAGAAAATAACATTTCATTTAAATTAATTTCAAACTTATTTTAAAGTTTATTTGTCGGAGTTCAAATATTCCAGATAAATGGGTGGACACGAATGTCTAAGCTACGAAAATGTCTATTTTATTTGTAGGATTGATTTCAAGGGTTCCACATCAATGGGCAGAACAATATGTCGAAGTGATGCAAATACCTGCAGCAAAGGCATCCCATATTTTAGTTTTGAGAAATTAACTTGTTCCATATTTTTCCAGATTAAGTATTTTTGTTCACTCACATTTACAATAATTTGATATAAATAAATAAATTGAGCATTTCAAATCGAAACTCAATTTTAAGATAATTATTAAACAACTAAAAAGAAGGGAAGGAAAGACTTCTCAAAATCGTTTTCAAACACGCTTCATTTTGTATCCTATATCGATCTGCTACATCTAAGGACACCTTATTTTAAAGTATAAACTGATATAGCTTTAGTTTGTTATACTTCGCATCAAGGGAGGATAAAAAAGTTTTAAGCTCCCTAAAATTCCGAGCGTCTTCAAACGCATTGGGCATACTTCACTATTTATCTTATATCGAACTTTGGATACATTATTTTCAAGTAAAAAAACTGATATTGCACCATCTTAATTTACTTGTACTTTTCGTCAAGGAAGCAAATTTTCGATTACCAAATTTTGAATTTTCAACTTTTTTTCATCTTACATTCTAGATAAACAGTTTCTTACATAAAATAACTTAAAGTGATCTTCACCAAAAATTATCTTTTACGCATTTCAAATTTGTTAATATTTATAAAAGCTTTCTTTTAATTTAATTTAATTTTTCGAGTTGCAGACTTCAAAGTTTCGTTTGAAATTTGACTGCTAAGTTGTATTAGCATCAAATAAATAAAACGCCTTCAATCAAATTCGCCTTTTTCGCTCAGTGCATGGGGTCAGTGTACTCTGTTTTGTAGCGTTCGGTAATTTGACAATTATTTATTGCTACAATTCGGAAATATCAGTACTCTAATGAAACAAAAAACACAAACAATTAATACCAAAAAGAAAGAAACAAAAAAAAATCGAGAAAAAAACGCAACACAGCACGCAAGCTCTAATCAAATTTGCTATGGCTCATTAGGGTCGCAACGTATCGCTGCTGAGAGAGTGCTTGAGGAAGCAAAGTTCGGCTCTAGAGATAGCGTGTAGCTCAAGAACTCATCTAAATGGTATCTCTACTTAATATGCAGGCGAATGGCACTGGCACTGGCACTGGCACTGGATACACTGACTGAACTACCTCTTATGCTTGGGATTTAAAACGCTTCCCAGTGGGAAGTGGCGGTTCCGTTGCCACCCAAAGCGCGACATATCGAGCGACTTTCAATAATACGAGCTTAAACTTGACCGCCAACAACAATGCGAGCAACCCAACCAACCAACTGACCAACATCATTAATCTTAATGATACAAAAGTTGTGGCTGATTAATTTGTTCGATAATTAAAATTGATTAGTTTGGTCAGCAAACAGATCGCGAGAGTAAGAAGAGAGAGAGAGAGAGAGTGTGTGTGTGATCGACATAAATGAATATCGATATGTTTGTGTGTTGTAAATATCGAATCAATCAATTATATTTACTGTTGCGCCAACGGAAGCAAATGCTTGGGACAATGCATGGTATGGCCGGGCGGAGATTGGTCGGTTGGACGTATCGGTACGGTTCGGTCAAGCAAGGAAGCGCAATTGAAAGGCGTGCGCCACAATAACCAAAATAAAACAAAGAAATTAAAATACGGCAACAAAAACAACAACAGCCAACGACAACAATAATGCGAAATAAATGTTCCACAGTTATAATAAAATCGGTAATCGTAAAAATGTTGTTTGCCTGGGAATTTTATCGTGATATTATTTGTTTTCATCTTTTATGGTCTTTTATGCTTTTTATGCAACTTCCGACACGTTTTGTTTGCATATATGCAAAATATACATTATATTTAAAAAAAAAATAATAATAAAATGTGTTGGCTGGTTGTTTGGAGTGAAATATGTAGTGACAAGTCTATTAACAACATTTTTATGGCTATTGTTGGTCATATGACAGACGATCTCAGCTATACGCTTTGTGAACTTGCTAATGAATTAGCCGGATTACATCCGATATAAAATGTAGAACCATTTGCACATCATTTATTTGAAAGTTTTTTTTCCTATTTTTTTTTTTTTTGTTTTTATAGATCATTCCATAAATCTTGTCTAGTTAAGGCACTCACTCAAGCATATGTTACTTACATTAACATACTTATGCGTTTTTAATGTCATTGGGTGGTGATCATTTAGAGCTGAGAAAATTTATGGAGTTTTGGATGAATTTCAAGGCTTTTTTGTTGCAAACTATTGCGAGTAAAGTCTATGGTTGACTTGGTTTCTTTCCGCGTGTAGAAACTTAAGTGCGCATTTTATTTATGTAATTTTTGCACTTAAAAGTCTTTCGTATGTTTTCAATTATATATATAAAATAAAGTAGTTTTGAGAATACTTTGCCTTTAGTGGACCAGTATTATTCTGCGCTATATAAGATTATGCATATGCAATTAGGAGTGCCTAGATATCAGCCATAAAAAGGCTAGTCCGAGTCTAATGTCAATTGCAACTGATTTCCGAAAGATCTTGCTGAACGCTTACCTAGTTAAGGCTTGACTTAATATTTATTGGATTAACTTTAAGTCTTTAATTTGGTTTCTTTGATTACTATCCCTATTTTTGTTCTACTAAACAATTTTTTAAGCAATTGCTGGTGTTATGTTAGCTTTGGGCCACAACAGATAATAATTTCCAGGCTTAAACTTACTTTCAGATTCAAACATTCCGAAAGGTTCCATTCTTCTCACTACACGCGTTTCTACCCAGCAAAACCACATAAACCAAATACAATCTACAGATCATCTGTAGTGATAATAAAGCTGAAGCTATTTTTGCACGCAAATATGCAAATACTTTTATAAATAATTGCCAAAACATTTAACAAACATTTTAAATTTGTTTTTAACGTTTACTAGCTGTTTATTATAAATTTTTAAAATAAATTTATTTACGAACTTGCTTCTGTATTCAAACATTTTGGGTAAATATTAAGCAATTATATAGATATAAAATAATAACCACTTATCATAATAAATGTAGCACTGGCAAAACTGGATATACCACCTTGAAATAATTTAATTAAAATGCTCAAAAAAGTAGGGATTTGTATAGCAGTCTCTTAATTTTGTTAAAAATAAAAGAGCGCATGGGAAGAAATAAGCTGTATTTTTAGAAATTGTGCCAAACTTTTTAATGATGAGTATATAGTCAGAACTCAACTTTTTTTCTTTCAAATGCATTTAATATACAATAACACATAAATTTATTTTCAAGATATATAAAATTATATAAAATTTGATTGCAAATCAAGCTGCAGCAGCTTTAAGATGTCAACAAATCTTGCGGTCAATTGATTTATGTGCCACACTTAAATAGCGAATTAATATTTTATCACTTGAAAAACGATTTCATTTAATGACACCTTTAAAATCAATTCAATCAATCTGCTGAGAAAAAAGATCACCCATTTTCTCAGTACATTCAACTTGTCAAAATAGTCACAGCCCCACAGGTACAATCATCACTCATTAAAACTATTTAATGCATATTTATATGTTCTTAATGCCACCCGCTGAGTTCTTACTATTTATATAAATATAAATATTCTAATATTTGAAAATCTATTTTCACATAATTTCTAGTTTTTATAGAGCATATGTCATGTCCAAGTGTTCATGTCCAAACCCAATTCACGCGGTAAAATACTTTAATGCATATTTATATCATTTTAATACCACCCACTTAAATATTGAGTTTTGTTTTAGTATTTATTGGTTGTTTATTTACGTTTAGGGATTTGAGCGTCTAAGCGACTTGTTTTCGCGCACAGTAGACAGACTGGTCTTAGCACAAAAAAAAAAAAAAATTCCATAATAATGTACTAAAAACACTGCGAGAAAATTATGTGACACAAAGCATTAAGATTAACACATTTCACACTTTCAAATAGTATTTATTTTTGGCATAAAAAATATTTTAAAAGCAATAAAAAAGGGGTTATATCATAGATTTTGCGAAAAAGTAAATTATTTTGTAACACAAACACCATTAAATAGGGAATGTCAAGAAGAGTAAAAAAAATCAAGCTTCTTTAATTTAGACTGATTATTTTTTACAAATATTTTTGTTGTCAAAAATGCCTGTAATTGTCCTATTTGGGGCTCGATTTTGAAATGTTAAAGCGTTAGAGTCTGCTTTTTCGCCATGGCTACAAGTTTGCACTCAATTTTTCCAAATTTCGAACATGTCGCTCGTTAAATTGACTTATTTCTTAATAGTCTACAGAGACTTTAGAAGGTAATTCACTGTGCATCGCATATAGTGTTGGTAAAAACTAAAATTTGTCGATTTATTAGTGTTGCAAAAGATAAATGTCAATAAATTGATTATTTAGTGTTGGTAAAAACCAAAGTTCATAAGCTTATTAGTGTTGCAAAATCTAAATGTACGTATCGTAGTGTTGGTAAAAGCAAAAGTTTATTATTTCATTAGTGTTGCAAAAGATTATGAATTCTGCTAACTGCTTGCTTACACTTTTTGTTCCCTACAAGCAGATGCTTTTTGCTTTGGAGAAAGTTAAAAAAATTTAGTCACTTATTCTGAAAAAAAAATTCTTCTTTGGGTTAACAATATAAATTTCTTTACAAGTTTTAGTGTCGCAGCACTTTGAATTGCATACGCCTCTTAAAACTTAAGATGATCGATTTATTAGTATTGCAAAAGACAAATTGACTATATATACCATTATTTTACTAAACTAATTATCTATACGAACACCCTCTTCATCAATCGCGATAATTTCAAAAGAAGCGTATCCATAATATTCTGCTTTATATCAATCTAATGTACCAGCTGCAATTTGGAAATTAAGTAAAATTTGGAAATTTATAAATAAATCTTGCACTTTTTTTTTGGGAATAACTATTTAAAACTATTGCAAAATATATTTTGTGTAGACTCACACAACATTGGCAGCTCAGAGCCAACACAAATTTGGCAATTCATAGAAATAGTGGGCGTTGGGAAAAACTAAGGTAAAATTTATTTTTGTAAAATTGCTTTCACTTATATTTCTGCTTAAATAGTTTATATTGGCTGGGAATAATTTCCAGCATACTGTAATCAGTTGAGGGGTAAACAAATAGCACTTACAAAAATAAATTTTTATTCAAAAATTTTATTCAAAATAAATCATGTCAGTGTTTTACGAATTTGAATTAAGTCGGCTGGTTGTTGAATTATAGGCATATATATATGTATATATATCAATGGATCATTGAATTCACTGAGAAAGAACTCGACTTTGGCAAAACAATCATCGTGTTAGAAGAAGCACATTTTACGTTAAATGCAAAAGTAAATAAATAATTAAAATTGTCGGCGAAAAATGGTTATTTTGATTGGGCACCGATGTCACTATATCTAACTTCACCAAACTTTTTTTTTTATGTGAATATTTGAAATCTAAGGTGTACGCTGATAAGCCAAGAACTATAGCTCAACTTTAATATAATACGACGCGAAATTGCAGCCATATCAACCAATACGTTGGTAGAAACCGTGAAAAACGACGAAAAAGGAGCACGTTTTGTGCTTAAGGCCATTTTGTGATTTAATCGATGTCAGCAAATTTAAAAAGTGGCGTAGACATATCTCCTGAAACCGAAATAAATGATCATCAAAATGAAAACAAAACAAATGGTATTCCTCATATATATTTATTTTATACAAATTTTCCTCTAATGAAATGATAAACTAAATAAAAGCCCTGAAACACCATCACGCTGAGGGGCTAAGCTAAGTCAATATATACTTGACAAGATCGCTTCAATAATTTTGATAATTGTAATGTTTACTTTAAAAGTATTATTTATAAATTTTCATAACTTGTGGCGTCAGTTTTAATTATTTAAAGTTAATCGATGTTTGCTGTACAGCAGTTTCGATTGACCGATTAATCGAACAATTGATTAAGCTAAGTGCGCCATCTATCGGTGACTTCAAGTATTACTGTTTCTGAGTAGCAGATTTTATTATAGGCCATAGAAATATAGGTCTAAAAACTAAAAAGAGAAAGGTAATCTAGGTATAGATAGCGAACTAGTAACACAAATAAAGACATGTATGTTCCTTGATATCGTTTCAATGGTCGGTTAGTTACTACCGACACCCACAGTGAGAGAACTAATACTTAAAAATAAGCTTCAAAAAATTGTGATAACTAAGACATTTCATAGGTTGAGCTATTTCTTGAGATATAATTTAAAAAAAAAATAAAACTTTCAATACGCTGAAAAGCGCCAACATAAATGTCTCTTCCATTTAAAACAGTTGATAAAAAAATATGAAAAAACGCGTATATTTTTTGTCAAGTGTATTAATTTTCTTTTATATGCAAATATATATTATTATTTTTTATAAGCAACATCAAATTGAACATGTCTAGTGGCGGTTAATAAATCTAACAAAAATATTTCTCAAGTCACATTTTTGCCAAATGCCGCACAGACAGACGCGCACTACAACAATTCCATGCCACATCTGCTAAATATATACGATATTTTTTTTAATTTAGTCCAAGTATTTAAATTTTATTTTACACACACACTCACACAGACACACGCACTTGAAACATGTGTATATATTTAATTTAATTTATTTCATATATCATTTCGTATGTCATTTGTCTATTGTATTTTCATAATTTTATTTCTGCTATTTATATCAACGCTTTTATTGCAATTTTTGACTTTTTCGCAAATTAATAAATATTTTTATGGCTTCCTTGCTGTAGTAGCTGGCTACTTTGGCTATTATATCATAGTATATATATTATGCAGATCGCTCTCTATATAATGTATAGAGCGTCTAGCCAGCGGCAGCCGTTCAACTCAATGCACACACGAGTTTTGATTAATTTCAAAACAAAACTAACATCTATCTAAAGAATATATCAAAAATTCTGACACGCTTCAGTCTTCTGCTAGCGCACAAATAAAACCAAAAACTGAAGTAAATAATAAAAAAAAAATTAACAAAAATTAAAAGAAGAATAAAAATACGGAATTGTGCTATTTTTAATTAGTATACAGCTCGATTGTTTCTATGCCTTGCAAAAATGCTATTTGGAAATTTTATTTTAGCCATAAATCTAACCTCAAAGCCTTCCCTCACTCATCATTTGTCTAAAGTTTTTTTTTTCTCTCTTTGGAGGGGGGACGTGGAAAAAAAGATTTAAATTTTTTTTTCTGCACGATTTTTGTTTGTTTTCCCTAAAGTTTTGCGCTGGCATGATTGTTTGGCTTTCAGGGCGGGCGCTGCAAATTTAACTAAATAAAATGTATTTTTAGCAAAGGGCGTGTTTAGTTTATTTTCGATTTTTTGTTCTTTGTTTTTTAATAGTAACGAAAAATCAAAAATTGAAATTCTTTTATTTTTGGTTTCCCGCTGAAAGTTTTGGCATAAACATTTGATTCAATTTCAATTTGATATTGTAAGCTATTCATTAAAAATAGATTTGTTATGCCAGCCAATTCGTTTGGAACAAAAATTTAACAAAAAAAAAAAAGTACAATAAAAAATTGATTTTAAATTAATTTAAGTTAAGAGGGCAAACAGCGCAAAATTAACAACACAAAAAGTAAACCGCTAAATATCTGCTCTGCCAGTAAAAATATTTAAATTTACCTTTGAGTCTTTAGCTCCAAATCTCAGACTGCAACCAGTGTTCGGAAACTTGACAGATTTTTTATTTTTTTTCAAAAAATAAACACACTCAATTTTTCTTTAATATTTGCAAAACACTCGATTCTTTTCGTTATCGTAAAACATTAAATGACATTTTCCACGTTCCAAAAATAAACCCATGTAATTTTATTCGTACACTCAGACAATTTTTTTATATAAAATTTTCTTTTTAATAGCTTTTACTTTTTTGCATTACACACATTAAGTATATTTTGGTTTGGTTCGGTTTTTTGGGGCTAAAAGCGTTCTCGACATGTACAAATCGTTAATATTAAAATGTTTTGAAACATTTTCCGCGCAGGAGGTTGCAAATTTTCGAAATTCGAAAGCTGACTGAGGCACATGTTGGTGAAAACATTAAATTTTCCCACACTTTTGAGCTCAGCAAAAATATCTCTCGGTAAAATTATTTTATGTTTTTCTTTACGTTTTTCTTTTCTTTTTTTTTTGTAAACAAAAGTGCGTTTGCTATATGTGAGCGAGATAGATGAGCATATCGAGAGACGGTTTGGTGGCTATAAAAAACTATGCCTACCTGTAGTTCGCGCTTTTGGAACATTGTTGAGCGCAACAATAAAATGCTTCGTGATTTGCGAGTAATGAGGACCCATCGCTAGCAGCAGAAATATCCGCAAAACTTAAAAGTTTTTTCGTTGATTTCAATCTGAGATGGTTCAATAACCTCATTTTATAAGTTTTTGGAAACATTTTTTTTTAAATGTTACCTTGATAAACTCGATAATAAAATCCAGAGAATTTAAAATCGTTTGATATTGAAATCTAGCGCAACTTGTCCAAATATAGAATTAGCGCAGTAGTAACTTTATAACAATCCCAACAAAAAACAATAAATATATTTTTTGATTCCCCTTAAGTATGGCGAAACTTGTAGTTATTTGTATTAAAAGCTATTCGAAGAGAACAGGAACGGAACTTAGTTTATAGCCGAATCCGAAGTTTTTATGTAAATGTTCCAAACTAAATCAACATTTTTTTAATCAATTATTTTTTCCACAGTTTAGTTTAAGTACAATATATTATTTCTAGGTTTATTTTTGCACTAAGCAAGTAATATATGCGCCTTTGGGATATTACAATAAAGATGAAGAAATTGTCTAGAAAATTATTATTATATTATAAATATGTTTGGTTGTTTAAAAAATATTGCTGCACCAAAAGTGCTCTCTAAAATAACCGTTTTTTTTGGAGTTTTATTTTCAAAAAATTTGTTTTTTTGGAACTTTCATTGCAAGCTTTCCGTGTAGTTTTGTGAAATTGATTCGTCTAGTATGGAAGTAAAATTATTGTAAACAACTATATTGAAACTTCAAAAAGTTTCATCTTTCTTTAAAGTAAAAACTACAGATGTTTTTAGTTTTAAGCTACAAAATAATAAAGCCAAAAAAAGAGAGATATTCTCATTGAGGCCGAATAAAACTCTTGTCTCAAACACGATGAAAATCTTCTGAAATCTGATTCCTAAAACTCTATAATATATATATTTAAGCTGATCGCCTGATTCTTTGAATACAGTAAGTAGACTTTCCTTTTTTCAAAACATTTTTTTCAATATCATATTATATTGCACATTGACCTTTTTGAAAAAATTTCTTCAACCTATGACTTTTTTGGGAATGATAATCCAAACTTATTAAACTTAAATCCCTTTCGGTTTGGGAACGATTATCGCATCCGAAAGAACCGTGAGCTGTATGAGCTCTATTACGATACAGCTGTCGTTGTAGCGTATTACGACACAATGTCTGCGTTGGATCAGACATGTTGTCCGTATGGACGCATCAGCGAAGAAGGTTTTTCGATGCGAATGATGACGAAGGAACACAAAGGGAACGACCATAGCTCTTGGAGTCACCAACTGGAGAGGGCGTGCACAAAGCAGGGGCGCCTGGCGAGAGCTAGTGAGATTGGCTTTAAGCTGAATAAAGGGGTGGCCAACTAAAGTAAAAAAAGGTTAAAAGTCTAAGGGATTTCACAAACCACTTCGATTTCTTCAGAGCCAGCATTTAGAAAACATATCGCCAAGATAAAGATATCTCGTTAATCTGTTTTGAAAACAATTCTTAAAGATCCTCAACAGAGAGCTTCCAGAATTTCAGCAATATATTATATTTCTAAAAAAATTCAAAAAAATTTTTAAAGCGAAATCTCAATAAAAATATTCCTATTCCGAACTTTTCCTTCCTTTATTCAACTGGTGCTGCTCTGATATCTGCTACGTGAGTCGAAAATTTGAATGCTCACGCACACATCGCACCGCACTGGTCACACTCTTCTGCTCTCTTTTAGCGGCGCCAAAAATTTAAATTTAGAATTTCCTTCCTATCTCTCGGATACGATATTTGCAAAGCAAAACTAATTTCGCGATCTTTGCTTATTTCTTCAACACTCTAACTACTTATACTTATATTGTAGATACCCCTAAGATATATTTTATTTAGACGCGTCGCGCTGTGCCAAATTTATAATAATTTTAGAATTGCAATAATCCGTTAACGTCATGCGGCATGAAATTTGTCAAAAGAATTACAAATTTTTTTGTATATTTAATTCTCGTAGTTTTCCCGACAGAAATGCAAGCGCCCTGCGCGTTTTTGCACTTGACCTTAGCGTAGTTCATTGCGAGTAAAACCGCACGCGAAACGCGTGCGACTTTTGATCGGGTTCAAATTGTACGTAGATACATTAGGTGTAAATAGTTTGTTCACAGTGAGAATAAAATTGGTTTTTTTTAATTGTAAAGCTAGTTTGTTGGTTTCATTATACAATAATTATATAGCTGTAGTACTGGATCTTCAAGATGACCGAATTCTTTGGCAAAAGAGCAGCATCAGTTTCGCCTTTTGTGTACTTCCAAAGCGTGACTTCGTGCGTGCCGTGACATAATTGCAACAGTCCGAAAGTACTTTGTTGCGACTGCGCCTAGCCTTAAGTTCCTACTACGTCTCAAGCTTGGTATATGAAAGCGTGGGTGTGCCACAGACACAGCCAATACGTGCCCCATGCACCAACGCCTTCATCCTATGAATTTATGGTCACATAAAATGCCCACAAATTGTCGGCTTTTCGTGTTTAGATATTACGCGATTTTTCCGAAAAAAAACATGGTCTGTGGTCCCTCAATACGGATTTGTCTATTTGGGCGCTAATTGGCGCATGTCTATGACACACAGACTCGCACGCCAAGCGGGACACCCCCCCTAGACTGCAAAAGTGACATAAATCTTTGCAAAAAAATAACAACAACAAAAAATGTCATTGTGGGTGCGTTGATCTCTATGGAGTGGGGCTTGCTCGTGTCATTTCTGCGTTTTTTCTTTGAAATCTTCTAGGAAGTTGATGCAATTTGTTTTGCCAAATGTTTTGTGCAAAAATACGCTCAATTTGTATAAATAATACTTTTTTATTTGATATAATTTCGGCATTGTGATTCTTGAGAAATTCGAATGCTGTCATTATCGTTTATAGAGCAAAAAGCTAGGCAGCGGGTTTCAAATTTATTGCCACTTGAACTGGCTAAACCTGCCCCCAAACGAGGCATTCAATGAAAAATCACCAAATTCCACTGACATGCCAAAAGTTATAAAAATGATGACAACAAAATAATAATAAAAAAAAGAAAAAAACATCGCTATGAATTTTAATTGCATAATTATTTTGATAGCTTTTAAAATTTCGACTCGAGTCATAAATGGAAAACCGGTGCATTTTATAGCTTCTATATACAAACCAATCTCATAATTCTGGCATTAATTTGATTATGTGTTCATTGCATAATCTGGCCGATGATAATGGGCATATCGGGCGGCGGCATATTAACCAATTGAGGCTTGTAATTACCTGAAAGTAAAAGAATTATTTTTTTGTTGTTACTAATTAAGTGATTTTTATTATTGCTACTAGTATGTTATTTGCGAATTATATTTTATCTCTGTCTACAAGTGGTACAAGTAAATTCAGTTAACCTTATAGTTGAACAATAATAAAATAAAGAAATATTCGATTTGGCGATTCAAGATGAGTTAAGATAGAGAACGAGGTGAATTGAATATCGAATTGAAAGAAAGATATGAATTGATCGTTCAGAAGATAGGAAATCGTAAAGTTTCTTATAGTCAGCGCATAAAACGCGAAAAGGTATGACTATAATACATAATTGGATCTAAAAAATGGTAGTGCGAGAGATCGAAAACTTTTAGTTACTCTGGATGAATGAATGACAAAAGAAACTTTGTTAAGTAGTGCGAACCCGAGTAAGAACTTCTGCATATATAATATGCCACAGCATGTTCTACGATCATTTCGAGAAAGTAATTTTATAAGGCGAAGTCTATAAAATCTTAATATCAGATTAGGAGAACTAAGGTAGTGTTTTCTAAAGAGATACTGAATAAAAAGTCTTCAATGAGAATTCAGAAGTTTTTAATATAATTATTATGATAATAATATTATTTTCGAATTATACGTTATCTCTCTGGAAACCTGTTGTCTTTATACTTTCGCTAGACGGCCTCACATTATTGATTGTTAATTGAGAATTAATTTAAAAAAAATACTATGCGCAATATTTCATTATCTTTTTTATTGGTACATTTCTTTTTTTACTTAATCAAATATCGAAGTCTGTTGATAAATCCTTTAAAACAATCAATCAATTTCACCCAATTTCTATCTACTTAATAATGAAAATTTTTAACAACTCTTTAAGTTTTTTGAAATGAGAAATATAGGGTTTGAGTTGACATTAAAAAACAATTTCAATCTATATCCGAAAGCAGAGGGGCAACTTTAATAACAACTAACTTTCGAAAAAGCAGAATAGGGAACAACTATATATTCCATATGTTGGAGATTATTTTTATAATTTAATGTAAAATCTATTAGTACTTTAAAGCTCGGTTTAGTGGTATCGATAATCTTTCTTTAAATTCAAATATTCGTTAGATATTTGTGTATGTTGCAGCACCTTATAGGAGTTTTATAAATAGACCAGCAGAAGGCTTACCCTATATACATGAAGGTTGAAGCTTCACTTTTTACACGCTGCGCAAATATGCGGCACAATTTGAAGTCCAGCTCTAGAATCACAACATCATTAGAGTTTTACAAACCCAACAACACAAGGCTCACCCCATAAACATGATGGTTTCAATTAAGAAACATCGAAAAAAACCTTAAAAGGAGAAACGTGTCAGACATATCATAACCAATTTAAAATATAAATTTATTTCAATTCAAGTCTGCAAAAATATTTAAAGATAACGCTTAGATCAAATAAACTCGTTGAAAATTAAAACTCAAAATGAATGCACTAATTTATTGTCCATTATGGGAATACTAAGTGTTTTTAAGAAAACAACTGGTAGTTAATTTCTTTCAAATAAGATTATTTCAGATTGTATATCTTATTCAGCATGGCCACTGCTATTTCCCACAAAAATTCCACCCACAAACGAAATCCGGCACACTCCTAAATATGTTTTTGTTTTGCTCTGCTGCTTTGTTTTCTCATAATTACAAACGTGGCGATTCATAATTGTTTGTATCATTTTCTAAAATAAACTCATAAAAACATTATATGTTTTATATGTTTACAACTTTAAAAATAAAAATAGGGCGTTTTTATGCTACACACTTGGCAGCATACATTTTATGGCAATTTTTACATACATCATATACAACATTTTTTAATAGCATTTGCCAATTATTTGTATTTTTTTTGGGTTACTACGACTTTGGGATTTGTTAAGGAAAAATGTATTCTTTGAGCGAAATTGAAAAACTACAATAATCGCGCAAGACTATTTGCTTAATGAACGCACGACTTGAACTTTTAACGGCCGGCGAGTTATGAAACTTAATTAAGCTCAGACAACATATTTTGTAGTGTTGGAAAATGCGCTGTTTTTTAGTTTTAGCTACAACTCGCAAAAAGTTATTTTTACGACAGTTACGACACAGTTTGGACTGCTTGAAATTAAATTCTCGTGCGAATTTTTGGCACATTTTTAGGAAGTTTTTATAGGTTTTTTTTTTCGAAAAATTTGTGCCGCTAATCAAACCTGCTTAACCTGCTGCCTACTAATGAAGATGAATATTTTTTTAATTTGAATTCTTATGCAATAAATAAATTAGATAAGGCGGCCATAAATAAAACCGGTGCATTTCGTGACGTAGCTGGCAGGGCTTTGCTCTACAGCTGTTCTCTACTCTTCTGATTCAAGGAAGTATGGCAAATATTTTGCATAATTATTGCTAAACTGCAAAATTAATTTTAATAATAATTTTTTTATAATTTATTTTGTGTGAAATCATGTTTGGTGTCATTGCTAGTGACATTTATTAAGTTGCCAAACCAGCCGGCTTGCTGTTGAAAAATCACCGGCGTTTTGTAGCCCAAAAAGATTACACTCGATTTTAAGTCTCTTAAGAGATTTTATATACTTTTTTTGTTTGTGTCTTTTATAATAGTAGGTTTTTGATATTTTTTTGGCGTCAAAAAAAATTGCTAACAACTTAGTCAGAAATACAAGAAACCGGTGCATTTTATGCCTACACAAGCCAATCCCAAATAAATGTTGTATGATTTCGCGAAGCATTGACAACATATCATTAATAAAAGAAGATTATGCTCAATCAATGCCAAATTTGCATTTACCTGGAAGAGGAAAATATTTCTGACTTTTTTTTAATTTTTATTTTGTATAATCCTGCAAAGGGTATATTAACTTTGTCATGAAGATCATTAAACTTTAAGTGCATTGGAAGCTGAGCTCACTTTTGATTCAGTAGAATTAGTGAAGAACTTTGGTTTTCATAGTTAATCGAAATATAGAGTTGTCGATAAGTCATCGAAAACGTAACAACGTAATTTAAAGTCAAAACTTATACAATTTCCTTACTTTTGACTCACAAGAATTTTTAAAGAATTTTGGTTTTCATGGGTGATATGTTGTGTAGCAAGTAAATCGAAATATAAAGCAATCGATAAATTATCGACAAAGTTACAACGTAGTTTGGTGAAAAAATAAAAAATGTTCTCATTTTTGAATGACAAGAATTTTTGAAGAACTTTGGTTATGTAGAAAGTTAATCGATATATGGAGCAGCCCATGATTTTTCAAAACGTCAAATTGTAATTAGGGGAAATAATAGGAAAAGTACTTGCAAAATTAATTATGAAAATAGTTCTATTTGCAGCTTCTTTTAAAACACAAAAAATTGAGGCAACCCCAAAGACAAACGCTTCCCGGCTAACATATTTTTCGTTTTCTTCCCATTAACAATCAACATTTAAATTTTTTAAATTAGCTTCAAAATATTTTTGATCAGAATCACAAGGAACCGATTTCAGTTTCACTTTCTCCGGGAACCTTTTCAAAACAATTCATTTTGGTGTTTTCTCAATGAATATAATGATTCTTTAATTGCAATCCCGCCTAAAAAATAATTGTTGTCTTCATTAGCGAAATTAAAACAATAAAAATTATGTTTACAATTTAGAAAAACAAAATACAATAGATTTTTTATGATACGCAATTGTGAGCATAAATTTTATGGCAATTGTTACACTTTATCATATTAAAGATAATTGTAATATTTTTATGATATGTGTGAAAATCGACATTATTTAGCAACGCAAGGGGAATTTTAAAAGCACACAAAAGTCATAAATCATTCGCATAATAATGCTACGTTGCGTAATTTAGTTGAAACATGGGTAAACTCGGGGTTGTGCTAGAAAACACTTTTTTGATATTATAAAAAACTATTGTTTTCTATCTGTATTCATACGTGTTCGAAAAATAAACTTTTTTGCACTGAACTGTGATGATTTTATAAGGCGAATATTCGAATGTTTACAATCACGATTAAAAATTTAAAGTATACATCATGCCATGGGGACTTGTACGATCCACAAGTAAAATTGCGGACAGCAGAAAGGAAAACAAAATAAAACAAATTATAGAAAAATTGTATTCTACATTAGAATATCTTCTTACAAAAGCTAGCCGCTTGTCATTACCTTGTAAAACTCGATCATGGTGAGACTCTCAATTTCAGGCATAATCCTCTGCCGCTTTTTACGCACAGCACTTGACATATTTTCCGGTAATACTTTAATTTTCGTTGCACTTTTTCTTAATCGTTTCTTTGGCCAACAATTTGACATAAACTCAATTTTGTGTAAAAATTTCACTAAAAAGATTTTCACATTTTCAACACGATTTGCTGACGATTCTTCGATGATCGAATAAATATTTAGTTACTGCGCAGACGCAACGCCAACATGCAATTTCCGCTGCTGCACAAGACCAACATGCGCCCAAGTAAGACATGTAATGCGCAGGCCCAACGCCCAGAGCCCAAAAGAGAGACCAGTGCACCAAAAGTGGGCAGAAAAACGCGACGCGTTGGCGACACCAAAAACCCAAAGGCAACAGCGGCGGCGGTGGCGACGACGACGGCGACGACGGTAGCGGTAACAGTGCGGCCCAGTGGAAACCTACACGAAAATTGCGAATAAACTTTGAAAAGACCAAAAAAGGAGCATCCCATCCAAACGAGAAATGTCGTCGGTCGTCGCGAGTTCACTAAACTGCGCTTGAGCCTGCGCCTGCGCCTGCGCCTTGCACTTGAACCAAACACGATGCGACAACGACTGCGACGCTAACGACGACGCCAACGCCAGACGTTAACAATTTGTAAGGCGTTTAAAAGTGAGGTTCACCTCCCAACTGCCCGTCCTGCCCAGCTAGCCGCAGGCGAGTCAATTGAGCGTGGCAATAAAACGTAAATTAAATCCAGATGAATCCTTTACGCGCTGCGACGCTTGCGTTGGAGGAGCAGAATAAGTTATGTTGGCTCTGGCTCGTCGGCGAGAGAGCAACTGAACGAGCGACTGATCTTCAGCAATGTTTGATGCTGCTTCGCGGATGCTGCGACAACTTCGACGTCAGCAATGACTGCGCTGCTGCTGCAGAGCTTTGGTGTTGTTCTTGTTATTATTGTTGTGGTTGTTGCTGTTCTTGCTGCTGCCGCAGCTGCTGCTAGCCAACTGAAGAACAAACAAGTTGTAAAAGAAATCAACAAGAAACGGCAAGGAAGGGCAGCCGCAGCAGCAGCCGAAGCAGCAGCCGAAGCAGCAGCAGATTTTTGACCGTTTTAATACAAATGATTTATGTCCAACATTGGAGGCGGCTGCTGCTGCTGCTGCTGGTTTTGCTGCTTTGCACAGTGGTCGAAATTGACTTTTTTTGAGCATTAAAAATTAACAGCATGATTTACGGCGTTTTTTTTCCTTTTTTTACGAGCTGCTTAAAAAAATATAGAAACATGATAATACTAAGACCTTTACTAGGAAGAAGAGTAACAAACCAATTTCAAGGAGTAGATCTTATTTTAGATCAGTGGTCTTAAATTTGAACGAGATCTTAATGATCTATTAAAACGATATGAAGCAGTCTACAAAGATATGACTATAAAAGATAAGCCACTTGATTTTTTCCTAACCAAAGATTTCTTCAAACTAGGACTTAAAACAATTATAGAAGCAGCATCTGATGAGATGATTTTATTCAATGATGAGTCAGATATAATACAATTTCGTAAAAGAAAACTCTTCGTTAAGATTCATAAAATAGAAATAAACAGTAACTATAGGTCTTTTTTTCATATTTTGCTTATAATATATATGAAGTATTTGTTTCTTTATTACTCAAATTATACTTTTGAACTTCCATTAGTAATAGACAATGCAAAGTTATATTATTTAAAAAAAATCTTATTTATTGGATATGCTTTATGCGGTTTTTCCATATAAAAAAAGCGTGATTCTGTTTACAGGTTTTGATCAGGATGGTATATACCGCGTAAACCGAGGTACAGATGTATTTGAGATTCTACAAAAAATTCAACAAAAAAAATATCGTTTTACTTAAACAAAGTGCGCTTAGACATTTTAAAAAATACATAAGCCAAAATTACTTTTTATATTTCGACATAAAAGATGTCGGAACTCTAAAACAAATTTGCTGTCAAGCTTATATCTATGATTCCAAAAGTACAGATGAAGAGACAGACGCAGTCGATTTTTTTTAGACATTCTATGATATAGTTTTTGAGGTAACTTTGGGTGTCTACGGTATTAGGTACTAGGAAAAACTACACATTATGAGCTAATATCAGATATTTATAAATATTTTTAATTATATTTTATGAAATATTTAACTTTCAATAGGTAAGCAAAACTATGTCGTTATCTTACCACCATTAATATACAAAAATTTATTAATCAATTGTAAAGGTACTTTCACTAAACCTAATATCGTTTATAGCGGATTAAGAAAATGACAAGATCAAAATTTAATTTAAAAATTTTCTTTAATTTGAAATTTTGAAATTCTTGCCAAGAAATTAAGTCTCGAAGTCGTTTATTAAAATCGCCATTTGAACGCTTTAGAAATTTTTGGGTCCACTTAAAGAAAAAAGTGGCTAACCTAGAAGAGTGGCACAAGATGCCACAGCAATATGACCAGTCAAAGCTTATATTTTTACTGAAACAACAATTTGTTGTTAATGCTAAGAAAGCACAGGCAAAGTGTAACAAATACCTAGAATTATTATCATTTGTTATAAACTTTAAGTTTAAGTACTTTGTGCAAAGTTTTTGGACAGTGTCAAACGTATGAAAACTTATTGCTTTACATGCTGATAAGGGACATATAAACAAATAGTTATAAATTAAAAAAAATTAATGAAAACAAAAAATACAATTACAACAAAGAAAGTACAAAGGTGCACTAAGAGCTTTTCCATCTTATAAATCAAAAAAAAAAAATTATTTCTTGGGCCTATTATATTGGATCCACTGTAGTTCTGCCGTGCCACAACACTTTTGTTGCTGCTGCTGCTGCTGTTGATGATGATGGCTGCCAAACGGCGACAGGCGTCTCCAAACAATTATCACAACAAAAGCAGAGCAGCGCCCTCGCATTTATAGTAGAAACCAATTTTCATTGTAAAAAATTAATTTCTTAATGAATTATTATTACAATTTAATGAAAAATGAGCTCCAGCAGCTTTATGGTCAATGATAATTTTTTTTTTTCTTAAAATTTCTTGAATCTGCGTGCCCTGGAAATGGTCAGACTCCGAAAACATGGAGCAACTTTTGTGTAAACAAGCAACCAACCAGTCAGGCGGCGTTTATGCAACATTTGTCTTATTTTTTGTTGTAGTTGTTATTGTTTTAATTACAACAAATGTACCAATACTAATGAGAATTTTCAACGGATTTGACGACCTCATAACTCAACAGGGTTTGTTTTTTAATACCCTATATGCCCTATGTGAAGAGATAGAGGCGCAGTTTTTAATATTATATTTTGGGGCAGCTTTTTGAATATTCATAAGCCAGCGAACGACAAACATGACATGTTTGCCTTATTTCACGATACATTCGATACATATCAAGAGCTATTTAGTTACGAATTTTATATGGAAAGAAATCGTATATAAAAGAGCCCTTTCATGAAGGGCACCTTACATATTACTGTACTCCACAAGCTGAACACTTATTAACGCTTCATTAAATTGCGCCCGTTGACAGGCTAAGTATGGGTTATGCAAGTAAAACTGGTTTTCTTAGAATTCAACAAATCACAAAAGATAAGATCTAAGTAGATTGAGATGAAAAACAAAAGCAACAAAAACAAAAAAAAAAA
The DNA here is from genome assembly GCA_035046065.1 of Chymomyza procnemis. Lineage (NCBI taxonomy): Eukaryota > Metazoa > Arthropoda > Insecta > Diptera > Drosophilidae > Chymomyza > Chymomyza procnemis. The sequence goes on from JAWNOJ010000026.1 coordinate 2,079,535, forward strand.
AAACCAAAATGCGCTACACAGAAGCAGTTAAGGCAGTTCCCAAAGAGATACATCAAGCTTTAAAAAGATTTTATCAGTAAATTGCTTATTTAATACGCTTTTCACATGCAACACTTTGCGTTAAAAATAATTGTTTAAAAAATATATCTAAAAGATGTTTTCATGATATGAGAACAGTGCTTAACAATTAAGTAACAATGATGAGATAGTATGAAGTAACATCTTGATTAACATCTCTAGCAACGGCGACAGTTGGTGAGTAAGAATAATTTTACGAAATTATAGAACATGTCAAAGAGTTCAGAGATGACAGCAGACAACAGGGAATAAGAACACTTAAAAGATAATATTTTCGACATTCAAAAGTAAGCAGATAATTTGAAAGATGACAGGAGACAGGAGACAGCATGAAAGAGTCAAAAAATAATTCGATGAAACAATAGAACAAGTCAAAGACCTATGAGATGACTGCAGATGGCAGTGTACAACAGAACAAAAAAACAGAATTTGAAGATGACACAGAAGAAAATTTAGAAAAAATAATAATAATAGGTACACTATCAACTTATAAATATGTTGTCTCTTGTAAAAGTGAGATAACATAGATATATATGCAAAATATAATAGTTGTGGGTAAACTATCGTGCAATAAATTTGTCGATATATTTTTAAGAGATTAAACAGAAGAAATCTCTGATTTCGGCGTTTTTCATTTAAGATGACAGTATTTAGGCAAATTAAAAGATGATGTTGTAGACAATTGAAGAAGGAGAGATTGAGAAGGAGAATCATTAAAAAGTGAGTGAAGTGATTGTGTTCCAGAGCGAAGCATATAGAGCGTATGAACATAAACAAAAAATTCACCTAAAGCGCATCGTTCTGGATGCACCAGCGTACAATCTTTCAAACTTTTGAAGTCTTGTATTTTGTATCTCTTGCAAGTTTTCATACTTGAGTAATTTTTGCTCTATTGTAAAAACTACTGAAGCATTTGATTATAAGCCAAAAAACACAGAGAATGAACCTTGAACCTGAAGAAGACATCTGCAGTGATTAAAAGTTTTGATAGATTTGATGGTTGTAATTCGTAGTTACGTTATACCTGAAAGCTGAACCAATTTATAACGAAATAACAAAAAAATCATTTAAGCCTAATCTTTCAAAGAGCTAGCTTTAAGAAATAAACCATTTCCTCGTAAATGTTAACTCTTTAGTGCATAATTACACAAAAAAGTTGATGCCAGTGTAATTTTCCGCCAAAAACAAAAAATCCTCATAATGCCATCTTAAAGAATTGCGACAATTTTGCAGATTTGTTATAAACAAAGTGCTTATTTAATTATTGAATTACATAAGCTAACTTAAACAATACACAATCTTACCTTTCGAATCGTTTGAGTAATTAAGCCCAAAATTGAAATCAGCTTTAACACGCATATAAACGGATTTAGAGATAGCTGAATAACCGTACCGCGTGTAGGGTATCCATCTATCCAACGATCTATCAACTCATAAGTAGACGCAATGAAACATTAACGCATTTGTGAAAAGCTGCTGATGAATATCGCGTCAACATTTCTCATAACTAACTGATTGAGAGGGGCCCCCAAAAGAAATCAACAAAAATTATAAACCATAAAAATTAATAAATTTTTCATATTATTTTATTACGCACAAAACCCAAGCAAAAAAAAAAAAAAAAAACAAAGACCATGCCCGAAAACAAAACAAAGTTCATGGCAATGAGTGTTTGGCGAGCTCATTCAAACCCGAGCTTTGGTTTTTTTTTTCTTTTGATTATTACTTATTTCGGACATTTCGTACTCTTGGGGCCTGTTGCTGTTCAATCCATCAAAAGAGATTATATTCATTAAGTTGGGCAGTATTTGGTACACTGACATTGGCTCCAAATCGAACTACTCATACGATGCGTGTACTATGTGAATGGATGGACCAGAGCAGCCTGGAATTTTTTGTGCATAACTTATATTTTTTTTGACAGTTCCTCATCAAAATGTGTTGAAATTGTTATTATTATTATGTTTATATGGAAGACGCAGCCAGAGAAACAAAAAAAATGCCATACTTACAAGCCATCATCTTGCCAAGGCAGCATGACGTACCAAAAATTTCCAATGAGAAATAATATCTGTGAACTCCATTAAAATGCCGTTCCTCTTGCTAACAATTGGGGCTCATCACTCAGACGAATTGTGTCTCAATTTTGAGAATCTGCCACAAAATGTGTTAAAATAGACATTGTTCTTGACATTACAAATAATTGGGCAGGCTGCTTAAACAAGCGCCAAATTTTAACCTTGTAATGCCAGACAGACGCATATATCGAGATAGATCTTACATCTACATATCTGTAGCTAGACAACAATTAAGTATCTTGTAGTTGCACAGATTCCTGCAGCTGTTGAATGTTTTTCAAATTCGCCATTTTTGTGCTTTACTTTGACATGTTTACATGGTCTAGCTAAGCTGGTAAGGGCAGCTAGCTAGAATCATAGCGATCTATATCTAGTGGGATCTTAAGAGCCCCTCCTAGAAGAGTCTACAGCTGTTTTCCGTCATTGAGCTTTTGTGCTGCGTAAAAACAGACAATATTGACCAACGGATTGACAGGCCACACGTCTTGTGTATTTATTGTATATAAGTTGTGTCTATTTGTAAATAGAGTTTAAGGGCAAAGTGCTTTACAGCTTCCGTTCTTTGGCCTTTGATGCGCCAAAGCATATTTCAAAATACTTGACAAGAGATATTGAAGTAGGACACTGTGGACGGCGCACACGGCAACAATGGAATACTCTTTTGTGGAACGTTGGAAAATCGAAATTTGCACTTTGTTCCCATTATTCTATTATTTATTTATTCTAAGATAACAACAAATCTGCGTAGTAGCAGAATTCGAATGAAAAAGATCAAATGAAGATTTGAAACCATTTTAAAATAAAACAATTTCCAAAAATCTCCGTTCCCATGAACAAGAATCGTGAATATGAATTTTGAATTGAATCTACTTCTCATCTCTTTTTAACTCTTCTCATCTCTTCTTATCTCTTCTCATTCCTTCTCATCTCTTTTTAACTCTTCTCATCTCTTCTTATCTCTTCTCATTCCTTCTCATCTCTTCTTATCTCTTCTTTAACTCTTCTCATCTCATATCGTCTCATCTCTTCTCATCTCTTCTCATCTCTTCTCATCTCTTCTCATCACATCACTATACATCTCATCACATCTCTTCTCACCTCTTCTCATCTCTTCTCATCACATCACTATACATCTCATCACATCTGATCTCATCTCATCTTGTCTCATCTCATTTCATCTCATCACATCACACCACATCACAATACATTTCATCACATCTGATCTTATCTCATCTGATCTCATCTGATCTTATCTCATCTGATCTGATCTGATCTCATCTCATCTGATCTCATCAGATCTCATCAGATCTCTTCTCATCTCTTCTCATCTCTTCTCATCTCTTCTCATCTCTTCTCATCTCTTCTCATCTCTTCTCATCTCTTCTCATCTCTTCTCATCTCTTCTCATCTCTTCTCATCTCTTCTCATCTCTTCTCATCTCTTCTCATCTCTTCTCATCTCTTCTCATCTCTTCTCATCTCTTCTCATCTCTTCTCATCTCTTTTCATCTCTTCTCATCTCTTCTCATCTCTTCTCATCTCTTCTCATCTCTTCTCATCTCTTCTCATCTCTTCTCATCTCTTCTCATCTCTTCTCATCTCTTCTCATCTCTTCTCATCTCTTCTCATCTCTTCTCATCTCTTCTCATCTCTTCTCATCTCTTTTCATCTCTTCTCATCTCTTCTCATCATCTCATCACATCTCATCACATAACATCACAATACATCTCACCTCATCTCATCACATCTCCTACCATCTCATCTCATCACATCTCTTGCCATCCCACCCCGTCACACTAAACGACACCTTAATCAAAATTATAGTGTATATAAATTGCTTATTGATGTTCTTGCCATGGCGGCGTATACCAACAAAGCGTCTCTAATAAATAGTTATCCATAAAATTGTTGTTCTAAATGTTTCATAATTATTAAATGTTTATCGCTAAAAAGGAGTGAACCACACGCTTCATATGAATATTATTTGTTTTTGCCAATATTATTCGCTTCTAAAGAAACAAATGGTTAATGGGCCCAGACACGGTCGTCTTGCCATTTATGTCCGTGTGGGCTAACCAGTGCATTCGTGATGAGGAATTCTTTAGCTATTGTTATGGCTTTTCGTCTATAAGGCAAGTACATGGCACCTTATAAGGTTTAAGTATTGGACATGCACACACGCACGCACACACACATTAATATTTATCACTTTAATTATATATATTTAGCATGAGTAATAATTTGATTTAAGCTGTATATATTTATTTATTTAATATTTTTTGGTTGCCTAATATGAGTGCCTCTTGAGGTTGTTGTACTTGAGCGCTAAGTTGATAGTTGTAGATATTTTTTTATTTTTTTGGCTTAAAGCGCTGTAAATCAATTTTTATGCTCTGAAACCAAAGATAAACAAAGCAAAAGTTGTCTGGGCCGCAATATCTAAACGCAACATACGACATAATGTTTGCTTAGTTACTCATAAAGCTGGCTAGTAGGTTCATTTTTAGCCAAAAGCAATTATAGAGTAGAGCTACATATGTATCTTATAGCCTCTCTGGCCAAATGCGGAACTAAAGTCTTTTGTTTTTTTGCTACTTTTTTAAAATACGCATTAAATGTAGATGCGAAATTAAGATCCAATTTATGTTTATCCAATTTCAATGACGTTCAAAGCCTATCCAAATAGATTCAATGCGTAAAATAGCTTGGAGTCGTATGGCTATCGAGCTGTTTGCCAAAAACCTAATTAGACGAAGTTCATATATATGTGCTCAGTTCCAAACCTTGGAATTCCAAGGATTTATAGTGGATCCTACCAATAACAGAATACTTCTGTAATACTTCGAAAGAAAGCAAAGAAACTAATGCTTCCAAAAAGCATTTTATTTTCCGAATTGCGTAGTGGCACTGGATAGCATAGCTATCAATTAATATACACTATTTACCTAGGGAAATCTCTATTAGCTAAAAACAGCGCCATTCGGGATCGGTTATAAACTGCAGGAACCTATCCATACCACGGAAACATCATTTGAAATATGTGCCTTAATCTTTGGCTATTAAAAGACAATGACTTCGTTCTTATCGACGAAGCTGCTTCAGCATAGAAGGTTTCCGAAGCCAATGAAGAAAGACGAAGGGGATGACCTCAGCTCAGATGGAAAAAACAAGTAGAGCAGTTTCTATCTTACCTTGAAGTGACAGATTGGACTGTCGTAAGCTAGAGAGGTCGGCTGTTACTGGATAGCGGGTGATGGCCAATAAAGTTAAGTAAAGTATTGCAAGTTTTTATTTCATGAGAGTACGCCTATTCAGACCAAATTTTTCGTATATAATTCATACGAATTAATGTAAATATTCTTAAACGCGCTTGATCTATGAATTCTGCAAAATGAATACAAGTTTTCGAAAAAGCTACATTGTTACTTACGACAACCATCTTCCTTACTCCTAAATTCCTCCATTACCCACAAAAGTTGTCTATCTCTTTTCATAAACTTTGCTTCTAATTTACAATAAATTAATTTCGCAATTTAGTCTCGTTTTCGTTTTCAATTTGATTTTATTGCTCCAGTTTCTAGTTAATTTTTTTCTCGTTTTCGACTCTTATGGATTTTATTGCCACAATGTGCCGTGACAAATTCGTATAAGAAGTAAGTACAATTGTGGGTGGATACTCGTATGTCTTGTCACTCAAGCACATGGCAAAAACAGTTCGCAAAAAACAAGTTTGGTAATTTTTTGCCTTAGTTTTTTTTTTCGCGCGCAAGAAACTACAAGAGTTTGTCTAATTCTTTTTGGCAATGCGATACGATTTGACCCAATTTCCTTGACATATGCCTGGCAGGTTTTGCAAACAAACCCAAAAACTAAAAAAAAAAATATATATAATATCTGTGTATATGAAAAAATTGTTACGGTTAAACAATCAATTCCATATTTCTTTTCACTCTGCACGCTCTACGAGACGAATATTCCGTTCAGTCATTCTTTCATTACTTAGTTTTTGCGGATTTCATTAAGCAATAATTGAGTTTACTTGTCAGTGAACCCACAAAACACGAACTGCGCCCCGGGCGCACAACATACACACACAACTTGAAGTTCTTGATACAACAAAACGTGGAGTTCTTGAAATTCCCACGCTTGGCAATTTAATACGCCTGCAACTTGTGGCAACAAGTTTCAGCTCTATGTCAACAAAATACAAAATACAAAAAAAAAATAGTAACAAAAAAACTTTCGTTTTTATGAGACTCTAATTTATTTGCGATATATTTATGAGCAACAGATGCGAGCAGCGACCGCGACGATGGCGGCGGCCTTTCATAATAGAAATTGTTATAAATATTATACGGAGCAGACAGCGGGGCTCACAAGTATATGGCCAAAAAGCATAATCATAATAAACAATGTCCAAGCCACGTTAAGAGAAGCAGCACGTGTGTCTTGTGTATATGTTATACATTTATTTTTTTTTTTTTGTTTCTATTACTTTTTGCTTGTGGTTTATTTTGCTTTGGTAATGACCCAAATTTGTTTTTGTGCATGGGTGTGTGTGAGTGTGTGTGAGTGTGTTAAATATGCCTAATAGTCGTTTAATTATACTACAACAACAATATGCATTTGGCTTATATACTCCACACAATTTACTACATATATACAACATAAACAACATAAATAAAACTAATTGTACAATAACAAGGCGCCAGCGTTGCAATCTAGAAAACATTGTCTTGTTATACAATATATCGGTCAGTATATTCGTTCGATATATTTTGACAACAGCAACAACAAAATAATACACAAACTATAAACACACTGTGCGTCGATGGCATAAATAAAAACAATAATAAATTCATAATTAGAGTTTAAATGTTTATGCAAAAGTTTAACAATACAAGAAAAAAAAAACAAAGTAAATTTGCTTGTGCCACTTGTTGTTTGTTCTACTTTTTTTTGCAACACCAAAGCGCCATCTTGTGTTTGGGCTTTGTACTTAGAACAGCTTGACGCTGTGGAGCATTAGGGCACACGCACACGCACACACACACACACACACACACACACACACACACACACACACACATACACGCATGTACATAATGCACAGTGGTACAAAAGTACGTTATAGCAGCAAATTGAGAGAGCATTTTTGAGTTTTGCAATATGTATTTCTTTAAAAAGAAATTGAGAAAATTTTATTTTCTATTTTACACTTACAATAAAGCAATTGTTTCTCAATTAGTGATTGATTAAAAATATAATATATTTTAAAGAGACAAACGGGCCGGGACTGCCTTACTAAAAACCCAGGATCAGCATTGAGTCTGTAGAATTGTCAAGCAATATACAATTACCGTGCTGAGCCACAAATTTATTTAAAAATTGTGTTACCCAATAACTATACATTTTGAATTAAATTAAAAAATCAGACCGTCTGAACTCAAGTCAAGAAATAAAAGTATTGGCTGAGAATTTATTAAAGATTTGTTTTAAAAATTATATTAATTTGTTTAAAAAAGTTATTGTCAATTAAGTTAATATTCTGTTCAGTCTGCTTGCTCGTAAAGTGTTTTTTTAGCGAATCTATGGCTTTCACACATTGCCACACTCTCAACTAAAGCAGTTTACCGTGAAACGTGAAAAAATTTATAAAGCATTTAATTTTTTTCCAAGCATAAACCTTTAAGTGACAAAATATTTGAAAATAGTAAACAAAAAATGTATGGTAAAAAACAAACTTAAAAATAGCAACGAACATTGTAAATATGTAAATAATATAACAGACTACATGAAAAAAAATTTAGATTAAATAAATTTATTCCGCATTCGCTATGGTCATCGCCCCAAAGCATGCAGCATGCAGATATCTCTATTAAAAACTGTTCGCAAATACCTTGTTACAGCATATAGTCGGTATCCTTAATTAATAGAGATTTTGCTAGGTAAATAGCGTATTTTGACACCTATGATCCTTCTAGACAAATGCTCCAATACGAAGGAATCGTATAAATGACCGTCGTGTTTAGAGGCGACTACCACTATGCCAGCGAGACCCACAGTACGCCTACACTCACATTTTATAACTTATTTAAAGTTCACCAAAAGTATCTTCAAAAGCCTACGAAAATCTGAGTTAAATTGTTCTTTTTGGTCAATTTATTTGCAGAGAAAAAATAAGTTAATCGATTTTTTATAAATTTTTCCTACTGATCATACTGACAACAATTGTGAATAATACAGCAATCGTAGGTTTCTTGTCTAATAAATTTCCCAACAACCAATTTAATTTAAGAGTTTTAATAAAAATTGAGCTAAAGAAAATTGAGCACGATTAGCTATGAAATAAAGCGTTCGTAAAATAAAGCCATACTTACTTCCTTATTATCAAAAAAACCATCAAAAATAGTTTAAAAATAATTTTATATTAAACACAATAGATATGTTTAAGCGAAACGCATTGAATTGAGGTTATTTTGCAAGCTTGTAATGCCTAAGATAAACAACAAATACTACAAAATTTAAAAACAATCAATTAGTCTATTCAAGTCTGAACAAATTTTACGCACGCGCATGCTAGATTTGTCCCACTGTGCATAACGTATAGGCCTAAGCAATTAACGCGCTCTTGTTGTTGTTGACTTTGACTCAGCTGTCAACGTCGTTCCATCCGTCCGTCCGTCCGTCCGTCCGTCCATCAACTTGTGACAAATTCACGTCAACGTCAAGAGTAGTTAACAAATTTATTAATAATAGATCTTAAAGTATTTAACTGCTGGCACAGTTGCCGTGCGCTCGCTGGCCGTGTGTGAACTATTCGAAGTAACTGTACAACTGTTGGCACTGTCCCTGCTGCAGTAATTTGTTTATATTGTTTGTTATAACCAATTGACACGCCTGATTTACCTATAAACAAAATTGCCTCAATTGTTATTTGAAGTGCTAAAATTAATAAGTATGCTTAGTAGTAGTTTTTTTTTTGTCAGTTTTTGTTTTCTTTTTATTTATTGAAAGAGCGCTGACATATGAGAAAGGGAGCGCTTACCTATATTGCTGCGCTCCTCACACCATGCGCTAAAATTTTTTGAAGGCAATGACTTTGTGTTTGCTTACATACATACACATATATCTGCCTTATATACAAACACACATACCCAAAACACACACACATATATATGTATATATGTCTTTTATATAGAGGTGTACATGAGTGTAATTACCAATACCATTCATCAAAATTTTTCAAATATTTTTTTTGGTGGGAGTTGAAAAATATCTTGAGCTACTTATTGGGGCCCATATGTCACTTTACACTTGGTTTTAGCTATGAAATATGTGGATTAATTTTTTTTTTTTATTTTTTTGGTTTTCTTCGAGCTTGTAAATTCTGTGACGAAAGTAATTTTTATGGAATTTTATGTGAAGTAGGCCGATTAGTTATGTATAAATCGAAAGGGTTTGGCGGAACTTGGGTTTTCGACAGTATTTGTCGTAAGCGATACAATCTGTAGTATATGGACTTGTTGTATTCTTTTATTTTTGGAACTTGTAAGCTTTTATTTTATGGAATTTAAGGAAAGTAGAGAAGTAATGGTGGAAATCGAATGGGTTTGGCGGAACTTGAGATTTTGTAGGCACTTAACTCTTCGCTCTTATATATCTGTAATATATAGGCTTGTGTTCTTTTTTTTTGGAGCTTGTAAGTGTCTACTTTATGGAACTAATAAAAAGTAGATAGTCAATTAGTTAAGAAACGAAAAGAACTGGCGGAACTTGAGACTTCGTTAGGTTTTCCTTAACGGTGCGCACATAAAATCGTTTCTTAAATCTCATATTTAAGTTTATAGAGTCTGTGACGTATGTATATTTAATGGAATATATAGGACGTAGGCGAATTAGTTAGGTATGCATCGAAGGGATACGAGGTACTCGAGGTTTCGTTAGCATTTTTCCTTCACAGATTTTTTTTTAAACTTTTCATTTTGTACTATTGTGAATATTTTATGGAATTTACAGGAAGTGACTAGACTGCCTATAACTATAGGTCTGGCAGAAGTTGATATTTCGTCAGTAGTTTATCCTAGACGGTGCGCATCGCTGGATTTCAATTTTTAAAAATTTATTGATATCTAAAATCTCTAAATAAAGCTTTACAAGACTTTACAAGTTTGTGACGTGAGTAGTTTTTATGAAATTTATAGGAAGTAGGCAGATGAGATAGGTATATAACGAAGGGGTAGGAAAATAATTGAGATTGCGTCTGCAATTTTTCCTACACGTAATATGCGAACTTCTACTGTTTTTTTGGGGCTGGTAGGTGTCTATTTTATGGAATTTTTAGGAAGTTAGCAGAACTTAAGACTTCAGTCAGTACTTCTCCCGTGGTTAGACTTAAATTTTTTTAGAGATGTAAGTTCTATGGCATTTATGGAATTCATAGAAATGGCGGAAAATATCGAATGGGCTTTGTTGAATTAAAAACTTGAAAATTTTATGTATTTACTTTTATATATTTTTAATTAGATTAGATGGACCACGGTAGCTTAGTGGTAGCGCACTCGCCATTAAATCGGAAGGTCGGTGGTTCGACTCCGCAGTATTGTAAATTTGTGGCAAATAAATAGACCGTATTTACCTAGCAAAATCTCTAAGAATTAAAGATATCGCCTTTCGGATTCGGCTAAAACCTAACAGTAGTTACCTGTACTCTTAGAACATAAATATCTCCATGCTGCGCATTTGCAATGATGACCATAGTCAAGGGGAATAAATTTCTTTTCTTAATTAAATTAATTAATCAATAAACATTATTAATATAATTTAAATTTTTATGACTTATAACTTATGAATGGCATTTGCAGCAAAAATACAAACACGAAATGACGTCCTAAAAACGTTCATAAATTTAAAAAAGAAAAAAAAAACATATTTGTATGAAAGTAATTTCTTTGCGCATTATAGAACAAAAAAAATGGCATCTCCTCTACATTTGTTTAAAATTTAATATCAAAAATGCTCTACATACAAATATTAGTCTGATCTTGATCTACTTTCTATGGTGTGTGCATGTCTGCATATATATAGTACTATATGTACACTTGTTGTGTAGTGTATGGTATATACTACGTGCGCATACAATTTAATCTGTAATTGATTGAATTTTTCCAAATATTTATATTGCCTGCCATAGATTAAAAATCGAAAATTATATTTTTCGATTTAGAAATCGGTTCATGTTGTGCTTGCGTAAATAGAATTTCCATGTTTCATTTCCAAATGCATTGCAATATAAAATTGAAATATTGATATATTGCCGCTAATGTAGCCCATAAACCCATATAGTATATTATTTCCATATATATAATTATATGTTTTAAAATTCGTATTTTTTTCTATTTTTCGTTTTATAAACAAACTCATACTTGCACTTGAGTAAATATTTAACAACACAACGCACACATACAATACGTACACATTATTATTATAAAAGCATATAAACAATATGTAAGCATGCAATCCATCTTATATGGTCTAAATGTACCTACCAACCTACCTACCTACTTACTACCTGGAATATGTAGTTGAGTTACCTAAGTAAAATTTCTAATTCGAAACATTTGCCAAAAAAAAAACGGGAGGAATAGTGTGCTCAAAATTGAAGATATTAGAATTCTAGAATGTTCCCAAGTTGACACATTTGAGATTAAGGAGATGTGTGCAGCAAAGGAGTTATTGGAGCATGCATCTTATATGGATTTAATATACCTTCTACATAGAACATGAAGTTGAGTCGCTTTACTTTAAACTTCTAATTCGAAGAAGTTAAAAAAATAGAATTTTAGAAATTCTTTAGTTTAGACTTGCATGAAGATAAATCTTGCATTTGAGAAGTATGTTTGCAACAGAGTTCTTGGAGCACTAGGAAACAGACTATATATAAACCTAACGAAATTCTTGTAATTTAAAGGCGTTATTGGAGCTCAATTCCAAGAAATTGTCATTAAATATTTAGCCTGAGATACTGAAGCATTTGAGCTCTAAATCCTAATTTTATCAAAATGCACTGGTACAACGCATTTAAGCAAAGATTAAAAAACAAATAAATTCGATATTATTTAATATATGGGTAATATGTGCAGGACTTCTTGAAACACTTGTCCAAAAATTGTCCGTAAATATTAGCTCGAAAATTGTCGCACATCTTATCACTCCAAACTTTTTATCTATGGAAAGGCATTTGTTGTAAAATTAGAAAAGATATGTTGAAGAATTTTTAAAACAGGTATCCCAAAAAAGGTATCCCAAATGTTGTTATCTATCAAAGTATATTTGCTGTAGAATTGGAAAGAAAACTTCAGGAAATTAAGTCAAAATTTTGAAGTTTTACTCAAATTACAAGTTTTTAGAGCGTCAGGTTCGCGGAGCCTCTAAATAATTATCCAAATTTATCGGTTTGTAATAGGCTTTAAAAAACATCTTATATTAAGACACAGAAAACAATTTGAAATGCTCCAATCAAATTCGAACGAGAAAGACTTAAAAGAATTTATTTCCATTTATAAATTCTACGTTGCTCATTTGTTGGTGTAAAAAGGGGGTTTGGGCTTATTGACTCATAAAATCTACAAAAAGAAAAGCAACTTAATCCACACTGCTGAAAAAATTGTAATATTCAGCGATTCCCACTGTATTCTTAAGTCCTATTATTATTATTATCTGGCGGTATTTAAAATTTCAAGCATTTCTAAAATCAAAAAATGTTTGGAATTCGCAAAATTAGAATTCATTGCGCGTGCAAAATTCTGATCAAGCTAAAGATATACAAAAAAATATTTCTGCTAGGAAACAAATTAGCATTGGCAAGCAATTAGCGGCGAAAGAATTTATACCGATTGAAAAGTATCCCAGCAACAACATTATTTATTACCTACTAAGTTTTGGGCTATGTGGAGGATGGAATTGTGTGAACTTTAGAACTTGTAGCCGTCATTTTATAATGTGGGTAAATTTTGTTTTATTTTGTTGATTGTTGTGGAATTTCATGGGTATTATCTACCAGTGGCATAGCTAGCAAATACACGTTATTTACTCAGGAAATCTCTATTAATTAAAGAGTTCGAATTCGGCTATAAACTGTAGGTTCTTGTTATCTTTGAACAACAGCTATATTCATACTATGCCATGTTATTTGATATCTGGGAAATATGTTCAGGACTTCTTGAATTTTTGTTTAAGGAAATGTCTGTAAAAACACTAAGGATCATCCTGATCTATGTGAGGTCCCTTCGGGGGCCGGCCGGACTAACCTAACCTAAATGTCTGTAAATATTAACTTAGAAAAATGACTTACATCTTAATACTTCAAAATCTACTTAAATCGGAAAAGAAAATTTAAGAAATTAAGTTAAAATTTGGCAGTTATTCTTAGGTTATTTTTAATTCTTCAAGTGCGTGAAGCCTGTAAATATTTCACCAAAGATGATCTAACACAGAGTAACTCATAATGATGAGTAAGTAAATCTTAACTTTTGTCCAAAAAATAAAACTTATAAATGTAAATGTTAATTAATGTCTGTTAATGTTAATTAACATAAATGTAAACACAAGTTTCATAAATGTTAAATTGGTTTATTTTTAACAGATTTTTCATTGAATTAATGTTAAGTTTGGAGAGGCGGCTCAAGTGTGCACAAAATAAATTTTACTATAAAAATTAAAATCTAAATATTATATTATACTTTAACGCAGCACGTGTTGCCTGCTCATATATTTTTATTTTTACTTTTTGCCCTCTTTCTCTCTGCTTTTTATTAAAAATTTATCACTCTATCAATATCTGCACAATATTTTGGTTCACCCCAATTAACAGTGACCTTTCTGTTGTACTCTAATTTGGTAGACTCTAGCCAAATATACCCAGAAAAAAAAAGTATAAAAAATTTTATTTAGACTTTATCAACTGTCATAATAGCAATAAATATAAAAAAAATATTAATTTTCGGCTATTAATAAAAGTAATAAAAAAATATATTTTTAATTATGTGAATACAAGAAATTTGCTTGTCCCAAAGCAACAAAAGAACAGCTGAGAGTCTGGGCTTGTGCGCAATCGGCAGACAGCACGGGGATCCGGGAGTATCAGTACGTAATACTGCCAACAGCAGCAGCAGCCCCAAGCCATGAAGATTCATAATTCCCAATGCTCAGTGCATATGCTGCTGATAAGCGCAGCGCTTGGGCTCTATGGAATTATAATGCTGGACAGTAGATGTTTGGTGGGTATTGGTGGGTATTGGTACCGCCACGGGTCTTGCCTTGTGCTATCAGCGCGCTTTTTTTCTATGCCCTGACACCGTGTCAACAACAGTGCCCAAGTAAGACAACCAATCTAGTATGTGCTCACTTGACGTATTACTAGGCGTATACTTAATGTGTCTGTATACATATTATATATATATATAATGTAAGTCAATAAAAAAACCATCAAAAGAACCTATGACAACATGTACATTTTGTAAATAATATTTAAAAAAAATAAAAAATAGAGACAAAACAATTTAAATACTAAGCAGTTGTGTAAATATTGACCAGAATAAGTGACGTGCATTTTATTTGCAATAAATATTAGTATCTATCTGAAGATGGTATGAGCAATTCGAACAGGGTAAGTCGGCAACTCAATACACGGTGAGAAATGGTTTGTAGAGAAAAGCATTTTAGATTTAATGGATTTCCACGAGATTTTATGCTAACACTTACTATCTATATAACAAGCAATTAAATACTTTAATTAAGATGATCATTAGTTAAATATTCACATTTTCCGGGAGAAACATTTTTCATTTTGAATAAAATAACAATTTCAAAAACCACACACAGCGCTTAGGTTACAGCCGTACACTAGAACGAATATAAAAGATTATCTCCGGAAGATACAAGTAAAAACTATTTTGCATCAATATAATGCAACGACAGACGCTATGATCATTTTGCCGAAACTTCGTCTCATAGCGTTCCACAACTCAATAATCCATTTCGTGGTTATCGTTTTGGGTCGATTGAGGAGATAGAAAAAATCGAAGAAGTAACTAAAAGCGAATCCGGAAAAGGACTTTTCTGACTGTTTTGAAAACTATACCGAAGCGCTGGCATAAGTGAAATGCATCGGACGGGGACTATATTCAAGGGGACCAAATAGATACACAAACATGAGCTGGAAAATATTGTATATGGAAATTTAAATTGCTCTACGTTTAAGAGTTAAAGTTAAGCCCTAGGGTTTTTCGTAATTGGAATGTCTTTGTCTCCTCAAATAATTTAAATATCAGAGGCACTAAAAAATAGCTATACAAACTGTCATTTTCAGAAATATTTTCCAAATGTTTTCCAGAAGCATATACCCTAGAGTTCATAACCTGTGGCTATAGAGTATAGTTTTCCTACTATATTACCATAATTAAAGTGATAACCAAGTTCAACAGAAAAAAAAAAGTGAAGACAAACAATAAATGCGTCTAGACCATCATTCAGCTCTACACCCGGGTTGTGAGTCATCGTCAATATTGTCCAATAGACGCTTTCTTGATCGACGCCTGCTGCTTGTGGAGAGTGGTGTGTACGCCAGCATAAGCTTTTGTGCTCTATTCCGCTGCATCCGCAGACACATGTCCCATCTATTTTAATGACTCTGAGACTTAATAAATTTGCTCAACAATTCGTCAGTCTTCCTTGGAATGTAATCACCGTGTTCATTTTTCTTTGGCCCAAGCAATATTTTTCTTTGCCTAGATGGCGCCACTAATAATCATCTCACCCACCCCGCTCAAGTTACACTTTTTTGGCGCAGTGTATAGCTTGAAGCGTAGCGAAAATGTAGAGCAGGAATGGCAGTAGGCAATTAGATAAACACGGAAATGTTATACACCAAATAAATAATCGATAAAACTAGTCGATTTAATTATGACCATAAATTGATTTTATATGCAAATTTCAGCTTTATTTCGTTTCGCATTTTTTGCTACTATTTATTGTATTTGATTAGTTCGTTCATTGTTTTGGACAAAGCGCCATAGATCATGTCAGACGGTAGTGGTGGCTGCTACCAAGAACTTGAACCAATTGCTTGCACTACGCTACGGATTTCTATAGAACATGAACTTGAAGCTCAACTGCAAGCGCATTTTTTGATATGACCTTCAAGAGTGTATTCCCAAAGGCGACAACAGACAACTAATAAATCATGTCTTTGCAAATGTATTATAAACAACACCCCGTCGGCATAGATTGTCGGCATTAACCACAGCTAATTCCAGGGAATCGAAACAAAGCCAATGCGGTTTAAGGAACGCACTCACCGAGGCGGGCGGGCTTCTAATATTAATAAAAAAAAATAAAATAAAAATGTATAGAAAAAATATAAAAAATAAAAAAGATGAGAGAAAGAAACAAGAACCCTGGCATTAGAGTGCTTTATTTGGTTGTCGTTTGGTTTTATGGGCATTGCTGCACCCATTCGATGATAAAGTGATGAAGCCTCAAGGTTTCCAAATTACTTTCAAATGAAGCCGAGCCGCGAACGCGCCAAGTCGAGCCGAAAAACCACTTTTGACTACTGGAAGCTCAAGCCGATGAAGAAGATTTTAGCATATGAATAAAGTCATATATGCCGCCGCATCATAGCGAAACCGAATCCCCAATTTATATGCAAAGCGCCATGGTGATGATCACGATGATGACGATGATGATGATGATGCTTGTTGCTTGGTAGCTGGGCGCGCACAGTAACAGTCAAAATTGAGTAGAAAATAATTAAAAGCAAGCCATCAAAAATAAAATATAATAAAATTATGTAAAATTATGTTACACGCTCCAACTTGAAATGGCCAAAAATAAAAATAAAACGAGATAATCCATTCACAACAAATAACACCAAATAAATTAATAAAAATCATTAAGTGTGTGTGCCGCCCGCCCTCTGCGTATTCTTCCCAGCAAACACCAAGCATATCAGCAATTGTCCGTCGTACGTTCGTCCGTCCGTCCACAATCGTCTATTGTAGCGGAGACGACAAGCAAACTTATAATAAAAAATAAAATTAAAATTGAATACAAAATACAAAATAGTATAAAAAATAAATCTAAGATCATACAAAAATTAAATACCAAATAAAGCTCAAGAATATACATCGAAGCCAGCCAGCCAGCCCGACTCAAAGACCGTCCAAAACCAGCTGCGGTTCTGTCGTTTGATGTAAGCCCTGACAAAGCCAACAAATCAGTTAAACAAATTTTTATTTACCATATATAAAAAATAATAACACTCGAATCGATTTGCTGCCAAATTCATTCACAATTTGTGACAATGGACCCAAAAAGATAGTAGAAGACGACAAAAGTAACAAACAATAAAGCAAAAAAAAAAAAAAAATATGTTAAAAAAACGCGTAGAAAAATTGGATACATAATTATTGACATTTGTTTGTTTTTCTGCGTTCTCTCGCCTCGAGTCAAAAATCATACCCAATTATGCTAATGCCGCGCTAAAAATGGTTTTTTAAATCCCAATTTTAAATTATTAACCGCAGCGTTTCTTTGGCTTACATGGAAAATGGCAACCAGCTGAGAAGCGCACAGTCGATATTACTACAAGAAGCTATTGCTGAAGTGTGGATACACTTACTGTTAGAAGATTATTTTTACAAAATTGTTGGAAAGTAAAGAGTTCTCTGAATCACAAAAAAATCGAAGTACAATTATACTTTCCAAAAATCAAGCATGAACAGGATTGATATTGTATTTTGAAAATAATCCGATGGGCTTCTAAAAATGCTTGATCCAAGGGGAATTTTAAAAACAAGAACAATATTTGCTCTTTGAGGTTTAAATTGTCATACTATCATTCGTTTGCCGACCGACCTATTTATGTGGACTTCGCCTTATATAATTATCTTCTCTAAATGATTGCAGAACTAACCGCTAACGCTAATTTTTGTATAAACTCTTAATCGGATTCATTATCACTAACTCACTCCTTAGCAAAGTATCTTTTATCATTCCATACAGTGTATACTCCTCATTTTCGAACTCTTAAACTTCCATTTTGTAGATCCAATGCAGGATTATTTTCGCAGCTCTTATGAACTGTCTATGCAATTCAACTCTTTCTCTATCTTAACTCATATTGTTGCAGCAAATTTTTGATCAGTCACAAACCTCCATGAAAACCCAACTTGGTCAGCGCCGAACTTTTGGCTACTTTGTTAAGAATTGTTTAAACTTTTTATGTTGCTTACTGTTTTCATCTTTAACATTGTAAATCCAAGTTCCTAGCGCGTCTCAGATAGAAGACGATGGATATCTTAAGAAATTTCATCGAACAGCCTTACGCATAAGTCGGAAGTTCGGTGGTTCGATTCCACCTAGCCACCATCACTGGTGCATTTGCCTAGCAGTGGTATGGACACAGTCAGGGGCAATACAAGTATTCGATCTTACGCAGCAAATTTAACAGAACTTGTTGCAAAAAAATACCTCTGCCGTTGTCTCCTCAAACTTGGGCAGAGATCCTAAGCAATTTTATTCTTTTCTTAATTCTAAACGCAAATCTTTCCTGCATCGCTACATAACAGATATATATCTCCCACTAACAGTACTGAAATAGCTGACTTATTTGCAATATTTTCTCAATCAATTATAGTCTAGCTCATTCAAACTGTATGGCGAATCCCGAAATCCGTGCGACGAACTTGATGAAAAGTTTATTGTCTATTCATCCTTTTCTCCTCACCCAGATATCATGCCCAGCTCTATTTAAAAGCACTGCGCTCACGCCCTCTCTACATCTTTATATTTTCTCTTTAGCACCTTACTCAAATACTGCTATTTTACGTATATCTATAATGAATCCTATATCATTTTCTCTTTTCTATTTATTTAACCATAATAACCCGTTATAGGGTTACAACCGACCTAACTAACTCCCACCAGACGCCCCTGCTTTGCGCGCGCCTTCTACAGTTGGTATATCCTCTATCATTCCTATTCACAAAAACTCTCCAAAAATAATATAGAAAAAAAGACAAAATAAAAAGAAAGCCGTATAACGAGCAAGATGTATCTGAGTAGATGGCGCCAGCAGTAAAATGGATTAGGCTAGCATACTTCAAGAAATCCAAATGATATGGTATGACCCAACACAAACAAGACAACCAGTAGGTTATATTGTTTATTTGAAAAGACATCCACACATGCTTTAACTTCTTTGCTTTATTACAAATAATCCGCCCAAATTAATATGCCCAACATGAGTGTAGAGACAGACCAAAAAATATCAGCTTGCTAAAAATTATAGAACATTAATCTTGTATGAATTATTAAAAAATAATTATAATGAGAAATCACTTGTCGTCTCGCTGGCCCGCTTTTATTTTAATAATTCTTAAGCAGTTTTTTTGATAAATTCTTTTTCATATTTCTTCATTTTTTGGCTAGCAAGCTTGCAAATTTTAAAATTCTTAGCAGTTGTTTTTTTTTTTGGGGACTTTTGTTGTTCGGGTCGTTGTATTACTTTAAATGAGTTTTTTGCAAACAGATCACGTAAACTTATTGCTGAAAATAAATTTAAAAAAATAAATAAAAAATAAATGCTCTGTGAAGATACAAAAAAAAAAAAGTGTCACCAACACCCAGAAGTCACGCCCCAGTCGAAGACTCGTACATCGAGAGAGACAAACGCAAGTCTTCAAATTTATTTGTCTTTATTTTCAGTATTTTTTACATGAAATAATTTGCCAGTTTTTATGACCCCCTGCCGCAAAAGGGCATTATTAATTTTGACAAGTTGTTTGTAACCTGCAGGGTGCGGCACACTTTGAGCTGCGTAGCAATACATAAGCTATATAATTTCCGGCAGATGACTAAACTCAAACTTAGAGAAGTGTGAGCCAAGAACCAAAAAAAAACTAGCTGCTATCAAAGATCGTTTATTGTTCGCCCCAAAAAAAGCGTACTTCGTATTCGTGAAGGCCCCAAACCCCCAAGAGAAAAAAAATATGGCAAATAGTCTCTTTTTAAGTTTAGTTGAAAATTTCAGTACATTATTTTGTCGGCAGACAAATGTTCAATTTCAGTTCCATATACTATAGCTACTTATACATACAATCATACACTTTATATATACAATACATTTCTTTTTTATTTTTAATGTCAATGAACGCTAAAATTTTCTTCATTTTTATTTAAAGTAGAAAAAATAAATTGGAAGAAAGAACAAAAATAAATAACAAAAACAAAGCGCATGCAATACACGCGCAAAACGTACGACACATAAATACAACAAATCGTACATATATATATTTATAAAACAATATAATATAATACAATACATATGTGCAAATTCTACACATTGTGCAAATTTCATTGTTGGACAGAAAGCTCACTCGCTTGCTCTAAAGCGTCCCCCAACTTTCGACAGATCTACAATATATCTAAAACAAAAGACGTAGAAACAAAAAAAATTAACATTTACAAGTTATTTCAAAATGCGCAAAGCGCCACCAAAAAAAAAAATAGACAAGCACAAAAATAATTGTTTCAAAAACAACACTAGTTTAAAAATAAAAACAAATTTCAATACAAACATAAAAAAAAGAACAGTTTGTACAACGCTTGCCAAGAAACCAAACTAAATCATAAAGTATTGCTGCCATTTTTCATCTGCGTACTTGAGAGTTCGACGAAAACGGTTTCGTTTTCAGCAAATAAGAAAAAATTATTAATATTAAGGGCTGACAATGCGCACAATTGACGCCATAAATATGTCAGTGGCGTAATCCTCAGAGTTCTCTAGAAGTACAATGAAACCTCTCGACATAACTTTTTGAAGTAAAATAAGCAGACGATTTAAGAAAATTGAAATCCCGACATTGGAACACCGAATTACTTGTTGTTTGACACCTTCCTACCTGTACGCATTTTACATATTTTGCTTTATATCTTAATTCTTTTGTTTATAATTTACACTTTTTGAAGTCACACAAAGTTCCATAAATCGAAAGCGTAAATATGTCAACTGACAACGGAACATCGAATTACATGATTAAAATTTCACATCTCTACTTAAACGTATTTTATATTTTTTCGTTTTAACTTTTACTTAATTCTTCAATCAAATAGATGAAGAATTTTTGGCTGCCCTTTTTTTATAAATCAAATTCCTTAAATATACCGATGCTATTTTTTGTTGTTTTATTTCTAAATTTTCTAAAAGTAAACAGTACATATTACTTATAATTGCTTTCTTGAGAAGTATTTTGATTTTGAAGTTTTTGAAAAGATATACGATTTTTCCCTAGGTAAATCATCATCATCATCATTAGTGACGCGATGATCGTAGTTGAGTCTTGGAGTAAGTATACAAGATAAAGTGATTGCATTGAACTTGATGGTCGTGCTTGCAAATCCTTGTCCCTGCTTTCTTAAAGTCGACGCACTACCTGCACTTGGTTCTTTTTGGACTGCCACTACGCGATTCCTGGTGCTCTAGGCAAGGTCTACAACCTTATCTCGCAAAAATCGATTATAATGAGACCCTTGGTAAATAACATCTATTTATTTGTTACAAAATAAAAAACTATCAGTGCCTTCCGACTTCTGACTTTATAAATCTTTAATTATCGAGGGTAGTGTATATTTCGGAATAACGAAATACCCCAAAACCTCTCAATTTTGGAGATTTAAAATCAAAATGCATTTTTTCTTGGAAATTCAAAAATATTCCGATTTTAAAAACTTCCCTGTATTTAGCTGAAGCTAACGATGACAAAAGTATTGTAATATTTTTTACGCGATCAGTAAAAGATGCGATCGAGATATGGTTTCCGTCACTTTCAAAGAAAAAGTTATTCCCAAAAAACATTGAAAATAAATACCAAAAGGCACTTGTAGATGAAGCCAGAAAGCCTGGAAAAAGCGACAATAATTCATTTTGCAAAAATTAAGGTATACCTTCAAGGTATCTACGACAAATTGTGAATATGACTATTGCAAATTCAGGCGTTCATTTGATTATTTAGAATTCTTATCTGTTAGGCCTGCATTTACACACTTCCGGAGTAAACCTAGTAAGATTATTATAAAATATTTTAGTAAAAATTTATGCTTTACTAAGGCAGATTACTTTGTTTTCAATTTGATGAACAAACGATGAATGAATGAACTTATCAGCTAGCAAAATCAACATATAGACTGATTAGTTGCACTATAAATAGACCAAAAACCATGTTTCATAATGAATAATAATTCATTTCAGCAGTTAGCTTAATATTCAGGTTTAATCTCTAAGAGACCTACTAAATACTGTCGGCCTTCTGCAATTTTCGGTCTAAACGCTTTGCAGATAACCTCCGAATTACGCTAATCATGTAAAGGTGTGAATGAGCGATAAGAACTATACGCTTGTTGATGAAAGTATTATTTTGTTGGGCAGGTGTTTCCGTCATACGATCTTTTGTGGAAGCTACGTCTACGTCATTGTTATCTGCTACGAAAACAAAAAATTATATTAACAAAATGCTGCTAGTTCGTGGAAACTCTTATACGGCAAATCGAAAATGAGAAAAGCAGATAAACTTAAAGCGAAAGCACAAAGTAAACCTAGACTAATTCGCAGTAAAACTTACAAGCTATTTTGGGAACTTGAGCGTAGATCTGAGAAACTGCTGCAGCTGCAGCTTTTCAATATGCAGCCACTAGAACTTAAATGCAAATTAAGCAAATTTTTTAATGCTTTTGTAATATGTACATAAGTAGCTAAAAAACAAAAAAAAAATATGTTTTTTATTTCTCGAGACCCAAACAAAACAACAGCGCACTATGAGCAAAAAAAAAAAATCAACACCCTAACAAGGTGTGAAAATTCGTTGCAACAATGTGTCGCCGCGACCGAGACGTGACATTTTTAAAGCCAGTTTAAAAATAAAAAATAAAGAATAAAAAAAAATTGAAATAAAACATTACGAAAAACCAAAACATAATTAGCCTAAAGCGCCTATTGAAATTTTATCAACGTATTACAATGTAATTTAGAAAAACAACACGAACTTGGGTTGTTAACAGAAAAAAAATATATTAACTGGAAATTTATAAATAGAATTAATAAATAATGTGGACTGCGTATTAGGAAGTCGTCGGAGCTGTCAGACCCCACTTTGTACGAACATGTGTAGAAGTCTATTGGTACAATACATCGATAAGAGAAGCAACATAGCTCTCGAAACATTAGGAAATTCTGCTCCCAAGAGCCACAGTGCGAATGACAAAAAGCTGGATGGTGCAGAATGCGGTACAGTGAAAACCTCAAATGTGGGATAAATGCGACGTCGCTAAAAATATAGCCCAACAGTAAGCCTTTAGGGGGTATATGATAACATTTAAAAATTAAACTTTTTAGGTAATTTGTGACTTAGTTTAGGACAATTTGATGTGTCTACAGAAGAGATTACATATGTATGCACTTTGATGCTGTGGGTAACCTACACTATGTTGTGTATATTTTTTATAATTCAAACAAATTTCGAACTTTTTACAAAAATAATTGCATGAAATATATTACTAAGAACAAGTGATAAAGATAACTGATTTTATGTAGACTAACTTAAAATAAAGTCTTAAAATACAATATCCCTTTTATTTGCAGAATTTGAAAACTATTTACAAATTCAAATTTTATCAAAAAGTCTTGAAGTTTTATCAAAAAGTTTTATTTTGAAGTTTTGAATGAATGTGGAAGTTTTTAAAAAAATAATTGAATTTAATTACTTAGAAATGGAAACGTCTGTAACTGTCGCAGAGCTCTTACCTCGCATAAACTTAGCAGGAGAATAACGAATTCGATAAAGGAAAACAAGGCTTTGAACAAAATTAACAAAAATATACAACATGAAGTTTGTTTAGTGGGTCTCGGTAGCGCAGTGGCTGCGTACTTGTATATAAGTAGGTTGGTGATTCGATCTAGCACTAGCATTGCTAGCAAATAAATAGACTTTATATACCGAGGAAAATCTCTCTCTGTACGAATTCAGATATAAACTGTAGGTACGTGTTCTCTACGAACTGTTTTTAATAAAGATCTCTCTGTGTTTCCTTCGCCTTTGGAGCACTGACCATAGAAACTGCGAAATCGGCTGCTCAAAATCTAATAGTTTTATTTGAGGCCCAACAGGTATTAAAATTAAAACTTTGGCAAAAATAACAATTTCTTATTTTCAAAAAAATTTACTTTAATTCATGTAACGTAACGCCATAGAAAGTTAAATTGGTATTCAGCGCTGAAGATTCCTCTATTGTTGTAAATGTAAATGCACGAACTCGCATATTTTTTAAATCGTTCCGAATTTAAGTCGCCCCATATATCCTATGTCTGTGAAATTTCGAGCTCTGCGCAATTTCTAGTAAATTTGATATGTTGTTAAGTTTCTATAGAATGCATTCCAAGTCAGTGGGGAATTTCGGCAACATTGTTGCTAGGGCTTGTTGGTGCCAACGTGCCCCACCGACCATCCGCAAGTGTTCCATAATGTATTCAGCTATTTACCAGTGGGACGAACCACAGCGTGCACTGTAAGAAATTCTTATTGTTTTCGTGCACGTTTTGATTCCGACTATTGCGGGCTGTGGGCAATGAAGCGTTTCGTATTCAAATGGGCGATGGACAGGCAAGTCGAGCTTTGTGATTGGTTTTTTCCACAAAAAAAAAAACAGAACCGAAAAAGCGAAAAACAGCAACAAACAAGTAACAAAAATAGCGACAAATCAACCAAAAATTATAAAATAAAAAAGAGCCCAAAACGCACAAACACACACAGAAAAATTCGGGAAAAAAATCGCGACAAATCGATGCGAAATCGAAGCAATAAAGTAAGTTGATTTCATTTTTTGCTTTTTTTTTTGGCTACGCAAGCCGATTTTGATTCCAAAGGCATAAAATAAATAAATGAAAAATAACCTAAAACAAAAGCTTCGAAAAGTGAGCGCAGCAGAACACGCCACAAGAGTGCCATGCAACATGAAACTCTTAAGGGTTTCTTTCGGTTTATGTCTCTCTAAGTTAGTTGGGACTTACCTTTTTCTCGACAAGTGGCCGCGTATAGAGAAATTCCTTTTTGCGTGAATATAGCTCTGGCGGATCGCCTTTATAGGTGTTGGGCACGGCGCTGTCGTCCAGTCCGTATACGTCAAGGTCGCTGCGTGGCCTTGGCCAAGGCGCCGTATTAAAGGCACGACGATCCAAGTCTGCTGTTTGCGGCCAGCGGCTGCATAACTGCTGCTGTTCCGCTTCATCCAGATTCGTGGAATCTCTTAAATTGGCAGTGATTGTAGTGCTGGCAGTTTGATTGCTCTGCGCCGAAGCTGTAGAGCGTAATGTGCCGCTGTGCGGCTTGTGTACACTCTCGTATTCCAGCTCAGCGGAACAATAGCAGCGATAGCAGTCGTTGAGCAGCAACAGCTGATCTGTCTCGCTTGTGGCAGCCAACGTGGTGGCAGCTTGCGGCGCCGCTTTGGACATGCTGTGTGTAAATGCTTGTTTTGTTGTGGCAAAAACTCTTTGGCCTTTGGCGGATTTAAGCCAATTTGGTTGATCGTTTTGGTCTCTTTTGTTGTTTATAACTAGATATCTGTATGTATGTGTTGCTACTATTATGTTGATTTTCTTTGGCTTTTGCTTATTTTGTTAATTGAAATGCGGCAGCAGACGCCGTCGTCGTCGTCTCACATAGACACAATACATACGCACACTCACGCACGCACGCACGCACACTCACGCACGGACAAAAAACACGCTTAGTTACACGCTCCCAACGCCGGAGCTTGCGTTCCGTAGTAGACAATAGCCAGCAGCACTAGTGGCGGCAACAGCGGCAGCAGCAGCATTTAGGTTACCAAATTTTGTATCTTGCAGATAGATAAGTTTTGAAGCAAACTCTGCTCTCATATGACGCGGCAGCTAGGCCCTAAGTAAACAGCCCAAAAAATATTATATTTTATTTTATCTTTTATCGGCGGCGCACATGGCAACTTCTTTTGCTACTCTTTGGTTGCTTTGGCCCAGCAGCCAGCAGCCAGCAGCCGGCAATCGGCAGTCAGCTGCCGGGTGCTACAACAGTACAGTGGACTCTCTCATGTGGATTGAGAATTGTGATCATTCTTTAGCTGCCTAATCTGGTGGACTTGAATCATTGACAGATGATGAAATTTTTGGAAAGCCAATAATAAAATTCTCCTCAAAAAGTTTTTACATTCTTAATTTACATTAAGTAGATTTTAAGATTAACAATAAAAATTGTCTTTAAAATTCCTACTTTACATTATAAATAAATAATTCCATATAATTCAAAGTTTCTGTCATAAACATTCAGATGCGGGAACATCTGCTGTGACAAAATTTAGCAAATGTTAAAGATCAATACCCTCTTTTTAGAATTTATAACGTTAATATTCGCAGCCTTTTATTTATAAAAAATATTATTACTGTAGTTACTTTTCATTTTTACTCCGAAATGTGAAATTATTTAACAGAAGAATTGCAAACACTTAAATTCGTATGCACATCGTTGTAACTTTTAAAATAAATTAATTTCCATAAACTGCCATTTAAAAAAGAAGAAGAATTTATTTTCTTTATAAATTTTTAATATACTAAATATTTTACATAATTTTGGTTTAAAACATTTTAAGCCTATTACAGCTTAAAAAAAAACTGTTAAATATTTTGCATGCTAGTTTTTCTAAATTGTCAAGAGCCTGAAATGTTCAATTAATCATTTGCAAAATTAGTTTTAATTCAATTAGTTTTTCAATTATTGCACATTTCGAAATTAATTAGACTAATAATACTGCCCAGAAGAATTGTAAACACTTGAAATTTCTATGCGCATCGCTCTGACTTTTAAAATACTTTTTATATTATATTATATTACTTTTTAATATTCTATTTTGGTCTTATGCATTTGGTGCCTTGTTTAATATTTTCCAAATCGTTAATTTCTCAACTACAAAATTATTTTTGTTGTAAACACTTGAAATTTTTATGCACATCATAAACCAAAAGCATTGTTTATTTAAATTAAAACTTTTATACTCAATAAATCACGCTGTTCTTTTAAAAAATTGAAAAACGTATTTTCTACACTTTCTTCTAATTGCCTAGAAGCAGAAAAAAATGCGCTTTCCAACACTCTAGCACAATTTCGTGTTCCAATTCCAAAACGTTTCGCACAATTCAAATCCACTGTACTGTTAAGCCTACAGTGAGCGCCAATAGTCGCATTTCCCCGCTCGCTGCACGCGTGTATTTCGTATGTATATTGTGTGTATGCTTAGTAACATAAAATAAAAGATTTTAGTCGGAGATAAAGCTCCAAATTTAGTATAAGAATCATAACCCGTTGATCAAGCAAAGATGCTGAGATAAACTACTGACACGGCTGATAAACAAAACAAAAAGAAAGAGAAGCTGTCTAGCTAATATTTTTTTTTGTTTTTTTGCACGAATCTTGGCCAACAAAATGTCACATGGAAATGTTTTCAAAGCGCACCGAATAAAAACGCAAAGAGCAAAAGGCAAAATAAAAAATAGAAATAAAATATAAAAATAAAAAGCAACACGCCACTAAAAGCCTTCAATGTTGTTTGTCATTTCTTTTTTGTTTATATAAAACTTTTATATATTTTGAAGTTTTATTTTTATTATTATTTTTTTTTTCATTTTGCTTGATTTATTCATGTATTTAGTTGTAGTGTACAAGCTTATTCAAGCTGCATTTAGCATTCGTTTTTTTTTATTTCTACCCATTTCGTTTTTTAATTTTAATTTCTTGTTTTTGTTTTTTTTTTGGCACATTTTTTTTATTAAGAATAATTTTGTTGTCGTCTGCGCTTCAAATGTGTGTGAGAAGGTCGCGCGACGCAAGTCAAAGTTTTTGCACAAGGCAGTAAAAAATGTTGCATTCACAGCTACAAAGTTGCCACCGATTCATACACACAAACGCACACACAAGCACATGCACACGTGCAGCAGGCGGCGCGCATGCGTTTTATTACCGTTATGCTGCAAAACTGTCAGAAACTATCGATAAATCGAAGACATGTCAAAGAAACAAATGAAAAACGAAGTTATTTCAGGACGCTGGCAAAGTTTAGCAGATTATCACGCCAACTGATACTCGCACGTAAAGCGTTTAGAAACTACAAATTATAATAAAAAGCAAACAAAATTTAACGAATTTTAGAAACCGAAAAACATTCGCCGTCGCGCGTTTTCGTTTCGTTCGCTCGGAATGCCGATCTCTGACTGCTTCGAGGTGGCTTCAAAAGCGTTCCGGCGACCATAACGTCGGCGGTGACGCTAACGTCGACGTCGCCGTCAACGTCACATTCATGCTGATGTCGCGCTGGGTACTTAGTAGTATTTTATTTTATTTTTTTTTGATTTTGGCGAAGTAGCGCACTAGTTACAACTACACATGAAAATATATACAAATTTTGTAGCATAAAAATAGCCAATGAATTGATTTAAAAACTATTTAATTTTTAAATATTTCATCTAATTTTGTTGAAATTAATTCTATTTAAACTAAAGTGCTAGAAAAATAAAGATTGAGCTACATTTAATGGCAGTTTTGAGTTATCGTATGCATAGTGTGCTCGCTATGTTGACTTCTTCTCTTGCTGTGCAAATATACGCAACAAATTGCTATTGATTTACATAAATATAAAAATAATATTTATTTGAATGGGAATTAAAAATATTCGTTAGCTACAGTGAGCAACAAAAGTATGCTGAAAACTATTTTTTAAACAAAATAAATACATTTGGTTACTGATTTCATTCAAAGAAATGTTCCTGTTTCAGTTGTTCCGCAGCGTTTAGAGATGTTTAGCGTTTTTAAAAAAATTCACAATTTTCTTAGATATCGCAGCCCCTACTTTAAAACTGAAGTTTTTTTTGTTATAAAACTAATACAATTGCAACAAGTATGTTAGTTTTTTATTTCCCTAGACTAGGGAGCATGGAGATATATTTATTAATAGCTGCTCGTAGAGCACAGGAACCTACAGTTTATAGTCGAATCCGTAAGGCATTGTCTCTAATCAATTATTTTTTTAAACTTAAAAAACTTAATAGCATCAAAGATATTAGCTAAAAGGTTTTAAAAGACACTCTTTTCTCACAATTTTGGTATGAATCGTTATTTTATAAGAGCTTAATATTTGTAAATCTGATCCTACCAAGTCCCAATACTTTTAATGCGTATTGTACATTATTCCCAACTTCTTGCTACCAATAATGCGATATATACGAAGTGTGCTTGCTCACGCTCAATGCTCCAAAAGCCGACTTTGGCTTGTTGTTGTCAATGTATTTGTGAGCAAAACCCACGCTCTCCAACGAGCAAAAGCAAAGCTTCGGCGGGCTCCGTTTCGAAAAGCTCTCTTTTTTCCGCTCTGATTGTGTTCAGCGTAAATTGTGAGCGTGCTTAACTCTAACACTCTGCTTATCATCGCCGGGTCTGCGCTCTTTCTCTTCCAGAATTGAAAACTTTGACAAGATTTTTGGCGCGCAAAATATTTGGGAACTGCGTGTGCGCGTGTCCAGGCTAAAAAAAAATAAATTATGGATTAGCGGCAGCAATCAACGACACTGGAATGCACTGCAACAAATTTTAAGAATTTTGAATACATTTGGGAGTGCTTAAAAGAGAACCGGCTGAAGTTACTCCATTTTATATAGATTTTCATCTAATTTATACTTTTTATTCACTAGTAAAATACCCAATAAGTTACTACATAGAGTTTCATTAGTTCTGATGCCAGCACTTTATTGAAAATAGAGTATGTAATTGACATTATACCAATGATTGAAAATCACTACACAGTTACGAGGAGGCCAATGGCAAGATATTGTATTCCAATAGAAAAAGCTTAAGAAATGCAATTAAATAAAAATTGTTAGGAATTCTAAAACGTAACTTTTGATTGCCGATTTGTGATAGGTGGCTCTTAGCGATGATTTAATAAAGAATCGGAATATCAGCCGCATCCACAACTCAGAAGTAGCATTAGAGAATCCAAACAGGGGAATAGAAAGTTTTCGAAGAAAATGGTAATAAACAAACAGAACACTTGTTACCAGAAAATTTTTTAAATGCCAACACAAAACTAAGCATACTTAAGTGGAAATGCTGGAAGTAAACTGACAAAATTTTATAACTTCATAAACAATAAACTGTTAATAATCAAAAAAATTTGACTTTTAACATGCAGTTTATGGAGTTGTTGGCCAAAAATTCCCTAACTCAATTTTGTCACGTTAAACACAACAAACATTTTCCAAAACCTATATACCCATTTACTCTATAAAGTGTTCAACAGTTGATTGAGAATATGGCATAACTGAAATGCCAGAGTCAAGACCAAGACAGAACTCTCCATATCGCTCTGCTAACCAAACATAAATCAAAAAACCCACCAGGCACGGAGATCCCAAACAAAACAAAACCCGCCGCAGAGCAGAGCTTGAGAGAAACAAAAAGCTTACTAGCAAACAAGAAGACACTCTCTTCTCACACTCTTAACAAACTTTACCGGCAAACCGCAGACTATTGCTTGTGGAGCATGTGATCTTGTTCAAACATTTATCGCAAACTTTTATCTGCAAACTCTATTGAGTTCTATGAACCGTAAAATATAACTTTTACTTTCGCTGAAAGAAATTTGTTAACTGATTTATAAGATGAGAAAACTGCAAACTAAACTTTTTTAAAACTCTAACAAGTGCACCCACCGTTTTCATTGTATCTCATTTGATTTTTATTTTTTTATTATATTTTATCAAAAAGATAAGAGTAATTTGTTTAATGCATGATGATGCTTCCGAAATGTTATCACTCGGCGGGCAAAAGTAGCTTTGTAGCAGACACTTTTGTGTGATACTTACAAAAAAAGCAAATTATGAGTAAAGTTTTGTCATTGTTTCAATTAGGTTTACTTTGGTTGTGTCTATGAATCAGTTGGTGCTCAACAGTTATACAGATTTTATTAAACGCATAAAATTTTGAGCTTTTTTTCTAAATGTCATTATTCATTAAATAAACAATTTGGATTATAGCCGACAAGCTTTTAGGATTTAACTATCTATATAAGTTACCTTCTTTGGGTATTCAAATAATGAGATATCAATACCCTATTTAAGGAAATACTTCGAAAATCAAAAGCTGTAAAACGCACAATAGACTTGAAAAGTTTCTATAAAAGTTTGTAGCTGTTCATTCATTAAGTTAAAACAAAAACAGATTATGGTTTCAAAGTTAACAAAATATAATTGAAAATTGAAAAATTGCACTATATCCGAAAAAGGATATTTAAGAGAAAAATAGAAAAAATAAGTAAAAAATGGGATTTCTAAGATGTTAAGTACCTGTTGGGTACAAAGGATATACATGGTTTATAAAAAATATGTTACGGCAAGAAGGAGGCGTGGACTGTTTATATTTGTTGCTTTTAATAAGCTGAGCAATCGGACGGCCCAAAATGGCATTACATTTTGGAATAGTCACTATTTAGCTGTTCAAACTGAAGATGATTTCAATCTACTCACGCATGATGACAGTTTGTCTGCTACGGTAGAATGCGAGAGGATTGCTCGGGAGCAGGCACCCTCCATGAACACCATGAAGGTGTAGAAAATCAATGAGCCGAGTGAAAATTTCAAGTAGCTTTGCACAACATCGCCATATAAAGAAACTCAAGAAACCAATTTCACGAACTTTTTCACAGTAGCATCGCTGTAAGTTGGCTGCATTGGTACGAAACCTACAATACCTTTGTAGCCCTCAGTGTAATCGTAACCGATCTGCAAAACTTCATGCGCAATCTTTGAGGCATCCAAAAAAGTGGGTGGCACACGGCATATTTCATTGGCTACCATCAAGATATTCTTGCCATAAAGATGCGCTAGGATAAAGTGTTACTTGTCGCCAACACTAGCACTTTAGTGTTAGTATCCTGCTGAGCCAATTCATCGCGAATGTAACATCCAACACCAGTGTGCACAGTATGCAGAGACGGAAGTCATGGCAATCAGATGCTTCTTGCAATGCACCAAACCCGTCTAAATGCTTGATAACAAAATGTCTATCTTTTCGCACGACCACCTGAACGGTGGTTCACTTCTACCCACCAGCACTGGTGCTTGCAAGCAGACGCTATTTGCCTAGGAAAATCACCCTATGCTGCGCCCTTGGAGTGATGACCATAGACCACTATATGACAACTACAGAGACTCTACAGCTGAGATGGTTTTTTTTTTTTCAAATAACCAAGGACAAAGGAAGCAAGAATAGTAGAGAGTTAGTAAAACTTTACTAAGGTTTCATAAAAAATTTTCGAGTATTATTTTATGAATTATAGCGCAATATTTCCTATAATATAGTTATATGCCGTAATCTTACACCTATAACCGTTCTTGATATAGAGCTTAAAAAGTCGGTAAACTAACAGACCTGCTTCTACCGCATTTGTTCTCTAAAATATTCGATATTTTAATGCTTTCATAAGGTATATAGAAATTATTTCGTAAAGCCTAACAAACCAACCAATGAACCACCCTATATTTCCAAACGATTTGCAGCCATGAACTTAAAGAAAATCATTTAATATACGAAAATCGTAAAACAGCATGAATTCCAAAAACCACAAAGAATAGAATCATGCCAAAAAATATGCAAAAACCAATCGATAAAAACCATTACTTTTAAACGCTTTGAAATAGATGGATATGCCATTTATCCAGTCTGGCCAAATGCCATATATCAAGTTATAATAAAAAGCTGTTGATGGAAACACATAAGTTTTCAAAATTTAAAGTCAATTTTTGTCATCACAGTTGGATAATATGGAACAAACCAAAGCAGTACGGAACAGTCAAAAAATATCTATGATCGAATCGAAATAGATCGTGTCATAAACAAAATCTGCTAATGGAATATCGTATCGAAAAACCGGTACAATCAAAACCCTATTGGGTAAGAAGTGTGCTTTAATAAAATTAATGTCTAATTTGATGTTTTGAACAAAGACTAACGACACTTTTATGCCCTAAACAAAAACTTGACTCTCGGCTCGGCAACATCATATAGTCCATAGTAACTCAAGTGAAGAATGGCCTGATCTCTCTCTCTCTCTATCGGTCTCTGTTGCTCTGACCACATCAGTCGACCAAAATAGATGCCGCTCTATAAATGATTACTAAGATGTCTTCACCATAAATTTATTTGCCAAATCGAAGAATAGAATAAAATTTAAGCAAAAAAAAAAATAAAACAAAAAAAAATACTAAGCGATGAGAAATAAAAAATAGCAAACATGGCAAATTACCATATGTAGCAATTGACCTTTTTGTATATTAAATATTTTCTTTAATCAAGCGCAGACGCTTGGCAAGAATTAATCAATTAAAAAAATTGAACGCTCGTTTGCCACATTAAAATATAGTTGAAAATTAAAAATCCATTTCGTTAATAAAAAGAAATACACTCACTCACTCACTCACTCGCTACTTAAGATGAGATACATAAATAGCCAAAGCCGCGCCGCTTGTAATCAAAAACATAAACTATATTCAGAAAATAAGCCAACAAGTATACGCACTGTTGCAACAATGCAACACGCTTGTTTGGTAATCAAAAGCAGGCAAATTCAACAAAAAAACAACATAAAATGGCAGTCCCGGTTATAAATAAAAACACAACACACAAAAAAAACGGAGAAAAACAACAACTAAAGTTGCAACATTATCCAAGAAATGTAAACAAATCGAGATCTTTGGGAGCACACGCTTTTGTTGCACGAGCAGCCTTCAAAGAACTGTCAGAAGACGAACGCACAGATGCTATACATCAAGCACTCGAGAAGAGCTGCTGTGCTGTCGACGTTTACAGAGCAGTCGCACGGTGGGTGTATTTGGTAATTACGCGGCGAAAAACTTGACTTTTATGAATATAAAGGGTGACTTTTTGGCAGCACTCTTTTTTGATCGATGGGATACGTGGAAAACAGCGTAAAGGGCAAGCAATTACAAAATATAAAATAAATTTAGAAAAAATATTGACTATGGGAAAATCTCTTTTGGGAACTATAGTGTGCAGCTGAATTTAAAAGGTGGCTGCGTATCTTAAATTAAAAGAGATTAACCTCGACAATTAGTGCTAGTCGAATGCACCGACAAGTGCTAAAAAAGTAGGGTCACCGAGCCCAGCACTACGATACCACGGTTTGAGCATGATGCATGCATGCTCATTGAGGTCGGCATTCTAATCGCTGTGTCATGGTGAGTGTTGGTGATTCTATCCAAAGCGCGTATAGAATCATGTTGGCTCGACGTGTTCTCAACTGGGTGCTGTTACCCACAAAAAAAAGATTTGCAAATGAAACCTCGCTAGATATACTTCGCTTAAAATCTAGGGGGAATACATACCCGACATTATACATTCCGAATTGCTACGAAAAAGAATTCTGCTCCGGCTGATTGCTCTGAGGAGCGTTAGTTGGCGCATTGATCCAGACTCACTGTATGCAAACTGAGCTTTTTTTCCACAGTAATTTTAACTGCTGATGTTACCTGCCACGTAAAATAAACTTTTGAGTAGATCCAGTTTGATTGCCGCTGCGGGGATTAACACCACCAGCCTTTAGCTTTAAAGGCGGGTAGAATCATGCAGCTACTAGCCGGAGCTGCCCCATTTGATATGGTTGCCAAGAAAATGGCAATCAAGTTAAAATTGAAGAGTGACTAGCCGCTTATTAAAGGAAACAAGCTGTTCAACCGGACAGAGACGATGGCCCTGTTAGACGAGGAGTTGCTACGTGCTTGGCAGCACAGATGGGATGACGAAGACCGTCATCCACAGTCATGCATACAATGCGGTGCGTAGCGTTAAGATTGGCAACACAGCCCTTTGATTGTCCGTGGTATATTTGAGGCACCTTGATAGGCTTGGTTTTCACCATGTGGGCGACCGATGGACTGCTCTGGAGCAATCCAAAACTGGCGTCTGTCCCGAACCGACGAGCTTTGGCTTCAAATGCGAGTACGTATCGACGATCAACAAGCACTAGCATTGCCATTACCACGTCAAGTGCACGCTATTGTGAATGACGAGAGCTTTCAGTGCTTACCAAACATAACGAAAGAGTTCGATTTTGCTAGAACATAAAGCATTTAAATTGATTTTAAAGAGTCTCTGTTTAAATATTCCAATACTTTGGAGTCATAATAAATAAAAATGTTTTCAACATACCCTAAATCTAATAAGAGTATCAACCAAGTCTACTACACCACAGACGACAACAAGCACAGAGTGGCTGCTGTGGCAGTTCATAAAAATTAAGTTTTTTGGTTTGCAAAAAGCTTACCAACAAGACGCATAGTAATCCCGCAGGCAGTGAGTCCCTCGAAGCAGGATTCCTAACGCAAACCAATCCAGCAGTAGACAAACTTCCTAAGTGGTGCAATTTTGGGATTGCCAAATTCATTTTTAATCTGGTTAAGTACAGCTCAAAGCTTAAATTTTACAAAGGTTCCTATGCGGCTTATGCAGTTCAAGGAAAAAATAATGGTAATGATACTTCTAAAAATATTGTTACCAATTTAATCCTGATAATAAGTTACTTACAAAAATATGTTTATTTCAAAAGGGTTTTTTTTACCGAATCGCGATGAAATATGCCATCCCGAACTAAGAAAATCCATGACTTCTGCGAAGAATATTTGCCGCAAAAGTAAAAATAGTCTGCCAATTAGAGCAGTTCTGTCAAAAATTTACTTAACCCAATATATACGTTTTGTTTGCTCCACTGTGCTGCGCCTAGAGCTATAGAAAAATATTATATCATCATTTAATTAACAAAATTAAGTTATTATAACGAGCATCAGCGCGTTTCTCCAGCGTTTAAAAAAAAAAAACTTTTGTTTAGAATTAGTTGCCAAATTTGATACGATATTAGAACGCTTGAGTTGGCAACAAACTTTTGCCTTGTGCCATGTCTGACTAGATGATGGTAGATCCGAAAGATGCACATACGCAGATACACTCTCACTTTCGATGTGCTGGCCTCCACAAGGCAACTTGAAATTACGATAATATTTTGTTTTTTTCCGATTTTATTTATTTTTGCAATCAACTTGAAGATCATAGACAAGCAAGCAGCGCAGCCTCCAAAATAAGCAATACTGTTTGCAGTGGCGGATTTAAGAGAAGGTGTGAGCAAAAGCGTTCCAGGGCGTCTAACTTGATAAAATATGGAATATTTTGATTTTCAGCAATCTCTCAGTTCATGAAATGAGGATAGAGAAGTGCACAATGCTGCTTTTGAGGATGTCATGTCAAACCCATTATTAATGGCTGCCCCATTGGGCTCACTGCTCTGGAGCAATTTGTAGTTGCTGCGTTTCCAGCCTAACTCCGGCACTGCCCATCTATCTATATGGTTCATGCTCAAGCGAGCATCTGCAGGGTTTTTCTTGTCAGACACAATGTCTGTTTATAAGTCCATCCATCCAACACGCGCCGCCCTATTAGTCACTCACTGACTGCCACTCGATGTGCATGCATCTGTGTGCGTCTGTTGTATCTGTGTGCAAAGCGCTTGTATCTGTGTGTGCTTGCGTGCGGTCTAGATACATGTTTGTATAATTTGGCGCGTTTTCATTTATTTTTATTTCTCTATTATTCTGTTTTTTTTTTTTGTCATTTCGTTTAGTGTTTTTATTTTATTTTTTATTATTTCATTTTACACTTGATTGATAAATATTGATCCTGATTGAATGATGGAAATTCGCCAAAACGATGGCAATCCAATGTAGGCCCCATCAATTTATTAAGTCTTCAGTGTTGCTCATAAGTTCGCCTCTGACAGCTGCTCAATCAAATCAAAAAGTATTTGGGCTAACTAAACAAACCTTTCCAAAATCAAAAAAAGGCAACGCGTTGATGGAGATGAAGACCTAAACTGTATTTTAGAGCTGGCAGCGTGTGGAATTACAATTAAAACACGAGAGTCACGATCGGCCAAGTTACCAACTCTGCGACAAATACGATAACTATGGGTATTGCTTCTTGACGTTGCGCTTTAAATGGTTTGTAAACAAATATAACATAAAGATTGATGGCTGTGAGCACAGCTCTTTTAGCTCTAGTTCCGCTGATCTTCATGGAGTACAATGTACAGTGCAATGACTGCTACACCTGTTGTGAAGATCGATCTGCAATCGACGACATTTTGAGGTCATGTAGCAGCAACAGCATTATTTTTTTGCACATGCGGATGAGCTATTGGAATTTATCTCAGGGTTTCACGCTGCATGACTACGGAAATTGAATTATTGAGATATATTTTTTCGTTCTGTAGAGCTCATCTCCCATTGCGTAGAATTTCTTTATAATTGCGCTTTATCAATAATTTACGCAATATCAAATGGTGATTATTAAAACAAATAAAAATTATTGAAAAATAAGCAAGGAAAGAATAGAAAGAATCTAGCACGCTGGTGATGTAATAGAGAACAGATGCAGGAAATCTTACCAGCCTAACAAATTTAACACTTTAAGGACTATCCAAAGATAAGTCCAAGTATTACCGGGTCTGGAGACTAGCAGCGGTATAAGCAAAACGACTATAAAACATATATATTCATACACAAAAACAAAAAATATCAACTTTTCATTGGGATTTAGCGATGACATGATTCAGGAATACCTGCTGAAAAGGTAGGAGACGAATAATCGAATACAAAAATGAGTTAACAATAGTTTGGAAAAGAGGAATCAAACTAATAAAAGCAACAAAACTGAACTAAAAAACATATAAAACTTAAAAAAAATCTTTTAACAAAATTTGCAATTTTAGCTCTATAGACAGATGAGGGCAGACATGTACAGCCATTATCGACTCAGCTCTTGATGCTGATTAAGAATAAATGTTTACTTATGTTTTTATATATTACTGCTTCCGAGAATTTTGATGATTACATATGAACTAAGTAGAGAGCAGACCAAACATAAAGCGAAAAACGCTTCAATTTCTTCCAATAAAAAGATGATCCTGCCTAAGCATTTAAAGTCTATTTTCTCTTCGATTACATTTTTATTGAGATATCCATCATCGGCATTACAGCCAGGAAGTAGTTACGATTTACAATTTTGAATTCGAGGGAATTATGTATACTACATTATATAAATATAAATAAATCAAATCTTTTCAGTCATATATATTTTCAATAAATTGCACAAGGCACAACGTTAAGGTCATGTCGTTCGTATGGATAATAATGCACCAGCGAAGCAGGTTACCGACACAAAATATGGAACGACAAAGTAGCGATGGCAAGACAAAATAGAGAAGGACCTATTGTATCTCGGAGTGACCAACTGGAGAATCAAAACCAGGGTGAGCTGAAATGATTATATGTTGCAGATAAATAGCAAGTACGTAACAGCAATGCTCTTAAAAGCATTACTGTTCTTACCTTTCATTTGTTGAATACCATAAATATTCGATATCGTTTGCTCGCTTTGATATCAATCTTATCTCGATCGTTTTTGTATCTCGTTTTTCTGATGCTCGCATTTTAGCATCAAATAAATGCCGCCAGTTATGCTCAGGCCATATCGCCGTCCAACTGTCCAGTCAGCAAACCCATTCAAATTGATAGCTTTAATGTCTAAATTTTGGTTGGGCTTTTTTGTTGTTTTTTTTTTAATTTTTTTTTATTTTTTGAGATATTCGCAAAATCAAACACAATTACGTGCGCTGTCAATCAACAGGAATCGCCGTCTTTCTATGCTGAGACATGCGTAAGAGCATTTTACTTAGTGCGCATTGTTTGTATAGTGTACTGAAGATTGTTTCTTTAAGATACATTTTGTGCCTAAAGTGTATTTCATATACATATCTCTCGATATAGACGTTGAAGTTAGTAAAAAAAAAATAGTCATAAACAGCACGCGCTTAGCAGCTATAGACATGGATATGGGCGCACATAGATAAAAAGATACACACACACACAGATACTGCAGATAATTTACCACAGATGGCTGGCTGACTGTGCCGATGTCGATGGCTTTTTGGCTGATGTTCGTTAACCCTGACCACGCAATACGCAAATACAAAACTAAAATAAACTATATCTATATCTGTGTATGTGTGTGTGTATCTACTACACTTGAGTTTCATACATCAAGTATGCAAATTGTACTAGAAATGCTTGCAAATATTTATAATAATATCAGAACGCTCACACACACACACACACACACACACATTCGCCAACTCTGCAGATACATTGTATCTAAAACTTAAATTAAAATATAAATGAATGAAAAGTACGGCTATAAAATATGAGTGCTTGCTGAAAAGCAACATCATAAAATTTCAGATACATAGATAGATGGATAGAGAGGGATACATTTTGTATGCTGCGCCGAATTGCTTCAAGGTTGCGCCATTTCGCGCCATTTCTAATTGAGCTATCTATGCAATAATGGATATGATATGTTTGAAACTCTTTGAACTATCGAACTATATAGTTGAGTTGCGGATAGACATTAGACAAATGCCAAGCAAACAAGTGCCAAGCGATCCCTTGTTCCGCAACATGCTTGGCCATGTAGATCATATAGATTTGCATGCGCAAAATTTATGCCCATTTAGATAGTTGGATTTTTCGCATTTCATAATTATGGCAGGACACAGGGAAAAAGTACATACCAAATGGAGGAGGAACTATGTTTGCTTGGAGTGACTAAGTGGAGAAGGCACTAAAGCAGGGGCGCCTGACGAGAGCTAGTGAGGTAGGCTGTAACCCGATAAATTAACCTAAAGCAAAGTAAAGTAGTTACTACTGTTACAGGTATAATTCAGTTTGTGGCAAAACATATAAAAAAATAAATTTAGCCGCTTACTAAATATATAAAATATATATTAGAAAGAAAGCAACAAAGCTTTAGATAATTTAACTTAAGCAACTTTCTCGTTTTGTCTCTGTTGCCTAATGGTATTGGGAATTCCACTATTATTTTTAAATCTTCAATATATTCATAAATTGAAAAATCATAATAAAATAATATATCATATCACACATTAGCACATGCATCGTGCCTAAACCAGCATTAACGTTGCAGTTGCTTATGCAACGAACAATAATTTATGTAAACTTTGTTCATTCAACACTTCCAACAAGACTGCCCATACATATATATCATTATGTAAAATAATTAAAAATAAGCAAAACGTAATGTATATAAAAAATAAATAAATGTCATAAGTTCAAGGCATTTAAGCAGACAGCGTCAAAGGTGTTAACGCAGCTCTCGAAGCTCAACTTTGCAACTTGTATCTAGTAACTTGTGACTTGTATCTTGTATCTTGTATCTTTGTGCAGAACTAAACAGCCAAAGCTACGCAAATGAGGCTTGTCATGACGGCAGCCACACAGCTGCAGTTGGCTGCACGCGCAGCTCCAGAAAGCCTCCAATCGAGCCTTGGGCTGCTGCTGCTGCCACCAACACCAG
Organism: Chymomyza procnemis; assembly: GCA_035046065.1. Classification (NCBI taxonomy): domain Eukaryota; kingdom Metazoa; phylum Arthropoda; class Insecta; order Diptera; family Drosophilidae; genus Chymomyza; species Chymomyza procnemis. The sequence continues at coordinate 2,120,317 of JAWNOJ010000026.1, forward strand.
TCTAGGCAGCTGCGCAGCATCTGCTACAAATCTTTGTGCCGTATCTAAGCCGAGGATCAATTGAAGCCTCAACATCACACATTCATTATGTGTTGCAATATGCACGGTGGTGGCAACGACCACTAAATATGCAGATAGCAAAAAATTGCATTCATTTCTCGTTTCTATGGAATAAACCCATTCGCAAGAGCCCTAGACCCTCCAAGCCATAAGCTGTCGTCCAACTTTTGCAATTGGAGAGTTCTCTTACAGTGCAAGAAGCACAGGCAGCCCGTGCGGTTGGTTGGATACAAAAAAAAAACAAAAAATTAAATGAAATAAAATAATGCTGACACAGTGCCAGATCGGCAGTATTCGGATTCAGGTTATTATTTATGTATTATGGTGTAATTTTTTGTGCACATTATATACCAACGTCTGTCATATGTTTTCTAATACTATGCCGCCTTATGCACAAAATTATGCCAAGCAAACCAAGTATTCATGTTTTTGCATTCAATTTCGTTTTCAGAATCAATGAACAAAGTCAAGAACTTTGGCGAAAAGAATTAATGAGAAACAATTTTGTATTTCATTGTTCTTATTCTTAATGTAATAATAATAATAATAATTATGAATATAATTATTGCTGCTATCAAATTTAATTTATTACCAACGCGATTCATTGAATATTTGGCAGAAAAAAAGTTATAAAGTTTTTTTCAATTGAAGTTTACGGCAACGAATGGAGCGTTGCGGAGACAATGTGCTGCTTATAAAATCTAGAGAAGGCGCGCCTTGAATTACATCTTGTAATTAAAGTATCGAGCAGCATGACGCATGCGGGAAATTCGGGAATACATATAGTAGTGACATAACGACTACGAAATACTCTGCATCGAAGAGGAATGTATGAAAACTCAGATGAGTTTAGTTTAGTTATATTGCCCACATGATGATGGAATCAGCAACTGGCATTATAAAGACAGAAATAGTAGGTGTAGAGAGAAAAGGCCAAATGTTTTTGAAGGAGTTGAATGTAAAGTACTTGTTTAAGTTAGTTTGCATATTACTTTCTGCTTGCCGAATTGCTGCCAAGGTCTTCCAGCAATGCAATTGCCAGTTTCCGAAAGATTGAAGATTAGCTAGATGTTTCAAAAGTGGTTACTTATAAGTTCGCAGAATTTTTTGGAAATATGTCATCCAGATTTATTTCAAAATGAGATACAAGGCAGACAATGCCTTTGAGTTACAATTATAATAAATTTGTTTTACGAAAATAACATATACCTTCAGTCTTTACTTTATAGCCGAATTACAAGGGCAGAGTCTTTAAATAATAGACAACTCTTGGACAACATTAAGGTTATTGACCGTGAGATCAATGGCGTGTATCGTTACTCAAATCCTTGGGCATTGCACCCAACACTGAATTGAAGAGGACGCGTGGGTGATATTATGCGAAAATTAATGATGCATCTGGTTTTCGATTAATATAATAAAATTTACTTTTAAATAAAAATCCCTATTTTACGTATCCCATAAGATGGCTCGTTGACCCTAGAAGAATTTGTAGCGTTTAGCCGCTCCGAAAGCATGTTTGTTGGAAAAATTGGGTGTCTCAATCGGTTCACACAAAATGCGCGAATCGCTGCTCTTGTTGATGTTCTTGAGAAACCGTCTTAAGTACGCTCTGAAGGATGCTGAAGTAACCAAAATCGTTAAACAGCTACTGATCAAGGTTATCCACCTGGTTATATGTATGTTATCACTATGGAGAAGCCCAGTCAGTTCCTCCGCTTGGTCTACGATGTCAATGGTCGATTTACTATTTATTGCATTTCCGCCGAGGAAATCAAGTTCGAGTTGTGCAAAGTGTGCAAGGCACAATTGGCTGCCAAGGGTTCGTCTTTACTGGTTCCTAATCAAGAAACCTTATTGTACAGGTTGGTATTGCCAGATCGCCGAGTGCATTATTGTCGATTCTGGCAACCTCTGCATGATCACTGGAGAACTTTATGACTTTTTTATTTCTATGGAGGGGTACGTAGGCCTAGCAAACAAAAGATTTAGCAATTCAATCTTTAAGCGGTACTTTCTATACTCTACTACTTCTTGCTTGCATATCGTACTTGGCACATACAATATTATATCCGCCTCTTAATGTTACTGACAGCGGTAGCGCCTATAAATAATCATTATAATTTATCAACATTTTTAGCAACAACAACAACAACCACATCTACAACACCATAGAAGAAACAGCAATAAATTACTTAATAGGCATTACGAAATTAATTACATAGCTGCTGCAAGAACTTACAGATATTAATTCCATGTAAGTATTTATAAACAATATTCAACTACTACTGGCACCAAAGACGGTCTCTGCGTTTCCAAGTCTTATGTTCGGTTTGTCATCTGTAAATTGTCAAGCTCAATTGACCTCTTGGCATGGGAAGACAATGCAGGCCAACAACCACAGTGACAACGACAACAACTAAGCAAGTCTAAGCACAAATGAATTATTATCTTGTAAATTGTCACGTACGAAAATTATTAATTGATCCCCCAGATAAAACTTACATTATAAATTGTACGCTTTATGGTCTACTGCTACCATATGCAAACCCATTAGACAGTTGACCATAAAACATACTGGGCATCTATGGACGCGCGGAGTAGGTATTGAATTACGTTGCAAAAGTGTCGTTGGCCAATCCATGCAATACGTGGTTCAGCGCTTAAAGAATCTAATTTTCAGAAAAAACCAACTTGGTTTTTTGTGAAGTAGCAAGAGGTTGTAAGAGCGCATAACTGCACCGCCATATTCGATTTGGCTTAAAGTTGTTTGGATATAGAAACTTTGACAAGATTTATAGTCATGCAAAATAGTATTTCCTGGCTTGGAGTAACTATTGTAATGTAAGTAGTAAAGCAATTATTCATATTTTTTATTTTTATCTTGTTTTATTTCACGCAGCAGAGTTACTAGAGTCAATCAGGGGTTATGAGGATTTCGGAAACCCTACTAACTTCTAATAGAGCTCTTTTTATGCAGACAAATAAAGTTTAATAATTCTGGCCGATTGCCTATCTCCGATGCAGACTCCGGATAAGCTCTGATACAAGCTTTAAGCGTTTTCACACTTTGAACCTGTCGATTTTAAAACATACATTTCACTTCATTGGGCTATTCCAATTCTTACGCAAAATTTTAAATCTTTTACCTTGAAATGCTTTTGTATTAAATGTAAGAACTTATACAATGTATTAAGTAATTTGCTCATCACACACAAAATCGTATCCGAAGAGACTGGAAAATTGGGAAGGTAGGTCAAATATTTAGCACACTTTACAACTTAAATCAACAAAACAGTTAATAAGGTCATGTAGCAGTAATAAAGATGACGGAAAATGTTATCAAAGTTTTTCGAAATCACTATAAAATGCAGTCAGAGGCAAAGTAGTAAGCATTGTCAGCTGGTATTTCCCAACCCTTTCAACTAAGCCGCTGCCATTTCATGTTCTAAAGCAAAACAATTGTTTAAGAAAATCTTAAGATTTACGAGCTTGCATACATAATAACCAAGCAATCACCAACTTAATGAACCCCGCAGCTATTTGCACAGTTTACTATAATTTATGTTACTACAAATAAATAAATGCACATTTAATTTCAGTGAATTGCATTTGTTTTGTCTGGCAACGCCATAAATTAAAATTCTTGCGCTTTCTAACACTGCCGCATTGCACAACAGCCTAACAACACTTGACAAAACTGTCAGTAGAAATATTTTAATTGCAGGACAAGCTGCAATAAACAAAAAATCCACCCTTTTGTTCTTTTGTTTACTTGCTCACCTGTTTGCCACATGAGTAAAAAGGCGCGTCCTTGGGTCGTCCGGGCAACCATATAAACAAATCAAAAGCAAAACAAAACGAAAGAGAAGCCATTAGAGCGGCATCGCGTAATACAGATATAAAAATGGATACAAAAGCCACTGCAAGTTTTTTTAGTATATGCTTTACGGGACAAATAGTTTCCGCCAGATTTCCAATGGGTGCCGATACGGAATATATATTCTGTCGCTATGAGCTGGTCTCGGGTCCCGACTGGGTGTTAGCCTCAGGTCCGCAACATGGACTTACACAACTGGCCACCAATAAACATGGAAATTTCAACGACAACATTGTCTTTAATATGCCCATCGAGGTGACTTACAAAAGCACGTCGCCCTTTGGCTGTAAGTAAAAATTGAAATGAATTATGTTGACATTATGTTGACACTAAGACAAACTGTGCATCTAGGGCCGCAGATACTGTGCAGCGTGTTTGGACGTAATGGCAATGGACGTGAGCGTCTGCTGGGCTATGCCAATGTACACCTGCCAGTTTTTGGCAGTACAGGTAGTGCTGAACCCCTAACAGCGCCTATTCTTATGCCCAAATGCCCCAATATGATAGCTGATGTGACCAGCTGGTTGTTGCGTCGCGAACCGGAACTGAAAGATCCCAAAGTGCTGCTGGATAATGTCAAGTGTAAAGGTAGGATTTAATTTAAGTGAAATGTTTGCGCTGTCTTAAGGGACTAGAATTTGGAACTGAGTGTAACTGGTTAGTTCAAATTTCGTGTTGGTTCTCGAAGATGATTACTTTTACTAGCATAGCTTCATATTGTAAAGTTGCGATCTCTTTACAAGATTTCAAGATGCATAAATCAAATTTCATTGACTTAAAAGGAAAGAAGTAGTACAAAGAAGAAGAAGTACAAAGGTACAATTTTTCTGAACACCAGAATTCGATCATACCGCAAAAATGCGGTACTCGTCCGCTCCTTAGTGTATTCAATTTTCCCAATAACTTTAGGGGTTGGATGGAAATTTGGTTAGGGTGAAGCTGCACTTTGTCTTGATCAGCAGGGCTCGACTATAATGCTCTTGAAGCATAAATTCGACAACTCCGTAGCGTACATAATTTTCGGAGTCGGTCGTTCTCCTCAATAAAAATCTCTAATTCTATAAATAAGCCAAAGATTTTAAAGAAAATAACCGAATTGAAAAAAATGCATTTGTCAATACAGACGCCGTTCCTCCTACAATGGAATGACGCGACATCTTAAAAAGATATTCTGATATCTACGTGCTTCCACTACATATTATACCTTCTAAAGAATTGCATCCAATTTTCTGGGCATATCACTCCCCGTTTTAAGGAAATTTCAAAAATCCTAGCACGAAATCTATACTGCAAAAGTTTTACGAAATACTCATCAGAATAAGCTTGAGAACAGTCAACGTGCTCAACTGTAACTCCTTCTCTTTTCTGGTTCACTCACATTTTAGGTCTCTCTATGGAGTCTTATGGAATACTGGAGTTCCAATTTCAATGCATATCAAGAGGTACTGAAAAACTTGGCTTCACTTGGCATGCTTAAGCAAGTCCAGTGGGAAACTAAGAAATACACAATTTATTTAGGAAATTCCTTCCGCAATCTAAACGGACAATATAACTGCTCTCATACAAGATTCAAGCTGAAATAAAACGTGAAATTTTGCACTTTGTAATAAATGTAGGCGTATCCAATGAAGCAGCTAAGCGTTTGTCTTAATCTAATTGTAAGCACTTGAGCTGACAATAGAAACTACCAACGATGGGTGGTGGTGGGCGTTGCCTCAAACTTGACCTTCACGAGGCAGAGCCGTTGTACGGCTAATCCGGTGCCACAAATTTGTAGCAATTGAAAAGCAAAGAAATCCAATGAATTGAGCAGGTGCAAACTAATTGGATTAACGGGCAATTAGTCTAAGACTAGTTAGTTAGACGCTCTTAAGTGGCTAGCATATAAAGCCGGCAGCTGTCCAGGCCCTTGGCATACGCGTGCAAAAGACGTGCTAGTGAGAACGAACCGCGCCCAAGTACCAAATAAACCTACTATGGGCAGCAGCACATAGTAGAGCCAATAGCAAAGTGTAGCCTTAATAGCCAACCAAGTACAAGTGGAACCACCGAATATATAACCCAACGTAACCCACGAACTAATCCCAAAGCAGCGCCATGGCTAGCTTGCATCCGCCCATGTATGCGTATATGCGCGATGGACGTAACTTGAGTCTGGCGGAGAGCGTGCCCGCCGAGATCATGCATATGGTGGATCCCTACTGGTACCAATGGCCACCCATGGAGCCCATGTGGTTTGGCATCATTGGTTTTGTGATCAGCGTGCTGGGCATCATGTCACTGACCGGTAACTTTATAGTCATGTACATCTTTACATCCTCGAAAGCTTTGCGCACGCCATCCAACATGTTTGTTGTGAATCTGGCCTTCTCTGATTTTATGATGATGTTCACCATGTTTCCGCCCGTTGTGCTTAATGGTTTCTACGGCACATGGATAATGGGTCCGTTTTTGTGCGAGCTATATGGACTGTTTGGCTCGTTATTCGGCTGCGTATCCATTTGGTCCATGACTCTGATTGCCTACGATCGCTATTGTGTCATTGTCAAGGGCATGGCACGTAAGCCACTCACGGTGACGGCAGCTGTAGTGCGTCTGCTTATAGTTTGGTCCATTTGCATGACTTGGGCGCTGCTGCCACTCTTCGGCTGGAATCGTTATGTGCCTGAGGGTAATATGACAGCCTGCGGTACGGATTACTTTGCCAAGGACTGGTGGAATCGCTCATACATTATTGTTTACTCCATGTGGGTGTATATGACACCATTGCTAACCATTATATTCTCCTACTGGCACATCATGAAGGTGAGTGCAGCGGGCTTCGTAAAGCTTCAGTACTTAACCTACACCAATGTATTGTGCTTCTCAGGCCGTTGCTGCTCATGAAAAGGCCATGCGTGAACAGGCCAAGAAAATGAATGTGGCTTCGTTGCGCAACAGCGAGGCTGACAAAAGCAAGGCCATTGAGATTAAGCTGGCCAAAGTGGCTTTAACCACAATCTCGCTGTGGTTCTTTGCCTGGACGCCCTACACCATCATTAACTACTCGGGCATCTTTGAGTCTATGCATCTCTCACCACTGAGCACTATCTGTGGTTCGGTCTTTGCTAAGGCAAATGCGGTATGCAATCCCATTGTCTATGGTTTAAGGTGGGTCTAAACGGGATTACGCCAAGAGTTTGTAGTCAGCGCTCTCTTTTTTTTTCAGTCACCCCAAGTACAAGCAAGTGCTGCGCGAGAAAATGCCTTGTCTGGCCTGCGGCAAGGACGATCTTGTCTCAGATTCCAGAACTATGGCCACGGCAGAGATTAGCGAATCCGCTGCTTAAATTGAAACCATTTCTTATCATTTACTACACGAAGACGACGACGACGACGACGACTGCACGAAGAAAGAACACGTTGAAGATGATACTAAAGGAACTGACAGCTTTACAGAAATCTTAGTATTTATAATTTATTTTCTTTTTAGCTGTGCGGACCACAACGCGAATACGAATGTTTGGCGCCAACTTCAAATTCTCGTCTTGGTCTATCAAAAAAAAATATTTTTGCATATAAAAGATTAAAAAAAAAACAAAAAAAAAAGAGAGCATTCAAAAAATGTAAAAAAAAAGTACAAGAAGTAAACTGCAATTGATATAAAATCATAAAACTAAGAAAGTTTTTACTTAAACCTAAGGATAAGGTGAAGACCATGTCGGAAATCTGTAGAGATGGAAGGTCTTCAAACTGTATTACGGAAACCTAACCCTATAAAGAAAGATAAGAAAATTTCTTTTCCCGTAAAAATAATGTATTACGTACAAGATAGTATTTGCACATATATAGCCTGTAGGTGTATATATAGTGCTTTATCAAGCATATTGCCCCGAAAGAGTTTCTCATATTTATTTCTGGGAAACATAAAAATTTAACATTTCAAACATTTGCGTTACATCCTTAGTCGTTTGCTGTGTTTTTGCCGTAGTTCCTAGCATTCAATTAGCGTATCCGTATTCATTCAGCCGTAGTAAGTCTGATATCCTGATATACTAATTAAGGTGCCATTTTTAAGTCGCTTATCGGCGCCGCTCAACTGGTTGCGCGTGAAGAGCGTGCGTCCCTGAAGTACTATAAAATCAATGAGACGTTTGTTTGAGTTGAGTCTTAGCGTTTCCGGATCCGTGCGTTTGCGTAAATAGTTAAAACAACAAGTGCTGTTTGGCAGTGTACAGTTTAGTTCAGCAGTTTGAAAATTTTTCAAAAAACTAACTTACCGAAAATGTTTGGTGCCGCAGGCATTGGCACACTCGTTGCCGCAGGAATCACATGGCAGCGCTATGGAGGCCACAATACACAGAAAGCACATGCCTGCGAGTAAATTTCTTCTATTTACTTGAATAACTTTAGACATTTTGCACAAACTTACATAGTAATGTTATATGAAAATGCATTTGTTTATGCATTTCTTAGTCTGGGGGATTGGTTTTTTTAGCTATCTCAGCAGCTTTTGCCACACATAGAAGCTTCAGTGAGTCGTACAACAGACAGCAACCAAAAGAACTGTCCTTGCTTCGAGTATGCTCTTATATATAGACTGGTTCTCTAGTCTGTTTTAACTTGGCATCAAAAGCAACAGTCGACCATTGACATCAAATTCAAAGTAACCATTGAAGCATGTGCCGGGCAAATAACTTAAAAGATTCATCCAACTATGTGGACAAGGATTGCATAATAAATTTTACTCGGACGCACACACACAATTGCAACTCTTGCAACAAGTTTTTGTGGCGCAATTTAAATTCAAAGTGCTCTTGATTTAAGGAATACGCCATAAGGTGACAGTCTTAATGGCTTCAATACGCCTACTCGAGCATATGGTACTGAAAAAATGAAATTTATATTTAAATTCTTTTCAACAATTTAAATTATTTTCATAGGTCTGCGTAACTTTTTTCTATATTAAGAAACACGAGTAGCCAGTTCGTTAATAGTAAATATTCCTTCCTTTCATTTAATCTAAATATGAATGAGTTGTTGGTATTGCTCTTGCGCCAAGAAGCCCATAAAGGAGTCACCTCCGATATCCTTAAATTCTTAAATCTCCTTAGAAATCATAAATAAGCTTATGCTCATTTGTTAGACTCATTGATACATTTATGAGTTAACGAAATGTTTAACCTACCGCATGCACACAATCTGAAAGTTTTATATCTCTATCAGCTTTTGGAAAGTATTGAGATCCATTCCTGCTACTATATTAATATAGAGATATAGACTTGCAGCTCATGTTCTTCTGTGAATTTTTTCTCTATGCCTGCATCTTCTCCGATTTTTTACTTTGATTTCTGCAACTACCTCGAATAGATATATGCTAATTTGGAATTCCAAATATTTTTAAAATGTAACTTTCGATAATACCGATAATAATTTGAAACTATTTTAACACTTAAATAAGAAAATGTAAGTAGATTTATAAATTTTTCAAATTCAGTACAACGAATGACCTAAGCACGTGTGTTGTCAGGCCTTTGTTATTTAGTTAATTAAATCCAAAGTCTCAAATTTCCAAAAGCACTATTAGAGATTCAATACATAATTCAAAAAAACTAAATACATTTTCGTCTAGTTTTTGGTAATATTTTCATACGCTTTACCTCCTCGGAACAAAGCGGTAATATTATTAATTACTTCGGATCGAAGAACTACAAAGTTTTGTATTGTCTTTTAGTTAACGATACCTTCTGTCGCGGTTTCTAAAACATGCCGTCTTTCAAACCCTTGGTTATACATAGTTGGACTCTTTTCTTTCTGAAAAAATGTAGTCAATTATGCCAGACTTTTCTGACTTTAATAATTTCATCGTCGGTCAAATTGTACCGACTTTACAACCATTCAGAATGATTTTTAGGAAATACAATTGATTTCAAAAATTTTAGGATGTAAGAGCTCGTTAGGATTTCTGACAAATCCAATAATTTTTAGTTATTATTTTTAGGTTGGAATTTAGGTTTTGTATTTTCATTACAGATTAATCTTTAAAAGAAATCATTTGTTTTATAATCAATCGAACAGACAAAGATTGAAGTATTTTTTTATCCTATATTTTTCATAGATCTGTAACTGTTCCATTTGAACTACAAGTTCAATTCATAGAAATTTAATTTAGTTCACACCCTAAAAGTATGCAACATGGGTGCCCTAGTTCTCTAGATCCATACCCGATGTCCAGTACAATGTACGGTCATTCGCATTTGCCAGATACTTATTGAGAGCGTTTGATCCCTACAAAGCTTCAATGCTGATAAATTCAGCGTTCATTTAGCGACATTTGAGATAGGCTTCTTTTGTAGCCTAAAAAAAAGTTATAAGCGCTGCTCCCAATGTTGACAAACGGAGCTCGGCCGAATTTGGTACTTTCAAGAACAACTATAAAAGATTACTTTTAAGGAAGTGTATTAGCAAGGAATCCAACTTGGAGACTCAGTTCCAAGCTAGTTTTTTGTTTGGTAATTCGCAATCGCTGTACCTATAAAAAGAAGCTGGTTTAGGTCGATATTGTGATGCAGAAAATAAATTAATTAATAACCCTTACCATCCACTATAATTATTTTAACTTTCTGAAGGCAAGAAAGGATTAGAAGCATAATCGCAATATTTGTTTCTTTAGGTGATACCAAATTGAACGTAACTATTTGTACCTTCGCTCTTTTTTGAATAATAAAATCCTATGGCATTGACAGCTTAACAAAAGCTTTAAGTAAATGCGTTTTATTGTTTTCAAATAATAGTACCTGATATACCCTTTACACAAAAACTATGTGTTTATAATTCAAATCTCAAAAAATCTAAAAAAAGAATCATTGCAAAAAGGCTCACCGAAAGAAATGGATCTGACGTCAGCTCAGTTTTGGTAATATAAGACAATCGCTTTTCAAGTTTGTTAAAAATTTCAGTGGCTGAAGTAGCCGTTCCAAAGAAACTCGGTTTAAACTCCTAAATGTTTTTGGTAATTAATTTATTGTTTCAATTTAAAAAATGTTAGTGTCAAACGCTACAATTAAAAAGTTGACTAACAAAAAAATATCCAATAGGAATTTATTACTAGAATAATCATGAACAAGTCGTAAGTCGTATTGGTTTATAAAAGAATTCGTCTGTGAGCCAACTCGATGGCTTTAAAATCGAACCATATTTAGTCTTATAAATAAGCGTGATTAAGACACATAATAAAATATCATTGAAACTTTTCTTAATTATTTTGCATAAATAAAAGTATTTCAATAGCGTTATTCGAATAATTCGCGCCTATAAAATGCACAAGTTGGCAGCTTCATAAAATTTCTTATCACTCAACTAAGTGGCAACTCTGCAACCACCTGAAAATCAGCTGTAGTTCATCAACAGCTGTTTGCCGCTGAAAAACACATTCGGCGTTTAAAGAAATACAAACAAGTCTTTTTTTTGAATAAAATAAATAAACAATATGTGGGAGCCACCACGTTTGAGCACTGCGCTTCGCGCCAAAACTGAACTCGAATCCCGAACTAGACATGCCAATAAACAAGACGTTTTTGGTAGTTGCATACAAACAGCTTCCACGACGACAATTTCTCATGAGTAAGTGCGTGATTTCACAACTTTTGCAATATGCAGTAGCCACATGGTAAACTGATTTTTTTCAACAGACAAAAATCCGACAATAATGACGTCCAAACCATAGCAGCACTGTTAGCTCAGTTGCCGCAGGAGAAACAGCCTGCGGCCAAGGTGCATTTACATAAACTACGCAATCTAGTGCGAGAATGTATGGGCTATGAGGAACAGCCTACAGTGGTGGAGCATGCCAGTTTATATCTTTTTTGGCTGCTGCTGGATCAACGCGTGATGCTAGTGTCCACAACCAATAAGCTTCACAGTGTTTTTGGCAATGCTTTTGATAAGAAGCGCACACAGATCCATGAATGTGTGTTGGCCGTAGGCGATGCACTAGAGGATTATGAACGTGCAGATTTAAAGCGTTGGCAGCACGCCCACAGCAAAAATAGCTCAGATCAACCACTTTGGGGTGAAGATATACAAATAACCTGCACACCAGTCGCAAGATTGGACACAAGTTTACTTACCAATTTAGCACCTGATGCGCTGCTGCGGACAAGTCATGCAATCAACAGCTTTTCTATGAAGTTAATACCAGAGAAAGCACAAAGTGAACCTGCAAAGGATCCACAAACATGCAAAGAAATTAATGCATTGCTACGCATAGCCGAAAAGCTAGATGACGAACACTTGTTGCAACGAGTTTCTGACATGCTTTGCTCGAATCGTAGCAGCGAAGCTCTGCAAAATGATCTAATGGAACTGCTGGGCTTTGATAATTTCGAATTGGTCACAGAACTGCTGCAGGATCGTGTTAATATAGCAGCCAAATTGGAACAGTATGCAGAACGCAGTCGACTTATCAAAGAGGTGAAACAAAAACGATTGGCCAGTAACGCCACAGTAACCAGCAATGAAAAAAGACCCACGGTAGCAAGTGCTGTAGTTGTGCAATCTGCACAGGAGAAGCAGCTGGGCAAAATGCAGCGTCGTGAAGAGAAAAAAATGCAGCGTTTAATGAAAAGTATAAAGGACGATGATGAAGACGATGCGGGCTGTGCTGTGGCTGTATCAGCACAACAATTGCGTATGCAGCATCAACGCAATCTTTTGGATGCAGCTCAACGAGAGCCGCTATTGCTAAGCACTAAAGCCGTCAAATCGGACCTAGAGCACCAACAGTCAACGTATAGCGCACCTATACAGTATCCCTACGTATTCGATAGCCAACTAGTAGCCAAATCACATGCCGGTTTTATTGGCGGCAATCGCATAAGCCTGCCCGAGACTGCCCAGCGTATAGACAATAAACAGTGGGAGGAAGTCAAGATTCCAGCCAGCGAACCTCCTCCACTGAGTGTGGGCAATAAGCGAGTTCAAATAGCAGACTTAGATGACATTGGTAGATTAGCCTTTGCCAACTGCAAGGAACTGAATCGTATACAATCCGTAGTCTATCCCGTTGCCTATCATAGCAATGAGAACATGTTAGTTTGTGCACCAACAGGTGCTGGCAAAACAAACGTAGCCATGCTGACCATTGTGCACACAATAAGAACGCATTTGGAAAATGGCATCATTAATCGTAATGATTTTAAGATTATATACATAGCTCCCATGAAGGCATTGGCTGCAGAAATGGTGGATAACTTTTCCAAGCGCTTAAAGGAACTAAATATAGCGGTACGAGAGCTGACGGGAGACATGCAGCTGACTAAAGCGGAAATTACAGCAACACAAATATTGGTCACAACGCCGGAGAAGTGGGATGTGGTTACTAGAAAAGGTAAGTTTAAGCAATTGCCTAACATTTGCATTGTCTGCTTAAACACTCCATTATCTAGGCGCTGGCGATGTAGCACTCATTAGTCTTGTAAAGCTGCTCATCATTGATGAAGTGCATCTGCTGCATGGCGAGCGCGGACCCGTAGTTGAGGCTGTCGTGGCGCGCACACTGCGTTTGGTAGAGTCCTCCCAGTCAATGATACGCATTGTAGGTCTGTCGGCAACGCTACCCAACTACTTAGATGTAGCTCTTTTTTTACGTGTAAATCCTATGAAGGGACTATTCTACTTTGACTCACGTTTTCGTCCTGTGCCGCTGGATACAAACTTTGTTGGCATCAAAACGGTAAAGCCTTTGCAACAAATCGCTGACATGGATCAGTGCTGCTACCAAAAATGTCTGGAAATGGTGCAGCAAGGACATCAAGTTATGGTTTTTGTGCATGCACGCAATGCTACAGTGCGCACAGGCAACGTTATCCGTGAGCTGGCGCAGCAAAATAACACCAGCGCCGTTTTTTTGCCACAAAACTCCAATGCGCAAAGCTTGGCACTGCGCTCCATACAGAAGAGTCGCAATAAGCAGCTAGTGGAGCTTTTCAATTGTGGCATAGCTATACATCATGCGGGCATGCTGCGCGCAGATCGTCAAATGGTGGAGAAATACTTTGTGGAAGGACATATCACTGTGCTTGTCTGTACAGCCACCCTGGCGTGGGGTGTTAATATGCCAGCGCATGCGGTCATTATACGCGGTACAGACATCTACGATGCCAAACATGGCACATTTGTGGATCTAGGTATATTGGATGTGCTGCAAATCTTCGGACGTGCCGGTCGTCCGCAGTTTGACAAAAGCGGCGTGGGCACTATTATTACCAGCTACGACAAACTGAATCATTATTTGTCCTTGCTCACCAATCAATTTCCTATCGAATCGAACTTTGTGCAGTGCCTGGCTGATAATCTCAATGCTGAAATTGGCTTGGGTACCATTTCCAATGTAGAAGAAGCCATTGAATGGTTAAGCTATACTTATCTGTTTGTGCGTATGCGCAAAAATCCTCATGTCTATGGTATCGAATATAGCGAGTTGCAGAAGGATCCCACGCTGGAAGCACGTCGCCGTGCACTTATAGTATCTGCTTCTATGAGCTTGGATAAGGCAAAAATGATGAGATTCAATCAACGCACCTTGGACATGAACATAACAGATCTTGGACGTACTGCCTCACATTTTTACATCAAATACGATACGGTGGAAATTTTTAATGAGCTGTTAAAGCCTTTTATGAATGAGGCGGATATATTTGCCATGATTTCGCAGGCGCAAGAATTTCAGCAACTTAAAGTGCGTGATGATGAACTGGAGGAACTGGACGACCTGCGTAACTATTATTGCAAGCTGAAAGTTTTTGGTGGCAGCGAAAATGTGTTTGGAAAGGTAAGCTAATTGGCTATTTATCCGTTCAAGATGATGCTTCATTAATGTTTCCATAATTTCTAATAGGTGAATATTCTAATACAAACCTACCTATCGAATGGCTACGTCAAATCATTTTCGCTGTCCTCGGATATGTCCTACATTACGCAAAATATTGGTCGCATAGCTCGTGCTCTCTTTTCTATTGTCTTGCGTAATAACAATGCAATCCTGGCGGGACGTGTACTCCAAATATGCCTCATGTTTGAGCGTAAACAGTGGGACTTTGATAGCCATATGCGTCAATTCCCGGCTATTAATGCAGAAACCATAGATAAGCTGGAAAGACGTGGCCTAAGTGTCTATCGTTTGCGAGAGATGGAGCATGGTGAGTTAAAGGAATGGCTGCGCAGCGATCGCGCTGCGGAGCTTGTCTTACGTTCGGCTAAGGAATTGCCCATGCTGGAATTGGAGGCTACGTTGCAGCCCATTACACGCACTGTGCTGCGCATTAAGGTGGATATTTGGGCCGATTTTAATTGGAATGATCGTGTGCATGGCAAGACCAGTCAAAACTTTTGGCTATGGATTGAGGATCCCGAGTCAAATTTTATATATCATTCGGAGCTATTCCAGGTTACGCGCAAGTTTGTTATGAACGGACATTCGCAGCAGCTGGTTATGACCATACCTCTGAAGGAGCCATTGCCACCACAGTATTACATACGCATCTGCAGCGACAGCTGGCTTGGTAGCACCAACTGTGAAGCATTATCCTTCCAGCATCTAGTGCTGCCGGAGCATCATCCGCCTTTGACGGAGCTCTTACCGCTTCAACCGCTGCCCGTTACTTGTCTAAATAATGAGCTCTACCAGTCACTGTACAACTTTACACACTTTAATCCCATACAAACGCAGATCTTTCATTGTCTTTATCACACGGATCACAATGTGTTGCTGGGTGCGCCTACGGGCTCTGGCAAAACTATAGTAGCCGAGATTGCCATGTTTCGTGCCTTGAATTTGAATCCCAAGTCTAAGATAGTTTACATAGCGCCATTGAAAGCTTTGGTTAAGGAGCGTATTGCTGACTGGAAGCAACGTTTTGAGAATTCCGAACTAGGCATCAAAGTGGTTGAGTTGACAGGCGATGTCACACCAGATATGAAGGCTATACAGGAATCACAAGTTATAGTAACTACGCCTGAGAAATGGGATGGCATAAGTCGCTCCTGGCAAACGCGTGAATATGTACAGAAAGTAGCTTTAATAGTTATCGATGAGATTCATTTGTTGGGCGAAGATCGTGGTCCTGTAATAGAAGTCATAGTTTCACGAACAAATTTTATTACTTCGCACACCGGTCGCTCCATACGCATCGTGGGTCTTTCAACCGCTTTGGCCAACGCGCAAGATTTGGCCAATTGGCTGGGTATTAAGACCATGGGAATGTACAACTTTAAGCCCTCGGTACGGCCTGTGCCATTACAGGTGCATATCAGTGGATTTCCGGGCAAGCATTATTGTCCACGCATGGCCACCATGAATCGCCCTACGTTCCAAGCCATACGCGCATATTCACCATGCGAACCAACAATTGTCTTTGTATCCTCGCGTCGTCAGACACGTCTTACCGCCTTGGATCTTATAACATTTGTGGCGGGCGACGAGAATCCCAAACAGTTTTTGCATTTGGAGGAACACGAAATGGAGTTGATACTGCAAAACATACGCGATCAGAACCTAAAGTTTTGTCTAGCTTTTGGTATTGGCTTGCATCATGCGGGTTTGCAGGAGCAAGATCGCAAGTGTGTGGAGGAGTTATTTTTGAATCGTAAAATACAAGTTCTTGTAGCCACTGCCACGTTAGCATGGGGCGTCAATTTGCCTGCTCATTTAGTCGTCATTAAGGGCACAGAATACTTTGATGGTAAGGTAAAGAAATATGTGGATATGCCTATTACTGATGTACTCCAGATGATGGGTCGAGCTGGTCGTCCGCAATTTGACAATGAAGGTGTAGCGGTTGTACTTGTGCACGACGAGAAGAAAAACTTTTATAAAAAGTTTCTCTACGATCCATTCCCGGTAGAGTCAAGTTTGTTAGATGTGCTGCCGGAGCATATTAATGCAGAAGTAGTTGCCGGCACAGTACAAACAAAACAGTCCGCATTAGATTATCTTACGTGGACATACTTTTTTCGACGTTTGCTGCGGAATCCCGCATACTACCAGTTGGAGGGCATTGAACCGGAAGATGTTAATGCATTTATGTCTGGACTTGTGGAGCGTACAGTTCGCGAGCTCTCAAGTGCAGCTTGTTTGGTAGAGGACGAAGGCTTTTTAGTGCCCACATTTTTGGGTCGTATTTCTTCGTTTTACTATCTGTCATATCGCACAATGAGGCATTTTTTGGACGATCTAGCTCCAGCAATGAGTACTAAGGAAGTGCTGCTGGCCATTGCCGACTCTTACGAGTTCGACCAACAGCCGGTGAGGCATAATGAGGACAAGTACAACGAGTAAGTTGTTCATTTAAACTCGTTCATTGCAATATAATTTAATAAATTCTTACTACTTGCCAGGCAAATGGCCGATAGCAGTCGCTACCGTCCACCCTCTGCCAGCTGGGATTCGCCGTACACAAAAACATTCCTGCTTTTGCAAGCACACTTTATGCGCGCATCTCTACCTAACTCGGACTATCTGACTGACACAAAATCAGCGCTGGATAATGCCACACGTGTTATGCAGGCCATGGTGGACTATACGGCTGAACGTGGTTGGCTTTCTACTACGCTGATTGTGCAACAGCTGATGCAGTCCATCATACAAGCACGCTGGTTTGATGATAGCGAATTTCTCACGCTACCAAATGTTGATGAGTCCAATATTGATGCTTTTCTCAATATACAACACGAATATGAATACTTGACACTGCCCGTGTTGAAGGAATTATGTTGCACGGATTATGAAAAGTTGGCCGAACCCCTAAGAGATGCATTTGAGGAGCATCAAATAGAGCAGATATACAGCGTATGCAGCACCTAAATACAGCCATTTCTAAACTAAATTTTAAACTTCTTTCAGGTGCTAAAAGACTTGCCGGAAATAGCGTTACAAATTTCCGTAGAGGGTCGCTATCTGCAGGAAGAATATGCCAAGCGTCCATTAGCTTTGGCAGCCAATGCTGACACATGGCTGCAATTGCATGCTAACGAGACTTATATGCTTAACATAGAACTACAACGTCTTAATGCACAACGACGTGCTGGTGGCAAATATCTCATACATTGCCCCAAGTATCCCAAGCCCAAAAACGAGGCCTGGTTTATGACGCTGGGCTCGCAGTCTAATGACGAACTGCTTGCCATGAAACGCCTGACAATGCGTGGCCTACGTTCCAACATAGGCATATCCTTTCAAGCCACGCCCAGACGCGGTCGTCTAATGCTAACTTTATACCTAATGTCGGATTGTTTGATTGGCTTTGATCAACAGTACGATCTGAAATTCGAGATTATAGATAACAAGTCATAAGCGCTTTTATAATGCAAACCTTAAGGTAAACCCTTACTGCTGTGAATTTATACTTCGATTGGTTAACGTCGAAACTAAAAACCCACAACAGACTTGGATAAGTTAAACTTATTTATTATGTGATCGAACCCCTAAACAAAACGTTTTATATTGTGAATTTTTGTATTATGTAGTTAAACTGGCAGCATAAAGTATTTCATGTTCTTAAGTTGGAATTAAAAAATAAAATTTGTTTAGGAAATTATGAATTGAAATTTTTAGAGTTGTTGTTCATTGCAAAACCAGGTGAAATACGCAAGACTGTTATCGCTGTATGCAGCAGAGAAGGAAAAAGTCGATAACGCTTCCAAGCATTATGCAAAAGTAAATGTGGTATTAGATAGTACACCATAAAAACACGTCATCCTCACTGGATCGGTTAAGCTAAATCAGAAATATGTTGTTAGTTTTCTGTGCCCTGCAGCCAAATAGTAAAGAGAACAAGATGATGGTTCAAATGCATAAGTACATTTGCTCTTGAGATTATAAAGTAAGATTGGGTAAAATTTTTTTAATTTGGCTCTTTATTTGTCCCTGACATATCAGTACACAGCGCCTATTTGTGCTAAGCAAAAAAATAAAGCTACAGAGAGTTTACCGATTACGATAAAATTTAATAAGTTTAAGAATCCTTTGAAATTTTTAAAAACTACTACGAGATCTACTAAAAAAATAATTATGCAGAGTGGAGGTGAGGCAGACTCGATATCTTGTTTTCCAAAATAGCAAAATTTTGAGCAACAGAGGACATTCTATACAGATTAAAAAGTTTGGACTGTTGTGAGCCATCTAGTAGCTTACTGGCAAGTATCCAAATCCGGAGTCAGAATTGGCCCATCACCATAAGTTTCAGACAGTTGAGAGAGTGATTGTTGATCATTGTGACTATACCTTAAGTTATAAAATAAAATCTGAATTATATTTACTGTTTAAGTACTTGCTTAGCCTATGACCCTATAACCCTTATCATATAACACTTTGAGGTTTTAAATGAATATGAGTTTTGAATCTTATCATTTTAGGTTTTTTAGTCCCTAAATTTAACTTAGGCCTAAAGACCCAGAAATGTAACTCGTATGAAGAGATCAACGCCGCCACAGAGGCCTATTATGTAGAGTCGGGTAAAAGACATTTGGGTCAAGTGTAAAGGTGTCTAAAAAATGCAGCGGTACCAACCAAATAAAAATATTACAAATCAAGAGAGAACTTAAAAAATCATAATACATCACTAGTTCAACATGGGATTATCGAAATCTGTTATTTACCTTACAAACCAATATTTCAAAATTCCTTTCTTAAGAGAAACTGTTTCTCAGCCCAAAGCTAAAAATCGTAATAGTCATGCACTTTTGGAACCTAATTCCGAATTGAGAATAAAAGTAAGTCGTCGATTAGCTCTTCGAGAAACGCTAGAAAGCTTGCTTGAAGTATCCAAACAAACATATTTCCAATCTCTTACCTGACTTAAACCTAACATTTTAGACCGGTTTTTCTACTGCTCATGCTCTTACCTCAATTATCATAATATTTCGCTAATGTATTTCGAGTATAGTTTACTGATAATGTTTATTATTCATACGCCGTAGACTGTAGCTAAGAGCTCGAACCCATGAAAGAGTACGTGTACTTAACGAAATTGTACATATAAAATCGACTGGTAATTATTCGAATACCTCAAATACGTTTCGTTGTTATTCGCGAACAGTAGCATTTTAATAGATAGAATTCACAAAATGTTATCGCTGTTGTTGATAATCGGTACGCTCTTGGCCGTAGCTTGGTACTACATCAAGCAGCAGTACTCCTATTGGGAACGTCGTGGTTTTCCTTATGACAAGTGCAGTGGATTTCCTTTTGGATGTCTGAAGAGCGTGTGGAATCGCGAAAAGGCCATGGGCATGGCCGTATATGATGTATATACGAGAAGCAAAGAGCGTTTTCTGGGCATTTATTTGCTCTTTCGGCCGGCTCTCTTAGTGCGCGATGTGGAGCTGGTACGACGCGTATTGGCGCAAGATTTTGCTAGTTTCCACGATCGTGGCGTCTATGTGGATGAGGAAAACAATCCGCTATCCGCATCACTATTTGCGCTGCGCGGTCAAAGTTGGCGTTCCATGAGACACAAGCTATCGCCTTGTTTTACATCCGGCAAGCTAAAGGGCATGTTCAGTACCTCGGAGGACATTGCCAACAAAATGGTGAATCATTTAGGAAAAGTGCTGCCAGAGCAGGGCCCCAAAGAAGTAGATCTGAAAGATATTATGCAAACCTATGCCGTTGATATAATAGCTTCAACCATTTTTGGACTGGATATCAATAGCTATGAACAGCCGGATAATAAATTTAGAGGACTCGTTACTGTTATACGTCGCAATACCAAACTTAATGCTATTTTTGGCATAATGATATTTCTGGTACCATCGTGAGTATGGAAAAAGAGTTTGAAAATTTTCAACTTAAAAAATTTGTTGCTTTTAGTGTGGCTAAATTTTTGTTTAGCTTGGGCTTTAAGAATCCCGTAGGACTGGCCATGCGCGATATAGTAAAGGAGACTATAGATTATCGGGAGAAACATAACATAGTGCGTAAGGATATGCTGCAGCTGCTCATGCAGCTACGCAATACGGGCTCGATTAATGAAGATGACAACAACTGGAATATACAGACCACAGAGACGGGTAAACAACTGACATAACTTGCGCTTAGACTTAGCCAAAACACGCTGAACTATTTCCAGGTCAACTCAAGAGCTTATCCATAGAGGCCATTGCCGCACAGGCTTTCATATTCTATGTGGCTGGACAGGAAACCACCGCTTCAACAGCCTCCATAACGCTCTTCGAAATAGCACAATATCCGCATCATTTGAAGCGTCTGCAGGATGAGGTGGATGAGACACTTAAGCTTAATGATGGCAAAATTACCTACGATGCGCTGCATAAAATGCAATTCCTTGACCTTTGCATACAGGAAACTCTACGCAAACATCCGGGCTTACCCATGCTCAACCGCGAGTGCACGCAGGACTATACCATACCTGAGACTGGTTATGTTATCAAAAAAGGCACACCTGTAGTAATCTCACTGTTTGGCCTACAACGTGATCCTGACTATTTTCCCGATCCCGATACTTACGATCCAGAGCGTTTTTCGGAGTCCAAACATAATTATAATCCACATGCTTATATGCCTTTTGGTGAGGGTCCCAGAATTTGCATAGCCCAACGCATGGGTCTACTAAATGCTAAGCTAGCCATTGTCAAGGTTTTGGAACACTTTAATATTGAAACCATGCCACGTCAGGAGATGGAATTCGAAAACCATTCCATAGCGCTATTGCCCAAAGGCGGCGTCAAACTACGTCTCTCGAAACGCACCAATTAATTATTTGAATGTGAAAATAAATTTTCGAACGAACAAATAGCAGCCATTTTCGATGTCCATCACTTAAGTGTAATCTTAGATTTAGATAGCAAGTGCCCCCCCACCACAAACTGATAAGTGCTAAAATTATACATTTTTTGTTAAAATAGTCACACAAGCAACTTGTTTGTTTTGATTTCTTTTATTATAATAGAGTTTCCCACGTCAAGCATGTTTTGTAGTACATAGTTCGTATATATAGATAATACCTAGTTATATATTTACAAGCAACAGTTGAACAATAGTTTTGATTTTGTTTCTCATTATCTTTCAGCTCATTTAAATATTTTCACGTTCTTCCAACTTTTGTTGTTGTTGTTGTTCATTTTCGAGCATTTTTTGTTTGTTCTTTTGTCGGAATATTTCCTTGCTGGCTTCTTTGATAGCTTCGAATATTTTTGCCTGTGACATTATTTGTTTTTGTACGTTTTCCACAGCTGGTTCGGCATTAATATCGATAAGATCGCTAAGACCTTCGGAGAGGTATTCGTTGTTATAGGGTTTCTCTTCCAGCTCATTGCGCTTGATCAGTGAGAAGGGCGGATACGAGGGATACGAAGTGCGTTTACGTCCGCAGCCTAAAAATTAAACAATTTAAAAAAGTTCAAAACTTGGGAGCTCGTAAAGTTACCTGTAAAGGCATTGCAGAAGGGTCGTTTTTCATATTTCCACTGTATGACGCCACTTAATTTGTGCTGTTGGTAAAAAATAAAAATAAAAATTAGGTACGATTAGGCACATTTAATGGGAACAAACTTCTTACAATGTATTACGCGTATCTGAGCAGCCAAAAGTCAAGTTTTAATTAAAAAAGAATATTTTATCGAAAAACTATCGTTTTGTTTCTAACTCAGTAAGACTATTTAATTTACTCTTTGTTCGTCCCTATTGATTCCGCTTACTCAGAAGTTTATGAGTTAATATTTATAGTCTGTACCAAATGGTACAAAGGGTATATGAGATTTGTGCAATCCGAAACGGAAAGGCCTCAAAGTTATCCAAAAAATTATCAGGGTAAATAGGGTAGTTGTTCATCCACACCAACACTTGGATCTCAGAGATGATAAGAGCTGCAGCAACTAACTGTTCGGAAAATCATCTTATTTTTCGAGGCAATGTAAGTTTATTTTACTTTTTTGATATCGGGGATATATGATGTTGCCCCACCGTATTTTGGTTGTTTGTTTGGATCTTTTAACTAACTTCTGCAATAGAGTTTACAAGAGCTGTACAAAATGCGATCAAATTAGGTTAACTATATCAAATACTTCCCATGAGCTTACATCGGACCACAAATTGCAGTTTGTGTTTCAACCTATTACTACCAAATTTAGTTAATAACACTATTTTAGACTTCCAAAACGTGGCATATTGATTGAAATCGGTTGACCACTTAATTATGCTCTCATAGTGCAAATTGGTAAATCAAATAGATTTGCTAATCAAATTCGTTTTATTTCGTTTGTTTTTCGGCTAATCCATAACAAATTCAGTTTGTATTTCAGTCTTCCATATCACTCGCACTAAAAATCTGCTCATGACCGAATTCCCTACTCTGAAGGTTCTTAGTGTTTCCTGGCACTGTACCATTTTTGTCAATTTGACCATATGGCTCAAATAGATTAATTCTTTGTATTTCAGCTTATCCATACCAAACTCTGTTTATTCCCGTATTTATACCATTTTGATAAAAATTGTTGTATTGTATCATATAGCTCCTTAAATCGCAAATCGTAGTAAAAATCTTTTTATGGCCAATGTCCTTACTCAGAAGTTTCTTTGTGTTACTTAGCACTGTACCTTGTTTTTTATTTTTTTAAATCGGTTATATCGGTATCAAATTGGGTAAATCGGACAAAAATATTCTGCTACGCAATATAAAATGGAACAGAGTATTCCAATGTCGTGCGTGCCCACTGTATTCTACTGTATTATCTTCTAGAATTTATATCATACACCACGTTTTCTGCTAGATCTTCGATATCTTTTAGCGATCTTAGTCTTATATCTATAAAAATGGATGGCTCGAAAGTACTTACATAACAACAAATGCTTTTTGCTTAGTCACATCGAGAATATAATGAAACAAATTAAATATTCTGCCTTTTTGTGTATGATAACTTTGTAAAGACAAGTTAATCATATTGCATAATATGTATTAACAATTTGATTAATTATTATATGATAAGAATTTTCTTTAGTCATGTAAATGATTTTTTAACGTTTTTTAGTAATTCACTTTAAACTAGTTGACAAATATCAAAATTGAAACCAAACATATTATTTTGGAACTATCACAAAAGAAAACAATATATGACAAATTTCAATAATTTAAAAATTGAAACAACTGGCTTTACTTGAAGGCAAACGTCTCTGGTTCAACCAAACTGCAGTTTTTATGCCAAACTTTGTATAAATAACTATTGATATTACTTGGTAAAATTACTGTTTGGTCACTTTTTATGTATTAAAATCAACATTTTCGTCATATCTAACAGAATTTAAACAGAATTTTGTTTAGTTAATAAAATTAAAGAAAATATTTGAAAATATTTACTAGTTCGCAGATAAGATATTAAAATCAACATAAGTTTGGTAATACGAGATATATTTGACTCTTGGTAGTAAACTTTTTCAACTTCGAAAAAATTATTTTTCTACATAATTGATAGTTGTTGGTGTTTGAAAATGTTGGTGAAATATTTAGTAAAAAAAATAGTAGATTTTCGATAATTACTAAATAAGCAACTGAATAAAAGCTTGAAACTTTAATAAAAAATAAAAATAACGTATATAAATAATTAATCATAAAATTGCAAAATGTAAGAACATATTGTAATGGTTTATAATGAACTCGTTGAGTTTAGAAACATAGAAATGGGATGCAATTGTTTATTATAGCCATATTATGTAAAATATTGGAACAATTTTAATGAAACTTCATAGGGAGCTCGAGCTCCTTTGGCATATCTTCTTTAGAATAACCAGAAACTTTGTTCTGAGTTGTTTATTGCAATGGTCTCTATCTTAAAATTCCTAAAAATTCTGAGGAATTTTTTGTCAAAAATATTTTTTTTTTTTTTGAATTATTAGGGCTTTGAGATTTTTTCTTCTAATCGTATAACTATATATCCTAAAATATAGCGCTATTTCACTTTATTTTACCTCATTTGCTTATCTTAAAACTGAGTTAAGAAATCTGAAAGTACTATCCATGTAGAATATAATACATATAACTCTTGCAGCATGGCTGGAACATTCATAAAAGGCTGCGGGAAATCATTCGCGAATCCGCAAGTTATTTTCATAGATCCACAGTAAGCCTAAATTACTTTTACCCTTTGTTCGGTTATTAAACAATCCATGACGTAAATTAAACAACACGATCTCTGGAAAGATATTTATCAAAGTGGCAGTTTCCGTTAGGCTTTAAAGTTTTAAGAAAACATACAGTTTTTGGACTGTTTTTCAAAACTCATACATATTTTATTATATGGCAGTCAGCAAGAGCTCAAATGAGCCCAAGAGTAACGAACAAGGAAATACGTGAGGAAAAGTTAACACATTGAAACATCTGCATGTACTGACGGAATTGCTTGCCATAAGCAGAGTAAGAGTATACACGCCTCTGCCATAGACCACAGCATAATTTTAAAGTAAATTGTATCGAAATTGTTTGAGTGTTAATTTTTATTATGTTTTTTTTGAGCAGCAGAAATTTACATATTTACCGATTGCCAGACATGCAGTGTTTGACTAAAGTAAAACCTAATTTCGTTTTCTTGACTTTAAGGCCTAACTGGATTGATAATTTTATCCAAATCCCCTTGTTTTGCTAGTTTTCGCTTCGCTCGCCAATCCCACCTCTCCGACTTAAGTTCCTTTTTTTCTGCGTTTTTTTTTCACCTCTTCTCCCTGTAAAATACGGAACTAATTTAAAATTTTCAATTATCACATATTGCATTTTCTCTTCTTTTGTCTTTTTTTTCAATTTTTAATTTTACAAATCCTTTCTTGTGCAAGAAATCGCATTGATAATTCTTGCTATTTTCTGCGTTCTTTCCGATTTTTACCAAGACTATCCATCATTTCTTTTTAAAAACAAAAAAATTATCTATTTATCGAACATATTTTCGAACCTAGCACAAAGTCCAAAGTACTGTGGATTTTGTCATGCAGATTACCATACGAATAACAATGCCGATAAAATTCCCAAATCGTTTAGCTGCAAATCATGTAACGATTACAACAAAATCTACAAATATGATTAGATTATAGCTCAAAAGCCTAAAAGGCAGCTTTTAACTCTTAATTGCTGCCATATGGCATTATCGGACTCACATTTGACAGATTATTCACTTCGCGATTTTCAGTTTCGAGCGTTGCATTTGCATAAAGCACACAAATCACCAACACAGCCAACCACGAGCACATTTTCAAATAAGTTTTCATTTCGATGGGGATTTAGTTTGTCTTTTTGAAACAATTGACTTCAAATATAGCGAGAAAACTGGAAGGATTAACGCCCTTTAGGTTAAACGTTCGAAACGCAATTGAGCGAAACTTGCAATCGCAGCTCGGTTAACAAGTCGGCTACGCAATCACTTGCGTGGGACTTGTTGCTTTCAGGATGTGACAGGACTGCATGCTGTGCGCGGAATGTGTTTCGGTTGCCACTTAATAGCTTTTTGTGTTTTCTTGACCAAGGCAGCCACCCCAAGCCCGTGTGCAGCCCCCTCACAGCAACTTATAGCTTGTGATATTTGATTTGGCCTTTGTTTTATGAAATTTAAAGCCAAGTGTGGGCAACACACAAATTGTTGCAAGTACAACTTTAATTAATTTATTCAATATACGCAAGAGTATTTTGCACAGTGTAACGAGGGCGCACAGCAACTGCATTAGTTGTGCACGACACTTGCTCAAGAGCGACGCTAGACGCCCCGTCTATTTATAAAATTTCACACGAAAAACATGAGAAAAAAATAAACTTACTCACAGATACAAACGCAACATACGTCTGTGCCGCTCTGGACTTTGTTGAATTTTCGAAAAGTGTTTTTCCTCACGCTTACAACAGGAACTTTCGGCACAAATAGCCGCAATTTCGAAACGGTTTTCATTGCGAACGGTACGCGTGCAGCTCCCAACGGAATTCATACAAAAATATATATATATATATATATTTAAAAATTTAGTTCTAGTAAAAGTTGCAGCAATCGCACAAATAAACAAAAATCAAATAAAGTGGCAAAATCTTATAAACAAAATACCAAATCAAAATATCATATCAAGTCTTTGGACGTGTCTGATTTTTCAAAATCCAAATTGTGTTGAAATTTGAAAAAAATAAAATTTCCGTGTCACTTTTACCAGAATAGCATGTGAGTAATTAATTTAGCTATAAATTCCATAAATTTACCTAAAGTTTTTCTCAATTATGAATGGAAAATTCTTAGGCCGCAAATATTCCGCTTGTCTAGATCACATTGCATTTTTCTTGTCGTTTGTGCCGATTATATTGTTTCTAATTTTTTTTAGTTTTATATTTTTTTTTTTTATTTTTTTGTCTACGTAAAGTAAAAGACTAAAAATATCACAGCTATTTTGAGTTCTTTTTTAACTCGGCTATACTGCAACATACTTCGCTTAGACAACTTTTAGTTTTGTTTCCAACTGTCACCGGCTGATAACACTGTACAGCAAAAAATTTGCAACTATAGATCGCGAATAATGATGATTTAAGCAAGCTCATTTCGAAATTAGAAATTGTTGACAAAATCAACGTATACTTATACTCTATTTGATTGTATAGACTGACTTAATGACAAATGTTTCTTATTTATTTCTAACGAACTTAGAAGAACTTCTATAAAATCCGATGATATGTCGTAGATTTCACTTTTACTTTTTACAAGCTAGAAGTATTTTTCTATAAATTTATATACTCGTACCAAAGATGCTCCTATCTTTTTAGATATTTGTAAAATTTTTTTTTAAAGAATCCAACAATAGCAAGATGATCTCGACACATATCTTCAAGTCGTCTTTAGTTCAAAAAGTGGCCTTTGGGTAAAACTTGCAAAGATAAAAAAATCAAAGATTTTCCATTTCTTCAATGCGTGTGTTAAATCCATGCAGATATATAGACATGGCACACCACAAAGAAAATAACACAAAAAACTGGGAAGAATATCTGGGAAGAATATGTGGGAGACTGAATATCAAATGCAGAGCTGTGGAGCGCCACAAGTGAGTCCGCTATTTACCTCCATATCAGGTAGAGGAAATGATCTTGGATAGGGCATGCTCTCAGAAAGAACTCAAGCAGCTTTCTCCGAATGTCAGTACACTGAAACCCCTAAGAAAACAGATGAGCAGAACAAGCAACTTGAAGACGAACCGTTCTTTAAAAACAAGCCCAGATCAGCTTGCCGTAGGCAACCGCTAAGCAGACGGCTCAGAAGAGCTTCCGATTGAAAGCCTTTGTAGAGGCCCTAAGTTCTCAAGTGGAATAATAAAGGAAAAAAGAGACCTGTTTATGCCCCATATTCTGTGGTCTAAAATCAATGGGTATTCATACAACATACATAGGGCGCATTAAATTACGGAGATATCAAACGTTTAGAGATTATCTTTTTTCTTTTGCACATTTTACGTCAATCTTTATTATAATTTTACGCCTTTTTTGTGCAAACTACTGCCATAAGTCCTTAATATAAAAGTGATAAACCTTCAAAATTGGCTATAGTTGACAAGAAATACAAGATAATTTGAAATATTTGGAATAGAATTAAAAATTTGTCAAATCCAAATTAATTGCCTAAAGTTGTAATAACATAGAAATTTGTTACTACGATCCATAGGTCTTGCATTACTTGCTAATAATTACATCAAAAATGAAAAAACAGGATCTGATAAGAAGCCCTGTCAGATTAACATTTATGACAGATTTTTTCTGATCCAAAAGGCGATTTCAAAATCAATTTACTGTTTTGATAAAAAATAATCTTTGCTATCTTTTGATACTGACTGGAACGTTGAACATTTATATTATACCATATAATCTTAACATTTAAAATTCTCAAGCTTTCCAAAAATCCCTTAAACGAAATAGTAGATAACTCATAAAAGATAAAAGTCTAGGCATTGTCTTGGAGGATTTTGCTGTTCGTATTCCAGCTTCTTAGAGAAAATGGGCGATTCAAAAAGTGCACCAATCGAACTAAAATAAACTAGTAGCACGTTCGCAAACAATATATTTATTTAAGTACAGCCCCATGGATGCATACAAATTTTTTGCAATTTTAAAATATCTAGAGCATAAGGAAAAAACATTAATTTTTTTTTTCGAAAATTTTAAAACTTAAAAATCAAAATACCAGTGATTTGTA
Source organism: Chymomyza procnemis (assembly GCA_035046065.1). NCBI lineage: Eukaryota > Metazoa > Arthropoda > Insecta > Diptera > Drosophilidae > Chymomyza > Chymomyza procnemis. Next base: position 2,149,442 of record JAWNOJ010000026.1, read on the forward strand.
TATGTTAGAATTTTATACGCAAAATGTACATAAAAATACAATAAAAAGAGAAAAATAAATATCACTAATAAAAATCGTACACTTTTTTACACAGGAACAGCTACAAAGTCATCAAACGATAATCATGATAATCATGATAATCATGTTGTACAGTGTAATCAATTGTAAAAAACGAAAACGGCGCCGAATTTTCTCTGTTCTTTGTTTATAATAGCGAAAAATTCCGCACATACTTATGCTAGCCAATATTATAAACATTTCGACGCGTTTACGAGTAGGTCATAATTTTTAAAACAAATTACAACACAAATCGAATACTTTAAAGACAATTTATATATACGAAAAAGTGAAAGCTTTTTTTTATTTCGGGAAATAAGAAATATAATTGGAAAAATGACGTTTATAGCTGCATCAGGCTAAATTGTTGTTATGGCATTCATATAGTATTAATATATATAAAATTTATTATCGTATATTAACACTTTTTCACCAACCTATTTATAGCCAAAGATGTCAGAGCCCGCAGCCGAACAACAGCAGCAACAACAGCAACAACGTGAAAATGGCAAAGAACGTTCCAAATCGACAGAGGAGAAAGAGATACCACGTGAACCAGCTTTGGTCTGCAGAGACATAGATGTAAGTACTAGTGCCCGTCTTGAAATAGAAATGATTTCCATAGGAACCTTTTGGCAAATGTTTTAAAATTATTTTAGGGCGCCATTACAATTATATATATATATTGAAAAAGATTGGGATACCACAAGTAAACAAGCAGGTAGTACGTTTTCATAAGCTGGATATTACTATACTCATGGGACTTTTTAAATTTTACCAACTATCAAAAGGGATATCCTTCAATTTTTGGTTGCTTCTGTAGTAGTTTTCCTAGTAGCCATTAAAGAGAAAAAACAAGCAAGCGAAAACACTTCAAAATCGGCTAATGTTAGAAAATATGAAAAATTCCTACAAAATTTGAATTCTAACAAGTTTGCATTGTTTTCAAAATGTTCAATTTCGTAATACATGTTTGATCCTCCACCTCAAACAATATGACTTCTCAAAGCCGTGACTGTAAAAACCAACAATATAGTTTATCTTAATCTTTAATCTTTTATTGAACTTGCCATTTATACAAAATTATAGACTATCAGAAACTCGGAAATAGAACTCATGAACTATAAAATCTTTAAAAAAAATGCCCCATTTTTATGTTTTATGGCTTGGGAGTTGGGAGACAGTTCCATTTAATCAGAGAACATAGCATGGGGCACAGCCAAACAGACGGCCCAAAACAGAGTTCGATGGAAGGTTCTAGTAGAGCCCCTAAGCTCCCAAGCGGAATAATAATGAATTAAAAAATGGATGGGACAGTTAAAGTTACTAAATTAAGTCTTGAATTCTAAAGGAGAAAATAATTATTTTTCCAAGATATTCCTTCTGTTCTCTTCGAAGAACTGTAAAAAGTGATGCTCCACAGGAATAGTATAGGTTTTATTACTATGCAACAAATACATTTCAACTCTGTTATATTTTGGTCTATTAAAAAATGGAACCGATTTAAAATTATATCTATATTTCAACATTGTACATTTTAGCTATAAAGAAATTAAGTTTATAAATGGTCTGCACTTTAAGTACACCCATCAAACGACTCTACCCCTTCGAACTCCAACAATTTCGTACTCAATTCAAAGTTTATTGGGTTACGACTCCGTAAATCCTAAGATAGTTTAATCTCATTTTAAGTGCTTCTCTTCTATGATTGTTCCTTGTTTTTAAAAAATTATTACTTAATTTAAGTTTTGTTTTCACTTATCAGTATTTTTGTCTTGATTTTAAGTAACTCTTATTTAAAAAATGCAATTTTGGGATTGCGATTAATCTGTTTTTTAATTTAGACAAGCTTTTTCTCTCAGTGTTACTCCGAAGTTGTCTATAAAATATACGAAAACTCAAACTATACAAACTAATGCAAAAAATTTCAAAATATTTATTGTGAATTAAAAATTAAAAAATAACATTCTTACAGATAAAGACTGAACTAGAGACTCTAGTCAAATTACTAGATGGCAAAATTTACAAAGAAGAAGAGGTTGCAATGGAAGAGCTGCATCAGTATTTGATCGAGGACGATGGCTCCTGGGCATTGGGTGACAATTTTTTGGTTTTCGTGCAACGTGTTCTAAGAGATGTTCAAGCTTTCTCACCAGACACAAGAATACACATGATACGCACCTTGGCCTATGCTGCTCTTAAAGATGATGTCATCATTATATTGCATCAGGATCGCAGAGATCATACTCTTATGAATTTTGCACAGGATATTGATAAGCACACACCTGAAGAGCAACAGGCTTGGGCCATGTTTGTAAGACAGCTGCGTTGTGTTCTAAATTAAAGCTTTTCAATTAATCGTTTTCTTGTCTACCTCTAGATGTGCAATCTTTTTGAGAATGTTGGACCCTCCGAGTGGCTACTATATATATCCGAATGGGACTATAATGGGCAGACCATATCGAATATACGTGTGACCACAAAGGTAGCCGTGCATTGCATACTCTCAAATTGCCCGCAATTGAAAAATATTGGCACCATGATACTCTATAATATAGCCATTAAGGAAGTTAAGACTGTGGTACGTGATTTTTGTTGAGAAACCTCCGTTGACGCATATCCCTAATAAATCTCTTGTTGCCACAAATTCAGGTGTTTGATGACGTAGCCGTAGAGCTTACTATGGCCATACTACAGTTCTTCCAAAGCAGTCCCAATGAAGATCAAATCTTCCGCTCTTTGAAGGCACTTGCACGCTTCCTCGAGGTGTGTACAAACTTGACCCATATTCATATTGACCCCATTCCACATTGACAGCTGTCACTAATATGCACATATCTTTTGTCAAATTTTTGTAGGTATCACCCGCCGATGTGGCCGCCATTATTCAAATGATTGGCCCGCATCCAAAACAATTTTCCGGCAAAAGTGAGCGTGTGGATGAACTAGTGAAGATCATTAGTCGCAAGGCGCCCGCATAAAAGGTTCAAGTCGTCTTGTATAAAAATATGCTAAGCAATAATCTTAATCATGAACGCTCCTGACTATATAATTTTATCTTTCATTTTTGTAAAGCATTTTCGAGAGACAATAAACATTTTTTCTTAAAAAAAAAAACAAATTCTTCTGAGAAAGTTCACATTATGCCGTCTCCACAACAAAGCTTGAAGAACGGAAATCCATTGCCTCCTCCATTGGCGCGCAACTGTAGCCAATGTTTTTGATTTGAAACAAACATTTCCGAGGGCAGTTGAGTGTCTTGGGCTGTAGCATCCTCTGCAAAATTAATATTTATATTAAATATTAATTAAAAACATCAAGGATTTGAGTTTTTAGCCAAAGTGGTTCGATTTTAAGCAATGTGGAGCTCCGAAGAGTAACCCCACCAAACAGCAGACTTTTAGGTATTTCACCAAATTCTTTCAAGTACTTACGTGCTTTTTTATCAAACTTCGGCGATTGTGATATGGAAATTACATCCTCCGGCTTACGCAGTAAAATTTTGCCCACACCTTTGCACATGCGTAGCACTTCGTGATTACTTAGCTTATCCAATTGCTCCTCATTCAGCAAGGTACAACTAAGGATCCACTCACGTACATCATCGAAATCGTTCAACAGGCGCACGGCACCATTTACACTAAATCGTATACGCTTCTGGTAGATGAAATCCAACCAAGCCTCACAAATCAATTTAAGTATAAGTTTTAGTATAACAATATCCTTGGTGGCCTTGATTGTGGGAAAATAAATCTGATCCAGCACATAGCCCACGTAAAGACTTTTCTCTTCGTTATTATAAAAGTTGCGCTGCCAATAGGAGGCGGACGGAAAGCAGAGCGTAAAGTTGGCCAGACTGAGAACACGGCAGACAGCGGATAGTATTTGAACACACTCGTCGGTGGTTTTCTGAAAAGAATATAGAAGACTTAGTTGGGATTGTATATTTTTTTTACCCGCTATACTTACCTTAAGTTTATCGATGTTGGCATTGACTTCGGTTATAAGTTTAGTTCGCAGAGCAACACAAACCAACATTAAGATATCGGATAAATCGGCAGTAAGTTTCGGCAGTTTAAAGGTGATGAACACATTAAGGCATAATTTAACATCGTGCTCCAATATTTGAAAGAAACGATCCATTTTCCATTCGCAGCATAGAAGCTTGGCTTGCTCAGTAACCCACAAGCGCATAGAGTGCACCGAGTGATCTAGAGTAAGACAATAATCGGAAAGGAATATTATAGTTGATTAGATTTTACGATTTAAGCTCACCAAGTCTGTGTAGAATAGGTATTTGCTCTGCCACTGGCAGTAAGCTGGAATTGTTATGTACATCGGTATTGGAGAAATACTGATTACTCAGATTAACCAAGTTTGAAAAAACAATGACCCAAGCGGTGCCTATGGGTGTACCCAATTCCTGAAAACATAAAAGCCTTAGGGTAGTTACTACTCCAACTATGCGCTCTTACATTTTTGGGACAATCTCGATACTGCGTCACACATTGCTCCACCAAGCGTTGTGAGTTACTGGCCGTGATCAGAGTTAAGCGAAACAGCTGATCCCAGATGTTATTACAAACGAAGCTAGTTAAAATTTCGCCAATGCCGCGCAGAGTGGAAAAAACCGGTTCAGGAACATCTTTGAAAAAAGATGAGTAAGTACTCAGCACAGTTCACAAAACGTATGATGCTTACCATTGACGGTTTGATGATATAACCAGCTGCGTATGGAATCAATGTGTGTAAGCTTATAGCATGAGACAGGAGTGTCTATCCACCAAAGTAATATGTGATCAAGTATAATACCCACATAGGACCACAATAAGCGCAAACCACGCACTATGTACGCGTTTCTATCCACCTTTCCCTGCTTACCAGATTCTAAAACAAAAACCAGATCTTGTGCTTGTAAGTTTCCTTGCAATTGCTGTCCAAACTTACCAAAAATAGTAGGACATATCTCGGTAGCCTTGGCTATGAGCTGCGCTATAAAGACACGTTCTTTCTGCAAAAAACTCTCCGTATGCTTGCAACGTAGACTCTGATGACTCTCCTCTTCAGTTTCCGGCAAATTGAGCGATTTGTAATCTTGAGCAGGCTCAGAGTATGGCTGATATTCTGAAGTGCCGATACCTGCACTGGCACCAAATGAAATGTTCAAAGTGCGTAATATCTCCAAACTGGATGAGGTTGACTCATGATCATGCTGCTCACGCCAAGCATCCTGCTCGCCCATGTTAAACAAGCCGAATACCAAATCCAAGGCATTTTGCTCCACACGCGTCTGAGCCACTAGCTGATGGAAGAAGATTTTAAAATTATTGTGAAACCGTACAGTCTGCTACGGCTCACCTGTAGCACAAAGCTGAAATCCACAGGTTTTAGTGTCATCAGCAGTGCCGGATACATGTTGCTGCATACATTGGCATGCATTTCCTCCTTGCTCTTGCCCGAAAGCTTAGGCTCCGGTAGCAATAAATCATCATCTTCTTCAGCTTTCCCTACCACCGGCAAGCTCACCTCCGGCTGTAACTTTGCCTCTACTTTGCGGCATTTATTGTATAGCTGCGTAATATGCAGCGCCCAGTTTAACCACATCTCGGACTGCATTGATTTACGCAGCAAAAAGCTAAGCTGCAAAGAAAGCAAAACTAATCACTAGGGGACAGGAGCGGAGTAAAGTACGGTAAGTAAGAAGTAGAAACGCCGTGCTCCTGTCTGGTTTGGAAGCAACCGTTTTGTCATAGGCTTGTTAAGATTCCCACAAAACCACGAATGCACCTTAGGATCTCACAGGATAGACTCTTACATACCGTACGTTTTAGAACAAATGTCAGCTGACAAAACCTCCTGTCATTCAATTCCATAATATTGTTAAACTTGCGCATAAGCAGCACATTGTAAGGACTACGTTTGATTCTCTTAGACAGCGATTGAAAATCTGCATTCTTTGTTTCGTCCTTGAGGGACCAGTAGACCTCCACAATGCGTTCACACTCCTCCAGTATGGTATCCTATTCAAAATACTGATTAAACACACCTCCAACCTTAGTGTTTGCCTTCCACTTACATGTTCGCTAAATATATCCACCTTGACATCGATGACGATGCGTTTGGTTATACGCCGGAGCTCCAAGCCCAATTTGCTGATTTCCGCAAACGTGTGCATCGGTTGCGATTTGTTGCGGCAGTACCATTTTGGTGTCGTGCTCATTTTCGGAGTAGCCGCAACCACCGCGCGTATGTAAATTGCTTTCTAATTATTGTGTATCCTAGGCACGCATCTGTTTTGCTTTCAGGGTATATTTATTTCGTCCTTTTTTTTTTTGCTCTTTTCAGCAGGGGCACACAATACCAAAAGCAGCTGCACATGCAAATTATTGGAGTGGCTACAACTGTTTAATCGATGTTGGAACAAAGTTTTGCAAATTGCCAGGCAACACACGCATGGATGGCCGAGAATTCGATTTGGGAAGGTTAAAGTTATCTATTTTGCTTGATTGTTATATATAATCCCACACTTAGACGTATGGCAAAACTAAAATGCATTCTACAGAAGCGAAAATACTCTTTTGATTAACTTTAATTTTAAATATAAAGTTATGAGTAGTAGAATTCAATTTTATATAGAGGTAAAAGCTCTTCAAAGAAAGTGGAATCTGATTATAACTCTTGAATTCTCTTTTAATAGCCTGAAGGTTAGGTTCCCTCATATTTTAAAAAAGACGTTTGACCTCTTAATTTTTGCTGCTAACTGACTATAAAAACAGCGTGACATCAAAGCCTCATGCTGGAGAGTCAACCTCTATTTCAAACCCAAGCATAATATGACTGCCCACCGTGTCTGTCAACTAACACACAACAACTAAGCTTCTGCATTTACTTATTCACAATTTTTTTAAATATCTTTTTAAATAAAGATAAGATCTAGATCAAAGACTAGACTAAAGACTTCACCCAAATAGAGAAAAGTTCTAGCAAAAGTGATTCACAAATAAATCTTATGCTTTCTCCGCTGCGAATATCCTTAATAGGAACGCTGAGACGTGGAAATCTACTCAAAGTAGAAAGTACCAAAGCAACCTTGGAATACGTATTATCTTGCTTTATCCGCAGACGAAAACAATCAGCTTTGAGTAATTTTATGCTCTTCTTCTTTGTTGTTCGATGTGGTCTTTTTATCTAAATATTTGAAATCTATATCAAAAATATAATTTCAAATTTCTGTCAAAGCTCAGACCTCGATGTGTATTCAAAGTAACCAAGTAGCACACGAACTCTGGAAGACCTAGTGTCTTGCCTCATTCGAATTCTAAAGCAATTGCGATGTATTAGCACAGGGTATAAAAAGTTAAAAAATGGTTGCAAAAGAAAGCTTGGAACAGTATCAACTGATTAGTAGGTACCACGTTTGAACAACTAACAAGGACTTCATAATCTGGTTTTACTTAGTTAAGTGATGTCTCGACTCTAACTTATTACTTTAACAACTGTAAAGCTAGCTTTTCGAGTGGTTATTATCTTGATAAAATAGATTCGTCTTTTCTGCACAAAGAAAGCCAAATGTATGGGCAATAGTCAATCAATCAGTTAGTACCACATTTCTATTCATGTTATGGCAAAAAAATTGAGTCACCCCTATTGCGGGAAATTTCTCGTCCTTATTATGAAAATTGTACATTTTAAATAACTGGGACTTTTAAATCGAAAGAATGCGATTTCATTTAAAGGTTCGCACCAATGAGTACAAGGCGCATTTATTACTCAACAAATGTAGACATAATCTCGCCTGGAAAACATTAATCAAAATCCAAGGTTTCTACTTCATTTATTTCAAAGAAATAGCTTTTTGAGTTTCTTTTGAGGTTCTTACTTCATTTAATTCAAGAAAATGCTTTTTGAAGTTGTGGAAATGACAAACGTTGGTCGCCTGCCACATTAATGAAGGTACAAGTACGACTCAAACTCAACCAATTAATCAATCAGAGCCAACACTGATTCTTTTCATAATACGGGATGACGAGCACAGTAAAACATTTCATATCTGCTGGTCATCCATCAACTCATTGTTGCTAGCCCTGTTTGACAAACTCGTTAACTCTACCGATGGTTTGGAAATGTTGCACAAATGAAGTCTTCCAAAGATATTGACGAGCAATTTTCTTAGTTCAGTTTTCATCAAGTGATTGGTTTTATGCGTTGCAAACACTTTAAATAGTCGCATATAGGGAATACCAAGCTGAACACGCACCATTAAAAATTATTGATAGACACGCATAATTCGCATTCGGAGTGGTAGTATGAGCAGAATGAGAGTGCAAATCATTTTCGGAGTTTTTTAGCGGCGCTGATTGATTTTGAGTTCTTCCTACTTATTAGGAGTTAGCAGTTGTTGTACGCGGGGAAACCTTATACCTATCGCGTGCCCATGTCAGTTGAGTGCTGCCAGTTAAACGCCAAAGTTCTAAAGAGACAATAATACTAAACATACAATATTTGTTTTATAGATAAGTTTGATTTTAATATTTTTTGTTGCTATTAAATCTTGAATAAACGAGCTGTATATATTCAACACATTGTTTTTTTTGTTTTGTTTTGTTTGTTTTACTATAATCTGGTATTTGTTACATTATGTTTTACTTAACCATCTTTACACATCAACATATCTGTTTTGTTTTGCTATCACATGAATTGTTACATTTATAGTAGTAGTTGCTGCATGTTGCTTTGCTTAAAATCTTTAAACGTGTTTTAAATTTCATCTGAAATATATATTTATATGTATAAGGTATACAAGTGTGTTTTTTTGTGTAGATGTTTGTTTTTGTGGGTTTTGTTGGTTTCGTGTGTATTTTTGTGTTGGGGCGTGGGGAAACAATTAAGGATTGCCTGAAACAGCAGCTGCCATATTGCTGTCAACATTTAGCCAAATTTTAAACGAAATTGATCATAATCAGCGAGCTTCATCAAATTACTTTAAGGACTTAAAAACGAGTTTTGTTTTACAATTTAGACTTAAAATTGCTGTTCAATCTTTTTACATACATAAATATGTATACTGTATGCATTTAGTTGCTTAGTTCCATTTTCTCTCTCTCTCGTACTTTTTTCCCCATTTTTTTTTTGTTTTATTTTATTTTATTTTTGTTTTTTTTTTTTAATCTTTTAAATATACGTTTTAAAATGTAGAAATAAAATGTGTATACATATATGTATATCTATATATGTATATATATATATGATTCATCTGCTGCACGTATATAGTAAAATATATGCATAATATAATATATATGTGTTGTATGCGTTGTATATATATATATTTATATAGATTTGTATGCACTTCCCGTATGCTATATTTCTAGCAATGCTTATTTGCTTAATTTTGCGTTATATTACTAATAGTTGTAGTTGTAGTAGTAGTAGTAGTAGTATCCTGCAGCTCTTCGAGAGTTGGAATATCGTCTTGTAGTTTCAGCACTAATAACCTTGGGTTATAGTGACCAGCTAAATAATATGTATCATTGTTATCGTATATGGATTGATATTGCTTTGAATCGGCGCCGAATTTATCAAAGTAGCTAGGAAACTGCAACACCTCGCAGCGATGCGAGATGGTTTGCACATCGTTCTCATCCTCATGCGGCGATTCAAATAGAGCACCCTATGCAAATATTGTAAATAATAATTAATCAAAAATTTGTCTTTATAATTGTTAGTTGATTCTACTCACCGGATATTTCAATTTAGGACAGCCTGTTGTCTCCTCTGGATGATAGAACCAAGCAACGCGCACCACTTTATTGCCCGCTGTGGTCTCCCACATAGACTCAATGCGTCCAATGTAGGGCCGATCTGGTCGACCAGTTGATAGAAATACTGCACAATCCCCAACCTACGGAGATGGCATAATACATTGTTATTGCTGTTATTGTTTGCCAAAAGCTTAAGCAAAATGTCCTGCTTACCGTTATGGTCTCCTTGCCCCTTTTGATTGTTTTGTAAAATTGCTTTCTGGCACGACCCTTAACGCCAGCCTTACGATAGGCAGTGCCAAACCAACCCCACAGCTGCCGCTCGGGCAAAAATGCGGCTATTTTGCTGCTACCCTTGGAGTTGTTGTGCTCAACCTGTTCATCGCCCTTGGCCTGTTGCAAAGAAAAGTAAGATTTATGAGCAAAATTACATAATTGGTCGGTTTTCCAATTAAATTCTCGTTTATGATAAATATGATTTATTAACTATTTGGGTTTTTCTTATAAAAGACTGACAACTCATAGTCGTCCAGTTACAGTTGGTAATTCTTATGCAATTTGAAATTTGACATGAACGAGTAGCACTTTAGGCTTAACTTGTATATCTAACCCCAAAACTACTCTAGCCTTTCACTTACCTCATCGGATATTTCAGACATCATATTGGAGATGCTCTCTTCTTCCATGTCCAATTGTTCTGTCTTTACTTTTAATGCCTCCTGTTTAATTCGTTGCTGCGTAGGCTTCATTACCTCCGATATGACCGCGGGTGCACTAGCAGGCGTCTCCAGTTCTGCAACAGCCTCTTCCTCGGCGACTGCCATCATCTCACTTTCGTTTACCACCTCAGTGCTTAGCACCTTATTTAAGTATTGCTGCTCAGCCTCAGCCTCGTTGGCATTCTTACGATGATGTTTTTTGTGCTTCTTATGCTTCTTGTGCTTATGATGCTTACGATTGCCCTCCGCTGCACCTTCCTTGGCGCCATCATCAGCAGTACCGCCGCCTCCATTGTGACAACCATTTACGGAATTACCCGGATTGCTACCATTTTGTGATTTAGTCTTTTTCAAACTCTTCTTTAGGCGTTTCTTTTCGCTGCGTTGCGTAAACAGCTCCATTGTAGCAGCTAGCGAAGTAACATTATCAAATCCAAGATGGCTATGGTGATCATCGCCGGATTGCGAGCTATGCTCCTGTACCGACAGACCGTCGCCATTTTTAAAGCCACTGCGCTTTGGCTTGCCTAAAGAGTAGAGGGGATTATCGTTGTACTCTGTGTGGTTGGGTGCGGAGTACAAAAACACGAACACAATGGGGCAAGAAAAAGGAAAACGAAAACACAGTAGTAAATAAAGAGGCACGCGCACACACAAAAAGTAAATGATAGCAGGAAAAGTCCAAAAGGACCTGGGAGACTGGGCTTAGTGTGCACATACCTGCTATGGGATAGTTGCTAAGCAACAGGCGTATATCTTGTAAGCGGATCCTGCCGCTATCACCGTCATCAAACTCTACAGTCACGAAATCTTGCGGCGTTGTTGATCTAGCCGGAGGCGCTGTACTCTCGTCAGCCGTTTCGGACTCAATGGCACGACCTGGATACAGGCATCGATATTGGGGGCTCCAATAGGCACACAGTCTTGTGCCCACAGGCACACTGTCAACGCTTTTTGGCGCAACCTCGAGTATCTGCAATGAAAGATTGATGTTAGTTTGATTTAAAAAAAAAATAAGAAATCTTCAGAGATCTGTTTGCAGCTACAAATTTCTGTATCTTATTCAAAATGCTCAATGCTGAACTAAGCTTCCATCTAAACTTCTGCACTTCAACAATCTTTCTTTCTACTTAATCAAAAACTATCAACCCACCGTATCCTTAAGTATATCTTCCCGCGACATGACATGCGATTTGTTGCCGCGCTCTCCGTCCAGCGTTATGGCATATACATCTGGCGGCCGCAATGGCTTCATGACACCGGCATAGAACAATCCGCCCATGTCTGTCAATACGCGAGTGACATCCCTAAACAAATGCTCGTTGGTCAACTGTAGCTCGCGATCAAAGGAGTTCTTAGTGACATTGACGCCAACTTCCATGGCACTCGTTCGCTGCTCATTCGTTCTCGCTGCCGCTTGGCTGTTTGCCTTCGCCATGAGCTTTCGCTCTTTGCGTGCCAGCTGCTGTGCAGTCTTTTCGCCAGACGCATGTTTATGCGCTAGCCGAGCTCCATTGCTGGGCGTTAGCGTCGAGGTAGAGGGTGTTAGGCAGGAGGCACTAGTAACACTGGCCGCAGATTGGCAGCGAGTGCTGTTGGCTGCATCCAAAGCACTCGGCTCGAGACGTACAAACGATGAGCTGCTGGTGCTACTACTGTGATTACCAGTAGAGCTGGGCAAGAGGCTTTCGTTGGGATCAATGCCCAACTGCATGGCTGGTGGTGGGAATGAATGCGTCTTCTCCGGGAAGCGCAAGAAACTGGAAGTCTGCAAATGACTGCTAGAGAATTTCGGAAATTTATAATCCCGCAACGGTGAGGATGTACTGAAGCAAACAAAAACAAATTTAGTACAAACTTATCCATAACTCAAAAGGATAAGCACTTACCCTAGGACGCTGCTGGTATGCAACGCTGACAATGTGGAGCTGAGCGTCAACTGGGCGGGCTGTGGCTGTATTTGTGGCTGTTGTTGAGCCTGTGCGGCTTGCAGCGCCAATTTTGAGCATTTCTTCTTTTTCTTGTGCTTCGAAATCTCATCCAGCTTGCGTTTTTTCTTGCGATATTGTCTTGCTACCTCCGCCAATTTTATGCGCATATTGTTATCCATAATGTTAAACACCTCCTGACCAAAACGCTGCGCATAGCTGGGATCTATGGTGTTTAAAGCACTGCGTAGCTCGGCTTGCAGCTGGTCATCTTGCAAATCATCCAGCTCATCTGTGGGAAGTGCCAACTGTTGCTGCTGCTGCTGCTGCTGCTGCCTATTGTGCTTGCTACGCTTCTTCTTGCTCTTCTTGCTGCAGCGCGACGAGCGACGACTGTCCGAGGCACTCGATGATGACTTGGAATGTTTGTGCTTTTTACGTTTTATGGGCGTTACTTCGCCGCCTGCGCTAAGACTGCTCGTAGAGGGTAGCTCTATGCCCTCCATGGAGGGAAACGTGCTGCTTAGTGACATTTGAAAACTGGAGGTTTCTACACGGAAACTGGAAGCTGTTTGTTGTGGCGCAAAACTATAGCAAGTTTTGTTTATCACGCCATTCGGCTCGGATATGGGCGGCGTACGTACAGGTGCTGGTGGCGTTGGTGTGCGTGATGTAGGCGTGGCAAACAAACTGCTACCTTGCACTACTTCTTCTTGTATACGCTGCTCGGCCAGCGCACACAGCAACTTTAAACCACCCAGCGGCTCTGGCGGTGTGGCGTCTAGCAGGGATTGCGCTGCAGCAAGCGGCTTTGACGCAATGGGCACCAATGGTGGTGGTGGTGGTGGTGTATGCTCAAGTTCCATGGGCTCAGCATGCTCCACGGGCTCCTGTTTTACACGCACCAACGGCGTGCTATTTGTGCTTATATTGGATAATAGCTCTAGGCCAGTTAAGTCTTCAGCTGTACTCTGCAGCTGTAGACGTTGTGGCTCTGGCTGTGTTGTTTCTGCAGTACGCACTGGCTCTGGGACACTGTAAGCTGTACTGGGACTGGCTGGATTATGGCACTCGTTAATATTTTCACTGGGTTTGGTCAATTCCAGCGGCTGGCTGGTTTCGTTAGTCTCAACTTCCTGCGACTTAAGCGCACACGATGAGTTCTCATCCTCGCTGCATACAGGCGTGTCCGTTTGTATATTCACATCCTGCATTTGCGGATTTGTGGCTGTCGTACGCGGCGGTGTTTGGGGTGTCAACGGGGTGTGCAACTTAAAGTTTAAAGCTGCATCATCGGTTGGCGCAGGAGTTGGTGGGCCCACAGCAGCATGTGCTGCGCCATGCATGGACAGATTGAGCAGTGCTGGTGTGGCTGTACTGGGCGTTGTAGACTGGAATAGCAATTGATGTGATTGCGGGCCAAGCGTTGTCGATTCAATAGTTGCTGACGTCGGCGGCGTTGGCAAACGCATAAGATTTAAAGCCTGCTGTGCACTGTTGGCCTGCAGCTCCAGCAAATGAGGCGTACCCACACTGGTGCTGCTTGTCGTTGTTAGCTTGTCACGTGTTTCGGCATAATTTAAGGCCGTAGTTTGTGGCGGTGGCGCCAGCGGTACTAACGGTGGCACAGGCAACGACAGCGGCAGTGGCTGTGTGGCCAATGCTGAATGCTTATACTCACTGGCATTAAACTCTTCCATCTTCATGGCAGCAGGCGGCAGCAGTAGAGAGCCCATGGGCAGCTGCTTGGGCGCTTGTGCTGCAGGCGGCGCTGTGGTAGCCAGGCTAAGGAAACGCGAGCTGGTGCTGCTGCTCATGCTAGTGCTGCTACTGCCCGCCAGACTAAGGTTAATGGAGTTAGTGGTTGTGGTGCTAGTCTGTTGGTTACTATGCTGACAGAGCGTGGAGCTACCGGTGGCAGCTGCTGCCAAATACAGCTGCAGCGTGGAGGCATACGAAGGCGTCGCGCTCAGTGTGGAGTGCGTGCCCATTGAGGGGAATATAAAATTGGGCGACGGCTGCAAGGCAGCGGCAGCAGCAGCGGCTGGACCATTGGCGGCCGTGGCCTGTGGTATATAGGCTGAAGGCCAGACAAAAGCGGCAGCCGCCGCTGCCTGTTGAAATGGATCTGTGGGTGTTAAGATGGGAAAATTTGATATGCCTGTGCGTTTTCGGTATTTGCAGTTATTGGTTGGAGGTGGCGGATTGCGGCGTGGATGTTTTTTGTTTTTGTCGTTTTTTTTTTTTTTTGGATTGGGTTGGTAAAAATATTTTTTTTTTTTTGTTTTTGGAGGTTGAGGCGTGGAAGAAGCGCAGTTATAAAAGCATGAATTAGTTTTTGTTGTTTTTGTTTTGGCGAAGTAAAGTATCAATTAAATAAATAAATCTATGGCATAATTAAGTAATTAACACTGTACAACAGACATTCATAGAAGTTCTTAGGAAACACAATTCTTCGAAAATATATTAACTTCTAATGAATTAGTTATATATTCGTTAATGTAAACTATGTTATATATATTTATATATATTTGTTGTTTGCTACGTGGTAACGATTTCAAACCCAGTTCTACACCTGTCCTTGCTGAAGTCTCTCCCTCACAACACAAAAAGTTCAACAAACAGTTGTTCGTTTAAAAATCATAAAGGGATAGAATCCTTAGAGAGGGTGAGTTTTTAACCGCCTGGGGAGAGTTTATTTATTTAATAATTTAGACACAAGAGACGCTGTGGAGTCAAAAAGCCCATACAACTTGTAACTGCCATGGGTTATGTCCCACCCACATCAATACTGTAAATAGAGACGCTGCGACTAGGGTTGATCTTTCATGCCTCAAGACATTTCTTTGACAAAAGTGATTTTATATATTTTTTAAGTCGGATATGATTCATTTTTTTGGTATGCTAGACATCCGATTGGCTTTGGGTGGATGAAAGTAAGCCGGATGTGCTCGATGCGCTGACTGGCCACGTTCTAGCATTTACAAATAACAATATTGCGAAACATTAACTCAGTTTTTGGGCAATAAACGCATTTTTAAAGAAAGCATCAAGCCAATTTTGACCACTTGAACAGACGGCGCACTATTGGAAACTTGCGTTCGTTTGAAGTTGGCAAAACATGCGTAAAATCCTTTTAAGGACTGAGACAAGATAGCTGATTGAATTTTCAATGCCGACGTTAAAAAAAATGAGATGACATCTTGTTGTATTAGGGAGGGTATCTCAAAGTTATCTCAAAGTTATAAAGCTGTCTTGTGGTTTAAAACAAAAGTAAGTTTAGGTTCGGAAAATATTCACTTTATGCAAAATATGAAAGTCTGATTAGTTGAACGGACAATTGAGTCAACTAGTAGTATAAAAGAGGGAATGTGTGGAAGGTGAAACTTTCCATTGAGCATCAGCAGTAAAATCTTGTGAGCAGTCTTCTGCTGCTATTGGATAGGCTCATACTTATCGATTATATTCTTTATTTTCCTTCTCAACAAATGACACATTTCCAAACTTTAATCATCTTAAAACTTATTCTTTTTTTACGATAACATGCAATCAGGCTCTTGTCGCAGTTTTCTTCGAAAAACCATAACTTCCCAGAAGTAACGAGCAGATTCCTCGATATTGGACATTTTTTATTAGAAATCAACAGTTGCGAGCTGAACGTAACATTCTACAAAAAGCTCATTCTATCCAATTATTCTTGTTTCTTGGTTCTGCCTCGATATAGGTATAGAAAAGCTTTAGAAAAGCTTTTGATGTTGACAGCCAATACAATACTATTTTCTAGTAGATAATACTCAAAACTACCTAAAAAGGGCATTACTTGTCCTGTATTAAGACAAATCAAAAAAAAAAAGTTTTTTTCAACAAACTGGTATTAATTCCAATACTAAAACTGACACCTTTTCCAGGAATTTCAGTCTTGCTCTCCATGTTAGTCTAGGCGTTAGCTTTTAAACAAACAAAGGCAACTACTGTTGTACAGTGTTAGGATATAGTTAAACATTTTTATTTAATTTTTTATTGTTATTAAAGCATATAAATAACAAACAAGTGTGTGATAGCATGCATTTGTGAGATTACTCATGAGTCTGCGAGCGTATGGACCGACAGATAGATTCATAGAGAGAGAGAGACGTAGACTTACCAAGCGCTGCTGGAGCTGCAGGCAGCAACACAACCTGTCCGCGACTTGCCTCGCGTGAATATTGCAAGCCCACGGTGGCGGGCGACATGGAAATCACTGATTCAATGGGTAATGGATCTACACGCAACAGAAACAAAAGATGCATCAAATAGGAGTAAAAAAGAGATAGAGCGCGCGCGAGTGTGTGCGTGTGTGTGTGGGTGTATCAAAAATGATTTCGGGAAGCTCTTGCACAAGATTAAATTCATTTGCTACTTACTTGGATACTGCCAGAATGTGGAGGGCGCACGATTAACGCCCGCTGCGCTTAAAGCCAGTTCCTCGGCTGTGGCCGAGCTGGCCATCAAATCGGCGTTGCCCGTAAAGTACAAATTGCCGCAACTGGTGGCGCCTGCAAAATAGAGAAAACAGCAAATGAATAAAAAAAACATGCAGCAGCAACAATTAGACAAAGTCAAAAGGGTGTCAAAAGTTTGATGAAGTGCTCACACCTGTAGCTGGCAATTCACCCCAATTGCAAGCTCTACGCTGAGTGCACATCGAAGCTCTCGTGTTTTTATTTTCTTCTCTACGTTTTTATTTTTTTTTTTTTTGTGTTTTTAAATATTCATAAGCACACTTTTGAATTTAATTAAACGCGCTTAAGCTTTATTAAGGAGAACAGTGGGGTAGGATATGCCAAAAAAAAATTATGCAGAATAGAATAAAAATTATGTACGTGCTGTTGCAGCAAAGGGCGATGAACGACTGACTGACTGACGATGACTCTCAATTGTTTAATAAACTTTTTGTTTGGACGCAAGTGGAGCTTTACAGGCTGCCCAGCTCGATATGCAGCTGTGTGCGTGTGTGTGTACATGTGCATGTGTGTGTGTATCTGTGTATCTGTGTATTCGCAGCGCTTTGTGTATGTATACGAAAAATATTGCAATGTCCTTGAACTATGCATTTGGCGCTTGCAACATGACACCCACACTCACACCGCCCACACCGCCCACACCTACCAGCTACCACCTACTACCTACACAGCAAGCGAACGCTCTTCCCCATCCCCTCACTTGGCCAAAAACTCATCATCCATCAACGTAACCCTCTGTTGCCTGTCGTTGTGGTGTATAATTGCACAAAAATTCAATTAAATTGTGAGTACATGAGCACTAATTATATTACATTGTGTATCAAATTGATATGCGGCCCAGAAGTATGCAACACCCTCATGAAAACATTGACGCCAAAGCACGGCGAGCACCACCACCAAAAAAAAAAAAAAGAAATCCTAGAAAAACATTAACCTACGCTTAAAACGCAATTAGTGCAACATTTTGCCTAAATTTCTTATTTTGTTGTGTGTACACACGCACACTCGCACACTCAGAGTCATCAGGCTGAATCCAATCACAACTATAAACCCCAAAAAAAAAAAAAAAGCAAAATACCTAACCAACAAGGCTGATGAGGGACAACTTTGCCATATGGTCATATACCCAAACCACTTAAGCGTGTCGCATCGCTGCTCAGCGTTGGTCCTGCCAGCAATAGCAACCAGCCAGTTGCCACACAGCATGAGCAGCATCCATCCCTTGTTTTCCCCCTCGATAGCACGCTCACCACCTTGCAACATCATCGACGACAACAACACCATCGTCGTCATCAGCAGCATTGGGGCAGCCCAAAGCGAGGATTTTGACTGCAAAAGCAATTCAATACGCAAAGAGAGAAAAAAATAAATAAATAAATAAATACACCCAACCACTACATACACTGCTACCTAGGAATAATCTATCTTTTGATTCCTTTTTCTATTTTGCGCTACATGCTAAACGGCAAGGCATTTGAATTGTTTACCCTCTGGCGATCTTTTGATGTCGCATTTACACTGACACCGTTGGTGGGCGTCACTGAGCGTAGAGGTGTTTCCACTTGGCCGAACAGCCGCTCTGCTGGCATCAAAAACAATACGGATTTAAATTTTTTTGCTTTAAAGGGAAATCAACAAATTGTGGCAACCATAATTTAGCAAACGACAATATTATTCAAAGGATTGCAATCTAAGGCAGGAGTAATATCCGCACTTTTTAAGGCCATTAATTCCGTGGAATGTTTGATGTTTCAAATTACTCTGCGCTGGATTTACATATACAAGCAAAGACCTGACGGAGCATAAGTTCGCTGTGCAGCTGATGAAGTCATACTATACTTCTACTCTAGGAGATGAGTTCAAAAAGTTGGAAGGAAATACCCACTAAACGATGGCTCCATTCGTGAAATGGCGGTGACGATATAATGATTTCTAAAATTTTCCATTTCACCAAAAAATAAAAATCATCACCAACATTTTAGGAGTACAATTCCAAATAGTCTTTTTCCAAAAAAACCCTATTCACCAAGTTTATTTAAGACCCGAAGAATGACGAAGAATCGAAAATAATTGGGAAATTCATATTCATTAGAAACATAACCAAAAAACAAAGTAAATGACTTTTATCCACAGTGTTTCTGAGATAAACGACTTGGTTTATGTACTTTATGGTCATGCGATCTTTCAAAAGTACATAAACCAAGTCCTTTGATGGCCTATCTAAGAAACGCTGTAAATGTATTGTTTATTATAAACATGGATTCAGATATAATCGGTATCGGAAAAATTTATCTAGCAAAGGCCTAAGGATATCCAAGGTTTATTAAAATTCATTGTCATTTCAAAATTTTATCAAGAATCTTAGACAATAATAAATAAATATATAGTTTAATGTTAAATCGTAAAACGCTACAAAAAGTGGGTTTTTAGATTTTAAGGCTATACATGTCATAGATATATAAATACAAACTATAATACCGTAATCTTTCAAAATCAATGTAGTTTTTCGAAAAATGCAAAAAATAATGTCTTTTGATTGGAATCAGCGATCGTAGCACAATAGACAAAACCCGTTGGTCTTAAGAAAAAAGTCAATTCTGTTTCCTTTTTTTTAAGGTTGGTGTGCAAGAGGGACCAGTCAAAGATTTGTTTTGCAAATAAGTATTTGACATGTGTTTAGGATTGGCGCCTAATCTCTGTAGGTAAGCAGTCTTTTCAAAGTTCAATGTGTGGAGACGTGTAAGCTTTATATACCAGAACGAGCCATATAATCGCTATAGAACAAATTGCTTTGAAGCAATTTAAAGTTAACGATCCTGTCAGTCTACGGTCTACAGTCAAACGACTAAATGAAAATCGTCTGTTGTAACATATACTTAAAATATGGCATTAAAAATGTTTGATTTTGAATATTTTTTTAAATCAATCTGTTTCCAACAAGAAGCATAATAGAGGAAAAAAATAAGAGAATACAAAAGATAATCACATTTTAGCTACATAATCCTATGACACTTGATTACTCGCATCTACATCTGTGGCAATTACAGTGCAGACCCTTAATGCTGACTCAAAGGGTCGCAAATGAATTGTCAGTGGAAACGGAACATAAGGCGTTTTGGAATCATGTAAATGTCAACACATGTTTGTTATGTAATAAATAATGTTTTCTATTTCATCCTTCCTGTACTTGGTGTCAGACGTCATTTCCTATCATTTGTCACTACTCCAAGCGGAATAATCGTTAATCTATGATTGTCGACAAAGTAAAACAGAATTCGCAAAAGCTCTAAGGATTTTCTCCACTGAAAAGATGAGTTTGAAAAGATAACCAAGTAATTGATAATACAATAAGCCCTGTGACGCAAAATAAGATAGCTTTCAAATAGCGCCTACGAGTGCTGACAAAGATCTGTTCGACTTTTGAGCTGCCTTCATTTTTAAGAAAATCAATTCGCAATGAACAAACAGTTTTCATTGCAGTCATCTTCAAATATTCTCTATATGTCAGTCTTCCACAGACTTTTCACGACCAAATAAAGAAGTCTAAGTTTATGATAGAAATATATATAAATTATTTTACTTTACTAAATTCATAATCAGTTGGCTTAGTAACTTAATCATTTTAGTAGTAGATATCATATTTGAGACTCATTTTATATTTTACAAATAGAACATGTCATAATCGGTGCTCTTATATTTTGCAAAACAAAATCCTTTCTTTTTCAGCGGAAATCCAGCAGATCATTAGAACTCACGAGTAGACTTGCACTTTTTAAAAGCAAAAGACTGATGGCAAATTTAAGGGTCTCAAAAAGGTTTAGCAATTTTTGAAAAATAAGTTACACGAACGTCATGCTTTATGGTCAGCCATCTTATGAAAACATTTTTCGCCGCGAAACAAAGATATTTTTGCAGCCAGACGAACATTAAGGTAAAAATAAAATGTATTTATTTTTAAATGTACTTTATTTTCAGAAGTGTGTCACTTCAAATTTTTAAATGGATCACTCGTGCCACAGGCTGCCCAGGTTGTGTATAACACATACTAGATCGAATTGCTCGAATTCCTGGGGTAAAAAAATGCTACCCTTTGGATTTGTAATATGTTTACTCTATAAACTGAATTTTATGGTACATATTCTACATTTAATACCATGTGTGTCTAAAAAGCATTTATTTTCATCAGCACGAATTGCAGTCAACAAATGTGCAAATGAGCGCCAGAGAGATAATCGTGCAAATGCGTGTGAGAATATTGTCAAATTGCCACATGTCGGTGCGCCGACTGCGCTGCGGCAGAATTTCATGCAGTTCAAGTAGTGTCCCGCGCGCAACATGATGATAAGCTTGCCCGCATCGCAAAAACTTTTTCGGTAAAAAGATTGATTTTCATTATATACTAAAAATATAAAGTTGGAAATTTGGAAAAAACCGATGTACTATACAATATGACCCTCATGATCGTTGCCTAAAAATAATGTTTTTGCTACAAAGTTCATCCTTCATTATGAAAATATTGTAACTTTTAATTCAATTCTTAAACAATATACCGGCAATGTGAATCTCTTTTAGATAAGCATTCTAAATCCCTCTTATGTTACCAAATTTATTAATAACTCCTAATTGACAAATAGTTCCAACATAAGTTACCACTTGTGTAGAGTATAAATAAAGTCGCTCACGCTAAAGCAAAACTATCACATTTGTTCCTTTGTACTTTCATTTAAATTTTTTCCTTTTACTATCCCGTATAATATAATATTTACCAAGAGGGTTCCGTGCTAAATGCGGAAGAGCAAACAACGCGAGTTTTTCGGTTTAATATTTAAGCGCTCATATTGAATATATAACAACCGACTGAGGGGGGTGCCACAAGACGACTGTCAGTTAGAGCAACCCAAAGGAATACAGGCGGTAAACGTCATATGATTTCTATACACTTTACGGGGTGTTTAGTGCGTCACTATATGAATAAGTGCGTCGACGGCGGCGACGGCAACGGCGACGGCGACAACAACATCGACACCCTCTCAATGTACTGAAGGAATTTTTTAATGTTTGTTGAAATCTTATTAGTGCTATAATTGGACGACGTCCATGCTGCGTCCGTGCACTACCCATAATGATGCTTATAACGATGCCTAGGGGAGTATATATATATATATGTGTATGTTGGGGTTGGGGGCGAGCAGATCACAAAGCCAAACGTTCATTAAGAGGCTTGAGAAAGAGCGAACGAGTGTGTGTTTGTGTGTGTGAGTCGGCTTACTGAAGCAGGAATCTCTGCCAGGACACAAGTCGTTTTATTAAATTACGGCTTACCTAAGTCGGCGACGCGTATGCCAAAGCAGTTCATGTCCTTGTTCAATGGTTGCTGCAGCGGCAGTGCGGTAGCTGCACTGTTCAGGGTGGTTGTAGAGGTTTCCTGTGTACGTTTACGCGCTACAGCTATGCCAATGGGTACGGAATTGCCTAGAAATAGTTAGGGTATGCGTGTGGACATTGTAGTTTAAGACTGTTGGAAAAACAATTAAGTAGTGAGGGATGTAGGGAAAATAAACGTACTTGTGCTACCCAAAGGCGGCACGGTTGTGGCCAGGCTGCTAACGCCCATGCCTGTGGATTTCTCTAAATCAGCCACTTTGGGCGATGGAGCCTCAATTTTTACAAGCGTGGTGAGCGTAGATGAAGACATGGTCTTGGAAGTGGCCGATGCCGTGACGGAAGAAGACGAGACGCTGCCCAAAGCTGTAGATGCTTGATGTGGTTGTTGTTGTTGATGATGATGATGGTGTTGCTGTTGCTGCTGATGGCAATTATTGGAACTTATTTCAGATACTTGGCAAGGCTCGCGTTTTATGTGCACAAATGTATAGGAGGAGTTTGTCTGCTGATGATGATGCTGCTGCTGATGGTGATGCTGCTGCAAAGGTGTCGCACTCATATACTGTGTATGTGCGGTTGGTATAGCACCAAATTGTTCCAAATGCAGCGGCGTAGCAGCGCCGCCGCTGCCAGCTGCACCAGCTGTAGACGTTGTATTGGAGGGCACTAAAAACGTCGTTGCAGCGGCAGCGGCGACTGAGGAACTCAAGACATCCGCAGCGTTGTTTGTTGTTGGATTTGCATTAAATGTGGCCATTTGTTGCTCTTGCTGGTCCACTTGTATTTGACTTTTATATATTTTTTTTATACTGGTTGTTGTTGTTACATTGGGAGTATGCGATGTAGTATTGACAAGGTGGTTGTGCTAACTCTAGCGTCGGACATCATCGCAGCAGCCAAACATTGGCATTATGCCCCCGGGGGCTTGCGCTGGCAATGGCGGCGACGTGCTGCGGCGCATATACTTTAAATATATGTGCACAATATGTACATTTGTATCTATAACTATGTTTATATATATATAAATATATACATATATATCTATATAAATTTCGTAGAGCTACAACTAAACATCTATTATCTGCAACACACGCACACACACTCACTGTCTACATTTTCGCAGGTTCTTCTGCGCGATTTTATATGCAACGCTTAATGCAAATTATTTTTTATATTTTGCAACTTTTTGACTTTTTTTTTTATAAATAAATGACATAATCCACGCGCGACGTATGCAACTTGCAATAGCTCTATGTATAAACTGGACCTGTCCGTAGGTTCCTAGTGCGGCGGCGGCGGCAGCAACAAAGACAACAGCGGTGGCGGCGGTGGAGGAGGCGCTGTGATTGTACTGATCCCACAGTCGTCGCTGCTTAGTTCATACGAATGCGAAACGTCAGCGCGTGCCCTTTTAACTGCGATTAGTATATTATTTAGAATAAACGTTTCGCGCTGCACTTTCAACTAAAAAATGGCACGCTTTTTACGATCGCGCGTTTTTTTGCGAATTAATAATTCCAGGAAAAAAGTCCACGGGAGACAAAAAAGCAACTTTTCAAGTTTTCACTTTATGTTTGGCAAATCTGACAGCACCAGGGATGAGTCGCTACTTAACAGCTATCGATAGTTTTATGACGATGTCAAGTAAAAACAGCGTTACCAGACCATCTGCACCTGTCAAACAGGCGGAACGCTTGTCAAATGTCATTATTGTTTGAAAACAAGTTAAAACAAGGCAAATATTTGCAACTTATCATTATACTCATTATGTGATTGACAACTTCAATGCGGCATCTTTAGCCTTTACCAAACTTATTCGGCCATTATTTTAAGTTAGTCGATGGGCTTGCTGTATAAGTGTTCTAGTCAACAACAGCTTTGTTTATAACTTATAGCCACACATAAGCGTGTTTTGCATTTTATTCATTAACGACAACGCTTTTAGATTAATCACAGTTTGCAAAAAGTGTATGCTCTTTAAACTTGAACGCATTAAATTATTTTCCTTAAATGATACTAACTTTTCTACTTGTGGCTTCTGTGTAAGTAAGATTTGTATATTATCATCATTCCATGTCCACCCGCTCGTACAAATACACATTAAACAAATAATGTATAATTAACTTTTAATTACCTCTCCTATTAAAAATTTGAATATGCAATCAAGTCCAAATGTTTTAAATTTGGTGTATAAAAAGTGAAACCTTGCGATATTAGGCGCCAAAATATACGCCCATTTTCGATAGACTTGCAATCGTTGCAATCACAACTCTGAATGTCGATAAGGACAATACGCGAAGTTGGCAGTGCTACGAAATTTAAATTATTTCAATATGTACCAAAATTTGCCGCTTCAATGAATATTTAGAAATTAGTTTATAGCTGCATCCATTTTATTGAAGGACAAATCAAAAAGCTTAAGAATATGATTATGTAAGTTATGTCAATTAATCGGCAATTAAGGCAAAGCGGACTTAACAAAAATTAAATTACTTTTTCAATATATGTGCAGTATTTAAGTATTAAATTATTATTTTATCTTTTATGTGTTAGAATGAGCACGCTTTTTAAGTAAACAAAAAATAATTATAAAATTTTTCTTATTTTTATAGTGTGTTTATTTTAGAATTAAATATATATACAATGTTTACCATATTTAGTCAGTTAAAATCACGATCAATCTAGTAGCTTCGATAATTCAGTTTTTTAAAATTTAGGATTATGAAATTATATTTTTCTATAATTCCTAAAAAGTGCTGTCGTGGTACTTCGATGCGACTCCATTTTTTCCCTTTATACAAAATAAATAAAAATGTCTCGCTTTTAAATGATTATTTTGAGTGGCATGCAAAACTGCAATACAAATATTTTAATGTTTGTATTTATTTATTGTAATTATTACATAATCTTATTGTTATGTCACGTATGGTTTATAATTATATATATATAGCATCATTCATTCTTCATTCTTGGTTATAAATAATTTTATCAAATAATGAATTTAAAAATAAAGGTTTGGGAATTTTAACAACATGCATTCAACACCCTAGAAGGAGGGAACGCTGAAACTCATATTTGTGTTGTGGTTTATCTTATGTATATTTTATATTTCATAAATATAAATAAATCGCTGCTTACACCTAAAGGAAAAAATCAATTCTTTAAAGTATGCTCGCTCGAAATGTTCAAGCTGCCAGGGTAAACAGTGCTTCCTTGGCTGCACACTGAGAGCACCCTGGCACCTACAGATATATGCGCCGCAGATCCTTTGGTGTCGTTATGGAGTTACATTGTGGGCACAGTTTGCGTGCGCCCAACGTTTTTAACCAACAATGCTCACAGTGCACATGCCAGCAGGATACAGAAATGGCGGGATTCTTGTAATCATCAATGCAGATTAGACATTTATATTTGCCCTGCACCTGTTTTTCACACAAACGCAACTTAGCCTTGAGAGAATCAATGATTTGCTGTTGATTTTGCACAGTCTTGCCCGCTCTGGAGGTGGATGCAGCCTGCGCTGTCGATGTAGAGGGGCCAGGACTGTTGTTGCCATCCTCCTCGTCCATAGTTTCAGTCGTTTGTTGCGCTTCCGCTGCGGCAGTGGAATGATTCTGAGTCTGAGCTGTGCCATTGGAGGAAATCAGTCGACGCACATAGCTGGTGACATTGGCTTCCGCGACATCACCATCGTTATCGTCATTGACCAGCGGTATCACATCATTCTCACCATATTGCGTAGGCCCGTAAATATGCGTATCATCCTCGTCCACATTGAGATCCTCTTCTTCGTCATCCTGCGCCTGCTGACTGCCATTGTACTTGATGGTCTGACCCAAGCTGAGTGCTGCATAGCCTCCTTGTACCAGCGTTGAGACGCGTATACGCTTTTGACCTGCCCATTCATATTCCTCGTACTCTTCGCAATCATCATCGTCATCACTGGAGTGGCGTTCGCCATTTGTTTGCCCATTACGGCGACTATTGCGCAAACACTCATTTGCATGTTGCTGTATTTCAGACTGTGGAAACTGCTTGTTGCAAACAGGACATGTTGGCTCGGCAGCAGGCGCTGCTGGTGGTGATGTTGTGGCACGTTTACGTGTGCGTTGACGCTGTCTTGCCTGGCGATTACGTTGCACGCGCTGAAACACGCACCAGGGCTTACGCCTGCCAACAGCTTCGGCAGCGTTAGGCTGCTCTGCGGGTTCTGTTGCTGTTGTTGTTGCTGCCTCCGTTGTGGCAGCGGCAGCCACGTCTGTGCTAGCCACACGTTGCTGCATTGTGTGCAAACGTTCCACTTCCACTTGGCAATGATCTGCAACCTGGCTGCGCTTTATTTTATCATCACAAGTTGGACATATGACATCGTCATCGCCACTTTTAAGCAGAAAATTCTCGGCATTCGCCAAGGCGTCGGTGGCCATATTTTCAAAGCACTTTATGCGTTTATTTTATATTAATTATAACAACACGCATTAGTGCTAGCAGTTACTTCAGTTTTTGCTTACTTAAAAACTTGGATTTCGTGGATATATGGCGATTTAAATATGCATTCTTTGCAGTAGAATTTATAACAAAAAGACAACAAACACGACGCGACGCAAGTGATGTACCTTTCGGTCACGCAGCCGCTGCCGATAGCTGGCGCATCGATAGCTTGTGACAATTGCCCAGCTACCGTCACTATGTTAGTTACTCGTAGCGAATGGCAAGCGCAGTTTCTATTTTATCATTTCGATTTTGTTTATTTTTAATGTGAAAAACTCGCTGAACAAAATTGGTGCGTAAATGCAATTGCAATAAAAATGTGTCAAGCCAAAGTTAAGCATTTGTTTTTCATTAGAAACGTGTAAGTGTCGGCTGCCGCACAACGAAAAAAAAGGTGGCCCAACTCTGTGGGCTGTATGTGAAAACTACGCCATCTTCGCAATTTTTTGCTACTTGGCTGAAGAAAGTGAAAAAGTGGCAAAGAAAAACAAATAGAGAAAAAAAACGCATTTGTGTGTGTTTCGTATAGAAAATAAAACGCAGACACTTTTAAAAGGTTTCCTCAGTGCGTGCGTGTATGCAATTTAGTTATTTTTATTAGTAAATTTTTTGTTGGAAACGCATAAACAAAATGTTGCCAATTGAGAAAAAATCAGCCTTCCAGCAGCAGCACCAGCAGCCCCCCCAATATCAGCAGCAACAACAACAACAGGGCAGCAACCATATGAGCAACATACCACATTATGCCATGAGCGGAATGAGCTCCTTTGATGCCGAATCCTTGCCTGATTACTCAGAATTTGATTCCGAATCGGTTACATTGGATTACATCAAAGAAAGGTAGACGAAATAGCAAAACTCTCAATATGTTTTCCCAAACTATTTAGCCTAAAGCCTCTTTGCCAAATTATACAATATGTATGCAGGCTGTGTGTGTATGTTTCTTTGCCTGTATTTTGTTTTGCTTCTGTTATGCCGTCTTTATTTTTATGCTTTTTTTTTTTTTTTCCTATTTAAACAGTTGTTGTTATTGCATTTTTCTCATATTTGCCCCAGTTTTGCTTGCTTTTCGTTTCATAGCAATTAAAAGCTGATCCTGTTGCCATGCCATAGCCCGCAAGCAAATTTGACGTATCAAGAAATCGCTTGCCTTTGGCTAAATTCATATCTTTCTATGCAAATTTTTGCTTTCTCTTTAAATTCGCTAAAAATAACCCCAACTACACAAACACCCGGATACACTCACACAACACACACATACATGCACATGTCTTGTCTTGTCTGGCCGCCGTCTGTGTCGCTAGATATCCGAACAGCATCAAAAGTTTTGACTTGCTGCCCCAACTGTCCACCACCAGACACCATCCAAGAGTTCACTCTATTGTCTTGCCATTCAATTGGTCTTGCATGGCCTCTCTTCGTGTCCCCACAATAGAGTACATGCAATCACCCACTCACTCACACGCCGAAATAAATGGAATATCAATGTGAAAATTTGTTGTACTTGCTTAGCATAAGCATATGAATGTTGGCAGTGGCGTAGCAGTGTCAGGGGGTTGCAGCCGTTGTCCTCTTTCGGTTAGGAAAAGCTTAAAGTACGCAATCATTTCTTCAATAAACTTTTCTATTGCTTTAAAGCGTTATTTTTAATGAGTTGGTAAACCAGTCTACGAAGAAAACAAAAAATATAATATTTTGAAGATTTCTTTAAAAAAAAACTGAGATGACATACTCAATCTATCTGCTTAGAATGTTCATTTTTCCAAATCATAAGTTTTGAATGACTAGAGATTTCCGTTTGTAGGTGAACTGATTCGAATATTATATTGCTAAATAAAATATATATTTTTTTCTCTCGGGACTGTTCTATTTATTGAGCCTCGGACACTTACTTCTCTCAGTATTTTCATTTTAATTAAAAATCAAACTACTGTTTATAAATAATGACTGCAAATAAAGTCATCAAAATTTCAGGACTAAGTATTTTAAAATAAAAACTTGTATTGACTAAATATGGTTTTTTTTTGAAGAATCAGCACAGCCTAAATTGAATGTAGGCTAAAAGTAGGAGAGTAGTCAAAAGCATCCAAATTATGAAATCTTAAAGGCCAACTGAAAGTTGCATTTTGTTTGAACCGTAAATGTTGTTAGAAAATTAAATAAAAATGTAACTAACGTATTGTAACTAATTAATTAATGAAATATTAAAACAAACTTTTTTTATAATTCTGAATAAAACCGTCAAAAAGCTGTTTTTAATATGATGCAAAGTAACATTGCTCAATTTAAGTCGGTTCTCCTGTATTATACGTATTTTCTTGATAAAATATTTTCCACCGAACTCAATTTTGAGCTATATGTCTCAATTCGTTCCAGCTTAACATATGATATTGTATTGCACCTGCATTTTAAATAATTTTCTTAAATTCTACATTCTACGTTACAAATATACGTCAGTTAGAAGACGTTTCCCCCAGTTGATCCACATTTGCTTAAAAGTTACAGTGTGGACGCAGCATGGTATGAACTATAATCATAATATAATTCCACTTTATTATTTTTCTCTTAATAAACTGTCCAAATTTAATATAATGCACTGAAGTAAATGTAGTACAAGCGTTACATTTAAGTTTTCCGAATAAAGAAAAGAAATGTATATATTTCCTGCAGTACAAACTCTGATTTTTCTTATCTATTATAAAATAATCAAAAATAAATAAAAGGCATTCACGCTTTTCATAATGCCTCAAAGATGCACAACATATCAAATGAAACGTATTAGGTTCAGAAGAAGTATCCTCTTTACAGAGAATCACCAAAAAAATAAAGCGCCTACAAATCATTCTAAGAGAACTGCTCAAATTTCAATAGCAATCCAAAGACTCCCTTTTACAAGTAACTCTTGACGTCACTGAACATAGGCATGAATGTTATGTATGGGCAAGTCTGTGTACGAAGTTGGAGCCGTTTTCAACAGCCACCCAAACCCACAATATCGACGGCTTCAAAGTCAACGCATAATTAATGATGCATTCAGCTGTATGCATTGCTATGGCTGCTTCTGAAGTGTACTCAATTTCCCCAATCCCCCACAAATGTTCTTCCATTTAAGTTGAAACATTTTCCTCAAGCTTTTTCATTGGAATTGCTGCTGTTGATGTCATTGCATGCGTATTTATTTGGTCTGCCGCCTTAGCCAAAGCGTTATTCAACTTATAGTTATGTTTTTGAATTATTTTTCAATAATAATTTAATCGTGCCTTACTGACTACTTAATACTCTATGTCTCTATGTATTGTGGTTCAAATATCTGCATTGTAAAGGTTTAAAGTTCGAGATAATTGGAGAATCGTGAGTATAAATCCTGGATACGTCGGCCGTTTGTCATAATCTTACAAACTGAATCTTTTTTGGTGTTTTCACAATCTTAGTTGTTGAAAGATTTTCGTTGGCTTTTAAAATTTACTATTGCATAAGGTTTCTATTGATCTACAAAAGTTGTAATAAGTATCTGTCCTATTATAGTCCACGCCGTAAATCCAAAACATTTATATAGCAAAATAATCACAAACATTTGAAGCACAAAAAACTCTGTTAGATTGCATCAAGATCCAAAGTATAAATAGCGCGATCCGTTTTTTCAAGATTAAAATTTCTCCATCAAGCATTTGAGATACCGAATCCATCGATGTATCTATTTCCAATACAACTACTTTGGCCTAGTTGCATGCTCCAGTCAGCAAGATCTAAACAGATTGTATTTAAGAGTGCTTGTATGGGCTTGAAGATTGCGAAGTGCGATCTCCAGATTATGATCATGTTTTATACAAATGAACGTCGCTGATAAATTTTTGTAGGCCTTAATTATGCCTACTACTTTCGCATTTTTCGGTAGTTAAATGTTTCGCGGCTAAAATTGAAGTTTTGAACTAATCATCTGCTTTGGACAGAAAGTTTTCGTAATGCGGGTTGTTTAAGTATTAACCCAACAAATGGCGCACCCTATATTGCGGTCTTACGCTTTGAAGAATATTTTTTTTTTTTATTTTCTTATTATTAGGAACTTAGGGCCTCTACTGGAACCTTCCATCGAACTCTATTTTGCACTGTCCCATCTTGTGTTCGACTGGGCCAGTTCTTGGTGGATGGTTGATCTTCTCCAAGTCGCCTTAGGTCTTCCGATCCGTCTGCTGCCTTGGGGATTCCAGTCCAGTGCCATCCTAACAATACTGCTTGGGTTCCTTCTAAGAACATGGCCTATCCATGTCCATTTTTTCTTACACATTTGGAGGTGTATAGGGGCTCTGTTTCGGATATTCTGTTTATTATTTCGAATATGATCCTCAGGCATTTGTTGGTGGTGAGCTTTTGAAGAGCCTTTGAAGAATATGAAAAGACGAAAAACTTGCACAATTTTCGACTGAGAATAATAATAATATATTTACTTTCGATCATAGTTAGAAGAAATTGAGTATATTTAGACCCAACCTGGACTTGACTTTTCGTAGGTCTTTTAAAATGGTTTTAACTGATGCTTCTGATATTTTAACAAGACGAGATATCTCTCTAATACTCAATCGATGATTTTCGAGCACTTATTCCTTGATATCGTTGAAATGTTGCTCAACAGTTGACGTGGATGGTTTTCAACACAATGCACGTATACACATAGAGCCTTTTCTCAATGATTCGGCTCTAGAAATTTAATTCTGAATACAAACTTTGATGAAACTTCGTTGTTGAATAATTCAGGACATTGCACAAATCGAAAAAATGCTTTTTTGGTTGATTACAAAACGCAAACTGAACTAAGGAATTGCGATATTAACGTGAAATTTGGCATGGATTTCGAAGACAGTCCTGTCAACCTAAAAATAAAAGCATTAAATTCTATCAAAAACTCAATACTATTTAAATTTAAAATTCTCGTTACTTATATAGGTTCTTGTTTCATTTTAACAGAGGACGTTTGGTATAGTTTATGTTGCCATTGCTAAGCCTCACTTAAAGTGTATTTGTATTTATTTTTCAAATTGTTGAATTTTTGTTTTATCAAAAGTCATTCAAGCGTTGAATAAACAAATCGTTCGCCATTGTTTCAATTTCCCTTGCACAAATGTTTTGCAATTTTATGGCTTTTGTGATTAGTATAATAAAGTACGTTGTCGTTGTCGGTTGTTGTGCGCTTTTTGTTGTCCGTTGTTGCTACTATTCTCATGCATGTTGTTGCCGCTTTTATTTAAAATACAAAATAAAAATAGCTTAAAATTGTTGTTTATTGTTAATTTGTTTTTATTGCACGCACTAAGCTGGAACCACATAAACCAAAAACAAAAAAAAAACGAAACAAAACAAAATTTTCAATTAACCAGCCCACAACTGAGCTAATCGAATGTTATCATATTTTTTTTTATAAATTTTCTACTCCCATGCTCTTTGCCCTCACAAAACCAAAAACTCCAAATAGATGTTGAGAAACTGAAAAAACGCCGCATTCCAAATTTGAAAGTTATTGGAAACCCGCTCGCTCTATCTATCTCTAAACGCGCAAATAAAAGCAATAAACGCAAGTTGAAGCATTTATAAAGAAGTTTAAGCCAAGAGTTTACTCCCTATATATATATACATACATATATTATATACTAAAATTACTATAACAAACTAACCAAAAAGCAATTTCGAATAAAAATAAAAAACAACAACCAAACGCATAAATACAAAAAGCATTAAGCATTTTCAATAAGTATTCGCGGGCAACCATTAATTGCCTGTTAGATTTTAAGGTGAGTTCTCATAGCATTTCAGACGGCGCTCTCTTTATATAGTTTATAATAATTTGAAATATTTATTCAGTGTAAGACGTCCACCAGCGGATAAAATGGCGCCAACAACGACAATTGAAACCATAACAATCACGAGGCCGCTGAAGGTAAAGCGTATCTTATCTTGACGGCAATAAGGCGCAGCTCATATGTTTGTTTGCTTACAGGTCATTGCATTTATATGTGGCGTCATTGTGGTCATACTCATGATAATGGCGCTGGCTTCCACAGATTGGCTAATGGCTGCTGGCTGGCGTCAGGGTCTATTTGTGCACTGCATTGAGGATGATGTAGTGCCGCCACTGCCATTTAATATACAGGATCCACCTGGTTGTTATGAGAGCCGTGATGTGGGTGAGTATTGTTCAAAACGTTTTGCAAGAAAGTTAAGTTTTAATGAGAGATTCTTCCACTCCCAACAGGTTACATTAAAGCCACTGCAGCACTGTGCATTATCACATTAATAACAGATGTCATTGCAACGGTGCTCACCGGACTCGGTTTAAAATCCCAGAATCATAATCTTAAATACAAATTTTATCGCATAGCGGTTCTAGTAATGCTTGTTTCATGTAAGTATAGTCGTTGCATTGATTTTAGTTTACCCAAAAAGTTGACAAATGCGTTATCATTCCGCTGAAAAGGATGAGAATAGGTAGAAGACAAAAGCCTGCAGCTTTTGTGGGCTGTAATAGTGTTGCAAGATATCGCCATCGTAGATTATACAAATTATCTTTGCTATAGGCCAAAAGATTGGGATACATGGGAGATAGATTCTTTAGGGTCGCATTGCTTCAAATGCCTTCCTACCAGTCGCGCTATTATAAGAGAGAATTAGGCAAAGTAGAGCAGGTGTTTCGGACAATCGAACAGCGAACTAGTGGCCATAGCAAAAATTGCAAATGGCCAGTCAGTTTGATTGTGTAGACATCTGAAGTTCATTATATTTTATGCACATTGGTTGCCACTATAGACCTATGTACCATGGTTTGAAGAGGGTTTCATGGGAGTTTAAACAAATCTTTGTGAGATTTTCTATATATTTTACTTATATAATTTTAGTGCTATCCGTTCTATCCGCCTTGATAGTATACCCGGTGTGCTTTGCAGGCGAACTC
Source organism: Chymomyza procnemis (assembly GCA_035046065.1). Taxonomy (NCBI): domain Eukaryota; kingdom Metazoa; phylum Arthropoda; class Insecta; order Diptera; family Drosophilidae; genus Chymomyza; species Chymomyza procnemis. Next base: position 2,183,222 of record JAWNOJ010000026.1, read on the forward strand.
AATCTAGGTAAGTCGTTAAAATTTCAAACCTAACGTGCATACTTAAAAATTTGTGCTCTATTCTACAGCGAATCGACCGATTTGGGAGTTCGGCTGGGCCTATGGTGTTGGCTGGGGCGCTGCCATTTTTCTATTTGGTGCAGTAGTTTTATTACTCTGCGACAAGGAATCCGAGGAGATCTACTATAAGGAAAGAAAAATTGTACACGAAAACCAAATGCGCGCCTAGGCAAGGCCGCACGACCTGCCTGACGTCGTTCTTTAGACATAAGTAAATAGCAAGCAACAACACACAGAGAAAAAAACACACACACACATATATATATATATAAACATATATAGATTTCGATTCGTTTTGAAAAAGCAAACAGCAATATGCAGCAACAAATGTGTTATCCTTAATAGTTGTGTGTCATTAAAACTTTAGACCAACCAAATCCAAACACCCACACAAACACAAAAAGTTGAAAAACTCGGTATATGTTTAGTAATAATTTTCCATTAGTTTTCAAGCTTGTTTTGAAAGGTAATCTACCAATACCTCTACATACATACTACCATACATACTACCCGACCCCCCGCCATTTACGCTATTCATAACAAAAAGTAAAACCAAAAAAACGTAACATTTGAAACATACTCGTTAAAGAACGTAACCAAAAAAATTACTTAAATCAACATAAATGTATTGTCGTGTCAGCAAATTTCACGAAATTGTAGCCAATCTTTAGTGTGCTCTTTAGTAGAAAAGCAAAAAATATGAGACAAGCATTAACAAAATTGTACTCTACGCATAAAACAAAGAAAAAAGATATATATATATATATTCATGTACCCAAGCCAACATATATACTCATGTGCAGTTATGTAGTCCTCTCTCAAGTAAGCTCCAAAAATAAAAAGAAAAAAGCATATAAATTCATATACATTACATAAATGGTTTGTCCACACTTGTTGAGAAAAACGAAATCTTTAGAAATTTGAGCAATATTAGAAATAAAAAAATCAGAAAATTATATGTGTACGTACGTATTTGGCTTCAGTTCGTAAAATGCTAAACATAAAGAAGAAATTATAAAAGAAAACAAAAAACAAAGAAAACTTAAAACGTATATGAAAAATTGTAATTGAAATTTAAAGCAAAAAATATCAATCAAATCACTCAAAACACACGCACCAAAATCATTTCAATGCCGATTACGCTTTCAAACAGTTAACTAGGTTTTTATCAAAAATTGCTACTTTTTATTGTTATAAACTATCCCGGTTATGTATGTGTGGCTGCTTAAACTTGCTAAACTGTGTGTTAAAATTATTTACATTTTTTAATTGCTATTTAAAGTTTTACAAAACCTGTACACTCATTGCTTTACTCGAATATATATATTTTTTTTTTAAACTTTTGTAATATATTTTAGCTACTTGACTCAAACCTCCGCACAGTTCAATTAACATTTAAGCCATAATTTTAATTTGACATTTTGTAGTTTTTTTTTTTAAGTAATATAATTTATACATTTATGTTTCAATTTTGTATATTTCAAATTTTTATAGTCCAAGTCCTCAAACATATCATATAATAGACGCCAACTAACTTTTTGTTGTTCTCAAAAAAAAAAGCAATAAAATAATGTTTTATTTTTGCAACTACATATTAAGTGGTATAATTTGTTTCTTACTTATTTATAAAAAATACTCGTTTAAGCTTAAATTTAGCAATTTAGCTATAACCTACTAATAGTTTTTAACAAACAACAAAATAAGTTTGCTTATGTATAGTTTTGTTTTTTAACAATATTATAAATTTTTGTGCCAATTTAAAGTATTTTTTCTGCAATTATTAATAGCTAAACACTACACAAAAAGCCGCAAAATAATATTTGTACTCATTTTCATTGCGCAACTCAAGATAGTGTATACATGCTGTTGCCTTGCTTTGCTTACTTTGCTTAAACAAACAGAGATATCCTTAGTCTTCCGCCTTTAAACAAAGTGAACTATCAATAAAACTTATTTTTTTTTTGTAAATTCAAATTCAAAATCATTACAAAAGCAGCTACATACGTTTTCTTTTACGACTGCTACAATTGTTTCTGGCCAAAGTTTTGAATTTTTTCAATAGTTTTTGAAAGGTCTAGCAAGATTTTGCAAGACAATGCGGCTTCCTTTGTTAAAAAGTTTGTTACAATTATCTATGTTCTATTAGCTTTTCGTTCTTTAAAATGAAAATCAAAACAAACGCAGAAAATGAATTGATCAACAATCACTGAACACATTTGCAATTATTAGCCAAAAGTTAATATAAATTCAACAAACAAAACACAAAGGAAATTATATATGCATAAATATATAAAGAAGATGATATTGAACAAATCGTAGGCAGGAACGTGCGGTGAAAAAGAAAAACGAAACAAAAAAACACAATTAATAGCAAGTATAAAATTAAAAAAATTAATGAATTATACCAAAAACAAAAAATTGATAAGCGAAACAAACTAAAAAACAAACAAAACAAAAAACGTTAAATTAAACTAAACTATGCTTAAGTAAGTTTAAAGTAACTTTAATTAAAAACACACTAAAACTTATCAATTAATTATTTTAAAACAATAAACCTAAAAACAAAATCATGTGCTCCAAATGCAAAATAAATGGAAACACTGCAATTAAAATTAGCAACTAACTAAGATTTATAATACAAAACAAAAAAAAACAGTTTTTAATTTAGCGTATTCAATATACTTAATAATAAAATGCAAAAACAAAATATTTATATATTTAATGAAAAGTTCACATCACATTTTAATTAATTTCGTTAAACAAAAAAGTTAAACAAATTAAACAAACGAAACGCATTCAATTGATAGAGAGAAGTTATCAAAAGTATTGCTAGTGATTCATATAATGTAAACATATAGAACGAATATTATGAAACTATATACATATTAATTACATAGATATGAATTGTATCTCTCCCCATTTATATATGAAACACCTAAAACGAATCTTTTATTTCACATTTAATTACCCAAAGCATACCAATTAAATGATTTACATTTTACTTGTACATATTTCGGGCAAACGTAACAAAATTTAAGTGAAAATTTGTAACTTCAGCAACAGAGTAAACAAAAGAATTAAATTTACAAGTTAATTTTTTCGATATAAACTCAAAAAACCAGTGAAATTAAGTCTTATCCAAAATGTTATGTTAAAAGCCACTGCTTAATCTCAAATATTATACTTACATTATACACATACCGAAATACATAATCAATTATATGTATGACGTCCCGAAATTTTAAACGATGTTGTTTTATTAATGAACTTTCATTACAGGAATTCAAGTCAGAAAGCTGGCGAAAGTTATTGAAAGTATATGCGAAACACTAAGTTCATGAGTTCAGCTGAAATTTACGTAGTTATGACGAAACGCCTGGATCTTGGATTTCAAAAAGTTTTTGGATTAAATGAATCGAGATCTGATTGACATAGCATTTGGTAAAATAACTACTTAATTAATATTATATACTATATTAATAACAACATGGACAAAAGAGTGAAGAGGTTTGCTTAAGAGTGCTAACTATTGTTTTCCTATTGTTTTCAAATTTTTGTCCAATTTCTATCAATTCAAGCGCGTTTTGGTTTACCTTTACCTGCACCGACTATATATTTATAAGTCGCACATTCTTTATAAAAAATTTCTTTATCAGAGCTTCACCTGCATTGAGCTCGCTTTATTCAAATCTTGTAGAGATACATATACAGCGTTTATTCTGAGTACTTTCAGAAAAGCATCCAAGCATTTTAACCAGAGAACCACCTTGCCGTCATAAGATTGCTTCAGCTTTCAAATTCTTGTTAACCCTTTTTTGAATTCATTTGAGCTCTTCCTGAGGTGTAGATATGTAACGTTAGCGTTCTTTGGCAGTTATTTTAAACGCATCATCACTGTGACATTTATATTGACTCTGCCTACCTTATAACTGCTCGTTTCTCTAGCTATCTAGCATTTCACTGTCAAAGCTGCTCAGTAATAGATTTTAGAAACAACAAACTGTGTCGGATATGTTTGAACTTAATATGATTTAGCATTGTTACACCTGCCGCTAAGATGATAAGATAAGATACTCATTCGCATTTTACTCACTCTCGTACGACTTGTCCATTGCCCAGTAGGGATGTGCCGACTGTTGCATACAGCGTGCGCTTCACTAGAACTTGCTCACCACTTGATTTGGAAAATTATGCTAAGGATTTGATCTCATCGTCGCAGGATACTGCTTTGTTTACTACTGAGTGCAGGTACTTTAAACTGCTGCTTTTCGTCAATTTATTACCAGCGATAAGGAAATCTGGTGAATGTCTTTCGGAAAAAATTCTGTCTTTTTTATGCAAAATTTTTAGTGCCTCATTTTTCAAAATCATATTCCACTTTGACAAAGTATTATATCTATTTCCAACTATTTATTGATTTGCTTCAAGTGCAAGCAACCGGATAAAGTAAGTTTAAGCCGAACAAAGAAGCTGCTCAAATTTGGAATAGGGTAAATTCTCGTCAAACTCGCCTTAGATAGGGCTTAATAGAATTATACAATAATATTAAGTCAGATATATTGTTCTTTTTCAACTTTAGTAGCATAAAGCGACCTCCCAGTATCTGTTCCATTGGTGTCTATATTTTATTATTTATTTTTTAAAATACATATAAATTTTATATACAATAAAGAGATATTACCATAAGGTGTTTCTTATACAATTTGTAAGCGCCATATTAAGCATATCGATGTTCCTAATGCAAATATTCATATACTTTGCTATATATAGAAACATCAAGTAAAAAGAAATGCTTTCACAGCATGCGCCATAGAATTAGCATTAAATTTGTTGTAAGAATTCTTCTCTAATTTAAGTAATTGCTGTTGACCTTCGATATACACACATAGTACATATGTATATAAACGTGAAAAAAACATACAAATTTTGTATATTAGTTAGCCATCGGACACATGTTAAAGACAATAACTAAGCCAACAATACTTATAGAATTACACTTGATAAAGATTATGAAATGTTATGGTTTGTATGTATATGGTCTGATGCACTTTCGATTTTAATGTACTCTAGCGTTGGTATAGTGTGTACATTCATTATAAATAAACTTTGTCTTTGTTCTGTTTAATATTTTTACTTTTAATAATTCTCAAACATATGATTTATTCTACTAACTATCACAATTACAATTATGAATATACTTTTCTTTTGCTTTATGTAGTACATGCAATGTACGTGCTTTTATGCATTTGTGTATTTGTGTGTGTGAGAATTTTGAGCTGTGGTTTTGTTACAAAAGTTTCAAACTCGTGTTATAAACAATTTCAAGCTTAGATTTACTACAAACATTACATGAATGTGTTTGGTTTTTTTTTTTAAGTTACAACAATTTCATTTAGATTAGATTATGATTTAAATTTTTTTTACTTATTTTCTTTTGCTTTAGAACAAAGACAGTCTTACAACATCTTTCGAGATTATCGATCTTTACCTTTTTACGGCAAAGTTACAGTACTTATGATTATTTAACTTTTGGCCGTTAATGAGCAAGTGTGCGTTTGTATGTGCATGAAATGAATTGGATATGAAACAATTAAACCAAAAATAAACAAACAAAAAAAAATAAACAGCTCATTTAAAAACCAAAAGAGAAAACAAATACAAGAAAGGTATAAAGGGTATGACTAAAATCACGTAAATATTCAAGTGTAACAAAATTGTTAACTTAAATTTGATATACAATACACTAAATCAAATTGGTTAATTCGTATAGGTAACAATATTGTAACAGCGCCGGGTCTCAGTTAAGCGTGTTGTATCGCAAGTTGCTGTCCACATCGCCGGCATTACCGCCGTAACCGCTCTGATGTGGTGAATCTGGTATTAGATCCGCACTGGATTGCGAATGACGACGCCATCTGGGCCAAGCATTGCGAATACTATCAATAAGACGTTGTTGGAATGTCATATACTCCATATCCACTGATTGAGTATCGCCGAAATTGAAGTCAGCAACTTCCACCGTGAATCTTAAGAGTTTGGAAATAAGTATCATACCAATTAACGTACTGTAGCATTTACATACCTATTACGGCTTTGTATATAAAATGAGACACCGAAGACAATCAAAATAACTGCTACTAGTGTGCAGCTAACTGGAACAACTACCACAGACAGCTGCGACTGTCGTTTGGCTGCAAATGAATGTTAAATAAGTAAACGAACACACTTTAATTTCAAAAGTTTAGAATTTAGCATCACATATTAAACTCGCTTTAGGTTACAACGCGAGATATATCAAAGTTATTCTTTAAGTAATGTTGCGGCCAACATATTTACCCTCATAGATATTGATGGTCACTTGATTAACGCTTGTCGAGACATCATTGCGTATAAAGAACACAATTGCTTTGCTTTCTGAAAAATATTTATCAACGTGCAAGTCACACTTGTCGTACTTGGCATAGACATTGCACGTTTCATTGCCTGTTGTATTATAAGGAGCTGCAAAGATTAGAACAATTTTAAGCTGTACACAATAATAACCAATTTGCCCATACATACCCTCCTTTACCATATAGCAAATTTCGAAAGGCGCAGTACCGTTGCAGGAGACGTGAAGATTCAGCAATTCCCAATGTTGCAACCAGTTCTTGCCGCTTGTACCAAAATTGGAGATAGGATCTGCAATGGCGCTGTCGGTAAGCAAATTAAATCAATTGAAATCCAAAACCAACTTACCCTTAGATATAACACGTCGCTGGAAGTAACCATAGGCTTTCTTAGAGTCCTGCGCAATAACACTCTTGTTAACACAATTGTAGGGCGGTAATTCTGGTAGATTCAAATGCGAAATCTGTCGTGCACCCATTATGGGGCGTGTTAACTTGGGATTAATAAAAGATACCGACATATTGTTACTGCTTGTATTTTGCTGTTGCTGTAACGAAGCAGTTAAATTAAGACCAAGTATCGCAGCATTGGCATGCATGGTTTCGTTTAAGTCACGTTTGGAGCGCGATGTGATTGCTGAGGCAGCATTTGCGGGCTTGGCTGTAGTCGTTGTTGTTGTTGTTGTTGTGCTGGGTGTCGTAGAAGTAGTTGTTGTAGATGGAGTAGTTGTAGCTGGAGTGGTAGTAGTCGTAGGCTTCGGCGTTGTAGTAGTTGTTGTGGTAGTAGTTGTTGTTGTTGTTGTAGTAGTTGTAGTGGTAGTCGTAGTTGTTGTAGATGTGGTTGGCTCTGGTAGCGGTTCAAATGAAGCCACAACCAAGGCTTCAATATCGTAGTATTCATCAGCGTTTGGATATAATGCCTCATAGTCATAGCTCTCGGACATGCCAAGATATGTACAATTTTGGAACCAATATGTATGCACATAGTAGGCATTTTGATTTACATATTCCTGAATAGCCGGCAACAAGACTATGCTATGATTAACTGTCTCTTGTGTGGACACAAAGTCTTGGGCACGTTGCTTATCCTTCTGTATGAGCTCCAATTTACCACTTAATTGATCAAACAAATCAATACTTTTTTTTGTGCTTGCGATATCAATCCAAAAATCAAAGATAGCCATTTGCTTTTGTACCTTCAACTGCACGTCATGTTGGCCCGCCGTTATGCGCTCCTTAGATAAATCAATTGTCCAATTCATTTTTGGCTCGCTTGTTTTACTTTCCTGTGGGTTAACAATGCATTCAATCAATAGAGGAGTCTATGTCGCATATGTTTGTGACGCAGATTGCTGAACAAAAGCATATTGTTGTGCATGAGCTTATGAAAAGAGTAGTTAGTTAAGTTGGGTTGGGTTTTCCGTACAAGCAAGTGATGATGTAAAATTTGCAAGCAGATTCGTTGAATAACGAAACTTTTCATAATAATTGAATTTGCTTCTAAAAATAGCTAAACCCACTTGGGACTTAACTGCAAATAAATTGATTCTAAAAAATGCAGCTGTACCAACAAGTACCAACAACACACTTTAATGGACATAGATGTACAGAACTCATTTTAAAGGTCTGTGTTCGTTCCCCGAAATAATTTCAATAGAATTTTCAATTTTAAGAATTTGCAAAAACTCACGTTCAAAATCACTTTCTAACATTTTGCATTTCAAAGAAAAGGCGTCATTTAAAGGGCTTACTGGATATTCAATATACGTCAAGACATGCGAACATATTACCCGATAAGGCTGAACACTACAGTATAGCAGAGATTGGTTTGCATTGAACTTCATAAAGCCAATCGTACATAACATATACGGCGTGTATGTACGTATATATATGTATTTGTTTATCAAGTACAATTTTAACTTGTGTGCACTTCAGTAGGGAATTAGTCACAACCATTACGTTTGCTTTTGTTCTGTGCTAGCAGGAGGCACTTTCTTTTAGACACTACCACATACAATTTGCGTATAATTACCATATTTGCACCATTATAGTTTAACGTAAACTTGTAGTTTTCTGAGTCAGCAATCTCCTTGCCATTGTATAACGTAGCGTTAATAAATATTTTTGATTCGGTGCGTGCTATAGGCGGCAAGCTTAGCTCCACATGAAAAGAGGCATTGACTACAAACAAAAAGTATATAGTTTTAAAATTACGCTTAAAGCCAAGTATTGATTGCAACACAAAAAGTGTTTGTTGGATGACCGATGCACTACTAACCTGTTTGCAGAATTCCATAAATGGCAAGTGCAACTATTAGTTTACTGCCCAGGTAAGACATTTCGCGTTGCAAAGTAATTTGAAACTGGCGTATGGAATTTCCGTTTACGTTGATTATGGAAAATCACTTTTGCACTAGTTAGTTCCCCGCCCCCAGTACCAACTTGCAAAACATATAAACTATGCGCAATTTTACAAATATACTCCCAATTTAAGCGCTCGTAACGTGCATGAAACAGCTAATATTTGCTCATTGGCCTTGTTGTTTGAGTTGATTTAGTATCACAACATTTAAAAACGTTTTTATTAATAATTCTATTGCGTTTTATTCCAACTGCAGCAAGTCGCAGCGTATTAATGATAACAGTGTGGCAACGTTGTGTGCAAATTTCGATAGCGCATGTACAATCGATAAATGCTAGCAATCGTAAAGCGCAAATTTAGATATGGCAAGACCAGCATTTCAAGTCAAAAGATTTTATTTTATTCGTTTTTTTTTGTAAATAATCATACATATTTGTAGGTTTTAATGCATATATGTATATACATAGTGGAATATCCATTTCTTATTATCATCATTGCTGAAATTACAGGGCACATAGCCTTAAGTGGTCTTAAAAATTTTCTCCTTCAACTTAAATTATAAGGTATGTGCACAAATGTATATCTAAAATTGTAAGTTTAGCTTTTGTAATTTTTTTTTTGTCGTGTGTGACTTATTTTAAGGAGGACAATTTTATTTAAAACTTTTGAACTTAGTATACGTTTAATAGAACAAGTCGAATTAATAGGCAAATGTGTGTTGTCTACGTTTCTATGAAAAAGCTCTACGCGTGCGATTAAGTGCTGGTATAGCTTAGTGATGCTGACATAGAGTTTGTTACGCAGAGTATACATTTTTGTAGGCTAATATGAATTATGCTAGGTTTATTAATACGAAATGTTTAAAAGAGAGATTTAAATTAGATAGAATTAAAAGTCCCATGTGTTTAAAACTAAACTTGTTACTTCTGTCATACCAAAATATGATGGTGTTCTTTAAGTTAAACTGGATGATGCACATTTCTTTGGAGTGGTTGGTGTTGTGGTTTTATGAACTGCAACTCATATGACTAACATTTTTTCATTGCTTTCTGTTGTATCAGATCAGTGTAAACTTCCATAGCGCGCCCGCTCCAATTGTAATTTACTTTTTCTTCAATATTACGTTGTTTTAATTTGCTATTTTAAATTTAGCCTTGACCTAAACGCATTAGCCATATTAGTTTCTCAGCTTCTCAGACTTCTTATGCTTTTCATAACCTCTTGAGCATACGCTTTTTCTCCTTGAGCAACTTTTCCTTTTTTTTATCTTGCATTTTCTTATCAAGTCCCGCATGTTTTTTTGTTGATGGTCCATCATCATCTTTGGCATCACCGCTAGCAGTACATTTGGCGGGCTTAAATGAATTGTTTTTATTTTAAGAATTGATTTTAATTTGTATTTTATTAACAAAGCTGCCTACCTGCGCATGAATCTCGGCCATCATGCGTGCACGCTGCGAATAGTCATCGTAACGTTCCAACAACATTTTGCCAGCTTCCTCATTAAGCGCCGATTCGGGATTGGGCACAATAAGAAGGCATTTGATGGTAAGTAATATATGTTTTATGCCTAAATCCGGTTTCCAATCTTTCTTTAGCGTATTCACGCAAATCTCACCATTAACGGCCACATTTGGATGGAAAATTTTTGTTAGGAAGTAAGCCTTGGGCGGCGTTTGTGGAAAATCTTTGCTAAGTGTTAGTTTAACGCGGAAAATACCTACAGCATATGGCGTGCCAGCTGGGCCGTCTATAAGCGCTTGTATATCGGTTACATCGCCCTCATTTATAAGCACTTTAATGCCCTCTGGCGGAGTAGTCTCCATATCCTGCAGCTCCTTCATTACCTGACGTATTGTTTGGGGTGAGAGATTCTCAACATTGGAATACTGCTGAAATGTGGAAAACCATAAAACCATTGCACTTAGTTTGCTGCTACAACTTGCACTAAAAACATATTTGTTTACATTACCGAACTCATGGTTTCTGATGTCTCGCGTTTGTGCGTACAGGCCTGTGTGTGTATGTATATAAGAGTGAGGTATGCGTGTGTGTGTTGGTGAATGGATTTCAAGGTTTCTATTGCAGCTGCTTCCTTGCCCACAGGATGCTTGCACTATGATACACAATTACTGGTAATTTTATTTAAAAACAAATAAAATATAAAATAAATGGCTTTGCTTTAGCACCACCAGCAAATGGCGTCGTCGTCCCAGTGCCTGAACCAACACCAACGCTGCGCTGTCATAAGCAGCGAAAAGAATATTTTCTTTAGTTTGCTTTGAAAATACTAATATTGTTGTTTTTTTTTTCAGAAAAACTGAAAATGTTGCTTTCTTTTTGGAGTAACAAACACTCGCTTATATTTATCGTTGTTGATTTTTAGTTGCATTAAAACAATTTCCAGCCAAATGCACACTTTACGTTTAACAACAACACGCATAATAGAAAACACAGTTTGGTTTGTAGCAGCCCTGGTCTGGCTATTTCGCGGACTGTTGTATGCGCTACAGCAGCTCTATTTGCAGATCATCTTCAAAAAGTTATAATTATAATTTTCTAATTAGCTAGAAGTTTGAGACATAAGTAGGAATGCAACAGGTGTTTTATATTCGAAAATATTCCTAATACAGAGTATAGTAAGCAGTGCTAACTTAACCAATCACTAGCTCAGTTTGTTAGTAGCGGCTGTACAAATCAGTATGGCCTAAAAAGTAAGGTATGTATGTATCTATACCTATTTAATGTGCAACTAATAGCTTTGCATAGTTTGAGCCAAGTTTTTACTTGAAAACATCGTTAAATATATAATTTTATGCTATTTTAAATACAATGTTTACAATTTTTATACTTTAAAAACTTAAAATTAATGCATTTTTAAAAAATATTTTACTTTTAAGCGCTGCCAACTTGTCGTACATTTTGCATTTAATGGCCATTAAGAAGCAGCAGCGCAACGATTTTGTGCACTTTGCAACACTAACGTGTTGTACCAGATTTATACTCCCATTTTCATTAATTTTTTTTAATTATTCTATTAATTTTAAGTTTAATCATACATTTAAAAAAGTTTTAGTTTATTGTGCAAGTTTTTTATTTGGTTTTTGTGTGTTTTGCCGCAACCACCATACGTATAAACACACACACACAAACGTAACAGTTACGTGTTGGCGTTAATAATTGTGTTACAAAAAAAAAATGTCGAAAAATAAAATAAACACAACTGCAGCTTTGGCAAATGCCAATACAAAACTTATTGAGGTGAAATCCAAGGTGAATAAGTAAAAATATAAATAACAAGTGTCTTAGCCATGCACTGCAAAGTGGGTTAAGTGATATCTATTTTTATTTTATATATCGCCGTTGAAGTCGGTTTACATGGATAATGAAATGAGCTTAAATAGTAAGGGGCAGTGGCCACAACGCTGATTCATAGTGTACACCCATACATTGGGTATACTTGTATGCCTTGTAATGTAAACGTGTTCTAAAAGAATCACTGGTTCAGGAGCCTGCAACAGGCAGCCACTTCTCAGCCTACATATGCGCAACAGTTGTTTTCATACTTACGGGTTGCAAAGGTTTAATGAGATGAAGGCAGTTGCTGTCTTATGAAATGCATACCGAAAAATGATTGGTCAGATATGCCGATTAGAGTTTTAGCGAAAAGAAAAGGCCTCAAGCTGTACGCTGGTGTATTATACGAAGCTAGAGTTCCATAAAATATTTGTTCCATTGGAAACATTGCTTGAATCACATTTTGTTGGTTTAAGGCCAACTTTTTTTGTATAAATTTGTATAACTACTAACATTTATTTTTAAAATATATATAAACAGTTTGATGCGGAATTTCGACGCTGGAGCTTTACAAATGACGCCGAAACTAGAAGTTTTGACAAATTTGCAGCGCTCATTGAGCAGCTGCACAAATTGGCCAATATACAATTTTTAATACTCTACATAGATCCGCGTGACAATGATTTGTTGCCCATTAACAATGATGATAATTTTGGGCGTGCGCTGAAAACAGCGCGTCCATTACTTCGTGTCATTGTACAGCGCAAAGGTTCGTACACTTTGGTGGCTTTAACAAGAACTATGCTAATTATTAAATGCTTTTAGATGATCTGAATGAGTATTCTGGCTTTGGCACCATGAAGCCCAGAAACCTAATTGGCAGCATCTTACTGGGTCACACACCTGTCAAAACTAAAGCGCCTTCAATATCAATACCACATGATTTTCGCCAAGTATCGGCAATTATAGATGTGGACATAGTGCCTGAGACACATAGACGTGTGCGTCTGCTTAAGCATGGGAGTGAAAAACCCTTAGGCTTTTATATACGCGATGGCACATCGGTGCGCGTTACAGCCAGCGGTTTGGAGAAACAACCTGGCATATTCATTTCTCGTCTTGTGCCAGGTGGCTTAGCTGAAAGCACTGGCTTGCTAGCTGTTAACGATGAAGTTATTGAAGTAAATGGTATAGAAGTAGCCGGCAAGACATTGGATCAAGTACGTATCAAAGACTCAATTGCAATTGATAAAGTTTTACATTTATTAATCTATAGAATGCATTAAAACAATAATTTTTCATATTTCCCAAACAGGTCACCGACATGATGGTAGCCAATAGCTCCAATCTGATCATCACAGTAAAACCAGCCAATCAACGTACCCTAACATCACCACGTCGCGGCAGCTTCTCACGCAATAGTCAATTGTCTAGCAGCTCGCATCATACAAACCATACAAACACATCCGATGAAATAGAACACGATGATCAGGATGATATTGTTGATTTAACTGGCATGGCGTTAGATGAGGGCGCATCAGCAGCACCAGCGACGACCCACAATCACCAACAGGCCGCTTCGAATGCATCCACTGTCATGGCCAGCGATGTCAAAGATGGTGTGTTGCATTTGTAAGCGAAATTCTCTATGCGAAGCAACAATAATGTAAAAGTGCTTTGGAGCAATTATAAAACTGCTCATTAGAAATGAAAAGCAAAACTACACTTAAAAAAAATCGGCAGCCTTATGAACTACACAAGCATATATATATATATATATAGTTAGACTGCTTAAAACAAAGTTTGCAATCGATTCCAAGTTGCTTTAAGGCCAATAGCTTTGCGAGACAGTTATTTTCCGTGTAAAAAGTTAGTGCAGTAGTTTCAATAATAATGATTTAACTTAACTAAATGTGACTCACAGATCCGCAACTTTTTTTGACCACTTTGAACGCTATTCTTAAAAAGCCTCGAAAATTTCTGTACTTTTGTTGTATCACCCTAGCTATATAATTAAAGCATTATGCATTGTCTTTCTCAAATAAATTAAGACTAACAAACACAATTTATAAAAACATTAGGCCTAAATGTGATAAGCTCAAAAACTAGATTCAAAGCTCTATCGAATTACCTTAAAACTAGCTTGGAATTGCGTTGCTAAATTGCTTATTGTGCAGTATAATCGATTATGAATCCACCCAGCTATTTAAGCTCCAGTTAAAATCACAGTCCTTCATAAACATTCTTAATTTATATATAATTATTTAAAAAAAAAGAGAAAAACGAAAAAAAAACAAACATTCCATTTACTGTGCAACACATACCACAATGTTAACATTTTCATTATTGCCTTAAGAAGGATTTTTTATAAGTATATATAAAGCGCGTGTGCAGCTTGAAATGACATATCTATTTTTATATTTTATTAATGATTGACTGGCTCCCATGAGGACACAAAATTTTACTGCACACGTTTAGCTACAACCTTGGCAGACAATCTAGTATAGCAATTGCTTGTATGCCGGAATTTTAATATATTGTGCGGCCGAATTTAATTTAGATTCACGCATTTTAAATAAATCACAAATATAATATACATATTTTGTCCCACAAGTAGTTAAAATTTCGACTTTATGAGCTTTTAATAAATGCAACTCAAATGAGGTTTTTTTTATACTTTTAAAATACTAAGTTCGCTTTATTCGTTAGTTGTAAATAATCATTATATATGTATGCATCATATATATATGTTATGTGTATATGTTAATATTTGAGAAGTAAACTTAATAGCATAAATGAAATACAACGAGATGAAAAAGCAATAATTACTTTGGAATAAGCACAAAATACTCTCAAGACATTAATAGGCGGTGTTTACACTAACTTTTGCTGAGGAAAAATTTCTGTTTAATCGGGGAATTTAGTTCGAAAGTGAAAAAAATCATTGTTTTGGTCTGCAAGCAGTGACTAAACTCATTAGAATCTTACTATGTAGGCACTGCTGATGCTTTAGAATTTATGGTCATTAGAGTAATGTATTTAGAAATTGTTTAAGCATTTTGCTTAATTTTGACACATTTAACAGAGAAAATATAGCAGATTGAGAAATCTTTTTTTATAGCTGTTGCTAAGCTAGTGTAAACAGCTCCATACATTTACGAAGTTAACCATTGCTAGATTACTTCTTCTTACTTTTGCCCAGCGTTAGTGTGTGATGTGCTGTGGCCAGCTGCTGCTTGCGTCTCTGGAAATCTAAATAGTCCTCTTCGTAAGCTTTACGAGAATCCTCTAGCTTTCGTTTGTCTTCAGCATGATCTCTCTTTAACTTTTCAAACTTGGCATGCAAGTCTTTCTCGCTTTCCTTTAGCTCAGCTTCCTTCTCTTTAACACGCTGCACAAACATTTGGCGCACCTCTTCCTCTTTGGCCTGCAGTTCGGCCAAATGATTGGAACGCTTGGCTTCAAAAGTTTGCTGGAATGAAATTGGCTTGTTGTCACTGTCCACATCACTGAAACCCATCTGTTCCAAGCGTTTTTGCCTATACAGCTCATAGTGTCGTGTATGCGTTTTCTCACGCATATCTTCCATATTGGTGCGTATGAGCATCTCACGCAACTTAACAAAATCGCAGTGTGTTTCGTTCTCTACCTGCACAGTGCCCCAAGGATATTGACGCGCGCGTATTAGCTTGTTGCCAACCTTAATAAACTCTGTGCTGCCCACAACAGCGAAGGGTATTATGTGCGAATTAATGCTGTTGTTAGTCTCGGCTACGGTTTCATCGTCAGTGGGAAACTGATAAATGTGTACGCCATTGCTGTTGAGTTCCTGCATAATCTTTGCCTTAAAGCGCTGTAATTCTGCCTTCGAGATTGTGTCTGCCTTTGCTATAACTGGTATAATATTAACTTTGCTGTCCAGTTTTTTCATGCAAACCAAGTCGAGCGACTTAAGGCCGTGTCCCGTTGGGCAAATGAAGTACAAACAAATGTGTATGCGACTATCATGACAGGTGACCAGCGAACGCTTTATTTTAAGCTCCTCCTGCAAGTAATTCTCAAACTGTGCATCTATATAATCCACAACGGCTTTGAAGGAATCGTCTTTATTGATTTGATCGCCATAGCCAACAGTGTCACAAATGGTAAGCTTAAGGCGCACATTGCTTTCCTGCAATTCATAGGTATGAGCCTTCAATTTAACGCTGGGCAGCGTATGAGGACTAGGTGTTGACTCAAAGCTAGTGTTAAATAGGGTGTCCATTAAGGTGGACTTGCCCAAGCCCGTTTCGCCTGCAATGATATAGAAAAGTACACATTTTAAGTATTTTCGAAATCACAATCTATGTCAGGGTGAAATTATAGAAAGCGGCCGCAAAATCGATGCATAGCGGCCATACTATGCATACTAAACATATCTGTCCCACAGACTGTCAACTGCGCCTGTTTCAATTGTTTGCACCACGTACATGAGTCACTCGTGCGGGGCCAATAAATTGGTTTAAGAATTTATGTGCAATGCACTTAAAGATTCCCTCCCCGCACAGCACCGTTTCCTGCAACTACAAACACTCAACGTTCGTTGATTCATTTTCAGTGCATACAGTGCAGACCGCAGCACACACACAAAGAAGAAATACACACAGATTTTTTTTAGATTTGAGTATACACACACCTATGCACATTACGTTAAAAACGAATCCATTCTGTACGCTTTTGTTAACCAATTGATCGGGTAGACTATCGAAGCCTACATGTCCTGACTGCTTAAGGGTGCGTAAGTGCACCTCTTTTTTGTTAATAAAATCCACTTCAACAGACATTTTTTCTTTAATTTACTTAAAAACACCGAATGAATTTCACTTGCGAAGGCGTCGCCAGCGAGTCCAAAATAGTCAGGCTGCCAACTTGTGCAAAAATAAAATGCATATGAACAATTTCATTGAAATTAAATTTATCGATTTATTAAGGAGTTAATGTTGCATTTATTCTTATCGATAGCATATGTAAAAAAATCCCAATTTAAAAAAAGTTTTGTATATATAATGAAATATAATGAAAGAAACATTCTCAAAGCTGTTATGAATAATGTTATAGCGAAGCAATATTACTCGCTTGATTTGCATTTTAACTCATGTTAAACTGCAGCGAATTGTAAAAAAAGAAACATTAAGAATCAATATATAAACATTAAAATAAAAATGTGGCACCTGCACGATTTCTATTTAAAATGTCATGTTATTCTGTTGTCTATCTTTATTTTGAAGGTAAACGTATATAGTATTTTTCGGCATTCCCATCCCGGATGGGCTCATTGCAAAACCCATCATAAAATTTCATGTTTGCTTTTGGTAGGAAGTTTTGTTCACAACAGCTCTCCAAACCGAGTCACCAATGCCATACACTGATCTTTGGAAAATGTTTATTAAGTATTAAGTTCGTAACACAAGCTCATTAAAGTCAAACCGTTTATTTAACTGATTGATTTTTGTTTTTAATAATGTATGTTTATTAAGTAAATAGATAAACTGTGATTTACTCCTGTTCTGCAGGTTTGTCATCGAGCAATGATGATTCGGCATCGTCCATAATGGCTTTGGATAGTAGGAGTTTAATCTGTAGTTTTGTGCGGTTAACAATGTATGGATCTGATATATTGTTTAGGATCATTGTAGTATAGGCGCCGAATTTTCTATTTTCTGCATCTAGCTTATCTTCTGTGGGTTGCTGAGTTGCAGGTAATACTGTTTGATGACTGGTTGATGCATTCGGTGAAACATCAATAAATGTACCATGAATCTCATTGGCTTCTGAGGTCACGCTTTCGATTTTTATATTTGTCGTATCCTGCAATAAAAATTGGTTAATTGTGAATGCAACAAACATTTCGTACTTACCCCATCTGTCCAAGGCAAATTAGTATCATCTTCTGATAGTAAGTTTGTCATAGCGCTTTTTGCTCCACCAATAACTTTTGATTCTCTTTGTGTTTTTATATGAACTCTCAAATGTGCCTGCATATTGGAAGTGTTTCCGTTTGTTCTAAGCACTTTATAACACAACCTGCATTTTGCTGAGCTTAGGTCAAGCTTGTCAAAATAGCGCCAACAACTGCTTTCCCTACGTGGATATCTAATATGAATTCAAATATCAATGTTACAAAATGTCTGTAAATTAGTAATTAATGTAAGTTAATCAAGCAGTACAATAGCTTAATCGTAAACCAGCACTTGTTTAATAAATATATCTCTCTTGCACAGTTTGTTTTATATTTTTCAGCACAGTAAGCTAATGGTCGCTTGCCGTGATGGATTTTAGAATATACCATTAACTCTGTGACATTCTAAAAACTTACTTGGACATTATTTTTCAGTGCTTTGTCAGCAAAAAGACCTATCACTTTAAGTTAGAAATAATTTTATTTTTATTTCCAAGCGTTTACTCCAGCATGCAGCAATGTTATAAAACACCATCGATGCCTACGATACATCGACAAGCTCAGGAAATATCGAAGGCATTGTCGAACCCTGCCATGATCGAACCCTGCCTCTGTCCTTACATAGGGTTAGCATAATTTGTGTTCCATCGATGCAAACATTAAAAAATATATTTCATTTTATTTGTTTAAAAAAGTATAAAGGTGCTGTATTTAAAAAACAAACGTAAAAGTTGCGTTCATTCTTGATAACATATATCGTAGCTGATTACTTGCGATAAATAATCAGCGTGATAATCGATCAAATTCACACAGAATAAAAAATGTATCGGTAATCGTGCATTATTTTAAGTAAATCAACAAATTATAAGAACAGAACTGAGACAATGTTTATGAATGATATTGGGCAGCCGTCGTTACAAGCGACAACAAGCAGCTGCTACAAACGTGTAAGTTTGTAAATAACTTCTCTTAATAATTGCATATTTTCTTTTATACAAGTAATTAGTTTATTGGGCCGCTGCTTTTGTCGCCAGCTGCATTCAATGACTTTGACATTCCTGATAAATGGTGCAAGCTAGTAATTGGTTCGGCGGAAGATATACAAAAATTTCAAAATGAACAGTCAAAAAAAGTATGTGCATAACTAAATTTGGTGGCTATATTCTACATTTTTTTTTGTTAAGGTTGCAGATGCAGGTTTCGAAACACTGGATTATAATGCGTTAATTCCTTTTAAGCCCAAATGCATATCAACGCCAGCAGTTGATCTTTTAATAATTCTGCTTCCAATGGGAATAAACGAAAATAATGAACAAGTAAATTCTTACTTCGTAAAGAGTGAGTTTTATGTTTTTTTTTATTATTTACAAAAAAAAACCTATTTCTTTTTGTTTTTAGGCAAGTTAACAGTGTACCTAATTATTGATGAATTTACCAGTTTACTGGATTTTCTACCTTCTTGGAAAAATTATATAAAGAAAGACATTGACATATTGTATATTAATAATGTGAGGTATTCTTTGTTAGATGACTCACTTGATCCTGAGCATCGAGAGCGCATTTACACTCTTGTGCACCTCTTAAGACCCAAAAGTATATTTGGATTGTCTGAAGAACCTTTGCCTAAATGGCTGACGGATTTATGTACTAAAAAGAACTATTACGCATTGGATGAATCAATTTTTGTTGAGTAAGATGTGGAGTAGAGATACTGAAAATTTATTAGCATTTTATGTTGAATGTACCAAAATATATTCATATTAAATTTTAGACTGGATGTCTTTTGTGCAATTTAATTTACTACCAAAATATTGTGGAATTCTTTTTAAAATTGCCAATGTGCTGATTTGGCATTTTGGGTCAGGTCTTCTTGATGTAAAAAGAAAGACTTTCAGATTGGTGATGTTTTGCTGCCGATATTGGATCATCCTTAGACACATAAAGTAAAACTAAGATGTCCATCTTTAATATAAATATATAAATTGTTGATAAGATTTAGGGCCTGTATCGCATTTAGTATTAAAAAAAAAGTTTAAATAAGGTGGGCCAATTAAAATTATCGCATGCTATGAAATCGATGTTTTGGGTCGATATCGACCCATGGAACCAGTTCATTTAATTGAACTCGTAGAGCTGCCACTCGATATACGCTGTATGTCAGCGTTATTTTGGTGATGTGTCTGACACACGGCCAGCTGTCAAAAGTTGAATACGGGAGCTAAAGTTCACAATTTGCACGATTTTAATTATTACAAATAGTTAAAACACCTCAGCCAATATGTCAAAAGACGCAAATCCTAAGGAGGCTTTGATTAAAGCCGCCTACGCGGATGTGAACAAGTTTGGAAACAACCGCGAATTCGATAAGGCCGTCAAGGCAGTGAATCGCAGTAAGTTTTAAGACCCAGTCACTTTCAATTACAGCATAAAAAATTGATTTTATGGCAATCTGTAGTACTTGGTGTCGCGCCCGATGATCAAACTGCCTTGCATTGCAAAGTGGTTTGCCTTATACAGCTGTCTAAGTTTGACGAAGCAAACAAGTTCATTGAGAAGAATCGCCTCTCCTCGCTGGTTTTTGAAAAAGCCTATTGCGAGTATCGTTTGAACAAACAATTGCAAGCATTGAAAACCATTGATGATGGAGGAGAACAACCATTGCCGCCAAATCTCAAGGAACTACGTACACAGATACTTTACCGTCTTGAGCGCTACGATGAATGTGTTGAATCCTATAGAGATATCATTAAGAATACCAGCGATGAGTACGAAGACGAGCGTCGTACCAATCTAAGTGCAGTAGCAGCTAATTTGGCTGTAGACAAGACGAAGGAGGTACCAGATGTGCCTGAGGACACATATGAGCAATACTTTAATAGCGCTTGCATTTTAGCCAATCGTCAAAAATACGCCGAAGCCGAACGTAAGCTGCGCACAAGTGAAAAACTTTGCCGTGAATTTCTTGAAGAGGAGGGTTCTTCTGAAGAGGAAATACTGGAGGAATTGGACGTCATACGCGTGCAGTTGGCTTATTGCTTGCAATTACAAGGCAAGATTAAAGAAGCTAGTGTCATTTACGCAGATTGCCTGCGTCATAAACCTAAAGACCCAGCACTAGTGGCCGTCGCCAGCAACAACTCAGTTGTCATCAATAAGGATCAAAATGTTTTTGATTCTAAAAAAAAGATACGCGCAGCCATGGCAGAAGCTTGTGAACCAAAGCTTAACTCGCGCCAGAAGCAAATTATTGCTGTAAACAATTGCTTGTTGGCATTGTACACCAACGCTAGCGATCAAGTGCAGCAGCTAAGCCAGAAATTGGCACAAAACTATCCAAAAGTAGAGTTTGAATCTCTGCTTATACGCTGCAGTCAACTGGCCAAGGATAAGAAACACAAGGAAGCTATAGATCAGTTGCAAAAGTTTGCAGCAACGCACAAGACACATGAGTTTGTTGCCAAGTTTGCTATAATACAATTGCAACTGTTGCAGGTTTGTTAAAATCAAAACAGATTATGCAATTTTTTATATACAACCACCTTTTACCTGCAGGGCAACCGCAAAGATGCTATTGAGACGCTGCTCTCGCTGGGCGAGGCAAAGTACAAGCCAGGTGTTGTTTCCGCACTGGTCTCTTTGTATTTGGGTACAGACAATAAGTCGGCTGCTTCAAACCTACTTAAAGCTGCTGTAGATTGGTATAAAAAGAATAATGTCAGTAGCGGTGATCTTTCGGACATGTGGCGCCAAGCAGCTGAATTCCATTTGCGTGGTGGCGCTTCAGAGACTGCTGCCAGCTCACTGGAGGAATTACTCAAACTAAACCCCAACGATATGAAGGTGCTGGCTCAGCTAGTCATAGCCTATGCGCAATTTAATCCTAAGCGTGCTTTGGAAATTAGCCGTAAGCTGCCTAAGCTGGAAACTTTAACAACTGCTTCGGAGATTGATGCATTGGAAGCTGCCAACTGGGTCATGTCTGCAAAGGCGGCAAAGAAAACTGCTAATGCCAAGATTGAACCATCACCAAGCACTCCTGTGGGTGACAAAAAGAAGAGCAAGAATCGCAAACGCAAGGGCAAGTTGCCCAAGAACTATAATTCTGAAGTTGCGCCAGATCCGGAGCGCTGGTTACCTAAGTATGAACGTACAGGCTTTAGAAAGAAGCGTGGTGGAGCACGTGCCAAGGACATCATTAAGGGTTCCCAAGGCATGGCCACAGGTGCAGCCGATCAATAGTAAGTATTGTGAACAGTTAATGGAAAGCTTTTGATATTTACGTACTGCATTTACAGCGATATGTCTAACCGTGTTAATCTGAGCAAGAATTCGCCTGCCACGCCTGTCTACCAAGAGCCCACACCGGGACCCAGACAGCAACATCGCAAGGGCGGACACAAGAAGAAGAAGGGTGGTCGCTTCTAAACAATAAATTTTTTTGTTTGAAGTTCTTTTTTTTTATCAAAAATTACATTATAATTGTATTCGCAAGAAAATCTCTGCACTTTAAGCTTAATTCTACTCGTCATCCTCGTCTGCTGCATTTTTCGGCTTAATTGGTGGCGCTGGCTCATCGCGTCTAGTGTCATATGAGTGTAAATGCAAAGTGCTTAGCCAATCCAACATATTGCGCTGCTCTGCCTCCGTTTTGTATATATTAGCAAATATGTATTTTTCAATAAACGCTTCGACTTCAGGGTTCTGCTTCTCCCACGTTAGCGGCGCATGTATGCCATCTGTGCCGTAACGATCATTGTAACGCTCATAGTGTACTGTATCCAAAACCAAGCCTAGACCCGGCGCCATTGGCAAGTCCAGACGTTCTTCAGTGAGTGCACGATCCAAAGTATCAGTTGTGGTATTACCGCGTACAATGGCTATGGCTAAACCAACCATTTTGCGTATTTGATGCAACATAAAACTTTGTCCCTTTACCTTGAGCGTAAGGAATTCAATGCCATCGGGGCTGAGAAAGGGTGCACTACATGTAAAGGACATAATAAAACGCTTTGCGGAGGGATCCAAAAAGTTTCTAAAAAGAGGGAAAATGAGTGTTAAGCCGAGAGTGAACTCCAAATTCTTACTTTTTGCTGGTAAAATTGTGAAAGTTCTTTGTGCCTTCATAGAGCTGCAGTGTTTGCCGAACCTTTTCCAATAAGTCTGCAGCTATGCGATAGGAATCCTGCTCATTTTCAGTATTGCACTCAGCGAATGCTACTGTAGGTAATGTGTAGGTATAAGTGCGCGCATTGCACTGATCCTTGGCATTGAAACCTTTGGTAACGCGTTCAACACCAAATAGGCGTATTTCTGGCGGTAAATCTTGGTTAAATGCCTCCAAATTCAACTCGTCAGCTGTACAAGTAAATGTATTAAAGATTTGTCAACATCATTGTTTTGGCCATAGAAACTTACGCAATTTTACAGAGCAAACCTGTCGCGCTGCTGAGACGCCTTTATCTGTGCGCGCGGCGCGTTGGAAGCATGCAATTTGCACTTGTTCAAAGCTGTCCTCTGTTAGCCAGTTGTGCTTGCGCATGGCTTTAAACAGTTCCTCCTCAATAGTTTGCATGCCCGGATTGCGCTGCATGCCATAATAGTTGGCACCGCAATAACTTAAGAGTATAGCATTTTTTCTGCGCTTTATACGATCGGCAGGATCGAAAGCAGCTCGCTTCACACCACCATTTGCTGCATCATGCTCATCCTGTGTTTTCCAGTCCACCCATTTGCGGCGTTTAAGCTCACGTTTTTGTCGCATTGTATCTTTTGTAGACTCTTCCGCAGCCGCTTTTTCTGCTTTTTTGGCAGCAGCTTTTAGCTCCAGCTTGTCCAGCGCTTCTGACATGGCAGCGGCAAATCCTTTATAGCGTCTGGAAATTTGTTGCTGCGATCGAAGGCTCACTGTAGATATGTAGGTGCCAAATGTTAGTTGAAGAAGAGTTGTCAGAGTTTTTTTAACCTATGTGCATTAAATTCACCTGCCTTGGCGTAATTAATCAGTTTATGCTGTCGCAGCATTTACTCATTTATGTTTTAGTATTTTAAATAAAAAATAAAAATAAAGCAAAACAAAGCTAACACGTGTGTCGCCTGCAATGCTTCTTCATGCGTGCCGCACAGCTGTTGCATGATGACTTTGTATAAACTTAAATCAAATCAATAAATATGCGCAAAAAGGCATGATAACTAGTAGATTTATTAATAAAACCGAGATATTTATATACTAATAATGCACAATAATTGCATATTATTCATTTAAAAGGCCTGACTACAGCTGAGCGCAATGCGAGCATGTTCGTGCACTAACTTATCAATCAAAGCTTTAGATTTTACACGTAATTTTGGATATAATATACTTAACCCTTTTGACAATTAAATAACTAAATAATTAAAAAAGCTTATGTTTAAACACTTTAATAACTTTAATTAAAGCGCTCATGTTATTGGCGTCTGAACGTGTCTAGGCTGCCAATTTATTAGCCATCTGGCAACGCCGATTTACTTAATTGAATCCAAAATGGCTGCGCGAGTAGAAAATTTTTGTACAAACGAAGCGTCCGACGAGAGTAAACGCCGTGTGTTTTCCTTGCGATTTACGGCTATAAAATACTTAAATTAATTAAAATAACAAATAAACAAATCCATGCATATGCTGCAACGGCAAATAACAGCGCTCTTGTGCGTTTTATTGTGATACCAGCAGTAAAATCGAAAGCGTGAACAAATTAATCAAAGTTTTCGCTGCTGCTCTGGCTCCGTGAGAGGTTTGTGCAAAAAGCAGAAAAGAAGAAAAAATTTTAATGAGAGCCAAATTTGCAAGCAAACTGCAAAATGGCCCTGCGACGAAGGTGAAATAAATTAAACATCAAATTGAAGTATAAAGTATACAAATTTATAATAAAACACTGTTTTGCGCGCATAAAATGTGAAATAAAATAAACATCAACAAAAATATCATCTGCATTATTGTTGCTCTGTGTTGTGCGTGTGTGTGAGTGCGTTTTGTTGCTATTATCGCGCTTCCGTTTCGAGAATGCTACACAATGCTTTAAATTAGCAACAAAAGCCAAGTTTTAAAAACAAAACAATGCCCCCCAATATCAATTGTTGAAACTAGCAAGAAAAATAAAAATATTCGCGCTTAAATAAGGCACACAAGCCATAGCTCATACATTTAATAACAAATAAATCATAGTATAATACTCAAAAATGGATTTGGATTTGGATAATCTTAAGAATGATTTTCTGCCACTGCTAAGCGACATCAAACAGGAACAATTGGACTCAGTTACGCCGGAAGTCTTAAATCACTTGCCCAGCGCAGCGGCCAGCAGTGGTGCTGCGGCTACAACATCTACATCCACCTCATCATCTTCCGTAGGCAATCCATGTGACAGTGCCGAAAAGCGGGTAAGTTGTCTGCTAGTAATTATGCTATGCTTAGACTAAGATGTTGCGACAAATTAGCTGCAAATATTACAAAAACAACGTGGCGCAGCATGTTTGCATCGTGTAAACAATAAGCATATTTGTGTACCACAAACAGTCACACGTGCACCAAAATGTACACTGTTTGAGAAACTTAATAAATACATAAGTTTAAAGTCATGCAACACTGTGACACTTTGCGCTTTCAAATTGTGCCACAGTCCAAACACAGCATTACGCTCACTTTCCGCGTGCCACTGCCACAAACGCCAACGCATACATATGCTTGTGGGTACGCTTATCAGTGGTTTGCCGCTTATCGCCTGCAATGCGCGCATTGATCTAATACGTTTGTCAGTTTTGGCTGCGAGTCTCGTGCGGCTTTGTTATCTTTTCCCAGCGGCCCAAGTGTGTATTGGTATTTATAGCAACACAACAAACAAAACAGACATAAAAAGTTGTATGCGCACACACATGCGGCACTCAGCGATATTGCTAAAATGTTTTTCACTTTCGTGTTCCAAGTCTCGTGCTGTTTGCATAGAGCCATAGCCGGTTTTTTGGTTTCCAGTTCGTTTTTCTTGTAGCGTGAAAGGCAATGTGCAAACACGCAGACATCGCACACACTCAAACACTCACGAGCATAAGCCGCGCTTCTCACTTACTCCGTCGTATGTTGTACAGGGGAGCGGGGTGTAAAGCGAAACAAAATAAAATAACTCTTTTTTTTTGTTTCTTTGGATTTCGTCTTTTCCTGAAGAGGCTCTCCATCAAGATCAGCTGCAACAGCGAATGACTCCGTAGTTTTCTACGCGCGGCACATTGGCTGTATTTGCTGTTGGGTCTCGCTTGAGTAAGTGAGCGCTACAGTGCTGCACAAAAGTATGCCTGCCGTGCTAGTCCCAAAATATATCGTAAGTGCTGCTGACCTAGTGGCTGCCTTGAAGCCACTGAAGTAGTGTCCGACTGTAACGTACAGATATTGGCCAAAGAATTGGATAACATTGCAGCTGTACAATATTGTTTTGATCAAAAGCAGCTGATCAGTCGGAACTTTTTGCACTTTGGATATGATTATTCGACGATTTCAAGTTGCTAACAAACTGTAAAAGAAAACAAATGTTTGAAGGAAACACTATAAATTACATTTTTCGTAAGAGCGGTTCATTTCATTTTAAAAACATTTTCCTTGTGCTGCATTTAGGCCTTTACACGTACAATAAGCATTTCGCGTAAGCCTTTTGCGCAATCTTTCGAAATAACCTTGAAAACGCCTTTTAACTGACCTCAAAGTCCGAACAAAGTATTCTGTCTGCAAATCGAGAAATAGATAACAGACTCACGTAGCGAAATCAGTCGTATATGGTAAATGTTTGACCACCAAAAAGAGCCTTTCTGAAAAAGATCTGTATCTTTTACGTCTGCATTTTGAGTTTGTCTTGTACTCTTTATTTTTTTTATCAAATTGCGACAAATAAAATCTTTTAATGCACTTTTGCAAAATGTCTCTAAATTACCCACTCATTTTTGACTTATTAAAAAAGATTAAACGGGAAAAGTTGTTTCTTAATCTGTCTAGCGTTTGTGTGAATGTTTAAAGTTTTGAAACAGAACTTGGGTTATCGCTTATTTTGCGATTTAATTATGGACCAATGCACAAAACTAACACTTTTGGCTTATTGGATAAACACTGTAGGCGTTTGCGTATAATTTTAACAAAATGACGATGAACGTATGTTTGCAACACTAAATAGGTGGCGCCACATACAAAAAACATGTTCTTGAATTCTGCCTTGTTCTTTCTGTTGGTAGTTTCAAATTTACAGGGAAATGATAAGCCAAAAATGAAGTTAATGGCCATGCACTTTGGAAATACACGTTCATCGTTTTAAATAATTAGGGCTTTTTTTTTTCAAATATCATTGCGAAAACACTTTCTCAAGTTTACAGAAAATTAAAAAAAAATAAAAGTTTGTATTTTCAAATACATTTGATTTTGTATATAAATGTACAAATATATCTATAAATTTGTATACATCAGACACAATAACTAAAGAAATTAAATAATAATAATAACTTGATTTTGGAAACAGCTTTTGTATATAAATTAAAAAAAAATTTACGCTCTTTTTAAAAAACAAAAATAGAATTAAGCCTCTGAAGCTTAACCTAAAAATTAGACTTTTTTTGACTTTCATTTTAAACATTATGTGAAAAAATATGCCTTAAGAATCTAGAATATCCAGTACATGACAAATTACATAAACCAAACCCAAAATATTTTAACTTTAGGGACTATGACGGCACTTTATGCCAAATGTATTTTGTACTAATAAAAATAATAATAAAATTAGTAACTAGTCTTAATTCTCTATCGGAAATAAAGCAAGCTAAATGTTTTGCCATTGTCTAAGCGTAAGTCGTCCATCGTTGAGTCATGGTAACCCTTATGGATGTTGGGAAGAGCGAGTGTTGCATTTATCATTTTAACAGCTAAAATAGCGCAGAGAGCTTGAAACAGTTCCCCCAAATGCCCCACAGTTTGAAGATGGAAATAAAAGCTCTATAAGTCTATTCTAATTTCTATTTGTTGAGAATTTATGAAATCCTATACTATATTACTAAAATCTTAATTATACTTTGCTTTTGAAGCGAAAACAAGTATTACTATTCGTGCCAGTTACTCGTGCGTAGACTTTACCTCATCACTGTATGAACGTGAGTTTTCTAAAAACTCAGCCATACAAGTTTTCAGCCAGAGCACGGCCAGACATTGTTGCTTTTTGGTAGCATGTGCAAATAAATGTTTGTTCGAGTGCCGTTTGAGTAGTATGCAACACTCTGACGCACGGAGACACTCACTTGCATCTGTCAATCATTCCATTGGACCGAGTTGTTTGCTTTTGTGGAACCACTTGATAAAAGCCTGACAGGTTCGGCACGGACAGTATCCATCGATTGCTGATCTTGTTGC
Organism: Chymomyza procnemis; assembly: GCA_035046065.1. NCBI lineage: Eukaryota > Metazoa > Arthropoda > Insecta > Diptera > Drosophilidae > Chymomyza > Chymomyza procnemis. The sequence goes on from JAWNOJ010000026.1 coordinate 2,211,673, forward strand.
TCGTTACTCCGTCGTCTCTCGATGTTATATGACCTTCCGTCGATTTTAACAACTACTTAACATGGCAACATGGCATACGTTTTAGTGGGTATTACATTTATTTTTTTGATGATCTTGCTGAAAGATCATTCAATTTATAATAATATGGCATAAAAATATGCTGTATGAGCAGGAAATTTTCAAGGTAAATTAGGTTGAACTGTGTCTGACTGTTATAATATTCAAAAAAAATGGCTACAAGTTTTCAAAATGGCGTACGAAAGCAATAAATCAAATGCTACTTAAGCCAAGTAAGTCAAGCGTATCCTGCTGTTATGGTCGTTACCATTTTTGAACAAAGGCCTTTAGAAATAAAAACTGGCTTCAATGAGACAGGGTGCTTGTTTGAAACTGCAGCACTACGATTAATGGTAAGAGGCTACGTGTGTTGTAGGGTTTCCTATGAGTGACGCCGCTGTGCTAGCGATTTATTTGAATACTTTAGAGGAATTCAATTTTTGGGATTTTTGGTTTTTTTTTTAGTTATCCTAGTGAGGTTTCTTTTTCTTAGTATCTGCACTCTACTAGTTCATTGATAGTTTTGTTTTTAAGCAATTTACATAATTCCTAGCAGATACAGATATATTTATGTTAAACTTTTTCTACACTTTATCTTACAGATAATGGGTCTTTTGATAGAAATATTATCTCACACTTATTGAAGCAGAGCAAAGTATCCGACATGAGTTGGCAACTCCTGTTAGCTTTAAAAAAAGGATATTCCGTGAAAAACCCTAGATTGACAGTAGATAATGCAGACAATACCGTAACTTTATTATAAAGCTGACTCATGATTGTGCATACAATATCATCGCACTATGTACATTATTTATACAAAGAGGTTCCCATTATTCGTGGTGGAACGAAATCGTGCAGCGCTTTAAGATGTTATAGTCGTAATGACTCTTTTTCTCTAGAGAATGTCATTAAAAAATTGATGTGCAAAGCAGCACACCTGTGTCGGTGCTCCCTAATTTAATGATGCACATAAATTAAATCATAAAACTGAAAGGTTTTTATTTTTAAAAAACATATGAAGAGGTACAAATGTTTGTTAAAATGAAGAACATTTGTTTGAAGGTATGTTCCACATCTTACAAGTTCCTTAATTTTCGAGGAGTCTTACACGTTGTCAGTTATGTTTAAGGGCGAATTAAGGGCGCTGCGCTAACTTTCATCTGGGGAAAAGAGTTTGTTTGTAATCAGTAGATAGTAGACATAGGCATTCCACGTTTTACTAATTCCTTAAAGAAGTGTTTTGAAACTCATCTTTTTGTACAAGTAACTTACAGAATAATTTATATTCTGGAGTTCATTTAGCAACAAAATGTGCTTACTTTGCCTTACTTTTTGTTGGGTAATACAACCCGCTAAAGAGTTACAGCCGAACTTACTAGCTTTCGCCCGGCGCACCTGCCTTCTTCAGTTAGTTGCTTCAAGACAAGATAGGTGCTCCTTCAGTTTGTCTTTCTATCTGAGTTTAGATCGTCACCTTCTACTTCTATTGACGACTCGCGCATCAAATACCTTCTTGACTGGAGCTTCTTTATGCGTACGAACATAATCGAGAATGCGCAATTGTGTCGTACATAATACAAGGGACGACAACTATGTCATTGTAAAGCTCATTAATTGTGATATTTCTCCCTAATAAGAAAAGATCACAAATTTTTTTTTAAAGAAATATCAAGGTAGTATCTGTCTGCGGCACAAAACTCGTGCTTCTGCGTCATATATAAGCACGGTTAGGATGAGCATCTTGCAAGTAAGGTCTCAGCTACACATCTACCTACTAAGATTATAGTAACTCCTATTGGTAGGTGTTCTAATAACATTGCTGACGAACTGGAAAACTTTTTCAGAAACATAGTCGCTTCTAAAATGACAGCGGCGTAACAATTGAGTCAACACCGTTTTCAATAAAGAATGCACAGAGATCAAGACCAAAGGTCTAGAGACGCATTAAGGAAAATGTTTAGAATGGTGCCCAACAACTGTTATTCCACCAAATGCTCAAGCAAAAGAGTGATGACTGGATATGAATAGTGTGACAGCTGTGCTCAAAAGAGCGGTACAAATGTGACATTTTAATGAGCAGAGAGACACGCAGCTGAGGCTTGCGAGCGAAAAGAGAGAAATTAGCAAAATGGCGGCTTAAAACTGTTATTCAAGAATCTTTCAAATCAACTTTGACAGTTTTGACTTAAACCGTTTATTATTAATGCTTTGAAAAGATCAATACTTGAGTTTTTAGAAAAAGGTCTCAAGATATAAAGAAAAGGAACTTTTTTGTTTTTTGGTACACCAGCAGATACAGTTGAATGGCTCTTATAACCTTGCTCACAACTAACAAAGAGCCAATTTAAGTGTCACATTGACTGATTACCACAACTCTTTGCTCTTTCGCTCTTTCCCGTATGTTATATACAAAATGTCACGATAGATTCACACTATATAAAAAGCTGCAGGTTGTAATTAGAATTTGACACCAGAATACATAAGTGTCCGGCGGGGCAGCGGGTTGGGGCAAAGTGGCAAGCAAATCCGACGACGACGGGCGGCCATTTTGTTCATTACCGTTTTTTTTTGTTTTTTTTTTTTTGCTTTGCTTTCAACGAAACGTAAAATTAATTCTAAGAATTTGCTTTTAATGATGTACAATTAACTTAAATTTCAAGATATAATATGCAAGCAAAGCAAAAATGCCCGGAGTTTTTGAAGAGCTAAACGGAGACGGAGCTAGTAACAGAGAAAGAGCGACAGTGTAGGGAGGGGAGGGAGTCGAAGTGGCTGGATGGAATGAAATACATGTTAGCTGTCATTAAATGCACAAAAAGTTTCTAATTAACTTTATTGCCTTGCAATCTCTTCTAAGAGATCTTGGAAAATGTTGTTTTTCACTTTGGTAGCACTCCATGTACAGTGGTGTGTGTAAGTGTGAATGTTGTATACTTTATGTATTGAAGCATTATGAGCTGCCCCGCTGCCCGTTACCCGCTACCTGAGCGCACCCCGCACCTGTCGTACGCACGCACACTACGCAGCAACAGAGTTGCAGGCGTTTTGCTACAGTGTGCGTGTGTCTGAGTGTGTGTGTGTATGCGTATCTGACAGATACACATTTTAATTACTTTTCCGGGCAACGATTGGGCGTGTGGGGGCGTGTGCTTCAATGCCGCCCTAATCCGTCAGGCCGTGCGTAATTAAAGTTGACTGCTAGAGCGGATCAGTTCAGAGCCCCCTACACATGGCTTGTGCGCGCGCTCTCTCTCTCTCTCTGCCTGTCTCTCTTGGCCGCCACGTGATGCCTGGCATTGTGCTTGGGATTAGGCGCAACAGGACATAATCCGATCACAAAAAGCGGATTATAACGTACAATAACAGCAACAACAACAGTACCAAGAACTTTGTACATAAATGCATGAAACAACGAAAAACTCATTTGACGTAACTTTAAATTGGAACGTTCATCAGCATCATGACTTGCCGCTGCCGTCACCACCACCACCACCAGTGGGAGAGTCCAGAGTCATAGTCTGGTCTGTGCAAAGTTTTAAAAGCTTTATAAATTCGAAAAGACAGTGCAGTCATAAGAAGATTTACAAGTTTTATGCTGACTCATGTTGCATTGATAGATAGAACCAGCAGCCGTATACCACGCCCCATATCACATCGAGACTGTGGGCTGTATTAGCTCGAGGAAAAAAAAAACAGAGACAATTCAACCAAAACGTATAAAAGTTGTCTTAAAGTTTAGCTCAAAGTCTTAAAATGATATTTCTCTACAACACGATTTCAGCTACCCAGAGGGCTTAACGTTTATTCTTTTTATCTTTTTTTTTGCTGTGTGTATGTACCCACTAAAGCGACGCCATTTTGGAAAACGGCTTTCTATATGTACACGTGCACCTTTGGTGCACAAACATACATGTTTGTACTATACATATGTAGCAACGTTTGTATGCGGATTTTCTGTTGATGTCATGGCCTGAAAGCACGAAAAATTGCATCAAGCGCAGAAAACCGCAAACCGCAGCACTAGTAGCAGCAACGGCAGCAGCAGCAGCAGAGCCAACGGTAAGCTCCAGAGACGACGGCGACGACGACGACGACGTGGACGACGTTACCATAAAGCCAGGCGATGCGCGCTGGTAACAGAGCCCGCTTGGTTTGAGGGCACGTCGGGACCCCAACCGAACGTCGACCGGCAAAACCACCGATGCCATAGCCAGTCCGTAGCCAATCCCTCCACGTTCATTAGTTTGTGGTTTTCTTGGTTTCGTTTCATTTCTTGTTTAAAAGTCGGCGTATACTCATCGTGAAAGATTTTCGAATAAATTTTTTGTTATTTTCCTAGTGAAATTGCAAAAAAGGCGTAAGAATTTAATTTTCATAACATCGAATATGAAGGGGTTCGAGTGCCTTGTATAGGGTGGGATTGTCAGTAAGCTAAAATTGTAAAGAAATTAATGGATTTCGTTTTAAGAAGACTTGAAAGAGCAGATAAATCATTTGGAAATGTTATTTTTCCAATAACCGCAAACAAGTTATTGTTGTTTGAACAAATTTGCTTGGAATTTTCTCTATAGACATATGCAAAAATTGGTAGTAGAGGCGCAGGTTAACTGAAATCGTAGACGAAAAACCGTTTTCGAGTGGACTATAGTAACACAGCTATAACTGAACTAAGTTTAATCCTTATCACTAGTGCAGTTTTTAAGAGATGCCTCCTCAAATCCTTGATTCTAAAGCTTAGGAATTAGACTCCTTAATTTGCTTACAAAAAAATATTTAAAAACATATTCTAATGTAATCTGATCTCTAAACTCGCATAAAGGGAATGTTTTTTTAAGTGAACTAAGTGTTGGCCGCGAGAGGGCTGCGTTAAGGAATGAGTGGAAGCATAGTTATTCCAGCTAAAGATTGTTGACAGATATTGTTTCCAAACTATTGTCGGTATAAATTTATCAAAAATATTTTATTATAAACCGTAATCTCTTTCAAAATAGAGCGTCATGATTTTAAGGTTGTCTAAATTTTGCACAAAAAAAAGAAAATTTTAACTTGTGCGAGTAGATCTTGGTTGATGTTTAAAGAAATCCGTAATTTCCTAACAAAAGTACTAAAGTAGTCGAAACGGTTTACGTTTTTTAAGGAACAGGAAATCGAACCGGTACCGAGGAATGTATGCTTGCAAAACTCTAATAATTCAGTTAAGGATACTACAAACTACTTAGGGAAGAATCTTAAAAGTAAACATTTGCGTAGTATATAGTATAATCCTTATTATCGCCTTTAAAAATGAAAGAAAGCATATGTATTTAGACAGACTTTAACGTTATCTTGTTGACATAATGTATGACGTGATATAAAACAAGTGCCACATTTATTTCTATATTTAAACAGTTGTCGTTATGGTCAATAGAAAACATGTCAACAAAAATTAATTGCACAATTTAATTTAGTCGCACAATGTTTTTATAAATTCGGCCGATTTTCCAAACTATTTCTCTGCAGTTTTTTTTTTTAAATAATTTCAGTCAATGAGCTACGAATACAGTTCGTTTCATTTTCGTATTGTATACGATTTCCAGAACATTTTCACTCCGCTTTCTTAATAAACAACTAACAAATAAGTTTCGCTCTCAAATCAATTGAATCAGTCAATTGAAAAACAATTGATCGATCTACATCTTTATTATAAAAAAAGGAATAAAGCATCGAAAGCTACAGCAAAAGAGAAATAACTAAAAAGCTTTGCCCAAGCACTGCCATGTCTCGATGGTAGCACGGCGGCTGACAAACGTGCTGAGCCGGAGGCCACTCTCCCCGAGCTGGTACTAAATATATACATGTATTCTACAAGCCATTAATCATTAAAAAATTCAAGCTTAAAATTAGAACCCCTAAAACTGGTTTCCAGCAAGAAAAAAAAATCTGGTCAACCAAAAAACCGAATCGGACTGCCTTGAAGTTTCACAAAATTAAGGTCAATGAAAGGTCAGCTTTATTCATAAGGCAGTCAATTGATTTTTAATGTATTTCATCGAAGACTGGCATCTCTGACATGCCCAAAGTCTTGAAAAAGCTCCTTTATAAGTTATTTCCAAAATGTCTAAAGTTGACATGAAGTAAAACATAAAAATGATAAGTTGCATGAAATTACTCCATTATATTTATGCTGAACATGCAAGCAGCAATCAACAGGATTGTTAAAATAATATTATTGTAATTAAAGTAAATAATAATAAAGAAAAAAGAAATCTCATGTCTTGGAAGTGAAAGCAAATAATATGAGGAAGCTGAAATTATAGGTATTCAGGCTTTTAGCGAAACGTGATATGGCGGAACTTCAAGTAAGATGAGCTTACGTTTGGAGTCTGGTTTCTGGATTATAATTAATGTAATTGGATAGAGCACGTTCCAATATACAAAATAGTTCTGTAAAAAGTATCAAATTTTAGCTTGGCTCACATGTTTAAGTTGTATACATTGTAATTTCTTGTTCCCTTTTTGAGCTGTAGCTGCAAAACAGTTGAAAAGGGTAATATTGTAGATTTTGTAGTAGATAATATTTTTTGTGTCAAAGTTGCTTTTTGATACACATGAAATGACTTTGGTTCGTATTGCTGACCCTGTTGTGCCCTACGTCGCGGGCCATGCCGCAGCTTCCAAATAAGAGTTAAGCCCGTTGAAAAACATTAGCCGTGAGAGGCACAGTTCTCAAATTTTCCAAGTCCAAATCAATTAAGATATCCTAATAATATGACTTAAGCAGAATAATTATTGATAAAAGTAGCGAACTAGAAAAAAACCTCTCAACTTAGTAGTGTCAGAAACGAATCCGAGGAGGGGTAAGATGACTCCAGTGCCCTGCAAACCAAAATAAGCATGTCAAAAATTATATTTTATTTTACTTAATTTGCAAATATTTATTTATGCATTGAATACTTAGTAGTATCACCCCAATGCACTCTTCACGTGGCACTTTGGCTACGCATGCACGCTTCATATCGATTTTTTTGGGGGAGAAAACTATCTTTCTGTCGTAACGTCACGCATCATTAATATCTTGTAAGCGTAAAAATGACGATCCGCATGGAAAATTGAACGCAAAAATGGTTTTAGCAGAAGATGAGGAGGCAGATATTTGCGTATGATGGATCTTTTTTCTTGTTCTGTTACACTTGTACCACATGTAATCGATGACTAAAAATTGAGAGCAAACCATATGTTGCATTTTTAGATTTAATTTTTAAATGTTTCGTTAATCTATTAAAAATCAAAAATATTGTATTTCATTTTGGCATTGGCGAATTTTTTAATCTGCTGAATCTGAAACGCAAGAGCATGGAAATCGTTTCATTTACGTTAAATGGTTTATTTATGGGGAGAGTTTTTGTATGATATTAAGACGACGCTTAGATTAAGTCGCAACGCTCAAATCAAAACTGCCAACTGCTGCAATTGAACTGCCAACTCGCTTACTCATTGCCGCACTAGAGCTGCCAACTTTATTTCTTTCACTTGAATGTTCAGCGTTTGTTAAACGCTCTGAATTTCGAAAATGCCACTTTATCTGCATAATCTCAATGTATATGGCATGCTCTTAATCCTTTTCGCACAATTTGTACGTTTCATTTTTGTTTTTCTTTCGTTTCCCGTTGTATGAAATGCACATCCTTTTCAGTGAGCTATAAAATGCCGCCATCTCAATTAACATTGAACCTCGTGTATGCTTTTAAATGAATTCCTGGAACAGGCAGAAAAAACGTGGATATTCAGCAATTCCAGCGAAAATAAAATATAATTATGCAACTTTGCTAACCAGAGTCCTTTGCATTTAACTGTATGTTTACCTTAATGGTATTATCGATTTTTATTTTTGTTTTTTCTTGATATTTTGTTTTTATATGTAGCACATAAAAAGTTTTCCTTTGGTCCTTTGCGTACCATTTACGATTTCCATGCAATTAAATCTTTATGGCGCTACGACGCGCTACAACGTTGACAGTGCCGCATATTCCTATCAAGTGCATATATACACGCGTATACTTTGTATGGCACATCTGATATGCAAACCGCCACCCTCGGATGGCCCAAAAAATAACACAATTTCAACTCAACTTGCTATATGATTCGCACAGTTTTCGAACGGAGGAATCTGATAATCCGCCATCAAATATAAATATACGTGCAACAAGAGCAGCAGCAGCGGCGGCAGCGGCAACAACTTTTATAATATCATTTTTGAAGCAATTTATTTCGTTTTTTAAGCTTTAATTGTATTATGAAATGTTATGGTTGGTCATTAGGGCTGTTGGCTGGCTGCGCTTGGTTGGTTGGTTGGTTGGTAGGTCCAGCCATTTGTGGAGCACGGGCATCCCTTTGCTCCTGCCGTAACGGAAATGGCAGAGACGCTGCCGGAAATATCTCTGCATTAAAAACAAATGGCCCCAATTCAGTCAGTTTCGAATAACAACATGCACATATTTAAGCGAACATATCTAGATTTCAAGTGGTAGCGTATTTTTATTTTTTTATCTCTTCTTCTCCTTCATCTCTCTTATACTTTTAATGTTTTTAACGTTGAATATTTATAATTTTATTTATTTATGCCGTACTCGGGTATATGACTTGTACTTTTGGGGCGTGTTGTACGGCCCATTAATATTTATTATTTCACTTCAACGACGGACGCCTCAACTTGGTGGTCATGCAGCCAGTGTGCACCTAAAAAAAAAAAAAAAAAAACTGATCGAGCCGAAACCCAACTCCATTTTGACCTTGTCTGCATTCGTATCGCTGACGTCATCGCGTATGTATTTTTATTTAAATTATGCCAACCTTTTGCTCCGCTTAAGGTACTACAACACAATCAAGTTTTTCTCTCTTTTTTCTCGCTTTTATTATAGGAATATAAAATATTTTATATCACCAGCTGCTCTCAAATTGTACAATTTATGGCTGTAATTTTGGACGTTATGTCTTTGCCATTTTAGTTTATTGCCTACGCCATAAATATTTGAAGACAGGAGTTTTCCCTTTCTCGCCCACGGAGGCTCTATAAGTCAATAACTTTATGCGTGCGTTTCGTTGTCGTCCGTCGTCGCTTGCGTCGTCTCCGTGTGTTAGGGTGAAAGAGCACGAGAGTTCCATTACCAAATGGCGAGATGGCAGCGGCGGCGTAATAGGTTTCATTTCGTTGTTGAAGTTTTGCGGTCGAATTTCACACCTGTGCCCTAAAAGCTTGTGATTTATAGTTTTTTTTTTTTTTTTTGTAATTATACGAACTAATGCAGAAATATTGCGTTTTTATGGGCAGTTTCTGTGCAGGATCTGGCGCGTTCAGCTTTTATGATAGTGATCTTGGCCGCAGTTCGAGAAACTTTTTTGGGGGGCACAGAAAGGATATAATGTATGGAGAATCTACAACAAACACCTTGTGAAGCTTAAAACAACGATGGGGGATCGATAATTTCAATACGAGGTTTTAGGTAGCAGTAAGAACTCATAAAGCGCAGGGAAGTTCTTTCTAACTTCCAACTGACGCATTCTCATTAATCCAAAACTAGCCTGCATAGACAGAATAGATATAAAGTGTGGAGAATCTGAAACACTTTAAGAAGCTTGAAGCAACGAAGGCGGCGATCGATAATTTGAGTACCATCTTTTAGGTAGAAATTAAATGTCATTAAGCCCAGGGCAACTCTTTCTACCTTAACTCCTTAACTCTTTCTACCTTAACTCCGCTCATTCCCACCAAAAGAAAAGATATAAAGTGTCGCGAATATGAAGCATCTTGAAAATCTTAAAGCAGCGAGTTCGGGAATCGATCATTTCCGTACCAGGTATTAGGCAGAAGTTAGAACTCATAAAGCTCAGGGGTTGTTTGTTTCTATCTTTACCCGACCCATTCTCACCATCCCTCAACGAATACAAGTGTTCAGCTTATCATCTAGATTGGCTGATTTTAGTGACTGTAAAGGTTAAGAAGATGCGGGCCTCGGTAGCGTAGTAGTAGCGCAGTCGCCTCTAATTTGGAAAGTCGGTGGTTGGATTCTACCCTGCAGCACTGGTGTTTTTGTCTAGCACTGCCATAGCTAGGTAGAGACCTAGGAAAATCTCTATTAATTAAAAACAATTCTAGGTCCCAATTCTCTTCGAACAGCTTTTAATAGATGGTGATGCTCCGCCTTTGGAGCAATGACAACAGTCAAGGGAAATTAATTTATTTTAAGGTTAAAAAATAAGTTGTATAAGACTCGTCTATATGTTTATTTGTTCTATATATGGTCGATGCTTTGTGGATGTCCAAAATATTCCATTCTAAATGTATACCATGAAAGCCATTTAATTCTAAGAAACTCTCGAAATTGCCAACGACAGCTAAAATTTTTAAAAATCCGTATGCATTTGCAGTAACTTGAACAAGTCCCAAATTTAGAAGTTTAAATAATATCTTGCCAAAATGGTGCACCAAAAAATGGTCGATACATCGGAAGAAACTGAACTGGATAAATATCTCTATAAATATCTCTATATACATTTTAGTACAAGTTTTTCAAATATTGTGGTTTCTTATGGGTAACTATATGAAAATAAAATTGAAAATTTTAACTAATTTCCTCAACTATAATTTTGTTAATATAATTATATATTATATATTAACAAACAAGTCGTAAGAAAGTTCTAGCCATCCCTTATTAGAATTGAAGGCCATAAAAATCAACATTCTCGGCAACACTTCTACACTTTATCGCAACCATTTTCATTACATTTTTCTTTCTTGACTTTTATAGTAATTCATTTTATAGTTTTTAAGTTTCAGTATTCTACCATTCTATCGACAGGGAAACCGCTACATTATTAAATAAAATCATTAATTTCTCAGACATTTTTACAACTTTAGTGCTTAATGTACTTGAAAGCGATATTTAATGCGGAAAACGTTTTACTTTGCGGCCATTAGAAAAATCAATAGTGATAAAGTTGAGTTTCTTTTGTTGCGAAACGATGGTTATAAATCTTGAGAGTTAATGTAGCATTTTGTATGGCACTGCCGTTTTATTTGTCTCTGGAGATTTATGTTCAAACTATATACTTTTGATTATAGAGTTTTTAGGGAATTTGGAATTTATATTGTATAAAAATAACTAAGATTTTATTAAAATATTTAGTTCGAGAAATGCTTGAAGTCGTTGCTTTCTTTAAAAGTCTTCTAAATTTGTTCTTTATTTTAGTACGGAGGTAGACACTTTTAAAAACTTTTGTTGCTGCTTGCTGAAGTTCGCACTCGCGCTCATTTGCTCCTTTGCTGACTGCGCTGCTTGCTCATACAAAGAGCTTGATAGTATGCGGTTTGTTCATCATTGGGATTGCGTATGCTACCTACGAATGTCTCCCATTTCTACAAGTATTCGTTTTGTATTATATTTTTAAATCGGTATTAGAGCATTACCACAAGGAGGTTCTCAGAAAATTTCAATTATTGTAAATCGTTATTAGACTGAGTTTCTATTTGCTTATTAAAGGTAGTACTTGCTTTGGCAAGTTTTGGAACTGGAAGACTAAGAAAGTGATCAAGGTCTTCTATATTAGGGTAGTTCGATAACTCAGAAATGGCAAGATAAACTAGTCGAGGCAGCTACTTCAGCTCCAGACGCTCCTTTCGTAACGTCAGTCAGACGAAATCGCGAGCAAATTTACAAAACCAAATGTAAGCCATTTGCGTCTTTCGTCCAACACGAGCATTATTTCAAACAAAACTATATTATACAGATTTTCTCAATAAATGTATCTATATAAAGAAGAAAAGTAAAAATTATAATCTACAAAATAGTGGTTCGTAGCATAAAAACTTTTCAATATTTCACGGGGCAGTAAGAGGTTATACAACAAAAAAAAAAAATGACTGCATATTTGCATATAAAATGTTGCTTGCATATTAATACAGTTTATTTGCATAGTAAATAAATGTTGGTTGCCATAAAAATCGATTATTTGCATAAAATATTATTATAACAAAAGCATTAAAGGTTTTAATCATAAATTTGCATTATGGCATTTGAGATCTGGCGCATCATATGCTTTTCGAGATGGATAACTTGATTGCAAAGACGACCGACCCCCCTTGAGTATTTTATGCCAAAAAGCACAATCTACCATATAAATTACAATCTTGTTTCCATAAAGTTTTTTTTTTTTGCTGGAAATTCCTATTTAATGGCAATGGTGAGGGGGGGAAAAAACGTCAGATTAGTATTGATTATAAATGAATGTGTTTGCATGTAATCGGTCATCGCATTATAAGGTCATAAATTCTAAAAAGCTCTTTTAATTTATTTATACCCAGTGCGACTAATTAAATCGAGTTATAATTTTATACTGCTGCGATGTTGTATTTTCATAATGGGTGTTGTTTAATTTTTCTTTCTTCAACTTTTTGTCGAAGAGTTTGAAAAATAAGCTTACTTGGATGCAGGGTAAACAGTGATGCTCTCGTTAGGCAAAAGATCTAAACTTTTTATAGTTGTAATTTCGGATTATCTCTGGCAGTGAAGAGAGAGTGTTTTAAAATGCAATTTTTAGATTAACCTTTTTAACTATTTGCAGTTTTATAATGTAATTAGTAGTCATCCAAAGCAGATACAAATAGTTTCTATAGTTAACATAATTGCAAAATTTCGGATAATCTTTAATGTTTGAAAACTTTATTACAATATGCAACTTCCGATAAACCTTTTTAACTTTTTGCCGAAGGTCTTCCAAATCATATTATCTGGTTGGCAATGAAGAGGAGAGGGTGGATATGAATTTCTAGGCAAAATTCATCCTAAGCAGACGATCTAAGCTTGCTATAGTTATTTGCAAAATATAACATAATCTTTCGAACAAACTTTTTAAAAACTATTACAAAATGCAACTTCCGATAAACCTGTTCAACTTTTGCCTAAGGGTTTCAAAATAATATTAATCGGAAATTTATTCCATTTGAACTTGCAAAGAATAACAGATCTATAAGCTTTCTATAATTAATTGCAAAATTTAGGATTATCTTTTTAGCCAACTGCAATTTATGATAAACAATTTTTTAACTTTAGTTTGTTTAAATGTTGTTAAAAAAAATTACCCTTACCCAAATTACTTCGACCCAAAGAGTAAAGTCTCATAAAAAAGCACCCGTTTTGAAATAGCTTTGTATAATAAAACCTGTACAAAAATTATAGCAAACCAAGGTCTTGGTAGACTCCATTATAAAGTTACGGTCTACGTAAATTTAATTGCAGCCTTGTGATACAACTTGAAGCAAGCACAAAAAGTAACAAATTATTTTTTTAATTTTTAAAATTAGTTTAAATTTTAAATTATTTTTATAATTTCTAAAGATTACTTTAAATTTTATATTTTTTTTAATGAAACATTTTAATTTTCAACTATAGTTTAACCTGAATCCATTGCCGATTCATGGTGGCGAAAACAGTCTTAAAAAAATCACCCTTTTCTGAACATAAACAAATTTTAATGAACCAAGGACTATGACGGGGCATGTTAGTTGTTGTTGTTGTAGTTGTTGTTGGATGTTGCTGGGGTACGACAACAAGAAAATCGTGTTGCAGCCAGTCCGTGTCGTGAGCGTGTCGAATGAATTGGTAAGAGATGTGGCGGGGGGAGGCCGTAGTCTTGGGGCCTGAAAATAAAACTGTAACAAATGAATTTGAATGAAATGCAAAGCAAATTAATGCAATTAATTAAATTATGCAAAACAGAAATATATTTAATTCGTTTTATGGGGTAATAAATAAATATATATCGCAGGCGCGCACACCCAACACACACACATAATGATAATAATATATATGTATATATATCTCATTATTTATGCATAAATTTAAAACTTTGTTGCAAGAGATTTACATAGTTTTGTGTGTGTTTTTGCATATTAATGAAAATTGATTAGAATTCAAGTAAGTAACCAAAAGTAGTTATTCCAGTGGGGGATTATGGGATTAGATTAGAATTAATGATTTAATTTTGAAGAGTAGTACATTTAATGCAATTTAATTTTCTAACATTTTAAAGTCACATGAAAGATTTATGAACTGAGAGTGCTCTGACCAAAACACGACTAATATGTTTGTTTCGTTATATGTTGCGTTAAACGATATAATTTAAGGATAATTTCGTTTAAATGGTGGATGCGTCTGCACCGCATATTGCTCATACGCTGGGTCCAGTTTAGGGTATACCCTCTTCATGTTAGTGTGCCAAAACAAGTTTGTAAGCAGTGCATGATGTTGCTCGCCATTCACAATAACGTCCTTGCCTTGGTAGTAAGTTATTGTAATGCTTCTGATAGCTCCAAAGTCAAAAGCGGCAATACTGCTTACTTATCTAGCCATTCAAGCGGAAATGAGCTGCGTCGCTGAACATATTTTTTTCTATAAGTCATTGGCATTACCGCGTCAGCTGTTAATAGTCGTGTTACCAAAAAATCACCCTCTATTTATTTTCAAAGCCAATAGAGATGCTTTGCCCTTTCAGGAACTGAATATTACGAAAATTTGGCAAAATGTTGTTATGGACGCAAACCCTAAACACAATTAATGGCAATTTTTGTTGTTTCAAAGGATTCCCATACAGTCGAAAAGTTCAAAGGATATTGCTTTATCACTATGTTGCTGTGCGTGTGCGTGCGTGCGCTTGGCATCGGTTTCTTCGCCATGTCAGCGTCCATTTGATGATGATGATGATGCTGCTGCCCGTTCGTCGTTTGTTGTGAATTTTGTAAAATAACGAAATTTATCATAGCAACAACAATAAATAATGGTTTGCTGCCGTCCCGTCTGTCAGCCTGTAACTTGAAACGTGAAGACAAACACAGAGAGCAGATTCGTTCAGAGCCGGGAGAACCAAAGAACCAGCCTAACACAGCTGGAGGTACACCCACAAAAGTCTGCATGTCCTGGTGGGCGTTTACGTGCATGTAGACACGGACGGACAGCGCTTTACAAAATGGCTGCTGCTTCTGCTGTTGCTAGGATGCAGTTCGGACACACACACACACACACACAGAGGCGCACATACAGATGATGCATGCTGCTCATATAGCACTGATTTATGAGCCTTTTGCGGGGGGTATATTTGGTGGTGGTGCATTGGTTACTTGCAGCATTTCGATGCAATCCGTAGCAACACCAAAAACCCCCAAAAATGTGCTCCACAGATATGCAACAGAATTTTATATGAACCAGTTTTAAAAGTCTATTGGTTTTAATATAATTATGTTCGCATAAAGTCAGGGATTCACGTTGGTAATGTACACTGTGATCCACTTAATGTACACAATTTGGTTGGATTTTACGAACTTGCTGAAGATAATTTGGCGAGTTGGTATCAAAGAGTTATTTAATAATATATTTCGCTGGGCATGCATGGGAACAAAGCTGCTTGTTAGCAGCATCACACAAGCAGTGCACTCAAGCAGTCTTAGAGTCTCCTAAGCAGTGTTTGATTGTGTTGGAGTTGGCTTGTTTTTATTGCATTATTCAGTCCATTTACAATATTTTGACTAACATTTTCGAAGCTTGTACCAAATAGTTATTCAATGATATATTTCGATATTGATGAACAAAGCTGCTTGTAAGCGGCATCATAAGTAGTGCACTCAAGCAGTTTTTATGTTTCACAAGCAGTGCCATTTGATGTTATTGAAGATGGCATTTGCATTTTATGTTGACTCAAATTTGCGAAGCTTGTACCAAAGAGTTATTCAATGATATGTAATATTTCGATGGGCATGCATGTGCACAAAAATGCTTGTTAGCGCCATCATGAGCAGTGTACTCAAGCAGTCAGTCTTCTAAGCAGTTCTGAATTGATGGTATTGCAGATGATTGACTTATCGGGCAAGTTATATTATTTGGACCCTATTTTTATTTTAGTTTTTCAGTCATATAAATTAAAACTATAAGATAGAATGGAAGTTTAGAGTTGAAGGCTATAAGTGGAATTATTATATTGCATTGAAAGAGGATTACTTTAAAGGGATACAATAGATTTGGATACAAATATATTGGCAAAAGAACAGAAATCAGCTGATAACGTTAGTAAATCGATATGTTGCTCGTTGGTCTATAAACAATGTGATCTGTAATTTAGAAGACTTGGAGCTAGGAATTACATCAAAAGGATGCAATAGATTTGGATACTGAAATATGATAAAGGGACCAAGAATCATCTGATTATGATAGTAAATCTATATGTTCCTATAGTTAATATGTAATTTAGAAGTATTGGAGCTAGATAAAATTGTTCAAGATTTATAAGGTTGTGATCCATTTTAAAATCTTATCTTTTCAAGATAAGGCAATGGCAAGCAGTGCGATAAGCAGTCTGCTGATAAATCTACCAAGCAGCTTCTTGGCTTCAGTTTAACGAAAATTGTTAATGAATCCAACTAAAAGACAAACATTTAAAACCATTTTGTAGTAGTTTTAGAATCAAGGCTGTTTTAAATTATTTTCCGTATAAATGTGGCCACTTCACGTTGCAGTGTTTACGTAGTTATAAATTTTTAATAACGACAACTTTGATATCTTGAGCTGATTTTGTTAATGTTTACTTTTGGTCGTAGCTCTTGCCTAAGAGGCCGGAAGATTTACGAACTTGAACGCAAATTACATGCGCGTAATAACTGGGTTATTGAAGGCTTGCCATAATTCATGGACTCGAAATTGCTCTCTTCCCCTAGAAAACACAAATATAATTTGAACTAACTACATCCTTTAAACCAAATAAATAATAGTTATACAAGTAGCTAGATACAGTTGCCATTTAATTATAAAATTGGCCAACAAGGATAACGCGTACTTAAAACTTTGTTGGAAAACTTTCTATACTTGTTGTTTTTTTATATTATTGTTGTGGTTATTGTAAGGTTTTTAGTTTTCAAAACGGGGGGTTCAATTAGACATCAAAGGCAATTGGGGCAATTACGTGATATTGCAGGTTGTTATAACTAAACCACAATAATAATCAAGATACAAATATATATGTATATATACATAAAGTGCACACTTGTAAGGCATTACAATTGCAGTATAAAGTTTTTGGTATGGAATCTAATTGGATAAAAATACGTTGATTACTTTATAATGGCGCTTTTATTGTAATAGCGTAAGACGTCAATTTTGTAAAATGCAATTATAGATCGAGTGGTTGAAAGTTTTGCCTTTATCAACAATAAAAATTCCATGGATTTTTAAAAGTGCCAAAGGTATTTATCGAAAAAATATCTAATCAAAAGAAAAATAAGCTAACCAGCAAATTTGAGGCAAAAGAGTTGCTGATTAGTTGAAAGCTTCACTGTATTCCTTTTATATTTACTTTAGTTCAAAAGCCTGTGCCTGCGAAGTACTTAAAAAGGATGCATTTAGCTTATTTTCCTTTTATCTTGCGTCTTTCATGTTTTTAATGGCATTTTTTTATTTTTATTTTTTTTATTATAATTGGCTTTCTTTATTCCCTCATAAAAATGTATCTCATTAATGCGTGAAAGTGCTCAAAAAAAAAGAAGAAAATAATAATGAAACTTTCCAACATTTTTTCAACTTCTAGCAGCCTCTTGTACATAGAAGTCTTGTGAAAACTGTTTTTTTTTTTTTGCAAAATGATATAATATTTTTATAATTAATTTTTATAATATACAAACGGTGTCTCCCCACTTTTGATGTTGGTCTGCAGAACTAGCATCTTCAGCAGATGATGCGTAGATGAATATTTAATGCAAAGAGGGGTTGGCAAACAATATTATAAATTTGCATCATAAAAGTAAGATTATTTACATAAAAAAAAACATTTTTGCATAAATTAGTTTCATTAAAAAAAAGGTTATTTGCATAAAAAATGGACGGTTTTATACAAACAACAAAAGAAAGCAGCATTATATGCATACAAAATGGTTGCTTATTTGCATAAAAACGAGCAGCTTGTTAGGAAAAGTTCATAATTTGCAGATAGAATAAACGTTATGTGCATAAATTTACATAAATTTTAAAAGTTCGCAAAGAATTACTTTGTAGGGAATTCCAAATTTAATTGTTTCTTTGCAGAAAATTGCAAAAGAAAAAGAAATGGCTATTTTTTAGCTTCTATTTGACAAATTAAGAATTAACATCCTTCTATTTAATTCTTCGAGGGTTGCTTTTAATATTCCGCGATTGGGCAACCCTAGTTGTTGCATTCTGGCAACTGACAGCTCTATCCTAAGGTTTGACTTGTTTGAGTATAACCTCAAAAGTTAGCTTCTATTTGACAAATTAAGAATTAACATCCTTCTATTTAATTCTACGAGGGTTGCCTTTTATATTTTGCTATTGTGCAACCCTAATTGTTGCATTCTGGCAACTGACAGCTCTATCCTAAGGTTTGCCATGTTTGAGTATAACCTCAAAACGTACTCAGACATATGAGCGCTGTTTGTGTTTTTTACACTAATTAAAAAGATTTATCTCGACCTAGAAATGGAATTAAAACGTGAACATTTTCATGCGATTGTTTTTTACAACTTTCGACGTGGCTTACCTCAACAAAGGTGCAGCAATTCTTGGCGATAAAGCTGCATTAAGAACCTGTGTTTATCGATGGTATGATGACTTCAACTAAGGTCGTAGTTCACTCCAAGACGAATTTCGTGAAGGTCGTCCAAAATCGGTTGTGGTTGCGGATTGTCATGTGACCTATCGTGAGATTGAGACAACCTTAGGCATTTGTGGGATAAGCATACATATAATATTGCAGGAACATGTCAAAAAAATTTCTTCACGTTGGATTCTACACAATTTGTGAATCGCTCAAAAGGCACGTATCGATTGGTCGAAAGAAACGCTACAAAAAACGATCGCGGCGCTTCGAAGAACGTCTATGAATTAGTGACAGGTAATGAATCCTGGATTTACGCGTGTGAGTCAGAAAGTCAACAGCAGTCAACTGTTTGTAGGGTGTTTCAAGAAGAGTCAAATCTACGAAATCTACATGTCCACAACCTTACCACTAGAACAATGCACAACAGTCAACTCTGAGTCGTACACAAGCATTTGTTTATCAGTTTTTGTCTTTTAAGAAATCAGGAAAACCAACCGCCGAAAACGGATCATTCTTCACCATGACAATACAACCGCTCACACATCGGCACAAACAACTGCACTTTTGAGCACTCAAAACTTGGGTTTGATGAGTCATCTGTCATATAGTCCTGACTAGGCACCGAGTGATTACTTTATATTTTTGTACGTAAAAAATAAAATGAGCGTTCAACTTCTTCGACACCTGAAGAAGTGGTTGATGCGTTCAGAATACACATTTTGGAGAAACCACAATCTGAGTGGTAAAAGTGCTTTGACAATTAGTTCAAACGCATACAAAAGTGTATAGATCTTAATGGGCAATATTTTGAAAAACAATAAAGTGGCTTTCAATGATTATTATTCATTTTTGTTCTCTAATCCCGAAACATTAAAGGCAACAACACTCGTGTTAAAAAAAAACGAAGTTATTTTGTAGACGTCAATTGTTACAAGCTGAGTATGCTGTTCTGTAACGGCATATCTAAACTTATCTTGATTCCCCAAATCGAGCGTCTTTGACCAATCACGAAGAATGTATGGTGTTTCCTTTTTTCATCTTTTACATCGTAAATCCATGTTTCTAGCCAGTCCCCCCAAATGGGAGACTTTGCATATCTAAAAAAAGATTACACATCAGACTAGGGATACGGATTAGTTTTAAATTATATTTTATTTTATTTTTAAGGTCAACTGGTCTTAGTTGTACCCAAAATAAATAATAAATAAATAAAATAATTCATCTAGCCAACATTTACAAATGTTAAACAATCATCTTTACGTTCCAGCTCTAACAATTAAAAAATGCTATCACATCAAACTCTGCTATAAATACTATATTAAAAAAAACAGCTGTTTCTTAAAAAAAAACTCAAGTTTCCATAACGCAAACTCTTCAAAACCTCTTGACTTCTTTACACTTGAGAATATTCTAAGAGCCAAGAAGTACTTTGCTATAAATTGCCTTCAAACTAAACATAGAGGGTCCTTGTGTTGCGAGCTTACCAGCTATATAAGACATATAATCACATTATATTGACGATGTCATATTTTTCGTAACCATTTTAACGACTTATTGTGTACGTCCTCTTAAAAATGCACCCTATATTTGTACATACTATATACTTGTGTCTCCCATTTTACATATAAGAATTAAGGCTACAAAACTTTGAATATATAAATTAATAATAAAGCACTTAAAAAGTTATACACAATAATTGGATTCCATGCGAATATACTAAACGAATATATTATTTATTTATTATAGGGTAGTGAAAAACACGCCACTGGCCAGGCCACATTTGTCCATCCACTTTATATACTTTATATACTCTAGTTAAATACATAAAAAAGAAAAAGAAAAAAATGTTTCATAAAATTCAATTAGTTTTTATTGCTTATGAAATGCTATCCTCGTCGAATTTATCTTACATATTTATGGATAATATATGCATGATATACGATAAAAATATTTTAAATTTATAAATTCAGGGTTGGTTACGTCAGCAAGAAGAATGTGCTGCCCATTTCCATTTCCATTGTCGTTAACAGACCGAAAGCCCTTTGGGGCGCCCTGGAACAGTTGCTATCGATGGTGTAGCATAATGAAGTTAGGGTATCATAAATATGCGATGAGCAGGATTTATATTGAACAATAGCAAATATATTTATATTTATTTTAGCTTGAGATCTGATATGTGAATAACCCGGAATGTTGAGAGTCTTGTTGTCAGGATTACTTTGTAATAGAATATATGAAAGAGAGTGAGTGGGCCTACGCACTTCAGAATTGCGACCCCCATGGGTCTATTGTGAATTAGAAAATTGATTCGTTTTAATTCTGGCAAACTAGAAGCCGATATAGCTTGATTCCATTGTTTTACTCCATATATAGACAAAGAGAGACAAAAAGATAACAATTTCCTCTCAGTAGCTGAAGAAGATAACGTGCAAATCAATTTTGGAACTTTAGGTTCATGACATCTTGATAAGTTATCAAAATAAATGTTCCATCAAATTGTAATAGTATTATTTAAGTATCATTAGGGAAGCTGATTTTACAAACTAACCTTTTGCATATTATATTGAAGATTTATTGTGATCATCTAAATGCCATAGAACGTCAAACCTGATTTAAAAACTTAATGTGCGCCTAATTTTCATTGTCAGTTTTCGTAATATGTCAGTGCTTGATACAATCACCTAAACGTTTTCTATATTCGATTTTTGGTCTGTTCGAAAGTGCATCTTGAGATTTTTCCATTACTTCTGAAACTTGTTTTCCGTAATGGATTTTTAACACTATTGAACAGAAGGCAGTCACAAGGAGACAAATCGTGGAAATTCGTTAGAAAATTTCGAATAATGATGCTACTCTGCGATCTCTGATCTCTTTCGACGAATTATTAACTCAAGCATCTCGTAATATCCAAATAATACTCTTTGTTTACCGTGACCTTTTGGTAAAAATTCACGATACAGTATAACTACATAAATTGCAAATTTTACATGATATGTAAGAATGATATGTCGCGGCTTAATTCGCGAATTAACCTAATCACTTGCCTGATGTCTGGATTGCGTGTTGTACTTATAAACCCACTTTTCGTCTTCAGTAATGATTCGCTTGCTGAATATGGTATCGCATACAGCCTCCCAAATCGTTACATTATTGTGGAAAAATTAAATCCATTTCCAAATCACCAATAGCTATATAATTCTTGCAAATATCTAATTATGACGCGAAGACTTAGAAGCAATGTCAACCCCAGATGTTGGGTGTTTCGAGAACTTTTTGTTTATATTAAAAAACATTTGTTTTCCGGAATAATCGGAATTCCACTGTTTTAATTTTTTTTTCCTAAAAATATTATTATTTTAGGACATTTGAAAAAATCATTGGAATACAGCCATTAATTAGAAGTGTTTGGATAGTCCGCTGATTGTAGACTTTGTGACTTCAGCGAATAGTTAGTCTAGTTCCTATAGACATAGTCGAGTGTCAATATAATAAGGTTTACATTTTCGATTCACGTTAGAAATAATTTCAAAAGTTAAATCGCAGAGTTGGCTTTGTCTTCGCAAAGGTCCAGCTAAATGTATGAACAACCTACCAACGCCAAACTGACAATTGATAACCTGAAACTTATGTAATGGCTGTTGAGAAAACTTCATGGGGATTTATTATCAACTCGATTGTGCGCATGATAAACAAAAACTTTATAAATTGAACTTTTTTAATCAAAAAAAAAAACATTTCTTGTTTTTTTTTTTTTGCAAACATAACAGTTTCAACTTTGTTATATTCAAATCGATAGAGAGTGCGAGAGAGACCCTTATATATGTACCTGACAGACATATAGATGCGCGTATCTCCGTACTTGGTATTTGGCTGAAAAGAGCAAATGCCATTGATGGATGGAAAGCTTGAAGAACATGGAATATGGGTTTTGAGATGCGGGATTTTACTGCTGGTAAAGGGAGCATGGTCAAAATCCATTTTGATGTGCGCACGCAAATTAATGGAATTATGGACGGCTGAGCAAATGGATTTCGCATGTGAAATGTGTCTGCAACTTGTCATTGGGACTTTTAACCGATTTTGGCGTTGTCACAGTGTAGCCCAGTCCCAGCCGCTGGCAGCGGAGAGCACCAACATACACATAGCCAGTTTCACATGTACAAATATCGTATATACTCCATATATATACACATATATAGACACATGTGTAGGTACATATTTACGTGTGTGTGCGTTCAGATAGAATGAAATACAGTTGTAGAACTTCTTTCATTTTTATGGAGGAAAAACTTTTTCTGTGCAGTAGAGAACTAACGACGAGATGCTAGAAAGTTGCATTGCTATAAAACTTTTTCAAATGAAATACAAATAAATTTGAAATGAAATGTGAATTGGCTTTAAAATAATAAAAAGGCTTCAGCTTTCAGCCTGAAGCTTGGCGCTTGTACAAACGACAAATGTGATTACATTCATCAAAATTACATCAATCATAAATGCACTCTCCTCCATACACTTACAGAGAGTTGTATGTCATCATCAGCATTGGACGACAGACGAAGCCCATCATTCAATCATTCGCTTACATTTTTGCTGCTTCACAGAGTTGGATTCGGTTTTTGCGTAAATGTTGGGTGTATTTGAATATTTAATTATTACGAAGTGGGGGGCGAATGTTTCGTTTTTGCCATGTTACAAGTTATTATTTATTTATTGTAAAAGCAATTTAATACGAGTTCAGAATTTATTTCTTTCTCTTTCAATAAATTGGGTAGATAAGAAGGGCAAAAGAGTGGGGTAATCCAGGCTGATAGTAACCTATAACTTGGCATATATTACTATTAGGTGATGGCAGAGTGCAAACAGTTCGACTTGGTTACTCTGGTAGGGGTTTCTGAACGGAATTGGTATCTAATGTTATTGTAGGACTAGGATGTCATTGCGGAATTAACATTTGTGGTGCTTTTGATATATTGAGCCTCATAAATTTGATCTTTTTCTCTGAGAAAATATGTCTTTTATTATCTGTTCTCTCTGAGTGCTCGTAGGGGCTGTCTATGTTTTGATTGCATTTAAATCAAGTTTAATGGATACAATATATATTCTAATATAGAGTAGTGGAAGCGGACAGCACTGTTGCATTCTCCTAGCACTAGCATGGCTAGCAAAAAGACGCTATTTGCCCAAGTTTACATCTATTAATTAAAGAGAGTTCCGTTTGAAATCCGCTAAAAACTGCGATTCTCTCTTCTACTCGAATTGAAATTTGACTCTTCTTCAACTTCTGCCTTTACCCTTTTTGGTTTCGCTTATGCTACTCCTAAAAGTCTATGTTTAGGATCTTATCGTTCTTCAGCAGGCATTTCGAACCATTTCGCAAGTCCAATGCGTTGTTTGTGATCAAGCTTTGTCACGTCCACCATCATTCATAGTTTGTAAAAATGTATAATTAAATATATGTCTCTTCTTTGTTATTAATGTACATGAGAATTCCTGATCAATTATAGCAGCATGCAAATGTCTTAAGAAAAAAGTGGATATAATAGATAGTTGTTTATTATATATTATATATATATTCTTATGTCAAAGCATCGCTAAGAGTGATGCCTTGAGTAGACTAAAAATTAAATGATTGATTGATTGATTTGACAGATTGTAACAACAAATAAGCAAACAGCATATGTTCGTAAAATTTTGAAACAAAATGAAATGTATGTGAAAAATACACACGCGTCTAATGGGTTCAGATAGAGTTGAGTGAAAGGGATGAGTAAATTAATAAACTTTTAGTTTTTCCATAAGTTGTTCGCGCCAAATCCTTATAAACTCTCCAATCATACTCCTCGATGGTTTGACTAGGTTTGGATAGAAATCACGATACACAACACACTCGTTAGCCGTGAAAACGATGATTTTTCAACAGAGAACGTTGATTTTTTGTTCGTGGCTGATTCGGTGATGGTATTCACTGGTTTGTTGACTTTGTGTCGTGTTCCATCGCCACAATGGCCAATTTGCGTTCTACGATCATGCGCTTTTTGTTTGATTTGATAGTTTTTTCGGCTTTGTCGGATTTTGTATGTTTATGTATGCTATTAAGTGATAAGAAGTGGAACTTTAATTTTAAGTTCTTTGGCATAAAGTGCATCCACGCGTTGTTACATCGCCGCCGCGTCGGTTTTCTGTTGCTGTGGCATCCTTTCAACATTTTCTAATTGAATTTGATTTAGAGTTATTCTTTTTTCGTTTATGGTGAATGGAATGCGTACAAAACTAACGAAATGGGGCGAGGCTTTACTAATGGCGAAACCATTGAAAGCAACTCTGACGCACACACACACACACGCAGATGCACACACATAGATATACAGAGGTACTAACAAAGTGTAGTCAAGTTTAG
This sequence comes from Chymomyza procnemis, assembly GCA_035046065.1. Taxonomy (NCBI): domain Eukaryota; kingdom Metazoa; phylum Arthropoda; class Insecta; order Diptera; family Drosophilidae; genus Chymomyza; species Chymomyza procnemis. The sequence goes on from JAWNOJ010000026.1 coordinate 2,236,754, forward strand.
GCAATGCTGTTTGGTTGTAGTTGGTTTGGCATTAGTGGGTTGATTGAAAAATCTATTAATTTGAATTACTTGCAGAAAAGAATTTTTGAAATTCTTGCCACATGTTTCAAACTGTGCTTTTGCTACAGTCATTCTGTGTTGGTATGTGTGAGTGTGCGTGCGTGTGTGTGTGCGGGTAGTCTCCTAAAACCCGTTTGCTACCCGCTTCGAATACTTGCTAGCTACTAGCGCCAAGTCATTTGAACGTGATTGAAAACATGGGGGTAGCAGCTGGTACATTTTATTATACACTTGGTCCACGGAGTTAAGGGGTATATTAGGTCTTTTCAAATGCAGGTAACAGGCGATCTTGAAAAGCTGAAAAATCGAGTTGAGGGAGAGGGAGGGAATTGTAGATGCTGATATCTAATATTTTGGAAAACATTGTGCGAGCACGTTTCCTTTTGTTGATTCATTTAAAATAAAGCGATAAGCTGCCATTCACAGTGCAACGATAACGATTAATGCGAACTTTTATCGATGTTCAATACGATGTGCGCCATCTTGCGAATGTAGCTCTCGTGTAAACGTGAAGTTTGACTTCTTTTGAATTTTTAGTTGGACAAAGTCTTGTTTTTTTTTAAATGAATGTGTTTTTTAATTTGTAATAAAACAAATTTCAACAAGCATTTTGGCAGCTGTTAAGTTTTTACGAGTAAACACTAAGATCCAAGTGTTGGACGCCATATTACAAACAGAATAAAGTCTGAAATTTGGCTTCACAAGTCGGAATTTTCATATTTTAGCAACCAAACTCCTTAAGACCTCACCTATTTAAGTGAAGCGAAAATATAATAACAGTGTGTTCTGTAGGTTGTGCTATATATTTTTTTGTTGAGGAAAACAATGCATTCCATTGTCGGGAAACGTTACAAGAAAAGCGGATATACATATCTTTCGCCACAGTTTATTGCCACATTGCGAACTGGTTGAGAGTTTTTGTAGCAATTTTTTTTTTTTTTTTTTAAGCGGGTTGCGCTTACCAAAGCCGAGCACGCACACGTTGCAACGAACTGTGGCACGAACGCTAGCCAAAACGAACGAACTTACGAACGAGCCAACGAATCAAAACGAACCGAGCGTGCAGCTATTTGAAGGCCGCATTTGGAGAAGAACGTGAGCGTGTTGGAGCTGTTCGAAATGTTGCGTTGGCATGGCATGCCAATGTATTTATGTTTGTTTCTTTGTATGTATGTATGTATGTATTATGATGAATGGTTTTCAAGTGGGGACATGATTTGGGGCCCTGCCGCTTCACATCCATCCCCTGTTTGTTAACTAAGCTATGTGGCTACGCCATCTTCTGTTATACTTTGTTGAGCAACGTTGGCGGCAGTCTTATACGCTGCACAGTGGTTTGTAATTGGGTAAAAATTGGTGAAGCGAAATCGACTACTTTATATAATTATAGCATTTTTAGGTTAATTAAATAAAAAGGTTAGGTTAAATAGAAATCTAAAGCGGTCAAAAGGCGGCATTTTCTGTAAATCAATGGTTGCGATTCAATAATAGTATTACGTTGACCAACTGCATTCTAAATGAACAGCTGAATACCTATATTTTCTCTTTGTGAGCTGTGCGAATATGATCAAGAAAGGTTTTAATGTGAAAATCATCTAGCGATCTTTGATCTGTTCAATATAGCTATTTTCACCACAGAAATGTTGTGATCGACCTTTTGTAGCTAGAGGCCAAGCAAGCAGTAAAAGTTTTGGAAGTATATCTGTTTTAATAACATTGAAAACAATGCTTTTAATGGAAATAAAAAGACAAAAGGTCACAAGAGATCTACATGTCGCGGTGAAATTCTTCCCCAATAATAATAATAAGATGTGTATGCATATTTTTTTGTATAAATTGCTGCTAGGTCTCATTTTTGCATGCAGTACATTATTTATTTTTAATTTTGAATATTTTTTTTTTATTCTCGATTTTTTTCAATGTGTATCCTGTTGGCTTGTAATTTTCTATGTTTCATTTTAGTTCAAGCGTTTTATTCTCAAAACGTTCCCTCGCCTGTCTGTCCCACTCTTGGAGTATTCCTTTTTAAAATTTATGCTTATTTGAATAAAATTGAAATAACTTGACCTCTTTTCAAACCACTGTGCACTCCTAGGTAGGGTATCTAGTCGCGGGGTAACTAGTACCATATAAAAATGGCTGTTGTCGGATGATTTATGAGCGTTGAAGCATTTCGAAAGCTAAACGGAACGAAAGAGAGAACGACGATAAATTGAGAGACAGAGTATGAGTGATGTGTAGGGTGCGGTGGGGTACACAACCAAAGCGTAACCTAAAACTTTCTCTCCTCGGTGTATATGATGCTGCTCCCTGGCATTGCTTTTTAAGCTGGTGTTACCAAGATGGATCGCTGGGATCATGAAGTTAGCCTTATTTGTTATGATCCCCAAGCAAAGTCAAGCAATGCCGTGTGCTTAAATTTGTTGTGCAGTTTTCATTTGGCACAGAATGCAATGGAATGAAATGCAATGCCTGACGCATTCATCAATGTCCATGGGGCTTCCTTAAGCACACAGATACATTGCCCCCATACATACATACACACGCACACACACACACAGACGCATATACTTTGTATTTGCACTGCAGAAGAGCTTCGCATAGCATTGCAGGAATCTTTATCGAGCACAAACATAATCAATCAATTGGATTTATGTGCTCCAACTCAAGATAAAACTAATCAATCTTTCCTTCCGGACACACAGTAAGTGCAAGCGAGAGAGCATTACGCCTGACAACAGCGTAGTTCCGCCATTGCTGGCTACACACCCAGTCGTTGCCCAGTTCCCAAGCCATTCTCTGCATACTACCAGCGAAGGAGAGTTATTTGTTTGCAAAACATTTTTTGTCGGTTTTTTTTTAGTTTTAAATTTATGCGATTTGTTTGTATAAAGCTGCTGCAATTAATTATAAAGAAGTTTTATCTTTTGGGCTATGAAATGCGCCATATCAAATTTAAAAAATTAATTTCCGGTTTTAACAAGAGACGGCTGACACGCCTCTAAAAGAGCTGGCATAGACATACAGTTTTATCTAATCAAATTGAGTGGGTCGTTAACATTTTAAGTATTTCCGAAACTAAAAGAAGACGAAAAAAAAACCACACTAATGGTTAGCATATTATACAGACATGGTGATTGGAAAATCCAAAAGATATAACATTTAGATAGCGTACAAGAATTACTCAATCTTTTATCTAATCAATTATGATGAATGACTGTATGGAAATGTTTAAATTATGAAAATAAAAACAGTTTTATCTACTCCTTGCGTCCTGATTCATCAAGTTGGCTAAACTTTCTATACTCTAGACTTGTAAGGTGTAAAGGGTATGCTGGATTTGTGCAGAGCTAGACAGAACCATCTGATGTGTGTTTTTCCGGAAAAAATAAAGTTTTTTATGCCAATATCTTTTACCATTCATTCGTACTAATTATAGATACTTTACTTAAAACTTCGTAGAGCGTCGCATCTTAATCTCAACAATGAACAAATTTGGAGCAGTACAATGGCATAGTACAATCAGAAAAAGGATATTGCCATTTCACCAACCCTTGTCTTCAATATTCGACTTTACGTAAACAAAATTTATGTAGAATCAAATAATTTGGTTAGGTGATTGATAGAAAGAAATTAAACAAATATGGGACTCAATCTTCTAGGTTAGGCAGGAATGTATTTTTTACAAAATAAAAGCTACAGGGTATTTTATCAACAATTTTTTATCTTTTTTCTCTTTATTGCTGCATGAGTCATTTCAACACTTGGTCATAATAAATATTTCTGCTTAACGTGACTCAAAGGCATATTTTGGAAAAAAAAACCCGAAAATGAAAAGTTAATTTGTTTTTCCAATGTGGCCAGCAACAGTTGAAAAGTCAAGAGAAACTTCAACCCCAAAGCACTACGCTAGAGGAGCAGTGCAATTTCGAAGCGTAATTCGTTTATTGGAAAACAATAGAGCTTTTAGCTTTTACGGTGGAATGGCCTCTGGTGGAAACTGCCTAGCATACAGAATCACTCAGGCGCAGTAATAACAATGGAGCACGTATACCGGTTGCGTGACACAGGGTTGCAAATTGAGGATATTGTCAAAGGTTTTGGGTGTTGCAATAAGCTAAAATGATGCAAAGTGCAGCAGTTCGATAAGTCGGCTTAGGCCGGCCTGCCATATTAATTGAAATCATGGAAAATAACAGTTCAAAGTCCTGCGACAGGATAGAGTATATACTCTTGGCAGCTTTGTTTGCTTATTTTGGCAAGAGGGGGACACAGGTCACATATCTAATTGGATGACGCACATGTTTATGTGAACATTTGTCCCTTATTAAAGTTTAAATCGTTATTCTGAAAGTTTCAACTTATTTAAAAGTTAGGTGAAGTTTTTCGTTGTTTTTCAGAATCACCGAAGAACTTGTTGAATTTCTACCCTTTGAAGTTCCTGAAATCCACAAACAGATATGCTCTAAAATGCTTCACTTAGAGAAGCGTGAGAACACACCTACTAACTCTACTCAATCTTAAAGTATTTCGAAATGTAGCTGTGATTCCAAGTAAAATAGTTTCCAAACTTTAAACACATTTCGTTCTTAGAAACAGCTTAAGATGGCTATACAACGCTTACTCATTTCAGGTAGTTCATTTAATTCCAAACTGGTATTCCAAACACCTCGGTATTATTTACAAATGATTTGCAATTTCTGCGTTATGTCTGATTTATAAAGATATGGTTAGATTAGTTTATCAGATTACACACACAAAATTCCTAAAATTAATACATAAAATGCTTTTTTTTTTTGGGAAAAGACACCTGTGAATTGTACAATCTAACCATTGTAATCAAAATGTTTCCAAGAATAAACACAAGTTGACCAAAATAAACTGGTTCCAGGTATACTCATCATAAAGTGTATTTAGAAAGAAAACCAGATTGTTGCTATGAAAATAATCACAAAAATTGCTCATTGTAGATTGAGAGAAAGTAAATTTAATATGACCAACTTTTTTTTATAGTTATGTCTTCGACGCGTTTTAAACGATTTATGAGGATAATAAATAACTATATTTATAGTGGTTTATTATAAAAGAAACAATAATTTAATCGGAGCGCTAGATTTATGTCTTAGACTGAGCGAAAGTATGGAAACGTGATTTCTCTAAGACCATAAAACAATTTGGAATGCATTGAAGTAGAGTTTCAAAGATCTTCAGAAAGCGTAAAAATTTTAGATATCCCAAAAGTGTTATCATCGTCCTAGCTACATAATAAGGGCACTGTACGATCTATGCTCTATCGACGTGTAACTCTAGAATTTTCCACAAAACGTTTCTTATCATTATTATTATTATTACCATTTTCCAATGTCAAATCTTATCGTAGAATATTATAATGCTTATCAATCATACATATTATTTGGGTAGAGTCCCACTCAAATGAATATGTTAAGTCACATAGTCATTGATATATTATCCTGATTACTTTAGGTTTATGGTAACCAGCCCATATGGGTTTTTAGTACCGATAACATCTTATCTCTCCATAAAGATTTCACCAACCAATTTTGTTTATGATATTTACTTATAATTAATAGACCCCCATTAAATGCAAGTTTTTAATTACTTTCGTTACAGTCGGAATCCAATTCATCGGCCTCGGCAAAGGGTGCGCTTTTTAAATGCGTCTATTGTGCCCAGGCTCTGGGCATAAATGATCGACCCAAGCTGTTGGAATGCCTGCATGTGGCCTGTGCACAATGTGTGAGCACAAAATTCTCGGAATTGGATCGTTCCTTGCCGCCGTTAATACATTGTCCGGTTTGCGACAATGCCTCACAAAATGAATATATTATAGATAATCAGTTCCTCATCGAGCAATGCGCTTCGGGCGATAATAGTGGGGATGGCAGCGGTTCAAGCGATAGTCTTAAAGCAACAGCTGCATCTAATATACAGTGTAGCAGCTGCTCGGATGGTGCAATAGCCACATCCTGGTGTGTGGATTGCTCGGAGTATATATGCGACAGCTGCGTGCAGGCGCATCAACGTTTGAAGATTACCAAGGATCACACAATCAAACCCAAGGATGAAGCCAATAACGAGCAATTGCCTGGCACTGCTGGCGTGGATAAACTGCACATGTGTCAGCTGCATCCCCAAGAGAAGCTATCTCTGTTCTGTGAGACCTGCGACAAGTTGACCTGTCGTGATTGTCAGTTAAGCGATCATCGCGACCACAAGTATAAATTTGCGCATGAGATTGCCACGGAATCGCGCCAAGCGCTCTCCACGCTGGTCTCGGAAATCAACTACAAACGTTTCTTGCTCTCCTCCGCCACCAAGGTCATTGATGATCGTCAGCAGCTGATACATGACAAAAAGAAAGATCTCATCAAGGAGATCACTGCTATGGTTGTCAAAATAACCAATACCGTGAATTTGCGTGGTAAGCAACTGGTCATGCGTCTGAATGAGGTTTGCGATAGCAAGCTAAAGGTGCTGGTTGAGAAAAAGGAGACATTGCAGCTGCTCTCTGATAATACAGATCACTGCATTGAGTTTATGCAAAATGCACTGGAGAAGGGTAGCGATTTTGCCATCTTGTCCAGTAAAAAGTCTTTGGTGCGACATTTACAGAAACTGAAATGCCAACGCGCTGATATACCAAATCCCGAAATACCAGTACGCATACAAGTGCAGCTGAATCAAGTGTCCGAGCTGCAAAAGGTTATCTCAACGTTGGGTATTGTCATAGTCGATGGCAAGCCGTATCCGCCACCTCCTTCACAAAATGGTCCACCACCGCGACAGCAACCACCCAGTCCGAATATGGCGCCACCACTACGACCAGGTATGCCACCCAGCATGGCTGCTGGTCTTTCACCCAACGGACCTCCAGGCGCATTTGGGCCCCAAAATGGACCTCCTATGTACAACAATGCTGCAGCACAGCAGCAGTTTAACATGAGTCGCTCGTTTCCTGGGGATGGATCAGGTAAGGGTACGCGTCAACATCGTTCATGTACAATTTTTAGTTGACACCCAATGGGCGTAACAGCCGCATCCGCATCACTGCGTGATTGAAATTTGCTGTTATGAAGCTATACACTAAATTTTGGGGAAGCCTTTTGACTTTGTGGCGAAATTAGTAGCCAAGGGAAGAAGTTTGTGGCACTTTACTTTACTACTTTAGGGAAAACAAATTAAATAAGTTGCAAGCAGCAAAAGATTAATCTTCTGGTGTGCACCTTAAGTTGGGCGATAAGTTTTTAGGTAACACTGTGTACTACAAAAATCAGGGAAGAGGATATTACATATTTCTGTAGAAAGGCAATTTCTGGTTTGCAGTAAATAATGACACTGCTTTAACTAAACCCAATTTTATTTTGCTTTCCACAGTTCGCTTTGGAGGCATGCCACCCGTAGGTATGCAGCGTCAGGGCCAACCACATGTCAGCTCCTCTACACATCCGCAGAATATGGGTAAGCTGGCAACGAGCAACGTGCTCAGTGCATTTTGCAGTCTTTAATAAACTTCTCTGTCTATATCTATCAGACATAAGCCTACGCGGCCTATTGAATAGCCAGGCGGCGCAGAGTCCCAATGCCGCACACATGTCGTTCAATGGCCCACCCAGCTACCCAGGCGGTCCCCAAGGCGCACCCTCACCGGCACATCAGCAACTTGGTCCACAAATGCGACCACACTTTATGCCCAGCCAGCAAGGTTTTTCCCAGAGCGGCGGCCCAGGTGGCCCCAGCAATAGCAACTTCATGAGCAGCAGCGCCCGTTTTCAGTCTCAATATCAGCGCATGGCCAGTCATGCCCAGCAGCAAGCAGCTGTAGCTGCAATGCAAGGAGGAGGTGGTGGCGGTCAAATACCCTCACCGGGTGCATTGCAGCGACCCCAAATGATGCCAAATCCAATGCAGAATGTAAGCAAAGCTGGTAAAATTACAATCAGTTCGACGCAGCTTGACTAAATACAAACCCCTCTACGCATCTTTGTTTCGTTACAGAGCTTGGGGTTTCATGGGAGCCAAGCTGGCTTTAATGCCGGCCCACCGCAGACGTCGCCTCAGTTAGGCGGCGGTATGCACAGTCTGGCCAAATGGCATATACCGCAGTCCGCGCAGCAGTCAAACGGTAAGTGAAAGCATAATGTCCCATGTGCTGAAACATGAAACATAATAGGGTAGGGTTCAGGCTACCACATGCTACACTGCATTTCAAGCATACAAAAAAAAAATTGGGCAAGCATCTACTTGGTCTTTCATTTTTTACTTAAAGTTTTAAATTTGAAAATCTTTTTTTTCTAATAATTCGCTCAGTTTTTTATTTGACGGTGTTGCCAACTCAGAAAAATACACGCACATCGAGCGATTTCTTCTGATAATTCTTTTTTTTGTTATCGATACATAATGCCGATTGGAATTATTGCATTCTCAATTGTATCGCACTTACTCTGCATTTGGCAAACTTTTCATCGTTAATTGTAATCTATATTTTTAATATTTCACAAAAATTTATGCAATTTAAGAAATAATTTAATAAACAAACTAACTTTTGCAGCCTGTCCACAACAAGGGCCGCTCATGCCGTTCGCCAACGGTCGACAAACATCAGAAAATTTTAAAATCTCGCTGAAATCTCCAAATACTCTAAAAAACACGACGCCGCCAAGTTTGGGTAGTGGGGCACAAGGGATGCCAGCCGGAAACTTGGCGATATCGCAGTTGAACGCAGCAGCATTGGGTCTGGGACCAGCTGTTTCGATACTCTCTAATGTCACCTCGACAAATCCAAAGACACCCAGCCCAAGTACACACGAGGTAAGTGCTTGCAAGCATTTTAAAGCTTTTAGATATAATATGTTTGTGTGTTGTTTTTGTAGAACACCAAGGATTTTACGGAACCCATTGACAAGGTGCGTGATGACTCAATAAATGATCTTATTGCTACAATTGCCAAGCTGGATTCGAACGGCGTGCAGGTGCTGCCCGAGGGCCGCACCAAAACCACATCACCGCAGGTGCACAGCTCTACGGATCTGTCCAATACACAAGAAGGTGAGTTTGTCTTATTTTTTTTTTCATTTGTTTGTCTTGTGCTGCTTTGTTGTGGTTATTGGCTAGATTTAGACCTGTATTGGCAAAAGGGGCTTTGTATATTTAACTTTAAAACAAAATTGAAATTCACTCATTAAATTTACATAAAAACTTTAAACGCACAAATTTTGAACAAATTTATATGCACTTGGTTTAAGTGAAAATGCTGCATATTAAAATTAATTCTCACGTAACTTTGCTTTGTTTATTTCTTTTTTTATTCAAAAAAAAAAACAAACTCGTTATAATAAAACTGAACGCGTCTACGCATATACAAACAAATCCATAAACCAAATACTCCAACTACACTAACTCATTAAATGTTCAAAAAACCTGACTCCTTTTCGACACCCCCCAAAAAAAAAACTATGCCTACGTCAAATAAATATTAATAAAAAACAAACTACAAATCCTACAACATGCCATTACACACGCATACAACAAAAACATTTAATGCATAAACACACAAAACCACAACAACAAAAACCACATGTATGCCAAACCTTCAACTAATCATATCAGTTAATAATAAAAACGAACAAAAAGATGATCCTAATGAGGATTGGTGCGCCGTCTGTCTGGATGGAGGCGAGCTTATGTGTTGTGACAAATGTCCAAAGGTTTTCCATCAAAATTGTCACATACCTGCTATCAGTTCGCTGCCAGATGAGAGCGAAAGCTGGCAGTGTCTGCTCTGTGTAAATCTCAAAGAGCTGGCCAAAAACGAAGAGAACTTGCAAAAGCATCCCGGCGAACTAAGTCGCCTGGAATTGATGATCTTGCAGCGCATTTGTTTGGAACTCTATTGCCAGTACGAGCAGAGCATTAATTTTAGAGAGCCGGAATCGCCGGCCAATACCGCCTACTATGAGATTATTTGCAAGTAAGTTGAACTCAAATAGTCTAAAGAATTTACTGCCATGCTTAATTGTTATTGACTTATTTGCAGCCCCATGTCGTTGGATGTTATACGCACACGTCTGGATCCCTCTAGTCCAAATCATTACAAGGACATTGGAGGCTTTATAACAGATGTGCGACTTATTTTTAAGAACACCTACCTCTTCTATCAGGTGAGTGCTTGCATAACTCGTTTAAGTATTTTTGTTATAAGCAGTGCGTTTGCTTTCAGGAGGATTCGAAAACATTTACCAATGCCAAGTACTTGGAGAACTTCTTTGAGGAACAGCTATGCAAATGGCTGCCCAACTTTAGTAATAAACTTAAAAATGGTGCCAACTGCAACAATGGCAGCAGCGCATCAACTTCATCGACATCACCTGGTCTGGTGGCGGCAGCGGCTGGTTCACCGTCGCCCATTGAGAATGGTCGCAAAAGTTGTGGTTCCGCTTCCTTAGTCGATAGTGAGGATGGTTGCCTGCCTACGAAGCGGCCTCGTCGCACGATCGAATAGAACGAACTTTTGCCCGACGACAAGATACCGGAAGAGCAGCCGCCGGAGCAGCAGCGACCGCATAGCCTAGGCAGTAATGTTATACAAGAAAGCGCTGACTATGTGCTACAGCTGCTGCATGCCTATGCTGCTGCATTCGGACTCTAAGCGGGCGCCACGAGAACAGTTTTTTTTACAAAGAAGCTACATATCTGTACACATCATACGCACCAACCACCATAACGACACTTGCATTTAAAATAGTCTTCGCTGTAAAGTAAACTTTGAAATAGCTTCCCAAATAATCGTATGTAAAACATCATGATAAGCCTAACATTTAAACGTAATCGAACAAACTTGCTTGTGTACAATTAGAATTAAAAAGAATATCAAATATGTAAATAGTCGCAATGAGTGTTTAATTCATTTGATATGATTTAGGTTAAAAAAAATTAAATAAAATAAACATATTGTATGTAGTTGCTCTAAACTAAGTGTTGATAACATTAAAAAAAATATATAAGCGTAGTAAGAGATAGAATGAACGAGAGTTTATGGCGGCAGCAGCAGCAGCAGCAGCCAAGCAACATTTTGTTTTTTAATTAAGTTGCAGTTTTGCTGCATTCTATTATACATAAACCATATAAGCCCAACCCATCTCTAGAGTTGTATTTACTTTTTGTGATACGAAAATAAGATGAACAAAGTATTTAATTATAATTATGCTTATACTTTATTCAATACTTTCGAATTTCGACAAAAGAGAAAATCAAAATTCCTTATGCAGTTCTTAATGTAACAGCAACAAAAACAAAAACACAACGTATACGTTATTTTTTGTACACTCTTTTAAGACAAAGCCAGCGCTCGCTCATACACAAACAACATACATTCGTATACCTTTAAGAGACAAAGTGTGTAATAAGTTCATATATAATATAAACAAATAAATGCTAGTATATAGAAATAAAGAACATGATTTAAAAAAAAAAGAGAAACAAACAAGAAATTAAAAATCAAACACAGTTTAATTATTAATGTTTGTATGTATGTTGTACGTTTGTCGTTATATAATTATGTAGAAATATATGTATAGTCGTAAATAATGCTATTTATTATTGATGTATGTATTGGTGTCATGTAGTAGTAGCTATGCTCATGTCTTTCCTACAAACCAAACGTAAAAAAAAAAATATAATGAAGTAACTAAAGGTACATGGCATTTCGTAAAACTAAACAAAAAGCAAAACAAAACTATTGTATATTTTTTAATGCCATGCTGTTTACTATATATTAAATATAGTCAAATCACAGATGCAACAATATTTTCATAAATATTTTAACAGCAATGGCAAAACTCAGTAATAGTTAAAGTATATTGTCTATAAACTAAATAGGATATGCAGACATCTAAGCATACTTAAGATGTAGCAATAGAGCTACTACTACAACTTTACAATTGATAATTGTTTGAAGTTGCCACAGATTGCACACAACATTGAGATAGAAGTGAAATCCTAAAATGCAAAAACACAAATATTGTAGATTGAAAATGAAATTATGTGTATAATATAAGCAGGTACATAATACATCAGTTATGTAAGCACGTACAATTATGTAAGTGGAAGAGTATGTATGAAACTAAAGAGTACTAGATCAGTTGAAAATAAAAGAAAAAGAAAACATAATGAATATACATATGATGTTAAATGTGAATTAAAAAATATAGCATAGAATTATATAAAGAAATATTTGATTTGTTTTTTAGCTGTAAGTTTATTATAAACAAATAACTACTACTACTACTACTACTCTGTACTACTTACAACTATGAAGTGGATTATAAAATAAAAAGAAAAACTTCATTTTGATGAAAATCAAGGTATTGTTTTATTTTAAGAACCTTGTTGTAGTAGCCAGTTTATACGTAATACGATTGCCCTCAATATTACTTTGTATCGGAATACAGTTGAGGTGTATTAATTACTATTTCGCCATCTCTTCAGATATAAAAGACTGTTGTTCATTGATTTGGTAGCAGCTTTTCTGGAAAGCAGAGATCTTAATATTCGAATTGGACTCCACAATTGCCAATGGCTTCTTTAATTTGTATGTATTCATTTTAAAATCAGTTCGTTTTTGTGGGACAGCTCCAAAAGGTCTAATTGGGCTCCATATAATTCCGTGGCTTGCGGACAACATTTTAATGTTTAAGTACAGAAATGTAATAAAATTCAAAGTCGACCGACAATACACTCTGTCATCCGTTGTTCTAAATGCATTAGTGAAGAGCGCAAGGCGCACCATCATACCGAACTTTAATTTAGTCAATAAAGTTAACAAAACCATAAAATTCAGTTTCGCGGCTCTAGCTTTTGCGTCTCAAAGTTTATTTGACACCTTTAAGTTGCTACCTGCCTCCAAGCTGCTTGCTATATTTCGATTTAGCGTTGAGGCCTTGACCAGATAAAGAATATCCATATCAAGTTTTCGGCTTTAAATCGTTAAAATATTTCGTGGCTACTCTAATGACACCTGTCAATATTCAGAAATATTAAATAATAACAAGAAGAATACAATATAAAACTAATCCGTATGCCTAGCCTGCTGGATGAATTTTATGTAGATATGCATCATCTCGCATTTGGAAGGTTATGCGGAACTTGGATTTACAATGTTTAAGCAGAAAACGGGAGAAACCAAGACATCAACGTTGAAGAAACGTGGTTGGGAATTTCATTGCAGTCATGAATGAACTAATTTACGTTTTCTTTTTCGAAGCTTGGTCTTTGCTGGGCTTGGTCTTTTAATTTGGACAGACAGTTTACTTTCGACTGTTATGATATAAAGTTTTTCTTGCTTCACATGATGGATGTTGCTTGATAGAGTCTTTTTCCATTGAATGCGCCATCTAATAGACGTTTCTGTCAGCAAAGAAAATAAAAGCTTAATTAGCCTTTATGCAGCGCAACATTTAAATGCTGTTGTCGGTTTGCCCAACTAACACTTGGAATGATGCTTAATTTTAAAGTCTCGTGAATAGAAAAAATCCGTTCCATCGCTGCATTCATACTTATAAGAACAAATATGTTCAAAAACAAATCTCAAAAGTAAATTTGTGTGTTAATTGTATAAATTGCAATCTATTTAATTATTTAAATTAAACCCAGCCTGCCATTTCTGATTTCAACAAACGATTTTTTTTCACTAGGTGGCAACATTATTCTGTAGTCTGGCAGCACCAACCAAAACATATGATTTTCGAAGTACGAAAAGCATGCGTTGGTAAATAAGTACGTAAACGCCAAGTACAAAATTTTTTAAAAATTGAGCAGTTTAGTTAACAATAAAGTCAGATTTAAATTCGAAAGAACGTAAGCAACAAACATGGCAGAATCTAAGGCGAGTGAAAATGGCGAAAAAACAGAAACTGCTGCAACCAGTAAGCATTTAAACATAGATGATAAAATAAAAGAAACTACCGCGAACTTTACGGGTAGCTTGGATACCATTGAGCAAGATTTGGCTAAAGCGCTAAAAATACGCGAGAATCCCAACCTAACCACCGATGAAAAAATTCATCTAGACGTTTATTTGGCCTATTTAAATAGCACGCTTTATTGGATGCTTCTGAAGTTGAATGGTTTGGATGCTAGCAAAGTAAGTAGCTCAATATTTTGCGCTTGTTTTATAATTGATTTACTATTTTGTTATGCAGCATGCTATAGGCAATGATTTGAGTCGCGCTAAGGAACTAATGTCGCGCAATAAAGCCATTGATGAATCGCTGAAAGCACCACGACTGGATATGCCCGCTACTAAACGTTTTATACAAGCCGGCATGCATACACGCTTCATTGAAATGAATGGCGCTATGGTGACCCAAGAGCAATACGATAAAGCCCAAAGTGCTGCCAAAAAAGCGCAAAATTCAAGATCATAAATTTATTTTTAATGTAGATGTAAATAAGCGGCAGCGTTAGGCATACATAGACGCAAATTAAAGACTGTTTAAATGGATAACACCGAATATGTTTATATGTTAAGCTTATTTAATCTTTAGACAAAAGATCATGAAACAAATGTAAGAAGGGAATGATGCATCGTCAACACAACGCATGTTGTACGATGATCTGTACGACTCCTACTGCATCAAATATCAATTTTTATGCCTAGTTTTGCTGTTAGGTAGCTACTTTATTTAAAATTTTTTAAAATAATTTTAAATTTTAATTCATTTTAAATTCTACTACATACTTGTAATAGAAAAGTTAATATTAGCTTAAGTATGAGTTATTTTTATATGACTCATTAAAAATAATATTCTTAGAAATATCTTAAACGCGAAAATAAGTCCATCCAGTTTGTGGCGATCTGCGCTCTAGAGATCAAAAAAATCCTGCTCATCGTTCAAATACTGCTGTTGCTTTGCTTGCTACAATAGAAAACGCTGATCTATTAAAGTCTTACGGGAGACATTACGTCGCACACAATAGCGAAATATACTTTTAAGTAGCTGCAAATAGATTTAAAGGATTAAAAATTTTAATTGCAATGCTTCTACTGTACTACTCTTTACCGCATTGAAAGCACAGACTACAATAGCGGCTAGAAAAATACTTTTAGACAGTAAAAATGTAGACAAAAGGAGCAACAGTTCCAAAACGCAGATATCTCCATGATTACCCAGCAGCAAGACTCGACCAAAACTAAGTGCATCATCTATGTAGAAAGTGCCCTTATCTGCAAGCAGTTTGTGAGTAGTTTTAAATAAATTAATTTCTAAGAGCCTCCAACTTACTTTCTGTTAGATAATTATCAATTTCACAGTGGAACATTTTTTCAACAATTGATTTCTCCTTGATAATGTAGTCCATATCCTTAATAGCCTGCAAGTAAGTGTATTTAGTAAGATGTTACAATAAGTTCTACAAAATTTTTACATGATCTATAAACGCGCAGAAGAATCGATTGACACTGGCATAGGCTATGGTAGTGCGTTCCACGCTGCCATCAATTGTTGGTATATCCTTTTGATAGAGTGCCTGGGATAAGCTATTGGAACGTTGATATGGCAGCAGCAGGCGTTCCAGATAAATGCTAAAGAAAAGTATAAATATAGTTAGTTTGCTATTGGAAAGACGATGAAGTTGATGCTTTACCGCAAATTCCTCGGTGGCAATATGATGTACGCCTGCTTGTCACTGTCCATCAGCAAACCACGTCGGCCGCACATATTCTGTGCCTCACGTTGCAGCTGTATGATCATGGAGCTCATATCGGTATCGGCAAAACCATGTGGCGAACGGCCATGTATATAGTAGCCAAAACCCGGCTCCAGCAGACTAAACAAACTGATGTTGGCCAAGCTACACAAGTCAATAAACTTTTGCAAAGGTTCACCAAAGAAACGCTCGTACAGCAGCTTACGCAGTAAAAGTTGCAATAGATAGGTGGCCAAATAGGTTGCACCCAACAGGCAACAACGTAGACTCAGATCCTCATGTGTTAGCGACGGGCGGTTTAGCCACTGATAGACGCAGATCACTACAAGCACCTGCAACAGACTCGAGTACTTTTGGCTAACACTAAGACGTATCCACTCATTGGCCGTAAAGAGCACACGCCAAGCGGATACATTATTCTCAGCAACATAGGTGCGCACGCTGGAGCACAGCGAAGAGGTTTCCAAATTGCTCTTCAGATTAAGATGATTTTGCTCACAGCTACGTGGTCGTTCCCAGTCTATAAGAAAAAATTCCATTTGGCTGGCGCGCCAAAGCTGCACCACAAGAAAGCCAAATTGTAGCATACAAGCCGGATAGATGAGTCCAGCCAGTGCGCCTTCATGTTTCAACAGCGGCAGTGTAATCTTTACAAATTTTTGCATTCCAAATTCCAGCGAGTTAAAGAATAGCTGCATCAGAGCTGTTGAGAGCAAAGCCAACGCTACATTATTGGCCAAGTGGAGTAGCAACTCCAACAGGCAGTTGACCTCGCAAATCTCACTTGGCATGCGCCGCCTGCGTATGTTGCGCACGCGCAGCAGTGCAGCAGCTAAAGCCGAGAGCAGCAGCAAAGGCAGTGTTACCTCTATCAATATCTGACGTTGTGTACCTTCATGCAAACGCCGAAAGCGCACACGCACGGAGTAGGAATAGAGCTGCTGCAGCGAGGCATTTGGCGTGAGTTCGATGTGGCGATAGCGTAATTTGAGTAGCGGCAGACCAATGTGATTGCCATTATGTATGTCATAGTGCAGCTCCAGTTGCTCAACATAACGCAGTGAGCGATACAGCTGCAACTTGTGCACATCCTCGTAAGTGCTCTGAGCATGATATAGCTGCCTTGGCTGTGACTCAATGAGCACAAAGCGTTTGACCAATTGCCAATCCTCACGCTGCAGACGCTGCAACGGCAGAGTGAAGTGAAATATGAAGCTGTCACTTGTAGTGTTTAACTCCTACCTGATTCTCCGGCGTTAGTGTTTCTATCAACACGGGCACGGGCTGCAAATATACCTGTGCTCCTGACGTTTTGGTATAGTTTATATAGACGCTTATAAAATTATTGTTGCCCTGCAAGGTAGCCAGATCCAGTAGTTGTTCCAGTGTCAACTGACAGCTGACATCGGGCTGACGTTGTGCAAAGCGCACATGTTGCAGCAACGAGCTGCTGGCACCATAAAGCTGACAGAGATTGACGTGCCTTAAGCCAAAGCTGCCCCAGCGCTGCAAGTTGCCAGCCAAATAAAAGCTGGTGCTGTACAGTTGCAAGTGGTTCTGCAATTATTGTTTAAAATTTTATAATTATGTACAATACATAATACAACGTGGGAAGCGCTCACCTGTGCATAATCCTTTTCAGACAAACTATAGGGGCGTTGGTCGAGAGGCGTGGCTAGCAATTTGCTGGTTGCTTTGCCCTTTTTGTAGAACAAAAAAGGTTGCATGGCGCGCAGCTGTTCGCCTGCATTGGAATATTTAACGACAACATCGGAAACCTGGGTCAAGAGAAAGGCGCTGCACGGCGAGTGCTTGTCCAAGGAGTAGTGTGAGAGCACACAGAGATTGGCCAGTTGATTGCAAGCAGTTGCATTACGTAACGCCAGACAAAAGAAGGCTACAAACTTAAGTTCTCCAAAGTGCACCACAGATGCAGTGCTTCTGGCACTTTTATTGTAGGTGCTAGTTGTGGTTGTCGTTTGCCAAAAGAAGTTATAATGCAAATAGGGACGCAATAGTTGATTGGCTATACAGTAGCCTTGGTAAACGAAATTATAGCTCAGATCACAGCTTAGGCAGTCGCTGGTGTTGCTAGCAAGGTTGTGTTTGGTTAGAACTATGGTGCCGCTCTGTTGAAGCCGTGGTAGTAGCGCATCCATAGCAATTGTTGTGTTTAGATATTGGTAATTACACTGCTGAGTGGATGGCTCTTGCCAGATGGGATTGCAAAGGGTTTCAGCAATCTCATCTGTAGATTCTGTAGCTGTTGCTGGGGTAGCTGAAGTTGCGACGGTTGTTGTTGTGTCATTCTTGGAACAGTTTCTTAAGCAAGTGGGCCAATATTTTCCGACTTCATAAAAGGCGGTGTATCCATTTCCGCACTGGCAGAAGAATTCTGCGAAAGAGAGCAAAGGTAAATCGATTTGATCGAAATGATATCAAAATTATCACAAATTTAACACACAAACAATCAAGCCATATCAATTTTTTACCATGTTTTATGAGACTAAGTAAATATCCTTCTTAAAAACTTCTAATATTTGAAATTATTTTACAGCAAAAAATATTCAAAATGTTCTCAAGTTTGGAATTCTAATCAATTCTTTAAATTCCATAACATTTTTTAGTATTTTATTGCTTAATCTATGCATTTTTTTTCAGTTAATACTATTTTTGGAACTTTTCAACATTTACTCCGACATGATAATATTCTTCTTAAAAACTCCTAAATTTGAAATTATTTTACAGAAAAAAAATGCAAAATGTTCTCTAGTTTCGAATTCTAATCAATTCTTTAAATTCCATAAAATTTTTTAGTATTTAATTGGTTAATCTATGCATTTTTTTTCAGTTAATACTATTTTTGGAACTTTTCAACATTTACTCCGACATGATAATATTCTTCTTAAAAACTCCTAAATTTGAAATTATTTTACAGAAAAAAAAATGCAAAATGTTCTCTAGTTTCGAATTCCAATCAATTCTTTAAATTCCATAAAATTTTTTAGTATTTAATTGGTTAATCTATGCATTTTTTTCAGTTAATACTATTTTTCAAACTTTTCAACATATACTCCGACATGAACATATAAATCGGGGGATTTTATTCTCAATTCATAAATCGGGGGATTTTATTCTCAATTCATAAATCGGGGATTTTATTCTCAATTCATATCTCAGAGCATCTTGGTATTGAAAATATCGGCAGCCCTAGTGACAGAATAGTTCGTAGGTTATGTGCAGCTCAGTTCATGTTCGCCAGGAATTTTGGATTTAATAGGTACATATATTCGAAGTAAAAAATTTTTCTATACATCCTGAATGCTCCCTTGCACTAAGGATAAGTACAGAATTATAAGCTGCTGAAGCAAACTTAGATTCCTGTAAGTACCAAGTGCAATCTTTTAGATATAAGATTTTTTTCCAGCGCTGAACTCACTTTTGATTCATATTAGAAATTCACTTGACACCAATTGACCTTACATGACATGACCCCGTTTTTATTTCAGTTTTCAGGTCGCGACTTGCTGCACTCACAACTCACTTGACAACGTTCGAATCCCACAGAGTATATAGTATTTGTTTAATCAATACTGCACTTACTATCCGCACTGGGCTGTAATTTAGGCTGCACTGCTGCGACATCCGTGCCATCCTCAATGCAGGACATGCAGCCAAAGTAGTCCAAGTCGTAGAACTCATTGCCGCCGCATTGCTGCAGATTTTGATGTGGAAATGGTCCTGCAGCGGGCAATTTGGTAATGCCCAAGCAATGATCCAAATAGAGTAAATGGAAGAACCAATTTAGCCAAAGGAAGCGCATAATTTTTGATTTAGGCACTAACGAATATTATGCTATTTTATAATATTAATACTAAAAACTAGAACTAATAGTCGTTGTACTGCACCCGCCTATGCCACTATACAAATGGCAACTGAAACGGACTACTCTATGCAATTGCAGGTGGTAACCAAGTAAACAAGTTTTGCCCCGTTAAGGATTGCCTATTGTTTGCCAAAAGTTGCTATAGCTACTCAACCCCCAAAAGATGCGGTCAATGAAACAAGAAGGGCTCACAATATGTACGCATGCAAGATGGTTCTACTTGGTGGACTTGTATTTGTTGTTGGATCTATGGATTACTTGTTACGCCCGCTGCGGCTACACAATATCGCGTGCCAAGCGCCAAATGCCGCCTTCTTGGCAACGCTTTTATGGCTTTTGCGTGCCTGGAATTATTATTAGCACAATTATTTTCATAACATTTTTGCATACAATTAACTGAAGTACAATATACAAATTTTTGTAAGCAAACAGCTCAGCTGGCAAATTACAAATTGTGCATAAATGTGATTTTAATACGAGAATTCGAACCAATTACAAGTGAAATTAATGCGGCAAAACGTTAAGCTAAATTCAAATTTTTTTTGTTTTAAAAACGAAACAAATGCAAAAGGCGAAAAAAACGCACGTTTGTGCTTGTTGCATATTTGGCAAGTCCACGCAACACAGTCAGATTGGCCGAGCGGTCTAAGGCGCCAGATTTAAGCTCTGGTTCCCGAGAGGGAGCGTGGGTTCGAACCCCACATCTGACAAAACGCAGTGATAGTTGCACGATTTTTTTATTTTTTAATTTTTCTTAACATACCTAACAACAACAGTTATGCTAATTAGCAACTAAATTTTAAGTTTCTCAATTAACGCTGAAAAAAAAATAAATACATTTTACATTGGCACGCGTCACGTTTATGCTGGCAAATCACGCGCTCCGCTCTAGGCGCGACGTCAGCAGAACACGAACGAGCGTACGCCGCTGCTGCTTCTTCTTCTACTATTCATTGGTTGGTTTCTTCGTGTGCTTTGCACTGCGCTCTGCGTTTTTCGTTGATAATTTTTTAAATTAAGTTTAAACCTATTTGTTTAGTAATTTATTTGTTCAAAATATTTGCAAAGTCCTAAACAAAGCAGCGTCTAAGTTTTGCTCTAATTTTTATGCCGATTTGTGCGTGTTAATTGTGTGAAAATGTAAAAAACATTGTTACTGGTAATTGGAGAACGTTTTTTTTTTTTCTATTATTTTATCTCCTCTTTCGACTTTATTCCATTTTATTTTGTGCTACGCTCTTTGTATGCTCCGCTCTGCACAGCATATGTGCGTGTGTGTGTGTGTGTGTATGTGTTGTGCGCTGTGTTTAAGTGTTTGTGTTATAAATGCAATTTAATAAATAAACATGCTTTAACTTAAATATAAGCATAAAAATGGCAAAGCATTAAAAAATTGTTAAGTTAACAAAACATCAAATTGATACATGCTAGACGCTCCCACTGTTGTGCAGCGCCGCTATTTAATAGCGAAACAACGGCGTTAAATTACGCCGCAAACAACGGCTACGCGTTGTTTTTATGGAATTTACAACAAAAACAAACGCTGTGTAAAATCAAACAAAATGTGTTTTCTTATTTAAATTATGTGCTGTTTACGTGCGTCCAATGAAGCTGCACGCAATGTGTAAATTGTTCTAAACTAGAGTTGCGCTTTGCTTAAAAGCAAAACGCGTGCGCGTTTGTGTACAAGTCTAGCGCAGCAGCTGCAAACATATGCTTTGTTGCTGCACAATCACAATGTACGAAGTCCATTTGCTGCTTAGCTTAAAGTTCTTAACTAAATTTGTGCTGCAATTTTAATAAATTTAAGCGCTTATTGTGCGTTAACCAAGTGCCGGCTGCCTAAGTACGGCGTTTTTTTTTAACAATTAACGGCTTCTAAGTCTTGCTGCGTAGCGATGTTGTAAGTGTTGTTATATGCAGCTAACAAACTGCAAGTTGAACACTGTGCAGCAGTTCTTGCAAACAATTTAATTGTAATTTAAATTGTTACAACAAAATTTCAAATCAAAATTGAATTAAACAAAATGGCAGTTGGAGCACGCAACAGCACTTGGGTGTGAGCGACGATACTCGCTCTGAGAGTCGCCGTCAACGACAATGTCAAAAGTAGCGAGTTCGCTGCGCGCCTGTATGCGTATGTGTGTGTGTGTGTGTTTGGAGTAGAAAAGATGGAGCACAAAATATAACAACAAAAATGCAAACATAAAACATAAAATGCATTGGCCCAAAGTGTTTGCTATTAAAACATAAAATTTATTAAACTTTACTAATTACCACGCTTATTTACTTCAAGCTCTAACATAGCTGCAACAAATTAAGTGCTGCAGCAGCAGCAGCAGTGAAAATTGTTGTTTTGTAGCCATGAGTGTGCTGCCTATGTGTTGGTGTTAAAAAAAAAAAGAAAAATTTATACAACATATAAGGCTTATATACATAAATACCTAACTAGATATTGCAAGTGCACCCCACATAACTAAATGTACGCCGTAACAATGTTGCAGCCACTGCTGGCATTGATGGAAAAATGACCAATGAGCATGAACGTAACAAGGCTAATAAAACTAAAAACAACAATAACAGCAGCAGCAGCAGCACCACCACCGCCACCAGCACCAGCAGCAGCAGCAGCAACACCACAACTTCAAGTTCCAGCAACAATAATAGCAGCAACGCTAGCGAACGCCTTATCGCGGAAACAGCAGCCAAGTTCTTTTTAACAAATGGCTTAAATGGCAGCAATGCTGCAGCCACAGCCGCCGCTACGTTGCTTACAGCAGCAGCAGCTGCTGCCACATTTCAATTGCCGCCTGCGCCACCACCGCCGCCGCCGCGTTTTAATGCCACAGCGACAGATCTAAGACTTACGGAGCAGGAACCCAAAACTGTTGCAGCATCCAATGGCTTTTTGCCGCATGACGTCGAGCCAGCAAACGCAACGACTACACAGTTATCCAGCAACAGCAGCAAGAGCATGGCGGTTACAGCAGCGGCAGCCGCTACAACGGCCGCTGCACTTGTGGCCGCTGCACCAAAACCGGCCGATATCATCGGCGTACTCGACTATAGCACCATAAATAATGTTGGCTCTGCTGCGCCCAGTGTTACGGCAAACCTAACGACTGTGAAAACTAGCAGCAAATTTTCCACCAGCAATAGCAGCTTTGATATGGGCAGGCATCCGATATCAACGAATAGCAATAATATGGCAGCTTGCGGCGGACGCTTGCAGTTCTTCAAAGGTAAGGATGTTGGATGGATGCATGCTCTTCCCATTTGATTATGTTTCCAAACTAATGCGCTGCTTTTTGTATACACATAGATGGTAAATTCATATTGGAGCTGGCACGTTCAAAGGACGGCGATAAAAGTGGCTGGGTTTCAGTGCCGCGTAAAGCATTCCGTACACCCTCGGCAGCCACTTCGGCCACAGTAACTCCCACGTCTGCTGTGACAATAACCTATCCAAAGAACGAGAATTCTACATCGCTGAGCTGTAAGTTAACTAAAGTTTATATTGTTGTTGCAACCAGCAGCTGTTGCCAATTTAAAGGCAAAACATTAGATCCATATGGACATAAAAATATTTGTAAGCTAATACTTGATGAACAATTTGAATCAAAAAAAAAAAAAAAAAAAAAAAAACAGCTGTTGTATATAGTGCAATCTTTAATTAGTTCCTGGTATGGCAAGTTGTTCCTATACTTATACCCATACTTTTACGCTTTCTTCTAGTCTCGGATGATAACAGTTCCATTCAGTCATCGCCCTGGCAGCGGGACCAGCCGTGGAAGCAATCGCGACCGAGGCGTGGCATATCCAAAGAATTGTCACTCTATTATCAGCGGCCAAAGCATACAGTGCTGTCCAAAAGTGCGCTCAAAGCTGCATTGCGCAAGCGACGCCGGCCGTACGAGTCAACAACAACAACAACGTTGGATCAGCCTACGTTTGAGCGTAAGAAAACTAGCTTTTTGAAAACGGAAAATGGTGGAGATATAAATGTAAAAGCTGAAACAGTGGAAGAGCAGTTGGAGGAGACAAACGTGGACAAACCGCTTGATGAGATTAAGAAGGAGCCTTTAAAAACCACAGAGACAGAGGAGCAAAGTGAGCTGCCAAAGTCGCCGTTAAAAGCGAATGAAAGGGAGGAAGTAGAGAAGCTAGACGAAAAAGCTAAAATTGATGCAACAGTGGAAAAAATGAACACCAGCGAAGATGAGGAGAGTGTGCTGCTGACCATTGATGAGAAAGCAGAGGCAGAAGTGTCATTAGCCAAAACTATTAATGGCAATGCCAGTGAAGTGAATGGCGAGCTTAAGAGCGAAGATACTACTACCACTACGACGACGACGACATCGACAACGACAACGCACACAAAGTGTGAAGAGGCGGCTGTGAGTAAGGCGCCAGAGACAGCGACAGACAAAAGACTTAAAAAGCAGAAACCAAGAGCAAAGCTCAGCAACATAATTCAGAAACTAATAGATAGCGTGCCAGCACGTTTAGAGCAATTGTCCAAGACACCAGTGTCTGCTGCAGCCGTAAGCGGTAATGGTGGCGGAGCCATCAGTAGTCTAAGTCACTCCCTGGCACACAAGGTACGTTCAATGGAATGCTAACAGTATGCAGCAACTAATCAATTTTTTATTTCAATTTTTTTTTAGGTCTCCCCACCATCGTCGGCAGCGAATCGTCTAGTCGAGTACCATCATCAACATGTATCGCCGCGAAAGCGTATTTTACGCGAATTTGAAAAAGTCTCGCTGGAAGATAATTGTGTTAATAATGGAGGTAGTGGTGGCGCTGGTGGCAAACGTAGTCGCGCCAAAGGCACTAGTAATGTAACAGCCAATGCAGTTTGTAGCAAATCTTCGCCGTCTCGATGTAATTCCACGCCCATGAACTTGGCGCCGCCGCAAGCAAAAACACCCAATAGCGGCAGCAGTAGCACAAGTACGGCTAGCTTTCAGTCAGAAAAGGGTGCCTCATCATATTCGCGCTTGAATAGCCCCTACAGCATACACTCGCTGCTGGGCGGCAACAGTGGCAGTAGCTCCTCCAAAAAATGCAATGATCAGCCGGCAACCATTATAAGCAACGTGCCGCAGCATACATTTTATGGCAATTACTCAAGCGGAGTGCTCAGCTCACCCAAATCACCGGAGCTAGGCAGCAATGGTGGAGGCAAATCGCCCTCGCATAGCGCCAGCAAGAAGCGCTCACCGCCCTACGCTGCCAACATTATGGACTTGGGCAGACGCACACCGCCGGAGAACTGTAAAGTACAGCACCAGCAGCAGCAGCAACAGCAGCATTCGTTTTATGCACCCTACACTACCATGGCACAACAAGCACGCACAACAAATGTTGCGGTGGCTGCAGCTGGCTCCTCGCCACACATTCCACATGCGGATCTTTCACCCGCACGCTCATCGACTGCTTCGCCACGCGAACACGTTACAACGCCTCGTACTGTACCCAAAAAGACTGCATCAATACGTCGTGAATTTGCATCGCCCACTGCCAGCAACAGCAGCACAACCACCAGTTGCAGCTCACCTGGTGAACGTAATACAGCCTCGCCGCCAGAGCGTAGGCATACAACACATATGCATATGCATCAGCGTGCCTCACCTAGCGCCAGCTCACCTTTACATTACTACATGTATCCGCCGCAGCAAATGAACGGCGCAGCTAGTCCACATAGCTCGTCGCCGTCATCGGTGGCAGCGGGAGCTTCGCCTGTGTCCAGCAACAGTGCTGCTGCTGCAGCCGTTACTGCTGCTGCAGCTGGATACATTCCAAATGTCATGAAATTCCATTATCCGTATATACCAACGCTGCGGCATAATCCGCTTTGGGCACATCATTATACGGCGGCTGCTTCGCCGCTAATGTCGGCGCATCCAAGCGCTGCTGGTTCAAGACTGCCGCCACATCAACCGCCACCGTTTGCACTTGCTTACAATGGCGTTGGTGCGGCCGCAATGGTTGCTGCCGCTGCAGCGGCTGCTGCCTTTGGCCAGCCACCGCCGGGTACACATCTAGCACATGGACTGCCGCCGCATCTGAGCGCACTGACTGGCGTTGGTGGACATACACCAAAATTGACTGATAGTAGTACTGAGCAAATGTTGTCTGCAGCGTCCAGTCATCAATTACGCGCCAGCCATTCGCCAGTCAACTGCAATGCCACGTCCGCCCCTGCGTCGTCAGCAAGCATATCCAGCAGCACAGCGCATGTTTACTCTGGCTCAGTTTCGACGGCCTCATCGTCGAGTAGCTCCTCAGTACAATCCGCAATGTTCCATGATAGCAACAGTGCCAGGAATGAACTTAGTTCAGGTGAGTGGTAAATGTGGTATGGCAGCAATGCATTTTTTTATTGTTTTTGTTTTTGGATTTTCTTGCAACATACAGACCTGCCGCTGAATCTATCGAAACACTGAAAGAGCTACAAGATCGATGCATACGCTGTGGCCACACTGGAGTTCAATTCGTTGCAGAACTAATAATGTTTAAGACGGCATTCAAATAACTAAACACATAATTTAATAATTAAGTTAGTTACTGCTATTTTAGTTGTAATTTAATTGTTTTGAATTAAGCTATAGAGTATAAGTTTTGTCTAGGTCCGACAATTCAGACTACGTTATAATTGCATAAATCAAAAGAAATACAAACTCAAAATGCTTAAAAAAGCTCGTTCCAATATTTCCATGTATACCAATCAGTTGCTGGCTAGTTATGTCTTTCACTTTGGCTTGGCGATAAGTAAAAGTGCAACTTGTAACAGCTCTAAAATATTACAAAAAAAAAAAGAATTTATAATTAGTAAAGTTAAATTTACAAATTTTATACAATTTTGCATTGCATGATGAATCTCAACCAAAAAAAAAGAAGATAAAAATTACAATTTTTGTTTATAACATCAAAACATTTCCTTGAAACAGACTGACCTGAATTTTCATTTAGTAAAACTTTAGAATTCACTGCTAAGCTACTAAACATTGTAGATAAATACAAAACGTAACTTTTTGAATGAAAAACAAAACAAAAAAAACCAATACAAATTCGATTTTTATAATGCGCGTGCCTTTGAAAATAAAAAAAATAAATAAAGCGAACTAGGAATACAAAAACAAAACGAGATATGTAAAACAAACTACAAATCGAAAATGAAAATAACACATACATTTCACTGTTTTTACAGATAAGTTTTTAAAAAGTGGTCCAAGGCATAGTTGTAGCTATTGACATTTTGTAAAAAGTAGATTTTATACACTAAAATTATGTCTTGCATTTTTTTAAAAACTTTGCCTAAATGGGCTGTGCCGCATGTGGCACAGCAATTTATGCAAAGTTTCAATTTGCAATTAGTTTTTTTTTAACAAAAGTAAGAATTGTACGCATTTATTTTTTTAAAATGTTAAATTTTTATGTGTATTGCTTGCTTGTGCAAAAGTTTTAAATTGTTTGGAATTTTGCTTACGATTTAATGAGTTTATAATAAGCTTGCTAATTCGTAAACAAAATTAATGCCTTCTTGTGTATATATATTTTTTAATTGACTCATTTTATATATATATTTTTTTTAACTTTGTAACTTAATGTAGTGTATGTCTTTACTTTGCTACAAAATGCACGTCAATTATGAATGGCCACAGAACTGTACAAAAAATATTACAAAATTTTCTAAACAGTGTAGCATATTACAAAAGTTTTAACTAAATTTGTACAACTGAAACTTATACAAAAAAAAAAACTATAAAAAACTAAAAAAAAACAACTAAGGAACGTTATACTTATACATATAGCAAAAAGCAAGAAATATTATTCCTACAAATCAAAACAAAAAGACAAAAAATCCGCGGTTTCTCATATTTTCTAAATTATTTATATATTAGAAATGACTATTTATATGCTTAGTTTTTAAGTGCGTAAGTTTAATTTTTGTAAATACAGTATTTTTACAAAGAAACAAAAAAACAACAAAAATTACTATAAAAGTACCAATTAAAACATAATTAATGTTAGTAAATATTTTTATAAAGAATTTTAATACTATATATATAAAAAATATATATATATTTATATATATGCTGTATATGTATACACAATAAAAATTTAAAACAACAAAAAAAAAAGATTCCACAGCAGTTGCAGTAATTTAAAGCGAAATTAACTTAAAGTTGAAAAACGCGCTGTTAATTTTTGTTTAATTAGCGTTTAACATTTGCAACAAATTTTTTTCATAAATATTCCATAAAATTTTTACTACTGCTTAGTTAGTTGTCTAAACTTTTATTAATTATATTATTAATATTACTTTGGTACTGTGTACGAAGTTTTTGTTTCTTACAAATTTAAGCGTTTTTATTTAATCAAGCGAATTTTTTTTTTGTTCAATCAAAAAGAAAATGGACAAATCTATAATGTACTGTGTGCATTTTTCTTTAATTTTTTAAAAGCAAATTGAAAAATCAGTAAATAGGGAAAATCAACTGCTGGCTTCTCTGATATGAACTAAGTGTAAACTGGATAAACTAGTTGTAAAGAAATTAATATATTTTATATATAAATCTATATATACATATATAGTGTATATGTATACATACTGAATAACAAACAAACAAAAAAATATATTGATAAAACTTTATATAAATATATATATATATCGATGTTTAACTATTGATGTCAAATAAAAATTTATACAAAATGAAAGCAAGAACTACGCTGATTTATGTTGGACCGTATGGATGGTAGGTCATCTCAAAATGGAAAGGGTACTGTGGCAGGCTATCGCAGCGTTTTCCGCAATCGAAAAGGAGTCAGCGAAAGTGGATGTTGCGGTCGAGCCAATGGGATGCACGGCGCTTAGGCTCCCAGGTTACAGCAGACGGCTATACTTTTAAAGTTGTTAAGGATCGTACGTATCTTGGCACCGCCATTAACACGCTAAACAACAACAGCCTGGAAATTAGGTGTAGAATCACGCTTGCCCCTAGGAGAGAGACCTCCCTCGTTCGTCAATATGAACACTCTACAAGGCGCTCATTCGGCCCGTGCTTTTATCTGACGCAGAACCATGGGTTGCGTCTCGAACGGATGCAGCTGCTCTGAGCTAGTTCGTGAAGTTGGTTCGTACCCAAGTTGCTTTTGGTCGTTCTGTTCGTCTGCTTCCTTGAGCGTTGCAGTCCAGTGTCATTCGTACAATGCTGCTTGGCTTTTTTCTGAGAACGTGCCCTACCTATTCAAGTCTATTATCTTTTCTGATTTGGAGGTGGAAAAGGGACTCACCTCAGGGGGTGCTAACTCTGCATTTGGTATTCTGTTGGGCCAGAATATTCCGCATATAATTCTCAGGCAAAAAATGCAGTAGCTGCTTAATTGTTAAGCTCATATGGAGCCCAAAGCCGCACTTAATAGGCATTTCATGCGCGGGGAAGCTCCAAACAAAGTTGAGATTATACCTAAGACAACAAGACGCACTTATTCAATTTCTGCTGAATCTTTAGAAACACGACATACTGCTGGGGCGAGTTGGCCCATTATTGGGTCACTGTCTCGTAAAAATGCACTTCAAGAACATTCACAGATGAGGGGCGTAAGAAAGATAGGAATAGCGAATGCATACGAAATGCTGGTGCATCTTCCATAGAGTTAATCTGCATCTGACCCACTACTTTGTTCTACTTCCACTACGCTCACAATATTCCTTCATTATAATGACTACAGAGTCACGGCAAGCGTCGAAAGGGAGCCTACAAGATCATAGTGACTGGATAAGATTTTTCAAAGATAGCTCCATACTCAACAGTGAAGTTGTAGACAGGCTCTTCTCGAAGAATCTGAAGTATCTGCAACCAGAAAAGCCTGAATTGAGAAGTAATTACAATATAACTTAGTCAGAAAGTAGCCACTAAGGCCATCAAACATCATGCCCTTTATCGTAAAAATCTATTCACAATACTTCGTCCATTAAAGGGCACTCTCAGGGTACGAACAAACAAAACTTCATAACAATTTACGTGAAGCAATCACTCCGTAATATACCTGCACACCTGCAAAGCTTTGGTAGTTTTAGTCAATCTTTCTGGAATTTCCTTTAAAAAAAATGCATTGCTACTTTTGTAGCAGGAAACGAGTTGAGACGACGACTATTCGGGTTGGAGAATTAACTATCAACTCAAAACGAACTAATTCGCTATCTGGGTGCCATGTTTGACACCAGGCTTAGCTTCAGAGAATAATCTCCAGTATGCCCATAAGCAGGGGACGGACTCGTACAGAGCTCTGTTGAGGATGCTCCGAAAGGAGCGCGGACCTAAGCAATTTAGCATAATTCTGCTTTTGAGTGTTGTCCGGCCCACAATCTATGTGCTCTATGCAGCGTCAAACTGGCAGAAAGCAACTCAAAGAAGATCCTGGCTGCCTTCCTCCCATTTATCTATTTAAAGAGGAGTCATGCACTGTTACTCGACCATGATCAAGTGGCGGAGTAGGTGGGCATCGCTCAAGGGTAGATGGACTTACAGTCTTGTACCGAAAGTTGAAGCAAGGATAAACCGGAAGTACGGACTGGTGGTCACGGCTGCTTTCGCAACTATCTGCTGTGTTCTGGACAAGAGCTAAATGGTGATTGTCTGCGGGTGAGGTTTTCAAGAAGATGGTCAACACATCCTATACGTGGGTTCTCGTTATAATTAATACCCAATAATGCTTGACAAAAGTGGCTGGCATGCCGTGTCTCACGTTGCTGCGACCGCGATGAAGGAGCTTCGAAGTTTGGAGCGACTGACTGAGGTGTTTTCCCCATGAAGCATTGCTTCGCGGCGAAATAAAAAAAAAACACATACATTTTCCCTTTTGGCAAAAAAATACACAAGTTTTGCACATTTTATTTTTGTATATATATATATGTATATATATTTCTTTACATATTTTGTAAATATAAATAAGTGTATATATAAGTCGTACCATTAATTGATTTAAATCATCCAGCCATATACAAAATACATAAAATTTAAATATAAACATAACATTACGAAAAAACCACAAAACACAATTTATATGTATATATATTTATATTTGTTTTCTTTTTTTAACTGCCATTTAAGAAAATAATTTTTTATGTAGTAATAGTAGTAGTATATCATAATATATGTTTTAATCATAATAGGCATTACAAAAAAACTTTAACATAAACTTAGTAAATACAAAGAAACTATCAGTTTAATTCAAATTACGATAAAAATTAAATCCTTCATTACAAAAAAACTATCAGTTTAATTCAATTTACGATAATAGGACACATTCTTTTTTAGCTTAATTAAATACGCAGACAATTTTCTGTTATCAAATATTAATATTAAAGTTTTTCACTTGTTTTATATAAAAATAAACTCATCATTTCAATCTATATACTATACACATACATAAGTGTGCTCTTTGTGTGTGTGTGTGTGTTTGTGTATGTATGAGTGAATCTGAATTTAAGGAGTAATTATTTTCATTCTCTTAAATTCTCTGCCAAAAACAAAAACGCCAGCAAAACAATAATATTCAACCAAACAAAACATTTTACAAAAATACAATATTTAAGTGTACATTTTGACTATAAATCATATACAATAAATAATATTGGAGCACTTGTTAGAATAATAGCGACTATTTGGGAAACAGGGGGCGGGCATGTAAATATGTATGGTTGTATATGTATAGATAGTATTGTATATGTATTTTGGCCTAACATAGTGAACACATAGTTTTGAACTCGTTTTTTTATGTAGTGTACGAAGTGTATAAAAAAATTCTAAGCCATTTACTACTAACTTTTAGATATATATGTATTGTATTGTATTGTATATAGCGAAGCACAAGAGGTGAGCAAAACAGAGAGTTTTCTATGGATCTAAGAAACAACAAGCAACTCTTTCTTCTTAAACGATTTTTGTATGCGTGTGTGTGTGTGTGTGTGCTGAAAAATTGTTGTTGCGTTTGACAATATTCATCTATTATTATTATTATTTGTTATTTCTGGAGAAATTATGTGAGGCCCAATTTAGCGATGTCTTCCATGAGTTGGCCAGAGCCTCGCTGAATTTTGCTTTAAAATGTTCGCGTGCTTTTTCCTCCGTGTAATCCAGCACCTAGAAGTTGGTTGGTATTCATGTTATTAGTTGATTTTTACCAAAAAGTTCAAGCAGAACTTACCAAAGTTTCGCGCAGATAATTTAAATCCTTTTCGGAAGATAATTCTGGCAAACCCGTAGAAATCATCATCGAAAAGAGCGATAATATAAGGCAGCCGTGTTTGCGTAAAACTAAAAATGCCTGTAAATGCAAAAAAAAAATAATTTAGTAGGACTTGTTTAGAAGTTAACTAAGTATTTTATTATCTCCGATTTTTAAGCTTGATTTTTGAAAGTAAAGTAATTTGTTTATATGCTCTATCTGATATATATAGTACTGACCACAGATAAAGATAAACAACAACTAGAGAGCTCCCATAGGGATGCTCTAGAACTACCCGCAAGACCTCAAAAAACTGAAGATGTTGAAAGAAATTTGTAAATAAATAAAGATGCCGCCACTAAATTGGATACTGGAAAGTATTTTGCATGTAAATCGTTTGAATCTACAATATATGTAGCTTCCATGAAGCAATGCGGACAAAACAGGCAATTAAAATTCAACTTATAAATGGAAACTTCGTAACTCAGTTGATCAACAACAGGACGACTTTAATGCCCAACACTTACGCGCTCGCAGAGTTCTTGGAAATGACGAAATTCCTTTGGATCACGATCATTGCAGCCTTTGTTTATAACATAAACAAAGTCATGAGTTAGCACAAAGGGTACACGTTCACGACGCACACCGAATTTCTCCTTAAAGTGGCCCAGTATATGGCCGAAGTCAATGTGGAAAAGCTAAGAATAAAAAATGATACTATAAAATATTTTGCACTTTTCAAATGAGATGTCTAAGCGCGCTTACCTGTCCATTACGCTTTACCATAATGTTGTCCGAGTGGCGATCGGCTACGCCCAGTACATAGGTGGCTACACAGTAGCCTGCACAGCTCAATGTAAACTCTTGGATGGCTTTGTTTAGATTCTCAGCGGGCTTGTTATGCTCTTTGAGCCAGCTATACAGAGAACCCTTCATAAAAGGCGATGCAGCAGAGAACATGCCCTTTTCCTTTTGTATGTTGGCTATAGTTTCGGCATGTCGTACCACTTCAATCATGCCCAGACGTTGTTCCATGCTAATGCAATTGTAAATATTCATGCGCAAGTCCATGCTGCAGTTTTGCAAAAAAAAATTTCGTTTAGTAAAAATTTGTGCATCAGCCAACAACAACTTACCCTTCTCTTTTCCAGAGCTGATCCATGACGCGTAACATTTGCAATGTTAGCATGTCCTGCCGCAAATCATCACCATTCTTAAATATAATGTACACATCGGTTGAATTTGGATCCGCATTGTTAAACACCACCCATAGCGGACGCATTTTTGAGTCCATAACTTTGCATTTCTCTGGTTTAACGCCATTACAGCGAAAGCTCGGATTTAGCGGATTTAGTATATTTTGAAATATGCCCAGATTTTGGTGACCTTGTAAAAACTCCTGCACCCAGCAGCGAGCCTTCTCTTTGCTACCCTTCTTGGCTATTTCAGAGCCGTCTTTAAGTTTTTCCAGCACCTGAATTTGCTTACGCAATGCCGTCACATGCTGCCTGCAGCCCATTAAATAGACTTCTAGGATTAAACTAAAACGTGTTTGTATGGAAGGTGATTGAATCTCGGAGCGTATATGCCAAAAGAAGTAATGACCGATGCGTTGGTTACGCCAAGCACGCTCTAATAGAAACCTAACCAGATCGCTGTCCAAATATGACTCGTGTTTAATGGCTTGCACCAATTGCAAAAGATACAGCAGCAACTCCTCGTCTCTGTGGGAACAAAAAAAAAAAAATTTGTTTAGTGGTTGCATTACATGCATCTTGTGGGTTTTGGTCAAACTTACTTGATACGGTGCAAACACTTGATGGCAAAGCTACGCACAGCAGGATCCGGATAGGCATAATCAAGCAGCTCTAGCGAGCGCTCAATCGAGATATAGGGCCATTGTTGTAGTAAAGACCAAATGTCTGCTACATCATCGCATGACTTCCAATAGACACAATGCAGGACAATTGAAAGTTCCTCTGGGAATTCCGTAAGAATAAGATTTCTGAAATTCAAATGAATTACTTTAGTTAAGGCATGCTGCAAAAAAAAAGTGGCATACGTTTGCACCTACCTACGCTCCCATATGGCATTACGATCCTGGTCATGCATTTCGTAGATTTTATCCAGACCCGCATAGTTGTTGAGTATTTCTTTGAGCGGCTTATTCGGTTCAGACATGAATGGTTTGTCACGATTGGCGTGTGCACGTTCTGCAGCATATTGCAGCACGGAATTCTCATCCGGATAACGCACATTTTCGCCGTGGCTGCAAGTAAAAATAATCACATATTGGCAAAACTTATGTATTGGCAAAACTTACGTCTGGAATGTCAAGTGGACCAGCGCGCACTCCTCTTTACGTGGATTTGGCTCAATTGTGCCCAATGGATGAAACACATCAGCAGTCTGTATATCATCGGCATAGGTCCAGGTGTAGAGCGTTTGTCGGCCGCTGCGCAGCCGATGCTTGTAGTCAAAGATCGTTGTATTCACCCAAGCCAATGGATTATTATTATATGAAACATCCTTTGTCGCGCTATCCTTGTTATCCTTGCTATTTGAAGACTTTTTTGAACGTGACATTTTTGTAACCTCAAAGATAACAATGCACAGGCGCGTCATACGCGGAAGATTACGCATTTTTATATCGAATTCGACAAGCTTTTCAAACACTATACTACGCCAACTGCCATTTGGTCCATCCAACGTGCTCGTGTTGGGCACATCCAAAGAACGATGCGAGCAGAGTACTTGCTCCCCATGATATAGCCCCATATGCACGCCCACCTGAAAGGCGCGTGCATGATCATAATTAGCATTGGAAATGCAGTGTAGTGTCAGTGTAAAGTGCTCATTATCCAGATCCCATAATGAACGACATGGTTCTTGTATTAAGGCTGGTGGTTTTTCACGTTTGTGCGGACGCTTTAAAGCCATATTCTGATCGTTGTGGTGATTTATGTACGAGTCTAGACGTACCACCGCCTGTAGCACCACATTGGGCACCGCCGAGTCTGATAGAGTTTCTTGTATGTACAAAAACTGTATCAGCGGATGATCACCGTACAGATATTCATCTCGTCCACTGACTTTTAGTATATAATCCGAGGCGCGATCATTCATTTTCATTTGCGAGTGATTCATTTTTTTCAGCGTGCTTTCAATGAGTGTCTGCGGCAGATCCTGATCCATTATAGATAGCGTAAAAGTCGACTGATCACTTTCATTTTTGACAACAATCAAAAATGTCGATAAGGGATGCTGACGCCGTAAAAGTTCCGGCATTTCCGTCGAGCTCGACAATCGCAATGGATGCTCATAAAGCAAACGTTGCTGCCAGGTATTACTTGCACGTTCCAACTCAATGGCATCGGAAATTAGGGTCATGTTACGTCGAAACTCATCCACATCTGGCGTAGGCGTTACTGTATGCGGATCAAAGGAATTACCAATCACAGTTCTTACAATTTTTGTTAGCTCATAATCGCTGGAAAACGTGCTTGCATCAATACGCTCTCCCAAATGTAGTAATCCGAAATAGGGTTGCACTTCACACAGCCTTTTGGTCTCATCCGTATAGGGCTCTGTGTAAAAATGCGTAATGCCATATACCTGATAGTCACAGGCATCTTTGATGAGATAGCCCAGCGGTTGGGTTTTCGACTGCCTAACCATTTCCGCCTTTACCTCGCATATGGTGCTGGTGGATTTCATATTCAGCATAAGCACCAGCCCATTGGGTATCAAACAAATGAGGTCGACATAATCTGGTGGATCATTCTTCCACAGATTTATAGAGAATTTTGTGACTGGCGAATCCCAGGGATACGAATAGCTATGAGCCGACGCCAAGGGCTGCTCATGCCCGTAGGCATTATCAAAAATGGGCATCACGGCCATGTTGCTCTCAACTAGTAGTTGAACTTGTGTATATTTAACTAGAGTTTATTTTGTCTTTTAATCGTTGCTTGTAGTTTTAACTTTTGCTTCCCGCTTGATACTACTTTACATATTTACGAGCTTATCAGCCGCTTTTGATTATTATGAAGCGCAGTTTAAAGAATTTGTTGCCTTTCAATGCTGTCTTCGAAATTTAGTCATTGCTGCGTTGCGGTTACTGTGAATAAATAACAAAGTGGCAATTGTTTATTGAAAATACTCTGACTCATAAACAACTGCTAACAGCACTATAAATCAATACAAAACAAGTGTTTTTCACAAAAAAAAAAACAATGATATCTAGCTTTTAAAGAACTGCAATAGTTTGATTAAAAAAGTTCTTTAAAAAGCAGCTTAAGATTGCCACCAACATTTCGTTTATTGCTTTGCATGGAGAAATTTGGCAAATATCTTAAGGGATATGCGGTTTTAATCAGTTTGAACCGAAACTATGACAAAAATAAGTTTTTATGAGGCTCTTTGGCTTTTTTAAGTATTTGTCTAATTGGGTTATGTGCATCATAAAAACTTTGAAAATTTAGTGAAAAATAAGTGGCTTTTAAATCGTTTTTGCGGCACTTGCGATAAAACATCAAATGATTTAGTTAACAAATATACGCAAAAACTCGTAAAATTTAATTTAAAGCTCCGTATGGATTTAACTAAGAACATTGACTTTATATTTAGTATGAATCATATATCCAATATTGCGATGCTGCACCAATACACTGGAGGCGAGGCCGCTTCAACGCAGACGAACGAGTCGAGAAGCAAAAACAAGTGAAAACACTTATAAGCGTATGACGTATTTTGTATACTCTATAAAAGTGCATTTTTTTTTAGTTTTGCAGTAATTCTTTTTGCACTGATTTTTAAAAATTTTGTAATTTGTTTATGTTTTTTTCAAGTTGTTTGTCTTGCAGCACTGCTTAATATATAAACAATTTTTGCTTCAAAGCATTTTTCAGTTCATTGAGTAAACGCTTTTTATGCAAAATTAGCGTACAACTTTGAAGCGTTTTACCATAAATCTGCACAAAGCTAATAAATAAACAAATATGTTGTTTTGACGCATAAATTACACATGCGACCACACCTTTTTTTGCGCGTTACAAAGCGACCGCAAAAGTCTGGTATGAGGCGCTCAATTTTAGTGTATAGTTACGCGGCGCGGCCTTTGCCATCGAGAAACACACAAATTGTGGAAAAAAAAAATAAATTTCTGCAGAGCTCAATTTTGTTTACAAGCTGCAACATTACTTATTTTGTGGTAGGTCAATATTGAGTCATTTTGTGACTTTTATTTGTAAATTTTCTTTACCGTGGCTTTATAATTTTATGCTCTTAATGGGAGCTGCGCAGTTGCATTTGTTTACTTGAACTCTGCCCCAAGCGCCTAGCACGGGGCAAATAAAGCATAATTGCATTATTATTGTATGCACATGTTGTTTACTATGCCTTATAATGATTAGGCAAAAACCATTGTCAATTAATTTGTATTATTATTTTTGTTTTTGTCTGCTTGCTTGTTCGAAGTAGTCGTATATTTTGGCTTTCTTGCACTAACAAACTAGAACTGGCAACTAGCGTTGGGTTGCGACTTTTGCGCTTAGCCAACACTTGCGTCGATAGACGATAATTTGCGCGTTTTGTAGTTTTGGCATTTTTTAGTACATTTAGCGCCAAAGCCAAAGGTAAACAATCTGCGAAATTTTGCAAAAATTGTTAAAAATGTAAAATTTGCAAAATAATTTGTAAAAATTATAGTATTTTATACAAGATGCTATCAGGTGCTAAGCAATATAAATGTATTTATGTATAGTGTGTGTAGTTATAAGCTAAAAGTGTTACATATGACAAAATAATGAGCGACTCCGATGAGGGTGAGTATTTATAAAATATTAATG
This sequence comes from Chymomyza procnemis, assembly GCA_035046065.1. Lineage (NCBI taxonomy): Eukaryota > Metazoa > Arthropoda > Insecta > Diptera > Drosophilidae > Chymomyza > Chymomyza procnemis. The sequence goes on from JAWNOJ010000026.1 coordinate 2,274,512, forward strand.
CAATACAAGTTAAGAAAGACTAGTTTATTGTATTAAAATGTTGCTAAGAAGGAAGTTAAGTTAATCTAACTTGACTTGTGGGTTTATTATTTTAAATGGCCATGTGCGCTTTTGAACTAATTTTTTTTTTTGCATTTTTTTTGCGTTAAAACTTTACAAATTTCAAGCGTTTTGTAAAAAATATTTTTATGCATTAAATGCTTTAATAAACCCATTGCGCAGCATTTCATGATTTGTGTTTACGAAATAAAACTCAAAGAAATACGTGAAAATATTTTCACTTACTGGATTTTCAACAACGCACATCGATAAATCGATAGCAGCTGTTGTTGAAAATCGAAATTGCCAAAGCGCGGGAAAATCTTTAAATTAAAGTTGTCCGGTAATTCAAGTTGCTGCTTAACGTGTTTTTGTTTGCCACTTGTTTGCTGCCAATTGACATTTAAAATAAATAGTGCGCTGCATGCAATCAAGCATTTAGTTGCGGCTACTTGAAGGCTTCAGAGGCAACTTTGTTGACAGCACGTGCAACAGTTGTTTTGGATTTGCGTGTCCTGCGCAGTGCTGTACGCACGGCTACGGCATTGTTGACATTGTCGGGATGAATGAACCTGGCGCCAGGACTTGATGTGAGTGGCGCCCTTTGAAACGATGCCAACGTGGAAAACGCAACATTAACAATAATCGATTTTCCAAGGCCGAAAAGCAAACCACACAGTCGGTTCAGTTGAATTTTGCGCTCAGACGTGCTCGGTTCGTTGGCTGCCGCGTATGGAAAACGGATGAGCTATATTTTTAGTTTTCTTTTTTTTTTGCTGACTTAAATTTGCATAAAACCTTGTTAGAGCGTGTATTATGTAAGTAAGCTTGCAGCAATGGATTGGAATTTTGTGGATCAGCCAAAATCTGGCACAGAAACTGCCCTGGATGCTTGTGACTATTTCGTCGATGAGGTCATTGAAGTAACGCGTAGCCTAGGTAAAGCTGAGGGGAGGTAGCCTTGTTATGTGCGGCACTTAGCTGCGCGTGTTTAGCTAAAATTAGCATATGTTTGCATTTATTTTCATTATTTGTCATTTTCACTATAGATGCACGTGAACAGGTGCGTCTGATTAAGCACCGGGAGCTGCGTCAAGCAGTTACAACTGGTGATGAACGCACTGTGCGCGTGCTGCTCGAGGCTTTGGGCGGTGAGCGGCAGATAATTGTGAATATGGCGCCGGCTGGCGCTAATACGTTGCTTTTTGTGTAAGTATTGGGACACATCATATTGCTGCTTTTTCAATCAATTAATTTAATTTTAGCGCCTCACAGTCTGGCTATGAGAGTATTACTCAACGTCTACTGGATGCCGGTGCCGATGGACGTTCTCATGCTGTCACAAAGTATTCTCCATTATACGCGGCTGTGCATCATGGTCACTATGCCATTGCCAAGCTCCTATTGGAACGTTTTCCAGAGCTGGTGCAGCAACCAACAGTGGAACGTTGGTTGCCATTGCATGCCGCATGCATCAATGGACACGTTAAGTTAATCGAGCTACTTATCAATTTTCAATATCCCGACTACCTCTATCAGACATATCGCGATGAAGAAGGTGTGTGGGAATGGCGTTTGCCTTTCGATCCAAATGCTCAGGATGTTACGGGTCAGACAAGTTTATATATAGCCAGCATACTTGGCAATAAATCCTTGTTAAATGTGCTGCTAAAATGGCAGCTGCGTTGTCAAAAGACACTAGGCAGCGAACAGGCTTCTTCACAAAGTACTCCTATTACACCCACGCGTAAACGCATATCCTTTGGCATTCAAGCTATTATGTCAAAGTTGCATATATCCGGCGAAGGTGATGCGCTTAAATGTGAGGTGGAGCAAAATGAGTCACAACGTTGTCCTGTCAATTTAAATATGTTATGTGGCGCAACGCGTGAAACTGCGCTGCTGGCCGCAGTTCGTGGTGGTTTCTTGGATGTGGCACAAACTTTGCTACAACATGGTGCTAACCCCAATATTGTGGCTAAGCCCGTGGAGGATCAGAATGATCCCAAGTGTAGCGAGGAAATCTACGGTCTAAGCAACGTGCCCATAGCGGAGGCTTGTAAGCAACGTTCATTGGCCATGGTGGATCTGCTGCTCAAGTAAGTTGTAAAGTCCGATAGAAATCTTTTACAAAAACTTTAATAATTTGATATACAGATTTGGTGCACGTGATGACAACGGCACTGCCATTAGTGTGGCCATTGCCAGCGGGGATGAAGCCATTTTAAATCGCCTACTGGCGCGTCGTGTGCATCCTGATTCTGACTACAAAATAAACAAAAAGGGTTTACCCACACCCGTTGAAGTAAATGTGTTTCTGCCCTCAGCAACAAACATATCCTACAGTGCAATGTTTCCCAACGTGCCCACAATCATAGACTGGCACAATAATATGAATGTGCAGCTTCCGTTTGTGCGGTAGGTAAAGCGCAAGACTCAAGACGCGAACCTGCGCCTTAATGCCTATATGTTATTGCTTACAGCGTCAATTGGATGGTTAATGGAGTGCTTCAACTTAATCCCAAACTGCAGGGACATCCTCGGCTTACCGAGGTCTCGCTCACTGCTATTACGCGCATTGACTTTTCCCATAATGTATTGACTAGTGTGCCATTGGAGCTATTTAACCTGGTCAGTCTTAAGTAAGTGTTTATGGCAATATCCAACCAACTGTTGTCACTTCGATTTGGTTCTTCTTAGATATCTCAATTTGGCGCAAAACAAAATCACACAGCTGCCTGAGCCCAGTTGCCAGGGCAATAGCAATAAACCTGCCTATAGCTGTCCTGTACTCGACGAACTTTTTCTGCAGGACAACCAATTGACAAGCCTTACATCAGCCATCTTTTATTTGCCGGCTTTAACCATACTGGACATTTCCAACAATAAGCTGCAGGAACTGCCGTTTGATTTATGGCGTGCACCGAAGTTACGTGAGCTAAATATTGCGTTTAATTTGCTGAAGGATTTGCCCGTGCCGCCTATGCAAACTTCCAACTCGCAGTTAAGCTTGGATAAGCTGGAACTTGAGCCTTTTGCCAATTTTGATGCCAATGAAACGCAGCGCTGTAAGCCGCGTACATTGAGCTATCAACAGTTGACGCATCGCAATATTTGGGCTGCCTCACTGGAGGTGACAGACAATGAGCTGAAGTGGCATGATTCCAAACCTGAGGATGGCGCATCACAATTAAGTAGCCTTAATATAGCTAACAATCTATTTACAAGCATACCAGCTGCCTTGCCGTGTTTGGCGGTCAATCTTACGCGACTCAATATGTCCTATAATAGTTTGAGATCCATGGGACATGTGACTAGCTATCCGGCTACGTTAAAACAACTCGATTTGAGCCATAACGAGATAAGCTGCTGGCCTAGTTTACCACGCATCTCTGAGTCCGATCCACATTTGCTTTGCTATAGTTATGTACAGCGGCAGCAGCAGGACACAGAAGAGCAGATGCCCACCTTTAGCAAACATCCAAATCAATCCAAGGCTATCTCTTTTCGTGCGTCTGTATTGAAAAGTGTATGTCGCCATCGTCGTCATCTGCGCCTGGAGGCTCTGCGCACGCTTATACTAGCCGATAATTTGCTGCAGCGCATACAGCTATCCACTGATGATGCCTCAACATTGTTTAATGAATCGGATGATGCTGATTGGAGCGTTGTTGGTGTTAGCAAATCCAAACTAATCTTTCCCAATCTCTCCATGCTGGACATAAGCAACAATAGTTTGCGCGAAATACCCACATCGCTGCATGAGCTAAATAGCCTGAGCGTACTTAACATCAGCGGCAACATACAGGTCACAGATTTGCCTCCTCATTTGGGACTTTTGACACGTCTTTGGAATCTAAATACGCGCGGTTGCTTGCTGCAGGATCCCCTCAAGTCTATGATTGAAAGCAAAAAGTACAAAACTATGGATATTATAGGCTATCTTAAGTCCATTTACGAGGACGCCCAACCCTATGCACGCATGAAATTGATGGTAGTGGGAGTGCAGGGCATAGGCAAGACTACTTTGTTGGATTTACTGCGACAAGGTGTAGGCGCACATAGATCGCGCGCCAATGAAAATCACTGGGCCAAACGCATGGGTCACACGCGCAGCTCCTCACGTTCTGGACGCGGCAATACTAGCGGTAATATATCGACAGTGGGCGTGGATATTGGCACCTGGATATGTGAAAAACGTAAAAAGGCGCCAGGCTCACATGGCCCAGTCATGTTTCGCACCTGGGATTTTGGTGGGCAAAAGGAATACTATGCCACACATCAATATTTTCTCTCTAAGCGCAGTCTTTACTTGGTACTCTGGAAGATAACAGATGGACACAAGGGATTGGCTGAATTGCTGCAATGGTTGGGCAATATACAAGCGCGTGCACCCAACTCGCCAGTGATTATTGTTGGTACACATTTCGATGCCGTGGGTGAATCTTTCTCTGCACAACAAGCTGAGGAGTTGCAGCAAATTATTAGAGAAAAATTCATAGCCATTCCGGACGCAGAAAAAATAGGCTTGCCGCGTGTTATAGACTCCATAGAAATAAGCTGCCGGTAAGTGCACGTTCTTGTACTATTCAAAACTTTATATCTAGTGAGGCATTTTTCTGCAGCACACTGCACAACATACGCCTGCTGGCCAATATAATCTATGACACGGCCTTTATGCTACGTTCCCCGGGCTCTAAGGAACCGTTGCTACTGCAGAAAATACCCGCCAGCTATATCGCCTTAGAGGATATCATCAATGTAATTGCCTGCAATCTGCGTGACGCTGGCATGGATCCTGTGCTTGATGCCGAGCAATATAAGCGCTTGGTAACCGAGGAAATGCGTCTGCACAACTATAAAAGCTTTCGCGATGCTGCTGAGCTGCAGCAGGCTACCATGTTTTTGCATGACAATGGCGTTATACTGCACTACGATGACGCCACGCTGCGGGATTATTACTTTTTAGATCCACAATGGCTTTGCGATATGTTGGCGCATGTAGTGACTGTGCGTGAAATTAATCCATTTGCGCCGACGGGTGTGATGAAACTGGATGACCTTCAGTTGCTATTTCGCAGTGTCAATGCCCAGGGTAACAGCAATCGCAGGTGAGATAAACTTGTGTGAACCACATCTCGGATTTTAAAATATTTTGTACTCTATTGCAGCTACATTGTCAGCTTGTTGAATAAATTTGAAGTCGCTTTAACGTGGGACTCACGCACGCTGCTGATACCATCTCTACTACCACAACAGGAGTCAGCAGTACCGAATACTGGCACCACAGTTAAGCTATCACAGCGTGCGCGTGGGCGTAATTTAAACTTGGGCTGTTCGGTGTCACATGATCTCAACTTAAATAATTTGATATATGAGCAGTATGCGCCTCTGGCGGCTAATGTATCAGGCGCCGCAGCTAGCCAAGCACAAGCACTGGAAATGGGCTTAAGGCGCATACTGTTGATGACTTATTTTCCCTCAGGCTTCTGGTCTCGACTTATAACGCGCATTTTAGCCGATGAACAAATAATTGATGCTATACGTAGCGTCTATATGGTCAACCATGATGTGAGTTGCAGTGTGCAATAATTTGTATTATTATTTTTGTAAAACATTTCCATATTCCACAGAAATATCTGGATTTTGATTTGCGTACCACATTGGAGCAGGATACACAATGGAACCTTTGGCAAACGGGCGTTTCTCTTTACTATGGGCCCATACTTATTTTTAAGATTTGGGAAGTGCCTTTCCAAAGTAGCGAACGCACACAGCCATTTCGCACAGCCACAAATCGTTTTAAGCTCAAATTGGATGGCATTTGGAGTGACATCAATTTAAGTTCCTCAAGCATTCTGGAGGTATATTTTCCACTGCTGCATGTACGCATCTATCAGGAATTGGATGCGGCAGAACGACAGCTACTGGCTGAAGTACAACCCAGCATGCCACTTGTGGCCAAATTGTTGGCTTTAACTGTGGATCATATTGATCTATTGCTAGAGGATTGGTATCCTTCGTTGGGCACACGTTTTGTGCACACATCTGAAGGCCGTTTTCTAATCACACGCTTGGTGGTATGTCCACGCTGTCTCAAAAAGCTGCAACAGAATGGTAATGGTGGTGGCAAAGATGCGGGTGACGGCGCCGGTTTAGATCGTGAAGTGGTCGCGTCAAACGCCAACAAATGTAACCGCAATAGTAGACGCAGCGGCTTTTTTATGCATGGAGATTTTGGTGAGGATGGTGCACTGAATGTATTCTCGGCGTATTTAAACGCTACAGCTAGAAGGGAGCGGCGCTCGGAGGTGAGTTGAGCGGGTACAGAGATTTTGTACATTTAATATTTTGCTAATTTTTAAAGGATTCTGTGGGAGGCTTTTCGGATGCTGACTCAGGTGTGGGACCGGATTCGACTGGTTCCTCGCGTAATACTTCTGTAGATGGACATCCTGTTTATAATATACCAGATACCTCGAATGTGTGTTACGCCTGGATGATAGAGGAGTGTATTCTATCGGTTTATAATCAAAGCAAGCTATCATGTCCAGTGCACTTGGAGCAATCGATGCAGCTGCTGGCGCCAGATGTTATATTCTCTGATATACCCGACAAGTATACGATCAACTCGGAGAGCATTATAAAAGGCTCATTGCTGGGTCGTGGTGCCTTTGGTTTTGTGTTTAAAGCAAGTTGCAAGCTACGTGGTGCACGCGCTTATAAGGCGGTTGCCATGAAAATGCTGCAGCCTGTGCCACCTGGTGCACGAGCCAAGGAGGTAAGCTTGAGTGAGCTGCACCGACAATGAGTACTAACCTATTTTGCTTTTAGAGCGCACTCATGGCTTACAAAGTAGCTTTGGGCAAATGGGATCGTGACCCTTTGCAGCACTCGTGCAAGGCATACTGCACAGCGCGGCAGGAATTGGCCGTATTGCTGACACTAAAACATCCAAATATTGTGCCGTTGGTGGGCATATGCATCAGACCGCTGGCATTGGTTTTGGATTTAGCACCCATGGGTGGCCTCGATTCACTGCTACGTCAATATCGACGCAGCGGCGCCCACATTGGTCCACATACCTTTCAGATACTAGTGCTGCAGGCAGCGCGTGCTATAGAATATTTACATAGAAGACGCATTATCTATCGTGATTTGAAATCGGAAAATGTGCTAGTTTGGGATTTCCCAGCACCACACAGTGAGGACAGTCCCAGAAATTCAGTGCATATAAAGATTGCGGACTATGGCATAAGTCGACAAACAGCGCCCAGCGGCTCAAAAGGCTTTGGCGGCACAGAGGGATTTATGGCTCCGGAAATTATACGTTATAATGGCGAGGAGGAGTACACAGAGAAGGTAAACTATTGTGTCTAGGCTAACATTTTATATATAGTAAAACCTCTTGCTGCTTGCAGGTTGACTGTTTCTCCTTTGGCATGTTCATCTACGAAAACATAAGCCTGCGTCAACCGTTTGAGGGTCATGAATCGATTAAGGAATGCATATTAGAGGGCAGTCGTCCGCCTTTGACACAACGCGAGACACAGTTTCCTACTTTATGCCTTGATCTTATGGTTTTGTGCTGGGATGAGTTGCCCAAGAAGCGTCCCACTGCAAGTCAAATTGTCTCCATACTTACTGCACCCGAGTGCATACATCTGCTCGATGTGGTGGCACTGCCGCATAGCGAGAAGATTGTTTGCGGCGCATTTAATGTTTTAAGTAGACCCGAAGAAGACAACGGCGGCTTCGAGCTATGGCTACCTGCCTTCAACTCCCGCATAGACATACTTGATACAACTTCGGCCGGCACTTTGCTGCAGTGCAGCAGCATATTGTGCGCGCCGCAGCCACAGGTAGCACCGAAGACACCTGAAAGCGTAGGCGGCGCAGCAGCACGTACACGCTCTGCTTCACGTACGCCCAAGGTGAACATGCTGTGCTGTTGCATCATCGATGATGCCATTTGGATGGGCGATGTGTCTGGCAATTTGCATGCGTACAGCACATCCAATTATACGCATATATTCTCCTACATGCTGGATCCTGCTATTAAGTCACCTGTGATAAGTCTAGTCTATATGCAGCACATTGCACGCGTGGCTGTGGGCTTGCACAACGGGCGTGTTTTTCTAGTGGATGCCACCAAAGTGCCCACCAACTGCGCCTTTGCCGAGGGCTCGTTTGTGCTGACTGAAATATGTTCCGGCTTTGTGTTGCATGCTGCCTGTGCGGTCTACATAGACAAGTAAGTTGTTCATTCAATTGAGCCAATGTGTTTGTAAATCTTGGTGTCTTGGTGTCTTCTGCTTGCAGCAACTACGAGCTATGGTGCGGCGAGCTAGCTGGCAAAATTAATGTATTTCCACTGAGTGAAGCGGGTGTTTGTGGCCATCAGGCATTGTGCCACAGCGAGGAGCCCAATCTTATTGAGGATGTCAAGGTGGCACGCATGTGCGCCAATGATAGCCATGTCTTTACATGTCTCTATCCTGGCTTTATGGTCTATCAATGGAATGCTGCGAACAAACAAATTGAGAACAAACTAGATTGCTCCAAGTTGCTGCCCTGCTCGGAGTCGCTAAAGAGTATTGCCATTGATGAGCATTTAAGCTTAATTAAATGTCAAATTTCGGCATTGGCTGCGCACAATGCGGAGTTGTACGTGGGCACTACTTGGGGTTGCCTCATAGTAGCCGAACTACAAACCTTGCGTCCCATAAGCGTATTCAGGCCCTATGAGAATGAGGTGAGCTCTAAAGTTTTTAATGCCTTTTATATCAACTTTTTCTAAAATCTGTCACATCTTGAACAGATAAAAACCATTATTTCGGTGCCACATCCGAGTGTGCCGCTTATTGCTACAATTGGACGCCGCTATCGCTCGTTGATCTCACGTTATGTGGATGTGCCGGAAACCACAAGCATAGCGTCGCAACATATGAGCACGCCCACACATGCCAGCGCGAAAGTCTTGCCACCAACCGATGTTGATAATCACATACATTGTCTGCTTTGGCGTGCCAAGCACTGGAATTAAATGGATCTCATCCAACTAAGTTTTTGTTAGTTGTATTTTGCTATGCTCTTTATGCCCTTGGATCCAAGTTATAGGACAGCTTTGCAAGCCGATTGTTATGTACTTCAAATTTATAAACTCGAATTCCAAATATTACAAACATTCCATAAATTCATATTAAAAAGATGAAAGATGAAAATTACAAAAATAAATACCCAACTTCAGAATTCAGCTGTCCGCTGTTTGAGATTCTCGAGCCATTGAGTTTGCCGATATAGAGGATTGACGACTGCGCGAGTATATGGAGGCTGAGCTCTTCAATACCCGGCTGTAGTTATTGAAGTCTATGACAAAGTTAAACTCTTCTTTGAGTGCATCACGCACGGACACCTGAAAAACACAACGTAATCATAGCCGCCGTCCCCAGAGTGAATTTTCAAAATATTTACATGGAAATGTCGCGCTTTGCGTACAACAAATAGAGCCCAGCTAACTATGCCATACAGAAGCGCGCCACAGCTGCCCACGAGCAGCACAAAGAACACGCCCTCTAAGTTATCCATGGCCAGCGGTGTAGCATCGGGCGCGTCCTCTTTGGTCTGCGCAAATAGTTTTATATATTGTAAGTAATTCCAAATACGTTTTTAGACATATTTACCGCACAAATGCCGGAGCCCACTTCGTTCCACCATTTGTTCTTCATCTTTTCCAAAACGCCTTGTTCCTGCAGTTCCAGTAAAGCATTGTTGAATTTATCACGATGTGGCCAGTCTGGGTTGAGAGATATAATAGTCATTTGAATGTTATGCAAACTTCTTTATATGCCAAACCAACTTTTACGCATAGCTATGCCATAGCCCTTCTCATCCAGCGCTTCACCAATCTTTTTAAGATTACATTCTCGTTTTGTATTGTACTCTATAGATGTAGATTCCATTAAAAAGGCATAGTTGGTGCTGGTTTTCACTCTATCGACGCCCTCTTGATTGGTTTCAGTTAAATACTCCGGATTCTCCGTCATAAATTGATTCATTTTCTTATAACGCTCGTCCTCCGAGGTCTAAAATATAAAATGGAAACTCTAATTTCCGTAAATACTTCTACTCCATAACTTACCAAGAAGAAATTTCTGGTGGAACCCGTGCGCTTGGCGCCGTATACCACACCGCCTTTGTTCTCAGCCAAGTCATCGACACTGTCTATCAAACTTTGCGGCTGCTCTATGGTCAAAAAGGCAGCCAAATTGGCCGTATAGGAGGAGACTATGATCAACGTAAAGAACCACCAAAATGTGGCCACTGTTCTGGTAGATAATGCTCTGTGGAAAATTTGCATAAAGTCTGGCATGTTTTTGGTTAAACGAATTTAGCTACTTACTTGGGTCCAATTTCGGAACCTTGTTGCAGCAAGGCGCCCGTGGTAAACCAAATGGAGTTGCCTATGGTAAACTGATTTTCCAATTCTGTAGGTTCCTCTATGCAGGGGTAGGGATTATCCCATTCGGTAGGCGACAAACGACCCAATATGAAGAAACTCAAGGAGACGGCTATAAAAGAGAAGCCCAAAAACCACCAAACATCCTCCGAAAAGGGATCCATAAATGTAAATAGCGCTGGAGGTGCCTTTTGTGGTTTTAGGTAAAGTATGGCAATACCTAAAACAAACGGTGGAATAACTAAAGATGACTTTTTTGGGTGTTATTTTTTATAAACTTGCCTAGATTCATGAAGGGTATAGTAAAATCTATGGCCTCCTCACGTTCGGAGGTAATGGTTAAATCCGTTATGGCCAGATCGGCACGCTGTAAAGGAGGCATTAAGCTGGGATTGCAATAATACAGTGCTTTAACTTACGCCTTGCATAATCTCTCTTAACATGCCCGTTGATTCATTCGAGGTCTTATTATAGGAGCCGTAGTCATTGCCACCATTAATAAACGTAAAATTAAAACCCAATTTGTCGGCCAATTCCTTTATGAGATCCACGCCGTAGCCCTCGTATTGACTATTACCTTCCAATTGCTTGTAGCTCTCTACCAAACTGGCGTAGGGCTTGTTCTGAAAATAGAGCAGTTTTTGGCTTAAGAGACACATTTGTTATAGATACTGTGCTTACGGGTACGGAGAGCAGTACAATAAAGGTTTTGTTTGCCAGCGAATTGTCAATATTGTCGAACTGAGAATTGGTGTGCGCCAAACGCTGTGATCTATAATCTCGCACCTCATCCCAAGTGCCAACTTTTACAATACCCGAGGGTTGTAATTCTATGACATCCAAACGATAGCCCTTGCGCACATTGCCCTCAAAGTAGATGGGTCCTGTGAGCAAGCGATCCTTTAGGCGCAGCTGAAGGAACATAGTGACCTGGTATTAGAAACATAAGAATGTAATTTTTTGCTGAACTTACAGTACGCATATAGTTTTTGAAGGAGGAACCGTCATCTCGCACACTTTCCGTGCGTTGAGAGCAGTTTTGCGCCACGGGCTTGAAGGGAAGATTTTTCAGAGTTTCGGCAAAGAGCTGTACCGCATCAAAAGTAAGCGCCATTTCTACGGTTATCGGACAGGAGCCTGAAAAAGTACAATGAAATAGGTGGTAAGCTACTATTCGAATTATTTTGGGGTTTTTTGTGGAACCAGCAATCATAACCTGCAGTTCCGTATCAAGCCTACCATTTCTAAACTCATCGTGATCATAATCGTAGCCCAATTTCAAAAGCAATTCCTTAACCGCCATTTTTTCTGGAGAAAATAGACGTAGACTTGTTATATTCGCTTCACTGTACTTGTATTCCTCCAGCTCAAAAGAATGAAAGTCCAAATTTCCAATTATAAAATTATAGTTCTCATTAATAATGCCAACTTGTTGGGCCTATAAAACAGAATGCTCTACTAATACGTTCCAAATATTGATGAAGAAAGACTTACCTGGTTAAGGAACTCTGGCATTGTTTCGGTGGAGCCCACAACAACTATGCGATTATCCACAGATTTTCGCACACGTCGTAGTACCGGCTTATAATTACCATTAAGCTGCATATCATAACGTAGAACGGTTACAATGGGTCCATTCATGCCGAAGAGTGTGGTCAGCTCGTTCAGTATGCTTAGATACTCAGCTAAAAGGATATCAGTAGTTTATACGTATTTTAATATTGGAGAAATACTTACCGGATTCATAAAGAAATATAAAACGAGACCATTCGAAAGCCATTATGAGACTAAATAGCGCTTTGGATAGATCGGCTGGATGCGGATGCAAGTTAAAGCCCTCAGAATGCTCACTCATATGTGAGTAAACATGGGGTATATCCATGGCATCGCATATGGACATTAAATGTACAGCTGTATGGCGCGAAGATGGTCCAAAAACACCAGCTATGCCCGTCTGATAAGAATGAAATAGTTAAAAGATTAAAGAATGATTGAAAGCAGATGTTGCAAAGAAACGGCTGGTAATTTTTAAAATGGGAACCTAAAATAGAGAATTGCATTCTATGCTTTCTTGAGAAATGCTTCTTAATTTTTTTATAACCCTTAACACTTTAAAATTTCTTTCTAGACTTGACTTTATAGATCAAGGCTTTCAGTGTCTGTCGGCAACGTATTGGTAGCGTATACTCCTCTAAAACCGAAGATCAGATTTTCGATTTCCTGCAGCAGCAATGGTAACTTGGTTTTTAACTGGTAGGTAAGAGGTTATATCTTAGGCGAAAAACCTAGATTAATCATAGATAGTGCAATGGGATAAAAGCCATTAGTCCATATTCTCTTCGAATAGCTGTCAATAGAGATATCCCTATATTCCGCTTTTGGAGCGATGACAGCAAGGCTAAGGGGATAAAAATGATTCACTTAAAAAAAAAAGGGTGAATGATACAAAGGATCGAAATTTAAACGTAGCAGTCTTGGGACTCAGAGATCAGGCTACGAGTTTTGTAAGACGAGGTTTATGTAAAATGATTGTTATGACGAAAGGAAATGCTTGAGATTCGTTTTCTTAAATTGCTTCAGGCCAACTCCCTCTGAGTAGATGTATCCAAACTATACGATCAAATTTTTTCAATTGTGTACCCCAATTTATTTTCGGTCATAACTCTCAGTAGATTCGATTTCTTAACCTTCTTCAGGCCAACTGGTATAGCTAGCAGAGTCGTACCCATATTTACCCAATTCGTAAGTATATTCCACTCACTAAGAGAGTTAACTCTTATGAGTACGACTTTTATATTTTGAAGAAATGTCTAGACTCCAAAGCTGCTAAGATCTACATTAGTCACGCCTTTTCTGACAAGGCTGAGAAGCGTATTTTATTTCCAAAAAAATGATTTGTCTGTTCATACATAGCTCTGCCTGCTTACCTCCAACATATTACATAGTCGTCCATAACTCTGATATGCATCTCCATAGTTAACCTCTGCTTTCAGTGACGATAAAGCGGTTCCGAGTTCCTCATTAGCAACATCGATGGCATGATCAAATACTATATTCATTTGCTCCGTATTCTGATCGGTGAGTAGACCTAAAATACCAAAGAGATCATTTCGATTTCACACATCTTCTTAAAATTACGCTCCTAACATTTTTGATTATTTTCACTCTTTGGCTTTCGCCGGTTTGTTTATAAACAAAAACTTGACCTTAATGATTTGTTTTGGCGGCGTCGTGTTTATGTTTATTCCCAGTGCCTATATAGCGAATAGAGTGCATTCTAGAATATTTTAACGACAACGATTTCCAAAACACAAACAAATACTCAAAAGCATTTTTATGAGCTTTCGGCGTTGATGGAACGAACAGCATGTTCTCTTTACGAAATATTAAAAATAAATCGCCCGTTGAAAACGATTTGTTTGGGAACAGCCACAGTTCTGTTGAAAAACTTGAGGCACACGACATACTTTTCAATAATTTTTCTTTCCACTGAACTTACCTATGGGTACTGTGCCCATATTTTGGGAACTTTCATAATTTGCATAACTTCCATATTGGGCGAGAATAGTGCCAGTTTTAATGGTTAGTAACAAAAACCATACTAAAACATCGAACACTTGCATTTTAATATTGCATAAATTGCTACTGAAATATATTACTTGAAACTATATATACATTATGAGTTGAAAATTGGAAAAACTTTTCATTTGGAATTTGAAGACCGCACGCGACGAGCGAAAAGCACAGACTGTTGCGAATATATGGCTTTTTTTCTGATGTGTTCATGGGGATTTTTTGGAAAACTTAAAAGAGTAGAAAGTTTTGAAAAGCTTTGATCTCAGCAAAGTTTATTTGAAAACACAAGTACATTTGAATATAAAATAAACAAATTTTTAGTGTTTAAGGTTTTCAATCCGCCTGCACGTTCTCTTCCGAATCTGTTTTAATGGACTCTATGGACTGTGAGGAGTTACGACTGCGGGAATATACGGATTGAGCGCTTTTCAGTGCGCGCTCATTATCCGAAAAGCTAATGACAACTTTGAATTCTTCAACCAGTGCAGCCGTAAAGGGTACCTGTTGGAGGTAAAAATTATTACGATTTCTACTATTTGCTAGTTGTTTTATGACTTACCTGATAAAAATGTGCTTTTTTGATGACAAAAATGCACCAATACATAAAGGCAAAGACAAAGGATAGGCAGGAGCCAACGACAAGCACAAAGTACACACCACCAAGATTATCCACGCCGAGCTCTGAAGGACCATCGGCATCGCTTTTTGCCTGATGAAGTTGAAGCATAGATAAGTGGGGCGGCAAAGTACAATATAAATCGATATGAATTGAGATTGGCATGAAAGAAGAGATAAAATTGGGATAATTTAGGAATAAAACTGCAGAAATGTAGAGATTATCGGAAAGGATATAACGTTGAATGTTGAAGCAATAAGGGTAAAATATAAAAATAAAATTCTGTTGCAGTTTTGGCATAATGGAGACAAGATTTGGTAAGCTATATCTTTTACTTTTCTAGTTTTCATCTCCTAAACTTCAAGTTCTAGCGATTAAAGTTGAAAATTTTGGCGTATATTTTAATGGTTAGGTAATGAGTTCTGGTAAAATAAATTTAATGAAAATTTAAAAGATTGAGATAAGAAAAGAAGAAAAAAGTCAGACAGATTAAAAGAAGAATATAATAAAGGCAATAAAATTGGCATAAACTTGCGATAAGTTGAGATTAACCCAAACTCCAAAAATTTCGACATGAGCCTTGGCTACCCCCTTAGACTTACACTGCAAACACCAGCTCCAACTTCATTCCACCATTTATTTTTAAGCTTAGCCAGCACACCTTGCTCCTGAAGTTCTAAAAGTGCATTATTGAACTTATCGCGATATGGCCAATCTTAAAATCATTAAGAAATTACATGCTTGTAGTAGCTTCCTTTTGAGAATCGTGGATAACTCACTTTTTACCATAGCAATACCATAACCCTTTTCATCCAAAGCATCGCCAATTTTTTTAAGATTACATTCTCGCACAGTATTAAACTCAATCGATGTTGACTCCATGAGAAAGGCATAAAGTGTGCCAGACTTGACCTTATCCACACCATCCTGATTCGTTTCTGTCAGCAGATCCGGATTGTTAGTCATGTACTCGTTCATTTTCATATAGGTCTCATCCTCGGATGTCTTAAATGACAAAGTTTAACATTTGGGTTTTGCTCTATTGAATTCTAAAACTTACTAAGAAAAAGTTTCTCGTAGAGCCCGTACGTTTTGCGCCATACTGTACGCCACCCTTGTTTTCAGCTAAATCTTGTACACTGTCTATAAGGCCCGTAGGATTCTCTATGGTCAAAAAGGCAGCCAAATTGGCGGTGTATGATGAGACAATAATAAGCGTAAAGAACCACCAAATGGAAGCAATAGCACGTGTGGAAATGGCTCTGGGAGAAAGCAAAGTTTCAAATACACTGAGAGTAAATTTATTCCGGTAACTTACTTGGGTGCAATTTCGGAACCCTGCTGCAATAGCGCACCTGTCGTAAACCAAAGGGAGTTATTTATGGTAAATTGATTTTCCAGCTCCTCTGGCTCGTCAATACATGGAAATGGATTATCCCATTCCGTAGGCGATAGGCGACCCAATATGAAAAAGCATAAGGAGACGCCCAAATAGGCTATGCCCAGGTATAACCATACCTCACCGGAAAAGGGGTCCATGAAGGAAAAGAGTGCTGGCGGTGCTTTTTGTGGTTTTATATAGAGAATTGCTATGCCTGTGTATGGAATTATACATAGAGTTGAGGAAGAAAACCAGCTTCTCGTACTTACCCAGATTCATAAATGGTATAGAGAAATCGATAGCTTCTTCACGTTCCGATGTGATAGTCAAGTCTGTTATAGCCAAATCTGCACGCTAAGAAATAAATGCCGATTTACAGGGATTTTGTGAGATAATCCCGTGTTTGTAACTTACGCCTTCGACGATCTCTTTTAACATGCCGGTGGTCATGTTTGTAGTCTTGTTAAATGAACCATAGTCATTACCGCCATTTTGAAATGTAAAATTAAAACCCAGCTTATCCGCCAGTTCCTTGATTAGATCTATGCCATATCCTTCATATTGACTGTTTCCTATGAGAGTATCAATGCTCTCCACTAAGCTGGCATACGGCTTGTTCTACAGATTACAGAATTGCAGAATAAACATGGAACGCTCTTCAAATTCTCTGACTTACCGGCACAGATATGAGCACTTTGAATGTTTTATTCACCAAGGAGTTCTCATCATTATCATTCAGATTTATAACTTGTGGAGGACGCTCAAATTCAAATTCTTTACCCTCCTGCCAAGTGCCAACTTTTACTAGACCTGAGGTCTGTAGTTCTATGACATCAAAGGTATAGCCTTTGCGTACATTACCCTCAAAGAATATGCGTCCGGTAATGGTTTTCTCCTTGATTTCAAGCTGTGGATAACATTTGTGTAGAAATGGCGGGCTGAAGAAGTGCTTTACTTACGGAACGCATATAGTTCTTAAAGGTAGAACCATCCGCCTGTACGTTGTCATGCCTTTCGGAACAGTTTAAGGATATTGGTTGATAGGGTAAGAGTTTGGTGGTTTCAGCAATTACACGCACAGCATCAAAGGTTAAGGCCATGGCTAACGTTATTGGTGTGGAACCTAAAGCAGGGAATAAGCTATGAGCTCGGATTTATATTTTCTCATAGTCAAATAGAGGGATTTCGCTCTATAACATTAGAAATTTCATTAGTTTTGCTTCCTCTACCACATTACGGATACAGATTACGAACACCCAAACATTACAAAAAAATTGGAGAGAACTTTTCACCAAATCACAAATCGCTTTATAGTTTTTGAAGAAGTTCTTATAGTAGGAATTTGAACCTTCCGCAGTAAGAAACATTCAACTTTAGTTTGAAATAAAGAATCACCCGTCTTGACGATTAAAAATAATTATCTGTAATTTATATAAATAATTCGAAGAAGTACCCAAGAATATATAGAAAGAAAAAGAAAGTCGTTTTGAATTGAGCTACCCGAAAGCAATACGTCAAAATAACTCTTATAAACTTTAAAGATTGAAAAACTGCTTGAGCTTTGAGATTGTATGAGAACATGAATTTTCACTAACTTCATTAGGAGTTCTGTTTTAAAGTAAATGAATTCGGTTATAAAAAAACTTCGACTTTAGATTGAAATAATAATAGATCGTTTACTTTCTTAACAGAGTTTAAAAAGTAATCATAGAATAGCTCTGAACTTTAGCCTTGAATCAATATTTAGTACCATTCGAGTTCTTTGAAGTGGCTGCCACATAACGAAATATTAAATCTTAATGAGTTTCGTCGTATATTACAAAACCCCACAGATTACCCTGCCATAGTTCACCCATACCCTGCGATAGTTATCTGTAGTACACAGTACATGCAATTTTCCGATTCTCACCATTATTTTGCGGTTCGCTCACGCCCAGCGTGGTTTGAAGCACCTCCAGTAGCTCACGCACTTCCTCCTGTTCCGGCGAAAACATGCGTATGCCTGTTATATTAACCTCACTGTATTTGTATTCCTCCAGCTCGAATGTATGCAGATCCAAGTTGCCCACAATGTACGTGTAGTCCTCATTCATAATGCCCACCTGCTGTGCCTGTCGTAATAATTCAGCTACGCCCTCCGAAGAGCCCACAACCACAATGCGGTTATCCTCGGACTTGCGTATGCGTCTTAGTACGGCCTTGTAATTACCATTTAATTTAAGGTCGTAGCACAGCACTTTAATAACAGGTCCCTTTGTGCCATAGAATGTCATAAGATGGTCCAAAATGGCCAAGTAGTCAGCTGCGGTCAAGATTGCGGTTATATTGATATGGAGTAGCAATTGTTTGCCGGGACTTACATGACTCATAGGTAAAGATAAAACGTGACCAATTGAACTGATTTATAATATCGTAGAGCGCGTGTGCTATATCTTGCGAATGTGGATGCAGATTGAAGCCTTCAGTTTGCGCATTCCAAGATAAGTGTGGGTAAATAAATGGTATATCCTTGGAGTCGCATGCATTGAGCAGATGTGCAGCGGTATGCTTGGAGGCAGGTCCAAAAATTGCACCAATGCCATTCTGCGGGTATTGAAAATACCCTACTTAAGCAGCGGAGTAGGTGTTGAACTGAAGTGCACCTACCTGCATTAGACCGCACAAGTAGCCAAAAGCCAGCACGGAGTTGCCGTATGGTATCGTTTCGGTTTTTCCTTCCAAAGGCACGCTGAGATCGTTATTCACCACGGATATGGCATGCTCAAAGGTTTGACGTATTCTATCTGTGGCATCATCGGTAATAAGACCTGTGGGATTGATGCGTTGGTATGAAGTGCGGCAGCAAAGAAATCCCATTGTGAGACCCTACCTATAGGTATATTTTGACCGCTTACAGCACCGTAGATGCTACTGCCGTAAGCATAGACGCTACAGGGCAGTACTATGCACATGCACAACGATACGAAATGCATTTTTTAACAATTAATTTAGTTAGATTTTTTCAAAAACTCTTCATATTACATGAATTTTGTGTTTTTTTGAGATATCTATTTTTAATATATATATATTTATATACACGAAAGTTCTTATAATTGTAGCGTGGGCGCTTTTTTTTTAGGTTCCATCCACGTTGAGCAGCAAAACACAACTGGATTGGCATCTTTTAAAAAACATGCTCAAAAGTTTTTCCAAAATATTTTTTGTTTTGAACTTGAAAGCTGTTTGAAAAGTTTGCCGCTAGTGTTGTACAATGCCAGGAAAATGCATATTTTTTGTTTTATTTATTTTTATTTTAATTAAAATTATCACAAAAAGTTAATTATTTACACTAAAATATAATGTTTTAATGCTTAAAAAAAATTAAATATATAATTTTATATTTGGCACAATTCATTTGTTCTAGAAAATATATTATTTTTTTACTACTGCGAGTACGTAATAATACAGGTTGAGTTTTGGCAAGTTTGTTCTTTGAGAATGTTGCTTCCGTGAAAGCGTTTCAATCTGCAAATATTAAAGAAAATCATTAAAAATTAATTATTTTAGTTTTAAAAAAAATAGTTATCGTAAAAATAAAATTGGGATTTTAGCAATATTTAAATAAAAACAACAAATTATTTTCTATTAGGAGTAATGCCTTTTACAATATTGAACTACCAACAATATATTGAAATCTATACAGAAAATTTAAAACATATCGACAAACGAGAAATATGTATTTCTACCGATTTCCGACTTGGATTTTAGAACAAAAATCATTAATAAAATAAAGAAAATTCCGCAGGCTTAGCACAACGTTTTATGTAGACTTTAGAATTATCTTTAGATTCCAAGTACTTTTTAGCTTCGATTTTCGTTTTTTTTTATATATAATATCGAAGAATATCCAAGAAAATTGAGAAATTTTTAAGGAGCTGTGATTTGATATGAATTTTTAAAGAATATATTTTGAGAAACTTTATATTTGGTCTTGTGTTCTACCAAACACCTAGAGTTTGGAATTTAATTTAATCATGAAGCGACTCTCAAACGAAGAAGGCTTACAAGTTATTAAATATTATTCTGAAAATCAGCTTGAAAAGTGTTTCAGCATGTACAGCGACGAATTTAATTTCTGGCTGAACGAATAGTTACAAATTAGTATATCAAGAGGATAATGCATCCCTGTTTGGTTTACAATCTCGCCCATTAGGCCTTACGGCGCGATTGACGCACTGAAGATCAATATTACAGAATTTATACGTAAATAGATAGGAATATTTAATTATTTTTTCAAAATTAAATTTTACCAAACGGCTTACTGAAAGCAAGATTTTATAAGTTTTTTGCTGAATTTTATGTATAGGGATCTATAGTGTACAGCCGAACCCAAAATGCGCCTTTATGCTTTTTGAAACAGTGCTACAGGTTTGTATCACACCACCGACCTTCGGCTTAAGGGGCGACTACGCTAAAACGACGCTAACTAGTTCCACTAAATCAAATTAGTAAGCCCCTGAAAAAACACCCTTTAGAGTAAGTGAAAGATGGAAAAAATATCATTATGTGAAATGTGAAATTCTTAGAGAAAAAATAAGACTGTTTTGGTTTAGAACTTCAACGATATTATCATCCATAAATCTTAATCTCTCGATTAAATAATTTAAAAAATTTTTTTCTATTCTACAAAATTTGTTATTTACTTCCTACTGGCCAATAGCATGCACATGTACCAATGTTTTTCGAAGCAATGTATGTCAATGGCATCCCAAAGGTTATCCATGAAGTTTTTAAAATGGATGCAAAAAAATCCAGAAAATTTTATATTGAAGTTATTTTGTTTTATAAGAAATTGAATCCTCTTGAAAACGGTTCCAAATATGTCGATACTTTAACAACCGAAAGCAAAGCATAATTTTAAGTCCTTTTAATAAAGTGAAGGTGAGAAGCCCCACACAACCTTCGAGCACACGTTATCATACTGCATGATTTCCACGAAGCTTCCTTCTTTTCCACAAAATTAATAACGCAGCTACTACAAAATTCCCAGAACTTCCTCGAAAACTACACCAACAGTATATCTAGATGATGGCCTTCCTAGAAGTTCGCTGCTGGAATTCGAACAAATTAATTGATTGCATTCGTCTTAGCGAAATGTAAAAGTAGCACACCGATTGCCAGTTCATTAAAAAGACAATTGAAGAAGTTCGCATTTACCAAGTGTTGACCCCTCTCCCAATTGCTGGGCATAAATCTCCATTAATTAAGTGCGTCGCAGCGAAGTGGAATGTTGACAAAACAAGCGCTTATTGAGCAGCGCAACTGGAACTACATATACTTGGTGTACCATGGAGCAGCAGGAGAAGAAGGACTGAGGCAACTGAGACAATAACGAGGAAATTGACAACAGACACGTACTCCGAATCAAGTGAAACCGAAAGTGGAGCAATTAATTGAAGATGCCGAGTACTGGGAATGATGGCTGGGTGGGGGGAATACTGTTCCAAAGATGTGCCAAAGTACTTACCGCAAGTTACAACAAGTTTGAGTCAACTGACAATCGTTGTGTCTGTGCAGAGTGTGGGTATTGGGGGCATAAAATACTCTTAGGCTATAGGTAACAAGTTTCAGTTCAGCTACCAAACGCTGCATTTATGCACGGGATTCATGGGCGTTCCGGGTGCACACTGGAATTCACGCGCAAAGTCATAGGAGTTGGAGAGTGTGCCAATAACACGGAAGCGTCCGGGACTATGTATGGCTGTATTGAGTTTATTGCGTACGGCCTCGGGACGCATAGCACCGCACCAAACCTGGCCAAAGTTGAGAAAGAACAGTTGTGGACCAGTCATATTCAGGCCAGGTAGCATTTCTTCGGCGGCTTCTTGTGGATGTTCGTTGAGCCAGTGCTTGTAGGCATGGAAAGCCTGACGTAGGCCTCCATTGTCGGCAATATTTTCACCTAGAAGTGCAGGCAGGTTGGACAACATTATAGAGAGTTCGTCCTCGAGATTAAAGCAGTTGTGACTCACCCTGCGTACTCTCTCCATTAAGCGTAATGCCCACTTCCGTAACCGTGTAGTTGCTGTATTGTGCGATTATGCAGCGTGCGCGCTCATCGAAGCCACGTATTGATGAATCTGTCCACCATTTGTGTATATTACCATTTCTATCAAAGAGTCTACCCTTGTCGTCAAAGCCATGTGTCAGCTCATGACCAATTACCACGCCAATGCCACCAAAGTTTAATGATTTGGGAAAATGACGATGGTAGAAAGGTGGCTGCAATATGCCAGCCGGAAACATGATCTGATTCTTATTGCGACTGTAGTAGGCATTCACTATAGCTGGTGCAGTTTGCCAGTTCGTCTTGTTAACGCGCTCAGTTAGCTTGGACTGTTCCGTCTTGGCCGTATGCAGCAAGACATTGAGCGTATTTTCAAAATATTTATCCGGATCGACTTGTATGCCAGCATATTTCTCATTCAGCTCGGCGGGATTAAGTATGAAGTCGGGATAGCCAATTTTAAGTGACATGGCATTGACCTTTTCCTCAGCTAGTTGCTTGGTATTGGCATCCAGCCAGTCCGTGGTCTTTAGTATGTCCCGAAAGGCCTGCTGCAGTTCATGTGTCATGCTCAGCGTATCTCTTTTGCTGTTATCATCAAAGTAGCGACTGACAAACATGGAACCCACAGCCATGCCCATATTGGTGTTGACCTGTTCAAACAAGCAAGTTTACTTTTGGTAGGACTAGAAAAATTGCACGTTTAAGCTTACCTGTGAAATGCACACCTTCCAGCGCTGTGGGCTCTCCTCGCGCCCGAACAGCGCATGATAGAAGTTTTGTTTGATGTCGTCAAAGCGATCGTCCACATTGTTAATACGATGACGCACAAATCTCCACATCATATAGTTTGCCAGTAGCTGTGGCTCAGTCTCGGAAAGCAGTGTCACTAGATTCTTCATGTAGTCAACGGCATATATGACCACTTCCTCCGTATCGCGCACATCGCGTTCCTGCAAAATGCGTAGGTAGTTTATCCAGTCGATTTCAGGAACTGCCGCATTAAGCTCCGACAAGGTCATGCGTTTGTATAGCTGCAATATTTACACATTAGAGTATGTAAGATTTATGCATTCATCCACATCGCTTGCTCATCTACCATCGCATCAGTACTAACCTTAGTCACATTAAGACGTTGTTCCGCGGGCGCCGTAATCCTTGCTAGTTGTATCTCAAAGCCTATAAGCTGCGTGGCCACGCGAAACGCTGTTGCCTTGGAAGCACCCAGTTTATGCATTATCTCAGACATGTAACGTTGATATGCTGACAGATACTTGGCATTACTTTGCTGCAAAAAGTATTCCCTGGTCGGCAAGCCCAGTCCGGTCTGATCGAACTGTATGATGTTTTCCTCTGAATTCTTTATATCTGCGCCAACCCATTGCACAATCAGTATATCGTTATTATAGCGACGTAGTGTTGCGGCGAGATGTTGCCAATTGAAGTTGGCTTCCGACCAATTGGCATCCAGCACAGGCCAGCCACCCAGCTCCTGTATAAGTCTGTGCAATGGCTCAAGGCCACGACGAGCCAGCAATTTGCTGTTGACGCAGGATTTGTACAAGTTTTTGGCTTTCAGCTGTGCATCATATTGTGGCTTGAGGTATTCACTTGCCTTACTATCTTCTGACTGTTCCAACTGCACTTGCTCATCTTTCGACTTGTCCTTATCTTTATCCCTTGACTGCTCCTCTTCTTTGGACTTATCCCTTGCGGGCTCTATAAGACGTTTGCGCTTAGTGCTGCTAAAATTGGATCTACGCTTATAGCGCAGCAGTACCCGATTTAGTGTACGACGTCGGCGTACTATATGCTTACGCAGCACCTCTGCCGCCTCCGCTGCCTCTGCTGCACTCTCTTCGTTCTCTTGCAGCTTGAACAGATTATTTCGTATTTGTGTTTTTTCCAGCTGCACGCTAGGGCTGGTCTTCTCTAGCAGATTGCGTAGCACCAAATCCAGACTTTCACGCAGCATTTCAAAAGTGTCAAATCCGGCTTTATCTTTAGGTATAGGATGCAGCTTTTCCCAGTTACCGCAAGCATATTGGTAGAAATCCACGCAAGGATCCGCTTTGGCATCCATATAGCGTGTCATTGTTTTGGCCTGTGCCAGACGTATGCCGGCACGTGTGCCTTGCTCGTTCCAGAAAGATTGCAGTGCTGCACTTGTTTCAATGATCTGTGCCTCCAATTCTTCAAGACTCTCTTCCAAAGGTCGATCCGTTTCTCCAACATCGACCATAACATTCGCGGCCGCATCACGCCGTGTACGCTGCGCCCAGGACCAGTAGTTAGGTGCTTTCTGATTCTTATTGTTATACAAATCGCCATATGAGTCTAGGACTACATCGGAGACAGTATTGACATCTAGTATATTACTTTGCCTGGACGCAGCTTCGTTATCATTCTCCAGACAGTCGCGTGGCAGAGAGTTGGCGCTGTGCGGTAGAAACGAGGTGCGTGTGTCTTTCAGCAGTTCACGCTCCTCCAACTCGTAACTCTCGCCAATGTTGTAGCGATAGGTAAGACAACGCTTAGCACGCTCAGCAGCATGTTGCTCCAATTTCTCACGTTTGGCCTGCGGCACTAGGAATTCATCGTTAATCAGCTCATTGTAGGTTTCACCCTCGGGCAGCAAAGACTCGTAGTCATCCAAAAATGCAGGTAACGCATAGTTGGCAGACTGCTCTCTCTCTCGATGACGCTGTTCACTCAGCTGCAAGGCCGATATCATGCCATCCATGCGTACAAGGAGCAGCAACACCAGCAACAATGGCAACATAATGACTGGAAGTAGAAGTAGAAATTTACAGCAGGTGAAACCGGGACACCATTGCAGACGTCCAGTTTGCTGATTCACACCCAGACCGAGCTGAACACGCTTTTCCGCGCCTCGGTGTACTTGTGGCAATCCACCAGGCGGCGGCGTGTGGCTAACGATCTTGAGCGTTGCAGGATGTCTTTGACTATGACGGCTCATGGTGTAGGAAGACTTATGACGTCACACGCGCGGATGTTATGCAGTCACGATTTAGTTAGTTTATTTTTTTAGTTAATGCGCAATGGCCTTTATACTTTAATTAAACGCAATTTTCGCACGACGCAGTTACCCAACGTAGTATGATATTCTCGGAAACTTTTACGGTAGCTCAGAGCGTACGGGCGCATCAGTTGCCCGCGCATAGCGTACTAAAAGATCGGACCAACATGTGCCAAGCTTCGTACAGAGACTCAGTCCAAGCGATGATCAGTGGGTTGGCTGCTTTGTAGACTGACACAGCGGCAGGGAGCGCTGCTGGCAATCACGGCGCGCGACAAACAATTGAACGACGACGCGACCGCATAACTATTGGACAATCAGTCAGTCAGTCGGTCGGTCGGTCGGTCGATCTGGCCGACCATTTGTCATCATACCCTGGTTCTGTATGTTCCTAACTAAAAAACGCGTCTCTGTTTATTTTTACTAAAATACTATATGATACTGGGCTTTTGCTGCTGAAGATCTTTATTAGTTCGACGCGGCGCTAGTGACAATGAGTGAAATTGATGAGCATGGCTGGAGTAGGGGGATATGGGCCAAACCCATGCTCTCTACCGGCAATGCATACAGTGGTCACTTGATAAGAGTGATAAAACTGCACTAAACATATAAGAAAAAAGTCTCTAAATATTACAGGATTGTTTGCATATCCTTTACTTTAGAATTCTGTATATTTCTATTTCTAATTTTAATGATCCGATCGCTGAACTGTTGTCTTTTTGATCAGAAAAAAGGAAACAAGCTGTAGTAGAGTTTACGATCTATAGTCCTAGAAATTATTAAAAACTCTTGGTTTTGGCAGAAAACTTTTGGATTGGTAACGCTACCACCCTATTTCCTGTAATAGTAAAAAGTTTTCCCAATTTTGTTATTTTTCAGTCAGGAATTTCTGGAGCTATAACGACAAAAAGAAAACATTTGTAACTTCAAAGCAAAAAGCCAATCATGGCTTGAACTTAAAAAAGTGAAAAAAGTAGCTTAGCTTCCCAAACAGAAAGAATTCGACAAAGTGTAATCACTCATTTTTTGGTTTCAGCTGGACACTAGCACGTCACTGCTCCAAATTTATTATCCACAGGTCTGCATTTTAGAGTGAACTATACTGGGTCTCCGAGTTGGTATCGGAAATCAAGCCTTAAGAGCTGACTTTTGTTCTTCCATAAGTTAACCATTTGTTTGCTGGTAAAAACTACAACTCTTTGTAGAATTTCTAGTTCCTCCCAATTGAAGCCCGTTTTCCTAAGCTTGGTTCTAGCCTTGTAGAGCCTAGTCGGCATTACCCATTTCGAAATCTCAAATACTTATGTGATTAATTTACTGTACGAGTTCTCCACACGAGGTCTCACTGTAGCCGCATGTTTACAAGCTATTGTTAGGCCTCTATTTGTATAATTGTAACGTTCCATGTTTTGGTCAGTGCGTAAGCGAACTGTTTAAATCAATATTTATTGTTGTTTTTTGTGGTAGTTGTTGTGCCGGTGCAGGTGCTTGACCCTGGAAACGTAATCTGATATCTTTGGACAATTACAGTTGCTCAGATATTGTCATGGGTTGGCCGTCATTGGGTGGGTCTAAGGCTAGGTCCATAGAACATATCTTTGACACAGTTACAGAGCCATACAAGCCAGTACTTCCGGTTCCATTAATGTCTCTAATATGCGCTAATTTACATGCTTTTAAATAAATATGTTAGACAACAAGAACAAGCTCATCATCAGCGTTATCATCATCGTGATCCACAATACATTGTTGAAAAATTAGTGTCATTATCATAGAATACAACCTGCTCTTTTTTTTGCGCTGTCGATCAACAATGACCTCCGTTTGGGTTCAAATCATCAAATTGAGATTTAAATTAAATCAATTCAATTTAATTTAATTTCACAAAACAATTGTAAAACATAACTTTTCCAGCAGCTGCCAAGTAACTACCTAATATACAGTCAGCGCGAAAAGTGTACGGACATAAGTGAAATGTTTAGAATATTGTTATCGTGAGCAATTGGAAATACTTTTCTTTAATGACTTTTCCATGAAATCATATAATGTTTCCCGCTGCTTTTGCGACAAGCCTGTTTCTACAAGTACCAATGGGATATTTATCAGAAATTAAGGTAGGGGTTTTCAACCAGCTTTCAATGACTATTATCTTGCTACAACTTTCAAGCCATGTCTTCCAGTCACCGTCGAATATATTTTGCTCTTACTGTAGTTGTGGGGTTTATAGAATTTCTTAAGTTCTGTAAAGCTTTTTGACTTGAACTGCGCCTTACCCTCGTCCCAGCAAAAAAGTAACTATTTTCGGGAATGTCAGAATGCGTTGGAACTTGATTCTTTGCTTCGCTATGTATAGGGGCATTAGGTAAGGTTAGTATTACAAGATTATGCGGGTAATTGCCGGCATGCGATGCCATCTAATGGACCTTAGAAATAACTATAAGTGTACACGCACACTCAATCGCACACACACATCCATACACACATACCTAAACACGTGTACACATTGTTTTTGGACCTTTGACGGACATAAAAGCTTGGAGCTGCCACAAACTGAAATTATGCCCTGAATTTTGTTTTCATAAACATATTTATACGAGGGTTGCGTTGAAACGTAATAAAACTAATTATAATGGGTACTAATATGTAGGATTGTGGGCCTCGATAGCGTTCTCGTCGGAGCAGCGACAGGTCGGTGATACGATTCTACATTGCAGCACTGGAGCATTTGTCTAGCAAATAAATAGTCGCGTTTTACCTAAGAAAATCTCTTTTTTAAACTCGAGATTCCTGTTCTATAGAGATGCCTACATGCTGCGCCTTCGAAGCGATGACCATGGTCAGGGGAAATAAATTTATATATCATTTGTTGAATCTATTGTAGGCCCCAGTAAAATCACTTCTTCTCGCTTTACTGCTCAAAATATACTTAAGAATCCTGTTGCTAACATATGTATTTAGTATATTGCTGAGTCTTAAGGATACAAAGCTCTTTAATAAGTTATTATACACATTTCTACGAGAGTTGCTTTAACAATTTATAATGCCAATAACAATAGGTACTTGTGTGTAGTATCTACTGTAGCTCTAGTAGAATTCATTATATCCCCTTGGTCAACATTTTCTTAAGAGTTCCATGCCAGCATATGTATGACATATAACTTAATTTTTTTTTTTTATTTAGGGATATTAAAATTAAAAAAATAACTACAACGAGCAAAATATAATATAAATCTAATCGGTATTCCTAGCCTGATGAGCGAATTTTTTATAAATATGCAACGTCTTACATCTGGTGCTGGCTAGGAACTTGGATTTTCAATGTAAAAGATGAAAATAGGAAGTGACAGAAAAGTTTAAAAATTTCTTAACAAAGCAGCCAAAAGCTTTGAGCAAGTTGGGGTTTCACGGGAGTTCGTGATTGGTCAAAGATGCTCAGTTTGGCAAATTAAAATGAGTTAGGATAGAGAAAGACATTATTTGCATAGACGGTTTGTAAGATAGAAAATCGTAAAGATTATTATAGTCACTGCATGAGACGCGAAAAGGATCGTGTAATGCATAATTGGATCTATAAAATGATAGTGCGAGAGGTCGAAAATTACGAGTTTCCTTGGTTGGAATGATAAAAGAAACTTTGTTTTAGAGTCATTGAACCCGAGTAAGAGCTTATGCAAAAATAACACGCCATGGCATGTTCCCAATTTAAATCCCGAAGAGCAATAATTAGAAACTGTTTTTGAACAGACTCAAAAATGTAAAACTATATATTGCTTGGACTTAAGGAAACTATGCTCTGCCATAAGAAATCGTGTATACCGTAGTTTGATAAAGATTTTCATGAGAAGAGCTTATGGTTTCTACATACATTTACGGATCGAAAACTTATTACACTTAAAATCATAAAGTTCAAATTGTACATAAAAAAAGTTTACGTACGAGATGCAACCGAAATTTGTATAATTTTGAAAGTCAACAAGCAACCCTCGCCAATGTAGTCTATGCGTGTGCTTGTAGTGCCACGTGTGTTTGTGTGTATGTGGGTGCTCCATGAGGGGAAACTGTTTTGTTTATTATGCGTTGCACTTGCTCCACATGTTGTCCATGTTGTTGTCCATGTTGTCGTCCATTGTTGTAGTTGTTGCTTTTGTCATTTAAAATTTTCATTGCCTCATATGCTAATTTTAGCCTTAAACCTTTTAATTAGTGACTATGACCGAGATTGCCAAACAGACCTATTTAACAGATCTAGTATATATATATGTATATATATATGTATATGTAGTATATAAGTAGAGACATCCATGTACACATGGTAGCATGCATATATATATATTTTAGTAGCTGTATTAGATATAAGTGAATTGTATAATTACTTAATAGCTTTCAATTGTAATTGTATTTAAATGCAGTTGGATACTCTTCCAAATGCTGGAGCATTTTAGACTCGACTTAGTCTTGTAAAGAGATGGCAGTAGGCTAGAGTGCGGTAATTTGTTTAAAATCTCTTGGAGTTGGTGGTGAAATGTAAATGCTTATAAGAGGTTTTGTTGGGGTCTTGCTTCAATTAATATAAAAAAATTAATTAATTTCCCTTGACAATGGTCATCGCTCCAAAGGCAGAATATGGAGGCATCTCCATTAATAGCTGCTTGAAAATAAGAGGGAGCTAAAGCTTATAGCGGAATCCAAACGGCGGTGTCTTTAGAGAGATACAGATGTTCCTAGGTCTGTTTATTTGCTAGCTATGCCAGTGCTAGACAAATGGCCCAGTGTTGCAGGCTGGAATCGAACCAATGAACTTTCGATTTAGAGGCGAGTAAACTACCACCACGCTAACGAGGGCCTAGATGTAATATAACACAACACGTAAAGGGTGAATTTTTAGCAAATAATTTTTTGGCTACACTATTTTACATAGCTGGCGCGGCTTATTTGTTTTGTATAACATTTAGAGACATAAATATTGCCGAATTTATTCGTAAGATACCGGCTGATAAAATTTGTTGAAATTAGACCCCGCCCCGCTAGATTTAGTATAACATAAAGGGTGATTTTTAAGCAACAAATTTTTTGGCTCCACTATTTGGAGCGCTAAAACACATATATATCGCCAATTTTATTCGAAGTTACGTTCAAGAAATTTTTTTTTAAAACTACATCCCATTCACAGAATACGAAACATTAAATCTAGCGATTGTTCTTTTGACTTAAACAAAAAAATATTATATTAATATAAATTTTATAAATTCTTTTTTTTTACAAAAGTCAAATTAAGGTAACTGAAAAATCACCTTTTATGAATCACTCTGTCAAATTTTTATGACAATCAGATGTACATATTCTAAAGCTTTCAAACAGCTCAATAATCTTTGATTTCTAAATAATTTGTTGCATGTTTTTTAATTTTTTAAAATATTAACACTATATATATACTATATTTTTAAAATTCCTGAACACTATACAAGTAAGTCCACATTGGTAACCCTTATTATAGAGCTACTCTCATAATATAATAAATATAAGAAATATAATATTTTTTTGAATAAAAGAAAATAATAAAAAAACACTTAAGAAAGTTTGATACATTTTCTGGTCATTCACAATTTTGCTTTTTATTTACAAATTGCACTAAAATATGAACAAAATAAATACTTTTAAAAAGCGAAAAACCTCATTTAGAATTGAAATAGCTAAAAGTGTATCTCCACAGCCTCTACGATTCTATTGGCTACAGTAATTTAATATTTGCCTTAACTTCATCTTACAACATGCTTACTGACCCCATAATCCCAATTAACTTGTGGTTAGAGTATTGTATAGTATAATATTTCTCAAAAGGTTAACGTACGTGGCGGGTCTTCAATCATCTAATGACAGTGTCAACAACAAATTATCTCTCACTGGAAAACTGCTTATGAATGAATTGAAAAGCTTTAAAAATTATTGCTGCGCTCACTTTGAACTCATTTCAGAGTATTTTGTATACAAAAGATCATTATCGTCGAATTTGTTTGGGATTTGTGTGAATACATTTGGCATTAATTAATTAGCTGAATTATCAACGACTAAAGTCAGAGATCAACATAACCAAAGTATGCGCATTAACTTATGGATTTTACACAAATGATTGACAAGGACAATGTATGTGAGTATATTAGTTTAGTTCTGGCTGCTGGCGATTAGAACTGGTTTGGCTGGTAGATCAGTTTAAGTAAATTAAATGATGTGTGGGATGTGTGTTTATAAACTTTTTAAAAAAAAATCTAGATTTGTTGCGAATTGTAATCAACTATTGGCGAGGGTTTGCTAGAATAAAAGCAGCTCTCTTCCATTCGAAGTAAATCGTAGCAACTTAAATTTTTTAAGTCAAAGTTTTAAAATATTTCAAATTTTGTTGTTGTCAAAGTTGTTGCTTGGAACAAAATATTTTGTTAAGTATTAAGCATTCGGCACAGCGAAGTCATTTATCGAATTATACAAAAATAAACTCACTGTTTTGAGGTCTTTTGATTAAAGTTTCGCTAATTTTTCACTGGAACGTCACTGCATTTCTTTGGCACACAAATTTTTTCCTTTTTTGAACTTTAGAAATATTTTCCGTTTTGCAAAACGTTGTGCGCTCTTCGAGCGTCGTATTTGCTTTAAAATTGATTTTTGTTGCGATTTCGAAAATCGATTTGCGTTCTAACGTAGCTGCTGCAGCGTTTCTTATCTCAGTCAGTTGATGACGCCGCCAGACCCGTCCGAGATATTATACAATCATCTGGTTGTTTCTTTACCCGTCCAATACTACAAAGTGTTGCAACTTTATGGATCTTAATGGGTTTTGCACTTTGCCGGCATTAAAATTAATTAAAACGT
This sequence comes from Chymomyza procnemis, assembly GCA_035046065.1. Lineage (NCBI taxonomy): Eukaryota > Metazoa > Arthropoda > Insecta > Diptera > Drosophilidae > Chymomyza > Chymomyza procnemis. Next base: position 2,306,530 of record JAWNOJ010000026.1, read on the forward strand.
TAATTGATTTTCGACGATTTTTTTTTTATTTTTCTTTTTGTAGAAGGCACACGTTTTCATTTAACATCTGTCGTACGGTTGTTATCTTCCTCATAGTACACTAACCCTTTAATAGATGGATTTTAATTTTTTTGTTTATTTTCATTAACAGGTGATTAACTTTTCAAAGCTTTTGCGATTCGATTATACAAAGTTTTTCGACTTTTTTTTTTTGAGTGAATGAGTAATAATTTGGTTAGAGTATTTTTGACAGGTTTGTGGCAGAATAATGAAACAGCTAAATATAGATTGTCGATATGGTCAACGGCAAAATTTTCATTTACATTTACTTTTTTAATATATTTCACTTTTATTATAAGATTTGAGATAAAAGAGAAACATAAAAATTGGACGAAATACTAGATTTTTTGGCATAAGCCCCTTAATGATCATATATTATTTCTACAGTTGCCATATATCCGATCTGGCCGACATAAAGCTTGATCGATTAAAATATTAAATTTATTTGATTTATGTATCTGTCTTTGAGATTTACTTTGCTTTATCTTTTTTGTTGAAGCTTTTTTGGTTGAGTTATAGATTCCTATAGACATTGAGCTTATCGCTGTAAAAATTAATTCAAATATAAATCACTGTTCCGACTGGGGTACATATTTGAAACATCCCGATGCCATTATGATTTTCTAAAAAAAATTGTCACCAAAACTAACAATTAAACATAAGTTAATTAAAAAATAAAGAAATTTCTTAAATAAAATTAAACTTGGTCGAATTCAACTTTACAGCTTTTTGCAATTTAAATTAATTTTCCCAATGCGTGAAAATAAAAACAATAAAAATAATATTAAATAAAAATATATATATATCGACTATAATAAAATTGCAGTCAATGACAATTAATTTTATTTTTCACCGCCCAATGACAATAAATCAATTTAATTGAATAAGGTTTTTTAACCAGATGTAATGCCATGCATTCTATTGGGGACAATTGCTGTTTACAGTTGAGTCTATCGACCATAACTCATACGGAGTGTCAGTTATTATCCCATGTCCGACGTCCGATGTTGATTTAAAAAGAACATATCAATTTGACGGGCATAGACCACACCTGAAAAGTCAATCGAGTGCTCCCTCTCCGTACGTGACTAAATAAGTTTTTCGATTGTAATTATATGGCATGGAGGGTGTACTTACTACCTTATAGACAGACACAACTATGTGTCAATAAAATTTATTGTCTTACGAGTTTCTTGTTGCGCATAAATATCTGCTCCTTTTCTTTTATACACTTACTGCCCCAAGTAAGGAGTACATTGAGTTGCAGGCAAAGTTATAAATAAAATACTAGGGAACGCTACTTACTTACTTTAGCCGTCCTCATCAGCTTTCGCCAGACTCCTCTCGTCATTTTTACCAATCCGAAAGGGACCGAAGATTTTGCCAAGAATTGTTTTTCTCGAACACTCCACACGCAGCTGCATCCGCCCAACGTGCGCTGTTTAATGGAAGCCTAGGCGCTGTGCATCTTTATTTGTTGCCATAAGATCTACTTTCGCTGACTCCTTTTCAATTGCAGAAAACTCAGCGGTGACATCTCACTCACATCTCAGTGGCGTGTGTAAGGAATTTGACTCTTTTACGGAAATTGCCAGGACGATGTATAACAGACTTCCGCAGCACTGCTTTCATTATGAATTGGAATACCGAACTTAGATAGTGTTGCGTACATCCCTTTCCTTATCCTCTGTCAGCCGAACCATTTTCATGGGTCTTTTCCAGCATTTGGCGTAGAGTGAGGAGCTGGTGGATTTACTATGTCTGAAGCTGCACTGATTTAATGTCATATTTTATGGTAACAAAACAAGCATTGCCTATTAAGAACGCAGTGTATTTTGAAGTCACCCTGTTTCAGTTACATCCGTTTCGATTGTTTTGGCCATTGTTTGCATATAACTCCTAAGTCGAAGAAACAATAAACTGTATGAACGGTCCATAAACGCCTTTGGTGATTGGGTAAATAGATTAATTTGTAATTGTTTTTCAACGCTTATGATAAGTTTTCCTTTTATTTTTATTACTCAAGTTAATAATTCACATATTTGAGTGTATACGCCTACGTGTGTGGGTTGGATTGGGTATCTGTGTGTGTGAATGTATGACTGTGTTAGTGTATCTGTGTGTATGTTTAGCTAATTAAATGGAGCACACAGGGCAATAAAAGGCATTGATAAACTTCACAGTTGGCGCCATAAGCTGGGGCATAGTTTTTTAGGCTAAAAGTCTACTCTTAAAGCCATAAACTAACCAGCGAAAGAGAGGTTTCTGAACTATAGATTCCACGGCGTTACTTCATAGGCCGGACGTGTTAGATTTGGTTAAATATGCAGGCCTATCTATACCTACTCCAAATTTATGTTACACTTTATTCTCAACTGGGCACCCTGTGTAAGCAGTTTATTTGAAGTCAATAAAAATAGTTGATTCTGGCGCTATGTTGAAGTCTTTTTTATTGTTTTTGTAAATGCTTGCATGCGGAATTATTTTTAAGATCCAAAAAATCCGTATAGACTTCAAACAACCATGAAAATGAATCTATAATGCCGGAGTAGCGAACTTGTTGTTTGCGTAATTTTGAACGTAAAAAATCTGACTTTATTAAGGGAATATTATAAAATCAGCTTTATTTTTATCTAATATATAAAAAAGTTTTATTTTTCGTCATGACATTTTTTTTTGTCATAACATTTGATGAAAGGTTGGGGTTAACGAGCGAAGCGAGCAGGGGGCAAAGCCCCTTAGTTAATTATAAAAATAAATTTTTAAATGTGTTGGGATTAAAATATTTCGAGCACTGATCGAAACTTACTCTTAAGGCGGTAAACTTACGAGCAAAAGAGAGGTTTCATGGATTTGGTAAGAGATGCCAGGTGGGACCTTTTTCATCTGTTAACTTTAATTAAAATTTTCTAAAATACTTCATTTGAGATTAATAAGTTTAAGCTTGGGGGTCAAATACTTTAAGAAATCCTTTAAGGGCAGTGTCTTCCACATGTTTTGACTTGAATTAACTTTAGGTGATGTATTGACTGCGACCGTAATAGATCTATTGGGCTTCTTACCTATACTAGAGATTATTTTTTTTAGGCCTATAGAGAGAATTTTATGGTTATCAAAAATGTTTTCTTTATTATTTCACTTGAGTTCTTCGGACTTCTTCCAACGGACTCTGTTTTGTGCCGTGTGCCTAACGGTGTCCCACGACGGGCTGAGCTGAGCTAGTTCTTGAAGAACGGTTCATCTCCAAGTTGCTTTTGGTCGTATAAACGCAATTATTTTATTCAGTTAATAAAGTTTTATTGACAGCTTAAATCGTATTGTAACACTTAAACAACATTTATTTCAGCTAAAGTTTTCCACACAAAATTTTCCCATGAACCATAAAATAGCAAAGAATAATAAAAATAACTTGACAAGTTAATAAATTAAAAACTAAAATCATTTCCATTTGGTAATTTCCTGTTGTCCACTTTGCTAATGCATTCTATATATATATTTCAACTGACAGACCAACATTAAGCCCACCAGTTGAACTCATTTATTAAGCTAATTATTGTTAAATACTAAAAAGATTAAACAAAAAATACAGTCTGAAATGTGAAACAGCGAACCCGAAAAGTAATAAAAAAATAATCCAGATCCAGTTGCGGTGCCAGGCAAAGCTGTCACCTAATGGAATTTTCAGCTGGGAAACATAAAAAAATGTAAAGAAGCAATGCGACTATGATGTACTCTATATGTTGGTTCAAACTTTGCGATCTCAGTGATTGCAATTACCAAACTTTTTAGCTAGAGATGGCTTATAGGAGTCCCATGCTAAGACTGCTGCAATCCATGGGACGCATAATGCCGATGTCAAAAGCAAATTATTAAATGATCTCTTATGATATGGTAAGAGTTCTAATCTGGAATTTTTGTTACGTCCTAGCTCTTATCAGCTCCACAACTTGTACGTCTCTCTATTTTACCTGTGAAACTTAAGATATCGACTAAAAAAAAAACAGGATAATAAATATAAACTTTATTACTCTTTTTAAAGTAGTTAAAGCTTGTCTTATGCTTACATGTTTTTTAAAAAGAATTTATGACGGGATTACGCAAAAAGTGAAAAAATAGGGTTGAGAAGAAAGGATCATAAAGTAAGGCTCTTGCTGGATTTGCTTTATAAAGTTCATTAATCATGAAACACCCACTCTATGATAATAATTTTATAAGAGATTGCCTGCTTGCGAAACACTCTGGACTTCTATGCCATTACAATTTCGGGTTACCCACTGAAAGCAACATACTCCTCTTACCATAGAGTATCCCACAAAAATTAGCGCGCTTTTTATTACAAACACAATTTTGTGGCTATAAATTTTCTACTATCGATCATTGTCAAGTTGTGAGATAATTTGCAATAAATCTCTGCGGCATTAGAATCGCCTCGGGTGCAACACGGCGTATGTGTAATTTTGTACCATCGGGTAGGTAGTAGTGGTAGTTGCTCTGGCACCCACTAAGTGCATTATTTGTGGCATGCAACATAAATTAGGATAATTACAATTGCACCCACAAGTGCCATTTGGTCTGTGTGTTTAGTTGTTTTTTTTGTTGATTTTAGCCAAATTTGTTTTTTGGCCAATAGTCGAAATGGCCGCATGCAAGAATTTTGATTGCATAAATACTCGGTACCACAATGTGGTGCAGTCAACCACAGCGAACCACAGCGAACGACAGTTGCCAAATGTTACTGGACACTGTCGGGCTTTGAGACTTAATGAAAATTAGCCGAAAAAATTTCACAAACTCCTGCCGTACGACAGCAGAACAACTGGACAACTGGTCAAAAACCAATTCACAATTAAGCAACGCACAGTGGGGCAATTACTGAGAAAACCTGTCTAAAAATTATTGCATATATAAGGAACGTTTAGGAAAATTATAAAAGTTTTTACTCACCAGCAGTTCCAATCTTCGTGTGCTCTTTATCGAACTATAATTTGGAACAAATGTATTTTTCGGCAATTTGTCATTTCGGATGTCATTCATGCCACTGTGCGTTGCCCAAAATGGTGCAGCATATTTAGCAACAATTTAACATGCTAAAATGTTAGTTTGTATTAACCCGGCCTAAATGAGTTGGCTTCACCAAGATTTTGTGGCGCTTTATGAGCAGCGGTGGCGCGCGGTGGTGCGTATTACCGTTCCCGCTATTAGCTGCAACAAGCGGCAAAAACAAAATCAATTAAAACGATTCGTTGAAGCAAAGTTCCCCCCCTCTACAACGTTAGTGCAAACTGTATATTGGCCAACGGAGTTGTTGGCCAGATTGAAAGCCAGACATAGTTAACCAGGCGGCTCATTCATCCGTGACTTTGCACTTTAAAGGCGGCAAATTGACTCGAAGGCACACAATTTAGTTTCCATGCGCCACCCGCTAGAGATTGTGTTTGGCTACGATCATTTCCAGCTATTTGTGGCTATCAATGTTGCATGTTGCACATGCGCGAAGGTGTTGCAGTTTGACTTTTTGATACGTTTGAAAAAAAAAAAAAATATAAACGCTTGCGGCGCGATCGAGTTGCACAAATGGATTTGAGTGGTGAAATGAGCTGTCAAAGTAGCTTTGTTGTAAGCATAGATTATAAGCCTTGGAGCTGGGAACGTGACTTTGTAAGTGAGCATGACGAGAAGGGATGCTGTGGCGTAGGTGTTGTAAACAGTTTGACTTCTGTTTGTTTTGAGCGCAGTCAGCACACGCACATGTGTCAATTTTCTCACACGAATTTGCGTGATCGCTGCTCTTGTGCTCAATTGCGGTTTTGCTGACTGATAACCTATTCAAAGGAATGTTTGCTTGTACAAGGATTGGTTAAGATGATGCTAGTGGTAAAATGTTATACCAGCTGGGTGCTACATCTCTAGTTGGAACACGTATAGTTTAGCTTGATGAACTGCCTTTGGATGCATCCTTATGAAGAGAATTGCCTCTAAGCCAGTAAGCAACATATTTAGACCAATGAATAAATACGTCCAGTCATCGTTATATGCGAGCTTATGATATCTCTTTAAAGAAATTGACGTAACATTATCTGCGTCACTTTAGATGCTCAAGATCGACTATAATTATAGTCGTTGAGAAGTCATAAGGGAACATTTTTCACTCACCATCTCTTTGTGGAATTAGTTGCCCCAAGCCCAGTTTTAGACGCGCTTTTTTATTAAAAGAGAAAATAGATTTTTTTCGAACAATTCGCAACAAAGTGATATTTTTTTTGTAGATATAATGCATAAGTCGTGGACCTAGGTAGCATGAGTGATAGCGTACTCGCATCTAAATCAGAAGGTCAGTGGTTTGATTCCAACTAGGAAAATCACCCTACGCTCCGTCTTTGGAGCAATGACCATAGTCCAAGGAAATAATTTTAATTTTAATACATAAGTTGGATACCTTTAAGGCAAGAAATCTTTGAACCATTGGGAAACTATTAGATTGAGATTATATTATATATAAAAAATTTTATTTCTACTTGACTATACTGCCATCGCTCCGAAAGCGAAGTATTCAGATATCTCTATTAAGAACTGCTCAAAGCGAAGAGGGATCTACCGTTTTTTTTAAAGAATAGAGATTTACTTAGGCAATTAGCGTATTTTTGCTAGCAATGCCAGTACTTTCAGCTACAACTACGCTACAGATGGCTGGCATATAGTTAATGAATTTCAGTACTGAACTAGGGAACATTAAAACTTGTATATGATTTTATTTTTACCATTATGGCTGCGGCACCTTACCGGGTCCTGCTTTGACCGCGCCTTCTTTAGTTGATCACTCCAAGGAAAAATAGGTCGTCGGCTTTCGTATCAGAAACCTTCTTCGCTGGAGCGTCTTTGTCCATACGAACGACATGGTCCAACGCAGACGGTATGCTGTACTACCCTGGCGCTCATTGTTCGTGCGGTGGCGATAGACGTACGCTATTCGAAAAGGGAACGATGATTTTGCGAAAAATTATCTTTCGAATACTAAAAGTGCAGGTGCATCCGTACGCGACACATTTTAGGCTTCTGCTCCATATGAGAACACCCGCATGATGAGGTCACTGCTACATATTTGCTTACTATGGGCTTATTCTTCTAACCTCCAGACTGAGAATATTGTAGGTGTGGATACCTTGACATTTTCAGAAGTAAAACCCTTCGCTATAACTTGGGAGCCTAGGCGTCGCGCATCTCTATTTTTAGACAGCGTATACTATAGCTGTGTTATATTTATTTCACAATTACCCCATAGAGCATTCCTCATGTTGTGGCACAAAACCTCTTATGTCTTATAAAAATATATTGTAACCAATCATGGCATTTGTAAGTTTTCTTGAAATCGAAGCTCTTTATCAATGTCTGCTTTCTGTTACGCATATGTTTTGACACAATCACTCTACATATTATGTTATTATCAATAAATCGCAATTAAAAAATTGACTCGTTAAATGCCTTCTATTAAGTACATTCGTCTGTTTTAAAATAGCTTTTTTTAGTTGACACCTCAAACGTCATTTGTGTGCAACTCACATTTGTGCTACCAACCAATTTCGTGTCACGCACACATCACTAATCAAGACTCATTGAATACCTGCATACATCGTTTAACGTTTAATTTACACGCAATCTATAAACCTCGTACGCATTTTCACGCCCAATCAACATCGGCGTTTGACCCTGACAATGACTTTCGACAGTTTTGTACAAGAAATTCCCGCAAAACGCGTTTCTCACGAGGTACACCCAGCGAGACAGACAGAGAGAGATCGACAGACACGCGGCAAGTGCAACTGGTTTTTGCTGTCAGACCCAAAAAAAAAAAAAAAAAACGTATGCGGCGCAGACAAGGCCGTTGTCACTGAGATTGCGTATACGCAATGTTGGCCGGCAAGAGGTAAGTGGCGGCATGTGGCACGCATGCGTCAAGCACTCAAAGACTTTAACGCAATTCACGATTGCCGTGATTTGTCACACTTGTTGTAGTTGTTGTTGCCAATGTGCAGCGGTGTTAATATGTTGAAATGTTTGTTATTATAATGGAATTGGAATTCATATCTTTAACTTGCAGCGACTTGTTGCCACAACATCAACATCTCTGTAACTTTCTCACTTTTATGCCAATTTGCTTGCACTGCGATTGAAAGTGACAATCTTTCAATTTTTTTGTTTTGCCGCAAATCGGATTTGACAACAATGTTGTCATGTTAATTGCAAATTATGCAAATCGATTAGTGCAATTCCTGTGCAGTAATATAGCCCATTCGCAATGCAGCATTCGTTTGCGGCTTAAAAGCTGTGCTGCAAAAAATAAAGCGTAATTGAAATGACTGGCCAGTATTAACTCCGTCTCCATGTCCTAATTAAGGGCAAAGCAACTCTGAACAATGTACACGCAATCAGCCTGTTCTATGAATTGGCTGCATGCTGCCGCTCCAGTCCGTTGCGCTGGCCTAGCAAGTCCGGCGGAATCTTTTAATTTTCCTTGGAACTATCTTTGTCTGCGTTTTATGCTGCGCCTGCAGTGAATTTGCTTTGGTGCCCCCTCCTCGCTCTTTCCGCCTCATAACGCGTAATTAGTTTTTAATCTTTCTTCGCTTAAAAAAATACTCTTGCCAAGAATATGCTAAAAGCGCAATTGAAGCATTTAAAGATAAGATGGTGGAAGTTATGGCAAAAACTGCGCCAGCACCGATTACTAAGCTGACCAGGTCGCGTGGAATAAAGTTGGAAATTGCGTTTATTAGATTGCTTATAACTTAAATTTATAAAGGAGTACTCTGAGATAAGCAAAATAGGAACGTAAAAAGGCCGACCCTGTCAAACAAGATTGAAGTGGAATAACGAGATGCTATGGTCTAGTGGGAGATACTTCAGTCGACGCTGCTGTTGACTATAGACCTCGGCAGCGTGAGTGGGAGCATAACGTTTTTTTTATGAAGATCTTTAAAGATGAAAATAATATTCGATTTAACTCAATGCTATTTTCATATTTTCAATAAACAGCTTGAGACAGCTTCCTTACAATTTTGTATCATTCTCTGACGCAATCCCATTGACTTAATGAACTTGGCTCTGCCGAATGGGACGAAGTCTATCCCGGCTGCGGTTTAAAATAAATGCTGCATATGAGATTTATTTATTATTTTTATGCATAATGCTAATGTAGAAACATGGTAACTGTCAGGGCGGGTTAATTAACCTTGAGAGTGTCAGATGTCAAGTGCCTGCCGCCTGTCATGCCACACTCGGCGGCAGATACTAGATAACAGATACCCATCTGACAAACTTCCCAGCCTCATTGTTGCGTCTCAATCAATCAATTCAAAAGTTTTATTATTTCGACACAAATGTGACCTTTGTTAAGACTTGTTTGTCTAAGGTAATAATCCACACAATCGTACAAAAAATAGGTATATGGAGTCTATAAACCCATTGTTCAAATTTTCCGCTCCTGTCATGGGAGAAGGGCTCGTGCGCCGCAACGCACACACACGACACGTAGATTTGAAAGTATAACTGTCAGTTGACACTTGAGCGACATTTGTTTTTTGTTATTTTTGGTTTGGAAATGGAAAAGATAATGTATCTTTTAGTATGTGGAATGCTCCCTGGGCAAGGTGTCACCCACTACACACTATAAACTACGTGACCTTGGTGTGAAGTGGAGTCTAGTGTAGCACATAATGGAAATGTCAGTAGCATTAGTTTATCTCTTTATTTTTTTTTTTGGGCCTATATCCAGCCACTTCACTTACGTTTGCTGTCAAGGCCAAATGTCTGTCATATGCCACAAGGCGTACTAAGTATATTTATTTATTTTTGGCCACTTTATTTGAGAGCTTCCCGAAAATATTCGTTCCATGTTTGCTGCACATTCAGAGAATTTTAGCGAATTAGTTTACCAAAAAGATAAGTTGGATTATTGCATTTTTCCTGAATTTTTTGGTTTGGTTCTTTTTGCCACAACTCAAAGGGCTGCCAACTCAAAGCTATTCCATAGAAGTGTGCAAAATCACGGTATTCTATAACTTTTTTTATGGCGTTCAAATTTAATGCCATGTTACCAGTCTTTCGCTCCACTTGGCCATGTTATTTTATGGCAACATGAAAATTTTTCGGCCGTCATTGTTGCCTCGTTGTTGTGCAGCTTTTGCTGCTGACCAGCTGAACGTTGCACAGTGGGACGCGTGCGTGTTCACGTTAGTAAAACGAAAATAATGATTGTTTGAAACATTAAAAAAGCATTTTCTGTGTATTCCAGTGCCATAAAAACATTGTTATATTGTTTAAGTTGGCTCTATTTTACAAATTTGTCTTTCGCGTCTAAAAATCTAGGCCAAAAGAGTGTAGAGATAAATGGTAAAATTTTTACTTTTAGAATAATCTGTGATTATCCATGATATACATATATTCCCTATAAAGGTCTATATGACGGAAATATTGGCAGTATAGGCTTTGCTTTTTTTTATGATATGACCCATGACATATATGAACCTCTTTGTTTCAGTGAAGATTTAGGAAATGATGAATATTGTCACAATATGGCGTCTAAGAGCAAATTTATTTTAGATTACGACCCATTCCAAATCTTTCCAAATATGATTTCTTTCATATGATCGTCACGGCTGGCTCGGATTAAGTCCAATTTGATCGTCCAATTTTCGATTACTTTTTCCAACATTTGTGGCCGTATATTGGCAATAACACGACGAATGTTGTCTTCCAATTGGTTAAGCGTTTGTGGTTTATCCGTAGAGATCAATGACTTTGCATAGCCCCAACGAAACTATTCTAGCGGTGTTAAATCACAAGAACTTGGATTCCAATTAGCAGGTTCAATACGTGAAATTAGGCTTAGGTTACCAAAAATGTCTTTCAATAAATCAATTGTGTCTCGAGCTGTGTGACATGTTGCGCCGTCTTGTTGGAACCACAGCTCCTGGACATCATAGTTATTCAATTTACGAATGAAAAAGTTATATATCATGGCTCTATACCGATCACCATTGATTGTCAAGTTCTCGCCATTATCGTTTTTGAAGAAGTAAGGACCAATGATTCCACCAGCCCATAAAGCGCACCAAACAGTCAGTTTTTATGGATGTAACGGTGTTCCGACATACATTTGAGGATTATCTTGACTCAAAATGCGTCAGTTTCGTATTGTTTGCCATTCAACCAAAAGTGCACTTGTTCGCTAAACAAAATTCGCTTATGAAAATCGGAAACAACGGCCATCTAGTTTTTGGCCTATTCGCCAAACCTACGCCTTGCTTGATGATCGTTTCAACTCTTCAATTGCCTAACAAAACTGCCAATAAATCACTTGACAGCTGTTCAATCGGTCACCATCTTGAAAAATAATGCCAACTTCTATTCTATAACTCGAAAAAAACACCCTTTACATACAGTTTCACTTTTAAAAGAGTATTTGGCAACTAACAATTGATCTTTACGACAATACAAAATTCCTACAAAATATGACGACAATGGCTACTATATGGCTATTTATCTTAAAGTAAGTTAATTTAAATTTGAAATTTGCTTAACTAGACATATTGCAGGTACATTCTTTGTAACATTTCACATAATGAAGTCATATTACTCCTTAACTAGACATATTTTAACGAAATACATTCTAACATATGACATATAGTCATATGACAGCAAAAAAATATGAATAATTTGCCGTCATCTACGCAAAATATTGCTTTTGATACACCACGTATTGACTAATTTTTAACTTTATTTCATTTGGCCGTCTAATAGAAAATATGACGAATATGACGTATATGACGTATACATATTCCAATTCGGCCGACTTAAGAAACCGCTCGGTGTAACGCATTTCAGCACCCGAGATGAGATCTTTGAGAAATCGAAGATGGCAATTGAAGCGCACAATATCGTTTTTGATATTTTTCATTTTCTGAATGAATTGCGAGAACTTTATGATCAAGATAGTATTTTACAATGTGACGAAGTAGTTGCGTTTTGTTCAGCAGCAAATCGTAGAAACTCTTCCTGAATGCTAGCATTTTAATAAAAATATTATTAGTTTTCTACTTAGAGTCGATTCTCCGTTTAAACGGAAATATTAGTATAATTTTTTAAAATTTTTATGTTCCCAAAATTTCTGCAGCACCGCTGACTTTTGCTCCACAGTGCATCGGTTGGCTCGTCAGTTTGGCTCCACTCAGTTCCGCTGAGTTTAGGTTGGGCTGGGTTGGTGTTCTCTGGTTGCCGCGCCGCGTCTGTTGGCTTTGTTGGCTTTTGTGGTTGTTTGCTTAGTTGCCAACGAGCAACTTTATTTGCACATGATACGGCACAGATGGACAGACTCATGGTGGAGACGGCAGCACTATGCTACAACGCCAGGGCAGCAACTCGTTGCCACCGCACGTAGTTGCATGCAACATCGATGCGGACGTGTGGGCTGCTGGGTGGTCAATGGACAACGTCTATGTCTCGGTTTCGGCTTTGGTTTCATTTTCATTTTTGGGGTATTTGGGATTTTTATGCTGGCGCTGTTCTTTTTAGCTGGCTTTTTCTGGTTAAAAGAGCTGCCAAGACACACACTTGGCCCACCACTACTCATTTGGCTTATATGCATTTTATGGGCATGGTCCGATTTGGAGTATTAGTTTGATTGTGTTTCGCATTTTTGCTGTTGTGCTTAAATTTTGCTTGATTGCTGGCATGGAATTTTTAAGCCTTGAACGTGTAGGTTAGAGTTGGGTTCGCTTTGCGCGTCAGGATTGGGTTGACATTTTTGTAGTCGCAGAGACAATTATGCGTTTGGAATATACAGCAGCGGGCTTAGTCAGCCGTAAAGTCAATGAAGCCAATGTGAATTCCAATTTCGGCTGCTCAACTTTGGCTTTGGCGTTTTATGAGCCACAACATTTGCGCTTTATTTTTGGGTTTGGCCACAAAACCAGATCAGCGTAGACAAGCAGACAGCCATGCTGCGAATGGCACCTGTAGCGAATCGCAGTTGCTGTAGCAGTCAACAGCCAGAAAAAAAAAAATATATTTACTCTACATTGCTCTTGGCTATAAATGTTGCAAGCAGCATGGGCAACTAACTTGTTGTTGCCACAAATTCGTAGCGTATCTAATTTCAGTCAGGTTTCAAAGCGCGTACCGTGCAATACTTACTTGGTCTTAATACTTTGAGTTTGGCCCATAAATGGAAATGGATTCTTGATATCGAAAATCTTAATGACTGGCACACTGGCATACCGTAGTTGCATGAATGAATGCCACAGCCCACGCTTAGCTCCAAACACCCAAACCATATTAAATATAAACAAATTGCTTACTAATAGAAGCGAATTTTCCAATCAATCATATGACGACGATTAAATAAATTTGCAATTTAATTTCTTTCGCCTGCAACGCCTGCTCCCCGGCCAGCATCCATGCTTAGGGCCAATGGCAATGCTAATTAACTTGGCTGTCATAAATATGACAAATACCGGATCGTATACTCTATGTATTCACTCTACATGGAGGCGAAAACAATTCACAATAACAACAGCAACAACATCATGAGCTCCAGCAGCAGACTCTGTGTGCAGAGTCTAGAGTGCAACTCTGGCATCTGTCAGTTACACCCTAATGACAGGTTAAACACTTGGTCTTGGACTCTCTGCACTGCAGTGTGGCCATAATTTTCGTAATTTTAATGTTAGGGTGGTCGTGTTGATTGAATTCAATTGTCGTCTGGCAGTCGAAACGAATCATGTCATGGTATGCAATGCTATTAAGACAAATACTTGAAGCACTGGAAACGGTCAGCTTCATAAGATACGCTTCTGTTGGTAATGAACGATTTGGTGGTAAAGCTTGAAGCAGTTGCGGGAGTTGGAATATTTTGGCTAGGACGACACACAAGAGGGGAAATGTCAGTGTGGCTGCTAGGGATGGTGTTACAAGCATTCAAAATACTTTCACACAAAACCTTCAGAAAGAACTTATACTAGAAAATGAAGCTTATTTTAGGGAACTCTTTAAAAATGAACGCTGCCATTAAAGGCAAATAGGATTATTTGAGACGTAAATGAACTGAAAATAAGTCGCCTTAATGCTGTTTCCTAGAGATGAGATGACCTTTTTGACTAGAGAGTAATAGTAATATAGTTAGGATGAAATACATCCAATGAATAGTAACTCATAAATGGGTCTCTGACTAAAGAAGGCAGAAATATCAGTGTGGTTGCTAGGGTCACCTGTCATACTGGAAAATTGGCAGTTTTTAAAAACTGAATTAGATTATTTGAGAAATGTCAGCGATTAGAAAAAGAACTGAAAATAAGTCGCCTAAATGCTTCTTTCTAAAGATAAGTTAACCTCTTATTACAGCTTAGCCTAGATTTATCGTATGAAATGATAATGCAAGGATGGGTGCCTGACTAAAGAAGTCGAATATATTAGTATAGTTGCTAGGGTCACTAGCATCAAAAATAAGTTTGATAAATGACACAACCTGTCAAGTTAATGAAGAACATTTTAAAAATTAACGCTTCTGATAATTACAGCAATTAATACCGGATAAGATTTTATGAGAAACGCTAGAGATGTAGATAAAATGCAAATAAGTCAGCCTTGTGCTGTTTTTCAGAAATTAAATACCATTTTTGACTACAACATTTAAGTTTCATTATTGTTTGGAGGAGATACATCCTATGAATAGGTAATGCTTGATTGAGACTCTTGTCAGCCTTGAGATCCAACCGATATCATTCATGGTCATTCAAAAGGAACATGAATGTTGACAATTATATTGTTTTTTTGTGAATGTGCTGGAAAGGTACATCCTTCACTAACTGGGATAAGATGACTTTCTTGCCAAAAAATTTTAAAAATCATCATAGTTGATAGGTGACACATGCTAAAGGTATTAATAGATGCGTGTTGTGAGATCAAATGGATATGAACATTCAAAGTTTCCTTCCAAAAGAACCATGAATATTCGATATAAGCTTTTTCTTGGTGGCGCCATCTACAAGTCAAAGTGCTGGAAAGGTACACGCTGCACTGATTCAGATGAGTTTTTTGACTTGAAATTTAAGTCATCAAATAGTTAATTCATAAATAGTTGTCGTGAGATCAAAATGATTTCAACATACAAAGGTCGCTTTCAAAAGAATCATACATTTTTTGTAAGCTTTTTCTTAGTGGCGCTACCTATTGGTAGATGCATGCAATGAAGATTTTTGAAAAGCGAAGTTATTGGCTCTAAAAGTACTTGTTGGGCGTCGGGGGAAGTTTGAAGCTGGAAACATATAATTCTGCATAAAACTTGCCGTTTGGATTCGGCTATAAACTATAGGTCCCTGTAACCTGCTCATCTCCCTGCTGCGTCTTTGTAGCGTTGACCATAGCTAAGGGGAGTAAATTTATTTTACTTATAATTGAATAGTTCCTAGCTAGCAATGTATCAAGAAAGTCTCAAGAAAGTCATCAGCACCTGTGTACCAATGAGCAGCTTAGCTTGTTCGTTTTTAATGATGGGGTAGATTGTTAAAGGGATCCATAGTTATACAATGTTAAAGAGTTCCTAAGGTCTAAATAACTTTCTTAGCTATTTTTTTAGTAACAATAACTATTATTTTGCAAGTTTTAAAGAATTTAAAAAAATGTTTCTCATTTAGTAACAACATAAAACTAATAATGTATCGACATGGACAACAAGACGTATACTTTTTTTTCAAGATCAATACCTTATAGCGTATTGGTAGTGTCTTCAAACTTCGCTTAAACCTTGCAGCACCTTTAAACTATTTTTGCAATTTATTTTTTATGATGATTGGTTCTGTACAAGTCTGGGGCTATTACATCTATCTGAGGCAATAATCGAAAGCAATTAAGTTCATAAATGTTAATGATTTATTATAGCTATGCGCAATCAGACACTCCGCCCCACTCGGAGAACTTCATTAATTCCTACAAATCTACAACAGGGCTAACCAGGTTTTTTTGCCAACTGTTGGGTAAGTATATTTTGTAGCGATTAACCCGCTGTTGCACCCTGTTGCACACAGCAATCATGCACAACAATTTGACCATAATACCATTGCTATGAACAACAATTAGTAAATCAGTTTGTATCTCTATTTGCAATTTGCTTAAAAAAAAAATCAAAAATATTTGAAAACATTTTGCAAGAACAAAAAAACGAACTGAAGTAATTGCGGCAAGGTAATGGAATAATTGATACACCCAAAGCGGAAAGTGAACGCTCCGTGGATTGCATCCGTTGCGCAGTGAATGGGCATGGGCAGGGTCCAGTGCAATTGGCTGATGGTGTTGCGCCCCTCCAAAAAACTTACGCTTCAATGGTTCGTTGCTCAAAGTGGAGCACATTGTGAAGTAATTTCTAGACAAGAGCTACGTACTTCTAGGAGTGGCGGGGGGCAACTAAAGCCAATAAGTGGCAGGTGTAAAGAATTTCAATGCCAAATGAACGCACGTAACCGACTGTTGGACAATCGTGGTGTTACTATGGACGCATTGATGCGTGGTGCGCTGACCATGGTGTGCTGCTATGATCGGCGGCGGCTCAATGCAGACACATCTAGTGCAGATTTTTATTGTTTTGGCGCTAAAATTTAAATAATAATTGCAACTAATTGGAGTACAGGTGTCGTCGCAACCCCCTGCCGGGTTGCCAATGCTACATTTACCTAATGGTCAAACTGCTCGCAGCTGGTGAACTGGTCAGTGCAGGGAGGTAGACGAATATTTGCAATAGTGAGGGGAAGCGCTTCATTGGAATTGCTTTACTTATCTGCTCAGTTTGCTTGTAGTTTTAAATTGTTGGAAAATACCCAATTCAAAGAGTTAGTTCGGACTCGGACAACAGTACTGATTGTACTCCAGGATGGCGCGTAGGAAAGAGTTGCTTTTATAGGTTGAGCTTCTAATGAGCAATGCATGTAGATGGTAGACGAACTGGATTTGCTCCAGATTTTATTTTTATTTTAATTATTATTTGGCCATGTCAACGCGATATTGGGTTACATCCGACCTGGCTGTCACTAGGCGCCCCCGTTTTGCGTGAGCCTTATGCAGTTGGTAAACGTTGCTTTGGTTTTGACATCATTGGTTGTATTTTCTTTACGAAGCGGGAAACAAATCCCTGCGCACAACTGTTTATCGTCCGGACGACTCCATGGTTGCTTGTTATTTAGCGAATGCTATGGTAGCTACCCAGAAGGCGCCGCGTGGAGGTTGTATTTCAACTTGCAATTATTTCAGACAAAGATCGCTCTAGCTGCCGACTGGTTGACAACAATCAGAATTTTTACTCTGTTCAAATGAACGCCAGGCCCACCATGTGATATAGCTGTCTTACAATCATGATGAGTCTATATATAATACGGAGAGAGTCTGATTCAATGCGCCAAACTAACGTCCCTAATTTGGAATACATACTGCACCCGTTTGTGTGTCATCCTCAATGAGTTTGCTTGGATCATGCTCAAACCGTTGTACCAAATTCAAAGGCTCGGTGGGGTGTGCCCTTTTAGGCCCGAAACTATCCTACTTGGAGGACAAATTTTTGCCTAGAGCTTGACTCTGGTTACCCGTGCGCTGATGGTCCTGTCATTTTGCGATCAATACAGCTCTCTCCGGTGTCTTTAGTACTCCAGAGACGCCCCTTCTGTCGCCCAGTTATTGAATACCAAGTTCATCAAGGTGCTGCAAATCCGCATACAAGAGCAAATGTGCGAATCCATATCCCAAGATGTATCCACCTAAATTTTCACAAGAAAAATAATGGCAATAAATGAATAAATAAATTATTAAATAATATTAAATATATAAATGGGAATTTTGAAGTAAGTAATTTGACTCAGCTAATACTGTCCAAGCCATAAATGCTAAAACTATCAAAATTGGCGGAAACATGTCTGACTTTTTTAGTCAAAAGTATACTTCGTATTTGAACACAACTGTACTGAATGTCGCTAGCGCCCTCTGGCAGCCACAACTAATTTGCTCCATCTAGCGTCGAAAAGCATTTAAAACGCTAACAACTGAAATAAAGAAATTTAAGAGCATTCTGATATCTTACATAAGTTCCACGAATCTCTACAGATTTACACAGTCAACACCTCTGACCACGCCACTGTCTCCCACAGCTTAGCTGATTTAGTGGATTTTTGCATGCTTGCAATATATTCAACTTAATTATGTTGTTTCAGCTTGTTTGCGATTAATTCAACATGATCTACATGTGCATTCGATAAGTAGTTCCAATTTGACACCTGACATGGAACACCTACGAGTTATGCTAAAACTAACATTAACTATTTTAATATTCAAATATATATTACCACAGTTATTGACCAAGACTATTATAATCCCGCTTAATGCGGCTACTTTGTACATACTATCCCCGTTACACTTTAAGCATTGTGGCAATAATTGTAATAACGATAATTAAATATAAATTGCTGAAATCGGAAAGTCTTTACTCTGCAATTTATTGCATTATTTATGCGCTTTTATTTGATTTTTGCATTTTGCATTTTGCATTTAACCGATTGACTCAATTTGCATATATGGCAAAACAATGCTGATAAAAACTAACAAATTCTTACCAGTCCAGCGACTGAGCGTATGACTGAATGAGTTACCGGGGGAACTGACTTTGTGTTGTTGTTGGTGGTCTACGCCCACAGAAATTCAGCTGTATAATCTGGATATGGATGTAACGGGTGGAGTCGGTTGGGGCATATCGACAACATGCTGCACACTGCAATTAGTGAAGAGTGCTGGCGATGATAGGGTTTCGCCAAAGATATGTTTCTTTTAATACATTTTCTTTTAATTTCCCGAAAAATTTATGATATTTCGCAAAATATTTTTTTTTTACATTTTTAATAGGTTTTTAATATTAAATATGGCTGGAATTACAAGAATCGTAATACCATTATCTTATCTTCTTGATTGTCTAGAAGTTGATGCGCCATGAGGTTACCAATTACGGCTATCCTCAGAAGCATTGAAGAATCGTTGGTAACTACGCTTTGTCTGGCTTTCCGGGTTCAGACTTTGCATCTGTGGGATTTGGTTGCTGCCAAGACCACTCGTCCCTCGAGGCACACACTGAGCATGTGATTTCTGTTACCTTCTGTACTGACAACCATCAGATTATCTCGGGCTCACGTGACCATCAACCTTTGGAACACTTTGGATGAGTGCATGTTTACCATTTAGAAGGATGGTCATACCGATTGGGCTTGTGTGCGTTTCTTGTCCAACCATTCCAATGCCATTATTATCTCTTGCTGTTGGGATCGCACCCTCAAGTTCTGGAACTTGGCTAACAACAAATGCAAGGGCAAACATCACGGCCAAATTGGTTACCTGAATACTGTCGCTGTTTGAGACGATGGTCCGCTCTGCAAGCTTGCTGGTGGCTAGGACGCAAAGGTTTTGATATGGGATAATAATGGCTAGAACCTGTACAATCTATGTACACACTGTGGTTCTCGTCCAATCGCTACTGGTTGTGCGGACCATCTTTTAAGATCTGGAATTTGGAAAAAGAATGACGTTTGTGGAACTGCGCCCTAAGGTTGTCTAGCCCATATCCAAGGCTGATCAGCAACAGTGCCTATCCTTGGCCTGGTCCAACGCATCTGGCAAGTAAAAGTAGCAAAAATATCACTATGTCAGTACTGTTTATAAAATTTTTATTTAAATACGAAGTTTTAATACGAAGTTTTATTGCTGTAAAAATCTTCAATTTTTTAATTCCAGGATTTCATGGTGTATTATTATTATTATCAAATATATAGTACTTCTAAAACTGAAATTACCTAATAGTTCCAAAAAATTTCAATCAATTACTAAAATCTTCAAATTCCACTGCCAATTTCTCAAAAACCCTATATACAAAAAACCATGTAAACCCCTAAAAACTACAACTGTAGAGCACAAATAATATTTTCTAGACACATATACGAGAGATACCACAGAGACCACGTCAAGAAAGGTGTGCATAGATTGCACTTGAGTCCAGCCCACATGTTGACGCGGCAAGACCAAAAAAAAAAAAATGATATAGGAAAAAAAAGCTGATATTCATTTAAATTCAGCAGAAAATTGACAACGGGAATATAATAGATACGGGGAAAAAAACTTGCTCATGTCGCAAAAATGTCAAACACACCCGCCTCAAGTTTTGCCAAAAGATAAAGTGTTTTCGTATTTTTTTCTTTCGGAGTTGGTTCCACATAATAACTCCCCCCCTCCACCAAGTTGCGCTGAAGTTCATTTACTCGAATTTTATGAGCCACCCAATGTAGCTTTAAACAAATTAAGTTGCCGATAGTGGAGGCGAGTGTGCCACATGCAGCATATACTCAGACTGACCGTCACTTATGATCGCATACAACGTAGTGCACTCATTATTAAATATGTTTTTATATACTACGAAGTCGAGAGGTACTCACAAATGTTAAAAACAATAAAAAAAATTACAATAGCAACAATAACAATGGCAAAAAAAATAATAAATGCAACAACAACAACAACGACAACAAAGTGTGGCAAATGCAATATCTAGATATTAGTTATGGATTCGAGCATTCGAATGAATGCAAAAGAAGTGCGGCAACAAGTTTCAACCACATTTGGATCTGTTGTGCCTCTTGCCAGTTCGCCAATAGTTTCTTCTCGTGCCGCTTGCCACAACTTGTTGATGTTGCTATTGCTGCAGTTGTTTTTGTTGTGGCATGCGCTGATCACACGATGTAGCTGTAGTTTGCATATATTTTTTTTGGGATATTATCGGAACAATTGTTGTCCGACATATGAAGATACATTAACTTTATGGTGAAGTATGCAACAGACTGATCAGCGGAGGCACGCAACGGAAATGTAGAGTAAATAACATATTGATTTGATATTTTATTATAAAAAATATTTCGAGTGGTTTTATTATTTCTTCAATATTCTTTATGAAGCATTGTTTCAGTCGTTCGTTCAATTCTGGAATATTGCTCTTGCGTTTGAAACCCTCAATACCATCAATACTAATCACCTGGAAAACAATTTTTACTTTCCTGGGATCTTAACATTCCATTGCCGTCCTTATTCTTATAGACTTTGCCTTATCAAATCACATTCTCCAAATAATCGTAGAACCTGCCATGACGTGTTATTTTTACATAAATTCTTACTCTGGCTCGTTGGTCCTTAGAGTTTCTTTTGTCATTTTTCCATCGTTACTCGAATCGTATCAAGAACTATGAAACCTCAACTTGTATAACGATAATTTTTTAGGCTTCTTAGTTGGGAATGTTTAAACTTTTCTGTTACTTTCGGTTATCATTTTTAACATTCTAAATCCAAAGTCCTAGCCAGCCAAAATATCAAGATGTCGCCCATCAGGGTGGGATACGGATTAACTTTATATTATATTTGCCTCGTTCTGATTTAATATTTCTTAATTTTAATATTATTTAGTTATAAGATCAACTAGATAATAAGTAATTTGGCGTTATTTACCAAGGAAGATCTCTATTAGAATAGAACAGCTATTAATAGAGACATCTCCATGCTTCGCCGTTGAAGCGATGACCGCGTGAAGGGTTATAAATTAATTTTTTTTTGATGCGAATAAACTTGGGAAAATTTTCCTGTAACAACAAAGACTTTTATATATTTTCATAGGTAGTATTCTTTACAAAAATAATGAAAACTTTGTCAAATTCGAGAATGAAATCTCCACAAACGCATGTGCAAAGACTTAATTTATTTTTTTCTGTATGAAATGAACTTATTACAATGCAAATTTGATCTTGGCTTTTTAATAAAAGAAGATTATTTTTTAAGCAAATATTCGATTGGTTCTTGCTTCTTTTGACCGATAAAAATTTTCATTCAGTGGAATTCAAGTGTTTTCTGAAGAGCGCCAAAACCACCAAAACCAAAATATCCGTCAAAATATGTCGGACTTTTTATAAAACTGTTCTGGCGCCCAAAAAATTGGTAGATTCTAATAATTAGTTGGAAATTTCAAGACATTTGTAACAAACAATATTTGGGCTCATATTGCATACAATTTATTTGTTATAAATATGTAATCTCAAAAGTAAGTATCCAAAATTGAAAGATACCTCTGGAAAGCACAATTATTTTCCCAATCCTGTTTTATTTTCAGTACAATTATTGGGATCTTATCTGTCTTTATTTGTATTCATCTCAGGCTCTGAGACACTTCGCTCTTAAAACATTTACAAAAACCCTCACAGACCTCGAACTCACATATACACGATTGTTGTAGCATTTATAAGTGCATAAACAATATACCTAAGCATTTTGTAAAATAATTTAAATGGGTGTGATTTAATTACCAAACATATAATTATCTTTGAAAGTTTTAAGCTTTTCAAGTTCATATTGTAATGAATGGTTATAAAAATAATGTTAAACTATTGAGCAACTTATCTAAATGAAATTCCGCTTAGGTTTGCTACACCTTTTTGCCACCAAAGAAGTTTGACGGTTTTAGCTGCGCTACGTCGTAGGAATTTCGTAGGAATGTAGTTTTTAAGACTTAAATTCTTGCTGTTTGTGTTAATCATTCTTTTTTATTAATCAACAAGCTGCTTACTAATTTTTACAAAAATATTGCAATAAAATTATCTTAAATATAAAACAAAATTTTTGGCATTTTTTAATTCGGAAAGTAACTATTGCACTTAAGAGTTGTTACTCCAGAACAACTGTGTACCGACAAAGTATCAAAACTTCGTTTTTGTTTTATCTCAAGTCCTCAACTCTCCCGCGTTGTTTGCCATTTTCATTCACTTTTATTTTTAATTTGCAAAGTATTCGCTTTTGGTTTTATCCGATGCAGTTCAATGATTAAAGAGGCAAAACGCCCAGAAATTGGTTTACCATTTTCTATTTCTTTTTGTTGTTGGCAGTTGTTGTTGCCCCAAAGTGTTGCAACTAGCCATTGCTGCTCCCTAAGCGCCGCAGCAAATTCATAAGAATTTTTTAATTTGCCAGCATGCATGCCACAAAGCATTTTGCGCTGCTATTACAAACTGGGAACTACCAGTAACCGCGAGGGGTCGTATCTGAGGCATTTTGGGCTGGTCCGCTCTATAGGCATTTTTTGGAAAGGAAGGCCATAATATTATTGGAGCTGCTGGTTCCAACGCCAGTTTGATATGATCATTGGAAACATAAATCTATTGGCAGATAATGAGTGCTAATTGTTGGAGTGTACGGAAGCTCAATAAATGTCGATTACTCTTTAATCGAAAGACAACCATAAAAAAAACGTTAGATCATAAACACGCAAGCACATAGATACACATGCACACAGATACACACACTCACACGCGCACACACACGAATCGAAAGCAAGGTCATGGGTGCGCTGCGTTTGTCACTGCATTTGCAACAAATACGCATGGATTAGGCAACATGTTGCTAGTCAGCAAAACAAAGCGCAGCAACATGTTGCTAGTCAGCAAAGCAAAGCGCAACATGTTGCCAAGAGCCATGCACTGTGTTTCGAGCAGCACAGGCTGATATTATCGCATTTAGCAAATGATAATATGTGCATCTTACAAAATTTAGTTCTGCATCGAGCTATTTCTAAAATGAAATATAATTTTCAGAACTCAAAAACTTAACCAATTCATCATCGTTCACTTATTTTATTAGGCTTTTGTCGGTTTTGTAAGGCGCTCACTGACATTTACTGCAAGTTTGCAAATCAAAACCCTTTCAAGAATACTACGAGCTAGAGTCTTTCGAAACAACACACAGGGTTGGATAATTAAAGTGGAAGTAATTGTTTCTAAATAAAATTAACGAAGCCATTTTTGTTTTTATTTTGATAATCATTTGATTCGGTTCATTGGTTTGGCCAACAATATATTGCTGCAATCTCGCTTCTGCTCATCACGGTGGCCAATCAAGATCATCATTGTGCTATATGACTCATCCGGGGAACAATGGTCTCAATAAATCCATTGTGTGTCGTACAGTTTGGCGTATTCCACCATCTTCGATTTCTTCAATTAAATTGTAGTTATGTATATGTCTTAAATCTATTATAGAGATTAAAATAGATGCAATACATTTGTAGTAATGGCAGACTAGCAAGGGATAAATATTAATTTATTTATATGACTTGAAACTGAGGAATTCGGTTCTTGTCTTTATATGCATTCTACAAAATTTGGTTTTGTCGAACAACAAGACTTAGTTTTCGGCTTCTGCACAGGGCAAATATGGGAAGTATAAAATATCTGCTAGAGCTAGAAACGTTTTGACATGTAACGCAAAATATTATGAAAATTGGAAAAACAGCTAAATAAATCTAACAGTTTACTTTATTCAATTCAATTTCGTTATTGTCTACAATTTTGTTATTGAGTTTTGCTGCCTTGTCGCCTGGCCGCCTTGGGTCTGCCGATCCGTCTACTGCCTTGTGGATGGATGCCTGCTATCGCTATCTGCAGTTTCTCCATTTCTTCCTCGAACTGTGCTAATCTTGATGGTTCCTTAAGGGTTCTAACGTTCCATAGTCCTATTCGTGTCCGTTTTTGAAAATGCCTTTGGACGTCATCAAATTTGGGGAGCCGTTTTTATGTTTAATTCTCTTGTGTTGGTTTCTGTAATCTGTTGAGTTTTTTCAATCGAACTGGTGATTGGCCAGATGCGAGTTTTGCTGCTTTACAAACTAGATATTATTATTAAATCGCGTATTTGTATGTATAAAGATATGAATTAATATTAAAAGTTAAATATAAAAATACTCTAAAAGTTAAGAGTTTACTTTACTTAAAATGAAAGAATTCAATGAACCTCAGAACTATTTATGCTAAAATTTAAATAAGAGTTTTTAAACCTAGGCTTAATAGATCCAAAATCAAAAACATTTGTGGCTGATAATTGAACTGTATCTACTTCTAAAATTGGTGGTCATACAAATTCCATCAAGCATAAAATCGATATCATACAACAGAAATATAAACTGTTTCAAAAAGTGTAAAACATTTTACTCTCTTTTACTTTTGATTAATGCTTTTAAAGTATTTGAAGTTAGATCTTTATTTTTCGTTTTTTTAACAAGTTTGCCTATATAAAGGGTTCTGATGAGCTTTTCCCAAATTGCACTTTGGAGCTCTTGTAACACCTCTCCGACGATTTTTAAAAATTTTGTCAACTAGGAAATATTACAATTTTTGTTTATACTTTTATTCGTTTCGTAATAGATCTTAGTGTAATATACAGTTTTTATAATTTTTTTTGGATTGACGACGTGCTGGCTGTTTTGCTAATGTTTTTAAACATTTAATTTTAGATCAACAGTGTTTGTACTTGAGACTTTTGATAAGCTTTACGTTTCATCGAATTGCAGCTTAGAGATTTTTTACATTCTTCTTATATTTTTTAATCGCTCAAAATATCATAGAAAAAGTGTTGTAATACAATTTGTGTAGAGTCATTCATATGATTTTTTTGCTACTGCTTAAATTGCTAAAAATTTTTCTTTTGAATTTTGAAAAATATCGCATCATATAAAAACATTTTTAATAATAAGAAATCCAATGATAAACAGCAGAACAAACTTTTTTCCATTCCACTTGATAGCAACAAAAAAAGTTGCAATAGATTTTAAACCCGTTTTTCATAGATTCGTTGCACTGTGCGCTGACCGTTAACTCTGAGCTTAGCAACATAGCTGTTGTTGCCTCTCTCTCTATCTCTCGCTCTCGAGTGTCTTACGCTCTTTGCCTTATGCTGCACCGTTATGCACTCACACACATACCGACTCACACACACATGCACACACTAACACATTGAAACAAATTCTTCGTCTTCGGTTTTGACTGGAGACCCCGCTTGGAGCTGCGATTATCGTTGTAATTCGATTACACTCACTTTATGCGGTATTGTTCTTCGTAAGCTCTCGTTTCTTTTTTTTTAACTGTTGTTTCTTTAAAAATACTCAGATCGTTATTGTTGTTGTTGTTACCAATGTTGCTGCTGCGCTTTGCCAGTGGCTCGAACTGCTGGCTCAATGTTTGGACTTTTGGTATATATTGGAGCTGCAAACGATCAGTCAAGCACAGTTTGTTAACAGTCCTAGTCGCGATTCTAGGAGGTTCAACCAGCAGCGTCCAGTGTTTATGTCGTGTGTGTGTAGTTAACTATTTTAATACCCTTACTCCTTGGACGTGCACGCAATACTAGGATCTCTAGTTTGTGTTTATAATTTGTGATTACATTTTTTTCCCCGTTTCCTTTAATTGCTGAGTTGTGATTACATCAAATAGTGCATTAAAAATGAAACCATTTGTAAGTAAATTATTGTTCAAGTTGTAAAAAAAAGATAAATAAGTAAAAAAAAATTACAATCAATTTAATGTAATGATAAAAACTATTATTAATTGCTGCTTAGTAAAGTAAGCAATCTATCGATTAGGCGCTTAAGTAGCGTTGTGAATTTCACTGAGATACTTCTCTGGGTGCAGTGGTCCGAGCATGATTTAAGTAAGCAAAGGTGACGCAATTTTTAGTGTCTCTGAGTAACAGTGGTTTAGCTTTTCGATATGGTGTAACAATTGTTGTTAATCCTTAAACAAAAAATTAAAGTTTCATACTAAAACTTTTGAATTCTTAAAATTAAGTGATCAAACTTTTGGCAGTACATTTTTTTTACATTGATAGAATATTTCATAAAATACTACAAAGAAAATTTAATATACTCATCTTCATTTCACTCCAATTTATTCAAAAACAGTTAAGAAAACATGGAATACCAGTTTTCTTAAAAATTTAAAAAAAATTTATTCTTTAACTTTGCAAATTGTTGACCTGTTAGTAAAGCGTTAGATATTTTGCAAAATGGGTGCGGGTGAAAAATTTGGGAATTTTAAGGCCCCACAGCATAACGGGTTTTTATAAAATTTAAGCTCCATCTAGATTTTCACATCACTTCTAGAAGCTTTGTCGATTTTGTGTTCCAACAATATAACAAATTAAAAATTTGTTTATGTTTTTAAAGTTAAGTTCCGTCTATCTTGGAGCTTTTCCCATTTTGGACAACAAAACTGTATTTTTTGAAAATGTAGTATTAACAATGTAGTCTGGATTTGTTATATAAAATAGTTTTAAAAACTAATTAAAAACATTAATTCAAGAGTTTTTAAAAAAATTCCGCATTGTCAATTTATATAATTTTTGGACAGTTTCAATGATTTTTGCTACATTTACAAAAGTTCGTAAAATGAGTATATATATAAATAACTTAATGCTTTCTAAAATTATCATAACGATGATCACTTTAAGTAATAAAATATTATAAATAAAAAATGATTTTTAATTGAAAAATGTGCATAAAATAACTATTGCAGTTTTGTATGGCGATAAGCAACATTTACAATAATGAGATGGAGAAATGTGAATTTTTGAACATTAGAAAAAAACTAATATTTGAAATAAAATATATAATAAAATAATAGAAATAATGAATTTTAAATAAATAAAAAAATAGAAAATCTGCTATATTTTGTCCATATGAAAAAAGATTCTTTAAAAAAAGGCAGGTGTATAATTACATTTTAAAGAGTATTTCATTTCGGAATGACGAAGAAAATTGGTGGTACAGTTTTGAAAGCTGTATAGCGTAAGATTGCTTTATAGGGTAAATAAGATAACCATGGTAACCTATCTCCAGTCGAATGACGCGATATGATGAATTCTGCTATTTAATTTTTCCTTTAACTAAGCTTGACAAAGATAGCTAGATGACCAATATTCTTCATAGGAAACGTAGAAGACCGTTTGTGGGTTTGTTCTAAATCTGACCATTGATTTGAAACCCCTCTTTTAAGATTTGCAAATATTATTTATTATTATGAGAAGTAGCTATTAAAATTTTATTAAAAAATAAACCCTTTCTGCATTGCAAAACATTTTCAAATAATTTTGAAATATTTGCTTTTCAAAATGAAAATTAATAAATAACCATTAGAAACCAAGTTTGTATGAGCAGATTTATTCAGAAATGCTTCGGGATATTAAATTTCACAATACATTCCACCAAAATATAGGATTTTATAAAAAAGACTTAAAAAATCTACTCGACTCCCACAATATATTTTCGCAAATTTTAATTTCATCTTAAACATTAAATCAATTCAAATATACTAATACTTAATAAACATTATAAAGGTGACAGCTGGACCACAATTTTTATCGAAAGTGTTTCGAAACGTAAACATAAAGAGTAAAAATTTCTCCACAAAAATTCTTTAAGTAAGAAATCTTCTCAGATGAATTTTTTGTTGCAATTTGTATGTTATCTGTATTGTGACTGTACCACAATTATACGCATGACAGCATCTTAACATTTTATTTTAAACAATAAACCCCGTGGAACGTTATTTGTTATCCAAGCATTTAAGGATATCGGAACGAATTGATGGATTTTACATGCATGTCATCTGAAACATCAACTGTCAGCCAAGTTGAAAAACATTACATGCAGATAAGATGTTGACATGTTGCATGTGCAGTCAAGCTACATATATAATACACTCCAGACTCCACATAACAAACAATCCATGTGGATGGAGCATGTGAGGTAATACATAGCCAAAGCCAAAGCCCCAGCCATATCGTTGAAAAAGCGTATCCAATCAAACATTGCAGTGCATTGGAATCGTTGCAAAGTGATCAATGCAACATGAGTTACAGATAGGCGGGCTTTTGCGGAGTGTGTGTTTGTGTGGCAATAATAGATATGCAGCGCGATTAGCGTAGAGTAAGCAAAAGAAAGTGAAAACGGGGTTAGTTGGGCAGTGCAACAGCATGTTGCAAGCGCAGTGACTTGGTGGACTAGTGAACCGAATCTTACAATATGCAATTAACTAGACATAGCCTCTCTCGATCTGTTCAATGTAGATGATATAATCTTGGTTTTGTTGTAATCTTTGCAGCTAATTGCCGCCGCTCTGCTAGTGTCCACGGTGTCAGCCACCTGGCACGGTGCTGTCTCTACACAATATCAACACTTGGATCCTCATAGTCATACCTATTCGTATGGTTATGCTGATCCCAATTCACAGAAGCATGAAACGCGTGGCCATGATGGCACCACACATGGCTCGTACTCCTATGTTGATGGTCATGGACATTTGCAGTCTGTGTCTTATACCGCCGATCCTCATCATGGCTTCAATGCTGTTGGTACCAATCTGCCAAAGGCACCTTCGGCGCATGGTTCACCTGTTTATGCCGCTGCCCACCCGCACTCCGCCTATGTGCCATATCATCATCATGGCGGCATTCATATTCCAGTGATTACACATGAAGGTGTGCCCGTTGATACACCCGAGGTGCAACATGCCAAGGCTGCACATGCAGCTGCTCATGCCGCTGCCGCACATGGTGCCCATGGTGGACATCATCTGTACAAGCGCTCCATCTATGGTGGTCATTGGGCTTATGGTGGTGCTGCCCATGTGCCCTTGACGCACGGCGGTGTACCCGTTGACACTCCCGACGTACAGGCTGCCAAGGCTGAACACTATGCTGCACATGCCAAGGCTTTGGGTCATGTGGCACATGCGCATGGTGCACCCATTGAGACTCCCGAAGTGCAACACGCCAAGGCTGCTCATTTTGCTGCTCATGCTGCTGCACGCTCTGGCCATGCTCTGGCTCCTATTTCTCACGGTCATGCTGCTCACGGTTACCACGTGCCTGTCATTCACAATGGTGTTCCCGTAGACACACCCGAAGTACAACACGCCAAGGCTGCTCACTTTGCTGCTGTCTCACAGGCTTCGGCACACAGCAGCTCCCACAGCTCCTGGGATGATGGACACTATGACGGTCAATGGGATCATGGACACGACAGCCATGCTCACAGCTATGCCAGCGGTTATGCACACAAAGGTCCCATTCATATTCCGGTTATTCACAATGGTGTGCCAGTAGAGCCCGCAGAGGTGCAACATGCACGCGCTGCACATTTGAATGCCTTGGCTGCAGCTAATCATGGCAGTGCTCATCATGGTGGTCACAGTGGCTACTATGGCGGCGGTCACGAGGATGATGGTCAGTACCATCATCACTACGATCATCATTATTAAGTTGGGATGTACGAATGACGAATGCGATGGAAAAGCTCTTAATGCTGATATTTTGTTTCACTCTAACTGACTACCGAAGCTAGCTAGCGTATATGTA
Organism: Chymomyza procnemis; assembly: GCA_035046065.1. Classification (NCBI taxonomy): domain Eukaryota; kingdom Metazoa; phylum Arthropoda; class Insecta; order Diptera; family Drosophilidae; genus Chymomyza; species Chymomyza procnemis. The sequence goes on from JAWNOJ010000026.1 coordinate 2,336,869, forward strand.
ACTGTCTCTTTTTCACACTCTACAACTATAACTGTCTCTATCATACACACACGAACGAAGCAACTAGCGAACACGCAAGCAATTGGGAGATGAAGATTGTCTTCTGTGAAAGGTCTTCTTGCCCGTTCTTGCGAACTTTATGAACACATGGACTCAGTTTATAACTATTCTAACTATCTTTCACACATTTTACGCTCTCTCTCTGTCCTTCACTCTTACTATGTACAATCTTGTCAATATATACATATATACTCTCTCCCACTGTACACTGCCAATGCCAATTAACTAACCAACAACAACTATCTTTATCTAATTTTAACTCTGTTACTCTATCTTTGTCATCTTTGCACCACTTGTCCAATTTTAAACCAAACTTTATAAAGAAAATAAACGCTGTACACGAGTATGTTGTAAATAATTGTTGTAATTATCTAAAACGATATCGTCTATGTATACATACATATTATATATATAGCAAACTGCAAACAGACAAATAAACTGCAAAAATGTATTTGATCACAAAAAATCGGCTAATATTTTATTTATTTTTGCCCGTCAGAGCTAAGAAGTATATGAGTTTATCAAAAAAAAGATAAATAATCCGAAAAAAATAAATAATACGATGAATTTGATTCAAATCAATCAGATTTTTAATCTAAAAAAGTGTAATAAAAAGAAAAAAGAACTATTAAAATTTAAGCTGATTGAGAAACTTTAGATTAGTTTTTCAAAGAATCTATTTGAATGAAACAATTGTGATATATATAGATAAGTCTCACAATTGAACAAGCGCATTCTTTGAAATTAAAAATTCGTTTTACTCTCCAATACCTTACATTTTTGCAGCAACAAAGCGTCAATAACAAGTAAACTTATTTGAAGTATATCGGGCGGACGGTACATTGCAAACGAAAATATTTGGAAATTTATCTACAATTTTGTAGAGAACGAAAACGTTCGTTATAAATCTCTGCCAAAAATATCTTCAATATAAAATGTCCAAACAATTTAATTAAAATCTATGATTATTTTATTTACTTATTTATTATATATTATAATATAATAATAGAATATTTCAACCCAATAATCTTTCAATACATTCAAAATAACTGGAAGCATGTTGAAGCTTGGCACAAATATGCGAGAGAATAAACTCAATGGAATTGGCATGGTACAAAGGGTTTGCGAAGTTTAATCCAAACGAAATGTACGTCAAACAAAAGATTTAGAACGCCCTATGACACCGCAAGCATGATCTGGTCGACTAGAAAAGTTGATATACTCCTGGCTCTCTGTCTATCTGTTCGTCTGGCAAGAGCTAGCCAACTATTTAGAAAAACTCGGGGGGAATGTAAGTATATATTAGTTTTGGGATATCAGGAATGTATGACAAGGTACTTCTAATGTTGGTTTCTCGAAAAAATCTGCAATATAAAATTTCAAATTATATCACAACTAAATTTATCACTTAAAATATTTAAAAAATTGTGCACCCTTTGCTTCCTGTGGACAGCTTTTGCGAGAAACCTTAAAAAATGCGTATCTGCTTGAGAACTAGATTATAATCAACTTAAAGTTAGTCAACTTAAAACTTAAAAATTTATTTAAGAAGTAAATAAGGTACAAAATAAGTATTATGTAGGACGAAGACTATTTAGCGTTTCTGATCTTCAATTATGGATTTCCCTGAAGTTCTGATAGTGGATCACTTAAGTAACGAAACCGGTAACCGGGACCCACCTGACTTCAATCTATTTAATTTATTTTCTTTTCGACAGCTTTTACCACAAAAATACTTTCTGACATAATATTGAAAACGAAACTATGCAAATTGTCAGTTATTCAAAAAAGTGAAAAATATTTTGTTTCCTTTCTTGATTTGTTAGCCCCCAAGCACCCGTAAGTGTCATAGCATTTAATGTTATCTCTTCCAGGGAACACACACACATACAATGTACATATATACACACACTTACACTGACACAATAATGCAAATAGAGAGAGGAAACGCTCAAAAGGAGCATAAATATTGACAGTGTAGCGATTGAATTCTCGTAAAGTTATACAAAAGCTTGTCTGCTATAAAGTTATCTATGTGGATGTGAATTTGCATGTGTGTACGTGTGAGTGAGAGAGTTTTTGCTGGTAAAAGTGCCCAATTGGAAATGTGAAGTTACATGCCGATTACAGATTAATCCGGTATTTTTCGACGTATCGAAGCACTCCATAATTACTCTTTGTTCGATCTATTTTAATGCAATTTTACATACGCTTTTACGCAAATAACTTTCTTCTCAAGAGTGACACGTCTTTTCTAAAAGCAGCTAGATTTGGCAAGTTTATTCGTATAGGGTGCGAGATCTGCTGTTTTGTTTATCAAACTCTTTTCGATCGACCTATCAGCGTACTATAAAAGTTGTTGCACCAACAGGACTTTAATTGATTCATACATACACCTTAACCTCGGTTTCCCTGGATTCCAAAAATGTAGAAGAAGCGTCCCATTGGAGAATTGAATTGAGAATATTAGTTTTGCTTAATTAAATTAGCCTATTTGTTGCAATAGGGCATCAGTAGCATAGTTGCAGTGTACTCGCCTCTAAAGCTCTGGCACAGCTAGAAAATAAGTAGGCACTATTAAACTAGAAAAATCTTTATTAATTAAAGACACACTTTTCGGATTCGGCTACAAACTATAGGTCCCTGTTCGCTTCGAACAATAGAGATAACTCGTTGCTTCGGCTTTGGAGCGATGTCCATAGTGGATGTGAATAAATTTATTTTTATTAGTCGAAGTAATAAATAGTATTATATATATATATATTTTTTTTTGGGTAGTCAACTAAAAGGCTACACCTGCTTATCCATATGCTTCGTCCCCCCTAAGCTGTCAAGGCTGCAATTTTGTTCTCGTTAATAAAAATTGTTTTGCCACAATCCAGACGAAGAGGCGTACGCAGCGTACACATCCGGAATTAAATCAATAATGACTTACATTGTTTATTGCGGAAGTTTATCTTTCAATCATCATCAATCATAATTCACTTCCAGCATTCATTATCTCATTCGAAAATGCAAACAAAATGTCTAAAGTTGGCAAACTTAGTATTTAATATTCCAACCATTATTATTGGCAAGAGAATGAATGTAAATCTACATTTCGATTTATGAAAATATTTTCCCCTGCATTGCGATGTGCAAGGTGTAAGTAATGTATTTTTAGTATTTTCTCATGGAAAGCCTTTTCATACAATTTTCTGTGAATTGTGGAGTGACGTGCTTTTTGTTATATTGAAATGCCATTTACTTAAAACATGATTTTTCCTGGAAAATGCAGCACGTCAAAAGGTTTTACGGCAGCTCACAGTCCGACTGGGCACCCACACAAAGATTTGCAGAGATACACACACACACACCCTAACACTCACATATGCAGATACCATACAAACAATCAATCAATGGTTGCTTCCACATCTTTTGATTTCTCATGCCCTCTACACTAACTGAAGGGGTATATTGGTTATGGGTAGGCATTTGAGGATCAAGGCGACATAGAAGACCTTGTGATTTGTGTTTTAAGTTTAGTTTTTAATTTCTTGGCGTTTTTCTCCGTTGTTTTGTTTTTGGGGGTAAATTTGAAAGTGATTTTTGAAAAGTCCTTGTTAACTTATAATTATTACAACTTTTAAGAATTACCTAAAGTTTTAAGTCTTATTTCTTTTCAGTTGTTTAAGCTTATAAAAATAGCTCGAAATATATCAATATTCATTTCAAGGAAAATAAAATTCCCTTGAGAATGTGTGGAAAGGTTCTAGATTAGATTCCAAAATTTGTGTAAGCTTGAAAAATAGCACGAATCCTTTAAATGTAAATTTCATTGAAAATAAAAATCCCTTGAGAATGGGCGGCTTCTACAAAAGATCCAAAAGCGTTTCAAAATGCAATTTCAAATACCTTGGCGCGTGGTTAAACACTGATTGGAACTCTGATCAAGAAATCAGATGCCGCATTGAAATAGCTCGTAGTCATTTCCAAAAATTCAGACAGCTGTTCACAAACAGACAACTCAATTTTCAACTGAGACTTCGCTTGGTAAAATGTTATATATGGTCTGTCTTGATGTATGGGGTAGAAACTTGGACCTTGAAAGTAGCTCAGATGAACAAGCTAGAAAGTTTTGAGATGTGGATATATAGACGAATGCTTAAAATCTCTTGGGTCGACCACATCACAAATGAGGAAGTCCTAAGAAGAGTTAATAAAAGCAGGGAACTTCTTAAAACCATCAAACGCAGGAAAGCAGCATATTTTGGTCATGTAATGCGTGGCCCCAAATATCAACTACTTCAACTCATTATGGAAGGTAAAATTGAGGGCAGACGCGGCATTGGTAGGAAGCAACTTTCTTGGCTACGCAACATCAGAGAATGGACTGGAATAAGAAGAGCTGAAGATCTTGTTCACCTCACTACCAACAGAGAGGAGTACTTCAACTTAGTTGCAAACATTAATTAAAAAAAAAAAAAAAAAATGTATTTTTGATTTTAATAAAAATTTCTTGTGATCGCTTACATCCTGTATACGATCGCAGATTAGAAAGAAGATAAAAATTCCTTTAATAATGCGTGGCAAGCTTCTAGAAAAGATCCAAAAGCGTTTCAAAATCTACGCATATATTCTACGATATTGCCATAGATCTATAATTGATATGCTAAATTTCTTGTTATTCTCAAGTTCACAGCTGTATTAGAGTATTCATAAGTCGCTGTTTGACAATTAGTTGCGTTGTTATTTGCTTGATAGTGAATTGCTCCAAAAAGAATTGCATGGGATTTCTCCTGTCAGAGTAATGCGAATGGCATGTGTTTTATCTAGGAATTTTGCCCCGAGAGTTTGTGTGTGTGTGGCTTGTGCAACTATTTGTGGCAAGGAAAGCTAAACAAAAACACAAACTCAGCGCACTAAGTTGCTGCCATGCGAAAAATGTGAAAATGCAATTGCAATTTGTCGTTGTTTTTGCTTGAGATACTATTTGTGGGGGGAAATAGTCAAAAACGGGGCTGCGGGAAGCGGTATTGGAAAAATCCTTGCTTGTTACTAAATTAATTTCACCCTCATGCCTGTGGGCTATAAATTTAAATGCAACCTTTGCAGCCCAATCAATAACCTTGGCAATTGAAATTCTGGCTTTTAATAGTGCCTCCAACATCGCTATCGTCATCGCCGTTGCCGTCGTCGTCATCGTGGTCTTCGTCTTGTTCTTCATCATTGCCATCATGGCACAAATTACAGGGTAGTCGAGCTAATTAAAAATTAACAATCTCCGTTGTTGCACACGCAAAGGTCACGACACTGAAAGGAAAGTCGAAAAGTGTTTAGGCCAACTTTCCACACTTATCGAGTAGGCTCAAAAACCTCATACACTTGGGTCAGATATACCATATATATGTACATTTGATGTGGGTTCGACTTGCTCAAAACTTAAAGCCGAACTAGATGGCCTGCTGCTGCTGCTGCCGTTTGTCTCATTCATAAACTTGGCTAAATTCCGGGGCGGCTACTGTAGCGTACTTTAATTAAGTACGCTTTGGTATTTGCAGTCGTTATTTAAAAATCGGTTTGAACGACAATGGACAACGTACGACCTTCACGGCAGGTGTTATAAAACGGCCCAAAGCGATATTCGTCGAAACGGTCTTTGATTTAATTACAGCCAGAAGTATACGCAGAGCAAAAAGCGTGGAGCTGGGGATAAAGTTTTGGGCTTTGACGAAGTTTGTATACTCTTGTGAAAAGTGTGCAGGTTAATTGCTCAGGAGTTTTCTTTTCTTTTTTTTAAAGGTGCATAACTTTTTCGTTTGAGCAACCTACAACATTTCCTTAAGCGCCAACGATATGTTACTAGGTGCTTCTCTTTCTTAGAAACTAAATATGCCAAGGGCCATCAAAACTTTTCACAAAGAGAAAACAGCTTTACCCTCTTTATCTATAACTTAAGAACGGCTAGCTATCCCACCATGTACGACATCATTGTTATGGATTCACCCGCAAGCAGGGCCATTAAGCTCTCCCCGTGGACGTGGTTTAACCCGCCAACAGGACCAATAAGACGTTGCTCCATGAAGACCAGCGGGTTCGTATCATTTAAAAATATCTCTTTGTCACTATGACTGCAAAATTATTTATGATATTCCGCCTCAAGTTCCACACACTAAGCGATCGATGCCTTGTGCTTTAGAGGAAGATGCAAGAACTTATGATCATAATGAAAATTGGCGTCTTTCGTAGAGCTCTTCCGCAACGCTGCTTGCACTGCTGTGGCTTTTTGGCCTAGCTTAATCAAAGTAATTATTTTCAGTTTTTTAGTTTTTCTTATACCCGTCTATAAGTTTTGCCCATCAATATTCCATTCTTAGCTAATATACTCTCCTCCAGCAGTGTATATTAAAAAAATTTATTCAAATTGCGTGCCACTTAGCTGGTCACTTAGAATGTGCCACTGTTTAAAAGCCGGGTGTAGTTGGTTCGCTTAACTTTGATTCTGGATTAAGTTGGTCAAATTACAGCCTGGCCAGCGTCGTGTCGTCGCTTGCCACAAATGGGCGTTGCTGCGGCGTAGCGGGGCTATTTTTAAGGCTGACTGGCAAAAGTGAATGTGCAACAACTTGGCTGGCGTAGCTTCGCCAGCGGCCTGGAATCATTTTGGCCAACTTTATTATTGCAATTCTGTGTCTGTCTCTCTCTTTCTCTCTCTCGCTGTCTTTGGGGGGCCGTTGATTTACTCAAGTTAGTGTGGGGAGGGGGGGGGGACGGATTTCTATATCGCCTCAATTCATATTTCTCATTCATTCAATTCGTTCGAATTGCAATTGGGAAAATTTCGTTTTGTGGCTCATTTGCATTTAGCTTCGCAAATTTGGCAACTAGTTGAAAGTTGAGTTGAATTTGAGTTAAGTTTTGCGTGTATATGAGATATTGCGGTTTCAAGAACTGTGGCAATTGCGCGTGCCATGGCCCAGTAATTGCTCTCTGTGGGGGCATTTGTGGTGGTAACTTGCAACTTGGCAACTTTTGTGAGTTGCCCGACTGCCGCTTCTGCCACTGCGGCCGTTTGCTGCACGTCGATCCGCAGTCATAGACCGCAACAAACGTTGAGTAAACGCCACAGCAAATGATTGCAATAATAAAATAACAAAATATAAAATATTAAAGTTGTATCTTTTACGTTATTGTTGTTGTCGTTGTTGTTGTTGTTGTTGCATTTAAGGCGATTATTTTATTTGTGAATAATCGCTTTTAATGCGCTAGAAGAGTTGAAGTTGGGAGTTTATGCGGCTTGTGGGAGGAAATGTAATATATCCTTTTGAGCAGATTCTTGCGGAGAAAAAGATTTCACAATTAGTTTTGTATTTGAATGAGTTATAAATATACTTTCCATTTGTTAAGATAAAATTTTTTAATTTACTGTATGTATTTTTTTATTGAACTTTGCGAAAGAAGTTTTCTATTAATGCTCATCTTTTTAGATTCTTCATATCGTAGACGAAGTAAAGTCACGTATGGTTGGGCAGCTAAAGACCTTCTTAATAAAAACAAATAATATATAACAAATTTTGTAAAAAGTAAGATTTTCAGATTATAAAGTCTACCTATTAAAATGGGATGCGTCACAGTGATTCGGTAGGCAACGTATTTTAGTTTGATTGGCATACGTTGAAAATCCAATAAAATGCAACGAATTTATTGACATGAATTTATTGAATGAAGCTAAATGATGTGGTTTACCGATTTTGATAAAATTTGACAAAGTACTTGGCATTTATCAAGAAACCCTTGGGTGCCGAATTTGGTTATAATATTTTTGCTAACAACCGAATCAATAATCCGAAAGCTTTTGATTTTTGATGGAAGTGACATTCCCGATATCATAAATATATTTAAGTTCTCTGATTTGAATAGTTGGTTGAGCTTTTCTGATCACTGAGATCTAGGTAGTCAACAGATGGGTGGTATAGGAATATCAAAATCTAGTCGCCCTGATCAAACTCGTTAGCTCTTATGAATTGTGAAATGTAGATCGGAGACGGGCATAGGGATATCAAATGCTCTTATCACCCTAATCAATCTTGCTTTAGCTGTTATGTTCTCTGAGAACTATTTGGCATACGGACATGGGAATATCAAATTCTCTAGTCACCTTAATCATAATAATAGTAAGGGAGATACAATTATTAAGAGCTTGACCAAACTAAATATACCCTTTGTACTATATGGAATATGAAAACACGTTACTATTGAGATAGGAAATTTTTGGAAAATATAATGAATATATTTTATTTATATTTATCACGCTTCCTCCTGGCACGGACGTATGTGACTCTAGCGGCGAAATAGTTAACATTTCTCGAATAGCAGCGCATCTTTCAAAAGTTAGAGTATACTATAGTCGACTTGCGCCGACTGTAACTACAGCACTTGTGGTTTTCGCTGTAGTGGGCGTACATTTTGCATAGTTTTTCAAAAGTTGCTTTGACCGTTGTTAACATTTTGGGGTTACGCCTCAATTTAATTTATGGTTTAGGCGTTAATTTATGGTCTAATTGATCAGATTTGTATATGTTGAAATTTAGCAAACAGCATTCTTATTCTTGGTTTGGATATATTTTTGGCAAGTGCAAAACTATATGAACTAAGCTAACAGCAATTTACAAAAATTCGCTAAAATAATTTAGAAAAATTTACATATCGGTTGATTGCTGTTGACAGATGCCAAGAACGCAATTGCGGTTTAGAAATGTAAGCGTGAGTTGTAATTGAGTCACGAACATAAGAGAGATGTTCACGAGCAGGTTTTAATTTAAGTATAGAAATATTGTATTATAACATAACCCATTTTGTGAAGAATATTAAAATTGCTATAAGTCAGCTTTAAGTAAAGATTTGTAATTAAAAGGTAATTCCATGAGTTAAGACAAAAGATATCAGTTGAAGGTGTCGTTGGGAGAAGGAAGCTATGGATTCGTTTTTCTAAGTCAAGGTTTTCTTCACACAATATTTAACAAAAATGCTTATGCTGCTTATCTTGTATTAATAAAGATTAACACAGTAGAACACGGAGGAATTCACTTAATTTTATTTCTTCGGTCTCACGCACTCATCTCTAGGTTGCGAGTTGGTAAACATAATTTAAGCTAAAGCTTACAATGTTTGGTATTTTCCAATACAATTTATTCGCTGCACTTGCGTTCAATCAACTTTTCCTAAGCGGAAAAGCGCTTTGACACATTGTCATATCAATAAGCAGCCAAACGAACTATAACCAATGTTCCCAACCTTAACTCTTTAGTACGAATGCAATGTGTATTGTTGCTAAGTTGATAGCGATTTTCTCTTTAGTGTTCAATTGACATTACTGCATTGTAGTCATTGAGTCTCAATGAACCCAAGTAAGAGCTTGTGCGAAAATAACAGGCCATGGCATGTTCTACGATCTTGTAGATAAGATAATTTTATAAGGCGAAGTCTACAAGAATTGCACGAGAATCGATTGTTACGATTCCAGCTAAAACCCCGAAGGGCATATTCCTTGGCAACTACATTTCACAACCAAAAATGTTTTTTTTTCCCACCTCAATCAGTGAATACAGTTATAAAAGATGTAACTTTAAAAAAATAGTCAATAGAACTAAGTGGAGAAATTTTATGAATTTGCAATTTTTTTAGTCGGGATAAAGTTGCATAATAATTGTTTAATGTAAGGTTTTATGAAAATTAGTTTACTATTTGTATGCGTGGTAAACTTTGTTTTTCAAAAAATATATGTAATTCTTTATAAAGCAATTTTGTGTTCTTTTTTACTACAATTCACAAGTGATTTAAGCAGCAAAAGGTACGTATATCTCCAGCAATACTGTGAAATTACAGATTTGTGAAAATTTAGAGTTAAAGTACTTCTACTATGAAAAGCTATCAGTCGCTTTTTAAAGTGGGAACATATTTTATCACTGATGGTGGGAATAATGCGTAATATATTAGTCAGCGCAACATATCAGATAAGATTTTTTATTTCGATTTGTATCCGTCATAAAAAGAACCCCGAACTATCATCGATGCCAGTTCCAGGTACTGCTGACAGACAAAACACTTTGATGCTGCTGCTTTTGCCAAATGTACTGAAAATGTCGCATCAAGTATACGTCCCATGGTCCCGTTTAGCGCTGTGCATCCGTTTTTGTTGCCAACAATGGCGAATTTTCAATGCGTTCTCTAAGAATTGAGTGTAAATAAATGGCAGATGTGGTAGCACACGCAGCTCAAGCTACGTAGTGAAAGCAACAACTTGCAACACGTTGGCAAACACATTTGAAACACTCACCGTGCACAAGCATTAGCAACACAGATAATGCAACGTTTGTAAAATTCACATGTTCGCCAGTTTTTGCAAAGGAAAATGCTATTGCCGCCAGTTATTTTCAATCATTTTTCCGCGTCTGAAACTATCAAAGCATCAACTTGACAACGAAGCTGCATAAAACGCTTGTAACCGCAAATGTTGCAAAATCATTTAGCGTGCAAATCGATTCTCCTTGCAACAATTTATAATAAATATTTGTTTGCAGTTTTGGGTACAAAATGCATTTGGTTGGGTTTTGAGGGTGGTTCTTGTATTTGAGTTAAATGATTTTGTGGTTTCGAGGTTTGCACTTGACTTGTGCCAAAGATCAAGTGCAAAATGCGTTTAACGGAATGTGAAATTTTATTTCATAAATCATTGCATTCTGTCATATTATGTTGGTAAAATTGGCTAAACACAATTCGCAGCTGTCAATTGGAATTCTTTGCGTAAAAATTATAAAATTTTCCATTTGAATTTGAAAATTTGCATTTGTGGTGAGGAAGGGACACGCTTGCACTGCAAGAAAATCAAAGGAATAAAGAATAATTATTTTTATATCGGGATCATTTCTTGCTTGATATGTTGTTGTTTGTCAAGTTCTCGGACTAGTTCTGCAATACTCTAAGAAAGCCTAGTATCGCCCAAGGTATAGGAGCACAGTCTTAATACTCCCTGTCCCAATTTCAGTGCGTTCTTGTGGTGTTCCGTGATATAAATAGTCTTGGAATGACGCTTACAATGCGTCATGTCATTGGTCGACTTGTAATTCATATCCAAAGTTATAAAGTTGCTTCCACTTTAAATGCTTACACTGTTCCACCCCGCTTTCAATTGTATTTCCTCCTATTATATCCTTTCAAAATATTAATCACCTATTTGACAAGTAATATTTAAGTCAGGTGAGTTTTAAAAGGAAAGAAACTTAACAGCGAGAGTTCTTAGAGTTGTGAACTCCGACCAAGTTGTAGTTAACGTAAGTTTGGAAATATTTCTAGCCAATAAAGACATTACTGCCAAACAAAAAACAAAAAAACAGAAAGTTGATTTTATTATTTACTACCCATCTTTGAAAGTTGTCAGATTTTGAGTATGCCATAACTATAAATAGTTTAAGGATATATTTTGTATAGCTTTAAGTCACAAGGAAAACACGTAGCGATAGATGATAGATAGACGATAGATAAAAATTACAATTATAATGACAGGATACAGATACAGATGCAGATGCAGATGCAGATGCAGATGCAGATGCAGATACAGATACAGATACAGATACAGATACAGATACAGATACAGATACAGATACAGATACAGATACAGATACAGATACAGATACAGATACAGATACAGATACAGATACAGATACAGATACAGATACAGATACAGATACAGATACAGATACAGATACAGATACAGATACAGATATGTTAAGAGACCAGAGGAAACTTGAAAACACAGCACTACAAATTAATCAATAAAAAATAAAATGAGAACGCTCCAATACGCTTGCTTGGAGTAACTGAACTACAGATAGAAATCGTTCGCTAAAATGACGCCACAGTGAGTGCAAAGTTCGCACACAAATTATTTGCCTGAAACCATCCAAATATGGTCCGCCTACTCCAAAAAAAGGAAACTAAGAAATGGCTAGACAGTAGAGTCCAAGTTAATTATCTTGTAGTAACGGCGTACTTTAAGCCCACGTATTCGGTAGTCAAAGGCAATATAAAGTTCGCCCACACCAACCACGTATTTCTCTCAGTGTATCGAAATACTAACTTATCCAATTGTTAGTACACCCACACAATTACATGCATAATTAGCATTCGCCTACTCGAGCAACAGGGCGGAGGGAAGCGATGATAAGCGGAATGTAAATACAAAATGCCATTACCAAAATTCATTGCCTACTTTTGGGCTGAAAATTTATGCAAATATTCAATGCTTGACATTTGGAAATTTGTTGCCAAGCTTTTGGCCATATTAATATAGCATAAATTTCAGCATGACAACAAAAGTCAAAAGGCAACAGTAACAACTACAACAGCAACATTGTCTATTGGTTAAAAGCTGGCCACTTCCTCCAGTCTCTCTCCTCTGGCTGACATTATCACAGTCACTTTTTGCAGCATCTCTCCTACTCCCCGAAAAACAGCTGCAAGCCAAACAACAGTTGCGGTCACACTTGTATGACAAGTTTATTTATTGTAATTTGAAAAAGTTTAAATTGTTTGCCTTCTGTTTGCTGTGTGTGTGTGTGAGTGTGTCAGTGAGTGAGGTTTGTGGCTGTGGCTGTCTGCAATTGTCATAAAAATGACCAACAAATTAGTAGCCAAACAGTTGTTGCTGCCATGAACTTAATATACTCTTCAAGCGCCTGTTTTTGGTTGGTGATTGTAAAAAAAACAAATGGTTTTTGGAAGATGCGAAGAGCTTTTCTGAATTGTTGTTATACTTGGTAAGTTAAAGCGCTATCTATCTTTTTGATAGGTTGAGAGTGTCTCAATGTCAATCATAGATGTATATTTGAAGTTTTTGATAATTTGTCGTTTTGTCCGATCTGTATCAGTGGTAAAAGGTTTTAATACAAATGTAAATAAATAGAAGTATTCCCTTTGACTATAGTCATCGCTCCAAGGGCGGAGCGTGGAGATATTAATTAATCTATTAATAATGTATAATAATATAAAAGCTGCTCGAAGAGAACAGGGACCTACAGTGTATATCCGATTCCAAACGGAAGTGTCTTTAATTAAGTAATATTTTCCTAGGTATATAGACTTGGCCAACCAACTGCAAAAAAGAGCATTCAAAGTGCTCAAAAATTGGATATATTTTTGGTTCTACCAGCAACCAGCTGTTTCCACTTGCATTTTCATTATATTAGCTTGTTCGAAGATTTATGACACTAACTAACAAACTAACAAACTTTAGATTGCATGCCGTCCATGCCGGAAATGGAAGCTTCTAAAGAGCCAAGTCATGCTGTGTTATATACATTTCAGAATTTTAATATTCCATTGCGTGGTTACAAAACTTTGACTAGACTTAAGACTAAGAAGCTGCTTAACTACTTAATTCTGGTTATTCTTTGTTCTCCGAATACTCTGTAGAAAGTGCAGCAGATACAGATTGAGATTGGATCGTTATCAACGCGTATGCTAAATTTACGATTTAAAGTTTAAGTCGTTTAATATACTTTAAGTTCTTGTTCGGCCCAAACTGGTGCCGGTGCTGGGGCTGGGGCTGGTTGTGGTGCGGCACCGCCGCCGCCACCGCCACCTCCAGCACCATTGCGTGCACCTTGTCCACCCTTGCCACCTTTGCCACCTTTAGAGCCATCGGGACCATCAGGGCCATCAGCGCCATCTGCACCATCTTCGCCATCAGGTTGTGGTCCAGCAGGACTGGGTGCACCAGGTTGTCCAGGTTGACCGCTTTCTCCAGAAGTAGCTGTACCACCAGCACCTCCGCCGCCGCCACCGCCACCACCACCCCCACCGCCTGCGCCACCAGCACCTCCTGTGCCACCAGCACCACCTGCTCCACCTGCACCACCACCAGCTCCAGCCTCTCCCGCTCCAGCTGCTGCTTCGGCATCCGTAGAGCTAGCACTTGCACTGCTCTCCGCATTGAGATCACCACTATCTGTCTCACTCAAAGCAGTTGCCTCCTCAATATATTCACCCTCTAGACCCGGTTGTGGCTTCCAAAGGCCATCGTCTACACCTACCAAAGGTTTGTAGCTGCCATCATCCTCAGGTGGTGGTGCTACAGCTAACACATAAACAGGACTTAGAGCGGCAGGTGGCAGCAGATATGTGCCTGTTGGCAAGGCCAAGGGCAGCACATGACCATGAACCACTTTATGCGCCAACATAAAGCATACAACTATCAACAGCAACTGGTGCAAGGAGATGAATTAAAACCTTTATTGTTTAAAAAAACACAACCTTTTAGTTGCTGCTACTTACACCCGTTGCGCGCATCTTGTCCAAAACACGTGCTCGGAAGCGTACGTTTTCTAACTGACATTAATGGCAGTGCCCTAGCACGGCTTTTATAGCGCTTGCTCGTTTAATTGGCTCTCAATCAACTTGGTATCATTGTGTCTATAAATGGCCAAGAACAACGAGTGCTGCTTCCATGCTGCCTGCCTGGTTCAAACATAAATCAAGTGTTACCAATGTTAATTATGGCCAGTACCTACTTGGCTACTACAATTACAACAATAGCAGTAATAACAACAAAAAGCTGTTACAATTACACCAGAATGCGATTATATTGATGTGAGCGTGAGTGTATGCTCGGAAAAACCTGTCAGTTCAAAGACGCAATTTAAACTAGACTAGTCTTTTGACGGCTGACGATGCGCTGAAGATCAGCGCGGTATTATCTAAGAAGTTGACCACATACACTATACATTTTTGGGGTGAATGCAATTAGTTAAGCATTATGTGATCATTTTGATCAAACAAATATTAACTCAAAATAAAGAAGACAACGAAATTTGTGACTCACAAAACAAATTTTCCCTTTTATTTGTCAGAAGTATTTCGAAATATAAGTTTGGGATTCAAGAAAATAGTTTTTGGGAAAACAGTACATTGCTGAGCCGTTCATTTAAATTAGAAAAAATATATTTTTCCGAAAAATATTCTGTGTTGACAGGCGCAGAATCCTGCAAGCCCTTATGGGGAAGCAAGGAAAGTGACTGATTGGATTTAATATCAATTTGGTGAAATTTTGCGGCAAAAATTTAGAAGAAACTGTTGTGTATTGGTTTTCTATTGGCTACGACTAGACGCTGGTAGATAATTGTGATAACCTTTATGAAACAAAGTATCGGGTGAATCGGATTGATTACTGCCAAGTCAGCAGTGTTGCTTATTTTTCTAATAATGTCTTAATAAAAATATCATACGTTTGATTAGGTAATTTTTTGGAAATGGATGGCTAGGAATCTATATTAATTAAATACAACGCCGTTCGGATTCGGCTATAAACTATATGTCCCTGTTTTCTTCTTTGACATCAAAAGCAAATTCCTGCAAGTACTCCATTATGCAATTAAGAATTTTTGGTGGCAAGAATATAAAGACATTATTACTAATTTAAACTAAGTATAAAAGAGGCTAAAGTTAATTCAGAAATCATCAGTCCGCAGTGAATTAAAAAATACTCTATCCAAAAATCCTCTCCATCATTGCATAGATACAACCTTTAAAAGCGCCATATTCTTCAAAAGGTAGAGGTAAATTCCAAAAAGTGCATACACTATTCGAACTACACAAATCACACTTTAATCTACCCTATAAAGTTTTCACTCTCGTTCTGCAATGGTTTTTGAAATACCAAGACTGGAACAGCTAATAAATTATTAAAATGCCTTTTTAATACGTTGTGTAGACAGCGCCAACAAAGCGCTCCAAAGTGCCGCCCGCATTGATACCCCATGAATGCGGTTTGTTGCACTCTCTCTAAGTACTAGCTGGGATTAGCTGCGATAAAATGCCATTCATGGTGCTGCTGTGGCGTCCAATAACAGCTTTTGGCATGGTGCTAACGTGTTAACTTACATGGAGAGTAGTTCATGTGTTCGTGTGACGTCACACGCACAGGCTAAGGCAAAACGAACCGGTTCTCCCCTGGTGTGTTTGTTGCCATCGCACAGTGGTGGCAAATATAAAGTGCATAACAAATGTGATACGCTAATTGATTAACTATCTTGAATGGGGGGAGAGAGAAACAAGTTGTTTGTTGTAAGGACGGCAAGGGTTTTGCTCGAGGGGGAACTTGAATCTGTTCTGATGTTCTTGTGGTGTTCTTGCAGCATAAATTATGAGCAACTAACTGAACTTTGTGCTGCTTTAACTAAATCAATTAAAACAACAAGCGTAAATTACAACAACAACAACGAGAGCAACAGCCACAACAGCAGCAGCAGCAACAACAACAGTGACGCCAACTAAACAAAGTAACGACAATGTGCCCCATTATCATCTTCAGCACCAGCATCAACAACAACTACATCATCACCGTCATCATCATCATCATCAACATCGTCATCGTTACCATTTAGCTACAAAACCAACAACATTATTCACAGAGTCAAGCCAAGGATGATAAAAGGAGCGAGTGAGAGAGTAAAGAGAGAGAGCCTGTGCCATTGAGAAGCAGCAGCAGCAGCAATTCGCAGTAAAGCCAATGCTTGTGCCTGGTAGGATACGATAGGAACGTTAAATTTATTTTGTGATTTCAACGATATATTTATTTTTGTGTCTTGAGAGGAGTTTATTGCTATTTTTCGTTAAAAAAAATAAAAAATAGAGATAAGAGGCGTTAATTTAAAATCATTAAATCAATTAAAAGTAAAAGTTGTCAGACTGTTCATATCATCTTCATATGAAATTCAATTAAAAGCTAGAGAGAGTTTCATTTTGGAAAAATTGTAGATTTCATTATATTATTTAAACTAATTAAGGAATAAACTTCGTTAACAATATTTCAGATAAATAATTTTAATTTAAGATCAATGAATTATTCAAAAGTGAAATTTGATTGATTAGTCATATCATATTCATATGCATATCATTCTGGAGAAATAATAGCGTTAATTATATTACATTAACTAATTAAATATGAAACGTTTTGATCTGTTTACCTACGAAAATCTCTGTTAATTAAAGATTACCGTCTTTCAGATTCGGAACTGTATATGTAGTCTTCCGTGCTCCGCATTTAGAGTCCAGGGGAATAAATTTATTTGTAAAGAATAAAGAAAAACTAAATATTGTTCCCTAATCGAAATCAATTATAGGCATTAGGTTGCCTTTAGAGCACAACTTTCTAATCTGCAAAAAATAACTCTTTCAACTTATTGAAAACATCATTTTCTTTTAAGTCTTTTTGTGTAATAATATTAAATCAGTCGAAGGATTAACTAAGAAAATAAAAAAAAAAATGCAAAGTTATATAAGACCTTGTCCTATTGCAAATATGGCATATACAAGAGGGGAATGCTTATTTACTTAGTTTAAAGGTAACGATTAAAAACTTCTTGATAAGTCAATATTTTTAGTCTTTGTTTTGTCTTTGTTTAATATCAGTTGTTTGAGAAGTAGTTTAGATGTTTAGACTAGACTGTACTCTCACCTGCTTCTTCACTTTGCACACATATTTTTCTCCCAAAATACACATTGAACCTATAAGCCTGAACTTAGCAATTCTATTGAGATCAGTCGCAAATTTCGACTGATTTGTCGAACTAAAAAGTCGGATGTTTTTGAAGTTCTAAATCCAATTGTTTTATTTGTGGCCAAGCATTAGTATTACCTTTCATTAAAATTGATGGCGTAAGCATTGACATATGCGTAAATTGGTTGAAGCATAACTTACTTATGCCTTAAAAACCGATTAAAAATGCAAGGCTTATTTTGAAAAATTGCAAATATTGAAAAGAGTAATTCATTTCATTAATGAGAGAAAAACTTTCTCAAATATATTTTGATAAACTCAAGTTAACAGAACAATCATTAAAAACTTACATTTTTAGTTCCAAATTTCCTACTGGGTACTCACAACTTCATGTCTTTGCGTCTGCATGTGTTTGTGTTTGTGTGAATGCGTGTGAGTGAGTGCGCTTCTACTGATAAAGTGCTAAACGGGTGTGTGTGTGTGCGTGCAAGTGTATTGATGTGTGTTACTGCGTGTATCTGTGTGTGTGTGCGTGTGTACAAAAGCTGTGGCCAATTAAGCGCGCAGTCAGGATGTGAATTTATGCCAAGTTGGCAATTTTTTTTCGCCATCTTTTTTTTATACCTATTTAAGCGGCCATATTTATTGTAGTTGGCTTTGATATTTGGCGTCTTTAGTTTGGTTTGCTTTGATATCTGTGTACCAAAGGAATTAATAAGGATGTAAGCAGCCTTAGAAGTATAACATCTATAAGTTATTCTGCCTTTTAGACTTAAGTTGGTTTGGAGTTAAATATTAATAAGTTAGAAGTTGTAAATGGGCGCTGAAACGTCAAATAGATGAAATGCTACAAAATTAGATTCTGTTTCTTGTCATTCATATTAAGTACTTAATATTTTTACCAAAACTTTAAGTAAAGTTAAAGAAACTTAAAGAAAATTGACGCCATAAATGTTTGCAATACATGTACCCCACGAAGTTTGTTGGCTTGAACCAAAGTTAGTGTATTTATATTTCAGGTATATCTAATTCTTATTAAAAATACATTGGAGGTAAAAAAAGTTCCTGTTCAACTACTTCCAGTTCTGTAGAACTACTAACTGCCGCACTCTCGGTAATACTCTTCACTCTTCTTCTGCATTTTAACAGCTCCGCCTATTAGCAGATTCACTTGGCAATGTCAATATTTGCTGCAAGTGCAAATATTTTTGCTTAACACAGTCGACCCTTGAAGCCGGACACACCCCAATGACCAACTCCTATCCCTCTGCTGACCGCACGCTTGGAAGGTAATTAATCAAAACGTGCACCGCAATTGACGTACCACACAGACAATACGTTTAAATATGTTGCCTATAAATGGCTATCCGACAGTGGACAGCAGGAGACGCTCCACTCCACCACCATTTGAACATGAGTGGAATCGTAAAGCTCGAGGCTTTGGGGAGCCCAGGGACCAACGATACCCACATCATATGTATAGTTTTGCCACAGCTTTGACGTCGCTTCATTTATAAGAACAGACTGATGAACTGAGGGAGTGAGGGAGCTAAGAGTGTCGAATTGAGAGTGACGAAGTGCCAGAGAAGTCAAGGCGTCACTATGACAGTCTAACGGGTTTTGTACGTGTGAATCCAATGACAAGCTTGTGAGCATGCTGCAAGATGTACGAGTATGTGGAGGAGAAGATAATTTTGCAAAAAAAATATTTGTGGGGATGCCAGATTTTATTGTAACCCCAAGGATCCTTTCACAGTGCCGCCACTGCGTGAGTGTGTGTGTGTGTGTGTGAGAGGTCAGTGCGTGCATAATAAAGCCTCATACTAACCACATAGGAGCGTGCTCAGGCATAGTATGGATTGAAAAGAGCTTATCAATTGGCAGGGCTGAAAATGTAAATCAAGAGAAATAAAAAAAGATACACATTTGGTTTAGGTTTGGGGTAGCAAAAAATTCAATTCCCATTAGTGTTGGCTTAAGCTGCTCAATTGAATGGAGGATTACTTAATGAAAATTATTTATCCATTCCAAAGGTTGGTATGCTTGTGGGATTAGGCCAAGATAGCAGTCAAACCAAACTGATTTTTAAAAATGGTTTGCCCTTAAATGTTTTAATGTCAACGTTAAATTTTTTGTAGATATGGGAAAAATTGCTTTAGACCAAGTAATTGTGATATCATCATCATCATCTTGAACAAACTGTTTTCGGGTAATTTTTTGCATTCTAACTCTATACTTTAGTTTTTGCAGCAGATAAAAGCAAAGATTTCTCAAAAATTAATCCCTAATTGTTATTCTTAATAACTCCATATTAATTACCATAATCATTGTCTTATTTAAAAATTATAGTTAATCACGTTCCATAACCTGTCCGTCTTTATGACATCACTTTCTAAAATTACGGGGCGTATGAGTAATGTTCAACTATGAGCGCAAAATATTCAGACCACTTACTATACAAACAAATCAAGTGCGATGATTTATGATGTGCTGCAAGAGTAACTGAAACTGATCCTGAACAAGAACGCAGAAATAGCAACGGAATCGTTTAAATATTTGATTTAACTGAAGCATTGCTTCAACTTTGTTTTTACTCCGAGTCATGTCATATGGCACGCGCAACGCATAAAGTTAAATTCCTCCAAGCTAGAAATGCTGTTACACCTGTCACAGTTTGCTGCATGTCCAAAGACATGGCCAAGTCATCAATAACAACAAGCACATTCACACATACCCATATAACCAGGCGGGCTGACAGAAACCAGGGCAGCTTGTGAACTATGTATGATGGTTTTCAGTAGATGTTTTGGCTTTGGTATTAGTTTTAGAAGAGATTCTGAAACGATGCACGCACGTTTATGTTATTACAAATACTTCGGCCCTTTCCGATTGGGGACGATTAATTGCATCCAAACGAAACATGAGCTCTACAGTGACGTATACCTCGTCTATCGTCCTAAGGCACAACGTCTGCGTTGGGTCGGCCATGTCGTAGGTATAGAGGGAAACGGTCAAGCGAAGAAGGTTTTCGATGCAAAAGCCATCGAATAAAGACGAAGGAGCCGAACAAAGCTCAGATGTAGGAACAACTTAGATACGGACCTATCCCTTGAGGTGGGCTATAACTCGATAACGGGTTGTGATGGCCAACTAAAGTAAACAAGCATTATATGATAAATGCAAGTCCCGTTCTTTTGCTTAAATCTTATGTAAGCGTCGACAATTTCATTATCAATATTAGTATATAAATTCTGGCTACTCATTGTTGGTTGTTAAATCTCTCTTTATCTTGCACATGAACTAGTTCAGCTCCTGCTTACAATGCCTCCCTTATTTTCCCAGAATGCGCGTCATATTAAGATTATAATAAATCACACAAGTCGCAGTCGACATTTGGATGCCATTTGCTGCAATGTAAAATTAAATGAAAAGCTGCATGGGCGTGTTCTGTGGGCGTTTACTGTTGATTACTATTATTGTTGTTATCGTTGGGTTGCCATGGTTGGTGTTGTACTTGTTACCTTGGGGCGTTGACACATAGAAAAGGAGCTTACGCCCACTAAAGCCCCCTCTTTGCAGATACACAATACTTGTAATAAGTCATAAATGTCGCATCCACACACAAAAGCCATAAACACACAATTATTACTGTATTGCCACAGCCTCGTATAATAGAAAAATATAAAAACTAAAAAAAGAATATAAAGCAAAGTCCCGTTTATGAAAACCCCCGCATAGTGACCAACAAAATGTGGCCAAGTGTTTCGTCGATGCTTTAATAAAAGATGCAATATTTTTATTGTGGACCATAAGTTGAGACTAACTGGCCCACTGACCAGCATAGACACAGCTGCGTGAGTCATAATGGTTGTTAGTAGTGCCATACACTGAGCGAAATTGGGTATCGTGTGCGACTGCACGCAACACTGAGTTCGTTATTACAGCTAATTGACTTTGCTCTGTTAAGTTAGGAAATGACGTCTTCGAACTTATTAAAAGGCCTTGCTCCATCGACAAAAGAAACGCCTTACAAAACGCTTATACGGCCCGTGCTCTTATATGGCGTGCCTGAAAGTGTTCGAGAGTAAAATTCTTTGCAAAATCTTCAGACCCTTTCGAATTGGGAAAGAGTATGTCATCCGAATAAACTATGAGCTGTATGAGCTCTACAACGACATAGCTATCGTCTATTTCTTTGTAACTGCTGTGTTGGCTGTATCGATGCGAAAGACCAAGTGAAGAAGGACCTATTTTCCTTGGGAGTAAGCAACTGGAGAGGGCGTAAAACACGAGCGCCTGGCGAGAGCTGCTAAAGTCGGCTGTAACTCCATAACCAGCAGTAATGGTCTACTTAGTGGGTAATTTCTCCCAGTGCATTGTGATAAAGTAATACGAAATACGGCCGCATGCCTTGTGCAACATGCCGTGGCACATTGGGTTTATGGTCACCATCATAATGCCATATAGTTTTTTTTGTTTTGTTGTTTGCAGTTTTGCGTTACGATTGCAGTTTCGCATTGTTTTATAGACTTGTTTATTGGTTTCACGCCATGTTTGCCCCCTCACCATCGCTGGCGCCTGCTCTTATGCTCTCTTAATGAGCTCAACATTTTACGACTGGCGGGCAACTGTCGAAACCACAAATAGATCAGAGATGTCTGCTTTGATTACCCCAAGGCACAATCAGCTGGACAACAAGAATAACAATAATACAAGTAAAACTTAACAATAGCAGCTGTTCCTGGGCCTTAATTTGGTATGTCTGGCTTGATTACACGCTTCACCAGGCTTGGCCAATACTTTTCTTCCCTAACGCACTTTAAGAGCTGAAGCTTACCACCGGCCCGACCCGGCCCCACCACTAGATGTACTTCAAGTGGGTAAGCCTTAAATTTTCTGTGTTGTACTACTTGAAGCAATCATTTGGCATCATCGTTGCTTTTGGCGACAAGTGGCAACAACAGCCAGTCGCCAGTTTGTCTGTCTGCCCCATTGTTCGGTAAACTTCCAGGACCAGCAGCCTTCGGCAGGCTGCTTATCTTTGTATTTATCTGCTTCAACGGCAATTGAAGCGTTTTGGCTGATTCCTTATCAGGGAAGATGTTCTGAGCGCTTGTCTGGCTGCTGCAAATGCGTGAAATTTATGCACAGATCATTGACGCCATGGTCCGCAATCAGTGTTGTATACACTGCAAGAAATCGTGTGCTAAGCTGTAAAAATTAAAAAAAGCATAATTTTTATCACATTAATTAATATTATTTTATACGTTAATATTCTTATGTTAATTTGCTTACCAAAAAAAAAAACCTAGAATTTATAAAAATATAAAAAAAAGTATGGAAAGATGGGCATGTCTTTCCGCCTTATACCAAATGACCTACTCGAGCTTTATCCAAAACATGGCTGGTACCAGCAGATGCATTTGAAAATCGGCACATCGCAACTTTTTTGGATGTTAAGCCGGCTTTTAATAGAGTCTGGCACCAAGGGTTGCTACAGAATCTAACATTGGCCCTTGCGGCGCTACAATATGTAATCGTCCAGCCATTTTTCAAACTTCCGGCGCTCCTATGTGTATTCCTCAAGGCAAACCCCGCTCTTTTAGAGTTTTGGTCAAATAAGTGCTTAAAGTACGTTGGACCGTTTAAGCTGAAGTGGCTTAAGGTAGGGTAATTTGCCATTTTTACTTCAAATTTTTACTAGGGATACGCCAAGCCCGTCGGAGATTGCAAGGATCCCTTCTGCACGTATACTGATGACACTGCTATTCATTCATCTGTTGGCAATTGGGCGAAACTCTGCAACGCTTTACTAAGACAATTCTTCTAGCATTTTATTTTCGTTGAGAAAAGATGCTTGTCCCGATCTTACGTTATAAAAATAAAAATATTTGAAATTATTCTGCTTGACTATGGTCATCTCTCAAAAGTGGGACCATGCAGATATTTCTCTTTATTAATAGAGATTTTCTTTGGTAAATATGGTCCATGGCAGTCCTGCAATACGCTACCGAGGCCCACGTTTTAAAATTTTAAATTTTACCATTTTTATAGGGTCCATCCAGCCTTTTCTTTTCATTTTAAAAAAACTCTCGCTTAAAATGTAAAATTATTAAAAAAATTCTTAATATAAAAATCGCTTCAAATTTGTCAACGCGATTCATATTTTTACCTTAAATTTTATTTTAAATTTTTTTTCCTTTTTTATTTCCTTCACTTTTAAAAAAATGGAAGAAATTCTAATCTCGTTATTTTTGAAAAAAAAAAAAAAATATTGGAAGAGGCTATTCGTTTGCGCTGCTTAAGAAATGAGACCTCTCGAAAAAAACAAAGTATAAAGTTAAATGCGAAGAAGTGCTTAAGCCATTACAAAATAGCCTGAACACCTTTTCGAGTGCCATATTTATCTCGACAAAGCTGCGGACTTTCAAAGACGATATTATTTGCTAATCTGTTAGAAAAAAGTATTGAAATGAGATAATTTACTTTGAATGCTTTCATATTCTTAAACTAAAAACATTTTTTTTCTCTAAGTGCGAAGTTTTAAAACAAACTTTTAGTCAAAATCAGCGCAATTGCCTGCCACACAAACATGCACACAAATGTTGCACGTAGGAGTGGCACAATGTTTGTGTCACAACTTCTTACAACGCTTCAATTGACACTACTAGGAGGCTTCATTGTTTATTGCTAGCTTAGTTGTCATGGCTGGGTATGGTTCTTATGTAATTGGTGTTAACAGCAGTAACACAGCCACAGCCACACATACAGATCCATTAGACAAAGGACATTGGAAATTGCTGCTGTGAGTGACAAGACTAGAGCCAAATCTTGTGTTTCTTTAGTCCTTGGTAATTGAATGTATTGTGTTTTATAGAGTTTTCTCATTGAATGACTCATTGCGAATTTACATAAATGTCTACGCAGGATTTGTCCTTACAGAGAGACGACACACTGGCACAAGGACAGACACAGATTTTATCTATTTGCCCTATTCATATGCCCATTTATGAGCGTTTCATACGATTATTATAGTTTTGGTTTGGTTTACTTTATTGAAACTGTGACGTCAGTCGAGGTTGCTTGGCTTTGTGCGTAATTTCAGTTGCGTCATATTTGAAGACGCAAGATTTTAGTGACTCAATGTAATTTTTGAGCCGTATGGCTATGGGGTCGAGTGTTGTCATCTTGAGAAACCTTCTTTTTATGCATTTCGGCTGCTTCTGCTGTGTTCACCATTAATTCATTTTGCCTAGATTAAGCAGGTTATAGAAGATCGCACCATCATATGCAGATCAAGAGATTTAAACTTTTGTGTTGCTTTGATATCGATGTAGACGCTGATGGAACGGGTTCACCTTGTTATGCAAAGAAGTTTTTCTTCTTGCGATTGTTGTCGAATATCCACATTTCGTTTTCCGTAATGATCCGCAATTCCGAAAATCGACTTTCGATCAGCTTAAGATGAATTGAATAGAAAATTACGGTTTATTGTTTGTATTTTAAATTTTCAGTTAATCCCATGAAAACCATCCGTATTCATCCCACTACTTATTTGCTTTCAGTTATTTAATTTATTTGCCTTTAAGCATTTTAAATATTTACATCAGCTGCCAGCATACATACATAGCATTAAATTCAATCAAAGCTTATTAACATTTCAATACTAATTTTACTTATAGCATTTACCCATTTTACCCGTTTTACCCTTCAATTTGAATATCTCGCATTGCCTTTCATTTTGGCCCTCTGATGTTGGCCAAGTCTCAATCACAAGCCGAATGCCGAATGCCAAAAACGTAACCAAATGCGTTCAAAGCCAATTTACATGCGGTATGTCAGACAATTTGCGGGTAAACTTACACACAGATACACACACACACACACACACACATACACACTAACACACACAAATACTCACACGCACAGAACACTCATCTACAAAATGGCTGCTGCTGTTGTATAGTCACTTGAGGTCACGTTGCGCACCTTTTGTGTGGGTTCTGTTGACTTATTCACATTGTGCAGAGTTGAGCAGAAAAAAATGAGAAAAATGGAAATGGCAGGGGGACAGTGAAGAGACGGAGAGTAAGAAAAAACAAATCATCGTCTATTATAACGCATTAATCATACGCACCGTTGTTGTATTGACGCAAACTGTCGCACGGCGGAAGTGCAAAGTTCTTTGCCGTTTTCAGCAATAACCAAAACAGTACTGCTCGAAAGATTTCGCACACTTTAAAATTCATCCTAATAAAATGGTTTACCAAGCAATAGAAGAAGGAAAGTTTGCTATGGGGGGATCAGAGTGTAGATGGAAGTTGAAACATGCATCTTAGAGAGGGTATGAGTCAGAGCAACCAACATGCGAAATAAATCCTTGTTATCCCAGGGGATGCAGGCTTATCATAATTTTTCGATATCGAAAAAAAAAATATTTCGGATAAATAATTTATTTAGTTGTTTACAAAGATATGAAAACCAAAATATGCACTCTTTAAGTTTTTGATATTCCCCAGCATAATCTAATTTGATTATAATCGGATGACTGTAATTTGTTTGTTTTCTTTTTTTTTCAAATATAGGGACCCAGTTTGGTAGCTTTTACTTTTTTAGATAGGTAAAGTCAAAGTTGTTTATATCTAAAGGAATCATATATGTTATGCTATCAAAAGCAACTTTAATGATTTAATGGCAGAAAAGTAGAACAAAGCCGTCAGCGCCCAACTTAAACGTTTATCATATTTTATATTAAGCACTTAAATAATTTAATATTTCTTATATTCGTGAAATTTTTAATAAAAAACAAAAATAATAATCAATAAGATCAGGATTAATGTGAGTAATAAGGCATTAGGCACTTTTTGTTTCGTTTTTGATTGTCAATCTATTGTCAGAGAGTAGAAGATAAAAATTAACTTCGAGATAAAATTTTCTTTCAATTATTAAAGGGATTACTCTGAATAGTGGCAGAGTGAAATAATTGCAATATTTCTCTTATATGTAAAAAATAAAAGATTATACCAGCAATTGTCAACAAAGTATGCACATACTTTTGCACTTCACTGTTTAGATTATTTAGCGCCCACGCACGGCTCTGGACCAACATATTTTAACATGTTTTCCATGTTGTTTTTGTCGCATTTCCTTTCATTTTTATTTATTTATTTTTTTTTTTTAGCTGTGTGGCCTACTGTTGTGCGCACACATACATAATTTATGGCCCACTGTGCAGGTGCAGTGGCTCTAATTGCGTGATAAATTTTTCAATGTAGCTTTTGTATTGGTTAGGCTTTGGTCAAAATATATCTAGATGTATGCATGATGTATCCCGGGCTAACGAGTTTTGTTGACTTGCTCCAGGTTCGATTGACGTCAATTGGAGTCATTTACTTTATGGCCTGCACAGCCAGGGAGCCAGGGTATGCGTTCTACGACCAGTAACTTTGTTAGCTCTCGAATGGATTGAAAACTTTATTAAACTTGGTCGCCAAGTCGAAACCATGTCTGCGGTTGCTTTGTGGCCTTTACTTGATTTATGTCTGGCGGTTATTGCGGTCATTCATTTTTGGTTTCAGCTCAAGGCGTATCCGTTTGAGATTTTAGACAATCACAGCACGAAATATTATTAATGCGAAACAAGTGCATTTGTTTGTAGACTTTCAGAAAAGTTTTTTTTTTTTATAGAGAAAAATTCGTAGTGTAAACAAGAACAATCCTTTCTAAGGGCAAAGTAGCAGAATTCTTGGAAAGATTGCGTAAAATGATTTTGAAACTTTAGTTGTTGCCAACATTTGCGTTAAGTTTTATTTACATAACAAAAATGTGCC
This sequence comes from Chymomyza procnemis, assembly GCA_035046065.1. Lineage (NCBI taxonomy): Eukaryota > Metazoa > Arthropoda > Insecta > Diptera > Drosophilidae > Chymomyza > Chymomyza procnemis. The sequence goes on from JAWNOJ010000026.1 coordinate 2,364,292, forward strand.
AAGGGAGGGAATGAATTCCAATGTAGCCGTAGGTCTATTGAATTTATTGATTTTATTTAACGAATCATTCGATTATTGACTTAAGTTATGCACAGCAGGACAGCAGTAGTTAATGATGTAACTCTTTGTTTTATGCGAGAAGACTTAATAATTGAAGTGCGCACACAATTCTCTAGCGCAAATACACCTTTCTCTCTGCTAGTTTTAAATTTTAAATTAAAGTTTTTTGGTGCTTAAACGCCCACCAGTCTATAGAATTACCAAACATTTGTTCCTCCATAATCCTTTCAAAAACCTGCTTAAAATTGTCCAATTTTAGTTAATCCTTGCTGCAGCATTGACAAACAATGTGGCATACTTTCGGGCATGCTGCTTTTTTTCTGTTTCTCTTGTTTGAAGATTGTTCTTATTCCTTGTTGCATCCACTTCGTAGACACACAAAAACCACAATTGCCAACTTTGATAGTGTCGCAGTCTGTATTTCATCTCTCTGCATTTTCTCTCGTTTTTATCTCTAGACATTTTGTGTTCTCGCAACTGGTGGAGTGATGCTGAAAAGAAACTTTAAGTTGCAGATGGCATTACGGCCGCATAGTGTGCCCAGGCATTGAAAATGTCGAGTATAACAACAACAAATTTGGCGGCGTGTTGAGTTCTACTCAAACCGATATTGGGATACACTGATTTTTGCTTAATTTGCTTTTTTGAGTAAATATTTCGAATAGAGATTCAAAGGTACAGTTTGTATGATAGATTTGCAAAATGGATTATTTTCTTTTCTTATTCCTGCCATATTACAAAAAAATATTGTATTAATTTTGAAGGTACGCATTCATTCAAACTTAATAATTAAAGCTGATAGGAACAACAATGCAGTGCACACAAAGCCCTTTACGATCTTTCGCAATGGAACTTAGGAAAAATATGAAAAATATTATTTTTGAAATTTATTTATTTTATTGCACTTAATAATTTCACTTAAAAACTTGTACGAAAACGAATATTTTTTCAATATTTTTTATAATTTCTCATTCTAACTTGAAGCTGGTCACACTAAAATTAATGCAGTAGCTGTTTTCAGCAGAGTGAGCGAGACAAACATACACTGCGTAAATTCCGTTAGCTGCTGACAAACAACCCAGTGGAAATTGTTGGAACACATTGTATGAAGTGCCAAATTGTACAGGATTAGCGGCCATTTTATTGTTATTTCCATAATCGTTTATTTCGGTTCAAGCTGCTTTTTATATAAAAAATCGTGTCTACGACCAGCTTTGGCCTTCAGCACCAAATGTGCACTTTTTTCTGCGTTGTATATTGTTCGGCCAACAACATGGCTGCAATTTCTTATGTTGTCTTTAAATTCAGCTAAAATCCTTGGCTTTACAGCGTTTGGCTTGGATTTCAAATATTCCCGCTGGTGGCGTTAGATTGGTTGATCTCGATGGTCTGTGAAAATCCCAGTCCTCGATATGACTCATCCGGGGAACAATGGCCGCAATAAGTTCATTGTTTGACGTGCAGTTTGGCATGTTGCGCCGTCTTCTTGGAACCAGCAGCTATTCAAACCATTTTCACGAACTAAAGAAAAACTGTTATTATTGCTCAACGTCTTTGAAAAGGTAAGTACTGATGATCATATCCAAACAAACTTCACACCGAACAGTCACTTTTTGAATGTAGAGCCTGTACTTAAATTAGTTGAGAGTTTTCAGTGTCATAGGATCGACAATTTGGATTATTTAAACTTCCATTTAACGCGAAATGTGCTTTGTCTGATATGATGAAATGATTTTGAAAAAAAACGAGTTCAATCTTGATTTCTGGATACATGTATGGCATTATTAACATTACCAGATTTCAAAACATTTTATAGGGTTATAACCGGGCGAACTTTTAACTTTATTTCTAGCATGAACCGCACGTTTTCTCAATTGTGAGAATATTTTTTGAATGGAACAATTTCCTAAATTGGTTTGGAATGACAATTCTAAAGCGATATGACATTATTCGATCTGTAACTCCAGTCGAAGAAAAATGGCCCGTTGCTTCCACTTCAAATGACCTTCCTATATATAACTCAAGTTTTTATAGTATGAAACCAAAATTTATCTTTAAAGTTAGTCTTAGTTCTTCTGACTCTATACCTCCTTTTACCTTTGCAGTAACTGCATGTACCCTCTACCTCTGCACCACTGCAGTGTATAAAGAGACACGAAAAAAGTGTTGAAAAATCTAGTTCGAGCAAATGAAAATGATAGTTGACTGATGCTGCAGCCGGTTTAGCTTGTTTATCTTGGCTCTTCTGTCAACGGGGAAGCATTTGCACTGCGGATTTTTTGACATTTTGTAAAACAGAAGCACAAAAACGCTTTGGGTGGTAACCAAATAAAAAAGAAAAATGAAAATAAGTAATAAAAAAAAATAGAAAGAAAATGGAAAATCCATAGTAAGTACTCATGGCATTTATTTCAGATTCATGATGGCTTAGTCACATGCTGTTTCTTATACTAGTTGGTCTTTGGCAAAAAGTTCCCACAAATTTAAATAAAACTCAGCGGGCGTGTTGTCTGCCACCGGAGGCGTGGCATGCGGCAAGTATGTGGGCGTCAGAGTGGTTTTTAGTTGATGGTCGACAACTGCTCGATTTGGCCTTTAGAGGTTAAAGGTCTGCGTGCATTTTTTTTCTAAAATTTGAAGCGCACATGATATGTTGCCAAAATGGTGCATGGTACTTTGGGATGTGTCAACTTAAGCTTTTTTTAAAAAATGTTAGTTTTAGATTTGAAATGAGTGGGAATTTTTTAAACTTTACATGCGCATTTTTAAATCAAAGCAATTTAAGCATTTATCAATTTACAATACAAATGAACATTTCATTCATAAAATTAAAAATGAATGCAATTTATTATGGAGTCAAAGATTCAAAAATGCTGATTCATTTAAAAGTCGAGACCATTGGCCTTTTACTGCGGCCAATGGCTTATACAAAATATTTCAAAAGCATTTTGGCCAACTGGGTAGCATAAATTCTTTCAATTAAATTTCCTTGAAATTTGTTTAAAACTTTAGTCTGCTGCTTCGTTTGGCTGTTGCTTGGCATTTTGATTTTTCATTTATATAACACCCACAAAAGTGTTCCAAAGAAGTGTTTGAGCGCTTCGAGGCCTAATTACACTGAGTACTATTAATTACAGGTAGCTCATTATCAGCTTTCACAGTTTGCTGATTAACCGCCGTAAAAGGCCTTGGGCTTGGAATGCACCTACACAAATTGTGGGAAATGGCACAGTAGACGCTGACCGAGTGGAAGACAAATCGATTGAAGGCATTAAGGAAATAAATACTACACTGAGTTTTTCAACACACATTTTCCAACTAAAAGTAAAGGGATAAAAAAATACTTTATTTTACGAAAATTTAAATCATGAAAAATCCTTACTTTAAAAGTACATTTAGTTTGATACATCGGATTTTTCGGTCTTGTCAAACTTCAAAGTTGCAAGTACGATATTTAAATTTTTGCTCTCAGTAATTAGCTTTTTAAATTACTACATGTTGGCGAAGTGGCACACTTTATCTTAAGCGTTCCAAATATTGTTCATAGAGGAGAAACAGATTTACGAATCAAAAAAAAAAAAAAAAAAATAGATTGGAAGACATAAAAATATTAATAAATGCCTAGATGCTTTGTGTACGTTTTTGGCGTAATCCGCAGTCTTATTTTCTTTACTTTAATAATTTTAGATTAAGGAGAGAATTTTTTATTATCAACGAATACATCAGATTTTCATCAGTTGTAATTCTCATCTCTAACTGTCGGCATGTATTACTTGATCCATATCATCAAATCACTCAACTTATTGGCTGGGATAGCTACCCGTTATACTATGGTTCTAATAAGATATCCTGCTTATCGTAATCCATTTATTATTTTTGTACTCTTAGAAATCTCTACAATCTCAGTTGGAAGTCATTCACATTTTCGTTACTTAATAATAAGCTTTATTTTATTTGTTACCAATGTAAACGTCAGATCTTTATCTGTTGTATCTCGTCTCTATTTGTCGGCATCTAGTTCTTGTGATCTCCAAAATCTCCGAAGTTATATGCATTTTGGCCAATATCATCTAATCTCTCAACTTCCGTCGAAATGTGCTATACCATTACTTTAATAAGACGGCATGCTCATCATCATCTTTTGATTCTTAGAGATCTATCAAAAATCTCAGTTGGAAGTAATCTACATTTTCGTTACTCAATAAGTAGTTTTGCTAGTTGCACTTCTTGCCTCTTTTTGTCTACATCTCGAACTTGTGATTTCACTCAGTTCAAAATTAGCTGCATTTTAATTGGTATCATCTAACTAATTGCTCTAATTAGGCTCCATTTCCATTTTAATTATACATTCATTGTATAGGGATCAAAAATGTAGACAAAATAAAAGTCTATTGATGGAACGGCAAAACGAATTTCTGCGATTATTAAATCGAGTTATCATCGGTTGAGTTTGATAACCACATAGGAAACTCCATTTTACAACTTTTGCTGTTTTATGACTTTTTAAATATTTGCTTTTTATAAGAAATTATAGTACAAACCTACGAATGATGACTGTACCATTTGATTGAATTTAAATGGTATTCAAATCTTTGTGCCAGTTATAGAGATATTGGGGGCGGCACCACAAACTGTGGCAACTTTTAAATATTTTCTATTAAATGTTGTCACATAATATTCCAAAAAAAAAAAGTTATTTACAATTGAGCTAGCAGAGAAAATACAATGCCTTCAACCCGCTGCCAACGCGTTCCAGAAGCGAGTTGAAAGCAGCACATAAATCTGCATGCCACAAAGACACACACACACACACAGACGCAGAGCTGTGGCAAGGTGTGACGTGACGTTCGTCTGTGGCGCGTTGGCAGCCATTTTCTGGCAATAAACTTACAATTAATGGTTGCAAAATGAATTCAATGGCCAAAAGGCGTCGTCCGTGGTGGTAAGTGGTGCGGGAAGTGGTACATGACATGCCACTTGGCTTGCCTTTTGTGCGCCGCAGTTGTTTGTGTTTGTGGTTAAGCGGGGCCAAGGGAGCGATCCAGATAGTGGGCGGGTGAGTTCGTGTTTGAGGTGTTGACGCCACCTTGTCGGCCTATGCTTAGTTTTTGCATCCAGGCTAAGCTACCCACCTATTGCTCCCTCCTCTGCTGATGCTTTTATTGTGCGTTTCCTTTTGTCTGCAAATTTATGAGCTGCCGCCATTTTAATTTTTTTATTTTCTTTTTTTATTTATTTTTGTTTTTGCACCTGTTTTGTTTACAGCGTTTCCGCTTGGCTAGAGTTTTTGATGTCAGTCGAAATGGCAAAATCTGTTTAAATGAAACATAATCTCTTTAAAGTTAACTCAACTATTTACTGACTTATGCGGCTTGCCGGAACTATAATCTGCGCTTAATTAGCAAACGAAGTTGCGAGCAACACGGCAAGTAATCATTTTGTATTGTAAAATTTCTTGGAAGTAACTTAACTTTCGATTTGATATTTTGACTATTGTACGAAAATTAATATATAAGCTTCTGGGAATTATGGTGTATTGTGCATAAGTTTCTTGGAACTCTTAAATGCCGTGCTTATTTATGTGGATTAATATTTTACTTGCCACAAATTAGCTTAGTAGCTTGGTAATTATTATATAACAATATTACTTCCTCTTCCTTCACCGTAGGCTGCTTAGTATTATGCTTTTTGTAAGTCTCCTTAGCGATTAGCTTAGATAATTCTACCATACCTACATAAGATGCTCAGCAGAGAGCTCAAGTATAGACCAAGTTAAGTTTTAGTTGGATCGAATGTCTACGGTGAACCACTGGACAAATTGAATACGGCCCTCAAGGCAAAGCGACCAGAATTGGTCAATCTTAGAGGCGTCATATTCCACCACTCGCCAAAAACAGAGTGAGTTTGGCCAGGAAACTTTTGGTACTTCCACTATATTGGCCTGACCTTGCACCCTAAGACTACCATTTGTTTCGGTCTTGGCATATGAAATCGCACTTGCTTCAATTTTTTGTAGAGAAAGGCCAGAAGTGAGCGTGGAATAATGAATTTGCATCCAAGAAAATATAAAATTTATTTTTGATTGCAGTTTATTGTAAGATTTAAATTTTCAAAAATTCACTGATTTCTTTTGGTCAACCAGTTTGGTTTGACGACTTCTCGTAACTTAGACTACCTGACTGATTTTCCAAGCTTGGTTTTAGCCAGTAGTAGTGTTCCCACTTCACTGCTCAGGATTTCGTTAAATTTCTGCATCTCTGTTTCTTTTTAGATTTGCTCTGCTGAAGCTACCTAGCTGTTTCCATTCATCTGCCCAGTACCGTAGGTTTTTTGACCAAATTTTGGAATGAGTGTTAATAGCCTGAAGCTCTTCTGACAAATTTCCATGCTGAACACCTCAAGACGAAAAAAAAACACCAGAATAAATGCAAGAAAAAGAAATTGACATTAAGGACCAAATAAATATATACTCAGCGGCAAATATTTATGAGGTCAGTTGGAGGCTTTTTGGACACACCAGCGAGTACATGCAAGGAGCAGCGGCAGCAGTAGACCGCATTCTATGCCTGCGCAGCGGAAGTCTGGCCTAAAGTGCTCGAGGTCATTAAGTTAATAAAGAATAAAGAACTTTTCTCTGAAAATGTTGTGCTTGTTCTTATCGTTGTTGTTGTTGTTTAAACAACAATTTTTTTTTTTAACTTTGGACTTTGAAGGAGCATTTTGGTTTATGCTTTTGTTTGAAAATGACCCCAAGCAAGTTTGCAGCTTTGTTAAGTTTGAACTTTTTGTAAGCTGAACCAACGTGCCATTTAAGCTAATTTAACTAATATGAAGAAAAACTTTTGCCAACTGAAGTTAATTTAATGGCTAATGTTGTTGCCGGTATTGGCTGACCTCTGACCTCACACAGCTGCTGCCAGCTACAAAATGAAGTAATGACTGCGTGAAATCGAGTGTCAACAATGATAAAGCCAAGATGCAGAGCCAAGAGCAGTCGAAAATGTTATTGAAGTCAAGTGATGGATTTGGTAATAGTTGGAGGAGCAGAGACTACTTGAAGCACTTGGCTGGACAGTTGCATTTTTCGGGCTTAACTTAAAATTGAATCATCCCAAATCTGTTATTAGTTTGAGGCAAACAACGTCTGTTACCGTCTTCTAAATAATGACCGCATCAGATAATCCGAAACAAATTGGATAGAGAATGATGACAAAAAATATGGCTTAGAAAAAAGGTCAGAAATTATGTAAGTGCGCAGAATAGTTGACGTTGGAATACACTACAAAGGTTAGCTGTAAACGTGTGGTGGTGGGCTGTGCAGGTGGACTTGGAGACGAGGAGTTGCAGCACAGTCAATTTAATACTACGATAGAAATTTACACCCTTAAGTTGTATGGGATTAGCATAAAAATAGTTTTTCCCAAAACCTGAGTAACACAATTCAGACAAAGTGCATGTTCTAAAAAATAAATTTACTCACCTTGATAAGTTGAGATAAGGGATTGGCGTTACGAGAATACCAGAACATCGAAGTTATCAAGACGACCAATAGATCGTAGCCAGACAGGTTATGAATTAGTACCTAAGATGCTTAAGTTTAAGGGCTAGTTTTAGAGATATCGCTATTAATAGCTGTTCCGAGTCCGAACAGATATTATATCAGAATTGATCATTAGTAAGATGCTCGCTGAATCGAATTGAACTCATGGGTTCACTCAGTAACAATTCTCACTGCTTAACAGGGACAAACAATGTCACATGTTTTAGCTGTATCTTTGTTAAGTTTCGTATAGCTTGTGTATGGTCTGGTAAGTTGAACATACTGCCACTCAAAATTGGCTTGATTACGGAGAAATGATGTTTTAGTTTCTTTCGACTTTTACATTTTGTATATTCCGCCAGCATATCTGGCTGGAGAAACCAGCAAAATTTTAAGCTAGTACTAAAGCAAAGCTAAGACTCTGCGGAAGAATATATCTATTTTTACGTATACGTAATTTTTTATTTAAAAAGTAACAAAAATTTGTAGTTTGTAATTTTGTATTTTTAGTTCAAAGCGGTAGTTTGCATAAAAAATATCTAAATTGAAAAATATTAATCGATTTAAGAAACTTCTAAATGGGTTTCTTGCCGTTCCCGTAACACTGCGTATACAACTTTTAAATTAAGAGATTTTTCATAATATTTTTAGAAAATTTATGTTTGATGCGGTTTCGGTAGAATACAATGCAGTTATTTCTTGCTCAGGACTTACATAAAAATGAAAATCTTTATTAATTAAAATAAAAAATTAATAGCAAAAAATCTTCCACAACTAATAATTAATTTAAGTCTATTTTTTAATTACTATCCAAAGTATTTCGATTACCTATAAAAGTTAATACCATCATGGAGCATACGCATACGTATATCCTCCTATCTCTACACATTGCGGCACATTTATGCCCAGCTCCCATGTATCCTTCGCAGCCATTTTCACTTTTTAGGGCATAAAAAACCGCCAACTGCCAATACCAAAAAAAAAATATAGAAACCAACAAAAAAATTGGCAAACACTCAAAACCAATTTGACACAACAACAAAAACAACAATAACAATCCGGAAAATACAAAAGCGAAATAAAAACGAACAACGATGAAGTGACTCCGGGATATCCGGATGACGTTTCACTGTTTTGTTTTGCCATAAAAGTAAATTGCTTGCCATTTTCATTGCGGCCATTCACTTGACTCTCTAGGCCCGGCCAAAATACTTATCCGTCACTTTAACCCGCAACCCCCCCCCCATTCCAGCAAACATCAAGTGCGGAAAATGGGTTATTGAACTACAAAATGGTTGACGCAGGTAGTTAGCTTGCGGCTAAGCCTGGTTCCAACAGCTCTCCACAGTTTGGCGGATAACCGCAGCAGTTGTGCTTAGGACACGGTAGCTGCCAGCTGGTAGTTGACATTTACCAGACGCCAACAACGATGATTTTTTTTTCGGTAGCTGAAGCAGCTGGTTGGGAATTGTTTGTACACTTTTGGGATTTCTTTTTGTTGTAGAGTAGCAGACGCTTGGTAAGAGGTATGCTAAATTGGTGGGAATTATGAAGCCAATAAATGTATACAAATATGGTTTTTATAGGGTATAGGTGCTTAGGAACCGAGAGGCTGCTAACAGGGGATGAGGAGTAAGTACAATTCAGTAGTCACTTAAAGATTTAAAAAAAACTTCATCTAACAGTAGGCTCTGAGCATGTACGCCAAAGAGCAATAACTTGTATCTGTAATCCATTAGACGGAGGAAGCACTCACCCATTTGCATACTCCAGCTTCCGGAGAGTCACAGGTTTATGTCTAATCCAAACATCTGCCGTAACCAAGAGTATACTGCAGCCTGTTTGTTCTCATCGGCTCACATATTTTTTTGACTTTTTTCCTTTTGAAAATTTTGCATATTTTTCTCGGTCGGATTCACTGACACAAATGTCCTGGGTTAATTTGCCGGCGGCTGCATTGATTACACCTCAGGCGCCCATAACAATTAGGCTTAGATTAATGGAATTAGCGCAGAGCGCGCAAATTGTTGCCGGTTCGTTGGCCAAGTTCACGTGGCGAACACATGTGACAACCTCGAGAACTGCTGCTCTTGTGGGGTTCCCCTAATTGGCTGCAAGGGACTGATTGTTGTAGTTGGCTGTGCGATGTGGAAAAGTGTTTATGAGAGCTACTTAACTGTGCATTAAGTGACAAATGTTTGTGCATTTCTTTTTTCGAAAAGTTTTTTACTTGATTATTGTTTCAGTTGCCTAAGCATTTTTGTGGCTTCAGTGTGAGTATATACTCTTACAAGAGTTGTATTAGAAACTTAAGAAAGTAGTATTTAAAAACATTGCATTTCACTGGCAGCAAAAAATAAAGGAACCATTTCTTAAGTAGATAAAAGGTGTCAGGTGATAGCTGATATTGTGACCTTCTTTTTAGGCGTCCAAAAAATTTTGCGTTTGACTACATTATATAGTTCCTATAACTCAAATCGGTAGAAAACAATTATTTTTCACAAAGTTGTTTATTTTTAAGAAATTATAGTCATTTGCGCCTGGCGTCATTTTAATATAGAACTTCCTCAAACACGCAATTTTTATCAAAAACTAACTAAAATGAATCACCAACCAGTTGAAGCATCATGAAATTTCATGGAAATTTTGAAATTTTAAATTCTGTCAAAGACTGTTCCACTCTGGTCACCTGGTAGGTCTAGTCGAAAAATATTATTGGCTAATAATATTCGCCTACATTTGGAAGGTTCCCCGTATGATGGCGAAATGAAGAATTCCATCAAGGGCCAACCTTGGAACTGTCTGTGTTTACGTTTCACTGTCTTGGGAAGAATGTATGAATCGAAGAATCTTTCAAGCGACGTAGAAACTATAACTAGGTGTTTCTATAACACTCAATGGGGTAAACCCTTAACTGTTTAGAGTTTAAATTAGGAAGTGTCTATGGCACGAAGCTCCACCTGGTGTCAATTTGATACCACGGGTGTTCAGGTAGCCCACAGAGTTTGCTTTGTGCTGATCATGGGCAGCACTGTGGCTGGTTGTGGTCTAATACCCAAATGCAGCTAACGCTTTCGAGCTTGACGCGCAGTTATTTTTCACGAATCGGGCCTTGTGACCCTCAGATCAACAACAGTTTAAGACAGAACCTGATTCTTCCCTAGTGTGAAGAACATAACCAAACAGGAGTGTCTCTTCATCTTGGAACAGTAGAATATGCTGACTTTTTCATCCAACATGTACTGCAGGACTTTACTCCGATGTATTATTCCATACCTATTGTGATATATGTTTCGATATATTAGATCAGCGTTTTAAGACAGCAATGTCACACGTCAAGTAAAAAAAGTTGGAGAGATCCAAGCTGTCAGTGATCATTGGAAGGAGTTGTGGTTTAGGTTGTGCCTCAGGATCAATACTACGGGAAAGACTGCAGTGCTTGATTAGTTCTTCTTTAGTGCCCTCTTACATGCGAGGCATGTGGTCCTCGGTAGCGTAGGGTCGATTTCACCGTCCAGCACTGGTTCATTTGCCTAGCACTGGCATAGCTTTTAACCTCGGAATGTGTCTATTAATTAAAGAAACCTCCGTTCGGATATGGCTATAAACTATAGGTGCCTGTTCACTTCGAACAGATAATATAGATATCTCTATGCTCCGCCCTTGGTGCGATGACCATAGTCAAGGGGAATAAATATATTTATTTAAAATTTTATCAATTAATATAATTTAAATTATTATGATTTATGTCTTATGACATTATCTACTATCTATTATCTAGAAGTACTGCTTAAAATGCAGGCCGACAAAAGTTGACCTTCTTGGGCCTTAAGTGTACCCTCTTGTTAGATTCGTTTTAATTTACCTATTATACAGATTCAATAGTTTTATATAATTATAGAAACAATCAAATTCAGTTGTATTACTAAACGTACAGAGCATTTAAGACTTCGCATTCTACTACTAACATTCATTTTTTGCATTTTAGTTTGTTTTGCACAAAAAAAAAAACTTTTCAAAGAAAATGTTGAATAACAATTTGCAAAAGTTTCAAGTTGATGGGCAACATAAACTATAAAGTCAAATGGAAGTTTTATAACAAACATTGGTTCTAACGATTATATGGCTTTATAACGACAATCGTGCCATCGCTTAGATGATATTTTGTTATTATGAACATCGTAAACAAATCACTTATATGGCCAGATTTCGTAGTGGTTGAAGTTCTTGTATTTTTGCATAACTTTTAGAATGCGAAATTTTTTGCATTAGTTTGGTACCACTGTGCAGTGTGCCCTACGAAAAAGTTTTCCTCAGACACTTTAAAAGTTGAAACAGTTCACTGAGTTTGTGTGTATATTTATGGAATGCTCTCTAAACTGTTTACGCTTTTCTTATATATATTTTTTTTTGTAAAGATTTTCTTTTTTTTTTTTGCTTGTTTCTGTTGTTATTTTCTCAGTGTAGTTTGAGTTGTGTCCAAGTTTTGGGTTGTTCATATTCTGATTTCCGCCCCATTTGTCAATCCGCTTTATAGTTTTGCTAACTGCTAGAGTTGTCATAGAAGGATATTATGCTGCTGCTGCTTGGAGACAGGCTTATGGGTGAGCTCCTTGCAGATTTACCATTTCCTGGGTAGTTGTGCTTATCAGCTCAAGATTTGTCCTACAATGGATGTCGAACTGTTTAACTTGTAGTTAACAGGAATTATCGATTGGAACGAAGATGTTTTTTTTGCTGTCAAATAAATGTGGCAAACACAGATACTTACAGACATATTCACACAGATACTCACTCACACACACTCACATCATAAAGGCAACTTTTAAAGTTGATTTTGTCGCACTATCAATGAAAGCATTTGTTGTCTGAGTTTGTATATTTTTATGGAGATTTGTTGACTTTGTCGATTCAATTTGCCTGTCAATCAGTTTGGGCTTCAGCAGCGTCTTACCTACACTGAGAAAATGCGGTGGTCGATTTGTATAGAAATCGTATAAAACTGAAGTTGAAGTTTTACCATGACGGGGGCAATTTCGAAGCGGACGAAATAGATTTAACAGAATAATTAAAAATATTTTGAAATATAAACATATTTCCGGTTTTTTTGTTTACGATAGCTCTCATTATAGACGTTTACAATATTAACTTTTTCAATTTTGAAGAAAAATGTTCTACAAAACAAAATTCCACATTAAACAGTGACTTCTTATGCATAGGCTTCTGATATAAGGAGGCGCGAATTATTTGGCATCCCTATTGGAGAGTTTGCTTGTTAATATAACCGTTTCAGCTTAGTTCGCAAAACGATTTAACGTTAAAATTAGGTTTACTTTTTATGTCAGCAATTGGCCAAGTTAGTTGATTCTGATTGAGATGCCTAATAAATTGCAAGCACTAAAATTAACACCCTTTATACTTCAAAGAATCTTTTTTAAATTGTTGAACAAATATTTCATTCAAATGCTGTTGCTGCATTTCTTAGAGTTTATCAACCAACTAAGCAACGAAGGACTGTCTAGTTCGGAGCACTATAAGGACTATAAAGCTGCAGGAGTTTTTCGCATATGGCATTCGAAGCATTCATTCTACCCGATTTGTGTTGGAATATTTTGATTTTTTGCATGTGAACTTTTCACTTAGTATGCAAATATGCTGCAGCCACTGCCGTTGGCAAGCAAGTTGCAGCAAATTAAATGGGATCCTTGTTGTTTTTGTTGCCTGCCATCCTGGCCTCCTTTTTTGTTGTTGAGTATAAATGTTTACACGACTTTTGCTAATAATTTGTAGCTCTTTGGGGCCGGCTGTCATTTTACTTTTTGTTGTTTACTTTGCTTGTGCAAAATAAAATCAAAACTTTTATAATTTATACCGTATATATAAGTTTTTACAATTATCAGTCTACCTTTTGTAGGTGTGTGGGTGGATGAGTGTGTGTATGTGTGTGGGTATTGGTGTTTGCACAACATTTATGTAAAATTTTTGCCTGTAAATTTCACTGAAAAGTTTTTCAGCAACTTTCTTACGAGCCATTTCCACAAAGCGCAATTGAAAAATTGCCAACATTTGTTTTGTGGAACGGGTATTAACCCGGTTGGTTACCCGGTTGCGCTTGTAGTCAGTTTCGAGGCAATTGAAAATGCCTTAATTGCAGGCCAAAAAGTAAAATTGTCTTATCCCCCCGAGAGCGGCAAGTGTGCTTAACACAAAGTACTACTTTGCGAGAACTATGAGAACTCTTAACTTTAAGCTAACTCGAAGTGCTTGAAATTCGAGAAATTCTTTGCTAGCGAATTCTCGTTTGCGTGTGCATAAAATATTAAACTCAATTTGATTAATTAAAACGGAGTAAAATTTAAGTAGCGCTTAATCTATAGAAACATGTCTGATGGGTAGCGCGTCTTACGCAGTTTTACTTTAAAAAGCTTGAAAGAGTGAGAATACTTGAAGGCTGCTTGGGGTATATTGATTTTCGAAAGAAACTAGCAGTTGGCATCTGATGTGAAGAGTTAACGAAGTTTAAATGCTCTCTAAGATTTAAACTTTATTTGATTTCAAGTTTTATTTGTTTAACTGTCTTTGAGAGGATGTCAGTCGAATGGATGAAAAAAATAGGGGCCTGAAAAAATTTAAATGTAGACAAAAATAAATATTTAGTACTCTTATCTGGCACTACTAGTTACAGTTGGAATTCAGACAGCGTTCTTTCACTTTTGCAAAATGGAGCAAACAAGTGTTGAAACTATCGATATATTAGATGTCTTCTAAAACGTTTTATTCAAAATTTTGAAATAAAATTCTCTCAAATTTCAATTTTAATTTTTTCTAACGAAACAAATTTGGCTAATTTTGGCTTCCCGGTCGGCTGGAATACCAGGCGCACAGCAGTCAGCAGAAGCTAACTTTAAAGTGGCAACTAAAAGTATGCTACACTTTCTTCTTGCGACTGTAACGGAAAGTATGCTTCATAAAAAATGTGGCATACTTTTAGTTAACACTTTAAAGTGAGCTGCTGCTGACTGCTGTGCGCCTGGTATTCCAGCTGACCGAAAGGCCGTAATTAGCCGAATTAAAATTTGGATTTTGTAAAATTTTCTTACCATAGAGAATTTTCATACGAAAGCTGAGAAAAAAGACAAGGAATCTGAACTGTCCTTCTGTATAACTTTGTTTTATTGACTCTCTGGGCTTATAGCACCAAACTATGGGGTAATGTCTGCGGAACTACCACAGTTGCACTGTGGTACCTACCGAACGAGAACACCCAATCCACAGAGGTCTCCAAATCAAGATTTTTCTAGGTAAATAGAGTAAATTTATTTGCTAGCTTTGCCAGTGCTAGTCTAATGAATCAGGGCTGCAGGTTGAAATCGAGCCAGTGATCTTCCGGTTTAGCGTTTAGTACAAGAAAGATTAAACTTAGTTCTCATTATATCCCACTTTCCCAAATACAAACCTCACTACAATGGCAATATACTCCTTTTTAATTAAAGTATAAGTGAGACCATGATAAACCGAGACCAGATAGCAGTAAATAAGTGGGCCAACTTTGTGGCACGCGCTTGGCCAACGTGAGAGTCAAACTTAAATGAACAATCGATGTTATCTGGGAGTCTTCCTGGTAACGTTTGCGTTCACTCCCCAACCACCATTACCACCATTACCTTTAACTTAAACCGTTTTTGTGTTGGAATTTCCTTCATATATATATATATATATAAAGTGCTGCTCCTGGGCTAGGGGGACCGCCAACATGCTCAAACTTCGGAGCCAAGTTAATGCGTTTTATCAATTGATTTCCATCAAATAAAACACTTTGTAGCGCTCGCTGTCTGAAAGTAAAGCAAATAAATTGGATTTTTCTGCCTTGTGTCCAATGTATCTGCTGGAATGTTTCAAGAGCATATAAAGTTAGTTAGTTGGAGCTCCAGGCATAAATTAGTTGCCAAGTTCATTTCGCTTATAGTATTAACCATTGCCAGGGGTCCAATCAGGCATAACAATTGGAATTACTTTTTTCCTGTTCGCTCTTGTTTTATTTTATGAGCGCATAAAAGATATTTCGTTTTAATTGAAATATTTCATTGGCCTGAAGTGTTTTATATTTATTTGTTTGTTTTTGACTTAATTTAATTTGCTTGTAAACTTAATTGCATGAAATATTAAGTATAGGAAATGTAGCAGTTGCCAGAGTAGTCATTCGTCGGAGCTTAAGTTTCAGTATACTTTTAAGGTTTCGATAGAGTTGCCAGTGCGACAAGAGTTCCTTGTATTTTAATTGTAACTCTGCGCTTCGGCAGCGAACTTTCGTGGTCTCTCTTTCTCTTTGACCGATTTCGTTCAATATTGTAAATAAGGCTAGAGAGGTTCTGTATATTTGAATCTGGTACATTGCTCCTACGTTTGGAGCCCTCAATACTAAGACTTTTAGGAATAGATTGTGTCGGTTCAAAAACAATTTTCTCTTGGGCGGTTAAGTTGGCGTACTAACAATCGATGGCCGACATATTCTTGTAGATTTACCTTCCCTGAATGATCGTAGAACATGCCAAGGCGTGTTATTTTTGCATAAACTCTTACTAGGCTTCTTTGATTCCAACGTACTGCTAAGCAAAATTTCCTTTGCCATTCCATCGTAACTCGTAATTTCCGTGTTCTAGCACTAGCTTTTTGTAGATCCAATAATGCTTTTCGCATCCTACACGCGAACCATAATAACCTTTACTATTTCCTATCTTATGATCGATCTAATCAATCAATCCATTACTCTCTATCTTTACTTATTTTAATCCGACAAATGTGTTGAAAATTTTGTATTACTTCCCGTTGTCATCTTTTACATTATAAATCCTAGTTCCTAGCCAGCCCCAGATAAACTTTATCTTAACTTATTTTATTTAGACAAACTAGAACTATTAAATCCCAAATTGGTCAACGCTGATCTTTTAGTTGGTTGGCATAGAAATGTTGAAAATTTTGTATTACTTCCTGTTTTCAGCTTTTACATTAAAAATCCAAGCTCCTAGCCAGCCCCACCTGTGTGTCAGATTGGTCTTTTGTTTCAACAAGTAATTTCTATTCTTCTCGAACATCAATGCAACCATTGTTTATGTGATCAATGACATCATCAGGTGGTCTGCCATCAACACTTTGCGTAGTTCCCAAGTTCCAATTGCAAGTTCCCTTGAACTCGCGAGCCATTGATCTAGGCCTCATAGTGCGTGCAACTGATAAGATATCATCAAAAGTAAAGTCTCCACGATGATTTAGCTTCATCTGCATCATTGTATCATATGTCATCTTTCTAACGCCTTCTTTCAGGACCCGATCGGACTTACACAACGCGAGATACAGATAAATGACACCAAATGTTGGAAGTGTAAGGTATTCCTTTTTACTATACCCTGTACTTTCACATTTATAGATGCTGGAGATGGGAACACAGAGATGATAGCTTCTGCTGTGTATATTTTCTAACTAAAGTTTCCATTGTTAGACATATAATAATTTTAAGACCTTTCCTGTCAAAAAAACTTGTGTCGCTGACACAACGCAAGTTAAGTAATTTTACTGCTGTGGGATCAAATTTCGGGAGCATTATCTGATGTCTTGGTTTCACTGCATTGTCAGTGGAACGTAGAACAAATTAGTTCTTCCAAATTCATACAACCTCCCTGTGCATATTAACAGACTACACTCACACGCAGTTTTGGCGCAGATATAAAAAAATAAAAACGAAACGCTTTTAAATTTTTATTAATTGTTTTAATAAATTAAGTTTCTTTATAGGCCATTTAATAATAACTGCACATTTAATCGTATAACGTATGAGAATCGAATAGTTATTTATACAATTATTTGTATATATACATATACATATATATATAAATTGGTTTTATCTTGCTTTACTTATATACCATATATTTTTTATGGTTTTGCATATTATGACACAGATATATCTCAGAAAAAATGCTTAAGTGTAGGTAGCGCTTAACTTTTTTAAGTTACAACATTAACATTTCAATAGCTTAAGAGTTTTTGGAGTACGAATTCATAGCATATAGATAGATATATATATATTTTATTTGCACTTGGCAATATTTTACTTAAGTTTTTATTTTTTGTATTGAACGATTTATAAATATTTGAATTTTAAAAGGTACAACTCTCAAAGTTAATTATTATACACATATATCAAAAACTGTATAAGCAGAATTTATCAAGATGTCGAATTTCAGCAATCAATTTATATACAAAAAAAATACACTGAAAGAGCATCTATGCGGGGTTTGGATTTTTAGAAAATTATGCTAGTTAGTTTTATCTTTTGTAATATTTTTGTTAACAGAATGAATTTAACTCTTACAAAAAAAAAACATAAATAATTTCCCCAGCAGCTGCAACCACATAGATGCCATAATACATATGCCCTAATATACACTACAATTCTTACTTATATACATTTACCACACATTACGCATACGCAGCGTATGCCACTAGACTAACATAAACTTAAACTTAAGCTCTAACTTAGGTTTCCATACACTGCCTACACACAATCATCTTTAATTCCCACACATTATTACCATTTATTGGGCTAAACTAATCCTTAACTAGCACCCACACTATCTGCCTAAACACTTGCATCTGTATACTCTATACGCACCGTACGTCCTGTCTTTTTGGCGTATTGCCGCTGCACCGTGCCCGATGGTTGACTGACTCGCAGCGCCACCAACTCCCGCGGCTACAATTGCGTACGCTTGGCCAGATTACCACCACCGCCAGCAGCAGCAGCAGCAGCAGCCGTGCTATCATTGCCCGCATCCACGTAGGAGTACGAAGGTGTCTCCATGACCAACGGATGGCATATCTCATAGAGCGGCACCTTTAGACTTGTTTTGCGCACCCCGCCCAAGCTGCTCTGCGAGCTGGAGCTGGGCCCAAACGAACGTCATCTAGGATCATTGCTCAACTCTGAGTGATGCAGCTCGCTCTCATCGCCAAAGGAATGTGCTGCCGCGCTGGGCGTAATGCTGGGCGTGCGTGCGCGTATGCGTATGGCCGACATATCGGAACCACGTCGGGAGCTCTTAAGTGAAACGCTCTGCCTGGAGCAGAAGCAGCGGCATATAATGCGCTTAAAGGCAAAGCGAAAGTCCTTGGAGAAGAGTGCATAAATCATAGGATTTACTGCCGAATTGCAGTAGCCCAGCCAGAAGAGCACAGAGAATAGCAAAGGATCTATGCAGTCCTGACAAAACGGGCGTATTATGTACATGGTGAAGAAGGGACACCAGCAAAATATAAACATGCCCACTATAATGGCTAATGTCTTGGCCGCTTTGGTTTCCATGCGAAAGCGTTTCACCTGCGCCTTGATGTTGCGTCTGCCCATCTTTTTGTTGGTGGGACGCTGTTGTGCATGTTGACCGCTTTCGCTGGTATTCGATTGCCGGCGCGATAGTTCTGGCAGCGCTTTGCTCACTTGCAGATAGCAGCTGCTGCCGCCATGCTGATGACGATAGAGCTGCGATTCGGTGCTGTCGCGTCCATTGGCATTGTTGTAGTGCACGGCAAAGAGCGTATTGTTTGAGGGCCGACGATCGTGTGTATCTTGCTGCGTCAACTCATTGATATTCTCGCTAGAGGGATACGAGACGGAAATCTTGATTTTATCATGATGATGATGCAGCCGACGTGTGGCATATTTGGAGAGACGCTCTGGTGAGGGTGTGCCTAGTGTCGTGGTAGTACTTTGTGTGCTACCATTGCTATGCATAGAATCATGCTGATTTGAGCCGCGTCCACGATGTATGCGCAGCGTAAGACGTTGCTCTTCGAATCTGGAGCCTATGCCCTTGGAACCTGTGAAAAGAAGCAAAGCGCATACATTAGTACTGGCTACACTTGTGCGCGTAAGTGTGCGCATATTGCGTATACGCACTGTTGCAGCCTAGACAAGTTGTAGCTGGCGCGCTGCCGTGCTGCACTTAAGCAAATTAAACGCGTAATTATGCAAATGTCTTGGCATAAATGCGAGAAGCACTTAATGTACGCCACTGCGTCTGTCTCACTGGCTGGCCGTCCCCCTGTCTCGACGTTAAGCTCTCTGGCTTCAAAGTGAATTTTATTTCATTAACACACTCATATATATTTGCATAATTTCTTCACACTCGCACACACACGCACACATATGCTGTACTAGAGCTTTTTGCATTTATTACGTATACGCCAGGTTTAACAACTGTATAAATTTTCATTACAAGTTGTTAAAGCAAGCAAAGGATGTATGTCTATAAAACGGCTGAGTAATAAATAATCGTAACAATAATGCAATGTTATGGCTGTCGTTGTTGTCGTACTTTCGAATTATTTATGGTCGGACACATACATACAGGTTTAAGCCTGGTCCAACAAGTCGTATGCGCAATGCTTTAAAATTTCTTCCTTCATATAAAAGCAAATAAGCACACACGCATTTAGCCATCACGGTGCTACCAATTGGGCTGGAAATTCAATATCACTCATACGTCAAGTGTAAAGCGTGCCGCATGCTTTGACTTTGGCTTTGATAAATAGCCCAACGGCAATGTTGGGCTGCCATCAAAGAAATTGTTTTGTTATCGACAGCTGGCCGTATCCTATAAAGGGGCGGCCAAAGTCAAGTTAAGGTAAGAATGTGTAAAACGCCTCAGCAGCAGCTTTAATACCTTTTTGGTCAGTGTCAAATATGGGTAGCTTGTAAGTTGCGTATACTCAATATTATTTGACATATACGACATGGTCGAGCAGGGTAGCTGAATGCTCTTAAGCTGGCACAAGCTGGCGTATCGCTATACTAAGCGTATCTTGACTTTTTTTTTATACTACAGCAGCAACTTTCATAGTATACTAAAGTGCATCAAAAATTCGTCTTCTCAATTATGCTTCTCTTTTTTTACTTTCATTATTTATTTTGTGCCTCATTTTGGTTTTCACTTTTATTTAGACAGACGGCACTTATTGACCTATTGACTGATTATATGTTTGCCCTGTCCTGTTTGCCTTGGCTTGTTGGTTTCTATATAGTTGGGATTTGGGCTTGGTGTTGACTTGTTTACAAATGGCACTGAGTAGGGCCGCCGCCATTGATCAATGACCTTTTTGGTGCGCAACACTACCAACCATTTTTCGTTGTTAACTTTTTGTATATATTTTCATTCATATTGCGCTCAATTTTATTTATGTTTATGATAAATTACCTTTTTTGGTGTTTTGTTTGTTTTGTGGTTTTCATTCAAATTTTTATTTAAAATGTACATGACTTAGTTTCAAATATTGGCTATAGCTTGTACATACCATACATAGACACCTATGTATATGTGTTAACGCATTTTGCTTGTGTGTATGTGTGTGTGTGTTAGGCTTATGTACTAAAAAAATGACAACAAAAGTAATATATTTTTTGTTTTAATGCTTAATGAACAACGCAGAGACAACACTTATCATATGCTTTTTGCTGCTATAGTAGTAGTAAGTACATATTATTCAGGCTTGTATACACTGAGATAAATTTGCGCTTAGTTACTTCAAAATGCAGAGTAAAATATTGTTTTAGCTCTTTCGAATTTTGACTGTCCAAACAAATTCGCTCAGTGTCTACATGCCTCAAGACTAACTTAGTTGCAGTTTAACATAATGTATACATTTATGTATATTATATATTACAGCTGTTACATACACATATATATATATATTTAATTATTTGCAGTTTTGTTGCTGTTGTTTTTGGTCTTACTAACTAAGAACTTAAGAGCTAAGTAAATACAAGAAAATTATTGCCATAGAGTTACAACGTTGTTCAATGCAAATACTGTGACTGACTGACTGACTGACTGACTCTCTTTGCTTGCTGCGCGCCTTCTCTTAGTTTGCGCGCTCGCTCTGCTTAACTTTGCGCTGGCTTGAAAAAACTCTCTTATGCAGGCAGGCGCCTCGCCTTAGAAAAGTACAAAATGTTATAAGTTGCGCTTAGAGCACGCGTCCCTTGCAGAAGCCACCGCGGCGTATACGCTTTGTGCTGCCACCTTCGCCGCCCACTTCCACCTCCTGCGGCAACGAGGATGTGCGCTGCAAGGGACTCGTCTCATAGCTGCCTATTAGTCAACTAAAGTCGACGCCATCGCCATCATCCGAGCAGCCGGAGATGGTCTTGTGAAATGTGGCCGGTGCCATGAGTGCACGCGCTGCAATCATTTGGAAATTCTCGGAGGCACGGAAACCACTGCGTGTGCATACACAACGGCAGACAATGCGCTTGAAGGCAATGCGAAACTCATGGGAGAAGAGCGCATAGATGACGGGATTAATGGCCGAGTTGCAGTAGCCCAGCCAGAAGAGCACAGAGAAGACTGTGGGCTGTATGCAGTTTTCACAGAATGCGCGTATTAGATACATGGTGAAAAATGGCAGCCAGCAAACAATGAAGCCACCCACTATGATGGCCAGCGTTTTGGCCGCTTTGGTTTCCATTCGAAAGCGTTTGACCTGAAACTTGGCGCTACGCTTGCCGGCACGCTTCTTCGCCGACGAGCTGCTGGATGCGCATATTTGTGTGGCCGATTCCAGATCGTGTGCATGGCTGCCAGCATGGCTGGCTGCAGCATCATCCAGATTGAAAGTGGTTTCGCCTATTTCAAAGAGACTGCTCTTGTAGCTGGCGCGACGTCCATTGGACAGCGCGTTGTTCTTCTCGCTGTTTATGACTGCATAGTGTGTAGCGGACGAGTTGTGCGACTCTAGCACATTTTCCGAGGAGGGAAAGGATACCTTAATGGCTACTTTCTCGTGACGCTGCCGCTGCACGCGCATAGAGGTAGCACGCTTGGGTGTACCCAGCTGTGAGCCTGCCAGCTGCAGCGGAAAATGTTCCTCGCCAGCTGCAGCCATACCGCCACCGGTGCCGCCGCCGCCGCCATTGCTGTTCATGCTCAGCGTTGAGGACATAGAGTGCACAGAGAGCGGCGTGCGTTGCGGCGTGCTGCAGGGACGTCCACGATGTATGCGCAATATCAGCTGGGAGGCATCGACGCGATTGTTGCCCGATTCACGGGGGCTGCCTGCAATTAGTCAGTGATTTGGAAGTGGTTGGGAATAGTCGTAGTCGAGGCCAAACACACATAAAGTTCAACACAAATTTGACGCTTTATGAGTACACAGAAAGAAATTAAGTGTGTGTTTGTGTGTGTGTGTGTGTGTTTGTGAGGTGGAGCGTGGAGTGGTGGGTGTGGGTTGTTAATATTGACAACATTCATTGACTTGGACATGTTTTGGTGTTTGGGTACGGATTACTAGTGTTTTGAATTGAATCGTTTGTTTTTGTGGTCAAACTAAAGTTAAGGACAATCTCAAGAAATATGAAAATTATTTGTTTTAATTGAATTTGGTTGTTGTTGTTGTTTTTGTTAACGATTCACAGAGCGCATAAAAACTAACTACAAAAACGTTCACATTGAATTACATGTAATAAATATATAAAAAATATTGATTTCATTTGTTGTTTATAATATAAAACTTTAAAAATAACTTTAAGGATTTTGGACGAGCAGAATAAAGTGGACGCACGCATTATTAGTTGAAAAAAGTCTAAGATTTTTGGAACGGGCATAAAGTCATCCAAAAAAGTTGAATATAATTATAATTGTTTTAAGTGAAACTGGCATATAATTGTTAATTATTTATAAAATATTATTAATAATATCATTCATAAAGTTGTTAAGTTTATTTGTAATTTTTGTGTATATATATAAAATGTTGGAGGTTTTGATAAGTTTTAATAATTTTTGTAACATATTTGTACAAATTTTTCATTGGGATTTACATTTTACATGGGTTTTTTGGGTTTTTGTTTGAAAAAGTAAAAGAGCTATAGGACCCTAGGCACACCATAAGGCAAACACAGTGAGCTTTTCCTTAATTTAAATCGATATTATTTTTTTTTCTAATGATTTTTAATCTATTTCCCGTAGTTTCATTTTGAAGATCTAAGCCGAAGAGACTTATAGAAACCAGGACTTATGTATCAAAAGTATTTTACCGCGCTTCAGAACTTGAGTATATTCCAGCGGAACTATAGATATCCTTGAAGAAAGAAAACAAAACTTAAAGAAACACCAATTTATATACCCCAACTAATTTATTACTATTCAGAACTTTTGCGAAACTATAGAAATAATTGAAGAAAGAAGAAGAAACTTATCACACCACACGACGGAAATATAGAGCATTCTGAGCGTCCACTGAAGATCAGGCTTTCTAATGATATTGGTGCATTTGAAGCATTTTTGAAGTCACTGTTAATTAAAGTAGACACAGCTAATGAGTAATATAACAAAATATTACATTAACTGTCGATAAATGTGGCTAAATGTTAAACCGAAAGCGTTACTTGGTTCTGCGGTATTAATCGTTCTGAGTAGATGGCAGAGGATTTACCTGACACTGGCTTGTCGGAGCTCAAGCAACCCTCATGCTAAGATACGTAAGCTGCAAATTTATGATTGAAAAAGAGCCCGTAAAGTACTTCTTTGCTGATTCTATAAAGCCCTAAGCAATACCCATGAAATTATTTTCTTGCTGGATTAGGGGAACTACAAAAGTTTCTGTGCAGCCTTGGGTAGGCACTTGAAAAATCACCTAGCAAAGAATCAGAAAGGTCATAGTTGACTGGAACTTTATGAAAGCATACCTTCGGGAGCAGAATTTTTGTGAATAGAGATCATTGGGATTTCAAAATGAACCGTACCTTTAGGACAGTGTATGACAAAGAAAATAAAAATATGCAATATTCAAAAAGTTTTATTGAATATACAAACTTTTTTCTTAATTTTTTTCTTAATTTTGCTAAGCAATAATATAAGAGAACCGATTTCGGTTCTTATATTATCAGAAGAAAGGTGTTTTCATGAAACCAAAAATAAAAGGCACTTGTGGTTAGGCTCAACCTAATATTACAAATGAGGAACTTGATACAAATCTTTAAATACTTCCCAGACTTTAGTTACCTCTAAACGACACCAAAATTTTTGCAAGTTGTATAATTTTTGTAGATTGTAGGAAATTCAAAAAATTTGAAGTTGTAATATAAACTTTAGATTAAAAATATATTAGAAATAGCAGTGCATAGCATTCTTCTCACTAATTTAAAACAGTAAAAAATGAGAAATAAAAAAATCATTCGAAAAATTATACTTTTCAATACAAAAATACAAGCGTAGGATGCAGTGTATTCACACAGCCCACGCAAATGTAAACACCCGTTTCGAATTTTGCCTTTCGTCGAAATAATTGCAATACAAATACGAAAAAAAAACTTAAAAATACAATAGTATAAATTGCCGCAAATAAAAATATACATTATTCTGTTGAATATTTTAGGTGTTCGTAGAAGTAGAAAGAAAAACGATTAAAATTCAAACAATTTTTAGCCTTAAAAATCATTTAAATAAAAATGCAAGTACAGTGGCGGAAATTGGCAAAATAGGGGATACAAAAATAGCATGGCAATAATTTGGTAAATATCTCAACTATAAATATTAACAGCTGACTCATGAACAAAATGCACTTCCAAAATAAAATGTATTGAGCAAATAAAAAATTTTCAAATTAAAAATTTTGTCAAGCAAAACTGCATTTAATAATTGCAAACTTTTTGCTTTTCGATTTTTAAATTGGCATCTTAACTTTTGATTTACGTTCTATTCTTGTAGACTTTACCATATAAAATTTTCTTCTCTAAATTATCGTAGAAGATGCTATGGCGTGTTGTAAGCTCCTACTCTTACTCTTAGTATCTTTTGTGAATCCATACAGAGTTATGCCTTGCACTATTCTTTTCGTATCTAATGCAGTGACTTTACAATTTCTAATCTTATGAACGATCTGATCAATTCTTTTTCTCTATCTTAACTTATATTGATTCGTCAAATCTAGCATCTTGAACCAATCACGAGCTTTGAAATCGCTACTTGGTCATCTTTTGGCTGCTTTGTTAAGAATTGCCTAAAGCGCCCAAAAAAGTAGGCAACCGTTTTTTCCCCCCAAAGTGTTTTCCATTTAAAAGTTCTCTCTTTCTCGGAGGATATAACAAAACATAACAATTTAATATGTTGTCTGAAATTTGTTTTAAATTCGCATTAAATTTAAGTTGAAAATAAAACGCATTACAATTGAAAGCCATGTTCAATTCAATTTGAGTTGCGTCCAACAGGGCGTATACATTATGTAGTATATACTGAGTATATGTTTGCACACAAGCTGCAAATCCAATCCAATACATAGTGGCAAATTCAATACAAAATTTATGCATAAATACAAGCCGCAAATATTAAAATAAATAAAATAAAAAACAAAAGTTGTTTTGCATAAAAGTGAAACATTCAATTTGCATAAACAACATTAACCTTATTGAGAACAAATTTTATTTTCCATTTTTTTTTTTGCCATAACCATATTTGCTATATGCCACGGCAAAGACAGGAAAATCCATAACAATACATAAGAGGCACAGGGTAAACAAAAAGAAAATGGCAGAAAAAAGCAGGAAAAAAATTGTGAAAAAGGACAAAGGCAGATGATACTGAGAGAGACACAGACAAGCAGCGAAACAAACATATGTAAGACACATATGTGAAGAAAATCAGAAATTTTCGTAGACTCCTTTTTATTGTATATTTTCTTATAATGTAAAAGTTTTTTGTGCGACGCACATTTTTTTTTTGGTAACATTTTTGCTTAAAATAAACAGACGAAAAAAATGCAAAATTTTTTTGTATTATCGGACCGAATTTAAATTTCTGGCTACTCTTCCTAAGGGTATATTAAGCTTGTACAGTTTGACGGCAGACAAAATAAAGGCAATAGTTTTAGATAAAGTTATGGCTATATGGTTTGTATTTAATATTTGATTCTCTGTGAGAAGCTGAATACCATCACTACGGCTCCTGTATGTGGTTAGAGGTAATTAATACGAGAAGCCAGGTTGGCTTCCAAACTTGGAAATCGCTGTGTTTACTTTTCACTGCCCTGGAAGAGTTTGGTCTATAATAAAATGCATATTGAAGACTCTTGCAAGCAATTAGCCGGTGTTTCCAAAAGACTCTTCGATAACATAGAGGGGTTAACTTATCCTTAGCCGTTTGAAGTTTGAATTAGAGAGTGATTATGGTACGAAACCTTCCCAGGTGTCAATCTGGTGGTACGGGTGGTCCGGTAGCTAACAGAGTTTTTTCTCGCTGACCATAGAGTACGGGCGTTCGAGTAGTATTGTGGTGACCTATCCAAATTCAGGTACAGCTTGCGAGCATTTGTATGGAATTGTGTCTAACCATTTCGACCCTAAAATCAACAGAAGTTAAATATAGATCTCGACTTGTACCAAGTGTGAAGAACACGACGCAACAGAAGTGTCTCTTCATCTAGGAACTTTAAGAGCATTGAACTTTTTCAAATGCAATTCTTCTAAGAATTTAATAATAATTCAGAACGGTTTTTTCTATTAAAAAAAAATATTGTATCCCGCCATATATGCCATTTTTCCTAGAACAACTACAGCAGCTTTATCTGTACAAAGAGATTTTGAAGTGGCTTTCTAATATTATCTGTTAAAGACAAAAAAATGTTTGCGTTATTTATTTTTATTAAAAACAAATGCTGTTTTTAAATGACCTACCCTGTAGTTTGTAAGAGTATCCAATTGTCAACTTTTCAACCAAGTTCCTACTTTCCACTTGCTGCCCACACAGCATACGGGGGTCCATGTGCTAATTTGCATTTCTATGTGAGTTTTATAGTTGCCATAATGTACCGTGTTTAAATATAATCTCAAGGGTTTGGGTTTACTTTTGTAGTTCCACGAATTTGGTATAATTCAATGGAATACTCTTCCAGATTCGTTTTAATCTTTTTTTTCTACGTATATGCAGAAGAGAAAAAAAATGTATTTCCAAATAGTTATGCAAATTGAAGTGACCAGCAGTGTCGTTCCGGGCAGCCATTTAGTCCTAAAAAAGTTTTCAATTTGTCGACCACAAAATAATTGCTTTATTATTGCTTTTATTGTCGAACCATATGAAACATTGTAGGCACTTTGTGGCAATTTAATTGCACTGCATTTAATTATAATTAAATAATTAAATCATCGCTGGCGATCTATTTTGTTTTTTTTTTGTTGCTGTGCTCTGGTCACATAATATTTAATGAGCAAGTTGATATTCAATTCACAAACTTGTAGTTTAATTAGTTGTAATTGATTGTTCGTTGCAAAAGTGTAAATGTTGACTTTGCGGTTTTCACAAAATTCGCATTGCAGCTGCAAGACCAGCAGCAGCAGCAGCAGCACAAATGCCACACAATGTGGCATGCAAAAGGGGGCAGAGTGCAAGTTGATTGTTGTTATTGTTGTTGCTGCAACTTGACCTTTGAATGGCGCACACGTTAACGAGGCACGACGTGCACCAAGTGACTAGTGTCGACTAGGCGCGTCTAAGGTCTACATTGCGACTGCACCACTCCGCGGCGGGACTCGACACAATGGGGCACAATGGGCTTAGACCACGACGACGACGACGGCGACTGAAAGTCAAGGCGAAAACTAGGAAATTTCTATACAAATGATGGACAGAGAGGCGTGAAAGTTTGCTCAGCTGACGCTGCTGTTGACACAGGGCCAGGGTCGCAACCACTTCTAAAATTTCTGAAAAGCGTGAAAGTGTGTATTTACGGGCGGAGATGGTTCTGTGGCGGGCTTATTGCGGGTGCTCAGCTTGCAGCACGCAAAAGTGTTGGATGACTAGCTATGACAATGCAGTGAGAGAAACCATGTGGTCAGTTGGCTGTGCAGAAAATTCGCTGGAAGTGCATGATATGGGCTCGCATGATATAGCGGATGGCTGTACTTTTGATGGCAATATTTTGAAAAAATTCATTCAAAATCTTGGCATATACTCCAACAAAACTATCAGCCTGGAGATTTAGCGAAAAATCACACTTGCCAATAAGAATTACAATGGTCTTGGTAAGCAAATGTGTAGCAGCAACCTCTCTTGCTCAACAAAATAAACGCTCTACAAGTCGCTCCTGTCCGTGGCCTTTTATGGCACAGAAGCATGGGTTGTGTCGCGCACGGATACAGCCACATTTTGAGTGTTTGAGGAAGGAATTTTTTGCAAAAGCTTCGGTCCCCTTCGGCTTGGGGACGTCTATCGCATCCGAGCCAACCATTTGCTGTATAAGCTCTACAACGACATAGATGTCGTCCAGAGTATTTCGGCGTAAATTCGGCGTTGGCTTGGCCATGTCGTGCGTATAGACGAAGACGCTCCAGCTAAGAAGGTTTTCGATGCGAAAGCCAACAAAGCAAGAGGAAGGGAATGGCCAAAGTTAAGATAAAAAGACCAAGTGGAGGAGCACCTATATATGATTAGTGTGACCAACTGGAGAAGGCGCGCGCGAAGCATGGGGCGCCTGGCGAGACGTAGTGACGTCGGCCGTAACGAGATAAAGGGTAATGATGGCCAACTAAAGAAAGAAAGTCTAGGCTAGTTGCTAGGAATGCGTGAAGCTGCGTGATCCCACCCAGTTTGCTTATAAAAGAGATTTCATCGTAATACCATAGAGAAGCAAGTATCAAAGCAAAGCTAGTATCGAATAGTTTGCACATTTTTGACGCAGCAACCAATGTAATAAACTTAAGCCACTTTTCAAACTTACCCTAGGCTCATTAGATATGAAAAAATTTAAGAAAATTTCTGAAGACTCATGGCTGCCAAATTTAAGAGAGTTACCGAGAATCAGAGACAATTTTACAAATAATGAAGTAGGGAATTGCTGTGATTGTGCTCACTGAAAGCATGCAGCACTCTAGATCGTATGTACTCCCTTTTAGCCTTAAAGCTTCTTAACCAGCTCAAAAGCTGAAACTTTCGCCAATTATCAAAGATTTCGAACAGTGGCGTAACATTATGACAATTTTTCCTTAAAAATTTCGTATTATCTTTTTCTCGTTAGATTTATCGAAATCTGCATTAAAAATATCTTTATTTATGTTTTAGATTTCAATTCCTATTAAAAAAGCTGCCAACTAATTCTTTGTTAAGCGTAAGTCTTGAATGCAAGTATTATGACAAATATATTTAGAAAATCTCTAAAAGCTGCAGATTTATGTAAGTTTTTGTTGTGTTACTTTCGAGAGCTAAAGCTACAGAACGCACTCAATAACCCAACGCCAATTTTCACAGTGTAAAATTTAATGGCGGTTGTGGCTGGCTGCAGTGTGAACCTCTTTGCAAGTTTTTGAACTTGAAACTTGATTACCTTCAAAAGCCACTAAAACGAGTGAGTAAAATAAAAAGGTTGCCATACAGTTAAGGCTAAGGAAAAACAAAACAAAATTCAAACCAAAACAAAAACAAAAGCAACAGCCATATAGATACACACCCAGACCCACACACACACACACACACACACACCTACCGAGGAACACACCCCACATTGTGTCACGAAACATTTTTAGACTCTGAAAGCGAAGAAGACACGCACGGAAAGTGGCTCAAATGAAAACTATGTATAACAAGCTCAACACCAATGGCAGTAGCTGCGTGTATGTGTGTGGGTGTGTTTGTGGGTGTGTGTGTGTGTGTCCTGTAACTATGTGTCTGCGTGTGTGTGATGTATCTGTGTTGACAAAGCATGTTTCAAGGCTGCACAACTGGTAGCTGCTGTTGCTGCTGCTGCTGTTTCTGGCAAATCTGAGCTTAGTGCCAAAAATAGAGCAAACTACTAACGACACGTCAACTGCAAGCAACAACAACAGCGGCAGCAACACAACAACATTACCCCGTCATTAGCAACAATTACAACAATAGCAACACCAACAATAACAACAACAATGACAAAGACGTCATCAGCTTAAAGCTGCAATCAAATTCGTCGCACACTTGCGTTGGCAGCAGCAACAAATGAACTCGCCCAAAAGTATGCAACGTTTTTTTGTATTGGTTTGGCTCTTTTCATGACTTAACTTGGCCAAATTGAAGTACGCTTGAAATTAACTCAATTGTTATGGTTACAAGGAAATAAAAAAATTATGTATATATTATGATTATTTGCCATTAATTTGGCATGTCGGAAGCTACTTGACGTCCTTGTCAGGTCGTCATCATTGTCGTCGTCGACGCCTTGTTGTATGCGTACGCAACAACACGCCAATTAGCCGAAACGTATTCATTGACTTTCCAAATATGGCTATTGATTTTGATGATGTAACCTAACCCGGTGGTCAGGTGGTCGGCGTGGGTGAATGGCTTGCGTACCTTTTGTTCGAGATTTTAAAGAAGCTATGAAAGCTAAGTTGCCTAACTTTAATTTGAGAGAAATTAATGAAAATGGGAAACTAAACTGAAGGTAGTGGGAATGGTTAAGTACTCTTATGACAGAGGATTGCGGCTAGTTGAGGCAACTTTCAGTTAAGCTGTAAAGTGAAAAATCAATGGATCAAGTTGCACGGCTCTGTTTGATAGCTCTACATTCCATATGTCACAATATAGCAAGCAATTATGCCGTCTTCCATCAAAACGTCGTTAAATTGTTAACGACCTAAAAGCGTCCTTAACTAGTTTTTGAACAATTAAATATAAAATATTTTTTTTTTTTAAGTCGTTCCCAAGCTCCCTGGGAAGCTATATGAAGAATTGTTGCAAGGCATGCAAATGTTAGGCAATAGGTTTGATTAATGTTTTATTTCTTCACAAATCTTCCCTAACTCCCTAAAAGCCTGAATATCTCCTAGATGACCATATCTTATAAAAAACTACAGTCTATAGCGGAATCAGCCGGAAGTTCTCTTGTATTAAGCGAGATTTTCTGAATACCTATGTTAGGCAAATAGTTCGCTGAATGTTTTATTTCTTCACTAATCTTCCTTCACCTAAAAGCCTGGAGACCTGGAGAGCAGAAAACTATAGTCTACAACTGATAACGAAATTTTCTGGGTGCAAATGTTAATGTTTAATTTCATCACTAAAACTTCCAATAAGGCCTCAAGATCTCCTACTCATCTACATATTATCATTTACCAACAAGACAGAAAGCTACAGTCCATAGTCGAATCAATAGGGTATTGTCTTTTATTAAAGAAGATTTGCTGGGCGCCTATACTTGGTAAATAGTTCGAGTAATGTTTCCTTCAATTCCTTCTAAAATCCTTTTCTCTGTTTTAAAGCCTGAAGATCTCCTAGTTGGCCACAGGTAAGATTTTAAAGGAGGTTTCCTGGTTGCCAATGCCAGTCAAATGTGTCAGTTAATGTATTATTTCCTGGAGATTTGGAGAGCAGAAAATTCCAGCTCATTCCTTCACTATCAACTTACTTAAAGGCTTAAGATCCCCTATACAGCCACATCTTACCTTTAAACCAACAAATGCGATTTTAAAGAGTATCTATCGCATGAAAAAGGCGCTGCCAACAAACTGTGTGCCCAATGAGCCGGTCAGCTGGAAGCAACTGCGACGAGCTTCAATATATTTTAAAAATGTTTTCCAAACAAATTTGACTTTCCCACACACACACACCCGCGTAGAGAAAGAGATACACCCACACACACACACACTCGCACACACATAGATATTAAAATAAATATTTAATAGCAATATAATTTGTCATACATATAAGTAAGTACTGCTCGTTCTCGTATGCTATGCAATATCCTAGAACTGTATGCAAACTTCAAACAGAACAGCGTTTGGTAGGGATTATCTCATGTTGGTGGGGTGCGGGGGAACTCCCTCCCAGCATTACATAGAAGACAAATCAGTGAAGCTTAAAACCCACTCGCAAGCGACAGCACACAGTCGTCTAAGGAAATTGGGGTACATTTTCGCATTTTTAAAGGTTAAGGCAAGAAGTTTGCTACCCTCCGCCTTATGGCGGGGGCTGCCTGCCATCTCTCTTTCATGTTAGTGACGCATTTTCAGATCTAATGGCTGAGTTTCTTTCATTAAATCTGCACTGCGTTTGACTAAGCGGATTTATTTGATGTGCCGGCTAGGCTACATTTTGTATATTTTTTTTGTGGGGGGTTTTTCTCTTGTTTTATCTAGTCTCATCGTAAATCATCGATTTGTGTTGCGAGCGAAAGAAATAAAAAAAAACAAAGCTAATTAAACATATATCAGTGGTTTAAAATGAAATTGTAAGGGTATTGGATTTGAACTGGTTGAAAGTGTACGGAGATTGTAGACAGCCTGGAGCGAAATAGAAACGTTGTAAAAGCTCTTTGAAATTATGGAATCAAAAGTTGATTGAACGAATTTATCTTACACTTCAAGGCTAACTTCTTTATTATTATTAATTAAAATAGTTTTCTTTAAAGAGGCTTTCACTTCTTTAAGAGAAATCAAATAAAATAATGTCAGAACTTTCCCAAGATTATCTTCTGCTTGACAGAAAATTCAAAGTCAAGAACATGCTGCTCTCGCGAATGTAAAAGTGTTCTTTCATCTATCTTTTGGGGAAATTTTTATTTTACTCTGCTTCAAGCCCGATTTATTTTATAAAGACATCGAACATATTTTTAATAAATTTTTAAGAGGAATTAAAATAAAAAGAATATTATTAAATAATAGAAAAATATTTAATTTTTTTGACTTTATAGAGTATAGGCTTTGTAGTATGTAGTATTTCCACTAAAACTTCTGAAAAACAAAAACAAAAATGATTTCAAATTAAATATTGAAAATTTGAAAGTAAAAAATTATAGTTGTCAAGCCGAAAATATCATAGAATGTCACTGGGAAATGTGGAAACC
This sequence comes from Chymomyza procnemis, assembly GCA_035046065.1. Classification (NCBI taxonomy): domain Eukaryota; kingdom Metazoa; phylum Arthropoda; class Insecta; order Diptera; family Drosophilidae; genus Chymomyza; species Chymomyza procnemis. Next base: position 2,397,734 of record JAWNOJ010000026.1, read on the forward strand.
AAAGCAAATACTCAAATCGAGTGCCTCAGAGCACTGCAATATTGCAAAAATCACTTTCACAGAGCTTGACTTTATTGGCTCATTACCTCATTACCTGATTCATGGTAATAATCTTAATAGTTATTTTAACTTTTGATAATATTGCAATCATTTAAGAAATTTAAGAATAGATCCCCGGTAACATTGAAAAAACACTTCACGTATCTAAAAGTACATACAGAGAGCTTGTCTTTATTGACCTTTTACCCGCTTCATGCTAAGTGACCTGGATAGTTAATTAGACTTTTAGTTATATCGCAAAAGGCACTTCAAGAATTTAAGACTAGACCTCCGGTAATAACGCAAAAATAACTTTATAAGTTTAAGACTAAATCCAGAGAGCTTGATTTTGTTGGCCCTTTGCCTGATACAACTTTAGGAGTTTGACTTAACTAGCACTTCAATTTCAACTGAAGTTAGCGTGAAAACCTTGAACCGGAACTCACTTCAAAATTTAACCCCCCATCCAAAATTCGCAAAAAAAAAGAAACGAGTCTAAAGGATGGGGGTGATACAAGGATAAACTTATGTCAACTGAACATGCCTATAAAAACAGCATAAAATATGTGTAGTTGTTAACTTTTTATATTTTGACTAAAAGCAGAAACGTGTTTTTGTTAATATTGTAGGGTAGTTAGTTAGGTGTGGGTAAGGAATTCGTTATATATTGTATACGACTTTTTTTTTCATATATAAGGGTATATTTGATTTATATATATTGTTGTTTTGCTGGTAGTGTTTGCTTACTTATAAGGGTAAAAACTAGGCACTAATTTATGCGTTTCTCGTATGGCTGCTTATTTATTTTTTGAGGTAGTATTTTTTTTTTGCTTTTGTTTTTTTTTTTTTATTTTTAATTTGCATAATTTATGTATGGATTTTAGTTACAAGGATTAAGGTACATAGTTGTTTTTTAGAGTATTTTTATAAACAGAGCATGAATTTTAAAACTAATTTGTTTAGGCTGAGACTTAAGGCGCATATTAACACTAGGCTGTCGGGGTTCAACTAGAGTTTAAATATATTTGCATGTTAATTTTATGTATGTATATAGACTCGAATTAAGCTAAATTTTTTTTTTTTGGTTAGACACGGTTCGTATTTTTTTTTATATAAAGTTTGTTGGGTAGCACAAATATACATAGTTTTTGCAGTTATTTACGGACTGTCCAATTTGGGGTTTTTAAAACTAAGCCACGTGTTGATTTAGTGTTTCAATTTGTATCTTTACATTTTTGGTGATTTTGTTTTTTTTTTTTTTTTGTTAACAAAAATAAAATTAAAATACAAATGTTTTAGGACAAAGACAAAGTCACACTATGTCTACACGTTTAGAGTTTGGAAATTGTTAAGTACAATAATTGGATAATTAAATAGTTTTATGTGTAACAATTTGTTTTTCAATGAATACTTTTGAACAAATGAACTAAATGAACTACAATGAGCGGTACACGCCACTAATTACATTACTTAATCAAATAATTTGTTATTATTTTTGTTTTTTTATTTAATTATAGTTTACAAAGTGAACAAAATGCGTACAAGAGAAAATTTTTACGCTACGCATAACTTTTTTGTGTCAACTTTTAAGAGTGTGTGAAAGAGAGAGAATTTTTGGAGTTTAAAAAAATGTTTTAACCAAAATGATGTAGGTGTTCGATTACTACAACTGATTTGGGACATTTCAAGACGAGTATTTATATATATATATATATATGTAGATATGCAGTTTTGTTGATGAAAAGTTGTTGAAGGTTTTGCACAAACTTACCCTTGGTGGTCTTGAAGCCCTGGTTGATGGCACGCGTGGTACGCACGGCAGCTCTATAGATGCGCCAGTAGAAGAATAGCATGACGAACATGGGTATATAGAAAGAGCCCAGCGCTGAGTACAGCACGTAGCCACGATCATTGGTTAGCTCGCATTTCCAGGGACAGCTGGGTGCGGGTAGTTGCACGTTTTGATTCTGTGCTGGGCCCAGCAGCTCATCGTAGTCCATATCTGTGGTGGCGCTAGGTGGCGCTGTTGTACTAGTCGTCGTACTGCTGCTGGCATCCATTGCAGCTATGCGTATCTCGGCAGAAGCATCGATGGGTGCAAAATTCGGATCGTAGGGATTATAGGCATGACCGCCAGCTACCAAAGAGGCAGCTGCTTGTTGTTGTTGTTCCTTAAGATTATCTAACTGTAGTTCCTGCTCCTGTGTGCTAGACACGGTTGTGGCATAGAAAAGCGTAAAGTTTCCCCTCGTGTAGGTCGGTTGTACCAATGGCTGTGAGGGCGGCAGCGAGCAAAGAAAACGAGAATTGGCGAAAAAAAAAAATCAATTTAAATTTGATATTATACAAAATGTCAGAACATTAAAATTCTAGGCATTCTGTCACACGCAGACACACGCACACACACATGGCTCACAATCAGGCAATAAAAATGCAACTAAAGGCGGATAAAAGATATTTGCAGACGTGTTCGGCATAGATTATGTGCTCCAATTGGATTGTAGCCGTAGCCTGCCTTTTAGGCCCTAACAACATTAACAGCTAATATGCATAGAGCAAATGCTAAATGGCATTTTAGGCCCCGAACGCAGAGAGCAACAAGTTTTTTCTCTTTTTTTTTTTTTTGCTTTTGTCAGAGGTTAAGGAGTAAGGAAGTTCGCCAGGAAGTTTGTCAGCCATGAAATGAGTTGCTAAAAGAGACAACATTAGGGCACATGTTGCAAAGTTACGATTTTAATAAAAGTTGATGGCATATGTTAAGCGAAGATTTGAAAAAATAAAGCATAGAACTTGGTAGATTTAAAACGTTTTTAAATTACTTTTCTTCGAAATGAACAGATATAGGTTTATGAGCATCTTGTTCGATTCAATTTATTTGAAGCTGATAAAATTTTTATATTTAACATCAGAACACTCAGAACATTGAAAGTCAACACAGCTTCAAAAGTTCAAGATAACTGCACCCATGTAATGGAAAATGACCAAAGAAAGTAGCTGGAATAAAAAATATGAGTTGTAAAGTTAGCTCAAATTTTAACTACTGATGTAGGTGGTGGTAGTTAGTCTTTAAGTCAACTGGTTACCCAAAACAACGACTATCTATCTTTCTTTTTTGACTTCCCCCATATGAATGAAGGAATGAGAATGAAGCTTAATTCGTATTCATGTTGGTTTCAATTAGGCGGCAAGTTCGTCATATAATCTAGCAAAATCTCTATTAATTAAAGAAATCGTCGTTCGGATTCGGATATAATACGCTCCCCTCTTCGCACAGCTCTTAATACAGATATTTCCATACTCCGCCTTTGAAGCAATGACTATAGTCAAGGGAATGCATGTAGAGAACAGATGACTTCATTTAATGCAGAAGAACAGCTTGTATTTTTCAACAGAATCGCAACTGCTCGAAAAGAAAACACATTGCATCTCTGCCAGACTAAAGTATAAAATTAATGAAAAATAAAAACATCCACAAATTGTTAAGACTTCCAACTAAAGCGAACTCAGAGCTGCTCAAAGAGCTTTCATTGCTATAGAAATACATGCCACGAAATTCGACGTAACTCTACTGTTCTCCAGTTTAAGCTGAAATTTTGCACATTAAATGTATACGGGGAAAAAAATATGAAAATGAAAAACATGTCATAAGCGAATAGCCTTCAGAAATTGAAATCGAATAAAGGATTGCCACACAGCAATACAACGAGAAAGGGCGCACTCCTGTGCAACCCGCTTACATGTGCATGTAAGGCCAACAATGGCCGCAGTGTCAGCCCATTCAAAGTAATAGCAATCGATAGCAAAGGGGCAGCGACTGCTCGTAAATCGAGTTTCAATAAACTCGGATAGCCAAAGCAGCTGGCTTGGTGCACCAAACGGGGCCGGACAAAGCGCTCCATTCATACGTAACGCAATTGAATGCAATGAATTGCATTCTGCTGCAGCTGCTGGCTTTGCCGCTGTTACAGCAGCGACGTGTAGTCCATCCTTTCAGCCTCTAAGTGAATTGATCCAGCCGTACAGTTATGCACTCAATCTGGCTACTGTAAACGGATTTATGCAACATGCCAGGGATACATATTTATATAGAGCGACACATATGAATATACAATGCAACATGAGGATTATGGCCAACACATACAAAAGGCACTAACTACACTGGGCTGCTGCTGTACATATTTGCTGACCCATATTTACAAGGAGTCGCCAATAACCCCCAATGACGAACGACCAACGACAATCCGGTTGAAATGTCAAACCAAACACCTTACGGCCATATAAGATTTATGTCCATATACAGTCCGATACATTTGTTGCTTGGGTCGACAAACAAAACTGATGGAATCGTAAAGGCCAGACAATGGCAGCCTGCCTGCCTTGAGCCTATACAATGTGCTATATAGAGTTTCGAAGAAAAATGCCATTAGTTGGGTAGCCAACACAGCTCAGTAGCCTGATTCTACCGAGACTTGGCTGGCGTTGTTTGGCTCACTTGGTAGACAAACAGTTTGGCTAATTTGTCTTGGCTTTAAGCAGAAAATCCAGCGTTGAAAATGAAACCACAGACAAATATCCTGTATTTGAACTTCGAGGACAGTTAAAGGTAAGGATGTCAAGCTCATTACTCGATGATATATGTGAATTATAATATGTTAGCATATCTCATGTTTATGATGTGCTAACGAGGGCAGGATTAGAGTTATGGATGACAGACAGGAAGTGACGACTGAATAAGCCATGAAATATTTGGGAAAACTTGGGACGAACTTTGAATATGAGTGGAGAGAGCTGAAGCGAGTCTGTAAGATGAGGTCTTGGCAGAGTTGGCTTATAAACAAACTAAAATCTTTTGAGGTTCGCTATGGTGTAGCTAGGGTGCTAAGACAAAGATTACGAAGAGAATGATGTGAAAGTAGAAGAAGTTAGATAAAATGAGATAATAAGACGCTCTCATGGAGTAGCCAGTAGTGGCAAGACAAAGATTAGGTAGAGGAGTATGTGAACTCATACAAGATGCAACTTTATACGAATAAGGGAGTTAAGCCCAAATGAGATTTCTCTGAAGCCATGAAGTAGCCAGACGAAGATTTTATAGAGAATTACATGAACTTATAGACGCTACAAAATCATGTAGGAGCCATCGATACTAAGACGAAGATTTCGACGAGAATTATGTGTCGCAACTTAATGCAGAGAAGGGAGTTAAGTCCCAATAGGATAACAAGGTGCTTCAAGATCATGGATGAGCAGCGGTATAAAAACATAGATTATAAAGAGAACTATGTGAACGTATGTAGTACGCACCCTTATACGCAGAAGGGAGTTAAGCTCTATAGAGATAATAAGAAGCTCCGAAATCATGGACGAGTCATCGATACTAAGACGAAGTTTCAAAGGAAGCAAGAGGCATCAAAATACGAAGATGGGAGTTAAGCCCGATAAAAAGACGCAACAAAATCATGGAAGAGCCATCGCTACTAAGATAATGATTCCGAAGAGTATTGTGTAAACATATGTAAGTCGCACACACAATGCAGAGAAGGGAGTTAAGTCCCAATGGGATAACAAGGTGCTCCAAGATCATGGATGAGCCAGTGGTATAAAAACATAGATTATAAAGAGAAATTATGTGAACGTATGTAGGACGCACCCTTATACGCAGAAGGCAGTTAAGAACGCTAATCCGCTAAAAAGACGCAACAAAATCATGGACGAGCAATCGATACTAAGACGAAGATTACGAATTAAGTGAGTTTTTACAAGATGCAACTTAATACGAAGAAGGGTGTTAAGCTCTTATGAGATATTAAGACGCTCTAAAACCATGAACTAGCCAGCATTACAAAGATAAAGAGAGTTGAACTGAATTGTAACTTTGAATCAGCACTTACTTCTAACCTTTTTAAAACTTTACTATCGTCCTGCATCAGCTCTATTAGACCCTTACAAATCCTGTCCTGCCGCCCAACTCTCCCTAGTCGAGTTAAATGCAAACAATTTCATGAAAGCGGCAACCGTAAGGATCTAAAAACATTTTTCGCTCCCAACTCCAATATCAAATGGCAAATAGTATAAAGCACCACACATCATTCAGTGGCCACATCGTAAACAACAAATATATCGCCCTTGGATCTGATTACCACGTTGGCAGTTGTTGTTGTTGTTGTTGGTGGTGGGAGCAGGGCAGCACCCGCAGTTGCTGCAACAAACTGAGTACTAACGCATATTGCTGGTCATAAATTGTGTTGTCTTGTGAAGCTTAGCGTGTGTGTGCGTCCTGTAAATCCTTGTTGTTGCTATTGTTTGGCACATCATTCTTATTGCTATTACATAAGAATTTAGGTGCATGTGAGCAAGTGAGACGAGAATGGCGCACAGAAAAGACCAACCCCAGCGGCGCTGTTGTGCCCTGAATCTTTGTCTGCTGCTTTCGTTGTTGTCGTGTAAAATTAGAAGACAACTGACAAAAAGGACGTAAGGACGAAAGCTATTCACTTGTTTTACGGTAATTTTGGCACAAATGAGCCAGATTGCAGTCTCTGCCAACCAACCCGTTGCGGTTGGGCAGTCATACACCCTGTGCGCTCGCTCGGTCAGCTTAACTGGCAAAACTTCAACTTGTAATGGTGTCAATGACAGACAGACTGGGCCAGAGCTGCAGCGGGTGTGAACAATTGGGTACACATAACCACAAAGCTGTCAAGCTTTGCGACAACAAACAGCTTGACGCCGAGACGCATCGGGGTGTGTGCGCCGCACTACTTGGCGCAGAAGGTTCAGCCTTTTTGTTGTCAACCGCAGCTTAAAAGTGGAACGTGTGAACTGTCTTACTCGACAAGGTTTCAATTTGGCTGAACTTCTTTTCTTTTTGGTTTCTTGCTCCTTTTTTTTGGCAGTAGTTTGTTTGCTTTGATAGTTTTGTTTTAGGTAAAGGTCTTAATTTATTACCACAAAGCTAGTGCGCGAGTTTGCAGTTGTTATCCGTGTTAGAGGTGTGTGAGTTTGAATACGTTTTGCTTACCTTTTGATCCTTCCAGCCGACAAGCGGCGGAAAGCAAATAACAAATGAGAGTACCCAAATGCCAGCTATTAAGGACTTGGCCTTCTTTGTTGACATGATGCTTGGATAGGTGACCGGTCGCGTGACTGCCACGTATCGATCCAGCGATATGGCACAAAGATTCAAAATCGATGCCGTGCACATCCAAACATCAACTGCCAGCCAAATGCGACACCAGACGTCACCAAATATCCAAACCTGCAAAGAAAATTACGTCAGCATTGGAGAGTTCGATGGCTGTGTGGTCACCTCACTCACCTTGAATACCTCCCAAGTGGCCGAGAATGGTAGCACCGCTAGACCCACTAATAAATCGGCTACAGCTAAGTTTACAATAAAAAAATTTGTTACACTACGTAATTTGTTCGAACAGAAGACGGCGGCTATAACTAGACAATTGCCGCCAATGACCAAGACATTTATAAATTCGAGTATGGCCAAGGAGATCAGATTCGCTGGTTCCGTCCATTTCACAGATTTAATGAGATTCTCACACTCTGTCTCATTCATGGCGGTACTTTTGTGATGGGTGTATGTATGTGTCTACCACCTGAAATGATATAAAATGCGATTTTTTGCGAAACAACAATTAGCCAAACAATTTGCAATTTAAAGTCATTACTTAAAGTGCTAATAGTACTTAATACTTTAACTTTAAGTGTGGAGGGTATGTATTGCTATATTATATGGGAATATATTTAGACATTAGATGGGGACAACTATGATGTCCACATGTATGAGACATATGAGCGTGTCTTGGGGCTCGTAAGGCACTAATTTTAATATTTGCCAGCTAGATGGCGGTAGCAGTTCTTGTTAGCTGGCGCCAAAGTGAAATGGAAAACTTCCTTATAAGACTTATACAAACGGTTTCATTTGGCGATGAGTTGTTTAAACTTTTAACAGACTCTCTGCTCGTTTAAGAAAATCCTTTCCAAAATCGAGAATCTGCCGTGTTTCGAGAATTTTTTTTTATGTATCCTAATCTTATCCAGAACTATCCAAGTTGTTGTCAGCTGTTTTCTCTGTTCCCTTATGCGCATATCTTTTAAGTCTTAAAGTCCTTTCCACTTTTTCACAAAGTCGGCTTCTTTTATGAAAAATACTGTAAGACCATGGATTCTTTATGAGAGTTACAGAAACGATTTTAGTAGGAGAAGAGATTTTAAAATTTTTAACAGCCTCTTGGTCTTTTGAGAAAATCCTTATATAAATCGAGTATCTGCCATAATAAGAATCTATCAGAACATTACCAGTCGGTGTAAGTCCTCTGCGTTTTATCGTTCTCTATTTTTACGCCCATATTTTTGTTTTTCTCTGTTCATATTTTCAAGGTGTTAAAGTCTTTTTCACTTTTCAGTCAGAAAATCGCTTTTTTCATAGAAACTTATAACTTAACTTTATATGAAACTTATAGAAATGATTTTAGTAGGAGAAGAGATGATAAAACCTTCAACAGCCTATTGGCTTTTTTTGAAATACTTTTCCTTAATCCTTCGTAATTCAGAAAAATTAATATATCATAATCTCAATCAGCATCTTCCAAGTCGCTGCAAGTCCCTTGCGTTTCAACCTTCTCTACTTTTACGCCCATATTTCGTCCTTTTGCATATTTACCCAAACCTTGTAGTTGCTTTTAGAATAGAGTACCTCAAAAAGTACATCATTAGAGCAGCTGAAATATGCCTTCCGGTATTTTAAAAGTTTTACGCTTCATAATCAAGTCAACTTGCGGTTCACGTAATTAATTTATGATAATTTGCCGCACTAAAGATAGTCCACCTCCAAAAGCGACCCAAGTTCGTTCAGGCAGCGAAAAGGTCAAATTAGCCGTGCGAAGCGCGAAACCACCTCTGGCAAACAGGTAAAGGTGCACGATAAGCAAAGAAGTTGGGGGTGTGGAGATTTTCTAATTTCAAACTTCAATGAATGCCCGGACCGCGGTCCGGGCAAAAACAAAATCGTGACAAAAATTTCTTCACTAAATATGGTCCGTGCTTTTTTTTTTCATCTCTTTGGGTGGAAGAGATTTTTTGGGGCAAGTGTCCGTTGCAGCTGACAGAAATTTAAGATTCCTTTATTTTTTATGAAAGAAACTGTAGCATAATTTGCGGGTTAGGGAATTCTTGGTAAACGCATATTTACACACTGGCGATGGAAAGTAAGTGGACATGGAAGTATGGAATAACAATATTGAAACATAGGTTCCTACGGCGATTTACTCGAAAGGGCATCGCTGAGAAATAGGTGCAAAAAAGTTCTGAAATAATTAAAGACAGATTATGGGTCTATCTTTTTTCGAATAATAAATAACAGAGATCCAAATGGATTGTCCGTAAATTTTTTTCCGTCTAAATACGGTTTAAGGACGCGTATCTTTTATCTCTGAAAAACACTTTTTAATAAAAAAAATTTTGGTTTTTTGAATTTAAATTTGAGTCAGGCATATTAACTAAATAAGGAATTAAATATTATGCCCGATTTACAATACTTATGCCTGTTCGAACTTTTTTTACCTTTGAAACTTATATCCTTCTTACCCTTGAACAGCTTTAAACTGATTCAAGTATGCGTAAATTTGTGGTAGGCAGTGTACAGCTGTTTAATTGTTTTATAAGGCGGTATAAGTCAGTTGAGCTGACAGACCGACGATGCCTGATGAGCAAGGTTGAAGTTTTGTAATTGAAAATTAAATGGCGGTCGAGCAGCAGCAGTAAGCGGAAACGGAAACTACGCCATGGCTGTGACTGCTGCAGTCGGATAAAGCGAAAGAGAGAGTGCGAGAGGGAGGGGATGTCTGGAACGAGGGGTACTCCTTCAATTGGCTGTGGCATACAGATTGCGTGCACATTGTAATTTAATTTGTGTAATTAATTACAGCCATTGCTTCTTTCCATGTTTATTAAATTGAATTTATGAATGAAAACGAAATGAATGCAAAATGGCTGAAGTGTATTCATTCATTCATTGCATTTCAATTGTTGCTCGCACAATCAATGAAATTTCTTAGCTAACAAGCAATGACATAAGTTCTGACGACTTTTGGGCAATGTCAAGATATTACATCAATCAAGTTGAACTAATCGGCACTATATAAGGTTACCTTCTATATAATATTCGCACACAATTTGTAAATAAATCAATATTCTTTGCGTGGTACGATATTTGAATTTATTTTTGACTTTAATACGCATACAATCGATTGGTTTGGGTAATTGTTGCGTAAAATATTCAAAACACGCAACAAATCGATTAAAATATATTTGCTTTAAGTATCCCGTGCAAGTTACATGTCACTGGACCCCTCTGCACCGACGCACTCTTTACACTTGCCCCACTATAAACAGTTGATGTCAACTTTGGAACTTTGGCACGTTCGTTTTCAAAAGCTGGTAACTGCCCTCTACATTTTTAGAGTGTGGATTGGGTATGTGTGAGCAAAGTATCCCTCCTAGTTGTATTTATGGCTAATGGGATAGTGAACACCTGCTGCGGTCGTTTGAATGTTTGTTTTCAAACAATTACACAGCGAGAAAATCATAATATGAAAGTTGAGATATTTGTTAAAATTAAGAGTCTAAAATATTTGGTGTCGATAAGTGAAATGGTGAAAGGGCAGAAGGGAATTCAACTTTTATGTAAAAAATGAAATCAATTGATATTCCCTTCATAAGGTTTTATAAAAATTAGAAACCATAATTCATTAATTGTTTGTTTTCCGATTAAATCAGCTTTTCAGGTGAAACCCGAATTCATCAAATTCACCAAAGTTGTTGAGTTCATAAAATTCATAAAATTCATAAAATTCATAAAATTCATAAAATTCATAAAATTCATAAAATTCATAAAATTCATAAAATTCATAAAATTCAAAAAATTCATAAAATTCATAAAATTCATAAAATTCATAAAATTCATAAAATTCATAAAATTCATAAAATTCATAAAATTCATAAAATTCATAAAATTCATAAAATTCATAAAATTCATAAAATTCATAAAATTCATAAAATTCAAAAAATTCATAAAATTCATAAAATTCATAAAATTCATAAAATTCATAAAATTCATAAAATTCATAAAATTCATAAAATTCATAAAATTCATAAAATTCATAAAATTCATAAAATTCATAAAATTCATAAAATTCATAAAATTCATAAAATTCATAAATTCATAAAATTCATAAAATTCATAAAATTCATAAAATTCATAAAATTCATAAAATTCATAAAATTCATAAAATTAAGAAATTTGAAAAAATTCACAAAATTCATAAATGTGCTACTTATGTTCTCTCAGTGAACACAAATCCACAAAAAAAACTGTAATGGGCTTAGTGATTGTTACTGAAACTTAATTTGCCTGCTGGTGCTATAAATGTGAACCGTACTGTTGTTCTTGTTGGTGTTGTTGTTGCTGTAAAGTGGCAACAACAAAGCATCAATTATGTATGACGTCAAAAGGTTAACTGCTGCTGTTGCACGTAGCCGTTTGTTTCCTTGTTTTTTTGACCCTCCGGCATGAAAAATGCCAAGTCATTTGTATTTATAGGGTTTATGTTTCATATTTGCTTATTTGCATTGAAGCCGGAAATTGATAGTGAAAGTTAAGATTGTAGGGATAATAAACATGTCCTTCATGTCAGCTTTATTAAGTACGCAAAGCTTGAGTTTATTTAGTTATGATATAGGCGATCCGTGTGTAATTTACGCGAAATTCAAGCAACGAAATTATGAAGTCTTCTAATAAAGCCATTTATTCATTGTGTGCGTAGTACTGCAATAATCCTTAAAGATCCAACAAAAAAGTGCCAGTTTGCCGAAAATATTTCATTGTGCGTCATCATTTTTATGAGAGTAAAAATAAATTTTGCGCCTATCCTTGAAAAAGTCAAATATAAATTTTGCTAATTTATACAACAACCTTGAAATATGTTTATGTTGCTACTTCAAGAGAAACCGCCACTCCTGTTTATCATTTCCCCCATCGATTAAAGCTTCTGACTAATCGCCAGATATATATTTTTCCTAATCTTGGCATTTGCTACTTAAAACGAGAGCCACTTAATGTCAGCGCCAAGGGTAGCAATGGAGAAAAAGACTCCAGAGACTTTTCAAACTAAATGAGCTGCAGCAATTAGATTTCACTTAGGAAAATGTCGAAACATCCCACACATTTACTTTAAAGGTTCTTATACTTGATACTCTCATACAGCTAGTATGCTTTTAATTTCTTTTCTTTTTCCTACTTTTCTTTTGTATTTTTTTTTTGTATTCTTATCCTGACACAGTCATCAACTGTGCGAATGCGTAACGAAATAATACAGGCGCAGCATCACTCATACGCCCAGTACGCCCGAGCCAGCTTTTTTTTTTGTATAATTTATGCGTGGGCCACGCTTTAAAAGTCAATTATAAATACGCCGCATGAAGTACATATGTATTAAACTTTGCTATATATGGCTATAATGTTACAACATTTCAGTTTGTAACTCAATTTAGCCATTTTTCATTATTAGCTACCAGCACAGCTGCAAAAAGGCAGGAACAATAAAAGAAATGAAACGTATATGAATTTATCGCAAAAAAATGTGCGATAGCAGAATACACTGCAGTAAATTTAAAGAGAAAACATATTTGAGTTTCTGAGATTTTCGGGGTAGACATATTCAGTTTAAGGGCTACTTTACTTCTATATATAATGCCCCTGGGCCTGATCTATGAATACATGTACTGCAAAAAGAAACCAAATTATATTTGATTTCAATAAATTTTTGAATTAATTTGGTACTGCAGTTAAAGTTCTAAGTTTTATTACTTCTAAAGTTGACCAAAAAAACGTTGCCCTAATTTGATACCTACTCTTTAGAGACTTTTTCGTTAGAACGCATTCATAGCATATCCGAGCGCTAGAGAGGCTCTTGCATTCATTAAGCGGTGGTTCCAAGAATTTAATGAGCCTCATATAACCAAATTGCTGTATGTTTCACTCGTCAGTTCAATTTCTATTGTCTTCAAAAAGTTCAAAAACGATTTTTAATTATTGCTCTTCGGGGTTTAAATTGGGATACTAGTACTCGAGTGCCATCCTATTCTCGCAGACATTGCCTTATAAAACTATCTTCTCTCTCGCCTCTAAAAGCGAATTTAAAAAAACAAATTGTTCGTCGGGATTCAAATTGGGGTCCATTCGACTGCCGTTCTATTCTTGAAGACATCGCCTTATAAAATTACCTTTTCTAAATGATTATAGAATATATCATGGCGTGTTATTTTTGCATAAACTCTTACTCGGGCTCAAATTAACGCACTCCTGTATAAGATTTCTTTTCTTGTTCCATTCAGAGTAACTCATCAGTTTCGGTCTCTTGCACTACCATTTGGTAGATGCAATTATGAAGTGCACGATGCTTACCACTTCTTATGTGCTAACTATTGTAACCTTTACGATTTTCTATCCTATGAACGTTTTAATCAGTTCATCTCATTCTCTACCTTAACTCATCTTGGTTTGCTAAATCGAGCGTTTTTGACCCGTCACGAACTATGAAACTCTGATCTTTTGGCTGCTTTGTTAGGATTTGTTTTAAATTTAAGGTTATTTCCTGATTTTATCTTTTCCATTATAAATCTGAGTTCCTATTCAGTCCCAATTGTGAGACTCTGCATACCCATAAAAATTTGCCACATCAGGCTAGTGATACGGATTAGTTATATGTATATTATATTTTTCGCGTTCAAATTTGATATTACTTAATTTAAATGTTGCTTATTTATAAGGTCAACTGAACTTAGTGATACCCCTAAATTAATAATTAATAAAAAAATGCTACATTTTGTTGTATTTCTTCGGAGCACTAGCTGTTCCTATGGACTCATTTTCGAAATCAATTGTTTTTCTTCCAACTTCTTACGTTTATTCCGCAATTCCTAAGCAATCTTGTTTCCCACACTTTATTAAACAAAAACGGAACAGCATAAGAAGCATAAAATGAGGCGGAAATTGTATTAGATCTAAACAAAAAAAATCAACTGCGCCGTTCTTTTCTTATGGTAACCGTAAAATTAAGAGTTTAATTTTCCAACGTTTCCACACGTTTTCCTTATAAAGCTGTTTAAACCAAGGCAAAGGCCACATAAAATTGTCTTTGCCGCTTTGTCCCCCCCTAAGAGAAACTTCGTTTTAAGGATAAAACTCTTTAGGCATTTTTTTTTTTTTTTTGTGGCATAAAAATATTTCGTGTCGGCGGAGGGGCAAGGAAACCTCGCAGTTTATATATCATGAGAATAATTTATGCGTGCTCACACATACACGCAAACCCAAACACACACGCACGCACGCATACTCATTCATTGGCACTGATTGGCTTTATTGTATACCTAACTCACACACACCCTCTCCCACACACCCTCTGCCACACACTCCATACACACACCCACTGACTCCTGTTCGACGCAAGTTATGAATATTTTTGAAGAGCTCAAAGTGGTTGGTGGCAGCAAAAGAAATTTTAATCAAGTGGCAAACACCATCCATGGCCTAAACCATAAGACATTTGCCACGGTTTTACTTGACTTAACTTTTATTTTTATAAACGAAACAAATTGTTTTCTTTTGTTGTGGCATGATTCCTAAAATTTGAATTATTTTGGGTAAAACTCTGTACGCCGCATTCTTTGTATGAAAATTCCTTTACTTGGCAACAATTAGTAACTGCCTAAAAATATCCTAATAAGCATTATATGCCTATATCTTGGCATGACAAATCCAAAAAATGCTATTGTTGAGAATTGCACTAGTAAATTTTTAAAAAAGCTGAGTTCTTGTCTAGACGACCTTGACGTTTACAACGTTAGTTGCATTATCATGCCTTCATCGTTTATAAAAAAAAAAAATCTTGACTCTGGCCGTTGATCCAAAGGCGAAGCAGAGAGATATCTCTATTAATAGAGATTTTTCTAGATCGACAGCGTCTACTTATTTGCTAGCTATGCCAGTGCTAGACAAATGCAGCAGTGCTGCAGGGAGGAATCGAATCACCAAACTTCCTACGCTACCATTCCGCTACCGAGGCTCGCAACATTATCAGTTAATTTGAGAAAATTGAATTGGAATATGCAACCATTGTGAAAATTTTCTATTTGGGCGCGCCACCTGTTAATATTATATCATTTATTATTAAGCAAAGTAAGGGTTATCTGGAAGCTCGTCAAAGAATTTAAAAGAGTGGTATGAACTGGTGCAGCGTGTACCCAAGTTTGGCACATTTTGGAATAAATGCAGATATTTGCATTAAAATGTTGTGAATTTCATGAGATACATTTAATTCCGGCACGTCACCTGTTAATATTATACCATTTAAGTAATGTTAAGTGAAATGAGAAATACTTGAATTGTAAATATTATAAGATAAATTATGCTTTTAAGTTAAGCCGCTAAAGCGCGTCTGTTAAAGGCGATAGCTGTGCTGACACGGAACTCTTTCTCTTCGTTTATATCCCTAAAGGGTAAGTTGGGATCAAGAATCAAGTTGTCGCTTATATATATAATATACGAAAATTTGCGTTATTTTTATTAAATAGTTGTTAACAAAAAATCGTATTATTGCAACTTTTTGTTATCTTGATTTCTACGTTTTTCAATATATTTTTAAATAAATCGAAAAATTATTACTTAAAAAATTATTACTTGTTAAAAATTAACACGAAAAAAGTGATTCGATTTTTCGAAAGCAATTTTCTTCAGCGGTAACCAGCAAATTTTATAAATAAAGATTCCTTTGAGACGACTACAACAATTTTGGCTTTGGGCTGCTACTTGATAGTCTGTACTGATTGAGATGACGAATCGTCGAATATTATCTCACGAGGATCGATTTTTGCAAGCAGTCAAGAGGAGTAGTACATTTACATGATATTGCAGTCCAAACAGAATAGCTCGAACCAAATAGTGTATTGAAAATATATTTTGAATAAAATTCCTAATAGAAGACGCTTTACCCTAAGCACCCAACCAGATTAGATTGGAATCACAAACTGCAGATACTTTCAGTACCACATTTATACAACTTCATTTCTCACAGTGTATTTTACTATTATCTGAAGCTCTAGCCAACTCAGCAAAGCTCTTAACTTGAGACTAACAATAGCTTGGTAGGCAATGTGTGATTGCTGGCTTTGCAAGATTCTTCTTCCAAGTGCTTTGGGATGTCGTCAGCATTGCAGCAACTTCAAGTGCCATCAATAGTTTGCGCATTGTCATATTGTTCCATCAAGTGCCACTTGAACTCAGCTCAATAATTTTTAAATTATAGCGCCTACAATGCTCACAGATGGACGGCGGTCGGGCGCGTGGAGACAAACGCAGGATAACCGCAGAGCCAAGTGTATTGACATAACTAATGGACGAGCCACTTAACGCTCAACACGGCAATACAGAGAAACCCAGAGAGGAGAGAGCTCACTGGACTTAATAAACCTTTAATTAAAAATTTCCATTAGAGTTTGTAGTTGACACATAGATACACACACACACTCCGACACACACTCCAACACACAGCTCGATGAGTGTTGATGTTTTGGTTTAAGCTTTGGTTCGCTGAAGTCTCTTTCCCCCTGCTCTCTGTCCCTCTGTGTTTGCACTACCATCACTCGCTTCACCGTTTGATGGGCGCATTAAAATTGCAATATTTGTTGCTGCAACTTTCATGTTGAAATGTTTACAAAGTGCACGTCATTTGCATTTTGGTGACAGAGACAGTGGCAGCGGCAGCAAACAGAGACAGCAACAGCGATGGACGCTGGTGGCGCCACTAGCGTTCACTTTGCCAGAGGCGGCGGACCAGGAAACAGAAGTTCGGATGCGTTTGCTTCGTTAAATTTTTGTATGTAAAGTGAAGCAAAATCGGAGAACTGTAATGTTGCCACAGTTTTTTATAAAGTAATGGAAATCACTACCCAGCTAATTAATCCCCTCAACGAAATTATATTTCGACGCCACTGCTCGCTGCTGAGTGTGCAAAGTTGAACGCGCCAACGGTGTGTAGGCCGCTGACAAAGGATTTCTACCCCATCATCCCATCCTGACCAACTGGAACTGCATCGACAAACTCAGCCGACTGTCATGCCAATGGCTACGGACATGGTGAATGTAGAATGTAGACAGGTGCAGGTCCTGCTCCTGCTGCACACTGCACACAAATTAAGCACAAAATTACATTTACACAAAAGTAAATTAGAAATGCGCACACAAACAATTTAAATTGGGTCTCGGCGAGCAGAGCCACTTTTCGACCCCAAAGTGGGCCAAAAGCTCGTTGTTTTTTTTTTGTGGCAGTTGCAAGCAGCAAGGATAACATTTTCAAGTGTATTTAAGTTAAAATTTGTACAACTTGCACAATATGCAAATGCGAGCATCGCTGGATGTTGCGTTGGAAAACCTCTGATAAAATCTAAGACTGAGCTTTAAGTGTAGCTTGAAATTGAAAGGGAACTTTGTGCACTTTTACATTTCTTATTTCAAAAAGTTTAAAGTAAATATCGAAAAATTCGTTTTCAAACCATATGCCGGTAGCTGTTGCAAGTTCGTAAAATTCCAAATTGCATATCTTTTAGGGAATAATAATTGCCTTCATTGAAAACTGCATTTTTGCAAGCTCTAGCAACTCTAATTACAGCGACCTCTGTACTTTTTATTTTATTTTACAATTTCGTTATCCCTCAGCAATTACTGAGCTGGAGTTGCACATCCCAGCTGAGACGCCAGCAGTCGCAGTCCAAGAAGTGAAAGGGGGCTGCAATTAGCCAGCCCTAAAACGCATTTAGCTAAATAGGAAGACATTAAAATGCTTGACAAAGTGAGAGAAACGCAGCTCGTTTTAATCCAATTGGCTTTGAAATTAACTTGGCTTAACACGCGCGCTCTCTCTAATTTACGCCAACTTGTCGGCAAGATGCCCCACAATGAGAAGTGTGCAAGCAACATAGTTTCAATTAAAATGTTTTTCGAATATTTTTGCTGTTTTTTCTTCTCATGCAACTGAAATTTAATTTCCACAAGTCCAAATGAGTTGAATTAAGTGTAAAATTAGCAGCGCATTGCGTCCCGCTTGCATGTTGTATCCTTGTTGCCAGAGAAAACCCCTACAACCAACGCAGGAGATAAAACAATTTTGCGGCTTGCTGACTTCTGGCAGCTGCACTGCTTGTCAAAATGGCGCCACAACACAAATTGTTTTGCGCCATTTTGTTTTTGTTTGTTGGCCAAAAACTAAAACTTTTAATTCAATTTTGATAATTGCACGAGCGTAAAAATTTGGGGCCAACAAAAAACAAAAAAAAAAAAACAGCAACAAATTAGTCGCTAAAAGTTAAACTATGTATTAGGAATTGTTGTGGTAACCAACTAGCGGAAGGGTCTTGAGCTCGCACGTGTTCGATTTATTATGCCACAACTATGGCGGACATAAACTTTTATTTGAAAACTTTAATTGCTTCTAATAAAAGTATAAAATTTAGAAATATCCGTAGAGCAAGCTCTAGCACGTATGCGATTTATTATGTCGTTTTCCAGGCAGCATTTTTATATTTTTATCGCAAAAATTTGATTACGAATTAGTTATGAGTTCTTTGGCGAAAATTTATAAAATTACAATTTTAGTATTGTCAGCTTGAACGAAATTGGGTTTAATGGCAGTCATTATATTTGAAATTTGAAAATGCAATGCGAATCGCCGAAGACGGGTTCACCACGACAATGCGAGCTCTTACACATCGGCTCATTGAAGACATCGATTTGATAAGTCCTCCGTCCATCCGACCTGACTTGGTACCGAATGACTTTTTTTATTCCTGTACGTATAAAATAAACTGGGAGGTCAACCTTTCTCGACATCTGAAGAAGCGGTTGAGTCGTTCAGCATGCATGTTTTGGAGATACATCAATCAGAGTGGCAAAAGTGCTTCGACAATTGGTTGAAACGCATGCAAAAGATGTTAATAGGGAATATTTCGAAAAACAATAAAGCGATTATTAATGATTAATATTTGATTTTGATCTGTTATCCCTAAATGTAAGCCCCTCGTTTAGGGAGGAAGGAAAAGAATCCACTATTTTCCCAATAGAATAAGTATTTATCTTATCTCGCGTTGTATAAGTCTGATTGAGTTTTGAGAGATGATATTAGAAAGGTGACATTTTGCAATTTTTTGACCATTTTTTTTATTGGTCGATTCAGTTTTGTTTGAGCGTGCGTCATAGATGGACACTAGCGAAGTAAAAATACGCTACATTTCAAAGTTTTCCCACGATAAGGGCGAATACGCAAGCCAGACGGCTAAAAATTTGAATAGTCTTTTTGGTCCTCATGCTGCAACATCCAATTTGGGTTTCATAGATTCCGTTTCGGTAATTCCGATATGAAAGATGCCCTATGTGCTAGAAGGCCAATTGTCAAAAATGTTGAAAGCATCATCGACATTGTCGAGTCCAAACGTAATGTTTCGATTGCCCAACAGCTGAATATTACACAAAAATCGATTGGAACCATATGAGTAAGGTTTTATATGAAAAGAAGCCCAATGTATGGGTGTCATTCGATTTAACTCAAAAAACCTAATCGAAAGAATCTCCATTTGCAACAAAAACGATACATTTCTGAAGCGGTTGCTGACTGGTGACAAAAAATGGATCGCTTTTGACAACAACAAGTGAAAACGTTAGTGGTCAAAAAGCGGTGAGCCCGCGGATGCCAAGATTGACGGCCAAGAAGGTTTTGCTGTGTGTTTGGTGGTTTTAACAGGGAATTCTCTACTATGATCTGCTCCTATACGAGAAAACTTTTAACCTGGAACTATACTGTTTAATAATTCGACGAAGCTTTATTTAATAGTAGAGGAATTGTGTTCCATTTGCATAATGCCAGGCCATCGATAGTGACTCTCCCATCGCTAAGGGAGCTTGGTTCGGAGGTTCTTATACATCCACAACCGTGAACAGAGAGCACCGGAAATTTAAAATTTAAACAGAATTGGGCTTCCGATAGGGATAAATCGATTTTTTTTTAAGCTCGGCAGGATTGCCTTTGACATTCATGTCAAATTTCATGTCAATATTTCAATTCGCTAGATGAGTGTGGGTTTTGTAATCAAGCAAAAGTACATATTTCCATTTGTGAAATGTCTGAAATTATTCAACAACAACCTTCATTAAAGGTAATTAAGGCCTTCATCATAATATAATAAGTTCTCAAAGTAACTGGAAATCTTACACAAAATATATACGCACACTTTAGATAGATATGTTATGCAATCATATTTATATCAAGCCACTCGAAAAATAAAAAATTGAACAAAACAAATCCTAAATAAATAGGGTAAGACTTATCAATACTCATGACAGATCTACCTACAACTCCCAAACGTCTTAATATTCAGCAACTGCTTTCGCGTTCTTTTCCAACTTCCCTGAATGCACTTATCCAGTTCTTCACGCTAAATAATAATCCTATGTTCAACGCAATTAGGCAAACTTCTTGCTGAGAGAACATCATAAATTTGCAATGAATTTTCATGCCAACATTTCCTGTTATTATTTCCGATGCGCGTTTCCGGTCTTGATGAAAGCACACACACACGGTGTGTGCGTGTGTGCTTCTATGTTTTAATGTCTGCGTGACTGCGGCACGTGCGGCAGTTCTGTACTGCAGCTGTTGCCACCCGTGTTGCAAGTTGCACATTTTGCCAATGGTGTCGAGCAAATATGTCGTCCATTTGTCGGAATGTTGCAATCAACTTTGACAAGATGATTTGTGTGTAAGCCGTGTGTGTGTGTGCGAGTGTGTGCGAGTGTGTATGGACACGGGTTTGTGTTTACGGTTTTGTCTACTATACGTCTCTCTGTGTGTGTGACTGACATTGATTATGTTGCCGTTGTCGTCGGATGCATCGTAATCGTAATCATCAGCATCATCATCTCGGCACAGCTGTAGACGGCTTAGTGCATTTACTCGAGGTAAAAAGTGTTGCACTCAGTTTGCAATAAATCTACTAAAATAAATCTACATGACACTTGTGACAAGCCAAAGCGACACTCGTCACGTGTTCCTGATTTTAATGCGCAACTAAATGTTACACCAAATAAAAGTTGCGCATACGACGCGTTGTACGCGACATAAAAAAACAGGAAAGACAACATTGCGAGAGCTAGTAAAAAAACTTTTTAGCCATGGGGGCGTCAACTAACGTTAACAAACTTGGAGCACTCCAAAGATTTGGTTGGGTACAAAATAACAAGGGTGTTCACAGCCTGCAGTGTGTACAAGCAAGTGCAAGAAGTGCTGATAAATTGTATGAATTTTTTTGTAAAATAAATTGATGGAAGCAGATAAGATAGAAGACAAATGCTTAAAGAAAAGAGTAAAAAATTGTTTAAAGTTTTCAATTTGAGGACTGAAGTCTGCTAGGCCCAGTACCAGCGTACAAGTACAGGTAATGAAACTTATTGAATTACTTTAGCGCTTTGCGAATGTAACAACTTTATATATGGATGTCATGCTGGTCGGTATTAATTTTCGTTAAAAAAAAAGTTAGTAATACAGTAAAAGTAAAAATAAAACTTATTAATTCTTTTTAAAACTTCAGAATTCCAAAGAGTAACTGCGTCGATACAACAAAGCTCAATTTATTCATTTTCTTTTTCTTCAATATCGCTGGAAATATATAATTGCATAAGTGGAAATATTTTTCAGAACAAATGTTATTAATTTGTTATCAAAGTCAATGTGGAAAGAACCAAATTAAATTTCGTCGTCGCTACTTGCAAGTTGACGGAGCATTTCTTTCAGTAAATTTTTTTTTGTCATTTTTTTAGAGTACTACTCTGAAATATTTTAAGAAGCTAAATCGCCAAATATCAGTTAATCAACGAATTTCAATAGCTAATTACTTGAGAGCAGACATGCGACTAGAACGGTTATAAAGCTTTAGTCTTTGGCAACAGACATGTGAATGGAATGGTAAAAAACCTTTGGTGGCTGAGAGAAGACATATGGTCACAAGGAGCTAACTTAGGTTTCCAGAAAGACTTTACAAGACATAATATATGTCCCAAAAAGATGCAAGCTAAATCTGCTATAAGAAGAGCATTTGATCTACAGGGTAATATTGGGATACTAAAATTCAATTGTAGTCCTATTCTTGCAGACTTCGCCTTACATTACCTTATCTAAATGATCGTAGGATATGCCGTGGTGTGTTATTTTCACATAAGATCATACTCGGATTCATTGACTCCGACGCACTTCTTACAAAGATTCTAGCACTACGATTTTCCAGATTTGTTCGCATCTTATAAGCTAACTTTACGATTTTCTATCTATTCAATTCTTCTTATACTCTATTTTAACTCATCTTAATTCGCCAAATCGAGCATCTTTGACCAATCGAGAACCCCATGAAACCCCAACTGGCTCAATGCTGCTCTTTTGGCTTCTTTGTAAAGAAATGCTTAAATTTTTATGTTACTTCCTCTTTTCATCTTCCACATTGTAAATCCAAATTCCAATCAAGCCCCAGTTGTGAGACGATGCGTATATATAAAAAGTTGACCCATATGGCTAGGGATATGCACACAAAAAGTGAAATCAACCGTAAACGGGGTTGCCTCTAAGATATGTTCCGAAGTCGTCAATCAATCTCTTATGGGTTGCACTAAGCTAAAGACTGATTTGTGCAAATAATTGAATTAAGTTCCTCCATGCACTGCTGCTGAGATAATCCACGTCAAAAGTTGTAAAAAAACCATCGCATAAAAATGTTCACGTTTTAATTCCATTTTTTGTTCGAAATAAAACTTTTTAATTTGTATAAACAACACAAATAGCGCTCATATGTCAAAACGTTCTGAGCACGTATAACCTGAAAAATGTCAAACCTTACGATAGAGCTGTCTCAGAATTTGGAGCACTTATACTAATCGCCACATAGATAAGGCTGATGAACATGGCGAAAATGTTTCTCCCTATCATGTTGTCATGTGTGGTGGTCTGCCGACGAGTGTTAAGTTTTGTCTGACTATAAAAGTCACTACTGACTGCACTCTATTTCGCACAAACGTTATCCTCTTAGTCGTAATTCAATTAACACTTGCTGAAACTTACAAAAGATGATAAAATAGTTATAAAACAAATAAACCTTCGAAAACAAAACTTTACGCAAGTCTCTCAAAATACAAAGAAATGCGTCGTAAGACTATGCCACGTACCACATCATATGAGCAACAAACATAAAAACTCATTAAACTAAGTCAACTTTCATTAGAGCTGCATTACGTTCTGCTGCTGCTGCTGCTGCTCATCATCCTGCTGGAGAAGTGATGAAGCAGCACTTAGTAGTAGTGCCTGTCAGGCAGCGCCAAGGCAAGTGTCACAGGCTGAGCCTTTAATTCAATGTTAATTACTTAAAGACATGCCCAGCATCAATTTCAATTTAACTTAGAGACGCCCTCCAACCCACAGTTGTCAATCTCAAGCAAATCCACCAGCTCAAGCTACTCCAGGATAAAGAGGCACGCTTTTATTGTATAATAAGTCTTTGAGAAAGAAGCTTGATGTTGAACTTAAACTTGATTTTATGGCAACGTTGGGAACAAAGATACACACAGCGGATTAGCCGACGCGCACAAAGCGAATGGTGTTGCTGAAGTGTGTCTGCCGTTGGAGTTGGACTACGTCTGGCTGACATTATTTTTTGTGTATATGTCAGCTACTTTAAGCTTTGCTTATATCCCGGAGTTTATCGATATCCATGGCTGCCAAACTGCTGCTTTTGACACCTCACAAAGCTGGGGGCTCAGCCGTGCCTGTTGAAGTTGATGCGTTTATGGACTTATTTGAAGCACATATCTGCGAGCTCCAGCTGTGTAATTGTATTATGGCAAAACACTGAGAGAAAGGGGAACTACCACTTATTTTTAAACAATTTAATTCTTTAGTTAAAAATAGCAAAAGTGTCATGGCAGCGGTTCGGTGTGCTAAACCGCCACAGCCTAACCTCAGCCTAAGCACAGCCAACGCTGCGGGCAAAACTTTGAGAAAAATTCCTACAGTGCCTTTAATAAGTATGTTTACGAGCTACTACTATGAGTTTATTAATACTTGTACATACCAATAGCAGCAGTTTGTTGTGGTTGGGTATTTGTAACCATGAAAAACCGCTCGAATGTCCTTGTTGTTGTTGTTGTTGCTGCCGTTGCTCTGTTATGGCCATGTTGTTGTTGTTGTTGATGTTGTCGGGATTGGCAGCTCCTCGCTGTTGCTACATGTGCGGCAGCAGCAAGTCGCCTCCATTCATAAAATTCAAACGCCACAAATAATATCCTTTAGTTCTCTATGAAAATTTACGAGTATGTTGTGCAGCTTTATCCTTAATATTTTGTTAACATTTAGATTTTGCGTCTCAGGCAATTTTAGCGCAGACCTTCACTTGTTTCATAGTTGTCAGCCATCCATCAAGTTGGGCTAGGCCGTGCCACCTACTACCACTGCTTTTGCGTTAGTTATCCACTTGTACTTCAATTGCGTTTTGATTGTATCCAAAGTTTATAAATAAATTCTATATGAAAGAGTTGGGGTGGAAGAGTAGAGGGTAGAGCATGTTAAACTTAAGACGCAAAAGAAACTTTTGTTTTAAGTTTTGTCGCAGCAGAAACAAATCTCAAATGTGCTTAAAATGTGCGTAAACATGGCGTATGCGTAATGTGTGTCATTTTGGCATGTTTCGTACAAAACTTGGCGCTTAACTTGTGTTTTGTTGTTGTTACTGTTGTTGTTGTTGGAGTATAAGTTCTGAGCGAAATGACAACTGTAAGGATTCACATATCCTCGAAGTAATTACACGACAGCTGACATAAAGGATATTTTGGTAAGGAAAAAGAAAAACAATAAGAATACTTAAGCACTAAATATTTAACGTTGTTAAGTTGGTGGAGTTTGGATGAAGGTGGCAGTTGCGGATTTAGACGAGTTTGAGCCAAAAGTAAGCAACGCGGTTTGGTGCTGTGAACAAAACCGGGGTACAAGACACTTTGGGTGCTCGTCTAATTGGGCTGAGGCTGAAGTAGAGGCAACGTCAATTCTTCGTATCTGAACTTGCCAAAAATTTGTGATTTTGTTGCCTCGCTAGCATTGTTGGTTGGATTCCAACATGCAGCACTGCTATAGTTAGCAAATAAATAGACGTATTTTACTGGGGAAATCGCGATCGCTGTGCGGATTCGGCTATAAACTGTAGGTGCTTGATCTTCTTTTCGAACAACTACAGGGTGCGCCATCTGCATCAGGTCAATAGAAAATTTGCATAATTTTTTCGATATATTTCTAACCTTTTTTTTATTATCAAGATCACCTTTTAACAATCTGTCTAAGTGATTTCCCAAAAACTGCATCGACCATCGATCCTTTAGTAGGCATACAAAAGCGGGCTCTTTTTTTGCCTTTTTATATTACATTTGGAAGCATCTCGGGCGAAATAGCTGCCATTTCAACTCGAAAGTTGTATTTGAGCTCTTCTATGGTCTTCGGCTTGTTGGCATAAAATTTGATTTTTAAAAAATACTCACAAAAAGAAATCTGGCAGTGTCTACTCTGGGGAACTTGGCGGACGTTTTTGGACACAACAAGTACCGGAAATTTCCGGCGTAAATAGTCGATTGTTGCAGTTGCTGTGTGGCAGCACACTTATTGAAACCAAAAGTGTTCCAGGCATTTGGGGTAACACAAAGTGCGCCAACAATCATATTTATCGATTGCCGTCAATATTCTCACCAAGTCCGAAGCAGAATGGCCCGGTTTGCGTGCAAACACCAGCCCAAACAGTCCTCTTCGGGTCGTGCAAAGGTGTTTCATGGATAGTATATGTATGTGTCCAAAATTCTTTCATATAATTGTTCTTTATATAGAAACATTTTAAGCACTATTCAACATGATTAATGATTAACTAATGTTTAATTGCTGAGATCGGCGCCAATACGCAACATTAGGATTCAGGGTCAGCAATACTGGCCTGAATCATTTGAGCGAAGCAGGCGTGATTTTTGAGGTTAATTGGGATCTGCTACAGCCTCGTTTTCCAAAATAATTATGGCAAAATGACGTATCGTGTCGCTTTTGGGTGCAGTACTGAGAGAGTACTTTCGATGTGAAGCGACATTATTTCGGCGCGTTCTTGAGGTGTTCATCAATGGTTCAAATTGTACTGGATCAAAGTTTTGTCAATCGTTATTGAAGCCGATCGGTTGTAAGTTGTCAAAGTTATTCGACTTTCATATTAACTCGATTCAAATGTCGCAAGTATGATAAATAGATACGATAGAAAATGTTAGAGCATAATAAAAAAGTACTTTTTTCGCCACTGAACCGAAAGGTCGTTGGTTCGATTCCACCCTGCAGCCCTAGTGTCTAGCATAGCTAGCATATAAATAAACCCTATTTATCTAGAAAATTCTCCAGTAATTAAACACCACCGCCTTTCGGATTTGGAATTGTAGCGGCCTGTTTTATCAAAAAGATATTGATAGAGATATCTCTACGCTCCGTCTTTTGTCACATTTCAAACTGATTTTGAGATCGAATAGCTGAAGTATTTATAACTATTCGATTGCTTTTATCCGTTCGAGTTAGTTGCGTTTTTCTTGTTACATCTCAAATTGTCTTCAAATCCGTCCCTGCATTAGAATGCTACTAACTCCCATTACTTTTTGCTTCTATTGATTCTTAGTCTCTGTGCCAGCGTGACAAATTCAATTATAAATGGCTATGGTCATTATTCCAAAAAAAGACAGTCCCCCTTGAAAAACTCAGACTGTTCACACATTTGTTCTATCAACAATTCAATAGTTTGCCGCATTTGCATATTATCACGAAAGGCGTTGGAGAAATGGAATTCCGAGTCATTAAAAACACTTTGATATTTGTATTTCTATAGTTTCATGTCAAATCGCCATAAACAACAAAAAAAAAAAAAATACAGAGAGAAGGCTACGCAGAAAAATTACAAATACCATGCATAACTTTTATAAATTATAAAACACGTGGAGGTCATATGCTGTCTCCATAGAGCGTATTATCGCCTGGGTGTGTCTATTATCTAAACGAATGAAAATTGGCTATCTAGAGGAAAGCAAAAAACAGAAATGACAAAAAAATGTCGAATGCCATTAAATATGAAATTACGAATATTGGTTGATGGCTTATGACAATGATTCGACCTTTGACCAGGACACCATAAATTGATATGACGCAGGCGTTACCTTTGCCCTAATACATAATGTATCTAAGTATATAATAATAATAATAATAAGTGGAGATAAAATCATAGTAAAATCCCTAGGCAAAGTTCCCTTTTTTTTTGGTTTTCGTGCACGTAATGTAAAAACTTTTACTTAATTTTGACATTTTTTTTTCGTGTTCTTGTTTGTATTCATTTTCGGTAACTCGGCTGCCTTTTACATATTTATAATGTTTTTTTTTTGTGCCCCGAAATATGACAGCTGAGAAG
Source organism: Chymomyza procnemis (assembly GCA_035046065.1). Classification (NCBI taxonomy): domain Eukaryota; kingdom Metazoa; phylum Arthropoda; class Insecta; order Diptera; family Drosophilidae; genus Chymomyza; species Chymomyza procnemis. The sequence goes on from JAWNOJ010000026.1 coordinate 2,425,388, forward strand.
CAAAGCGCATAAAAAATTGATAAAATATTGATTTGCAGTTGGTATTTGATTTTCGCATGAATTTTGCGCAGCCTAGAAACAAAACAAAAACAAAAAAGTTGTACAGCTTGTTTTGCGCCTTTGACCTTAAGAAGCGCAACAGCAAAGATATCCATGCAAATTAACGCAAGAAGCTGCTACATTTTCCAGCAAGTCCACTTGCATTTTTGGTCACACTTCTTGCAACAAACTTTGACATTTCATTTTTCAACGAATTCGTAGGAAAAACGAAAAAAATGCTACTGAAAAATGCGCTGCCAAATGTAAAAGTGACGGAGCGTGTAATGAGAGAGTCAGCTACAGGCACGAACCCTTTCGGTATATTAATCACTGACTTGTGGCCGGAAGTCAAATATTTACTTTCTACGAAAACTTTAAGGATTTTGTGGTGCTGCAGTTGAATTTGACTAATAATCAACACTGCAAAATCGAGTTGTTTGGCAGACTAGTGTTGGATTTTAACTATTTATTTGACATGCAATTTATTTGCACAAATTACGCATACGCCATGTTGTGCACTAAAAATTAAAGTAATATTTATTATTTTTATCGTACTTGAGAGCTTTTAATTTTTAACTTTTTAGCACTTAGTCCTGAGTTTATACTTTTTGTATATTTAAAATATTAAGTCACATAAGCGCGTGCATATTGCGACTTTATGAGTTGGCTGTAGTTATATTATAAGCTACATAAGCTTTACAAAGATGAGAGCATACGAAGCTTGCCTTTTATGTTTCGGGACTAGAAAGCAAAAATAAATTTTAATCATTGAAAATAGCTTATTTCAAAATAATTCCCATTAAGATCTAGACACTTTTGCAAGCGTTTGAACCAATTGTCGAAGCACTTTTTTTCACTCTGTTTGAGGTATCTCCAAAATATGCATGCTGAACGCCTCAAACGCTTCTTCAGGTGTCGAAAAACGTTGATCTCTCATTTTATTTTCAACGTACAGGAATAAAAAGGAGTCAATCGTTGCCAAATCAGGACTGTATGGCAAATGACTCATCAAATCCAAGTTTTGAGTGGCCAAAAATTAAGTAGTTGAAGTGCATGTGTGAAAGCTCGCATTGTCGTTGTGGAGAGGCAACCCTCGTATAGTTATTGAGAAATGTTCTATTTACTATAGAATCTATAAACTTCCTACATTTTTTTTGTTTTTTTTTTTTCCTATTATTCCGCTTGGGAACTTAGGGCCTCTACAAGAGCCATCCATCGAACCCTAATTTGCGCCGTCTGTTTAGCTCTGTCCCATGTTGTGTTCGCCTGGGTCAGTTCTTGGAAGATGGTACTTCTCCAGGTCGCCTTGGGTCTGCCGATCCGTCTACTGCCTTGTGGATGGATGCCAGCTATCGCTATCTGCAGTTTCTCCATTTCTTCCTCGAACTGTGCTAATCTTGATGGTTCCTTAAGGGTTGAAACGTTCCATTGTCCTATTCGTGTCCGTTTTGAAAATGCCTATGGACGTCATCGAATTTGGGGAGCCGTTTTAGGTTTAATTCTCTTGTGTTGGTTTCTGTAATCTGTTGAGTTTTTCGATCGAACTGGTGATTGGCCAGATGCTACTTATCCCAGTGGTGGGGCTGCCACCTGACGCCTTCTGGGAGTGGCGTCTGCACTTGGCAGCGCGAAAAGGCTGGGCGATACAGTCTTTTTATTGTTGGCATCATTCTAGCTGGTGTTGTTGCTGTACGCCGAAAAGCTATGAATGGCGCTTGGTTCTATGGTATACCCTCCATTTAGCGTGGGGGGTGAGGAGTGGGGCAAGGGGGGATGCCAGAAATTGTTGAAAGGCATTGTGCAAATGGAGAAAAGCTTTCTATTAAGTAGATAAGCAATTTTTAAGCGGGACGTTGGAGTGGTCATGCCTCTTGCCATGAGTGGGATTGGAACCCACGACCCCGCGTTTAGAAGGCAAGTGTATTGCACCCTAAGCTACGAGGCCCCACACGAGGCCCCACATACCCTTTGGATACTTTTATCTTGTAACGCATCCATAGGGTGTAAGTTTAATAAACTTATTTACAATATTCTAAATAAACCAAGAGAGGTTCTAAAATTTAGCGGTGGTTCAAAGAATTCAATGATCCTTATAGAAAAAAAGTGTTGTATGCTACACTCGTGAAAAAATTTCAGGGGACCAATTTCAAGAAACAAGTTTTCTAGACAAAAAAAAAAAATAAAGGTAACTCAAAATAATGAGAAACTATACTAGTACGAAATTGATTTTTTACCTCTTCAAAAACCTTCATATGTTGATATGTGTTTACATATTTTCATTTTGATCTTTTGGCATTTGTTATATATGCTAATGAGTAGAACACGCACTCAAAACTAAAACATGCCGTCTACTTAGCATATGTCTCATTTTGTATTCTAAACAGTCCCCAAAAAGTATGCCACACTGCATGCGGCCACCAAATTGTTGTACCCCTAGCACATAATTTATGCCACAAACTACTATACTTTATCAAATGTTATGCATTTATAATGAAAACCAACGCGGCCAGAGATATTCATTAGAAGTAGAAGCTCTAAAAGGCGCTACTTAGTTGGGAGTAAACTTCACTATAGATAAACTTGTGGCCTCTACTATATGAACTATTAAAGTTAATTTACAAAAAGCAGAAACAATAAAGGAATAAGGAAGATGTACATATATATGGGCATATTTTAATTGAAGTTGTATAGGCGAAAGATGCATAAATATTTTGGCATTATGAAAGGATGTCTTGAATATGAAACAAGATTGTCGAACATACTAATTAAATTAAGTCAGCACAAAAGGGCTGCTGTAAGTGGAAAATGTATTCGCTGTGTATAACAAATGGGAAACCAAGCATATGGAAATTATTTTAAGTAATTTGTAGAAATTATGCAAGTAATCGTTTAATATGTAAAGGGATGCTGCAGCTGCAGCAAAGTTTCTCTGGTAAATGGGCACCGGAACTTGCATCCACAATATGCTACTCAAAGTATCTATAGGTGCTACTTGATACATTTCCAAGAATTCAGGCCACTCTCAATCAATAGAAATACTTTTTGCACTCTTCCTTAAGCTTAGCGTGCCTTACACTTTGTAAGAAAAGGAACCCGACGCCCAACAACTTGGACAATATCGTCCCATTTTGAGATAATATTATAGAAATATTTATCCTTATTAACAGCCATTTTCCCCTACTTAAATCTCTAATTAAAAAGCCAACTTTTCAAAGCTTACTCAGCATTGCCATGCGACTTTCAAGTTTTTGAATAGACGAACCAAAACAAAAACCATTTAGACAAACAGCTTCTGGCCGGATTCCTCAAAAGCAGCGCTTCAGTATTCTCCACTGGCTTTGTCGCTTTATATGCCATACGGAGCTAGCTCCATAATCCATCTTCCAGGAATAAGCATTAAGCGAAATACTGCTGCAACATTAAGTCTTATAGACCTTTAAATTAGCATAAAAATAAAAATGCCATAAATAATGCCAACGTCTTGTACGAAATGTATTGAAAACCGGTGCGGAGCCAGCCATAAAGCAAGTTAAATGGCATGCCCAAATGTCTGGCCAGAATGCCTCCATGACTTGGCCATAATACAAAACAACAATAACAGTCGTCAGACGGTATGGTGCCTTCCCCTGGCGTTACGAATTCCATGCGTTGGAATTTCCGTACTACCACAACGTAGCCGTCTTCAGAAGCCCCCCAAAAAAAATCCACCGTATCGGGTGTAGGTGACCAAGTGCGATGCGTCGTAACAAGGCAAAATCACTCGGCTGCAAACACATTCAGGGCCACTTAAGTGTCCTTACACACAATGCTGCCTGTTTACATTCATTCATTCATTCATTCATTTGGTTGTATTGCGTAAATACTCTTCTTACACGCTGCGTACATATATGCATGGGGTATGTACCTTGTAAATGCTTAGTTGTACATACTTTTGCATGCAAAACAAAAATGTATGTAAATAGTGTAGCGCACTTTCATATAGATACTCTAGGCACACACACGAGGTGCAGTTGTGTTGGTCTGGTGTGTGTGTGTGTGTGCCCGCGTAAAACTAACTAAGCTGCATGTGTGTGTGTGTGTTAAAAGGCATTTTGTAAAGTCTTTCATGCTTATTGCTGCCCTAAATGCACACAAACCCATACGGCCATACATACATAGATACGCACACACACACACACACGCATCGACAGCGGACAACTAGGATCTAAACAAAAGGATTTATTGTATGTGCGCCTCGCTAAACAAAATTCATATACAAATTTTGCTAGTAGCAAACTATGTGACACATAACAGCGTACAAAGTGTGCTGAAGTACAGTACAGCCTCGACTAACATGCAGCTGAAAGATACAAATAAATTAAAAATAATATTTCCCTTGGTCATCGTTCCAAAGACGGATAGCTGTTTGAAAAGGTCTGGAATTTGCAGCGGAATTCGAAAGGCGCAGTCTAAACTAAAGGTTAATATGGATTTGCTTAGGCTAACAGCGTCTACTTATTTGCTAGCTATGCCAGTGCTAGGCAATTGCACCAGTGCCATCGAACCACCGACCTTCTGGTTTAGAGGCAAAAGCGCTAGCACCACACTGCCTAGGCCCACAAACAGAGGAATACTGATGAATAAAAGCCTCTGAAATATGCATCAGAATTGCTACATCTGCAAATATAAATAGTTTTTGGTTAACCAAATGAAATGATTTCGTTCTCTAAATATCACAACTTAAAACGAAAAGTTTTGCAGCAATTAGATGTACTATGAATTTACATTAAAAACAGTTTCTGTTATATTATTTACAAGTTTTGTTATCTATAGAATTATTTTCCTGACACGAAAATGATAAAGTCATATAATTCAAATTAACTTTAAAAGCAATATGCTGCTTTTGAGTTTATGACTTTTCCGCACATCTTTAATCCTTAGCAAAAATAAATTTGTTATTATTTAATTATTATTAATTTTTAATATGAACTCGTTTTGTTAAATTTACAACCAACAAAAAAGCTCGTTAATTCGGCTATAACATTTTTAGTGCAAAAGTGAGAAACTTTAATAGTTTTGTAAGTAATGATCATGCCAGCTCCTATGGTAGATTTAGTAAGCTATTTCTCAAAAAAAAAAAAAAAACAAAAACTAATTCATAATTATTTAAGGTTCATGTGCGTACTATTTTAAATAAAAAAAATTACTTCAACTCGTTGATTTTTTCATGTATAAGAAATAAGTGCAATATGGTCAAAAAATTGTATCCCGAATGACTCTCCTTTTAGCAAAGGTAAATTTTCTTCTTAAGAAATTCGAAAATCAGTAATATTGACCCAACTTAAACTTTTAAAAATAATTTTTATAATTTTCTTTTCTGTATTTTCTGTTTTTTCGAGTGTCAATTTCAACTGTTGCTACTTGTCGGGAAAAGCAGGCACCAGTATTTATTAAGTTTTTAAAAATTTCAGTAATAGATTTGGGTTTCTTGATCAAGCCAATTCAAGTATATAAACTTCCCAGATAAAAGTTCAATTTTTGTCAAATTAATCGCCAATTTTTGTCAGCCATTTTGTGTTCATTCATTTTGATACCAGATTTGGATTTCTTGACCCATAAAACGCTTTACAAGTGATTTTCGAGATTTTCTATTCACGAAACGATTTTTGGCCAGCTTTTTAGGCCCTTGGAACCACTGTGCGCTGTTCGAAACCGCTTGTACCCTATCATTCGGTTTTCTTCGCACTGTAATTATCAAATTTTTCTTGCTCTCTATATGGAATCAACTGACATAATATACTTAATTTATCTTCCGTAAGTAGTTTTAAGTAACTGGCTACAACATTCGAGAGCAAGTAATACTCCAAAATATTAATCTTTTTCTGTGAGAATTGCTTCGATTCGAAGTTGGTGGCTATTTTTCATACAAAATGCTTGATCATCTCTAGATGACTAGTTGTCTCAAGAAGTAAATTATAAATTCTTTCATATCTTATTAAGCGGAATTTGCTTCGATTTTTATATATTATATGACCAATCAATATTTTGAAAATCTATGAATTCACACACTTTCTTGATGTAATCAGTTTTTGGTTTTAGTTCATAGATGGACCAATTCTAATCACCGATTTTGTTATTAAGCCTCTGTTGTGCACCCGGGTCTGGGTTCATTTTTCAACGATACTTGTATATATTTATATTTTACGGAGCAACTTGTGCTTCCTGGTACCAAACTAATATTTAGTTCTCTATGGATGTATGAAAAATTATTTTTTGAAAAGTGCTTAGAAAGGATAGTTGAGACGGCTTTAAAAAACCCACCTTACTTAAGGTTTTGAAAAAGGTGCACAACGCAGGGTTAAGACTGAGAGATCAAATATAAACTTTTTCATTAAGTTCTCGAGATGATGTCCAAAGTCTTTAGTAATAAAAGCAAAATATGTTTCATTTTCCTGCATGATTCTGACAAAAGCTTAATGCAAATATGGAATGTTATACACACTTCGATATATTTATCATATCCTTCAATTTCAAAAAATAACTTCTATTGTTCTGTTGCAATTTGTATACTGCATTTCAGACAAGTTTTTGAGTGTTTACTGTAGCATCATCTTTGGCTTTGCATAAAAAATTGGCTGTGAAAATGCTTTGGGCAAATTTTTGTATTTATTTTCTTGTTTACAAACATTTTACTACACACACACACACACACACAAACACACATACGCTGACACATATACATAAGCAAACACACACACACATACACGCAGTCACACAGATACGCTTCTACAGTGAAATACTTTTAACTAACATGTGTTTTTTTTTAAATTTTTTTTGCACTCTACTCTATACATTGTTTTTTTGTTTTTGTTTTTACTTTGTTTTTAGTTTCGTAAAATTTGCCCAACATTTTATTTTGTTGTTTTTCCTGCCATTTGGTGTTCTTGTTGTTGCTGCTGTATGTGTCAAATCTTATGCTTATAGAGAGAGAACTTTGAAATGAAAATGAAAATGGATTTTTGCAGTCAACGAGACGGTAAAAGTTTTTGCTGCTAAGGCCACAAAAGCCGTCTATAATCGGTTTATATGTAATTAAGTACAATTAGTTTAGTTTTTTTTTTGTTCTGGTATTTCGTTTCGTTGTCGGTTGGTATGGTAAAAGTTTTTCAATTTCAAGACGATGATCATTATAATGAATGGTAATTGAGTGAAAGTATTTTTGCAGCCTAAAAACTGTTCAAGTTGGTAAACTAAAAGTTTAATAAATAAAATTATTTAAAATGTGTAAGTGTGATGACCAAAGTGGGAGACAGCTAATTCGTATATTTTTTCTTGTTTTTTGCTAGAAAAGTCAATGACATTCTTTTATTAAATTGTTATTTATTTTTCGTTTAGATGTGTTTTTGGGGGGAGAGGCAGACAAGGCGTGTCCCGTAATGGTTCATAAAACTGCTAATGGATTTTCATGTCGCTGTTCGATAAATTAACTGCATGAATGAGTTTTTGCATGTGAATTTCACTGGAATTCAGGTGGACAGACCTGCGTCTACTAAAATATATATAATGTATTTAATTTAGTTAATAGCTTATTGGAGTGTATGTGACGCTGTGAATGGGACAATTGGGTGTGTGTGAGAGAGTAAAGAGTATGCTCTGAATTAACTGCCTTCAGTTTAATTATTTGGTTTACGATTTAAGTGATCATTTAGGCGGTAAAGTGAAAGGGAAATCTGCTTATGGGCATAAATTCGTTAATAAGTGCTAATAAATTCGCAGCAGATTCTTGAAATACAAGCTACAAAAAAAAAATATATAGAAAAATCTTAAAAATATATTCCGCTTGATTAGAAAGATATAGCAGCAGCGTCAGCGAATCAAATGACTTACGAAGTACCACCATATTGCTCCTTTTTATTAGCGATATAGGGTATTTCAATGTTTAAGCGGTAAAGTGAATATTTTACAACAAAATTGTGGGAAAAGCTACTTAAGGAAGGTATAGCTTGGATAATGCTGCTTTTGATATGCTGATAAGCTGACGTTGCGTATACGTAATTTATAGCTTTTATAGTAAATTCGGTAAAAAGTGCCAATAAATTCTTGCGTGTTGTAAACATTTTTCGTAGGACATGATTGAAGAATGAGCTACAAAAAATGAAGTGATGAAGTCTTTAAGTGTATTCCCCTATTTACAATATATCACAGCAAGTTATGTTATTGGCTTTTTTTGGTGGTATAAGGTATTTCAAAAATTGCCTACGCTTGACTTGAGCCTATGCCATTTCTATACCCTATACTTAGAGGTACAAAAGAACACAAGATTTGAGCAATGTACGTAAGGGCAAGAAGCAGGTGTGGCAAACTCTATATCTTTAATACAATAATAATTATTTATCATAATCTTGGGTAGCGACTGAGCCTTGTCCATCTGTACCTCATCGACATCGCGGAAATTATTAGATTTACAGTCACCAAGCTATATCTTCCAAATAACAAAAAAATTTTCAATTTTAACTTGTTCAATCCAAACGGCGTTGTCTTTTCTTCATAATTTTTCAAGCAAAAGCGTACTTTTAGCATTTTTTAATGTTGCGTAAAGTACGCATTTAAAATGTTGTAGGTAATTTGAACAATATTTATTTTTACGTAATCCATAAACATGGGAATTCTTTTCGAATTTATCTATTTCGAAGTGTGGGACTCTAACGCTGATAGGCTTACATTGCGTATACGTAATTTATTGCTTTTATTAAGAACACTTCGGATTGCTCACTTTTTACTTAACTATATTATAAATAGGGAACAGATTTTATTTGTTATATTAATTAACTGTCAGTTTTTTGAACAGAACAATTAAAATATATTTCATTCCGATTTTCTTCAATTGTATCTATTTCAATTAATCGATTTAAGAATAAAAGTAACTACTACTCTTTTTATCTCAACATGTGCATCTCCAATTAGTTATTTAAATATAAGTTCGAACATATTTTACAAATGTTGCAACTCCATTAAATTCAGTAAAATAATATCAGTAATTTCTATTGTTAATTAATACATTTTACGCCATTCCAAAATATTTCGTATGCTTTCATGCCAACGAAACTTTAATTTTATTCGACATATTTGATTTCAAATTAACATTGTAATATTTAATTACATTTATTTATATTTTATTTTGAATAATCATGCGTAATCGACATATGATTTTATTTGGTACGAAGCCATGCATGCGTGTAACCCAGTCAAGCTCAGAAATTAATATTTACTCATTGTGAAATTTGAGTGCATTAAGATAATTAATGTAAATTTCCTTGGAAACACAGGTTCGAAGCTATCATTCATTTGCACCCAACTCATATGAGAAAAATGACAATTCGAGGAATTTTATCGCCTCAGCAGACAAGATCTGTATACACGGAAAAACTGAAAATAAAAAAAAGTCGCGTGTATTGAACCACAATTAGATTAATTGCTTGCACACGCACAAAACAAAATAAAAGAGAAAAAAAACTCAAAAAACTCATCAGTTAACAAATTTAATTTTAAGCTTGGTCATTGTTTAAAACTGTTTGTCTTTTTGTCATTGCGATTTATGGCTGTAAGCAAATTGTAAATTGGCCCAAAAGCAAAGCTCCGGGTCGGGCTAGAGTTCATTGTTGAGCGATTTTGTATTGTTGAGATTCAATGCGTTATTGACAGATTGAACTGGCTGGCGGCAGCTGTTTTTATTGAAATCACAAATAGTTTTTTGGCTGACATTGGAATTAAAATGATAGATATGTCTACAATACAAATAACACAAACAACTTGGCTCAAATGCTTGCCTTTATGGCCAATTAAAAGTGCCAATCAAAACGACAAAATTGTTTTCGTAACAAAACTATAATTTGGCTAAAACAAATAAAAATGCAGCAATTTTTTTGCATAATAATGCACAAATGATGTGTAATTTATGGGGCGTGGCAGTAGATGCAATTATTTCGTACGAAAATGGTTGAAGAATGACACAAAACGAGTGTTTAATGACATTCACCAGGCGGCCAGCCAGACTTTTGAATGGCATTCATTATATTCGTATTAAAGTTTTCGAAAGAATGAAACAGAATGGAATGAAGTGAACTGAAAAGAAATGAAACGGAATGAAATACTTTTCGTAGAAATGCAATTAATTTAAGTGTAGCTTTTGCCTTTTCTGGGATAAATACACACACACTGAGCGCCAAAAGTATCGTCATTAATTAGCATTTTTATTTCGTTGGCTGAAGACAGAAGACTATGTGGCACTTTTAGTAGGCAGCTCCAAAGTGCTTGGCGTTTTTGTAGACCACTTCATTGGACACTCAATGTGGAAATTGTGCGCACAGTTCATTTGGCACGTTTGGGATATATTACTTGGAATTTGTGACAATCCCCATACCAACATACCCATTGAACAGTGGCGCGCCTGAGGGGAGCTCACAACAAAATACAGCTAACTGTCCTACAACCCGGGGAATAGATTCCGTTGTACTGTTTGAACGAGAGTACGCCTACCCCCTTGGGCACTGCGATACCTCATGGGTCTATTGTGCCCCCTTTCTACTATTCGACTCATTAGAGTGCTGCTCTTCACGGAAATCACTAGTAAAAAGCGAAAGATTTTTTCGACAACTGAAGAGAAGTCACTGTCAGATTCGGGTATCCTTTCGATGATTATTCTTTTAAACAAATCATCCATTGAAGTTTATTTGCTCTTATTTTGCAAATCTTTTTAAATTTCTTGATAGAGAGATAAATTGTTTTGACGATTTTGTTGAAATATATCTGCTCTATCAGTTAAGAGGTCATTTTCTAGATTTCATGCTTTCAACTGCTTTGTCGTTGTTCGTCAGAGCTACCTTCAACTGATTCTTCGTTTTACTGCACTTATCATCAAATCTATCCCATTCCAAAATTCATCTTTTATTGGTGTAGGAACAATGCGCGGATCGTCTATTTCCGGTAATAGTGCTTTTCAGCAAGCTTTTAATATTGAACAATGATTTTCTTTAAATGACGAATCAACAATTTCAACACAATGGAAAAACGTAAATTGTTTTTAGACTACTTTAACCGTAGAATTTGCTGATTCCATATATGCTAATATTAATTCAAAGTATTTCCAAACAAATTTTAGCAAAATTTTCGCTTTGTAAGAGTAGTGTTGTAGTATAATATCAGCATTCTTAGTGAAAACGCTTTGAAGAAGGGTTACCTGCATTCTCATACTTGTTCTTAATGACGCCACGAACCAAGACGGTTGTCGTGCCTAATTCCTTACAAATAGGGATATTTCTTCTTCAAATTTGTATCTGCCCGTTAGTAAATATACATGCAGCTCATTCGGAGCTGTGTTCAGCTGTGCTATGGGCCCTGCCATAAACTGCTTTTGGCCAAACACATATGACTTGTTGTGTGTGGTTCTCATCACTAGGGGACAGATTTATATGAGCATGAAGCGCAAAACGACGTTATGCTGGGCAATGCTCACGTCCTGACGCTGGTCATGTACTACATCATATAAATGCAGTAGTTTGGGCACAAGCCTTAAGTGCACACAACTCACACACGGCATGACTAAGCTTCTCATCTAAGCTAGCTTTCATAAGTGATTAGATGGCAGCCAATGGATGTCGATCTTCATGCAGACCTTAGCCGATGATGAATCTGATCTGTTCCAACAAATGGAGGAGCTTAACTTCAACTATGTTATGTAACGCTCTTTCTAGACTCAGATGACTTTAGTTGCTAGTTGTGCCAGACGTAGTTCTCGAACCTTCAATTATCTGATTTCTAGGAAGCATATTACCAAAACGCAGCTAGTGTCTAAAAACTGCTATTCCTAGCTGAAGTTGCAGTATCTTTAAAAATATTATAAATTGATCGAAACAATATAGTTAGTTTCTTTTCTCTTTTCATATTGTGAATCTATTATAACCTTTTCAAATATTTCTTCAAAAAACTATTCCTTTGCCGTAACCCCATTTGGCATGCCACTGCTCTGGACACTTTCGTTAAAAGTCAATGTCCCGGCTGCCAAGTTGTTCGTAAAGCTCATTTCCGTTTTATATTTAAGCACTTCAGGCTAAAATGTTTGCCGTTTGTTTGTTTGTTTGTTTGTTTGTCAGTGCTGCCAACTCAACTCAATTCAACACAGAAAATATCTTGCGCTCTCCGCCTACTTAACTGTGTGCAAAATCATAAAAATGCAGGAGCAATAAAAAAAGTCTAGGTGTTCATGTCCGGCAAATGGAATTGCTTTTATTCCGATATCTGTTCGCTCCGAGTTTGTGTGTGGGACACTTTTGACTTTTCGTGCTTATTTAAATGAATTAAGTGATTTTTCACGTCCAAAGCCTGCCACAAGCTGTGAAATCATTTCCGTTGAAGCGCTTCTTCCTGCCTCCCCCCACCCAGCGAATCTAGCCCGCATTAAGCTGTTAATTTGTTGGAGGTATTTCTTTCAAGAAATGTGTGTGGCGGCGGGGGGAAATTTGAAACCGAAACGATTTTGAGGTCTAGTAAAAAGTGCGTAAAAAATTGTATATTGCCTTAACGTTTGGCTGCACGTAAATCTTTTATTTATGCGTTGTCGAAAAATAAATTGCCGGAGAACAAAAAAGCAGCATACAAATTTTATGGCCAACTGTTTAAACAATAAAAGAAATCTTCAAACGGCGTCAAGAAATAAAAAAAAAAAATGAAAATGAAATTGTGTTGATATAGTGAGCTTCGAACGAATGCAAAATACACTAGAGGCAGCACAATACATTATAAAGATTAGAGAAGCCAATGAATCCATAGGCGAGCTTCATATTTTTATATGGAACACTGACAACAAAGGCATCCGTTTCCGAATAGAATTAATCTAATTAATTCGAAGCGTATACGCAAGTTATAATTTCTGTGAGGCATTTGGTCACTTAAAGCAACGATTTTGCATTTATTTTTTATAAAAATGAAATACATTTTTAGCCAAAGATAAAAGATATAAATATTCTATACAACTTCTCCCTCTACTAGCACCAAATCTGCATTTACATGACTTCATTGCTTTAAAATGAAAGAACAACAAGAAAAAACACTTTTTAATTCATATTTTAATTTAAGAATAACTTAACTTAAATAGCTTTTATATGTCGGAATGTTATAAGAAAAAACTGTTTCTTGCATTTAAAGGATCTTAAGACAAAGTTGATTGTTGCTTCAATCCCTTCAACTGCAATATTATTAGAAAAACTTGTAATATTGATTGCTGCCAAGATACAAAACGCTTATCTTACTTTGAGCGTTCTTTGATTTCGAGCTGTAAAATTTATTTTTTAATTTTCGAAGTTAAATGAAAAAGGCTCATTGCTCTTTCGATTATTATCAACTTTTCAATTTGGTTAATTTTTAGTAAACTTAGGCATTCATAGTGCGTTCACAATGTTTATCTTTTTGAAGTTTTAAGATTCAAAAAATGTTTTTGTAATCTGAATTATTTTTATTTCAAAATTCAAAGTAATATTTTTCCAGCCAATTTAATATTGCTTTTTGAATATAAAAGGCGCTTTTTTAGGGGAGTTCAAGTGAATTGGTTTTAAGTTCTATCTCGTAACAAGTTCGTTTGAAAAAATAATATAGTAAGACACTTGAAGGTAGAACAAATTGTTAAAAATAGTAAGTGTGCGTTGGATTCGTACACCAATGTAGCAGGGGTTGGCGGGCGAAGCCAACAGAGGACCAAGCCCCCTAGTTTTATAAATTTTAATAAATGTCAAGATAAAGTTGATATATTATTTGGGAAATTATTTTTTGCATTACATTTTAATAGGGCAACACTGCTAGTGAACAAAAAAAATCAGTTTACAGAAGACAAGCCATTTTTGAACATTCATCAAAACTTTGGCCATGAAGTAATATCAACAACAGAGAAATTTTTATGCATATTAATTCAAACCAAAACAAATTTTAATTATCATTTGACAACATTTATTATAAAAATTTTGTCCATAACTTTTTAATGCAATTACAACGCAAGGCAAAAATCTTACAATAATAAAATTTGTTGTGAAATATCATTTGACAACTTTTTTTTGAGTCCATTTTCGATAGGGTAACACTGCTTGTGAAAATACTTTAGAGCAGACAAAGCCAAACAGTGTTGCCTTATCAAAATTTCATGTAAAATATGGATCAAAGATATGTCTAACTTATTTTGGTTATTGTTAAAATTTAGAAATTATTTTTGAATATGTTGCAATGAATTTTTAAGATATTAAACATGGCTTACTCTGTTGTATCATCTGGTAGCTTAAGCTGATTCCCTTTGGCTCAAATTCGTTAGAACTTTATATACACTTTAACTTTACGAGTCTGCGAGTGGAGGGCATAAAAAAGATAGATAGGCGGCGTATAAACAAGACCCCATAAAACTTGTTCTGCATATGTTAAGGCTACACACGCACGCACACTCCAATCTCTTGGTGGAGAGTGGTAGGGCCTATTCAAGTGTCGCCCTCGGAAAGCGCAAACATTCCTTTGAGGCGCAAGACAAACATTTTTGTCTGCTACCCCCCTACGCCGGCTGCCCTCACTCAGTCGAAAAACGAAAAACTGCTTGTCTTTTTGGTGCGTATCGTCGTGCGCTTTGTTTGTTGTCTTTGCAGCGACACTTATTGCGCATACGCCGCGTGCGCCCCCATAGAGGTGACAACATTGCAATAAAAAGCGAACACAAAAGCGAAATGAGAAGCAGAAAAGTAAAGAGTTGTTGTTGTTGCTGTTGTCGTTGATATGTCCTTCATTGCCTTCAGTTGGTGTTGCTGCTGTTTGCCTTTGCGCTTCGTTTCGTTTTCTTATATATTTTCTAGCATTTTTTTTTATAGCTGTGCTTGCTGCACCTGTTTATGATTTTTACATTTTTCTTTGTTTATATTTTATTATTATGTTATTGTTATTTAATGCCAAACACACAAACACAAACACATAAAACGCAAACACACACGCACGCACACACACACGTACGCGCAGACATGAGCAAATATCCAAAGTACTTAATTTTTTGTTGTTCGTTCGTTTTACTATTTCCCCACTTCTGGCTTTACACCTTTGTACATATGTCTATATAATATTACTAGAAATAATATAATACACTTTGTTCTATGTACCAGTGGGCTGCTGCATTATGCGTCTGGGTGGTTACCGGACTAATGCTTAAATCAGTCAGACATGGCAACATTTCATTTGTGACAGGTACAGTGCGCACTCGGCTATGTCAACCTCAAAAAAGTTTAACAAGTTTCCTTAAATCCGAATACGAACATCGTTGTTTTTAAATAACAGATTTAAGTGATTTAACACTCTTTAAAAAAATGTAGAAAAATATAAGGTTAAAGTTCGAACAGAACTGAAATCTGCAACTGGAACCGACACCATAGTTTATTAATAGAGAATTACTAAGGCAATCAGCGTCTATTTGCTAGCTATGCCAGTGCTAGTCAAATGCACCAGTGCTACACTTCGTATCTCCGATCTTCGCAGACCCTACTGACGGCTAAAAAATCATTTCAAAAACTTAGGCTCCTCTTTGTTTAATGAAATCTCTAGGTAGGGCATTGGAAATATTATTAGATACAAAGCGTTTACCAAGCTATGCATTATCTGTGAGCCTTTGCCAGAGATGGCACCAATGATTTGGAATACATATGGCTTAGGCAAGTTTTATCTGCAAATTTAAATTTCTTTTTAAAAAAAATTAGCTAGCTTTACTTGTTTTAATTTTCTTTGTCCGATCCAACTACTTGTTTTTAAACGATTTACTGACTCAATGTAAATCGTTTAAAAATCGACGAGTCTTCTGTGGGAGCGCTTAATTACAACCTCTGATGTAGAAAATGTATTTCGCAGTCTTAAGACACATAAGTCATCAGTACCCGATTCTACTCCTAACATAAAAGTGCAGTTTTTATGCTAACTCAGTAATTTCATTTTATCTGTCTATTTTCTACGTTAATCTTAGGAGATTGAGGAACCAGACAAGCCAGTCGACTCTGCGTGAAATTAATCCTCCAATTAGTCTTTTATGTGGATTATACAAAAAAATTTATACAAAAATCTACACTGAGAATAACCATGTTATTTCCACGCACAATATGGTTTTAGATCTCATCGCAGCTGTATCCATACGCTCAAAAAGCTGAAGGATGACATAAAGCATGATCTTCAATGCAAAAAATCGGTAGGTATGGTAACTTTCAATACACAATTGACGCTGTTTTGCATAAAGATCTTGTGCTTAAATTTTGAAATATTGTGTATTTTGCGAACCAATACGAATCATTTAGCGGAAAGATATAAGTCAAGTCTTAAACTTACAATCGCAGGTATATCCTAGGGTTCCGTTTTAGGACCAATTCTTTGCCTAATCAATCTTATATACAACAAGCACAATAACGAAATTGTAAACATTAAAGAAATTGAATTGAATAAATATAAAAATTTTGTAGTTTTCTACCAAATCTCACAGTCCTGCAGAACCTAATAAAAACTCGAAGTGTAATGACCTTAGATCCCTCGCGCAGCTCAGGTAAGTCGAAAGACTGGATTTTAGTGGACAACCTTACGCTCATTAGCAGATGCATTTTACGGCAAGCGCTGAGACGCCTTCAAAAAATATATTGACTGATGAGTATCCGATTCTATACCTTCACGAGTCTCCTAATGCTGGCACCAGTTGGGAACATTTCCAAAACTAATTATGGTGCTAACTGTTGCTCCACCTTTTGTCTCAATTATAGGTTTTTACGAATGCGTAGACGCCTTCAATTAACTAAGTATTACTAAGTATTATTAACTAGCTGTCTATAAATTAGCTAAATGATAGTCTAAGAGTATAGTTTAAAAGCGTAAAACACTTTGCGATAAAAACGAAATCGGTTATGGTTTTGAAACGTAATAGGGTGATTATTATATTTAGTTGAAAATTCGCAATCAGCGATTCTCCATGAGGTTGAAGACCTTCAGGTAAATTAACTTCTTGTTTATCGCATAATTAGTCCTTACAGTGATAGCACCGAAAACGCCCTGGGGGTGATCATCAAAAGACAAATATGACGTGATATGGATAGTTCAAAAAGTGAAGAAGCGAATTGAGCGACATCTATATTAGGTACTAATAATAAAGTTTTTTGCAGAAGAAGTCGTTACATTATAATCGCAAAATATCATCAAGATGGGAGTTGGTATACAAAGTGAAGTAGAGACTTAAGCAAAGTTCCCAAATGGCGTAGCCCTAGCCGCATAGTGTAATATAATCTATAGGTCTAACCTTTAAAGATACAAAAGGCGCATGATCTCACACCGAAGCTGCAACAAGTCAGACTGCAGAGTACGTATGAGTTCCCTCGCTTGGCCGAAAGTGGGAGGAATCGAACAATCGTTTTTATAGGCGATTATCATATTAACCTTATTACTCTTTATTTAAATATAATCTTCAAAAAAACGTTGCCACACAGAAAAATTTATATGATCATACAAATATTTTGAGAGTGTCCTTATTAACAGTTTTATTCAAAAATGACAACAAAATTATTAAAGTTTCAAAGGCAATGAACTTTTTTGGATTAGCAAATAATGCCTTGAACCCTTCGCAACCGTATGTCTGCTTTTAGCCACCAAAGCATTTTTACCATTTCAACGCCCAAAGCTTTATTACCGATCTAGTCGCATATCTGCTACCAATGCGCAATATTGACTGGTCACCGTCTCCTAAAGTTCGGGTGATCTAAAATTGGCTAAAAAAAAACATATCGAACTTCATGGCTCCAGGTACAGCCAGACACGCAAGCTAGAGAGCAAGGTCTATATCAAAAGATACAGCATTCTCGATGTGCTACAAAAACCATTGTCCCTGAGTAGCCACAATCTCTCTCGCATTCACCGGACATTCATCCAACGGAGCTATTTGAGTTTTTTGGAGAGCCATTCCAGCTGTGCTGAACAAAAACCGTTGTCGGCAACTTGCGATTTGTTTTTGGATCATCTCAAGCTTATAGTGAAGGCAAAAGATCGACCATCGAATTATTTCTGAGTTTTGTATAAAAAATCATCATGTTCTAATTGACTGTACGTAGTTTCTTTCGACTCACTGTAAATGTAATTAAATTCGCTTGCACTTTTTTTTAGATATTATATTATTTTGTTTTTGTTTAGTTTTTTTTTTTTTAATTTCTCAGCTTGTGTTGGCTTTTTGTTTGGATTTTAACAACTAATTTTACTCAGTGCTCAAGAGAATCTCGGATTTCATTTCTTTTTATGCACGTAGGCTGCATTTGTTGTTGTTGTTGCTGCAGTTGTTTTAATTGTTGTTGCTGTTTTTGTTGTTATTGTTGTTACTAATATTTAATTGACAGTGGGGACAGTGTCGACAAGTGTAGACAGTTGACAATACTTTAAATGCATTTTTAATGTAGTGACAATATGTCACATGCCAAAATAAATGCTCTTAGGTGGGAACTATTGTGACTTTGGAGACTCTATTGTATATATGTACGGACACTATTTAACAAAAGAATTTTTAATATATAATGAACGGTTCAGGTGCAGTTGTAAAAAAAAGAAAACAAGTAAAATTATGTATTTTATGAGCTCGTTCTAGACTATATAGTAATATGATTTGAATTATTCGCGGAGAAGCTTGCCTAACTAATAAGTTAATATAATCGCATTTAAAGATTTCTATCAGAGCTTAAAATAAATTTGCCTGTTTGAAGAATAGATCAATTTCATATGAAAATACCTTTTTAGGGCAAACAAAAATAGCATTATGTATTTTCAGAACAATGATTCTGTATGACAAAAGTTACACTGCGGCAGCAAATTTGTACTATCCACTCAAAAATCAGCCATTTATCAAAAAAACATCAAGCTTTTTTAATAAAATCTAGTATCTGCTTGAACCAAAAGGAATCATTTTCAATTATCGATTACGTCTAACACATGATATGGGATGGAAATATATTATATGATATGGAAAATCAAGAAATCCCGGTCTTCAGATAGCTAGATAGGTACTTCTCGTAAATGCTTAAACGGAAACGTCAACTTTTTAATTTTCAGCAAAAGATTTATTAGTAATCCCGATGCACATATAAATCTAAGAAAAGATGCTTTGTGAGAGCCTTACGTTATCCCAGTCATTAATTGAAATTTTTAAATCTTAGAGAGTACCACTCTTATTGAACTCAAAAACACAAAAAGAAACGAACAACAACTGATGTTTCCGATTTGCAGTTTCGAAAAGAGTTTTCAAGATGTAGAACCCATGTTAAACTCAGAGGTGTATTTGTTGCTGGAACAATAAAAAAAAGAACAACAAAATGAATACACAATCTATTCAATAATCTCACTCGAATACACAGCGTTTCCTTACATTTTAAAATCCAGATTGTATCAAGACCTACCGTAACACGCTTATGCAGAAGAAGCATCCAGTACAATGAGCCACAATGATGCCCCAAAATAAGCTTACTCTCATTTTCTCATTTTCACAGCAATTTTGACAATTCACGTCAAGTAAAAGTATTAATTAAGAAAAAATTTAATATTGAAAAACTTGCCCGATAACCACTAAATTATATACAATTCCCAACTTTGTAGCACAGTGTTGCCTACAAGGGACTACCTTTCAATCAAGTATCACTATTGAACTTGTTTGGCGCATGCATTGAGCAATTTAGGCTTTACTTTGTGGCTAAACTGTCTTACGTGACGTATACGTAACATTTATAGAAATATTACAGTAATTTCACGTATTTTCAATTTTCACTTTTTCCCAGTTCAATTTCTCGGCAATTTCTGAGTAGTAATAGAGTTTGTCAACCAAATTGATAATTTTTTTTTTTGTTTTTCCTTTTAAGCGATTTAGCTCAACGTGTCAAACTGTCCATTATGAGTTTTTTTTCCCCCCCAAGTGCTTCTGTCAGCTACTTAATGTTTGCTGGGGTCTTGAGAAAATATCGTTTTTTTCCGTATGTCTTAATTTTTAGTTCTGTTATGCACTTAACGATTGCAATTTGTAAAGAAAACATTTTACTTAATAATGTGAAAACAAGCGATACCACAACAAATCGTGAGCCACAACAACGACAGAGGCACGTGCCTCCTTTTTGTTTCAAAGTGAATTGAAAAATTTTTAAATTACACAACACTGGCAGCTGCTTTTCTTCACGTTTGGCTTCTGCTTTTTATAGGGTATATGCATTTTTGTTGTAGCTTGAAAAGTTGCAAAAGCAAGTTTTAATTGAAAGTAAATTTGACTTGTAGATAGAGATGCCTTAAAGGGAAAGGCATGGTATATCGTTATTTTTATACCTTTAAAGAGTTCTATTGTCCTGTCATTTCACTATAATACAAAGTATTGCAGAGTACCTAAGAAAATTGTACAATTTTATTATAAAAATATAGCCTAATGATGACCAAAGAGCAAAGTTTTAATTTTTAATGAATTTCTAAGCATATAAGATTTCGAAATTCCAAAAATTCTCATAAATACTGCTATTTCGCAGCCCTAGAAGAAGTGTTGTAATTTTTAACGAATTTCCAAGCATAATAGCAATAATACTGCGAAATACAACTCCTCGACGCGCAATGATAATCAAAGAGAAATCTTTTTAAAAAATTTTTAAACAAATAAGATTTCGGAATTCCATTAGGAAAAAATGAACCATAATTTTGAGGTACACTTTATGCAAACTGCGATTAAAACTGCGATTTCGACTTCCCCAAACCAAACTATGAATTTTGACGAATTTCCAAGCATATAAGAATTCGGCATTCTATTAAAAGCAAATTAGCCATAATTTTGGGGTACACTTTGTACAAACTGCGATTAATACTGCGAGCCCGAACATCCCGAAGCCTAGTGATGATCAAAGAGAAATCATTTATTTTTTCAAGAATTTATAACAATTTGGAATTCCATTAGGAAAAAATGAAGCATTATTTTGGGTTACACTTTATACAAGCTCCGAATAATACTTCAAAGTAGAACTCCCTGAAGTCCAATAACGAACAATCAGAAATCTTTTATTGTTTTCAGCATATCTTAGCTTATAACAATTTGGAATTCTATTAAAAAGACTGTTTGCTTAGACTAATAACCTTAAGCAACTTTAAGCTGTTGACATAAAACATTCAACAAGTATTATTTTACTCAACAAAATATTTGGCGTTTGTGTTTAAACAGCTGACTCGTAAAGGTATTTCCAAAAAGGTATTCATAGGAACTAGACATCGTAAGACATAGTACAAATATGGAAAGAAATTCTATGTTTTGTACGTTCTAAGACAAATCTTCATAAAGCAACAAACTTAGATTTAGATCAACTTAGAAGAGCTTGCAGAACTTGTGACTAAAATTCTTATCCGAAGTTTCTATATATTTGTTCTAACAAAGTGCCAAATATTGAAACAAGCTAAGGTTGAGGCAGCGCGGAAATTTGTAAGGCTTTAAGGAGTTCAATATTCTTCAAAATATATAGAATATACAATAGTACATTTCCATTTTGCAAGCTTTTTAACTTCATTCGCCCCGTAAGAGTGTACAGAAATTTCTACAAAACTTTTTCTAAATTTCGTTCCAAAACCGCGCTGAAACAGCTGACGGAGCAGACGGAACTCATATGTAGAAACATGAAAACTTAAGCTTCAAGAGTATTTTCATATGCCAATCTAAGTTCAAACATATATCCCACATATTAGAAATTTTTCCATTGTTTTAATTTTATTTTTATTTATCACGTAATAATTACAAAAGCGAGCGACAGCTAATTAACTCATGAACTTTGTGGAAAACGTGTGGAAATTTCAGCGTCTACAAATAATTGCAATCTATTAAAGCAAGTTAGATGTTTACTATTTATTTTATTTTTTTTTTGTTTAGTAAAATTTGTTGTGTCTGAGTGAGTCGATCCAATAAAAATTGCATTCGAAATTGCGATCGCATTGAGTAACTAACTGCAGCTTACCCTTGGCTGTTACTCTCACGCACTGCCGCAACTTGAACTTGATATCGAACTTGGAACTAAATATTTGCATAGTTAAATGCTACTTGCGAGAATTGTACCAACAATTAGATCAAAATCTCTTGAAAACCAAGCGGGGTTGTACCCAAAAATGTTACGATGACAAAATAAAGGTTTCCATGTGATTTCGTTTTATTTCACGATGTCGCGCAGTTTGTTGGGGTCAGTTGGGCTTGCGATCTACCATTAGAGTGAAAGTTGAGATATCTAATAGTTATACATATATCTTGATCTTGAAAAAGTATCTGGCAAAGTTGTAGTTTGAAACTAAAGCCATGCTGAGTTATTTAGTTTCTTTTGCAACAGCAAGCAACAGCGCTAGTTTTGAGCAAAAATAAAATATTTTAATTCGAACAAATAAAAAGTGACCAAAACGTGATTTCAATAATAATTTTTGTATCACTTTTTTAGAGAATCTTTTTTGAACTTTGGTTATGGTTTTTTGTCTAACAAAAGTTCAAGAGCGATGATTTTAATTATTTTTCTCTGTTTTGGCATTATGAGCGTCATTTTTTTGGTTTAATTTTTGAACGAGCTAATTTATTACTTTAATTAACTTTTTTCGATACACCCAAAAATGATTGCAGCAGCCTTGGTTGCAGACAATCTAATCCAACAAATTATTGCTCGAATTTTCGATGTTTTGGGCCTCATGTTAGCTATTGCAACCTGTTTCCTTTACTTGAGTCCATAAATTATATATGAATTTCTTGAAAAAAAAGAAATATTTGTTCCCTAAGAGTACTTTGCTGCCATAGCTCCAAAGCATGGAGTTCTATCTCTTTCTATAGCTGTTAGAAGAGAACAAGAACTTAGAGTTTATACCCGAATTGGAATGAAGCTGTCTTTCATTATTAGAGTTTTAGGTAAGCAAATAGCGGACATTTGCTAGCAATGTCAGTGCTAGGCAAATGCACCAGCGCTACAGGGAGAAATCGTACCACTGACTCTCGGGTTTAGAGTCGAGTACGTGACCATTACGCGATTGAGGTCTAGATAGCTAATTGGTTACTTTATTCAATAATGAGTTCATGTATTGTCCTTCCGTTGATTGGGAATCCTTATAACATTCAATTCCACACTTACTTTTACAAGAAATGCTATATAGAAATATATAGAAATGCTATTAGTTATACCAAAACCATTGCAAGTAGTTAATCTTAGGAACACCACCAACTCTCGATAAATTTTAATAAATTAAAACTTTATGTCTCAGGCTTTAGGTAAAAAGTTGAAAAATAGTTTCTTAACTATAAGATACACATTTTAGTCGCCATCATATTCATCATAAAATTAAAAGTTTGCTGTTTTTGTTACATTCACATTGCGATTACGAAGAATCAGACAATGCTGGTAGAAAGCAGAACATACGACGTCTATTATTTGATTCCTTACTTCAAGTTTATCATCTATAGGGATGCATCTAAACAGTGGTCAGAATAGTAAGGTCACAGCATTTTCAGCCCCATCGGTATTTCTCTAAAACAATTTCCAAGGGACGTCTTTCTGTTTAAAAAAAGCTCAAGAACTCAAGAACAAGGTACAAGATGGATACAATTTGAAAAACTACAAAATTAAGCACGACCGGGAAATTCTTGTAATTAGTAAAAGTCTAAAGAAACGCCTCTTATGAAACATTAGCCAAATAAATTTACGACTGCCAGTGATTTTGGGCACATCACCCTGGTGCTGGTGCGTTTTTTCGTTTTGTCGAATTGAACTCACCTGCATAAATCATTGCGGCGAGCAGCGAGCTGAGCAGCAACGTCTGCGTCGACAGCGACGTCAGCTTTGCCAAATTGTTTAAAAAGTCGGTCAAGTTGTTGTTGCTATTTTTTGCTCTTGATCTTAACTTTTGTTGTTTTTGTTGCTGTTTTTTTGCAGTTGATGCACTTTAGAGGCGCTTACCCGGCTAGACACTGTAGCATTTGGCTTGTTTTTTCTTGTTGTTGTTTTATTTGTTGCATTTGTATCTTTTTTTTGTATCTTTTTATTGCCGCTGGTTAAAATGTATCTTTGAGCTTGTTTTTCGTTTCGTTTTTTTTTTTTTTTGTTTGTTGCTGGTTTTTGTTGTTTGTATTTGTTGAACGCACTTTCAACGCACTTTGGCAATTAATTTGCAGTCATGCATTGCACAATATATTCAACGCATTTTAAATCAACTAAAATGGATTATTATTAATTTTAGCGGTTAAAACGTTTAATTTGTTAGTAAATTTGTTTGAAATAAAGTTTTTGTTTTTTTGTTTATTTTATGGCGCACTTTATCAACGCGATTTATGGCTAGGCATTTATTAACTGTCAATGAAAATTATTATCATATATAATAATGTGAATTTTGTTTTTTTTTTATAAATAAAAGTAAAATATTCGACAACATTTTGTGAGCTGACATCATGTTGATAGAACATTTAAGCGAATTGCATTTCAAAAATAATTGATTTTTTTTCTATTTTATATGGTAAATAAATTAAAAGATAATTGCAATAAACCATATTTGGTTATGAGAAATATTTTTGTTAATTAATTTGGTAAGAAAATTTGAGTTGATAGAGTTTTTCGAAAAACTAGCAACAAGCGGAATGCAAATCTTTACAATTTTTACTTCCAAAAATCTTCACTAAAATAAACAGTCGAGAGGAGTTTACTTATAGCCAGAAATCCCGAAAAAGTTTTTGTGCACAATTGATGTACTATTCGACTAAATAAAGTAAGAACCTAAACTTATCTTTCTGATTATTAGTCGGAATAGATTAAAAGCAAAAATATTTAAGAAATAAAATTAATCATTTTTCTTAAAATGTTTTTGGAAAAATCTGGACTGAAATGAAAAGTTAACTAGTCTTTACGGAGAAGTAGAAACCCCGAAAAAGTTTTTATGCAAAAATGAAATGAGCGCACTTATAGATATAAGACTGAATGAATGTCTTAAATTCATAGAAAGGAAGCACCAAAACTATTTAATGTACGATTGCTCTTCCTATAAGTCTTCTTATAAATCGCTAAAGCAAAATAATATGCTCGTATCGAAAGACCAAGTGAAGTACAACCTATATTCACTTGGTGGAACCAACTGGAGAAAGAAGAAAATATTGTTAATTGAAAAATGACCACCTAAGATTGCTACTTTCCGGTAGTCTATTTAATGACAAACAAAAACCAACTTTATATTTTTAGATCTCACAAGATTCACGTAATAATATTAATTTCTCACATAGTTCTTCTTTTATTACCAATTCCTCTAATCGACATTAGAAAGAGATATAGTGGGAATTAAATTTAGCTTATGTTGGCTGAAAAGCAACTTTTGCAATAAAAATGCTATAAAATATAATATATCCATAATTGATTATACTTTTTTATTGCTTTGACGTATACGTGATATTGTTGCATACTTTCAACATGATAAATTAGTAAAAAATTACTACGATTTTCTACGAAAAGGTTTGAGTATGGCGAAGGGACTGTTGAGACATTTTGAAGAACGTGAATCTTAATAATATTTCAATGAGGTCGACTTTTTTGCAGATTATTAAGAACTCCATTTGTTGTCATGCAATAATCATAGAACTCTTCAAATAGACGGAAATTGACTGGTCAAGATAATAATTTTGAAATTTTCAAGAAATATCTTAAGTCAAAAATTTGTCCGAATGACACCAGCCTGCAACCTGCAGGAAAGCAAACGAGCAGGGTGATCAAATGCAACTTTTGAGGCGAAACGTTCTTTAAGAACTAAGAGAGTCTGTTGGAAAGTCTTCGTAGATGCCCAAATATTATTCAATATTTTGGAAATTATAGTAATTGTGATACACTTCATACCTGCTAATATTTGAAATTTTTTGATTGCAAGAGATACTAAAAATAAAATTTTTAGTCACATTTTGTCATTAATTGTTCGTTAAAGGGAACAAGCAACAAGTTCCTGACATTCTTTACTCAAGCTTTTTCTTTCTTAGGACTTTCAAGGTATATTATTTTAAGACGTTTTCCAAATTTCGATTGACTTGTATGAGTACAAACTTATCATCTTCTTAAAAACAACTCTTATTTCTCAGATTATGTTTACTTTGAATAGACTGATTGAATTATTAAAAGGTTGAACTTAAAATTGCGAAATTCTCAAGGTGAAAATTACTAAAAATATATCTTCTCAATGAAGTGCATTTCTCAAAGAAAGCCTGCTGGCTATTGTATTTTTTGAAGCAAATATGTTCATGCAGTAGAATTGATGGACAGTTTGAAGGCAGTTTGTAATACAAAGAGGTCATTGGCGGCACCTGCGTATCAGTTATTTTGTATAATTCGTCATTTCTTCTGCAGACGTACAGCTAAAAGGGCTTTCAATATAAACGACAAGTATTGGCTAAAATCCATAAAAAGGATAGATTATATTTACCTTTTTCTAAGAAAAGAACTAAACAAAATAAAATATTCTTGGTAGAAGATTGCAGAATATTTATATCAAATTTTATTCCACAAAAAACCTATTCACACAGTTTGACATTGACGTCTCCAAGTAACGTTTATTCATCATCCTAAATTATTCAATGATTCCATTCAAAGAAAATAACTAAACTAAATAAAACATTTTTGGTTAAGGATTTAAGAATATTCATAATAACATTTTATTCTCAAAAAAAAGCATTAGTTTATTTTTATATTTACGTTTCCAAACAAATAGCTCTTATTTTTATTTGATTTTTAAGAAAAGAATTAAACAAATTAAAATATCGTTTCGTTTTGTTTATTTTTATGCGGTGATACGAATAATCTCAAATTTCATTTGAGAAAAGCCAAATAAATCATAACCATCACCTAACAGAATAAATTAAAAAATTTAAATTTTTAATTACAATTTTTTTTTAGATAACTTCTAAAAATGAGAGCTGTACACTGAAATTAAGTCCATCTTAGCCTATATTCGAGATATTTCAGAAGTTCTATCATCTTTAAAAATTTAACATTCATTAACAAAAAAATGCCTCAACTTCTTCAGAATTATTAATAAATTTTTAAAAACTTGAGAATTGCAATAAAAGTAAGCCAAAATAAATTGTATAGTACGCGGGAACTAAGTCCATCGATATAGTTTTTAGAAATTTCTATCTTTACCTAGCAAATTGACTTACACCATGTATAACACTTTCAAAAAAAAAAAAAAAACATCTACTTCAATTTATTTAAACAATGCTAATAAAAATTTTCAAACTTCAATGCAAATAAGCTACTTGTTTCATCAACACATTCTCCAGCAGCATTAAACTAAAATACTCTCCAAAGTGAACCCATCAATTCTTAACGCATGCCTTTTGTCCCACAGCAGTCCAGCAGTTCCTAGAAGCGTATGCAGAAAAATTTCCATATCATAACTATATTTTTATATCGCTCAGCGCTTCGGGAGCACCGTGCAACATTGCAATATGACCTCATGGCAAGTATTTTGATGGCTTTTGCAAAATTTGCATCCTTATGGCAACGGAATTTTGCATTTGTCATGTTTCCGGAAGTAGCATATTATTTTTTTTTGCAAAAAGTGCATAAAAGTAACCGCCTTTTGATCTTGAATTTTGCACTTTTTCAATTTAAACGATTACAGCATAATTATTGGCCATAAAAATTGCCTAAGCTTTTTAATAGCTTTTTCATATTTAATTATGACCAAAATAAGGTTATTATTATGTTTTAAATGCATAGCGTATGATGCATAATTAGCAAAAAAAGTAATTATGATCCATAACAGCTACAATCTGTTTCCTCCGTAAGACCCTGAAATTGCATCAAATTGTTTGCTGTTGAGGTTAAGTACTTGAGACAAAGTGTACAGTTTTGCTAACAAACTTTGTCTACACCAAAAAAACAAAAAAAAAGGTAGACAAACAACAAATAGATGACGCTTTTGTACTTCTTAAAAATAAAAACAAAACAAAAAACAAAAAAACTTGTGCAATTTGTTATTATTATTTATATTTTGTTATTGTTGTGCATTTGCAATAAAATTTAACACTAAAAGCACGTAGTGCTCGTCGCTGAAGCAAAGAAGTAGCAACAACGCGCGCGCATTAATTTTTCAAAATTCACATAATTTACTTAATTATATTTTTTTTGCACTAATTAGATAACTGTTAAACAGACACTTGCAACGGTCACTTTTCACTTGCAAATATTTCAAATTACACAATTATATTATTTCTTATTATTAATAAAATTTATTTGTCAAAGGACATGCACAAACGTGTCGCCAGCTGCAATACCGCTAGACGACTAGACGGCAACTGAAAAACGATTTCAAGATTTTGAAAACGAATCGCAAGCAGTAACTGTAAAATACAACATCGTACGCACACACACACACACACACACACACACCGATACGCCCACGAAGGCAACTGTAAAGTGTAACTAACTGTTTTGGTAGTACTACCGTTATTTGATTACCGTTATGCATGCAGCAGCGCCGTGAACAGAACGACGCGGCATCTTCAACACGAATGAATCGTTGTTAAGAACGAACGACACGTTCAACTCACAGCGGAACGTAATGGCATTTGAAACACAACTTCCAGCTGCTGCTGCTGCGCTGCTGCTACGTCGACAGCGGCAGCGTCACTGTTGCTTCTGCTGCTGCTGCTGCCTTCTGCTTCATTCATAAAATGTTATTTGAGTTTCTTGCGTTTTTTTGGTTTCTTTTTTTTGTTTTCTTTTGTGTTCATTCTTTGCGATTTTTTTCTGTTGGTACAAGCGAAAATCGCATGCGATATTTTGTATTGAAAATAATTATTTTTGGGTTTTTTTGATGCGTTTGCAATTAATTTTGACTGTTGCCGCAATGCCAAGTGGTTGCATTTTATAAATATTTGATGTGTCATCATTATATTTATTTATTATTAAAAAAAACAATTAAAAATTGTCTAATCACGCATTACTTAGGCAAACGTCTTCGGAAATTCTTCGAAATTTTGGCGTGGGGTATGACCATTTACGTTTTGCGATTTCTTTTTCTAGGGGCTTATGTCCGCAAACTTTCTTGATTCGACATAGTTCTGGGCCAGTATGCAACGATTTATAAATGTTTGTAGTTTTTTAGTTCTTGCTAGAGTGGTGAGCCTTGTCTCACAGTCGTATAAGAAAACAGATTTAATGCAGGCCTTAAAAATTGTACACAATTCATCCTCATAAAGTTCTTCAATTGTCCGAACGCAGATTGAGCTTTTCGGATACTTCTCTCAATATTCACTACAGTTTCCCCATTCTGCGTTAATTGGCTGCCGAGGTGCTCGAATTGATCTACTTTGCCTTCAATTTGCAACTGTTGAGGAATCTATATAGTAATCTATACAGCACTCCTAACAAGCCTCAATGGACAATGCCACGCCGCATCATAATACCCGTGCAGGGCTCCGCGGATTGCGCAGTTATCCAAACAATACGCTTGCTGCGACTTCATATAATTAAATCGTTTGGAATTGTTTCCAAAATCACAAAATGAAATCAAACCCATTGCGCGAACGAATTGACCGATACCCTCAAATGCATCAAAAATGCAGAGAAGCGTAGTGAAAAGCCTTAGTTGCTGCTGCGTCCCTGCTCCACGGTAATCATCAAGTTTCTTACTATCATGATTAAGCAGATATTGGAAAATTATAGATCGTCGATAATCTCCGTTTTGGCAAAATTTTTGTTATCGTAACAAAGGGTTCGAAGAAATCGCGGGGTCATTTCACAGCGCTTGGATGTACCCATTAATTATATTGAGAAATGGAGAAATTAACCATCTCTGGCGGCATTATGGATCACCAGAAAGCCAGACGAAAGATCCTTGGTTTCTTCTTCTACATAAAGTCCAGCGTAAAGTTAGAATTAAAAAAAATTTTTTTTATTTTCAATTATTCGCACGGGCCATTCTTCTTCAGAACTGGTGAGACTATCAACAGCGATCGGTATAGATGGATGTTGGCGTACTTTGTATTACCCCAAATTCGTGGAAAAGGGCTGCAAAATTTGTGGCTCCAACAAGTTGCCACACAGCCACTGCAACAACTATTTGCATCGGAAATTCCCGGAATGTGTTGTGCCCAAAAACGATTCCCAGATTTGTTACCATCAGATTTCTTTATTTGGGGATTTTTTATGAGCAAATTTGATGCCAACAATCCAGAGAACATAAAGCAGATAAAAGACAACATTCAAGTTGAAATGTCAGTTTTTTCGCCGGAGATGTTGGTGAACATAATTGTAAAGGCCAAAAAAGAGCCTGCATTTGTATTCATAATAAAGGGGGTCATTTGGTCGATAATAAACAACTTGGAGAACGGTTCAGAGGGAAACTGGCAAATCGTTTAACGAGCTTCGAGAAATTGCTAGAAATAAAGACAGTTGGAAGTCCTATGTTGAAACCTTAAGCTGCCAGAAGCTGTAAGGAAAATATTTTTTGTTTTCGTTTGATTGCATTTTATCCAGTCGAAATTGTTCTTGGCAAACAAATTGTAAAAAGCTAAACTTGATAGAAATAAAAATGTTTGAAAGAAGAGAAGAATTTTCAATACTTAAAGTTATGCGACTCTTCAATGGACCCCATTCGGATCGGCGTACCCAATATTAAAATTTCTCGCAAATAAATTGCCTAACTGCGAAGTCGTCTGCCTTTGGAAGTGCAACTGTTTTATTTGTGGCCAAATATACTGCTTTTAATGAAATGGGGACTAACAAGGATGTGATTTTAAAACGAATCAAAATATAAATAATAGAATAGTTTGAAATACGCTTTTTGAATATATCTGCTTTTTAGGTGTATTACCTTACTATTACAAAAATTTTTTTCACATTAAAACCAACTAAAGTTATACAAAACTCTCTTAGTCTTTTAAAGTTTACAAATTAAAGTTCTTGCCTAGGTCTTCCCAATCCGACTCCCCCGCTAAGTAATTTTTTCCCTTAAAAAAAGAAAACGTTTCGTGTTAGTTACTTTCCTGGAAGCAACACTCCCACCCAAATAGACACACACACACACAAACTGATAGCATGAATTGATGCCGTCAAAAATTTTGGTTAGCCATCAATGAAGTATCTCCATAATAAAATGGGAGGAAAAACCCCGAAAAAAAAATGACCACAGGAAAAAGAGAGAGCACCCACAAAAAAAGGAAAAGCAAAAGCGCTGCATGAAGATTGCGAAGTGAATACGAAATTGTGTTGGGCCTTCCGTTTTGATGGGCGTGTTGGATCGATCCCTTTGCCTCCGCTTAAATTCTTTGTGTCAAAGTTGGTTTCGTACAATTTGGTAAAATTTTCTTTGCATTTACTTGTTGTTGTTGTTTTTGTTATTGTTAAGGAGTTTTCCATTTAGGTGGCGAAGCCTTTGATTGCTTTTTCGGTGCCTTTTGAGTTTTAGCATTTGATTTGATTGCATTAGCTCACAGAGAGCATAGGCAACACTGGACACTAAACCAAAATGACGACAACAACAACAGCAGCAGTAAGAAAAAAGGGTTGCCATCAAAAGTGAAAAAGCAAAAATATAAAAAATACAAAAAAAGAAAAAATGAATTTATATAAATTGCTGGAGTAATATATTTTACTTATAAGCAAATCTGGGCAATCATTGCGTAACTTTTTAAACTTGATAAATGTAACTTACACACACACACACGCACACACACACACACACACAATCATGGAAGGATGCGTAATCAGACACACACACACACACCAACACACACTTGTGTCTAATTAGGATAAACAGCTGTTGCCAAAAAATTAATTAGACATCATGAGATCACATGCACAACAAACAGTAAAAAACAGACCCTTATACACTGAGAGAAATGTTTTCAAATTTCTCGTATATGATAGCTTGTAGAAAACAATAATATTATTCTCATTATTAAAAAAAGTTTCCATCATAGACGTATACTTAATATATACATTTCAAGCAGCTTTAAATTGCTTTGCTTAAAAGTAAACAGAACTCTCAATTTATTGCAACTTAACAAATCTGAACATTCAAGTCAAATCGGAATCGAAGAGTCTGTACTTAGAACCTTCAAATCAAATAAATATTAAATTTTAACAAATCTGTTCTCCGAAACTTGAAAACACTTCGTCGCAATTCACTTTGTTTAGTGAATTCAGTCCTACGCTCATCATTACCAAGAATGCGGAATTTCAGAATTCAGAAAACCGGATTCCAATTAATCGCATTTCTTAGGCTCTCGTTAACTATTTAAGTGCCTGTTATAGTATAAATTGTTTTGAGAGTGTTGGAACTTACTAAAAAATCTCGAACAAATTGAAATTCATTAAAAAAATCGGTCTTTCGTAAATCTCTGCTAGAAAATTGTTCACAAAACTTTGGTTTACTTAATTCTAAAATAAGTGTTATTATTTTTTTAATTATTTTATTTTTTTATTTATTTTTCATCATTGGTTAGGTTAGGTTAGGCCGGCAGGCCCCCGGGGGAGGGGACCTCACATAGATCAATGTGATCCTTAGTGGAACCGGAGTGTTTCGGCTGTGAGTCATAGTCGTGGACAGACTTTCTGGGGTGGCCTCTGCGCCGCCTCTGCGAGCGAGTTAAGCACTGGTGTCCCAAGGAAGTTAGTTCTCGGGGTGAAGAGGGTAGGGCAGTTGCATATAAGGCGTTGCAGGGTTTCTCTCACCCCTGGTTTCCTGCATTTCCTGCATTTTTCATCATCATTTTCTTAAATTATTATTATTATTGTCAACGCAGTTTGAATAAAAAATTTCCTGAAACCCTTGAAGTTTATGCAAAGGCAGTACGAAAGCATAGCAATTCTAAACTTTAAGCAAATTCTCAGCGTGTCTTCTATAAAATCAATCTTCGCTGTAAACAAAGAAACCAAAGTCAAAATCCGTATGAGCTTTCCAAACTTTTGTTACGGAATTTTCGAACAAATGTCTTAATAAATCGAAAAACCTACGCTTGTGCCTACGCTGCGATGGGACTCTTACGCATGGAAAACATCTTAACTGACAAAAAAGCTAATGTTTTTTTAAACCGAGCTTAAGAAAAGAAACTTACTATCAATTGGCTTAAAAAATGTCTTACAACGTTAAACGCTCAGAAACTCCGATGCAACACTGCAAACCTGAGACATAAAATCAATCCCCACAAAATCAGACACAGCATCAGATAACTTGAATCTTTCCAACTTATTCTACGTGACGTGTGATAATGGCACCAAATTGACACCCAGAGGGGTCTCGTTCCATAGACACTTCTTAACCTAAACTTCAAATGGTAGGTTTACCCCCTTATTTTGTCAAATAGTCTTATAGCAACACAAGCTTATAGTTCATATGCTTCTTGATTCTTCGATACTTACTTTATCAAAAGCCAAACTCTTCCTAAAACAAAGAAAACAGAGCGAACTCCAAGTTCGGCCATTTTCCACTGTTAGTTGCCTCTAAGGACATGCTGGAGCAGCACTGTTGGTATTCTTCTCCTCAACCGACACCCCGTTATCACACGGGGAATCAGAAGTAGCAACGGAAGAAAATATGTTAATCTCAGCGACTACGATCAGGTAACTTCAGCGCCTGTAGATCAGTGTTAAGCTTAAAGGTGGAGCGTGTACGTATGCATGGTCGTGGTATAATTACTACAGGTAGCGTCATGAGCATACGCTGGAAAGAAAGAAAACTACGGAGAGAAGAAAAATAAAGTATCATGTGAACGAGAAACTGTTGCTGCAAGTACAACCTATTTCTCGCGGTGTACTGCTTATGTGAGAACCCTTGGGGTACGCCATTTTTCTTTTTTTTCTCTTCCTTTTTTCTTTGGAATAAAAGCCGACACATAGAGACAGACAGACAGACAGACAGACAGCCGGAGTGCTGCTCAATGTTAAACAGTTGTTGGCTAATCAAAATGGCTGTCATGAAGTTTTCATTTGGTCCAAAATATCGTTACTTATACAACGCGTATACCTGCCTGCCGCCAAGGCAATGCGTCGTGGGCCTCCGAAAACCCCCAGGTAGCCATAAATCTCAGAGAGCAAGATACTTTGAGCACAGTTTGTGGCAACTTTGAAGTAGTAGCAAGTGCACAACGTAAAGGAGCTCGTAAATTTGCATAACCACAACGAAAATCTACAACAAAGTTGAGTAGATGTTGACGTTTTTTCCGTGCACATACCGGAAAGCTGCTCCAACTTCTGCTGCTTTAAGCTGCAGCACGTCTTTTACCTTTAGTGCAGTTCGCACTTGTCACTCTTGTTGGCAGGTGAAAAAAAGTAAATTCTGCAATTTGGCACATTTTATCCCTGCCAAAATAGCTAGGAACACGCTTACGGGCGCCAAACAATGGTTTGGCAAAACTTTCAAGTTATCTGCTACTTTTTTGAAGGGGCAGCAAGTAGCGGCAGGAGGCAGGCATACTTGCCTAATGAAACTTTTCAAGTTTGGCTGTGCTATCAATGTTGGCCAAAATAAAATCCGGCTGCTGGGAATTGCAAGCTGTAATCAACTTATCTACCGATTTTTGTGCTCAATTTACTCAAAGCTGATTACACACAATTGTGCAGCTCTGCGCTCTGCGTCCCGGCCGAAAACGCCCATAAGGCCATTTCTGCGTGAGCTTGCTCCTGCTGCTGTTTTGAGTCTTTAAAATTTCGCATTTGATTTGATTTTCGGAGCACGCAACGGGAGGTCAGTTAATACTTGGGCTCGGTCTTTGGCTTTAAGCATTTGCAGATTTTCTCTGTGATTTTTGTCTCTTTTTTTTTGAGGGTGGGGTGAAATTTATGATGCTCGGGTTTTTGGTTTGCCTGTCTGCCTGTTGCTGTCTGTGTGTATTTTTTTTTGTTTTTGCCTGGTTACTGCTACAAGAAAAATGAGAATAAGGAAAATGCGTGTAGGAGTTGAAATCCACACGTTTATGCTTTCAATTTTGCAAATTTGCAAAATAAAATTGTCTGTCCTTAAAGTGTTTAAAAAGGCAACTGCTTCAACGAAATTGCGTATACGCAGTGTCTGCTGATGTCTGGGCAATTTTGGTAAGTTAAAGGGTTGCGTTTGCTGCTGTGTGAGTACTTATTCGTAGGTGTAGTTTTTGGTTAAGGTTTTTGATTATTTTTAAATTTTTTGTTTAGAACAGGGACTTTAAAATTTATAAAAGTGAATGAAATCTGTAAAATTTATTAAAATGATGTTGGTGAACAGCGTAATGTATTAAAAATGACTTCCTATGTTTCTAAAACACTTTTTAACAATAAAGAGATCCCTTAATAATAGTCGAATTTATTACGCAAACTGCTTGATGAACTCTTGTACCTCGCATACTGTACTCAATCGGTTGCCTTTGAGGTACTGCAGTTTTTATATTAATTCTGGAGGACATATGTGGAAAAGGACTATAGTCCCTGTAGGGTACTGAATCTCTTGAAAGCCAACTGCTTGATTCTATCGCACTTCATGAACTCTTGTACCTCGCATACTGCACTCAAGCGGTTGGCTACTGCAATCTTCATATTAAATCTGTGGGAAATACAACGTATATATTTCATTTATGGAGGAAGCACACGCTGTACTGAGGTACTACATCTCTTAAGTCTCTTTTTTTTTGTATTCAATTTATTTTCTCCCGGTTTAGTTACTAATGCGTCACTTGGCTGTCAGTCAATGGCAAAACACCTGTAATAAATATTCGTTTTTCCTTTACGCTTTTCCTTCATTTTTGCGCTGTCAAACACATTTTCCTGTTTTCCAGCCGAGCGCACACCAAACAGCAAAAAAAAAGCCTATCTGGCATATTTTTGGTTTACCTAGGTAGCTTTATCTAGAGCAGTATTTCTTCTCAGAGTATCTCTGCGTTTGCTAAACGACTTACAAGCAAGTCAATTTTCATGAGTTGCCAAAAGAAAAGCCGGAACAGAGAAAACATTGAAGACGAAAACAAACTGGCTTTCAAAAATGTCGTAACGGACACTCCAATGCGTTGTAGTGCTGCTCCAGTTGCGTGAATTCATATGAACAATAGGATGAAGCAAGTGCAGCAGGAAAAGTATGTCATGCCTACCCAGTTGGAAATAATTGCATGTTAAACTTAACTTCAAATGCGTGTTCTTGCGCGGGTACCAAGAAATTAGAACAGCCCTAAGATGAAATTCGTTAGGCACACCAATGTGCTGATAAAGATAAGATCCATGTTGGACACTAAAATAATATTCTTAAAATTACATTTTAAATCAAATTAAACTATTATGTGGCGTTAAAACAAGAATGCTGCTTATACCACTTGCGAATTGTAAGGTAATTTTAAGAAAACTAGACGAATGCTAAACTTGGAAACTTTTATAACAAACTTGTGACAATAAAATATTACAAACGACCTTTGAAGAGCCTTAAAATGTCGCTTTATTAACAATCATGCAAATTCAGCATTGAAATCAGAGATTAGATCAGAGATGTAGGATTCCCGATAGTGAAATCAACTGAGTAGATTGTGATTATTGTTTTGTGACAACGAGATATACTGATACTACTACCAGTTTGCATGCTATGTAAATTAGGAAAAGAGGGAGGTTTAGCTGATCATACATGTTGGATTGTACATCCAATACTTAAGAATACCATAGAATCGATAAACGGATACTGGCTTGTTGGTGTTTTGCGACGCTTAAGTAATGACAACTTAAATACGCAAATACGCGGAAATGGTTGAAAGAATATTTATTTTGTTCCAGTGAAGCACTAAGTAGGCACAGGTGAGAGAAGAGGAGAAGGCACATCGTGTGTGTTGCAAACCGCAATGCAGCAAGAATACCGGCATTCTTTTGAAGACAGCTTTGATGCATCGGTTCTTAGTCTTTCTTTACTTCAGCTGCAACTCTTACAATGTTTATTGTATAATTTAGGAATCAATGAAATGATCAAAGCGTTTATAGCGGGGCTGGCATTGCTGTTGATAGCAACGGTCTCGGATCCCACAATGCGTCGATTCTTAGTCATTCAGCACTTCAGCAGCCGCTTTTTCATAGCGAGAATGGAATGCCGGCTGGGAACCCATTTAAGACATCTTTCAGACATCAGCAACTGGTTAACAAATTAAATGCTGCTGCAGCTGGACAATCCCCTCATGCTACTCTATGCTGTACGCTTATTATTAGTTCATCATAGTTTTTCGAAACCTTTTTAACTATTAACTTCAAAGCCATTAACTGGTAATGCGTTCCCCCCAGAAATCACATTCCACTATATCCAACTGGGACGCTGACCAAGTCAAGTGTACCCACGGATGCAGACAGACTTACACACACGGTCAGCGCAATGGGCGTAACACGAGTTCAGTGGCCATTTTGGATGCAGCTGTTGAGCAACGCTACCACACTCGACATGTCGACGTTGCAACCTTTTATGAGTGGCAATGTGGCGTAAGCACGGAAAACGCAGCCATTCACTCAGTCATTTATGGCCGCACACACACACACACACACACTACCAACTCTGCGTTACAGGTGAAAATTTATGGTTGCAGAGTGCTTGCTTCTAGGCAGCAAGCTCCATGCCACCAGCTGTTGCACTTGCTTCTTAATTTAGCACATGGCGCTGGGAGAGAGATATTGTGAGTGAGAGTGTGGTAAGAGGCTGTTTGCTGCTTACATCCTTCCTGCAGCAAATTGCTTGCAACTGTGCCACTTGCTGCATGACTGCTGTGCCAGCTGCCAAGCTAAGCGCACTCGCTCTCTCTCCTTGCCTCACTGCCTCCCTGCTGTATGACCCGACCCCCGGACTCCATCACTTTGTAAGTGCTGTTACATTTCGCGCCCATCTGAGCGCTCAACGTGTGTTATTAATTGCGTAATTTGTTTATTAATACACAAGTGCACACTCAGTCACACACACACACACTCTCATTCACACACACTCAGTCATACACACTCAGCCACACATACACACACACACTCATACTCAAGCCGCCATTTTGTAAATGCAAACCATATGTTGCAGCTCTTTATATAAAGTGAATGAGATAGTTTATGCTGGCAGCCATCTTTTTTTTTTCTGGGTCAAGATAAGTTCGCTTAGATAAATGTGGATTTTATTTTTAAGTACAGAAATATGTTGAAATGATGAGCTGGTTTGCTGCTGGAAATCATTATTTTTGAAGAGATCTTTAATCGAAGGCTTTAATTTCTATAGTTAGAATGATCCGATTTAGTTCAAATATGATAACTTGTTGCCATTTTGGAAGGTAATTTCATTACTCCTTTATAATATCAACCCTCACTTGATGCGAATTTTTCACCAGAAAAATTGTTCACAATTAACAGACATCTCTTTGCGCCAGGTCCGCACTATAATATAGCAGCCTCCAACCAAGCTCCCGGAGCGTTTGGCGAGACACTATCGATGCGGCGTTGTCCTGATGCAACACAATTCCTCTTGTACTGGTCAAAGCTAGCCGCTTCGGTGCGATTACTTGCTTCAGACGCTATAATTGTTGACAGCACAGTTTCGAGTGGAAGCAGCTCATAGTAGATGATTTCCTGCCAATCTCACTAAAGACAAAGCCAAATCTTCCTGGCCGTCAATCCTAAACCGTATCGCAGCACAAAAAAAGAGCATCAAAAAGTTTACTACCTCTCAAAGAGCAAAGAAAGAGAAAATGTCATTTTCCCTAAACTTTATTTCCCTATCAACCACGCGCTCTGCACTTGATTTGCGTGCTCATTAAAGCCGGAGATTCCTACGGATTTTTTATGCGCTGGTGTTGCGTATCCCAAAAAGATTTTTCGTTTTACTTTGAAGTTTTTTCGCATGCCATTGATTGGTTCTGCTAATACCCTTTGCTAACCGCAAAGATCCGGGCTACATTTTATCGCCTTGCTACGTTTTGGATGTCACTCAAAGACAGCGACAGTTTTGCCTTTTTTGCTGGTTTACTTTTTGATTACCTCCAAAATCATGTTTGTAGCACATTCAACTCAAAAGTTACTTGCCCCAAATGACTAAAGTCCATTGACTTTGGCTTAAAGTGAGTCCAAAACTTTAACTGCCAGAGAGCACGTGAATAAATTCACTCAAAGCACTCCCACGCACACACTCAGCAGCCATTGAGTGGTAATAAATGCGTGTGGCAGGATACTCAGACACGTGCCACATGACAAGGCTCCGTCTGCGGCTCTAATTGTGCTAATAAGGCAGTGGTAATTATAATTTAATTAAACTACAAGTTGCATGCTGCTCTCTGGCGTCGCCCGCTCTCTGTGTCTTCTCTGCTCTCTACATCCTACCCCTTGCATTTTACTCTCTAACCGCTTTGCCATGCTCGTGTTTGCCATTAGTAGTTTCCATGTAAGTAAAACAGTGACGTAGAAGGTTACAATCGAAAGGGAGCTGCCCAAATTTTTTTTTGTTTTTAAATTGTTTTTATCCGAACAATCGCACCTTCTCAACTGTTTCACTTTAGCAATTTGATTTCAAGACTTAATACTTAAAACGATTCTTCTCTGGTCCGCCATAGAATTTATTAAGCTGAATGGAACTGAAGGTATCGAAATGCTAGCTCCCTCTTCCAGCGCCACTGCAACCAATTAAACTACGCAACACAAATAGGGGACGACCAGGTCTATAGTTAGAGACGAATGAGGTCTA
Source organism: Chymomyza procnemis (assembly GCA_035046065.1). Lineage (NCBI taxonomy): Eukaryota > Metazoa > Arthropoda > Insecta > Diptera > Drosophilidae > Chymomyza > Chymomyza procnemis. Next base: position 2,465,111 of record JAWNOJ010000026.1, read on the forward strand.
GAGACCATTCATATAGCTGACACTACAAACGAATTGATTTATTTTCGTACAACATAGCGTATGCATAATTCCAAGTACTGCTGCTGGTCCAAATCTTATTTATGACCCTAATAAAATGTGTAAAAATGCGCAAAATTTGTTTATTTATATGGTGTGGCTTGTGTGTGTGTGTGTGTATGAATGTAGAAGGAGCCATTTTCAAAACAGATTTCGAGGTAAAGTTGCAAGCAAACTTTGTTGCCGCAGCTTCTCATTTGATTTAATTTGATTAGACATAAATTGTTGTTAGATAAAGGTCAGAGGTTACGACTTCTCAGTTCGTTTGTCAGTCTCTACAGGTTTAGGATAAATAACCCCAAAAAGTACAGAGCACTTAATTGGCATGCATAAGCAATGAGTTTCATTTTGTGAGTGTGTTGAATGAAATGAAAGCTAAAAGTAAAATAAATTTAATTAGGATTGATAGGGAACAGAAATGGTAGATGATTTTTGATCAACTTTGACAGTGATAAAAATAATAAATGAATTTCTGGTAGGTAGAAGACATGAATTTTAATGGGGGCTTAGGTTAGGTACGTAGTAGCTGAAGTTGTTGATGCGAGTACTTGAACAATTGGTACAGCTAAAAGGGTCGTAATTGAAGGCTTATACCAAATAGATGGTCTCGATTACGATTTGTTGGATTTACCTGAATCATTGTTTTTATTGAAATATTTACTGAATAAACCATCTTGCTCAATACACTATTTTCAAATTGCTCATAGCAAATAATATTCTTAGTATAACTTTAATAAGTTCAAATTGATAGGGACTCTAAGATAATAATTGACATATTTTAACCAGAAACTATGGTATGCATTATATTGGTGAGTTATGGTAAAAAAGAAAGCAACATTAAGTTAAATATAAGTTTTAATATGTATAACTGAAGGTTATGAAAATCTATGAAAGATTGATCATATCTTTCAAAAGTGAGTGGTGTGTGTAGTCATGAGATACCCATACAAAAAATGTAGTCCCCTTGATTATGCTCTCATCGCTCCAAATGAAGATATATATTCATATGTAGTCATGAGATACACATAAAAAATGTAGTCCCCTTAATTATGCTCTCATCGCTCCAAATGAAGTTTTAATAAGACATAAGTCCATGAAGACATCTCCCTTAATAGTTCATTTCATAGCCTCATTTAAACGGTCGTGTGCTAAATGAATAGAGATTTACTTAGACAAATAGCGCCTATTTGCTAGCTATGCCAGTGCTAGCTAAATGCATCAGGTTGAATTTCCTCTGAACCTGCGTAGAAGCCGGAATGTGTATAAGAACTAATTTGTTACTGGAACTTCTTCAAAGTCTTAACGGCTTAACAATTTCTTTAAAAGCCATAAATTCGGTATAAGAACCTACTCAAAGACCATTAAATGCCAACTTTTGCATTCCTGTTTTAAATTCTCTTTTATTAAGAATTGACAACTTGGCAAAATTTTCAGGTAGGATGCTCCCAAAAGAGTCGCACCTTAATTAAAAATTTTGCCAGAATATATTAAAACAATATCATTATGTGGGAGCTGAAAGAAGTCATCTCGACATTCTTATAATGTTGAGGAAAATGCGTCTTAGATGTGGATTATGGCTCTTCTTTTCGGCAACAAAAGCGCTTTCGCACTGCAGTAACAGATATCATATCATTCTTTCTAACATCTTTAAATAACAATTTTTTTTTGTTTCCCTTAACTATGCTCATCGCTACTTTATGGTTTGAGCTGTAAATATAACTTAAATTAACCAAGCTACAGCCATCCCCATACCTATATTCCACACCAAAATTTATCAATTGCTTGTTATCAAATTAGTTTAATAATTTCCCACCCCAGCACATATTGTGATAACAAATGTCAACTCTGCATAAAATTAAAGCCACCTCAAAGGACACGCAACCTCAACAAGTTTTAGATTTTATCCTGTTTATGACGTGTCTCTTAATTTTTAAAGCTATTAACTGTTGCTGACAATTCGCAAAACCATGACAGACCGACCAAACAATCATAACCAGAAGCCAGATTTACCACTTCAGCCGAACAATTTAAAATCCCAACAGGTGGGAGTGTGTGCCTGTGTGTGTGCACCTATGTGTGTGCGTGTTCCTACTCCGTGCTGTTGACAGACTGCCGTCGACTGACGCTGTTGTCCTTGCTGGCAGTTCCCTGTTGACAATGACACCGCCACTTAACGCCCCATTGTTCACACAGATACACACGCACACATGCACGCACGCACACCCCCTAACACTTTTAAGCCTAAGCCACGTTAGGCGAGTTATGAGCCGCAGCAACCTGGCTAAGCAGGTGCGTATGTGTGAGTATCTGTGTGCTCGTGCAAAAATTGGGAAATTACGCAGCAAAAATTCGCAAATCGTAAAATGTGCGAGATGTATGCGTGTGTGTGTGTTTGAATGTGTGTGTGTGTGTATCTGTGTGTAGGTGACAACAACAAATAAAAGCTTTGACATTTGTTTTTGTGTTGCGTTGCCCGAGAGAAAATTTCGTGTTGCATACTTTGGGGCTGCGTTTGAATCAAATTGCTGTTAACGTAGAATAAATAAAAATATGATATGATTATATGCAAATAAATGTAATTTATGGTTACAAAACGCGCATCCTTCTCGCATGGCAATCAGGGTGAAAGGCTAAAGGTTAATAGCATCCAGCAGTAGTCGACAACTTTATGCAACAATAATAACGCTTATAATAAGCAAGTGGGGGAGCGGAAATAGGAATGACAGTACAATGGGGTGATATGATACTTTTTTTTTGTTGAAAAGAGATTATAATTTGTATGCAGAGCGTACAACATATTACTTTTCAGTTCTTGACGCAGTGAGGAGCACTTGTAGCCGCAGGACTGCCGATAGAATATCTATGAAAAAGGGCCACACTTATTGGGATATCAGCGATAGTCATTGAAGCAAAGAGACAACTACAAAAGTCTTCTGTGCTTGAGACTTGAGGAATAAGTACCATTTACTGCAAGTAAAATTGTTAGAACTCAGATTGCACTTTTTAGTCCTTGACGAAGTGAGGGTGCTTGCAGCTGCAAGGCTGTCAATAGAATTTGTATTATATCCCCGCCGTAATTTTTTCAAAAATCGGTGATGTGAATAGACAACTACAATGATGAATGAGCGAGCGGCTATAAAGTCTACTGTCCTTGAAACTAGGAAAAAGAACCTTGAAGCAAAGTTGTCTGAACTGACTTCTTTCTAGTGTTTAATTCTTAATAAATATACCAAAAAAATCCAGGCAATATTCATTCAGGTACCCTTGTGGTACTGTGGTACTCTTGTTCAATGACTCCCTACTTTACTTTACCTTAGCACGCCATCACAGCCCGTTTTTTCTGTTAAAGACGACTCCAGTAGCCAGGCTCTCTTGCTTCAAGTACACCTGCATTGCAATTTATTTCTTCCGCGCATAATTTATTTTACTATTATGATGCCATCGTCAAATCAATTTGTAAGATAAGAGAAACTAGTGCCATATAGTTATTATATTAGGGGTACACGGAGAGAAAGTGAAGTGGCTAAGTTAACGAAACAAATTTAATTATGAGAATTAATTAATTAATCAGTCACAGGATTTTCATATTACGCTTTGACATTCAATTACCCGTATGAAGATTACTTAAATTTTTGACACTAGATAACGATTTCCACCCAGTTCTGGCTTTAATTGCTCAAAAGCTGCTACAAAAATCTTCTTCGCCATAAATCTTTCGCTGCTTTTTCCAAAAACGTACGAATCTTCCCTCGAAAAAAGCGGACTACCAGCAGCTGCGTTCCCTTTTTTGCGTGCTCAACTTTGGGAGATTTATTGCATAACGATAAATTATGCAACGTTCGCGAGGGCGAACTGCTGTTGGAACTGCCACACAGTCATTGACGATGATGATGGCGTTGCCTATGATGCCAGCCATAATGCAAAAGGGGGGCAGCAGCGAAAACGTCCAGCTGTAAGGATTCTAGCCGTTACAGTTCAAGTGTGCTGCTGCTGCTGCTCTGCACAGCTTTTAATATTCATCTAATGCACTCGACACCGTTCGCGTTTGCTTTTGTATTGCCTTCATTTTTCTTTGGGACCTCATCCACATTGCGCTCCAACTCAAACCCATGGCCAGCTGTTTGGGTCTTAGTTGCTGCTGTCCATGCAGCTGCCCGTAACAGATGCTGCAATTGAAAACTTTCGTGGGGATACTACAGTATGTTTGTGTGTGTGTACCTGACCACATAAACGACGCAGGACTCGAAGCAGTTGCTGCTTAGTGCAGTTTAGCAGTGTAATCATTGATATGCCCGAAGCGTATACCCAACATTCTCGCTCTAAAAATATGAGCCACAAGATTTACGCATGCAATTCAAATGCGCACGTGACGTATACATAATATTGGCAGCTGCCATTGCTAGGATTTCAATGGACTTGCACTATGTATTATTATTATTATTGCTACCCAAAGCATACAATTTTGTTGGGCTTAACGCCCCCGCTTTGAGTTTGAGATTAAGCCAGATGCAGCTATTTGCATAACATAAAAGCTGAGTGGGATGTAGTGCAGTTCTAAGAACTACAGCGTATAAAAATAGCTCGTGGAAGCTTAATTACTTTGGTAAGTAACGCAGAGGGCGTTCTCTTTAAATTTAAATATTTTAAGGCGTGGAATGTAGAAGGCTGACTCGAGGATATACGCAAATTACCAGGGAATCAGTATAATGGCATCGCATATATTTTCATATATCATATATTCTTTGCGAAAGACTGAAGCGGTATGTCAACATACTTATCTCAGCTTATCAGTGCGGCTTTAGACTTGGATAGACCAGAGCTTCACTCTGCGCCAAATGCTGGAGAAAGCTCGCAGATACGGATCGAAACAAACCATATCTTTGTCGAATAGAAAGCTTCTTTCGTAAGCCCAATAAGGGAACGCCTGTACGCAACATTGTCTCAGTTCGATATTCCGACTTTATAGAATGGCACTGAGCTCCACCATTTGCTCTGTCAAGTTTCTCCGTATCCATTAATAATATTCAAGGTTAAAAACAAGGCGACCCTTATTCGTGCAACCTCTTGAATTTCATAACGGAAGAGGTACTGCGGGGGTCTGGTGAACATCGTACTGGCACTATTCACTACTAAAGTGTCCAGCTCCTTTCGTACAACGAAGACATTGACATTATGGGGCGATGTAAGCGAAATGGCTTCGGTGCATTTTCCGTAATCAAAAAGGAGTCAGCGAAAGCGGGTCTTGCGGTCAACTAGGGTAAGACAAAGTAGATGCTGCCTACAAACAGGGATGCTCGGCGCCTAGGATCCCGGACGGCTGTACTTGTCAAAGAATTGTCATATCTTGGCACCGCCGTGAACATCTACAATAATATCAGCATGAAGATTAAGCGAAGAATCGAACTGGCCAATACGTGTTTCTCTGGCCTTACTAAACAAATGTTGAGATGTCATCCCGCCCGAGCATTATATCGCGCAGATGCATGGATTGCGTCGTGAAAGGATGCAGCTGCGTGATAGAAGAATGTACGAGAGCAAAACTCATCGCAAAATCATCGGACGTTTCGAATTGGGGAAGTATATTGCATTCGAACGAACCATGAGCTCTACAACCACATATAAATCGTCCAGCTTATTACTGCGCAACGTCTGCGTTGGCTCGGTCATGTCGTTCGTATGGACAAAGACACTCCAGTGAAGAAGATTTTCAAAGTGAAGGAAGACAAAGTAGACGACCAAAGTTCAGATGGAAAGACCAAGTGGAGGAGAATATATCTACTGTGGAGTGAATGACTGGAGATGGCGCCCACGAAGCAGAAGCGCCTTACGAGAGCTAGTGACGACAGCTATTGGCCAACTTAACTTAAGTAATGGTAGACTTTGATCGGAGTAGTAGACTAGCTGGATTATACAAGAAACTAAGCTTTCTGCAACTAACTCAATCATGCAGATGAACCCTTGAATATTTATACATTTTCCAAATGTCACCATTTCTAAAATTAGTTAGCCAATTACCAAGTCTTTGCACTCCCCCTTTCCTGTACTTCAGGGCTGCCAATGTTCCTTTATCATTCACAAATAAATCAACTTCATAAATGCGACGACTTAGTATTTGCCTGCGCAAACCTAAACTCATGCATATTGCATGTCCAGTGCTCGGGCTGCTGCTGTTTTCTCTTTCAAGAAAAACCCAACAAATTTATTATTTAAGTACGGAAAATTTAACAATTTTTCCGTGCGTCCCTTAAGTTCTGTCGCACCTGTTGCTTTCACTTCCGTTTGCTGTGTACCCTAGCGCTTTGTCTCCTGTGACTCTCCTGGACTTGCTCCTCTTTTCTTGCGCTCTCTCTGGCTAACATTGTTAATCAAGCCGTAGGACAAACGCAATTTATTAAAACGCACAAAGCACAGGCGATAAGGAGAGAGCATAGAGGTAAAGACAAAGAGCAGCAGCAGCAGCAGCAGCAGCAAGAGTGGCTGAAAAAGATAGAGCCAAAGTTTTTGCCCCAGACAGACTTAAGCCATTTGCTTGATAAACTTCCTGCAGCTAATGACGGAAGAATGAAATTAATCCAGTTAAAGCTAAATTGGAAGACAAGGCCAAAGCCCAGGGCAAAACGTGACTGCAAGTTTGCTTAACTTGTCAATAAATTTTTTGGTTCTCGGTATATTTTTTTTTTTTTTTTGGCCAAGTTATTTGCGCTTGAAGCTGTAGCGTCAGTAGAAATTGATTAAGATTACAGATCCTGAAATTTACTTTAATTTGCAGCATTCTAATTACATAGGAGATTTTTCGTTATTTGTGCATAAGGCTGGGAGGCGACAACAGTGTTTCGCTTATCTATCTGACTAAGTCGCTTGATGAAAGAAACAATTGCAGAAGGAAGTCGCTAGATGGCGTTAGTTAGTTTGTAGCCTTCTTAGGTTGGAGTTCAAAAGAACAAATATTTTTTGAAAACTCCTAATTTTGCTCCACCCTAATTTACATAATTGCTGCGGACAGCATGAAAATTATCTGCAGTTGAATCTGAACTAAAGTAAATTAAAAGCGCTCTAGGAGGTACTTGTATCCAACACTTTGACTGCTTCTCATCGACATATGTGTAGGTGTAGGTGTGTGTGTGTGTGTGTGTGTGTGTGTGTGTTGTGACCACATGTTAAAGTGCTGCCATGTTGACGCTGATATGGCCAAAGGCAGTCAACCGACACTTAAGAAAAACTAACAAGCCAACAACGCATGGAAGCCCGGCCAAGTCAAGCCTAACCAGAAAAAGGGAACCAACCAACTGCGTACGGAACACAACAAAACAGAAAAACAACAGCTCCAACAAGGGCCCGGAAGGTTGTTATGGACAAGCGGCAGGGGGTATGGTGCAGCAGTAACAGCTCAACCAGAACAATAATGGAAAGCCAAGTCAAGACTCCTTGAAATTCTTTAGCTTATCAACGTGCCGCCGGAAGCTGTGAAAATATTTATACATATTTACACGCTTTGGTTGAGTTGTTGTTGCTGGTTGTTGGTTGTTGCTGGATGAGGTGTTGTTCCCTACGATGATGGTGTTGTGTTGTTGTTGTTGTTGTGTGACCTTTTGTTGTTGTAGTTTGCAGCGGAAGGGGGACAACGCATAGCAGACGCTGCTTTGTTGCGTATGTTGATCACATTATGTATTCAATAAACAAACAGAGCTGAAACGCAAAGAGGGTAGTAGTAAAGAGGGAGAGAAGGGCGTTGAAAGAGGGGTAGTAGTAAACGAAAGACTGCGATAAAGAGAGTGAAAGAAGACGGCAAACAAATAAATGCAACTAATAAAAATTCCAGTGCGTGAAAATGAGCACTCTCTTCGTTTAGACTCCTTGAAGTCTTCCAAATAAGTGGCTTAGGATGCAATGGTAATTGGTGAATGGTTATATCCTTATAACTGCGAACAATTTTTCAGAAAAAATATTTAGGCTGCTAGAAAATATTATTTGGAACCTAATTTGCAGCTGAATTCAAATTAAACTGTATCTATTCTTTGGAGAAAATGCTGGTTTTTAGCTTCTTTTTTTTCTCTCCAATGTGAACTAGGACTGACAATTCTTGACCTGAGTCAGATATTGAAATAATACCTGCCTTTTCTGTAAAGTAAATTTTTTTTTTACCGTGTCTACGAATCGCTTTTTAACTCATTTATAAAGAGAATTGGCGAGATATTGGAACTTATTGCAAAAAGAAGCCAAAAGTTAAAAGTTGTAATCGCAAAATAGTAGTTGAGGAATCAACAGCTCAGAAATATTCTCAAACAGTCAAGACTGGCTGTGATAGAGATAAATTTTTAAATATTAAAATGGAATTACAAGACCAAATAACAGTCTGTGTACGAATTGCCACGCATTGACACATTCTTTCATTGCTTAAAGAAAGTTTATTTAGACGAAGTCTCTTTCAGAATCAGTTGGTAGAGCTTACTTCACTTAGTTTAGTTTTTGGTGGCCATTACAACCTATTATCGGGTTACAGACGGCCTGACTAGCACTCGCCAGGCGCCCCTGCTTTGCATATGTCTTCCTCAGTTAGTCACTTCAGTGGAAGATAGGATTTCACCCACTTGGTCGTTGCATTGGAGCCTTAGTTGTCCCTTTCGTCATCGAACAGCTTCTTCGTTGGATCATCTTTGTCCATATAAACGACATGGCCGTGCCTAAGCAGCAGTTGCGCCATAACGACATGTATGTTGTTGTAGAGCTCATACATCTCATGGTTCCAATCTGGTCTCCAATCGGACCGATGATTTTCCAAGAAATTCTTCCCAGCGCAACTGTATACGTCAGGGACACAACTCATACTTCTGCGCCGAAAAGAACATGGATAAGATGAACGTCTTGTAGAGCGTTGCTCGTTACTCGTCGAGATAGATCCATGCTATACATTTGTCTACAAAAACATTGGCAAATTCTTTGGTTAATCTCCTGGCTGGTTTTTTCGGTGTAGAAGAGCAAAGAAGAACGTACTGAAGGTTCAGAAGAAGGAAAGATTGCAAAAATGAAAATTTCTTGAGCTTATAACTTATTCAAGGATTTAATCAGAAAAAGACTTGATTTCAGTCGTTGCGTCAAGCTCTAAAGTTATTCACGCAGTTCAAGGTAAGCCTGTTCCAATATTAAGTGATATTACGTATAATAATGGGAGCTGATGGTTTGGTATATTTATAAACTGTTAAGCATGAGTGTTACCAAAATGACATATCTTTGTGCATAAATTATACCTCTTCTGTTTGTTTACATAGTGAAATATCTTTTTATCATATTTATGAGCATATCTTTTTGAGAAATAATCTTTATGGAAAGACTATGATGTAAGCTGCTCAAAAATAAAAATTTTAAGAAAGTACTCTACATTCTCCAGAACCTAGTGGAAGTAAAATTAAACGGTTTTTGCAAACTTTTTTTTGTCGATTTTCTTATAAGTAAAGTCGGGATATGGTCGTAGTGGTCTGATATCAAAGTTAATGGTAAATAAAGTCTGCATTCGAAGACATTATCTGAATCCGCAGTTCTTCACTAAGGCTTGCCGTTATTTTTAACAGCCTAGACTAAAATAATCCTGGTTCATAGCGGCGGAAGAGTGGATGAACTAGGCGAACTTGGCACAAACGCTACAGAAGACTATTATAATTGATTAAAGTTAAATTGTTAAGTAACTTGACATGATCCTAAATTACTTTTCAACTCCTAATCGCTAGATGGCGGGCACTACTTTTGGTCGCTACGTGACGCAAGTTGTATGAAAACAGAACCATAGATAATTACTTGAAGAAAATTTATGACCAACACACGCAGGTACCAATGTCACTAATTGTTTTTAGAATAAAATGCCGAATAGTTAAACAGCATTGGTAATTGCTCCCCTGCCAGCATTAGGCATGTTTACCCTGGAGACCTGATGAAGTGGGGACCAATTTACTTTGGGATGGAAGCACAACAAACAGGAACTATAGATTCGTTACTCGCAAATTTTTTTAAAAATAATTTATTTATATAAACTTTTTCATTTATGCATATTTGACTTTGGTTTTGACGCCGCCAGATGGCGTCTTGTCGTTTACACATTTACAAACTCAATTGAATCGTTTTATTGCTTAATTACAACGCAAAGTTATATCTTTAAAGAAGCTTAATGAGTGCAGACCTGCCTGGGCCCCACGCCCCAGTGAATACGATTTAAGTTATATTTATATCTTTTGCTTGCCCCACCGCTGACAACTTTAAGCCTCGTTGTCCGCACATTTACGTTGGTAAATTCAATTGCCGCGAAAAAATTTCCATTAAAATTCTCAATTAAAATGTTAATAATTTAATGGAATTGGCAACATTTTCTCAGCTCGACTTGTGCTCGGCTCATTGCTTGTGAGTTTTCTTCAACAGAAAAATCGATCATAATTCTATTAACGCCTCGCAGCATTGCTGCTGCAACAGTCGGAGGCACTCAGGCAATCAGAAATGTTGGCTTGGGCACTTGGTGAAAAGTTCCACTGCCTCTTCTTGGTGCTGCGCCAACCAAGTTGGCATTGAGTTTGGCCTATAAAAGTTATTTAATCGAAAGTTTCAATTTTAAATGAGAGCAAGGCGAATTACAAGTTTGTATGTCAGTTTGAATGTGAGTCCTGGAACTCGGGGAAAAAGCTTGTCAATTTGTGCTGCAAATTAAAACAACTTTAATATAGATAGAGCTTGCTATAGCTTTGCTTTTTTTTTGAGGGCAGCTCGGATTACGGGGAGAATTGACACGGCTATCAGTACTACAGGCAATTGCTTTAGGGAAAAATGGATAAGCTTGGTGCATTTGTGTGGCCTTAGGGCTGCTTTCAGTTATCCATGAAGTCTTATATGTAACAAATGATCTCACCATATTAATTATTATATTTTTACCCATCCGGACTTAAGCTAAATACTGCGTATTTTCTTCTTAAGTACTGAAGCAAAAACTTTTAAGAGCCGATTTAGTTCCTCTCATCTTCCGACAACGTTTATAATCGCCTGCAAAATGCCAAACGTGCGTACGCCAGACTATCCCGCGTATGGAGAGCTAAGAAAGTCAACAAAGCCATGGAAGCGAAACCCGGCATATGACAAACAGTATCTTAAGGAAACTCCAGAGTTATGTCAACCGATACCTATATCCAATGCTAGATTATGGGAGATTACCAAGCAACGGGGCATCAAAAGCGACATATCGATCAGAAAATATAGAACGATCGGACACACCCTCAGCAGAGACAAAAGAAACATAGCACGTGCAGCTCTCGAATAGAACCCCTTTGACAATCGTCGCAGAGGGCAGCCGAAGACTACTTGAGGGCCTAAAGTGCTCAACGAAACGTCCAAATCGTTTAACGAATTAAGGTTCTTAGCTGAAATAGGAGAAGCTGAAAACTTAAAAATTACTATAAAAGAGCATGCCAACAATAACAATAATCTTACGATATCTAAAGATATTCTTCTTTCTACAAGATATGAGAAGTCCCTGAGCAATAGAGTTTAGATTCGTTCCATTGTAGAAAAAAATACTCCTAAAAATTAAAGCGTCTCTCAAAATGTAACATTCCTAAGGCTTTATTTCGCTTGTTAGTTTGAATTGAACTGATACCATCATCGATGCTCGTGTTCATTAGGAAATAGGATACATCTTAAGCTTGCACTGCTGTAAGCGAATTCTAACACTGAAAATAACCAAATACTTATACTTTTGTTATTATTTTGCTTCAGTTCATCTGAAATCCACACGATCGACATGCTAACCCGTAACCCGTAAGCTACATGTACCTAGTACATTTCATATTAATCCCAACACCACATGTGGATAAACTTTAAGCTCCTCAACCGCACAAGTATAGCCCATCATGCACGACATGATTGTCTGCAAATACCTCAACCAACTTCCAACTTGGATTACATAAAAAATAAACAGCTTAGGGGCGCTCATCATCTTTCCTGCTGATACCTCGCACTTTGCACCCCATTCCTTTTCAATCAGCTCTAGTCTTATCAGTAACCCCATACCGTTTGTATGCAGTCTAGGCCTTTCTGTAACTCCCACCATGCCAGTGTTTATCCAAAAATGACATTATAATAAATCTGCTTTGCTATTTTTGGCATGTCTTCTTCATCATGGCAAATAAATCGTTGGAGCGGAGTTTACATTTCCTTGGAAATTCACGAAGCTCGTTACATTGTCAGGCATCTATCAAGAAAATTAGGCACGCCCACAGCGCATACATTACGCCCTTGAATGCTTTTTGATACCTTAACTCCAGGCGCAGATCTTAGACATAGACACAACAACACAATCAACCCTTTCTCTTTGGAGCACTACCAAATTGCAAGTCGTCGAAATCCTTTCAACGTGCATAGACTTATGGCATACAGTAGAGTATGCGCGCCACTCCACTCCCACTGCTTAATGTTCCATCATAAATAATGCCAATGAAAAAGTGCGTCAACCTGTGTCTGTCTAAAGCGCACTGTTCGTCTAAGGTCCTTGGTCCTTGGTCCTTGGCATTATATGGTGCGCGTGGGTTCCTGACAGATTGCCGATTTTTTGTTTTTGTAGCAGTTGCAGACTTCAGCTACTTTGACACATGTTGACAACTCAGTTTTTGGCCATGGATGATATGTTTAATTTTAAGGTCTTAGGCAACTAAGCCAAGACTACTTAGGACCACAGCTGGTCATTAGCTGTTTCGCTGCGTCTTAAGTCGGGATTAACGCGTTAAGCGCTACGACCATTGAAGTTGGCCAAAAATAAACGCACGCCATTAAATGGCCACTGTCGCTGCCGCTGTGACTAGCTCCAAATTAATCAAAGGATTTTAAGTACCACAAAATCTAGTCTAAATTAAGCAGCGGCACTAAAATTACTTTTGGTCATTACAGTTTTTGCTGCTGGGCTATAAACAGGCAGGTCATCAAAGCAGTGGGTGCTGCTACCAAGCTGCGCCACACGCTGCCGCCGCCACATGCCACATGCCACTTGCAATAAAAAGCGAGAGAGTCTGTTTCAACAGTTCATAAAATATTTTATTAAAGCATACTTTCCGGCTGCTGCTCCAAACAACCTGCTAAACTTGTAATCTCCTGTAAACCATTTGGCCAAAAATAAACGCCACCGAATAAGAGCAACCAACCAGCCCATAAGGCAAAATAATAAAAATCGATTTGGAGCAGGCTTCAATTGAAATTGAATAGAGCACAACCCTTTCACTGTTGTCCCATTTGGCGGGTCTCTACTCTTGCTGTCTGTATTGTCTGTCCTTTTGGTCTGTACCGTCTGTATGTCCTTCCGTCGCACGGTCTTACCTATACAAAGAGTCAGAGGATGCTGGCTGGCTGGCTAGCTGGCAGCACTTTGCACGTTGTCATTTGATAACCCATTGTGGCAAACGTTTTGAATGTGTGCACAAATTGAAAAGAAAGAATGAGCCAAACGTTTTGAAAAATAAAAAACTAGAGGGGGACGGAGCGGGGGTATAACAAGGAAACAACGACTTGCGTATACCCTTAAGCATTCGAGTCGGTTGCCTGGTACACGAAGTGAATCTTTTGTGTCTACACATTGTGAAAAAATATCGCGTTAATTGGTATACCCTGTATGCCTGGCAATCAAATTTCGCATCTGCAATCTATGGGAATTGGAATACTCTATTGTATTATATATAATAAATCTATAATCTGTTGATTTGGGCACTATATTATGTAAAACGAATTCCTTGTGTTTGGCGATAGTAGGAACTTGAGTAATAACTTTAGAGTCTTAAACAATACTACAAAGCAGGGAACCTAAGTTGAGATGTACAGATCGAGATAAGTTATGAAAACTGACAAAAACAAAGATGGGAACCTTTCAATCGGTATTGGGGCCCCGAAGGCATCTTCTGTGTTCATCTGTGTATATATCACGACAAATTGTGAACACTTAAAATATTTGCCGATGATTGCTATTGATTCGATAATTTATTCTGATTGATGAAAATTGAGTTAATTGAGGAGATTGACAATTATGAAGATTCGAAAATTTATCATGATGATGATGATTGAGCTAACTCAGGAGCTTGTCAGTAATTATTAATGATAGATGATGTGACGATGAGAAATAGTGATTAATAATAGTTTTTAATAATTTTTCGTATTGATGATTGTTGAGAGTTCTTGATGATCGATCATGATTGATGGCGTTAGACAAGTAATGGTTAATGACGATTATAGTTGATTGTTGATAATTATTCATGATTGATAATGATTGATCATGATTAATCGTGTTAAACGAGAAATAATTATTGATGATTGATAATGATTAACCATAATTGTAAGTGTTAGCAGATGATGAATCATAATTAGTAATAGTCAATGACGATTATAAATGATTGTTGATAATTATTGATGATTGATAATCGTATTACACTAAGATAAATAGCGAGTAATAATGGATAAATGTGATTGTTGATAAATATTGATAATTGTTGCTGACAGATCATGATTGATCGCGTTATACGATGATTAATAGTAATTATTACTGGTTAATAATGATTATTGATGATTGTTGTCAATTGATTAAGATTTCTGACAATTAACAAACAAAAGAGTGAAACAAAGTTTTATTATTTAAGGAAGTCTCTGCCTAATAGTTCCGAATGGCTACCTATGGATTAAGATTATTATGTTTTTGGCATACATATTTTTATGATATACTCTGGGGCTTTACAAAAATAAACGAATCATAACTTGATAGCAGCTGTGTTAACTTTAACTTCTTCTGTAGATAAAACTCAACTCTCAGGTTTAAATGTTTCTTTCAAAATATTTCAAATTTTTACCAACCCGCGACATACAGTCAAGTTAGCCCTATAAAGTGTATCCGAATGGCTGAAAAAAGCGCCGCTATAAAACGCCAAATGCCAAAGGGAAAGGATAAAGCGGCATCATCATGCCGGATGTGTGAAATCCAACAACGGTAATATAGTACATGCCACCAAATGGAGTTAAGCACGCGGCACAGCCCAAGCTGTGTAGTTACCGATGTGAGGCAGTACAACCAATCCCCTTTCTCCAGCTTTGTTGACGTGAGTTTTGTGCTGACATTGAAAAGTGAATTTTAGACACGCAGCCTGTGAAAGTTCCAAATAGCAGCAAAGGATTCGAACCTATTTCTGCCCATGTCAATTAGTTTCATTGAAGCCATGTCGACATTTGACCCATTCGCCGAATGCTGACGAACTTTGACTTTTGAGTCTATGTCAACGAGCATATAACAATGACAATCACAATGAAAATCTCAATCATAGTTCGCAGTCAAAAAACCAACACCAAGATGTGAACAAAACCAAAAAAAAAAAACGACCGCAACATGCAAGCAATTAAGATTGAGCGACATTTTGATGGAATTTCTATTAACTCAGCCGAAATAAAGAAAGAAAATCGTTAAAACAAGGAATCATTCAACTTTTTTTTTTGGCTGGTCAAATGAGTTCATTTATACGATGCACTCGTGATTTATGGGACGCACTGAAGCCAAACAAAGAGAGTATTCACGCAAAGCACGAGATTTGCGTCAATCTTATAGGCACGCACAATGTATTTACACTGTGAGAAATTAAATGGAGCTGATGAGCTTTGGTAATATGAAATTGAATCGGAAATAAGCAAGCTCCAGGAATTGTGTTTTAGCTGCAAGAGAAGCCAAGTCTGCAGTAAGCAGAGACTACCACTCAATCAAATCACAATCTTGCCGACATTTTCTCTCAGTGTCTGCATATATAGAGTTACTCATGCTATTGCAGCTTATGCGGGTTCCTGGAATTGGCAACTTTTTTTTTGCTTTCACACTAGGAACCAACTACAAGCAGACAGACATCAAGTCAACCAAGCGTAAAGATATTGAAAAACTTTCCTTGGCCTCACCTTTTTTTTGCCAAGTGAAATAAAAGTTTCCTCTCTGGGATCCTGCTGTTGCTGCTGCTGCTGGTGGTTGCCTCTTGGAGCGCTTCTGTGGCTGCCAGATTAATTCAACTGCCACTGCACCAGCATAATATTTATTGAGTTTGCACAAAATGCAAAGGCGTCTGTGTTCCAAAGTTGTTGCATGTGTGCTCGTTCTTTGATTAGAGATGAGCACGTGATGTGAATCGGAGCGTGAGTGCATTGAGCGGAAATAATATGAATATATCATGATTTATGGCAAAAGGGGAGCTGAGCTGTTGAATAATAATATTAAATTATTAAGCATTCAAAAGTAGCGTAAGTCATTTGTGGGATTTGAATTGTCGATGTATTTTGTATACATATGGAAACGAAGAAGAAGAAAAGTTCGAATTCGCGAAGAGGCAAGAATATGAAAAATTAAAAATCGAGAAAAAGTGTCAATTGACAAAAAGGCAAGGATAGAAGAAAATGTAAGGATTGGTTGAAGCTGAAAAAATGTAGAATATTTGGATATAGGGGATGTGAAGAAAGACTGTTAATTAAAGCGCTTACTTTCAAAAATAATATGTCGCGATCAATACACTCACGTTGTCATTAAGGTAAAATTGTACTGCCGCTAAAAGATAGATTTCCAGAAGTATTAAGAATTTGAGTAAAAACAGGATAATATTCGATGCCCAGAATATAGATTTGAAAGATTTATATTCATATTTGATACGGATTCTACCTAGAAGCTTCACCTGTGAAAGCGACGACATCTCTCGGTTGTTGATGAGCGAAGATAGTGGGGGCCGACGACTGCTAGTACCAATTAAGAAATATAAAATAAAATGAAAGATGCTAAAAATGTACATAATATAAGATAAACTAAGCTGTTATGCTAAACCGCTGAAGCGATTCTTCTAAAAGCAAGAGCTTCGCTGAAGTTCTATCGCTACGAAGATAGATCGATAAAGCCCAAGTGGGAATGCACGATGCAATCCGCGTTATTCATACAAAATAATTGTTAAATTAACCGTTTAAGAACAATTGAACAAATGTCATTTAGAGTAAAAACTTTTTAAATTCAATTTATATTGCAATAAACGGAACAAGCCGTTTATCAATATATATTTTAAATTAAAATATATAATATAAAGTTTTGTAAGTAACTAAACAAAATTGTTTCCTTCCATATAATAGAGAATGTACTAAATATTCTAAACAACAAAACATTTACTCAACCTTTACTCTATACTCTTCCGTTTCGTGCTTTATGAAACTATCACGCGCCCATCCCAAATTAAGTTCAAGCACATTTTTACTTCTGTCACACCTGGCGTATGCGCAACGCCGGCAAAAACATTGCTAAAAGTAAGTAAAAAAGTAAAACTCTAAAAAGCTCTTAGTAAAAGTGAATTTAGCAACGTATAGTTAAGAAAAGAGACTTTTTTCGCCTCTAACGCCACTGTCGTTACCTTAAAATTAATAAACCCCTTCCGGAGTTGCTCACTTTATGTCAGTCATAAAAAGGATAGGGAATAAAATGCCTTGTTAAACGGAAACCGCTGCAAATTAAAATGCAATGAAATTTTGCAGTATTTAAGATTAAAGATTTAAGCATGGTAAACATTAAATAAAGTGTTGACCAACTTGTATTGGTAGCTGCCCAACTCGGTTTGTATTTTGAAAGCAGTTCTGTGGAACCCTTTGCTTTTCATTTGGACAACTTTTGGCTCATCAAGTTGCAAGGATTTTATTTGTGCATGAAATTAAAGCAAAGAAAACCCAATGGCGCAACTTTTATGATTGGGTTACGATGTTTTTATACTCTTTGCTGGGAGAGCGAAAGGCTATATGAGTAAAATGAGGAAATATGTCATCGATATTGGGATAAAGCCTGAGTATAATATGCTGGATATTGTGGTCATTTAGAATATTAAATGCAGAGCTGTGGAGCGTCTTAAACGAGTTGCTATTTACCTCCAAATCAGGAAAAGAAAAAAAAAAGCAGAACGACCAAAAGCAACTTAAAGACGAACCGTTTTTGAAGAACTAACTCAGATCAGCTCGATATGGGACACTGCACAGCAGACGGCACAAACCAGCGATCGATGGAAAGCCTGCATTGAGGCTGTGGGTTCCCAAGTGGAATAAGGAAAGAAAAAAATGGATAAAGCACTAGCTAAAATGAGAAGTATTTATTACTAAGTGGGTCAAAATTTTCCTTGTGCCTTACTTTCATCTTCGTAATCAGTTAGTTTTTTATATCTTTTAGATATTCATTTGCGGCTAATATATATTTATCGATACATTTTCAATATGTGCAAGGAGTTTGATTTTATTTTTAATTTTTTTTTTTTGATAATATATTAAGCGTTAATTTTGTTAGATAATGTAAAAATATATACAATAATTATAAGTTTTATTTTTATTTTACAATTTGTCAGATATAATTGTTAATATCCTGAATTTATTTTTCTTACTTTTTTTTTAGCCGATAACCGATTTTTGTTTTTGTAAAACTTTTGCTGATTTTAAAAAATAAATTAGTTTCTTCTACTCAAACATCTTTAGTTAAGCAAAAAAAAATTACGACAACAACGAGTTGATGATGGTTTTTTATTAAAGTTCAAATAATCAGAAATAAAAATAAATACAAAATAAAATATGCCCTACAAGTATAATATTAATAACCTTCCAGCTTAAAAATAAAAATATATTTTGTTTCAGAAATCAGCCTGAATTTAATTCTCTAGTTTATTTAACAGCTAACTTTGACTTAGACCTCAGTACAAAATTATATATTTATCTTTTGAGTTTTTTAATTTTGAAAATTTTTTGCCGACTTCAAAATAAAAAATCATGCTAATATGAGCCAAGCTTAGAATATTAAGAAAGCAAAAATAGTTAGAGATAGAAAATAATCTAAAATAAAATAAAATATTGTCAAGAAGTGCAAAATTATTAACCGCTCACGTTTAGATAAAAAAAAATAGACACTATCATTTCCTCTAGCAAAAAAAGTGTATTTCGCATTCGACCAATACTTGCCGTAAAGCAATCCCCTGGCTTCGTTGTTGTTTTTCGTGCTGTGTCTGTGCGCCTGCTGTTTGGGTTAATAAAATATGCAAAAATTTTGACAGCAAAATTAAGTTTCAATTCGTATCTTGACCTTTTTTGGGGCTGTATGAGTTTTGAGTGTTTGGTTGAAAATTGAATATGATGTTTTTTTGGACATTTGTTTTCCAACCTTTAGACGCTTTAAAATTGAGTTAAATCGAGTAAATCTGTTTAACTAATATTACACATACGCTGTGTGGCCGCTGAGTAATTATAAACAAAATATTTAAAATTTTAAAAAGTTTGCCTTCCCTTCTTTTTCTTTCCCTTACTAGAAGTATATCAAGTTTACGTGCCGTTGGCAGACACAAGCACCTGTTTTAATTGAAATGTAATTAATTTGCTATAAAGTTAATCACATGTGTGTGGTGAGTGGGTGTGTGTGTGTTTGAAGTTTATTGCAGTTAACTTTTTCTATGTGTGTGTGTTGGTGGGCAGGCAGTTGTTGCAAAACTTGTTGCGGTTAAAGTATTTTAAGCTTGGAATTAAAATATGTCTGTGTATGCATTGGGCTAAGTAAGGATAAGCAGATTGTATTCCATATGTTGTAAATGTCAAAGAGAAAATTTTAAGTTTTCCACAACTTTTGTAAGGCTTAACGCCTGCGGCTTCTATGTTTACGCAACAAAATGGTTTGAAAGTGCTTAAAGTCGACGAATAAAAAGTTAATATAATTTTGGGAGCTTCGGAATTCTATATATAAGGTTTAGTTAAACGGATTTCTGGCTTGCTAATGTACAAATTGCTCTGAACACTTCGGTTTGATTTTGCTGTGACCTAAGTTCAAGATTGTCTATGCTGTTTTATAACTCTATAAAATTTAATTGACTTAATTGCGACACATAATAATGTGGTATCTACTACGAAGTAAAAATGAAAAAATTTTATACGCTAAAAGGCACCATAAGTTTTTACCACAGAATAACGGGCTTGATTAGAAGAGATCAAAGGTTGAGTTTTTAAAAGAAATGGTCAAAAAACACAACTGACTTTTATATAAAACGTTTGTCTACCCTTAAATCTGTATGAGAATATTCTTATCTTTAAGAGAGCATAGTTTAGTTTATTATACATTTAAAACCGACTGCCTGTTCGTAGTTATCTTTACCCATTTTTTTTTATTTGTTTAGGGGTACAACTATGTCTAGACCAATGCCGAACCCCAAGGATTCTTACATAAGCACTACACTTAGAGAAAGTACTTGTACGAAAAGTTTTATAGAAATGTTGATTGCGTGGAAATTAGTTTATATAACTATGCTTTTTAAACTTAAAATTAAAAATGCACCAAACGTAAGTTTAAAAAAAAACTTTTTAATATAAACGGAAGCAAAATGACATTTTAATATGTCTCACATTCTTTCCATCTATGTAATTTCCGCATTGTAAAGAACCCATGTAATCCATAACACTTCAAATAGGGTCGCTCATAAATCGCATACTCAAATATGAAGGTGAGTGAAACCTGCCTAATACTTAGAATCAGTTTCTCAACGTCTCATATCAGCGTTGCATAGAAAAAGTTTAAAATGATCAAACCTTTACTAAAAAGATCGCTTTTTTGTGTTCTTGTAACATAGCCAGTCTTCAGTCTAGAGCTAGAAGCTAATGAAAATATGTTTTATTGAAAAGGAAAAACATTGATTAAACTTTTTTCCCGGCATAGACCTTAGTTCTTTTACTGATCATTTATTTTTTTTATTTTACAAATTGGTAGTGGTAGTAAATTACGAGTTACTCCAGATGGAAGACAAAATAAACTTTGTTACGGAGTACAATGAACCCGAGCTAGAGCTTATACATAATTAACAAGCCAAGGCATATTCTACAAACCTTAAGAGAAGATAATTTTTTGTTTGGATTCCAATTTGGGTTCCTAAGAGCATAAATTAAAAATTGATTTTGAATAGACTCAATCAATTGCTGATGGTATTGATGTTGAAGGCTCCAAACGCAGTTTTAGTAATTCTTCAAACAATGCTTAATATTAATTTGCATAACATTTTTTTTTTTTAATTTGATTGTTAAATTTAACCAGCGTCCATTTTAAACTGCGCAGTAGCCAAAATCTCGCTAACAACAAAAGCAAGAAAATATATAATTTATTTTTCTATAATAAAAATAAACAACAAAATTCATTAAATATTGGCTTTTGTGCCATGTAAAACATGAAAAATAAAATAACGCAAAATATTTGCATAAATTGATGCTCGTGCACTAGAAGCCCATAAACTAGGAACTCACACGCACACACGCACACGTACTCACGCACACTAGGTCACATATTCAGAGGGGGGAGTATAGTATTAGTAAGCGCACAAATGTAGGCAACAGAAAATACCATAAAACGAAATAAGCCTTACAAAAATAAAGTCAAATGCCTTTCATTTCATTGTATTGGTGTGGGGGAGTTTCACACACACACACAAACACACAGCTCCATTTACACACACACACACACACACATGTCACCCACATTTTGATGTGTTGTATTCGGAGTTGTCAATATATCAATACCTGCACACTCACTAACACATACGCACTCATACACGCGTTTACTAAAGCCAACAAGTTGAATACACTCCGGGTAAATAATATAGAAAAAAAAAATAAAATTTATTACCAAAAAAAGAAAAAGCAACTTTTAACATTTCATTAAAATTAAAAAATTATTAACATTATATATATATATATATATATATAATATAGTTTTATATTTCCTTCAAATTATTTTTGGAATAATCCATTCTTATTGCTTGAAAAGATTCGATATAGAACATTATAATATTAATTAATATTAATATTAAAATTATTATTATTATAAAACATTGAAACATTTTTTTTGCACAATTAATAACGATTATATTTTGGAATATCACTTTAAGTTCTTTAAAACGGTTTTAATTGCAAGATAACTGTCTATACTTTGTACACTCATCTGCGTATTGTTCTATTACATTAAATTTTATATTATATTAACTCTTTTAAAATCGAGAAAAATAAATTATATATTTTTTATTTAATAAACACTGATACACAAGGTACAATAAATTAAATTTTCTTTTAAAACAATAATTTTTCAAATATTTCAATTTTCTTTTACAATACTATTTAACTATAATTAAATTTATTTTTCTTTAAAAATTACTAAATACTTTTATGGACATAATATTTCTCTTAAAATCCACATTAAAATGGAATTCGAAAATGCTATTAATATTGGTCGCAAATAAGTGCCGGACTGTGATTTCGGCTCTTGGAATTAAAACTCTAAGTTAGCAGCTAATTCAAAAACTATTAAAGTTTACTATCCAAAATCCATTATTTAAACTTTTTATCAATAAATCAATATAAGTTCGATTTTTATACCCTACACCGAGTGATACAAAGCGCATAATAAGTTTGTGCAAACCCAAAATATATGTAACAAGAATTTCTGAAAAAGTGAGAGTTCCTGAAAACTTAAGTATCTTAATATAATCAGAAAGACTCAAAAGCTGATACATGCACGTTATGTCTGTCCATCCTTCGGTCTTTATGAACGCATGGATCTCATGACTGACAGATGCTAAAGCATTCAAGTTTTCTAAAAAAAACTTTTTGAAATCGCGGATATATGTTATGACTCCCATAGCTGTCCTTATGTTTAAAAAAAGGCAACAAGTTTTGTATCTTTATAAGCGCATTAAAAACAAATTCGGTATCTTAAGGTTTTTTTTAAATATTCCCAAGCTCTTTATTAAATTTTTTGAAAACTCGTAGATACGTTATTATAGTTCTCATAGTGCAAATCGCAGTTATAATTGGACATGGTTTGTTGTGTTGATAATGATCATGTGTTTCCGAGTACTTGATCTTTAGCAAATGTTGTGTTCTATTTGAAGTCTTGAATGTGGCTCAACCACTTTTCTGTTTCTTTAACTGTTTCTTTTTAAAAAAATTTTTTTTGATAGTCTACTTTTAAAATGACCATAAAATTATCCCTAAGAAAAAAAGATGTTACAGTAACTGTTTGGAGTTCCAGATCCAGCCGAATTCGCAGTGCCGCAAGTTATGTGCAACTGAACTTAATATATATTTCGCATTGCTTAAAGTAAATACGCAGATGAGAGTAAATTTTCTTACAGTCTAGATAAACAGTTCGCTTGCATAAAACTTAAAGTGATCTTCCCAAACAGATTATTATATGTAAGATTGAAGTCAACCTACATTAGAAATGATATAAAAAAATGTATAAATCATATTTATAAACTACTTTGTTCCTTCGCCAAATAATTTATAATATTCGTTTACAATACCAAAGCGTTTCTATTACAATGACCAGGAGTGTACATGCATATATCAGTTATGTATTTTAACTGAACACAAATTCAATTGTCGTTTTGCCAATGTGAAAGTCACTTTTCTTGTTTGTTTTTTTTTGTTATTATTGCTGGCATTGTTGGTATTATTTGCGCATGACATTCAATGGCGGAGGGAGGCATAGTGGGTATACATACCCCTAGGTATCCCTAGTAGAAAGAACCCTATGCCTATAACATTCGGTTTATTTATAATGGAATAAAGTAAAAGTTGAACGTGTTTATGTCACAAATGAAGTACTTTAGATTCAATTACTTCGCAATACAAATCATAATGGAATGCCAAATTGCAGGCGCACAGTTACAGGACTCTTAGACAAACAACAGCAATACGATTAGTATATATTTATTTAGTATATAAGGACTATGTATTTAACAGTTCATGGTAGTGGTTTCACTTTTGTGTTAACCAAAATGAATAAACAAGTTGTTAAGTGAATTGCGAGAGAGAATCAAGGATACGGCGGGTAAACAGCAACAGGTGAGTGCCGGAAACGCAGTTTTGAAGTACAGAAGTTAAATTGCTGTTGTATTTAAAAATATTATTTATAACAATTTCGTATTTATTTTAGAATATACTTAAAATTGCTATGCTTCAACTGCATTCTCCCAGAGCAGCTGCTTTAGAACTTTGTAATTTCTCAGCAATCGCGTAAAGTTATTAAATAAAGTTGATCCTGGAAATTAAGAAAGAAAAAAGACCTGATTGTGCTGCTTAATGAATCGTTTAAAGCAACAACGACGACTACTTTATATTAGATATACAACAATGTAAGTGTGGGCAAGACAGCTCATTAAATAGCAGACACAAAGAGCTTGTGTTTGGCTGCAACTGGTAACATGGTCAGGGACCTACGAGGCACCCACTCCTGCAACAATGTACTGACGGGCACATAGACCAGAGCTGAAAGTAAGTAAAATAAATCGTTGTACAAGTGGCATAAGCTACAACTGCGACTAACCAACTAATTTCTCAAAGGATTTAGGGTTCGCTTAGCTCATTGTTGGGCCGCATTAGAGGTTTTGGGCTGGGACTATTCGCTAAGCGCTTATGGTCAGCGCATGTGCTGGCTGTGTGAAGGACGAACGGATTGTAAGTGTTTGGGTTGCGACATCGTAAACTGCAGCGTCATCAACTGACTGGACAAATATTAGCAGGGATTTTAGTTTCGCCTCGGGGCTGGTCGCACTAATGCCACACATCTACAACAGTTAAGTTGTGGCTGTAAGCGGGTGCCATGATTGCGTCCTATTGATTTTGGGTTCGGCATTGTACCACGGTGCGTATGTGGAACAAATTAACGTTGTGGCTGAGACATGATGTTGCATAAATTACAAAAAAAAAAAAAAAATGGGGAAATAGAGTGAAGAGAGTTTAACAAAGTTGTCTTTTTGACTTAGGAGCATCTATGTTAATGATAATAAGAGGAAATCGTAAGGATTTGCTGATAAAACCAATATTGCGTTTGTTTTAAAAGGTTTTAAAATATATTTTCCTAAAATTAAGCATCATGGTTGGTCTGAAGCGATCAAAGTTACTGCGGCAAATTTTTCTTTTATCTTAATGCGAAAGTCGAATGCGAAGGCATTGATGCTTTTTTAACAAGAATTTTCCATTATTTCAATGCAATTTAAAAGGACCTAAGCTTATGCCAAGAATTTTTTTATCTGAATGCGATGGTCATTCCAATCTAAATGGACACAAGTGTTTGCAAAAAATTTTTCTTTTAACTGAATGTGATAGTCATCACAATCCGAAAGGATCGACATTTTCGCGACTAATTTTTATTTTATCTGAATGCGCTAGTCGCCCCAATTCAATGAGATAGAAGTTTCTGCCCAGAATTTTTGGCAAATTTTGACGCGATAGCCGTCCCAATCCGAAGGGATCAATGTTTATGCAAAAAATTTTCTTTTATTTAAATGCGATAGCCGTCCCAATTCGAAGGGATCTCTATCTGGATGCGATAGTCATCACAATCCGAAAGGATCGACATTTTCGCGATTAATTTTTATTTTATCTGAATACGCTATCCATCCCAATTTAAAGAAATAGAAGTCTCTGCCCAGAATTTTTCGCGAATGTTGACGTGATAGCCGTTCCAATTCAGGGGAACCAAAGTTATACGAAAAATTTTCTTTTATTTAAATGCGATAGCCGTCCCAATTCGGTAGGGATCAATGTTTTTTCGAAGAATATTTCTTGTAACTGAATCTGATAGTCATGCCAATCCGAAAGGATTGAGGTTTTTCGAAGAATTTTTCTTTTATCTGGATGCGATAGTCGTCCCAATACGAAAAAATTGAAGTTTTTGCAAAGTGTTTCTATTATATGAATGCAACAGTCGTCCCAACCAAGGCAGAGAAGTTTTTGTGAAAAATTTTGTTTGTCGCTGAATGCGATAGTCGTCTCAAACCAAAGGTATGCAAGTTTTGCCAAGAATTTTTCATTTATTTGATGCGATAGTTATTCCAATCCACAGAAATCGAAGCATTTGCGAAGCGTTGCAATCGACAAAGAGAGGAAGTTAGGCTATGCTTTTGCAGGATTTTTTTCCAGAATTCGGCGGAGAGTGAAGACCTGGTCTATGGTAGACTTCCAAGTCTATCAGATAAAATCTGTTCTGTGTGTTGAATATAGCCTTCAGTCTTTGATGTAGTACGCGTGCTTGGAACTTGTATGAAATGCCAATTAGACTGATTCCAGGACACTTACATTTATAGTTCTATTTTTGTTTGATTTATGTTTGTGTGTCAATCTACATACAGGCCCAACATTTAGCAGGCTTGCTCATGACTTGACTACTTTGTTGCTACTGAATTCATCTACTGCAGCCTCCCTTTTGGCGCCACTGTTTTCGCATATTCATTTATAACAATTAATTGCTAAAGATTTGTTGTTGAGTTCTACTGTCCTTTCAAATTAGCCTCAAAAAAGAATGTGAAATTTTCTATGGTAAACCAATCAATCAAGTAATTCCAGCATTGATTAAGTTACATTCAAACCAAGGCAATCCTTTTGAGGCTGTCATGCTTGGACATGTATCAAAGTGGACTTTTTGTACAGCTTTCACGTCTAGACAAATTCACCAAGAACTCAAATCTAAACCAACGACAGCTCTGCACCTAATCCTTTGACTAGCCTTGGCTGCTGTGGTTTGTCAAGCACTTGGTAAGAAATACTAACTGGCTAACAAAATAACTCATCCAGTTAACCACAAATCTGATTTTCAGCTGTCATCTAAAAACCAAATACAAAAGTTTCAAATGAATATTCATTGTCTGGCAGATTCTTGTGGTTCCATTTGACTTATGTTGGAGGCAATAAATTTGTGAATAGCTTAACAAGCTGCAAGTAGTGAGCAGTCGATGCCATGTAGACACACTTACTTCCAACTGACGTCTATTTTGGAATTGAGAAGAGATTAGAGATTTAGCGGATAGCGGTACAACAGCATGAGTTTTGAGCAATTTTAAACGCGAATAAAAATTTTTATGATTGGAAAACTTTTACTTGTTTTCATATAGTCAATATTTCTCTCATATTTCGTGGAACAGTATTTTGGGATGGCTAAGTGTGCTCAAAAGTCCTAAACGGGAAACTATTAACTTTTATAAGTTGAATTTTTGAACTTTTCAATTGTTGTTTTTCTAGGCAAGTTTGGTTTGCCACTTAACAGTTTAGATTGCTGTTTGTTTTCGGCTGTGAAAACCGGGTCTGAGCTGAACTCCCGATACTTTTACCATTTATTTGTTACCAATTAGACGTACCAGGCTACGTGGATTTTTCGACTAAATTCTTGTTCATTTCTTTTTCCTGGAATCCAAAGCATTTGTTGTTAAAAATATACTCAATTGTCACCAAAATTGTCTTCCAACAAATGCGCAAATCCAATTGAACGCTTCTGCCTAAATATAAATAAATTAAAATGCAAACACAAATACCTTAAATTTGTCATACAATTTGATTGTTGAGCGAAATTTTATGCATAAATTGTTTTCGAAAACTCCCACTTCCCAGCATAACTTTTGCGAAATCTTACAAATGAATGAATTACTCAATTACTATATAGTTTCAATATTGAAACCGTTTCTGGGAGCCACAACAATTTCGTACAAAGTCAAACAAAATCGACAGCTTAAGTAAATAAATGGGAATTGCTACACAAATCAAGTCGAATTAGTCGCACTGAAATGGGGGAAAATACTTCTTTCTCTAATATATAAAAATAACATAAAAAAATAAAATAGAAACTGAATTCAACCAAATCGAAGGCCATTAAAAAGCTCCTCACGCACAATTACAAGCAATGGGACCAAGTTATTTTTTTATGTTTTTTTAATCCCTAGGCGCAAGGACAAGGACTTGTGTACAAACGAACATAGGAGTGAAATGTTATGAGCAACTTGCTTGGGTATAACGAATTTGAAATACGCTGTAATGTAGAATACGTTTAAGAACGAGCTTTTCAAAGAATAATTAAATTCTTATTTTAATTTAGTATTATTATTATTTTTTATACAAAAGATGATTTCTTTTAATAAAATTGTAATAAGAAGAACTAATGCTTGGCGCAGAAAAGTTTAAATTATTTTTTTTTTTGATATTTCCATGAGGAGCTTGATTATTTTTACGAATTATATCCATTGAACAAAAAACACCTAAAAGGGGGAAGTTGCTCTCTTTAAAATGTTAACCGATTGGGAGATCATGGCTATAAGTTGAAGCATTGCCAGCACAACGTGGCAACCGCTTCGAATGTTTCTGATTTTATCCTTGCGCCTACCGAATCCAAGTCCCATGAACTGTGACTCGCTCTTTTTTTCAACAACAAAAAAAATCTTTTTTTAGGCTCACTTCGCACAAAGACAAAGGTAATAGCAGACGAGAGAGAAATTTGGTCTCTTTTTGTGTTTCTTACTCAATGTCATAGCGTTATTTTCGATGATAATTTTTTCGGGACTATATCCTAAACTTAGTTGCACCACGCATGACGACAAAGAAAAGGCAGATGAGAAAGAAATTTCGACTCTACCATTTCGTTTCTTAGCTTAAACTTCGATAACAATTTTTTGGGAATCCGAGTCCGAAATTTCCTTGTTTTTTCCAGTAAATTCTTTCGACAAACTACGAATAAAACATTTCCCTTGTGCCTAGATGTGCATAACTTCCCATACAGCCAATATAACCACTCCCGATAAGAGTGTATATAAATTTACATCCATCTGATGTATTGAATTGTACATGGATATTTTAATGTTCGAGCATAGCCATAAAAATCAATCAGCAGTGACGTCAGCAATCATACAGACAATTGTATGGGCTTCCCCTTATGACATTTATAAAGCTGATTTTCGAGGACAAATTGTGGGACTCTATTTATATCTTTCTATTTGACTTTGACTTTGTCAATTGAATCGAGAGTGAATAAAAAAAAACTTAAAGTTGCCAACTTCTGGTATCGCTTTACGTTTTTGATAATTTTATCAAATATCTCGTGGAGTGAGTAAAGGATATCAAGTTGTATGAATGTCTGGGCTAATGAAATGCACTTAGAAAGGCGGGGCAGGATGCCCAAATTGAGTTTCTCAAGGAAAATGCAATTACAAGCAACTAAATAAACAAAATGCAATGCACAAGTTGAATTTTTAATTTCATTCGAGAACTCCTTTCTTTCTGCTACGACAGTGCAGCAGAACTTGCCAACTGACTTGGTTGCAATGTTTGGTTGGGGTTGGCTGGCCCAATGAAGGCAACAAATCAGTTGAAGCGACAGAAAGACAGCCAGCCAGACCGGCAGTCAAGGCGCCTTGGCGAAGTCAACTTCTGGGCATAGAGCGACCGCCTTCAATCAAGGCAAATGCAAACTGCAGACTCAATTATAGCAGGGCGCTGGGAGAGAAAGAAGCAGCGTCGGTAGGATGTGCATTAAATTTTTAAGCAGCGCAGGAAGCCTAGTGTAGAGTTAGTGTAGCCATTTGGGTGACCCCACTCACTATGCCTAAACCCAATGCATAAGTTAAGCTAAAAGAAAAACTAGCAGACTTTAATTTAGAGTCACTTACTTCCAAGATCGAAGTATTTAAAGTGAGACAACGTCTATATTGAAGAAAAACCACCAGCCACGAAGTAAACAAGTAGCCAACTCCTTTGTTCGGCTACAGCAACCCTCAACCTACCACAGGATTATGCTGATTGAGCCATTAAATTTTTAAAGTCCTCCAAAATTTCAAGGCCCTCTAACTAAATTTAACACCTGTTGTTATTGTTGTTGTTGTTGTCGAGTGTCGATAGTCGTTGACTCCGTCTTGTTGTTTGTCACTGGCAGGCAACTTTGGTACTCGACTGTCGAGGGGGGTGTTTGCTGTGGCGAGCCCCTTGCTCTTGCAACACTTTGTTGTTGACTGTAATTGCTGCGCGTTACCTTGACGCTGCCCTAATTCAATTATCAGCAAGACAAGCACGCTGCCAGGCAGCAAGACGTTCGATGGGGGCGGGAGCGCTCCAACTCGGAGACACTGCGACAGCCAAACCTAGCCAATGTGTCGTCTCAGTGGGTTGGTCCGTAAAGTAAACATTTGCTTAAACTTAACAATGAAATTATCTGGGCATGTCATGCCCGCACAGGTATGCCAAAGTATCTTTGAGTTTTTTTTTTTTTTGATTTTTCGGCGAATCCATCAAAACAAAAGTTGCGGCACCGCGCTTACCCGCCCGCACTTTGACGCCACGCCAATTGTTAATTAAACTGTTGTTAACAGAGCGTTAACAGTGCACTGTTAAGTACAGTTGGCGTTTAGTTTTAGGTTAGAAATGGTTGTTAGTTTTGCGAAAAACTTGATGATGATAATTATGTTTTGCATCTTCAATTGGTCTTATTATTCGGTGTTTTTCTCCAAGCATCTCTATTCCATTTGAAATATTTCATTTCGAAAATTGATACAAATCTGAAATTAGCCTTTTCTTTATTCGGCATAGTCTATGCATTTATCGTTTTAAGTTTATTATTCTATAAATCTGCAGCGTGTTGGATTTCTTTGTATTCTGATTCCATGTATAATAATCACTTTTATATTCTTGTTGCTGTGGTTGGCAGTTTTCAGTGTCGAATATTGATACAAATTTAGGATTGATTTATTCTCTTCTTAACTCGACAATTTCGTTTGTATTTTCGTCGCGAGAATAATAATTCTCTAAGTCTGCAGAGTGATTTAAGAGCGTGTTTTCTTGCTCGTCCGATTCTGGTATATTTATATTCCTACTCTCTTTCTATACATTGAGCTTTTGGCAATTATAACTTATTAGTCCATGTGGGCTCTATACGACGTCTTTTCTAACTCAATCCATTTTTCATACTCTTATTCTCATCTTTTTTTTTCAAAGAGTATCTTTTGATTTAGAATAGAGTATCTATATTTACTACTAATGAAGACCCTGCGCTTGCTATTTTTCTTCATTGATTCTTTATGATATTTTATATTCATTCATAAAGAAATCTATAATTCTTTATTCTTTTTACTTCTCATCACCAAATTATAGATAAACTCTATAATTTTTAATACAAATTTTTCTTTTGAATTTCATACTCTTGTTCTTGTCTATTTTCATGAAGAGTATTTCATATTAATCTAATTCAAGACACTAAGCATCACACTTGGTAATTCTCTCCATTGATTCTTCATAAGTCTTTCTCATTTGATATTTCGTGTATTTTTTTTTTTTAATAATTTAATTCTCATGATTCAGGTTTCTCAAAAGAGTTTTTCTCTTCTACCTACATCCCACAACTTGCCAACTCCTGCATAATCCCATTCCCAATGGTTTGCATTATCCTACATCAATGTTTCATGTTTCTTTTTCATAAACTCAAAAATTTCCATTCATAAGTCTAGCATACAAATATCGCAAATAAAGAATACTTCAACTAAGTGAAATGTTTTTCAAATCCCATTGAGAGAGCAACAATTAAGAGCATTTAAAGAGATAAGCTGTTGCTCCACATTTTGTTGGTACTCCAAGTCCCCAGTGCATCCCAAAGTGTCAGCCAGTGGCTTCAAGCTCAAGCTGAAGTCACTTCCAAGTATTTAGCATGAATTTTTCAGTGTTTCAGCCTTGAAACTGACACTGAGCGGAATTATGCAAAAAGCTGTCGCATTTAATTAAAGTCTTTGCATAATACTCGCTGTCTCTCTCTCTGCGTATCCATGGGAGTGTCTGTGTGAGTATCTGTGTGAGTTGGTGTCTGACTTTTTAAATTTGTGTGTGTGTGCATTTGTAGCCCGCTTTGGGGCGCCGCTAAGTGCTGCTCAAATATTTATACGCGTTTTAAAATTTTCAATATGTTTGCATTCGTTTGCCGCTTCTTTGTCAATCTATTCTTTTGTTTTGTTTTTTTTTTTTTTTTGTTTTCTCTGCTGTGGCACACATAATTTCATTTGCCACACATAGATACACTCACACACTGGCACACTCACACACAGATATAATGCGCTGAGCATTAACAAAGTAATTACGGGCATTATGGCAACCGCATTGAAGCTCGCTTCAGGATTCAGTCTGGGGGGCACCCAACTTACCAACTTTGGCTGAGTTGCCATGACAGACAAAACGACCATTATTGTTGTATATGGGTGTATGTTGGTAAGAGAATCTGTTGGTAAGTGTGTCAGAGTGTGTAGGTGTCTCTCAGTGACGTAGACAGTAAGGGCTAGAAGTGTGATCCAACAAAGGTAAAAAAGTTGCATTTTTTTTCAAATTCGCGAAGAAAGTGATTTTTTACCAGCAGTCCAAAACGATCATACCATAGTTTTTATAGATTATAGTGTGTGGGATCGATCCAATCATGAAGCTGAGAAAATGTACATAATAGTACCTGACGGACACAATGAAAGTTTTGCCTTACCAGGATACCTGGTCACACATACCATGTAAAAGACTATGGTCATGGGAGGCATCTCTATTAAAAGCTGTTCGCACAGTACAGGGAGCTACAATTTAAAGGCGATTTCAAACTACAATTCGGCAGCAAAAATCATTTCAAGAAAATAGCCCCAACAAGAGTCCGTTTTTATTTTGACACAAAGTGGATTAACCAACCCAACCCCTTCGCAAAATATACTTGCTACACCCCTGCATTGTATACATATAATCAGAAATCAGTGTGCAACCATTTCCTAATTAACAAAAGCGTGGGCAACAAACAGCCGCAACAATAAACAAAGAGAAATCAGCAACAACAGAATAAAAACCAAAAAAGCAGCAGCAGCGGAGAGGAGCGCAGCGGCAAAAAAAGAGCAGCCGCCCGCAAAAGTTTCGCAATTTATTCGAGAACACAAATTATGCACTGTAAATTTAAACCGAGTCCAAACCGAAATTATAAACACAACAAAAAACCAGAAACAACAACAAAAAATTAGCATTAATCGCTGCGCAAAAAGTTTTTCCAACAAGAACTTAATGAGGCGCTTCATACAATCCCATTGCGTGTTGTAAGGGAACACCTCGTCTCCGTCAGCTCTCATCACGAGAAATATGAATGCTGCCCATTAATCAGTGTGGATTATATTGGTATTTATCTATTTCGGTTACGGGCTATTTATAATATTACAATAAACCAAAAACCCTTAACAAATAGCCATTTTGGTAGATAATGATGAATGGAAAATTTGATTTAATGACGCCGTTTCGGAGTGGAATAGCAAATACATTGTGGCGCTATTGTGAACGTAATCTATTGATTTATATTATATTTCGAATTTATCTATTTAAAGAACATAGCTCAAACTTAAAGCCAGTAGACTATATTGGTTTACGCTCTGCCTTAAGAATAAGGGTTCTAATCTTCAACTCTATCTGATCGCAACTTAACGTTCCCCACTATGGGCGAACGCCTGTAGCAGTAGTATAAAAGTCATTCAAAGAGCCAAATCGAAGATGCTGAAAGCCATCACCAGCGCATTGTGGTAAGTCCGTGTAGTCTTTCGTTTGAGATTTAAATATTAAGTCTCTATAACTCCGTCACAAAACTGATCTGGAACGCCAGCAGTAACAGTGTGGAAGTCATCCCAAAAAACCCAATTGAAGATCCTGAGAACCATCACCGGCGCAATATGAAACATTCCTGTACGCTCTCCCTTAAGGCTGGAAAAGAAGAACCTACTCTACAACTGCATCTTAAAACTGATCTGAACTTACAGCTGCCAACTATAGTAAATCGCCAGTAAGAGCAGTGTATAAGAGCCAAATCGAATATGCGCTCTCCCTTAAAACTCTTATATAAGGTCCTACTCTAGAACTCCGTCTTACAACTGTTCAGGACTTATGGTTTCTAATTATGTAGCACCGGAGCAATGTGATACGTTCGTAATGAAAACATCCGTTTAGTCCAACGCACCAGGCTGCAACGTCTGGTTATAGTGAAATTCGACTTATCACATCTAAGGATGTACAATCTTTACAAATCTTATTTTGTATCATTCACAAATAGTAAACTTTGCCAATTTAAAATTAGATACTTTACATATTATCTGTTCTAAACTGCTAATTCCTATTACCACACCAACGTTTTCAGCAATTGTGAATTATAGGCAATATTTTTAAAAATAATATTTTATAAAAGTATTTTTATATTTATTATTTTTATTTTCTATAAAAACTCTGTTGACGAGACCTACCGCAAATTAGCACATTTTTCGTTACCTTGGTACGCAGTACAGTTGGCTTCACTTTCAAATCCTTATAGTGCAAACATCTGTCAGACTTTTGCATTATTAACTGAGAACTTTTTCAGCAGATTTTTTTAGCTCTCTAATGCTAGCTAAGTGAGATTTAAGCGCAATTTAAGCGGAATTCGCATTTATTCGCTTGTTGACATCATTTTCCGTGCACTTTTCTGTCAAGTCGAAAATATCAGACATATTTATCGCATAATTCCTACGTATATATATATATATATATATATGTTTGCCATTTAGCGAGGGAATAATGTAATAGCATTAGCAGGCACTGGCATTGGATGGCATTGGTGGCTACGAATTTAATTAGCTGCTCGTTTGCAGGATAAACCAACTTGACATTTTGCTGACCCAATTCCGTGTAAATCTTCTACAAGATGTTACAGTTGCTGTGTTCTCTCTTGTTTGTTTTTCTTGCGCTTAACTGTTGCTAAAAGCATTTTCAATTGTTATAACAAGAGATTTCTTTGCGCAAAATAAATATTGCAAAAGAGGAAGACTCAAAAAAAGCAGCAGAAATCCAAAGGAAAGCGAGTGAGAGAGCGGGCTATCCCCGGCAGCAGCTAGAGACGAAATCAAATCAAATAAATTCGCAACATTTGCGGCAATGTCCTAGGGGGGAGGCGCAACGAAAAAAAAACACAACAACAACAAATATGCCTAAAATAGAGTAAATAGCAGAGACAAAAGCAACAAAAATAAACTTAAATGTGGCATGTGGCAAGAAAAACCAAAATAAATAAATTTAATTCACATGTTGCACGTTGTCTCTTTTCGCCTAAAGTGCGAGTGAGTTTCAGGATTTCTTTTTCTTTGCTTTCTTCGTGTGTTGCTTGTTGTCAGTGGCGACTTTTGATTGTTGCAAGTTGGCGGTTTGCTTTGTGTCCTTGTTCGTTGTAGGCTCACTTTTATTTTCTTAATTTTGTTGCAAACAAACAGGCACACACACACCCATACACACACACACACAAACGCATACACACAGACAGATACAAGGACAGTTACATAGAAACTGCTGAGCTTCTCTAGCTGCCGCACGACTGCCAAGTCGTGTCTCTCCCCTCTTGCTGCTGCCAACAGCCGTCGCATAGTGGGCGAAAAATGCATTATTATCTCCAAATAAAATTTTCATCTGTATTTTAAAGAAAATCTAATAAACGGAAATTATTTAAGACAAAATAAAAACTCTAAGTGAATTTTTATTTTTTTTGTTTTTTTTGAGGCAAAAATATAACATTATTATAATTATAAATAATAGTTCGTGAAGAACAATTCTTAATTGAAGAACTAACCAAATTTATCCGACCACTAAGATTTTATGGCATCTTTATTTACTAAGTAATTACTCTGTATGTCTTCAGGCGAGACGATATAGAGAGGAATGCAATAGACCGTGTTACGAAAGACTTTAGGAGATAAAATCCTATTAAAATATTTGTATTTTTTTTCAGTTAACGGCAGTTATATTTATATACTGTATTTAAGCAAGTTTTGAAATATATAAAACTTAATTATAATTATTTTGTTAACTTTTCAATAAAATAAATATAAAACGAATACGAATGCTTATGCGTTCCACTTGACATATGTAAGGTTTTTAAAGGATCTCAAATTTTGTGTAAATTTCTGAACAATATTTTTATGTTGAAAAGTCTTAGAAGAAGTTTAGTTAAGTTAAGAAGCATTGGAGTTAGTTAAATTAAAAAAGTTGAGCTTTAGCATTTAGCTAAATGTGTATTCTCTCTCAAATCAAGATCGGGATTATTCAATCCAAATATTTTCAGTTTATTTATTGTTGCTGGCGAACTTTCCGCATACTTTTCTGATTCTGATTGCGTTGCAGCATCAGTGGTGTAGGCGATATATTGTTCTTCCACAACAGCAGGTTGCATCAGCTGCAAACTCCAGAGTCTGAACTGCATTCTCGAACATAAATTCATGAATTTCATACCCACGTCACGGAATATTCTGGGGTATATCGAACCTAACAATAATGATAAATAATTATGAGCTCTATGGTTTTTGCAAAATTTCTTTGCTGTAGAATGTTAAAGCTATAAGAAATGGTGTCCAAATTTGCGGACTGACTAAATCAAGTAATGCTCAGCATGTAGTCGCACATTTTTAGCAGCAGAAGCACCATTGTCACTAGAATTTCCTTATAGTTTGTCTAGCGTTTATATAGAAAGGCCTATGGATCATCACTTCATAGTGTAATTCTTCATACGCCGCAAAGTCCTTGATAGTTCATGACAAGCAAAAAAGCTGTACAAAGCTTACCGTAGTTGTATGAAAAAACTGAAAGCCAAAGCAGTTTCAAATCGTGCATTCCATAATTTCAAACTGGAAGATAGAGTATCATGGAATTAATACATAGCTGTCCGCATACATACCAACAATAGCAATTAACCAACATTTTACCCTCGAGTACGCTGAAATGATCAAGTATGCGATTTAAAAAGCAATTTGCCAAATGCAAAGTGCATCAACTTAATTGAAATTCGATTATAATCTGAAAAAACACTTCCAACAAATGTGAACGTTGTTCCAATTGCTAAAAGTTATATTATTAATTCTATGCGCTGAACTCCGACTTCTGCATTGTCATGCAGATGCCGCTTGCATTGTCTCCTAAACTCTTGGAGCTCAACGACATCTGTTTCATTACTAACGTTCGCCATTATTTTTTTTAGTTTAAATATTTATCTAACGAAATACTACAATTTATTCTTAGGAAAATAAATATTAAAAATTAAACCGTTTTCAATATAGAAAGTTTTCACATAGGGATTGACATGAAAAAGTTTCCACAAAAGATGTCCAGTTCTACCAAATAAAATTGTCTTGTCTTAGCCTTTCCGTTTATTACCTAGTTTTATTATTCTTAATTTTATTTTGTAAATAATTCAAAATACCTTGTTTGTTATGATTTTATCGCATGAAAATTGCATACCGTCCACCGTGCATCTACGAACAAAGTGAAAGTTAAATATTTTCTTGCCTCCTTTTGGTAATTTCACGCAAAGAGCATGTTCAGATTCAGACGCATATATATATATATACATATATATACCATACATGCAATATATATATTGTATATATGTATATATATTGCCACAAAAATATGCCAAAGTACGTGCCTATATTACGTATACGCAATGTGGCAGTTTAAGCTAAAGCAACTTTTATTTGACTTGGTCACAATTCTGTGACAAAATAAATAAGCCAAAGTAAATGCTTTATTTAAATGTTTCAATGTCAAAATGTGCATAATCTTAATAAAAAAAAATAATAAAAGAAGTGCGTTCCTAGCATTTTATATCTTAATTTAAATCTAAATAAGACAAGACTGAAAAATATAAATATATTAACTTATAACAAAAATTAAATAACTAATATTTTTTTATATTAATACATATCTATTATTTTAGGGCATTTAATTTTAAATAATTTTTGTGACTGTTTGATTTAATAAAGTAATAATCATATGTATATATACATAAAGGGTGTTTTTTTTTTTGAGGTATAAAACTTTAAGTTGACATTATTGTTCAAGATGGCTAGCGATCTAACAGCTGTCAAAAGATTTATTCTCAGTTTGACTTGCAAATTCTTCATAAATAGACTCACACCTGAACAAAACTTGCGACAAAAAACTGAACAAAAAATGCAATTGGGCCCAAAACGAGAATGTCGTAGTTCCCGGTTTTCATAAGCGAAATTTATTTAGCACTTTTTGTTGAATGGCTACGTCAACTAAAACTGCAGCAATTGGAGTGAAGCTATTCCTTAAATATATGTCGAAACAGAACAACTGACTGTTTGGTGCACTTTATGGGCTGGTCCTTTACTTTTTCAAAAACGATAATGGCCAGAACGTGACAGTCAATGGTGATCGGTATAGAGCCATGAGTGCCAACTTTTTCAATCCTGAATTCAACAACCATGATGTGCAGGAGCTGTGGTTCCTACAAGACGGCGCAACATGGCACACAGCTTATGCCACAATCCTTTTATTAAAAGACACGCTTGGTGACACCGCTTAACTTCACGTTTTGGACCTGTGAATTGGCCTCCAAGATCTTGTGATTAAATACTGCTAGAATGCTTTATGTGGGCTATACGGATAATCCACAAACGCTTAAAAATTGGAAGATAACATTAGCTGTGTTATTTCCGTTGCATGTTGGTAAAAGTCATCGAAAATTGGACGTCCAGATTGGACTTCATCTGAGCCAGCCGTGGCGGTCATATGCCAGAGATCTTATTTAAAATGCAATGCCACGAGATTATCTTTCGGATCAATAAAATTTATGTCAATCGCACAATCCATCGATGATTTAGTGCAATTTAAAGTTCTACACCTATAAAAAAAACAACCTTTACTACTACTGCTAAATAAATAAATAGTAACTGTAATAAGTTAAAAGTTACTCAAACAACTACACTACATTAAACAAAATGCACAACTTTAAGGCCCAAGTCTTGCAACATAATTATTCAGAAAGGTATAAAATCGTTCCCCTTTTACAAAATATTAAACACTTTCTACCAAAGCTAACATAAAATTAAATTCCATTTAAAATTTTATTTATGTATTTAGAAAAATATATTTTTACGTCAAGAAAGTCAACAACAAAAAGCAACGAAACGTAAACAAAAACAGTTAACATTTCGCTGGAAAGCTGTTTCACTTGTTTGCCAAATTGTTTCAGCGGCGTCAGTGTCGGCATTTAGCAGTGGCATTTCCAGGAACGTGGTGAAAACGTGGAAACACTTGGCGCCAACACAAATCAACAGCAGCAACTTATTGCTCCCACTTGCATAATGGCTTTGGACAAAATCTTGTTTTAGCCAGTTTGAAGTGTTAAAAGTAACTCAACGATTATAATTTATGTATCTGCAGCTTTATCTTTATAAAACACGCTTAAAACAGTTATTACAAGGCTTTGTGTCCAAGCATTATTTGTATAACTTTCGAAATGAACTCGAATTCACCTCAATTACGTCTCTCACCTGTTGCTTTCATTGTGGCCCCCTCTCTTTTAGTTAATTAAACTTCTGGCACTGTCAACTTGTCTTTTGGGCCAAAACTTTACGCTTAACTGCTTACGGCTGCTTAGTCTTGGTCTTGGCACAAAACTTGGATTGGAACTAGTGGATATCTGAAATGTAATGATTTAATCCAATACAGCACTTTGGCTGAACTTGCTCGTTACTCTGATATGCATTAAGATTGACATGACATTGGACAAACTTTGAGTGATACAATAACAACTGAACTGGATTACTACATAAAAACAAAATGGAGACAAATAGAGCAGAGCAGAACGGCGCAAAGCAAAGCGCACTACTATTTCCTGTCAAAATTTTGACTCATTGCTGTCACTTAGTCAAGGTACAAATGGCATCAAATGCAAAAAAATGGGTGAAACTATGCGAAGCTGGAAGGTATTTGTATGGAGATTATGGCTGGAAAAGTGAGAGATGTGCGCGTTAATATTAATGGAATTAATCAAAATTTTTCGTTTCAGTTTAAATAGAATTTTGAAACAATTTCTTGAAAAATATTTATATTTATTTACATATTTTTTTTTTCATTTTAGTATTTTTTAAACTCTATATAAAAGGTTTTAACTTTAAATAAAAACCAAATATTGTTTAGGTAAATGTATAGAAAATTTCTTGTAGTTTAAGTTTGTACATATAAAACAATGAATAAAATTACAAAAAAGAATACAAAATCTCTGGCTGCTTCAACTATTTCCACCCAACAAAGAAAATCTCATTTATTTTGCAATATATTCGTTTCATTCATTGTTGTATTTATTTGCCATTTGTGCTGGTTATGCATGACACTGCCATTTCGTGCCATTTTTGTATTAAATTATGCACAAAATAATATGCCATAAAATAAA
Organism: Chymomyza procnemis; assembly: GCA_035046065.1. Classification (NCBI taxonomy): domain Eukaryota; kingdom Metazoa; phylum Arthropoda; class Insecta; order Diptera; family Drosophilidae; genus Chymomyza; species Chymomyza procnemis. The sequence continues at coordinate 2,505,237 of JAWNOJ010000026.1, forward strand.
AATATATAAAAAATTTAATCTTAGCTCCGATAGACAAATTGTGCGCTGATTGATAGGCATAAATAGACAAACCGGCAGACACAATTTTAAGCTGCTTATAATAAATAGTTTATATGTATCTATCAGATACATTTACGTGTTGTAAATTGAAAAGCTTTTACTGTTAGCTTGTGTGCACATCATATACATACTATATATAATAATTTGTTTTAAATATGCCATAAAATTAGTAGCATTTGACAGACATAGTTGGGCGTCAATAGGTAGGTAGGTTCATGTAAATATTTACTTAAATATTCGCTCGTATATTGGGTGTTGTTTGATGTATATTTGCCCTACATCCATATTGCATCAGCCAAACAGAGAAAGTGAATTACCATAGAAGAACCTAGATTTCAAAATGAAAGAGAATTTTTGTAAATTTTTGGGTAAAAAGCATTGTACTATAGCGCTGAGCTACGTACATTTCACATATCAAGTATACGCCCAGTAGGTACAAGTCTACCGTATGAACCACCGTTAGAGCACAAATTCTATAAAAAAAATTTGATAAAAATTGATATTGCGACATTTTATATATTACGTATACGCCCTATATTAACTAGGATAATTTTTAAGATTTCCAAGCCCACAAGGCATGGTACCATTTTAATCAAATTGCCGGAGATAACACTAGAAGACGTTTATATGCAAAATTTGTGAATTCTGGTAAGTTTAAAAATGCCAGCCATTTATTCAGAAAATGAACAAGATGCTCCGACCGCGAACATCGAGTTATCGTCGTACTCAGCAGTTGATCATCGCGCGTATCTCACTTCGTCACATTCACTTCGTTTCGATTTGAAGATGTTTGCGTAGGGTTATCCTAAATCCAAAAAAATAAAATAAAACCAACTGATTATCCGCATTGTGTTAATTATTTTTCAAATGGAACATTGATATGACTGAGAACGCCCTTGGTTTGAATTATTATATCAGATGATGCACATTTCACGTTAAGTGGAAGTGTAAAAAATAAAAAGTGACGATTGTTATCTACTGAAAACCCTCTATTAATTGAAGAACAGAATTGAAAACTTGACTGTTTGGCGTGGAGTTTGTGTCGATATTACAATCAGTGCCTATTTTTCAAAAAAGATGATGGAGCAACGGAACCGTCAATGGCGAGCTTTATCGAGCAAAAGTAACAGATTCTGTGCTGCTGTGAGTGTTCGTGTAGATGGTCACTTCTAGTTCCAAAAAATGGTAAAACATACCAGACTGCGCCTAAATCGATTTATTGCGATTTATTGTTCCCCGCACCAGGAATCTCATGGAATAATGCTGATTTTGACCGAGCAACGATATCAATCGATCTAACGTCAACAGACTTTTTTTGTGTTAATATTTAAAATCCAAGGTATATGCTGATAAGCCAAGGAACATAGTTCAACTCCATGACAACATATTACGCAAAATTGCAGCCATATCAACGATACTTTGGTCAAAAAGATGGAAAAACCTAAAAAACATGACACTATATTTTACTCAAGACCAAAGGTGAGCTTTTACGCAATATCATATTCAAAAAGTAGCTTATAGATATGCATTTGAATCAAAATAAATGTTTATCCAAAAAAAAATATTTTCTTTACTAATTTTTTCATAAGCAAATGCTTCTTCCACTTCTCATGTTATGTTTCCAGCAGAACAGATATTTAGTCAGCCTCATAGACAGTAAATATCAAGTATACGCTCAGTGAGTGCTTTACTTTTATATTGGTTGCACTTAAATCATACAGTAATCAACACAATTTGTTCCAAATTACTATTACTTTTTTGCTTTAAGTCTTGCTTAACAGGCATAGACTCACAAATCAGGTATACGCGTCCACAAAGATGCTATTGTTCAATTCAGTACTTACGCAACTTATACCCTTTTATCTAAAATGCTATCATTATTATCAAAAGAAAAACAAAAAAGTCTTAATTTATTTTTTCAAAAGCAAATGCTTCCACTTTTAATGGATCCAGTTGCAGTTTTTTGTAACAAATGTTTCCAACAATTGGTAAATTACTCTTTCTTTTCTACACTTTAAGTGAAACATTTACTAACAATAATAGCAACTTCTTACACAACTTCAATCGCGTATTTTCTGGACTCCGGGATGAATGATGCAGTTCTTTAGTAAAGTAAACAAGAAAATTGAGAAAAATTACTTGACATTCCCAAAGTATGGCCCATAAAAACAAGAAAATAATAACCTACAACAAGAAAATACTAATCCTTAAATCTGCGCTTGTCGTCCTTGTCGTATAGTGGCCACTAAATGTAAACCTCGCATTTCAAATATTTCTCAATCAATCGAATTTTTGCATACAGCTAAACAGACACGTCGTATACTTGATATTTATTGTGTATGAAGTAAATATCAAGTATACGCCCAGTGGATGCTCAATTTTTTATTTGTTTGCACTTTAATCTTACATCTCAACATTGTTCCAAATTAGTAGCAATTGAAGACAACATTTTTTATTAACTCTACTCCAACTTTACAGACATAATCCCACAAATCAAGTATACGCCCCCCTACTACACACTACACTTCAATTACCTTACCCCTACTTATACCCTTTAAGCCAAAATGCTGTCATTATTACTTAATATGCCTCTAAAAATTGCCGCCAGCCAAAAAATGTGTCCCATTTTGAACGAAAGTGAAAACTTGGCGAACTGTTAAGCTGATAAACACATGCACAAAACTTTTCGAGGAGTTTTGAGAATAAAGAGAGAGAGAAAAAAAAGCAACGTAAAATGGCATACAGAAAACTTAACAAGCATTTTACAAGCACATTATAAGGCTTAAATGCAATACAAAAGGAAGGACACAAAAAAAGTCGCGTAGTAGAAGCAGCAGCGGTAGCGGTGGCAGGACGCATGGAAAAAAGGATGTCGCTGTTAACAGTTACTGTGAATGGCATATAATGCCTCATTGTTAGACTAATGACACTTTTATAACTTTTTATAGATTTTTCACACTTAATGTGAACTTATGCTAGTTTTTGTTGTTGTTGTTGTTGTTGCTGCAGGCAGCCTCAAACAACAACAACAAGAGCAACAACACTACGGTTGGCAGAAGGCAAGGTTAAGCAACTCATTGCTAGGCGCCGCACCACAGGACAACAATCCTTTTTGTAAGCAGCGCTTATTTTGCCATTTCTAACGCATGCCGGTTTCCTTTTCAAACTTATTTACGATAATGTGCAAAACGAACAAGAAGCAGATGGCACCAAAAGGAGGAGTAAGAAGTAGCCATAGCAGAGAGTAGACAGAGAGAGAGAGAGAGAGAGAAACAGACAGAAAGCGCAGACAGATAAATGTTATAATGGCAGACTGAGAAACATTTGCAATGCTAGGTTTACACTAACTGCAGCTGTTACAGGGGCGACAACACGAGAATTAAATTGGTTTATTGCCCCTGCGAAGGGAAACTACAAATTTTGCTCTTTATTTTACTTTGGAACTGTAGCACTTACTCGTAGATCCAAAAAATAATCGATTTTGCTTTTACACAAAACTGCTGTGACTGCCAATAAGAGTTATATTTAAAGTATGTAAAAGGAAGAGTATTTCATCAATTATTTGGACTTTCATTATAAAAAGCTAAATCTAGAGGATAGATTCAGTTATGAACTGATTCCCGCAACAGCGGGCCTATGTCGAAGCGATGGTAAGAGCATAAGCCAGGCCAAGAGAAGTTGCTATCAGTTATCACAACTTATGCTTATGTTAATCTCTTTGTCCCTTCGCATCTTTTGGCGCCTCAACTGCAGTCAAGCGATGCCACTATCGGTGCTCAGTGTGATTTAAGCTAGAATTAGTTCTAGCATCCGAAAAGTCCAGCCTAGTCAATGCAAGTTGAGTCGCCGAAAAACCTAACTAAACATCGAAAAAAGTCGCTGATCAATACTATATATACAACAAATAAAAAATTAGGCACCAACTGGACGTATACACAGTAAATATTAAGTATACGAATGCTAAAAGTCTTTTCAGTTAGATGTGAAAAAACGATAGTCCAGAAATGCCATGATCTGCCATCTTGTTGGAATTAAAAGCCATTCAACTCATTTTCAGGCACAAAAGGTTCTACAAAATCTTTTATTATTGCTCGATAACGTTCGCCTTTGGCGCTTGTAGTTGCTCCATCATCGTCTTCGAAGAAAATTGGAACCGATAAACATAGTCACACCAAAAAGTCACTTAGAGGCTGTTCCGCAAATAATTGAGAGTTTTTATTGTCATAGAACTCCGACAATTTTTATTATTTATCCTTCCATTTAGCGTGAAATCTTTTTTATCTGACATAGCTTTTTTTCAAAACTCCATGGTCCATTTGACATAACTGAAACGACATGGATAGTCAGCTGGGTTTAGTTTGTGTTTCAAGTCGATAAAAAATTATCAAACAATTATACAACGAAGAGAAGACCAAGCGATATCCAACTTCTGAAAACGACGGTAACTCGATGTTCATGGTTTCTACTCAAGACCAGCTCGTACGTCCTCATTATGCAGGTGGGAATGATGCACAGCTGGCATTATTAACATCACAAAAATTCACAAATTTGGCATATAAACGTACTATACGCACTTTTAAATTTGTTTTTTGCACGAAATGCACGTTTTGAATGTAAAGCTGAACAATCTCCGATCGTTCTTTTGGAGTAAGCTGTTCCATGGTATTAATTGCCTTTGAATGCCGCTTTCAATGCAGCACGACATTAGTTGATCTTTAACTCCTTTAAAAACCTATAAAGTTGTCCGTTGCTTTCACTTAAAATTTCCAAACAAACACAACAAGTTGCCTCTCTTGATGCTTCTACCATGTTCAATCAACTTTTGACCTTGACTTTTCAATACCTTTTGATAGCGATTCGACGTAATAGTTTTACATGGTTTTAGAAGTTCCCTAGGGCCACACCCTGTTGAACTCAGGCAGAGGGGCGTATGTGCAGCATTTTGCTATCGCTATTATTATTCGAGGTAGAAACGCTTTTTATCGGCGTAAGGTTGTTTGATGAATGCCATTTAAGAAGCAATTCCTTTAATTTTGCACAGACTTCACATTCAAGTTGATTGGCTTTTACTATGACGCAGTGTGAACCTAGCATAAGACAGAGCAGCAGCAGGGCAGGATTTGTGCAGGCAATAGCCTTGTGCCATTATGTACAATCTAGCGTAAGTTTATGTATAAAGCGTATACACTATCTGTATGTATTATGTATTATAGTTATGCAACAACAATAACAAAAACAACAACACACAACAACTTGGTAGCATGACAAAAGTTGCGGCCTGCTTGGGGCATACATTGCGTATACGTAATGTGTAGACAACAACGGCATCATTTTGCAACAAATCCCAAATGCGAGGCATGAACAACTTTTTAACTCGCACGCAGATACATTCACGCACACACAAACACACACACACACACGCATACTAACTAATACATATGTAATACGTGTGTGTGGTGGCATTGTGTGTGCGTTTGTGTTCTGCATGACAAGTTAAGTTTACATTTAGATAAATTGTCTCAGTCAATTTTTTTCACACTCTCTGGCAAAAAATAAAAGAAAAATAGGAAAAGAAAATTTTTAAAGAAACTAAATCAAAAGTTTAGTCAAGTAATAAGGTTGATAATTTCAACTGGGACCAAGTTGGGATACTTTTGGGATTGCGCTATTAATGATCGGTGTGCACAAATCTATTTATATTGAGAATAGGTGGTCAGCGTTTTCGAAGGATTTTATTATTTAAAACAACAAAGCTAGCCTATTTTAACACCTTGTATATATTGAGTGAAGGTATACTCTATATATACTCTGTACATGTTGAAAAGTGCGCTTAGAGCTTAGGAATAACCGGGAACAATAGATCGACTGTAGGCACAATGACATGCATTTTATTCTCTTTTTTATTTTGGTTTTTGTAATTAACTTTTTTTTAATCAAAACTTGTTCTTTCTACAGTAATCTAGACAATATTAATCAAATTAATACAAAAGCTGATGAATCATTAAATGACGTTACACTGAACGACGAAATGTCATATGGGACATGGTTACCACTGAGGATAACGTGCGAGGACAGTAATTGTTTATAACACAAATTTGATTGGACTTCGATGCCGAAGAGACGGTGCTTATCGTGCTTGAGGTAAACACAGTCAATGAATCTATTAAAATTCCCATCGCCGCGTGCTGGCAATAGAGATATTGCATTCTTCGAATCGAATGTGACTTTTCAATTAATGAAGAGTAGTGGTACCTTCTACATTGACGGAGACCATCAAGTACAATATAAAAGTCGGTGGATGATTATCACAAAATTGAACATAAAATAATGTCGTTGGCAAAAAGGCAAAAGATAATCTGAAGAAGCAGTGAATCATAGACAGTTCTAAGCAATTTTTATTTAATTTCAGACTTTATTTTTAATTGTTTCTTGTCCTTTTTCGATTTTGATGTAGAAAGACTCGGTAAGCTTCAAACCCATCAAAATTCAAGTTTTTAACATTTTAGGTATGCATTCGAAATGCCTTTTGGATTGTCGAAATCGCTTTTGTTTTTACAATCAATTTGGTATATGAAGCAAAACCGTAGTGTTGAAAAAAATACATTCCAAATGTCATATATAAAGCCTTTTGTTATAGCCAGACATATGGGGTTCAATAAAAAGCGAAACATTTTTTATTTTTCAATATTTCATATTCAATATTTTACATTTACTTAGTTCCCTACTGTGCAATAATAATACTCACGTGAGAGCATTCGATTCCCGCAAAAAGTTCTTCTAGTTAACTGGTTTCATATATATTCCTGTCCATCGACTTTATGGCCTTTTGAAAAAATCATTTTCGCTTATCGTTGACATTAGTTTTCATTTTATTTATTTTAAAGTTTAGCGAAGGTCGTTTGGTTTATAGAGAGGATATTTAGTGGGGCAGTAAAGAAAGTGCAAATAGATATAAAAAAAATATATATATATAGAAAGGAAAGGGCGCTAGCACAGTGGGCCACACACACGCACACACACCATAACAATAGTAGGTTGCAGCTAAAGGCCAGTTCAAACTATTTGAACTAAAAAACTGACGAAGTTGAGATACTCTTTAAAAGTAGAATAATAACAAGAGATTTTAATAGAATATTAAGAAGCAATTGTGTGCCTAAAATTAACTATTCTAAAAAGGACAAGAAGTCAGCTAAAAAAACAAAAGCCTTTCTTTCCGTAAAACACTCATCAGTTATTAACTTTAAAAATACATTAATTTGCCACAATATATTTTTGCAAAAAGGCAGCAATATTTAAAGTGTTTATTTTGTTTAAAAATTAAATATTTTTCCTTGTGATGTGTGGAAAAACTAACCTTTGCCCTCAAACCCCAAAACAGAACTAGTATTAAGATCGGCATATGTGATGGGTTTTGGTTTCTGTAGGTTATCACCGTTTTAAAGACAAAGTCCAAGGAGTCTCAGCAATGACTTGATGTAGTATACGAATGCCTGTCGAAGAACGTAGAGAAAGCATATCCACAGCTCAGAAATACCAAACCAAACTAGGTAGTTAACAATTTGGAGGGATCAGACTTGTAAGAGGTTAGTTTTATTTCAATCATAAATATACCATCATTTCCCTTAACTATGGCCATTGCTCCAAAAGCGAAGCATGGAGATATGTCTATTAACATGTTTGAACAAAGAGAACAGGGACCCACAGATTATAGCCGAATCCTAATGATGGTGTCTTTAATTAATAGAGATTTTCCTATGTAAATAGCGTTTTTCTGCTAGGTATGCCAGTGCTAGATAATTGCATGAGTGCTGCAGGGTGGAATACATCCACCGATCTTCCTGTTTTGAGGCGAGTACGCTAACACTACGCTACCGATACCAATGAATTTGAACTAAAATACAATTCTATATTTTATAGCCCATTATCGGGTTACAGGCGCCTCTGATTTGTCAGCACAATCTCGAGTTGATCATTCCAAGGAAAGATAGGTGCTCTTACACATAATCTTTCCATGTATGCCTTGGTCGTCCTCATCGTCTTCCTTTGTCGGCTTTCGCATCGTAAACTGTCCAGACTGGAGCGTTGTGCCCTTATATGCTGGATGACACGATTAATTCGGATGCAATAGTCGTCCCCAATTAAAAAGGAAGCAACAATTTTGCGAAGAATTTTTGTCTAGAACACTCCGAACGCAGCTGCCTCCGTGCGCAACAACACACTCTTCTGATAATAGTAAAATTAAAGTTAAATGAAAAAAAAAAAATATAATTACAAAATTTATATTTATTGTCAAAAAAATTTTTGCGATAATTTAAAAAAAAATGTAACAAATTTGTCAAATAAATGCTTTTCTGCTAATGAGAATCATTCAAAACAGTTGAAAATTTTTTACTTACAAAAAAATAAATTCTGTTTGTTAGTCAAAAAAATGTTTCCTTTAATTTCCAAAAGATTTCATTCAGCACTCACCAACTCCCTTTTATTTTAAAGAAACTGCGTCAAGGCTAAGTTGCTAGAGCCTCAGGATCAAATCGCAGTCGAGACAACTTTTACTTTTTGGGATATAGAGTAGGGAATACAATATATGTGCCACTGGCTTTACACACGATTGCGCGCCAACTCACACACATACACACACACACACACAGGCGGACACTCATATTCCTACACCCACACACACACACTCATGTACACACACTGATTGTGTTGGCATTAGTATTAGTGTTAGCCGCGTTGAAAGCGAAATGGCAAACGTTTTCGTTGTTGAGCGCAATTCAATTGGAATTAAATCCAACTGGCAGCCGTCGATGCTGACATCGTGACGTCGATGCAACTAAGTCACGGGAGAGAGAGAGAGAGGGGGGTAGGGACAGTGGTAGCAATATTGTGGCGACTCTAAGCGCCGCCATGTGTGCGTGTGTGTGTCTGTGAGTGCCTCTGCAATCAGTAAGTCAGCCCGTATGTGACAGTATTTATATATATATGTGAATGTGTGTGTCTGTCTATGTATAAGTGTATCTATGTGCATTTGTGCCTTTGCGTGTGTGTTATTGTATCTATGTGCGTGTGGTAGGTTGGCAACATTTGTAACTGGTTTGCTTTTGTTCAAATTACAAGTTGCATTTTAGCTCGGCTTTTGGCGCTGATGACAAAACTCGACGCGGACTTTGTTGACTTTTAGTATTTTTTTTTGTTGTTGTTGTTGTTATTACTTCGCCATTTTTTTTCTTGCGAGTTCGAGATTTACAAAGCTGCTGTTGTCCTTTGATGCGCGTGTGTGGGTGTGTGAGTGTGTGTGTTTTTGTGGGCAAGTGTGTGTCAGTCAATATCCTGCAGCGTACTTTCACACAAACAAAAAAGTGTAGCACACAGACACACACACAGATTGATGCATGTTGGTGTGTCAGCACACACAAACACACACGCAAGCACATTTTTACACACACACGTACTCGTTAGCTGCAATTACCAAGGATTTGTTTTTTTGCTTTAGATACTCTAAGAAAGTGTATATATAGTTTGTCACTTAAGAGCTTTTTTTTCATATATTTTTGAAGGATTTAGAAAGACAAAAGTGTGCATTTCCGCAGAAAGTTGAGAAAAGCTTGTTTTTGTATCATAAAGGCAACGATTTTACTCGCGAATACTGACATTATAGTAACGATACTTGAAAATTTCCCTATGGGTTCTATACGCTCAGCTGATTTTGTTCAAAGTAGACATAATGCTTTTTTTCCTTATTATTTCGCTTGGGAAATTAGGGCCTCTACTAAGAATCTTCCATCGAAGCTTGTTTTTGCACTGCCTTTTTAAGGAATTACGGCAAATAAGGATTTACTCCAGGTCGCCTTAAATCTTCCAAGGATTCTAACGTTGTCTAACTCGTGTCCGTTTTGAAAAGCCTATGGTCGTCATCGAATTTGGGCAGCCGTTTATATTTAATTCTCTTGTGTTGGTTTGTTTAATCGGTTGGGTTTTCGAACAAAATGGTGTTTGGACAGATGCGACTTATCCCAATGGTGGGCCTGCCACCTGACTTCTAGGAGTGGCGTCTACGATTACATGTAAGAGAGGAAAAACACTTTTACTTTCTTTCGTAGTAGCAAATGCCAGAACGTTTTGTGGAGTTAACCTCCAGAAACACATTAGAGAGTTCTTTATTAAAGTTTTTTATATTGAAAATTGCCAAGAAGATTTGCTGCAGTCAACTCATGTTGAATTCTACAAGCACTAAAAAATAGTTTTCAAGGCAAAAAATGGCAAAATTGTTAAGTGAATGCATGAAAGTTTATATAAAAAGCTTTAGAATTTTTATATGATTAGAATTTCGCCGCCCTTGATTCGTCTATAACGTCAAACGTTAAAATAAATATTTTCACAAAGTATAGAATAAAATAAAATTGCTATGAATCTTTTGTGGTACGATAAGCGCTGCGGGCATTAAAAGCTACACATTTCGAAAGTGTATTCAAAAATCGTTACTTTACTATCTGCTATATGATTTTAGTAACCTTTGTTTTCATTTTGCTCTTTGCTTCCACCTACAAACTTTGACATTTTATCATTGCCAGTGCCAGTGGAGGAACAGTAACACCGACAACAACGATAATAATACAAACTAAAAAAACCAATCTATTACGACATTATCCACGGAGTACATCGAACATCGAGCAACTCACAAGGAATTAAAGCTTTTAAACTTGGAACTGTTGCCAACGCTTGAGAAAGCATTTAATTCAATGCATTCATGTTTTTCATTTTTTTTTGCCTGATGATTCTCTGGCGGATTTCTAGCAGCAGGTAGAGATCCCAAGCAAGAGATGCAATGCAAGAGTCACAACTCAACCTGTGTGTGCATGCAGAATTGCCTGCCCATGGCAACGGCTGCTTCCGCTACTTCCGCTGCTGCAGTGACGCTTCCGATAACAACGAATTTCATTTCTCTCTCTCTCTCTCTCTCGCTGTTGATAGATAAAATGGGAATTTCCATGTGCCAAGTGGAAAATGGCAGATGCAGCTGGCATTTTGAATAATAACTGCTCCAACTCCTTGACAGTAAAGTTGTTGGAAAATGCTTTAAGAGCATTATGCAATTATTAACAGTGGTGCATGTAAGTATGTGTACACTTGATAATATTTTCCAATTTTGAAGGAGGCAATGGGAAGAGATTGTCATGCAGGAGATCTTTAGGTTTACAAGTTAGTTTCTAAAGTTACTTAATTTGTGTATATATTTTTTGTATTTATTTAATATTAATTACGTAGTACGGCTAAGTGCAGTTGACCTTAAAATGAATCAATTTTAAAATGAAGAAATATTAACTAAGAACAAGGAATATAAAATATAATATTAATCCGTATTCCTAGCCGTAGGCTGATGTGTGAAGTGTTTATAGATATGCAACGCCGCTAGCTCCATATGGAGCTGGCTAAGTATCCGGATTTACAATGTAAAAGATGAAAGTAGGCACTAACAATAACATAAAACATAAAAGCCAGTTGGGAAAAAAAGGTTGAAGGTTTCACAGTTTGTGATTGCTCAAAGATACTCCATTTGGCAATATTATGCGCAGAAAATCATCATGATCTCGTTTCGAAAGCCCCCACTTAAAAATGCATTTCGATCATGGAAATTTAGGTCACTTATGTACTAAGCTTCTGAAAATTGAAAAGTTTTCCTATTCGGTGGAAGAAAATATTTTAAAAACAAATCTACTCAAACAACCTAGAGCCGCCAACTTTCGCATCTAAATTCCGCCCATTGAAAATAAGGATTTGATTAAAAATTAAAGCTCAACTTCAAATCGAGTATACACTCCCATTAAGGAAGAGTTGGATTTTCATAGTTCGTGAGACCGTTCATGAGAGAAGAAATCGTATCAGTTGTAATACTTTGCAAATATGATGCGAAAAGGAACGTTCAATGCATAATTGGATCATTCGTTTATTTCGCTTGTATGACCATCACTTTCTTTTGAAAAAAGTTGATCATAATCTAAGGCCTTGGTCGTTTCTTTTTCCTTGTAATGGGCCAAAAGTGAAACGTCGGCAACTTTAACAACCTTAAAACGTACCCCGGGAACCTCACCGATGGCATTACCCTTACGACCGAAGCCGACAAGCAAATCTTTATCGTTTTCCTCAATGCACTACACGTACCGTCACGAGGTTCTACAGAGGTGATCTTCTTGCCATGCTTGATGAGCTACACACGTCCGCAGAGATACGCTGCTTAACTTCAACATCAACCATTCCGAGACAATGGCCCTTCGCGTGAGAAACATCACCGAAAGTATTGGCCTTTCATATGATACCCAAATGGACCTGCTTGTAGTCCTTGTCGGTCCAACGCTGTTCGCGAGAGAGCTCTTCTTTTGGCCCTTGATTTTCCAACTATTTCAGGCAATGGCAGAAAAAAGTCGAACAGCGATTTTTAAAAATCTCTATTGCCCCTTACTATGGTCATCTTTGGGTCGGAGCACAGAATGGTTTTCCTAGCTAAATAGCGTCTATTTTCCCGCCATACCACTAGGCAAATGCTCCATTGTTGCTGGGTGAACTGGAACCACCGAGCTTCCCATTTAAAGGCGAGTAACCTACGAGGTTTACACACTTATTTGTGTTAAAATTCCTTTTTGTTTTTTAATCCTTTTTAAAATACAAAATTGTCTGAAAACTTACGAGCGACAGTGTTGGAGCTCATTCATTTGTGCGCAAGCAGTGCTGGACTTGAAAATTTATGATGAAATTATTGTATTCTAATTTTCTTAAAAAACAACGATATGATGACAATCAACTGTTCAAGTCGAGGCAATTGACCACCCCAGAAAAGCATCCAAACTCCACACATCCAGACCGGCATAAGCTTAGAAACACAGTTTCTGGAAGCACCACTCGTTCTTGAGCTCTTTGTTTACCGATTTAAACGTGTCACACGTGTCTGGAAACGACGAGTTTTGCGCTTAACAGGATCCTTTAGAAACTTGGGTCGGCATCAGTTGGTTATAGTTCAAGCTCCTAGCAAAAGGCCATTTGATTTTAGACTTCTTTTTCAACTTGTTCTTGTCCATTTTCTTGGTCAGCTTGATTTTGGACTTCGTCTTCAACTTGTTCTTTTCCAATTTCTTGGTCACCTTACGTTGATGCCTATCGATACAAAGGAAGATTACGATTTTACCCTGTTTCACAATTTTTCTCATCCTGGAAAAGGTCTGTTCGCTGACCTGAAAAGAAAAACGAAGAAAGTAATACCTTTCACACACTTTGGCGCCAAAGTATCTCAGTTCGCTCCTGCGTATCCCAACTTTGCACAAAGTTATTAAATAATATATTCACAACACGCCCAATTAAGCAGCCCCCAGCTTTAATTTTATCATTTCATTAAAGCATTTATAAATCTGTTTAAGAACATTTCATGTCAATATATTACATGACCTTATATAACGCTTGCATAAAGCTATAAACTTAAACGATTCACAAAAAAAATCTGTAAGCTGCTTTAAGCTTAAAAAAAAAAATGCTGAATACCAACATAAATTACTCGTAAGCCCACGATTGAGTTTTCATTAAAAAAGAAAAGCACGAGAAAAACATAATTAAATTCGCACAGTTTGCATTTGGGAATTGCGAGCCAACAACAAATCAATTTACACCTTTTGCCATCTCGCAAGTGCAACAAAATGTTAACAACATTTTCCGACTTTTCCACAATTCACTTAATAAATCAAATCGTGCGCAGCATGCACAAAAGTTCTCCAAAAAAAAGAAGAAAAACCCAAAACTAAACCCACATCATGGCGAATGGAAATGGTTTTGTTTGCAACTTTTGTCATTAGCGCAAAAAATAATTTTTTCTTTTTTTGACTTTTGGCCGGAAAACTTTTTTGAGCCAACAAAAAAGTGCAGCTTTTGACCTTTCCCCAAGTTGATTTATAAATTTAGAAGCCTAACAAAATTTAATTTAACGAATTGGAAATTTAGCTGGAAAACTAAACAGCACGCAAATTTCATGGAATTATCCTCGGGAATGTAGCCCAAACGAATGCGCTCTAGCCACAGAACTAATCGGCGCAAGTCCACAGCGGATTTCTGCAAAATTTGCGGATTCTTCAACAACTAATGCGATAAAAATTTCTAGGAATTAACCTATAGTGAATTTGAATGTTTATCAAGATGTACTACACTCTCGGCCTCGGGACTGGAGAGGTTACACATCAGCAATCACAAGTTCTAACGCCGCCTTGTAGAGAAGTTCTAAGAAATTATACCACACCTGCTGTTTCCAGGAAATGCCGTGGGCATATCATCGATTTGTAAGAAATTTTCATTCCAGTTTCTTCCTAAAAACAATTTCAATGAAATTCTGATTTGAATCATATTAGCCGTTAGTAATACAAGGGAACCAATGTTGTGGCAATGGTTTTACATCGGCCAAGACACAACTAGTACTCAAAAGGAAATTTCCTACTCAGATGTGGAATCGGCAAAGAAAAAACCTTGACGGTTATAGCGCAAGAGAATCTTTGGCATGTCAGAGACACTTGTTTCCTTTTTAGTTTCTAAAGTCTCATTAAAACTGTTTTACTTTATGCGGATAACTATCAAGAGAGCTCTAATTCAGAACTTTAATCCTGAAATTTCAAACAAAGAGAAAACTGGGTACTTGGCAAATCATATTAATAAGTAAAATCTATTTAAGTATTTGATGCTGAAAACTCTTATGTGGGCAGTTGATTACTCGCAGTGGACGTGCCTAATAACTTTTGGAACTAAACATTACACAAGCTTGTCGGGATTGGACATAACCTCAAAAAGCTCCACAAAACTTGCAGTGACTTTTGTGGACGTCGGACGTCACTGGCGTAGTGGCACCGTACGTAACGGTTCAATGCCGTTCCGATTCGGCTGTAAACTGTAGGTCACTGTTAATAGCGATATCCATGATTCGCCTTTAGAGCGATGATCAAGACAAGGGGCATAAATTAAATTTATTTTAGTTGAAAGAGGTACATCTACCGTACCTGCACGATACGAACTTGTGGAGCATAGTGGCTGCAACTGGAGATTTCGCAGGGGGCCGACAATCAGGTACCGCTTGAATCAAGTGCAAACTGTTGAATTACGTCAAGAAGTTGAAATAGGGGAAAGTACTGGGACAAATCAACGTTATTCTGCAAAGAGCATAGACGAAACTGCATAATTTGGAAGCCTGTTCAGTGCTAATGTAATAAAGAAGAAAGGATGGAAGAGCTCTATCATATAAAAATATACCAATTACAAACCTTTATGAATATAATTTCAATTGCAAATCGTGGAAATTCTCTCCCAGCAATAATGAGACAAACAAACTGCATTCAAAATTTTCCAAGGCTTTCCTTGCTAACACCTGGAAGTGCGGGGTTTTTCCAAAAACCGCTAATTACGATTTCGTCTACCTGTTGTAGGATCCGTATCTGCGCATAGGCCTATGCATGGCAATCATTACATTTTGAGGTTAGCATTGCAGGTAACAATATAGAAGGCGCTGAAAAACCTCTTTCCGACAAAAAAAAATTGTAAACATTGGTTTGCATTTGCATTTCTTTAATGATTCATTTAATTCACCAAATTTAATTTATAATTTTTATTACATTTAATGAAATAACTAGGCTATGGGTATAGGAACTGATCTTCGACATGTATATAGGAAGTACGTGTTTTTTTCTTCTACAGATTAGACATATTTTTTTTGGAAAATAATATTTCTCTTATTCAAACTTGTTTTAGAACACATTTTTTTTTGCTTAGTTTTCCAACGTTCCAAAAACATTCTCATCCGCATAGGCTATGTACAGAAAGCGATCTTCTTCATGATGCTCGGAGTATAAGGAAGCCATTGTCATCGAATTATTCGGTATTACGTTGTTCACAAAAAAGAAAAGTGCTTGTCCGCTGTTCAAATGCAGACATTGACGTATAAAGTACGTAAACTGTCCCACTGTGAATTCCGATGGTATCAAGCACTTTGATTGCTTCAATTCGGCAACCGTAGCATGCGGTGCTCTCTCCACAATGACCGGCACACGATCTGGATATTTACGGCAGGCTAAATCGCCATTGGCACGACGTTCCTCAAAGGAATGCTTTTGTTTATATTTGAAAATCATGATATATCGTAAGAGCACAAATTTCACTTAACGGAGCAACCGAACTGAAGATGTTAATCGTACCACGCACAGAATGAGTTTGAGTGAGGATGACCAGAATTGCGCCCTTTTATACCTGCTGCAGGTAGCGCAAGCGATTCGGGTCCTTACTACAGCTCGTTTGGAGTTTTCTGTGTGGTAGCTTCGGTTAATCGGTAGCTTCGGGTAATACGACGATCATGCTTTGTATGGAAAAGATATTGCTGCGCTGGCAAATGAAGACTTTAGCACAAACACATAAGCAAACCCAAGGCCCCCAAGGCTATTTTGTTACCGAAGATCTTGCGAAAATGAATTACTATAGAACTAATAAAACCAGCTGGCACCACATAATCACAACGTTTTTGATCTTCGGCACTCCCAACTATAATAAACTTCACGATTATCTACCCAACCATTTATGCAATATATCATTTTTTCTATCTTAACTCATCGTGGTTCGCCAAATCAATCACGAACTCCCATGAAACACCTGAGTCCTTTGTTGAGTATAGTTTATTTTGATTTCCGTGATTAATTCACGTGATTCACTCCCAACTATAATAAACTTTACGATTATCTTGCCTACCATTTATGCAATCCATCTCTTTCTCTAACTTAACTCATCGTGATTCGCCAAATCAAGCATTCTTATCAATCGCGAACCCCCGTGAAACACCAGAATCCCTTATTGAGCATAGTTTATTCTGCATTGTAAATCCAAGTATATTTGAAACGGTCTATATTTATTAAAAATTTTCCCATCAGACTATGGATACGGATCCTCGTTCATACATTACATGACATGGATACGGATTAGTTTTTGCATTTTTCTTGTTCTTGTTTTCTTGTTCTAATTAATTATTTCTTAATTTCAATATTGTTGAATTATAAAGTCAATTGGACTAAGTAAATAATCATATAGGTTCAAGAAGTCCTCGAACAAGGTGCTCGGCTTGATGAGTTCCCAATCAAAAACTATTGTACAGCTTAAAACGTTACCCCCAAAAGCCTGAGAGTTCGAAAATATACCTTCTGTCTTAAGGAAAACACGTAGCGACTGAACTTAAATGCGTCGTGATGTAGGGATCGCTCTACTATACCGAGTCGGACTCCTATCTACCGCTTTATCTTATGATTTGTTGTACAACAGCAAATAGCTCTTGGGAAGCATAATCTCCGAGCCGATTATTCACAGTTAAGGATTGTAATCAGTTTACTAAAATAATTAATACCTTCAGTCCACCACTTGAGTCAAAAAAGAGTTTAAGGCGAATTTTAGTCATCTCGTAATGTATCATAACAATCCATGCCCGTTAAATCATTGGTTGCTCAATTGATTCTATTAAATGGAAGTGGATGCAATTCAACGGAACACTGACTGCACTGGGTATGCTTTCTAATTTTATTTATTACCGGCAGGCCATCCCCAAAAGCTAAAGATTATTTTATCCATATATGTTGATTAGCTTCATAAATCAGATATCTTAAATTATTAATATACCAATACTTTGTGGCAGAATCTAGTAATATTCAGTTAT
This sequence comes from Chymomyza procnemis, assembly GCA_035046065.1. Taxonomy (NCBI): domain Eukaryota; kingdom Metazoa; phylum Arthropoda; class Insecta; order Diptera; family Drosophilidae; genus Chymomyza; species Chymomyza procnemis. Next base: position 2,523,001 of record JAWNOJ010000026.1, read on the forward strand.
ATTCGTGTCCTAAGAAAAACCCCGTTCAAACAACCATAAAAGTTTCTGTAAAATTGCGTTCGTCCTAACGATTAGGATGCAGACCTGCTACACAATTTTATGGCATCATTGTGCCAAAAGGTCACCTGCTGCAGTTTTACAATGTAAGCCTACGCGATCATCGCGACATCATGGCAGCTGTTCTACAACATAGGGCTGAGTTTATGAGGTAGCTGCATGCGTATGTTATTACCCAGAAGTCCTTCGGTGCTTTGTGAGGCTTAGAAAGAACGCGAAATGAGGGTGGCTGAATTCGTCTGAGTGACGAAATATCAACCTCTATATGCAAAATGGGATTTTCTGTTATAGGCCGCATTACCTTAAGCATCAAGACCGTAACAAGCTGTTAGACGCTTCTGGGTAACAGCCATCTGATCCCTTCAGTTTCCAACCCGAAAAGAAAAAGCAGGTAGATAGGCGATGCTAATCATTAACTTTAATTTAACTTCAACGCATATTAGGCTTGGCTACATAAGGATTCTTTGACCACACCCAAAGTATTCTTATCCGAATATGCGATATATAGAAAATGATCGTCATCATGATGTTCCTCATATAAGGCTCCCATAGTTGCGGTTTCATTGACCTTGTCATTATTGACAAAGAAATAGAGTACATCACCATGGTTGACATTCAGACGACGATTAATAAGAAAGCAAAACTGCCCCACGGTCAAGTGCGGCAGAATTAAGAATTTTGTTTGATCCAAAGTGGGAACGCGAGATGTAGGCGCTTTCTCCACAATAACCGGTACACGATCGGGATGTTCGCTACGCACCAAGACTCCATCGGCGCAGCGTTTCGCAAATGAATGCTCGTTTTTGTATTGAAAATTCATGATTATTTGAGAACGATGAAAATATATATGATTATAATAGCAAACCTTGATTTATAATGTTTGGCCTGCTTGATTTTTACAAGTTTTCTATGAAGAAGTGTGTGTTGGGAGTGAGCACTAGTTAACAAAGAGGCGTAGCATTTTCAAGATAGCATATTAGTCTAAAAAATTTCGGGCCTGACATAAAGCGATAGCCACACATATCGAACTACTATTTTTTTCAGATCTCCCAAAATTTCATTGGCATAACTCAAGTTCGTTGATTTCTGCAGCTGTCTAAAGTGCAGCACCTGAGCGGTTTTTTTTTTACTTTGGAAAAAATTGCATTTCGTAAGCACTGCTTTTTGAAAGGCAAATCAACCTAGAAAGCAAAGGAGCAGCTTGATAAACGTTATGACAACTCTGCCCTGGTGGATCCAAGTGGTTCCAAGAGTTTAAGCTTGCTCGTACGAGCACAAATGACGAAACACGGTGCGAGCAGCCTTCAACCGTGATTACGCCCGCAATGGCAGGCCGAATCGAAAATCTTGTGCTTGAAAATCGGAAATTAAAGTTGTGTGAGCTGGCCGAGATGGTAGACATATCATATGAACGGGTTTTCCACATCTGTTTATGCGGAAGCTGCCGCGCGTGCTCACAAGGTACGAGTTGATGTTTCAAAGAACAATTGGCCGAGTTTTTTCGCCGTTTGATCAGCCCGAAAGAAACATGGATTCATCACTATACGCTAAGGACCAATCAACAGTCGAAACAATGGGATTCACCCCATGAAAGTGCACCGAGGAAGCGAAAAAGGAACAATCGGCCACATTGACTACCTACAGCATGGCAAGACAATTGCAGCCCCAATATTGGTTTTTTGAAGCGTAAACGCCTCCATTTTGACAAGAAAAAAATCCTTTTCCACCAGGACCCCCACAGCAACGGCCCACAAAGCTGTGAAAACCTTGACCAAATTGTTCGAATTGGGCTACGAAATCCGCAAACGCCGTTTCCGCCAGATTTGGCACCCGCCAATTACTACCTCTTCCCAAACCTGAAAGATGGCTTGCTGGAAAGTGCTTTCACTCCAACGAAGAAAGCATTGAGGAACAATCGGCCAACTAGAATTAAGAGTATCGAAAGGATTGTGTATCTTCAAATTCGCTGTATCGAGCTAGAAGCAGATTATGTTCTAGATTAAAAGCTAATTTTACGAAATAATTGTATTTATCTTAGTTAGGCTCGGCATTTTTCAATCTGCCTATTATATTATCTGCAATTTTTAGCTTACGTTTCTGTTTCTGTTTTGGAATTTCAAATTCCCTTCATCCTTTCTTGCGAAATTTGTTAATCTTAGATTCCCACATAACAACTTGTTGTTTGTACACTCACTTCTCACTAACATTTAATTCTATCAACAAATTTCAGTTGGTATTATTTATGAACCGAAAAACCCCCACACAACAAATACCCGCCCAGAAGCTCATAAATCAAGACGAATAGGTTTTTGCAAGCCATTGTCGTTGCAAGCAAGAAAATTAAATTTCCCGACCAATTTTCCAACGCACAACTTTTGCCATTAGGCAATCACATAGCCATATTTGTTGCTGCCACTGCGTTAACTTGGTTGTAACCTCAACTCTTCTCCGCTGCCGCACAACCCAACAATTTCCGCAACTTGCAACTGTAGGAAAAGTACGGCTTGTTTTTCATTTAGTAGAAAATTGCAATTTTTTTCCTTCGTACACTTTGTCGGCGCCCGAAAGAAAACTTAAGTGCATATCAGCTGGGCATAATTTATACCAGCGACTAAGGGTGTCCGCCTCCTGCAAAGACTACTGGTACAGTTTGGCTGGCAGGGTCGCCGAAACCAAACCAATGGCAAACTTTATCAACCGCAAGCACTGCAGAAACGTGCGAAATATGGAAATGCAGTCATAAATTTAATGCTCAGCAGCAAAGAGTCCTCAATGATTCAGCATCCTCTGCGCGCTTGCCACAAAATGAGGCAACTCGACTGGAATTCTCTGCACTTACTTGACTGCTCTTTAGCGATACAGCTGCGCACATATATGCCAGGCGCTGGCAGGCTGCTGATTTTGCTTTTAAATTTGTTATGCACACGTGGCGTATGAGCAATGCGTTTCGGTTATCCCATTTGCTCTACAAGTTAATGAAGACATTTTCTCTAGTTGTTAACTTGTTTACGCATACGTCAGGTCCTGCGTATAGAACTTCCTAAAAAAAAACGGCAAAAAACGCACACCCATCCCCACTGTGACATGATTAATGTGCCATTAAATGTGATTTTTGGACTGGCAACAGAAACAAAAACAAAACACAAAAAATTTGCTTACATAAAAGTTGAACGAAATGGATATCGACAAGGGAATACTCGGTACTCTTTTTTTCGAGGCGGAAATGCTGGCTTGCTTAGAAGACGGTTGGGAATTGAATGCAATCTAGTACTTTGACATAATACAATTGTTGAAAAAACTTCGGTAGACCCGTATTGGAATACCCAAAAAGTATGCATAAAGTTGATAATATGGAATAATGGGGTATATTCTTTAGTAGGTTACATTATAAAATGTATTAGATTGTACGAAATAGTTTTCTGATCAGATCTAGAACATCAAATTATCCCAAGACTAGTACGATAATCTAAAATGACAATGGTACTCTGTCTTAAGATGAAAAAGTGCCAAATTTCAAGCTGTCTAGAACTTTGGGATTATATTGCTATTGTCATAACTTCAGTGGACTCGTGCCGGATATAAGCCGGTTTAGGTTTGACGAAATAGCTTAATGATCTCGAATATTGGATTATCCCATGTCTAGGGCTGGAATCGAAAATGATAAGGCAGTACTTGGCACCGATTTTAGAGACGGAAAGTTTGACTTGGTTAGATATCGGCCGCCAATTGTGTGCCAACTTTGGAATTATACATTCATTGCCATAAATTCACTCGTACCGTAGTATCCAAGAAGTGTCCACCCAATTTATTATATTTGATTTTGGGGGAACTTAAGTCTTCAGTAGTAACTTTATAAAATTTATTAGGTTTGATGAAATAGTTTAATTATCTCGAATGTCAGATTATTCCATGTCTAGTGCTAGCATCGAAAATGATAAGGGAGTACTTGGCACCGATTTTAGAGACGGAAAAGTTGACTTGGTTGCAAATCGGTATTGAGTGCCAACTGACAAGCAGCCAAGAACTTCGTGACCAACAACAATTGGCATTAAAAGTTGCAACAAAGTGATCAGAGATGAAAGTTCTTTTCGCTCTTAGTCGGTCTGTTTGAGTTTTGATTCTTAATATCTATTTATTAGACATATTTTTGCATCGAATGCAGTGGACCCGAACTGGGTAAACGAAAAATAGATAGAGGAAAACTAAATCTTCAGGCGTTATTTTGTAAAATTGTTAGGCCTAATTATTCACCAATAGAAGTGAGCCTAGTCCTCTGTAATAGCCGAGAATCTTCTTCCTATTTTATTATCGGAGTATTCCCTGTTTAGTTGGACAATCGTAATTGTTAAGGTATTACTCGTTTTTGAGACGGAATCTTTTATGCAAAAGTTGTATCGTGACTAAAATTAAATTTGAAAAAAAATGATCGCAGCTCATTTCTCTCTAAGTCCCTCTGTTTAGGATTTATGGCCATTTAAAGTTTTGATTCTTAATTTCTTCGATTTGTCTAAATTTTGCATAGAAAAAATTGTGAGCCCGTACTAGACAACCCAAATAGTGTCCATTGACTTGATCATATTGGATAGTGGGCCAAATTAAATCTTCAGCAGTTACTATATTGTACGAAATAGCTTTTTGATCTGGAATATCGGGTTATCCCATGTCTAGTGCAAGCATCGAAATCAACAAGGAAAAACTTCGTAGTCTTTTTGTGAGATTTAAATACTGTGTTGGTCAGATGTCGGTTTTGTAGAGCCTAGAACTTTGGGATAATACATTTCTGTCCAAAAATGCAGTGGACTCGCGCTGAACAACTCAAAAAGTGCCATTTAATTGGTTGTATAGGCTGGTGAGGAAATTATAAATCTTCATTCTTACTTTATACGAATGTTGGGCCTATATGAAATAAGGAAGTAATAAAAGTGAGATTAGTCCTCGCTGAAAAGCCTATAATCTTCTTTCTACTTTATTGTTATTCAAAATCGGACTATCCCATGTCTAATAGTAAAATTATAGCAAATACTAGTTTTATCTGTCTATTTCAAAAATGTATACTTTCATCATTAGATTGTAAGACCTACATAAAATTACGCAGGAATAGAAGTGAGCTTAGTCATCGGTGAAGAATCTTCTTCCTACTTTATTGTTGTAGGCAATAAGACCTTCATCTCGAAAATCGAACTATCCTATGTCTAGTATAAAAAATATAACAATCATATGGACCTCGGTAGCGTACTCACCTGTAAAACGGAAGGTCGGTGCTTGGATTCCAACCTGCAGCAATGCTGAAGTATATCTTTCGTGCTTCGAAAAGCTATTAATAAAGATATCTCCATGCTACGGCTATGCTTTCTTTCATTTATCATGACTCTTAAGACTTCCAAAATCCCTGCATTCTTTCGTACAAATACCGCCCAAATACCTCTGCCAGCCCTTAACATATCTTCCGATAAACCCCATATACACTTTCCCCTGTAGAGTATTTGGCCAAAAAAACAAAAAATGCGTGGCAAGCACAACATTTTAGTTAGTCAACACGCGAATGTCTGTCAAAAGGCATGCTAACATGTAAATACATACATCTCCACCTGCCGCACACACGTTCCCCCATGCCGGGAATCATGCTTCCAGATTTTATGGCAATATGGCGCTGTAACACGGTACTGAGCCCGACACGTCTAAGCGGCTTTTATGGCCTTTTTATTGCAACACGTAAAACGCAAATTGAGTAGAGTCAAAGTCCATTCAAGTAGAGTCCTGCTACCAATGCTGGTAATGCTCAGGCCCCACGTCATAAATATTTGTAGTATGCTTAAAAAGAGCAATTGAATAACAAAGGACTTGATGGGAAACACGAGCAAGCCGGAATTACGAGTAATTAAAATTGTAAATGCATCTCAGAGTGCATCAAAATGGATTTTTAAAAGCTTCATCAAGTATTTATGTCTCCATTTGGTTGCTGGAACGAACAACTAGGATGCCGAAGAGTTGAAAAGATTGAATGAAGTTTAACGTTGGGATCGCAATTCTTGTAGTTATGCAGCGAGAGTAACTTTATAGAAAGGTTTGAATAAACTAGTTCCAATTAATATGCACCATGAATTAGAAAAGTGGCGAATCCCTGCCATCTGCGCATAACTATCGCAGAGAGCTCTACTTCGAAACTGAAATCCTGAGATTTTGCAACACACTGCGAATTATGATGTCCATCTGAGCTAATTATCATATCATAAGCCGGTACAGTCAACGGAACATGAACATTTAATAGAATTCTCGACCCAGGTATTATCCGTAATCTTTCGGCATTGCAACAACGTACCCATGATGTATTCTTCTTCTTATTAATTATCGTTTTTATGCTATTTTTCTTTTTTTTCCTTTTCGCCCATTATTGCTTTCGAAACATCAAAAGCAGGAACAATACGAAAACTGAACACGGAAGACTTTTTGTACGAGATATTCGACAAGCTAGTCGGGATTGGACACAAACTCAAAGAGCTCCACAGAACATGTTGTGACTTTTGTGGACTGTTGTAGCGTACTTACCTCTAAATTGGAATGTCGGTGATACGATACCAACCTCGGAGCCATCAGCCGGAGCTGTTTCGGTGTGCATACTGTCGGGTGTGCATTCCCCCCGAAGTGTATCTATCACCTCTTCTGTTTTATGGGTAACCAGCAGCCGATTGATAACGCAACTCCACAGCGGGCCAACATGACTCTACCCGCGATTTGCATGTCAACCAACAGCCACCACCATAATCTCACTAGGGGGCCGAGCTCAATGAGCATGCTTGAACCCATGCTCAATCCGTGGTAACGAATTGAAGTGCTCGGTGGGCCTCCCTTATCAGTCCCGACAGACTCGAATTTGACGGACACCCTGCAGCAGGGGCGGGTTTGACTAGCACTGATATAACTATTTACCTAGGCAATTCTCTAATAATTAAAGACGAGGGTCCGTTTGGATTCGGCTATAAACTGTAGGTCCCTGTTCTCTGCGAATAGAGATATCTTCATGCTCTGCTTATGTAGCGATGAAGGTCTCTTAGCATCTACATGGGAATCCGTCGCGTAAGAAAATTTAAGCAAGAAATTAAATAATGAGCAACGTGTCAACGAAATCAAGAAATGAATGCTCAAAAGTCGTCGACTGAGTGTTAGTGACATTTCTGGTCTTGTTGGACGTCAAGTCACGTCGTTTGGTGCCAAAAATACTCAGTTCCTTGGCAAAACAGCGTTGCATTGTGTGTGTGGAAACCATGCTTGCTGACCAACAAGATAAGATGAAATGCATTTTAATTGTAGACGACCCGGAAACAGCGATCAATCGAATGAATCTCTTGCTATGGACCAGCAAAAAGCAAAAAAAATAACGCCAAAGTCGTTCCAAAATCAAAAATCAAGTTCATGTTGACTGATTTGTTCGATTAGCGTGGTGCACTTTGAGGGGGAATTCAAAGGACCAATGAACGCGTCATACATGAAGTCTATGACCTCACATGGCCTCTCCTGCTCAATTCCTAGTGTCACCTTCACGTTAACTAACTCTGCCACCCTGAGCCATCTGGTGAAAGATTGGGTATCAAAACCCAGTGGGAAACCGGGTCAGGATAGCTGACGAACTATGGTTAAAGCTAGTGTGATGTCGGAATTTGCCTTGAAATTGCAAAAATTCAAGGTAGACAGGAGCAGGAGAAATGGAGGAAATCAAAAAACAAAACTAACGCTTCTTTTATAGTGAAGCTAGCAAGCAGGGCTCAAAAGGGGTAGGATTTATGGTCTCTAAAAAGAACTTTAAGTACCAGCATAAAGCCTAAACCATGGCGAAGATGTAGTCACATGCATTAAATCCCAGAGGCTAAGATGGATAGGACATGTTCTACGGATGGACCAGAACAGAGCACAAAAGCTTGTCTTGGCATATACAACATTCTCCACAAGAAGCAGGGGTCGACCAAGAGTGCGCTCAATTGACCATATAGACGATGACATACTGAAAATGGAAGTAAGGAAATGCCGCGCCCTCGCTATCAGCAGAGACGAATGGAGGAAAATTGTTGAGGAAACCAAAACCCACCCAGGGTTGTAGTGCAGAATGATGATGATGAGTGCACTTTGAATTCCTTCCAAGCGGTCAAATAAGTCAGTAAGGAATATTATTTGAGTGTTATGCGCCGTTTGTGTGAAGCAATTCATCGCAAAAGGTCAGAATTGTGGCGATGGTTGAGTTTTTACATCAGGATAACACAATGTCACAAACCGCTCTCTTACTTCGTGAACATTATAACGTTCCCCCAAACGCCTTATTCTCTTGAATTGGCTACGTTTGACTTCTGGCTATTTGCCAAACTGAAAGAAAACAACTTCGTAGTCATTGTTTCGGTTGGATTAATAAGATGCAAACGGAAACGTAGAGGGAACTGAAGGCGATTCCGGAAAAGCATTTTATTGACTGTATTTTATGTATTTTATAGGACGGCGGGACAAAACAGATTTAGATAAAAGAAAGAAAGATGATATAAATTTTTGAATAGTATAAATAATATAATAATATACAGCAAAATGGGTTTCTTTCAATTACTAATAATAAGTTAGCAGTTAATTGAAATATACCAAATTAGGTTGGAATGTTTATATACAAGAATTGATGAAATAAATAGAATTTTATTGAATTTGCGTCAGTTGCAGTTCAATTCAAAAAATAACGTTAATACAACTGCTAGCGCCATCTTTAAGTGACATTCATTTCAACACGAGTACACTCTGGCGCCATCTATTATTGGTTTTCATATGCAGCAACAACGAAAACAACAAAGGCAGTTAAATTCGAATAGTTAAATTATTTATTTATTTATTATTTGTTCAATTTCTTTAAAGAGTTTAGCGCCTTTCGCAGCTTTACAACTAAAATATTTCAAATAATGCAGTGTTAGTGTTTGTATGTATGCAGTTATTGGTTAAGGCAACAAAAAAAAAATTAATTGAAAAAAAAAACTACTTAAAATTAAGATAGTGTATTTTTTATGTTTTTAGTATTAAATTAAGTGCTAGTCTGACTAATTTGTTCACTTATCATGCAAATATTGACCTTTTCGTGCAGATGATTGATTGAAAAATAAAAGTGTAGATTGTAAATAATTATTATTATTTGATTCTGCGCTCTCTGTAACTTGTTCCTATGACACCCATACATAATATAGCTGGTAAAAATATTGTTTTAAATTTATTATTAATTTGTTTGCAAACAATAAATGAGAGATATTTAAAACTGCCAAATGTTGGAAGACTACAATAATCATAACGTTTTCACCAATAACAGTCAAACATTATTCTCATAATTAATTTGGTCAAATATAAAGTCGCTAAATAAAATTAATTGCTTTGTTAAACTTTTGTGCGCTTCAAACAACAACATTGCTTCAGCTAGCATAAAAGTGTTGAAAAATGTTAAAAGTTATAGGGCCGGGCAATACTTGCTTTACAAGTCAAAGCCAATAAACACCAGCCTATGGTCTAATTTAGTAAAAAGTTGCATTATTATTCAACAAGCGAACAAAAATAGTTTAGTTGCATTTGCTCAACTTAGTAGCAAGCTTGTTTTTTTTTTTTTGTTCATGCTCATCAAGCTTGCACTAGTTCATTTGCACAAGTCGCTCTAACCAACACTAATTTCCCTCATCGATAACAACGAACTAACAACGAACATATCGATAGCTGAGACGATAAATTGCATAGCATTTTTTTTAGTCCCTAGCATTATTGACGATATTTTCCCTCCAATTTTACGAAATAACGACAGATTGCTAGCAAGTATACAATTATTTAAACTTTTCACTATATTTAAGCATAATAAAATGTTGGAAAACTTTCAAAGTGCCCAAAAAATCGGCGAAGGCACGTATGGCATCGTATACAAGGCACGCTGCAATGAATCGGGCAAGGATGTAGCGCTTAAAAAAATAAAACTAGAGGGGTTTGTATTTTATGCGTATATACACACACATACGAACATAATTATAAAGTGCAGCAGCGCGCACAATTTACATATGTTTTAATTAATGCAAAATGCACTGGCATTAACTGCGGCTGTGTTTTGAAATACGCACTCGATGTGCAACAGTGTCCTTCATGAATGTCAAATGCCTGCGGCTGCCCAGATCATACGCGAGGCTGCTCTACGAAGCCCGTGTCCTGTGCGTGCTGCGCTGTATATAAAACCAAAAACGTAGCACCACATGATTCGGCTTTGTCCTGCAGCATGCTCAACAGTGGCAACACCAGCAGCTGGACTAGCTGTTGCTCTTAACTAATGCGGTTTGGTTTTCGTTTTTTTTTTTTTCGTTTTTCAGTGAATCGGAGGGTGTTCCTTCCACGGCCATACGTGAAATCTCGCTGCTTAAAAATCTAAAGCACAAGAATGTTGTGCAGCTGTACGATGTAGTTATATCAGGTAACAATTTATACATGATATTCGAGTACCTCAACATGGATCTCAAGAAGCTAATGGATAAGAAGAAGGATGTCTTGACGCCGCAGCTTATTAAAGTGAGTGCTGCCTGTTTATATATATGTGCGATTTTTTTTTTGACTACATTAAATTTTTCACAACGTTTTGCAGAGTTATATGTACCAGATATTTGATGCGCTAACTTTCTGCCACACCAGCCGCATACTGCATCGCGATCTCAAGCCGCAGAACCTGCTAGTGGACACTGCTGGCAATATCAAGGTGAGTTGGTATGGCTTTCTAACGCTGCAAAAGTATTTACTGTTTTCATCACTTTTAGCTGGCGGACTTTGGCTTGGCGCGCGCCTTCAATGTGCCCATGCGCGCCTATACACATGAAGTAGTTACGCTTTGGTATCGTGCACCGGAAATACTGCTGGGCACCAAGTATTACAATACTAGCGTGGATATTTGGAGTCTTGGTTGCATTTTTGCCGAAATGGTGCGTTTTGTTAGGTAAACTACTGTGACAGAATTTATTCATTTGCTTTTCTCTGTTAGATTACGCTTCGCTCGCTGTTTCCCGGCGACAGCGAAGTTGATCAATTATTACGCATTTTTCGCACGCTGGGCACACCCGATGAGAATAAATGGCCAGGCGTTACACAGATGCCTGATTTTAAGGCCAAGTTCCCTAAATGGGATACCACCAATGTGCCTGCAGATATACGCGAGCATGAGGCACATGATCTCATCATGGTATGTGCTGAATTGAAAACCAACTTTTTGAAATACTTGTTACACTTGTTACACCCCTACAGTCCATGTTGTGCTATAATCCCAATTTGCGCATATCGGCCAAGGATGCGCTGCAGCATGCCTATTTTCATGATGTAAAACATGTTGCCGTTGTTGCACTGCCGCTAGACAACAATGTTACATCACGTCTTAGTCAGACGGCTAAGTCTATAATTTGACTGACTGCTCTATCTTTAATCTTAATAAGTTATGTAAGTCACATTGGCTAAACGTTGTTTTGCGCAATGCAATTGTATAATCGATAACCATTTGACCATATTCTTCCAGCTAATGGGTAAATCGAGGCTTGAAGAGATACTTCAAATATACGCTCAAACAAATTTATTGCATCGAGTACATCACAAATTCTGTTTATTTACCAGGGGTGCAGCCAAAAGTATAGACGTCGCGGCACAGATTGTGGTCGTGTATGACGCATTTTGGCATGGGATCGTTGCCGATAATGAGGCGTGACTTCTGACTCGTCGTCGTTACCTGCATCACTGTCAGCTGCATTCGTATCGCTCACCTCGTCAAGTTCTTTATTTTGATTGGCGATACTGGTAATGCTCGCGTTGTCTTCGTTGTCTTCGTAGTCATCGTTTTCTGCTGCTGCAGTCTCCTCAGCACGTCGCTTTGTTGTATTGGCTAAGGGGCGCAACTTGTGCACTTTACGTTTGCCAGCGCTCACACGTTTTGATTGTTGTTGCTCAGTTGAGTCTTGCTCCTGGGGCTCATAGAAATGGCGCATAATCTGCTCTTGATCATGATAGTCCTGTGCACTAAAACGCTGCACAGCATAGTAGCTATTTGAGTCAGCATCGAAGAAAAACATAGGCATCGATTGTGGTGCCTCATTTGCTGCCATGGAAGACACTGAAGCGCCTATTTTGTAATAGGTATAATGCTCATCGTTGGGCTCAGCATCGGCTGCATAAGGATAATCATAGACAGGCTGTATGCGTTGACGTTTCTGTGACTTGCGCTTTTTGGCAGGTTTGCGCTGCTTGCGTCTGCGCTGACTGTGCGTCATGTGCTCCTCATAGGGATCCTTATTGAGCTGCACATCCAAAGCTTGATAGTCAATAAGGGGCGGTGTTTCTATTATATTTGCGCTGCCATCGTTAAAAAAGTTGGCCAAAGGATTTGTGAGATTGCCCAAGTTAAAAGCGGGACGCACGCCACGCACCAAACTGTTCCAGACGCGTACTAAAGGACGCTCGGTGGTGCTATCCTCAGCAGTTGCATCGCGCGCCTCGGCAGCATAGTCGTAGTCGAAGGAGGTGACTGCAGGCTGAAAACTATAAAAGTTGTTAGAGAGCTTAAAGTCGAATGTGCTGTGCAGGATTACTTACGCAAATTTCTGCGGTGCAGCCGCAGACAGCGCTAGGCTGCTGAGCAGCAACAGTGCTGCCGCCAATTTTGTGCACATTGTTGGTCGAGACTAGTAAGCTTGCTGTAGCTGTTGCGCGTTGCCGCTGTCGCCTGATTGTCAACTAAAACTACGCTGCAGTCGCTCCGGCACGGTAAGTTTAAGCATATTCGTTCGTGCCATCATCAACCCAATTCTTCGGCCAGCGCTTTAAGCATTATTAAATGGCCATCTTCATTAAGTCCACTTGCCTGCCTTTATGTGGCGCTCATCTAATTTAAATGTATCTGCATGTTATATCAAGATCTGCAAACATCGCCACTTATTAGCGAAAGTCTTTCTTTTTTTTTGTCTTTGCAATATTTGCATAACATACTCGATATATATATGGTGCAAATTAATACGTTCTGAGGTGTGGGTATCGTTAGTCCCACAACTAATTTGTAATTTATGCGCCGCACTAGCCCAGTTTGGTGCTAGTGTGGCAGTTTATTGCGAAAGTCTTTCACTTGGGACAAGCATGATGGCAGCTGCCAATCTTAGGCAATTCTATGTGGAGCGCTTTGTTATGGAAATTGCTTACACCATTAAAATACCTTTGATGGTAGCTAGCGTTGGTGATAGCCAATACCATTGGAGATCTTTATTGTATTTTTATGCAGATGTCACAAGAATTCTATAATAGAATTCTATTTCGAAGCCTACACAGCAATCAAATGCCAAATCAATTAAACTTTTAGCAAAGATTCAAATTGATGAAAGGTGTTTGGTTTGGGAATAAATAGTCTCGTTGACTTTAAAAGGTATTTGTATAGGGCGTGTTTTTATCTTAAGTGATAAATTAATGTTTTTATTATTTTTGTCCAAAATTTAAGTAGCTTTGCAACAAACCCAAAGTGGAGTAAGTGTCGGTGTGCTAAACAGAGAACTAGATACCACAGACTTATAGAATGAGTAAATGACCTGACAGACTTATTTTTGTTATTGTTTCTCATAGAGCTAGATGTGTCAAAATATGTGCCACCTAAAAAGAAAACAAGATTAGGCTGGTTTCTTTTTTAAAGTCAGAATCGAAGCTATTGTACTATCAATATGGGCCGTCACACCTTATAAAGGAAATGACGTGTAATCACTTTTTGTAATTGTAGCACATGATTGGAAGTGCGACTACACTCTCCACGCGAGGGCGGTTGGTAACAGGCCCCTTAGTGAGGTCATGTCTCTTATAAGGGGTTCAGGCTAATGGTAGCCAGAGCGGGCGCAGGGAAGAAAACTCTCCAAATCACCTTTAAGGCACTGGCCCCCCTTAACAGTATAAGAGGCTATTTATGATTTCACAGTGAAATCAAACCAAGTACACTCTACATGGGCTAACCACCTTTGTGGAATCCTTACGTCCATGTGACGTCTGGGCACTCGGATGTGCAGGTCCAAAATCCGCTTCCCTTAAATGGGACCAAATACATTATGTGAGAAAAACATACCTACTCACAGGCGCAGCAGGCTCGATATCCAGATCGTTAGAGAGCCTGCTTTTGGAACCACCTTCCAAATCACTCGAAGGAGTGAAGGTCATGGAGGTTTCATCCTCTTTTGTAGCGCCTCCTCTGACAGGTGTACCGCCTCCCCGACTGCTGTCTTCAATGTGGGCAATCCAGCCCACTGGAAAGCTCCGCTGAGGATAAGACTGCAGACACAGGGTTCTCATCTGATGAGGCGTCAGAGATGGAACGCAGCGCAGGCTGCCCAAGCCAAGACGTTGCCCGGGGTCGTCCTTGAAAAGACTATCATGGACAATCCAGTCTTGGATACGACTAGATACGCTAAATTAGCGGATATAGTTAATCCGGGCAAGGAAAGTACCAGAGTCGAGAAAGAAATCGATGGTACTTTGTTCCATCCATTTTGCTTTCAAAATGGCAGGAGTCCTTTCCTATAAAGCAGTGTCGGAATCCTCACCCAATAAGGGTGTTGGAGGATGCGCATTGGTGCTAGGGATCGACGAAGCGTCAGTGAAAGTTGGATTGTAACCTTGCGTCTCCAGCAAGTGCTTTTAGCGGAATACTACTATCCCTTTTTAGGGGTTATAGGAGCCTCAGAAGTAACTGCTGGCGCGCCTTACCCCGGGAATGCCATGGCTTTATCAGAAACTATATTCACGCAAATCAACCTACAACACAGCAAAGCGGGTACTACAACTGTCTGCAATTCTCGCGCTGTTTTGCATACACAATCTCAAGTAAGCTTCGTGGCTAAACGTGTCTGTGGACTGGGAGGGGTCACCAGGGGAAGTATCCTACAAAGTGAAAGATGCACATGACCTGCACAACTCTGAAGCAATTTTAAAAATTTTTTATATTTGAAATTTTCTGTAAATAAATGGGAAAATATAAATTTCCAAATATCAAATAACCCTGCGAGTTTTTAATTTTAGACGTTCTCTTGGTGGTTCTGTAAACACTGAGTAGGACAAATATCGGTATTCTATTCGTTTTAGGCAAAAACCTGTTGTAATTGTAAGGGATCATTATTATGCCATACTGTGTGCGGTATAGGTACTTTCAAGGCTATCGCAGAATCTGTTAGAATTCTTCAATAACGCCCGTCATTGAAGGTTGTATTTGCTCCATTTTCTTCTTTGAAAGAATGGGTACCGATGTTCCCATCCGTATAAACACCGCACCAAATAGACAATTTTTGATCGTATAAAGGTTGTACTTCAATTAAGGAGGAACCGGCGAAATGCATGTTTAGTTTCCAGAACTGAGAATTTATTTTGAATGTAAAATTGATCAATTTCGGCACGTTCTTTTGGCGTGAACTATTCCATGGTATAAATTGTCTTGGAATGACGCTTCCAACATGGTATGACGTTAGTCGATCTGTAAGTTATGTCAGAAGTTATAGAGTTGAACGTTGCTTCCAATTTAAATAGCCTACCATGTATTTTAGGGACGTTAGCGATCAAGATGCGGAAAATAATTTTTTGACAAATTGCAAGACTCAAATCTGTACCAAGTTCAAACTGAGCTTGAAAGCTCGAAAGTAGTACTAATTATAGCGGTATGGGATTATGATTGATTTTCGCATTCGATGAAGTAAGAATTTGTATGGGTTTTACTAGAACATCGAAGTTTTTAAGCGGATTGTGAGAATGTGATAAGACAAGATAGATAAATAAACGAGTTATTTTCTGAGTGGATCTTATAGAACCCATCGAAGGGGTATACCGTACAGTATTACCATTGGTAAAACAAGCTAGTAACCGTACTGTTGCTTTTGAAGCAACAGCCGCAGGAAACAGAGAGCCTACAAAAACTTTAGATCGACAACGAGCTACTATCAGTAGCTTTTTATTAATATTTATTTCCGAATAAAACTGAAAAGTAAGGCATTGCTTTCGAAATAAAGTAGTTTTTCAAGTAAAACCGAAACATATTTCCGAAGTCCCACTACTCCACAAAAATGATGATTCAAAAACAAAGATTTGAATCTTATGCTTTAATTTCATATTATTCAGCAATTTGTCAAGTCCTTCCCGGAATAACTTGATTTACCGGGATTTGGTAAACAATTTCAAGCGCAATGAAAATAAAAAACAAACACACGCACACACACACACACATGCTAGATGGGCAAAGAAAATTCCTAACAAGTGTTTTTCTTTGCTCAAAAATGCCGAGAGAGAGAGAGAGAGAGTGTGTGTGTGTCGTGCGTGTCGGTGAGAAAAGTCAAGAGAGCGGCCTGCCGCCAAATGAGAGCGGAAGTGTGCTTTTGAGAGCACAAAAAAGCAAAGCTTTGGCCTCCACAGCAACGTGCCATGGCCGAGTTAAAGACGCTATGCGACGCGCGTTCAGGAATTCCATAAAGCCAAAACAGTCTTATGTGAGATTCCTGGCCAGAAACGACTGCGAACACGTCGCGGCGCGCCTAAACCGAGCTAAAAAGAGGAAAAATAAAAAAAAAATAATAGAAAACTGTTACAAATTGGTGCCTAGGAAAAATAGTCAAAAGGCTATTTTAAGTGGCAGTTGCGTTGGCCAAAAGGAAGGATAGACGAGAGTGCGCGCCGTTGATAGCATAAGAAGAGTTAGTAGTAGTTCCTTCCACTTGTGTATGCAAGCCTACATCTATAAGTCAAGTGTGTGAAATATATATGTGTATTGTATATATACATCATATACATATATATACATCAACTATATATGTATGCATGTGCGTGCCGTGCGTGTACGTGTGCGTGCGCGTTTTATGTATCCGTGCAATTCGTTCGGTTTTTCAGGCACACGATATGCCATACATCCGTACATCAGCGAATTTGCCAAATTATTTGGCAAAGAGTTTGCCATTTTAATTGAATTAGATTTTTAAAATACAAAAAAAAAAAAAACATTGAGGCCCCAAAAGCAAACCCTTTTATATAAGCGAATTTTTGTGCCAAAAGAAAAGTGTGGAAAATTGCGCAAAGTTTTGAGCTTGCGCTTGTTATTTTCTTCTGCCTGGGGCAATGCCATTAAGTGCTTAACTATATTATATAAAAACATTTAATGCTTCATCGAGCCCATAATATAACATAAAAATGAAAATGAGAAAAAAATCAAACCGCTTACCAATGCACTACAAACATTAAAAAGAAAATGCATATAACTTTTGAGTGCTGCCAAAAGATAACCAAATATAATAAAAATGTTTAACTGTTTCCACTGTGCAAGCAATTTCCTCTTAAACCATATACGAGTAAAGGGTGTTTTTTTTCTGTTGAAACGTTGTTTTATAGTCGGTTATAGGTTTGGGTATGTAGGAAGAGATTTGCTTCGATTAACGAAGATAATGAATGAGTGGTCTATGTTTAATAAGAGTCTTTTATGTGGAAAGAATTGCTTTGAGATAATGAATGATTTATTTTGGACTGCAATGTATTGAGTAATTTATTGTGCAATTTTTCATGCGCTATAAGCAATATAGCAAGCTTTTCCTATACCTCCAAAAACTGTTATCTGAAATATTTTGTAAAATACGAAATTCTTAGCATTCCATTTTAGCTTAATTCATTTTCCAATTGCTAAGTAAATGATTGCTATTTTTTGAGTTGAATAAGCATGAAATCGGGTAAAGTTTACAAGCATCTCCAAGAACCGCTTAAGCGACTTAGTTGGCTTTTGACAGAGAATCTGGTGGATATAACAGCCTAAGGCAGACGCTGTGACAAGCTAAGTTGCAAAAACAAATATCAAATTAATTTCCCTAGGCTATAGTCATCGCTCCAAAGGTGGAGCATCTCTATGCGAAGACTACAGCGACCTACAGTTTATAGCCGATTCCGAATGGCGGTGTCCTCAATTAATACATATTGACTTGGGCAAATTGCGCCTATTTACTTGCTAGCTATGTCAGTGCTAGACAACTTCACCAGTGCTGCAAATACGTTACCACTACGCTACTGAGGCCCATATCTATATATTCTTAACGAAATAAAGTGCCAAAGTTGTAGTCCTCACTAGTCTGCGGAATTATTGTATATACCAACTTGTCAGAAAGGTTGTCGAGTTTTTCGCGCTTCCTTACTCTGAGTCACCCAATTTGTTGACTCTTTGACTTCGTAAATTGCCTTGTAGATCCTCACAATTCATTTTTAGACTAGCGTTTGATACAATTCTCCTAACTTATTCTCCTAACCTAACAAACGGTTTGTAACATCAAACATTTGCAATATTTTCATGAATAGAATGCCGTGGCGTATGAACTATAAGCAGTACGAAGGTCACCTTGTTCATTCAAAGCCTTCATTCGCGCATAAATCCAATGTCATAATTACTTATGCTAGACGTCTAAGATATTCATTTAATCGATTTGAAAAAACGTATAAAGTTACACCAAACTTTTAATTTTTATATATTTTAATCTTAATCAAAGAATAAACTTTGTTGATTTTTTTACTTTTAAACTTATTCAAAGATTACGAAGTTTTACACCCGTAAATATAAAGATGTCAAGCTTTCGAGTCATTTATTAAAAAACGTGAACTTAGTTCCAAATTTCATGTTCATCTCGCTTCAATTAACGATACCCAAGCTCCCAAAAAAGCACCCTCTATGCACGTTTATATGAAAAATTGGCTGTGCAGTCAGTCAGCAAGTGTTCAAATGACAGGCTTAGGAACTGGCTGCTTTCCTGGCTTACTAGCTGACTGACTGACTACCTGCCCCCAAAGGGCTCTTCCACAGACACACACACACAAACACACACACTCGTTGTGTACTACATTTTGACACATTGTGCCATATATTCGTGTGGCATGAAGGTACTACTTGGGTACGGCGCCCGGCTACCGCCTACAATTGCTGGCGGCGACGGGTAAGTCAAGTAAAGCCAAACCTCGTCTGTTTGGCTGTCAAGGTGTATGTGCGCGCTTTTAGACATGTGTGTGTGTGTGGGTGGGTGGGTGTGTGTGTTTGTGTGTTGGCCAAGGCCTGTCAAGCAAAATATATAGTAACAAAACAAAAACAAAACCCAGAACTAGCTGCCAGCCAGAACAACAATATAAACAGCGAAACCACCACTCCCGAGCACATATACAAATTGAAACATCTTTCAAGTGCAGGTTTTGTGGTTGCCAACGAAAATACTAAAAGCCCCTACCCTTCAGAGGCGCCACAAGGCACTTTACAACCCTAGCAACTAGTTATTTTATTTAGAACTTGGAGAGCTAAGGGGTGTATATAGTTTTGACAAATTTTTTGTGACAGTGGGGGATAATGTTGTCGTTGATTGTATCAGTCGGGATGGATAGCTGGGAGCAGAGATAGTATCGAGATGGCGGTTTATTTGCTGGCTCTTCTCTACTGAGCAGGCTATTTTCTCTTTAAGAACTCTGAAAATTTGCGAGATTTGAAAATACGAAATTCTTTAATTGTGCGACATGATCGCTTACCCTTGGCTTAAATTGGCCTCTAATAAACGAAAATTTGCCTAAACAAATTTGTCAACAATTTAAGATAATAGAAATTGGTTTCAATCCAATCCATTTGATTATTTAATCTTGCACAACTAGGCAATTAATAACGCGTCGTGGCTCAATCAAAAATTTGCGCAAACAAATCTTTCATAAATCAGCACTTATCAAACAATTTTTCTTGTATTTATTGTACTTCTTTTCTAACAATAAATATACAATCTTCTCTACTATTTAGATGCTAAATAATTATTATCCATCTGGCCTTGCAATACGTAGATTATCGAAAAATAAATCATCAAACAAGTCCAAGTAGTTTGAATGCAGAGATATCAAGACATACTTTGCAGTACTTTGCTTTGAGAAGAAATTGAACTAAATATAACAATATGAAGTTTCCTTTTTTTAAGACAACAAACAATACTTCAAATGTATAGTCTATGTCAAATGTCTACAGATCGTCTTTTGAAAAGACACATTATTTATTCGCAAAACAATGATTTTTTGAAAAAAAAAAAAAGATTGAAGAAATAAATTAAAAATTTCCTGAATTTTAAACTAATTAATTTTTTTTGTTTACATTTTTTTTTAAATTCATTTCTCAAATTTCGAGCTTTGTTTTTTTACTATCTATGCATTCATGCAAAATACAACCATAGAAATTTAGACAAAATAGTGACTTTACTCTTGTACGAGATGTAACTTTAAATCGTAACAATACCATGTCCATCTAACAAACTAACAATTTCTTTAAGAAGAACAATTTTTTTTGAAAAACTTAAATAGATTCGTTACTATCTGTGCCTTTTATGCCGAACACATGCAACCACAGACATTAAGATAATGACCTCATTCTTAAAGAAACACTTAATTTGTAACAAGAATTTTCATGTCCGCCTAACCAACTAAAAAGGTCTTTGAAAAGAAAAATTTTTTAGAGATAATGCTTTGAAACTTAATAAATGGTTGCTTATAAATACATATATTTTCAGTTTCCATTCTCTCTGTGTGAGAAAAATTTCTTAAAGACAAATCACAGATTAAGAAGATAAATCCAATTTTCCAACTTGTTTCGCTGCAGTCTGCTATATCATCTACACTCAAACTTTTGAGCAGCATACCATATCTCCCAAATTCCATAACGGTCGACGTCTGTGTAAAATTCATAAGCGAAATAGCAAAACTTAAAGTGGCCTTGACTTTCTGCAAGAACTATCTTTTCGTTAAGAAATAAATATTCCCTGAATTCCATCTTAAGGCTTCTAGTTTTTTGTCAGCCATACTGCTGCATCATCTTATTTTTGTCTAGTGTCTTCTAGTTGTTGTCATGAGTTGGTCACACTAATCACCATTGCAACCAAAATGTTAATAATATTTTCTAAATTATAATATGCACAGCTTATTTTACTCACATTCTTCGCCTTTCTGTAATGCGGGGTATCTAAAATTCGGCCAGTCCCCAGCTTTACCCTAAGTAATTTGTTTTTGTTGTAGGTGTCTGGCGTCTGCCAAAGAGTGTGCCACTTTCGTTTTCGGCTAATGGTGTGTGTGTGTGTGTGTGTGAGTGAGTGTGGGTGCAAGAGAGTGTGTGCGTGTGTGTGTGTGTGTGTGTGTGTGTGCTAAAGCGTTGTGCTTGACCATAACCACTAAAAATGTCACATTGCGTATACGCCGCGTTGTCCTCGACCATTGCGCTGTAAGCTCGTTTACTTTTTTAAGCAGCTCCCAAGCACTTGCTCACGTTGATAAGCTTACTTGTGCGCGCGCTCTCATTCTCACTCTCTCGCTGTCTATAGTTCTTGCCACTCTCCCACACACACACACACACACGCAGGCACACAAGCACACACTCGCTAACGTGTCTCTCTCTGTCTCTTTTGCTCTCTGCTGGTTACTCTTTGGCAGCTGTTTTGTTTGTTTGTTTTTTGTTGTTTTGAATTGTTTTCCTTAACCGTAAACAGCGACTATCAGCTCACTTATTGTTCTCCTCTTCTCCTCCTCTACTCTTCTGCTGACTAGCATTAGCCCCTTCGGTTTGCTTTTCCCCTGTAATCTTCTACAACTACTTCCGCTTTTCTGTTTATTTTTGTTTGGCAATTTAAATTTTATTGTGATTTTCATTGTGCACAAACATCAAGTAACGTGCAGGCATCTCTTTTATAGAGCAATTCCCGGCGCCCAAATGTATGCTAGGCGACCCAGCCAGAGCACAGCATCGGCATTAATCTTAAAGGCCACCACTAGGCATATTTATGGACCACTTTACATTCATAGTGCAGCCAAAGTGTTTACCAAATTTTTGGCCAAAAATCACTTGCTTTTTACTTTTACTTCGATTTGCTCACCTTGACCTGAAGTTGGTTATGAAATACAATAAATAAGAATTTTGGAAGGTTTTTAGTGTTTTGTAAGTTAGAAGGCCAATTTTCTTGGTTTATCTGTAAGAGACGTAAAAATGAAATTGACATAATCAAAATCTGATTTTCTTTTGTTGGGGCTTGTTGTTTGTTGCTGGAAGTAGCTAAAAGTATGAGATTTGTGATAAACCCATTCCAGATATATCTAGCTCACACACACTTACTATGAATGTGCCTTAAGTTTGTTGTGCGCTATTTGTTCAACAGATTTTGATTCATTTGCATTTAATGCTATCCAAAAATGTGTGGGCCTAGTTGGCGTAGTCGTAATGATTGGATTCGATTCCACCCAACAGCACTGCTGCATTTGTCTAGCACTGACATAGCTAGCAAATAATAGACGTTATTTACCTAGAAAAGTTTCTGTTAATCAAAGACGCCGCCGTTCGGATTCGGCTATAAACTGTTGGTCCCTGTTCTTTTCGAATAAAGACATCTCCATGCTGCGCCTTTGAAGCCATGACCATAGTCAAGGGCAACAAATATATTTATTTATTTTATCGAAAAGTGAAGTTAATAGCTTCAGACCTAAATGAATCATTAAGAAACATGAAGTTGATTTGCCCTTTATGTTAAGGCAAACTTAAGGGATAGCGCGGCACTAAAGTAACCGAATCAACTTTCCCGACAATATTTTTAACTTGATTCGGATCTTTCTTTGTTATTTTTAGATGTAGATTTATATTAAGCTGCAAAATGAATTGATCTAACATTGCTTGCTATGAGTCAACATAAGACGATTAGATGGAAAATAAACTATTTTGATAGTTGTGCTTTTGATTGCAAACTTTAACCTTTTGTTACCTCAAACTAGCAAAATAAATGCCTCTTAGTAGTGCTTCGGGAGCATCAAAAGTTTTGCAATATATATCGTAGACATATCGACGTGTACCATCTTTGGTAAGGTTTTGTAGTATTGATGTTATATACACACCTTACAGGCTTTAACAAGTTTTACATAATTTAACAACACTATACTATCTATTAATAAGTTGCTGGTTCTAAAAGTAATAAATAGTATCTAGTTTGCAATTGAAAGCGCCTAACTTTCCTTTTAATAATAAACATTTTGTTTGAATGTGTTTCCCAAACTGAAAAATGAAAGATTTTTGTATTTTAAATAGCTAACATAAGTGCAGAATATGCTAGATATTTAGCCAACGAAATTCGTATTTTAAATTTTGATTTTAATGATAGGACTAACAACCAGTAGCGCTAGAAAAACATAGACTTATTCCATGATTTATACCGAAGCTTACCTTTTGTCGTATTATCATTATTAAACTTAGGGTTTTTACCCCTAAAAATATCGAAAGCATCTGTTTCTCCAACGCTGCTAGTTAGTCTTGTCACTGAAACTAAAATCTATGATACAAAAAATTCTTGTAGCTCTTAGTTTTCAACTGACGATACAACTGCATATTCTGAACTCCGTAGTCCCCAAATGACGTAATAACTTAACCACCCCCGCCACGCAGAAATGACAAATTGCAATGATATGCCAGATAATACTATTATGCCTGTCAGCGCTTTTAATGCATTATAAGTAGTTTGAAATAACCCTACAATTAGGTTTGATACTGTGGGTGGCATTAATGAAATTTTTAAATTATTAAAACGAAACCATCAACTATTATTATCTGCAGAATTTGAGTGGCAGTTAGCGGCAGTAAATGACAATTGCCTTGATTGCTTTAAGTGGGAGGGAGGGGGCATTGCAAATGAATACCACAGCGATTTACCAACGGACACATTTCGAATTAAGTTTTTTTATTAAGTTTAAGTTCATTGCCAGGGCTTAAAGGACGAAAGGAATTAGATTTTTAAATATTATAAATCGATTTAGACAGAATTTTTTGTTTTTCAAGAAATTCTTATATAAAGCTTAGCTTTTGTTTTTAGTAAATCTTTATTGTTTGCTATATTTAAGATCTGTCATTTTAGGATGAAATAATTGCCATTTATGATTGATAGGAGACAGAGTATGCGAAATTACATTGTGAATGATACAAACATATGCAATATGCTTTTTGTAGGTTTATTTTTCGGTGGCGCCATCTGGTTAGAAAAAAAACAATAAAAAATCCCTTTGACCATGCCTCATCAATAGATGTTGAAAGAGAAAACAGAAAATCCGAACGGCGTCGTTTTGAATTTATAGAGGTTTAACTAAGTAAATAGCGCCTATTTACTTGCTAGCCAAGTCAGTGCTAGTTAATTGCACCAATGCTGCAGTATGGTATTGAACTACCGACCTTTTTTTAGAGCCAAGCGCGCTACTACTAATCTACTGCTAAGGCCTACTAACCATCTACTTATATTTCAGAAAAAATTTCATTTATGCTCTTCGGCTTCGCTAAACGAGTGGCAGGCACTTCAATCCAGACTACAACGACTACTTGTTACAATCTATTTGAAAAGCGTAAGGGATTTGTTCATATTTTGCTATGGTTAAGCTCCTTCTAAGGAGCAAATTCAGTACTGTTCGTCATTTTGAAGCCGGATTGCGTCATCGCAAAAAATGTTGGTTTTTGTCAGTTATCCATCGATAAGTCTAATTATGGAAGTTTCTTTTAAACCAGCTGTTGTCTGCAGAACCGGTAACCACCAATTGAATACGCTGTTCGTTTGACAGATCTTTAAGTTGTCACGGCTGAGCTTACATCTTAATATAATGGTAAAGTTTCCTGCATCTTACAATTCTCTTTAAGGATTCCCCGCTTCAGACCGAGATTGGTACTAGACTAATTTCCAACCAGCATACGGAATAATTTTTAAGCAAATACTTTTTTTTCCCGATATATTCGTATCTTACTACATAGAAGGGATTTATTCTCTGCAAGTAGCCATCGATCCAAATCTCATGCTTTACTTGGTAATAAAGTCATGGTAATAATTTCCACATAGTTGTTGTCATCCTAGTCCGTAGTAAGTGAGTGCAGTTGTTCGTTTTGCATGGTTTCTTCCCTAGAATACTCTGAAGACTATCCTAGCCTCTTTTTACGTGATCTGGCTGTAAAGCAAACTTTGCGCTTTAGAAAAACTTCTGTAATAATTCTTAGAAAAATACGATCTCCAGTAACGCCATCATGGGCGTCTGCACCACTTCTACTATCAATTTCATTTCAAAGCGGTTGGAAACATTTGTTTCGTTAAGAAGATTAATCAGGCTAAATCCTTTATTCTTCATGTTTCAGCAACGTTTTTTGTTTGTGCTGAAATAAATGCTCCAGAAACAAAGTTTAGCTTTAGTAATCTGACAAAAATATTTAACGAAATGCTGGAAAACACTCTGCCTCAATTATATTGAATTCTGCGCATACTGTCTGTCTTCCTATAGATGAGGATTATAATCCCAAGTCCCTCAGCATTATTTATTTACTGCGTGATTCATTTGCTGTTTATAAAAATTGTAAAAGCTTTTGTTCTACTCATTTGAAGGGCATTGTTTTTTTTTCGTTTCTCGCTTTTATAAATATGCCTCTTTTATCAAAATAAACCATATAACTCAATCTGCCTGCCTTTTTACTTTTTACAAAATGTTCACGCATAATTCCAGCCCAAATTCATCAAATAGGCGGCCCCCCCTTTTTCGAGTCAAGCATATTAAAGTCCAACGCCCTTGTCAGTCCTTAGCCTATTATAATGACAACAACAAAAAACATGAACGAAATTTGTTTCTATTTTGTTTTCGATTCTCGTACAACTTGGCAAAAGGCCAAAAATGGTTACCTACTACCTTCTCCTCAACGTTTTGCAATTTCCGTTTCCGTTTTACTAAAATGGCAATATTTTGTTCATTCTTTTCGTTTTTTTTTTTGGCTACGTCGTACCGTGAGCTGTCATTGTTGTAGTTGTCGTTGTCGTTGTCATTGTCGCCTTCTGTCTGCTGTCAGACCCTTCAAATTTTCCACCACAAACCACAAGAAAATTGTAACTGAAAATGTGAATTTTCTAGCCATTAGCTATGAAAATTTTCTCCGACATGTGCTCTCGACTAAAAATGTCGTTTTTGGTAAGCTCATTAAAACGTTATAAATATACATACGATATGAACAATTTGCATTTTACATAAGTAACCAGGTAATTTTGAGTTCTCCGCATACCTCGCCGAACCGCTGCGCTTAATTATTAAGCATTTGGCTGCAAGTCAGTAAACAGCACGACCTGTTGGAGCTTCCCACTTTTAAGCTCATACATAGAGACAGTACCGGTTTGGGCTTGGGCTGTGGGGGCGCATCATACTATGAAACTTAGTTTGTGCAAATGAAGAAATGAAAAAAGTGAGATATTTCAAGGGAAATAGAATTTATTGCTATAAACTACAGATAAAATATCAAAAAGGTATTTTTATTGTATTAGCCGGCACTGCATTCTCCCAAACCCTAACTCCAAATAACATTATTATTAATGTAATCCAGATAGGGTCGTATTTCCAGAAAGCTGGCTGCAATGCGATTATTCGCATTTACCGTCTCCAATTGCAAGCCAACTAAATAGAAAAACTTTGGATCATCGTTTTCGACATGCACACCCACCAATGGAGCACCCAGATGATAACGTTCATTGCGCTGTAGATAGCCACAGACAGTGCTGCTGCTGCTAATTAGATTCGGATGTTTTTGCCGACACCATGAGCGACTTATGGTCTTGACCCAGGTTTTATTCTTAAGATCTTTGGTAACCGGAAAACCGGCTACAAAGAACAGCTGACCAATAAGCGTATCATTTAGCAGTAGAACAGGCGGCATACAAACAGGCATAACATTGGGTGATTCCTCAATAGATTTCTCCAGTGTCAGTACAGCTAAACTATTTCGAAGCGTAAGTGGATCATAATCGGGGTGTATGGCTATCTCGGAGAGCACAATTTCCTGTGCAGGTAACACACAATATCCTTGCACACAATTCAATGCTTGCGCATTGGCGGATTTATTCCAAACACCCAGCTGCACGGAGTAAGCTTTGGGTTCGCCTTTGTACTGCACAAAGCAGTGGGCAGGCGCCAAGAGACTGCGGCGTGAGACAAGCACAGCCAGGCAGGCGTTGGTGGGCAAGTTGACTTTGTCTGTGGGGTAGTTGAGTGAAAAACGCTTGTTTGCGAAAAATTGCAAGTTTATTGTTTGGACTAAGCTTACCATTGCTATAGACAATGCGTCCCAGCCACTGATGCTCTGTGGGCACAGCAAAAGGTGCCTGCTTTATCATTTGCGGCTCATCCAACAAACTGCCGCATTCGACATCATCGGGCAATTGCGCTGAGCTCCAGCTTAAGAACGCTATGAGAAATCCCAACACAGCGGCACGTTGCATTTTGTGGGGCTATCGGAAAACAACTGAATGAATGCATACACCTAGAGCTGGGAATTAACTTAAAGCAATTTAGTCCGACGTAAACTACGTCGCTCAGAAACATGTTTGTTCTACGACGCGCTCTCTTTGGAGCGGGGCGCTGGCAGGCATTTCAAAACTTTTGCAAAACGAGTTGTAGGGCATATAGGTTTTTTGATGTTCTACGTCGCGAGCAGCAATCTAAGTAGTAAAATTATGTAAAAATTGTCATCCCAAAAGCATTTTTACAAACATTCATGCAACAAGGTAACCAAGTTGTTTTTTAGACTTTACCAATGATAATATAATACTGGAGGCGTTCCGTATCTACATGCGCATTCCGCACTCTAATTTCGGCAGCTATTCTGTACTTTTTCAAAAAGCAAGCTTTGTATGTTATAGTTGTAATAAGTTCAACAAGGGCATCCTAAAGATTGTATCTTGAAGATGAGTTCGTTGTGCCATACGGAGTCACAAGCAGATTTGACATCTAACCGAACCATACCAGTGATTCTTTTTGCTTAAGTTTCTGTCACAATCTTAAATTTTCCTTCAATTATTAATAAACAGCAATGAGCTAAACATTTTAAGCGAAACTTTGGCAAAAATTAAGTATACATTTTTTTTTGGCATGTAACCACCATTACCACGAGTTACAAAACCCACCTTTAAGTATAAATTTTAAGGATTTTAACTTTGAAAATCGAGGTCAAGAAAATAAAATTGATTCAATTTTCTACAAAATATAATCGACTAGCATGAGCAACCACCCACTATTCATGCTTCTACATTTGCCTCTACGCAGCGATATTGTTTTAGAATATTATCGCTATTAACAGCGATATCTCCATACCCCGCCTTCGAAGCGATGACCATAGTCAAGGGTGAATAAATTTATTTTTATTTTATATGCTCAACATAAAAAATATAAAACGAATGTGTGTTCGTAGAATTATTATAGTAAAATATACTCGTAGCGTTGTCTTCTTTTAAAACTTAGTGTATTTTGAAGTCTTCTTAAGCGATGCTACTTTTTTGCTGCGGAAAAGATGTAAATTTTGTTTATCAAATCATTATAAACCCGTTATTAATGCATAATGCTGTACTACTATGGATTGCACTTAGCACGTTTTTATTAGAAAAAAAAAATATGACAAGATCTTAATGCCAATTGTGGGTTCTCCAAATCTCTATGACGTCTTTACGAAACTTTGCAAAACGTAGAACCTTCTTCGAACGTTTAATCTTGATTAATATTTTCCAATATCCAATTCATCGATGGCCGTAGATCTTGAAAGACCAAAATAGTTGTGGCAGTTTCTATTAGATTATGCACATTAACCAACATGCCAATTAGATAGAAATTTTTCGGCACATCATTTTCCGTATCCACACCCATAATAGCGGCACCATGGTAGTAGAAAGTACGTTTTTCTGGATAGGCGCAAAATTGACTTTTCGGCGGTGGCACCGGTGAGGTTTTGCGATTATTGCACTGACTACGCGAAACTACCAGCGTATCGCCTTTGTGCTTATTTGGTCCATAATCCTTGACAAAACCAGCGTATTGAAAGTTACGATCGGTTAGGGATCTTAGTTGCACCTTGGGCTGCAGGCAAATGGGTTGTAAGTAGTCCGTAATTTTAACAGGTTGCTTGAGTTTCAATATGGCAATATTATTATCGCCTGTATGCCTGTCCATATACGGATGCACTATGATGTCCTCTATGTCATGCTGTACGGGTGCAAAGACACAGAATCCCTTATCATTGCATTCGTATTTCTTTCGGGTATCATGGTTTTGTTTCCAAATACCCAAAATTGCGGTCACTTTGCTGGGATCATTGTTAAAGGGTCGCACGCAGCTGGCGGGAGTGAGCACATGTTGTACACCAATTAGGATGATATTACACTGAGTGTTGACAGTGCGGTTGCCTGAAATTGGTTCAATCGTGTATAAAGCGATATATATAGCTATACCACAAGTTGTCGGCATGTTTACCATTGAAGCGTGCCAATAGACCTATCCATATGTATTCGGTTGGTTCTGTATCGGTTTTGGTGTTGTACAACAAACGTTCTTCCAGTCGACCGCAGTTGGTTTCGCCATTGGTAAATGCTAAAAAATAATATTAAAATTTCTGGCTGAACTTTTAAGAACTCTTCTGTTATCTGAAGTCATGTCAGAAAACTTTCAAGTATATTTCATATTTGAAATAGTATAAATTTTTAATGAAAAAATGAAAACTATTATCACGAATCTATTATTAAAGTATTTACAATGTCTTCCAAAGAAGATTCGAGCTATAATTTATTCACTATCGTAGCTTATGGCAATCTATTATTCAGTTGCGGATTCACCTGTGCTTATGAACAACGTTGCGGTTGCTATTGCGACAAGTTTATCGTGCAGTTGCATTCTGTTCTAAGGTTCCCCAACGACTGTTTTTCTAGTTTTTTAATTAATTGGGAAAACAACTTTTGTGTCAAACTCAATATAACAAATGTATATATTATATTTACTCTTACTTCGAATATTGCTAGCTCTTTGCATTTCTGTATGCTCTTAAAGCATACTCAAAATTAATAATCAATGAATTGTAATTAATTATTCTTTATAAAATCAATAACCTAAAATATATCGAATGAATGCACTTTACACTGGTTAACAAAATTTGAATTTTACTAAAATTTGTATTGAATTTTAAATTAATAAATAATAAACTAAATTTATTTCCCTTATCTATGGTCGTCGCTCCACAATAAAAAAAAGTCAACTTTTGCAAAAGGTAACAACTATTAAAAAAATGTCGTGAGTCTTCTAGTTGGGAAACAGTGTTGTATATTGGCGACTGTTCCCAGTTGAGTTATCAGAATTTGGAAAAGAAACTGAAAAAAGTTTTAATAAAATTAACTTAGTCCGAGAAAAATATATTTTCCGTAGACGCGATAGGGTATTTTCAATTCTTTCGATATCTAAAAAAGTCTTTATTAAATAATACGGTGTTATTAAAAAATTGATTTGAAAACATAACATTTATAACATTTGACAATTTACAAAAAACACAAACAATTTTTTAAAATCGACTTAAGCGAATTTCTTTTTCAAAATGTCGAATTTTCTTCCAACCCTTGTTCCCAAAGCCCTTTTCGTAT
The DNA here is from genome assembly GCA_035046065.1 of Chymomyza procnemis. Taxonomy (NCBI): domain Eukaryota; kingdom Metazoa; phylum Arthropoda; class Insecta; order Diptera; family Drosophilidae; genus Chymomyza; species Chymomyza procnemis. The sequence goes on from JAWNOJ010000026.1 coordinate 2,553,534, forward strand.
TCGCTTACTCGCAAAATAACGTTTAAGATTAACATCATATCTTCATAAAGACTTGGAAATTGGCAAAACATATATGTATTAACATACATTTAGAAAACATTTCAAATCTACTTGATCGAATTTTTAATACTCCTATTTTTTGTATCATTTCGCCTCTGGGGTGGTTTTCAGAATCTTCTCCACAATTGATTTCAGTAATCGTTGATTGGTCAGATAGAGCGCACTCGTGTAGATCAGATAAAGTACAACTATTATCGAAAGTACAACAATATTTTCTTTTCGTCTTTCAAATTCTTGTCCTCGAAACCCTTTTCGTATGCGCATATCTCTACTTAGAGACTTGTTGCTTAGTGTCATGGAACCTTGGTAGCGTAAGTATAAGAATAAAGTAAAATCGGTGATTCTATTCCAGCCCACAGTACTGGTGCATTTGTCTAGCACTGTCATGGCTAGCAAATAAATGGACGCTATTTACCAAGCAAAATCTCTATTATTTAAAGACACCGCCATTCGGATTCGGCTATAAACAGTAGGTGCCTGTTCTCTTCGAACAGCAATTAATAAAGATATCTCCATGGGGAATAAATAGATTTGTTTATGGAAAATTAATGTTATACGAGATTGCTAGAATGAACAACTCACAATATTCACAATTCCAAGATTCGCCTAATGCTAATTTTTTGTTACTTCCGTCTATGTTGGCATTAATACCGCCGAAAAAAAACCAATCTTTTATAATTCCATAGCTATCCGATGCATCTCACCAAATCCTTGCTGTCTAGTGTCATCTATCTTTTGTGGTCCCCCTCCGGGCGCAACTACGACCAGTAAGCTTCGATGAATATGTTGCGACTTGTTTCACATAATTGCTAATTGCTCAACGAGGCAGCAGTCACTTTTACTTATAATACTAATTCGATAACTGGGCAAGGACGCGCGGCTCAGTGTCCTGCGTCATAATGGCCAATAAAATTATCTACTACACTGGCAAAAAAAGTTGTGTGTATCTTTGTGTGTTTATATGTATTTGTTTGGTTGAATAATTAATGTTTCAATTAGAATGTCATTATTGAATGCAAAGGAAAGCGCAAAGTGTGCACACAAAGAGGCAAAGTACGAAGGACATGAGCTATTGTTTGTGTGCGTGCGTGTACATATAGCAGCAGATGTTCCTTTGTCTTTATGCTGTCGTGTGTGTGTTTGAAAGGGTCAGAGGTCAGCATTTTACTAAAACAGTAACAACAAAGTGTTTACTTGGCTTAAAGCTGACCCAAACAGACGCCTGGTTGGTCAATCATAATTCTCATTGTTCTGTGACAAAAAGTTAAAACCAGGGCTTCGAGCTAAATTTTCGACATGGCGAATGGGATTGGTAAGGCACAAATGTTTCCACAAATATCCTCAGACAACACAATGTTTGCATGCGTGTACACTGAACAGTCTTAAGATAAGGCCAAGGTTATCCGAATTGTTTTCAGACTAAAGTTATTGCAGCTATACGATGTTTAAAATTTATCGCACGGATGAGGTAGGGCTGGCAATGACTCTTCTCTTTTGGATTCGCTCTCTAGCTTTCAGATATAGCAAAAAACTTAACACAAAAAATTAAGCTGTTATTAGCCGGAACTCAGTTTGAAACATCTTACTTTCGATTTGAAATATTGAATATAAAGGAAGAATGGCTTCATTTTATATGAATAATATGATAATTAAAGATAAAACTTTAAAACTAAATTTTAGATTCTGAGAATTAGATATAAAAAAAATAAGTAAGGGGAAAAAATTCCCTTGACTATGGTCATCGCTACAAAGGCGGAGCATGGATTCATCTCTATAAATAGCAGTTCGAAGACACCAGGGACCTACAGTTTACAACCGAACGGTGGTATCTTTTATAAAGATTTTCGTAGACAAATAATGTCTTTTAATTTACTAGACAAATGCTGCAGTACTGCTGGATGGAATCGATCTTCCGGTTTATAGGAGAGTAAGCTACCACTACGCCACCGAGTCCCACAGAAAATTATATCTAATAGGAACTATAAAACTCAATTTTTTAGCCTTACATTATAAATTATGTCTGGCGCAATTAACCATAATACGAGGTCCGCAAATTTGGTTACATTAATTTAGATGATGTTGCGCTTAAGTTGCTGCAATATTATCGTTCTAGAAGATCAGTTTAATTAAGTAACTCATGATTAATATTTTCTAGTTTTAGATTCCGAAAGTCAGCGTCATGAAAGCTCTGTTAATTTGGCTCCATAAATTAAGATGATGTGGCGCTCAGCTCAGAAAAGTTAACGTGTGGTTTTCTAGATTATAACAACAACTAAAGCACTCGGATTTTGGTAGCTGCGTGGTTTTTAGGATAAGAATGTAATAACGAATGGGTACAATTTGTTATCGGAAGAAGTAATTTTTCTGATAAAGTACCATGTGCTTTGGGTCAAAAGTAGATAATAGATTTGTGTGATTCTTAGAGATCTAGCTATTTTTTGGATTAGGTTTGCTTCGAAAGTATGTTGCCGTTGTATTTCGACTGTGATTTCAGTGCATTTCTAATAAGAGTTCCTTATATAATTGACTGTCAAGCCCTGGTCAAGACTTGCTTGCCCCAACCCTACCCGTCCCACCCAGCACACGCACGTGCTATCATGTGTGCAATTTCAATCAATTTTATCCTTTGTTTCGTACATAATGAAAATGTAGTAGAATATTGGTACCAAATTCGGGGAGTGGGTATGAGCCTAGACATAGTCCTTCGGAGGGTGTGGATGTAGACGCTTTAGAGTCCTTCGATGGGCTGCTGCCGATATTACGGCCCGTTGGCGATTTAACAATGGAACTGCTCGACTTCGCCTTTGCCTTTGCGTTTTGGCTTGAGGTCAGACTCAAGTGGTGCATGTAAATTACCATTTTGCGTGGGTTTTTGTGCCTGTGCGTGGGTTTTGGGTGCGCCTTTTGCTTGTTGGCCTAACCTTAGCACAGGTTAGCTTACCTTGCATGATGGCCATTAAGTTTTTACAACTTTTCGACTGTTTGCTTTGCGTGCGGCCTCTAATCGCGGTTTCCACGTGAACGGAGCAGCACGTTTCTTTTTTTTGGGCCTAAGCCTCAACTAAGAGTTTCCGAATATTTCTCAACTTTTACAGCGTAAACTTTGAGGGAGTGAGAGCTGTGGGCGGTACAAGACGCGGGCACGCTATGAATGCCAAAGGCGTACGGCGTTAGCATGACGCGCGACGGTGAAATACCCGCCATCTTCAATCCGAAACGTGTGCGCACGCCATCGGTGGTGGTCACCGGCGACTCATCGAATGGTCCATATAACAATAATAACAATGCTGCGCCAAGTGCAGCTGACGCAGCTGGTAATGGTTACGGCAGCTGCGGCTTTAGCAATGTGCTCAGCTCAAGTAATCCGCAAATAACCCACCAAGATTCGGTATCATCGAGTCAACAGGATCCCAATGAGGTCATTACCATACAAGCGGATACACCGACCGCCCATAACGCACAACATTTTGGCAGTGGCAACGATTCGAGCGATACACAGACACAAATTGCCATAGATGCGCAGCAGCAACATGGCGAGGAGTCGGAGGTGCGCTTTAAGAAGCTCAAAGCCTGCAAGGAATCATGTTGCTCCGAGCTGGCACAAAAGGTCAGTATGCTGACGTTCCAAAAAATCTTATTTTATAGCTTTTATCCAACAACACTTGCAGATGTACTTTGGCGTGTGCGTGACCATCTTTGTGACTGCCTCCTGGGTGGGCGCCACGCACTGCATCAAGTACATGTATCTATATCGTGCGCCCTTTGACGCCGAGCTGGATGATGATTTCGATACATCGTCTAGTCGCGCAGAAATGAGCACCGAACTGGAGGATATACTGGCCATAAGTGATTCATCGCTGCATCATGTCGAGGACGCCACCGAGATGTTCAACATACCACCGCGCCAGCCCGTCTATTTTAGTGCACCCTTCTTTGCTGCCTGGTTCTTTACCAACTTTTCGCTACTCTTTTTTCCCATCTATGTGCTGGGTAGTATGTCGGCACGCAAGTGCGATAAGTTAAGCGAGATTCTCGGAGATGTGCTGCGAGGGTTTCGAGAGCGCGGCTTTACCATAGGTAAGAAGGGAGAATGGTGTGAATTTTAGAAGTCTATTTATGAGAAGTTCTACTGATTCAGGCAGAGTTGATAAGATCTTCCTAGAAAATTATTTAGCTTTCGGAATAACTTAATTTCTTCTGTAATAGTTTGAAATCAGTTCTGTACTTCGATTACGATTTGTTGACATATTGTTCTTTAGATCTAAAGAGTATATCAAAAAGTGCATATTTCCAAAATTTTCAAATTCAAAGCTATATTTATTAAGGAAACTATTTCATTACCACACCGTGTTTTGATTAGCGATTTCGTGACAGTTGTCGTTATTAATTGACCTTAATGATCATTAATAACACCTCGTATTGACTCGCTCTACCAAAATAATTTACTTAAGCGCCCAATAACACGCAATCCTTCTTAAGTTGCAGCAAAATCGAAGTTAGAGATATATTTAGGAGGCAGCAATAATTGGTTTTGTAATACCAATTTCGGTTTACGCTAAATAATAAATTTTCAGTTTCACAATAAGGGAATTAACTTTGTGCTCACTTTACGGTCTTAGAAGTTATCACAAAACTAAGTTAATTCTGGTATATTATAATTATTATATTTAAAATTTAGCGCAAATAAAACAAGATCGCCTACAAAATATTTTCAATAAATCAAAAAGGTTAATAGATACTTTCAAAATTCTGTCACAAAGTTAAAAAAAATATAGGGTGAGTATTTTGAGGGATTCGTAAAATTATTTTTGTGATTAGGAATTTTTAAGAAATTATTCCCCAATTTGTTTACAAGTCTTGCAGCTTTATATCCTTAAACATTTCGAAGTGGCCAAATAATTATCGTAGAGACTTTACAAGCTCACCAATATAAATATTTAAGTAACATTTGATATTCCAATAAGTTCGTCAAAATGCAGTTCTACATAGAATAGTCTTCGTATAATTTTTGCTGCTTATCAAAATAAACCCAAAAAAAAGTAAAAACCAAAGCTAAGCATTTTCCCAACTGTTTCCCAAGATACACAGATTCATAGTTAAAATTTGGAAGTGTCAGAATAATTTTTACTGAGACCACGAGATACATGTGGTGTTCTAAAGTGTTTCATATCTTTGTAGAGAATCTTAAGTTCTTTTTCGTTACCCATAAACTTGTAAGCAATTGTTTTACCTTGCACTCTCCACCTAATGCCCTACTCTCTTACAGGTCGTTTTCTAAATCGCTGCCTCTCCTTTTGCATCCTGTGGCTGGTGACCACATATCTATATGTGCTCTCGCTGCATGTGCTCTTTGCCACAGATGCATTGGCGCTGTTTGCCACCAATGTAGCCTGCGTCTATTTACTATCCTGGGTCATATTGCATGAGCAATTTGTGGGCGTGCGTGTAAGTATCGATAGTACGTGGTTCCAACAGCTGCAATGCTCTAATAAATTGTACATGTATTTCGCTTGTAATCCTTTTGCCCAGATTGTTGCTGTCATTATGTGTGACACGGGAATTGCACTGCTCGCCTATATGGATGGCATTACGGAGAGTCGCACGCTATCTGGCGTGGTTTTGGCCACACTGGCAGCTGCTGGATATGCCGTATTTAGGGTACGACTTGACATGCCATGTGTTCATGCCAACATGCTCAACCATGTTTACATTTTTGTAGGTTATGTTTCGCAAGGTGATGGGCGATCCGCCGGTGGGCCAAATCGCGTTCACATTTACCACGCTCGGATTTCTCAATGCGCTGCTGCTGTGGCCCGTTGTGCTGGCGCTTTACCTAACTGGCACGGAAAGTCTATCCTCGGAAAGCATACCCTGGCATATATTACTGGCGGCGAGCCTGTTACTTCTGGGTAGGCACCTAGCACTTAATACCCACACCACCACCCTTACCCGTCCCGCTGGGCATTTGTTTTGTTATTTACGGGTTTTTTTATCGTTCTAATTAATTTTGATTGCAGTTTTTCACGTTCTAATGCAATTCAGTGCCGCAGTTACTTATAACATGTTTGTGACATTGGGTCTGATTACGGCTGTCCCCGTTTCTGGTGGTACGTACACCCAGCACCTCCACACACACACACACACACACATACATATACACTTACTTGTATACAAAGCACGGCACTCTCATGTGAAGTGGTTTTTCACTTGAAGCATTGTGACGTAGCTCAGCGATTCCCCAACAATCAGGACTACAATGCGCTCAGCTAATTCTCTTACAAGTGCGCACTCTTAGAAATATGCGAAGCATAATATCTTAAACTAGGATAAAAAAGTAGTTCTCGTAGAAATTTAAAAGTCTTTCTTGGCATATCTGAGGAATATCTAAGAGAGAAATTTTATTTGGCGAAATTCAAATCTTTATACGAGAAACTTCACGCACTCCAATAACGTTGAAATCGCGGATTATTCGTTATAATAAAAGTTTGAAATTTTGTTAAGCTTGAAATTGGATATCAGTAACTTCAGCCATACCACATTACATTGTATAATCGATGTCGGCTCGTATTATCCAATTTTTTACCAGTTTGACTGTCAGAAACATAAAATCATCTATAACTGAGTCAATATTTCAGGGGCAAACCACTTCAAAATGTAGACGCGTTCCATAACTTATAACTTCTTTGCTTAAAAACGTAAACTATTTGAATATATAAAATCGTATTACTATTTAAAATATGTTTCATATATTTCAAATTTATTAGGCGGCTTCGCCAGCTGCTCGCTCGCCAACCCCCATCTCTTATCTTGATTTTATCAATCGTGAAGAGATGGGCGTTGGTGAGCTAAGTGAGCTGAGGTCGTAGCCCTTTGGTTTAATAAAAAACTGTTTTTAATTCTACGCACAAAATCACTTCACGAATTTGAACTTTTTATATAAAAAAAATTAAGATCAAACATATTTGAAAATTGAAACAATTATTCAATAGAAAATAAAAATGAGACTAATAAAACACATTGTGGGTCTCGAAAGAGTAGTGGTAGCGCCATTAAGCCGGAAAGTCGGTGGTTCGATTCCACCCTGCAGCACCGGTGCAGTTGTCTAGCACTGACATAGCTAGCAAATAAATAGACGCTATTTACCTGGCAAAATCTCTCTTAATTAAAGATGCCGCCGTTCGGATTCGGCATAAACTTCAGGTTTCTATTTTCTTCGCAGATAGTTGAGATATCTTCTTCCATGTAACCATAGTCAACGTTACTGACGAACGCCAATTTTCAGAACGCACTAATTATATTCTTTAAAAACAAAACTGTAAGGTTCAAAATGAAGCAAAACTTAAATAGATTCGAATCTTTGTAATCTGACCAAAATACTATTCATCAAAATAGATTTAAGAATATTAAACAAATTCTAAAGATGTTTGGGAAACGCTGCTTCTGACAACCTGTACGACTTGATATAGAGCATGAATATTATATTGAATCGCATGTTTGAGTTGAAGTGGCCTTAGTGGCCACTCCAAAGCACTCAAGTGCTGACCCTAAAAGTATGCTATCTAAACATGCACTGCTATACCCTATAATTATGCTGCATTACACAACAAAAAACAAAACATAGAAAAATAAATAAACGCCAGATGACACGCAAAGACACACTAACACTTAATTTCGCAGCACTCGACGTCATACTGTACAGTGCGACATTTGCGGGCATGAAACTGGCCGGAGTTATACTTATCGGTATTGGATTCTTTCTTGTCATGTTTCCTGAAAACTGGCCCGATTATATAACCCGCTTGCTGCGGTAAGTAGCAAAGTTTTATTTAGTATTTTCATTTTTGTTTTTTTTTTTTGCTTTTTGTTCATTGCAACTTAATTTTTGAAACTTAATTAAAAAGCTTTTTGAGAAACATTTCAATTGCTAATTTTCTATTACGTGTTGGTTTGATTTTCTGTTACTTACTACAAATATCTAATTATTTTATTCAAGTATTTTGGTAAAGCTAAAAAAAAACTCAATTAAATTTAAACTAATAAAAAAAAATACATAAATTTTAAACACATATTGCTTTCAGTTGACTTTTGTATACTCTATATATAACATATGAAAAAAAAAAAAATTGAATTTTAAAATCCAAGCATATATATTTAATTTTATATAAACAAACATCTTGCAGAAAAAGCGTTCGTGCCATACTCCGTTACCAATGTTGTTGTGAATTAGCCGAAATTCGCTATGCTCATTCGGTAGGCCAAAAACACAAGCTAATACCCAAAAACTACCAAAACAACCAATACCCTAATCATACATATAAAACTAGTTTTAGTAACAACTCTAGGCAACAGTATTTCTACTCTTTTTTTTTTGAGCAGCAGTACTTGTACTTGAGTTAAGAACTTATCGTATATATTTAGTAGCCGATTTTTTACTGAGAACACAAAAAAAAAAAACACAAAACAGTAACTCAAAATATTTTTTTTTTTTCAAAAATCTATGTGTATCTCTAAGTAAGCAAACCAAAAACTAAACACCCTGGCTGCCACATTTTGCGTACACCCTGTTGAACGATACTAACTACTATCCACTCTATACATATATATATATATATATTATATGACTAAGCGATTAAACATTAAATATTTTTCCAAACAAAATTGTACAAAAAATACTCTACTTATATACCCAAACACCTACTATATACTACAGTTCGCTCTCTCTCTCTCTATATATATATATGCCTTGCCACCTACTATATACCTACAACATATTACCCATCATATATATATATACATACCGTTATGTACCATAAGCCGTTATGCGTACCGTTGCTTAGCCCACCCACACACACACTCACTCTCTCTCTCTCTATACTCTATACCCAGAAAATACCAAAAAAATACTAAATACTTCAGGCTATTGTTGTGCAGAGTTGGTTAAAAATCTTCTCGTTGTTGTTCTAAACGTTTTTTATTGCCGCTGTTGTTCTTTACAATTATACTGTTATTTATAAATATTTTTATATACAATTTTCTGTTACTTTTTGCAAAATTTTGTTCTTGCCGTGCGTACCAAACGTTGCGGCAGGCCACAGTATTCCGCCAAACACTTTTTTTATTGTACAAAAAATAAAATATACCAAAATCTTAACTTATCCTTAAGCAGGTTCTTGACATTTTGTAGTTAACTACAACACACACATACACAGTACACTTACATACACCCAACCATCTATGTAGTTATTATAAAAGAACCTCTCGCTCGTTGCGAACTTGTTGCTTTTTAGTAAAAACAAAAAAAAAATACCCAAATACTATAGAGCGTTACAATTGTACCCCAACAAGTTGCGATTACTTTGTTGCAGGCTCGCTCCTTACTTGTTCTTTTGGCTGTTTGTTGTGCGGTTTTGATCAAAATTATTTTCTTTGGTATTTTTTTGATTTGTTTTCGTAAACACAACGCTTTTGGTTTTACCTCAAAAAATTTCATCATTTCGATACTATGAGCATTAATGTGTTCGAAAATTTTTGTAAATAATTTCTAGCGTTAACGCATATGATTTTTGCACTTTAACGAAATGAAAGGAAAATGCACTTGATTTTGAAAGAAATGATATGAAAGTAACATCTTGATTTGTAAGAGTTACCTTAGTTGTGGACGAGTTGGCATGTCTGTTTGAGCAAAAGTTACAGAAAGCGCAATGCTGCGGTTTTTGATTTTTTATATGTAAGTTTATTTTCTATTTATAAGTTACTGAGTTATAATAGTTGGATCTGTTTCCGATATACAATAAATGGCTGTTTGTTGCAGAATAAACGTAATCAGATAATTTGTACTTTGTCTACATTTTTGAGGTGTTGATGGATGCTGATTCTAAAAGTAATCATGAAATTTTTTATATAATAATTTTACCTACAATACTAAATATTAAATAAATTTCAAATACTACAAAGTCAATGAATTCTCTTAGAGTTATTTGGAGAAGCGGTGATTCCGAAAGTAATCAAGAAATTTTTGATACTTAATGTTTCTAGAAGAATTTTTTTCAAATGAAATACATAATACTAAATAAGGCACAAATACTGAAAATACAACGAATTCTCTTAGAGTTATTTGGAGAGGCGGTGATTCCGTAAGTAATCATAAAAGTTTATAGTGTAATTTTACTTGATATAAAATACCAACTATTCATTAAGACAGAAATACTGAAAATTGAAGGAAGTTTTAGAATACCTTAGGAGTTATTTGGAGAATCGGTGTTTCCGAAAGTAATCATGAAATTTTTTATATTTGATGTTTCCAGAAGAATTTTATTTCAAATGGAATACTGAATACTTAATAAGTTTCAAATACTAAAAAGTCGAGGAATTCTATTTTTAGTTAGATGGGAAATCGCTGATTCCGAAAGTAATCATGAAAGTTCTGATGTTTAACGTTTAAGCAATAGTTTTATTTCAAGTGGAATAATATACATAATATTACAAATGCAAAAATACTGAAAATATAAGGCAGTTTTCGAATGCGATTAGGCTTATTTGCCGATGTTATGGCAACTTAGATCAAAATTGATTTTGTTGAGGACAAAAGAAAATGAAAAAGTAATAAGTGTAACAACCAGTGTGTACACGCTATTTTAAGAAAAAATAACTTGACGCTTCAAGTTAAATAGACGTCTTTTATGAGATTTTTTTTCCTCTACGCGCTTGTATATATCTGTTTTTGAGACCTTCGTGTTTTTGCTGCACAGATTTGAAGTCTCTAAGTTAAGAGTTCAGAAGTTACTACGAATTTTTAGTTTTTGTATGAATAGTTTTGGGTGTTTTATGTTTTTTATGCGATAAATATACACAAAGCTGAACAGTAAACTAAGTCGAAGTAAAATCTGTTTACTAAGCAAACCAGGTACAGTCAATTCTTCTCGAAACTAACAAACCAGTCTAACACTTAACTGAAAGACAAAGTGTTGCCATAATCTTTTGAAACTAACAATCTTTTATAAATGCGAACTTATCGGAAACAGATCTATCCAGTTTAACATCTTATTTTGTAAGCAGCGCGTCAGAGAGCATGGCTCTACAGGCTACACAGTTTTTTGTGTTTGTAAAACTTATGTTCAATACTACAAAAAACAAAACCCTGTAAACCGAACCATAACCTAAAGCATATATATTAAATAAACCAAAACAAAAAAAAAGAGAACCTAATTAAAAAGTGTTATCGATTGGCATGTCTTAAGAACTTAATCAAAGTTATATGTTTTTCGTTTTGTGTCTTTAAAAATTGACTTAAACTTTACTTTTCCAAAATTAAACTGTAAAATAAATGTTTTCAGTTTGACTTTGTTTTATCTTTGAGTTTCTCTATTTAAATTTTCAAACTTCAAGCAATTCTCTCTTAACTAAATACTACCAACTATTTCTTGTACTATTCTATGCTATCCTAAACTATACTTACTTCTAAAATAAAATATGGTGTCGAAACTTTTCAATTGTATTTGCAGAAGCATCATAATGCTGGGTCACAACGCGAGGTGAGTTTCGTAAATTGCTGTGTAAGAAAAGCCCAAAAGCTCTTTCTCAATTAAGAGACCAAACACAGTGTCAAAAAAAAAAAAGATTTATTTATATTGATTTTTTTTTCAAACAAGGATACTCAAATTACTCAAAACTTTAACTTGTCCCGTGATAATTATATCAAAAATAATTTACTACTACCTAATCCAAAACTGTAAGCGACGAATGTTTTGTTTAAAATTCGTTTTTAAAACTTTTACTAACTTTTACTAGTAAGTTGATTTTGCGGGTTTGTTTTTGTAATGGGCATTTTAGTACGTTCCAAAGGCGGTTCTATATGATATGATATAATAATAATAAGTTATTTTAATAATATCGTAACTCAATGCTTTTATGAGGGTTTGCAGTATAACTTATATTGTTTGTTTTTCTAACTTGATTTTTGCATATGTTATTGATTTCATCATTTTCTTTTTGGCTAAGGAACGAGTAAAGTTTTTGGTTTTCCGAGGGGTGTTCTTGGCAGACTATGTGGAAGTGTATTCAAAAATGCGGGATCAAAATAAAGCAGTTTTTTACTTTAGCTTCATAGCTAATTCAATTTATAAAAATTACAAATAATCTCTTAAAATTTCTTATAATAACAAATAAACCATATTTTGACTCTCACACTCTCTTATCAAATTATGATTTAAAATTTAAGCAAAATCTAGGAATTTCTACCAAAAATCGTCAGGCTTAGTCGGACCAAGTTAAGCGGTTCAGCTTGATCCAGAAAAATATTGTTGTTATCTTTTATTCAATTAGAAACTAATCTTCATATGAATGTATATTCGCTCAAATGCGATCAGGTATTCTGAATGTTATTCCATTCGTGCTTTGAAACCGATTGCCGTCAACTAACTTAAGGTTTCAAAAAAAAAAAAAAACAAGAAAAAACCGTAATTTTGAGGTCCTGTAGCCTCACCCATATTGTTAAAACAAAGATTGTGTCATTATAATACTAAATTTATCTTCTTGATTAAAAAAATTCCCCAGTTTTGGGCCTGATGCAAAAATAGCTCTTCTGGTCCCATGTGTCACATAAGTTTTAGGTTCTCTCCAGAACTAACACATGAAACGAAAAATTAGCTAAAAAGCCAAATCAACGCAGTTTAAAATCATATATTACGGGAACTATAGCCATCTCCGTCACTTCATCCAGTTCCCGACTACCAGCTACGGAAAAAAAATTATTGTTTCGATCGACTTTTGATTTCTTATATTAGAAATTTTCCAGATCAAGACAAACGTAGATATTGACTCGAATCAAATGTCACTCATAAGCTTACAGACAATCTTGTCATAAGTTAGATATAACAATTTCGAGCTGCTTCTCAATGCCACAAAACTGGGAGTCTTAATTCGGAGAGCTTAATTAAGTCTTTGTATCTGGGATCTACCAATACAATTTTACATTTATCAGTAATTACTTTAGTTTCAGTATATAATGCTAAAAATTTTGCGATGTCTAACTTAAGAGTTATTTTCCCCTTTCTGAGGATTATCGGATAAGATTTTGCCACTTTTCTCCACTTGGATAGTATAAACTTTTAATAAGTGAGTTTAAACAAGTCAGAATTCCTTTCCAATGCCGTAAACGGGGGCCCTTCAATCGCGTCACCAAAATAGCTCGATTAAGTTGTTATGCCTGGGATCTACCAATCTAATCGTTTTTTCACAATTACTTAAAAAACGAACTATAAATGATTAGTAGTCAATACACGTATAATGCTGAAAATTTTGCGAACTAAGACTTGAGACTTATTCACCCCTGTCTGAGGTAACTTAAACCCGACTTAACAAAAAGTATAGCTTAACGACAATTATTAAGAATTACCCAATAATAATCTACAAAAACGTAGGAAAAACTACCCAAAAATAATCTGTAAAAACATAGGAAAAATGCCAATTCTCAATTCCCTAACGCCTCAGCTGGTTTCTTGAGAACACCCCCGAAAGTAAAATCATATTTTTTTACTCAACTATCAACTACTTATCATTTCCTCTGCACTTATCACTCTAAGTTCAATTTAAATATTGCTCAACTCAGTTTCTATAATAATATTAAAAAAGTATTTAGAGAATTTATTGCTAAGTTTAGATACAAGATATACATAGTTAAAATCTCTATTCATTTACCTACTTTATCAGTATCAGAAGGTAAGTGATTATTTGGAGGGTTTCTTTGCAAAAAACGAGCTTTTTATAGTCTCACAATTGGACAGCACGAGCGCTCCGAAGTTCTCATACGCAGCAGTTAAAAAACGCGACAAAAACGAGATTCATAGAAGGAAACGCAGTCAAAGATTTAGTTATTGATGTAGGAATGCTTCTTATAGAAAAACATAAAGAAGAAAGCAGGCAGTGTTGTCATATATATTTTTTATAGATAAATATGGATGTCAATAATTGTTTGAAAAAATACTTTTAATGTCATATATGATGTTTTTATTTTTTTGCGTAATTTAACAATTAGTTGTTAGTTAGGGAACATTATTTCTTAAACTTAAAAAAATCTACTTAATTGTGTCACTACAACAGAGTTTGCTAATAAACGAAATTTATCGAAATTATTCCTTATAGACATCATAGGAAAATCAAATGTTACTTGTTAACATAAAATCAACATTTGGCATTGCCAAAATCAAAAAATAAATGCTTAAATCTCGACAGTTCGAAATTAAGAGAACCCAACCATTTTGTTTGATAGCGTTTTTTGACTGCTGCGTACAGACAAGCAAAAACCGCTCAATAGTTATTGTAGAGCACTCGTGTGAGCAACTTGAAACTAATTTTTCTCATAACATCTTAGTTGATGGTATTTTAATTTCAATTCAAAACTAAAATCACACACAATTTCTTGTATATATGATTTTCGAAACAAACAAAATTTCTAGAACTAGCAGCTCTCTAGTAGTAACCAAAAAAAACAAAAGAAAAAACCAAAGTATTTCTAATTTGTATATAGTAAAACACCGCTAATCTGTACTATTGCTTCTTTTTCTTCTTGTTTTTCTTCTTCACTTCTACCACAAAAAAAACCCCGCTCTCTTTCTCTCTATTTCTTTCTCTATAACTATGACTATCTACGCTCTTGTAAAACAATATCTCTAACTGTCTCTCTCTCTCGCAAATTTGTGACAAACACACTCACAAACTTAACTGGCAAATTGATCAACTAACATTCAATCTATCATCAAAATACACTGCAAAAAATAAACTACACAAAAAACATAAAACCAAATCAAACCGAAACCAAAACCATGTAGCGGTAGGCCAGCGCTTTGTAAACGAGATGCTACAGTCACCGGACCGTCCACAAGATATGCGCAAAGGCACATCATGCGTACGCACCACATAAGCTAAAACTTGGGCAAAAAATCATTAAAAAAAAGAAACTTTTAAATTGTACAGACAAGACAGCAATAAAATAAATATATTTTGTAAAAAAAAAACAAAAATTTAAGCACTGTGGCAACGCCAGCTAGCTGCGGGTAAGTACCTAAACACCATTCACTCTCTAACGCCTTTAGACTGTGTAAAAGGTACAGTTGCCTACATTCAATTTTAGTTCGATAAATACAAATAACCCAACTGCATCTGTGTTCTAAGTGTGTGTATTGTCCTTGGCCCTTTTAAAAGCTTTTGTTTGCCAATTTTTTGAACCTCTTCAAATTATGCGTTCTCTCTTTTCTCTCTCTCTCTCCTCTCTCTCTCTCTTTGTATTTGTTTAATTCACAGATCGCAACATATTTATGCGTCCCATTATAAACATAAACGAAAATATTATGCGGTCAATACCAACTCATATGTTGTTTGAGCCAAAAAGCTAAAAATACTAAAAAAAGCGCATGATAAAAACGGCTAAAATAAATTAACACCCAAGAAAAATACCGTTTATTGGCTGGCCTGGGGCTTGGGGAACTAGACGTGATTTTTGTTCAGCTCCCTGCCCCAAAAAATGTTTTTTTTACAACTGTCGTGCTTCAAAAAACCATTTTTGATACCAACTTAGTATATAATAAATACTAAAACTGTTCAAAATTTTAAGCAATATAAATACTATATGTGAACGTACGGTGAGCGCTTTTAATAATAATAATTTTTTCAACGAAAACCATTTAGTTCAAACAACTTCACTAGCAAACCTCGTCTGTTCACTTTGTACAGTTTTTTCTTTTGGAACTGCGCGCTTTGCGTTTTTTAGTATTTTTTTTTTTACTTCTTTTTGTCTAGAAAAATTTTTGAAAAAACTATTTATTTCTTTATCGCTTTATATGCTATTTTATATACTTGTACATAGTACGCACCACGCCTTTGTTGTTATATATTTACTTATCTTGTATATAGAGCACTGTTCTGCTAAGTAATGTTCTAGTATTTTAGACTGGCACCCCTTATATGCCCTTTTGCTTAAGCCTTTATTGCCTAAAACACACA
Source organism: Chymomyza procnemis (assembly GCA_035046065.1). Classification (NCBI taxonomy): domain Eukaryota; kingdom Metazoa; phylum Arthropoda; class Insecta; order Diptera; family Drosophilidae; genus Chymomyza; species Chymomyza procnemis. Next base: position 2,569,590 of record JAWNOJ010000026.1, read on the forward strand.
AAACTTACACCCACAACCCCCCACACACACACACAGAGACATGAACAAACTACATGTACACAATAAATATTATGTAAATATGAAACAAAGAAATTGTGAAAAAAAAATAAAAACAAAATATCAGTAAAAAATCAGTAAAAGTTCTAGCAAAACTTAATATTATATTTAATATTATTAGATGCTAAAAGTCTTACAATTAGTGCCAATTTGCAGTAAATGCTTAAGATTTATTGTTCAGTGTTGGATAAGTTTTTGGAATATATTTTAAAGTTGTACGTTCTAAAAAAAAAGAACTCTCACGTTATTAGAACTCTCTTGCTAAAAATGAAATGAAAATAATAATAGTACCAAAAGAAGAGACTTGGTCAACTAACTGAACCGATTGAAGACTGCATTAAATCAGAGATTTTTATAGATAATAAAAACCTGGAATTACCGATCTAAGAAATTTTTTCTTAATCAGTATTTTGTTATCACGCCGAAATAAATATAATGTCGAGAACATTGAGTACTTTTTAAATTTACAAAATAGCATAAATAGACAATCCAGACACTAATGTAATACACCATTTGTAGAAAACTGATTACTGAAGATCTTGAAATAACATTATACATTTTTTTTTTACGTTAGATATATCTGAAAGATCATGCCGTACCTTATAAAACAAAATACGTCGAAATCTCAAAAATACCATAAAGTTTGCAATCCTTAGGGCAACAGACACAAATGTAAAACTTTTGGTGTGGTACTCGATAGTTGAATACCATGTACTTTTTGTTTTGTAAAAAAATAATTTCCGCCAATTGCCGATTTTGCAAGAACAAAAATTATACAATTGTATTATTTTTTTTTTTTGTTAAGTGTATCAGATATCTGCAATAGATAGGTAAACTTCAGCTGATTTTCAAAAAAAATTGCATATTTTGCGTAAATAAGAGATTTAGTTCGCTTAGACTAGTGAGTTTGGTTCTTACAATTTCCGAGATTTAGGTGATTTTACGGCCACAGAAACTTACTCATTTCACATGATGTTATTATAAGCAGTACTTGATAAAGAGCTTAGGATCTTTCACGACTACGAAAATTTCTGTGTTACAGAAATTTGTATACTATAGGTAGAGAAATTTCGAAAACGATTCTTTTTCATTCTACGCTACACCTAGAAGCAATTAGACATTAAACATTTCTTAAGTACAAGTACGATTAGACTTTCGAAATTTGAGGTACATTTGATTTTAGAGTTCTTTCAAAACTCAGAATAAATCTAAACTCATACCAACACTTATAATCATAATTTGGAAAATAATTATTTTCCAAAAGTTACTTGCTTTTTGTCCCTGACTTTTATTGCAAGCAAGTGATTTTTAACTTAACAACTTTTTTCAAAAATGTTAAATGTTTGATTCAACTTCTTAATTTGAGTAATTTTTTCAATTCTTTCACCACTAGACTTATTGCATTTGTTTTTTTGCATATTAAAACGTCAATTAAACTTCAAATCTATTTTTTTTTGAAAACCTTGAAATTACAATTTTTTAAGAACTGCCACCGTTGCGGAGTTCTTAGTTGCTTTGGACTTTGGTAGCCCAAGCATATCGGCTGGAAGTTTACTTACTTTTTCACTTGAAGAATTTAGCTTTCTAACAATTCTAATTCAAGAACACTAATGTTTCTTTGATGTCTGGATTTTTAAAATTATATCGACGTATAGTTGTACAGTTCTTGGCGCCATCTAGCGTCTTCAACCTTATATGCAACCATTGTTGCAATACCAACTCTAGCGGCCAAAAATTGCAACTCTCAATAAACAAACACGGTCACACTAAAAACGGCATGCGTCAGCGGGCAAACTTTAAAGTAAAATGAAAAACTTATCCAACGCTCGCAACCATGTAAAGCTAAAAAATAATAAATTAAAAAGTAATGCAAATTGGTAGATTGCAAATATTCTAATAATAAAATGTATATAGCGCATTAGTTTTCACAAGATGCCTAGAAAATGAATCAAAATTAATGTCATAATAATTCAATGCCGTCAAGCAAACAGAAAAACTTAATTAAAAAAAAACTAAGACCAAACAAGTGACTAATATACTTAATTTTTCTATATTCACAATACTCTAAAAACAAATAAAAACAAAAACACATGCACTATATAGATGGGGTCGCGGCCCTCGGAGCGGTACTTTAACCGGTCAGCATCCCACCATTATCGATTATCGGACGGGATACATAAGGTCCCATCTTCGTTCACCCTCCGGCCGTGTGAGATGACTGATCTATCGCCAACTGGGTTTCTGCATGGCAACGCACATCTTCAGGCACTTTTGCACCAGCAACAACATCGCCAACAACAGCAACAGCAACAACAACAACAACACCTACAACGCCAATACTCGCACACCTCGCTTACGATGATCCATCGCCAGAGCAGCAGCCACAGCACACATGGCAGTCGACGCGGCAGTGGCAGCTCACGTGCGCCAACTGGCGCTCAACCTGGACGCTTATTCTCCTATTTCGGCAATGAGCATGATCACGAACGCAAGAAATCGGAAACGTCATTCTTTAATCTCGGTTTTCGACGTAAATCCACGGTGGTCTACTACGCTGCCACAGATTAGTTTTAAACGCACCAACAACTCGTCTCTTTCTTAGATCGTGCATATCAGTATATATATATATATATATATATATATATATAAATATATAGATGGAATATATATATAAAGTGAGTCAATCTATCTAAAAAAATGATATATTAACAAAAGTAAAAGCGTTGGCATAACAATCAGGCAGTTTTTGATGAAATTTATGCATCTCTTATTAAGATATCGTTGGATTTATCATATATATCATATTATATTATATTATCGTTGTTGTCGTCGTCGTCGTCGTTGTTGTTGTTGTGAAAGTTTTGACACATACGCAGTTACAATTTTGCTCAAATATTTAATGTACTCGTAATACTCAATTTAAAAAAAATAAACTCAAACTCAAAGACAAAAACAAAAGAAATCGATTTGCAGACTACCTAAGGCAGTTAATACAAAAATTATAAATATTGTAAAACCCTGAGAACAGTGTCCCAAAGACCCAATACCAAGAAACCAAGTTCTGCAGAGCGCAATTTTACGTAATATTCAAAAGTGCCCCCCAATTATCGAAATTCAAGTCAGTTTTTGTTGTGATGAAGGTGATCTACAAACTTGTGTTTTATAGTGTAAAGTAAAGCTTCAGAGGGATTAACACTATGCAACAAATTATTTGATATTCCGTTGTTCTAGGCTTCTGTGTATATTTTTTTCGGAACTATCTGTTTGGCAACTACGAAATCTGAAACAGTTTTTGTTGGTATTTTTTTATCTATTCATAAAAACTTGTAGTATTGAAAACATATAAGCAATAGTTTTTAAAAGATTTCTGCCGAACTTGGTAGAGCTCTGTTTTTTTTCGAATTCGTTTTAAATTATAATTTTTAAAGAGATATTTTCTGGTATAGGCTTTCTCCAAACAGCAAAAATTTACTGCATTTTGAAATATTTTTTAAGCTGAACTGTATCAATTAACTTTTGCTTATTTTCAGCAAGTTATATATTCTGTGAAATCTTTCCTCGTAATGTCGTTCTGTGAAAAATCGCCTTCTATAAGTAAAAATTGTTGATTTCTTGACTAAATTTAGATCTCAAGATTAAACAGTGCGGTAAGAAATATAGAATGACTATTCCAGCATTTTTTAACAAGAAACGCATTTAAAAATTATTTTATATTTAATGTTTACTGAAAAATGAAATCTAAAATATGAGACACAATAGACCTACATATTGCGTTACAATTTTTTTCCCAACAATAAGCTTAAGTATTATTTTAATGTTTACTCTGAAAATAGCTTAATTTTGAAAACCTTAAATTTTATTGCAACATCAAAATTGTATAAAATTCTAAAAGCATTTTTGGTTTTTTAATTCAAAAATTTGGGCTGCAGAGAAGTTACTGCGAATAGCACCCAACACCTCAACTTTTCAGTATTTTTAAAAACTTATGCGCTTATTTTACTTAGAAATTAGAATTTGTTTTTTACATTTTTTTCAATTTCAAATAACAAAATTTTGTTGAGTTGTGTATTTTCGATCCAGTAAAGTACTAAAATTTATTTTATTTTTCTATTAGAAGAATTAAATTTGCAAGTCTGTCATTTTCAGACAGATTTAGATGAAAAGATGTGTCCTATTAAGAATGAACACAAAATAGATTGGAATAACCTTGTTTCAGACATTTTTTTAAACATTTTTTATACGAAATCTTATGTATTATCGAAGATAATATATTTTTCTTCGAATTTAACACAAAAATTTAAGCCAACTAGATATATTTTTAAATGTAGACGAAAGTGATTCTAAATGGATTTCTTCTATTTTTATTTCTTCCTATCTACCTAAACTTTGAATAATGGTTTCCAAAAAATTGTTACTGACAATAAACAAATATTTTTTTTCATCGTAATCTCTTTTAACAAATCTCGTGTTGGAAGTAATTTACGAGGTAGCTTTAGTTGTAAGAGGTAAACAAATGATCATGTGCATCATCATAATACATTTATTGCATTTTTCCGTTTTTATGTATCCCAAAAGCATCAAGAAGATTTGACAAATGTTCCCAATTTTTTTAAATATTTCAAAAACATCAATACTTTAATAAGTTCCACGAATTTAAACATTTGCCACCAAATGATGGCAAATTTTTTTCTGTATTCCAAAATTAAGACTTTCCCAAGTTGAAAGATATAAAAGCTTTGCTTTCTAATGTTCGCAACTAGCCAAAAGTCATAAGTTTGGCCTAGTTTAGATCGGCTAATTTCCAGAAATAGAGCATAAATGGAAAGCAACAATTCGAAACTTCTTCAAAACCAGAACAAAAGGAAATTAACACTTTGTTGCATAGTGTAATTCCAAATGACGAAGCTGCAGAACTCTTGATGGACACCATACAACCAAATAATAAAACCCCAAAAAATTACAAATTCTTAAAATCGAAGCCAATTGTTTTCAGCAATTATAGCAATTAAAAAACGTTAATATTAAAACTTACTTTAATAGTAAATTTTAAGCAGTACACAAAAAGTTGAAATAAATTTTAAAAACCAAAAAAAAAAAAACTAACTATACATAACTACACTTTGATCTATAGGCGTCACCATAAATTTAGCAAAGTCGAAACCAATAAAAAAATACAACCCATTAAATTTTAAGCTCAATTTAGTATTTAGAACTCCGAGATGCGTTTATTATTATTTTTTTTATTATAAACGCAAATATCTCTCACCAAAAAAAAAATGATCCAAAGGATGTCCTTTTTATGTGTAAACTTATAGTTGCAATATGTTCATTTTTTGTTAAATATATTTTTTGAGAGTGAACTGACAAAAAAAAACAATTCCGAAATCGAAAAAATTAATAATTAGAATATTTTTATTGAATATTTGTGTATTGTCTGGTATTTTATGTAAAACCAAAGACCGTTGTATATGTATGTAACACTATTGTTGTATCGTAGCATCGAAGAAACCAAAAAAAAAAACTCTGAAAATTGTTGTATTGTATTAAAAAAAAAAAAAAAGTGTGTGTTTTTTGAGCAGTTGTAAGTTCAAGTTTTTAGTACCCAGCACCCCCCTCCAAAGGGTGTTGATATGCAAAATGTCGAGTTAAAATTTGCAACTGCAGACTTATGTATTAAGTTGAGTAGGCACATCCAATAATTCATTTGTGATAGTTTATAATGTTTGATAACCAACCCATGTATATGTATATACCTAACCAGAACGCAAAACAAATAATGAGAGCGATTGTGTAACTAAAAAAGTATTCAGTTGTACGAATATGAAAAGCATTCAATGAAATAAATTATTCGAAAAACCAAAACTGAGTGTAAATTTTCGCACAAGCGTTTCCTTTTATATTCGTTTTATAACCGTTGGATCCTACAAAACATGTCAATCGCGCAAAAAGAGGCTATTGTCGATCGCGTTGCTTCGAAACACGTTCATGACATCATGACAGTTGCTGAATCATGGATTGGACGGCAGTATGAGTGTTTCAAGAAGAGCCAAAAACCAACAAAAGTTGTTTGCGCACGAAGCACTGTCAAGCAAATGGTCGCTTGTTTTTTCGAAAAAACTGTACAAGTCACAACTGTACCACTGGAACAGCCATTTGTTTGCTAGTTGTTCTCTTCCAAGAGACCTGGAAATCCAACCGCCGAAGACGCATCAGTCTTTACCACGACAATGCGAGCTCTCACACATCGGCTCAAACAACAGAATTTTTGAGCACTCAAAATGAAGTTCATTTTGATGTGCCATCCGCCAAATAGTCCTGACTCTCTTTATTCCTGTACCTAAAAAGATAAAATGAGAGATTAATGTTTTTCGACACCTGAAGAAGCCGGCATTCAGAATGCCTCAATCGGAGTTGTCAAGAGTGCTTCGCAATTTTCAATGACTCTTAATATTTATTTTTGTTCTCTAATCCCGAAATATAAAGTGCAGCACAACATTTTGTGCCGCCTCAAGCTGCATCTTATCTTACTTAACAATATTTCAACTCATTTTTAGCATTTTTTCCAAAACCTTTCCGCTTTTCCCTCATTTTTCAGCTGTCACAAACTTTTGCCTTCACTTTTACTGCACTATTTATTTATCAGCTGCCAACATTTTCCAACACTCACTCAATTATTCAATTTAACTTAACCAACACTGCTTGGTCTCAAGTAGGCGACTGCTGAACTGTCAGTTTGTCGAAAATAGCCTAGGCACTACGAGAATGAAAAAATTTCTCAGTATAAAAACAACTTCCATTCGAGCTTAACTCAATTTCAAATTTGTTTAAATTCCAAAAGAATCAGAAATATTTTTAGCTTAAACTAACGAAATATTTTTTACCTGCAAAACAACACGTGCGCGCATATTGAACGTTTAAAGACAAAAAATATCGCGTGTGAAGAGCGCGAGAAAAAAACCTCGGAACTTGAGAGAAGTGCGTCGAGCAGCTTTTTCGACAAGCGCCGTGCATAAATTTTTGATTCTTCAAAAACTATTTCGTTTCGTTTTGTTGGTTTTAAAAAAAAAAAAAACAAAAATTATAATTAAATACTAAAAAAATTAATTGTGATTTGTTTTGGTTTGCGCAATTTGCCAAGTAAATTCGATAATCTACGTGGGGCAAGCCTGCCGGCATAAGGATGAACAAGTTCGGTAAGTCGACAAGTGTGAAAGTTGCAAAAAGTTGTAGAGAATTATGTTTTCTGACATTTTTTCGACGCGGCTGACGCGTGTGATTGCCTTTGACAGTTGGTTGCTCTAACGGACGTTGGGTGCTCCCACTCTCGAAAACCCCAAACACAGCTGCAACCGTCTGAGAGTCAACCCTGAGCAAAAGTTACAGAAATTTGTAGAAATTTTTTTTTCTTGAAAACCAGAGCGCCGTCGTACCATAAGATGTAGGATGACATTTATGTTGTCGTAGAGCTCGTACAGCTCAAAGTTGTTCCTCGCTCCGAAAGAGGCCAAAGATTTTGCGAAAAACCTAAGCTGACTCAAGCTCGCCTTTGACAGTTGGTTGCTTTAAGGGACGTTAGGTGCTCCCACTCTCGAATAACCCAAGCACAGCTGTATCCGTTCGCGATACAAGCCGTACTGCGCCACATAATAGCGCGGATTGGATGAGCGTCTTTTAGGCCGTTAATTTTATTGCTCGGGAGAGGTCTGTGCTGCACATCTGCATTGGCAAGTGTGATTCTTCGCTTAATCTCCAGGCTGATATTGTTGTTGGTGTTCACGGTGTTGCGAATGTAAGTGAATCCTCCGTACAACTCCTAAAGTATAGCCATGCATGTTGTTAGGACACGGCAAAGAATGATATCAAAGTCTTTGTCGTACGCAAGGAGATGGGCACTTGTAGTAAATAGTGTCCGTTCGATGCGCATTGATGGGTCGCATGGTTCCTATTTTCATTTTCGTTTTCCTTTTTTTTATTTTTTGCTGTCAATAAAAATTTTTTCGTGGTGCTGTCAACTCATAATTTTCTTAGTTTTTTTGGCAATGCATCGTACCTTTTGATTTAAAGAAAAATCAATTCAATATTTTTAACAACCAGCCTAAAATTGACAGTCTTGTATATAATATATATAATTTGATTTAATTACCGAATCATTTAAATATGCAATAATTTCATTATTGAGTAGAGGCGAGACCACGCATCCTTTTATATCCAATTTTATTTCAACTTTTTGAATACAATTTTCTATGTCCTAATATATTTCTCTTTACTTTTCTAATTCTACTAATTTGAACTACCAAACGAAATATCAGAATAAGAAACTTTTCTTTTTGCTTCTTATCGAAATCTGTTCAGACATTCTGAGTTGTAAATATAGAGCGCAGAGTGTTTACAACTGAAACAAGGCCTCCAAAAATTGCAAAAAACGTTTTAATCTTGTAATTTATTAACGATGGTCGGCCTATGCCCTTCGGCACTGCGACTTCCATGGGTCTATTGTGTCCCTTTCTAGATTATACGCCTAACCTTTGTGTATTACAATGCTATAATGCTTTGCTCTCAAAATATTGAGTTATAAATCTAATTCGTACGAATTACGGATCAAAATTGGAATGCTGAGGATACATTCATATTATCATCGCCTAGACCACAAGAAATGGAAAATACGCACACAACTTATGAATCTTTTGTTGCTTTACAGCAAATCTTTTCCTATATCAGAATATTTTCTTAAATCGAAGCATATCCTAACGCAAACGAATGGGTCACTCCAAGTTATTCAAGTTGCAATGTTTTTAGAAGTCCAACATTTTATACAAATTATTACTTTCCAAAATTGTTACATTTATAAAGAAACAATAGTTCTCAAGCCAAACATTGGTTTATACAGAAACTCAGGCCTAATGCACATAATGACAGTACAAGGAATGCAATCTTTTATAACTCTCCAAACTGTTTACAATATTTATAACATATACGACTTCTATAATTTATATCCAAAATACTTTATGCAAGTTTCGAGCTTAATTCATTAACATCAAAAATGTTTAAACGATAAGTTCGCTCTACACGATTTAAGGAACTGCATTCAAAATACTTACAATATTTATGAAACAGCACATATGCAAAATACATTTTTTTAAAAACAAAAATCTTTTATTTTCAATAAATGTATTTGCACAACTTTTATATAAAAGTGTCTTTTATGACAATACAATATAGTTTGTTTTCGTAAATTCATATCGTGAACAATTATTGATATGTTTTTATACATAAAGTTCTATACATAATTTGAGTTCATTAAGCTACATAAAATGTTTATATAAAAATGATGATACACTTCTTTCAAGGCACTTAAACATTAACAATACAAATTATAGTAGTTAGTATAAAAAAAGGAGTCTACTTTATGGACGGACATATATAGTCTCTGGTGTACATAATCGAGCTCATACACTTCATTTCTTCTAAGGCACAAATTACATAATATATGGATTTCTTTTCTTTTTGTTATTTTGTACTGTGATTTAAAAGGTTTTAAAATATAGAATGATGAAAATGGAATTAAAGTAGTGAACAAATAGCTTATATTGTACCCACAAACAAAACGCACAAAAACTTCAAACGAAATGGATTGGAATGCAATTTTGGCGTACTTAAAGTTTTAAACATTTCTTACAATAAAAGAAAATACAGAAATGGGCTTGAAGCAGAACCAACTAAGGCAAATACTGCTCTGAAACCCACTAAGTGGCTTAAATAGATTTTCTTGTTACAAAAGATTTCATACAGAAGACAACGAATATAAATGAACTTGCAGTCTGAAAAAGCAGAAATAATATAAAAATTGAGCAACAACAACAGCGCGCCCATGTCAAAACGATAAGAGCATAAGACTTGCCAGGAGAAGTTATCACAACTCAGGCTTGTACGGCTTATGCTCTTTGTCGCTTTGAAGTGTCGTCGCATCGGAAGCTGAGCGCCACAACTATCGGCGCTCTTTGTTGCGTCCAGTTGAGTCAACGTTCTAATTACAGAAACATTATTCATCATATTATTATTAAAACCAAATTCGGGTTTTAATACAAGCTAACAAAAGAGCCTTTGTTTACTTTGGGACACTGCAAGCTCCTGCATATCTAAATCGATTACTGTGCTTAACCTTCGGCGGACATGAGCACATTGCTGGCCAGCCCTATGATCTCTGCAAGAGTTCATTACCCATACCCAAACCCAAAAGGCTGTTTGTAGCTGGACTGTGCTGTTTAGGCTCAAGAACGCAACTGGAGGAGTTGCCCGAGCACAACATCAGTCACTGCCCACTGGCATATCTTGTATAGGCGCTGCGCTGTCGCTGCTGTTGCGCCGCTGCCGCCGCTTGACTATGAAAAATGTGTGAAAATATTTTTTCATAGAATTACTTTTTTTTTTTTGTGATACGCCAAAGTCGTCCTGCGACGCTTTTTTAATGAAAAAGCGTTTGTTTTTTTGCCCTGGCAGGAGACCAAGTCCAATATCAATACCAAGACCAAGTGGCTGATAAACTGGTTCCTGTGGCGTTAGAGAAAAAGTTCTCAGGGTACAAGAACGCCGCGGCAGATAATAAAAATTCAAGCGCATATGATAATCAAGGCGCAAAAAAAAACCGTATATGTATATATACGCTGGCATATTTAATTCATGCAAAAAAACGGACATCGACGATTTAATATAAGAAAAACACCAGGCGTTGTTTTTTTTGCCTACCGGCTGGCTACTATCTGTAAGGCCGAGGCTCAGGCTCAACCCAAGTTATAGCAGAAAAAATAAAAGGGTACAAACAACCCTCGCCTGCGCTGTACTTGGGCCTTGGCTATGATGATGGGTGTAGGTATGTGTAGGTACCAGCAAGACGACTCGGTGATCGAGTGTGGCAGCAGCGGCAGCAGCAGCAGTTCCTAACTGGGTTTTGATGTTAACAGGTTTGCAGCAGCCGTATGTGGTTTGTGCTGTGTCGCGTCGCTTTGCAGCGTCGCTCAGCAGCAGCACACAAGCACCACACACACACACAGCTGTGGAACTTCACGGACATTAGCGACAAACTGCGTCGACGACGACGACGACAACAACGAGAAGCGCGTCTTGGCACTTCCGTAATCTGAGCGCAGTAGGCGCGGCTGTTTGCGCTTTTTTGCCGCTGAGCAGCTCTCTTGCTTTTGATAAAAATGACAAATAACCAGATTCATTGTAATAGATTATGTCTACAACTTAATCGCCTTGGAGATAAATGATGACAATGTTCAAAGGTGCGTAGAACGTACGAACGCTGCTCGCTCTGCCTGCTGCTGCTGCTGCTGTTTTGTGCTCCTTTTTTTTGTTGGTGTTTTTGTAACGCGTTTTGTTTTTGGGTGTCAATTTTGTGCTAAAGGTTTTTTCTTTGCTGTTTTTTTTTCTTTGCTTTTTTGTCTTTTGTGAGTTTCGGTTTGGACGGAAGTTAAAAAGAGTTATTTGGCGTGTTACTTGCACAACGACTAACTCAACTAAATCTATAAAGCAGCGTTAGCGTTAGACCAATCAATGATATGATTAGTCCCAAAGCTGATTGCAAACTGGCTGCACCAGCCAGACGACACTTGAACATGTCATAGCGCGTCTCCTTATCGACGACAATGTTCTGATATTCGGCCTCTACCAGCTGGCCATCGTAGTAGGTGATTAAATCCTCAAATGGATATTCATAGCCCTGCAGGCATTCGCATTTGTAGCCGCCAGTTTCATAGCCACGACCCATAATAGGAACACACTGTAAATAAGTAGAATTGTTTAGTATGAGCGTTTCGAAATAAAATGTAATATATAAGGTATATGAGAGTTTTGCAGAAGTTAAGTAACAACGAATGATTGTAATCTTATTTTGTGGGGGGATTTGACAATCAAAATTGTTGCAATCTCTACTTAAATTTACGAACGCAATTCATACAAGTTGCATTTGGTTTCAAAATAAGCATTAAATCAATTTCAAACAACAGAATCGTTACATGAATTATAATTTTAAAAGCATTTTAAAACTCTGGGAAACGTTTTATATAGAAAATACATTTTACGATTTATATGGTTCCTAAGAATTCTAACAAATCGATTCAATCTCCCCAGAGTAACCGCTTTCATACTGACTTCTACTATCCTTGAGTCCCACCTAGCTCACTCGGCTCCTGCAAAACTCTTATATCCCACTTACATAGGAGGTCTTCTCGTCGCATTTATGCGTATTTTTGTAGGCATTTGGCTCGTAATACCAATCCGGGCACTGATTAATATCCAGTTGCAGCATATCCATGGATACAGCGACGACACCCCTGTGCAGAAAATGAAAACACACAAATTAGTCAATTTAATTGCTTGCATTAACATGACAATGGACAATGGGAGTCAAAAAGACAACGACACAAGTCATAAGTTGGGTGCGTCATGTCAACACTTGAAAATTAGACAATCAAATAATAGAAACTACAGCAAAACATTTGCATGAGAATGGCAACCATCCCAGCCAGCCAGCCAGCCAGCAAGCACTTTAAAGAAGGTTAAGCTGCGCATGGGCCATGTGGCACGCAGCGGACCGGCCCGACCAGCGGCGCCACAGCCCATTTCATATTCACCCTTTTTTTTTTCATTCTTTTTGCAACTCACTTGAATTCCAGTTTCACTTTAAGGCTATCCCAGCCAAAGAAGGGTACGGCATAGGTAATGAGCCACTTTTTCACATAGCCTTTGCAGTCGAATTCCGGTTGGGTCCAGTAGCCGTGATTGAGACTGGCCGCACGATAGAAGTTCGGGTAGTGTTCATACTTTTGCTGGTATTCACCTGTCTCATTGTGACGTATCTTGATTTTCATGTAGTAGGTCGCTAGGTCGTCGAAATTGGTGTTCCAGCGTTGCTTGAGGAACTTGAAGTACTTTTTCTCCGTGTAGAGCTCGTGTGTTTTGTTCAGACGCGCTATATCCTCCACCTTGAACTTGCGCGTGTTCAGCTCGGTCTTGTAGGCATAGGGTGCAAAGTAGGTGCGGTTGGTGAACTTATTGCGCTCCCAGAGCGTAGTGGCCGACCAGACCTTGCTGTCGCCCAATACAATAGCCAATGTCTCGCCAATCATTTGATCTTCAGTAAGCGGTTTGTCGGCCACACGTTTGCCCGAATAGACTTCATTGGGATCAGAAACCTGGCACAGTAGAGAGTAAAGTTTGGAGTTTAGTCAAAAGTTGTAGTGTTTCTCAACTGCTTGGAGCTGACGTGTGTTGATTTAAGGGCTTAACTATTGCAGGTTTTAGTAGCATAAAGCACATATACATCATGTATAGCAGAAATACCGCCTGGGGAATGTTTGCATTTGCATGCTAACAACTTGTGCAAATATAGATAGAGAGGAAACAGCAGCAACAAAGCTTTTAAGGACGCCAGCAAAAGAGTCTCTTTTTAATGAAGACGATGCCATGTGGTGGCCATGGTGAACTCGTTTTTCGTGTCTTTTGCGCTCAAACTAATGAATTTAGCATTTGGTAATGGTTTGACACTGAATATTTAATTTTGTGCGCTTTGGCGACCGTTGTGCAAACTGGCATTGCAGGAAATTCGAGGAAGTTGAATTACGCGTGGAAAATTATAATTTACACTTGAGAAGTTTTCAAGAGTTTGTGCCAACTCTCCGTGCGACGTTGTTGTCGAAGCAGCTTAATAGGTGTCGGGTTATCAATTATTACTTTTCATTTCATATGGCTGTGGCTACCGTGAAACATATTTGGGCTGAGAACTAAAATGCGCTCACATAGCAACGACGTTTACCTGCAGAAAAGCGCTGATAAAATTGGCCAGACGCACAGCCATTTTTGCTTCATTTTCGAATTGTTCCTTGGCGCCAAAACTGACATCGCCGCGTAAAATCAAATCCTGCGGATGGAAGCTGTGGAACACAAACATATTTTTGTTTAAGAACCAAGCCAAGCAAATTTAACTTCTCGACTTACTTTTTGCATGTGCGATGATTGACACCGTGTATGAACTTTAGCACCTGATCTATATTCAGATTTTCAGCATGCAGCGAAGTTGAACCGGTTGAAAAGTTACGATACTCTGGATGCAAATCCAAATATTTTTCGCGCACATGATATGGTGCCTTCTCCCACTGTATGGGCAGCTTTTGTATCCCTTTAAAATAAGAACATTACACAATGCACATTAGGAACTTGTGAGTCACTTACAGCCAATGCTTAAGCAATCGTAATCATTGTGGTATTGTTCCTCAGAGGCGCGTTCTACAATTTCTCCAAGATAAGGTCGCCTTACTGTATTCGGCAGTCGAAAGCCGGGCTTACAGCGACATTGATAGCCGCCCCGCCTAAAGCCCCAGCCATGTAACGGCTCACACTCTGTAGTTTCCTTTCTACAACGCGCCGTATCCGCATAATGATTCGGTCCTTTATTGCCCTCACCCAGTGGACACTGATTTATGTCTATGCGCTCAAAGTCCATTTCCAGCACTGAGACGGCAGTGTATCTGTTGCACAAATGGAACAAGTTATTACAAGTTGCTATACGGACGAGTTGTTGCTACTTACTTGGGATATTCTATGTGCCGGAACTGTGTGTGGCGCGGATAAATATCAGCTATGGGCACAACAGCTGCAACCAGCCATTTATTGGAGCGTCCACAGTCAAAATAAGGTCGCGTAAACTTAATAGGTCCAGGGTTTTCTTCAGAACCCGGCGGTCCATGGAATGTAAACGTTTCGTTGGTGTTATTCGCATAGCGTATCTCAACTTGATAGGTAATCTTAGTGTCATGCCGTCCAGCGACATTGTCCGGCAACCAGGCGCGATACCATTCATTTATTTTATAATAATCGTGCGTGTAATCCTTGGAAATGGAGTCCGGATGATGTGCACCCAAATCTTGCACATCAAAAGTGTTCCAAGTGGATATCTTTTGCAAATGTATGGGATCATTGAAATCATCCAAACGAAACGTGCGTGGTCCAAAACGTGGGAATGTTTTATTGAAAAAACCACGATACGACGAGGAGTAAGAGCTATTTGGCGCAAAGTACACGGCTGAAGCGTTAATGGACGGATTGGCCGATACATCGGCAACCGTGGATAAGAAGTAATACATCATGCCTGGATCGTAGGTATCATTGATGGCAGGTCTGATAAAACGTGACTGCAGTATATAACTCCAAAAGAAGCTACGACTCAAAGCCATGTTCTGCAAGTGCAGCAGTGCTGTGCGATTGGGAAATACAGGATTTACATTGATTTCCTTGATGTCCGGCTTATGCGAGACCGAATCCTCGGGCATAAACAAATCCGCATGATGTTGTATGGGGCAATTGTCTGCATTCACCTTATCGAATTTTATTTTTATTTCATCAAACGCATCCCTAGCTTGCCAGTCATGTTGCGCGAACACGCCCACGGCCAGCACCAGCATAAAAAGCAGGTAGCTGCGCCCCAAAATTGTTTTGGGAAACATGCTGCAGCAGCACACACAGCGTGTTTGCGGGCGTTGTCAAGTTTTTCGTTTTTGTTTACACTTAAAGCGCAGCAGCGCTTGTCGGGGCGGTTTATAATAAATTAGTGTCCAAACACACTTTGCTTAAATAATAAACTAAATTAAAAAATGAGATTCTAGAGCGTAAGCTATGCTACGCGGATTAGTAATACAAATTAATGCTGCTTTGCACTTGTTGGAACTACGCCCTCAAAACAAATAGTGTTGGGCAGCATGCGTGGATTAGTGTTGCTTGCCTGCGAACCAGAGCTATCGATTTATCGATAACGATTGGCGCTTTGAACCAGTTCCAGCTGTGGCTGCAAGTTGCGGCCATATTTTAATTATTGGCGCAATTTTGTTACAAATTTTAAAAGTTTGTAAAATATTAAAACATTCAATAAGTGCACATTTTGTTGCGGTCTGATAACAGGTGCCATGCGACGCTGCACTATGACAAGTGTCAATAAGGCATGCAGCATTTTACAACAAATTTTTATTATATTTGCTTTCAACAGCAACCTAGTAAATAATTAATGTTACGCGCTTGCATATTATATATTTTTATTGGCATTACAAAGGCAAGTACAAAAACAATTTTTCGCGGTTGTCACACAACTGCAATTTTTTATTTTATTTTTTTTTGGCGGCATTAAAATATGTGAATTAAATACAAACGCAGATTTATCCATTCATTTGTTTAATAAATTTATATACATACACAATGCCTGCAGTCCATTAAAAATGCACATAAATTGATTTAACTGATGCAGTCGCTTATATAAAAAAATAAAACTATTAGGCCGTTGGTTTTTTTACATGCATTACATTAGGGCTACTCACGTGATTAAATGGACTAGGGATATTTATTTCAATTAAATTAAGTAAATTCATGGAGAAAATTGCCCATTTCAAAATTGGGTCAATAAAGGCAAAAAAAGAGAAATTTTAGAGAATTTAGCGCAACCAAAATTTAAAGCATCCATCATACCAGTAGGAAAATCAGTACCTTGATTTTGCAGCTATTTTTAGGCTTACGTTTCCTTTCTAAATCGTATGATTATGATTATGACTTCTTTTAAAGAAACTCGAAGAAACTCTTATGACAAAGGTTGAACAAAATATGTTATTAGCTATACTTTGTTCAAAATGTTTTTAAAACGCTTATTTAACAATCTTATTGTCATTTTAAATTTGACTAATCTAGCTTCGTTTGAATCAATTTATTTTGGCATTTCTTCCATTTAAATGATTTCTAAAAAGAATGCACAGCTCCAAGGATAAGAAATTATTTTCAATAGCACGATATATAGGGGAATAGTGTGCGTAGGAAGATGAGGCACATAATGTTTACCGAGTTTCATTATTTTAAGCGCTGTCTGTGGTATTTTGAAGTCAATTTGTTTAGCATTCCTCGATTTAATTGTTGATTTCGCTTTCGTTGACCTCCCTTGCAGTGCTGTTTGGTACAACGCGACTAACTAACTTACTAATTGACTTAAATACTTTTTAAAATTCGTTTTCATTCAATACGCATTTCTGGCGTTTAAATAGCAGACAAGACTTTTTTAAAAAAGTGGGAACAAAATTGCATTCTACATAGCTAGAAATTTCGACACAAATTTCTGCAGTTTTTAATTATTTTGGGCTACAGGTTACTTGCTATCGATAGTACTAAAAACTGTTTCCTAAATTTAAATTGTTTTCGAGGAAATATTCCACAGTCCTAAAGATTTAAATTTTCTAGTTCGTAAGATTATTGCTGCACCCAGAGACATTTGATAAACGATCTTTCGTTGTCTTAGAAGATTATTTAGTTTATATACCTCATATTGCAATATTCTTAAAACTATAGACGCATTTCGACACCCTTTGAATAAATATAATAATATATTCACAGCGAAATTACTCAGAAATTTGATATTTTACTCCAATGTCATGCCAAAATTGTGCAGCGACCGTGCGTGCCATTGTTCCCCTTCATTTTTATTTAAATTCGTTAAAAATAATATTCGTCAAATTTCAATAATGAAGCAATTATTCCAGTGCAATTATTGATTCTTATTTAAATCGTTTAAAAATAATATTCGTCAAATTTCAAAAATGAATCAATAGTTCTCTATTATAAACAAATCTTGAATACCCCTAATACAATTTCAACAAAGCCTTTGCTGAACAAAGCAAACAGCTTTAAATTCTTCACAATTTGTTAAATTTTAATCCCATTTGAATTTTTTTCAATTGTGCGAAAAATAAAATGGTTTTAAATGTGAAACGTGTAAATAATTTAAAACACTTGTACATTGTTAATCTCTGTAAATAAAGTACTCCACAGCAGAGTGTGGCCCACCACATTGGGACGCTTCCAACTCATTTACTCCGTTCAGCCTAATTTGGGTTAAAGCAATTTGCAATTTGGAATTGACACTCCATTTATTAAAGCGCAGCATGCGCCAAATATAACATCAATTTGGGTGATTGCCAAGGAGATATTACATCCAATGCGGCATTACCTGGCACACGCTGTGTATTGTGGGTCAAACGACAGATTGCATCAAGAAATCGTAAATACCGACATCCACCCACAGTGGCTGCAATTGAAACAATGCAAATAGTGATAAAGATGTAATCGATTGAAATTGGGGCTATATGGGGTCTCGTTATGATGTACGTCCTATACATAGTTGACGTACTAAAAGTTGTCGAATGAATCGCTTTACCACAGGTGTTCCAGAAGAATCTTGCAACTTAGGGGTTTCTTCTAGGATATCGAAATTTATGATAATCCCTTTCTTTAGGCTGATATACTGAGATACAATCCAAATCCAAATTTTGCCAATTATACAGTCGATTTTGTACCAACCTATTTTAGATATTTACTTCATTATCATCATTGATAAACCAAACACAACTTCTTCAATAATGCGAATCATAAAACCAAGGTGAAAAACTCGGTAGATAATCTTAAACAACCTAAAACAAAAATAGTAATATTTGGCTTTTCATTTGCGATTGTCATGAGATTGCCAACTCATCAGGAAAATTCCTCACGCGCTATTATTTTCTTATAATTATAATGTAGGTCTTGTTATAAGGCTTTCAGCATTACTAGTACTAGAAGCATCATGCAAGTCAACCCATTAACCTCTCGTGGGCCTTTATTTTGTGAGATTACCAACATAACATATCTGTAAAAATTGCTCGCATGCTCTTATTTCCTAATTACCTATAACATCTTTTAAGAGCTTCCAGCACTAGAACCATCTTTTACCCTAGTAACTTTGTTTGACAAGTCAACTCCCATGGAATTATCAACTTACCTGCAAAAATTCCTTGCACGCTGTTGTTTTCTCATCTACAATATCTCGTTTCCAATACTACCAGTACTAGAAGCATATTGTACCCTGGTAACTTTGTTTGACAAGTGAAGTTAATTTGTCGTTGGTCGTCCTCTCCTAACTCGAGTGCCTTTCGTTTCTTTCTCCTGCCAACTATTAGTGAATCAGACTTCCAACTCAGCTTCAATAATAATAAAAAAAAACGTATCATTACAAAAATCTTTCTCAGACTCTTTTAGTCTAATTATCTATAATATCTTGTTTATTAGTTTTTATATTTTAAATAGAAATATTCATATAAATCATATTTATTTCAACGAGTCAAGGGCGTAATAAGCACCACCAATACTAGCAGCATCTTTTGCCTTGGAAACGACTTGGCAAGTGAGCTTAACGTCTCATTGGCCTTTCCTCTCCTAGTAGGCCCTATGATAGCTTTATAGATAAATTTGGATCTTTTCGAAAAACTTTGTCCATCCCAAAGGATAGTACGAAAAGATAGAATTAAATCATTACTTTTTATGCCGTTTTTGCTAAATGTTCATTGGTATAGATATGAATCCATTAGGAAGTCATAGATAAATTTGGATCTTTTCGAAAAAAGTTGTCCATCCGAAAGGATATTACGAAAAGATAGAATTAAATCATTACTTGGTATAGATATGAATCCATTAGGAAGTCATTTTGGACGTATAAAGATTGTATCCTGCCTAATGACTCGCTCAGTTGATTATCATAAATTAACGGTATCAAAATAAAATATTTTATAAAGATTTTAAAATTAGTGAGTTTCTGCTGCACACCATGAGATTAACAACATTAATCTAGAAAAAGAGCTTGAAAGAACGAAAGACAGCTTTTCCAAAGATAATGATGTAATGAACTCCACCATATCGGTCATCATCTATTCCAAATAAACGGTCAGCCAGCTCCTGAGGTGTTCATTGCGGTAGTTGGATTTCAGCGATGAAAGGTGGGACCATGCTTGCTTTGTTAGGAACAAAGATGAAGTCCGTTTAATTAAAAGGCAGGACTCTCAGCTCAACCCAACATCTGGAATTTGTATATAGCTCTGCGTTCAGCAAAATATTTTTTAAAAGCTTAATCTGCACAAGACTATTTTTAACCCAATATTTTATACATAACACTCTTGAGTACCCTTCCCCCATTCCAATTCCCAAGCAGTGTATCCAATTGTCGCCCACCGCAGACCTCCAACTAATTCCCACTTTTTAATCTCCGTAATACGCGCACTACGCATTGCAAATGATAACAATACGAAAAAAAATAAAAGTTAAGCGCTCTGCATTGTTGTCCCATTGTCCGAGTCATCATGGCCAAAGTGCTTCCATAGTTGGTACCTTCACTCTGGTTACGCTGATGACCCTCTTTCGTCATTATTTATGCTCATGGCGGTTGCTGTGCTGCACCAACACCGCCGCCGCCGCCAACGGGGTCAGACACATTTGTGGCAACTTTGTTGCAGGCAGGCAGGCAGGCAGGCATTGCATTTAGTGTGTGTTGACCCAACATCACATTTCCTGGCGCTATCACCGTGTGTCAATCTGTTTTTGTATTTCTGCTCCTGGCACCAGTGCCTCGGTTTTGAGTTTTTCGGTTTCTCTTCCTCTGTCGCCACCTGCTAAATGACACGAATTAGTGGTTTTCCCTTCCATCCGCCCTTGCTCGACTTAACGGCAGTTAGTACAGTTCCTGCCTACCCTGCCAGCCAACCGCTCCATCTCACCCGGCCATTTTGCACTAGTTTTCGGCCTGTGCATTACATTGCACTTTATTCGGTCTCCACGTCCCTGCGTCGTCCCTGCCGCACTGCAGCTCCTGCTGCTTTATTTATTACACCTGTCGTTTGTTGTGTTTTGAGTCTCCTTTTGTTTTTTTAGTGCAGTTGGATTTCACCGGCGCAAATCCTCCTCTGGCCAAAAGCTAAAATTCGGCACAAACATAATTTCCAGTTTGTGTCGACTGACATTTCCGTAGAGCTGGCGCAGCCTAGGCACAGCCGTGTTGTGTGTACATTCATCCTTCGTAGAGTAGTAGCAGTCGTTAGTAGTGCGGGTGCTGGGATTGCAATTGTGTGGGAGTTGGAGAGCATCATGCTGCTCCACCACTCACTCCATGCGCTCCGTGTAATGCTACAGATAAATCTACTACGCTTTGCAGTGTTTTATTTTGCACGTGGGAATTACAAAACTACAAAATTTTGCTGTTTATTTTTTTTTAAGTTTGTTTGTTTGTTGTTCTTTATGTGTTTGGCTTTTATTGTCGTTTTTGCATTCGCATTTTCGTTTTTGTTTTGTTTTTGTTACATTCTGTTTTGTTTCGCTTTATTTTGTAATTGATTGTTTAATGTTGCAGTAGCGCACAGTGGGCCATATGTGAGTAAGAGGTGACAAAAGAAAAAAATTGTTTGATTTATTTTGAGGAAAGTTTGTGGTTTTTTTTTCTTCACAAAGCCCCCAAATTATGGCTGCTCTTCCTTCATCTTGGGTGAGATATTTTGACTTTACGCCGTATAAGCTCACAAAAACTCGCTTTTCTCTTGTTGAAACAAATTTTATCTTTTTGTACGAGCTATTCTAGATATTAACTTCCCCCGAAAAACATTTCAGTTAAGAATCGTATAACGCTTAATAAATCAAACGAAACTTCTTAGATTAATATTACTTAAGTTTATTTGGCCATGGCAATCCGTTAATTAACTCTCGGCAGGAGCACCTGCTTTGCGCGCGCCTTCTCCGATTGGTAGGCTTTAGTTCTGGTATTTGTTGGTAGATTTCTTTTACGAAGCGGGAACCAAATCCTACGTCCGGCCGATTCGCTGTACACATTAGCTTGCTATTTAGCGGAGTCCCCGCGTTAAGGCTGGCTGTGGCTGCTCGCCTGGTTGATAGCAGTCGGAAGGTTTACTCAACTTTACTCGTCAGGCCTTCCCATGAAGAATGCTTCAATATTGCGGGATCATAAAATAAGTGTAATAACTTAAAATATAGCTGAGAAAAAAAATCGTATTTGAGATTTCATTTGGGTAGTGGTAAAAATCGGATATCGGGTCTTATTGACTAAAGATTTCAAACTTTAGACCAACCAAAAACGGATCCATCATCAGAAGAATCCTTCACGAGCCCTTCTTGTTTGTTAGAGGTTTTGAAGAGCGCCTTGTACCGTGTAAACTTGGTTTGGCAAGCGACCTTAACTTCACAACGGCCTTCATTTCGTAGTAGGGCCAACGGTGCCTATATGTATTAGTTTACAATAACGTATTTTCTATAGATGGCAAAGGTGTCTTTACTGTTGTACAGATATTGTTGATCTAATATAGTTTTAATCTATAATCTATAATCCATCAAAAATTGTTACTTTGAAATGTCCGTGACGTAGTCCCTCCTTGGTTGGCATAATAATTCCCATTAAGCAAAGAAACACGCTTCGACATCTCTCGGTTTCAAATCATACGGAATCTGAAGTCCTTGCTTCAGACGTTTCGACGCGGCTTGCTTGAGATACAATTCTGCAACATCGAAAACCTCCTCCACACCACCCCCGGTTTTCGGCGATTGCTGACTTTTAGAATTGCTTTATTTTAATTTTAAATCAAAGGTTGGTATGCTTGAATAACTTAACCGACATTTGTCAAGATGGTAAGATTGTTTCCCCGAGCCATATGTCAAGCATATGAGAAGTTTTCATATGGCTATCTGAAACGCTATGCAAGTTTAAAATTCAATCAATTGCATTATAAAAGATTTTCTACAACAACAATCCATTCCCAAGTTTTTTGTCGTTTTTCAGCCACTGTAGTACAACCCCTTCCATAGTAGCCTTCCAAATGGGCACGGTAATTGCATTGCGTCAGGAGCTTTCAACTTTTTTTGATTTTGCAAAATTATGCCACATAGTTGAAAATTAAAATATATATAAATATATATGTATTGTATGTACGTGACTAATGTAGATATCTAAACAGCTCCTGGGCTTTATTTAATATATAATTTATGTGATGACCATTGTATAAAATGAATTCCAACATTGTTGCAAATGCTTTCAATAGGAGAGTTCAAAAACCGAGCCCCAAGGGGCAACAACATTAAAAGAACAAACAAGAATAAACATTTTTTTATAAAAATTGAGCTGTCCGACAAACCAAGGCAAAATATATTGTATTTATTATTGAATTATATTATATAGCATTGCTTTGAAATTTAAATGAAACAATATGATAAGGCAGATAAATTAATTGCTTGCATTCCGGCAGATAAATGTGAGTAAAATCAATGGCTTGTTGTCTTGTATATCAAGAATATGGCCCTGCAGTTAGATGTAGGAGTCTCTATTTAATAGTTGAGCTTACCATAAAGTTCAAGTCCCTAATATGCTTATGGTAAATATGTTCCTTAAATGCTTTTTAATATTAAAGCCATCTTAACGCAGAAACAAAGTTTTCTTGTCATCGAAAAAGCCTCATTGATACTTACTCGTCAAAAAAATTCGAAAACCATATTCCTTATATTAAATAAATGTACAATCGCTTCACAGAAATGTTAATATATATAATAAATAATTAAAAACAAGAATGATAAACGTTACCATCGCTATCGGAAAGAAATAAGTTTTTATGCATCGAGGAAAATGTGAGCATAATAATGATATGTTAGATTTCTACTGTTGCATCTTCCGACCTTGCCATATTGTGCACACTTTTGTCCTATAAATTTGTAATGTGAAACGTTTCTTTTTTAAACTAAATATAATTGCATTTACCATGCATTTTGTCCTACAAAACATTGATAACATGCCCACTGATGCAATCTGCTCTGTACTGCTCAGAAAAACTAGACAGATTGACTTCTTTAACTTGTTTATAGGGTTTTCAAGCGATTCGTCCGGCTCTGCTATACATATGTACTGATTAAATAGTTAGAAATAATAAAGGGTAATTTTTTCAGTGCCAGCTTTTTCGACCTTCGACTTGCTGTATAGCATATCGTAAAAAGTACATTTCACTGATACTTCCGAAATACTCGAAATACTTCTTGTAATGCTCTAGATTGCTCTTCAATCCAAATGCGGCAATTTTGCTTAACAACGAAACCAAATAATCTGAGCACAGCTTCGTCGCTGATCCCAAATTTTAGCTATTAAAGAATTGCCAAAAAATCACCTTTTACCACGAACCTTTTTCTAATTTAAGTTGATTCTGAAAATAAAAATTTGAGTTACACAAAAATTAGCTAGGTACATTTTTGAAGAAACGAGCCAGCTTTTGCATTAAAAATATCACCCTTTACGTTGTAATTTTGTTTTGTTCTAATTTTAGCATTATATTAAACTCGTTTGTCTTGCACAAAAATTCTTCAAGATAGCTATGTTCGTCATCTTGAAGTTCGTCTGTACTCAAGGTAGCCGCCGGTATTGTATTTTGTTTTCCAAACAGCTTCATTCGGATTAGCCTATTTTCACTCACTTTGTGTTACGTTGAATGTTGCAATTCCAAGAAACCAAGCTAAGCTGCGGAACACATATTTTTTTGGAGCATGCCAAAGGATTTTCAATACTCTGCCACATTTTGAGTGCTTTGCTTGCATGACAAATAAGGGTTGGTTGCAACCAATTTGTTATACGTAGACGGACAGTGGGCAGTGTGGCCATCAGCTCCGTCATCTCTATTACAGATCACAGATGCCCAGATACCCTTGAGTACATTTGGGTTTTGTGTAATCTGGCCGCATTCAACATGCGCGTAAAGTGCTCTCTATGGTTGTTGCTTCTGTGACGTTGGTGTTGGTGTTGTTGTTGTTGTTGTTTGTGGCTTGCAATTTGAATAAAGTGAGCGAGTGAGATGAGCAGGCTCTGCACAGCACCCCGCACCGCAAATTGAATCAAACCAAAAAGCGACCAAAAACCGAAAATGTGAAGGCCTGTACGTGGATAGCTCGGTGTTAATGTATCTGTGTATCTATGTATCTGTGTATCTGTATCTGCGTATCTGTATCTGTGTTTGTATGTATTTTTCAGGAACGTCAACAATCGCACCGCAGACAAGCAGCAGCAGCAGCAGCAACAACAACAACAATATCAACTGAAATACAGTGCAACAACAATAACAACAACAAAAAGTAGAAAAAAAGCTCACAAAGCGGGCCTAACACAGCGCAAAATTTTGTCAAGGGTGAATGACCCAGAATCAAAATTATTTCTACTGTTGTTGTTGTATTTGCAGTTTTGTTGTTGTTGTTGGCTGACTGACTGTTTGGCTGGTTGACTGACTCGCTCTCTCTCTCTTTGGCAAAGCTCATAGCTGCTCCTTCTGCGATTGTTGTCTCTACGTCGCGCTCCCTCTTCACTGCTGCTGCTGCTGCAGCGTCTTCTTGCTCTGCTAGTTTCGTCATTCTCAGTCATCGCACAGTGGTCAATCTTCTCCTGTTAGAAAAAAATCTACTTATATTACAATATCTTCTTGAATTAGTTTTAAAAAATGTAATATTGAAGAATTAAGCTAATTAAATTTAAAAATTGCTCATTTGAGCGTCGATTATCAAATTATTGTTAAAAGAAACAACTGAAAAAAGCTCCATAACTTAATTTAGACTACCTAACACGATCCCTTGCTTTTGTCTTTAAAAATCAAATTTTTTTTCTTATTTTTTTGCAGAAAGGGTAACCAAAAAAAATTTATTTGGTCAAGATATTAAAAATTAGAAAAGCCAGAAGAGAGATCCTGTTTGTAAATCTAAATTAAGTGTAGAAATTTTATACAGTTTGACTGTTGGCGAATTGCTAAATAATACAGAAATATAGAGTAGTTAATTCGTAACTAAATCCTTTGATTGTCCACTTAAGGATACCTGCGCTGCGTTTGATAGTTTAATTTCTTTTGATTTAATGACAACATATTTATTCTAGAACCCACTTCCATTAGGTAATACTGAACAATAAAAGTAATTTTACCATATGGCTTAAATTATTCTCCGCGATCAAACTCCATTTCTTTATTTTAACTAATTATTATTAGATTCACCGCCGAACTGCAGCATTTCTTCTGAAAAATGACTACAGGCAGTAACCAACACTTAATCAAGTAAGACCCCTTCTGTAACTCCACATTTATGTTTGTCATTATTAAGTGAGGCAAGGGAAAATCTATAATTAACTCTTTGAAGAATAGTAACAGTTCAAAGATGAATATGAATGTGTTGGTAGTAGCGTCCTCCATTAATTTTTATATTCAATTTTATGGACTATTGCAGAAAGGAAAATAATTATTTATTTTTGCATATTGAGAGTAATCTTAAAAATAGTTCAAAATATTTCATAAATTTGATTGGTGAAGTAAGTATTTTGATAGAAAATAAGTAAGCATATAATTTTTGTTTTAACATATTGAATCTAAATTACAAATAATATTAATAATAATTAATTTTTGGGATTGTAAAGTTTTAAGCCAGATTTATCAAATAAGGAATACTTTCTTTTTTGTTATAATTATAAGTAATTTATTATTTAACTAACTGAAGCATAAAATCTAATAGGATTGCAAAGTAATAAGCCAACATTTCCGAAAAGGGGGAGAACTTTCATTTTTTGAAAGCCAATTATATAAATTTCTTGTAGAATAGAAAATAGAAACTAAGGTATTTGCCTGAATATTCTGTTTAACTTTCATTGGTTTTTAGATAAACATGTAATGATAATAGAAGCAGTTTGAGGGCATTAGTATTACGACGCGAGATGTTTTTATTAATCAAGAAAGAAAGTAGAGGTTCGAAGGCGATCAGATACCGCCCTAGTTCTATCCATAAACGATGCCAGCTAGAAAATTGGGTATAGCCACTTTTATGGTTACAGTCAGTCTCAGTCGCTTCCCGGGTAACCAAAGCTTTTGTTAATTTCGATTGACTTCGAAATTGGACCCAAAATTTCCAAATAAGAGCACGTTTCATATGTAAGACTTGAGTTTTCCAAACCTAAAGACAGCGATTAACTTCATTTCAATAGCTTCGTCACATTGCATGCTGCTTTTCATGTATTTGCAACCACTGTGCAGCGTCTCGCAGTTTTGCTTCGCTCTCTCTGTGTGTGTCGCTTCTCTGCTGCTCCTCTGAGGCTGTTATGATTGCCGTTGCCAGACGATAACCCAAACCCAACAGCGGCGGCAGCCGCCACAGTCGCAGCAGCACAAACAACAACAACAAAAGTGTTTGAAAATTTTGCAGCATTGCACACGCGACTCTCGCACGCTCAGCCAGACAGTCTGAGAGATACAACCCACTCACACACACACATTGACACACACTCAAAGATACACTCGCACACACACAGATGCACAGAGCGATGCTGCCGTTCAATGCCTCCAGCAGCGCCCCAACATTTGCGCCAAGTTCCTTTTATTTTTTTTAAATTTGTCGCATTTTATTTTTTTTCAATTTTTTTTTATTTTTTGCATTTGGATTTTATTTATTTTTTTTGTTTCAAATGTTATCGCGTCAACAAAACAGCGTTAATTGCATTGCCGCCACCGCTGACGTCTCCGCCCCTCCGGGCAATTGCTCTGCTCTGGCATGTCCATTGTTTTGTATCTTTTAGATACATTTTGCATTGAGGCTTTTGTTTTGCATAAATAGAAAATGCTTTAGATGGCAGCGGCGCTGGCAATGCTCATTACTCACTCGCACACTTAGTCGAGTCAGTCAGTTAGTCAGCCAGCTTCATTTACCAGCATTTCCGCTGCTGGTATGGCATCTGATGAAGCTGCTCCAAGTAGTAAGTCTGCCAGCGTGTCTGGACTAGGCTTGTGCGCGTCCACACCACAGTTGGAATTGTGTGTGGAACGCAAGTTTTCAAATCAATCTTCATTTGTCTAGACAGGCCAACGAGCCGATGGCGCAACATGGAGCATAGGTTGTGCGCCTTTTGGCCCATCGCAAGCTCTCCTAGTTGAGAGCATTGAAATTTTGCGATGTGTGTGACGTCACGATGATTTCAATCGGCTGGCGGTGTCTTGGTATTACTTTTTCGGGTATATTTTTTTCTTTGATTATTATTGTATTGTCTAATATTTGTCTGGTATTATTGGACACTGTACTCCAATATATTTTCATATAATTTATATACTTGTTTTAAGTCAGTTGAATTAAATAGTTTAAGCTCATGAAAATTTGTCTATCATGGTTCAACAGCTATGCTTTCACAAAAATAAGCATAAAATCCGACTGCTTTAGGGCTGCTTTGTAATAGATATTAGTTGTTGGCGAACATTATCATAAAGCAAGATTCTGAATTGGGTTAAGTCTAATCCTAATGCATTACACTAAACTCTTAATTCTACTACTTAAAAATTAGAGGAAATTAATTACATTTTTCAGATTAAAAGGAACCATAGGGATGGTTTCAATGAAAGTAGAAAAAAGTAAAAAGAAAGTTAGTAGAAATTATTCGCATCTCTACTCCCATAATGAAAGAATTAATATTTACAAAATCAATAATTTATAAGTTTCCCTTAATTGCACATAAAAAGCATCCCGAAGACATTTTGTCACTTGGACCAGCTCCGTAAAGAATATAAATTGGCTCATGTCTAAACAGAATATGAAATTCAATTTTCTTAAAAAAAACTCTTTGGAATTAAGAGAAGCCCAATGGACAGCAAATTTTACAAAACCTAAAAATTTCAATCACAATCTTTAGCTAGAGAGGTATTGTGGCCTAAGAATCGGATTTAAATTCGTTTAATTAAATACAATTTAGAAAGCCTGAAAACTCGATCACAATCCTCTGATAATGCAGGTTTTGGGGCCTTCAACGCGTTCCAATGCAATTATGCTAGCCTGAAAAATATATCTATCTATTTATCTATCTATCTGGGAGTCTGAAAAGCTGGTATTGTAGATTGTCGATTTCAGTCAGCATATACAGTCACATACAACATATTTTCATTATTGAAGTCCTGCATCAGGAATCAAGGTAGGCATATCTCAAGCATTTACTAATGCTTTTTCAACATGAAATATGTTCCAACACGCTCGATATACCGATTGCTTTAATCTAAATATTTCAAAATTCAAATTTTTAAATTTCGAACGTGTTTGCAAAAGTTTTTTAATTTCAATTTTGGGGAGTAAACACACCCGTCCATTTTATTAGTTGAGCACATCATGATCTACGGATTCAAATTCAAAAATAAAACTTAAAATGTAAAGCTTCCAATTTTTTTAAAAATCTTAATATTTCCCATTTCTAGCATCAATTATAAACAAAAAAAAAAACTAAATTAATTTATTTCAAAAACTTTTTAAAATTTGTTGAAAACTCCGATTCTATACACTTGCTGTTTTTTTCTTCTTCACAAATTCAAAATTTAGCGATAGTTTGGAATTATTCGACACCATAAATTTGGCTATGCTTAACTGTATTTATTAGTTCTCTGTTCTACTTTAAGCGAGATTAATAATTATAATACATAAAGTCGATATATCCAACAAATCAATCCGATGTCAAGAATCGTCTTTCATAAACAAGAAACGGTAACAAGTTAAGAAATAAGAAGAGAACTTGAGACTACTACTGCTGACTCAACTTATACAATTTGAACTCAATTTCGTGTAAAATCGTTTGCGAGCAAATTGAAAGTGGGACGTCAGGAGTCAGGAGTGGTGGGGCTGTGAAGGTGTTATATGTAATCCAGTTGATGTGTAGGGCAAATAGCAACATCAAAGCTCAGCATGGGGAGCGAGCGAGCCGGTGAACAACTTCCAGATATATCCACTCTTACACGCTAAAAGCGGCAATTAAAGTTGACCCAAGAGAGGAGATAGAGAGAGAGAGAGAGTCATAGGTAACCATAGCCAGAAACCTGTATGCCAGCCTGTCACCTAATTTCCGTTTGAGAAAACATGTCCTTAGCAAAAAGGAGCCACTTGAGTCCAGTCGCTGTTGTCTGTGTTGTCCCAAAGCCTGCCAAGCCACTTGGCACTACAACTACAACTAGTTTCATGTCATTCGGTGTCTACGTCTGCGTCTTCTGCTGCTGCTGCTGCTTCTTCTATTTGTGGACGACAAGAGCGTATAATTTTGTAATTCAATTGTTGTCGTCCTCGTCGCATATGTCATATGTGTATGTGTATGTGTGTGTATTTGTCTCCATCCTGAGCAGCAGGTTCTCCTACTGCGCTCTACTGCTGTTGTTGCTCTAAGGTTAGGGTGCGCGAGTTGAGCTCGGGGCCAAACCGGCGGCAAGTGCCTTAGCTTGTCCTGTCTGGCTTCTACACTAGCTGACTGAACGGGCCTCTCTGTTGTCTGTGTGCATGCTTTTAAGGACCTACGACAATAGCAAAAGTTCCTTTACTGCAACCGGAAAAGCAATGGCCAACGACAATAACAACATTGAAGACAACAACGATGACGACGACGACGACGACCTTAGCTCTTCGCTCGACAGCAGTCTCAACAAATTGCAACGTGTTTGTTGCAACCTCTTTCCATTCCAATCCAATTTTTCACTCACTTTTCCGCTTTTTTTTCTTACTTTAGTTCTGTGGCACTGTTTTTTGACATTAGTTTCTCGAGTCCGAATTGGTAACATGTTGGGAACTTGTTTTATTTTTAAAATTGTTTGGGGACCAAAGTTGCAGCAAATAAAATTTTTGCAAAAAGAAATTGAATAAGTTATGTGGCAAATCATTTGGAATAGCAAAGTAGTTGCTAAGCAAGGAATGACACTAATTTTTTATGCAATACGACTATGTGGGAGGGAAATAAGTCTGCTTTTTTTTGGGCTGATTTTTCAAACGATATGTCTGGCATTAAAAATGGATCTGCTATTTTCATATTTTTTAAGTAATATATTTTATTGCAAAATCGGAACAGGCTTATAGACATGATAGCGATCCTGTTAAGAAACGATTCATTACACAATTCTTTATTATTAAAAAAAAAAGTTTTTTAAAGAGGTTTTACAGTTTGATATTTATTCATTTTGATTAAATTTGACAAATACCTTTATGTGCGGGAAGTAGCCATATCTGGTTTTGTGAACTTTGTACAACTTCTTTTTTTACTGTTTTTCTCTATGCATCCTTTAAGATATAGTATTTCAATTTCTGTCGAATTCGAACTAGTGAGAACACTAAAATGCTTTCGAGTTGGTTAGGATATCGGCAAAAAAAACTATTATTACCGATTTTGTCTTTATATAGTTAAACGATTCTTTTTTAAAATTGACAGTGTTTGGGAACATCGAAGATTATTTCAATTTAATAACAGCCAGCATATTTAACCAAAAGCTTATTCTAAGCATTGATTGAGGTCATTTATAGGATCTACGCTTTCATGCAGACGGACGGACGAGACATTATGGCTAGCAGGATTTAAAAATATTTCCATAGATTAGATCTAGCCTTAATAGTTGTTCATACAATGTTGGGGTCCCAAGCAAGAACATTTTTGTTTTAAGATTTAGTTTGAAAATAATGTTTTATTTTTATTTTGGGATCAGAATGACAAATCTTTTAATTTTTAATATGCCAGTAAAAAGAACGGACATGAGTTGTGAAAATATAATGAAACAAAAAAAATATATATGTTTATTTTAGGAATAGTAAATTCGGGGAGTAAAATAGAATATAATCCGTATACCTAGCCTGTTGGGTGTGTTTTCTTACAGTTATACAATGTCTCGCAGCTGAAACTGGCTAGGAAATTGGATTTACAATGTAAAAGATACGAGGTTGCGTAAAGCTGCTCAATTTGGCAATATTCTACGCATAATATCCTGATTTCGCCTTGAAAGCCCCCACATAAAGATGCATTCAGAGCATGGAATGCGCAATTATGTACTAATTCCTATTCGGTGGAAGAAAATATTTTAAAAACGAATCTAAATAAAATTTAAATTCAACTTGAAATCCAGTATACATTGCCATTAAGGAAAACTGCTCGCAAAAAAAAAAAAACGTGCGCTTGAGACATTCCTGCCAATCTAGCAAATCCTTGACCATGCTGTCTGACTTTGTTGCAGCGCATCCTTGGAAAAAAAAATTTAAAGTGTCTCAGCTTACATGGGCACTCTTGCATTTCCGCTTTTTTGCACAAACTCAAAGAGCAATGCGAATATTACAAAACTTTTATTGTCCACACAATCCATCCCAATGCAACTCATCCATTCAGCTGTCCAGCCGTGCGTCCATACCAGCCATATCGATCCAATTATCATTTATGCATCTGGGCACAAAAGTTTTCCCAGGGCCAGTATGCTGCTTGCCTTTTTGTGCTGCGCACTCTCTTCGGCGTTATCTGCAGCTATGTAATTTATGCGTATTAATTTCATTCTTGGCCTATCCTGCTTCCTGTCTGCCAAGAGCCGTTCTCGCCGTCAGCGTCAGCGTCATCGTCAGCGGAGGCTGCAGGAGGAAAAAAAAAATAAGAATCGACCATAGCATATTCAAATTCAATGGAAAGCGCATAAGTTTGAAATTCGTATTGTTTCATTTTGATATGAATCCTGCGCTGTGTTGTCTTTCAACCTCAAACCCAAATGTTATCCTTGTTGTTGTCGTCGTTATGCGTTTTGCAATGCAGTCGAAAGATTCATGGCTGGACCTCAAGTCTGGGGACTTTATGGAGCGGCCAGCGGTAAACAACATATTGTGCACACAAAAGATATTGAAAAGGATTTTCGTCGGCGCACAAAAGCTGAAGCTGAAGCTGAAGCAATGAAGGAATGCAAGCTGACACAACGACGTTGCATAGTAAGAGTTGTTGCTGCGCTTACCGAGCAAGTCCTGGCCCTATTATATTATTCGCAATATAATTCCATTTTGATATGTAAATAAACAACATAAAAATTAAAAGGCAAGAGAGAGGACTGCCGGACCAAGGACTTGTACGCGTTCTAATTGCCGTTGACCTGCTCTCGCTCTCGCACTCGCGGCGGTTCCCTGTGTATCCTTCTGGACATGCAATTGCATTGCAGTTGTCCACAGTTGTCCGCATGCATTGTGTGTTTTGCATGGACGCTTTGCTTTCTGCTGTCTTTAGGGGTTGAGTTTCAAGTTTTTGCACTGCTTTCAAGACTTCCACGGCTTTCACGGGGTTATCGCACGATTATAAAAGATTTCCTTTTGGTCATTGTGCCAATGCTATTATGCAGCCTCTGCATCCATCCCTTTGCCGCGGTTGCATAAAAATAATAAAAATTAAACTTTAGAAATTAGTGCGAAACTTGCAGCGGAAGTTGCTCAGCTCAGAGGCAGCTGATCACAACTCCCTGCAGTTGAAGATGACAACGACGACGACGATGATGCTGACGATGATGGTGAGCATGGTGTGCCTTCGTCCTAGCCTATCTCAAGAGCTGCTTGCCAACATATTAACTTTTATCTATGAGATACTCTTGTGTATTCTCCTGTGTGTGTGTGTGTGTGTGTGTGTGTGTGTGTGTGTAGTACTTGAGCAGCTGCATCTTGCATTAGCCAAACACCGCCATTACAGCTCTTGCTGTTGTTGCTGCTGCTGCTGCTACTGCCACTGCTGCAACAACCACATGCCACATGCAACAGGGGCTGTAAAACTGCAGTACACTGCAGAACTTGAGAGCCCGATTTCCTTTTCATTATGCCCCGTTTACCAGACGACGACGACGTACCACACGATATTAATCACAAAGCACACACAAATGCCAAAGCTAGGCAAAAACTGCAGCTGCAACTACAGTGGGTGCCACAACGATGCGACACTTCTTTGCTAGGCACCTATTATTTTTGAGCGAGATATTTCCGAGTTTTAAAAGCAGGCCGTCCCAACATTGATCATTTTTGGAGATATTCTTTCGAACTTTACCGGTATTACCTTTACAATTAGTTCTTGGAAATTTTAATCTATACAATCTTTTATGAATTCTGTTTAAAATTTTAGAACAAGACGGCCTTAGCATTGATTATTTTTGGAATATTTTTTGAAAATGTGGGGCTACCTTGAGAATTTTAATTTATACATATATTATGCATACATAACATTTCATTGCAAAAAAAGTTTTTTTTTTATAAATTCGATGACGATTATTATAGTTACACTTTTAATTCCTATCTCTTTCTATTATACAAAAAAGTTTTTTGATCTGTCCGACAGATCTTCAGAACTGAAGATCCCGAACTAGGGGTGGAGTTGGTTAGCAAAACGAGCAGGGGGCGATTTCCCCTATTTCATACATAATACAAATCAGCATGTTTAAGGCAGATTATGTCAAGGAGTGTATTTTTTGTATACCCAACTCCATGTAAAAAATTATTAACATCTCATGCACGTTCAGCATGAAGATACAAGTTACTGAGAGAACTTTGAATGCAATTGCGAGAATCGCTTTCATAGTGGGCCTCGATAGCAAAGTCGTAACCTCTAAAACGGAAGATCGGTGGTTTGAATTCCCACTCCAGCAAATAAATAGACGCTATTGAACTAGGCTAATCTCTATAAATTAGACACCGCCGTTCGGATGCCTTTCTGTGCTCTTCGAACGGCTATTAATCGAGATATCTCTATGCTGCGCTCTTAGAGCGATGACATTATTGCCATGGGGAGTAAATTTTATATTTTTTCATGTCCATCTGTTCGTTTAGATCTCAGAAACCATAAAAGCTAGAGCAAAAGTGTAAGCAACAAAAAACTTTTGGAAGAGTTATTAAAAGCGGATTCAGCAACGAAAAGTTTCCATTTTAATGTCCCCAAGTTCAATTAATTAAATTTGAGCGAAATCGGTTAACTTTATTAAATAGCTCTCATAAGGTAAAGCGGAGTGATAGCGTAGTCGGCTTTAAAACCCGAAGTTCGGTGGTTCAATTTCCCACACTGGCAGCAAAATTAAGTTACCTGCCAAAGTAAAACTCTATTAATAAGATACCGCTGTTGGGTTTCGGCTTAAACTTTTGGTCGCTGATCCCCTCGAGCATCCCATCCCCATGCTGCGGCTTTGGAGGAGAGATGGCCAGAGTCTAACCAAATAAATTTATATTGACGTCTTCGACTTTTGTAAATATTCATTTTTAAAGCCAAGCATTTTTGGTAAATTAATCTATAATCGCAGGCGAACGGAGGAAGGGTTTTATGAGCGAAGCACGCACGGTGCACAGCGCCCTAATTGAGTAAAAAATTCTTTAAATAATTTAGGATTACCACTAAAAATCTATGAATTAATCTTCGAGTGTCTACTGTACTCTGCATATATGCTTTTAACAAACACTCTGCCTAGATTCCCCACCCCACCTTCACCCAGCTCCTCTGGCTATTACTAGTAAATTGCAATTGCAATTCTCATCGCAGGTTTTATGCGACTCCTTTTGTCGTTGTTGTTGTTTTGTTTTTTCTATGAAGCGTGCGAAATCGAAGTCATATATCAGCGATATCCTGCCCATAAAAAGGATAATACACACACACACAGTGCACCCCTAACCCGTATAGTTCCACGTGTAGCTGTGTGTGTGTGTGTGTTTGACCTTCTATGCTGTCATTGAACTCGGGAACGACCGAGTGCAGCAGCAACAGCAGCAGCAGGAGCAGCAGGAGCAGCAGCGCCTTACGGGGGGCACACTTATATATGTACAAACCGACTGATTATATACATAATGTATGAGCGTTGCAATGGCAATGCCACTTGCAACTGCATATGTCTATGTACATGCCTCTTGTATATAATGTACTCGCCGTGAAATGCATTTTTTTTTTGTTTTAGTTTAAAAAAAATTATAACGTGCACACTTGAAACTTAATATGCACACACACCCCACACACACACACACGCTTACTCGCACACACCAGACACTCACTCGCAGCGAATACTGACCTATTCCTCTGGAAATATTATATGGTATGTCTGGTTGGTAAGCCAACAATGAGAAAATAGGACAAAACGATTTTCAAAACCAACTCATGCGTAAACATTTAAGGATATTTTATTTTTTTGGTTTGTAAAACGAAAGTTTTTACTTTTGTAGGGGGAGTGACGCGAGCTGCAGGCGCGTCCAGCTGCCACTTTTACAAATCCTTTTGATAAACGCAGCTCCATGCGGTTGTTGTTGGTTGGTAGGTTGGTTGGTTGATTTTGCGTAAAGCTGCTTGAAAGTACAGTTAGTTAGTAGTTACATGAAAAAGGATTTACGCATTAAAGCTTTCGAGTGGAGGGAGCGGGAATGGTGGCATGAATGTACATTCAACTTAAAATTTCGCGCTTTTTCGCAAGTTACTCGCCAGGATGTGCAGCTCTTGAAATTAACTCGTAATTTACGTAGCGAAAAAAAGTTTGCTTGCAAAATTGGTTTTTTGATTAATTAAATATTTAAATTGTATTAAATTAATTAAATCAGTATTATAAATAATATATTCTATATTCTTCTGTTATGTAAAAAAGTTTTCGATAAATGAGATATACTTGATATACAATGATTACAAAAAGTGAAGTATTTCTGAAAAAGAACGAAAAGTACGAATTCACAAACAGGCAACAATATGAAAAATTAAAAATCAACAGAAAATGTTAATTGGGAAAAAGCAAAAGATAAAAGAAAATGCAGAAAATGAAGCAAGAACAGATGTAAAATCCAAAGAGCAAAAGTTGATGTTAGGATTGTATAGAGGATATGAAGAAATATTGTAATGCTCTTTAGAAAATGAAATGTCTCGAAGCGATCGTAGAAAAGCTGGCTATCGTAGCTTCGCCTCCTAGTTTAAAAAATAATCTGTTTCCCTTGACATTGGTTATCGCTCCAAAGGTAGAGCATTGAGATATAATAGCTGATCGAAAATAATGGGGTCCGGTCCTACAGTTTATAGCCGCAGTGCAATAAATCAAATACACTTTGTATATTCATCAATATGAGCTATCCTCACAAAAAAAATTGCGGTAGCCTTAGCCTCAACTCGTCCGGGGAACAATGGTTGCAATAAATCCAGTATGCCATTTAGCGCCATCTTGTGAGAATCTGATACTATTCAAACCATTTTCAGGAACAAAAGGCATCACAAAACCTGCTCGATGACGCTCCATCAGCGTCTTCGAAAAAATAGGGGTCGCACAAGCACCACACCAAACAGTTATTCGAGATAGTTTTCCAATAAATTCAGGGTTATCAGTAACTTGGAATCGACAATTTTGATTTCCATTTATCGTGAGTCGAATTCGTTCTCAGCCCTTTTAATCGTCCATTTGGCATATTTGATACGACGCATGTAGTCAACTGGGTTTAGTTTTGTGCCATTTGGATTTAGTATGGAGACATCCTCAAATAGCCACGAATTATGCGACGATGAGTGGTCCAAGCGATGCACAATTCCTGAGAACGCAGCTACTCCCAACACTGTCTCGTACGTCCTCAAAAGTTTTGGTTGCAAGTTCTTGTGCGTTGGCTCGTTACTCGAACTCGCAAATTTTGTGTCTTATATTGCTATCACCGTGCGCACTTTCAACTTTATTTTTTGAACGAATCGCATGTTTAGTTTTCATAATTGAGAAGTGATTTTGAAAGTAGAGCTGAACAATTTCAGCGCTTTCTTCTACTC
Organism: Chymomyza procnemis; assembly: GCA_035046065.1. Classification (NCBI taxonomy): domain Eukaryota; kingdom Metazoa; phylum Arthropoda; class Insecta; order Diptera; family Drosophilidae; genus Chymomyza; species Chymomyza procnemis. The sequence goes on from JAWNOJ010000026.1 coordinate 2,607,061, forward strand.
TAAACTGTTCCCCAGTAGAAATTCTCTTGGAATAGCACTTCCAACGTGGTATAACATTAGTCGATCTTCAACTCCTGTCAAAAGTTACAGGGTTGCCCGTTGATTCCACTTTAAATGGTTGGTAAAGGTTTTTAAAAGGAACTCTATAAATAGTACTCTTCGGGTAAATTCTTAATTATGTCGCGGGTGGTTCTTTAAATAGCAGTATTGGTAGCCTCTTGTGCGTGAGATGAATTTTAGGATATACCATTATATATTCTTTATTAAAAAAAGTTTGCTTCACGGAATTTATGTGGATTTCAAGATGAAAGTGAAAGGGTGTCCTCACTTAAATAATTATCTATACTATATTATGATATAAATATACTAACTAAACTTTATTCGGTAAAGTATTAACCAGTAAAGTCAAACCACCGATACAGATGTTAGCCATCTTTCTGCCAATAGCTTCCAGTGTACCCAACCAGCACATAGCAATGTGACCAAACATGATTGTGGCTTGTTGTTCTTCTTCAAGATTACTTACAGCCCCCAACTTGAACAACTGGAACTCATGTAAATATGATCTCTTGATGGAGATTAATACCACTTGATTGCATTTTGGTGGCAAAGCATCAACGTTGGTAGCGTGTTGGTCTCTCCCCCAACAAAAAACGCTGACCCAACCAGGCGAACTCATTTTACAAAATGCTTTAACACCTCGCTGAGTTTTACAATGGTTTATTATTTTATCTAAAGTAAATTGCGCCAAGGATTTGCATGTTGCGGGGGGGATGCAGCAGGGGGAACGGTTGAAAATCGATATTTGCATAGAAGGTTAAAAGGTGGGAGAGCGAATGGATAAAAGACAGAAAGAAAGACAAAGAAGGCAACTGACTGTCAACACCTTCGAAGATGATGAAAGGTATTGAATGTAATTAAAAGGAGTTGAATTACATGTGTGTGTGGACCGGGTGTAGCCAAAGGATATGGGAGATGCAAGCAGGGTAAGAAGTGAATCCACTCACTCACTTAGTCGACAAAAGCAGCTTGACATGTTAAATAAATATAAAAAAAAAGAATATAAAAATAAACTAAAGAAAAAAAAAGAAAAGTATAAAAACAAAACGACGGCAGCAACGAGAAGGCGAAGAAGGACATGGACTACAACTACAACAACAACAGCAGCAGCAGCAAGGAGAATAACAAGAGAATTCTTGTGCTTTACACTTAGCACACAAGTGAAGAAGAAGCAAGAGCCTAGAGTACGGACTTTCGAAGCGCAGAGTCCAAGGAGTGAGAGAGGCAGCAGGGCGCGTGTGCTCGTCCAAAGCGTTGCTCGGCACGGCGGCGTCGCAATCGTCTCTGAAAATGCACTTTAAATGGCAGTTTCCGGTCACACACACACACACACGCCGCATTTTTATGTGTATTTGTGTGTGTATAGGGATATATATATGTAGATGGATATATATGTGTGTGTATGAAAATGTAGAAGCATAATAATACAATGCAGAAATATTAAGTAAAAGCCAGGAGTCGCGCTGTGCCAGGAGCGGCAATGCACCGCTTGGTACATACTGTACTCACACACACACACACACGCGCGCGTAAACATTCATATATGCACGAACGTTGCGCGTCTCTGCACAGTGGGCCAAATCGATATGGATATGCAGAGCCAAGAAACTTGGAGCATAAATTGGGTGTACGTGGAGCATCAATAAAATCAAAGGATTTTAATGCTCGAATGTTGAAAAAAGGCTTTAGTTGTTTTTGAAATACAGCGCCAATATTAATATGACGTAATCTTTGGGAGCCCGTTGAAAGTTAAATAATAAAAATTCGAGTATAGGAATTTGTAGGATCCTATTTATCATTTAATATAAGAAGAAATGCTGGTTATTACTGACCCGTACATAATCAAACTGCTGTATGTTTCACTCGTTCATCCAATTCTGGAATATTGCTCTTACTCAATAACTACACTTTAAGGAATTGAATGAGTGCTCTTCGTACGGGGTTTAAATTGGGATCCTAAAATTCGATTGCTTTATTTCCTATTCTTGTAGATTTCGCCTTATAAAACAACCGACTCCAAATAATACTTGTACATGCCATGACGTGTTATTTCTGCATAAGTTCTTACTCGGGTGCATTGAAGTGCGTTACTTCTGCATAATGTTTCCGTTGTCATTCCATGCAGACAAGCGTGTAATTTTCGACGTCTACCATTTTGTAGATCCAATTATGCATTGCACGATCATCCGCGGCTTATACACTACCTATAACAACCTTTACGATTTCTTATCTCTTGAATTCATTCTATTCAGTCAATTCAAATTATCTCTCTCTCTATCCTCACTCATGTTTCGCCAAATCGAGCAGCATTTGGGCAATCACCAACAGAAAAACAAAATTTCTTTTGTCATTCCATCGAGAATAACTCATAATTTTCGACCGTTTGCACTAGCATTTTGATCCTTTTCGCATCATGTCACTGACTCTAATAACCTTTATGATTTCCTATTCAATTCATCTCTTGCTCTATTTTTTCAAATCCGGCATAAGTGTTAAAAGATTAAATTTATCATAAGACCATTTGTTAGGGCGGATAATGGAATTTCGTCTAGAAATCGAATTTTTTTATAATAAATCAAATGCAAGTGTTTTTTAATATATTTTGATACATGATTTAGATAATTTCCAAATTTTCCTAAGTAAATAATTGCCTTCTGTTTTGTTCTATGCGCCCCACTGTGCGCGCTGTCATGGTCTTTACGTCGTCTTCAGTTGTCCTTACTTACTTCTACTGCCTTTGCTTCATCCTCGTTGTCGTCTTCGCCAACGTGTTGGCATACGAAAGTCCTATAAAATGTTTCCCTGCTTTAACTTCTTGGTGCAGCGTGCGCTTTTTATGACCACGATGGCCTCCTACCTCCCTCGCACTGCCCATGTGTGTGCATGTCTATCTGTCTGTGTGTGTGTGTGTGCGTGCATGCATGTGTGTGATTGTGCGTTTAAATGGCAGCAAAAGTTTTCAAAGTTTTTAAATTCAAATTAATTTGATTTCAAGTTGCATAATACCAATTTGCTGCAACGCAACTTGTCATCCTTAAGTTGATGCACATAAAGGATGGCACAACCGGGAGTCCTTAGTGGATATGGCAAACACAGCCGCTAATAATTTCCATTAGTGCCTTTTTAATGATAACCAATGCAATTAGAAAGGCTTGGTAGAGTTCAAATCACATTAGTTCCGAGAGTTTAAAGGACTATTCCGCGGCCTTGTTGCAGTGTTCACAGAGATAAAAATCTCGGATCTAAACGTTTCAAAGAAGTTCAATACATTTTGCGGATTCTCGATTTTTTTAGTTCAGTTTTCTTGTAAGAAGGAATAGTTGCGATTAGGATTATCCGAATTCACTTCCATTGACGACAAAAAGGGAACTTAATATCCATAGGTCTATATATTGTTTATCTAATTTCTCTTTCGAAAAAAGCTACGTTCCGATAGATTGACTTAAAAAGCTGAAGACCTATCTGATTAATAAACTGGACAACATATATGTCGTTGTAGAGCTCATATAGTTTTTGGTTCGTTCGGATGCGATAGTCATTGCTATTTCGAAAGGCATTGAAGTTTTTGCGTAGAACTTTTTTCTCGACCACTCCAAGCGTAGCTGCTTCCGCGACTTCTGCTCCACCGAGAGAGCACTACATCAGATAGCTACATCTATTGACCTATGTGATGCTTCGCTTAATCTCCCGATTGATATTATAGTTGGTGTTGACGGCGTTACCAAGGTACATCAATTCCTTGACAACTTCAAAAGTTTTGCCTTCTGCCTTGGAACCCTTAGCACCGTGCATCTCTATTTGTAGACATCATATACTTAGTCGTTCCCTCGTTAACCGCAGCCTTATTACTTTTACCAATTAACAATGAGCTGGTAATTTTCGACGAGCTCCGGCTACTCTTGCTTATACCATTCGGACAGTGTTCAGTTGTCTTTGATCCAGGTTTATGTAAGATGCTTCCTACACTCATTGAATTTGTCTTTCAGTTAATAATTTGTTTCATCCAAGATCTCTTTTTTTATCTTTTGCAGGTGCTTTCAACATTCCGCGCCGCACCGCCATGACGTACCGTCCGGAAATCTACTCGATGCGAGCTGGTAAGTGTTTCATTTTCATTGCAATTCAATTAACTTCTGAAACCGCGACACGAAATATTTGTCCTATTTTGTCGGTCTGTGTCAATGCTTGAAGCACCAGCAGCATGGAGCGACACCTTTCTGCCGGCATGTGTACCCATGCTGTCTGGAGCCGTCTAATTTTCACAGCGCTCAGCTTTTCCAGAGAAAGAACAAGCACTTAAGCGTTGTCGACGCGAGCCAGCGACCTAAAAACTGCAGACAGCAGAAAGTCGCTGCGGTTCGAGATGCACTTTCTGCAAAACGTTCTCACAAAAATAAATCCAAATTAGTTGACGCTGCGTCGCTGCGGTGTGCACAGCATTCGTGTGTGATAGGGGGGTGGGGATAGAGTATCCCACAGATGCGGAAATGTTTTCGCTTGGTTGTAGCTAGTGTTTGTTTTCGATTGCACAAGGCGCCATGGCTGACGGATTTTTGCCAGCTTTACTAACGATGTGGCACAGCTGGTGGCGGTTGGCAGTCGACGTTGTTCCTTCCATATGAAGAAGACAACTTCCAGTGTCAAAATGTCATGCTCATGTTTGAGGTTAAACTAAGTTGTTGTCCCATTCCTACACATTTTTCTTGCAATTCTTGTTGTTGGCAGTGTCTGTGGCTGCTGCACTTCAAGGACTTTTCTTGCCGTTGGTGCACGTCTGCTGCGTACCTGGGGTAGAGCGTAGCATTTACTAGTTTAGTAGTGCTAAATACGCGTACACTGAGAGAAAGCTCCTAGGGTGTGGGTAAACTTTGACTCTGGATTTTAGCTCAATGTCGGGAGTGCGCTCTTTCGTAGCTTTCGCAATGTCTTCCTGATATCGTCCAATCCACTCATCTCGTGCTTACTCAAATGTAACCGAGTCCACTATCTTAACTTAAATTGTACCATCATAAAATAGCTCAGACTGAGTCTTACTTTCAATGGATGATATATCCCAACACCATAAAATAGCTCGGATAGAATCTTACGTTAATAACATTCACTGAAATCTTCGATGGATGTTGTATCTCAATCCGACATTTCTATATAAATTCAACATCTTTATTTGATTCTCCAATGGCAGGAGAAGATCTTCGGAAAACATAGACAATCTGCATTTGTCAATTTCTTTTTGTCCATTTTTTTGGCCCTCCTTTGCCCAACTACCAACCACCACCATATTTCTCTCGCTGTACATCTTGCCCGCAATAAAGATATTATGGATCTGCCTGCTCTCCTCAAGCAGTCTGTGTTATCCTGCGACGACACATTGATGAAGTGAGGACCCTGCCGGGCTTTAAGTAGCTGTTGCATCTTACCCCCAAAACCGTTGCAAGTGTTGGCTTCTGCACGTCAGTTGCACTTGCCGCTGTAAGCTGCGTCATCCACATAATCTCCATAATAATGATAATGATAAACATATATGTCATCGTCATCACCATCACCATCGCCATCGTCTCCGTCATCATCATCACCATCACCATCATCATCGTCATCGTTCTCGTCTTGGATTACACAAATGTCTAGGGTTACATAAAGCGACACTGTCATTTGTTCTCTGTGGCTCTTCAGCGCGTTGCAAGTTCTTTGCACTCCTTTCGTTTTCAGAGCTGCCACAATGCTGCTGCAAATGCCGCTTGCTCCGGCTTTTGCCATGTTGGTGTAGGTCCAGTCGGTTATGTAAACCACATGCCCACTTATGTGTCGGTGTGTGTACTTTACATAATGCAAATATATAACACTTTAGCATGCACTTCACGCGTTTCTACCACATACCTTATGTGGCACATACACACGCCTCTCTCTCTCTCTCTCTCTCTTTCTCTCTTTGGATATATACCAAGTGTGGTTTTGCACACATTTTGCCGGCTGCATCTTCATGGTGGTGTCAGCACCTTTTTTTCCTCATATTTTTTTTTCGACTACTGCGAAATTAATGGGTTAAATAAATGTGTATATTATATATATATTACACACGACGCATGGGAAGAAGTGGCACTCTTCAAGGCGGCGCTTCAATGGCAACGCTTGGTTGCCGCACACTGGTAAGCTGTTGCCGAGCCACTGGTAAGCTGTTGCCGAGCCACTGGTAGGCACTACCACTGGCCGGGTTACAACTTGCATGCGTTCCTAGTCGTAGCATACCGCTCGCTGCGCTACCGAGATGTAAAGGGATTGTATAATGAGTCGGTGGTATATATGTTGCTCTACGATTCTTTTAATTGAAATTCTTTGGATTAATCTCTTGGTTGAATAGGTTAGAATATGTCAAGTTGCATTTCTGACGCCATTTTAATGGGAACATCCTTGAGCTGGCATAAGAGATGTACTCTCGTCTAATTAACGAGCACAAATAGTTTTGAGAATAATTTTCTGCGCATACTTGCATCTTAGGGGCAAACGATATTAAAGTTTTGGGCTACTCCCCAGTTCAAATTTAAACTTTCATGCACTCCACGTCAATACCGCACATGCAGTCGGATGTAATTTTGTATTATGGCGAAGTCGCTGTCTGGTTGTATGCCTTCAGCACTGTCAAAAACCCTCTGGCAAGGTATATAGGCAAAAGTCACTCTTGTCATGGTAGTGAAGCAATTTATTTCTAGCATGCCAAAGCTTCAGGTAACCCAATCAATCATAGACGACATAGGCACCTTCTTGCCCCTAAACGTGCAGAAGTTAATAAGAAGTATATGGTGTTGTTATGTTGGCTTTGAACAAACGGATATGTTAACTCGCTATTTTAACGTCTTGATCGCAAAAGCAATCGTAAATGGAGTTAATGCATCGTAGATATAATCCCTACTATACGGGATCTATCATACCGGCGTTTAATAAATAAACTCGGGAGTCATCTGTTTGGACGACTGAAGACGCTTATTTATTCGACGACGGTACGACATATAGGGGTGTCTTATGCAAAATCTGCAGTACGATAGATTGGTCTGTGGATAAGTTTTAAACCCCCCAGAAAACTTTCGTGGTGTGTTCAATATACAGGAATACCTTACGTTAACTGAGGAATTAAAAAATGGAAGGAAACATTTTGCGCCGAGAATTTTAAGATATCTAGACATGCCCCCGAACTTATTTCGAATTGAAGAAATACGAGGTTTTGTGCGAATCAGGTCGTTACAGCAGCAGTTTCTTGCTTTCCTTGATTGATATAAAGGGTGATTTTTGCACAACAACCCAATTTGTGTAGATTCAGTCGAATCGAGTGCTCGATTGTTTTCCAAAATATTTTCTAATTGGTTTTAAAAATATAATATCTAGCTTCAGGTCGAGTGTACAGAAACACGAAAATATTTTTTTAGCTCTTATGCGTTTGTCCCATCGATTTTTGCGAAAGATTTGCAGTATTTGGAAATACTTCCAAGGCAACATATACTAAAATATATATCCTTATCCGTGTGTCCCCTCAGTCTATGCGAAAATACACTAACCGGTAATGTTTTGAAATATCCAACAGTTATTTCTAGATGCGTCAATCAATATCCTTATAATTCCGTTTCGATCCTATTAGCTTTCCTAATAACCAAAGAAGATGATTAAGTTTTCTACTTTGTGCGAAATAACCAAGTTCGTCTCTGCAAACAACAAGATATTACATATCTTGACTCGTTTCCTCTAGACCCATGCACATGTCCTTTTAAATATATCGGTAGTTGATAAAGCCTTTCGACATGGTTAAAAGTATATTTCCGAAGCCTTGGCCTTGGTTAAATTAAAGAAGATTGTCAGCTCGGAGAGAGATATTCGATGCCTTGGTCCATGAAGCTTGTACCAGAAGATCGAATGAGAAGTAGGTTAAAGTGGATATCCCATGCCTTAGTACGCTTTATCCCAAAACATACGCTAGACGATAGATTCATCTTCGATTAACCAGAAATGAGCGATGTTATTCATAACAAATTAAATTTTGTTTGGACATATCGCACTCGATGGTATCCAATGTAGTGCACGTCTTCTTGCTAAAAAGGATTATCTATTAAACGGAATGACTCCATTGTACGTTGTTCCAATCTATCCCAATGCTCCACATCGCAAATTTTATCTCAAAAGTAATCACGAGTTCCCAAACAATTTAATAATAGTTAATTTATGAAACCAAAGTGCCTCATTCAAAGTTCGTTACATGATAAATCTGAATGCAACAAAATATATTACGTATACGCCACCACACTTGACATTGTGTGGGTCACACACACACACGCACATAAATCCCGCTCAAGATAAAAATCCATTGAAAGTAAAACAAACTCAACAAAAAAAAAAAATCTGAAAAACCAGATCGCACAGCTGCACCAATTGAACGCATAAATATCACACAGTCTTCCAAAATAAAATGGCCACAGCATGGGTCGCGCTGGTGTTGCTTGCCCCAGACTCTCGACTCGGTCTGGGACACGGGGGTGACGCCACTGCTTGCAGCAAGGCAACGGATTTGACTGCGACTGCAGACTGCAGCTACGCAATCAACGCATTAAATCAATTTTAACTTGGCCTACTTCTGCTGAGTCTCTGCGTCTGAGGCGAGTTGCATGTGGCGAGTTGTCGTTGTTGTTGTCGTTGTCGTTGTTGCAGCTAAAAACAAAAGCAAAACAAAACAAAAACAAAAACTGCAAAAACCCTTAAAACCGTAAAATAATGCACAGTGCAACAGCCGTTAAAGACTGCAGCTTGCACATGGTCTCCGTTTTGCGGTACTCTCCCCCGATTGCTTCTCGAGCTGCTGCATGCCTGCTGCCGGCTGGGAGCCGGGTGCTCAGTTCATTGAAATGAAATCTGTGCACATGGCGGCTGCAGTTAGCTTAGTTTTGGTATTTTTACTTTTAGTTGAGTTGAAAAAAATAAACATCGGTGTTCACCTACATTTTAACCTTTACATAAAATGGCAGACCAGCATGATGTTGTGCCACATCTTGTAAAGCAATTAAAAACAGGGGCAGCTCAATTCTGGCATGTAAGGAAACGCCGTAGCTATAGTAACGTCAAGAGGTGTTGAAAAGGAGACATACTTAAGAATGGCTTTGTCGCTGAAGTGTGATGACTAGGAGTTCTAGCTCGATTTGAAGTCCATTGAATTTTTTAAGAAAAAACACAAGTGTGTCTGATCCCTTATCGTGTAGGGGGGAGCAGCGAAACTATGCTTTTGTTCTTAATGTGGCAAAGTAGCATGAGCAAGTACAGTCTATCCTACGAAGAAAAGTTCGCTTTCATATCTTTAAGCACAAGATAGAGCCGCTTTCAAATAATCCTTGTTAAAAGAAAGATGCTTACCCAAGGGAGAATGCAAAAAATATCCTTACATCATCTAAGATTCTGTAATTTGCTTTGCTTATCTACTTGGGGCTATATAGCCAAAGTATACCACCATATGGGAACCTCAAAAGATCCTTTCTTTCGAAACCAAGCGGGATTGAGTTAATCTAAGGATTTTGTTTCCCACAAGAAAAGCATCGGATCTTTTGCATGGATAGTTTTAAGAAAGTGACGTTTGATCTTCGTAGATCAGCCACCCCTATTCAAAAATAGGCCCAGAGAGGTACGATAGTTAGAAGTCTTGGATCCAACTTGAATTTTTTTCAGAATCTTTTTTCCTCTCAGTATACAATACTCGATTTACTAGTTTATTGATGAATGATCCATTTACAATCCACATCATAACGATATAGATCCTTTAGAGAGAGATCTCTCTGCTGGCAAGCCCAATAAAATACGTCAATGCGTCATCTAATTTTAGAATTCTATTATGATTCCATAATGATCGCCTCGTCAAAGTAAATCCAAAACTAATCTCTTAATCTTTGTTTCGCTGATCAAAATGTGATTTTACAGATATACATCTTTATACTCTTAAACCAACAAAATACCTCATAAAAACTAAACTTAGAAATTAAACTTAGCTGCGGATATATCTATAATCTGTCAGTTGACGCTACATTTATGTTCAATTTTCGACTGCGGTAACTATAACTTCAAAGTGGGATTTCGTTCAATTAACCCAGAGTTGTTTTCTTACTTGGAATATTTGCTATTTGCAGCGCATTGACCTAACCTCACTCACACACACACACACACACTCAGAAATAAACAAAGAGTTGCCAAGTTCGTTAAAAATAATTGCCAACCCTTTTTTGCGCGTGTCGTGTGAAAAGTCGCTTCAGGTGCCGCTTCCCCTGCCTTGACGCTGCCCCTTTGGCGCAGTTGCTGCTGTTACCGCATAACCGTTTTTCTTTTGTGGCGTGTGGGGCGGAGGGGGGTCTACATTGCAACAACTGGAAAACTGCAGTTTGTTGATTTTCCAAACAGAACATGAAAATGCAAAATGGCCCCAAAGTCAACTCGAGTTGTATAGAGCTTTCTCTTGGCGCAAGCCTGCTTAATTTGTTTTTATACTCTGCCATCCCGATGAAGGGTACATGGGGTCTATGGGTGGATATATATGTATTATGGAAAGCATAATAGGTGCAGGTATAGTTTTTACACAATATCTGGAAGGCAATTGAGTTATGAATTTAATCCGATCTTAGTCTGTGGGCCTCGGTGACTGCCTGTGATTGGAGCCTAGCACTGACATGGCTAGCAAAATCGACGCTTTTTACCTAGGGAAATCTATATTAATTGTAGAAACCGCCGTTCGAATTCGGCTTTAAACTTTATGTCCCCCTGTTTTCTTTGAAGCGCTATTCGCCTTTGGAACGATGACCATAGTCACTGGGAATACATTTTTTTTATTTTATTGTTAACGAGCTTAATCTTTCAAAAAGCAAATCTTTATAAAAAAAATTATAAGGCCATCGACTGATTAATTCGGATTTTTGAGTAAAAATTTAAATCATTTGAGAATTTTAGTGGGAGGTCTGCCAATATTCTACGATTATTATTATCACAATAAATTGTAGTGGACTATTAAAAAACAGGGATATTTTGAGATATTTTTCACAATAAACGTTTATTGGACAATGCAAATTTTTTTAATTTTATGTGCAATCGTGTAAATGCTTTCGGAATTGTTTTTTTCATATCCCCTATATCCAAATATTTTTCGTATTTTTGCCTGTTCGCCAACTTTTGGTTCTTCAAAAATATTAAACTAATTTCTACCCTGTATATTTCCATATTATTATTAAGCTGCGGCTGGTACTTTACAAAAAAATGCTTCAATATTGGTTTCCAGTGGGTCGATGCTTTCGGGCTTGACAAAACATAATGTAGATAGAGCCAAGAAAAAATACTGTCAATTACAAGATCTGGGCGATCATTGTTTCGCGAGGAGACTTTGAAAAATACGCAAAATAACAACTGCTGTTGCTAAAAAATTTACCATTTATAATGACCGAATATAAAATCACTTTTCATATTATGAACCTTATATTTAATTTCATTCCTTATTCAATTTTGTAATTTATTTCATATACATAAGCTTAGATGCAGCGCACCTCTCCACTCTAAATCGAAAAGTCAGTGATCTGATTCCTCCCTGTAGATTAGAGCGTGCGAAGCGAATAAAAAGATCTAGTTTCTAGAAATGTTTATTTCTTACAACTTAAATCTAAATTGTAACTAAATAAAGGACTTACAATCCTAAAGGGCTTTCGAATACTGAGGTAAACCCAAAATGTGTTTTTGTGGTTTCAAGCGTTTGAATTTTCATTCACAATTCATTTCAGTGCATAAAATTAATTTCTGAACACTTAGGAAAATGATGGTCACGTGGATGATGATGAGCCTATTCCCTACAGAATATAGATAGATTTTCAAGGAAAGAGAATGTTCAGCTTACTGGACAAAACTCGAAAATAATTTATAATTTTTCATTTAAATTTTTCTTATCGAAAAGTCGAGTTTGTCTCCAAATCGAAAAATTAGAATCTGCCGAAATGTGCAGATGGAGCGTATATTAAAGTCGGCACTATTTCAATTACCAAACAATCCACTTAATTTATTTTCATTGTTTTCCGTTTTGATTTAGTTTTTCGCGCTTGGCACGAAACCATGGCAGCCCCTCAGCAGATACGGCGCCCCCCTTAAGTGTTGGCATTTGACAGCTAATTGGAAAACTGTTTAGTTTTTGATTAGATGTCCGTTGCCTGGCATCCATACATTCGTCCATCTATCCACCCATCCATCCATCCCATGCTTCGCTCTGCAAGAGCCGCCTCAACCAGGGCTGCTACATGGCAACACTACTATACTTTGGCTCAGCCGGAAATCAAAGTTATTGTCTTTCGTGGCATACAAAAACCTCTTTATATTTTAACACCTTCATCCAATTTCATTTTTGTGTGCTACATATTTCCATTTTTTTGCGTTTTTTTGGAAGATACTGCGTTCCTGTCAGTTACTCGCTGGCTGGCTTAATTTATGGACTTTGGCCATTTGCTTGGATCATTTTGAAAAAGTGACGACAAAACATTCCACAATATGACAAAAATCCTTTTGCATAAAAAAAAAACATAAGAAAAAAAGAATCAAAAAACGCCATCGACAATTTAGATAAATTTTCCCACCAGCCAAAGCCGTAAAAACAAAGAGACCCATAAAAACGCAACACAGCAGCGGCACCCCTCACTCACTCCGGTACTGCTGCATCGACCAAGGTGCCGCCTAGCATTCGCCCAAGGGTCTGCACTACACTGCTAGAAAAAAAAAGCAGAAAAAAACCATATATACACAGAATTTGAAAAACAAAGGACGAATAGAAAAAAAAAATAACAGGCGACGGTGTGCGGTCATCGCTGCCATTCTTCTCCAGAATAATCATGCTGCGCAGTCGCAATGCGCGTTTTGTATTCACTCGATATCAAATGATAAACTCCCGGTCTAAAAAGGACTTACGACGACGACGACGACGAGGTACAGTACCAGGAGTCGTCGGTGTTGGTGCAGCTTGCCTTGTCTTATGCCTTTCATGGTAATTTCTCGTATCCATGTGTGTACACAACGGCTCAGAGTCGGCGCATCCTTCAGGTACAACTTACTCATATATCACAAAAGGATATTGCGCTCGCCTGCGCTCTGTGTGCTTTTCTGCTTAGCTTTTTGTCTGTGTGAGTGTGTGCGTGTGTGCAAGGATTCGAATGTGACACCGTGCACAGACAATCACAATGGGCAATGGTCAGCAGCCCGACCTCGACACCGCCTCCCTCTTCTTGTGTCTATCTAGCTGTCTCCTGAACGAAGTAAAAAAAAAAGACAAAAAATTCGACAACCTTTAGCTTCGAACCAGTCGCAGTTATAACGCGAATAAAAATATATGGAGAACAAAAAAAATATCTCTACTTTGATACCGAACTCAAAATCAACTCGTAAAAAATTGCGTTTTATGGCCGAATCCTGGAGAAGTGCCTCTGTGTGTGTGTGTTGGTTGGTCTGCATTAAAAATGCAAATGTCGCATTGAGTTCTTTACTCTGCTCATTTTTTCTGCATATCCTTGGTATCCTAACCTCTGCGTTTTTTTTTTTGTTCTCGATTTGTCCACTTCCTTCGATTTTGTACTGTGGTTCTTGTTCAATTTTAAGATGTTTGGCAAACAAATTTTTCGCAAATGCAGCTATGACTCCGTAAAGTTGAACTAAAGTTTATTTCCTTGAAGTTGTTAGAAATTCTTATTTTCAAAATTCATTTATAGGCATGATCCTGATGCAAAATTTATCTGATCTCTTTGAGCCCTATCTATCCTAAAATATGAGTAGCAACTTTTTCGAGAATTTTCATGCATAGTTTATATAGTCTTGACATATCTTATTCGATACATTTCCGAAATTAATATGTACTTCTAAAACAATATCATTATATTTTGATTCTTATCAAACTATCAATCCTGTTCCAGTCTGGGTTTTAGTTTTAATTTTGCTTTTCTGTTTTAAATATATTTTTCTTTAACTAAAATTTAAGTAGAATTTAAAATATTTTTTATTATTTATAATTCTTTTAAATTTATTCTCAGTATGCATGAAAACTTCGATCTTTTATAGCTGTTTTAATTGCATTTATTTTAACCTCTTAAATTTAAAAATTTTGTAATGTTTTTTAAATAAAAATTGAATTTAAAAAATGTTTCATTTTTTTAGCTTTCACTTTTTTAATATGCTTTCCTAAAAAACCTTTAAAACCCCATCCCAAAAATGCAGCCAAATTTTTAATAAAATAAATTTAATTAATATAAACTTAAATTAATTTTCTTTTTTTTTTAAGCTTGCATACTTTGTGTTTTTACACCCAAACCTGAGCTTTATTTTTCAGTAATTTTTTTATTAAAAAACAAATTCAATTTAAAAAAAAAACAAAAAATTTTTCACTACTAAGCATTGGAAGGATTTTTTATGTAAATCATGTTAAAAAAAATTCAAGTTAAAAAAGAAGAAAATTTATCAAATAAAATTTTCCCAAAGCAATTTGACGGACCTATGAGTTGTGTTATACCCCTACGAACTGTTCTAGAATAAACAATTTCTTATCATTTATAAAATTCGGCTTGTTGGAAATTAGGAATTAGGAAAATAGGAAATTAGGAAATTAGTCTTTAATTCTGGTTATGATGTTCCTCAATTTTCGAGGCATTTGATTAAAATCGGTTGTAAAAAAGTAAACTTCATCTTCAAGGAATCAAATTTTGTAATTTGAATTGATTTCAAATTAAAACGAATCAACCATAAAGCAGTGAAACTCAAACCTAAATTGATTTAAATTAGTACTCAATATATATAGAAATATTAATGTCTGAAAGCTGAATATTTCAATAAAATATTTCTTTCCGCTAAACGAGCACTAAAATCCACAAATTGTAGTAGAAACAACAATTCCATGCCGCATCAAGTCCACTTTACGGTATAGCTCCCTATAAGTTACAGCGAAACTTTCACAAAACTTTGCCCTCATAATTTATTGCTTTAAGTTTTCATACAAATTAAAGTTTCACTGCTCCTTACGGTATAATCAGAGAGCAAAAACTCCCCAACAACAAAAAGTAGTTGACGACGAAGAGGAAGCAGGAGAGGCAACAACCACCGCAACAAGCAAAATGCGATAAAGAAGCATCAACAACGACACCAACAACAAATCGGAAGAAGAAGAAAAGTGAAATAAAACAACAACAAGCCGCAAAGAGCAATATCAGCAAACAGTCACGACAGCAATTATTCGCACACTTTTGGAAATTGCATGCGTTGTCGAAGGAAGAGTGTTGCCCTATCTTGAAGTTTTGCATATAAATTATTAATCTTTACAAATTATTTAAAAATTTCAAACTGAAAATTGTTTGCATACTTTTGGCACTCACTGTGCGCGCTACATGCTGCTTTAATTCCTTCGTTGCTGGACATTGTCCAAGCTTTGACATTGTGCCGAGTGCTGATGATTTGCCGTGTACTAAATCGAGAGATCGAGACCAAGAGGATACTCTGTGTGTGTGCGTGCGTGCGTGCCTGCATCAGGGGAGAGCTGAGGAGGGAGGTACACTACTTCAGGTACATTCGAGTACCTTTTACCTACATTCATTTGAATGCAGACAAGTCCTTGCGTCTTTCGCGACGGACGATCTTCAGCTTGGCCTTTTGTGTGGCCAAGTGCGCTGTTGTTGTTCCCGGTATCTCGAAGGAAATTAAAAGCATGCAGCAAGCTTTTTTTTTGTTGTGTTCATTTTATATCATAAAAAAGCTGCGATTTTTTTTATATATATTTTATATAAAAAAAAAATTTATATGCTGCTGCTGCTGCTGCGGCGGCGGCGGCGCGGCTGTTGCTCTGTAGGGTTGTTGTTGCAACGGCGCATGGGTTAGGGTTAGGAGCTAGGACTGCTGGCGGCAGACAGAGTGAAAGAGGCGTAGGGAGGGCTTTGTGCTTGCGCTGGCAAGAAGTGTTGGATGTCATCTTATTATTTTGAGACCACGACGACGCGGGCAGAGCCAATGCGAATTGATGGCAGCAGTAGCCGCAGCCGCAGCAGTAGCAGCAGTAACAGCGGCAGCAACAGCCGAGCGCGATCGCATTGATGATGACCATGCGCCGTTTGGCTGCCCCTGCGTCAGCGGCAGCGTCATCAACGCGTCCCCCGACAGAGCACAGATGTAAGATGCGAAAAACTGTGGGAATAAAAACAGGATTCAATGCCGTTTTTACTGAAAATATGCTTGTTGTTGTCGCCGCTGCTGTGCCCAGCGTTTTTGATGATGCCTCCCGAGATTTTGATGATGGTCATCATCATACACACTCTCATTCACTCTCACTCACACACACACACACAGCTTCACTACGTTATCCTCGCGCATGTCCTGGTTTTTTTTTAATGCAGCTCTTTTTTTCCACTGCTTTTTGCGTTTGCTCAACTCTGTTGCCTTAAAGCACATCTCGCCCAGAAAGAAGTTCACCCACCGGCGGCTTATGAACTTTGCTTAACTTTTGTGAGCTGCAATTTTGTTTATGCGGTTGGTTTAGCGCTTGTTATGTAAACAGCGCCTGGTACCCGCTCTCGAAAATGTGAAAAATTGCAGCTTTATATATTCCTTTTGAAGATTAGCACAAGCTTTTAGCGACACTGAGCTGGTATTATTAAAATGGAGAAGGCAGAATGGATGCAGCTCTCCATGCCACATGCAATTGCAGTTGTGCCAACTGAGTGCGACTTCTCATATAAGTATACGCTGTGGCCCTTATGTAGGTAGTCTCACCTTATTTTACCGGAATGGAATATGTTTTGGTTATAATGATGTATCCTACCCGATGGCTAAGATACTTTATGGTGTTTTTTAAGAATTTTAATCTATTAATTAAATTTAGTCGAGTCATTCTTTAAAAAACTGAAGGTTAGAGTATACACGGTAGGACAATTGACCAGTGCGGCCAGTAACATATACTTCACGTACTGTATAGTCAAGTTTTTAGATATCAGAATAACGCACATCGCTAATAACGCACATTCCACAAGAACAGGCATAGAAAGAGTAAAGGAGCTGTGACCATCATTATATGCCCTATGCCTGTCCTCACATCATGACTACTGGCGTAGCCTTAAAGTGAGTCTAGCCACTGTCGTTAAATCTTGAAAGATTATCCAGAGTTTTGCCATTACCAGCGAACTTTCATTTTTTTTCTACTTGCCTGAAAATATCGAGAAGGTTTTCAAAAGAATTAGCTTAAGAAGGCCAAAGATTTGAGTAAGCCAATTCATTTGAGAACCTTTTCTCCTTTTTTGTCTTCATAGTCACGACTTATAGGGTATACAGTGAATCTACTAAATCTTCAACACAAACGCTTTTCCGAAGTAAACTTATTTGCGAATTTTCTAGACATTATGTCTACTTAGGAGGTATCTGTTTTGTCCTGGGTACTTTTTTTGCACCGTGCATCTACAAAAAAAATCAGCATGAGGGGCTTTTCGAAGCAAAGTCAATTCCGAATTTTCTAGCCATTATCAGCAAAATTCCATATTTTCTACTAATATGTCTATTCTTACTGTTGTCCAGGGTACTGTTAAAAAAAACCCTCGAAAGGGTGCTCTAAAGAATTGAATTACTAGCTTGGCCTTTTCAATGTTAAATTACTTCTATTGTTGCCATGATCTCTTTATATTATTGCTTATTTTATTAGTTAAACTATACAACAAGACCTCGACCTATAGGCTGTACAGTGAAGTTAACATAAGGGCCTTTCCGAAGCAAAATCATTTTTAAGGGATGGCTCCATTTACGGAATGAGAATCGGAAGTACACATAGAATAGACCTAAAATATTAGTGGTAGCGTAATTACCTCTAAACTAATCGGTAGCTGGATTTCATCCTGCAGCACTGGTGGCATCACTAGCAAATATGCGCAATCAGCTTTAGTACATTTTTATTAATTGAAGACATCGCCTTAAGGATTCCGCTATAAACTGTAGAGTTCCTGTTCTCTTTGATCAGTCATTAATAGAGCTTGCTGCACATTTGGAGCGATGACAGCTTAGTCAAGGGTAATCAATTTGCTCCACTGATATTACTAAGCAGCAAATCGCTCACCTGTCGTATACTTAATATAGATTACGCAATGTCAGAACGTTACCCAATCGAATCCATTCATGCACCTGCACCTGCACTCGCAACATCAGAACAACAAACAAATTGAGTTAGCAAACATTTTTTTTCGCTTCCATTTAAATAAAAAAAATAAACAATTCAACAATCCATAAGCATTGTTATAGATCTTATCAGGGCATCTAGATAAGTTACTTGTTGCCAAGGCTCTCGTATGTTGCTACGGCGGTGGCGGCAGCGGCTCATCATTGTGTCAGGCAGTCCGTCAGACAGTCTTGAAGTTAATTAAACATGGAAGCGCGGTTGCGCGGCATGCAAGACAATCCAGGCTGCGGCGGGGTGAGTGTATGGATCATAAAAACGGATTGCCAAACATATGTGTGTAGAGATACATACATGCATAGAGCAAAAGAATTGCAGTTAATTGAAATGTATCTCAAGCAGAACAGCGAATGTGTGCGTGTGTGTGTGTGTGTGTTGGTTAGTGTGTCTGTGTGCGTGTTTGTTTGTGGCCAGCGACAAAGCGCAGCATTGGGACGCAAAAGTGAGGGGTCAGCCTAACAAAAAAAAAAAAGAAGAAAAAAAACAAATTCCAATAGTATCGCAAAGATACCAAATACGACAATGACTCTGGCAGAGACAGAGAGAGTGAGAGAGAGAGCGCCACAAGCAGCGCGCGCGAGAGATTGTGAGAGCGGATCTGGGTGGTTGTTGCTGCCTGGCTGGCTGGCCGGCGGCAGCGTGTGCAAAAACTACAAAAAACTTTGTGTGTGAGTCGCGCTCTCTCCGCGTGCGCTGCATATGTGTGCGTGAGTGCAATGGCGAATGCGAAAACAAAACAAAAAAGGAAGCACATGCTGCGCTTGTATGCGCCGCAGCTTTGTGCCGGCACTGCGAGTCTGTGTGCGTGTGTGTGTGTGCTTTTTGTCGCTCAGCCAGCCGTGTGTGTGTGTGTGTGAGTGGCGTTGGCTGCCGCTGCTGCGGCTGCGGCTGCTGTCAAAACGCTGACTGCCTGAAAGAACGACACATTTGCCAAACGCCAGACCTCAGCAACGTCACACGTCAGTATCGCGGACGCGCACGAATCATGCGAAAATATTGCAGATACAAATCTGGAACTTTTTACACAATTCTAAACGGTTAATTAATAAAAAATATTTGACAACAAAAAAAAACACATACACATACTAAAGAAGCGCATAAACAAAATTTCTAAAAAAAAAAACATAAAATTAACTTAAAAAATTACGGCAATATAAATTTCGGTTTACATATTTAATACAACGAAAATTGAAATAGTTTAAATTTGTTTTCTCCAAAATATACACAAGTCTTCAAAGCTGAGGAGTCCGCGATTACCCACACTAGTTCAATAACAACAATTTTGGATATATCAAAACAACAATAGCAGTTTACCACAACAAAAAAATAGCACAAAATTTAAAAAAACAGCAATAATAATAATAAAATCTCACACTGGCTTACCCGAAAAAAATTGAATTTTTGAAACTAATTGTTAGTGTTAAAGCATTTATTTGTAGTCGCTAAGTTGCGTCAATTTTTTGTTTAAGTTGTTCTTTATTTGCTAAACTAAAAAACGTTAAATAACTAAACAAAAATAACAAGTGTTAAGTGTTAAAGTGCATAATACGCTTACATAAATTAAAAAAAAAAAATAATTCAATTTAATATAATCATTATAACGCGCAGTCTTATAAACGTTTTGGTTAATATAAGACAACAAAACGCGCATACTTCTATGGCCCCTCGTTGCAAACTTTAAAGCATACGAAAATGCAGCGCCATGTTTGGAAATGCATTAAAATAAAATATAAAATTTATAAATTGCTTAAAAGTGAAATAAATACAACCTAGACAAAGCCGTCAAGCTAGCAAAACCCACAAATTTGGCTAAGCTTATTTATTGCAAAAGTGTTGTAGCAAACAATGATCATTAAATGAATACTTAATTACTTCAATACTTTATATAATACAAACGCAACAACTTCTAAATAAAAAAAAAAAAAAAACTACGGACTGCGTTTAATGCAACTCTACATACATATACAGCTACACGACGTTTAACTTCATATTTCGGCGCGATTGGCACTGCAGTTTGTTGCACAAAGCTACAGACGCAACACAGCAGACAGCAGTAGCTGCAACAGCGTTCCAACAGCATTTGTAGGACCAGTCAGTCAGTCAGCTAGTCAGTCAGCCAGTCTACACACTACTTCCAAAACACACACTCTAAACGCAGTCAGCAAACGCTTTCGGAATTGCAACAAAATTTTGTACCGCAAAAAAGCATAAATTAAAAAAAATATAGAAATCAAAATTGTAACTACAAAAAAATAAAGCAATTAATAAATAAAAGTAACGTGCCTGTAAAAACGTGAAAAACGCAACAAAGCTGACAACTCTAGCATTTATATAAGCTGAGTTACAATCATAAGCTACGTAAAACAATCGCATATTACAAGATACGAGACTTTAAGAAAACTGCAGCAAAAGCTCGCACACGCACACACACTCTCACATACACATACACTTACGATCGCTCCAAAAGCTCCAGCACACGCCCCAGCAACAAGCAACTGAGAGCGCGTGCAAACTGCAACCAAGAGCCAAGCGCAGCGAGTGCGAGAGAGAGCTTGCAATAACAAAAAAAAAAAGTGCAAACTGCAGGCAAAACACGAACAGCAGCCGAGCGCGCGCTTAGTCGATCGTTTGCACGCTTCGTAACTTGTTCGGCACGCACGAGTGCAACGCGTACATTGCAAAAAACTGCAACGAACGACAGTGTGAGCGAGAGGGAACGCGAGCGCCTATTGCATTTCTGGGTGAAAAGTTCGCGTGTATTATTGTTGTTCGTTGACTCTGCGTGTGTGCGTGTAAGTGTTGGTGTGTAAGCGAGTGCGGCGGCGCGTACATCGACTGATATTCACTCCGACTGTACACCGGATACACTCAGCATCGCACGCTGCTGCTGCTGCACTCTCTAAAAACCGACACAGAGACGCGCAACGTGTCGGAAAAGCGTGCAAAAAAATTTACAAAAAAAAATTAAATAAAAATTGTGTAAAAAGCAAGAAAAAAATTATGTGCGATACATTATATTTTTTTTGTTTCGTGTAACTTCTAAACTAATCAAAGCTCGGAAACTCAACTAACAAACTAACATCTAAACGAAAACGAAATCGTTTCGTAGGTTTTACATTAATTGGATTTGTGAAAAAAAAAGTCAAGAAAAGTTTTTTGTGAAGAAAGTGCAAAGGAAACGTAAAACGACACAAACAACGAAACACTTTTAATTTATATCTACGACCCTAACTACTACTACTACTACTATATAGTATACGCTTAGCTATATACTTGGATTAAATCAATTACACCTGCAGCAGCAACTATTGGATACTCTCTCTCTCTACACTACAACACATTTGGATATACAACGCACGCATATTCTCAGCGCACACACTTAGTCAAGTAAGTTACCAACTTTCAAGCAGCGATTAAAAAAATATCGCATTTCTTCGGAATTATTCAAGATCAGTGTATATTACGCGAGGCTGCAGGCCTTTATTTCTAGATATTTCTACGAAAGTAATGCTTTTAAGCATAAGTATTAGTTTGCACCGAAAAAAATAATTTTAACGAGCTTACGTCACTTTCTACTTTTTTTTCCTTTGTTATTCCACTTGGGAATAACTACTACTTTCTACATAAAAATTTTTTTGTATTCACATCTTGAATCGAGATTTCTGGAAAATGGTCTTTATTTGCTTCAGAAACTTTAGGTACTTAAAAAAAAGCTTGTAAACGTTAATTATATTCGCTGACGCTGTGGACGCTTTTTTAAATCGATATTTAAGAATTGCTTCGGAAACTAGAAGGTTCTACTGAAAAAAAAGAGGAGTAGGCATTTTTAAGCGAAAAAAAAACTTGCAAAAGCTCTTAAGAATTGGAATTGCTTTTCTACTAGAAAAATTATTTTAAGGATAAGGAGCAATTCGCAAACCTTGAAGAAAAAATTGCATATATTTCAAAATTGCAGGCTCGTAAACAGAGTTGAATTAAAAACTGCTATAATTTTTTAAATTATATTACCAAGTTTCTCGTTTTTATTAAATTTAATTGTTTTTTTTTTTTAATTTCTTAAAGCAAGTTTTAGCTGAAAAGTTCTACATAAAAAATATTTGCTCAATTTTATTGGAACGAAAATAATTTTTTAAATCAAGCTTGATTTTAAGCTTAAAATAAATTAAAATTTTTCTTTCCATTGTTAAAATGCCACTTCGAGGAGTAGCGATTCGTATAAAATATATACAAATATATTTTCCAAGGGTTCCCAAGCGGAACATAGGGTCTTATACATAAAAACACAATTTTCATAAAATTATAGAACAAACGCAGGATTCCTTAATTTCCTTCTTAACGTAAACTTCAGCTTTTCGAATGAATGCTTTAAAGAGTAGTTTTTAAGTACAATCGACGATCATGCAAATTTTGAGGTCTTTTGATGGGATGATTTTTAAGTAGTTTTAACATTTTTATTTGTAGAAATTTGCTTTTTCATGAAAACTTCGGCGTTGTACTGTACCGAATTCGGTAAAACATGTTCCATAAAATACTATATTTAAAATATAACAAATATTTTATGCATCGCATTTATTGTTAGTTTACTAAATCTGAAATTATTTTCTATTTTCGGTTTTTAAAACAAATTATTTTAATAGCACAGAATCCTTAAATTAGTTCTAAAGTTTCGAAACGTTTTTATATTTATTTTTTATCATCATTGTCAGGGACCAGAAATATTATTTTCTAGCGGTCAGAAATGCTTTATATTAAATCTTGCTTTTTAGCAGTCGGAAAGAATTTCTTAAATTGAAAAACAATACAATTTTTTTTGTACGAAAGAACTAAAATATTTTTACACTTTTTTCGAAATTGTTTTAAAAGACTCACTGTAAAAGTCTAATCAACATCCAATTCTTATATTTAAGGCAGCCAATATCAAATCATCATTCGGGCTGCTCTTGCATCATAATTCCCTTGAAAAAGGTCTCTCGCAAAACATTATCAAACTTTAAACTTGATTTGCATAAATTTTATAACATATGGCTTCTAACATATGGTTTCAGGAAACCAAATTTCCCAATTTGCTAGAAATTGATCAAGTAATAATAATAGCATATTTTGTTCTAGTCTTAGGTCAGAAGAAGTTAATGTAAAATTTGATTCAGGTTCTAACGAGCAGAATCTGTTATCCGGAAAAATAGTTGGCAGCTACTAACTGAAGACCATCTCAATTAGAGCTTTTTAGACGAAGTGTCGCATCCATAGAAAATTATGTAAATGTACATAAGCTTATGAAATCAACTTAAGATCTGAAGGATTTTATTATATCATATAATTTTATGAACCAAAATTTGCATGCAAAAATTATAGGCAAGAGTTTCAAAGACTTTGAAGAACTTGCTTAATAAATGATTAGTTTTAATTGAAAGTACTTAAAAAGTTGATCATAATATAGTACAAAGTTATATTACATTCGATATATCTAACTACATATATTATGCAAATAATGATTTGAAAAAATTTCCGTTGAAGATGAAATTAAATAAGCTTATGTACATTTACATAATTTTCTATGAAAGCGCGACACTTCGTCTAAAACTATGACTCAAGATAAAATTGGAATTGATATATTATCAACCCAAGTTTGTAAAATGAAGCTCCTCATTAATCATAAATAGTCATCATGAAATATAAACTTCTTTAAAGTTGTTTATAGGAAAACTTTTTGACTAATTTTATTAATTTATATAAATTTTCTTTGTAAAAGTCTTTTTGAATAAAGAAAACAAATAATTTCTTTAAATAAGAAAAGATCAGATAACTTTTCGTATATTTCCGTAAAACCTTATGAACTCAATTTCTTAAATAATCTACGGACAACGTCTTGGGCATTTGATGCCCTTCCAATAATTGAATCGAATGAGTGAACGTAAAAACAAATCGCTTGGAATTTCATCAGAAAAAAAAAGAAACCTCCCTTAGCATAATTAAGATCCATAGATGACAAAGACTATAACGAAGCAGCGGCATGCTGTATTGGATTACTAGTCTCTGAAGTGAGGTTGTATTGTAGTGCAGGGGGGTCAAAAGTGTTGGGTCTTCAAACGCCCACAGCTACAACTAACTGCTGCAGGTTTGTTTGTTGTTGGTTAACTGACCAGACAGTAGCGCCGTCGTCGTCAGCGTGATTGTCGTCGTGCTCGTCCGTGTACGTTGTTTTCAAGCAATGCAAGTGGAAACCCACAAGTTCATGACCAAAAAGCCGGATGATGGCAATGACGATGACGATGATGACGTAGACAGTCGGCGTCGTTGGTGAGAGAGCGGCAGTTGCATGCAGCGTGGGCGCTTGCTACTTGGCTGTTGATTTTGTTGGATGAAGGGATAAGGTCGTGGGAGCACTGAGTGTTGGTCAACATTTTGCATTGTGGCGAGTCTGCGCATATCTGTGTGTGTGTGCGTGCGTGTGTGTGTGTGTCTGTGCCTGCAGTTGTCGATTTGTGAGATTTATTTTCTTATTTTTTTAAACTTAAGTGCTTGACTTTTTACAAAAAACCCGACGCTTTTACAGCCCTTGGCTGAGTTGTTTTAGTTCCAAGTGTTGTTGTTGTTGTTGAATCTACAAAAATGCGCTCATTTAACCCCTTAGACGTGTGTGTGTGTGTGTGTGTGAGTGTGCAGCAATGTTTCAGACAAGCGAATTTTTTTTCTTGCTTCATTTTTGCTGCCTTTTCTGTATAGACGCGCAAAATTGTGTATGTGTGCGTGTGTGTGCCCCCTTGTGTGACGCTGTGTGTGTGTGTGTGAGTGTGGATGCCAAGTGTGGAACCCAGCCGGCCAGCCAGCCAGCCGGCCGAGCCGTTTGTATCTTTGAGCTACTTCCTTTGGCGCTCTGCTTTGTGTTTCTTGTTTGTTCTTGCGGAATTTTCACTTTTCTTTGGCTGTTTTTGTTGCTTTTCACTTTTTGGCTAAAAATTCCAAAAGCCATACCCATGCATACGCACACACACTTGCGTTCCACACGCGACAAAAACTGCTTGCGAGAGAGCGCCACATTTTTTTGCAAAATTGATCGTGAGAGCGCAGCAGCGCCTATGCGTGTGTGTATCTGTGTGTGGCTATGTTTTTTCGCTATGCGTTTTGCTGTGCAAATTCTGCCAACGGCGTCTTACGTTGCGCGCGCGCTGCTTAGCTAAAGCTCTCCTAAAGAGCGCGAGAGCGCGCACAAAGCAGACGACGCCGGAGAGAGTTTCGTTTCGATTTTTTTTTTGCACGTTTTTTGTTTGCAAATTTGTGAGAGAGCGAGCGACAAGCAGCGTTATTTTTTTTGCTTAGCTTTTTGTTTTGTATCGTTGTATCTGTGTGTGCATGCGCGTATCTGTGTGTGCATTTTTGTCGCTGCTGCTGCTGTTGTCGCTGCTGCAGCGACTGCGACTGCGGCAGCATTTTGTTGTGTGCAAAACGACTTGCGCTTGCGACTGCCTTGAGTTGTGCTTGTGGGTTTTGTTGTGCGACGCAAGTGACGACGTAAAGACCAACGTACAACACGGCGACGGCTACAGCTACAACAACAGCAGCAGCAGCAGCAACAACAACAACATAGTCATAGCAGCAGCGACTACAACGAGCAGCGCCGACCCGTGCGAGTGCCTGCGACTGCGATTGGGATTGGGATTGGAATTGCGAGCGAGCGAGCGCGTCAGACGTGTGCGAAGAACCGGTGACGTAGCGTCCGCCATTATTACAACGCGGCTGCCACACACAAGTACAACAATAAAAAATAAAAACAACAACAAAAAAGCGCATTACACAAATTATTACAACAAATAGCTACAAATTTAAACAAAATATAAATAATTAAAAAGTGCTTAAAAAAAATTTTATTATAAAAAAATAAATCAAATTCTTTTCGCTAAAGTTATGTAGCAGCGCGCGCGGCAAGTTGAAACGGCAGCAGCACGGCCACTGTGATCTCATAAATAAATAAATAAATAAATAAATATTAAAATAAAATATTTCAATTTTATAATGCAAATTAGCAATTAACAACAAATATAACAAAATAAATATATATAAAAATTGTGCAAAATTCACTACATATAGCAGTTATATATGTACAGCAATTATTATATACCCAAATAACAGCAACAAAGTGACCAAAATAAATCAAAGCAGCGACAACAACAAAAAGGTAAAACAGCAGCGCGCAGCCAACTTGCATTATATTTATTTATAATAAAAGATACTAAAAGTAGCTACAAGATACTGCAGCTTGCAACATGCCGAATTATTAAAGCAAAAAAAAAAATAGCAACGGCAACAAAAAAAAGCTGTCGCGACGTCTGCACACACAGACAAGTGCCTGTGCGTGTGTTAGTGTGTGTGTGTGTTAGAGTGTGTGTGTGTGCGAATGAGTGTGTGTGTGTGCATAGACTTGTAGCCCAAAGCATGCAAAGGCATTTGTTTGTGCGTGTGGCTGTCTCTGTGCGTGTGTGTGCAAAAGTTTTAAATTTTAAAATATTTCTTCTTTTTTTGATTTTTATATAAATGCTACAAAATGTGCGTTCAGGTGTTTCAAAATGTCAAACAGCATTTAATTAGTGTGCAAAAGCGGCGTTCTACCAGCGGCAGCAGCAGCAATTGGCAAACGCCCACCGACTTGGCGCGTTGTACAACACTGCGCCCCCAACGCACACACACACGCGCGCACTTTTGGCATGTTTGGCTGTGACTGTGTGTGTGTCTGTGTGTAAATGCATTTAACGTCACAATCGCATTAAAAGCCGCTGCCTTTGTATGTGCCATACATCTCCTCCTTCTGCTGCGCCAAGCCCTTGTGCGCTTCCCCAAACAGTGCATTGCCGCCGCTCGCATGTGGTGTGTCCACCATTTTGATTTTTTGTTGCTGCCAACGCCACCGCCGCCGCCACCGTCGTCGCCGCCGACGACGACGACGCGCAGTCATTAAAAAGTGAACTTAAAATAAAGAAAAGTCCACACAAAGTATCTGCAACTGTGTGTGCGTGTGTGCGAGTGTGTGTGTGTTTGGCAAACCGGTTTCGCTGACTTTGCTGTGGTTTTTTTGTTTGTTGCCTTTTCTTGCGTTCGCTCTCAATTTGATTTAAGCTTCTATAAAATATATAAATATTATGTACAAGTTAACTATAAATACGATTTGTACGATATGCATATAGTCGCAGTTGCTTTTTTTAAAGTTCTACAGCGGCTACGCGGCGTATGAGCAATGCATTTAGGCGCGACTTTTTTTTGCTGTAAACAGTGTTGGATAAGTTTATTTGTAAAAAATGTAATTTATTTTGAAAAATATGTTCGCAGTGAAGGCAGCCAAAGATGATTTTTACAGATGATCAAAGTGGGCAGAATTTCAGTAAAGATTCTACAAAAAAAACGCGGGAGAACATTTTAGCTTTATAATTAATTTCTGAATATAGTCAAGATTTGAAAGTTTCTCATTTAATAAACGGCAGTTTCAACATGTGGGGTAAACCGGAACACAAACTTTTTGGGCATTTAATTGGCGTTTTTATTTATAATTAAATTTTTAGATCGAATGGTCTTTTAGCAGTAGTCATAGTAGTCATAATCATTTTAAGACTCCATACTGAGGTCTACATATTTCGTATATAAAGTCTGTAAATATTATCTTTACTTGCAAAAAGGCATAAAAGAAGCTTCATAAAGTTTTGATTATTTTTGAGTATTGCTTTTATTGTGAAACGATGAAAGAATATATATTTTAAATATATATGGATTAATGACTATGAAATTTTGGGGTTAAAATTGGCATTTTACTTTACATTAAATAATTTATAGTTTGTGCCCCATATTTCATACTTAAGGCTAGAAGATTTTCTTGTGTAAAGTCCGTAGTTCTAATTTATTTTTGCAGCAAATTCAACAATATAGTTTGAATTTGCTTTTTAACTTATACTTCCAACACATCTCTCTTGTTTATCCAAACCAGAACATGCGATTATTGCTCTTATTGAGACATGATAAAAATTTGGTGGTTGCCCCATTTTAAGTCTACGTACAGAAGTTCATTTTTCATACTTCTAAAGCTTTTTTTATTTTATAGTTTTTTTAACCACTCTACAAAAGAACAACAAATACGTTTTTTGCACTTATTTGAGTTCAGATCTTGATTTTGCCGCAATTAAAGTCTTCTTACTCAAGGATAGAATAATAAGATGTTCTTGTGCATAGCTGTAATTGTAATCATCTACAAAAAGGCTTAGCATAGTTTGGATGAATGTCTAACATATAAGGAATTTTTAGATTTCTACTTGTAATTTTATTATATGCATATTTTTTTTATTTTCCACCAATCTATAGAAAACTAGATTTTCTAGTGTATCCTTTTTACTCTTAGAATATAGTTGTCATATAGTTTGAATTAATGCCAATTAGATTAACCACTTCACAAAATGACTAATACGATAATGCTGAAGATATTCTTGTGTGGAGAGTCTATAGTTATATTTATGTGGTTTAAGGACTATGGAATTTTGGGGTTGGGCCATTCTACTCTATAGTTTGTCAAACAAATTAGTCGAATTGTGAATATATTTATAATTAAATCAATCGTGAAAAACACTAAAATGCTAATTGAATACATTTCCGAAACTAATAACTGGATCAAACCAGCGCAATGTATCATGGTGCGTTTTACAATGTTATTTTTAAAACGGAGAACATTTTGTATGGATGTTTTTAATCGGTATGCATTTTATAATCAATCTTCACTGTTTATTTTCCGTTTACTATGAATTTAGCTGAAGTTGAAGTTCGATATTATGAATGTATTTGAAGTTCAACTTTCTGTCACAAGTACCTCATCTGTCAATTTATTAACAATACCTATATTTTTTTTGTAATCGCGTCTAATTCCATAAATCGCTTGTTCAATTTCCCAAACTGAAATTGTTGCATTTGCCTAGAACTGCCACAGCTAGCAAATGTACTACAAAAGTAAATCTTTATTCAATTCAAGACATTGCTGCTTAGATTCCGCTATAAACTGTAGGTTCCCGTTCTCTGCGAACAGTAGTCAACAGAGGTCTCTATGCGCCCTACGCCGTTGACAGCAAGTCACAATGAATAAATTTTATATCTTTACCTTTCAAAAAAAAATAAATTTAAAAAAAAAGTACTTTATGGCAATTTACAATTTCACGCCGCGCGTATTTAATTTTATTATAAAAACAGTCTAAAATATTTATTTTAAAATACATTTTTGAGGTCAACAATCTTATCGCGCGATTTTCTGCGTCAATGCAATGCATTAACAATTGACGTGGATTCATTTATTTTTTTAAATTTATTTTATAACCGGAAAAAGTACAAGATATTAAATATATATGATACACAAAGGCGAGATTTTGTTCGTTTTCAGACGCAATCTCACTTTTAAGTAATAAAAACTAGTTCTAGTTTGGGGGCATAAAAATTGCGGCTTGACAACACTGGACTTTACTGTAACGGCCACGTGTCAGCCAAATGCCAGCCACACACACACACGCAGACACACACGCACACCAAACCGGCCGGTTCTTGAGTTGCGCATGTGTGCGTGTGTGTGCATGTGTTGGGGAGCAAAAGATGAGAGCAACTACGCAAAGCTCAACTGCAGGCAAAAAAAAAAGCTTGCAAATGCAGCATGCAATGCGCCTTGTCATGCTCTCTGCACGCTCTCAGAGAGAGCCAGCGCCAGAGTAAAATGAGCGCATTAGCCCCAAGCTGCAATTATTTGCAGTGCTTGTCTTGCTTCCGTTTTTATTGTCGCGCTCTCTCTTCATCCACACACACACACACACACACACGCGCGCGCTGGTGGGGCTGCTTTGTGTCTGTCTTTTTTGGTGCAACATTCGTACGTTTACGCTTTTGTTCTCTGCTGCTGTTGCTGCTTCCCTCTTTCGTTGCTACTTTTATTTCTTTACTTTTTGCTTGCTGCAAAATGCTGTGCGGCATGTGTGCATAATTTGGCGCTTCGCCATGTTTTCTGCTGCTGCTGCATGTTTAGCCTTTTTCCTTGGCCGGCACACAAATACCACAAACATTTATGCATATCTATGTGTGTGTGATTGTTGCATATACACATATTTATATTGTATCTTAGGCGTTTATCTCCGCGCGCGCGCAGCTTGCCGCCAAACTGTTGGCTGGTAATTTTCATTTGGCAGAGTAGGGCTGGCTCTCTGCTGGGTGTTGTTGCAACGCCAACGTTGCTCCCAACGCTTGGCTGCCGGCAAACATGTTTTGTCTTGTCTCTGTGTGCCAACTCTCTGTTGTTGCCATTTATGCTGCTGCAGCATGTGCCTCATGTTGCCAAGTCCCCATTTTATGAGCGCCTGCCTTTTTGGGGAAAGTTGTTTAGGAAGTTTGTAGCGACAATATGTTGACCCTTTGGTTGGCGGTAAGCGCCCCTCAACGAAAATGGCTAAAAGTTAACACATAAATAGGCCCAACAACATGAGGCGGCGAGGGATTCATGTAGCCCACTGATCAAGTGGCATATGGGGACATTCCCTAAAAGTTCAATGATCTTGGGCTGAAATGGAATAGGCAAAATGCAGGGGAAAACCGTTTTTCTCTTATTACTTCCGAATGTATTGAAACGAGTAACGTCGGGACTTAAGAGGGATCCCCCTTTATTTTTATTAAAGTTTCAAGACTAATAGCTTTATTTATGGGCATTTATAATTAAAATTGCATATTGAAAGGCGTTCACCTAGTTTATAGCTGCAAGCAGAACTGACATGAACGACAATGGTTTTTGTTAGTTTCATTTCGAAAAGGCTTAACCTCATGAACTTTTAGCTACAATTCAGCACTGTATGTGGATGCAGAAATCTCCTTTCTTTGTAACTAAAGGCTTGTACATCGGACACACTGTTTACTTCTGGTATCTAAAATATAAGAGTATTTTAATATCAGATATATATATTCTTGACTATTGCGTCTTATAAAAAAAAAACCTCCACATTCCTTTCTAAAATTTGTCCTTAACATGATACTTTGAAATTTAATAGAAATCGAATTATATATAATAAAATATAATATATATATATTTCTTTTAGAAATAACGAATCACATGAAATTGCGCCACAGACAGCATTATATTACTTTATTATGAATAAATATTTATATGTGTCTAGCCTAGCTTGTTCACCTTTTTCTGCAAAAAATTGCATTTTTCATTCATATTCGTAGGCGCTTCTCATGTTGCATTCAGAAATAGTAGCTGCATAGATTTGACACCAAACATCTGCACAAGTACTACTCATGGCTTATTTGAATTCGCATTAAATCGTAAGTTAAATAATTTAATTAAATAAATATCTATAAAGATGCGATATATGTTATATTGTTTGTAACCAAATTGATTAATCTGTAAATTTTGAACTAAAGATTCTCATTTGCTATAACTCAAGTTTCGAAGTAGCTGGAACTAATGAACTCTGTTGGAAGTCTGTCAGAATTGGCTCATAGTGTAAGGATTTAAGAGTTATTCGAGGTTGGGTACTCAAATAAGAGATTTTGAATTCGGGGTCAGAATTAGTAAAAGAATTAGCTCAGGTTTTTGAGAACCAAATATAACAAAAGCGTTTTTCATCGAACTTCTTATAGACGAATCTATATCTGTGTAGGAACATCTACAGTGAATTATGGGATATATGCTCTGGCTTGTCAATGATGTTTCCCTTGTTAACTAAGCTCAAGCATTTTCACTACGAACGTTCAATATCTTATATCTTTCAATATATTCCTTTTGTCATCCCTTTTAAAAAAGCATTTCACCATAAACATTCAATATCTTATATCTTTCGATTTTTGCTGCATCTATTAATTTTACTGTCAGCAACAAACAAATCCCTATCTTCTTCCTTCGCCTGCAGCCTCATTGCAATCAGCGATTACAACATCATTATGCTCTCCGCACAGCGAGCAGCCTAATTTCGTAAAAAATAAAATGCCATATATGCTAAATAAAAAACCAAAGGATATTTCTCTGTGCGCGCTCACTCTCCAAGTAGTGTCATTACCCACAGAGAGTGGGCCTTGTGGGCCTCTCCAACTCTTTGGTGGCGGCCAGAGTTGGCGCCCCCACCATCCCCAACTGCTGCACACAGCTTGCGCAATTGAGCGGCGCCTGTAGTCGGCACTTTTCTAATTCGGCATAAAAAAGAGAAATATATAGAAATATGCCGTTAGATGGCAGGGATGCATGCTGGCTGCCTGGCGGCCATTGTGCACACAAAAGCGCATTTCCTTTTCCGTTTTTTCGCAATGGTTGGAGGTAAACACGAGCTGCTGGGCGGCGACATCCTCTTACCGAATGCCAAATAGAATTTTTTTTTCCCTTGGTGGCAAGTAGAACACACATAACAACAGTAGAAAAATTTGGGTTTGGTTAGGGTGTGAGATCTAACCGACTTGGATATATGCTTGGTACATTAGTAAATGATAGTTGGGGTGTCGTTTGTGGTAACTATGGGTGGAAGTTGTAGTTTTTAGTGCCCAGATACTTAGTGCATAAGCCAGCGCCATCTGGCGTAAATTTTTATTGATGTCCAGTAGGATGTTCAGAACTTGGCGGTCTCTCCCATAAGCGAAATGCGGTTATAAAACAAAAATATAAGTTAACTTTAACGGATTACAGCCGAGCTAAGTAACTCTCGCCAGGCGGCTCCAGATGGGTCACACCAAGTGAAGATAGTCCTTCTCCACTTGGTCTTTCCATTCGAGCTTAAATCGTCCCCTTCGCCTGACTTACGGTTTACTAACTTTTTATTCGTAAATTAGGTGTATCTTTTTGCGATGGCTCTACGTTTTACCAGGAATTGATACTTTTGGTTACATTTAGTCCCCTGAACCTCATATAACCGAAGAAACTAAAAAACAAAAAAAATGTCGGCGCTTTACAACATTGGCACGAAAATAAAAACATGGTACTCCTTTCCTTTTTTTGTATTTTGTCGTAACTTTTTTGCAATTTTCATATGGCAGAGGGGTGCAGTGTGTGCTCGTCGTTGTTGTCGCGTCGCGTGGCATTCATACGCCCCGTGGTACAATGCAATGTTATTTTTCCGGCTGTGAAAAAACACCAAGCCAACAACCCAACCAGAGGGCATACACTCGTTCGCATAAGTATACGTACAGTGTCCATGCCAAGCCTTTAGCCTCCTTTGGAGCGTTGCAGCGATGTTGTTTTTGTTATCTGCTGCTGCATTATGGGGCGCCTCACTCCCTCGCTGGCGGCTTTTATGTACTTGCAGCACGTTGTCCTTTTGGCCGTAGCACATAACTAGTGTGATGTGTGTGTGGTCTGTGCGGGGCATATAACAGACAATGTTTATGTATAGGGTATGTGGTAGGTCTGTGTCTGTTTATCTGTTGGTCTGTCCTACTGTCCCGCGGTACGGCCGTCGCACAGTCTCTGCGTCGTTTGTATGTTTGGCAGTTTTCGCAATGCAGTAAATTTCGACTTCTTTTTTTTCTCTGGCTTGGGGCGCCAAATAACACGTGACTGACCCATTTGCCCGCCAGCGTGCAAGGGTTGTCGCAGCTCCACTCCACAACGCCGCCGTCATTTTCATTTGTTGCAAGCAACGTAGTCCGTAGTCGAGCACAACGGAGCGTGTCGCCTGCTTTTGGCCACGAAATGTAAGCATCATATATTGAATACTTTGGCATGTTGAAAGTTTTACGGCTACCTCGAGTGCAGTAGGGGGAGGAGCAGCAGCAGCAGCAGCTTGCAACGAAAGAAGCAAGAACTATTTGCAAGATATGCCCAGTACTTGATTAGTTTTTTGGCAAGAAAAATAAATTTATTTGTGTTATTTATTTAAGCGAAACCAAATTCGAGTTATCGTCGGAAAGGCAGATCTTGATTTGTATTTTTTTGGCAGAATTTCAGAAAGCTGGGCTGTACAGTTGTGTTCGGGGTGGCAACTATTTTGTATGCATTTCGATTGGTTTGGCAAGCCTGGTGTGTTTATCGAAACTGAACTTGTTGCCAAACAACTATAAAGATTGTGCATTTTTTTTTTGCCGTCTTGGGCGAGGTCATGTTTCAGAAACTCTATACTCTTTCCCTAAAGCAGACATGACAGATAATGACAAATTCCATGTGTAAACCTGGCGAATTGATAGCTATCAATTCGACACTTGAGGCGATTATTTTTATTGATAGAGGCAAGGGTTTTGATTCCCCGAATACTTACAATCTGCGTCTTATAATACTCAGCAGTAAGAATATTGAGAGGAGTATGTCTTTTAAACGAGGCATTCATTTAAGTGTCTTATCGAATAGGTATACGAACTTTGAATAGGGAAATTTTTATCTGTAACCCTAAGAGCCACTTGGGCTACTTCAAAGATGCAAGTAATGAACCCCATATTTAATAGTAATGGAAGAAAGTTTTCCCTGGTAGACTTACCCCGAAGAGTAGGATAATACTATACCCCATAAAATGGAAGGTCTTCATTTGCGAGCTTAACTCGACCTTCGACCAAAACACGGAAAGTAAATAATGAATGCTACTTATTCAGTATTTTTACAATCTGAGCATTAATATACGATGGAACTGCGACCTCGACCTTCGACATGAACCCAGCGTTAGGTCAGTTTTCCAACTGCCTGACAGATATTATTCCAAGACCCCATGAATAAACACAGCTCATGAAACTAACCTCATATTGCCTTACCTAAATAATATATCCACACAGCAAATGACCCCAACACTGTAAATGTAAACTACCCACATGCAACATCTTTGCGCTTTACAACACTAAATTCCCCAATTGGATTCCTTTCTCGTGTAATTAAAATCTCAACGTTATTCCAAAATTAATTTGCTCTTCTCTTTCTTAAGTAAATATAATAAATTTTAAACAACAACAAATCATTAAATATATTATCTATATTATATGCTTTGTCTAATTTTAAACTGGGGGTTTCCCTCATACTCACAACAATACAGAACCCGGAGAGTGTGTGTGTGTGTGTGTACTCCGTTCATCCACCCCCCCGCATAGTTGCCATAGTTTGGCTGCACTTTGCTAAATTTGTATGTTGTCGCAATGCCATAAATTCTGCAACTTTTGTGGCCAACTTGGCTTTGGTATGGCTCTATCTTCAAGCTATGTTCGTTCTCTTACGGCACGTTAGAAGCCGTAAATTACAACAAACATTCGCCATACTTCCGGCCCACTTGGCTGGCCGTCCGTCCGTACTCTTTGCCTCTTCACGCTGACGACTCGACGTTGCATGTCTGCAGTTCCTGGCGGCTCTTGGAACTTGCACGCCTCTCGCTCCCTCTCACTGTCGGAATCGCCTACTTCTGTGTGCAGTTGTGTATTGGACTACTTAGAGCTATTTTTGTGCCTTAAATCGGCTTACGGCAAAACGTTTCGTAGTAGTCAGTCGTCGGAGCCAAAGGGTTGTTTGTGTTGTGCCAGAGTTTGTGCAACTTCAAGCGCATAGAGAGCACAACAATAGGGAGGGGGGCAAGAACGACGAAGTCAAGAAAATGTTGAAGCAGGCGAAGCAAAGTGCGAATGTGGCATACTCTGCAGTTACAGTGAGATGGACAACATTTTGCCAGAAATCGGCAAAGCTCTTTTGCGTTAAATATCGCTAAAACTGGCCGTTCGTACTCTTTGCTCTTCGTGCTGAACTCTGCCGCCTCTCCTTCTTACTGTCGAAATATGCCTTAAATCGTATAGATAGATGGTCATGGAAAAGGCTCGCCTTTGAAAACTATATGGGGTTATTGAAATAATGAATGTTGCAATGGTAACTATAGGAATGTCGCTTTCAAAGTATTCCCAGGTTTTGAACAAAAAAACAGCCTCCGTTTCAGCATAAACCCTTGACCCAACCACTAAACAGTGTATAAAAATCAATAGCCGTCTGTCTTGAGCTGAATGTTGTCGTCCACCCAACAACCATCCATCCTTGTCGGTATTTTTCCATAGTTTAGTCTGTCTCTGGGACTAACATTTAAATGCCGTCGGAGTTCTGAAAACTTAAAGTTTACTTTAAAAGTTATTTACACTTAAAATGCCATTTAGCTGCTGGAACTCAAACAATCCCCCTCAAAAAAAAAAAAAAACCCCAGAGCTCCATGAAAGCCAACAACCCCCGCCCAATATCTGCTGCTGTTGCACTTGTTCACCGCCTTGTTGTCTGGTACGGTGTCGGGTTTGGTGGTACTCCGGCTCCGGCTACGGCTCGATTGTAATTTTAGCCATGTCTGGCATAACGTCAGCTTGTGCCATATGAAAAACGATTTATTTTGCTTTATCAGCAATTTGATTTTTCTTTTGTAAGTTATTGAAAATTGCACAAAATGGCTTCCCCGCCATCTCCCATGGGGTGGGGGGGAGATATAAGTATATAAGAGCAGAAGAAAAGTGCATAAAATTGAGTACTATGCATTTGTCATATCGCTGATTTACTAACCTTACCCCATGTATTATCTCTTGTCCGGTTTGCCGTAGTCATTCTTTCTTTTCATTTTTTTTTTTTTTTTTGCCTTTGTTATAAGTGGCACCCACCCCCGGGTGTGTTGTCAGCCAGTGCACACAGAGAGCGAGAGCGAGAGGGTGCAAAAGCGTCTATACAAATACATAGTAAACTTTGTTGTATCTGTGTAAGCGTCGTTGTATCTGTGTAAGCGTCATTGTATCTGTGTGAGTTTGCGCTCCGCCGGCATCAACACAAAATTTATTGAGGTAGTTACTAACTGGCCGGGTAAACAGTTTTAACATGCAAATTTTTCTCATTTTATTTGTATTTTTTTTTCACTTTTGTTGCATGCTGCTGGCCCGTCAGCCAGGCGGCTAGTTTGTGTGTGTTTGTGTGTGTTGCAAACACATTTCAGTTGCCACAACAAGCGGCGGCATGCTATTAAAGTACGAAAAAAAAATTAAATTAATTGAATTACACTTTAGTCCACGGAAGGTCGCTATTTAAATGCGCTATAATCCGTAATAATGGTATTAAGAAGTTACGGCTCATAGAAGACTGCCCAAAAGTGCAAGGGATAACCTATCTAGATTTTTCCATATCAAAAGGGTTTACTCTAACCTTTCAACAAAGCACTTAATATTTTATTTTCACAAGAATCTTCAGATGCAAATCAAATTCCCATATTTCTCTCCCATTGTTGCCTGTATCAAAGTTTACGAACATTCCATTTTTGCGATATTTATCCATGTATTCATTTTTTCGAATAAAGTTAGCGCGCCCTATAAGTTTGTTACCGTGTGCCCACGCTTTCAACCGTCCCTGTCTATTCAAGAACCAAAGTTGTGGCAGTCTTTGTTTTAAGTTTTGTTTATATTATATAAGCCATTAAAGGTTCGCGATAAGATTAATTCTTGAAAGATAAGAATTCGCACAAATCTATTTTTTTTTTTTTGTTTCTCGATAACTTTTAATGAAGTAGCTCCTAATATTTGATACAATATGAGTGAAGATAGCTGAAGTAAAATAAAAACAAAAGAATTTGTAAGGGAGCTAATATAAGTATGACTTATCCACAGCTGCTTAACTTGAAAAAAAAAAACTTGGCAGCAAAAATAAAAATAACAAGCGAATTTTATTTCAAAGTTCACATGAATAGTACACTGTAAAAACCGTGAAAGAATTTAGATCTTGCATCTTATTATGTAATATCGTGTCTTTATGTTAGAAAATAAAAATTCCATATCTCCATATCCAGTGTAAATTCAGGTTTTCGTTGCTCGGCTGTAGTAACTACATTTTTACCATCGATTTTGATAACGTTTTATGATCCCCAGAATAAGTTATTAGGTTCAAAAGACTGTCGAATGCAATCTGTGCTAAGCAATACGTGAGAGTTTAACGCATAATTTAAAGAAGGAATATGTAAGTTACATACTAGCAACGAATATCAATCCATAATTTTTTCTGTATCTTAGGACAATGGTGAGGATTCAAAAGAATCAAAATAATTTGTTTCTCTATACCTAAATATTTGATTCGAAAACATTTTTCAAGAGCTTCTACGCTCCAACTTATCAATAACCATATATGTTTCACAAGCATCCCCAGCATTTGATGATTTGGCATATATTTTGTCACTTCAATTGAAGTGCATACGAGACTGCATGACGTTGCCAGATCGTTAGTGGCTTGCGCCAAAATGACTGCAACAAACAACGATGCCACTTGGCGGCTGCAATGTGTGGAACATCCTGTGAGCCGTTCACACTTGTGTATACGGTTGCTGCATGTAGGTAGCCTGCGGTTACCCGGTTGAAACACTTTACACTTACGGCTGGCTGCATTTTCACGCCCAGCCAAGTTTCAATGCGACGTGTTTGCAGCATTTTTATTCCGAATACATATATTCACATATGTACATTCATTTGTGGATATGGATTCCCTAGCATTTGTTATTGTTTCGTTTTGGACCGGTTGATTGTTATGCTAGTTTTGTTTTCTCTGTTTTTTTTTTTCTTTGGGGCATAAATATTGACAGCACATGAAACCAATTTATTTCAAAGACTGGCAACGTCAGTCAATTTTATTTTGCCAAGAAATATAGTTTTTTGCAAATTAGTGAGAAGAATGCTAGAGTGGAGTATGTGCATTGAAATTGTCGGGCTTTGCTGACACTTCAAAAGTACTTGGCGCATCTCTAATTTGGGTTACAATAAACCTACAGGTCGTGTTGAAAATCTACCAAACCCATATTTGAGATTAGAAAAAATCGGCGACATTAACGACAGCACATTAAAATCCATATTCATGCATTCAACTAATTTTCAATTTAACCCGATCTTATGCATCCAATCCCAATACCAATCCCAAACCCCAAGCTACATTTAGTCGTCTTGCAAAAACTCTATTGTGAATATGCCGCCTGTGCCGTGTGACCCTTTTCTCTGTCAACACGCTGTAATCGGCGCTGCCAACTTGTCCAAAAAAAAAAGAAAGTTTTGCACCCATTTTGATCTATAGTA
This sequence comes from Chymomyza procnemis, assembly GCA_035046065.1. Taxonomy (NCBI): domain Eukaryota; kingdom Metazoa; phylum Arthropoda; class Insecta; order Diptera; family Drosophilidae; genus Chymomyza; species Chymomyza procnemis. The sequence goes on from JAWNOJ010000026.1 coordinate 2,646,344, forward strand.
GGCTTTGCTTTTCTCAACAATTTTGACATATTCATGTCATTTGAGTTTACTTTCATAATTTCTCAGTATACAAAAATTTGCCGTGTGTGGAACATTTCGGAAAGTACAAAAAAATAATATATACATATTGTGCTCGAAAAAAAAAAGAAAACTTGGAAAATTTCAAGTCCAGGAGCATTAAATTTTATTTTCGAATTGGAATTTTGTTGCGATGTCTTCGATATACTCCAAGCGTAGCGTTGGCCGCAGCGCCACAGCTACCTCGGCGACTGCTGCTACTGTTGCTGACCCTTTCAATCCCTATTGGAACCCAAGTGAGTATAACGAGCAAAGGCGGCAATGCGCGAGCAGCGCAACGCGACGCAACGCAGCGCAGCGCAGCGGCATCGCCAATTTCAATGTCACGAAAGCGTATGCGCAGCATAAAAGCAAATCCAAAACTAGAACATAAAGCAAAATTAGCGCGAGCGGGCGAATGACGGGAACGGGCGCAACAAACAAAAAGCGCGACACAGAGTGAGAGAGTGCGAAAGATCCAGAGAGAGTGTGTAAGCAGTGCAAAAATATGTTGCTGCGCGCGTCGCTCATAATTTTGCCGTTAGAATGCTAGAACGCGTTGAGCCCCCGTCAGCCCCCGCCGCAACCACAGCGAACATTGAATAGTTGCTAGCTGCGCTGCGTTAGATATTTGTTTTTTGTTCTTTTCTTTTTCTCTTTTCCTTCATTTTTTTTGCAAAAAGTTACGCAATTATCGCGCTTATGTTTGCCGTTGTTCTATACACTGCAAAAAAAGAATGTGCAAGACGAGTATATTAGCATTAACATAATCGCATTTTAATTGAAAATATTTGTTTTTATTTTATTTTCTTGCGTTGACATAATGCGCGATAACGATAAAACTATTGTGTTTATCGATACCAGCAACATACTCAATGCTGTATTTTCACTTATCGTTTTAGTTGTAGCAAATATATATTGAATAATCTGACTTTGTGCAGGCATAAATCAGAAAAATTTTGCTATTTGTTTAATATTTTATTGCGAATATAATTTTTTCGTATATTTTCTTGCGTTGACTTGCAGCTATCGATACCGAAATCTTTGCCATATTTTGTTCATTTGGTCTGATATAAAAAAAAAATGCAAATTTAAACTTGCACCTGTAAAGTTTCTCAGTTTTCTTCATAAATCTCACATCACGTACATTGCTCTTTTGCCAATTGACTTTGTGAGACAAGGCATTTAGTTGCCTACAGAGTATACTTAAGTCGGCTTGTTTCACTAGCTTTATTTTTTTTATAGATTTGGTTTGCTTTCAGCTTCGCATTTCGTTTTTTGTTTGAATGTCGCGAAATCTACGGCGAATATAAATAAAATATAAATAACATTAAGCTGATAATAGTTGGTGTTTGCGTTAGATTGTTATTAAGTATATATGTGTGTGTGTGTCTTCATATCTATGAGTGTGAGAGTGTGTGTTTGTTTGCCTAGCAACCGCGAAAATTATGCATTTTCTTGTCGAGCAAACAGATTTCAAACTTGTTTCGCTGTAATAAACACTTCTGGTTACAGCAACAAAATAAATATTTATTCATAAATAAAATATATACATACGTTTTGTATATTTGTATAGATTTACGTTAAAGTCGATAAGTCTGTGGGTAACGTGGGCGTGTCCCAGTCTAAAAGCAAAACCAGCTGTGATTTAAACATGTGCAAAATGTTCATATACGACATCATCTGTCTTTTCATTTCATTGTATGCTCTATAGCTACTTAAGAGATTAAAAAGTATAATACTTTTGTGGTTGAATACGTAACCTCAGTGCTAGCTCAGAGCAATAAATGCTCAATAATTAATTCGACTTACTTTTTTTGTCCTATTTTTGAACACAGCTTGAGTAGAAGTTCCCTTTTGTGAACTATGATACTGCAGCTAGTCTGAAAATAGTCTTCAAACGTGAACCAAAAAAAACTTAATTGGCTTCTTTTCGTATATGAGTGTAGCGACTGAATTCTGCCTAATATACGCAAAAATAATATTCCAAATGTCGGCTTATTTATTTGATAGTGGAGCGGAATTAGATGAAATAATTTTTTAAGAATATCTTTGGGAGCATCAAAAAACTATTGAACGACAAATTGCTTAGACTTTTTTTATCGTAAAACGAACCTCTAGTGTGGCCAGAACAACAGATATTCTCAATAAAAATAATTTATTGGGTTTTGTTCGAATTGATTCAAACTCGAAGCCTACATTTTTTTTACCAACCAAACATAGGATAAGTTATGTCGAATTTTATCGTACAGTTCCCCATTTTGATTCCCCTTACGAACATAAAAACTCTTTGGTTGCCGAATCGGGCTGTAGTATCTTGATAAGCAACCGAAAAATTAAGATGGTGCTTTATGGAAACTATATTATATTCCTGATATCAAACAACTAAGATAAACTTGCTTTTATTTGGATAAAAAGTGTCTTCTAGTATTTTCTGAAAAGTTGGTTGCTTTAGCTGCTACCATCTCTGAGATGGTATGACGGATATTCCGACTTTTTCTTCTCTTCTGAGTGATGCAATTGTTTTCGGCTTGCTGTTTTGGTCATAATTAATTGGAAATAGGACCCGAGGGGGCCACAGGGCACTAAAAGTGTATACCCTAGTCGCCTCAGCGCACTAAAAGTGTATCCCATAGCCTTCACAATTTTGTCACACTTTTCCCACATCTGTTTTCACCTTTATTTATGATTTATGAAGGTAAAAATGCAAAATTTCACATTCGGATGAGCACTCCAATCTATAGAAATTCGTATACGGATTAAATACACAAAGCACACAAGTATAAGTGATTTCATCTTAAAGCTACTACTCGAGCAAGAGACACTAATCTGCAATGATACACGATTATAATATTTTCATAAGAATTTCACCGAAAAGTATCTAAATATAAGTTTGCTTTGGGATGGTGAGTAATGCCCCCGCAAACACAAAACAAAGCGAAAATAGTTGAAAAAAAAATTGAAATAACCTAGTCATGCGACGTCACATAGATACAGATACGCGAACACCAACACATATGCAAAAGGCTTATCTGATCGTACGCGTGCCCCACTAAAAAAATATTGCGTATACGCACAATTTGCAAAAACTGGCCTTTGTTTACTTTTTGCCAAAAATGTGTTTGCCGTTCATGTTTCGCACACACCTCTTCTCTCGCTCACGCACTTTTATGCTCTTGCCTTTTGATCAAAAACCGCGTCTCTTGTGCTTTGTTGATGTCAATGAACTTTTTTGCACGCACTGTCACTCGCGCGCTCTCTCTGCCTCTCTTTGGACACTTGGGGCCGCTTACACACTTGACGAGTGCGTATGTTGTGCGTGCCTTTTTTTTTGCGAATTTTGTTTTTTGCAAATGCTCACGACCTCATTTTGACTATCAAATTTTTCTATTTTCTTTTGACTTGTTTCCGCGTTCATTGAACTTTTCAAGGTAATGTGCGTTGGATCCCACAACACCACAACAGCTCACGCATAAATGATTACAAGAAGACTCGCTCTCGGTGTATGGAATAATCTTTGAATTTGAACCCAAATATTTATATATTCGAATTTCTTTTACTTGCAGAAATGGCGGAAGGTAATGGCGAACTACTAGATGACATTAATCAGAAAGCCGACGACCGTGGCGATGGCGAACGTACAGAGGATTATCCCAAACTACTGGAATATGGTCTGGACAAGAAGGTAAATGAATAAAATTGCTGCATTGATGAAAGCTTTGACTAAATGTGTTGCACTTCAAACAACTAGGTCGCTGGTAAGCTGGATGAGATCTACAAAACTGGTAAACTCGCTCACGCCGAGCTGGATGAGCGCGCCTTGGATGCGCTCAAAGAGTTTCATGTCGATGGTGCCTTGAATGTGCTTAGTCAGTTCCTTGAATCAAACTTGGAACATGTGTCAAATAAGTCTGCCTATCTATGTGGTGTTATGAAGACATACCGACAAAAAAGCCGCGCAAGCCAACAAGGTGTGCCTGCGCCAGCCGCTACGGTGCAGGTTAAGGGCCCCGATGAGGATAAGATCAAAAAGATATTGGAACGCACCGGCTATACATTGGATGTGACCACAGGTATATAGTACATGTGCTGCCTTACTTAATATGGCCAAACACTTAAACCACTTTTCGTGCTACTTCTAGGACAACGCAAGTATGGCGGGCCACCACCAAATTGGGAGGGCAATGTGCCTGGCAATGGCTGCGAGGTCTTCTGTGGTAAAATCCCCAAGGATATGTATGAAGATGAGCTCATACCACTCTTTGAGAACTGCGGCATGATTTGGGATCTGCGCCTTATGATGGACCCAATGACTGGCACAAACCGTGGTTATGCATTTGTCACATTCACAAATCGCGAAGCGGCCATCAATGCTGTGCGACAGGTATTTATGCATATTCCCAGACTTTACTTCCCCCCACCACACCCGCCCTCTCGCGCTGTCTACGTACACACCAACCCCTCTCAACCAAAAGAAAAAAATAATTCCAAAACACATTTCGCTTAATGTTTTTTACGTATTGTACCAACTACTTATTATATATACATATATAAATATTTCTATAAACTACATCAACATATCAAAATTCTTGTATATTAGGTAAATTTGCGTTTAACCGATTATCGCGTTAGTTTTGGTCAGCAACAACAACACAAAAAAATGTAAAACGAATAATTTTTTTTTTTCGAAAAACCTATCTCTCGGCTGCAAAATTCGAACGATTGATTTGATCCGGCAACCAGCTATACAACCACGACAACAACAACAACAACAAGAACTCCAACCCGTTTTACAAATCCCCGATTCGGCGCTTTTAGACAAAACAAAAAGACTACTAATGTTTTTTGTTACATTTAAAATATCTGTGCTCTATTTAAAAACATCAACCTAGCTATAGTTGATAACTATTTATTTTACTATTATTATGAAGCGTAGTGTTTTGCGCTCTTTGCATTTTATTATATTTTAGCTACTATGCGCTCTTTCTACTGTAATTTGTTATGTTTGCATGTACACAGCTCTACGCTACGCTACTCTCTCTCTCTCTCTCTCCGTCTCTCTCTCTCTTTGTTTATTTCTTAGCGTATATATATTTTTGTTTAAGAAAAATATTGATAAAACGCCTCGTTGTTAAAATCTGATAAAAAATTTATACAAAAATTTGCAATTTGAAAAGAGTACTCTCAATATAACATTTCGACGCTCCAAAATTTTGCAATGCAACTCTCTTCCCCGAAAAAAAATCCTCTTTTATTTTGTATTATTTTCAATTGTCTTTTACTTTTGCAAACTTTAGCTTTTAAGTCAAAACTGTAGAAAGTCGTCAACTTTAAAAACTATGTAGAACCAAAAATAAAAAATAAAGTAGCTTCTGCATATTGAGATCTGCAGTAATGTACTGGGAATGTCCCAGCAGTCTCCCTACTTATACTCATTTTGTCATCTACTCATTATAGTGTACTCGTTCTTGTTAGCTTCTCAATAATTTACTCGCGTTTGACCACTAATTATAATTCATTTTCTATCCCAAAAAAAATCCTTCAATTTGTCTCCGCATTCAATTTTTAATCATATATTGTACTTTTGAGTAATTGAGATCATATGAATGCTTTTACTTTGAGAACAAAGCAAGTACTTTGAGTATAGTATAGGTACTTTGAGTACAGTATAGGTACTTTGAGTATCGTATGAGTAATATTATATGAGATTCTTATCTTATAATTAAAATACATTTTCGAGTAAACTCGCTTAACCCTTAACTATACTCACTATGAACTTATGTAAAGATAGATTTATCTAGAATAAAAATGTAAAAATCTTTCATACACTCATTCACTCCTATGTGAGTACTATACTCAAAAAGTGAGTACAAGTGAGTACTCTCACATCACACCAAGTACATTCCTAGGCATATCTTATGCAGCAGCTACTTCCATAGGGTACGTTTCCATTGTCTGGTTTTATTTAAGAAAAACAAAAAAATTACCGAGCATGCCCAAACTCAAAAGCGACCCTTAAAGACTACTTAAACCTACTAACAAGCGTATTGTACCCCCGAAAAAAATTAAAACTAAGCTTATTGAAAATCTAAACTACCCTCTTAGCAGACGAAACTTCCACTAACTAAAACTTTGCTCTAATATTTCAAAACGTATGCGGCCATGTGCAACAAAAAACCGAAAACCTCTACAAAAACTTTTCAAAATTGGTAATGCAAAATTTTTAACTTAAAATTACTTTTTTCTTTTTTAAAAATATTTTGTTTTGTTTAAACAGAACTTAAAATTTACCAACCAAACCGCAGACCCATCCCACTGCAATAGAAAAACGCCACTGACTCAATCAACGTTCCAATTTTATGTTATTCAAAATTCTTACTCATTTATTTATTTATGCTTATTATTTTATTTATTATTTATTATAATTAACATTTTAATTGGTATTTTACAAAAAAAAAAAACACAAATCAAATTATATTTTATTCACCTTCCCATCCACAATTTAGCTCGATAATCACGAAATAAAACCCGGCAAGTGTCTGAAAATAAATATAAGCGTACCGAATCTGCGCCTTTTCGTAGGCAATATACCCAAATCTAAAGGCAAAGATGAGATTTTAGAGGAATTTGGTAAACTCACAGGTAAATTGAAAACAAAATTAACAACGAAAAAAAAACGTATTTTTTAAAATTTTAAACTCGTAGAGTGTACAGTGTCTGTATAACTGTACACGGCTTTAAACAAAAACAAATCGGCTTTAAATTGTAAACATAAATCCAATTGGCTTACAGCAAAATAATTGGCTCAGTGTATTACCAATACCTGTTAGGGCCGTGAGTGTGTTTGATTAGGTTTTGCGACTGTTTTTTTTTTTTTTTAATTTAATTATATCGTTTTTATATTTTATTTTTTCAAATGCCATCCAACATATCCATATTCCATATGCCATACAACTCAAAAAAAACCCACTTATCTACTCGAGATTCTCTTTTCAAATGCGCCGTCGTCTTAGTATCTGCTACATTTTTTTAGCTCCTTTATATCATCATCGTCCTTAGTTTATTATAATTTAAGGCTGCACCTATACATATATACACACACTAGCTATATATATACATACCTACACACACACACACACAAGAAGTGACAACTCTGAATCCTTCACTGAACACTTACTTCGCCATTCTCATTGTCAGTCACCGCGCGCCATTTATTTAAGCTTAAAAAAATCAAAACTTATCTTAATTTGTTTTTTTTCCTCTGATATATAAGACGCAAAAATCTTACTTCTACAAGAATATATATTTATCTAGTATAATAATAATATCTCCAGTCATTAACTTTGCGTACAAACAAATGAAAATTTTTAAAATTTTTACAAAATTTATTGCATTCAAAAGTTATGATTTCCTTTTTTTTTTGGTCTAACTTTAACTACTTTATATTTACATAATCGCAACAATAATCCAAAGTGAAATCACGTCCGTTCTGTTGTTTATAATATTAAAATTTTGAAATATGTTTAGGTCATATACCACATATATATAATTTTGACTTGCAAATATTAGCTATATGTTCCGGCTTGATGGAATTGGAAGATGCAGCGAGTACGCAGCGGGAACTTTTCGAAAGATTCTTTCGGGAGCAGTGAATATTTCAAAAAATATTTTTGGGGAAAGGCGAGTTCGATCAGGTTTATTAGGGAAACGTTAACTTTTCAAAATGTTTCGTTAGGGAAACATTTGTTCGAAAAGATTCTTTAGGCAAAAGTGAAAATTTCGAGAAGTCTATCTTTGTTGTTTCGTTGGGGAAAGTAAACTTATCAAAAAGTTTCCTTAGGTAAGAGTAATCTTTTCGAAAAGGTTCTTAGGGAAAAGTATGTTCGAAAAGGTTCTTAGGGAACGGTGAGTTCGAAAACGTTCTTAGGGAAAAGTGAATTCGAAAAGTTTCGTTAGGGAAAGTGAGTTTTTCAAAAAGTTTCTGTAAAAAATATATTCGGATTCATAGCAAGCGTAGTAGCAATTGCATTAATACTAAAAGCTGTGCTTTCAAACGTTTTTTAGGTCGCTTACGAAATACCTCTTCAGTTGAATTCATTTTAAATTCTAAACGCTCGAAAGAATTCCAAATGAAAAAATAATTCTCCTTCAGCTCCACAAGAACTAGTTCGAAGTTAATACATTTATACCTCTGGGGCACTCACAATTAAAAATTGTAATAACTCAATATAATTCTCTCTTTCACGCTCATATGTGCTATTGCTGACTGCACTGCTTATAAAGGAATTGAGCTTCTAAAAAATAAAATGCTTAGTGATTAAAGGATATTTCATTTGATGTGAGAAATATTCATTTCTGGTGTTAGGTATAGGTCAGAGAAAAGAATCCCGAAGCAACGAGACTTCTTTCCACCAACATTTGTTGCATCTACCCAAGCAATATCAAGCAGTCCTTATAGCTATACATATAATACACCTGCAAAGTATGTATATACTCAAAAAACCTGTAATAAAATAAAGTACAAAGCTGTATGCATTAAATTTTTATTACCATATTTTTCGGTAGCTAAAATTTATTAATAAAAAATATTACAAAAATGCATATTGCAAAAAAAAATTAAATACCAAAATATTTTTTACTAATGCTATTAATTTTGAAAGTACGTACGATTTTTTCAAAACTCATTTATTATTTGCGAAACACTAAGTCTAGTTAAGTACGAAAGAGTAAAAAAAAAATAAAAACAAAATAAAATAAAACCCCATACACCTCTGTATCACATGAATCACAAAAACCTCCCCAAAAATCGCAGTACCAATGGAAACAAATTTTTCATAGCAAATCAAAATTTTTTGTTTTGTGTGAACTTTTAAACAATTGCAGCTAAATGATTATGAAATTCGGAAAGGCAAAAAGATTGGTGTTACGATATCATTTAACAATCACCGGCTATTTGTCGGCAATATACCTAAGAATAGAGATCGCGACGAATTAATTGAGGAATTTTCTAAACATGCACGTAAGTGATTCAAAAAGCAAAAACCAAAAAAAAATAAATCTACCCAAAAACTATTCAAAATCATGAAAAAAAATAAACGTTATAAAACCCTCCCCTCAGCTAAAAAAAAAAGTGTACCCCAACAAAACCCCCAGCCCCCAAGCACCCAGCAATTGGTTAACGAATTGGCCCTTAAACGAGGCGATATTTGCAGAATTAAAAAAATATAAAAAAATAAACCAAGCCGCAAATTTAACTCGAAGCTAAACACAATTGGATTTTTGTTTTGCAATTTTCGCTTTACAAATGCTTTCAAATTGTATTTATAAAATTGTACATCAACACAAACATCGAAAACAAGACATCAACAAAATATCGATAGCAGAGCTGCTGCTGATAAATTGATCGCCGCTGCAGCTTTGCTATCGATAGCTACATTTTTAAACGCTCTCACTACTCGCTCTCTCTCTCTCTCTCTCTCTACAACTCTTAACGCGCTGTAGCAAATACAACAAAAAATTAATTGTTTAATTATAATTTTTAAAAACTCTTACTGTGCCCAATTTGTTGACATTGAAAACCTGTAGCAGAACAATTCGCCAAAAAGAAAAAAATAGCAAAAAAAAAAACGCAAACATTTTGAATATTTTTGAAAAACTAAAACGAAAAAGCTGCCGTTATGCATTTTGTTTTTGTTTTAGTACACAGTGCTCTAGCTGTCTATATAAATGTAACTACTCTATATAAAACTTGTTTACAACAAATCGCGCACACAAAAACCATTCACAAAAAAATATACGTAATTACATTGTACCCCTGGTTCCTCGACAAAATTAAAACAAAACATTCGTCAACTTGCGTGTAAACGTTTTATTCTGGCCGTAAGCGAATTGAACACTGATTGTATTTGGAATACTTGTATGGTAATGACTGGAGAAACATATTTTCTGTATACGTGTAAACCCCATTAGGTATTAAGCAAAACAAATTTTGAAAAAAAAAAAACCATAAGCAAACTCATATATTATTACTCTTCACCTCAGCGCTCCCCCAGCAATTGTTTGATTTTTAAACGAATATTCGTACAGCGTACTAAATTCAAAAACTAACTTTCACTTGTTTTTGTTGTTAATCGTTACTCTTTTTTCTAAGTAAAAAAAATAAGAAATTCAAAATTTTTACAAATACAAAAATTGTAAAAACTCTCGCTCTCTATAACTCTCGCTCTAACTACTACTGTAACTCTGTCTGTACTGCTCTTCTCTCTCTCTTTCTCTATATATATATATATATATACTCCCATATTATAATTTTTATTATATTCCCCAAAGTGCTCAAAGTCAATGTGTGCTTTTTTTAGTCATTTCGAAAAAATATATATACCAACATTTTTCAAACATTGTTTTTTTAGTTACGTTTTGCAACTTGTAAAAATAATAAAAAAAAAATATTGCAGTTTTTTAATGTTTCTAAGTGTGTTTCATTTTACAATACGCTCTACTTGTATTTACTTAATGTTATACCCGCTCTCTGTCTATATCTTTCACTATCTCTCTGTCTCTTAACTCAAAAACTGTGCCCACACCAAAAAAAAAAAATAAAAAAATCTACGAAATTAGCTTAGCTCATTTTATGTATTCAAAAATATTTAAAAAGTTTACAAAAAAAAAACAAAAGCAGCAATTGTTGGCATTGGTTTTCAAAATCACCTTATTCGCATTAAATACTAAAAATACAAAAATAAAAAGTACTATCAGTGAAATGCAGTATTTTACATAACAATGAGAAGCCCACAGGCGCTTGTCATGTAAAATTCTAGGCATTTCCAACCTCTCGAATACAGTGTTGAACAACGTCTAAACTTGCATACACCTACACACAATACACACAACACACAGCCAAACACACTCAAACTTGCATACAAATACTTTTTTGTTGTATTTCTCTAATACATAACAAACTATATAGCCTACATTTACTATATAAATATATTATATACTACTAACTTATTATATAGTGTATTGCATTTAACTTTTACTGCTTTTTGGCATTCTAATTTATCAACTTTACTCATCTGAAAATTTTCTTTGTATTTTGGCATTCCAAAAAACAATTTACCTAAAAACCACAAAAACGCATTGCAACTTTAGCTGGCCTTTTCGAGGTAATCATCTACAGTTCACCAGATGATAAGAAAAAGAATCGCGGCTTCTGTTTCCTCGAATACGAGTCACATAAGGCCGCTTCTTTGGCTAAACGAAGACTGGGCACTGGTAGGATTAAGGTAAGTCTGACTCTGATAAGTGAATACCATTTTTGGAAGCCTAATTGTAATACTCGTACTTTGCTCAACAGGTTTGGGGATGTGATATAATAGTCGACTGGGCCGATCCACAGGAAGAGCCAGATGAACAAACTATGTCAAAGGTTAAAGTGCTCTATGTACGAAATCTGACACAAGATGTTACAGAGGACAAATTGAAGGTAGAGTTTTGTTATCCCTCTCGCATTCCTTAAACTTATCTGTTTCGTATTTACTTTCTTCGCAGGAGCAATTTGAGCAATATGGCAAGGTGGAACGCGTTAAGAAAATTAAAGACTATGCCTTTATACATTTTGAGGATCGTGATAGCGCCGTCGAAGCTATGCGTGGCCTTAATGGCAAGGAGATCGGCGCCTCGAATATTGAGGTAAGTTTATAAATTAATTCTTTTGTTATTCTATAGTACCAGCAGCAGCTGCAGCATGCGAATTCGTTTTCGCTAACGATTTGAAATCAAACCAACTAAAGGCATTCGTTGGAAAATCATACGTGCTGGCAAAGAATTATCTTGGTTGTGTTTGCTTTCTGCCTATCTATGTAAATAGGCTCAATTTTCGGAAAGATCACACTCGAGTCCTATGATCTATTGCAAAAAGTTTCGTGCTTTTTGGTTCCATTTGCTTTATAAAATTACTCAAGAATTTGATGCCCTTTAGAAGAGTATGATTTCGAAAATTTTTTCGAGTGTAGTGTCGGAGGAAGAATCGAGCACCACACATCCGAACTTATCTGAACATAAGTGAACTATTGAAAAGTGTATCGGGCTTATTGGTTTTATTGGATTTATAAAATCGGTCAAGAAACTCAAGATGCAGCCTAATATTGCCGGTGGCGATAATTTTAAGCCTGAGATACAATCTTAACATATCTTATATTTCAAATATCAAGAATAACTCTTAAAACGCACGTACATCCATTAGAAAGAGCTTAGGCGAGTCCAAAGAGGTGTAAACAAGGATTTGGGATAAAATGTATCTCTTGCAAGATTTGTACAAAAATTCCTCCGCTCTATGCCAGCATTCTGCTCTATGACAGCAGATATGTCAAGATGGGCTTCAGCTGTATGACAGCAGATATGTCAAGATGGCCTTCAGCTGTATGACAGCAGATATGTCAAGATGGCCTTCAGCTGTATGACAGCAGATATTATAAGAAGGCCTTCAGCTCTGACGGCAGATATTGATGAATCATTGACATGCAATGCTCAGTCCCAGCATCAATGAGCTAGGACGCAAGAACCAACGGAATGCCTCCATGGGGCTACCCAAAATGCTTATGCTTTAGACTAGTCTGCTTACTCACACTTTTCGGACATTTTTTGGTTACGTAGACTCATTTTCGAACTGCTATATTTAACAAAATTTTTAGTATGTAAACAAAATTTTTATACAAAAGCCTAGTTAGTATATCTATCACGTAACCCATAGTCACCGTCTTTATCGCCCATGCAGGTCTCTCTCGCCAAACCGCCCTCGGACAAAAAGAAAAAGGAAGAGATTTTGCGAGCTCGCGAACGCCGCATGATGCAAATGATGCAGGCGCGTCCTGGTCTCGTTGGGTAAGTAAACCAAATGCACTGCTCTAAAAACACAACTCTCATGCTTGTCTAGCATCACGACAATAACAAAAAAAAAAAAAAAAAACCCAAAAAATACCAAACAAATTGGCGCAAAATTCCAAAAATTCCCAAAACAATATACAACATTGGCCAAAGAAATTCGCAATTTCGATATACAAATTTTACGATTCGAGAAATGTCTGTTTGCTCTTCAAGTTGCCATTTTATTTGTAAATGTCAGCTCAAATAATTAATTTTTATTTTTTTACCTTTTTTTCTTTCATTTTATTGCCACTTGTGTGTGTGTCTGTGTGAACTTTAACGTTCCGCCTACAAAACCAAAACCAAAACCAAAACCAAAAAAATACCAACAAACTGCTACCACCAAAAACACAAAAATACCAACCGAACCAAAATCACCAAAACCAACACCAATTGTTGCCTACTAAAAAAAAGATTTGAAACATTGTCTCCATACAGAAACCTCTCGCCGACACATCCCAGCATGATGTCCATAACGCCAATGCGTCTACCCGGAGCGCGTATGCCACTGCGCACACCGATGCCACGCGAATACGGTAAGTTTGGCAAATACGCCAAGTGAAAAATCTCTCAAATATTACAATTTTTTACCAATAAATATTACTACATACATACATATATAATATATTGTATATACCAACATATATACGCTCTATTGTAATACTATTCCAAGCAAAGTGAAACGTAAACTTTACGCCAGAGCAGAGCAGCAGTAGTTTAAAATGAGTATGCGCGTTTGGTACGACGCCAGTGTGCGCGTTCTACTCTACGTCATTTGGTACTATTCATTATTTTTTTTTAGTATTTTTTTGCGTAGTACTTTGTTAGGTAGTCTAGGCACACACACACACATACACACAAAACACACACTCTCTCACACACACACGCCCATATTTTTAAGAACTAACCCAAAGTTGAAAAGTTTGTTGAAATATTATATTATTATTATATCGGACTAACCCTTAGCTTGAAGCTACGCAGACGCAGCTCTCACTCTGTATTTCTCTTAAGTAATAAAAATACTAAACCGTTATGACGTGCTGCTTACTTACCGTTACTTAAGTTCTCTCTCAAAACGTCGCTTAGAGAGTTTTAGTTTTTTTTTGCTCCCCTTCACCCTAACAAATTTTATAGTTTTGCGTATAATCTTGTGTAACTTAAGTTAGTTTTTTAAGGTTAGTAAAAAGCGCGCTGTCTTACGTAAATACACACACATTTACACACACACACTCACACACACACACAAACCCCCCCTCCATACACAACTCCACAACTCCAGTCACGCTTAGCGCACCCATTTTTTTTTTGTAACTACCATCCAGCTAGATTGAGTATTATGAGTAAACTAAACCATTGGCTTTAACATGAATCAAAAAAAAAAAAATAAATCACACCACGCATAACCTCACTTTTCAAAGTACATAACCTAACTTTCATTTCTTACGTAATTTCTCTTGCAAGTTGTGTCTATGCTCTCTTTGTTATTTAAAACTTACTTTTATTTAAGTTCTTGCATGCCCAAAAGAAGCATTTATTATATAATTTTTCAATGTTGTCATATATGTTTTATATATATATATATAAGTCTTACCGCCGCGCAACTTCGGCTCTTCCCTTCAAGCTAGTACTCTCTTTTTTGCTGTACAGCGCACTGTACCCTAATATAACTACTACTATCTATATTCCTAGCTAGACTTAAAGCTCTTTTTGTTGTTCTCATAGCTGTTTATCATATCTAAATGTTGCAATTGTGTTCTCTGTGTAGCGAATGTTAAGCACCCAGTGTACTGTTTGATGTTGTATCACCGGTAAGTAACCAACCAACAACAAAAAACCAACCAACTACTACTACTTGTTTGTGATTCCATCAAATATAATGTCACGTTTTGCGTACAGTACGCGTCCAATTCGAGCATATTGGCTATGTAAATTGGCATTGTCCAGGTTCTTCAGGCACACCACACGCACCACACACACACATACACACGCACACACACAAATTACCCCACTCCTTAAACACCCAAAAGCCTCCATCACACAGTTCATCATCATCATCATTATCCTAATCCTGTGCCCAATTTCTAGACTTCGATTATGACTATTTTGGTTATCCGGACTATCATTATGGCACTGAGCCATCATTTTATGACGAAGCTTATCGCGCCTTTGAAGCT
Source organism: Chymomyza procnemis (assembly GCA_035046065.1). Lineage (NCBI taxonomy): Eukaryota > Metazoa > Arthropoda > Insecta > Diptera > Drosophilidae > Chymomyza > Chymomyza procnemis. Next base: position 2,661,496 of record JAWNOJ010000026.1, read on the forward strand.
GATTACTATCTTGACTATTCGAACGGAAATGGTGGAACCGCCGTAGGCCCTTCCAGTGGCAATGGCAGCACCACACAGCGTGCCCCCTCACGTACTCAAACTTGCGATTCAACCAATTCTCCTCGTGCTGTGGTGGGTTATGATAATTCCTTTTTAACATCAACAACATAAACGTTACTCTGTTTCGGAACGATTTCCGAAAAAAAATGCTGTAATTTTTTTTTTTTTTTTGTAATACCTATTGTACTACGCGCACAGAACACATAAAAAAAATTGTAGCTAAAGGTATTATTTGAGTATTGTTTTTATTTTTTTTTTTATATTTTTGTATTAATTTTGCGATTATTTTGTGAGAGAGCGGGTCTAAGCTGCCGACCTCTGCTCTCTTGTTTGTAGCAGTCCTGTAGTAAAATTAAGTTAAGTATAAATTGCTTTTATTGTTTGCTCTTTCGGTGGTTGTGAAAACAAAGAGGAAAACTACTGTATTTTTACCCAAGTTTTTCCAAAGATGGAAAACCCTCGGCTGGGTAGGCACTTGCTGGGAGCGCAAATTTAAATTAAATGCAAAGAATGTTCGCAATTTGCTGCAATTGGGATTTCTGTATATTTTCAAGCATCTTTGCGCTTTAATTTTTTCCCGAATTTTCATAGACATCAAAATATTATTTTCTTCGCAGTAAAATGCGAGTTGGGGAAACAAATGGGCTGTTCTAAAGACCGGAGATGTGTCTAGAGAAAAGCTGTTCGAAGAGAACAGTGACCTACAGTTTGTAGCCGATGGGCGGTAAATAGCGTCTAGTTATTTGCTAGCTATGACAGTGCTAGACAAGTGCACCGGTGCTGCTGGGTGGCATTGAACCAGTGGCCTAGCGATTGACCAGTTTGATACCGAGGCCCACAGATATTTAAAGCAGTACAAATTGAATGAGCTTATGGAAAGTATTTCCCAGCTATAAATGTATGGCAATAGATTCATGGTTATAAACCGCTTCAAGAAAATCCAATTTCTAAGTCAATACCAATTTAAAACTATTGCACTGCATTAATGCTTTTAAAACGCTGCAAGCCAAATCTTTTTTAGTTTTTAAAGGGGTTCGCAGCTTTAAGCTATAATAATGGATTAGTGTTCCTAAATCGCTTCAAGACCAGTTTGTTAAAAACGCCTTTCTTACTTTTTTTTAAATATGGGCAAACACTAGCTAAGGGCTCCCACTTGGAAGCAATGGCAATGCAAATGTTTTGAAATCGCTTCAAATTTTTTTAGTTTTTAAATACCGGCAAGCACTTAAAGGGGTTCCAAGGGATCATAAAAATCGCTTCAAAATAAAAAAACTCAAAACAGTGCACAAGTCATTGCTATTCCCTAAAATATCCTAGGAACCTACATAGTATGCCAAATTTGGCAAATAGCACTACCCAAAGAGTATTCAAACTTCGGAAATACCGAAGTTATAATTTTTTTTTTTGCTTTTATATTTTGCTTACAGCTGCTTTCGAAATTGTTGCCAAATTTAAAGTCTTTTTTTTTTTATATATTTCGTTCATGGCACAAATCCAAACAAAATTTGCACGAATATTAACTCTACCACGCACACACACACAGATATAGCACACACAAACTTTGATACTTCCAAGAACAACAACAACGACAACCACCAGCAACATCCGCTTCATGCACACACACATACAAACAAAAGCGCCAACTTATGCGGACGCCATTTTATGCTTTGCCAATGCCGGAAACTAACATTACGCCATTTTTTATTTTTTCTGCTTTTTTATGCAAAATTATTTATATAACCAAACATTTGTCATTTTAATGTATTTTTAATTTGCTTAAAATTTAATATTTAATTAAAATATATGGTGCTTTTTTTATTGCTTTTTAAACGAATTACGCTTTTGTTATTGCGCTTATACATTAAGTTTTTAATTTTAAATTATGCATTTAATTATTTAATGGTTTTTGATTTTTTAAACAGAGCTGAATACAGCGTGCTATTTATTTTATTAATTTTAGTTTATAAATATTTTTTGCAATTTTTGTAGCATACATTTAAGCGCTGCTTTATACTAATTTATGCCAAATGCTTTATTAATAAAAAAAAACAAACATATTTACATGCACACACACATACAAACGTAAACAAAGCTTCACTAATTTGCGCTTTTTGTGTTATGCTTATTTTTTTAATAATATTTTTTAAAATTGTTATTTACATATAAAAAAACATACAACATATATATTGTGGCAATCGCAAGTAAAATGTGGCTTGAGAAAACTTCTATCAGGCTGCCAAAAACAACCACAACAGTTATAAGTATATTATATAGTTAAAAAAAAAACAAAAACAAATAGTTCTTGTCTGCTGTATATATACATACACATACATACACCATCACACACACACACACTCATTCATACAGCAGACGCAATTTTTTTTATATATATATATATTATTATAAACACATAACTGAAACAAACAACAAAAAAAAACATTTATATATATTATGTATGTAAAGAAACAAAGTTTTCAACTACAAACAAATAATTTATTTAAACACAAAGAATCTAACGCGTTTATTTCGATTTTTTTCTTTTCTTTCTTTTCTTTTTATGTGTTCTTGTATTATATACAAACAACATTCATTTGTTTTTTCGGTAAAACATTACAAAAAAAATATATAAAAAAAAATCTTAAAAAAATTATATATATGTTCGTCAAAACCACCAAAAAAAAAAATCCCGACCATACAAAAAAAAATTCTCTGCAATTACCTCAAAAATAAAATACCAAAACGACCAAAACCAAAAATATCAACTACAAAACCAAAAAAATGAAAAAAATCCAAATTTTTTTTTAACCCTTTCGATACGATTTGCAAAAACAAAATTCCAAATCCAAAAAATCTAAAACTGCAAACAAATGTATTTTAATTGCTTATTTTTAATTGACAAAATTTGACTATCTTGGCGATCCATATATATACACACAATTTATTATAACATTATGAATACAAAAACAAAAAAAATTGTAAAATGCGAATTCGAAAACAAAACAAACACGCACGTAAAACTGGATATGCATCCATAATGGATAAAATCAAATGGAAACTACTGGAATAAAAAACAAAAAAAAAACACACACAAAACACACTCACATACACCACACACACACACACACATTTGCATGATGATGATGTTGACGATGATGATGATGATGATAATTTACGCTGGAATTAGCCGCTGGGGGCTGGCCGTGGTCTTGGAATCACAGCGCCGCGTGGCCGAGTCGTTGGCCCACGTGGCAGCATCAGTCGTCTGGGGGCCCCACAAGTGCCAGCGGTGGTGGCGGCAGCGGCGGCGGTGGTGGCACCGGCGGTGGCGGTAGCTCAGCGGGGGGCCACCGCTCAGGGGGCGCCAGCAGCAACCGGGGGGGTCCGTGGGGTGGGACAAATGCGTCCCAGCGCTCGTGGCACCCAGCACGTCAAGCCGCTACAAAATTTACCAGGTGAGCTCTATAAAAAAAAAAAAAAAAAAACCAAAAACAACAAAGCAAATCCCCCCAACAAAACGTCAAATGAAAAATAAAACTGCAACGCAACGCATTAAACTCGCAAAACTCATAAATTAATAAGTAAAAGCCAAGAAAAAAAGTGTACACACACGCACACGCAAACACAACACACAGACACAAACACGCACTTGCACCAACACCACTACAACAACAAGAACAAACTGTACATTAGCTGCTCAAAGACTACAAAACCAATTCAATCTCTATATCAATGTCAATTCAATGTCGTGTGTCTCGTATTTATGTAACTATTAAATGTAATTTTTAATATTTAATTTTTTTTATATACTTTTTTTTGCATTTTATATGCATTTTATTTAAAATAATTTAATTGTAGCTTTTAAAACTGGCTGCCTGCGTTTTGTGGTCTCGTTACAAAAGCTGGTCACACTTAAATTTGCAACTGCTCACAAAAGTATGCTACATTTTTTGCATGCTCTTTTGTTACTTGGATTTTTCTTTGTAAGCTTTCAATACAACGCGACCATTAAACAAAAGCAGCTAGATAAATCAAACATTTATGTTTAAATTCTAATTATTATAAACAATAAATCACACTGACATACTACTATGTATATGGAAAGCCACTATAACAAATTATATAAAGCATATATATATGTATATCTAATATGTATGAAATGATAAAATTGTGTAAACAAGTTAATGAATCGATTAGTATTTAAATACCAAATCCTACATACAAACAAACAACTACACACACCACACACCACACACACACACTTGCCTACAAACAACGCAAGCTGTCGTAAGCTTTGTCTACTAACTTATATGTACAGACAGCAAGCCTGCAAAAGAGAGTGTATTCATTGCTATCAATTAGCGGGAAGAGTTGAAGACAACAACAACGCTGCTATGTATCAAATAAAGTATATATATATTTTTAAGCACTTTTTATGCCCTCGACCCTCTTTAGCACAGCGTCCCTTGAACAAATCATAAAAAACTAAATCCAAAAAATATATATTGCAAAATTTTGACGTACGTGTATATAATTTTTTTAAGATACACACATTTTGTTTTACCCCCCCGTTTTTGTTTACATTTTTGGTAACAAATTTTTTTTATAATATACTTATACACAAAAAAAAAAAAAAACAAAAATAAATTGCGATTGCACAAAATAGCGAGAAAAAAAAACAACTTAGTATTTTATTATCTAATTTAACTTGTGCATTTTAATTTGTTTTTTTTTCGATTCAAAATTGATATATGATTTTTGTAAAATTATATCATACGCTTTGCTAACCATTTTTTTTGTTAAATATAGCACAAGAAACAACAAATAAATTTATAATTTATTTTACTTACATAAATATATATACATAATATATATAAACTAATAGTTCATATAGTGCAAAACAAAAAAAAAAACTACAAACCATATATATTTTTTACAAGCTATACATATGTCTATATACGTGTTTTTGGTTTTATTTGTGAATACATAATGTACTACTACTATATAATGTATACGCAGTGTGTACAATCTACACGTACCAATGTTTAAAAACCTTGTTTTATATATATACCCTCTATATATATATTATATATATATTTATACATATACAAAATACTAATCGATTCGTTTATGTTTACTACACTTGCACACACCAACACACACACACACACACACCAACACACAAATACTTAAAACACACACACACAACCACACACTATCACAATCACTTGTCTATATATGCGATATAATTTGTTATTTAAGGAATGATATATACCATACACGATATTATACTGCTGCAGTTAGTTTTCATTAAACAAAAAAATCATCGCGAATACCCTTACTTGCACGCTTTTGCTTCGGAAGTCAACATGAAAATATTTCCAAACATACCATACCCGTAAGCCGATCAAGCCAACCAAAAAAAAACACCACCCATGAACAATAAAGTATGCCTCTTGGAGGTCCTTCTTCTATAATCCATACTTTCTTTTTTTTTGAAGTATTCAAAATATCAGACCCATTTCAGCCAATTCTTGAACATGTTCTTATATATTATCAAGCGTCTATGTAAAAATACAGCTTTGAACCGTTTATTCTTCGTTAGCAGCCAATTTTTTAAGATCGTGTTCCCGTATTTATTATTCATTCAATGCTTTCAAAGATTTCTACAAATATTCAATTCCTGATGTTTTCGCCCATATCATTCATTTTCAATACTATCGATTTAAATCCATTGATAGAAGAATGTGTTCCTTTATTATCCAAATTTAATTAAAATTCCCGACATCATTAATATTTAAAAGAAAATACTGCTTAGAACCGTTTCAATATTTAAATCATTAATATATAAAATTTATCAACATATTTGAGGTAAATTCGAATATTCAGTTCTCGATGTAAAAGTCAATATAGTTTTCAGCCAATTTTTGAGCAACGTGTTCCTATATAATATCAAGTTTCTATTGAGCTTTGAACCGTTTTGTTGATTTCTATATTCAAAATTGAAGAAACGGGAAATTTTTATGAATTTCTCATTTTGAGCCGAGCATCATCATATCAAATACTAAAAATTAATAATTTTTAATAAAAATTTCCCTAGTATAATAACAAAATTTTAATTTTTGTTAATTCTTAATCTAAAATGTAAATCTTATAAAATGTACTACCTACAAGCCGCAATTTTTAATAACGCTCAGAAAAACTTGTATTTTGTAACATAAATCAAAACAATACAAACATGTTTTCGTTTGACAAGAATTGCGTATAACTCCTCGCAACATTGTAGTACGCAAAATGATCTTTAATTGTTAAACTAAATATATTTAGATAAACTCGATTTTTTTAAATCTAAAACATTGTTAGGCCTAAATGTGCGTAGGTCTAGGCTGACTAAAATTTTTCATGTTTTTCAATATAGTTATCCTGAAATGAACTTATAATCCTTTGAGATGCACAGAAGCAAAAGCGTGTTCTAAAATATAGTTTAGTTTTTTGCATTTTAAGCAGTTCTTGCTTTATTATACAAAAAATTTACTTATTAATTTTGTGTAGAAAAATGTTGCCAAAATTTGTTGGCTTAATTTTATTAAAAAAAAAACAGATTTGTTGTGTTGTGTATTATCTGGCTTTTTTTTCATAATTACTAAATACTTTGTATACGCTTTCAACACACGCAAACATGCACACACACACACACACACCAAACCACTTTGCTGCTTTTTGAAGTACAAACACTCGAATTGAACAAAAATCACAACACAAAAAAAAAAAGAAAACGAAAATCAACTAAATCTGTTTCTAGCTGGATCTATACACAAAACCTTCAAGGAGAGAAACTAAGCGTAGATTGTACATCGCTTCTACGTCGGGTAGCGACAGTAGCAGCAGTCCCGAACCCGTCGTCAAAAAACGCAAATCTCGGCATTCTTCCAAAAACAAAACCCACAAATCTAAGAAGCGATCACATAAATCAAAATCAAAAAGTTCTTCCAAAAGAATGAGGACTTAAATACCCTATTGAAACTTTGCGAATAAGCCAAAAAAAAAAAAAAGAAAAAAAACCGCTGCTAAATTATTCTTGAAGTTTTCAAAAAAAAAAAAGAAAATATAAACCGCAGAGCACTACTTTTAATACAATTTCAACGCAACATTTGGCTTAAAACACTAAAAACATTCAACAAACAAACAACAAATCCGGATCAGATCAGTTCAGTTCAGTTCAAAACAATGAAACGAAAAAAAATGACTCAAGTTAACGCCCAGTAAGAGATATTGGATACTTTCAAAATTCCAAAAGTACTCTAGCAGAGCGCGCTCTCTTAAAAACAAAAAATACTACTCAATAATTTGCAAATATTTCACTTTCTCTTTAAAATATTTAATTGTATTATATAGATGTTTTCATGTTTCTCTATTATGCGATAATATCATGTACAATGTTTTATGTGAAACACAAAATGCCGCACACACTATAATGCACTGCAACATACATCCACACACCCACACACATATACCCACACTCACACACACACACACACATTGTTACACAGAAATACATGTTTACACTTTTGACAAAAAATATTTCTGTCGAACGTCCTGTGAAAAAATACACAAATCGTTTGTTAATATACAATAAATAAAGAGAAAGAATTATGAAATGAGCAAAGCAAAATCGAGAGCTACATTATTTTTTGTTTGTTTTACTAATTATGATAACGGCGTTTTGTCTCTTAACTTACTCTCTTACTCTCTTAATTACACTGTACAACGTGATGGCTGCGAAGCAAAACTAGCGAACGAATGCTATTGGAATGCAATTACTTCTTTAAATTTTCAGATTATATCGGATCGAAACAAAACCCAAAAACTTTTTAATAATTTGACAAAGCGGGCTATTCCGAAACAATTATCTTTTATTTATTTTAAAAAAATACAGGAAATATTTTATTGTTTTGAAATATTAATTTTGAATAGGAAGGAGTATTCTCAAAATTATTGTGTAACTATCATACATTATAATCCGAAATATAAAAGAAAAAGATACCGGCCCATAATATTGCAGAGTATGTAAAAATTGGATCCACAAAGTAAAAGATTTTGTCAATATTGTTGCTTTTTTGTGAAAATCAAATTGAAAATAAACTTATTCCAAGGCGGAGTATAGAGACAACTCTAATGATAGCTGTTCGAAAAGAATAGGCCCCTACAGCTTATAGGGCGTATCCGATTTTTTTTTGTTTTTGTGGTCAAATGAGATTTGAAGAATAATTCATTGAACATTTGAAAAATTTATAAAAGTAATTTCTACTCGGAAAGCACACCCGTCTTTACTGTATAAATTTTTCCCCTTGATTTTGGTCATCGCTACACAGACGGACCATGGAGTTATCTCTATTAATAGTTGTTCGAGAAGAGAAGGAACAGAGGCGGAAGTGTCTTTGCATAGTAAGATTTTCGTTTGCAACTAGCTGTCGTAACTCCACAGACGCGGAGCGTGGAGATATCTCTAGCTGTGCTAATTACTATTTAAAATTTATAGAAAAATGTATGAATCGAGCTGTAATTTTTTTTGGATTTAGCCAGGAAAATTTAAATATAGAAATTTTTAAACAAAATGGTTATTAAACATGACTTCGATCACCGGGACGTACAAACCAAAGTAGTTCGTTTTGCGTCAAAAAACTGAATAGAATGCTGAAGATGTTTGTACAAAAATTTTAATGTTTTAGGAGAAATTGAACTACAAGAAATAAACTTTTTCTTTTAAAGTTATAAAAAAAAACATTTTTGGTATGACGCTTCAAAAGTTGATACCCTATATAATATTGATGATAGAAGCATTTCGGTATTTGAGATTTTTAAATGCGCTTTAATTTAAAATTAAACCCATGGTCTTTATCGCTAAGAATCGAAATGAATAATGTCAATTTATTTGCTGTATGGTTTATACTTTTAAAGTTTTCGTTCGCTCCAACTGCATTTTTTGTACATATTTCAAAAAAAAATCTGAAAATCTTTACATAATATTGAAAAATAAATTGAACGCCATAGATAATATAAATTAGAAAAAAATGTGGCCCAATTCATGACCTTATATTTCGAAAATTTCGTATATAATACGGCATATAATAATAATTACAGCAATCTTTCCCAATGATTTATGAAAATCACTTAAAATAATTCGTTAAACGTCAAAACACTGCTATAATTCTGAGAATACTATTTGTCAATTAAGAATATTCAATTTTGAGCAGAAAATATTAAAGCTATAATGAAAATGCACTTTCATTTAAAACAAAACGTGTTCTTTACGACAAAGTTTCAGAATAAATATTTCCTATTATTATAATTTAAATCGTAAAAGCTTGTCATTTTTTTTAACTTTCCAAGTTAAATTTGGAAACTTTTTATTTATACAAAAAAGAAGAAATTTTTCAAGCTATAAAGAAAACATTGCCATCATTACGTTTTAAAAGTTAACAGCCAATATAATAAGGATAAAAGCTAAAGATTAAAAATAAATATCAAAGATATGAAATACGCTTCAATTTAAAATGCAACCTGGGTCATTGTTGCTAAGAATCGAAAAAAAAGTAACTATGCTGTATTATTTATACTTAAAATTTTAAAAGTTGTCCACTGCTACAACTCAAGCTAGGTTTTTTATTATACTTTGCGGACATACATTGCACTGAAATGTAGTCCCTTCAGGAAAATAAAAAAAACCGTCATTACTTAGTATTAAAAACCGAACGCCATATTTAATAATCATTATGAAAAGTAGATTTTGCAAAATTCATTCAACTAAAACTTTAATATCTTTTCTTTTGAGTGTAGAAATGCTCTGAAATAAAATTTTCAAATTGCGTGTCTTTTCTTTTAAGTGCGGAAATACTCTCGCCAAAAAATCGATTGCCAAACTTAAATTCATTCACATTTTCGTACACGTTTAGCAAAAATGAAGCGAAACAAAAAGTTGCAAACTGCCCAATATAATTTGGAGTCGCACCAAAACATTTGTTGTACAGTGTAATTTTCAACGTTGATGCACCACAAAATGTCTACATTGTTGTTGTCTTTATTGCGTTACCCTTACATTTTTGAATAACAAAAGTTTTGACCAAAAAAAAAAAGAAACTACACAAAAACTGTGTGTAAGCTAATAAACAAAATAAAAACTTACCATATAAAAAAAAAACGAAAAAAAAATCACAAAAATTTGAAGAACAAAAACAAATACCACCGTACAATCCTCAATACATGTTTATCCATAGCCCAGTTGAAACCTTTTTGAATAAACAAAAAAAAAAAATATGCTTAAAAAAGTATCAAACAAAAATAGCAAGGAATTATGCCAAATCCATATTTGTATTAACAATATTTTTAACTCTCTTTTTCTCTTTTTTCTTCCTTTGAAAAAAAAACAAACAAAAACATCAACACAACCAAACACACACACACACACACACACAACAAAACCATATCGATCAACCGATAAACCGATAACAATGCACATGCAGTAGTCGGTAAACGTAAGTTCGATGGAGGTCACCAAAATCCGGCAGATGTTAAGCGACGTTACCCGAGCGGTTTAATAGGAAATGGCGGCAGTTGGGGCAGTTTACCGCTACCACAGCAACCATTAGGCACAAATGGTGAACAATGGTATATGGATACATTTTCGGCATGGAGTTAAGCAACAACAACAACAACAATTACAACCAACCAACAACAACAACAGTTTTACAATTTTACGGAAGTTACAAACAACAAAAAAACAAAAATATTTTCAACTGTGCATCATAGTAGCATACAAATTTATTATTATTATAACAAAAGCAAACAAAAAAAACAGCAATTTCAAGCAATAATTTTTGCTATATAAAAAAAACCAATCGTAAGCAACTCACAATACTAGCAAAAATGAGCATAAACTAAAGTTAAAAAACAAAAAATAAGCAAAGATTTTTTTTTTTTTAATTACTCACATTCGAAAAACACTTTTTTTAGTTATTGACAGCTATATTCAGAACTATATATATAAACAGACACACACACATATATATGCTAAACTGACTTAAAACCTTAAACAAAAGAATAAATTTAAATTAAATATATATGTATAGCCTTGCAGCAGCATTTTTAAAACTAGCGCCCTTAGTTAAACAAAAAAAAAACGCATACTTAAAAAAGACAAATTTAAACTCAATTAGCAAAAAACAAAAAAAAAACGTAAATTTCTTACACAATTTTTAAAGCAGCGCCACAAATTAGCTAAAGTAAAAAAAGAAAAACAAAAAGTTTTTAAAAAAAATTTGCAATATGGCAGTTATTAGTGTTTTTAACATTAAACAAAATTAACAGTTTAAACTAAACAAAAACGCATAAAATATATAATATGTAGTAAGTATATAATATAGATCTCTGTATGGACAACAAGAAAAACAAAAACAAAAACAAATTGATTTTAAATACATATGCAGCGTGTAGCCATTTTTATACATAACAAAACTAAACAAACTTAAGATTTATAATAATAAAAAAAAAATTTACATTTTATAGCAGCCACATAAAAAACTAATAATACAAAGCACAGCAAAATTAAAGCCAACTTTTTCACAAATTGTAAATACTTAAAAGTTTAAATGCTGCGCAGCTGTAAGCAAAAACTATAAACATTTGCAGAAATTACACACACATATATATATATATATATGTTTGTGCAGTTAAAACAAAAATTATAAAAATTAACAATAAAATTAAAAATTAAGCATAATATACGATTCAAATTCAAAAGCAAAGCTTAATGAAGTAACATTGACTGAAAAAAATTCTTTAAAAACAAAAAAAAAACTAAATTTAAAAAAAAAACTAGTTGGCCTAAATTACAAATTTAATCTAAACTTTAAAAAGGCGCGCAGCATTATTATATAATGACTGTGTTGGCTGCAGTACTAAAAAAATTTTAAAAATAGCAACTACAAAAGTAAAAAAAACTTAGCACTAAGTTACAGCCATTTGCAGTTTCAAAAACAACTTGTTTTTTCGCAAATTCAAACTTTAGCAATTTTTCAAAAATTTAAACAAAACAAAAACAAATGCTATAAGCAAACTTTGCTGCAAATTTCAAAACAACGAATTAGTGACAGACAGAAAGCACACGACAGACACATCACAACAAGCCGTAAAGTTAAAAGAAATTTTATAAAAATTACGCTAAAAAAAATTTACAAAATAATAACATACAAAACATATTTACACATAAAAGCTACATTAATTACTATATATTACATAAATAAAATAATATAAAACAATTGCTTAACTACTAAAAAAAAAAAACAAAAACCAACATGTAAACCCAGTTAAATAACTTAATTAGACAGCGCTGCGCACGCTTAAACAAGCTAAAACAGCTAAAACAATTGAAAATTAAGCATTTTTTTAGTTAAACATATTGAAGTTCATAAACAATTGTGCATTAGTTTATATATGAAAAAAAAAATGAAAAAACCAAGAATTTTACTTTATAACTCTTAAGTGCATAAAGTACGCGCTAATTAAAAACTTAAATTTAAACTCAAGTAACTCCATGCCTAATAAACTATAACTAAAAAACAAAATCAAACAAACAACACTTAAACTTAAAAATAAAACACCATCACACACGCGTCTAAACAAAATTTTAAAATTTTACAAAAAAAAAAACGAAGAAAAAAACTAGCCTGACTGCTGTTAAAATTACAAATTGTTATAATTGATTTTTTACAAAATTTTTATGTTGCTTTTTTATATTTTTTTATTATTTTTTTTTTTTTTTGCTAGATCTCACGTTAATTATCTTAGTATTAAACTAACAAAATCACGAAAAAAAAACTTTAAATTTACTGCAAAATTTATGCAAAAAAAGTGTTAGAAAACGCGTGTGTTTTGCTTTCAAAAATGTATCCACATTGTTCACACTGCGCCTAAAAGCAGCAACACTTTTTTTTTACTTTTAATATTTTCAAATAAACAACAAACACACACACACACATAATACCCACACCAACACACGTACAGCACACACTTGCAGCACAGCTCAGTGCGCGCAAACGAGACAAAACAAAAACAGTTTTACAACACACAAAACACCAAGCAGTTGCCTAAAGCAGTTGCAGTTTAAAGCAGTGCGTCATTGGCATAATACAAGCAGTGTGCCGTAAGCAGCGCCTGCTTTGAACGCAAACTAGCCCAAAAGTGTCATAGGGAAAAATAATAAACAATTTAATATAAACACGTTATATTTAATATAAACAAAAAAACATTTTAAACTAAACTTGCGCAAAATTTTTGCCAGCATAACAACTTTATTAACTAATTAAACAACAATAATCTACAACAATTGCTAAATGAAACATAGTTAAGCTTAAATTTAGTACACACACACACAAACAGACACACATACCCCACACACACACATACATACACACATTACTACATATAAAATAATTAATTCAAAACTTAAAAATAAACTGTCTTTTAGCGTTTTTTAGCGTGTGCGCCATTTTCTATAACATAATAATAAATTAAAACAAACAAGCAAACAAAAAAAAAAATTACTAATACTAAAAAATAGCTAACTTTATGCATTTTTTTTTAAACTTATTTTTTGCAAACAATTTTTGTGTTTTATTTTTAACACACCCACACACACAACACACACAAACGAGCCAACTTTTTAACAAAATTGCATTTTTTTTTAGTTTAACAAAATTTTACAACTTTAATTTAAACGCCGCCGCCCCCACACTTTAATTTTTTTTGTTTAACAAAATTTACTATTTCGCCTTGGAAATTTACACATTTGGTGACTTTTTTTGAACACGTTTGAGTTAACAACAACAACGACAACAACTACTAAAAACTAAATGAAATTGCAAATATATACGTATAATTAATTTTAAAATTTTGTTTTAATTCGTTTGTACTGATTTTATATATTGTTTTTAAACTTGTAATTTAATTTCTAAGTTTTAATTGTTAATTTGTTTTTTTATTGTAAACTTGCAAGCAAATTGGCAACTCTTGTTACACGAAATTCTTAAAAACAATTTTGGCTGCAAAATTTTTATCTTAACTTTCGTTAAATTACTACCTACCCTACCTACCCTACCCCTGCTCAGCTAATTTAATTCCCCTACCCCACACACTTGCCACTTTGTGTTAAATATTGTAATTTTGTTTAAATTTTTTTCGGGAAAGCAAAAACGTTTGGCAAAATTAGTTTATAATTTGCTTTATATTTAGTTTTGTTTTGTCCGCTTAAGTTTTCAATATTATGTTATATATTATTTTTACACTATATGAATATTAATTTTTAGCAAAATATTTTTACGTCTAAACTTAAAGCAACAAAAAAAAAAACACTAACTTAACAAAACTAATTTGTTTTTAGTTGTTTTTTTGTTTTTTGGAAAACAGCCTTTTATATAACAAACATAAAAACAACAACTAAAACTGTATACGTGTGTAAATTAAACTTAAATCAACATAAACATAAAAAATACAATTTAATTTTAAACAAAAAAAAGGGCAAAAACAACAAAAAATTTACAACTGGCAACTGAGCGAGAAATGTTGAAAAATGAAAAACTTTACATGAATTGTGATGATGCAAAGGCAAGATTTAAACATTAATTACTAAAAACTAAATCTATATATACATATATAAAATATAACTTTCTCTATAAAATCTATATATATATAAATGCATTATATATATAGCTATATATATATATACATAAATTGTATCTGTAGGCGTGTATAATCTAACTTTACTTTTAAACAGACTGCGTACGTATTAAAAAAATTTAAAATTAATTTGTGTAAAATGTTTTAAGTTTTTGATAAATTGGCAAATAAAGAAAACAATAAAAATTAATAAATCAAAAACCAAATGCATTCAACATTGAAATATACACAAACGTCACCAAACGCTTATGTTTTTCGGCAAAATCTAGAACAAAATTTCTAATTGTTTTTTTCCCCCAAGCTTTTTCAGCTGAACTTTCGGAATTTTCTAAAACCCAAAAAAAAAAAACATAAATAAACAAAAACTCGAACGTCGTCGTATATTTCAACTGCAAATTACACTACAATTGGCCTAATCGCAGCTCTGTTTAGGAGACTTATAACACACAAAGACACACGAGACACGACACACAGTAGAGCGCCACTTTTCCGGACCGGAAATGTGCTGGAAAAAGAAAAAATTAAACGCAAGTATGTCAAAAACTTACCGACAAAACAATTTTATCCACTTGAAATGCACAGGACAATATTTATCTTATAATGCGAAAAGAAAAACATACAGCAACAAATGTTTCAATTTACACTTAATTTAACATAAAAAACGTTTTAAATTTATATTTTGTAGTAAACAGCTAAAATAATAATAAATATCTTATACAGCTTAAACACTTTTATAATTTCATTTTTAACCTTTTTTTTTATTTTATATGCTTACATTTATAAAGTTTGTGTGTGTTTTTTTTATTTTATTTTTGTATTTCCTTTGCTTTTAAATTTAAACATATAATATGATTATTTGTAATTGTTTTTTTTTTTAAATAATAAATAAACATCACATACATTACCATACACAAGTATGAGCAGGATTTAAAAAGCAAAAACCGTGAAAGTAACGTCGCCAATTAAAAAAAAAACAAAACAAAACAAAAAACATAAATTTAAAAACATTATTGAAATTAAGCTGAGAAAAATTTCAAACTTAAGAAAAGTTGGTAATTAGGAGCAGCAATGCAGCAAAACTTTTATGTCTTACAACAATTATTGTTAATGAAGAGAAAAAAATAAAATAAAAAATAATTAAAAATAAAAAGTGAGAACCATATTGTACTAAAATATTTGATATACATACATTTGTTATTATTTGTAATACGAAAATTAAATAAATTTGCATCCAGATAATAAATAAAAAAAATAAAATAAATAAAAATAAACAATATGTGGTATTTATTTATTGCAGTGGGATTTTCTAGATCTACATATTAACAGTGACTTCAACTTTGGGTCTGCAGTTTTATCTCTCGTCATTTGAGATCGTTTATTTCGTGCTTCCGATTGGTTCAAAAATATGCAAATCCATGGCGCCGTGTGTTCTTTTTGTTTGTGTAATTTGGCTTACTTCGGAGTGGATCCTCGCACACACATCTCTTGCTCGCACTTGATGCTGAATGCACGTTTTTTAGGCGGAGGTGTTCGCTTGGTAAGAGGCGGTATATCGACTCAATAGCTGGCTGGAGTTAAGATTCGTATAATCTCCGACAGTCAGGCAACTCTCAAAGCTGCAATTCAAATTTCATATTTGTTTGCCACTGCAAGCTCAGGGTCACTCTTGCATAGGTCCCAGTTCATGAAGGTCACTCAGGTAATGAGGCTGCGGAACTAAAGGCTGACTCAGCGGCGGTAGCCTCGTTTTATTATTCCAATAACAGACTCAAAACTGACATTAAGAATTGGATGGAAGACAGGAAAGCAAGGCACTGGAACTTAAGAAAAGCCAAGGAAGCTCTTTTCTTAAGTAATATTCGGTTTTGGTCACTTTGTGGAGCGCTGACAGACCATTTAGCCTGCAACTACCATTTAC
This sequence comes from Chymomyza procnemis, assembly GCA_035046065.1. Classification (NCBI taxonomy): domain Eukaryota; kingdom Metazoa; phylum Arthropoda; class Insecta; order Diptera; family Drosophilidae; genus Chymomyza; species Chymomyza procnemis. The sequence continues at coordinate 2,678,201 of JAWNOJ010000026.1, forward strand.
ACAAAATGCGCCTTGTTAGCAACAAATTCTGTGAGGAGGATGTTGAGTCAATCGTCTGTCCAGCTCTGGCTTGAAGCAGAGCAAAGCTGCTAGGCAACTACACGCTCAGTGAGAAGGCCCTAATATATATCTCGCAGACTGATCTGGCTCAGTTTCTGAGAACATTTGACTTGAACTAGTAGAAAGGGGCCGGAATAGTGAACTCATGGGGGTCGCAGTGCCGAAGGGCGTAGGCATGCATATGCTTATTTGAGATCATCGCGGCAAAGCGTGAGCCAAGTTGTGTGCCGGTCATTACGCGGGTTGCCTTATATATATCGAGATTACAGAACAAAAAATTAATCATGGAAAATCGCTTGTTTGTTTCTCAAAATATTCCCTATTGAGATCTATACACTTTTGCATGCGTTTGAACCAATTGTGTCGAAGCACTTCTGCAGCTCTGATTGAGATAACTCCAAAACATGCATTGATGCACGCATCAAGCGAGAGTGAGAGCTATTTTAAGTATGCTTAATAATACTACTAATTGTTAACAAGAACACTGCTGACCTTAGCCAAAGATAATTTCAGCAAGCTACTAAGAAAATCAAAAAATGTAAGACATTTTATAAACCCATTTGACGCAAAAATGCGCATCATATTTCATTGGAATTTATTAATTTATTCAATGCTTCTTCAATTCAATTTAAATTACAAATACGCGCTCACCACTCACATATAGTGTTGCTAAACACACGCCGCTGCGTGCTTACCAACACTGTGCGCTATCGTTTAAAACATCGCCACTGCCTATCGACGACAAAACGTATCGGCTTAGTATTTGCCCATCCCTGTTTGCGCGTCTTTTGCTGAAAAAGTATTCGAGTAAAGTAAATAAGTTGTTTTTTACTGAAGATTTTGTGAATAAAACTACAGCCATGGCTGAGGAAGAGGAGGAAATGCCAAGTCGTGCTGCGCCACCGGCGCCTAGCAAGCCTGAAGAGGAAACAGCATTTTTGCAATTTATTGAAATGGAAAACTTTAAGTCTTACCGCGGCCACATTGTCGTTGGCCCGCTACAACAATTTACCGCAGTTATAGGACCCAATGGCTCGGGAAAGTCAAATTTTATGGATGCCATCAGTTTTGTTATGGGCGAAAGAACGTCAAGTTTGCGCGTAAAACGCTTGAATGATCTCATACATGGCTCATCGATTGGTAAGCCAGTGTCGCGTAGCTGCTATGTGACCGCCAAATTTATTCTGGGGGATAAGCATTTGGATTTTCAACGCGCAGTCATTAGTGGCTCCTCAGAATATCGCATCAATGGCGAGGTAGGTACAATCTAGTCACAAGAGATAAGTTTCTTAACCAGCGACAACTTGCAGAGCGTCTCGAGCAACACCTATTTGAATAAATTGGAAAAACTTGGCATCAATGTGAAAGCAAAAAATTTTCTGGTTTTTCAAGGCGCTGTAGAAAACATTGCCATGAAGACTCCAAAAGAACGCACTGCACTTTTTGAGGAAATTAGCGGGTAAGCTTAGATTTTCAATGCATGCATCAGAAAATGCACTAAATTATTGTTGTTTCTAGTTCTGGCCTACTAAAAGACGATTACAACAGACTCAAGCAGGAAATGATAGTTGCCGAGGAGGAAACACAGTTTACTTATCAAAAGAAAAAAGGCATAGCTGCTGAACGTAAGGAGGCCAAACATGAGAAGATGGAAGCAGAGCGTTACACGCGCCTGCAGAATGAATACGTAGGTAGTACAATATTTTCACACACATTTTAAATTAAAGCACAAGCTCTTTCAACAGAATGAAAAACAAGTTGAGTATCAGCTGTTTCGCTTATATCATGTGGAAAAGGATATACAAAAACTAAATGATGATTTGGAAGTAAAACAGCAGGAGGTTAGAGCTGTGGAGCAGCGCAAGGAACAAGCAGACGATGTGCTGCGTGAAAAGAAAAAGGAAGCTGGCAAATTTACGCGCGATATGGCCAAAATAGATCAGGAGATACGTGAGTTTGAAACCCAAATGAATAAGCGGCGCCCATTATACATAAAAGCTAAGGAAAAAGTTGCGCATTGCCAGAAAAAGCTGGCCTCACTGCAAAAGACTTTGGAGACCGCACGTGAGGCGGACAATGCGCATCAGCAAGACATACGCAAGCTGGAGAAACAACTAAACGATGTAGAGGTATTGAAAAAACGCTTTGAAGACGAAATTGAAAATGAATCCCAGCGACGCGGCAAAAGCGTTAATATAGAAGAAGATTTAGTGCAGGAATATGATCGCCTAAAGCAGGAAGTAGAAGCGACAGCTACCCAGTATCGTTCCGAGTTGGACTCGGTCAACCGTGAGCAAAAATCCGAACAAGATATGCTTGATGGTGAAACCAATCGTAGAGCCTCGGTAGAGGAGTCCTTTAAAAAACTAACACTGCAGCGTGAGGAGGCAGTTAAACGTCGTGACAAGCTTATGGATCACATTAAATCTTCTCAAGCTGCGCTAGAGGAGCAAAATCGCATAAAAGATGAGCTGCGTCGCGATGTTGGCAGTTCCAAGGAAAAAATTGCCGAGAAGCAAAGAGAGCTGGAGAACGTGCGTGATCAATTGGGCGATGCAAAGAGTGACAAACATGAGGATGTGCGCCGCAAGAAGAAACAAGAAGTTGTGGAATTATTTAAAAAGCAAGTACCCGGTGTATACGATCGCATGATCAACATGTGTCAGCCCACGCACAAGCGTTATAATGTAGCTGTTACCAAGGTGCTGGGCAAATTTATGGAGGCCATCATAGTGGACACAGAGAAGACAGCCAGACATTGCATTCAGGTGAGTTATGCTGAAATTTCTGTGGTTGACGCCGGTTTATAACATTTACCAATTGCAGATTTTAAAGGAGCAAATGTTGGAAGTAGAGACCTTTCTGCCGTTGGATTACCTGCAGGTGAAGCCGCTAAAAGAACGTTTGCGTAATATCAGCGAACCACGCAATGTGCGCTTGGTATTCGATGTACTTAAGTTTGAGCCGCAAGAAATTGAACGTGCCGTGCTCTTTGCTACGGGAAACGCTTTGGTCTGCGAAACGCCAGAGGATGCCATGAAGGTTGCCTACGAAATCGATCGATCCCGCTTTGATGCATTGGCTTTGGATGGCACTTTTTATCAAAAATCAGGTCTTATATCTGGCGGCAGCCATGATCTAGCACGTAAAGCAAAGCGTTGGGATGAGAAGCATATGGCGCAGCTGAAAATGCAAAAAGAGCGTCTAAATGAAGAGCTCAAGGAATTGGTTAAGAAGTCACGCAAGCAAAGCGAGTTGGCAACAGTAGAGTCGCAAATAAAGGGACTGGAAAACAGACTCAAATATAGTATGGTGGATCTAGAGTCATCCAAAAAGTCTATAAGCCAATATGACAATCAACTGAAGCAGGTGCAAAGCCAATTGGATGATTTCGGGGTGAGTTTGGGTACTTTTTCATGCAACTGCTTTACGAATTAATCCCAAATGCCTTCCTTCTTAGCCCAAAATCAGCGAAATCGAACGACGCATGCAGGATCGCGATGAGAATATACAAGAGATTAAGGAGAACATGAACACTGTGGAGGACAAGGTATTTGCTGCATTCTGCCGTCGTTTGGGCGTTAAGAATATTCGTCAGTATGAGGAACGAGAGCTGGTCATGCAGCAGGAGCGTGCACGTAAACGTGCCGAATTTGAGCAGCAAATCGATGCAATCAACACACAGCTGGACTTTGAGAAGCAGAAGGATACGCGAAGTTGGATCTTAAGCATTTAATTGTTGGGTAAATACTAATGCTACATGTATTTTTTCTGCAGAAAACGTTGGGCGCTGGGAGCGCAGCGTACAGGATGAAGAGGATGCTTTGGAGGGTTTGAGAACAGCAGAGGCGCGCTATCTAAAGGAAATCGATGAGGATAAAGATAAAATGGAGAAATTCAAGCAAGAAAAGCAAGCTAAAAAGCAGGCTGTTGATGATATGGAAGAGGACATATCAAAAGCACGCCGTGATGTAGCCAATTTGGCAAAAGAAATTCATAATGTGAGCAGCCAAACATCATCAATAGAGTCCAAAATCGAGGCCAAGAAAAACGAGCGGCAAAATATACTGCTACAAGCCAAGGTGTGTTTGAAGCTGAAATAATATTTACTTAATTTTATTAAAATTATGTTTTTGGGCAGACTGACTGCATTGCAGTGCCACTGTTACGTGGTTCTTTGGACGATGCAGTGCGTCAAAGCGATGCTGACAATGGCGCTTCCAGTTCTATGGCGACGGAGAGGGAAAACAAGTAATTGTGTTTGATTTTCTATAAAATCACAAATAATCTATTATGGCCATTCCCACAGCATTGAGGTGGATTATCGTACACTGCCGCGTGAGCTCTGCAAGCTTAAGGATGACTCAGCCTTTAAGAAGACTAATGAACAGCTGCAAAAGGATCTGCAAAACAAACTTGATGTCATAGAGCGCATACAAACACCCAATATGAAAGCAATGCAAAAACTAGATCGTGTCACCGAAAAAGTGCAATCCACAAATGAAGAGTTTGAGAATGCACGACGCAAGGCCAAAAAGGCCAAGGCAGCATTTGAGAAGGTGAAAAACGAGCGATCCTCGCGTTTTGTGCAATGTTGTCAGCATATTTCGGATGCCATTGATGGTATTTATAAGAAATTGGCACGCAACGAAGCTGCGCAGGCGTACATAGGGCCTGACAATCCCGAAGAACCATATCTAGATGGCATCAATTACAATTGTGTGGCGCCGGGCAAACGTTTCCAACCCATGAGCAATTTGAGCGGTGGTGAAAAGACCATAGCAGCACTGGCGTTGCTCTTCTCCACGCACAGGTGGGTTTTTGTTGGAAAATTAATTAATTTAAAATTATTTACTAGCAATAAATGTTATTTTAGCTACCAGCCAGCGCCTTTCTTTGTGCTGGACGAGATTGATGCTGCTTTGGATAATACCAATATAGGCAAAGTAGCCTCTTATATACGCGATCATACCACCAATTTGCAAACAATTGTCATATCACTTAAGGAGGAGTTTTATGGTCATGCTGATGCACTGGTGGGCATTACACCAGCGGTACGTGGTTTCAAAAGTATTTAGGTTGCACAAGCACTGATGTTTTGACAAGACTTCTTGCTCTTTTCTGGGGGTTTGAAATTAAGTTTTCTCGTTTCGCTAGGTTGGGCTCCTTTCAAAGGAGGCTATGTCGATCAGTTGGGCTTTTGTGCTAAACCATTCCATGACATGCTCCCTTCTGTGTGAATAGCATTATTGTTCCTAATAATCTGTACTGGGAAAAAGCTTGAAATCGTATAGATTCTTTGAAATATAAAGTTTTTGGGTTCACCATATTCCTCGACGGAATTTTGATCACAACATCTATAATATTATACGTTTTTTTTAATTCACAATTTGCTTAAAATAACGCAAAGCTCCTTTTCCAAATATCTTAAATAAGTTTAGAGTGAACGATTGATTCTAATAAATTTCTGCAATGTGAACCACATGTAAGAAGCAGCCCACCCAAATCTCTATCTCTGTCAAAACAAGAGTTTGCCAAAGTGCAGGAACACACTTGAACGCACATTATTCTTATAAATCAAATCTATAATTAAATATTTTTCTGCTTACAGGAGGGCGACTGTCTCATATCCAATGTTTACCTTTACAACTTGACGAACTTTGTTGAGGAAAAGTAAAAAAAAAAACTATTTCATTACATAAAATCTAAGTTTAAGGAACTACCACATTATGTTAACCCAATAAGGTTTAATTTTCAATTAATAAAATAATTAATTAATTACTTTTAATTCGTAGTCTTTCTTAATAATGGGCATCGGGTTACCAAGTTGCTGGGACTGCTACGCTAACTAAAAATCAGCTGAAACGATATTTTCAATGTTGTCCAAAAAATAACTTCTAGCTAAGTTAATTCATTCCCATTCATCCAGTTTGGGTTACACAAACCCCACTCAACATGCAGCAGCAGATCCACTGAAGGCAACAAGAATAATAAAAACAACGAAAATTAAAAAAGTTTTACTGGGACGCACAGCAACTTTTAGACAGTCTGTGGCTGGAGTACCAGGCGAACAGAATTTGTTAGTTGGCAAAACCTCATTCAAAGCTGCTTGCTACAAAACCAACTCAAATTTTTTGAAGCATACTTTTAGTTGCTAGTTATATGCAAGCGAGCTTTTGATTGCATTTCACACTATAGATTTCTGAGCGCCCGATACCAAACGACTGAATGCTGCATATTTTGTCGAATTTGACTAGCGGGTCTGGTCTGTCAGAAGTCGATGTGACTCGAGCAAAATATATTAATTATAAGACTAAATTTTTTTATTATTTTTATTTACTTAACAAATTTTCTCTTTCAGTCTTAAATTCATAAATAATTCAGAGTATTTTTTACATATAAAGGCTTGTAGGGGTTCAAATCATTTGCAGTCTCTTGTTGAGATGTAAAAAATTCGGATTCGTTTTGAAAGCAAAACTAATTGGGTGCTACCAATTCTTTCATAAACCGAAATTAAAACACATCAAAATAACCTTCCGACGTTTATATTATCTTACGATATTCTTAGATATACAATAATATGGATTTCCATGATCATGATTTTTGTATACTTATTTTGGGCAAAATCAAATCAAAACCGAAGTAACTTAAGAAGAGGCCCGGTTCTACGTGAATGCGATCTTAGATGCCGCCCTAAACGGCAATGTCAGGAAACGACTTTTCTAGGAGGTTATTCGCGCTACGTCAAACTGTAAATTTATATATAAATAAATAGGAATATTATTTGGTATTCCAAATGATGCTCCCCGGAATATTTGCAGTAAGACGTACACAGGCAAGAACAAACTTTATACAAAAGATAATTTTTTCTGATTTGCCCAAAAAAACTATATGATAGTCTTTCTTGAATCTACGAAAATTGGTTATAAATATCTTGTATAGTAACCCCATGGGAGGTATTTCGATTCTGACACAGACAATTAAAATCACAATGAGCGAATCGAAAGAAAAGAACTCTATTTTTACTGAATCGGATACAATGATTAAAAGTTATATCTGGAAAATTGACAATTTTCAAGCTTCGCAAATTCTCGATATCTTCAATGCAGCTATATGGGATAGTCAACGCTAGTATTATGTACAGAAATTGGTTTCGACAATGAAATATGTAAGAAATAGTAATTTTTGGCTGATTCATCCTTTCGGATTTGTATGATATAGTAAACCGATTTTTTTAATTTTGCTAGTCTCGCAGGGTGAATGGTATTCTATGCTCCTCTTGCGAACCTCAAAAAAAAGAATTATGAATTATTCATAATTTGTGTAGCACAATAACCCTATGTGAATTATATGATATATCAACGATATTAAAAAACTAAAATAAAAATCTATACATATTTCTGATTACTTCAAAACTTTTATCATTACAAATCTTTCGATTATATAATATGCATATCAAATAAATTCTTAAAAATTAGTTTTAATTTTTTTTTTATTAACAATAAATGTAACTCCTTAAGATATAGAACATACAGCAGTAGGAAACAGTGTAAATTAACACTAAATTCGAGCATTGACGGCTTCCGGAATAACTTGCAGATGTGACGAAGGAGTTCTAAATATTCATTATACTCGCGATGGAACTGAAATATTGCGTCTACTGGTAAGATATTTAATATGCTCTAGTATTCTGCGAACACGCGCCAAACGATATGGCCACTAATAATATAGCCTGTTGCAGACACCATAAAATATCTGAAATGAAGTGAAAATAATGAGCATAATTTGATCGTTATATCTAACAACTGTACTTACCTTTACAGTTCAAAGTGTACGGCCTGCTGTCTGGATCCCATTAATTGTATTATTTGTTCGATCGTACGAGACTTTGAAAGCCTCAAACTCGACGAAAGACACCTTATGCAGTGCCAACGTGTGTCCAAAAATTTAACGATACGCAGGATTTCAAGCACATCCAATCGCATGTCGGTTGAAATCCTATCCGAGGAATGCCGATTACTGAGTTCAACGACGGATGCGCTTCGAATAAACGGCTAAGACTTTGTAAAATTTGAAATCTGGTCGATCTCCGCATTCAATACTTGTGACCAAAATGTCAAGGGCGTCGAAATCGTAGGTGCACTCGCACTTCTTTTATAGGCCTACCAGCATTACTTCAATAAAAATATGAAAATTATTTGTAAGCTTAATGTCAAGTCATGACTTAGCTTTTTACACCTTTGGATTTGGGCGGAATGTCTTGAATGATTTGTTCTGAGATTATATACAGTAATGCAGAATTGTCTCGGTGTAAGAGGTCCTTGTGGACAGTTTATTCCAAGTATTCTTCGAAGTGACAGCAAATAATTTTCGTTCGGTTAAAATAATTAAGATTTTTTTATTTTGAAACTGTTTCTTGAAGGACATGAAAAATAGTAGTACCGGATCATAATACTTAAGCAGCCAGAGCGATCTCTGCGCCAAATGATTGCTATCTTAGAATCAGCTCATGTGTGCATGGAGCGCAAGGTTTGGGAGTCACCTTAGAAAAGAACCAATGAAAACCAAGAACATAGCCTCAGATAAGGCATAACCCTTTATTGACCACTACCGCAAACTGAAAATGGACTTCGAATCAAGGATATACACCCGGAACATGCGGTTCCCTAATAGGAATGGTACCTCTTAATAGTTGGATGCCATCTAGGAAATCAGATGGAAAGGACATGGTTGCTATGAACAAGCAAGCATGTAACATAGAGGCGCGAAATTGGATGTGATTTTGTAGTTAGCCGGAAGACTTCGCCATCACGTCTCTACATTTATTGTGGCACTTCATGCGCTCTGCCGCAAAAGCCAAATCATTCCTTGGAGTGAGCAACTGTGGAAGCGCATGGACAGCAGGGGCGCCTAACAAGAGCCGTAGCCTTCTCCTCCTCCGTTAAATTAAAAAAAAATTCTACAAGTTTCCGCAACTTGCAAACATTGACTTACCGATCTCTTGCTGTTCCATCTATGGAATTCAATCAAAAATTTTGCAAAACAAATTAAAATTAAAATCTCTTTTTTTAGTATTTAAAACAATTTAAGAAAATCAAAAGACGAACCGAAATATTTTTGAAGACTAAAATTTATGCACTTCGCTTATCAAAAAGTTGCTTGAGTTCTGTAGTTTTGCAGGTAAAATTACCTAAGTTTAAGCCAAAAATATATATTTTTATTTTATTTTTTTGTGAAAATTTAGCAATTTCAAATTGTGTTGCTCGAATGGAAATTGCTATACTGAGAAATTTTCTCATTTTAGCCTTGTTTTGATATGTTCTAGTTTTTAGATGATAAATACTTTTATAGGATTATTTGTGTACACTTGGATTATTTTAAATAAAAACTACTCGATTCAGCTGGAAAAGTCACCTGACTAGATTGAAGATTAAACAATTTCAAATTGTTAAATAAAATTAAGAGAGCCCTCAGCAAAATATAATAAAAAACTAATCCATAGGTGAATGTTTTATAGATGTACAACGCCTCCCAACTGGGGCTGGCTAAGAAGTTGGATGTATCAGCTGAAGTAACATGGAGGTTCTTAACAAAGAAACCAAAAGATCGGCATTGACCAATTTGGGTTTTCACAGTTCATGATTAGTCAAAGATGCTCAATGTGACGAATCAAGATGAGTTAAGATGGAGAAAAAGATGAATTGAAAAGACCAAAAGATAGGAAATCGTAAAGGTTAATATAGTCAGAGCATAAGCCGCGAAAAGGTTCGGGTAATGCATAATTAGATCTACAAAATGCTAATGCTAGAGATCGAAAATTCAATGGCTTTCCCGCAACCTTCCAAGATAAATTCCCGGGTCCGTAACTGTCTGGGAACACTCGAAAGCAGTGCTAGTCTTATAACAGTTGAGCATATGCGAAAGTACAGTCACACAAAAACATTTCATACTTACCTGTACAGCGTCAGCCAAAAGTATTCCCCCCAATTTAATACTAATAGAAAAAAAGACAATACTCGTTTTACTTGTATTTAAAATAGTTTCTGCAACTTTAATAGTTTTCATAATAACGCTTGTGTTTGTTCGCGTTGGTTTTGGTTGTACTGTACTGGAAGTTTGCTCAAGGAAATGGAGTGGTCGGGTGGGTGGTACGAGTTGTTTATTGTTGTGCGTGTGTGTGTGTAGTAAAGGCGTAGAGAGTTGTGCGGTGTGCTGTGTGTTGTATGTACGAAACGAGGGTTGCCTACTATATTTCCGGCTGCCTAGGAAACGTGCATTTGGAAACGCATAGTGCTGAGTACATATGCATGTTTGTGCTAAGTAAGTAGCCGCCTGAGCCGGAAATATTAAAGAAGGCAACGCGCGTTGTGCTATATTCAAATGTAAAACAACAATTTTTTTTTTTTTTTTGTAAGTTTTCATTATTTAGTTTTCTCTTTTTTTTTCAATTTTTTTTAAGTAAAAAACTTTTTCTTAAAAAACAAAAACAAACAATTTGATTACTGAGAATTATTATTTTGTGTGTTTTTTTTTGTTTCATTTGTCACAATAATCTTTATAAAATAATCAATTCAAACAGATTAATATAGGTCCTTAACTAGTTAGTAACTGCTGCTGGCTGCACTTAGACACGATCTTAAACACCAAAAAGAAAATGGTAAATATTTTGGCAGCTTTTTTTGTTAGAAAACAATCATAGATTGTTATCGATAAGTTGGGTGAGAAAAACAATAACACATTGTTATCGTTTAAGTTATGGAGTTATGCGTATCGCACAGCTGTTGCAAAATATAAACTGTTTAAACTTAAATGTTAAAATGAACTCAGCAAATTTTGCATAAATATTAAAGCTATTGTCAAATTAAATCAAATCATTTTTTGCATTAATAAACAAAATGGCTGCTATAAGCTTTTGGAAATGATAGCTAAAAGTAACTATGGCTGCATTTTTTTTTTGCTACATTTTTGCATATATGTACAGACTTTGTAAAAACTGTTTTATTATTCAAATACAAAGATTTGTCTTAAGAGCGCTTAAGTAATACCATTTTTAGGCTATTGGCTATTGTTTTTAGGCATCTATAAGGTTCAAGTTGGTTAACAGCTGAGATTGCGAGTGTGTTTGTGTGTGTGTCTGTCTTTGCTTAACGATAAGTTATCGAAAATATTTTGCGGCTCTTTTATCGATGTTTTTTTCTTTAAGTTTAGTTTTGTTGCTGGATTGTGCTATATAAACAATTGCTTATTGTTTATATATAAATATGTACTAACATATTTTTTGGATTTGTCGGGTTGTTGTTGTTGTTGTTGTTATTGTAGACTTCTTGGTGTTCGTTTAGTTTATAATCCATCTGTTGCTAGTGACTTTTATCATCTGTTTGTGTAATTATTGTTTTTGTTTTTTGTTTTAAGTCATTTACTGAATTTCAGCTTTTCAATTGGCCTTTATTACTGCAAATAGAAAGAAAAGCCACATTAAATGCATTATTTAAAATAGAAATTTATATATAACAAATTAAACAAAACAAAAAAAAGGCATATATCAAAAAATTAAATTCAACTTCTTTAACAATAAAAGCTCCAGTATTCCATGCCGCAGACAGCGCGCGTTCAATTACATAATAATCGTCTTCAATGCACTGAAGTTAGCCCTTCATTTACGACTTTTGAAATAAAAAATGTATTATGTTTTTTTTAAATATTGTATTTTATGATTTTTAAAACATCTTCCGAACAATCTTAAATTTGCGGCAAATCGTTGCTTGTGAAATCAGGACAACATCATATACTTGCGCCTTATTCATCATTTCAACTGAATACGTATATCCAGCATGTTAAAATCTGATATTCTTTGCTATTCCCTGTTGCATCTACGTATAATGTCTCTTCAAAATGTTTTACTTTCTTTAATAGTTGCCACGTATTATTTTTTCCAAAGTTTTACTTGCCATTTTTTGCTTTAAAATATTCCGTTTAATGCTAATTTTTTCATTTTAAAATTTTAAATTCCAAGTGGGCCACAGTAAATTTGACTATCGTCTTAGGAATCATCGGAACTCATTTTAGCATTTATCGTTTTTTTTCTATTTATTCTATTCATTTAGTATGGTAAATAAATGTTTGCTGATATGGATAAGTTCGCAAAGTTCTATTGAGTAGTTGAAAAATATTTTAGTTTTTTTCTTATAGGTTTCTTTTGAAAATTCCAATGAGTCTTGAATGTATCGGCTGTCGGCGTAGGCCTGTTATTGGAATATTAAATTTCTATTCAATACTTGGAACTAACTTGAAGGCACGAGAACGTAATAAATGAGAAGTAATCTAGTTTAATGTAATACCATTAATATTTAGCTTGTTTTTTTATTTTTTTGGGGGTGCAAACTGTTATCTCTGATTATCTAAGCTTTCAACTTTAACTAAGGAGGTAGTAGGCTTTGTACGTGTAGAAAAGTGTAAAAAGTGAAGCATAGAGATCAAAAGTGGGCCTTGGTAGCGTAGTGACAGCGTACTCGCCTCTGAACCGTAAGATCGGTGATTCGATTTCACCCTATAGCACTGGTGCAGTTGTCTAACAGCTAGCAAATATTTATCTAGGAAAATCTCTCGATTAATTAAAGATACCGCCGTGCGGATTCGGCTATAATCTCTACGCCCCAGTTCACTTTGAACAGCTATTAATAGAGCTATTTCCTATTGCGTCTTGGAAGAGTTGAGCATAGTCAAGCGCAATAAATTTTAAATTATTTTTATTTATTTTTATTATTATTATTTTCCTGATCGAGCGAAGAATTGAAGATTATAGTGATACGAGCTGTTACTATGCAACCCTTAACTGTAGGTCGACTACTGCAGAAGACGTTTTAGGTAACGGCAGTTACCTTAATCACGATCGAAATAACTAAAACAGTCCATATACACATAAATATCTATAACTATCTGCTTAATTCGAACTCGGAGAGAGCTGAAGCCACACGAGCTACGAATAGTCAAAACTACACATCTGTAGAATTCATTTTTATATTTTGAGTTTCTGATTTTAAATTTTTACAATTTTAAAAAGCTCTGCTTTTCATAGGACAGTCGCATATTGTAGGCGCATTTGTTGATAATATGACAGCTAGAGGATAAAACTACTTTTATCAAAAGTCCGAGGACTATCAACCGGGATCCAATCAATTAATTATACAAAATTATTTTTTCTAACAAAAATAGATGTTTCTAACAATTTTGGCATTTGGAACTTTGTTTTATAGGTTTCTAGCACTGTTCCAAATGTGATGGAAATCGCTACACAAGCAGCAATTTGATAAAAATCGATTAAACAAATCAAAAACCCCGTATAGAAGGATCTTCAAAAAATGTGCTATCAAAATTTCAATTGGATTTGATTATAAAATTTATGGCATTCATAATACAAAATCATCGTAACAAACAATTTTGTAGAGATAAAGATATTAATTTCATAGTTTTCAAGCACTTTTACAAATTCGACATTTATTTTTTGAACAAAGCATAAAGGACTTCAGAAAGGACCATCCAATTCCGGCTGTTCATAATTTGATTATCAAAAATTCCTTAAAGCATTCGCAAAATAGAATCCTAATAAGTGGAGTGCTTTTTTTCGAGTGCTTGGTTCAAGATTTTTAAGTAGGCTTAGAAAGGAGCTAAATCCCTCAAGTTAGTAGTTAATTTAAGCACTGATTTTCATGATATACATAATAACACGCACAAAATTTTTGGAGTTCGAAAACTAGTGGTTCTCCGTCATTCAAAAGTTGGATAAATTCCTTATTAGGAAGGTAAATGAAATGGAGTCAGAAATATCATAACTGGCTTTACTATTTTCCGACTAATACAAGGTTTTTGGAATTGCATTACAAAAGATTTAAAACTTCCAAGTTAGTAGTGGACTTGAGTACTAATCTTAATGAGAACTTACGTAAAAGTTTAAGTAACATACAAAACATTTTTGGAGTTGCAAAAGTTATACTTCTGAATAGGATAAATTCACCTATTTGGAAGTTAAATGTAAAAGTGTCAGAATCAGAATCGCTTGCTATTTTTCAAATGGTTCAACGTATTTAAGTGAGATTAGAAGAGTTAAAACTTCCAAGTTGTTTGTTAATTTGGGTACTAACTTCCGTACATTTACGTAGTTCCAAAAGTTATGGCTCTCCGTCATCCAATAGTTGGTTAAATTTACAAATTAGGGAGCAATTTATATAATATTATTTATATATTATATTTATATTTAATATTAGCAATTGAGACTGGTTCAAGATTTTTAAATGGGGCAAGAAAACTTTGAAGTCCGTAAGTCACTTGGGTGCTGAGCTTCATGAAAACTTAGTAGAAAGAACTATTTCTAACATACCCAACATATTTGGAGTTGCAAGAGTTATGGTCCTGCATGTAGGATAGAATAAATTCACTATAAAGAAAGTTAAATGAAAAGCAGGCAGTGTACGTATTCGCAAGAAGTTATTTAAGAAATTAATTATTAGGTGCTGATTAAGTCCGACTCATAAAAATTTACAGAAAACCGAAATCTGATTGTTTCTTAAAGGGATACTACACGTATACTATATTCGTTAGGCTACAAATATCACTTTCGAAGAAATATTTTGAGAATCCTATAGAATTAGTATTTGTAAGATGCTTTTAAGCTAAATTTCTCCAATGCCTCACAAACTTCTCATTTATTATAAAACATTTCTGAAAAACTTTTTAAAAAGTGTGTACAACATTTTTTGGCATACTTACATTGAAACATATTTAAGGCTATCACAGTGTATCTTATACTCCATTGCCGTTGCCATAGGTATATTTAATATCCTGCGTAACGTATCACGGATACGTAATATACTACTCTTATCAGTGGCTGTACGATTCCATACTGATAAGCTATCCTCCTGTAAAGGGCGACACAAAGAAATAATGAATATAAAATATAAATAAAAATTTTAATTAAAGTTATTAAATGAAAAAAACTGCAAACCATTGAGAGACGAGCGCGATTGTTTTCGTTTACGAAAGAAGAAACATTTCTAGAGTTTTGTTTAATAGTTTTTATTTTCAAACAATATAAGTAAATCATTTCATGTCTGACCAATTTAAAAAGTTGTAAATAAAAAATTGATTCAACACAAAAGCCAAATGAATTAGCTTAATTTAAATTTGTTTGCTGGTTTTCTTTTTGTTAAGTTTTTTTTCACTTAATTTTTTGTTGGCTGTTATATGCCATGATTTGCTGTTTTTACGGCTTTTGCTTTTAATATTTTGTTGTTTTTGTTTTTTTTTTAAATTATTTTTTAATATATAAGACTAACACTTAAATGTAATGTTTTTGTTTTTTGCCTTCTTGTTTATATTTTTTTTTAGTTTTTATTTACTTTTTTTTTACTTTCAAAAATTAACTAAATTTGCTAAAGAGAGAAAAAATATATATATATATATGTGTTATATGCAGTTTTACACGGCAATAAATTTAATTTAATTTTTTTTTGTTACTTTACTGCTTGTTGTTTATAATTTAAACATTTTTAACAATTATGAGTATTTTTTTTGTTGTTGTTCAAAAACTTGACTTGAATCGTTTGCAATTTGTTTATGTTAGCATTTGCTTTTTGTTTTTATTATAATGTATATATATGTTTTGTTTTTTTTTTTATTATAATAATAATAAGTATGTTTTTTTATGTTTTTAATTTTGATTTTATATATTTTGCATGCCGTTGGTGTGTCTGTGTGTTGGTGTGTAAAACGGCTTGCTTAGCTTTTGTGCAAACAAAACTAAATAATGTTTTTTGCAATTTTTCATGCTATTTGCGCCGACGACAAAATTTTTTTGTTTTTATTTGAAAGTATTTTTATAGATTTGTTATATAAGTTTTATATAGAGTTAGTACGAGTGTAGGCTTTAATTTTTTTTTTTTATATTTTTTACTTGTTTTTAACGCATTTAAATTGCACATTGATAATTTTTAATATTTTGTAAATATTAAACTTTTTTCGATTTGCATTTTTTTTTTGCTAATTTATTTCGACTAAATATATTTATATATAAAGGTATATTTTTATATATATATATATATATATATGCTAATTTGTAACCATAATTAAAATATATGTATATATAAATATTTATTTTAATTTTTTTGTTGGTTTTGTGTTCAATTTGTTAAGTTTTTTTTGGTTTTTTTTATAGCTTTACATTGGAAATATATTTTTCATTATTGCTTTTTGAATATACATATGTGTATGCCATCAACATTAACTTTTCATTTTTTTATTATTTATTGTGTGTATATTGTATAAGTATTAAATTTTTTCTGCAAGTGTATACTGCAAGAGAGAGTTTTGTCACACTCTGCTGCAGCGCTATCTGTGTGTGTGTGTTTGTTTGTGTTGCTCTCTCTTTAGTTACTTTCACACTCAAAAGTCAACTGTTCCCGCTTGAAATTGTGCAAGTGTTGTTGTTGTTGTTGTTTTTGTTGGTGCTAACTGCGCTTATTGCCGTTAACTAAGAGAACAGCGCTGTTGCGCTCTTAAAAGTGTTGAAATGCTTTGATATGCCTGGACTTATTGTAGTACACACTGCCAACTGCAGTGCAAGCAGTTCAAGAGTGTTGCTCAACCAAAAAAAAAGTGTGTACAAGCTGCAGTTTTTTTTTTTTTTTGAAATTGCTACTTGTACGCAGTTTTCTTTTTATGCAATTTGTTTTATTTCGCAAATTGTTTGTGTGTGTTAAATTTAGTTCGGTTTTGAATTTTATTCAATTTAAAGTACAATTCGTGCAGCGTTCTTTTTTTTTATTTTTTTATTTTTTGCGCGCGCTGCTTTAGTTATGTTTTTACTTTTATTATGTTGTATATCAATATCCAAATTATGTTAATATTAAAAATCTAATTTTTATTAATTGAACTTTTGCGCTTAAGTTTAGCAATTTGTTTTTATTTATATATATTTATACGTTTGTTTTTGCTAATTTGTTTAAGTTTTAAACTAATAATTACTGTTTGTTCTTTATTTGTACACAAAATAAACAAAATGGTAAATAGAATAAAAACAAATTATAGCAAAAAATGTATAGTAACTTTTTTTATTTGCAAAATCAATTTAAAAGCTAGACAACAAAACTTAAAATTAGTTTAAAAAAAAAAGAATTGCACAAATTATTTATTATGCGCAACAAATTTGGGTTTTTGGAAGAAATGCGATTTTTATTTAGGCAAAACTAAAAAAAATGTCTGCAAACAATGCGTTTTTTATTTAAGTTTATTTTATATAATTTACAAAAATTTTTAGTCAGCACAAAAACATATGACAAAAAATATAATAGCGTGCATTGTTTTGCTACTATTTAATACATATACATAGCTATTATAATAAATATATTTATGTATTTTTTTTTTACCCGAACGAACACATTGATTTATGGTAAATGTTAAATTTTTTTATAAATTTTTTTACTTGCTTGCATGAGTTTTATTTTATAACTGCTGGCTATAGCGCCTGAATTTTTTTACAGTGTACAGCATTAGTTAGCTGAACAACACAACAAGGCTTTATGTATTTGTATATATATATATCATGTTTTATATAATGTACTTGACATTTTTTTTCTGCTAAGGCCATAGTTGTTTTTTAATTTTCATTTGCTATGCTTTGCTGTCTGTGTTGTTGTTGTTGTTTTTCCGCTTGCCTTTACCAAAAAAAAAGAAAACTTTCGAGGCAAGCCTTTTAGCTTAAAGTTTGGAAGAGTATCGGGTCTAGCATATATATATATCGTCACACATAAACTAAATAAAAACATATTAAATTGTAAACGTTTAGTTTTTTTTATTATTTTCACAAATTTGACGCTAAATATTTGTATTTTTTCTTTTTTTTTTAATAATAATATTACTCACACAACATTTACATATAGTTTATATAGTAAGCTAAGTTGAAAAATAATTTTACAAATTTATTTTTTGAGTTACATATATAATGGTTTATTTTTGAGTTGGTTTTTTTATGTTTTTAAGTAGAAAAAAGTTTTGTTTTTTTTAACATTTTTTTTTGTGTAAACAGCAAAGTTTTTTTTTTCATTTTTTTATGTTAAATTTAATTCAAAAATCTACTTAATAATGAAATTTTTTGCATCGTTTTTTTTTTTTTAATTTGTTGGTTAACAATTTAGTTGCGTTTTAATTTAATTTTTTTTTACTATTTATATATATATAATTTTTGTTTTGTTGTTTTTATATATATAACATCACATTATAATAATTACTAATTAATAGTTTTTTTTTTACTCAATTTTTTTTATATAGTTCAATGCTTTTATATGCACAAATACTAAATTTAATAATAAATATTTTCTTTTGTTTATTAAAGTTATGCGTATTTGCACAAGAATTTTGAAAAATCTATATAATCAATTCGGCTGCTTGTTGTTGTTTAAAGTTTTTTGTGGCTAAGTTTTACAATTTATTTAATTCTTGTTTAATATTTTTTTCATTTTAACTACATAGAGCACTCGTTATGTGCATAAATTATACAATAATTATAATGACTATTTACACGAGTGTTTCAGCTGGTGAAAAAAAATTGAACGCATACAAAACAAATTGAAATTGAAACAGCGGCGCTACAAATTGAAACTGAAACAAAAACGGAAACGGAAACACGTGCCAAATTTTCAACAAGTCTAAATTAAATTACGCGTATCTGCTGCTGCTCTTTTCGTTTATTTTACTTATATTTTTGTTGCTGCTGCTAACCCACAAAACATTTAACTGCAGCTGCTGCGCTGCAAAAATAAACTTAACAATTCAATTTGGCGCTCGTTTGAAGTTGTTCCCAAACGTTTGCTCAACTAGCGCGCTAGACATTTTAGTTAGCAAAGTAAGGCAGGCAGCTGGCAACAACTACAACATTGCCAGCGCCTTAATTAGCAGACTGAGAAACTGCGCCACCATCGTCACTCCATGCCGCGCTCATTGGTATGCGTTGTTGCTGGCGCCGGTAGCTGGTTTGGTTGATTAAGCTAAAATACAAAGAAAATGAAAATGTTAGTTTTTGTCGCAATTTATTCAATTTGCACAAAGTTCAATTTGCTGCTGACATTTCGAACAGAACATTATTTGGCTTGACGCACGTAAGTAGACTGCAGTTTTTTCTACATCCGGCGGAAATGCATTGCTAAACCAACGAGTAGCCCAAAAACCCGGTAAGTCGTAAAATGTAGATAACACGCTTTCAGTTGCAGAGCGACAAACAAGCACAGGAAACAAAATTATCAATGTGCGGCATTAACCACGTGTGTGTGTGCGTACGTGTGTGCACATGTACACAGCACGCTTGCTCTCTCTTACTCATTTATGCGGTTTCTCTCTGTGACAACCGGAAGTTGAGTCCACAAGGCTAGCTAACCAGCCTTGAGTGTGCAGTCCAGTTTATGGCCAACGCATTTTGCTTATTTGAACCAATTCATGATAACCGAAAAGCTATTCAAAGTACTTCTGAAGCAGACCGTCATTTTGGGTGTGGCAACACTTAAGTGTGACCATATCGCATTTACACCGAACATTATCGCTTGTTAGTTGAGACATTAGGCCAAAGTAAATTGCTTTGGAAATTTTAATGCTTGTTAAGCGCATTTATGCTAATTTTTATGCTTATTATTAGAACAAAGCTAAGCGTATTGAATTTTGTTTGCCTTTAATTTTTACTAGTTTAAGAAAGTGTTTGCTTAAGTCATGAAGCCTGTACTTTTGCGCTCAAATTATTTAGTGCTGCCCATAACATTCGCTCTGATGAATATTTGTTATTTTCTATTAAAAATAGTTTTTTTATCAAATTAATTAAATGTGAGAAGCGAAAAAATTGTTCACTTTTTGCTTCACTAGCTCCGAAGTCGAACTGCAGCGAAAAATAATTGATGGCAGCTTGAAAGGAAGAAAATCTCTGAAATATTTGCCAAACTTAAATGTGAACGTTGATTGCAATATATTGAGTTATACACGATGTTCTTCAGCGATCATATCAGCAAATAAATTTAAGTAGTTGTGATCGAATTTCAATTAAGATATTTGATATCATCCAAATCGTAAGACAAACTTCAGAAGTGCTGCACTACTTCCTCATATTTTCGACTACAATTGAAAATCGTTCAAATTTACTAAAACTCAATTCCAGCTACATTCGAATTAATTTTTTTTTTTTTAATTTCAAAATCCAGTTTCTGTCAAACTAAATGGTGTACCAAATAAATGCAACCCAACATTACATTTGACTTTAGTTTTGGTCGAGTTTTAATTAAGATATTTGTTATCATTAAAAGCGTAAGTCAAAGGTGATGCGCTACTTTCTCAGATTGAGGTTACAACAATGATAATTCGAAATCATTTAAAATGTTGCCAAAATTCATGTTGGGGGTTTTTTTTCTCTTTAAATCCCCAATTTTAAACCGAAGTTTCTTTCAACCAAAAAATAGCGTACCACAAAAATATAACTAGTTCTTAAAGCTGTTAAACGCTATAGCTTCAAGCCCTTCTGATGTTATCAGCCGCAAATGCCACCCAAAATTTCAAAGACTATCAACTCACTTTCTGGCAATTTCGTAAATCTCTAGCTCGTGCAAACAAACAACTAGCTAGTGTATCCTCTATCAATGTCTATTACAAAATCAATGCCGCCGGACAAGGCAGGAAGCCCTGGCATTGTCTTTAACTGAAGGTCAGTCAGGCATAGGCGCACACATACACATCCCCCCTAGCCGGTCTTCATGTACCCAGCTTTCTTATTTTTTTCGCCTGCGTTTGCACTACTCAAGTAGCTTTTGAAGCTCATTATGAGCATCTGCTTTACACACACGACAGAACGACGACAGTCAGCGTCTGCTCCTTGTTGCTTCTCATAGTCGTCTTCATCTTTATCATCATCTGCTCTGGCAGCTTCTTAGTAGCCTACGCCGTCGCCGACATCTTTGTCTTGCTGCTGCTGCTGCTGCTTCTGCTGCTTACTGCTTGTTTTGTGTGCGCTGCGCGTGTTAGAATTTCATTAATTTTTTTCGTTCGTTCTTATATTTTTTTTTTTTTTGCCCAACGCAAACGGCTGTGGCAAATTTTTTCTATTTATTTAATTTGGTTTTTACCCTAGACATCGTCGTGGTCGTCATAGTTTCCTAGCCTTCTAAGCCTCACCAACACCACCACCCGACCCTACGCCAAAACGTTGGAAATCAGCTTACTGAGCGCAGATGACATCAGTTGATTCTTATTCTTCTATCATTCCCATTTTTTTTTCTTGATAGCCGCGTAATTTGCGTCATCAAGCGCTTCAACTGCAGCAGAGCTTTTTGACATTTGAGCTCATGAGTTTAGTGTCGCCTACACACACACGCACACCCGCACGGTCTTACAACAAGTAACCCACACACATGGAGAATTACGAGCCGGAATACGTGCCATGGCTTGTGAAACTTTACTAAACAAAATTATCCATTTGCCTAATGCTCAAATGCAATTAGAGTCGAGAGTTTTCCCACAGTATTTTAAAGTATGCATCTGTTTTAATTAAAACTAAGTATCATCTAGCTCAGACGCCTGGGCGCAGACATTTAACTTTTCCAGTTCTTTGTATCCTTTGTATCATCTCATATATAGAACAATTCTGCTTGCAGTCATAGAAAAGTAGCATACTTTATGTAGATATGCATAAATTCATTGTGGTACTTCAGCAACTTTTTATCAAACTACTGCCTGCATATAAACATTTTATCTCTCATCATCTGTTTACGAGCATTAAAACCGATAAAAAATATGGCGTCATCTTTCAGTTATCCCACTCTTCATAACTATAACTTCTATCGCAGCCATATACTACTTTGAAAATCTCATCATCTTTCGTCATCTTTGGCACACATCATACAAAAATGCTAAGAATTCTGTTCATCTTGCCAAAACCAGCTATTTCTCTTTATATGCCACCCATATGAACTTCTACTTATAACATTTATGTTTGATGTTAGGCATTTTATCATCTTATTACGCAAATTTTTGTCATCTTTGAAAGTATAACGACTCTTTTTCCTTACTTAACATGCATATAATTCTTTTCATCTTGCATCAGCTTTCTTTAGTAGTTTTTGTCATCTCAACTTACTACACTTTGGTTAACAAAACCAAATCTTTTAATTATCTGCTTTCCAAAATTGCACTTCCATCATCTTACAAGAACTACATACAAAATATGCTAAAAATTTCTTTTCATCTTTCGAACAACTATTCAACATATATGACACAAATATGACAAAGTCGCAAGTTACACGCTGATGATAAACAAATGTTTATAGAGGCAACATCATCTTTGCAACAAGGCGCTACGCTCATTATCACAAGTTTCTCAACGTCACCTGCTGGTTGCCAACTAAACTTGGCAACCTTGACACGAAACTGGGTTAAGTGCTGCTACCCAGCTACGTTTGTATTCAATTTCTAGGCTTATATATCGCTTAATGGCGGCATTCCCGTCATTACCTGCTCCGACTACGACTACCCAAGCTGCGCCTCCTCCACTACTATTTGGCTTTTATGTTCAGTAATTTGTCGCATAAAGTCTGTCACTTTGGTCGCTTGAGTTATATTTGTGGATTTTTGGTTTGCTTGGGCAATTTATGCAAAATTAGCATAATAAATTTATGGTTGAGTGCCAAGAATCCTTTTCAATAAATTTGATCCAATCCCAGTTATATATTATATATATATACATATATATATATATATAAAGCACGAGCGATGATTTATGCCAGCTTAGAGCTGATTTAGCTGACATTGTGACCTTGACGCAAATAGAACGCGAATGCCAACAGCCAGAGAGCAACAACAAACCAACGCCAAACATTTGGTTACATTCCAGAGAGTGTCCCCCACATGTTTCCTATCTTTATATCTATGAGGTATATATACATATACATATATATAACGAGCTCTCATCGTCAATATTTTGCAATCCGACTAGTGACATGCAAATAAATCGAAGTGGGTTGATGGCAGTAACAACGACAACAACCCAAGTTAGTGATTCCCAGCCAGAGCCTGCGGTCTGCAGATAATTTCTGACACAAATGTGATGCCTTCATTAGCATAAAAAGCTGTAAAAAAGTATCTGTATGTTCCATTGGGCATTATAGACTTCTAGATACACATGAGTGGAAGGAAAATTGAATCATTCAAATACAAATTTACGTAGACTTTCTTCTAAGCATGACACCTGCGTAGAAACTTTGCATATTCCCCAGCCAATTTGCCGAGAATCTTTGTTCCTTCGCGGGGCAATTGCAAAAGCAAAAACCTAAAAACTAGCTGTACGATCTTTAAACTTAACGGATAAAACTGAAAACTTTAACCACTTTCATCGTTGGTTCTTCAAATTCATAAAGTCAGCTCCATTTGGCTGAGAGAGATTGAGATTGACATGAAAAGGCTATCATCACATGTTCTCCTTAATGATTTTCACAATTCACTCAAAAATAAAGTTTAGAAACGTGTTGAATGTCTTGGGAACTTTTAAAAAAAAATATATATATGTTTTCTTTTCAAACTATTTCGATGTCCAGTTGTCATTTTAGCAACAGAGATCTCGTCAAAAGTCGCAGCATTTACTAAACATGCATGCTGACCATTGAATCCAAACATGTCTACAATAGTCGTGACCCCCAAAGCTTAACTTGTCTGCCTTCTATTTGTTACATTTATTCGAAAGAATTCAATATACTCTGCGCAAGGCACATACACACATGACTTGGCAGGCTGCTGCTGTTGCTGATAAGAAAGATAAAAGTCTCGCGAAATCAATTTCAAATGTCAAAATGCGAAATGCTGCCAAGCCAAAGTTGCCCATAAAAATAGGCAACAAATTGAATCGCAGAGCCCAGCAACAAAAAAAGGGCATTTCTCGGTACGCATTGTTTGTTAGTTCCTTTGTGGATGCGACTTTTGTATCCAAATGGGTGTCAGTTGCCACCAATACTGTGAATTCGTCACAAAAGCTTACTTGGGTACAGCTGATAGACAGCAGCAATTGAAAGCCTTGATTTAGCACTTTTGTTCCAAAAACAATTTTAAAGGACTTTCGACTAGTCTTCAAGCGGTAGCAATTGAAGCTAGAAGCTCTGTAAAACCTCAATGGCTGTTAATAATGCTCCAGATGAAACGAGTTCTATCTGTAGCAGAAACAGTAGCAATTGAAACCCATCTCATATACTAACAAGCAGACGACTGTCTGCACTATAACGATACCTATGCAAACTCATTGAAAAACGCCATGGCGACATAAATTGATCTCTACAAGATGTTGTTTCCTGTCCAATAGCAAAACCGCTGCTTGACATTGATTCTCCTACAAACCGGTCCCAAGTACTGCAGCTAGCCACTAAGGAATTATAGAGCGGTAGCAATTGAAACCCATTTCATATACTAACAAGCAGACGACTGAATGCACTAAAACGTTATCAATCGAAACTCACTTGCAACAGAAGATATCAGCTGGATCTCTGTTGTAAGTTGTTCCTTACACAATAGCAAAAGCATATCCAAACTCCTGGTACCTGACAATGATTCTCCTGCATGCCAGCCGCAAGTACTGCAGCTTATCAGTTAACTTCAATACCCATCAACTCACAAAGACAACTAGAATAAAAGCCACGACCAGGGCCAATACCATGGTCAGGACGCACACATACTGACCGCCTGGCTGACTGACTGACTTTGACATGACAGTTTAATTGAGGGGCGGCGGCCATTGGCGCTGTCAGCAGCGGCGTGTTGGCATTAGCCGTTAGCCTGGACATTGATTGTGGCCATTTTGTTAAAGTCCCGACACTATATGGCCGTATCCGTAAGCCCACAGAGCAGCGTTCAAAATGCAGAAAAACAGTTTATACAAAAATAGCACACAATCCCGACCAACGACGCACACAGCAAAAATATGCAAATTAGTTTTTGTGGGTTTCGGCGGCAGCGATGGCGACGACTACGGCACATTGGGGACTCGTTCCCTAAATTTAAAATTTATGATTCTGGTCAGCACTACCCCGAAAGAAACAAAACAAACCAAACCAACCAGAAAAAAAAGAAAGAAAGCAAAAAGACGAAAAAAGGGATGCTAGATATACTCGGCAACGGGAATTACTGGGCGTCATTTGGGGATTTTGAGCAGGAAGTCAGCTGCGTTGTAACAAGGTTTAGCTTTAATTTATTAAGGAAATGCAAATAGCTGGCGGGCAGCTGTAGCGCGTCTAAGGAGTTAAGGCTACGCAGGCAGGCATTGTGACAGGCGCTACAGGCCCAGCTCATTAGCAAGCACAAAAGTTGAATGTCCTTTGTCACAAATCAAAAGTTGTACAAAAAACATGCAGCAAGAAGAAGACATTAAATTTAGGCGGTTCCGAAGTTGTTTTATCGCCACACAAAACTTTATAACAAAAATTACTCAAAGCACTGCTTGTAATTCACAAGTTTGTTTGTGCAGACGCAGCCTTGTTACTTTAATTTCCCTTTTAAATTTGCCGCATCAAATTCCATTGGCAAAAAGCGCATATATATCCATCTAAGCATGACTGTGTCCAAGACAGGACACATTTCATTCTGCCATAGACAGGTGAAATGCTCGTACCAGCAGAATTACAATTACTGACACATTGCTTTTACCTCTACCAATTCGATGGCAACTTTTTGGGGCACCCCAATCCGACAAAGACTACGTGTTGCTGTCTGTTGCTGAGCTTGGCGCGTGCAAGGGATTTGTGGTTAGCACTTCCGTTCGGTTTCAAGTTATGGGGCCAAGAACTCAGCACACGGAGAAACCAACAAAAGAGTCAGCAGCAGTTGGAGTACAGTGAGGTCTGTGCGAAGGAAACCACACAAAATTGAAACCAATAATGTGATATCATTTTTGACACTCATTCAATTGCAAATGCAGCACATTTGCTGCAAAGAGGCATCCGACAAAGGCAACAACGGCACGAATGGCAACCAATGTGGCCCGGCCCAAAGCAACAAAAGGGTTCAATGCATGATTAATGCAACAGGTAACTCAATTAGATTCAGCATTATACGAGTTTGTCAGTGTGTACACACTTGGCTTGACAGTATATAAGCTTATGCAGCAGACGTTGACTGTATGTGCACACTGGAGATGGACGTAGGTGAAATTTGGCAACACGACACGAGCTTAACGTTGAGTTGCAGTTGTCTCAATCACGCAGACTATTATATCAAAATAAACGATTATAAACAATGTTAGTAATTTGATTGAATAAATATAGAGCAAATTTTTCTTGTGCTTTGAGCACAAATTATCAAATCACTTGAAATCTGTATTGCTCCCATTACGAGCAACAACCAAGAAACTGTGTAGAAATAAGCACACCATACTTTTGAACTATATAATTTAGATGTACAACTAAGTCCAGTTGACCTTAAGACTCCCAAATCACTAGAAATAATACCCAGAACCCTTGCGCCGGATGTTTTACAATGTTTATTGTTCATAAAATCCTCCTTCTCATCTAGACTTTTAAAAATTTTAAGCTTTTTTTAAAAAAATGCTTCCACATTTGTGGCACAGCTGTCGTGATTTTCGCTAAACTCTCACGCAGCACTCACGAAGCACAAAAACTTCCATCTCTAGCACACACTCACAATACGCTGTCAAGGACTTTGCGGCCATTGCAAATTGTGTTCGACAGGGCAATAGACTAACACAAAATGCAGCAGTTGCATAGCAGAATTGCTTTGTATGCCACGTGTTGGTTGCAAGCTGCACATCGACACACACACACTCCCTCACTCATACCTCTACATAAATTAGCAGGAGTTACAGCAAAGGGAAAGAGAGACAGTATCGGGCAATTGCAAAAGTCCTTCGGCTAGCTGCATTACGTTACATGGTTGCATGCATCACATGTGCATTTACCATACATATGCCTATATCGATATGCCAGCCGCTGTCGTTGGTCATATCTGGCGGAATGTGCCCCCTCCCCCTCTTCCAACGTTAATGTCGCATTTATCTATGTCAACGCACATTTTGCAATTAAGCAAGACAGCACATCGGCAGTTTGTCCATATAATCGTATATAAGGTCTATTCGGAAGGCAAATTCGATTCCATGAATGATGATGCATTTGCGAGCAGTTTGCATTAACATTTTGGTTTTGCGGCATATTAAATCGCATAATGGCTGTAAAATCTCATTATGCATGGGACAACAAGTTTAAAACATTGCATTAGTTTGGTTGGTAAGAGCAATATTGCTAAACCGATAACAACGAGAGGTATTGCCTGTTTTGGGCATTGGAAAGTAAGAGACCAAAGTGCTCTGAAATTGAAAATTGATGAGAAAGAAAACTCATTATCAGTACTAATTTTTATTGTTTATTCTTGGCTTTTAAGATCTCATATTGAAGATCTATACCTTTGAAAATCAAAAATCCATACACTTGCTGTTTTAAAGTTTATAGCGAAACTTGCAAGCATTTCTGATCTATCAATGTTTAAATTACATAACGATGCGAGAACGAAAGCGATGCATCGAAATATCGATAGAATTTTTACATGCAAATGGCGATATTTGTCAGCTTATCTGGTATATCGATCATTACGCTACCGGAACGAAATCGATATATCGATCAAAATTTATATGCAAATGACGAAACGAGCAAGCAGTTCTGGTCTATCGATGTTTCAATTACATAACGCAGTCAAATCGAAATCGATAACCTAACGATACGTATATACACGTCTTGCGATGTTTGAATTAAATTACACTGCCAGAACGGAATTGATAAATCAATTCAAATTTCGAAATTTGCGAGCAGTGCTGGTTTATCGATGTTTAAATTCGAATGCGCTGTCAGAACAAAATCGATTAATCGATCTACCGATACCGCTTGATATAACAGCGACATTCTTAAACGCTTAAACTGAGCAATATAGAGCATTTATATAAATATCATCATTCTTTTGCATCAAAAATATGATGCAGCGATGGGCGTTTCAGCGTTAATCAGTGTGAGTCCTCCTTCTGTAAGCTAGCAACCCACATGGATAATTTAGAGAACACAAACAAACTAGTGTTCCGTTGACATACATTTGCCTGGGATTCATGCATATTCATCAAAGTCAGCGTTCACTGTACCTCCTCTTCTGCAGCTGTTGTTCAGTTTTGTTTGCACATTTTGTGTGTAAACTCATTTCATCCTAGCTTTTCCAATGTTTCTGTGTGTGAGTGAGTATCTGTGTGTATGTTTGTGCCAATCATAAGCAACTAACTAAACGCGTTGGCAAAACACAAGTGGAAGTTGTTACGGCAAGCCAAGTGGCAGCCAAGTTAACAGCTAACAGATAAGACAACAACAAAAAACCAAACAGAAACTACCAACAACGCTAGGCAACACTACTTCCTGCCACACACACACACACACCAGCACACACATTTACCAACACTCACCCAATTCCATAAGAATTTTAACGTTTTAACTTCTTGTCTGTGTTTGCTTATTTGGCTAGCTACATGAGTGAGTGTGCGTGTGGGTGTGAGTGTGCGTGTGGGTGTGAGTGTGCGTGTGGGTGTGCGTGTGGGTGTGCGTGTGTGTGTTACCATGTTTGTTTACAATGCTTTTATGTTTGCTCAAAATGACGTCGTCCCAGCATCGTCCTCGACTGGCCTATAAACTTGCTCATAACAGCAGCCAGACCATCATATATCGCTTTTACAGCTCTCGGACCTTGGATTGTGCCTATTGCTGTGCTTTAGTGTTTTTTAATGCCCTTGAATAAGAAGGATACATTAAATACATCATAAACTTTGCGATGCAAGTGATGGATGGATGGAAACCCTGAAAAATGGGATACTTTTGTTGCCGGCGATAATTTGCCGGCTCGTAGCTGAAAGCGAGCACTTAATTCAAAAAAAAAAAGTCAAGACAAGTAGTGCAAAAGTCGGAGGCGCCACCTCCTGCTAGCTTAGGTAGGTGTTGACTTAAAGCAATATGCAGGGGTAACTTAACAGTTGCATGCCGATTTTGTGAAAAGCGTGCCAACCCACAGACCAAGAGTCTATTATAGAACGTAAGCTGCTTTATTGCGAACTTGAGAGGCGCCACCTCCTGCTAACTTTGCTTGTTATAAGCATAACTTATAGTAATATGAAGGAATAATTTAACGGTTGCATTCCGAATCTGTAGAATCTTTGCCAATTTTGCAGCGGCCGCAAGCGCTGAAAGATAAGCATTCCGCCAAAAAGGGTATTAAAACTTTTGTCTTACAGCAGTTACCATTTCAAATGATTTCGATTTTTCTTTTATTTTTTTGCAATCTATACACAATCCAAACGTAGAGCGTGCGTAAATTTATGCATGCGTGTGCAAGTCTGTGCATGTTTGAGCGTGTCTGTGTCTGTGTTTATGTGACTTATTGTTATGCTGCCACTGTGCCCAATTTATGACTTGAGGTCGGACAGCAACGAGAATTGCTGGAAAACCACATACAAAACTCATAGAAGCTTGAACACCTTGTAGCCACCCCACCAACACTGAAGGCCGAAAAGGCGCACTTAAAGTGGTTTATATTAGAATAGCAACCACTCTACTCTACTCTACTCCCTCTCCCGCACTTCCACTCGCTCCCACTAAGCCTTAACCTTAAAAATAGACAAAACAAAATGGCGTCGCAGACACTGTGCACCCTCGGAAAAACCTACGCCGCTACGGAAAGTTATGAAGGCAACTGTAAATACTGTACTGCGGATCGTACTCTGCAAGCGCGAACGCGTATCGGCAGACGGGGTGGGCTAGGGGTATGCAAAATTAAATGTTGTACTGGCAGCAAAAATAAAATAAAATAAAATACAAAAAAAAAAAAAAAAGTTTCACGTCGTAGACGACTGTAGCGGAGACAAGCAAAATGTTGGCTAAAATCTACGGCATGTAAAAGTATATAGCAATATGTATATATAGCGATATAAATGTGTGTGTGTGTGTGTATATATAAAGCAAGTGCTCCTTTGACTCGTTTCATTTAGTGGTTCGGCACAGAATTGTGCCTCGTCTGACTAAATTATAGAAGTGGCATGAGCGGCACTTGGGATTAAGCTGGCATACTTTGCCCAAGCATTACGGCTTAACTGAGCTAAAGTTAAGGATTTGCCATGCTAGAGCAGCAGCGGCAGGCAGGGGTACAGCGGGCTGCCGTTTTCATTAAAAGCTTCCAACTTGTGCGATTTGTGTAATCTTTTAGAGCAGTGTCGCCGCCGCAGCAGTACTTTTGCTTATTTTTTTGTTGTTGTGCTTATAACGTTGCGTATACGTAATAAATCAATTGAGCATGTTTTTCTCCTTTTTATTTTAGCTTTGCCTTTAAATTGACTTTTAAGCGCGCGAATTAGCATTGTAACAGCGATACAGCGCTCAAGGAGAGGAGTACCCAACGCTTCAAACCCAAAGGAAGTAGTGAAAAATCAATATTTCTGACATAAATTATGAAAAACCAAGTTTGCCGCCCAAAAGTATGCAGCACTAAATGTAAATTACTTTATGCACGTGTCGCGCAGTGTAAGTGTGTGCGTGTGTGTGTGTGTGCGTGTGTGTGTGTGTGTGTGTGTGTGTGTGTGCGTGTGTGTGTGTGTGCGTGTGTGTGTGTGTGCAGTGTTTGTTTGAGCGACAAAAAACAGCGAAAAAACAAACAAACAACAAACTGCAGAGCCTGACAACGTTGTAAATTTATGTGTTGCCTGTCTTCAACTTCTCTGTCAAAGTGTGTGTGAGAGTGAGAGTGTGTGCCTGTATTTGTCTCTGCGTGCGTGTGTGGCGCCACCTGACGCTCCAACATCTTTGTAGCTGCCTCAAAGTTTGGATTGTTGCGCCAACATCATTTTCATTTCCAAATTTAGCACGTATTTGCGCGCTGCTTGCGCTCATTTGTCTCGACACTGCGAGAAATTACGAGTGCAAATTGCGGCCAAAAAATAAAATTCCCAAATAGCTGAACTCCATGGGATATACAATACTTCGGTATTAAAGACTTGAAGTATACCAACGCTCGATTATTGCGAAAGCCCGACTGACTATGAGATTATGTATTCCCCCTGAGACTATGCTGTCATCGCATCAAAGGAGATAAAAGCTGTTCGCAGAAAACTGGCACCTACAGTTTATAGCTGAATCCGAACGGCGGTTTCTTTAATTAATAGAGATTTTGCTAGCGTCTATTTATTTGCTAACTGTGCCAGTGCTAGACAACATGCAACAATGGTGCAGTGTGTAAGACGGGGTTTGAATAGGAACTGTCATTGGCACGAAACCTTACCAGATGTCAATTTGTTGTTATGGGTGTTCAGCTAGCCCACAGAGTTTTCTCTGTGCTGACCATAGGGTACGGGCCTTTGGGGATTATAGTATTGGGTGTGGTTAACTATCCCCAAATGTGGGTAAAATTTTCACAAGTCGCGGAAGGCAAGTTGAAGAGCTCCAAGATGTCTGCGAGTACGCTATCTCTAAGCAACCGAGGGTCACAATATTTAGGCGAATGTGAAATATTGAGACGCGTATAAAGGTTTTTCTTGGTTTTAAGCTTTATACTCGTTTTCAATGTGATCTCCCAGGGAAATTTGTTTTGGACATGACTGAATGAATTTATCCGCATAATTGCAAATCGTTTTCCTAAAATAATCCAACTTTTTATTACAAACTCTCCCGTAACAGACATTAATTCCACGCTTTTCTCTCAGTGTACATTTCCCGTGCGTGTGTCTGGTTGACAGTTGGCAACACTTGACGCATACACATGGCACGGCGCGTCCGCCATTTTGTACAAAAACAAAAGGCGCGTGACTTGCAAAATGTTATTAGCTGCTGCTTGTCGTCATGTGCGTGTTAAATGCAAGTTTTCGATAAAGAAAGCACCAGCAGCAACCAACAACCAGCAAGATATTCTTAAAGAGCGACAGGGTCGGGATCTCCCAACCCAAATATATATATATATAGGGTGTAGACCTTAAAACCAATCTACAGGAGGCACAGTTAGTTGACGCTAATGGCGACCCGCTGCCAGGGCTATAAAACAAAACGAAATGAAAATGAAATTGTTATCAGCGGGGCCAAAACTTTTAGAAAACCAAATGAAACCAAAAAAAGAAACGTAAAATGTATATAAAAAGGAAACCTTTATTATGTGCTTTGCTTTTGATAAGTCGATTTTGCTTTTCGCTTTTTGTTTTTATGGCTTTGGCGGGCGGCGAAGAAATGACATAGATACAGTCTTGGTCACAAGTAAACGCACGTTTCAGATTAAGAGAGCTAATATGATAAATGAAATAAAGCTAATCGGTTTTTCCAAAGCAACAACTTAAAAACGCCATAAAGGGGCTTGAACAACAAAATCTTTTATAGAAGAATATTTTAGACCGTTTTCGTTGTAAATTGGTAGAGAATTCAAACAAAAAACATAAAGCACGGACTAGTTGAAAAATTTTATGCTAATTTCAAAGCTGACTATAATTTAATTGTGATGTGCAAATCAAAGCTAATGCAAAATCTCGAAAGTTTTTTGGATAGGGAATTTCTGCGGATCAGCAGGATCTGGAGTGGCAATTGGTAGTTGGTCCCACTCTATCCGATTGGAATATCCCAAAAGAATCAACACTTGGTGCTCAGCCTTGGGGTAGTGCCAAGAGACGCAAGCAGAAGAATTGCTATACTCCCAAGAAAATTAAGAACAACACAGGAAGAAGATCAAGCTGGCTGTATTGAAATACTACAAGGTGGATGAGAACGGCAAGATCTATCGGGTAAGCTGTGAGTGACCGGTTGAGAACTGCGATGAGTGTTAAGTTTTCATGGCTGTCCATGATTATCATTGCGGCAAATGCAATTTGTCTTTTGTATTTAGCAAACTAGTGAGTAAGTGTTCAATATTGAAAAATCAGAAAAATAAATGTATCTTGTGTATATTCGATTCTTGATCAAATAAGCTTTTTTTGTGGCACCATTGAAATAAAGAAATAAATTTGCAAATGTTGAGGGACAAAGGCGATAGTTTAAAATCACGAATCTTGAGAAGCTTGACAAAGGATTTTACGAATCTACAGTAAAATGTTTTTACGAATCTTGAATAAAAGGCTCATACGAATCTTGAGTAAAAGGCTCATACGAATCTTAAGTAAAAGGTTTATCAGAATCTTCAGTATAATGTTTTTACGAATCTTCGTAGAAGTATTTTACGAGTCTTGTGTAAAAGGCTCATACGAATCTTGAGAAAAGGGATTACACGAATCTTCAGTAAAAGGTTTATCAGAATCTTCAGTAAAATGTTTTTACGAATCTAGAGTAATTGTTTTTTTGCGAATCTAAAAGTCAAGAATTCATTCTTTAACAACAAATTTCCAATTTAGTTCGAAAATTACCAACAGTTCGAATACTGCTGACTCCCAGTATGGAACACAACAAAGACTTAGATAGCATTAGGTAACAACAAAAATACCAGATCGTAAATCACTAAAATTTAAATAGCAACATAAAAATGTTTATGTGCAGTTCGCATTAAGCATACGCCGTGTGTGTCTGTGCTTACAAGGACGCCACCGCCGCTGACTACAGCTCATACTCCCTATGTGTGTGTGTGTGTGGGGGGTTGGTTTAGCTAATTACGTAATCCGTTACGTAAAAAACACAAAAGTCTCTAGTTTTTTTTTCCTCACAAGGCGCTTTTTTTATGCAGGCAAAGAAAAAATATAGGAACCTTCAATGCACTCTATCTTTGCAGTTCAATGAAAAACTTAACCACACAGAATTTGTAAGAACCACTAAAACACTATTTTTTTTCAGTGTACACTTTTCATTTGTGTGTTCAGGTAAAATGAAACTTCATTTACGTGAAAATTAATGTCACACAGCTCAAGTGATTAGTTGTCATTAATCATGTTTGCAGATTTAAAACCAACCAAACACGTGTCTAGGCAAACAAACTCATCCACAAACACGACATCCCTCTGGTATGTGTGAGTTTGTGTCTTTTTTTTATGCAAATATCTAACCCTGGAAATCATTTAATCGAATCCTCTTGTCATTTACTTTTGCATAAACGAAATGAAATTGTAGAATGTGTCAAGGGTTAAGACCGACGCCGCCGCTTGACAAATGAATCCAACGACCAACAAAGCCAACTTGAATGATAATGCATATAAAAAGTATATAAAATAATATATCTATGTATATATTATACAATCTAGCTTTCGCGTAATAAACTTAGTATCATGCACGGCTTGGCTTATATCTCTTGGCCATATACTTAATGAATTAATGTCTAACGGAGGGGATATATATGTATCCCGAAAACCCAGTAATGACAAGTGGTTGTGCGATAAGCAAAGGAACTCGTAAGTCGGGCTATTAATAAATGCGCTAGAGATGGGCGCGTGAGTGAGACGTGAGTGATGGTATTGAACTCACACATCGTTTAACTGAATCTGGACATGTTTTTACTAGAGCAATAGTACATAATAGTCATACCGCATTGAAAGTGTCATTCCAAAACAGTTTATAACCATGTGCAGTTCAGATCAAAAGAGCGTGCTGAAAAGGTTCAGCTCCACATTCAAAATAACTTCTCAATTGTGAAAATAAAATGTGTGTTTCGTGCAAAAAATAAAGTTAAATAGTGCTCCCGATGATAGCACGTTTAAACGCAAAATTTGTGATTTCTGGTATTCTTGGTAATGCCAGCCATGCATTCAAACCACGAACAAGACGCTATGGTCAAAATTTTGAAGCCATACGAGCCAGTGTTGAGGAGGAGCGGCGAACATTGACTTATCGTGTTATTCAGAATTTGCGCAACGCTCAGACCACTCTTCGTCGCATAATTTGTTTCGGTTTGAAGATGTTTCCGTACAAAATCAAAATAACAAATGGGCTATTGAAATATGGCTGAGAACAAACTCGACTTTTGGGGAAAAAAAATAATCATCATATTGCGGAATAAAGTTTCGATTATTTGACTTAAATACCAAGTATAAGCGTTTTTTAACTAACTCTAAAATATACCATAAAAATCTGACCACAAAATCAAAAGAAATGCCCCAAAATAGTGTATTTAAACTTCGTTGCCCCTAATTGACTGCAGTTTGCATATTTGGCTCGTCTGGGTGGGGCTGCCTTTTACAGCAAAAAATAATTGCATTGATTTTTTTTTTTTCTAGGCTTTTGGACCACGCCTATTTGATTGAAATAAGTGCATATTATGTGGGGGGAGGTGGGGTGTAGTTCTGTTTGTGCATAGTTCTTGGTATTAGCTGTTAGTTTTTTTTTTTTTTTTTTGTAGCAGTAGTTGTTGTTATTGTAAGCCCCATTCAGCATAGTTAGCTGTGTTTTTGCCATGAGAGAGGTGGCAGCTTGCTTTGCTGTCTCACTTTGCATTTTAATCGCGTCGTCTCGTCGTCTATTGTGGCACTACCTTTGCCGTGTTTGGTCTGCCCCTTCTACCCACTCAATATACTGCATGCTTTTGGCAGTGAATAATATAGTCGAAGTGGCAACAACTACTAGATAAAGGTAGACGACGACGCGTCGTATGTGGATTTACTTGTACATAGAAGAAGCCATTAGGTACTTACAAGTTCTATATATATTTTATTTCATTTTTGCAACACGTTTTCGTGCGAAACGCCAAGTTGAGTGGCGGTTTACAGATTTTTATTCTCACCAGCTGCTTGGGTATAGATCCCCCCCCACACACAAAGCACAAATATTGCGACTACTACAAGTTGCTCTAAAAATTGCTTTGACGTTGAGTTTGTTTGTATTTGCCATACGAAATGCATGTTTAGCACGCGGTCGCGCAGTTCCACACAAAGATACTACTTCAAGCACCACAAACACAGATACACACACACGCACACACACAGACACTTGTCGTACTTAATGCGAACTGGGCGCCCCGTAAACATTACGTGACGTTGTTTGCATGACAAACAGCAACATCAAGCAGCAAAACGAGATAGCTATAGCGCGTTGAAAGCGTACAACGCTCTACAAGCTACATTAAAGCTTACGTGCTGGGAACACACACTTTCCCGAATCTCTGCACTGCAATTTAAATCTTTATTTATAAACTTTAAAAATAAAAAAAAAAAACTTAACATTAGGTGTTGTGGGTGGTTATTGTGCAAGCCAAACGAACAGTTTTGGCCGCATATTTTTTTTTGAAAATTTGTCATAACATAAATTTTTATACATTTTTAAGTTATGCATTTGTTATGAAACACAACGCAATGTCAATTAATGTCATATTCAAAGCATTCGCAATAAATAATAAATGACTTATGTAGCATGCAATAATTTTTAATACAAAAAATAATAATAAATTAAATACTACACACAAATTAGACTTTGTTCTGATGCTAAGCTCACTGTACTTTTTCATTTTTTCACAAAAAAATAACATGTGGCAACACTGTTGGTTAAGCAGCGCTGTTCTCATGAGCGTTTGAGCGATATTTAAGCGATTCATAAGATTATTTGCTCTATAATCTATGCTGTGTATGTGTGCTGACTGCGCTGTGGCAGAATATGGTGCCCTCAGCCATGGTAAAACTACAAAGGGTAAGTCGTTTCAAAAAAGACCCGTTTCAATGTGTTATTTTAAGTCTGTTATTTAACATAACGGTTGTTTCTCTGCTGCTTTACCTTACGTTGTTTTTGTTGCTGCTTATGTTAGTTAACATGCGCTTGGCAATGTACAACAACAGCAAAGCAATAACATTGCTGCACTCTAACATTTGTCATTAACAGCAACATCAAAAGCTAACAGAATTCTGACGACTTTACCTGCATAGTTCTACCATGCCCCCAGCGCGCTTACTATTATCAAACTGAACATCTCTGTGCTTTGCCAAACAAGTAAGTCGAAAGTTATTTTCTTTCTTAAACT
The DNA here is from genome assembly GCA_035046065.1 of Chymomyza procnemis. Taxonomy (NCBI): domain Eukaryota; kingdom Metazoa; phylum Arthropoda; class Insecta; order Diptera; family Drosophilidae; genus Chymomyza; species Chymomyza procnemis. The sequence continues at coordinate 2,715,236 of JAWNOJ010000026.1, forward strand.
CTTTTTTAACCAAAAAGTTTTTTTTTTGAAAACTGTACCAAATATTTAGCTGAAAGATTTTTTAACTAAAGCGTACAAATTCATTTGGAATAGTTTTTCATACTCCAGAAAACAATTATTATAATATTCAAAATTTAATTTGATATTTTTAAACATACGTTTTATGTTTAAAGCAAGCATAGTCGGGCTTTCCTTTAACAAAAAAAATAAAATACATTTAAAAATCAAACTGCAATTACTTTATCGAATTTTTGTGGAAACCTTATAGCTGAATTGCCTGCTGAGTCACAAAAAAACACACACACAAAAGGCATTAATTAAGCAAGAAATAAAATGCACACAAAAAGAAAATTAAAATGTCAGGCTTTATATAAAGGTCAAAGTTCAAGACTTAGGGGAAAAATGCTGAAGATGGGCACGTAAAATATAAACCTGAAACGATAATTAATTTGCTGTCAGCTGGTAAGTAGATTAGTTGCTGCTTGTTGGGTTGCAATAAGATTACACCTGATGGTATGCCTAATAGCCATACAAACGCTATAATTATAAACAATTATTTGAAATACATTTAATGCATGCATTGTCAGATTGCAAACGAATCATATTTCTTAAACAAGCTGAAATTTCTTCAAAAGCTTCACGCTGCTTAGTTCTTTAAGCATTCAAGTGTCTCCCATATCAACTTACACTCCTATTACCTGAACATTAACCTTCAGTAGTGTTAACAATTTAATTATTATCTATTTTTTATACTCTTTCTCGCTTAAATCCCCCGTAGAAAAAAAAAAGATAAATATAAATTGCAAATTTTACGCGAAAAACGCGACAAAAAACGCGTCGCAAAATTGATTAAAATTGATAGAAACTGATGGCCAGAGCAGCATATGCCAAACGCTGTTAGCGAGATTCCCCCCCACCCCGGGCACAATTCAATGAAAAATAGTAATTATTTTTTCTTTTTTTTTTACTTCGTTTTCTTCACTTTGACAGTTTTTTGCTGGCCGTTGGCCAAACGGAAATGTGGCATTTATGTTGCACACACGTGGCGTGTAAATTGGCAACAAACATTTTGCAAGTTGCACAAAGCAAAGAAAAAACAAAAATTGCTAAAAATCAATAGCTTGAGTTGGCAGCGGACTGAGGCGTGGAGTGCGTCCATGTGACAAGAGCAGCAACAATATCAGAAATACAAAAAAAAAAGACTCCTCTATATGAAGCTAGAGGCGGCAATAACAGCAAAACAATTAAGGCATTGCGTATACGACGCGTGTGCCACGTGGCAAATATAAAATGGCTGCCAGCCTGCCTCCATCACTTCCGTTTAATGGCAGCAAATGTTTGTTAGAGCAACAAAGTCTACTCTCCTCCCACCCAGCAACTCTAAATGGGGGGGGGGGGGTTTAGCAACTTTGGTATGTGCAAATTTCTGCGCGTGTTGTCAGTTTTCATTATGCTTTAATTGACTCTGGTCAGGATCGTTGAGAGAGCAACAAGAGAAAACAAATTAAGTTAATACACTCAGCGAAACTAAGTGGAAAGTTTTATATGCAAAATGGGAATAAGACAATTGCGAAGTTTTGATACTTTGTGGCATTGTTGAGACACAACGGAAATGTGGCATTGTAATGATTAAGCCGAGGTCATATTTGCAGATTATTGTGGCGCTGGCAAAAAACTTGCGTTCAGGAATCAAATATACATTTTTATGGCATTCATTTCTTAAAGTCTATTAAGGCATTTAAACAGTTTTATTTGAGATTAGGTAAGCGTCATTTTCGCAGAAATTGTGGCACTCAGAATTATATATATATTTTTCGGAATTCGTTATCTAAAAAACCAATAAGGATTTCAAAGAAAAATCAAACAAAATGTACATTTATTGAATTTTTGTAGAAATCTTATAGTTGCATAGCCAATACACTACATGACTACCAGTCGGAGATATCTAGGCTGCTGACACATCAGTTTTAACTTAATAAAGAAATTTCGTGGAACTGTTGCAAGAACATCTGGATGCATTAAAGTTAAGTTTCGGTCTAACAGCAAAACACGACCATTGCAATTTCTGCATTATTTTTATTAAAATTCAGACAGACTAGCCAAAATTTTTGCAGTTAAAAACAGCCTTTTGTTTTGCATTTTATCCGGCTTATTCCACATTAAAGAAGTCAGATAATAGCAAGATATTTTTACTAACAATACAATTTAAACAGCTGGGGAGTTATTTAAGAGCGGCCAACGCCATTCTAAATTTTTGGGCGATAAATCAAATGCAGCTGTTGCAAGAAAATTTCTTAATTTTAATTCATGGCAGCTGACGCCATGCAGCATCTTTAAGTTTTGAAGGCCATATTTTATGAGCTCAAGGCCTAATTTAAGCTAATGTAGTTATTTTCTTTAAACTTTTGACTGCACTAAGGCTTCCTCCCCCATTGAAACATATTGAAATATCAAGTTTTTCATTATCATAAGCTAAAGTAAAAGCCAAACAAATCCTAATAGTGATAAGTAAAACCTTTAGACTTCATTAAGTCGTCAGTTGTCTGCCAGCTAGCGAAATGTCCATAGATTGATTACAAGCGCACGAAAACAGCTTTTCGAAATGCGAAAAAAATAGAAATCAGTACTAGATAGAGCCGCGAGTGCACCACTAAAAATCGATTCATTTATGCTTTCCATTTCGAGTTTACATAAAGGCAAAAGCCTATACAGGGCCCCCAACTAGAACGGTGGCAGACTAAGGAGGTTTTACCTTCTCATAAAAATCGAGTTAACCAAGCATGGCTTAAAAACAGTAGAGACGCTAAACAAACCACTGATCGCGACTGGGCAAGTCAACATTTATGTTCCAAACTTCATAACGTTCACACAATCACTGTGAAATGCAACGGATTTGAATTTAATGCATAATTTCCTCTGGGTTCTGACCGATAATACACGAACTCATATTAATAATTTTAGAAGCAAGGGTTTATCTATAAAGACAAGGGTTGTATGTATGACGTTTTTATGGATAGCTAGGGTTTTGCAACCTCAGTACCTATACTCTCCCTGGAATAAAATTGTACTTGAACTCCAAAATCAGGATTAGCATTCCCAAGCAGCTGAACTCTGTGAAATTTACAAAACTTGCGTATTACAATCCGCCTAAACTCCGAGTGCCGGACCCTGCACTTAAAACGTTGATATAGTTCTTCAGAGTCTATCTTGTTTTTCTCACAGTGTATTTAAGAAAATTAATAAAAAAAAAAAGAAAAGGGGACACTCAAAATAAAAACAGAACCCCATCAAGAAGTGCGCTCAATGACAAGGTCATCGTTTTGCTCGTTTACGTCACGACAGACTGGCATTGTTTTTGTCTCTGTTTGAGATATTTTTACGCACTTTTTTGCAATTTACGCGAGCTCGTCCCCCCTTATTTATGCAACATTTATTTAAAAACACAGATACACACACACAAGCACACAATTGTGTATCTGCATTGGTGTGTGCGTGTGTATTAATGTTGGAAGCATGTGAATTGTCATAAATATTTCATGGCTGCTTTTGTTGTGTTGAATTATGACGAAACAGTTGCTGCACATACAACAACAACAAAAACAACAACAGCAGCAATTACAACAACAATCAAACATGGCGTGAAATTATTCAAACAGCAAGTCATCAACAGATACAAATACAAAGATACAGATACAGCAACAGCGTCAACGTCAATATGACATACAATTGTTATTGTTGGAGGAGTGTTGGGGCTGTGGAGCGGAACTGGAAGGGGAACAGTTGTCATATAGAATGAGTGCGTTCGTGTGGGTGGGTGTGCTTGGCGGTTCACAATTTAAAAAATGCCGCAAATTGCAATTTGAATTGAAATGACGACACAGTCAGCTAAAAAAGTCAACACCAACGTCGCCAACTCGTTGCTGCCTTTGAAACTATTCTGAGTCATCAGCACATCAAAAACAATAAAAAAACAAATAAACGACAAGCTCGGCAAAAACAAAAATAACAACCACATTAGCAATTTGTATGTGGCGCCAGCTATAAAGCCGGCATAGACCTCCAACACCGACGCGCACCAACGCCGACCCCCAGAAGTCTTGATGACAACAATCAGAGTACGCCCCTCAGAAAAAATATATAAAAATCCAAATCAACCTAGGGAAGAGAGCTTACTGAGTGAAATTAAATTGATGGGTGGAGAATTGGACAGCTAAGAGTGTAGTATATGTCGTGGTAATTTGTGTAATGGAATATATATGTACTTACGACTATTTACTGTGCATAGGAACAAATCGTATATGAGATATAGCGATTATAATGCTGGCGGCAGTGTGGAGTTGATATAAAGGTGCTGCTTGAGAAACAATGGAATGAGTTTAGGCGGGGCATGCAGTTATCTTTATTAATTGCGCTTCGAAGAGCACAGGGATTCTACAGTTCATAGCCAAATCCGAAAGGCGATGTCTTTAATTAATGAAGATTTTGCTAGGTAAATTGACGCTATTTACTTGCTAGCTCAGTTAGTGCTAGACAAATGCACCAATCAACCGGCTTAGCTTAGCAGTGATATGGCTAGCACCTAGGGAAATCCCATTATACAAATAAAATTAAATATACGCTCTAAAATACACAAAGTGTTCTATGTTAAAGTCAAATATTCATTATAGGCTTAATAGCTTACAAAACTCTTACGTAAAAAAAAGCACAAAACTAGCACGGTTTCAGATAGTTAAAACCCATCACAAGGCTTAATAAGAAATTCTCCAAAATCCCACTCAAAACGGCTTCAAAATTACTGCCACAAATTAGCCTTAGCCAGTTATAATTCCCTAACTATAGACTTATTACCTTCACACACAACGTGCTATCTATTCACCAAATCCTCATCAATCATCAGCAAAACACTAAAACATTTGCATTTCTGACTAATTTCATTTTCTCATTGGCGGTAATCAAATTATTAATTCAATCCCGTATGAGTTGTTACGTTACTGGGAAATGCTTAACAAGCTTTCGAGCATACTCGACGTATGCGCAATATAAAAATAGTAACCACATCAACAGCCACCACATTACCATAGAAAAACATGCAAGTCAAGTGAGTCTATTTAAAAAGTAATTTTCATTTCTAGCTCTCAATTGGCGCACTGACTCAGCTGATTATAAAAATAACAATGATTCCCGATTCCCACACACATACCAACGGAAATCAACCAATTGAAATGCCAAAAGTGTGAATAATGACCAAGTACATAAATAATAAATAAATATATGCATGAAATACGACAGAGCAGAGTTTAACCTTTATAAATTTTGCAAATATAGATATTTGTAATAAAGCTCAACACGCGACTACGAATGACCAATATTTTGCACGCAAAGTGCAAAAAAAAAAAAAACTGCTGGCAAATGGCGGGAGTTGTTGAGGTAACACTGAAATAGTGATGTGCACGTGATGCGATGTCCTCGTGAGGCGTTGTGCGCATTGGTAATTAAGTTGAAAGCAAGTCTCAATGTTTGTACAATCGTATTTCTCACACTTTTTAAACGATATCAGTAAAAATATAGCCAATGCATAAGTGTGAGTGCTTTCTAGGCAAATGAGGCAACTTTCCGTTAATGACAAAAGTAATATTTTTCATGAATCATACAAAATAGAAGTTTTATAATAAAAAATGAGCCATACTATAGCAATTTCTGTGACATATGCGTGTAAATAAGTTGATTTAGAAAAAGTTTTAAAACCCAACCACGAGGAATTCTCAACGCCTTCATAATATCACGAGCAGCGTCATGACATTCTCTACAAGTTTTATCTGTTCTCATTATTTCAATATATGAACTTAAAGTCTCCACCTATAACAACCAGAGTTTGTAAACAAGTTAACATCTGTATAACAATTATACCCAGCGATTACCATATCCGCACGCAATGACTTATGTCTATCACGCACGATTCGATAAATTTCCATAACAACTAAACGAGCGACATTCAAATTAAAAGTATTTCTTTTATAATTACAAAATGGGGCGTCAATATAGTTGCATTATTAAAAAGCTTGCCTCAAACCTCAGAGAACTGAACCAAATGTTATAAATCGGGCCATTATGCACACACACACATAGGTATTAACTTTGACACACAAATGTACACACACACAACCACATGTAAAATAACAATTGTCGAACAACAAAAAAGAAAAGCATCGACAACGACAACAACGTCGGAATCAATATGATTGTTGTGTTTACACAGAAAAAAAAAATAATAAAAAAACAGACACACCAGCAGCAGCTGCATGCAACATCGATAACGTCATGGATGAGGAAACGCGCATTTTTGCATAAAAGACACGCACGCACGCAAATATAACAACAACATACACAGCAAATAGAGAGCACAGGAGCGGATTAAGCAAAAATGTGGGTGCACATGAACTGAAGGTTGCATAAAAGAGACATCCTTATAAAGAAGCTACCAGCCGAATGGAATGAAAAATTGGGGAAAAAAAGTTAAAATATTTCCAAACAAAGCAGTCAAAAGATCGACATTGACCAAGTTGGGGTTTCCATACTTAGTGATTGGCCAAAGATGCTTGATTTGAGAAATCAATATTAGAGAGGCATTTTTTTCATCTGAAATTTCTGCTCCAAAATAAATTTGTTTGTATATTTGTTTGTAAATAACCAAATTTTTGATCTGCAATTGATATAAATTACCCAACGCCTTTGGCGATATTCCTGCCGTGGACAAAATATGAAATATAATTTTCACTCAAAGTCTTTTTTGTCGCAAAGATAACTCACCAAATTCAAGTAGTGCCAATGATAGCGTTACGAATGTCTGAGGGATTGCAGAAATTTAAATTTTATTCAATATTCTTAAGCACAGCATATTACGGATTCGATATTAAGTAAACGATGTAAAGTATTTGATATCAAGTATACGATATGAAGTATACGATATGAAGTATACGATATGAAGTATACGATATGAAGTATACGATATGAAGAATACGATATCAAGTATACGAAATTACTACTTATTCGATATCAAGTATACGTAGCAGAGCTTTTAAGATAAAGTGTAAAAATTACCAGTGTTTTAATTTTCTGGCAAGAAATAATTAACAAAATTAGCTTCAGAGTTTGCACCAAGTTCATTTCAAATTTCAAATTCGCATTTTTTTTAAAGAAATCACAGAATTTCTACACGAAATAAATGTCGCTTATCATTTTGAATATGTATGCCATATTAAGTATACGTATTAAAAGACAAAAGCGTTCTACAACGCGTACTTTATTATAGTTTCAAATTTCAAGTTTTAAAAACTGCGCCAAAATTGTGTGTATCTTGAAAACCAGCAATGCTAAAAGCAAAAAGTTTGAATCAGTTTCAGTTGCAGCTTATTTTCATTACTCTTTGAGTTTTGACTGCTTCGACTGGCCACAATGGCTGCACGAAAACTTTGCTTCAACGGATGTCCGCATTCCCACAACCAAACAGACCACACCCCACACGCTGCGCTCCTGCTGGAGTAGGCAGATGTGTGAGTGTGGCTGTGAGTGTGTGCATTGGCACATTTATCCCATGGCAAGTGCCTTATATAATATGTCAGATTGCCAACAGCATTGGCATTCAATGTTTCACATATTGTATACGCCTTTTTTGTGTTCATTTATTAATTAAGAACTTAAAACTTAATTCAAAATATATATCGATTGGTTGGGAATCCTTTATATATACCATTTTTTTTTGTGTTTTTATGGCCGCCATTTTTCGTACGCATGACTGCATTTTTAATATAAACTGGGATTTTGTGCTGTGCCTTTTGTTAAATGCACAATAAATTGAAGTGATGTGTTAAAAATATTATATGAAAAGTAGAGTAATATTTATCTGTTGAAGTTGAAAAGAAAAACATGCAGCCTGACTGACTTTAATCATGCTTACTTGAAACCTAAACTAAAGACAAGTTTAGCAAACATTTAAAAGAATTTCTTCTTCAATAAATAATCGCCTAAAAATTGTTATTTCTAAAATGGAAATTTAAAAATTTAAACTCAAATTAAAGCAAAAACCATTTACAAGTCTTGTCATCTAGCATTGGAAGAGTTGAGGCATGTTAAGTATGCTGCATTTTATTTTGGCAAAACTTTACATATTTTATGCAGTTTTTCAGAAGTTTTCTTACTTTACTCTACATGTATTTTTTTTTTTTGCTTTCGCATTGAATAATTTATTAAAAGCAAAACAAAAGTGCAAAAGATGCAAAAAAGTTGCAAGCTAAAGCTAGCTTGGCTGGCACTCTCTCTTGTGCCACAGGCTGCGCGCCCCTTTTGTATGATGCGTGCTGTCAGTTTTGTATCTGTGCCCAAACTGCATGTAGCATATGTACAATGGTATATATATATATATATGTACGTATATATATGCATGTCCTTGACAGCATTGCAACTATAATGTTGAATGCGCAATTTCATATATGCGCATATACAATATACATGCAACAGTCGCACACGCTGCAGTTGCATTTGCAGTGTGTTGCAGGTCGCATTTCACATTTCATTTCAGTTCAAGTTGTGTTTTGCTGCAAATTTATTTAGTTTTCCATCTTGTGGCATCTTTGGGGAAAACCGAGTGCACACACACATGCACACACAAGCTACAAGTCATACTTTGGCTGACATGCAACATGTCAACTGCTTTGCTAAAACCAAATTACACATACGCACTGTGGTGCCGCACTAAGCTTAGAAGGGGCGCAAAAGCATTTGCTTCACAGCAGATTTTTTCCTTTTCTTTTTTTTTCAAAGATGAAGACATTGTCATGCTTGTCAGCAGGCACATATATACATGCTATGTACTATACTAATAATGCCCTTATGTACTTAGCCTTACACACATATATATAAATCTTTATGTATGTGAAATATATGGGTATTGACTTTATCATAAGCGTAAGTTTCATGCTTGAATGCACAGCATCAGCTTTTTGACATGTCTAAAGACTTGTAAGCGCCCGTAAGGCAATATGTAAGCTACTTCTTTTTTTTTGTGTCTTATTGTCGTTGTTGCAGCTAATAGCTCCTTTTAAAGTAAAAAAAAAAAAGCGGCAACAATAAGAGCAAAGCACACAAAGTGTAGTCCTTATTAAAATGGTCGCAGCAGAAACAAGAAAAAATAACTACATGAAACTTCTAGTGACTTTGAGTCCGCAATGCTTAGATTAAGTCGGATGCTGTGGAAACTTCAACTAATTAAGATGAATCGGGCTCTTAGGCTGCTGCAGCTTTGCTTAATTTTTGGTCGATATTAAAGTTTCGCAAAATAAAGTACCCAATGGAATACGATTGAAGCAACTATCTCTTTACTAAATACGAAACAAAAATTTATAGATTTTCGAAAATCGATAGAGCCGAACTTACTCACACGGAGCAACCTGAAGTCACATGGACTAAGATCAGGCTAGCCTACTGTGACTGCTAAGGATGTAACTCACGAAAAACAAAAGCGGTTGTGCAAAAATATTACATCTTGTTCAGAGCTTGGGACTCGTAAGTATCTCATGGAGCATCACAAACGATTAAGCTGGTAACTGCATGGAGTTTTATGAGTTTGTTTTACCCCTTAAGCTGACTTTTGTCAGTCAAAATTATTGGGTTCAGTTTGATGATTGATTTCATTTTGTATACAATTTGAATGATTTCATTTTGTATACAATTTACCAAGATCGAAGCATTATTAAAAAGACAAGATCTGCCTTAAATATTAAAAATATGTAATTTTCACTTTAAAAAATTTTTCACGGAAACTCCATTCAATACAATACAATTGAACGAAATTAAATTATACAAATATTTTTGCTATAACAGTTTACCATATTAAGTATACGTCGAGTAGACAATATTAAGTATACGCCCAGCATGCAACATATGCTTTAGATCATCTCACACATATTATTTATGCCTATAAATCGTGCCTTATGGAAGAAAAGATGCAAACACATAATATAAGTTTGCAGAAATTAATTAAATAATTGTACAGCATACACATTTTGCTCTACGATGCGGCACAAGCATCTTATGCGTTTGCACAACCTCAGCTGGAGTTCCCCAAGTTAGTGTACTCAATCCTCTAAAGTCTCTATACTTCGGACATCCCGATAGATTGCCAGCTAACAGCCCAGCTAGTATAGTCTAAGATCCTGAGCACAATTTTTAGTCCACCGTGGTAATTACGGAACGAGAACATCCACAGGGATCTCAAAATCAACAATGTTAGCGCAATAATTGCGAAGAAAAATGCAGAACACCTGGAAAGGCTTGCCTCACATTCGAATTCAAAGTCGACTGCACCGCAACGATCGACCCGACCAGCGTTAGGGCATTCATGCGAATTCAAAATACAATGAACTAGTAATGGAATTAGATTTGAAAAAAAAAAATCGCATAGTGTTTGGGAACTTAGTTTCTAAAGTAACTTGTTCGCTTCACTATAGTCAAATATGTAATATAAGTATACGCGACAGCGCATTCAAGTGTAAAGGCTTCGAATACAAAATTCGCAACTTTTTAGTAAGGGGCAGCCTTTGTCTAAAAGATGCTGGAATTAATTAATTTTTACTTTAATTAAGCATGCAATATTAAGTGTTAGAGAGCTCTCAAAAGTAAAATTTACAACTATAACGCAGAGTGTATCCTTGAATGCCTAAAACGATTGACGGCTTTTGTCTGCTTTTACAACGATACGCACACACAGAGAGACTACATCACACATCATACAAACACACACACACACACAACAAGGCCTAAAAACTTGTAACTAAATTTCATCAGAGAATTTTCAACACTAAATTGCCATTTGCGTGAGCCGCATATAAGTCGGAATCATTCACACGCACTCCCTCGAACTCCCTCACACACTATAATAAGCTGCCATGAGTCATAGCGCAAGCGAGATAGAACGCATACCCCATTCCCGCTCATTCCACCAAAATTGACGACATAAATGACATAAAAATCGCATTAACCCATATTTGCACTAAAAACGATGAGGGCAACATTGTTGGCGGCGGCACAAACGATGAGGGCAACACTGCTGGCTGACTGGCTGGCTGGCAATAAGTAAAAATCGTTTGGCGGCGAAAACCAAATCAAATTACACAGCAGCAAAAGCAGCGCAGTCGGCGTCAGCGGCAGCAACGAGAAACATTTAACAACAGCAGCAGCAGCAGCAGCAGCAGCAGCGGTGACAATATTCGGCAGAGATGATATTTTATCAAAAGCATTGAACAACGCAACGACGACATCGAGCAGAGAGCGGCAAAATGTAACGGAAACGGAAAGTAAAGGCAGCCATTTTGTGAACTCATACTCATTGAGCTGCTGTTGCTTGAACAAATGAGCAAAGTGCAAGAGAGAGAGAGAGAGAGAGAGAGAGAGAGTGTGAACGTGTGTGTGTAAAAAGGGCCAAGGGCCACAAGACAGGGTTGCCAGGTTGCACGAAAACAGTTGCCAATTAAAGAAATGTTTGGAATATGTGCAAACTATTGCAGCTTAGCAAAAAGTTTTGCCTTTCAGGCAGGCAAGTGCCACAGCATCTATTGCTAATTAGAAAAACTGAAGTATATGACATACGAAATATTCTTATATATTATGATAGTTGCATGTACACTCTAGCAAAATAACAGTTTGCTTTAAACGACAAACTGACAACGACAAATTAAGTTATAACCAGAACTTGTTACTTAACTGCACTGGCAATTATTTGCAAATTTATATAGCCCAACACGTCGTTTGTGAGTTGCAACCCTGGCAACCCTGTTGTAAAGCCAGTTAAATCGACAAGTGAAATTAAAACTGCCGTTTACCGAAGCATACCTGTGTGCATTGTGGGTTAATTTACACTACTGCACACACACACGCACACTGGCACACTGGCACACACCTGCCAAGTAATACATAATAATTTATGTATGTGAATTTCTTGTGTCTTGCCTGCAGGCGGCTACCATGTGAAGCAACATCCTGGCTTTCCCAGCACAGCCGTGCACACTGTAAGTTGCCAAGGCGCTTCACTTACTGCCTTGGCTGCTGCTGCTGCTGCTACTGCTGTTTGTTTGCCATGTTAATTTGCCCAGGCAGGATAATAAGCACATCCTACCAGCAGTAACAGCAACAGCTACATGTGTTGCCTTTTACACAATTTTTGTTTTTTTTTTCACTTTACTTTTGGTATATTGGCGGCAACTTTGGCTTGCAGCAGCTGCGGAAATTTGTTAGCACGTTAAAAATAAATGATTAGTCAAAATTATAGCTGCTATTTATTTAATGAATTTATATTTTATTTGAATGACGCTTTAAGTTATTTATATTTTAGGGCCGGATGCGGCTCATTAAAATGCAAAAACTTGGCCACAAACACATAACAAAGGCCCACGTTGGCACTAAACTCACACTCTGCACTCTCTTGGGCAACCAATTAAGCTACTTGATTTTATGTGAAAATAATCATTAAAAGCATAATAAAGTTAAACTTTCTTAAGCAGCTTGCGAATTGCACACACACACAGTATATATACACACCACTCTGCGGGATAACAAAAGCAAAAACCAGTTAAGAGTTTGGGCAGAAGGTTCTGGGCTCCTCTCTGAAAAACAACAGTGCAAAAGCTGTCAACTAGAAATATTTAAAGCATCCATCGCACCAGCACAGTTTGGCTTTAAGCCAATTGCCTGCTGCTCCAAAGAAACTAGGGAAATGCTTGCATAGCGTGTGGCTGCTGCCATGACTAACGCCCGCCTTTTGCGCAATTTTCAGAACAACAGGGAACACGAACACAGTGCGCCAAGCCAGAAGGACAGCGACAGCGGCAACAACGAAAATAGTTGGCAGCTCTGGCAGCGCAATTTTGAAAAACCCTAACGCTTAGGGTATAAGCGGGATATGTGCAGTTTGTGAGCATTTAAGCAACAGCATAGGAGCAGACTTTTATGATACTTTAAGAATATATCTTGGTAAAACGTTGATATGACCAGAAGATCATGTAGCATTTTACAATATTTCTACTTGATCTCTGAGCGATCACACAGCCGCTACGTGGCGCTACTTGTAGTTATCTCAGTAATATCAAGTCATGCGATTAATAAAGGTCAGTACTTTTGTAGCTCTAGAAATTGAAGCCGCTTTTAAGGGGAGTACATTTAACTCGTACAAAATTGATCTAATTCCCTGTTCTACATGTACAACAGCAACTTTAAGCCCAACTTTAAGGACTTACTCAACCTAAGCAACTTTCCAAGTCATTTTTGTGACAACAAACAAACAAAACTCTTTTCGAAATTTGTCTGCACAACCACCCACAACCACAGCAATCGATTTAGCGTGTTTCCTGCGTTTCACAGTCCTTGATGAACCAAAAACTATTTCCCAAAGCTTTTCTTTTTCATCCAACAGGAAAAAGCAAAAAGAAATAGAATGCTGCTGTGGCAAGCGGCTACAGGGTATCCATGGTATATGGGTATCCAAGTCTTGTTTAAACATTCTTAAATTAGGTATTTTTTTGGATCAGCAGAGCGTTCAAAGAGGCAGTGGCAAGCAGTCAAGCAGTAGAAAACTACTGCTCTTTGCTCTTGGTTCTTGCTTTAACGCGCCGTCAAGCATGCAACAACAGTGTGGCAACGTTGGGCAGGCAGCAAAAGGACGTGCTGGGGAAAAGCATTATAAAATTATACTCAGCCAAACAGAAAATGCAACTATTGATTTTAAAATGAATTTATATACTACCACTACTTATGTGCTAACCCATATACCAGCTACTTGCATGGAGCAAGCAACAACTACAAGCTGATACCTATCTTTAGGTGAACATATCTATCTGCAGAGTACTATGTTTAGGGATATATTTTGGCAGCTGCAGCTACTTGCAGTGCATACCAAGTGGGGGAAAAATGGAAAATAGATAGCTGCATTATTGAAATATGGCTTGGCATACAAAAACAGATGTTGGGGGAACACAATGGCCATATATCAGCAAGCGAAAACATGGCCAGCGGGTAGCCCGCCAGCTACGATTTATTAAATTTAAAAAAATTGCTTTAAAATGTTGATTTATGAAAGTATTGATATGCCAGCAGTATTACAGCTTTCTGTTTGTTTGTGTCACAGGTACTGAATCTCCTTACTGGCACGCGACAATGGTACTGCAGCTCCAACAGCAGTCAATGGCAATCATTTCAAAATTGCTGCAGAATTCCTAAAGCCAACTGCCATCCTGCAACTGCAAGACATTTGCCGATAATTACTTTGGCTGATAATTGCAAAATCTGTGCTGCTGCTGTTGTCCAACAAACATAGTAACGCAGTTGGCATACATGACGTATGCGTAATGTAACACAAATTCTATCACTGAAGGCACAACTAGAGAAGCACGCCCCAAAGCCCAAAAAGGCTTGAGCAATCATTTTTCATTTTTGGAAAACAGCATTCAAAAAAAAGGAGAGGAAGTACACACTGTAGGTGTGGCGCACGAGAAACTAAGCCATTTTCAAATGAAATTTTAACGAGCACATAAACACTTCAAGCGTGCACAAACATGACGAGCAGCGAGACTAAGAGCAGAGAAGCGAACACATTGTGCAGCCGGAAGTGTCAGACAGGAAAAGGCGCACAGGAAGTCGCGTAGCGCATAGGCAACAGCTGTTAGTTCGTGTGTGTGTGTGTGTGTGGCAAACGCCATGAAGCGTAACAGGATGTTGTAAGCTGTGTCTGTGCGCCACTGCTGTCACATGTTGCATGCAACACAACACCCACACACACACACACATACTCCAACAATACCAAAACTGATTATTAATTGAATTTGAAATGTCTGTTGAAAATGGTTTTTCCCCGAGAAAAAAAATCCCAGCTGCCCAAAATTAATGAAAAGCGCAGAGCGCGCGCACACACACACTCACACGCTGCAATTAATTACTGACAACTTGCCACAAAATATAAAAAATGACTTCGATGCCACCGTCGCCGCCACCGTTGAGACTGTTGAGCTCTTCCAAAGTCCTGCCAACGCTATCAAACTTTTTCACACCAGCTAACGCTCTTTAATTGAAATGCAAAAGCATACGGGGGCAAGCAGAGGGCTGCTTTCGAAGAGGCGAGCACGTGAAGTGGATTTAAAAATACGGAAAACTGAACTGTTGCTTTTGGGATTTTCCAGCCGGCAACGTACGAACAACTTTTCCTCTATAAGCCGCAGCGTAAGTCCTTTGCATGCACTGTACACTAATATCTGTATATGGCGTATATGTATGGTGGGTGTATGTATGTGTGAGAGTTTTGGGAGTTTTCGCAGGATGTACGTGATTTTTATTTCTTTTAGTTTGTTACGCAGAAAGCCATTACTTTTAATTTTGTGTGTGGCTTATGAAAAATTCTGCCCAGGCTTAGTTTGGCAGTCAGAGATATTTGCGACAGAACAAAAGCTAGAGAGTGAGAAAACGAGACAGAAAAAGAGAGAGATACTCCAACAACTTTTTGTAGATGCTTGAATAGCAATATACAGGGTGGGCCATTTAAAGTGGAAGCAACGTTTTGAAGGACAGATTTAAAACTTTCAACTCGTGAAGCTACTCGGTATTTAAAGTGAAAACAGATCGACCAATGTGCATAAGCAGAGCCTTCACGTAAAGTAGCAAGCAACTTACTTCACTTTTCAGAAACGCTTTTTAAACTTCAGCTAAAGTTCCTCAACTTGCATTCAATTGTCTTTAAAGATTATTCTTTCTTTGTTAGCCAACACCAATGCTGCCGCCTTCAGGCAAATTCAATATCAAAACTTTCCAACATGACTGCTTACAACTTGCCCGCTTAATTTTACTTGAATAAACTCGTTATCCCTGATTTCGTTAAGAAAATTATGTCATTGCTCATGGCTAAAGCATTTTCCGTTCGCTAATCAAGTTTTTTAAATCTTATCAACTTATCAGCTTTAACAACAAAAAAGCTGCAAACAATTTTTGGCTACTCGCAAGTTTTAAATTACCCTCGAGATAAGGTGTCGCGGGTAAGCAAAATAGAAAAGTGCAAGAGATAAGAGACGGTGATAACGTTTTATATTTGTTTATACAAAAAAAATACTTTTGATAAGACAAAAAATCAAAGTTATTAACTTGATGACTCTATATACACTGGCAGCACACAAATCAGTATTTCAATATGACATGAATGAGTGAATGAATGAACCAATGATTCATACAAATTGGCCATGTTCAAAATGAAAAAGGCTTAAAAAAAAGAAACTAACCAAAACTTGCACAAAATTTACTATGCAAAAAGAGAAAAACTAATAAAAGAAAGGAGTAAAACTTTTTAACAAGAACATAAAAATTGCTTGAGGGTGGCATGTTAGCACGAGGGTTGGCGAAAGATGTTATATATCTGCGTAAGATATAACAAATGTTTTAAATAAATTTACAAACAAAAATTCATTTGCTTAAGAGCGAATTACAAAATATTATGAAGAGCAAAAAAAAAACTGTTAATATAGATACTTTAATAGATTTTTCTAGGTAAATAGCGTCTATTTATTTGCTAGCTATGCCAGTGCTAGGCAAAAGTACCAGTGCTGCTGGGTGGAATCGAACCAACGACCTGCGGTACCATCGTGCTACCGAGGTACGCACATATTGAAATTGCTGCTCTACAAAATTTCCATCATGAAAAATACACTTTGCCAAACAATATACTTTGTTGGCTTGCTGCACAATGTTCTTAATCAACCCTCGCATATGTTGCGCGCTGGCTTCAGGTGCTGTCGTTATAAAGCACATGCACACACGCACACACACAAACACTCCTACAGCTAATATATATTTTATATGTCAAAGAGAAATTGCCAATAAATTGGGTAGACATTAAGCTGAACTGCTCTTTTTTTATTTTGTGCTGTGTGGGTGTGGGTGTGTGTGTTGGGTGTTAAGCTCTTGAGCAGAGAGTGTGTGCCAAAGCAGGAAGAGCAAGCAGAAGCGAGAGAGAGTGAGAGTGTTGATGTTTTTATGTCGGTTGGACAAATTTATGACTATTCATTAAGCAATTTTCTTGCTCACGCTATTCAAGCAGTACTATTTTTATTTTTTTCTTCTCGTTTTTGGCGCTCTTTTCGTTTTGGCTATTATTTTTCTCTTTTTTTTTGTGTTAGTTGACAGCAGCAACAAAGCCGCTCAATATGATGTTTATTGCTGTGAGTGAAAGAGCTAGCAAATCAATGACTTTTTGTTTGTTATCTCAAACAAAAGAGAGAGTGTAGAGAGTGAACAAGAGATTGGCAAACATTTTTCATAATCGCCTTTGATAGCTGTGTGGCCCGGCCCGAGAGCGCAAAGTAGCAACAACAGCTGTCTATTTTAAAAAGCAGTTCTCCATTCCCGTGTTTTCCCGTGTTTAAATTAATTTGAAATTAATCTGTAGAAGATTTCGAATATCTTGTCCGCAAAATAATAATTTTTAGACAAAGTATGCTCGGAAATATTTAAATTAATTTGAAGATTTGTAGAAGATTACCAAGAATTTGACTGCAAAAAATTAATTTTTAGAGAATTATTTGTGAATACATTGTGGAGATATTAGCCCTAGGCCAATTGGCAATAGTTTTGGGAAAAGTACAAAATTTTGGGGATTTATGCTTGCCTAAAGTTTTGTTTATATTTTTCTAAGTATTAAATTCACCACTTTCTACAGTTTTCCAATAAATGTATAAGTATAATAATCAATTAAAATCGATATTATATAAACGTAGACATTTGTCTAGATTATTGTAGATTGCAAGTAATTTCTGCAGCGCATCGTAAAAATGGAACCATTCCGATAATCCGAAGTGCAGAAAGTCTTCGAGAAAACCTGAACTTGCCTTCACATGCGCAGCAAAACCCAATGAGGGACCAGCTAGGTGTGACACATTATCAACTGCTGAAGCCAAATATAAATCGATACCGAACGCAGTTAATGAGCCGAGAACTAAACGAAAAACAACCACAACAAAAGGGAAGACATGACAAAGCCATTCTTAAATACGACAATGCTCGACATCATATGGCAGAAGTGATCATAAAATACTGGGAAACGTCGAAATGAGAGATTTTGCCCCAACCACCATGCTCACCAGATGTTGCCGCATCCTACTACCAACTGTTCTGATCGATGACACACAATCTAACTAGGAAACACTTTCATTCATATGAACAAGTCTTTTAAGTCTTTGGATAAACTAGAAAGATGAGCAGTTTTTCCGAAAGTAGTGCAATCCTTACTTTAAAGTAAACAAAGTTGTATTGTACGTTGTTGTACTTAAAATTGAAATTAGACAACAGCAAGTTGTAATTATTTGGAAAGTTAACTTATTCCCATAAATTTATCAAAAAAAAAAGATTGTTCATATCTAAGAGTGACAGCAAATCCATAAAGCTTCTTTCGCGCGTACTCAACACTGTCGGAGCTTGTCTTTCCGCTGAAATAACTTTAATTACAACAATATTTTATACCCCACACAACTGTCAAGCAGCAAATTCTCAGAACTTAATATAACAATAACCCAAAAAGCAGAAGCAAAAAAATAAAATGGAAGTGAACTCAATCTCTTCACGGGAACTGCAGCCAAATCACAACCAACTGCTAATTGCAATAATTGTATAGCATAAACTTGATATATATTCTCTCTCATTAGCTGAATTGTATCGATTTTCAGTTTTGGATTTATGCGCTCACATAATGGGGTTTTGCGGCTGTGGCAAGTCCGTCCAGTAAGTGCTGACACTGACCATGGCTCAAACTAACCGCAATGCCAGCATGCTCCCCATACGCCCCCGCTCTCTTTGGAACCTAACACAAAAGCACATACTTGTCCGCAGCTTAATTGTATAATCAAAGCATCCGTCTGACCAAGGTCAACAGTAGCCGTACAGTGTGACCAAAATGGCGTACACTGTGACCAGCCATTGGTCAGCCATCTTGGATTAGAACAATCCAATACAGACTCAACGCAGAGCAACACATCTGTCATGGTATGCGTGTGTTTAATTTGCAATATACACACGACCGCCCTAGACACTTGAGGGTAATACACGCACACACACTCGTACGCACTGTCACTTACAAACACACACTCCCACACACACGCACACACACCCACACATTCAGAAAAACCGCTTATACATGCAAACATTGTTGCGTTTGCAGAATTTCTAAATAAATCAAAATGTATTGTCAAAGGACAAAAACAGGCCAAATGAGGTAATCCTTGGGCGGAGTCGGCAAAAATGTCGCTGCATACATTAGGGGTGTTCACGCGAGCGCGCTCTCGCGCCAAAAAAACTTGTCAAATTATTATAAGCCTTGACTAATTTGAAGATTTATGCGCACGTATAAAAACCAATATGCCATGTAATTGCTTCGGAGCGAGCGAAAGGCGTGCTACAGTGGCAACTAACTTGGAGCTAACTTTGCGGATGGTGAAATTCTATGAGGTAGCAACAAAATTCTTAAGAACCTCACAGCACATGGACATTAAGAAGTGCAAAAAATTCTAATGCCGCGTGTGACTTGTTTCAAAGCAAAGTGCTTTCATCTATTTCTGTTAAATCTACAATATATCAGGCCTACCTGAAATAGGCTGGATACCCCAAGGTGCGCAACAACACACTCTTTGCATTCTTTGTGCGTCAGCACAGCTACTCTTCGTAGCACTTGGAGAAGTGCATTATTTATGAATCTATTTCATTTCGTGTAAAATGACTGAAGGAAAAATACTACAATACACAACTACTCTGCTGCGTGTTTCAAAAATAAAGCAAGTTTAAAATCAAGAACATAGTGCAGCGTCATTGCAAAACCTCGACAAGGCATTGAGCGGCATGAGTCAGCACACGAAAATGTTTTAATAGCCAATAAATTGGATGTCGCATAAAATGTTTCGACGATAATAAAAGCAATCCTGGCGTTTTCGCACTTAAGCTTGCTGCTGCGGGAATAAATCAATTTTCAACGAAACAGCAAGGACAGTTGTCTGAAGCTAGTATTTGATTCCGCATTTAATTATATTATAGAGTTAACTCTAATTAGCGCATAAAATCATGACATTTTTTGAGATACTCTTTGTCATCTACAGTTCGTTAGCAATATTTCCAATTTTTTTTTTGTTTTTTATCTTTTGCTTATAGTTTATGCGACTATTACTAGCTATTATCCTGTACCGGTCCTGCACTTTATCCTTAAGTTGGTCAAGATAGGCAAACAGTTTAGTGCACATTGTGCCCAACTTAGCTGACAGGGCCAAAAAATGTTATTGCCCACAAATTTATCTTAAAAGCAGATCTTGAGTAACCTTTATCTGCGGGGCATGTTTATACAGACACACTCACACATACATACGCACAGACACATTATATATTATATATCTGTATATTGTATATATGTATTACCCAATTTTGGTATGCGTGCTATCATCGTTTTTTTTTTTTCTTCGCTGTGTTATTTGCTTTGTGTGCCCATCAGCTTTTGTTTGCTTATGCTTTCCTTGGTCCTTGTCCTTGCGTGTGTTTCGCAGTTTTTCTTCTTATATTTCCTTATATATATATAATATATTGTACATACATATACCTATAAACAGATACATATATATGCCAAAATTTATGAATTTATGCATGGCAATTGTAATTGTTTTTGCATAAGTATGCGTTGTGCTTTGTCTCAACAATGTGCGGCTTGTCTCTTTGTAGTTAGCGTTTACTGCTCAAATAGGTGGCAATTAACACCTCAGCAAGACAACTTAATCTTCATTGACATACAGAAAAAAAAGGTTGAGCAGCCGAGGCGATATGGCTCTTTGTAGGTAGCGTTTACTGCTCCATTAGGTGGCAATTCCCAACAAAGCACTACCAAGTGACAAACGTTTGAAAAACGTAAATTAACTTAATCTTCATCAGCATGGAGCATACATTATTTAAGCAAACAAAGGCACTACCAATCGCTAAGAGTTATAGATAGTTGGTAGCATTCAGTTGATAACACTTGGGCAAGGGTGTGTTGTTTAATAATAAACAAAAATCGGTAAGTTCCTTAAGGGTTCAACAAAGCACTGATGAGAGCTCTGTGCGCATTGTAGCAGTTAACCAGCCCCAGGTACTGCAGCTGTTTGTCTACATGTTTATATGCGACACCATGCCTACACAATAGCTTCAGAAAATATTTTAGCATCATTTGCTATTTGCATGCATTTCATAGCGTTCCATCTTAAATTTTTACCCAATTCTCCATCAGACTTCTTCGAGGCGTTCGTGCGTGCTAACTCCCGCATCCACTTGGCTTACTTTGCCATTGGCTGCGTCAAGTGTTCTCTGCGCCTAATATCATTTGGTTTTTTTTTTATATTTATGCATTGTATATTTGCTTATTTCACCTAAAAGGACGAGGACGACGACAACGGGAACGAGAACGACAAGGACGATGACGACGCTGCAAACGATAGCGACTAGGCTTGGAAAAATTTAAAACTGCCATAAATTAAGCAGCAACACCTTAGGGACGCCCCTAAAGGCCTATTAAGCATATTATATTTTATGAATTATATGAATTGCTATGATTTTGGCAGCAAATTAAAATTGATCTGCGAATTAAGGTCATGCGCCGGGTGGGTGAGCAGCGGGCGCAACAGCATAGGCCGTTGCAGCAGCAGCGCACTGCAAACATGGCCTTGCATCTGCTGCGCTAGTAAATCAATTTTCAACTTTTTATACACTGCGTTCAGGGTGGGGTGAAGGGGCGGGGCGCTTACCAAATAATTGGTTTGTGGCAGTTGCAAGATAACTGTTGTAGGCGGCAAATCGATTGGCCAACTGCCTTAGGACCAAAATGCTTATAAAATTGAAATTAAAAAAGTTTCATGTGGTCATTTATTTCGAGTGTTAAGTGTGTGGCCGTATATAGAGTACTTGGTTGCTAGCAGGTGGCGAAATCCCAGAAAATAATATAACTACGAAAGGTTCCATACATGTGGAAAAAAGTTCACTTGAAATTGGACATTTATATCTATAATAACAACAGTTTTGGCAGAGATTTAGATCGAAATCGCCAATTTTCTACAACTTCTTATCGTTCCAGCTGTTTTAAAACACTACAAAAATGTATTCTCTTAACTACAATATATATATCGACTAGATATAACTCACTCATACTAAAATTAGAGGCTTACATCACGATATTCAGAATTTCATATTTTTCAAGCTGTTGCCAAGCCCCATAGAATCATTGATAATTCTCAAAACTATAGTTTACAGCCTAGTCGAGACAACTTATACAGAGAAATTAGATGCTTATATAGAAATTTCAAAACTAACAGAACTTCATATTTTTCACACTCTTTTTGAGGTCAACAAATCCTTTGGTAATTCTCTAAGCTACAGTGTATAGACCAGTTGGCACATCTCACTCATACTGAAATTAGAAGGTTACATAAAAATGTTCAGTTTTCAAGTTGTAGTCAAACCCTATTGGTAACTCTCTGAGCTACAGTCTACAGCCTTATCGACACAAAACTCACTCATGACGCTTACATCAAAATTTTCAGATTTTCCGAACTTCATATTTTTTGCACAGATTTTGGGCACTATAAGTTCTTAGATTATTCCCTCAACTACAGTGCATAGCCTAGTCAACTAACTTACTTACATTGAAATTCGGCGCTTATATAGAAATTTACATTTTTTAGAACTTAATATATTTCAAATTACCAAAATTACAGTGTACAGCCTAGTCAGCACAACTCACTCACTTACGACGCAAACATAAAAAATTTCTAGATTTTTCAAACTTTATTTAAGCTCTACAAAAAACTTGGGTAACTCTCTCAACTGCAGTGTACAGCCTAGTCGACACAGCAGCACACTCTATGCTCTTCACTTTGCCGATTTTTTTTTTCTTTTTGCAAAAAGCAATTTAAATTTTGCGCTGTACACGCTGCGTATACATAATGTTTGTAAATTTTTCGTTTTTTTTTTTATTATTGTTTGCTTGTTAAAAGTTTTACGCGAAACGAAATTGAGTGGCTCTTGCTTATATATATATATATTTTTTGGACCCGTACCACTTGGAACTACTACAACTCAACTAGCAGCAACTAAAGCAGCGCCAAGTTTGCAACTTTTTTTTTTTTGGCCATCAAGGTGAGGCAACAACAATTCCAAGTCAAAATAAACACGCCAAAACGCAACTGACTCGAAAAAGAAAATACCAAAATATTTGATTAATTGTTGTTTTAATTAGAGTGAGAAAAAAAAGTACCAAAAAACTCGGCAATGTAATTACAAGACAAATTTACAAGAAATTTTGTACAAGTGCCCCGCCCACAAGCCGCCCACTTTTTTCCTTTCTCGTTTTTGTTCGTTTGTAATGTGGCTCACTCTGGCGCGTTGCTCTTTTGACAGTTAATTTATGTGAAAAGTTACAAGTGCCTAAAGCGTAAAAATGCGTGGGTCACCTTAACGCAAGCACACACACACACAAAATACAACAACTTGTTTATATAACAATGCCTACAAAGTCAAAGGTCAGCCATAGTCAGGCGGCACAGGCCAGCTGCGCCTCGTTTATATACACAGCGATAGAATGCATATACTTCGGAGCTATTTAAATTCGAATAACGATAATCTCAATTTCAAAAAATTACTTTTTGGAGTGACTAAAGACAATACAGGGTGGGCCATTAAAAGTGGCAGCAATGATTTAAGCCTTTCAATCTCAGCTCTTTTGAAACTCGTGTCGCTACTGGGTATTTAAACAACGGTGGAACTCTATAACTTTCGACAGCAATTACAGTTCAGGGTATGCGTGTTCTTCAACATCTTTCTTAAACATTTTTAAGGGATTTTTTGGATCAGCAGAGCCTTCATGTAGTGCGGCAAGCAGCACTGAAGATTGACTAATGTCATTGTACATCGCTCGGACCACTATTTATCGCATAATTGGCGTCGATTTAAAGATGTTTCCGTTCAAAGTCCAAATGGCACACAAACTGAACTCAACGGACTACCCGTGACGTGGCAATTTTGCCAAATGGACCATTGCAATGGCTGAGAACGAACTCCGCTCGACCTATCATATCAGACGAAGCATATTTCACATAGAATGGAAGTGTAAATAATCAAAATTAACGCATCTATGCCATTGGAAACCCTCAAATAGTCGAAGTAAAGGCTCTACACGATGAAAAACTGACTGGTGTGGTGTTTGTGCAGATATATTCATCTGACCCTAATTTTTTCGCAACGACAACTCTCAAGTTTTCGATGCTCATTGTTCCTGACAATGGTTTGAATGGCTGTTTGTTTCAACGAGATGGCGCAAGATGCCAATAAGCAATGCTCCTCAGACGAGTCATACCGAAAAATGTTAATTTTGATTAGCCAGCGATCGAAAACGCCGTAAACTAAGCACATTTTGTGCTCAAAGCCAAGCGATAGCATATTCAAAAAGTAGCTGAAACATTAAAAAAAAAAAAAAACCAATATGTCTTCATTTAATTTTTTTACAAGTAAATCTTTTCACTCCAAATGGCCCACCCTGTATTCAAAAAATAAATAATCTTAAATCACTATTTCGCTAAGTCTCTTAAACTCTTCAAAATATCGCCTTTCACAATTTTCGACAGCAAACAGAAACGCCATTGCCAACTTTGCAAAAAACTAAATCAATTTAATTCCTCACACAATTCACTTTTTTTTTTATTTATGCACAACCTGCCCCTTGTTTTCTCTCTGTGTAGCCAAGTTTTGAACGAACTCAAATGTTACTGCCCCAAAAAGCATGCTACACTTTGTTGTTTTTCGCTTTCTTATAAATATTACGTATGCGCCACGTTGTACAATTCATTTCTTGTTTCCATTTGATTTACGATGAGGTCAAAGTCAGCATTTGGTTTATTAATTTTGTACTCCTTCAAGTTGTTTGTTTCTTTGAAAAACAAATGGCGGGCATAATCGAATGGTTGGCTCAGGGCGCCGTACCCTACCAAAATTCGTACGCATATGGGCAGCCATAGAAATAAAAACGAACAAAAACAACAACAGCTAATCAAATTTGCAAAAAAAAAAAAAAAAAAAAATTTCAAATGCCAAGAAAACAAATTTCTCATAAATGTCACAGACCTTGGGCTGACTGTATATTAACATGAGCAGACAGCCTTCATAGTCCGCACTGACATGCCTCTAATAAACTCTGACTCTGTCTAAAGTTTGCCCCTTTTTTGGGAATTGTTTCTCGACTTTTTTTGCGCTTTTTGCTAAAACTTGGCACATATGCGAGTTTGCTGGCAGTGAGAATATGTGAGGCGTCTTGTGTATTGTTTTTCTTCTATCATAAAAAGTAATGAAAATTGAATTTTTTCAAGTTTAGAAAGTAGGACGAAAAATTGTGCATCGATTATGGCCAACTTTTGTTCGAGAATAGGCAGACTTTCCCATACAACTGAAAACATATTTTCGCAACTTACATACCTTGAGGCAAGACAGCAAATAACCCGCCGATCCCAAACTGCGTTGAACTAGTTCAAAAGCGTTTCGACGGACTCGGAATCGGACATCCGATTTTTTATTTTTTTTTTTTAATTTTGCTTTTTGAACCTCCTTATACCTTGGCAAGCCGCCGTAGCATTAGCTGATTTGGTTCCCAATCCCAAGGTTACGGTTCAAAAATCAAAGTTTTGCTATAAAAAGAGAAAAAAAATTGACAAGAAATATTTTAATACAAATTCTGCAAGTCGGTAATAGAAAATGATAATGAAATGCTCTATTTATGTAGGATGAAATTATGAAATGATGTATATTTTTGTAGCAACAATACAGCTTGATTCTCCGGAAAAAGTGCTCCTGAACAACAGAATGTATGAGAAACCAAAGCTGCTCTGAATTAAGATAACTCAGAGCTAAAACAATCTACTTTAGGAATTGTTTTCAAGGGGCTCCCACTCTCTAGTCAACTGTTTTATTATCACTCATACTCAATGATTGCCATTGTAGTGACTACAATTACCACAAAATCAACATCGAGAACTAATATATTGTGGTATTGCTAAGCTCTCTTCGATTCCTGAAATCTTTAAGTAGATTGTTTCTTCATAATTGCAACACTTTGATATTGACCACCGAACATCGGTTTATTGAAACCTTGGTCCAATTC
The DNA here is from genome assembly GCA_035046065.1 of Chymomyza procnemis. NCBI lineage: Eukaryota > Metazoa > Arthropoda > Insecta > Diptera > Drosophilidae > Chymomyza > Chymomyza procnemis. Next base: position 2,741,457 of record JAWNOJ010000026.1, read on the forward strand.
TACAAAATTTATACAACTTTGTTTGGGTTTGTGTAACGTCGCTCTACTGCTACTCATCTTTTAGTACTTTCTTCTGTTACTAATAATGGTTTTACGGAAGAAAAGTGTTGTTAGACATATAGTATTGATTCTGTAATCCATAATCTTATCAACCGAGGTCTATAAGGTAGTTTTAATTTCTAAAGAGTACCACAAGCTAGCTATTCAGGTCCTTTGCTTTTTTTATTTATTTCTAAATTAACATTCCCAAGTAATCTCCCAGCCTTATGTAGGCGGATAACGTTAAACTTTGTGTGACCTAAATTGAATTTGAAAGCATGCATCAATGGTACAAAGAACCCAGCTATCTATTGACATATCCATAGAATTATACTATTTTATTTTCTAGTCAGTTTGAGAACTCTTGCAATGCGATAAGATAGATAGATTAGGGAAAGCCATTTATTTCATGTTTGTAACAATACAATTTTTAGAAAGAAATTTGAGATTACGATAAGAACTAACGATTTAAAGGAATCCAATCCTCAATTTTGTTTTGATATGATTGCTTAGGAACTCCAAAATTAAACGCAGATCTATCTATCTTGAAACAAACGCCAAGGCTTTTCGCCAATGCTTAGGCCAAGCTCTCTTTTACTTCCTCTGCTTTCAAATCACAAGAAACCAAAACGGTTTCCCGATCTCAAAAACCGAACCATGTCCATGGTCAACGTACCTAAAAAGTCACCCGTTAATTGTCAAGGAGCACAAACGCAAATAAACACACACGCGCGCGGACGAGGAAGGTGTCGGCCATAACATAAAATGATTTCACTTGCTCCTCGGGCATCTCCCTCAAAAAAGAGTATGTAATACCCAACGCTTTTTTTTTATGACCTTATTATAGAAAGTGGCAGCGTCAGCAGCGGGCGCCAAACAAGCCCAATGGCCCAAAAAGCAAATTACAATGCCACGTACTAGCGCTAGAAATGGAATCCTTGCCAGCTGCCCACCCGTACTCCACCACAAAAGGTTTGTTTTGCTTTTAAGACAACAAAAATGAAAGGTACCAAAAAACAGCCGAGAAAGATAAGCAGAGTGCTTTGACAATGAACAGATTATGCAAAGACGGCAAAGTTAAAACGTAAAGCAGATAATAATAAAAATAATAAAAAAAAAAGTAGAATCATAAAAAAATACACACTGAATCTCAACTTAGTTTCAATCTTTGAGCTTGTTTTGTTTAAATTAAAATAAATATCTTATGCCAGCATGGAATGAGAACGTTGAAACGATGATTGACATCTAGAAAAGTAAAAAAAATCCAACCGCCAGAAGATATACCCACATAAATCTCCCTGGTTCTCTTGTCTCTTTCCCCTCCCGTAAATGAATGCAAATTTAATAATCGCAAATTGTTTGCACTTCAATTTAATTTATTAATTTAAAGGAATAAAACAAAAATGCTAAACTTAACAACAGCCTGTGCATCTCCAAAGCGTCCACCTAGAAACCAAATCATTTATGAATAACGACCGGCGTATTTTATTGGATTTTCTTCTGTTCATCCTTAATACAACCCACCCACTACCTCAGCCCTTTTTGATTAAAATGCTACCAAGTTGTGCTCTGGGAGATGAAACTTATTGCAGAGACGCTTCGCAGCCTCTCCCTCTCTCTCTCTCTCTCTGTCTCTCTCTCGCAAACATAATGCGTTTATCGCTTAAATCTGACACTGGAAATTGCCTGCAGCTACCAACAACAACAACTCAACTATGACAACCCCGACAGTCCCCAGTTCTCTATATAGAAATATATCCCTACATCATACAAACCCTCCAACAAATGCATAGACAATGCCGCACAATGTGAGAGAACTTTAAGAACTATTCAAGTACAGTGGCTACCATAAGTAATCAACGCCCAAGTTTTCGCTAGTGCGAATTTTTTTTATAAAATAATAGGTGCTACTTGTTGAACTATGAAATATTTTAGAAAATTTTTTAATTTGATAAATTTTATATTAAATGAACTAAAATATTTAATCTTCAGTTTCTTAGAAATTTGTTTATTTCTAATTATTTTTTTCTTTTTTTTATAATTAATTTTTTTTTAAATTTCTTATGGTTTTGTTGTTTTATTTAATTTATAATTTTTATATAAAATTTAAAATAATTTAAAATTAAAAATAAAAAATTAAATAGTAATAGAATAAATATTAAAAAATTATATCACTTATATTGTAATGAGTTTTTTTTTAATGTATTTTTTTATAATTAACTATTATCTAATTTTAAAACAAATTTTAAAACTTAAAATTTTTTAAGGTTTTGTACATGTATTATTTAATTTATAATTTCAATAAATATGAATAAATTTAAAAAAAAATTATTAATAAAAAGTTATTAAAAAATTTTCAATAAAAAATTATTGATAAAAAATTGTGATTAAAAAATTATTAATAAAAATTACTAATAAAAAGTTATTAATAAAAAAATACTAATAAAAAGTTATCAATAAAAAATTATTAATAAACATTTATGAATACAAAATTTATAATAAAAAATTAAATAAAAAAATTATTTCAAATAAAAATTTTTAGCTATGAATTTTATTTTTTCTTATTGAACTTTTAAATTTGGTTATTTCTCTTGAATATTTAATACTTTATATACATAAAAAGAATATAAAAAATTAAATTTATATAAAATGTATCTAAAATATTTAATTCAAATTAATTTAAAACAGATAAAATACATAAAAGTTGTTAAGAATATTTGAAGTTAGACATTTACTTAGTAAAGAAATTATTAATTTATACAAAAATAATTAATTTATTATTTTTTTAAATAGTTAAATAATACATAAAAATTGGGTAAAATTTTACAAATTAGTTTTATAATATTTGTACTAATTCGTATGTATTATATATATTCTTTATTATTTTTAATTATTCATAATTATATATTTATTTTCATAACTAAATAAACTTTGTCTTTTTGTATAATTTACAATTTTGCTCACTTATGATGTTTTAAATTAAAAATATTTTTTTTAATTATTATGTATTGTATATGTTGTTTATTATTTTCACATTTAATATTTTTTTTGTTGCCATATTTTTTTATTTTTCATTGAAATATTTTTTTCCATTTAAGTATTTTTAAATTTGTCTTTTCTATTTTTTTTTTATTTTTCGTGTTACATTTTCTTTATTTTTCAATATTCAATATTTGTTTTCTTCATATTATAATTATTTATTTTTTTCATTTCATTATTATTTTCATTTCATTATTATTATTATTTTCATTTCATTTTTATTATAATTTGTTTGATTATTTTATTATTTGTTTTATTATTTTATTATTTGTTTTATTATTTTTTTAGTTCATTTCAATATTTGTTTAATAACTAAACTACTGCCAATAGTAAAAAAAAAAAACTATGATAAATAAATAATTCAAAGTAACTGAAGACGCAGTTCCCACGCGAATTGTTTTTAATTTGAATTAAATAAAACCTTTAGTAAAAAGAAAAAATAAGGGCTAACATTTTTGTTGTACTAATTTAAACCGAATATAGCAGCTAGGAAACACGAGTTCCTCAAAACTGTATTATATACACAGCTGAGCATAATTTTAACGAAAACCAAACAAATTCCATCACTGAAAAACAAAAACCATCCAACTCCTACGAAATTGCGACACTATCATTTCATTATGACATTCCATTTGATGAACTGTCAAAAAAGCATAAAACTAGCCATAAACTTTATATTCTAATTTAATAATACATCTGTAGTCCACTCCGGCAGTGTCCACTGTAGTGCCAAGAGCGCCAGGGCGACCATCGTCAAATGGAATGTGTTTTTAATGACGGCGATTATTGTAAATGATGCACAAACACGCTTTTAAGTAGCTCGTCCGAAGCCAGCCAGCGTCATCTCATCAACAGCAAGCACAAAAAAACAACCAGCGCTGACGACAGCCCAAGTGGATCTCAGAACAATTGTACGACAGACAAGGGGAATAATTCTGCACGCGGGGATGGCCCCACACAACTCATAAACTTCGCTTACGACGGTTTTGTGGTTGAATTTGATTGTGTTTAGTTTCTAACTTTTATAAGTACAGTGACGGCAAACAGTTTACGGACACTTGGAAGTAGAAAAAGCAAAAAGCAGAAAACTACTTTTGTAGAGTACAACATATAGAGCTAAGAGCTATCCCATTACTTTCAAAAATCACTGTAGAAAAACATGAAGGCAAAAAGTTTATATCTCAACATATAGAGGCGTCTTTTGTAGATTCCCAGATACAGAGTCGTACCATTACTTTCATTAGTCAGTGTAGAATTTTTATCACCAACAGATACAGCAAAGATATTAACATTAACAATTCCATTAAGTCGAAAAACAAAAATATTTTAAAAACAAAGTATCTGCAAACTTATAAATACAAGTAATGGCCATGGCCCCACCACCAACACCACCACCATCCAATCCAGCGCAGCTCAACCTAAACTTGGCTGGAAAAATGAAAAATCTACGTTGACAGGCGATAAGAAGAAAAACCAAAAAACTGAAAACCTGCGAAAAGCGAAAATTCCGCACTTGCTGAAAAACACGGCTCATTAGTTCGTCTGGAGTGAGTTGTGCAGGTGTTGTAGTAGCGTCGCGTTTCTCTCTACATGGGCGGTGGGCGCGGTAATATGCTTTGAGAAGCCACCATTGCCTAAGAAATATGATGCCGTTTCAGCATGGAAATACATACTTATGATAATGGCTGCCATATTCCAAGCGATTTAAGTTTGACATGTGGCCATTTTTATGCATGCCAACTGCGTTTATTTTTGGAAACGCCCCTGACGTTACGTATACGTAACGTAAGCCAACGCCAGGGATGGAATTATCCAAAGAAAAGGCAACAGCTGCGTGTTTCTGCTGCGTCTCTTTCTGCTCCTTACTTTCGACATAGAACAACGCTTTCCGCCATGGCTTTTAAGGTCGTGCAAAGAAAGCTGATATTTTTTGGCAAAAACAAAAAAAAAACAAAAATTTGCATTTTGGCTAAGAAGCTAAAAGTGAAACAAACAGAATTGACAAGTAAATTGCATTTCGTTTGGGATGATGCATCGACCAAGTAGCAAATGTCAGAAAACAAGACAGCGGAGCTGTAGACATGCAGGCAGAGTGCAAGCTAAATGCGAGGGTTGACATATTAGTTTTGTAAACAGCTAGTTTTAGGTAGTCGAAATTGAAGTGTTTGGTTGCTTTGGAAAGCTGTACTGGGATTACTAGATAGCAGTGCTACCAAACTCAAATTCGCGCATTTCTTTCAAATTTCTAACCAAATATTTTATTCGCTACGAAATCGAATATTTTGTTGCCCAAATCAAAGCAAATCGATACGAATTCTACAGTGAAATCACTCAAGTGCTGTAGATCTCTGTAAATCGTAAGCGCGCGAATAGAGTAAGAGGAGATGGCGCTAGCAAAAATTTGCCGCCAGGAGCACACTGGATTTTTTGGAGGACTACTGCGAATTTCGAAGAACTCAATTTTGCTGTTAGAATACGCGTTTCTTCCAGAGATTAATCACTTAAGTGGTTTAAGTGTAAAACTGGGCAAATCATGAGAGGACGAGGTAAGAGTATGTGGCCCCTGCAAAAATTAGGAGTCTTTAAGGGAAATTGTATGGTTTGGGTTTTGTGGACGTTGACTGAGAACTTCGAAGCACTAAACTTTGTAAATATTTGTAATAAAACTCTGTAAATAGGAAGTAAGAGTAGGTGGCGTCAGCAAAGATTTGATATACAGAGCAAAGTGAAACGTTTCTTCAAGAAATTAATCACTTAAATGGTGTGAAACTCTGTAAATCCGAAGAGAGCGAAGAAAGAGTAGATGCCGCCAATTTGAAATGCAAAGCACACGAAACTTCGACTATAATGGTGCGGTTTGGATTATTTGAAACATAGCTAAGAACTTTGAAAAACTCAAACGTTTCTTTAAGGGATTTCATAATCGGATTTCTATAAGTAGTTACGACATACTTAAAATGCTTAATCTTTAATACCAAAACAGTTGAGACAACCCTCGTTGTAAATCCACAATTGTGCACAATAAGCTGCATTTGAACCAAAAACTCCGAAAAGAAATAATACAAATACGTGTAAGTTGACAGACTGAAGAACGTACAAGACCCAGAAATTGAGCAACTGAGAGACTGACAGACGAACAGACAACACAAAGCGAAAAAGCTAAAAAGTCGTTTAACAATTTGATATGCTTTGCCCTTGAAATAAATACAAAAGGTAGCGACAACAACAATAACAACAAAAAGCACAACAAAGGTATAAAAAGTTTGTATATTTTTTTTTATTTTCGACGCGCGCTCTTGAAACGTGCATTGACCGAATGGGTACACACAAGGGAGTCTACGATAACACACACACACACAAACAAAACACTTGATAAACTCTCTAAGCAAAAGAAAGAGTATATCGTATGCCAACTCGAAAAAATTAAGACCACAACTCAAACTGGTTTCGGACTATGATGTCAGTTTAGACGTCCCCAACACGACGACAATCCACACAAATGAGTAGTTTTTGCTTTTTTAGAAGTAAAACAAATTATACAATAAACCAGAAGCACAGAAGAGCAGCTTACGTTGACAGAATTAAATCCGTGTTTGAACATAAAAGAACTCATTGTTCCGTAAGAGATTCGTTGATATTTTTAATGCTTTTAATTAAATTTGGTTATTATGTCCATAATAAACATATAGAAAATGCATATTTAATTCCCCATTGACTGAATGTCTGATTTGAGTTTGTTTGTGGGAGATTGTTTAAAGAAGCAGGCAGCATTTGAATATTCATTTCGAAAATTGGAATTTGAAGTATAGCGAAACAAATTAATATTATCGTTGGGACCAATTTGATATTATTCAGATATTCTTTGAGCTTTACTTTAAAAAAACAAATTTATGTTATGGCTGAGACTGCGATAATACAAATTCCCTTTCACAAAAGTTAGTTTATAAAATCAAAAAATAAATTTATAAATGGAACATTTAATTTAAATATAGATATAAGAAATTTGTGTCTAGAAGCGTACTCTTTGAGCTTTACTTTAAGATTTTATTTTAGGTTTCATCGATTTAAATTCATTTAGTTCTATTAATGAATTTATAATCTTTTTTCTTTTGGAGTAAATTAGCGTAGTATCTTGCTCTATTTGAAAAGTGAGGAAGTTTGATTTCGGAAGTTAAAGCATAATAAATACAGCTATTGTGTCATTGATTATTTTATTAATGAATATAAGTAGTAGCATTATCGAAAGGAATCTTAAAGAAGTGTATTTTTAAATCAAGAATTAACGTCTGCAATAAGCGTGATTTGCAATGCAAAAATTCGCTAGATATGATAACTTTAGATATACAATCGGCGGCTGGCACTGTTTGGCATAGAGTTCCAGTGCAGAAGTTATAAAAAAGTTCATACTATCCCATCTTTTATTATAATATGCAGCACTTACGAGTACCAAAATCGCTATACAAAAATGTGAATTATTGTCGCACATTTTTATATACTCTGCACATTTATTTCGAATGCAAATTATTATATAGCTCGCTCGCTCATACAAAAAAAAAAAATAAAATAGATTACAAAAATTATATAGACAAGCTGCCATAGGGTGGTAGCCAGAGTGGAGTTGCTCAAAGTACTACTTCACAAAATGACACACAAATGGATAGCAATTTGAAAATAACCGCCAGCAAAATGCGCAAAGGCAGGAAAAGCAAAAGAAGTGCCGGTGGCGGCCTACGAACCGGGCACCACGGGTCGGTCAGGTAGTAGAAAAAGCCATTTGAAAAGTGTCATTTATAATGGCGACAGGCGGCCACGCCTTTCGCAGCACAACAGCACTACGGGTAAATAGCACTATACACACACACACACACACACACTGAACTCGCAACTACACTTTACTTTGAACGAGTTCAACAAAAAAAAAGGACACCAGGCAACAAAATGCCATATAGCTCACTCAAAAGCCAAGCCTTTATGTACGAGTGGTGAGTATATTGACCCGCTCACACACAGCTGTTATCTATCTATCAATCAATCAATCAATCATGCCACTACCCGCTGACTACCAACGTTTGGAGGGCGGACATAGCTTGGCCAACTGACATGAAGTACTCGCTGCTTGTGGAGCAGTTAGCATATGAATCGTAGGGCTATTAAAGTGGGCGTGTCTCAAAGTGTAATTTCAACAAATTGCAGTCAATTTTTGCCAGCCTTCTGAGCTTTGTATCCATTACGCATAATTGGGAGCGGTTTGGGGGGGGGAGTGGTACGATTTGACATCGAATTGTTTCGAATGTTACTGCTTTTTTTTTAACTAAGACAGTTCAAAGTGCAAACTTTCAGTGTGGTTACAGTACGGCACAGGGTTTCTTTTTAAATCGTCCGATATGGTCATCATCTTGAAAAGTTTCGACTTTACAGAACTGGCTAGGACTTCAGATGAAGAAATGTTAAAAAAAGGAGCGAAAAGGTTTTCGGCTATGTAGAAGTGGTTAGCACTTCTAACAAGCTCGCTATTTAAAAAGAAGTTTGTGCAGCTATTTCTGTGTTATTCTGAATAATGGATTTTACAACTTTAAAATAAAATTTAAAAAATATCATATCAAAAGTTTGAGTTTACAAACGAACTCTCAAATGGCACACAAAAAGTGTACACTGCAAAGGACTAAGGATTTCACATATTTTGCATTTTTGTTTTTTAAGCGGAAATCCCACTTCACAAAACTACGATTTAAGTTGCTTAACTTTGCTATTTTAACTGCTGTTTTATTTTAAATAACTCGGTGTGGATTAATTCTTAGAAAATTTGTATTCGAAATTGCAGACAAAAATATTTTGGGTTCAGAGAAGTGTGAGAGATTATGTGTTTGTCAGATTTACTATGAAAATAGCTTATTTTCGGTAAAGGATTTTGTTGTTTAAACTTACTTTTGAGTGTTGAATGACGCGAAAGAGTTGGTATCAAATGTCCTTTGATGCGTATGCATATTTTACTTGTACAGTGAAGGCTCTTAAAGTGTTGCAGAGTTGCAAATAACGAATCAGGTTGCATTTGAATGTTGCAAATTTGTAAATATTCGGTTTTGTACTCAGTTTCGAAAATGAAATACTACGTCTTTTGTAAGTTAGCAGAACTTTCGAGGATTTCAATTTCTACAGCTTCACTACTACAACATGGCAACAATTTCGAATATAAAAATTAATTTATATTTTCAAAACTTTGTCTGTAGGGTATTTTTCATGACTTGCCAACGCAATGCAAACATTAATAACAAAATAAAAAGTTTAGTACATTTCAAAAGTTTTTATCGACTTGATTTGAATTTACGAAAATGTTGGCTCTGCATATAATTAACTTGTTTATTGCAAATTGTTTGATAAAAACAAAAAAAAATACAAAGCACACAAGGTTTTTCACTTTGCAACTTTAATTTAAGCAATTTAATTCGATTTTTCTTTGTCGCATTTGTTCGAAAGCCAACACGGCGTATGATAAATTTTTGTGCGCGGCAACGCGGCGTATGATTAATTTGTTGCTAACTTTACGCGTATATACTATATGTTGCCTACATATATACATATAATTTAGTAGTGGTTCATGTAATTGTGCCCAAAGGACAAACGACACAACCAACAACAACAAAAAAGTACAACATCAAAACCAACAATCCTGCCGCCACCACCAACCAAGGATAGGAACCGCAAAGCACAGCAATATAATTACAAGTCATGAACACAGATAGCAAAAATGACGCGGCGGAAAAATGTTACAAAATTTCCGACACTCTCGCACACACACGCACACATCTCAGCTTTATGCTGTAAATGCGTGTGTGTGTGTGTGCTTTTGTGTCAGTGTGCAAAACTTTTTGTGTGTGTGTGTGCAAAAAAAAAGTTTTTATACTTTTGTGCACAGTGGTCCCTGGCAGCGGAAAAACTAATTAATAGCACATTTTATTTCTGCTCGCCTGAGGCTCAGCAGTTCTGTAAATGCTTTAGCGGCGAAGCAGCTGCTGTGTGGTCTCTGCTGCTGCTGCTGCTGCTCCAATGGCCATTGGGTGACCTGGGTATTATAGTTGTATGCGTCAATCTCTATCTTTCTACTCGTCGTTGTCTCTGGATGCCACTCTATTTTTGTATCTATCTACATATATGACAAATAATGCTGGAAATTAAATGATATGCCGTGTGGGTGATAAGCGCTTATGGCATTCATATACTCTTACAGGGGTTGTTGGAGAATGGCTTAGCGCTTTGGGGGACGGAAGGCAAAAGAGTGAACAATATCAATACCACAGGAAATTTCAAATTTAAACAGGACTGCGTTTCCAATAGGGACAAATCTTTTTATTACTTAGGTTGGCAGGACTGTCTTTATTTTGTCATGTCAGCATCTGAATTCCTTGGTAAGTTGAGCTTGAGTTTTGTATGTAAACAATCCAAAGTGCATTTTTCGATTTTTACGAAATCTGAAATTATTGCCTTTAAAGTTTGTATTCGGATTGAGAATGCTGCAGAAGGTCCTTGACCAACAGGCTCTATACAAAGCATGTCTATTTTAATGGTATGCAAAGTTCAATAGGGCGCTCTGGTCGACCATTCACGCTGCTGAGTAACATATCAACGAAATCAAGAAAGTAGTGCGTGAATATCGTCGATGTGTTAGTGATATTACTGCTATTGTTGGAATATCAGAGGGATCAGTTAAAACCATTTTAAAAGACCATTTGGTCCTCCGAAAAGTCGGGTTTCGTTTGGTGCCAAAATTACATAATTTTCGGGAAAACCATTGCGTTGTTGTGTGTGAAATCACGCTTTCTGACTATCAAATTAAGATGAAACGTAATATTGTATAAATGAAGAACCGGAAAACAGCCAGCCGATCAATCGAGCAGATATCGTGCTAAGTGCGAGCCAAGACCGAAAAAATCACGCCAAAGTCGTACCCAAATAAGAGCGGCAACAGTGTCTCAACAGTCATAGACTACTTAAGCTGATGATATCCGACAACGTTGACCACAAAAAGAGCATCCAAAGTCTGCTTTCATTGTGTGAATATTATTTTGCTATTGTTGTGGTGATTGAAAATGATGCTTGACGCTGTGCACTGATGTGCGTCAAACGACCCACACACACACAGAGGGAGAAGGGCACCCACATATACACTCCTACACAAACTCATACGCTCACTCACACACACACACACACACACAGGATACCAACAAAAACAAAAGCTGAAGCCGCACTAATGCAATATCTGATATGCGGGAAGGCGGGGGCTATGAAATACAAAACCCGAGGGCGTTCACGTGCATCGCAAATATCAACATCAAAGCAGTTAAGTGACCAAACAATGTGTATAAAAATACACACACACACGCACCCCAACACGCACCCCAACTCGCACCCCAACAGCCCCACAATTAATGCGATTGTCGCCAGGTGATAGCTGCATTTACCGACTGCAAATTGTGTCATTGACCAGCAGCAAGCGCGTAGAGCGCGCGAGTGGAGCAGCGCACACCCGCACCCGCCAAAAACCAACCCGCAGCTGGCATGCGCGTCACTATAAATAGCACTTTACGTGGGGGATTTGCCAGCGAATTGGTTGTCACTGCATTTCTCCAATGAAAAATTATAGCATGCTTCCAGGCGTCGCAATTAAATTCGCAAACAAAAAAGCGAGAGCAATAAAATGTACAACACAAAAGTGGAAACAAAACAAAACTAAGCAAGAAATAAATAAACATAAAGCAACCCAGCCAAGCAAAACAGCAAGGATTGTCCCGCAGAATTTGCGAATCTTAAATGCTCTTTATGTATTAAATGTATAAAAGTTTTCTAAGAATAACAAACGTAACTATTTTGAATAAAAATTCTGCGAATAATCAGCTGGCTGAGAACGCCAGCGTAAATTCTTACTCTTAAAGCGAGATCGCTAGATGGCGCTACTATGTGGTTATCGATAGATGGCGCAAACTTGTCTGTCACCACTCTTGCGCTCACTGCATTTCGTATTCAAAGAAAAAATAAATTTAATTTTTTTCCCTTGACTATGCATGGAGATATTATTTACTTATCTCATTCTCTGCGAAGATAACAGGGCCCTCTACAGTTAGTTTATAGCCGTATCCGAATAATGGTGTCTTTGGATATATAGAAATTTTCATAGGTACTACTCAACCATAAATAGAGATGAGATTATGACGATGTGACAACCACACAACATTATTCCCATGCGGTAAGTGAGAGTACGGAAAAAGATGGCTATTTTCGAACTTCCCCACCCAGTACATTAAAAAGAGAAAGGCAAGACGTATAACGTATATGTGAGTCTAGACTAACTGACAGGAACAGCATTGTTATTGATAGATTCCCACGGCAGTCGGTCCTTCATACCGGAATCGACGCAGGCCCCGGCCTGCCCAAGGACTGCCAAACCCTCTCTGTTTCGGAAGCCCAAACTATACCTGGTGCACCGAAACAGCTACAACAACAACAGAGAGGCATTCGACGAAACAAGGATCATCTCAATCTATACAGCCGTAACAGCTGATTGTTTATATCAAATCTATGCACATATTAAGCTTTACATTGATAAATTTAAAAACAAACAAAATCAAATTTGAGTACAAAATTGGAACTACCAAGCAACTCTACTAAATCCCACATAAATCCCACAAAGCAGCCATTTTTAATTTGTTACAAATAAGTTAACCAAACTGCAATGCCCTCATGTCCTTAATGTAGCGTATAGAATGTAACCAAAAAATGTACAAACACAGAGAAAAAAAAACTGCCAACGTTTGCCACTCAACGCTGCAGGAAGTAAGCCGAGGACATTTTATGAATTTCGAGGCTCACGGGGACACAAAAAAAAGAGCTGCAAGCTCTAGGAAAGAAAACAAGAACAAAAAAATCCAGCAGTTGTTTGCGTGCAGGTTTTTCTCTACTTTTTTTGTTGTAATTCCTATTGTTGTTGTTGTTGTTGCTTACACGTATAGTTGCTTTGTGCCTTTGCGTGTTGTGCGGTACTAAGGCTGTGCGGGAAAAAGAACCACAGAGCAGTCTCCATTTCAAGTGTGTTTCAGTCTGTGTGTGCTGGTTTGTGTGTGTGTGTGTGTGGAAATTAACACAGTGGCATACAAAAGTACGCGCATAGCGACACAGAAAATGATATTAGGCACAGCATAGAAAGTAACATTAAAGTAGCAAATGAAACGCTGCACAGTGCAACGAAACATGCGAAAATTGTGTTAAATTGAAAATTTCATTGTCTATCAAAAATGGCAGAACAAACTAAAGTGGCTCAGTAGCTGTTAAAAATACACTAAGAATTAGAAATCGTTGGTTAAAAAGCACTGTCCAATAGCTCAAACGGAAAAAAAATAATATGGTTTTCCTTTGTGGATTTAGGGTAAACGGAAAAAAATAATATGTTTTTCCCTTGTGGAATTGTGGATATAATCTGTTCGCTAATTTTGTATAACGCCCTCTATCGGACAATTTACCATCTTTCATGTGCATCTCAATCAGATTTTCTGCAAACATATAAGCCGATTAGAAGAATTCAAAAAAAAAGCCCAAATATAAAGAATATTTGAAAAATTTAATGTATCCCCCGAACATAGTCAACGCTCCAAAGGCGAAGCAAAGATATAAGTTCATAGCCAAATCCAAACTAATAGAGGTTTACTTAGGCAAAAGTCTTTGCTAGCTATGCCAGTGCTAGGCAAATGTGCCATCCAATCACCGACCTTCGCTTTTAGAGACGTGTACTTACGAGCAATACTTTAGATTACCCTAGACGCTTTTTATTCAAAAATATATATATTTCGTCGAGTTCTTTATAATATTGTGGTTTCTGCAAGAGTTTCACTGGAAAAGTTGTAATAGTTTAAAAAATTTCTAAATTTCTTCATATATTTCAGGAGTTTAATCGGAAGCACTTCAAAGAGACAAGACTTCATCGATAATACCAACTTAAAATTCTATTCTATCAATTCTTGCTGTTAAATGAATCTCCTTAGCAGAGATTTGCCTTGCTTCACAGTGTCCAACCAACCACTGTACAACCTCCTCCTCCTACCAACAAAAATGTTAAGCAATCGCCAAGCATAAGAAGAAAGCAGCGCACGAAGAACAAAAAAACAAAAAAAAACCAGAACCAGAAGAGCCTCTGGCAATGACAATTCAAAAACACGCAGCCTAAAATGAGCGAGAGAGTGCCGCTAAAGAGCAAGAGATTGCGTCCTAAGAGAGCAGCACGCGAGTGAGAGAAAGAGAGAGAGAGAGAGAACGCGCGCAGCAACCAAGTAAAGCATTAGTGTGCGCGCCAAAAATTTGTGTAGCATAACAAAAGGGGCGGCCGCCTATGCGTATACACAACGGCATAGAAATGCTGCCTTAATGTGCGTGTGCGTGTGCGTACGCCTGTGTGTGTGTGTGTGTGTGTGTGAGTGTTGCGTGCGGCTTTTGATTTGTATGTGTGTGTGTGTGTGTGTGTGTGCCTGTGGGAGTTATGCTCGGCTCGACGCTGTTAAAAATAGCTCTATGCCATGGATTAGTTACTTAAGCTTTATAAAGGAGTCTTGCTCCACAATGTGGACTCCATTTCGTTACGCTCATGTGGGGCTATGCCTGTGTGTGTGTGTGTGGCAACTTGTTATGCCTTTTCTATGTTCCATTTTTGGTGGCGCTCAACGCGCTGCTGTGCCCCAAAGTGTATGTGGTATATATACCATTTGACATTGTGACCGAGTGGAGTGACGCCGCTGCTTTTGCCTTTTGCCTGACCGCAGTCAAGTCATGCACAGCCGCGCACACACACACACACACACACACTGAAACATTGAATGCCGCCAGTTGTCTGCTTTCTGAATGAATTTGTATATCACACACGCACCCACACACACACAGACACACACCCACCCACCCTACATATAAGCTATATCTCGACATGACAACAAATTTTTATGTATGCACAAAAATCCTTTTACGATGATACTGTAGGCCCCCAGCCCCCCTCACCTACACTAAAGCGCCTAGCCTAGGTCCCTGCTGTTGCCCCCTGCCACACCCCAAACTTAAGTTTGCTTTACGCGACGAAATTGTCTGTCATAAATACAAAAACACATACATATACATGTTACATACGCTCGTTTATATACAAACCTACATATATTGTGTATATATATATATATATTTGTGTATATAAAACATGCCAAAAGTTAAACAACAATCAACAATAAAACATGACGTAAGCCAAAGCAACTTTTGTTGGTATTGCGTTTATGCGGCCAAAAGTGTTTGCAATTTGTTAACTCGAAAAAGGTAAGATGGAAATTGTTTTTTTTTTCGCCGAAACCAGCTGGCAGTGCTGATTTTTTATATATAAAGTTTCGCCTAAATTATGTTATGAATGAGAAAGCACCTAGTTGTGCTTTTAGTTAAATAAAAGTGATAACGAAAACGAATATTTCGAAATACGTGTGCAACATTTTTAAAATGTCTTAAGATTATTGATAAGGAATAGACAGAAGCTAGCATCTTAGTTATCTGTTAACAACACAGAAGAATCAGCTGGCATGTTGTTGAAAATATACCTTCAAAACTTCTACAGCTGGCCTAAAAAATCAGATCAGTGGCCCAAAGCGGCCTCTTTCAAAAATGCACGGATTCGTAAATCCCCCATCTACTTCAAAATATATTCCAGCCATTTGCTACCGACAATAATATCAGCCTGAAGATTAAGCGAAGAATCACACTTGCCAATAGGTATTACTCTGGTCTAAGTAAGCAAATGTGTACTCAATACTACGGTCATCTAGCCCATGCTAGCGTACGCGCATACATTGTACCGCCAACGGATGCAGTTACTCTTGGAGAGAAAAAAAATTTTCCTATGGTCTTAGTAAGCAAATCTATAGCAAAGACTCCAAAAGCATGGGTTGTGTTGCGGACGAATGCAATTGCGCTTGGAGCCTTCGAGAGAAAAATTCTACGCAAAATCTTTGGTTCCTTCCGGATTGGGGTAGACTATGGCATTCGAATGAAACAAGAGCTATATGAGCTGAAGGATAGACATCGTCCGGCGCAATTTCTGCGTTCATGCAGACGAAGACGCTCCAGCAAAGAAGACAAAAGAAGAAGACTGGATTGATCAAAGCTCAGATGGAAAGACCACGTGGAGGGGCTGTTATCTTCATTGGAGTGACCAACAGGATAAGTTGCACGCAAGTAGTGGCGTCTGGCTAGAGCTGATGAGTTCGATTGTAACCCGACCACGACTTGTGGTATTCAACTAATTAAAAGTAATGCCTGCTTCTTCTTTGAAATGTTGTCCTTGAACTAAAATCTTAATGATATCTTCCCATTTACAAAGATGAGGCTGTAGGTTTGAGCATTTTTATGAAACCAATCTGACACTACAAAGTACTCTCTCCGATTAAGGAATTTCGATAAATATATAAAGTGATTTACAGGCCCAACCAACACCAAAGGCACCACCGAGAACCCGTAAAATCCACAAAATAATTTCAGGCACCTCTAAGGGGCATTCGAACGCGTTAGCTTATATACTGCAACAATGTATATATGCTGGTTGCTAAGCGGGCCTACATATGACCAAAATCAACAAAGCAATTAGTGTAGCCACTTTTTGCTGTTCCCAAATCCCAAGACAATATACGCTGAAAAGGATATTAGCAGCTAGCAAAAGGCAAACGTCGCCTTTGAGATCTATTCTGAAATCCAGAGCTCACATTAGTTACAAAAATATTTGCTTTCTTGAAAACAAAGTAAGTTTTTATGTGAACAATTGAAATGAGAATGGAACAAAAAAAAAAGAGAACTTTTCTTAAGTTTCGCAGTTTTTGTTGCTTTCAAGTACAACTCAAATTTTGCATATAAATTTCTTTAAATAAATTGAAGCAGTGAAATATGGGTACAGACGCCAGGAAAAATCTCTTTTCATGCTGACTCCCATGCTTTGTGTATCCGCATAATTCGCAAACTATCTAACTGTGTGCTCGAGAGATATTGCTCAACATAAACTATGCTGTCTGCCTTATGCCCCCACCAATCCATATGTCGAATTTGGTTTGTTTGAACAATGTTGGATGTTGGGGCTTGACGGTTTGTTTTCGAAAAATACTGCAAAAAAATCGCTAGCAGTTTGCTTGCATTTCAACGTTTGTTGTCCAAATATGTCTTTCATTCTGTTGAAGCGCGTATCTGTGTGCGTCTTTATGTACGTGCACCATGTGGCAGGCATATGTCATGCGTTTATGCTTTTGATGGCTGCAAAAGGGCAAAACCATATACCGAAAAGCTCACATATACACCCGCACACAGCTACAACCACTCATACTGTCCGATAACAAAAGCCAAAGCCGCCATAGCCGCCAACTGCCAAAATGTCGGTGCTAACCCCACCTAAAAAAAATTGCTACCAAGTCTTTTTTGTAGTTTTTTTTTGTGTGTATATTTTTATGGAAAAATACACAAAACCTAAATTCACCGACACACACACACACACGCACTCGCACAGCCATTTATATTTAACGCACAAAATGGCCGTCGCTAGGGGCACCCAAAACGGAAGGAAGTCGGCATGTATTCAGAGGCCTGCAGACCAACCAACGAACCACTTCATGGCACTGCTGCTGCCTCTGCTACGCTTCATTCCTTCCTTCCGCATACACTCCTCACAGGAAACGCACTGGACAAATTGCAAAGGCTCCGCGTCGGTTTTTCAAGAGCCGGCAATGCTTAGTCCACTACAAAAACTCGTAACGAAAAATAAAAGACAAGCAAATTAAAATAATAATAATGAGCACAAAACTACTCTACCTTTATATAAAATGCACTAAAAATATTATTATTAAAATTGTGCATAATATCTTGTTTTTGTGGCTTAGTGTTTGTTGTTGCACTCTCTTATTAAAATTATTGCTGCTGTTGTTGGTAAGCTTGTTTGTTGTTTATATATAAGTGCTTGGTTAATGGTGCGTATGCGTTATATGAGCTGTTACATGACTACCCGACCGCCCAGCCAGCAGCGCGCTCTTTGCAATACGAAGATGGTTTTATTTGTTTGGTTTACATTTTTTTTTTTGGGTTAAGATGCTTTAAAGTTGGGTCTTATTTTCTTTTACTTTTATAAAGTTATGGTTTCTCTCCTATTTCATAGAGTTGCTGGAAAAAATATACAGAGACACTATAAATATAGAAATATATTGCTTAAGATAATACTATTCAGATATGCCAAGTACAAATCATGATAAATCAAAACCAATTACAATTGACGTATACAATATTTAAGCAATCTACAGGGTAGGCCATTAAAAGTGGAAGCAACGATTTGGAGGACCGATTTAAATCTTTCAACCTCAGCTCTTATGAAACTCGTGAAGCTACTGGCCATTTAAAACAAAAACCACGGGGGAACTCTATAACTTTCGACAGCAATTACAGATCCTCCAATGTCTACAGAGTACGCATGTTCTTCAACATCTTTTTTAAACATTCTTAAAATAGATATTATTTATATAACCAGAGCGCCACTCTGGCAGGCAGCAAAGAGGATTGACTAATGTCATACCACGTTGGAAGCGTTATTCCAAGAAAAGTTCTATCATGGAACGGCTCACAACAAAACAACGCGCTGAACTTTTTCAGCTTTACGTTCAAAATAAATTCTGTGAATTCTGCTAATGTCCAATACTGCCAGCCACGAATCCAGACAACGTGCAAGATATTGAGGATTTACGAGCCAGTCTTGAAGAGCAGCCGCGAACAACGATTTGTCATTCCTAGGAGCATAATTCGTGTCGATTTGAAGAAGTTTCCTACATTCAGCAGACAATGCGCGTCTTGTCAATTATGCCAAACAAATTCGACTTTTGGAAGAAAAAAAAAACATCTTTCAGAAGAAGCACACTTCACGTTAAATGGAAGTATACATAACCAAAATGGTCGATTCTATGCCACTGAAAACCCTGAACTAGTTGTAGAACAGCCTCTATACAATCAAAAAGTGACTGCTTGGTGTTGTGTTTGTGCGAATATGCTCATCGGTTCCTATCTGTTCGATACGTTGATGATGCAAGGACAATCGCGTTCTCGAGCAATTAAATGGCTTTTGGTTGCAACAAGCTGGCGAAAAATGCTATACTGCGCGTAAAACAACATATTTTTTTGGACCACTGTTCCCTGTATGAGTCAAATCGAATAATACTGATTTGGCTGGCCAACGAGATCATCCGATCTAACGCCAGCAGTAGATTTTTGAAATCTAAGCTACACTCTAACAAGTCAAGCACCATAGTTCAACTTAAAGGCAACATAAGACACGAAATTGCAGCCATATCGATAGATTGCTTGCTTTGATAGCTTACAATTTTTATTTATTTATTTATTATTTTTCCTCGTAAATGCAATCACGTTGCAGCTAAATGCAGTCACAACAAAACGCACATATAATCTGTAACAAATCTAACAACTCCCAACAACACGTAGCAATAAAAACCATAAACTATTCTGTGTATCTTAAAAAGCCATTTAAAATGTCAAATCCCTCGCTCTACTGATACTAATTCTATAGAAAACTGTTCTGTTCGAACAGACAACATTGTTAATTTCGATTGGAAAGCTTTCAAAGGACCTCACACATACAAGTGTGAAATACCAAATTGACACCTTAATCTGCGGCAAAACCTTAAAACAATGTTAAGCGGAAATAAACTGCAAAAGTAAACGGAAATGCAATAACGGTAAACCAACAATGTCAACAACAAAATGGCTGCCACAGGGGAGCAGCAGCCAAAGACAAAAGTACGCAGTGCAGAGTTGGGTTTATTTATTTTTTCTTCTATTATTAGACATTTGCTGCATGTTAAAAGTCAAAAGTGAAAACTGTAGCGCGCCAACATGCAACATCCTTAGTTTATTCCCAGAACTGCTCTTTACACTTTGCGTGTAAATGCTCCCGAGCTCTCTGGCTCTCTCAGCCCGCAATATTCGCACATTGCGCGCATTAATAAAAACCAAATGAAGGACATTCTGGCAATTTCATTTCGTTGGCTGCTGCTAAAAGTAAAAAAGAAACATTCATTAAAAGAGTAAAAATATTTCCACACACTGTTTCAGATAAGTTTTCGCAGGACTTAGCTTCTTGGCAAAATTTATTCCACTTGACTATTCCCCTTGGCTATCATCAAGGAAACTACAGTATATGGGTTGAACAAATAGAGATTTTCCTCTTCTATTTATTTGCTAGCTGTGCCTACTGCTAGGCCACAAACTAACTAATTGGAAATCTTTTAAAGAAACTTAAAGCTCGCAAAAAGCAGCATGAAGCTTATAAGACAAAAAAGACATTTCAAACGGATATGGGTATTTCAAAGAATAGATTTTATTTAGAATTTTGGAATTCATCGAAGCTCTCAACCAGATCAATCAAAATCAAATTGCGCAGTAGTTTCTCCCATCTTTCAAATATGATATAACCAGCGATTCCATGCTTTTGCCCAACACTGTATACAATGGCTGGCAAGGATAACAACAACAACAACAAATAAATATTACAACAAAATATGCAGCAGGACTTTAGGTCCATTTGTGGCTCAATCAAATGGCATAGAACGAAACTAAGCAGGGAATGGTAGCTCTCCCACTTTCTCTCTATCACTTTGGTCCAAAGAGCGAACGAGAGAAAATTGAGCGTACGAGCGTATGAGAGGAGTCGCATGAGAGCTGCAAGCAGCGAGTTTTGCATTCAATGAATGAATGACGTACATACGCCAAGTGTGGGTGTTGTAATAAATGCAAGGAAGGATGTGTGGGTGGGCGAGTGGGTGCGACTATTTATGGATGCATTCGCTCGAAATTGAATAAAGAGCGCGACAAGCCATAAGAACAGAGCTTTGTCCTTTTTGCTTTTAAGTGGCTGTTTGTTGTTGTCATGGACACACACACACACACATACGCGGGACAAACACCCACACACACACACACACGCACACAGAGACATAAACGCCCCCATGCAGTTAAAAACTTGGCTAGTCTTGCGTAGAACTTTATAGCGTTTCCTTTTCCGCTGACAATGAGCTGGGAGACTAAGGACTACGAGCGACTACTACGGGCTCACTTGTTACGACAAAATTGCACAAAGAAGATTGCAAAGAATTTTATATACACTTGCACACACACACGCACACACACACACACATACAGCCATAAAAAGCAAAGTTATGTGCAGGCACACACACACACTCTCACAGGACAACGAAAGAGAGATAGTAGCCCGTCAACGCCAAAGACATAGTGCTGGAACTTTAAATTACGAAAAATGAAATTATGAGTGTCAACGCGTAGTACAGTAAAACATAATCCTAATGATTTAATTTTTCTAAATCTTTTCTAATTTTTCTAAAATGTCTAAATGAACATGAAAAAATTCACCTCAAAATATGTATTAACAAGAAGTAACATTTTTTGTACTTTAAGTATCTCAGTAATGACAGAACACGGCTTATGTTCTATAATTTTTTGACTTGTGAAATTACGATTCTAACTTGTGAAAATATGAATTCAAAAAAATCCACCAAATACATTTAGGTGCCGAGACACGAATTACTACCTCGAACTTTGCATATCAAAAGAAATAGCATCATTCCACATAAAGCTCATATTTCATGAATCAAAGATTCAAATCTTGCGAAATTACAATTCTGATCTATGAAAAATAAAAATTCAAAAGCATCCACCAAATAAATTTTGCTACTGAGACATGAATTTTAATATCAGCAAAAATTCTACATTGCTGATTCGCCGAACACGAAGACCTCTTCATCTGTCCTATTTGCCTGAAATTAGTTTTGAGTGAATTCAATGAAAGTGCTTTTTAGAACTACAGAGAACGACCAACGAGTTGCTAGTCTTGGTATAAGTGCATTCTCTAAGAAGAAAAGGGTTCGCTAAGTCTTAAAATTTACTAAATTCGTTATTGCCGACTGTTCACTGTATTTGCCTGTCATCATTCTGCCAAGCCTGAAGGCAAATATGTCTCCCATTTGTTACACGCCTTCTGCTTGACATTAGCAGTCTGACTTGCCTAATATGCATAACTATTTGTAACTGATAGATATAGAGATGGAAGCGTGAAAAAATGAGGGTATGAATATTTCTAAACATAGCTCCAAGCTAAGGAAAAAGAACTGCAAGGACTTGTGTGCGACTGCCTTATATTTAAGCCCAAAAAAATTGCCACTTGGCAAAAATAAGAATTACTGAAATTACATTTTTTGTCGATATGCAAAATAGTTCGGAAATCCGAATAATCTGAAATCGAAAAATTTTGTCGAATGTTTATTGTTCTTATATAAAGATTTTCTATTCAAAAAAAAATGCGCGTCTTTGCCATTTAATTCAAACTATACATTAGCGATTGATCACTCAACGATATTGAAGATTGGGGAAACGAACCACAACTTGTAGGGTGATTTATGCGATAAAAGATGAACAATACTAAGCAATTCAATTAGGAGATCTTTGTACAACTAAGTTTTAGGCCTTAAGTAGTGTTTCCAACTAATTAACAAATTCAATTTGGTAATAATAGCACTAGTAACTATCGTTTTGTTTACGCAACGCAGAGAATAAAGGGACCAATGATATAAACGATTTTCAGAGAAGGTTTGTCGTGATTTAGTTAACTAAAAGCAATTTCAGATTGTTGGTGGCTCTTGTGTCGGGTAACACTTGCCACAATTTGGCATTACGACAATGACTACGAACTTAATTCTTGAATTTCACCGCCTCACATGTAATTATACGATTCGAGTTTTGTTATTGCCAAACATTTAAACTATTATCATCATGGCCATATAGGAAAAAAATAAGAAAATAGAAGAAACCAAAAACACGAAAACCCAA
Organism: Chymomyza procnemis; assembly: GCA_035046065.1. Taxonomy (NCBI): domain Eukaryota; kingdom Metazoa; phylum Arthropoda; class Insecta; order Diptera; family Drosophilidae; genus Chymomyza; species Chymomyza procnemis. The sequence continues at coordinate 2,764,470 of JAWNOJ010000026.1, forward strand.
GCAGCAATTTACGCTGTGGCAAAACAGAGTTTGTTGCACGACCAAAAAACTTTTTGCCACAAAGTTTTCGCTTGCGTTACGTTGCTGCTTGCCACAGAAGAAAATTCGTTGAGAAAATTTCATGGCTGTTGCTCACTTGGTACGCGCTCCTCTCCGCTTCGGTTTGGTTCAGTTCGGTTTGCTTTGCTTTGCATTTTCATTGCCTCGCTTTTCTTTTCATTTTCATCTCATGCTAACTTTAATTACGCGGCCTTAGTACAACTTTTTGTTGATTGCGGCTAGACAGCGGAGCAGGCGGGTGCGCCACAGCGTCATGCATGTGCCGCAAGGGGACGCGCGTTGCAAGCAACCGAGGCTGCACTTGAGATGCAAATTTTGCAAATGAGCTTGCAACAGTCGTCGTAGTCGACGATGCTGCTGCTTTTTTACAAAATCTTAACTTGGCTTTAATTAAAGACCTAGAGATACCAACAATGGGCAAATGTAATGAGTTAGCACGAGATGTCAGCGCGGATTTTGTGGCCAAGCTTTAGTTGTGGTCTAACACCCACAGCATTTAGAGGTTAGGGGCTTTACTTGTTGACGTGCGAATAATGCCCGTGGCAGGTGTTGAAGTAAACTTGTGAAAAATGCATTTGCCAGCTTCATGTGAACTTTAGCTAATAGATCACAACGGCAGAGCCGACATGGTAACAGCGTTGGCAATCTTTTCGAATGCGCATATTGATTCGATTGATGACTTGGCGACATCGAAGACTGGGAGAGCGAAGCACAGCTTTCAGTGTGTTTTATGCGGTAATAGATGGGCAACGAAGCCGAGCAAGATGACGCCCATGCTGGCAAGATCATTTGCCGATCGATCACTTAGTGAAATCGAAGACTGAGATAGCGAACCAACGAACGAGGAAGAGAAAGACGCATGCTGGCAATATCTAGCCTTCTTTGAAGGGATTCAATCAGGTGATAATTGGCAAACAACAGTTCCAAAACATTTAATTTTGTGCCTCGCTGTACAATTGTGTTTTACGCCTTGATTTTCTCAACAATCTGCTCAAGTAGACTTGAGCAAGCAGCATATCTTAAGCAATAAGCATTTCCGGTTCGATTGACTTTGGTCCTCGATGTACGATTGTGCTTTACACCTTAAGCCTTCAGTGATACCCTCAACAACCTGATCAAGGCTACTAGATGCTTCAATCAGGCGATTAGTGGCAAGCCGCGTCTCCGAATTAATCCTTGTTCGATTGAGCTTCGCCTTAAGCCTTCTTTGACTGCCTCAACAACCTACCCATTTCCGTCATCCAACAACTTCTCTTCACTTCGAGTCAATTAGCTGCTATACCTACCCAATCTAATGCGTCTTAATACCAGCCCAAGACAACTCTGGGAAACCTGTTTAAAAGCGAGCACACTCTGACACACACACACAACACTCCTCACTGCTGACACATATAGAAATTTACACCTCAACCGTGCAAACTCTGACCTTTTCACAAAAGGCCTGCATCTCTCTTTTGTGTCGATGTCTGTTGGGGGGTCTTTGTCTTACGCTTCGTCTTTCTTAAGAGTTAACCTAGCAGAAACTCTGCTTTGCTCACTTCTATGCTTTGTCTTGCTTTTTCTTGGCAGTTCACTTCGGTTACACTTTTTGACCAGTTCACCCGTTTTCCCAAAAAAAATATAAATGTCTGAAAATTAACAAAAATTTCCAGGGACAACAACAAAATTCAACAACTTAAAGGTTAAACAGGAAATTGTAGATATTTTGAGGCGCATGGAATTTAAATGTGAAATTGCTGTGCTGCTGCCGCTGCCGATACTGCTGCTTGGAACCACGCCTCAATGAAAATCAGTTCTACAGGCTACCAAAACCGACCGTTGCACAGTTCGTCAACGTGCTCATTTATTTAAGGCCGGAAGTCATAATGGGCCACTCCAGCTGAAATTGACCCAAACAGCCCCATAAACACAACAGGCCCACAAAACCAACTACAAGGCTCGCTTGGTTTACAACTACCCTCCTGCTATGGTGAACCTCTAGACACCCGGCAACTCCCAGCCAGCTCTTACCATTTTAAATGGCTTGCTCGTTATGGCCGGACTCTCTCCCTCTGGTACAGCAACATTAAATACACATATAATTTGGCATAGGGGCTGAGCCGCAACGTAGGCTCAAGAGTAACAACAAAATGGCCAGGCGAATGAACTGCCTCCGCTTGGAGAAGAACAAAAAAAAAGGGTCAAGCATGTCGACCTGTATGTGGGGTCTTCACATACATATATAAAACATAAATACATGCGATATGTTTATATATACGAAGCTATGTACATGACTTTTTGCTGAAGGCTACACAATGTACACAGTGAAATGTCCTTACGGTAGCTGGCGATTGCTTCTAGCGGTAGGGTAGCCAAGCACCACCGCAGGACTTAATACGATCTCAAAATGAGAGTATTGAGAAATTAAATGACAAAATTGAGATGAAGATGTACTGCTATTTGTTAGCTGTTTGTAAATATCATAACAGCAAATATATTTATTTGAGTTTGGTGGCGATTGATGAATCGAAATAGACAGACTTGCACCAGGTACTAACGTTGGCTATTTCTTTAAGGTCTATTGAGCCTGTTCCTGTTGCTGGGAGGCAACATTTCGTAATTGACAAAGAAGAGTTTGCTTTACGCGGCATTACAATCTGCATAAAGCAAGCGACCTGCTCAACGTACTGCAATCGCCGTACACGCTGTAGTACACATGACATTTTCATTCTCATGACTTGCTTTGTTCTCAGCGCCCAGACACACCCACCCAAATGTGTCCACCCACACACTCGGGTACACCTCGATAGGTACAAATATAGAAATACTCACAAACACACACACACACACACCTAGCACAATTTTAAAGCCTTTTGTAAACATTTTAAGCACAGTCAGCAACAAAGTAAATTTTGTTGTTACAAAATTGTTGATTAATTTCAGCGACCCACGTTCCAAGGCCCAAATAGACACAATGCCGACCCCTGGGTCATGTAGTTAAGTTCACAGCCATCTACCATCTATATATATGTATATATTAGAAACGTTTCTATTTGTATCTATATCTACATGGAGACAATTTTGAAAAGGACGACAGACAGTTGGAATATGCTGCTGCTTTGAAATTTGTTTTCAATTAACAAAATTGTGTTGTCTTTATCTCTCTTGGCTCATGGCTCATGGCACTCGGCTTATACAAATCGATAAGGGAACTGACACAGATGTGCTATACCACACAAGAGATACACGCCGTATATTATCGTATAAGAGAAATTCAATTTTGGCTTAGCCAAAAACTTGTCAAAACACAGGAAACTAAATTTCCCAAAACACACAGAGGAGGGAGGCAGCAGCTATATGGTAGGATGGATGCTGTCATGCGTTTTGCTTCAAAGCAATTTCGACTGCATTTTAGAGAATTGATTAATGGTGCAATTGAGATACGACTTTAGTACACAGTTGGAATTTCAATGAAATTGTCCAGCCTTCTGCATACATGAATATTGTACAAAGCTAATTTTTTAACTAAAATAAAAGGCACTAGCAGGCTTAGTCACACAGAAAACAACGAAGTTGCAATGTTCTTTGTTGCCACGAAAATCTAAACGCTTTGGTTTCAAAATGTTAGTTGATTCGATGACTATTCTTTTTGTTTAAATTCGAAACTGACACAAAAGTAGTGTATAATACATGCAAACCCTTTATGGTAAATCTGCATTTTTTGCGAAAAAATGAAAAAACACAACCCCTACTCTTGACTTTTGCACAGAGTAAGACTCCCGCTTGGTCAAGCAGCAAGTTTTCTATTAGTCAAAAGTTTTTATTCAAACGGAACGAGGTTAGCTTGTCTGTGACAGAACTAGATAAACTTTTTGCATGTTTTTTTTTTTTTGTAGTTGGTAGGAATTTGTATGCGTTGATGGCAATTTTCAAGTGCCAGAGAATCATAGAAAAAGAAAATCAAACTGGAGAGCAGCACTTCAACTTGGAATTTTTACATACAACGATGACTTCATGCCAAAAAAAAAAAAAAACTTAAAAAAACAGCACAAAATTAGCAGAGGCGAGTGTTAGACGTATAAATCAATGTGAGAAGTACGCCTTGAAGTTACTCAACAACTCGAAATAGCAGAGAGGGAGAGCGTTCATAGTAAAAACAACAAAATGTCATGTCATGACTCATCGTAAGCGGCGTAAATACCCCGGCAAAACATATGTACATATTATATACTACTACACAAGATATAAGCCGCCTTGTATGGAGGCCAAAAGAGTTCAGTGAAATGGCAAAAAAATAAAATAAAAACCTACAAAGCAGCGCCAAAAGCAAATGAAACAAAATAACACAAAAAAAATAAAAACAATATAAAAATTGTATACATGACTCGTTGACTGCCGTCATTATATGTACATGTAATTTCAAACCGGGGGAAACCAGCAGTTCTCATTTTAGAGATACTATTAAATCAGCGAGGGGCTTTTGCGGCATTGCAGTCATTCAGACTGGCTGTCTTGTCAAGTCATTCAAGTCAAGTGTCTGACATAAAAACCAAACTGAACCAAAACTGCGGGTAAAGCACAAAAAAAATGCATAATAATAAAAAAAACTAATGCAATGCAACAGAAACTAAAATATACTCTCTTGACAATGCAACTTCAAATACAATAAAGTATACACGAATTTGTATAGACACTATAACTAAACACTGTAAACGCAAACAAATTCAATGCATGCATGAAGAACTGTCTTATTTCCTGAAGAAATTTAATTTATTTCCAATGCAGCTAAACATAAATGAATTTTGATACTGCCTAGTTATACATTTTCGAGCTATTTAACATATTAATTGCTACCCAACTTCATTATTTCAGCTTTTGAAATACTTAATTGCTTAAAACTGTCAAAAATCGATTATTTTTGAATCATTTTTGAGCTGCGAAAGACAAAAATGTCGTCTAAAGATATCGGCTTTTATCGATTTCAGAGCAAATGATCTTGTATGAGAGTAACATAAAATGGCGTTTATCAGATTTGATCGATATACAAGCAGTAAATAGAAGTTACATTAAAAGTTATCGGATGTTTTCGATTTGAGAGCAAATGTTCTTGTATAAGAGTAACAAAATGTGGTGCAACGATGTCAAGTTTTATCGACTTTCAAGCAATTGAAGAGATTACATTAAAAGTTATCGATTTTTACTGATTTAAGATGGTTAATCGGTTATGACTTTATATTAACTTAACTTACTTCTGGGGTCATTCAGCAACAAAACATAAACAGAAGAGAATTCAGGTAGCACTTCTTTGTACAATATCTATTCATTATTTTTTCGTGCTTTACGGCCAATTTGAATTCCTCTTATTTAAAAAGTTTTTGCGACAACCTATAACATTTTAAACAGGCTAAATTTAAGTTAAGTACCACATACCGGTCTTTAGGAAGGACTTAACTTGGAAAATTTCTGGGTGACATTTCTTTAAATTAATCATTGCGGGAATGGGGAGCGATGTTAAAATTGAAGTTAACAATAGGATATTTGTCATGCAAATTCATTTATTAAGAAAGGTAGTGCTGCAGTAATTGGCTTCGTTACAATTGAATTTTGAAAGATTAAACCATTTTCGTAAAGATGAATGTTGTAGGACAACATACTAATATGAATTGAATTTCGCTATGGACGCTTTGATTTGCCGGAGTAACGGTTAAACTAAAGGTCAAACGCATTAAAAATGTCAGTAAAACCATAAAGATATTTCACAGGAAATTGGGACCTATAAAGGTACTTCCTCTAACCCCCCTCTAATGGAAAAACAGATTGTTAGCAGAAAAATCTTTTTTTTTTTTGGAAAATCTTTTATACGAAGATAAGTTTTTTATGACTATTTTGTCACACAGTTTACTCCAAGTCAACACATAACTTTTTGCAAACAAAATTTTACACATTTTTGTCTCCTTGCTGATAAAGTGCAACAAAGTCATTGAGAATTGTTAAAAAGTTTTGTCAAGTAACTGGCACACTGTGAGTACAAACAAATAGAGCCAGTAACTTGCTGTTTTATGGCAGGTGTCTCAAGAGCTTGGCCATAACAAAACTTTCCAGTCATTTTGAGCTAATCACCCACAAAAGCAATCAGCAAGTACACAAATTAACAGGCAAATACTTTACAAAATTTGCATTTTTTCAATGTATTTGTACTTTTTGAGGTAACCTAAATAGTCTCCAGCTGTTAGTAAGTCAGTAACTAGCCAAAAAAACAAAATAAATAAAAATTTATCAGCTTCATTCAATTAGATAAACCTACACAACAAAAGTATCATATATTATTATATGGTGTGATTAGAGCTTATCAGCAGAGCCCAACGATGAATCATTTATATTTTATTTTTATTTCTACTATATGCGCTTAAATACAAGCGCTTTTAATAACTAATTAACGCCAAATGTAAATAGTTTTTATCGTTTATTTGTACGACGGAAGTTCAAGTGACAATTGCCGCTGTTTCAATGTACTAATGAGCGTTTCGTTTGAGGCTTTACCAACAGAAAAGTTTCTGACATTGATGACTCAACAATTATATGTTTGAATATATTCTAAAATAAAGAAATTGTATTTTTTTTCTTCTATATATGCATGTTTAGCTGCCATTAGGCACCCGCTTAAGCTGTGCGTGCAATGTGACAGAAAGTTGGTAAAATGATATATACATGGCGCATGTATAATATATAGATAGTAAATGCGATGAATTTGACACGCAAATGCTTGAAAATAACCAAGGGTCAATTCAATATTTTTTGGGGCGGCCACACTCAAAAACTAAGAAAAAAAAATGGGCACACAAATGTTTAGTCAGTGATTAATTAAGAGTAACTTAAAGATAGCCAAAGGCTTATACAACGTTTTTACTTAGTATAGTTATTTCCAAATACACACTCAAGTTATATGTGGGCAACAATAAGATGGCATTGTAAATGACTTTGTGAGATCATCACGTAAAAAAAGTGTATATTTTGTATTGCTACATTAAAACCACAAAGTATCAATCAACTGTGAAATTGCTCAGAGTTTTAGAGTTGCTTATTCATTGTTACTCACACTTTTATATAGTACATATAACTTGAAGTAGTTAGAAAAATATAAGTATTATTAACGTATTCAATGGTTATGGTAACTCTTAAATTTGTGGCCATAATGCAAGCTTACGGTTGTGAGAGTTGCTGCACTCGAAAGTTAGGCAACAATCTCTTTACACTGAGAAAACTTATTGATATTAAATGGTCGAACCCCCACAGTTTTGTAAATGAAATAAACGCCAGAAAGATGAATAACTTCAACAACTAATTGCAACTAATTGATGCAGCAGCTGAAAAAAAATGATATATATAATCGATACTCAATTGATGCATAACGATAGAAATGCTAAGCATCGCTAAGAGGTTTGTATAAACTTTTGCTAATTATTTGCATTTTTGCACTGTTTTGTTATTATAAAATAAAAAAGCTGGGAATAAATTTAAGCGGTATTAAGAGCAGCTTTTTAAAGCAACAAACGCTAAAAAAAACTCTACTGATACTATGCAACTGATTTCCATCGATATACAAAATAATTTGGTGGCATAGTAAATCGATATCGATAAGATCAGTTAATCGCCCATATTAACTTTCTCTTTCACACTTGTGTGATAAGAACGTGATTACTAGTGAGAAATATTTGACATTCACATAGAATGAAGACTTTTTTGACATTCACACAGCGCTTAAGTCATCGACAATAGGAAGGAGCATGCTAAAATCGCTTCCTTCTTCCAAAGCACCCAACGTCGTCGCTACTGTAGGAAATTTGCTAGCTTAACTAAAAACCTATAAATAATGCATTCTCATTGACCCCTTTCAACCTCAATCAACTAACCACTAATAATGCAATTAAAGTGGCGATTGTACAATCATGTTGTTAAAACATTCATCAAATGATTATTGCATTATTCATAATGCGAATTTCACTCATTCGCACATCTGGAACGGACAGTACAATACTTGGAACTACTCAATAGGCAGAACAAAGCAACGCATTCATTTCAATTGGTATTGCTTTCAAACAATGTTTGTTCGAAACGGCAGCAATTACATATACAACTTTAGAGCAATTAATGAATGGAATATATTATGTAGTACACAAGTAGTAAGAGATTATTACTCACCTCGGGCATGAAAATGATGCGTTGCAGCCATTCGTTGAGCTGTAGCTGTGACTGGAACTGAAGCTGGGGCTGTTGCTTGTCCATAGCGTAGGGTTATAAACATTTTGGTTTTCCATTTTTTTTTTTTTATTATCGAACAGCCAAAATGTGCGGCACGGCGGAGTCGCGTTTTTTTTAGGCATATAAAAACACACATTGATATGTGTATTATATAGTATTACGATCAATACTTTTATATTTACTTTAACGCAGTTTGATTGATTGACATAATACGAAGTTGATTTACTTTATAGCTATATCGAGTGGCTGTGGGAGTTTTCACTACTTGGTTTATTGTATATAGGGAAAGGTGCTTAACATGGTTGTTGTTGTTGTTGCTGTTGTTGTAGTTGTAGTGGCTGCGCTTTTGTTGTTGGCGCAGCTTTTGAGCATTCATTTGTTTAAATATTTATTGCAGTTGTTGTTGTAGTTTGGTGGTATTATTAAGTGAATTTGAAAGAAACGTGCAACGCTTGCAGTGAAGTAGAGCAGAGCAATTTTATTTGTTTACATTTTGGTTTTTGTTTCAAATAATTTATTTGTTTTTTTTTTTGCATTGACTTTTGACGTTATTGTTGTTGTTGTGGTTGCAGTTTTAACTTTTATTTCGCTAAGTGCAGTTTGGTTTCTCGTTGTTGGGTGCAATTTTGTTATTTTTATTTAAAAAGTGCTAACTAAATTTTTATGTTTACAATTATTAGTAAGCAATTTTGGTAGCAGCAAACGAGCGAGCATTTCTCTTTTATTAATTTTTTTTGTGTTATAACTAAAGGCTAAACTTACTTAAAAATTTTTTAAATTAAAATATAGTTCGTATGTTTTTTATGCAACTACTATAAAAAATATATGTATATACTGCTATAATGCTGGCATGCTTTATACTTAGTTCTTGGCAGCTTTTATACTTTTTTGTTGAATTTAATATTGTGACAGATTTATATATTTGACATTTTATTAATTAAATTTTTTGTTGAGCAGCATGCAGTTAGCAAAGATGTGTTTTTGATCCAAATATGATGCGATTGCGGGCCATACGTATTTTTATATTGTATTTATTTGGGATTAGATGTGTGCGGATTTATTTTTTGATTTTTTTTTTTGTGGCAAGGCAGAGAATGTCCAAACACAAAACGTAATAAACACAAAGAAATAAAAAAGAGAAAAGAAAAATATATGGTTAATAACGCATAGAGCAAGATGTTGCATGTTTTGGTTAAATGTGCTTGCATGTGTGGTGCGTGTTTATGTGATTTATGTAGTATATGTGTTTGTTTTTTACAAAAAAAGAAAAATACAAGCTAAACTTTAGAAAACCAAACTCGGCAGCAATTTGAGGGGGATAAAATATACGAGAACGCAAGTTACAACTTATCACTGCAAGCCTTGATTATTTGACAGTCATCGATAAGACTTTAAAGTTTATTAATTACAAATTCATTGAATAAAAAGTAATTAACAAGAAACATATTTAAGCATTTATCGCTAAAGTTATACCGGCAACAATATAAAATATCGATAATATTTGCAAGGTACTTATCGATAGGCCTTAAGCAGTGAAAGTGCTGAAAAATAAGCAATCAATAGCAAATTTTAAATTTATCAAAATTTTTAATTAAATATAAGTAACTCTCAAAAACGAAAAAAACGGCCTAATGGGAATAAAATACGCCAGCACAGCATCTGGCAAACACAAAAATGTTTCGGACAAGATTTAGCAGCACAAAAACAGACAAAAATATAGAATAAACCTATTAAATAATACGAAACAAAAAAAAGCAAAGCTTTTAGTAAGATATTTGAGCAATAAGAAAGAAAATGCCAATGCACGTACTGGCATAAATAAGTTATAAATAAAGTAGTGCAAAAAGTGTTTAAAACAAGTTTAAAAGTCGTTAGGGGTTTACAAAAAAAAATCAAACCAATTGCGCAATAAACTCAACTATCAACTATAGACTTACAGTTTGCGATTAAATTTTTATGTTATGCGAATTATCTCAAAGTTGTCGCAACAACTTCCTCAATTTTTTGCCTTTTTATATATTATGTATAATTTGCTTAGTTAATTTTTTGTTTTTGTTAGCTATACGTTTTGCTTGCTGCTGCTGTTTCGTTATTAACATATATATGTTTATCTTTATATATAATAATATTATATTATATATGCACTTGAAGAGTTTTTCGTTTTTTTTTTGTTTGTTTTATATGCATTCAATAATTATAGATATATATATATATAAACATGGTAAGTAAATAGCGTATAGTAAATAGTCAATATAGTTATGTGTATATCAACAGCGACAGCATTATCTTTCAACTCGATCAATGTTGTCATCATCTTGCAATAATAATAATAATTCATAATAATCATCATACATATTAATAAATATTCAAAAGTTAACTCGATTCTTTTTTTGTTTTTTTTTTTTTGTTTAAATACATAGCATTTGCATGAGAATTTTGAGAGAGATTTGAAGTAGAATTGTGAGTGAGAAGAGTGGGCTGAGTTTTGTGGGCCTTTTGTTTGTATGCATGTGTGTGTTTTGTGTGTGTGGGTGTATGTTTAAATGTATAAGAAATTGACTACATAAAGACGAGCATTGTATTAGATAAATTTAAACTAAATGCAAGAGCTTGTAGTGAGGCAACTACTATGCAAAATTTAAGCTCAAAAATATTAACAAAATATTTGAAATCATTTGCAAAACTACTGTCGTATATGCATTATGTGAGTGTTGTCTTAGAGGTGGGAAACTATCGGTGGCATTTGCGTTCGATTTTTTGATGCTATCGATCGTTTTTTTACATGTATATTTTTTGCTTAATGTCGATAGTTGAAGCTATCGACTGGCTGGCACTTTCGATAACATCCCACCTCTAGTGAGATTGTGTTTCGTGTCTGTAACTTGATTTACATTAGTAACTGCTTCGCATTATAACAATAATCAATAAAATTTCATGTTTTTGCAATTACTTTTGCTCCATTTTGTATGTTTATTTAATAATTAGAGCTTTTATTTTTGTTTCGCTTTTTTATTTATATAGTTTATGTAAATGTTTCAAGTATAGGCTATAATTTATTTGAAAAGTTTCGCTTTAGTTTTCGTTTTTCATTTTTTTTTTTTCAATTTGATATATTTTATTTATGCTATATATATATATATTGAGATTATCAAGAATTGCCCCTAGACTTGTTTATAAACTGTCTATATTAATGAGAGTTTTGCCTTCTTTGCTTTGTTTAGTTTGAAAAATCTAAACTAAACTAAACGTAGTATTAAACTATAATGCCTTTTGTTTTTAATTATATTTATTAAACATAGTCTAAAGTGTATGTGTGTGTGTGTGTGTGTGTTGGGGGACTTTAAACGCATTTGCTTGTTTTTATCTGGGTGGGTTTTACGCAACATCTACAATAGACGCTTTATGTATTACTGTCTGTTGTTGTGTTTCATGTGTGTATGAAGGTGTATATGATGTATTGTGTATGTTTTAGTAGAAGTAATTGCATCAATTTACATGAAATAACTGCTAACATATGCAGCCGCTAAGATACCCAACACAGTCAAGCATATCAGTATCATAATCTTCTTTCGGCGCGCTTTACTCTGATATTTCAACGCCTTCTTTGTATCCTGAGTTGCTGTCTGCACATAGTCCATAGCATGCTCCACATGATACTCAATACGATCGATCATTTCGCCTTGCGACTCCACCAACATGGCCATATCCATAAACATATCGTGCAGCTCCTTTATCGATGTCTCCAATTTCATAATATCCGCATGACGTGCCTCAATGTCGGCCAGCGTTTGTTTCGCCTGCTGTGTCTCCATAATGATGCCCTGCGTGAAGACCGCTGGATTGCCTTGCTCCAACATATCCTCGAGCTCTTCATTGGTCGTGGCACGACCAGTAATCTCCAATTGACGCTGTATTCTGCCCTTGCAACGTTCTCGATAATCGGTCTGCGTACGATTGTATTCGGTCATGACCTCGACAAATTTACGCGACAGCGTCGAATGTTGCGTCTTGCGTATACGCAAATCGGCTGAGGATTTATTCTGTTGCTCCTCCTGTTCGATGTTCTGTTCGATACCCTTAAGTTTGCCGCGCACACGATTTGCATTCTTCTTAATGTCAGCCATTAGATCTTCTAGCTCTTGTTTGGTCTTCTCATCGGATTGTGGTGCCGATAGTATGGCCGAATGCTTCTTTTTAACCTCTTCGACATTATCTTGCACTTTATCAATCATGCCGCGTATTTCCTCAACCTGAGCGAAAAAATCGTCCATATAGGAATCATGACCATCCACATTGACGGCCACATCCTCGGATTCCTCTTCATCGGATTGGGCGGCATGCAAGGCGGCTAATCTGTCTTTCGTCATTGTGTTGCTGCAGCAATTGCCAACAAATTGTCGTTTAAATGCGTTTTATTCGTTGTTTTTATTACTTGAAGCAGTTAACTATTGCACAATTTGGTTTCTTTTTTTTTTGGTGAACAATTGTTTTGGCTCGCTGTTGTTAACTTGTTGTTTGCACGTTTTCTGGCGCACACACACACACGGACAGACGACAGACGCCGCCGTACACAAACGGTGTGAATTTTTATTGATTTTTCATGTGAGAATATTGTGAGTGAGAATAATTTTGTGCCACTTTTTTTTCAAGATTTTCTTTATGCTTTTTGCACTTGCACAACACTGGCACAGGAGATTTTCTTTTGCTTTTTTCTGGCTTTAATATGTTTACGCTTGGAGTGCAGCTGATAGATTTTTTTCGTTTTGCTTGCCTTTGGCTGTTATTATTTTACGCACTTTTCACTTTTCTTTTTTTTTTTTTGCTTAATAAAACATTTAACAATTATGCTGCTTCTTTTTCTTTTACTTTTGCCGCTTTGCGTTGAGAGCGAGAGCGCGAGAGAGCGGAGCGCTACTGTGACTCACGGTGTTTGCTTTTACCTTTTGGCTTTACTTTTGAAGCAACAACAACAAAACACAATTGGCGTTTATTTTGTTGAGATAAATTTAACAATGAGTAAGCTTTAGCAGACACTTTTAATATTATTATAAATTTATATATATGTATATATATTTAAGTTTTATATATATATGCTTGCTGCTGCTGCTGGCTGCTTTGCTTATTTAATTCAAATTTTTGTGGCAAACACACACGCACACGTTGACGTCGCAAAGGCAGCCCCACACAGTTGTTGGTATTTGTTTTCGCGTGTTGTTGTTGCCGTTTTTTTTTACTTTTTGTATTTGTATGTATTTTACCCCATACACGCTCGCGAGCACACTTGCTTTTCAGTATGATTATTATTATAATAATATTGTTAACACGGCTTTGTAATTTTTTATACAAATTTATAGTACGCGTGCAGAAAATTCTTAAAATGGGCAAAAAAAATCGATTTCTGCGCAAGGCTCCAACGCTGCTGCTGCTGGCGCTGGCGCTTGTGACGTGCTAGTCGTTGTTACTAGTGGTATGTATGTGAGCGTGTGTGTGTGTGTGTGTGTGGAACACGTTAAAAACACACACACAACAACGTAAACAAGGGCGCGCGCGGTTTATTGTGCGGCTTACGGGCCGTTACGGTGGGCGTTTTTCTCTTTTGCTGCGTTTTGTTGTTTTTTTTTTATTTATTTTGCGTTATGTTGCGTGTGTGTGTCGGCACACACTCTCACTTGACTTTGGCGCTCTTTGGAGACAACGCGCTCGCTCGTAGAGAGAGAGAGCTACTGCTGGTTGGATTTGTCTGTCTTTTTGCTTTGGTTTTTTGTTTTAACGCTAAAAATGCTTTACGCGCACGTCGCTAAACAAGCACACTCGACGCGTTGCTGGCTCTCGTCAATCTGAGACATGCGTCGCCAAACGATAACGTAATGCTGCCTGCTGCTGCTGCTGGTTGGCACAAAATGTGTCTGTGGATTATATTTGCAGTGCGTTTGCGTTACGCTGCAGCTATGTTTTTATTGTTATTGTATTTGCTGTGATCCATGCGCGCCGCATGTTATTACAACATTATTTTAATTTTTGTTTATGAGCAAAACAATTTGTTTCATTTGCTCTGCTCGTTTTGTGTTTTCACTTTTAATGCTGCTGCTGCTAAAATACCAACTGCTGCGGAAAATGTGCTAAAAAATACCAACAAATACCACTTGCGTTACGTCAGCAAATGTCAGCGTAACGTCAAGTAGCCGCTATGGCCAAAACAACAAAAACAACAACAACAACGTCCATTGCGGCACCGTTTGTTTGTGGAACGCATTACGCTTTTGTGCGCTGCTTCATCCACAATGTGTATATATTACCAGCTAATTTTTATGAATGAACACTTGTAAAACACTTTGTACACTTTTTTTTTGTAACAGCTGTAAATTTAAGTTAATTAATATAATACTTAAAATGTAACGCGCTCGCAGCTTTTATAGTCGGCGCAAATTAAATATAAACATTAATAGGCGGTAGCGCACCAACAGCGCTGCCATATATCTAGCATATTGCGACGCTTTACAACACTGGCCGTTGCGCGCCTAAATAGCTCGCCTTTCAAATGCACACAGCGCGCGCGCGCGCTCGTCTCTTGGTTTACAATTTTAACAATATACATTGTATATATATAGTAATAATAAAAGTAACTTGCACTCACCGGGTACTTTGTCTGCAACACCACACCGCATATCTCATCGTTAACCATAAATTGCTCACCCAACATGGCCATACATACATTCTCCCATGCTCGATCAATTTTCGCTTTACGCAATCGTATTACCCACTGACCGCCTTTACTATTTGCCGGATCCTCCCACATTGGCTTTATGCCCTGTTTAAAGAGACTCAACTCTCGATAGGGCTTGAGCGCCGTTGGCCTAACCAGATGCGAATACAGTGACCACCATTGCTGCACGCTGGCACAGCGCCCGACCACGTGCAGCGATTTACTATAATCCGTGGCAGCTCGTTGCGTGCCCTTTCGCGAGAACCACAGGCAGTATGTGTGCTGTAAACGATTCTCGTTGGGACCCACCTCCAGTGGCGGCAATTTATCCACATCTATTTCATTGTCCACATCACTGTCGTCACTGTCGACAAGGTCTGGCCAAATTTTCCTATAACGATTTATAGACATATTGTTTAATGTGTCAAATAAATATATCGAAATTCAACTTAAAAATTTTGCAAATTGAAGCATAGTCATAAATCAGAAACGAAAATCGTCTGGCTATATTTTAACAAAAACAAAACAACAAAAAAACATAAAAATTCGCTCAACATGAAGCTTTCTATACGCACTCTGGACCAAAAGACACTTAGCGTGGATATTAATCTAACTCATAATGTTTTGCAATTGAAGCAGTTGCTAACACGCATGGCCGAGGTGAAGCAGTCTGTGGAGAATCTACAATTGATTTATGCTGGCCGCATAATGAAGGATGAGGATGCTCTTAGCGATTATAATCTTGAAGAAGGCAAACTAATCGTTTTAATGGGTAAACGTAAAATTGAAACGGCACGACCTGAGACGCCCGAATCCAGCGTACCATCGACGCCACCAATAAGTGTGGTGCTCAGTAATCGCAACTTGACGGCAGCCGTCGCACCAGCAGAGCCGCCTACACCTTCACTGGCACCCAACGAAACGCATGTGCGTATGCTCATGGACTTGGGCTACGAAGAGAACGATGTACGCGCAGCTTTACGCGCCAGCTACGATCATCCAGAACGTGCCATAGAGTATCTTATCAATGGCATACCGTCACACCTAAATGGCACAACTGAGACTGCGCCCGCGGCACTCAACAATAATAATACGCAAAACATTGCAGCTGAGCCGCAGCAGCATAATTATCAGGATATACAAGAACTATTTCGAGAAAATCCACAAATGTTGGCTGCACTCATGGCGCGTTTACGTCAACAACAGGAGCAGGGGATATCTGGCGAGACAGACCCAAACATTGCCGGCAATGAATTGACACTCACTCCAGAGGATACAGCCTCAGTCAATCGCTTGGTCGAGTTGGGTTTCGAACGCAATTTGGTGCTACAGGTGTATTTGGCTTGTGACAAGAACGAGGCGCTTACGGCCGATATACTATTTGAGGAGGACGAAAATGACGAAGGTTAGAGCATAACATGAACCGAAACAAAAAAAAAATTTTTTGCATAATCTTGTTAGGTAAATTTAAATACATGTTTTTATGAGCACGGCATTGGCTGTACTTTTATGCATTGCCAAATTGATAGTGCAAAATGCTTTTTCGTCTGTGCTCCCACTTTGGCATACAGCACATAGAACATAACCTAACAAATGCTACAACATATCGGCCCAGTTGCTGTGCTTCTTCGAGATGATCTACTTACGATTCGAATTGTTTGGCTGGTACTTTTTCCATTGTATTGTTGTTGCTGCTGCTGCTACTAAGTTGACTAATTATGGAGCTGTTGGCTGCTTGCGGCTCTTGAAGCTGTTGTTGTCTTTAGGTTTAGTGGCACCTCTAACTGCTGTGGGCACTGGTGGTGGTCGCAGTGTTGCTGTTGTTGTTGCTGGTGGTGACTACTCGTAGTGCAGTAGTTCAGCTTGAATGCTGTGCTGCTTGTACTGAATTGCAAGTGGTTGTTATGATTGTGTTTTGGCAGAACTGCTCCTTCTAGTTAAGTTCCAAATTGGCTGCTACTGCTGGTACTCCTTGCTGCTTCTTGCGGTCTGTTTTTGTGATTCCTCCTCTTCTAGCAGTGTAGTGCGTGCGTGTGTGTTGACGTGTGTGTGTGTGTGTGTGTGCGTTGTTCCACACCACAAAAATGTCGCGTTTTGCTTAATATTGGGCCACCGCTGTTTGAGCGCGCCGCTGGCAATTATGCACAATCGGTTTGTATACAAAATAATCGAGTGCTTGTGTTTGTAAACAATTAAATGTGCTTGGCTTAATAAAAATTCCAATAGTTTCGGTTTATCTCTCGGTTTTATTTTGTGTTAACTCAACTCTAGCGCTGTTTGACGTTTCTTTTTGTACACAACATGCGTCCATTTACCATCCACATTCCACGCGGCGCTGTCAATACACAACAGCGTTGCATTTCGCCGGCTTATCGATAACACACCTTTTGCATAAATTACGTTTGTTTCTGCTTTTGGTTTGTTTTCAATTGGAAATTAGAAGAAAAAAAATGGGTTCTCATAAGAAAAAATCAAGGAAAAAGCATAAGCATGCGAAAAAGCATAGCCTGGAAAAGCGCATAAAGTGTACCAAGTCTGTCAAAACACAGCTAGTGGAGTTGGCTAGCACAACAACAGCTGCAGCTGCAGCAAGCGCAAACCATGAACTTGCAACAAAAGGTCGGTAATTAAATAAAACACTTAAGTTGAGTGCTTCTTACTCGCTTCCAACTTTTCAAGAATTTAAAAGCAGCAAATTAAAGCGTCACAAGGATAAAAAGTCGAAAAAATGTAAGAAGCACAGGTATGACAAATGCTTGAGCCCCCAAGGGGCATATAGCAATCCTATTGCAGCGTTACAGGACAACGAACAGGACTTTAGCATACCAATAGGTAACTAACGAAGACCGTTACACGTTAAAAGTACACATTCAAGTTAAATAAATTTTGTAGAATTAATGAACAGCAAGTCACATGCACCGGAGACGCCAGAAGAGTACGAACGTCGTCAGAGTCAATTACGACATGAAGTTGATCCAGTTACCGGACGCACGCGCCTCATCAAAGGAGACAGCGAAATCTTGGAGGAGATAGTCACCAAGAAGCGCCATGACGAAATAAACAAGCAGGCAACACGCGGTGATGGCAAGTATTATGAGGCCAAGACATTGAGTGCAGTTAAGCGCAAGCCTCAGTAGCAAATGCCAAAGAAGTCTTATGTCGTTTGCATATTATATATAATTATATATAATATGCATATATACATACATATATATAATATAGAGCAATTTTAATAGTAATTAAGGTTAATGCTTTCACTGTCTGCAAAATCAGTTAAGAGGCAGCGAGCGAGTGGAGCTCTTAGCAAACAAATTTTGATTCTACAAAAAGTGTAAACATTTTACCATCTGATTGTAATTTAAAAAATTGTGAATCAATGTTAACTTAAAATATATACACATAATTGAATGCGATTGCTGCCTGCGTTTAGAAAAGCTGATAGAAAAACGTTGTGGCACCATCTTGCCAGGTCGGATCGTCGCAAACCTTGGCGCGACACATAGGACACGTTTGTTCGCGCTTAAACCAGGTGCTAACGCACTCATCACAGAATATATGACCACATTCCAGAATAATTGGCGTGGTGTATGCATCATGACATATAGGACAAAGTGCTCCGGCAGCATCCATCTCCTCTTTGGTTGGCTGACGTTCCGAATTCTAGCGGCGAACACAATTCGTATCAGATCAGATATATTCATAATTAGAAATAATTGCACTTACAATGTTACGCCTAAATGTTAAAATGGCCTCTTTCAAAGATCTGCCACGTTCCAGCAGCTCAAATACTTTGGCACACAAATACAAAAGTGAAAACAAGCCACCCGATACTACCTCCAAGCCCGAATATGATGCGTATAAATAGAAGCACCATTGTGTAATCGGTGGCAATGCGCGATAGAACTGCGACATGTATTCAACCAGCACATACAGACGTGCCTGTATAAAATTACAAAGAATTCAATGGAATTTTGTAGCATTAACAATATGTTAATATTTAAATACATACCCGGACTTTAAGGCGTATGACATGCATGGGTAGCATGGTAATAAACACTTTGAGTAGCACAGTTGTCAATTTTAATATGAAATCGCTAACTGCCATATAATACAAGAGCATAGCCAACGGAATGGCGTTGAATACTTCAAGTTCATCCGTTGATTGCGCTACTTTGAGTATATCAGTTGCAGTTGTCGGTGCAATAGTCTGACTTTTATATGCCATTGGTACCATTTCTAATTTAAATAGTTTTGTTGGTGGCGGTATAATCAAACCGAAGGGATCCGGCGGAGCAGTGGATAGAAACAAACGAACAGTAACTACTAGCACCACGATAGCAGCATCAGCTGCAAGTACTGCATAGTTTTTCTGTGTCAATCGTTTCACTTGTGCGCACACAGACTTATTTATATTATGCATAACAACATGCAGCACGACGAGATCCAGTATGCCCAGAAAATGATCATGAGCGAATTTAAATAGCAATATGCATATAAAAGGCACATAGCGCAACATGTGACGTAGTATGCGTCCATATGCGAACATTTCGGACAAATCATTGTCTTCCTCTACGTTGTGCTCGTTTTGTGGCGGTGGCGGCGGTTGTGCAGCTGCATTATTTGCCTCGCCAACGCTGCCGCCAGCTCCGCGTGCCTGGAGTGTAGCAATACGCGACAAACTGGGAATATCATCGAATACGGGTGAGGCTGTAGGCAAGCCAATTACACTGGCATTTTGTCGCGCACCTATGCCCGAGTGTGCTGGCAGCATTTCGCCTTCGCGTAGGCTAATACTGCGTCCCATGGGACTACTACTAGCTGCTCTTAAGCTCAAACGTTGGGAGGCACTGTTGGGTGTTACACGGCTATTGCTGCTGCTGCTGCTGCTCTGTTCGGCATTTGTTGTCGAGTTGTTAAGTAATATGTGTGTATTATCCACTGGAACGGCGCCAGCGCCTGAAGTGGACGCATTGACGGACTGCTGTGGCTGATAGCGAAAGTTGGAATGTGTTATAAGGGAACGCAGCGCTTCGGTTGAAGGCGCTGTAGATAGCGACAGCATCTGTCGTGACAAGAACATGGATATGAAATTACCACTTCTGGTGCTTGTGCTGCGTGAAAGCGGAGCGCGAGGTGGCGTTGCTTCACTATTCATATTATCGTCCAAATGAATGCTACTGTTTTCCGTAGGTGCTTCATCAATATCATGTACATTGTTATAGCTAGTTCTTGGTAAAGGCAACAAATGTTCGTTTTCAGCTGTGGTTGAGTCATTATCGTCACCCTCCATGTTTATGTAAATTCCACTGCTAATAGCTGGTGCGCGATATGCAGCGTCAGCTGAAGCATCGTTGAGGCTGTTGTTCATTGTCTGCAATCCCAACTATTTAACGTGTTAACTTTTATCTCTTGCAAATAATACAAGCAAATAAAATTTATACCAATAAATTCCTGCGTTTGTGCTTCTTCTTCTTTGCTTTTATCAATTTGCCATTCGCCCGCAAGCGCATGCATACTATCGCTGGCGAAATCTGCAAATTCAGGGTTGTTATGCACGTTCATTTAAATTATTCGTTACATTTACTTTACTGCAGTTAAGAACTTTAATTTACCATTTTTACAAAAATACGCTTGAAATACGAATTAAATGATTTAAAAATATAATTTTAAGTTAAAATAAATAATTTTCATTGATAATGCATACTAAAATCGACACTTTTTGACACAAGACGAAAATGTGAATGGGAAATTATTATGTTTATATTATATTTGATGGTTTTTGGATGATTAAATGATCACCCAAGTAAAGGTTTACTAATCGACACCAACAGACGAAAATACAGATGGCTAGGAAACCCTTATGAACGAAACTGCTAATAATAATAATAATAACTGCCAAAGCTGTGAAAGTTAGTTATGGCTTCAATGTTGTTCAGTCATGTGAGCTCAAATAAAAAGCTTCAGCAGCTTGTAACCTGCAATTCAAACTCTTTTAAAAAAGCGGCCGATTAATGAACGCTTATCGAATGTCACAAGCGATATGAGTGTGTATATTGAGTATCATAACAAATTACTTTTGAGGCAACAGGTGGCCTAACCACTTTTGTTGAACTATTCAAACTTACATTTTGTAAAACCACGATTTATGTTTAGTTCATAAATAGAGCTAAAAATTAAGAGTGTTTTTCTCTTTGAAAACTTTTAGAGCTCTTCGTGCTATTTGTGGGCGCATCAATTCGAAGACGATTAATGATTGAGTGATTTGCTCCCTGTAGATCTTATTTTGCGGATAAACCAACGACGTGGTTTCTAAAATATAGACAGCCGCAGTTTACTGCTTTAAAGCCAATATTTAAAGTGTTTCAAGAATACAGTTAAAGAATAGAAAATATATAATATAAAACTATCTTGAAAATATGTTTTGTTTACGTTGAAATATCGACAGGATTTCGCGTATAGCATATTGAACAGATACTGAACTAGATAAAATTTATATTTGCTGAGATTTTGTTGTGCGGATTTTCAGTCACTTTATTTGTCTGCTAGACCTTCCTCCTGCCCTAAACCTGCCAGTAGTGTTCTTTTTGACAAACTTCCGATACTGGGCCATGATTTTCACTAAGACCTCTCATAAGATTATCCAAAAATTATGCTGTAGGTAAGGCAATTATTTTGAACTAGAGGAAATAGTTAATTCTACTGAAAAATTCCCTTTCATTCACCTGGATATTTTCTGTACGTATTTGTTAGCCGCATGTCGACTCTACGGTGCTTTTATTACTAACCTGCTAGATATGGATGAAGCCAAATTACTAACATGGTAGCGTGCAGACTAGGTTCGCAAAAGTGGCATATTTTATTACCCAGATCATGCCATCAGTCAGCTTGGGCCTAACGACGTAAACATCATCCAATATGCTTCCGGTGTGAGCATCGTGCGATTCTAAACAAGTCAGCACACTGTGAATATTTGGTCCTTAATGGGATTTCTCGCAGAGACTCTGTCAGACTGACCAATTACTGCCAAAGCTTATAAAAAGACGTGAACGCCTGCAAAATAAAACCCTGGGAATGGTCTCATGCGGCAATCAATGAAACAGGTACTATTCACAACCCACCCATATGCATTGGGCCAGACCACAAGGAGACTTCGAAGAAAAAAGTGAAATAATGGAATGACAACATTTCGAAGCAAATAAGCAATCTTTAAAATGATTTCTGAGTCTACGTCCACCTGTTTCTTTTCGACAATATTATTGTCCCTGAATATTTTTCTAAAAAAGACGTGCTGCTTATTTTCTGAAGAACTTTGAATTAAACTTACAAATAAAAATAAGAATTAAATAATGACACTCTCTTTTTTCTCATACCAGTGTGCTTAGATGCACAAAAAACTCAAGAATGTCAAAATTAATCCAACCGAATACAAGGATATTCAGAAACCGCCCTTTGGTGATGGTCAACACAAAAAATGAATCTCATAAATGCATTGATCAACCCCAAAAACAGACGGTTATAGTTTAAAGAGAAGTTTTTCTGTCCATCCATAAAAGCATTATTACCAAATATTTCTTGATCTATCTTCCAAAATACTTTGACTACTCGTGAGCTGAGCCTTCGCTCTACATGCTTGATTCAAAAATAATCCATATGGGTAGTACGAGACTATGCGATTTTGACGTCTCCATCTTCTTCCCTGTACGACTATATAAAGGCAATATTACCAGATTTTATCTTTTTTTATCTTGCTGGCTTCTTCGACTTCTCCATGTTTGAATAATTATCACTATGTCGATCCAGGATGAAATTAAGCTTATGAGTTTCCTTCAGAACTCCTGTACAATGAACCTCTTCCATACTGAATACGCACTTCACCCATGGGGTAGGACGAAGCGATCACTCTTGCTTTCACCCCTTTATGTAACCACACAGTGGCGATTCAACCCAGTTCATATTCTCTTACCGAATTTTGGAACAGTGTAAGACACGATATTATGGGCGTCCACGTTGCCTGATAAGGATAATGCAAATAACTTATTTACCACCAGCTCACCGCAATTAAACTGACCTAAAGCCGAGTTGTTGCCAAGGCGACCAACCTGCTAAACCAAACAAAAACACCACTGAAAAACGTGCTTCAAAACCACCCCAAAGGACACTCACTGCCTCGCCAGTGGCACCTACTTGCAGTCAGTTCAGTTTTGTACACAAAGGAAAGTGTTTCAGAAAAGTGTTAAAAAGTGAATTCAAAACACAATGGGTAATTAAATAAATAAATACAAGTCTATATATAAAGTTTATTATGCAAAATTCTAAAAAAAAAAACTATGTTTATGTGGTATATAAGTGTGTGTGTGCGTGCGTGTGTGCTTGCGTATGTGTGTGCCTATATGCTAATCTCTTAAAGAATTATTAGATGGATGTTGAACCCCATTTTGATGCGTACGCTCAAAGTAAACAAAAATATGTAAATATGTTTTATAATTATTAATTTTTTTGTTGTTGATTTTGTTTTTTTTTTTTTTAAATAATAATTGTTGATGATCAGTCAGTCTGTGTAATCTCTCTCGCTGATGCTCTGGCTGGGGCTAATCTGCCTCCATTTCTAAAGCTGCCCACTGCAGCGAACACCCCCCGGCCATGGAATGCACTCTTGGTGCCGCTGCTGGTGGCGTTCAATGAACCGGCACTGTGATGCGTGTTGATAAACTTTTGGTCGCTTGGCGATTTCGTCTTTGCAAAAACAGTTTTACGGATTCCAGTGGCAGCTGGAAATGATAATAGGCGCAATAGGGCAGTGGATCCCAGTAGGCAAATAGTGCCTCTCGCTTGTCCAAAGCTGCGCTGCTGGTGCTGCGCTCCAATGTGGACCAGCTCCAGCTTTGACTGAGCGCAGCCAAAGTGGACTCATCCTCGGTTGTGCCACGTCTATGTATGCACTTCATGGTGCGGCAGAGTATCTGTGCATGTGAACGATTGTAGCATATGTAGGGTAGTGAAACGCCCAAACGTACGCCCAGCGGCACAAATTGTCCATTATGTGTAGGTGATTTGACCAGGCGAAAGCTTATGTGCGCATTAATGTTGCGCTGAAAACGCACTTTGGCAAAGAAGGCGCGCAGCCATATGTCGATTTGTGCCTCATCCGACTCGCTGCCACGTTGGCCACTTCTGACGGGTATCAAGTTCTTGGTATGATGCTCCACGCGACAGGTAACGTTGGCCACAACACGTGAGTCCTTGACTGTGGTGCAGGTCACATAGTGCTGATAACCCGGCTGATCACGCACCACCAGCCACGGCTGACGTTCGCTAATCTCATGATTAAATTTCAATTCCGTGCGCCTATTCGGCAATATGTACTTGTAACGCTCCAACACGCCCTGCATGCCAACGGCCATCAGTATATTGCGATAATTGCCTATAAAGCCGCTGTCATATTGTTGATGCAGCTGTTCCATGGAGCTAAGCAGCGCATGTGGCGGCAGCACTATTTGTTGTGCAGCACAACGCTGGTAGAGTTTCAGACAGTCATCCAGCTGCTCGGTTTCCTGCACATTGGGTATAAAACTGGCACAGCCCAGCAGCTCCAAGTGTGGTTTAGCCAAGGCATCATAGTAGGCTGGACTGGTGGCGCAGACGGGTATATAAACTGCGGGCTTTTCCTTGCCCACAATATGACAAAGTGCGGCTATGTATTGCTCCACATTGCTGCTGCTCGGACGCGGCACAACATAAAACTTGTCCACAGCGGTGGAGAAACGTGCCAACCCAAAGAGTCCTTCAAATTCAAAGACCACTACGCGTGCGCCAGAGGCGTAAAAGTTGCGTGCCAGATGCAGCGTTTGTATGGTGCTGCCACAGCTCAGTAATATAGTGCGCTGACGTTGGGGTTGTGCAGCCTCATCCTCACTATTAAGCAGCCACTTGCAGAGTGCCAGCGGCACGCGCACGGCCTTCCAAAAAAGCCAAAGCAAAGCCGAAAGCCAAAAGCTTGGAGCAGCTATGGACAGCGGTATATAGAGTATATAGCGAAGCAGCGTGAGCAGCACGTTCAACAACAATTGTGGCCAAAAGAGCAAAAATTGCTGAAAGCGTGTGCTAAGCGTGCGCTGCACTGGTGCAGGCCGATGATTTCTGGACATCAAAAGATTGCCATCTGCAGTGCGTTGTCGTCGGAGTGTTATAAAGTGCTGATGCGGCTCAGATTCGGCCTCATCTTGACTGGGATATTCGGGTATCAAATCCAACGAATTAATGCGACGAAATTTCGAACGCGAGGCCTGACGCAGCTGACGTGCATGCTCCTGACGCAGCTGCAGATCGTCCAGAGTTTGAGACATTTTATGAGACACGCCGTACGCGACGTTACGTTTGTAATGCTTGAGATTCCGGGTACTAAACTAACTGTGTGCTACTGCGGTTGTGCAACGCGGGCAAAATTCGAAATGTGACTAAAGCGCGTTTTAAATAGCAGTGCTACTTTAAAGCCGGGTACGGCTGCCTCTTGGTAGCTGCAATCTCTATACGATTTATGACGATACGGGAGCTGTCAGCAACGGCTCAGACACAGCCGCCCCTACGACGTGTATATAGAGCGTTCAATGTATGCGAGTCTGTGATCTTTTGCAATTAAATTGCTGTTTTTTGTTTTTTGTTTTTTTTTTTTCATATATCATCTATAAGAGATTGCAGTGTGCCGCTGCACGTAATCCAAAAATTAACCAGAAAGTAACATAAATATTGCTGCAGGCCGAAATTCATGCGAAAGTTGCATATTTTTGGTTATAAACTAAAGTTCTTAAGTGCTGATCCAACGACTGCGTGAACACCCCGAATGCACAACTATTTTCCGCACTTTGCTCCGTTCTGTGCGCTGTTGTTGTTGAAAAACTTAATACGTTTCCAATACGATTTATATTATAGAATTTAATATTATTTCATTACAGTCCAGAGCTTACGGCTTAACGGTTCCGACTGCCACTGATAAGAGTCTGACTATGAACCCAGACATTAAACAAGCACAAAAAAATCGAAAAAAAAAACTTATGCTTCAAAACAATCTCACACCTACACAAGTGCTCTGCGACACACAACCTCAATCTCACTTATAGAGAGACGCACACCCTGTACTATTCAATAGGTCTTATATTATTATTATGATTTAGATTAAGAAACCGAAAGTGAAATAATTTCTTTTGGGCGCGACACTTTTTATAACCCAACGGACTTTATACTACACTAATTGCCCTCCAGCGCTTTTTAATTATTTTTTTCCCGAAATCATTTGCCGTATAATTGTGATGTTTTGAACAGCATACCTGTCGCAGCATTGGCGATAGCAGTTACCTACATAGGCCAGCTAGGTTATAGGCAGCTTGAAAGAATCTAGTCGGCAACAATCGTTGCGAAGAACGACATTGGTATACACTGTAATTAAGATTTTGTGCAATGATGGGATGAAATCTGAAGGATAGTTCGTATGAACGCGTATATGGAAGAGGAAAAGTTTCCTAGTTTCTGCAACATCGCAGATCTGCCACTTTCAGGCAGTATCAGAGATATTCGAATTCTCCGCAAAACTGATGCGCTTATTGCCGCTCGATTGTACCCACAGGTTTCCAATATTCCTGGATTCGTTTGAGGAATTCTTTAACGTTACAAAATATTTCTGAAAAATAAAGTGGGATGCATTTGTAAGAATGATATTAAACACTTCGATTTCTAACAAATCGTTGATCTGCAACTCTAAAGCGATATGAAAGACATTTAAATTCTTTGCAAAAAGATATGCATTTATGGCGCTTGATAGTTTCCGCTGGTTCCCCATTTTTTTTGGATTTATTAGCGGAGTTCTTTCGTATAATGAAATATTTTTGAAAAATTAAAACAAAACATATAAGTGGGAAAACACTACGTTTATTTTCGAAGTCAAACCAAAAATGAAGCTTTCTTCTGCTTTCCAAGTCGAACTTCAAGGCGCGTCGTAGCTAATTGTTATTATGATTAAAGTTGAAAAACTTTGAGAGGAACACCTTCTGAACACAAGTTCTTCGCATTGAGACAAATTTTAAGCGACGAAAAATGGCTATTGGCGTGTTTCTATAAAATTTTTTCTTTCTTTAAAGAACAAAAACTGCCTAAAAATACATTCATAAAAACTTTACGGTCTTGAAAGCGATACAAAATCATCTACAAACTGAAAAATTCGGAATGTGAAACGAAACGCTTACAGGAATTTCATCTAGAAAATTGTGTACATTAGCAGTACTCCCATTTTCCAATGCGGATTTCGTTTTTTTATGGAAATAAAAAGAGAAAATTATAGTTAAAATATGCGAAAATGTTAGCAAGCTCGCCGAAAATTATGCAGACTTTAATATTTGCAAATGATGGCGGGACTGGCTGTATACTTTCAAAGTGCAAAAGTGCTTTTGCTTACAATTCACAACTGGTTGCAGCTAAAAAATGCATACATATCGACAGAATATGTGAAGTGCATAAATTTATCAGCAACTTTGTTGTAGAAACCCGGTAAATTGTAAAATTATGAAGCCATTAGATACGGTATACGTAACTTGACATTAGAAAATAATATTTTACATGAGAAATCGTAGTCATTGTGTTGTAACTTATTTCCAGTAAGGCACATACTTTTTGGGTAGCTAAGATTATACGATTTTTCGAAAATTGGTTCAGACTTTGATGTCTTTGTTTTGTATTTAAAAGCCAAAGCCAAAGCCAAAATAAAGCTGTATTATAATAATAATAATAAAGAATACCTGTTGTCTGGTATCAGTTGCCCGGGCCAGCTAGGTTATAAACAGCAAAAATAGCAATAAAAAAAAAGAATTTCAATGATAAGGAATATTCAAAAATTTGTTTAAGAAAAATGTTTAATTTTTTTGCGATTTCATAGTATGTGTACATTGTATAATATTCGGTTGCTGGGCATTTGGCGTATCAGCGATATATTCTTTCTACCACATATATACCCTATGTGTAGGTGCTGTATGTGCGTGTGTGTGTGTGCACATGCAATTTGAATATGGCCGCTTCGTCACCTATGCGATTTGATAACCTCCTACACCTAGCCAAGCGGACAGACGAACTGAGACGGACTCTGTGTGTTTCCAATAAAACACAGTCGCAATAGCATTCTCAACCTGTGCCAGGAAACATTTTGACATTTTGTTTTCAAACACTTGATTAGCGATATTTTTAACAAGTTTATTTAGTACCATATTTTACAAGGTCTCAGTCTCAGTCTCGGTCTCGGTCTCAAAACTAGATGACTCGACACTGATTGAATTCTATTCAGTTAATTGAATAATCATTATACCCTATCCAGCAAGTACATGTACATTTTCGTTAAGAAGACGTTCGATTTTTGTGAATTTTTGTCATAATAATGCATTTTCGGTAGGGTTCCCGTATTGTTATTGTAAGCCTGCTCTATAATACACGAACTCGTATAAACATTTTAGAAATTATAGTTTTGCAACTTCTACGCTAACAATAAATGTACTTAGACTTCAAAACCCCAAGCAGCATACCCAAATGGCTGGACTTCGAGAAATACACAAGAACTCTACTAACTCTCAGATTTTTTATTCCCCCTGAGACTAAACTTTCATGGCTCCAAAAGCGGCGTATGGAGAAATCTCACTTCATAAGAGAACAAGAGCCTACAGTTTATAGCCGAATTGGAACGTGGGCATCTTGTGTCTTACCCCTAAGACTATACTGTCATAGCTCCAAAGGGAATATCATGGAGCAAGGAGATATCTATCTTTATATTGTAGCTGTTAAAATACGACAGGGATCTACAGTTTATAGCTGATTTTGAACGATGGTGTCTTCAATTAATCGACATTTACCAAGGCTAGCTATGTGAGTGCTGCAGAGTTGAAACGAACCAATGACCTCCAGGTTTAGAGACGAGTACGCTAGCACTCTATTACCGAGGACCAGTACACAGCTCTCAGATTACAAGAGTAAAAAATACTTAAGTAGGACAGGGACACATACAGTTTACAGCCGAATCTGAACTACGACTTATGTCTTTACCCTATCATAACTCCAAAGGCCGAGAATGGAAAAGCTCTCTTAAAACTGCTCGAAGAGAACAGGGTACTACAGTTTATAGTTGAATTTGAAGGTTGGTATCTTATGGTGGAATATAATGGAAATAGCTCCATTAATAGCTGTATAAAGAGAACAAGGATATACAGTTTATAGAAGAATCTGACGTAAAGATTTACTTAGGCAGATTGAAAACGATCCACTGAACTTCGGTTATAGAGGCGAGTGAGTATGCTATGCACGACGCTACCGAAGTCTACAGCTTTGAGATTACCAGTTTCAAGAATGCTTCAGATATATTTCACTAGGACTAAGGGACTAAGAAAGTCCTATAATAACAGAATAAATATCTTTCGTAGTTCATGGTGGTTCTCTACGCCTACTCTAATTATGTTCTTCAGTGCATAAACGACAGACGCTTGGAGCCTCTTCAATATGTACACGTGCATTATGTCATAAAAAATATATACATTTCTTAATATAGACTCTATGGCCATTAACAATCCATAAATTTATAGTTTTGCTTTATCTGTATTTTCACTTTCGTGGTTATTTCCTATATCGTTCAAAGTTCGTTGACAACTGATTAGCATATTACGGCATAGGGTTAGAGATCTTCCAGCAACCTGCAACGACCCTAACAGTAAGGACAACGACTATCAAAGGAAAGGGTTAGCTTCAATGACAGCATTAAATTTATTAGCTGTGCAATGACTTATTAAACCCAGTTGGGCATAAACAATAAGCCGCATACTACCCACGCACAGAGACATACAGGAACTAGGTACACGGTTTTGGCCTCCCGACATTTACAGAGACCGAATACGGAACATGTTTTTGGGCTAGAACGACGATTTACATTTGTTGCTTGCTCGCACGCCAAACATAATTGTGACTTCTTCTAGTCAGTGAGCAGTCGTGAGTCGGAAGTCGGGAGCTACGCCTTCAACTAGCAATGGCAATCAATTCTGTTGCTCCTGGTAACAAGGAATTTGTTAATTCAATGTTTACTTTAACCCCCAACTCCCAGTTCGGGGAGTTCTTCTATGCGAAACATACCAAAGTTGCAGCGCCGTCTGTCTAGTTGTCCTTAATGGCGGTTAGTTTTGAAAGCGAATCCATCCGTTGCCTCGTCCTTATGTAAGTGGCATGCCGCAAACTGAAGCGTTCAGTCTGTGTGCAGAACTCGGCGGTTTAACGGCGTTACGGATACCAAGATTTTTACTCCATAGTCAACTCGAAACTTAAGCATAGTTCTCGTTTGTGTGTCGTCGACGCATTTCTTTCGAAGAAGTACAAAACATTCATTAGTTGCGTATTTCCGCAATTCGGAAAATTTGTGTCAATTGCCGGAGAGTGCCAGTGCAGTGCAGTGATTTAAGTAAACCAAGTGGGTGTGGCTTGAACGCCCCAAGTTTGCCAAATTGGCTTGGATCCAAGCAGTCGCAGTGTTGTCTAGTTTTGACTCGAGTGTGGCTCATTACAACTTGATGGGTGTATTCAATTGAAGCCCAATCAGTTGGTAACAATTTGGGAGTGAAATTTAACTTTAAAAACCGAATGCAATTCGCATATTGTTGTGGATATTATCAAGAGATATTAAGTTTGCCATAAAAAGTAAGTAATAAATTACATTTATGGGATTCAAACAAAATCATTTTGGAATTTTGTTGGATTTAGCTGTGCTTAAGCTTTAAGTGGAAATTCATTTTAAAAGTATAATTTAGATATGGGGAGCAATGATTTACAAAGAAGTTTTTTAAGAAGTATCTCCGAAGTTTTAATAAATAACTGTAGTCTGCAATTGATGTGCAAAATAGGGATTTTGGAAAGTTGAAAAAGGAAAAATTGAACTCGCACACTCACACCTAAAAAAAGCGAATCCTAAGAAGTTTAATAAAAGCATTTCGCAAGCAGAAATTGATTAATTAAATGTTTTTAAAAATTTGACATGGTAAATGACATATTGAATACAAAACCTTCTAGTACAAAGTGCGGTGCCGAAGACTTGACTTGGACTTTTTTTTTGGAAAAAGTCTCTTTTTGGTAGACCTGTTAATTCAGGTATTTACTCTACATTTCCATTCCTAGCCAATCAAAATCTAGAACATGCCTGAACATTTTCTATGAAGTAAACTTAAAAGAATTCCCAGGAAGTACCACATAGATGTGCACTTCTTGGCGTACTGATTGCACTACAGCTTTGGGAGACTTTTCGCCAAAATAATTGCCGAAAATAAAAGTTGCTTACGAACTCGGATAAGAGTTTCTGCGATCTATTATACAAACACACTACGCATTTAAAAACCCCGCTAAGACCAAAACCTTTATCCGCTAGTGGTTCGTGCAATTAGAGAAATGTGGAAAGAATAAACAACTCCAAGAAGCTTACCATGGCCAGTGATTGTTACTTTACTCTAAAGAATTCGGTCAAATATTCCGATAAGCAAAAAAGGGATTCAAATCTGAATCCCTTATTATTATCTTCAAGACGGATTTTCTTGCAAACAATTTGCTAGCCAGTTTTATTTAAGGAATTCCTGAAATTTGTTTATACATCATATCAGAATTTCATAGGATAATCATGAATAATAAAAAAAAATGTTGACTGTTATACAGTTTTGCTGTACTGAGTTTGCAGGAGTGAGAATATTTTTAAACAACTGAGCACATATTACATTTAAAAAAAATGCCTTTTTTAATAATTTCAGTTCCATTTATGGGGAATAAGATCTGGTGACTGAAAAATTATCTTTATTTAAGGAACCTTTTATGTTAGCTATACAGCTAAGAACGACGGGGAAAAACAATTAAGAAAGATTGTAGATTTGTTAATGGAGTAACGAGCTTCATGAAATTGAAAAATTTTTAAGCCTGAAGATTAAGCTGGTCAAATACGTCACATGAACTTTACTTTTCTATTTAGATACTGTAACTTGGAAAAGACTAGAAGAGTAGAAGAGCGTCTACATATTTAGAGAGCTATTTAAGAAACAACATCGTCTAAAAGATATTCACTTAGGACGTGTTTTTTATAATACTCTCAGGATATTGCTACTTAAATAGCTCTCGAAATACGAAGTAACGCTCTTCTTCCAAGCTACAATATCTTAATAGAAGAATAAAACTCAAGAATTTACAGGTGCCAAATTTTCAATGCTCAAAACTTCAAGAGTAGTGGAGTCTGAGCGAAAATCCTTCTTTTGACTTAATCTTGCATCCGCCTATGTGCTGTATCGCCTCTACTTAGTTCGCTGCGTTTGGTAATAAATCATTGGTCCAGTCGTTCCGCTTCGGCCTGAAGCAACGATTAGCGCAAATAAGGCGCCCCAGAGCCATGTGTAGCTCTGTGATGATAAAGAATCTTTCAAGTCGTATACTACCCAATGTTATAAATAAATATTAACTATCATGTTGGCCCCTTGATTTGTGATACTATTCAGTTGCGGTATCTGGAAACTAGCACCTGTTCTTTTGCCACCTGCTTCTAATCTTTCTATATATAATTATGTATGAATTAGTTGCTGAACTTACCTGAGTTCATAGTATCGAATTCTCATAAACAAGCAGATAACCTCAATGTGAACTTTTTCCGAACTAGGTCTACAACTTTATGTGACATTTATGCAAGAATATGAATTCCTAGCCAATTAATGCGACAAACTAAATTGGAAATCAAATGCATTAATGACAAGGAACTGGAGCTAGTAACTGCCATGGTTGAACTAGAAACAACCAGAGCAACCAGAGGCATCAGCATTGCATGTTCGAAGCATATAGAAAAACATTGACAAATTTATATGATGAAAGCCTATTAATTTTTTTTTGTTGCTTGCACTGCGAAACGAATCCTGTGCCCAAAGCCGGCACCAAAAACATAAGTAGCTCGCTTTTAGTCAAAAATTAGAAGACAAGCCAATCAAAGGGGAGCATTTCGTGTCGAAGCAAGTTTCAACAGTGGCATAAAAAATTTGTTATTAAAATAAATACAACAAAGAAATTATGTTTTTTTTTTTTTTTTGTTGCTGTGACAAACTGCAAGCAGCTTGGGGAGCCACGCGTCGAGCTTGCTGTCCTGGTGACAGACCGTGCAATGCGTGTCAGCCAAAGGCATCATAAATAGGCGTCCAAGGTAAAAAGAAACTATATCGTCAAGTGGGCGCTGTTTCGCATAGAAATATCATTGGCAACATTATAATGCAAAGTATATTTGAATTTTCGTGTTTTGTACTTGTTTATTTGAAAGGCAAAGCATAAAAAAGACATGGCACTGTTGAGTGTCATGGCGACCGGAAATGGAAAAGATTGCCGCCCTCTGCGATGGCTACAGTTGGCGGCAGCAAAAGTTAATAAATCAATTTGAGCAAACTTATCGAGCATTTAGGCGGAGAAGTTTTGCAAAAGTTGCGCTTTCATGTATAGTTTTGTTAGATTTGTTGTTGCACACGCAAACCACAAGTCCATAAATGCCGTAATAACCCTTGCATTTATATTCCCCTGCTTTCCCACAGATGCAGGCGTATCGCGATAACTTCAAGCAAACGCCTTGCCCAACGGCCGTCGACCCGCAGTTAACAGCCGCTAATAGCTCATCCTCGACAGCAGGTCGCTTACCCTTCTCTCGCAATCGTGTTGGGCGTAACAATCAGCCGGATAACAGCTACAATCCAAATCACTCCATCCATAGTAGCAACAATAACGCCAACGCCAACGCCAACACCTCGGGTGCCATTACGCCCAGAATGTTGAGTCCAGCACCGCACACGGCGGACTCTACAAATGCGCTGCTCAGGCAGAATCAGGAGTTGCGTCAGCGTCTGGCCGATGAGTCGCATAGCTATCGCAGAAGACTGGATACGTATAAACAAGCGCAGCAGAATCAAGCTAATTTGGTCAGCAAGCTGCAGTCCAAGATACAGCAGTATCGACAGCGTTGTAGCGATCTGGAGGAGCGCATGCATGAAACTATCAAGCCCACAACGCTGCTGCCACCAAAGATAACAACAGGACCAACAACTGCTAGTCAGGTGCTGGTAAGTATGCCCCAGGCAATCAATTAACTTCTTTCCTCTCTATTAACGCTTGCAACTACAGTGTTCCACCTCGCTGACGTTGGGGGGCGGTCAAAACAGTTTGCCCTGCAGTTCCTCATTAGACTCACCACCGCCCAGCTGTGCGCGTGACTATGTGCATGATGATAGCAGTGAGTTGTGCCGCAAGCTGGAGGAAGAGCATAATCGTTGTGAGCAAATTGTGGCACAAAACAATGCGCTACGGCAGCAGCTGGAAGAATCCAATCGTACCAACGAAGCTTTGACCAATGACTTGCAAAAGCTAACCAACGATTGGTCCAATATGCGAGATGAGCTGCTTATCAAAGAGGATGAGTTCAAGGAGGAGGAGCAGGCCTTTAAGGATTACTACAACAGCGAACATAATCGCTTGCTTAAGATGTGGCGTGAAGTGGTCACCGTGAAGCGTGCGTTTAAAGACATGCAAACGGCCATGAAAAATGAGGTTGCCAAAATGGGCACGGAAATAAACAATGTCAACAAAGACATAAATGGCTCCAATTCCAGTGTGGCCTTTGCGGTGCAGCAGGCCAAGCGTGCCGCCGACGAGGAGCTAAAACTGTCACGTCGCGAAAACGATGACCTACAGGCGCAGTTGGCGACCCTGAAAGTCCAATATGAAAGTGCCAGACATGAGATAATGGAGCGTGATCAGCGGCTGCTTGAGCTGATGAATCAATTGAAAAAACTCGAAGATCGCTGTGCCCAAGCGGAATCTCAAGCGGCGCTAGCTAATCGCTACAATGACGAAATCGAGCGTCTTAACAATTCCATACGCGAAATTGCACAAGCTGTCGTACAAGACGCTGAAATAGCAGATCGCGAGGCAGACGCCGAGGTCAATGGGGCCATGCAGCACATGCACTTGACGCGTGATTCCTCCTCAGTAGCGGGTGGAGGCAGTAAATCGCCGCGTCGCAACTCGACGCGCGCTTCACAAGCATTTGCCGAAGGCACCATATCGGCTGTACAGGCAGCGTTGCACAAATATCAGCTGGCACTGCACGACATGCAGGTTAAGTTCCAGAATACCAGCGAAAGCTTGCGCAGCACCAAGACACAGCTGGACGCTAGTGAGGGTACCAAAAATCTGCTAACCAACAAAATGCAGCAGCTGACAGAGAAACTGGATGCCAGCAATTCCAAGTTATCCGAGTTGCTCAAAGAGCGTGAGAGTTTGCAAAAGACGCTCGATGAGATACGCGCACAGAAGCAACAATCGGAAATGGGACGCGCCGATATCAACAATGCTGTAAGTTGGGTTTCATTTTTGCAGAAATAGAATTAATAGGTTTGGGAAGCGCTGACTCTTGTGGGGTAAACCATTTTTTTTGACGCTTTGGGCAGTCTTGCCCATTAAATCCTTTATTGAAACTTCAAAAGAGTTAGCTCTCAATATGAAAAAATAAAAATTAGCCAGAAATTATTATCTTAAAGAAAGAGCGTGTTCCACGTGGTATACTAATACATTGTAACGCCTCAAATCGACTTCCGCATTTGATTTCGTTTTAGATTAAGAAAACTAACCTAACCTAATTTTTTCAGTACGAAAACCTAAGCGCCGAATACGAAAAGCTGCAGCTGAACTATGGCAAATTGCAAAAAGGCATTGATTCTCTGGAAGAAGATAAGAAGGCGGTTGAGCTGGAAATACAACGCATATTAAAAGACAAAAATATAACGGAGCTTAATTTAAGGTCAGTTTGTGAATCTCATAATGGGATTTATTATGTTTTATCACCCCTTGCACTTCTTCCTTGCAGATCTGAGGAAGATCGTAGCAGTCGCCTGCGTGAAGAAACAATATCGCTGCGCGAGGAACTAAATCGCGTAAGCTTGAGCCGTGATCTCTTGGAGCAACAGCGCATAGAATCGGACAATCTCATTAACATGCTAGAAAAGCAGAAATCCGATCTGGAGTACGATCTTGATAAGCTGCTCTTGGAAAAATGTGATTTGCAAGAAAAGCATGAAAAGCTCTCGAACAACAATTGCAACACGAGCGATGAACTAAAGTCAGCACAAAATTGTCTTATAGAGAGCCAGGAGGAACGCAAGAAGCTGCGTTTGCAAGTCAACGATCAGGCCAGCGAAATTGGTGAGCTTAAAAAAGAACTGGCCGTGTTGGACAAGGCACGTCTGGAGCTGGAAACCGATAATCTGTCCTTTAGCGAGAAGGTAAAGTGCCTGCAATTAGAGAAGGAAAAAATCTTGCAGGATTTGGCTTGTGTGACACGTGATCGAGGTGATATACACAATCAATTGACCGCCATGTGTCGCAAAAAGGAGGCGCTTAACGAGGAGCTTATGCGTACGCGCCAACGACTGGAACAAACCACCGAAACTAATAGTCGCCTGAATCGTAATCTGGAGGAAATGGTTAAAGATGTGGAGGAGAAGCAAGTGGTCATTGATTTACATGAGAAGGATACACATCGTCTGAACGAACTATTAGCTGCACTGCGCTCAGAGAAGGAATCGCTGGATGCTGTGCTCTTCGACACTAATACCACGCTGGAGGCGACTGAGGAGCGACGCAGTCAACTGGAACGCGATTTACAAGAGGCATTGGTGCGCGAGGAGTCGCTCAAGAATCATGTGGCACGCTTACAAAAGGATCTGGAGCAGTGCCAACGCAAGGCTCAAGAGACTAAGATTCAATTGTTAAATGCTGCACGTGCAGCTGAAAATGATTTCAATCAGAAGATAGCCAATCTTAAGGCTGCGGCCGAGGATGCGGCCAAGAAGCATGCTGATGAAATTCTACAATTGCGTAATGCACTGGAAAAACGCATGCAGCAAGCGCTACAAGCCCTGCAAACCGCCAAGGATGATGAGATTGAAAAGTTGCAGGAACGTTTGGCTGCACTGCAATCTCACATTGAAAGTTTGGTGCAGCAGCATGAGGAAGCTCTGATTCGTGCAGAAAATGAGAAGCAACAGGCCTTATTGATGGCGCATCGAGATAAGCAGGCGGTGGCCGAACGACTTGAAGCTGTTGCCAGAGATCTTAAGACAGAGCAGGAGGCACTTGATCGCAGCAAGCGGGAGGCAAATGCGCGTGATGAGAAACAACGCGCAGCAATTGCACAGCTAAAGGATGAGATTGTGCATATACGCACCAAGGAAGAGGAGAACAAGTAAGTGCACTTTTTCTGTGGTACAATATCAGCTATAAGTTTCATGATTCCTTTTCAGAATTAAGCTGGAGGAATGTATACGCAAACAAGAACTACAGCTGACCAGCGTGAGAGAGGAACGCGATACTTTGGTAAGAATCAGTGATGAGCTAAAAATGGAAATTCGTCTTAAGGAGGACAAAATGGAAGGCACCAATAATGAACTGCAAGACGCTCTACGCAAGACCAAGGAAGGTTAGTGAGGCTTTACATCTTTAAAAAAAAATCCCTTACCTAGCTATAATTTTTACAGCTGAGGGCTACATTGATAGCTTACGCAAGGAGCTCACAGACAGTCGTCGGCAATTGGCTGACAGTAATATAGAACGCGACAAGTACTCCACTAGCAACAAGGAGCTGCGCGATCATGTCAAGCGTGTGGAAGGCGCCAAACGGGAACAGGCACGCGCCATTGAAGAGGCGCTGCAAAAGATTAGCAGTTTGGAGGAAACCAAAAACGTGCTGGAGAATGAGCGAACGCGTTTAAGCACCATTCTTAAGGAAACAGAAAATAATGTGACAAAGACCACTCAAGATTTGAATAACACCAAGGCAGCGCTGCACAAGTCTCAAATGGAGTTTGCCCAAAAGGATGAGGGCGGCAAGGAGTTGCAAAACAAGTTGTTAGCTGAAATTGAGCTTAAGGAGCGTGCACAACAAGAATTGTGCCAAATCAAAAAACAACTGTCCGACTTGGAGGCCAATCTGTGCGCCACACGGCAGGAATTGGGACGCGCACGTTGCCATAATAATCAGGAAGAGCATCGTTTCCATGCGCGCGAACAGGAGCTCGCTACACGCATGGAGGAGGCACGTGGTCGTGAGAAGCGCTTGGAAGATCAAAAACACAATCTTGAAGTTTGTCTAGCCGATGCAACACAGCAAATTCAGGAGCTCAAGGCACGCCTTGGCGGTGCTGAAGGACGCATACGCGCCTTGGATGAGCAGCTTGCTTGTGTGGAGCTGCATAAACGCGACACGGAGCATAAGCTAAGCTCAGTGGTGCATACATTGCGCCGCATTGCTGGCATACAAGTGGATGGCAGCGTAAATCTTTCTCATCGTTTGTTAAGTCCGTCACGCCGCTTTAGTCCCTCACGCGCGCCTAGCTGTCATGATTACGATACACGCAGCACCTCACAGTGTCCCGATGGACCCATCGATGTGGATCCTGATTTGGTGCGCAAGGGTGTGCGTAATCTTATGCATCAAGTGGCTCAAATAGAACGCGAGAAGGATGACTACAAATCGCAGCTTTGTGCGGCCAAGAAACAACTGCAGGATGCGGCAGATCAGCAAATGCGCTGCGATGCCAAGACGGCCAAACTGCAGGCAGCACTACGTCATTTGCAAGAGGAGAAGAGTAACCTCGAAACGGAGCGCAATATCAAGATTTCTGCGCTAAATGCTCTTGAAGAGAAATTCAAACAAAAATGCGATGAATGCCAACTGTTGCGCGAACGCCTGGCACAAACGGAGATGCAGCTGGCCGCAACTTCCGAGGAAAATGCCCAAAATGAGGTACAACTGGTATTCATCATTAAAAATATTTATTTTATAACTGAATATTTCTTTTTTTTAAGGATCGCTTGGAAAAATGTCGGCAACATTGCGGTAAATTGGAGAACGAGAAGCGTCAGCTGCAGGAGGAATTAGCAAAGGTCGAGGGTCGTGCCAGCAAGCTGGATTTACAGCGTGTGGCCATGGAGGGCGATATAACGCGCTTACAAATGGCACTTCAGGAGAAGGACTGTAATATACGCCAGGTAACAGAGCGTCTGGATAATCAAAACCGCGCCATGGCACAGCTGGAGGATCGCTGCGCTTCGTTAAAATCCACTGTGGACCAAATGAAAGAACGCTTACAGAAAGCCGCAGTAACCGAAACTGAACTACGCGGTGAGATCAAGACAGTGAACAAGGAGCTTTCCGAACAGTCACATTGCGCGCAAAATAACGAGGATAAATTGAAATTATTGCAAAAGACATTACAAACGGCTGAGAATGAAAAACGCATACTGACCGAGCGCCTGGATAGTGCACAGACGAATCTAAATGAGCTGCGTCGCAGTCAGCAGGCGCAGTTAGATGGTAATCAGCGTTTGCAGGAACAGGTAACTGATTTGGAAGTGCAACGCTCTGCGCTTGAGTCGCAGCTGCGCATAGCCAAGTGGAATCAGGAATCCAATGATAAGGGCGGTAATGGTAATGGTGGCAGTCGCGAGGAGGAGGAGCTCAGCCGCCAGTTGAAGTCCTCTCAACGTGAAAAATCCGAACTGCGTACCAAATTGCAGTCGTTACAGGACAAGGTGAAGCAGCTAGAATGCGATCGTAAGAGTAAATTTTCCAGTGGTAATGCTTACGATCGTGCTGAAAAGTCCAGTTCCTATTATGGCGGTGGTGATGCTGGCGAATATGATTCAAATCGTTTTGACAGTGGCAACAATGCAGGCGCTGGCTCCTACAGCTGTGGACTTGATCATGGTGTCATCGAGCAAGAAACACGCGACTTGCGTTTAAAGGTACGCCGTCTGGAAACTTTGTTGGCCGAAAAAGAATCGGAGCTGGCACGCTGCAAGGCGCGTATGCATGATAGCGCCAAGTGCATGGATGGCATGGACTCGGAACGTTATCGTAGTGCGCATATGCATGCTGAAAAGCTGTTAGATGCTAGAGAGCAGTCCCATAAGCAGCAAGTGCTGCGACTGGAAAATCAGGTAGAAGAGTGTTATTGAGCTTAAAGTAGAGTACTCTTATTCGTTTATTTGTGCCTTACCAGATTTCCATGCTGCGTGAGCAGCTGGCGCAGGAAGCAAAGCGTCGACAGCAGTACATTTTACGCAGCTCCAAGGCCAATCGTGAGATGCAACATTTGCGCAGCACGCTGGGCGATTCACTGCGTAATGTGTCACAGCATCCGGTGGATGCGCATTTATTGGAAAACGAGACCAGACGGTAAGCCAACTGTTGAGTGTTAAAATACATGAAAATTATAAATGCAATTATATTAAATTTTAGCTTGGACTCGGCTGTATCCATGAGCCTGCCGCCGTCTACCTGCCGCGACTATGATCGCGATTAATAGGCAAACATTTTGGTAAATGTTGATCCCGCCAGAATTCAGCAACAAATACTGCCTGCCTGCGCTTATGACGAAACCCAAGCATTTATTTAAGGCGCCTTATAACATTTTATATTTAGTAGTTTTTAGCAATTAGTGCCTTAAACTAGTCACACTTTAAAGTTGTTTCCACAACAACTGCTCCTCCTATTAAACTCTCAGGCAATTAATCCATGTTAGTCGACGCCGCCGCCGCCGCCTGTTGCACTCATATCAAACAAAGCATTTCACATATTCCAAATGTAATCCTTACAAAGCTAGTACAATTTCAGCTGTTCATTGTCTGCTCGTTAGACAATCGAATATAGTGCGCTACATGAATCGCATATGAATCACCAAGAGTCAAAATTTACATACAACACACACACACACACACACATACAACTAAAACTATCCTACAATGACATCTCAAGGTACATCAAAAGTTCACAAGTTCCACTTCTCCGCAAGAACAGGAGAACAACGAACTGTATAAAAACTATACATAATTAACGTAAATATCACAGGATAAAATTTGAATGCATTTATATTGAACACATAGACGCACAACGCATACATTTATATACATATATTCATAACTTAAACCTAATTATAATAATTTTTATAAATTATACAAAAATACACAACAAAAACACTTTTAAAGACAGTTATATTTATTTCTCCTTAAGTAGCTTTTCCAGGATTTGTACAACCAACTTCATATTGGCCCTCTGGTTGCTTAGTTTTGCTACTTCGCCGGCTAAAGCGAATAGTACTTTGGTTTTGCCCTTTTTATATTGTTGCACAGCTTTGGGTTGATTCTTGATGGCATCTTGGCAATATTGTGCAATGGCTCTGGCATCTGAGATTTGTTGCAAGTTGTGCTGCACAATGAGCTGCAAGTATACAGTAGGTTACTTATTGCGCTACATTAGGAAATAATGCAGTACATACTGTGCTTATGTCGGTCCTTGGATTTTTGTGCAGCAGCTCTATAAGCAAACGCGCAGCCTGTAGGTTTATTTCCTCCGAATGCAAAGACTTAAGCATATCTTTCAAGTCGATAGCGTTTATGGCACTGTAAGCAGCAATTATAACTTTTAAATTTAATAATTACCTAAGTGCAATTACTTACCAGTCCTCCACATGCATGTTGAGCTTATTACAGTAAGTTAGTAAATCATTTATAAGAAAATTGGTTACCACTTTGGTAGGCAGTGCTGGTAAGCTGCTGGTTATTTGTAGAAAATGTTCCAACAAAACCGGTTCGTTCTATGGCAAAGTAGCACAGCTGATAAAAAAATATAT
Source organism: Chymomyza procnemis (assembly GCA_035046065.1). NCBI lineage: Eukaryota > Metazoa > Arthropoda > Insecta > Diptera > Drosophilidae > Chymomyza > Chymomyza procnemis. The sequence goes on from JAWNOJ010000026.1 coordinate 2,806,215, forward strand.
AACTTAAAATACAAACAATCAACAAGCTTACCACCAAAATAATGGATGTCTCTGCGTTCAATTTGTAATAATCCACTAGCCTCTGTCGCGTATCTTCCGGTAATTCTGGTATTTCTTCACTCAAGGCGGCAACGGAAATGAGCTCTTCTGTTGACTGCGAGCCTGGTTTGAGGTTCACATGTAGAGGTGGTAAATTTGGTTCGGGCATAAATCTATAATCCTGCAAGACCTCCTTGTCGCGCATGGCCACTGTGCGCTTAATGTCCGCATCCCAAGATCGTGTTTCATTAGTTATGGTGCCTCCCTCAGCTACTACATCCAGCTGTCTGTTTATTTCAAATGTAATTGCCTGGGAAATGCTGCGCACAGAACCAATGTTTTTCACTTCTGTGCGCACACCCAAAGGTTCGCCTTCCCTGTGTATGGAAATATTGGCATCCACACGTAAGGCACCCTCTACAAAATAAAACAAATGTACATTCATTAGTCTTGCCCCTTAAGCTGCGTCCTAACCTTCCATTTTACAGCTGCAGGTTTGTAGACGTCGCATTATTAGCATAAGTTCCTTTACCAACGAAGCAGCCTCTTCGCCTGTTTCTAAGTCAGGCGCAAACACAAGCTCCATAAGTGGCAAGCCAGCACGATTTAGGTCAACTAAACTTCTGCAAAAGTGCTAATTGGTTGTAATTCGGCTGGCTTGCAGCTGTATCAAGCAGATTACAAACCTCTTCAAGACTTCATCATGCAAAGACTTGCCACTGTCCTGTTCCAGTTGCAGTTGCAGCAGCCGTACAGTTTTGTAGTAAATCTTTTTACCCGGTGTGATAACAGGAAAACTTATAGCTCCATTGTTGGCCAACGCAGAACGCTGTTGTGTTATTTGGTAGCCATTCTGTAAATGTTTGCAAACTTAATAAAATACCTAGATTTGGGTTTCTGCACAACTTACAGGTAAATCTGCGTAGAAGTAGTGTTTGCGATCAAACATGGACACTTCGTTAACCTGACAGCCAAGCGCCAATGCAGTTTTAATGCCGGATTCCACACACTTGCGATTGAGCACCTAATTGTGATATTGTATTAGTAAAACTCGTTATAGCTGTAGTATGTTTATAATTAAGAAACAAATCTTACTAGTTTTAACTTACCGGCAACGTGCCAGGCATGGAAGCATCAAAGTAGGAGACAGCACTATTTAAAGGTGCTCCAAAGCAGGTGCCGCTGCCGGAAAATAACTTGGACTCGCTTGCAATTTGTGCGTGCACTTCCAGGCCTACGACGCTTTTCCATTTGCTGCAAAATCACATAATATAAGCGTTTTTAACTAAAATTCACTTTTATCAACGAACCTTGGTGCTCTAGCCAGTTTTGGCTGCGTAGCCAAGCCGCGCAATTGTGATTGCAATAAAAAAAAATTCTTCATTGCAATTTGCAATGTTTTACCGCCGTTCGTTATGCACTTGCACTCTGATAACAATAACAACACCAACACATGTTGCGAAAAAGTTGGCAGTTTTATTTTGAAAGCCGTTGGCAGCTTTTGACAAAAAGTTATCGACCTAACAGCTGTTCGCCGCGAGTGGGAGCCACTAAAAAGAAGAAATAATACTGCTAATGTAGAAAATCGCAAATAACCTTTATAAGATAAATGTTAGGGCCACCACGCTGGAATATGCAAAGAAAATGAAACTAGTAGAGGTAAGCATGATAAATGCAAACAACTGCTATTGTGCATGGGTGACAATGAGCAATTTGATGCAAATTTTTTGTGTGTAAAGCAGTTGACAACGACGAAGAAGAGTAAAAGCACACGCAGGCCAGCAAACGACGACGACGAAGAACGCGACCACGACGACGACGACAAAGTTCTGCGAGTAAGCAAAACGCGGCGAACGCGAACGTACATGTTTACTGGCAACAATAAACACCTGCGGCCAAAGCCAGAGCGTCAGCTAACGTCCAGGAGGAGGCGCCGCGTGCAGGTTACACTGAAAAATCAATTGGTTAACAACAGTGGTGGCAGCAGGCTGTTGTCAGTGCGGCGGCAGTAACTTTTCAACAACCATTTTAACAAGGAGCTCATTCTATACAATGGAAGTGGAGAAGATCTTTAACGAACTAGAGTCCAATCAGACGCATCAAAATGAGGAGGCCAAGAAAAAACTTGTTGAACTTTTTACGCAGAGTAAGTGTTAGTTGGCATAGGCAATATGGCGTTATTTACAAAGCTATCAATTGTGTACAAACAGCTAAGGATCCCTGGCCTGTGCAGTATATGCTGGAGTATTACATTAAAACGGGCTCAATGCGCATAGTGGAAGTGCTGGTCAAAGCGCAGCCACCGCATGATGGACACATATTCGATAGACTAGACGATTGGCTAAAAATGCAGCAGTACCGTGTGCAAGCTTTAAATGTATTCTTTTTCATTGTGCGCAGACAGCCAACTTGGTTGTACAAAGTGGAGAAGCATAGGCTCATCAAAAGTGTCTTTAAGCTGCTGACGGTAAGTGATAACAAGTCAATATACGCAACTGACTACGGCATACTGGAGCTTCATTTGTTTTTGCAGCACGAAAAGGATATTGTGCCGCTTATGAGCGCTTTGTTATGTATCATAACACTACTGCCCATCATACCCAACTCTGTGCCGAACTTTTTAAACGATCTCTTCGATGTGTTTGGTCATTTGGCCTCCTGGAAATTGCACAATACCAATCGTCTGCCTGATATGAAACTTGTACATTTACAATTGGGCTTGCAAATGCTATTCCATCGGCTGTACGGCATGTATCCATGTAATTTCTTGGGTTACTTAACGGATTTTATCAAAAAGGACAAGGGCGGAAGCATATTTCAACATACCATTAAGCCGCTATTGGATACTGTGCGTGTGCATCCGATGCTGCTTACTGCCAACACAGAAACAGAGTTAAGTAATGCGCGTTGGAAGGAAATGGAACCACACGATGTTGTCATGGAGTGTGCGCATTTATCATTGCCAGTAGCTCATCCAGACGCTAGCAATGAAGAGCATGCCGTCGGCACAAACCCCATGACACCAGGCAGCATGCTCTGCGATACACCGAACTACAGTCGCATGACTTCGACCAGCAGCGACTACGGCAGTAGCAGTTACCAGCAAAAGGACTTGCACCATGCGCATAGCATGGCCTACAAAGCTTATATGGCGGATAGTAGTACAAGCTTAATATGGAGTCCACACAATGAAATTGCAGCCGCAGCAAACTCTATACCACTGACACCAACAACACCTTTTATATTGCCACTCCAACCCCCGAGCAATAGCCAACTGCTAGGCATGACAGGCTCATCACCGCCCGAAGCTGCTGTGGAGGCCACGCCCGAAACCACACCCATGAAAGATGTACGCTCTTTCAAACCACATGGCCTAGGCAGTGCTCTGGCCAACTCACATGCGGTGCGAGCAATATTTGTAAGCAGCCAGCCATCTTCGCCTATGCGCAAGGATCAACAAAGTCAGTTTAATTTTCCCGATATCAGCACGGGGGAAGATTCGATGATGCTAAGCAACGCGACCACTACAACTTTGGTAGAGCAAATGACTCGTGTGACAACATACGACAGACGACTGCAACAGGTAATCAGGGATAGGAATACATCTTTTGAAATGCAAGAGGGACACGAGAGGCAATTGCCAATTGTTTATTCCACCACGACGCAGCCCGAGTCAATGCCCGAGTCACAGCAGCCCAGGCTTACATCGCTTTGTGGTGAATGCAATGAGACCGAGCGCAGTCTTTGCAGTACCGGAGGACTTCATATGCTAACCAGTCGATCCATGCAACAGCTGGCCAAGGGCATTAAAAGACGGCATCGTATGGCGAGCTACTGCTGCAATGATGCCAGCTGTGAAAGAATCGGCAACACTTCGGTAAAGAAGTCCAATACAGCTAGCGCAATTGATGTGAAATTGCGGCGATCAAAGTCTTGTTCGGCTTTGTCGACTTCGACCAGCCTTGGTCTGAGTGAAAATGAGGATGAGGGTAACGAAGATGACGAAGCCGATTGCCCAGGGCGACCTGAGAACGGTACAGCGACGAAGGCAGATGCGCTACGTACACAAAAGACTGGTAGCCGCTTGCAGCGGAGTAACAAGATGTTGGCTATGGTGCCACCCAGAGGGAAACCAATACGCTGTGCTAATGCGGGTACACAAACTTTGGATGTGTTGATTTCGCATTATGAGAAATCGTTGTTGGAGCTGGCTGCCGAGTGCAAGGAGCAACGCAATGAATTCGAAAGAAACATTCACTATCCACAGCATTTACTGGATCAGTACATATTGCGAGCGATCCACACCAAGGACAGTTTCGATGCGGTAAGTTTTGATGTCCACCTAAGACGCTTGTCTCGATGCAAATAATTCTGAAATTTCGTTCTTTGCAGGAACAACACCAATTGATGTGCCTGCAACTCCAGTACGAAAGCTATAGACGCTGCATACACGCCGAGCGGAATCGCCGTCTGATGGGCCGAAGTCGCGATAAGCGTAGTCTTGAAATGGAGTGTGATCGGTTACGTGAACAGCTTAAGAATTTCGATGCTAAAAACAAAGATCTGGTACATAAAATGGATACGGCCATTAAGCTCTCCAACGAGCGTCAAAGCAAATATAACGAAGAGCTGACGGATATTAAGACTAAGTATCAGCATGAGGTGGAGCAGAATAAATGCTTAAGGCAGGCGAATGATGATCTGCAAACGCGACTGAGTGCCGAAATGGTGCAACGCAAAGATATCAACTACGAGCTGGAATCATTGCGTGGACAGATTTTCAGTTTGACCACAGAGCTGCAGCATGTACAACAGCAGGCGGATGCGGGATTACAATGCAAACAGGAGTTGGCCCGTCTAGAATTCGAGTTTATTACAATGGGTGAGGTGCAGGTGCGTTGTAGGGATCGCCTTGCAGAAATTGACAATTTTCGTGCACGCGATGAGGAGCTACAAATGCTGCAGGAGAGTTATAACTCGGAGTTGAAAGGTAAGCCCAGCGGCTTAGTAAGACGAAAAAAAAACTGCAAAACTGATGAAATATATTATTACAGAACTGAAACACAACTTGGACGAGAAAACATCACAGCTCGATGGCACCAAGCATAGGATCAACGAGTTACAATCTCAACTGGTGAATAGTGAAAAGAGCATCACGGAGCAGAAGCGTTTGCTGCGCACAGTTAAGGATGAGTACGATGAGAGGTTTAAGGTAAGTGCTTGTGTACTTAGAACTTTACCATGGGCCTAATCTAACTTTATGTTTGCAGTCGCTGAACAAAAAGTATGACATTCAAAAGAAAATCATTATACAAATGGAGGAGAAATTAATGATGGCACTACATCAGCCACTCGGCGCAGCTTGTCATAATACATGTTCGCCGGATACGGATCGAACTGGTAAATGCAAATTGTTTATACAAAAATATGATTTAAAGTTTTCATATGCAAATATACAGCCTCTTCAATGGATCGCAACTCACCGCTATCAACATCTTTGGCCTCGAGCGAAAGTCTTTCGGCTAGCCTACGCTCCACAGAGCTAAAAAATCTGCAGCAGCTGGTTGAAACACCGTCGATACCCGAAATTTTGAACCCCAATTATGATGAGAATGCACGTATGCCAGCAACAACAGTCGACTTGGCCACTTCGGCCAGTACAGCGAGTGCAATTAATATAATGCATACAACATCATCTGCAGCAGCAGCTGCTGCATTGCCGCATGGATTGGAGCTACCTACAACATCGAGTCATGCCCATCAGCATCCACATTTGCATCTACAACAGCAGCAACAACATCATCAGGAAAAGCACAGCCACGAGCAGAAACAACAAATGCGTCTGTAATAACAACTACAACAAAACAATTATTGACAACCGTTTACTGGCCGCAAAAAAAAACCAACCTACAATTTATTGTTGCAAATTTCGCTTTTCCTCCCTTACCCTACAATTATTGTCTGTTTTCAAAAACTAAAGAAACGAAAAAAATAATACAAAAAAGCTTAGGATTTTCATATTAACAAATTTATATTGAAGGGTAACGAAATTGTAAGAAATGCAGAGTCCTCACTCGATAATACATATGTAATAATAATGATAACGATGATATAATCTTTACGTTTAAAATTTTTAACTTGTTGGCACATTGCCTTGTGTCTAATTGTAATTGTAAAGAAAACAAAAGAAAAAAAACAATGTTTGATATGCAACACCCAAATCAAAATAAGTAAAACGTGCATTGATTTTATAATAAACATTTAAACAAGCAACAACTTTGCATAAAATTAAGCGTTTGTTAAACTTAACATCTACATATGTATATCTTAGAACGGGTTGGAGGGGTAGGCAGTGTTGTTATGTAACAAGAAACTTGGCGCAATTTTTGTAACAGCTGAATTCTGACAGCACTGCCAGATGTAAAAGTTGGCGCGATTGTACAACAGGTTGGCAGCGCCATGAACAGCTGTTGCCTGCTGAAGCGAAATAAGAGCAACTCCGCAGCTGAACGCCCACAAGCTGTTTTTGCTTGCTCAAAATTTGCAATAAATCACAAATAAAATGTTGTCTCAATATATGGAAGAGTTTGAGCAGGTGAGTGTGCAGTAAAATAAGTCAAAAATCAGTTATTTAAACCATATGTCTGCAACCTAGGAACCCTTTGAGGTGGGCGAGTTCATAGAGCGTCTAACCTGGCGCACCAACAACGAGCTGCAGAGTAGTGAAGATTTTAGTCCCACGGCTCTACACGACACCTTCATACAAACTATTAAGGACTTGAAAATACTGCAAGAGAAACAGCAAAGTAAATGCGAACGCTTGGAAGAGTCGCTGCGTCAGGAACAAGAGTCGCATGCCAAAAAAATAGCTAAACTACAAGAGCGTCATCAGACTGCCATTGATTGGTTTGGTCAATTGGATGAGAAAATCAATTCAGTTGCGGGTAAAATTATACATTTAGGCGAGCAGCTGGAAAATGTAAACACACCACGCAGTCGCTCTGTGGAGGCACAAAAGCTGCTTAGCTACATGTCTGAATTTCTTGTTTCCGGCCCCATTGTCAATGACATATTTACGGATGCAGCGCGTCTTAATGAGGCAGCAGATATTATACAGAAATTATACGCTATATCACAGGATCTGCCGCCAGGGAATTTTGCCGAATCCAAGCGTAAAATTGAAAAGAAGTATGATGAGGTGGAGCGTCGTCTCATTGAAGAGTTTGCAACCGCACAAAAAAGCGAGGACATAGAGAAAATGAAAGCGCTGGCACAAATACTCTCGCAATTCAAGGGTTATGCTCAGTGTGTCGATGCCTACATAGAACAGAGCCAAATGACGCCTTACAGCGGCAAGGATATATTCATAGGCATAGTGCCCATGTGCAAGCATCATTTTGAGATTATTAAGAAAGTTTTTGCCAATCCACAGCAGGTCATGTCCAAGTTTATACTCAATATTTATCAGTTAAAGCTGCATCAATACGCCATGACCAAGCTGGAAGATAAGAAAGATGAAGAAAAATATCTACGCACGCTCTACGAGCTCTACTCGCGGTGGGTAACCTTTTCATATTTAGCAATTAACTTTGTAATTAACTACGCATACTTGCAGCACATTAAAATTGTCGTCCGATCTGCAAATTTACATGTCCACCATGGACGATGATCTGCTGCAAAAGCTGACACAGCAAATTTTCATAAAACATCTTGCCGGCTATGCTGAGATGGAAACTAAATGTTTAACAGCCAAGTGCTCTACGGAGCTGGAAAAGTTTTATGCCAGCAAAAAACATCAAAAAACACAAACGACTAAGGGCTTTCGCCGCAACATGGAGGTGCTAATAGCCACGCGCGCTAATATTAACATAACTGCCATAGAGGATTACGGCGGTGAAACATTTCTGTCGGAGGAGCTGGCTATTAATATGCTGCAAGAGGCCAAGGCCTCATTTAAACGTTGCCGCTTGCTTTCCACTGAAGCAGAACTGCCTGCTAATGCTATAAAACTCAATGATATACTGCTACGTTTTCTGATGCACGAACATGTGGACTATGCTTTGGAGTTGGGCCTACAGGCAGTGCCACTGGCTGAGGGCAAGATTTTTCCACAATTGTACTTCTTTGATGTGGTGCAAAAGACAAATATCATAGTGCATTTGTTGGATAAACTGTGCAATACTTCTGTCATACCTTGTGTCAGGTAGGTTACGCATGTTGATTGCTGCAAACCCATTGTAATCCACAAACTCTTTCAGCAATACGCCCAAGTACTCGGACTATGTGTTTAAGAAGCGCATACTCATGGAGCAAATAGAGACTAAGCTTGATCAGGGCTTGGATCGTTCCATTAGTGCAGTCATTGGCTGGGTAAAGGTCTACCTGCAGTATGAACAAAAGAAAACGGACTACAAGCCGGAGACCGATGTGGATACAATTTCTTCAGCGGTGAGTGCTATGAGCGTATACAAGGTTAATCCCCAACTAATACACAAAGAACACGTTAACAGGCCTGCCTGCAAGTGGTGCAAAGTCTACAGCCGGTCATAGTGCAGATCAAGAAATGTGTTGATGGTGAGAACCTGCAAAATGTTTTAACTGAATTCGGCACGCGTTTGCATCGTGTTATATACGATCATTTGCAAACAATGCAATTTAATACGGCAGGCGCTATGTGCGCCATTTGTGATGTTAATGAATATCGTAAATGCATTAGGGAGCTGGATAGCCCCTTGGTAACACAATTATTCGATATACTGCATGCCTTGTGCAACCTGCTGCTTGTGAAGCCCCAAAATCTTCAAGAGGTTTGCACTGGCGATACACTGGTAAGTTGTCAAACAATAATTAATGACTTTATTTACCAACTAATCTCGGGTTTTTTACCCTAACAGAATTATCTGGACAAATCAGTGGTGCGACAATTCATACAACTGCGCACCGACTTTCGCATTATTAAAAACACGAATTATCTAAAGGGTATCATTGAGTGAGGCGTCTGTGTCAGCTAATGATTCACATTCCCAAATTTTCCAACTTTAAGTGCTTTTTGTGTCTTAATTTATATACAATACATAGCAATAGATTGTACACATTATCAAACAATATTAAATAAAAAAAAATGTTTGATACAACACAATTCAATTTTCAATTATGGTTAAGTGCTTAAGCTATTATCTTTACATCGACAAGTATGCTTAATTTCCTTTTTTGGCTTTATTTATGACAGGCTCACAGCTGGCCAAGACTTGGAATACATTTAGGTGGGGTGACATAAATTAAAGCATCAATTATAGATTCTTGATAATTTAGTTGATTTGTGTTATCTGATTTTGTTTCCTTAGTAGACTTTCGCTGTAATCTTTATAAGTGGCAAATTATTCTAAAATTGGAGTGTTGGTTGTAAATAAAAAAATTGGAATACCTTTAATCCATCAGCATGAGCGGTTCCGAAAATTGGACAAAAGTGTTTTAGCAAGAGTTTTTAAAGTATGTTAATTGCGAGCCGGACACAAGTGCACAATTTTTGGGTGTATTTTCGATTCATTCAGGTTTAGCAGATCAATCAAGTTTTGTAAGAGTTTCTGGACGCATGGCGGTATATGGACATATATGAGTTTGTGAGATTTTCGTAGGTAAGGTGTAAAACTGTATGGCATATGGCATTGTTCTGTTTGAATTTAATGTTTTATTTTAATGGCCATGCCACCAAGCCTGTCTAATGCATCAACTCCGACATACACGACTACTACTACAGCACTCCTCCAAGTAGTAATGTCAAGGTATAATAGGTTCTTCATTACTTGGACAGTTCTTTTCTCTTCTTCTTCTTCTTTCATAAGGTTTCGCTTCGAAATCCTGCCGTTTTCAGCACGTTCCAGTAAGCCATTTTTTTGACCAAAAGTTTATGCAACTTATGGCTCATCTTCAGTTCATAGTCGTCCAAAAGTCGTATGAAAGGATTCGTGAACTAATTTGCTCTTGAATACCACAAACATGTTTTCATCATTAACTTACGTTTCTGCGCAGTATAGAAGCACTGGCAGAATGAGTTACTTGGAGACCGTTTAGATTTTCGGTTAAGTATGGTCTCGTTTATAATAGACCGTAGTAACACCTACCAATTTACCTTAATTATATTGGATTGAATAAAGTGCTTACTGCAAAAAAATAATGGAAACTCTTCCTCGTAGTCCAAGAAATAACACGTCTGTACTTTTATATTTTCTTATAGTTGTTTCTGTATGTTACATCCATACAATTGGAAAGGTGCATTGGGTTAATCATATAAGCTTGTAAGTCATAAAAGGCTATCTGCTATGTTGGGATACGATTAGGTTCAAAAATTAGAATCGATGTTCCTATAATAATCCCGGCAAATTACAAACCAGATCATACAGCCTGCAATTCTAATAACTTAAAGTTTCGCTGTGCAGTGAAATGATTTATAGTATATCCTCATGATATATCTATATTATATCAAAGCTTAGTAATTTAAAATGAAACAAATAGGTTTAAGTTTTCGCATAACCTTTGGTCCATTTGAATTGGGGGCGACTATCGCTTTCGAAAGAACCATGACCTGAAAGATTTTTACAGCGACAAAGACGTCGTCTAGCGTATTACGGCATAAAGTCTATGTTGGATCGGCAATGTCATGCATATGGATGACTTAGGTACTGCGCAGAAGGTATTCCATGCGAAAATCGAAGATGGAAGACAAAGGGGACAACCTAAACTCAGATGGAAACACTAAGTGGAGGAGAACTTATCTCCCCTAGGTGTGACTTACTGGAGAAGGTGTGCGCAAAGCAGAGGCACCTGAGTAGAGCAAATGAGAAGAAAGTAAGTATATAAGAGTACATAAGTACATAAGAGTTTTCGTCTGTAAGTGATACATGGAAGAAAAGCATCAATAAGAATATTGGAATGTGTGGTTTGATGATTTGGCGAAGACGTGACCCAAGTCCACAATCCAAAATCGTCCGTAATTCAGTGTTGCAAGCACATTGTTTACCCTGAATTCGCAGGGGTTTTTTGGACCTTCGCGACGCCCCCGCTGGTTTCGTCCCTGGCACACATGCTCACTCACGCACATATACTTATGTGGCCGGCGTCATTGATGTTCAACGCGCCAAACACAGCGCCTTATCAAGCGCCAGATGTGATGGGTTGGTCTTACCTGACGAAGCATAACTCAAAAGCAAAACACAAAGCTCCTCTTGTCGATCGAGTTTTATCAGTCATTGCTACATAGTGTTCGTTGTTTATATATTGGAAGCGTTCCCAATCAGTTCTATGACGCGTTCGTTCGTTCGTTCTTTCATAGCCAATAAATCAAAGTTTATGGTTTAATCGCATACAAATTATACATTTACGTTCCTGCCATAAAAATAGCTTAAACAGCGATAGACGCTGAGAGAGCGGGTTTTAACGCTCTTTAAGGCACTTATCGCCGGGCATTATAACCGGACTGGCTATCCGCTTGAGTACTCCACTACCGTTTGCCACTGTTTTGCAGCCAGTACTAAACTAACCATAGAAGCAAGCATACGTTTGTCGTGTTTTCTTACCAAATTACTAACTTTATCGCATAATACCATTATAACTATTATTATTATTGTTCTTTGGCTAATCCAAATCTAAACCAAACATTGTGTCCGATATTCTAATCTTTGTGATCTTGATCATTGATTATTAAGCCATGCGTGGTTATTTTGTGTATTACTTGAAAATACTCTGGCTCTTTTGTGTAGTTCAAAAGTTGACTGCGGGTATTATTTCTCCCGATGCAGCCTATAAGAAAGTCATGAAGTTGCGCTCGTTGCCCTTCGAGGATTGCGGTGAGATAAGTAGGGCAATAAGAAGAAACAATACCTTAATAATTGTCAAAAAAATAATTATTTTCGAAAAAGTAATTTCATCAGACACGAACTAATATGGCTGTTTTATTTTTTACACTTGAGTTTTAAATTATGTGTCGTTACGCCCCCCCAGTTTTATTATGGAAATACAATCTTTTATGATTTATTTAAAGTGCAGTTTAGTGCTTAATTTAATCAATATTACCGGCGTCTAATCAGTGCAAAAATAAAAATTCCAAAAGGTTTATTAATTCGACTTGAAATTATGAAAAAAAAAAATTATTCAAACTAATTAAGTAAAGGAAACCAAATTGTTAAGTCCGTTGATAAAATGAAAATATGTACTTGTTATTGATACTAAATTATTCATTTTAAATGCGCAGCAGAATGTTCAGCATTACACAGCAAATTCTTTCAAGTTTTTAAGTTTTGTGTGTCTGGCATGGAATGGTCTACCAAGGCGGTAAAAGGCGGTTATTGCTACGCTATAAAGGAGATCCCAGGATACTTAATACTGTCAATGGGATGAATTGAAATACTACAATTAAAAGTTTCGACTACTCTTATTTTGGATATTACTGTTTCTATTACTAAATATCTTAAGCCGCTTATTACAACATAAAAAACGGGTCAGAACTACTATTGAACTACGCGGCGAGTACGACGGTAACATGCTAATTAGAGGATTAGAAGTCATTAACTCTTAGTTTTGAAGTAAGCTCTTAGCTCAGAATGCTTTGCTCTGTTGGGTCTGACAGTCTTGGACTTGGGATAGTAACATGTTTTAGATTTGAAATTGGACCAGGGTTATTACAAGGTTTTGATAGCTAAATCCGAATACAAGATTTCGGATTATAAAAGTAAATAAAAATAAATAAATTTAACCGCTGTTCTCTTTTGTTATCGTTCCAAAGGCAGAGCTAGGGATATCTGTATTAATAGCTGTTCAAATAGAAGCGGGGCCTTGAGCTTATAGCCGCATTCGAACAGCGGTGTCAATAATAATAAAGATTTACTTAAGATAATAACGCCTTTTAGCTAGCTATGCCAGTGCACTGGTGCTGCTGCAAGATATAGAACCACCTATATCGGGCCTTGAAATATTATGCCAAATATCTTTATAAAAATACTAGCTTCACTTGAACTTTCTGTTAATTGCTTCGAGCAAACATAAAAAAATGCAAATAAATTTGAAGTAAAATCAATAATACTCAACAATTTTGTTATATTCATAATTGTCGTAACTCAGGTTAGTTTCGTAAACCTTCATATGCCAGTCATATGATCGTGCTGATCATAATTGTCGTAACTTTGGGGAGTTTCCTAAGTCTACTCTAAAAAGCTAACTTCATAATTCAATAGAATCTCCACGCTGCTTGGAGGTAAAAGAAACGCATTTGTTGCTCTAGTTTCCCATAACATGAAAGGGATCAGTCCTAAGAATTTGGTTATGAATTATTTAAAGGTCGACAGTTTTGCTTGTGCAGCAGCATGGTTAAAAATTTTATGATTTTCGAAATAAGATAATTTTTTTCAAAAATGTTTCTCGTACATAAAACATGCTTAAGGCATCAAGTACGTATTCAGTGCAGTTTTTATATACTCATTCTATCGAACTATCTAGGCGATTTATTTTACCAGTTCCATACAACCGCCCAGAGCAATATACGGTTTTTAGGACTTTTTCATTTTTCTAAGTGTCCAAAGAATATAAGTTTTCCACAGTGGGTAGGGTCATGTTTCCTTTTCTCTCCAAGTGATTCTTACCGGAACATTATTAGTTGCATATTTTTGGGAACGATTATATAGTTGGTATTTATAACTCTTTTTTTTTTTTAAATTTCGTGAACTAACTTCTGCTTACTTTTTCACGTTTTTGACAAAAGGCTGAAAGTTTTGAAGCACTTCGAAATACCTGGATGTCATATTTTAATCTTGTAAAAAATACGATGATTCTACTACTAATGGTATATTTTAGTTCAGACGGCGACTTTACTTTTGACCTAGTCCATTTTTTCTGTGTCTGTCGCGTTTCTTCTTTTTAAAAAAATTATCATTTTTAATCCAGAAACCAAAATTTAGTGCGAAATAATAAACCAACATTAAAAGTTTCAGAATATGTTCACAAGTCTTAACGAGAATCATTTGTATGATTAATAGAGTATAAAAGCTTTGAAAACCCAAAACTAATACGCGCTATCATTTCAAACATAAGCTTGATATTTTATGAAATTTTATAGATCGCTAAGCTACTAAATCTGACCTTGAAGTGCAATTGGATTTAGCTTTGGCTACTGTATATAAGACTATATATGGCATAAGAGTCACCTGGCACTTACGTATACCATAGTCTGTGCTAGTCCACACACGCCTGTTTTGTTGATAACTCGGCTTAAGTAGCGCCCAAGTTCATAAGCTTTAGGTTTTTTGACTTGGTGATAATGCGGCGCCAAAAAACATTCATACAATGTTTAGAGAAGTGAATAACCGTTGAATTATTGCAAAAGAAATATAATTAATGAAATTCCCAGAGCTTAGAAATATTGTACTTGTGCTGCCATTGGAGCGTAGCGTATGCACAGGAATGCATGTAATGCCATGCGAACTTTGCTCGATTCCAAAAATATTTCAAATTGGTAAATATTTTGAAAATATTTCATTTTTGCTTTGTTTCTTTTTGTTTTTTTCGGCAGGCTCAAAATATCAAGTGTTGTACCTGAAAATCGAGAGCTGTACAACTGTACCATGTTCCATGGCACGAAATTCGACGGTGGCAGTGACGGTGCTCTTCGACGATAATGGTAAATATACCTATACAACTGATAACAACTACGGCAAAATGCATTTAAACGTAAAAACATTGAAAATTCACAAACAATAAAAAAAAATATAACAATTTGTTTGTGTTGACATAAATAGATCATTGTGGGTTCTCGTCGCTACGACACTATAAAGCTGCTAAAAAGCATTATTATTTTGATCATAAAAAAATGGCATTGTGAATCAAAAATATTACTGGGAATTAGTTTATAATGGCTACTGAGTTATAAAGTTTGCCCCCCAAAGGGGCCAAAACGGCCTTTAATCGTTGATTGCTAATCGTTCTTATCCAATCAAAGATAACTGAGCATGCAGTTGGAGCCTGTGCCCGATTTCAATTTTAAGTGTTATTATTATTATTTTTTGTTGCTGTTTTGTTTCTAAAATTAAACCAATTTGCGTTTAATTGTATTTTGATTAATTTGCGAAAATTTTAGCAACTTTGGACTGCACAACTGGATTAAGCACGTACCCGATAATTTGATTATAGTATGCCTACTTATGATGGCAGCCAGAATTGGTTAGCATCACTTACGAATGACCTTTTTTTTTGGGAAAAATACTTATTGGCCCAAAAAATGGGGTCTATGCTTGAATCTATCAGTTTTATCAATTGTCGTTTGATTTTTACAAAAATTATGCATAATTTTGTACTGGGTTTGAAAAGTTTTCTCATGAGCGTCCCTAAGACTATTATAATCTAAAAAGCGCATTGTAGTTTTATCAAATTTAAAAAAAATATGTTATTAAAAGTTTTCTTCTACTTGGAAAATCGGTTCTCAAAACCAAAGCTTGCCCTGTTTTAAGATCATGTACTTGCAGAGGGCATGTTTGCGTTTAAATTAGCAGACTTTTTAAGACGACTGTCGCCCTTACCTAAGTTCATATTGTAATTAAACTATTGTTGCCGTCTATTTTGGTAATTATCGTTAGATGAGCACACGATGCCAAAAAGCTATCAAACCAGAGGTTATAGTTCAGAGCGTATGATCAAAGATAATGTTTCATTCTTACATTTTCTACAATGTATTATGTTTCAGGCTTCTGAATTGATTTCAGATATAAAAAAATAATAAATTTCATAACTAGAAATTAAAAATATTTCATAAATTTCCTTTTATCTACAAAGAGGTTTTTCTTAAACTGTAGTTGAAGCAAAACCGACTTTTTACTTTGACAATCGGCAATCCTTAGTGATCTTAAAATAGTGTTTAATTTAAGTCTCAATTTAAAATTTTTGAATATAACACAATGGCGCAAATTGGACCCCTTAATATTGGATTACAAAAAACTATGTTGATTGGAGATTTTAATTAGACATTTTAAAAGTTAGCTTTCTATAAAAAGATCCAAAAAATGGAAGGGCGAATTTACCCTACGATGCATTTTTGAATTCGCATAATAATATATTTCCATCAGCAAATACAATGATTTTTGAGTCAAAATTCATTGGAAAAAGAAAAAAGCATGGATTTTGAACATTTGGGATATTACTTATATCATTTCTAAGCAATACATATAGCACCTCATTAGGTCTCGCACTAGAAATCCTACTACCCAAAAAATTGCATATAGCGCATTTCTTCTTTTTATGCATGCAATATACCTTCCCATCATTTACGATGGGAAAATTATAATGGTTTACCCCAAGCTAATCAGCCAGCGTCAAGTAGAAAATCCTATAGCAGCAAGTTCATTCCTAGAAAATACATATTCGATTTAGTCATAGCGCAGTAACTCCTCTTCTCAGTGAAGTGCAGTAGGTTATATGCCTCATAAATACTGTAGAGTGCAGCCCATAAAGATATGGTTCAATCAAATAAACAAACAATTTGGTCAGCAACAAGTGTGTGCTTATATTTTCTTTGGGGGAATTCCAAATTGGGGGGTCGTTCGAATCAAGCCAAACAAAGGGTATGCACGATCTTATTGGACAGATGGATTGCTTTGATTTAAGGCATTATAATTGCTTTAATTTTTATGTACTACTTAAGTGTTTGTGCTTCATAGAAGTATGTGTTTTGTTGTGAATATATTTGGAAATTTTTGCGCTTTTTACAGGCAGTGGCGTTACCTTCTTGAAACATGAGGTGCGCTGGGTATTCAACTACATCAAAACCCAGGCGGCCATAACACCTGATCCCTGCGATGGCAATCAGAATCATTGCATCTTTAATGTCAACGATGGCAAGACCTATTTGGCCGATTTATTTGTGAATGCAACTTTGCCCGTGGTAAGTAAGCTTCAACAATTTAAAACTCAACGATTTACTTATGAGTTCAATTGCAGTCCCGCGGCGGCATGTTGTGGGAGTCCAAGGATGAGAACAATGTTAATCTCATATGCTTTGAGGTTCCCGTTGTAATTACTATGTGAATACCTTATATATAGCAATAAAAATAATTGGTGCATGCAAAAAAAAAACAAGCAAAAATTGAAAGAAAAAAAATACAATGAGAGATAAGAGTCTGTACGTCCTTTAATGAAATTTTGAATGAATTTGCGAGAATCATTTGCAAAATAAAAATTACGCGATCTTTTTTATATTGTTTTGGAACCGTTTTTAGCGAGAACTGCTGCTCCTGCTGCACACACACTCTCTTGCTACATAGAATTTTACGTTTTGATGCACGAAACAAGTGGAGCACGATCGTTCGTGAGAGACGCTGCGCCCCAAACGAAGTGCTCGAGAGCTCCAACAACGAACTGCCGACGCAGCTGCGACGCCACCTCGTTTTCAGCATCCAAAACGAATGCAGAGCGTCGGCAGCGGCAGCGACGGCGCAACGCAGCTAAGCTGCGCGCAGCAGTGCAAGGCCTTGCAGTTGACACGCTAAGTACAGTAGACACTCAACCAAGTGAAATAGTGAAATATCAAATACATTATATAGTATCAAGATTTTTCGAAATTGTTTGGCATGTACAAAAGTAGAAAGTGAGCGGAAAAGTGCTAAATATTATAAAGTTGAAACAAGTATATGATATAGAACTCGATATGCTCATAAAATATTAATTTGGGAGACTTTTTTCCGATTGCTGTGTGTGTGATTTCGCAAGTTAATAAAGTATGCAAATATATAAGTCTATACATTTGGAGATCCGTGCACAAAACCATTTCTATACGTCATTGTCAAACTGATTATCATAGGTTTAGGCGCGAAGCTGCACCAACATAGATCTTTTGGGAAATTTTATTACAAAAATTGTGATTGTGGCGAAGTTCATTTATTTTCTATTGCTATGTTAACAAATATGAATATGGTAGAGTACAGAATACTTAATTAACTGCTAAGAGATTGTAGCATCCACAAAACATCACTGCCATTCGGCCTGGTGGAATGATCAGCGCATCTTTCGAATTGAAGTAGGTTGAAAATAAACATTGATTTCTGTAAAAATTCAAGAGAAGGATATTAAAATGATTTAAATAAATGTTACAATTATTAACTTTAACGTTTCGGAATCACAAAATGGATTAATATTATTATGAATTATCTTAACAAAAATGCCTTGTACAACGCAAATATGTTTATAATTTTATATATAATATAATATAATATAATATGCATGATAACATGTGTGGTTGGAACTGCTGTAGAATTTCTATCTAAGCCAGCCTGCTGATCTTATTTCAAGAAGCCTTAGGAGCGCTTTCTGTATTAACTGATCTGAACTATAGTCAATCTGCCGACAGCCCAGTGCATAGCAAAGGGAAGCCATTTTGTCAATATGGTATTATCATACTCTTTAAGTATGAGTTGGAAAGCCATTTTTGCAATATTATCATCCTCTTGACGTATGATGTAGCCAATTTATTTTCACTTGCGCCTCTTTATCGTGGAGTGGGTTGATTGATATATCTTAAGTTAGAGCAAGTAATCTTTAGCTATAGTGTTTGGTTAGAATATGCGATAGATCTTGCGATGAGATTCGGTTGCAAAATCTGAAGCATGCTTTGTATGTATGCCCCGACACCAGCAAAGTTCCAGAACCATAAAGCAGCCCACTAGAATGAAAAAGTGGGTAAACGTATGTATAAATGATGCACATTATTACCAAAACTTTTATTACATACTGTTCAATTCAGTTGACTATAATATAAAGACGGATCAGATTTGGGATTGGAAAACCTACATTCGACGCATACATAAATTTCTATTCTACTTGAAGTCTCCTGCGCTCTAATGAAAATTCGCTGCTATTGTGTGGAATGTAAAGCCTGAATGTATATCTTTTGAAAAATATACAGCTTTTGTAACACTTAGTTCCATCAAGGTTTTAAGATATGTCGTTTTGAAAAATCTGCTCTATAAAAACAAAACAATTTGGTGAAAAAGCTCAAATACGAGTTTCCCAAGCCAGGCGCAAGAGTAACTCAGACAATATATGGCGAAAAAGTATACAAAGATATCTCATGAAAGTGTAAAGTCGGGAATCCTAGGAATCCTAATCGGGAAGCTATGTGAAATGATGATTGTACAGTTTGGTCTTGAAATGCTTGCGCGAGCAAGTTCTAAGTGTGGTCTAGTGAAACCCATCCAAATGTAGCTCTTTTGTTACTTTATAAAAGTAAAACCTTTGTTAGTAGAGTTAAAAAGTTGAAGACGAGCCACAACATAATCATGCCAAGCAGGTTGAGTTTAAGGTGTAGATGATATTTCACTTTCTGTTTGAGTCTAAAAGTGAAACGTTTTTCAACAAATTCGGATGGTATGCGAATTACTCAGTCGTTAAATATATTTAAGAAAAACAATTTTAATCTCTTGTCTAATTTCTTATCAAAGCAATAAATTGCAGCTACAACCAACAAAAAAACATAAATGCTTGTCTTGCGAGGCACCACTGTGCGCATGGTGGCCGAGTGTGCCCGTCGTGCTCCCGTTGTTGCTCAGTGTGTCAGTCAGTCTTCGTGGGTGCAACGCAACGGTCGTGCAATATTAAGAACAAAAGCCCCTAAGGAGCATACAATAATTTCCGTGTATGTGCGAACCGCGAACTGAACACTGCGAACAACCCGCTTACTACGGCTCCACCACTTCCAGTGTGCCCGGCCAGAAAGATAAATACGAGTGTAAATTGAATAATAACGCGTAGACAACGATCACAGGCGGCCGCCGCCAACGCCAAAGGCGAAATCGCCTTGTTTTTTCTGTTGGATTTTCGGCGTATCTTCGTATTGTGAGAAATAATTTTATATATATATATATATATATATCGACACCCTCGAAGATCCTTTAGTGATTTGTGCTGTTAAACAAGGCAACATAAATGCAACTTTGGATGGCGTTCTATGTTTAATCCAACTGTTGCTGCTGCTGCTGTTGTTGTTGTTCGTTCGCTCTGCTGCTTTTTCGACACAAATTGTAAGTAAAAACAGATTTTCGTTTCGAACTTATTTGGTTGGCGTAAAATGAGATTGCCTTCGTGCTAATTGTGGCAATCGTTTGTTGCAATGGTGACATATAGCATAATGACGTTGCCAACACTTGCAGCCAGGCGGTGCGGTGCGGTCCGGTGCGGTGCGGTGCGGTCCGGTCTACCGTGTGGCACAAGTGGCAACGTCTTGCCACCAACATGATCATAGGACGCAAGAGAGCACGCTCTACATTTATACACATATATGTATTTGGGAAGCTTTGTATGTATAAGTAGGTATGTTTAATTTCATGAACCTTGAAAGCGGCTTCAAGTTTAAGTGTGGGTTAATTTGACACCACCTTTGTTTGTGGGCACACCATGCACACACCATTTGCCCGTAATATGCATGCTTATTCATAAATGGTTGTTTGAACTCCAGAAATGGCAATATTATCATTGGGTTTCACATGGCAACAGGGGAACAAAAAAAAAACAAAACATGGATATGATCTCTATGCGGTATTTTATTGCAGTAGCTATATCGTATTGAATTGATGTTTATTATGCTCCGGATAGAATTAACAATTACCTTTGTAAATGTTCTCAGTTTCGTATGACAATAAACATCTCTTTTGTTTTCTTAAAGATTGCGCTGGTTTTTGAACCGGAAATTTTTTTAAGAAGTTATTTCTGCGTTTGTTTTGCTGAACAACATTTGTGAAATTTCGCAACTTAATTGTATTTTGTACGAGATCATATTTATTATTGTTTTCTTTTGATCTTCAAAACATATCAGAGAATGCGCTTACTTTTTGAATAAATTTGTGAACTTAGGTATTGGTATTTTATAAAGCCACATAGGGTTTATTTGTATTTACTGAGTTTGTGTTCAATAGAGAGATTTCAGTAGTTAACTTGTTTTAAGTTTAATATAAATTTTTTAAGTTTTTTCCACTTGTCCAAATCATTTTTCAATTACAGTGTTTTGCTGTGAACATTTTGTTAGTTAATAGTTTTCGCTGTGACAGGAAACTATCAAACATATCGTTAACCTTACTAAATACCCTTATTCTTTGATATTGTTTTGTCAGTTATTAAAGGCGGCTCTTTCAAAATTACTTATAAGAACAAAAGTTAGCCCTGCCATCTCACTCGTATCTTCATCTGTTTGTATAAATATATAAGGAACACGAAGAATTGTAAATGTAACAAAAGATCAAAATAATATAAGTACGTAAATTAATTTATTTAATCCTCGTGTGCAAAACGTGCGTTCACCTTAGGAATACTTAATCAAAGTTGTCAATACATTATAAGTTAATAGGAAAATCTTTAAAAGTTTTATGTTAAAATTTGAAATTGAAACTTCGCTCTTTTGTAAACTGCTTAAGAATCTAACTGCGTGTTGAGCACAAAAAATCACTTTTGCGCTTTTATTATTATGACTATTTATTATTTAAGCTAATAACTATGATTATTAGTCACTCAGGAAAAACATTTTTGAATACCTCACTCGTATTATTGGCAAAAATAAAAACATTTTGTAGATTTACGACGGCAATTTAGGGTCTACCATGTTCCAGTTTTACATATTTATGTCAATTTCTCTACGGAAAACCATTTTTCCAAGTATTTCAGAATTTCCGTATGCTTGAATACTTTACAAAAATTAAATTATTAGATTTTGAGCAGCCATCTCAGTTCTGTCATATCAGATGATATAAAAATTAATATATAAATATGATGATATAAAGATTGAAATTTAGTTTCACTACCAGAATGTTATCAAAACAAGAATTGTTAAAAAGTTTTAAGAGAAAAACTTGAAAAATAGTGATCACAAACTTGAGAGTTTCCTGATTTCGGTGACCGTTGTAGCTCCATCATTTAAAAATAAAGATTAAAAAGAATCGTCCAAAGCTTTGAGCCCAAAAACGTTGAATTTCTTTTAAATCTATGTGGGATTGCCGCTTGTACAGAAAATATATCATATTGAGTTGGAGTTGGATGTCCCTATTTTTCAGTTATTTGTAATACACAAAACAAATGCCAAGAATTAATCCAGCACGTGAAGCAACGCCGATTTGTTTAACTAGCAAAGATTTGGTAATTTGGGTGACAATTCTGTATTGATTTGTTTATTTAAAATAAAATTATTTAATTTGTCTAGAGTTTGGGTTGATTATTTAATAGCAGATTCAATGAAGGTAGGTTCTTCTATAACGACTTGAGGTTTAGCTTTTGTCTAGCTGGTACGTTTGGATGATTGTGGAGATTCTCAAAGTATCTAGCGTCGGCTTTCCATATTACTTCTTGAATGCAGGGTATAGTCACGTTGTCACGGCCTGAGACTATTCTCAAGGTTTTATTTTGTCAAACATGATTTAGTTAACATTTTTTTCATTTTAAATAAAAATGTCAGTTTTATTATAATCGCGAATTTTGATATTAGCGGCGACTAACAAAATGGGAAAAAATTTGTGCGGGGTGTATCAAACCACCTGTTTTTCATCTACAATTCTGTTTCATGCGTCCCCAACGCCACCCTAAATGCCGAATTGACTGAAGGCGTCAAGTATACGTAATGTTGTCCAAAAAACTCGATGTTAAACCTTATAGCGCTAAATATGAACTTGGTAGACTGATTCATACATTGATTTCGAATATTTGAATATTTAGGATTACGATTGCCCTTTCACCATTATGTGCAGCGTGGAGGGCCACCTCAGAATCGACCTTCAGTGCGATTCTTACCATTCATTGGCAAAGTAAGGGCTATTTATCGGATCCGAATACAAAATAATCGCCGAAAATTATCGACAGATTCGCAATAACTATTTCTTATTGATCTATTTCTTATTGAATATTTAGGATTACGATTGTCCTTTCACCATTATGTGCAGCGTGAAATAAAAGGTTGTGGAGGGCCACCTCAGAATCGACCTTCAGTGCGATTCTTACCATTCATTGGCAAAGTAAGGGCTATTTGACTTATCGGAGGCGAATACAAAATAATCGCCGAAAATTATCGACAGATTCGCAAAAACTATTTCTTATTGATCTATTTCTTATTGAATATTTGAATATTTAGGATTACGATTGTCCTTTCACCATTATGTGCAGCGTGAAATAAAGGTTATGGAGGGCCACCTCAGAATCGACCTTCAGTGCGATTCTTACCATTCATTGGCAAAGTAAGGGCTATTTGACTTATCGGAGCCGAATACAATATAATCGCCGAAAATTATCGACAGATTCGCAATAACTATTTCATATTGATCTGTGGGCTGAGGCGGACAGGCCCCTTGATGAAAGAAGACGCAGATAATTCTGTACGAACTAATAACTTTAAGGTTTCCGTAAATGAAAAAAAACTTACTGTTTTCCTTAAAGACACATATGTACGTTGGGTATATTTAAAATTTATAATAAGCATAATTTTGGAACAATGCTTTACTTTGATTATTCGCTTTTATCCGCATTTGTGCCATAGCAAGCATAACGTAAATATTTTAAATATACAATTTGCCATTTTCAAGCGCATCAGTTGTATCGAAGCTGCTGATTGTCTTTCTTCTGTAAACCGATTTATGTCTGAAGTTTCCTTTTAGCTTCGCTGTATCACCCTTGCTGACTTCATATTGACATTTGGCACTCCAATAAATCATATTTAAAACATTTTTAAAAATTTTACAATCTACAGAACTTTAAGTCTGTGCACTTTCAGAGACCATCGAGTTGTTTGTAATATTATTTCCGAAAATTGGCATTCTTTGCCCTGGAATTCTGCTGTTTCTTGTTACTCCGCATTATTTAAGCGTAAATAGTGCTTAAGTACAACTGTTGGCCAATGCTGCCAGTGTTGCATAGTGCGCGCACTCCAACAATGCCTTGGTTGCGGCTTCTTATACTTGTTGTTGTTGCTGTGGCTGTTGTTGCTATTGTTGTGGTTGCAACTGCTATAGTTCTTATTGTACTTGTTGTTGTTGGTCAAAGTGTTAAACGATTTGCATCATATTACACACAGTTTTTCAGAGTCTGCTGCTGGGGCGCTGCTTCCCCCGCCTCGAGCTCCCGCTGTATGTGGCGAACTCTCGCACACACTCCTCTTGCAGCTAGCAGCTACTTGCAGCTTGTTGCTGCATCGCCGGCTGCCTCTATTGTCACCGTTCCCGCAGCCAGCTTGTTGCTCTTACTGTTGTTGCTATTGTGTTAAGCTCGCAAGAACGACGAACGGGCAGCAACTGGAACCAAAGGCAAAACAAAAGCAGCAGCAACATAAACAGCAACAACTACCACCAACGATTTATCACAGTAGCAGCGGCAGAAACTGACGTCGACGTCAACGAAATCGATCCGGATCTTAGCTGTCCATATACACAAACATACAAACGTAGATATGAAGAGTGACTCAAATGGGTGGCGTCTAAGGGGATCATTCAACCGTGAAACTTCACGAGCCAAATTCTCAGTTGCCTGAAAACTCTAAGAATCGAAATGAAAGCCATGCCATACATAACAGCATCACCTAGAATCCTACTGAATTTTAAAACTTTTTAACTTAATTTTTTCGGCAGCATTATAATACATCATTGATTTTTAATGTTGGATTGACATTTTGACATACTGGTATTTGCTGTCCACTTGAAGCACAGGTCTGATCAGCTCATCGATAATCAGTCGGCACAAAACAGAGTCCCGTGGAAAGCCTTCGTCGAGGCCCTAAGTTCGCAAGTGGAATAACAAAAAAAAAAAATGTTTTGTCAACTGGGTGGGCCTGGCTGTGGTATGTGTATAAAGAGGCCTATGTTGCTCAGTTCTGGTTTCAACCAAAAAAGTTAATAAAAGGAATTTGGAAAGTTTTTGAGACCTTTTAAAGTGAAAACCTACTCTAAAAGAAAACTATAGATGCTTCTGCTTGTATTCTGGTTTCAAAATGACATATACAATCTGCTTCATTTGGGAATACCACTGAAATTTGTTGATCAAGATGCCTAATGGCCTAACCAAAAATTTTGAAATTTAGGGTATGTTGGGTAGCATAAAGACCTGGAATATCGTTCATTTATTCGAACAGTTAGTTTAAGTAAAAATTGTTCAAAGAAATTTGTGAAATTGAGGATTCGGAATTTGTGAAAATCTATACATTTTTATTTAATCATCAGTCTTCAGTAAACTTATTACGGGACGAAGATGATAACGCCTTAATTTCACTCTGCGAATTTTATGTCTTCCTTCAATAGACTCAAAACATGTTGCTTTTGGCGCTATTTTGATTTTTGGAAAGCGGCAAGGTTTATACGTTTTTTATTTCATCTTCATAATAATGTACTGTGCGAAGGTGCATTATCTTTTTGTAAAATTCATCTTTTCATGAATCTGGCTGTTTATGGCATACGTTCTCAACCGAACGGAATCTCTGAGGTGACTATTTTGCTTTTTCTTCGGGCAGTAGACCTTGTAGGTAATTTGGAACAGTCTTTAAATAGATTTTACTATTCCTATATACTTTCAAACATACATATGAAATCATTTGTTCCATTACAGAATTCTCAAATTAATTTTGAGGTGGACTGATTTTGAAAGCAAAAAAATGTTAACTGAAGGAGTTAAAACATTCTTTTTCTCCTTTTTTTGAGTTAAAAATTCTTTCTTAGAATACTTTATTTAATGAAAGTATACATCGAAGTTTGTTCACTCTGTGACATAGATGCTCCTAATGCTCCTACTGCTCAGCAGTTGCAACTCGTACAAAAACCTGTTTGCTAGATGCATCGGTTGTATGCCTCAAAAGTTCGCTTGGAGTTCCATCAATAACTAGGCTGATTGATACATCCGATACCAGAATTCGCCGAAAATAAGGGTGCCATATCCGATAACTTTGATGACAAAACTAAAGCCACTGAAAGATGAACAGCCTTAGTAACTATAAACTTCCAACATCAAATACCTGCTAGATATCCTGGAATTTTTAACAAAGTTTTCCCGCTCGGAAAAAGCCAACTATGTCACTGCCTCACATACACATACATGAAAGCTTTCTATGTATGAGTGCGTGCGTGTACTCGTGTGCGTGTGTGTGTGTGTGGAGCATAAAAAGTAATTTTGAATTTTTGAATCGTTAAAAGCAATTAATTGCCACTACGCAACGGCAGCCAGCGAGTGAGTGCCAGCCCAGCCATCCTGGCTACGCAGTGGCGGCATTGGTTGCCACTGCCACTGCCGCCGCCGTTGCCTCATCAACCCAGCCCATTCATATGACGATCTTGCAGCAGACGCAGCAGTAGCAGAAGCTTTGCTGCCCAATTTTGTTGCAAATTTTTCGTTCCGCGGAACTTGGTGGTGGTGTATTGCAGCCTCATAGTCGTCGTCGCGTTGTTGTTGACGTCGTCAGCGTCAAAGTCAACCTCTACGTCTTGGTAGTCGCCGTCTCCGTCTCCGTCGTCATCGTCATCGTCGATCGTCGCACATTCATTTGTCGCTTAATGTCCCTCAGTTAGCAGGCAGCCGCTGACCGTCCTCGTGTCCAAGTTTGCGGTCTTACCCCGCGACCCGCCGTCGCCAGCGTATATTATATGGGGCTGCCACTATAGCTGTCTGTATGCCCACCCCACCGCACGTTGCTGTATTCCGAGCGTCTTGGTATGTGCGGCATCTGGTGGCTGGCTTCTGTGATGTGATCTGCTGCTGATGCTACTACTACTACTGCTGCTGCTGCTGCTGAGCTCTGTTGATGCGGTGACATCCACTTGCAACATACGTACACACATTCGTCGTATTTGTCGTATTTTTCTTGATTTTGTTTTTCGCTGCATGTTGCACATTCACACGCAGCCCAAACCACACACACCACACCACAACACCGCAACGCTCCACTCTGCACCGCAGCACGGCAACCATACCATAAAACATTAGTTTCCCATTTGCGTGCTAAATACCCTACATGAGTTTCAATGCAGCATCTCAATATGGATCGAAGTTAAAGTTCTTTGAATCTCTGCAGCTGCCAAGCCAAAGCGTCTGAAATGTTGACTTAGAGGCATCAAGCCCCATGCCATAAATGCAGCCAAGTTGCAAGTCTTTGGGATTAGGTCTATGCAAAAGACTCTATGAGCTTAATAGCTGACAATTGACAACTCTTTTTGATATTTGATAACTTGATACCCAAGATTGCGCAGATGAAGCGTGACGTGATAAACACTTTGATACGGATACCCGCTGCTGATGCTGCGACGCCTCGTTCCATGCAGTTCAAGATAAATCTATGAAATTAATACGCTGGAAATGTGGCTCTATTAAGACTATGTTTGTGGTCTCCACATGGGCGGTGCACTTAACGCTGTGGCATTAAAGGAAGTTTAGTTGCATTGTGTGGCCAATACTGGGCTCGATTTGACACAGCAGAGTGGAGACTGATTCTTCGTGGGTCACATTCTTAAAACCATTAGTCGTAATTCTGTCTTTCAAAATAAAACTTATGAAGCTCAACACAAATAAACTTTCTAGCGCTTAAATAAGCAATGATTTAGTTTGAAGAGAAGCAAACCTACGCAGCATAAGGCGCCACCATCAAGTAATGAATTTGGGAAGAAAAGCTCTGTACTACGATTTCGAAAAGTAGCAGTATTAATGTATTACTTTGGTCTCGAAACGCTGTTTGAATTTGCAAGTCTTCTGTAGAATCAGAAAATCCTTCAGCGCCACAACAGGTCCGCACTTAGAAAACAACTTTTGGTTCCATTATTTGGCATGCTGAATTCAGCAACGCTTTACCCTGACCGTAAGTTCTGACATAATGAAGAGTAGTAGATCAGCGCCTCTAAGTAAAAAAATTTAAATAGATACACCAATTATGTTGCTAAAAGTTTATTGTGACTAAGAGGCAACCCCCACTTCTTTCCCGAAATATTTGTTTAAATATTTATAGAAAAATCCCTCACATGCCGAATACTCACCCATTTCACATGGATACAACTACAATTATGAGCTACCCTTTGTGTATCCTTTTCAAATTTTCAAATTTCTTTAAGTTAGATGCACCCCTGAATATTGAAACGGAAACGTTCGGCAAGTAATAGACGTACGGATAGACTTTAACAATAATCAATCGTTCATTTTTAAACAAAAACTAATCCTAACTAATGTTATTTTCGACCGAGAAACAAAAAATATAATATTCTTCTTTAAGCACCGATTTTAAGATTTTTTCGAACAGCAGGTGTACTTCGATGGTTTTATTAAATGACCATTCTATGGCTAATATTTGTTCTAGATTTGGTTCAATTAGATTTTCATGTTTCAGTTTTTTGTTTGTGATATTTGAGCCTTACGGAATCTTTCTCTTTGATGGAACTAATCATTTCTTTAAAAAACCTAGACTCAACTTCTCTCCAAAGAGTTGCGGACATTTTTTAAATTTTCAATTAGGCAAATCAAGAAAGGACAACAAAACGCAGTTTTATAGGCAAATAAAAAAACTTTTAAGTAAAGTTCCTACAAGTAATACGATACATTTTAGGGTTCCTTAATTTACCTTTACGTTTGTGAATTAAGTACAACTTTGAGTTGTTCTATTAGGCATTCCTATTGTTTAGTGCATCGTTCCCATCGAGCCAACTATAAAAACTGCATAAACCGACTATGATGCACTACACAAGACTCTATAACTTGAACATTTCGACGGGTTCTCAGCATGTCTGTCCACCATCCAATTGTCATTGGCACGCACTGTGATGCGCGCTTTGAAGTCCTGTCAAGCACTTGAGATACATTTATGTATTTTTGCATTTTCATTGCATCGATGCTTTGTCAGAGCAGAGCAGAGCAGGGCAGAGCAGAGTAGCGCTGAGCGCAGAGAGTTAAAAGAAGCCGAGATGCGGAGCGGGATGCGTGGTGTAAGAAAGATACAAATACAAAGAATGATTAGTTAGTTGGTAATGCAAAATGGAAGTAGAAACCGGTTCGACTAAGCAATCCGCCAACCATCGAACGATCCTTCAAAAGGCGACGGACGCACTGATGTGCAACATAATCAACATGCTGATCAGCCAGTGCTGAAATTATGAACACTTGGAATGTGCATACTCTTAAGCCTTAGAGAAAGCAGCGGGGCAGTGGGGTGGCAGATACGCGGGTAGCCAAGAGGGCGGGTGAATGAGAGATCATTTAACAAACATTTAAGCACGCCAAATGCTCCGTTAAGCTCAGCACAATTTAAACTTAACCTCGTTACAGATCATGCAACTTTGGAGAACGATGCTCTTAACGCTTGGCTTACTAGCGCTGCTGGGTAGTCCAATGACAAGAGCCAATGCCTCAGCCCGCCAGCGTGATAGCATTGATATTAAGGACAAGATCATCGAATTGCAATGTTTGGCACGTTGTGAGAATATGCTGAGTAGCCTGCAAAAGCAGGTGTGCAATGAACAATGCAAATTGGAGCTATTGCGTGCACCAAGACGCGGCAAATGCCCCAACACGCATCTGAGACACTATACGCCGGCACAGACACGACTCTCGTGTCTGGATAATTGCAACTATGACCATGATTGCGTCGAAGTGCAGAAATGCTGTGCATCTGCATGCGGCCCCGTCTGTGTTGCACCATTGGGCATTAGCAATGACACGCAGCTGCCGCCTATACCCAAGATCTTGCGCTACAAATTGCCGCGCAACCACAAAGTGGAGCTAACCATTGAGTCATCATTGCTAGCCTACTATTTTCATGTGGAGGTGCGCTCGCATATTGGACGGCTGTTTAGTCAGCGTAAATTGAGCATGTGGCAATGGCAAAAGGTTGACAAGCTATCGGAGCACATCGAAGAAGCCAGCAAATAGTAGGTGCCCACAGCAGTATTACTTATTTTTTGTTTATAATGAATCTTTGTACTTTTAGCACGGATATATCTTTTAACATGCGTCCAGGGCGCTGGTATCAGGTGCGTGTGGCCGCAGTCAATGCTTATGGATTTCGTGGCTACTCCAAGCCATCACAGCCCTTTGCTTTGACCAGCAGTAAGTGATGTCATGCGCATTGTGAAAAGGAATAAACATTAATTATATTTACAAACCTGCAGATCCCAAGCCGCCCAAGGCGCCAAATGATTTAAAAATCATTTCCAAGTTGTACGATGGACGCTATATGGTGGTTAAACTGGTCTGGTGTCCCTCCAAGTCTAATTTGCCCGTCGAGAAATACAAAGTCATGTGGTCTTTGTATGTAAACGGCAAAGTGGGTTCACTTATAGCGCATGAAGCACATGTAAGAGATGTAAGTATTCCCATCTTGAGCATTAGTTTCCGAAGAATTTTCCAACTATTTACGAAATTAAAGAATAAAGCATAGAACAACGAGTAAGAGAAGATCGGCGATAAAAGCGTAATTTCTAATGTTTATCTAAGCCATTGATGCAGCTCAAAATTTAAGTTTTTCTGACGTTACAAATTAAGCAAGAAAATGCTTTAAACGGGAAATAGAATCTATTCTGTGCAATAGTCAATGGAATAGCAAGACATAATACGGCTTTATTAGAATCATCTTATTAGCCTCTTCCCTAAAAGGCTTACAAAGCCTCTTTCTAAGATTTCTTTCTTGGATATAGAGATGCTACAATAACTCAAAATATAACAAACAATCCATCACAGATCGCTGCCTCAGATAAGCCGTGATAACTACTTCTTTATAAATTATCAATTCTGCTGCACTCACTAGTTATTCTGTCTGCCCCACAGACTCATCAATATGAGATACAAAAGCTACAGCTGAACTCATCCTACTATATACAAGTGCAGGCCATGTCCATTAGTGGTTCCCGACGTTTAAAATCCGAAAAAAAATCAATGCTCTACAATACGACGCTGCTGCCGCAGGAACCAACAACTCCACTAAACTGTACGCCGCACAACGCAAGGCGGAAATATCATCATAGTGTCTTAGCTACAGAAAATATCCTAGCCTCAACTATAAACAATAATGCAATATCCAAGATTTACAATAATCTCACAAACCCGTCGTCCACATCTTCCTATGAAGTGCGTTTCCGTTTAAACCGGAAAATTGGCATGATTGTGCAAATTTTGGGCTTTCAGCCACACAAGGAGAAGTAAGTTGGCCATTAAACACATGTTTCCCTAGCGATTAACTTATAAACAACTTGTTAAGTCCAATACGAAATTTGTAATGCAATTCTTTGTACAGGGTCTACGAACTGTGCCCCCAAGAAACAAATTGCGAGCAACGCGAATTCAGTGCGATTCGTGTCAAAGTAAGTACATTTTATGCCATGGGCGTGGTCTGTTGGGTCACTTAGTCTTCGGGTCTACTATTTGCTATCTTAAAGTGTAGTTCTAGCTGAAGAACTGACAGTTATGTGGATACATAAGTCACTATTAAAGTTTAAGAAGCAGTGGCTTCTTCTGTTACCCCATTTTATGTCGCATTTTTAGCTTAAAACTCCTTTCCTCAAACTGCTTCAGCAGTCATTGACATTTGATGAAATTTGATCAAGGTTGTATGAAGTTGGTGCAAGAGATAAGCATAGGGAAAAGTCAATGAACTGGCCAAGTTAAAAAGCGTAAGAGTGGCTAAGGCAGTCAAGTAGTAAATGTAGGTGCTGGAGAAATTAAAGTCTCGAAATATGTTCCAAATACATAATTATTTTCCATATGGAAAACGAGGAATTTAACTATTTTCATGTAGAGATGAGCTCGCATATTGCGCAATTGTTTAGGATGGAGCATGTGGCAATGGCAAAGGGTCGCCAATCTATACAAAACGACTGAATTTGCTGCGTGTAACTCTAAGAAATAAAAATAAAGTCGTATTTGATTAAAGTCATAGTTAAAGTCATATAGTAGAATATGGAGATTTTAACAATCAAAAGTTTTTAAGTAAAATATTCAATATAATACGTATGCCACATAAGACCTATCTGTGAGGCAAACAAATGGTTTCGGGGCAAAACTGTTTGGTTTTGAGGAAGTATTTCAAATCATTTAGAATTTCCAGGTGGTATCTTATGTCAAACAACTCCTTTGGAAAAAGTTTTCATAGGCTTGTCCTATTATGGTGTAACGCCATTAGGAGTTTAAGTAGCGACTAGCCGCAAAGACGCACGAAACATGGCTAATTTGAATATGGATGGGCCCTAGCTCACTTGTTAACAAAGACTTCGAACATTTGTTAATTGGTTATTTTTACATAGTTTACCTAGGAATCTTTCGGCAGACCCCCCTGCTAACTACGCCACTGTGTACCGGCTAGTCCAGCACACGGGGCACATGAGTTGGGTTCGTGCCGGCCTATTGATTTAAAACTAAACAACATTATGCCTCGTTTTGTTTGTTTGTTTTGATCGGGTAAATCATGTTATTTCCATATGATATGTAAAACACGTTTTGCACGTACTTACATTTAGCGGCACTTGGCTCTTTTGGCTTATGACGCCCGACCGACCACTTAAAGATTGGCTTAATTGTTGCGCAAAAGCCAAAGTCCGCAGAGCGCCGAGTTGGGGTGGCACAATAAAGTGCTAACGTTTAATAAAATGGCAACTAGCGCGTATAGGAAGTGATTAGCATTAAATGTGTGACAGAAGTAAATCAATAGACCGAGACTTGAACGATAGTACATAGGAAAAGAAGTGTTTTTTAATATGGGAATTAGTTGTTAAAGTCGCAGCTTAGTTGGTGTTCAATGGAATTACATAGACACACACTAGAAACAGTATTGAGAAACTTTATCAGGAAGCTAGGGTTGGGTATGTCTAAATGTTAAATCAAACTTTTCAAATTTTCTTTCAGAAGGACTCGCTGGAGTTTAGTAAATTAAAATACAACACCACTTACGTGCTTAAAGCATTGCTTCCCAATTCCGTGCTGGATGACTCCAAAACATTTACATTCTCCACACCTAAATGTGAGAATTTTCGCAAACGTTTTCCCAAAATGCAAATCAAATGTATTGAGTAATCTGGAGCAAAGTTCGTGGTGACAATGATGCTGTTGACTTTAAGGAGTTGTGCATTGTGCAGCCAAACGCGAAGCTGACCACCAGTTTTTACATGACGACGATGAGATTATATTAGTTTGTAAATAATGACTTAATTTTTTTTACTTATTGTTAGTTTAAGAACACAGTGAACAGTGAACTTTTGAACTTGAATGCAACAACAATTATTTATTTAAAAAGGTTTTTAAACTCTTCCATATCTTGTTTGAATATAGTCTCCGCTCTTGTTGGCGCTTCAAATGCACCCAACAGCTTACAGTTTGACATATCTATACCGTGCTCGATAAGCGCGGCTATTAAACGTGTCGTATACAATAGAGGGCCACCGACTATGTGTAGGAAATCATAATGTTTCTCGCGACGTGCGCTAAAGAGTATACGCTTGGATACAAAGTTCCCGTAGTTACTAATGCGGCCTACGCATACGTAGCGCTGTAATGACGGTGCGTATACTTCAATGGCAGCGCGTAAACATTCGGCTGAGGTAAGCTTACTGGCGGGTGCATAGATTATCCTAAAAGGCAAATCTAGCGCTTTGTAAAAATCTGTTGCCAAATTAAGTATCTCATCCATGTGCTGATCTGCTTCCTGTGCTGTTTGTGTAGCCGCAAAGCACTGCACGGCATTGGTCTGTATTGCGCTATACAGACTAGGTGTAGCACCATATTCTTGCATTTCGGCACGGCTATAGCTGCGCCCACAAGAAACTAAGCGCAAAGGTAAGACAGAAGGATAAACACACAACTTGGTCATGGCGCCCAAATAGCTTTCAAAGGCACCACCGCCGGTTAAATAAGCCGCATTGAGACTGTTTTGCAAATGTTCTTCCTTAACTAGATGATAGTGTGCTAGCGGTGTGGCATTAGCCTCCAAGAGTACACAGCGCACAAAATCTGGGTTCGCTGTCTGCACATAGCTTGCCTTTGTCACAAAGTAATTTGCCAAAGCTTGCATAGCGTTTACATCAAAGTGAGCTGCCTGCTCCATCATATAATAACAATTATTATTAATAAAGCGTACTAGATGCTTGCGCTCCAAG
Organism: Chymomyza procnemis; assembly: GCA_035046065.1. Taxonomy (NCBI): domain Eukaryota; kingdom Metazoa; phylum Arthropoda; class Insecta; order Diptera; family Drosophilidae; genus Chymomyza; species Chymomyza procnemis. Next base: position 2,840,345 of record JAWNOJ010000026.1, read on the forward strand.
TGAGAAGACACCTGTAGTTTGCTGTCTGGTAATTTATGCCGATATATCAGTTTCTCCTCGCTGGGACAATGTAAATGCAGTCTATTGGGCACATGCAAAAATTCATGTATAAATTCATCTTCAATGGGATACAGCGTTTGTTTTAGAGTCTTAACATCGTTACGCAAGGATTTGCCACGTTCTTTCAGTGCGTCCATGTCTGCGGTAGAGCTGCCGGCTTTAGCAAGTTGCTTAAGTTTTTTAGTAACAGTCTCTCGTTCAGCTTCCAATCGTTGCAATTGCTCATGATGTGTTTGATATTTCTTGTATTTGTGTAACAATGCATCCACATTTATATTCAAACGACGCTGAAGTATACTATGTTCCAGCACAGTTCTTTCGCTGAAGGTTCCCTCGAAGTCCAAGTAGGGTTTGAGTGTGACATAATTTTCATTTGCCTTGTCACCGGTTATATACAGTGCAGAAATTCTACGCTTAAGTTTATAAGTAGCACTTCTGCCTCCAAGGCAGCCTAATAGCGCAGCTTTTACATTAAACATGACTTTAGTTTAATAATAACAAATTGTTTCACATAACAAACACAAGATAAGAACAATCAGCTGTTCAAAGAGCCGGTTGTGGGTATCATAGTGTTGCCACACTGGTGTCAAGTGAAACAATACCGGTAGGTGGCGCTGCAATGAACGTTATAAATTTAAATAAATAGAACACCAACGGATCAAATCTTCTGAGCTTAGGTTAATACCAACAAAATAACAAAACAATATTACGAAGCTACTAGTGAACGTCGGTAGGTGTTCGTACTTCGCTGTGTACTAAAACTTTAGTGATCCAACAAAACAAGCATTACAGAGCTCTTTCTGCGATACAATAGCTTGGAGTGGACATAACGTGAAGTTTGTCAAAGACGAAAAAAGCCTTCTCCTATCAAAAGCAAACCACACCCGACTTAGTGACTTAGTCGCTATTCTCCTTAAGTTAGCTTTCAGCTTTCAACGAATGTCTTGGCGGCCTTATGCAAATTAATAAATAGAAAGCCCACAGCGTTGCCATATCCGTCATCTAACACACAATGTAATCTATCAAAAGCTCAATGCTATGCCACAAAGTGTTAGTTATCAAAGAGGTGAGGTAAGCACTAAACAGCTGCTTAGTTTACAATAACAATTTAGAATCGTTTATAAATATTACATACTTCAACTACGAAACTCTTGTCTTCAATTAAATTTAATCTACAAATGCGCATGCGCTTTAGCAACACCTTAAAAATAAAACATAAAACTTAAGCCATAAAACCTTATCAGTTATCATTGCCGTTCATCTAATCGTGCTATAAAAAATCGCAGCAGTTTTTCGTGCCTTGCTATTGTTTTAATACATTTTTGCCAAGTGCAGTCGGTTCAGTTCTTCGTTCGAAGCACACGTGAACGCATCTGCTAGGCGGGTACTTTTCAATTCCAAGTTTAAATCGAAACGATATCTGATAAGTGTAAGTTAAACACAAGTTGTTTGAACATTAAATATTAACACTATTTTTTCTCAAATTTTAAAGCTTTCATGCATTTGATTAACTTCGACTGTGTATGAAAGCTTGACCTTTGAACGTGCCGTTGGCTAATTTATTTAAAACAATTAATATTTGCATATTTCGTCAATTAAAATCAGGCGATGCCAAAGTAAACTAATAATTGTCCATAAATACTTTATTTGTGCATTAACATAAGAGAAAATACCAATATATCAATATGGCTAAGCAAAGCACATACACACACCTTGAGTACAATGTGTTCGATCAAAGATTTCCTTGCGGCATATACATATGTCTTATACATTTTTATATTCCGTGATTAGATTAGCCGCGGTTCAAAGTGTATTCGTACATGGCATAGACTTTGCTTCATGGGGGTAACTTTTGCTTAATAGAAACACTAGTCCAACTACTACCTACCCTTAGAATTTTATTTATATTTTGCTTACAGTACAAAATGACTTCACAACTGCTGCCGGGTAATATTGTCTTTGGTGGACCCATTTTGGCCACTGAAGCTCAAAACTACAGATCTTTGGGTCAGTATCTGCTGGACAAATTTAAGAGTTATGGCGACAACATTATCTTGGTAACTAAGCAACTTTATCGCAAGCAACATCCAATAAAATTAAGCTTCCTTTTGCAGATTGATGCGATTAATGGCACGGAATACTCGGCCAAGTTTATATACGACTCAGTTATACGTCTTGCACAAATTTTGCAAAAATTGGGTATTAAACAAAATAGTGTCATTGGGCTCTCCAGTGAGAATAGCATGGAGTTTACCATAGCACTTTTTGCTGGTTTTGCTTGCGGCGCTACTGTGGCTCCATTAAATGTCACCTATTCCGAACGTGAAGTGGATCATGCAATTAATTTGTCCAAGCCCACGATTATCTTTGCTTCCAAATTAACTATTGATCGCATAGCCAAGGTGGCCAAGAAGAACAAGTTTGTCAAAGGCATTGTAGCCTTAAGTGGCACTACCAATAATCATCCAAAAGTTTACACTTTTACGGATCTAATGAACAATGACAAGTTCAAAACAAATCCGAATTTTATTACACCCAAAGCTAATGCAGCTGACGATGTAGCACTTATTGTTTGCTCCTCAGGCACCACAGGCTTGCCTAAAGGAGTACAGCTTACACAGCTGAATCTTTTGGCCACCATCGATTCACAAATGTAAGTTTCTTAGAAGGATAAGCAATTGTTTGAGCAGCATAATTTTCATATTTTTCCCTTAAGCCAACCTACAATGATACCTGTCTCGGAGCTCACTTTGCTGACGGTTATACCGTGGTTCCATGCCTTTGGCTGTTTGACGCTCATAACCACCTCAGCAATGGGTGCGCGTTTGGTTTATTTGCCCAAATTCGAGGAAAACATGTTTCTGTCGGCCATTGAGGTAGTATTTTGTTACAATAAAACCAATAAAAAAAGCATATTTCGATTATCTTAGAAATACCGCGTAATGATGGCGTTCATGGTGCCTCCATTGATGGTCTTTTTGGCTAAGCATCCCATTGTTGACAAATACGACTTGTCTTCGCTAATGGTGCTGCTTTGTGGCGCTGCGCCGCTTAGCAGCGAAACGGAGCAACAAATTAAGGATCGCATTGGTGTGCCATTTATACGTCAAGGTTATGGTTTAAGCGAATCCACGCTCAGTGTCTTAGTGCAAACTGACCAATATTGCAAACCAGGCAGTGTCGGCTCGTTAAAGGTGGGTATCTATGCCAAGGTTGTGGATCCTGATACGGGCAAGCTGCTGGGCGCAAACCAGCGCGGTGAGCTGTGCTTCAAAGGCGATGGCATTATGAAGGGCTACATTGGCGATCTTAAAAGCACACAATCGGCCATTAAAGATGGTTGGCTGCATACCGGCGATATTGGTTACTTTGACGATGACTTTGAGTTCTTCATTGTGGATCGCATTAAGGAACTGATCAAATACAAGGGCTTCCAAGTGCCACCAGCGGAAATAGAGGCTTTACTGTTGACACATGAAAAAATCAAAGATGCTGCAGTTATTGGTAAACCAGATGAGGAAGCCGGTGAGCTGCCTATGGCGTTTGTCGTGAAACAAGCGAATGCGCAGCTAAGCGCACAGGATGTTATTGATTTTGTGCACGAACGTGCTTCACCCGCGAAGCGTCTACGCGGTGGCGTTATATTTGTGGATGAAATACCCAAGAATCCCAGCGGCAAGATATTGCGTCGTGTGCTGCGCGATATGCTCAAGAAACAAAAGTCAAAATTGTAAATCCAACTGGCTGCAGGGAATTTAGTAGTGAAATGTGTGTACAAATGGTTTTTATACGTATGCTTTATTAATGCTAAATCTGTTCTCTTATCGATTGTGTTTGTTTTATAAACTACCAACTGTTTGGATTTCTTTTTATATACTTGGCTTTTTCAAAGTATTGCATTTAAACCTAAATAAAAACTATTTTATATAAGTATGCCACAATTTGTTACTGCTTTGGCTAATTAAATAGTCGTTACTATGTATATACTATGTATATATATATATGTTGTCACCTTATAAATTGTTGTTGTACAATGTATACTGCGAAACTCAACTACATACATACATAAATACATCATGCAATAATGCAGCGCTTAGATATAGTTACATTTGATGTCGTGTGTGAACTATCAATAACAGGTTTTATATTGTATAAACAACTACATATATACGTTCCAACTGCTATAACAAACTTTCTTATAATGTGTTTTGGTTTCTCATATTGTTTCGGTTGCACTTTTTTTTTGTTACTCCTATATAAACTCGTTATATTTTAATGTTAGTAAGTGTATATATATATATGTACTAATAATAATTTTTAAATATTTAACTACAGCTTTGTTTCTTGTAAATAGTTGCTTAATTAACGTTGTTCTATTTGGAAAAAGTTTAAATATTATTTTTGTTGTCGTTGAGGCCTAGCAAAGCACTTGCATTGTTTTAGTTGTCCAATTTATAGTTAAGAGTTACACAGCTAAAAGGTTTTATATGCTTGTCTGTTGTGTTCACTATTATTGCACTAATTATTGTGTATGAAACCTTAAATGTAAGAAAATGCTTTGGTTTTTCATAACGCAAACATTTGGGATATATTAATATTTGTGTAAAGATTGAATTTTCTTTGTTCGGTTGCAATGCTAATCGACTTCGTGCTTGACATAAGTTCACTTACACTTAAATGTAGTTTGGAAAATTACATAAATTCAGTTGTTCTTTTCGTTAGTTTGTAATCTAATAAGTTTGTTTATGAACAGGAAAAATATTTGATTTTTTTTTTTTTTATTCTGTATTGGCACAATCTTTGTTTTTGCTTTTCAATTGTTAATATACTAAGAAAGCCAGTTTTTTTGGCACAATTTTGAAAACTAGTGAGCAGACTGATTGTCAGTATTAAACAAATTAGATAGCGTAATTATACAGTGTACGCGTGTGTGTGTTTAATGTATATATTGCTAAAATTGTATTTTGATCCCTGGGACCATACTAAACAAAACAAAAATGCATGCATTCCACAGCTTGTTAAAAATCATTGTCGTAAGTTGCATCCAATTGTGGCAGCAAGTTCAGTGTAGACCAACGATAGGTTTTTGTTGCGGATCATACAATGATTTCCATACGATTTGCTTTACGTGTTACCTTAGGCGGGCCTTGTGCTAAATCGGACATGCCGCCGTATTTGAATGAAAAGATGACAGTTTGTTGCCCAAAATTTGCTTCAAATCTAAAAGACCAACAAACATTAAAACACACTGCTCCAAGAAACAAAAAATCCAAATGACTTACTCTGTGCTTATGTGTATCTCCGGCGGCTTGCCTGTGGCATTTTGTATGACTAGAAACATTTTTGTAACAATTTCAATGACATGCGCTGTTTGAAATACAAAATCTCCCTTCTTGCGTCCAAATTCAGACTGCAAACAGCAAAACATATGAAAACGAATATTTGTTTATGTGCGTTTTATACTACTCACTGCTTTTACATGAAAAACCGCAATGTCATCCAGATAAGGACTCAGAGACATGCGATAAATCTCTGAGGCAGGCACTCTGTACTTAATTTGCAGTGTACGTTGATCCAGTAACAGCAGCGATGATGTAGATAACACCAATAATATAGGCACAAACTGCAATAAAATAGTATAAACTATAACGAGTACTTTCAAAACTAAGCCGTAGTTTGTACCTTGCCACTAGAGCGTGCAATCTTATTGATTATATCAGCAAAGACCACATACTGATCATTGGTTTCAGTGCACATCTTTTTCCACTGCTGATTGTGACGTAGGCGCACGTAATCGCCCACAAATGGATGACCGACACTGCAACGACAATTGAAATAGGATAATTAAATAACGACAATGTAAGTTATAGCAGCTGTGTATGTTCACCTGCGTCCATAAGAAGCTTTGCGATCTTTAAATATAATGCTGGCCGTCACTTTTTCACGCATACGATTTCGCGCCGTTTGGTCAAATGAGTTGCGATAAATATAGCACTTCCAACGATGATAGATAGCGCGCAACAGACGCGAGGCATCAGCTAGGAAACTCGGTGCTGGTGGCCACTCCGTGGACAAAGGACTTAGTGTATTCGGCGGCAGGCGTAGCGGTATAGTGAGCAAATACTGACGTATTTTCCATTGACGATAATAACGTGCTATAACTTCGATGGCCCATTTCACCTGACGTTTGTACTTAAGCGAGCGATATTCTTCGCGTGCCTGCGAAAGCGTAAAACAAAAAAATTTGTTTAGTGAGAAAATATATTTACAAAAAACCAGAGCTGACTACAGGATGTTGGAGAGGCAGTAACTATCTCTTTTGATCCTATGACCAACTCTTTTTAAAAACAATTTTTATGCTTACAACACGATATAAGCTCCATAAATGTCTACGTCCTGTGAAGGGAATGCCAAAGCGACATTCCTAGTATAACATGCAATGAACCATATGAATAAAAACATGCAAAATCCAGTATACACATGCAAACAAAATAAAAACCAACAACTTACACGCCATGTGCGCCAAGCACTTGATATGACCATTTGACTATGCCGCATACGTTGAAATCTCTTACGCGCCTTGTACATGCGGAACATCTTTTGAATGAGCACGGCCAAATCGTTAATGCGTGCCTTGCGAAACTGTTCCAATTCATAGACAGTACGCGGACTACGCACAAATACATTCTTTGTGCCAATTGTAAACTCCGCCGATGGCAATGGTAGATTGCGAATGATCATGGCAATACCTTCAACCGTGCTGCCACCACGAAAATGCGGCCAAGTGACGCTATTTAATAGCTTGTAACGATGAAAGAACTTGGCATGCGACAGATGATAACAGTGACCGGTGCGACATAAATGCACCAGTGGCATCAATGACATATAACGCACTTGATGTTGCACCAGAGCCAAATCAAAGGTGTGCGGCTGCTTTAACTCATTTGGCTTGATGCAGAACACATAATGGGCACGACGATTCTTAACAATAGACAACAGCGTATGCAGTTGGGTGCGAATGTTGGAACTGAGCGTGGTGGGCTTTTTGCTCGCCTGCCGTCGAGGATTGCCTGTAAACAAACATGTCGATAAGTGCATAAATCAGCAGATGCAAACGCTGTTTTACCTTCTGGAAATAAACTTTGTACAAGCGTTAATTTGCTTTGATAGAATGCTGCGCTGATGTACTTGGGCAAGATGTCCGAATTCTTTTCCAAAAAACGATGTATCGAGTAGTTTACTGCATTGGCAAAGTGGCGTATTCTAAAAATGTGCAACAGTTAACGATAAAATAAGTTTATAAAACAGACTTTAGATAAACTAACTGAAAGCACATAGACTTGCTGCCGCTGGTTACAAAATTTGGATGTCCTGCACAGCATTGTTGCACACGCAGCAGCAACGCCTCGTTTGTATTTAAATGTGGTTCATTTATAAGGCTTAGTATGCCATAGTTTGGCTTATCTATTAGCTCGCATATGGACTCGTTGTCAAAGTAATCAATGCGTGACCATTCCAGTCCTTCGCGTAGATACAGCTCCTGCTCCGAGCGCAGCACATTAAAAACAAAGTTCTATAAGCGACACAATTAATTACAATTCCATTTAGAATCAAATGCATGACAACAAACTTGCCTGATGAATTTTTTCCGCACTATAATTGATAGCAAATTGCTCAAACGAATTATGTTCCAAGGCCTCAAAACCATAAAAGTCCAATAAAGCCAAATTCTTCTCACGCTGCGTGGACTTTAGGGTTTCATTAATTTTATTCACCAGCCAAGTGAATAAACGACTGTAGAGCGTGCGGCACAGTGTATTGCGATTGATTGCCGCCTGTCTGGCATCCATTTCACAGCCTACATCCTCACTAGTGCTATTGGTACTGTTTGCTCTAGTCAGACAATTAATCAAAATTTGAGCTTCCACATTGAGCAGCTGTGCCGTCTCTTGCACCTCTGTAAAGGAATGTTATATACAATAAACATGCTTTAATAGCTGTAGCTCGTCTTACCATAAACATTTGAAACCTGACAGCCCTCAGTACCATCAATATTGGTAATGGGCACAAACATAAAATTGCCCAACTTCAACACTGCAGCTATAACGCGAAAAATTGAGCTGGTTTCATCGCAGCTGAGGCCAAGCACGTCCAAGGAACGCTATAAGTAAACAAAAATATGCTTATTTTTGAAGATAATAATAACTTAAATAAAGAACCTTTGTATAATGAAAATTGGCACGATCCTCTTCCATGGCAGTTGTGTTGCGTAGTAGCTCATATTTCTCCACATTGCGATATAATTTCAAAGATTCTATGGCATAAAAAATATAGTAAATTAAACATTGAACTTCAAGTTGGCTCATTATAAACAATACTTACTCAATAGCTGCAAATCAGCTCCCAACAGCAACTGATAAAATATGTGAAAATTGCGCTCCCCAATTGTTGTATCGGTTATGCGTGTCTGTGGATTAAAATTTTTAAAATATGAGTTTCGAAAATTACAATTTTATGGTTATCAAAACAAAGTTTTGCAGGCAAACCTTTTCCAGCATATCTTGTAATGCACAGGCATGAAAATATTTATAATAAACTTATATAATCAATTATAAAACATTAATGTTGCGCTACTTACAATGCGTTATATGCACGCCCATGGGATCACCCCTAAAATCGATTTCAATATCAAACAGCTTGCCCTGCGGAGCAACATATGTCAGGATAAATTTAACAAAGCCGCAACGCATCCATACTCACATATCTACTCGAGTTGCTGTTTTTTAAAGTGCAGGCATTGCCCATGGCCTCCAGAAAAACATCCGCACAGGTGACGCATTCACGCAGCCGCTGATTGGGCGTCTTGTGACGTCGATGCAGCGACGAAGTGGCCGAGGGCGTCGGTGAGACCGTAGTTTGTGGCGGTCCAGTGCCGCCATTGTTCCCACTACCGCTCGCCTTGCTTAGCTTGTGTGCATCATAAAGCGATATGCGCTGCATAGAGCCCATAAGTGAGTGACGTTCTGGCTGGCTTTCGGTTGAATGTTGACGCATCAGATTGGAACAACTACCGCGTTGTGGATGCGCTTGGTGGGCAGTAGACAAACGGCCATTGCTACCACGTAGCAATGTTAATTCACGTTCGTCCTTTTCTAAGCTCTGCGCGCGAGTGCATTTGCTGTGTCCACATTGACGACAGCCACCATGAGAGGAGAGCATAAATTTAGGCGAAGTCGTGCTGGTCAACTTTGAAGGCGTGGCATAGCCACTGGCAGTGCAGGTGCTCACTTGAGTTTGTTGGTGTTTAAAACATGATTTAGTTGGATGTAAATAGCTCTGGCTGTTGGATGCTGCCTCGATCAATGTGGTTATGTTCTCGGTGCTTTTATGATGCGAGAAATCAAAATCTACAATCTTCTCGCGCACATTGCGTCTGGCATGACGTTCAATACTTTCGGCACGCGTACGTGAACGTTGCACAGGTCCAGGTGATGGCGATTGACGGCGTGCAATGGACGTTGTTGCATTGCCGCTGGTAATGGCAGCATTATTCTTACATATAATGAAATTGGCAGTACCGGAGCAGCTGCTAGAGGCACGCCTATGAGCGTGTACGAACACACCTGTGGCTGAACTTGTAGAAGATTGTTTGCGTAATGGATTTGGAGTGCTGCTGCATAACGAGCGATCTTGAATATGTGTTAAAAAGTTTACAATCATTTTAAAGGTTTCCGTTTTGCCAGCGCCGCTTTCGCCGGTAAGCAGAATGCACTGATCCTCGCTTTGGTCCTTAAGTGATTGATAGGCCAGATTGGTGAGGCCATAACTAAATAAAAATGTGGGAAAATATTTAAAATAAGGCACTGCTGCTATGTGAGCATGCTTACATATGCGGTGGCAGCTGAAAAATGCCTTTATCGCCATAGTTACGTATGCTGTCCAGCGAATGCTCCGATATGTGATGATATGGATTCAAAGCCACAACAGAAGTGCCAATGTAGGTCTGTAAATTAAACATATACTTAATATTAAGCCATTATTCACGTAGAGCGAAATCAATGAACTTACGTATATGTGATCTCGCTTATAGCGCTGATGTATGTTGTTTATAAAGCTATCCTCGGATAGGTTCTCCAGCAGCACCGAATCCCAAGTGCCAATTTCCTGTTCCATTTTCCGTACAACCTATACCAACAACAACAACAATGTGTATGTGCACAACGCCAACAATAAAAGACGAGCGTAACATTTGTAAATTAACTATAAAAGAAACAGAAAAGCAATATGCAATAATTGCATAATTTTGTATGAATGCATCTTAAAGAAAACTTCGTGTTTTGATTTTCTGATTGAATTATTGATTTTAATTTTCAGCCTATGCCATGAGTAGCACGACGAAGCACTTGCCTTGAGCAGCAACAGTCTCGATACTAATATACATATTCTTAAAGTCTTAAAGATTTATGTTGGGGTTGCTTCTTGTTGCCGTATTTATGAGACACGTTTTTTTTTATGTTTTTCTTTTACACTCTTTTTGCAATTGACTTTTGTTTGGTTTCTATTGTTTACCTTTTCAGACGATATTTTGGCATTGTGTTGCTTAACTTAATTGTGTGTAACTAAAAATGGCACACATTAAATAGTGGGTTTTATTGTAAACACATTTTTTAACGTTTATTTTAAATAGTAAATTAATAAAAATAATATTGCAACAAAAAATTCTTTTGCTCTATTATGTTTGAGATGCACAAATTGCTGATAGATTGTTGTATCGACAAGTCTATCGATAAATGATATTAGCATAAAATTTGATTGTAAAAACAAAACGGACGGCAGTTAAAAATATACAAGCCAGCAATACAAAAGTGATGAGCTTAGGCAGAAAAAGTTCCTCACAGTCGTAAATAATTTGTATTTCGAACAATAGGAATAGAAATAAATTGAAAAAACTTGAAAGTAAGGCAAATTATTAACGTAAACAAAACAGGGTGTAGCAAGGCGATATTTTGTTAACTTAAATCGTTTGAGCTTATCGATAACACAAAAATAATTTGCTGTTACATCACTGAAGACAGCTGTGCGCTGTCTCTTCACATTTGTTGCTGGCAAAAAATGAATTTTCTCAAAACTGTAAGTTAAAAAGTCTTGTTTTAATGTTTTAAAGTAAATAAATAACTTGTTTTTGTAGTTGGCGCCGCAATTGGCAGCTGTGGAGGCGCAGCTATGCAGCAAAACTGCCATACATACCAGCGCAGTTTGCTGCCGCGTACAAGCTGGTCGTTACCGCATAACAACAAAACGTGATCGGCCGCTTACCTATGAAATGGCCAATCCCCCACATTTTATTGCTCATCGTAAATCATGGAACTCTTGGAATACATGTATGTGAATTATACTTTATACGTATATAAATGACAACGTTCGTTTCATTCCAATAGCCACCATGCAGGATCAGCTGCGCCCATCGCAAACTGCCATTGAGGATGTGTTCATACGTAAATTCATGATAGGCACCTGGCATGGCATGGTTCTATCCGAAGTTATTATAAAACGTCAACACAATATGATACGCATTGGCGCTATTATACGTCGCGCAATACACGCGCGCAAAATGTACTTCCTTATAGGCTACACCGAGGAATTACTGTCAAATTGGTTGCAATGTCCTGTAACGCTGGAACTGCAAACAGTGGCCGACAAAAAAGATGTTGTCTTCAAATATATTTAGTTATCATTATCATATATTATATTAGATGTACATTTTTGTATTGCCATTTAGTGTGCGAATTCAATTTCGCTGTTTGTGCTTTGCCAGGCTTTGATGGCTTTGTTAACCACAACAGCATCGAGATCTTTTACCTGAAATTAAACAATTTGCAATTAACAATCGATTTTTTGCTAAAATATTTAAAACCTACAGTTTCTATTAGCATTTTAAGTTCGTTTTGTGTTTTACACGTAAAGATCATTTGTCGTATATCCTTTACTAGTTCTATAAAAAGAAATACGACAATTTTGCGCGAGCCGCCACATATTTTATCCCACACCTTGACTAAAACCGTTTCGCAAATAATGCCAGCAAAGCAGGTAATGTACCAATTGTCCAGTAGCTTAGAATTGCTATCAAAAATGCCCAGCTCCTCCAGGCGACTAAAGTGAAAAGTGTGAATTATTTAGTGTTTTGGGAAAAGCGCTGCAAATACTCACTGTAATAGCATAATATCCTCGCGTTTGAGCAGCGTGTGTGTCAGTTCCTTAAGCTTGGCACATTCCTTTTGCAGTTCGCGTGTTAATTGAAAAAATGCCTTAGCAATCCAATATGTTTCCACATCATCGTCAAATATTTGCAAAAGCACACGCACGATTTCAATAAAATGACTATCATCCGTCTGTGCGCTGCCATTGTTGTGCAACAAACGATTGTTCTCCAGCAGCCACATTGTATGCATTACCAACTCCTTGGGCTTACCCGGATCAATATAGCGCATAATGGTCACAGCACGCAGTAAATCCTCGTATGTCTGGCACAATTGTTCACGTATGTAGTCTGTGGAGCACTTGTGCATTGGCCATATATTGGGCATAATCAGACCCCAAAGCAAGCTGCGCTGTGCTGCGGGCACGGTATAGCTGAGGCAGAATTGCTTCAGCTTGCTTTTGTTGCGTATGTCATCCTGTAGCAGCTTGTTAAGCGATTTCTTTTCCTCAACGCTGTAGCAGCCAACCTTTTCATAGTAACTGGAGCGAAAATTACGCTCATCTGTGGTCATTTTAATGGCGACAACAAATGTTTTGGGCTATAAACAAAAAACTGTTTTGACTTTGGCTTTTGTTCGCAAAAAAAAAGCTGTGCGGAACTACTACAGTGCTGTAAAACGCTCAGTGGTTCATGAACTATTTTAGTCACTGCCGCTGCAGCTGAACAGTTAAAATTAAAATATTAAAATTGCAAATTAAGTTCAATAAAAAAAATTTTTTTTTATTACATAAAATATACTTATATAAAATTATTAGAGTACAATAACATTAGCATCGTATGAAAAATGCATATAACAGCAAAATAATTTTACGCTCAAGTTCAGTGATAACCAGTTCATTTGAACCACACAGCTGTCAAATTGTGACGCATTTTAGCCGGTGCAGCTATCAGCGCATTACAACCAAGTAAAAGTTATCTGTGCAAAATACTTAAAAAACTTAAAATTAGTTCTACACCAGCCCGAACAGTACTAGTCGCTGACGCATGTAACAATGATAAGTATTAACCCAAATTGGCTGCTAGCGCTATGGAGCGTATGCCTGCCGCTAGTGGGCAGTGACAGCGAATATATGAAAAGAGAACACAGCTTGGTGCGTCCATTTCAAGGTTTGTTTAATACACAGAACGCAGCATTTACTAAGTAAATTATACTACTTAAAATTTATTTATAGGCGTAGGTGTAATACTGCCACATTGGGACTTCCTTGGCAATGCAATGGTCACGAGCAACTACATAAGACTGACGCCGGATTTGCAATCGAAGAGCGGCGCACTGTGGAACTATGCAGTACGTGTACTTTATGTTAATTAGAGTTTTCACACTTTAATGTTGTTTTTTTTTTTTTTTATTTAACACACACAGCCTGTACTTGGACGCAACTGGGAGGTGCAGGTTAACTTTAAAGTGCATGGCAAGGGCACTGAACTTTTTGGTGATGGTTTTGCTATCTGGTATACCAAGGATCGCATGCAAACGGGTCCCGTATTTGGCAGCAAGGATCATTTCTCAGGCTTGGCTATAATACTGGACACATATAGCAATCACAATGGACCACATAATGTAACTATAATGTTTATACATAAGAATCTAACTAAAACTTACGTTGCACTTAAAGCATCAACATCCCTATTTGAGCGCCATGGTGAATAATGGCACCTGGAGCTATGATCATGATAGGGATGGCACGCATACACAGCTTGCTGGCTGCGAAGTGCGTTTCCGCAATGTGGACTACGAAACACTTGTGAGCATACGCTATGAGAACGACATACTCTCGGTTTCCACAGATCTGGAAAACCGCAATGAGTGGAAAAATTGTTTTGTTGTAAACAATGTGGAGTTGCCGACAGGCTATTTCTTTGGCTTGTCTGCAACTACCGGCGACTTGTCGGATAACCATGATATACTAGGTTTCAAGTTCTACGACATCGATACGAATATTAGCGTAAGTTAAGCACTTGCCTTTGCATGCTTATGCACTTATATTCGCTTAACTTGCATTCTTTCATTTTTGTAGCACGATGAGATTTTAAGCCGCTCGAATATCATACCGAATGCCAAAACCTTCGAGGCACCACGTGAACACAAAGAGGATCCTAAACCGGGCATGTCGAATGCCAAAATATTCTTCATACTGCTCTTTGGCATGGCAGCTGCAGTGGGTGTGGCCATCTTTGCCATATCCTACTTCAAGGATCGTAATGCAAGAAAACGTTTCTATTAAGCACCAGCTGCAGCCTCTAGAGCAGCGTTGATAACTTCCAAACTTCTTTATTTATTTCGACTGTATATGTTTTAAACCCGATTTTAAGTTCTATTTCTTAAGCAATTCCATAGTTTCTTTGATGTAAAGGGGTTTGTTTCCGTAATGTTGGGTGGGTGGACAGAATGGGAGAGTACACAAAACAATCTATGAAACGTGTTAATTCTTAGGTTAACATTTTAAATCTGAATTCTAGGAAAATTGAGACCGTAAGAATATTATTGCATTGTAAAATAATATAGACAAGATTAAAGACCACCAACCATTGAGAGATTTGTTTAATTAAAAGTAATTATTTATTTGGAATGAACTTTAGACCCAATGATGACGACGACTTTGTTGTGCTGCTTGATTGGTGGTGGTGGTGCTGCTGGTGCTGCTGCTGCTGCTTGGCTTGCTGGCCAATAAAGACTCGATTTGACGTACTTGATTGCTGACAAAACGGTCACCATTGGCAGACTTCGCAATGCCTGTGTTGTTGCACTGCGTCAGCAGCTGCTCTTCCCGTTGTACGCGTGGCGTTGTGTTAAGCGTACGATTGATTGTTGGTTCCTGTTCCAAAGCATCACTAGACTTGTGCATGCCGCTGAGTATACATTGTTCAAAAAGTGACTTGGCCTGACTCTCGTCCAATGATTCGTCTGAGCTGTAGTCTGTTTTGGCGCCATTGTTAGAGCTTGTGCTGGCTATAGTTTGACGACGTTGAGCATTATTGTTACTGGGTTTGGGCAAAGTGCTGATATGTGTGGCGGGCAAACTTGGCTTGGCTCTGGCGCTGCCTGCTGCTATGGCCTGTAGGATTTAAAAAACAAAAGTTAGCAAAATTTAACACTCAATGCAATTGCAAACAACAAACCTGACTTAGCAAATTGCAATCATCATCGGAGTCCATGGATAGCGAGCTTAGCGAGTCGTTGCGCTTTGGTGGCAAACGCGGCTCAATAAGTACGGACTTTCTAGGCGGCAGTTTTGGTGCTGGTTCTGTGCCGCGCGGCAGTAGCTGTGGTTTTATGGTCTCGTGCAGTACACGCGCAGGTCCCACCTGTGCAGAACCCACGGTCAAATTGGACAAGCCCGATATCACTGAAAAATTGCAAGGACTATCCTCTACAAAGTAGTTATT
Organism: Chymomyza procnemis; assembly: GCA_035046065.1. Lineage (NCBI taxonomy): Eukaryota > Metazoa > Arthropoda > Insecta > Diptera > Drosophilidae > Chymomyza > Chymomyza procnemis. Next base: position 2,856,051 of record JAWNOJ010000026.1, read on the forward strand.
CATTTCATCTCTAACCGGCAAATAGCTGGGTAAGGCATTACCGCCACAACGCATTTTAGCTATAGCATCTTCAGATGTATTAGCGTCCACAGCAGTTGGCAACGTTTCCGATTCGTTTGCATTGATTTCATTGCCGACTGGTTGCTGACTAGACGCCGTTGACAAGGTGGATAAATTGCCAATGCTGCAGGCTTTGGAAAGCAAAGCAGGAGTATCCTCGGTACAGTAACTACGCGGCTCGTCGTTAATACTTTGGCGATTGCCGTTCAAATCACTTGGTCTTAGCGTGCGGCGTTGCACAGTGCCGCGATCAAAATTTGACGTAGCGTGCTCGTCCATTACGCTCAGATTACTTAGGCTGGTGGCGCAGGAGAACACTGCCGGCGTATGCTCGACATGAAAGCTATTTACTTTGTCTTCAAAAACATTGCTCTTCATTGATATAGACTGTTGGTCTACTTGATCTGAATTGATCTTTCTGGCTGGCGATTGAGGCATGCACTGCGTTGGTGAATCCGGAAGATCGGAGGGTGATATAACGCCACTTTGCATGCGGCTATACTCACTAATAACCGAACCGTTGTCATCGCAGATTATTGTTTCATCATCCTCATTCACTAGCGAATCCATGGAGCTGCGGCGTGAAAACATTAACGGTGTTTCCATTGCTGAATCTATGCCTATGTCTGACTTTGTGGGCGTTTTGGCTTCAAGCTTAACATTTTTGGTGGCCATTCCATTTGCGCACTCATAGCGGCTGAAGCAGTCGGGTGTGCCCTCTTCGCAATAATTGACGGTACGTTCTCTAAGCTCGGGTGTAGTTGCATTCTCTGTTTTTGTTGTGTTCTGTTCGTCTGCCCTTGGCACACTCAAATTCTCCAATCCGCTGGACCGCATACGCAGCGTATTGTTACTTTGTGCTTGCTCGCTTAGGTCGCAAACGGAAGCTGATTTAGCCAAAGGCGCTGCCTTGCCACAAGACGTGGATGAACTCTCATCCAGTATGAGTAATATTTCGCTGCTACCTTCACTGGCCGCCTGAGTTACTAGCGCTCTTTGCTCCTTATAACGTGCGCTAAAGTCTGTTAGCTGATCTGGATCTGGTTGTAATTCTATTTGATAATTAGATTTTACTGTATTCTTGCGTTTGTGCTCATTATATTTCATGGAGTAGTCAATGGGCTGCTCTTCGGTTGGTGCCATTTCGAAGTGACTTTTGGCAGTGCTCAGTTTACGCTGCTCATATGTTTGATCGGATTTGCTAGACTTGCCTGAGTACAAGGATTCACGGCTTTCGCATTTAGTCGCTTTACTTGGCATTGTCACAGGAGCAGCGCGTACTTTCTTCAAGGAACCCGTAGGATTGCTGCTTAAGCGCAGGGAATTGTACTTTCTTGGTAAGGTATCCGCGTGCATGCTGCCATTGCCATTAAAATGATCATTCACCGGTTTGGGCTCAAATTCCAAAGCAGCTCTAAAATTTACTAAATTTTTTAATGCAGAGCCACTGCCTTCGGCTATCATGGGGTTTTTGGAAGTTGTCAGCGCTCTTAACAACGGTATAGCATTATGATCCAGCAAAAATTGTTGATCCTCGGGACAGCGTGCCGATAGATTCCACAAAGTGCCGCAACTATTGCTTACCACTGTCAGATTCTCCAGCTTCAACTGTTGCAGCAGTATGGCAAGACAATTGTGCTCCCTTAGGACTTGTCTGTAAGACTCACACACTGCAATATGGCTGGACACATTGCGCAATATGCCGCCTGCGTTCTCTATGATTTTAAGTGTTTTACTGGGTCCGTCATAGCTCAGCATCTTAACCAAGAACGCCAATGCGCCATCCACAGCACAGAACTCTGCTTTATTCGTGCTACAGTGCGCTGAAAGGTTCCACAACGCGGACAAAATGGCTTTTAAAGTATTCTCATTCTTGTTCTTCATGGCGGCACGAACCAAGGCGCTTACCGTGCCTATTTCATTGAAAATGGTCTTCATATTTTTATCTGCGCGCCAGGAAATATTGCGCAGCACTCCTGCTACCACCTGTAGTAGCTCATCTGGTGCTGTGTCCAGCTGAGCTATGAGCACTTCCATAAACTGCTTTTGGCCACACAAGTAGGACTTGTTGTGTACGTTCTCGTCACCAAATGTAAGATTTGTAAGTGCATTAAGCGCAAAACGACGTAGTGCGTTACATTGCTCACGTCCTGGCGCCGGACCATGTACTGCATGATCTAAGTGCACTAGATTGGGTATAGCCTTAAGTGCACCCAACTCACACATGGCATGACGAAGTTCCTCATCAAAGCTGGCCTTCATAAGCGATGACATGGCAGCCAAGGGATGTCGATCTTCATCATCGGCTATAGCTTCGCCGCCACTTTGCAATTGGGTACGCAAAAAGTTTGAGTAATCCAGTATCTGGTCCAACAAACGCAGTATCTTAACCTCACGCTGGCATACCTTTTCATCCGGATTACTATGAACTATGTTATGTAGCGCCTGTGCAGCGCACTTTTTGGACTCACTGGAGGATGCATCATTGGCATGCAGTATTTGCACTAGAAGCTGTATGCAGTCGGAGCTACGTAGCGCCGTGCAGGTGTCCGCACTACGCGATAGCTCGAGAAAATTTCGCGTTAATTCCAGTTGCTTTTGCGCGTCGCTATCGTTCGGCAACATAATGTCAAATGAACTGCGTGGATGCTGGAAGTGTCAGACGAAGTTGTCGAACCATCAGTTACCTGAATTCTAGGAAGCATATTACCAAAGCGCAGGTAGTGTCATATATAGCTTAAAGGCACGCGGATTAGCTCACAGGTAGAATGTAATTACGGCTGCACTTTCGTTGCCGGCAACCCAAACTCAAGAAAATGTAGATTATCATATGACGCTTAACACAAGTCGCAGGCATAACTGCGATTCCGCGTTGAAGGTGAATTTGAGCTAATAGTTGCCAGTTCTAAGATCTGTAGTAAAAGTTGAGGTAAGGAATAAGCCGCTGCTGCACTCAAGCGAACAACAATTGTGAAAACTAAGAGAGGACACGCTCTCTCGAACAATCTGAACAAAATCTCAAGGTTTCTTTTGTTTTTTTCTAAATCCTTCAATGGCAATATACAATATCCTTGACGCAATCAAATGCCACTTTGATATATTTTTTATTGAAACCAATTTTTAAAAATGTTATGTGTCATACTGGAATCTAGTGAGGCTCAGTAAACGGAACATAATTGCCAATAAACTTGTGCCCAGGCTATCGCCAATGGCTGTCAAATATGGTATAGCTGCGCTGTCCGGATCAATTTTGCGCTTCCACATGCAGTGCACCATAGAATGAGCGCAGAGCAACAATATGACCAACTGCAGCAGACTGGTCACAACATAGGCGAACACAAAAAAAGGTTTAACCGAAATATACGATTTAAATAGAAAATCCGCGATGCAGACCAATACTATATTAGCTGGAATGGACACAACGATAAGAGTACGCGAGACACTGGAGTAAATACTGCCCCAGCATAGTACATTCCAGGGTAACTGGCAGGTGCTCAATTTCGGTGGTAACACACCAAGATCCACACGCTGGCTCAGTAAAGAGCCCATGTTGCTAGCCTGCACCGAGACTAAATTACCTCCAATGCCATTAATTATGGGCGAAAAGACAGCAAAGCCACCAAAATCGCTAACAGTTTTGCTTAGCACAATTCCACCAATTTGGCTTATGACGAGTGCACCGATGACCGGTGTCCAGCCACGTTTAAGTACATGTTTGGTATATGTACTCTTGAATACCAGTATAATCCAGAAGGGCAGCAGCAACGTCAGGTAGCACATAATTATTGACAAATTTAGCCACCACATTTTTTGAGTATTTAAGACGGCCGCTGTATAGGATAATAGACTAATGCATATCACATCGCCAACAGAGGCCACAACGGGCGTGGCCATATAGTCCGGATTAAAATTATAACGTTGTGTGAATAATATAGCCACTATAAGTAATGTGTCTAGTATCAAACAAGAAGTGCTCGCCGTGATTAGCGCTGAGGCGGTCAAAGTTGTTACATTGCTCCACTCTACACGGCCATTTGATATTGATGATATAATGCATGAAAATAAGGATAACAGCAAGCAGCACACAATGGCCTGCACCTGTACCAATGCTATATTTCCCGTCAAAATCTTGCGAATATCACCGCCGAATCCCAAGTTTCCCAAATTGCTTTGTGTGCTCAGACGCGCCGCAACACACATGTCCAGATTACCTTTAAAACTGCATAAAGCTGGCACCAAAACAAACAGCTCGTTTACCTCTTTATAGACCTTCCAATTCTGCACACGTCCAAGCAATTCGCCGGCAACAATGGTGCCCATAGATGCCAAAGCAAATGGTATGCCAATTTGCAAGAATGTCGAATAGCAGCTCTCTCTATACTCCTCATCTATAGGCTCCATGCTTGCCGGAACTGTTTCTGATGTGCGATTTCTTTCTGCCATTAGGAAGAACTTTTTGGGCAAGAGTCACATGTACTTATTGGTAATATGACATTTAAAATATATTTACGTAAATACTTTGAATTGTTTATCATAATTTTGGCAGCTGGTTACAGGCCTCAGTGAGTTATCTAAAGTATTGTTTTATACGATCGCTAGGAGCTCCAAAGGACAATGTCTATCGATAATTTACTTGTTTTCCCAAAAAATAGTTGTGTTCTGTTTACAGCATGCGTAGGGCCCCGTGCAGGCCATTAGCTTTTTGCTTAAAAATTGTAGACATGCTACATTGCATTGTAAATGTCATAAATTATAAATTTGTATTTAAAAATTTTCAATTAATTATCGATAATATATAACATTTGTCGATTATCCTCGATGAGGTGTAGCGTCTACACAGTTTTATCGAAATTCAATTTTTCAACCTTTGCCTCATCGTTGTACTGCCACATATCGAATATTCTGAAACCAATATATGAGACGTAGTATAAAAATGCCTTGACAGAAGTTCTCCTACGCGATGCAATTTGTTATGAGGAATTCCACCGGTATGAATACATCATCATCATCATCATCCTTGGCGCTACAGCTACAGTTCAGCTTTGGCCTTTCGAACAATTTCTCTCCAATAGTCTCTATCCTTCGCCGCTTCTTCCCAATTTTCGACGTTTAGTTTCTGTAAATCTGCTTCAACTCCATTTATCCAACGCGATCGCGGTCACCCAACTACTCTTCTTCCATCCGGTCGGTTAAAGCACGTTCTCTTAATAATTGTGTTGCGTGTTCTCGCGACATGGCCAGCCCATCTTAGCCTTTGCGACTTGATATAGGCGGATAAACTTGCATCGTTGAATATCTCCTGCAGTTCTTCATTGGTACGAATACGGTAGTGAATACATACTCATACTATAGCAGTAAGTTCCCGGACTCTCTGATTACAATTGCATTTGCCCATACTCAAATCTGCTAAAACGGTGATGAAACAAGTGTACATATAAAGAAATTTTGAATTTAAATTAGATTTCAGCAAAGGTATAGTACTTCGCATAGTATATCTGCTTTTACATTTTCAATTTTGCAGGATTTATACCCTGTGTCTTATGTCCAAAGAACCTTGAAGTTCATGTATGATTCGGTGAACAAGAAAAGTCGCTGTGCCTATGATCGTCTAGTTCCAAAAAACGCATAGCTCTTAATCAACACATTTTATGCATTCAAGAATTCAGCGGGTACAAGCTATTGTAACTCCCATGTATCAAAAGTTTTATGTAGTAAACTCATTTTTTCTGAAGAAAAAAGCTTTCAGGTCAGATGAAAAATTGATGGTATTTCATACAATGCTTCAGATATTGTAACCAAATTTGGACAGTATTGATTTCAAGCTCAGTCGGTTCACTATATTATGCATAAAGTGACATACAATATCGAAAGAATTTTCAAGTTTCCAATCTGTGTATGCAAACTTTTTCGCATCGGATGCATATATAACTCCAATACGGCTTATTGGTGCAAAACTTGTACTTACTTTGTAAAAAAATTGTAACCAACATTTTAAATATATTTAGGAGTACTTAGAAGTAATTCCGCCCGAGTTTACCAAACGCCAGCTTTAATTCCAAATTTACTTATAACATTTCCTTTTTGATTTTAAAAAGCATTTGATTTCGTTTATTTCGTTTTGTGTAAATTCAAATGGAACTTAGTTTTAAAACGCAAAACTTTTACATTTATAATAAGCTGCTCTATAAAAAATTGCTTATGTTAATAAAATTGAAATTGTAATTGCGTGTTTTTAAAAAACTTAAAAAGCAGTGACTATAAATCGATTTAATTTTTAATTTTAAAAAATTATAAATTTTTTTTCTCAAATATTTGGTTTTGTTAAAAGGAAGCAATATAAAGTGTTCAAAACGATTGCATATATGTATATATAAGGTAAAATACTAATTTACGCTTTTGGATATACTTATATATGGGTTCTTGGCTATATCTGTGCTATGGAGTATAACATTAACGATATGCCAACTTATATGGTCAAGTTCAACCAGTTAAAGAAGTCTTCTCAAGAACTAAACTAAGTACAATAATACAGCATACGTACATGTATGTATGTTTATATATATGAATCCATTTCAACGCATTTTAACTTTCAGATATCGTATGCTATATACTAAATATATATATATATATGATTCTGTATATATGTATATAAGAGAGTTGTACACACTTTGAAAGGCCTGATAAAATGTCTACCATATTAATACATTTGGCTACACACACACACACACACATAAAATGGAAGCACACGTTGCAAGGATGTGTTGCCACTATACTCCATGACAGTGCTCCATGCTGTCTGTGTGGTTTATAGTATCTAAATATGCGCTTATGCTTAAGCGCGCATATATGTTGCGCTGGACTAATTTCCTGGTGTCTATTTGCGTCCACCAATTACCGGCAGCTTGGATTTGCCAAGTGGCGGTATAACAGGCGGCGTATTATCAAATGTTGAGCTGCGCAGCAAAGTTGGCTTGTGCTGTGTTGTTGCGCCACCATTGAGCATGCTGGAAGACTTGGTCTGCTGTGTCTTCAAATTGGAAGTGACTGTCGTTGTCGTTGCTGTTGTTGTTGCATTGTGCTTGGTTTTAGCTTCATCGACGCGTTTCCAAATATTGGCAATACGACTTTGCGCTTGATTGATTTTGGCTGCAGCTGCAGCAGCGGCACTATTATTGCCATTTAAATTGGAATTGCTGCGTGATGGCGGTGTTGTGGCCGACACTCGTGACGCTTGAGCGGCCACACGTGTGGCTGCGGCAGCCTTGGCACTGGCTAGTCGTATATTCGTATTGGAGCGCTGTGGCGCTACCGTGGCCACCTTACGTGCAGGGGCGGCGGCAGCAGAAGCAGCAGCAGCTGTTGTTGTTATTGTCTTGCGCGCTGGCGGCACAATGCGCTTGGGTGAGGTCGTTGTTGACGAGCTGCCTGTGCGCTTTGTTGGCAATTTGGAGATACGTTTGGGACTGGCCTCTACAGTGGGCACTTGTGCGTTCACATTTGTGGGTTCATCTTTAACAAATGTGCCCTGACGTTCGATGCGTGTACCAGCTGTTGTTGTGTCCACACTCAATGTACCATTGCTGCCGACCTTTTTCGGCAGAGTTGCCTTCCGCCCGCTAACTGGTGGCGAGCTGCGTTTGGCTATGGTAGGTGAAAGGGTTTTGTTTTTGGCATTTGTGCGCATTGGATTAGTATTTGTGCTGCTGTTACGTTGACTTTGCATGCTATATGGCGACACATACGCTGGCTTCTTGCGTCCGCGCACGGCCTTTATGGCAGCTGCTGGTGTTTCCATCGTGGGCGCTACTCTATTGACAACAGCCTTTGGCTTGCACAATGGCTCTTTGACTTCATCAGCTTCGTTTGTCTCTTCTTGAGCGTGACAAGACTCTGTCTCGGAGTTCTGATCGCAGTCCACATTTGGCACATCCAGCACAGCAAGCGTTGGTTTTGCAGCTTCTTGTTCGCTGTTAATATTAATATCCGTTATGAATGTAAACTTCTTCATCATTACGCGTATGGAGGATAGCTCTTCGCTTGGGCAATCATCGTTTGTGGCACTATTATCAATTATCTGTCGTGGACATTCGATTATTTGCGTCTTGTAACGTTCGGCACTGCCGCGCCTGCGTCCATTGGCTCGCGGCGTTGTTTCTACTATCTCAATCTGCAGTGTTTCTTCCGTTTCAGGCGCCGGCTGTTGTGTATCCAAAGCTGGCGCTATAGTATATGTCTTATAGCGATCTTTGGCCAGTCGGCGCTTTTGTTTAGGCGTTAGCGTACGTCTATTAGGCGAAGGCGTGGAGCCCTGCTTGGGTGTAGATTCCGCTGAGCTAAAGTCATTTGCAGTTGCATCTTCATCATCCTCATCGCGAGGCAAATAATCGCAACAGCTTTGCAATATGGTAACGGTATTATCGTCACCTGCTGCCTCTTGACCGCCTGCTGCAGTTTCATAGTTGGAAACGGAAATGGTTGTAGCCATGCTGCAGTCACCATGCTCGCCATCGGCCACCTCAGATTGTATGCTATCCACGCTGATCATAGAATCCAGTAGCTCATCCATTAGCGAAGGCGGCTTAATGTTGTCCAATAAATTACAGCTGGAGTTGACGCTTTCGGCGCTGCCCGCTAATTGACCCAGTGCGCGCCGTGCCACCAAATTAGCAGTAAATGCTTTGCGTAAAAATTTAGGTGATTTTCCAGGCAACTGCATACTGCGATGGGGCATGGAATTGGATTGCTCCTGAAAGCAGCCTGAAATGTTAAGTGATTCCATGCCGGAAGGTGGTCGTACATTGTCCAAATCCAGACTATTAATACTAAAGGTGAGCTCTGTAGTATCATCAAGTTCAGCATCTTGCAGTAGTTGCAGATTTTCCGCAAGTGCACGCGCTTCATAGGCAATCATTGTGGAATTGGTCATCATGGATGCGCTTGTACCATTAAAGAATACCGGTAGCCCACGTCTAGATGTACCAACTGCATTTTGTACCTGGCCACCGAGTTGAAAGTTGAGTCCACTGCTGGAACTACCGCTGTTGTAAGTGCCACTTTGCTCATTGACTAGCGTATCGGTCTCTGTTTCCAATGAATTGGGTTGTGTTTGTCCATTGACTAGGCCCAATGACGGCAACATATGTGAGTCATTTGTGGGAGTTATTTCAGCAAAGTCATGCAATTCTTTGTGCGCATCTGCCTCAGTGCACTGTTCGTCGTCTTTGTCAATACCATCATCGTCAAGGCTTAGCGAGGCCAGCTTTGGTGCGGACACGCTGACACTGGGGAAGGACACATCGTTCGGGCAGGTGTTTTCGTTCCATGTGGTATTGTGCGAATTGTTTTCTGACACCTTGCCACCACTGCTGCTGCCAGTGCGCAGCTGTTCCGCTGACGTTACAAATTCCAGCGTTAGACGCTCCACTGACTTGAGCATGAGATCGGGATCTTTGTGCTTTTCATTTGTAATCGAACTGGATTGCGTACAATTTGCATCCATTCTTACCATAGTGTCCATTATAAATGACTGATTGGACTCATCGCTAGAGCGATCATCGGTTTCTGTATTTTGTCTAGACCCAATACCGTTCACTTTTGTCGCGAGAGCGATCCCGGGACTTTGAGGACTTGCGTCGCATTGCATCTGTGTTGTTGTGGGAATTGCTAGACTTCTTACTGCGTCGATGGTGTCGTCGTGGCTGGTGTTGTTGCTCTGCCTGCTGCTGGGCTGAAGCTGAGTGGCGTGCGTTTTCTTCTCTACGTCTGGAGCTGCTGTGCTGCTGACACTTGCTGATATAGTAGCTGCCATTGGGTGACACGGTTCCAATGCAGCTGCAGACGTAGCTGGCGCGTTTTTTGGCACGGCAATCTGCGAATGTGTTGTTTGCATTGATGCGCCAGAGCTGGCACCTATCTTCTTGGATATGCCCGTGTTAATACACTCCTGCAGCAGTTTCTCATCCTTTCGTTCGCGTTCGCGATGATGATGATGATGGTGATGCCTATGCTGCCGATTTGGCGTTTGCGATTTCGGCTGATTTAATTGCACGGGCAGTGAATCAAATTGCTTTAGATTGGGATTTGATTGCGTGGAGCTGGTTGACTGTTTGCCAGCTGTGCCTGGCTCTTTAGATTTGTACATGCCTTTTAGTATGCACAACTCAAAGAGCGATTTCGACTGGTTGTCGTTGGAATCGCTAGAGTCCACGGAGCTGTAAGATTCGTTTTGTGCGACTGCATTGTTGCTGGATACAGCACGATTCTTCATTTGCCTTTGATAGTTGCGTGCCGTTACGGCAGAGTTTAGAGAGGATGCCGAGGTTGCCGCATTAATGGCTAGCGGTTGGGAAGAGCACAGTGAAGTCGATCGCTTGCTGGTTGAAGTGTTTGAGCTAAAACCAAGGTTCGATTTGGGTCTATTGCAGCCAGCGGCAATAGCCTGGTAAAAGAGAATACAATTTATCAGAACTTTTTGATGCAATTAATTATTACCATTACCTGACTCAACAAATTTGTGTCGTCCTCCGAGTCAATGGATAAAGAGCTTAATGAATCATCATGCCATTGCGATTGCCGTCTAGCATCCTCTGCAGGCGCCTCTGCCAATTTCGCCTTTTCGCCTATCTTGGCACTAGGTGTATCAGTGTCTCTGTAAAAGTTTAGATGAGCTACATAAAATAATCATAATGCTTCAGAACCTTTTTTGACTTACACCACTGGGCCACCCTGTAGCTGCACAGCTGGTCCGACCAAGCTAGATCCTACAGTCAAATTGGACAAGCCCGAGACTACCGAAAAGTTGCAGGGACTATCTTCGACTAGATATTTATTCATCTCATCGCCCACAGGAAGATATACAGGTAGCACATTGCCGCCACGTCTTAACATGGCAATTGGATCCATGCGCGGAAGCTGAGCATTGGTGCTCACCTTTTGCATGCCATCACGTATACATTGCTGTAGTATATCCGCCGATTGTGCTGCTGCGCCACACTCCGATGCATTGGAAGAAACATCGTCAGAAAGATTGAGCGAGTTGCGTTGAGGTTGTGCGCAGTTACCTTGACCTAGTTCAAACACCGTATCATCCTTTAGTTCATTACCACTAGAATTAATGGAAATGGCAGACAGATTTGTATTGCTACCAACTTTCGACAGTAAGGCTGGTGTATCTTCCGTGCAGTAATGCTTGGGCTCGTCTCCCAAAGGTGCCGTCTTGGGTTGCTTACGCTCGCCGGTGCGATTCATGCCCATATTAATGCAACTGGCCAACAGCAAATCATCGTTGTTATTTAGATTCGGCTCCTCTTCCTCTTCGCCTTCAGAGGGCACAGCAGCCGTGCTGGCAGGTGTTACCGCTGTAATATTGCCCGTTGGCTTTATATCATCGCCAGTGGTTAGCGACTGTTCATCATCTACTATGCTTAGATTACTCAAACTAGTGGCGCAAGAAAATTGTGCCGGTGTATGCTCCACATTGAAGGTGCTGAGATCATCTTCGAAAACACTGCGAAGTGGTCGTTTACACTCCACCGCTCGAGCACTTGATGCTGCACTTCGTGATGGCAACGGTGACTGGTTAGCTACACTATTGCGACGCGGTGACTGCGGCATGCTTTGTGTGGGCGAATCCGGTAGCTCCGAGGGCGATATAATACCACTTGCTAGCCGACTAAAGTCGCTGACAACAGAGCTCTTGTCATCGCAGGGGCCGACATCTTCATTGACCAGCGAATCCATTGAACTACGCCTTGAGAACATAAGTGGCGTTTCCAGAGCGGAATTTGGTGCAACTTCGGCAGCAAGCGCGTTAGAAGTAACAGGTTTATCATCAATTGGCTTGAGCACCACTGCAACTGCTTCAGCTGGCCCACTGTTGTTTGCCACGGCTGCTGGCGGGGATTCATCAAGACTGCTTAAAGAATCATAACGACTAAAGTATCCAGGCGTACCCTCCTCACAATAGTTGATGGGCTTCTCTGGCGTATAGGAGCCAGATCCATATTGTGGTAACTTTGAAGCCTTTTTAGGCGCCACAGCATGTGACATATCGCTGGATTTCGTTTCAGCATCGGGCAAAACAGCCGTTTCCGTTTTGGCTGATTGACGCAGATCTGTTACTGAAGCTGCATTCGATATGACGTAAGGTGTATCCTCGGTTTGATAGCATTTGACACTATCTTCAAGTATTAAAAGGATTTCCTGACCTGCTTCGCCGCTGCTTTTTGGTTTCGCAACTGCGGCAGCGGCTGTTTCTGTTGCCGGCATATTTGTGTCAACATTAACCGAATTGTTGACCACTTCTGGCGGGGATATGTCTATATCCGATTCAATTTGATTCTCAGCATAGCGCAAACTAAAGTCTGTTGGCTGGTCCAAATCTGTTTCTTGATATGATGTTGCAGTCGCTGACGGTTTGGCCTCATTGTATTTGACAGAATAATCGATTGGCTGCTCTTCGGTGGCCTCTACATCGTGTTCTAGTTCAAAGGCCACAGCAGTTGCAGTTGCAAATTGAGTCAATTTTGGTGCTTGGCGTGTGGCATCGGAGGCGGAATGCGAACGCATTAAATGCTCATAAGCTGTGTCTGATTTGGCAGAAAATACTGAGTCACGACTCTCACTCTTCGTTAGCATGGCTGATCGTGTTAGGCGTACGCTGCTCTGACTGTTGCTCGGCGCTGCGAGAGCTGGAGGAGGCATGACTGCAGCAGCGGCCCCCACAATGCTGCCGCCACCGGCCACAAAAGGGTATTTGCGTGACAGCAGCTCGAGATTTGAACTCGAAGCGCGTTCCTTGACTGAGCTCGTGCTACTGTCTAGATTATCGCACGTTTCTGCGTGTTGCTTTTCACCCAGCTCTTGCTGCAACGCTTTTTGCTTGCGTACATTCAAAGTGGGCAATTTTTTTAGGCCCATGGAGCGTGCAATGGGATCAAGTTGGTTTTGATTTTGCACAGCCGGTCTAAAATTAAGCAAATTCTTTAAAGCTGAGGAGCTTCCCTCCGAGATCATGGCATGTTTAGAGTGTATTAATGAGCGTAGCATTGGCACAGCGCCATTGTCCCATAGGAACTTTTGATCCTCTGGACAGCGTGCGGAAAGATTCCATAATGTGCCGCAACTATTGCTCACCACTGTTAGACTTTCCGACTTCAGCTGTTGCAGTAGTATGGATAGACAATTGTGCTCACGCAAGATTTGTCGATAGGGTTCGCAGACGGCTATGTGACTGGAGACATTACGCAGGATACCACCGGCATTTTCGATAATCTTTAAGGTCTTGCTGGGTCCCTCGTAACTTAACATTTTGACCAGAAAAGCCAAGGCTCCGTCTACAGCGCAGAACTCAGCTTTATTGGTGCTGCAGTGGGCCGAAAGATTCCACAACGCCGACAAAATTGCCTTCAGTGTGTTCTCGCTCTTGTTCTTCATGGCTGCCAGTGCCAAGGCAGTGACTGTGCCAATCTCATTAAGCACTGCCTTCATGTTTTTATCTGCTCGCCAGGACAGATTACGCAACACGCTGGCTGTAACTTGCAGTAGATCATCTGGTGCCGAGTCCAGCTGGGCAACCAGCGCTTCCATAAATTGTTTTTGGCTGCACAGCAGCGCTTTGTTGTTCTCATCACCAAAGGTTAGATTAGTCAAAGCCATAAGCGCATAGCGTCGCAATGAATTACAGCATTGATCCTCTGGCTTAGGTCCATGTACCGCATGATCCAAGTGCACTAGATTGGGTATGGCCTGCAGCGCACCCAAATCACACATGGCATGACGATGCTCCTCGTCAAAGCTTACCTTCATAAGCGAAGATATAGCAGCCAAGGGATGCCGATCCGAGTCATCGGCAATGGCCTCACCGCCGCTTTGTAGCAGCGTCTTCAAGAAGTTGCAATAGTCCATAATTTGATCAAGCAAACGCAGCACTTTGGCTTCGCGTCGCCCTGCCTTTTCATCTGGATGACTGTGCACAACATTGTGTAGCGCCAAGCTGGCACACTTACGCACCGGCTCATCATTGTCGGGCGCATGCATCATTTGCACGAGCAACGGCATGCAGCCCGAACGACGCAAAGTGGCACAAGTTTGTGGATTGCCCGAAAGTTCCAAAAACTTCTTAGACATCTCCAGCGGATCATTCGAACCCAACATAGAAAGCAGTGAGTACACACACTCCACTTTGGAACCTAGTGTAGCATCGACCTCGCTGCTGCTAACCGTAGCTGCATAACGCTCATCAAAGCTTTCCGTCCAGGCACCGCCTTTGGGCAAACGCGGTAAGGGCGGCGCATCACCATCCAGAAAACGTGAGAGCGTATACGAAGGCTCACGACTGCGCTCACGCGAAGCGCGACCCGAGCTGCCAGTGCTGCGTTCCAGTTCCGTATTCTTACGCTCACTTAACGATGCTGCCGGTGAAGCTGTGCGCAAAGGCAGCTGTTGCTGCTGCAGCTGCTGCTCGCTCTGCCGCTCAAAGTTGCGATCCAAACTACGATGCTCACGCAACTCCTGCGCTAGCATGTAGTCCGGCGGTATAGGATTCTCATCGAGAAAATGCTTTGGCTTAGCGTTTAATAACTTTTTGCCAGCAACACTACCGTTTTGCGTAAAATGCAATGTATTATCATCTTGTGTAAATTCCTTTTTGGTATAACCACTGGCGGCCAGTTCATAGTCACTTATCTCACCATCGCGCTCATACTTTTTGTCCATTTTCAGCTGCTCCCCAACGGCAGCGCTCAGGCTAAAGCCACAATTCTCCTCATAGTCTGGCGGTGGCACTGCATCATAGTCAAGAAAGTGTGGCTTGCGCTCGGGCACTGCATCGACATCCACATCAACATCATCGTCCAGCAGCACGCCTGCCATGCCCACCATAACCACCTCCAGCTCGGGGTCTGGCGTCAGCGGCGGCTCTACTGTACCGCTCTCTACCGCCGTGGGCTGAAACATTTTGCTTGACTGTTCTTTGCGTGCTCTATTGCCTAGTGCGTACGTAATGCTGCTCTAATGCTCCATAGCCGGTGCGGATCTGCAAATACACAAAGCGAAATCAAATGGCACTTGTTATAAATTTAGACAATTGGTCAACAGAATCAGAATTAGCACTAGCACATATCTAATTATAGCAGCTCGTGCGTGTCTGCGTCAATAGAGCTACTTTGTGCACGATCCTGGTAAAGTGAACGCGTGATGCGTGGTAGTCGACAGGGTGGCACGCATTAATTTAAAGCGCAATGCATTCATTCCCTATTTACGTCCAACAGTCAATACAACTTTGTTGCAACATATTTTCAGTGAAAACTGAGACCAGACGTCTAGCTACATCTAGCACACTTCCAATAAAGCTAAATCCGTTTGCAGCATCAACTTATCCGCATCAACACTGCCATTGTTGAAGGCGTTACGAATCTCAATGTACTTCCGCGGCAAGGCTGCCGCGTAAGCGTACCCCCACTTGAAGTTCAGGTGTGTGCCTCAGAGCCCTACTACCTATAAATGCAATCTGTTATGTGTATCAGCAGAAACAACTACAAAAAATTGCAACAGCAGCAGCAACAACAACACCACCAATAACACAGTCATTATCTTGATTAGCTGCCTCAGTTGGTGCTGCATCTGTTGTTGCTGGCTTTTGGAGTAGTCGCCGTCGCCGTCGCCATCGCCATCGTCATCGTCGTAGTCGCATCTTTTAGAAAGTTGCTGGCTACGTCTTTACGGAATTTCCAGTGCATGACTTGTATCATAGAAAAAAGATACAAATACATTTATTTTTTTATTTTCCTCTCTGTTTATTTTTGCCATATATCTTCATTTGAGCTGCCGTTGAGTTATGCAGCGCAATTTTAAACTGAATTTATGCATTATAATGTTGCACTTCGAGAGCTGCCTCCACCATGTGTATGCCTGTATGCGTGCCATAAGCCTGACACAGTTTTTTGTTCGCAACTCTTGCAAAAATTAGGGCTAATTCCATAGACAAGCGTCAGTTTGAAAAAACCAGGTCATAAGTTTGCCATTTCTATATTTGGTATAAGTAATACATTAAATTTATGCACATTTCGAAATTACATGCACCAAAGTGCTTAACTTTGCGCTTAGAGGTCGCCCTCTCTGGGTTAGCAAATCATTTTAGATTATTTGCAGGTTCCAGCTCAAATGGCGTTCGAACGCTTCTCCGCATGGAAGTACACAAGCTACGCATTTGTTTATGTTAATAAGTCTGACCAAAATTAATAAACCGCATTCGCTTTATTTGTTAAGTGCAGCGGCCATAACTACACATGTACGAACCCATATTGGTGCAGTAACGGAAACGCGTCGGCCTATTAAGCAATTGAGAAAATTCCAGACAAGCCCATAATTAGTCATAATTCGTTTCGAATTTAGCATACCCTGTACCACTTCTCAGCAATCAAATCAGTAATGATGCCTCATGTACTCCGGAAAATGTTACGATTTTACCTATAAGATTTAGCAAACCGACTTATATGATTGAAATCAGACTACACTACGACTATAATTCTTGCGTATACCGATCTTTATTTACGGCAAAAAAAAATAAATGTTTTCCCCCTTGACTATTATTGGCAGCGAGTGCATCATATGTCTGCGCATATTTATTTCCCTTGACTATGGTCATCGCTTTAAATATGGAGCATTTCCTAGCATAATAGCGTCTATTCGCTATCCTTACCACTACTAGGCAAATGCGCCAGTGCTGCTGTGTGGAATCGAACCAACGTAATTCCGATTTATAGGCGAGTACCACAAATATATATAAATCGCCGATATAATATCGACGTTTAGTGAACCTGGACCACAATTTGGAGTTTTTTTCAATTATCGCAATAGAACTGTTGGATATCAATTTGTCAAACTGTCTACACTCTATATTCTTTTCCTATAGTCAGATTACCGTGAACAAAATACCCTTAAATAACGGCTAAAGCAATTCCTTTTGTTAATCAGTCTGCATAAAGCTACCGATGGTCCTATACCATTCATATTTGTATATAACGAATTTTATGCTAAATAGATTTTTCACTAATTTGAACTGTGAGAACTATATGAAATAGTCAATCGATTTTCATTCTAAGTTTCATTAAAAATGCATTTACTTTCTTTTAAAAAATTCGCAATTACTTTTTGGGCAACCCAATATATGAATTTTTTTTTTTTTCCTTATTATTCCGCTTGGGAACTTAGGGCCTCTACAAGAGCCATCCATCAAACCCTAATTTGTGCCTTCTGTTTAGCTCTGTCCCATGTTCGCCTGGGTCAGTTCTTGGAGGATGGATCTTCTCCAGGTCGCCTTAGGTCTGCCGATCCGTCTATTGCCTTGTGGATGGATGCCAGCTATCGCTATCTGCAGTTTCTCCATTTCTTCCTCGAACTGTGCTAATCTTGATGGTTCCTTTTAGGGTTCAAACGTTCCATTGTCCTATTCGTGTGCGTTTTTTTGAAAATGCCTTTGGACGTCATCGAATTTGGGGAGCAGTTTTTTTATGTTTAATTCTCTTGTGTTGGTTTCTATAATCTAAGTTTTTCGATCGAACTGGTGATTGGCCAGATGCGACTTATCCCAGTGGTAGGGCTGCCACCTGACGCCTTCTGGGAGTGGCGTCTGCGCTTGGATGCGCGGAAAGGCTGGGCGATACAGTCTTTTTTAATTGTTGGCATCATTCTAGCTGGTGTTGTTGCTGTACGCCGAAAAGCTATGAATGGCGCTTGGTTCTATGGTGTACCCTCCATTTAGCGTGGGGGGTGAAGAGTGGGGCAAGGGGGGTTGCCAGAAATTGTTGAAAGGCATTGTGCAAATGGAGGAAAGCAATTTTTAAGAGGAACGTTGGAGTGGTCATGCCTCTTGCCATGAGTGGGATTCGAACCCACGACCCCGCGTTTAGAAGGCAAGTGTATTACCCACTAAGCTACGAAGCCCCCAATATATGAAATAGTCAATCGATTTTGATCAAATTTGACATAGTAAAAAACTTTCAAGCGCCGATTTTGGTTACGTTATCTTTGTAAGCCAACTTTTTCCGTATGGCGTTCGATGCAAGCAACTTTTACCATTAGATTGAGCCAGGAACACAATCTAAACAGCTCAAAGATCTTCCAAAAAATCAGTGCATTCGATTGGTTACTGTGTCTGTACACCATTGTTGGTTTAAAAGTAAAGTCCATAATTAATTGTCATATAAAATTGCCAAAAACTTAAAATTCTGCATATTTCCCAACAATACCACGATCTATCCATACAAAAGTGCCGAGAACTTATAATTTTTCAATTGGATTCCAGCGACATCACGAAACATGAGGAAATCGTTAAGCTCGCATACCCATACCTCAGAAACAGAATGAGCTAATTCAAAAAGGCTTTGAAACAGAAATCAAAGCGAATTATTTACCTAAAATTATCCATTTTTTTTTATTTTTGAGGTGACAAGAATGCCCCGAAACTAGAATAATTTTGTATCCTTTTACAGAACATCTGTTTTCAAAATTGGGTTTCGTTAGCTTACTCACTCTGAGATTTAGGCGGACATGGGTATATCAACTTTGCCAGTCACGCAGATTATACTTCGCGTAACTTAGTGCGTCTTCGATATTTCCTTCTGAGTATACACATATATAAAGTGTCAATGACATAAATCTCGTTCAATCTAAAATAAGGAAAACTAACCCCCTGTATATTTGTTTGTATTTCTTTAAAAACAAAAATATGCTTCACTAGACACGGATAAAGTAAATTTAAACAAGCAATTGTATGCAGTTTAATTTCTGGATCTACTCTTTCGTTCCAATTAGGAAACACGATTCTAATGTATCAAAATAAATATGAATTTCCATGAATGTGGAACAGTTCAAGACACCAGACTTGTGCCTGGTCACCCTTAAGCCGATATATGTTTTGCATTGCGACACTTTTTCAGAGATTATTGCGGATTTGGCTAATGAACTGAATTGGCGAAGGTCACCCAAGATAAGTAGTTGTGCCAGAGGCTTGTCAAAAAAGTTTCTTTCATCTAGTTAAAGACCGCAGAAAATTATAAACAAAATTGATGCGCAAGAGCTAAACATCTAAATACATATGCTTGTAGTTCGTAGAGAGTGTTTTCTCTGAAGAAATCGTGATTAATGAGCAACAGAGGCATCAACTTGCGTGTGTTTGTTGTAGAAGCATAAGTATTCCATTTAGGTAACTTCCGCAGAAGAAAAGTAGAATCGTAAAATTTGCATTCTTCAAGAGTTGCTGTTAATTTGATTTGCTGAAGAACTTATGTTCACCTTTTATGCAAAATTTTAATAGGATTCTCAGTTTTTTGAGTATGAAGTGCCCCATTTTCTTTTTCATTACAAAAAAGTATATAAGAGATATTTATTTTCCATGTCCAGTGTCTACAAGATAAATTGGATTTTTAACTTCAAATTATAATTTAATTTTAACTGACTGTTTCGAAGCAACGCCTTCAAGTATAAACCTTGGTAAAGTTTTTATGCTTTACATTTTTTCTTGTCGTTATATGTTGAAACATATATTTAATAATAACTTATAATCCATTTTGTTTATTTAAGTTATACACATGCTTTTATTTTTTCAAATAGTTCCTAAGTGCTTCGAGTATCTAATATATATATGAAAGGGTCTCTGTGTATATACATGCCTACTTTGTGATGTTACATGTAAATAAATTGGGAACGTAGTCAAAAATATATTTTCTTTACATTTAAAGTTGAAAAACAAAACCTTAGAAAACCCATATATTGTAGAACGTTCTGCTCTTCCAAAAACTTTGAAGCAAAATCATCATCTGTATAAAACTTGAAAGATGATGATGAATAAAGCTAGCCTTGTAAATGTTCTCAAAATATTTAATTCAAAAAGATTAACATAATTGAATATGATAATTTATCTAACTTTTTTCATCAATTCTACCACGCTTTGCTTTAATGGAAGAAGGAATATGTGGGTGCTGCACTTTTATTCCCGAGATGTTATACGCTTTTTAAAAACAAATTTAGAAATCGCTTTATTGCTTGTTTGAAGTTTCTTATTTATAATTAAGTCATTGTCAAAACAAATTTATTGGTTTCAATTAGGGTGGGAACTGTCTACTATGGTTATTTAGACAATTGATTGTTAATTTCCATTATATTCTAATTTCTTTATTAATTAACTAAACGTCCTAAAAATTAATTCAAAATTGGAGTTAAAAATTAGCAAATAGCTATCTTTTTCAACTAAATTTCTTTCGACAATAATAGAGTGTGGCTTCTAAAATCGATATAACATTGTTACTTGTGTACAGTTGCTTTTAAGCCCATTTCAGATTGTCACCCCAACTGTCTCGCCACAGTCTGTTTTCATCAACTACTACAGCAAAACTTCTGTCTAACGCGAAAATTATTTAAATTTTTTAAATTCCTATGAAATGTTTGCATATTGTACATTGCCCCGAACAAAATGCTGCGTCAAGTCTTTCATTTGTGTGAATTTCATTTCACGCATGATTGATACTCTTATATAGGAAATCAAGCGATTTAAAAGCTTTAGCCAAAATATGCGTACCTCATGAAATATAAATAAAATGCGAAACGATGAATCGCATTGACCATTTGATAAACACTTCAAGATAACAAAAATAAAGTGATTATTTACAGTATGAATGATATAAGCATTGACATTTAGGCATGGTCGGTGAATCAACTACTACTACGGTTCATCAATTAAGTGAAGACTATTCATGCAGACACATGGGCCTTCCCTTATATACAAACATATAGACAAAAAGTTGTTTGTATTTTAGCAAGTACCCCCCAAGGAATGCATAGAAATGCGTCACTCTAGAAAGCCCCGCCCGCTGCCTACTGTATATCATCTATGGACGATGCTCTGACACTCACTCAAGTGTCGTTAACCGGCGCACAAGCACAAGCAATTACAACACAGCCACAAAAGGAAGCGCTTTTGGCACACATTTTGCATACCGAAAAGTCTTCGACGAATGGCAGAACTATCGGAGTGGTATGTGCACAAGTACATATAAATATATGGACAAGTACATATACATATATGTACATCCAAATACATATATATAGATGAGACACAAGCAAACCGAAACATAAAAATTTATGATTGGACGCAGTGGTGTAGCATGTAAGGGGCTACTATTTGTAGGTGGTTGTGTACCCCAAACAATCTCTAATTTCATACGAATGGAGTTGAAATCAAAATATACAACAACAAAGGGAAAAAAGGCAAGAGTTTTTGTCAATTTGTATAACATTCCTAAACTTATAGTTCCATTGAGGATTGTTTTCTTCTAAAAAGTATTTGTTAAGACCTCAAGACAATTAGCTGCAATTTATATTAAATACTTAAAAACTTTATGGAAGCTTGTCTTTAAAACTAAGAGCCATTCTTACATCATCAAAAATATAAGTAACTTTTATTATTTTATTAAATGAAATATTAAAAAATTATATGGAAGGTTGTAGTTAAATCTAACTTTAATCAAAATAAGTTTTATATAAAATAATACGATTTAATGTTATGTCTTCCCTAGTCTAATATGGGTCAAATTATGCCTATCAGCAGGCTGTTTCAGTCCGCATACTTATAAATACATCAAAACACTTCAACATGTGCCAAGAACTCTGCTCAAATCGTTGCCTTCCATATAGTCGATATTTTGGCTATCAGCCGGATATCGCTATGAGTAACGCACATGTAAATATTCCTGATATCATTGAGTTTTAATACAAAATTTCCTGTTTTATTATTCCAATTAAATGACTTGAAAAATGAATGACTTAACCAAATTGAAAGCTTCTCCCTATGCATTTAGGATTCTTAGATCTTAATGGCATACATAAATGTAAATGGAAAGCCTAGATATGGCGGACTTCTAGTAAATCCAACTTACAAGTTATTCAAAAAACTCAAACCGAAATACTCAGCACAATAACAAATGCAGACTGGTACATACGAAATAATGATATTCATTACGATATCGACTTTGAAACGGTTGAGGAACTACTAATGAAATGAAGTTCTAAGCACACATTGCAACTTCCTCAGCACGAAAATGTACAAATGAGACAATTACTTGGAATGAAGCTACAGCCAAGACGATTTATGTTCAAAACCCCAACACAATTAGGTCATATAGTAATTTCAAATATTAAATATTTTTCTTCGTTTTTGATCACAGAACACTGTAAATTTAAACAATAATGGAAGGGCCTTTGTAATTCCACAACCTCTATACCAGTAACTTATTGTTAATCTAAACAGTTTGCAATTATTTATGGGCAAAATAAGTATATACCCCGAATTTTTTTGTGTATCTTTAGTTCTCTGTAGCTATACAAATAAATATGCGTTTTTACGGAATATTCAATTTTTTGTTTATTTTTTAAAACAGAAATTTGCAGAGTGCTTGTTTCAGCTGGATTTGCATATCGTTAACGCTATTATTATTGTCTATTTACCCAAGTTAATCTATATTAGCAAAAGACACCGTCTTTGGAATTCCTCTATAAGCTCTCTTTACTCTACCAACTGCTTTTAATAGAGCTATCTCCATGTTCTTACTTTGTAGCATTGTCAAGAGTAATAAAAAATATAAAACTTGTCTGAAATGTTCGCAAAGAACTTGTAATTTCTGTCTCTTTATTTCGAAACTCGTCAAAGAGCTATTCAAGAAACTAAAAAAAGCTTTCTGTCAATTAAGTTACGTTCCAAAAATTACGTAGAGGTGCCAGATATTACTTACTTGTGTCACTTCATTACTGGTATGATTGGTCTAAAATCTTTGAAAAATCAATAATGGATTTTTTAAGCTTTTTTTTTGAAAATAACCAAATAAGTTGTATTAAAATTCAGTAACAATAAAAGCTGAGGTCTTTATGTGATACGAGTTAGATCAAATTTATAAACGTTTAAAATAAAAACAAAAATAAAAAAGTTTTGCAATTTGCATTGTGAAAAACATATGCCTTATTCCTACCATGTGTACTATGACTTTTGTGGCGCTGAATTATTAGCTATTTTTTATGATTTCAACAAATAGTTCGAGAATCAATTATTGAAGTATTATTTTTGTTCTTAATATTTAAGCAATATTTGTATTAAATTTAATGCATATTAAAATATAACTTTTGTTGATCAAAGCTTTGCGCTGTCTTTGCTATAGCTTAAGCTTTTATGTGGAGCGAGCTATATTCTGAATAAAGATGTTTCCATCAAGTCACTAAAAATTTAACCATCAAACACGACAAAGATAGTTTCCAATTAAATTCTTAACTAGAGTACATTCAATATGTTTAAAAAAATGTGAAAAAAATTCACTTAAGAGCGCAAGTTCGCCTGCTTTACTATGACTTTTGGGACATACTCTATGCTGATGACAAGATCTAGGTTCGATGGATTAAGACGTCCCCTATTTTTTAAAATGTCCTCCATTAAGTGGACAGTATAGTGAAGACTATACAAGCAGCTCTTCTGTCAAATGCCCATTAGTCAACTTAGAGTACACACCTGCACCTCACCAATCCCTACCAAAATCTTACTACGCCACTGATACTAAGCATGACTGGATGACTGGACAGAAAGAGAAGGAACTGACAGCTAAAAAGCAATAAAAAAAAAGAAATGCCAAAACAAAAATGTTGCCGCAAAATATAAATAATAAAAATATGCGACACTTTTTATGAGTTGGTTTAATGAACGCTGCTGTTGTTGTTTTTGGTTGTGCCCGTCTAAATTGTTTCTATGCTTCTGTCTTGCCGTCTAGCAGTGTACTTGCTTATGTCTTTGCTTAATGATGATGATTATTATGTAAATTGAAGTCAAGTAAAAGGGAAACTAAATATCTTTGCAACAAATTGAAAAAAAAAAACAAAAAGTGGCATGTTCATAAGCAAATACAAGCAGCAGGGCCAAAGCTGCACAACAATAAATATTTAAAAGCTAATTTGCGACTGCAACGCAAAACAGAGACATAAAAACCTGAACTTAATACGGTTTAAGAGTGATTAATTACGGCTTACACAAAAGACAGAAAGAGAAATTACTAAATACAACTACCTAATAATAATAGTTATCAATTAGCCGCGCCACATTCACTTTGCACTAAAAAGCGCAGAAAACAAAAAAAAAACACAGAAACAGCTGCTGCGCTGCTGCATCATAAAAACAACAACAACAGTTGACAACCCGGTGGATGGGCGATAGTGTGGCCAGGCCAAGTGTAAGAAGTATAATTTCCAGCAATCTTTTTGCTCATTTTTTACTTTTTGTCTCTGTTTGATAAAGGAATACGCACGCATACAACTACACTTGCTCTCACACTTACGCGCGCACACTCACACACGCACACATACACCCATTGTCACATTGGAACTTTATTGATTTTTCCTGTAAAAGGAATCTGCAGCTAATTTGCTTGAAAACAGCTCAACTCATGCTTAATATGTAAATCCACACATAATACCCATATAAGCGCATTTAAGCCGCGCAAACGTGAGCCGCAACTAAATATTCAGTTTATTTTTGTAGTTTTTGTCGCACACACGAAAATAAAAAAAAAACAAAACATGAAAAATTATATTAAGATCTACTCCCACACACAGTGAAGGGGGCAAGAGCTAATGCTTTTGTGCAAGCAGCATAAAGCATACCTTGGAGTTAGTTTTCGTTAGATCTAGGCAGCCGCACGCTTGACTGGACACATGTCTTTTGTTATCACTATTGTTTACTTTGCGTCACTTGTGTGTGTATGTGTTTTATTTTTCATATATTATTAATAAACATTTTGCGATAAAACAAATGCAAAAGCAGCCTGCCGAATAGGAAAACGCGAGCGGAATACGTGCGGCAAGAACGAGAAGAAAAAACAAACTAGAGTTGTTGATGTGCAGTGTGACCGTAGATGTTCAATGCAAATAAGAAGCGCCCGAAAAATACCAAATTTCCATTTGTGGAAAATACCAACACAGTACGTTGGATTTGAATTGAAGTTGTTATAAATGCAATTGTAGTTGCTCAATGCAATTTAATTAAATTTGCAATTAATAAGAATTGAATTAATGTTTTAGTTCTTGTAGCAATACTAAGGAATATGTTCAAAAAACACGTAATGCTGCATGTGCATTTAAGTACAATTATTTTTCAGCAATATTGGAAAGCAGAATATTCTTAAACTGAATGCTATGACGGGAACATCATTACAAATACTCATAAGTTCTAGACAATTAAAGTGTGCCGAATTCAAGATGATGCAACTTAAAATAACTTTAAGTACATTTTAAAAACAAATTTCGAATTTCTGTTAAGCGCTAATCGTTTAAGAGAAAACTTAAATAACAGTTGCGCACTGTGTCATCTTTTTGACCTTGCGCAGCTTTTGATGAGTGCCTTTGGTTTGCGCTTGAGATCGCTTACGAAGACGCCTGTGCATCAAATCCACCAACTGATTTTTGGGCATTTCCAAAAATTTGTCCAAGTCCACAACGCATTAGGTGAACTACTTGAAGGTATGCTTCTTTCTGGATGTTTCATCGACTTGAGCCATAAGTTCTTGACAATTAAAGTGTGCAGAATTCAAGATGATACATCTTTAAAAATAATAAACTTTTAGTCATAAGCTAGAAGGTCAAGAGAAAGCACACTTCCAAAATTTTACAAGAAATAAAACTAAGCTGATAGCATGCAATTCAATATTAAAGTCATAATAAATATCGAAATCACTTTTTGGCTGAAGCATTAAGCTAATGGGCCGTACAATGTAATCTAAGAATAGATATATCCCGGAACAATATTTTTCATTATTCGCTTGTTTTTGTGGATTTATTTTGAAGGCTTCATATCTGACTCGTGGCGGTTTTTGCAGCCGGTAGAGAAGTTAACATTATGGCAAAACTCTTAATTTTACAGCGAGCGCTAACGAATCCCATATGACATTGTCGATGCAGCATTATCCTAACAGGATGACCTAGGAGAAGCATTAAGTTGTGCGGAATGGATTGCGGCAAACATAGTAGGGGCATAGTATCTGAGTGGATTCAACCTGGTTTGTGGTAGCATGAGTTTTGTTTTGCTTGCTTGAAATTGACGCACTGCGTTCTTGTCGTTTTTCTGGGAAAATCGCCTCACATGTCCGAACAAAAGGATGCGGTGCGGTTTTTTATACCTTAAGAAATCTTCAATGAAAGATGCAAGCAAAACCTAATTTTGGAGACGAATGAACTTTGCAATAATGGCAAACGGGAAGTGCGAACTTTGTGTGGACCTGCTGCTGATAAACAGCAAGCAGAAACTCTTGATAAACTTTAAGCGGATAATATTGCTATCCAGGAATAGCGACAGTGCGGTAATAGAAGGAACTGCCAGCTATGTCGAATCTGCGCAAACGCGTCAAGGTGGACCACAGTATAAATAAAGCACGCCATTATAGTCCCTCCGGCACAACAATACATTCGCATGTTTTTACATTTTGCTTTTAATTATAAAAAATTTGTACACTGCTCGCCTACTTCTTGCTCTTATCTTTAATGGTGTACTTGTCGTATGATTTGGTGGGATCATATGGCTCCCAACGACTGGCTGGGAATATATGTTTGTTGCGTTCATACCACGAGCGTAGCAACACCTTGCCCGCATGCGATTCCTCTTTCTCCACGGAAGCATCGCTTATCATGCGCACATCATCGTGCACATCGAATTGAAACAGTGGGCCAGATTTACCACGCGCCTTGGTCACTATGAAATCATAGAAAGAGTAATGATGTGGCAGTATTAAATCCTCCTTGACATACATAAGCTGATCGGCCATTACGGTCTTTAGCTCAATGAAGTCTTTGCGCAATAGTTCCAAACACTTTTGCAGAAACTGATATATGGAGTTGCCTTTTTTCATGAGCACACTGCGTCTATGGCCAGAGCCATCCCAATAACTGAACGTAATTGAAATGTCCTCGTCTTTGAGTTCGGCCTGCTGCATAACCCATTCCTGACGCAGCTGTTCGCGTAAGCGATTTTCCTGCTCCTCACGTTCGCGATCCGGCAAAAAGGAGGTGTCCACATCGGGATTTTTGCAGATTTTCTTTTTCTTAAGCGGCACAGGTTCTGCGCTCATCTCAGTCCACTTGGGCGGCGGCGGCGGCGGCTTAATGTCTAATTCTATATTCTTCTCCTGCTCTTCGTCATCTTCCTCATCGTCCATATTGAAAGAGAGCGCTTGTATTTGCCGTTTTTGCTTGTTTTTCTCCTCCTGTATGGCCTCCAAGGCACGCTGTTTCTCACGATCTTTTTCATCCTTTTTCTGTGCCAACTTCTTTTCACGTTCACGCACTATATTCTCCTGCTTGGCCTTCATCTCATCCAGCGTAACCAGACCAATGGTCGAGGATTTAAGCTGCTGCTCCACTGCATCATAATGTGTGGCAAATTTGTTGTCTATGTCTAGTTTCAGCTCCTCCTCGATTTTCTTTTTGCGAAACTCAATTTCTTGTTGTTGTATTTCACGTTTTTTCATTAGCTGCGCGGCGCGACCCGCTTCGCTAGCGGCACCCTTGTAGTGCGCCATTATTTCACTTTTTACTTAATAAATTTTTGTTTTATTTATTTTGTTTGTTAAAATTTGCGTGCGTTTTGTTGACTTGACGTCAAAAGTGTGTGCACACTAGAGCAAAACATAAAAACTAACAGCTGTTGGGTGTGTCACAACGGTCAGCTGTTGCTCATATGTAATATAACGCGCCACATAGCTGCTTGCTTTTTGTTGTGCTTGCTTTTTGGCAGTTATTTTGTATTTCGAATAACCAAAAGCTATTTATTGTCCTTTCAAAGTCCTTTGAGGCAGCTTTTTACATATTTATGTTTGAGCCAAAACGTTTGGCATTTCAGTTACAGCGGAACTTTCAAACGTTGCGTATACGACGCGCGAAACCGTCGAATCGCTTCACAGCAACAACAGAAAGTTTTTGAAAATCAAAACAAATGCTTGGAGAATCACTTAAGTGAAATGTGTGAAATTTTAATTTGTCACGAATTTAAAACGAGTGCTTAAAGTGCATCTTCAAGTTGATTCAATTATTTAAAATCGAGCCGTGAATGGTATATATATATTTTATATGTAGTTGTAAGTGTGTGTGTGTGTGTGTGGCTGAGTGACTGCTGTGTGTGAGCGAGTGTGTGTGTGCGTGCCAACGGGTGTGGGCAGACATACAAGTTGTGTGTGTGCGTGCGTGTGTGTGTGTGTGTAAGTGCGTGAATTGAAGAAACAGACAACGGAAAGGTATAGAAGCAAGGACATTACATACAAAAAAGAGTAGCATCATTCACAACCAAAGAGCCAGCCAAGCCAGCATCCTTCAAAGGGCATCCAACTGAATCTTAATGGTTTGTATATTGGTGGTCAACACATTTCGAGCAGCGGAAACGGAAGTGCCAAATTGAAATGGCATTTAAGATGAGCGCACAATTTAAACTTTACTTGATTTACACATAACAATGGAACAAAAAAGTCAGTTGACACAGATTTTGTGCAAGTTTTTTTTGTAGATTTGCAAATCTAGCAGCAGCGATCTTTATGGACAAATGACAGACAGTGCGAGATTCTGAGTTATTGCTATAGGATCGCTGATCTAGAAAAACGACGCATATGCTGGCTGAAGTTGTTAAAAACTGCAGCAGCTTGTTTGGAAAAAGTTTTATCAGTATTTCTACTAAACAAATTCTTATTCGTTTTATTACATTTTGAATTTACTTAAAAAGTTTTTGGTGAAAAAATTGTTATGTAAGTTTTTTTCCAAAGAAATTCTTAATGTTTTTATTAAATTTTGAATTTATTTAACGACGTCTGTGACATTAACAAAAATTAATGTATATATCAGGAAAAATTCGCAACTTCGAAGAAAATACTTTCTAAATTTACGATTGTAAGAAATGATAAAAAAAATTATATCTTATATGCAATTATTTTGAGTTGACGAAAGTAATCGCTTTTAAGTGAAATATTGCAAAAAAGCAATTTACTTGCTAATTAAAGCTACGAGAAGATCATTGGATTGCCTTTAATAAGAGCAGACCATTGTGGTTGCTTTTATGAAAAGTGAAATGAGGAAATAATTTAAGAAAAATAATTTAAATATAATAATTAATAATTAAATTATTTAAGAAAAACTTAGCCAAATCGCAAAGCCAATTCACCTCACAGCATTTCGCCTTCATTTTTGCAGAAATTGTCAGAAAAAACAATCACTGAGTAGACTAAAACTGCTTTCAGTTAAAGTTTAACGAAAAGGTCTAACAAGACAATAACACTACCTTCGAAGCCGTCTGGTATGAGAGACTTAATAGCAACCAATCTTCTTCATTCGTCCCTGTTGTCAGTAAGGGCGCGCCAGTTCCATCTTCTATCCGAATTCCAAAAGAACTGCTACAATTTCCATAATCAATGCCATCTTATAAATGCTATATTTCATATTTTCAATTATAAATTAAACTTTCTGCCTGAGTCTTCAAAGCTACCGCTGCAAATTCCTTCAACTTCACCCTTTAGGTAATAAAAATCAATGGAAATTTTAGCCTCATCGTTATACTTATGCCGCCCACTGTATAATATGCATTAAATACTTTATAGACATTGCCAATACCCAATAGCTGCTGCAATGTGTAACTTTTTGTAGCTGTTTGTCGAGACTGGCTTAGGATTGTTGTCCTTTGGTCAACATGGAAAATATTGTAGACTTCTGGCATTTGGAGGATTTTGATTTCAACTTGGCCGGCTGGCAACGCGGCACAGTGCCACGTTACGTGCCTTTCGAACCCACTTACACCCGCACATTATTGCTGCTGCTGGCTACATTCTTGACATTGATAATATTCATGAGTCTGAGTCATAAATTTTTCCAGCTCCACACTCTGCACAACATCTACAAAGTCACCCCGGTAACCATTGTCCCCACATGCCCGAGGAACTTGGATGTTTATATGGAAATGCTGCCGCAGCTGCCAAGTCAAGTGCCAATAAAATCATTAACTGTTGCAACGCATTAAATTCAACGCTCAGACGACATCTTCTATGCTCTATATGGGGGAAGCATTGTTTTAGAAAAAAATATAACAAAATACACTGGGAGAAAAAGTCGGCAGTTTTTGAAATGTTGCTTGCAACAGCGACGCTAAAGTTGTTCCTAAGAAAACCATTTATTTGGTACTTAAGATTTTATTTTCAAGTTTTTCGGTATTTTAAAATAAAACTAAAAATTATTGTTAGATTTAGCATAATAATTAATTTTTTTATGTTTTTTAGAATGCTGGCTGTCAGCCTTTAATTTTATTCTTCTTTGGTACTACTTTGTAGCTTCGCCTTTTTTAACTGCTTTAGAACCAATTTAAGTTACTTCAACTTTCAGAGCTTACGTTATGTTTTTTAAAACATATTATATTTAATACACTGAAAGAAAAATTAAATAGAAAGGAATTCTTTGACATACTGCAGGAAATGTGATTCAAGAAAAGTTTTTCCTAAGAAAAATCTATTATTTTTCTCTTTTTACTTGGTATTTTGAAATGAAAACAATCTTGACATCAAAAGCAATTGGAATTATTAAAAAAAATCTGAAATTTCTGTTTGAGTTTGAGAAAAGGCTATTTTACAACCTAATTCTTCTATATTTCTTTACAATATTTTAGAACCAATTTGGCTACTACTGTGGGCAAAAAATACCGCGCATTTGTTTAGGTTTCAAAAAATGTTCATTTATTTTTCTAAATCTATTTCGTCCCCTTCAAAATAGACCTCGTTCGAAACACTTATGCCAGCGCTTTTTCCAGTTTTCGAAAACAGTCATTTTTCGGGAGTGCCTTCTTCGATTTCGGTTGTCCACAATCGATCCAAAACGATGAGCATGTAGTGGATTTTGACCCACCATTTCTGGCTCGACTTGAACGAAGTTCTTGACAGTGTAAACACCAATAATAATGCCATCGCAGGTACACTGATCATGTTTCTCAGATACGTCTTGATAATTTCAGGTTTCTCGTTTTGTGGCGCGAAATTTTTGACCTTGCGCAGCTTTTGATGAGTGTCATTGGTTTGCGCTTGAGACCGCAGTAGAAACGCTTACAAAGAATCCACCAACTGATTTTTGGGCATTTCCAATAATTTGTCCAAGTCCACAGTAGGTGAACTTCTTGAAAGTACGCTTCATTCCGGGGGTTTCATCGACTTGAGCCGCCATCTTGGTGTTTGTAACCTATAGAAAGGGAAGGACATACAGTTGAAAACAGATGTTTCAAGTTCTTCGAAAAACTAAGCAAAAATCTTTCAGATATCCCCCTTTTTAAGCCTATGGAATGGAAAGGACATAAAAGTTATAAAAAGCCAAGCTACAACTTTATAGATATTCTATGAAAATAAAAAAATTTTTATTTAAATCCCAATTTTTCTCACAGTGTAGCTACTCATATTAAATTTAATCAGCCCTTACGCTTTATTGCAATTAAGTTACATGGGCGTGGCTGCTCCTATTGCCCAGGGGGTATGGGAGTCTACAGCATGCGTGCAAAAACTATTAAAAGGACATTTCCATGCGTAACCCTTGTCCATGTGTGTCCTTACGTAAATGTGTGTGTGTGTGTGCGTGTGTGGGTGTCTGTCTTTGTACGATAATTAATCGTGACAATGACTTTATCGCGCGTTAATTAATTTATCGGCCATTACATATATAAATATTGATGCAACGCACACACATGCTCACACTCACACACACACACACACACACATATAGGCACACACAGATACACACACGCACATACATATGCTCCCATAGATTACACTAATATATTTCCATGTGACAAAAGCTCTTTTGTTATTGGCAGCAATAAATTCCCGTACAGCTGGGATTCCCCCATAATAATGTTTGCAAATTTATTTTAAGTGTTTACTTGGGAACACTTTCGATTTTAATAATTGCTGCTATGAAATATATTTTATTGAAGCTTTTTAAAATTGTTAAATACTTTGAAATTTATTAAATACGACTGTGCAAAAGCTTTGCGAACTTAATTGCAAATGGGCTGCCTAGGGGCTTGTAGATGAAAATATATTGCTGTTTAAAGCAGTTTGAGTTGGGTGGTAATTGGAGATTCGCACAATTTGTAAATACATCTAATTATTTTTGCCAGAATATAATAGAAGCTGCGTAACTATGATTTAAACGATTTGGTCATGAAAAATAAAAGCCTTGTGATTTTAATGAAAATTGATGTCTATCACAAAATATAGATTGATAACAAAATAATGGTTAGTTCTTGTAACTTTTCGACTCTTGGAAAATTGTACTATAGCATTTTAATTTTAATTTTGATTTTAATTTACAATAAACAAACTTGTTTTAAAAGTAAGTTAATTTGCATCATATGATATTAGCTAGTTATTAGTAGTATGTCTGAAAGTGAGAGACATTGTAAGTGTCGGGAGCAGCAGCTTCCCAATAAATAGAATAACAAGCAAAACCTGCCTAATTTGGTTCCGAGAGTAAGTTTATGAAAATTGAAGCAAATACTTTACTAATGAACTTTTTAGTCTTTTCACAAATATAAAAAGATAGCAAAATTTGATTTCCAGTTAAATTGCTGTTATGGTCTTCCAAAAAATTGAGAAATTTGAAGAGTTCAACTATGAATTTGCTTAAAAAATATTAAAATTACTGCTACCTTTATTAAGTTCTTGGTTGAAGGGTGAAAATATAGGTGGTGTTCTGAAAAGATGGCGATTTAAAGAATATTAAGAATTTCTTAAAATTTCTAAAATAACATCGAATGTTTTTGTGGTAACTAGATTATAGTAGTAAAATAAAGACCTTTAAGGCTGGATTATAATATCATTTATGTCAAACTTTTTGCAAATTTACTTATGTTGCTCCTGAGAGCGTATACGAACTTATCGTTTTTCGACAGGCATTTGGTTTGTCATCGCTAAGACCCACTTGTATGCACGTATTTCCTTTTCGATGACCTGGTAGTCAGTGTTAAACACTGGGCCTTGTAAAATCTTAAAGGCGTTAATGTGCTGTCACAGGATAAAGATGATGATAAGGTTACCTGCATCTAAATAGTTGTTTCTCTTTTAAGAAACTTTAAATTTGCATAAAAATAAGGCCTTAGTTGCATTCTCCCCTCTAAGCCAAAATGTCAGTGGTTTGGTTACACTCTGTAGTATTGTTGCATTTGCAAATGAATATACGATATTTCTCTAGGAAAATCTCCATTAATTAAAGACACCGATGTTCAGATTCGGCTATACACTGTAGGCCCCTGTTCGCTTTAAACAGCTATTAATGGATTAATTAATTAAGATACAAAGGTATGAAGTTACAACGATACCAAGCTACCAAGATACAAAGAAAGATGTAAAGATACAAAGCAAGATATAAAGATATAAATGAAGATATACAGATACGAAGAAAGATATAAAGATACAATGATACAGAGATACAAATATACAAAAATACAAGAAACAAAGATACAAATATGCAAAAATACAAATATGCAAAGATACAAAAATACAAAGATACAAAGATACAAAGGTACACAGATACAAAGATACAACTATACAAAGTTAGAAAATTATGAAGATGCAAATATACAAAGATACAAAAATACAAAGATACAAATATACAAAGATAAGCAGATACAAAGATACAAAGATACAAAGATACAAAGATACACAGAAACAAAGATACACAGAAACAAAGATACAAAGATTCAAAGATACAATGATGCAAAGCTGCAAAGATACACAGATACAAAGATACACAGATACACAGATACAAAGAGACAAGGATACAAAGATACAAATATATAAAGATATATCTCTTCGCCTTTGGAGATTCTCTTCATCTTTACATAACAAAATAATACATTTATTTTCTATATATATATCCGTGAAATCAATTAAAATGCAGATACAAAACAAGTTACGTATCCGCACCACACACATGTGGTGTATGACGCAGACATGTTCATGAACGATATATATGTATTTTTATATATAAATATTTATGTTTTACACATGTATTTATTTATGAATATTAAATGCATTTAGTTTCAGTTTGGCTAAATATTTTTCTAATATTTTGTCAATTTATCTTCAATGTGAAAGCAATCAATATCAATAAAGTCACAACACTTTAGCTCACAATGTAAAATTGATTTTCCGTACATAATATGCAAACAGCAAATCGGTAGATATTTTGTAATTTTATTTATATTTATATTTATTTTTTTCTATATTGCCAAAACAGTTTCATATTGCAGTTTCATATGCAAGGAACATTTATTCTTGTTTGAAACTATGAAAAATATGATTGGCCATGGCACAGAAGGGTTTATGCCCAATTAAACCTTTTGCAACATATCTTGACAGCTTAATTGCTGTTTCCTTACCGTGTCCAATTTTGGTTTAGAATATATTTTATACTGTTTTTCGTAATAGTTTATCCATTTGTTCCAAGTTGCTATAGTTCGTTTTATGTAGGCTAAAGATACTAGAAGCGCGTTTCAATTAAATTGTAATTGTCCAAAAATATAATAGAAACTCTTATTGAAAGTTTAAAAATTGCAAAGTAAATGAACCAGTACATGCTTAATTAGTCAGATTTAAGGGTGAAGCTGTACTTTTGAACATAGGTGAACTTCTGCCAATGCCTTTACTATCCTTCGCAGCGGTTTCAGACAAGGCGGCACACCATCGTGCAACCTCTTCAATTTCATAATGAAAGCGGTACTGCGAAGGGCTGGTGTAGCTCGCACTGGCACGTTGATATTGCAGCTTCTTGCGATCGCCAAGCAAACCCTAAGCTTTATGAGCTCTACAATGACATAGATAATTAGCATATTACGGCACAACGTCTGCGTTGGCTCGATTATGTCGTTCATATAGACGAGGATGCTGCAGCGAAAAAGATTTCCATTGCGAAAGCCGTAAAAGAAAGGCATAGGGGACGATTAAAGCTCCGATGGGAGGACAAAGTGGAGGAGCATCTACCTTTTCTTTGGAAACAAAAGTCTGACATACCGATATACTGATATAGCAATGACAACTACAAAATCGATCGATACTTCGTAAGTGTTGCTCCATTCAAATTTTATCAAATTACAATTTAAGGACCAAGTATCGCTGAATCCTTTTAAGTAATGCGGAAATTTAACTCAAATTCGAGCTGTGCGTAAACTTTTATTTTTAATAGAAAGAAACGCTTATTGTTTAAGCCAATTTTGTTCGCCCATTTGGCAGTTCAACAGCAGCACTTTGCTTGCCACACAACATGCGTGAAAAATGCGCAATTTTGTTCACATTTCCCGCAGTCACAAAGCTCGTAAATTGTCTTAAGTGCGAGCATTCTCCTTGGTCTATGTCGCTTCCTTTCTACCCTTGCGGCATTAACCATGCCTTCACCATTTTGGACATTGTTGTATATACCAATTGGCTTTAAGTTGCAGCACGCAGCTTTTTAACCAAAAACCGCACAAGCCCAAGTTTGCTACAGTCCAAAAACTACTTGCGAATTGTAATACAAAGTTCGTTGGGGAGTTGTGGCACAGCCTTTACAGCTTCCATTAGCATGTCCTTGTGGTAAAACTTCAAGCTTGATTTAAGTTTTTTATTTCGTAAACTACAGAAAGTTATATAAACTCGCTAGAAAGTTGCGCGTTCTGTGTCCGCTGAGCATATCCAGATACACTACTACTTATTTGGGCCAGGAACTATTTGAGTTTGATTTGTCAAGTTGGCTCTTCTGCCGCCTGTAATGAGGCTTTGATTAGTTGTTAGTTGCTTGTCCTAACTTGTTTGGGTTTAACTGCTCACAATTAGTTGTGGCAAGTTCTGTTTGCAAGTTAGTTATTTGTCACAGAGCTCAGTGCCGGCGACTGATTCGAGTTGACTTATTAATCTAGATTTAGTAGCTGAAGTCCCTCCTCCCCCTCCATATACATTATAGATGGCTTTGGCGGTTAAAGTAGGTCAATCGATACGCTGCCACATAAATTTATGTATGTTGCTGCACTTAAGCTATTGTTTTCCATAATTCACTTGGGTACCCGGGGGAAGAGCACTGATGTGCAAGACGTTTCTGAAAAAAAATCTGCGCAAAACTAATTTCCTGCTGCTATTGAAGCTTATCTTGACATTTTACAGCCTCCAAAATCAAATCAATTTAATTAAAGAGCTTTCCATCATCATCATTATTATTATTATTAAATTCGATCAACGCAATCATATTTCTTATTTTCGTTTTTTTATAGTTACTGCCGGGCAATAAAATATAAAATATATATATATATATACTAGATGAGGAAAATTGTGTGTGTGTGCACTTGATTGACATAAAATGTTATTTATGGTTCAATGAATTTCAATTCCAAAAGGCGCTACATTGTACTATTTTTAAAACGAATCCCTTTGAACGAAATACGCTAGATACTCTGCTTTATTGTGCCTGCCAGCCTGCCTGCCTGCCTGCCTGCATAGTGTATACGCATATTTACATTTTGTGGCAATTTTATGGTCAAAAAGACTGTTGGGTTGGCTTTCGTGTTTATTGTTGTTGAAGTTGGCTAAAAACAAAACAAAATATGTTTGTGGAAGGCATGAATAAATTTATTGTTCGTAAAGGCTTTACTAAGCGTTAGGAGTTTTATTTTAAAGCTCTTGCAAATGTTTTATTTCTTAACATTTACGACTTGACAAAACTGGGATTTTCAATCATTCGAGTTAGAATAATCTTGGCTTCTTGCGAAACGTTTTTCCAAAAGCTCTTGATTTAAAAAATTAAGTTAAGTTAAAATAAATCAAGCTGTAAAAACTACAATATGTTTGCATTCTGTTTAAGTTCCTTAAAAACTTCTAATCATAACACAAAAATAGGTCTCTTATATAACTAATAGGCCTAAAATTTATTTACTATAGAAGAATCGAGTTTATCGAAAATATTAATTTCTGTTGGCGTGTAACTTTAAAACATCCAATGCTTAACTTCAAGCAGAAACTGCGTCTCTTTAATAAATTCTATATTTCTTTCGTTTATTTTGAATATTTATTATTATTATTTCATTACCAAACTAAGGCCTGTTGACCTTTTAGTTAAAAAATTTTTAAATAAAAAAATATTCAATTAGAATGAGGAAAACTATCCCCAAATGCCTAGCCTGATAGGTCAATTTGTAATAGATGTGCACGAACTTGGATTTATGTAATGTAAGAGATGAAAAAAGGAAGCAATTTAAAAGCTTAAATATTTCCTAACAAAGGATTCAAATCCTCAACAGTGAGTTGGGGATTCATCGGGGTTCGTAATTGGTCAAAGATGCTCGATGTGGCAAATTAAGATGAGTTAAGACAGAGAAAGAGATGAATTGAATAGAGCGACCATAAGAAAGGAAATCATCAAGGCTACTTTAGTTGGCGCATAAGACGCGCAAAGGATCGTGCAGTGCATAATTGGATCTACAAAATGGTAGTGCTAGAGGTAGAAAATTAAGAGATACTGTGGATGGATTGATAAAAGAAATTTGATTAATAAGTGCGCTAGAATCGATGATTATGAGCTTATGCAAAAATAACAAGTCATGGCATGTTCTACGATCACTTAGAGAAGGTAACTTTATAAGGCAAAATGTACAAGAATAGCACGGCAATCGAATGTAAGGATTGCTATAATAATATTATATATTTATGTAGGCAATCTTAACGCCTAAGCAAGTTGTGTTCAATTTTAAAGAGATAAAAAATAAATAATTTCTTTGCATTACATAAAAAAGACTTTATCCGCGGTGGGGTTTGACGCAAAGCCAAATGATCGAGAAAACTTTCAAAAAATTTCGCTATAAAAAACCAAATTTATAAAACTTCGTGCAAATAAAAAAAAAAATACAGGAGTCGGTTAGGTAAAAAAGTTCCATATCAAAAAGATAAAGATTCAGAATCGGTATGCTTGCAAAAGAACACCTTAGGAAGAGCAACAGATAAATAAAAAAAAAGGTTAGACAAGAGTTTGTAATAGAACGCTTTCATTCAGCTGGGTTCCAAAACGTAATATATTTTTGTGCTTTTTTCAATATCTACCTCCCTAGCTGCTACTCTACAGTGTCCAGACGTTCTTGTTTTTGTTTAAGTGACCCGCTTCAACACAACATTTTATTTTCCCTTTATCTTTTGTAGCTTGTCATTTCAATTTACTAGGCAGCTAAATTTTCTACGCTATTCATTGTTTCTTGTAACATTAATTGGTTTTTCTATTTGACTTAGTTTCTGACGTTTCTTCTTTTCCCATCGCCTATTTTCGTTTTGTCCGCAGAATGATTAACAATGCAGAATGGACCATTAGATCGAACTAAGACCAGGTATGATTGGCCCGGTCTTGTCAAGAAAAATATTATGGTGTCTGTCGTAAGTTCTTGTTTTTTATTATTATTCTTAACTTATAATCGGCTACATATTGCTTCTATATGGTTATGTTATATTTGCAATTACTTGGTGTGAGCCAAGAGCATTCATGTATTTAAAATTTAAATAGAAAAACAATTTTTTTGTTCTTCTTATTTCATCGTTCCACAGCATAGAGATATCTCTATTAATAGCGTTCGAAGAGAACAGGTATTAACAGTTTACAAACGGTTTATTTTCTTAATAGAGATTTTCCTAGTTAAATAGCGTTTATATACTTGCTAGCTATGTCAGTGCTAGGCAAATGCACCAGCACTACAGGTTGAAATCGAACTACCATCATTTCGGCTTAGAGGCGAGTACGCGCTACCGAGGCTCACAAGAAAATTAAATTAGCAGGCTTTTAAAAATCACCCTTTATATTCATTTTAACTGGTTTAAATTTATTAGCTAGTATCGAGCTTATATCGAATATGTCGATATGAAAAATTTGTTAACGATCTCAACATCTTAAATACCGATTTAAATTTCATTATCAGTGTTGCAAAAATACTTCCAGCTCTTCTTTAATTCTGCATAAGTAAGGTACCAATAATCGAAGCACGCATAAAATTTATTCTAGACTGAAAATATTACTATTCAGATTGTGACAGTGCAATCAGCAGCTTATAAACAAATTTTAGGTAAAATATTTTGGATACAAAAGATACTCAATTCCCTCCATAAATTCCATTTTCTGTTCATCGCGCAATGCTTTTATTTTCCCACCCAAAAATAATCGCATTCAAAATCGCTTAGTTAAAAATCAGATTAAATTTTGTTTGGCGCAGCACAGAAATATCCATATAGTCAGATAAGCGTAAAGTAATCCGCCGGAATGACAGAGCTGATTGGTTGCCAAACGAGGTTGTCTCTATGTATACATTTTTGTTGAATGCTTTTTTGAAAGTTGATGTTTTATGCATTTTTTTCCGCCAACCCCCCCGTCGGTTTGTGTTTTACCAAAATCCTGTACATAACCGCCGATACATAACGATTTTTAATTGGCGCCCACTCCAACTCCATTTCAATCTGCTGCATATTCAAATGTTTCCCTTTGCTGCGGTCATAAGTGCTTAACCCAAAAGCCTTGAGCGGGGTCAACAAAAACGGACTTAATTAGAAATCAAATATTTAGTTACGAGCTAAATTGGTACAACGTCTTGCCCGCTCCCGAATATCGCAACTAATTCATTTATTAGCCTTTAACTTTGTGCGGTTTGCTGGTCTAGCTTAATTATTATATATTGTTTAACCCTTAACCTGTGCACGATTTTTTTTGGGTTGGTCTTGGAAACCCCCCCACCCCGCCTCCCCCACTAACTTATCGCTATAAGGCAAACTTTTCCTATCGTCTACATATAAATTTTGTTTGCTTTAGTTGAGATTTCTCGCTCAGGCGTTTGTATTTTGTTGTTTTTGCTCGCATCCTTTCAATTTTTTTTTTTTTTTTTTGGTACGTGTTTTGGAAAATTGTTTTTGTGGTTGTTGTTTTCGGAACACTTTGTCTCTCAGTTGCCAAAAAGTTTTTGCATTTCATCACCAACCAACAAAAAAAAAATCGAAAAACAAAAAGTAAAACAAAAAAAACGAAAAAAATTGCGAGGGTGAATGTAAAAAATAAACAAAAAATTGACACAATTTAAACTTGTATGGAAACAGTAGCCAAGGATTTGTTGTCCCGTTTGGTTGGTTGTTTGGTTGTTGTAGCTATTTGCGATACTTTGCCATCTGTTTGTGTGAGTTTTATTCTATGCCAATGCGGTTTTTTCTGCCTGGCAATTTTTGCCATCCAAGGTTACCAATCTAGATTTGTCAAAAAAAAAAAAGTTGCAATAACCCAAAAGGGGAATTCAAAGTGAGCGTATTGCAGTTAGGAATTGGAATTAGGTATTGCCGACTATAACATGCGCTACACTCTATGGTGTTTATGCAGAAATATCTTTATAAAACTTATTAGAATAAAAGGTTATTTTTTGGAAACTTGCATTTTTAGAAAAGCAGCACATAAAGTTTAGAAAAATTTACGAAATTTTTTAAAAGCCAATGCTGATAATTTATTATCTTTGACTATTTTGATCGCTTTAAAAGCGCAGCAGTTGGATGTCTTCATTCACAGAACGTATAGAACAGAGATCAACAGTTTTTAGTCGAATCCCAATAGACAGGCCTTAATTAATAGAGATGAGAGGAAAATAACGTATTTTGATAGCTTTCTAGAAGTAGCTAAATCTACATTTAAGTCGACATGTTGGCCAGGTCAAGCTCTTTCATATTGGAACAAAACGATTCTAGGCATGACATTGAAAAAGTACAACAGAAAAATACACCAAGAAAATAATAATAAAATATTTTATTTATAGATGTAGTGATTATCCTGTTTTGGAACGAAAGAATTGTAGGCATCGGAAAGTAGCTCTCGGTATTCAAAATAACATTTGAATTGCTAAAATCGTGTGTCCAGCCGTGGCTAACTCTCATATCTTAGCCAAGACAAGATCTTGCATTTGGAAACAAAAAAGAGTTTGTTCGAAAGCTCTCGGTATTCAACAAAAACCTTCTTTCTTTGCTGTCTTCGAACAAGCAAAAAAAATGCAGAGGACCCATATATCACCAAAAAGTAATATTCTTCTTCGTGCAATACCTCTGATTGCTCTTCAGTCTATATACGGCAATTGTATACTTTTAATCAAAAATGGATTTATGAGAAAAAAATTATATGCGAAATAACAAGTCTGCTATCGGGCATAAATTTTTGATAGCAAAGTTCAATACTTTTCAAGCACTTTGAGCTTGTATGTCGATATAAACCTCAAAATTAAAAAAAAAGTGTTTCTGAAATGTTAGATTACTAAAAATCAGTCTTATTTGTTATATCGAAACTTTTTTGAATGTGCCGTGCTCGGCCAAAGTGTGCCAAGGGGATACTCCCTTTGGCAACCGCTCTAACCTAACCTATATCGAAACTTTGCTAGAAAAATTTTTAGAATTAGGGCGTTTTGCGATTATTAGGGCTGGTACCCGTTTACTTGTAGGCCTGGGTGAGAAATCTAGAATACTGAATAGTTTTTGCTCAGAAATGTCGCTGCATTCTGAGGCCTTAGTAGAAAAAAAAATTATCTTTTTAAGCTGAGTTGTGCACATCGAACGTTATGTGTTTTCTATCGGTTTCAAGTTATGTGTATGTTTTAAATAAAATTGACAAAGAAACTAGAATGCTTAAATTAGGTAACTCAATTTTGTAAACTTGAATATTTTATCAATTTATTTTTATTTTTCCTTACGAATTAAGGATTCGCAAGTAATCAAATTATTATATTTAAATATTTATCAATAAATTTAGCAAAACGTATTAAGCTTTATGAGAAAGCTGTCCCATTTTAAACATAAAAACATTTTAAAATTTAAAAATAATTACTACTCTGCCGACTAGATTTTAAAGTTTTTTAATTTTTATCATTTGTGGATTTCCATTTTATCCTTAGTTCAAAGAGAAAGTGCACAGCTACGACTTTGTTCGTTTGTGATAATCATGAGTCTGCATAAGAATTGTTGATAGGGATTAATTTGCCGAAAAATCTATCATCATTGGTTTATCAATGTTGCCTGAGCTCAGGCAGAAAAAACATAGCTGTAATATCTTATTCAGTCATGTGAGTTATTGATAGGGTCTCGATTTTTGTAAAATCTATTTATTCGAAGCTTATTTAAATATATGTAAGTTTTCTCGTCCAATTTATGAACACATCCATAGCAATATTTCAACAATCATGCTTGCAGTCATTTTCAAAATGTTAGGTCTGATAACCAATTATTTATGAGATAAGCATCTTGGGTAGCAAGCAACGTCATTGAAAGGGTGTAACATATTTAGAGGAGAAAGTTTAATGAAGCAACAAAGATCAAATTTGAGTGGAACGCTAAAGGCAAATTATTGAAGACGCAAAGAGGTTTTAGTCAAAAAACTACTGAAAAGGATTCTTCACCCCGAGAACTAACTTCCTAGGGACACCAGTGCTTGACTCGCTCGCGACGCAGAGGCCACCCCAAAAACTGTTAGCCTTCGCAAAACATACGCGCATAGTGGATGGCTAATCTGTCCACGACTATGACCCACAGCCGAAACACTCCGGTTCCACTAAGGATCACATTGATCTATGTGAGGTCCCCTCCCCCGGGGGCCTGCCGGCCTAATCTAACCTAACCTACTGAAAAGGATCTAAAACATCGCCAAACATAGTTTCACATGTCCACCAATTCTCTTTCAAAAACTAAGGACATATTCAAGTTAAGGGTATTTAAAACAATGCGCATTGAAGCCATTTGTTTTTTGCAAAAAAAAAAAAACAAAATGGCGCCTGTTAGCTGCCTTTTCAATTTGCTTTATATTGCGATACATTTGAAACAATTTGCACGGAAACGCGCACAAGTGCAATAACGCACACACACTCACACTTACACCCCTCTCCACCCCATTACACATACATGCACACTATAGATACAAGTTTA
The DNA here is from genome assembly GCA_035046065.1 of Chymomyza procnemis. Taxonomy (NCBI): domain Eukaryota; kingdom Metazoa; phylum Arthropoda; class Insecta; order Diptera; family Drosophilidae; genus Chymomyza; species Chymomyza procnemis. Next base: position 2,899,124 of record JAWNOJ010000026.1, read on the forward strand.
TGCCCACGAAACTTGGCATTTTTGGCAAACTCGTAACTTTCAAAGGTAGACGGAAGGATATGCGAAATATATTACATTTCTTTGATAGTTTTTTTGTTTATCTCATCTACGCATAGTTTTTGCTTTTCTTTTTTTTGAATTGAAAACAAAAGTTGCTTTATTACATTCTTTGGCAAAAGGAGTCTGTGCTTTGCGCTAGATGCACACTATTTTTATTAAAATATGCATTAAATATTTAAGATGACTTTCAGTGTCTAGTGGGTGTGGCGGGTAATGACTCTTAATGCTTAAAATGACTCAAATATTGTAGGCATAATTTTCACAAATTGATTTTTTTTCATTCCAACGCGATATGGCTACTTGATATCGGAAATTGATAAGCTATAAATTGATAGCTATAAATCTACTCACTGCTAGAACTCACTGCTGTTAGAACTCTTCTTTCTGTTACTGTTTGCAAAATAATCCTTTCACCACAATTGCGTAGACCAGTGAGCTACATCCTGAGTCTCAATTGTCCCAATGTTACCACGATAACACATGAAAATTAAACAAGTTTCACAATTCTCCTCAAGAGCACTAAATTTTATAAAAAGAGTCAAAGACGTTATTTATACAACTTGCATTTGTACTATACAAACTTTTTAAGTGAAGTGTATGGTTGAACCCGAATCAGCCCATACCCCAAAACTGCTGCTACCTAATTTGCTTTAATCTTTAAGACGCATTTTAAAAGGTATCCCAGACAGCTTACTCCTTTATTGGTATTGACCAGCGACAACTGTAGCTTACTCTTTCCATTCATATTGCCCAGCACCTTGGTCTCCATGGATACGCAGCTTAAATACGAAAATCTTTAATCTTCTTATGTCCTGCTTTTAACACTAATGTGGCACGACAATTGCGCAGGAAACAGCGACAGATTGCAGGAAACTCCATACATTTTGACCTCTTGTAGATTGTAATCAGCTGTTGTTTGTTTACTTGGAAGAAAATTTAACACGTCAAAGAGCAGCAATAAGCTTACTTTGTGCTGCTTTGTTGCTTCTTGGAAAATAATTTTATGAAAATTGAGAAACAAAAGTTTCTTTTTTTTATGAAAAATATACAGAAAACAGATATCAAGCAACGAGACTGCAGCGAGTGCAAGCTTTCCAAGAAATCGGAGATGAATGGCAAAGGGCAATCAAATACAGAGTTGTGCAAATGTCACGCTGCCATGACGAACACTTGGAGCAGGAGGTGAAAATGTGGCAGAAATTTGCTTGAATTTATAGAAAAAAGAAGAACATTTTATGCCATAAAAAAGTTAGGGTATGCAATTTTTATTCAGATGACGACTTTGTATACTATTTTATATTTCTATTAAATAAAACATAAACTTGCAGCACAAAGTATCTCTCTCAAACAAGTCTAGGCTTTAAATGCCACCGAAAAGTGTGTAGCCAAAATGTGTATCCTTTTGCAAAAAAGTCAGGCAAAGAGCACATCATGCACCAGCAGCTATGTCACAAAAAGAAATTTCATCTTGAGTGACAGCCAACGACTGCTTCTTATGATATATTTTAAATATTTCTTCCCATGTTTGCTTATTTAAATTTTTTATTTGAGTTTTTATCTCAATTGTCTCTATATTTTTGCGTTCTCTCTCGACAAAAGGAGCAGCATACAGCAGTGTGGAGCGACATAGGAGCGCTTGCTTTTGTGCAGTTTAACACGTCAGTGCATTCTGTGCAAGATTTATGCAAGATTTTCACAAAACTGACAACATGACGTATGATTAATAATAAGCAGTGTGTGTATGCAGCTGCTCTGGGTGTATGTGTGTGCGGGTTTGCCCTACTTGGACACATTTAATTAAATATGCTGCTGCAGCATATTTTCAACGAAAATTGATTAAACTTGAATATTTTTGGCACAAAATGTGCTCAAAGCGGCAACACGCCCACTTGCTGAGTGCAGACAGGCAGGCCCCTGCCCAAAGTTCACATAGTAAATAGCGCGAAAAGCGGCACATATACTGACATAAAGTTATACCAAGGATACACAAGGATACACAGGGATACTCACACACACACAAACACAAACACTCACACAGAGTCGCGGCGCTGCTATTCTTAGTCCAATGTCTTGGCAGCTTCAGCTTCGGCAATAATTTAAATTGCAACTAAAAATAAATAACAACAAAATGGCCGCCACAGTGACTGCAACAAAAATAACAACAAAACGCCAAAGGCATATTCACAAAATTATGTCAGCCATGTTCGTTGCCTGTTGCAAGACGCACATCCAACCAACAGCAACAGCAACAACCAACAACAAGGACCACTTGAAGCACAACAATAACAAGAACAACAGCAACAGCAGGGAATAGTTAAGAGCACCTACAACAGCTTATCTAAGTGTCGGGACACTCCAGATTAGGGTTGATTTTAAAGTTTTAAAGAAGAATATTCTTACATTCTTACATTGATAGAAAGTATAGAAAAGATACAAAGCGCAATCACCTCAAGCTCCTAAACCATAAAAATTAGCTGTTTGTTATTCCGCTTAGAATCTTCCTGCCATCGAACTCTGTTGAGTTCGACTGGGACAGTTCTTGTAATTAAATCAAAATGAATTTCCAGATATTTGAAATTCCTCGCCCATCGAATTGATTCCTTGTTTATATGAAAGTCTCTGTGTGGGATATAACAAGTCTTAGGTTTACGGATAAATTATTTTGAATAATATTTAAGTTAATTTTTCAATTGCGAATCTAAGAAGGCTCTCTTTAGCTTCATTACGGTTCCCTTTGATAATGCTCTGAAGGACGGCTGCGGCTACAAGTTTACGACTTGGCTAAGCACCATTCAAATCTTCCCAACAATATATTTTCGCTTTTGATGATTCGTAAAAGATACGAGATCGTATCAATATTTTGTAACTTGTGCACTAGACGTCTATGCCAAACAGTGTCCAACGGTGATTGTATATCTAAAGTTATCATGTCTAGCGAATTTTCATTGAAGATCAAGCTTTTTGTCATTTTTTAGCTTTTTGAGCGTATGGCTACAGCTGAGGTTAGACTCAAATCCGTATTATGCAGCAGAAAAAAAACAGTACAATATTTAAGCAGCTCCCGAAGTTTCTGGTGAGTCGCTCTCAATATGTGTGACCTGGCGTTGTTCTAACGGAACACAATTCCTATTGGTCTCGCTTCTGTGCGATGGCTTTCTTCAGATAGCTCAATTGTTGACACTTCACAGTTTACAGTTAAGTCGTAAGGAAGCAACTCATAGTAGATAATTCTCTACCAATCCCACCAGCAAAATCTTTCTGGCTTTCAATTTGGGCGGTTTTATTGCGAGTCATTTGCTAGCCATTTGCAACAGTGCTGCAGGTTGTAGTCGATCCACCAAGCAACCTTTCGGATTTCGAGGTAATTGCGCCACTAATAGTTGTGTTTTTCACTCGAATTGCTTGTAATTCATAACAGCTTTAAGCAGCAGCATAGAGCATGTAATGTGTGTACCAAATTGTTTAATATAAAAATGATTTCCGCTTTAGTCATAAAATAACGAATTTAGGTTTATTCATTTTATAGAAAAAAGTTGGGAAGTGAGGGCTAACGACTTAAACTTAATACCAAGCAGTCTGTGCACAAGCAATCCAATCAATTTTTGAAGTTGCCAGCTTATATATCCCTTGAGCGTAATTCAAAAACTTTTAAAAGCTTGTGCTATTTTCGAAATTGGTTTATTAAGACAAAGTTCTTGTAAATTCAATTATCAAAACTATAAAGTTTGCCCTCGCATGTATATGTGTGTGCGTGTGGTGCGTAAATGAACGATGCCTGTATTTGTCGTTTTTGCTGTGTGCTTAAAATATTACGTATACGACAACATGCACTCAATAAGTTTGTGCATTTTATGACAATGAGGTTGGCGTCGCTCGCTTGCTCTATATCTATGACCCTCTATAGCAACTCCTGTCAAGCATATCAGATCATCATATATATATATATATACCAACATGCTTGAAATGCATCCAATGCCATTGGCGTCCCTGTACTCGTCTGGCTATGAACACATCTATTTTGTAAATGTTTTCCGTGTTATTGTTGGTTTTGTGTGTATTTTAAGTTTATTCATGTTATGACGCATGTGTGTGTGTTAGTGTATTTGCTGGCATTTTGTATCTCATGTCGTGCGACAATTTATATTTATAATTTCATATTGTTTTAAACTTATAGACGAGGGTTGCCTTTTATATTTTGGCAATTTGGCAACCTTAATGTTGCAATGTGGCAACTGACGGCTCTATCGTGAGGTTCGCCATTTTTGAGTTTATATGAACTCACAATGTTTTGATATATGAGCGCTACTTGTGTTGTTTAGACTAACTTGAAAGATTTATCTCGGCCAGAAAATGAAATTAGATCATACATATTTTCGTGCGATTATTTCTTACAAGTTTCGACGTGGATTACCTCAAGAACAGCGCTTGGATGAACTTATTTCAATTTTTGCCGATGAAGCTCCAATTAGGACCAACCAGTGTTTATCGATGGTATGGTGAAGTCAACCCAGTTCGTAGTTCACTTCAAGACGAATTTCGTGAAGGTTGTTCAAAATCAGTTGTTGTTTCGGAGACCATAGATGCTGTGCGCAAAGTGATAGATCGTTATGTGATCTCTCATGATATTGAGACAACTTCAGGCAGTTGTGGGGACCAGCATACATTCAATATTACCTGAACATATGTTCGCGTTGGATGGATCGCACACAATGTGTCAATCGCTCAAAAAAACGCTCGTGTCGATTGGTCAAAAGAAATGCTCAAAAAATACCGAAACACGTCTATGACACCTTGACAGTTGATAAATCATGGACCAACGCGTATGAGCCCGAAACTAAACAACAGTCGACTGTATGGATGTTTCCCAAATCGCAACTGTAGCACTAGAACAAGGCAGAACACTCAATTCTGAGTGATTCACAAGCATTTGTTTGTCAGTTATTATCTTCCAAGAAATCAGGCAAACCAACAGCCGACGAAGGATCACTCTTGACCACCACAATGCGAGCTCTCACGCAACGGCTCAAACAACCTGCATTTTCGAGCACTCAAAACAACGATTTGATATTTAATACCATATAGTCCTGACTTGGCCGCGATTGACGGCTTTTAAACAAAATGAGAGCTTAACGTTTTTCAAACACTAAAGATGCGCTGTAGAATTCATTTTCATAAGAAACCTCAATCAAAGTGGCAGAGTGCTTCGAAAATTGGTTCAAAGGCATGCAAAAGTGTATAGATCTTAATGGGGAATATGTATTTGTTGTACTGTAATCCCGAAGTATCAAAGTCAACCCTCTTAAACAAAAACAAAAGCAGTTTAAACTGCACTTAATGTTTTTTTGTTATCTTTGCTGTCAAGCGGCATTTATCGTTATCGCAATCGTTATTGTTTTTACGCTATATTCGATTGTTTATATTTATGGCAAATTTATAAAAAGTTTTTACTTGTTGTCTCTTTGCAGCTATAATTGTTTTCCCAAAAGCATAATTAGCTTGACATTTTATTATCCGCCATCTAGTTGATTTATTTTATTTGTTTATTACATTTGTTGCTGTGCAATTTGTTGCAAATTTAATTAAAAAACTTGTTCACACAAGGTATTACCGGTAATCGTTTCGGTTTGCCACATCGATTTAAATCGTTTATATGCAAGTTATATTTTAATTGGTTTGGCTGGCAGACTGACCCAATAAGTTTGCAGCAAACTTTATACCGGACATACACTTTATTTTGGCCGTAAAAAGGCGTTATAAAAGTTTAAGAAAAACACATTGCTTAAATGTTGTAAAGTTTTTATTGCATTACTTAAGCTTGCGTCAGCATATAAGCTATTTATGGTTTTTTTTTCGCACTTCTTAAGTAGCAAATAAAGTTTTGCGATATAAAATAAATCTGTTGTGGTTTTTGTATGAATACCATATGATATGGGAGTTTCAAATGGGGTCATGATGAAGTAGTTGTTACTTCGCAAACAAGCAGCATATTTTGCGAGATATATTGTTCCAGAAATGTGTGTCAACAGCTTTAAATAATAAATTGTAAAGTTTAAAAATTTCTTAACATAAACATTTTTGATAAGCTTAAGAATCTAGTTGCCGAGACTTAACTATAAACTTTTTATGCTAAAAGTAAGTTTTATTAAGTATACGCAGGGTGGCTTGGAATCTGAGCACACAGAAACCAAATGATATGTTGAATCTTACAAAATATTCCTGCTTTTGCTGGATAGCTTTCTAGTATTATAAATTTTCACCATTCTTTTTACTTAAAATAAACACTTAAATTTTGAATTGAAAAAAAAGAAACACAGTCATTATGGCAGCTTTTGGCCATAATTGAAATGAAGTTAATATAAATGAAAAAAAATTACGTATACGTTATGGGTTTAAGTACACGAAGTGATTAATATTAAATGTACAAATAAATTAAGATGATAACGCTTACGAAATATTACTTGTTTTGCATTTGGTTGAAACTTATAAAGTCTGAACGTCAGTCTTCCTAAAATAATAATGAATTACGTATACGCATGGTGTACGAGGAGAATTATTAAGGCAATATTGTTATTAATTCATTTAATTGATTAGTGCAACTATTCATTGTAAGTGAGCTCTTCGCCACAGTTTAAACTTTTATGTAAAATTAAGCTAAAATTAGAATTAATAAGTTGGCATTTAAAAATTTAACTCTCAAATAGCGAAGGCAGTCTTCAATTTTAGATAATTAAAAAACTGAAATATTTTAAGATATATTTTGTACTTTTCACTTGATGAATAGCTTCTTTTCAGTAAATCAGAAAGAAATTACTTTACCTCTCGGCTGTATGGATATTCTATTATTCTGAGAGATTCAAATGTTATGTTTATTATTTAATAGTTTTTCACTCTAAACACATTTTAGCGGAATACAAGGAACGTTTTTCTGATGTAAAATAAGAATTCTCACTGAGCAAATCAAAATCAGTCATCGGTCAAATTGAAAAAGCTGCCAAGTGAAGCAAGTAAAGCAAAATTATACTTAATTCGAAATTATTTATAAAATTAGAATAACAATGCTTAGGCTTTCAATGATTTCTAATCTTTAGTAGCTTTATTATTATTAAAGTTTAAGCTGAAAAATCGTTTTTCGGCAACTGTGCAGTGTAGAAGGTAATTCAATCGTTCGTTTTTTATGAAATTTTGTGTTAATTCAATTCTTTTCTGGACAGACTTATATGAAATAAACAAATTTTTGGAGATAATTTTATTTATTTTTGGATTAGATAAAGCATTAGCTTCATTATTTCCTTGAACACGAGAAGTGTAGGACATTTATAAAATGCAGCCTCTCTCAGCTATACTTAGCTCGAAAGAACATGAATTTGGTAATGCGAAAATCATGTTGAAATGAAATTCTTTATTTATTAAATCTTCTCTTTGTTGCAGAGAATTTAAACTCATTATTCAAATCTTAATCTTAGTCAGAACTAAATAATTGTATTTTGTGTACGCATGGTTGGTCGTTGCGGTTCAGTCGACTTTGGCTGTAAATTTTGTTTGATTCTCTTGCAAAAGGATTCGGATGTGATGCCAGCTTTTTCAGGAGTTTCGCATTTTTCTTCGCTAGTATTTCAATTGCGTACTTGATTTTGAGGTCGCTTTGGATGTTTTCATTCTGTAGCAAGAAACCAGGAATGACCTTAGTGCTAGTTGTAATTTTTTGAAAACTTTAAAGTTAGAAGCATGATTTCAATATAGAAATACTGTTTTCAAATCATCCAGACGTAAGCATTTTACACTAAACACTTTAAATAACCAAACCTTGAATAACTAAAAAATTTGGGATAGGCTCGATATTAAAATCAATAAATCTTTTACTTTCGATTTGTACCAACTTTACTTACAAGACTTTCTTCCCAGCCCTCTGAGAAAGAGTTCAAGAAGCTATAATTACCAATTACCGAACGTTCCCGCACATTTCGCTCGTTAAACGCAGTCAAAGTATTCAACATACCATTTCCCTTCAAAACCCTTTAGCAGTCATAGGCAAAACAGTCCATTGGGAGCAGCACAAAGTTTTATGCCAGATTCGTGACTGGCCCTTATGCTCGTTGAGAATTTTTTTTTGCTGCATCATAGCGAATGTACTGTTTGTTATTGATATATTTTTTTGTTTTCCCCAACTCCCATACTCCATAATGGACCTCCAGTTTGCCTCCACAAAAAAAGGAAACTTTTTGCTGTAGCCCTGAACTCAATTAGTGTTGTATCCTTTGGGCTTATCATATTGCTGTTATGGTTAAGTCATGGAGCAGCAGGCGAGGGAAGTAAGTACGCTGTCTGGCGCACATTTAATATTACTTTTTCATTTCTGGCTGATTGATGCACAAGATATGTATTAGATTTCGCCAGAGGCAGAGCAAGTTCAGCCGGAACGGGTGCGGATGCGACAGCAACGGGTATTCCCCGTAAAACAAAAGTGATAGCAAGTCAGCGCATCTTTGATTGCTGGCAGCGCTCCAATCCAATGAAGCGGTAACTCAGCTGAGTGCTTCGCTTTGTGCTATTTGCTGGGGAATAGAGCGCATTCGCAGTGCGACGCATCGTAAATCATGTACATAAAAGTCATCTTGCCAGTTACAGCTACCTGGAAACTAACGTCAGTACCGTCCCACTCACTGACTACCTAGCCTCTTGGAGCCTAATCTTTGTTGCCTCGCTCTCCCACCAAGTTGGCGTATTTTAGTGATTACCAAATGCCAGCTGCTTGAGAAAACATAATTTTTCTTCTTAGAAAAAAGAGCAAAAGCAAAAGTTTTTATAATTTTTTTTTTTTACCTTTTGTTGATATAGAATTCACATTACAATAGCAAAGTTTCCAAAAGTTGTTGCAATTTCTTTTTTTTTTTTTTGGACAGCCTTGAAGGCGTTTTTGTAGGCTAACAGTTTTATTGGCTGTCAAAAGTTTTTCTTTGGGGAGGGGATTTTGGATTATACTCTATTTGCGTTGATGATTAGTAGAATGCTAACTTTGTTGGAAACAATTTTGATGTAGACAAAGTATTTTTAATGAATGTGAAGTATTTAGTGGAGCAGCTAAGTTGGAATGATATATCAAACTCTTGACTTTGTTTATGGGGTCTATGTGGTTGTCTGAGAAATTTGCAATTTGAACTCAAGATTAGGGTTGGACTGTCATAATTAATATTATGCTATCATTAAGAAAATAATAAAATTCCACAAATAGTTCATTTAAGTCTGAGACCAAACTTCATTGTCTTGTAAACATCAGTGCATGCTCAAATACTCTATCTTGCATTGACGCCCTCTAGCTAGCAATTAGTAAAGGCTGATAACTTACGGGCATGTTCGACTTCGGCTAATGTCTCATTCTGGCCTAGTTGTTGAAAAAAGGAAGAAATTTGATGAGGCAGACGGGGTTTTTCGTATGATACAAAGAAAGTGAAGTATATACCAACAAGATAATCTGATATTCTTAATCTCAGGCACCAGAAATGCCTGCTGATTGGATTGCATTTGAAAATCTAGGGAAATTAAATTCTGAACATTGAATATTAAGAGGTATTTCTCACTGAGGGGTTGTTGATTTGCTTCGTCTGATGCTATTATGTGCCTCATTTGTATATCCCTAACTTCGTCAGCTTTTATGTCAAAAACCTTATTCGCTGGGCGTCTTTGTCCCTACGAACGACATGACCGAACTACCGCAGTCATGGTGCCGTAATACACTGGACGACATCTATGTTGTTTTAGAGCTCATACAGCTTATGGTTCGCTCGGATGTGTCCCAAATTCGAAAGGGACCGAAGATAATTTTTCTCTAGAACATTTTAAGCGCAGCTGCATTCGTCCGCAACACAACCCATGCTTCTAGGGTATCTGCTACACATTGGCTTACTAAGACCATAATCCATCCACCACACAACCCATGCTTCTGCGTCATATAAGAAACCGACACGATGAGCGATTATTTTGTCAATCGAGAGAGGTATCTGCTAGATATTTGCTTACTGAGATGATAGTAAAACCTATTGGTTTAGGTGATTCTTCGCCTTATCTTTAGGCTGATATTATTGCCAGTGTGAAAGGCGGTTTTACGGTATTTGAATTCCATGACTATTTCAAAAGTGTAGCTGTTTGCTATATCATGGCAGCCTAGACACCTTGCATCCCTATACTTTGTCTGACCCTATCAACCGCAAGATCCACTTTTCGCTGACTCTTTATGGATTGTGAAAAACGCTGAGGTGATATCTCGCTAACGATGTCCTATGATGACAATATCATCGGTACGATAAAGGGTCATCTTGCCTGAAATCGAAATGATCGAACGGTACTAAAGCTTTCGAAGACATAATTTCCTACCTTGACAGAGCTTATGGTAGTGATCAACGTCAATCCGCAAAGTCGAATCCAATTCGAAGTAATTCTGCACTCTTACTGTGTTGCGCATAGATATTCCCTTATCGAGCTACCGACTACAGCTCTAGGAAAATCTATATTAATTGAAGATACCGCCGTTTCGGAATCGGCCATAAAATCCCTGTTCTCTACAAGCAACTATTAATAGAGATTTCTCCATGCTCCGTCTTTGAAGGTATAACCATAGTCAAATTAAATAAATTTATTTTTTCTTTTAATTCCTAAAAAATATAGACCAGAGTTTTAGGATTCTTTAAAACCGCAAATAAATAAACAATAATTATATAGACAAAGAAAATTTTCATAGTCAAATGGAATAAATTTATTTATTCTTCTACTTCTTAAAAAATTAAGACAATATATTTAGGATTCTTTAATCTTAAATTAAAAAATTAAGACAATATATTTAGGATTCTTTAATCTTAAATAAAAAAACAATAATTTTATAGATAAATAATTAAAAATTTTCGTGGAAACACTGTTTAACTGAAAAATATAATTTAAGTTATACTTTTTGTGATATATGATTTATGTGTTCATTTTCAGTTTAAATTAGTTGCAAATTATTAATGTTGCATGCTTCTAGTAATTGTTAGCTCTCTCTCAACTCAATTCCGCAAAGCTAAGTTAATCAAATCCATATAAATATTGTATCCCCCCTAGCAACAATGTAGACGTTTTATCTTTGTATCTTTGCATTAAATACAGTTTTGTGCGTTAAATTTATTGTTAATTGTTTGTCCTAAATTTTTTATATGCATACATGCCGTCCCTTTTTACTTAAAGCTATTGAAACGACCCTTTGCCTTAACAGCTGCCCAGCAAATAGCCCAAAAAAAAATATAAATTTATATCGTATTATACTATATATGGTCATAAAGAGTATCAAAATATTTGCTATAACGAATTCAATCTTCCAGCCTATTTATTATTTTATTTGTATTTATTTGGGCAAGCAAATCCTAAAAGTTTGGCTTCAGTTTTTTGTTCCTTTTATTGTTGTGTTTTTCGTGTTATCGAAGTTGTTTTTGTTCTTTTTTATTTTTTTTATAGCTGAAACGTGCCAAAATTATTTATACCAAACGGAAATATTCATTCACGCGAACTAATGAAGTGTCAAAAATGGCTGACTGAGTGAACCTTCGCTTAGGTTTTTTTAAGGTAAAATGGCGGACCCTAAAAGTATGCAAAGGTTTATAGTTTTACATGTTGTAAGTGTGGCCAAGTGTGTTTGTGAGTGTGTGGTAGTGATTGTGTGGTAGTGTGTGTGGTAGTGATTGTGATAGTATGTGTGTGCGTGCCTATGTGCATTGGCCTTGATAACTGCTTATTGCTTGTATATGCAAAGCGCGAAATATCTCAGAGTGAGCAAGTGTGTGAGTGTAGCTGTGTGTGTATCTTCATACAGCTGTGTGTGTGTGTGTGTGTGAGTATGACCATGTGAGACTGCTGATGTATGTGTGTGTGTGTGTGTATGTGTTTTAAAATAGCTTAATAACCTAGAAGTAGCGCGTTGATGTAAATGTTTGCATTTGAAAGCAAAAACAAACAAACAAGCTGCTTGGCCAAGCTGTACAAGCTGCCAGTTGCCTTTATTAAGCAGATATATATATATATAAATATATATGTACATATGAATACATATACGAATATTACGTATACGTATTGGAGGTTGTTTATGTGCTGCTGATGACTGCGTGTATGAATGACACTTGAATGCCAGTCGAGCTGCGTCGAGTATGTAAAAGTCAAAGTCACTGCCGAAACACTTCATGATGTATCATTTGGTGTATCATTTTGATATATTTCATTTGGTCAGGCAGCCAGCCCAACTGCTCGCAACTGCACTATGGCGCGTATGGCGAAGATTAAGGTAAAAATAAACTTTTTGGACAACATTTTTGGACAAAACTTCACTCAAGTCACTTTAATGAGTAGTTGGCATTAAAAAAGTAAATCAAATCAAAATGAAATTGGCAGCAGCTGTTTAGATCATGTTCGCTTGGGTTTCATGGAGCACATGACGTATGCGTAATATTTCTTGCTTATTTTTGTTTTCGACGCTTCAAGGCCTATTGATTAATGTAGCTTTTGAATTGTTTAAAAAATCGTAAGTAAAATATTTATATGTTAACATAGCTAGATGTTCGCGGCTGCTGCTCAACAATAGCATTTGCATCAGCTTGCATGTTGCTGGGTCGGTTCTATTGAGCACGTGACGTATACGTAACGCCATGTATTCATTGACGTCTTTAATTAGTTCTTCGCTGATTTATAATGAAATAATTTCTTTCTTTGAGTTGTCGAAAGTTATTTCCGCAAAAAAAAGGTATATTGGGCATAAAAATTTTAGGGAGATTTCATAAATTTTATAAATCTTAGCTTGAAACGAAGGTATTTGGTGCTTAAACTTTTGGGAAGCCTTTCAAACAGCAGAAAAAAAGCTTACAACTTGCAGATATGTCATGAATAGCCATTAGGCTACATCGTAGGCTTGAAAAAACAGGACTAGAGTTTATAGAAATGGAGGGTTTCTTAAACGAGAGTTGTTCCATGTTGAGGGCGAGTTTCTTATCAGGCAGTAGATGTTTTTATATATTCTTCAACCCTAGACAGCACTGCATTTGATTTTCTGTTTGGCCAGAATTATTCCACATAGTATTCTCAGGCATGTGCTGCTGAAAACCTGCAGATCTATACATTCTCTTTATGGTAAAGTATGTCTCACTACCGTACAGCAGGATGGATTTGACAGACGGATTGAAGATACTGAGTTTTGTTTACCGGCTTGGCGGTGCAATCCTTCGAATGCTGAACGAGCTTTCGTAAGCCGGCTCGAGACATCATCATCTACACCACCATTGTTGGAGACAACCGTCATCTTACCTTGATACCACTTTTTTTTATTTGATTCTCCCTTTGTTTGGGGATACAACTAAGTTTAGTTGAACTTATGACTAAATTATAATCAAGTTTGTTAATTAAAAAAATTGGAGCGAGGAAAATAAAAAATAAAACTAAACAGTGTCCCTCATGGGTGAAATCTGTGCAGATATGCAATGTCTCACATCTGGATCTGGCTGCAAACTTGGTTTTACCAAAAAAAAGTATGGTCTCTACTTTCCCACTTGGTTTTTAAATGATCTCCTCCTTTCGTTTCCAGATGATGTTAAACTTTGTATGATTACAACAACTGCAATGACTACAACGATTTTTGCATAAATTTACTTTTTCTTACATAATATTGAAAGCATGCAATTGTCAATTGTCAATCAAAATGCAAAGTTTTACATTTTCGCCCCTTATTTTGCAACCTTCTTTTCACAGTCTTCTACCTTCGCATGCATCCATAGTGAATGCGATCTCGATGATTTGTTTGATTACAAGCTTAATAATTCAACCTTCCTATCCCTATAATCTTTAGACTAGTAATGGCTGTGAATTTCTAAAGATTCGCAGTCTTTGGGAGCTTTATAGAAAAAAAGTATTACCATATTTGGTATTTTTTACCATAGTCGGCCATGCGTACCCGCCTCCAAGCGGGTCGATTCCACTCTGCATATTGTTGTATCGACGCTATTTACGTAGAAAATCTCTATTCATTCAAGACACCGCCATTGGGATTAGATTTATAGGTCTCTGTACTATACGAACAGCTTTTGATATCTCCATGCTCTGCCGTTGGAACGATGAACATAGTCAAGAGGAATATTTTGATTTATTTATTATTTTGTCCCATAGTATGCTCTGGTCAACGAGCAGCTTGTTGCCCACGACATCCATACATTAAAACGTAATTTAATGCCCTGTTATCGATCTTGTTGCAGCCGAAAAGCAGACTACACCTAAATTACAATTAAACCTAATTTTCATGTTGCGCGCCACTCTGGCGGCCAGGCAACGCTTTTTTGGTAGTACCCCTTGCCCCAACCGTCAACTACCAAATACGTTTTGTTGCCTTTCTTCATCACTTTTTTTTTTGTCTTTCATTTGTCTTCCAGTCTTACCCGCACTATCCGTCGTATTTTCGTATTTTCATTATCATTCGTATTTTGGGGCAAAGCGTCGCTGGGGCATAGCTGCTGCCCCCATTATAATGTATCAAAGGCGAAGGAAATTGAAAGCGTAGCGGGCAGGGTTGGGAGTGTGTGCGGTAGGCAGTGTTGGAAGGCGACGAGTCAGCAATACTGCTTGTCTATGGTAGCAAAGAAATTGAACGTAATTGTTTGTCGCTAGTTCGCTGAATTTGTATGTATGTGTGTGTGTGTGTGTGTGTGTGTGTGACTGTAACTATGTGGGTGTGTCTTTGGCTGTGTGCCTGTATGTGTGCGTGTGTATTTTGTTAGGCTTTGATTTGTTTTATTCACTTAAACGTATTCCATTTTAGGTTGGATAGTATTCACTATGTATATGTAGGGATGCGTATGTATGTGTGTGTGTCTGTCTGTGTGTGCGTGTATTTGTATGCGGCTGATTTTTGTATCTATTTACATTAAGGCTACAAATTTTGTTACTTTTGGCCATCTCTATATATGTCTATATATATATATATGGATATACCCTAAAGTTAAGTAGGGTGTGCGCCCTCCTCAGTTACCCATATTATACTATATTGAATATTGAATGAAATAGGCCGAATCGAACTGTACTGAACCGAACTGAACTTATTATGAACCATGACACTGACTAGTGACAGGTTACGTTTATGCGATATGTTTGGGGTATTTGTATTTTGACAGTTGTTTTTTTCCTTCTTCATTTCGAAATTTTCCTGAAATTGCGTGATTTATTAAAGTTGGAAAAACTGGCTAGAATTTAATTCGAATGCAGCTTTTAAGGAATGTATAGTTTATTGTAATTTAGTGTATATAATATTAAGTTTTCTGATTTAGTCTTATAATTCATAAGCGGTACACACGGCGCTATTAGTACACACAGAAATAGATACGCCTGAAGTAATAATAGCATTTCTTTAAATTATGAAATAATTCGCTTAATATAGAAAATTTCTTCTCGTGTTTTGCATACTTCAATTGTAGGTTCTGTATTTGTTAAGTTCTGGACACGCTCAAATGTAAAGCGAAGTAATTTTGTCAACGTAAACTGAAAAGTTAAAAGCAATGTATGTATCTATTCAATATTATTTGCAAATTTAATCTTTTTTAATTATTGCTTTTTAGCAAGAAATTTAGTAAATCTGTACGAAAATCTATGCCTGCTTTATGAAATAACTGACATGAATGTCTTTTAGTTTTTCATTGTAAAACAAATTGGTTATGAAACTATTTTGATCAAAACGTATAAGCCACAAAATGGTGAAACCAATTTACCAAAAAAAAAAGGTTTATATAGTTTGCGCTATATTGTGATAATGTCAAAAAATGCTACTTTTTGTATTTTTCTAGAAAACGCAAAAAAAACATGCGTTTTGCGAAGGAATTTGAAAATCCAAGTTAATTTTTGTAAAAAATAATATTGTAGAAAAACGATGAAAATGCAAAAACGCCATCTGGCGGCATTCAACATTTAAAAAATATGCCAAATAGAACGCTGAAATCGCTTAGCCACAGCAGAAGAGAAACCTTTGTTATAATTATTATTATTGAAATGTTCAATAAAAATACTTCTCTTTAAGTAGTAATTTAAGAACTTAGTCTATTAACAAATGACCAATGTGTCTTAATTCATTTTTTTGCTGGTGTCCTTAATTACGCTTCTAGGCCGAGCTCTGTTTCAGGCACCTTGAGGATTCTGTTTTGTAGCTATATATTCTATATCATAAGGGTATGTCCAATACATCTGCACTTTCTCGTCAGGATTTCTTTGTCTATAGGGATTTGTTTGTATATTTTTCACAAATGGGCATTTGAAATTAATCGGGGATATGGAATATTTAGTATACTAAGCGTCAGTTGGCAAAGGTCTGCAGTGTACGAATCGACTCTGTTTTTAAATGCCAGAGGACAATAGTGAGTCCGAAATGGGTGACATAAACGATTGGAAGAAAAATTTCTTAGTATTAGACGGAGATTTTGAAGCTTAGGCTGACGATAAGCAAAACAGTAGTTTAAAAATATTATAAATAAGGTTATTTCCGTTGAATATGATTATCGCTACAAAGATGGAACATGGCGGTAGCTCTATAATTAGCTGGTCCAGTGTCTGTATGTTAAGTAATAGAGATTTTCAATGCGATAACGAAACCCGCAAAAAAAAAAATAATTAAGGCCATAAAAATAATTAATTAATTTTCTTAGTCTGTTATTTTGACTCAGTTTATGTAAAAGTTTGCATTGTAGTACGAAAAATTTGTGTACTTGGTGTATTTGTCTAGCACTGACCTAGCTAGCAAATAAATAGACACTACTTACCTAGGAAAATCTGTATCCTTGTTCGGATACGGTTCTAAACCGTAAGTCTCAGTTTTCTGATGCTTGATTTGGCAGATCATAATAAGTTAAGTTAGCGAAAGAGATGAATTGAATAGATAGTTCATAAGATAGAAAATCGTAAGTGTTATTATTGTTAGATAAGAGGTATTGGATATACAATACGGCAGTGCTAGAGTTCGAAAATCATTAGTTACTCTGGATGGAATGACAACTTTGCTCAGAAGTGCGTTAGAGTCACTGCATCAGAGTAAGAGTATTAATTTTAATTTTTTCAATTTAATTTCATTAGGCGAAGTCAATCGAATGTTAGTATATCAATTGAAACCCAGAGGTGCAAAAATGTGTCACAAAATACTTCAACAATATCACGATAATGTGCGAATTGTATAAACTTTGCGAAAAGTGACAATAAACAAGCAGTTAAGTCCAATGAAAGCGGCTTAAGCCAACTTGCTTGCAATTTTCTAATATGTTTTGCCTGGAAACATTGCCCTGCTGGCTTTTCCAGACACATACACAAACACAAATACCATCTCTCTCACACACACACACACTGACACACACAGACTGACAGTGTGTGTGTGTAAACATATATGCATGTCAAACTCGTGTAGCTTAAATATTGTCTTTTTTTTTTTTTTTTGGTGGCCTGTGGCATCAACGAACCTTGTGTGGATTTATTTATTCAAGCGTGTTTTGTTTCTGTATTTCGCATGCTGTGTGTATGTATGGAGGATATGTATGTATGCAGGATATATATGTATAGAGTTTGTATCAGTAGTCAGTGCTCAGCATTCAGTATTTTTTTTGCTGGGTATTCAGTACTCGGCATTTCTTGATATTTGTTTAGAATGCGCGAGGAGACGCGATGCTTTTGCCGCCGGCTTTTACATGTTGTTGTACATTTTTTGCCTTTGAGGGATTTCCTCAAATATTTTATGAGCGTGTGTGTGTGTATGTGTGTGTGTGTGTTGATGTATTGTGGCTCAGTGACGTAGATGTCCTTGTGATGTGTGGGAAAAATGGCGTTTTACCTTGAAAACTACTTGTGCTCATTATCCTAACAGCTTTAGGCTTTTATTAAAATTATTAACTTATTCATAGGGAATGTGTTGGTTAAGTATGTCCTTGGATGCGTGATATGGTTACTGTATTTGAAAAGAAAATGGCGGCGTGGCCATATTTTCCGATAACCCAAAAGTGGCTTGGCAATCTGACTTTTGGCATACATTTAATACAACTTTTTATCTAAACTCTTCAGTAATGTCATGCCCTCATTGTTAAACTTTTATGAAAATTATTAACGCATTTATAAGGATTTTGTTGATTATGTATGTCCTTGGACGAGTTATTTATTTACTTAACTATGGAGCTGGAGAAGAGACATATTGCAGGTCGAGCTGTTTGGTCATAATTCCGGCCAGCCCAAAAGTTTGTCAAGCTGATATTTGTTAAAAATTTTATGAATTTTTTTCAAAACTCTTTAGCAGAGTTCGTTCCGACTTTGTTAGTGCCTGGGCACTTTCGCTGTGCTCATTACCTCTTGCAACTTTAGCCGACACCCAAACATTTTTAGTACTTCTGTTATTGCTTCCAAATTCCTTCAAATTTGCATTTTCAACGAATATTGCTTTAAATTATAAGAAAAATAGTAGTCCGATTGGGCTCTTTCAACCTTGTGCGACCCACAACAAACTTCTGGTTTTTTCTGTTACTGCTAACTTGAATCCTTAAAATCGCCACCGTCACCGTATCGTATTTTAAATTATACGAATCTTGGGTGAACTATTAGTCTCTTGCAATTTGAAGCAAAATGCAACATAACTTTATTTTTTGTTTGTTTAAATCCGATTTTTTCAACGAATCGAACTTTAAATTATACCAAGTTTCGCTGTACTATTGTGATCTTTCAATTTTAGGTAAACCCCAACACATTTTTTTTTTTGTTTTTTTTTCTCTTAATGCTTTCATGAATCTTTCACATCCCCAATTTCACCCAATCGAATTTTCATTTACTGCTGTGGACAAAAAAAAACACCGAAAATTTGTTTATGTTTCAAAAAATCTTTAATTTTTCTAAATCTATTACGCCTTCAAAATAGCCGCTTTTTCCGATTTTCGAAACAATCAGAAAAGTGCTTTTGCGGGATCGCCTTCAGCTCGTTCTTCGCTTCCTCAATCAAACCAAATTAATGACCACAAGTGGTGTTTTGAGTTTAGCGAATAGACTGAAGTTTGACGGCGAATTGGGTGTTTGTGGAAGAATATGAGTCGAATTTTAGAGTAAAATGTTTGCGAAATACGAGTATCAAACCAAACCAATCAAAAACAAATTGCTTCACGCAAACGACGCATAACACTCAGATATTGCTCCTTATTGACAGTTTTATCGCTTGGAAGGAATTTCAAGTGCACTACACCATGTAATCACTTCCCTGTACTTTTTCCCACGAAGTTTCGGTTGACTCTTGCTATTTTAGCCGACACCCAACATTTTGTAGTTTTTTTTATCTTATTGCTTCCTCGAATCTTTACATATTCCATCTTCACCGAATCAAGTCCTAAATGACATCAAGTTTCGTTCTACTATTGAGCTCTTGCATAACAAAACAAACTGTTTGCTTGAATTCTTAAAATCCCCCACTTACACCGCCACTGTGCGCTTTTGTATGCTCTTGCACCCCAGACCTAAACGTATTTGCCATCAAGCTCAATCAAACTGAACTGTAGTTTGGTTTTTCGCTTATGAATGCCAATCAACACGCATACGCCGTGTGGTACACGTCTGCCCTTTGCGTGTACATCAAAAACGTTTTTCGTATATAGACGATATCCATATATACGACGAGTGTACCCAGCAAATCTCGTGCACGCACAACATTTTAGCATCTCATAAACCTAATAAGCATACAGCACACAACAACAATAGGAATAAGGACAACAAGCAAACAAGGATAAACCAGAGATACTTGGCGGAATGACCACTTGCTCGAAATACTCATTAGTTGGGCAATTTATTAGCCATGATAAATTGTGACGTAGCATCATCCAGAGCTAGCAACTTGGCAGCGAACATTTCCACAAAGTGTAACTTAGTGTTTAGCATAAATATGAATTTAGTAGGTAGCTGCAAAATGGTAGATACGATTTCGGAGATTTAGCGCAAAAAAAGGGTGTGCGTGCAGAGCTGGAAGAGGTTTGAGAACTTGTGTGTTTTTCGGTTGATGGTTTTCGTTGCTTTATTATAACTGATGGCATGTAATATTAAATAATTATCTCATAATTTAAGAAAATGCGTACATTTTTTGTTTTGTAGAAAAAAAGTGTAGCCTATCCAACAGGCGCAGCGTGAGTAACGATGGCGGCAAGGAATTTATAGTAAAAAACAAAAAATGTTGAAAAGAAAATATTTTGCTGATGTCATTTGAGGAAGTGAAGTGCTTGTTTCGCTTGATTTTGTTTATTAAATGAAATCGAATTTTTATTGAGAACATTGGAATTGTTTTTATTGAAGTACGAAGCGATTTAGTGATGTTGCGATTTTGTTTATTCTGCGCAGGGAATTCACTACTTGAATTTTAACCGATAAGCTGCATGATGCACCAAGTAGAAGGATATTGATAAAACTGCAAAAGAATATGGGTGTAGTACAAGGAAATTCATTATTTTTGCATGGAATTGCAGGCTTTATTTATTATAGTTAGAATAATTCGGTTTAGATATTTGAACGTTTGTTCGATAAAGTGTTGCCATTTCAAAGGTAATGTTTCTCTCTCGTTCCTATACTCGTAATAACCATAGTTGGATCCAATTTAGGTCAAATATGTGCGTATTTCTTCGAGAACTTGTTGCCATTTTAAAGGTAATTTCTATGTTACTCTCTCATGGAAGTCCACGGTCCTATAGCCAAAAAATTGAGACAGTTGATTTTGACAAGCTTCTCTTGAAGCAAATTTTTTACTCGCAAAATTGTTTGCCATGGACAGGAATAGATGGTATTCACTTGGTGCTATAAACCTTCCAACCAAGCTCTCGGAGCTGCTGGAGAGTCACTATCGATGTGGTTGGCCTAGCGTTGTCCTGATGGAACACAATTTCTCTGCTATTGAAAGCTTCTGTGTGATGGCTTTCTTCAGACGTCCCAATTGCTGAGTTCCGAGTTCCCTAGTTTTTTGCATAAAAAAAGTTACTGTAGTTACATTCTGCCTATAATTAATATATTCTGAAGTTCCTGTACGACAAAAGCAGCATTACTAAATAATGTACCAGTCTTAGTTATCTTTTTTCCCAAAAGTCGAGTTCCTTCTCAGGCATTTCAATGGTCGGTCCATTCGGCATAATTGCCACAATCAATGGATAATCAGCAGGGTTTAGTTTGTGTGCCATTTGGTTTCTATAAATGAAACATCTTCAAATCGACCAACTCATAAAAATGATGATAACTCGATGTTCGTGGCTTTTCCTCAACAATGGCTCATACGACTCTAATGCTTTGATCGGAACATCTTGTTCGTTGTCTGGATGCATGGCTGGCATTACTAACAAAACTAAAATTCACCAATTTTGACGTATAAATTCGTTCGTCTTATTGTGTCAGCATCCTGCACGCATAGGTTTTCACAATTGAGAAGTTATTTTAAGGAAGTTCTTTGGGGTGAGAACTGTTCCATAGTATAAACAACCCGTCCCACCCTTCATATATTAAACAGACCTTCTCTTATTAAAAAATTCAATCAGCTCGTTGTAGCAAATTAAATTTAACTTTAAGGACACAATTCAAATTCGGTCAAAGTACAGCGAACATATGGAAAGGGTTTACTACCTCAATACAACATCAAACCTCACAGATAAGAATGTCAATTAAATTTCTGAGGTTTGCTGCTTTTATTCAAAAATATTGACCAGAAATTTTATTCAAAGACTTGAAATTTTATTAACAAAAACCAATTCTGAATAGAAAGAAAATCACCAAAACGAAACGGAAATTAAATTTTACACAAATTAAATTATTTTCACTTGAACTCAAATGCAGAATGTTTTTCAGGAATTCATTAAATCACTTAAAAACTTTTTGCACCAGAGCAAAGCATTGAATATAAAAATTTTATTAAGCTTTGTGCGGGGGTGGGCGGAATTATTTTTGGGGGGAATGAAAAAGCAAACTAATGAAGCTAAAATAAGCTTGTAAGTTGGAATAAATGAATTTTAGTTGTTAGGTATTATTAATGTTTCTATGACATTATTAATGATAGTAAATGATTGATTTGCCATTAAGTCAACTCCAAATGACACTTTATTTTGGATACCATACCATTATAGACATGAAGAATATAATTTATTTAAGCGCAATTTGAACAAAATAAAATCACATTATTAGCTGCTTAAAATTCATTGTGACATTATCATAAAAATGCACATAAAGACAGTCTGCTGAAGCAAATCTTCTTGTTAATTCTCAAAAGAAAGAAACAAAAAAAAAACAGTTTCAATGTTGTCTGGACGTTTATAATTTATAATGAAACTAAAGTGAAACTGACTGTATTAAAATTTAATTTATGCAAAAAACCTTGTAGTAACAAAAAAAAAAAACTGAAATCTTTAGTTGCAAAGTTTGTAAAAAGCTGTTTGCCAAATTGGTAAGGATTGGGTTGAAAATAGTTAGAAGTGTTTATGAACAAATACAGGGTGGGACATTTAAAGTGAAAGCAACGGACTTTTGCCAGCAGTTACACATCGACTAAGGTCGCGTAGGAAGCTTCTTTCCAAGACAATTTATACCATGGAACTGTTCGCCTAGTTTGCCAGCAAGAATTCTACCTCCTCAGTTGACGCTGCTGCACATGATTTATGCATCATTTGGCCAATACCAAAGCAGATAATCATAGTTGAAAATCCAACCGAAATGACATTAGGTTAATAAAGCTAATCGATTGATCTTCGAAAGCGTTACTCGATGACTGCACAGTACTCAGGGCGTATGCGTAATTTAAACCCATCCATGAGCAATCAAAACAAGCCCAACAACATGCAGCATGCCAAATGCAACATGCCACATGCAAATGCAATGCGCAATTCAATGAAAATGAATTGCCAATTATGCTGCAGCAGCTGCATAGCCAACGGGGGCAGGCTGTGCTGGCCAAGAAGGCAGGCGGCATGCATGGCAGAGGCCATCAGCGTTGCAACAAAAACCGAGCATGTCACTCAATGCTGCAGCACAGCTCTCCCTGCCGCTGACATCAGTTGTCTCGCACATGTCTCTCTCTCTCTCTCTGGCATATCCCTACACAGTGAGAAAAATGGGGAATAAAGTGATGGAGTGGGAAGGAATTGTTACTGAATAGGAAGAAAATATTGCAAGAACTTTTGATTTTTGCTAAGTAATTTTTGGTATTCTCTGAGCACTGAGTTAAGTTCCAAAGTTGTTGCCATCAAATCAATTGAAGAATTGAGAGTAGAGTCAGCATATCTAAGAACTTGAGGTGATATATTGTTATGGAAATTGTGAATAAGGCGATCTGAGCTCAACAAGCTCAATTATCTTGCGAACTTGTAGCTTTCCTCATGAATCATAAGCTGCATTAAGTTCCAAAATTGTTGCGATCAAATTAATTGAAGAATTGTTCTCAAGCGTGACTTTGAAGAATACGCAGAGTAAGAAAATCCAAAAACTTCAGGCTATATAGTATTTTTGGATGATGCGAGTTCCGCAAACCCAAATATCTTGCAGACTTTAAATTTTTCCCAAGAATCTGCTATGTTGCAAAGTTGTTGCCATCAACTCAATTGAAGAATTAAGAGTAGAGTAAGCAAATCTAAGAACTTGAGGTGATATATTGTTATGGAAATTGTGAATAAGGCGATTGGAGCACTGCAAGTGCAACTTTTACAACTTTTAGCTCTTCTTCAGAATCTGAAACTGCGTTAAGTTCCAAAGTTTTTGCAATTAAGTCAATTTTCCTTAAGAGTAAGCTTGAAAAATTTGCAGAGTTGGCAAGTCTAAAAACCTTCAGTTACTGTCTGATCTGAGCTTTAGGAAGTTATAGCTTTCCTCAAGCAGCTGATCCAAATCAATTCCATACGCAATAGTTTCTAACGTGCTGCCATTTCTAATGAAAAGGTTTTAGTTTTCCTCAGGAATCTGATCCAAAACTATTGAATGGTTTCTAAGGTGGTACATTTCCACTCTATATAATATATCTAGTGCAGTCTCTAACAAGTTGTACATAATCCTTTTGTAATAAATTGTGAGATATGGTGGCCACGTTATTTTCGCTAGCTTTTCCAGCCAGCTTTCACCCTCTTCCTGTTTGTTTGCTATAATCCTTAAGCCTTCGTCCAAGGTAACTTCACAGCATACGACTACCTGACTTTCATCTGAATTGTCGAGGGGTGACTGTCAACTCGCATTGCAGGCGACTATATCACACGTAATGCAAACCGCAGCGCTGCTAGATACCTTGAAAGATTCAAGGTAATGGTTCAACTATCTGCTCAGCCCAGCTTAAGCAGGTGTTGGTTCACCACTGAAACCATGTGGTATTTTATGGAACCGACTTGGCAATGGCTAGAGCCATCAGCATAAGTAGCCATCACGAGTGTGGTGGATTGTGTAATGGTCATCAGCGCTCTGGAGTCCATTGTCATAACTTTCTTGAAATTACTTCTACTTTATTTTAATGTTCAAGTTGTCAGCATCTTTAAATATTTGTATGGGTTATTCCTAGAAGAAGGTCAATTCCGTCTCTACAACAGCTGCGTTCGATGTGGATTAATACACCAAAGAGAGATTCCTGGCTTTGAGCGTCTGTTTACATACATCATGTCCTGCTGTGATGCGGATTATGGACATGTTTGCTTTTTGCCAGAAACAAATAATATAAAAAATCATAGCGTACCTTTTGTGTTGATGTCAAACTGAAAGTGAAGTTTGTCTCTGCAGGATACATTGTATTTCAAAATTTTAATATTTTTTCTTTTACATTTCAAAGCAACTGACAACGCATTCGAATTTACTTGATCTTTGAACCATAAAAAAAGTAATATTTACTTTATCTTATTGTAACTTTGTTAGAAATCTGGCAAAACTCTTTATTTTAGTTAGTTGGAGATCTGGTAACGCTTCATGTTACTTTTGTATGCTACACTCTTCTAATATTTTAGCAAATACAAAATAGAGGGAATTCCCCTTCAGGACACTCTCAAGGCTTGCAGCATGAAAATTTTAAAGTCGTGTTTTTATCGTTTCTCTGCTGCAACCCCCATGACCAAGGGATTGTTTCAATTTTGAAGACCCTGTACACAAAAAGGTCAGGGTTTTCCATTTTGAACTTATCAAAAGTTAATTGAAATAAAACACACTCAGAATGCGAATTTCGACTGGAATCCAGGTCTTCAATTTCAGGCCAAAAATAAACGGTTACCATGCCCATTGCGCACATCATTCACAGTGACCATCTGGCCGTCCTCGTTTTCGGCCGAATGATTCCACCCGACAATAATATATACCATGACCTCTCAAAAATCACGTGTGAATTTTCTGAGCTACATATACAGAAATAAAAGGGAGAACATTCAACTAACAGATATGTCCGAAAGCCCAAAATGGAACACCCTGTATTGTATTTGACATTGAAAATTTGGGCATTATCTTGAATATTGTTTAAAACAAAAATCCAAAAGTGCAAAAATTCCATTGAAGTTTACTAATGGCCAAATATTTATTTATGAATTATATATGTTTATTTTTTAATTTTTATTTACTTTATTTCTGCTTTCATAAAAATCTCTCATCATCATCTACATTTAACTCATTCAATTTTTCTCCAAGTGCATTCAACGAATGCCGCCCACATTTTGCGAGTTAATGTTTATCTTTCTGTCGTTATTTGTTGTTGCTTTTTGTGGCATTTTGAAAATATTTGATTTATGGAAATGTTAATTGTGTTTATCTAAAAATTTCATTCGCAAATTGATTTTCAATGTTGACAGTGTTAACTAACCCAATTAGTTCATCAATTAAAACACCAAAACTCTAGCACTGTTTTTGGCTTGATTTTCAATTAACGTTTCGAACTAATGACTTGACAGGCTTTGGTTGGGCTTAATTGCTTGTCTTTGGGCTTAAGTGTTAATTGAAAGCAATGAAAATGTTGCCTTTAAAGTCAAGTCGTCGTCGTCGTCGTCTTTGTCGTCTGTGTCAATACAAATGGCATAGCCAACTAATGAGCCAGCAAAACCCTTGAAAAAAAATAAATAACTTGACTTCTACTTGTTGGCTAGAACCTTAACTGGCTCTAATGAGCACTCTGAGTTGAGTAACTGAGATTGTAAGCTGCAAAAGCAAAACACCGCAGGGACAGTTCATTCCACTTCATTTGAGTTTATTTTATTGCATTATATACGAGTCTATATTATACAATTTACTCTTATATATATATAGAATGTATATAATGCCGCCTGCTTTGCCAGTTATAATGGCCAACAATTTGAGTGTTGCACATAAAGCATGTCTATAATTTCAAATTAGAAAAAAATGCGTATCTCAACGCAAACGTGACCGACTTTGATATATCCATAAAAGAGGCAGATCCGTAGAGAAGAATAGCATATACACTTTCATTCGAAAAAAAAATGCCTTGAAGCTAAAAGGAATTATTGTAGCAAAGTGAAGGCTGCATCAGCATACGTGGATACTGTATGGATGTATCTATATACAAGGATGCATGCTACGTAAACATAGAGAAACATGGCTGTGTCTTGTGCACTGATGCCATTGTGTGGTTTGCCAGCTTTCTTCAGTCTGCTATTTTCACATTTGAACTCCGATTTCGAGTTCAACAACTCCAAAAAGCCACTATTTCCATAAATAACTCAATTTTTTGGTACTACAGAAAAAAAATGGACCAATGTTCATGTGTTTTGATTCCATTGTATGTTTTGCCAGCCTCCTTCAGTCTGTTTTATTGACATTTGAACTCAAGATCCGAGTTCAGGGTGTACAAGATTTTTATACTGCGGCCATATTATGGGGCATTTTGAAAATTTGAACACAACCCAACACCAAAATCTGTCTATCCGTCTACAACTAAAAAAATTATTTGCTTAGGCTCTCGGCGGCCATTGTTATTTTGCCATTTTGTAATCTAAGATTTTTGCCCTAACTTCATGATAAACAGAAATTTTAATCTTGTGATTTCAAGCGGACATCCTAGGTACAAAAATTGTTAAAATAATTATAAACAGATTTCTATATCTATACATATATATATAGAATCAAAAGATATATCTATATTTGATGCAGCAGACTTCATGAGGCTGACCAACATCCATGTAACTATGCTTCTCTGTATCAGTGATTATAAAAAAGTTTTCATTCAGAGTTATAACCTTTGATACAGTTAAACATAGATATATGTTTCGATTCCATTCTATACTTTGTCATCTTTCTTAACTCCAGCTTCGAGTTCAGCTATTCCAAAAAGCCACTAATTCCAAACTTAACTTAATTTGTAGGCTTCCAATGTGTTTATACGGAAATTTAGAAGCCAAAGTTCATGATATGCAGAAATTTTAAACTTGAGCAAATAATGTGTATATATTTATAATCAGATTTTGATTTATAAAATTCTTTTTTGAAATTATCATAAGTTATCATTCAGAGTTAAATTTATATATTTTACTTAAAATTTGCCTATCCATCTTTCATTATTACAGAAATTTAAAATTTATGTTTTGTAGCGGCCATCTTTGTTCGATAATTTTTTAAAATAATTATAAGATTTTAATGTACAATATGCTGCTTCGAAATTCTCATAATTTATCATTCAGAGTTATAATCAGCACAAGCTTTAAAAATATAACTCAAACAAAGCCTCAAAACTAGAGTTATTGTTTAAATTTTCGTAAAATTTCCTAAGAGTAAGCCGATAATTTATTGAAAATACATTCCAAAAAAACAAAAACAATTATACATAACTAATTTAGATACAACATCTTTGGAATTAGAAACTGACACTGAGCGTAAGAAACAACTTCAGCTTATTAAATCGCACTTTAAGGCGCTAAAGTTATAATTTTCTAGCAAAATTAAAAAAAAACAAAACAAACCATATTCTATACACACAGACATCGTTAATGTCTTTCAACTAGCATCTGCAAGGGTATGTTGAAATAAAAACCGCAGTTAATATACTATATGCATGAGAGCATGAGCGTCTCGCTGCCGGCTCAAGTGGCGTATACGTAATGTAACGTTGATTAGCTGCGCTTTGTATTACGGCGCCAAATGTTACGGCAGTGCCAACAGCAGCAGCAGCAGCAAATTGTATAAAAAATGACTCCCAGTCTGTCAGTCTGTTAGAGCAAAAAAAAAACAAAAAAATACAAATAATTCAAAAAAAGCAAAAAAAATAAAAGAAAAGCGGAAGCTACCGCAGCGGCGCACATAATAAACCCACAAATAATAAATAACAAAACGTGAGTGAAAAGCTGAACAAGTTGGCAAGTCTGGCAACGCTGGGCGTCGTCTAGCTCGTGGAGGGGGAGGCGTGGCAGGCAGCATTGTCAGCTCGTTTCTTGCCTTGTTTGCTGCTGCTGCAGTCTGAAATTTCAATTTAAAAATGTAGCAAAAATTTTTCAAGGAAATTACAAGCACACACACAAGCGTGCCCATACACACACACACAACACACACACATGGATAGGCAGCATGCCAGCAGTCGCCATTTTGTGTGACCGTGCATAAAAATTTGCCGCCTATGTGTTTTGTGTTTAGTCAGGATATGTCGCATATTTGTGGGGCTTATATGTGTGTGGGTGTGGGTGTGAGGTAAGTAACGCTGAATAGTTCCTTGTGTGTGTGTGTGCGCCTAGGATACTCATAGGTGGTGTAAGGCAATGGTTTTGTGGGATAAAAAAGATGTCAGTCGAGTTATGATTAAAGATTTTTATACAGCAACGGGCAACTCCGTGGGGGAAGCGTCATTCCAAGGCAATTAATACCATGAATCAGTTCGCAGCGAAAGAACGCGTTGAAATTGTTCAAGCTTTACATTCAAAATAGATTTGAGAAAACCTCAACGTGCGGTTCGTGCAAAAAATTGAAGATAAAAGCGCCTGATAATAAAACTATAGGACACTTTTATACGTACATTTTAGTAATTGCGGTACTGTTAATACACCATGTATCCAAGACATTCTTAGAAAAATAATGAGGCCGCACGACCCAGTGTTGAGAAGAAGCCATGAGCTTCGAGTCATTGTCGTTCACAGCAGTTGGGCATCGCTCAATTCGAAGATTTCTTCCGTATAAAATCCAAACGGCATACAAACTTAACTCAGCTTACTATTCGCAGACAGTCAATTTTGCCAAATAGGCCATTGAAACGGTTGAGAACTAACTTGAGTCTTGGAAAATAATCATCATCATGTCAGATGAAGAAAATTTTCGGTTCTATGCTACTGAAAACTCTCAAGAGCTATTCACGAGCCTTTTTGAGCAATGATAACAGATTTTCTGCTGCCTTTTGTTTCTGAATGTGGTTTGAATTACAAAAAGATGGCGCAACATGCCATATTGCACGTCAAACTATGGATATATTTCGTCCATTTCTCGTCGGGCAAGGTATGCCGGAAAAAAGTGACTTTGACTAGTCACCGAAATCAACCGATCTAACGCCCCCAGCCTTTTTTTTTTGAAGACCTAAGGAAACCTGGAGAAGATCCATACTTCAAGAACTGACCCAGGCGAACACAATATGGGATGGCGCAAAAAACCTTAAGTTCTTAAGCGGAATAACAAGGAAAAAAAATATATACATTTGAAATCCAAGGTATGCACTCATAAGCCAAGGACCATAGCTCAACTTAAAGACAACATACGACGCAAAATTACAGGCATATCAACATCAATATGAAACAAAGGAAAACTCTGAAAAAGATCACAATTTGTGCTCAAGGCAAAATGTGGTCGCTTACGCAATATTATATTAAAAAATAACTTACTTCAACCAAAACAAATGATAATTTTAATGAAAACAAAAGAGAATGTCTAAACTAATTTTTTTGGGAAAGAAATACTTCCATTTAAAATGAACTACCATCTTTATCGAATACATTTTTGCATGCAACTCAGCCAGCCTCATATGCAGTAAATATCAAGTATACGCCCAATGGATGCTTGACTTTTTATTTTGTTTTCACTTTAATCACACAAAAATCAGCATTTTACTTTTTGCTAATTGGTATCAATTAATTGGAAAACTTCCTTAAGTCTAACTTAACGTATATAATCTCATAAATCAAGTATACGCCAATTTACTTCGTGCATCTAACAAGCACAGCTGGATTTTCATTTGTAAATTTTGACTATGTATAGATATGGGGTTGCTTTTTAACTACAACTTGAAATATTATTAAGGAACCGAAATAATTATTGGGCCACACAATAACCAATTTGATATCAGCTCATTTAACTGCAGCTTAGCTCTGGAACTTCCTTTAAGTCTTTACTCCTTTCATTAATTGTTTTCTATCAGCTTCCTCTAGCAGGAAATTCGTAAATTCTGCTATTTCTTGCTCTTCCCAATTCACTTTACTGCTTTGTCGCTTTGAAAGACAATTTTTTCTCAAAAGTGTTAATGAGTTAACTTTCTGGTTCCCCTTCTAATTCTATCTCTTTAGACGTCTCTGCCTGTATCTATGTGTATTTATATGTGTCTGTGTGTTTGGCAGTTGGAAGCTGCATGCAGTCAGGCATGAAATCTGTGTAACCTTTTTGTCGCTTAGCTGACTAGCTGCTGCCCTTGTGCATTTATACTTTACTAGCGTTGTATCTATGTGTCTCCCCCTAGTAAGTGTGTGTGCGAGCGTCTCAATTGTCTTGTACCCGAAAGCTATTTGACGTTAACCAAACCATCCAAACCAGCCAAGGCAGTCAACCAGGCAAAAAAGAATGCCAACACTACAAAAACAAATACAAGTGTATATAAAACGGTCTGATTCTGAATGGGCAACTACTAACACAAATGTCCATAAAAACACACACACATATGCACTCACTCGCACACATTTAAGTCATATTTTTGGCCTATATATATATGTGTGTGTTGTGTCTATGTGTTGGTAAATGGCGACTGGCTGACTTGGAATTTTGAACAAAAATAAACTTTAAGGCAACAAAACAAAAACTTGCCAACTTAAACTCAACACAAATAGTCCTATACAGTTTGTAGACACACAGATACACACACACACACATACAGGCAGCTGGTACTATGGGCTGGTAGTGTGCGAGGTTGGCAAAAAAGAAAATATGGCCAAAATACTGCCCTTGTCTAACCCTTAGCAGATGGTAGGAAGTCCTTTCGCTGATATATGTACTTGTTTTCGTTCTTTGAATTTTTTTTTGGAAAGGTTTGTGCATTTTTATGAAATATTTTTGGTGGGACAGCGTTGTGATGTATCGAATTCTTTGAGACAAGCACAATTTTACTTAAACAGTAAACTAAAGTTGGCCGGGTTAGTTTACTTTACTTTAGTTGGCCATGATAAGCCGCGTCAGGTTATAGTCGACCTCATCTTCCTCGGCTTTCGCAGCGAAAACGTTCTTGGCTGGAGCGTCGTCGTCCATATGGAAGATATGGCCGAGGCAACGCAGAGATTGTGCTGTAGTACGCTAGACGACATTTATTTCCTTGCAGAGCTCACACATCTCATGGTTCGTTTGGTTGCGATAGTCGTCCCCCATCGGAAAGGGACCTAAGATTTACAAAGAGCGTTGGAACAAATTTACGACCGAGATGGCCGTTGTGCGGCAACACGCTGGACGACATCTGTGTTGTTGTAGATGCGATCGTCCTCGCTACAGAGACTGAACATTTAGCGAAGAATTTTTCTCTCGAACCCTCAAAGCGCAATCACATCCGTACGCGACAAAACCCACATAAGACCAAGGGCAAATTGAGCATTTTGTCGAGCGTTAATTTTGTCGGGAGAGGGAGAGGACTCTGCTACCCATTTAATAAAGAAAGCATAACCGTCTGCTAAAACATACAACCCTATAGAGAATCGTCTAGTCGTAGAGGTATTAAAGGATTCTGAGACGATGATTTCCAACCTTGACAGAGCTTATGGGGTGATCATACTTTGCATACTCGTAAAAAATGTGTTTTTATTAAGTTAAGCCAATTTTGTTAAGAATTGATTAGGTAATCCTTTGATACGATATGAATAGAGTTTTTGCGCAATTAATGAAAAGGTTTGATTTCATTATATATTCTATTTTGCAGCTGCAGTTGCTTATCTGTCAAGTTGATTCTTCCAACTTTTATGGTGGATCGGCAACGTCTAAAAGTTACATTCTTCTCAAGCAGCGATGGTACGATCGGTACAAAGCTTCAAGTTCGGTAAACATATGAATAGCACTGACGACAGATATCTTTAAAGAAATTGTTCCCGAGAACCACGGTACTCTTTAGTTTAACACTTTTTTTGTAGCATGCAATTCCGTAATCTCTTGCAGCAAAAATCTCCTTGCCTAAGTTGCTCTGAAGCAGCTTTTAAAACCAAGTTTATAGCTCTTAATGTCATACAGGCACTTATAGCCTGCTTGAGGGTGTTTATCATTCGGCTTTTTAAATGCAGCACATCCTTGCTAGTTTTAGTTACACTTCTAGTGCTTCTAGTGCTGCTTGCCTAATGCCGCTCGTTTCCCATTGCCAGCGGGTCTATAAATACATCCAGCACGTAGCCGTGGCTACGTATTGGCCTGAAACATTTTAGCCCGCCCGCAAAAGTTCTTGGTGGTTTGCTTGTTAACTGCAAGTGGCTGAAAAGTTATAACCACAACGCGTTCCAAGGTGGCGGCTGAGTTTGGTCTGCGGTCTGACGTCTGTCGAATGTTGGTTAATTCCAAAGGCGTTGTTAACACGTCGCATATTTAGCATTATTTATGTCTTGGCCAAGATGGGCTACTCGTTTTACGGGCCGGCTATAGCCTAAAGGCATAAATAAAAATACGTCTCGGCATTACGTATACGTCTAGTTGGCTGTGCGTGTTTGTGTGAGACTCGTTCTTTTGTTTTGGGGGGTTTTTTTTTATTTTTTTCCAGTGCCTCGCTTGTTTTGCGGCTATTTACACTTGAAAATGTAGCTATTGTTCGTCCTGGTAATGGCCACTTGGTATTATGGTTAAAGTGTTAATATACTTGGTCTAAACGATGTGGCAGACGACACTAAGACAAAAACTACAGTGCATTGTCTGAGTAGGGCAGCTTCTCGGCATCGACGCCGTCGCATCGTGAGTGGGTCATGATACTTTTGCTTTAGATAAGCAGAGAGTAGAGGCAAGTAAAATACTTGCCACAAAATGGCCGACGGCTGCTAATAGTCCGATATCAAAATGGCTAAGTACAAAAGCAAAAGAGGGCCAAAACAAATGTCAAAAGATGGCATACGTTTAGATATAGACCCAAGAGTGCGAAGTTAATTGGAGTCGTCGCCGCCATTTGAGTGACACACTTAAGTGGCATGAGAACATGTCATTCATTTCTGCCAAGATTGGCGTCTAAAGGTGAAGATTGTCGGGATTAAGATTACCGAGCTTAGGGAATTAAGCGCTGTATGTTTACAACAGACTTTGAAAGAAACAAAAGTTTTAAAATGCCAAATGAAAAAATGCAAAATAATAGATTTGGGTGTAGGTGACGGGATTTATGGGAAATAAATAAAACATTTTACCGAATTCGATCAAATTGATCGTGATTAGGGAAATATGCTGCTGCATGAGCGATGCAGTAGGTTACGAAAGAAGTAAGCAGTGCTGATAGGGGCTAATAAGTTTGACAAAGACACTCAGTATTAAAACTGAGTCAAGAAGTTCTACCCAGATAATCAGCATTATATCTGAATCAAGCGGAACCTTAAAGGAACTCGATTAAGTTCTCTCATGATAGCTTTGATGTTGGTGATATTATGCAGTGAGTTCCATGGTGTGTATTACGTACGTCTGTATTTTTAAAGGATTTTGCTAGATCTAAGAGATGGCAACAGTTTGACAAATAAATATTTTGAAATTAAAATTAATCATATAGGTAGCACATTAATATATGATATTAATCTTGTAAAATCTCTATTAATTCAAGACACCGCCGTTCGAGTTCGGTTATAAACTGTAGATCTATGTTCTCTCCGAACAGCTATAAATATGTGAGAGTTATTTCCATGCTCCGTCTGGAAAGGAAAATACTTATTTTTTTATTGTTGCAAAAGTTGCAAGTACTTATAGAGTTGCATTTCAAAAAGTATGTCCTAAGATTAAGCTTGACAGAGTACGGCACACTGCTTCCAGCTAGTTTTTTGAAGTTATAATGCACCTGATTTGAGAATCCAAAATAAAAATATGAACCAAAATTTTGCGATTAATACCTTGGCTTTTGGCATAAATTTCTTTCCAATTAAGCTAAGTTGTATAATTCGTCAAAGGTAGTAAAAACTCCAGAAGAAGTCAGAAGTTAAGTTAACTATCGAAATTTTTACTCATATTTTTATTTTGGATTCTCCAGACAGCTGCATCATAACTTTCAAAAACTCACTTGGAATAATCTCTAATAACTTGTTCTGCTTAGCCCTATGAAAGATGTTGACTAATTTGATCGATTCCTTTCCAACTAATTCCTTCAAAGTAGTAAAAACTCCAAAAGAATTTGCTAATATTTTCCCAAATTTTGATGAAGTATGCTTCTAATGTACCTATACTAACTCCCCTCTTACTAAAGGAATGTGATGTGCATAAAATTTAAACATTTTCATCTACTCGGATAAGCAAGAATATTTCTGTCTACTTGCTGATGACTGCTTCCGCTCTAGTCATTATTATTCGTTTCCATTCACAGCAAATCGAATTTGGGAAAATGGGAACTAGAAGCAATCCAAATATAAACTAAATTTGCTAAAGTTTGCAATAAATTTATTATGCCAAAAGCTTTTGCGCAGCAAAAATTTGTTTTCTCATTTGATTTTACATGAAAACTTTTTCAATTTAAAACAAAACTTGACTTTGCTCTCAAGTTGATGGTAAAATTAATTTATCGATTATCTGATTAGGATTTCTTAGATGAATTATATAATATACAAAGACTTCTATTCAGCGCTACAATGGGTCATTGAACTGCCAACTAACAGTTAAAAAGTTCGATTGTAGTTTTTGCTATAAAAAGATGAAATGTCTGGGTTTTCGAAACCTTTGGGAATAGTTGGAGAGTAGAGTTTTACCAGGGCACCTAGGACAAATTTCTATAAATGTCATTGGAACAATGATAATATGCAATCAGTTTTTTTCAACTAAGATTCAAAACCGACTCTATGCGTAAGTCCAGCTATTTATAGGAGGGGCCAAAAGATCAGCGTTGACCTTGTTGGGGGGTAACATAGTTCGTGTTTGGTCAAAGATGCTCGATTTGGCGAATCATGATAGGAGAAAGAGATAAATTGAATAGTCCGTTCATAAGATAGGAAATTGTAAATGTTTTTATAGCGCATAAGACGCGAAACGGAAGAAAGGATCGTGAATTGCATGCTTGCATCTACAAAATGGAAGTGCTAGAGGTTGAAAACTACGAGTTACGTTGAATGGAATGATAAAA
Source organism: Chymomyza procnemis (assembly GCA_035046065.1). Taxonomy (NCBI): domain Eukaryota; kingdom Metazoa; phylum Arthropoda; class Insecta; order Diptera; family Drosophilidae; genus Chymomyza; species Chymomyza procnemis. The sequence continues at coordinate 2,934,645 of JAWNOJ010000026.1, forward strand.
GTTACTTTGTTAGAGTCAATGATTCCTAGTAAGAGCTTAGGCTGAAATAACACGACTTGGAATCATTTCGAGAAGGTAAGATCATAACGCGAAGTCTACAAGAATAGAAAGACAGTCGAATGTTAGAATCCCAAAATTCTTCGCATACTTGAGGGACATTGATTTTTTTCCTAAAGATCTTACACCTTGAAAAATATTAAAAAAATTCTGCACTATTTCAATAAATCTCTCCCCTTACTTCGCATTCGCACAACTCAAAGCTATAATTAAAGAAAGCCGTTGAAATGCTCAAGTCAATCAATGCTTTAAATTCCCTCACAGACTACTTAAGTGCTTAACAGGCTGGCAAGTTAAGAAACCTTTCATTCGATTTCCATTTCAACGCTTTTATCTTCCACTCAAGTGAGTGAGAGAGAAGAGGCCTTCACAGCCATGTGGACCGAACCGACTCGACCCGTTGCGACCCAACCACAACAATCAATTGACCTTAAGCAAATTAAGTGAAATTCAAACATTATTGAGCACATCTGTTGACACGTTACTTTCATCTCGCTTGGACTCCACCCGCTCTAGGCTTTGCCTGCTGTGGTTAACACATGTTGACAATTAGTCTTAAAATTAAATGGGTGGCAACTCTGCCCTTCACACGCCGCTTATGTTTACTTTTATGGCTGGCTGGTCTGCCACCCCTCTCTCTCTCTCTCCCTCCCTCCCTCTCTGTATGGGGCATGGGTGAGAGTGTGACTGATGAAGTACCCTACAGTGTAGGCGTAGTATTTATGTATTTTCCGCCGTAAATGAAATTGATTGCAGCCAAGTGGGTGTTGAAGTGAAGGAGTGTAGACAGACGCACGCACTGTTTGCTCAAGGTGTTTGATTTTTGTTACAGGTTTTGCGGTAACCAAAACAAGTAAAGCCGCCGGCAATATAAGGAAGCCACCACAGCCGGAACATTACAATAATAATATGACTGCCAGAGACAAACACTTTGGATTAAACGAGCACCAAGTCAGGTTTTAGTACGCAAAGTGTAATGATTTTGTGTGCGGCAGGATGTTGATGCACTGATGCCTAAATACTCTTTTGGGATGGTTGTGGTGGTGGTGGTGGTGGTGGAGGTTGTCGGTTAAGGAATTATTTGCAAAGATGAGGCTAAATCTAGCTGAGCTTTAGGGTGTTATATGGGCAAATAAATTTTTTATGTGATTGCAACTTTGGGAAACTTTGTAGTCTTAGCTCTTAAGTCATAATTTATCTTTATTAAATAAATAAAATTAGCCAAAACCAAGGCAAGATGCTGCAACTACTCCAGCCAAGGGAACATTACCATCTATGGGAATGCAATTGAGTGCGTCACCAGTTTCCCATACCTTAGCACTGTCATATCCAATAATGGCGACGTGGATGATGACGTTACAAGCCGACTTTCCAAAGCCCGATCAGCATTTGGGAGACGACTCTACCGCATCTGGAGCAACAAACAAATAAGCAGATTAACTATATGGCTTACCACCAAAAAGATGACACAGAGACTGCAAGTGTTCAGCAACAAATGCTTCAGGATTATATACGGGATATTCCGGTCAAGAATGCAGAGTGAGCCCACTATACACCTTCAAATAAGGAAGAAGAAATAAACGTGGATGGGACATGCTCTCAGAAGAAATTCAATCTGTATTGTCAGGATGGCACTGGATTCGAATCCCCAAGGCAGCAGGCGGATCGGAAGACACAAGGAAACTTGGAAAAGATACATTCTCCAAGAATCGGCCTAGTCAAACACTACATGGGATTGAGCTAAATAGATGGCACAGGATTCGTCTAGTAGAGGCCCTAAGTTCCCAAGCGGAATAACCAGGAAAATAAAAATCCAAATAAGAATATTATTCCAATACTTTTTCCAAGTCGTTGATATGCTTCAAAACCTTATGCGGCCAAAAATCTTAAACGGAGAGACTTTTAGCAAAAAAAAATTATATTTTTTACTACTTCGAATTACAATTGTCGTAAGTCACGCGAAATCATAGTTCCTTTTGAAATTTTTTCTCGAAAAATTTTCATACCGGAAACAATGCTGAAAATCGTAACTTTACTCTGAAAAATGTCTTAAAAAAATCGAAATTCCAAAAGGAAATAAACATTAGAAAGTAAAAAGATTTAAAAATAATCCAACGTATATATACTTTTATAGAGTATATTTCTAGTGAAATCTAACTTTTCACAGAAAGCCTCTCGAAACTGTCACGCGGTATAAAAGTGACTGCTGCCAAGATAACAATCCATAATTAATATGCCTACCCTTCAAAGTTGTAAAAATGCAAAATACTCATCATTCGAGAGTCCTTAAATTGTGTCAGTATTTATGCATTTTTTTTATGAGCGCTGCAACTTCATTAAATTTGTTTTTTTTTTTATATAATGCCGCGCCTTCCTCAAAAGTCCTAAAACCATATCAAAGGAAAGTCGCGCCCTTAAAGTAAAAGCCAAGTAGAAACCGAAAGCGGAAGTGGCTGGCAGTTGTTGTAGTTGTTGCTTTTGTAGGAAATAACACGGGACAACGGCACTTTTAATTACTTTCTGCATAAATTTCCACTCATTTCCTTTTTGCAGCGCTCCCGCACCCGTCGCGCTACCTTTTGCGGCCAAAACAAGCGGCCAGCAGCTGCTGTTGGCCCTGGGAACAGGCTCATTCACATCCGTTTGGCGCGCCATTTTCCCGTAGGCGGTTTGTTTTTTTCCTTCGCTGGCAAAATGAAAATATTTTCATTTATTTTTGGTTTTTCATTTTTTTTCGTTTTTTTTTGCAACATTTTGCGCTGCTTCTGCTGCGTTTGACTGACTTGTTTGACATAAAAATATTTTTAAATTGTTTCCTTTCGGATGAAAGTTAAAGTTAAGTGCAAAAAGATGCAGGGTGTCCAAGCACTACAAAGGGAAGCAAATTATGGCTAGTTATGGAAAGTGGAAAGGTACAGATCAGAATGGGTCAGCAAAAGTCAAAGCGAAACTTCGGTTTTGTGATATATTATATTATAATATATTAATTTGAATAACATGGGGCAAACCCGAACTATTCGAATAATAGGATGATCGATCGACGTGATGTCAAATTTTTTGATTGAATATTCAAAACTAAACCAAAAGGTTAAGAATTATCTTTATATCTTTATCTAAGCCAAAAGGCTGAGAATTATCTTTGAAATAGCTATTTTCTTAAATTTCAAATCCATATAAGATGCTCCCTATTAGGAAGATATTTTTGAAAAAAGTTAAAGAAAACAAAAAAAATGTACGATCGACGTGATGTCAAATTTTGAAATTGAATATTCAAAACTAAACCAAAAGGTTGAGAATTATCTTTTACCTTTATCTAGACCAAAATGTTGAGAATTATCTTTGAAATAGCTATTTTCTGAAATTTCAAATCCATATAAGAAGCTCCCTATTAGGAAGATATTTTTGAAAAAAGTTAAAGAATAATATAAAAAAAAAAATGCCTAAATTATGTGAAGCAATTATCCCAAAATCGTTCAGATTTTAAGGGATCAATTTGTAAGTACTTTTTGAAATTTTTTCCGACACTAATATCTGAAGTTTTAGCGAGTAAGAACCAATAGGTAATACTAGAGAGTAAGCAAACTTATAACGGAGACCTCTCTGGATACATAAAATTAACGCTCTACAAGACGCTTATTCTGTTCATACATCTGTTCATACATCTGGATGTAGCTGCGCTTGGAGTGTTCCGTCCCTTTCGGATTAGGGACTACTATCGCAACTAAACGAATTATTAGCTGCATCAGGTCTATAACGACTTTAACATCGTCCAGCGTATTACGCCCCCAACGTAAGCATTCACGAGTAAAAAATATAAAAAGCCGTAAATGTTTGTAATTGAAGAAATTGAGAAGATGTCAGAAAGCAGAGTTTGTCCAGAAAGATTACCAAATTTTCTCTGGTGTAGAATTTAAAAAATCAAAAAAACTGGTTTGTCTAACAAATTCTAACTTTAATCTGTTAATGGGCCGTATTAATATAAAATTGACGCCCCTTTAATAGCCTTAACTTAATGCTATATATTACCAAGCGATTATTAGATTCGTTTTTTATTGCTAACAAAAACAACTTAAGCGACTCACTCGCAAAGTTTCCCACTTCGCTGCACATTGAACAAAATCTTTTTACGGCGCAAAAACTTTAAAACGGATTTTCTGACCTGCCAGGAACTTGGCAACCCTGTCAGTGACTGTTAAATATTTCAAGCGCAACGATGTCACTTTCACCTGACACTTCGTCAAATTGTTTGACCATAAAGGGATTCCTTTACAGAACTTAATGCGTTTAAGTACAATATAAATGTGCGCAAATTTGGGTCCACTTAGTTACTATTCCCGGAAGGCACATTTACACACACACACATATGTGTATTCTGTTATCCCCCAAAATGTCGCACTCATTTCGCTTGTATAAGTTGTTTTTATTTCCCACGTCCATTTCATGCCATGTTCAGTGTTTGTGTTGCAATATATCTTAAAATGCCGCTCCACTAGATTCTAGCGAACAAATTGTTATTTAATTATAAGTCAGATTCTTACGTTACGTGTTACGTTGTGGGGTACGTCACGTACAATGTAATGGCAAATAAATCAACAACGGACGTAGTGCCAATGACGTGCCAGCATTTTGTGGTGTCGTCGTGCTGTGTGAGTTGTAATGGTTTTGGTTCTGATGCTGCTGGTTAGGGGGCAGTGGCTGCGACCGACCAGGTTATGTGAAGGACTCGCTCAGAGTCAATTGGCTGCAGTTCGTTGGAAATTATGAACTGAGCGCAAAATGATTGACTTTAAAGTGAAATTGCGCATTTTATGCATCGGAAATGACCAGAGTATAAAACTTGGTATTGACAAGCTGGCATGGCAAATTTAATGAAAGTCCTTCACTTTTAGTTCTGCTGATATGACAGCAATTTAATTAGTTAGCTCAGGGCGGAAACCTTTGGCAAAGGGTTAGGGTTAGTAGCTACCCACCTGGTTAAGGGATACAAAGCTGTCAAAGCAGCTAAGCGCACGAGAGTGCTTTTGGAGTAGTTTCCGGCAACTGCTGACCAAGCGTAAAACATTAAAGTGCTTCTTCACCAGGCCGTCGAGAACTTAGTTCTAGATGAAAAAGCTCATTTTAATTAATTTATAGCGCATGAATGACTTTTATAAGTGTGGGTTACGGTTTGGTTTGCTTTCTTCACTTCAACAAAGCAGTAACAATTTGTAATGACTTTAAACTGCAAATCTGCAGCATTTTGGCTTAAAGAGCATTTCTCCAAATTTGGCAGCTTTGTAACTTTAACAAAGTTCAACTAAAGATGATTGATGACTCGAGCTGGAAAAAGTCTATGTCAAGCTACAAAAAAAAAAAACTGTAGGTGTCAACCGTAAAATCTATTAGCAACAAAAGACAAAAGCAGATATCAAAAAATTGACAATACACGTGAGTCTCTTGCCAAGGCAAAGTTGATGCTGTGACCTGATTTTCTTTTTTTTTTTTTTGGCACAAACAGACAGACGGATAAGTACTAAGTCAGTTTGACAAAAAAAAAGAAAATGTAAATGTCAGACAAATTTTTGTAGTAGATAATCTGTTGTTAAGATTGAAGGTAGAAGAAGATATAACGAGCAGAATGTGGGCCACGGAACTCTGCGTTAACGAGCTTAAGCGAGTATAAGCAAACATTTTTATTAATGATGTGGTTTTGACGTCTATATCGCAGAAATATAAAGCAAAATGTATCGGAATACGTCGATATCATACGGAATTCAAAATTTGTATAAAGTTGATGAATTTTTCACTTTTGCTGTGACGTTATGGCTTTACGTAAGGAATTAAAATATTCCACTTGACTTTGGTCATCACTCCAAAGGCAGAGCATGGACACAACTCTATTAATTAGCTTTTCGAAACAAACCGGGACTTACAGTTTATAGATGTATCTGCACGGTCTCTAGAGAGACTATTGATTTTCCTAGATATTTTTTTTTGTTATTCTTGCTGTTAAAGACCGCCAACAGGGAACGCATGGAATTTTTGTCATAGTTAATCCCGAGCAGAAGTGCTTCAAATGGGTCGCCCTGAAGCTCATTTGGGCATCCAAGGAGTTGTTGGAGAAACGCTATGCTGATCTGTCTAGTCGTCTCTTCTTCCCCGGTTTTGGCAACTACATGATTGCAAGTCTATTAGTTTCCATTGTGTGGGAGGGTGGGAATATGGTAAATATCGATCATCAAATGTTGGGCGCCAACAATTCAGCCAATTCTTGTCGCGGCACTATTCGTGGCGATTTCTGCAGTCGGGTTAGCCGTCATATTATTCTTGGTTCTGCTGCTGTTTTAAAAAATAGATTTTTAATTCTCTTTCCTAACTTAATATAAAAAGTTATATCGACTATAGTTAAGTTCGTTAGGAATTACTTTTAATCGTTTTCTCTGTGAGTAGAGACACCCAATAATGCTACTTCAATTTAAAACATTTTTATTAAGATTGCATAAAGGGTAAAGGTATATCTTCTTGTTTATTGAAGCTTTTCAGCTGCCTTGAAGCCCTTAATCGCTGAAATAGTCGTCGCTTCACAATATGAATACCAATAATTTCTTCAACAACAAGCTTAGTTTTTAAAGCAAACTATTGACTAAAAAGTAAATCAAACTTAATCTGATATTTATTTTTTTATAACTTGTTGAAGTTATATTAAATTTTATACATTTTCGAGCTATTACAAAATTGGGAAAAAGGCGCATTTATTGAAAAGAAATATTGGAGTTCTTTAAATCCTGAAATTGTCATCCTGCCATTTTGACACTTTTAAGTACTATATATTATTGAATTCAGTCCCTCAAAGCCGTAGCAAACGATTTTGATGTCTGTCTGTGCGATCATAGTCCTCTAACTGCACTTCAACTTATTCGAGCAAATTCGATGTTCTTTATGAGCTCTTCAAAGGAATTGTAAATCAGATTGTAATACAACACACCGCTGATCGATGAATTTATGAGAACAACGGCTAATATTTCTTCAATTTGCGAAGTGAAAGTACAAAGTAACTACTATGTCAGTAATATCTTCTAAAATTCAATATCTGCTGATTACCCCTTAACATTTTGACAGCTCAATTGCTTTTTTACGTTTGTCATTTTTGCTTTATAGATTAATAAACAGGATACCTTGCTGTCAACAACTGACTTTTGCTCACAATTAACTACTAGAAGCACTCGCCCAGCAATACAATTAATATTATTTATTTATAAATTGGCCCAATAAAAATCTGATACTTCAATTATTTAAGTAAATAAGTCCTTACAAAGTTATTTTGAGTTATTAAGCTTCATTTATCTTATTTATTTTCACCCCAGCCCTGGCACCCCAGCCCTAATCCACTTAAAGATTCATCTAACTAATTAATATTATTTATTTATATTGGCTGTCAGTCTCAAACTCACCTGGGCACACACGTACAGCTTTTTCTTTCATTTATCATACTTATCACAGCTTAATGTTGATTAGTCAAAGGTTGTTGAGTTTGGAATAATGCTGAATCATCTCTTCAGATTTACTCAACTCTCTCTCACTCACACTTACAGTCTTTCTCACTTGCTCACTCTTAGTCTAACTCAATAAATATATTGCAATTCATGTCAAGTGGCATAATCTTGGACGTAGTCATGCTTAACGTCGGTATCCGCTCGTCTGGTCAAGGGCGTTCATGCAGTTGGCTGCCAAAGAGCAGTCAGAAGCTCCTGCTTTGTCCCTCAGCTATCTATACATAAAGAGAGAGTAGTTGACAATTGTTTGCCACAAAATACCTTCAGTATTAAGTTGACTGTCGAATCTTTTGGTAAAAGCCACTAAGGCGCTTGCGGGCTGTCATTCACAATCACAAGCGCAATCAAAGCAGTAGTTTTTATCTATAATCAAGACGCACATGGACTTACATAGATACGCACACACACAGGTATACCCACACAAATACATTCCTCACACACACACATACACACAGATACACAAATGCAGGTGGCTTAGTGAGTGCTTAAAATGTTTTGAAAATCCTCTCAAGTTCACGCAGTATCAAAAAGGGAAGCCAACAGTTAAATAAAAACAGTGAACACTCACTGAAGTGAACGAACTCTAGTGGGAGCTTCCAAAAAAGAAGTAGGTGTAACTTTATTAGTATTTATGTTTTTATTCGCTTCAACCTTATCTCTAGATACAGTTATTCCCATTGATGACTATGGTCATCGCTCCAATGGCGAAGTATAGATATATCTATATTGATAGCTGGGCGAAGAGAATAGGGACTAATGAGGCCGAATCCGAACAGCGGTCTTTAATAAATATAGATATTTCCTAGGTAAAACGTGTCTATTCATTTGCTAGTTATGTCAGTGCTCAAGACCCATTTGATGATAACTTATTCGTCTTTTTGTAATAATTCACAAGTCAAATGTTGGGAAACAGAAGCTTGCATGGAAGCATATTTTCAGTTTCGAAGTAAAAGCTAAGAACTTGATATTCCTAACTGCTTTCAATCCCTGTCCCAATTGTCCTGAGTTGATGATACCATATAAAATAGCATATTCTTCTGACTCATAAGCTACAGGAGGGATATGGAATCTTTTTGAAATTCCAAAAATGCTAAGATTCTCGCTTAGGCAATTAAAAACATTTTTAAAATCTATGATAGGGATCATTTTTCCTAAGATAATAGTGAATTCTTTCTGTTCTTATTTTTACTAATGTTAAATTTGCACAATTTTATATTCGGAATTGGGGAAGCTACGTTTAATTTAAAATATCGTTAAGTAGCTTATAAGTAGGGGATGATCAAGACACTTTTAACCATATCTCAGCAGTATAGCGCTATATACAAAATAATTGGTTGCTTGCATTGGTTTTGCCCTGCACTATACTCATGGGGGGTTATCACCATCCATATTACATTCATACCAGTAGCTGATGTATTCTAAAGGTTTTCATAATCGTACTACTCCCTGGCCTGCAATAAACTTAGTTACAAATCTTAAAAATTGCTGAAAGTCTTGAGTATTTGATGTGTCTTAACCCTGAACATGCCGCCTTCAAAACTGAAAACATTTTGTAGAGTGCTCACTGTAGTTTACTTACATGAACTGCTGAGAAGGTCGCTTCGTGCGTTTTAGTCGGGGATTTCAATTTTGCAATAAGCTTGGGCATGGATTACTTTTTGCACACAAATGAAATTGACAGCTAATCCGTAATTGATCTGGAAAAAGGTAAAAACGAAGACACCAAGTCAACGAGGACGACGCTGACGACAATGGCGACAACGACAGCGAGGTGGATGATGATGTTGACGGTTCTGGCTGTCGTTGCCTGGGGGGCTTGGGGCGGGGTTAAAGTTTTGCCCCACGGCTACAACATGACATTGATAGACATGCAGGCATAGCAATAGACACCTTAGAAGGTAACGTCGTGTTAAAAGTACCAGCTAAAGGCATGCTGCCAAGGAGCATGGCACGGGGATGCCCCGAAATGTTTAGGCAGTCAACAAAGTGTTAAAAATAACACTCGTACAAGGGACAGACGAAAAGTCAATGGGAGGGAGTGCGCAAGAGTGCGGGAGTGTAAGCACTTAAGCCAGGGTTAGGAGGTTACAAATAGAAAGGAGCTGGAGGGAACATAGTACATATGAACATGCCCGACCACAGTCAGAACAACTTTGAGGCAAAGTCAATGAAATATCCAAATGAATTTGTCAAAAATACTGAAGAGGGTAGAATCGGATTTGTCAGTGTATGTATCTGTGTGTGTCTGTCTGTGTGTGTGTGTTTATTTTGGGTTCATAAAGTGGCTTATGGAAATGCTATGTAAACATATACTAAGCCTAGTCGAAAATAAATAAATAAATAAAATAAAATAAAAGAAGACCCAAAAACCGAAATTTTGCAATGAGCTAAATTGTGCGTTCCATTTCCTGCTGCGTGGAGAGAGACAATAAGAAATAAATAAAATTTTATTAAATAAATGCACATTAAATTTTCACTGTGTGGGTGCGTGTGTCTCTGTGTGTGTGTATCTGTGTGTGTTGCTTTGTGAAATAAAAGCGCAAAAAAATTGTAGCAGCCTTTGAGGCGCAGCTTGATGGCCATAAAAGTTTGTTGAGCTGTGTTGCCAGTTGAAGCGCAAGAAATTGTCGCTGTGTGTGTGATGAAGCGTGTAATCTATGCATGTTGTGGCTCCCTGTGTGTAGCCGTGTAGCTGTGTGAGTGTTTGTATCTGTGTGTGTATATATGTATATATAAATGTTTGCAAATAAATAAATATACAGTAAATGCTTACAAACTGTAACCAATTGCTGTCACATGTAATTTAAATTCGTAAACAATATTTAAAGCTTTTTCGATTTTGACAAGCAATTTTCGTATCCTTAATAAAACAATGATTTATTGAGATTTCAAGCTCTTGAGACTAAATTAGAGAAACAAATAGCGTGTAGCATTTCCCACTCCAAATCATTCCTAAATATTATTGGAAATCGGAATGCTTATGACCTTTACGTAAACACTTCTTCTAACAACTCTCCCAAGTTCTAATAATTAAAATTTTATTTCCAATTCATAAAGAAAAACAGATTCAAAGATTTTAAAGTCCTCATGTACCTTATCTTAAACAAAACAGATTCAAAGATTTTAAAGTCCTCATGTACCTTATCTTAAACAAAGCTTAGATGTTACGCAGCAAAATACTTCGGAAATGACCCCTACCAATTTCTAAATGTTGCAATAAAACATACGTATATTTCACATAATGAAGAGAAACCCGGAATGTTTGTAACCATCAGGTAGAAGCTGCTATTGTGATAACTCTCCCATGTTCTGAGAATTAAACTTTGATATTCGCTACGCAGCCTCAAAGATAGAAACAATAGTTATTCTCAGCTACAGTTTAAAAGCTATTGTAGTTGATCGATTCCGGTATTGAACTTAGATTTAACGCAGCCAAATAAGATGGAAATGACCTCTAGCTATTTCTTAATATTGACATAAAGTTAGTGAGTGCTTCAAGGAACTCGGAATGTTACTAACCATTTGGCATTCGCTACACAACCAAAAGGCAGGAAATATAAGCAATTTGAGCTACAAAAAAATTAAAATCCTTATGTGATTCTGCTTCAAAATTCAGATTCAACACAGCGTAATACTTCAGAAACGACCACAAGTTATTTCTAAATATAGACCTAAAACTAACGAACACTTCAAATAATAATTTACACAGCCTCAAAGGTGGGACAGCTCCATATAAGTTAAAAAATGTTGCAATCCTTATCTAATTTGTCGTTTTTGATCCAGAATTTAGGTTTTACGCAACAAAATTGCTTCGAAAATGATAATCCATTTACCAGACAATTATTAGAATAAGCAAACGATTTTTTTGTCGGAATATATCCGTAATTTGACGTGTACAAAAAATTGTTTGTTATACAGTTTTCATTAAATTTCAAACCTCGACTATTTTTGTAAATTCTCTACTAACAAATGAAAAAAAATGTGTTCCCTTGAAGTATGATCATATTTCAACATAAACTATAAAAGCTGTTTTCTACATAATGTTTTCCAGCCCTCAAAAACTTTAAAGCTTTAGTTATTTTCCTATTAAGAAATAGTTTTAATCGAACTTATTGGCGCAAGTGTGACCGCTTTACGATATTCGCATCCATTGGTTATTTCCAATTCTTTTTGATCTTGCTCCTATTAAGTGTACATACTCTAACAATTTAGTCGAAATAGTTTTAGTCAAGTGTGACTGTATTTTGAGAAATTCTGCATATATATCAGTAGTTTTAAATCGAAAGTATTTTGAGTAAATAGTTTTATATAGTTTGGTTGTGGCAAGTGTGAACATATTTTGAATTGCACAATAAGGGATTTATTTGCTGTACATCATCTATTATTTGTAGCAATTCTAACATTTTTATAGTTATTTTTATTATAAGTACAGAAGTAATTTTTTGCTGGCCCGTATAGCTATACCTGATTGCTTCCCAAATCTCCACAGTTTTGCACCTTCAAATTCCCAGCTTGACAGCGTTTACTGTACTTAATTTCCTGCTCATCTATGAACTTGGTGTCAAGTTTGAGTCACATTTGACTTGCCTGCGTCTCATGTGACAAATAAACAAAATATTATTTGCTCTTTAGCACGCAATGGGACAAAGTCGAGAACTCTTGAAGAGTGCCAAGTCACAGTCAAGTTGTCTATAAGGAAGACGCCCTCTACTTACGACCAACTAATAACATATGTTTTTCTTTCTTTCTTCTACATATTCCATTGCAGTGTGCCCAGACGTCAAATATGCGCGTGAGCATAAAATAATAATACTCTTTCTCCTGCATAAAAATAGTAACAAAAAGTAATAAAAAAAAAACAAAGTGTCAGGAGAAGAGCGCAAAAACAAAAAGAGAGCAAATGTTAAAAACAAAAGTGCAAAGACGATAACAAGAATAATAATAATAAGAGGAAAAGTAATAGAAAGAAAAGCAACTGCGATAAGGGCTGCCAACTTACGCCAAACGCATACAAATGTCAATGTCTGCTGCGTCAAATGCTGCCCTAAACGGCTTTGGCAGCGACAGAGACTGCGACCGTGACTGCGACTGCGGCAGAGAGCGTTTTGCTTAGACAGCAGCAGCTGACGACAAGTTTCAATTGGACTTGCATAACTACAACAACAACAACAACAACAAAAACAAAGAGCTAACAGCAACAACAACAACAACGCGACAACGAAGTGACAAAACACACACAGTCACAGACATGGATGATGTTGCACCACCGCCGCCCAAGAAGAGCACCACCCTTTCCGTAGATCGTGCCGCCTTTCTATTGTTGCGCGTCAAAAAGGCGTTCAAGCGGAAGCGACAACAACGGAAGGAGAAACAGTAAGTTCAATAGTTACTCTACTTTGTATACTCTATACTTCAAGTGTTTAGCTGAAGATGAGAAATACGGAAATCATAATACGATATATAATTATTATATATATTATTGGGGCGGTTACATTTGTATGGAGTGAAAAACACATTATGGGTCTCATCGATTTTTAAAGGTAAATGTTTTTTATAACCAAATGTGTAATCGGAGGAATTTGCGGCTGCATTTCAGTTTTATTTTATATAAATAAATATATTTTATATAAATAAATAAAATTTTATATAAATAAATTAAATAAATAAATATAAATAAATTTACTCCCCTTGACAATGGTCATCGCTCCAAAAGCGCAGCATGGAGTTGTCTTTAACAATAGCTGTTCGAAGATAACAGCAACCTACGGATCATAGTAGAATAGCTAGGTTTTGAGCACTTGGGCTAGACCACAAAGGCCATGCAAAAATGTCTCCCCCAAGAACTAATTTTAGCAGATGTTCCATAGGTTTTTCTGCTCTTCGTACTTCTAGCTTCGTTACTACTGCATCCACCACCCTTAGTCTTTCTTTCATAAAGCTTAAGAGTTCAGTTGTTCGACTTGAATTCGAAGCATCCTTCGATATTGAATTGGCGATCAAGCTGCCAGACAATAACCAAACTATAACCAACTAAGGAACTCAGAAGAACACACCCTTTTGACCTTGCTGTGAAATAGGCATACAATTCCTAATACCCTAATCAGTATGCAGAAATAATTATAAATGATAACCATTTCAATTTCAATAGCAAAAAAAAAGAAATTTAAAAAATGAATATCAGTTATTTTCCAATAAGCAGCTTAGTTTTGGGAGCAAATAACCATTTCGTTTACCTAATTCATTCCACTGATTTTTGCATCCCTCGTGGAGCTTAGCATTCCAACTGGAATAGTGGTGTAGTTTGGCAGAGCCAACCATTGAAATACTTATAGAAAAGTTACATCTCTTTATGAAGGTGACTAGACCGCTTGCAAGTTTTAATGCCAGTATGCCATATAAATGTCCACCTCTGAAAGCTGTCGACATATCCTTGCAGACAGTTGCTTTTTGTTGCACTGCTGTAATATCGGCGTTCTGCTCAACTGCAACAGTTGCAGTTTCTTGTTTGCAGAGAATGATTCTGGAGTGGTCATATCACCTGTGTAAAAAGTATAAAGGATGACACATGGTACATTGTGGTACACCAGCAAATGTTCTTTTGTAGTTTGAATTTCATCATGATTTTTGACACAAAATGCCTAATCCCTTAAAAAGCTATTTGGTTGTTGGAACAACTAGGAAGTAATTAGACGCGTTAATCTGTACTATATTAATATCAGAATAGATTAAGTGCTTGCTATATGTCCAAAGAGGATGTGGTCAATTATTTAAAATCAACGCAGTTCGAATTCGGCTATGAACTGTAAGCCCCTGTTCCCATCGAACAACTATTAATAGAAATATATCCAAGCTCCGCGTTTGGAGCGATAGCCATAGTCAAGGGCAATGAATGTTACGGCATATTTTTGGACTCCAGGGCCTTCAAATTTAAGTTAACATCATATGGGATGCCGTGAACTTTTCGAAATCCGCCGTGCCATTTGGGTATTCTCTCAGTTACATGGTCTAAAATAATTAAAACGATTCATCAGCTGTTTAGGAGTCATTGTGATCCCAGTCCTGAAGTTGTGGTAAAAAGTCGTACAACAGGTAACAGCGTTTTGGTAGGGAGTAGCTTTAATGTTCGAGCATCTAGAAGGTTCGTATTCTAAGGCGGCAGTACCAGAAGACAGGGACAATGGAAATGGTTCTTTCAAAGCTGTGCTGAGAGCTTTACGAGTTTCATTTGAGGTGGAATTGAAAGGTTTTGATCTAGTTTAATGTTGATTTGAAATGCTGAACTTCTAATTGGGCTTTTCGTCACTGCATGATTCATATATTTCAGCACCGAGCAGTCATTGTCTTCAATGACTCCCATAATGTATCCAACATGGCTAGTTCAAACAGTGCAACCAAATAACCTTTTGAAAGGACTTCATTTATTCATTGCCATTTAGTTATCACATTTCAGCCAGAGTAATGTGAACCCCTTGGCAAAGTCCTTTAATCTTGGCATACATTTTCAGCTTTGTGGATTTGGTTTTTTCTCTTTTTGCTTTAGTCGCCAAACTGCATTTTCCTTTGATTTTCCAGTGCTGGCTGCATAAAATCAACAATGGCGCACACTTAAGAGCCAGACATGCAGTCCTTGTCCCGCTGTGGGGTCACCATGTGGCAAGTGGATCCTGAAGCTGTCAAAAACTTGCTAAAATGCTGCCGTTGGCTTTCGATGCATTGCCAACGACATGTGATGCAATGCAAAGTGCTTGACATAGCTGCGGGTCCTTGATGAAATTCATGTCTGGAACGAGGCACAGATACACACACAGACAGCTACACCAACACACAGACAGCTACACTCCCTCACAGATACTTTTCGGTAAATAGTGCAAACTTAAAGAGCCCGAAATAGCAGCTTGTTAACATTTTTGCGCTCAATTTTGGCTGCCTACCTTCATGGCTCATCGTCCTGCTTTCTTTTAGTCCTGTTTACCATTTCTTTTTTTTTGCAGAGAATTTAGCAGTTTTATTTTTTTGCTTCGCTGCACAGCGAGCGTAATGAAAATGCTTACGCACTTGTTTTTCTCATTATTTTGTTGGTGTTTTTCTTTTAAGCGCAAAAGTTTTCCGTGGAATTCTCCTCGTCATTTTCTTTATTTCGAAAAAATTAGTAGCGGCAAACTCAATTAGGCGCAAAGACCGTCTAAGCGCGGGTCGTGTAGAGGGTGTTTTTTTTTCTTCTTGTTTTTTTTGCTTGCTTTCTGGGCGTGCTCAGGGCCACTGCAAGCTATTGAGAAGTGCGCGCAGAGCAATGCATATTAAAATGTTTAAAGTTTTAGTCAAGTCGTTAATTCGTTTTGTGCTTTTGAGCAATAATGACAAGAAAAAAATTTATGCCGCAATTGAGAGCGTTTGTGAAGAATTTTGAATGCTCTTCAAGTTGTGGATTTGTGGAAAAACACGAATGTATCGTTTGTTCGCTAGTTTTTGTAATTTTGCAAACTTTTCTATTAAAGATTCGTTTCTAAAACTTCTAGAAAAAAATGAGCATAACTAGTAGAATAAAGTTTTGTTCATTTTTTTTTTGCGCTCTACTCTCTCTCTAGCAAAAATTTGTATAACTTTTTTGGGGGCAAGACATTATCTTGTCTTACACTAATCGTTGGGTAATGGAGATTATTAATAAAAGCAGAACAAACAGTATTATTTAAAATTGAACGGAATCTTAGTAATCGTAATTCTGTATCAAAACCATGAAAAATGTAGTACACAGTCGTACACGTAACCGTCAAAATGATAATAAAAATTATAGTTCAATCGAAATCAGATGAGAACGTAACATGAACATAAGAGTAGTAGTTGTAGTTCAGTCAGCTAAATAAATTTAATATAGCACACTGAACTCTGTCTAAGATCTATTTTCGATCTGCTTGCCTCTAGGAACCATATGATGATTTAATACCAAGACAATATATATATAAGTGAGGAATGAGGAATGCATATATATATTTATGGTAGAAGTGTATAGAATATAAAGTTTTTATTCAAGAAAACTATCTTTTATTTTGAAAATCGCAGTCCTAGCCATCCCCAGATGTGAGACGTTGCATATCCATAAAAATATTCAGTATAGGGATATGAATTAGTTTTATATCTTGTTTAAATTTATTTTTTTAAAATTTCAAAATTGACTATAGGGTCATCTGGACCTCCACATTAATTATAAATAAATAAATTAAAAATCTTTCAGACTCGGCATTCTAGACAAAATTGTCTATGGCAAACATAATATTAACTGGCAGTCTTATAATTTTTATATTATTCATTTTTAAATTTGTTAAGTCAATAAATTCTCAAACTTGCATATTCATTTGTTTCTTTAAGTTGTTTTTTATAATTTATATTCTGTATACTTAATTGTCGCCCCACCCACATTGCGTATACATAATCCCACATATGCATAAATACTTAATAACAGGCGATATCTTTTATAAGATGTCTTCGATCTAATAGTTCAAAATTGTTTCCTGAACCTTCAATTATCAAATAAACTCAGTCATCGTGAACTACGAGTTAGGTTACCCAAAGAATGCATGTCAAACCTTCCAATATGTCGCAAACCCCTTCAATAGCATACGCTACCCTTGACCCGCATAAAGAGTATAAATGCCACTCAATGAGGCAACATTAACTCATTCCCCCCTTTTCAGCCAAAATCCAAAATGAGGAATGTAGCAAAACTTTGGCTAAAATTGTACAAGGAGGCTGTAAAATCAAATAAAAAAAAATAAACGAGAGGGCTTACGTAAAAAGGGGTTAAGCGAAAGGTCCTGTTAGCAAAGAGAATTTGTTAGAATTCCGACAGTCTGATGATTTGATTACATGAGCAACATTTGCTCTAATTATGCACGCACATGTAAACATAGCGCCAAATGTAATTACATGGCTGGGACTCGCACAGATACTCGCTCATACAGAGACTTCCTGTACGCATTAGTGCCCACATTGCGTATACGTAATGCCACATAAAGCCCCCCCCACACACACACGCATACGCGAACGCAAATATTCAACTAAATTTAAGCGTATTTTGGTTTTATTTCATTTTTTTGGTATAATTTGTCGAGCGAGGCGCCAAAAACTGTTAATGGGTTTGGCAGGTCGAGGCAATATGCATACTATAGATATCGATGCACTGAGAGAAAAATTGAAAGAGACCAAAAGTGTTTAATTTTTACAGTAAATAAATTTCTCATAAACTCATAAAATTTGAAATAAATTTATTGCCCTTGACTATGGACATCGCCCCAAAGGCGGAGAGTAGGGATTAGTAACTGTTCGAAGAGAACAGGGACCCACAGTTTATAGCCGAATACAAATATCTCTGATTAATGGAGATTTTCCTAGGTAAATCGCGTCATTTTTGTTTTGCTAGCTATGCCAGTGCTAGGAAAAACTACCAGTGCTGCAGGGTGGAATCGAACTACCAATCTCTCGGTTTAGAGACGCGTACAGACCTAATGTTTTATTTTTATTTGATTACCTGGTAGTTTTAAATTCTATAATATATAATTTTTTTTTTTTATGGAAAGAAAAACATGATATTTTCCCTAGAATTCTTAAAAGTACCAAACCAACTGATAGTTTTGTAGGATCTGCCTACTTTTAGCTCGAAAAAATAGAGCTTTTTCAATTAATATTAACAATTAATATCGTCAAATAATCATTTTTTTTTGTGAGTAACCAACTGATTTCTTATGTTTTTGAAATGGAAGCCGTAACTTATGCACACTTAAATTATTATTCATGTTTAAATATTTATTTATGTTTTTGAATATTTCTTACCAAAAAATTTAAATACGATTTTTGTATTATAGCGAAACCTAAAAATTTAGTCAGTTTGCAAAAGTTTTGCTTGGGTTAAAGCGCCTACTAGCAGCCAGCATACATAGGACAGTATCTGATACTCTATTAATTCCCCTACTCGAAGGAAGCATTCA
Organism: Chymomyza procnemis; assembly: GCA_035046065.1. NCBI lineage: Eukaryota > Metazoa > Arthropoda > Insecta > Diptera > Drosophilidae > Chymomyza > Chymomyza procnemis. The sequence continues at coordinate 2,953,213 of JAWNOJ010000026.1, forward strand.
TTCAAGGGCTCTTAGCTAATGCATGTAGCATCCAATCTTTTTGGGATATGTAGACTATTAAGCCATTTTCCTAAAATTTTTTCTGCGCCTTATTAAGAGCTTCAAAGCAACACAATCTGTTTTTAATTTCCAAAGATTCTACCCAAGTTTTTCGGTATAAATTAAAGGCTGAAAAGTTAGTACCCGAATATGGCTCCGACAGCTGTGAAACACTGAAAGCTACTACCAAGTCGGCAGAGCCTAATGCAGGGGTTTTGAGCAATTAGTGGATAATTTTTTTCAGCTGATCATACAACTCCAACTTGAAAGTGGTCATTATCAGAATTCTCTCTCATATATAGAAATCTTGAAAACACGTATTTCTTTAATTTAAGTAAAAAAATGTAATTATTTTGTATTCCATGTATCCATACCTAACTCCGAAAGAAAATTCAAAATTTCAACTTCTCAGCTGACCGTCATTCTGAAATTTTATAAAACAATAGATGTTATGAGAAGTAAGTATGCCCAACATATCTGAATAAAAGTCGAAGTCAATTTTAATTCCCATTTCCATAATACTTTGTCATTTTGATGAAAATCTAGGTACAAGAATCTCCCAAAATTTTAACTTTATTTTAAATTTTGACTTTATTATGTTGATTTGTCTTTAAACTCGTTTAGATTCAATTATAAAAAGTGCCAAAATAGTTGCATTTCTCACATCTACCGCCAGCCAATAATTACCCACTTTTCTCTCAGTGTATTTATTTGTATTTGGTGAGCACACATAATACCCTAAGTAGTCTGAGTAATGGCGCTGCCAAGGACCAATGGTTGCGCCACGGGGCTTGACTTTTTTTCAAATGCGAATGAACTATATGTAATTTGCCTGAATATTTTTCATTAACTCTCGGCAAGGGCACCAACTAGGCTTGAGTCAAAATTAATTGCTAGAAAGGTACTTAAGAAACATGAGCAGAAAATAACTTAATGAAATTAGGATACGACGAATGGCGTTTGGGAAATTTCCATAAAGAAGTCAAATTAAATGATAGATATAAACATAATTTCGATAGCTTATGGGTTATGGATATTATTAAGGTAGGCAAGGTGAGTGCGCGGTATAATTGCTTTTAATGGAAAAAGTCTGAGAAAATAATGGCTGTTGGGTCAATGGGCAGCTCTCTCATGAAAAAAGTTGTTTCAAAGATTTTAGAAATTATTAAAAGATAGTTAGCAGTTGATTATCTCAAAGTGCTTTTCCTAATGCTAAGAAGCACTGTTTTTATAGACTTGTTTACGCGCAGACAATACTTTTGTAGTCTTAACAAAGGTTATCAACTAAAAAACGGAGACGAGTGCTTAAAAATGCAAATAAAATGTCTCAAGGATATTCATAAAGTTTATAAATTGCTTTGTTAATTTTTTTTTTTTTGCTGTCTCTGTTTTATTTTATTACCTATGACAAATATTTCAACAGTTTTTGCTTCAATTCTTTCTATTTCTATTGCTCTGATAAGAACCATAATAACTTATGTTTTCTGGTTGTAGCTCGAGCAGGACACAGCTGGAGCACAATCTCTATGCGTATTAATTATAAAAGCTGTCAGGTTCGGTGAACTTTGAACTTTGAACCCTTTATTCGTGTTGGAGCAGCAGAACTGCTGCAAAGCGAGTGACAAAAACTGTAGCAGAGAATTCTTTATTGTTAGAAGTCATAACTTTTATGAAGCGTCCTTACATATTTTTTGACTTAAACTCGAGCAGGTTTTTAACCTTTTTTCATGAAATAAAAAATATACCATAAGAGGTAAAGCTAAAAGGGCTGCATAATGACCGACTACGAAATGCACTTTACTCTAGGTGGTGTCTTTGAGACGGAAATTGATGCTTTTAAGATAATAGAATATTTTAGAGCTCAGATTCTTCAGCGTGTGGCTAAAATGAGGAACCTTACAATGTGAATTTATGAATTCTTATTAAATTGAGAGATACCACTAAGCACAGTTGAATTAAAAAATATAAAAAAATTTAAATATACAATTAAAATTAGAAGAATATAATATAAAACTCAATCATATCCTTTGCCGCCGTCTCCCATGTGGGAGTGGCTAGGAACTTGGATTTACAACGTAAAAGCTGAAAGCAGAAAGTAAGATAAAAGTTTTAACATTTCTTAACAAACAAGCCAAAATATTAACGTTGACAAAGTTGGGGTTTCATGGGGTTTCCTTATTGGTCAAAGTTGCTAAATTTGGCGAATCAAGATGAGTTAAAATAGAGAAAGAGAAAATTCGATTAGAACGTTCATAAGATAGAAAATCGTAAGGTCTGTTATAGTTAGCTCATAAGACGCGATGAGGATTGTGCAATGCATAATTCGAGCTTCCAAATGGTGGTGCTAGAGATCGAAAATTACTAGTTACTCTGGACGGTATGACAAAAGAATCCTTGCTAAGAATTGCGTTGAGTCTGAATGAAACCAAATTAGAGGTTATGCAGAAATAACACGCCATGGAATGTTCTACGATCATTTTAGAGAAGGTAATTTTATAAAGCGAAGTCTACAAACAAAGAACGCCAATGTTAGGATATCAATTTAAACCCGGGAAGCAAATATAAAAAATTGATTTTGAACGGATTCAATCAACAATTGATAATGTTGAGGTTTCCAAACGCAAGAGTTATATTCCCGAATTGAATAGGCGAGTGAAACAGATAGCAGTTCGGTTGTTTAAGGATCATTAAATTCCTTCTACCAGCGTTTAATAAATGCAAAAATCGCCTTAGCTTTATTTACAATATTGTTAATACGTTTATTAAACTCAAGTTTGTGATAATATTCATATTGCATTGTCTAGATAAACCCTCGTTATAATAACAATTTGCATTCTTTTTCTCTAATTAGCATAAAAAGGTCACAACTGACATTATTTCAGTTTTTCTGGTCGTTGTGTATCTTTCATTTGCTACCTGCTGTGGCGCCAAATCATACAACTTGAAGAGAATCCTGAGAATCATACATATTTCCAACTTAATGTGTTGGAATATAACGAAGTTAATATTGAGGAATACTTAATATATTGAATTGAAAAAAAAATGTACAATATTTTATAAAATTGTGTATTTTTATGATAAAAAATTAGAACTTTTGGGATTAGTTTTAATTTCTCGTAAATGAAAAAAATATAAATTTTGTTGTTTGAATCAACTATTAATCTTTTTGTTTTATGCACTTACAATTGTTTAAAAAAAAAGCTTAAATAAAAGTCGCCAATGCCTGGTCATCAAAATTGTATCATAGTAGGATATACAGAGCAGGCCATGTAAATTGGCAGAATTTGTTTGTGAAAACAAAATACATGAAGTGGAATGAATTTTTCTTTTGTTTTCTTTTTGATTTTTATTTATTTTGTTTCGAGGATATATGATGAAGCTACTTTTTTGGATATAATACCATAGACCTTGAGCACAAAATGTGCTTCTTTTTCGGGGTTTGCCATTGTTTTGGCCAAGTATCGGTCGACTTGTCTAAAATTTCGCATCATTTTTCTGCCTTGGCTTATCAGCCTATTACTTAGATTTCAAATATGCCCACAAAAAAAAAAAAAAACTGGTGGCATTAGATCAGGAGACCTCTGTGGCCAGCCATAGTAAATTGTATGGGCGGTACAACCCACTTCAGGAGAATAGACTTCATTACAAATAAACTAGCCAAAATGAAGGTAGACTAATGACAATAATTTCTTAGAAATTTTGTCTTTCGTAGAATTTGTGGGTCTTCAAATTTTGTGCTATGAAATCGTTTTTGTGTGGGCATCTTTCCCACAGCAACTGCACCTTTTGCTGCTCATCTGTTTATGTCTTGGGAAATGCCCGCTGCTCCAAGTTTTAGAATTTCACATGTTCCTAGTATACACTTTTTCTCTATATGAGTAATGATATATACAAACTAGAGCTATACACATACCACGAGTGTTTGTACTTTAATATGTAGAAACCTTAATTTCTGCTTGAAATTTCTTGGGCCTGAGCAGCGCAAAATGTGCCAAGTGGTTGGTAATGTATTTTGCGTCAATTATGTAGATCCGCTTTGAATTATGTAAGTGGTGGGGAGTAGGCACCAGATGTAGCCAAGGGTAATGTTAAAGGCAACCTTAAAAAAAACTGGGCCTACAAACAGTTGGCCAAAATGCCTGCCTGACTGCCTGCCTGCCTGCTGTGTACTTTGTCAGTGTGTGCGCGTGTATGTGAGCCAAGTTGCACCTTGTAACAGCTTGGCCAGAATGGCTGCCAGCTTTTTATATATTTTATTTATTTATTATGTTTTTTTTTTCAACATTTATTTTTTATACATTTTTTCAAGTCCCGTTTAACGCACTTTAGCGACACTTCAGCGCGCCTGCACAACGGGATACGAGCGCAGCTACCAACACTTACCAACACACACGTGGGCGAAACTCACAACCTGTTTACCAACACTGTAAATCTTTGCAATCATTTGCCGGCTCACTATGCTCTCTCCATTCTACAAGAGAATGCGTGCCGTTGAAAACAAAAACCCAGCCACCAGCCGCGTCGCCGGGAAACTTTAACTTGCGCCAAGTGTTGCGTAATTCTGCTTTGGAACTTATATATTTATATAATGCATTGAGCTGCTTGTTTTACATTTCTTTTCTTGGTCCTTTTTGTTTTGTTTTTGCCGCCCTTTTTGTTGACTATAACGGTTGTGTAGGGATTTTCGTGCTGTTTGAGCTTTTGAGGCACTAAGAGTGTGAAAAACGCAATGAAAATGCTGAAATAGTTGTTTGAGAGATAGCTCTTTATATGGTAAAAGGGTTTCGTCCTGTGGCAAATGTCAACCAACTTACTGTTACTTCGTTTTGCTTTCAACAGGACTCTTTATTTTCTAGGACTTCATTGGCGTGCACCAAACGTCTGCTATGCCATCTCATATGCCACAACTCACACACAAATGTAGAGTTAACCCTTTCAACGGCTGTGCTTTCAGCAAGGAGACAAAGGTAAAATGAATCCCTGCAACGGTTAAGCTTTGTCACTTAGAGGGACATCAGCTAGAGGACAGCTGGGATTAGATAGACATATTTTGCTTGCGTGTTGAAAGTCTAGATTTCTAAAAACAAAGTTAAAACAAAGCAGGTGTTTGTAGCTACAGAACATTTATTTCGTAACGAGCCTTTAGTCTCTCAAGCAGAGTACTTTTATAGTGTATGTAGTGTAAGAATTACTACTTTACTCTCTTAACAGGCTCTAATAAGAATTGTACTTATTTTAATATCCTCTTTTTACTTACTATTACAGTCTTTAACTATTTATACTTCCTTGATGACAAGGATTAGCACTCCTTTCTACATGTTTATTATTATAAATTCAAAATTGTGCTTCTCCTTCAGAGAAACTATGACCAACGCATCATTGAAGGTTCTTAAAAAAGGAAAAAAAATTCATCAGCGCTCCAAAAATGCAGCATGGGGATATCTCTATTAATAGTTGTTGAAAGAAAACAGGCAGTTATAGTCCCCACGGCGGTGTCTTTAATTAATAGAGGTTTCTCTAGGTAAATAGTGCCTATTTATTTGCTAGTTATGTCAGTGCTAGGAAAATATAGCAGTGCTGCAGGGCAGAATCGAACCACCGACGCTACCACTACGCACCCGAGGCCTAAAAAATAATCCTTGTACCTTCCCAGAGATATCATTCATTCTGCATATATTAATTCAAATGAAATCTTTAACAATATTATATGTATACCTTTCAAAATTGAAAGAGCTGCCTTTAATCTCTATACTGAAGAAATACACTGACTTTGTCTTTTACTTCCTCTACACTAGTCCTTTAGTTTAGACAAACAATAACCGGCACCTACCTCCTGGTAGTCTCGAATATAAAAACGAAGAGACAACATTTGATACTTGACAAATCTCTGTTCTTATTGGCGCCTAACCATCATACCAGGCCCCCAACCACCATCACTGATACATTCAATTTTTATAGGTGGGTTGGATTTGATCGGAAATGAAGCTTGTACAGCCCACATCGTTCGATATGTACATATATAAATATAATGTATCCAAATCGTATGCAATACTAGTCCATAAGGACTAGACTTATAGCTCGCCATAGAAGTTATATAATATCTTGATAATTTTTGGCAATATCGCATCTGGTCGCTTGATTGAAGATATCATGAGCGTTATGTCTACTTTCTGCACCTCAAGACCCTTGGTGGAAAATAGTTCATATTACAAAAGATAATCGATTTTAAAAATGCGTTACATAATATCTCTGATTATATTAATATGAACAGCTGAAACATCTTAAGAAGAGTATAGACAGCGATATCATTTTAGTTCCCTTAGACCTCGAGTCAAACATTTTGTTTCTTTTTGTTTTCTGTGAAGGATGCGACCCAGACGAATTCCTTGATAATATTAGTTTTTATTTTTCATTCGTCAAATGGTTCAACGATAGTCAGTTTCTTTCACTCTGGTAGCTTCTAACTAAGTAAGAAGAACAGTGCTTGAAATCCAGCAAAAAAAAAGGAAGAATCGCATGAACTTGAAATCCAGCAAAAAAAAGGAAGAATCGCATGAACTTATATACTGAAGGAAAAGAATTATAGAAAATAATGACTAAGCAAAAACTTTAAGCTCTGAGTAAAATGTTCTCCAAAGGGGAAAAACAATATTTTTCGAGTACATAGGACTCCCATTGAAGATTCTTGCACAAGATTTTCTGACTCAACCTTGAATATATTTAAATCCTGATGTGACAAGTCAATGCTGATTTCAGATGCGACTTTTATTCATCAGAACGCCCTCTAATTTTGCTTCAGCTCTTAACCTATATCAAAGGGGTTTACGAGATCATCAATGCCGATGGTATGTGAAGTTTGAACTTTTATGTTCCCGCATGTGATTCCTACAAGATAGTTTGCTCTACTAAAAAGAGAATTAGCTGTATCATATCAAGTATTTTTTGAATAAGAAATTATTTACCTTTGACTATGGCCATCGGTCCAAAAGCTGAGCATGGGGTGAATCTAGGTAAGATCTATTTCTAGGTCTATTTCCTTGCCATATCACTGCTAGGCAAATGAACCAGTGCTGCTGTGTGCAATCAACTCACCAACGTTCCGATTGGGAGTTCGCTACAATTCACGCTACCGAGGACCAGATTTTTTGAATAGGTTGAGCTTTGTGGGTGATGACTGCAACTAGTAGTACATCTTCTTTGGGACATAGAGCTATAACAATGGTTGTCTGGCATAATCTTAACTTTTCTTCTCCTAGTTTTGAAACACTTGTTATGATTGAACAGAAAAACAGTGACCAGACTTTGATTCTTTTTACTTCGAATATTTTTTAAAAATACTCTAGTTAATCGAACTGCTACCGCAGGATATTATTATGACATATTTTTTCACATCAAATTGTGTATAACAACACGTCAGTACATTGTTCAGTGCTACCTAAAATTCCACACATTCACTTACGTGTTCTACAATATATGTGTTTTTCAAATAAAAAAAAAGAGTATTAAACTTGCGACCTTCAAGACTTAGCCTTGCTGTCTCTTAGTTATTATCATTATTCCTGTCGCCGCCGACGCTGTTTTTCTTTTGTATTGCCGTAGTTGCAAAAATATTTCAACAAGGACGCGTTTAAATTGCTTACATGGACATTGACATGCAGGATTCTTGCTATTCTTCAGCAAAAAAAAAATAAAGAAATGCCACAAAGACTTGCTGTTGAGAGCAAGTCTTCGTCTGGGTCCTAGCACTCGTATGCTACTATTGAGCTGTACAGCGTGTTGTTTAGTTCGAAGTGCATGACGCTACATCAGGATAAGAGAAACATGAGCCTGTGGAACAATGAGATGAGAAGAGTTAATGCTGCATATGCTTTGGCTTACTACGGCCTGCATCCTTCAACCTTCTCTTATCGCCGGCAGTACTCACATATACTTTTTGTTATCAAAAAAATGCGCACAATTTTTTGCTTTTTATCAAAGGAAGATGCAGTAGCTGATAGCAGTGGAGCAAGTTCTTGGAACTGCGAGACAAGTTTCGCCACAGTCTTTGCGACTCAACAAAATGTCAAAGTCAAAAGTAAAAGTAAATCAAATAAAACTTTTTGCAATGTATAGCAAAAATAATATGCGTTCCATTCGTTTGGTTATATATTTTTTACTTTGTACTGATATACTTTTTGTTGCGTGCAGCTAAAGCGGGCTGGGATTGATGTGCTTTGGGGTTTAGGGGACAGCAACGGCATTGAGCACTGGCTGACATATAGCTTGTCAGCCAGGCTTTTGGTATGGATAGGCGCTGCCGAACCAAGTGTGAGAAATTCAATCACACGTCAAGTTCAACAAATTGTCAACAGGCAGGATACTCTGCTGCTGCTGGCATTGGGTTCGCACTCATGTTGCTGACAGCTGCACATTTGACATGCACACACGCCATCCTCATCCCCCCCAAAAAGGACATAAAAAATAAAAATCACAACAACAAAATTTACGAAAAAAAATTGGTTGCGTTGAGAAATATGCAATCTGAAATGTCAAATGTTGTATACTCTTGCAAGGACATAAGTTCGTTTAATGTTAGTCAATCAAATGCTTGACTGATTTATTGCTTCAAATTTGATTGGTTTACTAGAAATATTCTGAAGGACGACGACAAATTATTGTCGTTAACAAGTGTATTTCCGGTTTTGGAGGAATTTATAGTAAATATTACGTTTACGCAGTTTTGTGGGAGATTTTTTATTTTAAACATATATTTCATAGTTTTCCCATAACAACTATTTCATTTCGTATAGCAGACACTACGTATACGCTATATAATAGGTTTTTATTGTAATCTTTATAATAACAAAAAGTTTAGAAAATATTCTTATACAAATAATCATAATAATAGTTTTAGTAAAAGGAAATCCGATTTAGGCTAAATTTGCGCCATTTTATTCTATAACTTGTTGCCATTTTAAAGGGAATTACATTCTGCCTCTCTCATAGACGTCCTCGGGCATAAATGCCTCTTGGCATCAAATAGAGTCAATCGATTTTCACAAGCATCTCTTGAAGAGAATTTTTCACCAGAAACAATTTTGGTTCGCCTTGGACAGGAATAGATGCCAAAAATTTGGTGCCGGGATATAAGATGGATGCATAGAACCTCCCATCCAAGCTCTCGAACCATAAGGTGGGGCATAGGAACCTCCCTACAAAGCAACCGAAGCTTCAAGCGAGTCATTATCGATCTGTGTGGCCTGACGTTGCCCTGATGGAACACAATTGTTCTTCTATTGGGCAAAGCCGGATGTTACTGGGCAATTGCTTCCTTCAGGCGATCCAATTTTTAGCAGTACAATTTCGAGTTGAGAGTTTTGCCGTATGGAAGCAGCTCATAGTAAACAATTCCTTACCAATCCCACCAAACACACAGTACAACTTTGCTGGCGATTCATGCCGGCTGGTTACCGTTTCCGCCAGCTTACCACCTTTCGACCACGACCGTTTTCGCTTCAAGTAACCGTAAGTGATCCACTTTTCATTGCCAGTCACCAAGCACTTAAGAAATGTCACGATTTTGTTGCGATTCAGCAACGATTTGCAGTTGGAAATTCGGCCCATGAGATTCTTTTGCATTAACTTATTGGCTCTATTGAAATGGTTCCAAATGGTCGGACTGGATAATATCCATGATTTTATCGACATTTTCGACAATTGGCCTTAAACTTGGCGTGGTGCTTCTTTGACATAGAAATTACGTGAACGGAATCGGGGAACCCAAAAGTGCGTAAGCTTGCCTATTACAGTATCAAGATCATAAACGCTATTCACATTTTCAGCTGCCTGGATTGTATTTTCGCTCTTACGCTTATACAGCGTAATTTATGCTTTTACTCACAATTTGCTTACAATTCACAACTGGTTCAAACTACTGCAAGCGAAACACCTTATAAGTAAATGCACAAATTGTATATAAGAATTACATTTTGTTGCTCTTTAATATTGCTGTTAGTTGGATAAAAATTCTGTATATCACATGCATTATTTTGGGCGTTCTAGCAAATTATTATCGAATAAAATTATCTTATTAATTTATGTTTCATCGATTGTAAAAAATGACGTTCATTCTTATAACAATTTGAACTTGTCTCTCGACAGTGCTAACAAACGCATGTTTCATCTGCCCAAAAATCAGTGTAGCTTCAATGTTGGATGATTAGTTTTACTCAAAGAAAGTAAGAGTGTTACAACCGTCGTTACGTTTCACCTGAAAGTGTTTGCATATGGTTGTGTGCGCGCAGATACTGATGCTGATGTCATGGTAAATAAAAGAAAATCGTTTTGTGCCAACAATAAAATGTAATTCGCAATGTGTGAAAAACGGCACGACCCTGTTGCAGTTGCATATAAATGGCAAATCAACAGCTGACACACACACACCCGCACACACATACTCACTCACGCGAAACGGAAGTTAAATGCAAATGAAACGGAAATGGCAATGGCTGCCAACAACAATGGCTACAATGAGCACCAACAACAACATGGCGTCTCCCCCCAACTAATTGCATTTATATGCCAATCTCAGTTTGCAGCTATTTTAATTTTTAATTTAATTAAGTTATAGATGCGCTCTTTCACGCTCAAGCTGTATTCTCTCTTCTCTCTCTCTCTCTCTCTCACTCTCTTTGCAGAGCGCTACAAAGTGGTTCGTGCTATGGCGTTGGCGGCGCTGGCAGCATTGCCAGCGGTGGCAGTGGCTCACAATCGCGCAATGGCAGCCGCAAACTGCCGCCGCCATTGTTACGTTCGCGTACATTGCCCGCTATTATTGTGCCCGGACTTCCGGTTGTGCCACTGCACACGGATAAACAAACATTTCAATTGGGTGCGTATGCATTTGTTATTGTATCTGTAGACTCACACACACACACACACACACAGACAATCTCGCACGCACACACACAGCTACACACACTCACAACGTTTATTTAAAATTGTTTCTGAATGGGTCATGGTCACATTAGTAGCCTTATCAGCGCGGTTTCCATGCATTTTGCCGTAACTTTTTATGAGCCACTAAAAGTAGCTTCCATTTTTATTGAGTGGTTTTTTTTCATTGCTTTAGCTTTTAGAAAAATAATTGCACTTAACGCTCACAAAAAAAAATAGTAAATAGCTAAAGCTTTGTAATAATTAATTTATTTTAAAAAGTTAGCTAAACTTTTAGACGTTTGCATTAGCGAAAAGTTTTGAGGCTGCCCGAACAGGTAAGTACAGAAGGAAGCAGTAATTGCTTACAATTAGTTGGTGCTCCATAAGTTACTAAGTATAACTAGTTAGTTAAGCATACTTTGTCTTAGTTGATTTGAATATATATATATATAACATACATATAATATTTATGGTGACATATTCATAAAGAAATATCTCACATCCTTGCCATTGCGACTAGTCCAAAAAGGTCCACACTTATGTAAGCAAATCGCTTTCTTGAATTCTTCAAACACAGCCAGTCTTTACACTAAAGCTGGAAGCCAGAATTAAAACACCCAAAATTACAAAAAGGAAGTACTTCGGTTTTACTTATTATTTTTTTAGGGTTGACTTTATCATATAGCCTTTAAGTTGAAGTTGGACCAAAAATCCTTCCTTTCACAAAATTTGTTGTTTTGAAACATATGATTGATTCATTTGCTGATCTGAAGAAAGTTAAAGCGTTGTTAAGTACTGTAAAGGTAATTTCATGGCGCCTCGCTCATAGAAGTCTTCGTTTCTATTGGCAAAAATTTATGACAATCGATTTCATGAAGCGGATTTTTCTTTAGCAAATTTGTTCGCCAAAGACAGCAACAGATAGAAATCACTTGGTCCGAACTATACCCAATATATTCAATACCGCAAATTCTCTGCTCTGAAGGTTTTTAGTGTTTCCCAAAAAATTACGTTTTCATTGATTTAGAAGTGTTATACCAACTGCTTTTTTTGCAGATAAGTGGTACAGCCTATTCCAAAGTCATACAAGACCGACTTTAATTTAAGCAATTTTTTTCAATCAAGTATCTGCTAGTATTCTCAATCACTCTGATATAGATATATAGTTTCTTTTTAAAACCCTTTTACGCTGTGCTGAAAATGAAAGAACATGATAGAAGATTGTAAATTAATTAAAAGATTATTTTTAAAACGTTGTGCTATGGCGATAGTCACATGGCATCCCCTAACCCACTTGAGCTTGAAAAAGACCCACACGGCTTGTACTGTCTTTTGAGCTATTTTTATAAAATAAGACTTTTGTTAATTCATTACCTCGTATGCCTTTGCTTTTTGCTTTAATCAAATTTATCAATAACCAAAATGATATCCCCTACTCCTAATGCCCCCTCAATACACATCAAAGTGTTAGGCTAAGCATACTTAAAAATCCATTTAATTTAAAGTTGAATAGATAATCTTTCTTAATACTCGTAGCTTATATTTTTATCCATTTAAAATTAGTTTTTCTTTTTCTGCCACACAAAAATAAATAAACGACTCTCAATGTCATAATAAATTAAATAAACATTGACTCAACGAATAAAAACCACAAAGACGCATGTAGTACATACATATATATCCATATATCCATATATATATATATCGGTATATATATTTTATATCGAAACACTCAACACAACAGCAAAACAAACAGAAACAACAATGGAAAAGTCTAACTAATTGGAATTTATGAACATTGTCGGTGTGCTGATTCTTTTTTGGTTTTGTGCAATTGGTGTTTTTAATTTATTTTTATATCAAGTTTATTTTTGTGCAGCTTTTATTGTTATTAATTTTTATTTTTGATTGCAAAAAGTAGCGGAAGGTCAGCAAAGAATTTGCAGTAGATGTAAAGCGATTGTGCGGTTTAACAGCTTAAAATAAAGTATTGTGCGTGAGTGATGGATATTTATGTTTAACATAAAAGACAATTCGGCATACAGGGTGGGCCATTTAAAGTGGAAGTATTTGTTTCTGACAAAAAAAAATACATTTTGATAATCATTCATTTCGCTACAAGTTAGTATGTTTCAGCTACTTTATGTATATAATATCGTGTAAATGACCACCTTTGGCCTTGAGCACATAATGTGCGTTTTTTTTTCAGTGTTTTCCATTGTTTTGGCCAACGTAACGCACGACATGGCTGCAATTTCGCGTCGTCTGCTTTCTTTAGGTTGAACCATGATCTTTGCCTTTTCAGCGTATAACTGAGGTTTCAAATATGCCCACAAAAACAAGTCTGTTGTAGTTAGTTCGGATAATCTCGTTGACCAGTCAAAATCGCAATTTTTGGATAACACTCGTACGGGGAACAATGGTAGCACCAAAACTACTCTTTAACGTGGAATTTCGCATGTTGCGTCATCTTGTCGAAACAGCCATTTTCGTCCACAATAAATATCACAAAATCAGTCCTCATATCTGCTCGATAACGCTCGCCATTGACGATTGTCGTTGTTCCATTATCGTCTTAGAGAAGTATGGACCGATAATCATAGCCTCTCAAACACCACACTAAAAAGTCATTTTTTGATCGTATACTGGTTGTTCTTTAATTAATTAAGGGTTTTCAGTGGCATAGAACCCCGAAAATTTTTGACTATTTTCATTTCCACTTAATGTGAAATAGGTTTCATCTGACATGATAGTTTTCTTCCAAAAGACGAGTTCGTTTTCAGTCATGTCAAAGATGACATAATCAACACAACGCGGATAATCAGAGCGATTTAGTTTGTGTGCTATTTGGATTTTGTAACGAAACATCTTCAAATCGACACGAATTATACGGCGAAGAGTTGTCTGAGCGATGCCCAACATCTGAGAATGACCATAAGTCGATGTTCGCGGTTCCTGGCACATAAACCTCAATATTTTCATCTGAGCGTCGAGTTCGTCATCAGCAGCACTACTAAAATCAGAATTTACTAATTTGACTTATAAACTTCGTATGTGCCAGCACCGGCACGCAATTTTAACTGCATTTTTTGTACGAAACGCACTTTTAGTTTACAAAATAGAGAGATTGTTTTGAGGGTAAAGCTGTAGAAGTTAAGCGCATTTTTTTGATGTGAGCTGTTATGATATAAATTGTCTTGGAATACCGCTTCCAACGCGGTATGAGATTAGTTGATCTGTACTTGAAATGGCCCACCCTTTATATATTAAATAGACCTTCTTAAGTAGAGTTTTGTTTTATTTAAAAGTCAAATTATATCAGTAGTTTAGTTGTTGCAATTCAAATTTTAGTACACATTTGAAATTGTATCTAAATACAGAGAGCTTTCGGTGAGGGTAAACCACCTTAACATATTCTCTAAGCTGTCAATTAGGAATGTCAATTAAATTGGTGGGAATCTAGTTACTCAATTAACTATTAACGCTAATAATAATTGTCTACTTAGGCCACTATCCTAAATATATATTTGCATCTTGATTTAAATTATATTTCCACTAGACAAGCTAAACAAACTGTACCAGAGAAGTTTCACAGCTTTTGAAGTTACTTGAGTTCTATACTGAATATCTATAACTTTCGATTAGTTTTTCTTTTTATTGAAATCCTGTGAAAAACGCATAAAATGTGGGGAACACTTCTCTGTTGGCGTGTGTGAATATTTCAAAGTTTATGGCCGTGCATGTACGTACTTTGTAGAGTGTTACGATAGTAACTTTTGAATAAAGGCCCACGCTCATCTCTAAGATAAACACACACTTCACAGACACACACACACCCACACACACACACTCTAATAGCAACAAACCAAACCGACACACACACACATAAGCGCTCACAAATAACTCGCTTCTTTGTATTGCTCTTAGAGTAAAGTGCACGCTGCGCTCGAAAGTATGCAATGCATTTTATGCGCGCATATATGTGAGATTATGCAGGCGGCCAGGGAACGAGTTGTGCTTTGGTGTGCGTGAGTGTAACTGTGTATGTGTGTAGGTGTGTAGGTGTATCTAACTGTGTGTGTGTGTGTGTGTGCGTATGCGTGAGCACAAGTTGTTATTAAATTTACAAAGTGAGAATTTTTTTTTCTTAAGCCATTTCAATGGAAATGCTCAACGCTCATAAATTAAATTCTTTTTACAGTGTTGTAAAGTGCCAGAAAGTAAGGATGGTAGCATGTGAGCGTGTGTGTGTGCATGTGTGTGCACGTGTGTGTGTGTCTGCCAGTAGCGCTCATAAAAGGCAACCTGGGGGATTAATCGTTGCTCAAGAAAAATTCTTGTTACATTGCGGAAACTTCTTAAAAGGATATTATTATGTCCTGTGGGAAAAATGATTGCAAAGTATTGTGCCAGAAAATCTTTGCTGTTTGAGATATGTAAGAAAGCATTTGCAACGTTTTAAGCGATATCATTGGGACAACAAACAAAAGAAATGTTTGAAGCTATTTGTATCTATATTACATAGTTAGTTTTTGAGCTTTTATCTAGATATTTCAAACGATTTTAAACAATTTCTGAAAAGTTCAAAATTTTCTTGAATTTCATGTCGCACTAGCTTATTTGGGGATCTCTCATCTCAAAGTATTGAGATATCTTTATTACTAGCTGCTCGAAGAGAATAGGGTGTTTAGTTAATAGAGACTTTCCTAGTTAAATAGCGTATTTTTATTTGCTTGGATCAAGATTGCCGGCAAGTCCAGTTGCTTATATGGCTGTTATCACCATGCAGTAGAGCGTTGAATTCTTCCGCTTAGTCTACGATGTCCCAAGGCCAAGTAATTACCATTAGATATAAAAATTTGTTAGAATAGAAAGATTTTTTATTAAAATGCTGAAGAATACTGAAAACAAAGGGAGATATTACAGTTGATGCAAAAACTTGGCTTGATAATGAGTTTCCGGACATTGCTCCAGGAAAATCAGCCATCAAGGTTAATGAGCACCGAAGACGCTGAACGCAGTGGACGCCCAAAGGAGGTTGTTACCGACGAAAACATCAAAAAAATCCACAAAATTATATTGAATGGCCGTAAACTGAATTTGAATGAAATAACTGGGAGTCTAATGATACCAACTGAACGTGAATATTCGTTGATTCACGAATGCAAAGTGGGTGCCGCGTGAACTCACTTTTGACCAAAAACAACGACGAGTTGATGATTCGGAGGGTGATTCGGATTGAAGGTCTTCAAGCAAGGTTTTTTTTTTTTTTTTTTTTTTTTCCTTATTATTCCACTTGGGAACTTAGGGCCTCTACAAGAGCCTTCCATCGAACCCTATTTTGCGCCGTCTGTTTAGCTCTGTCCCATGTTGTGTTCGCCTGGGACAGTTCTTGGAGGATGGATCTTCTCCAGGTCGCCTTGGGTCTGCCAATCCGTCTACTGCCTTGTGGGTTCCAGTCCAGTGCCATCCTGACAATACTGCTTGGGTACCTTCTGAGAGCATGCCCTATCCACGTCAATTTTTTCTTCCTGATTTGGAGGTGTATGGGGGGCTCGCCTGTGACACGGGACAGCTCTGCATTGGATATTCTGTTTGGCCAGAATATCCCGCATATAATCCTCAATCAAGCAAGGTTATGGCGTCTGTATTTTGGAATGTGCATGGAATAATTTTCATTGATTAGCGTGAAAAAGGAAGGACCGTTTGAATCGCCAAGAAATGGCCACATTTGAAAAACAAGAAAGCGCTGTTTCACCATGACAATACACCGTGTCACAAGTCAGTGAAAATGATGGCAAAAATCCATGAATTGGGCTTTGAATGGCTTCCGCTTCCACCGTATTCTCCAGATCTGGCCCCCAGCGACTATTTTCTGTTCCCAGAATGCTTGCTGGGAAAAAGTTTTCGTCGAATAAAGAGTTGATCGCTGAAACTGAGGTCTATTTTGAAGCAAAGGATAAATCGTACTACAAAAATGGTATAAAAAGTTGGAAGCTCGCTATGCTCAGTATATTACCCTTGATAGGGACTATGTAGAATATATGTAGACTATAATAACATATGTATGTGACTATGTAGAACAAGACTTTTTCTTTTATTTTTATTCTTTTTCAACAATTCGATTTTATTTCATCTTCATTTTGTAAAGTCTACATAGCAAAAGACAGTAAGTCTACTAAGTCTTTATTAATTTGCTGTTGTCCAAAAGCGGATAAAACTTTTTACCTCCCACCACTCTCAGTTTGCCCCTAAGCTAACTACGTCCCTGTCATCTATAAAGGGCATGCCAGTTGCAGTGCAGTTAACCAAAAAGGGGTTACAGCTTGACTTGATTTTGTCATGTTTGTGGAATATAATTAAAAACTTTTGACAGCTTTTCAACTTGAATTAAATATTATAGAATATAATTTGCAACTGCAACATCCAGACACAAACACACTCAGCCACACACACATGCACACATAAACCAATTAAGTCAAAAACAATTTGTATTAAAATTTGCCCCCTTTGGGTTTCGTCCTTTTGAACGTTTAGAAGAGCGTCTGTTGGGCAGCAAAAGCCGCAGTGGTAGCGCCAGCGGACATCGTTGGTCTCTCCTAACACGTGGTGGCGGCGGCGGTGGCGGCAGCAGCAGCAGCGGAACCGGAAGTGGCAATAACAACAACAATAGCCATTTGCCCAACAACAACAACAACACGTTGATGGTAAAATCATTAAATTTACCCAAAGATGATAGTAATTTGGTTTATCGTCGCAAATCCTCCGGGAGCACACCACATACGGTGGGTCTGAATGCTCAACAATTGCAGCAGCAGCAACTACAGCAACAACAACAACAATTGTTGCAACAACAACAAAAGCAGCAGCAGCAGCAACAACAACAGCAACAAAGTCTGGCAGACAGTTCATTGTTTCAGCTATCGGATGACTTTGAATGCCATGCGGATGGTTCGCTCCTGCTCAGGTGAGTTTTTTATAGCATTTCACAAAGCACTTGATGTTACTCTTCAGTACGTAGGAATGGTCTGTGATATGGTGGTTTCCATTGCGACAGAAGTAGTTGAAAATTTTAGAAACTAGGCAATGCTGATGTTGCTCTGATATTGCCATCCCTTCAACAGTCGTTTCAAAGTCCTTATGTCTGCTAAGGGTACAATCGCTACCGTTTCAGTGGTACAAAAATTGAAGTATCAGCAAGTGAATTGTAGAAAAGGATAACAGTTTTCCGAGTGTATATTAAGGGAAATTCAAACCTCTCAAAATCATTAAGGATACAGCTTACGACTGTTGAAAATGTAGCTGCGTCGGTGGCGATTAACCCCACTAATCCCGTATCCTGCGTACTGAAGGCCAACTATGTTGTATGCACGTTTCAATGTCTCGGTGTGTAGCGATATCTGCAGGTATAATCAAGGTACTCAAATAGTTCCAGCCATTGCCTGCGTGTGTGTGTGTGTGTGTCCTGAGTGTGCACTCCTTTGCAAGCAGCTTGTTGTCAATGCGCCGTAGTCTAACTCCCTTCTCCCAGTGTTGCACACCCCCTTGTTGTTGTTGTTGTTGTACGTGACATGTGTAACTTTTGCCACAATTTTTCTTTTTTTTTTGTCTTTTTTTGTTGTAATCCCTTGACTTTACAATTTTCCGCACTCATTTTCACCGCAGAATACCCGCTCCTCATGTCGTTGCCGCGCGCGCCTATCGTTTGGCTGCCAAGAAACGTGCCACAGCATCAACTTCCACCGGCTGTGGCAGCTATCTATCCTCCTACTCCTCATATGATAACAACACAGCAACAACAACTGTACCACGTGTGCCGGCCTTGCCAGAAATGTCGCTGTTTGGTCCTGGTGCTAGCTGCTCACCATATTACACGCATGAGAGCAGTACCAGCTCGAGTGCCAGCTCAGGCCCAAGCACGAACACGGCCTTCACGCGCTTGGCCAAATTGCTGCATCAATCAAGCGCCATTACATCCAAGTCCAATCTGTCCCAGCAGCATCAGCGGCAGCAGCAGCAGCAGCAGCAACAGCAGCAACAGCAGCGACGCAAGCAGTCGTCGTCGCACCATGGTGACAATGTTTATATGGAGACGCCGGGCAATGCCGCCGCATTGGGCTTGGGCGAGGAGGCGCCTCGTCGTCTTTCCTGGGAGAGGTTCGTAATTTATACCCAGTGTACCACCTCGCTGTCTGTGTACCCAGCTATGTGTGTGCGTGTGTGTTTGTGCGTGTGTGTGTGTGCGTGTGTGTGTGCATGAGCGAGTGTATATCCTGCACCTTGTCAACGTTTTTGTAATTAGTTAATTTCATTTTCACTATGTTGGGAAAAGTTGATCTTATGCGGCCAGTTGATGACCGCGTTTATGTGTAAACATACACTGGGAGATGAAACTTGTTGGGTATACGTACGGGGGAACTATGGAAAGGATTTAATATATGTTTTCAAAGTTAATGATTTATATATGATTTCATAAAAAAATTAGTGAACAAATTTCCAAAATATAATATTTTTCCCCTCACAGGATAATATGCTGAAAACAAAGTATTGTCAACGATAGATATGGCACATATATCTAATATAAAGGCTCTACTAAAAACAAATCTATGAATGAAATTGAAGGCATTATTTACCGTACTAAGAATGCTCCGACAAGATCAAATACGCGCCGTTTTCTTCGGGAACTCTTTACCATTTTAAAAGTTATCTCATTATATCTCTCTCATAGAAGCTCTCTACAAGTCTCTCTTGAAGCGAATTTTTCACCAGCAAATGATATCACTTGGCGCAAGGTCCGGTCTGTTAGGTGGGTGCATAAGAACCTTAAACTGACGATCCAGCGGTATCTTCTGCGCTGATGTCAGTTCAAACTATCCCAATTTTACGCCTTGAGCTGACTGTCTATTGGTCTCCTATATAAACAAGCCGACAATTGACGTCGCTGTGCCGTTGCAGATCTCCTGCATGAGATCTGCGTAAGGTTCTGCTCCAGTGTAGGAGTATGAGAGAAAGGTTCATGCTTACAAAATCACTTTTTGAGGTCTTTTTGAGAGATCCTAAATAAAAATGAAAGAATTTTTGATTTTTTAACAATTCAAATATTTAAGACTAAACATTTCTGTCTGATAGAAAGTATTTAAAAAATGGTGGACGTTAGGCTGCTTACTATTAAGAATATTTCAAATTTAAACAACAAATTGTTTTGCAAATAATTTGCCCCCCGGTAGCTTTGCGTTAGCGCACTCACCTCTGAATCGGAGTGGCGGTGGCTCCATTACACAATGCATCACTGGGGGATTTGTCTAGCACTGACATAGCTAGCAAATAAATATACGCTATTTACTTAGGCGCAAAAACAGGTTTCGATGAAAGGTAGTAGTTCTAAAGAAAAAACATTAACTAGGAAAATCTCTATTATGACACCGCCCTACGGCCATAAACTGTAGATCGATCCCTATTGTCTTTGAACAGCTTTAAATAGATATATCTTCATGTTTCGGCTTTGGATAACCTTAGTCCAAAGGAATCAATAATTTTAAATTAATTTTTATAATTTTTTAAATTCTTTTATAATTATAATAACAACCCATTTTCATTGTTCAACGTGACGTATGCTTAATGTGAAAAGTTTTGTTTAAAACTAAGGTATCAATATATTTCATTAATTGAAACAGGTCTTAAATTTAATTCGGAAAACAGCTTGACAACTATGCAATTATTATTATCTCCAAGAAAAAACATTTTGTAGATTTATCTTAACTAAGAAGCTTCTTGTGTTTCAAATTGCTGTGGCAAAGTTGGTATTTTTGGTTCAGTAGCAATTAAATTTTATACGATTGAAATCCGAAAGTCATAGAAGTGTTTGTAGGTTGTGTTCTTAGATCCTGGAAGTCTTAGTGTAAGTATAAGTCCTTGTTAGTTGCGTATGGGTACTTCGGTAGCTTTCCATATGTTTGGTGGAGTTCGAATTCAAACAGCAGCTGACTTCTAAGTACGATAGTTTTTTTGCGTCCGATCTAATGTATGTGTTGGGTTACATTATTGGTTCATTACTACAATGTGGCTTTTAAGAGGCAGAATATCAAAGTATAAAGAGTTATCTTACTGTCTAGATAAACATCTTTCTTACATTACAAGAACCTAAAGTGATCTTCCCAAATAGCATACACACGGCTTGCTTTAGAATATCCAACCAGTTTTTCCACACTTTTCTCTCAGTGTACTCATGCGTGGGTTCGTGGAACGTACATGTATGCGCACGTGCTTCTGCTTAATTGCCGACTGCATGCATCGTCTAACTGGAAGTCAAGCGTCATCCCATGGGGCCAACGTGATTAAGCAATTTGTAATTCTGCCAACACCCCCCTCCAAAGATGGTGGCAGCCCACAAGGACTATTTTGACTCCCAAATGATAAGTGTGTTGGCACGCTCTTGTTGCTTCTGCGTCCAACTGACCAACGCAGGCAAAGATACAGACATGTTTCAACACTAACCAAGCAGAATCCAGCATCCAGCACCCACAAGCGTGCAGCCTCACACACTACTCACAGATGAATGCTCAGACAACTTGGCCATGTCGAGTATGTGGCATTAATCTTCATTTGCGTACCTTCAGTTGGTTGATTGAAACATATGTTCCGGGAATTACCAGTGGCTGCTCAATGCTCGCACTGATGTGTGCTTAATTAAGTGCAACACATTTTCATTTTATTTACTTTGCGTTTTTTCTCGCATTTCATTTTTTTTTTGCAATTTGGTAAATGAAGTTTAGTTGGGTGGATTTTTTGGCGGTTTTTGCTTTAGGATATCACATCATTGCACAGTGGTTGCAAATTGAGCGAAAAAATGCTTGCATAGTTGTAAGTGAAGAAGCGTGAAAGAGTTTTGTCAAGTTTTTTGCACTAATTGCTTTCATTTGTAATGGATATCTCTAATCCCTGCTCCTCGTTCTAAACAACATTTCTTATCAGTATCCAGAGTTCCCAGCAGCATCATACTCTTAGTTCCGCTTCACCTAGAGTGCCTATTTAGATGCATTACCAATTATTCTTCATAAATAGCAATATGAAGGCAGATGTCAGATCATCTCGCTTCTATAATTAGATTTCACACCAACTGCCAGTAAAGTTGCTTAAAATAGATACCGCTCTTGTCATCCACGTTAACTCTAACCTTCAGAGCTGTTGATTTACTACCAAATCAACTGAGACTTCTCCAAGATGTTTGCCATATAATTTACAGTTACATTGTCTGATGGGATCCTACCATTTCGCCCAGCACAAAGTCAGTGTCAAGTGTCAACACAACTTGCTGTAAAATTATGTTTGCAAAACAAACCGCAGGAGCTCCAAACAAATAACAGTCAGTAGCCGAAATGTACTTCTTCTCCCTGCTGTTGCTCATACACATTTTAATTTATACAGTGATGGTCAACAGTTTGCGGACACTTGTAGAATAAGTACACAGCAGGCAATGGAAACAAAAAAATTTGTTTTAAGTCTAGTTATCCCAAGTCCTAAAGAAAATACTTCGAAGAAGAACTAAATTTAAAAACTTCGAGATTCAAAAAATTTTGTATATATTTCTGCCTTAATGCCTAATGATATTATTATTGAAAAAATGATTCAAAAAGATCTTATTTCTACAAAATTAACAATTGAGAGTATTCAGCTGGTGTCGCAAAATTGCACTAAGGAAAACATTGGTTCCACCTATGCGTTCTTAGCTTTAAACAAAAAAAAGTTTAATCATTCCGGGGTTTAAAAATTTGCCTAAATTTCTGCTTTGAGGATTATTGAAAATATTATGGGAAAAATGTTTGAAAAAGTTTAAAATTCTAAGAATGCAAAAAATGAGGGTATTCACATGGTGTAGCAAAGTTGCACTTTGGTAAGGCGTACACGCAGTATTTGAAAACAAGAGAATGTTTTGCGTATGGAGGAATATATTTCTGCCTTGAGGCTTAAGTACTTTACTATTGAAAAAAACCTTCGAAAAGTTCCCATTACTACAAAATTAACTAATGAGTGTAGCAAAATGGTACTGGTAAAAAATACGTGCCACAGCACTTCATGTTCGGTACAACTTATACCACTCTGCCCCCAAACCAGTAAAATCTTTTTTTTATCTTTTATTGATTTCTTTCACTAGCACAAATATTTTGCTTTTGCAATTTTAAGATTTAAGAAGTATCAATTGGATCCAAATCGGAAGGCGTTACACACATTTAGAAGCACGAACAATATGCATATTTCAGAAACTTCCATTGCGGAAAATGAAAGCATAAATTAATATCTGTAAAAAAATAGTTAGTAATAATACTCTTTAGCTGAGTAATGCATTTTTCACTTCAGACAATGGCCGGAATCCTGGCTATCACAATTTTGGATCCAAGTGGTGGGGATTTTCTGATATTTAAAATATGTTCAAAATTTGACTCGAAAAATCGTTACCAAGTTGTTCAAATATGAACAAAATTCTTTCAAAAAACCGATTTCTACGTCGTTTCTACAAAAACTACTAAAAGCTAAAGATGTCAAACAAGCATTTCGATTTCTAAAACGATCGGTTAAGTTTTGTTCGAGTTATGTTCAAGCCAGCTTGAAATATACTTATTAACACAAAATTTGAAAACAAGAAAATGTTACAGCTTTGGATTCCTGCCTTCCCTACTGTGATGAAAATGACATACTTCATCCTAAATTTCATCGCATTATTATTATTTATGTTTTATTTCAACGGATCTGTCTGATATTTGAAATAAAATTAAATAAATTATAATTGGATTGTAGATATTTTGGGGAAAAACATTTTTCTAAAGAATAAATTTACCGATAATGACCAGAAAAAGTGCTTGCCATAAGAACTTTCCCGAAAATTCACTCAAACTGCAATTCCACACATCAAACCACTTTGGCTCCCCATCATCTGCCATAGTTTCCACCAATTTCAATTAGTTGCCTCAATACTCGAGAACTCTTCTTTAATTGTTCACCAACTTTTGTGCAGCAGTGTAAACACATACGACTCTAGTACATACAATTCCAAGGCAAATACCAAATTCTAACACTGATTGCAATGTCCCAGAGTTGCTTTGTCGTTGGGTTTTATCGTTGTCTACGTCATTCGAGGACCTCCGGGCTCATCGCTGCTGCTAGAAGTGCTTTACCCACTGTGGCGTTTTATGTGCTTAAACTTTGATATTTAAAAATTCTAAAAAAAAACCAGAACTCTATTTGCACAAAAGTATAATTTTTGGTACTGTTTATTTTAGTTTCGAAATATTGTTGCTGTTGTTGTTGTTGTTTGTAGTGCAAAAAGTTTTCTAAATTTAGTTACAAACCAACAATGCGAAAAATAATAAAACAAGAGAGAGGATTTCAATGGCAGTAGAGTTGGGGAACGGCGGATAGCTAAATGCGCCAAATGGGCCCCAAGGAGCAAAGTTTCTGTACAAGCTGCTGAAGGATTTGCCACTAGTTGGCCCGGTTCGGCTTTGGTTGTTTGCAATCCTTACTTGCTGTTCTTTGCTTAATTGTGAATGCATTATTCATGAGCGTGGAAAAACTACAAAAAAAAGGACGCATATTTTTATGAGAAAGGAGCAGCAGCTACAGCAGCCGTAGGAGCAAGTTGCCGACAAAGCCAAAGAGCCAATAAAGCAGTGTCCAGTGTTTGGCTTATCTGCTAAACTTGGAAAGAAGTTAAGGCTTTAAGATAAAGGACAAATTTATGGATTTTTTGAGGGTAAATAATTGTGATCAACATTTTAATCAGAGCTTTGTTAGTTTCTATAACTGCTGGAAATATTTTGTATTAGAATCATTATAATTGCAGGATTTAAGTTTGGCAATTGCAAGTTGTCAATGTTGGAAGACTTATGCGCTTAAGAAGACCAACATTGGTAATAATACGACCATGAGGTCTAAAGCGTGTCCACGTAAGATGTCTAGCCAGGCGCAGGCATTCACTAGTTCGAGTGTAATTCTTTTACCAACTTTTTTTACTTCACTTAAGTTGGCTATCACAACCCCTTATCGGGGTTCTCATTAAGGTCGCGCCGTGTGGCTGTGGTTGATACCCAAATCGCGGTTAGAGTCATGTTGGCTCGACGTAGAGTTGCGTTCTCAACCGTGTGCTGTTGCCCGCAAAACAGAAGAAGTGATTGATACACTTCGCTTCAAACCAAGGGGGGAATGCACACCCGACAGTATGCATTCCAAATTGATACCAAAGAAAAAGCAGCTCCTCCTGATGGCTCTGAGGAGCGTTATTCGGCGCATTGAACCAGACTCATAGTGATATAGGTATACTCAGGTTGCATATTTGACCACCGTGGTTTTAAGACAGCAATGCCACGTTAAATAAACTCTGGAGAAGATCCAGTTCGACTGGCCTTTCTATCTCAGCTTTGGTCGTACCCTTCTTCTTTCTTACGCATGGAACACCTTCTCTGCTTTATCTACTTCATCCATACCAACCACTTGACCGAGCCAATAAAGACATTGTGCCGTAATACGCTGAAGGACATCTATGTCTTTGTAAAGCTAGAGTCTCTCTTACAGCTCATGGTTTGTTCCTATACTATAGTTGTACCCAATCCGAAAGGGATCAAAGATTTTGCGAAGAATTTGTCTCTCGACAACTCCAAGCGCAGCTACATCCGTACGCGACACAACCCATGCTTCTGTGCCATTTGCCCTTGCTCTTAGGCGGGATGAGCGACTAGTAGAGCGTTCATTTTGTCGATCGAGAGAGGTATCGATTTTTGGCTTAATCTTTAGGCTTTATGATTATGGGTGTTTACTGTGGTGTCAATCCATCATTAACTTTACAAGTATAGTCGTCCGTTATAACATTGGAGCCTACGCGCCTTGTATCCCCTATTCATCATCATCCTTGCCGCTACAGCTACAGTTCAGCTTTGGCCTTTCGAACAATTTCTCTCCAATAGTCTCTATCCTTCGCCGCTTCTTCCCAATTTCCGACGTTTAGTTTCTGTAAATCTGCTTCAACTCCATTTATCCAACGTGATCGCGGTCGCCCAACTACTCTTCTTCCATCCGGTCGGTTAAAGCACGTTCTCTTAAGAATCGGGCTACGTGTTCTCGCGACATGGCCAGCCCATCTTAGCCTTTGCGACTTGATATAGGCGGATAAATTTGCATCGTTGAATATCTCCTGCAGTTCTTCGTTGGTACGAATACGGTAGTTAGAGTCATCGACCCTTACCGGCCCCAAAATTCTTCGCAGAAATTTCCGTTCTGTTCTTTCCAGGAGATACACATCCGACTTTCTCAGAGTCCATGCCTCGCATCCGTATGTTAATATAGGACGGATCATAGTTTTATACAGTCGGATCTTAAGATTCCTGTTAAAAAGACGCGACTTCAAGTGAGTTGAGAGCGAGATGAAAGTGGAGTTCGCAGCTTTAATTCTTTCTCTGATATCATTAAGACAGTCGTTAGTAGCATTAACGTATGACCCAAGATATTTAAACTGATCAACAACTTCAAAGTTATAATCGTCAACGGTTATATTTTGTCCAAACCGCCTCACCCAGTGCGAATTTCCAGCTAAAAGGATTTTTGTTTTGGATTCATTTATTAACAATCCAGCCTCTTTTGCTTCCTTTTCTATTTTCACAAAAGCTTCTTTCATGGATACAACTGATCTACCGATTATATCTTTGTCATCTGCATATGCAAGAAGTTGCGATGAAGTCCCCCATATTGGTTCGGAGGTTCGAAGTCCAGCGTTTCTTACTATTTGCTCCACCGTAAGAATGAAGAGTTCTGTGCTTAGGCTGTCTCCTTGCCTTACTCCAGAGCTAGTTTCAAAAGATTGGGATATTTCGTTTTGAATCCTATCCCCTATTGAAGACAGCATATTCTTAGTCGTGCCTTCGTTTACCACAAGACACACTATCTCTGATTTCATTTCGAATGCAGAAATCGTCAGGCTTACAATGTCTAATGATTTCAATATCATCAGCGCCTAAGCACTCTGCATTATTATTTGTAGACAGAGACCATTTCGTGGTGTTCAAATCGGATGCTACTGACTACTATACTTTGCTCCGTGACGAAATCGATCAGTCTAATACTGATCTGTTCAAGGTGGTCTCTTGAAGGTGGGGATTAAATTTCGATCTCGTCCAAGCTTTGCATTGAAGTCCACGAATATGATCTTAACGTCATATAAAGTGTGTATCCTCGAGTCTCGCATAGAATGTATCGTCCTTTTCTTTCGTCGAGGCGTGTGCGTAAAATGGGCTACGGACTGTTCGCTGGTTGCAAAGTCTTCGGCAAGCTGCGATACTCACTCTGATAGTCATGAGTACCTCGCTTAGAGCGGATCATAAACAGCTTCGTTCTTTTCTCCGGCTTATCCGCATCCAAAATCGTGCCTCTTCGCATGACTGTTGTGTGGTAGATATCACAGCTTGCTTGCTTAGAGCAGCCTCGTCCTGTCCAGCTCGTTTTCTGAATGGCGATTAAATCTGTCTCAACTTTTTCGAGTGCATCCGTCAGTTGCATTGAGGCACTATCCGTATTAGGGATCCAGACATGCATATTCTCAAATCGAAGTGCTTTTTTCGTTTTATGTTGTTCGTGAACATAGCGCATAATTTTTTTGAGGCCTTTGTTTTAGTCTATTAAGGGTCTGGACATTCCAGGTGCATATCCTCTTTTTCGTTTTGCGTTGGTCGTCAACATAGGGATGCCTCTTTTGTGATTCGTAAGTTTTAGTACACTTTGGAATACTTTTTTCATGAGGCGGGGAAACAATCCCTGCGCACAAGCGATTATCATCCGGATGTCTCACTGCATACATTGGTTTACTATTTAAGGGAAGCTTAGATGGCTACCCAGAGATGGCATAGTAGCGATCGATGTGGCTGCGGCCTGGTTGACAGCAATCAGAAGCTGCACTCTGCTCAAATGAAATTCAGATTGAGCAAGGATTCACATGGGAAAAGTATGAGAAAATAAGCTGCAGTTAAAGGGTAAAATCAATGCTATAAAAGACAGGCGCTTGCTAACGAATTTTACCAAAAATGCGTTTTAAACCGAGATGATTTCAATGCATTGTATTCAAGTTGCCCCAGCAACAAAGCAGCAGCAGTTTTCTTGTCAAACTTACCTCTTCCTTTTTAAGCTTAATGTCATGCTTCTTAAGCTTTTTGGGGATTTGTTTTTCTTTGAGTGCACACAATGTGTGTTTCTGTTTGCACAATGTGTTCTCTGTGAGCTGAAGATAAACTTGCCTGCTTTTTGTTACACTTTTTGTCACTTGTCTTGCATGGCAACAATAATTCCAACAACAACAACAACAATTCCAACAACAACAACAATAATAAACCACATTATTCCAGTAACTAGCTTAGACAACAAGCAAACAACTCTACAAATGAACAAAACGTTCCGTAAATGAAAAATGCGCATACGTCATGTGGTACACTCACCCACACACGCACTCACCCACACACACACATACACGCAGCCAAAGACGGCTAAAACCGACACAATGAAAATCACCACAAATGCGACAAAAAGCCCCGCTCAGTAACACCCGCTTAGCCCACGGTTTTAAATTTTATAAATTGCGACACGCTCCAAAAGTTAAAAGCCAACAACAACGAGAACAACAACAACTACAACAAATTTTCGACTATAATTTGTGTGAGTTTTGCGTGCGTTGCTCAACCGCCATTTTGTTTCTTTGATTCACTTTCAGTGGCAAGCAGCTTCTCATTTTGTATCGTTTGATGTTGCACGTTAAGGCATCATGATGCGTATGCACACGCAAACATACAACAGGGGTGTCGCAACGGGGGGTCGAAGTTGGTTTGGATAATAATCGGGAAAAGTACTTCTTGGTAACACCTCTGTGTTACTTGCATATTAAAGTTCTAAAAAAGGTCAACTTCGATTTGAACTTTGAAAAATTGTCGTCGAATTAGTTTCTCAAAATGTGAATTCTATTTGTTAAATAATTATTCCTTTTTCATACAATCAAGTGGGAATAAATTAAAAACCCCTAGAGAACCGTAATAGCATTAACTTAAGGAATTTGACATTGTATTATAGTTATAAAGGTACCATTTGCGTCTTTTAATTTTAATGTAATTAAAAAATGACATATTATTCTAAGAACATACAAAAAATCAGTGTAAGGTATTGTGAAAAATAGTACATAGTAATAGTACAATAGTACTTCAAAAAAGAGTTCAAGGTGACTATGCATAGGGAAACAGTTTTACTTAAAGAACATAGATATACATCGAGACAATTAGTTTTCAAATAAAAGTCTATCGTTTAAACGTCCCTTCTGACTCTCGAGATACATTTTGCCAAACTAATTCTAATTTTGTAGAATTTTATGATGAAACTCGGTGGCGCACTCGCCTCTACAATAGAAGTGCGGATTGAATTATGATCACCCTGCAGCACTGCTGCATTAGTGTGGCTTTGGTATAGCTAGCAAATATTCACCTAGGAAAATATCAATTAAAAATACCGGCGTTCCGATTCGACTACAAACTGTAGATAGCTATTTTCGATTAGCTATTAATAGAGATATTAGTCAAGAGAAATCCGTTTTTTTATACATAATGCTAAGAATATTAGCCAATTCTTATATCGACATGAAAACATTGAAGAGAATTCAGCGCGTTCTGCGAAGCGATACATGGTCGATATTGTACTGAATTGACTTTTCCCAAACATGTGAAGTCAAGTCAATCGGTTGTCAAATATTTAAGTTGTTCAATATTGTAATACCGATAAATGAAATGGCGCACCCTGTATAATATCGAAGTGTAAGGTGATGTGAAATGTCATCCAGGATCACTTTGAAAGAGGTTTCAAATCGAACTTATACTTGTTTCCTACACTTCAAGGTGCCTAAAGAAACAGATGCGCTAAAAGAACATAGCAACATTGAGAAAATCGGGTTTCAAATTAAAGTTTTATATTTATTCATTTAAACGATGTTATCGTTACTGACGTGACTCACGAGATCCATTTTGCCAAACGAATTTTATATTTGGAGAGTCTTATGATGAAATTCGACTTGTGAAATATTGCCTAAAAGAGTTCCTGTTGTAGTGTTTCGTATATTTTAGATGTTAGTTTACAAGAGCCGTTCATCTGAACGTAAACGTGTTATACGACTCGTTTTATAAATGAACTACAGATCCAGTAAACTTTGCAATTTAATTTTGAAATATTACTGCTGTTTATTTTCATATTAGTTATTTTTCTTTTTAGTAAACTTGTAAAAATATTTTAAATCTAACTTGGATATGTTCCCACACTTTAAGTTGCTTAATAAGCATAATAGGAACATTGAGTTTAAGCATTGCTATCGTTTCACACCTGTTTCTCGAGATCCATTTTGCCACTCCAATTCGACTTTCGAAATACTTTCTGTTTGGAGTGACCGTATATAAAATCGTATTATTTAAATACCAAATGAAACTTATAGTTTTGCCAGTAGGTGGCGCAAGCATATTTGCTATGCTGCACTATGTGAAATCGTAAACGTAATCAAGGATCACTTGTAGAAAGATTTCAAATCTAACATATGTTCCCACACTTTAAGCTGCTTAATAAGCATAATAGGAACATTTAGTTTAAGCATTGCTATCGTTCCACACCTGTTTCTCGAGATCCATTTTGCCACTCCAATTCGACTTTCGAAATACTTTCTGTTTGGAGTGACCGTATATAAAATCGTATTATTTAAATACCAAATGAAACTTATAGTTTTGCCAGTAGGTGGCGCAAGCATATTTGCTATGCTGCACTATGTGAAATCGTAAACGTAATCAAGGATCACTTGTAGAAAGATTTCAAATCTAACATATGTTCCCACACTTTAAGCTGCTTAATAAGCATAATAGGAACATTGAGTTTAAGCATTGCTATCGTTTCACACCTGTTTCTCGAGATCCATTTTGCCACTCCAATTCGACTTTCGAAATACTTTCTGTTTGGAGTGACCGTATATAAAATCGTATTATTTAAATACCAAATGAAACTTATAGTTTTGCCAGTAGGTGGCGCAAGCATATTTGCTATGCTGCACTATGTGAAATCGTAAACGTAATCAAGGATCACTTGTAGAAAGATTTCAAATCTAACATATGTTCCCACACTTTAAGTTGCTTAATAAGCAGAATAGGAGCATTAAGTTTAAGCATTGCTAACTTTCTCGAGATCCATTTTGCCACACCAATTCGACTTTCGAAATTTGACTGCTGTTTATTTCGACATCATTTTTTTGTACTGTTTAGTGTGACCGTATATAAAACCGTTTTATTTAAAGATCAAATGAAACTTAAAGTTTTTCCAGTAGATGGCGCAAGCATATTTGTGTTGTATATAAAACCCTTGACCATGACAGCTTGACTTGTTACTTCAAGTTCGGAGCTTTGAACGAAAACAACATACATTTTTAATTGAAATTAAAAAAAATGCACATATCGTGAAGTTAAGAAACTATTTTATTTTTATATTTACTTGCTATTGGAGTTCGCTATATACGTCTTTATATCAAATTTGTATAATCAAAAAGTCACTAATCTAGGTTATGACTATGCTTAGGATCTTTAAGACTTTTGCGCTAAGTACTCAATTTTTCATGCTGCCAACAGCATTTTTATTCAGTTCATTTTATTTAAGCGCTGGTCACACTTGTTTACAACAATGAAAGCCAAGTATCGTTTGAAAAATGTATATATCTTAACAATATTATATCTGCAACATATAAATAACTTCAAAAATTCTAAATATGTAAAGCAACATACCCCTTTCGCCCTAATTAGCTCTCTATGCCACTGTCAACATACATCTATGAATTTAAAATATATATATAGAGGAAAAAACAGCGCCAAAGAGATTCGAAAAGTTTGAGACTCATTTTCGGTTATTTACCGAGTGATTATATGAGCGACAGGCGGCATATGGCAAAATTGTTGAGGAAAAACCTATGCAGACATATGCTTAAATATATATAAGCTGCAAAAAACATATAGATAGTCTACTATGTGGATATGTAGGGGGGATATTGGTTAGCATTTGTTACTCGAACAAGTTGGGGCTTGCTTGAGTGGAATTTAAATAGAATCAGAATAAAAAAAAGGTAGCTGCGGGAGTAAATCGTGAGCGAGTCCTTTTTAAAGACACTTTATGCATTTATAAAGTGTTCTTCAAGAAAGTTACCCAATAAATGAGCTTTAAGCACTTACAAGCCGCCGAGTTTTGTAATTTATGAAGTGAGATGCAAAGTTTCGTAAGAGCAATAAGGAAGTGAAAATATTTTTGTTTTGTTTTTTGTAAGGACGCTCATGTATGACTTTATGATTGATGTGAATTTGATTTAGGAAAGTTGCAGCAGAAAGTTGGCAAGCAAAGAAATTGAGTGGCAAAAGATGAGTTTGTTTTAAAAAATATTGTTAGTTTAGAGTGGACGTTGGAAAATCGCCTTGAAAATTGGGAGACGTCAAAAATATAGGTTTGCAAATGCTGTTCGATTTAGTTGAGATGCTCACAACTTAGGCCTAAATTATTAAGTACTTGACCTATCGGCAGATGTGAGGTTTTTCAATGTTGTGCGTAGGTTTCTTAACTTGCCTTGAATGTTCTTTATTAATATTGCTTTCCTGGAGCAATTCCAGAAATCATATGACGAGTAGCAGCTTAAAATCAAATCAGCTTTTAACAAAAACTTTGAAAAACTCTATTAAAATTAACCAAGCCCACATGAAACAAAATTCCACACACTGTTTACCAAACGACCTTGATTTAAACAAAAAAATATGTAAAATGCTTTTAACTGCCACAGAGAGTGAAATCACTCTTTAATTTGATTAGTCCTTTGTATATTGAAATCCTTTTCAGCCTGCACATATTTCTCTTCTTTTTGGATGCTGTTCGAAACGCTTTTCATCAATTCTTAAAAATTGTCACATTAAGTTGACAGTGCCTAAAATTGTCTTACATTCAAGCTGTACCCAAGTGTGTCAAATATTTTCCAAAGAATTTCACACACAACAACAACAACAACAGCAGCAACCAGCAACTGGGAAAAGTCGAGCTGAGGCACTCATTGAATGCGCTTTATGTGGCAAATATTTGTGGGCACACCCGCTCGGCTATGTGTGCGTTGTTTGGGGAGTATTTTTGGGATCCCCTAGAAATCAGTTGGAATTGTCAGTTGAAAATGGGATTTCGTGTAATGTTCGCTTTAAAGTGCAAATGACAGGCCGGTTGGCAGCCAAGTGTACCATCTGCACACACACACACACACACAGCAGCTAGCTACTCATACATAGAGATGATACTCACACACACACATAGCATACACATCCTTGGCCACTTGTGCACCTGCTATGATGAAAGCCACCTTGGTAAATTCTAAATGAAGAAGACCTTGCCGTTAGATGTTTGCCAAACATTGATGGAAACACATGAGTTCATCTGAAGTACATAGTATACCACAGAGGTATATGGCATATATGTTCAGCTTGTTGTTGTTGTTGGCCATGTACAAGCTGCTGTCATCAGTTAGTTAAAGTGCTTTCCACCATATAGGTACAACATTCATCCATAGAACATTGAAATGGATGCGCGTCTACGCGCAGGCCAGACGCACGTGTTTGCATAAGTTAATAAGACACGTATACACTTCGCGGAGAACGCTATCATTTGAAGGAGACTTTTGTGCAGGATATCAAAATTGTGATGGGGTGAAGCTTTGATACCTTTGAATTTGATGCGTTTTAACACATTTTTTTAAGAAACTTATACAAAGCTTTGTAGAAAAGGTCATCAGATAACTGAAATATTTTTATCCATAACAAGTTGAGCGAAGGGCTTGAGTTCCTTTTTTTGCTGCTTAATTCCTAACATTTAAGGATTCAAGTCTACTACTAATAAACTTAATAATAACTAATAATAACTTTCTCTTCATATATCTCAAGGTTTTTTTAATGCATTAAAATTTGCCCAAAATGATTTAGGGAATGACTTTCTGCAAGAATTTTTGAAGCAACCCATTCCCAACTTGTCCAGCAGCGCTGTCCAAGTATGTCCTGACTTAAATGAAATTGACAGAAAGAGAGAAGTTTAGCCGTTTGCATATGAAATACTAAAAAGTTAACAATGAGATATAAAAAATGTATTAATTGTAACTGATTCGTATTCATTATATGACCTTCATCAAGCCTACAAGCGGAGAGCCCCGTTTCCTAATTTTTTTAAATCTTCTAAAAAAAGTATATTTTGCGTTAACTGCAATTCTGCAAAGAATTTACTTGATGTCTGGTTTTCCTACTAATTACCTATTATTCTACATTTCCGAAACTGCCCATGGCGACCTGCCGTATCAGACCTTTTTTAAAGCAAACTTAAAGAGCAGCGGTTTTAACGTTGCGATTGCAAATAGTTTATCTTGGGTTTCTCTGATATTTTGCTAATCATTATTGCTTATCAACTTGATAGTTCTTAAAAGAGCATTTTGAGGAAATGTACAATAATAGGTAAGGAGTAGGAAAACGGACATCAAGTATATTCTTTGCAGAATTTTCTCTTAACGCAAAGGATACAAAGGATAAAATTTGTTTCCTTGTTATAAATGCCTCCCGTAATCACAGTTTCCAAACAAGCCAATTCCAATAAATATCAATTCCAATAAATATCAGATGTCTTACGATTTCTATTTAGACAATTTTAACAATATAAAGCATTTTCAGGCATTAATTAAAATAGTAAATATTGATAAGAATTAAGTCTTATCTTTGTTTTTTTTGAAGAAAAATGTTTGAAATTTACCTACAAAGATAACTTAACTTAGAAAATTATTTGGAGTCTAAGGAAGTTGCTATCACTATGAAAATGTGCCACAAACTAATCATGATAGTCAAAATGTATGGCTTTAACTTTTTCCAAAAAATGTTTTTAGAAAAATCAAAAACGCTTTCATGTCCTCACACACATTACAAGTTGAAAGAACTTTCCCAAGTTAGTTTTTGCACCTGTCATTCATAACATTATTGAATTTTAGAAGAATTTTGTATCAATTTTTATTCACTTCACTTCTTTGGGATATTGATCTGTTTTGATCTGATCCCAGCCTAAAAGTAATCTATCTGTCTGTTATTAGAACTTTGCAAATTAGGTAAGTTGAAAGATTTTTAAATATTGGAGAATCTTAACTGATTAAATTCCTTTTTTTAGATTTTCTTTCGATACAAACTACTTAGTGTTTTTGGTTATTTTCTCCAATTAGCAGTGGCATAAGTACTTTTGAAGAAAGAGACCTCAGCTAAGCTACTCTGACATCTTCAGATCGTTGAATTTATAAAATGATTTTGTTGGATCTTAGATTTAAAATGAAGCAATTCTGCGGTCTGTATAGTTACCTTCAGCAATACTACATAATTTCTCTGTCTCAACCATCCTATTAATAATTGTAATAATTGTAATAATATTCTTTGATCAGAGAAGTATTGAGTAATTAGAAGGTTTTCCAATATTGGAATATCCTAACTGATAAGATATCGGGCTTTCAAAAAGAAAGACCTCTTGCGAAAGGGCATGCAGTCGTCGTTGCGCCTCAGTTGGGCTGCTCTGGCATCCATTTTATTGACACTAGCAATCTGTTGTAGGATTTTTATTTTGTTTTTGCTTCTGTTTCTTGGTTGTGTCTCATCAGTAGCCTTTTGCTTGTCAATACTGTCACACTCGGCTACACATAGACACACACACGCGCACCAGCACAGCCACAACCAACACTTGACAACACATACACACACTCACACACACACACACATATAGGCACACTATCATCTTTAAGTTGACAAGTACTACATGAAAAAAAAAAAACTTGCATTAGAAGTCATTGTGACTTCTCTATTTTATATTGCTAGCCTTGTCACTTACTCAACCGTCTCACTTGCTCTCACACTCTGCTCAGTTGTGGCACGAAATGTGACAGAAACTGCGTCAAGGCTTTGCCACAACGAGAAGAACAACAAAAATAACAACTACAACTACAACAACGACAACTACATGAACAACTTTTTCACTTACCCAAACGAATGCATAGATTCCATGTGGGGTAGGGGTTGTCGAGCTCTTCAAGGGTTTTGTCTGGCGTTGCCCTGCAACCCGCTGTCTTGGGACTGAAAGGGGTCGGTCGCTTCGTTTCTTGGTTAAAAGCGTCGTAATTTGATTGAATTTACGTTGATTAAGCGTATTTAGCTCTTGGCAAATTATGAATGTGTTTAATTGAGAATTGACTTAATTGTCTTGGCTGCGGTGGTGCTGCTCCAACCGGGGAGTGTTGTGGGGACGAGCATCGACAATAACAACAACAAGATCTGCATTTCTTTGTTGAACTTGAAGTCAATGTCTTTGTTGTCTCTGTTGTTGTGCTGGTGGTTCTGGTGCGGGTTCCCTCTGTTGTTGGGTTCAGGGGGCTAGATTTATGTCTGCTCATCAAGTTTGTTTTGGTTTCGAATTAATAAAATTAATGTGTGTGAGTATACACAAACACACACTCACACTCACACACACTGTTGCACTTACATATTAAATTTGATTTAGTCAAGTTGAGTTTTAATTGCGCATACGAGGTGTTGGCTTTTTAAAGCAAATAAATGTTGTCTTTGCACGACTTTAACGCACCTCCTGCTTTGTGTAAGGGGCTTTGGGTTGGCCCAAACCAAAAGCAAAGCTCGGTTGTCGTTTATTTCCGGCAGAAATTATAAAATTTAAGCTTTATTTGAATTTTGCGTACTCATATTTCATTTGCGGCTTTAATGATTTAAGTTTTTGTTTAATTTCGAAAATTCTGGAAAGAGTTTTGTGTGCATTTAAAGGAACTTTATCTTTGGCTTTGCCGAAAATTTATTGATTGTTGCTAATAACTATTTACGTAATAACAATTATAAAACTATTTTACTTTACAACTTATACACATCCTGGGTTCATTATATATTTTAAAATAAATAAAATGGGAATCCATATGATTTTTAATATATTTCCAACATATCTTAGTCTCGTTGTTATTTATTGTATGTTTTATAAATTATTTTGTTTATTTTTTTTCCTTTTTTTTAATGATTTTTTTCAAAAGTTTTTGTGGAGGAACTCGTAAACAAATATTTGGCTTTAATTATCTTTCCTATCGTCTGGACGACTCGCTGCATACTTGAGCTTAGAATTTAGCGAATGCTAAGTTGGCTCCCCAGTTGGCTACCCAGTTGGCGCCAGATGGAGTCTGTGTGTCAACTTGCAATCATTGGAGATAGAGTTCGCTCTGACTGCCGCCTGATTGACAGCAATAAGAAGTTTTACTTTGTTCAGATGAAAACCAAGCTACACTTTTTGCTCACATTCTTCTCTCAAAGTCTTCTTTATCTCTTTTCCATTTTGCTTATGCTGCTCCGGAGGCGTAGGTACAATAACTGCGTTCATCCAAAGGTATTCAGATCCTAGATCACAGCATCACTAATATTCTTTACAAAAGTGTTAATATTTTTGGCTATTGGGCAGCTCCTCTTAGGTGTTAGGCTAAGATTGCTTGGATCTGATTAGTTCCATTTAGTGGCTTCTTACGCTGCGCAGAGATTAAATGTGTTGGTACATTCTTTCCCGGAGTTATTTATTATTAATTTAGGAGTACAACAAAGACCAGTTGGCCTTATAATTAATTTTAAAATTAAGAAATATTATAGATATAGTAGAGCGAGCAAAATATAATACAAAACTAATCCGTATCCCAAGCCAGTGGGGTGAATTTTTATCGATATGCACCGTCTCACAAGTGGGACTGGCTAGGAACTTGGATTTACAACGTAAAAGATGAAAACAGAAAGTAACATAAAAGTTTAAACATTTCTTAACAAACAAGCCAAAAGATTAACGTTGACCAAGTTGGGGTTTCATGGGGTTTCCTATTGGTTAAAGATGCTAAATTTGGCGAAACAAGATGAGTTAAAATAGAGAAAGAGCTAAATCGATTAGAACGTTAATAAGATAGAAAATCGTAAGGGTTGTTAAGAAGCGATAAGGATTGTAGAAAGCATAATTGGATCTACAAAATGTTAGTGCTAGAGGCGTGACAAAAGAAACTTTGCTAAGAATTTCGTTAGAGTCAATGAGTACGAGTAAGAACTTGCCAAAATAACACGCCAAGGAATGTTCCACGATCGTTTAGTAGAGGGTAATTTTATAAGGCGAAGCCTATCCCTATCGCAAAATCCTAGCCTATCCCGAAGTGCAAAAAATTAAAAGTGAAGTTTATCATGCCTTCTTATCAATGTATCTTAAAGTCGCCTAGGCGCAACATCTCGCATTCTTATCTGAGATTTCAGTAAGTTAATATTTTGAGAATATACAAAAAAACTGAAATCTTTTTTAACTTAAAGTTTAATTTAATCATAACTCTAAAGTGCAAAAAGTAAAAACTTTCAATTCAACCCAAACCATTGTATTAAGGAAATGGGGTAAGAACAAATTTAGGAATTGAAGAATGTGAAATAGAGTTCAAATATAGAGAAAATCGAAATAAGCAATATAAAACAATAAAGTAAAGAATTCTACAAATGCTAAAATATTTCGCCTTCAACAATGCCTAGTTTGAATATATTAAACATAATTTATATTTTTTCTTTAATGCAAAGACTTGTACCCCTTACATTTTGCAATATATTTCAACTTATGTAAACCGCAACTAGATAGTCATCCTTTACCGCAAGTTCAACAACCCAAACTCAAAGTCCACCAATTGTCATTTCTAACCATCCCACACCCAATTCCATTGACTTTCTTAAACAAAAAAATGAAAAGTTACAAGAACTCGCCCATTAAACAAATTGATTTAAGTTTTGGCCAACTTAGCGGGCTCATAAATTCTGGATCATATTGCACCTGTTCGTCGTAAAGCATTTAGCCAGATGGCCAAGTCATGAATACTTTGCAAGTATTTCAACTTTGTTTGGCCACAAACGCTGGCAACAGCTGTTCCCAGTGCTTTCTCTTGTTGGCCATAAACTTAAGCCAGACCGAAACCATACCAAGTCATACACTCTGCCACATTATGCCGTCTTAACTTTATGGTAACTAGGCCGGCCACTGACCGCAACGCAGTGCTATCTATAGTTGAGCAGGCGGGAGAGGTGACACTTAATGTGGCGGCTCATTAAAATGTCTAACAGCGCCAAATAATTACTTTGCCATAAGTTTTTCACTCAAAGTCGACATGCCCCCCGAAACGGGAGGGAGTGAGCTAGGGAGTACGACGCTTAAGAGTTGCATAGTTTTTATGTCAACTTTATTTGTATTTCGCGTTGTAAACATAAAAAGGTAGTAGCACGTCTGTTTGGAGGATCTGCTTGGGACAAGGCGCAAGAGAGACGGTTTTCGGTTAGTGGCGACTTGTTGGCGGACCCCACTCATAAAATCGAAGTGAAAGATTTGCTTTTTGTTATTTATTTCTAAAGATTCCAATCACGTTGCAAATGGATTTAATTAAATTGTTTTGCAATAATATATGTTGAACGATTTTTTTTTATTTTCTGTATTGCTCTTTAGTTCATTTGCATAAGCCTCAGATCAGAACTTGTACCTCATGAGAACTGATATTTTAATTATTTTTAAAGTTTCCAAGGGAGAAGAAACTTGATAGATTTTAAGGGTATAAATAAAAAATATAGTCTTTTTAAAGCGTTACGATAAGTATTTTTACGAAAGATAGAATGTATTTGGGAAATAAAAACCATCTGATATCTATTGTATTTTATGTCGCTAAAATATTTGCAATGAAGTTTCAACGTGAAAAGAGTAAGTAACAGTAGGTCAAAATAATGCGAATGAAGTACACATATGGCGAACATCAAAGATGAGTCGACCATCTTCGTTATATTCCCTTTATTATAAATAACTGTAAAAATGTACGCAAAGAACTTAAAAAAAATATTACCCAACTGAAGAACTGTCATCTCAAGATTGTATTGTAGGATTGTAGAAAATTTTGAAGAAAAAAAAAATATTCATCTATACCGAGAGATTGATGGTTCGATTCCACCCTAAGCAACCAATAAAGAGATGCTATTATATGTAGGAAAATCTCTATTCTTTAAAGGCACCGACGTTCGAATTCGTTTACAAACTATAGATCCCTGTTTTCTTCATGCTTCGTTTATACAGCAAACACTATAGTCAAGGGGAACTTACAATATATATATTTTTTTTTTTTCCTTATTATTCCGCTTGGGAACTTAGGGCCTCTGCAAGAGCCATCCATTGAACCCTAATTTGCGCCGTCTGTTTTTAGCTCTGTCCCATGTTCGCCTGGGTCAGTTCTTGGAGGATGGATCTTCTTCAGGTCGCCTTAGGTCTGCCGATCCGTCTATTGCCTTGTGGATGGATGCCAGCTATCGCTATCTGCAGTTTCTCCATTTCTTCCTCGAACTGTGCTAATCTTGATGGTTCCTTTTAGGGTTCAAACGTTCCATTGTCCTATTCGTGTCCGTTTTTTTTGAAAATGCCTTTGGACGTAATCGAATTTGGGGAGCCGTTTTTTATGTTAAATTCTCTTGTGTTGGTTTCTATAATCTGCTGTTGAGTTTTTTCGATCAAACTGGTGATTGGCCAGATGCGACTTATCCCAGTGGTGGGGCTGCACCTGACGCCTTCTGGGAGTGGCGTCTGCGCTTGGCTGCGCCGAAAGGCTGGGCGATACAGTCTTTTTTTTAATTGTTGGCATCATTCTAGCTGGTGTTGTGTTGTTGCTGTACGCCGAAAAGCTATGAATGGCGCTTGGTTCTATGGTGTACCGTCCATTTAGCGTGGGGGGGTGAAGAGTGGGGCAAGGGGGGTTGCCAGAAATTGTTGAAAGGCATTGTGCAAATGGAGAAAAGCTTTCTATTAAGTAGAGAAGCAATTTTTAAGAGGAACGTTGGAGTGGTCATGCCTCTTGCCATGAGTGGGATTCGAACCCACGACCCCGCGTTTAGAAGGCAAGTGTATTACCCATTAAGCTACGAGGCCCCACCACTTACAATATATAAACTAGTCGAAACGAAAAGATCTCTACTGGGACTCTCACAGTCACGCACACACAGAAGATAAAAATTAGGATTCGATCTCTCTGATGTTGAGAATTGGCTAGATCTTGGCATGTATGCAGTGTATGGTATTGCCTTTTTTTAGATAAAATTGTCGAGTAGCTTCAAGTGCTAAGTTTTTACTGCTTGATTTTCTTCCCTTTCTTGAATCTATCAAAATTCACTAACTAAAAACCAAAACACATTTAACTTAAGAAACCTTCAGCTCCCTGCACTTCGTAATATTTTCAGATTGCGTACTATTTTACTTTATTCTACAAATTTATTTAATTATTGACTATTTAGAATGATTCCTACATACACACTGAAACCGAAAGAAAAAGACAATGTGTTTTAAAATATAAGCAGTTCTAACTATCGAATATATAATATATTATTTTATCTACCAAATATATAGTCCTATCTGTCTTTCTGCATTTCTCTTTAAGTTTGGATCCTTCAAAATTGGCATTGTAGGTCTTGTAGGTCTTGGAGGTCTCTACAGAAGCGAGTTAACCACAGTTTATCCAATTATTATTCTTATCGCAGATCAGCGACTGGTAGGCCCCTTAATCTATCTACAGAGTTTTGCATGATATGGTTCTTTCTGCTATATTATATGACAGTTCATAGTTGTTTTCCCTACGTGAATTAGGGCTGCACAAACTCCCAACACCTTCTAGCAGCATTTCACCAGTTCGCCGGTTGGCACGGGCGGCAACTGATAATCACCCCTTGGAATTGATGCTGCCGCCTTAGATTAGGGATGCAGCTTGTAGCAACTTGATAATGCCTTCATTTTTATTTTTTTCCTTAAAATATATGTAAATAATACTTTTTACTAGGCTACCTTATCTCTGACAACTCTACCTTATCCAAAGCACACATGCCAAGGACAACCCATAACTCTGCAGTCTTTACTTGTTTCCACTTTGTCTGCCCTTAAAGTTCTGCTGCATTACGTGGAACTTAAATTAGACGAGCATAAGATTATCGGCGAACAAACTTTATCTGCATCTTCTGTGACTTTTCGCCTCAAGTTTTGCCGTAATCTCTGGTTTTATTCGTTTTTATTTGCAGACGCAAGGATAGCAGTGCCCTGCAACGCTCGGCCAGCATTGATTCCTTTGCGGAGATTGTGTTTAGCGATTCACCAAGACCCTCGCTGGACATACCACGCAACGTCGCGCCGTTCAGTAAACGGCCCTCGGCCAGCAGTCTTTACTCGAATTGCAGCACAACGTCCACACAGTTGAATGTAAATTACGGCGATATGGCCGGAGGCAGTGGCGTGGGCATGGGCGCAGCCGGAGGAGTCAGTGGCAGCAACAGTGCGGGCAATAGTCGGCGTGAGAGCCTGCTGAGTCCGTCATCAACGCGTCGCAACAAACTGACTAGAATTATAAATGGTAAGTTCTGCTGGTGGGGCTTTTGGGGGTACTTGGAGGGCGCATGAAGTGTTCCAAGTTATTGCTTATTTAGCTGAGGATGCACAGAGAAAGAGAGAGCGTGACGCCATATTGAACAGGAAGTGAAGAGGTTCCGGAATGCCGAGGGAAAAAAACGAAGAAGAGTGCAGAGCGTAGAGAAATCGCTGCAGATAAAGGAATACAAATGGAGAACTGAGTGTGACAACAAAGTTGGAGGCACATTGCGAAAAGGCACGCAGCAGCGCCTTAATCAGTGGCTTATTTATTTTGCAACCAGGCGTCACGGAATGCCTGATTGAAATTCAAATGTGGCGCTACTCAGCTCAAGAGCACAGAGAGACGGAGAGAGAGGGAG
Organism: Chymomyza procnemis; assembly: GCA_035046065.1. NCBI lineage: Eukaryota > Metazoa > Arthropoda > Insecta > Diptera > Drosophilidae > Chymomyza > Chymomyza procnemis. The sequence continues at coordinate 2,996,076 of JAWNOJ010000026.1, forward strand.
AGATCTCTGGGCAGTGCATTAACTGGATTAGCAACACTTGGCCCTGAACCCGCAACGGAAGCTGGGCGCATAAGAATAATAGTGTTGAAGTAACTGGCACGTACTGCACGCAGAATAGGGGGCTCATGTACCCCTTCGCTTTTGTGATGTTTGTTTGTGAAAAGTTTTTTATTTTTTGTGCTGGTTTTATTATTTACGAGTTGCATTGTTTAAGGTTAAATTATTTAATTTTTATTCTGAGGTTTAAGTTAAAGTATTTGAAAACAAATTAACTTTCGAACATCGGAAATAATTTAATTTTTTAGATTTTTTAGTTCAACATTATACGGGGTAATGTCAAATGTGGGAAGCTGTGAAACATTCCAAAGTATTGTGGTTGTATAATCTGAATGCATGCGCAGAATAAGCCATGTCATTAGGATTTTGAGAAATTTATCATAAAACTATTTCTTCATCATATTGGGATTTTGTAATATTTGGCGAAAAACTATATCTTAATTTAATTTTTGTCACACTTTTGTGGTACAACCAATAAAGATGGGAGCTTGATACAAACAAATGCTATACATGCAATTTTTGACAACATTTTCGATCTTTGGGTCTTATGCAAGCAATAGAGGATCCATTTCTTTACTGGAGCTTATTAAATTTTACTGGACATAAAAAAATTCCCCATGACTACTGGCTGTCATTACTTCAAAGCATGGAGGTATCACTATTAATAGCTGTCCTAAGAGGACAGGGTCCTACAGTTTATAGACGAATCCAAATGCCGTTGCCTGTAATAAACAAGGATTTCCCTTGGAAAAAAAGTTTATTTTTTACCATTTAGTTCAACATTTACAATTGACTGCTTCATGTATGTCATACCCCGCTTCTGGTGGTAACTTGTTTTTTGAAAACCTTCTCTTTAAAAAAGTCTTATAACTCTAGAGTACTGACCCTCTATTTCAATACTTTATGGGATTTACTTATAGAACCCTCAATATCTGAAATTGCACACATTCGACCTATAAGTCGAATTTGCATATAACAGAGAATTTATCAATAAATTCATAAATGTTAAATTCTCTTTGGTAATATTTGTATATTTGAAGTTGATAACCCAGGATCAAATGGAAAAAAACATCTTTTGTTTTCGAAAGTGCGTACGACTCAAAATATGAAAAATTAAAACTTTCAATCTTTTACTATTAATTATTCCCAATTTCGAAAAATGTTTCTTTTAAACGGCTACACAACTTATGTAATTTAAAACTTTATATTCCAATCCCAAAAATATCCCTTTATTTTCACAGTAGACCCGAAGATCGCTTTGCCAGTCTCCTGTAAACTTAATAGTAATTTATGAGGTAAAAGTCGAAGAATTTCCAAATTAAGCAATGGTTGAAAAAAAAACTACATTAGGTTTGGTTAGACCAGCAGGCCCCCGGGAGAGGGGACCTCACATAGATCAATGTGTTAGTGGAAATAAAAAAAAAAATTATAATATATATAATTATTATAAGACAAAAGTCTCAAAATCTTATATATTCTCCAAATTTATTTGTCAATTCCCTATTATTTTTGAGACAAATCCTACCCACGGCTATGAACTTCGGAGCAGAGTGCCCTACTACAACTAGAGCTTGACCAGCTGCATCAGCATGAAAAATTGTTTATCTCAATGTCAACTGCTTCCGCGGAAAAACGATTTTTAAGTGTTATATTTGAGTGTGTGTGGGGGGTCTTGAGATAAGCCTCCATTCAAACTGGCCAAGTTTGGTTCGAATATATGGAAAAATTGAAAGCAGAAAACAAAAAAAGCGCCTTATCGTTTATATTTTTTATTGTTAAATTTTATTATTATTATTATTGTGTCGGCTGCGGCGCAGCAGCAGTTGCCGCATATGTCAGCGTCGCTGTAGCGGCATTTAAGAGAGCAAATGATCGCACTTACGTAGCGACGCCGTCTTACGTTTTGCGCTCTACGTTTAACGCTTGACTACGTAGAGAGCGCGTCTTGGCAACGCTGCAATGAACGCGCCGCGCCGCGCAGCACAGCAACAACTTTGCGTTTATTCGAGTAACGACTTTTGAGCTGGCAGCGCGTTGCGCTTTGTGGCCAACATCAAAACGCGTCGGCGTCTTTACAAGCCTCAAAATACAACAAAATACAAAGTTCTACAACAACAATAAAAAAATAAAAACTTATAAGAATTGCAGCCAATTGAGAGCCCGCAAAAAGTGCAATAAATTCTCAAGTGCTTTGTGTGTTTGCCTTAAAAGCAAATTAAAATTTGCTCAATATTTTGTGCAAACTTCAAGAAAATTGTTGTTCAAATATCTTAAAGTTAAAACAACAAAAAAAAAGTACAACACAGAAAACTAACAAAAAAAAAACGCGCTTCACTTCGTTTCGTGTCTTTGGGCCGTGTTCGCGCGTGTGTGCGTGCGTGAGTGTGTGTGTGTGAGTGGCAACTACCTGTTTGCAGCTGCGCATGTGTGAGTGAGACAAAGTGTGCTGCCTGCTTCAATGGAGTAAAAAATAAGCAAGGTGACGCTTTGGTTTACATTAAAGCAGCAACGAGTGAGTGACGTCACACGAACGCGCTTATTGCAGTAAAGGCGGCGATTTGTTGAAGAAAAGTCTTAAAACTTAAGACGATTGAACTAGGAAGGCTTTTTTAATCAGACGAAAATATAGTCTGTTTTTTTCAGAATATGTTTCACACTTCATATTCAGTTTTTATATGCTTTTTTTGTAATTTTTAATGCGAAGTATGGCTTTGTTAAGGTAAAATAAGTTTTTCACTCTTGAAATTCATTTTAATTGTATTCAAAATATCTTTGCATTTATTTGCATTTTTTTTAAAAGGTTATTTATTTTTAAAATATTTCTTCAATTATTTATATTTTTTCAAATTTTTAAAAATTATTTTATAATAATGACTCTGCCTAAGTATCGCTAGCGAAACGAAAATATCTATTTTAATATCTATCAGATTCAACTAAGTGTAAGTCTCCGTTCTCTTTCAGGGAGATACATGTGATCGAGCTGCACCTTTGCAGCGATAGTCAAGGGAATCAATTTTGATATTTTTTTTTATGTTTTTCCATAATGGACATTTGTTTAAAAATTATACGCTGCATTACACTTTTTAAAAAAAAAATATTTTGAGTCTTTCAAGTGCATTGAAAATGTTTTTTATTTTAAGTCCACAAATGCAAATACATGTTTTTAGAAAGCATTTAATATGTGCCGCTGGCTTAATTTTTTTGTACTGAAAATAGCTTTGTTACTTCGAAATAATTTTTGTACTTTCTAACTGTAGGTCTCTGTTCTCTTCGAATTCAAGGAGATATCTCCGAGTTCCATCTTTGGAACCATGACAGCTTAGTCAAGGGGTTTTTTTTATTAAATATGTGACATCTGTTTAATATTTATACGAAAATAGCAATTTTGGCGTTATTCTAAAATTCTATCATTCTAAGTAAGCCTCGAAATACATTTTAACATTTTTAGAAAGTGCTTAATATGCCGCTTGCTCATTTTTTTGTACGGAAAATCGCTTTGTTGCTCTGAAACAATGTTCCTACTTTTATTATTACAATTGCAATTATTTCTACTGGCAATTTTTTGTCTCACAAAACATTGTAAATCACGCAGCGACAGCTGATTGTTTTGTTGATTAATTTTTGTCACTGCAACTAAAATAATTGTCTGCTGCATACAAGCGTGTTTTTCTACCTCAAGCTTTAATGGAATATTTTCTAAATTCAAAACTATTATTGTCTAGACATGACAAATAGGAGTCACATGACATGACAATTTAGAATGCGCAAACTGATATTTGCTGTCAAAAGGCGCATTGCATTTTAAAGGTCTTGTCATAATTAGGTAGATAAATGAGTAAGGAACAAACACATTTTTGGAAATATAAGCAAAACGTTGTAGCCCTTTAGTTCATATAACATTTTTTTCTAGAAAGTGTTTTTAGCTTAAAAACAATGTTAGTAATACCTGCAATCGGTTATAATTGACTAACCAGATGCGAAATTTGAGAAAAATTAGGAAGGTCTACACAATTTTTGCGACTGGGACTTCGTTATGGAAAAAAAGAAAAATGCTTCGATTTTACCTATAAGTTATAATAATCCGACATTAAATGGCTACACTACTTAACACTAAAGTACGTATCTCTATTAATAACTATTCGCAAACACAAAGACCCAAAGTTTATAGTGAAATCCGAACGGATGAAAATTTTCATAGGCAAAAAATATATTTTAGATTTTATATTTTATTTATAAATAGATTTTACAGGAAATCAAACCACCGACCATCGGTTTGAAAGGCGAGTTCGCTACTATTGCACTATTGACTATCATCATTTATTAGTAAGACATTTGAAATGTTTTACTCAAAAATCAACAGAAGAATTTCAATTATTAGATGTTGATAATCGCTTTGTATTACCAATAACATCACAAATTCGAATTTAAGTCACTGTTTGCTGTTGTTATTCATTCATGAGCAATTCCTGCTCTAGAAAAGTTTATGGAACACCTGTGGACGGGTGTTATCTACAAAAAAAAGTTCACTCATGAAGCTAAAAATGCATTTTAGTTCTTTATTATGTTTGATCTTTTTAACTGTGTATTATGTTATTTAAAGTTAACCGAACTTAATTGTTGTAACTGCAGTGACTGCAGTATTAAAGCAGAAGCCAAAAATCTTTAGTCCCATATTTCAACTACCGAAACTCAGCAAATACAACTAATTTGAAAGTTTTGAAAAAAAAATAGTTCTATACAATGGTAGAGACGCCTGAGGCAGTGTAGAATCATTTTGTACTTTGTTGAAAAATGGAATCTGATTCTAAACAAAATAACTTTTTTTTCCATTAAAAAGCTACGGAAAATGTATATAGTGTGTACTATGACGAGATTCCAAGAAAAAGCAATGATTCATAAAAAAAATATTTAAAAATATTTCTAGTAAACAATTATTTCTTATCGAGAAAATATTTATAAACTAATTGCTCTAAAATTATTTCTAAAAAAATTCACCATCTATTATATAAAAAAGATTTTTCATGTCGGTCACGATTTGCATATATATAAGATATCTTTGAAATGTAATGAGTACAAAAAAGTTGAATATTTCTGAAGAAGCACGAAAAGTTCAAATTGGCGAACAGGCAACAATACGAAAAAATTAAAAATCGAGAGAAATTATCAATTGAGAAAAAGACGAATATAAAAGTGCTTGAGTTGAAAATTTACACAAAAATCAAGATTAAAAAAAAAGAACGAAAAATAATAGAGTTAGAAAAAGGACAATATAAAAGAAGCGAGTATTCCGCTAGGAAAATTTAGAAAAAAATCAAGTTTTGAAAAAACGACAAAATTATAGTTAGACATTTGAAGGTAGAACAAGTTGAAAAAACGAGTCAGCGTGCATTGGATGCGTACAAAAATGTAAAATCCAAAAAGCAAAAGTTGATGTTGATGAAGCAGTAAAAAAAGCAGAATATTTGGATTAAGGAGATTTTTAAATAAAAGTGTCAATACTGTAACGTTCGAAGCAATCGGTGAAGCGAGCGCAATGAACAAGGGATGCAGTTTTCTAGTTTCTCATAATAAAAAAATATTTATAAACTAATTTCTAAAAAAAATCTTTTTTATAAAAAAAATTTTAATTTTGTTTTATATTGCATTTATTTCTAAAAATTTGTTAAAATAAAAACAAAATCGACTGCAATCAATCGGTGAAGCGAGCGCAATGAACAGGGGATGTCTTCTAATTTCTCATAAAAAAATATTTGTAAACAAATTTCTAAATTTTTTTAAAATAAAAACAAAATCGACTGCAATCAATCGGTGAAGCGAGCGCAATGAATAGGGGACACAGCCTGCCAATTTCTCATAAGAAAATATTTGTAAACAAATTTCCAAAGAACAAAATCTTTTTTTAAAAACTAATTCTAATTTTTTGTTTTATATTGCATATATTTCTAAAAAATTTTTAAAATAGAAACACAATCGACTGCAATCAATGCGTTCGTGTGACGTAGGCGGCACGCTGAGAGAGAGAGAGAGTTCTAAAAGTTTACAAACACAAAAACGTTTGCTGTATTGTTTTTACTTCATTTAAGTGACTTTACCTGCACAGAGAGCAAGTCAGGTGAGCGTGCGCAGCCGTTTAAGAGAGCGCGCAAAGAGAGTCATTGTTGTTGTTACGTTTGCGCTCTGATTAAGTGTCAAAAACTGAACGCGTCGCTTTCGTTTGCCTTACAGAAAACAAAAAACAAACAAAAACAAACAAAACAACGAAGACGTTGAGAGACAAGTAAACGTGAAAGAAAAAGAAATAAATTTTTGCTACAGTTGCAGTTGCACATTAATTAAATATTACGCGGCAGTTGCAAGCAAAATGCGCAATACAATGCGACGGCAACACGAAAGAGTTGGTTGGGTCTGGTGCAGCACGGGGCCGGAACGGCGTGGGCAGCATTGCATGTCCAACTACAGTTATTAATTGCACGCTAAGTAACTGCAACAATTGCAGCAACAACAACAATAACAACAACAACAATGCCAGAGCATTGGCACGCAGCGAAAGTGAACTTTTGCTTTTTGTCTTCCTTCCACTTGGCTCTCTTTTTCTTATTGTCTGTTTGCTTTCTTTCACTTTGCCAACTAATTTACTCACGTGTCCATCAAAGCGACATTTTGCCGTCTGTCCTTGTCGCTCACAGCAAACAAAATAAACAACAAAAACAAAAAAAAAATAGTCAGCGAAGCAAAGATAACAAAATAGTTAAAGAAAAAAAGCAAGAGCAAGAAAACAAAAACAACGACAACAATTTGCAACATAATTACCTTTTGCCTTAAGCTTTCGTTTTGTGTGTTCGCCTCGCTTCCACTCTCTCCCTCGCTCTACCGCGTTGTACCGCTCGTCGCTCGCCTGGCAAAGCTTTTTTGTGTCTCTTTTTTTTTAAGTGATTTTGTTTTTGTTTAATTTTTTTTTATTTTTTTGCATGCAGCTTTTTGCCGTTGTTTTTATTAAAATTGTTTGTGCTGCAATTTGAGGCACGACGACGCGTCGCGCACACAAACCAACAAACCCGCACACACACATACTTAGACATCAACATGAACAGGTAAGCAATTGCACACACATCTATTTACACTTATTATATTTTTTTAACTTTAATTTAACTTAAATTGTTGCACGTAAGTAACTTGAACTATTGCAGCATTTTTTTTCTCTCTCTCTTCTCTTTGTTGTTTCGTCTTGAAAACTTGAAGCTGTTTGTCAAAGTTTATTCACATTTTCAATGTGAACCACAGCAGCAGTTGGTTGCAACAGCAACAGCAACAACAACAATGACAATAACAACAACAGCAACAACAAGAGCAGAAGTAACAGAGCATTGCAACTGTAAAATGATTTCAGTAATTTATTTTTTTTTCTCTCTTGCAACTTGCCATTTTTTTCGATGCCCGCTATTTGAAGAGTAAAGAGAGTACATTAAGTTTCTGAAGTGGCAGAAATGTCACGAAATGCTTTTGTAGCTTAAAAACTGCCAAATTGTAAAATATTCTGAATAATATTAATCGGCTCAATCGATTATAGTTCCTTGGAACTATGAATATGCTAAAAAATATCATTCAGCTCTCTCGATTATTGTTCTTTGGAACTATTAAAAATTATCAAAAACATCATTCGACCTAATCGATTCTTTCTGTTTCTATTGTTGGACCACCGCAACAGAGATGAACTTCTATCTCGTTGACTCTACATCTGTAAATCTCGTCCATTTATGCGCAAAAAACTTGATTCCCTTGACTATGGTCATCCAAAGGCGTACCATAGAGCTATCTCTATCAATAGCTCTTCGTAGAAACTACTCTACGTAGCATTCACAGTTTACAGCCGCAGAGGAGCGAGGCTATATTTAAGTAATAGAGATTTTTCTAGGTAAATAACGCCTATAAAATGCTTTGGTATATGACTTTCAGTAATTGTGGAACCAAGTGGCCTAGAATTTGGAATTTTTAATAAAAAATTTACATTCAAGCTGTAGTGAATATGAATCTAAAGAACTTTGATGTTCCTTTTATTAAAAAATATAATTTTACGAAACGCAAAGTATATGCTATTCTACTGCCGAACACTTTTTGCAGTTAATTTTTAATTAATAGCTTACCTCTTATCGGTATAAGTTCATCCGATTCACATTTTTTTTTGGTGGTATAATATTTTCAAACAAAAATTTTAATTCATTTTTGCATGACTGCCTAGTGTTTGGTTCGCCTAATTAACTGCCAATCAAAACAAAACGAATCACCATCAAACCAGACCTATTATAATGAGATATATTTTATTTCCCGCCACAAGTTTTATAAGGCATGCGAATTCTTTTCATTATTAGCAAAAATATTTTGATCGTTTCGAGAAAGTACAAAAACGAAAATAGATGTTTTTCATGCCGATTGTTGTTGTCGGCAACGAAATCTAGAACATGCCGCGAAAATTTTCCCGCGGATATGTTATACGTTGACGTTGGCACGTATTATATGGTGGCGTCACATATATGAGTAACGTATTGGAATAGTTGACGTCTGCATAATACAAATTGAAATATTAATAGCAACAACGAATTCGAGGAAATTTTTCTCAAGAGATGTAAAGCTGTGCTAAAGATGCGCAAGCTAATTACCTTGTTGTAGATGACGTTGTGAGTTGAAATATTCACTTTTGTAGCATGGAAAAGCGTTCCCAAATGCAATTGTTCAGTTGCAAACATTTTTGGGATTTCAAAAAGTTCTGACGCAAATTTCCACATGACCAAACTCGGAATACACGTTTAACGATATCATCAATGGGATTGCCTTAAGAAGATCGATAATACCGATGATGGCCCAAAAATTTAATAAATGCAAATATTTTCCATAAATTCACCTACTTCTAGCAAGCTTTACGATTTCCAAATTTTTTAAGAATATCTTGAATATTTTAGTTAATGTTAAGTAGATATTGCTCAAACATCTCAATTCGAGATACTATCTATGCGATTAACTAAAGGAGATAGATTATGACGATGCTGCCCTTGGAAAATTCAAATTTACGATTTCCATATTTCTATCTGAAATCATAGAGCAAGCTAATGGCAACTTTTGGTAATCTTGTTAACGTTAACCAAATATTCAAGATATTCTTAGTTTTTGGGATTCAACGCTTCAAAGCATGGAAAAAACAAGTTATCTCGCATTTATTATTGCAACTCGTGCAGCAACGGTATTATCGCTGTTCCTAAGGGAATGCCAGAGTCGGCTAAGAATCTCGTTGAACGTGTATTCCGAAGTCGATCATGTTGGAATTTACGTACGCAATTTTTTTGCTCTTGCATGGCTACTTATTTTTTACCGGTTTCGTTTTTTATACGTGCAAATGTGTGCGTGTGTGTGTGTATTTTATATATATGTATACACACAATCAAACACACACATATACACGTAAGAATTTGTGAAATTTAACATTTGCGCTTGCTGCTGCTGCATTTCGTGTCCATTTTAGTTTTGTATGTTGCCTCAGCCAGCGCTGTGGCAGCCACTTCTGCTGCTGCTGCTGCTGCGTGCCACCGCTGCAGCTGACAGTTGAAAATTGACGCTGCACGCAATGAGGCAGCTCTGGCTCCAGCTTCAACGTAGCCGCTCAGCAGCAGCAGCAGCTAAACTTTCAGCTGGCCATTATTTTATTTTATTTTTTTTTCGAGGGGGGGAGGGCGCTTGTTTTGGCATGACCGTAAAGCAAAACAAATCATGTACTTTTGGTCTTGGTGTTGTTGTTGTTGTTGTTGTTGTTGGTGTTGTAGTTGTTATAGTTGTTGCCATTGCCATTGAAATTCAACGAAAGACGCAACGTAAGCGTTTAACGTAGCGTATACGTTATTTATTTTGCGCTCACTTTTATATGAAGCAGTGGCGTAGAGAGAGAGCGAGAGAGAGGGATTTCCTAAAGGGTTAACTCACTCTCTTCGGTGTTTGGTGATGAAATTATGAAAGTTATGGAAATAATTATGTTTTCTTAACATTTAACGCATAATGGCAATGAAATCTTTTTTTTTAAATAATTTCTTAATTATTAATTTAAATAATTATTTTTTTTTTAATAATACGTTGGAGTAAAATATTGTTTGAAAAACGTAATTTTCCAATTTTTCTCATGATGCATTAGTATATTTACGAAGCTACTTTGGTTGAATATTCTTGAAAACTCTCGGCGAGAAATCGGTTTATCTTACAAATGACTGAACTTAGTAACTATTTTTGGACGAAAGCTTTTTATAAGCTTTGAAAAGCTATGAAAAGCTTTTAAAGTTCTGTGTATCGTTTGGTATGCTTTGCAATTTATCGTTGTTTTATTTCAGAAATTTTTTTATAATGATTTAGTTGAGATAAAATATCTTAGACAGCTGTCTAACTGTTTGACTTCCACTAGCTGTAAGGTACAAATAGTTCGTATGGGTTCAAATCGTGGGCTCGTGGCAGAGGTACGAAAATGATAACCAAATTGATCGAATTGAGCTACTTCCGCATCCGCCACATTCGTCAGATTTGGCGATTACCTCCGCTGCTTAGCGTTTCTAACGAAGAAGACGAACCTTAGGCAGACTACTATAAGAAGGCTAGCGAAATGATCAAGGATCGTTATTACTGCTATATCGGGCTAAAAGCAGAGTACGTTGAAGAAGATAAGCTAATTTTCCGTAAACTTTGTTTCGCTTTCGACGCCTTCTAACTGCAGGTCTAATGTCAACTTTTTCAGTGACTCGTTCAATATTTTCTGAAATCATTAAACATTATGAATTTCTTCTAACTTAAAGCAACAGCCGCTAACATAATCTTATATTACAGATTCTCTAATTGCTTTATCTAAAAATGAAGCCAATTCCACAAACTTCCCCACACAGAAATACTCCTACGTCTCTGAAACCAGATACCACACCAAACAAATAACTACAAAAAAAAAAGAAACCAACAACAAAAAATGTAGTTTTCTTATGAAACTTTTTACGTAGAGGGCAAAGTTTAGTTTTCGAATGGACACATAGCTGATTACCTCTGAACCTCCCAGCTCCAGCGAGGGCTACACTCCGCTAACGACTTGCGGTTACCGAGGGCGCTGTCTTGCTGCGGTTTACTCTCAAATGCGTTCGGACTTTTCGCCTTGTTTTGTTTTTTTTTTTTCCTCCCCTTTAACTTATTAAAAAGTTTTAAATGTTTGATTTAAAAGAATTCATCACAAATTTGTTGTGGCACAATTTCGCTAGAAGTTTTCTTTGGAATTTGAAATTTTCGCCATGTTTTACTCTTTTTTTATTTTTTTTGCTTGTTTTCTTGCTGCTTATCGAGGTTTTTGGCTGATAAGCAAATATTCTAGACATTGTGAACACGTAATACGGGTTCCAATGTTTTTAAAGCTTGTAACGTTGCCCCCATTGTTGTTGTTGTTGTTATAATTAATGCTGATAAATAATTTGTTGTTGTAATTAATGTGGGTGTCGACGCTGAGGCTTACGATAATTGAAATCAATATATTATAACCTGCCAACTTTTGTGGGGGAGCATAGAAAATTCTTAGTAATTGTTTTTAGTTTATTGTTTAATAGTTGTCACGAACTGGAACTGCGGTTTCCCATGTGAGGCTATTAAAAGCACTGGAAAAAATATGTTACGGATGGTAAGCAGTTTCATAATTTTGCTTCATACGCATCGGTTGTAAGCTTTCTTGTGTAGAATTACATGAAATAGGTTTTATGAGGTAGAAATCCGTGACGATTTTGCTACAAATGAAGCTTTTGAACTTCACATGAAGCGTACTGACGAAAGCTGTTGCCTTCGTATTTGATTTATATTTTTGCACAAATGGCAACTTTTGTTGAGTTGTAAAAATAAGGTTTCCAAAAACAATATAGTTTTAGTTGAGTTAAAAAAAAGTTTGAGAAAATTTTATATTTTTATGACGTCCTTATGACATATTGAAGCTGTTAGATTATTTTAGAGTTAGGTTCTTCCGAAGAATGAGTTTTGCGTAGCTAAAATAGTAGTTCTTCAAAAAATAGCCAAATTCAACAAAACGTTTAAAATCTTTATTTGATTCGAAAGCACCATCGATACATTTTTAAGCTTCAATATAACATATTTTCATCATATTATATTATCAGCGCATACACTGCATTCAATCCAGAGCCTCAGCATCATAACGGCCGGTATCTCAAGAATAAATTCTACAAAATAGGTCTCCATTACTTTAATGATGTGTCTCCACTCTCAATTCGGCCACTGTTTTGTTTGATTTTTGGCATCATCTTGTTTGAATCCACATGTTAGTCAAGACGGGCTCTTCTCTTTGGGCAATATAAATGCAACGTATAGTTAGTCATAGAAAATCTTAGAGTTTTGTTTCTATAAAGGGTGATTTGTTGGCAGCTTGCTGTTTTGTTTGTGTGCTGTGTGGTATGTGGCATCTTCTTGTTGGTCATGTCGGGCTTACCTATTTTTATAAGCATCGTACTGTCTGAAAGCATCAGAATTTTGTTCCTATAAAGGTGATTTTTTGGGAGCATACTTTTTTTGCATAATCAAAAAAAAAACAATAAGAAACATTTTTGAAATCTCGCAATCGCCATAACGTCACGATCTTCATCGTCTTATGAACACAATTACATTCTTATTTCGTGCAATAATTTTAATTTTTTTTGTGACAGTAACATAGTGCATGTCGAGTGGTATAAAGTGAGAAAAAAAATATGGAAAAATAAAAGGTGGGAAAAAATTGCATTTTTTAATAACTTATAGTACTAAATATGCATAATTTTGTCATGTAATTGGAGTAATGTTTTATAAGACTGACGGGTCTTTGAAAGCTGTTTGCATTGGGGTTCCGATATTGTATCGGATTTGTGAGCATTTGTGGTAGCGTAGTGGTAGCTCACTCGCCTTAAAATCGCAAGGTCGGTGGTTCTATTCCATCCTGCATCGCTGATGCATTTGTCTAGCAGTGGCAGAGTTAGCAAAGAAATAAACGTTATTTATCTTAGAAAATCTCTACGATTTGGTACGGGAATACGGGAACTGAAATAAATCATATTTTTTTTGTTTTTTATGTTTATTTGTAGTAAAGTGTTTATTGTTTTTTTCTATTCTCCAAACAATTTCAATAGTTTTTTAACTTTTTTACAATGTATTATTATTTATATTTAAAACACCTGAATTTTATTATTTGAGCATAAGTTCAAAATAACTCAAAAGAACTAGAACTAGTTCTTTATTAAACTAAATATCAAAATTAATCGATGAAATCGATTGCCTTTAAATGTATATCGATATGCAGAAATCACGTAATCACTGTACAATCGAAAAGTAATACGATTTAATTGAAAATATAAAAAGATTGAAGAATTTTGCAGTGAAAAACGATTTATTTAAAAAAAAAGGCACGCTATTTTTGTCCAAACTGTAAAATGTGAAATAAATCAATATAACTTTTTAAACCAACAGCAAAGTTTATATTTTCTTTGGGACACAATTTATGCACCTCTCGCCAAATTATTGTTTATTAACTTTAGCCTCTTTTTTAATTGAATGATTGAATATACGTTTTAATATTTATGTGCGTGCATGCTACCAATACATTAATATTTTCATATATTTTTTTAATTAAGTCAACATTTGTCATAGTCAAAGCTTTTGTTGGTTAAATTAAATTGTTATTGGAGCCAGCAGCATACATTGCTTCATTAAGGCTGTTATAAATTTCCCAGAATTCATTCTCTCTTGGATATACGAGCTGTCTGCTCTTTAAAGCGAACGTATATTTGCGCTACAATAACTTCATTATTAATATTGTTGTCGTTTGCTGGAATGAATATGTTTGTGCCTTTGAGAGGGACATCGGACAGAGAGAGAGAGATGGAGAGAGTTGGAGAACTTAATAAATGTTAAAATGAAGACAGCAAAGCAACTCGCTAAACAAATTGGTAAACTAAAACTTGGCTCTGTGCACTGATTGACCTTTGACATGTTTCGGGTTACAGTGTTTCCTGTGTGCGAGTGTGTGTGTGGCTTTGAAGAGACTTCTTTCAAAGACTTAAAATCCGTGCTGACCATTTTGTGCAACTGATAAAAACGAAATCGTGTTACAACTTATATAAGCAGATAACATAAATAAAAGCGAGTAAATAAATAAATAAATAGATAAAAAAAAACGTAAATTAAGTGTTTCGTTTTCGTTGTGTGCGGTTGGTTCTGCTGGAGCGCCACAAGATTTGCTTTGGTCTACTTTTTAAAACGTTTGCAGATTAAGTTGGGTTTGTCACGTTGCCCGGTGCGATGTCCAATATGCATTGGTCACGTACAAAACCACGTACAAAACCCCGGATGTGTATACGGCGTCATGTAGTACCCCTTTTTCCTTTTGCTGCTGCTCTTGTCCAGTTTGTATGCAAATAAAAACCCAGTGACATATGTCAAGCACAGTGACGGAGCGGCACATTGGGCGCTGGGCAGCAAATGGGGAACGCTGCCGTTGTGCATATTGGATTACTGTTGTTCTTTAGTCATTTTAGGTGATAAATTAAGGTTACTATTCAAGTTACTATGCGATGAGTTAAAATTGGAATACTTTCTAGGTAGTTCCTAGCGGTTCCTCAACAATTTCTTATCCAGTTACTCCAACATAACCGCACCCCTGGACAAGGTGTCTTTATTTGGGTTATATGATTAATTCCGAGTTTCGTTTGGACTAGTTGAAAATCGAAAATATTCTAGATATTTCTTGACGGTTCCTGAAAATTCCCAAAATCCTTTGGGAAAAATTGTTGAAGCAAGACTGGGACGATCAGCTAATAAATGCTGTTGCATCTAGCGGCTCCAACTTAACTGAAGCTCTTGACAATGTCTTTCGCGCTGTAATAAGTATAGAATATCTGCGGTTCTTTAGTCAATTTATATGAAAAATTCAAGTTCCAAGTTTCGTTTGAACTAAATAAAAAACGATAGATAATTCTTTACAGGTTCTCCACAATTCCTTTGGCAAAAGTTGATCAGACATGCTGTTCAGCCCTAACACTTTAAAAAAAAGGTCTTGCATTCAGCGACCCAATTTTCAGTGCAGCCCTGGAAAGGCCTTTCGTGCTATAATAAGTATAGAATTTCTTGTCTTATGCCATTTAATAAGATGAATTCAAGTTTTCCTGAAAATCAAAAATTTTCTGGTTTTTTCTTTGCGGTTTCAGCGGTTCGAACTTAAATGCAGCCCTGAACGCCTTTCGTCAACAGAATTTCTGCTATTCGTTCTATAATTTAAGTAGTTTTCACATTAAATAAAGAGTTCCACTGAAGTTTCGCTTCTTTAAGTTGAGAATTCAAAATTTATAAAATATTTCTTTGGGATTAGTTGATCAGTTGGAAAATATCTCACCTTAAGCATTATTTTTTTTTTGGGAAATTAAAAAATTAAAGCGGGCCTAACTTCACTACAGCCCTGGACAAGGTCTTTCGCGCTATATAACAACCGTAAAACTCAGCAAAACGAACCAAAACGACCTAGCGACTTTTGAACTTCAAAACCCTCCCAAAAAAAAATCAGAAAGGTCAAATGGCAAGCAATATGCTGTGTGCTTCCCCCAAAAAAAAATCAGCATATGTGTGTGAATATTTGTTGTGCCTGTCGGCTGCTCCCCTGCTCTCTCCTGTGTGTGTGTGCGTGCGTGTTGCCCCGACATAACTCTTGCCACATAAATGAAATAGTTGAGATTTGGGCGCCATTTGCAAGTCTCATTGCTCGTTTGCTTTCGCTTTAACTTTTCAATTAGTTGTTGTGTCTGCAAACAGAACCAACAACATCAACAAACATCAACAAAACGACAAAAGCACAAAAAACAAAGAGTGAGGGGGCGAGAGGGAGAGAGAGAGAGAGAGGGACTGGGCGAAAGGATAGCAAATAAAAATAACAAACTTTGCACAGCATTAAAACCAAATCCTTTTATGCTTACCAGATTTGGCTTCTTAGCCCGTTGCTGCCAATTGCCTGGCCTAAAACTCTGCAAATCGCGTTGATTTGCATAATTTTAAACGTGCTCGGGATGAAGTTCATACAAAATACAATAAAACTGAATGCAAAACGCAAATCGCAAAAAAACACACAAAACAAGCGTGAACTTTATACAAAAATAAGTAGAAAAAACTCAGAACAAATAAAAACGAGGAGAACCAAAAAAAAAGGAAAGGAGATCTCGTAAAACTGCAGAGAGTACGCAGCTGGAATACTCTTTCGGAGAAGTAATGTTAAAGTAGAAGTAGAGCTGACAGACTTTAAGAGATGAAAGCCTCGTATCCTCCAATTCATTAAAAGCTTCAAAAGATCTAAAAAGGATATCTTTTGAAGCTGAAGAGGGTACGTAACCCATAGCAGTAGTGTTCACAGAACGTAAGACGTGAAAGACTTGCAATGGATCCCAACTACATCGAAAGAAACTCTTCTCTAATCGAAAATCTCGAAAAAGGAAAAATCTTTTGGAGCTATAGAGAGTCCGCAGCGGGAATGCTCTTTCGCAGAAGTGAGGTTAACGTAGCAGAAAAGCTCATAGAACTTAAGAAATGAAACCCTTGCGATAAATCTAAAAAGAACTCTTACCTTCGATAGAAACTCTTTAAGTAGGTGAACTTTTGAAGCTGTAGAGAGTCCGCAGCTGGAATACTATTTCGCAGAAGTAATGCTAAGTAGCAAAAAAGTGCACAGAACTTAGAGATGAAAGACTTGCGATAAATCCAAAAAAAGTCGTATCCTCCAATTCATTAAAAGTTCGAAAATCTCTAATAAGTGAATCTTTTAAAACTGTAGATGGTCTGCAGAGAAGTAAGATAAAAGTAGTAGTTAAGTGCACAGAACTTAAGACATGAAAGACTTGCGATTAAGTATTTTAAGCCATAAAATCTGAAGAAACTCTGATCTCTTCAATACAGTAATAGCTAGAAAACATCTAAAAGGGGAATTTTTTAAAGCTGTATGGAGTCCGCAGCTGAAAAAAATTTCATAGAAGCAAGGTTAAAGTAGAAGAAAAGTTTATAGATCTTAAGAATTGTGAAATGCGAAGAATCTAGGATCTTTCCCGTTCAGTAAAATCGCGAAAATATCTTTAAAAGAAATAGATGTGAAGCTTATTAAAAGGATCCTGACGATTCAAGTTCTTAATTATATTAAATACAATGGACACTCAGACTTGATGGGTCTCAACTTTATCTGCGAGCCTTAGCAAAAGTATCTCTTTGTCTTAAAACTAGAATAAACCCAATTCAAATAAAAAAGAAGGGAACAAAAAGCAAAAATCTTTTTAAGCTGCGAAGAGTCCGTAGCAGTAAAGTTGAAAGACTAAAAAGACTAAAGTATTCTGAGTTGTCATATCTGAACAAATTCTGGTTCCCCATAAACTATATTATATATATATATTTCGTCAATTACTTTTCTTTATGTAAAGCCACTTCCTCGTTTAGTCCTTGAAGAACTCGCCAAAATTGTTATATATCTCGATATAAAGTCTCGATAGTTAGCTGACAATAAAATGAACTTAAAGTTATATTTCCTAACATAATTAGTATTCCATAATTTCTTATTAAGATTCTTTAAGAAAGCTCATTAAAGATTCGGAATTCTTCATTCTAGTAAAGTTATTATTTAACTTAAACGACATTTAATATAAAATCTGATTTTTAAAAGAAACCCAAAATTTATTTTTCATTTTTTATATATCTTTACTTATAATGGCAACCAACTTTACAAAATTTAAATTTAGTAACTTCACACTACCCCGGCGATTACCTAGCTTGTCGCATAATGACCACGCGGCTACTTCACTCATTCTTCTTGTGACTTATTTTGCAATAAAAAAGATCATCTCGCTAAAAATGTTATTTAACAAAGCCCGCATTGCGATATAATCATTTAAATTTATAAGACGGCGACAATATATGCATAGTTACTTCACAACTGATTAAGACTAAAGATAAACTCATTATTACAAATTTTTGTATAAAAGATGCAAAATTTTTGAGACATTTTTCCCACGAGAGCTATTGTATGCATATGATACAATTGTCTAATATTATCAACGGCCATTTGGGTTGAAAAAATATTTACAAATAAACTAAGTACAATTTTTCTTATCTACAATAAAGATTTTGAGCTTAGGAAGACATAATTTTTGGAAAGTTTGCTTTATGCGGGAAGTGAAAGATTAATGTTATCTATGTTTTACTAGTTGAAAAATTGGTCTGGAGTGCGGAGCCGAATAAAGTGCAACATGAAATTAAACAATTGATATTGATAAATTTTAAAATATTTAGGTTTACTTGATTAGTTGAATTTTTCATTTTTTTTAAGAATGAATGAAGCCTTTTCCACAGGTACAGTTGCAGAAGATGACGCTTTTCGCTAGATTAGTGTGACCAGCTCATTTCATGACAAAACAATAATGCAACCTCAAAGTACCGCATTTAAGTGTATAAATCGAACAAAAACAAATACGCGTCGTCATTTCGTACTGCCAAAGGAAGTAAGAAAGTTCCAAGCAAACGACTGACCCAATCAAAAAAACGTTTATTGCCATTTTGGTTTGCATTTCGTTTTGATTTTGACATTTGGCCAAAAGAAAGAAATCAGCGCCTAAGTGGGCGCAGTATACACAAAAAAAAAAAAATTAAATAAAATAAAAGATATACAACAAAAATGGTAACAACGAAATTTATAAATGATGAGAAAAAACATGAGAGAAACCCCGACAAGGTCGAGGGTCAAATTTGCATATCTGATTAATATGAATATATTAGGCAGTTTTGTGATTTGCCACATAAAAACGAATAGAATTAAATGCGGCGACGAATGTCAATGATTGTCGACAGTTGCTCCCAATTTCGTAGAAAAACTATGTAAATGGTGTTGCCTTAGTTCTACAAGGGACAGGAGGGATACGTACAGACCTGGGGGGGCATCAAATTGCCCGCTTACTTAAATTCAATTGTCGTTTCCGTTGTTGTCAATGGAGTCAGTCAAACCACACTCGTCGAGTAACTCAATTCGCTCGTTGCTTGAAACCCTCATAATGTGATTTGCACATAAATAAAAATATGCTTTTCTTTTTTAAATTGCATATCTTTTAGTGTCACAGATACAATGGAATTGCTACACTGAGAGAATCTTTGGTGGTACTTTGTGGGAGAAAGAGAAAAACCGCTTATTGTCGTATCTGTCAGGAACACTTCTTTGTTTGGAAGAACTTTATATACGAAGAATTTCTCAATTTAGCTCCTCAAATAATCGGATAGTTTGGAGAAACTCCAATATCATATTTAATAATACTCATAACTGGTAGCATGCCCCAAGATTTACTTCTTTTAGTCTTCGTTACAGTACAGAACCTGCAACGTTCGCTTTTTAATCTAAGCCTCCAATTTTGTGCAAGCGGTAATGAAACCTACAATAAATATCGTCAAGAATTCTGTTGAGATCCTTACATTGTTTTTATGAGTTTCAGCCTGATTGCCTGAACTTAACCATAATCCTTCAATTTTAAAATATACACATGTTGCCACAACCTCCTTTTGCTGCCCCTATTTAAAATTATATAAAAAATATGCAGATTTTTATAGCTGGTCACACTTATATTCTATAGTTTTCGTAAATCGCAGAAAACACACAAAAAAATGTCTTCTTTAGTAATATCAGCAAAAATGGAGCATAAATTTCAGAAATATTCTTAAAATAATATTTTTAGGCGGTAAGCCATGTCACGCGACTTTGGTGGGATTTTCGAAAAAATTAATATGTGTTTTTTAAGCCGAAAGGTCGGTGATTCAAATTCACCCTGCGGCACTGCTGCATTTGCATAGCAATGGCATAGCTTGTAAATTAATAAACGATATTTACCTAGTGCAATCTCTATAAATAATGACACTGCCGTTCGGATTTGGCTTTAAATTGTTACTCCCTATTCTTTTTGTACAGCTACTAATAGAGATATCTCCATGGTCTTTAGAGCGATGGCCATACTCAAGGGGAACAATTTCTAATTCCTTTTTTTCTCTTAGAAATGGCTTTCCGGAAATTAACTAAATATTTAAATCCTAACTTTAGAAATACCATCATATTTATGTTCTATGTATTCTAAGCGCTCTTTGAATTTTAAGCTTTGCCGTTTATGAACTTCATAATAAAATTCTAATTAATTCTTTATTTTCTCTAAAATATGAAATTTTGAAACTTAGAAAAAAGACAATGACCAAGGATTTTACAAAAATACGTTAGTTGAAAAAAACACCCTCTATATGGCTCCTACTTAAAATTTTAAAAAGAATGTAGAAAAAATATTTTAAATTTGTCACACTTACAGTTGCCATAAGAGAGACAGTGAACTATGCAAATAGTTTTTAAAGCTGGTCACACTAATATTCTCCTTCAGCGTGGTAGAGTGATTTTGCATAAATCTTTCGCTCAGTGTAGCCCCACACAGCTACGCTAACACTCACTGACTTACTCTTCATATAGACAGTTGGACTCCAAAGATTTTGTGCCATTTTGGTGGCTTTTTATTGAGGAAGTGGCAAATTTATTTAAATTAAGTCAAAAGTGTTTCTCTTCTACGCTCACCAGATGATAATGCTCCCCCACCCATCCATCCATCCCCTGCATATTTTGCGGTAGATTTGACAATTATGACAACATGAAATGCAAGTTATAATCGACAGACTTTAATGGGACTTGACTTGTGGGTAATGTTCTTCGCCGGCGCTCCAAACTACGAGGTGTTCATTATGGCGAATTTACGCTTGAGCTGTCAGTATGACTTCTGGAGCTGTGTGTTGTGCTGCACGACGATGCTGTCGCCTCTGTTAAGTGGATTAAGTTGTTGGCTTTGTACATAAATGGCTCTGATGACCTTTGACTGGTCAGTCAGTGCCGTTCTTGTTGCTACAGTCCTGCTTTCCATTATGCTGAATGGATGAGAAGTGAGTGCGTTTGGCTGCTCGAAGAGGGAAAGGAGCTGGCTGGCTGGCAGGCAGGCAGGCAGTCAGCGAAGCATCAGTTGTGATTTATGTTGGGCAATTTTGTTTTTGCGTAGGTTCATAAATTTTATTATCATGCAATTGTAAGCGCTTGTGCGGGTGTGTATGGTATCCATGTCCTTCACAAGGGATTTGTTCCCACTGCTAAACGCTGCCTTTGAAGTTTATGGGTCAGCAAATTTTTATTTATTGTCAATTTCGTTGGGTTATTAGATGGGATTTTTTTTTTTTCAATATATAGTCAGTCACTTGTTTCAGTTTTAATGTTGTTATTAGTTTGGATGCGTTTAGGGATAGTTAAGGGATTATTGGAGTGACAAGCTGTTGACAGCTCCATTCGTTAGTGGTTTTTGGTGGGGAAGCAATGTGTACGTGGGAGTCGTTTATAGGGAAATATGTGCTGCAGTGGATTAAAGTGATTTTCGTGAGGGATTCGGTGGAGGGGCTGTAGTGAAATAAAGATCCTCGTAATGAGATTAAGCTTGCGAAATGGAGCAAGCTAATTGAAAGTGTTAATTATTGGCAAATAAATTGAATTGTTTGAAATATCTCTCTGTTTCTCTCATAAAGACAACTACTAACATTGTAACAATGTTATACTTCTTTATTTAAGCTGATTTGAATATTTCGTCATTTTCTTGATAGCCACTAGATGGCGACAGCAAGAGTCAGTCGCTAGTTAACTTTATCGCGTTTCCGCCTAAATTCCATACAAATTATATCTTATGTATGATACCTTATGTTTTATTTCAAAGGAATCAATTGATATCATTTACGCTCTCCTCTGATTTTATTATTTCAAACATTCCAGATGGCGCCAGCAATTTTTTTGTTGCTTATTTACTTTAGTAAGTTATATGTATAAATTTGCCATAGCTTTTGTTGTATTTTTATATTATTACTATATTTGAAAAAGCTGTCTCTATAAGGAATTATCATCATATAATGATTATGAAAAATGGATTTTCAGATGGGGCTCTAAAGTAAATTGGCGATAATAAGTAAGGAGTTAACATTTTTTTGGTTTATATCTTTCGTTTTTAGGAATTGGACAGGGTCGAAGACATATGCCAAAGACTTGTCTATGCAATTTATATTTGTACAATTTTTTCAGATGTCTATGATCTGTTACTAAATACTAGCAATTTACTAAGAAGACAACTCATCATTGATTACATGCTCGTTCTCTAAGTGTGATAATCGTTTTCAAATAAATCTTTAAAACTTTTATATTAAAAAGGGATGAAACGCTTAGAAAAACAGTTTTCGCAACAAATTTCTGGCTCTGTATGTTCTTGGGACTACCGAATGGTTTAGTAACTCCGAGGATTTACTTCTTTCAGCTATGTCACCTTTCCATAGGCATCAATACGTTCAAAATGTATGAGAACTGTGTTATTTCAAATTAAAAATTACATTTTTTTCGAAATACTATTCAGAGTATAATCTGCAGCCAGAACAATAAAGTTTCTTGAACAACCTACAAAAAAACCTTTAAAAATATTTTTGTCATTTAAACAAGATTTTCGTTGAAGTTTTCAAAACTCAGAGAAACCACTTTAGTTTTAGATTTCATAAGTTTCTACAAATTCTTCAACGATTTTGTCGTTCTATGGTATTGCGTTAAGATTTTTTAAATAGCAGAAGCTTCTTTGAAAATTAACACAAATTTATGTACAATTTTGATACTCATTTGAGAAAAGAAGTGAAGCTGTTTTTAAGAAAATAAATTCTCTTGGGGAAAGATATATTTTAAAACAATTCTAATACTTTCAGAACAAGCATGTAATCAATGATGAGTTGTCTTCCAAGAAAGTATCTAGGAACTGGTTCGTTGATCGACATAACGATTTGTAATAATCATTAAAAAATTTGACTCAGCTTGTGCTTGGACTTTCAACTGTAGACAATAATCAGTACGTCTTACCACTCTATAATCATAGAAGTGATACATACGTATATTTGCATATACATACATATGTGCATACATAATATCATCTCATGCGTCATCTTCGGCTTAACTGACCTCGCTCAAGCGTAACGATTTCAATAATCGCTTTTTGGTATTGACAACATCTCTGACGCCACACTAGTTCCCAGTATTGTATGCTTTTTAGATCTCTCAAGTAATTTGCCTTTGAGGGTCTTTTTTTTCCAAAATTCGTATTGTCTTAGGCCAGCCAATGTGTGTGACATTCATTTGTTATGCATGCGCGACATGAGATAATCATTATTTATAGTTTTAAGCCAAAAAAACCAGTTTGTAACACTGATTTGGCCACTTTTTTTTGTGATTGCAACAAACTGTAAAGTGTTTCCAATTAGATTATTCCTGGAAATGAAAATCGAATGAACCAGATGAAGTTCAGACACGAACCGAGAATTTCAAATTTCAAGGCAATTTATTTTCCACTTGAGAAGTGCTGACAGTTTGCACAAACACACGCAGGCACACACACACAGCCGTTCTCTATAAATCAGCGTGAAGAGAATTGAAATCGACGACAGCAACAACAACAACAACAATAAATCGCCCAAAAACCCCCAAAAAAAAGGAAGACGGCAATATGAAGTGGAAGAGGAAGAAGTGGTAGAAGACGAGATGTTGATGAAGAGGAAGAGGAAGTAGAGCAACCTAGTTGTTTGGTTTACAGTTTCCGAAATGCTGCGTTAATTGTTATTTGAGTTAAGTCAATGCACTGGGAGAAAGCAAGAATGGAGTTGCTAGGAGCAGAGAACACTGAGCGATAAAAGAGTTAACTTCTGTGCTCCGTTTACTTTGAAGATTTTTGAGAATTTTATCGAGCTTAAAGATGCTACCAAGACTGAGGGAGTGGGTGTCATCTACTTGTACAGTACTATACCACAATTATACGTAGAATTCTGAAATCAATGAATTCAGATTTTCTTCCAGATAGAATCTGGTGAATTAAGTCAGCTTTCTCTAAAACTACTATTTTTTAGAATTATATCAAGCTGACAGAATTCAATACGTTAATGTGTAAATTTGTCTTCCAGGACTGTAGATAATGTTTTAAAATTATGTTTCTTCTTGCAAAACATCTGTAGAACAAACTACACACAATTATCCCTAGCAACCTTAAAAAGTACAATAAGTATTTTCCTGCTAGTAGAATTTTCTTAAACTAACTAGTTTTGAACTGAATATTTTATTCAAAAACGTTTTCTGGCAAATATAATTTTTATCGATAACGAATCCTTTATTTATTATAGTATAAGTTCTCACCAAATTTATTTTATGCGAGACACTTACAGCTTTGTAGTTAAAAACCTTTTAGCTTGATAGCCATTTCTCGAAAATAAAAGAAACAATTTCTTGAATATTATTAAAACTGAAAAAAAATCATAAAATCAAATTGACTACGCGACTTCAAATAGTACATTCACAACAAATTTTCTAGGAAGGCTTTCTATTTTGAAAAATAGGTCACTCTTCTTGATTTAAAGCCTTGAAGAATTCGTTTAAATGATATACATGAGCTCTTATTGAACTAGTTTTTGAATTGATAATTTTTTAAAGAAAAAATATGAATAAAAAAAAATAAAGTAAAAAATAAAAAAGTGTAGTGCGAACTTATTAACTTAACTTCGTTATATATAAAAATAAAATTTTTATTCTTCTAATATATTACATATTTCATTGAAAATTATATCAATAAGTTTAATAAGAAATTATAAATTTTCTTATTTAAGTTATTCCATAAAACGAAAGAGCACTATTGATCTGCTTTAAAAAAAAATTTTAATAATGTGAACCATTTCCATTATAGAGCGAATACCTATTTGGTAGGCTTCGATCTCGATAACTTATTAAGTATAATAAGTTAACCTAAAAGTTAGTATGAATGAAAAACTTGAACAAAGTGAAATCGTCTTGCAGAAATCACGAAAAACCAAAGCACTAGTGATTTCGCAATTCGTATACCTGACTATGTAAAAATAAAATTTTCTGCCTAGCGTTTCTGCACTTGAATCTTTTCTTATTTTACAAATTTTCTAAAAATGGAAATGGTTTGGTCGTCAGAGTCATTTTTTAATAATGCTGCAGATAGAGTTTATACACAAAAGTAATTGTTCATAAGTTCTCATGTTATTGTGAACAAAAAACAAAGATTCTCATACATTCTAAATGTATATGTTATCAATGATGAGTTGTGTTCCAATAAAATGGTAAGGAACTGGTTCATTGATCAACATAAAGAAAATTTTTAATCTTTAAAAAGAATTTCAGTATACTGTTTGCTAGGTTATGTCAGAAATATTCAACTTGAGCGCAACATCTAATCTAGCAACATAAATATAGAACATATTGACTTCAATTTAGATTGTGCTATTTTGCAATTCATTCGAATTCGTTTTAGTAATAACCATTCCGTCTTAAATATTGTGAGAAATACGTTTTGGGTTTGAAAGGCCAACAGATCTTTATTCAAAATTTATTTCTACTCTTTCTAATTTTTCTTTTTTCTAATTTTTAGAGCAACAGCTTACGAAATCGGAACTAAGTTCTTCAAATATAAAGAACTGTTGAGTCGATGACAGCTTTTTTTATCTAGATAACCTTTAGAATTTTCGAACTTCGCTATATGAATATACTGATTTAGACAGTTCTATTTTTCTCTAAGTGTACTCACATAAGCACGTCTACAAAATCAACTATATTAAATTTCCTTGAAACAAATTAATTTTTATTGGTTGGTTAGGCCAAATGACTCTTGAAGCTTATTACATAAACACGTGTCTTTTGAAAACGAACCTTTTCGATATTAAACAAATTGCTATGCTTTGCTCGTAACTAACAGAATACTTGTGACACATTATAATTTGTTTTCTCTCAGTGTAGACGCACACACAGTCACGTTCCGGTAGTGAACTTTAACAAATTCCTTTTGAAGCGCAAAAGGACAGCGCAGGTACTTGCAGTTTAAATTTTAAAAACAAAATCCGCGACGGTTTCGACACATAAACAAGGATCAAGTAGATTTCGTAAGCTAAACATATTTTCAGGGAGAGCACGTCAGGGAGCGCGAGTGAGAGAGCGGCGGCAGGGCTAGGTAGCAGCTAAAGTAGGGGTAGTCGTCGCTATATACTGCCAGCACTACCCCTACTTACGCGCTCACAACAAGGTCGCTCGCTGTGGCGTGACGCTACATAAGCTGAACCCTCCTGTGTACAGCACGCACATACGGCACACCAAGCGGGTAGTAAATGATAGTTTTATGTACTTCAGCTGGACGTCAGCGAGCTCCGAGCTAGGCGCTGAATCACGTCGCTCTCAATCTCTGTGCGTGTGTGCCGGCATTGCCTCAGTTTGAATTCGAATGACAGACGCTGCATGCCGCAGCCCGAAGTGCGCGCATGTTGTCCAGAAGTGTCGGGAAATCCTGGCGTAATATAAAAAACATTAAGAAAACAATCCGTAAAATAAAATGAAACACATAAAAATCAATCAAGCAGTGTGAAAAAAAGGACGAAAAAAAACGCAGTAAATCCAAAAACAAAAGTCGCGAAACCGGTTTCGTGTAACAACATGGAGCGACGCCGTGCATTGAGCAGCTATGCAAAGCTCAAGGATCAAAAAGAAAGCCAAGCAGCAGAGCACGAGCACGAACAGCATCTTGAGCACAATGACATTGAGGAGGACATTGATGAGTTGCCCGCCTTGCGGCGCTCTCACTCTATGCGTGCCTCACTGCGTCGCCTCAAGAGCAAATTGCATAGTCCTGCACTCGCCTTGCAGTCACCATTCAAGCTGCGACCTCACTTGCATGGACGCAGTCGTGGTAGCAAAACGTTGAATAAATCGCGTGCCGCAAAGGCCTTACGTTTGTGGCATGAAATCGAAAACGTTGCCGTGGTTACGACCAAAGTTAAAGGTGAATTTGTGCCGCTCAAGCGTGAGTCCACGCCGAAGAACTGCTGCAAGCAGGAACAACAACAGATAGAGCAGCTTATGTCCGCACTGCCCGTGGGTGTCAAGTTGCCCAAGAAGGCGTGCAAGCTGTTGGAAATACCTGAAAGTTATTACCAGGATCGCCCAGCTGAGCTGGAGCAACAGGCAGAAGCACCAAAAGCAATGCTCGACTCGGATTTGGAGTGCTCGCTAGCGGATGAAACCATGAATAGTTCTAATCCGTATAATCATGTGCTGGCGGAGATTACGCGGCATGCCACAAAGGGCATTTATGGCACAACGCGCATGCGCACCGCCACCATACGCAAACCCATGCCGTATTTGAACAGTCGTAGGTGTTTTATTATCTAAAATTTGGAATTGCTCTTAATTGGTATAGAAAGTGTTATGTGTGGAAGTAATATATGTGTGTTGTGAAATGTGAGATTTTGGATAATCAAAACGCATTGAAAGTGTTTAGATGATAAAGGGTTCTTGGTTTTCTTTGAACATTATTTGTGAGATCCCAAGTGATTTGAATTTAGAAACTTGTCATTTTTGTTAGGATTAGATATGTGAGACTAACGTTGAGCGCAGTTTTTAAAGCAGATCTTAAGAGGTAACCAGCTACCATTATCTTTTTTTGAATTTTTTTATATGGCAAACCTAAAGATTTTTAAGTCGAAATCAGAGTTTTGTTTCAAGACATTAACAAGATAAGAAAATTCCATGATTTGTGAAGGAATAAGATGGATACCATGACCCTTTTCTTTATATGCAAAAAACTACAGGTTTTTCTTAAATCAGAACCAGAACCTCAAGGTAACGAAAGCCCATGATTCTCTAAGGAATTTTTTTATGCGAAAGTGTAAAGATTTTTTTTAAATTCGGAAGCAGAATTTTAAAAATATCTATTTGAACTTTATGGCAAGACATTGAAAAGACAACGAAGATAGAAAAATCCAATGATTTTCTAAGAAAGGAGATGTATACCATTATTTTTTCTTGGTTTTTTTTTTTACAAAATCTAAAGATTTTTTTTAAAACAGAACCAGTATTCAACTTATTTTCACTCCCCATGATTTTCTAAGGATGAAAATAGCCATTATCTTTTTGGCATTCTTTTATATGGAAAAGCATCATGCTTTTGTTTAAATCAGAACCAGAATGCAATTCAAAGATTTTCAAAAGATTTACGAGATAACGAAATCTTCTAAGAAAGAAGATAGGTACCATTATGTTTTTTGAAATTTGTACGTGTAAAAATCAAATCCTCTGAAACTCAGAACCAAAAATTTATTTTTTCATTCATTCTAATAAAAATTTAAAGCGATTAAAGAGACAAGTATTTCTTGATCACGGAGCTGCCCTTAGTGTTAAATTGGAACTAACTTCTACAAATATTTTTTAGGAACTTAAAACCTTCATAATTCTTTGTCGTCTTATGGCATAGATACGCTTTATTCTATGAGCAATATCGATTCGTTGTAAATAAATTTTTATGTGCGGCTTGTTCATAAATAAACCTATAATATTCCAATATGACACCCATAAGTAGTCATAAATGGATTTATTAATTTGCCGCATTTTTTTACGCCCGCAGATTGATTTTTTGCCATCCGAATATTTTTTGATATGTATTTAATAATGCGAGTGCAATGACCTTTAATTTGGGGTGACTCGCCTTTGTGTCACTTAGATTGCTTATTTTTCTTGGAATTTTCTTAAAGGGTTGCTGGGTTTGTGGCTCAGGCTCAGTATCCTTCGCTGCATAGTCCGCATACATTTACATACATTTGTATCAAAGGATTCATGGGCGTTTTTGTTATATGACCTATAAGTATTTAATTCTTAGAATTTGTTATTGTTTCCTGTAGGAATATTTGGAATGTATTGATTAATCCAGCGAAAGGCTGTTACATTGTCCTTTGATTTGTGGTTTCGTTTGACCCATATGTGTGCTGTTAGTTGTCATTGGATTAACCACATTCCGGCTTAATCAATTTGTAATTGCCTTTCTTCGGCGAAATATGCGTATTTCCAAGTATCGAGCTGGAGTTGCAGATAACTGCGGTTTGTTCATTAATTAAACAGAAATACGACGAGTTTTGATTTACAAATGTGGATGGATGCATTTATGAGATTTGCTGAAGTGTAGAAATTACTTCGTTAAAGAAGACATTGAGATGAAATGTAACTTAAAGATGATATATTTATTTTACTTCATTAGCAATTGATTGTTACCTTTAGCTATTTCGCGAGAAATATCTTAACTCTAACTTTAAACAATTTGCAAGTTTCCATAAGCTTTGTTCTTATCAAGTTGCTGTTATTCTACCTCTGCATCTGTTTCTGGGGCTTCTACGTTAGTGCTGTGTTTACCCCTATTTAAAGTATTTTAAATAAATGTTCCTAAACATAACTCAATATATTGAAAATACAGTAGTTTGACACAGTTACAAAATCTTCTCTTACCATTATTTCAACCGAACAGAAAACCCAACGATATCCCATTTCGCAATCGCAGCAGATTGTTATGCGTTTTGGTGGCGCTGCAAGATTTCGAATTTGAAATCTCGAAACAAGGCATAGTGTTAACTTTAAAGATTCTTCTTCAGTGACATTCGGAACCATTTTGATGACATAAGCATTCCGCATTCCCAATCGAATCTAACGAAATCACTTTAATCAGAAAAATGTAAAACAAAAAATCAAACTTAGTGCTTAAAAATGCTTACAAGGCCGCCGATTTCCAAAACGAGATCTAGATACTTTGATTTCTTTCTTTTTTACTACTTAAAGACAACAAATTTTTATATGAACTTAACTTTATTAGAAGTTGAAGTGTTTCTAATAATAATATACAGCTAGTGGAATAGAACACATGTAGTATTTCTCTATAGTTAGATAATATCTAAAAACCATATAAACAGTAGTGTTCATTTGGCTTTGCTTATTAAGCAATAGTTCGGCCTTGCCATTCAGTAATCCTATTCCTTGAAAACCCGAAAGCCCTATACCAAATATGATCAAAATCGTTGGACCATGAGTTCTAATAAAAATTTGATCTGTTACTTTTATAAAAAACTCAAAGGCCAAAATTTTATTAAGAGATAATTAATTTCTGTCTGGAAATCTAAAATTTTCCCCGGTTGTGAATTAAATTGCACAGCAAATTCGCCCCCAACATTTTTATTTTTGACCATATGACAGTACAGTGTTCAATCCACTTAACAAACAAGTCATGCTCTATTGTATTTCGAAAAGTGTGGGTCAATTTGTAGCACCCTAACGTTTCGGCCTATGTTGTCTTTAGAAAACGGTCTGCGAATGCTGAGTATCTTATGGTAGCACTCGTCATACACAATGGCCAATACTAGGGATCGTATGGTATTTGAACCGTATTGTCTTTAAAAAAAAGAATTGGCAAACTGCTAGGATCTTATAGAAGCACTCGTCATTCACAATAATGATTCGGCCTGTGTTGTCTTAAGAAAATTGTGGGCAAATGCTGAGGATCGTATGCTGGTACTTGTCTATATTGTCTTTGGAAAACACTGCCACTGCTGAGTATCATATGGTAACACTCGCCATTCACAATAACGATTCGTTCTGTGTTGTCCTAAGAAAAGTGTGAGTCAATTCTGGAAATGGTATGGTAGCAGTTCCATAGCCATTCACAATAACGTCACGGCCTATGTTGTCTTCAGAAAAGGGTGAAGTAATGCTGGGTATCGTATAGTAGCACTCGTCATTCACAATAACGATTCAGATTTGTAAACCAAATTGAGCGTGTGTCACAATAGCACAAGTCGCATTAACTGCGTCAGTTGTGAGAAACAGTATTGCACAAAAATAAGTTATAAACAATATTCCTTTATGTACTGCAGTTTTTTAATTTCTTGAAATTATTCAGTGTACCCCAAAACTGTTTGGAGTGTTCAACTTAATTCCGCTTAAAAAGTATATATATTATATTATAGTTTGGAAAACTAAGAGTATTTTAAATTGATTCTTTCTAGCCAATAATTGTGTGCGCAAAACAAAGAAAATACAGTTTTTACCCGCAAAATGTCAAAATGTTCCTCCAAAAAGCTAGCATAGTTACTTGACCAATTTACTGACGTAATTATTTAAAAATATTCACAGAACATTTACGCTAAAACCCAAATAAACAATGGAAATTGTTGACATTGCCAAAAATAAAGTTAACAATAAACTAAAAAATTCTTGGTTAACATAGAATCGGGTACTTCCAGTCGTGAGTGGGTAACATATTTTATTTTACCAACAAAAAGTGATAAATGGGGCTTTTGTCACGAATAAAATACATTTGACACAGAAAAAAAATGTATTGTTCATTGTGCTAAACTGTTTTCTTGTACGAATTAGGAAAGAGCAGCAGCTCAGTTCGTTGTAGGAATTGAGCTGCTTAACTTTAAGTTGATTTTGCTTAACGAACTGTCTTTAAGAGCTCGCTCAACTAACTAAAAGTCTTTAGTTAGAAACGACGCATTTCCCGTTTGGCATTGGACGACTACGTCTACTTCTCTACTCCCACAAAATATCCATTAAAAAAAAGTATATCAAACATATAATGGCTTGAGCAAATAAAATTGCCCATTATTTTTTGAGTTTTAGATACTTTGCTAAGTTGTATGGGTGTTCCAAGTGCTGCTGGCTTGGAACCCATCCTTGGGGCGCCAATGGTTTGAGTTGCATTGCAATTACGCTTGTTAATGTTATGCTTTTGCAGATGTTACCACATCGATAGCAATAAATCCCCACAGAAGCTGCAGATGAGCAGTTGTTTGCGTTCGCCGGGGGTTTTCATGCGTCAGAAATCGTTTCACACGCTCAACGAGCTATCCAAATTTTGTCAATTGAAAACGGCAACGGCGCAGCCCAAGCAGCGCTATGCCGTCGATGGTAAGCACAGTAAAAACCAAAAACATAAAATATCGAAATAATAAAGTATTAATAATCATACAAACGGCAGCAATAATAATTAAAAAAAAAAAACCCACATGATTTAACTGACCCATATGTGCAGCAATTGCATTGGTTCAGGGGAAGGCAAGGCAAGGGCTGCATAACGATATAATTAAATGGTGGAAAAACGGGCTGGGCTGCATAAATATCCATAAATTCATATATAAAAACTAAATTACACATAAATAGATAATAAAAATACCCTGCAGGAAATCTGTTGCATGACTATTGTGAACTAGTGGAATGAACTTGTAACGTATGTGAACTAGGGCTGCTAGTTATTCAGAAAGTTTTAGAGAAATTGAAAATATTCTTAATTTGGAAAAATTCCGTGACATTAAAATGTCTAGAAAGTCTGCGAATGAAACTTGTTAGAAATGTTCTACTAAAACTCAAACATTAAAATTAAAAACAAAAATTTTGAATTAAATGCATAAACTGGAAATATTCTTAAGTTGTAGCAACTCCCAAAGTGTCTTGAAAATGTAAGAATAAAACTTGTTACAAATCTTCCACTTCAATTAATATCTGAAATTTTAAATATAACATTAGATAAACTGGAAATATTCCTTGCACACTTAAACTTAAATTTTTAATTGAATTTAACGACAGGGAAGCTGGAAATACTCTTAATTTGTAATAATGTACGAATAGAATAAATAAACTTTTTCAAAATAGTTCCACTAAAACCCAAACATTTAAATTAAAATCAGAAATTTTGAATTTAACAACAGAGAAACTGGAAATATATTGATTTTGCATCAATTACTTGTCATAAAAGTTTCTCGAAAATGTACGAGTAGAATAATAAAACTTATTAAAAATGTTCTACTAAAATTTACATCTGATTTAAAATCATAACTTTTTAATTTATAATTTTTGCAAAAAATTTTCCGTAATTCTATTATTAGTATTTATATAAGTTTTTGTTCTCCGGAACTAGCTCAAAATGTTGCATGAAAATTACAACTGACCCAACTACTCCAATTAGTACAACGAATGTTAAGATTTATTGATGTTAAAATTTAGAAAAAAAGTTTTGAGAATACACAAGTACCGATTTCGATTAGGCTTAAATCGTGCATTTCAATCAGATTAAACAAGTTTACATTTTTAGTTTACAATATTTTCGAATAAAGCTGAGTTTTATTTTCAAAAAACAGAAGAATGTAATACCAATATCTGGCATACGCACTCCAATTTAGCCTAAGTAAAATTTTTTTCATAGTCAATAATACAAAGACATAGGAACTGTAAAAATGTTTAATTTTATATATTCCATTGTCAATTTATTTGCGACTTCAAATATAAAGCATCCAAAGTTTACCTCAGTTCAAAACACATTTACTGTTATAGACGATCTAAATCTATTCAAGTGATCAATTTGCTTTCGACTTCAAAAACAAACTCCTAAATATTTACCATAGTTCAACATACTTTTACTTCTAAAGACGATCTAAATATTCGAGTCTCTACATTTCCTAGTTAAATATCATTAATTTGCTTACGACTTCAAATATCGATCCCCAAAAGTTTGTTATAAATTCAACTCATTTTTACTTCTAAGAGTAGCCTTAGGACAATCCTCCTTTTTTGCACTCATCCGCAACTGGTTGCTTTTAGACTAGTTCAGTAAGTTGTTACAACTCTCACATTTCCTGCAGGGTTTAACTCCATTTTAATTTTTTTTTTGTATAAAATTGCATAAGTGGCAATTGATGAGCGTTTCAACTGCATCCTGCACAATGTGCACACGCACACACATGCATGAGTGCATCCGTGTGTGTGTATGCGGTTTGACTTGGGGACGGTTGGTCATTGGTCACTCCTTTGGGTTCGCCTGTTCTGGTCTGGTTTGCTTTGTTTGGCTTGGTTCGCTGTTTAGGTTTTGTGGCGCTTCAACGCATGTCATATCAATACAATCACACATTCTTACACACAAAGCGACACTCACACACACACACATAACACAACACACACACATACACATCAAATACCTGAAATATCGCGCCGCCATTTTGCGCGCTTTCGCTCTGCTCGCTTTTCAAACGCTGCTCATGCATAATTAATATAATTGGATTGGGCTTGGCGCATAGATACGATATGGAAATGCATATAAAGCATTTTTGATTAATAATTAATTAATTGCATTTGTGTTTATGTTTGTGTGCGTGTGTGTGTGTGCACTGGTGCGCTGGCAGGTTGTAATATTTAATGCAATTGCTGCTCATTGTTGCACAGTCAATGCAAACACATACATAAACATGTTCATAAATACACACATATATATCAATATGTTTACTCTATATACATTATATATTATATATAACTAAACAAAGGACTTAAAGTTTGAACACCATTAGGGTTATATATAGGATGTTCTTTTTTGAGTGGAGTATAAACTTTCATTGTAATTTTTTAATAAAAATTTTGACGTATTAGAGTTCATTTCAAAAGAATTAATATTTTTTAAAAATTATGAATTTCAAATAAATTTTGTTTTATTTTTGAAAACTATTAACTTTACAAAGAAGTACTCCAATACGCCTAAATGTTTAATAACGGTCTTATCTACTCAAAATAAATACTTTTATAACATTTATTAAGGTCTACCGTGGATTACCAAAAAGTAAATACTTACAGATTGAAGCTAGGGAGTAGTACGATATTCCTTTAAGTCGGTTACGTAAATCGTTTTGAAATAGTATGGATCCTTATATTAAAAATTCGATTTTTATATATATTATATTGCAATCCGTAGTACATTTATATGTTAACTTAAAAGCTTTTGTATATTTTAATAATATCACATGTATATATTTCTAAATTACTTAGGTTTCGATTGAGACAAAAAATCGTAGTTAATCGCTTAGGTTCTTATCTAGGGATCCTCGTTAAGTACTTTACAAAAAAAAATTATTCACAATAAAGTGGTTCTTCTCAAATAATATATATATCTAAAATAACTAGAAATGATTTGAGACAAAAAAATCTTAGCTTATCGCTGAGTTTAAAAATCAAGTTTTTGCAAATACTTTAGGTGAATGTTGTTAATAATCAAGTCCGATTCATAATAATATCGAAATTTGTGAAAACTTCAGAACGCCTCAATACTTTGATGATATCCAATATATATTTTGGAATTATTTGCGACAAAAAATCGTAGTATGTCGCTTAGGTGCTAATCGAGAGAGAATCGTTAAGTTCAATTAAATTTTGGTAAATAGTTTAGTTTAAGATAGTTTTTAAAAATGTACGAGTCATAACAATTTTTCAAACTATTTTTAGGCACTCCAAGTTATTTTAAATGCTATTATACTTTGTTAATGTTAAAATTGAGGAAAGAAAAGCTTGAGAATACAAACGTACAGATTCCGAATAGCCTTAAATTTTTATTTTGCAATATTTACGTACATCCCCAAATTTACCTAAATGATACCAGCTACATACAAAAGCAGTTTTAAATTTTTGAAAATATTGAAGCATCCAATACCAAATTCGAGTTTACCATAAGCACTGAAAAACTTATTTCCAAGGTCAAAAATACAAACGAAAAGAAATATTGTAGATATACAAATTTGTAACTTCAAAAACTGCATTAGTTTGGAAATGAGGGGATTGGTTAAAATTATACAAGCGCTACGTTTTATACAAATGTTTTGAAATAGGTATACTTTTTTAGTAGCAGAGTATCAGGTTTTTTAAAAATTTTTAAAGAAAACGAAATTCGTTTTATTTAAGTAACCCACTGCACTCACTCTAAAAAAAGAACACCCTATAATCTCTACAAAAATTTGTACAAATCTCTAATACAAAAAACAAATACGGGCTTTTGGTTTATATTACAATTATTTATCTATCAACATTTGCTTAACTTTGATTTCTGTATTGTTTTAATTTGTTTGCATTTTAATTTTCATTCCCCGCTCAATAACCACAAAAAAAAACACCTACGCACAGACAACATTCTGCCACAACACAGTCTAATCCAACAGACATTGGAAACTGAAACAGCACAAGGACAACCGCAATTGGAGGAGCCACACTCCGAAGTTAAGCTGCGCCACAAAACCAATACAACTAATTCCAACCCTAACAACAACAACAACAGTAGTTGCTATCCCAACTATTACTACGGCTCACCGCTAAGCCAGGCGAGTAGCGCATTTCGCTGGTCGGAACAGTTTACGCAACATGCGGCGGTAGCGAAGATACGCACCGCAATTTCATGCAACGCACAGGATCTCAAGGAGATGGAATTTCTCTTGCCGCAACTCAACAATCAGGCCACAGCTGCAGCACAGCCGCAGGCACAGGTGCCAATAGCTGCGCAGGCACAGTTGTGCATCTCGAGACATGCCAAGCTTAAGGATGAACAGATGGCGGCGCCACATGTTGATGAGAATACGGCCGCAAATGTGCAGCAGTTAGCCGTGCATCGTCAGCCATTGGCGTTGCGCACAAAAGTAGGCAATACGCCGCATCCGCGTGGCAACAACAAAATGTCCAAGAAGCAAATAAAGCTAGCCCAGGCGCAGCTGGACAAACTAACACAGTGTAATCTGCACTTACATGGTACGAAAGCGTCCGGCACGCATATTATTCCTTCATGCAATCATGGCGTGGTGTAGCTCTTTTTCGTGCACTAATCCTGGCTAATTTTTAAACAATAATAATGGGTGGAAAGGCATAGGATTTAAGTTTTTCGTAAGATTTTTAAATGTGTCTCAAATGTGTACCGCCTTGATTAAGCAACGAAAGTGTTCGGAGTCGAAGTTTCGGTAGTGCTGCTAAGGATCAGACGCAGTTAAAAATCCTACGAAAAGCTTGTCCTTAAATATTTAGAAAACAAATAATTTAAATATACAAATTGAACTAATTTTTTGCCTCTTTCCATCGCAGCACTCTTCTCTGCCGTTGAGCATGGCCACTTGGAGAAGGCACGCACCATATTGGAATCCACGGATGTCGATGTCAATAGGTTAGTTTGCGTTTAGTTCGAAGCTCCTTACACTCCTTGGTAAAACCAAAAGTTTACTTCACAGCATCAATACGGATGGTCTGTCGGCGCTGGATGTAGCCGTGCTTAGCAACAATCGCTCCATGACCAAAATGTTGCTGCAACATGGTGCCATGGAGGGCTCACAATGTAAGTAGCTCCCAAATTGAAATTTTACTCTATATAATTGGCATTTATATCTTTCAGTTTGCGTGGACAGCATCGGTACCAAGTTAAATGGACTGCTCAAAGACGCCGAATCACGCATACACGAGTTGAGTGGTCCAGAGGCATTGTGCCCACCCATCTTTGCATCGCGACCCTCCATATCGAGCATTATAATTGGTGAGTGACAAGTTGTGAGCGAGCAAACAATTTTCTTAATTAATAGTACAGTGGGCACTCCATATGAAGAAGTGCATTCAAGATTGTGGAGGTGTGAGGCTAAAGGTTTCACTCCCTCCAGTGTCCACCGTACTTGCACGGGCAATGCACACATGATTTATTTTACTTTGAATTGTTTATGTTTGCGACAGGCAATACGGGCTCCACGGTCACTGGCTGCACTGGCAGCGAGGTGGACAAACAGATTGGCATATGGGAGCGACGTGTGAAGGGTTTGCGTCGCATGCTACTGGGCTGGGATCAGGCCAGACCACCAGATGCGCCCGCTTCAGTGGCCGTAGATGTTATCGGTGACAATTCCATCAGCGTACAAATACTTGAGCCATTCGAGGGTGCAATTGGCACAAAATTCAAAGGTAAGTGGCGGGAGCAAGTTGCTGACAGCTTCCCACCAAACCAAAGACATGCTGCGGTTTTGGAAGAACAATGTACAGCAACTGAGATTGCTGTGGTTGAACGGTTCTGGCTGTGGTTTACCATGGACTTTGATTTTGACAACTATTGTCATGATTTTGATGTACTTGCAGTTCAATGGTCTACGCGTGCTGACTTTAACAATGTGGTGGGCGAGCGGGAGTTAATGGAATGGAGTAGTTTTCATGGCACCATGGGCGCACAATGTCACATAGGTGGTTTGACCCAAGGCAGACGTTATTTTCTGCGTGCTGCCTGTGGCAATGTGAAGGGTTATGGCGCCTATAGGCAATCCGTGCCGGCCAGCGTTGTGCCATCCAGTAAGTGCAGCTTAAAACCTTGCTGTTTATGTATGCTTCATTATATTCTTTTCTCTTCATAGCTTGGCGAGATTTGGACAACCGTGAGGATCGCTATTTGGGTCGTCAGCGCATTTTAGACAATCTTTTTACTGCTGTGCGCTTGGCGCGACCCGCTGATGTCTCTGAACTTAGTCTAGATCCTTCGAATGCGCAGCGTCGTAATCCTAAGAAGAAAACCACAATTAAACAGCTCTTTTCGGTAGCTTCCAAATTTCAGAAGACGCTAAGGCGGTAAGCTTACTCGAAACCAATCTTCACTAGATATCTGCCCTAACTTTATTCAAATTTTCCACAGCGGCATCTACTTCTCTTGCATTGTCTATTGCGATGACAAAGTACTGGTGACTAGCGAGGACTTTCCGCCAGTTATTGAAATCGATGAATCCTATCCTAGTGCGCTGCATATGGACTACTATTGGCTCATGAAAGTTGCATGCACTTGGGAAGATGTTAAATCACTGCGCACAGATATGGAACGCAATCTCACCTCGGCCGTACATTTTCGCACCAAGTTGCTCTCGGCTGTTTGCCAAATGCAGTCCGCTTTGGGTTTCACAGATCTCGGCCAGCTTTACTACAAACCGCTTAGGGATGCGCAGGGCACTGTAGTGCTCACCTGCGTACAGACCGTAAAAAGCCAAAAGGCGGTATCCATACTAAACTCGCGCTGGCTGCCGGTGAACAAATTGCAAAAGAAGATTGGCGCACTGCATGAAGATTACAATATTAATGAGCTGTTGATATCCTCCATAGGCGAGCAGATACACTATCAACAAACGGCGCTGCAGCGTCTGGAGCCTGGCTTATATTTGGGTTATCTCAAAATGCAATGCTCCATGGATCAGATACAGGTGGTGGTGCCCGTTAAGACGCCTAATGTATTGCCACATTGTAAGGTACGCGAAAATAGTCACATTACTGCCGAGGAGTGGCAGGTGCTAAAACGTGGCACTGGTAGCTCTGATCCCTTGCGTTTGCCACTGGAACTAAGCGCTCATGGCGAATCCACAACGGAGGTACAACGTCTGTTTCTCTACGATCTCACCAATGCCGTGCATAAGCTATTTGCCAGCATGAACATAAAGGCTTCCGAGGCGGCCACGCATCGTCTGTACGATGTGGAGGTCATAGAGCATAGTCGCGATATAAGTTTTTTGATTGTCTGCCCCTCAGTGGAGGCTTCCTGCGCGGTGCCTGGTCAGGCGGAGCTGCTGCTACAGCGCGATGATTTGGCCAGTCTGAGCATACAAGCCTTTGAGATGATACACCTGCGCACCTATCAACCTGCTATAATACAGAAATATGCGCGCCTGTCCTGCATACTAGAGCTGGACACAGCTTTGGCCACGCACTCACATCGCGAGGCCTTCTCCACCAGCGAGCTGCAAACGGCTAAGGAACGTTTGGCTACGCTACAAGAGCTAAGCTCTAGCTTGACGCTAGTTTGGAAGAGCGTGCGCTGGCTCATGGATGTCGTAGCCTTTGCGCGCAATAAGAATGCGCAGACTTCGCTGGCCATGCGTGAAATTCTGGATATAAGTCAGACGCGTGAGGATGTGGGTACTGCAACGGGCAAGCAGCTGCTGCAACTGCCCATACGTGAGCCAAGAAATAACAAGTCGGGTAGTGGACGTGGCAGCTGGCCTGGACCGGGAGCGGTAGAAGGTAAAGAGGGCAGCAGCGCCGGCAGCAGTTTTGCACCCGAACACTCCAAGTCCGAACAGAATCTGGGACTGAGCGCTATTACGCCCGTTTCGGCGGCGCCCAGCCCCGCAGCTACACCTTTAGAAGCGCCTACAGCTCAGGCACAAGCGGAGGCTGCAGCCAAGCAGCAGCTGCTGCAAGTTTCCAATGAATATGCTTCCAATTCGGATGTTTCCTTGCGCAAGAATAGTGGGGATTCAGTATCCTCTGCATATACAGCACGTAGTTTCTATTCGGCTGCCACAGGCAGCTCCGATGGCAGTAATAGCGTGTTTACCATACCGCCCTCCCGCTCTGATGATACACTGGCCGATGCGCTGCGTCACTCACAGTCCGCCAATGCGCAACGCAAACGCACCAGCTCCAGCATAGCGCATACCACTACCACGGCACCGCTCATAACAGTGCACAGCAGCAGCTCAGCACCCTATTTGGCGGGCTCCAGTGTTTCACTGCGCAGTGGACAATTTGCTACAGATCTGGAGCACAAGCCGCTAAAGCCAGTGGCCGCCGAGTATAAAGTCAAAGCTGCCTCGAGTGTTAATCTGCGCGAGGGTGGACTGTACTTGAAGTCCACATTGGCAGCTTTGCAGCCGGAGCTAAAGCCTGCCGCCAGTGCTGAGGAGCCCAGCACTTCAAAAGGTTCTTCCACCAAGAGCTTGTCCAGGCATAGCAGTGAAGAGGATACAGCAAGCTGCTCCAGTTTGAATACCGAACAGAATACAGCGGGCATCATACAGGTATATACCGCCTACAATACAGGTTTGGCCAGCGGCACCAGTCTCAAGCTGCATGTGACGCCCAAGACCACAGCACGTGAGGTCATCAATCTGGTGGTTAAGCAGCTCAACATGGCCTCCGTGCTCAAGGGCAGTAAAGGACCCATCTACAGTGCAGATATGCTGGACAATTTCTGCCTAGTTGCGGTTATAGGCGCACGCGAACGCTGTCTGCGTGATGACTTCAAGCCGCTGCAGCTGCAGAATCCCTGGAAAAAGGGGCGCCTCTATGTGCGTCAAAAGCACGAGCTGCTGGCCGCCATAGAGCACTCCAATCGCAAGTCCCATTTAATTTAAGCAAAAAAAAAAGAACAAAAATGCAAATTAAACGGGTAACAATTAGAATTTAAGATGATTAGGATGAAGGAGTACAAGACACTCATTTCAGAACTACACGCTTTATAGAGTTGTTCCATCCATGGAGCAGGCAACAACGTCAAACGATTAATCAGAGTGGCACGTCCATTGTTTATAGTTGAAACAGTGCAAACAGACGTGGCTGGTTCGATAAGTACTTATCCGAGACGACGGAAGCTGGCGTCACTACATTATGGAATGTAGTAAGTTCAAGGTGGGGAAATATATTCAGATCAGTCCAATGTTTTTGTCGAATAATATTCGTAGGCAATACCGGGACATTGGTACAATTACCATTATTATTAATGATAAAAAATCGAATCGGAATATGATTGTATTGACAAAAAATTGGGTTTTTTGGGATTAGAATTTGTATACGGTTTGTGGGGAATGTGATTATATTGATAAAATACTGTATTCCATTATTTTTTAATGGAATTTTAAAGAAATGTGATTTAAATGATAAAATGTTGGATTCCGTAGCAGTTTTTCGTGATTGTAAAGACAAATGTTGTATTCTTTTATATTTTAATGGGATTTTAAAGAAGGGTAATTTGAATGATAAACTGTAGGGTTCCTTAGGATTTTTTCGAAATTTAAAAAATTATTTGGGGCGACTTATTAGCATCAGCAGGCCAAATAGCATTCGCAATAAAGTGGGCAAACGAAAAACGTGCAGTGATTGTCTCAATATTGGGAACACGAGCAACGATTTTGCGATGATGTGAGATTTTGATACTTGCGAAACGGTGAAAGTTGGGCACTTGACCTGATAGTGTCCCCACAATTCTCAATCTTAGCCTAGTAGAGAAACGCAAACATTTTCAATTCGCCCAAAAACGATTCTGAAAAATTTTAGTACATTGCGCACTCCAGTTGAGTGTGTTCTCTATCTATATTCTCTACTTAGCCTACTTGAGACATATAAAAGATTGGAATTCGCCCCAAAAATACAAATCCGCTACGGCAGTTATTTCGGCGGTAAACAACTTTCAAAACATTAGGAAATTTTTTCAGACTAGCTTAAGTACTTATCGCACCACCCACGCATATACCTATACATAGTTATTTCTGTAATGATTTGTTTGTTTTAGGGTCCCAAAAAAAACGCTACCATAACTCCCAGAACACCCCCAGCAAAGTTTTGACGACCAATTCCCAAATTAGACTGAATTACTTATGTATAAAAGAGAAAAATATTATAATAATATGGTATTATATTTTAAATAGTTTTTACATTATATACAAAAGAGATATACGCGAGGTTTATGCGAGCGTTAATCACGATAACTCACAACATACTCATCATAAATACTGTTGTCTAGTTTGTTGTTAGTTGTTTTAGGGACAGACACACACTCACACCCGATATTGAAATATATTTACTGTAAATTACTCAAATCAATCATATTATATAATATTATTATAAAAATAATACCAGCGCGATATACATAATAACTCTGAATGAACGTACTTTATTTATTGTATGTAGTTTAGCGAACAAAACAAATATTTTGAATGTATTTTTTTTGTGACAATTTTTAGGTGCACATTTTTTGAACAAATCTAAATGTTGAAATCGAATTGCATAGTTTTTATGTATGTAATTAAATATACTAAGTATTATGAATATATATATATATATATATATATATATATACGACATATGCGATATATAAAGGAGAACAAATGTGTTTTCCAATTTGT
This sequence comes from Chymomyza procnemis, assembly GCA_035046065.1. NCBI lineage: Eukaryota > Metazoa > Arthropoda > Insecta > Diptera > Drosophilidae > Chymomyza > Chymomyza procnemis. The sequence goes on from JAWNOJ010000026.1 coordinate 3,038,820, forward strand.
CAATATGCATTTTAAGTGTCTCTCTTGATGTGAGTTTATCAAATTGCAATTTCAATTCCATTGAATTAGACATATTCTGGTAAATTTTTATTTTAATTAAAAAAAAAGAAAATCTAGTATATAAAAAAACAAAAAATAAATGGCAAAATATTTTTTAAAAAAATATATATGAAAAAAAAGCACAAGTTGTTGAACAAAAAATTTAAAGCTCGATTATGGCAATGTTGTATTTTTGAAATATAGTTACTATGGAAATAATAGAATGTTTGCATAAAACTTAAAAAATTTAAGCAGTTGGTAATACTCAATGTGATTAGTTTAGCAAGAAATTAAAACAGCGTGTGCATAGCTTGTTAAGTACTGCTGCTACCTAGTATTATAGAGCGCTATAACCTGAAACTACGCAAAGAAATCTCAAAAGAAAAAATCTCAGAAAAAACTCAAAAAAAAAAAAATACCTTCCCTGAACTTTGTTAACTAAATGTGCAGCAAGTGTCGTAAATGTCTATAATAAATTCTAAAACATATACTATATACTTCATATATACAAATAACTAGTTTTCAAAAACTTAACAAAAAAGTAAACTCTTAGAACTATTGTAACTCTTTGTGTTTGCTCAGAACTTGACTCTAGAACTTGCTCGTAACTTGAAAACAAAATTGGCGAATTTAGCTCAAATGTTAAAGTGTTATATGGTACCTACTCTCTATATATATAGATATATATAGGCTAGTTGTGCATAGTGCATTGGATCTTATGAAACAGCAAACTTAGAGTGTAAATTGAAAAGATGGTATAAGTAAGAAAGTGCGTACCCTTAAGAATTGTTGACCCAACATACGAAGATATTTTGTAAATATAATATTTAACGCAGTTTCTTGGTTTAGTTCTGATATTTTCCAACAACGAATAGAAGAGTAATTTCCCCAAAAGTTTAATTTTTAGAGTTTATTTGCTTTAGATTTACGTGAATGCACTTAAAGCGAGTGTTAGTTTTCTGAAGGTATATAGGTTATGCGTTCTAAATATAGTAATACCTTTTTGAATGCTTTGTCTTAAAAGTGAAAGAAATGAAGATATACAAAACTATTATGTGATGCTACGAATCGAAAATCTTCTTCGCTGGAGCGTCTTCGCCTACGAACGACATGCGTCTTTTATTATTATTTCATAATTAATATATTAAGCTAACTGTTTTATCAACGTTGAGACAAAAAAATATGCTGCTTGTCAAGTAACTTATGCCTAACTAATTTGGATTATTCCTCTGGCTCAAAGTCTTAGTTTTTTTGTCTCTTAAAATGTCTTTCCCGTGTAACCTGCGATTTTTTGTTTCAACAATATTTTAATTCAAAACAATGTGCGGCGCCACCCAATCATTATCTCCAAAGTAAAACTATTACGATTACCAATTCGAAGTATTATATGGTCTTGCACTCTTATAGTCACGTTACGAACTTTTTAACCCCGAAAATGAAAAAATAATTTTGATGCACAGGCTTTACTCAAACATCTCTCCTGTCCTATCTTATGAATGTTCTAGTCAATTCATCTCTATTTCTATCTTAATAATCTATCTTAACTTTAAAACCCTAACTTGGTCAACACTGCTCTTTGGCTTCCTTTGTTAATAAAATGTTTAAACTTTCATATCATCATCTTATGCATTGTAAATCCAAATTGCTAGCCCCATCAGGCTAGGGAGGCAAATTAGTTTTATATTATACAATATTTTCCTCCTTTTAATATTTTTTAATTTTAATTTGGCTATGAAACCAACTGCACTTTGTTGTACACTTCAATTTTTAAATTAATTAATTAAATTGATTAATTTGTTCATCCAATGATCTGCGCATCATTCATCCATCTAAACGTCAAGCTATCTATTTATTGATCTACTTATCTATTCAGCTATTGACCTATTCATTAATACAAACCATTAATTCAATATTTATTAACTTTAACCATCTATTTATACAATTCACACATTGACTTTATTATTTATTCGTTCATTGAGGCCTTTAAAAACGCAGACTTTGAGCACACTCTTCACTCACATTTTAGTAATGTTTAAATGACAAATGAACGCTTATCACAAAACAAACAGTTATTGAAATGCGCTTCGTTCACTAAATAGAGTGGATACTCTCTCTACGATATAAATTTCCTTGTATCCATCATACATATTGTCTCATTAACTTAACACATTGTGATCATTCATTCTGATTCAATAGAATTGTAGAATTCACTGCTTTATTTTTGTTGTGTAGCATATATTTTGAGCTTAAGTTTCCAAATATTTTATTCAGGATTTTATATTAGGAAAAATATCCATTTTCCTAAAACTCGTATCAATAATCGTCCTGTTAACACAAGTTTACCTCGAATCAATGCCTACGTATTCATTATTTAGGAATGAAAACAGTGAATCCTGTTTATGCGTACCTATTATCTGCGATTTATCTTTGTGCTACGGTTGTCTTTGGGTGATTATTTTCATTCCTTTAAGAGCAGCAAGTTAAGGTTTTTCGCAATTCTGTTTTTTTTTTAATTTTTTCTTTTTTATTTTTTTATTTATTTTTTTATTATCATTTTATTATTTTTTATTATTATTGTTGTTTATTTATTTTTTCTGTTTTCACAAAACAGTTTTGATTGTAATTACAAGTAATAATTTTAAAATCGTCTGCGCATCATATATCGGTGTATAATTGTCAAGGAACCCATAGTATACTTCTTCTTCAATTTCTTTACTTTGTGCTTGTATTCCAAGAAAAACGAAGTCTCTGAGCAGCCAATACGCATTCAACATTTCTGTAACATTTAACTTTAAATTCCCATATTCCCCACTATAAACTGCTATTTTAATTCCTCAAAACTGTTACTTTCGCTTAACCCAATAAAATTTAATCTATATCATTCACATTCATTCTTTTCATAAGAAAATCTGATAAAGTGAGTGCATCGTATAGTTCTCAACCATCGCATATTTGCCAATCATTTCTTAACCCGAACCATCGCATTTTTCCCAATCATCGCATAGCCTCCAATCATCGCCCCCAGCATTTTGCTCCCAACCATCGTCCCCCAACCTAATCCCCTTATTTATTTTGTCTTTTGTTTAACATTAAATATCAATTTCATCATGAGAACATCAACATTCATACAGCATGGAGGTATCACAACTTAAGGATATAATACGAGGTAGAACTACTACCATCGCCGCGTCTAATAGCTCAATTTCTGCTGACTTCATGACAACATATTTATCCAAAAAAGCTTAAACTTTGGCGAAGATAGTGCAACGCTCACTTTTAATAAACACTTTTAAAAAACAAAAGTTATTTTACAATATTTCAGATGCATTTAATTTAATAAAAATATTGCTTAAATTATTCTCCTCAAACGGAATCTAAGGATAATGTTCATCAAAAACTTGAATAATATTCATTCAAAGCCATTAAAACTGTCGCATGCCTTCGAAATTTTCAATTGCTATATTACTACAGATCAGCTCGTCGTAGAACACAAAACAGAGTCCGTCGGAAAGCCTACGTAGTTCCCAAGTGGAAAAAAGAAGGAAAAAATATATAACCACAGAATAAGCCAGTTGACAATGATATATATTCAATCAATCCTTGACTAGTGCATTCATGTAAACTCCCCCTATAAGACCGCACCCCCTAAGTTTTTCGATTTCTAACAACCATACGGTTTCAAACTTCCATTTGTAGTTTCCAAAAACTTATTTGAACAAGTGTCGTCAAAAAAAAAAAAAAAATACAACGAAAAGCATTAAAATAAATATTAAAATTGTTGATGGATATAATTTCAACGATAATTTGTATAGCAACAAGCATCCGTCCCCAAAGTTTGTCTATTTTTAAATCTATTATTTTCGATTTGTTTTCTATATAGAAAGCCGCAGAGAGTACAGCGAGAGAAGGCAACAATTATGTCCATTTGTTTATATGATGCAATCTAATTGTAATTATAATTAAATGTTAAAGGTCGTCTAATGTGTATAGTTAATAACTAACTATATATTGTAATGATATTAAGTATATGTTATATGTCATGGTTGAGATCTGCATGCTTTCAATCGAACGAACATATAGTATGAATAATCATATAAATGTGTATAATCAAATGCGTACCACATGGCGTATGATTGATATTTGTGTAACTCACATTAAATATATGTTAAATATTCCTAATCAATTGCGTGTGTATTAATGTATTGGTGTGAGTTAACTAACTAACTAACTAATTAATTAACTTAACTTAACTTGACTAATTATATAATAAATACAGAAATATATCTAAAAACAAAAACAAAATGGCAAAAGGCAAAGTTACGTATTACCAAATGCAACAACGTAAAAACAAATGCAAAAAAATAATAAAAAATATAAATTGTTTAATTAATTTTAAGAGAAATGCTAACGACGTTAGTAAATCGTTGTACGGGGGCAGGGTTTAAGGGGCGCTATATGAAGTACGGCATTCCAAGAATATTCAATTAATTTAATAAAGACTTAACAACTGTTATGGCGTAATTGAAATCCCTCCGTCCGTTGTTTTTGTTGATTTTTCTATTGTTGTAATTTTCTTTTATTTATTTTTAGTTTGATAATTTGGCGTTTACTCTCCTCGTTCCAGACTTGACGTCAAAGAAAAAGAAACAAAAAATGTGAATTTTTGAATTTTTATAAAGTTTATATTCAAATTATAATGGTGCAACACACACGTGCAATTCTGCATGGGTGAGGAAGTCAATAATGTGTGTTGCCCCGGCTGCGTCTTCGCTTGAACTGGCCATAACAAGCCGTTACCGGGTTACGACATTTGGTAATGGCAGACAGTGACCTGAGTGAGTGTTGGGCACTGACTTTCATATGCGGAAGCAGGGTTTACCCTTAAAACTTAGACTGTAAAGGTTTATATGAAAATCTTGAGAGTAGTCAGAGTGAATAACTCTCTTTTTAAAAACGACTTTTAGGAGAGTAGTACGAATAAATCCTAATCTAACAGAGTTAGATTAAACTGATTTAGGTCAAATTATCGCCGATTTGTTCGATAGTTTGTTGCCATTTTAAAGGTCATTTGATGATCCCTCTCTCATAGAAGTCCTCGTTCCCATTGGCAAAAAATTGAGGCGATTGATTTTCACAGGCCTCACTTGAAGCGAATTTTTCGCCCTGGACAGCAATAAGCTCCTGAGCTTATGGCGAGTCATTATCGATGTGTGCCACCTGACGTTGTTTTGATGAAACACAATGCCTCTCGTATTAACCAAAGCTAGCCACTTCTGGGCGTTTGCTGCCTGCAGACGTTCCAATTGTGGACTGCACAGTTCCGAATTTAGTGTTTTGCCATATGGGAGCAGCTTTTCTGACAATACCACCCAACACACAGCAAAACTTTTCTGGGCATCAATTCTAGCTTGAACAACCTTTCTGACGGATTACCACATTTCGACCGCAACCGTCTTCGCTTGACGTTGCCGTCAGTACTGCACTTACCATCTCTTTGGTCTAAAGGCACTTTATTTGGTATATATCAAAAACTGAAAGCTTTCATTTTGACCGAAGACGTTCCCAACCTAATGAGTTGAATAATCGCACAACATGTATCTATCTCTACAATTTACTACCAAGATAATAGAGGTGCGAGTGCTACTACGCTACCGAGGCCCACGGGTCTCATATGAGCATGGAAAAATGCGTCACACTAACGTCCAGCAGAATATGTTGGTAGCCGCAGCTGGCACATTTTACTATTCCAAAAAAAAGGTAAGTATACCTTTTTGGTCGTGTTCTTTAGCTTTGGTATGAGACCGATATCTATGTTTTCTTAAGCCTCCACGATTGGTGAAACATAACGCCACAAAAAACTCAACCAGAACGAATCTCTCCCATGGTCAGCTCAAAGAAAACTCCGGTTTTATAAAGTTGGATGTTATAGACACTTCCTATTTAAACAGCAAACATTTAAGGGTAAGTTAAAACTTGTAAATTGCTAAAGTGTCTAATAGGACAATCCAGCTAATAGTTCCTATGCTCCTTGGTAAGATCACCAAAGTTGGAGCAAAGAAATCAATGAGTGAAGTCAAGTTTAGCTAATAATTGCCCCATGCGGCGGTCTGCAGGCCGAGACGGCAGGACATTGTGAGGGCTTAATGGTTTTGTCATAGAGACGTCCGCTAAAGCAGGCCAAGGACATCAGTATCATTTAATATTTCAGCTGGAATATGAGTATTGGATCAGTGCTCAAGCCTTAGCCCTTACCACGTTTAGCATTACAATGTAGATCAGCATCACTTTCAGAGAAAGAAGAACTCTAGCCCAATGAGAAGCCTAAGACAGTAGAAAGTAAACAGCAAATTCCAAGGGTGGCCATTTCTGTAGCTACTCTCTTTTTACAACATGCAGGAGCAGCAGTAACGGTGTTCTTTTTCTCTCGCACGGGGAGAATAAGATGAAGAACCAATTTGAAGTGATTTTTTCTGAAAAGCATAACTTGAAAGAAAGGAAACATCAAATGCTTTTTAAATATTAACTATCGACTTCGTTAAAATATCTACAAACTCATATCAAGTACGGACGCATGGAAGATAAACAGTGTGTGTTGCTGTAGAGGAGGGCGCAAGCAGCTTATGCATTTTAGAAGATTCCTGATAAGGATGATTTGATGATCATATCATCTATAATGATCATATTAACATATAATCTACATCAAGATTGTTCTCATTAACTGCTTTGTCGCAGGATAAGATATACTCATTCAACCATTGAAATCTTCTTTTGCTACAACAGATAACAGTGCAGGGTATTACATTTCAGGAGACACTCTAAAAGCTATCTGCTGCATAAATTCAAAAGTCTGTCAATATAAATCACATTATTTTATTTACTTTTCATATTTTAAACTAAAACATTATATTGTCCAAAAATTAACTTATGAAATCATATAAACAATAAGACTATAACGAAATGGAAATACGCGAATAATTTATAAAAACTAATAAATCTATCATATTTTTTTGTGACAGACTTGATTTTTACTTTACTAACTTAAAAAATTTACTATTTCGCTATTCATAAAAATTTAAGTTGGCAAACTTGATTTTTTTACAAATTTAGCTATTAAAATATTTCATCGGCGTATTTCGTAGCTTCGAAATATTAAATAACGTCTTCAATTCTTTTTTCTCAATTTTAAATCAATTTAGAAAAAAAAAGATTGAAAATGCATTAGAGATTTTTGAAAATCTCACAATCCAAAAGATTATGGATACAATTGCTTAAATGCATAAAAATTTGTATATGCCTTGTAGAAAAATATATTAAAATCGGTTTGCCGACTAAGGCGACACTCATATTGACAAGCGTAATAATGAAAGCCATCATAGTTCCATTATTTGATTTCAAAATAAAAAAGTTTTATAATTTGCTTGTCGATTTATTTGTTGAAGGTTACAATCTGTTAAGCATTGATTGAGCACGCTTGCTATTCAAAATTATGCAGCCGTTTTCGAATATCATGCTGCTCGCCCTACGCACACAGAGAAGTGGTTACCTGTTTAATTTTTACCATCATTGTTCAAGTGAACGGACCCCATGTGGTGGGGAATCGATCCCCTACACCACTGATTGCAAGTTTTTTTTTTTTGCATTTTTTCATTCAAATATTTTTTCGCAAAACGTCACCCACTTACCCATATCACAGTACTAGACTAATCGCAATCGGAGTGCAATAATATTTTGCGCACATTACACTTACGTTCAGTTGGTCACTAGATTTAATCAAGATTAATTATTTAAGTGCAATTTATTGATATTTATATATATATATAATATTTTTAAGAACTTTGATTTAGAATTTTAATTTCCTGCATTTATAGTTGCAAGGGTGCTCAAGATTTTTTGTAACATTCGCAGCAGATTAGTGGAAATATTGTCATAGCCGTAAATAACTCAAGTGGCAGGATTATTTTGAATATTATTAATAATTGTTATATTATAGAATCTATCAGATACTCGTTTTTCGAGTACGCAATACTAAGCAATAGCTTAACTTATATAAATACTACAAAAGGTTTGGCATGGTATGGGTACGAGGGTTGCCTTTTATATAATATTTGGCGATTTGGCAAGCTTAGTGCTGCAATCTGGCAAACTAACAGCTTTTGTCGTAAGGTTTGGCATTTTTGAGGCTAAGAACTCAGAATGATTTGACATATGAGCGCTACTTGTGTTATTTACACTAACTCGGACAAAAAATGAAATTTAATCGTGAACATTTTTGTGCGATTACTTTTTATAGCTTTCGACGTGGATTAGCTCAAGAACAGTGCATGGATGAACTTAATTAAATTTTTGGCGATGAAGCTCCATTAAGAAACAGTGTTTCTCGATGTTACAGTTCCCGAAGTCGTAGTTCACGCCATGACGAATTTCGTGAAGGTCGTCCAAAATCAGTTGTTGTTCCGTAAGCTATCTATACTCTGCTCAAACTATTATTGCAATAGTGACCTCTCGTGAGATTGAGACAACCTTTGGCATAAGTGGGACCAGCAAACACTTGAATGTATTCGCATGAACATTCAACTGTCAACAAAATTTGTTCGCTTTGGATTCCACACAATTTGTCAATCGCTCAAAAACAAGGTTCATGGCGATTGATCCAAAGAAATGCTCAAAGAATACGATCACGGCGCTCCGAAATACAGGTGATGGATCATGTATTTACGCGTATGAGACCGAGTTAATAGCAGTCGACTGTTTGGATGTTTCAAGAAGTGCCCAAATCCAATGAAGCAATTCGAGGCAAATGGTCGCCTATTTTTTTCGAAAAAACTGGACATGTCGCAACCTTATCACTAAAACAATGCAGAACAGTCATTACTGAGTGATGCACAAGCATTTGTTTGTCTGTTGCTATCATCGAAGACATCAATAAAATCAACCGCCGAAGACGGATCACTCTTTGGATTTGATGAGTCATCCACCATATAGTTCTGACTTGGCACCGAATGACTTCTTTTTTTTTTTTTGTACGTAAAAAATAGAATGAGTGCTGAACGTTTTTCGACATCTGAAGAAGCGGTTGATGCGTTCAGAATGCATGTTTTGGAGATACCTCAATCAGAATGGCAAAAGTGCTTCGACAATTGGTACAAACGTGTATAGATTTATAGATAGGGAACATTTTCAAGGGTTAATATTTATTTTTGTTCCCTAATGCCGAAATATTAAAGGTAACCCTCGTATACACTTTGTCAATTGTCTTAAGTATTGTAATTAACACGATAAAAAGTCTATTAATTTAGCTATGTGTGACCTTGTGTTAGGCTTATTTGGCAAAAGCAAAACCAAATTCTTTATATAATAGTTGGTTGTTTATGTAGAGTTCTTTTTTGTTGTTAATTGCTGCGAAACTAATTAATTGCCGCGCTATGAAGACTAAAATACTTTTTTCCAATTAGAGACTTTGTGACAAAAAAAAATAGCTATCAAGATTTGTGCTACAAAGTTACACTACTAATTCTTTAAATTTTTAAAAAGAGTCTACATAGAGTTAACGACTCTAACACTTTTAACTATTATCACTGAAATTCTAGAAGTTTCCCTAGAGCCACACACACACTCACACACTTCCTGCCACCTTTCACATGCTCTTTGCCTCACAAATTCAAAAACCACAAAACGATAAAACAAAATGAGAGATAACAATGTGAAATAGTCAACCTACTTCCACACTTTTCCAATTATTTTGCCTGATAATGCTGAGTGAGTGTATAGATATATATATCGAATGTTTATAAACAAATGTTGCGCAACATATTTGTTGCTGCGCGCGACGATGCGTCATCAACATTTTGTGACGCGGCAATGTATACCCCCCGCTAGTCCAATACCCTGCACAGCCATATCATATGACGACAAAAATGAACACAATGTTGTTCATGATGATGAATGACGATGATGATGATGATGATGTTTCTATTGTTGCTGCTGATAATGATCAACAAACTCAACTCGCGCTGACTCACTTGCACAGTGTAAGGCCTTCTCGCTTGCACGCATTAGAAAAGCAAGTCATGCCGATAAGCAGCAACAAATAAAAAGTTATATACTTATTTTTAGTTTGATATACTATATTTATCTTATTGTTGTTGCTATTATATACCAAGTGCCTAGGGATTTTGTTTTTGTTCCTTATTTTTTTTATTTGTTTATTATAAGCTGCCACTCAAATTTCCCAACATGTGCAAACAACAGGTAATAGATACATATGTACTATATTCTTGGGTATAGGTATATATATACTCTTTATATACAACCTATATGCATGCGCGCAACCTTAGAGTAAATACTTTTCGAATTTCATCACAAGAGTAATAGACAACCTTTAGCAAATATTTGCCGAATCATGCCCGAAACTCATTATGGATTAATAAACCAATTGCCCTAATGCCTGTGAGCGTTCACATTTCAAATGCACTGCAATTTGGCGCTAAGCCTTTTGATTATGCGAAGCAGTTTGTAACGCATAGCGGGGAATCGGCTTAAATTGTTATTCTGTGCACTTAAATGAAATACCCTGCGGTGAAGTACAGCTACTGTTGAAGTCTTATTCATTTAAATGTAAATCACAAAATTTATAATTTATAAAAAAAAGAGATAAACGTCTATAAAAAGAATGCTGACTCTTTCACATTACATAAAATGCACAGAAATTGTGAGTATTTTTTCAGCCTCTATTTCGTATTCGGTTTTCTGCCACTTACTTCCCTGCAGCGACGTACCAATTTTTCAGGTTTTTACAAAACACTTATATGCAACATTTTTTCTCTTATTTTTTGGGGTACCCTTCTGGTTCTAAGATTTTTTGACATTTACAGTGCGCTGTATAATTTTCAAGAAATCCAAAATTTTTTCTTAAGTTCTAAGGCCATTCAAAGTCTTAAAAGCAATGTACTGGATATATCTGTATATATGAATTTCGAATTCTTGTGTTATATCTGTGCGGTATTCTCCGTGAACCGTCAAAAACATTTTTTTAGTGTTTTTGAGCTGACCATAAACACAGCTCGAGAAAATTCAGAAAATGAACTATTACGGTTACTTTCGAATTTACAAATGTTTGATTTATTGTTCAAGTGAAAAATTAGGCATTTTTTTCGAGATGCGCAAAGGTCCACTCCCCAATTTCTAACTTTAAATTTCATACGAAAGTGGTTTTAAAATTTAGAAATGCTCGGGACCGATATTTTTAAAAAGAAAAGAACAGCAGAAATTTTATCAATAAAAAAAAAATAAATATTTTGAGTTATTATTACAAATATTCTTTTTTTAACGCATAAATCATTTTTTTATTAATAACTTAATAAATACAAACGTATTCACGACATATATATATATATATATGATATATTATCTTAATCTTTAATATTTTGTACAGCTAAATGTACTAAAAACTGAGTTGACAATTTTGTCAAGTATATGGCACATTATTAAGAACGTTTAAGTAAAGTTTTTTAAAATATTTAATCTATGTTTGAAAAACAAGCATTTAGGTGGAACTTTTTTTTCGCTACTATTGTTTTTTCTCGTTCATTGATGGCTGAGATTATCTAAATTTTTAGAACATTTTTTCGTGGCTTTGTAATTCTATTACAAAAGCAAATTTGTTTCGGTAAAATTGTGAAAAAAACGAAACGGTTCAAAACATTAAAAAAAGAGACAATTTATAATATAATATAAATAATTATATATATAATAATTCATAATAATATTCATAAAGTTTAACAGCTAATTCTTTATTTTTTACTTTCATTTAAAGGCCTTAATCATCAGCGGAGGCAATAAAAAGTTAACATCTGCATAAATATGGATCAAATATCAAAAGCAGAGCTGTGGAGCGCCACAGGTGAGTCACCTATTCACCCTCAAATCAGGAAAAGAAAAGGACCTGTATAGGGCTTGCTCTCAGAAAGAATCCAAGCAGCAATGTCCGATTGACACTAAACTGCAAACTTCAAGGAAGCAGGAACTAGGTGAGATCAGCTTGTCGTTGGACAACGCTAAGCCGACAGTACAAAACCGAGTCCGGTGGAAAGCTTTCTAAGAGGCTCTAAAATTCCAAATTTTTCGGACTTCTGTATGCGAATCTCCTTAGATGTGGTATGTCATTACAGTGTTCCAATTCAATTCAGGATCATATCAGCGCTAAGACTCATTCGAAAAAAAAAAACGATATTTTTGTGACTTGTGTACGAATAGATTTTGTTATGTCTTTATCTTATGAGATTACACACGGGAAAATTTGTCAAGCAATAATTGGATACTTTTAGATAAATTTCTATTTATTCCATATTGCAGTTAAAATGTAAAAAAAAAACAATGATTGAACTTAAAAACTTTTAAAATTCAGTAACAGCGCTAATGTCCATCGTACTTCGAAACAAAAGAGTATTTATGCTTCGTCAGTGCTTCTATAATAGTTACTCTCAGTGCGCCCCCCGCTAGAGTCGCAGAGTGCCTCAAACACGAATTGCGCTTAATTAGACTTTAAATGCTGCCCAGTATGTACAAGAGACCTTGCCACAACGCCGCAGTCGACGTTGCGGTCAACGCAGACGTAGCGTCGAGCATACGCTCAGCTGCACGGCAGTACCGACTTTTATATCCGCTGAAATTCCTGTGCCAATTATGACGTTGTAAATAATCCAACAAATTGTTATGGAAAAAATTGAAGTGCCAGACTGTGCTGGCTGCGCCCCCATAACCCCTGCATAGAAATGACGACTGTAATATCCGTTAAAATACAAAAATTCTGTCGCATAAGCGTTATAAATAAACGAATAGATTGTGAGTAGGAAACCTAAAGTATTGTGATTCCTGGTTTGCCTATAAATTATTCAATTACAATTTATAGCACTTTTAGCGATTTCGTCTTGGCTGAAGTGCTGATGGCGCGAGGCAATCTGATAAGAGAGGGCACTTGGAATCATATATCTCTCGCGCTGGGCTTAAGTGCTGCAGCCTAATCGCCTAGTGAATGAGCTGACTTTTTATACTTTGATTTGGGAAAAAAAAAGTTCCCAAGACAAGAGCAATTAATTTATAATAATAACGCAACCACGTGAGCAGCGCGGGTGGTGGCAGCTACAGATTAGGCAGAGTAAGATCTTTATTTTCGCATGGTGTGGAGAGATACAGAGTGACAGAGCGGAAATAAATTAAAAAACCGCTGCGTATACGTAATTTCCGAGCGCTACAACAAACCGGTTCCACACTTTGGCTTTTTGTTGTCTGTTGACCCTAGAACACTAGTGCCAGACACAATATAACAAATACAATCAAATGTTTTATAAATCGTTTATATTAAATTCAAAAAAAGCAAGTGGATTTTTTTATTTTTTGTTTTAAGTTTTACAATCAATAAAATCAGCACAGCAGCGCACTGGCTGGCATTGCCTCTCACGTTTTTGTTTTTTTTTTTTTCCTTTTTTGTTGTAACAAATTTGTTATTAACAAACAATAAGTACGCTATTACAATACATAAGACAGTATACATACAGAGCTTATTAGTTAGAACTATAGACTAATGTTGCCAAAGGTCAGTCGTAGACAATTTAGACAGCTGCTGACGGTTTGGAGGCGCCCACAATGTAACCCTTGGCAGTGAGCACGCCGCGGCAGCGTACATGCACTTGATAGCGCAGCGCCCAGTCAATTGTATAGCCCGGCACCAGGCCAGTGAATTGTTCTTCGGGCAGCAACAGTTCGGGATCACTGTGTGTGTTCAGCTGTATATCGTGTGCAGTACAAAAGTCCTTAAGCTCTGTAGGCACAACGCAGCAGGTGGCTAGATTAACCTGTGCAATGGTGGGTGCCACTTGTGCAGCAGCAGTTAGTTCACTTAAGGCTTCGGCATCCAAGTCGGCAATGCCAAGCTGTGTAATTTGCTTATTTAAAGCATATTGCTCTAGATTCTTGTAGAGCTGTTTAAGTTCGCCCAAGGCTGCAGCGCCATTACGTGCGCTCCAAGTTTTAGCAGCGCTGCTGCTGCTGCCGCTGCCGCTGCCACTACCACTGGCGGCCTCTTCGCAGGGCGATTTTGTTGTGTTGGTCAAATTGGTTGCGTTGGTAACGCCCGTTGCATTGGGATGATAGGCCAACACCACATTGTCCACATGCGTCACATTGAGTATGTTAAGCAGCGCATCGATAGCCTCCTTGACAAATGTGCTAGAGTTGCGATTGAGAAAGATTTTAGCGCCAATGCTAATCTCATTGCGTTTGTTCTCCGTCAACTTGCTGTTCAGCTCCTGTGTGGCACGTTGCACGCGTCCATGCAGCTGATCAATATCCACCACCACACGGTCGGCATTGGGCTCGCTGTGTAGCGTGATTTTTAGACCATCGTACAGCTCCTCATTGGACTTGCGGCCCAGCTCATTGGTTATAATATTGCCCGTGCTAATCACCACGTTCTGAAAGTTTTTCGTTATTGTAGGAATCATGCTGAGCATTTGTCGTTAGATATAGTGTAGGCTAACTTTTGTCTAATTCGCTTGTAATACAGTCCACAGATAATACTGGGCCTTTAGTGTTCGAGTATTGTTTTAGTTATATGTATTTATATATATATAATTTGGAATTATTTGCAATTTATACGCGCCTAGGTCTATTTCGCAATCTGTTGTCTCGCGTACTGACAGGCGCAAGCACGCTGAAATACACTTAAATACGCTTTAGAGCTCAGCCAAAAGAGAAATGAAGATAAGTTGAATTAATCATTGATATTTTAGCAGAAATTTTTTTTTTTATAGAACCTAATGTTATCGATGTGTTGCTGTGTGTCAACTTGCTGCGCCTGTCGATATGCGCGTTTGGTATTTATCGCACAGTGGTTTTGGTAGTTATTGCTGAACAACATCGAAAAGTGAAATTTATCGAAGTGCTGACACTTGCGCTTATTTGAAAATTTTTATACTTGAAATTTTAATAAAGTAAACTGAAGTAAGCACTTTTATGTAAAATAAGTCAAAATGTGCTGCAAAGCTGTGCGTGACTGGCTTTTACATCTGACGATGGAAATGTATTTGCCGCAGTTTGAAAAGTATTGCTGCGATATTGAAATGTGCGTAAATTTAAAAGTCATAAATTATGAAATTATGGGCATAAAAAATGCACATCATCAGGAGGTACTTATGAGAGGCAGCCAGCTACTACTTAATTCACCCGAGGTAATCTCTAATTTCTATTGCTTATCATTTTGTTCTAACAAAACAACTTTGCCGCCGTAGTTATTTGTCTGCAGCAAACCCTGTGCTTTGCATTTTCCCGCTGAAAAAGTGCAGGAAGTACTGCCACTATCTTTGGACCCAATAGTCAATTTTAATCGCACATATTATCAGGATTGTAAGGACACAAATGATCCGGAAGTACTGGCCAAATCTTTGGACACAATACTCAATTGTAATAAATCGAATTATCAAAATTATAAGAGCCACAAAGACATAGGCATGGATTGGAGAAAATTGAACATAGTAAAAATAACTGAGCCCACTGAGTCTTCAAAATTTGGCAAGCCAAAGCAGCCCAAAGTAAAGACTGAACGCGTTGAGGAGCAGCCACAGCAGTTGAAGAAAAATTCCTCAACCATCGAGAACGAGAAAGACTGATGCGTGCCGTTTAGCTGTATATACAGACCAAGTTCCTAAGCCATTTTAACTTTAAAACAAAAGCTTTAAATATATTAACATAATATACAATATATACTTTAATTCTTTCAATACAAAGAACTCTCTACGTTTACTTAATTATAATCAAAGGATTAAGTAACGCATTCAACAAATACTTAATACCGCGCTTTAGATCCTGCATGCGTGCATCCATGGCAGTTGCTGTAGCGCGTTCAATGCTGGCCGAACGTATATCCGTAGATTCGCAGTTTATGCACTCAATTATCTTTAGCTCCACCTGCGGTGCTGGACTATAACCTGCAGCATAGTGTTCCTGCATGTCGTTAGGCAGCAGCCAAGAGTTTTGCAATGTGCCATAGAAGCTAACACGGTCACCATTCTTCAAAAGTTTTGTAAAATTTCCAAAATCGTGATGGGCACGCAGCACAACGTTCATGGTGCGCGCCAACAAACTGTTGCGGCTGGTTACCTTAACCAGCACTTCGTATTCATAGCGATTCCAACGCTGCAATGTGCAGCTGCCGGTATGTGCGTCCAGTGTGTTCATAAAACGCTGCCATTCCTCACACTTGAAATCCCGCTCCGCATCGCACTTCAACAGCTTGGCAACCTTATCGCCGTGCATGCAGCGCAGCAATTTGGCCAGCCAGTTAGGTAAATAGTTGGAAATGCCATCCTCCAGCATATTAAAGACGCGTGCAATTTGTACACGGCTTACCGAGCCCTCCCAACTAACGTGCATGCCACTAAGATGAGAGCAACGCAACTGCGCTTGAATTTTGTTGGTTTGCTCATAAACGGGTTCGGCACATAGAGCATAAAAGCGTTCCCAAGACAGCGCCTCTGGCATATTACGGCTAGCGTGCAAACCGACTGTGGGCGCTGCATTATAGCGTGGCGACTCCTTAAAGTTCGAGGTCATATAGGGAAAGACCAACATACAAATCGTAACGCAGGCGACCATTAGCTGCAGGAAACAAAAATTTGTCAGCTCAATTACACCAAAAAAACATCAAGTTGTTGTCCAGACTTACCTGCACAATGGTTATGTACTTCTTTGCTTCACGTTTTATGGTCATAAGACAGGAGAGCAGTACTACAAGTATACAAATTACAGCTGTGCTGCCCCAGCGTATATGTGCGCTGGTCAAACCCAAGTTTTCGATAAGCACAAAAACTGGCAAAAACAATGACACAATACCAAAGAGTGGCAGAAAGAGCACAATGCCAGCCATGCCCAGAGCAGCACGCACAGCACCAAACATAGTGGCGCTCTGTGAGTTGGCAATGCATACCTGGAGCCAGCTAAGTGTGACACAGTGAGGGAAGAAATATGTATGAACGCCTTGCCAATGGCAACGTTTGGCCAGCAGCACCAACATCGGAGGTATTAGCAGATATAGCGCGGTGCGACAATTCAAGCAAAATTCAATGCCATTGCCTATGACAAACGATGAGAATGTGGGCACACGTAGATCCAAGAAACGCCAACGGTTGGTAACGACTTCATCCATTTCGTATGGATATTTGGCCAGCACATTAACAGCAAAGGAAATAATAACAATCCAGTCGGGAAAACTACGTGATGATGCGTACATAAAAGCGCCCATAGTAACGAAAGTTAATGCACCCGAGAGTATAGTCAGCTCCGAGTGTGGCAGCCAGCCATCGGCAACCACTGGATATATGAGCATGTTAAAGCCTAGAGCAATAAAATAATACGTATACGGTCGCATGTTATTGCGTATAAAACGATGCTCCGAAATATCCGCCTCAATGTTGTGGTCGCCATAGCTTAGAAAGAGGCCGGACCAAATACGGAAATCAATGAACTGCTGTTTGGTCTTTAGCATTTTGCACGTAGACCACACCATCACGCCGAGACTCAAATAAAAGACGGTTATGGGTAGCAAATGACGGCATGGGTCACCAACTGTGATCAACCAGGAGAGCAGTATAAGCAGACTTAAACGTAGGTTAGGCGATAGCATTTCCGGTACGATGCAGACCAAATTGATAAATCGGTGGTATAGTAGGGTCCAAAATATAGCCGGATGAAGAAACACACGACGAAAGCAAGGCACATGGTCAAGCGTCTGGGGATGTGGCACGGAGAGTGTAAGAGTATCGTTGACGGCAGGCATGCGTCCAGCGCTGTAATTGGAGGCAGCTGAGACAAGGTTATCCTCGGTGATAAAACGACGACGTTCTATGTTAATGCGTCCCATGTTGGCACCGTTCTCAAGCGGCTCGCGTTCACGCTCAAAGTAATCGCTATCCTCATCTGTAGTAGAGGACGCGCTATCATTGCCGCCAGCACCACGACGCCGTCGTTTGCGTTGCAAGTTATAAATGCGACGCATTTTACGCTCAAGCTGTTTCGGTGTAATGTGCTCATTGCCATTTGAGAGACAAGCGAATAGCTCACGTGCAGCCTTGCGAGCAGCACGTTCACCCGGTGTCATGGCCAGACACTGATGTACTTCATCAGCGTTTTCAGATGTTATGCCTCTGTCTTCAATGTAACACTTGCGTAAAAGTTTCAATGCTTCCTCATGTCCTTGAGCAGCGGCGCTTGCCAGCCACTGTACAGCCTGCTGCAAGGTGTTGCCCATATTAGGTTCTGCTTAAATTGACAATTGAATTTGATATACAAAAAGTTTGATTGATAAACCTACCGACTGCTTTGTCGAGCAGTTCCTTTGCCAACTCATATTGCACTTGTGGACAGCCCTCCTCAGCAATATGATGTTTTAATTTGTTTAACGAGGCTCGATCTGTGTGTGGGGCGCAAATGCAAAGTTTATATAATATTTTTCAACTGCTTTTCCAAATGCTTACCTTCCAAATTCCAGCGGCGTCTCCTGCTGACACCTGCTGGTCCATTTTGTATCCAGGTTGCCATTATTTGCAATTAAAATACATTTGTTTATTGTTTATGCAGTAAAGTTAATTTCGCAACTGGGTTCTTTGCTAGCGATAAAATTCATGGTAGCCGATAGCACAGTTAGTGTACATTGCTTTATCGATAGCAGCATGCCATGCATTTACATCGATAAGCACGTTTTTGCATATGTTATTATCGCCGTAGCCTCGCTTGCCGGCAAATTTTTATTTGTGCGAAAAAAGATTTGTATATTTTTTAATAAGTGTCGTACAATTTTATTGTTTTAATTAGAATAAAGCAAAGCTAAATATGCAAAAGCAGTTATATAATGTGGGTCGTGAGTCACCCCGCATGCAGCGCAATTCCTTCTCGGGCAATCTGATGAAGACCGCACTAAACAATAGGTCAGTTTTGCAGCATATGGCATTCATCTCAATTTATTCGTCTAATTGTATGTTCTAAACTATAATAGCCGCTTCAGTCTGTCTGTGCGCTCAAATCAATCCATACCTGGCATCAAATCGGACTACCATGTTGTGGAAAATTTTGGCAGCCCGCTGCCTGTTGCCGTCAACGAGGCACTTACCTTTAAGGACGGAGCCTGCACCGTTTCGGCCAAGTGCTCCCAAAATGGCTGGGCTTGGGTAGGCTGTAGTTTATTTACTATTAAAACATTTTAATAACTTATACACGCGCAGGTTGTGCAAGGACGCCGCTTATTAATTTGGCAATATAAAGAGTCAAATACTGCCAACCAGCCGAGCTCGCCATCGACACGCGCTGTAAAATTTAATAGACGCGTCGGCACTTTGGCTCAATGCCGTGAATTAACGCTGCCACATAGTGATATACCACATAAGACCGACTTGGTTAGCGTATTCCAAACAGAAGGTCAACAAATGGCTTCTTGTATTGCTGTTTCCGCTACAGGCGATGTGCGTTACTGGGCCTCCATAGCGCATGATGGCAATTCTGTGGATCTGGCCAGCATACTCGATGGCCAGGAATTTGCGCGCCTAATAAATTTACCTGCGCAACGTGGTTATCTGGTCATTACCACGACATGCAATTTAGTGTTTCTGCGTGTGGGACATAACAATGGACGTCATGCCATTTATCACAAAGCTATTAAGCCGGCAACTAGTTTTCTTGGTGGCATTGGCAAAAGAGTTGCATCTATAATTATTGGTAACAATGCGGGAGACAAGGAGCAGGTGCGTGCTGTAGAAATCGTATGTGTTTCTGGATATAACATATAAATGCTTTTTAGAACTTTGTCAACATGTGCTGCGAGTCCAAATCTCCGGAGGGCGAAAGTTTTGTGCTCGTACTTTCGGATAGAGCTATGCAGCGCTGGCGGCTGGCAAACAAGGGCAACACAGAACAGCTTATCTATGAAGATACGGAAATAGTTCGTAAGATACGCGAAGAATTTCAGCAAAAGTTCTGGAATGTACGCCTACCCACCGACAACACGGACATTTCTTTGCATTTACTTGATTTTCATTTGTTCAAAGAGTATGTCTACATATTGGCTGGTGCAGTTAACACTTCACACACGCAACAAATGTGCTATGGCGTTGGTAAGTTAAATTTAAACGTTTGATCAAATTGCGCAATTTACAAATTTTACTCTCTTGCAGTTGTTGCTAATGTGCTGCCCGATAGTTTGCATCTGCACTCGTTTACGCCACTCAAGTTGAATAAATTCTACAGCGCTGCTACTTTAAAAGATTGCCTCGGCCTGAGTTTTCTGGTCAGCACCACCCATATGTACATGTATACAAACAAATTGGTCTACCCACTGCAGTTGCTTAATAATGCACCAACTGCTGAATTAGAGGCGGAGAAAATTGATTTTCATTTGCATGATGATCGTATACTCTGTGCTGCCATCTGTAATAATATGCCAGTGTTCTTTAGTCGCACTCATGGGCTGATCTCAATAACACCCGGTGACTTTGACAGCACTGAGTTGATGAATATGAGCAACTGCAATACACCGGATATATTTGCACCCGTCTCGTTTAATGGCAGTTTCGCAGGATTTGCTGAGCAAAGCATGGTAGCACACAGCAATCAAAATTTGCATTTGTTTGAGCTGAACCCAGATGATATGTACAACGAGCTCAATGACGAAGTGGGGCAGCTCAAGGCTGCCTTCGTTTATCGTCTGAAAAGAAATAACAATATGATGAATACAATTATCAATGAACTGATGCGCACTGTTTCAGAGACAGATCCCAATGGAGCGCCTGTGCATGCGTATAAGTTGGACAGGTAGGCTTTCAAATGTGCTGCTTTTAGTTATACAAAACTATAATGCTTGGATATACTATTACAGAATTGTGATAACTATAGCTGAGGACTTGTCGGAGGATATACCCATATCGGATCCACGCTGGGAGGCGACCTATCAGGAACAGGATGAAAATCGTCATGCACTCGGCAGCTCACATTCCTTGCAAATAATTAATCAGCTGCGCGACAAAAGTTTTGCGCTGCATCATTTTATTGAATTCCTGCACAGCAGCGGCATTTGGACGAAGGTGCGACGCACACAATCAATAATTACTTATAATAGAAACTAATCCCTGTCTGTTCACAGTTAAATGCCATACCCAGCGCTGCTAGTGTGCTGAAACCCACCTCCTATATTTTGGCTGATATAAGCGAGAAGATAGTTGCTGCTATGACACTTTGCATGTTCCAAGCTAAAATGCCAAATCACATTGATGAGGCTATTAATTTGGCGGTCAGTCAGTGGGATGAGAAGCCCCAAGGAAAACTTACTGCACACGACATATTCTTTGTTAAGGTGTGCAGGTTTCAATGCATATTCGAAGCGCTGGTAGAGATTGTTGAAGAACGCATTGCTGCTCAATCGCAGTATACTGCTCCCATGGTGCAGGGTATATGCGAAGTAAACGGTGTTGTGCTGGAGATTTTAGATCAAGTGCTCAAGCATCGTGAACAGAATGCAAGTAACTTTGCATTGTCCAAAGAAAAACTGGAATTGTATGAGTATATGCCTTGGACAGTCGTGCCAGGTAGCGGTGGTGTTAGAGAAGCACTTTCGCGTTTTATTGAAATTGCCGTGCGTTATGGTGCCAACTGTGCTGCTGAAACAGAATTAAAGCTTAAATTGTATCAGCAAATATTGGAAATGATGGACATACTGCTGGATGGGCTTAAAAGTCATTTGGAGAGTGTGCGCGATACAGAGAAATCCAATGTTCTGAAGCAACAGTTCAAAGCGCAGCGGCGCGAGCTTATATCAGTGCTCAGTAAGTAAAAGTCTTTATTTTAATTATAAATGAAGCTTGCCGACAACTTCCTATTGCACTTACAGTCAAAGAGCGTCAGTATGAGTACGCTGCCAAGCTGGCAGAGAAATATTTGGACTTTCAGAGTTTGGTCATTATATGCGATGAAACCGAGGACGAAGAACGTCTCGATGATTATACACGCAAGTATGCAGAATACGATTTTGCACAAATTGCCATCAACTGGCATTTGCGGCAGAACCGGCATGGCGAGGTATTTGAGCGCTTCAAGGGCAACCAAATTGCTTTGGCGCAACTAATGAGCGATCATCCGTCACTAGGCTGGGTGCAGCTGATATTCAATGATGATTACGAGCGTGCAGCCAAGGTGCTCTATGAGCTAGCACAAAATGAGACAGAGTTTGTGGGACGTAAGAAATCCATATTATCTTTGGCCAAATTATCAGCACTGGCGGCAATTGATACGGATCTAACAGCGCTAGTGGATAAAATTAATAGCGAACTTTTGATTATTGAATATCAAGAGAATTTGGGTCACAATGTGCTCAACAATTTTGGCTACGATGCAGCGGAGCAGCCAGTGCTTAAAGTGGATGATATTATTAATGTGAGTATATGAAATCATTTAATATTATTGAAAAGTAAAATGTTTTTGGCTGTTTGCAGCTTTATATATCGGATGAGAACGAAAACGCAAGTGAAGAGGATTTCCGCAAAGCGCTGGAGTTGTTGCACTATGTGGAACAGCCATACGATATGCGACACAAGATCTGGTGTGCAGCTATACGTCGAGATAATTGGCTAGAATATGATCATAGTAATGCAATAGATTATGTACAAAGGCTAATGTTTTTCAAAATAATCGAATTGTCGCAGCTGATGGGCGAGGAGTGGGATACCTTTTTGCCGCCCTTGGAAGATTTTATGGACAGTGCGGAACTGGATGATTTGCCACAACAAAAATCATTTCAGTATTTAATAAAGTTAGCCTATGAATATATAGCAGATACTTTTAAGGGGCCCGAAGAGTTGATGGAATTGTAAAAGTCAATGCTCAAATATAACTATAAATAGAAATATATTTTAATATAAATTGAGAAAATGGAATAAGCTTAAGATGGTTGGTAAATTATGTTCAAAAAGACAAAGAAAATTAGGTTGTCTTTTGAGAATGGTCAAATGAGTTTTTAAGGCAAATATTGGTGAGCTGAAAATATTGCTATATATTTAAGATCTAATTTTCATGATAATCATAAAGTATCGTTTATATTTTTAGTTAAAGGTAATGCAGGTAGAAAGGGAAAGGTATGTTAGTTTTTTTTATGTGCGATATTATAAACTCTAATTATATATCTTTTTATTTTTAGAATTTCTCAGTGGCTGAGTGATAATTAGCTTTGTCCAGAATGCAGACACTTAAGTTATGAAAATCGCAGTATGCTCTCGACCTTTCCATAGGTAGCACGTCAGCGAATAACAAATATCTTTAAGCTTTTAGACGTCGAACTTTAGAGGTTTATTGCCTTGACGAAGTGGTTCTCTATGGGCGTTATGGATTAATAGCGCCACCACGTAGCTGTATGATCCCAAAACTGTTGCACAATTGGCTAGCTTTGTTGCCACTGCCCAACAGTGTCCGCTGTCCAAGTGTCGCGCCTTGTTCAAATGCTTGGCATTATAAAATATTATAAACTAAGATGCTCTGTCAGTAGAAGAGACGTCTGCAGTCGTCGTCGACACGACGTTGGCGGCGCTGCCAGCGAAAGTACCTCAAGTGTGGCGTAGCTTCATTTAGTTGGCTGGCTATGCAGTGTTTAGGTCTCCGTCTGTGGAAGCCCATCAAGTGTTGATTCAACTTTATGCAGCAAACTCTGTAGGGTGCAGTCATAGTTGCAAAGCTTTCAGTTGCATTTTGATCATCGGCCTTGTAGGTGGATTGTGCATTCATTTTGCTGAAATGACGGATGAGACTACGCCGTTGACCACTGGCCCGGTGCCGCCTTACCAGGGTCCTAGTTATGTGTTTCCGGGCGGCGTATCACCACGTTCGCGACGCAATCGTCTCAAACAGTTTCAATGCTGCGTGGGCATTACGGTTTTGTGAGTTTTTGAAGAAGCACTTACAAGGGCGGCTTCAAAAGAATCTGTGATTGTAAAATAATGTACTGGTTATATACAGAATATAACTTCACCTTTATCTGCATCACAGACACTTTGAGCCGCTCTCGTAGCGCCTTTAATGTGTTAACCACCAATTTAACCGCAATTTACTCATGTTTTCACTTTCAATTGCTTCTGCAGCGTCATTATTATGGTAGCTCTGTTCCTGGCGCTATATGTAAATAATTTTTACCAAAGCGAAGATAGTGGACCCAGTTTTTTCTTTGCCACAAATGAGTCTGCAACCGCAAATAATGACAGCGCTTTGCACGAAACACTGGCAGCCACAAAAACGCCATTGGTCGATGAAGCCGAGACGGCTTGGGCTTTGAGAAAAGCTCCAGTGCAACAACATGATCATGCACAGGCGGTTAGTGCCGGCATTAAAGCTTTGGGAGATCGTGAGATACTAGAAGAGGGACTGCAGCCTAATGCGGTTAACACGCCCGCTTTTAGGCACTATCGCTCGCTTAGCACAAATCCCGAGGCGCGCAAGCTGGCCAGGCGTGGTTATGTAGAGAATCATGCCACTATGCACATTGCAGAGCATTTTAATTATACAAAAAAACCGGGACGCAGCAATATTGGTGTGGGACCACGCATAGTGCTGCCCGATACGGCTGCACAAAATCCAGAATGTGACTTTAATGCGCGCTATAGACGCTCCACGGGTGTTTGTAACAACAAGCTGCATCCACGCACATATGGTGCCTCCATGCAGCCGTACAGACGCATGGTAGCGCCGGATTATGCGGATGGTATATCTGCGCCCAGAGGCAGTCACAATAAGAGCAGTGAGCTGCCGCCGGCACGTAAAGTCTCGCTGGGCATACATCGTTCCTCGTATGATACCGACTCGAATTTCACTGTTATGCTTGCCGTGTTTGGGCAGTTCTTGGATCATGATATAACAGCCACTTCACTTACCACTTCACAGGAGGGTGAGTCCATAGATTGTTGTAGCGCTCAGGCTATGGCGCAACATCCGGAATGCTTTCCAGTGCATATCCTCAAAGATGATCCCTACTATATGCACTACAATTTAACGTGTATGAACTTTGTGCGCTCAGCGCCTGCTCCCACGGGTCACTTTGGACCACGTCAGCAGCTAAATCAAGCCACGGCTTTTATAGACGGTTCTGTGGTCTATGGCAATCTGGAGCAACGTCAGCGTCAGCTGCGTAGCTATATAAATGGCACGTTGCGTATGTTTCTAACCGATGACGGGCGTGAGCTGCTGCCCATCTCCACCAATCCAGAGGATGGCTGCAATCGCGTGCAAATGACGCGTCTAGGCAAATACTGCTTTGAGTCTGGCGATGATCGTGCCAATGAAAATCTGCTGTTGACTTCGATGCATTTGCTCTGGACACGCCAGCATAATTACTTAGCACGTGGCTTGCAAGAGCTGAATCCAGAATGGGATGACGAATGTGTGTATCAGGAGGCACGCAAGATACTGGGCGCACAATTGCAACATATCACGTATAATGAGTTCCTCCCAGTGTTGTTAGGTCGTGATTTAGCCAGAGAGAAGGGCTTGTTGCCAGCTGTAGATAATCTAGATGCGCCGGATACCTACGATGTGCATGTGGATCCCACTATAGCCAATTGTTTTGCAGCAGCCGCCTTTCGCTTTGCGCACACATTACTGCCGGTAAGTGGGATGCAGTGCAGCCTTATTGCATTACAACTAATGTAGCTACATTTTATGCACAGGGTCTCTTCAACATGACGCGCGACAACAGCACAGCTGAAGCCATTGAGCTGCACAAGATGCTATTTAATCCGTTCACATTGTGGTCGGAGCATGGCATTGATCATGCGCTGCTTGCAGCCGCAAATACGCCGGTTTTACGTGTGGATCGTTTCTTCTCTTTGGAGGTCACACAAAAATTATTCGAAGGTACCGCCGAGGATAAGATACCCATTTGTGGCCTTGATTTGGTCTCCCTAAATATACAACGTGGCCGCGACCATGGCATACCCTCGTACCCAGTGTTTAGGCGCCATTGCAAGCTGCCTCCGGTAGACACCTGGGCACAAATGGCATATGCTGTGGACAACGCTACGTTGGATTCCATAAAGCAAATCTATAGGTAAGTATTTTGTATAGCTTTTTCTTGTTGCTAAGATTAAACTTTGGAATTCCCTTAGCTCTCCGCAGGATGTAGATGTTTATACGGGTGCTCTTAGCGAGCCGCCACTAGAGGGCGCACTTTTTGGTCCACTGCTGAGCTGTTTGGTTTCGGATCAATTTTTGCGCTTAAAACGAGGCGATTCATTTTGGTACGAGCGTAAATATGGACCGCAAAAGTTTAGCAAAGGTAAGATTCTTTTGGATCCCTATTTTTGCAATATTTAGAAATTCAATTTCGATTTAATTTGCACAAGGAAAAATCGGAATCGAAATTCGACACCAAAGTATTGTAAAATCTGCTAAATATTCTTTATTTTCAGCGCAACTTTTCGAAATCTACAAAACCACATTATCCTCGATTATCTGCCGAAATTCGGATGGAATAAAGCGTATACGCAAACATGTCATGGAACGCCGACGAGAGCATTCCAATAACTATATAGACTGTGAGGAATTGGACAACTTTGACTTTGAACCTTGGTCGAATAGAAAATACGCGCCCAAGCTGCATAGAACGGGATTTAGTCATGCGATGACATATGTTAAGGTCGTGGAGCCTGTTCGAATAGATGCTAATATAAGTATAGCCAATGGTACAGTTTAGTAAGCAAATTGCAATACGAAGCAACAAACCCAAACATATTTTTGAAGATTTCTTGGATAACAAAAGAATATTTTTAAGGAAATAATACAAAAATGCGGAACAGAAGTATTCTCACTTCTACAAAGCCAGAAAAAAGCTTAATTTGAACCCGATATCCAATTTTGCGAATTCCAGACTTAATTTTTACTTAAAGCATCAAGCTGAATCATACGAAAAGATATCTACAACTTCATCCTAAGAATTGGGCTCCAACAACATTTATAAAAATTATTTCAGAACTAATATAAAATCTTAATCGGTATTCATAAAAAAATACATTATATAAGTAAATAAAAAAAATAAAAATGAATAAATTAAACACTTAAAAGCAAAAATAAAAAGAATTTTATTTAAAACATTTATTTAAAAGAAAATTAATTATTTAAAACAAGTAATTCAATAAAAACAATTACAATTTCAGATTATTTCAAGATATGTGACGTCACGGCGAATTTTCGAAGATTTGTGGCCCAAAATTCGCTAAAAATGGCTTGTGATCAGATTTCAGATACCAGGCGCACAGAAGTTAAGTGCAAGTAGCCGTGCGAAAAAATAAAGTGGAACTAAAAGTATGCAACAATTTTTTTCCACTCGCGAAATGCAAATAAATTGCAATGAAAAAATTTCGAAGCATAACTTTGGGTCGTATTGTCAGCGTCTGCCTTGCTGTTTCTGTGCGCCTGGTACTTCAGGTCAGAATGCAGATTTTCAGATTTTCGACCCAAAATTAATTTTTTTGAGAAAAATTATTTAATAATTCTTAAAATTAAAAAATTCTTTTTAAATAATTTTATGAACAATCCTACCCTTAAGTTTTAGAGAAATATGCTGGGAATTAAAAAATGTTTAGAGGTCAAAAATTAAATAAATGGAACAATATCTTTCCTATTGTTGCATTGCCATTAAATTTGTAAATAGAGAGCAGAGTTCCCGAAATATTTTAATTAGTTTTGAAATGCTTGTGAGTTCTTGCGCATTGCCGCAAATGGTCCAAAA
Source organism: Chymomyza procnemis (assembly GCA_035046065.1). Classification (NCBI taxonomy): domain Eukaryota; kingdom Metazoa; phylum Arthropoda; class Insecta; order Diptera; family Drosophilidae; genus Chymomyza; species Chymomyza procnemis. The sequence continues at coordinate 3,066,655 of JAWNOJ010000026.1, forward strand.
TTCATATCCAAATTTGTATGATATTGAAATACAGGGGTTGCGGTGATTTACATTTAATTTTTGCCTGTTTTTCTAGAGTGTTCAGGAAATTCTCTCCTGTATGATGTTTGGAGAAAATCTATTAAATCTACTAACAAAAAAGTTAGATCTTTCTTTTTGCATTTTTTATTGATTGTCAGTCCAATTATCTGGAATTCTACAACCCATTTATCTAAAGATCTATAGAGAATCAAATTTGTAAGTATGCTTTTCCTAAGGTTCAAGGCTTGGACTCAACAGGCTGCAAAATTTGATATATCTTAGATTTTCATAGCCTGCATCACCTATGCCAGTTCTTCCGTGTGATGTACTGGAAAAAACGAGAAAAACAGACGACCCTAAAGATATTCCTTATTAGATTAAAAAGATTTGTTATATTTTCAGAGCGTTTTTTTTAATTAAAAATTATTAAATTAAAAAAAACATACTGCATAATTTTAAAAAAATAAAGTTATTTTCTAAGTCTCTTTTCGAATATATTTTATTTTTAATGTGTTATACTTCTAGTTTTCTGTATTATATTCCTTCCACAAACATTTTGTTTTATACGCTTTTATTTCTTAGATCTGGAATTATATTTTTTTCACTTATACTTGAAAAACTAAACTGTTTTACCATAGTAGGTAATTGTATCATCTTTTAGAAGACCAAGCTGATGTTATGGCATTCAAGTCAGGCTAGTTGCTGCCGAAATTATCCTACAAGTCTTGAAAAATAAAGCATTGCGTAAGATTGCAAACATCTTATAGAAAGAAACTATATACCAGGGAATCTTTAGGGATCTTTATTTTTGATATTTATATTAAACTAATCGGCCCGTGCGCAGATCACATGAGATTCTAACACAAATCTTTACATGAGTCTCCTCTGTCCTGTCAGGGTCTTCACCCCTTTTGATGATTTCAAGTCTTTCAACTTGATCGGTTTGTTTGATTCGTTGTACTGCATCCTCAAGACCTTAAAACTGATTGTGATCCTATTGTACATATGTTCGATATCTATTCAACAAAATCTTTCATTTTGTAATTGTTATTTTCAAGTCTCTTTTCGACTATATTTAATTTTTAATAATCCAATGCAGTTTAGTTTAGTACTATTTTATTTTTTAATTGATATTACAATTAAGTTTAGTTTCAAAAATGTTTTTAAATAATTGAACATGACTCCCGGCACAAGTGTCGGGGGGCTCCAATGGCTGTGTACTACTTCGATTCTACACTGAGCATTTTTTTTTAGCTACCAAACCAATGTAACATCTTCCAAGTGGCGATTGCTGTGGAGTTATTGAAGTTATTAAGTTATTGAAGAGTTCACATAGAGAGTAGATAGAGAAAAATCTAAGCCCAGTGCACTCTATAAGACGTGTCCTAGAAAGCAGGAAAGCATTATACGCAATAGTCACTTAAGAAATAGTAAAGATGGAGGCCCTGTCATCAAGGTTACGATGACAATGGGATAGCTGTCAGCAAGCCCAGTCCAAAGTAAGTATTGATTGAAGGGTCGAAAGCCAAAACGGATCGTCTATGCAGATGCTCCAAATAGGTGCACATGTTGTACGCTAACGAAATTCCTACTGAGTCCTTCGTGAAGTGACTCTAGAAAGTTAGTTGGCTTATATGCAGACCAATGCCTCATGGCAGCGCAGGCAAAGATTAAAGAAGAGTGCAGGATTATGACTCACTCACAGTTGTAATGGCTGCCGGCTCTTATGGGCAAGCGGCAGCATAAGATGCCCTTGACATTTGCAAGAAACACAATCATTCCCTGGACGTAGACCTAACGGCCTCCTACTTCCAAACAAACCTGTGCATTGAGTGACTGCTCAGCCGTTCGATTGCAACTTTACCTAATTACTTTTGTAATTTGATTTATAAATTCTAAAATCTTAATTATTAAATTAATTTTTCCATTAGTAGCTTTGTTTCGTGCTTGGGTACAGTTGCTGGTGGGTTCACCGATTCATGTAGGTCCAAATATGCTTCAGTTGTAGCTTAAATTTATTGAGAATACTTGTTGTAAAAGCATTTTGCTTCGCCTTCTCAGAATTTTATGTCATTTAAGTCATAAAAAATAAATTATACGAAAGTAAGGAGCTGCGCATTTCCAATTTTATATATTTTTAGCTGTTTTGGCTAATAAGCCGACTCCTGGGATTACCCACACGGTGGGTGAGGTAGTGCTTGTTATTTGTGAGTTTGACGAGAGGCTTGCTGAGAGGCTTGCTGTGATTTCGCTTCCTGGAAAACGCTGAAAAATTAATACAGATATTTCAGTTTTAATGCCCAGTGCGTCACCACTGCCGAAGGACAGGAACAGCTCATTAAAAGTCAAACGCCTTTTTATTGTCATTTTTTATTTATTTCTTTTATATTTTTACTTACGCATGTAAACAAAAAAAAACTAATTGTTCTTCTATATAAATTAATCAAGACAATTAAATCGATTCAATATAGTAAATAAAATAAACAGAAAAGTCCAGCAAAACAATCAGCTTGAATTGTTCCGAGCTTAACGGGGTGGCAGCAGCTGCGGAATGTAGTTATCAGTAGAGAATGCCGCCCAGCTGGGGCGGGAAAGCCTTTGCCGGAAAAATCAACAAACAAATCGCTTAAATGGCTGATGTAATCGAATGCATTGGGTTGCAGCAGCCGCCGCACCAGCAACTTGGACAAATGTAAACTGGAGCTTTAAACTAAGATTAGGGCAAGCAAAGGCAAATACCAGTAATGGTCTAAATGGCCAGCAGCAGCAATGTGCCATTGGTAGTGGCTGGCAAGGCTGATGATGATGTTGAAGCTGACGAGGTGGTGGCGGTGGCGGCGGCGATGGTGGGCAGCAAGTCGGCTACGGCAGTAATTGCTTTGTTTGCGTGACAAGCTGCATCGTGCTGAACGTAGGCAAGCCCAAAGGCAGCCAGTAAGGTCAGTGTAAATGTCAGCCAAAAGCAGCCAAGGCAGAGGCGACGCAATGATTGCCACCAGGGATCATCTTTGTAGGGCAGCAGCTCCTCAAGTGTGAGGCCATACGAGCAGCAGCTGCAAGGGTTAAAAGCAAAGCGGGTTGGGTATTTTCAGCTCGGAAATGAAGTTATTTTTTAATGAAATGCGACAAAAAGCGTTTACTCAGCAGTTGCCGGAATGGGCTCATAGTCCTTTGGATCCTTGCTGCGTGCCGGCACAACGACTATGATGTGCGGCTGTTGGCCTTGCTGAGCAGCCAGTAGCGCTGTTTTTTCATTGCAGGACATATTTACTATCCGTCGTCTAGTGGTGCTCACACCAGCAATTCACAAATACGGCAGGATAAACACTCGGCGGCACTCTGTGTGCGTGTGTTGGTTACTATTCCGCCGGCTGTTTATTTGGTAATGAAGATCTTACGGAACGGGAGCAGTTCGCCTGCGTTGCTGACACCAGCAACTGCCGGATACTTTTGACGCTGCACTTTGTTTTGTTTCAATTTAAATTTGTTCTCCGTAGTAGACATAAGTTTTATTGTCTGTTCTCTCTATCTATCTTGTGTTTTCTTTTTTTCGTCGACCGTTTTTTGGATTCCTGTAAACAACTTTATCTCGCTGCGTTCATCTTCCGGCACACACACTGCTCTCGGATTGTGTGCGTTCTTCTCACCGATTACGCTTATCTCTTTACATGTTCTTTTTGTGGGTCTCTCATGTAAAGCCGCCTGTCCGTCTGTCTGTGAGTGTGCCAATCCGCCATATAAACGAAATTGAGTAATCTCTATTATGCATTCTCGAATTGCATAATGTTCGTAGCAAAGGGTGCGAGCGGGGGCAGGACACATGGTAGGTGTTGCTGTGTTTGGAAGACTTCCGCATTGCGTTTGGAGCAGCACATGTTTGATAAAGCCGAGCAATTATCATTAAAATTTGACAATGAAAGCGAAAATCCCCAAAAAAAATATATTGTATATATATAAGTTAGTCTAGGCGATAAGGCTGCTATCTGTGATATACATATCTTCGGCTGAGATGAGTTGAAAATACTCTATCTCGTTATAAAGTGATTAAGTACTTTAGCGCTTTGTTGAATTTTGTTGTGATGCCTTATAGAATGAAGGTTATCATAGTTTTCTATAGGTTGAAAATATCGTACAGGTGATAATAGGAAATGGCAGATTTTGTTGTGTAATGATAAGCGAATTCTTTATCATGGATATACGTCTTGCTTTTTATAAGCCAGTTGGTGGCTTTTTTTTGGCTTCCCGGTTGGATCATTTGTACTTCAAAACCGATTCGATTTTTATCTGAAATCTAAGCAAAAACCTTTAACTTGTGAAATGTTTTAAAATTGCTTTATAAAAATCAACGATTTCTATATTATTCATGCTATTTTTCTCAAATCATTTCAAGCTCTGCCATTTCTATGAAAATCATGTTAAATTCTGCATAAGACTTGTACGTGTATTGACTCTGGTAAGAAAGAATATCTGGACCGTCGAAATCGTAGTGATAGCTGGCTCAACGCTCACTCATTCCCAAAACTGAAGCAAAGAGAATTTATCGACGTGAATGTTAAATTCTCAGGTGTATTTGTCTAGCATTAGCATTGCTAGGAAATAGCCGGTGTTTACCTTGGAAATTCTTCTCTTCAAACAGCTATTAAAAGAGATGTCATCATCGTAGAAATTAAATATTTCAAGAACTATCGTACATATCGCATTATGCAAAGTCGGCTAGCATTATATAAACTAAAAAAAATTTGAATATTTTTTTTGCTAACGTAATTTGTTGACAATAATCAGCGATATAGTAGTAGCAAAGAGAATTTTAATTATCAAACGACCGAGCCCAAGTTCTTCCATGATAATCGTCTGTCTTAAAAGAGAAATGTCCACTCTATTTCTCTCTTGATAAATTCTCTTTAGCCAAAGCTTAAAAACTGATTTTTGGGTTTAAACGAGATCGAAAACGATTTGTTTCCACCTTTCCCTCTAAGTAGTCTATATAAGGGTTTAATACACGAATTACTGGAGCTGGAAAAATACTTCTTTAAGGGATTGTTGCGTGGTAGATTTTTTCCCTAATTAAAAAAAAAGCCAGCAAAATTCGCAACAACTGCTACTTGGAAGAACGCTTGTCCACTATCTATCAAAATTTTTACCTTAAAATAGATAACTAAAATGATCTCTGAAATGCTAATAATTTATTTATTATTTTAAAAAGCGCAATTTACTATAAATCGATTTGTTTACGTCCTCTTTCCGCTACCACTAGATGGCGTCAGCAATTTGTCGTCGTCAGATGGCGCTGGCGATTTGTCGCCGTCAGATGGCGCTAAGCGGTGATTGCGCATTTAAATATCAGATCACTTCTTTTACTTATAGATTTTATAAAATCCAACATTTAAAAATCAGCATCTGTTGTAAAATTGTGTTGAAAGCTACTTTTCAATGAAAAATTTTTTTTCAGTAAAATATTTAAAAAAAATATAAACAAAAAATTGTGATTTCGGGTAACGCAGCTTAAGTAGCACAAATTTTAAAAAATATTAAAAAAAGTTTCATTACCTTTCATTTCACAAAGCCCACCTGCGACTCAACCACTTATAGAGTATCACAAAATCGTAGTTTCCCACAATTCCGAAATATATAGATAAAAGAAAACTATTTATATGAGACATTTTTGTTGTTGTCGTTTATTGTATTCCTTTTCTTTTTGTTTGTTCTCTTCTGTTTGTTGTTAAGTCGATTAACTTGCTTGGGAATATGTAACACTTGCACTGCTTTTTGAGTTATATATGTTTTGGAGATACCCTATAAACTAGCAACTATTTTATAAAGTAAAATTTTTTTAGTTTTTAGCATTTAATTCGTAATACATATATAGTAAGTATGTTTTGCAATGATTACTCATTTATAGTATTAGTTATATATTTATATAAGTAGTATTTAGTGTTTAGTGAAATATATTTTTTATTTTTATATTTTTTGTTTGTTTTTGTTTTGCATTTCTAGGATACTCTTTGAAGCCATTCGGAGCTTAGCGTTTTTGTTTATAGAGTTTTCTACAGAAGCTAATACTTGAAATTGTTTGCTAGATTTGCATAAGTGTTAAATGTTTTTATTTTTTTTTAATAATAATATATTTTATTTAGTTGTACTTATAGCTACTTTATAGTATATAAATATTTATTATTTTTATTTTTTATTTTCTTGTTCTTTTTTGGGTAAAATCACATTTATATAAAAAAATGCTCTATTAAGGTAAAAATTGAATTCAAAAATACACTGTAACAAAGAAATTATTCAAATTGTATATATATTATATATTAAATGTCTGTTTTGGGATTTATTTTTTATATTTTATTCTTTTTACACATAAATATTGTACTAAGCTTAAGACGTTTTTATTTTGGTGATGTTTATTTGCTTTTGAGTGCAATTTAAACACTTTGAGTTAGTACATCCATGGAATTATTATTTTTTGTTTAAATTAAAAAAGTAATTAACGAAAAACGAATAAATAAATTAAGTTCCTTAAGCATTTTTCTAAATTCTATTTCGGAAGCACTTTAACTCGTTTTATTTGCCTTTGCTTCGCATTTTGCCAATGTTTGCATTTCTGTTATATGTTTGCCAACTTTGGAGCACTCAATCTCAGAATTTTTATGCTAATTTTGGTAATATTATATTTTATTCAGTTAACGACTTTGGATTATAAATCTATGTACACATTAGTATGTTGCCTTGCCTAAGGGTAGTGACTTGAATAGTTAGTCATACAGAAACTTCTTTATAATTTAGCCGATATTAACTGCTTCCACTTTGCCGAGCTTTACCTATGCGTAGCTAGGTAGCCCTTTGGGGGGCCTTTTCTAAAAGCAGCTTCGATTTCTAATACTTGAAAAATTCCTAGATCTTCTGAAGCTTTTAAATGCTTTGGTAAAAACTCAGCCAACGTTCTATAGGTCTCACTGCAGTCAAAAACATTTTTTATATATAAAAACAAAAAATAATTTAAATAAATATTTCTGCTCGTTGTTAATAGCATTTTCGTAGTTTCTTAAATTATTTAAAAATAAATATTTTGAGACGAAATAAATAACAATAATTTAAATTCAAAAACATTTCGTTGCTTTCTATGCTGCAAAAAATTTTAAGCAAATTTTCTGTAAATTATAACTAAGAAATTAATGAAGATTATTTTTTTTTGTATGGTAAGATTATTATTTTTAAGTCTTAAAAAAATATATAATTAAAAAAAATATTTATAAAATATTTACTTTTTTTAATCAAAAAATAAAAAGAAAAAAATTTTATTTAATTATTTTGAATTAACTTAATAAGAATTTTACAGCAAAGATAAACCAAAAATAATTTTCTACTACTTATTCAGTAAAAAAAAAAACAAAAAATAATTTTTTAATTAATTTCTAGCTTAAAATGAAACAAACAAAAACGGGTAACTTTATTTTTTTTTTTAGCTTTTTTTCAAGAGCGCAATTCCGAAGATAAACAAATATTTTCTTTAAATAAAGCTGAGTCCTTATTTATTTCGTTGGTAATTTGAAAAATGTTCTCCAACTACGCAAAGTTAAAAAATGCAACAAAATTTTTAGGGCAAAAAAAAATTAATTTGAAACAAAATTAAAAAAAAGGTATGTTATTTATTATTATTATATGTATTCCAAAAAATATTAAAAAAATTAATGAATTAATTATCCTATTTTGACATTGCTCCAAAAACGAATGGAATTATTTCTTAAAAAATATTTTTTTAGCTTTATTTTTAAAAGTAATTGAAGTAAAAAAAAACAATTTTTTAATTAAAAATAAAGTCGTTTTCGTTAAAATTGAAAATCAAATGAATAATAAAATGAAATAAAATTGGATTATAGTTAAAGATGTTTCAGTTAAATTTAAAAAGTTAATAAATTCAATAATTCTTTTTATTTGAAGAAAAATTGAAGACATTTTTGTTAATATTAGAAAAAAAAAAAAAATTGATTGAAATTAAAAAAAAATAAACGAATAAATTGAACATATTTCTGAAAAATATAAGTTAAAAAATTAAAAACTAAAAATAAGCTTCATTATACAAAATTTTTTTTAAAACTTACGAATATCTTCTTCATTGAGTTTTACATATTGAGTACAAAATAGTTAGTAAAATTATTTTTTTTAACTAAAAATTCTGCCGCTTAAGTGCTTTCTTTTCAATTTATTATTGACATTATTGAAAGTTCTAATTTATAGAAAAGCTTTTCTTTTAAACTTAAGAACAAATTAAGTTTTTTGACAAAAACTAAATAACTTTGACCTTGTCTATAGAAAGTCTTATACTTCAGAATAAATTAAAAGTTTTTGGCAAAAAGCTATACTTATCTAAAGAAAAAAGTCTGTAAAAAGCATAATTTAATAATTAAGCAAATACTAATAATAATACTAATACTAATACTAATAATATTTACTTTTTTTTAACTTTTCTTCGAAGTAGAAAACTTGATTTTTGGGAGCTGACAGCACAGATTTTGAGCAATGAATAGATAATTATTATAATTTTTTAAAATAAAAAATAAGTTTCTTACTTTTTAATGCTGAGTACGCGACGTTCAGGCTAAAATTCAACAATTTATTAAATATTTAGAATCGAAAACAAAAATAAATAAAGAAACATTTAATTTAAATAAATTTTAATTTAATTTCATTATTATCACTAAACATGGACAATATAATTTCAGCTATAAATTACATTAATTATTACATATATATAGTACTTTTATTTTCGTTTTAAATGTAATAATCATCAATTTAAAATTATGTCTAAATTTGGCGAATTTCTTTCACTCAACAACTTTTACACTTTTAAGTTGAGGTATTGCTAATTAAGCAAATATATATAGAATATTATTTATATATAGAATTGTAATTTATGTGTACGTGACGCCAAATTGCATTATAATAAAATATTTATTTTTAATTATTTCCGTTTGCCTGCCTCATAATGTCGCGCAATTATTTTTTTTTATAAAAATTTACCTGCACAAATCTTTTGATTATCGTACACAACGTAACTGCTGTAGTACATAAGTGGTACATATATATGTATTATGTTCTTTTTACTTTATATACTCTAATATTTTGTTTTAATAAAATTTTCATTTTGGTGTTTTGCCTTAATATGCTTTATATACTCTATAGCATGTGTTTTGTTTTTAATTATTTTTGTTTTTTTTTTTTTGTAAAGTGTAGTAAGTGACATAAAGCAAATGAAAGTCAAAAAGTCTTTTTTCATTCATTAAGTAAAAGTTTTAGTCGTTAGATGTTGCAAAGTCTGTTTACCAACACTGTTTTTTCTTGGTCAGTTTGTTTTTTCTAGTTTTTGGTGCCGCATGCTGAAATTTAGCTAGTTTTTTTGTTTAACTTTAAAATGTTGCTAAGTGGAACTGACTAGTGCGCTAGTATATTTGTTTAGTTTCGAAATTTTTAGTGTGTATTTTGTTAATTTTTATTTAATAATTTTAATTTTTTATTTTTTTTTTCGCTAAAACTTACACATGTATTAAATTAACAATGACGGCTGTTTATGAACATGGAAAGACGACAATTTAAACGTTTTCCTATAATAATAAATATAATTTAATAGTAATAATAATAATAATAAGTAATAACAACATTTTTTTGTAATTCGTTATTAAGTATTAATTAAGTACTGATTTCTTTACTTTCTCTGCATTTTTAATAGCCATTTTTTTTTTTAAATTTAACAAACAACAACAATGACTTGACTCGGCATGATCATGCAATATGCATACAATAGTTATAATCATAAAAATACATACATTTATATAATTAATTAAATAAAATATGACATTGGCATTTAAAAAAAATGAATGATATACTCAGTTGCCAGTTTCTTCTTTTTGCTGAACTCAAGAGCCAACAACTTTCAACTATTTACAATATTACATAATCATAATTAAAACTAAACCAGACTTAGAACTAATTAAACATTATAATATTAAATTGTTGTATTTTTATATATTTTTTTTGAATTTTCTTTTGGATATATAACATAAATTTTACATTACTTGTTTGGTTTTACTTTTAAATGTTGTATGTGTATGTGTGTATCTCTGACATATAGTATATAGCGTATGTAGGTAAAACTGTTCTATAAGTATAACCGATTTCAAATTTTTAATTTTGCATTTTTGAGCTAAACTCATTTTTTCCACACATTTTTTTTCGCTTCTGACACTCTTGCATTTTGCAATTATTATATTGTATTGTATTGTATCCATTCAAGCAAGTTTTTCTTCATTTTTTTTTTATGGTAATATTTGCTTTTCTCTTCTACTTTCTTCTATTTTTTGCTTTTGCTTTTCTTAAGAAGCTTCTTTCACGTGCCAGCAGCTTCTTAAACCTTAAACTGGCCGTATGCCTCCAGTGTGCTCACGAACAAATATAGTATCCACAGGGAGAATAGTATAGAGCCACACACCCATTTGGATTTGACAGGTCCGCCAAGCTCGGCGCGTATAGATTTAAACTTACGACGACTCATCATAATGCCAATGGCTATGATGGCCTCGAAACAGAAGAGCGCCACCGCAAAACCAATGCTGTAAAGAGCGTAAGCAAAGTTTAGTGTTAAAAAAAAACAGTGTTGCATAGTTTTGTAAGAAATTATTAAAATGGAAAATTTTGTTATGAACAACTTAATAAATTGCAAATGTCGAAGTCTACGTAGAGAAACGTATCTTTGAAGTCTTCTTAAATATATTTAGTTTGGGCCGCTCGAAAATGATTGTAGCAATGCGAAGCAGAAGTTGAAGAGCCCGAAAGTAACCTTATGTATGAGTATAGTGACTAAACATGTCGAGAGTATAGTGTTAAAAATAGTGTTGCCTAATTTTGGAAGACGTCAATTTTGCAGGTTGAAAACTTGTTCATCAACAAAAAATGTTTTTAACTTTCATCTAAGATTAAGGATTAATAAATCATTATAGCAGTTGTCGAAAGTATCATCCAAGACATCTTATTTAAGAAGATTCTGTTTGTGCAGCTCGAAAATGCTTGTAACATCTCAACGCAGTATGAACAAAGTGATTAGACATGTGACACAGTGTTGCATAGTTTTGGATGGGGTAAATTTTCAAAGTAGAAAACTTCTTCATAAACATCGACAAAATGATTTACAAAATTTTTATCTTAAATTCGGAATTTACTATAACTTAGCAGTTGTCGGAATTTGTATGGTGAAACGTATTATTGAGGACATCTTTAATATATGAAGTTTTTGCAACTCGAAGCAAAAGTCGGAGAGCCCGAAAGTTACGTTATGTATGAACACAGTGACTAGGCATGTTGTTTGTCGAACATCAGTGAATACTTCTTTAAAGTTTTTAATCTCACGTAACCTCAGAAATATTTCGGAAAATCTTAGAACAGTATGAGATCCCTAAATCCTTCATTGATTATGAAGGAATCGCTATCTAATTGAATAGGGACCTTAAAAATATTTGGAAAAACCTTAGAAAAGTCTGAGATCCGTAGTTCACTCATTGAACATGGCGAAATCACCATTCGATTGAAAGAGACCTTAGAAATATAGCGGAACACCTCAAAGAAGTCTAAGATCCGTAAATCTTTCATTAATTATAAAGAATAAAGAGGCACCTTAGCTGATTCGAAAGAGAACTTAGAAATATTTCGGAACATCTCATAGAAGTCTAAGATCGGTACATCCTTTACAGTTTAGTTCGCCAGTGACCTTAAAAATATTTCGGAAAATCTTCAAAAAGTCTAAGATCCGTAATTCTTTATTGATTAGGAAGAAATAGCCATTTAATTAAACAGTGATAGAAATATTTTGGAAAATCTCAAAAAAGTCTTAGATCTATAATTTCTTCATTATTTATGTATCCAATTCGACACTGACTTTAAAAATATTTCGGGAAATCTCTAAAAGGTCTAAGATCCGTAATTTCCTCATTGATCATAAAGAAATCGCTGTCTAATTCCACAATCCTTTAGAAATACTTCGCGAAATCTCAAGAGTCTAGAGAGAAAATATATTTACAATCAGTCAACAATATAGCGAAATTTTTGTTGGTAAATAAATTTTGCGTTCGGAAATCTTTGTTGCGTCGAGCTACAAGAAATCATTAATACTTCTTGGAAAAAAGCTTTCATCCATGAAAATTTTTATTTTTTTTATACTTTTTAAAATTTATAGTTTTTAAAATTAACACAAATGACAACTGCCTTAGATTTCACTAAAATTAACATATGTATTCCCCTTGACTATGGCCGTCGCTTCAAAGACTGAAGAAAGCAAGGAAGGAAATGTGTTTTCGAAGAACTCGATAATACGAACCCCTTCGCGCAACTTCAGAACTACACCTCAAATCAAGAAGACGGAGTTACACATTGCGCCAAGTTTAAGCAAGATAAGTGGTGGTTAATTTTTTTTTTAATAGACAAAAATATTTTTCTACTTTATTTAACATAAAACGATTAAAATTATTCCGAGTCATAGTCATCAGACATCTCGGAGTCCGATAGCGTAGCTAAATAGATCAAAAAGCTTGCATCACGCTTGCACACATTCGAGGTCGGCATGGTTCCGACATCAACAAGTTCTCCATTGGGAAGAGCATGCTTATAGAAGCACTTATTTCCAAAAGGGCACTTTCCTCTTCCGTTCTTAAAGTACTTGCAATCTTTATCACGTAAGGCTGAAAGATATTGATCTAGCAGTTTATCCTTTTGCTCTTTGGTCTCCACCCAGTAGGCACTGGGGCAAATGAAATCCGACGGTGTGCGGCATATGGGACAGCCACGCACAACTTTGGTTTCGAAATACTGCCCGCCTTGACGCCATTTACGCAAACATTCCAAGCAAAATGTATGGCTACAATTGGGCAAGATAGCAAAACGCTTTTCATGGCCCGTCTTTTCAACAACAATATCCATACAAATGCCACAGGACTTATCCTTAGAGCGATCCATGGCAAGGGACAACTCCTTAGCCTTCTCTTGATTTTCCAAGCACTTAACGGTGTGCTCCTTGCGCTGAGCTTCATCATGTGGATGCAAGCAATATTCCTTACATAGCTCACACATTTCGGCATGCAGAGCATATAGACAAAAAACGCCATATGGGCAGGGATGATTGTATGGGCACACCTCTGTCTGAGCAAACGGTTCCATCACGTTCATACCAGTCGAGCCGTCATAGTTCATATCTTCCATACCCAATCCATTAGTGTCGCTAAGACCATCCCCGTGCTGCTTATTATAATGGGAGCGGGGCACAAAAACAGGAGCATCGGCCCAGTTGCGACGGTAAGTGCCCTGGTCAGTTTGGGTAGAAGTATCTACGGCTTGAGTCGGTTCCTCATCATCCAGAGTGTGCGAGTAGCGGCATTGTCCACCGTAACGACAAATGCCTAGTTTATGGAATTTACACACAATCCGAGTCCAATCTGCACCAACCGAAGACATTTTTCTCTATATAAACCGCAACTTAAGCTCTCTTTTCAACAAATCCAATAATTAAACACAATTTTTTTAAAAACAATTTTTGACGATTTTTCAACTCTATTCTGAATTTTACTCTATAATATGTGAGACAAGTCAATTCGACTTTTATGATTTTTGTGTGTGAACTAATTTTCATAGCTTGTTCAACAACATTTTTCCGGTTCGATAAAATTTCAATTTTTATTCTGCTTTAAGGTAGCATTGAAGTTTGCGTCAAACGAAAATCAAAGATTTTAAAATTTCCCGGCAAACCACCAAAAAAAAAAAAACCCCAAATGGTGTAGGTTTAGTCGAGTCAAACGATTTCAATAAATTCGACAAAGTCTGTGGACTTCAGGAAAAACAGCACCACTTTTTTACAATTCAATCAGTAATGTTGCTTAATTTAAACAAATGAATTTAAAAAAAATACAATGTTTTTTGACGGGTTTTCCTATGGAAGCTATATGATATGTTTAACCGAGTTTCATGCATTCGCCTGCAAACATCAGGAATACCATTGCATGCCGAATTTGGTTTTAATATCTTAACATTCAGCCGGAATATTGATCCAAAATATTTTGATTTATTCTCGATATCAAAAATAACCATAGCGTAGCTTTTTGGCGCATCAGATGTAGCGTTCACAGAATAGATGGTTGCTCTTGTTTTTATAATAACTAGAATGTAGACGTTCATACAGATGCACAGACGGGTAAGGGTGTATTATCTCTTCTAGTCATCCTAGCTTACAGGGAAAAGTCTGCGACTTTTATTCTGCTTATTACATACATTTTTCGATTAGAGTTTTGGTACAGAATATAAAAACAAACTTTTAACGAAACTTTGGTACACAAAGTATATTTGTGTCTTATATTTAACACTCAAAATTCGCGGGATCTATCTATCACTTATTTTAATATTGAAAAGTAAACTTTTTTGTGGCGCTGCAAAGCAATCTCTTTTTAAGATGGGGTTCTGCGCTTCAGCAGAATACTGAATTGGCTGCATTGAAAAAAGTTCAGCAATTCCTTTTTATTTCTAGGAAGGTTGATGGTCAGAATTAGGTGGTATTCCCTACCTATGTAACTTAATTAGCTGTATTATTTAAAATTCAGCTATCCCTTTTTACACTAAACTTTTTAATAAATCTGGCTCACAATTCCCATATTTCGTAGCAGCCCCAAACGAGATCGATTTGGCACATCTGGAAATATCAGGCCCATTTCAATGCCATGTAGGAAAGCTGATGTACAGGATAGGGTGATACTTTCTTGTGTCCTTATGTAAAATAGTATAAAAAACTAGACTTCCATTGCTATCATTAAGAACCACCCTTAATTTTAACCAAAATTAAAAGAAACGCAGTTTTTTGCGTACAAGCCTTCAAATATCGGAAAATAATTCATTGCATGGTAGAAACTTCTGCGCTTTCAAAGCTAAAGTATCCCCTTATGAAGGGATTTATGCATGTGCAATTTTACTCATAGCTTCTGTCGTATTTTCAAAAATAAGTCAAAATAGTTGGTTCGAGATTGTTGAGCCAACAAGCTTGTTTGTTGACCTGAAATTAATAGAGTAATTTAACAGAACTTTTAGAGAGAAGTAGAAAGGTGCAATTGGAATGACCCAAAGACAAACTAAGATATTATTTTCTAATCCTCCATCTACTAAAGCCTTGCAACATAATCTTTGAATGCTGTGTCAACGTTTTCCAAAATTTTGTCTTTTTTTACCCATATCAAGTCGCATAAGAAAAGGTACTTCCTTAGGCATATAGTTTATTTGTTTGGCTCGTGTCCTCCAAACTGGTTCTGCACCGTTCGCTACAAAGATCGATGCGCTTGCCCTACGCAACGATCTATCTAGCATAACTTATATTCTTTAGTTATTGAAAAATTCACTCGAAAAGCACAAAATAATAAAGAAGTACGGGAATTGCGGAGAAATAAGCCATGGACCAGTTCAATAACCTTTTTCACTTTTTAATCATAAATCGCCCAAAAAGTAGTTATAAGGAAAAATCGCTACTTACGTGCCCGGCTCCACATTGAAAGTTGAGCCTTTTGACATATGATAGATTGATGCAATGGACCACGCCAAACCAATGCCCAGGAACACATTGACAGCATTACTGCCAGTTACATTACCAACGCTGTTGTCGGCGCTCTCATCTTGTTTGGCAGCTATAAGACTGGCGAAGGTATCTGCAACGGCAAACATTTCTTGCATTAGTAATCCTTGTAAACTTGCAACACTGCTGCAACAACTACTTACCGGGTATGCTGGTGCCCAGTGCCACAAAACAAATGGCTGTAACAGAGTCCTTGATGTTAAGTGCGCAGCCGAAATAGGTGGCTGCATCGCCAATCAGGGCGGTCAGTATGCCAATCACAGTCATGGAAACGGTAAACGTGATATAGCCGCCGCAAATGTCTAAAATGTATTGGGATTAATAAAGCTGCACTGGCTAATAAATGCACAAGCGTTAGCGTTACCTGTGGGCGGCACAAATGCAAAGAGTATCTTCCAGAAGAGGCAGATAAAATGACTTAGATAGTCCAAGCAGCCGGGTATCTCCTCTCCCATATCATTATCATTCTCAAAATCGGTTTCATCCGCTGCGCAAAAGAAAAATGTTGAACAAATAAAAACACTTAAAAAATGCCATAAAAAGTAACAAAAAAAGCAATTGTGTCAAGGACTTACCTGGCAACACTGTCAGCGCATCCCTAAACTGCTCCTTCCAGGTGGATGTGCCCAGCACAACGGATGCATTAGCTTTAGCCACAAGTTTATCAACGGTAGCCTGTAAAGCGAACGTTTATGTTTATGAAAACGAGCTGACATGTGTGTCGTATACGTAATGTGTAGCAAGCAGCAGCTCGACTGACATTATGCATACGCCCTGTATGCATGCGCCGCACAGCTGTTTATATTGTACTTAGCTTACTTCTAAATATAGCCACTCAATAGCCATTTGGAGATTTGCACAATTAGGTACTTGTTGTGTTTCTTGTTTATTTTGTTTTTTTTTTTTTTTATTTTTGCTTTTGTTTTACCTGCAACTCGAGTGAATAAAACTTGACACCTGACGCTGTTGTTGTTGTTCTAACAATTGCTATTGTTGTTGTTTTTGCTGCTGTGGCACAGTGCCGACCATTAAGCCAACTAACAACCAACATAAAAAACAAAAGCAAAAATGTATAGTGTGTAGATTGCCAACATCTGCTGCATAATCAGTTGCAGTACGCAATGCAGGTATCGTGGTAGTAAGTCACTACCTACCAATGTTGATGCGAATCAATCGCTAGTCACTTCACTTTAGAATATATGAACAGAAACTACATTTATTTGGTGTTGTGGGCCTTGGTGGTGAAGCTCGTGAATCCAATTTAATTTGCCTAAACTCCAGCGATTGAGGACTACAATAAGTAGTGGCCAAAGCTCAATTTCGAAAATATGTCTTTTTGCTGAAAGATGCTTGAGTAGTATTAAAAGGCAAACTAAAGTCACACACTATACTAGGCCTAGATTAAGATGTTGGATCATACGAAAGCAAATGTCGCTACTTCTCTCTTCTCTACTACTCTCTTCTCTCTTTATATGGGGACCCTCACATGGGATTGCCCCCCCTATTCAAAATGATTGTGGAACATGCCACGGCGTGTTATTTCTGCATAAGCTCTTACTCGGGTTCATTGACTCTATCTAACGCAGCTTCCTTTTGTCATTCCACCCAGAATAACTCGTAATATTTGAGCTCTTACAACATTATGTAGATCCAATTATGCATTGCGCGATCTTTATCGCATCTTATGCGAAAACTATAATAACCTCTACGATTTCCTATATTCTTTTCAATTCAACTCTTTCGCTGTCTTAACTCATTTTGATTCTTCACATTGAGCAGAACTCTAAAACCTCAAATTGGTCAACGCTTATCTTCTGACTGCTTGGTTAAGAAATGTTTAAGCTTTTGTGTTACTTTCCGAATCTATATTTTATACTGTAAGTCCAAGTTCCTAGTCAGCGCTAGATGTGAGACGTTTCATCCATTAGTTCTAATTTTTTCTTATTTTTAACAGTCGACTGGACTCAGTTGTATCCCTAGATTAACAATAATAATTAAATCAATATTTAAGCATTCCTTGCTCATTGCACTGCATATTTCGTGGAATCTTGGTCATATCCTCCTACTTTTCAACACTTTTTGTATAAATTGTCTACAAATTACTCACGACATCCTACATACCAGCCCTACGTACTGCAGAAAAAGTATATATTTCCAGCTGTGTGTGTGTGTGTGTGTTGGTGCTACTTGTAAGTGTTTATGTGCCTGCCACTCTAACTAGGTGTAAATGTTATATCTGCCTGTCCTCTGTGTGTGCGTGTGTCTGTGTATCTGTGTTTCAGCCGTGTCATTGTATCCTTGTGCGAATTTCCTGCCTGTCAAGTGAATTGAATTGCCTTTCATTTGAATTGTTTTGCTTTATGGCGCCTCGCTTATGATTTGTTGTCTCATTGCGAAACAATTATGTTTACCACAAATTGATCGTGACACGTGTTCGTGCAGACACGTGAGTCTAATCACGTAATGTTCGATTAGTCCTACGTGAGCTGAGTTTGGAATTTGTGGACATGTGAGCAAGACACTGTTTCACTTACATTTTAATGTACTGAAAATGCACATCTTGATAATTACTTCGAAATGGAAACTTATTTGCTTCTTTTTGATGAAAATTTTTATTAGGTTTTAGAAATACACAAATAGCTTCCTTCGCTTTTTAATGTCTACATATTGAACTTCTATATGGTCATCAGTACTTTTGAACTTTAGCGTATTCCCAAGACTTTACCAAATCGTGTCTAACGACTTGGTAGTGACTAGTTGAAGCCAATGTATGAAGCTGCGGCAAAGGTAGGATACGACTTAATGCTAGAAAACGTATGATTTATCTTTTGGATCTAGTATCTGCCCACAACTTCTGAAAGCCACAAAATGCTTTGCGTTGACAATAGAATATTTCCAGGAAGAAGCATGTGAAAAGATGATTTCGTTATCTAGGCACTGTTTAATATAATTTCTGCTGAACTGCCGCTTAACCTTATCATGCCGAACTAACTGACTAGTAGTCAATTTATGGCATGCCCAAAAAAATTTTGAATAACGACGAGCCGAAGGACCGCGAAAAACTTGGAAGGACAAGTGTTAGTCGAATTTAGGCATTGCGGAAAGAGTTGAAATGAGTAGCACTCCACAGCGTTAAAGAGACCTTGTTGCTTTCAACTCTATCGTTAGTAAAAAAGTCTGCAGTTGTGTTATATTTTGGATATAAGGTTTTTTACAATTTTTTGTTACATTTGATGAGAACTTGTACATACCTCGTTTCAAATTTTACTCAAATAAGTCGCACTAACTAACTGAACAAAACTGTTGTTTTGGCACGTCACCTGTCATACTTAAACCATTGGAGTAACAATAAATAAAGCGAGAAATGTAAGCAATGTAAAAAGAATGGGACGTAACATAAGATAGTTTCTTATGTAAAGTCGCTAAAAGGTAAGTCTTCAAGCATAAAGCTATGCGTAAGCATGCATTCCTTAATTGTTGTTTAGATCAACAAAATCAGATATCTAAGATCTAGCACTCGCGTAAAGTATTTCGAAGATTATCCGTACTAATATATAAAATAATAGTTAGTTACAAAATCCGTGTGTTACAACTTTAAACTACAACTGGACGGGCTTGCGTTAACTTGGAATTTATACAGCAGGTATGTGGTGAGCACTGGAACTTACTTAAATAAAAAAGAGCGTCGATGGCGGCAATGCTTGACTTGAAAATGCGAAGCGACAAATGGATGCCAAACGACGAAAAGATTGCCAGAGTGAGTTGTTATTAGTGAAAATAACTTCTCCTGACCTAACTCATGCACCCATCATCGCTTCAAAGAATGAAAGGTATGTTTTGTTTGGATATGGGCGGCTTCGTTACTTATTACCCTGGGGTTTGCTTCATAACTCAATACATAACTATGTATACCATTTTTTTTTCCCAGTAAACATAAAATTCCATCACATAATTAAATATATACTCAAATATTTTGCTTTTAAATTTATGCCTTAAAATCCTGAAGTAACAACCTTAAAACTTAGTAACCTCAATAGATGCTTTTAGCTGGCCTCCCCAAATGGCCATTGGAGTTGAAAAGATGAAAACTTAAGATATTCCTAAGATTGTGAAGCTTTTACACTTTGCAGCTGAAGTACTTAAATCTTCAACGAGCTAAAGCCATTTTGTAATTAACGAAAATCAATTGTTCTTACCTTGAATTCTCGGCTCTCACGTATACGTATAACAGTGGATGTTTGTTCGCCACGCCTGGGTTTGCTCAAGAGTAGGACGCGCTCCAGTTCGGTAACATCCTGTGGTGGCTTCTTTTCCACTTCCTTGATTTGGGCTAACAGTTCATCGTCTGTGTGCGAGTTGATGTTGTTTTTGTTGGCAAGAGCAGGCAGCAGGAGCAGCAGCAGCAGCAGCAGGCAGCAAGTAAAGGAGTAGGACAAGTTTAGTTATCAAAGTTTGCAAAAGTTTGCATCTGTGTGCAAGTGTCTATGTGTGCGTGCGTGTGTGTGTGCTTTTGGCTGTGTGAGTAAGTGTGTGCTTGTGTGTATGTGTGTGGGAGTGTGCACTTGGCCATCAACATTATTTCCATTTGCCGCAAGGCAGTGAAAATTTTATTGCAGCTAAGCGCTTGCACACACACAGATACACACACACACACACTCACCAACAAGCTCTAATGCATACAAGCACACACATGCGCTCACACACACAGATACACACAGATGCAGTTTGACATTTAAAGAAGTTTAAGTTTAATTTGGTGCAACACACACACACACACACACACACACTGACATTACACAAAGAGACTTGTGACAGTTTGTGTTTGCACATACAAAATAATAGTTGTTGTAGTTGCATTATATATTTTATATTATATAGTTTATATATTGTATATATGTATTGTAGAGTACACACATGGTGTATGCACTTATATACATAATAAGCAGAGAGTAGCAAACTCAAAAAAAAGAAAAAGACAAATGCAAGTCAAACGGAATAAAAATCATAAAAAAACCAGCACAATTTTGACATTTTACAATACACACACACACACACACACACACACAGCGAACCAACTGAAGAGTCGAGAACTGAGCACCAGGCACAAGGGTCGCACAAATACTACAAAATCCAAAACCAAATATATATAATTCGCAAATAAAGTTTCAAGCCAAAGCCGAGAAATAAGAACTACAGAACAACAATTAAAAGCGTTGAAACTTTTACTAAAATACTTTTGAGATATATTGTATATGGGGACGCAAACTTATGAGTACAAAAAAAGCAAATCTCATCACTCGAATTTATCACGAAATCAACAAATTTCGAATTTTATAATATGAAATGAAAATACAATAAAAAGCAGATGATGGGGGTTTGTCAGTAGAGTAAATATGATTTTGTAGAGAAGATTTATGTAATTGTTAAGCGGAACTTGGAAAATTTTTAGACTGAAAAAAAATAATATAAAACGATTTCTCAGTGCTTAGTGTGCAAAATCATGCATCTATTTACTTTTTGCTAATCGAAGTGACGTGCAGATAAGCCTAGTGCAGCTTTCTTAGAGCGTAATATTACGATCTGTATTGAATGAACATCGAATTGGTTTATATAAAACGCCAAGAGAGAAATATTTGCTGCATTTTTAGATATATTTCACAAATTCCACCTCGGTGATGGAAGCTAAGATTTTCACCATAGTTGAGAAGAATTATGTTTCTCTATGTGGAGATGGCAATGTTACGATCTGATTGACAGAATGTCGAATTTGGTTATGTATGATGTCATGGGAGAGGAACATACTCCAAGGCGCAGCATAGGATATATGTATATAGAAAAAATTAATGGATCTTGACCTTTTGCATGCACTGTATTGCAGCATATATATATATGTGTGTGGACTCAGTTCATATTTTCTTCGTAATCAAAATGGCTACCACTGGCCTTGTGACCTTTTATATGAGGTATTCTTATTTTTTTACTAAGTCGCTGCCTGAGAAATTTTTCAATAGTACTAAAGTACTGACCATGTGGCTAAGCAACCAACTTTGATTTCACTATCAAAAGATCATATATAAGGTGTATCGAGTTAATTATTGGTAAAATATAAAGTTGAATTATATAGTTTTAAGTCAATTTAATAACAATTTAATAACTCATTTTATGCTCTGCGAAGCAAAGATGTGACTCCTAGTGAATAAATTCATCAAACAGCGCCGAGTTTCGGTGAATGGAACCTAAGAGTTTCTTCATCTCCAAAGATTAAAACTCAAATGAGGTAAGGTGTACTCTAACTCCTAGTGCAATACCTCATTTATAAGATTTAGGCATTTGTTTATTATAATTTAGGATATTCCTTCTCTCGAATTGTCTTCAGATAGTCTTTTGCTTGTTATCGCTTAGAAATCAAAGAGAACAGGCACCTATTGATTAGAGTGAAATTTTAGCTTCATCAAAGGTATTCCTGTTTTTTTTAAATTTCTTGAATTGTACGGAAAGCAGTTCCTTCTGGGCTTTTGCTTGAAAAGTTGGTTGGCCTCATCTAAGGCCTCACCTTCCTTCTTAGAAAGAATAAGGAAATGGTAAACAAAAAATCAACTTTAAACTATTTTATTTTTTCAAGGCTTTAAAATTATACAAACAGAAATTTATTTTGCATTTTGGGGCCCTGTGCACTTTGTAGAATTAAGGCAAGTGCTGATGATTCTGTTTAAGGAATAAATGTATGACTATATCACTGATGCCCTCGTGTTACGGCTGACGAGTGGTAAGTATTCAAAATTAAGTAGTTCTATAATTGATAAAGTTTTTGTTTAGCTTCAGCATTGAGAAAACATTTTAAAAATAATTTATAATGCAAGCATGCGAATCCATTTATATATTTAAAAAAAAGTACGCTAATTTTATGTAATGTCGACGATTGAATGACTCACGAGTATGATCTCCGTTATTGTCGTGATTTTCTAGACATCGACACGTGACAACATGAATTAATTTGTTTTGATATTTTGGAATTCGTTCAAAATTGCAGAAAATACATAAAATGTTAAGTTTTTTTTTGGGGGGAGAATATATAATAATATACGCTTACATAATCATTAATTCAAATAGTTGCATAAATATTCAGTTAAAAATATGCTAAATAATTGTTTTTGATTGTGCCAATTATAACATGTACTTAATTTTTGGGGAAATATATGTATATTTTTTAATTTTGTTTATATAGCTTGCATACGTGTTACTCTGTTTGAAAATACATAAAAACGTTTGATAATAATCAAGATATTTATTTTGGCGTAGCTAAAAACATTGAAACACAAAAAATACATGTAGGTTGGTTATAGAAAGAAAGTAAAAACAAAAAACATTAAACAAATTACATCGATATGATTGTCATATATATATAGTCAAAAATTTTGAAAAAATTAAAAGCCATCAAGTATACGTATAAAAAAAAAACTAAAACTGAGATTAGTAAACAAATTGTACTGAAAGAGCGAGAGAGCCTTAGAGATACAAAATATGAAAAATTAAAACACAAAATATTAAGACAAATTGGATACGCAATGTAGCGTGTATTACTTACAAATCGATTTGGCGATGCATGTTTGAGAGTTTTTTTTGAGAGCGCATTTTGCATTGAGATTTGAGATAGTTTTCGTATATCGTGTAGAGATAGAGAGATATAGAGAGCGAGAGAGCGTTCATGGCACAACAAAGAGAAGCGGGCACAAGCGCGTATTACAAATCCGCATTGAGCATAGGAGACAATCAATCAAAATTGTTGTCCAAAATGTTATCGATAACATTTTACAACTAATTTTATTTCAATTGAAGACGTCGATTTTTTGCTTAACGTTTTTTTTTTTTGAGATATAAAGTTAAAGATACATTTGGTGCAGAGAGCTGCAGCGTCGAAAAAGCGCAATTGAATTTTTTTATTGGTTACAAAGCTACATAGACCATATACCATATTATAGCTACACAAACACACACACACACATGTACATGTACACACAGCAAAATGCGTATACGTAATTTTACTCAATAATATTACTCATACGTTATGTATTCATGGCATAGCAAGTAGACTGACTGTATGCTAAGTGTTTTCGACGAAACATTTACGATGTGAAAATTTTGTAAAATAATAAAAATAATTGAAATGAATATATGCAAGAACACATAAGGATAGCGTATATAATGGTTTTTAATAGGTACATAGTTAGGTAGATAGATATCTGTAGCACAGAGCACGCAGCTTAAATGTATCTTTGTTATGATATTGGTTCTGTTTATATGAATTTTTTATCGTTTTTGGCATTTTTAACTGAACACTTAAATGACGCATATGTTGGTAATAATTATTTTTAATACACTTTTGTTTACATACCAAAAAATCGATTGAAAAATGATTCCTTATTAGTGTCATCTGCGTGTGTTTTTGGTTTTGTTTTTTTTTATTTTGAATTTTTTTTGTATAATTGATAGATATCAAATGAGGTGAAATACTTTTGTTATACTTTTATCAAAATACTTGTTCAAAATATGTCAGCTAAGAATGCAAGTTAAACTAAAAATGATGATAAGTGCAGGGATACGGGTTTTTGGTTTTGTGGATTGATCAGTTAAGGTGAGCGGGCTACAAGAGGTTTGACAGCAATGCATTTTATCTTTTTTGGAGAGGGCAACTACACAGCGCACTAGTTTACTTGGCATGACTCGAACTAAGATACAAGATTTTGATGCTGAGTTGATATTGATATTTGTCGATATTTTGATTTGGTTTTTGAATTTTTAAATACCAGACTTGCGAAACAAAAACGTGATACACAAACAACTTAAAAGAACTAAGTACAAGGTGGGCTTTGAGTTTAATTTTTTTGCGAAATTAGCGATGCCTAGCCGTATTTTGAGATAAAGTAATCAGTAAGAAGGCTATTTTGTAGTTTTCTGTAATACTTAAAACGAATAGATAAAACATTTTCTAAGGTTTTCTTATAGGAAAACGCTAATTGCTGCAAATAGTAAGTCAACTTAAGTCAATCAATATTTGCTGTGTGTCTTTAAGCTTGAAATCTTCCTATTTAGCTTGACTACTTCATGTATTTTTACTCCTATATCATTTTACTCCTGTATTGATATATCTCCTATACCATCTTTCACGCCTTAAAGCTCTGTTGCAGCTCTTCTTTTTCTACAACTTCTTCTTCTAACTTATTTTCCTACTTTTAAGAAAAGCATTAAGGCAATTTGCTCTTCTAAGTGACAGCACATAGAGTTTCTAAGAGCAAAAGGAGTTTTCTATATTCAATTTCCCTCTCCCCAAACTCTTATTGAGTATTCACTATGTTAAGGTCAAGGCAACTAACCATCAAAAAATATTTTTAATGCTTCTACAACTTTGAAAGTTTTTATGGCTTGAAGGTCGCTGAACTTAAAACTTCTCAAAAGCTTTTGGCTGGTCAGTGCAGCTTTTGGTTCCCACCATCTAAATGGCGTGAGTAAAGCCAATCTATATTTAACCCTTTTAAGCTATTTTTGTATTTTTTTCAAAATTTTTGTTGCCCATTTGGTGCAACTATTTGTTCATTTTCCGTAAGCTCTAGCGAAACACTACAAACCTCTCGCCCAACTTTTACACACACTCGCGACCCGACTAGGCATCACATTCAGCTAACAATCGATAACAAAAATATCCTAAACGCAAAACATACAACATCAAATGAAATACATAACAAATTTGGTTTCTTTAATATTTGCGTGGGTTGTTGGGGCACTAAATTAATTTGCACTTTTTGAACGCAATTTCCGCACATTTTTGGTGAAATCAAGAAACCGAAATCCAAAATGGAATTTTGTCATTTTTTGATAATTTTCGCTTAATTTAAAGTTTGCTCGTGTTCAATTAAAATAAAATTAATTAATGTACAATTTAGGTCTTACTGTAGTGAGCAGAATCTAGAAGCATAAAAAAAACAAAAATAAATAGACAAAAAATGTAAAAAAAATAAACAATCGATAAGTCAGGGGCACAATAGAATACACGAATAAAAAACGAAGTTACAATTTGCATTAATTTCAAATTGGAAATTCCAATTAAAAAATTCTTTTCTTTTTTTTTTGTTTTTATTTTTTGCACAAAGTGCAGCAAAAAAAAAAGAAGAAGAACAGCTAAACTTTTGTTTGAGTGTAGACAGTGGATTGTGTCTCAGCTATGGGTTGGGGGTTGTTGTCTGGGCTCTGTGTAGGTTGGCTAGGTTGGGTAGGTTCGTGGGCTGCCTGCTTTTGAGCACTTCATTTTGAGTATCTTTGGACTAAAGAACCTTGCGCTTTCTTGTTAAAACATCGTATTATGTTTGTTGTATGGCTTCTGTTGCCAACAGAAAATATTTGACATTGGTTTGAGTAATTTGGTTAACAGGAAATTGCGTTTGCTTTTTTTTTTTCTAGTTGTTGTTGGGTTAGGGTATACGCTGTATTTTTTTTTTTTGCGTTTTGTTACGGGTAGCCATGTTTTGGGGAATCAGTTTGAAATGTGTCATTTGGGAGTTTAATTTCGTGTTTGGTGCTGATAAATTGAGTTTGATGATGTTGCCTACTATTGTCCAACACTTACCCGGCGCCAACTGTGGCTCGCCAAGATGCACTCGAAAGCTGACATCCTTCTCATAGCTGCTTTCCTCGATAATGGCCAGGGATATAAATTGTCTGCAAGAGATACAAGTTAAGTGAATTAGTCAGAGTAAAGACGACACGACATCAAGTAGGTAAGCTCGCAGCTCAGACAGCTTCACTCCTAGACTTCACTCAACGACACCACTCCTCGACTCCACTGCTAGACTAACTTCCTCTCTCTCTCTCTCTACTTATGCTAATAAGCAGTTTTAATCAAATTTATGCCAGCGTCCTAGGCTTTAGTGCTTTGTCTAATCGCCCGAAAGGCACAACTCTCGAATCCTATTGCTGAAAACATTGATTAATGAGCTGGCCTTGGCTAAATGGCCACAATCTTGACACTCCAAATGGAGCTCTCTGAAATTTATGGGGCGGCATAACTGACGGGTACTGTGGTAAGTGCTCAACGGTTACACTTGGTCTGGCTGTGCCGTACACATATGACCACATGCAGCGAGGTGTGTTAGTAACGTTAGCCGTATAAATGGAATTTTTGATATAAGTGATTTCGATTATATCAAAATGACTTAGCTCCATGAAACAGCTTTAGTATGAGCACCTTGAAAAACAATGTTTTTAACTTTTCTTCATCACCCACGGCATATATTCTTTAGTTATTTCCTCTACATTAATCACCAACACATACAAAATTTATGGATATTTTGAAAATTGATTCTTAAGTATATTATTAGTAAACAATTTTATAATCTGTCTTTTAGCGACATTAAGTATATATCGCAATTTATCGATATAAAGTAAATAATCGATATAAATCAAATAGTTGCTACGAATATGTTCTCAAAAACTTAGAAATTGTTTTCAATTCGTCGACATACTGAAATATGAAAGTAAGATAGAATATCAATATGAATTTATAATTTAAAAAAAACGTTTTCGTACTCTATTAGAAAATGTGAAGAATAGAAGAAAGTGTGACCCGTAAAAAATATTTTTTTTTTCGCTATCAGCTCCTGGTGGACACAGAGAGTAATAAGATACAATAGTAAGATGTTATATGAACATGTCGAATTCTTAAGAGTTTGTGTTCAAAACATCGTTTTCCAACACTAAGAAAATGTCTTTAATGTCTTTAAGCGTTGCTGAAAAGTGTACCCCTAAAAAGTGTACCCCTCAAATGTATTTTTTTTCACTGTCAGCAAGGGGTATCCACACTGAAAGAACCAAGACAGTATTATATTGCGATATGTTTGATGTATCTTGAAAAATCTTTTAAAAACTTTTAGATAATATTTGCAGAAATCATCGAAAGAGCCCAATCGAAGATACTGAGAACCATCACTGATGCACCGTGGTACGTTCGTAATCAAAAAACATTCACAGTGATTTATTCCTACTTCCGGTCAGAGATGAAATAGCCCAAAAAATGGAAAAAATCGCATCAAATTACATGCTCGTCTAAATAGCCTTGCGAAGGAATTAAAACGTATCTAGCCAAACTCGGCTGTGTCGTAATACCAATTCAACGCTACATATTGGGGCCATATAAACTCATATCGAATATATGTAAATTTTCAGGATTTATAGATTTATTGTTAGTCTCATGATGGACAGCTCCAATAAATAAAGCATAGTATCAAGAACAAAAAAAAATATTGTTATAATGTCCATAATAAGTTTGTGTAAAAACTGTGTGCTTTTTTCCCACTGTCTGCAAGACAATGGGAACACACACTGAGTCCCATATTGCAGCGTATAAGACCCACTTGCCATAAATTTCACTACATAAAACATTCCCCCAAATCTACATACTCAGCTTTAAAACTTTTGCAGCTCAGCTCGCTTCACATATTTGTGGCTAAAATCAATGAGCACGCAAAAGCACATTATGGCACTTTATATGGCTGAAATAGCCCAGGGACCCACGCCCACTAACACACTCACCCACTCATTCAATACCCCCACACACACTCGAGAGAACACACGATGTATATGTTTCTATAGTATTATTTATAAGCCTTGGCTATGATTATGTAAATAAACAAATTATTACGTATACGCATCGTTTGTTTATAAACAAACACTTGCGCCTTTTACGCGCAAAACCGATTCGATTAGTTTATTTTACTCAAAGCAAAATTAATTATTATTATATAACAAAAGCATGAAATTATGAATCACAAAGCGTATAATGATCTATGACAGTGATTTCAAGCTCATTCTGCCACAAATGTTGGCCATTATGCGATTAAGGAGCGATTATTTAATAGCAGTAAAAGCAACTCTTCCATATGAGTGAAAATTCTACATTTTTAAGCATAAAAATGAATAAGTTTGTTTCCCTTCACTATGGTTGTCGCTCCAAAGGCGTAGAGTTATCTCTATTAATATTTGCGCGAAGAGGTGAGGGACTTATAGTTTATAGACGGTGTCTTTACTTGATAGATATTTTCTCGAACTTTTTCCATATATTTATTTGCTAGCCATGATAGTGCTAGACAGGGAGACAGCGAGCAATCGAAACAACGATTTTCCGGCTTAGAAGCGAATTCGCTACCACTACCAAAGCCCACATTTACAAAGCATTTCCTCAGTAATTGTGCAATGGAAACATTCTATTAAGTGGAAAAGCAATTTTAAGAGGAACGATAAAATGAGTCTTGACTCTTGGGATTCTTACCCACAACCTCATGATTAGCAGGCAAGCTACGAGGCCCCATATGGAAAGAAAAAATAAATGAAGAAGGAACACAAGCAGTATTGTCACGATGGCACTGCACTGGAATCCCCAAGGCAGCAGACGGATTGAAAGACATAAGGCGACCTGGAGAAGATCCATCCTTAAAGAATTGACCCAGGCGAATTTAGTTTTGATGCAAGGTGTACATGAAACTGTGTCAGAAAGGGGTGGACACAGAGAAAGAAGGCAGTTAAATATTAAATCAACAAGTCGCACTAACATAGAGATAGAGCTAAACAGACGACGCAAAACATGGAAGGTTCTAGTAGAGGCCCTAAGTTCCCAAGCGAGAAAATGAGGAGAAAAACTTAAAACCTTAGTATTATAGAAATTTCTTAAGTAAAATTTTTAAAGAGTTAAGGTTGAAAAAAAAGGTATTTCCTAGGAGAAATGAAAGAGTATTTAATTGTATATGTTCGAAAGTTTTTGATTTTGATTTGATGCAAATAAATTCTGATGCCCAAAAACCTAAGAATTATAAGATATGCACTAAGCCTGCTGAAGATTTAATTTCGGTTTACATTTTTTTATAATAAATCTCTTTGTTTTGAGATAACTACCAAGCCACTTTAAGATTTCATTCCAGCCTTTTTAGATAATCGTAAAATTTCAGGCTCTGAAATGGTATTGAAAGCAATATGGGATTGGGTTGTTTGAGATTTAGAGTTGGTGGACTCAAGGGTTGAGATGTCAACTAAGCTGGCTCAAGATTTCATTTGGATTAAAGTGTTCTGATGACAAATCTCTTACTTTTGGCAGCAGTTTCAGATAATCGCAAAGTATTTGGTTCTGAATTATGTTAAAATCAATACGCATTTGGTTTGCTTTATAATTGAATTTTGAGTCAAGAAAATGAAATAATTGAGCTATCGATCAAATTCAAAAACTAGGCTTTCCGTCTGACAGGCTTTTCACCAACATCAGAAAAGCATATAAAACAAATAATAAAGAAAGGGACTCCATGTGGAATAGATAGCTATAATTTTAAAGTTGTAAATAATGTGCGCTGAAAAGTTAGTAATGAACGCGAAGTTTCCATCACGAAGAGGTTAAAGGATAAAGACTCAGCTTAATAATATTTTTAAATAAAAGTATTTACGGCCGTAAGTAAGCCTTATAAACTGAAGCTCATATAAGAAGTTTATTTCAAAATTCAAGCAATATAAGGCCAATCTTTTCGCAATCTTTACAATTAAGAAAACAATTTCATAAAAGATGAAGATTTATGATTAGCTTTAAAAAATGTACCCTCAGCACACTTCCAAGTGTGTCAAAGCTCAGGCTATCAAAATATGTGAAATTCGCTTAAAGCTCAACGGATATAAAAAAAAATTTTACTTCCTCGCAAATAATCATAATATTTTTATATATGTTGACTTTATAGCGTCTATAAAAAACACATACTCTACTTGACGAACTGCTCGACAAACCTATAATATTTACGATTAAAGAAATGCCAAGAGTACAAATAATACTATAAATAAAGTGTAAATAAACGCACTTAATACGGTTTTGTTTATTTAAACGTAGTTCTGAGGTTAGCAAAAAACAAAAAAAAAAAAAACTCTGCGAACATTTTTATGATTTTGTTTATGGCCTCAAAATATATACAAAAAAAAAAAGTAAAGAGTATTGCACGAACAAACCTATCATAAATTCAAAGAACAAAAATACCTCTACTGCCCACAAAATAATTTGATTTCCATTTCGCGCGATAAGACAAGCCAAATTGGTCAAAGACTTTACTTCGCTGCTGCATGAATGATTGTGCCCGCTTATGGACTTCATAATAAGCAATTTGTTAATGAGTATATAGCTGCAGTTTGAAAAATTCTGGTCGGTCTATTATTTAAACAACTTTTGCACAAAAAAATGTTCTCTGACTATTCTATTAATTTTGCTTTTTCTTTTCAGGCACATTTCACTCACGTGCTTTTGAAAAGATCCAAGAGCTGTGACCACATTCGTAGTGGGAGGTTTGTAGAAAATGTGAAAAGTTTTTGGCATTTAATGTGAGTTGGTCATTTTTTTATGTCAGTAGCAGGTCATAAAAAATAAATTCTGCTTCTATGAAGGGGGGTTGTTGTGTGTGCTCTATGTGCTCTCTACTCTGGTCTTCTTTAACGAGCCAAATAAATGAGCCAATGTTTGGATGTTAAGTATACGCCACCATGCACACACATAGGCAACTATACACGTAGAACGATGCAAAACTGATTACGTGACTTTCATTGAGAAACAGCGGGTAGGTAGAACATGACCTGCCCCATTACGGTGACCATACAAAAAATTTCCATAAGAAAAACTTTGTACATTCAAAGCATACAAAAATAATATTTGGCTTGGGAACTGGGTAGAAAGAGCTGCAGAATAGGGAATACACTTTAGGGAGGCAAAGAATGGAAACGCAATAAAAACGTTTCTTTCTACCACCACAGCATAAATAGCTCCTTCACTTTCGAAAGTATATGGTTCTACTAAATTTTCTATAGCTTTTCCAAGCAAGTTAAAATTGGTTCTTATAATATTCGCATGAGCTTGACATTTTTGCATATCCAAAAATGTTCCATTATGGCGGAAATATCTTAATATTTTTTGCTTATTATTATAGCAGTGATGACATTTCTTTAGATGTGGGACTGTTGGAGAAAATCATGACTGGAACAATGACTGATGACAAATGTGCTCATTGAGAAGAAGGATAATATGGATCTAGTATATTACCTTAAGTTTTTCTAAGCAATCAAAAGCTGGCTCTAATAATAGTCGCTTGAGTTAGACATAAACATCAATAATATACATAAAAGTCTTACAAGACATATATGGATGCAATTAGAAATTTTGAAATGCTGCCAAACAATATTGTAATATGGATAAGAACTCAATACTGATTATAATTAAAGTGACAACATTTCCACAAGATAAGGGACTGATGAAGAAAAATGTGAATCGAAAATTTATAGCATCCGGAGCGATTAATGGAGATGGCAAATGTGTTTATTGTGGAAAAGATATGAATACACTTAGTTTTGTAAAGTTTTTCGATTGCTTGGAGATAAAATGATACTTATCATAGTTAGATGAGATTAGAGGGTTTTGCTATACGGATGTAATTAGTTTTAAAACGTTGCATAATAATATAGAAAAATTGGCAAGCCCCTAAAATCTTAACTTAATAATAAGAGTGAAAACATTTCTACAAATTGCGAGACTGTTGGAGAAAATTAGGAAAAATTATGATACCTAACATCAGGCGCAATTAATGACAGATAATAAGACTAAATCTCTAATTTTTTTTTGTTCCTGTCCTATATATTTCAATGATGAAAGTCTAGGGCGCATTAACTGTTGAACTGTTGCAATGTTTGACATTTAGATTTGGACTCGAGAGTTGAGTTGTATATCTCTAAATCTCCTTTTAGGGTCTCTTAACAGCGTCAGCACTTTCAGATAATCGCAAAATGTAAGGTTCTGAATTTAAGTTAAATACAATACGCAATTGGATTAGTTGAGTTTTGGATGTGGACTCAAAAAGCTGAAATTTAAAAAATTAGTCTTTATATATGACAATTTTTAACCAGCATCAAAACTTATAAAACAATTACTGTTTGAAAACTAAATCGTAATTATTTTTCTATGCTTTAATCTGGCTTATATTTCTATATCTCATTCTCAATTTTCGGAGATTGCACAAAAATAACTTTGGAAAATAAAAGTTTGAAAACTTCCTCAAGAAAAAAAAAAAATGCAGCCAATGACTCTGAAAACCTTCGAAAGAAATATTTTTAACTCGAAATAACGAATATATTTCACATCCATGTAGTTGTTCTTGAAAATATTTCCATACGAATGTTAAGCGTATTGCTTAGTAAATTCTAAAAATAAGGCCAGTAGAATACCATCTTGTTAACTTTCTTAGGCATATTCTTTGAAAATACAGCCTAACTATTCAAAATAATTGGATTTGACAGATATCGTTGGAAATCTTCTCTCAGACGAATCCTGAAAGTTAAGCCACCCTATTTACTTTAGAGTAAAACTTTTAAAATCCATTTAAAATAGCTTCATATCATAAAACTGAAAGACTTTCAGACTATGTCGAAGGTGGGGGAACCCAAGTGAAAGCCCCTATACTTAGAAGTCTCGGGCATCATAAATGTATAAATTTTTGTAGCCGGATCATAAATAAACATACCCACGAGCTGGCCTAAAGGTATTAACAGCGCATTAGATTTGGTACGATTTGGGCATGACCACATTTATGGCACCCCATTGAGGGACTTACTACTGCCAAGGCACGGCAAACTAATCTTATCGCAATCATAATCAGGCGGAGACTCAATAATCTGGGGGAACCTTTGCGTTGAACGTGGTACTGGCCAAGCAACAGTCTTGGCGAACATGTTGCGCTTGTCATACATCACGTTTTTGGGGTTGCTGGCTTTGCTGCACTGCAGCGCCATTTGGGCAGCGCCGCAGTGTGAAGGCAGCATTGAATATTGTCATGATCGTCGCATGCATCCGGAAGAGCTGGAACAGCTGCGTGCAACAAAATTGAGTGCACGTTTGGAGCAGGAACAAAGCACTGAGTACTGGCGTGAGCTGGGTACGGCGCATGTAAAGGCCAAACTGGCGGAGCAGCCCAACAGGCAAAAGGCCAAAAATGTTATTATGTTTCTGGGTGATGGTCTGGGCGTTACGACCATTGCGGCTGCACGTAATTTACTAGGCGGTGAGGAGCAGCAGCTGAGCTTTGAGAAATTTCCATTTACGGGATTTTCGAAAACCTACTCCGTGGACAAGATTGTGCCGGACTCGGCTTGTACGGCCACGGCTTATTTGTGCGGCGTTAAAGCACAGGAGGGTACAATAGGTGTAAATGGTTTAGTGGAACGCACTGATTGCAAGGGTATGCTGGACGAAAGCACACATGTGGACTCCATAGCACGTTGGGCTTTGGATGCAGGCAAATGGGCGGGTTTGGTGACGACGACGCGCGTGACACATGCCTCTCCCGCCGGTGTCTATGCACATATAGCTGAGCGTGATTGGGAAAATGATGCAGAGGTGGCCAAGGATTGTGCAGGCACTGAGGGCGTTACGGATATAGCCTATCAGCTCGCACGCGGCAAAGTGGGCAGTCAGCTGAAGGTTATCATGGGCGGTGGACGGCATAACTTTGTTACAGAGAATGGCAAACGTGCTGATGGCTTGGATTTAATCAAGGAATTTAAGGATGCACACGAACAAAATGTCTATGTGTCCACCAAGGAAGAGTTGCTCAAGGTGGATATAACGAAAACGCAGCGTTTACTGGGTTTGTTCAATGATGATCATATGGACTATCATTTGGAAAAAACTGAGGAAAATACACAGCCCACGCTGGAGGAGATGACGCGCAAGGCGATAGAATATATGAACCAGAGTGAGGAGGGTTACTTTTTATTCATCGAAGGTGGACGCATTGATCAGGCTCATCATATTAATCAGGCACGTGAAGCACTGGATGAGACTGTGGAATTCTCCAAGGCCATTGCTGCAGCTCGTGAGCTGACTGATGAACAGGAAACTTTGATTGTGGTTACAGCAGACCATTCGCATGTGTTCAGCTATGCGGGATATGGCGTAAGTTTTTGAATTGCAGTATCCTAGTTTTGAGTGGTTTAGGGATATTGGGTTGGATTCTGAGAGGGAATAAAATTCACAACAGGTTATCCGTAAGAGTGATAAGCATTTTGGGTTGGAATAATGAAGGCCATTTCCATCTTTTACATTATTAAGTAAAATAAGCATGAAGTCATGGAGGGAACAGGGATCACGACAGATTATTTTTTTGAGTGATAAGTATCTCATCATTAATGAAAATCGAATTGACATGTGGTTGGTGGAAAGAGTTAATGGAGAAATGTGACATGGAGCTTATTGACGAGAACAAATTACAGTGGATTACACTTTTAGGCAATTGAACAGACGCAAGGTTGACAAAGGAACAGGGGTATTAAGTTCTGAATTTCTTGTAAAGATCAAAGTGTATCACTACAGAAAGTGGGAAGGGTACATACGATGGGAAAGGGTGTACCAAAATCGAAATCGAGATGCTCCTAGTCAGGCTTTCCGTTGGGTACATGTCACATGATGTTGAGTGAGAATAAAAAGGGAACGATGACCAAGATTAAATTACGGACTAATCGGAAACTCAGACTAAAAATTATTTTCGATTCTGTACTCCATTTAAAGTTTTTAAAGATGGTTGCTTATACTCCCCTCCCATTCACTTCCCCTTATAGTATCGTGGCGATGACATTTTCGGCAAAGCTTCCAACAATGCCGGCGACGGCAAACCATATATGATTTTGAACTATGCAAATGGTCCCAGCTTTGAGCACTACTATGATGCTACCGAAGCCAAGCGTGTCGATCCCACCACTGTCATTACAGGCTCTGCAAAGGATCGATTCCCGGCTGGTGTGCCAATCGACATGGATTCCCATGGCGGTGATGATGTACCCGTTTACGCTTCTGGTCCTTGGTCGCATTTGTTTACGGGAGTCTATGAACAGAATACCATACCACACTTCATGGCCTACGCGGCGTGCCTGGGCGATGGACTAACCATGTGCAAGTAAGACACGCTCAAAGGGCGTGGCAGCTGCATGTCTTCTGGCAGTAACAATTAAGTGCTGTAGTCGGTGGCTCATTAAATCGCTGCGGGCTACTTTATGGCAGTTGCATGCACTTGGAACGTCTTATTAAGTATTAAGCCCTGTGCCCCCCCTCCCAACACATACTCCCAAGATACACACGCACACTTAACTCTCATTTATTGCAAATTCAATTAAAACGATTTTCAACAATTTCACTGACTTTTTACTTGACTCACTGTTACCACATCTGTGTGTGTGTGTGTGTGACTTTGGCAAAACTTGTTCAAGTTGCATGCAAAACTTTGGCAACCATCATAACTGAGGGTTCCTTTTTTCGCTAACGTGTCGGCAGCATTTAATTCTTAATCTTAAACACTTGCAGCAGACTGGGTTAGCACCTGGTAAGTATACGCCCTGTTGGCATGTATGCCATCAACAGTTGTAGCCCCCCGCGCCACAGATGGGTTAATGGCAAAAACGCAAACACAAAACCCATAAGCCCCATTTCCCAAAACTCACCCCCACTTACTTTCGCTTACATTTATGCGAGTTTAATGCAAAATGCATTGGATTCAAACTCTATGCAAATTACTTGCAAATTATAATGGAGCAGCTCCGGGAACCAGAGAACTAGCATCAGAACCAGCGCATTCGAAGACTGTATTTAGAGGTAATTAGAATACGTAGCGCCAGTCATTTGAATGCAAAATTTCAAGAAAATCAATTGTAAATGAAAAAAAATGGCGTAGATTATGTTCAACATGAACGACTTGTTGATACACTAAAATGTGTGACACATTGTGCTGCACGATGAGCGAAATTTTTGTTTTACTTGGGATAATTTGAAGTCTTGAAGAATGGTGCCCCAATTGAAAATTTTTTAAGTTAGCCTTGATTAGAGGAGAATCTCATTTTTGAAGAGAAACACTATTTTTATAAAGAAGAAAGTTTCGTTGCTGGAAGTTCCCTTTGAGGTTTAAGGTTCTGCTAAAATAGGCAACTCGTGAAGATAAGCAAGTCTGAAAATAATGAGATTTTGGTCACTCTCTACGTGACTTATCATTCGCAGCAGATTAACCACAAACTACTAGAAGAAGATACTCAATTTGTACGGCACCCAATTTGCTGGCTTATCATTAAATTCGAATTCTATTAACGCAACGGAAATTGTTTGCTGAGTTACTGCCAGTTATTTTACGAATTGAGTTTGAATTCAACATAGATCTTGATTCTGTCAAGCCTTCAACCTGCCATCTTTAAATTTTTTTGAATCTGGACACTCATTGTCTTCGACATGTCAAAACCAAGCTCTGCATGACTTATCTATCGGCGAAGATTCACCGCACACCTCCAGAAGCATACGACGGGCTTTACCTGCAATACTTCTTTCTTTAAAAGCTGAAATCAAACCTAGCCGCAAGCAGCGTTTATTTAACACAATTCTGGTTAGAAAGCGCCACTGATGCACTACGATTATTGACCACAGTTGTGAACTCTATTCAATACAATACGTGATAGCTCCCTATAGAGCTGGAACCTGTAGGTTCGGTTCAGCGATCTTTAAACAGCGCAACCGTATTAATCTGTACAAACAATCGGCTCAGCCTGGAATGCAAATCGTGAAACGTTTTTGCGACAATAATGCAGTTTCGCTTTTCTGCCCGACGCTATTCCAGGCAATGCACTTCGAAATTTGAAGTGTCTCAAAAAATGCTTAAAAATGGATAAAGGCCACCCAATGCTGAAAATGTAGACCGGTGTTTGGCTACAGGTCTCAAGATGATAATTCACGCCTCAATTTTGCTTCTAATGTAGTGCGGGACTACTGCGCTATTGGGCAATGTATCTAGACAGAGAAAATGCGTTCTATTCTCTACTTATAGAAGAGCTTTGGGGCGCGACGCATATTAATATTTTCATAGCGCAAATGCTCTGCGACATATCATAACAAGCATATATCGATTCTTCAATTTCTTGTAATCAATTCAATATATCATGCGGGGAAAGACTTCTTCTCCCTTCCTTTCATTCCCTTTCAACCAACTTTAATTACTAATTTACTCCATTTTATTTACGTCATGACAGCGGCGACCTTCGTGCGCTCAATGCATATGTGGCGTATGAGTAATATGAAAAATTGCGCACAAATTGAACGCAATGGCAAATATGTCAAATGCGTTTGTCAATTTTCTAGTTTCAATTTCCGATATGATTGAAAGCAAAATTATATCCGTCCCCATACACCCACACATACCACACACTGCTGAAGACCTCATTTCCCTCGTTGTGACAGCGCAAACAATCCCGCTTCCCCCCCTCTCTAACCATAACACTTCACCCCTGCCAACGCGTTCATTCATTGCTAATTTTGTTGTATTGCCAGCAGCATTTCCGCTATTTGATTTCAATGGCGCCGCCATTGCCTCTATCTCTGCACACACACAGTCTCACACACACTCTCCCACACATATACTCTTCATATGTTAAACAATGTTTAAAACGTCTATTGATTTTGTAAAACTATCAAGTGAACAAGCAAGCCAACTAACCAACCAACCATGCAACAATGCAACCAACCATGCCACCTATATAGGCTGCAACAATCATGTCTGGCCCACGTTGTGACCATCGTTGCTGCCTGTGGCAAAGTCAAAGCCAAAACAAAAACTGCAAAAGCCAGAGTCCACAGACAAAGACACAGATAAAGACAATGACAAAGACATTGCAGTGTGGCAAGTACAATTGGCATTGCCACTTCTGTTATTATACTCTCACCATTGAAGTTTATCGACTAAGTGGGGGAGCTAATGCTGTGTGGAAAATCTTAAAGATTTCACATGACCATAGGCAAAATAATCCATTTGTATCTTGTTCTCTACAGCTATAGTTCTCAGGCTTCATTCCCTGCTTCTGGAAGACCAAATCGCTGTGGCTCAATAGAACGTCTTAGAAATCTATTTTCCATAATGTGGAACAAAATTTTGTGAATAGTTAAATCTACAATATAAAAAACCTTAACGGTGAAAATTCGTTTTGTAGTAGTTAGTTTCCAGCGGTAAATTTTCAACTGTTATTAAATAAAAAAATTGTTTGAATTAGTCTCAGTAAAGCCACCTAGATTTGGGCAAAGAGCAGACTGGTCTGCAAATTAAAATGGTGGGAAGCTGTAGACATTTTAGCATACAGGTGTTGCTTGGCATACAGCTGGCAAAAGAATCCCGGAATAATTCGGGGATGACTAAAAAAATCAAGTGCTTTCTTGTATAAGGCAATAATTGAATAAACACCTCACTTGTGGTTATCGTGAAAGTTTTCAACATGTTGAATAAAATCTGTTGCTTTAGAATCATTAGATTACGGAATACTGCAGATAGAGGTGTTCGTTGGCAGGGAGTTGACAAGAGAATACATTACCTACGAAAAGAGTAAAGCTGAAACACCTACAATTGCAGTTACCGTGCGTATTTTGGTGAAACAAGCGGTTCAATACAAGTTCAAAGAACAAAAAGAAAGAAGATTGGCTAAACAAACAACCAGACCAAACAAATTCTACGCATTTAGGATCGATATTACCAAGGGGTATGATTCCCTAAAAATAGTTTTCTCAGAAAATCTAAAGCACAAAGCATTTAAAGCCACATTACTTTTTGTAAGACTAGCCAAAATATTCATAGGATAATAACTAAGCGGGCCAGAGGTGTGTATGGTTCTCTAATCTCGACCTCTTCTAATAGACAAAACAAAATCATAATTTATTCTATCGACAT
Organism: Chymomyza procnemis; assembly: GCA_035046065.1. Lineage (NCBI taxonomy): Eukaryota > Metazoa > Arthropoda > Insecta > Diptera > Drosophilidae > Chymomyza > Chymomyza procnemis. The sequence continues at coordinate 3,106,105 of JAWNOJ010000026.1, forward strand.
TATGTAAGAGACTTTAAAGCTGTTTAAAATTCGTTAAGATTTTATGGCCGCTTAAGATTTCAATTTTAAGTTTTTACGATTTGTCTCATTTTCGTCAGATTTCGTCGTGACTCACGATAATTTGCACTTTAATTAGAAAAAAGTGATCACTCTCCCATTTTTCTCTAACTTGGTTCAAATTCAGTGAAATCCTTGTGACCAACGACTTTTATTTAGTAAAAATCTCACCTTTGCTAGGAGACTTCAAAACACAAATCATACTAAATGGAATAATAATGTAACCTTTAGGTATGATTATAAATCGAATTTTGACAAAATTCGTCATTTTGACGTAGTCATTGTTAATTCATAACTCCAAGCGGTCCAAGTTGTATTATTATTCCTGTAGCCATTATGAACTACAACTTCGAATTTTTGGACATTATTTTACAAATTTTACTGCCGCAAGTTTTTATATGAGTAGAGTATATGACAGTCGACCTAATACAGCTGTAACTGTCGCAATTGTTAAGTTTCACTGTTTGTTCGAATGTGGTTACCCAGTTGCTGGCTAGACCCAGTCAGGGTTATTTGCTGACCAGCCGCGAAATCCGATTGTGTTGCGGCTTCTGCAGCTCGAAAGTTTTCCTTGAGCTTAAGGAAGCGAGAGAACACTTTCAAACATATGCAGATTGTGTGGCAACAAGTTTGTTGCAAGTACTTTTGGGCAATGGAATATGGTTGAGATTGTAATAAGTTGTTTTGGGAAGCGTAAAATGGCAAAGACGTTTAACAGAATAGAGTATAAAGATTTTAATAAGCCATCGTTTAAGGTAAAGATGATGTCTTTATTAGAAAGGCGGTTATCCAAAAAAATGGAGATTGTCTTGGAAGAAATATTGTATGTCTTAAATAGACATTTTTGTGATGTCTTCCGATTTTTCTTCCCTAATTTCGTTAACGACTAGTATTCTACTCCTTAATATTCCTCAAATAGTAATGTTTGTGTTATCTTTTGATTTGAAGCTTAAAAACTGAAATGAAACCTTTAATTAAGTTAAGCAGATATGCTATTATCAGTATTCTTCCCTCACACTTTGTAAGACTTATAATGTTAAGTTTTTAAACAAACTTTTCTGAAAGTGGCAACACTTTCAAGCCGCCAACTCACCATCATGTCTTCAAATATGAACACTTGTCCTCCATACTCCATCATACTCGTAAAACCCACTCTATGGGTAACTCTAGCTAAATGCCGCAATTAGTCTTAAATTCCGCACTTCAACACATGCAAAATCCTACCCATAAACGTTTCCAACAAAAATCCCGACACAAATTGATAATGCCAAAGACACCTGGAAGTGTGCAGCCCTATGCCGCAACAAATGGGTCTACAAAAGAGCAAATAATAAAACTACATTGGAAAAATAAAAAAAAATATATAGAAAATATAGCAATTTGCATAGCAATGAGTGAGGCGTAAGTCCCTGTCAGGTAGAAGGTGGTAGGCAAAACTTTGTGATGGGCGCAACCTCCAAAGCCCCACCCCATCTAGGTACGCGGAAAGTACTCGGTAGTTCAACTTTTCAACAGGCTTCGCTGCATATCTTATTATTGGGTCTTGGTCGGGGTCTGGGTCTGGGTCTCGGTGTTGTTTCTGGTTCTTGCCTGTTGTTAGTGGTTTTGAATTTAAAATTCAAGGTAAAATGCCAAAAGGTACGACAAAATGCTTAACAGTGAGAGTGGCAGCGAGTTTGAAAGTATGAGAGAGAGAGAGAGAGAGAGAGAGAGAGCGTGTCTACGTCACTGGGGGTCTTTGTCGTACAGTTTTGCTCGAGAGCAAAGTAATGCAAATGAAAATGCACGAAAAGTTTTGCATATTATTGCGATAGCAAGTTTTCACTATGGCATAATTTATAATTTTAGTTGTAAAATGCAAAATAGACAATATACATATAATATGTATCCAGCTATATGGCGTATCTGTGTAGCATACTTATGAGCTGCGACTGTTATTGTATCGAAAATATTTATTTATGCATGCATAATGTATCTTTCGTTTTTATTTTAAACTTAAAATGCCGCCAATCGAATTATTTAAATAATTGTTTAACAAGAACGCAAAAAAAAAAAAATTAAAACAAATATAAATTGCTGATTGTCAATTTTCAAGGAATTTCAATAAAAATTAATTTCCAACAATGTTTATCAATCAACGAAGCATGAAAAATCATCAACGCATAATGAAAAAATTAACAAAAAATATAAAAAAATAAATAAGAAAATGCGATTATTGGAATGCTCTTTTTTAAAAGCTGTGGTATATATTGTAAATAATCATATAAGTTCATTAAAATAAGCCTTTGGAAAATGGCAGCAAAATGGTTTTTAATAATGAAAATGGGGAAAAATATTAATTTTGTGATAGAGCGATTAAAAGCGGAATATATCGAATGTGAAAAAGTGTTTTACTGTTTATAGATTTTTCTACGCCTTGAATATTTTTACAATTTTATGAAATACTAAACTCTAAAATAAATATTGTAGATCTCATTCAGAATTCTATATCATATATATATATATAAGTTGGATATTGGAACATATTTCTTTATTTTAAATATTTCGAAATAGTCAATGAAATAAATTTACTTTTAATTATCAATATTTCCTTTTAAACGTCGAGGACTTGTTTTTTGCAATTTATTTTTGGTTGAGTAATTTCTAAGTGGCGCACGAAATATTTCAAGTTTTCTAATTTTGATTAAATATATAAAAAAAATTAAAAAATATCTATTAAATTGCTAGGTCATGTTATAGTGAACGGCTGTACTTTTCAAATCGTCAAGGAATTAGCGTACCTTGGCACCGCGGTGAGCACCAGCAACAATATCATCCTTGAGTTTTAGGCGAAGAATCACAGTTACCCAGATGTGTTTCTATGGTCTTGGCAAGCAAATGTTTGGGGACACACTCTCGATGGCCAAAATTAAAGCTCTAAGCGATGTTTATACTGCCCCTGCTCTTACAAGGCGCAGCATCATGGGCCGCGTCAGGACGAATACAGCTGTGATCAGGGTATCCGAGAGAGAAATTCTACGCAAAATCTTGGGTCCCTTTCGGATTGGGTACGACTGCTGCGATCGATCGAACCATAAGCTGTATAAGCTCTATAAATACACAGATATCGTGTAGCGTATGACGGCACAACATCTGCACGAAGACGCTCCAGCGAGGAAGGTATTCGATGCGAAAGACAGAGGGAATGACCAAAGCTCAGATGGAAAGAACTTTGTAACTTTGCCAAAAAATATCGAAATTGATCGCATATACTTGAAAAAGATAACATAACCTTAAAATTTCTTATATTCTGACATAAAAATGGAATTTATAAATGCCGAGGTCATGCTGTGAGAGTGTAAGAATAAGCCTATCACGTTTGGATTTAATGATGTATGATATATATATGTATACGAAAAATTAAGTTTTTGAGTTTATAAAGCTATAAGTAGAAGGAAAAATATCGAAATCCATGGCCTAAACTTGAAAATGGAATAATGATAGCATAATCTCAAATTTCTTATATTCTAAAGTAAAATTCAAATTTTAATCGCCGTTTTGAAGGCAATCCCCATAGCTTCCGCAGAACTACAAAATATTGACCATTGACCATCATTGACCAGCAGCTAGAAGAGAAAAATAAGAGCTACTTCGAGATATTTAATTTCGTTTAAATTTTGCTTTAGTTTTATATTTTTACTTATATTAGAGATGAACTGAAATTTTTCAGAATTTAAATCTGTGAATTTCTGCGAAGAATTTTGGGGCCGGTAAGGGTCGATGACTCTAACTACCGTATTCGTACCAACGAAGAACTGCAGGAGACATTCAACGATGCAAAATTATCCGCCTATATCAAGTCACAAAGGCTAAGATGGGCTGGCCATGTCGCGAGAACACGCAACACGATTCTTAAGACAACGTGCTTTAACCGACCGGATGGAAGAAGAGTAGTTGGGCGACCGCGATCACGTTGGATAAATGGAGTTGAAGCAGATTTACAGAAACTAAACGTCGACAATTGGGAAGAAGCAGCGAAGGATAGAGACTATTGGAGACAAATTGTTCGAAAGGCCAAAGCTGAACTATAGCTGTAGGGCCAAGGATGATGATGATGATAATTCGTGATTTTAAAAAATACAAGATTTGCATGAAACAATAACTTGAAATTTATTTTCAGGATGTTATATTGGTCCTAAGTTGGGGTTGATGGTACTGCATGTCATAGGCAAAAGTTACAAGGAGCATTGAATGAAGTATTACAAATTTTTAAACTACCTAGTTTTTTACCCTTCATCTCTAAGGCAAAGTCAGATATTTACATAATTAAGGAAAATTCAGTCAGGCTGCTATTAAATGTAATACCAAATCCAGATATTATATTCTAAGCTGCGAAAGAGCTAATCTTTATAATATTTTGTGCATCTAACTCAAAAGGAAAATACTATATACTTTTTTTCAAGAACATTATATTTGCAGAACAGTATTTTTTCGTATAATAAGCTATTTAATAATTTATTAAACTTGTAAAAAATAAAACTCAAAACTTTTTCAGGCACAATTTTAGACTTTTTTCATCATAATTTACTTGCGTACCTTCGCCTCTAAGAAATCTCAGCTTTTCGAAAACAAAAATAAAATTTCAACTTTTTTTCAACCTCAGCCCTCGAAAACCATAACCATAAATTAAAATCAATAGCCTACATGTATGTATCCAATCTGTTTCGTTGCACAATCTTTGCTTTTCGTTTAAAAATTTATCAGAACGACAAAAAAAAGAGAAACAGAAACAGAAAACGTCGCCGGGAATTTTCGCATTTTAACGCATAAATTTATTGAAAATCAACCAAAGTTGCCTTTTTGTTGCCATTGTCAAAATTAATAAACTGTCTGGCAGAGGATATGTCTGTCGCCGGATACGACTCGTGGTCCTTGCCAGAAGCCAGCCAAAAGAAACCAGAGACTCTCTCTCTCTCTCTTGTCTATTGATTGGATGCTGGGTACTTGGCTGACATTAAATTAAATTACACACGGCTGTTAATTTCCATTTGGAGTGACTTTACGAGAGCTGCCAACTTCGTCTATGGCCATAAAGCATCAGCGTAGCAATGCGAGTTAATTAACATAAATTGTCATTATTATTAATTAAATTTTATTTGCTTAAAGCTGGGAATTCTGATTGACGCTGTTCGTAGCAATTTGCGCTTCGATTTGGCTCATTGCGCTCTTGTCGCCCCCAAAATACTTACGAACAATTTGGCTCATTAGGCAAGCCGTTAATAAACTAATCAGAACTTGGTTAATCAACTTTGCACCCACTAAAAACTAATCGATGTAATCGAAAAGTTTCGTATTGTTTTCAACACATAATTAAACGTAAGTAATGTGAATTGTTTTGGGTATAATGTGGGATGCACTGCGAGGACTAACGAAAAGTGATTAAGGGATAATTAGTGAGGAATTTATGATTGAAATATGGCAATAAAGGAGACTAATATGCTTAATACCTATTGTTTGTGCTGAAGATTAATTGTAGTGAAGCGGGTAAGGGAACAAAATATACAATTGAACAAGGCGATAATTGGAATACATTAGTTTTGATTCTGCAATCTTTGTATAGATAATCGTTGTAAAAGTTTTGCATATTTTGATAAAAATATAAAAACTAAAACAACACACAAAGAGCGAAAATTGAATTTCGGAACTTATTTAATATTAAATATTTTGTATAAACTGTTTATTGCTTTATCTCTTGAGATAAATGCACGAATTCTGCAAGATGCGCCATGTGAATCGGGTCAAGAGTGTGTGCCATCTGCTTCGAATAACTTTAGCAATTTTTAACCGTTCGACTTCATCATTACCGGTTTAGTTAATTTTGATTCAGAAGGATTTTAATCAAAACCAGCGTGCATATCGCCGAAAATATCATGGATGGACATACTGCAACCGAAAGCGAGACGATACGTCGTTTAGCCTTAAATATTTTTCAACACTGATCTGTAGCTGCTCCTAAATAAGTTCCAAAATAAGGCGTGCCTCGTTCAAATGAAAATCCTAATGTCTCGTACCGGCGCCGATCTCATCAGTTAAACATTAGTGGATCTACTTTAAGGTGAATTTTAAAGAAAGATCATAAAATGTTTCCAAGTACAATTATCTCAAAGAAGTTTGGAAATTTGCAAACCACGTCAACTTATGCGATAAAAGCCATTCGATTCGAAGAAGTTGAGCCGGATTTATGGAAACTACTTTAAGGCGCATTTTGAGGAAAGATTATTTGAAACTTACAAGCCACGTCGCTTGATTTATAAGAAAAATTGTTACTCGAATCGAAGAAGTTGAGCTGGATTTTTAGGCGAAAATTCTTATGATATATGTGTCTTGTTTCACTTCCTGGCGCCGTCAACAAACAACATTTTTGTTTTTGGGGCATCGATAAGCCTCGTGTTATCCACGAAACACGAACAGAAGATGACTGCTCGCAAAACATCATTCTTCTGCAGACCTTGTAAGACTATCAACCGCGATGGACATATATATTTGCGAGAAAAAGGCCTAGAAATTTTTTAGTTCCAATAAGAGGCGCTACATGACACACAGGAACTGCAAAAATTGACTATTTACGTCGGAAAATGCTTGGTCATGTTGTGCTCAAAGACATTGATATTGACTAGCCGCCAAGATCCTCAGATTCCACTTCCTCAGATTTTTTAGCTGATTTTTAAAGAGCAAAGTTTATGCCAAGCCAAAGATTATAGAAAAGCCAAAATGCAACAGTTTGAAGCTCGCATTCATATCTCCCGAGATGCTTGCGACTGTGATAAAGAGCGCCAATAAAAGAACCCTCTTTTGTATTTGTAATAAAGGAGGGTGATTTGTTCGATGTCGTTTTTGGGAAGTGGTTCAAGTAAATTGTTAAAAGGTTATATTGATAATAAAAAAAAAAGAGTTTCGAAAGTTCTTAAAGTTATTGGACTTTTCTATTGACCCGTTTCAGATGGCGCATGCTGCATAATGTTTCTTCTAGCGCCATCTAGCTCAATATAAGTTAATTCTGCTGGCGTCATCTACTTTCATATAGTTGGAGCTGCTGTTCTCCAACCTTTTGCATACACAACTTTTTGAGCAGAAACAAAATCTAAAAATCTAAGAAATACGATTTAAGTAGCAAATTGTTTTGGTTTATATAATAAACCTGATTTTATGGACAAAATGACCTCTTGGCCTTTAAATAAGATAAAAATTTAGCTCTAAATATCAATTTTCATGGAAATTGGATTTGCTGTGAAGAAAAGCGCAAGACAGCTGAAAACACTTAAATAGTTGCGCACCAGCTCGATAAATCAGTACTGTAAATATCTATAAAATTGCAATACGAAGATACCTATCCTATGTGCCTCATATTTTATAACAAAAGTTTTACTAAATATTATAATAACCGTAATACACAATCCACAAGCGTTGTCTTTCGATTGTAATTACTTGTAATTTCTCTTTACTTTCAGTTAACCACTTAAAAATTTCTTCGTCCTCAATTAATCAAATATTCATAAGAATAATGCAAAATAATTTCTATTTATTTCCATAAAATTGTCTCTGCACTTTTGTTGTTGTTGTTGTACAACTCAACTGCAGTTCGTTCTTTCATTGATTGATTTCTCAATTTGTGCGTCAATCAATTCGGCAAATGGAAAGCACACAAAATGAATATTCGATAGTTCACAAAATGTCAATGCTAACACACAAAAAAAAAGGAAAAATAGAAGCTAACTACGGAAAACGGAATAGAAAAACTTGATGGACTTTTGAAGACTTGATACCGTTCTAGCCATTTGCCAAACCCTCTGCTTGCTTGCAATGTCCGCCAGCCATAACTTGAGTTGGTTGGTTGTCAGTCAGTCAGTCGAGTCAAGTCATGCCCCATAGTCATGCCGTCAGTTAATCAAGTTTTTTTTTTCTGAATGAGTTGGCCATTTTGGCTTTGGTTGAGGCTCGCTTTTCAAGCGAAAACGAATATTCTATAAATTTTAAATGATACGCTCATATTTTTAGATCAATATTTGTTAGAGCAACGCACAGATTGACTGACCAACTGGCTGATTGACTTCAAAGTAAACACAATTATATTTTCAATTTATCAACAAAAATTGTTGTAAATTATGAAACCACAACAGTGACTAGAACAACAACAATAGCAACAAAAACAATTACAGCAACTACAACTAACGAATATGTCCAAAAACAATGTAATGAAAATGTTTAACAATTGTGCAGGAGCGGAGTTAATAATGTGCGGCAGTAGGGCGCTCAATGTAGTTGGTTAGTTGTTTGAAGTTAAGTGCAAAAGTGGAGATATAACAAACAAGGAAATAAGATACCAGGAGAAAAACGTAACTTGAGTTATTATTCTCTAATTTTTTTTTATCGGAACTCGTGAAATAAGAAAACCCAAAAAGATTTCAGATAACTCAACGCGATGTGCTTGACATTCCAACTATGATTTCTCAGTTACTAATGGAATCAAAGTCATCACCTTGAACGAAACTTTTGAACGTTTTGTAGTCAAGTTTTGCTTAGCTCAATTTACTTACGGTCACTAGCACTGACATAGCTGGTAAATTAATTAGATTTAATTAATCTCTATTAATTAAAAACAACGCCATTCGGATTCGGTTATAAATTGTAACCCTCTGTTCTCTTCGAATATCTCGTTATGGTATTGAGATATCTCCATGCTTCGCCTTCGGAGCGATGACCATAGTCAAAGGCAATGAATTTATTTATTTTAATAATAGAGAATTGCAGAAAAGCTTTATTGAGTCACCAACTTTGTGTGGTGTAATTATACAGCCGGAGCAACATAGACTTTCAAGCCGCCGTTTCAAAATTATATCGAAAGCGATAGATACATTCTGAGAAGACTTACTTGAACTATTAAATCCACTTTTCATCTCATAAAGGCGCCCGGGGCACGTTAAGTACTACTCCCCGTTCTTATTTCGTCCCTGTTCTTTTGCCGCTACAGTAAATCACTTGTATTTTCCCAATTTTCAAGTGGTTTTGGTCAAATGAAAACGAAAATTTTATGAGCTATAGCCACAAATCACTTGAACTTTTCACCGCCTTCCTGCAACAAGAACAACAAAGTTACCAGCTCAACAGCAACAACAACAACTTGCAGTAATTTCAATGCAACATGCAACTGAACCATATGCATGAATGCAAACAAGTGTCCACTTAAGATGAGTGAGTGTGTGTGTGTGTGTGTGTGCGGGTATGCGGGCGTGTCTCTGTGTAGGTATGTGTGTATCTATGTGGACGTAGCAGCTTGACAATTATTGATTTTGATTAGATTCTATAGCCCTGGGCAATATGTGGTGCCAAAAACCTCTTACATGCTGGACATTTTCAATTTGTGTTGCATACTTACAGGCTGAAATGATAATAATTTGTTTAAAATGATCTATTGCAACAGGAATCTCTATAGAGCCAGCAAATTGTTAGGGAGATTGTTCTAATTTGCAACTGGTACCATTAATAAATATTCACTTGGGTGGAAAAACTTTTGCAATTTGCTTTGGTGTTTGAGTTAGTCAAGTAATGGTAATTTGAGTGCAATTAAAGTGCAGGTTTGGTCTACGAAAATAATCTATTATTACTTCTAGTTGATGCGATGCAAGAAGAGATTGCGATTCTGCAATATTGCATTTTTTATGTATCCCACAGCATTACTATATAGCTAACCGTTTGTTTAAATATTTGATTTAACAAGTTCGTAACGTAAAGTACAGAACAACACCTCGTTTGTTATAAAAACAATATTCGGATTTTCTTTATTTTTTCTTCAGATAATATTATTCAGTTTTGGGGCCCCTAAGCTTAATGGGTAATGCACTGGCCTACTAAACATGGGGTCGTGGGTTCGAATCCCGAACATACCAAAAGGCATGAGCATTTTAACGTTCCTCTTCATAACACCAGCTATAAGTGATGCCAAAATTAAGACTGCATCCCACAGCCATTCCACAATTATTAAAATCTACCTGCCATTTCATAACAGCAAAACAATGGTAATCGTAGCCGCCACTCTCAGAAGACGTCAGATGGCAGCACCACCACCGCACCATAAGTCGCATCTGGCCAATCACCATTTCGATCGAAATCCCAACCGATGGCAGAAACCAATACAAGAGAATTAAATATAAACGGCTTCCCAAACTCAATGACTCATAGGCATTTCAAAAACGGACACGAATTGGGCAACAGAACATTAGAACCCTTGGAAGACCTTTCGCCCGTCCTTGATTTTTACAATCCCGACAAGGGGTCAATTTATTTGTAGTTCCAGCTCATTATCTTCTTAACAATATACATTACATTAGTCTTATTTATTAAACTAGCTTGTCAGCTGCTTATAATTAGTCTCATTTTTGAAGCATATTTAAATTTATAAACAAATCGCTTGAGCACAAAAGTGTCAAAGCCCCATGCCTGTAATATACATGCAAATTTCCAATTCCTCTCTTAATTTCAATTCCTACTAATCTTCGTACCAACAAATCGTATACAAATTTAATTAACTCTAACCCCAGTTCGATATCCGACACCGTTTCAGCTTATCTATAAAAATATTTATTATGACTTTCCCGATTATCCTGACAAGGGCGCAGTGTCAAGCGTTAAGTATTTTGTACAAACGATTGGATAAATATCTAAAATAAACTAAATGCATGTCAGACAAATAACTAAACAAAACAAAACAAAAAAAAAAACGAAAACATTCGAAAAATGAACAAAAAATGTTCGCTTTGAATGAGCGCAAAACAAGGGCGTCAATAAAAAAGTCAACACATTTAAAATGTACAAATTATAGTCGTTGAAGTGGCAACTAGACGACTATCAAGCCAGTCATTGCAACAATACCAACAATAATAACAACAACAACAATTGCAACTACAACATGCCACAAAAATCAACAAAAAATAAAATGTTCAACGCAGAAAATTTTAAGAACAGGTCGACTTTCGAATGCACTGCAAACAATTTTTCAAAGAAAAAGAAAATCAGTTTAAGTGATTTTATTTTTCATTGATTGACTTTCGATCTAGAGACTTTTATGTGAGAGTTGTCATTTTGTTAGGAGAAGTCATACATACAAGAAGTTCTGTAAAGAGCGATACTATGCTCGAACTACTAAAAATTCAGGAAATTCTAATCAGATGTACAACTTGAACTTGAAGAAAATGAATATTGTTTCATATCATTTTTGTAGCGCTGAAAAGTGTTCGATTAAGATACTCAAGACTATATTGTGCCGGTTACCGTCTTGTAAGGGGCAACATAAAACAATTTCGATAGGGATGGATTTTATTGCCGAATTATTTATAGTTCTGGAAATGTCTATAATAAGATGTACAACTTGAACTTTAAGAAAACGAAGGTTTTTTGATTACTTTTTGAAGGCAAAAAGATTTTGGATCTAGTTACTTAAGATCATATTGTACCAGTTGCCATTTTTTACGTCCAAGTCACACATAAAACAAGTTCGATAGGGAGCGATTTTATTTTCAGAATACTTTACAATTCATGAAATTCTGAAATTTTTTTAGCTCTGAAAAGTTTTCGATCTAGATTATTAATACAGTGCAGGTTACCATCATGTATGGGGCAACATAAATCAACTCCGATAAGGATCGATTTTATTATCGAAATACTATACTGTTTTGGAAATTCTAATAAAAAAATTTAAAAGTTGGAATTTTATTAGGAAAATTTAGATACTTAAAAATATACATAAATCAAGTTCGATAGGGAAATGTACAGCTGGAACTTTTCTAAGAAAAAGCAAACTGATTTTATTGATTTTTGGAACCGGTTTTCTTGTAATAATCAATTCGATTATTAAAATTCTTTACGATTCAGGAAATTCTAATAAAAAGTTTTGCAACTTGGTGTCTAAATTCCGTAGTTTACTCGCTTATTTTCTCTACTGTCTTCAGGACCTTTGTGACTCACACGAACGTGACTCGATTGCTAAATGAGAATATTACAAATATTAGAAGTTGAGCTACTACGCTTGCTGCCATCTGTTACATGCTCTACCACAAATCACAAGAACTCCTTTTGCCCTAAGGGCTTATAGTGTATTAGCAACAACAAAACAAAATGGCAGCGACAATGACAAGAGTAAAATAAATAATAAACGATGGCGGGGCATGAAGTAACTAGACAAAATGGCTGCACTGGGAGTTGGCATGCCACAAACAGAGGCAACACACACAGACACACACACACATACATACTAAATTAAGTGTCAGTGTAGCTGTGTGTTTGTGTGAGTGTGTGTACCTACTGCACTTGCCTTAATGTCGTGCTGAATAATGATTTAATTTTACATTTTGAAAACAAAAAAAACTCCCCATTTTGTGGCTCTTAAAAATTTACATGCAATGCATAAAATGCTTTTGGCTTTGGTCTTCATTTTATTTTATTGTTTCAATTAAAGAATCGTTTTAATTTTGTAATGTTTTTTTGTATGAAACATATTGCAAGATCTTATAAATGTGAACAGTGGCTTGTGAAGTAATATTTCTGGTTAGAAAAGGGGCTATTGAGCATCAAAGAGTGTCTGTTCATATTTGAAATTACTTTTAAAGAATTTCAGGATTTGAAAGTTTTAAAAATATTTTCAATTATATTACTTTTATCGCGCAATCTAGAAAGCTTTATTGGTGCCATCTTGCTCTACGCTTAAATCGTTGACTTTGGAGCAACTTAGGAAATTGGATGACTAAGATATCTATTGATTCTACATCTATTTTATGATTTGGTTTTTGCGGACCTATTAAGAACAGGGGAAGCATTTTGCGTAAAGCCAATATTAATTAAGCATTTCTAATAAAACAATACAAGAAAATCTACTTATATTGTACGGCAAAGGAAATATTTTCAAATCCGTTCAGAAATAAGTTTCATAATAGTTAAGAGATTATCTACCCACTGTTAGAAGTGGAAGGGGCCTTACTTCAAGTCTATTCAGCAAATAGAATATGTTCAAACGCAGTTAATATTTCAAGATTGTCTTGATTGCATCTCGTATTACAAAATGTGCAGTATACTTTCAATAAATTTTTCAAAAACCTACAGCAGATCCTCTTCTTGGACCTCAAACAATTTGCTTATAGCTTCGCCTGTCTTTGTAAAAAACTATTCCAATCTCTTAAAACTAATTGTAATTTAATTTAAAATTATGTTGTTTTGAGTATTGAAAATTTTATTATGTAGCGAACAAATAGGGTTATAATTTAAGGATAGAATAAATGATACATCATTCTGTAAATTCTGTATCAATCTGTAAAATGTCAAATTGGCTGAGTATTATGACTATAAAAGAGACAATCTGCTGCTTTGGTAAAAATTACGAGGTCTTCCGATGAATGAAAATACTAACTGCAAAATATAAAGGATGAAATGGAAAACCGCGGAGGAATCGTTTCCAATGGCCCTGTAAAAGCATAAAAGTATTTTATTTATTTCATTTAGTTGGGCTCGCCAACCCCCATTCCTCGTTCGAGAATTACAGTATTGGCACTCCTTACATGCCCTATATCCATATAATCATTCTACTTTTTTTCCTGCTCCATGCAAACCTCGAACATCAACTTTTGCTTTTTGGATTTTACATATTTCTACGAAACGAACGCTCGATTTCTTCTGTCAATTTGTTCTATCTTCAACTGTCTAACTCTTAAATTTTTTTTTATTTTTCAAAAGTTAGTTTTTATCTTAATTTTCTGCGCGAGCATATCTGTTTTCTTTTTCTCAGTTGACATTTCCTCTCGACTTAAAATTTTTCATATTCTCGCCTGTTCGCGAATACGAACTTTTCATTTTTATTCAGAAATATTCAACTTTAATCAACCCACATTATATATAAAACGTGTTTGACGTCAAAAAACTTTTTATGTAATGGATGATTATTTATATATACAAGGAGGAAGAATAATAAAAAATTGTGCTATCTTAATGTTATTATCTATTGCGTATATATCAAGAGAATCCTGTGGTTCGCAATCCTAATTCCTTTGTAAAACTAACCCCACTTTTCCGTGCATTAAAAATATTCTTAATAATAGCCAACATTTTATAGATTATTTATTAATTTTTATGGTTACGTAGCTAGTTTGACCTAAACCCCTTTTGACGGCGCTTGATGATATTTCTACTAACATTTTAATTGGCTTGAGTGTAGCCTGAGGAAAAACTTAAATAGTTGTTGTGTGTGTGTGTGTGGGTGTGTGAGAATATGTAAACGAGTGTATATATGACTAAGTGTGTGTGTGTGCTAAGCAAAGCACGGCAAACAAAGCACGTGTATTTGACGCAACTACAACGAGGCGTATGAGCAATATTATATACGAACTCATATACTCGACGTTACACATACGCCCAGTTGCACGTAGTCATTGTTGCCTGCTGTATATTTTTGTTTAGACAATTTATGTGCGTTTGAGCTTACAATAAGCAAAAAATACAACAAAAAAAAACACCGTTCAACGCATGGAAATGCTGCTCGGGGCCAACATGCCGTATGTGCAATATTTCATTCATTAAATAGCCATAAACACATAGAGCGTATCCTACAACAACAATAAAATCAGCTTTCGTTATTTGTGGATGCAACGAAAACTAAACATTTATATTTGCTGGAAAATTGCTTTGTCTGAAATATTAACTAAATACTTTACGGAAATACGCGGAAAATCATTTGCAGCCACATTGGTTGGCCAACACTTGGCTTTGGTTTCGCCTTTGGCCATAATTAGGTACTTATCGAGTTGTAATTGAAAAAGTTGAAGTTGATTGCAAGAGGCATCAAGACAGGCAGCAGCAGCTACTTCATTTTATTCGCGCGCAAATGAGCTGCGTTTTCATAAGCAAAACTTTTCTCGCTCAGCTTTTCTTAGCCTTTTTCTTCGAATACACTATGGCGATGGGGGATATTAGTTCGAAGTAGAAAATGAGTGAGAATTTGGAAAACAAATGGGCAGAGCTCGAGAATGAAACTTTTTTTTACTTTTGTATCTTTTAAGTAATCCCTATTATATTTCTTTAAAAAAATCTAATCTTTAAATCTGCATTTATTTTAAACATCTTCAAATAAAACTGTGCGAAAATGGTTATAAGAAGTCCAAGGCAAAGACAAAGCCAGTGACCACGAAGGTTGCACCAGCACCAAGCGTTCTAAGAACTTTGGCATTGGCCAAAACATTCAGCGATTTTGTCGCACTCGCGTGCCACCACCATCAGTTTACCCAAACTCTGAATAAAACTAACATTTCTAAGGTTTTCAAGCTTTTGAAGATTTACCGCCCTGAATCAACTTTGGACAAAAAAGTAGCGCCTAAAGGGTGCGGCTGAAGTTGAAGCCATGGGCAAGGTAATTGAACAGAAAAAGAAGGATACTACTTGGCTGCTGGTACCAACACCCTCATAAGCTTGGTAGAGCAGATGATGTTGATCCTCTTGAGTTGGTTCTTTTCTTACCAGCTTTGTGCCGCAAGATGGATATGCCCTACTGTTAAACGCAAGGCTCGTTTGGGAAGTCTAGTGCGCCGCAAGACCTGCACCACCTTGGCCTTGACCAAAGTTGATGCCAACAATAAGGCCAACGAGGTTTTGTGTGTCAAGACCCAATTCAATAAGATTTTCCAGCTAAATAGCGTCCATTTATTTGCCAGCTCTGTCAGCGCTATACCCAGTGAAATCGAACCACACAACTTCTAGGTTGCAGGCGATTACGCTATTACTGCCATACCCACAAGTTCAATTTCAACTGACCAAATATTTGCTGTTTGTTTCAAGGTTTTCTAGAGTTGGTATATCTTTTGGGAGTTGTTCTTTAATGGTCTTCATCATCACCATTGGTGGAGCGACGATGCTCCATTCTTCATAATATACAGCTACCTTTCTCCACTTTCTTCTTCCAATGGCCTTTAGGTACTTAAGTCTTTCGAAAATCTTTGAAACCAGCAAAATGAGCAGCATTGCAGCGCATTTCGTCTTCGGTTGCTCCCATCATATTTTCCATAGACTGACTAACTTTGGTTAACTTCCCTTTTCTTCGTCTTCCCCGCTGGCTCTCACTCCCTCACTCTATTCACTCATCTCCCTTTGCTATCTTCTTTTTACTTTTGCGATTTATTACAGAATTATTTAAGAGCGACTGTCTAAGCATTCATTAGCGTCCCAGCTGTCCCCACACGCCGCCCGACTCCCACTGCTGCTCGTCGCAAAACTTTTGAAGTTTTACATTCCTTTTATATTTTTTTAATTTTACTTTTATTTTTACTTTTACTTTTTTTATGTGTTTATTGGCTGCGCCACGCAATAAAGAAATAAAAACAAAAGCCATTTTCGACCAGGCTTACAATAAATTCAAAGGCCAAAACACAAAAAGCCAACTCCAAAAGAAAGGGAAAAAATGTGAAATAAGGCGAATATGAAAGTCAGTTAAGGAAAAATGGCCTAAAGGGCAAACTTGGCTCATTGTCCTTTGTGTGTGTGTTAAGTACAATTGATTTGGCATGGAATTATGCATACAAAAATTATTGATTTAGTGCGAAATTCTGCAGCTGTTAACTTGGCTGCAAGTCATAATAAATATATACATTAAAAATACACGGCTATTTATGGTTGGGGAGGGCGAAAAAATTGCCTCGGGCTTCAATTGACTTTAAGTTGTTGGAAATTGCAGCAAACAATGCGCCGCAGAAGTCGATTATTCGAAATTGATGTATAAAAGTGAAATTGAATCTAAATTAGGACTCGGGAAGAAGATAAAGGTACGTCACGTAAGAAGATACGCTATCTCTTACGCGGGACCTGGAGAAATCCAGAAATTGCATGATTGTGTCTTCTACACAGATGTCTCCAAAACGGTCTGCGAAACTGGATTGGAGTGTTATCTTGACGAAGATACTAACTTCTACTACTCAGCAGGAGGAATGACCATGGTTTTCTAAAAAGAGTTGCTGCCCATTCCTCAGTGGATCTTTGAGAAGAGGAGGAAAGAAAAGACGATCGGCATCTGTAGTGACAGCCAAGCTGCATTGCGCGCACTAGGTAACCCATATACGACCTCCCTCATAGTAAATGAGTGCAAGAAGAGACTGTGCACGATTTCACGAGGATCAGCCACCGCAGTCTGTGCTCCTGAGCCATTCTAACCTATCAGTAAGGCAGTAACTATGAGATGCATAGTGGAACTAAGGACCAAGAGTTGTAAGGACCACTGGAAGCTTACACAAGATTACAGAGTTACAAAATACCCTCACCAAAAGTTGCAGGCTGCATTTTGCATTTCGGAAGAAGGGATCTGAAAGCTTTGTTGGGGCTCATCACGGGACACAACCCTGGAGTAAGAGCCGACCCAAAATATACGGCTTGTCGCGAGCAGGCTGACAATTCCGAGCACTTCCTCTGCTATTGTGCAGCTTTCTCAAGAACAAGGCTACGTACCCAGGGCAGCGATGTGCTCCAGCTCGATGAAGCACACAAATTACCACTGCAGTCACTTCTCAACTTACTCCGAGAGACGAGCAGGTTCGTGTAGTAGGTTTCTCTTACTCTTCCACTTTTTCCCTTTCTTTTCTTCCCAACCACTATCTAATCCCTTTCCGTTCCCGGTGCGGCACAATGGGCTATTTAGTGTTCGAGGCGTTGTTTGTCACCTCTGCCACCCTTCTATCTATCTAACTATCTTTTACTATTTATTACGAAAAAAAACCTTAAAAACTAGATAAAATATTTTTCCTCTTTAATTATTTTCTCTATATTACTTTTCAAAGCAAAAAAACTATTTCCTCATTTTACAAAATTTTACTACAAAAACATTTTACTATCTGCTGTTTCTATTTCAGCGCAAAAAAAGCTATAATTAATATTTTTATACATTTATTTTAGTTTGTTCGTTGACTTAGCACATAATTATTAACTAAAATAAGCGAAAATATTGCATAAGTTTTTTTTTTTGCGGTCTAAAAATTGTTTGACTTTTATGTCGCGCTGTCGTTTTGTATTTTATTTTATTTAAAATTTTTTTTGTTCTATATTTTCAAAGCGCAAGCTAGCAGCTTAACAAACGATTAAAATTATAAATTAAAATAAAATTTAAAATTCATGTGATGTAATGTACGAGATGTAGGCACGAGACGTGTGAAATGTACCGAAAATAATGCGCATACGCCATGTCGGTTGGTCTAATAAGCTCTACAACAATGTGCTAAAGTTGCTTTATTATTATAATTCTACACAGACACGTACATAAAAAGAATAAATATTATAATATATATTATTTTGCTAACAATTTGAACATTATGTTTTTATCTTTACAGACAGACATTGCGGCTAGATTTAGGGGTTCAGTGGGCTGCAGAAAGTTTGGGGTTCATTTTGCCGGCATTGAAACTTATGCCAACTTAGTGGTTATATTTTTAAGTACTTCTCAGAATTATATGCGGGATATTCTGGCCAAACAGTATATCAAATACAGAGCTGTTGGGCGCCACAGGTGAGTACCCTATTCACCTTCAAATTAGGAAAAGGATGGCTCTAAGAAAGAACCCAAGCAGCATTGTCCAAGTGGCATTGGAACCTTCAAGGAAGCAGAAGAACAGAACGACCAAAAGCAACTTGAAGAGGAAACTAGCTCAGATCAGCTTGTCGTGGAACACCGCTAAGTATACGGCACAAAACAAAATTCGGTGGAAGCTTTCGTAGAGGCCCTAGATTCCCGAAGGAAAAAAAGTGTGAGTTGTATCTTCAAGTTTCGTGAGTGAAATTATACAATTTCGAATTACTGCTCAGGTAGGTAAATACTGTCATCATTATTTTTTTAAGCTCGATTATCGCATCACTTCTTGGCACTTCTTGAGTGCCGAACATTATAATAATTTGGCAGCAATGCGCCACATAACAACATAAAGCTAGTTGCGACATCTAGCGACAATAATAAATACTAATTGAAAGGATGAAGAACTTAAAGTTGAGAGAGCTGGAAATGCTCTGTGTGCTTATAAAATTAAGATTACAAAACAAAATAACTAAAAATCAATAATTTTTTTTTTTAATGTGAACTAATTTTTTTACCAATAAATTTTTTTCACCGATAATTACTTGAATTGTCAAAATAATAAAAATATCAACGAGCATTTTAAAAGCTATTTGAAAAGGTTTATTTTTAAATTCTTTTCAATAGAGTTTAGAACTTTGTGGAATTGACTGTTTTAAAGATACGATATCGAAACGAATCCGAATAAAGTAAAAAGCAATTATTTATATATAAAACTCATATCACTTTTGTTTCGAAAATATGTGTCAACATTAATAAATTGTGCAGAGAATGCCAAAAATTTAATTTTTAGTTTTGGCGCGCGAAGCGAGAAGAGAGCGAAGCTCCCTAGTAATTAAAAAAAATTTCATGAATTATAGAAAAATTTATAATCAAAAATAAAGCCTTTAATATGTCATACAAGATAGAAATTTCTTTCCCCACCCCTTTTCGTGTCCCAGAGCAGACTAAGCCGCTGTCTATATTCATCGACATTGTGGTCTGGTTAGTTTGACTTAAATTTATGCGGAGCGTGTGTTCAATTAAGCGAATTGAGAGCGAGAGAGGTAGAGAGAGAGAGAGACAACGCCAAAGGAACAAAGAGAGTATCACAAAAGAGACAGACAAGAGCAGTAAAGACAGAGACAAAGCAGAGAGAGAGATAGCCAGCAATAACGAGACATTTAAAACGCGAAACCGTGTAGACATTTGCATATTTCCAAGGCGTGGTTAGCTCGCAATGAAGCTGTTTCCAAATTTAATGAGTCCCAACTCCGTTGCTCACTTACATAATTAAAACTCTGCAAAATGATTAACAAGCGACCGGACTGTACCCCAGCAGCAGTCAGCCCGGAGTCCAGCAGTCGCAGTTATGGTATGTATGGTCGGTGCGGCAAATTGAAACCGCAGCGTTAAAATTTTAATGCTTCGCAAACATCAGTGGTTGTAATGGACGAACCAGGCAACTCTGGGCAACTCTGGGTAACTCGGGGCAACACTGTGCCAACACGGGCCACACACTCGCGTGGGTTTAATTAAGTTTCACACCAACATATGGCGGTCCACCACAAACTTGGCCCAAATGAGTTGGCCATGAGTAAGTGACCGACCTAGTGGGTATTATGTGTGTGCGTGTGTGTGAGTGGGTGTGTGTATGTAGGGTTGATGCCTACCGTACCTAATCGTAATTCACCTTTAGATGCGCACGTGGCTTGTTTTGGGCCCTGTCAACGGCGACATGCTCCTATGCCAAAGATCAAAGCCAGATGCTGCTAACACATACAGGCATAACTTACACTCTGCTCATACGTAGGTGTATGCTTACACTGAGCAAAATAAGGAGGCTATAAAAACTGTAGTAACTTTTTTAGAGATTAACATGAGCCACAAGCTCATTACAAAAATGCAATATGTCTTAATTTGTGTCCAGTGACTTCGTGGAACTATTGCCTCTCTAAATAAGGCTACACCTCTAGTGGTCTCAATGTGCGCTTAAGTTTTTAGAGTGTCAAACTAATTCGCGAGACTAGATCCCAACTAGGAATAATCGCATGTTTACAAGTTTTTTCGGAGAAGAAGTAAAAAAATTAATTAGTTTGATCCATAAAAGAAGCTATTTTAATTGTACTAAGTTCTAAGTGCAATATCCCTTCGACTTTGAGAATTTTGACTAACTTCTAACTCGGTTAACAAAATTTACTACATTCTTATATGCCTCAGGCAGCACTACTCGATATAGAATTAAAGTCTCAAAGGTGTCGAATATTCAAGTGAAGTTGCTTGACGAGCTTTCGAAAAATTAGTTTTCGTATAGTCGGCAAAACGGCGCTACTTTTTCAAGAAAATTATCAACTTCGTTCTGATTTAGCTACAAGGCTACAAGGGTGCAAAATCTCTTTCGAAAGCTTTTAAATTATATATCCATGATTTAAAGATATTAATAGTACATTTAATTCAATTCGTAATTTTCGGCTTCTAGCAATATCATTTTGTATATTCAATAACGCAATACACATTACTTTTGGCGTCTTATGCGCAAAATATAATTACTTTGACGATTTCCCATCTTATGAACGGTCTATTCAATTTAAGTATTGCTTTATCGTAACTCATCTTGATTTGCCAAATTGAGCATATTTGTCCAATCACGAACTACGAAACCCCAACTAGGTCAAAAATGCTCTTTTGCTTGCTTTGTTAATAAATTGTTTTAACTTTTATATTATCTTCTGTTTTCCTAGCCAGCCCCAGACATGAGGCCGTGTATTGAATATTGTTCAGTTATAAGGTCGTTGACCTAATCTAAGTCCCCTAAGTTCCCCTAGATTAATAATAAATAAATAAATAAATTGTAAGGAAAGCTCTTTATGCGATGTTATCTAGCTCTATATTAACGACAACGACATCCCTCCCACGAAAAAATGCCTTGTTAATACACCATGTTGGAAACTATTTAAAGGCATAGGGTATCCTCAAGTTATATTATTCTCTATCTCTTATGTGTATCTAAGATGGTCAAAAGTTTTAGCCATATAGTTCGGGTTGGCTACAGAAACGTCGGTTTTCCAGACCAATCGTTATAAATTTGGCGTTAAAAGTTCAAAACTGAAAAAATTGGGAATCTAAAATAGCTGCCAATAATATCATAATATCAATAATTTCAACTGGTTATGCAAATATGGGTTTCGAAGATCGCTGATCATAATTATAAAATAACAAGAAACTCTTTGAATCGTTTGAACCGATTGGCAAATCATGCGTGAACTTGAAATCAATATATAATTTTTTATATGTATTTGTAAGTTCTTCTAACTTTTCAATTAATTTTGCCGACAGATCCAAGCTGCCTGTCATCGGCTAAGCCGCTTTAAGAAAAGTTAAAAGTTCGTACCAAAATTAATTCAGACAAAACGAAAATTCGAAAAAGAAATTGTTTTTGTGCTTGTACAGCAACTATAATATCAAAATACCAGAGAGTCAATGCAAGAAAAATAATACTACATAAAATTACATAATTCTTTCATGGCTCCACCATCAATACGTTTGCTATTTTTATTTCAAAGTAATTTTTCTTTTTCCTTCATGCTGTAAGCAGCATTTAGTTTTAAAGACTTGCTCTACTTAAGCTGCAATATTTTGTTTTACCATCCACCACAGACCAAAAATAGACGTTCTTCGACAAGCTACCAGCTTATAAGTCATAAATTATGTGTTTAATTAAAGCTTATGAAATAAGATGCCAGCAAGCAGTTGCCTCCATGGTGGCCAACGTCTGGCAGACAACCTTCAAGCAGCAGCGGCGGCCCAGAGCGTTTTTGCGCAAACCGAGAAGTCATCTTTTTAATGCTCGAAGAAAGCTGACGGCGAACATTTAATTGCAAAAGTCATTTCGTGTAACTTTTTTGCAAAAAAAAGTGCGTTTTGCATGCTGCTATTGCATATTTTGTAAAAAATCGCTTTTGTTGCAAATTTTACGTCAGCAGCCACTACTACTGCACTATCTCGGGAGCTTCATTTGGGTTAACTATTTGGAGCTCAGTGTATGTGTGAGCCGCATAATAGATGTGTGTGTGTGTAGAGAGAGAGAGAGAGAGTATGGCATATGCATGACCTTTGGCATTGCCTTAGTTCCGTTTTGGTATTCAATGTGTGTTTGCCTGCCGCTCTGCTGCTTGTCATCATTTGTCGCAGCTCGTTTTGTTTGTTGTCAATGTCCTTGTATGTTGGTATCCAACACTGCTGACATTTTGCTTTTGTAGATAAGTTTGCAGCAGCTG
This sequence comes from Chymomyza procnemis, assembly GCA_035046065.1. Classification (NCBI taxonomy): domain Eukaryota; kingdom Metazoa; phylum Arthropoda; class Insecta; order Diptera; family Drosophilidae; genus Chymomyza; species Chymomyza procnemis. The sequence continues at coordinate 3,129,031 of JAWNOJ010000026.1, forward strand.
GCGGCAGACCACAAAAACAACTCTGGCTGAAAGCAACAACCCCCATAGATTCAACTCACGCAAGGTTTATTGAGTTGTAAGCTACGCAGCATAAATCACTCACTCACTCACTCGCCCGCTCACTCATTCACACACTTGGTCACACTAAATCATATGCTCGCACTCACATACACAACTGTACCACAAAGAGCGCACAAATTTAAAGCACTGCAAACGCAGTCTGATTTATTACTCATACGCCAGCGCTGCCAACATGGCAAACCTTCGCCATGCTGACAACAACACGCAAACACCGCAAACCAAGAACCGGCTACATTAGTTCTTAAAACCCCCCAAACTCCCACACATTTGACAATTAAAATACCAACAAAAAAAGAGGAAGAAAAAAGAAATACCCGCAATTTACAGCTAAAAATAGTTAATCCGTTGAAATTGCGAGCTTATATATAAGGAAGGTAGCGCAGACGAGGAACGAAAATAAAACATGAAAACATCAGGCTCAGCGGTTTATGTCGCCACGTTTGGGGATATTAAAAACTTTTCAAAAGATATTAAAAACCGCGGCTTAAAAATTTAATGCCTATGGCTGAGGTCTGCTTAAAAGGTAAGAGGGCGGTGAACTGTGGCAGTTCAGATGCTCTTGGGATGTTCGCGGAAATGAAGGTAACAGCTGTGGCTAGCGTATTTTTTTTCTTTTAATTTGAGTTAGGATATTATTTTTTTTTTTAGAATTTATACAAATAGTAATGCACTGTAGGAATTTTCAAAAAATAACAAAATGTACAAAAGTGCGACATTGACATAATATGTTGAAAAAATAAATCATTTTATTCCCTTCGAGGCGCAGTATAGATATATCTCCTAAAAGCTGTTCGAAGTGAACAGGGAGCTACAGTTTCTAGCCGTAACCGAACTAATAGAAATTTCCTTAGGCAAATAGCGTCTATTTATTTGCTAGCTAAGGCAGTGCTAGCCAAAAATATGCTTAGTATGCAGACATATCCAACAATAGCTCTTTAAAGAGAACTGGGACCTATAGTTTATAGTCGTATCCGAACGGCAGTGTCTTTAATTTATAGAGATCCTAGATTCCTAGGTAAGTGGTGTCAATTTATTTGCTAGCTATGTTAGTGCTAGGCAAATGCACCAGTGCAGCAGAGTGGATTCAAACCAACGAAGACTATGTACGAATTATTTTTACCGAAATAATATTTCTTAGTTTAATATAAAGTTTTGCATATTTTGATCTTTAAGTGTCCTGTGTATACTATATCTTGCTAGCGCCATCTAGCGCCCAAGAATTTGGATGTTACAAACGTAACTCTAAGTTCTAAATGCGACAAACAAATCAGGTAACACATGTATATATTATTCTACAAGTTACTACTCTTTTGCTTGGAATCCATAAAAAATATTCAACTCAAAGCTTAGCTCTTTAAATTTTTGCCTTTTATTGGCTTTTCATGCCATTTAAGTGCTATAAATTATGTTTTTAGCAAAGAAAAATTCTAACAATTTACTTTGTATACAAAAGATTTTCTTACGTCTTTTTTGTTATTTTTTTTTCTGTTGCCTTTCAATCAACCTTTGTTTCGCTTGATTTTCCTTTTCATATTGAACCCTTTTCTCTGAACTTTCAAGACACTGATTGAGTTTTTCAGCAACAGCTACCAGACCAGAGCGTCCTGCATGGGGGTTCACTTTATATGTATTTATTTACCTTGTATATATAACCCAAGTCGGTCGTAGCTCTACAAACTGGACTGACCAAGGCTCAGTTTTCTTGATGATGTTGTTTTTTGCCTTTTATAATGATAACAAGCTAAAATAATGCAAATAAAAGCAACTGTAACTAAATGACGTCCAAGGCGGCAGAGTACCCGACCACAGACACTCACAACAGGCAACAGGCAACAGGCAACAAGCCTGAAATAAACAAAAATAAAAACAACAACCACAATCATACTAACGACATCAAGATAAAGGCTAAAGCGTCATCGTCCTTGCCATACCCCAAGACACACACACGTACACACCCAGCGCACACCCGCAAAAACAATTGCCAGCCTGTTGCCCATGTGCACAGCCGGGCCCAGCCCGTCCGTAGCCAATGGTAATTTATATGCTTATGAGTAGCAAACAATTTGAGTAAAGTCTAAGATGTAGACAAATCCCCCAAAGGGGAAATCCTACGTACAAAAATCTCCCTAAAGACAGTCAGTAGCTGTGTGCGTGTGTGTGTGTGAGCGTTATCCTTAATATACAAAATCATCAGTAGTCTGAAGTTACCAAGTTCGGACAGCCAGGTGGTCAGAGTACAACCGAACTCTGTCAATGTATATCGATATCTCTCTGTAACCATGGCATCTTGAGCCATACTTGTGGTTAGTTTTGTAATTTCTGTTGTTGTCCTTGTTGTTGTTGTGGTTCTTGTTGTTGTTGTCATGTTGAGGTTAAGCTAAATTCAAATACTGCTTGAGTGCCTTGTCTTGAAATAGGTTTTGGCATTAAGTTGCTGTTGTTGTAGTACTTGTTTTTGCTTTTGGCCAAACAAGCCGAGCAACTGCTTGTCAGTCAGTTAGTCAGGCGTTGGATATTTAGGCTTAGGTCAGACGAGCAAAATTTGAGATGCTTGCGAACAATAGCTTTTGCAAGAAAAGTTAAATTCTGATGAAGGATACTGCGACGATGTTAGCACAGAGGAAAGAATAAAATTTAATGACGAAAATGCAGCATAAAGTATAATACATACAGCAAGCTTAACAGCCAAATTGCTGCAAGTAAGATACTCTATCTCAAAACGGCAAAATTGATACATCAACTTAATCAGTTTATGGGAGTTATTTTTAAAGTTTTTCTTTGTCGATGGGTCATCGATTTTAGAATGCAGTCAACTGATTTTTCTTAAATTTAACATAGTGCCTCAGACTCTCAACGAAATTCCGTGTGTCCTTATTAAATATTTCACGCTTTTTGACAGATTGGCCCTAACGTGACGGAGATATGAAGAATTACGATCATTTTTTGAGATAACAGATTTCGTAACAGATTTCGTACTATCTATTGGTTCGCGAAAATGGTTTGAATATCTTCGGGTTCCGACAAGATAGCGCGACATGCAATACTGCACATCAAGCAATGCATTTATTTCGACCATTGTACCCCAAGATAAACCGATCTAAGACCATCAGACTAATTTGCAGGTATATTTGGAAATGCTTATAAGCCAAGCACCATAACTTAAGTCAAAAACATATGACACGAAATTGCCGCCATATCGACAGATATGCATTCTGCATTCTCACATTCTCTGCCTTAGCTTTCTTGTTTGCACAAAATTCGCGCGTCCGAGCATAGCTGCTTACTTAAATTTGTGATATTTGGCGAATTCTCCAGCGAATAGTCACTGCCGCAGGAAAACGAATAAAACCGCACAACCACATCCCCTTACCAGGACAAGCATATATTACAATGCCTACGAAATAAGCAACAAGCTGTAACATGTTGAGAAGGATAACTTTTTTTTTTTGTGTTTTGTTGGCAACGTTGCCATGTTGCCCCGGCAGCACCCGCTTAATACTCTATAAGTTATTGAGCTTGAATTTTTCTTGTGGTTTTGTGGCATAAATTTCAATTTTTAATGCTATATATTTTGTGCTCAATGAAATTATTGCTCTTATCTTTAAGTAGATGCTAAACAAATAACCCTCAAGTGCATAAATTTTGTTTTTATTTATATGCCAGCACGCACAAATGCACACACACACACACAGGACATGTAGTCCTCATATGTAGTATATGTCTGTGCAATTGTAATTTTATATGCTGGCTTCCCTTTGAAACCCCCGTAAATACCTCAATAAAATTTGAGCTCAATAAAATGAAATTTGTGGCATAAATCAAGCCGCACCAGTGTGGCAAAAGGCTTTAATATGTTGACCAAACTCTGCTTAAGCGTCCTTATAATACAATAAACAAATAAACTTCATTAACAAATACCGCAAATGCATATAATTTCTTAAATAATTAAGTAAGTTGTTGCTTTTCGGGGAGCCTTTTACTGGTGGCAGCCCAAAAACATAAATTTATATTTACGCGGTAAGGCAACACTGGCTGGCTGGCGGCTTATCTTAAATGCCGCCCGCAAAAGTAGGCAATGAATTTTTTGGTGCAACATCTTAAACATTAAGAGGTAGCACTTTGGAAGTTATTTTTTCTTGTTTTCGTTTTTTTTTCACCTTTGTGTACTCAGTGTTCAAGCAAGTGTTGTAATTTAAGACCCCATAACTCAATCTTTATGTGAAAGGGCAATGAATACGCTGACGCAGGCGTTGAAAATAATATTCCCAAGTTTATGCCGTGTTATCTTTTTATTTTTTTCTTCATTTCACGAAATGAGTTACTACGAGAGTGCAGCTTAAAGAGTATTTAGCCTTTTAACAAAAATGAAGGATAAAGCGCATACATTTATGGGAAATGTGTAAAAAAGTTATGCAAATTCGAGTTGAAAAAATGCGCATGGCAATGGTACATTATAGGATTAGTAAATTTGAATATTTGAGTACTTTTTAAAATGCTTACAAAAAAAAAAAAAAAATTAAAAATATAAAATAAATTAAAAAAAGTAAATAAAAGGATTAGATAGATTCGTCAAATTGAAGGTAACTAAATAAAAGTAATGCATTTAATACAGAAATCGAAAAAATCGAACTTTTGTGCGATTTATTTATTTAAATAAAAAGGGAACAGAACAGACGTGAGCGAGAGGAACTCGAGGTGTTAAACAGCAGATATGATGTTTGGGTTTCTATCAGAACAGCCGAGATGAAAATGGAAGTGGAAATCTGGTTACAGATACACTGGGATTCTAGAGCGATCATTTCTTCAAGCTGCTGGCAGACGAAAACGTTACAAATCTCGCCATTTTAGAAAATGGAACGACACAACCCATCGACGTTTATGTGGATGTCACTTCACCTAACCAAATTGAAGTCAGAGTTGTAATAATGGATGGACTGTTTGCAGAGTTGTTTAAGGCTAGTGCCGACGAGCTGACAAGGAACATACATCAGCACCTCCGCAAAATATGTCCTTTTGTGCTTTACTGAACAAGGGTGACCCAACGATATGCGTAAATTATCGGGGAATCAGTCTAATTGCCATCTCATATAAGATCCTATCACAGATTATCTGTAAAAAACACAAGCAATATGCCAACCTTATCAGTGCGGCCATAGAACTGGTAAATTCACCAGAGACCAGGTTGCCAAATCTTGAAGATATCCCACCAAAATCACATCAACATACACCATCTTTTTGTCAAGCATTCGACGGCCTGTTAAGGGAACGCCTGTTTGCAACATTGTATGAGTTCCGTTTACTTGCAAAGTTTAATCGACTTTAAAGAATTACATTGAGCATCACCATTAGATCTATCAAGGCAGGAAATGACGTCTCCAAACTATTTCATACCGTTTGATGTTTCAGGTGACGCTACTCGCTATCATACAAAATTTCATAATGGAAGGGATATTGCGAAAGGCTGGTGACATTATACTGGCACTCTTTTCTACAAAAGTGTCCAGCTCCTTGCATACGCCGACCATATTGATAACTTTGCGAGTTGCAAGTGAGTTGTTACCACCGCGTTTTTCGCAATCGAAAAGGAGTCAGCAGAAGTGGGTCTTGCGTCTATACTTTAAAAGTTGTCGAGGAATTAACGCACCTTGGCATCCTCGTTAATACAAAAGATAATATCAGCCTGGAGACTTACCGAAGAATACCCTTGTGTATGACTATGGTCTTAGTAAGTTAATGTGTCACAGAGACTTCTCTCGATCGACAAAATTAAAGCTCTACATGACGCTTATCCTGTCCGTGCACTTTAATGGCGCAGAAACAGGGGTTGTGTGGCAAACGGATGCAGTTGCGCTTGGAGTGTTTGAAAGAAAAATTATTCGGTTAATCGACGGTCGCTTTGGAACAATCACATTAGAATAACCGCTAAAAGTATATAACTACATAGAAGTCGTCCAGCGTATAATGACATCATGTCTCCACATACCACCATGTCGAATGGACGAAGACGCTACAGCGTGGAACAATTTCGAGGCGTAAATCGACGAAGAAAGTCGCAGGGAACGACCGAAACTTAGATAAAAAGACCAAGTGGAGGAGCACATATCTTTACTTGCAGTGATCAACTGGAGAAGACGCGAGCAGGGGCACCTGACGAGAGCCAGTGAAGTCGGCTATAACCCGATAATGGGTTGTGATGGCTAACTAGAGTAAAGTGTTTTCCCATACATTGTTTTGAAACCTTGAGACCTTTTTTTTAAGACAAGTTTACCGCAAAAAACTAAGTCATAATAGGTTAAAGCTGACAAATATTAACCTTGATTTATTCCGAATTTCTTCATTTTGCTTAGTTACATTCAATTGTTATATAAGCCGCTCTAGTAAAATTTGCTTATATAGAAACAACGACTAATCATTATGTAAACGGGTATAAAGTACTGCTTCATAAACCATATTTTTCTCTGCTCAAAGTTTCATCCTCTCAGTCTTCTCAAAGTCAACTGGCATCTAAGTTTTCTCAAAGTTAAGTGACATCTTCTCAGTCTTCTCAAAGTCAACGGACATCTTCTCAGTCTCAAATTGCCATAAAATTCAAAAGTATCAAAATAGCTAAGAATACAAATTCCATTTTTTTTTTCCACCAAAGTTTAATAAAAAGCCAACAAATTGGCGAAATATCAACGCATAAACTAAGTTTTTTACAAGTGGGTGGCAGGCTGAACTCAGATTATACAAATTTATGCAACAGAGTTGCCACTTTGAGACTCGGCGCCAAGTTGCTGGCTGGCTAGCTTCAACGCCATTTTGTAGCTCTTTGCTATTTTTTTTTTTTTATGAAGCCAAAGACTTGCTGTTTTTTTTACGAGTGCCCACACACACACAGAAACACACACATCCACCCACACACACGCAGACACCCTACCAATTCGGTATACATATACCATCCCACTATTTACTTTGTGTGCTTTGGCGCTGTTGCGCATTTCCGGCTATAAAGAGTGGTGCTTCCTTTGCCTAGTCCTACTAGAACTCTGGTACAGATTTTGTTTCCATTAATGAAAAAAAACAGATTCCCCCCGAAAAGTGGCAAAAAGTTTGTTTTCAAACTTGTTGTAGCGCAGACACAGATCCGATACATAAACAGATACACCAAACAACACAGAAGAGTAGTAAAAATTTATTGCAGTGTATTTTGTGGCATCAACTTCAAAGTAGATTTGTTCGCAATTTAATTTGGCGTTCGTACTTGTTATTGCAATTGTTGCTTCTGTTATGCTTGTTGGAGCTCTTGAAAATTGAAAATTTACAATTTAAGTAGAATTTTTGAGGCAGGCAACTTTTATAGCCATTAATCTGCGTCAAGTTTCGTATGAGGCATTTTAATGAGCGTTTAATAAGCTATAAAAGATTTTATGCAGCAAAAAACCAAAGGCCAAAGTTGCTACAGTGATTGAGACGGGTCATAATAATTTCAATTTGCAAAACATAAGTTACTTTTATGATCAGGAAAACGAGATTAAAGCAAATCAAAGTGTGTTATAGGCGACAGAAAATCAATCTTGTTGTCTTTCAAGCAAGTGAAACGTCGGCAATAAAATCATTTTGCGGAAGTTATTAAGTTGTAAGTTACTCTTAAAGCAGAGCGTTTTAAGGTTAACTTAACTGCGAGCTTCAAATATTTAAATAAATAACGACAGACCGAGAAGACTTTGCTTGATTGCAGCTAAATACAAATGCATAAAGCTTATAATTCCCAGAGTAACTGTAATAAACATAACGAGATAACAGTGCCCTATCATTGGCCAATCAGAGTGTTGTATCATTCCACCGTTCCATAGTCAGCACAGCTGCATTCATCTTGGGTACAGTCTAACAAAGCAGAACGGCAAACATTAGCGGTCCATGAGAATAGAACGAATGAAGAGTGTTGTTTCATTCTACTGTTTCATTGTCATAGAACACAACATCAATGTTGAGTGCTTTCAACGCTTATTCAACTGAAATTTGTTAACTTTATGGGTCTACGTTTGAAGTTTTTTAGTCACGTTTAGAATGTCTCTGAGAGTATAATTTTGTTCAGCATAAATGCCTTACGGAAATACATAAACTTAAAAATCAAAGAAATGTTGCTGTTTAGGTAGAAGCTGAAGTCTGTTTAGGAAAACATGAAGCTTTGAAAAAATATCGATTCAGCGAAAATGTCTATTGAGTACATTATTTTGCTCAGCTTTAATGCCATAAGGAAAAAGTTAAACTTGATAATTAAAAAGCTGCACAATGTTGCATATTTAGTAAAAGCTGCAGCGAAATATCTCATCAGCAAAGAGTTCTGTTGCATTACCAGCAAATGAAACCGGTTATGTTTTTTGTGCAGTGATGCCCGAAATTATTCTTGCTGTAAACAACGTAAAATCTGAGTAAAAAATTAATAAAAAGTAACCAGAGCGCGGTTTTATTCTACTGTTCCATTGTCAGTAAACATCAAATCAATTTTGGTAGTTACCAAAATCTCTAGTCTAGTTGATAATTAAAGAAAGAGCTGTACAATGATGCCAATGTTGGAACAGTTGGCGTTATCTGATCAGACAAAGTATATATAATATGAAATAAAAATACGATAATATGAAATAAAAACAAAGTCTTTTGAAGATTTAAAATGTAAAGCAACCAGAGCGCTCTTTTACTTCACAGTTCCGATGTCAGCGAGCATCAAATTAATCTTTGGTATATTTAGGTGCGTCGGGAGAGTGAAGGGTATGCTGTTTCATTCCCATTTATTCTCTTTTATAGAAGGCTGCATCTCTAATAATCACAGTTAATTTCTTTCCACTTATTTTCTCATAACATAATCTAGCATCACTTTCCCTAGTTTGCTAATGTCGAATCAAGATTCGCATCGATATTCCCAAAAAAAAAAATGTATAGCTGACTGCCTGATAGTGGAATACCCTCTATGAATTTTTCGCTATTTGTTATCCATCTGAACGTTATTCATATCCAGCAGGTCATAAGAATCTTGTCCAAAGTGATCCAAAGTATCGTATCGTTACTCGAAGCGTGCATGCTGTCCAGTAGACTCGCGACATATGTATGAGTTTTGCGACGATACTTTTGTTTCCTATCTGAACGTATTTCATATTGAGCAGGTTCTGTTCTCACAGTAGTATCGATATGTATGATTGTACATGTTGTCTGCTGAATTTTATCTCGATAATTTTTAGAGTTGAGTATGTTAAAAATTTCCTTTAGCAAAAATATAAAAGTAATATTTTTTTAGTCAATTAATAAATATTCGGTATCACAATATCTTTATATCAACAAAATTACAACTGTCCAACAGTTAGCCTATAGCTCCCATCTCATTTTGTAATTCTCACTCATCACTTGCATAAAAAGGACGTGTTCTCATTTCTTCTCTTTTTTCCCGCTTATCTCTCTTCTCCCCCCTCTCCCCAATCTCCATACTAATTCCCTAGACTAAATGGATTGTAAAGCTCTAAAGCAAGAAAAAATCTTGTGCCCCCCACATGATTCTAGATTAAACTAACAAAGTTATTCTTGCACTTTAATGCATGGCTTCCGGTAAGAAATTAAAGGTGCGCCATAAACTTTATCAGAGACGTAACTTTATGACAGGCGTCCAAGCATCTGGAAAGCTGAATACAAAACCAGCAGAGGAATAAAAATATAAAAGTGGCAAAACCAGAACAATTGAATACGCAGAAATACAACGAAAAATAGTAAAAAAAAATCAAAGAGTGGAAAAAATGCAGTAGCAACGGCAGGCAGACAAGTCAACTATGCCCAAGAGGCCCTGGCCCAGGCATAGTGCCCTTTGCTCAGCTCCCCGCTATGTAAATCTCAACGGACTGTCCGAAACGGAAAGGAATTGTGAGTCTTGTATTACAGACGTCCCAGCCGAGCGGCGTTGGCCACATTAAGACAAACATTATTAGCAAAGGCACCGCAAGGCATTCAACTTGAGTGGCTGTAAATGTTGTTGGCCCAAAGCGCTGCTACTCCGATACGAATTCCGGATTCCGGATTCTTGACGCGTAGTCACATAGTAAAAGCTACAAAGCACAAAAAAGAAAAATTTTGCTTCAAGGCAAGTAGCAATTGTGGAAGCGAAAGTAATTACTAGAGAGCAGGAGCATAAGGTTGTGCGGAACTTGAAAACCAAGGTGTGTGTGTGTGTGTGTGTGTGCAAAGAACATTTAAAACTATTTCCAACTGACAGTTGAGCTCTGCAAAACTTAATGACCATTTGGGGGAATGTGGCCAGAACTCTCATATACATATGTATAGCTGGGCAAGCAACGCGCTTACGGCACATGCCACACAATGCTCTGCTCTGGCCTTTGCCACTTAATTTTTTCCGCTATCCCCCCGAGTCTGGGCAACAACAATTACAACAATGTTGCACAATTTTGTTGGTAGCTGGGAGTAGTTGACCGCTCCACTCTGCTTTAGCTTATTACACGGTAATACGGAACTAGCTTCACACTTTGGATTATCTCTCGCTGATTTTTTTTTGTTGCCACCTTTGTGGCATCTCCGAACACTTAACCATGTTGGTGGCAACAACAAAAATGTACGCGTCGTGTGGACAAGTCATATTATTAGTTAAGCACTCTCTTGATAATAAGAGCATGTTATTGCTTAATCACAGCAATGGGCTATCATAGTATGGAAATTAACATATTTCGGATTGGGAAACGCGGTTTTACGAGTAAAATTCACTTTGATAGTGGAAAATCGAGGCTTCATTAACTCAATATGGCTCCAACACGAGAGGATTTGAATATTGACTTCACCTATCAGCCTAATTTTTCTTTGGAAAGGTTTTGAGTTCTTCTCTCATTCGGAAATAATTCATAGAGTTTATGTTCCTTATTCCTCCAACCTTATTCAATTCCAAAGTTGGCATACAACCTTTTGGTTTTCATATGCTGTGTCGTATGATACAAATGCTATATTACATGCAAAAGCAAACTTCTAAAATTCCCAAAAAGAGCATAAATATAATCGGGGTATGTCTGTGTTGATACATTCATATACGTATGTTTTTTGGAGAGTTCTCTCATCTGGAAATAAGTGTTAAACTTGGGTCTTTTTCCGTTGGGATACAACTTTTGGTTTTTATATGTTGTATCGTATGATACAAATGTTATATTACATGCAGAAATTAAACGTATCAGGGTATATTTGTCGATATATCCATGTACATCTGTCTGTCTGTATAAACGAAAAGATTTCAAAAGTATTAAGAGCGAATTCGATTATCTTTGTAATAAGCATAGTTCATTCCGAAAATAACGACAAGGGGTGATATCTTGGCTATTGTCGTTCCCAGCAGTCATTGTGTATGCGAAATTATTGGAGAGTTGTTTACTTTCATTTCATGGAATTAGGTAACGTTTTAATGGGATACTTATTTTATTTTGAAAAAATATCAGAAAAAACAATAATATTTTTTCGAAAATATCTCTCTGGTATAGCTGCCATCTAACATTGACATTGTGCACAGCATTTGGAAATAGAAATTCCACTAACCCAACCAAGTTAGTTATGAACAAAAGTTTCAACCATGAACTTTGGCAGACACATACGCTTGTGCGCATGGGTCATATGCCAACTCTACTTTGTTTAACTTAAGTTTGAATGCAAAGAACTTGTCGAAACTGTTCAAAGTGTATTCCCAAACTACATCCAACTACACTCTGAATAAGCTTCAATGTGAATTTGTTAAATTTTCGAACGTATTCAAAAAAAAACAGAATTAGTTGCGGTGACATTTCCAAGTTGTCAACGTGGCAAATATATCCGACATAATGAAAGCCACAAAACCAAGCGACAAGCAGAGACAAGTACAGACACGCGCAAACATGCACACAACAACAGACGCACACATGTGTGCCTGTGTGTGTGCTACGAAAAAAAAACATGTTCATAACAAGTTAAGTAAATTTCGTTTGTGACAGCGAAATATTTTGCAAACGAATTAATTCACAAAATTAATTAAATTTTACACTTTGAATTGTAACGGCAGCAGCAGCAGCAGCAGAAGAGCTAAGGCAAACTGAGCAGACCAGCTACGCCAACTTTGAAGGAAACCCTAAACGCATAAAGTGTAGCTAAGTGTATAATGAGTAAACAGGACTGGAACTAGCCATGCAAAGTGGCGGAGTAAACAAGTTAAGCACTTCCACGAAAATGGGTACAATTAGCATTTTTAATTTTCAAGATTAAATTTCAAACAAGCAAAATTTGCTTTGTTTGAAGTCGCCTACAAGTGTTCGCCCATTCGCCCTTGCACAAGTCCGCTCCTGTGCGGCATGCACTCTGCCTCAGTTCTGTGTGTGAAGTCACAAGATGGCGCACAATATGGCGCAGCTGGCAATAATGTCTGCCAATGAGGCGCAGCCATTGTAGTTGCTAGCTGCTGCTGTGCCCTACGCAGGCAACACTGCACGCTCGCCAAACTGTATAAGGACGCGCAGGACATGTCATGCGGTAATGGTAGGTATCATCAAAAATCATCATTGGCAAGTGTCAGATACAGGCGGCGGTAGGCAACAAAACCGGCAATGGCGCGCAGCTACGCCCCCAAAAACAGGCAACAACAACAATGGCGTCAGGTGGCAAAGGTTACGAGTTACGACATGCCAGAAAGTTTGCATAGCCTACCAAAGAGGGCAAACTCATAAAACCAGGACATGGCCTCAACGCGCAAATTATTTCAACTTTAATCGATTTACGGCACGTAGATATAATAGACCTAGACCTTTCTGCGTTGCCGCTGCTGCTTCACACACGCAAGACGACGTCCGCGTACCTCAATTAATCAGCAAGGCATGCACCCGCCACCCGCTACCCGCACCCAGTGCCATACCCAAACCCAGTTCCTGACTTCATTAACAAGTGTCAATTCCCAGAGCGCCAATTGCTTGTTGGCCAAAAATTGCAGCCATTTAGGAGCCAGCGCTTTGCGTGACATCGGATACAAACAGTTCCCCAACTTGCGTCCACAACCTTCATGGCAACGCGTATGTTGTATTGTTCCATTTCCTGTTTGACACTGACACAAATAAGCAAATCCCCCCCCATCGCCCAACGCAAGTCACTCCAACAATGTAAAGAAGTTCAAAGCATGTTTATGATGACTGTTGCCACATGGGTTACATGTCGCAGTCCAAAGTGTTGCCAAACATGAAAAAATTGCCCGGAGCGTTGGGCCTGGGGGGCGTTGCAGCTTCATGCTAATATACGCAAAAAATTGGACATATTTCAAAAGTTTCCAAGTCAGCTCTAAAATTAAGTTCTTGGCACAAAATAGCGGCTGTTGCCGTTACTGCGTCATTAGCTGGCATTTTGGTGTTGACCGGCCGCATGCCAAGTCAATTGGCAATTAAGATCGCAACTAATGAAGCTAATTAAGTTTTGCAAGGCATGTTACGCTGCTGCAGCAAATATTGGGAAATCAAAAAGTTAAAGCTTAAAACTTATGGGCTTCCAAGCTGAATTACCAGAATTCTTCTGGTGTTGTTGTTAGTCGAGTTAAATTAGTTGCCCAAGAGCTGCTACCCCAACCAAAGGTAAAAAATTCTGCTACTTACTCAGTTTCATTATTAGCAAAATGCAATTCGCCGGATATTGGTTCGTAATCCCTGCCAGATTTTGCTGTTAAGTCCTCAGTCCAATATGGTAAAATGACACTACCACGTGCGCCGGAGTAACGCATGACGGTCAATTCAAAGATGCCCACCGATTCAGAAGTTTCATATGTGGCATCGGCAAAAGCAAAGATACCCGCATGATCATCATCTAGAATCATGACTGTGGCTACACTTGGTACGCTAAGATTCACCGCTGCGGAGGGATTAAACAAGCGTATATAGAAACATTCGTCTTCTTCAAAAACATCATCATCGATGACCTCAATTTTGAAGCGTTGCTCGTCGACACCAGGTGGAAAGCTCAGTACACCCTTTTTGCCAATATAATCCTGTCCAGCCGTGGCTGTACCATTTTCCGTCTCATATTCTACGGTAGAGTACACGGATATATCACCGCGACGTACGACGCGCACCTCGAATTCACCACAGTTCTCCATGACCGTATAATGTCCGGGCTCAAAATAAATTTTTATAGACGTTTCACTCTCATCATCATCTTCCTCGTATTGCTGCAGTTGCGCCTTAACCTCGTTCAGATCGCTGTGCGCGCGTTCCTGTATCTTACGCATGAGATTGCCACTGCCAATCATTTTACGCGTGGCCTGTACGCGATAGAAGGCGCGGGACTTGGTGCCGCGTGAGATCATTTGCTCTTGAGCCATCATTTCCAACTGTTCGAGATCTGCCTCCGGATACTTTTGACGTAGCTCCGACAATACAGCTATATACTCCTTGCGCGCATCATCGAAGGCAACAGATTCACGTCCAGATTCAAAGTTAACCAAACGTCTGCCCTTCTCAGCATCCAATTCCACCACATCACGTTCACCGCCCACAACCACACCGCGTTTGTTAACGCGATAATTCTTATCCAGATACTTGTAGACGAGCAAACGACGTTCGGCTATATAGGCCCACAACACGGTCGCCGGAAACATAAGGAATGTGAGTATGCCCTCCCAAACCTCGATAATGCCCGGCGAAATGACTGCCAAGATGAGCCAAAGCCAGACATAGGCGAATAGTGAGAGTGAAGCAGTGACAACAAAGACACGCAGGTGCTTAATGCGGCGCACCTCACCCGTCGGAATGACAACCATGCAAAGTGCTATAATGACGAATAGATTGTAGGCAGCCGAGCCGACAATGGTGCCAGGCCCCAGGTCGCCACTTTCAAAATTCTTGGCATAAATCTCGATGACGGAGAGCAGAATTTCCGGCGCGCTCGAGCCCAGAGCCATCAGTGTTAAATTAGCAACCGTTTCATTCCAAATACGAACACGCATCACCTGTTTCTCGCCATTGGGACCCTTGATGGTAACGTTTCGTTCGGTAGAAGTGATCGCTTCAATTGCCGCCATAAATCGATCAGATATAATAGAAACGCCAACGAATAGATATACCATAAGCAGAAAATAAACAAAGCCGCGCAAAGAACGATCACCCCAGGATATATTCTTCTGGGGCATCCATAGTGGTAATACCAGACCCTCTAAGCAAGTAGTTTGATCTAATGCATTAGCGTCTCTACCTTCGATATCGTCACCTTCAGTTTCTGAGCTCGGCCCGCTTTTCTCCAATAGCAAAACTTGACGCTTGACCCTGCGGCTGTGGCTGCTCATGTTGGCCAAGCTGTATTCATAGTTATCGGCAGACGACTCTGAATGATGGGACGTCGCTGGTGCGCTACCATCTTGTGCAAGCGAATAGGCTGTGGTATAGGCGAAAAGCAGGAATATTGCGCAGGCAGCGATTGGTGTAAGCATCTTAAGGAACCTCGACATGGCGATGGCAGTTCTTATTTGCGTTCTACGTGCGGTTACGGAATTGTTTTACTTTTCTTTTATTATTATTTATTATTTTTTTTGTTTTTTGTTTTTGTCTTTGGCCTTGTGCGTAGGTAGCACTTGCTTATGAGTATATCTAGAGAATACGTATGGCGGGACTTGCTTGGCTTAGCTGGGAATTGGAAGTGCTAGCGTATGGGGTTTGGCGTTAAGATTTTCAATAAATTTCACGGAAGCGTTGCGGTTGCTGGGAGCTAAATATACGGTGCTCTCTTCTAATTTGGCTGGAAGTGCTTAAGTGGTAACTAACAATATCTACTTCGGGTATATGTTTGGTGCACTTAAAGAGTGTGTAAGTAGTGTATGTGCGTGCGCTGACACTACGTCTGGTTAGGCATGAAGTAATGAGCGATATGGAGTAGCTGACATGTTCAGGATCTGGGCTCAACTTTTATGCCAATCAAGATGGGCTGCAATTCTTGCGATCTACGCGCTGCTTTCTTGTTAAAATTTGCGATGCGGTTTAAAGATTACACATTCGTTGGGCAAGATCTGCAAGAGAAAGAAAATTTAGAAGATTTAATTAGAAGTTTGACTTTAAATCGACGTATTGAGAAATTTTATATTGTAGTAAAGTTGTTAAGATAAAATAACTTAGTCCGCGAAAAAGTGTGTACACCAAAATTGTGCCTGACAATCTCCAAGATGTAGCAGCTTAGAAAGACGAACAGAACGAGACATGTAGTCGCAGCATTTTTGTGTTATCCTTAATGGACTCACGTGTCATTCTCCCTGTGTATTCGAATTCATTATTATTCATTGAAGAAATCAAACATAAGCCAAACGGCAGTACTCCATGGCAAAATAAAGGTCTCTGTATATTACACAAAAGGAAAAGTAATAGTAGTTTCACAAAATAATTGTTAGTTAACAAAGATAGGAATAGATAAGAAACGCCTATAATTTTACCCGGATTGCGCCTAGAGGACAACCCAGATAAGCTTCCCGTATTTCATTATGTGTCATTAAAAGAACAGGAATTTAAGCTGTATTAATCGGTTGTTAAAAAGTTATCGAGGCAGAGAGGTTTTTACATAAGAAACGAATAAGATTATTTTCAAATTTCACAGAATTGACAACCCTATTTTATTGTGACTCATTTGTTGCACAGGATATTACAGATATTATTTCAATATTTTTTAGGAACCCAAAGATATTTTATTCGTTTGATATCGAGACACAAATGTGCATAAGAGACGCTAAAAACTGTAATTAAATAAATACAAAAGAATCGCTAAAAACTGTGTTCACATTGCGCAGCGATGACAACCCTGACAAATTTTACTGTATTTCATTGTGCCACATGTGTTGTACTGGAAAATCTTTTTTATTTCAATATTTTTTCAGAAAGATTTTTGGGGAATACGCAGAAATCTGTAAAAACTGTGTTTACAATTCGCAGCGATGACAACCCTGACAAATTTTACTGTATTTTATTGTGCCACATTTGTTGAACTGAAATATCTTTTTTATTTCAGTATTTTTTCAGAATCCAAAGAGTAAGCTGTATTATAACACACAAAGATTTTTGGGAATACACAAGAATCGCTAAAAACTGTGTGCAAATTGCGCAGCGATGACAACCCTGACAAATTTTACTGTATTTTATTGTGCCACATTTGTTGAACTGAAATATCTTTTTTATTTCAGTATTTTTTCAGAATCCAAGGAGTAAGCTGTATTATAACACACAAAGATTTTTGGGAATACACAAAAATCGCTAAAAACTGTGTGCAAATTGCGCAGCGATGACAACCCTGACAAATTTTACTGTATTTCATTGTGCCACATTTGTTGTACAGGTATTTCGGTACAATTGCATCAGAGTCATTTGCGCAATTTGTCGCCGGGCAAACGTTTCTACCAAAATCACATCATAAAAATAATTAAGTAAGCATAGTGCGGAACTTAAAATATTCCTATAGTATACATGTAGTACATATGTACTTATGTATTTATATTTCTAGACCAAAAATGTTTATTTTTAGACTCAAATATTTTTCGGGGATGCGGCTGCCAATGCCAATGCGAAGGCCTGACTGTGGCAGACGCAACAAAGACTGACTGCACATTGCATATTGTAAAGGTAGGCCAGCAGCTCGTATACATAATAATGTTCGTTTCGACTATTTAGAACAAAGTTTATATTATTTATTTGTATCTTAAACAAAAATTACAGCAATGCTGTTGTTGAACACGTCAAAGTAAACAAAATATAAAATAAGCAAAAAAAACACGTAAGCAGCAGAAAAATCTAAACAGAAATGATATCAAAAAGTTTTTTGCCAAAAGCAGATGCAAAAGGTACGAGGCGAGATGTTAAACAAAACAGAAAATTAATGCAAAAAAAAAAAAAAAAACAAAATAAATACAAAAACAAAAGCTAAAAGAAATTTAAATCGAAATGAAATTAAATTTGTAAATAAATGGCATATGTAGGAATGCAAACACCTGACTAGTTGAGATGTTTTAGTTATTTCGAGCAATGTCTGGGCTCGCACTAGAAAAAGCAAATAAAATTTTAATTTTAAAATTCAAACGCACGATTACCGGCGCAAAGTTATCGTTCGATTGTTTTTAGTTTTTTTTTAATTTCTCTATAAAATGCTGCAGAATGTTTAAGCACAAAGCAATGCGCATAAATAAACAAAAAGCAAGTGGCAGTGGAGAAGAAACCAGAGCAGTTGGAAGAGAAATATGAAATGAAATCGATAAAATGCATAATGCGCCAATGTCAATAACAGGAACGGACAAACGCAAGAAGAAGCAAAGCAGAAGAGATAAATGCAAGAACAAGAAGAAGCACGGGACAAGCATTGGTTGACGTGGAAGACATGATAACACGACAACAGTTAAACTTGCACGCAGAAGGTGAAAGGAAACCCAGCGGCAGCGGCAAGCGACGTACAGAAGATAGGCAGTGCCAGACAGAGAGACAAAGCGATAGATGGATGGCCAGCAAGCAGAAAGCACATGAGGAGAAACGTGAAAGCTGCCGAGGCGGGACACAAATTGAAAGCAACTAAAATAGATGACAGCTAGTAGCATGGCAGAGGCAGCAGCAGTGGCGCAGCTAAAAGGGGGTGCAGGAACCCCACAATGGGTATACTCTTATAGCATTGCATATCTCTTTGGGAATTTCTTTAGAAAAGGCGGTGGCTTAGTTTAATGCACATAAAGGGTCGATACGATTTTGGTGGAATTTTTTTACTAGGCAGCTGATTTAGGGGGTTCCCTAGCGCGATGCCAGCAAAAATACGTTATATTTTTCATATATATTTATCTCTCGAATCTATATATAAGAAAATACGATATACTTTAAAATATCTATAAAAATATTGTAAAAATTTTCAAAAATTTGAAGCCAGAAAGTGGAAAACTTATATATTTTATAATATTTAAGATCTAGCTGTAACTGTAATTAATAACAAGAAAATATATTCCCTCTGACCCAGGTCAAAGCTCTAAGGAAGGAACATGGAGATATCTCTATAAATAGCTGTTTGAAGAGAACAGTGATCTATAGTTTGCAGCCGACTCCGAATGGTGGTTTCTATAATTAATACAGATTTCCATTGGTAAAGGCACCCATGCTACAGGATGGAAACGAACCACCGTCATTCCGATTTCAAGGCGAACGTCACTACGCTACCGAGACCTTCCAATAAAACAATAATAAATTTGAGAACATTTGTGGCCTAGTCAGAGTAGTAGTAGCGTACTGGTCGGTGATTCGATTCCATCATACAGCACTATTCAGTTTGTCTATTTTCCTCGTTCGAATTCCGCTATAAACTATAGATCTCTGTTCTCATCGAACGTCTATTCCATAGAGCGCTCCTAAATACTTCGCTTCTGCAGCGATGTTCATAGTCGAGAGATTTATTTTTTTTTATTAAAATTGGATACTATTAAATTGGAGAAAGGACAATATAATATGAAACCAATCTGTGCTCCCAGCCTGATGGCTTACATTATTTATAGATATGCAGGGGCTGGGCTGGAATCTTTGATTTACAATATAAAAATTGAATACAGAAAGTATAAAAGTCTAACATCTCTTAAAAAAAAGTGGCGAAATGTCAAGATTGACCAAGTGCACGATTTGCCAAATTAAGATGAGTTTAGATATGAAAAAAATGTGAATTGAGTAGATCGTTCGTAAGACAGAAAACCGTAAGGCTTATTATAGAGCGCGTAAGAAGCGAATAGTAATGTGAAAAGTTTACAACTTTCTTAAAATAGCTGCAAACAGATCCACATTGACTAATTGTGACATTTTCAAATCAAGAAGAGATAAGATGAATTAAATAGACCGTTCATAAGATAGGGAATCAAAAAAGTTTCTATAGTAAGCGCATAAGATGTAAATAAGATCGTTCAAAAGTTTGAACATTTCTTGATAAAACATGTCACAAGCTGGACATTGATCAAGTGCATAACTTTCCAAAGCAAGATGAGTTCAGATATGGAAAGAGATGCATTGAGTAGATAGTTAAGTTTATTATAGAGCGCATAAGATGCAAAGAATCGTGCACAGCGTAAATGGGGATCTACGAAATGCTTGGGGTCGAAAGTTCGAGTTACTCCGAATGAAATGAAAAAATAAGCCTTGTTAAGAAGAATCAACTAGTCCGAGTTGGAACTTATGCCGATATAAGACGCCGTGACATGATTTACCATCCTATAGCAAAGGAAGGCGATTTCATTCGGCGAAGTGTACAAGCCTCTGTGCAATTTAGGGAAGCAAGGCTATTTTATACGATTAAGTCTACAAAAAAAAGAGCGGCAGTCCAATGATAGGATTTCAATTCACGCTACGAAGAAAAACAAATAACTTTGTGCATTGGCGGTGGTATCAAGAGAACGACCCAAACCTTTTTATTAAAGAATTGAACATTTCATTTTAAAATGAAACAACGCCACTGCTAGGGAGAGAGTAAAAGCATTAAACCATCATAGATGAAGCAAACGAGAGGCAGCATTTTGCATTTTAAGTTTGTCTTTGTATATGTAAATATTGAATGCATGTTTTGTTAAAATATTGTAGAATGGGTTAGAACACGTTCTCTCAACCATCCATCCATCCATCCATCCATCCAACCAACCAGCCATCCATACAAACGTCCATATGTGCCGTTTTCCTATAGATGTGCGCATAAATTTCAAATGTCAACTGACGCCTGATGCCTGCCATGATGGTTTTGGTGGCAGCTGTTAAGCTCTAGGCAACAGCGAGGGGAGGAGCTGCCGGTATGGGGGTACGTGCCAATCCGATGTGCTCAATGTGGTAGAATAATTGAAAGTTTCATTACTCGAAATGATGATGACAATATGTACAATTTAACACAAGGACAACTAATTGTAGATAAGATAATTTTAAATGCAAAATTGAAATTTTGGAAAAGCTTTTATCAAAATGAGTATGAGGATTCGAGTAGAAGGCAATTTTGTGAGATTCTGATGCTCTTAAAGTTGATTATAAATTTAATGTGCAGATTAAGAAAAAAATTGAATTTTTGAATACATTGGAAAAGTTAAAGATGCTTTACGATAATATTTTGTTTTTACTGTCTCTATAAGACTAGCTAAGGCAACTTGGGTTTCGCAGGGAATAAAAGCATCAACAGAGTTAAAATGAAATAAGTCAAGTTGTATAGGGTGGGCAATTTGTTCGACTATGCTTTTTATGTGATTATATGAAATCGGAAGAAATAAATTTATGTTATGTTTCGATATTTAAGGACTCAAATGTGTGAACAATATGAAAATTTAATACTCAATTTGAATTTTGCTTGCTTGAGAATTCTTTACAGGTTTGGAATCGTACTTCACAACAATCTTTTCATATCAAATAAAACTTCCCTGCGAACTTTCTACGGCGACGAAGCATATGGTTCGCTCGATGACTTTAAGAACATTCAAAAATATCGGATCATTCAATTATTGAAGTATGTGCCATTTGACTTAGTGTAGTCATTTGGAAGTACTTTTTGAAAAAATAAAAACTTTCGAACTTCGAACTTTCGAACTTTCCAAGCTTTATAGAAAATATGCTCACAAACATTGAGTTCTGTATAAAGTGACGAAGTACAGCGCATATTGAAATAAACCTTTTGTTACCTTATATTTACGTATATTTTCGGAAAAACCCTAGTTTTGTTCGTTCAGTTGAGTTGATTCTTCGAATGATTGATTCGATCAGAATTTTTTATGCAGAAAATGAAAACGGGGTAAGTCCTTATAAGACCACTAAGTGCCAAAAATCACAAAAGTTGGGGCTCCAAAAAATATATAAGAAATAAGAAGATAAGAAAATATATTAATAAGAAAAGTCTGTATTTTTGAAATCCAAAAGTATAACGCACTAAAAAAAGTTTGCTTTTTTTTGAGAAATTTTTATAAGTTTCAACAGTTTATTTGAGTTATGTAATATAATCCGTATACATAAATATTTAGGTCTTTGTTTAATTCTTATCAATATTGGACTTTAAATGAGAAGAATTTTTTTATACAGAAAAGCAAATTAAGTAACTTCTAATAAGACAAATGGTTGCCAAATAAAATTGCTGCTCCAAAATGCATAAGAAACTAATCGCTATATTTTCCGTGCTGCACTCCTACATCTTGGAGTAGCTGACCTATTTTCTCAACCCTTCTAAAAGCAAACTATAAAACTCAACATGATTTTCCACAGTTGCTTTAACTCGCTGCCATCTGCTAAATACCAAATTACGCGCACAATGTTACCCTCTGCATTTGCACAGCGAAAGCTTTTACTCTTTAAACTAAAATTCCTCGACAAGTTAATTGTAGCGCGTACATAACGGTAAAGATAAATACTGATGCTTCGCACAGAGACGTAGTTGGAGCAGCTCACAGAGGGGGGTCGATGAAAATGGGAAACAGAAAATAACGTAGGTTATTATGCGATAAGTATGCGGACCCCCCTTGGCTACGCCACTGGTTTTGCACATTAATTTAGCAATTACAGCAACAGCTTGAGCAAAATACTAACGAAGCAACTAACAAAGCAGAAAAGCAAAAAAAAAAGAGAAGAGAAGAGCAGCAAAACCGTAGTGCAAGTGAGACGGCAAGTGTATCGCGCGCGAGTGCGAGAGCTGCAGACGCGAATACGCAAAGACAGAGAGAAGCCAAAATGGAGCAAACATATGTTTCGAGCTTTCATTTATGTTTATTTAATTTTTAATATAACTTTTGCATAAATTTCAATGCATTTTATGCATTCTATTTGGATATATGTTGGACTGTGAGAACCACTTGGTATATACACTTTCAATAAGTTCTTGTTGAGCTATTGGATACCCTTGTTGTTGAAGAATTTCTTAAATGACCGATTTGCTTATACTTGCAAATCCTGAGAAAATTGTGTCGGAAATAAGAAAATTGTATATTTGTTGCACTGCTGCAACGACTTGGTATACACTTTAATTGAGTTCTTAATATGCTAAACCCCTTTTTCATAAAAATCTTCTTGTATTACTGAACACTCGCTTATCTTCAGTTTGAAATAAGAAATTTTATTTCGAATAAGTTTTTTTTTTGCTGGCGCCACCTATATATATCATGCTCATTGTAAGCTTGCAATCATTTGAGATAGAGATCACTCTTGCTGCCGGCTGGTTGACAGAAGCTTTGCGCTGTTCAAATGAAAGCCAGGCCCTCCCACTACAAAAATGACAGGGCCTTTTTTAAAAATTAAATTTACTTTAGAAAATGTCAGCCATAAAAATTTTCCAGCTTCACTGATTTACTTTGTTGTAATTACAAGAAAAAAGTTTAATGCTTTTCTGGTTTTTTAAAGGATTGCGACTTCATAACTTAAAATTTACATAAGTACAAAATTTACGATCAACCAAGCAGAATTAGCACAAAAATCCCTATATAAAATATATAAATTTATCAAACTATTTTTCTAGATTTCGAATTCAGATTAAAAATACTCAGCAATTACACAAATTAAAATTCAATAGATAGACATATAATTAAAACTGCATGGAATCAGTAAATTAACCTAGAAAAGAAATCTAGTTCTTTAAAATGAAATCTAAAGTTTGATATGATGTAATCTAAACTTTGTGATTATAAAATTTTTAAAAACTTGTAATAAAACATAATTGTGTCTAGTCAACTTTGATATTGTAATTAAAATTTTGATAAGAAAAAATACGACGCATTTGAGTGTTTGTATCTTCAATAAAGAATGTAACACAAAAAAATACATCTTTTTTTAGAATATATAGGAGCAATTTGACGATTTTGTATATTGCAATATTTCACTAATTTAGTTTATTACTTGCTACTTTGAGACTTTACTTTTTTAAATTGTTAAGTTATTAGAGAAGAATATTAATGTTTATAGTCCGAACTAAAGGTTATATAAATAACACTACTAATTACTTGCTACTCGTAAACCAAAAAAATGTCTACCTTAGTAAACAATTTTATTTATACTCCAGTTTTTCATAAAAAAAAAAAACACAATGTTTAGAAAATGGAAAACCAAAATCCATAAAAAATTAAAATGTGTTGAGCAAATTAGTGTCAAGAGATGTTTTAGTAAAGTTATATACACAATTGTGCATTTTATCGCAAAGGTTAGGAGATCTTACAAAAACCCAAAACAACTCAATTGCTTGTCAAAACAGCTATGGGTATATGTGTGAAATCGTGCATTCTAACTATCAGGATAAGATGAATCGCATTAAAACTGTAGACGACACATGGATTTATGTTTACGATCCGGGAACTATCGTTCAATCGAACGGATATCGTGCTAAAGCCGAGCCCAGATCAAAAAAAGGCCCATCGAAGTTGTTCTAAATCAAGCTTATGTTGCCTGTTTTCCCCGATTACCATGGTATAGTGCACCTTGAATCCCTTCCAAACGCTCAAACTTTTAATCAGAAATATTATTTGAGTGTTATCGCAATACAATTTGTCTCAAGAGGGCGCAATTGTGACGAGACAACAGTTGGTTTTTGCATTATTATAATGCACCGTCACACACCTCCACTCGTATTTTGAGATAAATTTGTCGAAAATTTTAATCGGTCCACAATCACCTAATTCGCCTGTTTTGGATTCGTGCCAATTTTGGCTTTTCACTAAAATTAAAAAATCCATTCGTGGTCATTGTTTTGGATCGATTGTAGAGATACAAAAGGGATCGCACAACGAACAGAATTCGATTACGAAAAATAACTTTTCTGACTGGAAAAAGGGCTTTCATAATTATATGGCAACGGATGGGGACTATTTTGAAGGGGACGCACGCAATAGATTTAGCACAATAAATAAGATCTTTTGAAATATAAACAAATTCCCGGTATTTTTTGCCCATAGGACATGGTAGTCTTCCACATTGCAGAGTACACGGAAAGCTAAGAAAAAATGTTAACATTTTTCTTTCGGGGCACACGGATTTATATGTAGGGAAGTCAAACATGGATAGGAAAAAGTTGAATTGGTAATACGCAGAATAACTAAAAATATTCTAATTTATGAAATTCTCACAGGTAACAAAGTCGGAGATATATTACTATACATACCGTGAATATCTTTAGACACAAAAGGCGACATCAATATACCTGCCGTTCGTGCTAAATCTCACGCAGTTCCCTGTAAGATTGGCCTTTGACATCAGCATCAACAAATCGCAGGGATAAATTTCGAAATACGAAGATTGTTGATCAGAGAATACGAACCAATATTCAGTAGAAAAGAAATCAAAATACAGTGCACCACGAAGGAGGAAAAAATCAGGAAGTTGTCAAATGAACCTCTCAAAGTTACCTAGATTTTCGTATTTCCTTACAAATTGCAATAAATCCGAAAAACACTAAAATATTATTGGAATTTCAAATATATTCTTCACAACTTATGTATTTGTATGAAATGTATACTGTTATGTATATAAATTTTTTCCAGCCACAAAATAAAATGTAAAGTAAAGGGGACCCCTGCGCCGCTTGCGGGCAATGGAGTGGCGTGGGTTAACGAGCAAAAGGAGCAGCGATAATAATATGAAAATATATATTTCATAAAAATGTTGTCAAAAGTACCCCTGAAATCAAGCATAATTAAATTAAATAATAAATGTAAAATATAATTAGAAAAAGATTTTTTATGCGAGTTTGAAATTAGGAAAAAATAGTAACTATATTATCCAAAATTCTTGAATTAATTAACTTTTTAAGCAAATAGGTCTCCAAAATTAAGAATACGCTGAAAGCTAATATATATTATTAGTTTGAAAAGTATAATCCATAATAATATTACAATTTATAAAGAACAATTTAATGGTAACTCTTAAATAAATAATGAATAAAAAAAGTTATTATCTAAAATTTAATTTCTGCTGTGAGTTTGAAATTCGCTTTAAATATTTTAGTCGATTTCCGCTATTTTTCGTGCCATTTTTATATTAATTTTTCAACTTTTTAAGTCCATAGCGGAGTTTCGCCGAACTTCGCAGTGCACACAAAATCGTAAAAGTTTTTAAAATATTTAAATTTTAATTATTTTGCTTATTTTACACTTTTTGCTTTATTTTTCTTGCTGTTCTATAAACATTTTGTTAAAAATGGCAACTCAACGCCATTAAATTAATAAAAATTGATTTCAAATTGACTGCCTACTCAATGCAATTTATTTACCTTTGTTTATTTGTTAATTTATTTATAAAATTTCTAAAAAACACTGTCAGAAATTTGGCGCTGTGTTGGCATTTAGTTTTTGAATTTGTTGTATAATTAAAAGCACTTGAACTAAAACACATGGAAACATGTTTATTTGAGTTAAAATATTGTTGCCACTTTTTGTGTGAAAAAGCACTAGTTTGCTTACGTCGCGTTGCGTTGCGTTGCGTTACGTGACGCAAGCTGTGCGCGTTGAACGTAAAGCGCGCTGTCAATATGTAACAAGTTGTTGTTGCTGCTGCTGCTTTGCTTGCAACAAGAGCAAGTTCAGTGGCAACACACAGACACACTGCCACACACACGTGCACGTACAATCACTCAATCAATCAATGGCTCAATTGTCTCGTAAATTAAATTATATTTACAGCCCCCAAGATGAAAAAACAACACGAAAAAATATCGAAATTTATTTTGGGCAAATTTGTTGTGAAACAGCTGTTCGCGCGCGCGCAAAAAAAAAATGAAAATTCACTTGTCTTTTCTTGTCGTTTTTGACGTTATTTTTGGCGCCTTGGATGCGTTATTTTTGGGGGTTTTCGGGATTTATTTACACAGTAGAACGGCGTGTCCGAGCGTGTGCACGCACTGCTGATTTGGCGTTTGTATGAGTTTTGCTCGCGGACACCGCACGACGACGACTAATCAGCTGCCTGTCTCCGTGCTCATAATTATTTTGTATGCCCCCAAAATGTTGCGCTACCTGCTGACGTTTGGGGTTTATCGATGCGCTTAGGCCGCCGCAATGGAAATTAATGCCGCTAATTAGCGAGGGGACATAATATTAGCGATAAAGCTGTTTAGTTTTAATATGTTGTTATTTTATTATTGCGGCCTTTCAGATTAGATAACTCTGACCCCCGAGTTGGAGCGCATTTTGTGAAATATTTGTTGTCATTTTGTAGGGTATTGTTTGGAATCAAGTAGCGGTGTTTGTTTCTTTTATATATTGTCATGTTATTATTAAACCATGCTTTTTTACATGTATTTGGGTTATACGTATTCTCTGCTCTTTCGGATGAACTCTTCTCCCACTTTCTCTCTACGCTGCCGCTCTTTGTGCTGTTTCTTTTGAAATCTGCCAATGCAATTGTTTTTATTTTTATATTTCTTTTTTTTGTCGCTATCGCAATACGGCGGATTTTATATGACCGTTAGTGCAAATTAACGAAATTATTAAACATAAAATTCAATTATTATAATGTGATTACTTTGTGGCATTATTTGATATTTTTTACTTTTTTATACTTTTTGTGGTTTTATAGAGAATACATATTTCATGTTGTTTATAAAGAAACATAGCGCTTGCTGAGCATCAGAAATTAATCAAATGGATTAAAATATTTCGTGCCATGAAAAGTTTTCTCGATTTTATTTTGCTGATATGTATATGCTCTTTTTACGTCTGGGATAATTTAAAAATCATTTTCTGCACGAACATCTATATTTACAGAATTGACGAGTTAGACTAAATATAGTTATTTATTTAGATTTTCAAATATTTATTATCTTTTTAAAAAATATCGTTGTTTTTTGAAAATTTTTTTATTTTAATGGAAAATTAAGGGCATGTATGTAACATAATCCAAACCGTAAAATAAGTTATCTGAGAAATGTGTATTCAAAAACCGGACAACTTTAACATTATTCATTTAAATTCCTATTTTTCCTTTAATTCTTTTGAGAAAATCGCTTCAAAGCGAATTCATTTTTACAAGCTATATGACAGTTTCCAAAATGTTTTTGCTATATCCGTTCATTTTATCGAAAAAGTCAAGGGATTATTGAAATAAAGTTATTTTTAAATTTAAGCAATAAAACTGTCTGCAAAATAAAATAAATTATATATTGCTAATCTCTATAGCAATCTCATATTATCAATCCAAACAGATTGTAATTAATTATGGAAAAAAATGTTTTTCCCTCGAGTACAAATATATCCGCCCTCTTGCTCCAAAGATATTGTATTTTAGAAATCGGATTTAATGTTTTCAAATGCAATATTAGAATTTTACATATAAGTTTCATCATTTGGACATCAAAGGCGGAGCATGTATATATCTCTCTTAATAGATGTTCAAAGAGAATCCGAGCTGTGGTTCGGAAATAGATTTTTCCTTGATAAGATCAATAACTGGCTATGCTAGTGCTAGACAAATGCACCACACTACGGTCTGATTTTTGGATATGTCCATAATAATATTTATTACCTGTGCCGTAGCATAATTATTGTATATAGCCAACCGATTGTTTTAACATTCCACTCAACAAATTCGTAATGTACTGTACAGAGAAAACTTTATTCCAGAAAGAAAATAAGCAAAATAAAATACTTAAAGTACCTTCCGAAAAAATATTCTGATTTCTGAATTTTATATTTAATTTTTTCTTCACAGGATATTTTCAGTATGAGCCTCGGCAGCGTAGTTTAAGCACACTTGTGTCTTCAAGTCGGAAGGTCGGGGGGTTAATTACGCTCTGCAGCACAGTTGCATTTGTCTAGCACTGACATAGCTAGCAAATAAGCAGAAGCTGTTTACTTCGGAAAGTTTTTATAAATCAAAGACACCGCCGTTCGAATTCGGCCATAAACCGTAGGTCCCTGTTCTCTGCGAAGAGCCATGAATAGAGATACACCCATGCTCTGCCTTTGAACCAATAACCAAAATCAAGGGGAATAAATTTAGTTTTCGATATTCTCTATGTAATATTAACAAAATGCTGCTTATTTCTAATATACTTTTTAAGTCCTAGTAAGAACTTATTTTTTTAGTTTTTGTGTAAATTCGGTTTATTCAATTTATTAAAAATAGTTGCTATAATTTTTTGACTTCCGGCACTGTATCACTTTTTCTATAAATTTATAATAATATCATAGTTGACCACATAAAGTTATGCCCCGTACAAGCTCTAATCTAAAAAATTATATAATCAAATAGAGTTAAAATTCCAACAAATCATATAAGTTGATTTCGTTTTAAAATATAAACTTAAAGTAAACTTTTAATTTACTAGAACCGTCCAGTTTTAATTATATTTCTATCTGAAATCTAAATTCGTGTAATCACTAGGAAAACACTTACCCTATTAATTGTTATCATTTCGAAATGAGTTGATTATTTTTTTATTTAACTTTTATAATGACTTTGTGACACATTTTTTTGATGTTATTACGAAATAAAGTTTTTATAAGAAAACTTTGGAAAACAAAGAGAAGAAGTGGGCAACTACTGTCTAAAGAACATAATAAACTTATTATGTAAAGATTTGCATAAAATTAATGTTTTCATATTTGCCGAATTCAAGTTTTTTTATAAGCAACTTGTTTTGCAGAGAGCGACCTTAAGCTAACTTGGAGTTTTGAAGAAGTAAATTTGTATTAAAATATTTTAGAACATTTAAAAAAGCGTAATATAGATTTTGTGCTATAAAGAAATGATTGGAAAAGTCTGTAATAGCAAAGGGGTACAAAAAGTGCTAAAATTAGTATGAGAGACTTCAAGATCTCTAAAATTCAGCTAAGACAACACAAAGAAGACAGAATAAATTGATATTATTGTTTTGTGAAACTATAAGTAAGGTCCATGGGAGCAAAGGGCAAATACTTTCGAGTTGCACCTCTTGTTGTGTATAGAATAAGAACTTATATGATTTTTAGAAAAAGTTGAGAACTTTCATCAAAAATGTACCGAATATATTTTTTCTTATCGGTATATAGATCATTGTATTATATTTGTTCTTACTTTTATAAGAATGATATAGCTTTATCAAGTTTAACAATTGAAAGATTTCGGATTTGTTTGCATTTCGTTGCTAAAGATTGGACCCATCGAAATTACCATCTCATAGGCAACGTTCAAATAAGTTTTGACTGCTTTAGTTGTATTATTTTCCAAAAACCTTTAAAATATTCTACTTTCCCCAAAATTCACTTGACCTTTCGTCATTTGAAATCACAATATTTCGTACTATTTTTTCGTCAAAGTCTACAAGCGGATTATACGTCTATTTTCGCCTCTTTTATTTTAATTATACAATAATATTCCTTTGCAAAAATATATGTGTCTGTGTTTCTGCGACTTTAGACGCTCTGCAAATAATTTATTCGCACATTTTGCAATGTTCGTCATCATTTTCACATTGTCTGCTCGGCGGCTAAGAGGCTTTCAGATATTTAAAAGTAGAGAACTTGCATATAGACTCAGACAAACCATAACAAACAAAAATTCATTTGCTGCAACCATAAATCGCGACGTTTATGTGAGTGAATATCGCAAGAAAATTGAGAGACATAATAATTTATCTTTGTCACGTAAATAGACAAGATATTTAATTTAGTCTCATTTGAAAAATGTAAAATTTACGACTTGGGGACTTGATATTTTATTTCTAACCTAGAAATGTTTAAATAAATATGGCAAAAGTGTATGTCTGACAGAATGGGGGATAAGGTGTGAAATGCGAAAGACTGCTGGAGCGTTGAACTAGGTAATGTCATAAGCTGAGCAAATATAACAACAGTTTCCTAAATACAATTAGAGCGGATCTTAAGTAATATCAGCTTTTAAAGAGCCTGAAATGAATCATTCTACTACTGAGAGTATGGGAATGTAATGTGATTTTGAAGAAGTTTGTAAATTGAGCTATTGTCATCTATGCATTAGAAATTGAAATAATCCTTGACTTAAGTTGTGTATTGAGCATTAGATAAGAACAAATGGTATTCAACTTTTTGCAAAAATATAATGCTTAAAAATCAATAAAGGAATGGGATACACTTCAAAAAAAAGTAAAAGTCTTTATTCTGAAAATGATTTTTTTTAAATTTAAAATTGTATAGCCAATTTTTATTAATATATCCAGAAAATACAGTGGCATTATCTATTCAAAACCCCACTCTCGAAACAGAAAAGCAGTAATCGAGGGCTTGGAAGAAGATGATATAGGTACAGAAATTACTGAATTATATTTCCGCATAAGACGCGGTTTGGATCTACAAAAAGTAATTGGCGGAGTTCGAAAATTATAAGTTAATCTGGATGGAATGACAAAAAAAAACTTTGTTAAGGATTGCGTTGGAGTCAATGAAACCGAGTTAGCGCTTACGCGTTGGCAAGTTCTACGATCGTTTGGAGAAGTTATTTTTATAAGACGAAGCCTATAAGAATAGGACGGCAATCGAATGTTAGGATCCCAATTTTAGCCGCGAAGAGCAAAATATTAAAAATTGTCTTTAAACACCCTCAACCCTGAGTGTTCTAAATTCAAAAGCAATATTCCAGAATTGAACCAAAAACTGAAACATACAGCACTTTGGTTGTATAGATAATTTTTAAATGATCTTGATATTTTGGAAACATTTGGTACAAGACTTTGAAATCTTCAAAGACCTCAAATTTGTTTGTGGTACAAACTAACAAGCAATATTGAGCGACTCTATTAATGCCTCAATTGGAAATATATAATCTACCCACTTCCATGGGCTGGAAATCTAACAAATAAAACCAATTTTTTTTTGAAAATTTCCGTTCCATTGACTGGAGTTATGGAATTGAGAATGTCAAAAATCCGTCAAATAATTCCTGTTGCGCTTGTACAAACTTGAGTTTAAATAAAGCCGATTTTTCACAAAAGAGAGAGAGACTTTTACCCCCGATACTTTAAGCAAGCCTCAACAAGTTCACAACGTTTATAAAATGCTTCAACAACATATGCAATCTTATCCATTCCATTGGCCGAAGATCTAACCAATAAATCAGAAGTTTTTGAGAAATTTCTGAAAATTTTACCTCCCACTGCCTGGCTTAATTTTTGATTCTACTCAATTAGATTCCGCTAATTTCTTAAAATAATTCCTGGTGCGCCCAGACAAAAGTTAAAGCAATCATTCACAATAGATTTCTCAAACCATACATATTTGATGACATGTCTTTCTAGTACATAAAAATTGTTGAAATACTTTGACGAAATATATGGTTTCATGCTTTTCAAAAGACTCAGATCCAAAAAATAAAACAAAAATTTTTGATTGATAATTAAAAACTTAACCTCACCTTGCCTGCTTAAATTTTTGATTCCACAATATTATGGAAGAGAGAATGCAGAATCCCAAATTCGATGAGTTAATTCCCAGTGCAGTTCACAAACTCACTTTACTTCATTTCTCATGCCATATACTTTAAGCATGACTTTTGTTTCAAGTTTCATAAAAATTGTTTAATATTTACAATTATTTTTTCATATTTTGAACCAAAACAAAACTATACAATTGTATGATTCCTGCAAGAAAGTAGCAATAAGAAACATTTTTAAACGAAAAGCTACAGGGTCTTCCATTGTCGAGCAATGCGATGACTGTTTTACATTTGTTCTATCTTTCAATTGCTTAGACTTTGAGATTTCCTATACAGTTAAAGACGTCAAATCTTAAAATAAAGATTAATTATATTTTGAAGAGCTGATTTTTTGCTTAAAAGAAAAGTTCCTACAACTTTAAACAGATATTTGAACTATATGCTTTCCGTGCAACTGCAAATTTAATCAAGCAAGCAATTTCCAACTCATTTAACTTGAAAATAAACCAAAAACTATTAAAAAAAAACTAGAACAAAAGCAAACTGAAATTAATAAGGCGTTGAAGAAAATAAAAAAAAACCTGTGGATATCTATAACTCTTAAAGAGAACGCCATAAAACCGGCTAGCAGGCCATTTAATGTTCGAACATAAATTGCCAAGAAACACGTGAAGTGTGTTGCCACATAAACCCAGTAACAGACGAGGCAGGGTAGCCAGCCACCAGCAGCTCCACCACCACCGCCACCACCAGGGGCAGTGCCTATTTCAGTGGCTGACCATCCGCGACCATGCAACATGTGATTTTTGGCTGCCCCATGAGATATTTTTATACATGGTCGTTGTACATGTCTTATAGCTGCCTCTACTATTACATAGTGCGAGTTGAAGGCCTTGCCGCCTTTATTTATTACAGCAAAGACGACGACAGAGACGAAAAAAATGTTCCTTCTTAAAAGAAAAAATATTGCAGCGTAGATTTCAAAAAAGCAGCAAAATGTAATATAGCCGCCACCCACACATAGATATAAATGTATTCTAAAGATACAATGCATACTCACACAGGTGCAATTGACATTTGGCAAGGTGGTTTTGCAGTTTTGATGCTACGGATACGGCCACGCTGACGGATTTGCATACGGGGATTTCGACTTGCTTGAATATATTTGTCTATGGATTGTGTCAGTTGCTGTGCGTTGACATCAAATGCAATGGATAGCAATTGATAGATACTCTCACGCTATCGCGCGCTTTTTGTCTCTCTCTCTCTATTCAGGCCAGCCAACTCGGCATGATAAATAGACGTCCAAGACGCTTGGGGTAAGACGTCAGCAAACGTTTGACTTTTACTAAGTTGCCTTTAAATCTAGCGTCAAGTTGGTATTTAAATTTTTTATATTTGTATTCTACCCACAGCACACTTGCAGAACGCTTTAATATGCAAAGATGAAGGAATATCATGCAACACACAGATACATACATACACACGGCCAACGGTGCGTGAGACACTTACTTGGATGGGGGGGGGGGGCGGCGGGGGAGAGATCCGACGGCTTTCTTGAGTGTACTCGACTGTTGCTGGCACCTCTCTTTGTGCGTCGATACTTGTGACGGCTTTTGAGATAAACAGACAAGTCTTTATCTTTTCAACTAGTTGGTTGGCATTGCGTATACGCCGCTTGTGCACTTTGCCGTGGCTTGAGTATCTTTTTGCAACAACTGTGTGTGTTTATATGTGTGACGTTGCATTACAACTTGTCTTTATCAATATAAAAAAGCAACAAATTTATTTTTATGAAATATAAATCAATGCGATAATTGTGAACTTAAAAAAAAAAAAAAACATGCCAGCAGCAGCTATACGTCTTATATCGCGTGTCTTTCGGTTCTATAATTGTACTTCGACATATACTTGATTTACGACACAATGACGCAAACCATTGAAGATAGTGAGCTGCGAAGTGTCACGATAAAAAAAATCGCGCTCGAAATAATTACTTATCAATGCGAAAGGCGTCATAAAGTTATTACGTTGCTGACCGGGTTGCGATGTGACGTCATTGAGAAAGCAAGTTGCTGGATAAGGCAGCCTTAACTTGAAGAATCATAGTTTGTATTTTGGACAAGTTGGTATAAGGCAAACGTCTTTGGCTACAACTGCTCAAAATAGGTACTATATGTGCCGTGTAGAACTCAGTGGTTCCGCGTTAAGTATGAGATATACAGATTCTTCTATCTTGCCTGAAAAGTTTTGGAACTTTTTGTAGTTTCTTTTCAACTCATCGACATAGTTAGTGCAGACCCAATTTTCAACAAATTTTTGTGGGCTTTCCCTCCCTATATACTCTCAGACGTGGTGGATATCTTTGGAGGTTCTGGCTATGTATAGAAGTTTAACCGGAAGAATCGCTGAGATTAATTATTTATTAATTAATATTTAAGAGTACAACTAAGTCCAGTTGACCTTAAGATCAAACAAGTTAAACATTCTAAAATTATGAATAAATGATAACGAGAAAAAATATAATAAAGCTAATCCGTATTCCTACACCTTCTCACATCTGGGGCTAGCCAGGAACTTGGATTTACAATGTAAAAGATGCAAACGGAAAGTAGCATATAAATTTAAACATTATTTCCAAATAGAAGCCACAACGTGGACCAAGATGGGTTTTTATAGTTCATGATTGGAAGCTCAAGAAGCTCGATTTGGGGAATCAAGATAAGATAGGATAGATAGTTCAAAAAATTGATGTGGGGTTTCCCCACAGATTTTCAGATGTCTTAGAGGCTTAACCAGAAGAATCGCTGTCTAGTTTAAAAACTTCCAGTGGGCTTGCTCTGCCTATATAGTCTCAGTATATTAAGGCCATCGTGGCTAGGTTTAAATGGAAGAATCGATATGATTGCTTAGATCAAAAACTTTATGTGGGGTTCCCCTGCCTAAATGCACTCAGTGAATTGATTGAAAAAGTCGTGAATATCTTTGGAGGCTTAAACGGAAGAATCGCTGAGATTGTCATAGCCATAATTAGCGCTGACCAAACCTTGTTGGGATGCCATTGAGGATACTCTGGATATGTATAGAAGTTTAACCGGAAGAATCGCCGAGATTTGTCTAGTTCGTAAACTGTATGTCGAAAAAATCGCTGAGGGCTTGCTGCGCCTATATCAGTGTATTAATTACATCGTGGGTAAATATAGAGTCTTGACCCGCAGAATGGCTGCGATTCTTCAGTTTAAATACTTTATGTTGGTTTTCTCTGCTTTTATACACTCAGTCTATCGATCGTGGGTATGCAAAGAGAATTAACCGAGAAAAGCGCTGAGATTATCATAGACATAATTAGTGCTGACTGTTTCTTATTGTGATGCCTTTGAGGACATCCTGGATATGTATAGCAGCCTAAACGGAAAAATCGCAAGTTCAAAAACTGTGCAAATGTCTGTACCCACTGTCAAAGATTTTAAGTTGATATACAGATTTCGTGCTACAGAGCTGCTTTGAAGAAAATTAGTTTTTTTCTTTCGGTTAAAGTTCATCTTATATATTTTACTTTGCCTATGGTAATATATTTTTAGAAATCGCTTTATAAAAAGAAGAAAGCTATTATAAAAAGGTCAAATTGAAAGAAACCATATTTAGGCCGTCTCCTATTTTATGTATAATATTTTAGTAACTATCTCTGCTCAACTCGTAAAATTTAAAGCTCAACATTCATGTAACCCCATAAAGCGATGTGCTCTCATTATTATATCCATCCTTCTCCACATTACTTATGCATTAGCTAAGCATCATGAAGCCATCAACAGGACTGATGTCGTTAAAGCCCAACGCTCTGATATGCAAAATTCTTCGACAATTAGTTGAATCAATTCATTAACTCTTAGCCCAGTTAGCCGAGACTCAGCTCATTAACTGCTGCCAACTATTAAAGCTTTTTAAGTTCCATAAAAATAAACACACACAGAGACACACACAAAAAAATTTGCATGCCCAATTAGCTGAATAATTGATTAAGCGTCAATCCAGCAAGCTTAATGGATTTTAAGTCCAAGCCACATTTAGTTTGGGCTAACACAGAGAGATTTGGTGTTGGCCGAATAAAATATTTATCATACGCCATGTTAACCGCAAAATACCCCACAGTTGGCACTAAAGTTGACATCAACGCAGCAGCTTTCAGACAGTTTTCATGCAAAATGGGCAAATTCTAAGGACAACTGACAACTACACACACACACACACACACACCAATTAGTTTATATATATACACACACGCACGCACACACACATTGACATGCAAACAAAACCAAACAAAAAACGAGCAAAAAAGAGACAGAAGAATTACGCACAACCAATTACCTAACCATAAGGAAAAGCCACAGCCTCATACAACCGCAAACAGCAAGAAACTTTGGCATGTTCCGAAAATCTGTGCAAAACTGAAATACCTTTAACGCGTACTTATGGGATGCGAAAGACTATCATCCGAGGTTTCCGACAAGGCAACTGTCTATCGTGCAATCTCTTCAATTCAGAAGGGTAGAGGTACTGCAGAAGGCTGGTGTACATCATACTGGCCTTATTTTCTACAAAAGTGTCCTAATCCTTGCATACGCCGTTGGTATCGTTGGGTGTTGTAAGCGAGATGTCGCCGCTGCAAAAGTGGATGTTGCGATTAACAAGGACAAGATGTACTATCTACAAGTAGAAATACACGGCGCCTAGGCTTTCATGTTTTGGCGAATGGTTACTGTTGAAGTTGCCATGAAATTCACGTACATTGGCACCGCCGTGAACACCGACAATAATATTGGTCTGGAGATTAGGCCAAGAAACACACTTACTCATAGATGTTACTGTGATGATCTTGGCAAGTAAATATGTAGCAGACACTTTTCTGAATCGACAAAATTAACGCTCTACAAGATGCTCAGACTGCCCGATTGCATCGATTGTGTTGAGGGCGAATGCAGCTGTGCTTGAAGGAAACCTTTTCGAAAAATCTTTTTTTTCTTCCGGATTGGAGACGACTATCGCATCTGAATAATCATAAGCTGTATGAGCTCTATAGAACAATAGATCTCGTGCAGCGTACTACAGCACAACGTCTGCGTAGGCCCAACCATGTAGTTCGTATGAACAAAGACAGCGAAGAAGGTTTTCGATGCGAGATTCGACGAAGAAAGCCGAGGAGTAGGATGAAAACAAAAAGTTGAATGAAAGCCTCGATAGAAAGACTAGGTGGAGGTGGACGTGACGTCCCTTGGAATGATTGAACTGAAGAAGGCGCACGCTGCGGAAACTGTCGACTAGAAAGCCGGAGTAGGAAGACAAAGGGGACGACCAATGCTCCGATGATAATACCAAGTGGAGGAGGATCTAGCTTGCCAACTGGAGAAGACACACGATGCAAAAGCCGTCGATGCGAAAGCCGATTAAGAAAGGGGACGACCAAAGCTCCCATGAAAAGACCAACTGGAGAAGACGCGCGATGCGAAAGTCATCGACGCGTAGAAAGACCAAGAGGAGCTATCTTCTCCCTCGGAGAAGGCGTGCACAAAAGTAAAGGCGCCTGGTGGGAGCCATTGTGGTCGGTTGTAAACGGATAACGGGTTGTGATAAAAGTAAAATAGCTACAATTTCATGAAATATTTTTCTTGAAAAATCTGAAACTTTTTATCGAATTATCGCAAAAATATTCGTCTAAAAAGTCGAATAACCTTTTTTATTGAATTTTCGTAGAAAATGAATTTGAGACGAAGAATGCACTTCATAAGTTTTGAAATAATATTAATATGAAGTTCTGTGATTTTCGGCACATTCCCTCCCCTTCACTCGCCTTAGTGAGCGAACACCAAATGTCTAAATTCTCATGGCATTTTCGTCACCGTGTGTTTCTGTGTGTGTGTGTGGGGAGTGGTGTCTGCTGGAGCTGTGTATCTGTGCTTGAGTGTGTTTGATTTGTGGCTTAAAAGTAAAGTGAAACGAGCCAACCCAAAATATTAGATTCGTTACGTTAACAGGAAAATTCCTGAATTTCGTGTTTTCTTTTTTTTTGCCTTTTTGTTGGGGGGGTTTGTTTGTTACCGTAAACGCAACAAATGACATGTTCAACGGCAACAAACGATTTTGGCTTCTTATCATGTACTATATCATGTTTATCATGCTAGCGAGTATATATATATGTACGCTTTGACAAGCAAGGATGGAGAAGTAAGTTTATTTTTGGAGTTGTGGTTACAAGCATATCAAACAGACTAAAGTTGAGTTAAGTCCGCTGTTATACCATGTCTGTCAGAATTCTGTTTATTTGAGAAGGTTTAGGGATTTGTAAACAGCAGCTACGAAATGTTTCTAGGTTTTATAAGCTCATGTTGTCAGAACTTTTCAAATCTTTGTAAGAAATTTTTTAAAAAATACAAAAGCTTTCCGTGATGCCACATAATCTTGACAGTAATGTGAATAATTCTTGTTGAATAAAAGTGGCAGTAATTATATGGCAACAAACTGTCTGATAAAGATATACCAACTATGATAGATTGCTTCGATGCTGTCAAAAAGAGTTTATTTGTTCGAATCGGTTTGTCCCTCATAATGCATTGTCATGTTAGTAGAACATTAGTTGGCCAATTCGCAATACAAACACTGCTGATTCGTTAGAAATATGTCTTCGTAGAACTTATTCCATAACAAAGTTTTTCATTGATATTAAATTTCAGCGTTGTTTCCTTTCAGTCTTTGATTAATATTTAATTTCTGTAAGTAGTTGTATCTCTGCGCTGCTCAGCTCATAGAATTTACATATAGAAATGTTTATCGCAGCGTCGAACTACAACGAGCTCCAACAAAGATTGTTTGGAATATATGTAGCTGATTCTATAGAATTCGATATTTTGAAAGATTATAATGATCTAATACTGATCTACATGAGCAAATTGCAGAAGACTGTAAACGGTTGAAGGCTACATTTGCAAACAATTCTAAAACGAAAGTAAAAAAAGCTGCATTAAGCAATAAAGACTCGAGGTCGCCATAGTTCCATGCGAATCTCTGACTATATCATCAATAACTCAAAAATTTCCTTTTGCAATTGTGAACTTTTCTGAAGGCTGGCTTTCAAAGTGAAGGTGATTAGATAAAGAACAGTTGACAGATTATTAAAATTCAAAGTATTTTAGAAAAAGTGGCATTAGAAAGTTAACAAAAGGGAAACAATATGCTTAATTCTAGACGAGACTCCCGTTCTGGCTATGTTCGCATTTATAGAGATGCTGTAGTTGCTCTCAAATGCGACCTTAACCATAACTATCTATGTCGTACTTCAATATATAACTTTCTCATGCTTAAATTAAAGGCGAATGAAATAATTCAATTGATATTAGTGAGACCTAGGACTGAAGTATATTATGCTGCTGATAAACGAAGCTCGGTTCACGCAGTCCCTGCCAGTTTGAGGTGAAAAAAATGAAAATGTCGTAGCCCATAACAAAGGGACGATATTTCGCGGGCCTTTAGTAACCGAAACGCATCAACTGCATTTGGTATCGATTCCCAGTGATCATTTCACTAGGCTTAGGCAGCTCATAATTTAACTTAACTATCTGGTATCATCAAATACGTAGCATATCTTTGGCCTATTGGGATTCGCTGAGAACGTAGAGGAAAGTCTAGATTTCTTTCAAGACTTTCTCCGCTTCAAATTATCGAAATGGACCTATTTTTCGTCACCATTGAAGAAGAAGTTCACAAGCGAAGGAACTCCGTTCAACCTCACATGGTTTTAAGTCAAATTGCACCCAGTATCCTTGCATCTGAATTATTAATTTGGCTTTAAGAAGTTTGCACACTAGCCACTGAGTCACTTGCAATGGATGAGTTAATTCTCTTCGCCTTTGTAATGCTTCTATCTTTTAGGAAGAAATACCTTACGCTTTTGCCTAAACATGCACTTCTGCAGACTCTTAAGTTACATATATCTTGTCTGGAAGATACTTTTATTTCTACAGCAGCAACTAGTTTAAGATCGGATTGAATTTGGAGTTTATGGGATTAATTGCTCAAATAAGTTGGATATATTGATGGCATGCAAAGAGTTTCTTCTATTCAGCATGCACTCAATGATGCTCACTTACGAACTAGTTCATTTTTGGAACCGGCTCCCTCTTTCAATTAGTAAAAAAAAGTCAAGTTCTACCAATTTTATGTCGCTTTAATTTATGCATTGCTGACAGCCCTGGCATGCGTATACTTTAGTTCTATATATTCGCACATATAAATCAGTCATATAGATGCGTATGTAATACATATATATACGTATACATAAGTGTGTATGTATATAGTGTATATGTAGTACATAGGTAGGATATGAGCACATAGTTGGCATTCGAATTAAAGAAAATGGCGTTGTCAGCATACTTTGCCTGTTTTTCGTCGTCGTTCTTTTTGTTGTTGTTGCTGTTGTGCCTTTTGTTTATTGGCGACATTTTTGTTGCTCGCTGTCAGTGTGTGCGTGCTTGAGTGTGTCGCTGTGTGTCGCCGTGTGTGTGTGAGTATCTGTGTGCATGTGTGTTTGTGATGTTACAACAGACTTTGATGACGGTCGTCGTTATGGCAGACGTCGATTTGAAATGCCTCGTTGAGAACAAACTTATGCTTATATGTATGTGTCTCCTCTGCCTTTGTGACCGCCCTAGTGTTCTTGTTGTTGTCGTTGTCACTGTTGTTGTTGCTGTTGCTTTTGTTGTTGTTTTTGTTTTTACTTTTGTTGTAGTTGTTGCTGCTGTCGCTATCGGTGTCGTTGTGAACTGCTAGCTTAGATGTATATCGCTTTTGTTGACAGTTGAATGCGCACAAACACACACTCATACCCACTCATATACAGACACACACACACACCAGCAAACACCCTCTCATACACTCACACACACACTTTAAAATGAAGCCCCATTTGGTGGCAGTTTTTAGATTTTTCGCGCGTTCTTTGCCTGTCGACTTGTTGTCAATATTAAACTGTTTATTATTTAACAATATTTCTCACCTCGCAAACACATGCACACATACAGCCCCACACTTACATACACAAGTTGGGTCAAAACATAAGAAACTAATATATTTTTTAAGACTAAAATGTTAACAATATTAAAATTTTTTTTTATTTATCAATTTGAATTTGTAAAGTTATCGTTGAATATATAACTTGTTCGTAGGAGAAACTTAATAAAATTGCTTACTATTAAGAGAAGCACTGACGCATCTCAGCAGTCAATCTCGTCACCGCTGAAACGATAATGAGTAGTATCGGAAGACAGTTCATAGCAAACTGTGGACATTATTAAACTAGACTTTAAGATTTTAAAACTTATAAATAATTTTCATATTCCACAAGAATAGAAACAAAATAAAAGCAAAGCAAAAAAAATATTAATAATTATTATGGATGACTAACAAAAATTAGAAGTATATGGTTTGGTCACAAAGATTTCTAGTAAAATTAATTGTTTTAATTTTTGTTGATACTTTATTGACAAATAAATTCACGATCAATCAAATTATTTTTAGATGAATTGTGTTATTTCAACATATGAAATTAAAAGATTAATGTATCAGTTTGGCCACAAATAAAACAATTGAAGTTCGTTTTCCAAAAACACACGATTTCGCAGTGCGGTAATTTATTTTCCAGTGTACTTAATATATAATTCGAGTAACTTCAGTGTAGATTTCAAGAGAAGGAAGAGGTGGATAAAGCAGATGCGAATACAAAGTTTAAATACAGTCTAGCTAAACAGTTTGTTTATATTAAAAGAACTTAATTGATCTTGCCAATCAAAATCATTAGTGACGGTCCTAGTTGAATCTTGGCCGCCCCTAGAAATCTCCTTCACTCTTCACGATGTAGAGCTAGCGTTCTCCAGTCTCTTCTTCCAAGATGCTCTGCTGTTTTCCCCACATTGTGTATCTAACGAGCTTTTGTACGATCCCTTTTTCTACTTTCTTTGGGTGTTTTTTGGCAGACTTTTCGAATTGGGCTGCTGAAGTTCATTCTTTGAACATGACCAGCCCATTGCAGTTACTTGAGCTTGATTCTTGATTGCTGGCTCACCAAGTTTTCACTCAGATTCGTTGTTATATCGCAGGCGACAGGAGCCTTCGATTTCTTGCACGGCACCAAATATACGGCGAAGTATATTTCCTTTAAAAATATAATTTTTTTTCTCATCTGTCTTTTATAACTTGCCAATAATAAATATTAATTAATACTTAATCAATTTTCGAAAAACTGTATGCCAGCTGTGTTTT
This sequence comes from Chymomyza procnemis, assembly GCA_035046065.1. Lineage (NCBI taxonomy): Eukaryota > Metazoa > Arthropoda > Insecta > Diptera > Drosophilidae > Chymomyza > Chymomyza procnemis. Next base: position 3,171,732 of record JAWNOJ010000026.1, read on the forward strand.
CATGAATAAAAAAATTAAACTAACGCAATTTTTTAAGCAATATTATTATTAAATGTAATGCACATGATATATTGTAAAATAACTTTTGTTGAAGAGTGTAGCTACACATTGAAAGTGAGCTTTAGGCTCTCTTCTTTATAGTTTAAGCTTTTATTTTTAAGACGAGCTATACTCGGAATAAAGATGACATGAAGTCAATAGAGACTGTACTACAGAATTCGAAAATTTTAGTTTCTAGTAAAAATCCTTAAATGAAAAAAATGAAATCCGCACAAGGTGAATTCTACTTTGTTAACAGAAGAAATCGAAAATTGTCACATAGATCAGTATGATCCTTAGTGGAAATATGGCATAAGATAAAAATCATCTAAAAAAAAATATTGAACCAAAAAGAGTCCTGTTTTATGTATTATGACCCACATAACTGTGTCCTTATCATATTTTATTTATAACTGTATATTTCTCGCACACACACACACCCATAGAAGGTGGTAACATGCAGCTTTACACACAGCTTTGGTCTAAGCTTTTTGGTTCTTTTGGCTGCTTCTGTGGGTAACACTGCCAGCGAGAGGAGCAAAGAAATTTTAATAGTTTCTCTGCCAATAAAGACTTCTCCCAGACATCCTGCAACCCTCTGTATGGGTTCGTGTCTGTGTGTGTGTGCGTGGATTGGTGTTTCTGTGTGTGACTTCTTGGTTTAGCGGAAGACGCAACAATGGCCAAAAACATCTATTAAGCAGACAGCCCAAAAGTAGGCAACATCTGCTGCTCCTTTGTTGTCGTTATCAGCCTTTGGCTGGCTTTGTCGTTTCTTTATATGTAGATATTTTTGGTGATTATGGGAATCGTGTGTGACTTTGTGTGTGGATATATATAGACAGCATTTTATATAATAAACACACAATATATTTGTAGATATAACATGTTTATAAGGCATTTGACGCGATGTCAGCAAGTATATTAATTTGCGATGTCGGGAATAGCTTAAGATTGTGAATTTTCTTTTGTTTTCTTTCTTTAACTAGCGAAGAATCACAGTTCAAGCAAAGTTAATTACAATAATATGTTTCCCATATTTTTTCGGGGATTATAAGAGCTATCAGGTATGTCGCTCCGCACTTGAATTATTAATCAGCCTTATACGTGCCTATGTAATATTTTTAGTATGTGACATTCGCGAGGGATTTTACAGTTTAGTTTCTAAACAAGGAACAAATCTTTGAAGCAAAATCGTTAGAATTTGTGACCTTCATCATGATCTTTTGCAAAAAATGTAATTTTTAGAAAGTCAATGGTAAAGGGATTTTCAAGCTTAGTTTTGTTTCACAAGAAAAAACAAGTCTTCTAGGCAAAGTTGTTAAAATTTAATTCAAATTCCCCACGCATAAACGCCTCTCGGCACAGATGACATATGCTTCATCATATTCCGGCCTTATCAGCTAAATGATTTTATTCAATTAGGCGCAAAGGACTCGCTACAAATAGCCGTGGGCTATCAACTGCTCCCAATGACAGACAGCCAGACAGAGAGTCGAAATGTCAGACAACCCAAGCAATGATAGTCAGTCATATCGGGAAGAGTGACTTCCGTATATCGGTCACATTTGAGTTCGCTTGACTTGATTGTGACAGCGCGGCTCAAATAAACTGCGAGACGGTCGGACACTATTGACATTGATTTGATTTCTTCACGCCACCGATAAAATGTCAACATGCCACGCACACAATGTGCAACTGCTCAACACTTGTCCCTCCCTCCCGGCATCACACACATGACGGAATGTGGCAACATTTCTTTTTTTTTTCAGATCATTTTTGCTATGATTTATTGGCTAGTGTGCATGCGTCTCGGTGGGGGTATCAATGACTCTTTGGTCTACCCATTAATATGTGCTTACCCTAACTGGCTAGGTGAGTTTGAAGAGTTGTAGAAGAGTTGACATGTTTTCGCACGGGAGAACTTATGCTGCAGCGATATGGGTTGCTCAAAGCTACTTGAAAAAAGCCACAAAAAACTTTTGATATCATTTTAGACTTCCGAAGCTAATTTTATGTCAATCAATAAGAGTTCTCTCTGAAAAATGTTTGAAATATTACATTAGCTTGAACCTCACTGCTGATTGTGTTCTGAAGTTCTCTAGGCATGTTAGATGCTAGATTTATGAGATTATCATTGGATGTTAATAGCATATAGATTTCGATCTATCGACTTATAATAGTTTCCAAGAAACAATACGTGTTTAAATGTTAAGCCCTCAAGACCACATTTTTAATTTATAATCAAAAATACTATCATATATTTCAATCCGAAATCAGTGGAACATTTTTGCCTTGGAATTTTCGATTAGAACAGCCGCTAAGCTTAATTTAGACCTGCGCAAATAAACTTAAGGCAAATGACATTCTGAAGAATCTCTCAGACCTATAAACTATAGTTCAGCTTGAAACACGATCCAGATGGATACACTCTCGAATCAATTCAGTTTGCCTAATCTTTTAAAAAGCTACAAGGCAAAATGATTCTCAAGACGTAACTGTAACCGAATCCGGATATTTGAAAAATTGTTCATATGTACTTTTCACGGATCTGCTTAATATTTTAAAAATCTACAAGGCAAAATGATTCTCAAGACGTAACCGTAACCGAATCCGTATATTTGAAAAATTCTTCATATTTACTTTTTACGGATCTGCATTTTCATGATAAGGAGATTCAAGAAATTTGTGGTCTAAGACTTTAATATTGCTTGAGAGGTTATATAGAAACATGCCAAGATACATATTTTCTTTTATCAATTCAGTTTGCGTTATCTTTAAAAGTTCCATAAGGCAAAATGCTTGATAAAACAACCACGATCTTAGCTTGTTAAAGTTTTGAATTCACAAATAAAATATAGAAACTTGTTCTTTCAAAAATTATATAATTTTCCAGGATTCAACTAAGCATTCGTACCATTGAAACCATATTCTCATAAGATGAGCAATGATTTTAGCAATTACCTACACCAAAGTGAGTTTCTTACGGATAGGCTGAAGACGTTGTGCCAAATTGGCGCGTGGGATTTAATTTTTTTATTCTCTATATGAGTCCTTATGGGATTTAATGGAGAATCGGTAGAAAGTAAGATCACAAGCACACATAAAAAAAACAATTTTTTTTTAATATTATCATATTAAGTTTTCCTGATTTTTCGGATGGCAAAGACACTAGCGCGTAGATGTGATTTTTGACAGTTATGCTTAAGATAAAATAAGGAATTTTTTTAATATTTGTGTGAGATTGTGAGCAATATTGATCCCAATACCTATATAATAAATACCCTACAGAACTTCTAAATTGCTGTCTATAGCTTTTATATGAAAGTTGATATGGAATGAATGATTTCGTAAGAGTTGCTTATGGCATTCTGACAATTATTAATTTATGTTTATATCTAAGATTAGCTTTTGTTTTCTTATAATGAATTATACCGATATTTTCACAAACACACCCCGTTGACATAATGGATATATAAAATCTTTTTATATATAAAAATTATATATATATTCATGTGTGGCTTTCGTTAACTGCACAGCTGGAGGGACTAACTTCACAGCAAGTAGCTATTGATTTTTATTCTCGAAGCGTCAACAAGCTGTTCACGTTACAACAACTCATTACAACTGCCAAACACACACATGACACACACACACACACACACCACACTCATCCCCACACACCCCCACCAACACACACACGTACTAAATGCTCACGTTGCCATCTCGTTACGTTGTAACTCAACAGATACATGCAATATCTTGGCTTATCAGTTGGCCAATTTATATTTACTTTTTTTACTAATTAAACTTGTTCGAATAATTGCTGAACCTTGTTCGAGCAAGTATTAACTTTCAACATTTCAAGCTTTAAGTTTTGTTGGTTTCCTTTTGCTGTGGCTGCTGTAGTCGTTAACCTGCCCCAAAGAGTTGCAAGTTAACAATTTGTAGCAAACTTGCAACGTTTGCGATATGTCGTTAGCAGGCATACCAAACTTTGATAGATGACACACAGCTTGAGGCCCAAATATTTGTAATGATAAACGATGACCATTCATTCGATCAATCAATCAATCAATCAGTCAGTCAGCCAGTTTGTTGCTGCAAGCATATTTGGACTCGAGGAGCGGGCTGGGTATATATAGCAAATACATAACTCAAAAGGTGCTGCTCGGAGCAAACAATGAAATAAATCGAAATGGAATTACAACATTTTGGGTTTGAGTATTTGAGTTAAGTTTTGGCCAAACTTTTGTTCAAGTTCTAAAGAAGAATTCCGATGAAAGTAATGGTAATGGTATTTGGATGGGTTTTATATGATTATGGAATTATTGCTGCTTAAAATTATACAATAAGAATTGGTTTTAAAACCAAATATTTTGGAAGGATTTGTAGATATCAGATGACTTTTCACAAGACTTTCCATTACTGTTGTTTCAAGTACTTTGATTAATTTTATCTTTTCAGCGATGTTAGAACTTCCGCGAAAGTTGTAAGCTGAATAGAAACTGCTCTTCTTTAATGACTGAACTTCTAGAAGTCAATGCAAGAGATGTGGAGAGCCATTCTGTATTTCTTTATAAAAGAGAATAGCTTATATGAGTAATAAGCGGAGGACTTGTTACAGAAAAAACCATTGAAGATAAACTATAGAACATAAATTAATAACAATTAAACTCACGTTGCTTCATAAAGCTTTGATATACCATAAGTACTTCAGAAAGCTTTCCTGCGACATTATTTCAACTGGTCACATTGCTCATTAAAGTTTCAAATAGCAACCCAACAATTCTCTTTTGTTTTTTTAAATTGTGGTACTCAAGAACTTGAAATTTCACAGGAAATTGTGAGCAAAAGACCCCAAGTTGATATTAAAAATGTGGAAAGCATTCTGCAATCAACATTAAAAATTGAAGAAACCAAAACAAGAAATAAGAAATTCTCTCGGAAAACAATAACAATTAAAAGCAAATATTTTATTATATTTTCTACTTTATGACTTTTATATGTTCCGTATTATGCACTTCCTACTAAAGTGCCTTCAATAAAACTTCACCCACCTTGACAAAAACCTGCCACAACATTTTCTATCTCTGGTTCATTTATAAGACTTAATTTTCTTAAAAATAAAATGCTTTTAGTTAGTGCTTCCTTCTAACTTTTAATGGCTCAGTTTTTATTATATTATCATTTCCTCTCAATGGAAAGAAGTGGGGGCAGAATATTCACGAAAACTCCGTCACTTCAATTTGCTGTCAATTTTAATATCAATTTTTCTTTATAAAAGTTAATTTTGCACTTCCTAGCATTAGTCATTGGTTTGTGGTGTCAACTGTAGCTGCTGCTGAACTCCAGCTCCATTTTCCGCCTGCTAATGACCAAGCAACAGTAGAAGCCCCATGAGCGCGAGGGAAACCTACTAATATCGACTTTTGGTTAGCAACGAAATTTGGTTGCTCTCCCACAGCTGTGAAAATGGAGCATGGCATTTTAGTGCAAAGTGTTCTGGTTTTGTGCATGCTTTCCCAACGGTGTGCGTGTGTTGCCTTTGGCATTGGCTCATAAAATGGATTTCAAACGCGTACTAAATGAATTGCTAAATCTGCACTGAGAGAAATACATGCAAGCTAAACATAAAACGTTATATGCTAAAACGGATAATGATGTAGTCATAAATGTACCATGCAAAAATTTATTGGACCTAAATTCTAAATCAAAAAACTTTTATTTATGATATTACATGCTTAAACCAGTTGGGAATTATAAGCGATCTTAAATAAAAAAGTATCATAAAACCTATACCAATGCGCTGCAATAAAGTCATAGTTACTATGCAATGCTTCTGCACTCCTAAGCCAACAGAAACCGACTTTTTCAACACTTTTGCTTAGATTTGATATAGTCAAGGGATTTTAATGAATCTTGGTACAAATTTTGTTAAAAAACTATTTACCGATTTGCACAATGAACGTCGAATTACATAGCCAAACGATTTTGATGGGAAATACTTTTACAAACCGAATGTAAAAACAATCGGCATACAAAGAAATTAGTAGCAAAATTTAACCGATTGTAGCTGGCACTTATGTCTTAAAGTTAAGTGGTTTTTATGACTTGAATATGGTGTTTCGGCACATTAAATTATTGTTGCAGAATTTGGTTTTAATATATTCATCCAACATTTTTTATTCTTTTGACGTACAAAACAACCCAACAGAAATTGCATGCCCTGGGATAACAAGTTTTTTCAAAAGTTGATGACTCTAACTTTTGTCATCTCTGAGATCTGTACATTATTACAGACGGACTTGGGTTCTTCTCTAGTACCTTGGATTTCAAATATACCCGAAGAAAAAGTCTGATGGCATTAGATCTTTACTTTTTGGAACATGATAGTTCAAACTGAAAAACAATCGTACTTGACTCAACTTTTAATGTGAAAACTAACAGATTGAACGTAGTTAAATGGATTTTGATTAAATGCGCAGGCAATAGACCTATTTTTTGCCAGGAAGCTATAACTAGCTGACGCCATCACGTACACAGTATCAGCTTTCAGCCGGAACGGACTTTATCTATCAAAGCCTATTCGCTTTATTGTTCTTTATTGCAATCATTTCCGATAGGTTTTGGAACTGATACAGCTTATGCCATAACTGATCTGGAGTTTTTGATTATAAAAATGAATGTGGCGCCACCTGTGGGAAAACCTAAAACACTCCAAAATATATTGCATTGTAATTTTCAGTTGCTCTATACGGCTGTTTGGTATGCTGTTTGTGCGGGTATAATCATTGTTCTCTATTTTTTCAAAGACGTTGATGGATGGCTACGACAACCGTCAATGGCGAGTGTTATCGAGCAATGATGACAGTTTATGTGATATCCGTTGCTCCAGAGAATGGTTTCAATGGCTTCTGGTTCCAGCAAGATAGCGTTACTTGGATTTCTTGCAACCATTGTACGCCGAACGATTCTTATCGAAAAATGGTGATCGACCACCAAGATCAACCGTTCTAATGCCATCAGTCTTTTTCTTCGGAGTATATTTGAACTCCAAGGTATACGCTGAGAAGCCATGGACTACAGCTCGACCCAACGATATTGTCTTTACGACACGAAATTACTGTCATGTCTACCAATACTCTGGCAAAAATAATGAAAAACGTCGAAAAAGCGCACATTTTGTGGCACATTTCAAGACCTAAGATGCTCAATCATGCGGGATCATATTCTACAAGTAAAGAAACCAGAATTCAGATTTAAAATGTAATGCCACAAGATTATCTTAATAATCCATCGTTTTGTTTATGGCAATTTAAAGTGCTATGCCTCAAAAAAAAACACCCTTTAGTAGAGTTTTATGAAATACTAATAAATCGAAAGCTTTCCAAGACTTTACCGCAAAACTCTCTTGACAAAATTAATTACTCAAAATTAAATGTAACACGTTTTCTCACAGTGTAGCCTATAAGTGTGCTTTGTGGGTGTGTGGGTGTGTGTGTGGGTATGTGCAAGCATTTGACACCCCAAACATTAAGCTAGAGGCGTGCCAGCAATGCCGATGACAATGTCAATGATATTAATGCTCCTGCTGCTCCTACTCCTGCACCTCCAACTACTCCTGCTGCCAATGATGATGTTAACGTTTATGATGATGATAATATTAATAATAATGATGATGTTGTGATAATGCAATTTTGCCCGCATTGCGATTTTAAGTTCTATAGATACCTAATAGCATCATTTGCTATTTAATGCCGAAACGAGATGAAGCTAGAAATTGTACTACACGACAATAGGACTAGCAACAACAACAGCAATCATAAAGGAATTTGACAGAGTCTAGGAGCAAATCACTTAGGCACTTGGCGTAGATATATTTCAGGATTCCGGAGCAGTTACCAAGTTACATACAGGGACACACGCACAAAGTACTTCTTAACTGGCATTGTTGTAGTTGTAGGCGCTTGGGAGAGAAGCAAAAAAAAGAAATGTTGCTGCTGATTGCGCATACGCATCGTTGCACAGCTTTGAAAATAATACTTTTCTTTGCTTTATATACCTTTTGCATGGGCTATGCTTAACTCCATGACAGTGAGTTTTCTGAATGAAGTTGGAAGCAATTTAATAATAAAACATCCTTTTAGTCAGACTTGAGTTTTAATGCTTCTTAACGTGCTGCTCAAGTGCGATGGTTGTGCGGTGAAATATCTGTGTGAAAATGTACATACTAGGGTTTTGGTTGCGATTGTACGCTTGACCATTGTGGGCTGAACAGTTGGCAAGGCAGTTAATATTGGCTGAAACCAGCATAGAGCAAAGTATTGAAATTTAGTGAATTTTTTGCATAAATTTGTTAAATATTAAGAGCGCTGTGTAGTTTTGCTTTGATTGTTGCAGTTTCGTTAAAGTTGAGAACTGAGCTCATGGCGCCATAGCGTGTCTGAGTGAAGGTTTCATAAGTAACTTTAAAAAAAAAAATAAAAATAAACACTACAAATTTTGAAATAATTTTTAATAGTTTTGGATTATTTTAAACTGATATCTTTGGGTCACGCTCGCGTAGTGGTAGCACACAAGCGCGGAAATCGGAAGATAGTTGGTCTCATTCCACTGTTGCATTCATAAACTTAGTGAGCGTAGTGATAGCGTACTATCTTCTGAGCCCTAAAAGTTGGTGGTTCGATTCCAGCACTGCAGAACTGGTGCATTTGTCTAGCACTAGCAAAGCTAGCAAATAAATAGACGCTGTATTGCATAACCGGACAGCGCCGTTCGAATTCGGCTGTAACTCCGATTTAGAAACGAGCATACTGCCACTACGCTACCAAAGCCCACATCTAACAACATTTGCTCGATTTTAAATCACTTTAAAACGTCTCAAGAGAAGTGCTCCTTTTTCCCACGTATTTACTTTAGAACAACCAGTAGCTTGTTGTTCCACTCACATAACCTATCCGCCAACTACATCTTAATTATAAATATTTCCACTGTCATTTCGCACGCATAAATCACTTATAATTTCAACTTTGGAAAATTGCTCACACAAGTTTATTTATAATTTCCCATAAATTACGCACATTTACTTTCCAAGTAGTTTATTTCTTTGCCATTTTGCCGCCCCCCAAATTTATCTACTTTATCATTTCATATAACTTTAACTTAACAGTCAATTAAGTGGCCACATCCGATATGACTTAAACTGAATTACAAATGTTTATACGGTCATCAATTTAGTCAAAGCATTCCAGTCACGTAGTATGCCCCGAAGCAGCGGAACCAAAAAGTCTCTTTTTAATAATAAGAACTGTCAGGTTTAATTGTAGCAAGGTTGAATTTTAAAGATACAGCTTTAATTGTGATAATTAAAATGAATAAATTCAAAAAGACAAATCTCTTTTGGCAGTTGCCAGCAGCTTTACACAAAGACAGTATCTATATGTGTGTGTGTGCGTGTATATCTGTGTGCGCGTGTGTATCTGTGTGTGAAAGCGTGCTGTTAAGCGAAAAATTATGATTTCCTTTGCTTTTGTTCTCTCACAGTCAATGAATTTTCCTGCAGCAACAACAACAACACGGACCCCAAAAAAAGACGCGCTGAAAATGAAAGGTTTTTCACTTTGGTTTCCGTATTAATACAAAGCGACGTATACGGGTTTGGTAGTAGCGACGTACGTCCTCCGTCACACACACACACACCCACACATAGGCGTAAGATAACATCAATTGTGTGTGTGTAGGTGTGCTTTTGTTTATTTAGCTGCGTGCCAACGTTGATTTAGATACAATTTCGTATATTCTCATGTTCTATCGTTGTAACGCATATCCTTGTCGCGCTGTCTTGATTTTTTTACCGGGGAAATGTTTATTTAAGAGTCCACAGGAGACGCTAGCTAACCCAAAGCAACTACGCAACGCTTCCTTGCGCGCATTTTAATCTCTGACTGAAATCTGAGACGTAAGATGGCTTTATGCAACTTGATGTGATATTTGTAACAGCTTAAGATATGATGAAGCTGTCGGAATTGAAGGATTAGCAGAAAACAAACAAAATTTCGGTTTCGATTTCACATTTTTAGAGGAATTGCTATATTGCTTCAAAAAGTAAGATTACGTATATGCAATGTTATATTATATGAATGTTTAAAGTGTATACCATAACTTTAAATAATTGTAGTCAATGAACAGCTGCTAATAGAGATATCTCCATACTCTGCCGTTGGAGCGATGAACACAGTCATGGGGCAAAAATGTATTTCGTTTTCACTTAATAATAAATTAAGTGACTTATGCGAAGGAGATGTACACTGATTTTACGGTTGTAAAGAACTTAACGTATTGTAGTTACGAAATATACAATAGTTATGGTCTATATTTCAAGTTATCCACAATAGCTTTTTTCATGCATTGCCAGTCGCCAGTTGGGGATTTTGTTAATTTCAAGTCGAATACGATTTCGATAAATTTGCGATTTAAATAATCTAATCAATATTTGCTTAACATTGAGGAAAAATTGAAATGTCGATTTCATGCTGTATTTGCGATTAAGATTTAAGTTTAAGCTTCTTGGTCGCGTGGTCTGCCTACAAACAAAGTAATTTATTTTATTTTTATTCTGATACTCAGAGCTTGGTGGAATAAAATATAAGAAGAGTAAAGTAAAAACAATCAGTAGGGAAAAAATAAAAAAGTATTGCATGTAAATCGTAATCTCTCTAACACTTGGTTAATTAGAAACAGCCCAAGCAATTTGCATCAGCACACAAGTCCGTCAGGAAAATGTTTACTCAGGCCAAGTTCATGTTCTCACTGTTGCATTCTTATTTATTTTAAATAATACTTTTATGTATGCGAGGTTACTTGTATACAATAGATATTGAAATCCTTTGCAGCGTTGCTCTCTCTTTAAAAGATTGCAAAATTTCAATACAAATTTCATGTTAAAAAGCTTCAAAAAAGTTGGTCAAAAGTTAGATATGTTATTGCATCTAAATTAGACTCGCTTTTTTTACTTTGAAAAATACATTTTTAATTTTTTTTCCATCTTATTTGTATTTTCATGATATGAGCTATAAACTCTTGAGCTTTTATTCAACTTCTTCATTAATTCATCTTGTACTCTATCTACATTATTTGTTTAAAATGTTAACACATATTAGATGTAACACAAATAATATTATTCTAATAAAAATTGATTAAAAACTCAAATAAAAAAAAAATTAATTTATTTCTCTTGACTATAGTCATCGATCTAAAGGCGGAGCATGGATATAGCTGGATATAAACAGCTATTCGTAGAGAACAGGATTATATAGTTTATAGCCGAATCCAAATTTCGATGTTTTTAATTAATAAATACTTTGCTAGGTAAATTACATCTATTTATTTGCTAGCTATGCTAGCGCTAGACAAATGCAGCAGTGCTGTAGGCTACATCGAACGACCGATCTTCGGGCTTAGATGCGATAACTGAAGACTTTAAGTGGACTAGGTTTTGTATAATCGTTTAGCACAAAATGAAATAAGAATCTTTTACTTCCGTAAAAAAGTTTCAGTTGGTAAGCAGTTTTATTTGTTGTCAAATATAAAATTTAGATACAAAATATTTTTAAATACAAAGTGTATACTATAGGCGATGCCGCAGAAACACAAATCTATAACTATACTCTACTTTACAAAATATTTCAGTCGCTCTGGTTGTACTGCCGCCTAAGTGCATTCAAACTTCGTCTTGCAGCAGTTCAAAGTTACTCCACACAAATAACTTTGACATTTAAGGCAATTCCCAATGCCTTAAAAAATTCACATCTCAGTTGCCGTCTTAACTTTGGCTCTGCTGTGATTTTGATTTCACGTACAAAAAAATATTTTTTCTTAATTTTTATATTCAGCAGATTTTATCGGCGCACAGGGGGACGAGCGGAAGAGTAGTAGCACTCAATTTTGTAGCAAAAATGTTGATTGGCAGTGTTGTTGATTTTTATGCCGCAGCAATTGGTTGCACACACACACACAGATACACACTCGCACACACGCACACACGCACTTACAACTCGACTCATTGCAAAGGCGACAGAATCTATTTCATTTTTACTTTTTTGTGTTTGTTCTGCGTTTTATGCTCGAATTGGTTTTCGTCGCTGGCTTAAAGTAATCCCGATTCGCGTTTATATAATATATGTGCATATATTCCCGGCGTGCAGTGGTAAGGGGGATATATATTTTATGACATTCGCTCGCATTAAAATGGCCTGCAAATTTGTAAGCGGGTGGGGGCGGGTTGGGGAACAATGTGACTAAAGTTTTAGCGATTCCCGTATAACAGTGCGTATGCGTAATTTTAAGCTATGCACGTACAATTTAGCATAGAAATGCTTATGGCAGCCATTTTGTAGCAGTGATGTGGAAGTCCTTGCAGCTGGGTGTGTGTGAGAGTGATTGTGTGTGTGTGTGTGTGTTAGTTTTAGTGTGATTCTTCACTGTCAGTTGTATGATTAACTTTGCACAAAGCAGAGAGAAAATTCACACTTGAAAAAATCCTTACATTCACCACAAAATGCAACTCAAAGTGGGTTGTGCCGGAAATCGCTTAGTGTAGGTTACTTTGCAAAACAACTTTAGCTTGAAGACATGCAAGTACTTAAAATTCAAGCGAGAATACATCAAATTTAAACCAACTGATTTTCGGCACAATTCCAAGTACATGGAGTTTCGTGTGTTCTACAAATTTTTGGCAAAAACTTTGCATGCTGCATACAAGGCAGCCTTTTGTTTGTGTAAAAGTGAGGCTGTGTGCATGTGTGTGTGTGCAAGTGTGGCTGCATGTGGCTGTGTGTGTATGTGTGTGTGTAAAATTTGGCTGAGTTGTTGTTTCTATTGGTACAAGTTGCGCATACGGCATGTTGGCTGCTGGCTGCTGGCTGTTCGCCTGCACCAGCAACACCGACACATGCATCAAACATGCGAAAAATGTTGTTACTGCTGATTTCTTGTGGTCCAGCTGAGTGTGTGTGTGGGTGTGTCTGTGTGTGTTAGCCAAGTTGCTTTCGCTGCTATTTTGTTTTGGCAGCTTGTGTAAGCTTTATGAAACTTATTCATATTAGCTTGTTATTGTTGCTGTTGCTGCTGCTGCTGCTGTAACTACTGCCAAAAAGTTTTGCGGCACTTTCAGCTTACTTAGTTCTTAACGCGCTTAATTGCATGTAAACCTCGGCCAGGTGTGAACTTTTGTTGCGTTTAAGCTGATTATTGTGTCGAGTCAACAACAAAAGTGGCGTTTAACGTCTAAATGTGTGTGTTTGGCTGCTCAAATTGATTTGATTAAACGCGCATGAAAACAGTCAAAGTCATTGCCATATCATTGCCTTTAGCCTTAGCCAAATGCCCAACCCACTTAATCACAGTACTTTTGACACTCTTTGACACTTGGGCACACAAAGCCACACAATTTGATGAAAGGATAACAAAGAAAAAGCCAATTACAGCCCCCCAGCACACACAAAACCAAACAGTCAATTCGTTTGACAATAAGTCCAAATGGAAAACGGGGCAGGCACACACTTGAGCGGCTGCCCACACAGCCTAATATATATCCTGCACTCGGAAAGCACGCACGAACAATTGAAAAAAAGAAAGAGAACCAACTTAACATTTAATTTTTCACAGTGCATAGAAACAAGCGGCAGACATATGGACTGCAGGATGGCATGTTGGATTGGACAGAATGACTGACTGAATGTATATGTTCTGGAAAATTGAAAGACTTGAGCAGGTGGAACGGCCAACGTATTGAAACGCACAATTTAATTGTTCTATTGACAAAAGTTGACTCTCAAGAACAAAGAAATCCAAAAGCGAAGCAACACAACAGTAGAAAGTGCAATTGATGGGAATGAGAGCAAAGGCGTAGAGCGTATAAAGTAGAATGCCAGCGAAATTAAAGAGAACACAAAATGGCGGGCGTATAAAAATAAACAAAAATAAAAGAAAATAAAAATAAAAATAAAATTGAAAAAAAAATACGAGAGTTGAGTCTACTCAAGTCAAGTTCTGTGTAGAACATTAAAGAGTAGCAGCGTAGCGAACGCTCAATTTTACACAATTACAGTAGGAACCCGCAATGATGAACGGAAAGAGTAAATATTTGGTAAAACCAATGGAATTAATTGCTCTAGAAAAAATAAATCTAATCATCTTGACTTTGCGAAACGCTTCAAAAAAGCAGAACAGAGAGAACAAGACCTGCTACATGCAAACTGCGGTGTCTTTAATTAATAATAGCTCCGCCTATTTGCTAACTAAGCCAGTGCTAGGCAAATATACCGCAAGCAAAGTCCACCAATTGATATCAATTAAATTGGCATTGATGATGATTCCTCAAAGTTTTCTTTAATAAGATACAACTCGTTATTTTTATGGCTGAGAGTTGGTTACTTCGGATAAAAACAACCTAAGTCATTCGAATGACCAATCTCAGAAAAAGAAGAATTGAAAAAAATTAAAAAATTATTGATGTAGGTTATCTAATCAAAAGTCTAGATTACTGCACAAGGCGTCTGTAATATTGAAATTCAATTCAACGATTTCGCGCTCCGAGAGAGAATGAGTCAAATGAGACACCATGTACTTTGAAAACGGGAACTATGGCTTTTTTTGCTATTTTGTCTGCAGAATCGTGTTAGAAATAATATACAAAATTCATGACAATTTTTTTCTCAATATTCAAAAGAAAACATGTTTGTCAACTTTATTGAGTAGCTTCTTGCGTTAAAAGATAATAGTATTTTCGTTCATAAACTAAAAACATCTGCAATTCTTGTACGATTTTTAAGTTGTTAAGCGCGAAATGTTTTCAGTAGAATTCTTCAATAATGAAGTATATATAAAATGTTTTCTTGATAGGTAATAATGATTAATAATGAAATAATAAATAATTTTGTGTAAATTCGGCTCCAAATGACCATAAAAAATTTGTTTAATGAAGTTTCTATTTGTAACCGTGAGCAATCCATCAACTCTAAATCAATTTTTTGTTGCATACTTTTGAGCACTTGCACTTGAGGGGGACTTCGCCTGCCAATAAATCTAATAAATGAAGAAAATGTATATCTATCTATTCTTGTATAATTTTCTATGCCTTCAATCTGTGGCAGAGTATGTTATCTTCATATAAAACACGAGGAACTTTTGGATAATATTTAAAAAAAAAATCTGGCATTATACATTTTTAACAAAATTTTCACTATTGTTTTTTAATTGATTTTTAGAGCGGTTCCATCTAATATTCTATATATAACTATATATAACTAACTTGTCTTTTACTGGGTGAAAATAGTAATAAGATGTGAAAAACATAACTTATAGGAAAAAGGAAATGCCAAAATAAGATAACTAATGTTTTTTAATAATTCTTGACAATATTTATCCTTAACAACTGTTAGTACTCTGATGTAGTATCGTAAACTTAGAGGAAAAAATGGTACTGAAGCTGAAGAAATTTATTTTTATCAACTTTTTTTTTTAATAGTTTATATTGTTTTTCATATTTAATTTATGAGCTCTGAACATAAGTATGATCGATAATGATCCGTGCCCAAAGCTTTATAGACAGTCGTAGTTT
Organism: Chymomyza procnemis; assembly: GCA_035046065.1. Taxonomy (NCBI): domain Eukaryota; kingdom Metazoa; phylum Arthropoda; class Insecta; order Diptera; family Drosophilidae; genus Chymomyza; species Chymomyza procnemis. The sequence goes on from JAWNOJ010000026.1 coordinate 3,187,393, forward strand.
TTTGCAATTAAATTTAAGAATTTTGATAAAATATTGCAGTGATAATGATAAAGAAAATTTTTATATAAAAATATATAACTAATTAAAACAACCTATTCAATTTGGAACAAGAATATATGGAAAGGCAGCTATTTACTATAAAAAAACAGACTCTTTGAAGAATTTTTATTTTTAGTAGACTCACTTTTAAGCCGATATAGACTTGTCTTAAAGGTAGACGCTGAAATGCTGGCTTACCATTACGGAACCAATATAGATCTACGGAATCCAGTAACGGGGCATTGGTAGCTCCACCAACTGCAGTTTCACACAACTCCTGCAAAATAATACCTTGAGAAAATTTGTCATTGACTTCTATGTATACCACAACAAGAAGACTACTGATAGAGAGCTGGGAGTTTCCTGGATTCAAGTAGTGATAAGAGAAGCCAGCATACATTGAGAATCTGCACAACCACCCAAATGTATTGGCGTTCAGCCTGCTGGTCATCAGCCAGATCACAAGAAGTTTCCGTAGCACACACTGTCTTGACATAGCTATGGAATAGGCACAAAATAACTTATTTCCTAATCCCTACCCTGAAGCCATGATAAATGATAACTACTTCAACTTCAACTACGAAATCTATTTAATAAAAACTTAATTGTTCCCCAAATAAGACAAAACTTGAATATAAGAAGCCCTATACATAAGCCCTTGATCTTATTATGGAATATGCGCAAAATTCCAAATATCCTAAGCCTTGACCTGAAACTATGTTAAATGATGATAACCGCCACAATTTTATTGGGGAAATATATTTTAAACAACCCTAATTGCTGTTCAAAAATAACCAATCGTAAATATAAGAAACAATACAGCTTTGCTACCAAAAAGAAGTTATCTCTTGTCAATTCGCCATTAAAAAATAAATCTACAAAATTTCAGCGAACTGCACCAAAAAGCACGAATTCCTCATTTTCCCCAACACCTGCCCACAACATCGAGTGCCCACTGTAGAACGTTTATTTAAAATGTTTTTATTTTCACTGTTGGGGTTAGGCTGTGTGTGTGTGCTCCACGCTTGCCAGGCCTTTCAGCTATAGGTGAAGTGGCTGCTATTCCAGGACACGCTTGTTCCATTTGTTTATCATTTGTTTATGCTTTATTTGTGTTGCCTTTTCTCCATCTCCGTCTCCGTCGCAGTCTTTATTGTTATTTGTTTCTTTGCTTTTGTTGTTGCTCCTGCTGCTACTCTTGTCGTTCCATATAACTGGCTCAATTAGCTAGCCAGAGCCAGAGCCACAGCCACAACAGAATTACGACCATATGGGTCGCACAGTTTTTCCATAAAAAAAAAGAAAACAAATACAAATGCTGAATGGCAACCAGAACAACAACAACAACACAAACAAATGCACAAAGCAAAGACAAGGCCACTAATTTGCAAAAAACAAAAATAAAAAAGCAGCAGCAACGAGGTCTAGACGGCAGGCAGTTCTTAACTTAATCGATAGACGAACTAAAAAATTGTCAATGGTTTCAACTGTGGCAGCCCGCTTGGCATTTTTTGCCCTTGTCTGACAACGCTGGTGGCAACCCTGGCTTTGCGAGGCGTTGAATACATCAAGGTAAGCCGCGCGGGCGTATGCGTAATGTGTTTAGCTTCGCTATGCTAAAGGCTAAAAGCATAAACTTTTCTATGGTTGCTAAAACAAACACACACACACGCGGGGGGAAAAACCCATACACACACAGTGGGTCACACACACACACACACACACACACACACACACATGAACACACAACCCATAGGCACGTACACAGCAAATGGCTGGGATTGTGTGAGTATTAGTTACCATTATTTCAAGACACAACATTTTCTGTTTACTACTTTTGGCAGATAGTTCTTCCTTCCTTCATTAATTTCATTATTTTATGCTGCTAAGTGATTCTATTATGAACTGCAGATAACTCTTTTAATGACAGCAAAGTTTCCGAAATACCGGAAATAAAGCTTTTAGCATTTTGCAGAACTTGTGACGCAAATTTGCATTTGTTGATGAGATGTCTTGGAGTTGGTTTTACCAAAGACTTGAAATTATTTAAGTTGACATGAAGATCTCAAACTTTATCTCAATTTGCATTTCTTTAAGTTTTTGGAAGAAACGAGGTGCAGAATACTCTAAACATATTTAACTTTGGAAATATATTTGGGAAGAACCGCATATAGTGTTCGATGAGTCACAAAGGAGCAGCTTAAGATATGATTATTATTATTCATTTAGGATACAACCAAGCCCAATTGACATTTTAATTAAGAAATTTTTAAATTAAGAAATAACGATGAAAATATAATATCCTAAGTAAACAGTTCGGTATATTCTGGCCTAGTCGAAGCTATAATTATGCGATTACGGGAGTTAAAGCTTTCCATCAATAGACGAAAATACAGATAGCTAGGACACACGCTACGCAAAGACCAGTAAAATCTTGCACACTCTGCTCTTACCTGGAACCCCATTGGTACTAGGGGCAGTGGGCGCCCTAGGACTACATGGAGACGTACTCTTATGAACTCAACCAAGTAATCGATAAAAGAATTAAGATATTTTGCTTTGGATAGACAAAATGGGAAAATAGGGCTAAGTTCTCAAAGTAACTTTGTGTTATAATAAGAACATGTCAATAATAATTATAATCAGTAGCCCAAGCCTGATGGGTGAACTTTTTAAAGATATGCAGCATCTCAGATCTGGGATTTGGCTAGGCACTTCTTGGTCTCACAATGTAAAAAGATGAATACAGTAAGAAACGTAGAAGCTTAAACAATTCCTAGCAACCAGAAGAACAGCGTTCACCAAGTTGTGAGCTCGCAGTTTGTCATTGGTCAAGGAGGCTCGATTTGTCGAATCGAAATGAGTTAAGAGTTAAGTTATACTTCAAAAATCTTGTGACCATATAACTGTGGAAAACATGGTATGAAAGAATGTCTTTCGAATAAAGCCGTCTTATTTTACACTCATAGCTTTAAGCTTAGAACTATTGAAAATATCGGAGACTAATTTTCTAAAAAAGCTCAAGTAGAGCTTATCCATCACTGTAGGTAAACAACTCCTGCTAAAAAAAACGAAGCCTTTGAGCTTTGATACATGAGAAAGTTACGAGTTACTTAGTTTAAGCATTATTTCATAAATAAAACGTTATCTATTTTTATAAAAATGTTTCTTTTTTGTCATGACATTTTTTGCTCGTCCTGACATTTATATTTTTTTTGTGGGGGCACACGGATTTATATGTAAGAAATTCAAGCATGGGTAGTAGGAAGTTGAATTTGACAGACGCAGAAAGAAAAGAACGAACGAAAAGAAATACAAATTAAATAAGAGTCGCATATTATATTCAAAAAAACAAAAAATATATCGTTTAAATCAAATAAAGCGAAGTTAATAGAAAAAGCTTTAGAATATTATGAAAAAATCAAGTCACACAAACTAAAAGTAGCCAGAGAATACTGTCATTCTTCCAGTAACAAAATCAAATGTAAAGAGGTGGGGATTAACTAGCGCTGCGACCAGGGGGCGAAGTGTCTAATAAAAATCGGAGATCGATGCAGTGATATATAGAGCGCATCTATCGCATGTCAAGAAAACAAATCGTTATCAAATCATCCCTTATCGCAAGAAGTGGGAACAAGCGCACAAGAAAGCACATGAGAAAAATCAGACAAAAGGACTATATTTGAAAATTTTTCTTAATTTTTGCATATAGAGTGTAATATTTTTTTGAACAAATATTGAAAGACTGTTTAAATCTTAAATCTGCTAGTTGCTACCTGGCAGTCCTTAAAGTTCAATGTATTGCACATTCCTGCGTGTACCACTGACAGAGCTAGCCAAAGAACGCTATTTACCTATAAAATCTTTATTAATTAAAAACACCTCTGCTCGGATTCAGCTATAAACTGCATGTTCGCTTCGAGCTGCCATTAATAGATATAGACTTCCCATGCTACTCATTGCAGCCAAGACAGAATAGCCGAAGCAATAAAAAAAGTTCTTCCCGTAAGGATTCCAATTTTATTGTCGTACTTCATTTAGCTTCTCATTAAAATATCTTAAGGTGAATTTTATGCGAATATCTCATATTAGTCCGTCGCCGGACCGCTGCACTTCTGTCATTAAAAATTATATATCTCCGAGGCACGTTTTCAAATTTAAACAAAAAAATTAAATTAAGCCTCACGGCAAGCAATATTATTAAAATTCCTTTATTGTTTTGCCAAATTTATAAGTTAAAACGTCAAACTCTGTCGAAGTCAGTTCAGCTAAACAATTACTACTTGATTTATACAGATTTTCGACAACCAGTTGTGGAGCTGAAATTTGTTTTCAGTAGTTAAAACGATGGTTGTGCAATAGTTCTGTAAATCTTTCTAAAATTCTAAGATGATACGTAGATTATTTATTCTTCTTTATCCTTCATCAATGATGATATATATAAATATTATATAACCTAATAAGCTGTCCCCACATAATTCGGTAACAGCAAGGTCCAGAACTGATTGTTTGAAATATAATATTTTTGTACTTAATTTCTCGCGTCCCTAGATTTATGGATGCTGTAGAGCTAGGACAGTAAGTAAATGCTTTTGAAAGAATGCAAATTTTTAAGATTCTTTGATTTTCTTATATAAAAACGAAGGAGTGGGACATCAGTTGGCTTAATTGCCCTTCTGGATTGAGTGAGCACGCTACCTAGATGGACATCCACGTAGTCGTGGATGACTTAATACAATAAGTGGTTTTGCCGAACAGCTATTCCTAAATATTTTACTTTTTATTTGTATAAAATTAACTAAAACCAAAGTCAACATTAAATATATATCAAAAAAAAAAATAATGACTCATTGAAATATGTTTTAAGAATTCGGCTTAAAATCAGATTTTTTATATTTGACAGAAGTTAAGACTAAAGCTTAGAAGACTCCTAATCTTTATCTTAAAATGTTGTATTCTAGGTAAAGATCGGAATATTTAACGTCAGATTAAAATTCTTCCAATAAATAAATAGAAAACTTGAGAAGAGATATGTAGATATATAAAGTAATGTCAATAGCGAATTGTTAAATATCGAAGTTCTTTAAATTAGAATTAGAAATTAAAAAATTCTAAAGCAAAAAGTTGTTAGGTAACAAGTTTAGTTAGTTTGAGATTTTTTTTAATTTTCGAGATTTTGCATAACAGACAAATGTAAGAACAAAAGTTAAACAAATTGATTAAAATTTGTTATTTTTTAAAGGTAAAGCTGTAGAAGAGCTTATCTCTATAATAATCGCCTCTATACCAAAATATCGGCGGTTCTTTGGATTCTTACTTGTATTACTGGTGCATTTGCCTAGCACTGGCATAGCTAGCAAATCAAACTATGCTCCGACATTGGAGCGATGACCATAGTCAAGGGGAATCATTTTTTACAAATAAAGCTGCAAAATAGCTAATCTCTTTTATATTTTGTATTTAGCAAAATTTCATATAATAAAGAATTTTATTAATTGGAATTATGAGAAGCTAAAACAAATGTTCCAAAAAAATCTTATACGAAATAGAAGCTATCTTAGTTTAAGTTTAAGGGTAGATAAACTGAGAGAAGTTGAATATGAATTGAAGAAACTGAAAACGACTTGAAGCTTGGTATTCAGCAAAATCGAACGACCAATTTGACGACGGCCAAAACTTTCATAGGAACTCAAAATTAGACATACAAAAAAGCCAATAATAGGGATGAATACAGGAGCGCCTTGGCCGAAGAAATCTAACAGAGTCTTTGAATTTCGAAATCAAAAAAATCATAAAAGAAAAACCAGCTCCAGCTCGCTAAATTCAAAGCAAGCACTGGAGTAGGTTCAAAATATGCTCGAATTTTTGTAACCAGCGAGAGCACCTCAAATCCGTAACAAAATTGAAAGCTTTTATATAAAAAAAATATATAAAAAAAAATTTGTTAAAGAAATAAAAGAACACTGTGGGTATTCTCTAAATATGCCCGAATTTCTTAAAAAAAATGCCTGTTAAAGAAATAAAGCTATAAAAATAGCAAAAAAAAAAAATAATTAAGAATCAGTTCAAGTTCCCAAAATCCAAAATAAACACCGTAGTAGGCAAAAAATTATTTAAAAATTAAAATTTTAGAAATAGTGCAAAAATCGTTAACGAAAACCAACTCAAGCTCCCTAAATCCAAAACCAACACTTTATTAGATTTAAAATATGCTCAAATTTTATAAAAAAAATCTTTAAAAAAAATTAAGCTTATAGAAATCGCAAAATTTCTAAAACAAAATACGGTCAAGTAGTCGAATTCCAACACACACACTGTAGTAGCTTCAAAATATGCTGAAATTTCTTAAGAAAATATTTTTTAAAGAAATAAATCTAATAATAAGCTCAAGTTCCCCAATCCAAAACGAAAACAAGCTGGAGCACCTCGCATCGAAAACTAGCAAAAAGAAAAGCTTGTAGGTGCAAAATATGCTCAAATTTCTTAGGAAATAAATCGTTGCAGAAATAAATGAACACTAAATATGCCCGAATTTCTTAAAAAAAAATGCCTGTTAAAGAAATAAAGCTATAAAAAGAGCAAAAATAATAAATAAGAATCAGTTCAAGTTTTCTAAATTCAAAATAAACACCGTAGTAGGCTCAAAATATGCACATAAAATTATTAAAAATTTAAAATTTTAGAAATATTGCAAAAATCGTAAACAGAAATTCAATCCAAAACCAACACTTTAGTAGATTTAAGATTTTTCTTATTAAAAAATAATAAGTTTCTAGAAATCGCAAAATTTCTAAAAGAAAATACGGTCAAGTAGGCGAATTCTTACGCACCACACACTGTAGTAGCTTTAAAATATGCCGAAATTTCTTAAGAAAATTTTTTTTATGAAATAATTCTAATAATAATATAATAATTCTAATAATAATAAAAATAAGCTCAAGTTCGCCAAATCCAAAACGAAAACAAGCTAGAGCACCTCAATATGCTCAAATTTCTTAGGAAACAATTCGTTGAAGAAATAAATGAACACTGTGTGTAGGCTTGAAATATGCTATAGAAATTAGGTAGTTCATTCGATTCATTTTTGTATTATTGGTGCATTTTGCTTACACTGGCAGAGCTAGATGCTATTTACCGAGAAAAATCAATCTATGCTGCAGCTTTGCTAGTCAAGGGTAGTAGTTGGTTCAAAATAAACTCAACTTTCTTGTAAAGTTTACTTTCAGAAATTTGTTTATGAAAATCGTCTATAATATCAAAAAAAATTATTGATAGCGTTACTACTTCTGAACGCAAATACAAATCGAAATATTAGATAAATTCCACAGTCCCCGCTTTTCTAATGATTGTACCAAGAAAATTATTGAATTTCAGGGTCTACACTTTCTGTGCTCCTGCCCATTGCACAATTTTCTGCATTGTTTATGCTCAGAAATTGCACGCATTCAAAATTCTGCAGTTCTCATGTTCGCAAACCCTTCAGCGAATCTCACGCTGCATTAAGTGGGCTTGGTTGGTTGGTTGGTTGGTACTCTGAGGCGACTCAGACTGCAAATTTACTTTATGTACTAGATACTGGGATGCAAAGATATGCTGAAAGGCTATAAGGAGTAAGAATATATATATATCTGGTATATTATTACATTACCGGCAAAAGCGCTGCAGATAGCGCCGCAGCATTGAGGCGCCGTCACGTAGTACGGACTGTTGTTGTTGTTTTGGTTGTTGTTGTTGTTATATTTGCTGCTGCTGCCGCTGCTGCTTTGAGCTGCTTGAAGTTTTACGGCTGCTGCTGCTGCTGACACAATTTTGCACTGCAGCTGCAGAGCTGCGGTTGCTGCTGCAGATACACAAATATATGTATATATATATATGTATGAGTAGATTTATATATGTGTATGCACACACACTCACTCACTCACTCACTGACACGCACACACACACAGACTGATGCACTTTTGGCGACTGGCAGAGCGTTGAGTATACGACCAGTATGCGCTGCAAACGAAACGTCAACTGAGCAGTAGCAGCAGCATCCGGCAGCGCACAAACGACGTAACAGACGAACAAACGAACGTACGAACGTACGAACTCTTTCTACGTACGAGTAAGGAGTAGCCGAAATTTTTTTGTTTTTGTTTTTTTTGGGTACCGGAGGCTGTTGAACTGCAACACTGAACTGAACTCTTTTTTTCTTTGCTTTGGTTTGGTTTGTTGCCTTTCGTTTGGGGCACTGTTGTTTTTGTTGTTGTTGTGGTTTTTTGGGAGCCTGCAGAAACCTGCAATCAGTTGCAGAGAGCGCCGCCTGCCGGTCGAAAATTGTGCAGGTTCAAAAGTCGGCGACCGCGCTACAACATAGGCTTTTGGCGTGCGGCGGCGTGCAGGGTTTGCAGCGTGTTGGTTTTTCTTTTTTTTTTTGTAAAATTTCGCCCGTAAGTGTGCAAAGTTATAATATTTTTTCGTAACTTTTAAAAAATTGCTCGATGTACAACACTTTTGTTTTTGCACGCAATTATTTTTATGGAAGCCCACGCACAACAACAACAACTATTGTTATTATAATTTGTTGTTGTTGTTGTTAAGCCGCTGTCTGTACTGCGTGCGTGTGTGTGTGTGTGTTTTTTTGTAGTAAAAATAGTAAAATGTTCGGCACTAAAAATAGTAGTAGTAGGGCGCGCGTAGGTGCGGGGCTGAAGTGCAGCCGAAAATAAAAAAACAAAAACAAACACACACACAAAGACACTGTCTGTGTTTTTGCTGTTGTTGTTGTTGTTACGTCTATTTTTTTGTTTTGTTTGTTATTTTTGTTGTTGCTGCGTAGAACGCTGCCGCTGCGATTTGTTGTTGTTGTCGTTGTTGTTTTGTTTGTGAAGCGCAAAACGTAACACGCTCGCCCGACGCACAGTGAAAGACTAACGGCACAACTAAAACGTAGCCGAATGACACAGTGACCGACGGAACGTTGTGGCAACTGCGAAACATTGCGAAACGAGCGTCGGCGAAACGCTTGAGCATGAAACATGCCATAGATAAGGCGCGCACGGCTTGCTGTGTGTGTGTGTCGCTGTGTGTGTGCGCGCCGCCTCAAAGCAGTGCACAGGATAAGAAACGCAATGGCAATGAAACAGGCGGCCAACAAACGATAAGAACTGGCTTGCCAATTGCTCTCAGCGCGCTCAGCTCGCTCAGCATTCGAAAATGCAGCGACCATTGTGAGTGCCAGACGGTGAGAAAGAGAAAAAGCGAGAGAAAGCAGCGCAATATGCGTTGCCATTTAACGGTTTATGGCATGGGCCAAGGTGCGCTCTAGGGGCGAAATGCGAGGGTTGCACAAATGGTTTTGGAACCAAATGGCATAAATTTCATTTTTGTCCAAATATAAAATGCAACAAAGACTTTTAAGTTTGTAGAATAGCTGAGATTCAGGTTTCTTTCAAACTAAAGACCCTTGTTCATTTAATGAAATTTTACTGGTGAAAAAGTCAGGGAATGTTTTTGGAGCTTGACGAAATGCTTTGTTCGCAGTGAACGAAATTGGACAGGTAAAGTAATTCGAACGAATCGGCTGCGTAGCTGTTATTGTGAGACTTGTGCCCCATTGATCTGCTCGCTCGCTCGAAAATATTCCTGCTGTTGCTGCCAATGTTGAAGACCCGATTGCTGTGATTCCACGACACGCCCAGCAATTGGGTTTCTCAAACAATTCATTATCCCTTTGATTTGCCTGAAGTTGTAGATTGGGATACGGATGACATATGGATCCTGCAGGACGAAGCCAACCATATTGCGAATGAAAGACGCATAATTTCGCGTTTGGGTAATGTGAATTGGCCAACGAGATCATGTGACCTAAATCGTTTGGACTTTATTTTTATGGGGCTACGCAAAAAGATAAACAGTCCTCAAAAGAAACCGTGAAAGACAAGATACGTGAAGTTATAGTTAAGATGCCGCAGCAGATGTGCCGCAAGGGCATTGAAATTTACCTGTTTCGACTCAAAGTCTGCGAGGAAGTCCTAGGTGATCATTTTAATGGCATTGTATTTAACACATAATGGCATAAATCGAAATTCGCATTCTGAGTGTGTTCCTTTTTTTTCAATGGAAATGGAAAATGGAAAACTTTATATATATTGATATATAAGGCCAACTCTGATATCATCTATTCGAAGCTTTGTGTAAAAATTACCCTATTTTGTTTTAGTGCATAAGCTGGAACTGTGAGCAATAGTACTGGGTTCCATTCCGTCAATTTAGTTGACACCTATAAAAATTCGTAAAATATTTAATTTATTGATTATTCTTTTAAATAATTTCTAGTTGACTATAATGATTTGTTTGGTTTTTTCATAACTAAAATACAAACAACAATAAAAGGAATTATTTTATAACATGAACTTGAGTCCTTCGCCCAACCCTCATCCCTTCTACGATCGCTTAGCGACATTTTAGTTTCAAAAGTAAGAGCGTTAGAATATTGACACTTCTTTCCCCTATATCCAAATATTCTGGTTTTTTCCCCGCTTCATACAATCCTAAAATCAATTTTGGATTCTATATTTCTATACGTATCCAACGCACGCTTGCTGCTATTGTCTATTTTTTCTCCCTTTAAGTTTTTAACTATATCTTTTTTTGGTTTTTTTCAAAGTTGATTTATATCTAGAATTTTCAAGCGAGCATTGTCTTTTTTTATCCTTCATTGATATTTTCTCTCGATTTATAATTTTTCGCATTCCTGTCCGTTCGCGCATTCGAACTTTTCATTCTGCTTCAGAAGTATTCAGCTTTTTACTACCCATTATATTTCAAGTATATATAAAACGTGACCGACGATAAAAAACTTTTTTATATAATAGAGGGATATTATTTTAAGCCCTTAAAGCAAATCTGAAATCAGAAGAAAATTGAAGAATCTGCAACTACAACTAATATTCCACTACATTATATTATCCACATACATTATCTTCATGCACATCTCATAACTTTCCAAACATTGAAGCCCACCCTCGCACAAATATCACCACATACGGTTGCGCCTTGGCGTAGGCAAGCAAGCGCGTAAGTTCTTGACGCGCCGTGTTCGGTCTTGTGGAAAAATGTTGAGCTCATTTTTTTGTTTTTGTTTTCATACGAGACGCCTTGCTGGGGACCTACCTTGGTAGCATCCTGCCCCACTGCCGGCCACAAGAAGTCTGAAAGTTTTCAGCTTTGGAGCTGTCTAACAGGAATGCATCAAGACAGTCGCAGAGAGAGAGGGTGAGAGGGTGTGAGAATTTTGTATTCTATGAATACTACGCCCCCACGGACGACCCCGAGATGTAGTTGCTTAAATGAGCAGCTTGCTGCCATTTTAAAATATTTGTGGAATGCCGCGCCACGTTGAGGTCTAAGATGTCTACGACGCGTCGTCTACTTTTGGAGGGGATTTGCCACCCCCCGCCCCCCACGCCAGACAATGATGGCGACAACAAAAGACACAGCAAGAGAACAACGCACCGGGAGCTGCGCGAAATATCACAAAAATAAATAAGTAGAAGGGAAATTAATAAGAAGAACCAATGCTAGGAATGATGTTACGGTTTGTTCTCGACCGAGACACGAGACGGCCGGTCCACACGGTATAATCGATGGCCATAACCATATCCACAACAACAATGTGGATGTGGATGTGGATGTAGATGCGGTTGTGGTGTGTGTGCCCATAAACCAGAGTGCCAAATATTTCGTTTTGTACAAATGCTATATGTGTGGCATCGGTGGGTGGGTATTAGAGGGGAGAAGAGTGGGCTCTAGTATTTTAACAACTTTTTGTTGCATATGACGGATTTTATGGGTACAGTAGGGTATCAGCGGAGTGGAAATATATGTGATGAGATGTAGCAGCTGATTGTGGAATTAATATCGAAATTTCTAAATCAATGTACTTCAGTTCGAAGATAAGTATTTACTCAATCCAAAAATTCTACAAAAAACGTTTGGTTCGCTAATTTTTAAATTTCGAATGTTTTTTGTTACGATTTTGTTGCTGCAAAGGTTCCACATCTTGTTGGTAGAGTTCTTCAGCTTTCCTGCATAACTTTCAATATTTAAACCTAAAAGTTTGAAATTCATTAAAAAACATAAAGTTGATAAAAACTCAGACAAGAAATCGTTTTGGTACGAATTCATCGTTGAAATTGCGATAAGGTTATGTTGTCTGGCTCAATATAATGTAACGCTTGCTTTAAGTTCCTTTGAGGGGCCTATAAAACTGGATGACATTACACGCAGAAGATTTTTCAACAAATACTGAAAATTCATATAATATATATGATATCATATATCATTCAAATAATTGGATTGTTTCTTGATTAAAAAAAAATTGTTTTAATGGTAACACCACAGATTTGAAGACATATTGTAATAATATGCTCATATTATGGAAAGAAGAGTAGATAGCGCTAGCCCGCAAGAATGAAATGTACTTTTACGTTACTTATATTCGCTTTTGAGATATTCCTGAATATCATGTCATTTTTCAAATGCTCGTCAATAATTCGAAAACAAAATGATTTTATCGTCATGATAGTTAAGAATTATATAATATATTTAACTGCTAAGCTATCCTCGATATAAGTAGATATAAGTCGTTTGTGAATAGACTAATGTTATCCATTTCTGGATGATGAGCTTTTTCCGAAATAAAAGTTAATAAAATAATAGAGAGACGAAAAATTTTTGAGCGATGCTATAAAGAGATGATGCTATTCATTTCTGGATGATGTGCTTTTTCCGAAATAAAAACTAATAAATTAATACAGAGAGGAAAAATTTTTGAGCTATGCTGTAAAGCGATGACGATGGAGAAGGTTTTGAAATACAATAAAGGATTGTGCCTTTTTTTAGTCTAATTTTAATAACATTTTTCGGAAATATTGCGTCTGACGGGAAAGAATTAAGTAATGGAATAATATATTAATTGAAGTAAGCTGTTGTCGTACCTTCAATCCATCCTATCCGACAATGATTTCTCAAAGTAATCAATTGTTTTTGTAATATAAATAAAAATCATTGCCAAACAAGATTCTCAAAAATATCGTGAATAGTGGAAAGCAAGCTCTATCACAAAGAATTTTTTAACAAATATAAAAGAACTTCAGCATTATATCTTAAAATTTTTATTTCACATTATGATGGCGTTATAATTTATAAGGCAAACCAAGTTTTCACCAAACTCAAAATAAACTGATTTTAACCTTAAATTAAATCTCTCCTTTATGTAAATAATGGAATGGATGGGCTTAAAATTTTCATATATTAATAAATTATAATTAAAAATTATACAGAGCTAAAAATATAAGCAAAATCGCTAATTTTCTTTCAAAAATTTTTATAAGCATCCCATTTCTCGAGCATCCACTGTACCCCAACTACGTAAGGCATAATCTTTTGGTACTCGGCGACGTATGCGTGATATTTTTATGCTCACCTCGACTGACTCTCGTTTTATAGATGGTCTCAGCTGTGTAACACTCCTTTGTAATAGGGTTCTCTCTCCCCGTTGTATCCCTCTTGTTGTTAATTTGAAAATACCAATGATGGGCTTATATGGATGATGGGAGAGTGTGTTGGTTGGGTCGAGCTCAGGCAAAATTGTTATGACGCGGAAGTAGCCATTCCACGGGGTCGTAAAAAGTTACGCCAAACAATACGGCGGGGCTGCATCAAAAAAGTCAGTTTTGATAGTATCCCGATTGAATGCATGCGAAGCAGGAGATTTTCGGAAAAGAGAGCGTAGAATGGTGTGTGGTGAATAAATGAAACGGAAATATTAATAACTTTATAACAAAGAAATTAACGCAAGGTAGGAAATTGGCTTATTTTAAGAAAGTTTATGCTGTAAACTATACTAATAAATGTTTTTAAAAAGTTATTAGGGTAAATTTACTTAAAATAAATAAAGATGAAGAGTTATTATGGTGAATGTACTTGGTAATATGGTAGCTTATCTTGGATAAAGACAGTTCAACTTTAAATGGATGCAGTTAGAAAGTGTTGATTTTTTTGGCTCCTATAAAAGTGTAGATATAGATGTTTAGGTCTTCTTAACTCTTTCAGACTTGGTGCCACCAAATCTATACAATGCTACAAGGCGCTTAGTTTACAATGCCGAAAATCTGTAAAATGAAGTGAACTCTTCGAAGCGATGATAAGAGCATAAGTCATTCCAAGAAAAGTTTTTATAACTTACCACAACTTACTCTTTCCTGCGTATGGTCAATCTGTTTGTCGATTGTCATCTGCCATCAAGCACTGCATATACACTAATTCTCACGGCATATCTAGTAGTCGAATCCACGCAGGAATCAATAAAAAAAAAGAATATAATAATAACATTTATTCCTCTCCAATATGGTCATCGCTCAAAGGCAGCACATGGAGATAAATCTATTAACAGCTGTTTGAAGAGAAAATGCACCTATAGTTTATAGACAAATCAGAACAGCGATATCTTCAATCAATTGAGATTTTTCTAGGTAAATATGTTCTATTCATTTGCTAGGTATGCAAGTGCTGGATGGTAGAATCGAGCCACCGATCTTCCCATTTAGCGGCAACTACGCTGCCCTTATGCTACCAATATAAGATCATCTAATAGACTTTTTTCCATAACTTAAATCAGCTCGAAAAAAAGGAAAAAGTTATTCATTCCCTAGTGACTATTTTGTCATCGCCTACAATTGCGGTGCTTAGAAGACCAATGTTTCGGTTAAAAAGTTAACAAACTTCAAGGCAAAATAGTTTGAAAAAGGTTATAATGAGATTAATCTGAAACTCTTTTGAAGACTGTGCAAATTTGTACTAAAACTAATTCTATAAGAGCTGCATAATTCTTCTAAAAAGCTACGTCTTATGTGAATTTACTCATAGTACTTCATTTTTTTTTATTGTCATTCAGCTAATCCATGGGATGCAGCTGAAACTATTATAATTCTAATAATAGGAATACAAGAATTCTGATGATGGGAATAAGATTAAGACACGCGGAGCTAGACGTTAAAAATGCACAGGGAGCGGTGCCCGCTAGTTCACAGTACAAGAACTCTAAAAACGAATCAACTATGCGCGGAATTGAAAAGCTTAAAATAAAACCCCTACTGCATTGTGGTTGCATGAATGGATCATCATGCTATATCGATAACAGCTAGATAAGGTATGCTTTATCTTATCATAAAAATTAGCGAAGCAACTAAAAGCACTCATCTGACAGTTCTAACAATATCAGATTAATATAGTAAGGCTAGGAATACGAGAATTCCGATAATGTAAATATATCCGAACGGGCAACAACTGAAATCACCCTACCAATAGTACTAACAATAGCAGATTATTATGATAAAAATTAGGAATATGGCCATACCGATGATGTTAATATATGCCAACAACAAAGAACTAAAATTACTTATCAGAGAGTTCTTACAGTAGAAGATTATTAAAATAAAAATTAGAAATTTAAGAATTCCGTTGATGTGAACAAGCTCAAGTAAACTTAGAAGTGCATAGGCAGCGATTCCCGTTAGTTATGAGTATAATAAGCGCTTCAAAAGCGCAGCAACTATCATAAATAAAGAAATTACAAAGCTTAAAATAAGAGGTCTTTACTCCTTGAGGGATATATATGAACAAAATAAAAGTATTCCAATACGACATTGCTGCTTATAAACAACTGAACGATCTCGGTTGAATTAATTGAAGTTCTCATTCGACCGATAACAGCTCGATATAAAAGTGATGCTTCAAGCTGACAGCTTAAATTAATCGATAGGTCAAAAATCTCTATTAAATAGCTAAATATTTTTATATTATTTTGACTTCCAGACAACTGACGAGAAGCAACATAGACCAGATCACTGGTGGACAGTAATAACTAGAGCAGATTATTAAAATTAAAAAGTAGGAATATGAGAATGCTAATGATGTGAATAAGATCATAAAAATCGGGGCCACAAGCTGAAAGTGTATAGAAGCTGTGATTTCTAATTAACGACATAAAAGCTGCAAAAACGCAGCAACTGTCATCTATAAGAAACTTTAATAATAAAGATTCCTTTACTACTTTAAGGACTCACAGTAATTTATATATAAAATAAACGTACTCTTATGCTGCATTGCTGTTAAGCGGCAACTGAACGATCAGTTGAATAAATTGATTATCATGCGATACCGATAACAGCTCGATAATAAGTTATGCTTCAAGTTGGCAGCTCAAATTAATCGATAAGATATTTCACTCATAAATACTTACATATTCCACAGCTAAAACTCCGCAAATCTTTTAAGAACAACAACTAAATCTTTGTGTTTTTGTTTTTTTTTTTTTAGTTTTATTTATGTAGTTTTTTTATTTTAATCTTTGTTTAAATCTACAAATACATTTACAGCGGAGGGCGAAAGAACAAAAAATTAAAAATGTTTACTCTTTGTTTTTGTTTGTTTTGTTTGTTGTTGTTGTAGTTTTGTTTTTTTTCGTTTTTTTGCATTTTACTTATTTATTTGGTTGTTACACATTTCATATCATTTTATAATTTTTGCAAAAAATGTTTTTTTGCGGTGACAAATTTTTCAAATTTTTTATTTTCGATTCGATTTTTTGGGTTTGTTTTGTTTTTACTCAATTTATATATTACCATCAAACGTTTATAGAATTTTTATGTTTGCTTGTTTATAAATACTTTTTGCTTTAGTTTAGTTTTTATTATTATTATTATTAAATTTGTTTTTTATTCAATGTTTTAGTTTAGTTTCGTTTCATTTTTTGTTTTTATATTTTTTTGCTTTCACATCTCTATCGCACTTCAGCTCATCGTCAGCTCATCATTCAATTATTATTATTATTCAATATAATTTGTTAACAACTAATAATAATAATAATAATTTTGTTTAGTTTGTCATAACTAACATGCCATAATAATAATAATCATTATCATAATCATTATCAATGATATAATGATCATTAATTATACGTTACTAAATTAGTAAACAAAACAAGTAGAAAAAACAGCAGCGAAAAAAGTTAACTTTTAAATGGGTTTGCTGGACATACATGTGTGTGTGGGGGGGTGTGTACATAGGCATGTATATAATATATAAGATATATATATATATATATATATATATATGCACGTATGTGTGTGTGTGTGTGTGTGGACTGCGTGCAAGCTGGCTTTATTGGCAATTGTTTTGGTGCGTTTTTTGTTTGTTTTTCGTTTTTTCGTTTTGTGGGTGCGACAGTGCCCGTAGCGCGGTTTAGATTTTTCAATCTAGCAATTTTAACGAATTTTTTTTTGCAATTAGCCAATATTCGTAGATTCCAATTATCTGACGTTCCGTTACACAAAAATAGTTAGGGGTATTCACGCTGTGGTTTGCGCAGAAATGCACACAAAGCATAAATATATATATATCTGTCTATATATTTATATATAGCTGTTTGTTTGTTACTATAAACTTTTTTTTTAATTTAAATTTAACAAATTTATTATTTTTTTATATATATTTTATGCTTTGCCTATATAAGTATGACATTTTTTATTTTTAAATTTATTTACTCGGCTCTCACTTTGCTAGCTGCATAAATTTTTTTTTGCAAAAAATTATATTTCTGCTTGGTAGTGTCTGGGTTTTTTAGTAAAATTTATTTAGTTATTTATTTATTATTTATGTTTTTTGTTTTTGGGGGGTTAAGCCCGCTTTGGGGGCAGCTGCTTAGTTACCTTTTTAGATTTCGTTTTGTGTGTATTTGTATAATAGCTCCATTTATATAATCAAATTTATGTTTCTTTTTTACTTTCCATATAATATATGTTGTATATATATAAACAATTATAATTCTTTTTGTTTTCTGTTATTTATTATATTTATTTTCTGCTGCTTTTTTGCATTTTTCACTGCTGTTTTTGTGTTTAACTTTTCTTTGCATTTCTTCTGCAGTTTCTTCGGTAACTACGCTAAAAATTATTTATTTCTCTCATTTTTTGCAATTTTTGTTTATTTTTTTTTATAATTTTTCTAAACTTCTTATATACTTTGTTTGTGTGTGTGAGTGATTATGTGTGTGTGTGTGTGTGTGAGTGTAAACATTTTCTTGTTGTTGTTCTTGGCGCTGGCTGCACACAATTTTAGCTTCTTCTGTTTGTTGCTGTTTTTCGAATTTTGTTTTATTTTTTAATTAATTAAATTGAAATATTTATTTTATGCTTAAGTTTTTAAACATAATTTTGTCTAAAAAACAAGAGGCGTGTCTGTGGGTGTACGTGTGTTGTTGCTTGTTCGTTTGTTTTTTGTTTTAAAGTTTATACTTTATTTAAATCTTATTTTTAGCTTTAATTTATAATTTAAATTTACTTAAACGTTTAAAATAATTATCGCTTGCATTTTTGTATGTTTTTTTTTTGTTGTTGTTTACTTTAAATAATTAAATTAAAAAAATAAAATATGTAAATAGCTTGGTAGCTTTTGCTCTTGCTGTTGTTGTTGTAGACACCACACTCGGCTGTTGTTGTTGTTGTTTGTTCTGGTTGTGTTTGTGTTGAAATAAACATTTTGTTGTAGTTGTATTGGTGTGGTTGTGGGTGTGTGTGTGTGTGGTTGTATATATATGTAATTGTGTAAGTGTTTAATAGTAGGTCTCCTGTTCCAACCAGCCACCGGGATTGCGACGCAAGTAGAAGCGACGTGTCTCATCATAGATGAAGATGGCCAACATAAATGGAATGGCTGGGAACCACCAGACGAGTCTTTAGGGAAGAGAAGTAAGATAAAATGATAATTAGTTGTAAGTTCAGTTGATTGAATTATTTTTGGTAGAATTCAAATGTAAAAGAAGTTTGGATATACTTTCAAAAGATTGCATGAAACTAATCCCATATAAATTTGTTCTTCTGAGTTTATGAATGCTTATGGGCTACAAGGACAAAAGAAAGCTGCCTTACGATCTTTCAAAAGATTACAAAACGCTTATGCCAACTATAATATTAAGCGCTTAGAGCGAACCTCTGTAAGACTGACTATACGCCAAGTGTACGCACAAGCCTAAAGTTGATGCAAAAGAATACAAAAAGCTTATCCCAACTAATTCCAATTATAAACGCTTGTGGAGAACATCATCTGCAGAAGTGACATGGAATGGGCTATAGTGTCAAATACGCAGCCCATAAGCTCCTAAAAGAGTATAAAATACGTATCCCAACTTGCTATGAACGCTTCGAGGTAACATCATCTACAAGACTGACTTAACGCTAGGTAGAACATCTGTCGGACTGACCTATAATGTCAAAATACATCGCCCACAAGCCTCATGTAGGTGCAAAAAAGTACAAAAAGCTTCTCCCAACCTGTTTGTTCTATAAAGAATCTATTGCTCTATGTTATAATTGGGAGAGATCAGTAAATTGAATCACACATATTCATAGGAAAGCTTCCACAACTAATATCAAGAACTATCGTGGGATTGATATACGCTCTTTGATTCTTAAAATATTTGAGAAGCTTGTCACCTCAGAATTGCAACACGACCGTAGTGCTTTGATATTGTTCAGCCATCACGAATTTGTCAAACGTCTTATCTACTTCTACTAACATTTTAAAACTTTCTTCCTATAATAATAATGATTTTACAGTAGAAAAGCAAATTGATGCAACATAACCTTTTTGATCTTAAGAAATCTGCTGCTTCATGTTATTATTCGGAAAAGGTTAGTAAATCGTAGAACTATATAATACAGCATATTTCAAGCAGCAAAAAGATAATAAAGGCATCATCTCTCTGTACACCTTAAGCTTTTATTTTCAACTCACTTCAATACTATTATATTCGGACTGTTTGAAATGAATCCTATATCATTCCTATGCACAAAAAAGCTGCCACAACTAATATCAAGAACTATCTATCTAAGCTCTTTTCGAGTGCTAAGTCTGTCTTTGACAAGATTGTTACCTAAGAATTGGAATACGATCGTAGTGCTTTGATATCGTTCAGCCAACACGAATTTGTCAAACGTGTTATCTACTTCTACTAAACTTTTGGAACTTTTTTTTCTGATTAATAAGGGATTTACGGAACAAAAGCGAACTGATGTTATATATATACTGACATTAGTAAGGCCTTTTACTCTGTAAACCATAACCGTCTAGCTTTTTAAACTAAATATCTTTTTATCTAACAAACCAAGTGCAGAAGGTAATTTTTAAAGACTGTGAATCTTAAGAAATTAAAGTCACGTCAGTGTACTACAAGGTAGACATTTAGCTCCTCTGCTTTTTAACTAATTTCTAAGCGATATTTCACAAGTTATCTCCCATTCTCGCAGCCTTATGTGTGCAGATAATGTTAAACGTTGTGTGACCTACAAATAGACTAGTAAAAACCTTCTTCTTCATAAGAAACCGGCCATCTCTTAACAGCTCAAAATGCAATTTTATGACGCCATATGATTGGGCCCCACATTATGCTTCCTACTCTTTGGACATTTTCACATTGAAACGCATCCATAGCGTGTCCGTGTTTTGTGTAATCTCAAAGTTCACTTTAATCTACGCAAACTGTTCTAACAATAGGTATATTATGCAGTCTTCAGTGACACAAATAGTTTCTTTGAGAGACTTCCATCGGTGCTAAATGTTCACTACATATTGAATCAAATTAAGCGACATTTTAGCCTATCAAGAGAATGGCAGAAAGGCATCATCTGCGAAATTGTCTTAACGACAGGAATAGTACAGTGTCTTCAGTGACAAAAGAAGTTCCTCAGAGAATCCATGTGGAATCAAACACTACAGTCTTTCAAGGAACACTACTGTTTATCAATAGAATCTCAGAAATTCTATTCAAACAATGTTTCTTAAGCTGTTCTTCTGAGTTACACTTACGAAAACCCCAACAGAAGTCAGCAAATTAAGGCCTGGAATTCTTTTGGAAAAATCATTTCGATCTATTGCAGCTACATATGCTTCCAACTGTATAATTCCAGGACTCACTCTGTGCGTCACCTTCGCATCGCTTTACATCTACAAAAGTTTGCGAGAACTCTTGTTTTCTAAGTCCCTAATACACGCAGCCCAAATATTTTCAAATATTCCACTTCTTCCAATACGTTTGACTTAGAAGCACACTCACTTCAGTGGGTACATGCGCAGACCCTTTTGCATGCCCGGGCAGTAAGACAGGAAGGCAGCCAAAACGGTTTCGAAAATGAGACCAAAGTTCAGGGCCCAATTGCGCATGCCTTGCTGGAAGATGGAGTTACGACGCGTCTTACAGATGATCAAATCAGCCCATTGTACAACCACAATTGAGATGAAGAAAGCGGTGTGGCAGGTATATTCCAAGGTCTTGCGATCGCGGTAGGTCTGCGGAAAGATCACAATTGGTTACCAAAAGTTAAGCAAAAACTAATCGCAGCAACTTACCCATTCCTGTCCATAGGAGTCGGTTAGATCGTTAACAGCCTTCGAATCCCACATCTTACGTATGCCAAACAGTTTCATTGGCAAGAAACCGTTCTCAGCCATGATGACAAAGTACACAAAGAAGCCGGCGGCAGCTTGGATCATACCAATTTGTCCATAGGCCATGGAAATCAATCTATTGCATTAAGGTGATTCACGGGAAAATAAGTTGGGGCATTAGTTGAAGTGTTGAAATGAGTAATCAAAAAATTTATGTGTGTGTTATTATTTTTTGGGAGTTTTTTTTTATTATTTTTTGGTTTTGGACGTAAGACACTTGTATTAATTTTTTTTTTTACTTTTTTTACACATTTTGGCGAGCGGTAAGAGCGAGCATGTATACCAGCGCATGCGCGGCTTGGGTGGGATTCTTGTTTGGAAAGAAACTTAAAGAAAATCAATTTTTAGGAATTTTTATATATATATATTTTGGGGACTTTAAAAAGAATTCAAGTAGCACAAAATTAAGAAACAAGACTGTTGCGAAAATTCGTAATAATTTCAACTGTTTTAGTGGTTTTTGAAATGTATTGAGAAATTTTCACAATAGACTCGAAAGTTTTTAAAGCAAAAGCGCATAGATGCGTTGATAGGAAAAGTAGCTTAGGTAGTTGATTTTTGAGCTGACGTAGTAATACAACTTTTTTAAAAGAATTAAGCTTGAAAAGCTGTTACCGGTAGTAAAGACACATAAGAGAAATAAAGGTTTTTATAGGAAACTCAGTAGACACTCGCAAATTGGGGAAAACAAATTATATTCGGCTTTCAAAAATCAAGTTTGAAACTAGGCCCATATGCCTTTTTATTTTATATTTATTTAGCAATTCAAAGCTATACTCATTCATTTTTTAAAACTTAAAAATAGACTAAGATATAGAATAAAAAAGTTTAAGCTTAAGACTTGAATATTTTTGCAATAAAGGATTTCAAATTCAGGATTTTAGAAATCGTCTAAACCTTCTAAACTTTTTTATTCTGTATTTATTTAGCAATTGAAGTATATATTTTTGTTTTTTTTTATATTTTAACTTTTAAAAGTGAGGCACTCCTGATTTCAAAAATCAAAGCTTAAACTTTTTTATTGTATTTTTACTTAGTAATTCAAAACTGTTTCTTAATTATTTTTAAGTGTCGGGATTTCTTTGCTTGAACTAAAATATTTTTACTGTCTTTAAACTTTTTTATTCTAAATAATAATATTTAGCAATTGATCTGTATAATTTCTATTTTTTTTTAAGTACCACGGAATTTTTTTTTGGACTAAAGATTTTGTATATATTATCTTTTAAAAATGGGCGCAAAAAACAAATTTTGCAGTTTTAAAATTTTTTTCTATATTTATTTAGTAAGACAAAACTATTTTTAATTTTTTGTTTTAAAGTGTAAGAGATATTTTTTTAAACAATTTTTTTTTTATTTTTTTTATTGTATATATATTTTATTGAATATTTATTTTTTTATATTTATTTAGCAATTCCCATTTAGAATTTTTTTGGAGGTATTTTTTTTTAGACTAAATTATTTTTAATATTTTTTCTTCCAAATTAGGGATACTCGGTTTTGCAAAATAATGTCAGATTTTTTTTTTACATTTATGTAATAATCCAATTCTATATTTATTTATATTTTTAATGTGTTGGGGAAATTTTTTACCATTTATTCAAGTAAGTATATAAAAAATATTTCAGTCCAAAAAAACTATAACATTTTAAGTAGTTATGACTACTTTCAAAAAATTTTTAAAACATAACTTTTTACCCCTAAAAAGAGCTTCAGGACAGACCCCAAAAAAGAACTACACAAATTATGATTTTTACAAAAACTTTGCAAGAATTTAGAAATGGTTGGTAATTTAAAAAATAATTTAACAATTGCAGTATTTTCGAGGTTTTCTAACAATTTCGGTGCATAGATTGAAGCTCTTCCCAGTGCACTTTGCGAGTGACTACTGTAGTGTAAACAATAAAAACACAAAACATTTAAATTCTTTCAACAAAATATATGGGTTTTTCTTTTGAAAAAACCCCACCGAAACCGCTGCAGCGCTCTTGCTGTGCAGTTTTCATACACATAGTGTTAGTATTTAATTCAGTATTTATTTAGTATAAATTTGATGAACAAATGCCGCTTTACCTGAATGCTCGGGCTTGATGAGTTTATAAGCAAATGAATTGTTTTTTTTTTTTAACTTTATATTTATTTTGAAGGTGTTAAGACTTTACATATTACAGCGTGGATTGTTGAGCAAAATGCTAGTAATTTTTTGCAAATTTTTTTTTGAATTTTACTTTTCATTTTTAGCGCGCAAAAGCAAATTGTTGAAAATGCTGGGCAAAAAGCGTGTTAGTTTAATTTGCCTTAATAATCATTAAATGTGATGAGAGAAAAGCAAAGTTCGAGGTGTTAATTTTTAAAGGCATGCTTCAAATAATACAAAAAAAATAAAATACTACATATATACAAGACAGACATACATAATATATAAAGACAAACATGCAGGCGTGGTGCGCTTTATTTTATTGTTTTTAAACTAAAAGCAAGCAAAAGCGACTAAGTACGACTTACATTTTTACAAGTTCTATGTTTGTTTAATTACTTACGCTTAGTTTAAGTTTAAAACTAAACAGGGCTTAAAATAAAATACTAAAAAATAAAAACATAAACTTTTGAAGCTTTAAACCTGCGACAGAAAAACTTACTGCGAAGTTGTGGTTGTTGTAGTTAGTTGGGCCGAGTAACTTGGTAACGAGTACTTTTTGTTTTTCAACGAGTAATTAAGTGTAAACTAAAATTAAAATCAGTAACTCAACGAACTAACTAAGTAACACACTAAAACTGCGCTAAATGTAACAGCGTAAAGCGCTTTTTTTTTTGGTATTTAGTTGTGTTTTTTGGGCCAATATGGTCACCCTAAAGTAGCGTCTGTTTTTGTTGATGTTGGAAAACTGTACCAAAACTAATGAGTTGAGACGTTAAGCGTTTTTGGTTTTCAACGTGTGTGTGGCTGTGTTTGTTGTAGTTGTTTGTTTGTTTGTTGTTGTTGTAAGCAAGGAGCGAGCGAGCGTTGCTGTAACTAAGCGCGGCAGTTCTGAAAACTAATTCAAAAACTAGAAGCAGCTTTGAACTAAGTTCAATTAAGTTTGGCTAAGTTTCACGCACACAGTTGGTATATTTTTTTCACTTAAGTGTTTTATGCTTAAAAATATAAATAAATTTTGTTGTAAAAGTGGGCAGTTTTTTGTTTTTGTTTTTTTTTTTCAAAAAAAGTGGTGCTAGTAACACACACATAATAATATAGAACACATTGAATTTGTTGTAAATTTAAAAAAAAAACAATTTTTTTTTTTGGTATATCCTTTGTTCAAAAACATAACACTTAAAGTTGATTTTGGTTTTTTATAAAATTTGGAGAAAAAAAAATTACATTCCACATTAAGAGCTCAAATGAAAGAAAAACATTTGTTTTACACATAAGTTAAAAAAAAAGTAAGACTATAGAGTGGAAAAATCATAGAAACGCATCAGCAAACGAACAAACAGACGCACTAAATTTTTTGGTATTTTTTTTCAGAATGTCTCGCGACACACACGTCAAACAAACGTAAATTATAAATAAAAAATTAAGTTGTATGATTGCATGTTTGTTCATTTTCTAGTTTGAAATTTAAAAAACTAATTAACTAAAACAAACAGTTCGATTGGTATTTTTTTTTTTTGTATAGAAACTTAGTTTTTAGTTTTTGTCCTGACCTGCGATTGACCAAGTTGTCGCGATATGGATCTCTCGGCTGACGCTTCATAATATCGCTCTCGGCTTGCTCATAAGCGAGTGAAATGGCCGGTATCTTGCGTTATTATAGTTAAATATTTTAAGTTTAACATAGTTTTTGCAGTATTTAAAATTAAAGAAAGACATAATAAGAGTTGAAAAAATGTGGGAAATACAAAAGAAAAGTACTGGTTAAAATATGCGGTATTGTTGGTATTTGCTGGCGCATAATAGGTAAATACTTGTTTGTTTATAGGCTAATTTATAGGCACTAAATTAGTACGATAGTTAGTTTTAGTTAAGAGACAGAGTGAGGAGAGAGAGAACGCGCGTTTTTTTTTTTTTTTAATATAAACAAGTGTGTTGGCATATATGTTACTTTTTGTGTTTTGGTATATTTTGTTCATAGTATTATTATAATTATTTTGTTTTTTGTTGGTATTTTTAGCTCCTGCGTACTTACGAAGCTAAAACTAAGCTAGGGCAAACGACAGCACCCATTAACAAAATGTTTATATAT
The DNA here is from genome assembly GCA_035046065.1 of Chymomyza procnemis. Taxonomy (NCBI): domain Eukaryota; kingdom Metazoa; phylum Arthropoda; class Insecta; order Diptera; family Drosophilidae; genus Chymomyza; species Chymomyza procnemis. Next base: position 3,213,210 of record JAWNOJ010000026.1, read on the forward strand.
ATATAAGTACAAAAAGTGTAAGTAAGGGTATTGTAAGTAAGTAAGTAGTAAATAAGTAAGTATCGTAAGTAAGTAAGTAGTTTATAAGGTATTTGCTTAGAGCATAACTTGCGCTACATATTTTTTTTTGGTTTTTTTTAATATAAATTTAAGTATTTTTTTAAAACTAGCACAAAATTTGTGCGCAGATTTTGCGTTAAAAATGTTTTGGCTACAAATGAAAACAAATTTGCAATGAGTGTTTTGAGTCAGTGAATGGCGATTGATTTTTGACTGTTTTGATTTGGGGAAGACAGAGCGTTAGAGAGTTAGAGAGAGAGAGAGAGAGTGGGGAGCGTCTGTAAACGAGAGCATATCGCTGCATATTTGACTGATTTTTGTTTGATTTTGATACAAATGAGCTGTATGATTTGAGCTGAGTACTATAATTTAGAGACATTAAGTTGGACGCTACTTTATATAAAACTAAAGTCACTTAAGAGTTACAGAGAGTTAGTACGAGAGAGAGAGAGAGAGCGAGCGAGACAGTGTGTATGTACAGACTCGCCTGCAGCTAAATTACTAAATTAATACACCTCAGACGGCGTGCCTCTTGCCTATGACTATTGTTTTTCCAAACAAAACGCTACAGCTTTTGAGCGCTGACTTACCTTTTTACAAACACGTTAAACTTAAAGACTTAATTAAGTAAATAATTCGAAAACTTAAAAAATATGTGTCTTAAATTAGAAGCGTTGTTCAAAAAAAACAAAATAAAATCAAATATGGTTATGTAGTTACAAGCAGTGTTGCATATAAATATATGACTGTACTTAATTAAGAATTAAGCTATATTTTAAGTACGGTACTGTACTGCAAGCGCCATATGCTAAGAGAGTAGAGTTAAGAGAGCAAGAGAGAGAGAGAGAGAGCGTAGCAACTTGCCAAGTTTCATACTAAGTGAATTATTCAAAAAAGAGAGTTGTAGAGTTGGAGAGAGAGAGAGTATAAAAAGGCAAAGTAGCTGAGTGTACGACGGTGGGCGGCTGTAGGCGTGGCACGCTAATTTAAAAAAAAATTAGTAGTTTTTCTTTGTGTTCTTAGTATCGTTTTTTTTTTTATTTTTTCATTGCTTTACGTCATTTCGATTTGTTGAAGTTTGCAAAAAAATGTATGAAAATTATTCAAGTTACAATACTGAGTACTGAGTACAATAATGAGTATATAATTTGTATATATTGTAATTTTTAATATTAAAACGATATAGTTGATATTGTAAAATTTTTGTACGTTGAGCCATAAAAAGCGCAAAAGTAAAGTAAATGAAAAAATTTAAAAGTTTATATAAAAACTAGAAAAATACTGTAGAAAATGAAAAATATGCTAACATTGATGAGATTTTCTCTTTTTTGGTAGTTCTTGCTAGTATAAAAATACTAGTGTTTACCAGAAATACTAGTTGAAAATAAAATTTATTAAAATTAGCTAGAGTTCCTTTAAGTAGAAAGTAAATAAAACGCTATTTAGCGCAAAACTATATAAAAATATAGAAAATGCAACTTTACTTGAAACATGAAACATTTATACTAAACTTTTTAGAAAAGGTATAACCCAAAACAATACAAAAATAAATTCGAAAAAAAAACATAAAATTATAAACTAAAAAACCTGTAACTTGTTACCCAATTACAATTATAAACCAAAGAAACATTAAACATAAAACATTTAAGGCAATTTTTCGTTTTTGTTTCAAAAGCAACTTAGAGCAAATTTTGCAAACTTAGTTGAAAACATTTAACAAAAATAATAACCAGGCTAAGTTAGACTTGAAGCTAAATTTATTAAGTTTTATAGAGTTCTTAGTAGTAAAGTATTAGAAAATAAATAAAGTTAAAATAACTTTTGGTTAGTAAGTGTACTTTGCTTTTGATTTCCTTGTTTTGTACGAAATAGTTGTACGCGTTTTCAATTCTTTTTTTTTTTTTTGTTTTTTCTTTGTTTTCAACATTACTTTTGTTCTCAAGTAGTGTATACGTACAAAAAAATAAAGTTAGAGTATATAGAGATTGAAGTAGAGTTTAAAGAGCAAAAAAATTCTAGTTGTTTGTTTTTGATATTATTGCAAGGCATTTAAGAGAAAATGCTAAAAAATTTCATTTGCGCAAATTGCTTAATCACGTTTTTTTTTTTTTTTTAATAAATTTTGTTTCTTCTTTTGTTGATGATCTTTGCCTTGTGTAACTGTTTGGTATTTTTTTTTTGCAGCACAAAGAAAAACTTTACCTTTCGTTGACCAGCTTATCTTGAAAGGGATTCCTGGGCTGGCGTTTCATAATATCGGATTCAGCCGTCTCATAGGCTAAGGAAATGGCTGGCACCTAAACAAGTGCAAGCGCAGTATTTGGTAGTAGTGGAAAAAAAAAAATTGGAAAATAAATATGAAAACTTATGAAAAATAATATACGCTTCAAACTAGCTGGTTGGAGTTAACACAAAAAGTTGAGTAGAGTAGACGACGCGTTGCATTGGGCTTGGCTACCCTGTAAATCCTGGGGGGAGGGGCAACATTGCTGTTAGAGGCCGCTGCATAGTAATGTAGCAGGTGGTAGTATCGATACACACAAAAAAATCAACAACAACTTAATACTGTACAAGAGTCTTAGCATATAACTTAGTTGAAAGAGACTTACAGAAAGATGCTTAAATGTCGAGTGTTGTTTTGGTTAATGTAATAACTTAAAAATATAAAACTTATAAATAGGTAGGGTATCAAAATTTTGCGTACAAATTTCTTTTACTTGAGTTTTTTTTTGGGTGAGTTATACGCTACAGTTGCTGTGCAAATAAATTCGATACTTTTTTCTTTAAGTACTAAATATTAACGCCAATGCAAGTGTGCACAATTTTGCCAAGATACAAACTGAAAAGTTTAAGGTGAAAATAATACAAGTACAATGCCAATTCTCAATTTCCACAAAACAAAAAAAAAGTATCGTTTGGTAGCGTAACTGAAGAGAACTGGTCACACTGCGCGAAGCATTATACTTAATACCACAGTTGAGGTAAACTGTAAAAAATACTAGCGTTTTTATGCAACGATAAGTGTAGTACGGTCACACTATCAATGGTTCGTTATGCTTAAGAACACTTTTTAAAAGAAGCCAGTCTTATCAAAGAACTAATTTTTCGCTGGTAGTCTACCAAAGCCTTTTCAACAATTGTTGTTGCGAAATATTACGTCAGTCGTCAAACTTTTATCGAATCTAATAATTCTTATAAAATTAGAGACTTTCGCATTATTTAGCATAAGAATAACTTTACAATAGTTCTAGATTGCTAGATTCACACTGATTTTTCGCTAGAAGTGTACGAGTCTACCATCAATTATTATTGAAAGCCTAAAACTACAATATCGATTTTGATAGAATTCTTGTATTATTGAATTATACTAGAATTCACTTTTCAATAATAAAAAGAACCTCAAAAATGGTCTTTCATGCACTACAGAGAAATTAGCAAATTCACTTTTTCTCTAAGCTCCAAATTGTTGCACGTTAAAGTATACTAACGATTATCTCATTTGAGAATAATTCTAATCTTATTCTTTCGTACTAAATTATTATAACTTCCTAAAGATAAAAACCAAAGTGGCTTACAACGATTTACACTTAGATCATGTAAAAATTTAAAAGTCGAGCAGATTTAAAATTTGAACGGCTACTCTCAAAATTATAAGTTAATCGAGCATCGAGGTCGCAATCTTTGCTATCTTTTTGAACGTAAAAATGGATTTTTATCCTGTAGTTTATTTAAGATATCTCCAAGCTTTACAATTGTAAAAAAGAAGCTCATACTATGTCGGGTAATCTCACTTAATTTGTATTAATTTACATTTCTGCGCTAACGTTCAACGTTCGCTTAGTGTGACCAGCTTCTTGTGCTTTTCTCAAGTAGTTACACAACATAAACATTGCGAAAAGTTGTATTTTTTCTGCGGTGAGGTTTACAAATTACGGCACACCAATTAATTTAATTAATCAACATTTAGAGTAAAAAAAAAAAACAAACAAAAATAGGCGTATGGATTTTGATTTGGTTGTTGTCTTTTTGGTATAACTATTTGCGTACATTTAGTATTTATAGTATTTTTTGCTTGCAAATATTGAACTGACTCGAAAGTTAATGATGAACTAGTTCTTACTTATGGCATAAAAATTGCACAAAGGTACAACCAAGAAAAACAAATAAAATTAGGCATAAAATTATAATAAGAATATGATTGAAATTTGTGTACAGCATGGTTCAACTAGAAATGTACAGCGATATTTATGTAAAAGAGCTGGAATGGCATGTGAAACTTATGAACCAGTTGGTGACGCCAATGAACCAAATGAGCTGTCACCGCAGAGTATGCAAAGGTATTATGTATGTATAAATGTACGTCTATTATGCTACAATGATTTTAATGGAATTATATATTTTTTTTTTATAAATAATAAACTTACAATTATACATATTAGACAAGTTTTTAAAAAGAAATATTATTTCAAAACATTGAACGGTTTGTTAGTTGGTTTTGGGCGCAGTTTTCATAAGGCGTTTTGGTTTTGCTTATAAGGCTAATTATTACAATCCAGCCACAGACATATATTTAGTATATAATATAATACTTTTAAGAACGCGTTTTTAGTATTAGTTTGCAACAATTTACAAGTATTTATGAGAGAAAAAAACATTTAAAATTGCTGCATTTTCTTTGTTTTTTGGGAGGCGGGCTTTTAGTGTGTTAGCGTTTTATGATTGTTTTTTTGTTGTTAGTGAGTGTAGAGTATATATATATATAGAGTGAGTGTATTTAGGGTAAGTGTGTGTGTGTGTGTGTGAATTTAAAGAAAATTGGCTTGATTGGCACCTTGAGTTCACTAATTTATCGTTGAAGGGATCACGTGGAGGACGCTTCATAATATCGGCTTCAGCATGTTCGTAGGCCAAAGAAATGGCTGGCACCTAAGTATTGGATTATTTTTGTAGGTAATATTAGCAATATTTTTTGGCAATTTGTTTCAGTTACACGTGTACGTGTTTGTGTGTGTGTAGGTGTAGTTGTAGTTGTCTTGTGTCAGTGTTGTATACAGATTTCAAGTTGGCATTATGTAGTACGGCATAGAACTTAAACTAGCAGCGTAGCTTAGCTTAAAACGGCTTTAAGTCTAAATCGGGCAGGCTAAGCTGACACAAGCCTAGAGGGAATTGGCTGCTACAGCTGCTGTTTACCTTTCGTTGACCAGATTATCAACCTCCGGATTGCGTGGTCTACGCTTCATTATATCGGCTTCGGGTCCTTCATAGGCCAGCGATATGGCAGGTATCTAAGCGCCGTTTAAAGTTCGTTTAGATTATATAAAACTTACTAACTAATTACAATAACTTGCAGACTTGAGCTTAAAGACTTACGCATAAAGTTAAGATTTACATAGTTTAGTTTATAATAAATAATCGTATTCGTATTCGCCTGCACTTACCATGTCAGTGCCCAAATCGATGCAAAGAATTGTTACAGTACCCAATGGCAGTGGTATGTCGCACAAGATGAAAGCCAAGAACGGTGAAATTTCGGGAATGTTCGAGGTTAGTGTATAGGCAATGGATTTCTTAAGATTATCGAAAATCAAGCGACCCTCCTCAACGCCCGTAACAATGGAGGCAAAGTTATCGTCCAGCAAGATCATGTCAGCGGCCTACAAATGGCAAACAATTGTTCAAGCAATTGGCACAAGCAACTGCAGCAATGCACTCACCTGTTTGGAGACATCAGAGCCAGCAATACCCATAGCAACACCAATATCGGCCTTCTTGAGAGCAGGCGAATCGTTGACACCATCACCAGTGACAGCCACAATGGCACCCATGCGTTGGCAACCCTCAACAATAATCAATTTCTGCTGTGGTGAGGTACGTGCAAAGACAATTTCAGTATGATAACGCAAAATCTCATCCAGTTGATCGGTGGAAACATCACGCAACTCAGCACCGTGCACAACAGCTGCCTTGGCTTCGCGAGGATTCACCTCAGACACTGGTATATTCAGACGCTGTGCAATATCCTCAACAGTTTCATTACCCTCGGAAATAATACCCACAGACTTGGCAATAGCTTTGGCAGTAATTGGATGATCGCCAGTGACCATAATAACTTTAATACCAGCGGAACGGCATTTGGCCACGGCATCGGGCACAGCAGCACGTGGCGGATCAATCATGGACATAAGGCCAACGAAGCGTAGATTATCAATGGGGAAGTTAATGTCATCGGTATTGAATTTATAGCCAGAGGCATATTTATCTGAGGGCAGCATAAAGTCACAGAAACCAAGCACACGTTCACCCAAACCACCCAGTTCCATGTAGGCATTGTTGAAAGCTTCCTTCATCTCTTCGTCCAGCACCTTTTCCTTGCCATTAATGAAAATGGTCGAGCAACGTTCTAGTATACGCTCCGGAGCACCCTTCATGACAAGCAGATAACGTGGATCATTGGTATCTTCGGTCTCGTGTATGGACACCTGGTATTTGTTGGTCGAATTAAATGGCACCTCAGCAATCTTCTTGTTGCGTTTGCGTATATTCATAACATCACCCAGTGCCAGTTCCATGCACTTGAGCAGAGCAGCCTCGGAGGCATCACCGCTGACTTCCTTCTTTAGAATTGGTACACCGTCCTGGCCACCTTTGAACTCGGCACGGTTACAGAGAGTGGCAATGCGAGAGAGCGCCTTGAATCCAGGGCTAGTTCTATCGTATTGTACACCCGACTGATCCTCAGTGGTGTCAGCTTCAATAATCTGATTGTCGAACCACATGTGAGCGACGGTCATACGGTTTTGTGTCAGTGTGCCGGTCTTATCGGAGCAAATGGTCGAGGTGGAGCCCAAAGTTTCGACAGCTTCCAAATTCTTAACCAAGCAATTCTTTGAGGCCATACGCTTGGCAGTCAGGGTCAAGCACACGGTGACAGTGGCTAGCAGACCCTCGGGTACGTTGGCTACAATAATACCAATAAGGAAGATAACAGCATCCAGCCAGTGATAGCCCAAAATGAAGGCAATAACGAAGAAGGTAACACCCAGGAATACAGCAACACCGGTAATCAAATGAATGAAATGATGAATTTCCTTGGCAATGGGTGTCTCGCCCGTATCCAGACCAGAGGCCAAACCAGCAATACGTCCCATGACAGTGTGATCACCGCAGCTAATAACCACACCTTTGGCTGTGCCCTCTACAGCATTGGTCGAGAAGAAGGCCAAGTTTTTAGTTTCCAAGGGGTTCTCGTGGGTGAATTCGGCGCCACGCGACTGTGGCTCTGATTCACCTGTCAACGAGGAATTATCCACCTTGAAGTTACGCGCCTCAATAATGCGAATGTCAGCGGGTATGCGATCACCGAATTTTACTTCAACCACGTCGCCCAGTACAAGGTCCTCGGCACGCAGTGTCAGTTTCTCGCCCTCGCGAATGACAGTCGCAAATTGAGGCACCATGTTCTTGAAAGATTCCATAATCTTTGAACTTTTCGATTCCTATAATTGCAACAAACATAGGTAGAGTATAAGTCAAGTCAAATTTTTAAGCTGTCACAAAATGCTTGTTTGTCCATGCACATGGAACTCTATATGTACCTGATAGTATGAGAAGATGCCCGTCACAATGACGACAGCGGAAAGTACAATACCCAAATACAAGTTATCATCGGCTGGCTCCTCGCTGGTACTGGCCTGAATGGAGTAGGCGACGAAGCAGAGTATAGCACCGATCCACAGCAACATGGCGAAACCACCAAACAGATTCTTACAGAATTTTACCCATTCGGGTGTCTGCTTGGGTGGTGTAAGCGCATTGGGACCATCACGTTCTAGATTTTCCTTGGCCTTGGCGTGACTTAGACCCTGCACAAAGTTAAGAAAGTGAGTGGCTAGAGCTGTAGTTATGTTTGTAGAGAGAGAGAGAGACTTACATTTTCGGGATGTGTCTGAAAGCGCTGATACAAATCCTCAGGAGAGATTTTATGATGGTCAATATCCAACTCCTGTTTGAGATCATCTAAATTCTCTTTCTTTGCTGCTTTGGCCGGCATTTTGCGTCTTGACTAATGGGAAGGATGGGAATGTTAAAAAGATTGCAATTAGTTGTGGCTTTTCATATGGTTGAGAGAAGCAGCATCAGCAGCAGCAATTGAACCCATAGAACCGAGACAAGATCGATAAACTTCATGCCTGTCACCTTTAGTTTAGTTTTAGTTTTATTCTTGTTATGATTATTGTTATTATTATTATTATCACTCACGTGTTTCAAGTTTTTTAAGTGCAGAATTAAGATTAGTGAGAAGAACTGGCAAGGGAGATAAAGAAGTATAGCCCAGCCAAGTCCGAAACCAAAAGTTAGTAGAGCAGCTAGAGTAACCCTTACTTACCGCTTAAACTAAAGACTAAAAATACCATTTTAGAAATTCCAAGTATTACCAGCTAAAAAGGTGCTATGTAAATGAGAGGATGCTATCAGTACGCTACGCAAAACAAACGATCGTGAGAATATTTGCATTCGTAGCGCTCTAATCTATCCGAAAATTACGGCTAGAAGGCATGCAATAAAACGGCGCGTTTAAAAACGCGCGCAAAACGCCTCAATGTGAATGTCACGTAAATCGATGAAAACAATTTCGTAAAAAAACTAAACAAAAAAATATTGTACATAAACAAAACAAAAATAAAACAATAACAAACTGCAGTTTATACAACAACAAAAAAATAGACGACAAATCGAAAATAAATGAATGAAAAGCGACTTTTGTCAGATTAAGCGTTTAATCACTTGAACTATCTAAAAAAAAAGAACAAAAAAATCAACAAAATAAAAAAAAACATGCATATAAGCCAAGTGTAACCCAAAAAACTATTGCTATACATTATGCAGCGGCTTTTATTTAAATAAAATATATAAAACATCTAACCTCGGAAGCATTTAAAATTAGCAACTAACATAAAAACATCTACGAAAAAGCACTTTGTAGTACTAGAAACATTTCATTTTTAGACTTTTTAAAAATGCCAACAGCTGCCTAGTGCAGCGGCGGTGGAAAGGGGACGACACCGAACTGTCTATATCGTTGGAACTTAGGAAACTTATAAAATTAAATAACATTTTTTAAGTTTAACTGAAAGTTTTGGAATTTTCGTTGAGAAGAATCTCTTTCGGAATAAATTCGCGAAATTAATGATTTTTTTTAACGAATTAACGATTTATTCGTCATTTCGAAGGAAACTTTATAACAAAAATTTTTTTTAAATTAAATTTTATGCTTACCAAAACAGTTTTAGTATTCTCTTTCGGAATATGTCCCGAAATTAATCTTTTTTTTTTTTGCAATTTTGTGAATTAAAAAGAAACTTTGAAATAAATCAATTTTATTTAATTTCAATTTTACGCTTACGGAGATTTGATATTTTCGTTGAAAGAATCTCTTGTGAAAAAATTTTCCAAAATATAATGATTTTTTTAAAATGATTTAACGATTTATTTGTCGGAAACTATAAAAAGATTTTACTGCTTTATTTTTAGGTAAAAAAAAATTCCAATTAATTCGTATACTCTCTTTAATTTTAATTTTACGCTTATGTAGTTTTGGCATTTTTTAAGGAGAATTTCTAGTGAAATGAATTCCCGAAATTAATGATTTTTTTTTAATGATTTTACATAAAAAAAAAGTTGCCCAATTAATTCTTAACTTTGCCGCGGATTTTTGGGATTTTTCTCTTTTAGAATAAATGCCCGATTAATAATTTTTTGTTTAACGTTTATTTATTTATTTGAATTGTCAACTGGAAAGCAACTTTTTTTTTCAAATAAACAAATTTTATATTATTTCAATTCTACGATTACGTAAACAGTTTTGGCATATTCTCTTCTGAAATAACTTTCCAATAAAAATGAATTTTTTTAAACGATTTAACGATCTATATTTTTGAATTCAAAATAATTCTTTCTATAAGAAAATTTTCTACTTTATTTTTTTCCCAAAAACCAACCAAAACAATTCCCAACGTTTCCCAAGCCCTCACTCCTCAACCATCTACGCCCCTGCTCAGCTGTCTGGCAATGACCGCCGTTCTTCTAAACAAATCGAACAAATGTTTTTTTATAGCTTAATTTCTATAGTTGCTATACACAAGTAGCTCTCTTTCTATTCAAACACACGCCTGGAGATTTGCTGACGTCATTGCTGCGTTTTTCCAGCACTCTAAAACCGCCTAAAGCTGGATTTTCCGCATGGAATTTGTAGTAATTTTCTCAAAAACTAAGCATATGGCATAATTTATGCATATTTATAGATCGAAATAGTGTATCATTATTTTTATTTTCTTTTCCATATATATATGAGAAAAAAAAACCAAATAAACATGTTCAATGAAAGACGCGTACGAAAAAGTGAAAAAGTGGTGAAATTTTGTGAAAAAGTAATTTTAGCAATGCCAAAAATTACCATAATTCTAGAGCTCAGCAAGCAAAAGGGATTTCTAAATTTATAGCTTGTGTAAGCGATGCGATGATTTATATACATATTTATTTAATTTTTTTTTTTTGGTGAATGTCAAGCGTCGGTTTTTGCTAAATGTCATTGGAAAAATGCCCAAAATTAAATTATAAATGCAATTTAAGACCAAAAAGTATGAGTACAGTCAAAATTGGCATGAAAACGTCGAAAAATGACAAATGTATACGAAATTCAGCTAAAAAAGTGAATTGAAACCGTTAAGTTGTGAGTTCAAAAAAATACACTTAAAAAAGTTTTTTAAGACAAAATACAAATTTAGAGGCAATTTTTTTGTGTACTAGGGAAATTCGAAAAACATTTTAATATGTTTTTGGTGAAATTTACGGGGGAACCAAGTGGAAAAGAAAAAGTAAGAAAATTGTAAGTCTTTTTTATGTAATCTTTTTTAAATAAAATCTAAGGTTTTGCGAAAAATATTCACTTGGAGGTAATTTTTTTTCGGTGTAGGGAAATTTGAACAATATTTCTTGGTCAAATTCAAAATCAAAGGAATCTTAAATCTTTCTTATATCAAATATCTTTCTTTTCAAAGCTTTATAAAACTTTAAAGATTTGCAAGCGACAGAAGAGGGAAATTTTGACAAATTGTGCAAATTCACTTTTTTTGTTCTCAATTCGAATAACAAAACTCTTGTCTACTTTGCAGATGAACAATACTTAGCTTTATAGGCAATAGAGGGAAAATTCGGATGAAGTTTTAAAATTTGTTTAAACAATTTTCAAGACAATCACTTACGTTAAGAATCAAATAAAGAGTTCGACAAAAATTGTAAAAAACGCTGTTTCTAAACATTGAACTCAAGGCCTAACGCATCGTTTTATGCGAGTTTTGACTGTACGAAGAATATAAATCCAAAGAAATGATTCGCAAGAAGAAAGCAATATAATCAAAAGAAATCAGAAATCAAAGAATAAAAGAAAATAATAAAGTTTAAAGAGTAATACAGATAAAATACGACAAATAAAATGCCACCGAATTAAAATAAGCATGCAGCGATATATGCAGAGGTCTACACTATGTACGATTAGTATGTAGTATATAGTATGTATGTATGTTGGTTGGTTGGGTATGATTTTTAGTATATATTTTTTTTTCGCTTGTATGGATATTACGTATTTTATATTTACCTTGTAGTGACCATCGGCTGTGCGATTGTCGTCATCGGTTGGTATAACCGTGGCTACTCGATAAGAGTCCGCTCTCCCATGCTACGCACAGTGCAGAATCGTTTTGGTTTTGGTTGGATGGGTTGTTGTTGTTGTAGTTGTTGGTGTTGGAGGTAGTGGTGGTGGTATTTGGTTTGTTTTTTTTTTTTTTTTGATTGATGATGTTTGATGATAAGAGCACGAACGGGAACGAGAGATACAAAATCATAAAACATAACAAATAGCAAACAAAACGGCGAGCATAAACATAATGCATAAAATTATAATATTATGAGATTAAAATAAATTAGAGTAGGATATGATAAATAAGCTATGTATGCTTTATATATGTGGAACTAGTAGACTATGATAAAGACATATGAGTAACTACAATATCATACAATACAATACGATAATATACAATACAATAGAATACATACAATATATGATATGCTTAACGAAAAATATAATTAAATAAATGTGTTTTTGGTTCTTAAAGTAACTTAGGCTTTGAAGCTGAATAATATAATCTAAGCTTTGGTGAAGCTGGTTTACGCTTTTGCGTAGGGATTTGGAAGACTGCCTATAGCAGCTGCTGCGAATAATTGTGGGTTTTAATAGAACTCGAATCTCAGTAAATAAATCTTAATATTGTGATGCATTTTACTTCGAATTCTAAGTGCAGTTCTAACCAAAGATCTCAACGGGTGCACATTTACCACATAAATTTAGTGGAATTTCGAAAAAAAAAATCCCAAAGTAAGAACAATACTTTGAAAAAAAAAAATATGCAAGCAATATTTTAACTGGAATTCTAGAAGATCTAACGAAAGATCTTAAAATTTAGTGGCATTTCCAAAGATATGGAATTTACTTCTAAAAACAAGCAAGAAATACGTAAATGTTAATACTTGAAGATCTAACGAAAGATCTTAACTGGACCATACAAATTAATTGAAATTTCAAAACAAATCCAAAGTAATCGCTTTTTTAAATTATTATTCTTTAAAAACTAATTGCGAAAATCTTTTGCTTCACAAATTGCTCGTTACAAATTAAGCAAGGAAAATTGCCTTTAAAAATGCTTTAAATTTAAACTCGTCTTTGGATATTAAGTCTACGATTTTAATTCGTTTTAAGTTAAAGAGGCCCAATCGTCTTCAAAAAGTTGAAGTCCATTGGAAATCAAATAGTTGTGTTGGAAATAGTTGCAGCAGTTAAGCTGGAAACAGTCGTAAAGGGAGCAGTGAGAATGGCACTAAGCTTTCCTATGTCTAGTGCCAAGTTTGTGATTTAAATTCGTGAGAAGGCTAGATTCTCATATTGTCGGAGTTTTAAATCTTATAGACATAGTAAATCATGCAATTTTTTTTAAGAGGTCAACTCTTTTAGCAATCATTTTTTTTCTTTGCATGTTACTGGAAATGGATAAGGTATGAAATAGTTAAGCTAGGAACAGTTTCAATGGGAGCAGTGAGAATAGCGCCTGGTTCTCAAAAGTATAGCCCTAAATTTGAGATTTAGATGTGTGATAAAGAGAGCTTACTTTTTTAAACATCTAACCGGCTTAAGAAGGATCAAAGCTCATACCATTTTTTTTAAAAGATCAATTTTTTTTAGTAATATTTGCATGCATGGCTCTTGGAATTTAAAAAAAAAGACAATAATGTGAAAACGTACTCAAAACTATAAAATGGAAAGACTTTTTCCATTCAAATAGCACTAAATAAGAATACTTCTGCTCATTAATTTTTCCAGACTAATCCGACTTTTTGCTTGTCTAGCGAGTTCCAGCTGCACTTCATTGCATAGTATAGATTAGGAAACCGACAAACGGCTTTGACGCACTGTAAGATTCTCATTTAAGAAGTTTAACTATAAGTAACTCTGAAAAAAAATTAGTTTTAAAGCAAAGAAGCCCTAAAGTCTTCAACGAGTTGCGTCAAAGAGTTGTCAGGGAAATAGTTGAAATATTTATGCTGCGAATAGTTTCATTGGAAACATTCCAGACACTGGGATATCTAGCTCTAACTTTGAGATTTGATTTCAAAATCTCTCAAAATACAGCCCTAAATTTAAGATTTAGATGTGTGATAGTTATCGAGGTATCGGATACCCTATAATGAGAACTTACTTTATTTAACATATTGTCGGAGTTATAAATAGTTCAAAACAGTTTAAAAAATATCATACAAAGAACATATCCTTCGTATAATAGAATTGATTAGGAATCCCAAAAATGGCTCTGTCCTACTCTAGTATTCTCACTTAAGAAGTTTCACTGTGAAGTAACAATTGATAGGCAACACTTTATCATTATCTAACCAACTACTATGGCCCAAAGGCTGTATAATTAGCGAAGGTTATCTTAGGGTTTGTACATGATTCAACTATATATATAAGGCTGGCTTGGCAACAAGCAGCAGCTGTCGCTGCTTCTCCTATAAATACCACCAAAAATGGACAATGAATCATGTGATATACTAAACTTATGTAGGTACACCACTACTCCATTGGAATACATTCCAAAAGTCGTCACGTTCGATACACGCGATTTAGTTATAAGAAAAAAAAAAATGCGGCTGTGCCAGGGCGCATGTGTTGCCTGGAAAATCCATAGTGGGTGGTTTTTCAGAGGCCGCAAAAACAATGGAAAGTGAATTGATTTAGGCAATGTTTGGTAGTCTATGATGACAGTGACGTCAAAACTGGCATGGGTTGATACTACTCGTATCAACATAAGAGCAAAAAGTGCTCCAAAATCGAGCAGTACGAGAACCATTTATGAGCAACGGCCGTTTGCTTTATCAGCAATATGCAAATGACTCATACAAATAGCACGCCAACTCAAATAAACAAACAAATTTCAAAGAAAGACAAATTACGTAGAGAATAGAGAGAGAGCATTTAATGCATTCCTAAGCATACAAAAAATTATAGATACTTTTTATACTTGGCATGCTCTAAGCATGAGAGAGTGTACAAAAAAAACACACATCTTCATGCAATTAAACAAATAAATAAGTAATAACAATTTGTTGACAACGCTTGAGCATTAGAAACACTTTATATACTACATAGATCATTTTCATGTGATTTGTTTTATATCATTTTATTATTATACAAAAAACCTGTTCGCCGAACAACATTTTTGTGTTAAATTATCTCAAGTGAAATAAAGTCTGTAAAACAACAGATTCTTTGAAAACCATAATGATATAACTTTAAGCATTTTGCAATTTCTTAAATTGAATTCTGACAGTTTTTGTCAATTTGTTAGCAATAATTAAAAACCCGAGCGATTTACTTATTTTACAAGAAAGTAATAATGGTCATTGAGTTAATAGTTCAAAATGAAAAATCTTTGTTTAAGTGTAAATCGCAATTTTTAAGTAGTGAAAATAATTTTGCAAAAGCATAAAAAATTTTTGGAAGAAATAAACTTTTTTTAATTATTACAAATAACTTCGATTTAACAGATAAAAAATCGTCACGTAACAAAATTTATTGCCAGAATTTAAAAGAGTTAAATCTCTATAAGCTCTACTAATCCGTTGAAATTGTCTTCATCTAGAAAGTCCTATTAAAATTTTCAACGAAATGTGACGCAAGCATTTAAGGGAACTAAAATCTCTATAAGGCTTACTAATACGCTGGAGTAGTCTTCAGATAGATATTGTGATATATTTTTTTTTATTTCCAATTAATGCATTTCTTGGCTTTCCCCGTAAACCCCCACCTACGATTACTTCGCGACATTTCGACACTATCGAATAGTAAGAGCCTTACATTATTCTCACTCTCTCTTCATATCCCCTATATCCAATTTTTCCACTTTTTTCCAGCTTCATACAACATCCTAACAGCAACTTCTGCTTTTTGGATTTTATATTTTTGTACGTAACCAACACACGCTTCCACTTTTTCTCAATTTGTTCTCGCTTCTAGTTTCCAACTCTGACTTTTTTCGTCTTTTCAAAAGTTGATTTTTGTCTTTATTTTCCAGGCGAGCATTTTCTCTTAACTTTTTTCCTTTTTCTCAATTAATATTTTCTCTCGATTATGATTTTTTCGTATTCTTGCCTGTTCGCGAGTTCGAACTTTTCGTTCTTCTTGTGAAAATATACTTTTTAATTTATGATATTTAATAAATTAAGAGTTACAAAGTAATAGATATCGGAACCATAAAATTAGCGGATGCCCATTTAAGAACAAGAGAAGGCTCATTTTTTTTTTTAAATGCTATTTGTATGAGCTTCTAAATTGAAAATGCCAATTATTTAAAAAGTAGAGTTAAAAATGTTCTTAAAACTCGTAAACATCTAATAAATATGATATTTAACTTTATATCCAATCCAAAAACGGTCAGATCTCGCTTAAAAACCCTAAGTTAACCAAGAAAAATTTAGTATATTGTGATTTCTGTACTTGTACTTGAAATTTCAATGTGATATTATTCACTTTGGCAAAAGACATAAAATTAGATACTAAAATTTAATTTTTGTTATTTTTTACAATAAGTTTGGTTGTTGCGAAATGTAAGAGAACATTTTTATATATATTCTGGCTAGCGTCTGTGTATTACTACTCACAAAGTATATTTTGTGTAATATATTTTATAGTTTGTGCTTGAAATAATATTAGTTGGCGCATAGTCTAATATTTTTTTGAAAATTTATTATAATATTTTTCATCTGTTTTTCTTATAGATTTTGGGGGTTTTTGCTTCCATTGTTGCACTACCAACTATTTGCAATATCTTAACATTCCAACAACAATTTTTTTTTTAAAAGAATTTTGTAAAAATTAGTTTTAAATTGAAAAGGAAATTCGAACTAGTTTGTGTTTCACTATTTATATTTTCCGACTATATAATCTGTCTATATTCATATCGTGAAATTTTAAGCTTCGATCCATAATTTGTAATTCCGACAAAGTATATTTCATGCCATCCAAATCGTTTCCAACTAATTTAATTTTACCATAACAATCTTGCTCTAATTTTAAAAGCCTTCTCATACTCAAGCGTCTACTTCGTTAAATGAAAAACAGATCTATATTCTATAGATAAAACAACAAATTTCTCGTCATACTTAAAGGCGGCGACAAACTGCCGCTCTGAGCGCAAACCTGTCATGACGCTTCCAATTTTAATAAACATCTCTCGCTTTGATTAAATTTTTATTTGTTTTATTTATTTATTTATTTTTTTTTTGTATTATTTTTCAATTGAAGTGCGTTCGTTCAACGCTGCCGGCGAGACATGAAATAAATCTTTCGAGCAACAAACACACAAAAAAATAAAAAAAAAACAATAATAAAAATGACAAAATGCAAATGCAGAGAAAAAAAGTATCTGAAAAATATTTATATATTTATTTGAATTTTGCTTACGCACGTTTTTTCTTTGTGTTTTTTATTGGACACAAAAATTCGCCACAGGCTTTTTTTGTTGTTTAACAAATTGTAACAAAGTTTTGGTTTCAAAACGCTCTATATATATGTTATTTTGTATTTATGACTCTGTTGGGAAGCTGGCTTAATTAGAGAATCTGCAGAAATAGTTATAGATAAAGTTGATAAAGTTAGAGCACTTAAAACAGACTAAGAACTTAGCTAGACTTAGTTCGAAGAGTTGGGTTTATATAATAATTTTTTCTTATTCTCCTTAGTTCTTTGGTAGTTCTAGTTTCTGTTTTTATGCGTTCCATTAGCTTCAGTTCATTGACTTTGTTCCACTAGAGATCTTTTGAAGAAAGCTATTTGTTTCGTTCTCATTCGTTTCATTAGTAGCTTTGTTTTTCTACGTGACTGTACCTCACAGCGACTAAAGATCCTAATGATTTACAGAATCCTAAGGCTGCACTTGTTTAAAATCCAATTTTTTACTTTACCAAATGAACTATATGGCTTAATTTGGTTATAATTGTGGAACTATGTAAATATGAAGCAAGTTTCGTCGTTTCGCCGAGTTTAAAGATCCTTATTATGATTTGATTTACAGCAATCCAGTAAAAGGCTACACTCGTTTCATTTTCAATTTGTTGCGTCAATTTTAGACTTTACAAAATCAACAATTAGTTCATTAATAAACTAATGGGCTGATTTTAATTATAAATATTGAACTATTTCTTTTGTCAAAAAACTATGTAAACCGGAATCAATTTTTTTAAGTTACAACGCGAGCTGGTAATGTGAACTAGGCTAAGAAGCCAAATGATCTTATGCAAGCGTAAGTTTTCAGCTAAAACGTTATCCAAAGAACTAGTTTTATTTCTGTGTAACTTATTTTAATTCGGTGAAAATGAGTTAGTCTTTTTAAAGTGCATAAGAACTTTGATTCTTTCACTAAAAATGAATTTGTTTTCTTTCAGTGAAAATGAACTAAACTAGTTTCGCAGTAAAATAACGTGTTTTCCTTCAATTAAAAAGCACTTAATTACTTTCAGATAAAAACATGCAGTTTCTTTCAATGAAAATTAACTAGTTTCTTTAATAAAGCTTATTTTAATTTTCAGCTAAAATGTTGTTCAAAGAACTAGTTTTCATTGAGTAAAAAAGAACAAGTTTTCATTGAGTAAAAAATAACTAGTTTTCTTGCAGTTAAAGAGAGCTAGTTTTTTTTTCACGAAAAAGAGCAAAATTTCGTTCAGAAAAAATGAATTCGTTTATTTTTTGTAAAAAGAACTAGTGGTTCTTAGTGTAAATAACTTTTTTTAAAATCAAATATTGGTATTAGATAAACCCAACTCTTACTTTAAATATTATTAAAAATATCTTAAATTAACTTAAAGTTCCAAAGTTCAAATGAACCAGAGGACTATAATTCATTTAAATGCAAACAATTGTTAACCGCAACAGTTTAAAATACTTCAAAATGAACTAGCTGTTCAAGTTCTTGAACTTCACTTAGCAACACTCTCTAATACCAAGAGCACCATAAACGGAACTAGCTCATAGTAAATCAAAAACTCAATTTCAAGTTTGTCGCAAAACTTTTAGCTCCCACAGTGCTGCTTGCCACAATGGCGCTAATTTTTTAGTTTCCTACACAAATTAATTTAATTTAAAACAGACTTTTATGCGATTTTTGTTGTCTGTCTTATTTGAACAAAAAAATAAATAAAAAAAAAAGCTGGAACCATTTTCATGGTTCAATTATTTGAAACAAAGTGCGCGCAAATCGACGTCGCCGTCATCGTCGTGGTCGTTGTCTATAGTCAAAGTCACGCGGCGGCATAACAAATTGTTGCAAAATGACAAAACGCAGCATGTGAAATGTAGCAAGGTAGAGTACATAGTACATAAGCTATGTAGTATCAAAGTATATAATAGTATGTAGTATATAATGTGTACAGGTATGTATGTATGCATGTACTGTTCCAAAACCAAAGTCAAGCGGCTGCACAGAGATTTGTGCTGGGACAATTAGAACGCCAAATGGCTCAGGATGCATAGGCGCGATATAAATCAAAATGCGGCAGTGTATGGCTCGGACAACAAACACACGCACACACACACTCAGCGCGAGCACATAAAAGCTTACATAAGCAGCCCATGTACATTGCCAATTAAGCGCATAGATACAAATGTATCTTTTGTGTGTAGTACCAACGTCCAGCTGTGTATTTTTTTCCCCCACGAGGTTGGAAATTTTGAGCGCACCGCAAAACCATTTGGCATTTGAACTTGAATATCAATTTACAACAAATAAATATCGGATGCGCTACAAAAACGTCGCAAAAGAGTAACAAAGCAGTCGCTCTGCGAGCAGTTGCAACAATCAAATTGACAGTCACACATACGCTAATTGCTCAATCAATGCACAAGAGTTGCAACAAAAGTAAATAACCGACTTATGTGCAAATTTGCGGGCGTAACCGAAAATTAAGCGTTACAATGCAAATGTAGCATTCTAGTATGAGAAGTAACACCAACGCCAGCTTGAAGTAAGTGCACCATTTTAAACCAGTCTCAAACCAGTTTGCACTGCACTAGTGCATGCTTGCAGGTACTTGGCTTATCAGCCAAAAACAAAAAGGGCGAGCAAAACGCTTTTCAGCGCAACGTAACCCTATCGGAGTTCCAAAAACCAGTTTACCCAACAAATGATCTAGCTTTGAGATACACTCGTTTGCTGCTGCGCATTTTTCTTGCGCGTCATGAAAGGGAAACCTCTTGAACTACGTTAGGTTTTCAGACATTAACATGAAGGTCACATTTGTTTGGTTGATTTATAGGCTCAACTTTAGCTACCTTCAGACGTGCTCATTTGCTAGACAATGCAAAGCGCTAGTTTTTCAGGTAATTCCCGTAAGACGGGGAAAATAAAAACTACACGCTTTTTTTCATAACCGAGAGCATTCGTCATACTTCGATATGTGCATAAAAATTATAGTAGATACTGGGAAGGACTGACTTTGATATTGAAAAAATATATTTTCACAATTAACTTGTATTAGCCAAATTGAGAAAATATATTTTCATATATAAAAATTTATTTTCATATATAAAAATTTATTTTCATACATATTGGATTTGTCATAGTAAAGTTAGGAGATTTTCTAGCAATTTTGATTTAAAAAAATTAAATTTGTCCATTTATCGGCATCATAGATGTTCTGGCAGTTTCAAATATTTTGCAAATGTCTTATGCGAATAGAGGATCCAACTCCGCCAGAGCGACAAAACACGAATCCGCAAAAATCATGAAAATAAAAAAAAATTATGATGGATGCACGTTTGGTATTCATAATCGGATGGCCCCAAAAATTTATGGAAAATGATGTTCAGCCGAAAAATCTTTGATCGCACAAAAAAAATATAAATGAGATTTTGGAACAGAATATCGATACGTGAATGAATTTCGTTTTAGAACTGCTCAAAAATTGTATAATTAGTATGACGGCTTTTTGCGAGCTCTGATATATTTACCCTGGGGTTTCTAGTTCATGAATATTAAAGCATCATAGAGGCTGCAAAATATTTTTAAATGCATGCACAAGATTGTTTGCTCTTGAAAAGATTTATGGGGACTCTACTTTTAACGAATAAAAAATAAATTTATTCCTATGATATCATTGCCCCCAAAGGCGAAGCATGCCGATATCTTTATTAATAGCTGTTCGAAGAGAATACTGCAGTTTATAAACGAATCCGACCCGGCGTTGTCTTTATATAATAAAGATTTACTTTTATCGATTGTAGCAATAAAAAAGTAATAAATCTTGTTGAAAGTTGTTTGAAAAATAATATATTGCTTTTCTTCAAGCGATAAAGCTGGGTTCTTTCATCGAATTCTCTAAAAAGACAGACCGCTGTTAAATTTCAAGTTTAACTTAAAAAAATCTATATGAATGCTATCTATTATCAATTTCAGATTCTTATTTCACTTATCCTCTATTTTCAATTTTCTGAGATTTAGCATGTTTTGCCGAAAACAGCTTCGTCATTGACGATTTCGGCGGTGTCTTGTCTTCTATCAGCTATTATGAATTTTAGATTCTTATTTCTTTTATTATCTGAGTTTTAACACGTTTTGACTGCAATCAGCTTTATCAGTTAAGCAATGATTGCGGGTCCGCGAAAATCCATCAACTAACTGAGGGAATAGAAAAACTGAACTAGTTGCGAACATTTCAGTTTTCAGAAGAGTCACAAAGTTAATTCTAAGACTGGAAAAGTTTCTAAGAATAAACCATATTTTTGTACAAGACGATTGGTTTTTAGAGCTGGCAGCATACAAAATAAAATACTTTTGAAGAATTGCAAAATCTGATGAATATTACAATGACTGATAGTAGCTAAGTTGCATCATCAGTAATTTAGAGAGATTTAAAAGCTTAACACTCAAAAAGCATTAGAAACGAATCAAATAGGTTGCAGAACTTAAACTTGAAGAATAGTTAGGCCGCCGCAAAAAAAAAATAACTTATTCCGACAATAAAAGATATCTAACGAGACGTTGATTACAGCAAGCAGCAGTAGGTTGGAACTTTAAGCAAAATCACTCAATCGTTTGCTCAAAAATGGGTGTTTTTTTCGCAAAGTTATAGTTCACCCTCGCGCACACAATGTGTTATTCAATCTAAGCCAAGCGCACGCTTATATGAGCACTTGGTACCCGCTAATGACAGATAACGTCGACAGTAACTTACAAATATATTATAAACAAAAAAAAACGTTAAAATAAATTAAAACTATCTAAACTGTGTACATGTAACGTTCAGTGTAAATTGACGCGTCATGATAACGTCTTTTTTTTTTTTGCTCATTAAAAACTTACAAGCTAAACAAAGTTGTTATAATAAATGCTAAGGGCAAGAGTTGCAATTCTAAAAGATAGTAAATTTTTACGTTTTGTTTTAAATTTTACCCACCTGCGTACTCATAATGATGGCTAATTATGAAGTTTACTCGACTTTTTGTTTTTTTTTCTGCTTAATTAACAAGCGACAATATGACAATTAACAGAATTTAACAAAAAAAAAATAACATATAACAATAAAACTTAACAAAAGTTAAAACTTAAAAAAAAACGCTGAAAAAAAGCTAAGAAAAAAAAAGAAAGTAAAGCAAGTTAATGATTTACGCTTATGCAACAATCTGCAGGCAAAAAGTTTCGAGAAAAAAAGGTCCCTGCAGGGATACGCAGCTATTGGAAAGCAGTGAGCGCGCGTTAGCCAAAGCGGCGTCAAAGTGGAAGTGGCTGGAAATGCACAACTAGAGAGCGTGAGCGTAGCTGGAACTAAGGCAGCTGCTGGAAATTGCAGCAGGATGTCAAATAACGGCACACAGCAAGACAGACAGAGAGTTGGTGAGAGCGCGTGAGAGCGCGCGCGCAGGCAATTTCGAATTTGAGCAAACTTTTGAGCGCGCGAGCGCGCAGCAACATTGAAAGCGCAGCGCAGCAGAAACGGTAAAATGTGGAAAAGAATTTCTAGTATTTTTCCGAAGATAACTTAGGTGCTGCGCTCAAAATCGCTCAAACTAGCAAAATTGTAATAAAAGTTACGATTTTTTTTTTAAAAATGTCTGCAGCCAGTTATTTGTTGTTGTTTCACTTTAATTCTGTTTGATTAACAGGAAATGACTGCCAAATATGCGAAAAAAAGAGTACTTGGAACTCAATGCATGCATTTCCAAGAAAATCAGCAGCAACTTAAAATTTAGACAGTTTATGCTTTGGAAAATTGCAGTTATTAAGTTAAAACTGTTAAAGATTTCCACACACTTAAACACAAAAACACTAGGAAATTGTTTATAAAAAAGTCATTTGTTTTTAACATAATAAATTTTCATGCATTTTCTTGCGAATTTCGCTCAATTAGTTGTATCCATTTCGGGCTGTAAACTGGCATGAAGTTGGAAAAATCGATTTTGTACAAGGACGTTTTGCTGTACGCGCTGTGGGGCGCTGCTGCTGCTGCTGTTGCAGTTCAACAACAACAAAAAAATGTTTTTTTTTTTTTTTTTTAAAAACAGCAGTTATGCTTATATATATATTTTTTGCTACCTTTTACACGTCTTCTGCTATTACACAATTTTTCGGAAGGGGGTTGCGCGCGTTGGGGGTTTCGTTGGAAAACTGCCCCGTCGGTAAAAACTATTAAAACTTATATGCACTTAATACTTTGCTTTTTTAAACAAATCACACACGTTGCGTTTTTTATCTCTTTTTTTTGTAATAAATTATATTTTCCTTTTTTTATGCGGTTTTTTTTTCTAGTATCCTGTATATATTTTCTTTCTTTCTTTTTTAGTTGGGCTACTGCCTGTGCTTCTTCTTTGACTTTATTGATGCACAGTTATTGTGTAAGCAGCAGAGCACCAGCGCAACTGCGGCGGCGGCGGTGGAGCAGAGCTGTATGTGTGCTAGTACTAGCTGTACCACCCGAGAGACGACTTCAAGAGTAACTACAGTTAGACCGACCTTCCCAGTTCGGTAACAACGCTCGACTGAAAATTTTCAACGCGCCGTGAGTGCTTAAGCTTTCATTTTAGTTTCGAACGAACATTCGAACGTTGCTGTCGCCACTGTCGCCGCAAAACTTTCGCGAGAGCTTTTCGAAATTCTGGAGAGCAAGTGAAAATTATTAGGCAGCAATGCCGACTGCCAAGAGAGAGAAAGACAGTGAGAGAGGGTGAGAGAGAGCGGCAGGCAGCAAGCTTTTCGAAAACTCCAAATGTATGGCAGTGTGACAATTGAGCGCAAATACGCACGCACAGTGGTGCCAAACAGAGCGGCCGCAACTTCGAAACTGGAGCAAGTCGAGCGATTTATGATGCCCTGCGCACGGTTGGGTAAGGAGTGCATGTCGTGTTGCTAGCAATATGTGACAGCAGCAAGGGTATGAGTCGAACTCAAGGTATGATAGGTATGATAGGCGTAAGTTTATACCTGATATTAAACAAACTATATACGAGATCTATTTTTCGTTTGATATCTAAGTTTACAAAGCGTTTTGCTTTTTTAGAAAATTAAATAAAGAAGTATTAAAGTTTTACGTTTTTAGTAAACAATTTTCAGTCAGACAGCTAAGACCTAAATAACGACTTTCATTTCCAAACTCAAATTTTATGAAATTTTTCTAATAATCTAGAGTCGACATGTAAAAATGTGCCTGTACAATCGAAATTAAAAACGAAACCTTAAATCGGAGTACCAAAAATTCTTTCAGAATTGAAAAACTTTGAAAACTTTGAAATTGAGATGTGAAAATATGACTATACAATCGCACATAAAAACGATAAATTATTAATTATTAAATGATAAAATAAATATATATAATCGAAATTGAATAAAAAATATTGTCCATTTTCGTTTTCATTTCAACCAAAATACTAGATTTTAAGTATTCAACTTAAATCAATCTGCATTCTAGCTTAAGTTAAGAAATAGAGTGGGCTTCGGTACCATGAGTGGTAGCGTACTCGCCTCTTATTCGTAAGGTCGGTCGTTCGATTCCACGCAGTTTTTACCTGGCAGTGGTCTGGCTGGCAAATAGACGTCTTTAACCTAGAAAAATCACGCTATTATCCGACTTTGAGCGATGATCATTATCAAGGGAAAAAGTTTTAGAACAACTTTTATAGCTACACTCAGATGTAATTTTCGAGTCTATTTACTAAACATTTTCAACAATTAGCATCATTGCTAAACTGCTTTCGCATAGGCAGCGTATACCAAAGTCGCCAAGACTCGCCTGTAGCCGGCCAACTTATATTTTTAGGGGTTGCAGTTGCGCATACTGTACCGGAATGTGTGTCACTCACAGACGGCAGAGTTTCAAATTTACATAAACTTTACCAAGTTCCAGCATTACTTAAGTCCATACTTTGTTTTTATTTTTTAACAAAAATCAAATCTAATCAAAACATTTATCGAGCGTGCAACAAATGACGTCATGCTGTTGCCGCTGATTGACATTTCATTGAGTGTTGTCAATTATTCATATACCAAGCGCTCGGTCGGTACATTTGTATGTATGTCAGGACAACCCTTAAGGGCTGTGGGCAACAACCGGCTCTACCCTTAGGCTGTAGTCAAATCAAATTTAATTTCAGCAGTTTTTTTTCCTTTTTTGCTTCTACTGCGTCTTAAATAAATGGCATCTGATATGCCAAGAGATTACTGAGCTTACTGGGATCTTGGCAAGAGGGTTGGATTTTATGTTGTGGTCTCTAAGGCGGCATCGGTGTGAGCAGATCCAACAGCCTGTATTGTACATAATTGTAAACAATTAGAAGCCTCATATCTCAAATAAAAAAAAAATGTTATTCCAAATTTTTATCGAATTCCATAGATATACCTCAACAGAAATCTCCAATTTGTCGATAAATTCGTCAGCGAACTTATAAAGATGCGAGATAAGGGAAAAAATGGTGATAGACATCTGGGTTATCTGTTATCCAAGTGTCTCAAAAAGTCTTTCACGAGATACTATTTTTTCAGCGAAATATAAAAGCCCCACCTCGTGTACATGAAATGCGGGTCGCTGTGTCGCCTAACGACGACATCGTGACGACGATACTTTTGCAACTTAAGGACATAACTTGCGTTGCTCTCGAGCCGAGTCAGCTGCGTTTTTGGTCTATTTTAAGGCACGAGCTTCGGTATAAGTATAGTTTAATTACATGAAATGTCAGCTGCACACAAGCACATTAACTCACACACACACACACACACACACGCACAGATACTAACTCACAGATACTAACACACACAGCTACACTTAGTTAATGTTCCTCAAGTAACACAAAACCCAAACAGAAAATCGATAGCAAAATCGCAAGCGAAAGGCAGCAAAAAAGTCGTTGGCATTTGTTTGCTTAGTGATTCGACGTATGAGGCTGAGGCGGGGCTGAGCTTCGGTTCGTGGGGTTGGCAGTTGACATGGGGTTGGCCCCGCTGTGCGACATCAAGGCACTTTGCATGCCACTAGCATTGGTAGTAGCACTCACTCAGCAGAGGTCCAACAAAATGAAGCCATGCGCCGGCGAGGCAAGCTGCAGTGGTGCCCGTTTAATTGAATGCCACAAAATGTGGCAAGACGTGGCAAGGAGCATGAAAACTAACCACAGATATGCGACAGGAGCAACTGTGACTGCGATTTGGTAAAAGTTTTAATTGTCAAGCCACAAAAGATTCGGTAAAAGTTGGTCAGACATTTGGGGATTTCCTTTCATTTTTTTTATTTTGGGAAACGGAAAACAAAGGAGAATAAAACAACTTGACAGTTTAGGCTGAGGACAATGAGGATATGACACCTAGGAGGGAGATTTGAAAAGGTAGGGTAAGCAGATACGCCTTTGTAGAAGGGGTAGCTATTATTTTATCAAAACCTATTAAATTATAATATAGGCTTTAGTGAGGTACCCTAAGTAGCAAAATTAAATGATATCCTGTAATGAGCTAGGTAGAGTAAAGACGGCTCTGAACGATGGATACTTTGCGAGGGAGCTATGAGCGCATATAGAAATCGAGAGAGAGAACGAAATCGATAACCAATTATTGGCCTTTTTTGATATTAGAATCGCCTAGCATGCAAGTCAAACTTTTCTGAGTCTATAATAAAAGATAATCGTTACCCCCATATAAGGGGCTTGAAGCACGGAGTTTACTTTCGAAACGCTTAAAATACTTATCACGGATAACCTAAAATGTACTTCATTTTAATAGATCTAACAAAATGTATATCCTAATGTTAAAATATTAAAAAACCATAGAATGATGATTAGGGCTGATCACTAAATCCATTTGTTTCCACAAAAAAAGTAACTGTCAACCTTAGTAAAATGCTTGCTACTTGATGACCATCAGACTTTGATATTCCCAATACCAGATCACCTGCTTTCGAGAGAAAATTCTATTAAGCAAATCTGTGCAAGAATATCCGATCATCAGCAGCATCAGCTACTTTCATGAGAAAATTCTATTCATTACATCTGTGCAAGAATCTTGTCTGCTCTATATAGAAAGCTACCGAGGAGATAGTCCCGCGATGGTCTCATCTTTACGGAACTAACGAGCTCAAAAAAACCGTTACTTGAGGGAGCTAAGACAATTTTTATGATGATTCTGCTCTGTTATGTTTACCAGATAATGAATGGAATCTGTAGTCATGTTCTTTCAATTGCACCCAAAAGTCAAAATAATTGGCAAAGGAAAATATTTCCGAATGTTGTAGTCAAATATATATGAAAAGTAGAAGAAATCAGGAGATTTGGGGTAAGTGTAAGCTATGTAGTCTTGAAATAGAGACCATTTCTATAGAAATATGGGTCTGCATTGGCTGGGGGCGTTGCAATTGGTTCGTATGGATGCTCCAGCAACGAAGTTTTTTGATACGAAAGCCAACAAAAGAAAGTCGAAGGGAACGACCAAAGCTCAGACGTAATGACCAAATGGGAAAGAACCTAACTTTACTTGGAGTGCCCAACTGAAAAAGGCACACGCAAAACAGAGGCGTTTGGGGAGAGCTACTGAGGTCGACAGTAACCCCATATAACGGCTTATGGTGGGCAATTAAAGTAAATTAAGAAGATGGTAGCGTACCAGTTCGAAATTTTTACATTAAAACATCGCCCGAAAATTGCCTGATTCGACACACAGATGGCGCCACAAACACGTAATCATTTTTCAATCGAGCAAATGAAATATGTAAAGTTGAAGGCAACATAATTCGATCCAACCACAAACGCCCATTAAAAGCAATCGTGCTAGAAGTTTATAATCAAAATGTTAAAAAGACGTTGGACCGTTTGTAGACCCATTCAAGATAATTATTATTGTTCCTTGCGCAAGTCGAGAACTTCTACTTTTTTTAAGACTTTCAATGTCATGTCGTAGAATTCCTATCATATCCTTCAAAAGCAGTGCATACAAAAGCCTTCAACTAACCCATGTACTATTTACTGCGCTATAAACAAACAAATACTAAGCACTAAGAGCGCTCTAAGTGGCCAAGTTTTTAGTAGAACTCTAGCGCTGCGTCAGAGAAATGCTTTCCTTTTTAATGCAAAGTTATGTAATGATACCGCAGATACTAGAACAACACTCAACACTTGGCAACGTTGCAAAAAAAAAGTAGCTCTATGTGTGTGTATCTGTGTGGGTGTTCCAAACAACCAAATTGTAAAAACATATATATCTCTGGTTGGGCGGGTGGTTGGCGTTTTGGGGGCGAAAATAATGCCTTGAGCGGCTTATGTAAAAAGGCATGAGAAATTATTTGCAAAAAATTTAGCTGACAAATTGTCAACTGACAAAGCTTATGTATACACATATTACAATTTATAATGCAAAGATACATTATATATATATTGTATAGATAGACAAACATAATCTATAATTCAGTTACGATAAAATACGCTACGTCAAGTGGCTCGTCGATTTATCATGCGACCAACCTTTTGTGGCTAACAAAATGCGTCATATGCCATCATTGAAGCTAACTAAGTTTTAGGTTTCTCTATATTTTGACGTCTTCATTTAAGCCAGGCCTCTACACGTGCCCCAAAAAAAATGAAATAAAAATAAAAAGAATCACTGTGCCATATTGTACCCAAAACGTTCTAAAACAGCGCACAAACAGCGCATCTTGTACTGGCGGGGTTTATTGGAAAAATCAATAGAGAAAAGCAAATATGTATGAAAGCAGTTTGTAGCTACTTAATAAACATTGTATTTAAGCGCTAGTTTCCATCTATGAAATCCATAAATAAAAACCGATTATTATTGTGGTGAAGATACTTTTTGCTAGAGCGTCAACGCGGCGTATGAATTGCTGGTATTAAAAATTTCACACATTACGTATACGCAGTGTGCAAAACATGATAGAATATAGCGAAAAATATGGCTTGACTGTTAATTACTTAAGGAGAGTTGTAGGTTAACAAAGTTTAGCTGATCTGATCATAGCAGATCTTGATGGAATTTAAAACAAAATCTTGCATTTCAAAGAATTCCCAAAACGGAAACGACTTTAGAAATTTGTCATTCCCCTTTACTTTCGAGCAATGAAATCTTTTTTAATTGCGTTCATGACCATGGCAAACGATATGGAGCAAACATTTTGGTCAGACAGCATTCGCACAACATAATCAAAATGAATGTTTTTGATATACATAATACCCATTATATTCCGTATAGCCGAAACAGGCGTACTGACAATGAGGCAAAGCAAATGACTTGTTTCGTCGTACTTGAGCATTGATTAAAAGCGCTTCAAGTGTGTGCATGAATGAATAAAGTCTATGGACATATGCCATACGCCATACGCTATATGGTTTGCACTCGCCTATGGGCATATGAATATGATGATAAGATTTAGCTGGACTCCGGCAGGGCCATCACTCAGGCGCGCATAATTTTCACACAAAAAAAAAAACCGGCTGCTACTGCTACGGTAATAATTCGTGCAAGCGGGGCTGTTGCGGCAGTGAGTTGGAAACTGTCACTGGTAGCTACTGGCTACTACCTAGTGTCCATTGGTTTTGTCGTTGTCGTCGTCGTCGTGGACGTGGTCGTGGTCGTCGTAGGCGTTATGACAATAGATTTATGACGAGTATGAGCAGTGCTCGCGCTTAATTTGCGCTATTCATTGCCGCCGAGGAGCTGCACTGAAACTGAAAAACCTTAGACGTTGACGACGACGACGAAGGAAAGTCAAGTCTCTTGCCCCGGGCACAGCTTTTTGGATATTTGCTTGAATGAAATGCCCCGGAAAAAACCAATTGTATTTTGCGTTTAATTTAGTAGAGCGGCAATGGAAAATGGCCAAACTAGCTGGCTGGGCTGACAGAGCCGAGCCGCTTCACGGGATGACCGAGTGACTGACCAACTGACGTACTGGGTGGGCGGTAAGGCTAGGCAAAGCAGGCGCAGCGCATCTCACGCCTGCACTGAGAGAAAGTGAGTAGTGAACTCAATGGTTGAAGAAGTGGGCGTATACAGCTGAAAAATGTTAGAAGAATTCTATTGTTTGTCCGTTTTTTTAAGATTTTTGAGAAGTTAAGAACAACTTTTAAGATTTTCAAAGAATTGCTTAAAAACAAAAATCCTATTAGTATTTGCAAAAGAATTTTATGTGTTCCTAATAACCCAACCTCTAAAATGAAGCACATTTAAATTTTAGCAACAAATTTTTTTTTTAATTTGTTTATTATCCAAAAATTACAGATTTTAAATATATAACGGCTCGTCAGACCCGATGACAACCAAAGGCATTTCAAAAACGAATACGCATTGGGCAATGGAACGTCAGAACCCTTAAAAAGGAAGACCTAAGGCGACCTGGAGAAAATATATCCCTCAAGAACTGGTCCAGACGAACACAACATAGGAGCTAAACAGACAGCACAAAAACAGGGTTCGATGGAAGGTTCTAGTAGAGGCCCTAAGCTCCCAAGCGGAATAAGGAGAAAACAAAAAAAAAACAAGCAACAAAAATTTTTTGTTACCAAAAAAAAACCCTGAAAGCTTGTCAACCCTCAAGAAAGGCCATAATATAGAGGGTACAGCATTTAAAGTGAAAGCAGCGGGTAACTCTAAGCTTGGGTTTCGTGCAAAAAATGGAAGATACAACCCTAAATTAACTAAAGAACAGCCTTTATACGAACAAAAAGTGAGTGTTTGGTGTAGTGTTTATGCGGATGTGATCATCGGTTCCAATTTTTTCGCAGACGACAACCATCAATGCTAAGCGTTATCGAGCAGATGATAACAATTGTTCGTAAAAACTATTTGAATGGGTTCTGGTTCCAACAAGATAACAAAATATCATACTGCACGTCAAACAATGGATTTATTGTAACCAACGTGCCCCGGACGCGTCATATCGAAAAATGCTGTTTTTGGCTACTAAGATGATCCGATCTAAGGCTACCAGACTTTTTTTGAGGAGATATCAAGGTATCGACGCGGATAAGTCAAAGACCAAAGTTCATCTTAAATACTACATATGACGCGAAATTGCAGCCATATCAACGGATACGTTGGCCAAAACCATGGGCAACGTTGAAACAAGCGCAGATTTTGTGCTCAAGACCAAAGCTGATATGTTATATTCAAAAAGTACCTCCAACATATCTTCATGAAACAAATTAAATGATTAAAAATTATTTTTGTCAAAACAAATGCTTCTTCCACTCTAAATGACCTACCCTGTACTTCATATATTATAAATTGAAAACGTTTTTTGATGTTGTAGGTACTTCAATGTTTTCAATTTAAATTTTGTGGAATTCGAAAGATACCTCTGAAATTTATTTTCAAGCATCTCTCAATACAATATTCTATTTTCGATCGCATAAAATTTCACTAAAATACTTTCCATTTCTTTCAGTGTACATCTAGAGCAATCGCATAGCTGTCATATGAAATACTCACACACATCAGCACACACTCACACACTTGCACATCGAAAATGTCGCAATAAATTTTAATCAAAATTAAAATATACATAATAATAAAGTGTAAGTTAAGTAGTATCTAGTATAATCCATAGAAATTTCGTGTATATGACACTCAAACGCGTGCACTTGAAAGAGGGTCGAAAACGAAAAAAAAAACAACAGATTAAAAATATTCCAAGCTTGGGAAAATTTTCGCGTTAAAAATTACATTGCCATCGAAGCAGAACTTAAACTTGGTTAGGGTAGTGCCGAGCAGAGAGAGAGAGAGAACTTGCAAAGAGTTTGTTTATCAATGATAAGTTATTTTTTCTTATCTTAACTAGGCTCAAGGGAAAATTTACAGAAGCGCGTTGTTTTTTACTTATCGCAACAAAATCTGACACGTTTTTGGCACTCTATTATATCAGTTTAGAGCTTAAGCGGCAGCAATATTAATCATAAACTTTGAAATGAATTGAAGGTAGAGATTTGATATATATATATTTTTTTTTGGTGTTTTAATTACTTTTAAGATCTGTGAGCTATCGATAAAGCGTAAATTACTTCTGGTTCTGCAGCTAATTTTTCCAAGAAAGATTTGGGTAAGGGTAAATTATTTTAGAGGCACGTGAATGAGGGGCGTTCTATGGCCAAGTAAAGTATTTTAAAGATTTTCCCAGGTAAATAGCGTCAATTTAATTGCTAGCTATGTCAGTGCTAGACAAATGCGCGCAGGGTGGAATCCAACCACCGACCTTTTGGTTTAGAGGCGAGTATGCTTCCACTATCCAATATGCAGCATTGCAATCGACTCAACTTATTGAGAACTAGGACGACAATTCAAATATTCTTTTGAAATCTACAATATACCAAGGGAGCAATAAAAACTTGAATATCCACCACCACAAAAAACATACTCACACGTTACTAGCACTCAAAAGTCTCCACCAACACTCAGTCAATCTCTAATGGTACTCCTATGTTCGTGACAACTGGAAGCTGGAAAACGACGAATGCTTGAATGGTGCTAGCAGAGGTACCGGAGCACTGCGCCATGTGTCTACCCACTTAGAGGATGCACCTATTCGGTTGCGAAAATCTTCGGTTGAAAATTATTTGCAATATGCTGTTGTCTTTTCTGATATTTATAAGTGGAATTCATTTTCTGGGTCAATCGTTTATTTGAAGAACTGTATGATCTAACAAATGTGTCAATAGCTGCTGATGATATTGATTCCTCGCGCTGGGTTTCCGAAATCTGAGAAATCTCCATATGCTGTCTACAAAAAGGATGCACGGCGCGTTGAAGAGTCTGAGAACTAACCTAAGACTTCTCTGTAATATTCCAATTCTTGCACAATCAACACCATTTCCAACTGAGTACATCTTACACATATCGAGGCAGCACAGAGATCTCAGGGAATCTAAAACATCTAATCGATTTTTACAACTTTTGTACTCTTTTAAAGGAACCGAATAAGATTTCTAACATAGAAAGTTGCATGAAATTATCGACTGATTATTGTCACCGCTTTAGGGATGGAGTATGGAGATATGTCTTTTAATAGCTGTTCGAGGAGAACAGGGAAAACATAGACATAAGAAGAAAAACCAATTTTGGTATAGCTTGAATGATGCCAAAATATCGGTAGGACATATTATAAATATAATTGGATATAAATATTTCTTTCCCTATAACCAAAAAATCACCAATATGATTGAATATGTTAAGAATTTGATTTGCTTTTATTGCTTAAAATAGAATATATCATCTAATAGGATTCATATAGAAATGTGTATAGTCTCTTTAAAACTAGAAAAACTTTTCCTGATTACGAATTACCATATCTCAAATAAAAGTCCTTTTGTAGCGCACTTTATTTCCACAAATAAATTTTTGAATAGAAAATTAACATGATTACCTTCCTAAATGCAAGAAATCTATCAACTCTGGGCCTGAAACCTTAGAATATAGTAATCATGTGTCTACTAAATGCATGAATGAACCCATATGATCCATGAACAACTACAATCACCACACAATCCCATATCAAATACTTAAACTAAGTTTTATTTATGGAACTCAAAGTAGTTCTAGTACTTTTAGGGAAACCAAAATAAACCTTAACTACACATCTTTTGGCTTATCCAAAGATAATTTGTTAGCGACAACAACAACGAAAACAAAAAAGCAAATAGGGGAAAGAAACATTTGTTACTGTTTGCATGACCTGAAAAAATAATAATCATATATTAAATATTTTATTGCTCCACTGACTGACCTTCAAAGGACTCGAGCTGCAAAGCAGCTTAAACATAGGTATTACCGCCTCATACCCTAGCCAAGTTAAGTGGGGTGTCTGGGGAGGGTGCCCAAACGAAGGGGGAGCTGCTAAACACACTTCACAGCCACGCGCCGCCACACAATGAATATATATATACATTTCACACTAAACTAGTTTCAATTGAGCAGTTGATGCGCTGAGCAGAGCTCGGATTTTCTATGGCTTAGCTTAGTCCGTTTGCTACTTAAGGTTGCACTGACGAGGCAATCAAAGCGGCAGGCAGTAGTTCTGGGCAGTAGTTTAATTGGAGCAGCCCCTACACGAGAAAGGAAATGGCGAGCATACCTCTATGCCAACGTTTGCCAAAGCGTATGTGTGATAGATTAATTAAAATCACATTAAGAAAGCAAACAGAGCGTATGTATGAGCACATCAAATTGATGGGCAGACGTTGCGTATGCGTAATGTGTATGCCATAACCTTGCATGTATCCTGGCTGCAGTGACGGAGCTGAGGCTTGCGGCAAGCACTTTATGATTGTTTTTTTTTTGGCGTAAAATGCTTAAAGTATTTCGAGTACTTATGCTTATAATTCACAAATCGATACTGTGAAACGTCGTTCAGTATCGAAATATTTTTCGATAGTGTCGAAAAACGTTATCAACGTTATTTCAAGAAAAAAATTAATCAAAAAAATAATAAATCCCATGAAAAAGCATACAAATATTTATTCAACTAACACTGATGATATCTTTTAGCATTTTTACATGGGTAAATTGGGTTGTCCACAAAGAAATCGGTGAAATAAACGATTTGGGTTCAGATAAATTAGATAGACTGTTCAGAAAGAGTGGAGATCATAGAGGTTATTATAATTTACACATAAGACGTGCAATACATAATTGTATCTACAAAATAATAGTGCTAGAGGTCGAAAATTACGAGTTACTCTCTAAAAAGTCAACAGAATCTTTGTTGGAGACTTTGTTAAATCCGAGTAAGATTTTATGCAAATAACACGATGTGCTAAGATAAAGAGATGAATTAAGTAGATCGTTCATAAGAAAGAAAATCGTTAAATTACAAGTGACTCCGAATGGAATGCCAAAAGAAAGTTTATTCGAGTCAATGAATGCAAGTAATAGGTAATCTCAAGTAATGTATCTAAGATCATTTAGAGAAGTTCATTTTATAAGACAAAGTCTATAAAGAATACTCAGCGCGTTAATAAAGAAATACTTAAACGAAAATGTGGCTGGTTAGAAAAACCCAAGATGAGATGGCACACGCAGCACTGAAGTGGAACCAGCAGAAAACGAGACAACGCGGTCTTCCTCCAACAACTTGAAGAAGGACGTTACAGAAGAAAACTGGCAAATCGTAAAAACAGTTGGAAGTCCTATGTTGAAACCTTAAGCACCTAGAAGTAGTAAGGATATTTTATTATTATATGAATAGGACGGCAGTCGACTGTTAGGTATCCCAGCAGAGAATACTGTTATCGAACAGACTAAATCAATTCCCGATAGTGGTGGGTAGAGGGCTGCAAACGCAAGAGCAATATTACACAGCTGGAAGCACCAGTGAATCATACAGCAGTTTGGTTGTAGAAATATCACTAAAATCTTTGGACCAAAGCTTAACTCTAGTTTTAGGGAGCAATATTATATTCAGCAGATTCATTATTTCGCTCGCACTGGCTACTTAGTGTTGCTGCTGGCCTAGTAACTGACTTGACTTACCAACAGACACGGGGTATCACGTTTAACCGATAGCCAGCCCCAAAACTTTTTGATACCCTGGCCAATGACGTAGAATTGGTTCGAACCAAATCAATAGCAAATGGCCAAATACGTAAACCAGTTACTTTCAAGTGGCTTAAAAACAAATTATAGTCAATGTTAAGTATTAATATTTGCTGGTTATTAAAAAAAAAAAAAAAAAAAAAAACAACTTGCGATAATAGTTTATAAATAATTTTTCAGCGTTGTTGATAGCAAGTCAAGCGTCAAAGGGGTTGTAGTGTGCGCTACTAGGCGTATACTCGATGCAAAATTGATGACGCTTCAATAGTTGTAGATAATTTTGTATCTAAGTATTGAAAATATATGCAAACAAATGTAGAAAGCAAACAGGTCATTAATTTGTTTGATTTAGAGAGATGTGCCGGCGGGTTGGTGCGACGGCGTTTGAGATTGGCAGACAGAAGAATTAACAGCTTGAGCATTAAATTGTATTTAAATTAAAACAAATTACAGGCAATACACTGTCACTGTGTGTGTGTGTGTGTGTGTGTGTGTATCTATGTGTAAATAACAGCAATTATTGATATTGTCGTCATACTATGGCATTAAATTAAATAAAAAAATGTTTGTATTGTGACGCTGATTTAAGAAGCAGGCACAAGTTTTGCAAGGCAACACAAACGGGGCATAAGTTTTGCAGATACAACTTGCTACAAGTTGCACACAAATGTATCTGCGAGATACATGTACAATACACTTGAGTTACATTTCAAGTTGTCATTGTCGTTGTCGTGCAAGTCGTCCAAGTTTCTTCTCGTGTTTGAGTAGATATAATTTTCCAATTGTCCGTGTTAGTTATTTGTAACACATTTCAATGAATGTTCGTTCGTTTGTACGTTTATTACTAACAAAAGACGTGCTGCAAGTGCTCAAACTAGCTATCCAGCTAGCTTAGTCGCCATGAGATACTTTTTTGCATATATATATATATATGTGGATACTGATATACTCTAAGTAAATGACGTTTTTAGCTGCGGCGATAAGCAGCTGCCTAGTGCCACAGGGCTTAGATTAGGATTTATCTTAAATGCCTTTTGGCAAGTTCAATGTTGCATACACTGACCCATATATGATATCATGCACTGCTAATGGCCATATAAAATACACAACTTGGCAACAGCTTCGTAATAAACTGCATCTGGCTAGCGGACTTTGGCAGTAATTTATCTGAGAACAACTACAACATGAGTTGAAAAACGTGTGAAAATTTTGCTGGTCATTTCAGTACGTTGACATACTAGCAATTTATTGCTTTATTTATCCGGAAGAACAATATTGTAGTTTTATCTAAAAAAGTCCAGACAATGTATGCATATTGTCATGTCTGGCTGTCTTGAGATAACTTATAACCTCTAAAACAGTTCTAAGAGATTTGAAAAAGTTGCTCAGTCAGATTGGTTGCAAGAAATTTCGTATAACTAAAAGACTCTAAACTGTAGGACGCTGCTGTCTAGAGATACTGAGTCTTATCATCTTTCAATAGCAATGCACCACTCTCAGTTTAAGTGCTTTGAGCATCAATTGTATGAATGATTTAAGGAATAGGATACAAAAATTTTCTAAGATCTTTTATAATCTATGCCGTTCAAAGTGGAAGCAACTAGCAACTCTACAACTTTTGACACAGATTACAGATCGAGTAAAAACCCTACTGACTAACCTATAAAAATACACAAAGATATATTATTTTCGTTATATCTCAGTCGCAAGCTGCATGAATCTATTACTAATCTACTAATTGGAAGATGATATCAGACTAATTTAAACTTACAAAAAAAATTTGAGAAAACGCGACTCTTCGACATAACAACTGTCGAATAGAAGGGAAAATATTGAAAGACTGAATCACAAGACTTCCAACATTCACTTCACTTCAATCTCATCTCGCACAAGAACGAAAAGCAATTCTTTCATCGTTCTGCTGACATTACGAATTAAGCTCTTTAGTTTTTATCAACGTTTTTATCAACTTTATTGCATATGGATTTTTATCACGTTGCGTGAGTGTGTGCGTGAGTCTATGTTGCGTGAGTATAAATATGCGTGCGTGAGTGTAGGTTTGTGTGTGTGAGAGAGAGAGAGTGTGCCCCTGTATAAGGTAACATTTAAAATCGGGTTTAATTTAGTTAGAAGCGCTTTCAACAGCTGTGAACTTGCTCGAACCGGTAACCCGAGCTTAAACCCACAAAAACCACAACAAACAGAAAACAAAAACAAAAAGTAAATCCAATGAAAGACCAAACAAAAGCCGCTTTGTGTTGTGAGAGAGAAATGCAGTGTATCAAAGGGGGAATGGGCAGAGAAAAATAAAAGAATGGATTTTTTTTAACAAATATGCAAAATGTGATAGAAGGCTATATGGGAATTCTTGACTTAAAATCCTGCTAAGCTAAAGTTGTATTGAAATGAAGAGTATCAAGGCTTACGTAGACAATGAGGCTAAAGGGAATGTTGAGAACTGCTTTAAAACATGAAATTGGTATATATACTATAAGCAAAAATAGAGGCTTTCTTTGGTTAAGTATTTAAATCATATTCTCTGTCCCTTTTTATACGAATTAAGAACTCGTTATATGGATCTTCTCCAGCTATACTTATCATTAAAGCAGCGTCCTTATTTCTATGCAATTACCGCCTCATTTCAGAAAGCGGTTTTGTTTTAAACAATAATTTATACAATACTCCTTAAAACTATAAAATTGGTAGATATTATTAGCATAAAATCAAGACCTTTCTTGGTGCAAAATTGAACCTATTTGCTTTGACACTTTTATTCTAACTAAGAAATCGATATATCGATTTATACGAGCTATAATTGTCCTTAAAGCAGCTTCCATAGTTCGATAGAATTAACGGTCTTTAAGAAAAGCGATTTTGATTTAACAAAAAAAATAAAAAGTAATCTATAGGACCTTAGTATCTGTTGCTGTTTTGTCACTCGCTATCGACAATTAATAACTGAAAAAATTTTAATAGCTCTATTGTTGCACCTAGGATACAAAATATGGGCTTTCCTTCGATGATAAAAATATTTTGAATGTTATGTTCTCTAGAAGAAAAATGGAAGACCATAGGTACTTTTCAGATTAAAAACTTTAGCAGACTTTGGACTTATATTGCAAGTATATTTGGAACGAAATTGTAATCCAAAAAACTTTCCGACATTGCTGAGTCATTATGTAGGTCAGGTATGGACATTGGTAGCGCAGTGGCAGCGTACTCGCCTTGAAATCCGAAGGCCGGTAGTTCGATTCCAACTGGCGACACTCTCTAGCACTGGCATACCTAGCAAATTGACGCTATTTGCCTAAGGAAATTTCTATTATTTAAAGAAAACCGCTGTTAAGATTCGACTATATAGGACTGTAGGACGCTGTTCGCTACTGAGAGAATGCAGCACATTCAAGGGGTATACATTTTTTTATTTATCGATAATATGATATAACAGATTTTTTATGGAACTATCGCTGTTTTCTATTTTTGCATAAGCTTTTACTCGGTCCCATTGACTCCAATACACTCCTTAAAAAAGTTTCTTTCATCATTCCTTCCAGAGTAACTCGCAATTTTCGACGTCTAGCATTAAGTTTTTGTAGAACTTATTAGGCGTTACACGATCCTTTTCGTGTCCTACGCGTAAATTATAATAACCTCTATGATTTCGTCTCCTTTGAACGATCTATCCAATTCATTTCTTTATCTATGATATCTTATCTGATTCCCCAAATCGAGCTTCTCTGACCAATCATGAACTATAAAAATCCCATCTTGGTCAACGTTGTTCTTTGGCTTCGATTTGGAAAAAATGATTAAATTTGTATGCTACTTTCTGTTTTCATCTTTTACATTGTAAATCCAAGTTCCTGGCTAGCCCCAGGCGTCTTTAATTTCTATTCTTTACATGAATGACTTCATAAATTTTAGCAAAATAGACACGCCCAAATACTTTTTTATTCAAATTGGATGCCATAATACTGTCTTCAAAAGCTTAGTCATTGTTTGGCTTAAATATGTGCCCTTAGTTTTTTATTGAGTAAACTAAAGCTAGTTCTGAAGTTCCGCATTAAGTGATTCAGTAATCTGCAGTATCAAAATTCCTAATGTGGAAATCGATTTCCGCAACTAGAGCAGTTCTCTGTAAGTCAATATTATTTCCTATTAGAACTGCACCCTAAGCTAAATTCTCTTGTTTTACAATATATTCTTGACTTGTTTAGCTCTCATCATTTCTGAAAAAGATAATCTTTAATTTATATCTCTAGATATCGTAATTTTTCACTTTCTTCATCCTTATTTCTATGCAATCGTTGCTCTTTTTTTTTGCGCGTAACTTCCACTTTCAACCCGCCAAACAGTTCTATGTCCTCATTCTATGCTCCTTGCTTGTCTTGGTCAGTTATGTAATCTTTCGCTTGCCAATTTTAGTCACCAAGCAATTAGGTTAAAGGCCAAGTAAACATGCCGTCAAAAGCAAAAAGCACAATGAAAGAACTCCAAATGGCTTGGCCCATAAAATGCCAAATGACTATGTATATATATCTGTGTGGGTCTAACTGTTAAATCGATAAGCATGAGCAATCTACTAACTGTAAGCTAAAGGTGTTATAGCGGTATAATTTCCAACCGAAAATAAATCAAAGCTAAAGCAACAGACCTGGCTAATCTACTGGTGGTGCCCGGTTATTATGTCAAGTGACTCCGTCCGTCCGCTTATCTTGCGGAACGTCATAGATATGGCACACCGCACCGAACCAATCTCAGATACTTTTCACCCTCTTATGTAAGCGAAGCAATTAAAACTATGATTGACGTAAGAGACCTCACAACCAACTTAGACCAACATGTCAAATATGGCACAGATATCTTAGAACCTAGGAGGGGTGTATATTATGGGTGTGAACTGTGAGAGTTCACTTGTGAGCTGGGCTGTCAAAGTCCTTGTCAAGTGCAGCGCCAACTCAAATTGACAAACCAGGGCTACAGAGGTTGGTTCGTGGAAATCGAAATGGATTTTGTATGAGTGCAACGTTTTTGGTAACGTAAAAAAATCTTTAATTCAAAAAATGAAGCAACTAACAAACTTAATAGGGTTTTTTTATGGGTTGACCAAGATATCATTTAAATACTTTATCGAATAATATATAGAAGAAACTTGAAGTTAAGGAAAAGTTTAGACGCATGTACATAATTCTTGCTGCAGTATTCTTTACTCAGTGGAAAAGCTTGATTGATACCAGGAGTGCCAACGCTCTGCTTCTTCTATGACATAAAACTAAATGTGGAAACCGCACATATATGGTAGAGGTCTTGATTAGAAAAACTAAATTTTTTTGTAGTATTTTCCATACGTAAATTTTAGTTGTGATCCATTTAGAAGAAGCATTGTATGTATTGAAGTAATGTTGCAAGTAGTTCTACAAAAAAGAACTTTAGGCTTTGGGAGAGTTAGAAGTCCTTATGTCAACACTAAAAAAACCATTCGTTAATAATCAAAAAGTTCGAATTTTACGTCAACACTGTAAACCGAAACTACTGCTACTTCGGCCACTACAAGCGCCTATGGCCTTGGCTGGGAAGACTTCCCTATGTCTAGTACTTCTTTTCGTAAATTCACAAACTCAAGTCTAAGAACATGCTGCCTGTTCCCCACATACTTGCCATTGTCACCCTCGAACTTTTATGTGATCTGTTCGAAAAGCTAGTCTGCGCAGACATGTTAGTTTTCTGCATAGAGTAAGATCAGTGTCGCCTTATAGTACATTCATCGAATATTGGGAGTGTTTCTGGATTGTTAGAGAATTTTTGCCCAGATGACAGGAATATCGCGTTATCGAAAGATTTTAGGTCTTCAGCGGAATAAGGTAGCGCGAACTTGAAAAGATGTTGGTAAAGCTCTAATCTGTGAAGAGTGGTCTACAACTTTTGTATTCTTTGCTAAGTTCGAAATATTGCATACATTATTTCGCACAAGATTTAACTGTCGAGATGTAGTAGTGTTTACTAAATATTACTATAATATATTTTCGAGCGAATAAATAAATACAAAAATGCATAAGTGTTGCTTCGTTTTACAAAAATTTTCAGAAACCGTAGACCTCTACTTTGGAGGATTTTGGACAGAAAGGGCTTCAAAGCTGCGTTATCGTTATAAGATATTCAGCGCATTGAAGCAACGCGATCTTAAAAAAATAATTATAAAGTGTTTGTCTGTGCAAAGAGGTCTTCTGCTTTCTTGTATTCTTTAGTAGTAGTCCGAAATATAATATGCAAGCAAGATTTATCCTTCTAGATGGATAAGTGCTTACTGGGGATTTATTAAAAATTGTTGCAAATCGTGCCCAAAACGCTACAAATCTGCGTTATGAAAAGAACTTAGGTCTTTGGATAAGTGTTTACTAAATACGCATTATATTTGATAAAAGTTGTTGCGAACAAATACATCGAAATTGCATTGAATATAGGAGAAGACATTAACAGTTTCTGGACCTACATGCTGCCTGTTCCCCACAAAGCTGCCATTGTCACCCTCGAACTTTTATGTGATCTGTTCGAAAAGCTAGTCTGCGCAGACATGTTAGTTTTCTGCGTAGAGTAAGATCAGTGTCGCCTTATAGTACATTCATCGAATATTGGGGGGCGTTTCTGGATCGTTGGAGAATATTTGCCCAAAAGACACCAATATCGCGTTCTTGAAAGATTTTAGGTCTTCAGCGGAATAAGGTAGCGCGCTCTTGTGAAGATTTTGGTGAAGCTTTGAAGAGTTGTCTATAACTACTCTAGAGGATTTCGGTCTGAAAAGGCTCCAAAATCGCGTAATCGAAAGATTTCAGTCAGCGCAATAGACTAGCGCGACATTTGTCTGTCAAATGTGGTCTTGTTTAAATTTTTAATAAAATTTATTGCAAAGTACATAGAAATTGATTACAAGACTTTTTTTTTTAATTTTTAATCGATCTTTAGAAATCGAAAAATGCCGAGATTCTGCTCCTAAATCAAGCGGTTTTATAAACTATAAGAAGCAGCACCACAGTTACCTCTTCACTCTCGACAAAAATCCAACTTCAGCAACAGTCTCTGCAGTTCTTGGCCGGACCTATGCCATCATTGGTTCTGCAGCCCTGCCACCAACAACAACTCCAACAATTGGCAAGCAGGTGTTGCAAGCAATTTGCAAGCGACTGCCAGTTACCCTTAACAACAAACAACGAACCTACGACAACAGTTGCCAAGACCAAATATCAACAAAACCTGACATCGACGTCAACGTCAACGGCTGACGCCTACGTCTGCGTCGCCATCGCCGTCAACATCGACTGCAGCGATTTTAAAACGATTTTCATTGTCGGTTGATTAGATTTTTATTGGCATATAATTGAATTAGAAGCTGTCGCTATTAGTTTGTTGGCACCGCAAATAAATGGAAACATTTTCTGGTATTTTCCAGTTGTAATTATTATCACATATTTTACCGACTGTTTATTGAGGAGCAACTACGGACGAGCCCCAATACAACAGCGGGCCAACAACATCAATGGGGAACAGCGCGACTAAAACAACAACAACAACGGGGCAGCACAGTAGCGGAGTTTTGCAATACAAAAACAAACAAAAAATAAATAAACAAAAAAAAGGCAAAAGCAAATTTAATGCATGCAAAAAAATAAATAAGCAAAAATCAAAAGGAAAACAAACAAATTGAAAAACAAACAAATTCAAAACAAAAATCTGATGAGTGAGCTGATAAGAAGACAACATGGGAAGGCAGGAGCGCATTTGAGAGGAATGTTTAAGGGCGCCCCAAGTCATGATTCACAACCGTACTTTTAAAAAATGTAGACGCTACAAGAAATTAATACCAAAACGATTGAAGATTTTGAAGCAAATAAAGATTGTGCCGAAGTCGCCAATAAAGTGGGTTTTCGTGTCTAAAAAAATATTTTGTACTTCCTATCTAAGGCGATACTTTATATAATAAATTACAAGCTGTTATAGGTTTGCAGCCGCTCTTAGTCCGAACTAATATATTGTATATCGAATAATACCAGTATGGTCTGGCACAAATATGCAAAAAAAATTAATGTTTCAATTCAACTGCCATGTTAATTTTGAAATACTCCATTCTTCATATTTCGTAAATAATATCAAAAGCA
The DNA here is from genome assembly GCA_035046065.1 of Chymomyza procnemis. Taxonomy (NCBI): domain Eukaryota; kingdom Metazoa; phylum Arthropoda; class Insecta; order Diptera; family Drosophilidae; genus Chymomyza; species Chymomyza procnemis. The sequence continues at coordinate 3,257,080 of JAWNOJ010000026.1, forward strand.
TACAATGTCGAACAACTGTAAACTTTTTCAGATCCGCTCCTGTTACGTGATTTTACCCTGAGCGTTGTCAAGCAAAATAATTTGTGCTCATGTTCAGCATTCTTTGGTTGATACAAGTAAGTAATTGCCGGCATTTAATTGCTTTATCTGCAAGTCTGCAGCTGAGATAAAGAACTTAAGAGATTTACTTGGCAGTCAACAGGGCGGTTTATTGAAAAATTAAAGAGGGCCGCTTATGATGATCATTCAGAATCATGCTGAATGAGATAAGGTTAAGCTACAAAGACATGATGAAAATGCCCTCAAAAGTTACGCAAAGATTATAATCGGAATTACGTTGAAATTGCAAACTTGCTGTGAAAGAGCATGCAGTGAGCTTGAGACTGGAATTATGTAGGTAATATTATATAATTTAGAAATATTATGTGAAATCTATGGTGTGTTTCATTTCAAAAGAAGAGATTTTTTTTAGTTTTCTCACATATTCTCAAATTCTTCAAAGATTAGTATTATTTATATTGGAGCAAATAAGATTAGAAAATTGTTTCTGAGATCTATTTAACTTCAGAACTTTTAGGAATTTTCATTCTCCAAATACTTAGATTTCTATACGCTTCAAATTGTTATTTTTCCCAAAAAATAATGTTGGTACATTCTTTGAAGTTGGAGCTATATGAAAGATGTTCCATTCATGAAATAATCAATCATTATACAAGAGCAACAATGCGAATATAATACATTATGTAGGTATAAAAATAATTTAACGCTTAATTGCTAAATATGGAAAAGTACATTTGATATAATCTTCTCTAAGCCACAGAATGAACTGTGTTACGAATAAATGAATGAGTTACGACAAGACATCTGGGTTGGATCGGCCATGACGCTCAAAAAAGTAAGGTGTTTGATGCAAAAGCACACGCAGAAAGACCAGGGGGTCGTAGACCTAGTCTCAGATGGAAAGACCAAGTGCAGTGCGACTCAAATGGAATGACCAAGTGAAGGAGTACCTATCTTCCCTGAATGAGCAACTGGAACTGGCAAAGTTGCTACGCCAGTTGAGATCTGCTGAGGGCGCCAGTGACCCGATAACGGTTTGTTAAGACCAACTGAAGTTATGTAGAGATAGATAGAAGCACTGTGCGATTTTAATTTAATGTTTTCTGTTTTAAGTCTCGATTTCGTCTATTATATTGTAAATTCGAGTCCATAATAGCCCTGAAAGAGAAGAGAAGCTTATCCAGAGTGGAATACCCTGTATAAGCATTACAGTCGTACAACTCTTGTTGGAAACCATGAATAAACTGTCAAGAAGGCAATAATTCAATGTATTGGTGAAATAATGGGGTCCCAATCAATGCAATCATGATTCTTTTTTATAAAAAGTCGTTCTATAGAAACTCTGCAAATCCCTTACTGCCGTTTTTAGTCTTATCAGAAAACCATCTTTTTAAGTGAGAAACATTAACTTTTTCGGATAGTAAATCGCAGCAAAGCTAGCTGGAATGTCAAACTCAAAAGAAGCAAGAAAATTAAGAATGAGAGACAGCACCATCGGGAATTGCCAAATCTCATACAGATGAGGCAGATGTCTTTGCCATAAAATTCCTTTGAAACAGACACTTCTGAGGTCGCCACATATTGTTTAGCTTAAATTATTTTCGAATTCGTCAAGCAGGGGAAACGTATTTTGAACCCTCGTGCTACTCGACAAGGTTGTTCACTTTTGCATTTGCCGCAACGCTGGCGCATTATCAGCCTACGCCTGCCTTATCAACAGCATAATTATTATTATCATTTTCATCTTCTAAATTCATTGTCAGCATGGCCAAACGACAACGAGAACGACAACAACCACATCATTATTATCAAACATCTTTTAGTTGTCTTGATTTTTGCTCTGCTTTTATTTTTTTTTTAAATTGACTTAAATTGAAAGCGCATGACTCAGCATACGAAATGAAGATGTTCCCGGTATTGGGGCGTAACGAGTGCAGAGTGTGTACTGAGGGCCGCAGCAGCATACAATATCAGATCTATGCGGATTTAATGCGTGAATATACATAAGACTCGGAAAAGCACAAATAGAGACAGCCGCCAGTGAAGAAGACAAGAAGCACGCGCTATGCCAAGTAGTTTGCATACTTTTAGGCGAAGAAATGGGTTTATTTCTAGAACTTTTTGTGTGCGTGTGAAAATGCGTGATGGCTGTGTGTGTGTGTGTGTAAGGGGTTGGGGTCTAACCTAGAAGTATGCCCTGCCCTGCCCTAGCCAAACCCTCAAATCAATAAACGAAACGCAAACGAAAAAAATATGTATATGAATTGTTGTAATTCAAGTGGGAGTTGGACCTTGGGCCACGCGCCACGTAGCTCCCATAAGTGGGTTTTGGTCATAACTCGAGTGCCTTCGGTTGTCTGTCATAATGAGTTTCGAGGTTTACCACAACAACAACAACAACAACATTGGCCTCTGTGTTCTTGTAACAAGCATTGGAAGAGCGGCGAGCACCACAACTCATTAACGTCTGAACTGTAATTAAGTGGTGGCGGCGTCGTCGTCATGTACGCCGTTTTCGAGGTGGAAACAAAATAAAAACAATTTTTTGTACTTTTATTTTGTATTCTAAAAAATAACACAAAATAAAAAAAGTACAAATGTTGGATAGAGGGGGGGCAGGCTCTGTGCTCAGCGGGTAAGCGGGCACTGTGTATGTGAAAAAAATTATACAAATACGAAAATGTACAACGATTTGCGTATAATTAGCAGCGCACGACGCGCCCTAATGACACCAATTCCGGAATAAAAAAGACCTATTGCAAAAACCAGAACAGATACCAGCGCACACAAATCGGTAGGTGCAAGCAGATGCCCCGCCGCTAAGGGTTGTTCGAGGTTCCAATACACAGCAGTGGAAAAGCAACAACAACAACAAAAAAATGAGTATCGCTAAAAATCTACGTTCACGTTAAGGTTGGGCGGTTTTAGTGCTTTGGGTTTGGGTCTTGCATGCAGGAGCCTACAAAGAGGAAGCACAAAAATGTTTCGATTATGTAAGCCGAAAAGTGGAAAATTTCCACTAAACAAAAAAAAAAGAAAGCTTTCATTTCCAAGCGAAAATATATAGACACGGAGAGAGAGAGACAGTGAGCGCTTGGTATAGTCTGCTTAGAGAGAGCGCGCATATTGAACTGGGTGGCTGACTGGAAGTCAATACTGGAAAGTGGCGTCGGCGCGTCGACTGAACTAAGGGCTAATATCCAACAAGCAAGCAATTGCGAATGGAATGTGGAAGCCATGTGGATGGAAAAAATTCGCTAACGAAGCTACAGCCGGCGAAGCATGCATACTCTTACACAGGGCTTAGGCGACTAGATGTGTGTTTAACCTTAAATTCAGTTGTAGGCATTTATATATTTTGTATTTCATTTTGCTTTTATGATAATATACTCTTACCGAACATGATCATACTAGTTCAGAAGGTAAGATTAATAAAGCTTCGTTGTACATTATTGATAAATAAATATTTTATTTTGCTTTTATGATAAAATACACGAAAATAAGTTTTTTAGTAGTTTAGCAGTTAAATCTTACATAGCTTCGTTGCACTAGCCAACACATGAAGCAATTATAGTCATTTATTTTATTTTCTTTTTGAATTATTCCAAAAAGAGTTCTCAATTTAATTCTCTTATATTAAGAAAGCAATTTCATAGTATTCAAAAACAAAATGCTATAGTAAATAACGTTTGATTTGTCATTTTGTTTTAAGCTTTTTTATTGTCAAAAATTCAATTAATAGCATTACCTGTTTTAAATAATTTTTGACCTTACTAACAGAGTAAGCAACGAAATAATTTTTCATTGTAATAAAAGCCGTAGTTGACCCAAAGCAACACACATATAGCATAACTTAAAACCCCCAGCTGCAGCTGTTTTAAACAGGAAAAATTTGGGAGGACGATATAAATAATTTAAAAGAACACATTAATTTTTTGATAAAGAGCAACTTAGATTGAAGCGCTGGAATTACAGTCATTTCAGTAATCAATCAATCTGAAACCAATAGAAATGCTTTGATAAAAGCTTATTCGGGAAGAGGAAAAACCAAAATCTAAAAAGAAACTAAATAGCTTTGAAAAATTCACCGTTTCTATGAGCAGCTATAATAAAATCAAAGTCAATACGAATGACATCTGGTAAATAAACTATAATTCTTAGTTATAATGCAATTTATTGTCCCCAATCAATCTGAACCCAATTGAAATGCTTTGTTGAAATTCAATCTAGAAGGCAGAAAACCTCGAACAAAAAATGAACTAAAAGTAGTTTTGGAAAATTTAAAGAAGCAGTGACAAATTCAAAGTGAAAACGATTGCCATAAAGCAAATAAGCTAAAATTTTCGTTAAATAAACAATTTATTTATATATGGGAAGCTGTAACAAAATCAAAGCCAATGTATTTGAGCAATCTAGAATTGTCTTTAGATTCGCAAATGAAACTTTGTACATTCCAACTTAAAATTTGTAACTTGGCCTTATATTTTGGTGCAGTTCAAAGTTTATCCAATAATTTGTGAATATTTGTCAAATTAACAAAACTATATTGCAATTACAGTACAAAATACATCAACTTTTTACTTAGGATAAATTATTTAGTCGGGGTTTCGTTGGGTCTAAATAGTAATTCGCACCAGAGACATAAGGTTCCCAAAACCACCAACCGATTAGAAAATCCAATACAATTTTAAAATGAACAATTCGCTTAACATTTTTAAGATGACTTGACAAAAGGCTAGATTAAGTAACCTTGATCGGCACTGAATTCTTGAAAAATATATTACCAAATGGCAGAATTCAATGTAAAATTTTTTAAAATAAAAACTTCTAGTCGCAGCTGCAGTACTAAGTTTAATATGTTCAGTATATTTACAAGCTGCCTTTTTAAAATTAGTATTTGCAATGATTTAAAAATAACAAATTAAAATGGAAAATGCTTGCCAACTGGTAAATTAAATACAATATAAAATAACTTGTTATCAAATTAAGGCGTTTTCTTAGCCAATTTGATTAATTAACTTTAATCAATTTAACTTTAATCAAATTAGATATTATTAATAAAGTAGGAACTAAGAGTCAACCCTCATATACAACGCCACCAACTTTAACCCAAAACCAACATACTGTTCGTAAGAGTATATGAGAGCGCAAGCAAACCCTCTCTCCGACTGACGATCAAGTGAGCGCACACCTGAGCAAGGCTCTCAACCACAACAAGAGCAAGCGAGCACGCGTGTGCAGCTTGTCTCCCTCACTCTTACACGCGCTCAGCTGCGTTAGAAATTTGTTTAGGCCGCGTTTTTTTTTTTTCATATGAGAAACGTCAAAACACATTTCAGCCAAAAAAACGAAAGAAGAGAAAAAACCTACAGCCAGGCTACAGTTCTAAGCCAACATTATTGATCAAGTACGCGTGAGCGCGGCGGCAGCGCTGCCAGCGATTAATGTTAATGCCAAGAACGGCGAGAGAACAGGTAAACTGCGATGTAAGCAGATCCAATAGGATTAGCGAAACGTTAATAACTTTGAACACGTAAACGTGGACTGAGCGCTGAGCGCAGCGTCGACTGCGACGCTTGCGTCCCCACCCAGTTTTTTATTTAACTGGCGCGGCAGCCGCAAGAACAACAACAATAACTAAAAACAAATTAATGAAGTTGGCGACGACAACGGCGACGACTAGGCGCGCTTAGGGCGTCGCCGCAGCGTTAGTCAGCTAACGTCGCAGCTGGCGTCAAAGCTTTTGCTTTTGTTGATGTTGGCTTAAATGCGGCAACTGCAGCAGCAACAACAAAACAAATAGAACACGCTCACACACACACACACACTCACTCACACAAACGCACACTGGCGCTGCATTCGATTTTTAAGTTGAACCGAAAAACGCCCGTTTTGTTTTTGTTGTTTTGCCATTGCAGGCGCTGCTGCCTGCGTCGACGTCGTTGCAGTGCAACATTTGTTTGCCACTTTGCAAACTTTTGTTTAAGCCGCTTTACGGCATTAGCTCGGCACTTTTTTTCAATTTACACTGTTGCCGTTACATGTTAACAATTGTTTGCATTTAATTTTGGCACTATATTAACTTAATTCATTCAATAATTAATTAATTTCTTGCGCTCACCTCGTAATCCGACCTTAACGCCATGTTTTCGTGTTTCGATGTTTTGATTCAAATACACCAAAAAAACGCTATAGGTCTCAAATTGGCCGATAAAAAATACCGCTTTGGTATTAAAAGTGCACGATTTTAAGTATATCGATAGTTGTGCGTGGTTGGTGACTATCGATAATAGGTGAATGACAAACGATTTGGCGAGGCTTTTTGAATTCAGTTTTATGATTTTTATTTTTAAATAAACTTAAATTGTGAGCCAGTTAATTACTTGTTAATTTCGTTGCTTTTCGATTTTCTAATAAGTATAAATTTTTAGTATTTCTGCCTTTATCTTTATCTTTTTAATAATTTAAGTTAGCAGTGAGAGAGCTGTTAAGTACTAGAATAGTTTATTTATTAAAAATTAACTTAGTGAATGTTTTAAGAGTTGTTTAGTTTTAATAAAATTTATGGTGAGATTAAAATTGCTGTTAAAACTATTTTTTCTTTGTTATGAAAGTCTACATATTTGCTTCAATTGTAAAAATCATAAGAACTGGAACTATTTTTGAATAGTTTTATAATCAATAATTATTTATAATTTAAAATAATAATTACTTCAAAATATATCGGTATTCTATATATAACAATTACCATTTAATGTATAAACGAAGGTGTGCCTACGCCCTTCGGCACTGCAACTCCTATGGGGTTCATGCTTCAATATGATAATCATTTGGTCTACTAGGTCTACTTCTTAATGTTGCGGTTTCTTTGCAGTTTTTCAGTTTTGTTGGCAAAGCTCATTTTTGTAACTGATTGTTTGGAAGGCCCCCCATATATTTTGACGAACATTAAGCGCGCCGATAATTTTTCTAAGCATTTTTAGTACTTTTCTAATAGGTTTTATAGAGTATCTTACATTCTTTAATAATTTGTAATAATTATTTTTGTTTAAAAAACTCGGTAGTTGATAATTTGAAAAATCAGACATAAAGTTTGTTTGTTTTTTTTTTTTTACTTTGCAATTAATGTTTTATTTAGATTCTACATTCTGTTAAATAAAAATAATGAAATCTTCGTCTTATCTCATTTTTTGGATGACATGTGAAGAAAACTTACCCTTACTGCATAAGATCATAAGTTATCCAGCTATCTTTTGTCAAACATCTTGCCGTTTTCTATCTTGTACAGGCAGTCCTCATAGTCAGTCCTCATAGTTAGTTTGTTAATGGTTCTAATATTGTCATTGTCTAGCATAACTATCATAATTTTGGAAACAGCAGATACACACTTTAAAAATTATTATTAATTTGGCCTTCTATATGTATGTAGAATATATCTTGTTACATTTAATCACAATTATTATGTTTTGTATAAAATTATACTTATCCTCCTTCTTTTATTATTCTACTTTGGACCACTACGAAGGCTTCCTCCATTGGACTCTGTTTTGTGTCGTCTGCCTAGCGGTGTGCCAAGGCAAAGTAACCATGGACTACTTCTTGAATAACAGTTCGTCTGCAAGTTGCTTTTGGTCGTCCTGTTCTTCTGCTTCCTTGAGAGTTCCAATCTAGCGGCATTCGGACAATGCTGCCATCTGGTTTCTTTCTGTCCAAGTTCATTTGCTTTTCCTAATTTGGAGCTGAATAGGGGACGACCACCCTATGGCGTTCCACAGCTCTGCAGTTGATATTCTGTTTGACCGGAATATCCTTCTTTACTCAACTTTTATATTATTTAATTTCTTTTATAGACGATTAGTTCGATAATAAAATTTTAAATACATTTTGCGCTTGATTCGAACTGAACAGCAATTCAGCTTATCGCAATAATCAAAAATCGAAGTGGCATATGTTGTCTATCGATTTGGTATTTAAATACTAAGTCGATTATTATTTAAACGCCAAGTCGATAGGCATATCAGTCATAAACAAGTGGCAGCGCCGCTAGCAGCAACGAACTGCTTGTACTGCTAATGTACAAGCGGCAGCAGTGCACTGCTTGAACATGTTATGAACAAGCAGTGCTCTTTGGCGGTTTTCTATGCAAAAATTCAAATTTTTCTTTATTTGTTTTTCATTTTTATTTTACTTCTGCTAACAATATTAAATCGACATTTTGATGAAAATTTTATTTAATTACATTTAACAATTGTAAGTAATTTTTCACCTTACTTTGTGTCTTATTTATGGATAATCTTTGTTACTTAGCTGCACTTTGCTATTTTTAAACATTTTGAAAAAAGTTGCTCCATCACCAAAACATCGCTGTCATTTCGCTTCCTTTAATATTCTAGTTCCAGTTAAGCATAAATAATTAGTTAACAACGTGAAAAAATAATTAAAGTCAACAACAACTTTGTTATATTTTTAGTCGTTGTAATAAATTCTTGAAACCAACAACAACTTAACGAGTTTTAATGATTTTTTTTTAATTTATACGCATTTTGGGCACAGCTTTCTGTACGTTGACCGCACACACACAGTCACACACGCACAAGCAACAAAAGGCCGGAAATTTTCAATTCTCTTCCATGTGTGGCAGATAACAACAACAACAACAACAATAATGAACATCATCAAAGCAACAACAAATTTTTGCAAAGTTTTGGAAAATGAAACGTAATCAATAGTGGCTACGGAATACACTGCCAAAACAGAATGTTACTAACTTAAGTTGAATATTTTGGGTTTTTGAAAACATTTACAGACGGATTTCAGTAAATTTCAGATAAATATACAATATAAAGGGTGTTTTTTTCGAGGTGTAGAACTTTAAGTTGGCATTACTGTTCAAGATGACGACCGATTGAACAGCTGTCAAGTGATTTATTCTCAGTTTGGTTTGGCCATACATTATGAACAGACTCACGCCTGATCCACACTTGCAAATACTGCAATTTTATTTCGAAAATAATGATTCTATCCGGAATACGTATCGCACAATACGTCCATTTTATCGTCAACAAAATCGTTCATCACAGCAGTTAATTCGTTGAATCATGGAACGTTTTCGCAAACAGACGACTCTGTGCGTTACGTACAGAAAAAGCTATTGCTGCTGTGAGCATTGATGAAGACCCGAATGAGTCCATCCGCCATCGAGCACAGCAATTGGAACTGTGTCCATCCACTTTATGCAAGATTTTGCGAAAGGATCTTGGTTTGCAATCAATCCAAATCGTGCAAGAATTGAAGTCAAACGATCATCAAGCAAGGCGTAGATTTGTCGAATGGGCCCGAAACAAGATTACTCATGTTCCCAATTTTCATAAGCGAGTTCTATTTATCGATGAAGCGCCGTTCTGGTTAAATAGCTATCTCAACTAACAAAACTTCCGCAATTGAAGTGAAGCTAATCCTCAAGTGTGTGTCGAATCACCATTACATCCAGAAAAACTGACTGTTTGCTGCGCTTTATGGGCTGGTGGAATTATTGGTGCGTACTTCTTCAAAAACGGTGATGACCAGAACGTTGCAGTCAATGATGATCGATATAGAGCCATGAGTACCAACTTTTTCATTTCTAATTTGACCAAACATGATATCCAAGAGATGGAGTTCCAACAAGACGGCGCAACATGTCACACAGCTCGTGCCGCTTTCGTGCTTTCGATTTATTGAAAGGCACGTTTGGTGACCGCCTGATTTCACGTTTTGCATCTATGAATTCGCCTCCAAGATCTTGTGATTTAACTTTCTGTGGAGCTCTGCAAGGTCATTGGTCTATGCGGATAAGCCACAAACGCTTAACCATCTGGAAGACAACATTCGTCGTGTTATTGCAGATCTACGGCCACAAATGTTGGAAAAAGTCATCGATAATTGGACGTCCAGATTGAACTACATGCGAGCCAGCCGTGGCGGCCATTTGACAGAAATCTTATTTAAAGTGCAAAGATTATCTTGCGGATAAATAAAATGCATGTCCATTGATTGTATTGTAATTCAAAGTTCTTGTATACCTCTAAAAAAAAAAAACACCGTTTATATAGCGCTGGTTTTCCTCATTTTTTCTCGGCACCAGGGTACATCCAGTTCCTTGTGGATAATCGTAGTTTGATGTTGTAAAGAAGCTTGCAGTTCCCCATAGTTTAAGTCCGTAGATCCATGTTTGTTTCGCATTGTTTCCCTTAAGCAGCAGCTTGAGTCTGGTTTTTGAGCTTTGAGCCTACCTGTCAGTCAAGCTCTCCATGGATTGATTTCTTTCCTTGTTTCCTGCTGTAAGTTCCAGTGCTAGTTCAATGGGAATGGTGATACCATTGTTGGATCATCTTCTAAGCGAAAACTCTCGTAATCCGCGCATAAATCTCCACATACAATTATTCGCATTTTAAACTTTTCCACTTTTTTTTTTTAAATTAAAGCCAGAATATTCTTAGAAAAAAATTAAAATCAAGATAAAACTGCAGCACTTTTCATACAAAAACTGGCGAGCAATTCTGCAACTCAAGTGACATACTCCATACCCAAGCTAATATGCTCGACTCCACTACTCATACTCTACAAATAAAAGCGCGACAAATGCAGTTGGCGTCACCAAACCGGCTGTTCCACTTTGCATCCACAAAACAGTAAATACAACAAATCCAACCACAACAACAACAACAATGATCATCAGCCACCAGCCAAGCCCACAACATGCTGAACTGTCATCATTTGATCCATTGATCACTCCATCATTCCATCACTTCCTCAATTCGCATCAAACTCTTTCCAAAAAGCAAGTAACTTCCCGACGAGCTGCTCGAATATTAAATTTCAGTTGCATTTGAAACACGTAAGCAGCCAGTCGCCGGCACGCTCAAAGTTAAATAAATAAACAAAGTTTTATAAAAATATTTATTTCGTGAGCATTTCGAATGTAAGTTGAAGTTTTGTAGTTAATTTCTGAAATTTACAATTATAAAACCGCATTAAGATTGTGACGCAGTTTGTCAAGAAACAAGTTCGTTAGAATTTACTTTAATTTAAGTGGAAAACTTTCTAAATGTAAATTGTTTTGTATAATTAAAAGTAATAGAATTATAAATTTAGTTTATGAAACATTTGCTGTGAGCATCGTATGCTTGATTTAATTAATTAAAGCAAAGACAACTTAAGAGCTACTTTGTTTCATCCAAGTAGATCGCTTCAAAGCGGATAAAAAAGTTTTTTACAGAATAATTAATTTTTTGTTTAAATCAGAAATGGACAGTTATTTGTAAAAACAAAAAATAAATTATAAAAGTATATTATCTCAGCAATGACTCTGTGGTCAGCTTTAATTTGGGTTTTGTGCGAATGCAGAAGTACCTCCTTCTTTCTTGATGTAGGGTGCGTCGTCTGGGCACACATGCTCAGCATAGTATTTTGATTTTTGTTTGTTAAAAATGTTTAAACTTTATCTTTATGCGACTTTTCAACTTTTAAAATTACTCAAAAACAACAATCGATAAACAATAGTTCCAAATATGCTTGAAATAGCGCAAAAATCGTTTTATTGCAATAATGCTTGAGTTTCCAAGTGGAATACCCCTTTTTTTTACTAATAAATAGTTATAAACGCCATATAATTATAACAAATTAGCAACAAATTGCTTCAATAGATTCTAAATGCTTGAGTATCAAAGAAACAAAAAAAAAACCATGAAAGTTTTGTAATAACAAAAGTGTTGACCTTTGTTATTGTATTTTTTTCAGTCATAAAATTATTATATAGCAACGATAATAATAATTATTAACTTAAGTTGAGATTTTATTGTTTACGCAGCTCATTGTTTATTGTTTACCTGCAGTTTCAAATGTGCTTTGCATAATAATTATTTATTAAAACAAATTTGTGTGTGTTTGGCGATACTTTCGAAAATGTTGTCTGTCAAACTTGAGCAGATACGAAAATAAACACTTAAGTAGCTATATATTACGACAGGAAATAACTATATAGTAGCAACTGAATAGATTTCGTAATACATTAAAAATTTATATTTAATAATTAAGAAATTTTAATTAGAAGTTTCGTTTTGTAGATAGTACTTTTTTGTATATATTGATTTTAATGAAAAGAACTTACCAAAATTTATGGATTTGAGGAAATATTTGTTTCGTAAAATTTTGAGCAAACTGCATCAAAATGTTTTAAAAACAACTAATTTTAAGATAACCACATGCCGCGGTCTACAAGATAAAAATATATAAAATTTAATTACATTAATTATAAAAAAAACTTTATCTATGAAAATTTTACACAATTTGATGTCTATTGCTTCTAAGCACTCAACTCCAAAGCAAATGTGCTTGCTTATTCTCGTTGGAGACAATAAAAACTTAAGTTTGAAGAAATAGAAAAAATGGAACGAAACTTATTGACAAAACTTGTGACAGAGCGCTACTTTGAATACCTTCCAAGCCCCGAAGGGGTTTCGTCAAAAATTAAACTAATAAAACTTCTGCCAAATACCTTTTGTCACTTGCTTGAAGTGATTTTCTTATTTCGTCGGTTTACATTCATCGATTTTTATAGATTTCGAAGAATTTTCGAAGCACATAATTCTTGTTCTGACAAGATGCGCTATTGGAAGTAGAATACGATTATTAGAAAGATAGTGACTGGATGTGCAACTGTCGAACATCGCCGCAAATGCACTATATTTCTGCATTTGCATTTATGTCAACTTTAGGTCCTTACCGGAGATATTCCCATGCTGTATCGTTGAAGCGATTACAGAAAAGTCAAGAGTACCTATTTTATTTTTAATATTAATTATTAATAATATAATTTTGTTTTAGTGGAAAGTATTTAATTGTTTATTTCAACTTAAGTTGCACTTTAGTTCTTAAATACTTAGAACTAAATTTTTCTTAGCGATTACAAGTAAAAAATTGTCTTACAGTAAAGAATTTTCGGGTATTGAATTATTGATCTTTCGTCGGTCGTTTTTAAAAGTATTCCCTACTTATTATTTGCTAATTATTGGTGAGCGCGAAAAATTGCAAAAAAACTTCTGTTACGATCGCAAAAAGCCATTTTTCTAAAAGGACGATGAAACTGGCAAGCTGCGACTAAATTGTTTTTAAAAATTTACTGGCGTTCTGTTGTGTAACTCAGTGCTTAATTTTCTAAACAAAACGAATGCCGGAACGCATGCCCAACGCTGGTTCTGCAAGTAGGTGGCGCCAGCTAAATTTTGATGTTCGGTGCGCAGAAACTGAATTCAACAGAAATTAAAGGACTTTTGATATCGGAACTATGAGAGCAATTATTATATTATTTGCACTGAGAAAATAGGCAATTTTTTAGTATTACATATTACCACAATAATAAAATGATGAATAACAACTGATTTCGCCATATATTTAAAGAAGATACTGCAAATGTTGTATATTATATTTAAGAGATCTGAAAGAAGCATTTTGTTGTGAATACTTTAGATTGTCTCGAACTTTTTTGAATTGAAATATGTTTTTTTCCGATGTAACAAGACCAAATACAACATTCTTACTGAAAGTTATATAATATATGCCCGATAACATTTGATAACAAGTGCATGCTGAGTTCTGCAATAAATACGTTATTTGGTTGTAGTATATTTGCGATAGATTCAATAAAAAGAAGTTATTTGGGTGCGAAAACAGCGGACCAACACTGAATCATTTAAATTAAAATAAAGTCATTATTTTAATTGCTGTACAAATGGAGTAATTTCGAAATTCCTATTAGCTCTAACATTCTAAGGTAAATCATCTCTTAAAAAAATATTATTACAACGTGGTCAAAAAACATTAAAAGCTGCTTTGTGTAACATTAAGAGAAGCTCTTTGGCATTATAATCAGCTCAAAGTATTGCCAAATCGTCAAAAAATTCTCACATCTGCAGGTTGACTGTTGACGAACCAAAATCAATTTCTAAACGATTCCACCTTGATAATACTTGCCCTATGGCAAGCAACTAAAGTCGACAGTGACTACGCATTAACATAAGTAACTAAAAACTGACAACTTAAAAGGCTTTCGGGAAGTACTCGAACATTATTTATATTGACAACACAAACACACGCTGCGTATACTTAATATATTTGCACAGACAAGAGCTATCGATTTGCATCCGTAGTGCAAATTAAGGCAGCTCAGAAGCATTCAAAACTAAAGAGTTTGCATAAAAACTTAAGAGTTGAAGCGATACAGCCGATTAAGAGCTACAGGAGAGAGAGAGAAACCTGCTCAAAAGCCGCAATCAATTACATAATTTAAATTTATTTTCAAAGTTGACGTAAAAGTTAAGAGCAAGAACCATGCGCTGCATACAAAACAGTCTACAAGAGCGGCACTTCAGATCCAGTGAGTCAGCTATCGGGCAGCACTATGAGCTATATACTATATATATATATATATATATATAATATCATGTATGATCGCACCGCATAGCTCTTAATATATGCGGCGAACGTAGCTCGTGCTGGCTCAGTACGCAAACGACGCTTGCACGACTTAAGACGCGATCTACGACGGAAGACAAGAAATATTAAGAAAAAAAAAAAATAAGATAAACAAGTATCTAAATATCGGACAGCAAACAACGTGAGTTCCATTTGACACAACTCGAATTAATAATAATTGTTCAATGGTCAGACAGTTCAGAGCTTTGGAAATTGGCAAATTGCTAAATTGCAGTTGAACAGGCGATCCACAATTGACGGATTGCCTAGAACAGATCCAACTTGTGCGCCAAAGTAAAGCTATATATGTTTCAAAGTTGCACTTAGTGTCAGCCCTATGAGTTGGTTAGTGTTTAAATTTTTGGAAAAAATGAAAATGGTGCGGGTACTCGTTGTTGTGAAAGTTATTTCGACGAAAGAACCAGTTCTGTACCTCAGCTCAGTTGACAGTAGACTTCGCTCCATTTTTTTTTTGCAGTGAAAGTTATTTGTTGTTTCGAACCAGTTCTTGACTTGTTAAACAAAAAATGCCGAACAACTAATTTTTAGACTATTTAAAGTTTTGCTTTTTATTGAGATACAAAAAATTTAGAAGAAGAAGAAAGAAGGAACAACGAGTTTCAGTTGTAACTTACATATATCTTGTAGATTATTTAATTTTATTTTTTAGCTTAAATTTTATTCTCATTATTTATTAATTTATTCCATTTCTTTATTATATAAAATTTTGTTACCGAGTTAGTTGCAGAAAATATTCAAAAGTTTAGCACTTTGGCAGCTTAAACTGAATAGGGACTCTGTAGCTTCCTTAAGATTCCTTTGAATAATGCTGCACTTATTTCCAAAGCAGTATAAGGCAGTAGTATCATCTGCAAAGATTACAATTCTACATAGACTAAGCATTGGAATATCATGAGTAAAGATTTTGCAAAAATTAGACCTAAAACAGGTTGCCAGGGATCAGGGAACAACAGGGAACACCTCCGGCTATAAATTTTGAACTTGAATTGTCACCATATCATTATATTTACCCAAAATTAGCTTTCCATTAAAAAACATTTAATGGTTCGTAAATGATATAAGGGCGCATTTTGTAATATTTTCGATTTAAATTGAAATGAAAATCGTTAAATTTTTGAAGCAAAACATTTTAAATACTGTAGTTTCTCGTTACATTTCAAGAAAAAGGTTTTATTATAAAAATTTGAATGAAATAAGACTTTTCAAATTCAAAACTTCTATGTTTTATTAAGAATAAGACTTTCACTAAGAATAAAATTTAATATAAAAATAAAGTTAATTATTCTGCAAAATATATGTGAGTTAAAACATAAACAATTTATTTGAAAAGAACTTTCTTTATTTAGTTGATCTAAAATTATGTTCTGTTTTTGTAAAAAGCTTAAAAGTTTAAATGGTTTAAAATAATTTGAATTAAAATTTTTTTTTTAATTGTAGAATTTGGATATTGCATTAAAGAATAATTCAGGTTTTTTTCGTGTTTTGTCAAAATATTTTGACTGAAAATATAGCATATAAGTTTAAAAACTAAAATAATAAATTTTGCCGGATTTAAAGCAAAGTTAAAATATGTGAAAAATTAATTATTTTCTTTAAATATTTTAATATTTGAAAAACCGCGTAAATTCAAATTCCCGTAAACCATGGTACAGACTTCAACAAATAACGAGCAGCAAAACTTTTGTTAAAATCTCTCAACTACTTTGTAAAAAAATTTTAGTTTTTAATATTTTCCATACATACATACTTTATTTTTGTTTATCAAAATTTGTCAAATATATAGAAAATTTGAAATTTTGAAATTAGAAAATTTAAAAAAGGGAATAAACCAGGTTGGTTTAAAAATTAAATATATTTTTGCACATCTTCGTTTAGAGCTCAAACAAAGCAAACACGAATATTTATTAAGCGAACCCACACGGCCCCTCTAACCATCATATGAGGATATCCTTACAGTGTATCCCTTGGTATTCACTCTTTTTCGGCTCCCAGCCCCATCTGTACCGTTGAAAACACAAACAGAATCTAACATTTTATACATTTAAAATAATAAAACCTAGATAGATTGTCAAAATAGTCCAGTCGTAGGCAACTGTACCTAGTGCTCGTCATTCTTAGTCATCACTAGGTGGCGCCAGCAAATTCTTGCTTGTTAGAATTGCCTAGAGGACCAATATTATTTTTGATAGAAGCGGAAATAATTTGGCTTACAAACAATCTTGACAATGTGTATTATTTTGTATAGCATTTTGCTTGACTTAATGAAGTCAAAAAAATATGAAATTTGCAAAATATTAACTTAACTTCAATAAGCAATTAGACAAGATTAAAATAATATTATTTGATACAAAATAAATATTAAGAGAATGCGGAGGCCTTTGGTTATGTTTATTGTTTGATCGCTTTATAAAGATCGAAATTTAAAATCGTTCTTGGAGGCGTAGAAAGATCACTGTAATTTGTTCGAAAATAATTTATGCGAGTTTTGAGCGGAAATGATATCGTTTTTTCAGTAAAGTCAACGCCCAGACATAGCCCCATAGAAAATAGTCTAGAGGCATTAAAACACAAAATCCTAACTAACAACGCAGGACGAACATAATCGTGAAACTAGCTGCTCTCAGAGCAGTTTTTCATTGGATCATTTTATTTTTGGCGTATTGGGTGGCATTATTTGGTTAAAAACTCATTTAAGCCAATTCGAGTTCTTGCATTTGGGATAAAAAAAAAGTTTATAACCATTGTAGACTTGCATACTTTGTTGATATAAAATGCAATGAAAACTTTCGCCAATTGAGGTATTCACGCATTGTAGTAAGTTAAGAAATTTAATATTTGAGGATTTCTATAAAAATTAGTTTTTTTTCCTTGTTATTCCGCTTGGGAACTCAGGGCCTCTACTAGAGCCTTCCAACAAACTCTGTTTTGTGCCGTCTGCTTTGCTTTGTCCCATGTAGTGTTTGACTTGGCGAATCCTTGGGGGATGGATCTTCTCCAGGTTGCCTTGGGTCCTCCGCTCCGCCTGCTGCCTTGGTAATTTCAGTTCAGTGCCATCCTGACAATAATGCTTGGATTTCTTCTGAGAACTGGCACTATCCATGTCCATTTCTTCTAACTGATTTGAAGTTGTATAGCGGGCTCACCTGTGACACGAGACAGCTCTGCACTGGATATTCTGTTTGGCCAGTATATTTCGCATATAATCCTCAAGCATTTGTTGCTGAAGATTTACAGTCTCTGTGTCATCTTTTTGGTGATAAGCCATGTCTCACTACCATATAGCAGTTTGGACTTTACATATTCATTGTAGATCCGGGACTTTGTTCGTCTGTTGTTTGTTGCTCCAGATGCGGTAGAGTCTTTCAAATGCTGATCGGGCTTTGGCAAGTCGGTTTGTGGCGTTATCATCCACGAAGCCATTGTTGGAGATAGGGGAAACTGGTGGTACCATAGAAGGTAATGTTCCCTTTTGGCTACGTTTATTTCAAGAACGACTTTGCTTGCTAGTCAATGCTGGGACTTAACTCTTAAGTCAACTTTTCCCAAGGCCAGGCTTACTCTTGCGCTGTTCAGAGAGTGCTGAATTTTGTATAACTTTTTAGCCAATTCATAGCTCGAACTCGCTCAAATCAAGAATAAATTAATAAACAATTCAGAGATAAGTTAGATATACCTACGATTGGCACGGAATTAAGTCAACTGGGGGTACTTAACGATAAAGCAAAGAAAAGATTGAAATGATGCGTTTTAAGTCTGCACTGATACCAATATATTTCCGAACTGCTTAGGTCAACTAGGTGTTGCTTACGTTATTAAAGCCACTTGAAGTCAATAAAATAAAAATAATAATTTTAAAAAATCCCCATAGTGCTTTTAATTACTACCACTACCACTTCAGTCATCCATATATTTTAATAAACAAAAATGTATTAATTGCGTTATAAAGAACTTTTCACACTCTACAAACGAACTCACTATCACATCAGCTATGATCTAACTTGTTACTCATTATAACTTGTAAACATATTACTATAATTAAATACTTTCAGCATAAACATAAAAAAAATTACCAAAACAATTAATTTTATTACATTAATTAATCATAAAGCTGTCAGACTCAAGATATAAACTGACCCGATAGAGACACGAGTCGACGACTGAACTTTGCAACTATTGTTTAAATGTTTTAAACTTTGTTAATTGCCGACTTTTACGAGTATTAACTTGTTTAACTGGCCAATTTCGTTGTTGTTGTTGGTATTATTATTTTTTTTTGTTTTTAAGTCAAGGTTAATCTTTCGTCGAACCGGTTTTATACCAAATTTGGGTACATTTTTTTGTAGTTTTTCTTTATTTTGTATTTTAAGCAGGCGTCTGCAAACTTCTCAGAGAATAATATATATTCCGTAACTTTTTTGCATTTTAGTTTTCCAAAATGAAATACTGTCAAGATTTGCTGCTGCTGCTGCTGAGCGGCACTGCGCTGCTACTCTGCGCTACTGCCACCGATGTGCGTCCCTGTCCGAATTGTAAGTGCAATGCCCATGCCAGCCACAGCACAACTTACCTTTTGATATCTCAATAATTACAGCCAAGGCCAAGGCCCTGCCAGCCAATGCTGTGACCATCTCCAATTGTCCCAAAAACAAGTGCATCTTGAAGCGTAATACCGAGGCCAGCATAACCATGACCATCAAGCCGGAGCGTGATTTTGCAGAGCTCAACTCTGATATACAAGGCATTATCTTGGATGTGCCGCTGCCCTTCCCTGGTTATTACGGCACCAGCGCCTGTCCGCACATATACGATGCCAGCGGTGAGCAGCAAGTAGGCTGCCCACTCAAAGCCGGTGAAACTTACATCTATAAGAATAGTTTCAAGATCTTGCCCGTCTATCCCACCGTCAGTCTCGAGATACACTGGGGCCTGGGCGATAAGCAGGGTGATGCTGCCTGCTTCCAAATACCCGCCAAAATCAAGGCCTGAAAGTAACTAACTACAGTTTTTTTTTAAGTAGAGCTACATAGCTATAGATTTTGAGTACGTTTTATATAGCAAGTAAGTTTTTATTGCGTTATCTTTAGTATGATTAAGTGTAATTAGCGAAAAAGTGTTAATTTAGAGGCGAAAAAGTAATAAAAAGAGAAAAATAACAATATGGCAACATCCAGCCAGTGTTGCCATATTGCAGTTAAGTAAATCAAAACAAAACTGGAATAACTTTTTTTTGGGGAGGCGTAGCAGTATGGGGGGGGGGGGCATGCTCATAATTTCTTAGACAAAACACAGTTACAGACACGCACACACACATAGACAATTGTTTAAAGTTTTTTTTCTCTCTTTTTTGTTTAAATATTTTTTCATTTCATTTTATAATCGTAATTGTAATTGTAATTGTAATTAATAATAACAAATGCTAAAACTTTAATGTACATTTCATTGGTTTTGGCTCAATTTTTATACAATAATTTGTTCAAAATCGCATTGCACGCAATACCTGGCGTATGCGCAATTTTTGTAGTTTAATCATTTAATTTTTTTTTGTTGTTTTGCAAAAATTTATAATTTTAATTGATTTCAAGCATGCAAAGCTTAAGCTGTTTTTGTTTTATTTATAAGTAGCATATAGAGTATAGAATATCGTTGAATTGTAGTTCGTTTGTTTAATTTTTTTTAACTTTAATTACTTTTGTAGATTTTGCATAATTCATTTTTTCAGTTCGTAGAGTTCGCCGCCATTTGTTGCCAATTGTTGTCGTTGTTGCAGTTGTTGTTGTTCAGCAAGTTGTTGCAACGCTTTGTGCAACGCTGCACGTCGTTCGTTGTAATCAAAGCGACTGTAGTAGGGACCTCGCTGACGCCAGCTCTCCGCTGAGGCAGAGTTATCCGTTATTTTGTCCAAGGAGGCGTCTGTATTGCTGTTCTGGATTTGTTGTTGCTGTTGTTGTAGCTATCTCAGTAAGCAACAGTTATGTGGGTTTGTCGGTAGAATATGAAAATATAGAATGAAGAAAGTTAGAAAGGTGATGGTGACTAGGAAGGAATTCTATCCAGTTCGAGAAAGCGTTCTGGATTAGTTCACAATGTGGAGGGCGTGAGTCTGATGGGTGCTGAGTGGGCTGCTGTCGCATTTGGGAGAGAAGTCAACAATTGCTGCGTTAACTCGCGCCAGGTAGCCAGGTATAGAAGCTTAGAGTAACCTGAGCGGTGTTGGAATACGGCATGACGTCGTTGCCGAGGGAAAGTGGTCTTGGACTTGTGAATGAGGTGTGGCCTGTGGCCCAAGACTGGGTTCGGTCTTGCTGAGGAGATGAGACTACCCAACGACTCCGTGTGGATCATCTGAAGTCTGTCCTTGATGTTGGAAGTGGAAGAAAAGCTACATTGGTAATGGGAAGTAGCTCACTGCGGACAGCAGAACGCACAGGTCCAGGTCTCTCTGACAGGGGTTATAGTAAGGTGGAGTGGTAAGAATGTAAGGGAAGCTAAGTTTTTGGGAGGAATTGCCTAGACAACATTCGACAATGATCTTTAACGGGTAGGGTGTTGCACCAGGTATAGTTTTGGCTTCCGAAACAGAGGGGGTTTGGCAGTCCTTGGGCAGGCCGGGGCCTGCGTCGATTCCGGTATGAAGGACCGACTGTCGTGGGTATCGTTTCTATGGTTGTTGTTACAGTTGATGAAGGGAAATACGAAAGAAAAAGAAAGAAAAATGATAATCCTCAAGCAGTTAAGTCCAGTGCAAATCTCCAGCGTGCTAACATCTGTGTATATCAACACGAAGTGCAGTCAGCAAGCCTGCGAATGAGCGCGAGAGCGTCCATCAGACAGCGAGAGAGTTGAAAGACTGACCAAATAGACTTCAAAATTACCCAAGTCGTCCCAGGAACTCTGTAATGCTTCATTTTAGTTTCTATTGTGCGTTAATCGCTACGGATTGACATTGACACGCTTCACTTGACTAAGTTGCGTCATAAGTTTGTGCTCAAATTAAGAGTGTGACCTGAGAAACTAATCGTCTAGGCTAAAATGCAATAAAAACCGCAGCATTTAAAAGAATTCTTCACAGCCGTCATGTAATCTTTTAGAAGAGACAAATAGGAGCAGTTTATTATTATTATGAATAAAGAAGGCGAAGTAAAAAATAAATAGAACTTGAAGCAGACACTTTCGTCAAGCACTTATACTTAAATATTTTTATTTTAGTTTCAATCAACGCTGAGCTTTTGGTTTCTTTGTTTAGCAAGTTCAAAACTTATATGTTACTTCCGGTTTTCAACTTTGACATTGTAAATTAAAGTTCCCAGATAGCCGCAGCTACAAGACGTTGCATAACTATAAAAAAATTCACCCATCTGGCTAGGGATACGGATTATATTTTCATTGAATATTTCTTAATTTTAAATACTCAAATTGTTTAATCTTGTGGTCAACTGAACTTAGTTGTAACCCTAAATTATATAAATAAATAAATGATTTTTAACCTTTAATGAAAAGTTGAACAACAAAATATTCGATTGCGGCATTTTGAGGAAAAAAAATAGCACCATCTATGAGAGAAAACATCCTAATATTGTGGTATTAGACTCGGTCTCACGCTTTTGTCAAATAACTAGAACGAATAAGCGATTGACAAATTTCAAGCATATCAAAAAAGAAATACCTCCTTATTATGTTCCAATTCACGTATCTTGGTACCGCCGTGAACACCGACAATAATATCAATCTGGAGATTAAGCGAAGAATGTTATACTATATTGCAATTGTCTCGATCGAAAAGTTTAACCTTCTACAAGACGCCCATTCTGATATATGCTCTTATATAGCACAGAAGTCTGGGACGCGGACGACTTTGTAAAATCTTCGCTCATATTCGGATTGGGCAGGACAATCGCATACGAAGGAACCATATGCTGTGTGTGCTCTATAAGGAAATAAATCTCGTTCAGCGTTGACTTGGCCATGTCGAACGTATGGACATGGACTTTCAAGCGAAGAAGAAGCCAACGAAGAAAAACGAAGGAGATAAACAAAGCTCAGATGGAAACATCAATTGAAGAAGGGCCTTTCTTGCCTTAGAGTGGCCAACTGGACTATAACCCCATAACGGGTTGTGATGGCCAAATAAAGTAAAGTCCAAAATAATTAGAAATCTTCCATATGATGATAAATCCCATTCTATATATTTGGCTTTACGGCAATGCTTGGCGACCAAAGCTGCTCTAAAGCAGCACGGCGCGACGCTTCCGAAAAATTTGCCAGCCAGACGGTACGAGTTTGTTTAGGTGAAAGATAACTTCTGTAATTAAAAGATTAATCAACAATTCCTAAGTTTTTCGATGGAACTAAAATTGGTTAAACAATTTTAAAAAGATGTCTCGATGTGGTGGCCTCACAAACAACATTATCTTTGTTTTTTTATTTGCAGACTAGGCGAAAGTATCTTAAGGATTGAGAATAGTTGGTGGATATTACGAGTAAAAAAAATACTATTTGCCTTAGTTGGCAAGCTAATGATATCATGAATTCGATATTTTCAGCAAGAACACGTTTCGTACCTACCTGCTGTTCTTGTTGTTGCAATTGTCCAAGTCTTAAACGATGATAGCGCACTCCCAAAAAGGATCTATGCGGCGGTGTCTGAGGTACATTATCCTTATCATTGTTGTCACTGTTGCTGTTGTTGTTGTCGCCATCATCGATTGCAATGTTGTTATTGTTGTTGATGTTGTGATTGTTATTAAAAAGTTCATCCATATTGTTCTCATAATTTGTTGAAATCTGTGGGGAAAATAAGAAGATAAAAGTTAGAACTCGATATTCGAAGTATATGATTGCTCTTGACTACACACCTGCTTATGGGTCTCGCCCAATTTGGAGGCCGCTTTCAAGCCCGAACGCTTTCCATGAGCTGTAGAGAGTAAGTAATATTACAAACTTTATAGTCAATTGAGAGAAGTTAGGAACAACACATTCCTAAGCCAAAAACTACGAATGTTCTAAATTTTTGGTTTTAATAAGAGTAATGCAGTTCGGGAAATAATGTGAAATTTCTCTGAGTATTGATGCAGCTATATTGCATAGTAACTAATAGTAATTTACACTGAGTACACCCGTGAGTAAGTTCTGCAAATTATCAGCACTTAAGCATGATTAATTTCATTCCGATTAAGCTGATTATAATCGATGTTGTCAAAAAATGCTTATTACTATGTAATGACACAGCTCATACATAATAATAAGATAGATAAGATTAAATAAATTTTCGGAAAACCCGTTTTTGTTGTATTATGACACATTCTGTTGCTAAGCATAGAACTAACTGACCTTTAGCGATTTTCGGAATGAACCCATGGGAGTTAGATTCCTACATTGCTGACTGTACCTGATTACGTAAAGTACGTATATTATATTTCTTAAAGTAATGCATATTTTTGAACATAAATTTTCTAAACATTTTCCTAAAGCTTGTAACAATTATTACAAAATAAATGACTGAAAAGTTTTACTTACCGCCCCAACAAGAATGGCCGTATTCCAGACACGAGCCTAAAAGTATACAAGAAAAATTAATTTTTTTAAACATAAATCAAAATTTTTACATTGAAAGTTAACATAATTTAAAGGCAACCTGTAGAGTTGATGGTTTTTAAGACTTAAGCCTTTTGAAATTTACGACGCAGATGAGTTTTTGTATGTTTTAGAACAAATACTTCTACATTGCGTGAGAGAGATTGTTGCGTGAGTGGTTTGCGATATTTTATGATATTAGAAAAGTTCATAAAGTTATGGGATAAGTTTCTTAAAAACCATTTTTTGTGGTTTTATTGTAATATTCTTAAGGCGAAAAAGTCAAAGTATTCTACCAAGGCTTAAATTGATTGAAGTTAAGATCAGCATTTCTATTGAGTAAAAATTTAGTTTCCAAGTTTATGGGAAAATTTATCTGAGAAAGATCTTAGAACTTTTATTTAATTATTTTTTGATGCACCAATTTTCTTGAACAAAGTAACACATCACAACTTTTTTCTGAAATTTAAACTATCTATTTTATTGCAATTTTTAGCTTGCAATATTTTCTTAAAAACATTTTTTCTCTTGATATTATTATAATATCAAACCTTAAGGCAAAGCATGTCCGACATTAAGCATTTCTGTTTGGCAAATATTCCGTTTTTAACTAGCAAAATTCTTATCTCAGAAGCACTTCACTAAATGACACTTTTTTGACTTAAGTATTCCCAACTCTTTTGAGCCTCGCTCGCATGTTTGCCTAGCACTAGCATAGGTAGCAAATACACACTATTTACCTAAGAAAATCTCCATTAAAGACAGCGCCACTCGAATTCGGACATAAACTGTAGGTTTCTGTTCTTTTCGAATTAATAGAGATATGTACAAGCTCCGCCATTGGAGCAATTACCGCATAGTCAAGAGAAATAAATTTATTAAAGTTTTTGTTTTATACCCTTCTCTGAGAGTGAGTGCTTGTGAAATTTGTGGTAAAACTGCCTTGAGTCATAAGGCATGCAGTGAGTGGTTCGATGCATCCAAAGTGTTGATTTTAGTGTCGAAGAGAAAGGCGTCCTGGTCAATCCAAAACGTTAAAAGATAAAGAGTTGAAGGATGAACTAGGCGAAATACGTGAAAACGCAAACTCGCCAAATTGTTGGGACTTTTTTTTTGTATAGTTTACTATATATTTTATTTTATATTTTTGAACAATCATTATATTTTTAGATATCGACTCAGTAAATAAGTAAGATTTGTTCAAAAGTTGAATACCATATGTATTGAAGCCTAAAAATATCGAAAGTTGAATTTCGTAAGTGCTTCTTGAAAGAGATGAATGTCTGATATTTTTGAAAGTGAAAAGATTTTCTTGCTCACCTAGAGAATATATAACTTTTAACTTAATGTTGAATGATTTGAAAACAAGAATATGTTCATTTGTACCTTTGGAAGATAGGCACAAGCACAGAGTTTAAAAAATTCTGCTTTTTAATGATAATCCGGTAGTGTCCGGTAGTGGAAAGAACGTCATATGACCATACCCTTGAGCAGTGCGCATTAATATACAACTCAAATCTTTAAGACCTATTTTCGTGTCACGCTCTCATCTCTATTAAAGGTAAAACACGCACTAGACCATTTCTTTCAAACACAAGCAAAAAATACTTGCCAAAGTTCAACATAAACCACAACAACAGGAAGAAGCAACAGTTGCTTTAAAGGACGTAGCCAAGTTCAAGATAAAACAGAGCCAAGAACTGAAAAGTTGCTGCTGCACTTACACTCCATCCCTTCCGCTTCTACTTTGGCCTTAGTGCTAATGTCTTAAGCTATGATATATGTGGCCATTACAATTTCACACTCATACGCCACGTTGTGCAGCATTTTACTTCTGCCGGTAATAACTTCATATGTTTGCGTGTATCTGTGTGAGTTCTGAAAGCAGCACTCAGCACTCTGGACTCTCTGACTTATAAAGTGCATGGTTAACAACAACCTAAAAGTAACAAAACGCCATGTGCACAATGTGAGCTTATACAATGATAAAAAAGTGATTCACACACACAGATACGTTGTAGCACGCTGCACTACATTGTGTCTGGGCCAAATCTAATCATGCAAATGGCCAACATTATAAGGATGTCCTAAACATACAAAAGCGTTGACATACCATCATCACATGGCCTGGCTTGAGTTTAGCTCGTTTTCAAGGTGTCATAAGTCAGCTACTAAAATGAAAACGTAACCAAGCCAGCGACAGCTGTGACATTTTACGCTTACGCAATTCGTTTGTATCTGCGAGATACAAAATTGTAACAACAACTGCGTATGAGTCAAGTCATGACGCAGCTGTGCTGCATTCGCTGGCTTGCATAAGCCATAGCTGCCTTGTCCCTGGATATGCAGATAAATATAGAGCCCAGCCAGCTACAATATAGTTCCAAACAACAACCCACACACACAGACAGACCGACGCACACATAGCTACAGATACAGATACATGTAAGTGTCATGTAAGCGACTGTTGGGTTATCACGCCTGCATGGGCTGAGCGCGGCACTCGCCATATATCAAAACCCATAATCATTTGTCAATTACTTAAGTCCACGGATTAATTGGGTACGGAATGCGCACACTTGTTGGCCAGACAACTGTTGCAGATAGCATCGTGGCTGCAACTTTGAGGCGCCTCAATGTCAAACTGTCATTAAAAATTGAGATACTTTGTTTGAGCCGCTTAATTAGCTGCTCGCTCATTAAACTTAGTGGCCAATTGACCTTTGCGTAGGGGGGTTTTTTTGCTGGTTGGTCTTTGTGTTCAAGTTGTATGCGTTGGCGTTGTTTTTCGAAAGCCTGCAAGAGTCAATGAAAACTTTTACGATTGTTGTCGTCTAGGTAAGCTTTCAAGGACAATTTTTTAATGGTTTTTAACGCGTAAAAATTAAGTGCGGAGATTTTTTTTTAGGAAAAGTAAAACTTAAGAAGAGGGTTTTTAGCGCTGCTAATTAAGGCTCATGTCACATGTAGAGCATGACACAAGACGATTTTTCTAAAAATACATTTGGACAGCCAAGTAACTCAGTCTTACTTAAGAGAAGTTTTGCGACATTTAAGAAAAAAAATACCATCAGTGTATGCTGTGCAATGTCGTAAAAGTTATAAACCAAACCTGTCTAAAAATAATGTGTCTATTTTCTTAAAAATTAAGCAAACTGGCGACTTAGGGAGAATTGGCGACAATCGCTACCAGCTGAAGTATAATGTTATAATTAATAATAAATAAGAAATTCAATATCGCCATAGTTATACTGAATCTCAAACCTTACTGTAGCTTCTCATGAACTTTCTCTGATGATGAGCAAATGCAAAATCTTTGCCGCCCACAAAACCGTTTTTTACTGACGACTTAGCAAATACACAAAAATACTAATTCAAAGTTGCCATAGTTACTGCTGAATCTCAAACCTTGCTGTAACTTTTTGTAAGCCTTTCTCTAATTCATCAGATAAATGCTTAAGCTATTTGGATTGTGGTAAGGTAGCCTGTACCTTTCGACTAGTTTTCTTTAAGTGTTCCCTGAAGCCAGATAAAGATTACTGTGGTACCGGTAATGGCGAAAAGGCAGATTCTTTAACCACACTCTAGCATACTACCGCACCCCGCACCCACTTGTTTTTTTCGCCAAATCTTCCCTCGATTCAAAATACGAAACGGTTCGCAGAATTTTTGACTTAAATCTTACACATAGGTTTTTTAGAAAATTTTTCAAAATCCGTTTTTTTACTGGCGAAATAGCGATAATTCCAATACACCCGTACACCTTTTTCAAACGCTTTTGGTATTTCCTAGTGAGCATTTTTCCAATTTTCTTTTTTTTTTGTCAAACGTTTCCTTTTCTAAAAATACCATTCTGAAAACGGTTTATTTTTACTGGTGAAATGACGAAAATAGCTACCAGCAATACTCTGGTATAATGTAACAAACAACACATTATAATTCATTTATTATAATGCATTATTATATTATTATTATAATTATTATGCACGTTTATTTATTATAATTCTCCATTATTTCATATAGTCGTTTGTTTTATAATATTTACAGAATTAACTTCAATACTCGTCGATTTCATATTATTAAAAACCCCAATATAGGTATCTTCCACTTATTTTTTGAAGCAAACCATTATAAGATAATCATTCTATATACACATTCAATTACAATTCAAAACATCTTCAACATTGCGACAATTATTGATTTATTTGTTTAAATTAGTTGTGAACTATAAGCACTTGACTTGTAAAATGCTGTCAAGGAACTATAATTCATCAATTTTTATTGTTTTCAATTAAAGTATAAATATTTTTACTGTGAATTTTCATACAAGTTGTTCCTATTGAAGAGTATATTGAGTTCTGTCACTGATGTTTCGGATTATTTTTCTACAAAATCTTTGGGGTGATAGCCGTTCAATGTCGCTATATTTATATCTGCATCTTAAATCTTAATTTAACTCCTATATTATATATATATATATATATATATATATATATATATAACACTTCGTAGACATATCTCTAATGATTTGGCAAATGTTTTAGAATTGGATTTGGCGAGTCCAAAAAATCGCCTCCCAGAGCATCATACATATAGTTTTTTTTAGAAAATTTTTCAAAACCCTTTCCTTTACTGGCGAAATAGCAACAATTCCCCAAATACCAATTCAATGTTGTCATAGTTATTAATGCATCTGAAAGCCTAATAATAAAACTCCCGGGTATACCTTTCCCCAACGCTTTGGACGACGTGCCGCCTAAGTGGCCACTTACGCCAGGTAGCGCTTTTCCGTTGCAGATTCCCAGCGTACATCGACCCAAATTTTCTTATTTTTTTTGCCAAAAATAGCAGAATATTTTCTGAAAACGTTTTTTTTACTGGTGAAATGACGAAAATGGCTGCCAGTAATACTCTGGCAATCAGTTAAAACCAATGAAACTAACAACTATTTGCACACATTATGATTATCCAATTATAATTCTCCATTATTTCATATAGTCGTTTGTTTTATAATATTTACAGAATTAACTTCAATGCTCGTCGCTTTCATATTAATTAAAAACCCCAATATAGGTATTTTCCACTTATTTTTTGAAGCAAACCATTATAAGATAATCATTCTATATACACATTCTATTGCAATTCAAAACAACTTCAACCAATACATGGCGACAATTATTGATTTATTTGTTTAAATTAGTTGTGAACTATAGGCACTTGTATTGTAAAATGCTGTCAAGGAACTATAATTCATCAATTATTGTTACTGTTTTCAATTAAAAAATTATAAATATTTTTATTGTGAATTTTAGCACAAGTTGTTTCTATTAAAGAGTATATTGAGTTCTGTCAGCATATTTTACATAGATCGCAGGAGTTTTTTTTGCCGTTTTCTTCTCAAAAATAGCAAAAAGTCAGTTTAACTTAGAAAAACATTGTTAATTATTTACTAATTTACATTCTAAATGAAAACAATTTCCATGTCACTTTTGGATTACTTCTGTGCTGCGGTTCGATAATCTCTGCTTGACTTAAAAGAAAAAACTAAACTGAATAAAATATCTTATATTCTCGATAAGCGACGCCTGCTTTATTGCAATAAAAATTTACTATTTCTACTTCATAGCAAACTGGCTAAGAATTACCTTCATTGGTTTCAGAATTGGGCTTAGGAATGAGCCAATGCAATAATCTTTCATAAGTCAAAGGAAGTTTAAACTTGGAGTACTCTGTTTTCATTGGATTCTGGATTATTTTTAGGAATAAGCCAATAATCTTTCATAATTCCAAGGAAGTTGAAACTTAAGTACTCGTACAAGCACTTTTCAGTACAACTGAAATACTACACAATATAGTTCTGGCAACGAAAATACTAAAAAACCACATGAAAACATTCCTGAATTATAAACTGGAAACTTTATCTAAATAACTTTGAATGACAAATACTTTGAAATAAATCGGGAAAGAGTAACCAACAGTCGCAGTATTCGAAGCATTTTATAGTTTCAATTGAAAGTGTGGCATTCAATGATCTATTTTGAAAAATGCCCACCGGAAATACTTAAAGTCAATCCGGGAATATATTAGTCATGAAACACACTTAAATATTATAAGTCTAGCATAGATTTCTTATGTAAATTAATTAATAAATACGATTTTATGACAACTAATTGCAAGTTATGAGTAATAATGAGCGATATTATTTATTATTTACTTAAAACAGCTCAGTTAATATATATATTCGCGGATATACTGTATTTCTCAGGTAAATTATAATATTACAACGCCTAACAGAGTTGTTTGGGAATCCCCTAGATTGCAGATCCGTAACAAAGTATATTAAGACAAAACAAGAATATGGTAGGTATAGTTTATGAAAGGAAATTCCCGAAATTTTTCCACAACGACAATTGTTCGGATTGGAATATCTGAAGCCGAATCGTTAAGAATGCAGAAGGCTTTTTGACAAAAGATTATATTCAAAACACGTGTATTTCAATAGTATAAAATGTTCAAGAAGGATAGAGAATGCGATGAAGACGCAGAGCACTCTGGTCGACCAACCACATCAGCTGATGAGCAACATGTCAACGAAGTCGATTGAGTGTTAGAGACATTACTGGTCTTGTTGGAATACTAGAGGCAGCAGTTAAAATCATTTTAAAAGACCATTAGGGTCTCCGAAAAGTCAAGTCTCGTTTGGTGCCAAAAATACTCAATTTCTTAGAAAAACAGCCTCGCGTGGATGTATGGTTTCTTGCTATCAAGATACGATGAAACGCATTAGAACTGTGGGCGAGATATGGATTAACGCTTACGATCTGGAAACACGCGTTCAATCGAGCGAGTTTCCTAGCCGTTTTATTTGGGGCTTCACAGATTAAGCAAATTGTAGTTAACAGATAAATACTAAGTTACTTTCAAGTTTTGTGCAAAGCTCATTCGAATATGGAATATCTATAGGTCTAAGTTCCAAGGATAACGATTGATTCTTCTCTGGGGACAAATCGGCAATCGATTACCGTGGTGATCATGTTAATAAGGAATATTATTCGAGTGTTATATGTGAAGCAACTCCTCACAGATAAAAGATGTTTCGCTCAAGTGGCCACAATTGTGGAGAGACAACAATTGGTTTTTGCATCAGGATAATACACAGTCACACAACGCTCTCGTACTTCGTGATGCTTTTGCCAAAAATGCGGCTCTTATCGTTCCACAACCAGCTTTTCCGCCAGATTTGGCTGCGTGTCACTTCTGGCTCGTCTTTTTCGATCGATATATCTCTTCGATATAAACGAAATCGAAGAAGGAACTGAAGGCGATGCCGCCAAAATAGTTTTCTCACTGTTTCGAAAACTATAAAAAGTGTCAGAAGGGGACGAAATAGATTTAGAATAATAATTAAAAACTTTTTGCTCACAAATATAATATATTAATAATAAATTATAGTGCAAAAAGATGGAAGAGTTTATTCATCAAGTGATACTTGTATATGGATGTATTATTTTTCGACCCCTGCTTTTACTCAAACGTTTGTCTCAAGACCTGGAAATCAAAAGCATGCATTGTTCCTGGGACGCTCTTTAAATCTGAGTTTGAGTCCAAAATGAGATTAAGAATTTAAACTTTACATGGAAATGAATCCAAAGCGACTTAGAGCGAAACATCTTTTATCTGTGATGAGTTTTTTCCAACTTTGAATGCCTAGTCTGCATCTGACTAGTTTCTTTCCCACACGTCAGGCAAAGATTACTCAAACATTCTATTCCTACACTCTGGCATTACTTACAACCCGAACCTTGCCCAATTCCCTTGTTTTTTTTTCGCCAAATGTACGTTTCCTTATCTAAAAATACGTACTACCATTATCTGCGCCCTTTGGCCCTTTGCAAGCCTATCAAAGGCAATCGTAAAGCGCACTGTCATAGACAAGCCCATAGCCAATTCTCTGCTCTCTCTGCCATGTACACAGCTCCAGGAAATTAGCCACCCACAACTGCATTGGGCCATTCCCGGATCTGTGGCCGCCTGCAAAACGCTGCACAGCTTGAAAGGTTCTCACGTTTTTTTTGTTTTTCTGCCGTTGTTCTTGTTGTGGTTGTTATTTGGCACGCAGTTGGGATTAATTTACGACAGCAATTAAAAATGTCGAGGTATTTTTTTGCCTAGTTTTACCGAGCATTTGGGATACCTGTTTTGTCGGGAGAAATCGCACAGCAAGCGACACAACAAAATTATAAACAAGCGAGACCAAAGAGCGAGCAACAGCAGGAAAATGTGTGGAAAAACAGAAAAACGCAAAAAGCGAAAAGCAAACCCTAACAACGATTACGATAATACCATATTACAATTTGTAGTTATAATAATAATAAGGTAGTTGGTATTTTTATGACCTTGTGATAGATATTCCCATAGACTGGGGCTTTTAACTTGTGCCGCTATCGGCACAGGGGAATTCTTGGAAGAGCTTCAAAAACAATGTGTACACGTAGAGTGGGCATTGTGACGCTGCTGAAATTCCCGATGAACATAGAATATTTGGATTGAAAATAGGACTTCCTACACATATTGACTTAAGATAAGGAATTGCTTTTTAAAATTGTATTTGTTTAAGAATTTTGAAATGCTGTTAAGAGCTGCACCAAAAAGTATGCTATGAATTGTTTGTATTACTTAATTAAGTAAATTATTTATTAATTAAAGTTAATAATGAATAGAAGAGAAATCGATAGTCGTATATAAACAGAATAGTCCAAATGAATTGAGATGTCATTTAAGTTATAATAAATTTAAATAAAAATGAAAAAATATAGACAATTAAAGTATTTAGGTTTCCCCAAAAATATCCTAACTATTCA
Organism: Chymomyza procnemis; assembly: GCA_035046065.1. Lineage (NCBI taxonomy): Eukaryota > Metazoa > Arthropoda > Insecta > Diptera > Drosophilidae > Chymomyza > Chymomyza procnemis. The sequence continues at coordinate 3,290,103 of JAWNOJ010000026.1, forward strand.
AAAATTTAAAGAAGTTATATAAAAATCATACATTTTTTTAAAATTGTAATTGATAAAGTTTTAAAATTATAATTGTTTATAATAATATAATAATAATAATAATTAATAATCATTATTGTATAAAAATATTTTATTATTTTACATTAATATTTATTAATAATATTTTTTAATTTATAATCTTGAAGGTCGTTGGTTCGCGATGACCATGGTTAAGGAGAATACATTTAATTTAAATTCACTATACACTAAATAATAATAGTTTTAAAAATTATATGCCACATTTGTAAAAAAATGTCAAATAATTGGTGTTACAAACAGACCTAACCTAAGAAAATCACTTTCAATTATTTTTTTTAGTTCTAGTATTTTTAGTGCATGAAAATATGCTGATTCTAAAAAAAGGTTTTTTAAAAATTTTAGTAGAATAAATTGTTTAGAATGGTTTTTTTAACCAATTTACTAAACATAAGCAATTTTTTTCTGGTTTTCTAAATAATTAAATAATAATAATAAATTTTTTTTGAAATTATACTTTTGAAAGTTTAAAAAATTATTACAGATTATTGATATACCAAAAAATGTGGGTCTTTTAATTTTAAGGTATATTTTGTGTTTATTTCCAAAAACATATATTTTTTTTATTTACTAAAAGCATTTTTTATTTTTGTTTTTATATTAGATAATTTATAATATTAAAATAAATATGTATTTATTAAACAATTTGTTCGTGTATAAATTTTTTTAATAAAATTTCTGAATAGCCAATTCCAAGCAGCCGTTGGAATTTTTCCATTTTTCTTTAAATTTTAATAATAATAATGAAAATAATCTTACAAAATTTAAATCTTCGTTATTTAAAAATTTGGAAAATTTAAAAAATCATTCAAAAATATTGATAAAACAGAAAATGTAGTTTACAATTTTAAAAAATATTTTTTGTGCTTAAATTTAAAAACATTATTCATTATATTTATCTAAAACTTCAAGTTTTCTCGCTAATAGATAGTAAATAATTATATATAAAAAAAATGTATTTATCAAAGAATTTGTCGATAATTTACAAATTTGTATTAAAATTTAATTTTAGCAAAAAAAAAACTGCCATCAATTTATAAGAAAATATTTTTTTTTTTTTTTTTATTCCTTGTCAAATTATTCTACAAAATAATACCACAAAGTAATACAATTGATGCAGTTACAATTTGACGCTCCTATGTGGAGCATAAGAATATATATATATATATATTTAATTGTTTTTAAATTTTTGAAATCATGTTTGATTTTATTTACTTTTTTCTGTTTCTCGTTTTAATTAAGATAAGCAATACACATTTATTTAAGTAAACCCAATTTTTTCTGACTTCACTTCTCAAATATTTATTATCGATGATATCAAAATTAATATTAAAATTGAATTAATTAAAGAACTTACAAGAAAAAAATCAGCCATCAGTTTTTAAGCAAATATATTACATATACTTTTTTAAAACTATTGAAATCATATTTAATTTTTCCCCTTTTTTTTATTTGTCAATTTACTGAGATAATCAAAATGTCTACGCAAATTAACAATATAATATAGACATATTTATTGAAAAATGTAGCTTTTTCTATAATTATTATTAAATAATTATATTCTAATTTAAAAATTTATTTATTGATCAATTTGTGGTTGAATAATTACTAAAATTTTATGTTAACCATCAAAGTTATATATCATATATATTTCTTTTTAATTTTTTAAATCATGTTTAATTTTTCATAAGTTTTTTCTGTCGTCTCAATTTACATAATTAAAATAAAAATTAAGTAAATAAAATAATTTCCTTATTTTTAGAAAGAATTTTAGAAAATTATAATTAATTGTGGGTAAAGTTTTTTAACTGCATTTTTATCTTCATTTTAGAGTTAAGTTTTTTTGTTTGTTTGCATTTAACATAAAAAAATAAATTTCAAAAAGCAAATCTGCTGACAGGCCAACAAAAGTAAGCTTTTGCTTATTAAATCCGCAAACGACTTATTTTTCGTTAATTAATAATTTAACAAAGTATTATTAGTTGAATTTTTTTTTAATAATTCTATTTACCTTTTACAGCTGCAAAAAGCACCACAAACACCAACAAAGTCCAACTGCACTTGATGTACCACATATTGTCTTTTATTTAGAATTATTTTTTAATTTCAAATATATCTTTAACAATATTTTTCGTTTAATTTTTAGACGTACACCGACTGCTCTATACTCTGAAGCGCGCACAAATATAGACAACACTTTATTGCTCAATTTCTGCGGAATTTTCTGTAGAATTTTCTGTGTTTTTTTAGTAATTCCTGTCCTAGCACTTTTTCGAATTGCCACAGATATGCGGTGCACCAGTGGCTTTTATAGTCTGTCTAGTGTAGGCGCTGCAACGGTACCAGCATTTACCGTTAGTCAGACCCACATAAAAATCCATAGATAACGGCAACCAATGCGCAAACACGAAGCTCGTCACACTGAAAACGAAGCAAAAAACGAAAAAGTCAAGACACGAAGTGTTGCCCGCCAATGAGCGTAGAGAGAGTTAAAGCAACAAAAAGCCGACGAACAAATGAATGGCCCCATGGGCATGACATTAAAAGGGGGCGACATACTGACAAGTTTGGAGCAGGGAGTGTGGCGTGGGCGCGCTCTGGACAGGAAGTAACGTTTATCGCAAGGGGACACATGCAGGTGTGGGGTGTTATGTGCGTGGCGCAAAGTCTGCGGGTGTGAAAAGTTATGAATGTTTTGTGAAATTTGATGGAGTTAACTTGTTGCGCGGGAGCAACTGAGTGTGTCAGTGTGCGTGTGTGTGTGTGTGTGTGTGTGTGTGTGTGTGTGTGTGTGTGGTGTGTGTGTGTGTGTGTGTGTGTGTGTGTGTGTGTGTGTGTGTGTGTGTGTGTGTGTGTGTGTGTGTGTGTGTGTGTGTGTGTGTGTGTGTGTGTGTGTGTGTGTGTGTGTGTGTGTGTGTGTGTGTGTGTGTGTGTGTGTGTGTGTGTGTGTGTGTGTGTGTGTGTGTGTGTGTGTGTGTCCATGCTGAACTCCCACACAGTTGCAGCTTAACTGAAATTCATCTTACGCACAGTTTGCTGACGTAGGAGCTGCCAGCTCAATGTGTGTCAGTTCTTGCTCTTTGCACTTTGCTCTTTTTACTACCTACTCCCCGCGTGTTCTCTTTTGCAGTTTTAATTATGCGTCTTCGAATAGATTGTACCTGAACTGTTTAAAAATATATAGTGGATAATTTTGGAAACTTGTTCGGGACATAAAAAATTAAATTGTTAACATGAATATTACGTTTACGTAATATTGTGTAATATTTATTGTGCAATTACGCAAGAGTTAGCGTTGAATGGAGTATCTTGTAGCTATGGATGCAAATAGCCCTGGCGAAAAGTTAACCTGATGAAAAAAAATGATGAAGCTATTTTTAGTCGTCATTTTGCTTTTAATTTGGATCACATAAGTGTTACACTCATATTGTTGAGTATTGTTTCTTGGGAAGTTGTTGTTCTATGCCGTATTATTCCAATTTTGTACTTTTCTTTATTCTATTTTTTATATCTAATTTTTGCACAGTTGCTCAAGTCGGGGGCCATTTAAAGCTTGCGCTTCTTTCCTTATAATGTGGTATAAGTCTGAACAATGACGATTCCATTTCTCTTAGGGTAAATGCTCGTTAAAAACAGCAAAGTTTTTGCCATCGATTCTGATAATGTAAATATGAGCAGTGGAACAATTTATGACCTCGTCGGGTCCAGCATAACGAGGGCTTCAAAGTTTTGTATCAAAATTTGTACATTTACTGAGTTATATTTTTTTAGATTTTAAGCTAGCAGGTTCAATCCTAACAATGTGGCGTTATATATCCAGATAATGGAATTCTATTTCACTTCTGATAAATGTCGTTCGTAGGGCTCATAATATCTGGTTTAAGTATAACATAAGAGCAATAAGATATATAAATTGTTTGATATGATGAGCTGATCTTACTGCACGCATGTGCTTACAGACTTTTTCACATTTTTTGTGAAATTATTGCTCTACGCCGAATTAAAAATTGTACAAAAATTTGAACAATTCACCAAGTCGGGAGCGAATTTGAGCTTGCGACTTTGTTCCCCAGACTTAGCCGTCTCAAAATTGTTGTCTCAGTAAATTAATTATTTCTTAAACCTTACAGTTTCCTAAATATTCTCGGCTGATCAACCCAGCAAAGTAAAGCAACACGCGCAGCCGTTGTTTTTCAAAATTAACAGTTGTCCGTCTCAACCTATCGATAAAAGCCAGATGCAGCTCTGTTGTAATATAGGCAACCTATCGATAGAACCCATGCAATTTATCGAAAACTGTCGAAGACTGCCTTGGTTTTCTTCAAAAATCCAAAATATATTTTACGTGCCAAGGGATTCTATTGCTGCACGAATACTCTGCAAAGGTCGCTTAAAGGCAGCGACCCCTTACCCAAGTTCAGACAACTGCAACCTATCGATAAAAGCCCAATGAAACAATTTTTATTTATAACTCATTTAATTAAAATGAAAAACGCCACTGAACAATTCCTTGTGTTGTGTGTGCGTGTGTGGAACACGCCTATTTGTGTTGGTTGAATATTTTGCTACCAAATTCAACATTTCATCGTAATCATTTTATTTCGAACGCTATCCCTTGTTGCTGAGATATATCTGTTGTTGTTGTTGTTGTTGTCACCGTCGTCGTTGTCACTGCTACCGCCGTCGCATTTCCTGTTTTGCCACCATTGTTGATTTGTTGTTTATTGTTTTATTTTTAGTTGTTTGGTTGTTGCAGCATGCTGCTCCTTGTTGCATGCTGCTCGTGTACGCCTCCCCTTGTTTCTTGTACGTGTTGATTGTTGTTGGTTGCAGCCATGATTTGTTTGTTGTTGGTTGTTGCAGCCATGATTTGTTTGTTGTTGGTTGTTGCAGCCATGATTTTTTTGTTGTTGGTTGTTGCAGCCATGATTTTTTTGTTGTTGGTTGTTGCAGCCATGATTTTTTTGTTGTTGGTTGTTGCAGCCATGATTTTTTTGTTGTCGGTTGTTGCAGCCATGATTTGTTTGTTGTTGGTTGTTGCAGCCATGATTTGTTTGTTGTTGGTTGTTGCAGCCATGATTTGTTTGTTGTTGGTTGTTGCAGCCATGATTTGTTTGTTGTTGGTTGTTGCAGCCACGATTTGTTTGTTGTTGGTTGTTGCAGCCATGATTTGTTTGTTGTTGGTTGTTGCAGCCGTGATTTGTTTGTTGGTTGTTGCAGCCGTGATTTATTTGTTGTTGGTTGTTGCAGCCGTGATTTATTTGTTGTTGGTTGTTGCAGCCGTGATTTATTTGTTGTTGGTTGTTGCAGCCGTGATTTGTTGTTGGTTGTTGCAGCCGTGATTTGTTGTTGGTTGTTGCAGCCGTGATTTATTTGTTGTTGGTTGTTGCAGCCGTGATTTATTTGTTGTTGGTTGTTGCAGCCGTGATTTGTCGTGGATTGTTGCAGCCGTGATTTGTCGTGGATTGTTGCGGCCGTGATTTGTCGTGGATTGTTGCAGCCGTGATTTGTCGTGGATTGTTGCAGCCGTGATTTGTCGTGGATTGTTGCAGCCGTGATTTGTCGTGGATTGTTGCAGCCGTGATTTGTCGTGGATTCTTGCAGCCGTGATTTGTCGTGGATTGCTGCAGCCGTGATTTGTTGTGGATTGTTGTTGTTTTCATTGTGGATTGTTGTTGTTGTTTTCATTGTGGATTGTTGTTGTTGTTTTCATTGTGGATTGTTGTTGTTTTCATTGTGGATTGTTGTTGTTTTCATTGTGGATTGTTGTTGTTTTCATTGTGGATTGTTGTTGTTGTTTTCATTGTGGATTGTTGTTGTTGTTTTCATTGTGGATTGTTGTTGTTGTTTTCATTGTGGATTGTTGTTGTTGTTTTCATTGTGGATTGTTGTTGTTGTTTTCATTGTGGATTGTTGTTGTTGTTTTCATTGTGGATTGTTGTTGTTGTTTTCATTGTGGATTGTTGTTGTTGTTTTCATTGTGGATTGTTGTTGTTGTTTTCATTGTGGATTGTTGTTGTTGTTTTCATTGTGGATTGTTGTTGTTGTTTTCATTGTGGATTGTTGTTGTTGTTTTCATTGTGGATTGTTGTTGTTGTTTTCATTGTGGATTGTTGTTGTTGTTTTCATTGTGGATTGTTGTTGTTGTTTTCATTGTGGATTGTTGTTGTTTTCATTGTGGATTGTTGTTTCAATTGTGGATTGTTGTTTCAATTGTGGATTGTTGTTTTAATTGTGGATTGTTGTTTTAGTTGTGGATTGTTGTTTTAGTTGTGGATTGTTATGCAGCTCCTTTGTTTCTCTTTCTGCTAGTTGTTTGTCGTGTAAACATATCTGATTGTATAATGCATTTCAATTGTGATGTTGGGTTTCGTAGGAGTGGGGGGGGGGGGGGGTTTGATAGGGGGAGAGTTACTCTAATTTGGCCAAAATTTCCGACTCCCGAAAGAGTACGTACTCCCGCTTGTCATCGATATCGACTTTTGTGCCGCCATATTTCGGGAGCAGTACCCTGTCGCCTTCCTTAACGCCAACTGGCAAAAAACCAGAACCCACGGGATTCCGTGCACCAGGGCCAACGGCTATAACTACGCCCTGCATTTCCTGTGGCACTGAGTCCTCCGGCAGCAGTATACCTCCAGCAGTAGTTGTCTTTACCGCCGCACGTCGTATCAGTATGCGATCCAACATTGGCAAAACCTTCTTTATCATGTTCGGCATCTTTGCAACACCTCAAGGGTACTCCGCACCGCTTGGCACTAAAAAAAAACAAATTTTTTTTGTAATTTTTTTTTTTCTAAATTTTTTTTTTCTGAATTACATTTTTTTTTTTACTCACAATATTATTTGTGTATGTGTTTTTATTTTCAAGCTTAGATGCGTCCACGTCGGACAACAGAAAACTAATGAAACAAATACAAATTCAATTGAGCAGGTAAGTTTTTGTTTGACATTTAAAGCAAATCATTGCCAGTTTCAAAAAATATTTTTTTGTGTTTTTGTTTGTCTGGCAACTCTAATCTAAGCAGCCATCGATTTTAGGAAAAAAAAAAGAAATGCTACTTTTGCGATGCAGTGCAGAGTTGCAAAAAAAAATAAAATAAAAGCCCTTGACTATGGTCTTCGCCCTAAAGGCATGGAGTATGGATATGTTATGTCTCCATTAATAGCTGTTCGTTGAGAACAGGAACCTACAGTTTATAGACACAGCTGCGAATGCATCTCATACAACTTTGCGCGAGTTTTTTAAGGAACCTGCTTTTATTATAAAAGAAATATTCCACGAAACGCAGTTTTTATACGAACCTTACAAACTATATTTATTTTTGGCTTTGTAACAGTGACAAAGTAAATTAAAATGAAGTTTCTACTCAATTGAGTTAGGTTAAGAATAGCCATCTGATGACCGAGAATATAAAATCGTTGACTCGGCCTTGTCGTTCGTATGCACGAAGAAGTTGCAGCGAAGAAGGTTTTCAATGGAAAAGCCGACAAAGAAAGACGAAAGGCACGACCAAAACTAAAATGGAAAGACTAAGTGGAGGAGGATCTATCTTCACTTGGAATTACCAACTGGAGAAGGTGCGCGCGCAAAGCAGGGGCGCCTAACGAGAGCTTATGAAGTCGGCTGTAACTCCATGACGGGTTATGATGACCAATTAAGGTAAATTAACAAAGATTTAAGCGAATACTTTGGTCGTCGCTTTTAAAGGGATGTAGGTATTTCTATGAATAGCTGTTCTAGCCGAATCCGAACGGCGGTGTCTTTGAGATTTTCCTAGGTAAGGTAAGTCGCGTCTAATTATTTGCTAGCTCTCCCACAGATACGACAACAATTTTTCTAATATATTTCAATATTTCTGCATAAAATACTTACCTTTCTAACGCTGTTTTGGTGGCACGCTATAATTTTTTCCCGCAGCAGTACTTGGTTGCAAGACGTCTGCTTCGAAATCCTCGTTCACGATTTCCAACTGAAGTTATAGAAAGTGATTTTGTGTAAAGATGTTTGTGTTGAAATGTGAGGCACAAAAAAAAAATATGATTGAAAAAGCAAAACTACTTTTTTTTATAATTTTTGACAGTAAAATCCTGCACACTTTTATTGCTTAGATACTCAACTTTTTGTTGTGCTGCGTATGATTTTTCACAAACATAAAACCACTAATAAATGGGTTGCCTTTTATATTTCGGGATTGGGCAACTCTAATGTTGCAATCGGGCAAGTGACAGCTCTATCGTGAGGTTTGGCATTTTTGAGGTTAAGTACTCAGTATGTTTTGACATATTGGCGCTGTGTTGTTTATACAAACCTTAAAGATTTATCTCGATCAAAAAATAAAATTATATAAACATTTTCGTGCGATTATTTTTTACAATTTTCGAATTATGAATTACCTCAACAATAGTACATGGATGAACCTAATTCACTTTTTGGCGATGAAGCTATATCAAGGGGCGGTGCTTATATATGGTCTGTGGTATGATGAATTCAGCCGAGATCGTAGTTCACTTCAAGACGAACTTCGCGGAATTTTCCTCCAAAATTAGTTGTTGTTCCGAAAACCATTAACAATCATCATGAGACCTATGGTAAGATTGAGACTGATTGATTGTCGTTTGGTCGAAAGAAATGCTCGAAAAAATACTATCGCGGTGCTTCGAATCACGTCTGTGATATCGTTATAGGTGATGAATCATGGATTTACGCGTATGAGCTCCAAAGTAAACAGCAGTCGACTGAATGGGTGTTTCAAACAGAGCCAAATCCAACAAAAGTTTTCCGCGCGCGACGCACTTTCAAGCAGAGTCCCTATTTTTTTAGGAAAAAGCGAACATGTCGCAACCGTTCTACTAGAACAACGCAGAACAGTCAATGCTGCCAGTTATTTTCCAAGAAATCAGGAAAACCAACCATTGAAGACGATTCACTCTTGACAACGACAATGCGAGCTCTCACATATCGGCTGAAACGATTTCATTTTTGAGCACTCAAAACAGTGAGTCAACCGCCATATAGTCTTAATTTTTAGAAAATAAAATGAGAGAGGTCAAAGTTTTTTGACAGCTGAAGAAGCGATTTTTGGAGATACCTCAATCAGAGTGACAAATGTGCTTTGACAATTGGTTCAAACGCATGTAAAATTATATAGATCTTAATGGGGAATATTTTGAAAAACAATAAACTGATTTTCAATGATTAAATTTATTTTTATTTTCTAATCCTGAATATGTATATACGTTTACTTACAGCAGATTATATTCTGTGGCTATTAATTATTTAGTTCTTAAACTTTTTCGTTAACAATTTGTTGGTGTCAATTTTAGGTTCAACTCTTTGTTTATATTTGTTGTTCAAGAACAAAAAATTTTAAAGTCTTTAAAAACACATTTAATAAAGTAATAATACCTTCTCAATTTATTCAAATATTAGGTGTAGTGAAAAGAAATCCATTATTTATCCAATAGTTGGCGCTATTTATCTGTATCCCTCGTTGTATGACTACGATCGGATACCGAAAGATGGTGCTGGCACGATGACATTTTGTACTAAATTCGTTTTTCTGACATTTTTATATTTGGTTGATTCAGTTTTGTTTGAGCACGCTCAGCAAGGCATATGTGGGGCCACCCTAAAGGTTATCAGCGCTGCCTGTGTCGTGGGCCATCTCACGTGCTCTCTCGACATCAAAGTAACGGTACATAACAGTTTTGCTACCGTTAGTAACTGTTAATGTGTGTCCGTTAGTCCGTTAGTTGGTAATTGGTTTGTTTTTGTTTTTGTTTTGATTAATTCCTCATGTTGGTGCAGCAGTCAGCGCCACCTGTTGGCATTTTTGTGTACTACACGCTGTGTCGGCATTAGCGGTCTCTCTCTCTCTCCCTATGTGTGCGTGTGAGTGTGTGTTGGTAGCAAAAAGTTTTGTTTCCGGCCATAACTGCAGTCAGCTGTGTGTGTGTGAGTGTGTGTGTGAGTGCGTGTGTGTGTGTTTTAGCCGCATTTAATGCTGGCAGCAATTTTGTTTACATTTCTTTTTTTTTTTTGTTTTGTTTTGCGGATTTGGTTCGCCGCTCGTAAATCAAAAACTTCACACTCTTTTACGTCATTTTCGACGTGTGTGTGTGCGTGTGTGAGTGTGTACGTCTGCGCCTGTATGTGACGCTTCCTTTACGGCTTTTTGGCATTTAATGTGCGAAAACAACAAACATTTATACCGAGATACCAATGGCCCTATTTGGTTTTTGCCAGCTTAACGTGACGTTGGTTAACTTTTTTTTCTGCTTGCGTTGCGAACCTTTTTTCACTTTCGCTTTTACTGGCAATGCGCGTCGTTTATGGTAAGATATATTGAGATATTGAAATGACGCATTATTAGAAAATTTATGAGCCAACCAACGACTATGGGCTAGTAAACTTTCTAATCGTATTCATAGCACTGGCTGCAATCAAAAGCACACAAATTGCATGCTACCAGCATTGTCACATATTGCACAACGGCTTGGTTGGTATGTCATGCTGCGTTCACACTGTGGCACAGCGTCACAGCACGTTGTGACGCAACTTTAAAATGAAAACATAACAAAAATGCTACCATAGCTAAATCATTTTTAAAGATCTGTGCTTAATGATTTAAAAAGTATGCGTTTTATTTTATTAGTCTTTAGAAGCCAAAGTTTTTGAACTTAAGATACAGCTCAATTAAAAAAAAAAACATTATATATATAAAAAAATGCATATATTTAAACTTGCTTACCACCAACTTACATGCGCATACCGCTTCGATTTAGATTATTTTATATTTTATGTTAAGCGCTCGTGGGGAAGAAGTAAAAAATTATATTTTGCTTACATCTACAGTTTTTTCTTCACGTTATCAGAACTTAATATGGAATTTTTTTAATACTTGCTTTGATTTTCTATAATTTTCCAGAAAGATTTAAATATATTACGCAAATTTTTTTTTAAGTATTAAAACATATTCTTACACTCTAAAATCAATTTTTATGGCATTGCTGCTCATAGGAATAGGAGTATTGGATATATATAGAAATTTGGTGAAAAATTTAATTTCTAAATTAAGAAAGTTGTTATGAAATATTGTGTGAATATAAAAATACTATATATGGGCAACTGCTACAATTGACAAGCCATTGCTATGAGATTTCTATTTCGCACGATTAAGCAGTTATCCAAAAAATGGCAAATAAAATTAAATCATAAAAGTTAACTCGAGCTAGAAATGCTTTTTTAATTAATTTTAAAAGAAATTACAATATAATTTCGCTACTATTAAATTTTGTTTTACTTTTGTTTTGAAGCCACTATTGTTTTTTCTTGTTCGTTCTAAAGAGTTGTGAAGTGTGCAATACTGTAAAAAATCGCGATACAAAATAATCCTCTAAATAAACGTTTTCGACTTATTACTTCGAGACTATTTTCAATTGTACTGTAATAGACATAGCCTTCTTTAAATAGTTTCCTTAATCTGCTCGACTTTATTTTATTTGTGGGCCTCGCTAGCATAGTGGTAGCGCACTTATCTTTAAATCGAAAGGCCGTTGGTTCGATTCTGCCCTGCAACACTGCTGCATTTAAATAGATGCTTTTTAGCTACAAAAATCACTATTAGTAAGGTTTACCGTCGTTCGGTTACGGCTATAAACTGTAAGAAGTTGTACTCTTCGAACAGCTCCTAATGGAGATATCTCCACCAAAGGGAATTAAAATACTTAAATCGCTCGCCTTTGGAGCGATGACCATACTTATAGGGAAATAAATTTATTTATTTTTAAGAAAATTAAAAGCTTCCATAGTCTGCCGGAATCACATTCATATGCTGGTTTTCGATACTGACAATGCATGATAAACCAATGGTTCAAGTGAGATGTGAGAAATTGCATAAAAAGGCGTCTTCAGACATTGCACTCTGAGCCATATATATCACGTCATGCGTCATTTATATTGCTATAATGCCTTCAATGTATCTAAATAAAGTATTTCCCTAATAGTTCCTAAACTAAATAATCGTTAAGAATGTTTTTTTTTTCTTCTAATTTTTCGACATAAAACAAAAAGTTGCAGTGTACATTTTCACACCATCCACATATACCAGCACATTAGATCTGCCACCAACGCTCTGCAACATTTTGTGACGTCAATGTAAACATTATATAATATTGACACACAGCCAACAATGTGTGGTGACTTGCGGTCAGTGTAAACATAGCATTAATGTTGATAACAATCGTAAAAAAATTTTCTATTTGACTAAAAAGCTTAGTGCAGTTGATTTTCTTTTTCCATTTGCTTGATTGCATTTTTCATATTGAAATTTACTTGAGCGCATTACTCATACGCCGCGTTGTCGTAGCGGGTACAGTGGTGGCATTTCCATTGGTTCTGGCGTGTGTGTGTGTGTGTGTGTGTGTGTGTGGAAGTAGACGACCTTGGGCACATCATTATCATTCATTAATTCACATTACATTCATGCAGCCACGCGCATATATATACAAATGTTTATACAAAAACATATATACAATTCTTATACATATTAAATCGATAAAAATTTGCTTATGCGCATTTCAATGAGGCGAAATTACAATTTTTTGCCAAAATTGGCTAAAACACTTACGTAAGTGAATCCTTAGCAGTTGCAGTTCGCTATATAAAAATAGGCATTACAATTAGGACCCCGAAATGGGCTTTATTATGTTAATAGATAACGTTATACACACATGTGCAGATAAATAACTTAATATAAGAAGAAGTGGCATTTAAACACGCTTTTCGTTTTGTCTGGGAAGGTTGGTGGTAATATCAATAATGTTACTTATTTGGTAACTTTTTTGGGGGGGGCATTGACTGAAGCTTTCTGCTCTATTTAGGATCTATGAATAAATATTTATATATAGATGTATGCATATATATAATTTATGCGCTTATGGCTTCACAGTACAGTTGACAATTCACAGTAGTTGTTAAGCTATTTTTACTTTAATTTTTATTTTTAATAATTATATTTTTCTTAAAACTTATGCCAAATTTAGGAGTTTACTTAACTTTTCTTTTAATTATACATGTTAATATCTTATATATTATTGTAAATCTAAAATGTAAACACTTTTAATATAAAAAAAATAACATTTATACTGCTAAACAATTTTCAAAACAAAAAAAAAATTTTTTAACAATGCAAATATTTTGATAAAAATTAATTATTTAAGTTAATAATCTAAAATATTACATAAAAAAATATATATATACATATATCTAAAATGAAACCGCTTTGAATAGAAAAGAATAGATTTAGTGTTTAACATTTTTGAAAGTAAACAAATTATTTATAAATAATACAAATAATTTGTAAAATACACAAACGGATTAAAAATTATTTACTTATTCTTCTTAGCGCTTTTGAAAAAAAATGTTAATTTTAAAATGAGGCTTAAAAAATTTGCTTGAAAACTTACATTTTATTTAAATATTGATTTTCGACGATTTTTGGAATTTTGTTTTCGATAACTCTTAAAAAAAATATTTTTGTTTTTATTGAAAATTTATTTCAAATTTACAAAATATATTTGTTTTAGTTGTAGCTCAACATTTTTCAAGCTGTATTTATAAAAAATAAAATCATTTTTTAAATGTTTTGTTCCAAGTTTTGTTAATTGTTTTTTTTTTTTTTAACTTTATGTGCATGTAAAACGATTACAAGCAAATGTTTTACTGTTAATTTTGCTTTACGATAAAATTGAAATTGATATATAAAAAATTTGGTTTAAAATAATTGTTTGAAACATTTTTTGGTTTAAATATTTTTCTCCGCGAAATCACAATGGGTGATTTGTCATAAATTCCATAATATTTGCATATATAAGTAAGAGTTTCTTAAGATTTTTCAGAATTTAACGTTATCAAATCATCTTCTGTCCAACCCTTCGCTTATGCTCCCTACGTTGTGGTATTTGATCTCTGCATTCTTCGGCGGGTACTTTTACTTTTCTATTTTTAAGTAATATTTCTTTTCCGAATCATTACATCGTATTGCTGAGTTTTTAAAAAAGTTGAAGTTTTTTTTTTACTTTTAACCGGCGCTAAATCCGGTAATCAATCGTGGATCTTTGAAGATGTTTGGGATGTGCCTCGGGCTCAATAAGATGGTAAGATAGCTATTATGTGACTGTTTGTCTTTTAGCAGTCTCGTACACAAGGCTGAGTTGCTGTTTTCAATCCCAAACACCATATGGGGAATATATTTTAATAATTAATTTATTAGAGTTTGAAAACTCTTAAATAAATAATAAAAATGTCATAAATGCAAATTAAGCTAAAAAATTAATGCAAAATGCATTTAATTAAGAAAAAAATATTAAGCATAAAATGGTTTCACTTAAAGACTCAATATTATGGTAAGAAAGCCTCAAGTTGGATTTTACTGATTTCTTTCCCTGACAAATTTTTTACGGAAAAAAATTTAAAAAAAAAAAATTTAAATAATAAATAAATAAATTTTAAAATCAGGCAGTTTAAAAAGAAAAATATGTTGAATTTAACAAAATTAGAAATGAACTAAAAACTATATACTAAAAATTAAATATATAATCCAAAATTAAATATTTTATATTTTTCGTTATAACAAATATGTTAAATCCCAAAATTGCTTTACTTAAAGACAAAATATTTAACTTTTAAAAATAGAATAATTTATTAATTAACAAAGAAAATAAAGATTCTAATAATTAAACTTAAACTATAAAAAATATTAAAAACTAAATTTTATCTGTTATAAAAAAAAAATTTATTTAATTTATGGTTATTATGATTTATAAATAAATCAAATTAGTGCTCAAAATGATTAAAAAATAATAAGAAAAATACTCGTTTTTGGCGTAAATTTCACATTATATTAAATTTAATTTATTTATTAAATATTTTAAAAAATATGCAATTCATGTCATTGAAGACTTTTGAAAAATATTTGTATTTTTTATTTTGCTTAAAATCAAAATTACTGAGTGATAGTAATACAATAAGAATAAAATTGAAAACCTTAAAAATTCAAATAATTTTTTTTATTTTTCACATTTTTTAACTTATATCTTAGAGATTAAGAGATATATATTCATTTTCTGCGCCAAAACGACTGAAATTTACAATTTGTATGTATGAGTTACTTACATTTTGAGATTTAATCTTATCCTTAATATTTTTCATAATCTGCGCACGCATAAACGCTCTCATAGGGGCGTAAACCAAGTTTATTTTTTATTATTATAATAGAAGAATTTGCATAAATTGACAGTTTCTTTTTATTTGAAGCTATCAACCCGCAATTTATTAAATTTACAAAAGTTTTTTTTTATTTTTTTTCAATTTTTCTCAGTTTATAAAAGTTGCATAAAATATGTTTTATTTCCATAAAAAGAAAGGAACAAAACAAAAAAATAGCTAAATAGGCAAGATTTGTTTTATGCTAAAGTTACTTTTAGCACTAATTTCTGACATCATTTGTTTTACTTAAAAAAAGTTATACACAAAGTTCTTACATTTTAATAACAAATTAATGGAAAAAAAAACTAAGTTCTGTGGTGGCTTTACTTAGATTTATATACATAATAGCTTGTGCCTGGCACGTGTCTACGACATGAAAGACTAGTTTATCATTTTATCATTATGTCACTATATCAATTTTGTTTCTTTTTTTTTGTTTTTTGTTCACGTTTTCATGAATGAAAACAAACTACTTACACATTTTGCTATATTTAGTTGCCTGGTATCTATGAAAAATGCTTAGAATTAGTTTGGAAACACTGGTAAACAAAATTAAGCTCAAATTTAATGCTTTTAAGGACAGAAATTTTTACGCTTCCTCTCTCTGCCCAAATTCACGCCTGCTGAAATTTTATAATTTAGTAATTTCACCTAAAAATTGTTCGCTAAATTTAAATCGTTAAATAAATGGTTTTCTATAGCTCAGAATTCGAAGGTGGCACTGCAATCCTGAGACGCTTTAAATGTTCACGACAAGCTACGGCACAAACTGCTCTCCACTTGAAAGTTATTGAGAAATGACTGTCTGATTGGTGACTCAAAGTAAACGAGCTCTTCCTTCCTACTTTACTTTATTTTGACTGACGTCTTACATGACGTAGACACATCGAAGCAAGAAGAACACAAAGCTCAAACTAAAAGCTAGTAAGCTACATTAGCTTCTTGGTGTACGTTCTCCCCTAAGATCGAAATATAAGGTTCTACTCCATAACTGCGTCTTAAAACCGATCTGAACTTACAGCAGTGTAGAAATCATCCAAAGAGCCCAATCGAAGATCCTGAGAACCATCAACGGTGCACTGTGGTATGTTCATAATGAATCCAGAGGGATTTATGCATACCTTCATTCAGAGGTAAAATGGAAAAATATTGCAGCAAATTACATGCCTATCCTAGAGCCTATCCTAAACTCATATCAGTTGCAATAGTCACTGTTACGTAGTTCAGTAAATTTTTAAGATTTGTAAACTTGTTGTTAGTTTCATAATGAGAAGATCCAATACATAGAGCAACGCATAAAAAAAGGAGAACCTCAAAATCTGAATGTAACTGCACGTACAGCATTGACTGAAAAATTTTCTTTTTTTCGTCAAAAATCAAAATATTACAAAACCGTCAAAGAAAAATGCTACTCTGCGCAAATTCACGTTCGTCGGCAACTAATATTTCAACAATTTCACCAAAAAAATGTTAACAAATCGTTAAATAAATCGAAAGACGCGAAAAACTGATAGTAACTAAGAACACAAGGATGACCCATGCTGAAAAATGTTCTATTATTTTTTCGTAAAAAATCAAAATATCACAAAACCGTTAAAGAAAAATACGCCTGCGCGCAAATTCGCGACTATCGACATTTTAAAATTTGAGAATTTCACCAAAAAAAATTTACGTTTTATACAGGCTTATATTTCGTAAAAAATTTAAATATCACTAAACCGTCAGAAAAAATACGACTCTGAATAAATTTGAGTTTTCTGGCATTAAATAATTTATTAAAAATTTCACCAAAAAATATACGATAAATGTAAATCCTTAAATATGAAGACATGAAAATCTGACTATAAACTTCAGTACAGCGTTGACCCGATTTATACTGTCTTATTTTTCGTACCAAATCAAAATATCACAAAACCAGCGCGTTTGTCGCACTAATAATTTCACAAACAAAATTTACGCAAAATCTAAATCGTTTGTAAGTTCAAAAATAATATAAAGACGTGAAAAGCTGGGTGGCTATAACTGTGAGTAAAACGAATACTCGATTTATCTGAACAAATTTGCTTGCGCCTATCGACATTTTATAAACTAATAATTTCGCCAAAAAATTTACGCAAAATCTAAATTGTTAAATAAATCAGTTTTGAAGCTAAAAAATTATAAAGACATGAAAATCTGACTATCACTATCTGAAATCACAATATCACAAAACCCTCTAACGAATATACGCCTTTGCGCAAATTCACGTTTGTTGCTATTTTACAACTTATTCATAATTTCACCAAGAAAAATTAACGCTAAATTTAAATCGTTAAATAAATCGTTTATCAGCTATAAAAAAAATACGAAGACGTCAATATCTGAGTAGACCCAGACGTTTACGGAGATGACCCACTTAAAAATGTCTTATTTTTCATAAAAAATCAAAACCGTCAAGTCAGTGACCCATGACCCTACCATAAACTTTATGCTCTCGCCCAAGAGAGAGAGAGAGAGAGAGAAAGAGAGAGCATTAAATTGATTGCAAATTTTTGTTCACCAGTGTAATGGATTAGGCATTAGGAGCATGTAGTACTTGCATTTAATGTCAGCACATTAAGGAAAGGAATGAAAAAATAAAATATCATCATTATCATTTTATAGGTAATATCTAATGTTTAAATAATGAACTTTTAATAATAGCTTTGTGCTCGCACACACACACACACACACTCAGGCACACACACATCAACACACACATAGAAATAATAAACAGAAAACTAGTACTAAATGCTTTGGTACTAAGTTGGAAAATACAATTACTAAATCAAAGAAAAACAAAGCTTTCGAGTATTACAATAAATTAACATTAGGAAGTAAACTAAGACTAAACAACAATAAAGTGAGAGCGGGAGAGATAGATGAAGCGCGCTGGCGAGAGCACACGCTAGACAGAGTGAGCGAGATTGATGGTTGCGAAAAGCAAGGTAACGCAAAGAGAGAAAGGTCGTGTGTGCAAGTATGTAGTTTACAATTAGATACAAATCGTAAAAACCAAGTTCAACGACGACGACGACGACGGCAACTGCGACAACGACGACCAGTTTGCAGCTTGCCGCAGGTGATAAATATTAAATATATATGTATTACATATAAACATCTATAATTATTTACTAGATAATGCATTAATTATAACAATTTACGATACTACTAGTTGGGGCTTTGACTGCAGCAGACGATCATTGAGCGCGGTCTACGAAGAGAGACACATGAAAAATAAAAAACAAAAGTGCATTAACTTTCGTGTAAATCGCAAATATATGCAACAAAGCGCGCCGCGAAACTTACCTGTAAGAGGGACTGCTTGGTCTGAGGTTCATTGGACTCTATGGACTCTCTTTGTGTGGATGAGTTGAGCGTTGTGGTGCGACGTAAGCGGCGAGATTCCAAGTTATGGCGCGAATTGAGTGAACCTTTTAATGATTTTTTGCCAAAGAGCACGGCCTGCGAAAAAAGAAAGCAAAGCTATGAAAGAGGTATATCGTGAGAAATACCTAAAGTAAGCAAGAAAACGATTTTTTCACGAATTTCTGGCACTTTTATTTTGTATTTTTAATTTTTAATAAGCCCAGACCAAGTGTACTTTTTCTTTCTTAATACCTTAGATGTTATTGATAGTTTTAGATTTTTTTGAAATTCCAGATATTAAGAAGTTGTTAGCAGTTTAAGAAATTTTCAAAGGTGTAAGAAATTGTTTGAAATACTAGTCATTTTAGAAATTTCAGAAATTTTAAACTTGAAATTTTAGAAATTCTACGAGTTTCAGAAATCTTAGAAATCCTAAAATTATCAAAAATTTTAAAAATTCTAGAAAACTAAGAAAATTTAGAAGTTTCTTTGATGTTATTGATATTTTTGATATTTTTTATGTTTTCGATATTTTTGATGTTTTCAATATTTTCGATGTTCCTGACAAATTAAATGTCACTTCACAAACGTCGATCATTTACGAGTCGATCAGGTATGGATTGTTTGGTGCTATTTATTATTGCTTTTTATCATGAAACATTGGGGGAACTTTACAACAATATTCATTATTAGCAATAAAAAACCAGTCATCGAATAATCTTCTATTTGCGCATAACTGACTTGAGATTTCTACATTGATGCTTTGTGAAAATTGTCATCTAAAAGAACTATAATTTCTTTAAGAAATTAAAAATAGATTTTCTTTAAACCGATTAATCACATGCACAGAAATTAATTGCTATTTTTAACATTTTTACGAGTTGTTTTTCTGCAATTTTAAAGGCACTTAATTTTTTATTACTAAAAAAATGTTGCAGTCATTAAAAGTATTTTCAAACAAGAGCTATTAATTGCTGTTTTTCACATGCTCCTAAAAAAAATGCTATACATTGTTATTAACTTGCAGAGACTCTCAAGTTCTTAAGTCAATTTGCACGTTGCCGAGCAACTTAAGGCTTTAAGGAACTTTAAGGAAGGAAGGAACTTTTGTTACTTTTTTCACTTAAAAATAATTTAGTCCTAAGCTTACCTTGAAAGCCTCTCGAAATTTGTTACTCATCAGATTATACAAGAGCGGATTAATGCACGTGGAGAGATAGTACAGCACTCCGGATACATATGTCATAACCGTATAGACAAACTCATGCTGATCATGGGCGTTCACCTCAGCCTCACGCCCGGGTCCGTAAATCGCAATCAGCCGCTGTGCATGGAATGGTGCCCAGCATATAAAGAAGCAGATGACAACCGCAACTGTAATGACCAACAAAAAAGCATGAAAACCACAAAAACATCCAAGTTATACATGTAAATATATAATAGAATATAATATACAAACAAACGAGTAAATGATAATCGCGCAGAAATTATTTTCATTTCGGTCATCATAAACGTCAAACAAGCCCCCCTCCGAATTACACGAACAACAAGCCAAAGCACATTGGCAAGCCCCAAAAAAGAAAAGAGCGCAAAAAAATACCCGAAGCGATAAAATTGTCTCCCAACGACTGATTAACTGTGCATTGACAGCCCCAACGATGGCCTCCGACATATGGTCAGGATGTGTCGCGTGCCAATTAGACGCCCAGCAGTTGCGCCAACTTATCAAATTTTTTTACATAATTGAAAGCGTAGCCCCCCAAAATGTACAAGCATATCTACACTTAGCGAAAAAGTTTGTAAGCGTGGAAATATTTTTTTCTAAGGGAATGTGGTCAGTGGTAAATTCATGCCTAACGAGTGGAATGGGGTGAGTAGGTTTTTGTTAATAAAATCGTATAGAATGCGTAACAATCGATTCAAATCATTTATAACATTTCCATGTTCGTTTGGAAGATATGACAAAAAAGATAAATCCTGAGCTCGGGAGGTTTTTTTTGGATATACAAATTTTTACGAAATACCAAGAGAAAAATTTCTACTTGGAAACTTACTTTTCTTTTTCGAAAAGCTGCCGAGATTCAAATTGACTTTTTTAGACAATTATTCTAGTTTTCAAAATTTTTAAGAAATATTTGAAATCCAGAAAACTTGGATGCAGTTTTGACTGAGACTGCTGCGTACTGACTTTTGTTTTTAACGCGGTTTTCATATTACTGAATATATTTAGATTAGTTAATATTGTAAACTACAACCACTTGTTTTGGAAAATTTTGAATTAACAGATGATTTTCACGAGCTGGCCCTTATACGAACTGAAATACATAAATTTAAAAAAAAAACACCCTTTTTTTCTATAGTAGAAATATTAGAAATAAGGGATCCCAAGTTATTCTATGCAAAGTTCCCAAGATCCGAAATTCAAGTAATATTCAAGCTGATACTTGATTTTTTCTAAACACTTTTGGCCTTTAGCCGCAATGTTGGACGGACTCTACTGACCTTCTTAGGGATCGTAAAGTTCGGCGAGAATTTACAATGCAAAAATCGAAAAAAAGTAACATAAATACATAAACATTTTTTAATAAAGAGGCCCAACCAAATTGGGGATACTTAGTTCATGATTGCTCAAAGATACTCGATTTTATGGAATCAAGACTAGTTAAGATAGAGGAAATGATGCATGGAATAGAACATTTATAAGATAGAAAATCGTAAAGGTTAAGTTCGTACAATGCATAATTGATTCTACAATATGGTTGTGCTAGAAGTCAGAAATTACGAGTTACTGTAGATGATAATAATTTGATTGTTATAATATTTTCTTAGTCCCCGGCCAACATTTCCATTGGCTTTGCTTTACATATATCGAAGCAGTTTAAGTTTTAGGTAAAAGCATTTTTTTTTTGTTACCTTAGCAATTATTTTGCAATTAGCAATCAAAAGTTAATAATAGTTGGTAAACTTAATGTGCTACCGTTGACTAAAAACCGTCGATTAGGTAAAACGTGAGGTCAATTGTTCTGCAGTGAGTGTTTTTTCCAGCAAGGGTTTTCTTCTGATTATAGGTTTGCTTTGTTAAAATTTATAATTGAAATATACAGGGTGGGCCATTTAAAGTGAAAGTACTTGTTTTTGAAAAATATTAATACTTTATTTTTCTTTTCATTGGGGATTCATTTATTTTGCTTAAAGGAAAGGTTTTGAAGCTACTTTTTGAATAGGATAACGCGTAAATGAGCACCTTTGGCCTTGGACACTGCTGTTATTTCGTGTGATCTTGGTGGCCAGTCACCATTTTTCGATATGACTCGCCCGGTGTTTGCCATGCAGTACGCCATCCTTTAGGAACCAGTTGTCAATCAAACCATTTTTACGCAAAATTTGCATCACAATATCTGTTACCATTGCTCGATAACGTTCGCCAATGACGGTTGCCGTTATTCCATCATCGTCCTCGATAAAATAGAGATCGATTATCAATATCTGCACAAACATCCCAATAAACCAGCAACTTTTTGATCGTTTAGAGGCTGTTCTTCATTAAATTAAGGGCACAGAAGTAACAATTCGGATTATTTAGACTTCCATTAAATGTGAAATGTGTTTTATCTGACATGACGTTTTTTTTCCAAAAGTCGAGTTGGTTCTCAGCCATTTCAATGGTACATTTTGCACAATTGACACGATACGGATAGTTAGCTAGTTTTAGTTCGTGTGTGATTTGGATTTTATACATCTTTAAATCGACATGAATTATACGACGAAGAGTGCTCCGAATGATGCCCAATAGGAGTTGGGCGACGATAACTCCATGTTTACGGCTCCTTCGCAACACTGGATATATGGACGCATACTTTTTCACAATTGTGAAGTTGATTTGGAATGTAAACCTGAACAATTTCAAAGCATTCTTTGGTTATGCACTGTTCCGTGGTATAAATTGTCTTGGAATGACGCTTCGATCCCGATATGACATTAGTTGATCTGTAACTGCTGTCAAAAGCTATAGAGTTACCCATTGTCTCCAGTTTAAATAGCTTCGGCATTGCGACTCCCAAGAGTCTATTGTACCCCCTTTCTCCTAGCTCAGGTTTAATGTTTTCAGAAACTGAGTTATTCCAGTCTGTGGGATGTGCATAAGGTCCTTCTCATTGACAATGCAGTTGCCTAGCAGCATCCTCCTCACAGACTCTACAAGTCATGATGCTGACAAGGCCCATTTTGTGTAAGTGACAGGGAAAGTGGCCTCTCAACGTTCCGCAAAGTGACCTGAGCTGCGTTCTATTGAAAGATAGAGCACATAAATCTTTCTGAGACCCCATCTAAAAAGCTATTGGCATTTTGCAATATTTTTGCACGATTATTTTGCATTCAAGTAAGAAGACTTTGGGCAGCTTAAAAACTATATAAAATTTCTGAAAAAATATTTAACCAAACATAGACTTCTATAATAATAATATTATCGGTTTATTGAAGTTGCGCAACTAGTCGTATACGTAATATTTTACTAATTGTAAATTTATAAATTTGTTGTATCGATTTCTCACATCAGTACTGGTTCACTTTGCCTAGCATTGCCATCGTTTGCACAAATACCGATTTATTTACCCAAGAAAATCCTTAAAACTCAATGACAGCGCGGTACGCATTCGACTATAAACTTAGGCAAGTACTTGTTCACTTCAAACAGATGTCCCCATGCTGCTTGCGACAGAATAGTCAAATGGAATTAACTTATTTTTTTATGTTTTGTAATAAAATTTTTTATTATAAATAAAAAAAAAAGTTAACTTCATGAAGTGTGTGAAACAGAATAAAAAAGGATTTATATGCAAAACCTATATACTCAATTTAAACAGAAATACCATAAATTTTAAGGGAATTTAATGTGAAGGAGTTAGCCTAATGTGAACGATTTCAAAATTCTGTAAGAGAAATGGAGAGACGCTTTAAATGTACAGCTGGAAGAGAATGTGTAACTAGGCGTATTATAATGTTGAATCCAATTCAAGCGTCAATTTTACAAACTTAAAATATTTTTATAAACTGATGCAAAGGGAATAATTCTATTAAAAGTTAGTTAAGATTTATTATTTTTTTGTATTATATTAAATAATAAATGTATTTTCCATGACTTTTGGGTTCGTCGCTCCAAAGGCAAAGCATGTAGATATCTCTACTAATCGTTATTCGAAGAGAACAGGGACCTGCAGTTTATAGCCGCATACGCACAACGGCCTCTTTAACTAATATTTTTTTCTAGGTAACTAGCGTCTATTTATTTGCTAGCTATGTCAGTGCTAGACAAATACACTAGTGCTGGAAACGTGCTATTTTCCGATTTCAAGGTGAGTATGCTAACACTATGCTACCGTGGCACACAAACCAACATTAGTGCAGCTCATAAAACAAGACAAGTTTTAGAAAATACATAAAATATTTTAAACAAATAATTGTTTTTTGTCTCCGTATAAAAAATATTGATCATATGGGGTGGTATTTTTTTAATATTTACGCACTTTTGAAGTAAGTAGCAACAACAGTTTCTGCAAATGATCCAAGAGCTACATCAAAGGCACTTAAGAAATTAATTTACCCCTTTTATGGGGATTTTCTTGTAGGAACGCCAAGCTGTCAGACATGGTAAGAGCATAATTTTGAGAAGAGATGCCATATACGCCCGACAATGAATAATTATTAGTTTTTTATTTTTGGTTCGATTCCACCTAGCAGCACTGTATCATTTGTCCAGCACTAGCACAGCTAGCAAAGAAATAGATGCTATTTAGCTAAGACACCGATGTTCGGAATCGCCTATAAACTGTAGCATCCTGTTCTCTTCGAACATGTATATATTACATTTAATGTCGCTGCATTTGAGAACTTCGAAAGAAATCTGTAATTTTATTGTAAGCATTGTAGCAAATTTTATTAAAATCAGCGGACCCTATATATACGGCTTAAAAACGAATGCAACATGGTATTTCTTTTTTCACCCTTAAGATATCCCTTTAGGAATATGATTGTAGTTAACTTAATGTAATTAAACTTATTGTATAGACTGTAAACTAATTGCTAGTATTTTGAATTGCAATTTGCAGATTCCCTTGTTTCCGCACTATTCTTTTCGTAAAATCCACACTGAAGTGGTAGGCCAATATTGTACTCAAAGACTTATATTAGGATTAGCCGGCTGCTTTTGGAATTCGAGCTCCAATACTATTATTTGTGGCCAAACAATATCGTTGTTCACAAAATAAACAATTTTTGTACAAAATTTATTGCTTTCATGGTTTCTTTAAGATTGAATCAAGTTCTACCCTTCGAAGATTTTAAGAAAAACTTCAGCAATATGACAAGTCCAAATACAAAACCATAATACAGTCTGTGCCAAAGTTTTGCCTAAATTTATATCTTGAAATTTGCATGAAACCCACAAAAATGAGCTTAAAGACTTTAGGCAGCACGCTGTACCATACGAAAATATTAAAATTCACATAATTGTTCCCCGAAAACGTTTTCAAAATGTGTTCGCGCAATTTCGTAAATAAATGTCATATTTACATTTATTTCATTTAGTACCAAAAAAATGAAGTACAAGCTTGTTGCCTGCTGAAAAATGAGCAATGCAAGCATGCCAAAGCTGTTGAAATTAAAAATAAACATTCCTTCAAAAAAAAAAGGCATATTTCTCATATGTTTGTACCTTGTGCGGAAATTTAAGGAAAACCCCTCCAGCTATGACAATTTTGCGGCAAACAATGACAGTTGCTTTTCGAGCAAGTCGAACCATACCTTTTGCCAACACACATTTCCTTCACTTTGCAACACTTTTTCATAAATCATGTGCCTGCTCCATCACCTAATAAAAATGAGCCTTTTCATTTAAATCTATCATCAGCTTTGCTCTAACACTCGATGATTAATTGCATTTTTGTGTCTAGAACTATTCAAAGGAATACACTGGAATTTATGGCCTTGTTTGTGGCACAAATTGTTGGATAAAACTTTTAGTAAGAAATAAAGTTGGCTAAAGATAGTTTTGCTGGTCTCCCCTAATATTCCTATTCTTGTAGACCGCGTCTTGGGATACTAATATTCCTAATCTGGCAGACTTCGTCTTGGGATCCTTACATTGTTATTCTTATAGGCTTACTTTTTAAACCAGATAATATCTTTTTCTTAGTTTATTTTTTAGTGAAAAAGAAAACTCTCTACATCTAATTGCGAAGTCCGAAGTTTTTGGCGTCGGGCTGGATAAGCGGCAGACCACGTATGTTCTACAAGTCTAACAGCCTCAACATTTCCTTGGTGCCGTAATCGACTTCAATAAGGTGCTAATCTAGAACACAGACGGCTGGAGCATACATGCCACGACGATCGCGATTTGCTTCCTGCAATTTAATGGAAATACCAAGTGACGAGTGATGCGAGTGACGCTGACGGCCCATCAAATGGTGAGTGGATGGAGTTCCTGAGTGTTTAAGTGGGAATGATGGCAACTAATTATCTTCCATCTGTGCTTGTTGTTATGGGAATCCAATGCTTCTCTAAATGAACGTAGAACATGCTATGGCGTGTTATTTATGCAGAATCCCTTACTTGGGTTAATTAACTCTAGAGCACCCCTAAACAAAGTTTCTTTAGTCATTCCATCCCAGAGTAAGTCGTTATTTTCGAACTCTAGCACTGCCATTTTGTAGATCTAATTACGATTCTTTTCTCTTGCGAACGATCTACTTCAACTCTTTCCCTATCTTAATTCGTCTTGATTCTCCATATCGAACGACTTCATCACAAACTACAACTTACTTCCTGTTTATATCTTTTTGCATTGTAAATCCCAGTTCCTAGCCAGCCTCAAATGTGAGATAGGTGCGCCATCTAAATCGGATCAATAGAATGCAATTTGTTTGATCTATTTCTCGAAAAACAACATCGACCCAATGATCCCCTTTAATAAGAATACAAAAGCGGGCTCATTTTTTTTTTAGTTTTGAGTTTTCCATCACATTCACAAGTATCTTGGGCGATATAGCTGCCATTTCTGCTTCGAGCTGTTGTCTTTTTGCTCTTCTATGGTCTTCGGCTTATTGGCATAAACTTTCCTCTTGAAAAATTCCCACAAAAATAAATCTGAGGATTCTTGGCAGCAAGTCGATATCACCCGGGAATAATATGCGGAATATTCTGATCAAACAGAGTATCAAGGCAGAACTGTAGAGCGCCACATGTGAGTCGTCTCCTATTCACCTCCAAATTAGAAAGAAACCTGATCTTGGATAAGGCATGGCGCTCGGAAAGAATCCAAGCAGCATTGTACGAAATACATTAGACTGGAACCCCAAGGAAACAGACGAACAAGACGAATGAAAGCAACTTAGAGACGAACCGTTCTTCAAGACCTAGCTCAGATCAGCTCGTCGTGGGACACCGCTAAGCAGACGGCACAAAAAAGATTTCGTTGGAAAGCCCTAAGTTCCCAGGTGGAATAATGATGGAAAAAAAAATAAATTTGTTTTCTTCCTAACAGCGAAATTTCTTTTTAAGCGATTTCGGGCACAACCCTGCAACTTTTGATTAGTTTCGAAAAAAGTGCCAAAAAATTTGTTTGTTTTTTTATTAGAAAACGCTTTTAATTTTGATAATCGTCTGTTATCATATACACCTCATGACGTCATCATGGTTGTGCATACTTAGTAAGGTTAATTTGTTTCCCCGCCATTTATTAAGTTAAACAACACGATCATTAACTCTAATATAATATATCTAATTATATATGTGTGTAGCCCGAGTGAGAGTGTTAACAATTTTTTGTGCGCATAGAATAGAAATTTCCAAAAAGTTTATAATTTGGTAAAAAAAAAAATAATTTAGCTCACAAAATGCATTTCCGTTCGGGCTCAGAGATGCTTAACACTTTTTTTATTACGAATTATTAACAAGTAATTAAAAAAAAAATATTATTATAAAGTCAATGTACGTGTTGACTCACTCTTCAACTAGATAAAAATCCATGTCGGATGAACTATGACGTCATGGTACAACTTTTTTTTTTATTAACTTAAATAATTAAAAATTTGTTGATTAAACTGTGTAAACAATTTTAATTTTATTGAAGCGCTTTAAATTTTAATATCGAAACATGTTTTTTTTCTTAACTCAGGGCATACTTAATTCGTTGTTATTATTAAATTAAGCTTACAGGTTTTTGATTTATCACCGAACAGATATCGACAGTAATGACTACTTTGAGTTTTTTGCTAAAATATTACGTTTTTATATGAAGCTAAATTTGATTTGTTGGAATGATTAAATATTTAAAATTAAGGGGGAAAAAATACGTAGTAGTAAAATTAAATTTTTGAAGAAAAAATTAGTAGTAGTAGAAGCATGTGCGCTAAAAAAGAACGAATTTATGGGAAAATAGTTCGTGTATCTTGCACTACGATAAGGGGTGTTCGGTAGCATTCAACAACCACCAAATTCACCCCATTTTGCCTCCCTGTGATTGTTTCCTATTCGGACGACTCACAAAACCGCTGCGTGCAACGCGTTTCAGTACCAGAGATAAGATCATGAAAAAATCGAAGATGGCTCTGTTGGCCATAATGCAAACCGAATATGCAAAATGATTTCAAGTTAAAATCACGCGCTGGCATAAGTGCGTTGAAGTTAAAAGGGAGTACTTGGAAAGGGACAATATCGATTTTATTGTATAATGTAATATCATGTTCTAAATCAATTTTCCTAAATATAAAAACAAAGATTTTTGACGTCGTTTACGTTTTATATATAAGATATACTTGAAATATAATGGGTACAAAAAAGTTGACTATTTCTGAAGCAGAACAGAAAATTCAAATTCGTGAACAGGCATACAAAAAATTAAAAATCGAGCGAAAAAGATAAAAGAAAATGCTCGCGTGGAAATTTAGACAAAAATCATCTTTTGAAAAAACGAAAAAAGAGTTTGACGCTTGAAGGGGAACAAACGCGAAGCGAGTAGGTGGCGAAGCCCCCATAACAAATAAAACATAAAAAATAATTTTTATTTCTTTTGTTCAAATTAATAATGATGAACAAAAATATTACAAAATGATAATATTTTGGAGACGGTTCCTTAGATACTTCCACAAATAATGTTGAAATTTTCTATAATGAAATATTCTGCGTTTTCGAAAATTTGTTCTAATAACTGCTAGCATATTTGCTCCCTACAAAAGGCAATTTCATAACAAAAAAAATTTTTTCCCCATTTCAATGGTCATCGCTGCAAAGGCGGAACGCTATATTAATAGCTGTTCGAGGAGAATAGTAATCTATAGCCTCATACGCACGACAGTGTCTTTAATTAATAGAGATTTTTTTTAGGCGTCTATTTATTTGCTAGCCATGCTAGTGCTAAACAGCACCAGTGCTGCAGCGTGGGATCGAACCACTAACCTTACGGTTTAGAAGAGAGTACGCGCCACCACTACGCTACCGAGGCCCACGAAAAGTGAAAAGAGTGAATACATTCGCACTTAAAATCTAATTTGGTTTTAGTAGTCCAGATTTCACAAAACACCCATCCGAACTTGAAAAACCTACCCAAAAATTGTAATTCTCAAGTAAGTAAATTTTTACCAACCAATTTACTTCAGCGATCATACTTTTCATTCGTTGGCTTGTATTTATTGCTGAATATTATCTATTATTTTAGATAATAATATTTTTTTCGAATATTATTTACTGAAAAATAGCAAAAAAATTTTATTTAGAAAATCTTTTCAGTTTTAAAGTATAATTCGTCAATTCGCTTAAGTTTTTTTTTGCGGTAAGAAATTCGATTCCAAAACTTAAAAAGTATGTATGACCTAGGCAAAATCGTTTATATCAAATAACCCTATTTTAGGCGAGTTCCTAACTTAAATAGTCCATTTCAATGGCAAGAACATACAGACGTTATAATTTTTGAAAAATAACATTTATTTATATCAATTTTAATTTTTTTTTTTTGAGGGCTATATATACTTTTTGCTTTCGGATTCGTATTCGAACCTGGAAGTTATGTCTCCGAAAAAATCATATAAAGATAGTGTAGTGGATGTTTTTTTTCGTATTTGTAAATTTTGTTTACAAATATTAGATTTGAGACCCATAAAGCTCATCTCTTAAAGACCTGAAATTAAGGGCTTTGCTCTGTGTTTGATAAAATTTTTATCAACGAAATTGCTTTCATTTCAGAACTTTAAGATTTGTAAAAAAAATTCCTTTGAGTTAGCTAAGTCGAATTCCTTTTTCTCTTCCCTTTTCCCACCACCCGACGAACAATTGTGATTTCTTTGAATAAAAAATTCAAGTGCCCAAGTGCTGTCGATTTTGCAGCAAGCGCCATAAACATAGGTTCAAAGGTTCTTGACTTGAGAACTGCAGCTGATAGCAAAAGCATTCCCAAGAATGTCGTAAAATCTTTTAAAACAAAATGTGCTTCTTTAAGAGGTATACCACACTTTTGCCTTCTCTTCTACCCATGAATTTTGCGCTTAAATCGAAAACGATTTAAAAAAAAAAAAATTACGTATACGCAACGTATGCTTTGCACATGCAAATTTCTCTCAGTGCACTTACCCAGCATCCTGAGCACGCGCCGCGTGCCATAGTGATTTAGACGACCCCGCACGGCGCTCAGCTGTGGTCCGCCATTGGAGTTGGCGGCACCGCCAGCATAACGATAGAGTATTGTATCGCTCTGCACGCTCTTTAGCTCCTGCCGCAGATGATTCTGTGCGCCAAAGCGCCTAAAGCTGTCACTCTCTTTGACAGCAGCCGCAGCCGTTGCTGCCGCACCAGCACCACCAATCACGCTGGAGCGATACAAATGCAAACCAATGAGCAGATATAGCACTATAATGATGGACATGGGCGCAAAAAAGAAGATGAATGTGGAGAGCTGAAAGGAGTGTTGTATAACCACACGCACCACGGCGCATTTGTCCACGCCGCCATAGCTATCAATGCCGAATTGTGCCGCCTGTGGTATGGCCGTTAGTATGGCCAGCAGCCAGATGAGTATTATAATACGTATGGCGCGACTCAGTTTGCTCATGGCCTGTCCCAAAAACGGATGACAAATGGCTACATAACGTTCGACGGTAAATGCCGTAATTGTTAGCACCGTAGCATTGGCCGAGGTCTCTGCGAATAGACCGCGCGCCGTGCAAAAGAATTCACCAAAGACATACGGATATTTGGACCAAATGAAGTACATTTCCTGCGGCACACCCGATAGCAGCAGCATAAAATCCGATATGGCCAATGAGAAGAGATAATAGTTGGTAGCCGTATGCATGCTACGATTCTTTTTGATGACTATGCAGGTGCTAATGTTACCCACAACGCCGCTGAGAAATATCAGACTATAGACGATGGTAACCGGTATGACTATGGCCAGAGCATCGCGTGGCGGTCCAAACATATCACTCACCGACCAGATGCTTTGATTTGCGCTAAGATTTGCGCTCACATTTGTCGCTGACATGTTTTTCGCTTGGAATTTGGAATTTTTCCCTCCGTGCAGCGGCTGTTGTTTCAAAATTTCCACTAATTTTTTATTTTATTTTTTTTTTGTGTATAACACTCGAGACACTGTATGTATGGTTGGAGTTGGACGGACGACGACGACAGCGTGCTGCCCGTTTAAGCTTGGTATGTCGTCTCTCTATGCTAATTATAATAATTCAATGTAGCGACGATAACAACAACAGAAACAAACGCAGTAGTCCGTATAGACGACGCTGTAATAAGTCAGTGAGCAGTCAGTCAGTCCGTCGTCTCAGTCAGCTGCGTCCGTCAGTCGTGCTCCAACTTGTTTCTTCGCAAAGTTGTTGTAGCAGTAAGTAAGTAACTCTTAACTTGCAAGTCGCACGCAAAACTCGAAAAATAAGTAAACAAATATCGCGTCTCTAATAGATACAGAATATAATATTGTCTGTAGAGTCTAGAGTTATCACACACGCACCGTCGAGAAATTGTCGCACAAGGCCGCGAGCCCGGAAAGCGAGCACGCGCGCGCTTTCGTTGCGCCCGGCTAGGCTGGAATCGGAAACGGTATTGAGCGCTTGACGCTGGGCGCGCTGCGTTTTAAGTGTCGCCGTTGGTCTGTGCAGTTGAATGCCCGCTCGTGAGTCGCGTGAGCCGCGTGACTTATGTGAGTCGCCTCGATATATATATATATATATAGGCGTTTTAATTTCTTATTTACTTGTATTTAATTTTTTTTTTGGCAAGCTGCAACGTTTGACGAACCGCACGCTAGAGCGTGTCGAAGTTATCTGATAAGCCTCGACGACATTTCATTCAGATTTGTATTGTGGTCGTGCGACGTAAGCGTTAGCGTCAGCGTCAGCGCCGCCTTCTGCCGCCGCCGCTGCTGCTGCTGCTGCGTCAACGTCAGCCGCATTAGTTTTTCCCGCTATATAGCATACATATGTGAGTTTAGTTGCATACTCACTCACACACACACATTCCTATACTCTATACTCGGAATTTTTTTTCGTTTCGCTTTAGTATATAAAACAGACGCAGCACCACAGCCAACAAAAACAACTAAAAATATATATATAAAAAAAAATAAATAAATTCTTGATATTTTTTTTCGGCTTATGCGTTTTGTCAGTTTCAGTACGTAATTTTTTTTTCGCTCGGTTCCGCGTTTGACGAGTGACATTTTGTGTGGCCCGCCATAATTTCATTCATTTATTTTCTTTCGCTTTGTGGCAGGCACTTTTCAGTTGCAAGTTTTGCGAAATCCCAGTTCCTTGTGGTTCCCGCTGGTGGTACCCAGTACCCTCCTAGTACTACGTACTACTGTCAACGCCGTCAAAGTGCGTGCGCTGCTTTTCAAGTTCCACGCACACACACTCACAGCATGCAGCAGTGGCGTAGCGTGAGGCATACAAGACACCTCCCTCGCTTCTCTTTTATAAAAATATAAATTATTACTTTTTTTTCGATTGTAGTGAACAGCACTCACAAGTTAATCCAATTACTGCCGCATGTAAAACGCAAAAATCATTCGTTTTTAAAAATAAATATCGAACTAAAAGGAAATTTAATTCCATTATCCCAAATGCTTTGACGGTTTAATTTTAATTAAGAAAAATATTGTGTGCATTGCGTATGTGGATTTTTTAATTAAAGATAGATAATTAGGTTTTCGAGCCTTGGTAGCGCCTTTAAATCGGAAGGTCGGTGCTTCAATACCACCCTGCAGCGCTGGTGCATTTGTCTGACACTGGCACAGCTAGCAAATAAATTGACGACGCTATTTATCTTGGAAAACTTCTATTCATAAAACACATCATCGTTTGGATTCGGCTGTAAACTGTAGGACCCTGTGCTCTTCGAACAGCTGTACTATTTGCTACGCAAAATTATATTTTTAAGCGAATTCAACAGCTTTCTAAGTCTTTGATTGATGGTTGCTTTTTTGCATTAATATAGATTGTGGTCCTAAGTTTTTTGGCAAAAGTGCGTTCTTTGCAAAATCTTCGTTTCTTTTCGGATTGGGAACGATTATCGCACTCGACGCTCATTCTGTCCGTAGAAGCATGGATTGTGTGGCGGACGTTTGCAGCTGCGCATGAATAGGTTAGTCCGGCCGGCACCCGAAGGGGCCTCACATAGATCAGAATGATCCTTAGGTGCATGAAGAGATAATTTCTTCGCAAAATCTTCGCTCACTTTCGGTTCATGAGCTCTATGAGCTCTACAACGAACATCTGCGTTGGCTCGGCTATGTGTTTCGTATGGACAAAAGCGAAGAAGCTATTCGTTGCGAAAGCCGACGAAGGAAGACGTGGGTGATCGGTGGTAACCCGATAACGGATTGTGATGGTCAAATAAAGTAAAACACGCTCGATGTATGCCTGCCGTCGATCAATGATCAATTTGGTTACAAATTTTTTGATGAGGTTACAGTCAAGTGGGTACAGTGTGTTGTGTGTCGAAATCTGGTGTTACTTACTATCATGTTTCGGCCCGGGGCGAAATTGATTAACCTAAGATTGTTGTTGGAGTTGGCCAGAACTGCCCGATGTTGCGATTAAAAATTCGTTCCCGTCAAAACATTGCATTGAAGTCCTCGTGTATGATCGTCACGTCATGGGTTGGGCAGCGGTCATAGATGTCCTCATGTGTCACAAAGAACGCGTCCTTAACTGCATCGTCCTTTCAAATTCGCGCCTTGCTGCATGGGAGTTGTAGTAAATATCACAGCTTGCTTGCTTGGAGCAACCTTGTCCTGTTCATCTCATTTTCTTGGATGGCGCTTATATAAGCCTTTACTTTGTTCCTTACTTTCCTATTGGGTTCGAAAATTCTAGATAAATTTTACTTCGTTTTTCGTATGCGGTGGTCGTCAACAATGGCGTTGATCTTAACCGAGGCTATGGTCTTGGTATTCTTTGGATAGACTTTTACAAGAGTCGGAAACGTATTTTAAGCGAAAATAAGATATTAGAAGCTACAAAATAACACTTTCAATTGACTAAATAATAAAAAATGTAATTAATATTGCATGTGGCTTTCATAATTTATCGTGACTTGCTAATTATAAGATTAAAAAACAAAGATGTAAACAAAATTACGAAACGTATAGCAATTTATCTGAAAACTGTACTTTATGCAATCTGAAGAATTATTTCTATAATTTTTACTGTGATTACCTACAAAATTGATGTTAAGTTCTTTTTCGTAACGATTTGGGCGCCAAAAAGTTCGATAAACATAATTTAGACACTTATTACAATTTTAACGTTTTCAAATATATTTTCATACAAAATGATGGCCAAATTCTAAAAGTTAACAATTCGGCTTTCTAGTATCAGTTGGGAAGAAATATTAAAAAAAATATATAAGATTATGTAACAGCTGAAATCTTATATTTTAAACAAAAATTATTACTTTGAACTTGGTTTTGTTGGGCAATATTTTTCATGATATATAAAAATGCTCGCTACGACAGAGCAGCTCCGCTCGCTTGATACCCTTCTAGTCAAAAGCTTAGTCTGACTACGCCACTGACTACGTACACACACACACACACACACTTGCACACTTGTCCATGCGCTTACGTTGAGTGACATTCATTCAGAGTCAGTCCAGTCATTGGCATCGCTTGTTTTCCCGCCTCTTCGGAAAAGCTCATTTTTTGGCAAAACACTTAGACACACACGCGCGCGTAAAATTGGCAATTTGTTTTGGTATTGGTGAGCGAAAGCTCAGCACAAACATTTAGCGGTTAACGGCGAAATGCATATAATTTTCACTGCGCTTTGTCACAAAGCTTTCGCGCGCCACCGATTCGAACGAAGGAACGGGTTGTTTGGAAACTTTCTAACTTGCATTAATTGATGGCAATCGAAGAATACTCTCATTTGAGGGTATTTCAGTTTTGCAAGAAAGATTTTAATTCATTTATATTATAATTTATTGTAAATGTTTAACTTTGGTAAAAAAGCTTTAAAATAAGTCATATATTATCGAACTAGTAAAAAATCATCAGAACTCTTTTAATTTTGATGTTATGTCAAATGTATCGATGTACTCAAAAAATCAAAAATAAAAATTAAGAAAAGCTAAGAATTTATTTCAAGCACTTTTAGAATATGTTTGATTGCAGACATTAATTTACCGAGATGATAAAAACGTGATCGGTTTGTTAAAAAATATATAAAACTTTTAATTTCTAATTTCTAGTTTTATATATATTATTTTTTTTTTTTAATATTTTAAATGTCTATTTTTATATCTTTAGAAACCTTACTAACGACGTTGCATGCAGGAAGTGCAGGGAACCAGGAGTCGAAAGAAACTCTCGAACACCTTCTATGCAAATGCCCTGCACTCTGTACCACCAGATTAGATTTCTAGGGAAAGCAACGTTTGACTCGCTTGCAGAGGCAGCTCGTAGGGCACTCCAAAGACTGTTAGCTTTCGCGAACTAACGTATCCATAACCATGTCTCTCGGCTGACAAGCTCCGGTTCCACTAAGGATCTTACTGATCTATGTGATGCGAAACTGTTTTCAAGGAAGATACTTTAGCTTGATGATACCATATATAAGCAAGCTCGATAGCAGCTTTTTTGAATCAGAAACAGTAGGACACCAATTGCAGTATTGAAACATCTATGATACTCAAAAGAAAACCCCGTCATTTCAAAATAAAATAGGCACAAATCGATTTTAACACATTTTATAAATCGTTTTTAAATTACAGAATTTTAAAGTGTAATCGTTAAATATCGTATATATATTTTGTATATTACCACCATATGCGTTTGTAGGGTAAATAAACTTTGGCACAGCAAAGTAAAAGGTTTCTGTTTTTTTTTAATTGTTTAACATTCTTAAAAAATTTTATGATCATGTTAATTAAATTTATAAATTTGAAATGTATCATTTGCGTTTTTTTTTGTTTTCTTTTTGAGGTATATCGACTTTTTGGCATTTAAGTATCGTTATTTACCTAGGCTATGTTATGATTAAACTTAAGCTATATCACCTCTTGATATTTTTAATAAGTCGCACCTAATACTTATCATCTGCTGACTTAGTTATATTTTGTACGTTTTGTTGTGCGTTTAGTGTATGAAACGTTCCTGCTATATGAACGTATGCTTCAGATATGGTCGCTGCTGTTGTAGAATAGCTTTGGCTATCTCCGGATCAATATGATAAATGCCGCAGGCAATAAGCTCCACCAAATTTTCACCATATTGCGCTATGGTATATATGGACTTCATGCTGATCCTGCAGCAATTGCTGATGTTTAATCTACGCAAACGCTTCAGATTTTTCATTAAAAACATGACAACGGTATCGTTCACCTGCAAACAGCTGCTCAAGCATAAGTTTTCAACCGCAGGACAGTTCAACGTGAAGCACTTGAAGCCAGCGGGGCTAAAACGATGGCAGTGGCCCGCCGAGAAGGTACGCAACTCTGGCAAGACCAAGGCGTGTCTTAGCACTTGATCACTGAGCCGATTGCAGCCACGCATGTTCAAGGTGTGCAAACCACGTAAGCTTCGTATATTAAAACGATTGGGTTCAAAGCCCAATAGACCTGCATTTGAGATCTTCCTGCAAAAGTCCACGTTGAGCAACTGCAGCTGTGTCTGATGCTGAAAGATGGCGGCCAACGTATGTTTCGTGACTGCTTCGGTACAGTTATCCAGGCACAGTTTGCGCAGATTAGGCAAACGCTGAAGTAGCGTGCAGACGGTATACGCATCTAAAAGAGTTAACTCCTGCAGATGCAGCTCCTGCAGCGTAAAGTTGGGCTGCAGCGTGATACCATCTAGCAAGCTATTACCTCTGACCTCACGGCAGTAGGCCAGGGATAGTATGCGTAAGCCTCCATTTAGGTACTGCAAAGCCTTGATGCAGCCCTCGTTTAGCTGCGCGCAAAACATGAGATCTAGGGCGCGCAGCGTGCGTTGCCATTTGAAGGCTATTTTCAGTAGCAATTCATTGGTAAGACTTAGCAAGCCCGTAAGATCTATACGTTGCAGCGGTGCCGTAGCCGGCAATGACTCAACAATAGTGCTCAACAGCGTATGATGACAATTGCCGGACATTCTCAAAACGCGCAACTTGGACATTTGCGCAAAAATTAAACGCCAATTTTTCATATCTCTTCTTGGCGCGCAACTAAAGCCGATTTCGAGATACTCCAAGCTGACAGCATGATCTTCCAGCACCTCCAGTAGGGCAGGCTCGAATTCATTGCGATACTCAAATTGAAAATGCTTAAGACGTATCTTCTTCTTCAAGTTACGCATCTGGTGCAGCATGCGCCTCCTTGACGCTAGGTCTAGGCTACCATTATCACATTCAAAACTATGCAGCTGCGGAAATTGCTGAAGATTGAGTACCGCGTTGCTGTTCTCTTCTTGTTCGTGAACGAAAGTGGTTTCACTTATGGTGAGCATCTTTAAATTTGGCATTTTACCCTCCATGCTGTAAAATGCAGGCGCACTGCGTACTTCCAAAAAATGCACCTCGCATCCGACCATCTGCAGCAGCTCTTCCAACTGCGGACTATTTGGCAAGTTGTTCAATTCCATGCACTCGAAGCGCAAGCTGGATTTACCACTCTGCACATGCTGTATGACGTTGCATAAGTTACTTTTATTGATGACGACCTTGGTGCGTGAGTTAAAGAGGCGTTGATTGACCACATCGTGCCAACGCTTGGAAACGAGACGCAACTGCAGCATATCCGTATAGCTTACATAATCCATAACGTTGAACCAAATATCGTTGGGCAATTCTTCAAGGCACCTGCCATCCTTCACATGGAACATTTTGATGTTGGGCCCCTGAAAAATCTTGAATTGCAGAAAATGTTGAATTTAGTTTTAATTTGCTGCAAAATGGTAAGTAATCTATTTTAGAATAGCTTAACCCAAGTGCCTCCCCTAAAAAACTTGTCGCTAAAATACGGAATCGAATTATCTATCTGGTTGACGCGACTGCACAATAAATCCGCTAAGTGACTACAAGAAGAGGGCCACCACCGAGCCCTTCAATTCCAAATACGATCTTATTGAATTCGTCCCCCAAGTTTGAGTATCGTGATGGCAGTTGATTCGACACCCAAATCGCGGGTAGAGTCGTGTTGGCTCGATATAAAGTTGCGTTCTCAATACACTTCGCTCCAAATCAAGAGTGGGGAATGCACCCGAGGCCCAACGTTTATGCGTAATGTTCAACTAAAACTAATTTTAAAATAATTTAACGAAAAATCCAACGAAGGGGACAACCAAAGCTTCGATGAATAGACCAAGCGCAGGAGTACCGAGCTGCACTTGGCGTGATCCACTGGCAAAGGCGCACTCAGAGCAGTTGTGCTTGGCGAGAGCTAAATAGGTCAGCTGTAACCCGATAACCAGTTTTGATGCCGAATTAAAGTAAAGTAGAAGTAATTATTTATAGACTTTAATGAATTGCTTAAAGGCACATGGTTTTTCTTCGCTGCAAAAGAAAATTCTCGACTTATCCAATTTGTAGCAATCAGACATTCCAATTAAAGAAAAGCTAAGCCTTATCACTAGCCAGACAACCCATATATGTACCACGAACTCAATGTGTAGACCTTACAACTCATTTAAATGTAGAACATACTAGCCCTATCACTAGCCAGACATATGAATAGACAAAATCTTATTTACGAAATAGCATTATGTAAAATGGTCTGCCTAAAGGCACCAACTTAAATATTCATTTATAAAAATCTCTAAACCATTTCAGCAATTCTCTTAAAAAACTTTACTTATTTTAATACATCAGCAGTAGTTGCCGTTGCCATGACAAAGCAAAAATTTGTGCTTCCTTTATTGAAATTGCATATGTCATCAAAACACATACAGTGTCTTTTGAGGGTTAAGCGCTGCACAGCTGTTCATTCACTTTAAAAATGCAATGCCGGCACGCACCCTTTTCGCTGACGCCCCTGCGTTTTGTTTATTTGCCTAACTGACACTTTGCGCAGCACTGCTCGCTCACGCTTTCACTCTCGCACTCTCTCTCTCTCTCTGGCACACTTACACGCGCGCTCTCACTTACCTGACTGCTTGCACGTCCGTTGAAAATTTGTTGTGGTTGTTTTTGTTGCTGCTGCCGCTGCTGCGGCTGCCGTAAGAGTCTTATGAGAATTTTTCACTTGTCTCGCATGAAAAGTACTGCAACAGCGCTGCTTTTGACAATAAACTATAAGGAAAATATTTTAATTTTTGTATTTAACTTTTAAGTCTGCATATTTTCATGTATTTCTATGTAGTAAGTACTTGCTTGGAAGTGTTGCAACAAACTGCGCAACAATGACGATTTTTGATTTCACAGCTTGAATTTCCCTTGATTATTCGTTGCTTTTACAGTGCTAAATATGTGCGCACTGTTAATTAGTTGACTGTATTTTAATAAAAATTTAGTTTTTATTATTTATTATTTATGCTTAATATTACTTTACAAAAAAAAACGAGCAGCAGCACCAGCCTAAAGCCGCACACGAAAGAAAAAAAAACGTATCGAACTGTGCACAGCCGCTGTGTATCGAATAATGAAAATCAAACTGTCAAAGCAGCTCTCTGAGAGCTATTTGTACAATTTCCATGGAGACAACAACAAAACACACGCTCTCACGCTCAGCCAAACTGTGTGTGCTCTCACACACAGTATGCTTGTTGTTTTTGTATTTTGACATTTGAAGTTTGTGACCCAAATACCTCTTTGTCAGCGTGCGAGCGAGCAAGCGCATGAAAATGCAATGCAGTTGTAGCTGCTGCGCGCTGTACAACAGAAGAGT
This sequence comes from Chymomyza procnemis, assembly GCA_035046065.1. Classification (NCBI taxonomy): domain Eukaryota; kingdom Metazoa; phylum Arthropoda; class Insecta; order Diptera; family Drosophilidae; genus Chymomyza; species Chymomyza procnemis. The sequence goes on from JAWNOJ010000026.1 coordinate 3,330,193, forward strand.
ACAACTATATATAGTTTGCTGAAATGAATTTAACCAATGGCAAAATTGCATATTTACATGATTTTTATGAAATAATTAATGATTTTTAGTTAAAAAACTAACAAAATGCATTTAATAATCCTTTTATTCTTATGGTTTTTGTTTATTAGAAATATTAAAGGTTTTGTTTTCTTATGTGAATTTGAGAAATAACAGTTTAAGCGCTGGCCGGCACCAGCACAACGCCGTAAATTTGATATTTTTATGAAATATGTAGTATATGCAACCAATGTTTTTTTATTTTTTAAAATAATAAATATGTCATTAATAAAAAAATAAACACTACGCAACCAAAACAATTATACAATTATTATTAATTTATGAGCACTACTAAAAAAAAACACAAAAAGTTGACTTACACATAAAGTTTGAAATTAAATATTTGATACAAATCAAATTGTGCGTTCTTTAGGCATCATTAAGGCTGTAGAATTCACTTCGTGCTGTTGCACAAATCACTCGATAAATTTTTTAATTTTTAAAATCACTACGTAACTTAAAGTTATTTTTTAACCAAAGAATGAATTTCAGCAAACTCACTTATATTTTATGCAACGTCATTGTTCTCGAACTAATCGGTTTTTACTTCAAGCGATACCTTAATCGATTTCAATCAATTTCAGTGTTATTAGTTTGACTGTGTGAAAATAATAAGAAAATGACACAAAAACAAAACGCAATTTTGACCATCAGAATATGACTTTGGGACTCCAATTGGTATAACATATGTGATTTGGCGTACAATGACAAAATGACGATGATAGGATTCCAATTCGTTTTAAGGTTCTCTGCGCTGTGAGAAGAAGTATTCAGAAAATACGCTTAGATTATATTATACAATAAGCCCAATTTTGTGTGGAATATAAAAAGCAAGGAACGCAGAAACGCCATAGACAGCTCTATTAATGCTGATGATTCTGCTACGTTCTTGTTAGCCTTGTTGGTAATAGTGTTTGGGCGTAAAAAATATCTACAAACAAAAAACTTATTGAACTAGAGCAGCGGCATGGACTGCCGACTTTTTTTGACACCAAAACCGGCTTAAAATAAAACTTTGAACTAAATTCTGCACCACGATTGCTTTTTCCATAAATTCCATAAAACTCCATATGCAAGCTTCTCTCAATTATTGCCTTACTTATAGATTTTATTTATTATAAATTACGAAAGATATGTAAGCAAGTTAATAATATTATAATATATTAACGACTTAGGACTATGCAATGTGAATGTATGTATGTATTTATAGAATACGTGGATGAGACAACAACTATATTGAGCATTTGAGCAGAAAATAGTTCCAGCGCATAACTTTACCAAGCCTTAACAACTAAGTTATTCCTGAGCAATCAATCATTAAAGCAGCCCGCTTAGCTTTGCCTTAGTCTCAAGCATGTCGAAATTTGGATGAAGAGCGCAGTGAACTACGACGTGCACCGTTCATGGCAGTGGCCAGTCGGGGAAGCCTGGGATTCACCGGTGGACCCATTAAGCGATCCGGACCATCGGGCACAACGAATTGCTCAGCATCTGAAGGCATCATTTGACCCTCTATAAGCGGCAATGGTGAGGCTGGTGACCATTGTTCCGAGCTGGAACTGGAGCCCGGTGAGTCGGAGCTACAACAAACAAGCGGCATAAGCGTTGACGGCGGGTCTAGAGTTAAATGGCAAGCCATTCTATGTTACCCTACCCAGCTGTATAAATGGGCGGTAGTTTCTTCTCATAGCTTGTGCTGGGCGTTACCACGCCGGCATGTATCTCCTGCTGGTAGAGGCCATAAAGCTCGCGCAGCTCATCGGGCAGTTCCACATTGCCCTCTTCGATAAGTCGTCGTTGTGAGCTAATGATATCTTCGCAAAGACGACGCTGACGCTCGGCACGTAGCAGTTGCAGATCACGCCGACGTAGCTCCGCTTGGCGTGCCAAACGCTCTGCCTGTAGTGATACCTTGTCTGCTTCCAGTTCGTGCACGCGGCAGAGCAGCGCCAGCAGCTCGCGTTCCTCATCGCTGGTTATGCGCTCGGGAAGCTCCTGCAAGCATACGGATTTCTAGGCGAATGAAGTTGTTGCTTACAGGAATTAATTATGTTCTATGACTTACGTCCTCCAGTTTGACACCCTTTTGACGACACTGTTCCAGCTCCTGTTCTGTGCGTTCACGTACTTCCTTATAGCGTCGCGTTTCCTTCTCAATTGCCGCCAGCTCGCCCCAGGCGTTCTTTAAAGCCACAGAACCCTCAGACTCTAGATCTATGGAAAGTAATAACTACAAACAACATATCATGTGAGTACATTATACGTACCATCATCGCCCTGGCTGTCATACAGCTTGCCAATGCGACCTTGCCAGTGAGAGATGATCATGTGCTGCCGCTCCGCATCGAGTTCTAGACCCAGTAAATGGCTCTCTGCTTCCAACAACTTACGGCGCAATTTCATCTGTTGCTTGAACGTTAGCACTATCTGTTCCCGCAGATAGCGTAGTTCCGTCTTGCGTTGCTCATCCTGTTCCTCGCTTTGAGGTTGTTGCGCTTGTGCCGCTGCAGCTGCACCGCTACGTGGTCGATCTGTCAGCATCTTGGAACGCAAACGCGTTACTTCATCGCGCAACTCCGATACCAAACTCTGATAGTGCTTTGTGGGGAAGTCCTTGAACTCGTCTATATACACAGAGTTCTGTAGCTTGGTTGTTATGCTATTGGCGCGATCCGCATAGACCAGCGTATTTTTGGTCTCATCGCGATGTTTGCCCTCTGGCGCAACATGTGCAATCATGACTGTCTTGCATTTGCCGCTTAGCGCTTCCTTGAGTAGTCGCGTCAGCTTGGAATCACGATAATTAACATAACGCGCGCCACCGGAGAGTGCGTTGATGCAGTTTCCCAGCGCCAAGAGACTGCGATTAATGTGTGCGCCCTCTTGCAAACGCTTACCGCGATTCTTGGTTTTCTTAGCGCGCTCCGAGCCCGCTAAGTCTGTCAGAAAGAGCCGACCCTGTTTGGTTCCCAGCGGAGTGCGCGTTTGCACTGTAATGCTGAGCAGCGCATGACTTCTCGACGAGGTCTGATTGGCGGCTGTGGGTTCCATGGTGCGCGCCTTGTTGCCCTTCATAAGCAGCGAGACCACCTCCTTACGACTAGAGGTGGTAATCTCTGAGAGACCCGCCACAGTTATGCGTTGTCCGCGATTGTCCTCGCGCAACTCCAGCGGTCCACCAGGATTAAGCAGATCGCGTATAAGCTCGTTGTAGATTTCCAAATACGAAATGGACACCTTGGTGGAGCTATCCGGTCCGGCGGCTTCTATATGCAAAAATATATCCTCTATGGCACGCACCATTAAACCAATATCCAAGGTGCTGACATCAGCTTCAAAGCCACCACTGCTGGTAGCTGTGGAAGGCTTCTTGCGCACCACCGGACCAAGCATGGTATGGGTTTTACCCGAACCCGTAGCGCCATAAGCAAACACCGCCGCATTGTAGCCATGTAGCACATCGCGCACAAGTGGCGCTGTGGTGGTCTTATAGACCTGCTCCTGTGTATCGTTTTCCTTGAAGACATGATCGTAAGAGTATTTGCGTGGGCGACTCTTGCCGCCATCATCAAAGAGCAGTGAACCACCTGAGATGACCTCAATGCAGCGTTCGGTAGCCTCAAAGCTAGGACGAACACGCACCACCACCTGTTTGTGCAGAAAAATGATTGAATGGGTGTACCACAAAATATGCTGCTATAAATACTAACCACCAAACGCTCTTCCTGTGCCGGAGGTAGGGCAGCACCTGCCGTGCTGGCCAGACGCCCTTGTGAGTTGGAGCTGCCACCGCTGCTACTCGACCAGCTGCTGCTGGGACCAGCACTAGCTGCCATGGTCGAACACGAACTGGCGAACTCTCTTGAGTTGCTTAATCTACCAAAAATAGTGCTATCTTGCCACGTGTCGTTGCTCGTGCTGTTGAACTGCTCCATGTCAAGAAAGAAACAACACAAATTGTGTCAATTTGTTGTCAACAGTAATAGGAACAAAAAAAAGATGTCATTAACGAGCAGCGCCCAGTTCCGCCCGCCTATTCATGCCCAGCACTAAAAATTGACACTTTACGCGCCAAGGTTTTTTCCTTGAAAGAACTTTCTAATCGACTCGACTGTTTTTTGTTATGAATATGTCCTGTGGACTTTGTTTACCTTCGGCGAGTGTTTATGACTTTGGCGTGTGTCATAAATCAAGCCGTGAACTTCAATATTGAAGTGTTTTGGACATGACGTTGTGTGCGGAAATCAATGAAAGTCGAAATGGTAGGAGCGGATGTATACTGCTACTGGAATGACAGCAACTTTGGGAAAATCCTAATGAAGAACTATTCGTTTTAATGTTTTCTAATTGAATACAGTGATGGTAGCTTTAATGACATGGTAAATGAATAAAATTGTGCGCATCAAAAGTTCTCGTGTCCTCGGCGGAACTTGCGATGGGGAAACACTTACACGATACGTTTGTTTTTATTAAAGAAGTCGTGGGTTTTGGAACTTATGCTGCTAGAACTAATCTCAACTTCTGGTTTCAGCAGCACTCTAGAGCGCAATTGTAACTTAATAATAACCTCCATCATTCCATGTTGGCAGAGTGTTGCGCATTTATTTGAGCTGAGCAAACTCGCGAATTGATTTTTATTTCGATATAGAAAATTAATGCGTCAGTGCACTTTATTCATTAAAAAATCCATTACACAAAACTTGATAGTGTATACAAATGGTTTATAATCGCTTTTTGGCGGCTTTTAATTTAGGAAAAAAATGTAAATTTAAGTTTAATTTATTTTCACTTTGCTTCAAATCTGCCAATACTTATTATTTTAGTTCGTTTTAAATCCGCTAACTTTCCCTGTTACTGTCGTATTACATGCTGTTCTGTCATATTTTGACAAAATATTAAAAAGTGGGACATCCCCTTTTAAAGCGAAATATCTCCCACACAACGACTTCTCTGCTGCAAAAAAGTCTTTGACAAAGATCAATCGATAAAGAAACAACTCTCAATTACTGATCGCATAAGGAGGAAGATGATATGTGGGGCCTCGTAGGTTAGTGGGCAACTCCCCTTGCCCCACTCTTCACCCCCCACGCTAAATGGAGAACCAAGCGCCATTCATAGCTTTTCGGCGTACAGCAACAACACCAGCTAGAATGATGCCAACAATTAAAAGACTGTGTCGCCCAGCCTTTCCGCGCAGCCAAGCGCAGACGCCACTCCCAAAAGGCGTCAGGTGGCAGCCCCACCACTGGGATAAGTCGCATCTGGCCAATCACCAGTTCGATCGAAAAACTCAACAGATTACAGAAACCAACACAAGAGAATTAAACATAAAAACGACTCCCCAAATTCGATGACGTCCAAAGGCATTTTCAAAACGGACACGAATAGGACAATGGAACGTTAGAACCCTTAAGGAACCATCAAGATTAGCACAGTTCGAGGAGGAAATGGAGAAACTGCAGATAGCGATAGCTGGCATCCACAAGGCAGTAGAGGGATCGGCAGACCCAAAAGGCGACCTGGAGAAGATCCATCCTCCAAGAACTGACCCAGGCGAACACAACATGGGACAGAGCTAAACAGACGGCGCGAAATAGGGTTCGATGGAAGGCTCTTGTAGAGGCCCTAAGTTCCCAAGCGGAATAATAAGGAAAAAAAAAAAAAAAAAAATGGAGGAAGAATTTGGTCATAAAATTCAGTTTGTATAATCGAAGGCGGTTTGGTCAGGAACGTATCTACGGCGAAACCAAAAGTACAGGTGTAGGTAAGTTTTATGTAAAGAATAACCATAATAAACAAATAACATTTATTTTTTGTTAGTTTTTTTGTTTAAAATATCGATTGAGATTTTTACCCAGTTTTGTTTAATAATGTTTTAGTTTATAACTTGATTAGAGCTTAAGAGTTTAAAATCGAAGTATGCCGTAGACGTGGCTTAGGATACAAAAAAAAAAGTCAGATCTTGGCATTGGCTGCAAATATCTGCACCCCAAGAGAAATATCTATCTACCTGTACCCCGGTTTACGCTGTATTCTGTTTACCCGGATTTGAATTTTTGATGCGGTTGCTATTGGAATTCTTAATGACCTGATATATTGTGAGAACTATAATCCTTCTTTAGAGGAAGAGTTTTCTCAGTTATTTAAGTTGGGTCAATGGAATTATGTTGAGAAGGCTTTGTCGATATAAATCAAGCAGATAGGAATAAATTCACGCAAGTTGAGGAATTTAATGCAGAAGACGTTAAAAATAATATTGACTGTGACATCGTTGAAGCTGACATCGAAAACAATGGCTACCAATTTGGTTCAAGAGGTACTTGTACTAGAAAGAAACCTATAAAACCATTTTCAAGCAGAAGACGTTATTTTGGAACGTGGTCTTAAACTTCAGCGAGATCTTAATGATCTATTAAAACAATATGAAGTAGTCTACAGAGATGTGACTAATAAATATAAACAACAAAGCTTGTTTTGGAATATTTTGCTAAAGAAAGATCTCTTCAAACTATGACTAAAACCAATACAAGAATTGTATAAGCAGAATTCAAGATGATTTTATGCAGTGAGATATCAGCTATTGTACAAAAGACTATTCGTAGAACCTGATAACGTTTTAGTTTGCCTTAAAAATAAGAATGAGCCGTAATTATAGGTACTTCTTCTGCCAAATTTTGCGATTTTTTCACATAAAAAGTGTGATTCGAACGAAGTTTGCTCAAAAACGCAGCTACCGCGTAAACCGAGGTACAGGTGTATTGTCATACCCAAAGGATGTGAAATCGCAGGCAAATTGTTATAATCGCTTGTTTTTTTTCCACGTAGCTTCTCATAATTTTTAAGTGCTAACAGGTGTAAAACCGCCTAATGGAGCATTTGCATGCACCTGTGGCACGTTCTGCATAGCTACACGTCATTTTTCAATTGCTGCCAGAATTCGTTTTAACTTAATCTCTTCCAATGTTTAACCATTTAGCGTACATTGTCCCACTTCCGATTAATTATTCTAAAATCTAATCTAATAATCTGTTTCTTTGGAACCCCGGATTGTACGTACCCCCACACCCGCCACATACATGATAATTAATTAAATTTTATAGCGAGTAAATGAGCAAAGTACTTTCAATAAAATGCACTTTCATTTGCCTAAGAGCTCGCCGCTTAATTATAAAGTGTGAACAACGCTCAACTTGGGGGCGCCAAGAAGTATGCATTATTAAATTTAATCGAATGTTTTCAGTAAAACAAATCATTAAACTGTCACACGTGATAAAAGACACAGCGACAGGTGACAAATGCTCTTCATATATTCAAATTATTCTATTTAAGTGTCGCCTAAGGAAAGGTAAGGTAAGGAAGTACATAGAGTAAGAAGCACATAACCGACGAATACTAGATCCAAGTATCTTTAATTTAACAGCAAAATCGATTTGAATACTTTAATACTAATTTACCCGAACTTGTGGCACCTGCTGCCACAGGCGTAGTGTGGGTGAAGCCATTTGGGGAGTTCCTTTACAATAAAATTAGAACCACAACCAGAATCTTTATGAGACGAACGTTCCGGTTAGGAACATTTTAGTTGTGATAGCATAGCTCAAGTTACTATTGAAATATGAAAAGCTTATATGTTATGTTGAGCTGTACTTGAAATTCTCTATCGAATGTAACATTAGGAGAAAGACTTGGTTAGGATATTCTCCGAAGTCAAAGGTAAAATGGAGTTTCTTTACATAATAAAAAAATTCATTTACTTGCTAGGCATACCTTGATACTCTGTATGAAGTTACTTTGGAAATGTCAAAGTCAAATTCACATTCTCTATGGAACGTAAAATTTGGGAAGAATCTTCTCAAAAGTTACAACCAAAATGTAGTGCGTACAACGACAACTTAGATAATACTTACATTCAGATTCTGTGTCCATCGACAAACCTGGTAAGGATCTTCTTAGAAGACAAAGCCAAAATAAAGTTTCTTTAGAATTAGGCAAAATATATCTAAGCGTCACTAAAAAGCTAAACTTCAAATTCTCTATGAAATGTAAAATTTGCAAAGAATCTTCTCAGAAGTTACATCCAAAATGTAGATGTAATGCAGATAATGTACAATGACAACTTAAATAATACTAAGATATAGATTCTGTGTCCATCGACAAACCTGGAAGGCAAAGCCAAAATGGAGTTTCTTTAGAAATAGGGAAAATACATCTTACATGCTAAGCGTACCTTGAGATTCTGTATGAAGTTACTTTGGAAATATGCAGCTACTTGGGTAATATGCTGAGCTAAACGTGAGATTTTCTTTGGAACGTAAAATCTGTAGACGTTCTAAGAAGTAACATCCAAAAGGAAGTGCGTACAATAACAATTTAAGTAATACTATACTTAACATTCTATATTTATCGAAAGATCTAGTTAGGATCTTCGCAAAAGTTGAAACAAAATGGAGTTTCTTTAGAACTAAAAAAATTTAATTTACCTGCTGAGCGTACCTTGAAATTCAGTATGGAACTCTTGATCTTGTAAGCATTTGTTAGAAGTTCTAACGAAGTATGATAAGCTTAAGATTCTTTTTGATTAGAGTCATAGCAAAAATCGCAGGCCAATGGAAGTTTCTTTTAACTTGGTTTATATGCCGAGTTTGACTGATTTGGTTAGAATCTTCTTGCTTTAGAAGTAATAAATTTTGTTTTAACCATTGTTCCGCGCATAAAACGGACTTAAAAGCTGAACCACTATCTTTATATCAGAATTTTTGAAATATCTTGCAAAATTCTGTAAACCAAGCTGCGCTTCAGATTTTGTATGTCAAAGCACATTTGCCGAGAATGTTCTTATTTAGAAATTGTGATTTTTGGCCTCAGCTGTGAAATTGTAACGTACTCGTCGCCGAAATGTGGATGTTTCGACTCCACCCCTTTGCACTGGTGCATTTGTCTAGTAAATAAAATGTACCTAGGTAAATCTCTAATTATTAAAGTCATCGTCGTTCAAATTCGGCTACAAACTGTAGGTTCCTGTTCTCTTCGAACAGCTATTAATAGAGATATGTACTTTATCATCGATTTAACTATTATTTCTCCGATAAAGAGAACTTAGAGTCTACTCTCAATTTTAGTGTATTGTTGTCTGTGTCAAACTGGAGTTGCTTCAGAATCAATCTGCTACAACTAAGCTTGAGATTATGTGCCGATTGTGCCGATCTCTTGTATTGAAATAAGTCATATAAAGTCTTAAATCTCACACGAATACTCTACAGAGTGAGAACGATTGTATTGACATGATTCAATAAACATTATCTAGGTTAAGGCATTCATTACCTAGAGTCTGATTCGTTTTTTAAAGTTCAGATTATGTTAACATACTGTAGATCGGAGATCATTATAAACCGCTTTTTTTTGTATGTGGCAACCTCTGATATTTAAGACTCCATCCTCCAGAAAGGGCGTCAAAGACGACAAAAGAAAAAGCACTTAAGTGTTCCAAATATTTTTAAACTTGGAAAGCCACAAACTTCAAGCCACAAATACCAATTTTCGCACATTACTTTCCAAACCCGAAATCACTTCATTTTGAGTGTCTGCGTACCCCAGGCCACAGTTGCACCATGTCCATGTTTGTAACCTGGGAAAATACTGCGACACTTCTTTGTTCTACGCCTGTCCAGTTAGTGGGCACCTTTGGCTGTTGTACTGCCATCGTCCGTACTCTATATTCATATTATCGTTTATTGAATTTGTCTAAATTGCCAACAGACACGACAACCACAACCAGTTAATGGCCAAGTAGGAGTTTCCCTACCTTGGTCGAGCTATTGTACCCGACTCCTAGCTTTAGGCTTTGTCTTTTACATTGTAGTTGTGGTTGTGGTTGTTGTTTTTGTGACATGTTTGTTGTTCATATTTTTTTTTTGTTTTGATTTTGTTGGCTACGTCCGAATTCAGCCTAGATTACGCCTTCAGATAAGAACAAATATGGCATGTGGCTTGGAACGTGCCTCCACGCCATTGAACGGGGGAGCTCATTAATATGGCATGCCATATACTTGGCTGGGGCGGGCACACGCCTCACACAATGTGTTCTTTGTCATGAGATTTCACATTTAGTGGCAGTTTCATTTACATTTCTCATTCTCGCGCAAGCAGCCAACAGATTTATGAATCAACTATTCCAAGTGGGGACGGTACTGTATGGGATCTGAGCTGGGAGCCGGCTAGCCGCTGTCACAGTTTGACACAAATGAATGTTTGCCTGGTTGGCGGTTTATTTGCGTGGAATTTGTTGTTGAAACAAAGGTTTAAATATTTGCATTTCTATTAAAGGGTCGCTGGACTAGCTGGACTATGTACTCCTTGCTGGGTTGATTGAGCTGTGTAGTTAATTGGCAATTGGTAGTGCGGGATTTGGCTTTTTATGGAAATATAGTAAGTGTTTTATCGTATCATCGCCATAAGGGAAACCCAACATGCGAACTCTAAAGCTAAGCTATTGGGTAAACAAACTGCCTATTCCTGAAAAGCACCTGATGGACAAGGATTTTTAAGGGTGTGGTTTCCTTTGTCTGCTTTTGAAGCATATTAATGTCACTGTGACTCAGCAGATTTGAAAAATTAAAAAGGCATTGATTGCAAAACCGATATATCCAAAAATAATAACAAGCGGTTGGGGGATGTAGTAAAGCTTATACTGAGACTTGGTAGGGGGCCAAAAAGGGGCTGTTGCGTGGTTAAGGTTCAAATCTGCACTATCACGGCAAGAAGATTTGGGTGAAGAACTATTTTCCTTCTTTCGCAAATGCACAATAATTATTTTTATTCTTATTAAATTTGCTTGCTTTATCTGCTTTTGAAGCATATGGCGGATATTCGCTTAAATTAAAAATGTATCAGTGACTTAGAAGATTTGAGATTTAAAAAGTAATTGCAGAAATGATAAACCTAGAAACTGTCTAAAAATAACAGCGAAAGCTGTATTATTATACTCAGACTTACTATAAACCAAGAATTATTTGCTTGATGTTTGGGAATCTTAACATATATTTTCAGTCTCATCAACTGCATCGGAAGAACTATACTTACAAAGGGGCTTATCGAATTATATATTATTGCACTTATTTTAAAAAAGAAACTTCATCTGTTGTGCGGGCAGAAATCGGAGGATCTTAGACAGGAGTTCGAAACACCTTGATTTATCCAGTCAAAAATCTGAATGAAATGAATCTCTATTTTGTAGTTTATTTTGCTCGACGAGTGCATCGGTACTGCAGGGTCGAAATGTTACCACTACGCTACCGAGGCCCACATTATTAAGGAAAAAATATATGGGGAAATCTCTTTTAAAAACTAAACCCGAAGCACGGCGTTATTAAATGAATAAGAGAACTTGACTTTGAAAGATAAAGCAAAATCTATTGACGGAACGCTATACTTTTGAGAGTTTGAGAGAACGGTATGCAGAAAAGTAGGCTCTAACAATTCTTAAGATTTTATATATTTTTTGCTTACGTAAGTTCTTGCTGAGTTACCAATAGCCAATAATTCAAGAATTGTACTGCAATAGTATATATTTCAGCAGTTTCAATCGCTCTGAAGAGTGTGAAATAGTGTGTCAAATAATTTATTCAAACTTTCAGTATACCTTATGTTGGATTTTTCACCAGAAGTCGAGGGTACCTTGTCAAAAACAAATAAAACAAAAATTAAGAAATTGTCGCAGGAAGTTGGATTCTGCAGATTTCTGAGCCATATAGGGGGTCAAATAGATTATATAAGTTCAGCATGTATGCTTATTCCCGCATATTACAAACATTTGTAAATAATATTCTAATCAATTAAACAAAAAAAATACTACAAATTTAATAGTAATATTTAAGTGGACACATGATACATTAAAAGAACTGTCTAATTAAAAAAAAATATTTTTATAGATTTTGTTCCCCAAGGCAGGCAAAGACCAGTGCCTCCAACAAAGTTCAGTAGAACTTGCTTGTGCAAGCCCCATGTTCCCCATAGAAATTCGACTACAGACTTTGTTGAATTTCAAGTTTACCATGGTTTGATAGGACTTATTCCTGTATAAAGCCATGTCAGATAAAGGTCTTTAGGAATAATCTTGTAAGGTCATGATTCTTTTGTAAGAAATAAAAACGAACTACTTATTCTAAATTAGCACGAAAGGTAATGTTTCTTTTGTAAAAAATATAAATATAAGCGAAGTACTTATTCTGAACTCTCTGTATAGTCTATGCGCCAAAATTCCTTTACGAAAAATAAATGTAAAAGTAGTCGTCAGCGGTCAGTATTGTTTCGGAGAAGAAGCCTATAGATACCAAGAAATAGTCAAAATTCGCACTGGCAACCTTTTAATAAAGTCAAACTAAAACGAAGTGGTCCTGAAAGCTCATTGCCCATGCAAATTTCTACATCATCACCGTTCGGATTCTTTCGGTTTCGGAAGATCTCTATTTTCTTGCATGCGACTTTGTAGCGCTGACCGTTTGGTCAAGGGGAATAAGTTATTTGGAATTTAATGATGCAAAGTCCATTAAATTCTTAAATATTGGTATTATGTGCTCTCTAAGTCGTAAGTCAATGTTCGTTGAGGAGAAAAAATATCATCGTTAAATAGTCGTTTTGCAGCCTAACAACTTCGATGACTATCATTACACTCTGACTGTTCACTTGCTCCCTCTGCTTTTTGAGTTTTTTTTTTTTTGGCTAATAACTCGTATTAAAGCTTACCAAATTATACCCCGGTTATATAGGCAGTACCTCCGCCATCCAACCCCATATGACATGATACGAATACGAGTATATAAAATGCAACAACTGCTTTTGGGGGGATCAGCTATAAATAGCAACTCATTCCATTGCTTAGCACCCCCATGTTGATATGGAAATTCCCGAATAACCGGAACTGCACTCAACACAATAATGTGAAATCCATATAACTAATCATGTTATGTTTTGGTTATTAGAGCCAATGTTTGTATTATTTTTCCTTTCCATGATTGATTACGGGAGCACTTGCTGAGAGCAGTTAATTACCCGAAGCTTGAAAAGCACTCAAGCAAAGTCGCGCTGCAAACTATTTATAGAACTCATCAAAACTAATGGATCCAATAAGTGCATGGGAGCCACTATAATTACTGGCCAGCCAGCCTTGACCACAAAATAGCGATATTAATTTGCATGGAATTCCTAACAAACTGCCAACTTACTTACGTCATTTTGTTGCAAAATACCGCCAAACTTTAACTTTGACTAATTGGCAAAACCGGCTGCTAACTCAAAAATAAAAATACATCTAAATCAAAGTATAATGGCTAACACAATCGTCGTCAAGTGCGTGCCTTGAAATTCTGGAATTTCAAACAAACAAACTGGGCCAACTTCTCTGCATTGTGTTTATTAGTAAAGTTTGTATTGTATTTGGTTTTCGCATATTTCATAACTTCTGCCGTTGGCCTCAATATGAACACAAAAATAATGTTATATATATTTTTTATACTCGCTCGGGTAAAGTAAAACAAATGCAGTGCTACGATTACGGCGATAAGCAATTGTACGTGAACGTATTGCTCTTAGCCAGCTCCAAGTAGGTCAATTAAATGCCAGCCAACCCCTCCGTAACGCGCATAATGTTCAAACTTTTTCGACGCTTACATAAAAATACTTTCAAGTATTTCAACTATTTTCGAACATAATGTTGTTTCCCCAAGTGTCACTGCAGAAAAAGCCAAACACTTACAAACGTTTTCTCACTTGGTATTTATTGCTTTTAACTTTTTCGCAAGTTTTCGAGCACGCGAACAATTTTGCGGCACTTTAAAACCGTTAAAAGCGGTAACAACGTTGCACTAACTGTAAACTGTAAGTGCCGTTAATACTGTTGTTTTGGTAGGCACCGTTATGAGTGAAAAAAATTACCAACCGTTCGCGTTGACTGACAAAACTAAACTGAAAAGGCTAAGACCAAAAGGCGTCGAGCCTTGTTGGTCAGAAGTTGGCCAAATAATACGTATATGGGGGGGAGAGGCGGTGCGAGAGTGCGGCGGGAGTTCTAGTGACCAACACGAACAATCAATTTTTACACAAGGTACTACTCATGGCCAGGATAAAAGGAGTGCATTGGCTATGTGAAAAGCTATGGTACAGGGATTCAGGAAGTAATTCTAGCAGCAATGGGAATAAGAAGATATAAGCAAAATACACTGAACTTTTCTAGAGATTGATATAGAAAAAGCCTTTTGGGGAGGTCGTGGTTTTTGGATTTCGAGTTGAAAAAAATAGAGAACTTTTCTTCAGCTTGATCTCTAAAAAGCCTTATGGAGATGTGGTAGTAGACTCTTGGGTGTCTTATGGGGCGCTTTATGGGTTGAATTTTCAACTAAAACGGCTCGAGTTCAAAAAGTAAGAAAAAAAATGTTCTCCAGCTTTGATCTCTAAGACATCTGCAAAATGTCGAAAGAGTCTCTTGGGTGTCTTATAGGGCGCTTTATGGGTTGAATTTTCAACTAAATCGGCTCGAGTTGAAAAAAAATTCGAGAACTTTTCTTCAGCTTGATCTCTAAAAAGCCTTATGGAGATGTGGTAGTAGACTTTTGGGTGTCTTATGGGGCGCTTTATGGGTTGAATTTTCAACTAAATCGAGTCAAAAAAAAAAAAATAAAAAAAGTGTTCTCCAGCTTTGATCTCTAAGAAGCCTTTTGCAGATGTCGAAAGAGTCTCTTGGGTGTCTTATAGGGCGCTTTATGGGTTGAATTTTCAACTAAATCCAAAAAATCTTATGGTTCACTAGAAACTTCCTCATTCCTATCTGTATTATCATAAAAACGTGGTTCTTACATTTTTTTATACAAAAATCTAAAGCAAAATAAAAAATGTCCTCATCTTGCTCATTTTCCCACAAATTCATTGTTTAACTAATTAAAAAAAAACGTCAATCTTCGTAAAGGTGTCAGCTACCGAGAATAACCTTTGGGTGTTAATATCTGGGAAATCCCAAAAACTAATGGAAATAAGCAACTAAAGATGCTCTACTTAGAGGGATGAGTATGAAATGCAGCGGGGACAGATCTGTATTATGCGAATGCTGTTCAGTTACCATGAATAATCTTCGGTTGAAGATATCTGGAAAATCACAAAACGTCCAAAAATGCTTGAAGTAGAGGAAACAGTACGAAATTCAGTGACAGATCTGAACTGTACAAAGCATTAAGGAACTAACTTTCACAGTTACACAAAAAACCTACTCTGGATTAGCTTTTCGAGCTAATTATACATACGATATTCCAGCTTCGATGTGCTCCCCAAAGAACTTACTCTGGATGTAACCCTTTGAATGAATTTTGGAGCTATTTTCGAATACGATTTATACATACGATATTTTAGAATTGCTCTGATCAAGATTTTTCTCTGTATTTGATAACGTGCTCATTTTCGAAGATGGCTTCATAGATATCGATTTCCTAAGTTAAGTCGTAGTGTTTCCCTAACCACACCTAAGCGAAGATCTTTGGCTGCCTTTGAAGTTCAATTAGTTTTTTAATCTATTCCAACCTTGGAAGTCATGTTCTGCTACTAAACGAAAGAGAAATTTGGGAAATAACTAAAATTCTAAGCATAATGTTCGCTAATCTGAATTAATTGAATGCTTTACAATGCCTACCCCTTCCCTTAGAAGGAATAGAGATAAAACAAAATCCAAGAAGAGATTTTTGGAGCTTATTGTTCACAAAAAAAAAACGTATGGTGTTAAATCAACCAAATCAGTTTATTTTCCATATTTTTTATATATTCTCTCATATATGTGATCAGACTTTCTTCTTCGACCTTTAACTCCAACTTTCTTCTTAAAGATTTTAAGGATTCTTCACAAGTAGAACTTTTCAACTGTCAACTAAATAGTTTTGGGATGTTGGTGCATTGATATTGGATATTTTTAGCGTCATATTCCCTATATTATATAATATATAATTCTCACCAATCTCATCATTCTTACTGATGCAGCAATAAGTAATTTATACATTTTTTTAATAATTAAATATTTAATTTACCAATCCTCTAGCTGATAACAAAGTTAAGTTTGTTCCAAAAGAAACCAATAAAAATTGGAATAAAAAAAGAGCATTCAAAAGTCGACCACCGTATCAACACTTTTACATTTCATTGAATCGTTGTACTTTGGTATGCTAATGCGCCATTTTGCATGGAGTGTTTTTTTGGTCGGCTCTATCAGTTATGGACTGGACTGCCTGTATTTAAAATTCAACGTTTAGACCCGGATATGGATTTGCGTGAACGAACTTTCTGCCCTAAGGACTATCGGAAAATTTTGCGTTTATGTTTGGCTATGTTCATGGTCAAAAAGTGTCAAGACTTGGATACACAGTTAATTGGACTTACCGACATTGACTATATAAAACTCCAACGATTAACCGACCTTAACATATATAGAGGGTATAATTTGTATGCCAAAATTGGTCTTAAGAAGGCAAAGGAAAGAAAGGTCTGCCTTATGTACAAGATGTAAATTATATATAAAACTTAGGTAGGTTGTATATAGGAGCGCGATTTCTTGACCTTTGTTTATTTACAACCGTACATGATTATGGTCTATGCAAAGCGGAACACTTATTTGAAGTAAAAATTCTTGTAGAAGTTCTTTTTTGATCTTGGAGAGGATTACAAAAGTTGCAGTAGATAAAAGAACATGAATTCTTTTCCAATGATTCACTTCTAATTATGATCAAAACCAGTGAGGATTTTAACTCGATTGCTGATTAAATTCGGTATATTGCTACCAAATCATTTTGGATTTCGATATCTTCATAAAAAAAATGAAAAGAAAACCTAATTTGAAGGTAACTCGTTACATTAAAAAATGAGGCCAATGGGTCATATGATATTGTCAACTGGTGGAACTTGAGTATAAGTAAATCCCGTAAAACATTTCCATGCAAGATTTCGGGTAACTTGGGAACTATTAACATGTAAAAATAAAAGAGAACCTAGTGCGACAAGCATACGGCTCATTCATATGTCCCCTTCTTCTCTGTCACAAAATCTATGCTTCATATAAACTCTCTATTTCTCTATCTTCTAAAGTATAGCCCGTATGGAGTATGATATAGTCTATCAAGTTTTTTCAAATTTGTTTGTGCCGATCTTTCTTTCTAATCTGCGATCCTATACAGGATGTAAGCGATCACATGAAATTTATTAAAAATTAAAACTACATTTTTTTTTTTTTTTATTATTAATTAATTAATGTTTGCAACTAAGTTGAAGTACTCCTCTCTGTTGATAGTGAGGTGAACAAGATCTTCAGCTCTTCTTATTCCAGTCCATTCTCTGATGTTGCGTAGCCAAGAAAGTTGCTTCCTACCAATGCCGCGTCTGCTCTCAATTTTACCTTCCATAATGAGTTGAAGTAGTTGATATTTGGGGCCACGTATTACATGACCAAAATATGCTGTTTTTCTGCGTTTGATGGTTTTAAGAAGTTCCCTGCTTTTATTAACTCTTCTTAGGACTTCCTCATTTGTGATGTGGCCGACCCAAGAGATTTTAACTATTCGTCTATATATCCACATCTCAAAATTTTCTAGCTTGTTCATCTGAGCTAATTTCAAGGTCGAAGTTTCTACGCCATACATCAAGACAGACCATATATAACATTTTACCAAGCGTAGCCTCAGTTGAAAATTGAGTTGTCTGTTTGTGAACAGCTGTCTGAGTTTTTGGAAATGACTACGAGCCATTTCAATGCGGCATCTGATTTCTTGATCAGAGTTCCAATCAGTGTTTAACCACGCGCCAAGGTATTTGAAATTGTGAACTCGATTGGTGCGTTTTCAACTGTTATTATATCATTGTCATATCCGATCCTTCTCCTGCTCACTATCATAAACTTCGTTTTTGAGCTATTGACATTTAGCTTAACTTTTTACTGACATCAACAACTCGATTTACTAACTCTTGGAGGTCTTGTATGTTATTTGTGCCGATAACCCCTTCAAAATCTTCCGTAAAATAAATTTTTAACGAATTGGGAATTCCAGTTTTCTCTAAAAAGATCCATAGATATAAGGGCTCTTCGTATATCGCGTCCATTTAAATATCGGATGTAGATAAAGATAAAGTAGATACATATTCGCGCGCTTAACTACTGGAACTCAAAAATAATAGTTCTGCTTGCATGGCACTCAAGTCTTGGGATCTGATCACGATGCTACTGGGTCTCTTAAAATTAATTTGATGGCTAAGAAACGAATCTTCACAACATATTAACGACGATCTGCTGAATTTTAGATACACTATGGTGTGTGTACCTTACAGATTTGCGGGTTCGACCATCCGATAACCCTTGGAAACTGATTCAAATGAAATCCGTTAAGAAGTTGCCTTTAAAGCAACTAACTCCTCTTAAACAAATCCACTTTAATTGAAGCAATAAAACCCACAACTAAATGTGCATAAATTCTTTTGTAGAAAGAAAACCCCGAGCACACCCATTTTCAGCCACAACAAATTCACACATTTTTATGCAAATCACTTGACGTCTAGGGTAACCCAGTGCAGCCAGCACTCCAACCCCACTAAACTGTTACCCCAACAATGTGTAAGTGTTGTTCAAGAGAACGTACATTTCCGTTGCGTCAACCCACTCCCACAGATTGGGGGGTATTACCTAGTTGTACAGTGGAAAAATATTGTTGCAAATCAAATGCGTCATATTTCGTCTGACATTCCGTCAACATGCCCACTCCGCCCAGCAATCATCACTAAATGACTGAAAAATATGTTTTAGGGGGCGGCTACCCTTAAATTAGTAGGGGGTGTCCTGAAATGCAAAATGCACTTTTGATTGATTGACTTAGGCGAGTGAGCTCGATATGTGTTGGCATTTGTAAATATTTTATTGGGGTTGCCGGGACGAGCATTCTGCTGCAACTCCCAAGCCAACCATCCATCCAACCATCCATCCATCCATCCATCCATTCCCAAAAGACCTAATTCATTAGGCAATTGCATGCGAGAAGCACTTGCAATTTTCATGTCAAGTACTTTCACTGGCGCGGGTTCTTTCAGGGCTAACCAAGTTATTGGCGTGCATTTTTTTTTTTGCTTTTTTGATTTTAAGATTATAATTAAAGATTTTTTTAGGCCACGACACGAAAGGTCAAGCGTACCTGCATGGCCAATTGCAGCTATAAACTAAAGGAAATGTATGCAAAAAAGCTGCGTAGGTAAAATTAGGCGTGACCTATGCCGATGGGAAATGCAATTGCAGTGGGGGATACTCTAGACGGTGCCTACTGTTTCGATTTAAGCCGTTTCAGTTCTTAAGCTTTAAGGAACTGCATTGTGGTGCGACTCTGCAAAACATTGCTTTAACTTATTTGCTTAGTTTTATCTGTAAATAATAAGATATTGTTTAAGCGCGGGTCAAGATTTGGTACAAGTAAAACCAGGATTATTGGGCATACGTTTTGTTTAGCTGATTTTTGGTTCCAGGATATTATCTTAGAAGTTGACTTTTTCTATAAAATATGACATACTACATATCTTAGAAAACCTATGTAACTTTTGGTAGGGTCTAGGTCCGAAAATATTACGCAGATCTTGGCACAGCTACACATAGTCATTCGATGGTTAAATTATTGGACTTAATTCTTAATAACGTTATAAAATCCCATACACAACAATTACGTCATGTTCTTTCCCAACAAAAAGGTTGATTCCCGACTATTTAGAGTGACGCCTATGCATTCTACAAATAGCAATCAAAGAGTATAACAGCTACCATAACGATGACGTTGGGTGCTAAATTTGATCGCTCGAGACAACAAGCGCAAGAACTATGGCATCACTTCGAAGCAGTTTTGGAACTAATCTTATCAAAAAAAAAAAAAATCAGAAAGAAAGAAGAAATCTTTACATAAACGGTCATAACTCCTAAGCGGAGTGACTAAGAGCGAAAAAAGATCTAATCTGTGATGACATTTTTCAAGCTTTGAACGCTCATTTTCATGAGTCACGACGAAATCTGAATTGACGAAGTCGTTTTCAAAGTTTCATTGCCGATTTTTGACTATTGATGCATCCTACATATGGCGCTGACTTGAGATTCTGGAAAGACCTATCTTCACTTCGAGTGAACAACTGGAGAATGCACGCGCAAACCAGGGGCGCCTTGCGAGAGTTCGTTAGGTCGGCTACAATCCGCAAACGGGTAAAGTAAAAGTAATGACTTGAGAACAAAATATAGTCGAAAAGGGAAAATACGTCAAAAAAAATCGAAGTGTTTGGTAGGTGGTAGACGGTTAAGCGGCCACTGGAATGCATGAAGCCGAATTAATGATTCACTTTTAAGTTAACTTAAAAGTTTGGGTTTGGAGAAAAAATAATGATCAATTGGTTCACATCTTCCAGCATTCGTTTGCCATCCTATACATGCAGACTTCGCCTTATAAAATTACCTTCTCTAAGTGAACGTAGAACATGCCACTGCGTGCTATTTTTGCATAAGCTTTTACTCGATCTCATTGACTCTAACACACTCCTTAACAAAATTTCTTTTATCATTCCTTCCAGAGTAACCCGCAATTCTCGACCTCTAGCATTAACTTTTTGTAGAAGTAATTGCGCGTTACACGATCCTTTTCGTGTCCTATGCGCAAATTATAATAACCTCTATGATTTCGTCTCCTTTGAACGGTCTATCCAATTCATTTCTTTATCTATCCTATCTTATCTTCATTCCCCAAAATCGAGCTTCTTTGACCAATCATGAACTATAAAAACCCATCTTGGTCAACCTTGTTCTTTGGCTTCTATTTGGAAAAAATGCTTAAATTTATATGCTTCTCTCTCTGTTTTCATCTTTTACATTGTAAATCCAAGTTCCTGGCTAGCCCCAGATGTGAGACAGTGCACATCTATAAAAAATTCAACCATCAGGCTAGGAATACGGATTAGCTTTATTATATTGTATTTTTTCCTCGTTATCATTTATTATTTCATAATTTTAGAATGTTTAACTTGTCTAATATTAAGGTCAACTGTAGCTAGTTGTACCCTTAAATATTAATAAATAAATAAAATCCTTTGCTATTTCCAAGACTAAATTGCTTGAATTGGACTACAAAACACTACCCTACGCCAGTCCAGGTATTACGGAGTTTCGACCCAATGACTATTTTTTGATTTCCCAAAAAAGGAAATGCACGCTGCGTGCAAAAATTAAGTGTCAAATGAGTTGACAATTGCCAGCCGGTAGGTTTTCTTTGCAGGCATATGACAGATATCCTATAACTGGCGGTACGTGAATTAAGGCATCTGTTCAATTTGGATAGAAACTACGTGGCTTTGCTACCAATGTGTTGGTGGGATGGCCTCATATATTTGCTTTTTAAATTTTGACTTTTGATTTGAAAGAATTTTAGTAAAAAGTAAGTTAAGTGTTTATTTACCATTTATTTATTTACCCAATCTGGCTTATACAACGCAAGATACAGCTAAAAAACGCCATCTCACCGAAAAATAATACGCTTCGTTGTACTACACCCAAAATTAATGAGATTTGGAATATGTCTTTAATATACCATAATTAAATTTTTTTTAAAATCCAAAAAAAAATTTTGAACGCAAGAAGATTGTCAAAAATTTGAAGGTTGTATACAAATTTTGGTATATATTGTATTTGTGATTTTGTAAATGACTTTTTTTTTGATTTGATAGAATTTCAGTGCAGATATTATTCTCGGTATTAATATTAGATTTGGAATATGTCTTCTAAACTCACACAATTCTAGAATTTTTTCTATTAATTTTCAAAGTAAATTCATTTCGTTAGAAAACTGGGAAATTGTTTGCAATGAATAAAACTTGACAAAAAGTGGATGACTGCGCATAAACTTTGGTCTAGGTAAATATTCGCTTTTTTTGTGATTTTTATGAATTTTTTCTGTTTGGAAATTCACAGCAAACCCCTTGCTTTTAACTCATAGAATTTAAAATATGAAAATGATGTATTCCTTGCAAAGAATGTTGCACTAGAAACCGAAACTGGTGTATGTGTGTCTCCCCTTAGTGGGTGTCAGTTTACTAAGTAAAAGCGATCAATTCGAACTGAGTAAAATATTTTGCTGGACTTTAGCGCTAGCTGAACTTAGTACGTGGGTTCCTTCTCTTTGGCCGGAATATACCGCAGATAATCCTCAAGCATTTGTTGCTGAAGGCTTGCCGTTTCTGTGTCATCTTTTTGGCGGTAAGCCATGACATATGTCGCTCATATGTCAAATTGTACTGAGTACGTATAAGCTCAAAAATGCCAAGCCTGATAATAAAGCTGTCCTTTGCCAGATTGTCATCATCATCATTTTGGCTTTCTCAACAATTCTCCTCCATTCGTCTCTGTTGTTAGCAAGGCCGCGCCAGTTCCTTACTTCCATCTTCAGCAAGTCATCGTCAATATTGTCAATTAGGCGCTTTCTTGGTCGACCCCTGCTTCTTGTGGAGAGTGGTGTGTATGCCAGCACAAGCTTTTGTGCTCTATTCTGGTCCATCCGTAGGAGATGACCTATCCAACTTAGCCTCTGGGATTTAATGAATTTGACAGCATCTTCACCATGGTTTAAGCTCAACAATTCGTCATTGTTCCTTGGCATGTACTCACCGCGTTCATTTATCTTTGGTCCAAACGTTTTTTGCAGTATTCTGCTTTCAAAGATTCTTAGCGATTCTTCGTCTGCTGTCGTCATGGTCCAAACTTCTGCTCCATATGTGATTATACCCCTTATGATGGAATTATAAATTGTTAGTTTGCATGTCCTCGATAGCAGCTTTGACCTGAACATTTTGTTGTGCGCGTAGTAGGTTTTATTAGCTGCTACAAGCCGATCTTGCAGGCAGTCCCTTGCTTATCAACACACCCAAGTATTTAAAGTTGTCAACTCCTTCGAAGTGATAGTCACCTATGCTGAGGTTCCGTGGTGTTCTTCTCTCGACGTATCTAGACAGTATCATATATTTGGTCTTAGATTGGTTGTTTGCCAAACCAACTTCCTCTGCCTTTGCAGCTATATCTATGAGGCTCTCTTTCAAATACCGCTGGTTTCTCGCTAGGATGGCAATGTTATCTGCATACGCTATTAACACCCCAGACCTGTTGAAGACATTTCCAGAGATTGTGTGTTATCTAATAGCGTAGGGCAGACATAAATTAAACAACACTGTGGACAGACTGTCACCTTGCCTTACTCCTGCATTGATGTTAAATGCGCTGTATTCTTGCTGCAGTGCCACTTTTCCTTTTGTGTTGCCATTGTCAAGCGGGTCAGTTGTAATCCCCAAATATAAATGGAAACCCTCGTACAGCCAGTATCGGTAGCCAGTGACAGGAGAACACTCACTCTATCTCGTAATTGCTACACATTTGCAAGAAATTTATAATCGTCAGACATTCGTTTAGGTAATTTGAATTTTTTATTAGCTATTTTACCATATAATGCATATATGTATTTGTATATAAAATTTTAATTTGCTTCTTTAATTATTTTGTTGAAAATTGCTTTTAACTAAACATTTAGTAGGCATAATAATCATAATCATAATAATAATAATGATAGCAAAAGCTTTGCTGCAAAAAAATCGGCTATAAACGCAATACCAACTGGCCAATACTTATAAACTAAATACTAACTGAAATTTAAATAACCTACGACAATATAGGGAAGCGTGGGCGTGGTTGTGGTTTGGATACTACGTAAAGTTCTAGGTTAAATACAAGTTGAACGTAAACACAAACACAAGCGTGAAATCCTTGAGGGGCTCAAAAAAACAATTTAAAATGTAAATAAATATTTAGTTAGCGTATTTAACTAGTTGACGGCTGCAACTAGTTTGTGTGTGTCTAAATTTAACTATTTTTAGGGGCTGGCATTATTACATTTGTTATAGTTTTCGCTTATTTTTAGCTGTTATTTAAACATTGTTGTTTTAGTAGAAAAATTGCAGTAGAAAATTGTGGGATTAGTGTATTGGTTGCGTTGTTGTTCTTGTTGGGGTTATAAAAAGGACAATTGCTTTATATTAAACTATTTGTTGACATTTAGTTTATGCTATTGGAATACTTATGCATGCGCCTGCTTTCGCTTTGTAGTTGTATAATTATCATCATATCAATATCGTTATCCTCGTCGTCAACATCAACATGTCAATGCGTGCTTGAGCCTAAACGCAAGGCTCGACGTAATTGCCTGGAAACAGTCCAGTAACGCCATCCATGACGCCCTCCCACCAGCCATCATCGTTCTTTTTAAGCACATACAGCACAGAGCTCTCCTGAAAGCTCAGCTCGTCGTCCTTGTCGGCATAGTAGTCATAGATGGCCACCACTGGAAAGAGGCACAAACTTAGTTGCAGGTTTTCAAAAAGTTTTGACGCACAAACTGCACGCACCCTTTTCAATATAGTTCTTAGGCACCCAGCCGGGTAAATTCTGATCCTCGGGCACTATGGGCGCCAATTGGCCATGCGCACCGGTCGAAGTGCGTGGACGTCCAAAGTCTTGATGCTCATCCTCTGGCGGCGGTGGTGGCGGCAAAGGTGGCGACTGTGAGCCAGGACGCGCAAAATTCAAACTAAAATGATTGCTAAACGAGAGATAAAAAGTTAATAAGGCTTGCAAGTACACGTGAGCAGCATGCAAGTTACCGATTCGGATTCCTGAGGCAGTAGCACGTACAAAAGAACAAGAGTTGCATTGGTTAGCCGACTAGTTGCTGTTGAGCCTAGTTATGTGCGCTTACCTGTTGTTATTGCGTCCCAAGGTGTGCATGCCAATGTGGCTCTGCTCGGTCATTTCGTGCTGCGAAACGGTCAGCGGCGAGGGTGGAGCTGTGGGGCAATAATGTAGTTAGATTATAGTTTATCAGCACTTAAGTAGCATCAGCTTACGCGGCATGCTGCTGCGATCGTCATAGGTAGTGTGCGGCGGCGGTGGCAGTGACTGCATCATGCCTGCCGAGGGCAAATTGACATGCGTGGCTATCTGCTGACTGGGCGGCATGGGTAGCGCACTATAGCCTGCGGCACGCTCATTGCCAGCTGCACCACCGCCGGTAGTTGTGGTGGTAACCGTAGTGCTGGACGAAGCCGTTGACATGCGCTTGGGATGTCCTATGGGATAATTGGGCGCATAATGCGAGGGCACTTGTGGCGGATTCACCACCGGTGGTGTGCGATATTCACGTGAACTCTTGCCCAGCGTGCCTGTATTGCTAACCGATTTGCCCAAGGTGCCTGTATTGCCGGCACGTGACATTTGTGGCGGTGTTGGCGGTTTGGTTGTAGGCGCTGGACCCACCGAGGGTGGCAACAGTGATTGCACAGAGCCATGACTGGAGCCGCGATGTTTTTGACGCACTTGCGTGGCGGCCGCATTAATGCCATGTCCAATTTCATCCAATATGGAGTAGTCAATGGGTTTGCGCACATACTTGATGGGTTTCTCCGGATTGATGGGCGCAACAATCTTGAATTGACGCGAGCTAACCTTGTTGGCGGTGAGCACGCCAATTTCGCTGTGCGTAAAAAGTGAGTCAGCTGGCATTTAATGTAAAGTTGTAAAAAGTGACAGACTTACCGACGCGCCACCTTCTCCTTGTGTATATGCACCGTCTGCGCTATATGATTCATTTGTGACTCCATTTCGCTTAGCTGCTGCGCCTGCAGCTCCAGCAGCTGCATATAGCTATAGGCCAGCGTATTTATTTGATACGCTACACTGGCCAGCGATTGCGTTGTATAGTTCTTGGTCGCCTCCAGCGCTGCCTTCTTATTATCCGCACGATAATAGGTGTCCTCGCAGTAGTCAGCCACACGCTCGAGATTCGTGTAGCTGTCGCGCAGGCTCTGGCGGCCATCGGGAATTTCGGTGCGTATCAAAGATGCTAATTCGTCCATAATGTTGTCACTGGCCATGGGTGTGGTTAACATGGATGTGGCTGCTGCAATAAAAACTTAATTTTTAGCGCAAACGGAAGTAAACATTTTTTGGACTAGGGCGGTGACAGTTGCTGCCCGCGTCGCAGTCGACGTCAGCGCAGCGTTGCTTAGTCAAATGCAAAATTGCAGCTCCAGCGCACTTGCGCCTTGTGGGAAACACAAAATTTCA
Source organism: Chymomyza procnemis (assembly GCA_035046065.1). NCBI lineage: Eukaryota > Metazoa > Arthropoda > Insecta > Diptera > Drosophilidae > Chymomyza > Chymomyza procnemis. The sequence goes on from JAWNOJ010000026.1 coordinate 3,356,456, forward strand.
TTTGCACTTACTTTAGTTAGTTTACTTGAGCACTTTAAATGCGTTTTTTTATTCAATTATATTGCCTTAAATGCAGTTAAATGCAATTTTATTGTTTTACATTTTACAACGCAGCGTGAAAAAGAATGCAGAATGTTAGTGCTGCACAAAACATCGCATGCAGCACATATCGTTTGAGTGTAGTGCTTAAGACATTTTACAACACTTAAGTGCTAGTAGTGCGTTGCCAGTTGGTGCAATGTTTGCATGCAAAATGTAAACAAACTACAATTTTTGACAACAGCTGGCAGCACTAAAACGAAATTTTTTTCTCTGAGTAATCACAGCGCTATATTTATTTTTACTGCCAAAAAACGTTATTAAAAACGTTTAATTAGTCAAAAATGTCGCATCAGACTGGTATAAGAGGTAAGCGTGCACAGTCGAAATAGTAACGTTATAATTTTCAATTGTAACTTGACCACACAGGCAACGAACAATTGGGGAAAGTTTTCGGCAAGGCCAAAAATGGCAAAATACGTGTGATAAAAGTATCCATAGAGAATGGTAAGTATGCCCGCACGTGTATACATACAAACCAAAGCTGATAACTGATAATTGCGCGCGCGCCACGCCCACACAGAGCAGCTGAACTGCAGCGCTACGGCGGATGTGAAAAAGGATTGGGAGCGTGACTATGATAAGCTTGTAACGCCACTGCTCGAGCCCAATGTGCCCTGTTATATACTCTATCGTCTGGATGCCAAAATACCACTTGGCTATAGCTGGCTGCTGCTCAGCTGGACGCCGGACACGGCTAGCATACGCCAAAAAATGGTCTACGCTGGTTCGAAGGCCACATTGAAGAATGAATTTGGTACCGCTTACATCACAGAAGAGTTTCACGCCACGACGCTGGATGAGACCACATTGGAGGGCTATAAAAAGCATAAACGTGAGTTTGCCGCACCAGCGCCGCTAACCACACGCGAAGAGGAAATGGCTGAGCTGCGCAAGACTGAGGTGCGCACGGAGATCAATACAGATACGCGTCATCAAACGCTGGGTGGGATTTCGTGTCCGCTGACTGATGCCACTGTGGCAGCTGTGCAGGATTTGGTGCGTGGCAATTATGACTATTTGCAGTTTCGCATAGAGCTGGAAGAGGAGCGCATACATGTTTCGCATGCAGCTAATTTGGAGTTGAGTCAGCTGCCCAAGCAGGTGCCCGAGGATCATGCGCGCTACCATTTGTATTTGTTCAAGCATACACATGAGGGTGACTATCTGGAGAACTATGTATTTATCTACTCAATGCCGGGTTACAGCTGCTCAGTGCGTGAGCGCATGTTGTACTCCAGCTGTAAGGCGCCGTTTCTGGAGCAGCTGGCCGCGCTGGGCGTGGATGTGGCCAAGAAGGTATTGCCAACGCCAGTTTGTTTTTAGTTCAACAACTAAAGTGACTTATTTTGCAGCTGGAAATTGACAGCGGCAGCGAGCTAACCGAAGAGTATCTGCAGGATGAGCTGCATCCGAAGAAAATTTTACATCGACCGGCTTTTGCCAAGCCCAAGGGCCCACCGAATCGCGGCGCCAAGCGTCTAACGCGTCCCAACGATGGCGAAAACTAAACAAAACGCAGTCAATTTTACAAAACTCAACTACTGTATGCGCTGGCAAGCATTTGGAGGTTGCATTTATTTTATTTTTTGTGTGCAAGATGGAGGCTACACCACCAGCAGCACCCAAGCCACAAACTGCCCAACCAACTTTGCCAAAACACACGCCAATTTTTTCACAGTTTTTCTTTAACTTTTCCTACTGCGACGCATTTTTATTTATTATGCTCCTCAAGCATTTGGGCACTTCCATGCACCTTGTCAGCGCAAATCCTTTAGCATTTACTGAAACGAAGCATAGCAGCAGCCAAAAAGGGCTTCCTTAAAACGTATTCTAGTACATTATCATGATATATGGACATATTCGCAATTTTATTATTTAAATAAAACAAATTTAAACTTAATTAATGACAACGTAGAGCTTGCAGCAGCGCGTGCTGCATCACTTAACGGCCTCCAGCGACACCACATCGCCCACGCGCTTATCGTGCGCCTTTACAAGCTCGGGCGAAACGCCTTCCGATTCGGACTGCTTTTTCATAGCCTCGCGTATAGTGTCATCGCGCTCCAGTCGCCATTTGTATTGCCAATAACGCACCTCCTCCATGGAAGTGCCAGAAGCTTTCATAAGCAACAGCGAAGCAGTGCCTGCTACCGCGCCCAGAAAGCCACCAATAATGCCACCAGCAGCCATGCCGCGCAGACCTAGATTCATTTTGTACAAAGCGCCGGTGACAGAGCCGGCGGCCAGGTACTCATATATGGAGGATTTGTCGCGGTAGACCGAAACGCATGTAACGATGCCACTGTGTAGGAAAGCAATTAGAGTTTAACCTGTTTTACAGCGCTCCAACTCCACACTTACAAGTAGGAGGTGGTGAAGAGACCCACACGCCAGCCCCATTTGAAGCCACCTTTGGCAAAATTCACTGTGAACTGATCCTGCAGCTTTTTCTGTAAGTGAAGAGTTTGGTCAAAACGAAACGAGTTATGCACAAGATCTTTCAGTAGACTGTTGATGGTGTGCACATGCCCACCTTTGCTTCCAAATGTGACTTAAAAAGCGTCGCCTGATTGTTTTCCATAAAGTCCATGTAGGCCACACGCGATTGTGTAACACCTCCATAGATAGCGCCTATGAGAAAACCGAGAAAGCCTGCTTGGTAAATGGAGTTCAGTTCGGAGCTTATGCTGCCAAATTCACTATAAAAAGAAATCTTGATTTTTCAGTTTATCCAAAGTCACAGATATTGGTTCACGTACTCGACGCTGAACATATGCTTGAGCCGCTCCGGGCCGGTCTCCTTTGTGTGTGTGCTTTGCAGATAGGATTTGTAGGTTTTGGTTTCCTTGTCGATGACATCGTTGGCGGTATCTTCGTCTACTGCTCGCAATAGATTGGCGGCTAAAATAAATCGTCCGCCTTTTCTTAGGAAACTCATGCGAAATCTTGGAACAAAATAAATATTGAAAAGAAAAACATGCAATCAGTGGCACAGTGTTGTAAAACGCATGAAAATGCAAGTAGGCGATGATGCTATGTTTGCACTGCATTTTGCTGGCGGTTTCGAACTAAATCATATTTTGGGCATTCGTTGAGGCCAAGTAGCTTTGTTTTATTTATTAAAAATGTTATAAATGCTGTTTTCTACTACAATAGCGAATATTAATAACTTGCAAGCATAAACATAATATTTAAATGCAATAAATTCGTATCTATTGCTTCAGAACTATAAAGTTAATAATTTGATATTTTCGTTTCCGAATATTAAAATAGTTTACTTTTTTCAATGGTTATTTAATATTTGTATACAATTGCGCAGTAGTAAATAATTTCCCAATAAATAAACTATCCATACTCCTTTTAAGAGCCTAAGGTTTCAACATAGAACTTGCACCTGTCCCTTTCTCTAGCAAGTTTTCTTCTGAACCGTTCCTCTCCAAGTTGTTTGGCGTCCAATTATCCCAAACGTTGGCGTTATTTATCTGTATCCCGCATTGTATAAGTCCGGACGGGTTCCGAAAAGTATCTTAGTAGGATAACATTTTGTACTAAAAAAGGTTTTATCAATCAAAGACACTAGTAAAGAGGAAATACACTTTATTTTTCAGTTTTTCTTCGATAAAGATGAAATTGGTGGTGGTGGTCCTGATACTGTAGCAGCCTACCATGCATAATTTTGGTTTCGTCGATTCCGCATCGATAATTTCATCGTCAAAGATACAGCCTGCACTGGCAGGCCAATTGTCTAAAATGTCAATATAATCATGGACTCTGTCGAGTACGACCCACAAGTAAGCACAGTTTCGTTTGCCCAAAACATAAAGATTGCACAAAAACTGTTTGAAACTATTTGAATATGTCTGGATACAAAAATAAATCTCATGAACGGAATTGCCATTTGCGAATCGCAGCTGAATCGCAACAAAATCGACCCATTTTTGCAGAACTGTGGCGGAAACTGTGGCCAAGCCAGACTTGATGTCCAAGAAGATTTTGTTGTGTGTTTGGTGAGCTGCTCCCATACTAAACTCCTGACTCTCAAATCTCTACTCTCAACAATTGGACCTTTTGAAGGAAGCAATCGCCCAGATACAGCCAGCTTTGGCCAGTAGAAATAGAATTGTGTTCCATCTGGACAGCGAAAGCCACACACACTTCGATAGTGATACGCCAGAAGCTCCGGAAGCTTGGTTGGGAGGTTCGTAGGCATCTACCTTATAGTCTGACCTGGCACCAAGTGATTATCATCTGTTCCTGTCGATTTTGCTGGTGAGAGCCATTCGCTTCAAGACAGGTTTGTGAAAATCGACTGTGCCAATTTTTTACCATTGGAAACAAGAGCTAAATGATATTACCATGAAAATTGCAATAAGTTATTAAACAAAACGGCGCATATTTGACATAAATCGGATCATTCAATTAACCATTGAAACATAATGATGATACAACATTCAATTTAATACAAAAATAATGGATTTATTTAAGTTTTAGGGGCGTTTCTTTCAAATATTGGTTTTTACATTTAAAATTTTTCAATAACAATATATTCTAAATATAAAATAATTAAAAAGTAAGTATAAATTGAATAAACAATTTAAATTTCAAATCTTAACTGCCGTTTTATGAGTGTTCATTTTATGCCGTTTACCAACACACCATACACATGATAACTGAGTACCCTTACCAACACTGGAAACCGCGAATCAGCTTGCACAAGAAAGCCGCTTGCTGACGATTTTGCACGAAATATTTGTTGTGAAAATTTGCTTATTATTTATAGTAAACAAACTGATAATAATATTAGCTTAATTATAAAATCGCCAAGTGCTTTGGTGTTAAGAAAACTATAATCATAGGGATGTACAATGACCATGACGAAGGTGAGAAAAACGTTTTACAAAAATAAGCCGCAAGGCACGCTGTGTAAAAAATAACATGGCGGCTGCAGCGCCAGCGCTCTCGATGCACAAAAATTATATTAATTATTTAAACTTATTTGTTAAGATGTTTACGAGGAGGAAAACGCGGGCGAAATATCGCACGAACTGTGGCAGGAGGCCTGCTGGATTGTCATAAACGCCTATTTCGATGAGAAAGGTTTGGTGCGTCAGCAGTTGGACAGTTTCGATGAGTTCATACAAATGTCCGTGCAGCGCATAGTGGAGGATTCACCGGCCATAGAACTACAGGCAGAGGCACAGCATACATCGGGAGAGGTCGAAACGCCGCCGCGATTTTCGCTTAAATTCGAACAGATTTATTTATCCAAACCCACGCATTGGGAAAAGGATGGTTCGCCTAGTCCTATGATGCCCAACGAAGCGCGTTTGCGCAATTTGACATATTCCGCACCGCTTTATGTGGATATCACCAAAACCAAGAATGTGGAAGGCATGGATCCTGTAGAAACGCAGCATCAGAAAACGTTTATAGGCAAAATTCCTATAATGTTGCGTTCCACTTATTGTCTGCTCTCACAGCTAACAGATCGCGATTTAACGGAGTTAAACGAATGTCCTTTGGATCCGGGCGGCTATTTTATTATTAACGGCTCCGAAAAAGTGCTAATTGCGCAGGAGAAAATGGCCACAAATACTGTGTACGTGTTTAGCATGAAGGATGGCAAATATGCGTTTAAAACAGAAATTCGTTCCTGCTTGGAGCACAGTTCGCGCCCAACCTCAACACTGTGGGTCAACATGATGGCGCGTGGCTCGCAAAATATTAAAAAGTCCGCTATTGGACAGCGTATCATTGCAATTTTACCATACATTAAACAGGAGATACCCATTATGATTGTTTTTCGTGCGCTTGGTTTTGTCGCCGATCGTGATATTCTGGAGCATATTATCTATGATTTCGATGATCCGGAAATGATGGAAATGGTCAAACCTTCACTGGACGAAGCTTTTGTTGTGCAAGAACAAAATGTTGCTCTTAATTTTATAGGCGCTCGTGGCGCAAGACCTGGTGTAACCAAGGATAAACGTATTAAGTACGCTAAGGAAATTTTGCAAAAGGAAATGCTACCACATGTGGGCGTCTCCGACTTTTGTGAAACTAAGAAGGCCTATTTTCTGGGCTATATGGTGCACAGACTGCTGCTGGCCTCGCTGGGTCGTCGTGAGCTGGACGATCGTGATCACTATGGCAACAAGCGTCTGGATTTGGCTGGTCCACTGCTGGCCTTCCTGTTCCGTGGTCTTTTCAAGAATCTTATGAAGGAAGTACGCATGTATACACAAAAGTTTATTGATCGCGGCAAGGACTTCAATCTAGAGCTTGCCATAAAGACAAACATTATTACTGACGGTCTGCGTTATTCCTTGGCCACTGGCAATTGGGGTGATCAGAAGAAGGCACATCAGGCGCGTGCTGGCGTTTCACAGGTGTTAAATCGACTTACCTTTGCCTCCACTTTATCCCATTTACGTCGTGTTAACTCGCCCATTGGACGCGATGGCAAGCTGGCCAAACCACGTCAATTGCACAATACACTGTGGGGCATGTTGTGTCCTGCCGAAACGCCTGAGGGCGCCGCTGTGGGTCTGGTCAAGAATTTAGCATTGATGGCTTATATATCGGTGGGCTCACAGCCTTCACCCATTTTGGAGTTCTTGGAGGAGTGGTCTATGGAAAATCTAGAGGAAATTGCGCCTTCAGCTATTGCTGATGCCACTAAAATCTTTGTCAACGGCTGTTGGGTGGGCATACATCGTGATCCTGAGCAGTTGATGGCTACTTTGCGTAAACTGCGTCGTCAGATGGATATTATTGTCTCGGAAGTGTCCATGATTCGCGATATTCGCGATCGCGAGATACGTATTTACACAGATGCCGGACGTATTTGTCGACCGCTGCTTATTGTGGACAATGGTTCGCTGCTGCTTAAGAAGACACACGTAGAGATGTTAAAGGAGCGAGATTACAACAACTACAGCTGGCAAGTGCTGGTCGCCTCAGGCGTAGTGGAATATATTGACACACTTGAGGAGGAAACGGTCATGATTGCCATGTCACCTTATGATTTGAAGCAAGACAAGGATTACGCTTATTGTACCACATATACACATTGCGAAATACATCCGGCTATGATACTGGGTGTTTGTGCGTCTATTATTCCCTTCCCCGATCACAATCAGAGTCCACGTAACACCTATCAAAGTGCTATGGGTAAGCAGCAGTAGCAACTTTCGATTTAAACAAATGATTACTACATTTTTTTTCGCTCTTCCACAGGTAAACAAGCTATGGGTGTTTACATTACCAATTTCCACGTGCGTATGGACACACTTGCTCATGTGTTGTACTATCCCATGAAACCGCTTGTAACCACACGTTCCATGGAATATCTGCGTTTCAGAGAACTGCCGGCTGGCATAAACTCAATTGTAGCAATTCTCTGTTATACTGGCTACAATCAGGAGGATTCTGTTATCTTGAACGCATCTGCAGTGGAGCGTGGCTTCTTCCGTTCTGTGTTCTACCGCTCATATAAAGATTCAGAGAACAAACGTGTGGGCGATCAGGAGGAGAACTTTGAGAAACCTCATCGTGGCACCTGTCAGGGCATGCGTAATGCTCACTATGACAAACTGGATGACGACGGTATTATTGCGCCTGGCATACGTGTGTCTGGCGATGATGTGGTCATTGGCAAGACCATAACGCTGCCCGAGAATGATGATGAACTGGACAGTAATACCAAACGCTTTGCCAAACGCGATGCCAGCACATTTTTGCGTAACTCTGAGACTGGTATTGTGGATCAGGTTATGTTAACGCTAAACAGCGAGGGCTACAAGTTTTGTAAGATACGCGTGCGCTCCGTGCGCATACCACAAATTGGCGATAAGTTTGCCTCTCGGCATGGACAGAAGGGTACATGCGGTATACAGTATCGACAGGAGGATATGGCGTTTACATGTGAAGGTCTAGCGCCAGATATTATTATTAATCCTCATGCTATCCCATCTCGTATGACAATTGGTCACTTGATTGAGTGCTTACAAGGTAAGCTGGGCTCCAATAAGGGTGAAATAGGCGATGCCACGCCCTTCAACGATGCTGTGAACGTGCAAAAGATTTCTACTTTTCTGCAGGAGTATGGCTATCATTTGCGTGGCAATGAAGTCATGTATAATGGACACACTGGCCGCAAAATCAATGCTCAGGTGGGTGAAGTCAAAGTGAGTCGTAGTGAGTGAACGTTAGTTTGCTAAGTTTTACTTATCTTTTAGGTCTTCCTGGGTCCTACGTATTACCAGCGTTTGAAGCACATGGTGGACGACAAGATCCATTCACGTGCGCGTGGTCCTGTACAGATTTTGGTGCGTCAACCTATGGAGGGCAGAGCTCGCGATGGTGGTCTACGTTTCGGTGAGATGGAGCGTGATTGTCAGATCTCTCACGGCGCTGCACAATTTTTACGCGAACGTCTTTTCGAAGTTTCCGATCCTTATCGCGTGCATATATGTAACTTCTGTGGCCTCATTGCCATTGCCAATCTGCGGAATAATACGTTTGAGTGCAAGGGTTGCAAGAACAAGACGCAAATCTCGCAAGTGCGCCTGCCCTATGCAGCCAAATTGCTCTTCCAGGAGCTTATGTCAATGAATATCGCACCACGTCTGATGGTCTCATAAGCAATGACTTCATTTGTAATTAAGATTAAAGTCTTTTAAATAATTAGATTAACAATATTTGTGACAACCGAGCTACAAGTTTTTTGAATATCTGGGCAGAATCTGTTGTCATTTAGTGGAGCACATGCGTGTGCGGAATATAGATTGCGTATTGTAGTTCGTAAGTTAGTTTGTAAGGTTTGCGGTTTTGTTTTCACTTTTTGTAATTCGGCTTACGGCTCTATAATGCTAATGTGTTGATATTTAACTTGAATTTTTTGCGGAATGTAAAAAAAAATTAGAAATCTTATAAGAATATTAAGTAGAGAAACAATCACAACTGTTTAGAGCGCTGCGTAGCAACCAAATGTTATTGGCTCTATAACGACAAATTTGCATTTTTCGATTTGCGATTTTCGAAAAAATATTTTTTTAACTTTTTGGTAAAGCTATCAGTGCAATATGTTTAGCAAGCTTTGGACCCATAAAACGTTTAGAGATGTACGAAATCTTAGGAACGAAACGACTAGTAAAAGTTTTCTCGGATATGTATATGCTTCGTCACGCCAGCAAGAAATATAATACAGGAAGTTTTATGATTGTATTTATATTGAATTTCCATTTTCTTCTGGTTGCTAACACACTTAGATTGACGCGTTCTCAGTCGCCGATTCACTAGAAATAATACGTGGAAATTGTGACTCTACTTTGAAAATAATTGTGAAAAAGGCACTTAAATCTTGGAATTGTGTTTGGATGACTGGTAAGGCCCATTTGACATGGTCTGGCAGCATTAAGCAGTCAGAAGAGGTGCAGGATTGTCAATTTATCTTTAGGCAAATCGAAATAGTTGATGGAAATCGATTTCGATAAGCGTTGGATTAGTCTGCCCGAAAGCGGCTGGAAAAGCCTGGACACCGGGTGTCAGAACAAGTTGGTCAAATACGGCCGTTTCCGAAGTTTTTACGTCTTCAAAAGTGAGGAGTAAACGCGAGAATGTTCACAAGATTGATAAGTCCAGGCAAAAGTTCGTGCCGCAATCAACGCTGTAAACTAAGGGATGTTTAAAAACGTGTAGAAGCCGCGATAAAAACGACTTAACTGGCTTTGTCATCGAATAAATCGATATTGTATTCATAGACTAAATCGTATACAGTGTAAAGGCCAAAAGGGCGAAAAATAGGAAATATTTAAATATATCTTGTCTTTTTTTAAGCTTTCTGAATAGCGATCTAAAACGGCAGCCTGTACTTAAAATATTTTCGCAATAGAAAATTTTGATACCATAAAGAAACAGAGTTTTAGGCAAATGATTTCATGATAATATCAAAATGAGTTAAGTCTCTCTATATTTTACCTATAGGAAGAATTGGAAGCATGCAATGTATTTGTTGAGATTTTTGACCCAAGCTCTATGAGAGTTCCCTACACAAAAATGATTTATTTAATTATTTTCTATCCCTAACATATTCGTCTTTATACAGAAATCTGTTATTTCATGGTTCCAAAATTTACGCAAATAAAAAGTCATGAGTGAAAAAGAATGCACTTCCTCGACGAAAAAATTCGAAGCCTACTACTAAGTTTTCCAGTTTAATTTTTGATATGTAATCGATCATTATTCAAAAAGCAACCTTCAACGAGATATATTCTAGTGAATCGATTGTCCTCTTTTTGATATGATTAGGACTTGGTTGTAAGTCCATTACAAGCAAAAAATGGCAAAAAACAAAAGTAGAGCCGATCGCTGCCGTAATGGATGTGTTTGGGTACAGGAAACACCATCAGATACAATCGCCGGAGACAGACTAAGGTGAAGTTGTAAACCTCTAGAAGACGCATCCTTATGCTTTCAGCTGCTCTTCAATTTGTCAACAAATATTATAAAAAATAATGTCTGAAACAGTTTTGCCTAATCCCTTACTCGAAATGGGCAATCCTATAGAGCATATTTGAATGTCAGGAGCTGCAGTATGGCCAAATTATAGGTCTGCAACATTAGAAGAATTGTTTTGCGTAATCTCTTACTTGGGTAGTCCTATAGACTATATTTGATTGTTAAGAGCCGCAATAGAATTTTTTTGCGTTATCCTTTATAGAAAAAAGGTTATCCCATAGAACATATATTTATATCAAGAAGAGCCGCAATGGACCATATTTCAATGTCAAGAGGTGCAAGCAATATGGCAAAATTATAGATTTGCTATATTAGGAGAATTGTTTTGCGAAATCTCTTACAAAATGTGGGTAGATAGACCATATTTGAATGTCAAGAGCCGTAATAAGGTCAAATTATAGATTCGTAACATTGCAAGAATTGTCAAGACTGCTAGGAAAGACTTAGAATTTTAAGTAAATACGGAATGCCCGTGATAGCTGTTGGCTTTGAAGACTGCAATCTTTTTAGGGTATTGTTTTCTCGTTTTTTTTGACATCATAAAACATCTGTTGGTACGTATTGTAAAAATTTCCATAGGCTGAAGAGTGTATATATTATGCAAACATGTTTTTTGGAAACAATATTATTATACATCATCTTAAAAAATAGAACCCATACATATTTGAAAGGGTAGACAAAAGTCGGCCTTTAAAGCTAACATTTCTGCATCTCTTCTCACTTCGTGTAAAAAAAAGTGACTTTGTCAACTTGTAGTAGGCTTTTCTTTCTGGTTTCTTGGCGTCGTCATTCATGGCGCAATGTTTGTCCAGTCTGGGCACTGCTTATGGCGTCTATGTCTTCCGCTCTGCGTCGTCTTACCAACTAGTTGTCTGCGTCTTCTTGAATGACCAAAAACACAAAAGGGATTAATGCTTTGTTTTGAGCACACAGGGGCCACTCAAAGAGTTGCCACCAACTGTCTGACGGTTATTAATGGCCACTTGACGTGGTCTCCCGGATTGGAGTGTGCGTGTGTGTGTCAAGCGCACAAGCAGCGACTTTTTTTTTTTGTTATGAATAATGATATTTGATTGGTAAATTGGCGCATTGGATTGAGAGATGTTGCGAGATGACGACAGGTTAAAATACTATTAAAATTAACCACAAAAAAAAAAAAACGAAATAAAATGCCACAAAAACGTTGATTCCTGTTTTGCACTTGTAAATTCGTTCGTTATCTTTATTTATGGTCTGCTTAAAATTAATTTTTAACAAATTTCTTTATACAAACAACTTAGGGCATTAAGCAAAATGCATATAAAAATTCGTCAAGCACTTTTCGTCGGGTCATTCACTTTTCGGCCGCCTTACTGAAGACGCTAATGGCATAGAATTCGGGCAGTCGATAGACCTTCAAGCGTTCCGAACTAAATTGTCCATTAGTCAGGGCCTTGACATAGAATATCTCCTTACTACGTGCGGATTTCTCCTCAAGCAGTTGATGCTTGGGACGATAGCCGCCCTTGCGTGGCAGCAGCTTGATAAAGATGATATCGCGCTCGCCGGTATCGAAATTACGCGCCTGATAGAGCTGCTCGGCTGCTGGCTGTGGATAGATGAGTAATGGTTGTATGGGCAGCACTTCACTGGGTGATGTCAGTTTGCTAGTTTCGAGGCCTCGATACGACGTATCGTAGTACGGAGCAGCTTGTGTAATATGAAATGTGGCACAATGCAGGCAGAGCAGTAACAGTGGCAGAGATATTGTGGAAAATTGTTTGTATTTTTGCTGTTGATGAAAAGTTAAATAAAAGCTGAATTAGTTTGGCATAAGTTTTCTGTCTTTTTGAAAAATTTTAGGCAATTATGGTTGGGAGATAGTATGAATATTACAACTTTTTCTAGAAATTCTTTTCAGAACGCGTTCTGTTCTTAATTCGTAGGATTTACTGAAATCAGAACTATGTAGAAGTTAAAACAAATCGCAGCTTCTTAAAATTCACAAACGCTTTAAGAGGTCGACTGAATATATCAGCTCGTTTTGTTTTTTAATTTGTACTTCTAATGATATATACTGGATTTAGCACAAAATAGTATGCATGTATTTCCACATTGGTCTCTTGGTTAATATTTGTAGAATAATTATTTAACAATTTAAATAAAAAATTTTTGGAACTAATTAAATAATATTGTCAGGAATTTAATTGTTACAATACAAATGTTTTTTTAAGTTATTAAATAAATCGATTTACATACTTAAGATAAGAAGGAATCTGTTACCGAAAATTTCGACAATGATTGAATTGAAAAATTAAATACAGTTTGTAAAAAATGTACTTCATTTCTAAATTTTAGAGTCTTTGGGTTGTTATAGTAATATATTTGCTTTTTAAATGAGTTTATCCAATATTTAATTGCTAAAATTTTGTATTGATTAAATTGTATATAAAAAATATTATGGATTGAAAAAAATTTGAAAAAATATAATATATTTTAAAAGTTGTTTTTTAAAATAATAATAACCAAATTATTTAACGTAATAAATTGATATTAAAATTTAAGAATACTAAATCGCGCATATTTTTTATACTTCGTTATACGTTATTTTATATAGCAATGTCATGTTTCTAATATTATAAATTCGTCGGAACTAGTTTCAAGCGAAACTTTGTATTTATCTTTGCTAATATAATATACTAAAAATTATTAAAAATTTTGATTTATGATTTATTATTAAATGAAGAATAGATCATGAAAACTTCTATTCTTAATCTCTATTATTTTTTAAACGATAAGTTGTAGCTCTTTTTTATAAAAATTTTCGAATCTGTAAAGAAGAACTAGTTTTTATTACTACTTCATTTGTTTCTTTGAACATATTTTTTTATATACAGAAAAATAATCTTAAAATATTTAAGTTTTTGGACATATGTTTTAATTTGAATTATAAAAAAGTTTTAAAAAGAACGTTTGTTGGTTTATATTGAATAAATTGGTGCAAATTTTTGTTGTTGTTTAACTATTTTTTAAACAAATTTAATTTATAGAAATATTTGTTGAAAAATATTTCTATTTATTTTTTTAACTATTAGTCGATTAGCTCTTTTTTAGAAAAACTGTAGAATTTGTGAAAAGAACTAGTTCTTGGTTTGTTTCTTTTCTTCCTTCTTGTTTTCAAAGAAAAATACGAACTTTTAAATATTAATTACATAATATTTTTAAAAGGAACAATTGTTTTTTGTTTATGGATAAGTATGCATTAATTGAAAATGTTTATTTGTTTCACTTGAAATATAAAAAAAAAAATATTTGTAAAAAAATGTGTTGCAAATCATTGCTACTTATTTTTTAAGCCATTGGCTTTTTTTTAGAAAAACACAACTAGTTATTGATTCACTTCTTGTTTTGCTTCTTAGCACATATTTTTTTTTATATATAGAAAAATAATCTTCAAATGCCTAAGTTTTTGAACATAAATGCATATTTTAAGTTATAAAATATTTTTTAGAAGTATTTTAGTAAGTTTATGAGGTAGAGACTGGTTTCTTATGTTTCCTTGATTCGTTTCTAAACTTCGTTTCTAACTATTTCAAAATGTTAGGCACTTTTTATTTTTAAAACTGTTTGGTTAAGATTTGTTTTATAACTTAAATTAATAAATAATTTTTAAACGCATGCTGATGATTTCTTGGTTAATACCTATTTTATTCTTATTTTTTGTTTTATTGTAAAATGTTTATTTTAATATTTTCAAATTTCTATATTTTTTTTTTAAGGATTTTTATTATTAATGTTTTAAAAATTTCAATATTCAATGTTAAGGACACCATCCCAGAAGTTTATTTATTTTATAATCCATTTTATTTCCGTCTTCTAATTAAAAACTTTACTTAGATGTACAATTTCTTATAATTGAATTGTAGTGCGGAACTACCCAATTAATGCAATATTTAGTATACCCCAAAATTATTTCAATTAATATGAGAACTAACAGCTACAGGAACTCATTTAAGTGCGAAAAAATACCTCAACTCTGGTTTTATTCATTAAAATCAAATAAATTAATAAATTATTTGAAACTCTTTTAGCAAGCAATTCAATGATTCCAATTAGAATTAATTGGATAATCGCAAACAATCAAGATCATAGTGCAGATCACATAAAATTACTTCTAACCATGCTTTGCATACACAAATCCAATCAATTATTTAGCACTTTTTAAAAATAGTTAAGATCAAACAACGAAAAAAATTCAAATCTCTTTCGGTTACCAACCAATTTCACATTAAGCTGCGACATTTTCGATTCTTAATTTACTTTTCGTACTTGGCACAAAAATCACTTTTAATGACAATCGAATATTATAAATCTTCTTATTGTATTTGGCCACAAATTAAGCCGCTTTGTTGCACAGCACAGCAATTTGTTTTAACTTTTATTATTATTTTTTCACGTATATTTATTTTATTTTTGTATTTATATGGATTTTTGTACAATATTTTTTTGTAGGAACCCAGCCCAGCGAAGCACTACCACGATCGTCTGACGTCTATCACAGTGCGGGCCGTACAAATGGCAAATCGAGACTGGCGCGCGACAAGGCCAAGTCAACTTCATTTACCGGAGTTTAAGCCGGCTGTTCGACGGGGGCTTTTCGGCGGGGGCTGTTTGGCAGCGTCTACGCTGACCGCGGCAGCGACTTTGGCAGCGACGTCTACAGACAAAGGCGATCAAATTCTACACGTTGAAAAATATTCGCACGGATTGAATTATGCGTAGGTTTGGAGTTGTTGAAGAAATGCACCTTTGTTTTAATGCGATTTTCGATTTGAGTCTTAAAAGGTAAACGATTTAATTTGTTTTCGATTTTAAATATTCCCTCTGCACATCGCAAAGGAAATTAAGCGTTATTCTGCTTTTTGCATAACTTCAAGATCGTATACGAGATTGGTATTGCAAACATATAGTTAAATATAATATTTTTATTCTTATATATTTAATATGACCGTTTGAAAAAATTTGTTTAGCAAATAAGGTATTCTAAAAGAACCAGTACCACTCTTCAGTTAAAGCTCAAAATGAATAGAATTCATTATGATATAAGGCATATTTTTTCTCCAAAATCGATATGTAACACATTAACCTTTTTAAGGAAAAATTCTACTTATAAGAGGAAGAATGAAAAATTTTACAACTACGTTTTATTCATACAGTCAGTACAGGCTTTTTTAAGAAAATCTTTATTACCTGTAAAAGGTTTTTTATTTTAAATTACAAATTGGTAAAAATTATTCCCCTCAACGCTAGGAAATTGACAAGGTATTGTTTTCTAAGAACTTGTGCAAGCAGCAGGAAACAGATGTGCTTAAAAGCTTAGCATTACGAGTTCTGCAATGAAAAAGCCTTACTACTTTGGTCCACTTCGGTATTAAATCGAAGTATGGGAAAATACACTTGTTTCCATGTCGTTGCTTCTTCGATGAATTTTGGACCTCAGCTTTGTCGTTCTCTCCAGTTCTTTAGCTTAAGACAGTTCTTTGGTATTAGCTGTTGGGCGCAAATAAAAATGTAAGTCCGCCATTTTGAATTTTGCTCATGAGCTTTGCGATCTCGAAAGTTCATTCTTGCCTACCGAACTTGAATACTAATGGAAGAAAGTGGATATTATTTGAACTTATCACTGCGCCTCAGATATTGGCAGTACGCAATTTCGATCGGTTCAATTTTTATACCGGAATTGCTGGCATAATGCAAACAATGAAATGATGATCATTAAAGGAAGAATAGTTAAAGGAAGAATAGTACGAGTTACTCTAGCAGACACACTGAAAGTAACTTTAGTAAGACGTTCCAAAGAACCAATTAGAATGAATAATAGTTTATAGAGCAACAGCAATATCCCAATGCATGTTCTGCGGTTATTCAACATGTGTATCTCCATAAGGCATAGTCTATCCGATTAAGAAGACAGTCGAATTGATAGATCCGTACAGAATTCAGAATCTATAGCGATAATGTTGGTGGGCTTCAAAGTTTCATAGTAGAAAATTTCAGGATATATGGGATTTAACGCTTAAAAAATAAATGTATGCCCCTTGGCTATGGTCATCGGAGATATCTCTATTAATGCATGTTCGAAGAGAATAGGAACCTTTAGTTTATAGCCGAATACGAGCGACGCTGTCTTAAATTGCGTCTATGCCGTATGCCAGTACTAGACAAATGCAAATGGGTGGAATCAAGCGAACGACCTTCCGGTTTAGAGGCGAGTACGCCATCACTACCGTACTGAGGTCCACAATTTTAATTTCTAAATTGCATATCTTGAAAAAATCCATAAGATCGTTTGTTTATAAAGATACCATATTGCTATGGTCATTACCACAGACTCTACGGCAAATGTACCATGGAATTGTTGAAGATGTCAAAGGCTAAGCCTGCTTTGAAGTCCTTGAAGTTACATCAGACTTACACTCATGAGAACAGCAGTGACAACTACGACAATTTGCGTATTTTTTTTTCCTAATCGATTTAATGCAAAAACACGTGTACCCGAAAAGATAAATTTGTTATATCCAAAAAGCAGCTTTTGATATTGCCAAACACTGACTCCAATTCGTTCCATATATTCTATAAGCATATAGAGAGAAACTGCAAATTTCTGCATTCTATTAGCTGCAATCTATTTCTTAACCAAAGTAGACACTCCGTAGATAGGCCCAAAACGATTTAAAGCGGAAAAATGTGGTTTTCACTATTATTGCGAAAATTATGAGTTAACAAAATTTAATGTCTTGAGCAAAATCTCAGTAAAGTTTTTTCCAAGTATTCAACAGTTCTACGCAATATTTGGTGGCTTCGACCTAAATTGTGTAACAAATTAAGTAAAAGCTGGGGATAGTGTATTATGATAGCTGATACATGAGTTCTTAAAATGAAACTCATTTAAGTACAGTTGTAGTTTAAAAATAAACTAAAAAAATAAGTAGGATAGAAGAGTATTATGACATCGTATCATAAGTGCTTAAATAACTAATTATACTTAAAACATAACTTGGCGAACTAAAACTCAATCAAGTTGTGGCTTAAAATTCTGTAGAACATCTACATCTACATCTACGATGTTATATTTAGAACTATTCTTAAAACCTTGAATCGGTCTGGTGGGATTCTGCAACTAGCTAAAAGTTCAAAACACCTTTTTTCAAACTACGCAAAATTTTATTCAAGTACAGTTGAAACTTAAAAATTAACTAAGGAAAAGGTAACATTGAGTATTATGACAGTCGGTTTATGAGTTAATAAAATATGCGGAACTAAAACTCAATGCAGTACAGTTGTTATTTAGAATTAAATAGAGCATCTACTCCAATGTTGAACTTTACTTAACATCGGGAAACGGTCTCTCGGGATTCACCAGTAGCTAAAAGATCATAGCATACTCAAAGTACAGAGAACTTTATTCAAGTACAGTTGAAGTTAAAGAATTAAACAAACTACGGAAATGGCAGGGTAGAGTATAATGACAGCTGGGTCATAAGTTCTGTAAACTATAAATAAACTATAAAATATTTTATGATGATCCAAACAATAACTACAAAAACTGAAGCTCATTCAAGTACAGTTGCTGCTTAAAATTTAGTAGTAACATCTACGTGATGTTCCCAAATCGGACTCTCGGGATTTACCTCTAGCTAAAGCCTATAACAACGTATTTTCAAACTACGAAAAAACTTCTTGAGTTCAAAAAATTATCCAATTATACCCAAACAATAACCTCGGAAACTAAAACTTAATTAATACAGTTGTAGCTGTAGTTTTAGAATTTAGTAAAACATATACTCCGATGTTGTAGTTACAGCATTTCTTAAGATCGCCGATAGGTCTCTTGATATTTGCCATATGTTAAGTGCCGCTAGCTAAAAGATCGTACCAACGAATCCCCAAACTACCGCAAACTTCTTTCAAGTACAATTGTAGCTAAAAGTAAACTAACTAAGGAAAAGGTATTATTAGGGTATTATGACAGTTCGATCGTAAGTGCAAAAAATATCTATTTACACTCAAAACATAACTCGGGGAACTGAAACTTATCCAAGGGCAGTTGCGCCTTAAAATTAAGTAGCTGTTCAATGCGATTTCTTAAGATCGCGAATCAGATTCTCGGAATTCACTGGCTACTAGTTAGAAGCTCGTAAAAGCGTTTTCCCAAGCTATCTCGCTTACTTGTTGGTTACTTATCTTGATTATCTTGACTTGACTAGTTTTCGCCACAGTGTAGCAGACGCCGCCCAAAATCTAATGAGTCTTACAATTGACCAAAACACGTTAAGTTAAAAAGAAAAAAAAAATGTTTATTAATAATACATTTTATTTTTTGTACCATGTGCGGTGTGCGATGTACCATCATGTTATTGCTATTAATTTGTTACTAGGTCGTTGCTGATGAGCAGCTGCCGCAGCGCCAAGAGGTTCAATGCCATCCTAACCCAAAGCAGTAGCAGATTGTTATTACTACGAGCTCTTGAACTACCCTGCCCTACCCGCCTCTGCGTTGAAATAACTTTACAGCTACAATTGATAATTTATCAATCAAAGTCTAGGCACTCATTATGAAATCCATTGAGCTCGTCGGGATTAGGAGCTACTTAAGCAAATTAAAAGCTTAAAATTTTTGTTAGTTTTTAGTCGTTTTTTATTTTTATAAATTTAATTTTGTATGCGCAGTGTGATGTCAATTTTATTATTATTATTACTATTATTGTTGTTGTAGTTACTTTGTTGTTAAACCACAAAAAAAATACAAAAAACAATAATAAAAAACCCATATGAAAAGCTTAATTGGCAAATATTTGCCTTGCGCTAATGTTTGGTACTAAAGAATTATGTACACATAAATTCCTCGAGCCGGTACGAGCATTATAGTATTTACTATTACGGCAGGGGGTCTTTGACCAAGTCTATTCGTAAATTATGATAACATTTTAACGCTTTTTTTTTTTGTGTTATTCCATTACCAAAACTCAAGAGTCGCTACTGTGTGTTGACAAGTGTGCGCGGAATTGTAGAATTGTTGTGTCTCACAAATGAGTCTTAATGTTCAGTAATGATCGGGGAGGCAGCTTTATGAAGTGATTTTTTTTCCCTCAAGTTGCGGCATAATTGAAAATCTACCAAGTTGATAACTTGATTTCAATGTGGGTACGCGGTATGTAATCAATTTCTTGTGCTGCTATATAATCGTAGTCATTGTGTGGATTGTTGGTATATTACGCATACGCACCTTGGACCTAAAGAGCAATCGTTTTTTTGTTGTTATAAACTTGAAAAGCGAAAATACAGTTAAATAGGTCTCAGCTTTTTTTGAGTTCTATTCATAAACTTTAATTACAACGTGCCAAATTATGAAAAAAAATATCTGTTTTTTGTGTTTTTATTAAATTTTTTTATTTTTTTTCGCTTATGGCGCTGCGCATGCGTTGTACGTGCAAAAACGGTAATTCGGTTAACGGTAGCTGTTGTACAGTTGAAGAAAGAAGAAAAAAAACGGTAAAAATTACAGAAAGAAAATTTTGGTTGGGCGAATTTTACATACACTACTTTGAGTTAATATTAAATAAGTAACCTGGTGAAAGATTGGGTACCCAACCCCAGTGAGAAACCGGGTCAGGATAACTGACGACGCAGGGATATTGGTCCTCCAACAACCCACCCCTGCAAAAACTCACCCGTAATGAACTCTCAATAGCGACCTTCAGGGCCCCGAATAATGGAAACACTCGGCAACGAACTAACGCAATGTAAAAGGACTAACGATTTGATAACTGAAAAAAAAAATACGATGACATGCTGAAGATGGAAGTAAGGAACTGGCGCGGCCTTGCTAACAACAGAGAGGAATGGAGGAGAATTGTTGAGAAAGCCAAAACCCACCCCGGGTTGTAGAGCTGAATGATGATGATGAATAAAACATAAATTTAACTTGTATAAGAGTGTTTCCTTTCTCTATTATAAAGCAAGCTATGGAAACGTATGGTAACTGTTGGTGCGTGGTACGCTGTACGCCTAGAACGCTTTTAAAACAAACAAAAATCCTAGAAAATATTTGCCGATTACTGGAGTGGAAGCGATTCATCTTTTCAGGTAATCGCAGGAAGCCAAATCTGGCGAACATGACGAGTACGGATGCATTCGATCAATTTGGTTATCGTTTTTATAGCTTTATGAGCTGGCGCCTTGTTTTGCTGAAAAAGGATATTATTCTTCTGCAAATGGGGGCGTTTACGCTTCGCTGACTGGTTAAATCGTTTCAATAGGTCACTATGATATTGCGCTGTTTATGTCTTGCCAAACTCTAGATAGTCAATGTGAATAATTCCGTGCGCGTCTTAAAATAAGATCGCCAAAACCTTTCCGGCCGAATATTGCGTTTATGGCTACTTCGTTGTAGTCTTACATTGTTTGGACAGTTAGGTGGTCAACAGTTGGGTCAACGCTGATCAAACATCAAAAAAATCTCGGACTTATTACGTTGGACAAATGGGCTTTTAAAACATCAACGCCTTCTTTCTTTTGTTCACTTTTCAGAGCTTCCGCATAAGCAAATGGCTATACAAAATGTTATAATCCGATTCAAATGATAAGTAAATGATGATAGATGATTTATTGCCAAGCACGAGATTTTCGATTTGGGCTACCATTTCGGGCGAAATTACGTGTGAAGGCCGTCCAGAATGTGCTTCGTCGGACGTCCAATCTTAAATTTTGGAACTTTCTTTTGATAGTCGTATTCGATGTAGCAGAGTTGCCATAATGTTTCTAAAGCCGTTCCTTTGCTTCCTTGGCCGATTTACCTTTCAAATTGTACTGCTTAATGATGAAAAAAATTAAGGTGATGAATGCACTAAGACAGCTTCTGAAACCAAACAAGTGGTCTTTTGAAGGATGGCAGATAATCAACAAAAAATAAAATATAGCAGTTCGATACTTGTGGCTCCCCTGGAATCTGCTATAAACTACCTACTACTAGCTACAATACAAATCGCCAGGCTCCATCCTCACACAAGAGTCACGGGAAATTATAATCATATTGAAAAATCAGTCGTCTTAGTTATGGGTTCAAAAGCGACCAGGGCATACAACCACAACGAAGCATTAAATAGTGCACAAGGCACCATGAGCCCGGCATATATGATCCGCTTGTCACGGAGACCCGGTCTTGTGAAAAAAATCAACTTAAAAGCCAGATTGCTTTTTTACAAATTTCTTCTCAATAGAAAAATATGGAATTCCATAAAGCAGTTAGTAGAAGAAGAGTTATAGGGTATTGCCAGTTTTATTTTGCCTATAACCCAGTAAATGGATTCATCCAATTAAATACAAAAATTATTTGTAACAATAATATTTTATTATGAAAGAGTATTTTTTTGAATTCTTATTCTTACTCAAAATATTAAACAGAAACTTGATGGTTGTTTCGAATATATTTTGCCATCGATATCTGCTTTTCATACTTTCATACTTTCCGCTTATTCATGATGTCAGTACGTCTTACCCGGCATATTGTTGCGCAACCTTTGAAACCAAAGCAGGGCAAAAGAAAACAATACGACGATAACTTAATTAAATTGCAAATTTTAATAAATCGTATTAGAGCTTATCCCATCTTTCACTCAAAGCTTTAATGAACTTTTAATTAATCGTTTAACATAAATTGACCAACACCTGTCAGGTGTGATGTGACGTATCTTGTGTATCAGATATCTCATTAATATGATTTAATTTTGCATAATCATTGATTCTTAGAATTCCATTAAATATTTTAAGCTGGCGCCTCAGCTCAGCGCCTAAAAAACGCTTTCACTTTACACTTTGATTGTTGATGATATTCACCTTTCACATGATTTGGATTTGGCATATGAACGACCTCATTAAAACTATTTCTCCTCACTTTTACCCTTCTGCCAGATTGTGGTATTTATGAAGCGCTCCTAAGTTGCACGATAAGAATAAAAACAAATTGAAACCTCTGAAAATCGAATCAAATATGCAAAGTGTATTGCTACTGTTTGAGAGCGGTGTGACAACGGGGAGTCATATCAAGTACACCCATTATAGCGAAATAGAACAAACAACGTTGGGGGAAGTAGAAGAGGAAGGTTGAGCAAATGAAAGCAAAACGTGAAGTGAGTCGTAAAATACGCTTTGCAATTAATTAATCACGATTTTGTGGTTTCGTCTTTGGTGAAATTGAAATCGACTGGAACTCAAGCGTTAGATGTTTCGATTATTTGCTCTGCTCTTTCAGTTTTATTCATTTATTTATTTTTTTATCACACAAACACTTTTTTACTACTTCACTTTAGCTTTGTTTATTATTATTCCCAATGAAAATAATTTCACATTTAAAGCGATTAAATTTCGCTTTTGGCCTTGGTCAACTATTGTCGTATAGTTCGGTTAGCTCTTGAGTTTTGCGCTCTTTATTTATTTACGGGCATTACTATTTTTAAACAAAATGTTTCAGAAAAGAGTATGTTCGTTTTGGTAAGTTGTTTGTTGATGGGTTTGTATTTATGTGGAAGTTAAGTTTACAAAATATAAATATATTATATCTGTGAGTTGGGATGCTGCGTTTTACCATAACTTCAGAAAATTTGATTTACTTAACAATTTTACTGTGCTGCAAACTTTTGTGCTCATTATTTCTATACTATATCTTGATAACTTAACAAAAAATTAATTGCTGAAAGAGACCTACCCCATTTGACTTGGAAGTTGTGACGTCATCTGTATATGATATTTGCATAATTAGTGTATTATTAGCGCATGGAACTGAGCAACTTAATTAGCACTTTTTAAAAACTTTGAATGCGTAAATAAAAGCCAATGAACCCAAAAACCTATAAACAGAAACAATAAATGATGTAAGAGATGTTGTTTCAAAAAATGCATGTCCTACTCAAGATCACCAAAAAAGTATTTGCTTGTCCAAATATAAATCAATTGGAGTTCGAATTGCCAAAGCAGCCGATTCTGCAGTTGGTTCAACTCGTTCACTCTGCATGGATTTTAAGAGAAATAATATCATAAATAAATAAATTATGTTTAATATAACTATATTTTATAACAGTTATATAACTTACAACTATATATTCTTGCAGTCTAGATAAATAGTCTGCTTACATTAAAGGAACTTAGTGGAAGTGAACTTTCCAAGCAGTATTTCTATCATAAGGTTATTCTTAAATCAACGAGCTTTTTCGTTGGTCTTAAATTACAAGAATATTTTAATTTCAGATGATAAACAAAGTTAAGCCATTGAAAAGACCGGAGGTGGAGTTGACTCAGAGATTTCGGTAGCACAGCGAGAACTTGGACGTAGACTCAACTGGGCGCGTTGGATTTGCAGTGAGTACTTACTTAAGCTTGAAACTACAGTGAGCGGCGATAGCAGCAGGATTTGCCTGCAGATAAGGCGACTAGTGATCCGAAGCGACAAAGAGATTAACATAAGCATGCAAGAGTCAATTATCACAACTGATAATTGATAAGAACCACTCCAGGTCTACTCACTTTGAAGTTATACGCAAGCTCTGATTAGATGTAGGCGGCGGCGCTGCTTTTTTGTCTGGGCTTCAGTTCACAACTGAACAGTTTGGATATTCGCTTACCATAAAAAATTTCCTATTTATTTCTAGGAGCTTTGCAGGATTTTCGCAATCATAACTGAACAAGAAATCTATAAATTTTAAAGTTATAAAGTATATGGTTCTAAATTCAAGTGTTCGGCACAGTTTTCAAAATAATAACTGACTTTTAAGACAATTTTTGCGATCGATGATGGCAAAACATTTTACATTTCGTCAATCAAAGTAGATGTAATGTATGAATAGGTAAGCCCCGATGTAAACCCACTTGAAAGTATCGATGTTTGCTTATGAAATATTGATACTTTAGGATTTTATGTACTGATATCTTCATCAAATAGATTTTTAATTATTAATTAATTATTTTTCTAAAATACCTCTTAATTAATTTTTTGCTTAAATACTGAATCCGGAATAGAATTGCCCAAAGAAGTCGGTGGTTTAATGATATAAACAAAACTTTTGCCTTACATTATTTGGAAAATAGCATTAATTAACAGTTGATTTTTTTTTTTTTTTTTCCTTATTATTCCGCTTACAAGAGCCATCCATCGAACCCTAATTTGCGCCGTCTGTTTTTAGCTCTGTCCCATGTTCGCCTGGGTCAGTTCTTGGAGGATGGATCTTCTCCAGGTCGCCTTAGGTCTGCCGATCCGTCTATTGCCTTGTGGATGGATGCCAGCTATCGCTATCTGCAGTTACTCCATTTATTCCTCGAACTGTGCTAATCTTGATGGTTCCTTTTTAGGGTTCAAACGTTCCATTGTCCTATTCGTGTCCGTTTTTTTTTGAAAATGCCTTTGGACGTCATCGAATTTAGGGAGCCGTTTTTTATGTTTAATTCTCTTGTGTTGGTTTCTATAATCTGCTGTTGAGTTTTTTCGATCGAACTGGTGATTGGCCAGAGAGAGAGAGCCTCATAAATTTTTAGAAAACTTAAAATATTGTTTGTGACCTGAACTATTTACTGATAGTTTGCAGTGTATCCCACTATCGGTTGAATCCATTTTCATCTTTTTTTTTTAGTTCTAGTGCTCTCTAAAACCCCCAAACAAAGTAATTTCCATGAAAACAAATATTTACAATTAAAGTTTAATTTTTATTTGTTTAATGTTTAACATAAAAAAAATGTACAAACAAAGTAACTGTGAAACACTTGATTTGCATTTTTAATTGCAACAATAACAACAATAGCAACAAAAACAACCAACAATGAGTTTATGTTGTTGTTTATTATGTTTTTTTTTATTCTCTCATTTTGTAGTTGTTTTTGCAGGCGTAAAGCCTTATGGCAATTGTTGTTTTTTATTGTTGTAGACATAATTTTAGTTAAGTAGTGTGTGTGTGTGTGTGTGTGTGTGCGAGAGAGAGTGCGGATACCAAAAGTGCAAAAGGTGCTTAACTATGAAAAACTACCTCATCTTGTTGTAGCTCGAAAGCGGCACAAAGGCGCCGGAAGAGAGAGAAAATGCCCAAAATGAGAGACGGCAGCAGGTTGGTGTGGAGGTGGTGGGGCCTGTGACCGCTTTGCTTCTACATTCAATGTGTGTTTTTAATTACCATAATTACATAACTTTATACACGCACGTATACGTCCAAACACAGACACCCGAACACACCCACGCACATATGGTACTACGAGGGTTGCCATTGATGTTTGTGAAAATGTTTGAACATTGCGTCAGGGAGAAAATCAGAGTAATAAGCAGTAATAATGAAGCAGAAATGCAGAACAACCAGATAACTTAATACCAAAAGCATACAAAGATTGTATTGGTACATAGCAGATATCTCGTAAAACTAAAAACTTAAGTTGACTATGATCTATTATACACTCCATATGGGGCATACTTAAGAAGATAGATATTCCTACAACATAAATATTGTGACAAAAGCAGCAAGGAGACACATGCAGGAGCCGTACGCTTCTCGCACGAGTCAACAGGCTACCTTTTATTTTATTATTCTAACGGTTCCGAGTTCGTTATCACACCAAGGGAATGATTTTTACGGGTTTTACTGAAACCTAAGTTTAATCAGTTGACAATATGGCATAACCTAGATCCCTAATTTGTTAGTTGCGTGTTACTTTCAAATCTTGTTTTCTTTTCATTTGTTTTATAAAGATATCGAAACCTAAGTGCGCTACCGAGGTCCAAAGCTATGTCGTGGTGCGAAAAAATTGGGACTCCAGTAATGTTAAAGGAGTACATAGATGCTTGCTGATTATTTGGCTAGAGTTTTGCTATCTGTGTGATAGATTTTGAATTCCGTGAAAAAAAGCAATTACTTTTATATCGTGTTGCATGATCGATGACAATTTTTGCGTTTTCGTAAGAACGATATTGGAATATGTAAGAATCAGTGTACGCCGGGTGGAGTATGAAATTCTATTTCACAGTTTCCAGCTATGTAAAACATGTAGACCGAGAACTGTCATATATTATAAATCTACCATAAACTGGTTGTGCCTTTTTGAGTACAGTGAGTGTTTGTAATTAAATGCTTCAACCCAACGTATTACTTGTGACAGATATTAGGCTTCTGTAATGCTTACGTCTTTTGCAACAGTTCACAGTACGCTATGAAGAGGTAGTCCCATCAAATGCATAGCATCATCTTCCAGTGAGGAAGTTCAATGATGACATCATATACATCAGAAATCATAAATAGATCAGCGAAACTTTCTAGAGTTAAAGTTTCTTTAACAACTTATAAAATTTACAATAGTTCGATTTTTTGTCACAAGTTTTTATACAGTTCTGTCTAGGAATGTTATTTCCTATGACGGATATTTGATATTCAAAATATTTCAAATTTATGTCTCATCTATTTTTATCGCTTTATCGTTAAATGGTTTCTCTGTTTTTTATAACTTCCAAATCTTTATTTCTCTAGTGTGCTTCAGTTTGGAGAAAACAGACCAACCTGATAAGCAATCATGAGACATATTACAGTAATATATTGATATAAAATCTATGGTATGTGCTCTTAATAAAAAAGTATTTGCAACTTCAATACCAATTTTCTTGACAACCCTCGCATTGTGCTAGCGCCTGTAAGTATGCAATAATACAAAGCCCCCGACTATAATAGAGAGCACAGTGAGCGCAGGGAAGTCTGAGCGTCGGAGTGGAGTGTGTGTGCTGCTCTTAAGTGCGTGCTGGAGCGAGCTTGGAGCTCATTGTCTGTGGTTGCTGTTGCTGCGATTGTAAAGTAAAGTCTTGGAACTCGAATGGGTAACTATCCGTGCTGTGAACGAGGAGTAGTGGCCTCCTCAACCAAGTCGGGGCGAGGAAGCGGTAACATCCTTTTTGTTGCCTGTTTTTATCACATAAACTTAAATAGTTTTTGCCAGCCACTTTGTGGCTTTTAAGTTATTTTGCCTGCGCTACTTAAGTCGAGTACTTAACCGGCTTGTTGCGCCTGTTGCTGCCACAAATTTCAGATGACAGACATTTGCATTAATGCCGTATGTAGCCTTAAGTCTGGCTGGGAATTACAATCGGGCTTTATATATATTTATGCAGAATATAATCCTTAAAATAATGTGTGGACCGCAAGGGTACTTGGAGGAAAATGTAGTTGATTAATTGTATTGAGTAAGAGTTTTTGTGTGGAATACTTGAAGCATGTTGTCGATGTTTTCATTGTATTAAAAGTGAAATGTTTGATGAAAGTCAAAACTAAGGTTGCATCAAGCTAGCTTGTAATTTTATGATTTGGGATTAAATTTCTGCGCTGTTTTTTTTTCTGAGTAAATGCATGTTAGCCCCTAAAGTTTCTTATGCGGTATCTAGAATACCAGACAAATGGAGACTGAAAAGCGGCCAACTCTTTAAAAATTATTTCGGCTGTAAGATCTTTTGCTTAAGGAGAGTTTGGATTTTCACAGCTTTCCAGTCCAATTAACAAATATGCCTTGTTGCTTCTCAACGCAAGAACATTGAAAAGCTTTTGAATCTAATTTTGGTATTTTCTTGCATATTACTTGATTTCATAATTATTCTTATCACGCGGCCATGTTGCATACCTACTTGCGGGATTTTCTATGGTCCTATAGGATTCCGGTACCAGTTTTAACTTTGTTTGATTTTTTTGCCTATTGGTTGGAAGTTGCGCTTTTCTAAAGATCACTACTACAGAAGACAATTCCCTACCACATTCCAAAATATTCCGAGAACATACTCAAAGCGTTAATATAAATAATATAGCTAGGTAAGCTAGAGTCGGAACATAGGTGCCTGTTCGGTCGGACTAATATGCCCTCAGTAATTAGTTACGATTTCTTTCAAGCTCCTATTGACAATAGAACTCATGCATTTTGTTTAATATGGATTCAGAAATCATTCCTGGCTGAACGCATAACATAGAGAAATAAAGGTCACTAATTTCTCTCTTATTTAGCATAGAGTAATATCAGTGCACTCAGTGCAAGATGGACCCGAGATTCTCGTTAAGCTTTTAGGTTAAGCCGAAATCCCACGTAGCTCTATATCTATACAGTTTTTCTTCAATCATCTTCAACTCTTATAATTAAATTTAGCAGAAGCCAATTCTTCCAAAGATGACCTCCAAAGATATTGGACTTAAGTGTAATTGGTTTTCTTTGTACAGTACTTCGTCGGTTTCTCTCTTAAATTGAAATTTTCGCTTGACCCAGCTGTTAAACGTTAATTAGTAGTCTGGCTGCCTTACCAACTTACCACACCCCTAAGCCCTCGGCTCAGTGTTACTATTTTCCCGCATTTTCCGGCAACAAATTATGCCAATGTGTTTTACTTTTATTTTTTTTGCTGTTTTCCAACACTGTTTACATTCCCTTGCATTATTGCTGGCACTGCTATTAGCCGGGCTAACAGCAACTACAAAACAACAACTACAACAATTGCAACAACGACAACGTCTAGAACAAGTTGCAAAACTGGACTGACTGCTGCATAATTTGCTCCGCGCCTGTGTTTATGCTTCCTTCTTGGCAACGTACTGTAGGCCCACATCTGGCAGCAACTCCCTCTTGTTAGATTTACCTACACTCCGCTCTGGTCACCGGGCCACACTGCCTAGAAGACTTGGGTAAATGTTTTGCAATTAATTCTCGTGCCATGTCGGTTATTAACCTGCCATTGCCTACTAACCGGGCCTTATGTTGGCTTCATTTTTTTTCTACACGTTGCAGATTTCATGGCAGCTTGCTTGGGTGTGTCCTTGTGGGGCGTGTCCTTGGGGTTAGGGTGGTGGGGCGGGGCGTGCATTTCTGACACAGTAAATCAAAATTTGTAGGGGGTTTTTTTTTTGGCTTAGCCTGCAGGCAGCTTTTAACGCTAAACTAACCAACTAATAGAAAAATAATATAGTCAGTCCCTGGTATTACATTAAACTGGGCAAAACCATGTTTTTAATTCGGGTAAACGAATTTGGACGGGAATTAAGTGGAACACGAAAAACTTGGCGTGGAACTCTTCCATGGTAACCGTTTAAAAGCATTTTATGCAAACAAAGGAAAAAGTAAAGGAAAAAGTAGTTTGACGTAAAGCTGGCTAATCCCTGGCATAAGGTCACGCTTGGGCCTTAGGTTAAAGTGATTTAAAATTGAATTTTCGTTGGAAATTTGTATTGTGACTTTGTCGAGCAAATTGTGTCAATGTAAGCAGCTGTTATCTAGATTTCCTGGAAATGTCAACGATTAAAATGCCGTTTGGCCTTGAAAAGCTTGGACTTCATTTTGTCAACATCTGTTTGAATTTTGTCAAGTTTATACGAAATTCTTCGAAATGTAGGATTTCATGATTTCCGCTTAAGACAATCAAGAAATTTAAGTGGATGTTCTTCTAAGAAGAAAATTAACTAGGTTCACCAAAAATTGTGAAATATAAATAAAAAAAAGTATAAATTTTACAATTATCCAAATGCAGTTTGGCAAACCAAATGAGTTTTGGCAAACCAAATGCGTTTTATAATTATTATTATCTTTGTAGAATTGCCTATTAGCGAAAAATTAACTTTTGGCTGATTTGTTAAGAAATTTTAAACTTTTTCGTAATTTCCTGTTTTCATCTTTTACATTGTTCCTATCCAGCCCCAGATGTGTGAGACGTTGCATATCAATAAAAAATTCACCCAACAGGCCAGGAATACGGATTAGTTTTATATTATATTGTCCTCGTTATTATTGAATATTTTTTAATTTTAAAATTGTTTAATTATAAGGTCAATTGGTCTGAGTTGCTTAATTAATTACAATAATTTTATATATAAGTCAGCATAAGTCCATATAGACGGAAAAAAACGGTTCACATAAAAATGAAGGTAGAAAGCCTTCACTGTCTTTTAACAGCTCACTATCCACTTAGTCTGGAGTAAAAATATCTTCTGGATAATACCTCCGGCAGCCACCTATATATTGTCCAGCGAGTACAGCCTACTATCCCAAGAACAATGACTGATGTACTTTGGTATCTACGTGGTTTTCGAAAGACTTAAGATTGTTGAAAAAAAAAATATTTTTTTTATTTTTTGTCAAATAATTTTGAAACTTAACTGTCTTTGCGAGAATGAAAGTCAAATAGAGGAAAAAATAGAGGCAGAGCCAGGAAAAAAATTGAATGGATGGATTCAATTCAATTCAAAAATAAATAATTAGAAAGTCCTTTTAGGAAGCCGAAATATTCGGCTAATTTAGGCTTTCCGATCAATTGAAGTACCAGGCGCACAGAAATCAGCAGCAGCTAACTTTAAAGTAGCAACTAATAGTATACTACACTCTCTCTCTTCCATCTTCAAGTATAGTAACAATAAGTATGTTTCCCAAAAAGTGTGGCATACGTTTAGTTGCCACTTTAAAGAGATCTGCTGTTGATTTCTGTGCGCCTGGTATTCCAACTGGTCGAAAAGACAAAATTAACGGTAGGACTTCTTGTTAAATTTTGTGAAAGAAGGAAGAACAAGCAAGCTATTGAAAAGCTTCTTGCCTCTAAAATTGTAAACCCCCAGATTGGCATAAAGAGGCAAGAAGCCTCCACAGGCTCAATCTCCTACACAGTCTTGGAGTACAATGTGCTCCTTTGTTCTAAAAATGGATTGTTCTGGACATATAGCGCTGAACTGGTATTTCAAATGGCCGGGAACTTTGTTAAATTTGTATTTTGTGAAGGCTGGAAGAAGAAGCTATTGAAAAACATTTTGTCTCTAAAAAAGTAAACAACCTAGACATTGTCTAGCGAGTACAGTCTAATAAGCTGAGAACAATGATTGGTGTACCGTGGTACCAACGGAACGAGAACATCCATTGAAGCTATGACCAAAGTCAAGCGAAATAAATATTTTTCTCTCTTTCTTTTGGATGCTTTTTACATAGGAGAATCGGATTCGGCTACAAATACGCCCCAGTTCTCTTTGTCCCAGTTCTCTTCACTGTCCATTTTTGGAGCGACGACCATTGTCAAGGGAAATAAACTTCTTAAAAATATATGGATTACTTTGAAAATGGTTTCTCTTTCAATTCCCAAGCAAATTACTAAAAACTACATTTCTATTTTTATGAATATCTTTTTTTTCCTTTGCTTCCTAACTCTATTTATCATTTTTGTTTTATTCTGCTTACTCTCAGGCACTTCATCACACAAATTTTTGCCGTATTCTTAAAGTTTCCTCAAAGCGCCACAAATCGCATAACTTTTTTTTTTCTATCCATATCGTATCCTTTGAATGAACGCTTCTAATGCCAGACAAGCATCAAAGGCAATTTTATCGAAACTGACATGGTTCCTGTCTAGAAATCAATTTCCACTTGTATTTCCCCAACCCCCCTACAAAAATGAACAAAAAATGAACCAAAAATCTTTGCGTAAACATTGCCTTTTGGCATTTTGCAAGTTCTTTTTTTTTTTTGGCTCGTCTGCTGTTATTCTGGAAAAATTGTTCCGGTTTTTTTTTGCGCTCGCACATGGTCGGTCCATGTTTATTTTGCAATCAAATTGTTTTATCGCATCCGCATAACTAAACCGTAACTATTTGCAGGCAACACATTTGCCAGTGTTTCCGGACGGGGTTCGTTTGATGCATATGCTGCAGCCGAAGCAAGAAAATTCCACTGCACTAAATCTAAAAAAAAAAAACAAAAAAAATGGCAAGACAAAAAGCGCAACAGTCAAAAGTGGAAAACGATAACCTACCCCCCTCAAAAAAGAGAAGAACTTGCACTAAAGGGTTTGGGACTTTTTTAACCAGCCAACTATTCTTTTTTCTTTCGCTCGGCTCGGAATTGACGCGAGTTTTGATTGCTGCGAGCATTGGCTTAATTGAAAAATCAAAATTTGTTTCCAAAAATCAATTAAAAGTCATTTAGAGTCTACCAACTGCACTTGAGTTTGGCTAATTGAAGCTGAAACTTTTACCAAACAACAACTAACAAAGTTTCAGAAACAAATCCGTCCGCATGACATTGACTAAAACGTATATAAGCTGCTATCCGCCAATATGGTAGATGCCGTACTTACTCCTATAGACCATACCACATACTCTACATATATTAAATGTATGAGAGAGAGCAACTTGCTGTACGTCAACCACATATTATTATTCGTGAAATTTTCAATCGCTTTTCATTTTGAATAAGCTGCTTAAATTTGCTTTTGATCCCCAGGGCCGGAGTCTGACAGTTACCCCCGGTACAGAGCACGTGATGCGCATTTAAAGAGTATTTAAATGTAATGCCAAAAATTACGTACGCTGATTGGTTGCTCAATGTGTTGACAAAGACTTTTGAATGCTCTGTAGTAACTTTGCAGACTTTTATTGGGCAGAAAGACATTCTTTGTATTTTTTGTTGTAAGGAACAAGAACTTTGAGTTTAATTAATAAGCCGGAGAGTTACTTTACTTACATTAGATGGTCATCGCAGCCCGTTACTTCACTGCCTCACTAATTCGCGCCAGTTGGTCAATCCAAAAAAAGATGGGTCCTGCTCTATATGGTCTTTCCATGTAAGCCTTGGCCGCCCCTTTCCGTCGTTAACGGGTTACAGTTGACCACAGAAGCTCTCGCTAGGTGGTTCTGCTTTGCGCCTTTCTTGGTTACTCCAGGAGAAGATAGGTGCTTCTCCATTTGGTTTATCCATCGGAGCTTCGGTCTTTCTGCGTCGGCTTTCGAATCAAAATCCTTCTTTGCTGAAGCGTCTTTGTCCATAGGAGCGACATAGCCAAACAAACACACGCATTGATGGACGACAACCATGTCATTGTAAGCAGCTCATGGTTTGCACAGATGCGATAATCGTTCCCAATCCGAAGGGGTCCAAAGATTTGGCGAACAATTTCACTTTCGAACACTTCAAGTGCAGGTGCATCTGTAAGCGACACAACCCATGCTTCTGCGCCAGATAAGAGCACAGGCAGGATTTACGTCTAGTTGAGCGTTAATTTTATTGATCAAGAGAGGTCTCTGCTACACATTTGTTATGAAAGAGCATAGTAGCATCTATTCTTCACGTAATCTCCAGGCTAATAATATTGTCGGTGTTCACGGCGGTGTCAAGGTACGTGAATTCCTTGACAACTTCAAAAGTATGGCCGACCGCTATAATATGGAAGCATTGTCTGCCCTCGTTAACCACTGGACCCACTTTAGCTGACTCTTTTTCAATTGCCGAAAACTCAGCGTTGGCATCTCGGTTACAACGTCCCAACAATATTAATACCATCGCCATATGCAAGCAGCTGGACACCAGCTTTCCACAACTTCCTTCCATTATGAAATTGCAGAGGAACGCCTTGTTTCAAACCTCCAACGGCATTTAAAGGTTTAGAAATGTAATTTCCTATCTTGACAAAGCTGGTGTTGCTCAATATCATTCGGCAAAGTCAAATCAACTTAGTAGGTATACCGAACTGAGACAGTCTTTCGTACAGACGATCTCTTATCGCTGTCGCATGCAGCTTTAAAATCGATAAAGGAACAATCAGGAATCCTAGAAGAAAATACAAAATCAACTTTAGGAAATATCATGTTCTACCTTGACAGATCTACTGGTGCTGCTCATACTCTACCAAACTCAGACAGTATTGCGTACAGGCTTTCCCTTATCGGGCTGTCGAATATAGCTTTATAAACGGCAAAGGGAGAATCACGAATAAATAATAAATTATGCTGAATTTTAACTAGAACTCGGAATACCCCTGTAGCTGGGAATATTATGTATACAAGTTTTAGTTCGTTGCGTTCAAGTGATTGAAACCCATCAAACTGAGTTTTTTTGTGACTATTTTCAGAAAATTTCTTTTTATAGATTAAGTTAATTTGCGATGGGAGGCCGTGGCCTTCATTTCAACAAAGTAAAGCTTTCAACCAGGCGGCAGCTAGGGCAATCCCTGTCTCAAATGATAAGACACAGACTCGAAGCGGCGCTTTCTAGGTTGCTATCTTTGCATTTATCTTAGTTAATTTTCGATTTTCATCAAAAATTGGCACTCGTTTTATTGTTTAATGGGGCTATAAAGTCAACACTCTCAACTTTTTTTAGTTTCTTAAAATGATAAAGTTATCACAAAAGAAATATACTGCGACAGCTGAGCATACTTCGGGACAAACTTGAAACAACCTTCATACTCTATACTCTGCGTACTGTTTGGCATAAAAAGTGACAAACAAGCAAAAATGGCCAACTTGAGGTCGACAAAGATTCAAACAAATACACTTATTTACCCGCAGATACATACAGCTAAACACACAGATACTCACATACAGACACACCAACATATTGTAGGCAAATTGTCAACGAAATGACAATGAACATGAAAATGTCAGAACAGTCCTAGTCGTCCAGTTGGTCTTGACCAAGTCTCGACAGAGACTTTTGGCGCATGGACAATTTAACAAACTTATTTATTTATGGCGAACAAATAGATGGACACATTGTTAGATTGGAATTGAGCCAACAACGACAGGGATTGGAGTATGTGACTGAAATTGGGATAACCGAGAGATGTCCAAATTTGAGGAACCCATAAAAACCAATTACAATGACATTTGCCTAATCCCATATGGCACGCACGTGTGGACGGACTTAACGGACGGATGGATGGATGGCGAACGAACTTGGCAAGCAAGTTGAGCGGAAAATCACAAGCTAAATTATGTTGTGGCAGCTTTGGCAAAGGAAATTAATCCTTGATAAGGAATTTCATCAAAAAAAATATGCATAACAATTAACCGAAGTGTGTGCATAAATATGCATAAAAGTTGGGTTAAGATTTGCTGGAATTGGAGGAATATGGTGGGGAAACTCAAAATGATATTTAAAAGATTTATATGGTATGGTGGAATTGGTATTTCTGGAAAGCTTAATTTAATTGGAAATTACTGCTGTGATGCTAAAAGAAAAGGATTCAAAAAATAGACGTATTCCAGCATTGAAGCAATTAACATTCTTTGCGAGGTTGAGTGTATTGTCTTCGCAAAGTAAGAGAATTTATTTTTATTCATTTATTAGTATTCAAAGATTTGTGTGCTTGGATTCCTGAAAATTTATATTCCTGCTTGAAAATCTCTTGAAAATATGGGCCGAAGCTTATAATCAATCTGACAGCTTCACATAAAATGTTGCATACTTTGGGGAACAAATAACCAATAATTTTTATGCTTCCCCATATTCTGTGCAATCTCCCGTATGCTGCACGAACTTTTGCAAGCCGGCTCGAGACAACATCACCTGCTCCACCATTGTTAAAGATAAAGCTGCCAAGGTAGGGGAAGTTGTTAACGAATTCGATTTCGTTTCCATTTATGGTGATGCTTCCTTGGCTGGAGTGATTGAAGCGCATTGCTTTTATTTTGGCTGCATTTGACTCCAGACCAACTCTATTCCGATGCATTCATCAGTTTTATTCTGAATGTCTACGAGTCTATGAGAGGTCAGACATATATCGTCGGTACAGTTCAAGTGCTCAATGTGTCAGGTGTGGCTACATGTGATTCCACGCAGATAACTTCATCAAGCAAGATTGAAGCGGTTAGTTGCGTAATTTTAGTTAACACAACAAAATTGCAGTTTTAATACTTCGTAGAACTCTGAAAAAAAACCCCGACTTTTGCTAAACAATTTTTAAAAAAATGATTCTGTTTATTTGGCAGTTGCCACTTGGTTCAAATTTTCATGTGTGCGCTTCGTGTGGCACACGTCGTATGAGTGCTGCTGGTCAAAGTTCGCCGCTCGACATGCTCCTATTTCATTTTTAGCCTTTTTTGCCGCAGACAGTTTCTATTTTGTTTTTTCGTGGGTTTTTGCTTTTGTTTTTTTTTTCGACATTGTAACAGCTTTTGATTAATGGCAGCAACATCGAGGTCGACCCTTTTCTATGAGCTTCTAATTACATTTGGCTGCCAAAAGGCTTACCAAAAAAAAAAATTAACCAAAAATGTTAAAGTAAAAACATTTATGAAAAAAACCAACACAAAAAACTCATTAACAGACAGCAGCGAAGTGAGGTGGGGTACGGGTATTTATATTCGTATGAGACAGGCGCTATATATAAACTTACATATGTATTGCATAATTTCCATAATAGTTTTTTTATGAAAAAAGGCTTTTTTTTTTGATTTTCACGCTGAAAAATTAAATTTGCAAAACGCAAAAGCAAAGTAATGCGAAAAAAATCTGTTCACGTTTGCAAAAAATGCGCAGCAAAAAGGAGCGATGAGCGTGAATATGCTTTTTATGACTGTTTGTATTTGTTGAAGCGCGCATTTCGCACATGAAAATGACACTAAGAAAAAAATCGGTGCTGTTATGGGAATACCAGCAAGTGTTTTTTTGGGAATATTTGCATTGACTTTTATGAAGGCAAAGGTTTCGAAATAATTGTATAAGAGTATACCACACTCTAACTATCGCTGCAAACAATCGATGTGTGATAAATGAAGAATGCTTCCAACCATGCTCTTCATCAACATACTATCCGCATGCCATAAAAATAAACATATAGAAGTAAATCTTGGGTAAGTGTGTTCTCCCACTGAAGATACAATGAGTACACAACTTTTTTGGAGACTTTGAATTTGTCAGCTTAAAACCCAAGGAATTTTGAATGCTTTTAAAGTGGAAACATTTGTTTCTAAAAAAAAAGTAAATGAAGAAGGTATGTATTTTGGTTTTCGTTTTGATAATCGATTACTTCGGTTCAAGCAATTATAATTCAGTTACTTTTTAAAAATAAAATCTCGCGTAAGGCACCACCTTTTGCTTTAAGCTCTTCTTTCAGTGAATTCCATTGTTTGGTCGATATGACTGCCATTTCGTGTCATATGTTGTACTTGTGTTTGGCGGTAGATCGGGTGAGTCATCCGACATAATGAGTTTTTTCTAAAAGTCAATTCCGTTCCCAGTCATTTTAATAGTCCATTTGGCATAAATATTTCGACACGGATAGTCAGCTGGGTTTGGTTTGTGTGCCATTTCGATGTTGTACGGAAACATCCACAAATCGCCACGAATTATGCAGCGAAGATCGACTTCTAACTCCTAAGAAAGAAGATAACTCGGCTCCTCCATCATTGCAAGGATGTTGGCAATATCAACATTATCAGAATTCACAAATTTTGCATATAAATATCTAACGTCCTAAACATATCGCCGGGCGCATTTGTAACTTTATTTCTTTCATAAAAAGCTCCTTAATTTTCAAAATTGAGAAGCTATTTAGAAGCTGAACAATTTTAACGCGTTCTTTTTGAAACTGTTCCATGATATAAATTGTGTTAGAATGATGCTTCCAAAGGCAGTACGACATTAGTCCATCTGTAACTGCTGTCAAAAGTTGTTAAGTTGCTCGTTGCTTTCACTTTAAATTGTAACCGATCAGACTATTAACTTAATCAATTTATTCCCCTTGACTGTAGTAGTTGTTCCAAAGGCGGAGCATCTGGATGAGATATCTATTGATAGCTTTGACAGTGATAGGCAAATGGAATCAAACCACCGACCTCCAGGCTTAGAGGCGTGTACGCTACTACCGAGACCCCCCAATTATAACCGATTTTACTATCTTTAAAAAAGCCCCCCTCTAATTTCTTACAGTGTTCATATTTTTAGCCCCTCTACACACACGCACACACATAAGCAGAGCGACACCCCAAACATGGCCGCTTTACATTTACATATGAGTGGCAACAAACAAAACCACAGGTCCGTCCGGGCACACAAAACAGCTCCAACATAAATACCCGACATCTGTTGGGTCAGTGTGTGTGTGTGTGTCTCCCAGTGTGCGTGTGTTAAAAGTGACAAAAGCATTGACAGGAAACAAGTGAGACGTGACAGCTGTTAAACGGAAGTGAAACTATTGTATAAACAGCAGCAGCAACCATGACAAATGAATAATCGTTGTTCGTTGTTCCTTCGCGTTGTTTCGCTCAGATTAAACATGGCTGACCGAGCATCATACAGGTTGACCTGCTCTTTTGCTTTAGCTTGAGGTAGCCCATGTTCCCATTCCACACATTCGACATCTCTCTCTCTCACACTCACTGACTCATTTAGTGTTGTAAAACAGCAGCAGATACAACAACAAGAACAACAACAAAAAATCACATGTTGCCAAGATAAGAAGATACAGTTACTTTGTGTATTTGTGTGGGAAGTTTTATTGATGTGCGGCCATTGAGCCCAAACTTTGTCATTACACATACACACACACACACAACTGTGTTTTTGTACTTTTTCATTGTTTAAGTGTGTCAATCGTTGTGCGTGTGTGTGTGAGATAGGTCTTGCGTGCGTGTGTGTGTGTGTGTGTGTGTGTGTTCGTGCTTAGTCAACTGTCGAGCGTTTGTCAATTTTGTAATTAAATATGTTAGCCAGGCTGCAAGTAAGTCCATTTGATTTGTTGGCCATTTAAACACACAAACACGCACACACACACACATAGCTTGAGATAAACTCACGCATACACCGATAGACAAACACACACGCACTCAAACCAAAGCAATAAAACTTTCTGTCATTCAGTGTCGTCACAGTTGCGGGGTTTACGTCTTTCTTTGGTCGCCCAATAAATCTTAGAAAAATTATGTTTTATTTCCACATTAAATTGAAATTTATTTTTAAATGAGTAAAATCTTTCAGCCATAAAAGAATGCTGTTTAATAGTGTTTAACAATTCGAATAATTTCATTTTTGGAAATAAAACACCAATTAAGAGTTCGTATGCGTACTAAGTTGGCTGAAAGATTGTGTGAAAATGTTAATTAATAGCTGAGAAACTTCGCTAGTTATGCATGCTGATAAAGAATTTGATAACTTTCAATATTAATTTATGTTATGTAGCGTTGTGGGTGCGCACGGGCCTCTCTGTCGGAAGCTTGTATTCCATCCCGCAATACTGGTGCATTTGCCTAGCGCTGACATAGTTAGCAAATTAATAGTCGCTTTAAACATAGAAAAAACTCTTCTCTCTTCGAACAGCTATAATTAGAGATACCGACATGCTTCGCCTTAAAAGTGATGAAGGGCAATAAATAGATTTATTTATTTTTCTATTTTTCTTAAGAAAGTTCCAATAAATTTGCAAATCTTTCGCATGCCCTAACAGGTTTAACGCTGGGCTACTTCATTAGTTTTTTTGCAAAATGATTGGGATGTGAGGCCAGATTTTTCAGGTCGCTTTTTTCTCCACTATTATTTCTATTATCTACTAGATTTTGAGGTCTCTATGGATATTCTCAGAATCTTAGACTGTGCTCGCTGGACAATGTCTAATGTTGTTTATGGAGGCATTACCCCATAGGCTTTAGAATAGTGTTATACAGAAGGACATTGTTCTCCAGACTTATTTGGAGAGTGAGCATTTATAAGCCAGTGGAGACTGCTTGTCCTTATTTTTATGTGCTTAGTCTAGATGGAGTATGTCACTTCCTCAGCTTGTGGGATGTACGTGTTGTTTAGGATCACGGCCGGGCAGCTTAGTTAAGTTTATTTAATAGTTTACAACAAAAGAATGCGCTGAAATTGAAAAAGTTACTGTTTGATGTACAGTTTGTGCGGATCCCTATTTTATCAAAGACGATGATGGAGCAACGACAATGGCTTCTGATTCCAAGAAGATGCCGCAAAATCCTGCTGCTGGTAAAACAATGGATGTATGGCGATTTATTTGTTGTTTTCGTTAGAGAATGTCTATTGCAATGGGACTCAGATATAAAACCTCACATATACACCAGTCACACCTGCTGGTCTGGTTGGTTCTGTACTAATTGCTGTTCTCAAAATAATCGTCTAGACGCGACGCAAATAAATATTTATAGATAGAAATTTAAGCCTACTGTACGAATTTTCAAGAGATTAAGGCCAAAAGGTCATATTCATTTACAGTCATTAGAGGTTACGGCATTTAGAGCAGCACCCCCCTAATTAGCTAATATCCTCTAATGTTATTTATCTTTGGCTGTGAGCGAAATAATTATATTGCAGCTGACCAACTTGCTAGGCAATAGGGACGATTTAGATGACAATAATAGACAGGAAAACGTACTATTTTGGAATATTAATGGTTTGAAATAAATGTTTTGGGAAATAAATACTGTTGTAAAAGTGGATAAAAGCTCTGTAAAACCGCAGTTTGCAAAGGAATTTGAAGTAATTTTTAAGTTTGAATTAACACTTGTGTCTTTTATAAAAACATCCCTGGGATAGAGTTCAAATTTAAATTCAAATTTTTTGTAGAATGCAACTGAGAAAACAGCGATAGAAACTAGAGATAACATCGAAAAAATTAAGCTAATTTTGAATTTATTGAAGTACAAATTTGCATAAATTTAAATGAGCGCAGTATGGATTTTAAGATCATATTTTTTCAACGTGTGATCAAAATACATAATTTTTTAATTTTGGCGGTTTTTAGGTGCTGTCTATCTTTACCCAATTTTCTTAGAACATCTTCATTTGACATTTTATCAGTCACAGGAACCTTCAGAATACTTCATAGGAATATAAAGTACAAAGGCAATAGCATTGTTAGGCACGCTATATTCAAAATTACAGTAAAAATCTTAACATCATCTTTTTTAATTTTTCAGGTGGCTTGTCTTATATTTCTGGCATCACCTTTGTTACACTTAACATTATTTTACAAGAATTTCCATCCAGAAACAAATTTCCGCCATAAATTAAAAGTCATTTCCCAAATCCACTTAAATTCGAATCAACTGCAATTTTTCAAGCAGTCCTCAAAAGTATGCAACAATTCGGCAAACTTTAATTGCGGCCATTTTGTAATTACGAAAACAAAATGTCTGCCGGTTTTTGTCGCCACATTTGACATAGAAAGTGAGCATCAATTTCTTAAATGGCGTCCAAGCCACAAATTTTGTGGTTTGATCTTTTTTGCCGATAAGAAAAAGGGAGAGAGAAAGAGAGCGAGCGCGCGAGCATGCCAAAACAACAACAGGTGTGCGATTTGTCAGCCGAGGCACGCGCTCTCTCGCGCTCATAACACTCTCTATACGCGCTTTTACTCTTGCCTTTGCTGCTTTTGATTCAGCAAAAGCTCTTAAAAGCTTTTTTCGTGCTGGCAAGCAACTCGCACGCGTTTTCAGTTCCATGTCGAGTTCGTGTGGGCAAAGGACATGAACGGAGCGCAGCATGAGGGCCGCTTTTTGTTTGGCTTTCCAAGAGACTGCAACAAACTGACGTAGTTTTTATAGCAATTTCTGTTTCAGGCCAGTAAATATTTGCATGCTCATAGATTTTCAAGCATTTGGGTAGCTTATTTTTTAAGCTATTGACACTGCGACCTAAGACAACAAGAAAAAACAGAAAAATCCTTGAAAAAAGTAACGAAAGTAGGAAATTTTTGCATGTTTAATGGACACAAAAAAGCAGAGAGAAAAAACAAAACAAAACGAGGCAATGAAATTAAGTTGACAATTTTCATTATACGTGCGCTGGCATTTGGCCAGAAACAACATTTTGATAGCCCACTTATTTTCATGTATGCGCGGCCTCCCAAAACAACGACCCCAAAAACAGCGCCCCCAGACACTTTTGTGACACACTTCAATCAAAATACCATTTGTTGGGGGCATGCAACATTTAGAAAAAAAAAACACGCAGCAGGCCAGACTTGCCGCAGCAGCTAGAAAACAATAAAGTTCAAGATTTGGCTAGTAAAACATGGGCTTGGCACGTGTTGCGTTTTAAACTTGACAATTTTTTTTGGGGCTAGCGCCTTACACAAGTTGTACCTTTGCTGTGCCACAAAACTATCAACAAGTTTGCTTTTTGCTATTTTATTTTATTATTTCGTTTTGACTTTGTGACCCCCCAGAAAAAATAAAGACATTAAGGTGCGTCACGTGTGTGTGCGGGTGTATGCGAGTGTATGCGAGTGTATGGCCATAATCCCCAACTCACACACACACACACAAGCTGGCTAATGAAACTAGTGGCAACAAAGTTTAGACGTCTTAGTGTGCCCACTGCTGTAGGCGTGGCAGAGGCAGCCAGCTAGCCAAGTGTAACAGCCATCCATCAACAAAAGGCAACAAAACACTATAAAACTTTAAATGAGTTTTTGTTGCGGCGTAAAACTTTTCTATTTTTTGGCCAGAAAAGTGTGCGCTCTTCTTGGCCAAGACCAGCGTCAGCGCCAACTCTCGACTCAAAAACCAAAAACTGTCAGCCGCAGCAAACCAATGAGGATTTTATTGGCAAAATTGACATAAGTTAAAGGCAAGCAGCCACAAGTAAGCGTAGAAATCTCAA
This sequence comes from Chymomyza procnemis, assembly GCA_035046065.1. NCBI lineage: Eukaryota > Metazoa > Arthropoda > Insecta > Diptera > Drosophilidae > Chymomyza > Chymomyza procnemis. The sequence goes on from JAWNOJ010000026.1 coordinate 3,399,464, forward strand.
AACATAAAGTATTTCAAGCGACAAAGTAAACTCTGCATTATGGCCAAGACACTCACTCACTCACTGGCTCGCTCTGTAGCTACAAAACTCTGAGACGCTGTTTGTATTTTCTTAACTTGGTAAATATTTGGGGCAAAAACTAAGTGACAACCATAACGAAAATACTACAGCGCCAGCAGTGACGTAGAAGGGATTTGTGTGGACAGTATTGTGATGTTGGGGAAAAATAAAGTTCGATTGGAAGAGACATTTTTATGCGCAATCTATTGATTTTTAGAGTGATTCAAGTTGCTGCAAATGAAATTAGTTCGTTTTTACTACAAAAAGTTATTTTTCTCGACTTTTAAGCAATTGTTAAGATGATTATAAGTTCTTTAACAAATTTGTGTTAAAACTGATTGTGATTTATTAGAACTCTATTCTTTGTTACTTTTATAGATATTTTAAAAAGTTTATTTATTTCTACTCCGTTTCGCTTTATGTGGATTAACACATAAAAAGTGTGATTCTTTTAATATGGTTTGGTCTGAAACGTATCTAGAATGTAAAACGAAGTACAGGTCATCATTTATTTGGTTGTTCCTGTCGCAACATACCGCATCTCTTCTGGCTGTACTAAAATTAGTCATAGGGGTACAAGCTGTTGATAACACTTGCGGTTACACAATTTTACAGATAGAGAACCGCATTTTTTGCCCGTATTTTTTGTAGGCTCAATATTAATGGATCCAAACATGCCAGGAGCCTTTTAAAAACGTTTTGAGGTCAGGGCAGATTTTCGTGCAAATTTGTTCTTGAGATTTTAAAATATTTTTATTTCGGGCTTCGTGGGCAACTTCGGACAGTTGATCAATAGGACTGCAACCCGATATTTTGTGCTATCGTTTCCATATAGGTATGCGCGAGAGACTTCTGTACGAAACGAGCATAAACTAAACATAAAAATCGATTTTTTGGCTCTCGGGACCACTGTATGATGTTAGGATTTAAAATTTCATTCCACATTTTTGACTTTATAGGGTATCAAAAAGTATGAAGATAACTAAAATAAAATACACAAATAACTTATTTTTCTCACTGCTTATCGTCATTGCTTGTCTTTTCAGTATAGCCGCTTGTTGGCGTGTATATCTCTTATTATTTTATTATCATTATCTTATCATTATTATCTTAACATTTTTCTTCAACTTTGTGATTATTTGTGAGAATCTTTTGGTGAGGGGTGGCGCACAGAAACTATTTAGGGTTTGTTTGCTTTGTGCGGTCTACCGGACTCAAGTCTCGTGTTAGTTATGCTAAAAATCTTATTTTATGAATTAATTTTCAAAATGCATTACAATCTGTTTAGATTAATAATGAGTTATTGGTATAGAGGGCATGGTAGAGAGGGACATTATTTTAATTTAGCTTTTGTAGTTAGAGTGTTTCGTGATTATATCTTTTAATGCTATTCAAATAAGCTTTACTTCGATACTTAAAAATTATTTTATATAAATTATTTGTATATTTTTGTGCTGTAGAAGTCCTAGTGAATGCTTAAAACCGGTTTACATTAATATATCTGTAACCGTTTCTACATCAAGATCGTGGCGACTATCATTATGTCTCACGTCCCAGCCTACATTTTCTATTAATTATTTTAGAATAAGTTTTTTGTATAAGTTGTAAGATTTGCTGCAAGTATGGGGTCTTATTATTAATGTATGTATTATTTGTTTTTACCTTATTTACTTCTATGCTTTATTTTCAAACCAATGAGTTGTAGATGCTATAATATTTTGTAGATTCTGTGCTAACTCTTTACTACTTTTAGCTGACATTAACACAGTATAATCAGCAAATGAAGCCATCATCGATCATGAAGTAGTTGGCATTGATAAATCAGAACTAAATACTCGATATAATACCGGGAGCAGTTTACTGCCTTATGGTACTCCCGCTGATGTTTTCAAGATTTCAGAGTATCTAGTATCTAGTAAAGTCACTTTTTTGTATATTAATGATGTTTAGTGGCAAAACGTTTTTAAGCCATTTTTAAAAATGAATTTTGAACATAATATTATACGTTGGTATAAGTCGAACACAAACTGTATCTGTTCCGTCCTTCTACTCTTTTTGTCGCAAAAACAAACTACTTCACTGTATTCCACAAAATGGACTGCTGGCCAAGCAAATCCTAACAAAAAAAAAGCTATTGCCGCTTAATCTATGCAAATCCAGAAGAAAAACTCATTTTGTGGATTTAAAAACTTGATAAGAAAAAAGTGCTGCAGCCTTTTAGGCGACCAGCTCTGTGCCAACATTGAGGCAGAGTGCGTGACACAAAGCAACCGAAAACTACAAAAAAAAAGTTAAAGTAGGGTATAAAATCGGCATACATATATCGAGCTAAATTCTACAGAAGATTGGGACTCGTGGCTGCTCATAAAATCCAAGTTAATACATAATATTTATGCAGCATATAGCATGTACATAAATACAGCAAATACTTATATATAGTTAATATTATGCAAACGTATATAATGGCATAAGTTTTACAGTTTTTTTCACACTTGGCGTGTGAATTTGTTGACAAAAACGCGCGAAAAAACCCAGCGTATGGAAAATGAACGCATTCTTCATTTTGTATTTTTGTTTTGTTTGTTGCCTTTATTTTATTATGGTATATTTTATGGGTACACTGGAAAAAAAACATCAAAATCTTTTGAAATCCTCAAATAAGTTTCTTCAAAGCAGAAATAGAGCGATAAAGCTTAGGGGTATTGCCATTTACATCTATGTCAATGTAGAGCATAAACAGCTCATAGATTATCAAGTGCTATAGCCATCCCTAATCCGAAAGGAACCAAAGATTTTACGAAATATTTTTCTCTAGAACCCTCAAAGCGCAGATAGCCCATGCTTCTACAGCATTTAAGAGCACGGACAGGATGAGCGTCTTGTAGAGCGATTTTGGTGTCGATTGAGAGAGGTCTCAAATACTCATCTACTTACTAAGACCATAGTAGCACCTATTGGCAAGTATGGTTCTAAAAATTCTAAAAATCCAGGCTTATATTATTATCGTTGTTCACGGCGGTACCAAGATGCACTTTCCTTGACAATATCAAAAGTGCAGCCATCCGCTATAACCTAAGTGTCGTGTGTCTCTTTTTGTAGACAAGCATACACTTGAACAAAGCTCCTGATTGCTGTCAACCAGGTGGTATGCAAGTTAACATACGCTCTACGCAGCTTCACCTTTCTAGCTTTTTTAGCAATCGTTAAATAGTAAGCTGATATCTTCAGCGTGTTGTCCTTACAATAAACGGTTGTGCGCCTCCAAAGCATACTAAAGTCAAAGCTTCGGATATAATACCGAAAACCACAGTATAATAAATCATCTTGCGGGTGATGTGCGCTTAACCACATTTATTTACCACGTATCTGGTCAACACACACCGGAATGTATAAAAATAAGTCTTTGTGAATTGATATATATCTTAAGATACTCGAAATCACAGACCATTCTCTGTAAATCTTAAAATGGTCATTAATGCTATTATAATTAAAAAAAAAAAAATTAACCATAGATAGATTCTAGTTTGTCGAGGAGTTTAAGCCCAATAAGTCCCCCAAAAGCGTTTCCATAAACACAACGTACGAAAAAATATCTGATTATGCGGTAAACAGCTCGTTAGTATCTCGATAGTTTTTTGTTTCAGTGCACGCATTCATGGTTTCAGGCATTTCATTGTTTGCGTTGTTAGTGTCATTCATTGTCATACAACATGTCAGGATCAGAAAAAGAAGGACTCTACTGCATGTGCCATGTGCCACGTAACGCTGAGGTCATTAAAATTTACAACTTGCCCAGGCACAAAAGTTGAGCCGCTTTCATTTGTTTTCTTACCCAGTTGCAGTATTCATTATAAGCACACTTTCATAACTACAGGAAGGAAGGACTCACGTATATGAAGGACTACGTATATATATATATATACACACACACATGAAAATCATACATATATATATATATATATATATATATATATGACCACTATAATATGTATATTCAATTTAATGGCTGCTGCTTGGGTCAAAAGGACTTGCGCGCCCGCATTTATATGAAGGTCATAATTGTTTGTAGGCGATTCTGTGGGCATTTTTATTCAATTAGGAACCAGAAGAGTGTAAGTTCACTTTTCTCTCTTTGTTTTATTTTTTTTTTGCCTTTCGAGTGCATTGTAACTATAAGTTATTAAAAAATTTCAAGAACTCAACAGGAGATTTCACATTTCGTTTTCCTTGGGGGACTGAAGGCTGTACAATTATAATGTAAGTGAAAAAGGCAGCTGTAGTTTATTCAATTTTGATTGTGAGAATGGCTAAGGTCATAAGGATAATGTATAAGGTTGTATATGATAATGGGTAGGGTTGTATGAAATAAAATTAGTTCCTTATTGTTTGGGCTTTGAGATCTTAATGTAAGTTGCTACTTTGATTTATTTAATTTGCGTATATTAAGTAAATTATTCACATCCTTTTATAGAAGAGAAAACCATTGCTGTAAAAAAGGATAGAATTCCTTATATCGTTACTAAAAGGTTATGGCAGGGGTACTGCGGAATTCTGGTGTACATGGTACTGGCAACTACTGCTTCCCGTTTCAACGACACATTTACAACTTTGCTCTAATTAAAGAACATCAGCTTAAAGATTTCAATGCATGCAAGTGCTTGTCCATGCAAGCTTCTCCCAACCTACAACTGTTTGCTGCTTCAGCAACTTCTTTAGAAACGTTGAAAAACCAACCATTTGCAAAAAAAACTTAATTATCCTACAACCTTTTGAATAGAAAACTAAATTTTTGCTCTGCCCAAAAAGAAAACGTTTAAATATTTCATTTCTTTCTGCTCCAAATCCTAGACATCTTTCAACTATGCGCTTTGTAGCTGGTCCAGAGCTTAATATTTTTGCGTACATTGACTCTATGCAAACGTTTGCAGTTAAAACTGTCTGCAATTCCATCTCCAGGGCAGGCAACCAACCATTTGGGACACTATCCGGTTGCAGTAGCAACAGCAACATGCCGTACCCGCATCTCAAAATAGATTTTCCTTAATATTTTCTTTTTTTTTTTTTACTTTGCAGCGCACGCAAAGCAACCAAGTAAACGATGTTTGCCAATGGCAGCCAAGCGATGACACGCACCGACCACATACAAAATCTTAGACCAAGTTCATGGCCAACGACGTATCATGGACAGCAGCACATACACTGTCCAGCGGGTTGGAGTGGGACAATCAGTCATTGACAGAAGCAGCTGCTTTTGTGCTGGTGTCAACGGCTTGAGGTAGCTGTCCTGTCAGTGCTCATTAAGGCTGCAGGACACAGCTTGGGCCTCGGTTATGCTTTAGTGCTGACGTTTTCTACCTTACTCCCAGCACTTTCCCAGTCATTGGCTCTCTATTGAGCACTAAGCTGATGTCAAAGTTGTACCAGTACTCGTCGTTGTTGTTGTTGCTGTTGGGGTTGTCACCGCTCTTTGTGGTCATCTATTTGAGATGCTTAACATTTGCCGTGGCATCCACTAATGCAGTGGCGTAAGTTTTGGGATGGGGGATGGGATAGCTGGCTTAGGCTGATGGGGGACTCAAATTTTTGCCATAAAAGGCAACTTTAGTTTTGAGTGGCAGCGCTTTTAAAGCTTTTAAAAATTGCTGGTTGGGCTTAGGTGGTTGGAAATACAATGAAATCGTAACTTCCTGAATCTAATTATATATTCTTGGTTCTTGGTAGCTTGAACCTATTAGTCGCTCTTTGGAAAAAATCTGGTTCCGCTTGATTTATCAAGAATTTTAAGGTTGATGCTAAAGTGACACAATGTCATAGGCTTAGTTTAGGAGAAGTTTGCACCGACAAGCAGTTATATGCACAAAAATCTTTAAGCTACCGAGTCCCAAGTGCTCCGTTTCACTTTAAATATTAGAAGAGAATCTTACAGCCGGGAAATTTCACCGTCTTTGGTTTTAGATAATGCTTCTTCCTATTGCTTCTTTTTACTGTACCTCTAGAGATCACACACAAGATCTCAAAATAATATACATTTTAAGTTTGTATTGTATATATATTTAATCCAAAAACTATTCGGTCAAATGCCTCATTTTTTTCTCATTGCTTCGCATTCTTCTGACATCCAGCCCCCTTAGCCAACGTCGCTGTTTTTTGGGGAGTCATGTTATTCCTCATCATGTTATTCCTCATCACTAAAATATTTCAACATAATTTCACAAAATATGCATAAAAAATTGCACAAAATTAGAATAATTTTATTTTTTACTTGATTTTTGACGTCAACTTTGTTTAATTGAATTTTCGCTGCAGTAATTTTTGCAGGATACAAAAGTCCAGCTGCGAGCTTGTGTGGGTCTATCTGTGTGTCAATATGCTTGCAACGAAAGTTTATTGTGTACTTTGCAGTAGTGTGTGTGCAAGTGAGTGTGTGCTTGTGTGTGTGAATTTTTGTTGCTCGAAAGTGGCAAAATATGTTCTTAAATTTAATTGGAATTTCTTTGTGGCTGTGGTTCGAATCATGTTGAAAATCCATCTTAAAATTGATTTTTATTTTCAGGCATATTTTCAAGGCTTAATCTTTAGAGTGAATGAATGATTTCTTTCAATGAAAAAGCAGTTTTTAATCAAATTTTTGAATTCTCAATGAATAGGAAAAACTCTTTTTTGTTTTTAGGTATTTGTGCATTTCAAATATCTACAAAGCGAAATTGTATGTTAAATAATCCTGATGATATACGAAACGAGTTTGAAAGTTTAAGCTTTAAACAAAGTAAAAAACCATTTTAAGACGATTTGTTTTTGCAAAAATACATATTGAATAAAATATAAAAATTGTTTCTAAAGTTCTTGCAAAGTGAATTCATTTCTTTTAGCAATTTGCAGAAGCTTAAATATTTTATAAAAACAGAATTAAAAATATAAAACTTTTTTTGCAAAAATATGTCTATGTCTAAAGTATAATATAGCATGATGGCAATGCAATTAACTTAATTACTGGAATCGGAGAAATATTTTCATTGAAGACACTTTTTGTTTTCAAGATATACCTATTTGGCTACATTTCACCACTGTACATCTTCTTATTCGCATCACATTTATATTTTAAGTAGCTTGGCAAAAACTATGTGTATCTTTAAAAAACAAAAATAAATGTTAGAAGCACCAACAAAAACACAAAAAACTAAATTGCAAAGAAAATGATTTTAAATGAATTTATGTTGCTATGAAGCTTGCCTATATACTCAATATAAATTTATGCGCCGTTTAAAGGACACCTCATTAAGTAAAAAGTCAATCCCTATATCATATCAAATTTTTAGTACTCCCTAACCTAGTGCGATTTCAGAGAAACTCTGCAATTTCAATCCAAGATCATTTCATCGCTGAGATGCATTTGAAAAAAAGTAAGACTTCTAGTGTTTGTAGATGGGTATAAATTATTAGGGACTTGTTTTACGTCGCCTTAGGTCTTCAGATCTAATACCGTTTTGTAGCTCGGTAGCCTAGCGGTAGCTCACTCGCCGCTTAACCGAAAGGTCGGTGATTCGATTCCATCCCTACCACTGGTGCTGGTTAGATTGTACGTTCCTGTTCTATTCGAATAGCTATAAATAGAGATGACTTCATGCTACGACATTGGAGCGATGAAAGCATAGTCAAGGTTTATACCTCTTCAAATTCAGGCACATATGGCTCTATGACTTTCTTATAGCCATTAAAAACAACTTAAGGTAATTTTAGATTTTAGATAAGAAAATCGTTTTTTTTTTGTTTTGAAAATTCGAGGGAATGAAGGTTAAATAATGCAATCTCGTTGTACAATAAAAACCAAATGGCTTTTACACATTTATTGTCTCTTTGTCAGTTAAGATGCAAAGCATTTTTCAACACCGAAAAAAAATGCATTCATTTAATCTACTTTATTTATAATTTTTTTCTTTCCACGAAATTCTCCCGTGGTGCCCCATATATATGTTTGCATATAATTTTGTGTGAATTTTCATGCGTACCTCGCTCTCCCCTCTGTGCGCATAGTTTATTGCATACTTGTGGGCGCGGTGCGGCATTGTCAACCGCTCAGCGGTTTCGGTAGTTCGCCTTGCGGCTCGTTTGTGGCATTGCTGCAACGCATTCAAAGCGCATAATTAAAAAGTTTTATTTTTCCAGAATTTTTCCACTGAATATGTGGCATGAAGTACATACATGTTGCATACAAACGCATACAGCAGATACATAGCACCACACGACGCTTTGTACATATAAAGAGTCATGCATGCCTTGATACTTATGGTGCGAAACTTGCGTAAATTTCGCGGCAGTTTGGCAAAGGAAACCCCACGCAGCACGCTAAGCTACTCACACTCACACAAGCAAAGCGTTTTCACACAGATACTCACACACACAGATGTGCAGCAGGCCACGAATATCAAAATAATGGCGTACATTTTGCCAGCTGCAGCGCTGTCATGTACATTTATTTTGATGTTAACCAACACTAACGACTTGTTTGGTATTGTCTTGCGTGAACCAAGAGCTAGCCACTCCCCCCGCCTACAGTGCAACGAACTAGTGAGGACTGTCTAACGAACCGTCGGCTCACGTTTTAGTGCAACTAGTTCGTTTTTTGGCTTTTGTGTAGCGCTCTGAGTTGTCTGTCCGCTGCCGAACCATCTATATAGGTTATGTTTTAGGAATAAAGCTGCGGTGCTGCTCTCCTGCTTATATTACCTTATGAGTAGAGAATTGCACCCACACTGATAAGTTGATTGACAGTTTTATATCTTATTCCCTCTATGAGCAAACGGTTTCTTCGTCTAGGCGGGGCAGTCAGCGGAAGAAGCTTAGAAAAAAGTTTAAAAAAGTAATAGTCAAAAGTAAGGTTAAAAATCAGTCTTCCTTTCCTTCAAACAAATGACATCCAAACTAAATTTCAGATGCTTGATAAAATAGTCTTAATTTTGCCAAATAAGATTTCAAATGATTTTGCCTTCACAAAATTATTACAGATTACAGTCAACCTCACTCTGTTAGCTTTCGCCAGGCGTCACTGCTTTGTGGACGCATTCTTCAGTTCGTCGTTCTAAGAGAAGATTGGCCCCCCTTCAATTGGTCTTTCCATCGCAACTTTGGGAGTGCCTTTCGTCAACCTTCGTCGGCTTTCGCATCGAAAACCTTCTTTGCTGAAGGGGCCTGACATTGTTGAGCCAACGCAGATGTTTTGCCGTCATACGTTGGAGGACATCTAGTCACTGTAGAGCTCAATCAGCTCATGGTTCGTTCGGTTTCTATAGTCGTAACCAATCCGAAAGAGACCTACAATTTTGTGAAGAAATTTACTTTTTAACACTCCAAGCGCAACTGCATTCATCCGAGTCGTAAGAGAGATATAAGCGCACGGGTAGGATGAGCGTATTGTAGAATGTAAATTTTGTCGATCGAGAGAGGTCTCTACACTACTCTATTGCTTCCCTAGACATGTTTGATTTGTCGTTTAATTTCTAGGCTGGTGTTGTTATCGTTGTTCACGTCGGTGCCAATGTACGTGAATTCCCTGGCAACTTCAAAAGTATAGGCCTCCGCTATAAAATGGGATCTCAGGCGCCGGGCATCCCCATTTGTAGACAGCATATACTTTGTCGTGTCCTCGTTAACCTAAGGACTCACTTTGCTTATCGGCCTAAGTAAGGAACTTGATACTTTTGTAGAAAGTAGTGCCATTACAATGTACATCAGCTATTCCATTCTATTCCATTCTGATATTGAAGAGTCTCCACGTATCGGCCTTCTTTCCTTGTATCTAAATACGGAAGATGTGGAGTTTCTTTAGTTTCAAAAATAACCGGTTGCACATAATTAAAACTAACATCAATCTCAACAATATCTACATAAATTATTTACCTTAGTACCCATCGTAAATATTGCCATCCTTGGTCCTGCTATCCTCTTAACTGGCAATCTCGAACAAATCCCATATATACACCCATTCATTTAAGATACTGTCTTACCCAACATTTTATGAGCAACAAGCTCCATTTTAGACTCGCGTATCTACGTCCTTATGCCATTTATAACACATCTTACTCACTCCCATTATTGCATCATTAGAGCCCATTTCCTGCTCCTCTTTTCATGCTGCACCACCACCTGTTTGTAAGGTTGTCACTGCAAGCAGCTGTAACCCAATCTTTTATGAGGCATCTAATATGAAGCAATGTTGCACTGGTCGTTGGCTGCCAAGTGCAATGCAATGATAATGACATGCCGTTTGGATGATAGCTCGAGAAGCAGCTGAATGGATCCCATGTTTGCACAGTCAGCCACGCCAAACGGGTTGACTGACATAACGTGTCAAAACGCACACACACTCGCTATGCTGGTGAGTACAGGCAGACGTCTAAGGAAACAATGTCCTGCATTTGTGATAGGTCTCAAGCTGTGTCTGAAATTATTGTTAATAAATTGGTTCTCACAAGTAGTAAAGTTTTTGATATTCTTTGCTTTCCACAAATAAATGCAAGGGGAAGAATAATGTAGAACCAAAAAGATATCGAATTGTCGATGCCTATCTTTGTCAAAACTTATTCCAAAAGTATTTGGATGTTTTTACTTGACTTAGTGTTATGTAGCAAATTTTTTTCAGGCTTACAAAGTGTTTAAGGAAACTAATGAAAAATTGTCCGATTCATACACTAACCAATTGTGCATACTCTTACTTGATTATCTATGAAAACCAATATTTTTCACCGTAATAGCTGTTCACTATTTTGAAATTTTTTGGGCAAGTTGATGATAATCGACTCGAAATGCCAATATTTCTATTCCCAAATCGTATAGAAACACAAAAAAATTAAATTTGTTCTTGCATTTTCGTTCCATATTAAAGGGACTTCAATGCAATCCTATTTAACTACCTCAAAGGAATCAAAAAAGTAGAAAACAGGTATTTTTCGACAATATTTTGAAAAATTTGACAACATTATGAAGACAATTTAGCGTTGATTTGGAAGTATCAGAAACTGCTTACCTTAAACCCAGTGCTCCGTTTACCATAACATTTCAGTTCTGTTGAGATGTTCTTTTTCTTTCTTTCTTTGTAATCTGCGATCCTAAACAGGATGTAAGCGATCACATGAAATTTATTAAAAATCAAAATTAAATTTGTTTTTTATTTTTATTTTTTTTTAATAATTAATTAATGTTTGCAACTAAGTTGAAGTCCTCCTCTCTGTTGGTAGTGAGGTGAACAAGATCTTCAGCTCTTCTTATTCCAGTCCATTCTCTGATGTTGCGTAGCCAAGAAAGTTGCTTCCTACCAATGCCGCGTCTGCCCTCAATTTTACCTTCCATAATGAGTTGAAGTAGTTGATATTTGGGGCCACGCATTACATGACCAAAATATGCTGCTTTTCTGCGTTTGATGATTTTAAGAAGTTCCCTGCTTTTATTAACTCTTCTTAGGACTTCCTCATTTGTGATGTGGTCGACCCAAGAGATTTTAAGCATTCGTCTACATATCCACATCTCAAAACTATCTAGCTTGGGCAGATGTTCTAAAGAACTTATTCAAGAGTGGTAGCTCCGATTAGTGCTGAACTAGTTCAATTTGAAACAAAAGTTCTAGACTTTAGAAACTGTCTTAAATTCTTTCGTATAAAAACTCAGGAAAACTGTTAAAACTTGTTAGTTCCCGCAATATAAAACTCACTCAATTGAGGTTTCACTGTATTATGTGCGTTATAATATATTCCTTATTTTTATGGTTTATGCATAATTATTGCATTTGTGGTTATGTTATAAGCCACAAAATGCCGCCACCAACATATAACGCACTAAACATTTATATATTACACATACGCAACGTTGCCACAAACATTGTTGTATAGGGAGAGAGAGAGAGTCAGAAAGAGAGGGAGTGTGTGGGAACTATTTGCATTATTTAGGTCAGGGCGCACATTGCGTGCCAGAAAACAACTCGATAGGATACACGGCATAGCCTGAGCTCGGCAATTAAAACGTTTTAATCCTGTTTGCAATTGAATGTCGACCGCAATAGGAGAGAGAACTCGCATAAAGAACGAGTGAACGGTTTTTGTCCCAAAATTGGCATTTGACATTTCATGCCACAAAACTTGGCTGCAGCTGCACCATTGTGACGTCACAAGCTGCCAAATTGCATTCCATGAAATGGAGAGAAAAAAAAAACTTTTTCATTGTCCACACAGAGAAATAAAATAATAGCAAAATTTTGAAACAAGTCGGGGGACGTTGTGGAGGGTACGCAGCGCTGCAGAGTGTCGCAGGAATGTTGCTAGGACAGGTGTCGGCAAAGTTTTCATTTCGCTGGGGCTTTTAATACTCTATTGGAAAAATTGTATTTTCAAATGGTGCAAACGTGACAGATTGTGGCAGCTTGGGAGACACTTGGAGTTAAGCGAAAAATGAAATGTGCTAGAAAGTAGGAATATATCGATAAATGATTGTGCCTTGCTTGTTGAGCATTTATATTGAGGTTATCTAGCTCTTATTCGTACAGTTATTATCGTAGCTGCGTTGTACAGCAATTTTACGGATCTCGGGAAGATTTTTCATTCAATTATTAGTATCAATCTACCCTGCAGCACTGGTTGGTGCATTTGCCTAGCACTGACATAGCTAGCAAATAAGTATTCACTTTTTACCTAAGATCCGTTAACTTCTATAATGGTGGAGTAGATGATGATGTCTCGAGCTCGCGAAAACTTTTGCAGCATGGAGAAGCAGACAGATAATCCGAAAGAAGAAATTCCGTATCTTCAATGCGTGTGTTAAATCCATGCTATGATATTATAGTCAGACATGACACTTTACGTTACTAGGCCATGACAACCCGTTATCGGGTTAACGCCGATTAACTAATTCTTGAAAGGCGCCTTTGCTTTGCACGCGCAATCTCCAGTCAGTCACTCCATGTGAAGATAGGTCCTCCTGCATTAGGTCTGTTCATCTGAGCTTAGAGCGTCCCCTTTGTCTTCATTCGTCGATTTTCGCATTGAAAACCTAATTCGGTGCAGCGTCATCGTCCATACGAACTACATGGCCGAGCCAACACAGACTTTGTGACGTAGAGATTTACTTTGTTCAAATGAAAGCCAGAAAATATTCTGGCCAAACACAATATCAAATACAGAGCTATGGAGCGCTACATTCATCTCCAAATCAGAAAGAAAAATGCACTTGGATAGGGCATGCTTTCAGAAAGAAGCTGCATTGTCCGAGTGGCACTACACTGGAACCCCCAAGAAAGCAGACGAGTAGGACGTTCAAAACCTACTACGAGATGAACCGTTCTTCAAGAACTAACTCAGATCAGCTGGTGATGGGATAACGCCAAGCAGACAGCATAAAAGAAATTCCGAGCTTTTGTAGAGGCCCTAAGTTCCCAAATACACTAATAAAGGAAAAAAAAGAATGTATCTAAGAGATCCCTGTAGTCCCCTGTTCTCTTTAAACAGCTATTAATAGAAATATCTGCATGTTCGGCCTTTGCAGCCTGGTCGCCCCTAAACTCACAATTCTTTGGTTCGACTCTATTGTTCGGTGGTATTTAGCTAGGAAAATCTCAAGTAATGAAAGACTCTTCCGTTCGAATTCGGCTATTTGCTTAACTCGGCTATAAATATAGTTATCTCCATACTCTGACTTTGGAGGGATGTCCATAGTCAAGGGGAATAACTTTATTATTACTATTATTATTAGTCTTTCGTTTTGTGTGGCACTTAGTACCATTTGCATTAATGATCTCAAACCCAGGAGAGTGCATTAACTATTCGTTATTCCCCAAACATTTCCATGTATTACTTTATTTTTCTTTTTTAGATTCCGTTGTTGTTTCAGATTGCAACGCGTGGTGCGTTGCAGTTTTCATAACGCATTATGACCAAAAGACTTGATTGTGCCAAACTCTAGTTGCCAGATGTCTATATATATACTACATCCATGGAGCACTGCCTGGGTTGGCTCTACAGCGCAGCTGTGTTCAAGTTACCAAAACCGGCAGCAGCGCACTTCATTTGACAGAGCCCAAGAAAAAACAAAGTACAAAAAACTTTGTAAATGAGTTGGCCAAAAGAGGAAAAACACGGCAAAAAAACTTTGCCAGAAAAGTTCAAATTGATTGAATTACTTAGAGGAGCTTGAGTTGAGCTGGCCACGCCATATAGCCACGTACTATCCATTAGTACATTTAAATTACAAATCTTCATTAATAATTATTATAAATTATGCAACAATAACTTTGACATAATGTACGCTGCCGGGGAAGCCGCAGGCTTGGGCAACACCACCGACCACCACCACGAACAGGAACAGCGATAAAACAAGCGGAGACGCCTGGCAATCCAAAAGGAAGTGTCCAAATCTAGTAATCTAACGACTGGGCAAGTGCGGCAGCAGTCCTGGCTAATGCAGCTCAGTAATTGACAAATGATGATAAAGTGTTTCGGTAAATGCTTCGCTGGACGGCGCCTACACCGCCGCACTGGATGGACACTTGGTATAAAAAGCCAAAAAAAAAAAACGTTAGAAATTTCCGGAGGAAACAGAAAAAAATGCAGACTATTAACGCGCCTTGACATGTTGCCGCGTACCAGCCGAACAAGGTATATAATATATGTAGGATGTCTAGTATACATGTTTTTACATTTTTACATGCAAATCGGATAAGGGCGGGCACATTTTTCGAGTGTTACACGGCGCGAAATCGGAAAAGCTTGCTAAAATAGTGAGTATGTAGCTCGGTTCCGCAATCTGTCGTCACAAAGATAATGCAAAATTAGAGGTGATTGAAAACAGCTAAAAAGTTTGTGCATTTTTCATGTGTCCAAATTTTCAAATTTCAATAAATGTAAACGGTATAGATTTACTTTAAATATAGTAATATCATATGAGATAGCATGGGCCATCGGGGCTGCTTTTTTAGGTCTGTTACTTCAAATTGGGATTGCTTATCGTGGGCGTCGGAAGCGTATTAGTAGCGCATACGCCTATAAATCGGTAGCTCGGCCGGTGGTTCGACTGGTTTCGGAAAATTTGTGCCTTATTTGTTGCCAAATTCCGGTATAATTTATTTAATTCTAGTTTATCTGTATTATTACAAAACAGAGAATTTTCCCCAACATTCAAGGAATTTCTTTGTTTGCGCAACTTCCTGTGCTTTTTGTAATCATTGAGCTGATTCTGTTGGTGAGTTATGTAAAACCATTCTTCCAATGTTACTGCCCTCAGCAAATTTTAAATTTTTATTTCAATTTCTTGAAAATTTGAGTTTTAGAATCGTAGAAGGCCACTAAACAATTATCAAAAATAATTCATTTCGGTTTCTGTACTAATTTTATTTTCACACATTAATTTTACAAATATTTTGATTTGTTTACACATTCTTGCGCAATACAATTGAAATAGCTCTATCGTCCATCAATCGAAAGCGAAGCATCGGCATGCTCTGGAAGAGTAGGGAGGCCTTTCTTTTCACGATGTCTATATAGTTGTGTGCCGCTTGGTTTCCGACGGTTTTGAGGCAAGGCATCACATCAATGTGCAAAGGTAAATTATGAGAAACAGTAACCTCTGGAATCCTTACACGAATTGTATTCTAATAATCTTGAAATATTTATTATTCTAGAAGAACATCATATATGCGCATATAGCCAAGGAGTTTTCACCCGATATCGTATGTTTACTTCCGAAAAACACTAGTCAGCGTAGAGAGAATACAGGAAGGCAGAATGGTTATACTCTGGAGCGCATTAAGGCCCTTTCCCTTAACGATACCAATATAGTTGCTTGTTGCTTTCCGTCAAGGGGGTTTTGAAGTTCACAACAACATGCGAAGGTAAAGCACCAGGAACGCTTACCTCTGGTACGTCACTCGGAAAACACTGGTCACCCTAGAAAGAATATACAGCAATTTATGCAAACTATGGGAACTGATGCAGCACTTTTAATTGAAATAAAAAAAAATAAAAGTTACTTAGAAATTTTTGTACTCTGAAAATCGTTTATAAGATAAACCGGTTTAACTTTAACTTAATATGCCCCAGAATTCGAAACATATTTTCAAGAAACGTTTGAGTCGACACTTTTTAGCTGAAACCCAAGTGTCAGCGGCTTACATTTCCGTCAATGCCGCCAATTTGTTTATTTTTTGCAGTGCATGCGCTACTCCGCATGGCGACGGAAACGGATGTGAGCTGAAAAACATGAACTGACATGACTGGCACAAAATACCCTCAGAAGTGGCATTATGCTCTTCCTTTCGCGACTTCACTCGATTTGTATGTCGCGTTACATAGCGCGAGGTTTAACTTTTGCGCTTTGATTTATGAAGTGGCAAAAAAGTGTCACTCCCGACACTTTAAACTGTAATAAGACCCGAATTAAAGTATCTCCCGCACTACCTTGAATATGTAAGGATATTTGTTTGTCCGACGCCTTTGACAGTTGTAAAGTAGTAGAATTTCAGCATCAGCATCAGCATCAATAATGCAGTCAAAGTTTGCCTCCGAGATGCCCACCAAGCTACACTTCCATACACAATATTACGTATACGCACTGCTGCACGCAAAGTCAGCATAATATCTGTCGAAATGTTTGTTTCTTTTTTTTTATGCAAAATGCATATTTAATGTGAATTTGTGAAATGCCTAAAGATGTCTGAAGCATCTCTCAAATGACTTGTAATGGACATTGGCAGCAGTGCTAAAAATAAATGGTAACTGCCGAAAACATGCCCTAAAAAAAATATGTACAACATGTTTTTGGTTTCTTGTTTTTGTTTTTTTTGTAACAAAAAGCAACTCTGGTCCGAAATCTCTGCGCCTGTTAAATGACGCACAGTAAAATGTGGCGTGTACTTATGAAAATTTTTGCGCATTTGTTAAAATAAATTACACAAAATAAAAATATAAAAATTTAACTAGCTGAAAACATGCTAATTTTGGCACGCCATGGCAGTTTTTATGCACTGCATAAGCTTACTTGTAATCATAAAAACTATACTTTATTGTAATATAAGGTAGATGAGTGGTATGGGCTTTAAAGTCAATATAGTTTTGCTAACTTCAAGTTGATTTGGCAGTTTACAGCAGAATATTGAAATATATTGAGTCTAAAACATTCTAAAATGTTTGTATCGACAACCTTGAAGGATTCCTTTATTCATAGTTCGTGTGCTGATCTAGATCTGTTGCCCTAGTTGGCATCAGCAAGTTAGAGCATATGGCATGAAATGAGTTTAATTTTTATGGAATCATGTTGCCTCTGTACAGCTGTATCTTTTCTTTTTAGCAGCTCACTTATTTTCTGTCCATCTGACATTCTATATGAATACTATTCATTAAAAAGCTTCTAAAACTTATAACGAGAACTATCATGATATAACTAAGCTCTCTTGGATTCCTAAAATCTTTAAGCAGATTATTACCTTACAATTGCAACATTACTGTAGTGTGAGGTTTGTGAAATTTAGATCCACTTCTATTAACCTTTTAGTACTGTGTTCCCTTATTCATTATTTCAGGAAACAAAAGCAAACTTAGCTGGTACATGTTAACTTTAGAAAAGCCTTTGGCTCTATAAATAATGGTTTTCTATTAAAAACTTACTCCTCCAACATGATTTTGAAAACATGCAGTAAACACATTGACAATATTGTAAAAGCATTCTTGTATTTATGAAGAGTTGTTCCATAGAATGTAAAAACTCATTAGTAGTAGCCATCATACCGGAAGGCGTAGTAATATTTAGTAATCCCCGAAGCAATCGTCAAACTAATTCAAAGCGTCGAAACGATGATGGCCTCTAAAGCAGGAATTACAAGATAATGAGTGTGTATATCGGTTGAGAATTCTAGAGCTTATCAACAAAAATTAAAAATTAGCTTAGTCAGTAACTGTTGCTCTTAATGAAATTCCTCGGATTTTGATTAAAACAGTATATCAAGAATTAAATGAATTATCCAAAAATCTTCCCCTAAATAAACAAAAAGCGATTTTCTGAAAATTAACCGAACATTTCCCACTTTAAATTTACTGAAAACCACACTTGGATTTCAGCTGAAAAGAGTCGGCTCACACTTTAAGACTTCAATGTTTCGTTAAAATATGTTTCGATTTTTGGGGATTATTAAGTTAAAGTAATTAAGTCTGTTTATCTAATTTAATTTTCGAAGTATCTTTTACTCATTTTTTTTGTTTAAATTTTCTAAATCATTTGAAAGTGCTGTATCAATATCCATTGTAATACGGATTGCATAAATTCCTATATATTCTTTCTAAGATGACCAGTGTTTTCCGGGTGGCGCAATACATCTTGGCTATAAACCAAAGCAACAAAACCCTGTTGTCCTTCTAGAGTAAGCATAATATCTCAATATAATGTGAGCCTAGATCGCTTAAGTATTCCAGAGGTGAGCGTTCCTGTTGTTTTACCTTTGCATGTTGTTGTGACGTTGCCTAAGGTCAAAACCCCCTTGACGGGAGGCAACAAGCAACTATTAAGGTATCGTGAAGGGAAAGGGCCTTACTGCGCTCCAGAGTATAACCATCCTTCCTTTCCCGTATTCTGTCTACGCTGACTAGTGTTTTTCGGAAGTAAACATACGATATCGAGTGAATACTGCTTGGCTATATGATGTTCTTCTAGAATACAAAATATTTCAAGATTATTAGAGTACAGTTCGTGTCAGGATTCCAGAGGTTACTGTTTCTCATAATATACCTGTGCACATTGATATGGTGCCTTTCCCCCAAAACGCCGGAAATCAAGCGACACACAACTATATAGACATCGGGAAGGAAAGGCCTTACTACGTTAAGGAGGGCAGCAGCATTGAAAGAAAGGTGTAACATCACACACCAACAGGATAGCCTTCATGATTACAAGAAACACAGGAAGTTGTTTATAATTCAAAAGCACGTTTCTTAGATTTTGGGAGTTTCTTACTTGTAAAGCTATAATTAAATTAGTTATCCCGCAATCATCGCCTAAATAATCAGAAAGTGCAGTAAATATAATATAAAATAATGTTGCTGCATCATTCCAACATGTCGTAAACATTTTTTCCAAATAAAAACTAAGACTAAAAACTACAAACTGTGTGTTGCGCTTAAGGGGAATCGGTTGCTTCGTATAGCTTGAGTACCAGGTGAACAGAAATCAGAAATGGGTGGCGGGTAACCAAAAATATGCAGCAGTTTTTTGACAAGGGTTACGAATAAGTTTTATTTCATATGTTCTACATTCTAATTAAGTAATTCTTAATTTTAATATTATTTAAGGGGGCTTAGTTGCACCAATAGAATAATAATAGGTTTTTTTCCTAAAATTCATTACAGGCGCTTTTCTTTTTTTTTCTATGTCACATATTTTGTATTTTTATTTTAACTACTTTCCTTTGCCTGCAGTCGATTCATTATAAAATCTCGAATTGATGTGACTGAAGTGGTCTTGACACTACTATTGTATAGTCTGTTGCATACTTCCACGAAAAACCAACCAGCTTTATAAGAAACTTAAAGCGTGTCCTTACATATAACCAAAGGCATTTTTTTTCATATTTTTTAAGTTCGTAAAGCAAAGTCTGCCTCATTCTGGCCAGCATAATACTCGTACGCGTTGGCGCTATTGAAAATTTCCACCTTGTACAATACTTGGAAACTTAAGTGCCAGTCATCTTGGGTCCAAAGAGAGAGAAAAAAAATTGACAGTTCCTTAAAGCTTCGCGTCGACGCTTTTAAAGTTCAAAGTAACACAAAAAAAAAGGAAGAAAAAAATTTGCAGGGTTTCATGATTGATTATGGCCTATAAAGCGTCCTGTAATGGAGTGTAGCTCACACCGCAGTCATTATGCCGCATGTCCTTTTTGGGTTGAGTTTGGGAGGGGGGTACAACAGCCTAGCACCTCTATTCACGTGGGCTTTTGAATAATTAGGCAGCAGCGTTTTCGTTTTTCATAAAATTTGTGAAAGCATAAAAAATATAGGGAAGAAAGAGAAAAAATTCAAATGTTTCAGTGCTTTTTTTTTTTTTTTGGGATGCACTTTTGCTCTGGCAATTGCTGCCTAATTTGCGTAATTTGTTTAATTAAAATTTGGCTAAAAGTAAATGTGAAACCTTTTTGGGAGCGTTTTCATGGGAGTTTTCGTAAATTATTCATATTCTTTGGTAAATACTCTTGCGGGAATGCTGCTACTTTGTGAGGATTTGAGGAGGGTGCTGTATAATTATTTTTTTGTGGAATTTGGATGTTTAGGAAACAAATGATTTGGGCATAAATATGGGCAATCCTAAGCCATTTTAATTAAATCAACGTAGACATTGTCCATCGAGTACAGTCTAAGATCTTGAGAACAATGACCAAACGCAACGAGAACATTTGCAGAGACCTCAAATTTAAGTACGTAATTGATAAAATTGCGAAGAAAAAAGCGAAACACCTGGAAAAGCTCCCCTCACATCCGTATCCTTTTGCTAGAAAACTAATCAGCCAAAGTCGGTTGCAGCGCGATGATGAACCAGCTCAGCATTAAATCTGTTGGCACACTCATATAAAATCAAATTAAGATGATTTAAGATTTTTTAATAAAAAAAGAAGAAATGACAAATTTCATAAAAAAATTTGTATAAGAAATTTTAATAGTTGTTCTGTTCTGATAAGAAAGTAGTTTTTCAAAAAACTGAAATTTTAAAAAAATATTTAAAAATAGCATTTTTATATTATCATAAATCAATCAATATTATTAACATTCGATTTTTTAATTAAAATAATCATTCTGCTTCGATAAGATCGTTGTCCTATTATATTACAACTCTCATTGTTTTTTTTTTTTTTTAAATAAGCAGGTTATTATTAATCTTATATTTTTACTGTCAAAATTTAAGGATGATAAAAAAAATTATGGTTTGTTGAGATCCGTAGAAAATATAACAGTTTTTTGTATATATTTTTTGTGTATAGTTTCAACAAAAGTTTTTTCAGATATCTTAAAAATTCAGATTTTCTTTCGTGTGTGGAAAAAATTTTATAAAATAGTGCTGTTGGCATTGTCTTAAACGGACACCCATTCTTGGCAATCAATTCTAATTATTTTTAATGATATGGGAAAATCTGTCGCACTCCGAAAAAATTAATCAAATTTATTCGGGTTAGAGCACCCAATCGTTGTTGCACTCAACGCAAAGGTGAACTTAATAACATTTTTTATTTTATTTTTCTTACAATCCTTGTATAATATTTTGCCTTATTATGCTGTACCTTGGGATAACTTTAGTGAATCTTATGTTAACTTTTATTGCCCCTGCCCTCTTTAATTATTGTTTACCAAAATGATAATTTGGCAATTTTAATTGCTGTTAAGAGTTCTCTTGCCATTTGTACGCCCAAGAGCTGGGGAATCACAATTTTGTAAAGCCAGAGTCGTCATGGTAACTGGCACTAGTCAAACGCAATTGAAATGCACAAATATCTCAATTTCAAAATATAATTTAGAGATTTATGTCAGACAAACTGCAGTACTCATGTCTGTCATAATTACCAAAATAAGCATAAATCGAATAGTTGGTTACAGCTGAGGTAAGCATTCCAACTATGGAATACACTTTTGATTTGCTATGACATGAGAATGAGCTGTATATGATAATTAAAGTGCTTAAAAACTATTTCTAAATAGTGTCATCAGAGAAGATTTTTGAAGTATAAGATCGCCGTCGATTTGCGTTTTTTTACATTTATTTTAGTACAGGGGATTGACATTGTTAGAATCCGTAACACTTTCGCGATGGGAATATGATATCCACTATTCGGATTTGGCTAAAAACATAAGGTCCATATTCTCTTCTAACAGTTAGTAGTAGTAGTAGTAGTAGTGGAGATATCTCTATGCTTTGTCTTTGAAGTCATGGGCAGTAAATTGATTAATTTTATATCTGCTCTTGACCCAGCACAGGGCTTCAAGCCCTATTCGCTTGATGAGCGCTTCAACTGACAAAAGACAGTAAAGATCTTCAATAATAAATAGCAGAATATTGCTTAAAGCCACACTCTGTTCCCAACAGATTTACATCTAGTTTTGTTGCCTAACACACCTCTCTTTTCCTATAACTTTTTGTGCTCAAACTAAACTAAGATGCGATCCTGAGATTGTGAAAAATTAACGTGTCAATTGCTACCCAGCTTTACCTTCTTCAGCTTTAAATACTCAAATATGAGCTGGGTAGGAAATTTTCGTTATGTGCAGCTCCAAGTAAACTAGATTCGTCAATCCGATAATGTCAGTGGTGCCCTGTACCTCTATTCTGACAGATTTCAAAGCGCTTAAAAATCAAGTATTTACAAGAAGTTTCGAGTAACACTAAAAAACGTACTGCCGTGTAGGCACCAATTCTTAATTAAAACAAAAAATGAGTGGTTTTGGAAAAAAAAACTTTATTGATGAAGTCTAGAGGTTTTCAGAATCTGCTGCAATAAGCAACACTCAAGCAACTAAACAAGAGGAAAAAAAGATCCCTATAGTGCTTCCAAATGCAGATTAGTTTGAGATCTATCTGAAAAAGATCCTCAAAAACTCAAAGCAGTTATCGAACGTGCAGATGAATAGGGTTGTCTATTGGATAGGATAAGTCGATAAGTCTCCTCGTCGCTAATAAACGATTAGTTTTTAGATTTATTCCCCTTGACTAAGGTCGGCGCTCGAAAGGCGATATCTAGCTAATAGCTGTTCGAAAACTCTAAAGGAAGTCTGAGTATACTATAAGAGTATTGAAATAATTATATATTATTTTTACTCAACAAATACCTCACTACCTTACTGAGTATAGGGTATCAACCCGACAATTGTTGGCTACTTACTAGTCATATCATGGGTAACATTTGTCAATCTGTTGTGGAATTATTAAAAGCCGCTTAGTCATTTCGCCTGCATTTCATCCACATTTCGCCAGCAAATTTCAATTGTTTATGAATTTCAAATATGCATAACCGACACATGAATGTTCATGTTCGCTCATGTCTGTGCATGTTGCAACATCTACACGTCTTTCGTCTCTGTCTCTCATAGAAGTGCCCATATGCTCCATCTTGCTTCAACCAAGTACAGTCATCGCCTGCTGTTGTCATGTGCGTGCTTGTCATTTAATTAACTGCATTCAATCTCATACCCGAGTACATAATAATACCAAACATACCAAACTCCTGGGAAACTTTCAATACCCTTGTATCCCCAAAAATATTAATCCAAAATGCTGTTATAATTACGCAAACAAGCTGTTGTACTTACAATTTAATCCTTTGCCGTTTGTTCCTAATGGCAGCAACAATAACAAGCGCAATATTATTGGCAGTGCCTGAGGTTTGTTGTTCTCGATGTTGTTTCTAGGATTTCGATGTTACTCTTGTTGTTGTCCTTATTGTGTGC
The DNA here is from genome assembly GCA_035046065.1 of Chymomyza procnemis. Lineage (NCBI taxonomy): Eukaryota > Metazoa > Arthropoda > Insecta > Diptera > Drosophilidae > Chymomyza > Chymomyza procnemis. Next base: position 3,422,968 of record JAWNOJ010000026.1, read on the forward strand.
GCTGTGCTCGTTTCCACTAAAATCTAATTGAAATTGGCATAGTATTCCAGGCATGAAATATGCATGAGCAAAGTAACAAAATTTCATAATGTTATTGGATTTCTAAGCATTAACAAGTTGTTAGTTCGGTAAAGCGTCGCTAGACAGACTACAATGGTTGAAAATGTATAGAACGGGTTGATTTTCAAATCTTAATTATTGATTTTTGTTGGCATTTATCTTTAAGTTTTTAATTAATGCATTTCCTTTATGAATGAAGTAAATCGATTTAAGTGCGCTCTGACAGATGTCCGTATGAAAGTAGAACTTTCAAAACTACAACTTGAGATTACAAGTAATATTTTAAGAAGAGCTACTCTACCATATAGTAAATTTTCATAGCCAATCGCCAAATAATGATATTTGAAGGAAAAATGGGATGGGCTTTGGGATACTTGGTATACGTCTGGAATATTTATTTCAATCTCGTATGTATATTTTTGAAAAAAAACTAGCTTTATTTATTTTAGGCAAAAACTCTTTTGTAAAGTTCTTTTTTTATAAAAATATTCTGTATGGAGACTTAAAACCCATCTGGAAGATATAGACTTTGCTGATAACTTACGCTTCTGTTCCACACGGTCACATGTAGGACTTAGGAGATAAAACCTAAATTTTTAGACATACAAAAACATTGAAATCGTTTCCCCCGATAAAGGGTTACGCGGTAAAGTATATTGACAGCTTGTGTGATAAGTGATGAAGACATGGCATATTTTGAAGCCATAGTAGATACAGCTAACTAAGCCAGTGTTCAGAAGATTGCAGCCTGTATGCTTCACAAGAAAGTCTACAGACATTCTACGCATTAAATTTAGCTTATAATATGGAAAGCGAACCGGAATTACATTAAATTATTACTTAAAGATTTATCAATAATCGAAGATTTGACAGGTTTTTCAGTCATAGATTGGATAAGAAACACATTCGGCCCCAGTCACAGAAATAGTGGGGCGTTCTTACTCCATCGGTTATTTTTTTTACGAATGGAGAGACCAAAGCATCCCTTTTCAACAAAGATTCGCCACTGAAGAAATGGAATCTAATAAAGTGGGAATCTTGCTCTAGTTGCCTTGAGATGATCAGTAGATTAAATGAGGAAAATAAAAAAAAGATATAAATTATCATCATAGATCAATTATAGAATTATTATTATTCGTATGCTTTAGGCAGTTTAAGAAGGCACAAGCACCAAAAAAGCACCCTGTATATACGAAATATGTAAACAGCGTGCAATAGCCTGCACTCTTTGTGAGATTATTAACTTTACTTCAACAGAAAGCTTCACTTTTACCGTCATATGTAAGAAGGGTTGTTCGTCACCCAAGTATCTTTACACCAAAACAATTTTTGTCACAGCACAAGTATGTAGATTGAACGTTTTACTTTTAATTTTATTTTTTGTTCCAACTGAGTCTATTTCATGGTATTAACATATATAACGAGGATCATAGTAAGCGCCACAGCAATCGTAACACATGGGAGCACAAGGATCGTAGCCCCTGCCGAGCCTATCAATGGTGCAAAGTGGTTGTACTGGCGTCTCCAGCAGCCTGCGACGTTTACGTTGCCCATCGGTTAAACCATCTGGACCAATACCACCGCCTTTGCCCGGTTTGCCATGCGAACTCAGATATTTTAACATATCAACTCCTTTCTTCAACGGTTCGGCTTCTAGTAGTTTTGCCTTTTCTCTTTCTGCTTTTTTAAAGCGATCTGGCATGCGTACAGGTATAGGACCGCCGCCGCCGCCACCACCACCGCCGCCGCCAGCACCGCCAGCACCACCTGCAAGTTTCTTTGCACCACCTGGAAAGCCTTTAAAAGCTGCACCAGGACCTCCTCCGATTCCGCCTCCGGCACCACCACCGCGTCCACCACCTCCAATACCTGGCATAGGTCCACCATTACCTTTACCCCAAACGGCTGGGTCCTTGGGACGACCGCCAGCACCTGTCTGACCACCATGCGGCCCACCGCCAAGATGGCCGAAAGCTCCATCTTCGAACACTTGTTCGCCAGGCTTGCCAAATGCTGTGCCCGTAAAGCGATCACCCACAGCACAGTCAAAGGCGCGATAATAGGGACCAATTTTGACGGGCCATTTAGGCGGTACTGGCAGCTTGTCTGCCTTTGTGGTTTGCGTGCCATTGTTTACAACGCGTGGCTTGGGTGGTCCCGACGGCTGAGTAACACCAGCCGGTGGTGTTACATCAAAGTCAAACTCCATTTCGCTGTCACTTGTATCCGTGAGTATCAGCTTATCTACACAAGACTGTATGCGGCGTCGCTTGCATTCCTTTTGCAAAGCACGCTCTAGCCTCCTTTTTTCCTCACGTTGACGACAGTTGCAGAGCATAATGGTCTGATGACACTTGCACTTGGCGAAGCCTTTGTCCTTTAGATAACGCTTAAGCTCGCGCAATGTCTTAGCCATTTCACTTTTGACCACTTGGAAGATAATCGGTTTCATATGCATGCCAGGCTTTGGCACAGGATGCAGAGTTATGCAGATTTCACCCTGCTTCTTGGACACATTAAGTATCGGTTGTTGCGCCCGATTCAGCTTTTGAGCCTCCTCTATTCTTCGGCAAATCTGGAAAGCATTCTCCTTCGGCGGATGCTGTAAAAAGAATTCCATAAGCCTTTTAATGGGCTTACGTATGGCACCTGGCTGCCAGCCATGTTTGCGTGCCTCGGTGCTTTTGTGCCAGTTCCAGCCATGATGTCGCGGAACTGCTTGAGACACATTGACACAACGCTTGTGCCCATATTTTGGATGCCAATGTTTATCATTCAAACCTTTTGTTTTAATTGGACTTTTCACGTGCTGATGGATTTTTCCTTGATCAGTGGCGATGGTTTGGGTACTGTGTGCTTTGGGTTTTGCCGTTTTGCTGTGAATTATTTCGCTTTTTATTGCTTTCGATTTTTTGGGTTCCACCTTGGAAAAAATCGAAGCGCACTCTTCTTCAAAGTCAGAGGGTTTCTTTTTGGTATCTTTTATGTCGTAGAGATCGCGCAGCTCGGAGAATACACGTGCCAGATAGGGGCGACAGTCCTCTTCACTTTTGGCCACAACGCAAAAATCTTCTGATGGTTTTGGCATGGGCTTTTGGCAAGGCGCTTTCTCGCTTTGAAAGACATCAGCACAGAGGTTACGTATGCGACAATGAGCACACAATTTGGCTCCTTTGCAGGTGCAGGTGCAGCGACATTCATCCTCCTGTTCTTCTAAATCTTTCCGTTTGGCAACATCGCAGGGATCCACGCAATAGTCATCCAAGTCCTTTGGCGGTTTGCCTAAGTATTGCATAATGATTTCATCTGCTGTCAGCTTTTTCTCCTTATGCCGATCCTCTGTGACCGGCGTAGGCTTGACGCCACACTTGGGACAGGCGGCAAACTTGGGTAGCCAGGACATGTTAGTCAAACAAATGGGACAAAAACGTATGGGCTTAATGTTTGTTTCTGTGGGTTGACCAATGGGTATGGGTATAAAGGGCTGATTGGCAAGCTCCCAATTTTCACCATCAAAAGCAGGCGCATATGAAAAGCAGGGATATGTAGGCTCTTTTTCGGGTTGTTTTATTTGCTCCACCTTCTGTTCTCCAGGTGCTGACCGACAAGGAAGATGTGGTGGTGGGTGCATGCCTGTTTTCTGTGTAACTGTGCTGATTACTTGCTCATACTCCTTGGCCATTTGCTATAAGCATATAAGATTTAGTATGAACTAATCCTTTAAATATTATTACCTACTTGTAATTGACAACAAGCTGAGTTGGCACACGGATTATGCAAGAATTCCATCTCATTCACTCTGCGCCCCGTGCCACTACGATAGCGTTCCAAGTCCAAATGCAGCCGCTCATCACCCTCTTCCGGTTCCAGCACATCTTGGCATGGATCACAGTTCAAAACATATCGTTGACCCTCACCCATGACAAAGAGTATATCTTGTGGATTGATGCTTTTGTCCAAAGTTTTGCTGCAATCACGACGTTCCTTCTCCCTAAAATACATAAATCTTAGGGTGTTGTTATTAGAGCACATCTTTGAATTACTTACTCGGGTGCCACCTCACATTTGACTATCAAACGTGTGAATATCTCGAGCTTGCCTGCCGGCTCACCGCCGCGCTCGAATTTAATTGTATCCACATGAAGTACATCTTGCATTTCGGGCACTATCTGGTCAATAACCGCTGTAGGATAGACCATAAGCCCCGTGCCCAGCAGGTTGTTTTCGTATTTGACGGCAACGGGTAATCCACACTCCTGAATCATATTGCGCATTTTTGTAGGGGTCGATATTATTTCCAGACCCTTTCCAATTGGTATCTCGTTGACATTAATGCTGCTGGACGTGAGCGTTAGGCTTCGTTTTGTAAAAGTTGTGCCGACCTCCCATTTTTTGGGATCATCGATTTTCTCCTTAGTGGCCTCAATATGCGTTACAATGGCATCAAAGATGTACGTATACTCTTTCTCAGGCTCCGGTACCGGTACCGGTTCCGTGGTCATTTTGTCAGTGAAATTTTATCGGTTTAATTTTTTTTTTTTTTTAAACTATAATTTCCTTAAAATTTTAAATTTAAATATTTCTTTAGAATTCATGAAATATAAAACGAAATTTTAAGATTACTTTTGAAGTAAACCCAAGAACATTAAAGTAAATGAATATGTGATGAAAATTTTAAATTTTCACAGACGTAGTTTCGCTCAAAAATGAATTTTCTGGTTTATTTAGCGGATTGCAAATTTGTAGTTGTGTTTATGAAGAAGGTTGCCGGTTCTTAAAGAAATTTCAAAGTAGGGGTTTCAAACAATTTAACAAAATTTCGTCGGATAGGCAAAGTGTTTTAATATACGAAAGATACATTTTATGAACGAACTTTTGAATAACTAATTGCTGTTATAGGCTTGGCTCTTCCAGCTTCACAGCTACTATCTACGAAATCGGAGTACGCGTTTTTCATTTGAGTTAGAAATTTTTTGAAATCAACAACGATGAAGCGCGATTAAATTTGAAGTAGTGATTTTCGGAGACTCAATAAAAAGACACGACAGCGACTCTTTTATTTTAAAATCGTTTAGTTCCTATCTAAGGCATCTAAGAAAATATAATATGACTCGGCTCTAGAAAAAAAGATTAATTATTTTGTTCTATTTTGAAGCGATTCAGTGAACATTCCCCAACACTTTCTTCAGAAATAGCCTTCAAAATTTGAACATTTGTCATAGATAGATGTATTTGCATTATTTTATACTTGGATTAAGCCGAAAGACACATGAAGTACAGAATAAAGTGTTTAGTTATATAGACGAATCATTACATGATGTATTTTATCTATTAAGCTTGTAACTTTTTGGGACTTTTAGAAAATTGACTCTTCTGAGGAAAAATTATAATAATTTATTCCATTGTATAAGCCATAAAGTGTTTTGTTCAGGGCAGAGATCTTGATCTTAATCGACAAAATTATCCTCAATAAGACGCTCATTCTGCCCGTGCTGCAGCTGCGCTTGAAGTGTTCGAGAGAAGAATTTTTTGCAAAATCTTCGATGGCTTTCGGTTAGGGGACGCCTTTTGCATCCGAACGAATCATGAGCTCAGTATGAGCTCTACAACGACATAGATGTCGTCCAGCGTATTTCGGCACAACGTCTGCGTTGATTCGGCCATGTCGCACAAATGGACGCAGACGCTCAGGCACAGAAATGGACCTAACTTCCCTAGAAGTGATCTAGTGAGTTCGGCTAAAGTAAGTACTCAAGTAATACTATGTAAAAAAATGATCTGTTCTTCAAAAAGATCGTACAAAGGGTTTGTCAATTGAACAGAAATGTCTTCGTGGTGTCTTGGTGTTCCAGAAATAGTCAAAAAGGTATTTACAGGGACAAGGTATACAGTGCACTGGGTCATTACGAAGTGCTTCAGGTACATTTCTGAAGAAACATCAATCATACAAATGGTTACATAAATCTCGTCGTTAAGTATTCCAAAAACAGAAAAAAACAAATTAGGTAGCTTTTTAAAAGTTGTCTAGACAATTACAAAATTCATTACACCTAAGCACACACAGTACACAATTCATCGAATAAAAAAAAAAAAAAATATTACAAAAAACACAAATGGATAATAAAACACTTCATACTGGTGGCTCAGTGCCGTCCACCATTTTATTTGACATAATTATAACCTACTTAAAGTTGCCCAATGTGAAAATATACGATCCCGAAAAGTTAAAGGTGGAGGTGAAATTGAATCAACAGACCGTGGAGGTTACCACAAGTCGTATCAATGTTACGGATTTTATTGTTAGCCGCAGCACTGAAGTCAGTTCCAAGCCAAAAGATTTGAAATCATCCTTGGAGAAGGGCGGTATACCCATTACAGTGAGTTACGGAGAACGTGTAATTGGTGCGGGTGATATTATGGTGCCAGCAGCAGTTACGGATCGCATAGTTGAGGATATGAAAGAATTGGTCTATACCAATAGGTGTGAGTTGCTGTATGGTGCCAAATTTGTGGGCACAGTGGAAATACTCTGCCGTTTTGTCGTCAAATGCGATGAGCTAATTGAGTATGTTGTGTTTAAGTACTTTTAAGTTGTGACAAACTTCATGTATATATTTTGTAATAGTGCGCCCACGGGCTTTCAGCAGGACCTGGGTCAGCAAATAGATGAAAAGGATATACTTTTTGTGGTGGGTCACGAACAGAAAATTCCCGATGCTTGCGATGCGTGTACGAATGAGCTGGAGCAAAGAGAGAGTGGAGATGAGATGTTGGATTTGGATTTGGAGCGTTATCGTAATCAAAATGCAAGAGTACCTTCCCAACTGGAGCTAAGTCCAGAGCGCAGCATGGCCTGTTGCCGTCTGAAGGTAATATTTAACAAGATTACTAAAAAAGTGACAAACTAAGATGTGCTTCTTCGCTAGCAACTTGCAACGGAATACGAGCAAGTTATACAGTCCGTTACAAAGAGCATGACGGAGCAGGCTCAACAAGAACCAGCCACCTTTGGAGGTAAATTTACGAGTTATAAGCCCGAAGGAGCAGCGCCGTCCGCTAAGTTGCCCAATTTTTGCTATCAGCCTCAAAGCATACCTGTGACCATAGACGATAGCGCAGATTCTTGCTTAACTGGTGTAAAGTCCTTGCGTTTTTGCCCGGTTTGTCTAAACTCCATGTCTTGGATGCCTAAATGGGCGAATTGCCCCAAGTGTGGAACAAAACCCGAGATATTGTTGAACGAGCGCCACATGCCACCAAATGTAACAGCAGACGATATAATCAAAGAAGTGTTGGTAGAGCCAGACACAAAGAGCGACGATTTTTGCAAGGATCCTTGTAAAGAGCTTCCTTTGCATAAGGCATCTGCGCCATGTGTCAATGATGCCCAAAATGCTATGCCATCTAGATGTGTCTGCAAAAACAACATAAAGTGCGTGCATTGTCGCATAAATGAAGAAGCGACTAAAGCTAAATTAGTAAAAAAATGCCTCAAAGTGGAGCCCAAGAGTAGTGAGGATTTTCGCGTTATACAAATTTCGGACTGTGAGCGGTGTCTGCCAGATTTGGCCGAAGCTTTGTCCGAATTGCGCCAGCTCTATGAGATTTTCGATGCTAAGCGTGAGAAGGCACAACAAGATGCAGAACGCAAGCGACTCGATGCCGGAGCTCAGTCAAATAAAATGAGTGAGAAAAAATCAGAGCCCTCGGCAAAAAAACACAATTGTCAAGTGGTGCATCAAAGAGTGCCCAAAAATCATGCTTGGAATTGGCCCACTAGCGAAAAGGCGCGCTTGTATGGTTGGCAGCCAGGTGCGATACCAAAGCGCATAAGTCGTCTTATGCGTTTCTTTTTGACACAAAGGACAGAGGAAAGTGCTTTCAAGCAGTGTGAGAAAGCGGAGCAGGAACGCGAAGCACTAAAACAGCTGCCCATATTGAATGTGTCCAAACGGAATGGCGATACCTTTATAACATTGCGTTCGCCTAATAAATGCACCAAGCCCATAGTCTATCAAATAGTCAAGAGCGATTTGACCGTAGCTATGCGTGAGATTAAGCATAATCTTAAGGAGATGGGCTTCACCAAGTGCAGCTGCCATAGAGCAGTTATGCTCTGCACTTGCCGACATCCGGCAGAAAAACGTAAGCTGGAAAGAGCAATACAACGAGAATCGCGTCTGCATGGCATGGAATCTTGTGTGGACAAATTGGTGTTGAGCGACACAAGCGATAGTGAGTTGGAATTTGATTTTGATGTCAACCCGACTGGAGCGTTTCCAAAAGCTCCAGCAGCTCCAAAACCCGCGTCTATTAATCGTTGCACGCAGACCACAGATGCGGATAGAAAAGCCATACCTCCCAAGTATCCTATTGCACGGCAACCTTATAAACTTGCCTATGACTGCGCTGTGAGGGATTGCTTTAGAGGCACGGCGTTTGGTAAGCCATTGGAAAAAGTATTTGAGGATGGAGTTTTTGGTTATGAAGGCGGTGGATTGCATGGTAAGCAACCACCTGGAAATCGTTCAAAGAAATCTTGGCCTGGAATGCCGGGAGATCCTGTTGCTGGCTTAAATCGTCCACGTGCCGTTGGATGTCAGGGTGGCCGCAACGATTTCAAACCCGAGCCGTGGAAAGGCATCAAATCGAGCATAATAAAAAAAATAATGACGAATCGAAAAAATCAGGATAAACAATAGCTGAGTTATCCCAATGATGGTATTACACATGAGAATTTTAAACATAGGACAAGCTTTAATTGCGATTTGCGTTTATTTTAAAAGCGTTATTTTAAAGTAGGACTAATGCACGAAACGTCGAAACAATCCGTTGGCAGGCGGATTGTGACGAGTTTATGTTGTGACCAAGTCATTCGCAGCAAATGGAATATCATGCCTTTGCTCTTCTACCCACTGCAACGGCTTGGCACCCATCATTCAATAATGGACATTAAGGAGTAACAGTTTTTAGGTATACATCTTAACTTAGCCAAGGCGGCATAGAAGAGCGAGCTTTGGATATATTCTTCTTATTAATTTGCTTACGCGAAGAATTTCAAAAACGCAATTTTAATTTTCCTTTAAACGCAATTCTTCTTGGTTAAAGGTCTACCTATGGGCTGCTTTGCGTGATTTCCAGTTAACGTTTTGAAAGAAAGCAATAGCTTCCCCCAAGCAGCCTCTACAGACCAATGTGTATGCGGCACTTTTCCAATTGTTGTTTTGCAATTGCTTTTTCCAAGGACACTTTTAAAATTTTTGGCTGAACAAATTGGTCAACTAACTACTAATTACCAAACCCATTAACAAACGAGCACAAAAGCCGCTTGACCAATTTAAAAACACGTGCTAGGCGGAACCGGCTACTGGTTGGTTTCACTGCCATAAACCGCATTTGACTCCCAATGCAGCATTTAACGTAACTTTTGTTGGATTTTCACACGTTCATAGGTTCCGGTCACTGCTGGCCTGGCCGCTGACAATGGAACACATTTATGCAAAATTGGGTTTGGAACTAGTTTGTTACGTAGCTGAGGTTGGGTAGCATTTGGCCAACTTGATCAGCAAACATTCAAAACAGCAATGGAAACAAAATTTAAGCAATTGGGGCTTGCCGCAGAGCTTTGGGATACACTGCAAAAATATAATTTGGAGTGTATTTACACACTATTGGCAAGTAGAGGAAAATGTGTTAAATAAAAATATAAAAGACATAAAAAATATATTGCTAAAGTCTTATTTATTCGATTATAAAACGTTTGAAATGCGCAAATGTGATTCCCCCATCATTCACATTTCGCTTGGTAAAGTTTTGATTCGTCATAGCTTCATTGACCATACACAAATATCTGATATACCTGATCCTTCGCATGGAAATAGAGTATAATACACACACAACCGCCTAGAGCAATGATTGCCACATCAATTAGGTGCGTCAAATTGGTGGAAGCGCGCTGAAGCTTGGTGCAATTGTAACAAATCAGAGACCTCAATGCGGGGGTTTTGGAACTAGCAATAAATTTATATTTCTGAAACGACTAAATATAGAAATGCATATTAGAGAGAATATTTTTTTTTTCAGAAACAACTCCGAATTTTGCTCAATAGTCATTACCCCTCGCATCTACGTCACTGATAGAGACGCAGTTAATTGCATGCAAGTTCCATGCTTGCCACAGTACGGCAGAGCTCTAATTCTGATCCAATTAAAGCGGCTTAGTTTGTCAGGCGGCCTGGTACCATATATAGACCCGAAAAACTTTAAACCATATTCATGCTGCTTATGTCACGTTAGTTGTGTGATTTGGTCGCTTTTCCATAAAGCAAACGTTACATTGCCTAAATTTATTTACTTTTGTGGCACTATCATGTACAGTCGGAGTAGAAATTAGTGGGACAGTCTTCCGGTAAAAGCGTCTTCTACGAGTTCGTTCCATTGAAAAGCAGCAAATACAATCCAAGCAAGAATTGGCTGCATGAATATAGAATGTGAAAAAGTTTCAAGAAAAGTATAGCAGTATAGTATAGCATCCACCTAGACTAGTTTTGAGAAAGCTGAGTGCCATTTGTTTGTAATTTAAGTTGGTTTTTATCCTTTTGTCCACGGAATCTTGCAAATTTGTTCCTACAACCTCAAATATATTCAAATACTACGAAATGGATGACTTCAGAAAAACTATGGATTTTCTAACAACTGTCATGCCATTACTTAAGATTCTGTATAATCGTAGCATGTGTGCCTCGGTAGCGTAGTACGGAATATCCTGATACAAGTCGGAGTAGAAATTAGTAGGACAGTCTTCCTGCAAAAGACTATTCTTAGAGTTGGTTCCCTTGAAAAAGCTGCATATACAATCGAAGAAAGAATTGACTGCATGAATCCGAAAGAAAGCTTTACTTATTCGTCTAAAAATTAGAGTCGATAATAAATAGCAATTGAAAAACTTGGGTCTTTAATATTTTTCATTAAATCGAGCGATTGCATTAAATTTGTATGATATGTCTGAGATGAGTCCTTATTTTTGTATCGGGTCAGAATATTATAGCAGTAATAAATATACATACATTGCTTTAATGATTTTAAGTTACTAATGAAATCTGTTGTTTAGTAAATAGTAAATAGAAGATGGAGATCCTTAATTTGTCCAAACGAATGCAACCACTTTTTCTTAGTCTACTCAAAAAATATAAGAAATTTGATTGAAAATGGAGCCATTGTTAGGTATATGGATGGTGGTAGAGAACCCCATTTCTAAACCCGAAGCTCGGTGACTCGATTCAAACTTGTGTATTTGCCTACCATTGACATAGCTAGTAAATAGGCGCTTTTTACCTAGGAAAATCTATATTAGTTAAAGACACCGCTGTTCGGCTCTAACCCTGTTCTCTTCGATTAGCTATTAATAGAGACATCTCACTGCTCCGCTTTTAATCATAGTCAAGGGCAATAAATTTATTTAATTTTTATAGTTCGCGATCCTTCAGCAATCGAATAAGCAGTACGAAGAAATTTTACAAAAATAAATTGCCAGCCTATTTTTAGCAAATTTGACACATTTCAAAGGAAATTTTATTCGCATCTATTTAGTTGTGAATTATAAAATTACCATAAGTTAAATTGTGATTCAGTAGAAAACTGTGGTCTTCCAAGAAAGTAGATTTTAGGTTTCTTTCCATAATTTGTAGTATTTTACTCTTTGGTTTAAAAGTTTTCAAGCTTGGATCTATTTAGTTGCGAGTTATAACCACAATACCACCACCACCACGAACTAATTTGAGATTCAGTAGAGTAATTATGATCGTCCCAGAGTAGCAATCTTTCAAGTGTACTTTAATTTTTTTTTGGTCTATAACTCTTTGGGTTAAACTCTTTCCAACTTACTTTGGATGCCTTAAAATCCGTCATCCACTTAACCACATCGCACTAATTCTCTGTCCGGCCTCTCCTGCCTTGCTTGCGCCTTCATCAATTGCTCCATCTTTGCACTCCTGTTTTAGTTCCACTAAATTAATCATAAAATTCTCATGTATCCAAATAATATTCGTTGTGACTGTGAGGATATGAGTATATCGTCCCTGCGGTAAGCTTAATTAGTTTTGTTTTTGCAGCTGCATCGCGTTAGGCCGATAAGCGGCAAAAATAATGCGCAAATTTAATTAAAATTGAACTTCATTTATATAAATGTAATGGATGCCGCCGCGATGCCCCTTGTTCCCTAGCATATTTTCAGACATGTATATATTCGCGTGTGTGTGTGAGCTCGGGCCACACGGTGTGACACATGTTTCACACCTGTCTCGCCTTAGGTGGCTGCCACTTGCGTGCTAAGCGGCTTACAGGTAAATCAAAGTTGGCTAATGTGATAAATTAAATCTATATTATGTATATGGGGTACTTACTTACACAAAGGAGCCAACTATATATACCACAGAAGGTGTATATGTGTGTGTGTACGGTTCTGTGTGTATGTCTGGCTCCGTTGTTGGTGTTTGGCAGGATCTCCAGAGCTTATATGTATAGGGTATGCCTTGTAGACAGCTTAGCTGTAGAAATTATGAATGGCTTGGGGTAAATTAAAATAAATATATAGTTGTGAAAATTTTTGATGTGCCGAATAAGTTTATCTAAAAGCAGAAAAAGTTTGTCGAATATATGACAATATTATAAAATTAGGATAAGAGAACAAAAATATATATTCGTCATTGAAAATAGCTTTATTGTTTATTACAATACTTCTTATTAAGATACACATTTGCATGCGTTTGACCCAATTATCGAAGCAATTTTGCCAAAACATGCATTCTGAACGCATCAACCGCTTCTTTAGGTGTCGAAAAACTTTGAGCTCTCATTTGATTTCTAAAAAGAAATCATTCGGTGACAGTTTACGACTATATGGCGGATGACTCATCAAATCGCTGTTTTGAATGCTCAAAAATGCCGTTGTTTGAGCCGATCTGGGAGAGTACGCATTGTCGTGGTGAAGCGTGATTCGTCATCGGCGATTGGTTTTGCTGATTTCTTGGAAGACAACTGACAAAAAAATGGTTGAGAATTGAGTTCTGTGTTGGTCTAGTGCTACGATTGCAACATGTCAAGTTTTTCTGAAAAATCAAGCTTGGAGGTGCTTCGTGACCGAACCACTTTTGTTGAGCACTTCTTGAATCATAGTCAAGTGTTGTTTACTTTCGGGCTCATTCGCGTAAGTCCATCATTCATCACGCATCAATGGTTTCCGTTAGAACAACTGATTTTGAACGACCTCCACGAAATTCGTCTTGGAGTGAACTACGACCTCTGTTGAATTCGCCATATTATCAATAAACACTGGTCCTTGATGGAGCTTCATCGCCAAAAAATGAATTAAGTTCATCCATGCACTGTTGTTGAGGTAATCCACGTCGAATGTTGTAAAAAATAATCGCACGAAAATGTTCACGAAGTAATACCATTTTCTGGCCGAGATTCATCTTATTTTTTATCTTTTTTGCAAGAAACACAAATAGTGCTCATATGCCAAATTCGTCCTGAGTACATTATCGAAAAAGCAGATAATTATTAACAATTCTTATTCAATTTCCCCAAAATTAAAGTATCATGGATCCAGATGCACAAAGTTCTTTTGTTTTTTATTGCTAAATATTGAAAATTCAAACAAAACTGGAGCTATCCTCACCCGCAGGATTAAGAATCATATGTATTTGCACTTTAAAGATTTACTTTTCTTAATAATACCTATAATAAAATTTAAACTTTAAACATAATTTCTCACATCTTTAACTTAAAGTAGCTTGCTTAGCTTTAGCCAATTACAGTTTGTTACAATTTAAAGAGAGAGATCCATCCATTTATGGGCTTACAAGTGTCCTTCAGTTGACAATTTGTATTGTGCAGATATTTTTACTTTCAACAAATTTGGCCTCTGTGCTGCTGCCATACACCCACCCACACACATACATACATACACACACATTTAATTGCTCTGCCAAATTAATGTTTGGCCTCAAAATAAATGTCTGGATCGTATATGAGCAATCCCTTTTCTGCTTATATAATATAAGTACATAGCTTTAGGGTAAGCTAAACAAGCATCAATTATACAGACGAAAAACATGGAAAACTCTACTTTCTTCTCTATATATGTATTCGTTGTTGTAAATGTATCTGAGAGCTCAAATGAAAATGTGTTATATTGCCTGTACAACTTGGAAATAAGTAGAGCTTAATAAATCCTTTGGCTAAACAATAAAACAAGGCAAATTTTGTATAAAGAAACGAAAGCAAAGCAACTAAGCAACAAGAAGCTGCTGGGATTGTGAAGATAAAAACTACAGCAAACTAATTTCTTTTGGCCAACATGGCAATCATAATAATAGCCAGAACAAGAACAATATCAACAATATCCAAAACAATAAAATCGGAGCAACAAAATAAATATGTTGGGTGTTGAAATAAACTTTGATTGATGCAATTGGGTTGATATGAAAGAAGTTAAGGACGAACCACAAATGTGCTAGAAGAAGATCAATACCAAATGGTTTCATTTTAATAGTTGGATAAGTTGCTAATTGTTTGATCATTTATTATGAGAAATGTTTTGAAAAATTATTGCAGATAATAACTTTTTGAGTTAAAAAGCGCTCTCTAGTTGGTGGCTACAAGTGACCTTGACTTTGTCATTCCATCGGAGCTTTGGTCATCATCTTCGCCTTTCTTCGTCTTTTACTGAGACGTCTTTCTCTACACAAACGACATGGTCAAGCAGATGTTATGCCGCAAAACGCTAGAACTCATGCAGCTCATGGTTCGTTCGGATGCGATTGTCCTCCCCAATACGAAAGGCACCGCAGATTTTTGGGGAAAAAAAAAGTGTTCTTCGAACACTTCAAACACAGCTGCATCCGTCCGCGTCCACGTACGTACAATCCACCATCTGTATATTCCATGCATTCCTGTTATATTGATTTTCACTTAAAAGCTGTGCATTCAATGTGAAGTTATCGAAAACTTGTATAGCTAACTTGCGGCGATTTGGATGTGTTTCCTTGTGCTTCTGCTATATTGCTAATGCGTGGTACTCCTATCGGCCACAATAGCTGGGTAACTCAAATCGCCACAAATCTCAAGGATGCCGATACCCTTATCATAGATCTAGATTGTGTGGAAGTTTAACTGTGATCTTTCGATAACTTTTGTAGCTAACTTGCAGTGTGTTGAAGATGTTTTCTTGTCGCAAACATTGTAACTAACATTGGTACTCAGATCGTTCATGATGATTGGATAACTCAAATTGCCACAAATCCCAAGTATACCGATATAATTATCTCAGTTTTTCGTGACAAGATCTGGAAGATGATCCACGATCTACGATTATGCCCAGAAGCGTTAGTGTGGTCACGCGCACTTCATCAGCGTCGTTGCGCTCTATACGTAACTATGTTCTCTGCTCTTCCCGGCTGCTGGGATCAGACATTGCACGTGTGGGATTTGGCTGCTGGCAAAATTACTCATAGCTACTAGAGGTACATTTCTTCGTTGCCTTCTTGTTCAGGGCTCATGCGACAAGATCGGCAAGCTGTGCAACACCTTCTTTGATTACAAGTTTAGATATTCAGGAGGATAGTGTATGTTTTTTGGCCAAGCAATCCCATCCAATCATAGCGTTGCGATCGTACCGTCAGAATTGGAACTTGGCTAACTGCAAGTTGAGTGGCAACCATCACGATCACAAAAACATAACCAGAATTCTGTCACTCTGGTGGCAAGGTTGCCAACGCACTGTTGTGGGATCATACTGATGACAGGAACTTGTATACTCGAGAGCACAATGACATTGTCAATATGTTGTGCTTCTCGCCCAATCGCTACTGATTGAGGGTTGCTCATGGCGAATATTTATTACTCATACTCATATCTATTACTTGTAGTGTATCGCACAGTCGGCTAAATTTTTCACGTCCAAATTTTTTTCCAATTCTCGTTCAATCTTAATGTTGTCTAAGCTAAATTTAGTGACCATGTTTGCTCTCTCCTTCAGTTAATTTATGCCAGCAATACCGAGCAGGAAATTTGTTCGTGTTACGCATACGCCATGTTGTGCATTGGCATGACATAGCAATGCCGCACCAATGCAAGCAGCAGCAAATGGTTCGTTCAGCCCACACTTAAGCTATACATGCCCACCTCACACTTCTGGCACCCCGCAACTGGGTAGCCACTCCACTTTGTGCCACTTTCATGCGGTTGCTAAACATGCTGCCAAGTGCAAGGTTGTGGTTTCACAGCAGAAACGTGGGGCATGGCAAGTTGAGTGCTGCTCCAGCAGTCTTCGTCATCGTACTCATCTTTGTGGACAAATGAGCATGACCATTAAATGCTGATGAAATATGTTGGCAAATCATTCACAGCGCCATCTCTTGCTGTGACTACACTCACACACACACACACCCGCACGCTCTGGTCTTTTGTCGATAAATTTTGTAGGATCTAAGGCGCGTGGGAGAGTGTCGAAACACCCCAAATACCACATCCTCAAGACTTGGTACTAACCATAGCTCTTGCAATTGATTCACATTGCCCAAATTGCAAAGAGAAGCAAAAATTTTATAACAATTTTGCTGTTGACCTTGCTTATTTATAGCTTTACACATTTTCGGAAACAAGGATACTCACACACACACACTACGGACGTGGAATCCAGTCTAGTCTCTGGGAAACTATTTAAACTGACCGACTTTCGGGCTGTACTACTACTTCTATATAAGAATTATAGGTTGTGCAGACCTTGTCGAACTCTGTTCAGCTGGCATTTAAATTTTCTAGACAGGGAAAGTGCACTGAAAAGCAACAAATTGCGTATACTCTTTAAAGGAAATTTATTGCATCTTTTTTTTTTGAGTTTCTCTCTCTTTTCAGGCTTATATATTTTCTCTTTTATAAAATTTTTAAAAAGTCAATCAAATGTTTGAGCTCTTTTCTAAAGGCTTAACAAGAAGAACAGCATATTTTAAATAAGTCAGACCTCTAGAATCTTTATGGTTTATGGAAAAAATATATGCCATAAATTAGGTTCTAAAAAAAAATAAAATAGGATACACGGATTTGAAGATTTCTTGGTCCTACTTAAGATTTTAGGTGCCTTATATTTTATAAACTAGCTAGACAAGGCGCAGTTTTTTTAATAAATTCACAGTGGGCCTAAGTCTAAGTTTAGACTTATATATTCATATTAAGTATACGCCGAGTGTGCATATTACGTATACGCAGGTTCCACGCGGTGGAATACTTGATTGAGGAAAACCTGTAAACTCGGGAATCAGTTTGTAACTCATGACATTGTTAACGAAAGCAGACTTTAAAGGGAATATCCTTTATTAGATTTTAACATATTGGGAGCACTCTAGCATCCGAATCATACTCTGGTACCGAAGCATAGCGAACATGCTGAAGTGTGTGCTTTACCCCGATTTAGAACGAAGATGTTGATATATTGGGCAAATTCAGAATGGGCTACTTAAATGCCCGTTCGCTATCATGACATACATTCGTTCAAAAAAGTCAGGAAGAGGTCGTTCAAAAAGACTGAATGAATGTACGTCGCAACTGGGGTGAGAACGAGTTGACAATATGAGATTTAGTGTACTATACTAAAATGAACCCAGTTAACTTGGCATGCTAACCAGTTTCTACGGATCTTCTACCCCTTTTAAACCATTACGTTTGTTCTTATCCTACTTAAGCTACCAAATTCTTATTGTAGCACTTGTGCCTTCAAAGCAGCGATAGGACTTGGGCCAATTTATTCCAACAATATTTCGATTACCTCCTAAATGGATTTTAAAAGTAATGTGAGCTTTCATTTCGACGGATGTTATGTGTGGGCCTCGGTAGAGTAGTGGCTGTGACCATTTCTATAAATTGAAAAGTCGCTGGTTCGATTGCACTCAGCAGTTCTGGTGCACTTGTCTAGCACTGACATAGATAGCAAATAAATAGACGCTATTGCTATTGGCCTAGGAAAATCTCTATCCTTTAAAGATACCTCCGTTCGGATTCGGTTGAAAACTGTTGGTCACAGTTCCCTAAAGGCGATAGCATCATGCTCCACCTTTGAAACGATAACCATAGTCAAGAAAATAGTATAGTCCGAATAGTAGCTGAATAAGCTATAAGGTTCTGTAGAAATCTCTTACTCATCCTGACATATGGTGGAAATGTGGGAAGTATGAAGATTTTGTGTTTGCTTAGATCCAGTTTGTCAACAACTTTCGATAATATGTATGCTTAGAATACATGTCACACAAACAATGCAAGAATCGGCTAATTATTTTATAAAAATAAAATCATTGAATTTCCATTTCTTTTGATCAAACTTTAACCACATAATAAATGATGCTGAATGGTTCCGCCTTATACAACCATTGAAGTGCTTCATAATCTTTTACAAAAGTGAGCTATTTCTATGGTTAACTTATAAATCCACTTCGAACTAAGTTTCCTACAAAGTTTGTCTATAAGAACCTTATAACACCAAAATGCTTTCCTTTTTAGTAAGACAAGTTCTCCTGCTGGCTTGTCTATTGACAAACATTATGATTCTTAACTTAAAGACCCGCCTACCCTTGCCTGCTTGCCAGTTACCAAAATTATATGTCAAAGTAAATCGATATATTACTAAATGTTAATCGACAATGATTGTGATAAGCTATTATCAATTGTTAGGCGGTTATTATTATTAAAGAGCTACAAAAGCGGAACAAAAACTACGTACAATTTTTAAAACATTTTCTTAGTACTTATGTTGCTCTACATACCAAAACCTGACAGCACTTGAGGCTTCAAAATTGGGCCAAATCTTTCTTACAGTATTCTGATAATCTGCCAAATGGATGTTGCACTGTCGGATATTGGTAATACCTAAGTAAGTAAAGAAGCTTATGTCAACATCAGAATGATATAGGATATCTGATGAGCTTGCTTGAGTTCGTTGGTGACAAATAATTCAATAATAATTCAAGACAATCTAAAAAGTCTGTCTTTTTGACCAAGCCTTCACTGGAACTTTGTTTATCAACAGATAAAGGAGTAACTAGATCTCAAAGTCGCTGGATGCCATGAGACGTCTACATACTTAGCTTCAACCCTGATCTGTCGGCTAACGTTTTTGAAGATAACCTCTATCCTTCCAGCTAGAGTATGCAATATATCCGTATATGGGTAGTTGATTGCTTGTGGCCATTTTGTAGGCCCAGCTCTCTTCTCAGTGTGTCTATGTTTGCCCAGCTTTTGTGGCATTTGCACCTTTTATTGATTTCAACATGTTCATCTGTTCATTTTGAAACAAATTCGGGTCAGCACATAGTACACTGATGATGCCTTAGACTGGTCCGGAGCAGCTTTGATAAACTTTCAACTGACACACTTTATTGGTTGTTGATGTGTGGCAGCGTTTAACCTCGAGTTCAGTTAAAAGCCAGCAAATGCAGTCGTTAGCTAACCAAGGTTCAAGCATGCTTCAGTCCCAGCATTTTCGACCAAAGTAAATTGTATGATTGTAATTGAATGAGGATCAATTTGGCCAACAATTTCAGCCAATTCGCATCGAGCACTCAACATTTGCGCAAAGATAAGCAACTTTTTGCACATTTCCTTTTTCTTTTTTCGCTCGCAAGTTTTTGTTCATTTTAATCTGTATTGGAACTGCCTTTGGGGCAACAAAATTTGGTGGCTGCCATTCAATTGAATAAATATGTACCCATCATATATGTACCATAAGCATATTTGCATATAAGCACAGCTGTCTTATTTGTTGGGGGGGCAAAACATAGAAATAGCTGCCGTCGATGCTATTTTGCTTTTTGCAAAAAATTTCTTATGCAAACATTTGTATAGAGCGAGTACTACATAAAGAATATATATATATATATCTATATGTATATATATATATATATGTAAATTTATGTACAAATTCAGTTTGCTTTGTAAATATTTTTTGGCTTTTATGCAGTGAATATAAGAGGAAGCAGAATGCTTTTATGCGACAAATGTCAAATAATTGAATATTTATTTGATTTTTTGAAGTTTACAGCAGCTGGTTTTTGGGCATCGCTGCCTTTGTAGTCATTTTTAGATACGATTTTTTTTTCTATTATTATTTTCGGTAGTTACCTTTTGGGCCCACTGTAGCGGCGGTAATTTCAGTAAGATGGAAATGTACATGTATATAGAGGTTTGCGTGTATGCACAGCTGTATGTATGTAGGCACCAAAATTACATCCGCTGACTGACAGCAAATTATACAAACAACAAGCACAGTGGGCCAACAACAATAGCAACAACAATAACAAGCACAAGCACAGTGGGCCAACAACAAAAATGGGCGTAATTTCATTGCTTGCGACTTTTCGGCGTCGACCGCAAAAACGGAAATTAAAACTTCATCCACTCCGCTGAACATATGCTGGGGTGTGTGTTTGCGTGTGTGTGCATATAAGTACATATGTCACAGTGGTCGAGAACGCATTTTATTTGTGCAAAGTTGGAATAAGTAATAAGTGGCCTAGAAGTTACTGTATTTTATGGCAGTAGGTTTTTGCAATTTATTTCTTTAGGGAGTTAAGTTATCATAGGCAATTGAAGGGCTAAAAATCATACATACAATGTAGCTTATGTTACGAAAGATATAATACATTGAGAATATGTTGGAGGAGAAGTCAGAGATTCTACAAAGTTAACTTAAGCAAGTCTGCGGTAACTAGAGTAGAGTTACAGATGATTATTATTTTTTTTGCTTCTAAAAAATATTCTAGCTAAAATTTGATATTCCAAAATTTCGATAAATTCCCAGCTTCCATTGGGCGAATATGAAAAAAGATTTATTTTTGATCCAAAAAAACCAAAAACAAATGTATTCCTTTTGGTTATGGTCATCGCTCCAAAGGTGAAGTATGAACATATCTAAATTAATAGCTGTTCGAAGAGATTAAAAGAGATTTTCCTAGGTATTTATTGGCTAGCTAGCTCACACACCTGTGCTTCCAGTCGAAGCAAAGACCTTCCGGTTTGATGGCGAGTGCGCTACCACTCTCGCTACCGAAGCCGAAAAGTAATGAACGGCACCTAAATATGGGATAAGACTGACTTTCATCCATTTAAATATTAAATATCTATGCTTAAGTGCACCAGGCTAGAACGATTTTAAGTCTTGGCTTTTCTTGAGGAGAAAAGTAAGTCCCATAATTCGTGTTACAAAGTTTTCTGGCTTTTTCACCCAGACCGCCGCCCTCAGCTAATCTTACCTATGTAAATGATATTCCAAAGTATTTCATGTACGATTTAAACGAATGCCATTTATTATATTATTGATTATTATAAAAATTAACTGCAAAACAATTATACTGTTTCTTATATCGGAATATTTGGTCACAAGCCAGTTGTTTTATATACTGTTTGATCCGCCAATAGAGACGCCTTGCCTATTAAGGGTACGGATATTTGCGTTCTATATCCTCAAATCGTATTACTTTTTTCATATGCGGTAATAAATTCTTTGGGCAGTTCCTTTTACGAGGCAGGGAACCAAACCCTGAGCACAACCTGGACGATTGGCTGCACACATTAGCGGATGCTAAGATGGCTACCCAGAAGGGTATCGCGTCTATCGGAAATATTAAATAATTATTAAAAAAAATATATAATGTATAATTTAAAAGTAATATAAAATAGTATCATTGAAGACATATTTGATTTAAATATATTCTCTAGTTGGCATTCTTCACCTCCAATTTTTTTATATAAATCAAGGACAGGGTAATTCTCATAAATTTTGATTACAAGAAATTCTTAAATGCATATAAAAGTGTTGTCATAACGAGATATTGTCATAACTAAAAGGCAGTCTTTTGAAAGTATTTTGAAAAGACTTAAGAAAATAATAGATTTTTGTATTGCAATTATTTTTTTGTAAATATTATTTATTCTAGTATCGAGTAGTAGTATTTAGTATTAACAATAAAGCGCTAGCTATTAGATAAATATAATTTAAAAAGTAGAAGCCTATAAAAGTTTTTACTCATCAGAATCAATACCCTACTTTTAAGTAACTCAAGTATTGAAAATTACTGAAAAAACTTCACAATACGTAATCAAACTTTTTGTGCAATATAAACATTATCTTGACCACTGTCAACTGTGCATTTGGTTGAGCCGCTACAAATAAAAATCTTACAAATTCAGCTTATGCCCAAGTATGACTTTATACGTATGAGTGTTAGTGTGTGTGTGTGTGTGCGTGTGTGTGTGAGTTAAAGTATTTGATAGCATATCTGTGTTGGATATTGAATTCCCATAACATTTTTTTAATGAAGTCGAAATTCTTTGCACATGCTGCGCCTTATATACAACTACAGTAGTAGACACTGAAAATACATTTCTGTTTTACAAAAATATTTGACGAAGGCCGGAAATCTTATCACTATTTTGCACCCAGCAGCACACACACACACTCGTGGACCCACCCACACAGTGACACAATGAGCTATGCCGAACCCACTCACCCATACGAGCATAAAATTAAACTCGTACTGATATATATCGACATTTTGATATATTGACAGCGCCTTGCTGAGAAATTTAATTTTAAAATGGCCAACACCTACCTGTTATATATGGGTGTTCTTTTGTTGTTCTTGTTATTTTTGTTTTTGTAAGTTTTCTATATGAATTTCGCTTTTTTTGAAGGAACAATAAATGAGGAACTTGCTTATTGCAGGAATTCCACATGTCCTTAATATTTAGGTTTTCATGAAGAAAGTTAGGTTTAGGTTTGACAATGGGTGCGCTCATATTTTAAGGCGAAAGCTTCTTGTTTTGAAAACGTGCACAATATTTGTGTATCTAAAGCCAAAACCCACCCTGGGTTGTAGAGCTGAATGGTTCATCATCATGATAGTATTTATGTCATCACGATATTTTCAATTTTTTTTTTTTAGTATTAGAAACTAGAAAATTTGTAGGTACTTTCTTTTTATAAAGTTTATATATTACTTATCGTGAAAAGATTTTTAAGCTTTTGTCTTGAATTTAAAACATTTTATCATGATGGGAGAGTTACAGTCGCAGCTCTTTGTTTCATCTGAACCTCTATGAGTAATATTATTTGTATCTGCCACAAACTTTGTTGCTGTTTAGGCAGGAAAATTTATTGAACTCCAACATATTGACACATGACTAATTTTTTAAACTTTTAGTATCTACAATTAATATAAAAAATGTTTTCGACGAGTAGTAGCTTGCAAATAAAATTATAATTAAATATTTTTAAAATTAAGAAATATTAAATTTGAACTAGAAAAACGTATCCCTGGCCTGATGGGTGAAGTTTTTATAGATATCACATCTGGAGCTGGCTAGGAATTTGGATTTACAATCTAAAAGATGAAAACAGGAAGTTGAAACATTTTTTAATCAAGGAGCTAAGAGCTCAGTGTTGACCAAGTTTGGGTCTCATATTTCATGATTGGTCAAATATGCTCGATTTGACCAGATAAGTTTAGATAGAGAAAGAAATGGAGTAACTAGAGCATTGGTTAGGTAGATAATCGTAAAGATAATTATAGTTTGCACATAAGACGCGAAAAGTCTTAATTGGATCTACAAAATGGTAGTGCTGGAGGTCGAAAATTACAGGCTACTCTGTATGGAATGACAACGGAAACTTCGCGAAGTAGTGCGTTGGAGTCAATGAAACTGAGTAAGATAATAGCAATCCTTGGCGTGTTCTAGAATCATAATAATGATAATATGTCTAATCTACAATAAATTAAAAAGTAAATAAATAAATTTAAAATATTTTACCACATAAATCGGTTAGCGACTTGCAGTTTAAAAAAAAAAGCGCTTTGAGCTGCAAATTACGGCGTAAGAATAATACTCAATAATGTAACCAGTTATACAGACCACACTGAAAAGTACTCAATCTGAGAAGTAGAAAAAGAGCAATTTTTTCGAATTCATACCAAATATCTTAAAATTCTGACTAAATACAGTTTTTATAAAACTTATGCTATAATGATTATTTGTTGGCTCGCGACTACGTCTCCAATTGAGCTACGTCTTACCAAATATAAATATAATTCGTCTTTATTTTTTAAAAACATTTCTTAAAAAATTTGTCAATAAAAAACTGGATGGTCGGTGGTTCGATTTCAACCAGAAATCTAGCAGATAAATAGACGCTTTTAACCAATCAAAATCCCTTTTATTTCAAAACACCGCTGCTCGGTTTGGGTTCTAAAGTTTAGTGCCTCTTGGAGATATGTTTGGACTCCTATATAAGAATATAAAACTTACTTCTATAAGATATTCAAATAGCCCTATTCTTGTTTGCAAAAATACTTACCTCCAAATGCAATGAGATTTAACTCGTATTCCGAAAAAGATGCCAATCAATAAAATAAAATAGTTGCTATAAATATAGATAATATACTTACCTTATTCAATCTGAAAAAATCACCTTCTAAAGCCGTATTAAAACACTCATAATTTTAATGCTTATTAATTTACTCTCATTATTTATTTAAGTATTCATTCATCTCTTAATATTTATTTTTCAGTATATAATAGTTTTTTTTCTTTTTTTCTCTTGTTTTCATTAACTTTGTATTCACTTAATTAGTAGCATGTAATTTACAGTTGAGAAAACATGTTAAATATTTTGCCATTATAAACAACAACAACAATAAACGAGACTTGGACATAAAAGTTATAAAAGGAAACAAGAGTTTTTCCCTTCATTATATTTTTGAGCAACTGTCTTGTACTATGAAAATATAACTAGAGTACAGAGAAGACAGACAGGCAGATTGCGGGGAAAAATTGAAAAACGGAAAATAGAAAATAGAAAATGAAAAATAAAAATACAAAAATAGTAATGTAGACAAGTTCTTGGTGGAATAGCAAATGGCATGACAACATAGAATGTAACATATATACCAAGTGCTTGACCTAGCCAGTAAGTATTCATACACATACATACACACGCGCATGTATATCCTTAGACATATAGATATACTTCTATGTACAGGATAGCCAGACATTAACATTTAACTATATAGGTAGCATTATGTGTGGGCAGCAGCATATGAGTTGATGTGCAGCAAAGTGGTATTGTTGATGAACTAGTCCAAATGCAACTAGTAGCGGACTGGTACAAATGGGAGTAGTTCATTGTTAGAGTGTAGGGAACAACTGCTGACAGTTTGCAATGAATTAGTATAATTTTACTAAATAGTAAAACAAAGTATTGCTCATTTAGTATTTTCCAATACATTTCCGATAAAATATTTTTAGGGGAAACAAGCCAATTAAGCTTCTAAAGTATTAATATAATAAACAAAAATTATCAGAAACTTGGCACTGTTTACAACTCTTAATAAGTTATTGCGAAATTATTAAATTATTATAAAGAAATATCTAAGATCAAAACTGATTATTTTCATTTTTATTACTTAGAAAATCATAGTTAAAAAAATCTGTAATACAAAAACATGTTTGATTTTCTAATATTTCTAAGTTATAGCCTAGGCCTGCATGCTCTACTGACAAGGAAAAAACTTGAAAATCTCTAGCAAATATGATTCTGCTGCGGCATATAGCTTTTCAATGCAACTTTCAGTAGATGGCGCTAGCAATTTTCGTTTTCGTTTTATTAGATAAAAATATGTGTGAACCAGAAACCATATTTTAGATTTCGTTCTATTTCTAAGCTTTCGCTAGTGCTGCATTCACTTCTGGCTGCTGTAGCGTACATATGAACTACTCAAAAAACTTTATTTAAGAAAACTTAAAAGTCTTGAGCCACAATATTTCTTTTGCAGCATATAGCTTTGTATTGCAACTCTTAGTAGATGGCGCCAGCAGTAAAATGGATTCAATGCCGCAGTACACATTTTACATAAAAAATTAAACAAATATTTCTAAAGACAAGTATGTACGCTTTTCTCAATAGTTAAAGAGCGCTGAAAAAGAAGAACATAGGATATACATAAACAATAATATATATGTGCCTACTATTTTTAATAAATTGAACTCTCTAAATCTTTGGCTGGATTTATCGGAATATGGTTAGTAGTACTCAACTAGTATGCCTTTACTCAGCTTGCCACATGCAACAATGTACTATTGCTCACAGCAACTGCATTTTTATTTTGAAACATATTATTAGTATTTGTTTTTAATTTAAACATTTGCATGTTTTTAATAATTTTAAATTTATTTTTAGTACAAAATAACACAAAATCATATATATTGCTTGTCCATGTACTAGCGCATGTATGCATGTGTAAATTATATTATATTTTTTTAAATTAATATTTTGCATTTATTTATATTTGCGCTTTTTATGCTATTAAATGCTTTAAGCATTATTTCTTTACTTAAAATTTAACATATATTTCCAATAGCCTGTTGTGCTCTACAAATTGCACAGTTTAAATTTTTTATACATATTTCATGCATTTTATTTCGTAATTCTCTTTTGCTATATTTTTATGCTATATTTATGTTTACTTATATAATGTTCAGTTTTTGGTTTAATTTTTACTATATATTCTTTTTTAAGTTGTACTTAGCGTCTTTAGAGAGTTACTAAATTCGAAAGTGGGAGCGCAATAGGTACAAAAGAGCTTGAAGTGGGTTTTTTTTTTGTTTGTGTGATGTACTTAAAATTTAAACTACAAATAGTTTAGCTTTTGAGTTTTTTATAGTAAATAAATAGAATTTTTGCTTGCCTATGCAGCATAAAAACAAAAGCTTATTGTTTAATAAATGTATTTTTAATATATATAAATTTTTTTATATATAAATTGTTAATAATTTAGTTATTTTTCTTTGGTGTATTTGCTAATATTTTAGTTTTATTTTATTTACAATTATTCGAATATGCTTTGTCTACATTTTTTGTAGCATACTTTCGTGCTGCATTTTTAATTGCTTCAAAATTTTAACATTCAAAATGGCGGTACAAAACCGTTAGTTAACATAGGTAAAGGTACAGCATGTGTGTGTGAGTGTGTGTGTATGGGTGTAAGAGAGTAAAAATATGTCTGCGTGTGTGTGTGTGTGTGACGCTAAAGCATTAAGTGTTTATGAAAGGCGTACGCCATGGCGTATGCGTGATATGTTGTTGATGTTATGGCTCATTGCATTTGACATTTGTTAATTAACATTTAAAAAGTTTTCTCTGATATGTTTGATGTAGTTAGGCATTATGTATTAAATAAAGCGAGCGTGTAAGTGTGTGCACGCAGGAAATACTAGCACTGAGTACCCAAAGTTTTCCCCCAGTTGAATTCGGTGTGTGTGTTGCATGAGTGAGTGACTGGGTAAGTGAGTGCGGAGCGCGGAGTGAGTGAGTGAGTGAGTGCAGAGTGTGCATGACTGACAAATGTGAGCGGACGTTTGCACTGCAATTTCTGTTTCCTACGTTGTTATTGACATTTGCACTAATGGCACAGATAGACTGACAGAATGTCAGTGCTGCTGCTACAAGGGGGGTGTGGAAAGCACAACTGTATAAAAAGAGCGAGCAAGCAAGCAAGCCAGCTGCAACTATTGCACACATGTGCCTGAGCACTTCCGTTTAAATAAAAGATGGCGTCCAATTTGCAGAAACACAACGATTGTGGTATGCACTACGAAACATGAGTGTTGGGGTTTTTTTCAAAGTTTGCTATAAGAATTACTTTTAATGAGCTTCTACATTACACTTTATACTGGTAGGCAGCAACTCTATAACTTTTAACAAAAAATAGCAGCTGAACTAATGTCATACGGCGTTGGAAGCGTCATTCCAAGACAATTTATACCATGAAACAGTTCATACCAAAAGCACGCGCTGAATTATTTCGCTTTAAATGTAAAAAAAATGCTAAGTAACAATTCTTAAACTGTAACAAAAAAAATAAAGTTAAAAGTGCAATTGGATAGTATCATCAGACTTTTAGATGCAAAATTTGTGAGTTCAGGTAATTTTAGTATCTAGACAACGCACAAGACGTTCCGAGCAAAATATGGAGGCCGTACGACCCAGTGTTGAAGAGAAGCCGCGAATATGAAATTATCGTCGTTTTTAGGAGTTGGAAACCTCTTGGACCACACTTAATTAGTGTCGATTTGAATATGTTTTTGTACAAAACCCTAACGGCACACAAACTAAATACGTACGTGAAGATGGTTTGATTGGGATTTGTTTCCAGCAAGATGGTGCAGCCTGCTAAACTGCACGTCAAACAATAATGAATCATATCGAAATATGTTTATTTCAACTTCACCGATATCACCCGACCTAAAGCCAGCAGACGTTTTTGTAAAGCTATTATGGTATACGCTGATAAGCCAAGTACCAAAACTCAACTTAGAGGCAATATATGACGCGAAATTGCAGCCAAATCAATGGAAATTGTCAAAAAAAATAGTTATCTGTTTTGGTATTTGCTGTATCCGACTATCAAATTAAAAATAAGTGAAAATTTCTGACAAACAAGAACCTCTAAAAGTCAAGATAAAGTTTACTCAGGTCTTAATTGGGACGAAACCTGCTGAAATTGAGGAACGCTCAGATAAATGTCTTATAATTGGGAAAAAATAAAGAAACAGATTTTGACAGTTTATGAACAATATGTTAAATTTTACTTGTTTTAATAGAAGTTTATTTTTTTTATGTACACATAGTATACGCATTAAGATATTTCTATACAAATTTATCATAGTTGCTGCAAGATAAGGCACCGAACTTCATCAGTACAGAAAAACAATGACATCACTTACTGAAATGTTGATAAATGGATAACATTCAACCGAAAATAATGACAAATATTTTTCGTAAGCCCAGCCAAATTGTTTGTCATTTAAAGTAAACAAATGAGCAAGCAAAATAAATAGAAATAGAAATACAAAACAAAAATTCCAAAAAACTTTACTTAACTCCCTTATCGTCGATTTCTCAATGTCTGAACTTTTTACAATTCTACTTTTGTTACAAACTTTACGATAAACCTGAAACACTCTGCCTTCCCTACAGTATATAAAAATGCAACACACTTCGAATGACTTTCAATATATGCCGTTCGTCGGTTTGACTGTTATGCTGCCACTCTTGTATGTTTCCGTGTCTCCTCCAACGTTTGGCTGCCACATAATGCCAATATATACTCATATATATGTGTATGCGTGAAAAAATGGAGCTCGACACTGGGGATTTTCTATAATACTGCAATGCTCGTGCAAAGATGACGGCTCAGCAAAACAAAACAAGGAAAAAAATACTTACTAATAGGGGGGGGGAAAAAAAAGAATACACACAACGTTAGACTGTGTCAACTTTTATGTCAATCTTATGGCCATTAAACCATTGCGCTTCAGCTGCGCTACAGCCAGCGAGCTCCTGACAATCATTTTTATTGACAAGCCAGTGCATGACACAGAAAAGAATGCAAGCAATAGTAATAGTAACAGCTACTGAGAGTGCAGCGCCATCTAGCGCTGTGAGTGTTGACTTAACTTTTCGGATTCCTAACATGTCAACCAATTTTTTGACATTTGACAATTTTATGTTAGCTTCCGATGAATGTGCAACTTTTCTATATATTGTATATTGTATAAACGTGCCAAAAAATCTCAAGGGGGGATAAGTGACACAAATACAAGGATGATGCCAGCACAATGTTGCAGCAGCAAAGTCTGCTTTGGTATTTGAAATTTTTGACTGAATTTCGCAACAACTTGCATACAATGCCACTTGTGACCCACACTCCGCAGTCAAAAGACAATAATTTGATTTGAAACTGACACGGAACTTTTTTTGGATAACACAAAAAAAATGAGTATAAATTTAGTTATTGATATCATAAATTTATGCATATATGCGACACGTGCCAGAAAATAGTTTGATTTTACAGCGTACAGATTGTAAAAATATGTAAAATTAACTATGCGAGGAATAGATAATTGCAGGATACATAAAATCAGGATTTATGGAAGATAAAGCCATTGTTGATGCTGCTGTGCAGCTTTTGGGATCTGTCGGAATGCAACACTCAATATGGGGTAAACTATATCCATTAATTTTGCATGAAATTGAAGGCTGTAATTTTCTTCGAATTAATTGATTAAGGTCAAATCTGCGCCGTTGTATTCGCTAACTTGTAGCTATTTTAAAGGTGGTCTCATTTTGTCTCGCTCTCGTTTCTATTGGCAAAAAAGTGAGGCAGTCAATTGCTACAAGCCTCTAATGAAGCGAATTTTTCATCAGCAAAGAAACAGATGGTAATCACTTGGTTTCAGGTCCGGACTATAAGGTGGATGTATAAAAAGCTTCCAACAAAGCTCCCGGAGGTGCTGACAAGTCACCATAGTTGTGTCTGGCCTGACGTTTTCCTAAGGGAACACAATTCCACTGCTATAGCCCAAAGCTGGGCGGTTCTGGGCTTACTTCAGACGATCCAATTGTCGACATTGCAGTTCCGAGTTTTGAGTTTTGCGGTATGGCAGCAGCTCATAGTAGACAATTCTCTGCAAACACCACCAAACACACAGCAAGACCTTTTTGGCCATCAGTCCTGGCTTTGGCCAACGTTTTCTCCTGCTCACCGAGTTTCGACCACGATTGTTTCCACATGACGTTCTCGTAAGTGATCTCTTCGACGCCAATCATCAACCGCTTCAGACACTGGTTGATTTTGTAGAAATTCAGCAGCGAATTCCAGTTGGAAATTCGGTCCGTGTGGCACCCATGCATCGAGTTTCTTTTCGTATCCAGCCTTATTCAAATGATTGCTAATGATTTTGTGCAATCTTAAGCTCGTGGGCAATCGAAACAATGTTTGCATGATGGTCGGACATGACCATATTCATGATTTTGTCGAAATTTTTGACAATTTGCCGTTGAGTGCGTGGTGCATCTTTCATATCGAAATAATCAGAACGGAATCAACGATATCGAAATTGCGCATGATTGGCTGAACCATAGACACAATTGAAAGTTTTAGCCGACAACGTTACGTTTTCGCCCTCTAGCTCTGCTCTTGCTAGTATCCATCGCTGACATACGCTCAAACAAGAATGAATCAACTAATCACAAAACTGTCAGAAAAGGTTTTTTGGCACAAAATGCCCATGGGGCTTATGCAACGCCGTATACAGATAAATAACGCAATCTGTTGAAAAAATAATTGAATTCTTTTCACTACACCAAATATAACCCTTTTGAGTATACGTCCACAATATCTTATCTTACCTATCACAGACTTGATTCAATGCATAAACAACAAACATATTAAGTATACGCATGAAAATGAATGAAATATGAGTCCTTTTTAACTGCTATTGGCTTTCCATTAAAAATGTATTCCCAACTTAACTAAAAGTCAAAATTTTTTGTATCATTTCCAAATTTCATCTTTTATTGGACAATATTTTCATTTAATACCCACAAAATGACTGACCACAAAAAAATACACTTTAAAATATGGCAAACGTGCCGCATTGCTCTGAAATAAAAAAAAAAAACTGTGCGAAAAAATGCATAAAAATGTTGCTGCTCTTTCGTTGTATAAAAACGCAATAGCATGTTGGATTATGAGGCAGATTTCCATAAATTCGCACAGTGTTGGGTTGCCTCATGGAAGCTATTATTATGAGTTTGCATAATAGTTCGCTTTTTTCGTACAGCTTTTATTATAGTTATTATTGCATGTGTGAGTAGGTAAACAAAGGTGTGGAAAATGCACCAATATTACTCTTATTTAGTCGAGCTGTGCGCGTATACAATATATTTCGGCATTGTTTGCATTTAGCGCTAACAGAAAGCTGAATATGTGTTTTTTTTTTTTGATTTTCATGTTTACTGCCTAGCGAAACAACAACAATAAAAAGAAATATAAGCTAACAATCAACAGCCAAGTAAAAGAAAAAAACAAGTGAAATGGATGTGCTTTGAGTATAGAAACTTTTTTATACACTTTAAGCTAAAGTCCAATTAAGTTGATTATAAGGGTACAAAATCTTAAGAGCAGTTTGGTCATTCGCGTTTGAGATACTAAAGTGAAACTTATACTTAATCTTTCACTGTACATTTAAGTTAAGCATTGCTACCAACGGCTATGAGGATTGCAAACTGCATCTTTGTATCTCGAAAAGTATCAACACTGGCAAACAATTTCGCAAGCAGTTCTTGAGCAGCTCATCCAATTATGTGCCAGAAGAATGACGTCGATGGCACTTCCCAGCAATGTCGCAAAATTAAGCATAGTGGTGTAGCATCCAACGAAGAGTTTGAGCCAAATACGCTTAAATCTGACGAAAAAGTCAGCCAAATCAAACCACCAGCCAAATTAGTAAAATACTCTATTCTTGCATCTACTAAGAGCTTATATGCATTTTCTGACAGAAGAGTCAGTTTGGCAGACTCATACAGCCAGCTAGTAACAAAATCAGCAGAATACAAGATTCTACTCGAAACTGCAGCTGAAAGAACTATGGGATTCAGCTTTACACTTTTAAGTCTGACGAAGAAGTCAGCCAAAGCGTACTGAAAGACAGTAACCAACGGAGCGAGATGATCAATCCTAGTATCTACACAAAACTGTAGCTGGAAGAACCCGAATATCTTTGGGCTGCAGCCCTATGCGTCTAAATCTGACGGAGCAGCCGGCCGGTATATGGTTTTATACCAAACCTATTCGGACTCGTGCCCGTTTTTGTGTCTCCATTTTATATTGATCACATATGACCCTTTATCTTATTTATTATTATATTATACATTTTTGGTGGCTTCGGGAGTAAGGCAGTTCTAACAGATTTGAAATGGGGCTGTTGCCTAAGCCCAGTCACGTATATGTGCTACGGCAATGTATCATTTTTTTTTCAGTAAGACTTAGGCCTTCATATTTCAGAATTATTATAATATCTTTCTGTAGCAAGTCGGCAAGTATAATATGCTCAAATGTAGCCACACTTGGAAATATGGAAGCTTTAAAAAAGAGTTCGTTTAACGAAACATATTGAAATTGTTTACTCGGCATGCTGCTTGGTTTTTGCACAAATAACTTTCTGTACCCCTTATATTTTATTTATAGTGTATAAAAAGCGCACGAGCAAGGCAATTCAACATTTTAGCTTTTCACTTTTTATTGCGTGCCATGGTAAAGTGAAAACTAGTGCATATATATTTAAAAATATATATGTTTTTGTATATATATACTGCTCAGTATATACATATTTTTCTACCAAAAATCTATGTCAGAAGTTGCTCGACTTTGCTGCAGTTACCCCTCAACAAACTGCCGCTCGAAAATGTCTTCTTTTATGGCGGCGCTACGAAACAGAGGTCATAAACCCTCTACGACTGACCAGAGTCCGCGGCAGTATAAAAATTTTCCTTTTTATATGCACAAAAATGGCCAACGAGCAAAAACATTCTTCGACTACAATTATTCAAGTTTTGCAGTTTATGCTCAAAAGTTGAATGCAAAACTTAAATGTTTTGTTTGTTTTTGGAATATTTTTATTTGTGCAACTTTTACTATAGTTTGTTTTTGCTTTTGTTTTGCTTTTATTTGCATTTTGGGCGCAACTGTTTTAAAAAGTAACTTAAAGTGTATGCTTGAAGCGGCGCAAAGCACAAATTTATCAAATTATTTGCGGGCAGAGAGATATGCGTTTACGAAGCAGTTTGTATTTAAACTTTTTAGCGATGATTAAGGAATACTTTGTGAAGTTAGTTGGAACTTACTTCAAGTTTATGAAAAATAGCTAAGGTAAGGCGGTTGGCAGCTAAAGCAAACACACATTTTAAGATTAATGCAAGCCGCCAAAATCCAGGTCATAAAGGTCAATCAAATAGACAAAAAAAAAATTTACAGTGACAACGAAAGCCACGGAAGGAAGGCAGACAATAAAAAGCAAAAAAAAAAAACGCCAAAACTGGGAGCAACCAGCTAGCTTGATTAATGAAATGGAATTCCAGGAAAAAGCGGCAAATAGCTCGAATAAAGCCAAAAACTGCTATGATTAATATCATACAAATGATACTTTGACCTCAGACGCGCACGCACAACGAAGGAAGAGAGCATTAAGAGCAATATAAAGAGACGCAAACATAGAGTGACAAAGGGTAGAAGACACAGTAAGGACCTAGTCACACACAAGTAGACATTTATACACTGCCACGGCTGTGCTGTCCAGCAGCAGAGCGCTGACTAGTCTTGCATAAATGAATAAATGAATTCAAGTAGCCGTAGAATTAGTTGCACCTGACCCCCACGCTACAACTTTTACAGGACCTGCCTGCAGGTGTAGTGCTATATGACACGTCATATAGCCAAGGGCTAGCAACAAAGTCAGTTGGAGTTAGCTTGGCTACCCAAAGCGCCAGAGGCTTAAAGGCTAATGAAAATAAACGCTTAAAAAATGTGCAGCTTAATAGTCAATTAGCAGTAGACAAAGGACCAGCAGCAAACAAAAGCAAAAATCCTCGGCAGAAATCAACAAACAATGTTCTTCCATACAGCAGACTAAGGCAGAGCAGTTAGCATGGCCTGCTGCCAATAGAATTGGAAATGGAGCAAGACGCGGCGTAGAAGTGAAGGTAATAATAAAGCCTAGCCTACAGGCGTCTAGGGAGTGTTCTAGTGAAAGTGAAGCTACACTCGAGGAAAAACTGTGGTGCTTCAGAAGAGAATAACTTGGCGCAATTGCTGTTTGATTTGGTGGAAAAGGGCTTAAGATATGGGCAAGGGGGAAAGATTTGTTTTTGAACAATTTGTAATGAAATATTTATTGGGGCTTAAGTCGCTGGCATAGCTAGCAAATAGACACTATTTGACTAAAGAAATCTCAATTAAGATATCTCCAAGCTCGCCTTTAGAGCGATGACCAGAATATAGGGTGAACATATATTTTTGTTTTTATCTTATGCTCAGAATCTTAAATTTCCGTTGCCGATGAAACAACATCATGACCAGTCGGTTTATTTGTTTAGTGGTATATCAAGCATTGCAATTCCTTCTCGCAAAAACTTTTCGCCGTTCAGTCGGTTCCTAGCTACAATTTTATACAAACGCTCCGTAGTCTTTTTAGTTCGATCAACCGCGCTTGTCTTTTGCTTATTTTATAAGGATTTGCAATAAAGTGTTTGAAAAAAAAGAGAAAAAGGTTCTGCAACACTAAATTAGGACACAAGCAGAATGTTCGGCGGAGACCATAACGCAGCCTACATTGACGACAACATCAGCAGGCACCAACACCAAGATACTCCTATAATTCTATTGGCAAGCTCTCCAGTCGGTTCCTAGTTGCCCAGCAAAGTCTCTTCAGTTAAGTCAACTGAGCTGCAGTAGAATATTGTACAAAATTTTTATATGACTTTAATTTATAACTCGAAATGGATTAAATGGATTTAATTATTCCATAACCTAAAATTTTGTAAGATTTTAATTATTAACTTGAAATTGATTTGAAATCTGAAAAAGTTTACATTGCTTTAAACTGGTCTTAATTCTTTGAAAAATTTTATTGACATAATTGACAACGTGAAATGGATTTAAAGTCTAGTTTCAATTCTTCAATCATCTAAATTTTTTTAAGATTTTAATTGACATGAAATGGATACAAAATATACTTTCAATTTTTCTATAATCTCCAATTTTAGACATTTTGAGACTTTATTGCTAACTGAAATTGAAATGGATTTTAATTGTATATTCAATTCTTCTATAATCTAAGATTTTATATGATTTTAATTGATAACATGAAATGAATTCAAACTTTAATATAGTTGAAATTGCACTAAAACTAGGTTGAAGTCTTTTGGAATACAAATTTTTTTAGCTTTTATTGCTTTTATTGTAAACATTTATTTTTTCTGCATCACAAGCACTTCTAGCTGCCAATTAGTCTGCTTCCACAGCTGAATAGCTGTTCGTTCCATTATTTTTTTTCTCAAAGTGTAGCTGCCGTTGCGTATAAATTACAATTAAGTGTAATTAATCATGGCCTAGAGCCAAAGTGTGCTGCACAAGGACCACAGACGACGTTGACTGGGTGCCTTAGACTTGCCCCAACGTCAAAGTCCAGACCAGGGACTAGAGCAAAGCGCTAAGACTGCAGATTGGTCAACCACATGACAGAGTGGCCAAAACTAAGTGAGGAGTATTGGTATGAGCATAAAGAGAGCCACTTAGCAAACAGCATCAACAGCAACTGTCAGCCTAAAAGTATGCCACAAATTTTGCAGAAGTGTGTGTAAGAGAGTATGTGTGTGGTGTGTGTGGTGTGTGTGTTAAAGTGTGTATGTGTGTGTTGCTGTCGCTTTTAATAGCTAAAGAAAATGGCTGACGTTGGGCCGCTAGTTGACACCGTTGTGTTTGCGTATGTGTGTGTTGGCGTGTGTTGGTGTGTGTGCTGCCAGACTGACCAAAGCAAAAGGGAAATCAATGAACGCCGCAGCAGGCCAAGGGCCGGAATAACACAACAAAGTACACACATACACACACATACATGACCAGAAACACATAGATACATAGATAGACAACACACACACACCCATAATACCTGCAGAAGAAGACGGAAAGAGAACGAGAGAGGGAGTGAGAGCGAGCAAGCGAGTGAAGCTCACTCAAAGGTTCGTTCAGTTGGAAAAATTATTGCGCCAGAAGTAATTCTATAAAGAAAGCTGTCAACTCTCGCGTTCGATACTCTCCAAACGCTTTTCGTACTTTACTGTGGTTTTGGTTGTGTCTGCAAATAAGTAAAAAATTTTCTGCTTTTACTATGGAATTTTCCTATTAAATATGGCCGGAGTGTTTTTTTTAACAAAATGTATGGTGGCAACGATTGCTGCTCGCTGCAAAACGAAACACGCTATTTTTGGTCGCAGTTATTTGATATGCATAATGAATATGCCGGGTATTATGTCAACTCGATAGACTGACACAATCGATTTTGGGGTGACATCCCGTAGCTATTTACAGCTCGACCAGCGAGCCCAAAACAGTCAGGTGAAAGAAAGGTGAGCGCTGTAGTAGCTTGTAATGGACTGCCAAAAATATTCGATTACCAGCATCGAATTTTCGGTTATTTAGGTTGCGTGGCGCCAACTTAGGTAGGGGCCAAAAAAGGGTTAGGTAGCAGCCAAAATGGAAATTTTAAAATAAACTTAATTTGATTAGTTGGGTTCATTCACACAGACGCAAACTCACACACCAACACACACACACACTAAGTCAGCGCAGTGGCAATCGTCAACATTTTTCAGAAAGCGGCTAAAACTTGAGCAAAATTGATTTTATTTTTTTTTATATATTTTTTAACAGAGTTTTATTTTTAAACATAACTCAATAATAAACTTTGGCACTTTTAGCCATAATAAAGTGGTTAAGAGTGCGAGTTGGCTGGCAGCGCCACACACACACACAGTGAGAGAGTGTGAGAGAGAGAGAGCAGCATAGAGAGCCCGCAGAGATAAGCAAGATTTGAGCTGTGCTTGGTCTGGACTCGAAAAGGGTA
Organism: Chymomyza procnemis; assembly: GCA_035046065.1. Taxonomy (NCBI): domain Eukaryota; kingdom Metazoa; phylum Arthropoda; class Insecta; order Diptera; family Drosophilidae; genus Chymomyza; species Chymomyza procnemis. The sequence continues at coordinate 3,460,591 of JAWNOJ010000026.1, forward strand.
GCATGCTGCGCAGCACTGAAGCTTGAAATTTATGTTCACGCCTGCATTGTTTGCCTCGTAGCTATATTACTCGATGGTTTTGGTCTGGGCAGCTGTCACCAGCACACACACACACACACACACCGATATATATATAAACACACACAGATACACTAACACAAGGACTTCCTTTATTGCAGCAGTTTTCGAGCAGTTCGAGGAACTAATGATGTTTATCTTTTCACTTTTTTTTTTGCTGCCACTTTCGACTATTCGATTCTTTTTATTGCATTTACTTTTGTATTATTTAATGGGCAAAGCAGAGAAAAAAAAAACAGAAATTAAATTAAATTCATGTTTTTAGTTTATTTACATAAAAATTTGCCGCAAAGTTTTTGGTCAATTAGCTAATTAAAACAATAAACACATTGTAAAAAGGTGCTAAATTTATGCTAAGCTAAGAATGTATAAATAAACTAATTAATTAGGATATTAAATATTTATTATGCTTTGGTGTCGATTGGCGTTAAGGAATAAAAATAATATGTACAGTAGGAAATCAGAAGAACTTACGAATGCTAGAATGCATTTACAGTTTTAAATAATTCACGCAGTTTCTATGATGGAATAATTGAAAAGTCGATGCAAGCCCACTGGGAAAACTGATACAAATTTATAAAACTCAATAAATGGAGTTGGCCAAAAGCCATAGAAAATAGAAAAGACCAAAACACACTTTGTGGTACTCTTACTGGTTACTATCTAAATCGTTCTCTTCTCCTCAATAGCCTAAACTTGAAACACCTACTGACAAAGTGTTCAGGGCAAAATTTTCTCCAGAAATTTACATAAAAAAATAAAGTAGAAGAACACATAAACCCGTATCTCTTAACACTTTGCGATGGTATAAATTTTAAATATAGGAGATAGCTATTTTCTAAGTTAACCATAACTTATAAAATATCATTAGATTAGGATACACTACGCTACCGTGACCCACATGTATCTATTTTATGCCTGGGTCTTACAATTAACGAGGGCAAGACAAAGCATATGCTGTCTTCAAATAGCAATGCACGGCGCCTAGACTCACATGCAATAGCAGGCGGTTATACTTTTGAAGATGTCCAGGAATACATGCAGCTTGTCATCGCCGTGAACACCGACAATAATATCAGCCTGGCCAATACTTATCTACTATGGTCTGGGTAGACAACTGTATAGCAGGGATCTTGATCTAGATCGACAAAATTAACGCTCATCTTGTCCATGCTCTCATATGGAGCAGAATCATGGGTTGTGTCTCGGACGGATGCAGCTGCGCTTAAAATTCTTCGCAAAATCTTTGCTGCCTTACGGACTGCGGACAACTATCGCAACCGAACGAACCATGAGTTGTACAACGACAACGGCCTGTATTGGCTCGGCCATGTCTTTCGCATGGACGAAGGCACTCCAGCGTAGAAGGTTCTCGAATCGAACGCAGACGAAGGTAGACAAATCGGACGACTAAAGCTCAGATTGAAAGTTCAAGTGGAACAGCAGCGATTCTTAACTTGAAGTGACCAACTGGAAAAGCACCGCATAAAGCTGAGGCGCCTGGAGAGAGCTAGTGAGGTCGGCCCTATAACGGGTTGTGATGGAGAAGGCTCACTCAGAAAATGCGCCTGGCGAGAGCTATCTATAAACCGATAGTGGGCTGTGATGGGCCACTAAAGAAAAGTAATGTATATTTTGTATTTCATATTGAAAAATACTGGAATTTTTTAAATTTTCAAGAAGAAACTTATTTATAGAACATAAAGACATTGAGGTAGTACTTGACCTACGTGAAAACATTCAACGATACAATTAAAAATAAAGAACGGGAAATAAACATAATTTGTCTGCAATTAAACACAATGTTGCGAACTCCATCGATTATTTAACAAACTTCCCATACAGCTTATATTATATTAATAATAACACTAATAAAAACGTTGATACGGTAATAAGCGCAGATAATATCAATGAATATTAAATATGCTGAGCTTTAAGGTAACAAAACATTAAGTGCATTTACATAAACGATTAAATTAAATTTGCAACGAAACGACAAAAAGTCATTTAAACGATTTAACTGCCTACGTCGAGGCATGTGTGTGTGTGGGAGTGCAACGCCTACATCATTTCGAAGATACATCCATCCGCAACTAAATCAAATAAAGCTGTACTTAATGGAACTGCAAGAAGCCAAATAAACATAAGTATAATAAATATCTGCTTTAAACTCGCATTTAACATGGAAAATAAAAATAAGAAACTTTGCATATTTTAAATGTCGAGTGCTTAAAGTCGCATAAAAATAAGGAGCACCGAAACCGAAAAAGAAATGCGCTGCGTCAACTTTTTGCCAGGTAACCGTAACTGCGGGGTATGCCTTTGGGCATACTCGAAAGGAATACAACGTCTACGGCGCGGACGTTGTGGGATGCAACAAAATGAACATGAAATACATCGCCTACGACAAGGACGACGAGGACACACCGGATCTACGTTCAAGAAGCTGACGTCGTTGGCACAGTATGTAATTCAATTTGGGCTTTAAATTGCAAACTGTACCGGATAAGGGGAGAGTATGGGGCTGCGATAGCTTGCGACGCACATCAAGGCGCGGAACTGGTGTGTGACAATGCTACAAGGATATCACTAGCGCGCGCAAAAAAAAGGCACACATACACTCGCCAGAGGGCGCCAGAAGCCGCACGGCAGGACCAACAGCTCACTTACTTGCTGCATGTATATCCCACAGACAGCTTGAACTTTTAATTAAAATGCATTACATGTGAGTGCGTTGCATATAAATTGATTGAGTGCAGTTTAAGTTAAGCAGCAGCACGGCCTAACGGTAGGGCACGGCCAAAGTAAGTGTTGTAAAACAGCAATAACAATAATAATGTAAAATAAAAAGCAAGTGCAGTGTTGGATAATACCGAATGCCAGAAATTGCACTTAATGCGCCATGCCAAAGATGGATTAATTAACGATTGTTATTTTATGCAATGCAAATAAAAAACATCGACAAAATAAAGAGCAAAAATCCGGAGTGCAAACGAAAGAAGCATAAAATCAGATGGCAACGTCAGTAGTATATTTGCTCACAATAAGTAAAATGAGCTGGGGGACTGCTGAACGGGTAAATGAGTTGGTGATGTGAGCGCTTTGGAGGTGAGTATGCCTGCCGATGTTGCGAAACGTTAGGGACGAATACTATCAAGTGGCGGCGATAAGGTAGTTCTTTTATTTGCACCAGATACTTAACGATTTTTTGGAGGTGTGGTGTATAATGTAGATGCTGTTTGGATGACGATTAAGTACTTCGCTTAGAAAAGCTATCACCACGCTGCCGAGGCCCACAAGAAGACTAACAAAGCTCCATTAATAAGACATTTTATGTGAACTTATGTAGAATAGGCTTTGGTTAGTTATAAACTGAAGCCCAGTGCAACAAGCAGCGACGCCGCCCATGTCCAACCAAACCTTGCCTATCACTATACGATGTGATGATTACAGCCATTATTCATTTGGCATGAGAAGCTTTGCTCACTCAATAACAACTCACTCTCTCATGCTTATGTCACTCACTTTATCGCTTTGCATCTCTTTGTCGCTTCGTAGCACTTTGTCGCTTTCCATCTGCAAGCAATCAAATTTATTTTAATGAAGCTAAATATTCTTTCTGTATACCTTTTGGTATAAATAAGGATTAGAATTTAGAATTAAGTCCCAATATTAATAAATGCAGAATAAAAACAGATGTCGCATTCAATCGAATGATGTATGATGATGAGGTGTGCAACGACATATAGTAGCACAACGTCTGCTTTGGCTTGGCTATGTCGTTCCTATGAACAAAGACGCTCGAGCGAAGAAGGTGTTCAATGCGAAAGCCGACGAGGGTACGATCAAAGCTTACAGGGAAAGACCAAAGGGAGGATCATCTATCTTCACTTGGAGTTATCAACTGCAGAAGACGCGCTTATAGCAGGAACGCATGGTGAGAGTTAGTGAGTTCGGCTGCAGCCCGATAATGGGTTGGGATGGCCAACTAAAGTTAAGTAAAGTAAGAATAATAAAAAAAACCGACTACTCAGAGTAAATTAACCCTTCCCAAAAGTATTTCTAAATTGTACTATGAATGGATTAAAAATTGATGCGATCGAATAATGGTCCTCCTCATGGAAAGTCAAAATTATGTATCGGCTACTTTTTCAAAAATGTTAATATCAATCTCATGCCAATTTCGTCTTAGCAAAAATCACGACTCACGCACACATCGCTAACACAGCTGAAGCAACTTAATACTCAATCTCTCTCTGTGTCTCTCTTTCACGTTCAGCATTTTGCTCATACGGCTTACTTGCAGCATGCTGCACAATCGAAATCACCCGTCGAACGCAATTAAGTGAAGTTTCCGAACTTGTTGTTTTTGTTGCAGTTACAGTTGCAGCGATTTTATACTACGGTTTTGTTGCTGCAGCAGTCAATGCATTTTTGATTTATTCCAACTCAATTTTACTTAAATTTTCTTCAAGACCCGCGCCGCAGGGGCCTCTAGATGTTGCAAATTTCGTCGCTGCGATTCACAAAAACTTTACACGAGCAAAACTTTCGACGAAAGTCGGCTGTGAAATTGAATTTGTTTTCCAATTAAATTAGCACAATTGAAATGGTAAAAGTAAAGAAAATTAACCCAAAATGTGCATTATGAAAATGTGAGCGCGCGCGACCTCTCTGCCTCTGCAAAAAGTTGGCTTAGAAAACTCATAAACCGGAAGTTGTGAGCATTTTGTTTGACAGACAATGCTTGCAAGCCACGGCGCGGGGCGGGTGAGGTCGCAGTGTAGGGCTATACAAACAGCCTAGAAGTTGAAGACGCACGCTGCACGTAATTTTAATTGCATGTTTTGCCAGGTAGATCGCAAGAGGCGATGTATGGCATGGGGGATGCCGAGCCAACGCCAAAGTTTTGCTGCAATTGTTATTTCTGCAGCTCGACAACTTTTTTGCCACCTCCGTGCTTCTTGGCCGGTTTTCCGCCAGTTTCCTGCTGTACGGTGACGGGGGGCAAAAAATGAAACTTTTATACTTGCTGCGTGGCAAAGTTTTGCGGAAAATAAAATGACAGCAACGTCTTAGAGGCAGCTTAAAGCGCTTAAACTGGCAGCTGGCTGACTGGATTGCTCATACGACGCGTTGTCCCTGTACTTGCCAACATTTTATTTATTTCAGTTATTTGCGCGTAGTATTTTCTTTTTTATTTTTATTATTTTTTTCTTGTTGGATGGGCCAAGAGTCAAAGTCAAGGCATACAATTTATCAGCGCTTTGTGGCAGCTTCAATGTTAGCGGGCAACTGGCCAAAAATTGATCCAAGGTGCGGGTCAATTTAGATATGGAAATTGTCCAATTTGCTTTGGGCGCCAAAATGCACTGAGCGAAGTCTGTGCAGGCTTAAGTTGAATTTATTATGAGAAGTGAAGAATTGTTGGCATCGGAATATAAAAGAAAGCTTTAAACTGGTGGCCAACTTTTCAGCCAGAATATGTTCGAAGCTCCCTAAATGAATGAAAAATTTACTACAAATGCACAAAAAAAGCTTTAAAGTGTGAGAAATTTTTAAAAATAAATTTATATTTAGAAAAAATTTACTAAGAAGAAGAATGTCAACCACAGCATGATCAGTCTCAAAATATTTTGAAAATAAATATTTAAATGTAGTAAATAAAATAATATTAGTAAATCTTTCACTTAGAAATTAATTCAGAAAATATAAGGTAAATCGTAAAAATTATTATAATTATTATGTTATAAATACAAATAAAAAGCTAAATTGAAAATTAAAATTAAACTAAGAAATGACAAAAGTTAAAGTCAGTTTTAAAATAGTAATAAAGAATATATATTATTATAATAAATAAAATAACTAAAAAATAATAAATAAATGTAATGGAAACAAGAAAAATGATATGATAAAAAAATGTATGCAAAATTACTAAAAAAAAATTATTAAAAAATCAGATCTCTAAAATCTCTCAAAAAATGTTTAACCTATTCATTTATTTATAAACTACTTCTTGTAAAAGTAAAACAAAATAAAAAAATTCATAGCAAATTGCACTCCCTCAAAGCCATTTGGCGAGCACTCTCGCACTTTCAAGCATTTTGCTAACTATGCGCTTGACTTACTTGGCAGCATTAAAGTTTCGCAGCACCTTGAAGGCTTCAGATTTATTTGCGCCCAAACTCCAACCTCCAATCTACAACACGTAATTTATCGCCCAGTGTACTGGAAGCAATGACTTATGCACTGACTTGTAGCAAATCCCAGCTGACCTTAGCCCAAAATTGTGATTAAAATTATTTTTATGATCAATTCGGTCGTGACTTGAAACGCGGCACTAAATTAATGCCATTCAAATGGCCGCCGCCTCCACGCAGCAGGAGCTGGTCAGTGAAACCCGAGGGTGAAACCTGAGCGTTATATACATAGATATGGGATTAGGTATGCCTCGAATTTCGCAATGGCGGCAATAAAACGTTTTGAGTAACGCACGAAAAAAAAAATGAAATGAAAATGTGGGCAACAAAGGGACACGCGCCAGCCAGCCATACGCGCCGTGTCCTGAGGCCAGCTGCCGTGTACAAGCAGTTGTGCACGGAGTGAGGAGGCGTGAGGAAGAGTGGGCGCGCACGAGCGTCGTCGTAAAACAAAATAAACACTTTAAGGCGCAAAGTCATAAAAAGTCGTGTTAAGAGAGCAAAAAATGCGCGATGTTTGCATGTCAAAGACATTTTCACCAAACTAACTAGCAAACTACACACCAACACACACACACTGTCAGAGTGGGAAAGAGAGTGAGAGAGCGAGGTAGAGAGACCTTTTGTATCTGTGCGAGAGTGTGTGTGTGTAGCTGGTGGCACGCCATTTTGTATGTGCTTGCTTAACGCACTTCCGCTTAAGGCATGGACAACTGTTGCTGCCACGCAACGTTGAGCTTTGTTTTTGTGCGTTCGTTGAGGCGTTGAGTGGAGGGAGCAACTTTTTTGTGAAATGGCAAATGGAGGAAGCACTGGAAGCACTCGGAAAATGTACAACTGACATTTCCAAATACTCCGTGCCTCTGACACTGGCCAAACTGACTGCAAATGAAATGTCAATCTTTGCAGCAAATCAAATACTTGAAAAAAAAAATTGCGTATACGCAAATGCGAGATAAGTCAGTGTGCGACGTTGGAATACACTATGCATGCATTTTGTGCAAGAAATCGAATTTGCTATGTGAAACTGCTATATGTTTCAGGATTTCTTGTGAAACTGTGGTTAAATATGTGTGGCCAAGGGGTGCAAGTTCTTCCAGTTACAACTTCGATTATATGAAAGGAAACAGCTAAGGAAAATTTTGTGCAAGAATTTATCGATTATTCAAATTCATTCGATCATCGATACTACTCTGTAAGAATTTTGGTCTAATGCGTGTGGTCTAGGACTAAAAGTGCTTTGATCAGCAACTTCCATGATAAGGAAAAAACTATTTGTGCAAGAACGGATTGAAACATTTCAATCATTGTTAGCGATTGATATTATAAACTTCTTTATTTCTGTAGCCATTTAAGTCTAAGGCCGAAATTTCATACTGTAACAACTTCGATTTTAGCAAACTTCATTTCTTCCTTCTATAAGTCTTTCATATGAAATTGTTGTTAGAAGAACTTTTGGGAAAATTTTAGTCATACTTTTAAGAATATTTGCCAAAACACTGTGCTAAGGCGAATTCGCAACATATGAAGAAGTACAAGTTAAAAAGAAAAGATATAAATATATATGAATATAGTGACTTATTCATAGTGCCAGCTCTGAAATAGTACACTAGAAACATGACAACTTATTATGTAACTTTAGGAGGCTTAAGAGCATGCCGAAATATTTTGTAGGCGAAATTGAATCTTGCAAGAGAGCCGCAGTGATAAGCAAATGAATAAATAAACCAAGCCACCACTCGAAATCAAAGCGTGGAAACTGTAAGACCATCGGCGTGGTCGAGATTTCATTACTGAATCGGCATTAGTCCTAAGTCAGTTTAGAATTGAGAGTTCAAACGATTTGTCGTGGTTCTTAATTTAAGCTCACAAATTTGTAACTCTTGTTTGTTTCAATTAAATATCGTTTTTATTTTTAACTGACTTAGAAGTTAAATAAATGTATTTCCCTTGATTATGCTCATTGCTCCAAAAGGCGAAACATCGAGCTAACTCTATTAATAGTAATTCGAGAAGAACAGTGAATCGACAGCTTACAGCCGAATCCCAACGGAGGTGCTGCGCATCCGGCTTAGAGGAGTTACCACTACGCTACCGAGAGCCATGAAGTGGCCGATTACTGCTTAAATTATCGATTTTTTCATCATACAACTATAGGTTTGAAACTTTTTGTAGTGAATTTGCGAAGCTTTCGAAAAGTATTTGCTCACACTGTTTAGCAGCTTTAGCACAAAAATTGAGCAAAACGCACTACAGTTCAAAGTATCCCATACAACCGAAAGAGATCCATTTTGAAAATGCTTTGTACAACTAGTCGTCGCATATTTTTCTTCCAAATCCATAGACCATTTTACTCTAGAAAAAATGTCGTATCAAAGGCAAAAATTTTTCAAAAGCAACTGTCATGCATCTATCCATCAATCAATCATTGCGTGTTTGCCAGCTAGAATCTTAGCCCGTCCATCAGCGTTCATGGCTGCTACAGTGGCATCGGGGTCCGCCTGCCTTAGATTCCTTCCTGTCGATTTACATGCAATTTATGCAAAATGTTGACATTTAATCGTTTGACTTTTTGCAAGCTTTAATATTTGCTTTTAAGTTTAGCCAAATGGCAAGTGAAAATGCAAATAGATTGTATACAAATAAAGCAGAGTTGGCAAAGGGTTGTAGAACTGTTGAATGGCTTAGTCTGACGGGTTGACGGTGAAGTAGAGGACGGAGGGAGTAAAGGTTTGCAGAGCTGCTTAATGGCTGTTGGCTATTGTGGTTGCAAAACCAGTTAAATGGCTGTTGTAAGAGATTTAGGAAGAGATTAAAAGCTTTACAGCTGTCGGCTAGTTTTTCATCAATAATTTTCAAGGAGTCGAATTTCCATTGATTAAAAATGCTTGCCAGGGCTGCAAATGTGGGATTGAATGAAAGGTTTTTTAGTTTGAAAAGTATTTAGTACGAGTTGCAAGTCTTAATAAGTCACTTAATGTAAAAGATTATGAAACGTATATACATTTTTCATCATCGGGGCATTAAAAGCGACATATCGATTAGAAAAAATAGTTGAATCGGACACATCCCCATGACAGACAGCAGAACTATAGCACGTGCAGCTCTTGAATGGAACCCCATTGCCAATCATCGCAGAGGGAGTCGAAAGACTACTTGAAGACGGATAATAATCAATCGTTTGACAAGTTAAGGTTTTTAGCTAACTATAGCGAAAGCTGGAAGTTATTCGTAAATAGAGAGTACGCCTTATGCTTATTTAAAAAAAAAAATAATTTTTAATTGAATGAGTTGGGGGACCTTAAGTACAGTCAAAATAATCATCGAATACTTATCAGAGTTAAAGTTCCGCTTTATGCAAAGCATGAATCTGCGCCATATTTCCGCCAGGACTCTCTACACCAAGAGCTCCCCTTCGGTTCACGCTCATCGAACCAAAACTTATTATAAAATTTTTGGCATATTTTCAGCCCTGATATTTACATTATTGGTCATTTGTGTTATTTTTAAATATGGCAAATTTTGTAAACATTTTATGTAATAATTTATTTGCATTTTGTTTATTTATTTATATTAAAATTGTAATTGTTTGTTGTAGTTGTTGACATAGATGGCTCTTGTGGATGTTGTTGATGTTTGATTTAAATGCGTGTTGCGTCAGTAAATAATCAAATTGTATTCCAAAAAGCAATTACTAGAGAATTGTTTATATAAGCACGACGTGCCACGTTGCGTATGAGTAATGCGTAGGGAACTTCAAATAAAATGAAGTCAGAAGCATTTATTTTTACATAAGTTCCAAGTGTACAAAATGCGCCGAACGATTATGCTAATGAGCTAAGACTTCGACGACTGAAAGTCGTGGGGGTCATGGATCATGCTTGGTTTGCTAATATGTCAGGCAGAACTGATTTGGGCCACACATAAGTTCGCTGCTACTCATAGATGACATGGCCGACATTGCTTTTGGCATGCACAGCACGTAGCTATAGAACATGAATCTGGCTAATATAATTATATAAAAAGAACTAGTAGCAGCATTAGGGCTGGCTAAATAAACGAAATAAAAAACAATTGAATTTTGAAGCGAAAAAAGGTTTCAATTAAAGTAAAAAGCAAAAAGTATGCAAAAAATGGCGTGTGACTAAAAGCAAATGGCGCCAAACTTGGCTAATGCCGAATAAAAAAAGGGTTAAGCGATTACCAGTAAAGCAGACGGCGGGAGCGCATGGAGCGATAACTAAGGCAACTGAAAGCAAGTCACCCAAGCAGTGGCAGTGGCAGCGTTGCCGGAAGTTGCCCTTAGGCCTAAAAAGCAAAATGCCGCCAAAAATGGCAGCCAGCAACTAGAGACCGCTGGGGAGTTGAGCTGTGAGTGAAACCAGAGTTTGGCAGGAAGTGGGGAGAGTTACATTGCGTGGCTTACATGTATAAAGGGCAACTAAAGTCAAAGACAAAAGCGTAACTAAAACCGAAATGTAGGAGTAGACTTAGTCACAGGCACACATTATCTTAATTATGTTGGTTTCTATCGATTTGGCGAAAGACAATGCGAGATGTGAGTGGATATTGGGGGTATATGTGGTGATAGTTATTGTGATGTACAAACAATCGTGAACTAAGCTCGATTTGTCAAAAAGAAAATTCATATTTTCAGAAACTTTGAAATCAGACTTTCGATTTTAAATGGATAGCATAGAGACGCTGTAGAGCCAGTGAGTTTGGGCCGCGGCAGCGTAGTGATTGCGTACTCGCCGCTACATCCGAAGTTCGATTCCACACGCTCTTTATCTAGGAAAATTTCTATATTGCTGTTCGGATTCGGCTATAAACTGTAGTTTGTGCTCACTTCCAAAAGCCATTAATAACGATATCATCATGCACAGCGTTTGGAGCGAGGACCACAGTCAAAAGAAATAAATTGATTTGTTTTATAGAACCAGTGATTATCAAAAAAGTTCATTTTCCTCCAAAAGCTTTCCAAGCATTTTGCTTCCAGAGCCGTTATAAAGAGCCACTGAGCGGCATCAAAATTAAAAAATTTTAATTTTCTTCAAAAGCTTTCCTAAAATGTTCCTACCAGAGATCCTTAATACAGCTAGTGATTGGATATCAAAATTCGAAAAAGGTAATTTTCCTTCAAAGCTTTCCAAACAATCTACTGTCAGAGATTCTATAGAGAAACAGTAATTGGGCTTCGGAATTCAAAAGGTTAGTTTTTTTCAAAGCTTTTTAAACATCGTCCTTCCAAAGGCCTTGTATAGAGCCAGTGAGTGGGTATCAAAATTTAAAAAAATTAACCAAAAGCTTTCCAAAAATCTTCCTTCCAGGGACCTTATATAAAGCCAGTAATTGGGTATCAAAATTCAAAAAAGTTAAATTTTCTTCAAAAGCTTTCCAAGTACTTTCCTTCTAGATATCTTCTATAGAACCAGTGATTGGGTCTTAAGAATTAAAAAAAGTTTATATTCCACCAAACGCTTTCCTTCCAGAGATCTTACAGAGAAACATTAATTGCGTTTGAGCATTAAAAAAAGTTAGTTTTCTTTCAAAGGCTTTTCAAACGTTGTACTTCCAAAGGCCTTATATAGCGCCAATGAGTGGGTATCAAAATTTAAAAAAGATTTCCAATCTTCCTACCAAAAATCTCTAATAGAGCCAGTGATTGAGTACCAGAATTTAAAGAAGTTAATTTTCCCTTAAGAAATTGCCCTGCACTTTCCTGCCAGATATCTTTTATAGAGCCAGTGATTGCACATCAAATCTCAAAAATTCCACCAAAAGCTTTCCAAAAATGTTCCTTCCAGAAAACTTATAGAGAACCAGTGATTGGGTATTAACAAAAGAGTGAATTGTACTCCAAAAGTTTTCCAAAAATGTACTTTCCCAAGATCGAATAATCATGTAATACATACAAGATTTATTTTTTTTTGCCAAAAATCACGAATTCTGCCTTCGTATAAATAAAACAGTATATAGCTTTTGGCTCGCCATTTATTATGCTCGACTTGGGCGTGCGACAAACTGCGGTGGCAACGCGTCTTCCATTACATTTCAAAGAGAACTGCAAACCGACAACTCAGCGCCCATAAACAACGAAAAAAAAATGATACTGACAGCTACTATCGATGTGTGTTTGTGTGTGTTCGCTTACCACTCTCGACTGGGAACAAAATGTACAGCTCAGCAATACAACTTTTCAAGCCTTTAGAATTCAGGCAGTCCTGTGTATTCCCCCTTCCCCACATTCCGCTGCCAGGATACATTTATTTTAGGCACGTGCGAGAAAAAAAGAAGAATTGTGCCAAAGCAAAGTGAAATTGATTGGGTGCCAGATGCCAAAGAAATGAGCCGAAAACAGTCGCAGATGGCATAAGTTCCCGCACACACACACACACACACACACACACGCACACGCATACGCACACACACATACTTAAACGACACATACTCACATAGCGGGCGGCACTTTTCTAAAACAACGCCCCAAGTAAAAAAAACCCTATCCAGAAATTCAGATACTTTGTTGTTTTGTAATTAAAATGATGACGGCCGCCTTCCAAATCAAATCCAGAAGCAGCCAGCAAACAATGCCAAAGCGAAATTCTCCAACACTGGAGCAGGGGGGAGCGGGCAGCGTCTTTTAATAAACTGGAGAAGAGAGTAAATGAAATTTGATGCAAACAAAAGTGTTGGAAAAGTAAAGCAAAACTGTAAAACGGTAAGCTGATTGTCAACACACAGCGGGGGGAGCGCAGGGAGAGGAGGGGGGAATAAAACAGCTACCGTTACATATTAATAATACTCGCGGAGGAGAGACAGGAATGAGAGCGCGAGAGAGAGTTACAAATGGAAAGAGAAAAGAAAATGCGGTAGTGCACTTAGAGAAAATTGCTGTATTTTAATGATTGAAAGGAAGCTGATTTAAGAAAGATATTTCTTTTTCCCAAATTAGACTACTTTCTAAATTTATTTCTTTTTTGATCTTAGCAAATTTTAGAAATATGTCTCTAGCTCCAAGTTAGGCTACTCTCAAAATTTTTCTCTGGTGTTAGATCATATTAGAAAGATATTGCGTATACCAGATAAGGTTTCTTCCTAAGATAATCTCAATTGGTCTTAGTTTTACCTTTTTTTAAACTGGATTCTATGAATAAGTGGTTTTGGATGTTCAAATACACGCAAGTGCTGATTGCTTACAGCAAGATTTATAATATAAGATCTTTCAACTTATCAGAAATTATGCATTTATGTCTTACAGGAGGGAAGGAGTATATACAAGATCCAAATTCTTATTGGAAATTGTATAAATTTATATCCTGCTGCACAGAAATATAATACTACAACCCACATATTTATTTGAAGACAAAATAAGGTATTCACTAAAAACGCATCTCAAAAGAAAATTCTATCTTAAATTTTTCATCGAGCTTGTCATTTTAAGAGTAAATATTTCGTAATTAAGTAGATCTCTCTTTAAAAATAATGCACTTATAAAAAGATGTTGTATTGTTGGTTTTCCAGGTAAGCTTATTGCTCGGGGAGTAATTTAAGCAATATGGCTGATAAATTTTATGTGGAAAAAATATTGCAAAAAAAATACCTTTTATGATTTGTGTAAGTATTCATTGGAAGTAAGCTTAGCGCTCTCTTCTGCATAGATTCAGCTTTTAGGGTATGTACACCGAGCTATATTCGGAATAAAGATATTGGCATAAAATCCATAGACATTGAAGTAACTGAAGCGACGAAGGCAATTCCCAATTAAATCATGATAAACATTCAGCTATGTTGTTATTTCGTAAATCCAACGAATAAATGTAATAAATATAAAAAAAAACGAAAAAAATTGCATTTTACTTATTTATATTTTTATTTTTTAAAAATTACTTTGTGTATCAACTAAGAGAAACTTTTTTTCGATATAAAAAACGACTTCGTATTCTAATAAAGCAAATCTCAAAAAATCGTTAACTTATAAATAGATGTCGGACAATTAGTTTGCAAGGAATGCCTATGTTGATATTTCGAAAATAAAATAAATAAATAAAAGCAAAAAAAAAGAACAAAAATCAGAATATACCTATTATTGCTTTTCTTATGAAAAATAGATCGTTTTTGCACATAAAAACGATAAAAACGAAAGGCGGAGCATGGGCTTATCTTTGCTAACAGCTGTTCGCAGAGAACAGGGGCCTACGGTTTACAGACATATCCGAATGGCGTTATCATTTGCTAGTTATGTCAGTGCTAGACAAATGCAACAGTGCCGCAGGGTAGCAACCTTCGAGTTTAGAGGCAAGTACGCTACCACAATGCTACTGATGTCTATGTAAAATTTTCGATAAAAACGACTTCGTATTAATCCATCGAATTTATTTCCTTAGACAAGGTCATAGGAAGAAAATCTAAAACCAATCAGTCAAGATTAATTTCAGTAAGACAGAAGAATTTAAGTCCAAAAAAAAAAATTTGATTTCTGTACTTGAAGAAGGTTTAGCAAATCGCAAATTCAGCACAATAAAATGTAAAATATATGCATTTAAAAAGTTTTTTTTTCTCGTTTGATTAACTTTCAAAAGCGTTTAAATATTTAATGTTCTACTTAAAACACAGATGAGCTTAAAGTTAGCTGCTGATGAGCAAAACCGTAAATGCTAAGCTAAGCATAAAAATTTGCCGAAAATGCTTTTAAAATTGCTTAAACTATGAAATCAAAAATTCTTGTAAATAATTTAGAATTTTTAAAAAGCTAAAAATTGAAATTGTTTTTCTTTTCATATAAAAACTGCTATACCTATATCGTTTGTCTTATTTTATTTATTTGTATTATTTCAGCTTTTGTCTAAAATGGATTATATAATATAAAGAAAAATTTTAAGCTTTTGAAAAAATCGCAATTTTTAATAAAAATTTTTAATTTCATTATATAAGCAATTTTAAAAGCATTTTCGGCAGAATCTTAACTCTAGAAATGAAATCAAAATTTACTGGTAATTCTGGTTTGTTGTAAAGTTCAAGTTAAATTTAATTGATGATGCAGCAAGCAAGTTGATAAATGTTGAATTGCGCAGTTCCTGGGAATATAAATGTGCAGAAAAAGCAAAAATTTGCTCAAATAATAAAATCAAAAATTTCTATTAAAAATGTAGAGATTTTCTATGAAATGCAGCAAAAGCTTAAAATTTTGCGTAAGTTTTTCTTTTTATACCAAAGTGTGTTACTTGTCTTGATTTATTTGAATGTTTATTATAAACTTTATTCTATAATGGAAAGCGAGTTTCTGAAAATTTTTATAGACTTCTAAAATGAAATTCAAATTTACTCGAAATTATGGTTTGCTTCAGAATTGAACCATAAAGTTATGTGATGATGCAGTAGTTAAAGTCGCAATTGATAAATTCTGCACTTCTTTGGAATATAAATTTGGCAAAAATGATTTTACCCAAAATAGCTCAAATAATAAAGTCAAAAATTACTAATAAAAGTGAACATTTTTTAAAAAGCTTAAGATTTTGTTGAAGTTTTGCCGCAATACAATTTAGCGAAAAATTGCTTAAATAATAAAATAAAAAATTCTTGTTTAAAATTTAGATATTTTCAAAGGCTTAAGATGTGCAAGTTTTTGTTTCTTTATGAAACTGTTTTGTCTCTTCTCACTTGTCTGGTTCTATACTTAATATTGCTGTAAATATATTTTGTAATCGAAAGCAAATTTCAAGAATTTTTCATAAACTCGAAATTAAAATTTACTGGAAATTCCGTTTTTCCAGTCACCACAAAACAATTGCCTACTTTTTCGTTTAGTGTAATAATCCTTTTCGTATTTGTAATAATTCGCCTCTACCAAGTGGAAATAAATCTTAGCCAGTTTGCAAAACCGACGACAACTGTTGCCACCTCCCTCGCCACCAAGAAGTAAGTGAGCAAAGAATAATAACAACAATTGCAAAGACAGAGAGAGAGAGAAAGAGAGATTGAAGTAACTTGGCTGGAGTAATTTTTCATTATTCTTATTTGGCGTGAAGAGCAAGCAAACTGTTTACATTTGTTTTACTTCACTTGAGCGCCGTAGTCAGTGCTCCAAGCAGCAACATGTTCATTATGCCGTGGCGCTGCTTAAGTCAACAAAGCGAAGGACGAGCACACGAAGCGCCAGATAGACAGAGCAACTGACAGACCAACTGGCGGAGAGACTGCGAGTGGTAAAACTTACGCACCTCAGACAACTTAGAGACAATGTGGTGGCCTCTCCGTCTGTGTGCGTCCCGATGACAGCCTCAGCAGCTTAGGCAGACGCTTAGCTCTTGCGGCGCTTCAGGTGTAGCTCATTAAATCATTTGGTAATCAGTGAGCAGCGCGTTTCAATTTAAGCTCCAACAAAGCTTGGTTAACCTGACGCCGGGTCACAGGGACAGTCATAAGCCATAAGCTGTTGCCACCACCCCCGTCGCCAGCACATGACTTTCCTTCTGGGAATGGCATTTTATACAATTGCCAAAGTGTCAATCACAGTCGACTTAATTAAGATTTTACTTTGGCGTTGACAGAGGCGCAAAAATTAATGGTTCGGGCGGGCTAGCATCAAAACAGTAAAGAACTTACAATGCCGATGACTCGGAAAACTGTGGGAAACAGTGTGAATTGTGTGTTTTGGCATTTTGTTTTCGGGGCGTTATTGTAGCAAGCTGCTTCCCTATACATGCAAATATTTTTAACATATTCATAAGCATAAATTTAAATGTAAACAAAAACACAGGAGGGCATAATCAGACTGTCAACTTTATGTGCGAGTTGTGTGGGTACGGGGGGTGGCGTTGAAAGTCTGAGATGACAGAAGTATGAGAAAATATCATTTATGGTTTTTTGTGGGTTTCGTGGGTTTCGTGACGCCAAAAGTCTAAGTCAAGCTGAATGGGATGCAGCAGCACAGTGACGCATATAGTTTGATGATATGGGGAAGTTACGCGTATACCCTGGGTCTTGGGCAGCGAGAGCTTGGGTCTGAACTCAGCAGATATATTAATTTACGATATATCAGAAAATATGAAAAAAAATCGATTTCTAAAAATTGTTTATAAAACAAAAAATGCTTAATCTGTATATCTGATGTTTCGCAGACTTTTTGAATAAAAGAAAAATGGTTGGGTCTGAACTCAGTAGAAATATTAATTTAAGATTTACTGGAAAACTGTATGAAACTGACGAAGGAAATTCAATTTCTAAATTTACTTACAGCAATGGTTATCTGACGTTCGACGACCTATCGGCTTTAATTGTTGCGCGGACTTTTGGTATTGAAAAAAATTTTTTGAGTCTAAACAATTCAAAAAATATATTTAATTTTTATGGGAAATACGGTAGAAATCCATTTTCTATAATTTTTTATCTTACAAAAGTGTTTAAGTTGTATATCTGAAGTTCTGCGACCTATTGGCTCGAATTGTTTCCAGGGCTTTTGAAAGTAAAACAAAATATTTTGAATCTGAATTTAACAAAAATATTAAGATTTTTTAGAAAACTTTATGAAACTGACGGAAAAAAATAGATTTCCAAAATTTTTTAATATATCTGCATCGGCTCTGATGATTTCGTGGACTTTTGGTATTAAAAAAAAAAATTGGGTCTAAACTCAGCAGGAATATTAATTGAAGATTTGTAGGAAAACTGTGAAATTTATAAAAAAAAATTCAATTTCAAAACTGTAGATCTTACTGAAAAGCATTAATATGCATATCTGAAGTTCGACGGTCTTTCGGTTTGTACTGTTTGGTGGACTTTTTGAAATAAATATAAAATTGTCTGAACTCAGCAAAAGTTATAATTTACTGGAAAAGACGACTGAAATTCGATTTGTTTATATTGCAAAAAATGTTTCATCTGCATCAAAAGTATCTGTATTGAAGTAAATATCAAAAATTAATTATAACAAGCACTAAGGCTACTTGAAGAAAAAAAAATGTCATAATCTTTTAAAAATTAATAGATTTACCAAATCCGAAAATCAACGATCCATCGTTTCAAATTTTTTGTTGCAGCTTTAGTATTAAAAAAAAACTTAATGAGTTTGAACTCTTCAAAAAATATTTATTTATTATTTATCGAAAAAAACGAAAGAAATACGATTTCAAAAATTTTCATATCTCCAAAAAATGTTTTATCTATGTGTAACTTTAACATGAATATCTGCTTCTAAGACAAAATCAACATATTTTTATAATAAACACTACTTCTGTCTCTGCAAGAACATGTCGGAAACGCTAAAAAATGTATAAGAAATGCATTATCGTATTAATTCCGCGCTGTTTTCCTCATATAAACCTTAGAACTTCAAATCACATATTCCACATCAAGTTTTCTAGTGTTATTTTTTGTTATTATTTTTACAAATACCCATTTTGCCCCAACGCCCATAAAGTTAGCTACGTCACTGCAGCTATATAAAGCAGAAATTTTAACATTTTATAGCGAGATGTTAGTGTTGGTAAACGCTCGTATATATGCAAATTTGTAACGCATAACTATATGAGTTTATTTCATGTGCTTCTTCTTGCTATTCAGCATTTTTGTCCATCATGATCTTTTATGAATTATGGCCATAGTTTGCAGTTTTATGCGTAGATGCTCTTAACTTGTGCGCCCCTTGATTTTTTATGTTCGGAAACATAATTTCATACATTTTGAGTTTCTCTCTTTTTTTCTGCATGCCTTGAGTACTTTGAGTACGTGCAGCACATCGTTCAAATGACCATAAATTCTCATCAATAAATCAAATGTCAAGTCAAGCATTATTGTTTGGCCAATAATTTGATATATGCAAATATGGCCAAAATACCATGCCAGCCAAGACGTTCATACTAATAACTTGTGCATATAACTTTATATATAATATAGTATGTGTTTCGCATGAGTATTTGTGTGTGTGCCGCCTTGTGACACATGTAATTGAGACATTTATGCTATGGCATGCTATGGCTTCGAATCAATAATAATTGCTACAATCGGTTACTGGCTTCCAAGAATATAAAATTGTGGTTACAGTTTGCAAATTGCCATAAATGTGTAATTCTAGTATTTAGTGTAATTGATTGTTAAAAGAAAGTAAATTCGTTAATTGGAAATACTCGGACAGGTTGTAAAATTTAAATACTTCTGGGTAAGTTATGTGCATGCAACTATTGAAAGTATATGCTTACACTTGCATTTTAAGGATTGTCGTATTCGAATTCGTCGTATTCGAATTGTCAGAAAAAATAATATGAACTATATAGAAAAATGCTCTCTTTTGAATGTGAGCTATCAAAATAAGTTGCTGGTTAGACTCGTATCTTTGCAGCACCAGCAGGTGTCAATTCTATCACAAAAAGCATTTCCCAACCATTGCATACGAATCACAGAAGTTTCGAGTAACCAGGATTTAGTCACAAAAATAAATCTTCTCAACATATCAAGAAAAATATTTCAAACTCCTTATTCAGTTAATTTCGTAAATATTTTGCTGATTAGATTCGTATCTTTGCAGCGCCATCTAGTGTCAATTCTCTGACAAGAATCTCTGCCCCACAGCTACATACTATTGAAGTTCTGTACAGCAAGAATTAATGCTAATACAAGGTACATAGAAAAAAAATTTTGGAGTGCTAGCCATCAAAATAATATTCTGATAAGACTCAGAACTATATTTGCAGCGCCATCTAGTGTCAATTCTAACACTACCAGCAGTTCCCAGTAGTATCAGCATACCAGTGCGGCATATTCCTCCCATAGCTTTAGCAGCTAAGACTTAGCCCTTAAAAAAAAACTTTGGAATATATTACAGACAAGAAATTACTTATTCAGTAAATAATTTTTAATTATTAATATTGCTTCATTTCTTTCGTATAAAGTTGAAATAGGTAATATATTTTTCAAGCGCTGGTCACACTTATTGGAACAAAAAAGAAAGTATTCGATCAATGGCCTGGTCACAGTTATTGGTACAAAACATAATTTTTATATAGTAAGACCAACGCTGGTCACACAAAAGATAAATTATGTCAACACAGCGCTGGTCACACTAATTATACTAAAGGACCACTATTTGTAGCAATAAAAGATATATAATCAAAAGTACGTTTTAGCCTTATGAACCTGACTTCAAAACTAATACTTTTGAAAATATTATTTTTATTTGTATGTTTTCAAAACGTTTTAGTAATATTTACTTTTTTTTAATCAATTTGGTCAAGTTTTCATTGGCTTAAACTTGTCTAATCTATTCCAACAGCACAATAAATTTTATTAAATTCCAATCAACTATTCAAATCAATATAAATAAAAGCTGCGTTTTTGTGGAATAGATTAAATTTGATAAACAAAATCTGATATTTTTTAAACATATCTTTTCAATGTATTTTCATGTGCTTTTGGTATGTTTAGCAAATGCATTTTGGCTTCATGAATATGACTTGGTATTTCGGAGTTTTAAAATTTTGTTCAATTTTTCCAACTGAAAACATAAGCAAACATAATGTACTATTTATCAAAGAATTAAATTGATTGATCAAATCATGTTTAATGTGTTACAATCGAATGAACTTAGTAAGTTTTCAAAACTTTAAAATTTGATAGATGTCAACAATGTGATAAACTAAATCTAGTATTTTTTGTACGAAGTATTGAATGTAATATTTTCTACTTAAACATTAATATAAACAAACTTTGAATTTCGCTTAATATTATGTTTGTTTTGATTTCATTTAATAAGCTGAATCTGGTATTTTTAGTAGACATTTTTTCAATGTAGTATTTTTGTGTGCTTTTAGTATGTTTCAGTGGAAGTTGAACAAATTGCAAACGTTTCACTTGGCGCGGGAATATTCAACAATATTTTCGAAAGAGATTCAAGTTTTTATTCAACGCGATGATCATTTTTCCACAAATTACGACACATTTTAGTATTTTCGCTAATTGTTAAAATACTGTCAAATTCGCTCTTATCAACTTATTTTACTATTTCAAGCAACTGCACTTGAGCTTGCAATAAATTATTAAAACAAAGTCATAGCATGCCGTTGTGGTATTCTACATATATACAAGCTAACATGTACTAGTATATAATTCATTTAGTGTTTTTTGTGTTTAGTATTTAAATGAGTGTACGACACAACCAAAAAATTATATATCTTATCTAGAAACTAATTATAGAAGCTCTTTTGTAGGGGATCTTAGACCTAATCACGTGGTAGTTGTTAGTTTTAATAGTAACTTGACTTAAACAACAGTTGTAGACAAATATATTAAGTATACGCACAGACGCACACACTCACTCATTTCAGCACACTCACACACAGACTTACACGCAGATTGCTTAGGCTAGACACGCAGTATTTGCTGCGCTGATAATACTTACAGGTTTTGCATTTGCTTTTTATCTTTAATGCTTACACTTTTGTTTTGGTATTATTTCTGTATTTTTTTGGTATATTTTAGTTGCTTTTGAGTAACGCACGCATTCGCCTTGGCTGCTGCTGCGTATCTTTTGTCTAGTTGCAGTTTCCGTTTCCGTTTCCGCTAAACGTTTCCGCTTCTTAGTTACAGTTTGTATCTAGGAACCCAAATGATTTACACCAGCTCCGTTTCCATATGTGTGGCCTCCATGCTCTCCACAATGGTGGTCGTGGCCACCGTAACCGAATCTCATGGAACATATTTGGTTGTTAGTGTAGCCGCATCCGCGCCATCATCATCGTCCATTACCACGCCGCCATCCGCTGCACAGCAGCAGTCCGCACAGGGACAAGCCGCACACAACCAGTATGTAGCCGAGCCGCAACAGCGTTTTGGTCAAATTGCAGAGACCTGCTCTAGTTCGGCGCTTGAACGACCCGAGTTCATGACCACAACATTTTTGGCTGCATAGTCGGTGATAAAGCGATCACTGTTGCGTGGATGTATGTTGCCCACATCCTGTGCACAACACCAGGGATTACGCATGGTCAGTATGCGCTTAAAGGCGTCACGAAACTCCTTATTAAATATCGAGTAGATGATGGGATTAAACGCCGAATTCGAGTAGCCCAGCCAGGTGAGTATCTTGAAAGTTTGACCACCAATGCAGGTTTTGCAAAAGGCAGCCGTTATATTCACACAAAAGAAGGGCACCCAACATATGAGAAACACACCCATGATGACGCCCACTGTGACGGCTGCCTTGTGATCTGAGACATGATAGGGCGAGCTATGATGTAGATTGCGCACCTTAAACTTCTTTGGTTGATTCTTGGGACGTCTTATGCTCTTATAGCGTTGTTTCTCGGCCACTTCACCCGGTCGCGTCACTGCCTTGATGGATTTTACATGTTTCTGGGCGTAACAATAGAGGCTGCAAGTAGATAAGGCACAGAACAGATTACCGAGTGTCCATAAAAGCTGTCACAGTATTTTGTGGGTGTGGCATGAGGTCATGTAATTGATATGTTCACTAGTTGCTACAACTAAAGCTTAATCTACATATGTAAAGAGGTTCGAGGCCATTAAACAAGTGCTACCACAAGTCGCAGCACGTGGCGTATACTTAATGCGCATACGCCGTGTAGTGCTCCATATGTGCAAACACTTGCACGAAAATTGTGTGGGTAGTGGCCTACAGTATACACTTTTACGTGGAAAAATGAAGAACACAAGCATTCTTAGAAGCTCAAGTATACTTACTTTTTGTTTTCAAATGTTTCTTAAGCCGTTTAAGCTTTTCAAGTTGAATCAGTGATTGTCTTATCTCTACACAGTGATAGTCTCCTGCTAGCTGTTACATATTGTGTGCAACAAGCAATATACTCTGCTGTGCTTCTAAGCAGCACTTAAAGTATATGTGCCATGTTGTGCACAAATTATTATGATAAACTTCAGCATAGAAGTCTATTTATTCAGCAATTTAACCGAAATATGATAGAAAATTCCAATGACAATCTGCACACACGCATGCACACCATCCACACATACACAGCCCTGTTTTATGCCTGCATGTGTGTGTGTGGGTGTGTGTGTGTGCGTGTCGCTTCAATAACTCTTGTCCATTTGTTGGATTCAGCCATTTGCCACAAATCTCGTTAAGCTAAAATGGCAACGTTGAGCTGCTCTACGTAGCTATTCCAATGCTAACTGCGACGCTGACTGCGCAGCTTGCGCTATGTAATCGCGCGTTGATGAGCGTGCATATCAACGCCCGTCATCAACCGCCGGACAAGCTTGTCTCTTTTACCGTTTGCCTGCTTTGGCGCTTGTCCACTTCATGTACAGCACCCAATGGCATTGCTGTCAGACTTGTACAGAGTCTTGTCGAGCTGAGCGCGTTGTACGCCAACATCGTCGTCGTCGCACGCCCAAGAGTTTTGTGGGTCAGCTTGGGGATTACTAAGTTGACACTAATGCGTACGCTTATTTGTTTACTTATGCCAGCAGCGCAGCGTGCTCCCCGCCGTAAGGGCTACGTACCGTGAGCCTGCCGGCCATGTTTCATGCTGTTGCGCCATTCGATGGTGGCTCATTTTTAAACACCCTTGCAAAGGGTACCGCTCGTTTGGGTTCTGATCTAATGAGCTAACAATCAAGGCTGAAAGGCAGCTTAAATCTTGATAAGGGTTTGGTCTGCGAATTGCTCAAAACTCGGCCTTTTAGCTTGCCAGCCGTTTAACCAGGTAGCTGATTTAGCCTTAATTTGTTGCATGATGTGGCAAATTCCAGGAAAATTTTTAAAGAATTTCGTCTAACGAGATTTTTGTAGAGATATTTAAGTTTAAACGTTTCCACAGAATTAATAGATTTCAATTTAAGCACTGGGGCTTAAATTTGGAAGATACTTGAAGTTAGAGTAGTTTTTCTTGGTTTTCTTCATGCTTTGATAGGGGAATGAGTAAAATTATTTTTGATTATGGAATTAAGACGGTTTCAATTGGAAAAAAATTTAGTAACCTTATATATCTGACATTAAAATTTATTGCAATATAGAGAATGGTTATCAAGAAGCTTGAGGAATCAGACACGACCAGAAGCTAAACCAAATGATGGAAGTGTCCGATTGAGGCTTTAGGCGTTAATGGAAGAAATAAAAATATATGATTATGAACACGGAGCTTACTAAAAATAAGCTGCAAAGTACATTATCTGTTCACAGAAGGAATCTGCGCCATGTGCAAGAGTGTCCGAAATGCTTGGAAATTATGGCAATTGTTTGCCTTGTAAGTATCCTGATTGGGGTTTGAAAGTTAAAATTGGAGAGTAATTCATAATCTGGATAGATTATTAGAAAAATAATTGAAACTGTTTGAAGCACACGTGATAGTCTAACTTTAACGAACGCGCGCTTAAGTTTCGAAATTACAATAAGCCTGGCAACGCCGTCAAGGTCTCTTTGTATAAATGGCAACGCTGCTAAATTCCTGGATATTAAGCGAAGAATCACTAGAAGTTACTGCTCATGGTCTTATTAAGCAAATGCTTGGAAAAGATCTACAAACCTATCACTCTACAAGACAGACTCATATTGTCCGTGCTCTTGTATGATACAGAAGTGTCTTTCGGTTTAAGGACGACTATCGCATCCGAATACATCATGAGCTGTTTGGTCTTTAAAACGACATAGTTGCCGTCCTGTGTACTTCGGCACAACGTCTACGTTGGTTTGGCGGAGAAGTAGTTCGATGCGAATTGCGACAATGGAAGACGAAAGACACAACCAAAGCTCAGATGGTAAGACTAAGTGGAGACAGATCTGTCTTCCCATGGAGTGACCAACTGGAGAAGGCGTGAGCTAATAAGCGCGACTGTTACACGATAACGAGTAATGATAAAGTAAGTCAGTACAGCTGAATTCCCAGCTCATCTTCTTTTCTCTGTTGTAGAAAGTCAAGTGTACATTAAGCCATTATATAAACTAATATTTCTAGACATCCCAACAAGAATACTATTATAATTGTTTCTTTATGTTTTCTCATTGACAAATTTTCCTTCCTAAAGAGCATTTCAGTTTCGCTGTTCACAGCAAGAACTTTTTCCACATTTCTATCCACAGGCAGTCATCGCGACGATAGTAGCAATTTTTACTACTCATACTTTTTATATACTTTTTACTACACTTTGTGTTTCTATGAATGGCCATGTCCTTGTGTGCGTGTTTATTTTTGTTTGCTGCCCCCATGCTCTTTGCTGCTGCTTACCAACACTATTTTCATATCAACTGTGCAGACAATTTGTCGTTGTGCAATACTATTTACTTTTATTTGGCCCCTGACAAGAGGCATTGCCCAACTTTTGGTTTAGCGCGGCTTTTACTTTACGGTTTGGTTTTGTTGTTGTTGTGCGGATGCCCGACCATATCTCAACCAGGCTGTACCTAATTGCAGCCGTAGGCCTGAGGTCGTTGCTGAGAGTAGCAGCTGTAAATAAGTTTTTATACATCAAGAGGTTTGGATACAGCCCCAACTTCTGCTATGCATTTCATGTTTTATTCAAGCAAAGACAAAAAAGCTCCAACCACGTTGCGCATACGTTAGACAAGACAATGGATATGTTTTGTCAGGATTTGTACAGGATATAGCAGTTTTACTCACCGACAGTAGATGCCAATCATGACCACACATGGAAAATAAAAACTGATACAGCTGGAGACGACAGCATATGTAGGCGTTAGATCTAATGCGCATGTTGGGTACTTTTTGCCATTATCCTCGAAAATCAGTGGCTGGTCGGGTCGATGGATGCCCAGCGAGATTGGCACAAATGAGACAAATGCGGCCAACAGCCAGATGGCAGCAATGGTGATAACGGCAACGCGACGTGTAACCCAGCGGCCGTATCTGCAACAGAAAGAGTCAAATATGAGTTAAGCGTTTGAGGTATTGCAGTGAGTAACTAGTAGATACAAATTTGGCTACAAGTTTCTAACCAGGCTAAAACGGAAGCGGATACACACGCGCGCCTCATGGCGGTTTTTGGTCTTGTGGTTGTGCCACAAACCAAAAAAAAGGGTAAACAACAACAAAAGAGCAACAACATTTTGGGGCATGTTGTGATTGCGGCTTTGCATGTAGCAAGCAGCAGAGTAACAACAGCCTCGAGCAGCAACATTTTTCGGCTGTGCGCCCGACAAGTGTTGCAAAATGGCACAAAAATCGAGCCAAGTTGTTGTGTCGCCCCCAGTGGTGTATGACAGTTGTCTTTGGTGTGTTCATGCGAGGCAACTAATTGCCACATACAACTCGTGATGAGCTCAAATAAAATACGGCAGTTAATTCAGATAACTTTAATAATACTTTGAAACTTCAAGTACTTACATGAAAATAATAGTTAAAATATGTTATGATTGCCGCTCTTTTGGCTCTACTAAAATCACACTTGGAAAATAAAATTGTTTAATATTGTTGACAGTACTTTCAAAGGTTAAGTGTTTTTTGACTATTTTCCACAAATCCAATGCATAAATTGGAATACAAACCGATAAGCTATGCAGACATATAACTATAATTAAGCACTTAAGCATTTTTCCTTAAGCTACCGAAATGGGAACATTTAATAATAATAATAATGCTTAAGTAACTTTTGCATGTAAGTGTGTAAGTTTGAAAAACGATAACCCAAGAAAGCTTAGTTACTACCGACACCTCATTCCATATAAAAAATAATATTTATATATCTTGACTATGGTCATCACACCAAAAGACATATCTATTTGAAGAAAATAGGGACCTACATATCCCTTAATCCATATATACTTAAAAATGCAAAAGGAAACAAATAATTTTCTTTTTGAATCAATTTTTTCTGAATTATATTCAGAAAATTCATCATATTGGACTGAATTCGTCTGATGAATTTGTTCTCTAGCTTAGCGAATGATAAAAAAGCGATTCTTTTTTTTTTAAAAACAACATTCATTTGATAACAATTGCATGTACTGGATATTCAAATATCTCTGTAGATGCAGAGCTTGCGATCGTGCTGTAAATGGATATCAAAATAGCTTGATCGATTTCAAATCGCTTCACAACTTCTTGTCCATTGCATGTCAGACTTGTTCAGAGCCTGAGGTGAGCTTAGTTCACCAACATTGTCGTCGTTGACGTCGTCGTCGCACGCCCCAGAGTTTTGTGGATCAACTAGGGGATTTCTAAGTTGACACTAATGCTTGTTCGATTGCAAAACGCCTCAAAACTGCTTGGAATGGTTCATAGATAACGACGTGCAGGTAAAATTGAGCTTATGCCTAGGAACGCCGAACAGAGCTTATCATATTAATTTTGCTTCTTTCAATATAGACAAAAAATGGATTTTTGCATCAATAAGTAGCTATGAAAACTGAAATCATCACACTTGATTATCTTCACCCAAAACAAAAGGTGTACGGTGAGATTGTTGTGGATCTATAGGGGAATCAAATAGTCAGAATCTAATAGTACCTATAGATTCTTTCAAACAATACCTAAAA
Source organism: Chymomyza procnemis (assembly GCA_035046065.1). Taxonomy (NCBI): domain Eukaryota; kingdom Metazoa; phylum Arthropoda; class Insecta; order Diptera; family Drosophilidae; genus Chymomyza; species Chymomyza procnemis. The sequence continues at coordinate 3,488,329 of JAWNOJ010000026.1, forward strand.
ATGCCCTATAGAATCGGAACTTATTGTTTTTATTTTTAAATAGATACCATGAAATTTCATAGAATTGGATCGAGTCATTCATAGAAGCTAATGGCTCAGCACTCATTGAGGTTTGCAACGAAAAGTTAAAAGTTTTGATATAATAAACTTTTTTAAATTAAGTTCAGCTTCTCACGCAATTACAAAACCTCAGCTAGGATTCCCTATGTCAGCGTGCTGGACCCGATTCTCTACATCCCCTACACTGCAGACATTATGACAGATTACAAACTATTCAAACGTTGGCAAACGATACAGTCACGTTACTAACTTGAAAACAAGTAAAGTCTGTATATTTAATAAAGAATTTCTTAATAAATGAAAAAAATGCTCTATTGTATAAAAAAATCTTTTGACTTCGGTCGATAAGGTGTACCTAAAATAGAATGTGCTGAATATGATAAGTTGAATATTTCTGAAGAACAAAAATTTCGAAATCGCAAACAGGCAAGAATACGAAAAATTCGAACAAATCGAGAGAAGACGTCAATTGAGACAACAGAAAAGAGAAAAGATCATGCTGGCGTGGAAAATTTAGACAAAAATTAACTTTTGAAAAAAGAATAATGATAAAGTTAGACACTTGAAGTGAGACAAAGAGGAAGCCTGCATTGGATCGTAGGAGGGCTTGGTGAGTGACGCAAGCAAGGTGCCCCAAGCAAAATAAAATAAAGTTCTTGCCTCTAATTTCCAAATTTTTTTTTGAATCTTACAATAAGCACATATCGTATTCTTCATCATGACATTGCTTTGCATAAACACATTTGCTGTCAATATACATCCATTGCGCTCATCGGACACATGCTGCTTAACCATATGGTTTCAATGGTTTCATGGATTTCAGCAAGTGGTAAAAGTGTGGCACCTTTCACCTAAATTCCCAACGTCTACGCAAGGCTACAAACGCCCCATGAACAATACCCACTGCCGCTCCAACTGACCCAACCCGCATTTCATTAATCATACAAACGATGACCGTTTGGAGCGGCCCAGTGCGACAAATCAAGCTAAACCGAAACCAAACCGCAGCGCACAGTGCCAAAGACTTGTGCTATTCCCCAAGTGGCAGTGATGTGGGGGTTGGACAAACAAACGCTCAGCGCAGCATTGTGCTGGGCGTTAAGCTGTTCCCCAGGGGTTGCCGGGGCATGGAGAGAGATACCTCAACCAGTGTTGACTAAGTGCGCATGCAAATCATCAAACAGTTTTTCATGTTTTGCAATTGCGCAAAATCGATCGGCAACTAAAGTACTTTGAGATTTTGACTTCGGGCAAAGTTGGCTTTTTGTAACGGGAAATGAGCAGGCAAAATCTAAGGCTAAAGGCATTTGGTGTGCGCTCTCACTCACTCTATTGCTCGCTCTCGAATGTATATATATGTGCATTACGTATACGCCACATTGGCTTGTATAAATGTTGCCCTTAGCATGCTGCCTGCTACTTGAGCGAAACGGAGAGTTGAAGTTAAAGGAACGAGAAAGAGCGCTAGCAGACATTGACAGGAAATCAAACAGAATAATTCAATTTCTGAATAAAGACGCGCGCTGGGGGCACTCCATATATTACACGCGCACATACAATGCTAGATAGATATGCATATATGTGTGCAGAGTGAACCGCGGAAACGGAAGTTTATGTAATTGTATTCAAATACAAATTCAATTTCGCTTCACACGAAAATTGATTTCCCCACTCATGCTGGGACAGCATTTAGTTTTAGCTTTGTCAACCGCTTTCTGTCTTCAACCATGCCTTTTGTTTGATTGCACACAAGCATTTTGGCCAAGGTGTATTTGTATTTGCGAGGGTTGACTTATAAGTCATATAAATAGAAATATAAGATTTTATTTCCCAAAGCGATTAAGCAAAAAATGCATTCCTTATAATTTGAAGCAAATGTCGGGTGCAACCGCACAGCAAAATTTTTTAATCTAATAATAAATTCAATTAATAACAAAGTAATTCTTGTATGCGGAGCATAGTTGTATCTATATTAAAAATTTTTCGAAGCGAGCAGGGAGCTACAGTTTATAGCCGTATCCGTACGTCCGTGTCTTAACTTAATACAGATTTTTCCAGTTACTTGCTAGCTATGCGGTGGTGCTAGACAAGTGCACCAATGCTGGCGGCGTGCAATCGAACCACCGACCTTCCTGTTTAGAAACCAGTAAAATAGAAAAGAAACAACTCTTTAGTCACGATTGTTGGTATTAATATCTCAGACCTTATCAAAAATCTGGACCCCAAAAATTCTTACTTGTGACCAAACACTCGGCTTTCAGCTTCCCTTTGTAGCGTATTTGTTTCCCAATGTGGGAGATCTCAAGAGAGGTCTCAATTATCAGTGCTTTTTGACTGTTTTCTAGCGCGTATGACTTTATGTATGTTGCCTATTTTTGGTGCAACATTATTGCGATTGAAACTTCCTGGACTTGACTATTCCGTCCGCATAGGTTTCTCTATTTCCGTAGACAAGGCGCACCTCGTTATCAATTCTTTTTATTCTTCCTCTAGCACCCATGTGTGATTTCGCTGACTGTACGGTTTTTGCTCATCTCTGCAACATTATTCTATTCTGTCAGCGATCTCTATTTTCGTAGATCCCTTCTCCAGAGCCCATATACGCTTTTACTGACTGTATGAGTGTTGCCTATTTCTGATTTAAAACGTGCAACATTAATACGATAATAACTTACTTGATTTGACAACTCTGTCAGGGATCTCTATTTCCGTAAAAAGCGGAAAACTATGTTACCTTTGTTTAAAAACAAAACTGAACGGCGGTACTTATAATAAACATTTTCTTGAGAAAATAGTGTTTCCGTTCATAGTTGATCCTTGCTGCTAGTTCGAAGTGATCAATTTGCTTGCTAGTACAGAGAACGGAACTTGCAAAATCTGCAAACATTTAACTTAAACACAACCCAAAAAAAGCGAAACCGTGCCTCGTTTCGGCAACTTGCACCTACCTAACCGCTTTACCCACGCATCTGCTAAATACTTGTCCATTCAACTGCAATCTATTGGCTGCTTTGGCAATCAAAAGTGCTAGCAAGTTGCGCGGTTCTCACGCCGGCTTCAAAGCCATTGCGTTTCATTGAGCGTTGCTTAACCTTGGCAGATGCCGCCAGAGAATATGCTAAGCTGCTGCCAGCACAGTGTGTTTGTGTGCGTGGGCTTTAAGTGGCTTGGCACACCTGTGACGGGACGCAATCAAAGCGACACTCCGGCTCATCCTCGAAACGGGTGTGTGTGTGTGAGACACATACAAGTAGAGCAGGTTGCCTGAAGAGTGAACTGGCGTAGAGTGAGCTGGCGTGAGTTACCAATCAGGCACCCGCTGGCTAATTGAAATTGCTTGGAGTGTCTGTGGCATGGTTCGATGACTGAGGTGGCATTTGTGCTCGCAGCTAGTCAGCTCCCAGCAGAGTCTTAACGTTTCTTGGAATACAAAAAAAAAAAAAAAAAAATGAAACCGTGTAGCTATAGCTGGGCACATTTGCATTTCATGTTTGCCTTCACTTCGAACATTGTTTATGTGCATTGGGGTGTGTGTGTGTGTATCTGAGTGTGTCTCTGTATGCGTGTGTGCACGCACTTAAGAAATTACTTCCGAACACGCGTAGACGACTGACTGTCTTCTTTTGTCCTGCCCAAGTGCATAGTTTGTTTGTGGCTTTAACCTCGATGTATCTGTGTGTGGGATCGCGTATCGAGTATAGGAATGTGAAATTTTATTACTTTTTATGAGGGTTTTGTTGTCAGCTAAAATGTTGCCTTTTATATGCACAAATGACACATGTTTTGTGGTGTGAGACCACCATTACCGCTTATTTCTCCGCATCCTCCTGTATCATGCCAAGCCATAAAAACTATTACAATGTTTATGCGAAAATGTTATACTAAAGTTTGCAAATGACATAAGTGCGGGGGAGAGTTGCATAGTACACAATTTCCGATCATAACTTTTTAAGCATTTTAATGTGTTAAATGCTCTTAGCGGATTTTTATTTTTTTTTTGCAACTGGTATAGTTTTATTTCAATTTTAGTTATTATTATCTTAACATATGCACGAAATAAATTTGTACTAACTTGGTTGTAAAGCTGTATAAGCGCATTTTTTAATACCTTTTGCTTTTTGGGGCTTAAATTGGTATCCAAACAATCAATAGCTGTTTAATTATTGTAGATTTCGCCTTATAAAATTACCTTATCTAAACAATTATCTACAATTTCTGCATAAGCTCTTACTCGGTTTCAATAACTCCAACGCGCTCTTAACATTTCTTTTGTCATTCCATACAGAAAAACTCGTAATTTTCGATCACTAGCGTTACCATTTTGTAGATCCAATCATGATACTCTTTGCGTCTTATGAGCTAACTACAATATAATAACCTTTACGATTTTCTGTCGATTGAACAGTCTACTCCAAGCATTTCTTTCGCTATCTGAACTCATCTGGATTCACCAAATCAAGCATTTTTATGCAATCTCAAGTAAGAACCTTAGTTAAGGCTGATTTTTTGGCTAATTCGATGGAGAAATGTTTAAACTTTTATGTTATTTTCTGTTTTTCTGTTTCTTTGCATGTTTTTACATTCAAGAAAAATGGATGCCGTACACGTTGAGGACAAAAAATGCTTAAAGGCCATTTTTCATTTCGAAATTGCTTTTTGACATAGATAAAAAGAAAGGATTTTTTGGGCCAGCTTTTTATAGTGTATAATACAAATACCAACTTATACAAAATAAATATGAAACATATTGCAAGCAAACAGTTATTGGGTTTCTGCTTCTGTCATTGTTTTACTTTTCAAACTTAATCTGTTTTTTCATGTGCAATCCCGCTCAAAGGTAAACAATAAAGAAGAAAAAAGATTCGCAAAGATAAAAATATAATTATTGTTGGCAGCGCCACCACTGAGTCTTTTGTGACACACAACAATTATACGGATATGGTTTTTAGTTTAAGATTTTGAGTACTGTAGGTCGCTAGTTCTGTGGGGTAAACGCAATATTGCCCTGCTCAAAAAAGCCAAAGTCACGCTCTGCATATAATGGCACCTGCCATGTTTGATCTACTACTACTGAGCTAATAATACAAGTCGCAACCAATCATTGCGAACTACAATTGCTGCCTTGGAGTCTTGCATTATGTGAAAAAGGGACCGACGACGGCCAAATTGAATTAAAATTATGCGATTTCACGCACGCAGCAGCACATTATCGTTACAGCTATCGTTCTGCAATGTTATCGTCTTACTGTGTTATCGCTATGTAGTATTATCGTTTTACAGTGTTGTATTTGCTTATTTCGATAGTTGCCCAACACTGCTGCAAACAAGTTGGCAGCTCTGCATAAGTTCACCATTGATTTTGACAATAAAAGTTGTACAACTTTTAGTTGCTGTTTTTTGCTTAACTTTTTACTGCCATGGATGCTATTCCACGCCAAACGAATATGCCGCTTTCGGATATGACACGTTTCGTGCATAGTGAGTACAGTACCGCAAATCAAATATAATCTTTATAAACATTAATAATGCCCTGCTGCTAAGGCTATTTAATCAAACAAAAATTGAAACCTGCTGTGGATGCACTAATGCATAGCACACCTCACGTGGACCAACACTATGAGACAATGCAGCAAGTCATAGAGGCGCATAACCCCTTCAATGAAGAACTGAAACACATAGTCCAAGAGCACGTACAACTTACAAACTGCGGTAAGTGCAACCAGTGGGTACAACAAAGTTAAATATGCTCAACTCTTTATTCTTTTGTTAGTGATCCAGGCTATTGATAATTTTACGCCTAAAGAGCGCTTGGATTTTGAGCAACTGCAATTGTGTGAGCGCATTGAGCTGTTGAGCAAACTCTGCGAAAATAACACAAATGCTAAACGGTAAGTACTGGCGGCTTTGCCTTAGGGAGCAGAATACATTTTACTTGTTCTTAGCGAAAACCAAGGCGAAGCAGCAGCCGAGGATCAGCCGCAAAGCTGCAAGCAGCAGCGTCTTGTGGAAGATAATAAACCAAATCAATCAATTGAGATTGGTAACAACAGCGAGGAGCACTGCACAGCGCCAACTTCACAAGCAATCACAGCTGCAACAAGCGCATTTCCCACATCACAATCTATAGTTTACAATGAAGCTTTAATATCAATTGAGAACTTTACATTGAACATTGTGCTGCGTACCATCAATGCAGCAGCTAAATTAAATGCCGAGCAAACAAGTGACAACTATGTGGACATGGCCATACGAATGCAAGATATTGTTGGGCCCTTGGCAGCAGAAGCTGCTAATCAGCACAGCACAGCGGATACACAGCCAGCAGGTGAGTTCAGCTAGCAATTATCTTAGAGTTTGAGTTTGCCTAATTCTTTAAACATTTTAGTAGTTACTGCAGCTGAGCCACCAGTTAGTCCAGAGATTATGCCGCACATGCAACCAAACTTCAGCCAAGGCACCGGAGACAGTATCAGCCACATCCCAGACCAACCTTCTACGCTTAGCTTATCCAATACATGTGAGCAATTGGAATTTATCACGAAGAAGTGATAAGACGCTGCCCAGCTTAGATTTGACCCAGTGAGCCAGTGAACACATCGTCATGAATTGACAAACACACCAACTTATATTCTTGGTTCACGTGCAACCATTTTTGTTGGAGCGGATTTAAAAACAAAAAACTTTTAAGAAATATTGTATTTTAACTTTGTTCTTTAAATTAAAATATTACAATAAACTATTCCCCTTGACAGCAGCGTCAACTTTAAAGATAGCGCAAAGAGTTTTTTCTGTTTCTTATGTCCAACTGCTTGGAGGACAGCTCATGGCGTCGTGTTAGGGCTACCGATATATCTTCTAAAACGAGAGAATACTTGTCGGATTAGATTGCGAAACTACAAAGAAGCCACCAGTTGGAGGATTTTCATATTAAAATATTCTACAAACAACTGACAACTTATTGTATTTTTTCAACACTTTGGTAGATACGTCAGTCAAGTCGTCTATTTATTGCCTTTTGAATTATGTTTATTTTTTGAGCTCTCCCATTTTTTCGTACATTGAATAAAATTTATAAGTTTTAGTTGGGTAATTTATATCGCAGCTTAAAAGTGAACTGAAGATATTATGATCAAGTAAGTAGCCCTTTAACTTGTTTGAGAGAAACTAAGGATTTCTTCGCACAATTGTCATTGGAACTAGATTTGTTGGCGTCTGCTCTGATGTTTGGAAATTTTTGATGCTTCAGTGAATCTTACGACATTTCGCTAAGGTAAAGTCTATATAGTCTATAAAATATTTCTTCTCACATTGCGGAATCACTGTCAGGCGGCAAGTTTGTATAAGCCCAGTTCAAGCTCACATCCTGTTGGCCATACCAGCATTATACACTATATGGGTATCCGTTGATTGGCACTAATTGGCTTATATTATATTATATCAAATTCATATATATATATATATGCAATTTCTCGGATTCGCGCAAAGAGCTTTAAAACGAATGCAAATTCAAGTCGCTAGAGAACGCATCCAAGTATGCCGGAAAACTAGAAATATTTTTTTCATTTTTCATTTAAAAAGTTGGCCTTTGCTTTGATACGTCAAACCTCATTGGGAGTAAAATTATTTAATTTTTTATTCAAAATTAACTTTCATAGCGACCAGAGCTATTTAAATTCGGTGCGATCAAACATTCATATTTTTTCTAGTTTTCAACAAAATTACTAATTTATATATTCACAATGTCAAGTACTAAACAAAAAATTGCTATCTTACTGGCAGAGATATTGGCCAGTTTTATATATAACTTCGTGGGATGCATGGGTCAAGAAAATCTTACGCCTAATCAATTGGGCATCGCGTTGTCATGGGGCTTGGCAGTTTTGGCAGCAACGCAAATTTTTCGTATCATCTCGGGCGCCCACATAAATCCGTGTGTTACAATTGCTGCAGTGATAATGGAGCAAGTGGCGGCATTGGATGGGCTGCTTTATATAATAATGCAGTTTATCGGTTCCATGCTGGGATTCTTTGCTGCTCAAGGCATATTGGGTGGCAAAAAATCTTGTCCACTAAACATGCCCGAGGCCTGGTGGAAAATCATACTAAGAGAATTATTTTTCACGTGCTATTGGATATTGGCAATGTTGGCCTCTTGGCATGACAACAACGAAGAGGTGCTGGAATCGATATCGCTGCGCATAGGATTTGTTGTAGTTATTGCTGTCTTGGCATCTGGCAATACAGTAAGTACTGACTCTAGTCTCTTTTATGGCTTTTATGCTAAAATTTGTCTGCTATAGGCTGGCATGAATCCTTTCCGCTCCCTGATGCCAATGATTCTGACAAATAAAAAACTAGAAGTTGGACTTTATGTGGTAGCGCCACTTCTAGCATCTCTGGTAATGACTTTACTCTGGCGTTTCCTTTACGCACGTAAGCCATCAGAGAATAAGCAACAAGGCATATTAACTAAAAAAGCAAAAGCTGAAGAATAAGTGAAGTCTTAGTGAAGACTAAATAAATGAAAAATAAGTGAGAAATTAGTGAGGAAAATATATAAATTCCGTATATGAATACGAAGAATAAAAATGTTTTTGGTTGGTTAAAAAACGTATAATTATTTTCGGTGCATCGAATAGTTTTGTGTAAGCTGCCATCTACCAATTACAACATATTTGGTTTTTTGTCATGTGTTCGAACTTTTTGTTTCGCTTACACACACACACACACACACCGCGTCTCGCATGCAAAATGTCAGTGTTGGAAAAGTTTCGCATATGACATTTGTCGTTAGTCTTTTTTTTTTTTTATTATAGTTTAAAATTAATTTCATCTGCACTGCTGTAAGTACAGTCACATGCATGCAGATGGCGCCTGACAGTTACGATGATAATGATGTTGTGGATAACAATGAAGAGGTTGGTGATGGTGTTCACTACGGGCACACTGACAAAGGCCCATTGACTACTAGTTGTACATTGGGTTTTTTTCCCCAAAAATTGAAGAACGATTTATTTTTATGCACAACAAAATTTTGATAAAATTCGCTCAGAATGTCTGACCTTCTTTTGGTAAGCAGCTTGTTATCATTTTTCAACGTGGCATATTGAAGCATACATATAGGACGTTATATCAAGTTGGTACCTCAACCTATTCTGAAAGTCTTATTTTTATCCCACATCTGCAAGAGTACATCATACAAATGACAACTGTCTCCGTTCTTCTTTACGTTATATGAAGGTTGCCTTTTTATATATTGGGATTGGACAATCTTAGTGCTGCAATCTGGCAACTTACAGTTCTATCGTAAGTTTCGGCATTTTGGTTATACGTACTCAGAATTATCTCGGCCAAAAAATGGAATGAAATCATGAACATTTGCGATTGTTTGATTTTTTCTTACAACTTTCGACGTGTATTACCTGGACAATATTGCATGGATGAACTTAATTCAATTTTTGGTAATAAAGCTCCATCAAGGACCAGTGTTTACCAATGGCATGGTGAATTCAACCTATGTCGTAGTTCACTCCAAGACGAATTTCGTGCAGGTCGTTCAAAATAAGTTGTTCTTACGGAAACCATTGATGCTCTGCTCCAACTAATATTGCAATATCGTCATATGTCATTAGATTTAGACAACCTTTGGCATTAGTCAGATCCCAATTTGTCAATCGCTCAAAAAAGGATCGTGTCGATTGGTCGAAATAAATGCTCAAAAAAATACCATCGCGGTGCTTCGAAGCACGTCTATGACATCGTAACAGCTGAGTGGGTGATTCAAGAAATGCCTAACAAAAGTGGTTCGCTCACGAAGCACCTTCAAGCAAATGTTCGCCTGATTTTTCAGAAAAACTTGACACCTCACAATCGTAGCACTAGAACAACGCAGAACACTCAATTCTGAGTGAGTGCCAGTTCATATCTTCCAAGAAAGCAGGAAAACCAATCGCTGAAGACGGATCACCCTTGACCACGACAATTTGAGCTCTCACATATCGGCGCATACAACTGCATTTTTGAGCATTTAAAACAGCGATTTGATGTGTCATCCGTGTTTTTAGAAAATAAAGTGAGAGGGCAACGTTTTTCGACGCTTGAAGAAGCGATTGATGCGTTCAGAATGCATGTTTTGGGGCACCTCAATCAGAGTGAGCCTAAAGTGCTTCGAAAATTGGTTTAAAAGCTTGCAAAAGTGTATAGATTTTAATGCGCAATATTTTGCAAAACAAGCGACTTTTCATAATTATTTTTGTTCTCTAATCCCGAAATATAAAAGGTAACCCTCGTATAGGTACGCAAGCTTAGCTCAAGTTGCAGTAAAATATAAATTACAGTTCAACTACAAGATGATCAGAGAAACCGCAATAAAGCACAGGGATTGCATATCAGATTTTCAGCCATGTAACATATGAACTTTAAGGTTGCTCAAAATTCCCAAAGATGGCAGAACATTTTAATTATTCTATTTCATTCCTTATTATATCAACAAAATGCTACTTCGCGCCTAACGCACATTACTTGCGTGAATTTTCAACATTGTTTCAACTTTTTGACATTATTGCTTTAAGGCAAATCTGTCAGAATGATCTAATTAAATTTTCATACGATTTTTTAAAATTATTTTTGGCAATTTTCTTGCGTAGCTCATTATATGGCAGTATTACGAAAAGCGAAAATCTTGTCGAGCACAATTAAATTAAACGCCTGCAATTATTCTAAAACGCTACAAAAATACACAAAATCAGCATTTCACTTGGGACCGGCTGGCTGGCTGTATGAATTTTCCATGGAAATGGGTTTTTCTTGCCTCTAATGAGACATCCTTGTTGACTGCGTGAACTTTGCCGCGTCGCACGCAGCACAAGAAAAGAAAAAAAGAGCGACTACAAAAAAAATTGAGACACTCTCTCACTTTGACATGCAAATAAATCAGATTTGCATAAAAAGCAATGTCAACCTCAGCCGCCACACCCTCTTGCCGCTACAGCGGTACTTGGCCATAATAAGACTAGACAACTCTCGCTCTTCCTGGTCGCAAACGTTGTCTTGATATTTAATATGGCCGACAACTCTGTCAGCTGCTACAGCAAATGGCTGCCGCTTAAGCAAACACTGTGGACTTGAGGACTTAAGGATTGGCTGCCTGGGATGCCCAATAGTGCACTACCTGCTACCTGCGGGTAGACTAACAGGTAGACAAACCAATATGCTGTCCCGGGCGGGTTTTTCAGTGTTGAAGATTCAAGTTTAAAGTGCTGCAGCACAGCGCCTTGTTTGTAGCCATTTTAATCGTTTAAATGCAAAATCGTAGACAAAGCTTAAGCAAAATTGTATTTAACTGTCTTAAGCATAACAATTGGCATAATTTTTAGATTAACAAACTAAGACTACTACTTTGAGTCAGACTTGGTTGAGTTTCAGTGAAAAATTTTCGCATTAGTGTTGGAATAGTATTTTGCATATAAAGCTTGTGGCAGGATATGGTCATACCTGTACTTGCGTTCCAAAATCTGATAGAGTGTCAAATCTTCTTTAATGGAAATATGCATATTCATTAAAATAGTTAACTCAACTGCATTAAGCTTATTTAAGCCGAAATTCTGCCAAAATTGCTGGCATATTTGCATTTGGCGATCTCTTTTTGGCCGTTTTTGCAACGTCAACTCATAGAAAACTGCACTCAATGAACCGTGTTATACGGCTTAACTCGTTATAGACCAAACGCTATTGAAAACTGACAGCGTATACATTCTGGCAAAATATTCACAAGCCAAGTAGTGCATGTTTCAACTAGTTTAAAAGCAACTAGTTTGTGGGTAGTACATCAAAAATGGGTGAAGTGACTGTGCTGGATGGAATAATAACTTTCAGCGGCTTTTGATGAAAAAGTCGAATTTTAACATTTACCTATCATCAGTTGCGCAGAATCGGCTGCAGCGAAAACTAATTCCGCCGATAGTGACAGATGAGGCGACAAGAGATCCGAAGCGACAAAGAGATTAACATCGCTTTGAAATTATATGCAAGTTTTGCTTAGGCGGCGTCGCTGCTTATTGTGCTTGGGTTCTGTGGTAACTCAACATACTTCTTTACCCTTTTTCGTATTGGCTTACTCTTTTTCCCAGTTGGGGTAATCGATCTCAGCGTACTTCTTATGGTAAGAATCAAAAATGAAAATCATTTCACGCTTTAATTTCATAATTTTTTGAATGATTATATTCAAAGTATGGTAGTTGCGTTACTACTTAAATGCTGGCTTGAATACCGATGATCGAAGTTCCCACTTTCAACAAGAGACAATAAGTAGTACATTAGGTTCCTCGAGCGCCTAGGCTTTCACGTTATAGGGGACGGCTGTACTTCTGAAATTGTCAATGAATTCACGTACCTTGCCACCACGGCGAACACCGATAATAAAATCAACCTGGAAATTCAGTGAGCAATCACACTTGGAAATAGGTGTTACTATGAATTTAGTAAAAAAAAGAGTAACAGACACTTCAGTCACTCAATATATGGCGCAGCAGAATGGGTTGCGTCGCGGATGGGTGAAGCAGCGCTTGGAATGCTCGAGAGAAAAATTCTACGCAAAATATTCAGTACCTTTCGGATTTGGAACGACCATCGCATCTGAACAACGATATAGATGTTCTCCAGCGCATAATGCACGATATCTGCGTTGGCTTGGCGATGTCGCTCGTGTGAACGCAGACGCTCCAGCGAAGACGGTTTTCGATGCGAACACCGACAAATGAAGTCAAAGCGGACGACCAAAGTTCAAATGGGAAAGCCAAGTGAAGAAGGATCTATCTACTCTTGTTGTGAACAACTGGAGAGGGCGTGCACAAAGCAGAGGCGCCTGACGAGAGCAGAATGTATTGCTGTCAGGTAAGTAATGCGAACAATTAAAAAGTCACCGTAGTTAGTCCTAGTAGAAATAGATATGCAAACAGGCGTGAAACAGGAACCCAAGTTGAAAGTTGGAAAACACAAGACGCAAGATTATTTTTATTTTTTCGAAGATTCTGCTACGGAAATATATGTTCGCGTATAATATAATTGAAAGTCTTATATAGTTTTATGTGAACTGAATAATCGAAAAGTCGTTGGTTCGTTTGCACCCAGCAGCACTGGTGCATTTGCCTAGCACTTGTATGGCTAGCATATAGACGCTATTTACCTAGGAAGTCACCCTATGCTCCGCCTTTGGTGTGATGACCATAGTCAAGGGGAATAATTTTTTAATCAGTATATACTCACATTAAATTTATAAATTTTTTAAATCTAATTTCATCATTCATTTCAAATGCCCATATCAAACACAATATATTTTCTTTTATTTGAATAAAATTTAATGAAAATGTACCCACTCAGATACAAAACAAAAGCTTGTAGTTGCCTGAAATATTTTCAACATGCCAAATGTTTTAAGAGCAGAATTTTAGAATGTTTAAGCACTTTCTGCCAAACTAGTATGGCTTGCCGAGGGTTATCAGCAACAACAACTACAACAAGGACTGCATGTGTATGTGTGACTGTGTGTGTGTTTGTGTGGCATACTAATACAAATGTCGTGTAGCATTTTTCATAAACGAATAAGCTGGTCACACTGAACCAGTGGCGCAGACATGGCAGGTGTAAGTGGAACAACAAATAAGCCAACAAAAGTTTTGCCAACGTTAACAGAGTGGGGATAGTTAAAGGAGAGAGAGGGCGAGTAAGGAAGTGAGACAGCCACAGGGTTGGAAAAATATTTTTCTACTTTTGGCTTTTGCTGAAAATAGCATCAAAGGATTTATTATGTCTTTTTATGGCAACGACAGGGTAACAGAAGCTCGAGCAGGAGCGGCAGCAGCAGCAGCAGCAGCGACGTTGGCAGCGACGCTAACAGCAAACAGTGGGTGCCTCTAAGTAACTCATCACACATGTTGCAGCTGCTGGCTGCCCCCACTGCCACCTGGCAACACAACAGCTGCTGCGCTGCTACATTAATTTAGCTGTTGTTTGGCCATAAGTGAATGTCAGTGTGTGTGTGTATGTACGAGTGTGTGTGAGTGTTAGCCAACATGACCGGCAGGCAGCCATTTTGTTGTGCACTCACTACTGCCTGCCTGCTGACATGTTATAAATTTTCGTTTGACGCTGCCCAAAGCTTATATTTTTTACTGCAAATTGTTTGTTTCACATTGCTCCCAATGTGATTTTTTTGTGGCAAACAGCTGCGATTTATTTTGCTGCTTACCATTGCTTGTAATTTTATTTATATAGAAATATATATATATATATATATATATATATATATATATATATATATATATATATATATATATATATATATATTTTTTTTTTTTTAAATTTAATTAACACTTATTGTTTGCCAATTGAGTTTGGGCTCTATTTTTTATTGTCGACCACAATGCGATAAGCTGGCCTTAAGGCTATGAACAAATGCTTATCAAATGCTTGCTGGTCTTGGGCGGCCATAGGTTATGAAAATCAATTTCAGTCTTGGCCAAGTGACTACAAAGCAAATAAACACGACCAGCTTGGCAAGCAGCCTTAAGCTAAGCATGAACCATTGTCTAACACACACACGCGCGCATACATAGACACATGTGTACACACATACACTCAGCTTATGGTAGACACTACCCAGGGCTAAGACTTTGTCAAACAAGCTGCAAATTGGTAGAACAAAGCTTCCGATATTAACGATTTTTTTTTGTTGATATGCACCTGGAGAAAAAGTCCCATACAATACCTTTTGAAACTTTTTTTGAGGCCTTATTAGTCTTACTAGGCTACAAACGTTTTCGCTGCGGCTTCGCTGAACTTTTGTATACTTTGTTTTACATTTTCTTAAAAATTCCTTATATATCCTACCACCTTTAAGCGCTGTTTAGCGCATTTTTCGAAACATTTTAAAAATCTGCTTTTAAATCACACAATTTTTGTGCAGTGTAGTAGCCTCTTACTCTCGCCGCATAAAAATGAGTTAAGTATTTAAGCAGCTCAGCAACTTTTTTGCAATAAAATTCATCAATCTAGTGCATAAAACTCAAAAGGAATGGATAAGGACTTGCTGCAAATGGTTGCTTGATGAAGAAAATGACTTGGTGAAAAACTTTGCAATATAATCTTTATGGCTGACTATGTTATCATCAAATGCTACTAATTCGCATTAAGCGCAGCAACAGTTGCTGGCATTGTGGCATGCTACATGATGCAGCAGAAATTGCCATAAACCTTTTGTTGCCCGCACGCTGGTCACTCTGTCTGGCCAAGGAAAACTCGTTAAGTCCAATAAATCAGTTACTAATGAAACAATTATGGCTTGGCGATTAATGGTCGAGGCCATAAACAGAAGACGCCAAAAGTAACTGCCAGCAATAGCAGACGTGACTGGCCTGACAACTTGACGCATACATAATCTGCCGCCATATAGAGTATACGCGTAAAAATTACGCAATTTCAGGCTTGCCAATTATGTTTGGTGCTGCATGTAGCTCATTGGCATGCAAGGGCGCTCGATATTCTTCGTTTTTTTCCAATCAAATAGAATGAAAATCGATGGAAAAATCATGCAATTCATTTGTCAAAGTCATCGACGATTGGTTTGCTTGCATGCAATAATATTAACCATGCCAGTCGCTCGCTTCAAGTGGCAGCAAAGACACCTTGCTAAATTGCTATAGTATATATAGCTTCATAAACATTTTGTAGAGCATAGAAATTCGATATATGGCCACCGCAGACGTCAATCATTTGATGGACATTTAAAGAGGAGAGAGAAAATTGTGTGCTTGCGACAGTGATGCTGACAGGCTGGATGGCTAAGTGCATAATTTATGCATGTGACAGATATCACTTTTGAGTTAAGTTTTTTCTTAAAAAAAGGAAAAAAATGTGACAATTTGGATGGCAGTGGAGGGACGTTAAGGCAAGCCCGTTATATGGAAATGATACAAATCATTTGGTAATGTCAATATATTTACATTTAATGATAAAGTAGCTACTTTTCGTATATCAAGTCACAAACTACATGTAAATATTTAAAAAGAAAAGTAATTTTACCTTACTCTAAGAGCTACCATTAATCGATTTAAGGTGGTAGATTGGTTTCTAAAAAGATAAATTAGAAAGACATTTTTTTTTCATTTTTTGGACAACGTATCTATCGATTTGGCTGCAATTTCGCATCGAAGAGTGGCCCGAGCAAAACCCAACTTCTGACAACGACGATTACTAGATTTTCGTGGTAAAAATTGTCTTGAGTTGACGCTTCTAATGCGGTATCACATTAGTAGATCTGTAACTTCTTTTAAACGTTAGACAATTGCCCATTTCTTCATTTTAAGTGGCCTAACCGGTATTTCTAAATTTGCAAAGTTTGGTATAACCAATCTTCGTTAGGATACCTTTGGATACTGCTCGACTTATTTCCAAA
This sequence comes from Chymomyza procnemis, assembly GCA_035046065.1. Lineage (NCBI taxonomy): Eukaryota > Metazoa > Arthropoda > Insecta > Diptera > Drosophilidae > Chymomyza > Chymomyza procnemis. Next base: position 3,504,839 of record JAWNOJ010000026.1, read on the forward strand.
GCATTGTAAAGCAATGTCAAAGATAAGAGTTCAATACGGGCTTTAAATTGGAATGTCACGAGTATAGATATTATAAGGAATAGGTCTTAAAAAGAATCCCTGGCAGGCAACTTGACTTGAAACCATACATACCCAAAAAAAATCTTTGTCTTGAAAAGCTTTTAGTGGTTTGAAGGCGTACCAATATTTTGTAACTTATGCACTAGAACTATAAGCCAAATCGTGTCAAACGCTGATTGTGTATCTAAAGTTATCATGCCAATTAAATTTTTGTAATGAAGTTTATATTTTATGTCGTCATAATAGTAAAATTTGGGAACATTGAAGCTTTGCCATTTTGAAATGTTATAAAACTCAACACAGTTTCAAAAAGGCGCTAAAACGATAAAAGATTTCCAGTCGAAGCTCGTTGATTGCTCTTAAAAATTATGGCATAAGAAAGCCGGGTTTTATGCAAGTACTTTTCCGCCACACATCCAAATACAAGCATGAGTGAACAGGTAGACATTACTTACCTCAGCGGATCCTTAATATGTATGTAACGGTCCATTGAGATGGCGCACAAATTCAAAATGGACGCAGTTGAGCACATAACATCAAAGGCGACCCAAGTATCACAAAACTGTGCGCCAAAGATCCAGTAGCCTGCAAAGGGACAGAATCAACAGTTTACAGATTGTTTTAATTCGCAATAAATCATTGCATGTGTGTCTATATGTGTGCTATGTGTGTGTGTGTGTGTTAGTGCCCGGAAATTGTCCTGTTGCGGCTGTAGCAGTTCAAAAGGAAAACATTTTATTTTTGCAAAAAAGTAAATATTTTTTGTATAGTAGATGTGCATGTGTGTGTGTGTGTGCATAAAAGGCGTAACTGCAATCAGATTTTGTGTTTTACTTATTCATGACATAAATTAAGTTTAAATGATTTCATAAATTCATTTCCGCTTCCGTTGCGCCGCTGTGTGTGTGTGTGTGTGCGCGCAGCAGCCATATTTAAATTTAATTTGACTCGATAAAAAATAATACACATTTGTTGTCAAGTTTCACAAGTTGACTGCAATTATGCACAAGATACAAGTGTATAAAAAACTGCTACACACAATACACTATGAGGCTTATATATTGTATCCTTGTAGTCCTGACTGCTGGCAGCCAAGCGGATATCCGCTCAGACTACACAATGACCATCATTTATGTTGCGGCTGTGTTGCCCAAAGTGAAAGAATTCCGCGTAACACGGAAATGTAGTATAATGCTTTGTTGATAAATTCAATCACAACTTGTGTGTGTGCGGGGGCTGGGAAGTCAATTTGTATAAATGTATCAGTGTGGGTCTGTATGTGTGTTTGTGTGTGTGAGTATCTATGTCGATATATAGTTGTATGTATAAGAGTAAGCAAGTGATTGAGTACGGCAACTTGTTATTTGATAATGCGAATTACTTTATTCACTTGTGCCCCAACAAGGGGTCACCGGATGTTGCCTTTTATCGCTTGGCACATGCAGAGACTTATTAGAGGTCAGATGGATTAGATAACTTCAAACGTTTCAAGTTTGCTGTTGGCTATACAAAGTGAAGTCATTGTATATATTGATTGAAAAGGAAACGTATTCAACAGAGCGTTTCAGTTTAATGCAGCAGAATACTTGTGGGTAGAAAAGTGAGCGATATCCAGAGCAGTATTGAAATAAATATTGGCTATTATTGATCCTCATCGATCATTATTAATGGTAACATATTAAGTAAACGTGGATTCTGCATTTTGTGATGCAACTGTGACAACTAGTGTCTGAAAACTAAAGTAAAATTAATAAAATTCTTTTATCAAAAGGCAAAAAATTGTTAGAAAATCGACTACGATATCTATTGTATGAAGTGTCCAGCTCCTTGGATTTTTTCTCTCATTATTATTAAAGAACTTAGGGCCTGTATTAGAATCTTCCATCGAAGCCTGTTCCGTCTATTTAGCTCTGTCCCATGTTGTGCTTGCCTCGACCAGTTCTGGAAGTATGCATCTGCTCCAGGTCGTCTTAGGTCTTCCTTGTTAAAACGAAGAATCACACTTGACAATAGGAGTTACTATGATCCTTGTAAGCAAATGCGTAGCAGATAGCTCTCTCGATCGATAAAATGAACGCTCTACAAGACGCTCATCCTACCCGTGCCATTGAATAAGGCAGAAGCATGGGTTGTGTCGCGTGCGGATATTCTGCGCTAGTCCAGTCTGTTTCAGCAAAACGTCTGCGTCTCTAATAGGAAGGCTTTCGATGCAAAAGGCAACGCAGCAAGATGAAATGGTCGATCAGGGCTTCAATGGAAAGACCAAGCTGAGGAGGACCTATCTTCACTTTGAGTGACCAACTGGAAAAGGTGCGTGTAAAGCAGGTGAGCCTGGCGAGAGCTAGCGAGGTCAGCTGTTATCCCTAAACCCAAGTAAAGAACGCATGTATCGTCTAAGAATGGTATGTAAGAAGGAAAAAAAAATATGGGAATCTTAAGCTTCAGATTCAAAAATGTATATATAACAGCAGTTAAGATCTATACTATAATACATATGACGCAAGCTCGTACCCCTATAGTTTTACTTTTTTATATAACAAAAATAAACTTCTTATAAGAATCTTTACTGTCATATAGGTATTCCTCGTGTCTATTTTCGTATAATATAACAAGCAAAAACCAAAATTTCAATCCAAATAGCATAAGTTCAACTTCAGTTAAGAGAAAAAATGTGTTTTCAATTGTAATAAATCCCAACTCACTTGGACCAAGTTGTTTTCGAGTATTTAGAGGTAAGGTAACTGCTACGCTGCTCTTTGACATTTTCAAAGCGTATATTTGTTTACTGTTCTTCGAATATTTTGCCACTTAAAGGTTTATCCTAAGAAAATCCATTAAATACTTTATAAATTTTTGCACGTTTCACGGTAAACTGCTTCAGTTGAGAGTGTGGCAATGTCTGATAGCCATAGACCCTCTCAAAAAGCACTTTGGGAGCAAACAGACCGGCTGAGCTCAAGTCAACAAATAAAAATAAATCATGCCACTTCTACACTCTGCACTCTCACAGATACTATTCAAAATATATACTAATACATGGATATGCATGAAACATATCAAACCAAAAATGCAGCGGTGTAGAGGGGCGCAGAAAGCATGAGTGTGGGATATTCCATTATATGTTTGATTTGAAAAAAACTAGTCCAAAAATCTATGCAGAAAGTTTAAGGTTTTGATTTATAAAAAATCCAAGCAAATTGAAGTGGAGTAGTAGGAATCTTGTTGCCGAAAGTAGGAATCTCCCAATAGTCCATTCCAACCCAACTTTCACAATTTTCTTTGTTCTTTTTAAAATGCGAACCAAAAACATGTTGCATCTGCTGCATTTTCTAAGGAAAAAAGTTTTATGTTTTTCTTATTATTATTATTCTTGAATAAATATACACCCCCCTTACAATCTACATCCCTGCTCAGCACATACACCCATAGGTTATGCCAATTTGCTTTATATGTGTACTATGTTTATAGCTTGTATCTAAATGATTTTATTTATGTGTGTATGTAGATTTTTTGCTCTCCATACTTCTTGGGCCTTGTGTATTTTATGTGCTGACAGCAGCTGTCAGTACACACTCATACGCATACAACTTTAATTTCTACAAATATGCTCAAGTGTATCTATGTATCTGAGCGCGAGTGTGTGTTTGTGCTATTTGCTGATTTGCCAGCGTCGCCTTAGTCCCATGAAGCATTCTAAATGTTGTTTTTACTTCTGTACACACACACACATAGGGACACAGGACGCGCGTGCCACGCCCAACCGCCCTAAATGAAAATAATTTGCCTGAACAGCTTTCAATCCGCTTGTGTGCGCCCAAGGCGAGCTCCAAAGCTCCCATCTTTCGGCACCAAGCACGCAGCTCCCGGTCGGCACTCAGCTGCTGTTTGTGCCAACTTCAGAGCAATAGAAGAAAATGGCAGTCAAAGAATTTTTATTTATTTTTTTCACACTTGCATTCAATGTTTTGCTTTCTTCTGCGGCACAGCCGACCCGTAGAGCAACAACTACGGGTCTCTATGCTATAACCGCAAACAGGTGCGGACTAATGGACGAAAAGTCGCCTGAGATGCGTTAATAAAATTGTATGCGAGAGCTATGCGGAAATGGAACTATAGTATTCCCGTAATGAGTGTCAAAGTCAGATGCGTGCCAGAACAGATGTTCCCCTTAGAAAAACGCCTAAAATTACTTTGGAGTGGTACATAGATCTTCAAGTCCTTATCAAAATTGACATCAAAACGAACCATCCACCTGTCTGGATGTTACTATGATAAGGGGCATGATAATGGCCAGAGGCTTGCCAGAACAGTCCCACAAACTAAAACGCTTATAATAACTTCGGATCACGTTGCAGTCATATGCATATTCTATCTGTATGAATGGCTGGGCTCGATTGGGTAGTGGACACGGACTCGCCTGTTAAACGAAAAGTCAGTGGCAGCAATAGTGCATTTGTCTAGCGCTGACATAGCTAGCAAATAATTAACCGCTGTTTAGCTAGGCAAATCTCTATTAATTAAAGATACAGGTCCCTGTTCTCTTCGACTATTAATAGAGACATCTCCATGCTCCGCCTTTGGAACGATGACATGATGGTATGCATAGGTCTCCAAGACCTTATCAATATTGACATCACAATGAACCAACATATCTGGTTGTTCTAATTTTGTGGACGATAAGACTAATTTAACCTAAATCTGGTAACTTTAATAGCTAGGGACACCAAGCCTTACCATCTGATGGGCATTTTTCCATAATAGATGGTATCTTTTTGAATCATCTTCATATCTAAGCGAACTCAATTACCAGATAAATAAGAAATGCCCTAAATTGTGCCTATAAGGTTTAATTGCTTAGAAAGTAGCAAAACTGAAATATTTTGGCGCTAAAGCACACAAAGTGTTTTCTGTCGTTCCATGCAGAGTGACCGGTTCTTCCCGAACTCTAGTACTACCATGCTGAAGGTTCAATTATGCATTGTAAGTTCCTAACTATGATAACCTTTGCGATATCTTATAGTATGATCTTTCTCTATCTTAACTCATATTGACTCGCCAAATCACGCATTTTTGTCCAATCACGAACTATGAAACCCTAATTTAGTCGGCGCTGGTCTTTGGGCTACTTTGTTTAGAAATATTTGAACTTCTGTGTTACCTCCTGTTTGCATCTTCTATATTGTAAGTCCAATATATGTGCCGTTGCATATCTATAAAAATTCACCCAACCGGCTAGGTATTAGTTTTTCTCGTTCGAATTTGAATATTTCTTAATTTTAATAATTTTTCACTATAAGTTCAACTGGAGTTTGTCGTACCCCTAAATGAATTATAAACATTTCTCATGGTGCGCGCACATTTTTCAAAATTTTTCTGGCCGCCACTACTTTATTCTGATCCGCTCCTGTTTGCATTTTATGTGCCGTATTAGGTATTCCGTTTGCCAGCTTGTCTTGCGAGTGTGAAAGTCGTTTATTATTTTCACACACACACACACAAAGACAAAGCAGACAGTCAGATGAGAGCTTATATGGATCACATTTTTCTATATACTACATATATTTCTATAAAGTATATATAAAAACATTCACATAACTTAGGCACATTCTATACATCTGCACACATGTCTTGCCAAGTTGGATACTCTTTTACCTTTACGCATCATTCATCGGGATACACTCGCTTTGCTGTCGTTGTCTGTTTTGTACATTTTCCTTTTGACATCCATTTACTTCATTCCCTTTTTTTTCTGTTTATATATCAATGTTTTTTTTTTTCCTTATTGTGCTTTATTTATTTCTTTTTGCTTTTACCTTTGTTTATTTTTTTCTTACTTAACAAAATCGCATTATAAGTTCGTTAAGCCTGCTTTAAAACTTAAAAATTTAACTTTGATTTCTTGTAGTACAGCTGGAGAGCAATTCGTGTTCTTAGTATAAATATTTTTGGGAAAATTTAATTTTTGAAAATTTAGGTTTAAAATTTAAGCCGATTTTAGATTTTATCTTTTATACAAAAAAAAAATTAGCGCGCTGGTATCGCATCGAGTTTATTTCATATGACAATAACCTGGAATGATATAGGGGCTTATAAATTTTTTTTCATACCTTAACTTATTATAAACACTTTCATTATTTAATTGAAAATATATGCACACCTGCATTTAATAAATTCCCATTGTTTTACTATTGGCACTTTTGTAAAAATATTTGTATAATTTCATCGATGTTTTATTTTAAATTTTGCACAAAACTTAAAGCTTTATAGCATCTGCCATCAAAAATATTCGTTTTATATACCCTATATTTGAATAATAGAGAGTATATTCAATTGAAGACTGAAGACAAGTGTTTCAGCTTGCAGAAATTATCATCCAAAACTGTGGAATATGTATATCATAGTTCTAAATTTTTCATCGTAGAATATATAAGATATGTAGAATATATAATATATTTTTTATAAGCCCGCAAACGACTTAATCTCTACAATAATAATAATCTCTATAATATTTATGTTTATCCAACTGAGTAATAAAATTGTTTAAGTTTAAGAAATTGAAAAAATTCTGCTAAAGCCAAAAGAGTGACGCATCTGATAAAACTCATTTTCTGCAATTATCTCGAATTTCGGTCATCAAATATTTAACTTACGTAAGAGAAGCTTTTGACTTAGAATCTATCAAACTTGGCACAAACCCTTAAATCTTAGCAATTATTTTTGAAAGGGGTCCCTACCACCCTAGTCCCCTGCTGCAATTTACTATGACTTTATGACTTTATTGTAGGACTACTACCATGCAGTTTCTTGAGTTTTCAATCATGATTATACTTGTTCTTCATTTGCTCAGATCTTGAGAGAAACTGAATAAGACAGAATTAAAGTTGAAAAACAAATTAAAGTTCGTTATAATCCGAAAACAATAGAAGTTGTGTCTGCTTAACTTATTACTGTTTAAGCTGAAGTAAGTAATATGATCTTGGCAAAAGCCTCTGATTCCTAGCAATTATTCCCGAAAAGGGTCCTCGCCTACTGCTGGCATATTCTATGTCTTCGTCGTAGGACATGCATTCTCTAGCGTATCTGAATTATAATGCAAGCCACGAAAAATTCTTGTTTTTCATTTACTCGGGTCTTGACCGAAACAGAATAAGAAAGAATCAAAATCGAAAAAAATAATAATTCATCAGAATCGAAAAACAATGGATGTTGGATGGATCGAAAAAACAATTGTTTTGGATTTCCAAAACGTTCTTTATTTGAATAATAAGGAAAATATTTCCACCAGAATTTTATTCAATCCAATAATGTAGGATTTTGAGGCAAGTGATTGATGCAAATTTTAAAAGACTACAAAACGTCATCGAAAACTTGAATGAAGACACTACACTTCGATTTTCTTTATAAAATATTTTTTGGCTATTAAGACAGCTTTTGGCCAATACATTTTTAAAACTGTGCTGGTCTGTCCTTGCTGCAGTAATATTGGCTTTTTTTCGCTTGAAACATTCGCAAGCAAGATTTTTTCTTCAGGATTTTTAGAGAATATCGTATTGCTGCTTGCATGCATGTGCGATCGCTTTGATCAAAAGGATTTTAGCTTTTTTGGAAGCAACGATTTAAATAATTGCATTTGAAGATGAGTGTTAGAGCCCTATGAGGTTTGCGAAATAATTGTCTTTAAATTTTTAAATTGTCGCAGCTTTGTAATTTAAATATATGCCAAACTTTTGTTAATTCAAAATTCTCGTTACCGCATCTGTCTTCCCTGACACAAATAAATTCTTCAAATGTTTTACAACTTTAAGCGTTTGCAGTGATTGAATCTAGTTTCCATGGGCCATTTAGTGTTACCATGCTTGTTTTGAAAACATAGTCATGAAAAGTGCACTTTCTAAGGCAAAAAAACGATGATGATATCCTCCTTGATATCCACAATAATATTTTTCAAAACTGTTTGGAAAGTGTATTCCTCATTCGTCGTAAGCCCTTTTCCAATTTTATTTTTTTTCCTTTTGTGTAATTTCCTTTTATGACTACATATTCTTCGCTTCCCATCAGGCAGATGACAAGCCAGCCATTGAGTGCTCGCTTGGCACGCATTGATGTCAGCTGCATGTTTCCTCAACCGGAATATGTTCAATCCTCAGCCCACAACTTGGGAAGCAAAATAAATCCGCAAAAAGTTTGTCTCTTTATTAAGCAGCTTATGCGACATGCACAACGCACAAAAGGCTTAAAATGCTAAACTCGTTAGCAGCTACCACAACATATTTGCCACTATAAATGCCGTTTTGTACCACTGTAATGCCAAATACTTATCGGGCATGTTGTACGGGTACGCCTAATTTGTTGCTTATTTGCTTAACACGAGATGAGGCTTTTGTTGCTTGGCTGCTCCAACTGGCTGACAGTCAGCTTTTAATTTGCACGCTGCGTTTTGCATTTTGTAAAATTAATAAAATCGCCTATCCCCACGCTCCCCCCACGCAACAACACTATGTAATTTCTCATAAAAATTTTCCAATTTCCATGCCGCTTGCCAGCTGACGACGGCGGCGGCCATGTTGAAAAACTTGTGCCTCAACGTTGCAGCTTAAACTTTGTCAACGTCAAAGCCAAGAAACAACAACAAGGCGCTAAGGGTTGTGGCAGCAGCAGAAGCAGCAGTGCTGCCAACTTGCCACTTGGCGTTGTGGTTTTGCTTCAATGCAGCTAATGCAGCCCATTGTGCATGTCAGTGTGAGCGTATTCTGCATATTAGCCTGAGACAGTGACGTTGATGCCTATAGGGAACGGGGGGACAATAGCTGAGGTTATGTAAAAGACTCTAATGGATATATCACGTACCGAAAGAGGATGATAAGTTGGCGTTAACAACGTTTGCTCTCTTATTTAGCAAGAGCTTCGTTTGAGATACTTCTTGTTCTCAAATAACTTGGTAAACTAATACAAATTCCAACGTATTTGGAGAATTATTTTAGAATGTGGCAAAAAAAGTTTATCAAATATTTTTTATCTAAAAACATGCTTCAACGAATTACTTTGATAAACTTAAAGCATTTGAGTTTTAGCAAACATTAAGACTTTTTTTACCCTGCAGAGTATGAACCTTTTGAAGCCTCAATATGCATTTCGTTAAGTCAAAATTCGGCGAATCTGTGTTCCCTAAAACGTGAAAATTCAAAAATCGTAAAAGTTCTTTGAATATACTATTGTCTGAAAATGTGCTTCCAAAACCCAACTCCTAGTACAATATACTTTGAGCAACTAACTTTAAAGACTTCTACTAAAGTACCCAGAGTATGCATTTCGATAAATCAAAATTAACGTCAACGGATCTGTCATGCCTAAATGGTATAGATCCCAAAATATGCTTTTGTCTACGAATATTCTTCCAAAATATAATTCCTAAAAACAAACATATTGAGGAACTACCTTTAAGTTTTTAAGTTTTTGCAAACCCAAAGACTTTTTATGAAGTCCTTCAGAATATGCGTATTTTAAAAGTAATGTTAAAAAAAATCTCAGTTTGACACCTACATTATGAAAAAGAAGATAGAATAGAAAGACATGGAAAAATAGTTTTTCTTTATAATGTTTTTGGCTTGTAAAGTTCGTTAGAAATATTGAAATATATTATTACAATTTCCATACAATATTTATAATCAAAGTTGGATGGCCCTTTTAGCGTTACCTTTCAACTACTCCACTGTCCACAGCAGTAGCAGCCGCTATAGTTGTTATATCCTTAGAAAAGCTTCATGTGGCTTAGACTTGGTTTAATATGAAATGCTTGTTTACTTGCCTTGCGGCTTGGTTGACTTCGACTACTGCCGCTTTACTTGGATAGTCTCACCTCTAAAAAGGTTTTTCGTTTTCCAGATGCCAGATTATGCAATCACAATGACATCATGCACCAACACACACACACACACACTCATGCACTCTCTCATACATCACTCATACACGCATACGGTCACACTCTTGTGCACACACAGATACACACTCACACACGCAGTCACACAATTGCGGCCACTCAGCCAGGCAGTCAACCAATCAGTTTGGGCCACTCAACGCTCCAACCAGCCATGTGACACTTGACATTTGTATTTATTTGAATACACTTTGGGCCACTTTAAAAAAAAGTGTTGACAAATTTTACAAGAAAATCCGCTCTTTAATCTGTTCGAATGTTTTGCCAGCAGTTTTGATGCTGTTGTCTGACATGGAACCATTTTTGAATAATATATTTTTGTACACTGTAAGAAATTAGTGGAAGTTGGATGGAACACGTACATTCTTGATAAAAATCTGTTTCGAGCATTTCATATAAGCTTCACTGGATTAGACGACGCTAATGACTTACCATAATACTATTAGATTAGAATTTCTCCTTTTTTTTTGACTGGGAGCTCTGTAACTAACTACAGACGAACTATTTATTTATTATTAATTTACAGTTATATCTAAAACCAGTTCACCTTAAAATTAAACAATATTAAAATAATGAAATATTAAATTAGAAGGCGGAAAATAAAATATAAAACTTTTCCGTATGCCTAGCCTGTTGGGTGAATTTTTTAAAGATTTATAGCGTCTCAAAACAGGAAGTAACACTAAGATTTAAACATTTCTTAACAAAGCAAGCAAAACATCAACCAAGTTGTGATTTCATAATTCGTGATTAGTCAAAAATACTCGATTTGGGAAATCCTGATGAATTAAGTTAGAGAAAGAGATGAATTGATTAGAAATCGCAAAGGTTATTATAGTAAGCGCATAAGACGCGAAAACGATAGTTCAATGCATACTCAGATCTACAAAAATGATAATGGTAGAAGTCGAAAATTACAAGTTACTCTGGATGGAATGACAAAAGAAACTTTGTTACGGATAGCGTTAGAGTCAATGAACCCAAGTAAGAGCTTAGGCAAAAAAATGCGCCATGGCATGGAATAAAGCTGGATGCGAAAAGAAGCTCGATTTATGTCTGAAACCGTTGATGACTGTCGTTAAAGTGAGTGAGTAAACGAGAGAACGTTTAGCGAATACGGTCGTGCTCAAATAGTGGTAAGCCCGTAAAACGGTGCCCAAGCCAGGATTGGCGACCAGCAAGATTTTACTGTGTGTTTGGTTGTATTGGCAGGGCATTATCTATTATGAACTGACAATACTTTGAGCGTCTAAAGGAAGCAATCGCCCAGAAGCGTCCAACGCTTGGCAAAGCAGAGGAAATGTGCACCATTAGGACAAGTCCATCGATAGTGAGAAGCTCCGGCAGCTTAGTTGAAAGGTTCCTATGTATCCATCTTATAATCCGGACTTGACATCTAGTGATTAATATCTATTCCTGTCTACGGAGAATAATTTTTCCGGGAAAAAATTTGCTTCAAGAAATGCTTTTGGACTGTCTCGATTTTTGGCCAATAGGAACGTGGGCTTCTATCAGAGAGAATCATAGTGAAAATACCTTCAAAATGGCAACAAGTTAGTGAACAAATCGGCGCATATTTGTCTTAAATCGAATCATCCGAATATGATAATTAAAGCCTTCAATAATATGCAAAAATGATGGATTTCTTGTAACCACACCCAATACATATAATATCACAAAAACGAACATATTCTCAAACTCAGCATTGTCATATTATGCAGCCATTTTGCCTCTATTAGTAAATTCTAGTCTTACTTTTTTTAAATACTTTTAAGATTTGTTTTATTTTTTATAGATTTAAGTGTTTTGTTAAAATATTCTAAGCGTAACTACAAGTCTTCATAAGCGCACTACGTACTATTCACAGTTGTCACCTTTTTATTATATAATATTGTATATATATATTTTGTTATTTGATTTTTATTTTTATTATTATTTTTATGACCATGTTGATGACAGCCTACAGCGTTTTACACAAAAAATTTTCTGCGTTATGTGACAAATTTCAATTTCAATTTCAATTGCAATTCCCCAAAGAGTGTGAAAACAACAACAACAAAGTGTATCTATGTGTGTGTGTGTGTGTGTGTGTGTGTGCGTTTGTATTTGTCTGTGGTTGTAACGAGAGCAAGTGTGAAGTGAGATGGCAAACACTTACCCAATAAGTCATTGACGCCCGCAAATGTCATCACCAATGAGGCCACAAACAGATCCGCAATCGCTAATGAGGCCAAAAACAGATTCCCAATGCGTCTCAAACTGCGCTCCGTGTAGATGGCGAGGCAGACGAGTATATTGCCGGCAACCGACAGGAATATTAGCACCGATAGGAAGATGCCTGATTAGAGTCACAGATTGAGGGAGAGAGAGAGAGAAAGAGACGTTGAGCAGCAGCAAGAGTACCAAAAAGCATTAAATTAGACATCCGCGAGACGTGCCACAAATACGAAAACATTGAGAAAAAATATAGCATACTTTTGTGCGCGGACAAAAATTTTCTTGTGTATTTACAGAAGAGACACAAGATGATGTGCCAATCATCATCATCATTGTCATTATTATTAGCATGAGCAACATCATCAATATACAATAGCCACATGCAACATGCAATTTTATGTTTTAAATAATTATATAGAGTTTTTGGGGGGTTCGGGATTGTTGTATTTACAAGCTTATATGTACACAATATGGGTGAAAATATGCAAAGCTTGCAAAGTGGATGTGTCAGCTTTGAAAATTTTATTGTATTTACGTATGCAAGAAATATAAACAAAATTTAAATTTTAAGGTTAACATAAAAAAAAAAATATTGGAAAGCTAAAAGTGGTAGAAACAAATTGATGAATAATATTATGTATACGTAACGCAGATTTATGAGCGAGTTTTCGAAGTAGCAAAATTCCAAATGCAGTCATACGATAAAACTATTATTTTATGGAAATACACAATAGAGAACTGATAAACTATGTAAACTTCTTAGGTTTCTCTAAAAAATGGGTTAAAAAATTGGAGGTATATTCCTATATGTTGTCAAGATAGCAATATTTTGAAAATTATGTATAAAAAGTTGGAGTGTTCAGTTCAACTGAACAGAGAAGAACTATAGTAAAATTGCCTGTTACTCACGTAATACTAAGCCTTCTACAAGAAATAAATGTATGCTTTTTAGAGAGCCATTTCCTTTAAATTAACTAAATTTAATTTTAAACAAATATTGCCATTTGGAAATAGTAAACTTATGTTCAGGCAAATTTATATAAAATTCGTGTTAATTGAAAAACAATGCTATTAAAATCAACTAGTTGGAGTTATTCCAAAAAGCTCTTAAGATCTTGAGAAAATATCTGGAAAAGCCGACGTATTCGTAATATTGTTCTTTGTCTACTGCTAACATGTTGTAAACAATGTAAACAATGGCTCAAATTTTTCAACACGAAATTACTTTATTTCCATTAACGGAGACAGAGAATACTAACATCGTTTGTAAGTTTTTTAAGGGTTATAGGATGCTTATATAGGAAAATATGCTGCTCCTTTGGAGCGATGACCTAAGTCAAAGGTAATAATTTTTAATACATAACTTAGCACTACAATTCTGACTGAGGTGACTCCAAAAAGTTTCAATTAATGCACAAAATTTTTTTAATTTTCATAAAAAGTCGTAGAAAATCAAAAACTACATAAAATTGAAATATAATTGTTCAGATATTTTTTATAAAGAAATTCAAAACGGGGCGAATTTGAAGTTTGCTAAGAAATAAATGAAAGTCAGAAATTTTTACTTACGAAGGGACTGCTACTTTAACAGAACTAATAGATTGTGATAAATCGAGAAAATATTTCCCGATTTTATATATTTTTGTCTATATATACGCAAGATTCCTCATAAACAATATAAACAAAGCTGCCTATAAACAATAAAACTAAAAAATGTGCAGAGCTTCACATATTTCGACCCATATTAAGACAGCTTAAGAAGGATTTTGTGGTTTGTGGTGCTCTTGTGCTATTGGAGTTGCTCGGTTGCAAGCGAGTGTGCTCAAGGACTTTGTGTTGTATGTGAAGAGGCTTCTTAAGGAGGAGTTGTGGTGTGGAGTAGGTTAGACATTCGACGACATTTACTTTACCAACAACTACAATTGACACAAGTGAGAGCGGCTCCGGTTCCTCACCAACTATTGTATCCATTTCGGACGTATTTGTCCAGTTTGTTTCATTATTAAATGACGTCAGCTGTGGGTTCCATCGCAGCAACATCGTTGTAGGCCAAAAAATATGAAAAATAGAGAAAGAGAAAATTTTCGTCCATTAGGTAATAAATATAAATTATGTAATATTTTTAGCAGCTGCCCAAATGGCTATTTTTTAAATTTTAAAGTGCGTATTTTTTGCACTTTTTGAAGTGAGAGCATGATGAGTTTGGCGTTGAGTTTGTGACATATGATGAGAGGAGTTTGGTACTTCATTCATAATAAATTGTGATTTGTATAAAGTAATTTGTTTAAAAGTAAAATTTATGGCAGAAGTAACTTTTTTTTAGAAGAGTGTGCCTGAAATAAAGTTTTTTACTCATTGAGAATTCAGCAATAAATTCGGTTCGACGAAGTCTTCTAGTACTTTTCATGCACAAGCCAATTAAGTTGAAAACATTACAAAATATTTATTTCAAGTAGAGTATACAAGCCACTTAAATATAAAATGGCTCAACATTTTTTCATTTTTTGCTGTTGATTTATGTTATTACTGTGCGCCATTAGGCCCAAAATAGATAACATTACGTGGAAAAACATAAAAAAAAGTAGAAACCATCAGCAACAAGCTCCATAGACCAACGTTTTACCTTTGGCAGACTTCTAGCGCGGGAATTTTAGACTGTGGGGAGGATAACAAAAAATCATCTTTAATGTGCGGCCTTTTTATGACCTAAAAAACTTTAACCGCAGCCTTTTCAATTGCAACACTGAAGTCCCCGAAGACCCATGGAACCCTATTTTTAATTAACATCAAAGTGTTGAATAGCTGCAGCTGCGTTCCGCAAAACTAATTTAATTTAGGAAATGAAATGAGTATGACATAAATTTTAACACTAATTAAATGGCATTGGCTTTTATTTATGGTTTATGGCATATTTTATTTGCTGTGGTTTTGCTTTTTAAGCTACTAAAGGTAACATTTTTACACTATAGCTCAGCATAAAGGCTATATTGGGAAAATAAGACAAAGTTGTAGGCAGTAGATTGCATTTTTGATGAAGAAAAATATTTCAATGCAGTAGATTTTGTTGTTTACTTATTTGAGGCTAAAATGAATTCATTTAAGTTCATAAAAAAATGAAGCAAAAAAATCCCAAAATCAAACACGTGTCCCTAATTTCGGCTGAGGAAAGTGTGGATATATAACCTCAAAAACCTCAAAATCATGCATCCCTTATTAGGCTCATGCCCAGAAACGTTATCCTCCAAATTACTCGAAACCCAATCATTTCTCTCGTTATCTCTTTGAAATCCTCATGAAGCATCTTACATTTCGTCTAAGTTGCAGGTTCTAGCGATCAATTTGTGAACACTCCGAACACTCGTAATCGACTAATTTCATACTCTTTCTATGTAGCATTCCCTGATAATCGAAGAAAACTAACAAAGCTCTTGACGTAGTTGTTCGCTAGTAGCATCCCACAAGGTTCTCCTAAAACGCCATGCATCATGTGTTTCTATCGTAGCGCACATAAATTTTGAAAAGATAGTAATATTTAAGAAATAGTTTACAATTCCAGAAAAAATTCCTTAGAAGTATTTTCAGGCATAAGTGCAGTTGCAGAATCATAAATACTAGAATGATTGAAAAGTCTCTTGCCTGACATGTAGAGGGAGCCACGAGTATTGGTTTTTGGTATTTTTTTATTGACATCTCCCATCCATCGAAAGGCCAGTTGTAAAGTTTATTTGACATTTGTCAAGTTGTTTGATTTCTGCAGTTATCTACCACACCTCAGTTTTTTTTTACTAGGAAAAAACAGAACTTCGTCTGCTCATTAAGCATTTGAAAGACAAATCGGCCAAATAAGTGAAGGAGTGTCTTGGTAAACATTATTGCAACTCTGCTATATCGAATACGGCTGTCAAAATGTGGTTCCAGGAATTTAAATTTGGTCGTACGAGCACAAATGACGAAACACGTTCCGGATAGCGTTCAGACGTGACTACGCATGAAATGGTAGCCTGAATCGCAAATCTCGTGATTGGAAATCGGGATTCTAAGTTGCATGAGCTGGCTGAGATGATGAACATATTAACTAAACGGCTTGACAAAATTTTCCATAACCAATTGTTTGAAATAATTGAACCATGCGTGTAGTTTACTTTAAATTCAGAGTTCCTATTAGACCTCTCCATTGAGTATATTTTGAGCATATTCTAATTTTTACAAAAAATCTTCGCCTAAGAAAAAATTTTCTTTTTTTTTTGAAATACTTCATTCTAAGTCCTTAATTTTTTTTAGTGTATTTCCATCAATATTGCTAAAACTTCAAGATAATTGGGTTTTCCGCAAAAAGTGTTTCCAATTTTGCGAATATTCGAGTAGAGATCAAATATTTATTTCCCATACATATTGCAAAGTTTTTTATGGGCCTCGATAGGCCTTTTAACAGTAAGGTCGTTGGTTCGATTCCTGCCTGCAGCACTGGTGCATTCTGTCTAGCACTGACATAGCTGGCAAATAAATTGACAATATTTACCTAGGAAAAGCTCTATTAATTAAAGACACCGCTCTTCTTCTAGGTCCCTATTCGAACAACTATTAATAGAATTATATCCACGCTCCGCATTTGGAACATGACCATAGTCAAGGGATATCAATTTATTTATTTAATTTATGGATACACAGATCATCTCCAAGTCCTTACCAAAATTGACAACACAATGAACACAGCGTGTATGAGTATTCTCATTATGCGAACAATAAGCCTAATCTTGCCTTGATCTGGCAAACTATAAGAGATAGAAATATATATCTGAAATTTTTTTGCATTTACAGTGCATAGCGTATTCGCCACATTTCTAGTTCTTCCCACTTGTTTCCCTTTCTTTGTTAACCAGTTTCAGTTGGTTTGGCATTCCGGTCATAATACCTGCCCTAAAAGGTGTGCTTGTGGCTGATACACATACCCACACACACACACACGCATGTGTTGCGGTTGTCGGTTCTGGCTTTTTTGCTCAGAGCGTATGTCTGAGTGTGTGTGTGTGCTCGTGGCCTAAACATAAACTATCAATCATTTGGAATTTGTGGTTAAGTTTGTTGCCTTTATAAGCCGCCCGCCCAACTTTGCTGCCTGTCAAACTGGCCAAGATTTACAGTAGCTTAAGCCCAACCACAAGAGCCTTATTATTCATAATTAAAATCGACAAAATTTCGACTTTCTTATCTTCGGGCTTAAAGGAAATACTTGAATTAATTTGTTAATTTGGTTTGCTTTGTACTGCGATGACTGCTCCAAGTGGCATGTGTCGAGTGAGAATTTGGCTTGTGGCTTGAAGTTCGTTTCGTTGTGATTGCGAGAGGTGCGCCAGAGAGACTCTTAAATCTATATCACGTTTCCAAAAGCTACAGAAGCTAATCATAAATGTATCCTAGGTTCTGCAAAGCTTGAGGAAAGCCAAGTTTGTTAGTTCGATATCGTTGTGGAGAATATTATTGGGCATATTGATTTCAAAGCGCACACAAATGTAACTTAGCAAAGATTGAGGTAGTACATATATAGTAAGATTTATCAGTTTTTAGATCGTTGCGGATATATCTGAGATGCTGTATCAAACAGAAATTCGGCATATATAGATCCAGTTGACCATCATTAAACAATTTTTAATTTAAGAAATGTAAACTTAGAATGAGAAAAATATAATATCCCTCTAGCCAGATATATATTTTATAGAGAGTGAGAGATAGTCTCCCATCTTAGACTGACTAGGAACTTGGATTTACAATATAAAAGATGAAAACAGGAAGTAACAAAAAAAAATGTAAAAATTTCTTAACAAAGAGAGAAGCCGTAAGATCAGCGATGACCAAGTTGGGGTTTTATAGTTCGTTCGTTTGCTCAAAGATACTCTATTTGGCGAAACAAGATGAGTAAAGATATAAAAAGAGATGTATTGAATAGAGCGTTCGTAAGATAGGAAATCGTAAAGAGTATTATAATTCGCGCCTAAGATACAAAAAGGATCGTGCAATGCCTAAATGGAACGATAAAATGTTAGTTCGATAGGTCGAAAACTGCGAGTTACTCTGAATTAAATGACAAAAGATACTTTGCTTAGAAATGCATAAGAACCAATGAATCCGAGTAGCAGCATAAGCAAAAATAATACGCCATGTCATGTTCCAAGATAATTTAGAGTAGATAAATATATAAGGGAAGTCTACAAGAATATGACCACAATAAGAATTAAACCCTGAAGAACAAATATGAAAAATTGTTTTTGAACGGAATGAATCAATTTTAGATATTAGCGGTTCCAAACGCAAGAGCATTGACGTTCTTATGCCGAATCCATTTTATAGCAAAACAATCAACAACAAAAACTCTTTTCAAAGTTTTGATTCAAGTTGTTGAATAATCATCAAACCCAATACAATTATAATAATAACGAATAAGCAATTATTTTTGTATCGTTCCGATGCTTGAATAAGTAATCAAATTTTATGCAAATTGCTTAACTGCCTAACTTTGAAAACAGCCCTCGTATGTGGCTCTTATTTGTTGCATGAGAAAGTAGTAAAAGTTGTTATTTTGCTTTATTTTGTAGTAATTGCTCTTTTGAAAGCTCGCATAGCCTCTTTGTCCTGGTTAAGCTGACCGAAACTATGCTCGAGTGAAGTGAATTCGTTTAAGAACCGCAGCAGTCATTGCCAACGTGAAACTTTACGTAGAATTTGTAGAATTCACGTAAGTGAATTCCAATAGAGAGTGAAAAACTTTACTTTGTGCAACGAAATTGGCATACACTTTAAGCAACGGCACATGCCTTATAAATTGGCCAAGAAAAAGAAAAATCTTATTTATAATATAAATAAATAAGTTGTAAAATATTATTTCAATTTCTTTATTTAAATGCACTGCATGCGCATTGATTGGATGTGTGGCATTGAGTATTTCCTCCTCCTTTACTTTCATCAACCTACACTTGACTACTTAAAGTTGCTATCTCTTTTAAACAAATAAACTCTTTAAGCAAAATTTAAAGAGGATTTTACCAAATGGCCAAAGGCCAGCTCAGCTGCCTTAAGCCACAAGCTCAATCAAAACAAAACATTCAGCGCTTGACCACTGTGCACAGTTGTTAACCTTCACAAATATAAATGCAAAAGCGTACACATACATACTTGCATATATATATGTATATATTTATATATGTAAATATCTATGTGTGCATAAAACACATACAAATGAATGTGTAAAATATTTACTGCTTTGAATTTCATTTACACTGCAGCAAAGTTCAGAGAGAGTAGCTTAGTTTACCGATTGCTTTTGCTGCTTGCATTGAAGTGATACACTTATACACAAAAGTATATTGGAGTATTTTGGAATCGGTTATGTGTAATTTATTTATATCAAATTTATGCAGATTTTCAGTTTTTTCAAACAGTTTAAAAAGTATGTGGAATTGGTCATTAAGTAAAAACCAAAAAATTTAAAAAATATTATGTACTTAATTGAATTGTAAAAGGAGCTTAAACTCAGTTCCTATTCTCTCTGACTTTAAGATTTTTTTTTTAAATCTTTGAAAAATTTTAAATTTAATAAAATTTCTATTAAAATATATTATGGGCTGATTGAACCATTGGTCTGTATTTCTTGAAAACGAGACTGTGAATGCTAAGCGCTATAGCCGCATATTAAACGCTTCTTTTTTGGCCTGAAATTGCAGACATAGATTGAGATGACATGTGTATCCAGCAGGACGGCGCCATGTGCCACACAACACGATCATTTGCAGGACAACATTCAGCGAAGAAGCGATAGTTGTTGTTCTGTTTGGAATGATGTTGTATTTCACATAAAAACCAAACTTTATTTTGAAATAAAAGTTCAACCGAAATTCGCAATATGAGTGTGTTTTCTTTTAATTTTCGTTTAAAAGTTAAAAATTTAGAACCCTTTAATTACATAAAATATGATTTTTTAAACAATTGATTTGTATCTAACGCACTACTTAATAACATTTATTTGTCATTTCTCATTTTTTAGATCCAATTATGCATTGCAGGATTTCTTTCGCGTCTTATGTTCCATCCAAAAAAACCTTTATGCTTTTCTATTTTGTGAACGATCAGTTCCATTTATTTCTTTCGCTATCTTAACTCATCTTAATTCGCAAAATCGAATATCTTTGATCAATCACGTACTATGGAAGCCCCAACGTGGTCAATGTTGATCTTTTGGCTTCTTTCTAAGGAAACGTTGCAACTTTTTTTACATTGCACAACCAAGCTCCTAACCTAATTATTTGAAAATAATTTAATTGTAAGATGTACTGAACTTAGTTGTACCTTTAAATTAAAAACAAATAAATGTTAAAAACACGAAAAAACTAAAAAAAATAATCATGTGCGGTATATAAAGAAGCTAACAGCATTCACAAGTCCAGACTTGAATGTTGCAACTTTTTGTTTTTATTTATTTTATTTATTTTATTTTCGCGTTTTTTGCAATTATGCTGCTCACATGGCGTATGCGCAACATTAATTTGCCACAGCTTTGCGAACGCAAACAGTGAAAATTTGCAATGAAAACGCTAAAAAGCAGACCCAAAAACCGCTGACACATGCAATTAATTAATTTAAAAAAAAGAAATGCATAAATATCAGAGCTCAGCTGCCAGCTTTTGTAGGCTTCAAAAACCTCGGTTTGGACTGCTTTTAGCCAGCCTTCCTCCCCCCCACAGTGGGGGAAACTTTTCAGCAACAAACTCAGTTTCAGTTGGTATAATTAATTTCAAGAGCTTCCCACGCACAGGGGGATGGTTTCCTTTTTTTTTTGTTAAATTTATAAGCGGCTTTTTAATTTTAAAGTTGCTAATTGTTTTAAAATGAAACTGCAATTATTTACAGACCCTTGAATACACACGCACACACACACACACACACAGATACTATGTTCATATTGGGTATAAGTGCCGTGAAATTGATACAATTCGTATCTGCCGTGCGGCCACATGTCGGATGCGTAATATGAGCTAATAATTGCATATTTCGTGATTCGTTCGGAAAAAAATTCCATTTGAAAGAGAATATAAAAAATTCTGCCAATGGATTTGATATTTTTTTTGTGTTAAAGTCAAAACGATATATTGTAATTGAAGCTTTAATATTTAATGAAAAAAATTATTGAGCAACCAATATTGGGAATTTTGCATTTTCAAATATGAACATTTTTGATGAGAAAAAAATATTGTAGAAATTGAGGCAAACTTTTGCAAGCAATGTGCCAAAATAATACAAAAAGTATTAAATTCGATTAGTTTCTATAGCAAAATGTTGAATTTGGGTATCAAGTTTAGAGAAAAAATGTATGTTTGGAGCAAAATAATATAAGTAAATAAATGTATTTCCCATGGAACCGCTAAGGTCATCACTCCAAAGGCGCAGCATGGAGAAATCTCTATTAATAGGTTTTGGAAGAGAAAAGGAACGTATATCTTATAGCCAGATCTGCACGGCAGTAACTTAAATTAATAGACACAGTGGTAGGTAAAGGAATGTAAAGGACTCTCACCACTTCTGTTTATAGTTGTGCTGAATTGGGTACTGGACATTTTTGATACTGGGAATCGTGGCATTACGTGGAAAATGGCTTACAAACTCCAGGATCTTGAGTTTGCTGATAACCCTAGTCCTTCTCTCTCATACCAAACAAGAAATACAGTCAACATGAGATCAGCTTAGTATAGAATCATCAAAAGCTGGCCTGAAGATCAGCATGCATAAGACCGAATCATCTCGTGTCAAATCTGCGAACAACCTCTTCGAGTCAGAGGCCAAGAAATTGTTGATGTCAGCAATTTTACCTGAACAGGTGTCTTAAAACTGGCATGCTTTTGTGAACATATTTTTACGCGATGTACTGAAGATATGATGGCCTAACATTATAAACAATGATGATCTATAGAGTAACGATATTAAATGACGAAATACTTTAACGAAAATATGACTGGTTAGAAATTGTTGAGCTTAACCCATGGCGAACATGTAATCAAATTCATTAAATCCCTGAGGCTAATATTGATAGGCCATCTCCTACGGATGGAACAGAGCAGTACACAAAAGCTTATGTTGGCATACACACTACCCTCCACTAGAAACAGAGGTCGACCAAGAAAGCGCCTAATTGACAATATTGACGATGACATGCTAAAGATGGAAGTAAGCAACTAGCGCGCCTTGCTAAAAACCGGGACGAATGAAGAAGAATTGTTGAGAAAGCCAAAACCCATTTCGGGTTGTAAAAATGTTGTTTGGAAGAAACAGATCCCGCACGCAGCGCTGGAGTGGAACCAGCAGGGCACAAAACGACGCGATCGACCCGAAACAACTTGGAGATGAACAATTCAGAAGTAAACTGGCAAATCGTTAACGAACTTCGAGCAATTGCTAGAGATAGGAACAGGTGGAAGTCCTATGTTAAAACTTTAAACTCCTAGAAGCATAGATAATTTACTATCCTAGAGAAAAACCGTCTACGTATTTGATAATTATGCCAATGCTAGATTAGTGCATTACTGCTAAAGGATCCACCGAGCTTTTGGCGACTCAAGTGTCGTAGACACAGCGAAGCAAAGAGAACACACCTCAAACTACAAGCTAGTAGACTACATTGGCTTCTTAGTGTGCGTTCTCCCCTAAGACTGGAATATAAAGCCATACCATACAACTGCGCCTTAAAACCAATCTGGACGTCCAGTAAGTATAATGCAGAAATCATCCAAAGAGCTCAATCGAAAATACTGAGAACCACCAACGGCGCACCGTGGTACTTTCGTGTTAAAAATATCCAGAGGGACTTAATCATAATTCCGGTAGGAGATGAAAGAAATAGCCCAACAAACCCAACAAAATAATATTGCAGCAAATTACATGACAATCCTAGAAGCCTTGCGAGGGGCTTAACATGGTTAACTTGCCGCACTCGGCTGCGTTGATATGACATGCCAACCCAATGATGAATAGTAGGACTACATAAACTTTAAAGAAAATTTTTAGGATTTGTTAACTTTTTGTTAGTCTCATAATGAGTCAATCCAAAAAAAAAAAAAAAATACTTTAAATAATTTTGCAAATATTTTACAATTTGCTTAATGATAATTTAAAAAATATGAGAAAACTTCAAAAGAAAGTGCTTTGTTATAAATTTATGCTATCAGTGACGTCACACTCTCATGCTCTGAAAATCGATTGGCGCAATATAAATAGCTCTGAAAATTCTATCAACTTCACCTTCAGTGACGTCACACTGTCACACTCTCACACACTTATGCTCTTAAAACTTACAAGAAGAGAGAGCAAAGCTGCATTAAGTGTACGGAAAAGTCTCTCTTAAACACGCTTTACCTGTGATTAAAAATTAGCATCGTTGCATTTAATTTAGTTCTCATTAAGACGTCGTAACTATCAGATCGTTTGTACTGCCCGGTATTATTACTCAAATCGATGCTTATCTTTACAATTCTCAATTGGAGCTCATTGCTACTTAGTTTGTGCACAATAGTTGCTGCACAACGAGTTCCGCATAATGAATGCGATGACTTTTTTCAATATCAGCGACAAGGTGATGCATGGATTGGACGGCTGAAACCCAATGAAGATGGCTTAAAAACTATTGACTGGCTCATACGCCTCTCAGATGCTAAATTTAGCGAGGTAACAGAAACCGAAACAATGCGCTCTGTTTGTGCTTATGCTTCTATTGCCTCTAGGTGGGCAATGTAGGTGCACTGCAGCCATATCCGGATGAGGAAACTGCACTTGATCTAATGTACAATGGAGGGCGTGCCGAAAGTTTTGTGCCCTTTTACAACTACAGCGACTTTTTACCCAAAGTCATATTAATCGAACTAAATGGTAAAGCGCTGTGCAACGATACTCCTGGTAAGCTTTAGGCAATGCCATCATTTGGAAAAATTAATGGTCTTCAATTGACACATTCAACAGATAACTATGTTATGACGCGCAGACAGCACATGTCTGTAAATGCGCAGGTTTATGTCAATGGCACTGACGGCAGCTATCTACAAACCTGGACAACTAGCATCTTATCGGATAACAACTACGTAGAGTTAACGGACGCAGCAATTAGCAACGCCAACTCCACACTTGGCACGGAACAAACTAAATTTAATTTTAAGATTGAACCGCGCACTTTGCCCGCAGCACCAGATGAATGCGGCGTTGAGGGTTACGCTGGCCTCTTGGCCGACGATGGACCTGTGACACGTGGTCGCTTTCCCTGGCTAGCTGCCTTATATGACGATACGAGCAATGCTTCTTCAGTTGCTCAATTAACTTATAGATGTGTGGCCACCTTAATTTCGTCGAGCACAGTCATCACTGCAGCGCATTGCGTGCATGAAATTGCAACGCATAAGCTTCACGTTTATGTAGGTCGGCATAATTTGGAATCGTTTCCGGAACCCGGCGCTCTACTTATGCAAGTTGAGAATGTGCTAATACATCCGGACTATGCGGAGAAAATGTTTACCGCAGACCTGGCGCTGCTGGAGCTAAACGCGCCTGTAGAGTAAGTACGTAAGCAGTCTTCTCTGGATGAACACTTGATCTTACATTATTACAGATATTCCATTTATGTGCGTCCCATATGTCTGGGCACAGCTAATGGCTGGGCAGGCACACTGGCCGGCTGGGGTGACGGTCAGCTTGGTATGTATAGACGTTTCCCCAGCATGGCTGCAGTACATATCGAAACAACCTTTGAATGCTTAAAGAAGCAGTCCGTATTGCCGCAATTTGTGGCACCCACGACCATGTGTGTGCGCTACACCAAACAGACCGACAAATGTCTAGGGGATTCTGGCGGTGGTTTGATGATTAAACATCATGATCGTTGGTATTTAAGAGGATTGCTCATATTGAGTGAAGTTAGTAGGGGCATGTGTAATGCAAGCTCGGGACTACTTTTTATTAATGTGCCAAAATATCGCAAGTGGATAGACGAAAATATGGTGCAGTGAATGGCAAACCAGATGTAACACCCATAGAAATCAACAAGTATACTATATCGAAAACTACTAACTAGCTTCCATTATCAGTGCTTTGGAGCTCAACGGCACGATCTGGATTTTCCAGTTTGTAATTTTAATGCTATCAAGACAGAGAAAGGGAGAGAGCGACAGACAGAGAGAGAGAGAGAGAGATGTTCTCGTAAATGCTCTCCCTAGATTTCTCTCTCGTTCGTTACTGAATATTGTTTTGCTTATAATCAATATTAGATGAGATTAAATAAGAATATATATTATATTTATATTGAAACATGGGAAGTAAAAGTCAATAAATTTAAAAATAAATTGACAGATTTATGATTTAATTGCATAAAATAAATAATTTGCATCGTTTGCTGTCATTCAAGGTACATGAGTTTCGTTGTCGACTAAAACTTCAGAATCTTCTTTAATAGATTTCCCTTTGTCTATTATAATACAATAAATGGATTTTTATTAATTTGTTTACTTTAAGTAAACAAATTTTATTATTATTTTAAATATTACACCAATCAAAAAAATTGTTTTTATATTCCGCAGGAATACTTCTCCTTAGCTTTTTAAAAGCTGAACCCAGACGTTGGGCACTAGCTTCTTAATTAATCTTTTACGTCGACCAATTTAAAAAAAAAAAAAAACCTTATAAAGACTGCGAAAGCGGCTTGGAAATGGGGAAGCAAATATTTTTTACTTTCCAATCGGTCAAAAAAAATTTTTTGTAAGTTGCCTAATATGTCTTCAACGATTTAGCAATTCGGTAAAAATTAATTTAAGATTTATAAATAAAATATGATTTGATACCGATACTGTTTGGAAAGAACTTTATAAAGTCTTTATACTTTGTACTATCATCTGCATATTCTCGTTATGCGTATATTCTGTGCTTCAATTATGTAACCCGAAATCTATACTCAGATCACTTGCGAAAAAGTTCACGGACTGTGAAGTCGGCTGCTTTTGGAATGCAAGCTCCCTTTGTTAGAACGTTATTTTAATTGCAAATAAATTATGGTACCAGTTCCAAGATCTGCAAGATTTTTGCTATAAGTTTCAAGATCTGTACGATTTTTTTCAAGATCTTGGGATTTATAGAAGCATACAAACTAACAGACGGCAGCAGAGACCATATGTGGTTCGTTTTAAGTTATGTTGGTATACCAAGTACTGTCTTGGAGATCCGATTAAAGAACAGTATGGATCTCAATAGTATATGATACGTTCGATGTGGCATATCGCCAGTGCTATTGGAAATAACTCAAAGCGTGTTTGAAGTAATCAAAATGGGTTGATCTTATAAAGACGCTAGTCTATGAATATCTCTTATAACTTAAGACTAGGGCGTTTGGAGTCGAATGTTAGCTATAGATTGTTGTGGCATACGAATAGCTACTAATTAACATTAAGAAATGCTGCCACTTCCAGAATAAATTATGTAAAATAAAACCTTAAAGTTATATGAAATTAGGTCATAATAGATGCAATTCTGATAACTAAGAAACGTTAAGACTTTACGTGGAAGAGTGGGTTGAGCTTATTAAGACGCTATTAGTCTAAAAAAATCTTTATTTATTAAAGATTGGACTCGACTATAAGCTTGAGGATCTTAATTAATTAAGAATACGCGAGTCTTACACTTTTAGTAGAAAAGATGAAAAAATCGAATTTTAAAGTTATATGTTGAGGTAGTTAAGAAATCGGATAGAATGCTGATAAATAAGAAAAAAAAAGTTAAGTTTTTTTCGTGTAGAGATTCGTATGGAAAAAGCAATACAGCAAATTAAAAAACACAACATTTGTTTTGTTCTTGAAGTACTAGGGGACTTAGCCCCCTTCTCGCTTTGCTCGCAAAACACCACCTCTCCTACGAACGCTTAGAGCTTTAAAATATTGACACTTTTTTCTCATAACCCCTATATGCAAAAATTCCACTTTCTTTCCTGATTCATAGAATCTTAACATTAACATTTGCTTTTTGGATAGTAAATTTTTGCACGAATCTTTGTCAACGTGTTCTTCCTTCAGGTGTGCAACTCTACTGTTATTTTATTGAATTTTGTCTAAATTTTTCAATGCGAGAATTTTCTTTTATATTCTTATACTTTTTCTCAATTAAAATTTTTACTCGATTTTAGTTCTTCTTCAGAAGCATTTAACTTTTTTCTACCCATTATATTTCAGGTATATCTTATATATAAAACGTGCCCGATTGTATAATAGGAGAATAACTTTAAAAAGTAATTATTTTTGGAAGATTAAGATTTATCTATTTTCACTAGAAATATTTTTAAACCTTAATTTTGGGTAAAAAAACATAAGCAGTTTGCCTTTAAAAGTCAACTTCTACTTAAAAATATGAATATTTTGATATTTTGTAGTATCTCCGAAAGTACTAACTCTCATCTTAGATTTCTCAGCTGTCACAAGTTCAATGTATTGTGAATTGTCAAAAATTAATTGAAAATTTAGACTTCAATTCTGTAAGACATACAAAGTCATTTGACTCAAGTTCAGGCAATAAAAAAAGGCACTCGAGATTATAAAAAAACCGCCAGCTCGTCTCAATAGAGGACAAGTCAGGATGCTACCAACGAGCTAAGGAGTACTTTTCATTATGTTGTTTGATATTCAGTTGTTGGCTCAGAAGACATAACGACAAAGTGTTAACATTTTGGCATCATTAAAATGCCGTTAACACGAGAATCGGCAACAAAAAACAGCTGCTGCAACAACAACAACAACAATAGTAACAACAACAAGGAAGCCAACAACTAAATGCTCGTGGGCGGGGGGAGTGATGCGTCAAGCGATAAACAAGAAAAAAATTCAATTGGCAATAATATTACGTATACGCCAAGTGACTCGAAAGCAGTAGATAAATTATTTGCCATAAGCTTGTCAAATGAATTATTAAATTACTTATTTATTTGTATACTCTATAGTCGAAGGCTGAAGGGGTATATTGAGTAGGTGATAAGAGTGAATGTATTTGAATGAAGTTTTAGGGGAAAAGACTTTGTGTTTCAGAATTTATATTCAATCATTAAAATAAGCGAGTTGGAAAATACCAATTATGATCAAGTTGAAAAATGTTTATTTTTTTAAATATTAAATTTATTTAATTAATTTAAAAGATGATTTATCTCTCTTAAGTGATGACCACATTCATACAAGTATTTTTTTCATAAAAGAGTGTCATAATTTGTTTTAATTTGAAAAATCTTATCATGACAATGGCAGTAGATCTGTAAGTTTTTCTAAGACTGAGACTTCGTATTTTCATAAACTCAACGTTCTAAAAAATGAATATATCATAAATATATCATTATTATTATATATAAAGGTTATTATACCAAATTACAATTTAATTCGCTTTTGTCAGTTGTGCCCCTATTGAGTTTAATTGATCTTATAATGAAGCAATATTACAATTAAGAAATATTAAATTAGAACGAGAAAAATGTGATAGAAAACTAATCCGTACACCTAGCCTGATGGCTGAATTTTTTATAGATAAACCTTGTCTCACATTTGGATTTACAATGTAAAAGACGAAGTAACATAAAAGTTCAAAGATTTCGTAACAAATAGGCCAAAAGGTCACAGTTGATGAAGTTGAGGTTTCATAGTTTGTGTTTGCTCAAAGTTGCCCGATATGGGGAAACAAGATGAGTTAAGGTAAGTGTTCGTAAAGGAAATCGTAAGGATCAGAATTGTTGGCGTAAAGTATTGTGCCATGCATAATTGAATCTACAAAATGGTAGATCTAAAGGTCGAAAATTACGAGTTACTCTGGACTGCAACGACCAAAGAAACTTTGTTAAGCAGCGCGTTAGAGTTTATGAACCCGAATAAGAAGTTATGCAAATATAACACGCCATGACATGATTCTACGATCACTTAAGGAAGAAAGGCCAAGTCTACAAGCATAGAACGATAGTCAAAATTTCTAAGGCAAAATCTGCAAATATAGAACGACAGTCAATTTTAGGATACCAATTGAAGCCCCGAAGAGCCAGAATTAAAATTAGTTGTGGTATTGAGTTGTTAAAGACAAAGTTTCGAGGAAACCATTTTATTTAGGGTTTAATTATAGGACTTATAAACAAACATACTAAATTATAATTTGCAGGCCTATTAATTAACTAAAATAATTGTGAACTCCAATTGTAATAAAAAAATTAATTCTTCACTTAGATCCTAATGAGTGACAATTATGAGTTCTCTCTAAATTAATCACTTAATTTTCAGCAACATCTCAACATTGATGAGAATATGCCGAAAGTGCAATCTTCAGTTAATGAACAGAGGTACAACCTGCAGCTAGTGATAGACAAAGGGAACAGTCTTAGCTCTAACGCGGGCTCATTAACGAAACGTCGGTTAAGATGATGGTTTTTTGCCAGGTCCAAAGTTCTTGTACGTGAGTTTCGTCATCTTTGATCTTTTGCTATGATGGCAACTTTTGTTTGTTACTTCAGCTGCATGGATGATCCAGAGTGCTTCTAATATTATATCGTTCTCTGAAAGACTTTATGCGACTGGTTAGTGCCTTCTAAAAGTGGTATAATCTGTCACTTAAGCTTATGTTTACATATTGATTTGACATATTCTTAGTGCTATGTTTGGATAGAGATGACACTACAGATATGTCCTACATACATATCAAACGCATTAATTTACATCAAAAATGCATAGCATTTTAAATTGTCTTCAAAGCTTCGATTTTATTCTAGTTTCAACAAATTTGTATTATAATCCACAAAAAACACTTTTAACGCATAATTCGTCTTAGTTTACTTTAACTTCGTTAACCTATGTGTTAACTTCAAATAAAAATTTTAATTTTATTTTACAGAAAAACAATGTCAACTGACTGAAAGCTCAACTGCTTAAATCTAGATGCAGAGTATTCACTTATCGGCATTTTGCGATTGTAGTCAGCATTTTTGTATTTCCCATTTTTTATGTATTACTCCACGAAAAGGGACCGCAGAGTGTTTTAGTTGGTAGCCAACTGATGATTCTCGTACTATCTGATTTTCATCTCCGCTGCCTTTGCTGCCGCTTGGGGCAATAAAAGGGACTTCAACGCTTATATGGAACAACGCGCGCCAGAAACATCAAATAAAAACCAAAAGGAAAACGCTAAAAGGCAACCGAGAATAGTCGGAATCTGCTTTAATGTACGGAATAAATTTAGCAAGTGTTGAAAATGAAATTTAAGATGAAAAAAATAATAAAGAGAGGAATTTTAAATACGAAACCAACTATTCTATACGCTATAATTAGATACTGCATTTTAAAGGTAGAATAAGTTAAAGATTAATACTGAAGTTTGACAGAAAATAACATATTCGCATTATTAATTAGATGGTCATCGCTTCAAAGACGGAACAAAGAGATGTCAGTTTTAATAGCTATTTGAAGAGAACAAGAACCTATAGTTTATAGTGGAATACCAATGGCGGTGTCTTTAATTAATAGAGATTCATTTTGGTAAATAGCGTTCATTTGCTACCCATACCACTGTTGTAAGAACTATGAACGCCATTCGTTATGAAATTCCAAGAGGCTTATAAAAACCCAAACCTTTTTCAGTTTAGCTTAATATTGATGAAAATATGCTGAGTTCTAAAAAAAAATTTGTTTTTGTTGAAAATGCCTGCTCGAAGGGAACTGGTACCGTTATAGGCCGTACGCGTACAACATGCTTGGCCTATAGCGTCAATTTCCTAGCTATATATATATATCAGTGTCAAGCAAATGCATCAACGCGCTCATGGGTACCATCAAGTTATCGACCTTCAAATTTAAAATTATTTTTACTCCTAACATAAAAATTTAAATTTCGAAACATAAACTTTTACAGTCAATTTTGCCTTAATCACTTGTGAATTTTAGGCAAAAATATTTCAAATAATTGAATATGAACTGTAGGCAAAGTGTATTTAAAAAAATATATATTCCGCTTAATTATGGTCATCGCTTCAAAGCTGGGCATGAGAGTACATAGTTTTAATATATGTAGCCAAATTCAAATGGCGGCATCTTCAGTTAATAGAAGTTTTCCAAGACAAATATAATCATTTTGCTAGCTTTGACAGTGCTAGGCATACCAATGCACCTCCAACTTACGTTCTAAGCAGCGAATACAGCTAAAAACAGCCATTAATTATTATAAATGTTTAAGTGATATATTTATTTTTGACAATTTTTTTTTGGCACTCGTTAAAATATAGCTAATTGTTTAGCTTATTTTCAAGTCATCTAAGGATGCTTACGCATAGTACGTTCTGACCAGCTTCTAATGGTGGCGCTATATATTATCCCCCCCCCCCTAAAATCGCAAACTGTTACTAAGCGCGGATGGTGGGGCTGGTAACAGCTGCTGCATTTAATTGGCAATAAAACTGGACAACAAATGTCAAAAGCCAGCTTACAGCTAACAGTTACAAGGACAACAACCAACAGGACAAAGATTACGAACAAAAGCAAACAAAAAAAAAGTTGCCACAGGAGAAGAAATCTCCAGTGAAAAGGCAACAGGCGAGAAATAACGCAGAAACGAAGAGCTGCTTTGTTTGCAAAGTTAAACGGCACAGTGCGTTTATTAAGTATCTACACACGCTCACACTAAGCTGGGAAGTCACAAGGACGGCTGCAGTTTTTTTACCAAGAGGGTTTTGGCTTTGGAATGGTTGGGATACATTTTTGAAAATTTTCAGAAAAAAAGGAAGAGCTAATGAGAAGGTAGCAGTGGAAGCCACATAATTAGCCATAAAGTATCGCGACATAAAAATTTTCTTTTAAACAAAGTTTTTCGAAGTTTAGCTTAATAGGCTGCGAAGAACGTCATTTTATTGTCATCTGCTTCCATCTCTTTGTAGCTTAAACGAAAGTTGATACATTTTTACCGATTTTTTAAATCTTTGGATATTTGTCGAAAATATTAAAATAGGCTAAATTATTTAAAGAGAACTTTAATTTTTTTGGAATAGATTTGCAAAATTTTTGGAAATTTCTCAGAAAACAAAGCGACTATTAAAAAAAGAAAATGCAGCTATATGATGAAGGATAAACTAAATTATTTTAAAGGAACTATAAAATTGGAAAGATTTACAATTCAAAGAAATTCTGCGACGTGCGGCTTAACCAGCTCCTAAGAACGACATTTTATGATCATATGTTACTACCATCATTGTGAAGCTTAAATGCAGGTTGTAGTATTTTATTCAGAGATCTTCGAGAACAATGGTTAAAAAATTATAGAGTCGATTAACAATTTTTACAGACTCAAAAAAATCGATACACACTTTGAAAGTTATTCTGTGCCAGATTGAAGTTCCATCATCTCTTTGAAGCTTGAAACAATTTCGAGTATATTTTCAAAATGCTTTAAAATTTTAAAAATCTAATAATAATTTTTGAAGGTTATCAGATGCGCCCCATTGTGCAGTCTTATAATAAGAGAATAGCTGTCTTCTTCCATCATCTCTTTGAAGCTTAAACGAAGAATGTTATATTTTTTAAATACAATTTGAAAGTAAGCAGGTGCGTCTTATAGTAGAATAAGATTGATTGCAGATTGAAAAAGACTTATCTCTTTTATCGTCTATATGAAACGAAGCTTGTAATATTTTTCAATACTTTCGACAACTGTTTCAAATCGTTTAAAAATTATAAAATTCGATTTAAAACTTTTGGCAAACTCATGTAAATGTATATTCACTTTGAAGGTAATCTTTATAATTTGAAGGATTTTTTTTCAAAATCGTCATCTTATCTTCTTCTCATTCATCTCTTTAAAACTTAAGCGAAGCTTAAGAAAATTTAAACACACTTTGAAGGTTATGCTTTGCCCTTAGCTCTATTGATCATCATCATTCATCATCATATTCATCATTTTGTTGAAGCTTAAACGAAGGTTATATTTTTAGAGATCTTCAAGTTTCGTAATGTTTAGAAATTAAAAAATTCGCTAAATAATTTTTGTCAAACTCAAATACATAAATACATATAGAAGATTTAAGATTATTATAAGATTATTAATAGAAATATTTCTTTAAAATCAGTAAAAATAGTTCAACTTCATGCAGCACTTAGCAAACACTACAACCTCGAAAGTTTTCTGATATGTCTAGCAGCAAGAGCTCCTTATAACTAAACGCTGATTTTTGTTGTTATTACTATTTTTGTATTACGTCATATCCTTCGGGGCATGCCTCTGCCTAAAAACCCACACATTGATCCCTCTCATAGACCCTCAAACAACAAAGTGGACAATAATAATGCGCAAAATCCAGACAAAACTAACGCACAAAAACCTGTTAACAAGCAAACAACGCCTCAAAGGCAAAATTGTTGACCATACGAGGGTGTGTGTGTGGGTGCATATGAGTGTGTGTGTGTAAATACGGTTGTCTGCCAGCCGGAAGTAGTGTGATTTACTCCAGTAAGCCCGGCAGTAGGAGCAACAAAGTGGTGACCATTTAAAGCATTTGTTTCACTTGCCTCCCTCCAATTGTTTATTCAGCACACTTTACAGTGTCAGTTGAACACTTCCGCTACTTTTGGCCTTGTCTGCTCGCATATCCGCCTCAAGCTCTAGTGGCACACAAGGATTCAAAGCAAATCAGATATAAATTAAATTTGCAAGTAGTTCTGAGCGCGATGATCATTTGGGTTATTCTAATAAGCAGCTGTTTGTGAGTAATCTTATCATTATAGATTTAATCATCTTAGTTAAAACTTCTCTGATTGCCTCTATAATACCAATTCACAATTTGATTTCATCTTTGATTAGTTAGCACAGTCCTCTACCTTTATGCAGAGCATATGTTCGCTTAATTCAATTCTTTCGCATATGTGAGTGATCCGTACCGCTTTTGGCTTTAAGTTTCAAACTCTCATATATTGCAGCAATATTAAATTTTTCGCAAACTGAATAAGCCAATATGTAACCACATCTTTGGCATAGCAACTGCCAAGTTGCCAACACTTTGCCAATGGCAATGAATTTTTTAAAAACAACAGCCCATTGCACTTGCCTCAACTCAAGTCGCTTTTATTTCAACTGAATTTTGTTATCTTAACCAAGTTTTTTTTTTTTTGGGCCAAAACAAACAAAGTTTACACCAAAAACACGGCTACTTTATGGTTTAGGTTCAAGCAAGCATAGGCCAAGGCGCTCGATGCTCGTGCTACCCGTTATTAGCATAAATTTAAATTCCAACAATAAACAAGAAAATTTCGTAGGCGTAGACCCGAAACTCTTGAGCATATTTACATACTTATACATATATGCATTTGTTCGTCTAGTTTTTCTATGGAAACTGAAGCTTAAAATGCGACGAAACTGTGGGATATGCTTTGTTATACAGAGCCTGGAATCCTTTTCGAGGTTGGAACCCCTCTAGGCTCATATATATGGTAAGATTGAAGCAAACTAAGATGTGAGTCTCATGCAGATTTATGCTGTTTTTTGGTTGTAAGACGTTGCACAAATATTTGGTGCCGCCTAAAAGTATGCTTTAAAAAATTGAATTTCTGTCCATTGTCATATGCTGCGTATGCGCAATATGTAACAATTCGGAATTTCGAGTAAATATGTCTGTCTAGGTATTTGTTTCTTAACAAAAGCATATGACACACTGAGAGAAATTTGCGCTTTCATCACAAGCTGCAAGTGAAATGAATTTGCACAAGATAAGCAGACGATTATTGAGTTAGGCATGAAAGAGCGAATTTCAATTGAAGTTTCATTGCAAAATAAAATTTGGTTTCTAACCAACTAGCGCTTCCTCGAAAACCTTGATCCCAAATCAAGTAAATTTCCATGACTTTGCGGCACAGCTAGTGCGGTATCTCGGCCATAATCTTCAGCGTTGCCCCATAAAACAAAAGTGCAAAGGGCTTCAATAACACGATTTCCATCACCAAAATCTGTAATTCTACAAATTTCGCTCGCAAATATGGCCATATGCGGTAGTGTTGTGTGGCACGTGGCGCCATCCAGCGGGATCCACATGTCATCCTTATCAATGTCTTCAATTTCAGGGCAAAAAAATATCGTTTAACCTGCGGCCATAGCGCTCATCATTCACAGTCACCGTCTGGCTGTCCTCGTTTTCAAAGTTGATTGCACCAGACCATAACGCGCACCAAACAGTAACTTTTGGCGGATGCAATAGCCTCTCTACGGGTTTACTTGCGGATTTTCAGAGCAACATATACCGAAATTTTGGGCGTTCACATAACCGCCGAGCTCAAAATGTGCATCATCACTGAATGAAATTTGAGACAAAAATTCTGCAATTTACATGGACATTAGGTTCTAATTTTTGCAGCAGTGACAAGTTCAATTGCTAAGCACGCCCTGGAATTGAAGCATTCAAAACTGGCCGAAAGAGCATAACGTTGGTGCCCAGATCTCACAATAACTGCTACGGTGTCAGTTTGTTTGAATTTTTGCTCTACCTGTACAATTTCTTGTTGTGTTGGTTCAAAATCTTTTCGTAATGATCGAAAAATGCAGTAATATTTTTCACAATTTTTGTAGTATAATTTCATAAAATTAGCAAATTGTGCGACGTAAAAATGATTCAATATTGTCAGTTGGCAAACATTCAACTAACGATATGACGCTTTCGTTGACAAATATTTCGAACAGCTGTCAAGCTCAGGGTCTTTACTTTTGAAAGCACGCAATGGAAAGTACTGTGCTTTTCTTCAAGTGTATACGCTGCGTATGCGCAATATGTAACAATTCAATATTTTGAGTAAATATGTCTTTCCAGGTGTTTGTGTGTTAACACACTTAGCAACAAAAGCATATTGCACACTCAGAGAAATTATCAGTGTTTTTCGTAAGAGATGATTCTTGAATTTGAGATGAAATAGTGCGTGAGTTAGAGTTGAGATAACAGCAAAAAATGTTTCTTCTGCGCCAAATATGCGCAAATCAAAGGTTGTTATTATTATAGAAAAACAATGCTCTTTAAATTTTTGTCATTTAACAGCAACTACTAGGCTTTTCTTTCAGTGTAGCTTTGCACATACTTCAACTTGCCAACTGTAGGCAGCAATAACAATTCTCTCGGTGTCTTTCATGCCATTGTCAGGGCTGTCATTCCTAACTACAATTGCACAAAGTTCTATAGTGTTGTCGTTGCTGTTGCCTTGTGTTTGTATTGTCTTGCAACATTTTGTTGCAGACAACTAACAAGTTCTCGAGTGTCTATATAGTAGTGCCGCAGTATATACTATAACAACGTTAGTGTGTTTGTGCTTGTGTTGTTTTGTGTTGATTTTGCCATTGTTGCCATTTGGCATAATTAAACGCAACTTTTAGACTCAAGACTAGCAGACACAACTCTTACAACACTCACACTCACTCACTGTCTTGTCGAACTTTGTACACACACTCATTAAGATTTGTTCTTGTGCGCCATGTTGAGCCATTAAATTTGCAAAATTTAACTTTTTGGCATAATTGCGAAGTGAAAGCGTGTATGAAAACTTTAAGTGCTCAGTGTGATTAAGCTGAAATTTGAAAGGAGTTTTTAACAGACAGCAAAGCACACCCGACATACAGCCCAAACTGCCCCAAAATCTCTCTGCACTGGATAGGGATATACCCCTGGGGAGATGACGCTGCTCTATGCAATTATTTATGCACTAATTAGATTTTTGTCTATCAAAATTCACACATGTCCAATGCCCCAGAGCTAATCTTCACACTCCAGGTGTGTCAAAGGTCAGTTTGCACGTAAACCAAAGCAGCATATGTGTCTTGGCCATTTGTGGGTTGTGTGGGCCGCCAGCAAATTTTAAATTACTTTTACCTTTGGACTGGGTGTACCACACACACGCACACCCACCACACACACATTTTGGAGATTGCTTAATAATTTAGTGCAGCAAAGTTTATAAAATGTTTCTAAATTGCAAGTCGTTTGAAAAGAAAATAAAAGTAAGGCTGGTTGAAATGCTGTTCCAACAAATTGCTATCGTTTTTAGGCTAAGATAAAGTTAGTGTGGCCAAGTAAATTATTAAAAGCGTAATTTGATTTTTATGACCAACTTTGGCATTAATGATTTGGGGATTTAATATATTTCTCAGTGATTTCAAACGAGATAATGCGCATTAATTGGCTTTAAATGGCTTAGGACTTGGTCTAAGCCGTAAATAAGAAGTAAGACTCGGAATGTTTTTTATTCTTGATTTTTGGGATTTGTGTGAATATTTTTTATTTTTTATTTTGCTTTTATTTTTATTTTGCTTTCTGATTTTCAGGAACGCTCTGCAAAAGATACGCAGACGCAGTTTCGAAAAAGTAGAATTATTGTAAATAAATTTGTATTTTCAAGTCATAAAATAAAATGCGAAGTCAAGGGGCCTCCCTCAGGCAAACAGACAAGAATACGAAAAACTAAAAATGGAGAAAAAATTATACGACTTAGACGATTGAAGGAAGAACAAATTGACAAAAAACAAGAAGTACATAGGATATGTGAAAAACAGTGTCAATATTGTAAATGTCGATAATATTCAAGTTTATAACAATGTTTTTTGCTTTTGTCTCTGACTATGCTCAAAATGCAGTTTTGCAAGAATCAGCGAAACGTGCAGGGGTCGAAACCCCCTAGTTCAAAAAAGAAAATTAAATAAAAAGGTATTTTATAACTAAGAGTAATGGATAGAACACAGGAAAGCTAACTGCTGGAACAATCTAGAGGAAAAAGATTTGTGTGCAAGAGCCAGGGAAGCTCTATCCTTAAATCGGACACAGCTCAGCGTTGTTAGGCGATTTTTCCTGCAACGACCATTTACACAAAATGGAGCTTGTTAGCAACAAAACATGTAGATTCTGTAAGAAGGATGTCGAATCAACACCTTGACTAACTGTCAAGCTCTGGTACGAAGGAGAGCAAAGCTGCTTAACAACTATATTCTCAGTGAGAAGAACTTGATGTATATCTCGCAGACTGGTCTGACGCAGTTGCTGAGAACAATTAACTTGAACTAGTAGAAAGGCGGCACAATAGCCACATGGGGGTCGCCGTGCTGAAGGGCGTAGACCCACCCTTGTTCATATATTACACTATAACTATCAATAAATATAATAACATTTTCTACACTTTCATTGTTGAAAAATAAAATTACCATATAAAAACACTCCGTCCAGGCCCCAATTATTTTTTTTATCCCCAATTATTCGCATTTCTTTGCAACTGCTCCACCGAATTACAATAACAAGCAGCAACACGCCGCCAGCATTCCAGCAATTTGCATAGCAATTGAAATGCGATGTTGCTGCAAGTTGCAAGTTGTTTGTTTATTGGTTTTGTTGCAAGTAAGTACATATTGGCACAAAGTGTCTCAACGGATGCAAGCAAAGCTGTCAATTTGGAGGATGTCTTTGGATGTTTGTGTTTTCCCACCTGCAATTAGATTGAGATTTTGATTGGCTTCGACATGTTGTCATTGATGGCATAATTAGCAAGGATGCAGCCCCAAGACAACATTCCCAGTAGTGCAGCTTGGTGAGTGTCTTGTTTGTGGGCGAATTGGTGTGTGTGTGGGGGGGTGTACGCTTGGGAGTGAGCCCAGCGTGTGGCGGATACAGTGAAGACATGAAGCAGCGCAACACAAGTTGATAAACAGCAGCTAAGATGTTTCGATAAAGCAGCAAATGAGGGGAACAAGAAAGCGTACTCTTGGAAACTTAGAATGTGCTGGTGTAATATTTAAGGAAGTCTATTAAGTAATTTTAAGCTATCTTTGAGACATGAGCACTTTGCGAATTTAATTAGAGAATAATATTTGAGACAAAGATCATCTGAAACAAGACGATGAATTGAGATTGTTGGGAATAGTATAAATAATATATACAACGTGTATTGGCAGTTGGCTATATACCATTGACTTAGCTGATGATACCAGAGTAAGATTATAGCTAACAGCAAGCTCTCAACTTTATTATAAAACGTTTCAATTATAAAATCTCAATTGAAATGATAAACTTAACAGCATTCTAAGCAGAACTTAATTTATAAGATTTTCAGCTAATCGTATTGGAACTTTACTTTTTTACACTTACAGAATGAGGTAGGAGACCTCACAGCCTTATACACTCACTATTACTATTTTAGTTTCTATCGCTACACTCTTTACTTTTATCCTCGCTACTTCCCTTTTATTCTTTTATATTTATCTCTCTCTATTCCATTGATTTCACAACATTTGCCTGAGGACACAGACAATTTTCACGCTCATTGCTGCTTGCAAGCAAGTAGCTTCATTTTTCTTTCAAATTTCCGCGCAACCAGGAAAACTTTACTTCATCTACAGATGCACACACACACACACACGCACACATACAAATGCACTTATATATTCATAGATACACACACACACACACACACAGTCGCAGTCAGACCGTGTACTTTGCTGTGTTGCATTAAAGTTGCAAGCTTCCTATGTGTTTTGCTTGTCATTGAAAAAGTATTTTGTATTGGTGGCAGCTGCAGCTGTATTATCCAACACAGAACTATCCACCACTCACACGTACTTAACCAAACTACCAACTAACGATAACGATATCCTTACATATATGTGCACTGAGAGAAATGAGCTAAACCAACAGTGGGTTTAAGAGAATATAATTCCTAAGCCTTGGTTTTTTCTATGTATTCTCCTTAAACATAGCCATTGCTCAAAAGGAGTATGAAGATATCTCTATTAATAGTTGTTCGAAGAGAACAAGGACATACAATCGATAGCCAAATCCGAGGGGCGTTGTATTTAATGAAAGGGAAAATAGTGTAACTTGCTAGCTATGTCAGTGCTAGGCAAATACATCGTTGTTCCAAGTTGGAATTGAACCACCGACCTTTTGGGTTTCAGAGGCGATTACGCTTCCAATCTTACACAACAACGAAGTTTCATCAAAGTTTGTGTTTGGAAATTACTGGAGCAGAATGATTGAGAATGTTGCAGAAGGCCAAGAGGCTCTGTCCAAAACACAATCGAAATTCGTCGATTAAGTATTAGAGATGTTGCTGGTTTTGTTGCAATACCAGAAGTATGAGTTAAAAGCATTTTAAAAGACCGTTTGGGTACTAATTTCACTGAAAATCCTAAAACAAATTCCTTTTGTTGGTTGATACTTCCCAATTAAGAAGTAAAACTTGATGAATGCCAAAAGTAATAAAACAACTTTCAAGGGTTGCATTTTTTTAACTCAAATTTGCTAATATTGTAATGATTATGTAAAAAAAATTTGGAGTTTTGACTATTCTGAGAAATTTCTAATCGTCGCCAGTCTTGAATTCTGAAAATTTTCGCCGCAAGACAGTCATTTTATTAGTTGGAAAGTTGGGAGCTATTTGCTAAGATAATG
This sequence comes from Chymomyza procnemis, assembly GCA_035046065.1. NCBI lineage: Eukaryota > Metazoa > Arthropoda > Insecta > Diptera > Drosophilidae > Chymomyza > Chymomyza procnemis. Next base: position 3,545,512 of record JAWNOJ010000026.1, read on the forward strand.
TGTACAATCTTTTAATATACAAAGATCCCAACGCGTAGATCATCTTATCCACTTGTACATGAGTGGGGTCTGCTAATTGTTTTGGCATCACTAAGGTTGCACCCTTCCTGAAGATAAAATTTTGCGGCATATTCTTTCTTCTTTTTAAGATTTACAAGCGACAGACGAATTATTTAATTCCCAAAAATTATATATCGTGACCAAACAAAATTCAGTATGCGAGAGTTTAAGAAGAAAAATTGTTTTCTAAGCAACAAAGAGTGAAAAATTTCTTTTTTTCTATTTGGTAGAATTTTTCTCAAATAAACTTACTTTAGATCAAAAACATGTTACTTCGCATTCACAATTGAATAGACTTTCAAATCCAAACATCTCTTTTACAACTTGACAACACAACTCGACAAGTAATTTCGCGCAGTGTACCTATATGTATTTATAGCCGGCAGCTGTGCAGTTTCTAGTCTACAGGATTAGCGTGGCAAAAGTTTAAGCATCGTCTCGATGAACATCAATTGTGGGGCATCAAGTTGGTCCTGGCAAGCAAGCAAGCAGCAAATGGATATTGACTACTCAAATAAAATCAACTCAAAAATAAAACCGGAAATGCACTTGCTTTCAGCTTACTCGCTCATTGCTTTTCGTCGATATCCCTGTAAGGCATTCCCATTCCCCATTTCTCTCCGAGTGGTTTTCCCCAGTCTTAGACTGACTAAGTTTAAAGTTCAACTACAAACTGTTATTGCATACTTTACGGCTTATTTGTAGTATATTTATTTGTTTTACTGGCAATAGCTACTTGCAATTGGCCAAGTTAGCGCCAGCAATCGCAATCTAGCCCTAAGGTCATAGTCCTGGCCACATTTTCAATCTTGGTAGAGACATATAAACGTAAATAAAAATCATGAAAATGACTTGTCAAATGTAATCGATTGCGCTTTGACTTATTGTTGTTGTTACAATTACTCAATATAATAGTTGTAGTTGGGGTTTGAACACGAAAAAATAAGCGGAGCGGTTTTGATATCTTGACTCATGTACGAGGTGTGTTTGAAAAGAAGATGTGTCAGCGTTGGAAAGCTGAGCGTTTGGCGCTGGACTATTTTGCAACTTAAGTATATTACTCATACGCCATGTATGCACAAAATTTTTATAAACTGCATAGATAATTTTCTAAATAAGTTTATAAAAAAAACCAACTCACCAGACTTACTAGAAAAAAATATAAGAAGAATAATGCAGATCTTCAAATAAAGGGTAGGTCTGGAAGTATTCATTTCCAAAAGTAAGTGATCAAGATCTTTTTAAGTTTCATTTTGATAATCACTTATCTCGGTTCAAGGAGAAGTGTTTCAGTTACTATTTGAATATGATATCGTGTAAATGACGATGAAATGAAATGTGTTATCTTTAAGTTGAGCTATGGTACTTGCTTTATCAGCGGGGGTTAGACTGGGTGATCTCGTTGGCCGGTAATAATAACCATTTTTCGATGTGCCTCGTCCGGGGAATAATGGTCGCAAAAATCGATTGTTTGACGTGCAGTATAGCGTGTTGTGCCATCTCTTTGGAATCAAAAGCCATTCAAACCATTTTCATTAAGAATAGAATCAATAAATCTGTTGTCATCGCCCGACAATGCTCGCCATTGCCGGTTGTCTTTGCTCCATCATTGCCTTCGAAAAAATTGCGACCTCTGATCATATCTGCACAAACACCACACCAAAAAGTCACTTTTTGAACGAATATATGCTCTTCTTCAATTCAAGAGGGTTTTCTGTGGCATAGAACCGATAAGTTTGATTATTAAGAAAAAAAAAAGTTGAATTTGTTCTTAGCCATTTCAATGGCCCTTATGGCATTATTGACACGACGCGCAGAGTCAGCTGGGTTAAGTTGAGATATTAGTTTCTAAGCTGAACAAGTTCAGTGCGCTTGACTTGACTTGGAATCGATCATCAGTCCATCTGTAGCTCCTGTCTCAAGTTATAGAGTTGCTGCCACTTTAAGAGACATTTTTAAACCCCCAATAGGCAAGTTAAATTTCAATTTCAATATTAAATTGATGTATCACTTCAAGCTACAACCAATACGCTGAATTTAATATCTCACCAATTTCGCCTACTCACCGAGCCCACCTCGCCCATTTTTTTCAGTTATAAAAAATTGTAAGGGAAGCACACATTTTATGGTCAATAAAGAACCTTTTGGAGCTATTGAAGCCTTTCGATTGCGCATTAAATCAGAGGCTGCGCTTTCAGTGTGTCAATACTTGTACGCTGTCACAGTGTGTGTGTGTTTGTCTGTGTGTTTGTAAAAGGGTTACATGAAATCTCTCTCAAAAAAAAGGGACGCAATCCTATCTATATAAAAGAATGCTTAAATTACCGGTTATTTTCATTTGAGGATTCTTTTGTAAATTATTTCTTTTATTATTTGCAAATCATGGTAGCACAACGAACATACGAGTGCAGTTATATGGGAGCACCTAGAGACACACAGGGGACGCACATAATGTGGTTACTGTGGTTGAAGCATAATAGGCCAATGGACCGACCCAATGCAAACTGAGTGAAGTGCGAAAACCCAACCGACGAGCAGCTAAATACCATTAATGCACTCACACACACCTTTCAACAGGCAAACCGTAGGATGTGTCCGTACTTCTGTCGAATGTAGGTGCAGTACCGCGGATAGGCAAAGCAGTGAGCTTTCGTTGGGAAAGAGAATGTTTGTCAGACTCAAAAAACAAATATTTACTTAGCTTAACTTAATATATGTAGAGAGAGACACTGCAAGTACATTAAGTTCGTACATTGCTGGTTACTTGGTCACTGAAAGCGACAACCCCCAACGCTGCATAATCCGCTTGGGAGTCCTTTCTACCATGTGATCCATGAACTAGGCGTTCCTTCAAAAAATCCATTGTCTTGCATAAGATAGCTTGACAAGGTTACATCTGATAGTACTGATAGCCACAAATATGTTTACTTTTGGCGAACTAAAAATTGAAGATTTGCTGATAATTTGCAAGTAATCTAATAAAAATAGCTGGCCATTTTACTTAAAAAATCGCCTTAATATCCCTCAAGTACTGCCAGCGGTACTGGGGGGGGGGAAAAACCATGGGTGCGTTTGTGGTTCCAGGCTCCAAGTGTGCATTACTTTTGCGGTTCATATTTCTGACCCAATTTATGGTCAGTAACCAAAGCGCGCTTAGCTCTCTGGCCCATTACTCCCTCAGATGTATGTAGCTCATTTGTTTTGCGGCTGCCATATGATTATGGCAGACAGCTGACAATGACACGCACACACACCCACACACCCACACACCCACACACACGAACACACATGCACGCACACCCACACACATACATTTTGCGAAAAAAAAATGCAGCAGAAGAAATAAACGCATAGTGAGAGGGAGAGGAAAGAGCATAATGCTGTTGGCTACATTTGTCGCAGTTATTTTCATTTAATTTAATTAAATCGCTGCAATTGTTGTTTATTCTCTTTGTTGATTGTTTTTATAACGCATTGAAATTTTTCTTCTTTTTTTTATAATTTTTTATTAGATTTTCACGCTAATACATAAAGTGGTTTTTTATATAAAAAGTGCAGGATTTTTTCCGCTGTTTGGCTGTGTATTCTGCAATAATTCATTTAAATAAATTCGCTTTTGAAATAAATTCTATGAAGAATATTTAATATGCAATTTTCTATATTTTGATAAAAAATCAATAACTTGAAAAAGTATATTGTTTTGTGTTAAATTTTCGATGGATTTTTTGTTTGTTGCTGATGGGTTATCAGGACGACACACACCATCTCTTTGTCGACAGGGAACGCCCATCCGCAACCCTGTCAGATTTCTATACTCCTGTGAAGTTGTCACGATTTCGCAGTATGACATTGAGCACTTAGCATCAGCTCTGTTAAGCTAGGAATTGACCTCTCCGAACCTTTTAGTACGGTTCGAAATTTTCTGACAAGGCGGACACACAATCTTGTAAACTCTTCAACAATTTTCTACAAAAGTCTTCGGCTTGTTTCAGCGAAGTTTGGTATTGCGGTTAATGAGGGCAAGTCAAGGTATATGCGACGGTGCCTAGGGTGCCATGTTATAGAGGACAGCTTTACTTTGAAATTTTCAAAGAACTCGCAATTTCAACCTATGGGTATTACTTCTGTCTTAGTAAGCAAATGCATAGCAGAGACAATCATCAAAACATCTCTCGATGGACAAAATTAACGATCTAAGACACTCATCCTGCCCTGGTATATGGCGCAGATGGTTGGGTTATGTCGCAGACGAATGCAGCTGCGCTTGGAGTGTTTATGACAAAAATTCTTCGCTAAATCTTCGATACTTTTCGGATTGGGCGAGACTATCGCATCCGATTGAACCATGAATTGTGGGAACTCTACAACGACATAGATGTCGTTCAGCGTATTACAGTACAATGCCTGCGTTGGATCAGCCATGACGTTTGTAGGGACAAAGACGCTTCAGCGAAGAAGGTTCTCTTTGTGACGAAGAAAGACGAAGTTTACTACTAAAGCTCCGAGTTCTACTACGATATAGGCATCGTTGAAGATATTACGACACAACGTCTGCGTTGGCATGATCATGTCATTTGAAGAATGTTGCGAAAGCCGGCGAAGAAAGACGAAGAAGGAGCCACTTTCTTCCCTTGGAGTGACAAACTGTAGAAGGCGAGTGCTAGTGAGATGGACAGCTGTAACCCTATAAAGGATTGTAATGGCTAACTTAAGTGAAGTTATGTAAGAAAAGTCCTACAATGCGGATAAAGAAAATGGAAGGCATCGCGAAAAGTAAAATAACCTGTTTCGACGGCACTAATCCTACAAATCAAAATTGAGAGAATTTGTAGTAAATCACTAGACATTGTACCATGCGTGAATCGTCAACCTTAATCGCTTAATGCTTGGATATTTTACCTTACTCCTCAGCTTTATGGATATTTCTAACGAAACCCCCTAGCATTTTATTAACCACAACTCTATCTATATCCTTCAAGTTAAAACGATTTTTAACAAGTTTATTTACCTTCAGTACGTATTACCCTTGATCATCATCAAGTCATGGTTACAATTTACAAGGATAGACAAAGTTTGCTATTTAGTTAATTCTTGTAAGAGACTCGTGCAATCCTAAGTCTTTGAAGCAACTACGAATCAACTTATTCCACAAAACTAACGATTCCAAAATATAAAACTATCTGCTGCCAATTGAATTTTAATAAATCTGTCAGCTATAAATAGCTTGTCTCCAAAATAAATTCACTGCACAATCCGATTCTGAGATAATTTCTTTATATTTTGTTTCTACATCACGAAACATTTAATTTAATTTTTGTAAAATAAAACACGCGCAGCAAGTAATGCAATAAATAGTTACAGCATACTTTGTGGCGCCACCCACACCAATACATATATACACCCACACAGCTACACCCACCCACACAGCCCACACCCACCAGTACGGAGAAAACTCAGTGAATTGTTTGGCCAAGTAGAAACAAAAGATGGCGGCGTCGAGCAACAATTTTCATTACAATTTGGCAGCTGTTAAATTCCATGATGAAGCACAGTGAGATTTCCAGATTAAAGCGTCGGCAAACAATTAAATGGTAGCAGGAGAGCAGCGACGGCGTTTCGGGCACTTTTGGAGGGGGGTATTAAAGCTTTTGGCAACAATTCAGTGACCGATATAAATCGCCATTTTGTTGGCGGAAATTTGAATTTATATGAGTGTATGTGTGGGAGTGGGTGTGAGTGCGTGCTCCTAGAAAAGCACTCAACAGTGGCTAATGGGCAACGTCGGTCTGGGGGTCATTTTGCAGCAATCAATGCGATTGCAGTTGCTCTGCTCCAACCACAATAACTCCAATAGGAGCATAACTCATCACAAAATATTGATTTTCATCAGGGATGCAAAATATAGTAGAAAGCTATTTATATCGTTATCGGATATGGCTAGAGCTGGTATAAAAAAATTCTTACGATTCGGGACATTCGCAGAGAGAAGTAAGTGAGTAACCGTGGCAGCTCAAGGAATCGGAGAAATTAAATGGAGAAGAAGTCGTAGCTCTTAATTAAAAATATGTTAGATGTTCTACAGTCTATCCGGACTTATGATGCCGAATTATGAAGTAATGCCTCAAAAAGCAACCTAGACATAATTCAGTGCAGTCTACAATCTTGAGAACAATGGCTGTTGCACCGTGGTGCCTATGTGGTTTTTCGAAAGACATGCTTATGTTGAACTTATTGCATAATCTGCTTACTCTTAATATTGTGACTTCTATATATTGAAGTTATGTAATTTTAGTATTAAATATTTTGCTTATGAATAAACGTAATTTATAAAAAAAAAACTAATTATGAAACTTAACCATCTTGGCGAGGATTAAAGTCGTATACAGAAATAAAAATAGAGGCAGAGCCTGAAAACAGTTGGGAGACGAAAATAAATATTTAGGAAGTGCTTTTAGAAGTCATACTCGCATCTGCCACTATCCGTTACGGAAGGGATTCAGAATTTTTTCAGGATCTCGATATGTGTTAAAAAGTGTAAGAAATATTCTTCTACAGGATGTTTTTTTTCTAAGACGTTTTATTCAAAATCTGGAAATAGAATTTTTCTTTAAACTCAGTTTTATTTGTTGGAATACCAGGCGAACAGAAATCAGCAGGAGCTAACTTTAAAGTGCCAACTAAAAGTTTGCGACACTTTTTTCGAAGCACTAGTTCTTTGCTTAGAGACGAAGTAAAAAAAGTTTAGTACACTTTTAGTTTTTTGCTAAATTAGATGCTGCTGATTTCTGTGAAACTAGTACTTCAGCTGACCGGAATGCCAAAATTGGCCGCATTTTTGTTAATTTTGTTTGGATTTTGTGAATTTTCCAAACAAAATCACAAAAGAAGGCAAGTAGCCGCCACAGTGTAAGATCCTGAGAACAATGACTAACTAGTAGATCCTAATACCTACGCAGAGAGAATATCCATGAAGACTTCAAAACTGAGTATGGAAACGAAATAATACCAAAAAAAAAAATTTCAGCATTTGGAAAAGCCTCACATTCGAATCCTTTTGCAAGAAATATTATCAGAGTATAATCAGCTCAGCGCTTCCCATAAGCAATATTTAGTATGATTACTTGTCGAACTGGTTCGTGAACCACACATGAACTACAGACATTCAAACGAACTGAAGAACTGAAGCACTCTTGCAGCCCTGTTATTAATAATTTACGATTATGCAAAAAGTTTGTATACAAAAGCTGCAGGCAAATAGAAAATACGGCATTCCATATACAGAAAAATCACTCAAACTAAAACTATAATACAATGGCAACAATAGTGAAGCCATGGCAAAAAAAAAAAATTGTATTTATATAGAAACTTATATGTATTATATGGACCGGCAATGGAAAGCCGTCAGCATGTGGCAACATAGATTAATAATTCAATTAGATTGGACTGCGCTCAGCACGGCGTATACGTATTATAAATCAAGTGTCGCCTACACAATGCATTTGTGTGCAAAATTTATGAATTTGTTTTGTAAATACCCAAATGTATATGACAAAAGCAAAGTGGAATATTTCACTCCCTTAGGTCTCTTTAAGTGACCAGATGATGCATGCAACCTTGAGGCAACTAATATGAACTGTGGAGACACGAGTACTATTGTTATTTTTATTGCGTGCTTGTGGCAAGTTGTTAAAAGACTTAGGAAATAATAAGCTTAAAGCATATAAGCAAGTAATTAGGCCTAGGAACGCGGGTTTTAAGAAGTGCTGAATAAGAAGTACGTTATCACTAAGTTTTAGATCAACCGTAGACTAAGAACTGATACAAACTTTTGAATATTATTTCACATGATTTTACCTGCAATCTATTTTTAAATTAATTTTTCGAATTTCGATCTTAATTGTTTCAATTAGTTCGTTTTACAACTTGTAAAAATATCACTTTATTCAAACAACAATTAATAGCCTAAAAAAATGTTTTTAAATACTTTTATGTCTTTTAATTTTTTTTTACCAAAAATCTCTTATTTCTGTTCCATTTTTCGCAAAATTCTTGTTTCTACAATTTTTTGTTTTAAAAGTTAATAAATTTTTATTTCTTTTTCCTCTAATTTTTTTGTTTTGTAATATTTTTCTCACATTTGAGCTGTTCTTGAAAATATTACGTATACGTATAGTGAAACCAAGTAGCAATTGTCACATGAGGCACAAACCAAGTTTTACTTATCTATGAGTTTTACTGAATAATCCGAATAAAATATCGTATTTGCTTTTTATTCTCTTTCTTTGAAACTATGGCTTATATGCAACAAAGCCAAGTTGGAATTGTCACGAGAGGCAAACTCCAAAATCTTTTAGGTTCTTTGGTGGAAAACATATCTTTATTGAAACCAAAAAGTTTAAGCTGTTAAGCGTATTCCAGAATTATCTGACTAAAATAACGAATTCGCTTAGTGATCTCAGCGTAGATGATTATCACATCAAAGAAGTTTACTACTCTACATACTTGGGTGTATTGATACGCAATGACAACAGCTCCAGGGACTGCATACAACACCGGATTGTTTTTGATAATAGAACCTACTACGCGTACAATAAAATATTCAGGTCAAATGTGTTATCGAATTTACGCTACGAATTTATAATTCTATCATAAGGCCAATAGTCAAAAATGGAGCAGAAGTTTGGACCATGACGGCAGCAGACGAAGAATGCTTAAGAATCTTTGAAAGAAGAATACTGCAAAAAACGTTTGGGCCAAGGTTAAATGATCGCGGTGACTATATTCCAAGGAACAATGACCAATTGTTATTTAAGCTCAACGAATGGCGAAGATGTAGTTAAGTTCATAAAACCCCTGAGGCTAAGTTGGATAGGTCATCTCCTACGGATGGACCAGAACAGAGCACAAAAGCTTGTGTTGGCATACACACCATTCTCCACAAGAAACAGAGGGCGACCAAGAAAGCACCTAATTGACAATATTGACGATGACATGCTGAAGATGGAAGTAAGGAACTGGCGCGCCTTGCTAAAAACAGGCACGAATGAAGAAGAATTGTTGAGAAAGCCAAAACCCAGCCTGGGTTGTACAGCTTAATGATGATGATGATTATGATACGCTAAGTGAGCAGTCAAGTTAGATCTGCTATACATATTGTGTGTATTGCTGAATTATCCGAACATAATAAATCAGTCAAGTAAGATAAGGCGAATTAAATAAAAAAAAAAATTTGATCATTCTTTGAAAATATTACGTATACGCTACAAGGCCATGTAGAAGTGCTCACATAAACTCTTTCAAATTTATAATCTTCTATCACATTAGACTTCAAAATTGCATATACTCTGCCCATTTCCATTTCAACCCAACGTCCGTCTTACAAGTGATATAAAATAACTTAAAATAATTGTTTTTGCAACTATTCTTTTATTCTGCTAAACTAAAAAGTCGTCGGAATTAAAAACTGCATAGCATTTATTACCCACATTACTCATACGCACCATAAACCACACCTAGCAGCACATACGAAGTCAAAGGAATTTCGCTGGAATCCATCATAAAAAAATGTAATGCACGTAAAAAGTGTTGGCTGCACCTGTGTCGGCATTTACGCCCCAAAAATCTCATTTTCTCGTCATAGACATTCCATCAGAGCAACAATAAAAATCCTTCTCCAATAGCCAGCCACTTTAATCGAAAATTTTATGAGCAACTTAGGATCGTAAAGCAACCACAAAGCAATCAAAAAGGAAATATTTCTTGAAGCAATAGCGTTCATATGAAAAGGAGATTTTTTCGCTTAGTAAGAAATACGAAAATTATTTTAGAGTTTTCTGCAAGAACGAAATGTTGAACAAATGATTTTTATATATTAGTTTTAATTGTAGGGTTTGTTTTTATATCTTAAGTATATAGTATATTTATTTGCACTCTAAAAAAGTTAGATTCCGATATGTATTGTAACAACTAGGGCCACCATGGTGCTCAAACTTTTTATCTCCTTTGCGCTAGTAAAAGTAACAGAAGAATCTGAAGGCTATTCCGATAAAGTGCTGTTCTAAAAAAGCTAGATGGAGTTAAAAGTAGAATAACTTTGATAATTTTCAACCGATCGGCTTCTCCATTAGGGCATAGTGAAGGCTTATAGAGTATAATTTTAACAGTGTTTTGCTATACAGCTCAAGAACGCGCCAAAAGGGTATCGCTTAACATTGAAAATAATTGGTCAGTAGTGCTAACCCAGCGTAGCCGTACTGCAGCCAAAAGCGACACGTTACGTTGTGAACACGGGTCTGCAGATCCCAAACAACCTCAAAAACTCAGCGTTCTTCTTCACATTGATACTTCTGATTGATACTATCAACGGCGATCGATATAGATGGATGTCGACGCACTTTGTGTTACCCCAAATGTGTTAAGAATACCAGGAAAACTTTTGGTTCCGACCAGATGGCGCTGAGTGCCACCAGCCAGCTGAGTGCCACCAGCCAACTGCAATAATATTATTTATTCAACTTTTTGCGTCGAAAATTCCTGGTAGGCATTGTGTCCAAAATCGTTGATATTGACTGGCCGCCAAGAGCCCCAGATTTGGCAACGCCAGACCTCTTATTGTGTGGATTTTTGAAGTTTATGCCAACAAGCCGAAGATCATAGTAGAGGACAATATTTGAGCTGAATTGACAGCTATATAGAAGTAGTTCCTTACAAATTGCTGCAAAAACTTAAAAATTAGCTAAAGCAAAATGTAATAAATCAGAATATAATGCAGAATTAAGCAAATTTCAATTGTATTACTACTGACTTTTTTTGTTAGACACTTTTCTTAGTTCAAAACAAATCATCTGCCCCAAGTTAAAAGACCCTAGTTCTGCTAGATACAGCAAGTAAGTGTAAAAATAGCAAATTAATTAAATTAAAACTTTAGAGGATTTTAATTTATGAATAACTCAAAAAAATAACTTGCAACTACGGGAACACCGATATGACTGCTTTGAGCAAATAGGAGCCGAATCGCAGAATTCCTTAGAAATTATTCCTTACAAATTACTATAAAAATCAGGGGGAACAAATTAATTTTATAACAATATATTATATAGCTAATTTTAACTATATTATAACTGACTTTTTTTAAAGTATACCATCCACATAACCATAGTAAACCATCTACTTTGGGATGTCAACGAATCTGTCCCTTGTTTTTGTTGTAAATTATACAGACTAATGAATCACCCTGTTAGTGCCTAAACAATTGTTTAACTAGTTTTATTTCTAAATATTTAAACTTAAACTAATGTGTCCAATCTTCACAGAACAGTATCACTTGTCAAGCTCGAATCCGGCCGGAATGTTAACTCCAAGCTGCTTTAGTTCTCAACACTTGGGAATTTGCTTAATTTTCTACAATTTTATATATTGTAGTTTGTCGCCACGTTAACTTTTGCACTAACTCTTTTTAAACTATTCAAATTATATATAATAAATTATAACCTTTAGTTTAGCAGTAATTTGGCTAAAATACTCAAAGCGTTTTAATGAAAATCAATGTGAAACTCATTAGCAGCACACGCACATGCCAAAAACTTTTTACGCACACACACACTCACATACACAGACGTCACACAGATACGCTGGCAGTCACACGCACACCATTAAACTTGGCTGCATAATCCACTTTGCAACACATACGATAGCTGCTTAAAAATCATGCTAAAAGTATTTATATATTATAGGGAGTGAATCGTATATAGAATTTAGCATGAGAGCAAGGACCAAGGACTAAAGCAACAACAACAAAAACAAAAGCAATGGCAATAACAAAAATAAATGCGCTCATGTTCGGGAAAACTTTATCCATTTGCTATACGGGAAAAATTTACGTGCTTGCCAAGGTATCTCTGAAAACGATATGAAACTCTCTTCAACACATACAAACATATTGCGAGATTACACTTGCACACTAGTCAGATATCTACGGAGTCAAGAGATAATCAGGAGCCAAAATAGATGAAACGGTAGTCTAACTTAAGGCTGCAAAAATAGTATTTTCTTCAGGCTAAGATGGAATATAGTTTCTGAAATTTATTATAAGTGGCAAAAACTGATATGACAGTTGTAAAAATGGTTAAAAGCTGCATCGTGACCATTAGAATTAGAGAATATATCTACGTCTTAATTTTTGATATTTTTTATGAAAATACATGTTGTACCTCAATACCACCAACATTAGGAATTGGCTAAGTCTGCTAAAAACAATTTTGAATTTTTGCTATTCGGGGTTTAAATTGGATCCTTATATGCAATTGGATTCATTGACTCTAACGCACTCCTTAACTTCTTAAAGTTTCATTTGTCATTCCATCCAGAGTAACTCGTCATTTTCAACCTCTAGCACTACCATTTTGTAGATCTGCATTACACGATCCTTTGCGCGTCTTGTGCGCTCACTATAATATAATATTATAATTTGCGATTTTCTCTCTTATATACAATCTGTTCAATTTATTTCTTTCTCCATCCTAGCTCATCGTGTTACGTCAAAATTTTGGCCCTAATTTGGGCTTACTTTGTCTGCTTTGTCAAGAAATTTTTAAATTTTTCTGCTACTTCCTGTTTCCATCTATTATATAGTAAATCCAATTTCCTTGCCAGCACCAACTGAGAGATGATGCATATCTTTGCAAAATTCACCCATCAGGTTAGGTATACCGACTAGTTTCGTATTATATTTTCCCGTTCTAATTTAATACATCTTAATTTTAATAATGTTTAATTATAAGTCAAATTTCAATCTATTCGAGAGATGGCGCATATTAGTCTGCATCAAAAATGATAGGATAATAAGAAAACTCGTAACTTATCTTCCGGATAAGGCTTATATACGTATGTCAATGGACAATATAAAGCTAATGAATAGCAAGTAAGAACGCTTAATTATTCGACATTTATGAACAAATTGTGAGACGAACCCTGAGCACTTAACAGCTATAAGTTCTAGATAGTCATTAGAAAATTTATCATGATCTGTTTGTCAGAGTTCATGCTACCACAAAAAATAACTTTTGCAGAAGTTACAAGAACAAGCAAGAAGTAGAATCCACGCAGTACTCTTGCTGTTCTTATGAAGATCTGAGTAGAGCGAAAAATAAGCACCCAAAAAAATATTTTATTCACTAAAATAGATTGCAATCTACATTTCACCCACTGGCTGGAAGCCTTTCCAGCTATGCCCCATGTGGGCTTCGGTAGCATAGTGATAGCTCGCGTACTGCAATCCCAAGATCAGTGTTTCGGTGCAGCACTGGTGCATTTGTCTAGCAAATAAATAGACGACACTTACCGCTCTTAATTAAAGACACATTAGATTTACTCAGCAATAAACTGTTGGTCCCTCTTATAATCGAGCAGACATCCCCATGCTTGATGCCTTTCTATTTATTCTTAGAGATCCTTACGATAACTTAACTTAACTTAACTAACAAAGTGTTCCTATTCAGATTAATATTTCAAGCAGGTATTCTATGGGACTCAAGTGTGGACTGACAGCGCTGTATGTGATAGAGGTCACACTATATAAATTATTGAAGAGTATCTTCAATCTCAAGACGTATCTTATAAGTCATGGTAGAAACTTGTACAACTTTTATATGAAATTCTAAAAGAGATAGTTAGATCTGCTGTAACCCGATGTTGTCTTGGTCATATAAAGAAAAGTACATGAAAGTTTAGTCCGCAATCAGTTGATGTCTTTACAGATTTAAAAATTCATAGTTTGACACCTCTCTCACCTCTTGGAATTAAGTTCTTCAGTTAAAATTATTATATTATGGAATTTTTGTTAAGTAAATAATTTCAATTTTAGCTTCCTTTTCAAATTTTCTACAGGAATTTACAGTATAAAGTTTACACATATTTGTGCATAAAAATAAAAAAAAAATATATTGAATTATAGCAAAAGCTAAATGAAAAGAAGATATAAAGAATATTTTCACACTTTCTGAATTCCTAACTAGCCACGATGAATTCTAAAAAAATTGTTTAAAAGGAAATTTATGCGCTGAGCTCACAGATGATGTGTGTGGTGTGCATGCCTTGCATTCAAAATCTGCAAAGCTATAAAAAGCGCATAGTTGTGGAAAGTATGTACAAAAGTTAAGCTATAAAAAGGAGAAATGTGTAGAAAGCGAGGAAAAGTAAGGTTTTGAAATTGAAAGCACATATAGAGGCAAAATAAAGTAATCGTTATGTTTGTGCTATACCAAACTAAATAGATTTCTTATTTTCAACGTTAGTATTGTTTTACGGAAAGTGAAGAAAATTTAAGAGCGACATTAAAGTCCTCAAAGAATTCCAAAATCTATTTTTTAAAGAAAAAGGTGTTTTGAACTTGAAGAGTTGTTTTTATTAAGCGAAAATTAACAACAATTAAATACATAGAAACAAAATTTCCCCCTTTCTTATATTTTCACCCACATATTTCGTGTATACCCTATAATACGTGCTTGCTGGTTACCAAAACTACAATGAGAAAGTTTTTGTCGCTTTTCGCACATTTAACTTCGAATCCGAATCGAATGTAAATAATGAGAGAAGCATACAACTTGGCGTGCAGCAGCAGCAACAGCAGCAGCAGCGTTAGATTTAGTTTGGCAAACCGTGCCACATGGCTCAAAAACTGCGGGTCGCGTGTTTACCATGGGGCATGCCACAAATACCAGGATATGCATCGATATGTATATATATACACATGATGGTATATGTTTGTGTATGTGGCTCACAGATGCAGCTGGTTAAACGTTGTCGTTATAAATTTTCCACATAAATAGATTTTCAACTAATTTATAACTTTCCCTGTGATGACGACGATGACGATGACGATGACGACGATGATGATGATGATGGTATATCAAGGGGGTTTGCAACAAGCGCAACTTTATAAATACACTGATTGCTGCACATGTGGATGCAACTTTATATCTATATAGTATTCATGGGTATATAGTAAATATATGCTATATATAGCGCTAAGCTTGTTTATTTTATAATTCAATTTGTATTGCAAATCTTGCAAACTGATGAATTGCACGAATTAATTGGAAATTCAAATGCTTTAATTTCCGTTCTAATTTTTATATCCTTCACCTGTAGGGTACAAAGGATACACTAGATTTGTGCTGTGTACGTAGGGAGACCCCCAGTGATTTACACCAAATTGCCTATCATAACCTAGGGTAGCGATTCATGCCTCAATCGTGCGTCTGTTGAACACTTAGAGCTTTGTTCTGCGCCCATCATGTCGATATGTTTCTAGTTCCTCGCTACCTATCACTCTATTATCAAAATAAATAAAGAAAGAAATTTCCGATCAATTCTATAAGTTTCGAAGTAAGTGACCCTTGGTAGTTTGGGTAGCGCTTGTCGAGCTAAAAAATCTGGTTGGTTTTGATGAATTCAACAAACCAGGTCAGCACTATCGCGCAGAAAGCTTTAAGATCTGCGCCTCCCTCGAGTGCTATAAATTCCAATCTGAAAGTTGTCAATAAACACAAATATCGTGCAGACTATAATACGTACTCGGATTGGATTTTAAAGTAGTTGGTTCTATAGTGCTACGACAATAAATTGTAAACACAAAACTTGTCTGTATGAAAAAATCATGGACGGGCCGAATATTGTAGAGCAGATACCCCCAACTAACGAGCCGCCGCCGAGTCTAGTAAATATGACTAGGAACTCATCTATTCGTACGTTTGAAATAATCGTATATCCGACGCAGTCCCTCCGTTTTTGATTACCTTCGAGATCAAGGCATTAAAACAGTGAGTAACCACATCCGTTTGTTCAAAGCCAAGACACCATGTTTCATATTTACCTCTGCTCTTGTTTTTCCCGATAGCAATGAGCATTCGACGTGGTGTTTCGTAAACCATAAATTACTATTGCTATCTCCAATTTTTGTCTTCTCTTAAGATAGCACTAGTCGAAAGCTCTTTGTAGACCGTCTTAAAATATCTGATAGCAATCCAATTTAGACATTATATATCTTAAGATAGACTATATCAAAAACTGACCTATCAGGCTCAGCAAAGTGTTGACTCCATCATAAAGATGACGACAACTTACGGCTATATTTGCTGGCAAGACTCGCATGGTCTGAAGCCTATTCTAGACTTGGGAATGCATCATAGTAATTTGGACTGGTTCCTTATCAGTTCAAGTGTAGTCAGCTGTTATTAACATTTTTTGAATGATGTTAACATTATTTAAATTAATTCAGATTTATGTAAATTAACATTAACATATTTATGTAAATTAACATAGCTGCCTAGTCTGACCAACGCCATTTTATGTTTTTGAACAAACTAGTAACTGATTTAAATTAAAAACTTACTCTATTACCTAAGCAAATAAACTCAAATTGTTTTGAATATTTATTGTTATTATGTAAGACCAATATTTCAACAGATTTCAAAGGTTACCAACAGATCCTTCAGCCTCAAATCACAAGAAAAAAAAAAATGCAGACTTACACATACGAAATATCTACAACAATGCCAAAATACTATTGTAGATTTTTCTGAAACTGAGCTTTATGATGATGTATATGATTCAGCAGAACTTCGTGGAGTTCTCTAGTCTAATTGGCTGTCAAAGAAACGTAAATTTTACGAAAAAAATGTGCGCTTACTTTCATAAACCACACATTCCAAGGCTGAGATAAAATTCGTTGAAATTAATGCTCTGCCATGTCAAGGCATGGCTTTTGTCTTAAAATTCTGTTGAAAAGTAGAACTCTCAAGTATTCAAAATTTGCGATGTTGCGCTTTTTTCAGATGTTGCAACTACAACTAAAAGACTTTGCCACTTACCGTGGTGCTCTGAAAGCCATTGGTTAGCAGATGTATATCGATATCATAGTCCGCGTCCATGGCAACAGTTGTCAGCTGCAGCGGCATATGATCGGAGGAGGCCAGCAGTAGTGTGCTATGATTGTGGCTGGCAATGCCCATACCCATTCTGGAGAGGAGTAGGCTGCTATGATTGCTGCTAATGCTGCTGGAGCTGGCATGCGGGCTGCTGCTATTGTGGTGGCTTCTGTTGATGGTGCTGCTGCTGCCGCTGCTGCTGTTTGTTGCCGCTGCCGTTGCAACTATTGTTGCCACTGTTGTTGTTGCCGTGCTGGTGACTTTTGCTGCAGCCGCAACTATTGTTGCAGCCAGTGCAGCCAGCGTCGTGGTGCTTACAGCATTTGTCATGGCTGCCGTGACAGTTAGAGACCAATTTGGACGGGGTAGTGTTTAAAGGGGCGGGTCGGGATGAGTGGACGTTAGCCAACTATACTGCAACAACTTGTATGTACTGTAATACGTTGGCTTTCAATTTGTATAACTTGCAACCAGTAGAGACGTGCAACAATGAAGTTGCATTTTGTTTGCAACACGTAGGGTTGCTCGTTTTTAAATTATTGATGTCGCCGCGTTATGGTTTGGTTGCACAACGTATTTCATATTGCAGCAACATATGCGTTTCACTTTGTTGGCCATTTTATATTTTTGGGTTTTTAAGTTTGTTTTTTTGTTTTTTTGGTATCAGATATTTTTCATATTGGCAACACATAAACCCGGCACAAACTGCAAGTGGCAAGAGAACTAAAACGATTAGTGGTGATTCGTTTTGGCAAACGTATATTGCGAATTCCGTATTTGTCTTTGCTTTGTCTGACTAGGCTTGGTAGCAGTTAGCATTTATTCACATTTATGTGGCAATAACACACACGCATACACACACACACACACCGTCAAATACACATACACACACACATAAATAACTTAAAAGCCTAAAGAGCAGCCAGCCAGCCAGCCCATCAATCAAGCAAATTATCAAATTAAAGTCAATTGCTTGCCATGCATGTTGCAGGCTCAGCTTGCGCTGCTTTTCAACACTGCGCGGCAGTGTTCGCTAATTTTGCAAAATCGGCACGAAAGTTGGAAGAACCCACAAAGCTGCAATTGCTGCTTAGCATTCAAACATTTTAGTCAGTCAGTCAATCATTTGGACTCTGAACTTAACTATGTCACGCTTGTTGCATGGGTTTTTGTGCCTTAAATCCTTATATGAAAGCAAATGAAGGGATCACAAGTTTAATACTTAATAAAAAAATTTTGAAACTTAATCTCCTTTAATCAATATTCTTATATTTTGTATATCTATATTTCTAAGTTTATTTTATAATTTTCAGCTTTAGAATACACTGCTTAAGTACAAATGATTACCTCCTGTTGGTTTTGGGCGTGTGTCCCCTCTCTAAGATTATACAGGGCAGACCCTAGTTTTATTTTTCCCCCCTCTTTTTTACTTACTCCTACGTATATGCTTCAGAGATCACATGTATATAATTTATAGGGATTCGTTTTGTTACTAAATGTTTGAGCAAAATGATATACTCTTTCGAAGTGAAGGCTCCGTGACATAGCATATATATTTTCTGACTCAATTTTATCACTTAAGATTAAATATGTACAGGTAGTTCATTCTGAACTTAAAATTATCAAAAAAAAATTACTATAAAGTTCTATAACTAAGAAAATTCATGATACTTTTAAAATAAAGGGTGACTCATTTGATATTTGAAATATAAGATCGATTATTCTCCTTGCGATGATAACAATTTTATAAAATCAATTTACGGAAATGGACACGTATTTAGTAAACCTTAACAATCATGATATGAGTCTTTAAGTCGTTCAGTTACGACTCAATTTCATTATTTTATATTGTAAATTCAAGGACTATCATTATGAAGTTAAAATTGTAAAAAAATAATCATCTACTTAAAAAAAAGCAACTCAGAAAGTGCAAGTGTCAAAAGAAACGGTGGTCTTCTGATATTTGAAATATAAAAGCGATTATTCTCTGTTATATTATTATAATTTTTAAAGTCGATCTGATCCAATCTGATAGATAGATAGTTAGAATTCGTTATATTTGGAATATAAGAACGATTATTCTCCATTCAATAATAACAACTTTAAAGAGTCAATTTGTTTCAATCTGATATTTAGAATATTTGGAAGATTTAGAAAAACTCTCAAAATAAAGTGTGATACATATGATATTACATAAAATATACATTATATGATAAAATATTTGAAAATTTAACCAAATTGTCTGTGGCGAATAATGCCGAATTTTATACAAAACATTATTTTTTTAAGATGGAGCCTATTTTTTTAAATAAGTTCGACTACATAGACAATAGAAATTTCCTAGTAAGCTGCTATTGCTAATGAAGATGTACTCAAAAATTGGTGGTTTTATCCAAGTCAGCTTTACTGTTCCCGAATATTTTTCCTTTAAATAATAAACTTACTTCCTTAAGAAACAAACTTCCACAGTAAGGCAAAATATTGAAAAAAAAAATTGTATTATTGCTAAACGACTTTAAGTATATGAGAAACAGAGTCATGTACTGATTTTTATTGGAAACGTCCTGACAATTCTTTATATTGTAAAAGCTAACAATATTCTTTTGCATACATTTTTTTGATTGATATTTGAAAAGCTCTTCTATATCTGAAGTAGAGACCTAATACCGTATCATATTAAACATTGCTTTTCTTAAGTCAGTTTTGATGGTTCCCAATCCTTTTTTTTAATAACAGCAAGCAAGCTTCCCTATAAAGGTTCAGCTATTGAAAAATAAAATTATTATTAATAAACAATTTTAAGAATTGGAGATGCCGAGTAATGAAGTAAATTTTTATTGAGAATGTCCTCTCAATTGTCGTATACATATTTTTGGCTAAGAACATTCTATTACATTCAATCAATCTTATTAAAAAACATTATTTTTTAATGTTCCTACATAGCAACATAATACCATAAGTTTTAAACGTAGAAATTATTCATAATTATTAACATATTTTTATTCCAGCTTTAAAATTATTGTAGCCAAAAATTTACCACTCAACAATATGCATTCTCAAATAACTTCTGGAAAAAAATATAATAATAATAATATCAAAATTAACTTTTGCGAAAAATTTTTCAATATTGGTTTTAACTTCTTCAAAAGTAAAAACTTTTGCTTTCGAACAAGTTTGCTTCAAATGGTCTTTTTGAAATAAATATTAAATAAAGCATGTATAATTTATTCGAATTTTGCGAACAAATTTAAAATGTTTTGCGTTCTGGTTTCCACTTTGGTTTTCGAATAAGATAGCCACGTTTGGTAAAATTTTAGTAAATAATAAATTAAGTGATTGATTTCGAATTTGTTTTTGGTTCTGGACTTATCTCCTTCAAACAAAAAAAAGAGATTTGTGCTCGGACAACATTGCCGAATTTTGCGAAGAATTTTTAAATGTTTGACGTTCTGATGCTCAGTTCTTCATTCAAAAAAACGTTTCGTTTTCGAACTAGTTTGCCATTAATGGTTTTTTGAAATAAATATTAAATTAAAGATGATTAATTTTTACAGAAATTAGCGAAGACTTTTTTAACGTTTTTTTTCCAGTTTTCATTTCTTCAATCAAAAATGCTTTCTGTTTCCGATAAGTTTGCCATTAATGGTCCCTTTATTTAATACTTTATTAATTATAGTTAATTTATTTTTGATTTTGCCAACAACTTTAATGATTTTCTTTCTGGCGCTCACTTTCGATTTCGAACAAGTTTGTGTTGAATTTTCTAAAAATGAAGTATACGCCGGTTGTCTGGCATTTTAAGTAGTTAAAAAATTTATAAGCTTCTTCACATTTTCAACAATAATTCGCCCAAAAGTTGTATTAGTTAAATATTTTGTGGCACATCACACACACAAATACACACATTGACGGCACACATACACTGACACACGCACACTCACACACATTGATCGCTGTTAAGTTGCACGAACCACGAGCATTTGCCGACGCGCGGCAAACAAACGTTTCTTCAATGCAGCAATTTGTTGCTCTTATTGCTCTGCTGCCGCGCCGAACCGTGCGAGTTGAAAGCTAAACGTTGACTGAACGACTTGCAACATACCTTTGGCTTTGGCAGCGGCAGCGCAGTAGCCGAGCGGCGGCGTGCGTTTATTTGCCAATGCCTTAAAGTATGCAACAAATTGGAAGCGTTTTCATACGCGACTGATTGTCTGTGAGAAATTAACGCTGCCAAGCACGATGCGTTGCCGATTCAACAGGATGGCTCTCCTCTGGCGTGGAAGTTGCAGGCGAAATATGTGCGCTGCGCAGCCGAAAGAGAGAGAGAGGAAGAGAGAGAGAGAGCATTTGTAGTAGCAGAGATAGGGAGAGAGACGGAGTGTGAGAGAGAGAGAGCTTTGCTGCGAGCGTTTTGGTTTAGGGCACCTGTTGTGCCATGGACCCGGCATACATGCTGTATACTTAATATAGTTCGTCCGCTGACGGTTTGTGCGCGAGTTGCGCGCGTTTTGTGCGCGACTTTTGCATCGCCTCGCATTCAATTTAGCCTCATTACTTGTGCACAAAGTGACAGCCTCAAGTGCAGCTAATAAAATGAAATTGTTGCAACTTGACAAATTGCATGCGGCGCTGCCCACGCAATTCATTCAGTCCCTGTGTCGCCCTCCCCCGCTGCGACAAACCAAATAACAATGAACAATTTTAGACAGCGGAATTTACACTCGCTTTGAGAGTTTTTTGAGTAAAGTTTTGTACATACAACCGTAGCACATAGTTCCGAACTATATGTTCCTTAGCAAAAGAAAAAATTAACAAACATATCGGCTAACTCCTAAAAGCTCAACTGTTCCGAAGCTTATCATATCTCAGTATTTGACATATTCAAGCATAAATATTCAACATTGGTACATGATCATTCTCCTATAGTATAAATTCAATAATTATTTCAACTAACCCAAAATATGAGCAATAAGACTTAAGATAGCCAGTCTTTGTAGCGCATCGCCTCTGAGATTTCTCAGTTACTGCAAGTGCTGTTCCCATGCCACCAACAATAGTCGTCTGCCCCAAAACTAGAGCATCACAAGCAACAATGGCAATTTTTCAATTTCGTTTGAGCTAAAGAGCTACATTTTCATTTTGGCACTGAAGATCTGAGGCTTATGTGTTAGCTTAACATAAATTACTTAAAACTATTATTGCTGCAGTTACTCGGCTCCGCTCAGTACCACATGCTGGACCTCACCCACTCTATATGCTTGGCAACATCACAATAAATCACTGGCTTGCTTAGATCACAGGTCTCGGCTAAGCTCTGACCAGCTGATACAATGCCACGCAGCACCCAAACATTGTTCTCGTTCAGCATCAGGCCACCACCGGAATCACCATTACATGGTCCGGCACCAGCAGCATTGGAGGCACAAATGGTGCGCGGCGTAACCAATCTGGTTATGGGCAGCTGACGTAGACACTCGGACTCGGTGATGATATCTGTATCGGCCATTTTCAAAACTTTGGTATTGGCATTGCCCTTCTCATCGGCGCCCCAACCGGCTACATAGGATTTGGTGCCAGACGGCAGCACCAGACGATAGCTTTCACTCCACAAGCAAATGGGTTTGATAAAGTCTGTGAAACTGTAAGTAAAACCAACTTAAGTGAAGACACCCAGTTACTTAAATATTTAACACTACTTACGTCACCGGTTCCACCAACTTGAGCAGCGCTATGTCCGCATCCGAAAAGGACTCTGTTCTGTATTGTTGATGCACCAGCACTGTTTCGATATCACGCAGCACAGCACCGCTATACTCATCCAGACTTGTGCGTCCCAAAGAAACAACAGCGCGACTTGCGGGCAGCACGCGACTAACGCGGAAGCAATGTGCGGCTGTAACCACCGTGGACTGGGAGACAAGTGTGCCGCCGCAGAAGAAAGACAGACCATTGGTCTGCTTCTCATGTATAGCTGCCACCCAAGGCAACTTACCACGACGCACCTTTGTGCCATGAAAAATGAGTGGCCCCAACTGCGTCTCTTGACCACAAACAGCATTTATTTGAGCAGGGCCCAGGCCCGCTGTTGTGCGCTGATTATTTTGGGGCACAAACGATGTCTGTGGTTGGGCATTTTGCATAATCAGCTGTGGTTGTGTAGGTGGCGGACGACTTTGTTGCCTTTGTTGTTGCACGGGCACCAACCGCCTTCTGGGTGGCTCAAAAACGGGTGCACCGACATTGCCACGCAGTGGACCTGGAGCGTAGGTCAGCGTGTGGGTCAATGCAATGCGTGTATTGGGCGGTGGATCTATGAGCATCAAAAGTAGGTTATATGGGTTTTAAGGATTGTTGATCATTAACTTACAAGTGGGCGCTGAGCAGAGTAGTGCATCATTTAGCACAATCTGGGTGAGTTTCGGCAGTACACCAGGTGTGGGAAAATCCACACGATATTGTATGGGAATACCTCTAGCTAAGTTGAACTTGGTAGTTTCTGGATCGCTGCTAAGTGATAAGCTGCCAACATAGTCCTGAAAGGGAAGAACAAGAGGGTAATGATAATCATTTCTTGTGGAATAAGATGCAAACTCTAAACGAAGATACACCAAATTATGAATATATTTTCTTACCCCCATTCAACTTATACATAATAGAGAATTATAATAAGGTTTTGGACTGCGGAAAACCTATAGATACATGATTAGAAGATCATAAAATAATTAAAGGGAAAAATATTCCCTAAAGTGGCTACTGCACTCAATAATTTTGGGCAAAAAAATAAAAGAATAAGTCAACTATTTTCTCTCCACCGCTAGATGGATGAACTATCAACAGGATCGATTAATATTTCGGAAAACACATAAATGAATGTTATAAAACTAAACCTTAAAGGCTTTCAAACTATACCTATCCAGAAGTTTGCGTATGATATATCAGAAATCTATCCAATATTTTTCTACTTTTAAATATATAGCTTCCATATGTACGAAATCTCTCACGTATTTTACTAAAAAATAAAAGAATAATTTGTTTCATTCAAAAAATTATTGACCGCAGAATTTGCATAGAACCATAAATTAGAAGCTCAGAGCTGAAATATAAAAAGTTTACTTCTTTTGTTAATTTAACAAAATTCCCCAAGGAAACTGCTCTTATTCTTCATACAAAAAGCAGCAGATGCCATCTTACGTTAGTCATCTTTATAAATCAACTGCATGCAGTGACGACTTGAAGATACACTGAATGGATCTTGTCATGACAGTTTACTTTAGTTTTGTAAAAACTATAGATTTATTTGATATAGTCAGAATTCGTTTTTTTAAATAAATATTGTTTGGATTATCCATAAATTTTTGATACCATCTCTCTGAATTATTAAATTCATCAAATGATAAGTATCGATACGTTCATCAAAAAAGTGAATTGTATCTTTTTACGTTGAGAGTTAAGCATTTTCAAGTGCCCGTAAATTTAAATCCGCGTAAACCGAGCTACTGGTATAATTGAAACTTAAAACCTTATTTTGTAAGTCATTTTTAAAAGCGATAGAATTTTTGTAGATAATATCTTATAAATAAAATGAGCTTCACAAAAAACGTGTATATGTGAAGAACTAAACTTACAGAATTAAATTACTGCAAAAACCTGCAGGCCAAGTAAATTCTCATGAAGCATATCACTCAAATCGGAAATATTTAAACTATTCTAACGTACCTATGATATTATAATCTAATTTCAATCGTTATGTTACATTTAATTTATTATTAAAAATTTTTTATAGATAACGCAAGCCACTATGATTTAGTTGTTGAAAAGCTAAAATTTCCGAAGCGATTTGTAGTTTAGAATTTAAAGCTGTCCGATTTGATAATTTCTTAACTTGGCCAATTCTTTTGCATATTTCGATTTAATATAATTATTGCACTATATTATTATGGACTGTTTGAGTATTTTCGGTTCAATGCTCTTTGTTTCCCTAAAGTTATGAAATCAATAATGGGAATGACCACAATACTGTAGGATATCTCTAATTCCGATTGGCCGATTTACTTTATACGAAGTAAATTACAACAACATTGAACTGAAACCGATGTTTGTGTTTTAAATGCAGCTTGGGACTTTAAATACTTCCATTTCCCATATCATCATCGAAATGTTAAAACAAAACCTAGTTCTGAAACTATCTACATATATAAAAATCCATTGATCTTATAACATTCAAGCGATAATACATCGATTCATTAAGTATCTACTTGTGAATTATAAAGTGAAAAATGGATGTTTCTGACAATGTATATAGACTCCAACTAGTCCCCTTGAGTATGGCCATAGCTCCATGCTCCATATTTATTATCCTCTTTATCTTCCTCAAAGGGAACATGAATCAACAGATTACATCGGAATCAAAACGGCGGTATCTTTAATAAAGTTTGCCCAAGGTAAATAGCGCCTATTTATTTGCTAGCTATACCAGTGCTGGGCAATGCACCATTCGAGCAACGGAACGCCTGGTTTCGCTACAACTATGCTACCGAGTCCCAAATGCTTCCGAAACTGTATGTTTTAATACCGAACCGATTGCATATCCATCTGTTAAGTATTTATGGACAAGCAAATACACATTTCTGGAAATATACAGTCACAGTGACTTTTGAATCAAATCCTATTTTGTTACATAAAAATTGATTTTCTCAACAAATCCAAGTCATTCTATAAATATTGCCATTTTTTTTTGTCCCTACCAAACTTCTCTAGACAAACATACACCAAGCCAATATATTGACATCCGTAAAAGATAGCATGAAGGAATTACCAGTACTCTGCTTCTAATCATTAATCAACTCTTCGGTGATCATTTCTGACACCTTACTTGCTGCTTCATTAAGAACTGTGGTCAGACTTTGAAATTTTTGACAACTAGTTCGTAATTAATGATAAATAAATTGACTAAAATTTATAACTTTTTAAATGTTTAAGCTATTTATATAATTTGTTAATACAAAAACTGTCAGATTAACTTTGCTTTAATTTTTATGATTCTATAAATTTCTTCTTTCGTTTTTTCTCGAATGCTACGTCATGGCAAAGAACATCAACGAAGCTTCATTCCGGGTAACTACAAATCAGCTGGTAAAACCAAGTACAAAGACTTGCAACAACAACACTTATTGCCAATACAATCCATAAACTATATAAACAAAAACAAAAGTCCAAAAACCTGTCAGACAACTTGGCTAAAAAAGCGCCAGCCAGCAACAACAAAAACCAGTAAAAAGCGTGTAAACTACAACTGCCTTTTGTATTCCAATAATTCTCGTTCGTCGTCTATGAATTAATAAACTTCGAGATCGTGTTGAGATGAGATGATATGAGATGAGGTGAAAAGAAGAAGCTACAGAAGCTACAGTGAGCGAAACATGAGCTCATAACTTGATGCGGGAGAGCGGCTTTTGCTGCGAGCTCCGCTGCACTTACAGAGCGGGAAAAATCACACACCAGCATCAGACGCTAGGGTCAACGCGTGATAAGAATGCAACAGACCCCGTATACCTTGTTGGTATTTCCCAGTTATGTTATAATCTAAGGCTGATAAGTTTCAGGGCTACTTACCGAGTTCAGACTCTCGCGTTGTGAGAACTCCACAAATAGCGTACTATTGGCAAAACGCGGATCATGTTGTATGGTTAGGCGTCCCAAGAACTGGCCATTATAGGACAAATACTCAAAGTATTGTGGACACGAAATGGGTGGCACATACTGCGCCGAAACGAACATATCACCCAGGTCCGTATGCAGCACTAATAACAAAATTCCAGGCAGTAGCAATGGCAGCGAAAACATTTTACTAATATTTCTTAATATAAATATTTATATAAAATCGCAGTATCAATTGACGAGAGACGCACGTAGTGTCTGGGAAACCGCAAAAAATTGACCGAGACCGTACGCTTTGAGCGCCGCACAACGAATGATTTGTATTATCTTTGCTTTTTTGCAGTCACCAGCCACTTGGGGACTCGATTTAACCCATTTTGTAGCGTTGTGAGAACCAGTTGCTGTTACTTGAAGATTTTTCTCAGGAAAGATCAATATTGTATAAATTAAGAACAAAAAAAAAAAACAGTCGAGTTTACTTTTATTTACATTTCAATGGGTTAAACACTTGAGTTTAGTCATCGAGCGGCGAAAAGTGACTGCCTGCCGTTTATTTGGCACGCTTTTTTTTTAACTGCCTTTAAGCCATTTAAAATTTTTACTGGAAGAATATTTCTTAACAATAGATTGATTTACTTTTATGTACAAGGGTCATTTGGTACCTACAGCACATAGTGGGTTAAGCTCTAGACTGTTTGCTCAGCAAGTGCTCTTCAGCATCGAACGTCATTAGAGCAACAGAACAAAAAAAAAAACCTGATAGCCCACTGTGAGAAATTCTAAAATTCTAAAGCTGCGTATTTCGATTTGGAAACCGAACATGTGCAAAAATCAAGGTAAATAGTTCCGGTACGTATATATATCTCGTGACGAAAGCGGTTTTTACGGCTTTATATTAACATAAGTTTATTTATTTACATTTACAAATTGTTGTATCTTTCGAGTTGTGTTTATGAAATTTTTTTTTATAAATAATTCTTATCATAATTAATAAGAGAAACGTGTTGAAACGGTAGCTTATTGTATTGTAAACATTGGATGGGTAGGTTTTGTTCCATATTAGGCAAATAGTTAAATTTGGAATTCCCTAAACGCTTGATTCGGGCTAGAAATATATTCTACTCAAATTTCCTGGTAGTCAGCTTTTGTGAAGAATAAAATGCATTTTGAAGATGTGCACGCAAATAACTGGTTTTGCAAAACGTTTATTTAATCCTTGAATTAAACGCGGAGATCTGTAAGTTCTTTCAACAGAAAATTAATTTCGTTTCACTTCAATTTGTATCCACGTAATTGTCGATGGTATATCTCAAAGATATTATTACAATTATTGTAAAATTCTGTCTATTTTAGGGACCTATAATACGAAGTTTGCCTTCTATATAGCGGCATTGGGCCACACTAATGTTGCAATCTGGTAACTGACTCTATCGTAAGGCTTGGCATTTTTGAGGTTATATACGTGCTCAGCACGTTTTGACATATGAGCGCTATTTGTGTTGTTTGCACAAACTTAAAAGATTTATCTCGACCTAAATATGGAAATAAATCGTGAACATTTTTGTGGAATAATTATTTACAACTTTCGATATGGATTACCTCAAAAACAGTGCATAGATGAACTTAATTCAATTTTTGATGATGAAGCTCCATCAAGCATCAGTGTTTACCGATGGTATGGTGACATCAACCGAGGTCGTATAAAGTAACATTTATTTTCGGTAAAAGTAATAACTTTTTAGAGATACCGCCTTTTTGCATCAAAAATTTAAAAAATTTCATAAATCATGAAGACATATTTATATCTTTCAACAGTTAAAAGTAAAATAGTTTGACGTTATATAAGTTTGCTAACTCTTCGTAAATCCCAGAATTCTTTAAATTTTACTTGAAATTTCGAGTTTAATAATGTGAAATCATTCTTCGTAACAAAGAATTCTTTAAAAATCTATTCGATTTAAAAACGTAACTTTAATGTTACTTGAAGCCGCGTTATATGTGGTATATGATTTATGTACAAATAACTCAAATTTTCGTAAAAAAATAATATTCAAGTATTCTTTAAAAAGCTATCCACTTTAAAAACGAATGTTAAATGTTGCTTGAAAGTTCGACTTTGAAAAAGTAAGGTAACTCTTCGTCATAAGTAATAATTCCGAATTCTGTAAAAATCGTATGTACTCCTAAAAAATGAAGGTCTGACCCTTTGCAACCGTCTAACCGACTATTGTCATTCTCATCATTCTTCATCACTATCGCTGGATATATCTAATTGCATAACTCGTCGCCTAACTGGAACTATGTCACTATCAGAATCACTGCTGGAAGTATTTTCAGAACAAATGTTACCTATTTCTCACGAAACACTTGGACCGCTTAACGACTCTCACAATAATTTCTCAAAATATTAGTGTATGCACAATTCGACGTGTGGAAATTTTGTTTTTTTTTTTTGTTTTTATTTGCTAACGCAACAACATCATTATTTGTTTGTTTACTGACTATTTAAAATGCTAATAATAATTTTTTCGAGCCATCTTTTTTTTTATATTATAAAATTTGTCATGATTAATTTATAAAATTTGCATACAAATCAGCTTGGAAGCGCCCGCGTGCCGTCATTTGGGGTGTTGCTGAACAAACTCCGACACAGATGCTACCCATAAATCAAATGAAAGCTATGAATCTCTCATAAAAGCTCTAGATATCGATGTCGATATCGATAACTCGATTAATAAACATCGACTATCGTTATGTAATAATTAACTATAAACCGCTTAATACTTAAAGTGCTCCAAAATCCAATTCATATGCTTGGACACATCACAGTAGAGCACATATTGACTGAGATTACATTGATTGACAGTGCCGCGTATGCCCAACGAGACAATGGCGCGCAGCTGCCATTGATTGTTGCGTCTCACCATCAGACCGCCACCCGAGTCACCCAGACAGGGACCCGAACCATCCAAATTGCCAGCACATAAGGTACGATTGGAGGTCTTATTTTGCACTTTAAAACTGCGCACACAATCCGCCTCGGTGGCTATAGCTGCCTCTACAACGCGTGGAAAACGCGTCATGGGATTGCCGTGTTCGTCCGTACCCCAGCCGGCTATGCTGCCAGTCGTTATGCTTGTCTCACTTTCGCTCCACAAGCAGATGGGACTGATGATATCGTTGAAGCTGCAGGAAGACACTATCTTTAATAAACTGTGTAGGATTGTCGTTTTGGATATAAGGCACTTACACGACGGGACTGCTGAGCGTCAAGAGCGCAAGATCCGCATCGGCCACGATTAATGTAGAGAACTGTGGATGTGTGAGTATGTTCAGTAGGTGTCTAACCTCTGCGCCCGCTTCATAGAAATCATCAATATCATAACGACCCATAGCGACCATGACCTGATCCGCAGTCATTTTATACACACAATGTGCAGCAGTGATGACCATGTTGGCGGAGACCAGTGAGCCACCACATTTAAAGCTTAGTACACGTGAAACCTTATGAAGTATAGCCGTCAACCAGGGAAACTTGCCGCGTTCGTAGCTCTCTCCCTTGTGTATGAAGGGCGTCAGTCTGCCTTCATGACCGCAGATGAGTGAGAGATCTGTGGTAGAGTGTGGTATAAGTTGGTTAGTTGGCTGTATCTGTGTTGGATTAACGGCGGCAGTGGTGGATGCAGTTGGTATATTCCAAGTTGAGGCTGTGGTGGGCACTGCTGCACTGATAGGCGGCTGAGCAGCGGGTAGCTGCTGAGGCCAATGGCGTTGTGAAACTATAGCGGGCGCAGTTGTCCAAAGCGGAGCAGCTGTTGGCCAGGCCGTGTAGGCAGGTGTTGTTGTTGCAGCAGAAAAAGCGGGCTGTGGTGCAGGGAACCAAGGCACTTGCGAACTACTGCCATCTATATTATACACAAAGGACTTGACGATCACATCACTTTGCTGATCAAATTGGCTGGCAGAAGGTAAAGGCACAACTGCTGGTGCTGGCGCTGGTTGATTGCCAAACTGCAGAGCAGGCAAGGTATTGAAATGTATCTCATAGAAGCGATTGAAGAAACTATGCGGTCGCTCATCTGTGGAGTAGTTAAGCTTAACTAAACAACCCAACAAACAGTGCCGCCAAATAATGCTACTTACACTCGCGTGCCGAGCACAACTCGACGCCATTGAAAGCAAAACGTGTCAACTTGGGCACGGAGCCATTGCCATCTGGCCAGAGACTAAGACGGAATTTAACCGCACGTTGGCTGGCCACACTCTCGCGTACTGACG
Organism: Chymomyza procnemis; assembly: GCA_035046065.1. NCBI lineage: Eukaryota > Metazoa > Arthropoda > Insecta > Diptera > Drosophilidae > Chymomyza > Chymomyza procnemis. Next base: position 3,576,432 of record JAWNOJ010000026.1, read on the forward strand.
CCTCATCGGGGTAGGGTAAGAGTGCTCCCACAACCGCTTGCTACGGAATGTGGAAACACAAGCAGTTGGACATTAGCATTGCCATGAGCATTATGTGTGAATAAATTACGCCGTGAAGCTATAGCTAGAGCTTACTTACGTACATCTTGATTGCCCCGCTGTGAAAAGCGCACGTCGAGCCGGTTTCGGCCGTTCGACATGCTCGGCAAAGTCAACTCACCAGCACCGGGTAAATACTGAAAGTACTGGGCACAGGTATTTTCGGGAAATTGCTGTGCATTGGTCACACTGCACAAGAGTATGGCCACTGCTGTCAAACATTTGAAGCACTGCATCTGAAACAATAGCTCGCTTCCGTGTGACTGATATGTATTCAAGTGTCGGACAATGCAAACACGTCGAACGCTTTGAGACGATTAAAAGTTGCCGCAATTATCCCAGCAGCTCTCTAGTTATTCTCGCTCAACTACACTGCACAGCAGCGACATTGAGTACTACGTGGAGCAGCTGGGAGCTCTAAAAAGTATGAAACAATTTTATCGTTAAAATAATAACAAGGATAAACAGAGTGAAATAATACTAATGCATTCACAAAATATTTATTTCTAATAAAAAAATAAAAAAAAAATGAATGAATTGTGTAATTAAAGCAGTGGGAATATTTCTGAACAGACAAGAAAAATTATCTCCGTTCCAATCAAATATTGAATATTTTTTTAGGTAGAAAAAGAAAGATAATAATTTAGATTTGTTATATGGCAGATATTTCCAATGATTCCAAGATTTCGGAAATGAATCAAAAAAATGTTATTGAGCAATAACGATCTTAATTTGTTTTTTAAGACAAATAATGTGAATTATTTTTTAAAAATATAATTTAAATCAAAATTAAAAATAATTCCAAAAAAATTTTAAATTATATTTTAAAAAATTAAAAAAAAAATTACCAAATTTTACATACAAAAAAACAATATTATTTAATTTTATAAAACAAAATGTTTTCAAATTTTGTTGCGCAGTGTAGGTTATGTACTGGATGCTGGTGAGTCACTAAAGTCTTATGCTGTGAAAACTGGAAATTCCGGGCACTCTTCAGATCTTTAAAATGATAACGCGCGATTCATTTAACAACAAATAGATAAAGGTACTTCAAAATTAACAAAAAGAAATTCCCTGGCCAAAAAGTTTAAACTTAGATTTTATATTTTGGGTTCTGCATGGATAAGCTAAGCAGGTAGCAGCTTGACTTTTTTGTGATCCATTGGGGAGACCCATAAATAAAAGCGATAGGTACCAATTTTTTGCACAGTGTAAGCCCTAAACTATTGACGTGAATCACATATGGGTTATGCTGGGGAAACTGGAAATTCCAATGCTTTCCAGAGCTATTATTAAAACCATAGTTTGAGAGGTGTACCCCATCATAGAACTGCAAGTTGAAGTATAAGTTAAGCCGGCAGCGATTGTTTTATTCACAAAACTTAAGTATCTAAATTATTGGTAAGTCTAGTAATTGCCTCAGTTGCGTCATCTAACAATGTTCTGCTCAATCCAACGCAGATGACGCGCCACATCACAATAGATGACGTAGCGGCTAAGATCACAATTGCCGCCGGATCTTTGAGCCAGCGAGATAATGCCACGAACAGTCCAGCGTCCGTTGTGCTCCACCATAAGACTGCCACCGGAATCACCTAAACAAGGACCATGCCGCTGACTGTTGCCTGCACAGAGAGTACGCGGCGTAAGAAAATCCTTGGCTGATATCATTTCACGCAGACACACCTCACGCGAAACAGTGCGCACTGTAGTTGTCTTGGGAAAACGCGTCAATTTGGCAGACTCATCGAAGCCCCAGCCGGCAACGGCACCCTGATCGCTGTTACTAATCCTAATGCTAGAGCTCCACATGCATATGGGACGCACATAAGTGGACCATCTGCGCAAAAAATATATTCCATATTCTAATAAGCTGTTAAAGATTGCTTCACTCAATACTTACTGCACATGATTTTTGAGCACCAACAGTCCCACGTCGGAGTCGGGCACCACGTTACCTACAAAATCGGGATGCGTGCGTACGCTTTCTATCTCCATAAGTGCGGCACCACTCTCCGGATGTGATTCCAAATCATGACGTCCTACGTATATACGCATATTTTGCGGCGTCACGCCATATATGCAATGTGCCGCTGTGATCACTGTGCGTCCGGAAACCAATGTTGCCACACATTTATATACCAAATTGACAGCCTTTGGATCGGGATTTTCATCATGATAAAGCGCTGTCATCCAGGGAAAACGGCCACGTGGCACATTCTCACCGCCATGCAACAAACCCACAAATCCCTCGATGCCGCATTCATCTGGTGCCGGCCCACTGCTCGTGCCGCCCAGATCAAAGCTTATTTTGGTGGCATCTGCATCAATTCTGGTACCGCTAGCACCCATGTGTTCTTTGAAGAGATTATTGAGAAATACATTGCCACCGAATAGGCTCTCAAAGGAGTTGCCTCCAGCAGCAGGTTGTGCTACGGACCAGCTTTGTATATTTGGTATGACAGGCTGAGTATTGATTGTAGGCCTATTTTGAGAGGAAGTTGTCGAGACGGCCATATGATTTTGTCGCGTCATTGTGGAAGAGGGCGCCGAATCTGCAAAATGTATACATTGAGATCTTGCTTCAAAGCTATCTTTCACTACTTACATTCGCTAGCTGTGCAGATGGTTTCACCATTAAGTTCCACGCGCGTTACCTTGGGCAACTCACTGCCATAGTTTTGAAACACAACATAGCTCTCTCCACGACCTCCATTATGCATATTCTGCAAAGCAGTTTGCTCATCCGGATATGGATCAAGTCCACTAACCTGTGCGGACTATAAGCAACGAACATAAGCAACAAGCGTAGTATGCTTGGACTCAACAACTTACACCGCCTGTGCCATGTGACGTAAAGACTATCTTCCAGTCTATACTCCGCAGGCCATCTCGATTGGGCGTCAGTCTACCTATCCATTGATTTCCCTGTCGTTCATAACGAAAAACGCTTTGGCAATTGTTCGGCGGCAGACTCTGTGCCTCCACTGATATGGACTGCTGGAGCAAAAACAAGCACAATCCAACGATAAGCATCGATTTATTTTTAGTACGCGCCAAAACGCGCAACGCTTACAACGTTCGAAAGAGAACTAAACCATACGTTTGCTGCGATCCAATGAGATCGAGATACTCGTTTCATTATTAATTATCTGTATGCAGCATCGGGGCAATTCCCCGGGCGATACCTCTCCAATCCACTCGTCTTTTATTTGCAAATCATTCATCAATAATGCTTAATGCCGGCGTTATAAATGTGAGTAGCTCCACGGGGAGTTCTGCAGCCTAATGACTGCTATTTGCATGCTTGGGCATAGCCCAACCCCTGATGCGGCACAGAAGCTACCGGTTTGCGTAATAGGGTTAAAGGGTCAATGGTGGCTCTCCGTAGTAGGCATATTTAATTCAGCTTATCAGTAGTACATTACGTCTTGGTTCTAATATGAGTTTTTCAAATTCTCATTGGATTTGTTTATAAAGAGCGTGAAATTGTTTTGATTCAAAATCGGGAAACCTGTTTTAAACGTGCGCAGCGTAACGTGACGTAAGTCTTAGACTAGGGAATACACTGTAAGCCGATACGCTTGGCGGTGTTTGGGAAGTAAAAATAATTCGAATTTTTTAGTGGGAATCGAAGTTGATATAGAATACTGTGTGCTAGACTTGAGAATAATAGAAAAACGTTGACATGAGTCCCATTAAATGTAATGGGACAAATGCGATATAGTAATATTATTTTAATAATAGGTCAAAATGGTATCCTGTGCAAGATTAAGTAAGTTTAGGTGTTGTACGGCAAGCTTTAACCGAAATTTTATAGTGAATTAAATGGGGAATCGTAGATTTTGAAAAATCAATCTATATATGCCGAAAATGGCTATGTATACCTAAGCAGATTTTGGTTTCCTAATTTTCAAAGCAGCACATTTTTGATAAACTTGTATATAACTTTTAACATTTTTATAAAAGAAATATAGATGATTAAGAAAAACGCATTTCATATGCCAAATATGCAGCTAGATGAAGTTTTGTAAGTTAATAAGCATCGAATTTTTACCAAACTTCTCTATAAGTTTTCCCAAATTTATGATTGATTATCGATGATTTTGGAAAAACCATTTCATATACCAAATCGTGGACTAAGCTGATTTTTGTTTCTGTAACTGATCAAACTTTGATCACTCCAAGGGAAGATACTTCCTCATCCACTTGTTCTTTCCATTAGAGCTTTGGTCATCCCCTTCGTCTTCCTTCGTTGGCTTTCGCATCAAAAGCATTCTTCACTGGAGCATCTCCGTCCATACGATCAACATGACCTAGTGAGCGCAGACGTTGTGCCTTAATACGCTGGATGATATCTACACCATAATAGAGTCCGTTCGGCTTATGGTTCATTCGAATGCGATACATATCCCCAATCCGAAAGAAAGCGAAGATTTTCCGAAGAAGTTTTCTCTCGAACACTCCAAGCGCAGCCTTATACATATTTATATTTTTAAAAAGGGGCAGAATGAACGTCTTGTACACACTTGACAATTCTCAAAAAATAATAAAACGGCCTTAGAAATTGTCAAAAAATGATTTTTAGCGCTGCAATATCTTCGAACCTGCAATTTTTATAAAGCAAAAAATTAGTGTTCCATTGTAAAACAAAAGAATATACAACTTTTCGTACAATATATGGATCGAATATTCGGGGGGTTCGTCGAATTCGTACTCATATTCGAAATTATATTCCATTTCATGATATCCAAATGACAGCCAGAGATAATGACGTATAAAATGCAATAGTTTTAAAATTATTGCTTCTCGTCATTCAATACACTGTCATATTTCCAAGTGAGCTCAAGATTAATTAAATGAAGCAAAAAGCTCTTCAAATCATCTTCAAACCCGTAGTTTTTATAAAAAAAAGTGAGTCTTTTGTTGAAAAAAAATAAACTGTAATTCCAAATATTCAACTTTTCGTACAATATATGGAGCGAATATTCGAACTGTTAGACGTATTCGTACCCATTTTCCAAACTTATTTGACATTTCATGATAGTCGATGGACATCTAGAGTTGATGGCGTAAAGAATCTCTAGAAATTTTCGAATACAAATCCACTGAATTAGTGCTAGGTGTCTTATATTTGACCATTTTAGATTATTCTCTTGGGCGACTAGAAAATTATCATTGAATACGATCAAAAATTACCAACTTATAGAGATTTTATTTTTCGTCCGTAATTTAAGGTCCTGAACGCATAAAATAAACACCAGTTACGAATTGCTTTGTTACTTTAAGTTTCATACCAAAGCAACAGCTACAAAAGCTCAAACTACACTAAAGCAACATGATATCTTCAGAGTATTTAAGTTGAAGAATTTCTCAGATTATGGCTCATGCTTACTCGCTCTCTCACTTTTATCTCCACTCGCTCTTACTCAATCAACGTTCGCCTTTGTTTGAGCTTTGGTGTAAATTTTCCCTTTTTTTGCTAAATCAGCTGTTCTATACAGCTGCTGGGCGCAGTCTCTGCCGCTGCCAACGTCGGCGTCGGCGTCGGCATCGTCGTCGTCGTCAACGCAGCCAGCGCCAACATCTTTTGCGGTTCCTGAAATGACAATGAAAAACTTTGCAAGCGCCGCAGTTTCCAAAGCGAACTGCTTATTAGATGAAAACTTTCAAGTTCTTATCAGACTAAGAGAGGCAACTTTTAATAATATTATGTTTATGTCGAGTATATAAGTATGTATGTAGGTATGTGTAAACATGTATATAAGACAAGTATATAAATATATTGAAAATAATGTTTGTTGAAAATTCCTGCATGAGCTATAGCCAGTCAGTCGGTTTACAGCGAAACTTTTAAAAGATTTTTTTTATATTATCATAATGTGCGCCCCTAAACTTGTGTTTTCTCACCCTAAGCGCGGCAGCTAATTTGCACCCTACAAATAAATTCTAAACTTTTTATAATCAGTTTAACTTTGTAAAGATTTGCAATTTTTGGTTAGATTTAGCGTAAATTTAATTTTTAAAATTACTTTTGAACAAATTAAATAATGAGATTTTTAGGTTTTCAATGCAGGTTAGAGTTAGGGTGGAAAACAAAATATGCTGGATGTCAAATTAATATTAGAACACTATTTCCTGCTTTTAATAGTATAGTGTTCACAATTAATATTGATTTTTATTGAGAATAGTTTTTCGCCAATACAAGCAGCGATAAATTAGCTAAACAACTTCATCATCTTCAAGTACTCGATGCCAAATACTCTGCACACTTTTCGATTGCACTCATGCAGCTTTAAGTAGCATCGAGTGGCTGCAATTATCGATTATTAAGCCAACAAATTGGGCCCACTTTGAATCTAAATGCAATCACTTGGCTAATTCGCAGCTAACTATAATGCAGCCTTAGAATTGCAGGCCAAAACGCTCAATTAGAGGTTATAACCAACTCAAATATCATACTCACCGACGCACACGACTCACCCAACTCATCCAACTAGCTGGCTGCCCTATAGAGACTGAGCGCAAAATCGTCTCAAGTACTTTGACTGAGGTTTTGCTTGTATTCACCTGTTTGTGGTTGGCATAACCAAAATATAATGGCTATAGGTATATTTCAGAAGTTCCAATCACGTATACGCCCAGTTGCCAGCTACACCAGACGTGCACACATCATCACCGCAATCTGGTACCAGGCGTACTCCTTCCTGTCAAAGCCTCAAACACACACATCGATACGGAAACATTTGGTTTTATTATCTAGGCATAAATCAAGGCATCTCAACGTCGGCAACAGTGGAGACAATATGTGCAAGATTTTGGTAATGGAAGACACCGAACGCATAGGGATTGGCAACGAATTTATGGCATTGTAAGGTGCCACAACGATATGTCTCGAGGTCTGATACTTCATCTATTCCTGAACTTTGAGGTGTCTTGGAAAAAACTTCTTCAGCTTTTGTAACGATGACAAATGTTGATAGAACTTATCTTTCGTTACAAATTCGATTAATTCGTACTTAATATGCTTTATCCTACCTAGGTTATATCATAAAGGATTCATCATAAGACCTTTGCAGTCATATTCATCCTGAAGAGTTCCCACTGTACCCACTTGTATGAGGCATTTCTGCCTTTTGCTTATTTTGCATAAAATTTATGCTCGTATCCAAGAACAAAACAAAAAAATATGCGCAAAATTTAATGCTATATTTAGCATAGGAAGCGAAATGCTCCCTTTATACGGGTATGAGTTGAAGTCCTTAAAGCTGCTATCTGCTTTTTATGATTTTTCGAATTGTTTTGTTTTGGGAATTTTTCTGCCACTCTTATCTTCAAGGTTGTATGTTGTCTTTGTTTTGTGACTGACAACCGGATGAGTGTCAATAAACAATGGAAATTTTAAGTAAAACAATATGTTTTGGTTCTGATAAGTTTGCACTGGTCGGTACTGTGGTACTGGTGGGTTCTAATAAATGAAACTTACGTTAAGTTTTTAAGGATGAGCTTGCTAGTTTTTTGTGTAGTTTAGTGAATGTAGAACAGTAAATTCTGAAGTTTTTCTGGCGATTCAAGCAGCTATGACTACTGTTGTGGTGACCGAAATATGAAACATGTCTGCCATACCAAATCTACTTATTAACTTCAGTCAATCAAATTTAATCATAAAGGAACAACATCTAAAAACTGAAAATGTATTTCAAAAATCTTCTATGCTTTCACATTTATAAAAATATAGTATTAAGCTTGATTTATTTATCCTTAAGATACCCCAATTCCATTTAATATTCTTTCAAAAAGTTTTCTAAGAATCTACTACTGCCGTAGCTCTGTAGTTCAATCAAGTTTTTACCATATAAAAATATTCAGAATAAGCTTAAATTTCTGAACTTTATGACAGCCCAAATCCTTGTCCTTCAAATGTATTGCACTTGAGATTTTAATTGAAACTACTGCTGCCATATTCTGTAGCTCAATTAATTTTTTTCCCATTCCAACGCTTTGGTATTTAATATCAATCAATCTCAGTCAATCATTTGTTAAAAATAACCTGAAACTAAAAACACCCGTCTAATAGCATTTGCCCCGAGTCTCCTACACTTTCACTTTTTTAAAAATACAAATCTTATTCTTTATTTAATCGTGAATTTTCGAATCTGGAAGTACCCCATTAACATTTATAAAAATATTAATCTTAAGCTTGAATTTTTGCACCTTGTGACAGCCCTACAGTGTACTTCACCTAAGAACTTAACTGAGACTACGATTACCGATTTCTGTAGTAGTTCAAATAAGTTTTTTCCCATCCCAACCATCTACTATTTAAGCTCAATCAATCAACGTCAAACATTTAGAAGAAACATCTCGAAGCTGAAAACTAAAAAACCTGTTTAATACGTTTTCAAAATAAAATTTATTTTTAAATCTAAAGCAACCCCATTAGCTTAGCCTTCTTGCGTTCTTCTGTGCTGAAATGTAAACCAAGCATAAATATTTATCGAGCCGCCACATCAATCGCTGTGATTCGATTCTTCGAACGCAACAGCCACAACTCAAAGTCTTCAGGCCCATTGGCTTTTACGAGCAGCAGCAGCAGCATCATCATCACAATCCAAAAACAAAACATTCAATTTTATTGCATTGAACGACAATCCATGAAGTAACATGCCGCATGCCGCATGCTACATGCCACAAATTTAGTGCATTTCATGTACTTACGAGCCACCTGTTGACGACGTTTGGCGAATATTACGCATACGCCGTGTCTGTCTGGCTCAGTGCACATGCGAGCAATAAATTTTCATAAATCAATTGAGCGAATTCCGCTTTCCAAATTAACTTAAGCTTGAGTTAAAGCCAAAACAAATTGGCAACAAATCGTAAATATGTTGATGAATGCTTATTTTACGCTTCAATTTCTAACGAATGTGACTTTTATTTTATCAAATATTTTGAATTTTTTTACTGATTTTCAATGTCTGACGGTGTGAAAATTTGATTTGTGCCCTCAGGCAGAAGCTGTCTTGTTAATGTGCTACGATGTAGAGAACCTGTAGCTGCAAATTGGTATTATCAATAGAGAAGTGACTCACTTCATACAATAGTCTTCAAAAAACTAAATTCTAGCTTTATTTTCGATGTAGATGTGTTTATTGAACTTAAGTTTGTGATCGAACAAACGCAATGGATGTGTTTTCAAGTAAAAATCTTTCAAAAGTAGATAGCAAATCATAACAGATAACGTTGAAACGTTAAAAGATGGCAGTTTGATAGAGAAACCTGTTTTATAAGGCATTATTTCAAAATCCTTTTGAAGAACTTTGAAGAATTTTTTGCTTACCTTGTTTTAAGTCATATGAAGTTTAACGTCATATGCATACATCAGAATCCGAGAGTAGGAGATAACTTGGCGAATATCATTGAGAAATAAGTAATAAATCGGAGAAGCTAAATATATCTTGCGATATCCCTGACGTCACTTAAATTTTTTTAGATTTACATTCTTTAAAAATTATCTTTTGAACTCGGTTTGATAGATGTCCAGACGGAAAACCAAAACCTAACAGCATAAAAGGGAAAAGTCTATGGTTTACAGAGTCAAGACTAAAACAATCTCTTTTATAAATTAGACTTACTGATTTAAATAATTTATTATGTCGCTTAGATTTGAAGCAATTCATTTTTGGGGGCTCTACTCGGCAATTTGTCGCTACAATCAGCGTTGACAAATCAAGCAAATTTATATTTAAACGCTTTTCATATTAGAATCTTTAGCTGCAGGGCAAACTTTTTCAACTTAAGACATCAAAAACTTGACCCAACAATCTTGTTCCCGTCATTTAGCATAAAAACGCGCTTGATTTACCAAAAAAAAAAAAAAAAACTTTCAATATTTGAAAAAAAAAATCCATTTCAAGCGACAACCTTTCCAAGAAAATGTAAAACTTTGTAGCGACATTTCAGCGTTTAGTTGCCTGCAGCTACAAGTTATAAAAAAAAAAAAATAAAAATAAACGAAAAATGTAAATAATATATGTATATGCGCGCATATTTATTTTTTATTGTATTTTATTGAGGCACTTACACAAAAAAAATAAATATAAAAAGATAAACCAAACCAAACTCCACGGCAGACTGTAACTGTATATCGCGACAAAATGGCTGCCTGCAGCGCAAAAAAATAAAAATGGCGGCACATAAACATAAAAAAAAAACTAAATAAAATTGTGCTTTAGAAGCAACAGACGGAATTCAGGCATAAAAAAAAAACTGAAACTGCTGCGTATTGACATAAAAGCCAATCATTTTAAAATGGCTTTAAGCCAAGCTAGCAGGAAGAGACATCCAAAGGACGTTGTGCGCAGCACTAGCCAAGCTTCAGTTTACTTCGCAGCGGTCTATTTACAAACAATTTTGTTTTTAAAAACTCCAAGTAGTTTCGGGCTATAAATAAAAATATTTGCCTGAACTAGCTGCCGGAGCAGCTACAACATAAAATTTTAGAGGAATTTTTTAGCTGAACAGCTTTTTGGTAGTGAAGTGATGCTGCTGTGATGCTTTGACAGTTTTTAGGGGAATATTTTTAGAGCATTATTTAAATAAAGGAAGTCAAAACGGCCTTTTTACATTAAGTAATAGGCAAAAAATTGTTATGAAATTATTTATTTATTTTAATATCTTAGCAGATTATGCGACGTGTTTGACAAGTCCAAATGCTGAGCACGTCGTGGAATCAAAGTCTCACAATATCTGCTACGCAGGCAGTTCGTTCCAATAATGACACAACCTGTCCTATTTCGTGTTGTGTTGACGAATTGAATGTCATGCATTATGTCATCTTTCAGCTTTTAGAGCAGATAAATACAGATGAGATTGGACCTAAAACCGTATTGTGCAGAACATGAACAGAAGAACATGCTTCGCATCATCTTCAATATGTTAAGTCTTGATTTTGAAAATCCACGCATAAAGCCAATTGAACGATAATTTCCCAGAGACTTCACTCTCTTGACTGGCTTAGGAATACATAATCGGCTGCAGGGGACTTATTGATCTTAAGACTGCCTCTCTACATCAGAGGTTATTATTAAATGAGCAATGGAAAGCTCATCAATGTTTAAGTTTTTTACTTACTCAAGCTGCGTCAGACAGAATATCAGTTTATTTATGTTTTTGCTGAAATATATCGCTATTTGCGTTCTTTTTTGGTGGCCTCGCCTCTAAATCGGAAGGTCGGTGGTTGGATTCCACCCAGATGCACTTTTGCATTTGTCTAGCACTAGCAAAGCTATCAATTAAAAAAAGTGCTTTTCATCAAGGAAAGAGTATCTATTAATAGAAGATAACGCCATTCGGATTCTGTTATAAACTGTAAGTCCCTGCTGCCGGTGGCGACAAGAAGGATGCCAAGAAGGAGGAGAAGAAGGAAGAGTCTGAATCCGAGGATGAAGACATGGGCTTCGGTCTGTTCGACTAAGCGGCCACCCAACAACACAGCTTCAACTTTTATATCCCCATGCTGCGCCTTTGAAGTTATAGTTGTTTGTGCTTTTTGCTTTCTTGTTAAATAAATGCGCTTTTTATAGAAAAAACTGGGAATAATTTGCATACTCCAAAAGACCTTGGAGTTTTTGTCAAGACGTGCAAGTTTCTTATATAATGAATGAACATCGTAAATAATACTATACTTTTGAAGTTATAGGTAAACACGAAAGTTCGAAACTAACCAAACTAAAATAATACTCTCACATTATACCACTTCTCTTCAAGTGCAATGCTGTTGCAGCGCCAATTTAATGACATCCGCCCAGAACATGCACCAAAAAGTGAGTATTAAAACCGACAGAGCACAATTTTGAAGAGAGTTCACAGTGCAAAAGTTACCAACCAACCGACTGACAGTGTGTGCCAAAAGTTTATTCATTTATGCATTGTCTGACAAGAACCACAAGCAGCAGCGGTTGGCTGACTTTTCCTCGAATCCTTGCCATTTTGCCAGCCAAAGCGCACTGTGCGGTATATCTTACACAGCTTGCCGCTTTCTGCCGTTGCATGTTGCATAAATAATGAAAGAGCAAGGTTTTCGTCTCTTTTTTGCAAGTAAAATTTGCCAGTTCATTTGCAATGCATAAAGGCAGCTCTGGTTGCAGCCAACCAAACAAACATGCAGCCACGTTCATATCAAATCAATCAAATTACAAGGAAAATGTAAGCACTGACTGCTTGTTAGAATGTCATCTGTCATCTGTCAGTCGCAAAACTGCAGCTTCTAAAGATCGAAAACAACTTCAATCGATAGTCAAAAATATGCCAAACGATAATGTACAACAGTTACTATACAAATTATGCAGACAATTTGGCAGACTTAAAATTTAATGCAATTATTACGCATACGCAGTGTGTGGCCGGCCAGCTGACGAGTACTCGTCGCACATAATCATTGCCATATTGATTGTATGCCACATTTTGTCAGTTTTGTGGCCACAGCTGCAACTGGCGCAAATCTTGATTTCCAAATCAACATCAAAATCCAAAATACTAAAACCAAATGTCCTTGAGACAACAGCAGAGACAACTGCCAGCCGAGTGCCGAGTGCGGAGTGCGGCGTGCGGAGTACTCGACATTGCGCCAACAAAGCAATTTCAAATATAGCCACAAATTAAATTGGGTGTTATGTCAGGGCACTCACTGCATGGCCAAGAAGATTGCTTTCGCCCAGAATAAAGTGAAATTTAAATTTAAGTGTGGCCAAAGTCAATTTACATGGCTGTCGTTGTCAATTTAAAATTTAACAATGCCAAGTTTTGCTTGGCTTGATATCAAAGCAAGCATAAAATGTCTATTAAAATTGATAAATTTTACCAAGCAAATATTTAAAATCTATTCACCGCCCCACCCACGCCCAAACATTTGGTAGACTAAAATTTGTTCAATGCTCGGGGCGCTTTCTAAGCGCTACAAATATTTTTGGGAGAAAAAAAGGTCGAAATGAAAAATATGTGCAGCAAGCACAACTGAACGTATACGTAATGAGTATATAGTGTGTGTGTGTGTGAAAGTGTGTGTGTTTGGCTTTGTTTGATAACTTGCATGTGTGAGAGTGTGGGAGACTGTGTGCCATACAAATATGCAAAGCAATGCGCCATTTTGTAGCTAAGCTCACGTGTGGATCTCACCTAGGCAATGAGAGGATTACGGGAGTACAATACATTTGAACACAGCGAGAAAATGCATGTATGTTTGTTAGATTTGTGCTGAAATCTTTCAAAGAATGTAGAATATGGTAGAGTATTGAAGATACTGAAAGAAACCTAAAAACATAATATAAGATTGCACTATAAACATACTAAGTATATTTCAGATATGGAACATTTATCTAGTTGAACGTATCTACAGATAAAGAAAGACATATTCATTCTACGACATTCCAACAGTAATTCGAAATTAAAGGGAAATATTCGAAATCCCATGAGAAGTAGTAATCAATCTTTGTTGACTTGGAAGATGAAAGTTGGTATCCATATTGCAACATTACACAGAAGAGGTTTGCTGAGATAATTTTCTTTACTAACCGCCCTGGATCGACTTGCCATGAAAATGGCAATCAAAATTCGAATTAAAGTGTGAGTACCCGCTCATCAATTGGGATCGGGGAAATCTCGACTGAACAGAGTAGATGGCACTGTTGAATGAGGAGTTGCTATGTACTTGACAGCACAGATGAGATGATGGAGATCGACTCGGCCGTGCCTTCGTTCTTAACAAGTCAACTTGAGTCAACGGGTCGGATACTTTCTTACTGGCCATGAATCGCTGAACGCATTTCTGCCTACAAGGTGTTTGAACGGCACACCAGCATGCAGAACTCGAGGATTGTCAACATGTGTACTGCGTGTCCCTGCTGTATGCAGACTTGCGGCATCTTGAAGTACTTCATATTCACCAAGTGGGCGATAGGTGTAGGATTTTTGGAGCACTGAAGATAACCAGGTTGTGGGTGGCAAATCCCAACTGTACAGCGAAGATGGCTCTATTAGATGAGGAGCTGCAACATGCTTTGCAGCACAGACGGGATGGCACGTCCATATTTTCGCACTCCACAGGCGTTTCTTCAGTTTAAATCAACGGATCGGACTCTTTCTGACTGACCATGGATCGCTGCACATAAGGTGATTGTGCTAGACATCAGCATGCGTCTGCGGTGCGGTGCTTGAGGATTATCAACACGTGCTCTATGTATGCCCGCTATATGCAGACTTATGGCATGGACTTGATGTTCACCAAATAGGCGATAAATGGAGTGACTCTGTGTCTGACGACACCGGAGAGCCTGCAAATGTTGATGACAGGAGCCTGGCAGACGGGTAAGCAGTCACGGGCTTTAAGTACAAACTAGCATGTGTCTTCCTAGTCCGAGCCTGTCGAGACTAAAATGGAAAAGCCCTTCAATTCGGTACCATGTGTTGAGCATGGCCCAAACATGCTTATTGATGTCGGCCCACTAGTGGGAGTATCGTGGTGGCTGTTGGTTGACACCCAATTTGCGGGTAGAGTCAGAAAAGGTAATAGACAAATTTCGCCCCAAACCAAGGGGGGAATGCACACCCGAAAGTACCAGAACCAGAACTCACCTAACACTAAGAAAAATTAACTTTATAAATATTGTAGATTTAAAATCAATTCTATAATTGAAATATGCTTATAATTCGAGATAAAATAGGACAATCTGGAGCTTTAACTCGAGATAATCAAATTTTTCGGACAGCAATTATAGATGCCCGTCAAATAAACTCTGCAGCAGATTCGGTTCGACTCTCACCAATCCAAGCCTGATAACACAAATTTCGCATTTTAACAAATCGCTGAGCAAATTCACAAACGCTTTAAAGTGTTATGAGCTGATGCTATTTCTAAGACATTCTTCACACATTTTTCCCCTCAGTGTAAGCCTGTGAGTATGCCAACATTCCAGCCTAGGCACAAGCAATAATAACAACAAACAGCATTGTCAACACAAGGACGCTTTGGCAGGCCTATAACAGGCCTATAAAGCAGCTGTCTATAAGACCCTCAATATGCTGCGAGGGGTGCGAGTGGATAAATTGTGGGCCCAGTTTAGCTACCAATTCAGGCCATTCAAAAGCAATGCAATGTTTTCCCAAAGCTTATTGTCTGTCTGCAACGACAAATGGATTCTATCTTTTGTCCAAGTTCGTCTGGGCAGCAACACAAAAAAATAAAAAAAAAATGTGTATAAAAAGTAAGATGAAAATAAGATGAAAAATAATGTAAAAAAAAAAAAATGGTAAAAAGAAAAGCCAGTGCGGCGGCGAGCAGCCATACTTGTGAGAAAATAATAAATTTCCCGACTTGACTGACATTTATTGTGTTTAATTATTATGGCACCTGAAAAGAAAACTCACAGCCAATGCACTGCAAGATTCATTGTAGTCAGGGAAAACTTTTTGTGTACGCTGTTTGCCCGGAGTCTTAAATATTATTGATGAGCTGAATATTTGTGGCAATGCCCCAAAGCCAAGTGTAATGTGAAACTTGAAGCAAAAACTTTGCCACAACTTGTAACAACTTTGAGTTTTTTTTGGCTGTTTTGGCTTTTTTGGCAAGACAAGCAGCGAAAGTCGTAAATGAAAAGTTTAAGCACAACTGTGGAAGAACTGAAACTGTAGACGCTTCTTATTTTTCACGCTACTTTGGCCAAGTGAAGCCAATTTTCTCATTTTGGTTGACAGTGAACCAGGGAGCCTACAAAACAAATACTTAAATCTGCAAAGCGTTAGTTTTATGCAAAATGGTTGGTTTGGATAGTAAAGAACATGCTGTTAGGGGTGGATTCGCTATCACTCGAATCAGTCGGTCATCCACGTAGGGCTGCAAGTTTACTCATTTCAAATAGTTTGAAAAATGTGGGTGGGTCTTTGGTAGCTTCATCTGTGTTTCTTTCGAAGTCAAAAGAATCTCGCTTAGGCAATGAAATCTAGCACTGTACCAATGAACTTTTAGTTGGCATCTCTGGCTAAGAGTGCCTCTACCCTCAAAGAGTCCTTTATCCATTGCTTGACTTGACAGCCAACCTCACTATCTCGCGCTTTTTGTTGTACACTCCAAGCGAAGAATGGTCCCCTCGGAGCATTGGAGGCGACTTCGTCTTCCTTCGTCGGAAGTAAGGGCTCCTCCATCTGGTCTTTCCATCGGAGGCTTGGCCGTCCACTTTTTTTTCCGTCGTCGGCTTTCGCATCGAATACTTTCTTCGCTGGAGCGTCTTCTTCCATATGAACGACATGACCAAGCCAGCACAGACGTTGTGCCGTAATATATTGAACGACATCTATATCATAGAAGAGCTCGGAGCTTCGGTCGTATCCTTCGTCAGTTTTCTAAACTTGCACAATCTTTGCTGTAGCGTTTCCATCTATACGCCGGACGACATCTATGACGTTGTAGAGCTCATAAAGCTCATGGCTCATTCGGAAGCGAAAGTCGACTCAATCCGAAAGATTTTTCAAAGAATTTTGCTCTCGAACACTCCAAGCGCAGCTGCTCCCGTCTGCGCCATATAAGAGAACGGGCAAAATGAGCGTTTTGTAGAGCGTTCATTTTGTCGATCGAGAGAGTTAAACCAGTAACCCATCTCCAGGCTCTTTTTGTTGTCAGTGCTCACGGCGGTATCCCTAAATGGAACTATACAGTTCGTTTTATACGAATTTTCCAATGCCGACTCGCTTACATTGCAACCCTGCGTGCCACATCGAGTACTGCACTTGCATGCCGGAATTAGTTAGATGTGTGGCATGTGAAGTAGTAATAAAAATCACTGAGTAAAAGGCGCTTGACATTTGCAAGTCGTCTTAGTCGTCGTCATCACTGCCACAAAATGTGGCAAGAACGAGCAGGTTATATTGACTTAACCCCTTTTGCACTTGACATTCAATTCCTTCACAGCGTTTGCAACAACTAAACAGCTTCAACAGCAACATGCAGCTGCCACAACAGTGAGTATGTAGCGGGGAGGTGGGAGTAAGCGTAGTAGAGTAGTAAATTGCATTTCAAGCAGTCATGCGAGCTGTCTGTCTACCCTGGAACGTAGCGCACCCTTCTCTGTCCGCCATCTTTCATTTGATGTACGTAAATCCAAGTACTCAAAGTCAGTCAGACGTAAGCATAAAACCACATTCCTTCGTACCGCACAATCCACCAGCCAGCCAGCCAGCCAGCCCACTATCCCCCACCTTTTAGAGTGCAACTTGCAACACATAAAACTGCAATAAATTGGTAAAATGAAAATTCCCACCGCAAACATTTGGTCGTGCCACACGCCCGTAAAATGCAGCAACCGCGCCTGCACTTGAGTAAATTGCAGCAGTAGCAGCAGCAGCACGGCGGCAATCAAAGTAGAGATATGTTCTCCGTACTGCTTTCACTGAGCTTCTCTTTCTCTGTGCTCCTTTCACCATTATGGCCAACACTTGAACCCACCAACACCATTCCCTTGCCGCAAACGTAAAGCCCCGCAGACTCGCTGCATTTTAATCACTTTAAACTTTCATTACTTCTGGCAAATGGCTTCATGGCTTGCCATGTGGTTCCTTTAAAATGTTCTAGACCCTGGCAATGCTCTCTCCTCCTGTGCCATTTGCCAAATGCAATTCCGTTAAGCTCGTTAAAGGAAGCCACCAAAACATTTGCCACATGAGACTCATTATTATTTCATGCTTCAACTTGTTGTAGTTATGCACTTGAAGTGCGCTCAAATTTTTTTCTAAATTTTAAAACTACTTTTTGAATAAATATTTTAAAATAGTTAAAAATTTATAGGCCTGTGGCTTTTCGATATGTTGCTGCTTCTTCTTAGAAATCTAATACTTGCACATATCAAAGTTTGGGTACATTTTTTTCTATTGTGTTTGGACAAGCAATTAGATAAAAGCATTAAAAAATAAAACGAAATATACAAGTATTGCCGAGAAATTCGAAAGAACATCTAAGCTAAAAGCAATTAGCAGCAGCATCTGCATCTTGATTTTATTTCAATTTGTTGTGGCAATTCTTGTGACAATTAAGTTCTTGTTTCTCTTTCAATTTTATTTGCAAGATATTTTTTTATCTCAATTTCTTTTTGTATTCGCCAATAAAATATTCCGCATTTTAACAATAATTCACACTTCGAACTATTGTTTAAAAACAAATTTCTCGTTTGTAGCTATTGTTGTCGAATTTATATCCATGAGATACTCACAGGCAGTCTCTGCCAATGACATATTTGTGTCGGTATATGTGAGTGAGTGTAAATGTGTGAGTGAAGGTCCTGCAGGAAATAAATTTTATATAAATGACCGCAGCTACCCTAAATGCAACTAGTTGCAAACTGGTGGTAAAAATATGAAAATAAATCAATGTAAGTAATGTGACTCACATGGATGAATGTGATCCTAAGTGGAACCGAAGTTTGGCGGCCGTGATACGCGTGTGTTTCTCGAAAGCTAACAGTCTCTGGCCTTCGAGCTGCCTCTGCAAGCGATTCAAACGTTGATCTCCCTAGAAATCTAGCGCTCGAGGTACAGAGGGCAGAGCGGTGTTCCCTGGTTGCGGTCATGCAGTGACCAGTCTGTCTATGAAGTTGTAGGATGTGCTTGGCTAGTTTTGCAGTTCATCGTATTGTGCCACCTTCTGTCGGAAGCGACTGCAGCACCCTCCTTACCTAACCTGTCTGCCATTTCGGTACCGTCAATTCCGTGGTGGGAACCCAAAATATGCACACCCATGTTTTATTAACAATTATAGAGAAATTAAATAAAATGAGAAAAATTAATTTCTTTCGTGTTAAATTTAAGAATATAAATGAAAATTTTTTTTACTTTCAGTTTGATAATCATTTATTATTATACTTCAAGAAGATACTAATTTTTGAATATGATTTCGTGTAAATTGTCGGCCTTTTGCAAAAATGTGCTCTTTTTGAGCTATGGTCTTTGGCTTACTTTGGATTTCAAATATCCTTATAAAGAAAAACTGGTTGTATCCTATGACCTGTCATTACTTGCCTGATTGGCCTGGATTTACTTGCAATATGACATTTTGCACTATCTTGTTGGAACCAGCATCCATTCAAACCATTTTTACGAACAATAGGCCCTAAGAAATCTGTTATCATTACTCGATACCGAGCGATATTGAGGGTTGTCGTTGTTCCATCACCATATTCGAAAAAAAATTGGGACCTACTTTTCACAATTGAGAACTTGGCGTCATCTATAAAAGTTCTTAAAAATAAAGTGCATTCCATTTTTATGCGAAAGCTTAGATATTTCCGATGGCTTTTTGCAAAAAGGATTTTAGCATTAAGCGGATAAGGTAGCAGAACTAATAAACAAACTCTAATAAAAACAAAAATATGAAAAAAAATCAGCTTTAAGAATTTTTATAAACAATTTTATGACTCTTCTAAATACACTAATTGCTGATTAGGAAAACTAAATAATGATAAGCGCACCAGTTACTATTTGGAGTGGTTGGGAACCAATTCAGAACTATCTGCGTTTTCTGTGTATCTCTCACTCTCTCTCTCTAAAAATATTTGTGTCTGTGTTCGTGTGTGCACACACATATGCGTGCTGTCCATACATATATATATATATATATATACAAAAGGACGTGCGGTGCCCCCTCTCGTAAATCAATATTTAAACTGTGTACGCTCGTTTAGTCCTTGCTGCGTTCACATCGTCGTCTGTAGTCAGTTTGAGTTTAAAAATAAAAACCAAACTCGTTCAACTCGTTCAACGACTCAATAAATGTTGCAAATGCGCTCGTTGTCGCTGTGGTTGTTGCTGTTATTGTTGCCACCAGCGCTGCTTCCTTTTATTTATAAAAGATACATGGAGCAATCCGGTGGGGCAGACACACGGTGCTGTGCCGCAACAATATTCATTCAGTATTTTAATACTCTCTCTCTTTTTCTCTTCTAATGGAAGCAAAGCAAAATGAATATTTTAAGTTTCTGCAAATATAAAGCAAAAATAAGCTTTGGAAAATATTAGAATTGTGTTTTATAAGAATAGTGCTCCCAATTTAAGCATATTATAACTCTTTCGACTATTCACTTTGTAAGACTTTAAAACATAACCAAAATTTTGAATAGAAATTGTATTTTTTTCTAAAAATTTAGAATAATATGGCACGCGCAGGTAGAGACAGCTTCGAACGCTTGCTGTCTAGATGTACCGCAAAGTCATTGAAAATTATCTGTTTCGGATCAAGCTCTGTGAGAAGGCCTCATGTAGGAGTGATTATTTGAATGACCAACCAAACTTTGTTTTGAAATACAAGTTCAATCAAATTCGCATTCTTAGTGTGTTCTACTTCAATTTACTTTAAAAAGTTAAAAATGGAAACCCTTTATTCTGAGCGATGGTGGGCGCCAGTATTGTTTGAATTCAATTTTAAACATTTTATATCTTCGAGACTTGTAGAATTCGAGATAAGATACTATAAGTGTACAAATAAGGGAGGAAAATCTCACCATTTCGGTCTTATGTCGACTTCTTGGAACCCTCCAACTTATTTTACGTGACGTGTCATATTGCCTACTTACAACCACGGTGATCGGGGGGTTTTTCTCCTATAACCACAACGATGCACCCGTAGTGCCGTACCCCATGGTCAGCACAGAGAAAACGCTGACCATCCAAGGCAGCAGGTTAACTGCTGTTAAATTTTCGTATAATAGGCACTATCTATTAAAACTTCAAGCAGTTCAGGGTAGGTTAACCCCTGTAAATAAAATGAAGTAGAATGTTTATGAAGGAATTTAATAAAAATATGGTGTGGACCCCCCGGTAGCGTGAGTAAGTAGCGTACTCGCCTTCAAATCAGTATATAGGAAGGCCTTATATGTTATCGAAGAGGCTTATGGGACACACCAGCTAATGTTGTCAAAGAGTCTTATGTCAATAGCAGCTTATAGTTCATATGCACTTTGTATGATTCTTCGATAAAAATTAAGCACCGCAAATGCCAAGTTTGGCCAGTTTGTCCATCTTAGTCGCCTCTAACGACATGCTGGAGCAGCAGGAACGGTGTTCATCAACCCGCTATCATACGGGGAACACGCAGGTACACTAGCACTTTGGCAATGGAAACTCCTCATGGTATTTATGATCATAACTTTAAGTTAAGATAACAGATAAAAAAGATAAAAAAATTCACGCTCTGAAAAATGTTTTCCTGCAGTTATTGTTCCACAAATGAAGAATCCAAAATGAAGTTTAAATAAAAAAGTAAAAAATCATTTTCACTGAAATTATTTTTAAGTCTTATCTGTTACTATAATTTTAAAAAATAATAATAAATATTTAAGAAATATATATAAATTTGTAGTGTATTAGATGGCCACCTACTCAACGCTGACTGCGAGTATTTTAACGTCGGTCACGCCCGATTGTATTGTACGCAATTTTTATTCTATGATTATATGTGTGTGTATTAGTGTGTATCTGTGTGTGTGTGTGTGTATCTATGTGTCTGTGTGTGTGTTTACTGCTTATCGTTTAAACTGCTTTCGAGTGTGTAACAAATTTCATTCGAAGCTGCAAAAACAACAGCAGCATCTCAGGAACAATTTATCTTTATATCTCGTTTGGTACTTTCGGATCTCTTGTGGTGTTTGTTGTTCATGTTGTTGATGTTGTTGATGTTGTTGCCACTGTGGCTGATTGTTGTATCTCTGATATTTGTTATTTGCTAAGCGAAATGATATATGCATTAGTGGTCAGAGTTATCATTAGAGAAACACATACTCACTCGCAGACACGAAACATCTTCAATTGAATATTGTTTGCTTAGACAAGGGTAACACACACGCTGCGTATACTTAATATGTACATTTGGTTTGTTCTGCTGCTCTTCATGTGGTAAATATTATTAAACGATTTTTGTGCACTTGATAACGCATTACGAGAGGCTTGAGAGATACATGAACGTTGAAAATGTATAATATAATATAGCAGGCAGGATGTGCAATTATGGAATAAATTTAAAATAAAATGTTAGAAGTACGTTTTTTCAATTTTAAGAGCCTTGAGTTTGCGAGTAACTTCTTTTTAGGGAAGCGTTGGACTATGAAGTAAGAGAAAGCTATATAAAGTGGAATCAACGAGCAGCTCTATAACGTTTGCCAGCAGTTACAGATCGACAAGTGTCATATAAGGTTGGAGTCGTTAATTGAAGACAATTGATACTATAGAACATTTCATATCAAGAGAACGCGATAAAATTCTGCAGCTTTAATTTGAATTCTAGAAACTAAACTTGCGTTTCAAGCAAAAATTGAAGTTAAAGCTGCGACCGGTGATAACTCTTTTTAAAGTTTGTATGCAAAATTTGTGAATTCTGGTGATGTAAATTATACTCGTAGCTTAGTGGGTAATACAGTTGCCTTCTAAACATTGGGTCGTGGGTTCGTATCCCACTCATCGCAAATGAAACAAAGGCATGACCAATCCAACGTCCCTCTTAATAATTGCTTCTCTACTTAATAGAAAGCTTTTCTCCATTGCACAATGCCCTTCAACAATTTCCAGCAAGCCCCCTTGTCCCCTTTCACCCCCCCCCCCCACCCCACGCTAAATGGAGGGTACACCATAGAACCAAGCGTCATTCATAGCTTTTCGGCGTCCAGCAACAACACAACACCAGCTAGAATGATGCCAACAATTTAAAGACTGTATCGCCCAGCCTTTCCGCGCAGCTAAGCGCAGACGCCACTTCCAGAAGGCGTCAGGTGGCAGCCCCACCACTGGGATAAGTCGCATCTGGCCAATCACCAGTTCGATCGAAAAACTCAACAGATTACAGAAACCAACATAAGAGAATTAAACATAAACGGCTCCCCAAATTCGATGACGTCCCAAGGCATTTTCAAAAAAAAAGGAAAAGGAACCATCAAGATTAGCACAGTTCGAGGAAGAAATGGAGAAACTGAAGATAGCGATAGCTGGCATCCACAAGGCAGTAGTCGGATCGGCAGACCCAAGGCGACCTGGAGAAGTTCCATCCTCCAAGAACTGATCCAGGCGAACACAACATGGGACAGAGCTAAAACAGACGGCGCAAAATAGGATTCGATGGAAAGCTCTTGTAGAGGCCCTAAGTTCCAAGCGGAATAATAAGGAAAAAAAAAAAAAGTTATACTAGCCAAGCATCCAGATAACAAGCAAGGCGTTCCAAACAAAATATTCAGGCCGTACAAGGCATTGTTGAGGAGGAGCCGCGAACATCAAGTTATAGTCGTTCTCTGCCGCTGGCCATTGCTCGCTCCACTCTTTGTCGCATAACATGAACAGTTAAATGGCAGAAAAAATCATCATGTCAGATGAAGCACATTTCACATTAAATGAAAGTGTCAATAATCCAAATTGTCGTTTCTATGCCACTGAAAACCCTTTATTAATTTGAGAACATCCTCTATACGATCAAAATGTGACTGTTTGGTGTGGTGTTGTCCTAGTCATAAAAATCATATTCAAAAAGTATGAAACGAAATAGATGATTATCAAAATGAAAATAGCAAAAAATGGCTTCTTTATTTATTTATAACAACTGCTTCTACTTTAAATCGCCAGCATATAGCAATATAAATCCACGAATTTAAACGAATCGTTCCTACTGCACAACCCACATCACGTGCATTAAGAAAAACTAATAAAAAAAAGAGTGAAGATACTTAAATTTTGATAATCCTTTCTTATCAGCTTCTTTCTGCCGCTGTGTCGAAGCGAACGTCAGCAAACTTGGTAGATAATACTATACTTTTTGAATTTGTTCCCCACCGCTCAGCGCACTTCGCACAAGTTTTACCGGCGAGCAACTCTTGCCTATCGATTATCGCAAAACTTTGCACAAGTTTATTAATAATTCACCAGCATTTCTGCGAGCTTGCAGCAAGTCTATTAAAATGCTAAGGCATCATCTGCACGGCAAACGTTTCAGTTAATTAGAGCTAATTGCAGTTGTTCCAGCGCTTGAGCCAAATTAGCAACAACTTTTCAAATATCCCAGATCCACAGCGAGCGAGTATATTAAGGGCCATACGGAGGGCAAAGTTGAAGCGTTAAGCTTTGTATATGTGCCAACGTCAAGTTGAAAGGATGCTGTTTGGATGCCGTAGCCAAGACTACGGCAATTGACCATCAAACGACAATTGAAATCCATTAATGTCCAGGGCAAATGCCTCAATAATTGGTCATAAAAGCGAGCGTATATAACTTTGTCAGATGATGGCTATGAGGGCTGTCATATTTACGCACTTAATCAATATGGCCGCCGGGTTAACACAGCAAAAGCAACGCAAACCAATGCCAAACAATTTGTATTAGTTAAGTAGGGAAGTTTGGGGGCAATGTGGCCCGAGGTAACTTTTCATAAATAATTAGGTTACTTAATTAAACGCGTAAGGGCGCTCAAGCCGTCGGGCATGGTTGCTTGTAACAATGGAAACAGGAAACAAAACAATAAAGTTGAAGATGATGCTCAGCTGGGAGCAGTTGGCCAGGGGGTGCAGAGGCCAAAGTTGGCATGCAGTGGCAAAAGTTGAGCTTTAAACAGTTGCAAATATTGAACTTCATCTAATATTGACAATGAGTTTTGAAGTGAGTTGCTGATGGCCAGTCGTGCTAAAAGCGCGTTGGAAGGCAGCAGCAGCAGCAGGTGGAGCACATCATCATCAGTGAGCAAAACCGCAACGAAACAAACAACAGCCCACAAAAACACAAACAATGTACTTTGTATACATATATATATATATACATACACAGGACATACAGGACACACAATACATACAACGCAGGAACGACCGCGACGCATTCATACAAATGCAAATAAATCGGATTTGTAGAACGGCCCCAAAGCAGACAAGCAAAACAACAACAATAAATAGAGACTGGCTGTACCCCAAAAAAAGAAAAAAAATAAAGTACAAATGGAACAGAGCTGAGAGCCGAAAAAAGCCATAGTTTGACCCATGTACTATGGGCCAAATAAAATAGTCTCGCACAAAAAAAAAAAAAAACTTTGTATAAAGAAGAGAAACTCTACTGCGCCGACAAACTGCTTCTGCGAAAAATTGCGCATCAGATAGTATACTTTGGTGACTTAAGGACTTAAGATCAACGAGATTTGGGTAATACTGATGATACATAGGTTAGGTCACTGAAGGTTGTAACTACGCAGGATTCTGTAATTTGGTGCTTTTTAGAAGGACGTCGATTACACTTCGATTTTAGCAAGATCTCGATTGCGTTTTGTCAATCTCAATTGGTTTATTATCAGATTCTTGAACAACGGTCGGTCAGGGACTGAGCTAAGGACAGCACAACTGGTAATGGGGCAGACATGTTATTAGACATGAAGTAGTAATTTTGCTTAGTATCTCTGAACAACATTTTTTTTGAATGCAAAATTGCGTATACGTAATATTTAATAGCTGCATAATTTTTGGGTGTAACAACTTTTCTAATAAGTCGAAAAACGCTTATAAAATACCGAAAAGCACATTCTTTTGTGGCAAAACTGAATCAAGATTGTGGACCTTAATAGCGTAGTGGTAACGTATTCGGATGCATTTGCCTAGTACATACTCTCATGGATAGGAAATAAACGTTATTTGTCTAAGTCTCTTTTAAATAGAGATACTGCCGTTCGTCTTCGGCTATAAATTGTAGGCCCCTGTTCGCTTCAAACTGATATCCATGCTCCGTCTAACGTTTGATGATTAAGTCCAGGAGAATAAATATATTTTTCATTCCTCTCATAATCAGTGAGTTGAATCATTTGCTTAAAAATGAAAAAGCTACCATGAAAAGCCAAATCTGTATATCGAACTGATTATTCATGAAAAAAATCTTCACTGTAATGGCTGTTTAGAAATTTTAGTTGCATGTCCATGATAAGCGACTCAAAATATCAATATTTATATTCCCAACTCGTATTGAAAAGCATTAAATTCGAATTTCTCCTCTAAAGTCGACATTTTTGATCTGCCAATATGAAGTTTCAAAAGAAATTTAATTAAAGCTTATAAACTTACCTCAACAGATTGAGGCGAATTTTTGGCAATCATTTAAAAAATTGGGATATTTTACAAAAAAGAACCAGTTTTTCGAAAACTTGGAACTATAAGAAACGGCGTAGTTTAAAGAAAGATCAGTTGCTAAAGCCTTAAGCCCAAAGTGCTCGGGTTATCTTAACATTCCACGCCTGATGCCGAGATTTTAAAAAATATAATTATTTCATACAATAAATTGCATAATTTTCATGCAAATTATGTTGCCAAGGGGAAATGTTTACAATATGAGCTCTTGTAACAGTAAATTGTTAAGTTTTGTTTTTTGGAAATTTGAGTTTTACAATCATAGAAGGCCACTTTATAGTTAACAACAAAAATTCATTTTGGTTTCTGTACTAATTTTATTTTTACACTTGAATACTTACGTTTTGTTGAATTTTGAAAATATTTTTATTATTTTTACACCTTCACACGCAGTCCAATTGAAACAGCTCAATCATTCATTAATCAATCAAAAGCGAAGGATCGGCATACTTTGGAAGTGTGGTACGGCCGTTCCTTTCACGATGTCTGGATAATTGCGTGTCCTTTCGTTTCCATCGGTTTTGAAGTGAGGCACCATATCAATATGCGAAGGTTAGTCACGAGCAACGGAATTGTTACCTCTGGAATCCCCTTATTTTAATTTTCTACACCTCCTTACGTAGAAACAGCTTTATCATCTATCCATCATTTAAACACGAAGGATCGGCATACTTTGGAAGTGTAGTACGGCCTTTCCTTTTACAATGCTTAGATAGCAATGTGTCGCTTCATTTCCGGCGGTTTTGAATGGTAAGTTTTACAATTCTCAACCGATTTAATATGTTATGCTAATTAGTAGGACATCATTTATTCGTCGCTTTGTTAAAGTTTGACGCTTGTTTTGAGGGCTCCATGAAATGTAACGCCACCTGATAGGAAGGCTACTACTACACTGGTCATCTTAGGGAGAATATATAGCGAGTAATTCAAATCGCTGCACTGGTATCCAGCAGGAATAAAAGGAAATGAAACCAAGTGCTCGCATACATTGTATACATAATATTTTCAAGGATTATCTAAAATTAAAATGATAAAAAAATGTAACTAAAAGAACTGTAAAATTTTTTGTAATTCATTTCTTAATGCCAAGATTCAACTAGGATTGTCGAGCCACTAAAGAGGATGATGATGACTATTATTTTACCTATTTATGAGTAATTTTTATTATTAATTGAGGGATACAACTAAATCCAGTAGAGCTTAAAATGAAACTATTTTCAAATTAAGAAATATTAAACTGGAACGTGGAACGTATTCCGAGCTTGTTTTTATAGATATGCAGTGACCCACCCATCCGGAATAAGCTAGCAACTTTAATTTACAATGTAAAAAACAAAAACAAAAAGTAACATAAAATGTGAATCATTTCGTAAGGAAGATGTCAAAAGATCAGCTTTGGGCAAGTTGGGGTGTCATAGTTAGTGATTACGCATAGATGCTCGATTTGGCGAATCGAGATGTGTTGAGATAAAGAAATACATAAATTGATTAGATACTTCATAAGTTAGGAAATCGTAAATGTTAATGCGTTAAGGATCAAGGATACAAAATGGTATTACTAGAGGCATTAAGTGACCAGTTACTCTGGATGAAATGACAAAAGAAATTTTGTTAAGAAGTTTGTTAGAGTCACCCAAGAACCCGAGTTAGATCCTTTGCAAAATTAACACATCTGGCATGTTCTACGATCATTTGGATTAGGTTAGTTTATATTCGAAGTCTACATGAATAGACGCCGAATGCCAAAAATTGAAAATATTTGGATTTTTGTTTTAAAATTGTTGGGAAAACATGGGATGCATTAGAGATGTCAACATTTCTAAAGTCTGCATGGCTCAGAAGGTTCATGGCTCAGAAGAATCGTTAAAAAAGCAAAGATATCGTTAATTTAGGTACTATTAAATTGAGAATAAAGAAATGCTAGAACTTTGATGAAAGTTATTTAAAACTTTAATGAATTTTACACCAAAGCTCAAGTGAAGGTGGACCTATAATTCCTTGGAGTGACCAACTACAGAAAACGATTGGTTGGATGTAACCCGATATCGGGTGGTTATAACCAACTAAAGTAAAGTCTTAGTTGCATATTACGTATACGTACGGAGAATGTTTAGGTACATAATAATGTCTTTGTTACTTTAGTATTGTTCTCTTATTATTAATAAAAAATTGTTTATTTTTTTGCAACAACTTGAAGAATATACAACATTATTTCAAAGAACACTCCCGCTGGCCTCTTGGTATTCACTTTAAACCGAAAACTCTTTTAAAGTTACCAACATGATTAATTTCGATCTTGTATTTTTTTCAGCTTATTTTGTGACACTTTAACTACTGTGCCCCGGGGACAATTGAAGGGAACTGCGTACTCAGGCTGAGGCGAAGCAATAGCATTTCGCTTTATCCTTTCATTTCGTTGCGAACATCAACTGAATATGCTCGATTTGTGTTTTATATGGTCGAGAAATACAATAAATATACAAAATAACAACAAAATGCTTGTGGGAGCTTCATAAAGCTAACCAAAAAAACGGACGAACTGACGCAGCGACAAGTCGCCAATCCGACAAACGGACTTGCTGACAAAGAGACAGAGAGTCAGTCATTCAGCCAGTTAGTTGTATAGCCTGAGGTCCTTTAACAGATTGAAACAATAAACTCAAATTGCCATAGTACAATCATTCGTTTTGAAATTTGTGTTGGGCTGGGGTGGGGCCAACAACAAGGGAGTTGTCGGGTAGGTGCTCGTCGGCGGCGTAAGCCGAGAAGCTGAGCTATCTCTGCTGTAAGTTGAGCCGATAACTTTATGCATACAATTCCATTTGATTGATGAGATTTATGCTCGTAACGCCCCCTGCAGCCCCAGCTTCTTACTCGCACACAACAAAAAAAAGCACTTTTATTTTTATTTTATTTAGTTGAATTTGTTGTATCGACAAATGGCTTGTTTTGTTACTTCTCCTTTGCTTAAGGACACAAAAAAAAAAACATTTTAAGCGGCTCAAAGGCAACATGTTGACTGAGCCCAAGTTCTTGCGAAAACCAGCTTCTGGGGGGTAAAGAAGAAAATCAAGTGGATTTATTGTCACAGTGAATTAGGTATGCTTTGTGATTTGCGCTTTTAATTGGCGCAACAAGGTAAAATCGCGCATGACTAAGTGAAACATTAGCAATGCGATGATGATTGATGTCAGTATCGGAATTGTATATCCCCTACAATGATTGACGATTTTTTGCCACAGAATTGTCAGGTGAACGAAATGATAAGCGGCAAGAAGCATAGAGAGAAGCGATAGAAATTATTAAAATTAAAATGGTTTGGAACTTCTTAGGAGAGAGAATGAGATGCAAAAAAGACCCTACTCAATACTCATTTCTTATGACAAAGTGATAATATTTCATAAGTTTAGGCAGGAGACCAAAATAAGCAAGTTTAATATTCTTAAGCTTAAGTCACAAGCAAAGAACATATATATCAAATAATCTTTAGTTTGCAAGGATGAAGTAAAAATATGGTATAAATCTCACTCAGCACTAGTTGGCTGAGTATCCTGCATTTTCTTTGCTTCTGATGATCTGGCCAAGCCGTCTTCACAAACGCGGACAGTCTACGAAAGCTTTTCATAAAAGTATAACATCTTGAATGGAAGTAAAATAGTGAAATAAATATAGCTTACCCACTGGCTACTTCGAGTGGTCTCAGTAACACTAGACCATTATCTCACAACATATTGTTACAAATCCCCTAATATAAGTTCTGGTACTACACTATCAAATTTAGTAATACCTTCTTATCAACCTCACTAATTCTCGAGACCTATTTAAAATGCTAAGCGGAAAAAAAATCTATAGTTGCGAAGATTGGACAGGAGGTAAAATATGATATAATCAGTCAGCACGAGGTAAATGAGTACCCTGAATTTTCTTTGTTTCCGATTATCTGTAAAAGCCTTCTTTGCAAACCCGTATTGTATACAAAACTTCCCAAAACATAAGAGTATATTGAATGATTCTGTAAGCGAAACTACGAAACGAATATTCACCACCCAACTGCTGTTTTAAGTGGTCTCAGTCGCCTAGTGCTCTAGACACAGGATATCGACTCAAGTACGCTAAGAAAAGCCTTGGTACTACACTCTCAAATTTAGTAATACCTCCAAGCCAAGGATTAAATAGCTTAGTTACTCTCTAATTAAACAGCAGCAGCAGCAACGATATGATAGCAATACTTGGGCTCTTAAGAGATAAGCCAAGGTAACATTTTTTTGATTCAAAGAGAATCAATCATCAACAAAAAGACTTGGGAACAAAGAAAGTCAAATACGTTGCGTTCCGGCTACAAAAGCAATTTGACACGCATGCCAACTTCCTTAAGTCATTCCTTAAGGATACCGATACATAGAGCAAAGGCGTTAAAAAGGCAAGAAGGATATAAGGCAAAACTGGGCTAACGATTTACAATCAGTGGTTCGAACGAAGAGGCAACAGTTGCAGATAGTTTCATACACTCTAGCCATCAAATGAAGGGTATTTGTGGCATGAGAGGTGTACGATGCAGTTGAAGATATTTAAGCGGAGCATGAAGTACATAATACACTGTTCCCGTGGGTAACTGGGTTTGATCGCGCTTCGTATAGCTTGATAATAAGCACCCAGCTGTGTGTAATTGCTCATGTACATTCTGGGCCAAGCAGCTTATTATGTTAATGAGATAATCATATTGAATTCCTGAATCTTTACGGGATCAAAGTTCGTTTTCAATATTGTCTTTTCGAAACTTAAATTTCGTAGATTAGCAGAATTATATATTTTTTGGGCAAAAGTGCTTAAAGTGCATACCACAGTCGGCTAACGACTTCAACTTTATTTTATTTCAAAGTAATCGAGTTGTAGCTTTTCGCATTGCACTCCGCTTGAAATGGTTGCTTTCAATGTTGTTGCATGTTTGTCGTCGTTTGTCGTATGTGCAGCAAATTGTGGCATAAAACCAAGTCAAGGCGCACAAATCCCTTGCCAGGCATTTCGCTCGTTAGTCGCTTACGTCAATTTCAATGCGACGTGACGACAAGTTGGAATTATCTGAATGCTCAGTTGGGTAAGAAATTATATTTTCTTGTTGTAATTTATGGGTTTCAGACATACCGAGCTTGCGAAGTGAGGCAAGGTGGTTGCATCTGCCCCATCCGCCTCTCTCTCTCCTCAGTTTTTCTCTAAGTGAGCAAAACACATTAGCAGCATTTATAACATTTATTATAGAATACTTTTGTGCGCTGGAAAATTTTATGCGGCAGCATTTAACTTGCTGTCAAATGTTTCTACATAAATGGCCAGTGGTATGAGCAGAGAGGGGTTAAGTGGGGGGTTGTGGAAGACCAAACTGAACAAAACTTTCAAATCGTTTTTTAAATTGAAATAAGAAAATCTCTGACAGAAATGTGAGCAGTAGTCCAAGAAATCTTATTTTAAATTCGAAAAATAATGATTTGTTGTAATGACTATATAGAATACCAAAGGCAAGGTTACTTCTCTGTTGTAAATGACTGCACCATTACAGAATTTATAACATCATTGAACAATCCTCGAAAAATCCCTCTATGTATAGGGTGGGTCATATTCTATCTTGTTTTACAGGAGTTTTCGGAGTTATAAAATCCATGGAGTGACCTTTGACAAAAACAATCCAAGGGATCATCATCAGCAAGTCATCTGCTATAAAACTTGGTAAACTAAAAAATTTTTGAGTTATCATTTTTTAACCAGCTAGCAAACAGATAATCTACTATACCATAAAGCACAAAATAATTAAATAAGTTTTTTGAAAAACCCCTCCACGGTTAGGGTGGTTAATCTGCTAATTAGCTTTCTCAACATACTCTGAGAAAATACTCTAAGGCACATAGAGCGATTAAAAACCCTGCTACAAAGACACTCTAAGTATAGGGTGGGTCATCTGCTAATTACCTTATTTTACTGTTGTGCTCCGAATTATCTGTGTTGAACCAGCTAATCAAAAGATGACACACCCTAATGACATTCGACAAAAATAATCCAAGTGGTCATCATATAGAGCAGATCATCTGCTATTTAGCTTATTAAACTGGTATATTTTTCAATAGATAATTTATCCTGAAAAACCCGCAGGCACACAATCACACTTTCTTAACCGATTTGTATCGAATTATCAGTGTATCAGACTCACCCTTAGAAGACACTCTAGGGCCCATAAAGTGTTTAACATGCGACAAAGACTCTCCAATTATAGGACTGCTCATCTGATAATAAACTTACTCAACTGATACGTTTAAAACTACTTAATACAGTCTCAACATTTTCTTAAGCTTCTTCAGGGACATTCATCCTGCCTATCATAGGGCATCTTGAAAATGAACTATCAAATAAATATATTTATGCTTTTATTAAAATGTGGGCCTCTGTAGCGTAGTCTTAGTGTACTCGCTTCTAATGCGGCCTATGGTTAGATTTCATCCTGCAGTACTACTGCATTTGTCTAGCACAGGCATAGCTAGCAAAAAAATGAACTCCAGTAACCCTGCAAAATCTCCATAAAGTAAAGATCCCTTCGGATTCGGCTATAAACTGTATCTTCCTATTTTTTTTCGAACAACTAAGAATACAGATATAGCAATGCTCCGCCTTTGGAGTGATGACCATAGTCAAGGGGGTGTACAATTTTTTTTTCAAAGTAGATCGAATTTTTGTTGACATATATATAATATAATATGCATTATAAAGCCTTTATAATTATAAGTCCCAAATTGATGATTCTACATTAGTATTCACCACCAAGGTGGTTTTATTTAACTTTTTGTCGGCTGCAATAGCATAGGTTAGGTTTTTCAAAAGAATATTTTTTCCATTGCCTGCTGTGGTTGCCTTCACATCAAGAAGAGAAACCCATTTTGTCAAGAGGGCACCCCTTTTTCCCAAGGTTGTCCACGCCACTGTCACTCATAATGCAACTCTTGGGCGAAAAGAGAATCTGAAAGTAAAAAGGTGAAAGAGTAAGTACAGCAGCTGTGCACTTTCTCTTACTCTCGCTCTCTCTGTAAATACGTATAAGTGAAATTAATTTGTTTTCTCTCATTTGTCGCCTGTCGTCGCCATCACTCATCTTCTTCTTTATACAAAAAGTTTCTTCTCGAGTACTTTGTCTTTCATATTTCATATTATACATTTCAATCTACATTACTTTAATATTCCTTTTATTTTGTTTAAAATATTAAGTTGCAACAAACAAAAAAATGTGCAACAAATTAATTAGTCTTATTCATAAGGAAGGTGCAGCAAAAAGTTGCAAGCATTTTGAAAAGCCATTTTGATGTGAGAAGAAAAAAAAGAATGCTTGGAGCAGAGCTCTAGGAGAATGCAATGCACTTTACGTTCAACGGACGTGAAAGAGAAAACTATTTTTTTGTTTTTCCAATTACTTAGATAGAAAATCTTGGCAGCCGGAAAGTGAAAATGGCTGCTTGCAGCATACCCTGTTGACTGGTGCATACTAGAAGTTGCTGAAAATGTAACTTTTTGGAACTAGTTGTTCACAGAGTAACTGCTTTTAAAATTGCTAGTCACAGCCCAGCTTATTTTTTAACTATTTTGTAAAATACTACAAATCTTTACGGCTTTCAAGTGGCTCACCGTCCTTGCCAAAGCTTACTCAACCTCAACCAAAGTATGCTGCGTTTGTCACAAATGTTCCACAAGAATTTAATATATTCCATCATAACAATTTGCTTACGAACTAGTTCCTTTTTAGTATATTTTGCTTGCGGCCCTGACTCTCTTCAAGTCATAAAGACCATCTCGTCATAAAGAGGCCTTGACTTTGACTTACTTATGTACTTATACGCCAACTTCAGGAACTTTATCATAAAGTTTCCAATGCACTAACTTTAAGCTACTTTTAATGTTTAGACATCAAGAGTCACATGGAGGGCGCAGAGTAAGGTGGGTGGTGTGAAGACTTGGAGTGACGGAGATAAATAGAAACACACAAAGTGCTGAGTTTTGCATGAAGTTAATAAAAGTTCTGCGACATTTTGACCTTAAAATTATTGCAAAATAAAATGCCAGCCAGCCAGCCAGCCAAGTCAGTTAGTCAGTCCTGTTGCTTCTGCAAACATTTTACTTAGTGCCACAGATTTTGTTGTTATTGTTGTTGTTGTTGGTGGTGGCAAGTAACTCCAGCTGTGCCTTGGATTTCATTGCTGACAGCCCGAAAGTAGACTTTAAATAGTGAGTGTGAGCCGCAATAAAATATTATATTTACATTTGAAAAACAGCAAAACCCAAAAAAGCTGGTAGAGAAAAGGCCAAAAACAAACTGTTGTGCCACAAAAATTGGTTGCAAGCAAAAGAGGGGAAAGCAAAGTACGCAAATACTCTACGGAAAAGATGAACTATTTGGCAGACTTGACTATAGTTGCAGTGCAGCAGTTCCCAAATAAGCAGCAACATTGGATTCAAATATTATATTAAGTTTTATTTGCATGCAAAGCAGAGACTGTACCTTTTTCTAAATGACTTCACCGTCATCTGCCCAGAAAAAGATATCCTGAGTCGTCTAATAACAAGCAGTATTAAACATTCTCTTGTCAAAAAGTTAATAAGTTGGCGCTCTTGGCGCCGTATCCTGTTGACAGAGCTGCTGTCTAATACATTTTCTGCAGTGGATGTTCGGCCTCCCGGTTTGCCAAGCGGAAATTGGCAAATCGTTTGACGAGCTTCGAACAATCTCTAGAGATAGGGACAGCTGGAAGTGCTATGTTGAAACTTTAAGTTCTTAGAAGGAGTATAGATAATTAATTTATCTTATAAACATTACACAACCCAATTCCTATTCATAAGAAATCGACACGTACCTTGCAGAAGAGATCAGTCAATCTCTAATATGTGGAGGACAGCTCATCAATATTTTCAAAACTAGGCAAATGAAATTCAGTCATGTATCTTTCGTTTCCCGAGCTATTCTTGTAGACTTCATAATATGCCAAGGCGTGTTATTTCTGCGTAATATCTTACTTTGGTAGAAGTCCTCAGTACCACCACTATCAGGAACTGATTTGAGTCTGTTCAAAAACAATTTTAAGCTCTTGCTCTTCGGGGCTAAAATTCAGATTCTCACATTCGATGTGAGAATCTCCTATTCTTGTAGACTTCGCCTTATAATATCTATTATATAAATAACATGGCATGTTAAGCTCTTACCAGGGTTCATTGACTTTAACGGAATCCCTAACAAAGTTTCTTTTATTTTTTCATCCAGAGTAACTATTATGACTTTTACGAATACCTCACCGCCTATTAAAACACAAACTATGATAACCCAACTTGGCCAACGTAGATCATTTAGCTCCTCTAGTACAAAATGTTTCAACTTTTATATTGACTTCCGTTTTCATCTTTCTCATTGTAAACTCAAGTTCCTAGCCAGCCCCAGATGTGTGAGACGCTGTAGATCTATAAAAAATTCACACAACACAGGCTTGGAAAACGGATTAGTTTTATCATATATTTTTCACGTTCTAGTTCAATATTTCTTAATTTGAAAATATTTTAATTTTAAGCGCTACTGGATTTAGTTGTACCCTAAATTATTAATGAATTATAAAAATTACTCATAAATAGGTAAAATAATAGTCATCATCATCCTCTTTAGTGGCTCGACAATCCTAGTTGAATCTTGGCCTCCCCTTAAAAATATTTCTTATATGAATTACAAAAAATTTTACAGTTCTTTTAGTTACATTTTTTTATCATTTTAATTTTAGATAATCCTTGAAAATATTATGTATACAATGTATGCGAGCACTTGGTTTCATTTCCTTTTATTCCTGCTGGATACCAGTGCAGCGATTTGAATTACTCGCTACATATTCTCTCTAAGATGACCAGTGTAATTGTAGCCTTCCTATCAGGTGGCGTTACATTTCATGGAGCCATCAAAACAAGCGTCAAACTTAAACAAATTGACGAATAAATGATGTCTACTAATTATCATAACATATTAAACCGGTTGAGAATTGTAAAGCTTACCATTCAAAACCGCCGGAAATGAAGCGGCACATTGCTATCTAAGCATTGTGAAAGGCCGTACTACACTTCCAAAGTATGCCGATCCTTCGCGTTTGATTGATGGATAGATGATAAAGCTGTTTCTATTGGTATGCGTAAGGAGGTGTAGAAAATTAAAATAAGGCTATTCCAGAGGTAACAATTCCGTTGCTCGTGACTTACCTTCGCATATTGATATGGTGCCTCACTTCAAAACTGATGGAAACGAAGGGACACGCAATTATCCAGACATCGTGAAAGGAACGGCCGTACCACACTTCCAAAGTATGCCGATCCTTCGCTTTTGATTGATTAATGGATGATTGAGCTGTTTCAATTGGACTGCGTGAGAAGGTGTAAAAATAATAAAAATATTTTCAAAATTCAACAAAACGTAAGTATTCAAGTGTAAAAATAAAATTAGTACAGAAACCAAAATGAATTTTTTTTGTTAACTATTAAATAGCCTTCTACGATTCTAAAACTCAAATTTTCAAGGTATTCCTTGAGTCAGCTTGAGTTTCCAAATAGCAACTAGCTTTCGTAATACATTGAATATTGCTTATTTGGGCTTAAATTTAAAAAAAAAATGTTATGCTTTTCATATTTTTAGAAAATAATTTTTATTTAACGAAATATGAGTGCAGTAAGTGAAATACTGCTAGAATTCTTCATAAAACTGTTGGCTGATTTAAACTAAATAACTTTTTGTTACAAAGAAAATGCTTGCTTCTGCATAACCTATATACCCTTTCAGTTCTAGAGTATTATGTGTATAAAGTTCATTTGAAGGCATAACGATGCTGACCAACATTATATGTGTATTTCACAATCGTTTGTGTGTGTTTGACTTAAAGGATTTACAATTTGTTAGAATTTTCGAGTAGAATTTAATTACAAATTATGTGATGGATGCAGCAAATCCACTTGACTGCTCACATGAACATTAAATCCCAGTTAGCCAACTGTGGCCACCCACCACTTATGACGTAAGCAGCTAAAGTGGCTTAAAATGTCTTATCCTCAAAAATAGTTATGGCCACACTGGCCACCAGACTGTCATGTTCGAGTGACCCAAATCGGTCACTGGTCAAGGGCCAACTGTACCGCACATGGACTGCATTTGCATATGGAATTTGTTTATGACAAATACAAAATAATTAATGTGATTTACTAATTGAATACTAAATATGCTCAATTTAATTTAAATGTTTTATTGCTTATTATGCAAATTACATGGACGCTACGGGTTTTCATTGTCATTTAATTAATTTGTTCTAATTGAGATTTTCATTAAAAGTTTTTATGCACACTACCCACTAGGAGCATGCATTTTTTAAAAAGTGTGGCAAAATATATAGCCTACGAATTAGGTTGCATCGAGAAATATGTATGTCAACTTTTTAAAATCCAAAACTAACTAATTGCGTATTTGGATTGAGAGCTTTTCCATTGCGAGATACTTATTTTAAAACTTTGGTTCCAAGCCGGTGTTCGCAGCATCTTATGTTCAGTTAAAGATGTCCTTTAAAAATTTGTATTAAGTATTTAATACGAAGCTCAACATTCACTAAAAAAATGCACGAAATGGCTTTAGCACAAAAGAACATTTCATCACCTGAAAACTTAATTATCGAGACAGTAAAAATTCTGATCACCGTTAAACTATTATTTCTACAAAAAGTCATTATGTGGTATGCCACTCAGTTTTTATTTAAGCACAATTCTTTTCTTGGTGGACATAAAAGCAAAGTTAAGTATTATCAGGGCAGTAAAAATTTTCATGTATCTGCTGAATTGATACTTGAGGTTTGGTTTTTACAGCAAAGTGTTTTAAGCTTCCTGTTTATCAAACCCTACCAAACAAACTTTTCTTCCATAATTCCAATGATCTGGAATAATTTTATTTAAATTTTTATTCTGACTAGCAGCCATTTTAAAGTATACACAATTCGGTTGAGCCTGATTAATGTGCTATATTTTTTTAACTTTCCTCTATTTTCATTGTAAATTATTGAGGCGTATATTTCACACACAGTCAATTTGTTACATTGTTAAATAAAATATATATTTAAAAGTATTTATATACAATTAAAATTTGGTTTATATTATTTACGTTTGTCTTTCATTATTTTTCTGATTACGCACATTTAATTTGTTGGTAAACCTTTAATAGAAGAGAGAATTTTCGTATTAACTTTTTTTGCTTCTTAAATATTTTTACAATACGATGATAATCAGGCCAGGAGTTGTTGGTAAAAATTTTTTTTTTTAAATTTAAACGCTTACAATTCAAGTTGCCAATCGTCCTACGCTCAAATAAATATGACGCCACCTGCCATAATCTCCAGTCCTCATCCTGTCCGATTATTACCTTTTGCTTCAATGGAAGACTTACTTGCAGAATAGCGCTTCGCCTACTTCGATGAAGTCGAAAACTGACTTGTCGGATTCTTCGCCTCAGAACAAAAGAAGATTTATTGGGGTATGACATTCAAATTTTACGCAAAAAGTTGGCTATATGTGTAGAACCGAATGATCAATATTTGTAATAAAAAAAGTTTGCATATTGCCTTGAAAATAAAGTGTTTTAATTATACAAAAAATGCCAGCATTAACACCGCTGGTATTGTTTACCATTTCCCCAAAAATTATATTCTCCAAAACATTCGTCACTTGCTTAAATTCTTTGTCTCTTACTCTTTAAGTACCATGCCACATTGTCTACCTCAAATCACTTAATCAGCTTAAATAATTATCGTATTTCTGCTTCGCTGCACTAAGACGCCTCGTCGAACATGCCACAACTCAATGTCGTGACTGTCTATGCCATCCAGAAGATTGTAACTATTTCATAACATGCCACAGCACGATGACTAAGCAAAAAAAAAAGTGCAACAAATTGTGGCACAACTAACTGTTAATCGCCTGCTGAGCAGAAATTAAAGACAGCTTCTGTTGAAATTCAAGCAACAGCTGCAGGTTTTTTAATCAGACGCCAACTACTTTTCATTAAACTGAAAAAAAATAATAATCAGAAGACACTGCTAACAAGGATGACCAGGGATGCACGGAATAAATCAAAGGCAGCATTAACGTTGCAGCTCAAGTGGCACTCTGCTGAGTTACTACTTCTTTGCCACTTTGAGAAATTGGCCAGCACAAAGCCAGCAAGGATGCAAGATGGCGCCCAGAGCAACGACAGTCAACGTTGTGATCATTCAAATGAAATTTTCGCGTACAAAGGGTTAAGCGAGATAAAGGCAGTGGAGAAAACCGAGAACAGAAAAGCAAAAAAAGTGTGAGAGACAACAAGTGAGTGCAAATGGACAACGACCTGGAAATACACTACAGTAAGGTTATGTTTAGGAATTAAAAATTTAAATATTACTTCTTGATTAGGTCTGCTTAATCTCAAATCGTGGCCTCGGTAGCCTACTCGCCTCTAAGCCGTAAGGTCGGTGATTGGCTTCCATACTGCAGCACTGGTGCATTTGAGTAGCCAGCAAATAAATAGACGCTATTTAGCTAGTAGTACCTCTTTTAATAGAAGACACCGCCGTTCGGAAGCGGCTATAAACTGTAGGCCTGCAGGTCCCTGTTCTCTTGAAAAGCTCTTAAGAGAGATATCGCCTTTGGAGCGATGACCATAGTCAAGGGGTATAAATTTTATTTTAAACTTAGTCTACAATTCCCAAGCACAATTCTGAATATTTTAAATTCCTTTCCTTTGCTTAAATTTCACAAGTAATTAAGGCAATAATGTTCGATAATGTTCGATAATGTTCTCATCACCGCATTTTCTTCAAAGACAAACTTATCTGCTATAAGCTTGTACATAAAAATATATTCGATGGATAGTGGGATTTGGTTTTTGGATCATCGTGAGTTTAATAATATCATTTATTTTGCTATAATTCAATATACTTTTCATTGTAAAAGCTTGTAGAGTATAAAAACGAAAATCAATTTGCGCTTTCATGTAGAATTCAATAAATGACTGCTGAAAATGGACAAAAGTTCCGGCATATAGGTCCTGCAGCAGCAGCAGCAGCAACTGAAATGTCAAAAAAAGCAAAGAAAGAAAGAAGGACCTGTAACATCTATGGAATGGCGTTGAAGTTGCCACTATGCTGTTCTTGGTTCTTACCTTTGCTTTTGCAGGGAAAACTAATTCATTTATAGCGCATACGCCGTGTGGCATGCAATTAAATTATGCAGCGCAAAGCACGCCCGACAGGCACAAATCAAAGCCAGTGAGACAGGCAGCGGTAGCCCGATGCCGAGACAGACTTTAGCCTGGCAACTTACTCGGCAATTAATCAAAGTGCAGCTGCAACAACGACGGCGACGGCGAAGGCGACGCTATTACCGCGACCGCAACAAGCAGCTACGTTTGCAGCAGCTCTCCTGCCACATCAACAACAACAACAAGTACAAAAACAAACAGCAATGTGGCACTTTGTATCTGCGTTCGAGTTTAAGCAGTATTTAA
Source organism: Chymomyza procnemis (assembly GCA_035046065.1). Classification (NCBI taxonomy): domain Eukaryota; kingdom Metazoa; phylum Arthropoda; class Insecta; order Diptera; family Drosophilidae; genus Chymomyza; species Chymomyza procnemis. The sequence goes on from JAWNOJ010000026.1 coordinate 3,617,262, forward strand.
ACTCAATCATTAACCTTATTACCCTACGCAGCTGCAGATATCCTGAAATGTCCTACTACTCCGTGCCACACTTTACGCGCTCCTTTTTTTTCCCACTTTTATCTTGCATAATTAAATTTTAAATGCAAAGTTAACAAGTTCTTACAAGTCAAGCACATTATTGTTGTTGTTGTTATACACTGCAACCTCAAGGCGTTCTGGAGTATTATAGATTTTTTGCAAAGTGTTGGAAAATGGAATTGTTGACTTTCGAGCGCAGAGAAAGTCTTGGTAGAGCAGATTGTCGACATTCTCTAATTGTAGATTTGGGACTCGCTGATCATCTTTTCGTTATTCTTATGCGAAACGGCCGCAAACAAGGAAGGCACTTTTCTCAAGGTGTATCTCGATGTTGTCCAGCGTGGACTTGTCGGCAAAATTATTCGTCGCCCTGAAGCTCACTTGAACATTCAAGGAATTGTTGGAGAAACTCTATACAGATCTGCCTAGCCGTTGTTTCTTCCACGGGTTGGTCAACTACATGAACTCTGGTCCAGTGACTGCCAAATGTTAAGCGTAACTAATTCAACCGAATAATTGCACGACACTATTTTTGGAGATTTCTGCATTTAGGTTGGCCGTAATATTATTCATAGTTCCCTTGGTTTGACCAGAAGAAACTTGTTAGCTAGACTCCAGCTGTCAACACCTATATCTACTTGTAGAATCTTGCATTTTGTGCTTTTGGAGCTCAAAACAACAAAGAAATAAAATTCCACATTATTAGTAACCCGAGGAACGTAGTAGCATCAGTCCAGGGAACGATAATCATGTACTACCTGAGCAAACTGGTGGAATTCTGCGAGCAGAAGTTGTATCTTATACTTGAACTTATATCAACGAAATACGGGGGAGTACAGATGCGACATTTAGAATACAACACTGAGCTGTTTGCTGTATTTAATAACTATGAGAACACTTTTGACTCGGTTAAGAGAAAGTGCATCTGAAAGAGATTAGAGAGTCAAGCTGTTCCGATAGAGATTGTCATTATGATGCAGAACAGCTACTACGAAAGTATTACTTGTAAAGTTATGCGCAATGGAAAACTTAGCGACTCCTTTGAGTCTGGCGTCAAACAAGGCTGCATGCTCTCTCCACTTCTGTTCACAGTTGTGCTGGATTGGGTATTGGTGATTTTTGATTCTGAGAATCATGGCCTTACGTGGAGAAATGGGTCACAATCTCGAGAATCTTAAGTTTGCTGACGATATAGTCCTTTTCTCGCATTCCAAATAAAAAATGCAGTCAAAATTGGAACAGCTCTCCATAGAGTCTTCAAAAACTGGCCTCAAGATCAACATGCCGCATCATTACGTATCAAATCTGCGAACAATATATCTGTTCGAGTCAGAGGCCAAGAAATTGTTTTCAGGTTATTACCTACGAATGCAGAACGCAAGATGCTCCTTTCTCAAACTGCCTAAAGTATGGCGAGAACAAAAGTATCAATACGAAGATGAAAATATTCAATGCAGATGTTAAGTCTCTAAGTTAAATCTCTTAAGTTAATAGAAGGGGGCATATAAATTGAATAAATTGTTCATACTTCTTCTAGCAGCTTAAGGTTGCAACATAGGACTTCCATCTGTCCCTATCTCTAGCAATTTTCCGAAGCTCGTTAAACGATTTGCCAGTTTCTTTCTGAACCGTTCTTCTGCAAGTTGTTTGGGGTCGACCGTGCTCTGCGAGTATCACAACTCTTTTGTTTGGTTCTTCTTCTTAAAGAGAAGGTGAGACAACATTGGGTATTTTTAGGGTACTTTTGTTATATGAAACAGAGTTGCGCTTTAGCACATTTTCCATCACAATCACTTAATCCGATAAATGTATCCAGCATTATACTCTTTAAGGACTAACGAATTTGCATCCTGAGAAACTCATTTAGAAAAAATCTCCACGCATTAAATAAGAGTATCGCGTATGCCACTGCTACCGAAATTTTATTTTGTTGCAGTTGTTGTTGTTGCCTCTGAAGCTGGTGCTACTTTGGCCAGCTCGTACCGCAGCTTAAGTAAAACTTTCCGCAGTGGAACACCTGGCGTATACGCAATATGTCGGCTGCTACTTCTGCTGCTGATGTTGCACTAATTGTTGTTGCAGCGCCTGCTGCTTGCATTTTATTTACGCACAAATGCATTTAACGCATTTTTAATTTTTCTTTTTATTAAAAATTTTTCTTTTTCTTTTGTTTATTTATAGTTTTGCTGGCCTTCTCGTTTTCGCAAGAAAATTGCGGATATAAATTTTCTTTTTGGCTTAATTCTAACTAAAATACGGTTAAGCTAGAAAGTGCCAATTAAAAATACTTATGGTAAGTTTAAAAAGTTTGCATTTTAAGAAAATGCTTTAAAAAAAACAATAAAACAATCAAATCTTAATTCTAAATTAAGGAAGTTCTATATGCGAGTTAACATTAACTGTTTTCTTCTAGTCAAAGCGAATAAATAAGTTAATAAATAAAATAAAAAAATGCAATAGAAAAACAAATATATATAAAAACTTCAAAATAAATTAGAGTAAAATGAAAAAAAAAAAAATAAGAAAAATTAAATTAATTTGCAACAACTGTTATTCATTATTTATTGTTTCTCCTTCACTTTGCCTATCGATCTGAGCTTTGGTAACCTTCGCCCTCTTTTGTTGGCTTCGTCAACATCTATGTGGTTGTAGAGTTCATAAAGCTTATGATTCATTCGGATGCAATATTCGTCTCCAATTCAAAAGGGAGAAGATATTGCGAAGAATTTTTCACACGAATACTCCAAGCGCGGCTTCTGCGCCATATAAGAGCACAGGCAGGATGAGCGTCTTGTGGGCGTTTATTTTGTGGATCGAGAAAACTCATAGTAACACCCATTGGCAAGTGAGATTCTCGGTAAGGTACGTGCATTCCTTGATAACTTCACAAGCATACTGCATCTACTTTGTCTTTCCCTTGTTACCCGCAAGACCACCTCTAGTTGACTCCTTTTCGATTGCAAAAAATGCAGCATGAAAGTAAAGTGGTTGCTCTATAGAGGATCACCTTGTCTGAAACCTTCATTATTAATTGTTGAGAAACCAATGAATTATTTTGGACATTTTCTAATATTTAAAATTTCCACTTTGCATTTTGTAAGCATGTTTCTTCTGGCATTCAGATTTTTGGTTTATTTCGTGTCCACCACCAAAGAATCTAGCATCAAGTTTACTTTTACCTAAAGTAAGAGGCTTGATAATGAGAACTACTCAGATGTAGGCAAGCTTACCTTTATATTGAATACGAAACACAACCTTAATCCAATACGGGGTTTTACGCTTTTTCGAAGTAAATTGCATTTATTCTAAACTGATGCAATGTGTGACTTTTTTTTTGGAAATAATGGCTAAATTTTATTGTTTACTTAGAATCGAGTCTGTGGACAACCGTGACATTTGTTCAGCCTCTTTTTCTAAGAAAATAAAACTTCTGCTTATTTCTTTAGGAAATTTTTATTCAAGGCTAAAAGTTATTTAAAAAAATCGAGTCACTTTAAAAAAAAAAAACTTGGTTATAACTGATTACCAACATATTAAAGTTCAAACGGATATTACATTTGATATCATTTCATTTGCACATTACTTCAACAATTTCAGTAGTTAGATACAGAAGAAACCGCCGTAAACCTGTCGAAAAGCGGTAGCTTGTATTTTACAAATTTAAATTGGAATTTGTTAATTAGATCATGACTAAAAAGCTTCATAAATAAATAAATGCATAGTTCCAGTGGGCTACTGCATTCATTTATTTTCATGACATGAACAGACATTCTTTCAAAAACCAAGCATCATCCAAAAAATGGTATTCCTTTATTTATATAGTAAAACCGGATAAGCGGTCTTTCCATCACATCATATGCACAACTCACCAAAAGTACACCCTGTACAGTCGTTTTTCTTCTCAATTAGCTCTTTTGATATTTTTCACATTCTATTGGACAAATTTTTACCACAAGTTGCACGAATGCACACAATTTACGTGCAATTTGGCTGCCACATAGAGTCAAGCTGAACGGGCACCACATTGCAACCCAAAAAAAAAAAGTGCATAAAGATAGTTAGCCACACTGCTACGGCTTACAGACTTGCTACCAATCTGTGTGGCATGCAACATATTCTCATCTACGAGCGTGTAAGTAAACAAATTTTGTGACGCACATAACTTGCCACTTTCTGTTTGCGCTTTTAATTTCGAACCTTCAGATGTTGTTGCCATTTCATGCACTCTAATGGCTCTAAACAAGTGAGCTCCTTGTTGACGTCATGGTTGGTGGTTGCTGTTGCAACAACAAGGTGCAAGGCAACTAGTTGCAAATTTGCGTAAACACACAACACATCTGAAGTGGCTGCAATTAACGTTGGCACGGAGAGTGCTGTGCATTCTTTACAAGTTTTTCTAATCAGCTCATTGTGAAAATGATATCAAGAGCGGCGGCATGCCGGACACGATGATGGGAAAATTATGGAAAACTTTTTAAAGTGCGAAATTAAATGAAAGCTTTATGAGGTTGCAATTTAATGTTACACAATTCGGAATAAGTTAGGATCCTAAACTCTAAAGTTTGTTGCATGAAATACTTTTATCGAGCTTCTACGCTTGACTAATTACAGGGCAGCGGGCAACTCTATAACTTTCAACAGAAGTTACAGATCGACTTATGTCATATCGCTTTGGAAGCATCAAGACAATTTATACCATGGAACAGTTTTCACCAAAAGCATGCGCTGAACTTCTTCAGCTTTACACTCAAAATTACTTCTCAATTATGAAAACTAAATGTGCGTTTCGTGGAAAAAATTTGACTTAAAAATGCGTCCGGTGATAAGAAGTTTATACGAAAAAATTGTGAATTCTGAAAATGTTAGTAATGCCAGTCATGCATCCAGACAACGAACAAGATGTTCCGACCAAAATATTGAGGCCGCACGAGTCTGACTTGAGGAGAAGCCGCGTACATCGGATTATCGTCGCCCTCAAGAGTTGGACATCGCTTGCACCACTCTTCGTCGCATAATTCGTCTTGATTCGAAGTTGTTTGCGTACAAAATCGAAGTGACACATAAACCAAACCTAGCTAACTTATCCTAAATAGACAATTGAAATGGCTGAAAGCGAATTCGACTTTTGGAACAAAATCATCATATCCGATGAAGCACATTTCACGTTAAAGTGCAAATAATCAAAATCGGTCGGTTCTGTGCCACTGAAAAAGTGAATTAATTGAATTGAGCCACTATATGATCAAAAAGTGACTGTTTGGTGTGGTATTTGCGCTGATATGATCATCGGTCCCTATTTTTTCAAAAACGATGGTGGAGCAACGACAACCGTCAAGGCGAGCATTATCCAGCAATAATAAAAGATGTTATGATGCTTATTGTTCAAAAATGGTTTCAATGATTTCTGGTTCCAACACCGAATTTATTACAGTCTTAGTTCCCCGAGACGGTTTATATCGAAAAATGGTCTTCGACTGGCCACCGAGATCATAGGAACTCACAGCACCAGACCTTTTTATTTTGGGAATATTTGAAATCCAAGCATACTCTGGTAAGCCGAAATGGCAGCCATATCGACCAATACTTTGATCAAAACAATTAAAGCCGCCGAAAAAAGAGCACATTTTGAGTTCAAGGCCTAAAGAGGTCATTTAAGCGATATCAAACTGAAGCTTGAACCGAAATAAATGTAGAGAAAAAACGAATGTCTTCTCCATATAAGAGCACGTGCAGGATAAATAAGCGTTAGCTTTTTCGGTCGAGAGGGGTCTCTGCTATACATCTGCCTATGAAGACTATAGACACACCTATTGGCAAGTGCAATTCCACTTAAAGCGATCTACTAAGTTCTATGCATATTAAAAGCTTAGATTAACTTCTACATAAAACTACGAATATATACTTATTTCATTGTATAAAATTTTCTTTGAAGTCTGAAATTCTTGAAAATATAATGCTTTAAAAACTGCTGTAGTTTGTCGTATATCAAATTTTCGGCATAGCTTTCGCTATTTGTGCGAGTAAATTTTTATTAATTAAACACACCATCGTTGGAATTCGGCCATGGTCTTAGGTCCCAGTTCTTTCACACACCGCCTTTGGATAGTCAAGGGGCATACATATACAAATTGAATCGTTATTTACTTTACTTACAATTCATAAGTCGTTCAAGAAGTAAACGATTATATCAAATAAGTTTGCTTAGAATTCACAAGTGGTTAATGCAACAATCTTAGTTAATGTTCTTATTAATATTGAATTTGTTCTTATTAATATTATGTTTATGCATAAAAATCTTCTCAATTTGGATAATCGGATTTAATTTCTGAACATCGTCAATTTTTGAACTTAAATATATTTGTCGCAAAAGTAAAAATTAATTTCCTGTACACTTTTTATTTTAAATTTTTTTTGAGTATTGAAACGAAAATCAATTTGCGCTTTCATGTAGAACCCAATAAATGGCTGCACCTATTTTATTCGAAAAACTATTAATAGAGCTATTCCCCGAGCTGCATTCACCCAGTAAACACTTTGAAAACTTTTTTTTACTAACTTTTTAGCAGCAATAGCCACTTGTCAATTTTAAATTCCAACTCAATTTACATAATAGAAACGGTTCGCGTGAACAAATCTTTAAATTAATTAATTAAATTTCAATTAAAAGTCGAAAATATCAACGGCTATTATAACACATTAATAGTCAATAGCTCGAAATGGACATTTGTTTATCTCGTATTAAAAGTTAATTGGGATAATTTTGGATTAAAAATGCCGTAATTAAGATATTCGCAAGCTTACATAATTAAATGTTGTTAAATTTAATTTAAAAAAGATTTTCCAAGTTAAATAGAGTTGTTTGTAAAGCATATTAACTTTTCTGTTTAAATATTTATATTTTTAATGGCCTCATAACATATTTTGGTCAGGAAGCTTCATTGTAATGGCGGCCATGGCAAGCTTGGCATTTACAAAGTTTCAAAAACTAATCAAATCATCTCCAGTTGATCATTTCAAAGGAAACCCATCTGATCTTAGGTCAACCCCTTCATGTTCCTTTGTCGGCTTTCGTATTGAACACTTTCTTCGCTGATACGTCTATGTTCATATGTTCTATACAGCTCGACGATATCTATGTCGTCGAATAGCTCAAAAAGTTCTTTTTTTTATTCGGATGCGATATTCGTACCCAATCTGAAAGTGACCGACGATTTTAAAAAGAATTATACTTTCGAACACCCTATGCTGCCGTCTGCGACGCAACAGATGATTCTGCGTCGTGCAGAGCTTTAGCTTAGTCGGCCGAGAGGGGTCTCCTTATGAAGACTATAGAAACACCTATTGTGCAATTCTTCAAGATAACACATACTTTGTCTTTCCCTCGTTAGCCGTTATATGATAAACGATTCATTCTGCTAAAATCTGATAAAGTTCAGAATCCTCTTCGACAGTGCAACACCATGATTCTGCATTCATGCGGGAATATGTGGACCTAGACCAACACCTAACGTTACACTTGGCCAATTTTATGCTTCCCAAGAGTGCAACCAGCCGAAATTAGCAAAACAGCAAAAACAGAAATTGGGGCTGGTGTCGTAGAAAGAATTTTCACCATCTGGCTAGCCCAAATGTCCTTGAAAATAAAAGTAGTCAGATGATGACGGCAACCTTACGATTACATTTGCACCAGAGTCACAATCTATGTTAAGCAGCTTACACTTTTCCCAAAAAGTTCAGTGTATGCGATTTACCGGATCAGAAGAGCCCGTTAGGTTTTTTAAAGAAAGTTCATAAAAAAACTGCAACATTTTCAAATGGATATCAGCGATTACAAGATCTAGTATCGTTGTGTCTGCCATAGAACGCTGAGATAGTATACCCACTGCTCAGGCGGAGCTGAAATGAATCGGCAAAGTGGCAAGCAAGGGGTTGCTAGGAGAAGAAACTGGAAGTCTACGATTAGTATAGTTAGATTATTGAATCTTCTAAGACTCTTAATATTTTAAGATAAATATCATAAAAAGCTTAAAATTTAAACTTTTCTTAAGTCTGAAAAAGCTAATTTTTAGTTCAACTTAATGATTTCAAAATTTAGTATTTTTATTGTCTTTATTTCACTTTAAGTGCTTAATTTTCGTATAATATCTTTTGATTAGTTTTAAGAAACTGATATGTTGTTTTGGTGTTATTAAATATTTTATTTAAGAATAAACAAGACTACTTTATGAAAATTCAAAAAATTTGCTTTTTTAATTTTGTGTCAAATTTATAAATTTCAAACTAAGCTGTCCTATCGATGATGATACTTGAAGAGAGGAAAAGAAATAGAGACAGACCCTTAAAACTGAGAAAGTGGAAAGTCCTTTAAGGAAATCGAGTCTATCCATCAGTCACAATCTCTTCAGCCACAATATAAATTCATAACGCATCCATATATTTTTCAACTTGTTTTAATTTTTGTAGCAATAATTACAAGATATTATTTAACGGCAATTTTTCAAACTATCGATATATATATATTCTATTCCGTTTTATTCAAAATCTTCAAAAAAAACTTGGCTAATTTTGGCTATGCGCTCAGCTGGGATACCAGGCGCACAGAAATGACCAGCAGGTAACTTTAAAGTGGCAACCAAAAGTATGCTACATTTTTGTCTTGCAAAAAAGAAGTAACTGAAAATCAATTCAAAAAAAGTATAGCATACTTTCGGTTGCCACTTTAAAGTTACCTGCTGCCGATTTCTGTGCACCTGGTATCCCAGCTGACCGCATAGCCAAAATTAGCCAAATTTTTGTTGAAAATTTTAAGTAATTCGAAGAAGTACGTTGCCGAAGAAGTACGTTATTTTTGAAGAATTTTTCACAGTTTTTATAATAAAATAAAAACACCCTTTCATGCTTTTCAAAAATAATAAATAAATTTATATTTTTATTTAAAAATTAAAATAAAATTAGTTTTATAAATGACAAAAAATGAAATCTAAATATATTAAATTTTTTATACAGATATATAATTGGAATAATCATAATTGAAGTTAATATATTTTTAAGTAAAAACAAATCGTTTAAAAATAATTATTTGTATTGCATATACAGAAAAATTGTGTACAAGGTTTGCCTTTTCTATTGTGGGGTTATATACCAAGAATATTTATTATTTTTCACAATATTCCCCATTAAGATCTTTGCATGCGTTTGGAACCAATTTTTGAAGCACTTTTGGCACTGTGATTGTGGTATCTTCAAAATATGCTCTCTGAACGCAACAACCGCTTCTGCAGTCGTCGAAAATGTTGACTCTTCATTTTATTTTTTAAATGAAAAGAAGTGCAAAGCTTTGAGTGCTCAAAAATGCTTTTGAGTTAATTTGCTGATTTCTTAAAAGACAACTGGCAATCCAAAGGTCGGCTAAGGTTGAGGTCTCAGCTTCATGATAGGTCACACGACCATCTTGTAATATTAGTTTGCGCACAGCATCAATGATTTCTGGAGTAACAACTGATTTTGTATGATCTTCTCGAAATACGTCTTGACTAAACTACGGCGTCGATGGAATTCACCATACCATTGATATGGTGGTCCTTGATGGAGCTTCATCGGCAAAAATTAAATCAAGTTCGTCCATGCGCTGTTTTTGAGTTGATCCACATGGAAAGTTTCAAAAAATAATTGCACGAAAATGTTCACGATTAAATTTAATTTTTTGGCCGAGATAAATCTTGTATTGCATATTAGATTCGTATAGTTGCTGTCTCTTTCACATTATTTTTATTAATTTTTACTTATGTTGTTACACTTATTATACGTATGTTGCTCATACGAGTATTACTTACATTTCAATCTCTCTTAGTTTAGCATTAAAGCCATCTTGAAATACCGTACCCTAAAAAATGAATCCAAAGACCTTAACCTACTATTCTCAATTGTTTTACAGATACGGAATTTTGTAACTACGTCAATTCCAACGAAATTCGCTGAGACGCTTAGTGACTATTGTCGACAGATGTCAAAACCATCCAATAAAATAGTTATTCGCGCGCAATATCGGAAACAGCTTGCATCCCTCGGGACGACCAAAACCCAAAGCTGCGTTGAAAAGACCAAGTAGAGCAGCACCTATCTTCCCTTGGAGTAACGTACTGGAAACGCCTAGAGCTAGTAAGGTGGGTTGTAACTTGATAACGGGTTGTGATGGCCACCTAAAGTAAAGTAAGAACTACCATCTACCATTTGTCGACAACTGCTACCAAGGCCTGACGAATAAATAAAATAGCAACCAACGCCAAATGACTTACTCCAGCTCACAAATACTATTAGCCAAAATCAAGCTTCATACTGACAGGTACACATTGTAATTAAAGTTTGCAGCTGTCAACGGATATGACAGATCGACAGGATGCACCGACTTCGGAAACCTTTAATTGTTGTTTGTAGTACAATGCCATTGCGGATTCCATTATGACTGAACTACAGCGACTAATTAGAACTTAAATTGCCAGTACGAATTCAGCTGTTTCGAAATGGTAATATGCGTTGCACAAACTGAATGCAATTGCAGACATTACGTATACGCCGCTTATTGCAGCTTGACCCAGCTTGACTGCTGTACTGGGTGTACAATGTGGTGGCAAAGTGAGTGGACGGGGCTTGCCCACGTAGAGTTCAATAAAAGTTGTACACCATTGATGCCGCTCAGTTTAATGCAATCAGCTTTGGCCCACTCTGAACCCAGTACCTGGGCTCAAAGTTTTCGTTGACCAAGACCAAGCGTGACAGCAATGCAGTTAGCCAGGCCAACCAGTTGGCCATGTGTGTAAGTGCTGCTGTCTTTATGGGTCAACTAAATGTTGTCTACATATACATGGATTTCTACTTAAATTGAAAGCATTTTGCAACATTTGCAACACTATCATTAATTTTTATTAAGTGTACGTAGCAATTTTTTTGCTCAGCTTTTACTATAATTTCTTCTCTGATTTGCTTTTGTTTGCTATTTCCTCAAGCAGCATTTGAAGTTGGCAAATTAAAATAAATTAGGCAGTTCCCAGAAGGAGTTCCAAGCAGCTTGTTGCAATTTCCAGGGGGCCTAATTAGTTGATAAGCTTCAGCATGCGCATGGCCAAAGCAAATACTCAACGCTCGGCGGGACTTTATCAGCGGCGTGCGTGCTTGATAATATATCATTAATTAGTGCAGCGAAGTGCATACGGGCAGCTACAACTCAAAGCTAGTTGGTCAGCAATTTATACCTGTTGACGAGTTGATTAAATCCATCCATTGTAGCCGGCATTAAGATTTCTCAAGTTGCACAATCCCCTCCCGAGCATTACAATTAATATAAGCTGGCCTCAGCTGCTGCTATTAGTACTTGGCTATGAATGAGTTGCCAACATTGGAGGGCACATTATTAAGTGGCATTTAAACGAAGTCGTACAAGTTTACACGCTATCTTAAACATGGCTAGTAGTAATTTCTTTTTACTCTTTTTATTACGCATACGCAACGTTGCACACAAGCAAATCAAATGAAATGAAATGTCACAATGAACAGGCAAATAAATACGAAGCTGAGGCAGGCACACACACACAAGGAGGCATGGACAGCGTCCGGCTTGAGTTCAACCAGCCCAGCCAGCCAGCCAGCCAAGCCAGTAAGCCGGAAAGCCCATTCAAGATGCAACACCAATGCCAGTTGAAGAGCTTGCTGCCTGCTGTTGACGTTGCCGCTTGTTGGCCTGCTTCTTAGCCACTGTGGTAGTTGGTGTTGCTGTTGTCTGCTGTGGCACCACAATGCGTTGAAATAACAGCGCACTCAGCTGGTTGCATAGTGGAAGTGGAGTTTTATGTTGCTTGTAGCTAGGCGTGGCAAAGGATTCACTTAAATACTGCCAACGTCGCTGTGCCACGGGCACGCTGAGTTTATCGAGCAGCCTCATGCTCAGCTGCGGCACAATGGGCTGCAACGCAATGCCACAGAGCCGCAGCGCATCCATTGTCATGCCGATTATCGTCTCCAGGCGTAGGGGATTTGCTGTAGTAGTGGCGCTTGCTTTTAGCTGCCAGGGCCGTGAGCATTCAAAGAAATTATTGGCTGCATGCAGTGAAGCGATGATTGTGTCGGCCACCAAGTGGAAGTGGTTCTGTTTATAGTGCGACTCACAGCGCTCTGCAAAGATGAGTGAATAGACACAGAGAGAGAGAGAACGAGAGTTAGTAGGTAAAAGTGACAAGTTTAATGCAAATGTCGAGTCCGCATTAGCGTCTTATGATGGCGCACGCTTCCAAGTGCACTGGCCAAGGCCTAAACCGGTGCAGTGAGAAAAATCAGGAAGCAGGCTCAAAACTTTCTTCAAGACTCAATACTCGAGTAAATATTCTGAACAGAGTAGAGCTTCTGTCTGCAGCCTGTTGTCACAACGTCTCCACTTGCACCTTTTGAAGGCTTCCACCATATCGAGCTTGCTGAACCACTTTTATCCCACTTTTTTCTCTCTCTGCACACACCGGAAGCCGCCATTGCTGCTTAGAGCATAAACAACGGCACGCCATTGTGCTGGACCCGACACTTCAAGATGGCCACTTAAAAATTGTATTAAAATAACAAAAGCCTTGCATTTATCAGCATGGAGCACAATGACAATGCCCATACCCACTGTCAGTCAGTCTTACCTGCCAGCTGCAGTAGCGCCTCCTGCAGGCGTTTGGCCGCATCCAACTCCTGCAGCAACTGCGTCAAGTGTTCGGCATGCACAGTGGGATAGACTTGCTGTGGATTTAAAGTCTTGGCACAGGCGCGTGATAAAAGATTGCCCAAAGTGTCGGCCAGTTCCGAGTTTAGTATGCGCTGTGCCTTCGTATGGCTGTAGTCTGCAAAGAAAACAGGCAAAAATTTTGGGTATAAGGTAAAAACTTGGCTAAAAAGTTTAACTTTTTGGCAGCAAAACTGCAACTGACAGCGTCTGGCGGCCAAATGCACGGGCATTGTAGGAAAGTTGAAAAACTTGCATCGAAAACTTAAACTATGTGTAATTACAAGAGTTGCGCAGGACCTTGGCAGGACAATGGGCTGGCTAGCTACACGTCAATCAGGCAAACGCTCATCACTTTGAAGAACACATTGACAGAGAGAGTGGAGTAAGATTGAAGGCAGTGGAGGTAGTGGAGGAACTACAAAACGTGCTAAATAAAACTCATTAATGATACACTGAGAAAATAAATGAAGGAGTTTCATTTTGAAAATGTTCAGAAAAACGAAACAGGAACTACTTAGAAGAAAGGTGGGTGCTGCTGCAATAATAAGTTTATTTATTAATAATTTAGAGATACAACTTGGTACAGTTGACCACACAATTTAACAATTTAAAAATGACGAAACATTAACTTAGAACGAGAAAAATATAATATAAAACTAAACCGTATCCCAAGCCTAGTCTCACATCTGGGGCTGACTAGAAACTTGTATTTACAAAGTATTAAATAAAAACAGAAAGTTTCAACATTTCTTAACCAAGAGATCAGCGTTGATCAAGTTTCATAGAGCGTGATCGAATCAAGATGAGTTAAGATAAAGAAAAATATGCATGGAATAAGATAGGAAATCGCAAAATGTTACTATAGTTAGCGCATAAGACGTGAAAAGGATCGTGCAATGCGTGTTTGCATCTACAAAATGGTTGGTTGTAGGGGTCGAAAATTACAAATTACACTGCATGGAATAACAAAAGAAATTTTGTGCTTTACTGCACAATTCTTCAGTTTTGCTGTCTTAGAATCAAACCCTATAAGCACATGACAGATGAAATTAGGGCATATCACAAATATCTACTGAGTTCGCTAAGTTATGGACATGATTCCACAAACTTGGTCATTTATGGAAAAATGTTCATAGTAAGCTTTAGTGTCTCTTGCTTTCAAAGATTTCTAGATCAAGGCTAGCGATAGAAGTCGAGTTTGACAAAACAAACATTATTAAGAAGCGCGTTGGAGTGAATGAGGCTGAGCAAGAGCTTATGTAGAAACAACACAATATGACATGGTTCTACGATCATTTAAGAAAATGTAATTGTATAAGGCGAAGCCTACAAGAATAGGACGGCAGTCGACTGATTCATTTGCGTAGGTTCCAAAATATTGTCTTCCACACATCCTTTTGGGGGGGTGGGAATGAGTAAAACAGGGTAAAGTGTTTGATCGTGCTCAACTTGGTGAGCACCAGACCGATCCTTGTACCTTCTCTCTCCAAGTCGACGTACTACCTCCACGTGGTCCCTCCTGGTTTGCCAACCATAGCTACACTACGGGCGGCAAACTAAAGTACGCGGCGGATACCCTAAACCTTATAATTAGGTTGTGGCGTAGGACTTGAGATCCACCCATATAAAAACAGACCACCTCAATGAAAGACAAAGAAGGAGCCTCGGAACGAAACCAAACCAACGTTGACGACCACGGCAACCGTACAAGGGACAACGATTTGAGAGTATGCACCTGGAATGTGCGGACGCAGTCCAGATCAGGTACTGCTCAACAACTAGCGGATACCCTTACTAAGTGTAAGGCTGACATCAGAAGAAGAAGAATAATGATATCTTTTGCCACAATAATCATAAAAACAATAAGTTTTACTTCTCTTTCGAAAATATCGTAAAATACAGTGTCATTAAAATTCCCGTGCGTCAAGTCCGACCACCAAATATTTTGCTATATTATATATTATTCATCAAAATTTCATTTATTAAACAATGCAATGGTTTAGCAAAGAAAATTATTGCAATCTACAAACTGAAATTAAACTTTCCCTCACTTTAACCATTTTTAGACTAAATAAAAATTTATAGACTTAAATATAATCCTATAGACAGCATTTGCATGAGCCTATTATTTTGTTATTTTTTAAAAATGTTTATTTTATATCAAACATTTATTCAACTATATTTTATTGAACACGCAAAATCTAATTCCTAGATTTCCACAATGCAAATCATTGCATTGCATTTTTTTTTAGTGCAAAACAAACCCCGTTCACCACTTGTATGCGGTTTCATTAGGCCTTGAAACCATTTTATTGCAGAATTCATTAGAGTTCTGCCAACGACAACAAGTGTTATTGTGACTGAAATATTGTGTATGAGCGAGTGGGCACCCACTTGGCGTATGAGTGATGGATGGTTTTATCTAGGGCTTAAGTCTACCCACAAAATGATTTAACTTTTATATTGCTTTAACTGTTTTGCTAAAATATATGTGGGGACTAAATATATTTACAGCAGAGTTTCGGCTTACACTTCATATAGCCGGGATTGGGATTTTTCATATACATTTTTTTTGCTGTTACTGCTGTCCATTAAAGGGATTAGGGCCATCTAATGCCAAACGGAAATGTCAAAATAAAAAAACCCTCCGACCAGAGAAACACAAAAATAAAACTGTGCACGCCCCGAGATAACATACAAAGCGTGCTGGGCAAAAAAAAGAATGGAATAAAACATGGCAGCAACGGAAACATGGCTAGATATAGTATATACTATGGATACCATTTATCCAGCCAGTTGCGAAGGCTGTTGGTCTCGCTAGCAAATATAACCAAGTTCGTAACTGATTGTTATTGTGACTGTTGTTTTTGTTCTCGCAGTTGTTGAACAGCTTGAAAAATCGCAATTTGAAAATCTGGCGACAAATGTTTTAAGTCGCTTAGTGGCTCAGAAGTAAAATTTTGAAAGGATCCAAGCGAAGCGTAAACAGTTTGCACTTTTTTCTGTTGTTGTTCGCAGTTGTACTGCAGTTTGTCATTTTTCAGCTCTTTTTGGGTTTTATTTATCGCTTTACCCTTTAGTGCTGTTGTCATGGCTCGCTGAGACTTGGTTGACGTATTTTGTTTCCCTTTGACATGATTAGCAACAAGTTTCACGAAAAATGGCGAAAACAGCATGATTTGTGAGCGTTAACGTTTTCGAGAGAAGTTTTACAGAAGACTAATTTGTTGCTTACACACTGAAAAATATGCAAAAATTTGCTTAAGTTTTTATAAAGAACTTTGGAAATTATAGAAATAAAATAAGAAGATTGAGCAAGAAATTGTGTGTAAGAGATTTCAAAAATAGTAAAACTTGCGGTTTTACAGCTTATGAGAAACATGCATTCACATTTCTTTTCAAAAGCACTTCCGTATAATTTGCAATTTAATTTTCAATAAATGTTTCAAAGCACTGTGAAGTGCCTGATTTTGGCTCAAGTTTATTTTTTATATAAAACCAATTTAAAATATGGCCATTTTAAGTTTCTTAGAAGAAATTTCCATTGAACACCTTTTGAAGTAGTTTGGCAATAGCTTATTTTGCATTGTTCCTTGCCAAAATGTCTTTGATATGACCGCTTGCTTGTGGATTCGTTTCTAAAGATATCCTTAGATGCTGTTTATTTTTCAAAAAAAATCAGATGATCCAACGACTACGAATATACCTCTCAGTTACTTACTAAGACATCATTCTTGGCATGATAAGCCATGTCTTCCACTTTCTTGTGAGACCAATTTTGGAGATATCCAAAATCTGTTTATTGTTTTCTAAGAGCACAGCTGTTTCCGCGACTACGAATATTTCACATATAACTCTCAGATACTTATTTTGAAATTATTCGTGGCACGATAAGCCACTTTCAAATGGACTCGATTCTACAGATATCCCTACGATGCAGTTTATTGGAAGACCCATGTGTTCCACTTTCTTGTGGATTCAATTCTAGAGGTATCCGTTATGCTTTTTATGTTTTCCTGAGAGCACAGATGATTCCGCAACTACGAATGTCCCACACATTCAACTTCATTTGTGGCAAGGTGAGCTATGTCTCACTGCTGTAGAATTGTCTCGAGACATTTCTTGAATGTAAGTACCTTTGTTTTTCTAGTTATTTGCTCCACAAGTGCAGTAGTCATCCAAAAGCTGATCACTCATTTGTGGTAGCGTACTCGCCTTAGTGATTCGATTCCCGCTTACAGCATTTGCCTAGCACTGGCAGACCTAGCAAATAAATAGACACTATTGTAAATTTCTACTAATAATAAGACACCGCCTTTCGGATTCGGCAATAAACTGAAGTGCTCTTCGAACAGACATCTCTATTCTCCGCGATGAATAGTCATAGACTACTATGGAGTCTAGGGGAATAACTTTTTTTTTATTTATGTCTTTGTCATCTTCAATACCACACTTTGTGAATATTTTAGTACCCAGGTCTGAGAAACTTTAAAAATGTTGCCTAAGAAACATGTAGAGCCTAAAAACTCGACTAGCTGGTACTCTGTAGTAATGAACCTATCTGTTCCAACAACTCCAATATTTTCCACACTGCTGGGAATACTTAAGAACATGTCGAAATAAACTAAGTTAACATATTTTCAAAAAAATATTAAAATGTAGATTGCATAGAATTCTGCAGAAGCCTACGCATCGCAGCTTTCTATTCCTATATGAATTCTTCGCGAAAAAGAAAACTATAGTTAAACTTCATATCATTCTACAGCTGCATTAAAAATACTCAATTTAGGCCTTATTATCGTATAACAATTGCAAAATTTGTAATTACCAAATTAAAATTCTGAAAATGTTCCAAATTTGCACGCAAATGATGCACACATTTGTGCTCTGCTCTTCCATTGTCGAAACTCTAAATTTGTCCACACATCTAACACAAACTAACCCCCCAGCTTACTAGAAATGCCAATTCAATAGATTATACCATATAATACTTACATAATATATGCAATTTTGATTATTATTCTTTCAATGACAGACAAACACAAACTCACAATCATACATACATTTAGGCAATGAAATAATGACTTCATGCACGATTTACCCGCATTCTATTTCCAAAAATTTTAATTACAAAACACAAAATTTTTATTGCAAAAATTTTGCAGCTGAACAAAAGCTGTCAAAATATAAATACTGCAATGAATTCGAACTACATTTGAACAACTGTTAAACGAACTAACAAAATTGCACCGAATTGACAGTCAAGTCACAATGACATTTCGAATTGTTTTGGGATATTTGGTAAATGCAACGAACCAAGCACAAACATGCGACGCACAGTATATGCCTTTCAGTCTATATTGGTTATTTAGTGAACTTTGGCACCTTACTCATTGTTGCGAGGGCATATCTACGTTCCTACTTAATACTTGCCTTTGCTCTTCGATGCACTCATCTCTAACTCACGATTATCTTTAACTCACGCGCTCACCACTAACTTATTCTAACCTCTAAATGCAATTTATTCGAAATTTTTTAGCTCAATCTTAAATTATTTTTAAAACTTCTAAAATTCTTTATAAAAACTTAAGCAAATTATTGCATATTTTTCAGTTTGTCAGCAACAAATTATTCTTCTGTAAAACTTCTCTCGAAAACGTTAACAAATCAAGCTGTATTCGCCATTTTTCGTGAAACTTGTTGCTAATCATGTCAAAGGGAAACAAAATACGTCAACCAAGTCTCAGCGAGCCATGACAACAGCACTAAAGGGTAAAGCGATAAATAAAATCCAAAAAGAGCTGAAAAATGACAAACTGCAGTACAACTGCGAACAACAACAGAAAAAAGTGCAAACTGTTTACGCTTCGCTTGGATCCTTTCAAAATTTTACTTCTGAGCCACTAAGCGACTTAAAACATTTGTCGCCAGATTTTCAAATTGCGATTTTTCAAGCTGTTCAACAACTGCGAGAACAAAAACAACAGTCACAATAACAATCAGTTACGAACTTGGCTATATTTGCTAGCGAGACTAACAACCATCCGTTAGTAGTAACAGCGCAAAGGACACAGGATTACGTTTTGGCAATATAGCAAGTCATTATCTCTCTAGTTTTTGGTACTTCAACTTGTCTAATTTAAATAAAGTTGTTTGTTTTCTAATTATCCCAAAAGAAACAACAAATTGGAAACATTGTTATAACATGCGATTAGGAGTACGCTAGCATCGATTTTTTTCATGAGCATCCAATATACTCTACACTACATGATATATTCAATAGAGACATCCATCCATTCCATCGCCAAAGTTGCGTAATCTACAATATATGAGGCAGACAGGGGCCTTTGTTATTTTAACCGCATCATTATTATGCTCAAGTTTATATACATCAAACAGAATCTTCTCAAAAAATGTATTCATAGATATTTAAGTCTGTTAAGTGCAATCTTTACTCTAAAAAATATCTCAGCTAATTTCTCTCTATTGTACAGAAAAGTTTTTTAATGTCGGTCACGTTTTATATATGAGAAATACTTGAAATGGTTTGAAAAACGTTCAATATTTCTGAAGAAAAACGTAAAGTTTGAACTCGCGAACAAGAATTCGAAAAATTAAAATTCAAGAGAAATGTAAATTAAGAAAAAGCAAAAGATAAAAGTAAAATTTAAAACATCAACTTAAAAAAAAAAAAAATCGAAAAAATTATAGAGTTAGACACTGGAAGGAAGAACAACTTAACATAAAGAAAAGCGTGCGTTGGATTCGTTCAAAAATGTATAATCCAAAAAGTAGAAGTTGAGGTTAGAATTGTATGAAGCAGAAAAAAAGTTTGAATGTAAGAGATATGACAAAAGACATATCATAGGAGGGGTTGGTGTTGGTGAGCCTAGCGAATAGGGCTCGCTACCCCCTAGTCTTTTATTAAAACTTTTGATTAGATGCTTCTGAATCTGTTATGATGCATGCACACCTATCGACTATCTTAATTGCCTTTTTTCTCTACAAAAGAGCTCAAAATTTACTACAGAGTCTGAGAAGAACCAATTTAACTTTCTAATATCTAAAGATCATAAATACCTCCGCATCTGTTATGATGCATTCACATCCATCAACTACTTTATTTTACCGCATTTGCTTCACAAAAACCCCTAATCTGCACTGTATTCCCTAGTCACCGCCTTCAAATTGCAATCGTAATGCATTCAAAATTTCTCACATGCGCCGCCTATCAAAAGTAATTAAAAATTTTTAGTACAATCCAAAAAACGTGCAATCAAGCACCTAATTGCGCAATGCATTCAATCAATTTTACACCTAAACGAAAAAAAAACAATATTTATGTAAATATTTTTGGTTTATTTTATTATACGATTTGTTGTTCTAGGTTTTGCATTTTAACGTATTATGAAATATGTGATTTTTCGATTTGCGGTTTTTGTGGCTATTAAAAACTAAATTGAACGCTTAGCAGCATCCCTCTGGGGATTCGCCAATCACTAATTAGTTTAACGTGAATGCCAATTTACAGGCTTATTCCGGGCTCACACACATGAAACGCTTGATTAGAGCTGTAAGGACACGCAGCTGAATTGATTTATGGCATATTACATAGACCATTTATATGTTTATTGATTAGATGCACACATATGGGCTTTGGTACGTAT
Organism: Chymomyza procnemis; assembly: GCA_035046065.1. Classification (NCBI taxonomy): domain Eukaryota; kingdom Metazoa; phylum Arthropoda; class Insecta; order Diptera; family Drosophilidae; genus Chymomyza; species Chymomyza procnemis. The sequence continues at coordinate 3,637,740 of JAWNOJ010000026.1, forward strand.
GGGCTGGCTCCCTCCCTGGGCATTTTTTTCCTGCTGAAGCTGGTTTAATGTGCGCAACACCGCCACAGCATTTGAGCAGTAAAAAATTTAAATATGCATGAACTTGTTCTTTTTTTATTTTATTTTTATTGCATATTTTCATAATGGAATTTGCATTTGGCAAACTTGAGCAAACGACAAGTGGTGGAGAGAGTGAGGGAAAGAGGGGACGCAGCAGAGGATAAAGTGGAGAAGCAACAGCTGCCACCTGTCACATGAGACTGCATTCATATGTATTCGTGTATGTCGAAGAGAGAGTGTGTGAGAGTCGGAGTGTATGTGTGTGTCGAAGAGAGTGTAGGTATGTATGTATATGTGCAGCAAGCAGTTCGAATTTTTGCTCAAGTTGACTACATATTAGAGATGGCCAATAAAGTGACGTGCGTGAGTCGTGACGTGATTATATTTTGGATAATTGTGAGGTAAAAGTGGTAATCGACTTTTTCACTCGCCTAGCACTGACATTGCTAGCAAAAAGAAGCTATTTGCCTAAGTAAGTATATATTTATACAGTCCTCGCCGTTCGGATTCGACCATAAGCTACTGGTACCTGTACGCTTTGAACAATTATTAATAGATAATAATAAATAATAAATAAAATAATTTATTTTTTAAATAACAAAAATTAAGTTAACATATTTGCAAAAAAAAAAATGAATTAAAAATCGACTGCTTTGAATTCCGCCGAAGCCTACGCATCGCAAGTAAATGATCATGCATGAATTCACAAAAAAATATAGTACTAAAGTTACATCTTCAATAATATTTCAATGTCTTAAGCTAGCCAATTCAGATGTCCTGAAGATGACATTAATACACTGAACTTTTATGAGTGAGGCGTGACAAGATATGCGTCTATCTCTTTTTTCCAAAAACCAATATGTGAGCAGTCAGAAATCAGCTGAAAACTACAAGTAGTTGAGCATATGTTTAAGGATTTTGAGAGTTATTATAATATTGTATGTATTGAAATATTATATGTTTGATTATAAGAGTTATAAAAATTGCTTAAACATATTCACGAGCTTAATGCTGAACTTCTTTGAAAATGTAATATTTAAAAAAAAATTCCTTAAAAGACAACCAATTAGACGCAGGCTACTTATCTGTTGCACATTCTTATTGTCCTAAATATTTTCTTATGATAAATAATGCAATAGGTTACTAGACCTAGCCATTAATGATAACCTGAACTTTTTAATATAAGTAATATTTTTTAAATTAAACATCAAAACAGCATGCATAATTCAAAATTAATTTTAATAATCCATATAACATTGAAGTATTTTGACCCTAGGATCAGGAAAAAGTTAATTTTTTGTTGGGCTATGCTTATAATCAAAAACATGTACTTTTGAAACTGTTTTGGATTAATAACTTTCAAAACCCTCTGATTATTAAATCAAAGCTTTGATTGGCTTTTTCAACTAAAAATACCTTAGGCATGATAATCAGAAGCGGACGCCTGCTGAATTATATAAGTTTTTCACCAAGTGATCTAATTTGAGTCTATTATTATTATTTTTATTACCAAAATTTTTGTACAATTGTTACACTACGTAAGCAACTTTATAAAACTGAGTGCTTAATTTATTTTGATATCTTCCTATGAACAATCATTCAAAATAACAATTTTCACAAAATCCTTTATTGCTTTACAATTCCAAGTTTCGTATTATCAGCATTGGTCTAAGGCTAGTTGTTCAAATCACAAACAGTTGAAAACTTTGGTTGCATTTTTTAAATTTTGATTACTTTTCACAATAAAATGTATTTGAAATTTTAAATAAAATGCTTGATAAGTAGGCTTCAAAAAAACCCCTATTAATTAAGTATGTTTTGTGTTCAGTGTAGTCTCATAACTCTAACCGTTCGGATCTAAAACTAAATTCTTTAAATAAACAAAATTTACTTCGATTTTACAATATAGAAAAAATTGTATTAAAAAAAAACATAAAATATTTCACACCAAAAGATAATAATGAAAATGTTTTCTTTTTACAGCTTGTCCCGTGCAATTAATTGCACGCTTCAACAAAGTCGAAAAAATGAAGCTTACACTGCCAAAGGTTAATAACAAAAAGGAAGGCTATGATGCAGATCATTTCTGGCGTGTTTTTGATTGGATTCAGGCTGTCGTCTAAAATGTAAGAAGTTTTGCGGCAACAAGTTCCTGGCTGCGAGCTTTTATGCCAAGGCCTGCTCATATGAAGCGTGCAAACGATGTATTTCTTCTAAATTTTAATCCACAAAACAAAGCGGAACAATAGGAATATCAAATAAACAACAATGTAAAAATGCAGTTTGTTTTTTTTTTTTTGTAAAAATATTTTCAGAATACTGAGTTTTTTTTATATATTTTATAGCGACCTTACAGAAAAAAGACGCATAAAAATATGACCACGAGATTGCGTGTGTCTTTGAGCACAAACAAAATCGCATACTCGTGCGTCTAGTACAAAATCTTCATGTGCGTGATTCATTTATCGCCTCACGCGATATCTGCAACTCACTCACACACACACACACACGCACTCGCTCAGTTTCAACAAAAAGTGTTGCCTACTTCTGTGCGCTCCACATCATTAATGCAATTGTATGGAGCACTCGCTTTCGTTTGTTTCGTTTTTTCTTTTGCTTTATTTTATTGCACATGTGCCAAACTTTTTTTTGGGATTCTTCCGCATCCTACCAGACACTAGGTGTGCCCCTACATGTTGCATGCCTCTCAGCAATGGCTGAGTTGTAGTTGTTGCTCTTTTTGTTCTTGCTGCATCAAGTCAAGTTGCCAACCAACATGGATGTCAGCTGTGTGCCAAATGTGAATTTGAATAGTTTTAAATCGAATTCATGCAGTGCGATGTTATTGCTCTTGCTCCGCATTACTGTGTGGGGGAGCGAGCACCAATAGAGAGACAGTGAGGAGGTGAAAGAAAAAGTGAACCCAAATTGAGTACGTAAAGTCGTGTGTGACCCAGTTTTTCATACCTGTTACTCGAGATACTTTACGACTATAAAATGCCCTATGCTTCGTTTTTTGTTTCCAAATGATAATTATTTATTGCAAACCTACAGTTAATTTCTTTTGTGGTTCCTAAGGTAAACCTAAATAAAACACAATTGCGATCACGACATGCCTAAGAGGTAGAGTAAGAGAGAGAGTCTATTAGCAGACAGAGAAGACTGAATACATTTTCATTTTACTAGCAAATGTTCGCTCATCTAAGTCACGCTATGCATCGTCAAGGTCTGGCACTGCCGCCACCACTGGTGAACACTCTGTTGGCTACAAATTCTGGAAGCGCCTGTCTTTTTTGTGGCGCTGCACAACGTGGGTCTGTGCTTGACTATTGCTTACTTGAAGCTTTAGCAGGAACACTGTCATCCTCGTCTAGAATTTGTCAAGTACGAGTACTTACTTCGCCTTAAAAAGCGTTTCCCTTGGGGTCAGGGAAACAAGAGCTTGTTTCATTCCCCAAATATAAGCCCATTATCCGATGGCTATGAACACTAAGCTCTCAATATGTAGATCTCTTGGAAATTGTTAGTTCACACTTTCTGTGAAAGTAAGGGAAAATACGCTATTTTCTTTTATCCATCAAAATGCCGATGAAACATATTAAGTCAATATATTTCTAGAGCCTTGTCTTTCTGTCCCCTCGTTACTTTTATCCATGTCTTGCTTCAGATAAATATAGGTTGTAGTACAGAGAAATCCATTATATTTGCATGAAATTAAAGGATTCAATTACCATAGAATGATTCGATTTAGGTCAAATATGTAAATATATATTTAAATATGCCTCTCTTATCATAGAAGCCCTCGATCCAATTGGCAAAAAATTGAGACGCTCGATTTTCGCAAGCCTCTTTTGAAACGAATTTTTTACCATCTAAATTGTTCGCCCTGGACGGAACAGATGATAGTAACTTAGTGTCAGGTCCGCACTATAAAGTGGATGCATAAGAACCTCCCAACCAAGCACCCACAGCCTCTGGCGAGTCACTAACGATGTGTGTGGCTTGGCGTTGTGCTGATACTCCCTGAAGGACCGTACCCCATGGCCAGCACACAGAAACCTCTGTGGGCTGGCTGACAGCCCGTGGCAGCAGATTGACCTCTAGTGAGGTTGCGTTCCCCATTCAAACTCCAAAAAGTGAGGCATCTAGAGCTTTGCCATCTTGTCCACTACAAGATCATAAATGCTTATTTCTACATGTTGCAAAATTTTTCAGAAAACTAATGTAGTCTATTTGGCCCTACACTCAGTCTAGTTAAAAACCGAACAAAAAGCGAGTTGAATTACATTTCTAGTTGAGCGGCTTTTGATTTTGAATGCATTGAATTTTGATGCAGTTATCGTTAGCCATTTTTTCCCCAAATTTGACAAAAAGTTTTCTCGACGGTTTTGACTGCCTGCAAGAAATAACCTGACACCATAGTGCTCGCCACCCTCTACTCCCTGATTAATTATGCCAACGAACAATGCATTCAATATGCAATAGAATGATGCACGGTACACGTGTCGTATGTGTAATATGCAGTCATGTACTATGGACTACAACCAACCAACTGCCTTTGGCCAAGAACTCTTAACTGCTTACGTGTGCGGCAACGAACTACACAGAACAGTAGTAGCAGTAGCAGCAAAGTCATGCAACGCGCGTGAAAAAAAAAACTTGCAGCACAAACATATGCCAAAGTCCTGGGGCAAGCCAACAGTAGCTGCTAAAACAACAGCAACACTTGCAGCTAACTTTTGAGCTTACCGCTCGTCGTCGTCGTCGTCGTCGTCGACGTGCACATGTTGCACGTGACTAGCCGGAGTAGCGCAAAAAGCGACAAAAAGTCGCCAGTCGCTACAAGTTGCAAGCGGGAAGCTGCTGCCACAGACAAATGTGCTTGCATACCTTTGGCAAATATAAATAACACTTTTTACGAGTGCAACAGCGTGTGGCAGCAGTATTGCAACTTAAATTGTTTAAAGAAGTCAGTCAATGGCTGTACTCCCTAGGGTTCTGTTTTGGTCAAGGGTATTATAGATTTGCGCTTTTTATAAGTTCTTTGTCATAAACAGTTTGGTGCGCTTTGTGGCAAGTAATATTATGGCTTTCGATTTGTTGGTCGTCGGGATACTCTTAGTTACTGCCGGCATAGCGTCACTCGAACAGTGTTAGCTCTCAACGTGAATTAAAAGTAGAGCAATATTTCGCTTAGGTTTCCACATTTGCTGTAGAGTAGAGTATTCCATGGTGACCACAGTTGCCCACTTATTATTGTTGTGGCAGCCTGTGGCCTGTGTGGTACCCACGTAGCATATGTGTTTGCTTTTCTCTATTGCTTTCTTTTTTGCTGCCCTGAGTGGTTTCATAGCTTCAAAAGTATCTATGAAATATTTGAGTAGTTGCACTTAAAGCGACGACGTCTATTTTAAAATAACTTTGAATTGCTGGTACACAACATGTCGTATACGTTATATAAGTGGCAGCTGTTTCGTTTTAAACTTAGTTCCATTTTATGGCACTTTGATGTGCGGTGTACCTTTCATTTTGTTGTTTTTATTTTATATTATAGAGTACATATGCATGAGAAATTTAACAGTCTAGCTTAAAGAGGATTTTGCGGCTTGAAAAGTTCTGGCAGAAGGACAGCAAAATGCGCTTCAACAACTGCATAAGTATTGTACTCATAAATACGACAATAAGGGATGCGTTCTATGATAAATTGGTTCAGTTTGTGGAGAGCTTCACACAACTTTCAAAATTTTCTTGATTTTCAGCTAGCACAAAGTGCTGTTGGAACTCAGAGGTTCTTGAAGTAAGAGACACGGATATAAGATTTTTAAACAATTTAAAAAAAAATAGTAGTGTAAGCTTTAAGTTGTGTGCCTCCGTTCGATTATATTCCTTGGTTCGATTATATCCTGCACTGGTACATTTGTCTAGCACTGACATAGCTAGCAAATACATAGACGCTCTAGCTAGGAGTATCTGAATTAATAAAGACACCGCCGCGAACTATCGGGATTAATCATCATTAATCGTCGTCATTATATGTCGCACATTAACTCAACCATTTTTGTTTTTTTCAAATTTAGATAATAAATTTGGAATTGTTGACCAAGATAAATTTCTGAGATGAAAGTTACATTTTTGTCAAATTAAAAGCCATTTTGTGTACGCCATTTTGTTTTCATTTGTTTTCATAAGAGATTTGGAATTTTTGATCCAAAAAATCCCTTTCGAAGTGATTTTCGAGCATTTCTACTCACAAAAATAATTTTGAACCACTGTGCGCTGTCTCGGCTATAAACTATAGATACTTGTTCGCTAATTAATAGAGGTATCGCGATAACCACAGTCAAAGGAAAAAATGCTATATCTAGACGAGCTGTCCAGCCGACTCAAACAACCACATGATGAATCTGCCACTGCTGACACTCACTCTAGGGAATAATTCGATTCAATGTAGAAACCAAGTTGTCAGCCCTGCTTAAGTTATTCCTGTTGAGGTCATTTGAACACCTCAAGTGCTTGGCATGTTCAAGTTGACTCTGCCCTCAAGGGAGCGGCCACAGTTGTAGTCATAGCAGAAGTACCCAGTATTAATGCCCAACCACTCGCATCTCCTGGCCTCCTAATGCATGCTGCCCGCCCTAAGCAGTTGCCCCCCTGCGTACATTTTTGCATTTTCAACACAAAAGTTTTGCACAGTTCCAGCAGCAGCAGCCGCAGCCGTTGGCCCTGTCGCGGCTGTCGCAAAATTTAAATGCAGTTTTAGTGTAACATTGGAAGCCTTGATGCAAACACTCTGTACTGCCAACCAACTTCTTGCCACGGAAACCCCAGCGGAAGTGCCGCAGGCAAATCATGGCCAGCGTTTGCAGCAGCAGCAACATTATTATTACAAAATTAAGTTGTTGGTAATGAAAAGTTGCGACCTTAATGATGTTGCCCCCGATGTTTGATAATAATCGTGTTGTTGCTGCTTTCATAATAATCCACAAATGCTTGGGCAAACAAAGTTAATGCCGAGGTGCAGCAATCAGCAGCAGCAGCGGCAGCAAACCGATGCTCCTCAGCCTGAACTCAGCTGCAATCAGTGGACTTCGTCAACAGAAGGTAGCAGCAGCAAAAAAAAATAAATAAATGCAATGCAAACTTATTGAGATTAATGTTGAAAAAAAAATGTTGGCATAATATAAACCCTCTGGGGGACATTCAAAATAAAAAAAAAATAATCGGAAAAGTTCAAGGAAATTGCTGGCACTTATGGCGCACAGTGCGTATGATTAACGCCTAATGGGCAATCGCAGCCTTAACACTTGTACACAAAAATTTATGCGGCACTTATTATTCTTTTTTTTTACTTTTTGGACATAAAATAAAAATGCGATTTTAAAAAAGTTGCCAATTTAATAATGCAGGCAGACAAGGCAATGTTTGCCAAAAGTATGAATTTTATGCGATACAGTTAAGAGTACATACACTTTGTAGGGGTTTATGTTGCAACAGGGTGAGAATTGCCTAGCCTGAAATTTTTATTTTGCTACCAAAATAAAGAGTTTTCTTGAAGGTATTCGGATGATGAAAGCTGCCCAACTTGTAAAAGGACTCCAAATGGAACATTTTTCCACCAAATGAAAATTTTCCTATAGTTTTATTTGGATGATAAAAGATGCTCATCCAGCAAAAGCAATCCAAATGCTATTCTGATGATGAAAGATGCCGTAATATAACTCCAAATGAAATAAATTTCTCCCAAGATAAAAAGTTTTCCTATGGTTCCCTTCGGATGATGAAAGATGCCAATGGAATATAATTCTCAAAAAACAAAAAAAAATTTTGGTTCTCTTCCAATGATAAAAGATGCCCATGCTGTAAAAGAACTCCAGATGGAATATTTTTCTCCCAAAACAAAGATTCCTGGTTCTATTCGGATGTTGAATTCTTAAAATTTTACCATTAATTAAGAACCGTTAAAAATTTATATTTCTATCAATATTTTAAAAAATATGAGATTGTGAGGTTTAATATTTTTAATATAGCGTCCTTGATATGTTTACGGATCAAAAAAACATTTATAACATTAAATCTAACATTATATAGTTTGGAGTAAAATTGAAATTAAATTTGTCACTAAAAATCATGTTAATAATTCTACGATTCTTGTAACATGACGATACTGTTGATGACGTTAATAACTTAATGCGCATTTTCAAGATCAGAAAAAATAGAAAGTCAATTACCATCAGATATGTTAAGGAAACAGAAAAAATGTTGTTAATATTGCATCTAACCTAACGAAAATGTTAAGTAAAATACAATTTCAGTTGGAAGGAAACTTTTATGAAATTCGAATTAAATTTTATTTTAACAAATTGCTTGAGCCATGCCATGACATTAATAAAATATTATTTAATAAATCATTTTGCATTCTCAAGGTTAAAAAAGTGCTCTTTCCGGTGAACAGAATTACAAACAAGCATAAAAGTAGACAAGATTTTGCCACTTAAATTTTTTAATTCTAATGGGGAATTTTTTACTTGAATTTAATAAAAAAAAATCTTATGTGTTTTTCTTACTTTTTTGTCCATTGTTTTGTCTTTGTAAATAACCGACAAAGAACTTGAGCTGTCGTAAATAAAACACTCACATTTGTGTATATCAGCGCTCAGAAAGGGTATTCCAGAGTTGACATACATAAGCAGACTTTCCGCTCACATTCGTGTTATGCAAAATATGAGCGAAAAGAGCGCCAAATGCAATAAAAATGCAATTAAATTAGCCGCAGGCCATAAAAAAACACACACACACGCGCGCAAACACAAAGAGAGAAAATTGAATTGAAGAGAGGAAGAGTGGCAGCATGGTGTGAACAAGAGAGAAAGAGAGAGAGTATACAGAGAGTGTCTGGTAGACGGACAGTGACGAGCGACAAAAAGCAAAGCCAGCAATAATTGAAAATTCGAAAATTAAATTTAAATACGAACATAAAAACAATAAGCAAGACAAGGAGCAAAGGCTGGCAGGAGGCTCACAGGAGCAGCAGCAGCGGGAAACCGAAAAGAGACAGACGACTACTACAACAGGAGCAGCAGCTGAAACGGCCGCCTTTTATCATTTATGCAAATTGAATGCCAAAATAGGTTAAGGAATCAATCAAAACGCATCAATGAGTGGAATGCGGATGTGGCAAGTGGAAATGGCAGTGGAAGTGGACGAGCAACGTGGACAAGTTCTGGCTAAACGCAACAAGGCATATTAATTGCTTTGAGAGATTAAGTGAAATGCGCGTAAGGAGTGGCGGTCGGGAGTGTCTCTGACAAATTAAGTCTGTCAAGCTGGCGCCATTTAACCGTAGGCATTCATACAGCTGGGACCGGGAAGATAGTGGGTGCATGTTTTAGTCTCTTAAATAAATTCCAGTCACATAGGATGCGGTTTATAGGGTCGCACCGCACCGTTTGTTAGTGCTGACAATATGGAGCAGCGATGTCAAATAAGCTGAAAACGACATGACAACTTGGCACCCACGCGTAGTCGGTTTAATTTAATTTAAATAATTTTTGTGCAACGTATTGGTAGGTAGACTTAGGCTGTTCTTGTAGTGTTTCGGGTAAATCTGTATACGCTTTAGAGACGTGTTCTGGGAGTTTTTATCGCTTGTACGTAGGATAACGCTCGAACTTGGGAAAGAGTTAGAAGTCTTGCGAGAGACACTTTGTTGGATTGGGTCTTAAGATTCTACAATCTCCTTAACTTTAAAAAAGCTAAATTGCTGCTCGTAATCGGGATAGCCCCGAATTGGTCCCAAGTCTAGCATCCTCTATATTAATTGGAAAACATTGAGTTATGCGCGCTTAAAGAGTCTCCGTCCTTTCTATTATAGTTTACGCTGTTTGCCATAGCCGTAAACCAGTATTTCCGTATATATCCCAATAGGTTCGAGACCTTCCGCACGGATTAAGGCAGAATAAATTTTCTTCACCAACTATGAAGGATTGCGAGAATATTTATCATTAAGGTTTGAACGCAATTCACCGGCCAGTAGTAATAAGGGAGACATCTCCTTCTACTCTACGGACTATTCTAGATGGCAAAGTGCAAGCCTGAAACCTGCTGAAACCTAAATGCAGGGAAGGTATTTGAAATAAATAGAGAGTTTTTTCTATTGAATTCCATAACATACATTTTGACTTTGTGAGACCCTTTCCCCTTGGGGCCTTCTCTTGTGGAAAATAAAACAACATAAGTCAAGCTCAAGGCACCGCAGCAGACCAATGACGCCAAAGAAGTCAAGCCCAGGGTACCCCAGCAGACCAAAGACCCCAAAGAAGAGACTAATGTCAAAGACCCCAAGGAAGACACTGATGCCTTTGTCAGCTTGCTTTCTTTGAAACACATGATTGAACGAATAGCCGTATGATCAAGCCTTAAAAAGGCAACAGAATTTGGTCATTGACGCATTCACAAGAGAACCCCTCTTATGCATGATCTTACTGACTAGCATGCGCCTCAGGAATTCCCCATGAAAAAAACGCAAATCCCATTTTTCAATTAGGAACGTATATAGGGCCATGTTCGCGGAGACGTGTGTTTTATTTACCTCAACGTATTATTCCATTATTACTCCCGGATCACAGCAGTGATTTTTGGCAATCGCAATCGCAAAATATCTAAGGAGGCTTTAACAATAATAAAAAATTTGGCGATTAACGAAAAAAAAGTTCGACATTTACTTGGTCGATAGAATTGAAAACATATCGAAAGCCATAAAAACTAGGAGTAAAGTGGTTTTGATGGATGGACCAGAATAGAGCACAAAAGCTTGTGCTGGCATACACACCACTCTCCACAAGAAGCAGGGATCGACCAAGAAAGCGCCTAATTGACAATATTGACGATGACATGCAGAAGATGGAAGTAAGGAACTGGCGAGGCCTTGCTAATAACAGAGACGAATGGATGAGAATTGTTGAGAAAGCCAAAACCCACCCCGTGTTGTAGAGCTGAATGATGATGATGAAAGTGGTTTTGATGGACCGAATTCAATCTGCCGTCGCTACAACGACGAAAAGCCCCGTTTTTCTTACTTTTATTATATTCAATTAAAACTATAGATATTGACGATTTTCAGCTCTACTTCTAGGATCGCATAGATTGGCCCTTAAATAGAAGCGACAATAGCGGGCCCTATTGTCGCCTCATCAAGCTGGAACGTGATTCCTATACTAAAACCCCTGCTCCGCCTTTTTGCTAGCCAGTTCGTCCTTTTCAAACCCTGTTCTGGCACCCATAATGAAGAAGGAGCATAAGGTAATACAAAAAGACGTAAACATAAGTTTGTGTGAAAGCGCGGATTTGCAAAAGAAGAAGAACAGCACGCCCATTCTTTTTATCGAGCAGACAGACTTCCCATAAAAGCAGCAAAGTTACGTCGTAACTGAATTATGACAATAGCTTAAATCTTTCTTCAAAACCGCGGCATTCGCTTAATACATCGCCACAAGCTTGGACTTAAACCCAACCCCCGCGTTTCGCAGCAATCACGCAAAACCACACAGTCCAACCAAACCCATTCTCGAACTGCTTTTCACCAAAGCTGGCGCACAGATAACTTACTTGTCCTTGAAAAGCAACCATTGACGAACAAACTAATCACAACCTGCAGACACTTATAAAGGCTTCCGAAGTTTACCAGTTCCAAAAGCTACGCCCTTCAACAGTCTCTCTCACCCACTTTAACTCATTTACTCTTATGCAAATGTGAGATTCCTTAACCAAGTTCAAAATACAAAAACTTTGCAACCGAATAAACAAAAGTCAGTTAAGGGCAGTGTGCCTGCGTGGTTCGTTGCTTCGAAGAAGTCCAAAGTTTGCTGCATTGTTGTTTTTGCAGGATTCTGCTACTCTGGCATAAGATTAAAATGCAAATTAAACTAAAGGTGAAACTACATATTTGGAATTCGGCATAAATAAGCAACAAGAACTCTTGGATGGCCCAAACATATAAGAAAACATGCATATGAATGAAAAAACAAATTTTGAAGTTGGCTGCGTGTGCTGCTCTGGGTAGGATGACTCGAGTCAGCTGTTGGGCTAAGAGAAGGACAAATAGTTTTTATTTTATAAACCTTGATGCACTGATTTTAGGCGAAATTAAAGGGAAATCAAATAAAAATTATTTGCATAATCGTACATTTTTAGAAGTGATTGAAGAACGTACAACGTTGGAAACTCGTAATTTAGGCTAGCGCCGGAACCAGCATTACGTTGAAAAATTGAAACATTATGAACTATGGAGGTTTTTGTGCAGAAACCAATTTGAAATGTAATTCTATTGCTTGTTCATAATGAAATTTGCGACAAAAACGGATTATGATATTTTGAACATTTTTGCATTTATCAGATTTATCTTTAAACGAAACTTCATGTATTTCCTACAATTTTTGTTGTGCCAACATAACTAATTCATATTTTGACTTTCGCCAAAACAAATGCGTCATTCGATTTATAAATAAAAGTTACTTTATCACTTGATTCCGTCTGTAAGATGGAATTTTGAAAGAATAATCAGCTGTCATTAATAAAAGACTTCCCCCAGTTTTTATTTTCAACAAACTTCATTCCGCTCCTGGTCTTCATTAATTTTCTTTATAAATGTTCTCCTTCAATTCATTTCTGTTCAAACTAATTTTCGTGAAGAATACGAAGTTTTCAACATCTATACATTCAGATCCAACAGATTCATATTCAAACTTTTCAAGGATTTCCTCATATGTTAGCATTTTATCGCCCACGAAATCCAGCATTTGTTTCATAAACTTGATTCCTTCTACAAGATTAGATTCCGAAAAGCGATTAACTCATAATTTTCTTTTTCTCAAATAATTCCTTCTGCAAGATTAGATTCCATAATCATAATTTTTTTCACATCATAATAAAACACTTTCTTTTCTCTTTTTTGCAACAATTGGTTTCGCTTCTGATCTTCATTAAAAATTAATTTACATTCCCCTTGACTATGGTCATCGCTCTAAAGGCGGAGCAGATAGATATCTCTACCTACAAAGTTTATAGCCGAATTCGAAGGACGCTGTCTTTATTATTAGTTATTCCTCTAATTTGCCAGTGCTACAGGTTAGAATCGAATCATAGACCATCCGATTTCGAGGTAACTGCGCTAGCACTACGCTACCAAGGCCCACACCTGATCTTCGTTAAATTTTTTTATAAACGTTTTCTTGCATTTTTTTACCATTCGAACGAATTTGCGTGAGCCTCGGGGATTGCAGTCTGGGGACTATACAGTCGTCATTACGAAGGATGTAGCAAAGGCATTTTTCATCATAAAATAGTTTCCAATCGGTTCAATTTTGCATCGCCGTCTCATAATAACAGACCGGAAAATCCATGTTCCACTGTTGTTGCTCCAAGATGTCCATTTTATTCCAATTATATATCTCAAACGCTGTGCATTCCTAAGGATATATGGTCATTGGATATTATCTCTAAGATCTCTATTATCTCTATCTTATCTATGCGACGATACACTCAAAACAATTAGAACACTTTTACAGAAATTGAGAAATAGGGAGAGAAGTCTTATATTACTAAAGAAAACACACATGCAAGTTGATCCTTTTAGCCTTGTGAGCCAGTGTCAGGGAAGGTTTGAAGGCAAACGTAGAGTAGAGCTGGGAAAACCTAGGCTGCAGCAAACTTGAAATTGAAAAATAATAGAACCAAAGAATATAGAGATTCTTATCACAACTGAATTCGAACTCAATTTTCAAACACGACAAAATTCTGCCTGCTATTATCCTAATTTAAGACTCGAGACATACTTGTTTTCCAGCATGAGTGACCCCTTCATCACAATTGCTACCTAATCACATTTAAACCGCACCTCAAAACACTCTTATACCAATTTCTAATACCTTCTAATACCATGCAAACACCAAAGCTTACTGCTACTCCTCCTGTAGGACACACCAAAGGACAACACTGCCGCAGTAACCAGCCTATTCCATAATTTAATGGAAAACTATTTGAACAACCGCAAATCTGAATATTTTTCTCTCGTACTTGAGCTGCAGGCAGCCAAACCACAGAATGTTATAACCAAACCACAGGCATCAAAGGGATGCCATGGTTGAGTCCCACTTAAGAGCTACTAAGTACTTACTGCCATCACTGTGTGCCACTCCTTCGCGCAGCAGAAAGTAACGCAAACCCTCCATGGTATATTGCTGCGCAGCTCCGAGTGGATCGACGACATTCTGCTTGCTTTTGGACATCTTCTGACCGTCGACTGTCCAGTGTGAGTGTACATACAGCTGCTTTGGCGGCTCTAGGCCGGCAGCAATTAAAAATGCGGGCCAGTAAATACCATGGAACTTGAGTATGTCCTTGCCAATTACTTGCTGCGCTGGCGGCCAGCAGGCAGCATACTAAAAGAGCAAAGTTTCACAAGTTAAGAAACATAATTTTGTTGTTTGCTGCTAACCTGCTGATTGGGATAGCCCACGGAGCTGAGATAGTTGATTAGCGCATCCAGCCAGACATACACAGTTTGTGTTGCATCATCGGGCACGGGTATGGCCCAGTGCACGCGATTTGAGGGTCTTGATACCGAAACATCGGGCAGCGGCTCACTTAAGGTGTCCAACAAAATCTTTTCAAACTTGGCCGGCCGTATGCGCGCCTGCTGCTGCACCCAGTGACGCACATCAGCTTGAAATTGTGTTAAACGAAACATATAATTGGTTTCTTCAGTCCACTCAACAGGATGCCCAGATTCCAGTGAGTAACGCATGCCGCTGGTCTCATCCAAGCGCAGCTGTGAGTCGGTTAGAAAAGTCTCATCGGAAACGCAATACCAGCCGCTGTAGGCAGCCGAATAGATGTGTCCGCGGGATTTGAGTGTGCCCTGTGCAAACACACAAAGATTTTAAGTGAAGCTAAGCGCGTAGCATTGGGTAACTTACCCAGAAATGCGCCACAGCCTGTTTGTGACGCTGCTCCGTGGTGCGTATGAAGTCATCATGTGCTATATGTGCCGCCTGGAACACCTCACGATAACGCGCTGATATACTATCACAATATTGCGCCACGGGCACGTTGTGTGCCGCTGCAGCTTGTTGTATCTTGGTGCCATGTTCGTCCGTGCCAGTGCAAAGGCGCACTGACTGCTCGGGCTCATATAAGCGTTGAAAGCGACAATGTGCATCAGCTATAACCGCCGAGTAGAGATGTCCTATATGTGGCGCTGCGCGGTAAACAAATTGTTGCTTGTTATTTAATATTTGTTTTTGTAGCGCCCGACAACTTACCTGCATTTACGTAGAAAATCGGTGTTGTCACATAATGTGAGCTGCTATGGCGCACACCTAAACGCCTAATTAGTCGAAATTTATGAGGAAACATTTTGTGAAATAACACTTTTGAGTTAAAAAAGCGCAAAACTTAAAAATAAATAACAATTTGCAGCTGCGCCAATGCCGGCAAACAGCTGATTTTGCAGTGCTGCCACACGGCAGTGAAACTATGGGCAGCAGTTAAGCAGCAAGCAAGCAGTTCGACGAGCAGTGCAATGGCAGTCAAGCAGTCTACCGCCCAGAGACGACATACAGCAGTTGAAGCAGTGCTGCCTATAAAACTGTTGTTTACTTTGGCGCGCTAAGAAGCAGTGCAAGCAGAGTTTTAAAATTCAAAAATACTGAAGAATCGTGAATCTCTGAAGCATGCAGTTTCGAAGTAGATTAGGTTTGAATAGGCAAATAAAGTGACAAGTGGTCAAAACGGCAAGTATAGATAACTTAGGAGAAAACCGATTAAAATAGAGAAAATTATAAAAACAATTATTATTAAAGTAAAAGAAGCGAAACAGCTTATGCAGAGCGAAATTAAATGCAAAGTGAGAAATGTACGAACCGTACACTTAAAGCTAATTTCGTAGGTGCGATATAAGTAGCTTATGGGAAACCTTGATTATCAGTTCGAAAGGCGTAAGTAAATAAAATTAAATAAGCTTATTACCCTTGACTGTAGGTCGGTAGTTCAATTCCCCTTAGCGGCTTAGGTGCATTTGTTTAAAGTAAGTCTCTATTAATTAAAGACACTGTCGTTAGGATACGACTTTGTTCTGAATCCTGAAATCATTCTTTTTTGCTGGCTCTGATGTCATTGCTGTGCTCACTGCCTCTGCACACCTTTATGTTTTCCTTTTAGCACCTCACTTAAATACTCTGATTTTCCATCTATCTGAAATGAAACATATATCATTTTTATTTACAAAAAAAGGCTACAAAACTAAAATAAAACAAAAAGAAACCTCAAGTAGGAATATTAAAATACATATGTTACATAAACCGGCTTACTTTCCGATAAGGTTGACAGAAAAAAAAACTTAGGAGTACACAAATTCTTACAAAGCCATCTTATATAAGAATATTACATTTAACTGATTGGCATCGGAAGTGCACTCACCTTTAAACCCGAAAAACGCTGGTTCGATTTTACCACTGTTGCATTTGCCTAGCACTGGCATAGCTAGCAAGTTGACGTTATTTATCCATTAATAAAAGACATCGCGGTGCAGACTCGGCCATAAACTGTAGCTGCCGGTTCGCTTCAAACAGCTTTTCACAGATATATCTACGCTCCGCCTTTGGAGCGATGACAAGAGGCACAAATTTGTATAAATTTTTTATTTTAATTTTTAACAAACAATATACAGCAACAAAAATATAAAAATAATCATAGAAGACTCATTCGCGGCGCTCATTGTCCATACGCTGTTGTACTTGATATCGGCGTTTCAGATACATATTACGGCGATTTCTGGAAGCTTTCTGTTTGGCCTCGACCGCAGCACAGGCCGCCTTGTATGCTGCCTGTTTGGTACGTTCAAAGTCCTGTGTGGCATCTTTCACTTTGCGTTGCAGACTCTCCGCACGATTCTTGACAGCTTCCAGCAGCTGCGTCTTCTCGCTTAACTCCTGTTGCGCAGCAGTCGCCACATTCTCAATGTTACTCAAGTTCTCGGTGGCAGCAGTTACCAAAGCTTGCATCATGGTCAATTCTTTGCGTGCCTCTTGAGCTGCCGCGCTGGCCGCATTTACATTGTTTTGCGTATTCTGCAGCGAGCCGGTGACTTCGCATATCACTGCCTCAGCTTCACGCATTTGCAGCTGCAGTTGCTCCAACATCTGCTGCTTTCCAGCCAACGCTGCCTCGGCAGCACGTGCCGCCTGTGCTGCTCTCTCAGCCAGCTCGGTTTTCACTTGTGTTGCGGCGGCCTGAGCTGCGCCCAACTGTGCCTCACTGGCAGCTTTGGCCTCCTGTGCAGCTTGTTGTGCAATATTCGTAGCCTTGGATTTGGGATCGCCCTTGCCTAATTTATTACCGCCATTATTGTTTTTAGCTTCGCAACCTTCGTTACCTCCATTGGACATGCATCCATGTTCTGAATTTTCAGCATAAGTGTAGGCCTCCGATTGGAGCAGCGCCTCTAGCAGCAGCATAAATATGAATAGTGCTCCTTTGCTGTACATACTATTTTTTTTTTTTTTTAATAATAATTATTTAGTTGGGAATACTTTTTGATATTAAAAAGTTGGATAACTTTTTAGGGTAGTCCTATATTATAATGAAAATTAGGCAAAAGCCAGCTTTGCTTTAATGAAAAACAAGAGCGGCGAAGTGAATTCGCTCATATGTGCGTTTTTCCATATCTTGTAGAAAACACATCTACTTCGCTCTTCTCAAGTACCGACAAATACAGATTCCAGATCTTCGAATCGACAAAGTTAAGTTTGAACGATATACTCGTCACACTTATGAAATTTAACGTAAACATAGCAAAATTTTGATTGATCAGCGCCGTCATCCGATACTAAAAATATGTTGGTATCAATTTCAAAGACCTACTGTTCCAGATATTCCTTAAGTCTTGAAATAATGCCAGGGATTGTTCAACCATCTGCAACGACATATGCTGCATCATCATCTCCTGCGCTCCAAAAGCAATCTATGATGACCCCCTCTTGCTGTATCTCAAGACCATCGAAGTACTGTATCTGAAGTCATCGCGCCAACACAAAACTCTTCTAAGCAATTCTCAAAGTCAGCACCGTGTAGACACAGAAGGAAGATACAAAGCTCGTCCTTAACGCTTCTTTGGACTTCTGACAAGACTTTCTGGCGCTACAGTTTAGAAACTATGAGCCAGAGAGAGTTTCAGGGTTTGCAGAACCCTTAGGTATCTCCTAAAGCAAAGCACAAAAGGATCCAGTTTCAGACGGTCTACAAAGGTTTAGAGCAGAATAAGAATAAGCTAATATCTCTCTTTGTCGGTCTTGGTGGAGCCAGCGTACTCGCCTCTAAACCCCGAGGTCGTAGGTTCGTTTCAACCCAGCACTGACATAGCTAGCAAATAAATAGACGCGCTTTGCCTAAGCAAATCGGTTCGGATTCGGACAGAAACTCCAAGCTTCGCTTTTGGTGGGATAGGATGTAGCTGGCGAAAAAGAGCTTGAGGAACAAGAAATTCCTTTACTCTCTATGGCATCCTATGCGTATTCTTTTAAAAACGGTGGAACAAGGAGCTTTCTCTGCCATTTAGCAAAAAAAACAACTTTTCAACATTCGAAACAATTCTTAGAATTTTCTTTCTAAAATAATTAATTATTTTCCAAGTATTTTTTGTGAGAAAAAAAAAATGTTTAAATATTTAGCAATTGCATACCTCATCACGCTCATCTACGTCACGGCGGATGGGCAGATGGATGACAAGCTGCTGCGACAGGAACGCTATCAGCCCTCGGAATATGCCGGCTACGCTGGACACAACAAATGCACGGACGAACGTAGAGAGCCGACGAAAGACGATGCCTGTGATTCTGATCAGCGCGCTCCCGCCAGATGCGACAAGCAGCAATCAGGCCGCGGCAAAGGTTCTCCCAAAATGGCTAAGGAACGCGCTTCTGGCCTTGCTGTGCAAGCAGCCGCCGAAGCCAAAAAGGCCAATGATGAAATGGCTTGCGCAGTGCAAGCAGCCTCTCGTAAAATCAAGATGGAGTATGCCGATAAAGCGGAGGCAGCAGCCAAAGCCGCTGAAGCGGTGTTGTCAGGAAAGGCACAGGTACTGCAGCAGTTGATGATGGAGGTACATGAAGCCGAATTGGTAGTGGAAGAGCAAACGACAGCTGCTGGCTCAGCCGAGGGTAGTAGTCAATTAGCACAAAAAGCTGTCCAGCAGAACAAAGCCGAGCTTAAGCTCGTTACGGACGCACTTAAGATGGCCAAACAAGCACATGAGAACACAGAGCGAGTTAACGAGATGTGCAAGCAATCCTTATCGGAAAAAAACAATCTACTGGAGGCTGCACAGAATCGTGTGGGTGTCCTGCTACGTCAACTGACCGAGGCACGCGTGGATTATGCCAAAACCAAAAAGGCGGCATGCAAGGCTGCCGCTGCAGCAAATGAGGCCAAGGAACGCATTGATCGACAGCGGCGCCAGTCCGAAGTGGACACGGTAGGTAACTAAGAGTTTGAGTTGCTATTTGTGAGTTATATTTTTCAACGTGTTTTTCAATAAAGTTATTAATATTATATAAACATAGAAATGGAGTATACGTTTCTTGGAGGGATCTACTTGATCACTTTATGTATTACTATTCTGCAAAAGGTGTTAAACTTTGCGGCTCATCATTCTTTTGCAGAATGAGTGAGAGTTCCCTACTTCCCATTATTTTTGAAGTCTGCGAACTTACTAGGAATTCAAAATAAAAGTATTTTATGTGGGTCTAAACGCGGATGGTAAGGCTGAATCCACGCTTAAGGGGAAAAGTTATGCTCTCGCCAGAGCGTTACACTTTGCAACAATAGGCAGAGAGGTTTCTTGGTTAACAAATCCAAGTCTGCAGTGCATACTGCTCATCTAGCAAGGGAACTAGCTTTTGGCTCAGGGAATGTCTTTGGAAACTGAATTTTTAACTAACAAAGGGAACAGGAAGGATTGGGGAATTTACTTCGCTCTCATCTGAACAACTTCCTCTCCAACCTCATCTCTTATCTTGAAGTTCAGCTCAAATCCTGCAGCCGTTCTTGTAGTAAAACTGTATCTTCCCAAATCTACTGCAAATCCGCTACTGCTTATATCTCCGAAAGATTCTCTTCAAAGAAGTTACTATAATCTTTTTTTGAAAGAGGTGATTTCCATCAGAGCCAACATGCGATAGTCCTGCAGGTCAGCATTAGGAAGTAGGTCAGTAGAGGCAGCGTACTATGCTGGGTGTTCTTATCTTTATCTCAAATCTTTATTTTCATTTAATATCCTTACTTCTTTACAGGACATCCGTCAGTATATGCTTTCATTTCTACTTTGGGATTTCTTTCGCTTGATTTAAGTGAATACCCACAACCTTCCATTTTTTTTAGATAATATTAAATCCCATTTACACTAAGTTACAGAATTCGGCACACTAAGCATTTCGCAAGAACCAATTTAGAGTCCTGAAAGGACATCAAAGGAAGTTATGACACCTCATCTAAACTTACCGTACTTACACCGAGCATAAATTAAGGAGCTGCTTCTGCATAGTTTTTCAAATATATTCTCTGATTTGGTTTATTATTTGTATAAGTGCACAAGCTTCAGATCTAATTAGAATTTCTTTTTCAACAACATACTTCCGATTAGTTCTGTCTTTCACCGTTTTTCTTCAGTTTCTTAATTGTTCTCATATCCCGAGGGATATCGCTTGCTTACCTCTCTTAGCAGAACGCTTTCCCCACAACAGCTCCACAATGAATATAATCCCCGCCAGCACACAAAACACCAATAGCAATATGTAAGCCACAGTCAAATGATCCATACCCACCGAGGTGTACTCCTTGCTCTCCCGAAAACGCTCTACAAGTTTACCATACAAAGCGCTCTGAAAGCAACTGCGTTCAAAATAACTCAAAATTCCCGAAGAATGTATGCGAGATGTATAATATCGCATATCCCGCCAGATAAACGAGTCCATCTGCATTGGAAAAGCCAGGTGATACGAACCAAAACAGATCTGGCTAAACTTGAATAGCTTTGTCTGCAAATGATTTTGTTGTTCGTCCAGAAAGCGCCAATAGTCGTCGGTAACAAAGTAAGCATAGGATCTATTAAACTTGGACTGATGTTGCGCAAAAGTATTGGAGTCCACGGGTCGTAGTAGATACTTAAAGGCAAAGGGCAGCTCATCGTAGCCACCTAGGGAACGCAGAAACTCCAGTTCATAGTCAATAATCATTACAGGCAGCTGTACGCGCACTATATCTTCCAGTGTGCTGAGCTGTTCCTCGAAGAGATTCACTGTCAGCAGGCTGCCCAATGTGGAGGTATAATTGGCAGAGATGAAGAAACCAAAAAAGAAAACGGCCACTTGTAGAAAAAAACGTAGTGGCACAGGATGAAGTATGGGTGAAGGTGGCCCAATATTGATGAGATAGCAGTAGGTGTTGAGCACCACATCCGAGACAGCATCCTTGCCAAAGAGAAACAACCAGAATAGTTCCAACAGCACCAGCGCAATACAAGCGGCGGCTGTGACAAACCAAACCATGGCAGAGAACGGCAGCAGTGGATAGAAATAGGTGGAGATGCTATTATAGAGCGGCACCATAAGACACCACTGCACCACATTCAAGGGATACGACTGATCCAAACCATCATCAGGCAAAAATAAGGCATAAGCGTGTGCAGCAAACTCTATGCGACGATCGCGCACCAGCTGCAGCACCTGCTTCATATTAACCGCATTGCCACCCTGGGCATCCGGCGGCATCAGCAGCTCCTCCATGCTGGCATTGATGGTACGCACAAACGTCTCCACAATGCGAAAGGTGGTGCCTTCGGGCTGAGATTCACCATAGCGGTTTCTAAACTTGAACAGATACGGCAGATGCTGTCGCAAGGGTGTGGGAAAACTATAGCCGCCCACATCTGTAGCGCCCAAGGGATCAATGCCTTTGCTCTTTTGTTGCTTACGTCGCATCAGTGCCCAATAATCCGTACGATTCTCGCATTCTTTAACTGGAAACTTGACCGAACCGAACAACCGATTCTTGCCCTCCGCATTTTGATAGTAGAGCATTGTATTGAAAAATTGATGTTCGTACAAGTAGTCACAGAAGACATACACCGGCTGCATATGCTCCAGTCTGCTCACCACTGTTACAAACGCCAGCAGAAAATGTCTACCCAGCAGCACTTGGCGAAACACTTCCATTATGGGATCCTGCACAGCTGTGGTAAAGACCAGCGAGACATGCACACGTCTGGCTGGTGCACTTTTCATGCGCATTTCGGTATTATTAGTAATCACCGTCTGGGTAACATCCATGGCGTCCACCATTATTGGCATAAACGTTTCGATCTGTGCCACATCCTGTGGTTCCAGCTGCTCACTTATGAACCAGACAAGTTCCTGTGCATTTATCATGTTCTTTATGGGTATAATAAGGCTCATGATATACTGATACGACCAGGCGCTGGTCTGAGCCAGCAAGAGCAGTGCGAGTAACAAATAAGACGGATTCATGTTGACTACTAGGCGTGGTTTACGCGGCGTATGCGTATTTTAAGCATTTTGTTAGCTGGAAATCTTACAAAAGCGACGGAGTAGGGCGTACATGTGCCAAGGGAGTACATGGGCGTATAAGTTACTCAAAGGACATTGGGTACGCTTGTTGTAAGTTCAAGTTAATGTTAAAGCATCCCCTGAGAGTGCTGACTTCTGCCTTAAATAATTAACTTCTTGTTACTTCGACTTCCACAAACATTGGGATGGTCTGCTTTTTAGGCTTTGTAGGACCTGGTAATATAATCGTCTGTCAAGCTAGTTGAGTGCTTCCAAAAAATTCAAAGTTCTGGAGAAAGTAAGGTATTTACTTTTATATTTCGGAATTGGAGTCATAAAAACACAAAAAACTTTTTTAATTTTTTTAATTCAATTTGATTTTATTTCTAACTTGTTTAATTGTTATAATTGTATATAAATAAATCAGACATGATAAATAAAATCTCATGTATGTAAAATAAATTTTTATATCTGTAATTTATTAAAAAATTGTGTTTTCTTTTTCGTTTTTTTTTTTCTTTAGGGAATAAAAAATATAAAATTCCTTGACGTCGTGCAAAAAGTGCGCGCGCGTACGAATGGCTGCCAAAAAATGCTTTCAGAATATACAAAAAAAAAGAAACCTAATTTCGAATGTATATTCTATTCATTGCTTGCTTTTTAACTGTGTAAATTTTTTGCCTTAAATGTTTATACACACAAATAAAAAAAAATAATAATAATAAAATTATTTGCTTACATTTTGTTTTGTTAAATACAGAGCGCGGGGAAACAACTATGAGCTAGACTTAAGATCAAGTACAGCTATTAGAATACAGTGGAGCTTCATAAATAAGATTTACAATTTTTAAAAGAATATGCAAATTTTACAATTGCAAGCTTAACAAAGAGTTATTAAAAAACTGCATAATTTACAATGGGCACATTTTATACATATCAAAAATTATAATTTAAAAACAATTTAAGCATAGCGGGGGGGCAAGTAGACAAACATTTTAAATTTTTTTATTTAGTTTAAAATTATATAATTTCAAGAGTGATGTTTTGTTTGCAAGAAATTCCTCTGTTGACATAAAGTACATAAAACTATGTATGCATTTATATATAGCTATTATTATAATAAATTTTAATATATATATATAATTTTTATAGTTTATTGTAACAAACATAAATACTCAATTTGCATGTGTGCCATAAACTACATAAAATAGTTGTATTTTTTTTTGTTAGTTTTCGTTTTTCATTTTTTTAGAGCTGCTTTTACAAGTAATTGCTTAACGCTTTTGTTTTGTTTTCTTTTTTTATATTTAAAAAGTATATCTAAATATTTACAAACTAACACAAGCCCCTGTAAATAAACTTTCCATAATTGCCCTAATTTTTTTTGGCAACTATCCAAAGCAAATCTAAAACTAGTACTAAACTAGACAAAGTCGTTGCGGCTTGTTTGTGTGTCCAGTACGCATTGCCAACGTTTCCTTCTAATGTTAATATAGAATCTGTCGAGCCTTATACAAAGTATATCTGTAGTATATATATGTATATATTTATAGTGTATATATTAGCTATGTAATACATAAAATGTAGTTCATGTACAATTATTAAACTTTTTCGTATATCCTTCTACGCTGAATACTGAAGTCATCGAGTTTATATAAATTATGCATGCATTTAATATTTAAATCTTTATATAGTATTATATTTATAGGTAAATAGCGTTTTATATTTGCTATACGGGTGCGTTGCTCCATTATATGTATACTCTATAGTTTGAGTGTATGGGGGTGTTGGGTGTATGTGTATTTATATAGTAATTCTGCATAATATCAACTTTTTTTTTAACTCTTATAGCTCTAGTATCGTATAACGCCTTAAAACTGGTTTTTGCCGGGGGCGTAGGTTGGGTTTTGCTCTCAAGTTGATCAAGTACTGACAATCCCTTAATTTTCGTAGCATTCTGCCACAACCACTTCAAGCGTAAAAGGCAGAGTATGTACTTTCAGTTTCCTTGCCATTCTTAATTTAAGTACTTTCTACAACGCTTGGAACCGCAGGAGCAGGGTATTTTCTCATCCTCAAATGGAAACTTGTAGTCGTAGGTCAGCTCCTCACCCTGCACAATGCGACGTAGTGCGAATATTATGATGTGTTTATGGCCAAGTATGTCGACAACCTTGGAGTAGCAATTCGGCTGAGAATGACAAAATAAGAATGCGCATAAGTCTCGACATGCCACAAAGCTGCAAATTCCAGCATCTTACCTCACAAGAGTGATTGATAAAGCGCGCCGCATTGCCACGCATGGTGGCATCCACCACCAGATTGTCATCGATTTTGAACATATAGCAACCTATGCCGCGTCCATCGTAGTAACGTTCACGCTTATCCGTTAATGTGGAGCGTATGAGCTCGCCCGCATACTCAATGACCATTTCACCTGTAGCCAAGGTTACCCCAACAATTAGTACTCAACTCACTCATTAGCTACAACCAACACAGCTTACCTGCTTCGATATCCTTAGTGCAGTAGAGGCCACGTCCGTGTATATGCGAACGAAAAACGCCCACGTAATCCTTATATGTCTCCTTTAGCGTGCGATACTTCATGGCCATGGGTAAATTGCTGCCCGTGCCGCGTCTGAAATACAAAAAAAAAACAAAACACAATTATTCTACTTGTTTCGCACATTAAAGTCATCCTTCCGCCTTACCTTGGCACCAGCTCGTTGTCCGAGGGCTGCACAAACACCTGTATGGGCTGCTTGCGATGCCGCGAGGCTAACCAGCTAAACATATCGTATTCGGAGCGAGTGGAGTACGGTTCACAGCGCGCACACTCAAAGGCATTTTCCTGCAACTCATCCTGATCCGAGCCATAGTCCAGCATGGCTTGGCCATCGCTACATGCGCCTGCGCCTAACAAAGCTGCATTGCCTGTGGCATGTGCATTGCTGCCCAAGCTACCAGCGCTTGCAGCAGTCGCAGCATTGCCATTCTTTTTATGATATTTGGGTGTATACTTGGCGCACTTCTCCACGCCGGGCAGCTGCTCAATGAGATATTTAAGTGCATTGGTCTTAAGACCAATCATCTGCACACCGCTCATATCCGCCAAGGGACCCTCTGGCAGCGGCGCCAGCCCGTGTGCGCGACGCGCCACTTGCACTGCCTCGAATACCTTTTCCCAAACCTCAGTTATGGAGCTAGATTTGTAGGTAAAACCATCTTCGCTTTGTATCTCGTACAGCAAGTGAGGTCCGCTTATTTTTTTGGGCTCACGCATGGTTGGTGGCTGTTGTGGTGCTGCAGTGATTACTGCTGCAGCCACTTGTTGCTGCTGCTGCTGCTCCGGCAGCTGCTGTGCCGCATCCAATTTGGGCTTCTTTAGCTCAACCTGCTGCAGCTGCTTTAGCTCCAGTTCATGTTCCTCGGCCATTTTGTTGATATAGTTGGCGGCAGCTTCTACTGCTGCGGTTTCCTCTGGTGTTGCTTCGAAGGGTTCATTGGGCGCTGCTGACGATGCTGCCGCCGTGGTGGCCAGCACATCTTCTACCATTTGTTGATAGCCTGCATTATGCTGCAGCTCAGCTGTAGCCTCCACTGTGGTAGCTGTGGCTATGGAATCGGCGCAATCATCATTGGTAAGATTATCCAAAATTTTGCTTATCTTCTCCTTCACTGCAGGCTCTTCACTGTCGGACATTTCGTGATCATTACAAACGGAAGTGGCCATCTGTAGACTGAACTCATCGTCATCATCGTCGGCTTCCTCACATAGCTGCTCATCGGCAACATGCACCTGCTTTAACTCATGGTAGTGCTCATCAGTGTCCATTGCCTCCATTTCATCCACCTCAAAGTCATGTTTCTCCAAGTCCAGCTGATAGCCATTGGCTGCCAACTCCACATGTCGTTCTGTGGCTTCCATTAACAAGAGATCATCATGTTTGGCCAGCTTGTCCGCTGCGCGTTCCATTTGCTCGTTCTGCTTGTCGTACAACGTTTCATCATAGTTATTCTCCACCTGTGTCGTCAGCAGCGCTGCTACTGTGCTATTTGGCTGCACTACCATGTGATCCAACTCATGCACTGTTTTCAGCTCTGCCTCATAACTGGGTGACTTGACTTCCAGCTGCGCATAACATTTGGACATTACTTTCTGTGTGCTGCTCATGCTTGCGCTGGCCACTGCCGTTGTATCGATGGGCTTGGGCGGCGTTGGTGACTGCACCACATCATTACTGAGCAACGGTGCGGGCTCCTGACGCTGCTGCATGGGCAGCACACGATTTGTCGGTCTGCTGTTGATGGTGATGCTCTGCTGTGTAGTGCTGACACTAGAGGTGGTAGCCGTCGTGACCAAAGTGGACTGCTGCAATGGGTTCACCACATTGGTGGGCAGCGTGGTGCCGGAGTAGTGTTGCAAACGATTTCCATTCAGATTCACATTGACATTGCCATTGCAGAGCAGCAGCTCGGATACCTGCTGCTGCTGCTGCTGCTGTTGCTGCTGTTGTTGCTGCTGCTCTACCAGATTAGATAGTTGATTCTGTGTGAGCACAAACTGCCCATTAAGCTGATTTGTGGACTGTATATCGCTGGCGTTGGCTATGGTCATTATGGGCAGCTGTATTTGTTGTGTGGTTTGTATTGGTTGCTGCGTCTGTACGGGCAGTATTTGCGGCTGTTGCTGTGGTTGCTGTGGCAGCCGCTGTGTGGCAGGTTGCAAAAGTGTTGCCTTGGGCACGCTCTGTTGCTGTTGCTGCTGCTGCTGCACGTGCTGCTGTTGGGCTTGCTGTGTCTGCTGCAGCGCTGGTATGCTCAGCTTCGCTTGGCCATTATTTACTGGCGCTGGCTTCATAACCTTCGGTTTAACCTCCACCTTATGTGGTCGTATGAGATTTGTTTTCTTTTGCAGCGGTTTCGATGCAATGCTGGCGGGTGCACCACAAGTTGTGCCTGTAGCATGTTGTGCCACAGTATTCTTAGCCTTCAAGTCTGGCGTCTGCTGACGTTGGTATTGTGTAGTCTGCTTAATGGGTTGCTTCAATTGCTGTGTTTGCTGGCTGGCTATGCTGGTGGGCAGCACCTTATTGACAACCTGCTGTGGCTGCACTTTACTAAGCGTGGACATGCCCGTTGTCTTCGCTGCTTGTCCGGCATTGACATTGCGCTTTAGTTGCGCCACCGGCGGCACCTTGGCCGTAACCACCATGGGCGTTGTTGTGGCATTGCAATAATCCATGCTCGCCGTCGATGTTACCGGCTGCTGTTGTTGTTGCTGCTGTTGCTGGAACTGGAAGTTAGCGTTCTGTAGCAGCTGTGTGGTCGCCTCATCCAAGTTGCTGGTGCCATTTGTTGTCTGCTGTTGATTTTGCTGCTGCAATACGCTGGCCGCATTCAGAAAACTGCCTGCATTGTTGCTGGCATCCACCGTGTTATTCAGCACCACATAGCCGGCAGGTATATCCACAATTGGTTCGATTTTGCTGGCTTGAAATACTTGCGTTGTCGTCGCGGAGAAGCTGGCATTCTGGCTAAGCACACCCGGCATAGCTGTAGACACAAACTGCTGCGACGACATCACTGTATTCTGCACAATGGTTTCCAGTCCATAGTACATGGGCTGTGTTGCCAATATAACCTGCGGCGTGGTTGTTGTGGCAAACTCCAAGCCAGTGCCCGAAGTGGCGCCCGTGCTGCCTATGATCAATGGTTGCTGGGTGTTGCCATTCTGGCTACCATCTGCTCCTGCTGTGGCCAGTTGCAAGGTTTGTGGCTGTATGAGCGTGCCTATGACTTGGGGCTGTGCTTGCAGCGGCGCTGTCAGCATCTGCAGACCTGATGGTGCCTGTGCGGTGGTTAGCATGAGATTCCCACTAGCATCCGTCTGCAAAAAAGTGGCACCCTGCAGCAACTGATTTGTATTGGTTGTAGCACCCGGCGCTGCCGCTGTCAGAAAAGTGGGCGTGGTAGTTTGCTGCTGTGGCTTGAAATCACTGGTCGGTATTGAGATGTACTGCAGCTGCTGGTTCTGACTGCCGTCGCTGGTCACAAAGGAAATTATGTTTTGTGCCTGCGCTTGGGGCAGCAACAGTGGTTGCTGCTGTGTGGCACCCGTATTGGTCTGGAAAAGCAGCTGTGGTTGTAGCAAATTTTGACCCAGCAGCTGCGCATTGTTGGTGGCTCCATTCGTGCCACCACTGAGCACTGTGATGGGCGTCTGATGATGTTGCTGCT
This sequence comes from Chymomyza procnemis, assembly GCA_035046065.1. Taxonomy (NCBI): domain Eukaryota; kingdom Metazoa; phylum Arthropoda; class Insecta; order Diptera; family Drosophilidae; genus Chymomyza; species Chymomyza procnemis. The sequence continues at coordinate 3,666,653 of JAWNOJ010000026.1, forward strand.
GCTGCTGCTGCTGCTGTTGTTGTTGTTGACTGCTGACATTTGGTGTCAGCAACTTCGCCTGTATGGGCTTGACATGATGAGCAGCTTTCAGCTGTTTTTGCTTAGCTGCTGCAGTAGCTTGTTGAGCTGCTTTGGTGGCTACCGTCTTGAGCGGCTTGCCATTTACCGGCAACACAATCTTCTTGTCACTGTTGGTGGCCTGTAGCGTCTGATATGTGCCTGTGGGCGTGGTAGTTGCTTGCAGCAGCTGCGCTGTGTTCGTCGCCTGCGGCAGCTGTATAAACTGCTGTGTACCATCAGGATTGGTGGAGACGGCAATGAGCTGCGGTTGTGCAGCAGCACTAACCGTGGGCTGCGTCAGTGCGAAGCCTCCGCCCAAGTTTGCAGCCAAACTCTGAAGTGAGCTGGCGTAAAGCTGTAGATCATCATTGCCGGCACCAGTGTTGTTGCTAGGATTAGCTTGGGACAGAAAGAAGCCGTTGCCCAGCGCCTGCGGTTGCAATTGCTGCAGTTGCAGGTTCTGCAGGCCTTGTAGGCCCTGCACGCCCTGTAGTCCCTGCACGCCAAACTGTCCCAGCGTGGCTAGGTTTTGCACTTGTGGAAAAGATGCCTGCAGATACGGCAGACCAGTGGCAGCGGCTACCGCCTGCTTCTGCAGCTCATTAAAACTTTCCGCTGTTATTTGCGTTATATTAGCCGTTTGCTGATGGCTGTGCGTTGTGGACTCGGTCTCCGATTCGCTTGTAGACATAGGCTCACAGCTGGGCAAGTGACGCTGGAAAGAGTCATAATTGCGATAGGTGCATTGACAACGTTCGCACTTCACTTGGCCTGTAAACTGTGCGGTGGACAAATTGCCATCGTTGGATATAATACGAAATTCGGTAATGGAGTCATCAACACCATCCATTTGCATAATCTTCATTTTTGCTGGCTCTTCGCGTACCTCGCCCTTCTCCACGTAACGCTTTGCGGCACTCCAGGTAAAGCTTTTGCTGCGCATTGTGCTACTCTCCGTTGTAGATTCACTGCTGCACATGGATTGACGTCTTGAGATGCCGGCAACGGTGGCCATTTCCTTTTTGCTGCGCTGTTGATTTAAGCTGAGCAGCATGCCCTCGGCCAAGCCTTTGGAGAGTTTGCGACGCTTAATGGCTGCCACGCCAGGCCAGGCGCGTGCCTGTGCTGCAGCATTGGGCTTCTTCAGCACATCCGCGGAGCTTGTTGCCTTGCGTTGCTTCGCCTGACTGTTATTACGCGAAGCGGAGAGCATAGCATCTTCTACAGGATTACTTGCAGGCCAAGAATTGCTCAGCTCCAGCTGTTTACCTAGGCTATTGGAGTTACGCGTATCATCGTCCGACATGTGCACAGCACTATGCACTGAGGCTGCGGCAACTGCTGTACTCGTTGTGCCATCCTTTGACTGCTCGCTCATGGTAAATAGCTCTGTTTTGGCATCACCCAAATCCTCATACATAAAAATGTCCAGCATTGATATACCATCGAGCAATTCATGCGGCAAGTCCTCGAATATGGCATCCTTTATTTCAGGCGGTAACAAATCAGCATTGTTCTGCGGTTCCTCCTCCGTGTTCTCATCCTGTGTCACATAGCTATTTTGATTATGTGCTATATAGTCTGGCAGCAGCTTGGACAGCTCCACAGTGCTCGCTGACCAGTCTACATCCAGCATATCACTACGTGCCAGGCTATTATGCCAACGCGCTATTTGCGCCAAGCCTAGCTGCACTATGGAGTTGTTGCTGTTGCTGTGATCCACTGTAAAATTGCGCCCCGAGTCCAGTGTGGTCAGTGTTGAAAAGCTGTTCTGTATGGTCGTGCGTACCGTGTACTCAACAATTTTCCAAGGCTCCTTGGAGCTCCAGTAGAGACGACTGCACAGAAAATTTATGGGCACAATGGCTTCAAAGGAATCCGAGAAACGCGGCACGATGGATCCTAGTTGTCGCACTTCCAGCGAGCCAATATGAAACTGCACCTTGGCTGGTTCAATCAACTTTTTACGCTTGCGATCGAGCTCCACATAGACCGGCCTGGATACCTCAAAGTTCGACTCGAAGGTAACACTTGGCGAGCCATTCGATTTTAGTGCATTCTTAGCATGCGCTGGACAATACATGGATTTGTCGCTGAGAAAGGCACACTCAATGCTGCGTGCACAGGGATAATGATAATGTTCACCGCAAGCTTTCACATTGCAGCCCACAGTGGCACCTCGATTACCACAAACCGTGCATTTGATCATGCGTCCACGTGCCACTGCACTGTGCACATTTTGCAACGAACCGTCTATCTCTTCAAAGACTTCGGCGGACCACATGGCACAGTTGGTATGCACCCAACAATCCTGACCGCAGTAGAGCAAACGCGCCTCTTCATTCGACAGACCTTCACCTGTTTTACGGCAAAAGAGACATACACGCGAGTCCATGCGCGTTTTCAGTGCACAACCGACATCATCCGCATCCATAGGTATGTCTAAGACGCCATTGCGTGCTGTGTCCTCCACTTCGTCGGTATAGGGCGCCGGAGATTCAGCCATATCATCGTTTAGCGCACTATAGGCGCAGCTTTCGAACATATCCTCCTCCAGAGCATCCGTGCAAGCCTTGGTCTCATTTTGAAACCATGGAAATTGCTCGCTTAAAAGTTCCTTATAGGCTATATCCAGCTCATCGCAGTTACTTTGCTGTATAACATTACTCATGTCGTAGTTGAACTCTGCCAGGGAGACATAGGCATTACCGGCAATCTTCTGCTTAATGTCCACAAGACTGAAGGCTTGCGGTTGGCTATGCAGCTGCACGCAGCTGCAGTGCAGCTTGGCTTTGTTGGGCAGCGCATTGCTTGCAGACGCCGACGTGTGACTGGACTGATCCTTGAATTCGTATACATCATCGCTGTTCTGGGACTCACCATCGCTACCCAGGCTATTATCGCTACTAAACTGCAAAGCTTTGGGCTGTATCTTGCCGTTGCCAGCGCCCACGCCACAGGTGCAGCGCACTTTCTTGCGCGGACTAAGCTTCAGTAGAGCGCAGGCTTGCCGTGATTTGCTTAGCAGCTTGAGCACGCTGTACAGACTGGACTTGAACTCTTCCATGACGGCGTGACGCCATTCTTCAGCCTTATGTCGCGAATTATCGTTGCGTCGTGCACATTTTTTGCATATAAACTCAATGGACTCGGGCAGCGTACTTAACAGATTATACTGCTCATCGCTTAGACCTTCGCACTTCGAATGCACCCATTGGTTGCAGTCTCCGCACTCCATCATCTTTAAATCGAAATCGTTGTCATCGTAGCACTTTTGGCATATGGGACAGTAATTGCCCTTTTTACGCAACTTAAAACAGTTCGTACACATAGGCAGGTTGCCCACAAACTTGGACACCTTGGTGGTGGCACAGGACTTGCACTTGAGACAGTTGACACAAATTAATGGACGATCCGCACCCAAAAGTCTTTTGCTAGTGCCCAAGCAAGTGGTATGGTAGTTCTTCTGACACTTTTGACATTTCACCTTGGAGCCAGAGGACATATTGCAGGTATAGCAAACTGTGCAGCGCGGACACAGCCAGTTCAGCCGATTAGTCAGCTGGTTCAACTGTGCCACAGCGCTCGAACTGAGCAACGCAGTGGCCGCTGATGTGGTCGCTGAGCTTTCCAGCAGACTGTTCATAAGTGTGTCATCAAAAGAGGTGTGCTTCAGATTATACTCGTCCAGCACGCAATACTGATGATAGGGTTCGCAGCAGCAGGCACAGAAAATGAGCGGATCCAGCCCGGTAGAGCCACAGAGAAAGCACAAGGCGCGTTGCGCCACTGTTTCGGTAACAATGAGTCCAAAACCGGTTTGACACACTTCGGCTGGATCATAGTTCTCCCAGAAATCAATGGAAATAAGCGTCTTCTTGGACACATCCTTGCCGCGTCGGCTCTGACTGGCCAGCGCTTGATTGGCCACATTTATATTGCTCTCATTGCTATTGGCCAGCTGGCGCAATTGCTTCTTGCTGCCAGTAATCAGCCCGTTGCCATTTGACGACACCGCAGCAGCCGAATTTCTTGTATTGACTTTACCAGGCAGCGTCCTCTTGTTCTCACTGGAGTTAATGGTCTTCGCAGGCTTTGCTTCCGCTGCTGATGCACTCTTTGGCTGCAGGTTTGCAGCTTCACTAGCTGCAGCCTGCGGCGTTGCTTTACAAGATGCACAGTTGTCGTTCTCATCGGTGATCACTTGTGCAACAACTGGTTTGTTTGCTTCTTCCACTGTTTCCCTAGCAGGTTCCACCGCTTCGCTCTGTTCAGCTTCTAATATCTCGCCCTCTTCACCGAAGGTGGCCAATGGTTGTCCCAGCACTATGGATGCACTACGACAAACGTGCTTCACACGTGGTCCTTTTAGATCTATGCGCTGACGCTTAAGCGCTTCGCCAGTTACCGCTGCATTGGCTGCAGTACTCTCGCCATGTTCGGCAGTAGTAGCGTTGGCACTGGTGCTCGGCGCGGCTTGACTGCTGGTGGGTTGCGCCACAGCCGCAGCCGCTGTCGTTGAGGCATCTTTTGCAGCATCTTGCGTTGTGGCTTCCGTTGCTGTTGAAGTTGCCACAACAGTTGTAGTTTTCTTAGTCGTTGGACTGGTAGGTTTTTCATTCTCCTCCTTGGTTTTGTCCTTTTCCTGCTTCTCCTGTTTGGCCTTGCGCGTACTTTTTAACGCAGCTACCTGCGTTTCGCGTGGACTTAAACTGGAAGCTGGCTCCGCTGCAGTCTTCTCTTCAGCCTTTTTACTACCATTGACATCAGACGTTTTAAGAAACAGTGGATTTTCGAGTATAGCCGGCCTCAACAAGGGTGTGCTACCAAAGGTTAAATTGTTTTCCGCCAGTGGATTCGATTTGATTGAGTTAATAGTTGACTCCGCATTGCCTTTCCACTTAATCGCTGAGCTGCTGCTGGAGCTGGCCGCAGCGAAACGCATGCTTCCTGTGGGTGATAACAATTCTGCAGACTTTTCTTCTTTTTGCACAGTTTCGCCCTTCTCCAGCTGCTTCAACATGCTGCTGGGCAATATGGCAGCTAGTCGGCATTTATGTCCTGCCGGCAGCTGAAATACCAGCAGACACTTCTTTAACCAGCAGGCCGTGCAGCGTTCCTTGTACAGCCTCTTAAAGTTCTTCATTAGACTCTTGGTAGATTGTATGTTGCAGCTGGAGCCTGTTAGGAAATAAACAAAAAACTTTTAGTTGGAGTTTTTGAAGATTATTCGATATGACTTTTTTACCCTCTGAGTTTTTGCACTGGAGCTGCTGGCTGGGCTGCAATAAGCTGGAGCTAGAGTGTGCGGATATGGATTTTTTGGTCATTTTGGATATAAACTTGCGGCAAACTTCGCAAACGTTAACGCCATGTTTGCGCGACTGTGGCACATCCTTGCTGCTTATAGGTGTGGCACACGCAGCGCAGCATGCTGCAGAAACTGTAAGCAAATAAAAAAAAAAAATTCAGTAAATGCAACAAAACAACTACAACTAGATAAGGAGCCACACTTGGTTGAGCTTCTCCCGGCTACATACCAGCTGCACTGGAGTTGTTGAGCAAACCAAAAGAAATCGTGTTGGTTGTCAAAATGGCACTTGATGTTGGCGTTGTTGACTTTGTGGAGCAACTTGCTGCAAATGGCGTTGGACTGGCTTCCGTTTGCTGGAACTGCAGACGCGACTGTCGCAGCACAAAGTTTGTATTCAGTTTCATGCTGCCAAAGCCGAGCATGCTGCTATTACTTTTGAGCCCCAACGTTGGGCCAGACTTTGTTCTTTCGTTGGCGTAGTCACCTAAACCAAAATATGTTTTGGGCTTTGGCTTGACATTGGCATCGTTGCTGCACTTTTTGCTGCTGCCTAGATCCTCGATTAGCCGCCTGCTGGGCTTTATGATGCGGCTGGAGCGTGTACTTCGCTTGAGCAAAAGTTTGTCATCAGCATCCTTGCTAGGCCGCCGCTCGGACGTTGATTCTACAGCTACATTAGTTTCCATATTGCTACACTGCTCATTTGTTTCGTTTGCCGCAGCCTCCAGCAGCTCATCTGCCTCATCATTATCCATATCATCATCTTCGTCTTCATCATCATCATCTTCTCTGTTTGCTTCATCATCTGATTCACGCTTGTTACTGCGCCTAAAGGTAACCTTGCCCATTTGTGCATCTTCATCATCGGTTGGTGCACCGAAAGCACGCGAAAGCGCCGCGCCAAAAATGTTCTTACCCGACGCACTCGGCTCTAGGGCATGCGCCGAACGAAACTTGAGCGAATTGAGCTTATCAATGTTGGAGTTCTTGTTGAGTATCTTGGACAATATGGATGGACGTACTATGCACTCGCTATTGCGAGAATATGACAGCGGTCGATTCATGCACTCCTTCTTCATAATTGAAACGAGTGGCATATGGTTGTCGGGATTATAGAAACGTTTGACAGCCGACTTGTCATCGCTGGTTTCGAGTATGTTCTTGAATGTGACCGTTTTCTTTTGCTTAGCAGCCGCCGGCGCTGTTGCTGCTGCTGCGGCTGTACCAGCTGTACCAGCTGTACCAGCTGTAGCCTCCGCTGTGCCTGCACTTGTGGCTGTGGCACTAGCTGCAGCATCGCTTGATGTGGCCGTTGTTGCACTTACAGCAGCCGCTGCTGTGTCCAGCTCACTGGGCATTTCGCTGGAGTTGGTTTGCTGTAAAACGGCGCAAACATTTCACACATTAGTTTCAAAAGCATACCACGGATTGATGAATGGGAAGCACTACTATATTCCCACAGCTAATCAATAATTCATGCAGTTTACGACTAAACAACGACCAAAAGAACCAAAACTAAAAAGCAAGCATTTTAAGTATACAAATAACAAGCATGCAACTACAAAAGCAAACAAAGCATGGACGGCGGCTAGGTGGGTTGGGGTTGCCAGTAGGAACAAGTGCACATATTTTTTTTTTTTTCGTTAGGGGAGGAGTAAAACAAGTTATAATGCAGGTACAGGTTGTGGCAAGCGTCCAACGGACAAGCCAAAGCGCGAAAACGTCATAAAAGCCAATTAAACAAGTAAGCGGGCCACAAAGCATAAGACGGTTGGTATGCGCAGTCGGTTGGTTGGGTAGCAGCTTTGGTTAAAGGTAGCAATACTTATATATTCCATATATAAACGGAGTTGGATTCGTTACGGTTTGGGGGTAGAGCTGGCACTTATTTACATACAAGCAATATACAAGCGGGAAAAAATGCCAGTTAGGAAGCGCTGTAAGCTGGTTAGGGTCGAGCTGGTCAGAGGCGTCTAAAATACTTGGCACGCAACACAAAAGCGACACAAAAATCAGTGAGAGAAAATCGGCTTAAACTTAGTACGTATTTAAAAATAAGTATTTATGTTACATATACTAAGAAAAGTTATCTTCGGAATGCCGAAGCCGACATGCCCTTCTTGCTGAGAATTGACTTTTTGGAAAGTACCAGAAATCTCCGCAAGATTCTTGCATCGAAACTTGCACAGACAACGAACGTCTTCTGAGAGTTTCATTACTTGTCTTTCTCTCAGACAGACGACATCTTCGTTATATACTTACTAACCCTTAACCAAATTTGAAGCGTTCAAGTAAAGCGTTCCACCAAACGGTTATACCCGCTTTCAGGGTATTTATAGGGAAAAAAAGCGGGGCGCAAGCAAAACAAAACAAAAAAAAAAAAAAAATTACTTACCATTGCAATGTCTTCGCTTGGCTCAACGACTTTTGACTCAACAGCGGCAAAGGGGTTCGTCAGCAGGCCTGCAGCTGCACACGCGGCACCCGCAGCACCCCCGCTTGCTGTTGCAGGCAACACTGACGCTGTGGCAGCAGCAGAAGACGACAACGACGTTGTCGACAAAGACGTTGAAGTTGCTGTTGTCGTTGCTGTCGTTGGTGTTGTCGTTGTAGGAGACGACGATGAAGGGCAATTAAGTTGCAATTGTTGTTGCTGCTGCTGCTGCTGCTTGAGTTTCGACGTCGAGGGCAACATCACCTCCGCTCTGGCCAGATTCAAGTTTTTAAATTTTTTATTGCCTCCTTTGCGTGCACGTTGCAACGCACTGACGGCCGGTACAAAGGCGCTACCCAAGGCCCCAGCGCCAGTTGAACCAGTTGCAGTCGCAGCAGTTCCAGTCACTGTCGCAGTTCTCTCGCCGTCACTGTCATCGTCTTCATCTTGTTCAGCTTCCTCTTTATCACGTTCCCGCTCCTTTCTTCTATCACTCTCCCTTATGCGTTGCGGCACATCGATTTCGTCATTGGCTCCATTGTCCAACTCACTGTTGGGCTTTTTGCATTCCTTATGCGCAACATGTGTGACCTCTGACGCCAACGGCTGTGACGCTGAGACGATATTGACAGCATTGATGTCACCAGCAGCGGCACTGCTGCCGCCTGCATTTGTGGCGGCGCTTCTATTGTGCCCATTGCTGTTACCGCTGCCATTGGCACCATTTACACTGCCGCCACCGCCACCAGCTCCTCCTCCACCATTGCTGGAACCAGCGGCTGCTGCGGTACTGCCATTACCTGTACCCGCCGACGCACCATTGCCCGTGGCTGCACCACTTGGCGCATTATCATCATCATCATCGTTATCACAATTGTTACCCTTTTGTTGCGCTGCCGCACTAGCGCTCTGTTCATTCTGCTGTTCGCGCTGCTGCTCCGTACCACCGCTACTGGCCGCCAAGGCAGCAGCAAGCGCCGCCGACGCCGTATCATCCTCCAATTGTAAAACACTTATACGCTTACGATTTATCGACTTGGATGGCTTTCCGGGAAACTTGGAGCGGCCCATAATACACACACTCGCAAAGTTGCGCACGTATAATTAATTTGCATTTGCGTTTAGATCCTTGAAAACAACTGGACTACACGTACACTTTCCATACATGCAACAACTTCTCGCTTGCAACTGCAGAGGAGAGATGTAGAAAATATTGAAACATTTGATCATTGTGTTTATGGGAGCGCTCAAAAAAAAGACCGGTATTAGCTGGCCACAACAACAACAAAGACTGAATGCGTTTCCGAGTGCGACGCGTTTGGAATGCGTCAAAAACTTCCCCCCTGGGGCAAACAAGAGTTAAGCACACTGGCACACACACACACACACACACCTAAAGAGCTTGTTATTGTTGACGCTCGCCACTGCGCGTCTCTCAGCTCTTAACTCGTTCTGCTCACAACAACAATTCGCGGTTCGTTTCGCTTTTTTTGTTTTTGCGCGCGCGTTCGCCGCTCCTTGCTTGGCAAATAACAAACAACTACAACTACTACTTTGGTCACGACACGACGACGAGAGACAAACTGGCCGCCGCCACTGACAGATGCTACATATTCGCTCACAGCGTATACTCGGAGCGAATACACTCTCCCTTTGCTGCGCACTACGCTCTTGCCGAGCGGTTCGCTCTGTAACGCTCTCTCGCTCGCTCTCTCTCTCTCTTTACAAACATGCAACACACCTCCTTAAGCTAATGGGCCGCGCGTTAAAGGTGCAATTGCAGCTGTCTTTGTCCCGTCAATTCTCTACGTTTTTTGTTGTTGGTTGCTACGTGCCGCTGCTCTGCTTTGCTCCGCACGTCTTCCATGACCACCAACACACCACCATCACCAACACCACCGTCCTCGTCGTTTCCTTCTTTTCCAGCAGCTATGTATTTATAGTTTCTACCAACACAACACACACACACACTCGCACTCGCACATACTCATACGCACGAAAGGCACACAAATTGCCCACAAGAAAAACTGCGTCAAACAAATTAACTGCCGCTGCTCCTTAGCACGCGCTCACTTGGTCAGCCGGAGCGTTACCTTTGCAGACTCCTTTCAAGCGGCGCAATTGCAATTGCTCTCACGTAACAGGGTTGCCTGCGTTTTGTCTAAACAAAAAATGAAACTATTTAGCGGAAAGTTTAAGCCTCTTCACGATTTTTTTTTCAACTTTGTAAACAATCTAAACATGAAGTGCGCGAATTAAATACGTAAGTGTATCCGAGAGAGATTTCATCTTTTTTAACAACTTTTCACAGTTGCTATCTAATAAAAAAAAAACGGATTATTATGATTATTTGAACGATGGTTTTCACAAAACTACCCTATCTGGACCTCAAAAGAATGAGTAAAATTATTTGAAGTGGGATATCATAACGCGGCGTGAATTTTGCACAAATGAAAACTTTCAAGTCAAAGAGCGTATGTTATGGCTTCTTTCTTTCTAGAGAGTAGATTTATGCGGAAAGCCGTAACCGTCCGCTTCTTTACCTATGTAAATTTTAAGATCTAAATCATCTAATAAATTTTATGATTTAGGCACATTGTAATAATGTTCCAAGGGTGGTTCCGCTATTTAAGGCAAAATAACAAAATCTGCGAATAATTTGTTTCTACGCATCTAACTGCACTATATCTTTGCAAAATCAGCTGAAAGCGAATTCTAATGTATTTTCCAGTTACACTCTATAAAAAGCATAATTATAAAAGTTTTGAATTTTTTACTAGACAGAAAGAAAAGCGCATAATATAATGCCATTATCATGGTTAGATAGAAATTTGAATCAACGTTCTCGTAAGTTCTTCAAAAATGCAAGTGCATTCCATAAAATAATGACAATAAGAACACTAAAGGCACCAATAGACTAAAATAGTTAAGTTAGTCAGTTAAGAAATATGCAAAGGTTCACGTCAAATTGCTTAATGTGAGTGTTCAACAATTAGGGAGTTAGCATTTTCCTAGCAATATTCCTAGGGTCTCTCAAAAAAAGTCATCACTATTTTAATGTTTTATAATTATTTTTAAAATTCTTTTTTTTTTTTGATTGTTAAGATCAATTATTATAATTTTTAATGAATTATTTGCATGCTGCATGAATTATACTGCATGCATTTTGAAATGGGTTCTGCTTAATTATATTACTTGTCTAACAGATTTTTTTTATTTGCTTGTATGTGTTTACAGTTGTATCTGCATTAAATTTAAATTATATACAAATGTAGTATTTCATTTTAAACAATTTAAACGATAAGGTCCAAAAATTAAAAAGCTGTTTTAATTCAACGACATGCAGTCGCACAGTTTAGAGCAAATTATCCATAATCGAAAAAACGGCAAAGATTTTTTATGTACTTTACTTTTAGTTTAGTTTGAAGCAAAAATGGAAATTCCAATGACTTTTCTATAACTGCGCAATATTCTATTTTATATTTGGATAATTTAAACATAATACAATATATAAAAATATTAATATGTGTGTCGGCTATCTGCTATAAGAGAATTTTTATAAATTGTAAGAAATCGCATTTATAAGAAATCGCTCATGAGTATTATATATCATTTAATGTTAAACACCTTAAATTTTTTATTGTTTGTTTCAATGGATTAACTATGCATTAAATCTTAAACGCATACAATTATTACAGCTTCGAAGATGATTTATTTATTTTTGATTTTTTTTTCGTTTTTATTAAATTAAATTTTTATTTCTATACAATTAAGGGTAAAAAAATAGTGAATCGAGCATAGCAATAATTCTTTTAACTTAAAAAAAATCCTGTTATAGACTTAAATCTGCGGAATTTGTACTTTAATTTGGAAACAAAACACGCGAGATGGTGAACTATTCTCGCTTTGGCTATCTCAAGGATTTGTCAAATACTATATGTATTTAAAACAATTTTTTTACACTTTTTCCGGTAGGTTTGGCGATTGTTTTTTTTATGCCAAGTAGTTAGAAGCAGTTGTACTTTGAAGTAGTACAAATTACAATTTAATAAAAAGTTTTGTTTCAAATATGATTTAATTAAAAATATTTTCTATTTATTTATGAAGAGGATTGAAGTATTGCTTTATTTTTGCTAATAATTGTTTTCAGCGAAAATTTTCATTAAAACATACTATTGCAGAGACATTCATTTTTATATGTTTACTAATTTTTATTTTTCCAACAATTTTTATTAAAACAATAAATTTGCACTGCTCATTTTCAAACATGGTATGTTTAGTATCTGCGAATCTTTTTAGTATCTCAACGGTTTGAACTTATGGCATTTAACTTTTGCGTTTATTTCTAAGCCAAAATAAAGAAATATTTACATTTTGTAACCTAAAAAAAAATAATCTTTTTTAAAAGAAAAAAGTTGTACTACTGCAACTTCAATTCAAATTTTATATGTTTGCTATTTTTTAAAACTAACGTATTTGTTAAAACTTTTTTGATAAAAAAGAGTTGTACTACATTTTCTTTCAACCTCGTTTTTGTATCAAAACAAAAAGTTATACCGCTACAAAGTTGCTCATTTTCGTGATATGCTTAGTATCTGCTTAACTGCTTAGTATCTCAACGATTTTGGTTTATCGCAAATAAACTTTACTATAGCATATTCAAAAATATGAAAAAATGCATTTTTAGCAAGCTTTAAAAATTATTTTCATTATTTTATGAAAACCATCAAAAAGGAGAGCTTCTTATTGTACAAAGTGGTGAGCATTTTGACTTGCTGGCGTTAGCAAATAAACAACGAATTGACTTTTTTGTCCTAAACAACTACGTAAAGATAGTTTGTCAAGAACCTTAAACAAACCAACTGCTCGTCCGTTCAATTTTGGAAAATTGAACTGGGAGCCCTCAATACCAACACCATCAAGCATTTATTGAGTCTGTTCAAAAAGAAACGATTTTCATATTATGCCGGTATCACAGCAAAATAGGCAAGTGTGAAAGCAATTTCTCGACAGTGCTAAGCTTATGCAAACTTGGATTTAGTTGTTTTCTCAATAATTATTCACAGTTTTGCTATTATTTTTTACATGTGGATACAAAAAAAAAAAACATATAAACAAATAGATATACACAAAAAAAATACACTGAAGTTCAACAAAAGGTCTTTTGACAGTCAAAAAGTACAATTTATTTACCGCGTGAAAACACTTTCTTGACAAACTGTAAACTGTATGCTAAACATGCTCACCCTACGCTGCGATGGTCCACCCTATGCCGTACTAATTGTTTTTAATTAAATTACGTTTGCCATTCAGGTGTTCATAATTGCAGCTTATTGAAGTTCACCTGACTCTTCTTCTTATTCCGTTTATATATGAAAATAAAAAATTTTGGCATGAATGGCAACACTGCTTGGCAGACTCCTTTGGAGCGTAGCAAATGCAATTGCTCTCACTGTCCGCTCTCTCGACCAAGTGAGTGAGTGAGCGAGAGAGAGAGAGAGAGAGAGAGAGCGCGCGTGTAAGCGCTGCTCGCGTTCAAACAGTCAGTCAACGTTCGTTTGGTTCCGTCCCGTATCGTCCGCCAACCGCGCTCATCGACATTTTAAGTGGTTTTTCTACTTCAGACTTGAACTTTTTCTTTTGCAGGATTTTCTTGTTTCGCATTGTTGTTCTTGTTGTTGTTGCTGCAGTCTTTGTTGTTGTTGCTTTTGCTGAAAATTGAAGTTCTTACTTTTGTTGTTTTTTGGATGACGCTATTAATGCTGCTGCTGCTGCGGCGGCGTTGATATAGTTGCCACACACTACTACTGTTAAGTGGTGGGTTTTCCTTTTCGCCTGCTGCTGCTGCCGCTTGCTGTACGTCCTCGTCGTTGCGTTTCCTTTATGACTGCTTTTTTATGACAGTTTCTTTTAGGTATTTTCTTTTTTTACTTTGCGTTTATTTTTTTTATGGTTTTATAAAGACGACGCGAATTCTTGTTTTTGCGCGTTTAGTTTTTCTGCGTTTCGTGTTTAAAATTTTCCACATTGCTGTACTTTTCACTTGGCCCGAGATTGCGGCTCTCATCTGTTGTGGCAGCAGTTTGGCTGCTGTTGCTGCTGCTGTTGCTGTGGCATCTTGGCCAGCAACGTCATGCTGTCGTCATTGGTTGTAGTGGTAGTGGTGGTAGTAGTAGTAGACGTCGTGGTGGACGCGCTTTGGTCGTCGTCGTCACTCGGACGTACACAAAGCCCGCAAACTCTACTACATCATCATTACTTTACACCAACAACAACACACATAATGTACACACACACAAATACATGCAGTAGGTAGTTTACTTATTTATCTGCGCTTTGTTTGGTTCGCTGTCAGCGCGCGTTTTTCTTTCTTTACTTTTTTATTTTTTTTTCAATTTTTTCGAGCTTTCTTGAATCTGGAAAATTATTGAAAAGGGGGAAAACAAAGTAGAAATTTATTAGTTCGCTTCGTCGCAGTTGGCAAACAAGTTGAAAGTTGAGCGAGTAGTGAGTGTGCAAAGGGTGGTGTGTGTGAGTGTGTGTGTGTTGGTTTGTTGCATGTGGGCGGTTTGTTGTGTATGAGTGAGTATGTGGTGCATGAATGAGTGGCATGTATGTATGTGTTTGTTGTTGCGAATAGTGCATGTGTTTGTGGCATTTAAGCGTGTTTCATATATTTTTATTTATTTATTTTCTACAATGCATATGAAATGCTTAAAAGCTATTAAGCTAACTTGGAATGAGGTGAAAAACGTTGAACGTACGCGTGCATAGACACACCCCCCCCCCCCCTCCCCACAGGGTGCCGCTTCCTCCCCCCACACATGCATTGCTTGTTAGCTACTCTATTACCTGCATGAGTCAGTCGTCTTTGTGGTCTTGGCTGGTTCCATGCACTCACTCACCAAGTTGATTGTTTTTTTACACCCAAAAAAGGTGTTTCATGTATTAACCACGAACGACAGACCCCATGCACATTTCCCGGGCCAAAGTTGTTGGCCAACTAAGCTCAGTTAGTTTGTTAGTTTTCAATCTTGTTAACTGTACTGCACATAGTCCAGGCGGCAGGCAGTTAGCTCTGCGACAGCTAGAGATAGTTTTTTTTGTTTTTTTTTTTTGCAAAGTATTATTTATGTAAGCGATTTCCGTGTAAATATTTACTATAAATGGGCATGATGTAAATCTTTACTTAAACTTAATATATAGTAGACAGTAAAGGTTACGAGTAAAGTTACATCGGCGAATGTCAGCTTTTTACTTAAGGGGGTTAAGTAAGTTTTCCCGAGTGTTTTGACTTTTGTTGTTAGGCATAACTTGTAGAAGCCTGCATTTTTTTCATATATTTTCTGCGAATTAAATCACAAAATTGTTTTGTTTCTTACAATATTTTATGACAAATTCACTACTCTTGACTGATTTTCATAACTTTCAGTTTTAAGATATTCATCCCTTCACTGAACATCTTGATAATGAAAGTTTAGCGATTTCCGGAAGGGGTTGTATAACAACAGATAGTATTAAACATTTGCTTTCAATAGATTATCCTGCCCGTGCTGTTGGGATTGGGTACGGTTATCCCATCCGAACAAACTATGAGCTCTACAATGACATAGATGTCGCCAAGTGTGTTGCGACGATACAACGTCCATGACGTTCGTATGGACGTGACAGCAAAGAAGATTTTCGTTGCAAAAGCCAGAGGGCCAAGTGGAGAGTATGTTTGAACTGAACAAGGCGCGCGTAAAGTAGAGGCGCCGGGTGCGAGTTAATTGGGACGATTTGTTTCATTTGATTATCATCGATCAAGAAATCTTTTTCGGGATTATTCATGTGTACTGTCTATTTTGCTTGAATGTAATGACAAATTCTTCGCAAAATCTTCGGTCTCTTTCGGATTAAGAACGACTATCGGATTGAGCTGTACAACGGCACAACGTTTTGCCTTGACTCGTTCGTATGGACGAAGAAGCGAAGGTTTTCAAAACCAAAAGTCAACGAAGGAAGATGGAGGGAAGGACCAAAGCTCAGATGAAAAGACCAAGTGGAGAAGGACCTATCTTCATTTGGAGTGAGCAACTAGAGATGGCGCGCACAAAGAAGTAGTTAGATCGGCTGTAATCCGATAACGGAACCCGATAAATAGAAAAAATAGATTAATTTCTTTATAAAATGACGCAAAATTCTTCAGTTTGATTATCAACGATCAAGAAATCTTTTTGCGAAGTATCTATATTTACCATCTGTTTTGCTGAAACGTAGTGAGTAGTTTCAAGAACTTGTCTTCGTTTCTTATTTGTCTATTCTTTTAAAGATATCTGTTGTTTATTATTATAATTATTATTATTGACATGTTATTTTGAGAACTTAGCCTATCTACTATCATTTTTCAATTTTGTCTAACCTGAGCTAAACATCTTGAGGACTAAATTAAGATATTAAGATAATTGGCAGTATTAAAAAGAACCTTCACAATAAATATAATTAAAATTTTTTTTGCAGAACAATAAAACATTATAATAATTCATGCCAAAAGCATTACAATCCACATCGTGCACGATAAAAAGATCATTAGTGAATTGGCAGAGAACCAACCATAAGTGATGAAACAGAACATTGAACACTTAAAAATAAATTGCACAAAACATAGAATAGCTTTGGAAATCTTTTGTAGAAACCTTAAGCTTCTGTAAAAGTATAAATAAATATTATATTTTTCAAAGTGAATTCATATTTCTGACCTTTATTGTAATCATACACATGCATTGACCATTGGACTTGCTTATAAACGATAACTACAGAAATAGTTGACTTATTTGCAATGATTTTCAAAGAAAACAGGGTGTTACTTAAGTACCAAGACCGATATACGTAAAAAAGTAACCCCAGCCATTAAATAGTTTACGATACAAATCAATTGAGAGTGAATACAAAAACTATTTCCAATTTTCACAGCAAGAGATTTCAACAATGCTGATCCAGGAATAACCACACAAACCGCCTTGTCATTGTTGACAAAGGTTCAACTCAAGTGTCATCTTAAGATTTTGATATTTCAAAGCATAGATAGCCCGAGACTTGCCCCTTTTTTTTTAAAGATAATTATCTCAGTTGACATTGATCTTGGCAACTCAAACTGAAATGTTATTTCAACATGCATGGGAAATTATAAATAATTCTATTAACTCACTTTGAAATGAGTTTAACATCAAAAGATACAGTAACTCTCAAAAGCCATGAAATAAAAACAACACAACTAATATACCGCATATAATCAATGATTTCCAAAAACGATATGCCAATATTCGAAGCCATAAAGTGAAGCAAATCTCTATTAATTAAACATTAATTTCAATAAAAATTTGTCATCATAATAATTAATATAAAGTTGCTTCAACGCTTTATGCCAATTAAATTAAAATCAGTTAATTAACTACAAATTGAATAATGATTATTTATAAAGGAATTATTTGTCATTATTTTTTAAACGCGATGAGTTCATTTAATCTTTACATTTTAATCATCGGATATTCGTCATATTTTAGAGATGTTCAACGCGGTTTCACGCGGTTGTTGTTATATCGTATATCAGTTGATAATTGATGAAGAATATTTTGTGGGTGGAAACAAAAAAATAACGCAGCCGACAGAATGCGAAATGGGAAAACATCCTAAAATTATCTATGACATAATGAAGAAAAGATATTGCTGTATCCAACACTGATTGCCTGTCTGTAGGTATAGAGCTCAGAGATGAAACAAGCTTGAATAAGATTTCCAAATGAAATACGTTGAATTTTAAAAAATTGTAACCAATTGTTTCTTTAAAATAAAACGGAGTAAGATAAAAATAAGAGTAATAAGTAAGAGATGATCATCTTTCAACTTTTAATATTTATTTGCAATCAAGATAAAAATAAGAATAATTACGCAAAAGAAGATTTCCAAATGAAATCCGTTGAAATTTAATGATTAGCTTGTTTAAAATAAATCAAAGTTAGTTAAAAATAACAATATTTAAGCCAAACACATTTCGCCATCATTCTTCTTGAAGATAAGCACAACGCCCTTACAGAGATGATCATCTTTCAACTTTTATTTATTTATTTGCAGTAATCTTATTTATGTGATATATTTTTAAGATCATGAGAATTCAACTTGAACAGCAGCTAACGTATTGAAGCACTAAGAAGATCCAGAAAGAACGCTTTTTTTTAAGACAATCATCTGTTATCGTTTTTTATAAATCTTAATTTTTCACCTTGTTTTTGTCAACATTTCTACAAGAAATAAGAAAAAGCGTTTTCCCTTTTCGAAAGGGCTGCTAAATATCTTGCAACTTCAAGAGCATCATCTAACGCATTGACGTACCACTAAGATACAACACAATATATCCACAAGATACTTGTTTATGCCAACTTCTGTCGTAGCAGCAGATGATAAACTGCAAATCATTTAACGCTTGTAAGTCAACACGAAACGAAAGGGTAGCCTGAAAACTGAAATAATACAAAAAATATGCTCTCTTTAGAAAAACTGCTGAATCATAAAGAAAACAATGATTGATGTATACAAAACTTGTACTGTCCTGTCATTATTAATTAAAAAGAAAACAAACTCAAAATAACTCTTAAGCGAAACACCCTTTATCGAGAAGTTAACACAATGTTGACCACATTTGCATATATTCGCTTTGTTGGTGTTAAAATGTTATTGATGAAAGCAATAAAAATTCCGCTCGAACAACAATAAAACTATAATTAAATTTGTCGACGCTTTGATATTACAAATTACTGTTTTTCTCGGTTCGAGAGGCATTAGAACCGTTTGTGCGATAAGTCTTAAAATAAATGCCATGCGCTTCGTTGTAATATTGTAAATGTCAAGCGTCTCAACAAGCAGCATCTTAATGCGTATTTCGTAGAATTATGTCAACTCATAACCATAAAAGCACGCACTCCCCCCCTCCACACTAATGCACATTTTATTATAATTTTATGCATTACTCATGTGCGTCTAACCCTCGAGACAACACCCTTTTTCGCAAAAGCAAAGACTACTAGGTCTGATGACCTCATTTGCATAATGTGCAATTTATGATTGCGGTGGCTATAATCAATGAAAAATGGTTTCCTAAAGCACAAAGACCACAATTAAATGCGTCTCTATTAGTCTCTAGTGTCATTGTAGAGACAGACTACTTCGTAAGCAGACACACAGGAACGTAGATAGTTTTCGTACTTATAGAGAGAGGGATATATGACCGAATACTGTACAAGAATCAGATACAGTCCTAGGGAACATATCTTCCTTAAGTATCTCATTAATATCGTCAATTCTCATAGAGAAATAAGGAGTCACAGTCAATTCTATTGTGGTAAATCTTCCTTCAGCATCTCATAGAGATACTATCTTCCTAAGTATCTCAGAAAATATCTTTAGTTTTCTTTGAGAAATAATAAGTCAGACACAGTTACATTGCGATCTATTTTGAGGCATCTCAGAGAGCAAGTATCTTCAATTCTCATAGAGTAATAAAGAGTCACAGTCAATTCTATTGTGGTAAATCTTCTTTCAGCATCTCATAGAGATACTATCTTCCTAAGTATCTCAGAAAATATCTTAAGTTTTCATAAAGAAATAAGAAGTTGGACACAGTTATATTGTGGCATATCTTCAGGCATCTCAGAGAGAAAGTATCTTCAGTTTTCATAGAGAAATTAGGAGTCACAGACAGTTCTATTGTTGCAAATCTTCCTTTAGTATCTCATAGAGAAACTATCTTCCTTAAGTATTTCAGAAAATATCTTAAATTTTTATAGAGAAATTCGGAGTCAGATACAGCTTTAGTGTTGCAAATCTTCCTTCAGCATCTCATAGAGAAACTATCTTCCTTAAGTATCCCAGAAAATATCTTAAATTTTTATAGAGAAATTCGGAGTCAGATACAGCTTTAGTGTTGCAAATCTTCCTTAAGCATCTCATAGAGAAACTATCTTCCTTAAGTATCTCAGAAAATATCTTAAGTTTTCATAGAGAAATTCGAAGTCAGATACAATTCTACATCTTGCTTGAGCATCTTAACGTCATCTGCTATTATTGAGAAATTAGCAAATTGCGACATTTTCTTATAATTTCTTAGTTCTCATAAAAATATTCCATTCCCATGACATCATGAATCGAATTAATCCCTCCACAAATAAGCCACTGCTTGCTTTAATACATTCTCCACCCCAAGTTCTAATATAATTGTCAACCATTTAGTATACAAATTGACCGCAAAAATCATATACTACTACATGATATATTGTCTGTATATATACAAAATAATTGCATAAATTGTCCGAGACAAAATAAACAATAATAACTACTATCTCGACGAAAAAAAAAAATAGAATACAAAAACTACATGTAAACATTGACACCAATTACAGAATACATTTACGTATAATAAATTGTCACTAATCATATGTCTCTATCTGGTTATAAAATCAAATTAAAAATCACATTGAAAATTGAACTAATCAATAAGATTTCGCAAAATGATGCCAAAAGAAACGACGAGAAAAAAGGCCAAAAGAGTAAATTTATGAGCGTATGAATAATTTGAATACAGACAAAACAAAACGAGAGGTGGTGCTGCAAGGTGGCAGCGCACAGTGGTACCGAGGACAGAAAATGTAACACGATGATATTCAAGAATTTTTGTAAAATGTCGAATGAACGCACAAATGAAAAGCGAAAGTCTAAGAAAAATAATTTGATTTATTTGGATATTTTAGTGCTGGTAAAGCGAAGAGCCTATACAAAACGTTAAAACTACAATTATTTAGTAACAACCAGTTTTTGAAACTTGGGTAAGGTACATATAGACCCCTTGCTAACACGATTTGCTTTAGGTGTTAAACTTCTTAAAAGAATTCAGTTTAGAGCATCATGAACTATAATATATGATAAATACAAAAAAAAACCCCTTATCCAGTTTAGATCTCGAAACTTTATATCTTTTGTATGCACATCTGTGCGGCAGAAGCAATTTAGCATTGTTTTTTTTTTCAAACACTCCAATAAAAATTGTCTGAAAACTAGTGTAGGATGAAAAGTTTTAACTTGTACAGCAGAAGTTAAGAATTGTTAGGAATTTTATGTAGATGTTCCGTATGATCTAAAATCCAAGGTAAAATTTATCTATTTTCCTAATAACTACAACAATAAATATGTTTAATATTATATTAACCACGAGTGAGGAGAGCAGTTCTCTAAGATTAAACTTACATACTCGTCACTTAACCTACATATGCATACATAAATGTTTATAAAAATCTTTCATTGCTTATTCAATCTACACAAAAATAAATTGTATAATAAAATGTTTAGGTGTTTAGCTGGATTCAATACGGCTTAAAATAAATGTATCCACTCGTAAATGTTAGCTCAACAGACAATACAACAATATGTTTCATAAAATTATTTAATAAACGATAACCACAAATTTCTTGCTCGAAATACACAGCTTCAAAAAGCTATTCAATAAAATGTAATTTGGGTGCTAGAAGATTTTAAAGCGAACGAGAAAAGATTTATGATTTAAGTTGTAGTTAATTATTTTTTAGTTTAAACGAGTGTATATCTTAAAGATTTTAAACTTACATGTAAGCTACACGACTGATTTCTTACCAGCTGATATAGTAATATCTCAATTAAAAATATATTTGTTTTCGTTTGTATACTATGTTGAAACCTCTTACTTCATTAGTGCGGAATTTTAATAACCTCACAAGATCCCGACGTTTGTGCAGTAAAACATATGCTGCGCAATATTAACAAAAACTAAAAGAAGTTTTTCTCACTTCTATTCAGGAAATTTGAAATATATTTTTTTACAATTATTTAATACTTTGTTATATTTTTATTTATTTCATTTATTTTTATCTACTTAAAAACTCTCAAGACTACAGCAAATAAATGTTTGCATACGGCTAGTCATACCATACGATCGCGACCACTGTGCAGGGAGATACAGCAGGCGCATTATTGAGGCTTAAGCTCTTGGCCAACAACAACAAACACGGCAAGCCAACGAACTATTTGAACAAAAAAAGCGAAAAAAAAGCTTCGGCCCAGAAGCCGAACAAAGCGAACAAACGCAACGAACAAACACGACGACAAGGCGACAATTCACGAGGCCGACACCGCAGCACCACACACACCTTTTATTTAATTGCCATCAATTATGGTAAAAAGATTAAGAAATCAAAACAAAAACAAGCGCAACATTTTCAAAAGCATGTTCATGTTTGACTGGGTGTGTGTGTGTGCGTGTGTGTGTGGCTCTATTTGTCAGCTTGTGTGCGTGCGTGAGAGAGTGAATGAGTGTAGCTGCTGCACGAAGAATGAGCAGAAAATTGACACGAAGCAAATGAGCGCACACGCACACACGCATTGAATATTCATGAAAGAGCAACACGCACACACACACGCACACATGCCTATGAAATTTGCAAATTGCGAGTAATTGAGAAGATTAAAGTCAAGAGAAGACATAAGCCAAAAAGAAGCAGAAAAATAAACGACAGACCAGGTAGCGTCACTGGCGGCGACACTGTTGACGACTCAAAGCCGAATCAACTCACTGACGAGCGATTAAAAAAAGCCAACTCAAATACAAAAAACATGAAAAAAAATTAAAATTAAAAAAAAATAAACATAAAAAAAAACGTGAACATGAGCACGACGAACGGCCAACTTACAAGCAAAAGCGGGTAACCAGATAGCTTGCCAGCCACTAAATGGCCAACTACCAACAAGCGTTGTGTGGCTGTAGCAACCAACAACTTTTGAGTAGACAAGTTGAAGAGCCAGAAACAACAACGACAACGACAACAATCATAAAAAAGGCAAAAAACGTAAAACAAAAAAAACAAAAAAAAAATCGAAGTCAACCACAACGAGCGAGCACTGCAAACAGAGCGACATAAAATATGTAAATTTGTATGAAATTATGCAAAAATGTCTTAAATACATGTGCAGGCAGGCTAACACAAACACACACTCACACTCACTACAGGGCGGCCAACAGGCTACCAGCAACAAGCCCAGTGGGAGCTGACGGAACGTGGCGCTTTTAAAAAGGGGAAAAATAACCAACCATGCTGTGGGGTTACACAAGTACAAGTTGTTACATTTTGTTTAAATTGAGTTATACTTTAGGTGCCAAAGTACTGCAACTTTTGTTGTTACCAAGAACTTTATAAGCATGTTACAATTTCTCTATTCAAATTGTTTAAATTAATTATAATGCTAATATTGTACAAGAGATTTGCATATAAAATTTGATACGTTTAATGCAATGCCAATTTATTTTCGCAGCAGCTGTAGAATTCTTCTTAATGCTATTTGATTTCTGCCAACGCATGTACGATATTTGCACAAATCCCAAAAGCGTGTGCTTTGCGCATACATTGGGGGATAGAAAAACAACGCAAAAATTAAATCGAATTCAGGTTCAACCAACCTTACACAGACAACATTAGTTTACGTTTGTTTTTTTTGTTTTTTTTGTTGTTATAGATATGTCGAGTGTTTATGCTTGCTTGTCTACTTCACTCTAAGACAGCAATTGCTACAAGAACCTGCTTAAAAAAGTGCAAAATAACTGTGCTAAATTTGAGACAATGGCGTAGTGTAGGGGGATGTGTTGGGTCTATTGTGCCCCCTTTCTTCTAGTTCAAGTTTAATGTTCTCCGTAACTGAGTCAGACCAGTCTGCGAGATATACAACAGGTCTTTCTCAATGAGAAAACAGTTGCCTAGCAGCTTTGCTTTCCTTCATGCACAATTAGTCATTAGGTGGGTGTTCTATTGATACGACATCCTCTTCATATTGTCTTAACAAGCTACATTTTGTGTAAATGCTCGTTGCAGGGAAAGTGGCCTAACGCTCCACAAAGTGAGCTAAGCTGTATCCTATTTAAGGATAGAGCTTCCTTGGAACTTGCTGCTTCAGAGCATACAAATCTTTATGAGTGTCTGAGACCCTCTAAAGATTGTTTCAGTGTCTTGCTCTGACAAAGCTAAAAAAATCCGCTATTTAACGAAAGCGTCATACGAATTGGATCTATACTTATAGATCGATCTATCTATACGACTATTAAAAGAGATATCCTTTTGGTTCGTGACTGGGGAGTTGGCAGCATAGTCATGGGATATAAGAACACAAAGAAAAAGTTAATTATGATGCTCAACTCTCTGATCTATCCAGAAATTACCGAATATTTTTTTTGTGGTATTTTTAAAATACAAAGCCTTTGAGGAACATAAATTTTTACAATTTCTCAAATAACATATACTTCAATTCTGACATATTGCGCTCTCTGCTTTCCTTTCTAAACTAGTTAAGCAAAACACATGATAGTATATTTTAGCAATATCTGCGGAATTTTTTGATTTAAGATAAAAGAAACATTATTTAGAAATTATAAATTTGAGCTTATCCCTACAATCCATACACATTCCAATGATACTTGACGTAACAAAACGTGTACGCACAGTCGTTCCCCCTTGTGCAAAGTCATTCCTGCCACTGTTTCGTGGCCGCATACCGCATACAAAACGTTTGGATAAACGCCATAATACCCAAGCACATACTTTGGTGGGATCATTAAGACTCTAAGGTGGCTTTTGGAGTCGACACAAACGGCTGCTGCTGCCGGCATTGCTGCTTGAGTACACTTTTAGTGCTGTCAATTCCAACTGGGATGAAAATGAGACGAGACCAAATGTAAATAAGAGCGCAGCGTGGTGTTGCTGTTAAGCGAAAGAAAGAAAGAAAAGAAAGAAAGAAAAAAATCACAAGCGCTTGGCTGGCTGAGCGCATGGATGGGAGAAGAAAGCCACAACCAACCGACAAAAGCAGCTAAAAGAAGTTCATGACGACAACGAAAAACGACAAACAACAAGCAACAAATGTGTGCGTGGTGGAAAAGGGGCACACACGGCCGGTGGAGGAGGAGGAGGAGGACGAACAAGTGAGAGAGCACAACTATGGCCCCAAGCAATAAAAGCAAAGGTGGCATTACTCGTGTTGTTGTAGTTGTTGTTGTTATTGCTGGGGCGGGGGTGTGTATTGTATGTTGTGTGTATGTGTGTGCGCGCGTGTGTTTGCATGTAACTGTGTGCGTGTTGTGCCCGAAAGATGTGAAAATCAAAACACGCAGCAGCAAAAGGTGAAACAAAAACAATATGCGCGCCAATATGCGGGAGAGCAGTGTGAGAGCAGGCAATGTTTGTGTGCGTGTGCGTGTGTGTGTGTTGGTGCCATGAATGAGCATTCAAAAGTTGGAGCGTAGAACGCAGTTTGAGCGCAGCAGCAGCAGCAGCGCCAGCAATGGATTGCCTGCTGTTGTTGTTGTTCTTGCTCACATTGTTGTTGTTGTTGTTATTGGTACCGTTGCTGCACAGTGGGACGCATGGCTTGCATTTAGTTAACAATATTATACATTTTAAATGCTAAAGTTTATGGCTTTTAATTTTTAAAATTTTCAATATTTTGTGCATTTGTTAGATTTGATATGTTCAGATAATATAATTGTGAATAACTAAAATTTGAATGATAAAGCTTTAGCCTTTTATTTCCCAATATTTTTAAGATTTTGTAAATTTTTTCCAGTTTATATTTGCAGTATATCTGTGCCTAGTAACAAATGTAAAATATTTTTATTCTATACTAAAAAATATTTGTTAAAAAACAATTTTTGCAAATTCACTTAAAGATAAAAAAAGTGACAAAAAGGGCAGCAAATAACCGAGCAGCAATGAAAGCGGTTATTATAGTAGAGGAACACAAGTTGCCAGCGCAATATGAGCTTGCACATCGCGTTTATTCTGTGAAACAACGACTTCAATATGCTGTTAATGTCAAGTGAGCGCATTCAAAGTATTAAATTTATTTCAATTTATTATTTGCTATGAACTTTAAGTCAATGATAGCTTAAGTGCTTTGTGACAATACTTTCTTGACAGTGGCAGACCTATGAAAATTCGGATTTTGTTGTTTTACTCGTTAATTTTCAGCATCTCTCAAACTCTATAAAATTAGTTAGTTTACGTAAAATTAGTTTTGAAAGGGAATTGTAGCATATATCGATCCAAATATTGGCCATTAAAAAAATTCCAATACGTTCCATGCGATCTCGAATGGCAAACAAAGCTAAGCCATTCCAACTTTGTAGGCCAAAGAGCACAACCAACTGCCTACCCAGGTATGTTTCAAACATTTTAAGCATTTAAAATATTCCACACTCTGACAACACTAATTCGACCACTGTGCGCTGCGCTCTGCTTGCCTCTTCACTTTGTTGCTGTTGTTGTTGTTGTTAGTTTTTCGGTGGTGGATAAGCGAAAGAAGCAAAAAAAGTGACAGCTGCTGCTGTTTTCTGAGAGCAGAAAAAAAATGTATATAGCGCAGTGTAAATATTGCAAATACTCTAATGAAAAATAATATTATGTTAAGCATTTAGGTGTGCCAAACAATGCACAAATAATTTGGCACATTGCGAGGTGCGTACGATAAGTTGACAAGGGAAATATGTCACAATACAAAATATTGTTCAGCCGAGCGTAAAATTCATGACATATGCAATGCGCATCGAGTGCCAACGAGATTTATAAACTAACATTTTGTTGCTGTTTTTGTTTAAACAATACACACGTGTTTGTGTGTGCGAGTGTGTTTGCATTTTGGTTACGCGACCTCAGCCAGGCCGGACCGTACCCGGACCGAACCGAACCGGGCCGTGCCAGGCCAGGCCAGGCCCACCGCAAAACATTTTTAATATGCGCAATTACTCATTTTGCGCTTCAATGTTATTACGCGAGTAGTTTTCACATGCACAAATATACAACAAAATGGACCTAACAGATACAGTGGGTCAAAATTGTGGGTATCTTAATTACGCGAAAATTGGGAAATGTAGATAAAGCTTCATTTTTTTATGATAATGATTCGGTACTAACTAAAGTACTGCATGCCTTGAAGGTTGCATTCTTAATAAGATGTAAATCTTAATAAGATATAAAAGATGAGATTATATTTAATAAGATATTAAGATTTTTATACATCTAAAAGGACACAACAAGGGTTTATTGTTAAAAGCCAGCTAACATTTTTAAACCATCTATAAGGAGTTCGCATGAGAAGTACTCATAAAAGATACACTTTTAATATTTGAATCAAATCGTGACAGAAAACTATTTCACAGTGAAATTTACAGCTTCTCAATATTCGAATAGCATAACTTTTGAAAATACTTAAACTATTTAGAAGCAACGATATAGATAGAAATCCCCCTATGAACGGTTCGTTCAAGTAAAAGTCTACATCCACAGCATGCCTTTGGCAATTATAGGCCAATATATTTTGTATTAATTGTAAACTATTTAATCTAATAATTGTTAAAAGTTTTTAGTTACGATTTGGCAACCAGAATGAATTTTTTTCGAAAGTTCTTTAAGATAGTAAAATTCGTTAAGCAAACTTTATCATCCAAGATATATACAAAATTTGTATAAATTTTAGAGGAAACGTTTTAACTACTAAATTATGGTTTGCCAACCAGAATGAGCCTAAAATTGTTTATGATCCAAAAATACGTTTAAGCAAATTCCCTCAATCAGAATACTTATGCCTCCGGCAATTATAAGGCTATAGAAACATATATTGTATAAACTTTCACATAAAAAATGTAATCTATTAAAACAAAGAAATTTAAGAACTATTAAAATAAGGTTCGGCAATCAAAATGAGTTATTTCTAAAACTGTTGAAATTCGTTTAGGCAGAGGTCCCAATCCAAGACATGTTTCTAGCAGTTATAAGGCCCAAACATTGTATTTTATATAAACTTTAGAGAAAAATATGTAATCTATTTTAATAGATAAACTTAAAACCCAATAAAATAAGGTTTGGCAAGCAGAATGAGTTAGTTCTAAAGATGTTTATGATCAAAAAGTATCCAATTATAAGCGCAAAGAAATATATTTTGTATAAACTTTAAAGTAATCTGAAAGACATATTTTAAGAATTAAGTTATGTCTGAACTCCGATATGTGTCCCAAGGGGTTTTAGCCACCCGAGAGAGTGATTTATATGTATGTCTATGATGGCAAAGTTCCTATAAACAGAAGAACTAAACGGTCGATTTCCGGGTCTTAAGGCTGCTAAAACCATAAAAAAAATCCATAGAAATATGTATCTAAAGATTTATGTGTTTGTCTAACATGAACTAGTTCCTTGAGTTAGCTTTCTTTGTAGATTTTGGTATTAGTTTGAGGTATCTAGGCTGCCAGTAAACTTAATATTAGTATAACGAGCACTAGTTACTGGAGCCTTCTACTCCGTCATACCGCTTATTTTTTTTTCAATATATCAAATTTTATCAAAAAGATTTATAAGCCAAATCTCTTCAAAATCACAATAATTATAAAATAAATACATCCCGAAGATACATTTGTATCTTCATGTTCAGTTTTTGTACAAAGCAATAAATATTTTCCTTCGATTCACTTCAGATGTCTGAGAGATCTACATTTCGCTGCGTTGTTTGACTTATTTGTGACACTGTTCAAAACAGATTGGATTTTGAATTTGACTTTTCAATCGTGGCGCAAACCAACAACAAATACAATAAATGCCATAGCAAAAATGGCGTCAACTGAACAAAAAATATATGATATATTATAATGTGTGTGTATATTTATTTCGTAATTATTCATCATCAACAACAACAACAAAAATCATCATCATAACACGACCGGGCATTAAAAAAGTAAAAAAAAAACGCAAAAACAAATACAAAGGCAACAACAACAATATTAAATGTATCTCGGGGCCAATCGATTTAGCTGCTAGATGTTTTTCATTTTATTGTATAATTTATTAAAAGTTTAAAAGCAATGCTAACGATCAGCGCAATTTTTAAGTTTGCCTATGGCCAGCTCTCTGGGTGAGTGTGTGTGTGTGTGAGTATCTGTGTTTCTGTCAGTATCTGTGTGTGTGTGTGTTTAAGAGGTTGTTTGCATGAGTGTGTGTGTGTGTGTTTCTGAGAGCGCACAATTTGATTTAAAATGAGCTGACAACAAAAACAATTAACTTTAGGTATTCGCACACATTAAAATTTATTTATTGATGCTGGACAGTGGCGTGGTGAATATTTTGGCAATAATGAGCAGGGGCTGTCAAATGAAGCAGAATTTTTGAATGAGCTCAAAATGTATAAATAATTATGGTGGCTTTCTGGAACTATAGTTCTGGGAGAACTCACAGTACTAGAAATTATGTCAGCTTTAAACGAAAAGCAGTATTTTATGTCAAAAACCAACACAGTGAGTATTGTAAATTCAAAAATAAAGTCGAGAAGATATAGTATTAGGCAGACTACGAAGCAAAATTTAGGGTATATAGCCAGAAATCCAATCCTAATTTGAGATAAATTTTAAATAGATGATTTTCAAACAAATTGTATGTCTGCTGCACTAGTTATCTGATAAGAAGTCATCGAAAACAGTTCTGTTGTGTGCATATTGTGGAACAGGGAGTATTTACTTACAAATCGAAGTTTCCTAAACTAACGAATCCATACTAATACAAAACTTTCGAACCAAAAACCGCCGTTTATGTTTAACTTTATATGATTATAATGCTGGAGGTAAAGAAACCTCGAAGTTATTTCATAAAATATTAAAAAATTGAAATCAAAAACAATGCAGGAAATCTTAGCGACAAATATCTGTACTGTGTTTCAATGGGCGTCCTGCCACTCTTTCACGTTCTTTAAACTAAAACACAAAATTTAAGCCGTACTATTTTGCTTTCTAAAA
The DNA here is from genome assembly GCA_035046065.1 of Chymomyza procnemis. Classification (NCBI taxonomy): domain Eukaryota; kingdom Metazoa; phylum Arthropoda; class Insecta; order Diptera; family Drosophilidae; genus Chymomyza; species Chymomyza procnemis. The sequence continues at coordinate 3,696,332 of JAWNOJ010000026.1, forward strand.
CTTTCAAAACTGCTTATAAGAACTAAATCAACTAAAAACTATCTTAAAATTGTTACACAAATTCTAAGAGGTCGTTGAACTAACCAAAATAAGCGTACTCCTAAGCGAAGTGTGAAAATTGAATATTAATTTTGGTGACTCCATCATAATCAGTTTCTTAATACAATCGGGTTATTATAGATACCAGCCCACATTGGGATTAAGGGTGATAAAACCGCCAAGTAACTTGCTGGTAAAGGAGCAGGCCTTTGAGGTTTAGGTTTTCTACTGGAAACATTTTCTTGGCGTTCTGAATAGAAGAAGCACAATATAGATCAAAGTACTGCTATAGTTTACGGATTTTTACACTCATAGAAATCTATAACCTACAGTGTGTTCAAGAATGTAGAAAACTGACGAAGAACAGTTGAAGAATTGTAATAGGTCACTATAGGTGGAGCCAACTCCTAACTAACTGGCGGATTCTGCAAAGAGAACGAGGAAACTGCGCGGCATATATTATGTTGGGAGCTTGCGCAGCGCTAATGCGGGAAAGTAGGAGGATCATAAGCTGTCATATTAAGCAAAATAATCCTGTATAGATTGCATGGGATTTGGAGATATTGTCTAACTTAAAAAAAGGGAACACAATATACATACAGAAAGCGCTCAACAATAATAATAAATTTTTTTTTCCTGCAAAAGCATCGCTGACAACAATATGCAATTGACACGAAAATCTCAAATAACACAAAGCTAAAAGTACAGAAATCACGCGTTTTGTAAGAAGGGAAATAATTATTTAACTGTGGAATACTCTACAAACACTTTTAAACTCTGGAAATTGTTCATTAACATTTAATATTAAACCTAAACCTATGGGTATACTTTTTTTTAGCAATCAATCGTTGGTTCAGACCGAATACGAAATCATGATTTGGAGTTGGGTGAGCAGCCAACCTGTCTCCGAGTCATTGCGGCTTCTGAATGTATACCCAGTCAGTAAGGACTGTATCCCGATTGTAAGGCTTGTCCCAGATAGTGCACTTTTTTGCATCGTAAAACTAATCTTTTGCAAGTGCTAGGAGTATCAATTTTTTTTGCAATCAATCTTTGGTTCAGACCAAATACGAAATCATGATTTGATGTTGGGTGAGCAGCCAACCTGTCTTGGAGAGGTTGTGGCTTTTGATTGTATCCCCCGGTCAGTAAGGACTGTATCCCCTTTGCACCTTTGCTGCATCGTAAAACTGATCTAAGTGCTAGGGGTATCAATTTTTTTTGCAATCAATCTTTAGTTCAGACCAAAGACGAATTCATGATTTGATGTTGGGTGAGCAGTCAACCTGTCTTGGAGAGGTTTTGGCTTCTGACTGTATCCTTCAGTCAGTAAGAACTGTATCCCCATGTAAGGCTTGTCCCAGATAGTGTACTTTTTTGCATCGTAAAACTGATTTTTTGCAAGTACCTAGGGGTATCCCTTTTTAGCAATCAGTCATTGGTTCAGACCGAAATCATGGATGAGTTCTCTCGAAAGTAGCCAACCTATCTGCGAGAGATTGCTGCTTTTGAATGCATCCTCCAGTCAGTTACCAATTGTTTTGACAGTGCCTCGTGCTGATTTTAACTCAAAGCTGCAGGTAGTACTTGGAATTGTTGCTTAAGGCGCACTGCTTGCCAAACTGTCTTCCCCCCCCGGGACTACGCTACTGCTGACAGTCAGTCACCAGACGTTTGCACTTGTGACAGTGCTCCAACTTTAAGTCAAAGCTGCAGAACTCTACTTTTAGCAGGGGCCCACTGCCACCCATACTGTCTCACCCCCCTTGACTACACCACTGCTGTTGTCATTACTAGGCCCGCTGTGTGTGTGTGTGTGTGCAAGTTCGTGTGTCTCAACGTTTTGTTTTTCATTTATGTGGCTGATTTAATAGTCGCCATAATACACAGTAGTACTATGTACAAACAGTAGTACATATATACCCACATGCCTACACATAAATATAATAAATAAAGTAATAAACGACGTAGATACAACTAACAGTACAAGTTGTATGTAGATGGCTGCAGATACTTTTCTTTTTTTTGCTAGAAATCTACAAGATACGCAAAAATATATTTTGTTTTTGGCAAACTTGCCGGTAATTGTTTATACGTATGCAATTTTTTCTATTTCAAATAGTTTAGCTAATTTATTATTACAGCAACAACTACGCAAAAAGTTATGAATCTAATTTAGCAATAAATTTTGTTTTTAGTAGACAAAAAAACAAAAATACAATTATCACAAACTACTTTTCACATTGTAATCGTAGGTGTTTGGTGTATATGTATGCATGTGTATGTGTTTGTGTATGTGTTTGTGTGTGTGTTTGTGTGTGTGTTTGTGTGTGTGTTTGTGTGTGTGTTTGTGTGTGTGTTTGTGTGTTAGTTAAATGTCAAAATGCAATAGAATGTGAAATCAATGGAGGTAACGTTTGTGGCGGCTGGCAGGCACAGCGGCCACACAGCTGACTCATCGCGAAATGAGGCAAAAAAATGCGTTGACAACGCCGCCACCGCCACCGCCGCCGCCCCCAACGTACAAACTGTTATAATTTTTTGTAATTACCTTTTGTTGCAGCCGCTAACTGTAGTTGTTGGCATTAACGTTTGACCGTTATGTCAGCAATGCTCTCTCTTTGCATTTGTTTCTCGCGCTTTGACTTTTTGCATTTGTTACAATTTGACGCTTTTTGTTGTTGTTTTGCCTTACTTTATTTTCTTTTTTTTCACTTATTGCACTGCACACACACACGCATTTAACCGACTGCCTTTATTTTTTTTTTCTTACTTTTAATTTGATTTTTTGGGCTTTTCGGTTTAATTTTTCTTTTTGCGTTTTTTATTTTCGTTCACTTATTTCTTGGTTTTTGCTTTGACTTTCACATTCGCCTGCTTGGCGCGCGCTCTCTCACGCGCAATAATTCCCTGCTCAACATTTCCCTCCACGGCACAACACAACAACAACAACAACAAGAATAAAAAAAGAATTTTATTTCCCTACACTAAATAAAATTTCCCACGGCTGCTGCTGCTTTGCGTGCACAAATCAGGTTTGCAACATTTCATTTCAATTTTTCACACATTAAATATGACTCAATTCAAGCACATTTAACACAAAACACTGCCGCAGACACTCACGCATACACTGTACTATAGTTTATGAATTATTTTTGACATTTTTCACGTTTTTTCGACGAAAATTCTGCAGCACTCGAGGAGCAGCAAACAACACGGAACGGCGAAAATGTTAATACAGTGTGTACACACGAAATGCGGCTAACAGCGTATGGCTAACATTGTGGGAGATTAACAGCGTGCGGCCGTGTTGCATGGCAATGTTATCGATGTGCAGGCACTTGTTGGCGCCATCTATTGTGTGAGCAGTGAGTGTTTGCCAAATGGAAACAGCTTAATTTTACGAAATTTCAAGTAAACATAAAAAGTTCAAGTGCTACATTCCGCTTGCTTGCCGCTGAAGCGCATAAATAGCAATTAACGCGTAAGACCTAACGGCAACACTGCTTTATGTAGCTGCACTGCTTTGACAGCAGCTAAGCTTGCAAAAGTTGCCGCTAGTGTGTTGACTGCTTGAAAACACTCTTCGTGTAAGTTTAATTATTTATTACAAATTATGTTTGAAACAATTATTTTAATAAGTTCTAAAGCATTCTAATTTGTTTTAGCTTTATATATAGTGCATGTGTGCTCACTACAAGCAGCTTAACTGCTACAGATAGACATTAATTTGAAATGAGTTTTTAGCGCCATCTGTGTTTTATTAGCCACACTTGCAGTTGCGCTGCTTGCTCAGTACTGCTATAACTGCTTGTTGGCACAATAACTTTTACTCGCTTTTTATATAAATTTTGCTTAAAAATGACTTTAACTGCGTATTCATTTAATGTTTTGCTTAATTAGTTAATTAACTAAATTCATTATTAATAACCAAGCAATTAATCTTGCATCAATTGTAAGTCTGACTAGCTGCTGCAAATCAAACTGCTGGCGCCATCTATGAGATATTGTTGACACTTCGTTTAACTGCTTTGTAATGTTTGCCGAACTGCTTGTTTTAACAGCATAACTATCAAGGTTGATCGATATCGATAACTTATCAATTTTTAAACTTTCTCGTAATGCCAAATATCGTTACAGTTTTTTTTTTTCCTTTTTTTTAATTGTTATTTTTTAAGCAAAGAAACAGTTATCATAATTAACCTTAAAATTGCTAATGGCTTAACTAATACCACCCCCAAAAATAAATATCTAATATTATATTTAAATGTATACAAAAGTAGAAAGTAGGACATTGATTAAGAAGAAGAAAGCACATTCAGGTATTGCCTCCCTTTCAGCCTTCGTGCCGTTCGGGTCGTCGCCAAAGACGCAGCTAGAGCATTTGAATGCGCACGCAGCCTGTTGTTGTATCGGCTGGTGTGCTGGTTGATTTGCTCGGCGCCCATTACCAGGTTTAGGTCCCGATGTAGAGCTTCACCTCGAATATACCATTCGCATGCAGTTATGAGTCTGTTGAATTTGCTTTGGAAAGTTTGTGTTTTTTTTCTGTTTGAGGCTGCGGCCATCGCCCATATTTGTGCACCATACTTCCAGGAGGGCGCTATAAAGGCATTGTAAAGTGCGCTCTTGGCAGTCGGCTGTTTTTGTTTAAGACCCAGTTGAGTCTGGCCGCTTTATATCTGCAGACTTTAAGAATGGCCTGTATATGAGGCTTGAAGGTTAGCCGCTTGTCTAAGATGATTCCCAGATACTTTGCTTCTTGTGCAATTTCTAGCACTTTGCCATTTAGCCAAACGTTGGGGGCACGCTACTTCTTTTTCGTTCAGCATAATATTCCATCTCCGGGCCCAGCTCTCAAGAAGATGGTGATATTCTTGCACAGCATCTGCAGCTTCATACTCACACGACGAGGAGTAAAACATGCAGACGTCATCTGCATAGGAGGCAAGGCCGGGTAAAGGGATATCAGCAGTATACACTGAGTATAGGAGCGGACCAAGCACGCTTCCAACACGTGTGTGTTGGAGATCGCCGATCCAACTTGAACTTGAAATTGCCTGTTATCCAAATATGACTTGAGCATCGCGTAATAAGAGGCTGGAAGGCTTCTTTTAATTTTGACAAGCAGGCCAACATGCCACACTCTGTCAAATGCTTGCTTGACATCAACAAATACTCCATTGCAGTATTCCTTATTGTACTTTTGCTAAATGTTTTCTCTTGCACAAACATAATATACTCTTTATACCATAGAGCGCAGCGTATATTGCTCTCTAACTTTGAATTAAATTAGTCAAAACGTTATTCCACGGATTCGAACTCAAACCCCTAAACTGGAACATATTTCCAGTGAACGAACGGCTTACATAGAAATTCTTGTGCTGCTGATTGAATAATTAATATCATTTATTGCCCAAGTGTTGATGTCTTCAGGGGCTGCGTTATATACTTTTTGTATGACTAATGAGCTGGAGGACCACCAGCGCTACAACATCGTTTTGAAATGTTTCAACCAGCTGCAAATATAATACGCTCGGGATTGAAGTTTTGAAAAAGGCAAAAATTGATATAAAATCTTTTTCGTTTTGGCAATCTTAGTTGATGCTCCGAATTTCGGATATATTTTGATTTTAAAAAGTTTTTAGCAGATTAAGACTTTTGAATGAACTATCTAAGTATCCTTAGGCTACATCAGATGAAAATGCAACAGAAATTTGCAGCAACGAGATGTCTATGTATTTCTTCAGAGCCGATAACAAACTCCTCACCACATGAGGTTAGAAACGTGCACAAAAAATCTTTGATTCTTGCATTTTCTGTAGGTAGTACCAAGACTACCGTCTAGGATTTTTAAATCTTCTCGCAGGTCGTTAGATTCTGACTGTTGAAAACTTTTGAAACTCGAATTCCCAAAGCAGACTTCACGTTTGCGACTAATCTTAATATAAGTTTTAGAGTATAATATTGCTTTACCTCTTCTGTGAGAAGAATTGGAGGAAAAGAGTGAAATCTGCAAATTTCCGAATAAAATATTCGCAGTTACTTTACAGTCTATACAATAAGTTTGTTGAAATGATTAAGTTAACCAACATTGAGCAACCCTTTTAGTGTGGGATACCTCCATATTATGACAGATTTTCATATTCTCGATCGTGCTTGCCAATTTTAGATGTTGACAACTCGACAACTCCCATTTATCATGACGAATCCGATTTTCCGCAGTGCTGAACATTGCATGGAATAAGTTTTCAAAGCGCCGGAATCTGCATATTCCAAAAAGACAAACATTGCTGATATTTGAATAAAGTGACCACTGCAAACAACATGGACCTTCAGCAAGTACAGGCCCTTGCGCGCTTTTTCCGCAGCCCTCATTGCGCTGCAGCCGAAATTCGCGCTACCCTCACCCAATAATTTCACAATTTCGATTTTCTTCAATTTTTGCGATAATTTATTCAATAATTTTCTTTTTTTTTTGGTTTTTGTATTATTTATATTATGATATAATAAATTTATGCACTATTTTATAGTATTCGTGTTTAATTTTATGTATTTATATGCAATGTAACATTATGCGACCTTTTTGGAGCCGGCGATTTTAAGCCCTAGCGTTTCGTGCGCGTTTTGCGCGCGTTTCTTGCTTTTTATGACAATTTTTGGAGCAAAACATTTTTATTTATTTCTTTTGTTATTTTTTATTTTGGTTTTTGGGGTTTTTGGCAGTTGGATTGTTGAAGGGAATACAACATACAACGTTTCCAGGATACGTATGTAAATGATATAGGCGTTTGTGTGCCCGTGTGTGTGTGTGTGTCTCGGTACACAACGCTTTGGCAATATGTTTCGTTTATCATCATATCACACTGGCTCAAGTGCGTCCACTTTGGAAAAACATAAAAAAGCGAAAAACGATAAGGAAACAGAAAAAAAATTGAAAACAAATTTTTCAAAAAATGCGAAATAATGCCTGGGTAGCAAACAACAAGTAACGCGAGTCAGCGAGTCAGTGGTTTGCTTTAGGCGGCATATACTGGGGGAGTGGGGCGGATTAGGGGACACCTGTAGGAATACATGATTGCCGGCACTCGCTTAGTATTGATATCACGCCTGCCACAGCAGCCTACAGAGACCAAGTAGCAGCAACAAAATCTGTGGCCACGCGCATTGTGTGCCCAGCCTGCAGGCGTTGGCCATGTTACGCGCCGCCTCCTCTAAGCCTATAAAGCAAAAACAAACAGGTTGGTGGTGAGTGGGGGGTCAGTGTTGGGCTGCAGGCTGCAGCGCCTTGACTCACCGCCAATGAAATTCAGCTGATCATCGTTGCTGGACGAGGCGCCCGGGTGCAGTTTGATTTCTGTGCCAAAACAAAGCTCCTGTTAGTTAAGCGGCTGAGGCTGAACGGATAAGCCATTGTTAGACTTACCATATAGCCGCAGTGTGCCCTCGGCGCGGCCCAGTGAGTTTGTGCTGACGCAGTGATAGGTGCCCACATCGGAGGCGGAGAAGGAACGCACCACGAGCAGCATGATGCCGCGATAGCCATCGCGTTTCTCTGTTATGCCGTATTTGGGTCTAATCAAATGGAGCGCAGTGAGTGAGTAAGTAGCTGACGATGCATGGGGATTACTCTGGCAGCTTGTGGTACTTACCCGTCCAGCAGCATTTCTGGTCCGGGTGAGCCGGACTCCAGATTTGTGGATATGCCTGGAAAGCCATTCGTTGTGCGTGCGCCCTTCAGCCAATAGGAGACAGGCGATGGTGAGGCTTCGACTTGACATTCTAGTTGCACATCGGAGCCAAGTGGTGTGCCCAGTAGCTGGCTAGGTGCACGTACCATGGGCGCAACTGTGCGGGAAGAAAAAAATTGTGAACGATAAGTAAATTTTTGGAGTTCTTGGTGGAAGTTGTAGTGAAAAACTCTTGCCCAAAGCAGTGGTCCGCGGGCTTAAGTTAAAAAATAAAATAAATAAAAATTACTTATAATATTTACTTATTTTTCAAGTTTATTTTAGAAGAGAAACTATTTTTTAATTATTAAAAAACAAAACTTGCAAGTTTTAAGTCTTTTTTTTTAAATTTTTAGAAAAAGTATTTTGTATTTAAGAGTAATTATTTAATTTTTGTTTATTTTACTTTTTATATATTTAAAAATAATAAAATATATTAAGTTTATAAGAAATTAAAGACTGTAAGTTGTTAACTTAAGCATTAATTAATTTTTAATTTAATTTATAGAATTATTTGTTTAGTTTGCAGTAATTTTCAACGAATAATTCTATAAATCAGATAAAAAATTTAGTGCTGCCTAAAAAAAAAAAAAATATTAATAACTTACAATATTTGCTTATTTTTCATGATTATTTTAGAAGGGAAACTAATTTTAATTATTAAAAAACAACATTTGTAAGTTTTAAGACATTTTTTTTTTAATTTTACGTATTTTAGAAAAAGTATTTTGTTTTTAAGAGTAATTATTTAATTTTTGTTTGTTTGATTTTTTATATATTTAAAAATAATAAAATATAATAAGTTGATATGAAATTGCAAGACTGTAAGTTTTTAATTTAAGCATTAATTAATTCTATAGAATTATTTGTTTAGTTTGCAGTAATTTTGAACGAATAATTTCATAAATTAGATGAAAAATTTAGTGTTGCCTAAATCAAATTTAAAAAATGCTTAAATTTAAATACTTTATATAAGACACACTATATTTTTTAAATTTATTTATAAGGTAATTTTAAAAAAATGATTTTTTAATATAAAATTTCGATAATCATTGAAATATGTTATACTTTTTAAAATTAATTTTGCTTGGTTTTTCCTAACTTTGTCTATAATTTGTCAGCATTTTTTTCTAGTTGCTGTTAAAATTCGCATTTCAGCGCGCGAAATAAATTTATAGTTTTTCTCACAAAAAAATTAATTAAATAAAAAAATTTCAGCTAGTATCTCTCCCACAATGAGCTGTCTTAAATTCGAAAAACCTTGACATTACTTACACTGCACGCTGAGGGAGACGCGCTTACTGACCGCCGGTGGCACATCGTTGGAGGCAATGCACAAGTAGGCGCCCATTTGACGACGCTCCAGACGCATCAGCTTCAGGGATTCACCATGGTAGGCATCAACTGTGTGTGTGCGTGTGTGTGTGTGTGTGGCAGTGGTTTGCATTATAGTTTATCGATTATTTTTCTGTATTACATTATTGCATTCACCTTTATTCAGCTCACGGCTTCCCGGCTTTCGCACGAGTATCATTTCGCCATCTTCCCGGCGCCAAATGACGCGTGGCTTGGGATTGCCCGTTGCCATGCATATGAGCGTGGCATCCTCGCCCTCCTGTACCGCAAGGTCGGCGGAGGACTCTTCGTTGATAATGTCCGGAGGAACTGGGTGAGAAAAAAAAAAAAGAAACGAAAGTAGGACAATGAGATTGAAATTGTGCGTAGTTGCTCTTTAAAGTGGCCATAAGCTGCACTAAGATGCTTTTATGCCTTTTAAATTAAATATTATTTTAATTAAGTAAATTTTTGTGTGTTTAAAAGTTTATACCGGGCATTATGATGCAGTTCCGGAAACTTTGCACTTTTTAATCTTTAAATTTAATGAAAAGTACCAACTGTGCTTGTAGTTAAAATTAAAACTGTTGTTGACTTAAAAGTCATCATCTTGTACTTAGGATGCAAAATGGTAGATGATTGTTTTTTGGTACGTAGAATGCATAGATAGCTCTTTAACTTTTTAAGCAATTTTATATACTTTAGATTTTTAGTATCGTTTGCTACATATCAACAGTGGAGTATTTAGTAGTTTTTTTTTTTGTAGATTTTGTCGAAGTAAATGACTGTGTGCTGAAGTCTTCTCTGCTCTTAAAATTTCTTAATTTTTCACTGATCAATTGCATTCAGCTACTTATACTTAGTTTTTAAGAACTATTTTCATATTTCTCTATTATTTCATGTTTTATGACTTGTTTTGTTTAACCTTGTTTGTCTTCTAAATTAAATATTATTCGCTAACTCATCATCTTTTTTAATAATTAAGTCTACATCATCTCATCATAATTCTTTCATTTTTTTCTTCTAATAGTCTTGCATTATTTTTCTACAACTTTGGGTAGCTAATTGTTTATGATGAGATAACCATCGTCTTTTTGTACCTTATGAAAACTCATCTTCATTGTTCATTTACTAGTCTTCTGAGCAAAGCTTGAAAATCTTCTTATACTCAGCACATAAAGTAATGATTTTTATTAATTTTATTTATTGCTTTTATTTGTTTTTTTATTTATTTTTATATTTAAACAAATGCTGTTACTTAAAAATCTTCAATCGTCTTCTAATCCGTTTAGCTTTCTCCGACTTTGCTCTTGTTGGTTTTCAAAGTTTAAGTATCCTCCCATTCTTTCTTTTTTTCTCTTATATAATTATTTCAAATGCTTGAATATGCATTTTTTCACCAAATATAATGATGGAACTATGCCATCTAGCTAGGCATTATTTCTGTAAGAGCTGATGGGATAATCTTAATTTTGATGACTTACACAATCTTTTTCTTTTATTTTGAATACCTTACTTTTTTCTATTATAGTATCAACTTAATTTTATTTTTCGTAAATTGCAATCATCTGTGGAAATAGTTGGTCTTTAAGGTATGATCATCTAATTCTCATATATAATTTTTCATCTGGTATCAGTGAATGGCAAACATATTCTTGTCACTGTTTACCCATTTCTTCTGACATAATTTTCTTCAACTTAAATACAATTGTTTTTATAAATGACATATTTATTGTTTAAATAAATAAAAAACATTTTCTAATCACAGCTTATTTTGGTAAATGTTTTGCAATTGTTCCCATTTCTTGTTATTGCATGGAGTTTGCTCATTGATTTTTGGGTTTCTGTCGCTACTGTGCTGTGCCAGGTCTGCCTCTACCTCTGGAGCCTTGAGGATTTCACTCCAGTACTGCGTGGGGGATTTCTTCGAATTTTTTGCGTTTGGTATAACCCAACCATCTGTATTTGCGCTTCGCTCTTTCTTTTTCAACGGGCTTTTCCCGCTAACTTCCCACTGTCATTGGTTCGATATAGTTCTGGGCCCGTAGATGCGTCATATGATACGCAAGCAATGATTAATCAATGTTTGTAGTCTTTAGTTGAGCCAGGTCTCACAACCGCATAATAGGACAGATTTAATGCAAAAGTTAAAAATTTGAATATTATTAGTCTTCTAATTGACGGAAGTTTTTTTTTGCTCGAACGCAGCTTTGGCTTTTTAGATACTTCTCTCAACATCCACTACAGTTGCTTCATTCTGCGTTAATTGGCTGCCGAGGTACTCGATTTTATCTACTTTAAAGGCAAATATTTGTTCATAAGTCGCTGAGTCTCCTCATAGTCTTCGTAAAATATAAATTTCCGCCAACTTACACTATTTTCAACCAATAATTTGATTAAAGTTGACATAACGCCTTTATGCGTTCTATAAACACTATTATCTGCAGAGTGTTTTTCGTAGAAGTTTCTTACTTGCCGTCATTAAATCACCTGTTCACCCTTTGTTTTCGAAATAATTTTATGAATTTCTAATCTTAATCCGTAGTTTTTTTTTACAATATTTTTGGTACTTTCTTGCACCTTTCACTGCTTACTTAATGTTTTATAAAAAAAAAAACCTAATCTATTCACAACTCCACTTTGAGCTTTTCAGTTTCCCAAGCCACAAATAACATCTGAATACACTCACCTTGCACATCGATGCAGCCAACTTGTTTCTTCATGGGACTAGTATTTATTTGGCACATATAGCAACCACGATCACTCTCACGCAGCTTGCTAATCTTCAACTTCCACGTATGCATATCCTGATGCATAACACTAATCCTCGCATTATGCGTTACCACACGTCCTTGCAGTGCCAACACTGTCTGATCCGATGCTCTCAGCCAACCCACCTGCGAAAAACGTCACAGCTTAGTTGAACGTCACAGTGCCCCTGCCAGCCACAGTGCAGCTAGCTAACTTACCTTATTTTTGCCCAGATTGCGCACGGAACAGGCTAGTATGGCCTCACGTCCCGCTGGATATGTGACATTATTTATAGTGCCAATAAATTCCGGATCCGGATCCAATTGTGAGCTTAACTCTGCAAGAGACAAACAAGATGTTGAGAAAACCAAATGGTGTTTGTTTGCAGTGGCTTGAGCAGCACTCCACCTTACCATGTTGATTTTGTGTAACCGCGTGAACGCACTTGCTGGCGGCCATTAATAAAATCACAATGAGCGTATTCAAAATGGCTGCGCCCTCCATTTTGTTGCTGTTATGCATTGCGGTTTGATTTGTTTGTGCTGCTGCTCTCTCTCTCTCTGGCTCCCTCTCGCTCTCTTTCTTTTTTAACTAGTTTTTATTTGTTTTTGTTTTTATTCTCTCGACTCATACATATGTATGTGTATGTGTGTGTGTGTGGTTGTCTGCTTCGCAATCACAGCAGTACAGTTAGTTGCTGCTGTTGTTGTTGTCGTAGTCGTCCTCGTTGTTGTTGTTGTTGTAACGTTGCTGTTATTGTAATTTGTATGCACTTGTCTTTTATTTTGTTTTTCGAATTCAGCTGAAAAATCCGATTTGCATTTGAATTTTCTATTTGCCTCTTGCTTTTCTGGGTTGTTGTTTGATTTCAGTGCATTTTCAAGTACATTCTATTGACAGCTGCAAAACAAAAAGAGAGAGAGAGAGAAAAAAATGGAATAAAATGTTGAAGAACGCACAAAATAACATCAAGCAGCAGTGTATATGCTTTAGGAATAAAAAAAAATATATATATATAAAAATAAATTCAGGATTCACAAGAAGAAAACAGATAAGTCCGTCGAAGTTCGATGCTACAAAATTTACATATTCTTCGTTTTTGTTTTTAAATATTACCAAAACTATTTGTAGACTTACGACATGGAGCATGCATTTATTTTATACGAATTTGTCAAAATAAAAAATAATAAATCAAACAAGAAGTACGAAAACAAACATGCTGCACTGCAATATGGTAGAAGGTTTCCTACGCTGAATGAAGCAATTAACCAGCTCATTTTATAAAATAAAATGTTTAATTGGGCCCTTTATCTTTGAACTCAGTAAAGCTTCTTATGGCTGTCAACCAGTCGGCATCCAAAGCAATCTCTGTCGCAAATCTCCTGGGTAGGTAGCTATCTTAGCATGCGCAAAATAGTAAGCTAATGTGTACAACGACTCGTCCGAACGATAAATGGTTGTGTGCAGTAATTGGTTCCCTGCCTCGTAAAAAAAAATTATCTAGAGAATCTAGAAAATAAAAGCATCGGATAAGTTTATACCCATTGTTGGGAGCCACCGCATACGAAAAAAAGACTACGATTTTTAACTTGGAATGACCAACTGGAGAAGGCGCTCAAAGTAGGTGCGTCTGGCGAGAGCTACTTAGGTTAGGCCGTAATTATTATATAGTAAAGTAAAGTGCGTCCGCTTTTATATGCTAGTTGTGCTAGTGCTAGACATCAGTGCACCGACCTTGTGATTCAGAGGCGAGTACGCTACCACTACGTTACCGAGGTCAACCGTCTTTCGAATTCACACATAAACTGTAGATTAGAGATCCGTAGAAATCGCCTTAAGACGTCTTATATTATACATTCTTTTTTAAAACTACTTTGGAGCTTATGCTTAAACATAATTATATTTTTATTACAATGATTTCAATAAATTTATGCCAGTGAAGACAATTTGCTGCCGATAAGTGTCTCCTATACTTGCGAAACGAATATGGAAATAGAACAATTTCAATAAAAGTGCAAACCAAGAGAAATTATATTAACATAAGCACCCGGAAAATATATACAGGATGCCTTATAGGAAACTCTGAAAGTTTTTCGGGAAACATACTTTGGTTATTTTGGTGTGAAAGTCCTTACGCCATTAATTGTGGTGCTGCAGAAATCTTCAGACACATGTAAACGTATTCCACAGCTGGACCTACAGAAGACCTATCACTTTTTACCAAAATTTGTTTAATAATTAGGTAGAATTTTCTCAAATACCTTCGAACCAATTTGTGTGGGATAAGTTCTTTTTGAAGTCCCATGTTCCAGCTTTAATAGCAAACAAGGTTTTAAAAAAGTTGACTACTTATGTTGCAGATTCTTCAAACTCATGCGTGAAATATAAATCTTTGCCGCAAGCATACCCCGAGGTGTCAACATACTTTTCTACAAGTGTTGGGCTTGGCAGTAAATGAAAATAAAATCCACTACCCAATATCAGCCTTCAACGCGGGCTTTGATTATCTAGAAACCAACGCAATCACAAAAAGTCATATCATATGAACGATAATAACCTTATCCAGCAAAAGTTCCTTAATAGGCAATAATGACGAAGAGCTATATCTCATGAAACAATAATGACTCTAAAGAACTATTGTATAATCTTATCTTTCTGAGAGTTTTTAAGGCGAAAATCATTCGTAAGATTTCAGGACCTTATCGTCTGAATAATAATTATAATGTGTGACGTAGAATCGACGACAGAGCGCATTTCTGATCTCTCTGCATCAATAATACATATTATTTTTATTTTTTTTACCTTTGTCTTGCTATGATTAAGGATTTTTAAAATTTGCTACAAACTTGCTGGAACGGGAGACACAATGGCAAAAGTACTTTTTTTGAGTTATAATTCAACATACAGCGTTGCATCTGAATATTTTAAAAAATTTAGCGATATTTTCATTTTGGAATATAAGATTTTGTGTCACTTTTATAGGTGTAGAAAGCATTAGAAGCAATTTGCAGTGCTAGAAAGTGCAGAAGAAGAAAGGAGCAGAAGCATAGGAGATCGCAGCAGCAGTTTGAGAGATCAGAAGTCCAGACGATCAATTATTGCAATGAATGAATCGTAAGCATAAGATAGTCAAGAGCAGACACTGATCAAAAGTTATTTTATTCATCTCAAGTTGTTAAGGAATCGCTAGCTTTGACATTTATTCCATCTACTTTACGAAAATTATCACTAAGCACAACTGTATCGACAACTGTACCGACCTTATATATAGCAAACCTATGTAAGATATAGAAAAAGATCATCCAGTTCTATTCTTTCAAAAATTTATACAAACGCTCATCAACAGCATAGGCGTCATAAGCGAACTTCAACGCAAACAGCAGTACGATTTTACTGAACAGATTAACAAGATCTTCCTAAGGCAACCATTATAAGAACTTAGTCTCGTTGCAAAATGTTACATTTTCTGTACATATTGTCGCGGCTCTCAAGCAGCTCAAAGGCTTTTGTATAATCATAGCAACCAATCTCATATACCCTTCATCATATATATACAACAAAATAATAAATAAAAAAAACGGGGGGGAAAAAACACGAGAGAAACAAGTCGACTTTATGGAATTATGCGATATGCCGGGTCTAAACTTGATTATGTTCAGCGTTGCACAATTTGATGCTGCATGCTTTTAGGCGCAGCCAATATAAAGGCCAACAGCAAAGCACAACAACAACTACAACTGCAACTACAACAACTTCCGACGAACAACTACAAAGTAAAGGCAAATGCAATTTTCAACACAAACAAAAATTTATGACGCCGTCACTGGCAGTTTCTGCCACGTCTCAAACCCTTGCCATCGCCATCCCCATGCCTATCCACAGCCCATCCACAGCCGGCTGCTGCTAGCCAAGTTGTTTGCAAGCTCTTTATAAAGAAATTGTAATAAAAGAAAAGGCAAAGGTTAAACCGAGCAAAAGCAAAGCAAACTAAAGCAAAAAGTGGAGGGAAAAAAGAAGGCAGCAAAAGAAAAGGTGCAAAATATGAATGTAAATATTAAAAAAGTTTCAAGGCACAAAAACTAACGAGGTGTTCGCGTATTCGCGCCTTGCATCGCCCGCACACAGCGGTGCTGCCACACAACCACACAACACAGCTGCCTTCAGCTGCCACTACCTCTCCAACACTCTCTCTCACTCTCACTCTGCTTTCCCGGCCATGCCCCAATATTCGTTGCATTTCGACGCGCTGTAATTTAATTTGTGTGTGAAATTGAGCGCTCTCGTAATAGTAAATTTGCACTAAACCAGTTAGCAGTTAGTAGTAAGTAAGCCATGGCCAGAACAGTTGGACGGAACGTTCAGACGACAGACGTACGACGGCGGAGTGCGCTCTGCGTTGTACTGCAAAGTTGTGACGAGGTGTCAATGCGATGCCTCAAGCGGAAATACATGCATGGTACAGATATGGCTGGCGCTGTGTGCGAGGGGAATAACAACATGGCGGCAAATGGCTGACTTGCTCGCAAACATTACTTAACTCTGCACTCACACATGCATAAATCTATATATATATATATGTATGTGTGTGTGTATGCTGCATGTGTGCGGGTTTAAGTTTATCAGAGTTGTTGTTGCTTTTGTTGTTGCTGGGAAATGCAACATACGAAGCAGCAGCAGCAGCAAGCAAATTGATAAAGTTGCAAATAACTAATAGCTGTATTTTGTTTTGTTTTTGAACTTTTTTTTATTCGTTGCAAAAAGTTTCACACTTTTGTCAATTAACTAAATCGATAAATTTGCAAGCGAATAAAAATATATGCGCTTTTTTTTTCTGGTCACACTAAAATGTAAAGTGTCACCAGCTGCTAGTTTGACGATATTTATAATTGAATTCGCGCGTTGAAAAGTTGTAGCTTTTGAGTTCTTATAGTTTATTTTATTGTATCGGGTCTACCTATCTTTGAGCATCATTCAGATCGTTTGAAAGCAAAGTTGTGGTAGGCCATGGTACAATTATGCAGGTAAAGTCGCGGAACTCTATAAGCCTTAGATTTTGCTGTTAATGACAAATGTTAAAGTGCAGCAATGTTAATGCTCTGCTGTTGCAGCCGAAAAAATAGCCATTGTTATGTTAAATAACAGAGTCTGTAAAAATAAGGCATATGTATTGGGTAATTTTGCCGACGACTTTACCTTTATAATTATACCATGAGAGCAAGCCAGAGTTAACATCAGCAGATGCGGCATTTAAACTGATCATTACCTTTGCCCGTGACTATTGTTACTGGTTCAGGCGGAGCATGAAGATATCTAAGTTATGGAAGAGAACAGGGACCTCTTGTTTATAGTTGAATTGAAATGGCGGTGTTTTGAATTAATAGAGAATTTCCTAGGTAGCTATGCTACTGCTACTGCAAGTGCACCACTGCTGCTGAATGGAAACGAGCCAGCTACTTTCGGGTTTTGAGCGAAGTACGCTACCGAGGCCTAATCCTCTAAGTATTCCTCTAAGTATATTTGGAGCTATGGTATGTTTAAGAACTTTTGTCAGCGACAATTGAAAACAAACTTTTGAGAGAATTTCGCAAATTTGCACGGCACCTATGTATATTCAGAGTCAGTCCACCTCTCATAAAACAATAAGAATTTTAAACAAAACTCTTTAAAATAGATGCATTTTTACCATACCAGAATACCACATTGGAAGAAACTACAAGCACAAACTGATTCTATAAATTTATATTCCAATTTTTTTTAAAATCATGCATTTTATGACAAACATTTTTTTATACGAAATAAGATTTCTAATGCGGCAGCTATTGTCTCAAAATTTGAGACATCCACGATTTTAATGACAAACGTATAAACAAATATAAAGTTGGGAAAGGCAGCTGACTTGAAGCTGCGTTTATAAGTTTAAACCGAACATGAATGCTGTTATTTAGGCTCTTGGGGCACGTTTTAAGTTTTTATGTTAAGAGGTACAAGAGACTATATATGGTAAGTTTTCCAACCCGAATTTAGTTGATCATTCGAAGTGAAGATAGGTTCTCCTCCACTTGGTCTTTCCATTTTAGCTTAGGTCGTCCGCTTCGTCGGCTTTCGCTTCGAAAACCTGCTTCGCTGGAGCGTCTTCGTTCATACTAACGACATAGACGACCCAACATGGCCGAAATATGTTGGGCGACATCTATGTCGTTCTATCTATGAACATCTATGTTTCGTTCGGAAGCGATAGAGGGTTAACACATAGGAAAGTTCCTTACTAAGCAGCTAGAGTTGTTTGATGTCATCATATCTGCCTTTTTTTACTTTTAACCATTCAATTATGATGGGTCTCTGTGATTCTTTGACTCTATATCTTATAGGTTTTTACAGAATATTGATTGAGTGTAGCTTGAGCGCAGTTATATTTTGTTTTATTATCCAAGATATCATCTAAGTCACTTTCTATATTGGGAAACTATAAAATTAAATTTTAAAAGATCTGAATAGAACTAAAATGGGCTATCTTGAAAACAAAATATGCCTACATTAAGTTTTATAGAGCTTTGGGAGCAAATTTATTAAGGATAAGTCAGGTTATGAAGAAATACTTCTTTGTAGTCAAATTCGACATATAGCAAAGTTGGCTCGTGCTGCTTTTTCAGTTATTTAAGAAACTTAGAAGTAAAGTCGGAACAAAATTCAAGCATATTTTCATCTCAGACAAATTTTTAAAAAGATCCAGAAAACTTCTGAGAATAAACAAAGCTTTTGTTGTGAACATAATTTATGGTTAAATTTAAGTTCAAAAGTTCATCAATAAGATTATTGATTTTTGTATCTGGCCGGCCAGAACTAATTAATAACACATTACAACTATTCCTTGGTAGAAGTCGTCCTCTCATATTGAAAATCCGACTATCAAACGTTACACATTTTTTAATCAAGGTACACAGGTAGAGTCGTGGTGGCTCGGAGTTGGATTCTCACTTCGCTCCAAATCAAGGTGAAAATGCTCACCCGACTTCATACTGTCGCTCCGAATTGGTACCAAAATCAGCTCCGGCGTATGGCTTTGCTTGGGGGCGCTAGTTTGGCGCATTGAACCAGACTCACCGTACACTTGGGATGCATATTTGACTGTAAGTCTGCAATGATTGTAAGTCTGCAATGCCAAATTAAATAAACTCTAAAGCCGATACAGTTCGACTGTGAAGTTTGGGGGTAAGGCATTCACTTGAACCCCAAGCCAACTGTAAAAAACGAAGACTTAAGACTAAGTGGCGCAACTGAAGAAGCAGATGAAAGGGTGCGTTCTTAAAATAAGCATAAAGATACCAGATCTTCCATCTTCATTAGTAACTAAAAGAACTGATGTTGATGCATTCGAAAGTGTATCTCCCTGGAATTACTATTCCTTGAAGCCAATCGAAACCAAGTACCATTAATACCTAACCTACTATTCAGTTCAACGATAAAAACCAATTCATCTAGCTTATTCCGTTTGCCAATCAAACAAGTACATTATGCATATTACCTAAACTTCAAAACTCCATTTATTAGCAAATAAACAGGTAACAACAAGTTGGCGCTTAGCTCTGAAGCTCTGTGTTTGCCCACCCAGCACATTTCGCTCCACACTCAATTATCAAAATATTTTACTCAAATAACTCACTTGAGCGTCATAAATATCTCTTAATTAACAGCCACCATCTTCGGAAAATTGACCAAATGTTGAGTTCATAAACCATTCAATACCCATGTTGGTAACTACATTTGGTATGCCCAAATTCAAGCAGTGCCCCCCCCAAATCTGGGCAAACAAATTTTCAATTTGCAAAACTTTTGCTTGCCGATTTTCTAGATTTACACTCTGATTGGGAACAACGTCAACTACAAATGGCATAGGATATATGGTATACAAATAGAGGGGGCGTGAAAGCGGGAAGGAGCGTATAGAGAGTAGTAAGGCAACAAATCCCTTTTGACGTAGAATGTGCATAAACATGGCTCAAACAATTTGCACATACAACTCATATTCTAAGTTATCTTATCGTATTTTGCTTCCAGCTGTGCACATGGTTAACACACACACACACACACACAAAAAAAATGAGGAAAACTTTTAAAAAGCAGCAAGGGGGATGCACCCCTTTTGCCCAGTTCAATGGAGTTATCAACAAAAGTAAAACCAATATACGGGAAATGCGTTTTACGAAACTCCCCAAAGCTATTCCAAAAGCAACTTTACACATAGTCGATGATTTTTTTTCTCCATTTCTCGATATTTTCTTTTTTTACGTTTTGTTAAAACAAGCAAAGGAAGTTTTTGCAAGCAGCTGCAGAAAAGTAGACCCAATGTCAGCTCCTGGGCTAGGTGAGCGCACACTGGGCGTTTGGGGAGCTCGAGTAGCACCCGGGGGCAACTTGGTTGGGGGTATTTGGTGAGCAAATGAAAGCCAAGCGCTACGCAAACCAAATAAAGTCGAGCGCTTATAGAGCCAGTTCACACGCGCACACACACACGCACACAGACACAGATTGACATAAACTTGATGAAGGGGGGGGGAGATGGAGAAAGCGAGTGGCAGTGATAGACACACGCACATATGTGCATAGTAGCCAACACAGTGACGTCGTTGGGGTATAGAGGGGTACTACTAAAGCGAGCTGTCCCAAATGGGCATATTTGTTCGACTTTGATTTATCAATTTTTGAGTAGGATCAAGTTTGGATTGGGAAACTTTTGATATACTTGAGTTGTGCGGGACAGCGGAATATACCAAACTGCCTATCGTAATATTAGACATGGTTAGAGACATGGAAAATTCACAACTTTATGATTTTTCATTAACAAGAAATATTAACTTAGAATAAATATAGTATGTGCAGAACATGGGTTTGTTGGCCTAACTGTAGCAGAAAAAGCTCTTGGGCTGAGAGAATTTCGATTTAAGATACTGCCACATCGATTAGTGTGTAAAGTATTCACTTTTTATTCACTTTATTTTTTCGAATAGTTATTACTATAGACTCTCATTACTATCATTAAAAAAGAGCTAGACTCGAATGTTTGATGAAACCCTAAAGTAATAGGGAAGTCCATGGATGAAACATATCCATTCCCAGCTGCAATAACCCTTACCTCTATTTAGTTAGACCTCAGTGTTGATATGATCCAAGACAGAAATGCGTACCGAAAGTAGCTGAGATTACGTATCTAAACCTCAGGGGGAGCATAAACGAATTCGAAGGCAAAGCTTTGGGAGTAGAAGACTCTTAGCCACATTGTTTCCTATCAAACAGAGCTGAGATCGAATGTCCACATCGCAGGGGCAGCATAAGTGAATTCGAAAGCAAAGCTTTGGGTGAAGAAGACTCTACCTACATTATTTGCTATCAAACAGAGCTGAGATCACATATGTACACCTCAAGTAGAGCATAATCGAATTTGAAAAGTAAGGGTTTGAGGAAGTAGAGTCTGACCCACATTTTTGCGTACCGAAGAGAGCTGAGATCACATACCCACACCTCAGAGGCAGCATAGGCGATTTCGCAAAGCAAGGGTTCGGAAGTAGAAGACTGTTAGCCATATGTTTCGTAGCGAAGAGAGCTGAAATCGCATACCCATGCCGCATATCCACACCTCAGGGGCAGCATAAGTGAATTCAAAAAGCAAAGCTTTGGGAGCAGAAGATTCTTAGCCACTATATTTCGAACTGCTGAGCCATAAATCCGCAAGTTCTGCGAGCTAATACCGCCAAGGTGTGCTCAACGATGTTTACAATCTTCAATTGCATCCCTACTGGGCGACGTCACTGGGTGTAGGGCAAGTAGCGCCTGCAAGTAGGCAACAGTCTTTTAGTTGCTCAATTTCAGTTTCACACTTCCGTTGTCTGTGGCCAACACGCACACACACACGCACACAGATACATACTTATATACATATATATACACACACACACCTACATATATATAACGGTTTAAATGTAGATGTATATAAATTGTGCTTACATATATGCATATGCACGCAGTTGTCCCCTCGTTGTTGCTGCTGTTGTTGCGCTTGTTATTGCCATCGCGCTCGTCGGTGTGCGTGTGCGAGTGTGTGTGTGTGTTTGCAGCGCTGCAGGCGTAAAAATGTGCGGCAGAGAATTTACACAACGACGCAGTGCCACAACAACAACAACAACAACGGCAACGGCAACTACAGTTAAGGCGACAACGGCAGCGAAAAAAGACATGCAACAACAATTAAACTTTCAAAAGAAGCAAACGACGCCGCAGTTGGAGAGTTTAAGTTTGGGCGGCGGTGAGGGAAAGCGAAGGAAAGCGACACGGAAAAAGTAAACCGAGTAAAAGTTGTTAACGGCACATAAAAAAAAAACAAGCAAAGAAAAATGCACGAAACTCTGCTGGCAATGAGGCGCAGAGGGCAGCGAAGGCGCCGCAAGATGGTGGAGTGAGAGAGAGAGAGAGAGAGAAAGCGAGAGCGAGAGCTCCACTGACAGCCAGCCAAGTGGCAGTCGTGCAGGAAAAGACACGCACACGGTCACACACACTCGCACACACACACACACACACACTCACTCACTCAGTCAGACAAACACAAACGCAAGCACAGACAGCGGCAAATTCGCATGCAAATTGTGCGCGAATAAAAAAAAGAAATAACACACACATACAAGCACACACGCAAACACACACACACACACACACACACACACACACATTAAAAAGAAGCAGCTTCAAAACGAAAGAAAACGTTGCCAAAAAAAGAAAATAAACCGTAAGTATGAGCATAAAGAGCAGAAAGGAAGCAAAAAAAAATGAAATACAAGTTAAGCGGCTAGCCAGTCATGTCTACAATGTGAACAGGAAATGCCACAGTGTAATGCAGACAAGTGAATACTCTTTCTTACCATGTAATATGTATTCATCTGGCACATACACTCAAATATTCCAAAGTCCTGACTGTTGTTTTTCAACTTCGCAGTAAATAATCATGAATATGAACTCTACTCATGAGACACACGTATTGGTACACCTGCATATCAATATAAACTTTATTTACCTGTCGTTTAAGAAAAAAGAAGTAGACAAGCATTGTCGCATATCTCAAATTATGAATTTCTGTAATTAATATATTACTATATATGAACCCTAAGTGTTATTAAAGGTTTATTCAATATTGTCCGAAACTGTTATGATCATAGTTTCTGGGTTGATATTTTGTGATCGCTTATAATTTTGTACGCCTTATCAACTTAAATTATTGTCAAAGTTTCTTAATGACAACTAAGCATAAAAAAATGAACTATGAAATAATTATTTTTAAACAAAATGAACAACAAAACAATTTTATAGTAGTTATAAATATGGAAATATTATTATGCGTATGGTGAGAGCTATCCAGAAGTATAACTTTAAGATATTGCGCATTAAGAATCACAGGATCTGACAATATTGGTATTAGCATTTATGCTTACAAATCGAAAAAAATATTCGCTCTCGAGAATTTCAAATGTTCGAACTAAAGCTAATTCATCATATAAATAATTTTAATTTTTTTCAAGTTATTATATTGCAAGCTTTGATTCTTAATTATTTTTTAATTATAACTTTTTTCAGCATGGCGCAATGGGCTATGTGGCCTGAGTGTATGAGGTGCAATTTGTTGCCTCTGCCAGCCTCACATCTAACTATTACTTTTGTACAAATAATAATGCCAGAAGCCTTAAATTTTTTGTTTGTTTATATATATAGAGCTCTCTGCTAAACTTCAAGTCTAATATAAAGTCACAAAGAAAAATTAGGCATTTACCGATCTGTGGGTCAGAATTGTGAGTTTAAGTATAAAGAAGACTTTTTGTCAACATTTTTAAAAATTGAATTATGCAGCTGAATAAATTCTAAAGCAATCCAAATATAGAGACACACTTATATCGCACTTTTCATAGCTTATTTTCAGAACACATAAAATCTAAGCATGGGAATTTTATATTAAAGAATCATTTCCAGCATACAGGCTCTTATATGAGTTCCCATTGAAAATCTATCAGTCATACTTTTTATATCAATACCGGGCTCATGGCAGTTGTAAGAAATTTACGAATTCTATGTCACAATTTTTCAAAATCCTTCTCATTTGTTCTATAAACCTAACTTCGCGAAATGGCATCTCATTTCACCCTTAACTCTCCACCAGTTCTTTGCGAACAACTGTAGCCACTTATTACTGACCAGATACAGAAGTATTCTCTAGAGTCGTACATTATTTATACAAAAGTTCATTGAAGCACATGGCTTTGGAATAAATTCTGACAGATCATTGAGGGCCTCGGTAGTGTAGTGGGAAGGTTCGCCAAAAAGTCGGAAGATCAGTGGTTCGATGCAACACTGCAGCACTGGTGCATTTGAGGTATGCCAGCCAAAATATGTACCCTATTTACCAGGTAAAAGTTACTTTCATGTAACTGCGCCTTTGGAGCTATGACCATAGTCAAGGGGAATAAATTTAATTATTTATTTTTTATAAGACATCATTATATCCTTAGCAATTATTTATAAATAAAGTTGACAATCTTATTCAATCTTATATAATTTCAATATTCTCCAAAGCCAACCAAACAAACACTTGGAATCCGTTTACTGCATAATCTCGAAAATGTACAAATATCCATCATTTTATGCATGTCCTTCCTCTTATATATAATTGAGTTCAACTGCATGAATACATCAATTTAAACATTTATGAAGATTTGTTATAATATAAGTAATGCTCTAATTAAATTGAAATATTTAAGCTGTGAAGATTTATATTAATCATGTGTCTGCATCACGCTAGCTATTATCTTTGGTTCTCTGCAACATCAATTTTGATTATATGATGAAGAAACTGTGAAAAAAGCAGAGTTGGACGCTTTGAGCGACGTCTTTCCCGTTTCGTCCCAGAATAATAAATGTTTCTAAACCGACACACTATTGCTGAGCAACAAAGAGTTTAAAATATTTCAAAATGCGTAACATATGAGTCTTCGTAACCAACAAGTCCTTTGTAAGTGTATGCAAATAAGAAGCATTTCGGCATGGTTGAGGCAATGAGTTAATGTTCATATGCACATGCATATGTGTGCGTGTGTGTCTCTTCGAGTGTGTGTGTGTGTGTGCAACACATAAATGTAAACAATAAAATTGTAGAATAAACAGCTGCCTGCTTGGCCAGCCAGCAGCAAACACAACAACAACAACAAGAACGTTGTTAACAATGACGTTGAAGTCGACGTCGACAGCGACGCCGGCAGCAACAGCCTGCGGAAAAGCATTTTCTTGTCATCATTTCACGTGCTAACACACACACACACGCACACACACACCATCAGAGGTGACACATAAAGCCTGTCTAGGTGTGAGACAACGGCAATTATCACAATTGTCCTTTACAGTTATTCAAGTCAGCGGCATTTTTGCTGCCGCAGTCGTTGGCTCAAAGCCTCAGCCAGCCAGCCAGCCATTCACTCATTCAGTCATTCATTTCGGCCTTCTAGTGCTTTGGCCTACGCTCCCTCCCTCTCTTCCTCAGCACTGCTCCTAGCTGCTCCCTGCTGCAGCTTCTTAGTGTCACACCATGCGGCTGGCTGGCTGGCTTGATGGCTGACTGAATGTTGGCGCTGCTCATTCATGCGCCGGCTACATTCATTCAACGCTTACGCATTGTGTTCAAGGCTTCGTCCTGCTGCTGGCACACAGCGTCTACTCCTTGTGCGCTTTTTGTTGTTTTCGCCTTTGTTGTGCGCGCTCGCTCGCTCTCTCTCTGTGTGTGTTGTTTACATTTCACACTTTTCAAGAAACAGCAGCATCCATTTCCATTTCCATGCCCATTCCCATTCCCAGAGCTTAGTTTGTAAAAACGTGTTGCCTACTTTGAGGGGCATTTAACTAAAATGTTTATTTGTCTTGAAGATCAACAGTCGCCGGCAATTGCAGGCGTCCGTCCGCACCCCGACACGCCAACCACTTCATACCCCTTACATCAGCTGCTTTTCATTTTGTGCACAATCAATTAAAAGTCAAGCGCAAATGTTTAATTAAGCTAAAACGCGCTTTGCAACGCATTTACAGTTGGCTGAAGGCAGTGGCGTAGGGTACTCCTGACACCTCGTTTGTAAAGAAACTAATGTTGTGCTAAAAAGCAGGCCGTTTCTATGAGTCAAAGCATTGCAGTTTTTTTATAAAAAGATGAATGTTATTGTCTTATTTGATTTAAACAAGGATTTGTTCTTGGTCGAGTTATGTGTCCCTAGCCTTTCTTAACAAAAGAATCAAAAGATCAGCGTTGACCAAATTGGGGTGTCACAAGATGCTTGATTTGGCGAATAAAAATGAGTGAAGATAGAGAAAGGGAATGAATGGTAAACCCGAAAGGAATCGTTCAATGCATAATTGAAAATCACATTGTAAGAGTAAAATAAGAACTTTTCGATCAATTAGATTCAAAAATATGGAATTCTGTATAAGTACAATGCGATGTTATTTGGGACAACTTCTAGTTAGATTTTTACCAAAAATAAGTTTCAATTAAAAAATTTTTGTTTTAAATAATTCAATAGCATAATTTCCTTATCATGCACGACCAAATGACAGAATTCCCGCGTTACATAAAGGGAATTCTCCATGTAACAAAATAAAAAAAAACATTTCAATAAAATTTCTCTCAATTTATTTGTAATTATTTTTACAAGGCTGAAAATAAAGTTAAAATAAATAAAATGAAATGTACACAAAATATAGTATCAGGTATCACAACGGCGTCTTCTATCGCATAAAAATAATTTCAGCTTCCAGTAAATTAATGGGAAAGTTAAGAGAAATAAGCAAATTGATTGAAAATGAAACCAAATATTTTTAGCCAAAAAATCTTCAAAATGAACTCAAAAATTGCTCGTAAGGAGTTTTCTAGCTTCTGACGTAAATATTTACTCAGTAATTTTCTATGCAAGAGCTTAGCACAAAACATTTTTAATTACTTTAACAAAGTCAAATTCTTTCTTAAGGAAATCAAAATTGGAGTAATATAGCTCACAAAAACTCCATATTTCTTCACATTCCCAATGTACTAAAAAGCCCACTTATCTTAATTTGCTGCAAATAGCATCCTTTTCGAAAAGGATAAGCCCAAAAGAGTAAATTAATTTGCTCTCAGTTGCCATTGTCAAATAACATCGACGCCACTGACCCATGCGGTTTTAATTAGCGTGCAACGTTTTCTGCCGCGCCCGCGTTTTATTCGCGTTTTTAGCCGCGTCGTCGAAATTGAGTTATTAAGCGCTCATTATCGGCCAACTTTGCTTTGCCATTTTCATTCTGATTTCATTTTAGTTTTCTTTTTCGCATTTGATTTTAAATGCAGTTAGTCAAATAGTTTGACTCGATGACATGGAATATAAATTTCAACTGCCCAAGGCGCAAAAAGTCGCCAATAATTGGCTACTAATGGCTGCACATAAAAGTTGTCAGCGCCTGCAATATGCTTTCCAAAACAAGAAAAATAAAACCGGAAAAGTTTACACAAAAAAAATATATTCTACATTAAGGATGTGGGCGACTTTGGTGTAGTCTTTAGTTGGGTACGAAAATAGGATACACTGCACAACAGAAATATTGCGCGTTCGAGACATTGGGAAATTTATTCAGAAGAGCGTTTCAGACGATTATACCAAGAATTCTTGTGTCATTCCAAAGAGTGCCAAAATTATATATATCAAGTAGATCTGATGGTGATCCATACTTACTAGAAATATAAAAAGGCAACGTATTCGGACCAACTCTAAAAAACCGATTAGGAATCATTTTCAGAGCAATAATTTTTACAACAGAAAACTTGTTTTACCAGTCTTGCATTGCTTCAATATTTGACACCCTCCTTTGCATTTCGCAGTCATGAAACGCAGATTCAATTTTTTTCTTCTATCTTATCTCTATCATATTTTTATTCAGTTTCCGATTCCATCTCATAGACTATCTTTTTTCCTCTCTTCTTGTCTATCTCATATGACATCGCGTATTCCAACTTGTATCCTATCGCCTATCATTAACTATATTGGTATCATAAATTGCAATATTATTACTACTCTATTCTAAATCCTATATTTCCTATTCTATGTCCTTTTCTATCTTCTATCCCATATCCTTTCCTATCTTCAATTATAAATACTATCATAATTCGTATCCTATCCGATATCTTAGCATATCATTTATCCTATATCATATTATATCTCCTACCCTACTTTTTACTCCACTCATATATGCTACAATAAATGCCTATAAATCCTAAGTCCTATCCTATAACCTATCTCCTATCCCATATCCTATGCTATCTCCTATCCTATCTCCTTTCCTATCTCCTATCCTATCTCCTATCCTATCTCCTATCCTATCTCCTTTCCTATCTCCTTTCCTATCTCCTATCCTATCTCCTATCCTATCTCCTATCATATCTCCTATCCTATCTCCTATCCTATCTCCTATCCTATCTCCTATCCTATCTCCTATCCTATCTCCTATCCTATCTCCTATCCTATCTCCTATCCTATCTCCTATCCTATCTCCTATCATATCTCCTATCCTATCTCCTATCCTATCTCCTATCCTATCTCCTATCCTATCTCCTATCCTATCTCCTATCCTATCTCCTATACTATCTCCTATACTATCTCCTATCCTATCTCCTATCCTATCTCCTACCCTATCTCCTATCCTATCTCCTATCCTATCTCCTATCCTATCTCCTATCCTATCTCCTATCCTATCTCCTATCCTATCTCCTATCCTATCTCCTATCCTATCTCCTATCCTATCTCCTATCCTATCTCCTATCGTATCTCTTATACTATCTCTCAACCACTCTCCATCTCTCACTTGATATCTTAGCATTAAGAAGTTTGAAATGTTTTTGTTACGAACTACCTATGGTACCCTATGTACCCTTTGAACCCCAAAAATTAAATAGTATAAAAATTGTTTTGCCAAAACTTTCTCGCAAAACAAACAATTAACATTACCATTTTGTAACTTGTCCCATTCCAACCCCTCCATTCCCGCAGCAAAACTTGAACTTTTCGAATGCAGCGCGTAAAATATTTTATGCGCATTGTTGTTGTTGTCGTTGCAATCATTGCTGTTGTTGTTATCGTTGTTCTTGTTGTTGTTGTTGTTGTTCGATGCCACTTACAATTTCAAATGAAATTCATTAACGCCAAAGGCAGGCGATAAACTCCACTCGGCGCATACATTCACCCAGACACACACACACGGAGCACATTTGGAGCACGTAGAGTACCCGCTGCTTAGTGGGTGTATTCGATTGGTTTTGTGCTCCAAGTTGGATGCATTCGTTGGGATTGAGTGGGTTACTCGGGTGGGCAAGCGGACGGTAGGGGTGGTGGCAGCATT
The DNA here is from genome assembly GCA_035046065.1 of Chymomyza procnemis. Lineage (NCBI taxonomy): Eukaryota > Metazoa > Arthropoda > Insecta > Diptera > Drosophilidae > Chymomyza > Chymomyza procnemis. Next base: position 3,725,623 of record JAWNOJ010000026.1, read on the forward strand.
AGCCTGGCTCACTTGGCACGCGCATTATTGCAAACAATTTGCTTTGTTTGTGCTTCGGACGGACGCATGGACGTGCGACAATGACAGCAACAGCAACAAAAGGCACAACACACAAAGGACAAACTGCACGAAATGTTTTGTGCAGTGAACGTCGACGTCAATGGGTACGCCGACGTCGATGTCGACGTTGAAGTCAACGCTTGCAATCGGAAATGTTGCCAAAGTTCTACACACACTCACTCGCACACACACACACACACACACACACACACACACACACACACACGCACACATACACGGAGAGACAGAGACACATGTGCAACGCCTTGCAGGCATACGAAAACAAATGCTCACTAAACACAAACTTCAATCCATGGGCGTAGGCGTGGCCAATGGAGCGTTGTGAAAGGATTTGCTTCGGTTACGAAATGACGCCATGGCCTCGTCTAAGGAATGCTTCCACGCTAATCTACGGTGCAAGTCCATTGTGAGAACTCAAAACTAAACCAATGAAGTGATTTTCAATTGAATAAGCCTCCATCGCGGTTTGTTTCTCCGAATAAAGTTTTTATCCTTGAATCGTTGTATACCCTTTACAGCTACTCACTTTAATACATTGTATAGGGTGGTCTATCTCCTGGTCTGAATAGTAAACTGTCATTAGTCCCATCTACAAGTTACAAAAGCGTCTAGCTGGGACCACCCTGCATCAAAGATTGCTTGCATTCTAAATCATCAAGATTTGAACTGCTTCTTGTTTGCAATCCATCATTTGGAGGAAATAAAAATAAAATACAATCTTTTAAACTTTTTGCTCAACAAAATCTATGTAAGTTTTATCGAATCTACAAACCAAATCTTACATTTTTAAAAAAATTACATTACCTAAAATGTCTGCAGGATTACAGAATTTATGTTAAAATTTTTTACCGCAGCTTGTCTTCAATGCACAAATTCGCTTTCGTCCCGTCTGTAAAAGAAAGAAAGAATGCAGATTAAGTAAATATTATATAAAAAGTAATTCACTAAAAACTTATTTTATGGGAGAGCAAAATTTATGTGATTTCTTAAGCGTTTCGGACATCACTCTCATCAAACGGAAATATTTACTGCAAGCCATGTTGGTGTCTTCCAGTTGTTCTTCGGTCATTCTGGAATCAACAACATTAACAAAAAGACTTACTTCTAAGGGAACTTTTTAGTACTATGGGTTCTTTAGATTTTTACAAGAGGAAACTGATTTGAAGAATCATGCATGATTTAAAGAATTTCTTTGCTATATTTCTTTACTTGATTATTTGTTACACTTTTTCAATAAAATCATATCGAGGTATGTGAAATTAACTTCTGTTTTAAGAGATTTTTCGGAAAATCATTTTGATATAAAAAATTTTTATAAAAAATCTTTTATATGAAATAAGTTATTTATAAGTAGAAGCAAGTCGCAGTTCTAAAGCGCATAAAATCTTCTAAAACAATATGCTTCCATTCAGTTGCATAAGATGGTGTTAGATTTTGAAGTGACAAGAGTTTTATGAATTTCAAGTTTCACTTAAAGAACCAAACCCTTTTTTTATGCGACTCTAGGCTTTCTCATGACAATACATTTCCAGCAGGTACCGCTGGTTTTCTTCTGTGGACGATTCATCATCAAACAAGCAGCGCAGGCTTTCTTCTCAAGATAATGCTTTATCAAACAAGTATCCCAGGCTTTCTTCTAAAGGCAATTCATCATCAAACAAGTACCCCTGGCTTTCTCCCCCAAGACAACACATCATCAAACAAGTATCCCAGGCTTTCTTCTGAAGACAATTCATCATCAAACAAGTACATATTGCTTCACTTACTTATAACTTAAGTCACCATAAATTAACATCACAATTTCCCAAAATCTACTACAACACTTTGACTAATCCAATCTTCGTAAAAACAACCTTTAGTTGTTGAACCAAAGATGTCCATTTAATCCACACACAATTACTCTGTTATTCGCCAAATTATGTAATACTTGACTTAGCATAAGATGAGCAAACATTCCAAGACAAAATACATTCTAATTAATCTCTGCCCCGAGCAGCAGACAAAAATTGTCAACCAGTTGCTAAAAAGGGTAAACGGGCACCCAACCAACTCCCACCCCGAACTACGCCCATGAGCATAAACACATGGAGTGCTGGCGCATAGGCAAAAGCCATGCACAATGTGTGCACTCAGCCATGGCCGGGAAGCCGTGGAGCCAACCCAACCTGCAGCTCAGTTTAAACCTCTTTGTCAGCATACGCGTTTTGGCTGAATGCAACGACGACAACGGCAACGGCGACGGCAACGGCAACGACTACGCCGTACAAGCAAAATGTATGTGGCTAAGGAAGTGAGGTTGAGAGTTTGGGGTTTGAGGTTAAGCATGGGATACAGCTGGGGTGTGGGCAGCTGTAGATAGAGGTGTAGCTGAAGGCAGTGCAACTTTGGCTGAGGCAGTGCAAAACTGGCTGCCTCGTGTTGCCTTTTGCCTGCAGTGTTTGTTTTAATTTAAATAAATGAGCTTAAGCGCACTCACAGCTCTTGATCCTTTAAGGCTTTACTGCTTATTTGCTCCTTTTGCAGCCTTCGTCGCCATTGTTGTCAAAGCCGGCCAGCCTGCAACACCCACTCTCCCATTCTCTCTCTCTCAACCTTTCTCTGCGTTATTTAGTTGACAGGCAGCGACGTCGGCGTCAACGTCAACGCTATCGTGCTGGTCGTTATAGCCAACGTCCAACGTCAGGATATGCAAGTGTTAAGCATTTTTAAGTCAAATTGCTTTGTCGCTTAGCGACGACGACAACGACAACGACGATGACGACGACGACGACGATGATGATGACGACAAGGACCAGCAGCACACTAGGCGGATGCTTGCCATTTGCTGGCACAGCTGACCCTGGACCCTGGCAGCAACTTCATCTTGCCCTCAACTTGCTCAAACGCCATACTTTAGCCGCCTCGCCACGCCCCGCCCCTACAGCGCTGTCAACTATATTTGGCTGAAGTTTCAGTTTGTGTAAAATATGCGCCTTGACAGGATGCCGCGTGCCTGGCGGCATTTGAGGCATTCATTTTAGGCGCGTCCCAGCTGCTGCTGCTACTACTACTGTTGTTGCAACTGCAGCTGCAGCTTCATCCATCCATAGCGCCAAAGGCTGCTGCGTCGACATCGACGCCTACACTTTATTGTACCCAGTTGTTTCGTTGTTATTTACACCCTGCACCCAAAAGGCTTAAGGGTTATCTCAACTAAGTGAAAAACAATGTTCACCTGCAACATTTTACAAAAGAAAAGGTGTAAGACACGCATAAGGATAACGATGACGAAGACGTAATGCAGTCAGGCGGTATGCTTCTTATGCTGAAGAAACATAATACTGCTTGCTTGAGTTATAAAGCTCAAACTGCTTGTTGCACGTCGACAAGCAGTTTCCCCATTTCGATAAAGTCAAATTTGAAAGCATCAGTTTCGATTTGTGTTCGAGTGACAAAAGTTGAAGGTTGAAAGTAGTAGATGATACTTTCGGTCACAAGCGAACCCAATGCTACTCAGGTAGGGGAATTCTTTGAACATGCTGCTAAATTGTTGACAGTTCCTGCAGATCCTTATATCTATGTTCAGTGGGTGTGTTACTTAGTTTTATTTAAAATGATTAATAATTATGGGTGCAACACTGTACTGAGCCTAAACTTAATGTACCAGGTCCTTGCGATAATTATCTTATCAAAGTGCTTATTGTGCTGTGAGTAATTCGAATTCGATTATCTGTATATTAATTCTGAGTTCAGATAAAAGTTCTGTTGAGTTCTGTTTTTATTTATGTGGTACAAGCAAGTGTTATCTTGAAGGCTGACTGAATTACAGAATTAAAATTCCAAAGAATTTTGAACGTATTATATTCAAAATTACGTTATCACCGGGATCCATCTAACCATCCTAAATGACCAGCGATGAGCTTAGCGAATTGAACGATAATGCTAGTAGGTATGTTATCTATAAGATAGATGGAAGGAATCCTAAATGAATATGATGAGCTTAGCGGCTTGAAAGATAGTGTGAGAAACTACTTTATCCACAGGATCGTTCTACGAGTCCAAATAATAATAATAAATATCATGAAAGACCAGCACCAGAAGTCACATTATCAATAAGATCGATAGAAGAAACGTAAATTATTATCGATGATGCGAATCGACTAGAAAGTTAGTTAAAGTTTTTGTTTAAAAGGAACTTAGCCTAGCGTGTTGAAAAACCCAGTACTAGCTACCTTATCAATGGAATCCATGAAAGAATCCTAAATGAAAAAAATTAAAAGACTGGAAATATTTTTTGATTAAATGAACTATGTCTTCGTGCTTGAAGACATTGAAAATTTAGCTGCTGTTAAATGCAAATCGGTACAGATGAGCAAAGGTTCTCTTTTAGTTCAGAAATATTACCTATACGTAAATATTTATCATAATTCTACTTATCACTGCAAGTTATAGTAATGTTTTTTATTTGTTGAAACTTTTGACTTCGTTTATTTTTATTTGTTAAAATATAGTTTAATTTTGCTTTTTTTGCTATTATCGAAATATGCCTGGTTTTGGTTATTTTTCGTTTCTATGTTATTTTTAAAAGAAACCTAATACGCAGCTTCTAGGATTTTGTATGGAACAATGATCCACTGTTTTCCAACAAAATATGCAAAAAACCTTTTGCTTATGAATAATAACTGGTTGAAATTTCAAGTACAATTAGCTGTTAAAAAAAGTAAGTAATGTGAGATTTTTATGAAATCTGTTCAAAAATTTTAAAAATACCTCTTCTTTTGCGTCAAAAAGTCTAATAACGAATTAAAAAAGAAGGAATATTTTTAGGATCCTTTGACCATATACAAAGTTTAGATTTTTTAAATTATAAGAAAAAATAAATACTCAAAAGTGTAAAATTAGTAATTAATCATAAAGTGAATGTTTATAAGATTTAAAATAATATTTTCAACAATTAATATTATTTATATATTTATTTAATTTCTTTAATATGTAAAATTTTGTTATTGAGTTTGTTGTACGAAATATAATAGAGATTATCTCTTTTTCTGCTTTTCGGGTACTGCCAGAAATAACTTAAACCCCAATTCAAATTACGGACTCGGAGTAGAAGCCAATATTGACGTATTTGATGATATAAACAGAAAAAAACATTTACTTTTAGCACAACCAGAGTTGTACACTTAAGAGTAGTTACATAAATAAAATCCAACCTGTTTGGCTGCAAATACAGTTTTTGCGGTTAGAATTTCAAAAACAGTGGACTTCGCAGTCCGGCAATTTATTGGCGACAGATCTTGATCAATATTTCGGACTACATTATTTGTTCAATACTAGATTATGTACCTAAAGGGAGCACACAGATGAAAGTACAAAGTTTATTCGTAGACATTAGAATAATTTAAACTAATCTTTCCAAACACATTTAATCAAGCGTCATAAAGCCACAAAAAACAAATATTTGTACTTCGCGAAAATAAATCTAAACCCTCACTTCGACTTTAACCTGACAACCATCCGAGCCTTTAAACTTCAATACAATGCGAATTAAAGAAAAAAAGATTTTTGCAAATTACTTGACATTTTCAGGGTATACAAAAGTCGTGCAGACATTCGCCACAAACACAGCCCTGCCCACTTGCTGTTCTATTGTTGTTGTTGTTCCTATTGCTCCTATTACCGTGCATATATATTTCAAGTGTTTGTCGTCCCTGCACTTTTGTTATTGTTATTGTTGCTGCCGTTGTTGCAATTGCTCAGTTTTATGTTGTTGTTGCTGATGTTAGTTAAGGAACTTCAAAAGGCTTTTCCGCTGAGTTAGTTCGCTCATTCGAATGCTCCTTTTTTGCCATCATCAACAAAACGCCTCGAGTCAGGGCTTCACTTTGCCACTTTGGCTCGTCCGGCACCTTCACTTAGCCATGTGCTAGCTGTCTCCACTGTCGCCACTGTCGCCACTTGATGGCGCACTCCTGTTTGTCCCACCATCAGTTGGCCATCATCTCAGTTACTTTTTTTTGGTATTTTGTGTCGTTTACCTTGCAACTACGCTGATTTGCAGTTTCATTTTTGGCATGTTTCCTTCTGTTTTCTCTCCTGTCACGTTTTTGTTTTTTCTACGCTACGAAACTACATATTGTCTTAGCAATTTTTATCTCTTGTTTTGTTTATTTTTTTTTCCTTTTTGTTTACATTGCAAATTTATTTATGTATTTTTTTTTGTTTACTTCGCTACGTTTTTGCGAGTTTTTAGCATTCTGTCTATGGATGGCAATGCAAATTTTTCATACTGTCAATCATAAAAATTCAACATGAGATTTAGGGGGAACAATTCTTAAAATTTTAATGCTATTAAGCAAGGGAATTAGTTGATTATCTGCTTGTTTACGAGATGTTGCTATCTGTGGGCCTCGGCAGCGCACTCGCCTCTAAATCAGAAAGTCGTTGATTCGATTCCATTTGTCTAGCACTAGCATAGCTAGCAAATAAATAGACGCTACGTACCTAGGAAATCTCTATTAATTTGAGACAGCGTCGCGGGTAATATTTTGCACCAGAATCTTTCTGACGCAAGCAGTTAAAGAATTTTTTAAGAAAATGCTGGCATCTTCGTATCCGATAATATTGAGCTTATAAAATTTGTGTTCCATAAAAAGCGACCCTCTTTCTGCAAAAGTTTTGGTAGTGCTGTTGTCATCATCTGCTTGTACGTCGATGACTGATTAACCGATTACATTCAGCAGTGATTCTGAATGTTCGGATGAAGATCTGTAAGTTGTTTTACGAAATCCAAACTGTGTTCTTAAACTTTTTGTTCGTTTACTTCTTCTATTCCTAAACGCTATAAAACTATATACACAACTGCTTAGCCTGTCGGGATAAATCACCATCTTTCGTCGTCCTTGAGACAACTATTATTTGTTTTTCAATTTAGATAACAGCCTTGTATTTCTTGACCCAGAAATCCCAAGTAATTCCAAGATCAATTTCCGGAATGAAAGTAAAATTTTTGTCAAATTAACCTCCATTTTGTTCTCTGAAGTTTTGGTGCCAGATTTGGATTTCTTGACCCAAAAACCTCATTTATACACACGACACTTTTTTTTGCCGGCTTTTTCAGCTCTTGGCATCACTGTGCCCCATTTGGATTCGGCTATAAACTGTAGGTTCCAGTTCTCTGCGAACAGAGAGAGATATTTATAGAGATATCTCCCTGCTCCGTCTTTGTAGCGATGAACACTATGGTCATCGTGTTGAGAAAATTTATTAATTTTTATGTTATCTTTGGTAAGTTTTAAGGCTGCATGTAGATGAATTTTTAGCAGTTTTGCAGGTAGTCCGCTACTCAGTAATGAATTAAGTTATTCATCATCTCAAACACGATCTCAAAACAAATGCTATAAATGTCCATAGACAAAATAATCAGTAGAATCTTATTTTATACATTTTTCTCCATTAAACAAATCTTGTCCAGATCTAGCCGCATTTACACTCTTTTCCTTTCAATTCCAAAACCAACCAAGGACTTCAACTTGCAAACAGCCAACACCCACTTCATTTAGTAAGCTTCCCGCTTTCCTGAGGGCAAAACTCACTTTGCTTACAAAGTTAATGTATTCTTCTGCTGCAATTTCTTGCTGCAAATCGTTTCATTTGCATTTAAAGTCACCAAATGGCTTTAAGACATGATAGCATTGGTACATTCTTGGACTTAACCAAGTAGTTATCCAAAACAGTCCCATCATATGCTATTATGCAGCATAAAAACTACAAAGTGGCTTTAAAAATATCTTCTCTTCTGCTCTTCTGCTCTTCAGTCGTTGCTTGCTTCTTTTTTTATTTTAACAATTGTAATCGTCGCTTTTTGCCGCAACTTTATCGTTACATGCGGCATAATTGCTGTTGGCTTAATTTCAACTGCCAACTTCCGTGCCGGGAACTTCAACTGCACTCAGCCAGCCAACAACAACAACAATTGCAGCAACAACAACAACAACAACTACTACAACAAGAGCAACTACGACAAGAGAAGTAACAACAAAAAACCGACAATAAGAAAACCCATTTGACTCAGAGACTTCCATGTGTGCTTGTGTGTGTGAGTTTGTGGAAATGACTGCCTTTTTATACCCTGCACCCAAAGGACAACCAAGAGGTACACTAAGTAAGTTGCAACAAAAAAAAAAAAACACGGAAATCTTGGGCGCAACAGTAGCAAAATCCCCCCCCAAAAAAAAGTTTATACCAAAACGATCAGCAGTACAAAAGAAGTCGATTTATCTATGTCTGTCTATCTGTCGTGTTTGGGTAAACAAAAACTGGCAGCAGGACACATTTTAAGTAACTTCGATTGCTACTCTTATCCTTTACTCGAACTAACTTGCTTTTATTTGCTAAAATTTTACAATTAATTTTCAACTATTGAAAAAAGCAGCTAAATATCATTTATGATAGTTATAAGTCTGAAATTCCTTATGTCCATGGAAATTTTTGAAAAATATTCTTTTTGCCTGTCAACAGTTTTTTTCTCGCTTTATGTCTTTTTTTCCAAAATCCTTGTCTTTTCTCTCATTTTAATCTCACTATTTTCTACGACTTTTTCGTCTCTTCTGTGTCCTCTGCCACTTAAGCTTCTTTAAGTATCTTCAGCACATCTCAACTGTTTCAAGCTCTTCCAGTCCTTTGTAACTCTAAGCCTTCTTTCAGTCATATTTGACTGGATTTATTTTTCAAGTTTTTTCGGCCTCTCATCTTTTCAATATGTTCATCTTTTTGCATCTTTCGCCATTTTAGTCAACTCCACTTCCCTTTTCTTTTTTTCATCTTTTTAATTTCTATAATCTCATCCACATTTTTTTCTTTCCTTCTGTAATATTTTGTCTTCTATATCTTTTATTTATCCTTATGTACTTTTTCGTCTTTTCATCTTTTTAGTTTCCATAATCTTTTTCACATTTCTTTTTACACTCTTCTGTAATATTTTGTCTTCTATACCTTTTATTTACTATTTTAAGCTTTTCGAATTTTTAATTTCTTTAACTTTTTGAAACCTTTTGAAATTTCTATCTAAGTTGTTATTTACAACTTTTCTCCAATTCTCTGTGCTTTTAATCTCTCTGCTTTCTATGACTTTTTCTGCTCTTCCGTATTTTTTTCTTCGTCAATATTGCCCTTTTCAGTATTTGCTATGTAACTCAACTGTTCCTAAATCTTCAAGTTTTTTTTATCACTACTTCATATTTTTCGTCATCTTAAGCACACTTTTTATTTTAAATTTTTTCAGTATCTTATCTTTCAAATATTTTCACCATTTTGTGTCTTCCTTTTTTTTAACCATGCTTCCCATATTCATCTTGCATTCTTCTAAGTTTCTATAAACTATTTCACATTTTTCATCTCATCCGTTATATTTTGTCTTTAGCATTTCTCATTTATGTTTATTTATTATTTCATTTTCACTCTCTTCCGCCACATAATTTCTTAAACATTTTCACCATATTTTGCCCTTTTTGTGACATTCAATCGGCAATTTGTTTCGTATTTAAAAATATTTTTTTTTAATTTCTTTTAGTATTTTTGGAGTCTCAAACATATTTTTGTATTTCAATCTTGCTGTATTTTTACATAAAATAAATTATTTGTTAAAGTTTCATTAATTAAAGATACCGCCTTTCAGCTTCGGCTATAAACTGTAGGTCCTTGTTCTCTTCGAACAACTATTAATAGTGATATCTCCACGATCCGCCCATTGAGGCCGTCACTTAATTTTTTTCGTATTTCTAATTTTGTTCTTGCTTTTTAATCTCTTGAGTTTGATATTTTGTTTTTTTCTGCTCCTATTTTTAGTCGATACTCCTGATATTCGTAAGCTCTCCATTTGCTTTTATGTTGTCAATTTTTACCATTATCTTTGCGTCTTCAATTACTCCTTTCATACATTAGTTATTCTAAAGCTTTGCATAAGGAGCGCTGACCTTCTCATTCTTTAAGACTTTACTTCTTCCTGCTTTAGTTGATATATAGTAGGTACGAGAGTTACGAGAGCTCTGTTTCTCACTTTCTTCTAGATTTTACTTATTGTTTTATGGGTTGGGTTCCTACCTAGTTATTGAAGGTAAAGTATAGCTGACTTATATGCATTGTCCTTAAAACTTGTGATCAATTCTTCATCTTACGTTCTAACTATTAGAAGAATCTTCATTTAACTTTTTTGACGTAAGTTAGAAATGTTTCCAGTTAGAGATTCATTTATCTATGACAGCTTTGATTCTCCAATACCGTCAGCAGATCACAACTGACTTACTCTGGAAATGCTCCACAGAAAGTGCATTTAATAGTCGTTTCGATCAGACTGTACTTAATCCATTTCAACTGTATGTGTGTATCTGTGTTTGTGCATTTGCATGTGTGTGTGTGTGTGTATGTCACATATACATGTACATACAGCTCATTTGCTTGGCTTTCTTCGACTGGTAAATGCAACGTGCTGCGTTATCGTCTCAGTTGACGTTGCTGCTGAATGTCCTGCTGCCTTTCTTTGTTATTTTTATGGCTGACTGTCCCTTTACTCCTTGTATGTGAGTGTGTTTGTGTTCGCCTTGGTGTCCATCTTGAAACTGTCAGAATTTGCAGCACCTTTTGCTGCTTTCCATATATGAGGCCCAACCTATCTACACGTTTCATTTCTATTGCCTTTATCTGCCAGCAGCTCATCAACGCCATATGTGAGTGTATTTGTGCGTCTGTGTGTGTGTGTGTTTATTTGTGTGTCAATGTGAGTGTGAGTGTGTGTGCGTGAGTGAGTGTGCGTGTGTTTGTGCAGCTTTTGTATATGGCAATGGCCATACATGCATTTCAACTGCGCATTTGTCTGCTCGCTTGAGCATCTTTTCAGCTGGGTCCTAGAAGAGCTCGTTTTCGTCCTGGCACACTGGTCATGTGCGTGTCCTTTGTGTGTGTGTGTTGGTGTTTGTGCATAAATGACTGCGCCTGTGTATTTGGCATGACTCTTGAATTAATTTTGCAACATTTTAAATTGAGCGCAATTAATTGCAAAAATGTTTTATTTTTCCACTTGCATTCGTTGCCATTCACACTCACTCACACGCACACACACACACAAAAACATGCAAAATGCTTGTGTGTGCTTGTGTGTGTGTGCTGGTGTGTTAGTATGCGAGCTTTGAATGTGCGTTTTGCAGTCGAGTTTTCATGTTTTTTTTTGTAAATTTTTATATTTTTTTTATTTTTTTGTTGCAAGTGTGAACACGCATTCAAGCATATGCATGTCTGCCACTACTCTATGTTGCAGCAGCAGCAGCAGCAGTGGCAGAGGCAGCGCATAGTGTTTGTAAGTGCAGCATGTTGCCTTTTCAGTGCTGCCCAACACTAACCCACTTGGGTTTCCTTTTTAGGCTGCCGGCAGCGCTCCCCTGGCAACATGGTTTTGGCTCTTTTTTTTTCATCTTTTATTCTGCTTTATTTTTGTTGCCAGTGTGGCATGTTGCCTTTTTGCCACTCATTTTATTGCCGATTTTTTATACACTATGCGGGGTAGCAGTGTGCCGCGTGTGTGGGTGCATTAGATTTATGCAAATTTATGTGACAGCAGAGGTCCTGCAGTTAACATCAAGTTTATAAAGTTATTACAAATTATTCTAGATTGGAATAATTTTAGCAAATTTTTGGAAATGGAAAGACGAGTGAGTTGTGAGTTGGTGTTACAGAGTAGTCATAGTTGGTGCATAAATAAATAATAGAGGCTGGGTCGAGTGAAGTAAATATGTTTGGAATATAACTGCCTAAGCATGATGAAATTATTTTTAAATAAAGTTTAGACTAAGAGGCTTAAAGGCAAAGAAAATTATTGAATACAAATACGGCTCCCATTGACAATACGTTCTGGAAATAAGTTACTAGACAAGATGTATCGGATGCGCCATCTAAATGGAATCAAGGCAAAAATAGAATAACTAAGAATTTTCCAAAAGTTAAACAAATTTTTTATTAATAAATTCACCTTTTTACAATTTGTTTGAGCCATTTTCCAAAAACAAAAACGAACAACTGACTAACTTTATTACGAGCACAAAAAGTGGGCTCTTTGTTATATATTATTGTTATTTTTTGGTCTTCAAAAATCCCTTGGCGGTCAGTCAATATCATCGTTTTTAGATACAACACATTCCGAGAATTTCCGACGCAAATATTTGACTGCTGTAGTTGCTGTGTGCCACGTAGCGACATCTTGTTGAAACCAGACTTTTCCAGGCCTTTTTCATGCATTTGGAGTAATACAAAGTGCGTCAGCATGCATCTATACCGATCGCCGTTGATAGTCTCACCACGTCCAAAGAAGAACGGTGCTTTGTTGGTTTGCGAGCAAATACCAACCCAAAAAGTCAGGTTAGGGCTATCAAAGCCACAAAAGAAATAATTTTGTTTTTCGACGGCGCCAGAGAGTGTGAAATGATACTGATCTGTCATAAGAATTTTCTTCCAAAAATTCGGTTCAATTTTCTCGATTTTAAAAACGGTTTCCAATAAACTTTGAGATAATTGTAATAATTTCAAAAACTTTCTTCAAAATGCGCCTCAAAGTGAAAATAATGTTTAACTGCTAAGATCGACGCCGGCACGGAAGATTAGGATTTTCAACAAGTCGCTACTGAACAGCTTCGATACTTCCATTTGAACGACCGTCTCAGTCAATCAGAAAGAAAACGTTGACAAACCTCAGATATCTCGATATATTCGTATTCAGTTTAGCGATGAAGCGCACTTCGGGTTGAATGGCTACGTCAACAAACAAAACTGCCGCAATTGAGGTGAAGCTAATCCTCAAGTGTATGTGGAAACATCGTTAAATCCAGAAAAACTGACTGTTTGGTGGAATCATTGGTCCGTACTTCTTCAAAAACGATAATGGCCAGCACGTTACAGTCAATGGTGATCGGTATACAGCCATGATTGCGAACTTTTTTATTTCTAAATTGAGCAACCATGATGTCCAGGAGCTGGGGTTCCAACAAGACGGCGCAACATGTCACGCAGCTCGTGCCGATTTCGAGTTCTCGATTTATTGAAAGAAATGTTTGGTGACGGTGAATTTCACGTTTTGGACCTGTAAGCTGAACTCCAAGAACTTGTGATTTAACACCGCTAGACTACTTTCTGTGGGGCTCTGCAAGGTCATTGGTCTATGCGGATAAGCCATAAACACTTAACCATTTGGAAAATAACATTCGGCGTGCTATTGCCGATATACGACTATAAATGTTGGAGAGAGCCATCGAAAATTGGGTGTCCAGATTGAACTCCATCCGGCCGCGGCGGTCATATGCCAGAAATCAAGCCAGAAAATGTATGTCAATCGAATAATCCATCGTTGCTTTATTGCATTTTTAAGTGTTGCACCTCTAAAAATAACACCCTTTATAAATAATATAGTAAAAATAAATTGTTAAAGTATTTACTTCCATCACATTGCCTAAAAAGATCAGCTGAATTCTTTGCTTTGACTCAAATAATTGTAAAGAAATCCGAGTGCTTTCATTCGCTTTGAATATTTGAAAGAAAAACTACTCATTAACACACTTTCCCAGCAGCAAATACTACATGCTGGCTGACTGCTAAAGAGCATCCCTTTGTCGTTGCTACCTTGCGCCTTGTTCTCGTGTTACTCTTATTTTATGCATTTTGCTTTTATTGCATTTACTAGAAGCGCCTGTGAAAGCGCATTTTAGGCACATACCGAACACACTCATCCACTCACTCACTGTCTGACTCACTCACTCTCAGTCTCTCACATGTACAAAGCAATACACATCATATGCTCACACACACACACACACACACGCACACACACACACACACATGGACATGCTCTTAAACACTCACATACAATGAGATTCACAAATGGCGGCACGCACGGATTCGCTTTACGCGCAGAGCCTAAAAGTATGCATTGAAAGGCTTTTTGCATGACACTCTGTCGCTTTGCTTTCTTTGTTTCGTCCTTTCTCGCTTGCTTTGTTTTGCCTTTGTTTTTGTTTGCATTTTGTCATTGTTGCTTTCATTGTAGTTGTCAGTTGCTGCCGCTGCCGCTGCTGCTCCTACTGCTGCTGCTGCTGGTCTTGTTGTTGCTGTTGTAAATGTTGTTGGCGCCGCTGCTGCTGCTGCTTCTGCTGCTGTTGCTGTTAATTTTTTGGGTGCTTCTGTGTGTTGCCTGCTGCATTTTTGCCACTTTGTTTCCAACGTTGTTCAGGCATTTCATTTAAGGCTGCCAAATTGTGTTGCGCCTGTGTGGGTGCGCGAGTGAGTGAGTGTGTAAGTGGGTGTGTGTGTGTGTGTGTGTCTGAGAGAGTGGGTAAATGTTTGTACACTCCGTGGCACTTGTATAGTGTTTACAGCCTTATATTTTTTTGAAACTAATTAATTTAAATGGATTTAAGCAATTCAATTTAAATAATTGTTTTAACATTTTTTAAAAGTTTTTCTCTTTGTTTACATTTTTTTAAATTGCTGACTTGTCTACAGGGTGAGGCCATTTAAAGTGAAAGCAACGGGCAACTCTATAACTTATGACAGCAATTACAGGTCGACTAATGTTATAATGCATTGGAAGCGTTATTTTAAGACTTTTTATGACATAAAACAGTTCACATAAAACGAAAGCGGTGATATTGTTCAGCTTTACATTCAAAACAACTTTTCATAACTGAACTCTACTAACGTTTTGCGTAAAAAATAAAGTTGAAAGTGCGAGCGTTGAAAACATTTGGTACACAAAATTAGAGAATTCTGCTAATGTAAGTGATACCAGCGATTTATCCAGACAACAAACAACACGTTTCCACTATAATAATCAGGCCGTACGAGGCAGTATTCAGGTGGAGCCGCAAACATTGAGTTATTGTCGCTTGCAGAAGTTGGGCATCGCGCTGACCACTCTTCGTTCCATAATTCGTGTCGAGTTGAAGTTGTTTCCGAAGTCACCATAATTTTTGTGAGGCTGTTTAGAATGAAAAGTGTAGCTTGGTAAGCCAAGGATCAAAGTTTAACTTAAGGACAGCATACGACGCGAAATTGCAGCCACGTCGAAGTAGGCCTGCACTGTAGTTAACATAAATTTAAGTCTTGTGTTAAATTATTATTTGAATTATTCTGAAAAGGCATTTGTTGAAATTAAAAACTTCTTACTGATTATAGTTGTAATTACAAGCATTACAATTATCGTCATCACGTAATCAATCATTGATTTTTTTAATCTTCTTCTTGCAATGGTTTCCTTAAATAATTATTCAAGATTATCGTTTTTACTAGTGACTCGTCTGCCACGCGAAAAACATTACCAATAGAGTCAACAAATCCCCAAAAAACTTCACATTTAATAATTAAAATATCATATAGATTGAAATGTAATTATACAACTGCCGCGGAGTGTATGCATTGCTCTATGAGTGTGTGTGTGTGTGCCTGCGCTTATTTATATCCAATTGTTCATTTGTCTTTGGTTTGTGTTACGCATACATCATGTTCGCCCATATTTTATATTTTTATATGCATGTTTGTAGCACTGTGTGAGTGTGTGGCGTGTGTGTGTGGTGTGTGTGTGGTGTGTGTATGTGCTCATGTGTCATATATTACATTTGTATATGAAATATTTTCGTAATATTTATGCGTATTTTCATTTATGCCTTACATTTCAATGTGACGGCACTTTGGGCACGTCCAGGCAAAGCTCATGGAATGTTTCAAACCAATCCCTAAACCCCGAATCTGAATCCTAAACTAAATGAAACAAAACTCCGGCAAACCCAAAAAACCGGAGACCCAAATTGTACGTTGCCTTTGTAGTTTTTGTGGGAATATATAAATGCAAGCTAGCAATTTTAAAATGTGAAAATACAGTGAGTGCGCATGTTGGAAATGTTTCTAATTAGAGAATTGTAAATCAAATTGAAATTCCGAGACTTGAATGCACTGCAAAAAGGATTCGTAACAACGAATGCATTAAAGTGAGTACCCTGCCACAAAGATAGTTTGATTAATAAAAAATATTTATGTATTTACAATATATGAAACAATTTATTTTTGCAAGTGCATGTGTTTCTCTTTAAATTGTTTGTTGTTGTTCAATTGTTCATAAGACAGAATATTTATTTTATATTAAAATAACTGCAATTCTATGAATTTTTAAAAGTTATTTCATAAAGTTTTGCAAAATAAATTAAAATTTTCTGAATCGAGGAAATTGTTTAAAATCTTGGGAAAACTCAACTACACTACGGAAAATGTAGGCCTATAATAATAATCAGAAATCCCAACATGCTCTTCATCAAAATGCGCAGCTTAGAAAGGGATCTAGATTGAGTGAAACCTATTTAGAAGCTAAATAAAAAATATTTATATAGCTACAATTTCGCACAATAATCGCTTAATGCAATACGTTAAGTTTTAATAAAAAATCATATTTTGGAAAAAAAATTGCTTTGCTTTGAATCGTATTAAACAATTTTGTAATAAAATGACGTTTTATGTACAAAAATCAATTTGAAATGTATTTGAAAATATTGCTCTTGCCTTTGGAGCCCTCAATACTATTGACACTATCAGAAATGGATTGAGTGTGTATTGCCGGCCTATTCTTGTGGACTTCGCCTTATAAAAGTACCTTCTCTAAATGAACGTAGAACATGCCATGGCGTGTTATTTCTGCATAAGCTTCTACCCGGGTTCATTGACTTTAAGGCATTTCTGAACAAAGTTTCTTTTGTCATTCCATCATCCAGCGAAACACTTAGTTTTTAACCTCTAGCGCTACCATTTTGTAGATCCAATTATGCGTCACTTAATCCATTTAATTTCCTACCCGCCAACTATAAACCTCTACGAGCTCCTATATTATGAAAGATCTCTATCTTAACTCATTTTGATTCGCCAAATCGAGATTTTTGACCAAGCACGAACTATGATATTCCCACTGGGTCAACGTTTATTTTTTGGCACCTTCGGTTAAGATTTGTTGAAACTTTTATGTTACATCCGAATTGACTTAAAAAATACCAAAGTCGGCCCTACATTTGGCAACTTATATTCAATAAAAAATTCAAATTATTTTCCAAAGGCTTAAAAGATTCTAGTTTTAAGCTATAAGCTGTATTTTGTTATACTTTTTGAAATCCTCGTCTTTTGAGTTAGTTTTCCCTGAAAATTTTCTAAACTATGTTCTTAAGATTAACTTAAAACTAATAATTTTTCGTTGTTTTCTCATCTCTACTTTAGAGTTGTCTTTTAACTCTACAACCATTTATTTTTCTAAGGTTTGAAGTATTCAAGTTTTTAGATATAAGATTCATTTTTTTATCCTTACCGAATTCTACGTAATCTTTACAAATCTTTTAGGTCCCTATTCATTAAAAACGCCTGAAACCTGAAGTACTTAAGAATTACTTAAAACTAGCAGATCTTTCATTGTTTTCCGATACCTTCGTTGAAATTTTTTTTTTTATAGTTTCTTGGTCGGCCATGGAACAGCCAAACACTTATTTTCAACTAATAAAAGCAGAAATAATTTCAATAAGATTTGAAGAAATATAACTTTTAGTTAATTTTCGTCTTTATTCCGAATTCTACATAATCTTGGCCAGTCTTTCAAGGTAGTATTCATAAATATGCTTAAGATTCGCTCAAAAACAAGCACATCTTACATGCAATGAAATGAAATAAACTTTCCTAATAAATTCCGTAGTCTCCTATCGAAATTTCTTAAAAAATTCCGTAGCCTTATTTCGCATTTTCTTAAATAATTCCGTCGTCTCCTATCGAAATTTCTTTAAAAATTTAATTTGTCTCCTTTCGATTTTTTTTAATTCCCTAATAGGCACTACAAACACCAACTTAATGCTTTCCAACTAAAACCGATTGAATAATTATAATTATTTTCCTAAGCTTTAAAGAATTCTAGTTTTGAGGTATGAGATTATTTGTCTTATACACTTCCGAATTCTACGTAACATTTAAAAGTCCTTTGAGATAGTATTGATAAAAATGCCTTAAGCCAAGTACTTAGGATTCACTTAAAAACTATCCGAACTAGTCGAATTTTCTCCAATTCATTAGTCAGCCCTACAGCCATACACTTCTTTCCGACTTAAAATCAAATTAAGAAAAAAAAATTATTTTTCTACGGATGTTAGCTATTTGATTATTTAATTTATACTTTTTCGGAATTCTACGTAAACTTTACCGAAAAATGCCTTGAATCAAGTTTCATAAAAATTTTGCATGAAATACGATTATGGCAGATGAGCCCAGGATTACAACTTTGGACTTTTGACATATATTTCTGGTTCCAAATTATGAAAATAACGCTGAAATATTATAACTACTATTTTTTCTACACATTCTACAAACAGTAGATGCCAACAAATATTGGTTCATTTAGATAAGCCCATCATCTACGCTAGAGATGTCCCAAATATCCTAAAAACTTCTGTTCTATTATTTATTTTCGCTCCATTCCTTATATTCTAATCCCCCCCCCAAAAAAAAGGGTATGCCCAAGTCCCATTGCACACGATTTACCTTGTTATCGTTTTATTTCGTCAGAACGCATATAATATTATTTGCTTTAGTGGATGTTTTTTGGTAATTTTTTGTTGCAATTTATTTCGTTGGGTTATATGTCTTTTTTATGCTCATATTTCTTTTTTAGTGTCCTTTCATTTTTTTTTTTCGTTTTTGTTTTTTTGCGTGTATTGATTTATTCGAGTTACTTTTTTTTCTTATTTTTATTATAATACAAAATTTTTTTCCAGCTTTGTTTATAGCTCAAAAGTATTTTGCATTTTTTATGGATTTCTTCGGTATTCATGCAATGACAACAGCAACAGGAGTAACAAATTTGTCTTGCAGACAAAGAAAAAAAATAAAAAAAAAACGAGGACGACATCCATGCGAATAAAATAAAGAACTAAAGTTTGTTTGTCACATTTTCTTATTGGAGTAGTTAAACTTCCTGCCCAGACTGCGTACGTCATACATACGCCGCCTGCTTGGTCAAGAGACGCAGAGCATCAGTTATGCTTGGCTCACAAGTCCGTCCGAGTCTGTCTATGGTCTGGTTTTGGTCTGGTCTACGCTGGCCAGCGTTCATGTCCAAGTGTCTATGACTGTTTATGGCCCCGGCTGCTGCTCCTGGGTTATGTCTGTCTGAGCGACTGACTGACTGTGTCTGACAACTGCATATGTATAAATGTCTGTCTGTCTATCTGTCTGTCCGTCTGTCTGTCTGGTTGTCTGTCTCTCCACATATATACTCTATCCACAATGGTTGTGTGAATGTTTACGTTTTTTATAATTCAGTAAATCAAATCAGTTGCCTCACAACTCAATCCAAATACTTGCAAGCACGCTTACCCGAATGTGCGGACACACTGAGAGAAATGGGCGGCACTGCAGGGAAAATGTGGAATTCGAAAATGAGGCAAAGTAATTAGAAGCGGAAATTTGACTAATTAAAATTTGAAAAGAATGTATGAGCTTCTTTGGCCCCTTTTGGATTGGAGATGTCTATGGCACTCTAACGAACCCTGAGCTGTATGAGCTCTAGCTGGGGCATATCGTGCATATGAACGAGGACGCTCCAGGGAAGAACATGTGGGATGCCAAAACAGATAAAGAAAGACGAAGGAGACGACCAAAGCTATGCTGGAAAAACCAAGAGGAAGGAGGATCTGTCTTCTTTTGGGAAAACTAACTGGGAAAGGATCATGCATAGCAGGGTCGGCTGTAAGCTGATAACGGGTAATGATGGCCAAGTAAGATAAGTAAGGTAAGTGATCAGTTAAAGCGTAAACTGAGCAGCAATAGATCGGTTAAAGTGGCAGAGGTATGACACATGACACTTGGATTAGAAAGAAGGTAGATCCATACGTGCAACGATCTACAATCATATCAGACGATTTGCTCTCGGATTAAGTAGAAAAAGCGAAAAGAAAATTCAAAGCCAACATCTGCTGGGGCTGCTGGAGCGGCTAGGCGCCTTTTCAATAATACATGGTTTTTAGTTTCAAACGAGGCCCGTGAATTCCGATTTATGTAACTTCTTAATCTAAAGTTTAGGCAATTTAAAGTTTATATAAATTGACTTCTAAAGAATGTGCCTTTTAACTACAAATTGAAGATATTATTTTATTTCACACGCAACAAGTTAATCAGTTGCAACGCCAATGATAAATACATAAATTTGGATTGACACAAAAGCAACTTAATTCAATCCCGAAACATACACACAAGTAAGTTTATGATTATTATTTTCATTTAAAATGAAATGTATTGCAACAATAACAAAGTCTAATCTGAAATGTGGCAATAATTGACGTGAGGAGTCAAGTCTTTAATATCAAATGAAATACAATAAGATGAAATAAATTCGACAGCATGGGCAATCCCAACACCCACTAATTCTCAAAAATGACAAAACTAGTAGAGATGATTTTAATGTTGTCATGTTGAGCTTTCAAAATAATCAAAATGGTAACATGACAGTTACTTGTCAGTCGACATTTAAATGATCAAACAACAGGTTGTCGCTCTAATGAAATCGTTGATTTTGCGAAAGATGAGGCAGGAAGATGCCGCCTTTTGATGTTTTGTAGTTCGTATTTGCTACATCTAAGCTTTATTTCTGTCTTAGACTTTTTAATAACAAACAAAATTATAATAGTAAATACTGTAAAAAATTTTTTTCTACAAATTGACATAATTTGTATAAGAAACGAAAAATAAATAAAAATTAGTTCTCTACTCATAATTATCCTACTTTTGTTAGAACAAATTAGGGACACAGAAAGTTATGAGTTATATTGTGAAATCCCTTTTTTAATCAAGACGAACCATTTTTTTTCATTAAAATCCATGTTGAAAGTTCTTTCTTTAATTTATACTTACGACAGCAGTCGGTTGATTTTGAATCAAATAAACTTTTTGGAATTGTTGCATCCAAAATGCATAGACCTCACTCGTTTGTAGGCTTACCAAAGTTAACGCCTATTTAAAAGAGTTGGAAAGAAGCGTATTTTGCCGAATAAAGTAGAGGAAGCGTCCTTTGTCGAGAGATCACCGATTATGGTTATTAACATATATTAAAATTAAACCATAGATAACCAAAAGAGATATTGAAAATTATGAGATGATGATGATCAGTTGATATTAAAATTAAACCAATGATAACTCATAGAGACAACGAAAATTATGAGGAGAGGCAGACATATTGTTATGAATATTGTTTATGAATTACCAGAGCATTTTTGATGACAACTTATGGCAAAAGAGATAAAAGAGTTAAAAATGTAGATAATTTAATTTCAGGCATTTCTTGGAATTCTAGCGACAGATTAGTTGAGAAAACCAAAAACGAGAAAAACAACTATTGGCTTGACAAAGAGAGACTTTACAGCGATTAAGCGTCTAATTCACAAAGTTGAAAAATCTCCGTTGAAATATTTAAATTTAAGAGGGTGCACATCTTCTGGGTTTGCCAGCCACCTGGTTATTAATGGAAACGAAATATCAGACAGGATAGCTAAGGAGGGTTCAGAACCGACACGAACGAGGGCTAAAGATATGGGGATACCTCTAAGGGCTCTAAACTACAAATCGGAAGAAAACTCTGCAGTCGCTTCCGACAGCAGGTGGCACAACACTACGGACTTCATGTGCAGGAGAACCAAGCTAAAATTAGTCGTGCATGCAGCTTTCCAGGAAAGACTGCTGCAGGCTTACTGCAAGCGACGAATGCAGGAAGTGCAGGGAACCAGGAGTCAAAAAAACTCTGGAACAGCTTTTATGCAACTGCTCTGTGCTCTGCATCTCAAGAGCTAACTTGCTAGGGAGACCAGTGCTTGACTCGCTCGCAGTGGCAGTTCAAAGACCACCTGTTAGTTCAAAGACTGTTAGCTTTCGCGGAACAAGTATATGACTTATTCATCCCTGACTACGACTCACAGCCGACAAACTCCGGTTACACTAAAAATTACTATGATCTATGTAAGGCCCCATTGCTTGGAGACCCGCCGGCCTAACCTAACCTAATCTATCTAAATTTAAGGGAAGAAGAAACAGATTTTGCTGAAATGTTATTTATCTATGCGTCTCTGATGACAGCTGGTAGAAAACGAAATTAATAAATATCTGCGGATAATCAATATTAAATTCGTAAATATTCTTTTAGTTAAAAATGTTTGTAGATAACTTAATACCAAGTATTTCATGGCATTTTCTTTTTTTCAATGCAGACAGCAAAGCGACAGGTAATTCACTAGTGGAAAAAACCAAAACCAGAGAAACAAGCATTGGCTTGACAAAGTAGTGAGATTTTCCAGCGATTAAGCGCCTAATTCGCAAAGCTAAAGAGTTTCACATGAAAAAACCAAAAAAAATAATCTGACCGCAGAGTGAGGGGGTGAACACAAAACAAACCGAATGATTTCCCAAAACTTAGTTCTCGTATAGCCGCGTTTCCCGCAATTGCTGCCCACAACATTCCTCATCCTTTTCTTCTTTTCTTTTCTCACCACATTATCTACAACTCGCACCACTTTTTCTCTCAGTGCACTGTGAGTTTTATGAACATGCATACAGTTACTTCATAACTTGTACATCCTTCACTCTCTCTCCTCCGAACTATTTTTTTTTCTCACTCTCTCTTTTGTTACCTTTTTTTCTCTTGGCTGATATACATCGACAGTTTGCGTAGGGGGGGGGACGTAGCACGGTTGGTTGGTTGGTCATCTCAACTTTTTCATATTGCTCAATTGTCAGTCTGTCCTTTTGGCTTGACGCATCCTTGTCATTGCTGTCATTGTTGTTGTTGTTGCCCCCCCCCCCACTCTCATCTTTGTTGTTTTTGTTGTAACTTGCGGCTACTACTATTGCTGTTATTTTTACAGTTAAGTCAATATGCAGCCGTCAAAAACAACACTTGATACTTTTGTGTGCTACTTGTGAGACTCTCTCTCCATCTCACTCTCTCTGTATCCCTCTCTGCCCCCACCCTCATTCTCTTATTCTAGTTGCCGCGCGCTCTTGCCCTCAACTTTTGGAGCATTTTCTTTCCAACAGTTTTGACTCCGCTTGCTCCCTGTGCAGCAAAGTCCTTGCTTCACTTGTTCTGTTGTCGCTGTTGCTGTCATTGTTATTGTGACTTTTCTTTCATTTTGTTTGCAAACTTTTGCCAAAAAATAAACAAAACTTACCAGTACTCGCACACACACACACACACACACGAGTACACATTACACATACGCATATGAATTTGGCAATAAAGCAACGCACAGTGGTCGCAATGCATAAGGACGTTGGTAAAAAAAAATATACTCCCAAATATTCGGCTCTTACAGTAGAGTAGGCATGAAAAAATTTAAAGGCATTAAATATTAGGTTGTTGAGTGTTATAATATAATTTTTTGAAAATTATGCAAAAATTTAGATGTTCTACTTTTGTCGGTAAAATTTTATTATAAATTATATTAAAATTGGTTCGTCGTTTTGAAGGGTTCAAACCAAAAAGATGAAGATAGTGAATAAGCTGGATTATAAGTTCTTATTAGTTTCGAAGAATTTGTGTTAATATTGTCCCCAAATATGATATAACTTCAGTTAAATAAAAAAAAAAAAAATTATTCTATTCCCCTTGACTATGGTCATCACATGGAGATATCAATATCAAAAGCTGTACTAAGAGAAGAGGGACCTACATTGTATTATATTTTTATGCATTAGAGGGAAAAAATAAAGTTATAGGGATCCTTAAAAAACTTCAAAAATCAATGTCGACAAATTTTCATTTGACAAAACAATATAAAAATTCTTGAGTATTTAAAAAAAACTACTGGAATTTAAAAAACTTCAAAAATAATACATAAATAAATGCATAAAGTTTCTCAAGATATAGTTTCTTATGCTATATTTTTTTTAGCATTAGAAATAAAAGATAAAAATAAAAGTTAATGTCTTTTTTAACGAAATAGTATATTAATTTTTGAGTATACAAGAGAAGCTTCAAAAATTGCAAGACTGTAAAAATTTGCTTCAGTTATAAAACTGTAGTTTCTTATGAATTTTTTTTGCAGTATTTTCCCATAATCTTCACTTATGGCTACTTTCTTGCTTTTTTCTGCATAGAAGTTTGATGATAGTGTTTCATGAATCAGTTTCGCATTTTTAAGAGGGATATTTTACAGGAACTTGCTTCAGATTTTAACTTTCAAATAATTGTAAAGCTGTAAACGAATTACCTTTGTAATTCTGTAATTCTGTACTTGTGTTGTTGTCAAGGATTGTTCGGCTGCATAATTTAAGTAATATTATTTTTAAATTTAATGCACATGAAATATTGGAAAAATAATTTAAGTGATCAATGAACTACTCATTGAAAGCGAGCCTCGCGCTTTCTTCAACATAGTTTAAGTTATTAGGCATATCGGGCCTATAATCAAAATAAAGATGTTGGCAAAAAAAAATGTGTTCCCCTTGATTATAGTCAGTCTCTTTAAAGGCGCAGCATGGTGATATCTCTATTAACAGCTGAAGAAGGGAACAGGAACCTTCGGTTTAGAGACAAGTCCAAACGGTGGTGCCTTAATTAAAGACTTTTCAAGGTAAATAGTGCCTATTTATTTGCTAGCTTTGTCAGTGCTAGGCTAATGCAGTAGCTTTATTCTGCAAGAATAATAATCGAACCCCCAGACTTTTCGATTAAGAGGCAAATAGAGGCTACCACTACGCTACCGAGGCCCACATGTTGATATGAACTCAATAAAAATGGAAATACCGAACGCGGCGGAGTTAGTTTCCAATTGAATGCTTAAGTAGCAGACAATCAAGAGTCTTAAGCCAAAGTCAGTAGAAATAAAAGTTCCAAACGTGGCGGAGGTAGTTTCCACTTAACTTCCTAAGTACAATCAAGGGTCGTTTTACCAAACATTGTATCAATCAAGAGTCTGAAGCCAAAGTCAGTAGAAATAGAAGTTCCAATCGTGGCGGAGGTAGTTTCCACTTAACTTCCTAAGTACAATCAAGGGTCGTTCTACCAAACATTGCATTTGTGCTTTGAATTTTTATGATTCCAATCTACTTTTGCCAAAATCTATCGAAAATCTATAAATCTCATTTTGCAAATTTATTGCTAATTTTCGATACCCGTCCCACTGTACAGCACAGTGAATTTATAGTCATATAAAAAACACACAGATACACACAAACACACACATGCACAACAACTGTCAGTCCAGCCACAGTAAGCGACTTACGTGTATATAAGCCTTGGCAAAACTTTGAGCCCATCAACCTAAAAAATCGAGTCGGAGCTGAAGCTGAAGACGGAGCTTGGATCTTTTTGGTAAGTACTCGTTGTGCAAGTGAGATGCCACATCAAAAACACTCACTCTGTGTCAGTGTGTGAGTTAATGTGCGAGTGTGTGTGTGTTTGTCTGTGTGCATGACTGTGTGCGTGATTCGGTGCGACTGTGTGTGTCAGTCATAGAGTTGGTCAGTTTATGTGCCGGACAGGCACAATGGAAATAAATCTAATGGCAGAGCAGCATAAAAATGCAGAAATCACTTGAAAAATGTAATTTGATGGGTTACGATATAATGCTTTATGTAACAAGAGCAGAGAGAAACTTTGGAACGAACTAGTTCCAATAAAAAACAAAAAAAATAGTTAATATTATATTAAGTCAATAAAATAGAAAAAAATAATATCGGTTGGTAATGTGAAACCGGCGGCAAAAAGCGATTTGAAATTAAAGTTAATTTTAATACTCTACCATGTATTTTGCATGCAAATCTTTTTTTTTTCCTCCGCGTGTGTGTGTGTAACTTTAATCTCATATATTTATATTTACAATTGGGATGCATTTTTTTTTATTTTTGATTTTTTAATGAAACACACTTTATTTATAGTTTAAATTAAATATTGGCACTGAGCATGTTAATAGACAGCAAAAAATGCAGCAGTTTGTGATTTCTTGCAAAATAAATAATACAAATTTTTTAATAAAATATTTACAAAGAGAATCACTTTCATAATTTTTTTTCGGTTGTATTGCGTTTGATGTTTGATTAAAAAATGAAATATTAGTACAAAAAAAATGTACAAAAATGGTATTGAAATAAAGGGAATATGTAGGATTGAGGCAAAAAGTTTATAGCCAAATTGAGTGCGAAAAGCGCACTTACTTCTAAATTAACTATTATGCAAAGTATTATATGAAATAAGCAACAAAAAATTATTAACTTTTTTCGCTGGGATTTCTGCTAGTTAATGTAACTTTATATCTATTTTTTATGGCTTGATTAACTGAAGTTGGCTGGTTTCACATTTTTAAAAAGTATTTGAGCAGCTGAATCTTGTGTTGTTGTTCGGGAAAGTGATTAGCAACAAGGTCATCTCTGGCTGACATAAAGAGCCTAAGGAGGGAAAACTAGTTACCAGCCCACCAGTGAAAACTATGAAGATGCAGACAATACCTAAGCGTTTCAAAAATCTGCAAAGTATCGTTATATGCGATTCGTTACCGGATCTAGAGAAGACCAGCACTGATAGAAGAAGAGTCTATTATATATCACATTCTCAAATGCGTTCTATCAAAGACTTGAATCTCTCAGAGTCTGAATGATTGCCAAAGAACGCTGAGATCGATTGTCCACAACTCAGTGGCACCATAAGCGCAATCCAAAAAGGATAAGCAAGGGCTTGATAAAAGAAACAGCAGTCCGGCACTATTTTTCTCAAGACGTACAAATTCAAACAAATCCTTTTTGGTTAAAAATAAATCCAATTTATCTATCGTTAAAGTATTTTTAAGGTAAATCAAAATTAGTAATAAAAAACTTTGTTTTTACCTCAAATGAAACAAAGTATTACGTAAATGCTTACAGAAAGTAGCGAAATTAAAATAATTATCAGACCTGGTAAATCGACCATACATCGTGACACTGCGCAAAATCCTGGAGAAGAGCCATGAAAATTTGACCGACAAATATAATCTATTTGTCTGTACTGACTTACCACAATAAGCGAACGCCTGGTCGCAACACTGTCTGGTATTTCACCACAATAAGCTTTGTCAGAGGAGGTAATTACATATCCGTAACCTCGTTCAAGGTTTCACAAGCGCAAAACAAAGTATATGCAAATAGGAATGCAAGGCGCTTAGACTACCCTGTTATAGCGGATGGCTTTACTTTTGAGGTCGTCAACGGATTCACGTACCTTGGCACCGCCCTGAACACCGACAGTTCTATCTGCCTGGGACTAAGCGAAGAATCACATTTGACAATGGGAGTAACCTCGGTGTTAGTGAGCCAATGCGTAGCCGAGACCTCTTTCGATCAATAAAATTAACTCTCTACCATGACGCAGATGCAAAGGTTGTGTCGCGTACGTTGTTGTTCGAGATAAATATTCTACGCAAAATCTTCGGTCTCTTTAGTATTTGCTACAAATATTGCATTCGAATGAACCATGTACGAAATGTAGGAGGAGGATTCAGACAAGATGACACTCTACCATGCGATCGTTCGTAGTACTGCGGTGAGATTAAGAGAGGAGTCCCACAATGTTACATCTGCTTGGTAACATGAAAAATAATTTATTTATGATACGTTGATAAACGTATCTTTGGTAACATCTAGTAGTTGCGAAGGATATAAAAAAATAAGAAGGTCTGTGGTTCAATTCTACCCATTCTGCTATAGACGAACGCTATTTTCGTAACCAAATCTCTATTAATTAAAAGCCAAAAAATGTAGGTACGCGCTCTCTTCGATAATACAGATATCTCTATGCTCTGTCTTTGGAGACATGAGCGTAGTCAAGAGGAATACATTTATTTAATTTTTATTGCAATCATTGCTTGACCAAAAATGGCCGTAGAAAGTTTTTAGAGTTTTTAAATTATAATTATTCTTCACATACTAATATTGTTCAGTTTCCTCATTAATTTAAAATTCGTATTTAATTGTAATCGCACTGTTAGAGTTTCACAAAATAACCACTAAAAATACTTTTGTCAATGCGATCTTATTAATTAAAATAAAAACCTCAAAAAAAAACAAAAATTTCAAACAAATTGTGCCCAACTTATTTAACATTTCAGTTCGCCCATTTTTGCCATTGTAACAATCTACTCATTATGTACAAAAAGTGCTCACTACATGGAGGCTACTATGCAAATTAAATAATTATATATAATTACGTCTTTCTATCGTGTGTGGGGAGGTGTGTGGGGGTGTGTGTTTGGCCATTAAACACATGAAATTGTAAATTGAATTTCATAGTTGGGCCTTAAATATGTTGCCCAGTGTTGAACAACAAATCCAGAGTGTTACGAGCGAGTTCCATGCTGCACGTAGGACTGGGAAACAGGTTGGCAACCTTTTTTATGATTTGACGCCGTGCTGGCTACGTGCTGCCCAGTTTCCCCTGGGGAAAGCGGCAAGTTTTGCAAGTTGTGCCCCGTGTAATATTTTTCATATTTTTCATGGTGTTACACGTCTAGGGTCAACCCATTTTGTGTTGTTTGTTATTTGCAACTTTTGTTGCTTAAATTAACAACCTCAGAGCCTAATGTGGGTGAGGGTGGGGGTGTGTGTGTGTGCATGCAACATCATCATCATCATCATCGGGAATATTATTATCATTGCATATGGCGTAATACTAACGTAGATGCAAGTGATGAAGATGATTTGGTGGACACAAACGAAAAATTCAGTGATTACTGAATATTACCTAAGCAGTTTCCGGAAAACCTACTATTATTTATCCAATAGGTGGAGTTATTTATCTGTATCTGGCATTGTATACGTACGATGGGGTTCCAACAAATGGCGTTAGAAAGGTGATATTTCTCCTCAAAACACTTTTCTGACTTATATTAGTTTATGAGATCCAAATAACGCAGGCGAGTTTGGCTATGTACCGGTTTTTGGGCTTTTTGGGTGGGCATGTAATTTGCTGCAATATTCTTCCATTTGTTGGGACTATTTTATCTCTGACCGCAAGTGTGAATAAGTACCTAAGTATGTTTTTATTACAAACGTACCACGATGCGCCGTTGACGGCTCTCAGGATCTACGATTGAGTTATTTTGTGTTACTATGTGTCCCATAGTTGGGAACCATAAGTCCAGATCGCTTTCAAGAGAGAGAGCGTACACTAAGAAGTCAATGTACACTACTACAACTTAATTTGAGATGTGTTCTTTTTCCTTCGATGTGTCTATGTCAGATGAGTCGTCTGTCAAAGTGTATACCTACAGACATAACTTCATATCGGTAGCTTCAATGTCAAAGATGCAGCCACACACTGGGCATTGTCGAGTCCAACCGTTATGAAAACACTGTTTTGATTGCCAAAGAGCTAAAGATTGCACAAAAAACCATATGGAACCTTGAACAAGGTTGGATAAGTAAAGAAGCTTGATGCTTCTTGAGTTAAGACAAAAAAACCAAATAGAACGAATTCTCATCTACGAATCGCAACAAATTCGATTCATTTTTGAAGCTGTTGATGGCTGGCAATGAAGTGAGTGGATCACTTACGACAATGTCGGTAAGCTGGCCGCAACGGTGCCAAGTGAGCATTGACGGCCAGGAAGATTTTACTGTGTGATTGGTGCGATTGGCAAGGAGTTATCTACTATTAGATGCTCCCATGCTGCTAAACTCTTAACTCGCAACGGCAGTGTCAACAATTGGAGAGTCTGAAGGGAGCATCTGAAGGAAGCAATCAGTGTGAAGCGGCCAGACTTAGACATTAGGAAGGAATTGTGGACTACGCCAGACTACACACATCGATAGTGACTCCCCAGAAGCACCGGAAGCGCGGTTGAGAGGTTCTTATGCATCCAATTTATAGTCCGAACCTTTCACCAAGTGATTACTACTGTTTGGTGGGATTGGCTGCTTCCATACGACACAACTCTTAACTCGAAACTGTACTGTCAACAACTGGACCGTCTGAAGAATCGCCTAGACGCTCCCAGTTTTGGACAATATGAGAGAAATCATGTTCCATCAGATCAACGACAGGACACATATTTCGATAGTGACTCTCCAGAAGCTGCGGGAGCATGGTTGGGAACGGCGCGCATTTGAGTTAAATCGGATCATTCGAACTATGGTAAGTACAGACTTCAATTTGTGCAATAAAATTATGAACGTATTTTCTAGTTAGTCTTAGCTAAAGCATCCATTCTGCTTTATACCTTTCGAAATATTTTGAACCACTTTTCTCGTCATATGAATGCGGGCCCTTGGGCCCAACGGCGCTTGCTTTGAAACGTCCACGCTGCGGCAGCCATTTTGTTGATTCGTGTTTTGTGGTCATTGCAGCCGCGAGGCAACTCTCAATTGTTGACATTCTTATTAACAATGTTTGACGCACATTTGTGTGCTGAAATGTTAATCATTGCCAACCAAAGCCAATTTCAATGTAACAACAATAACAACAGCAACAGCAACAAACAAACATTAAACAAACACACGATACAAAGGAAAAAAAATAACAAACAAAATATAATAAAATAAAATACAATACAAACAGCGACAAACAACGCATGTTTATTATTTGTTTATTTGTATTTGCTTGTCTTAAATAAATGACCCGGAGTGTGTGGCTGCCTTTGTATGGTTGCCCTTTGGCTGACTCGTTGTAATTCAATTTCAGATTTGATTAACAAAAAATTTCATTTTTGTTTTTTTTGGTTGAATTTGTTGCTCTCGATTTGCTTTGCGGGTTTTTCCACACATTTTTTGCTGGTAATTCCTGCTAACCCTCAAAACCATCGACATATGGGTGGCCAGACCCACACAACAGGCAGGCGCGGGCGGACTATTCAATCCGAAACTTGACTGGGTGTCTCATTTTCTGTGATACTGCATATTTAATAAGTTTTTCGGTATTTTTCTCCTTTTTTTTTTGCTAAAATTTTATTATCCTTTTTGTTATGCGTGCATTTTTAGCGTGTGTGCAAAATTGAAGGACCCAAGCCAGGCAGAGTAAGCCAAGTCAACAAACACAAAAAAAATCCTGACGAAAGTAGAACAATAAGCCAGAGAGAAAAGAAAGGGAAGAACAGATGTTGGCTAACTTTCTGGCAACGAAGTTTAAACATTCTTTTTTTTGCTTTTTGGTCTTATCTATCGTGTTTGCAACGCCTTCTGAAAGTATTTATAGGAAATCAGAAAAACTCGAAGAATTTTTTGGTAGAGTACGACTTTTTATGAAAATAGTGTAGAAATATTTAAGATGATGCAAAGATGATGCAATGAAGTTGTTGGTTTTGAAAGACGATGCAATTGAGATATTGATTTTTAACGATGACGCAATGAAGATGTTGCTTTAAAATATGATGAATGAAGCAATATTTTCGTATCTATAGAAATTAGCAGCAGTACAGAAGCTAAAGGCATATTTCAAGGCGGTAATCTTTATTATGAAAATAGAGCATAAATGTTATAGATGTTAAAAAGATGGTACAATGAATATGCTGCTGCTTAAAGATGATGTCTTAAGTCAATGAAATTTGCTGAATTCAAGACGTATATATGGAATTTAAAGTCAAATATTATTTATATGAACTTTACAAAAATGTAATTGAAAAAAAAAATCGAGATGATTTCAGCTTTAAATCAACAGAAGAGAAATTATATGTTTGGGAAAAGGCAAGGCCGAATTCGAATGGCGGTGTTCTTATATAATAGTTTTTTCAGGTAAATAGCGTTCGTATATTTGCTAACTATCCCAGTGCTAGGAAAACGCAGAGCATGAAGAGATTTCGAAGAGAACAGGGACCCACAGTTTTTTGTGTCTTAGATTATTAAAGATTTGCTTAAGCAACTGATGATGACAAATAACAATGTATTCGTCAAATTAATAAACGCGGTCTTAAAATGTAGGTCTATGTGTAACAAGATGATACGGAGATAAAAACTTAAGCTTCGCTTAAATTAGGTAACAAGATGATATGAAGATGACAAATTTAGATTTGCTTAAGTTAAGAAATCAGAATTTGGCTTCTATGAGGCACAGTAATGAGTTAAAGATGATTTAACGACTTTGCATTTGTAAGATAAAAAATATGGGACTCTACAAAAAATGTCATTGAAAGTTTATGTAGAATTGTTCAACTATTTTTTTGAAGATCAAAATCTAAAATCAAATATATTAAGATATTGCGAGAAAAGTTTGTTTAAGACAGTGCATTTTCAAGATAAAGCATTTAAATCTCGCATTTTTTCTTCTTCTTATATGTTCCAAAGAGAGCTATGTATTTAGGCTTAGAATTTCTTTTCAGAACTACAATTTTTACTCAAGTATAATTCTTCAATAATGTTATGACGTTGGGTACGATATTTTTAAAATTTTGATTATAATTCTATTGCTTTATTCATAAAAAAGTTTTTTGCTTCTTCATATTAAGCTGCCTTCAAGTTATTCTTTTATATTTTTAAAATAATAAAAAAACATTTTCATCTGAAAAAGTTTTGTAACTGCAGATTTCATATGAACCTTTTATTATCTGCTGAAATAATGAGATGTAAAAAGCTTTAATAGTGAACAAGCACAAAAGTATAAATTTGGCATAAGTGTAGCAATAATTTTAATTATTTCAAATAAAGTAATATCTTTTGCTGCTTTTTATGGCTTGTGATGCATCATCTCAACTTAATTGTTAATCTTTCTTAATTTTACAATAATAATTTAATTTCTGCAGTTTACAGCAATTTTTGTAGAAAGTTGAAGAGATTAAAGCTTAACTAAGCCGAATGTCTTGATTTCCAGCTGTTGATGTTTATGTGTAGCTTAGCAGTTCTAATACTCATGTCTACATTGGAAATTTATGTACGAAAGAGCATGCTTGCACTTTATTTCAAAATAATTAGATAATTGCATCATCTGCTTGTCAACTTGTTAATTAATGACAAATGACAAAAAGTATTGACCATAAATACCTGAAAATAGTTGATTTAAAACTAACTGCTGCAATAGAACATATTTATGTCAAACATTAAAATTAAATTCTTATTTGTGTCCTTCCTTAAGGTTATGTTTTAAGTAAAAAAGTTTAAAGATATTCAGACGCCTTGCAAATTTATATTCGCAGCCAAGAGTTCGAAAATTGTGATAATAAAAATGCGCGACAATTGAAATTTGAGCAGTTTATCTTATCTATTCGCTGGTAGATTGTCCAATGTTCTGTGCAATCTATAAAAACACGTTTATGCAGCATTTGGGATACAGATTTCAATTCCTTAAATCAATTTCAGTTCAATTGGGATTCGGGTGATAAAAATAAAATAAAATAAAAAAATGACACACCGGAGGCAAATTGCTTAAAATGAAATTTCAACGAAAGTTGAATATCACAAGAAGGTTAAGAGATAAAAACAGTTTGTCTCGAGAAAATTATAGGATTTTAAACGATTTCAAATCGATTTATGGCTGGGTTGAGCTGTAGTAGACTGACGCTCTTTATGTTTTTCTTTGAGAGAATAGCGAGTATTTTTGAACCAAAACTAAGCCAAATTTATCTTCCCAATTATTAAGTGAAAGGGCAAGGGCCCTTCTGAAGAATATATATTGGAGGTTAAGGTAGAAGCTTACAAGCAGTATTAAACGTATCCAAACGTTCCAGGATTAAAAGCATTGAAATTCTGCCATACAAAATTATTTTCTGCGAAAAGCTTAAATAAATAAGTAATCTGTACAAGTCTCTTGAAAGCTTATTTCTTGAGTGAAATCTTATGTTAAAATATTAGTACTATAGAGCTCTTATAGCTTAAGATCAAGTAGCGTTGTCGAAAAAACTCTTAATGCAGATAAACAATTCATATATTTGTGTCGTCTACTTTCTTATAAGACCTAAGTTTATCAATTTAGCAAAATATATTACTTAAAATGAGCAATAAATAGTGTTACGAAATCAAGAAGTAACTACTAAAGCAATAATGTGAGAATATTGCAAGTGAACCTGTATTCCTCGTAATCTGTTAACAATTTTCGAATATCGTGTCTTTTCGAATGGTTTTTGACAAGAAGTTGCGAGAAGCCACTCAAATTGTTTTCTCAAAAATCACGGGACTAAATTTTTGTATAATTCGCATTTTGCTTAACTAAAAATTTTTCCTAAAATTAATATGTGCCATTTTTTTGAGAAAAATCTTATTTTTTGCCAATTTGTTGGCTTTCGAAAGGTAATTGGAATCTCTGTAAGAAATGTTATCTTTTAAGATAAAGCTTAGAGTGCAAAAAGAAGACAATCAAGTTGGGAGATTTAGTAGCTTCTCAGCATTTCTACGCTGGTACGTTTTGGCTGGAAACTTTTCTTCCATAAATTTATCTGCAGCTGAAAATCTAATTCCATATACTAGAGCCGAAATCAGGTGCATACGAATGGTTTCTCACAAAATAATGTTGCGTAAAATAACAAATAAAAATTTGTATAATATCAGTTTTCAAACTTAACCCAAACAATACTTGCAAAACGGTAAAAAGGTAAAAGTGTGTTTAGAGTCTAGCTTCATCCATCCAGCTCAAAAAAAAATATTTCGAGAAAAATGCGTTTGGCATAAATAGGCTGTTCTCGATGTACATACTGGGTTCTAAGAGCCAGAAACCCAGATTCAGATAATTAGACATTTCGTTTACCTATTGTGAGCGTATACTTAATGTTATAGAGTATTTCTTTTCTTATTTCTTTTGTACGATCTTTTAAATCAAACATTTGATGAAAAGTTGAAAAAGTTAATTTTGTTATTTTACTTTTATTAAAAAGCTTAAGGCTACAGCAAATCAATTAGAAGTATTCTAATTTTGCGAAATCTTGGATACTATGAAAAGTTTTCTTATGAATCACTCTGCGCCCTGTTGTCGTAGGTCTGCCGGAGGCTTCCTAGCAAATTTTAGGTAAACGCTGTTTGTGAGAGTATTTGGAAGCACTAAAGTCACTAAAATAATTTTTAAAACTATAGCACTTTACTATTTTACTACAAACTGTTTCCCCCCAAGCATTTTACCAGCACAATTCGCATCTCTTGCACGTGTTACAAAACGCTTCAAAACACGCTCAATGCCTTTTACAACACTGAAAGTGTATTAACGAAAAACAAAGAGCGAGAGAACGAGAGCGAAAAGCAACAAAGAATCAACCGAGCAAGAAAGTTTAAATAAACTTTTAACTTGAAGGCATCAACGCAAGTTCAGTTTGGTTCGGATGTCAGCCAATGCAGCCATCATCAAGCAGCTGGGGAGTTGTCAGTTCGAAGGGTCCCGGAACCTTGGCTGTCGCTCTCTCTCTCTCTCTCTTCCCCTCTGATGTATTGGTACTGTGCTGGCTGGCTGGTTTGTTTGCCGCTTGTTGCCACTTTGGCACATTCTGCAGGGGACAGAACCGACGCGTCATCAGCCATTGTTGTGGTTGTTGTTGGTGGTGTTGTTGGTGGTGTTGTTGGTGTTGTTGTTGTTTTTGGGGTTTTCCGTAAAAATGAAGTTTTTCTTTTTCGTCATGAATTGATAATGTACACATGTTTATATGACTGCATAAGAATGCCCCCGTGTGTCGCCTTTTTTTGTTTGAGCTTGTAAGCTGTTGAAGTAGAGGGTGTGGGGGCTGCGCTGATATGCTTATGCTATTTGCATAACATCCACTCACACACAAACACACACACACAGCGACACACTTACATATGTGTATTAGTGCATTTGTGCGTGTGTATTGGCAGATTATTTAGCCAAAAGTTAAAAAGCATAAAGAACTAAAAACAAAACAAATACGAATAACGCAAACAAAAACAAAAAGCAAAAGAGAAAAAAAATACAGCCAAAACTTTTATTAAGTTGAAGGTATTTTTGTTGAAATTTATACATTTCTTTTACGCTCTCTTGCTCGCTCTCTCTCTCTCTCTCCTAACTGTTTGTCCCTTATGCACGCTCTAGTTGAGTTTTTTAGCGTTTTTGTTTTGTTCCGTTACAAAAACTACTCTCACACACACACGCACACACATGCACCCACACACCCACACAACCATACTCATAGCTACACACACACACACACATGCATACCCATGCACATTGCGCTACTTGGGGGATTTATATTTTTAAATGGAAAGTTAAGCTCATAATAAACTGCAAAGAAAATGTAACTTCTATGCTGTTTTTTGTTGCTGTTGTTATTTTGTTGTTTTTGTTTTATATCTGTTTGTTGCCTTTGCTCGTTAGTTTTTTCTAAAGTAAACAAACAACATTTCTCGTTGTTGTTGTTGTGAATATTTTCTCTTTTTTTTTGTTCAGCCGCTTGTTGTTGTTGCGGTTGTTAGGGTTTATATGCTGCGTTAGCAACTGCTTCATATGCTCTTTCCTTTCGCTATATGTCTCTCTGTCTCCCCCTCGCTTTCCCTGTCTCTCCCACTCTCTACACAAACGCTCATCTGCTTTCGTGGTCAACGTCAGTGTCATCCACGCATCTCTTACATATTGTGGCCAGTTTTGTGTTTGCCTTTTGTGTGGATTGATAACCATGAGTTTGTTTAAGCGCCTGCAAATTGATGTGTGTGCTGCCCATGCCCCAGGAACAGCTGTGGCATTGGATAACTGTGCACGAGGCGGCCTTCTTTGGGAATCCTTAAACAAAGGCTCTGTTTATAGAGTTTTTTTTGAAGTATATCCTTCGTTGTCGCTTTGTAAAAAATTGCAGTGAAATGCATTGAATATAGACGTATGTCACAACACTGATTCAAATTAAAAAATGGCGCAGGTTGGGATTGTGAGAGAGGTCGACTTGGAGATACACTATATTTGCTAGCGTACAATGGCATAAATAAAAAGATACGTTTTTATTCGAATTTATGTTAAAGTTGGCTGGGAAAGATAAAATTCATAAAAATCTCAACTTCATTAACACAAAGAATGTTGGTCATTAAATTTGAAGAAGTTGAATAAACTTTTTTAAAGCTCGCTAAGTCAAAAACTACTGTGCATTTTGAAAATTGTTTGCAAGGTTAATTGTTTGAAGAAATCACTTTAACTTGTTTTCAATATAAACAAACTGTTAATATAGAATGAAATATATTATTGTTATTATTATATATTAGGATGTGTGAACAAAAAGATTAACAATTATTAAGTGAACAAAAAAGATCAACCAGTATATTTTAGCATTTTTTGGACTGTAGAAATTTAAATATTTTTTACTTAAATTTTATATTATTTAAAGCATAAACATGGTATTTTATTTTCAGGTAAATTTTTCAAATATACGCTACATCAGTAGAGCTTCCTCCTCGAAGCCGGAAGGTCTGTGATTGAATGCTTCCCGTCAGCAATAATGCATTTGTCTAGCACTAGCATAGCAAGCAAATACATATTCGTTATTAACCTAGGAAAATCTCTATAAATTGAAGACAACTCCATTCGGATTCGGCTATAAACTTTAGTTCCCTGTTATCTTCGAGCAAGTATTTAAAGAGAAATATATCCTTTTGAGCAATGACCATAGTCAAGGGGAATACAATTATTTTCTTTTATTGAATTTGTTTGGAAAGATCACTTAATTATTTTATATAGACAAACTGGTAATCTAATCCGTATAAATCCATATAAATGTGATTTATGTGCGGCCAAAACAGACTGTATATATCTCATTTATTTGGACCATCAACCAATTTTTTGCGCATATTTTGGACTATAGCAATTTATGATTTTCGATTAAATATTGTTTTAAGCACCAAAACGAAATTTTATTTTCAGATAATGTAATTATTTTGAAAGAGTGTAAGTTGTACTACTCCAATGACCATAGTCAAGGGGAATACAATTATTTTCTTTTATTGAATTTGTTTGGAAAGATCACTTAATTATTTTATATAGACAAACTGGTAATCTAATCCGTATAAATCCATATAAATGTGATTTATGTGCGGCCAAAACAGACTGTATATATCTCATTTATTTGGACCATCAACCAATTTTTTGCGCATATTTTGGACTATAGCAATTTATGATTTTCGATTAAATATTGTTTTAAGCACCAAAACGAAATTTTATTTTCAGATAATGTAATTATTTTGAAAGAGTGTAAGTTGTACTACTCCAAGAAAATCTGAAATTTGGCTTATGAAAATCATTTAATATTCTTATTGGTGCAACTGTTTAAGAGAAATACTTAGGTTGTCTGCGAAAAATTTGCATTCGAAGTTTCACTTGCGGCAAAAGATATCGCAAACCTATAATTTGAAAGAAATTATATTACAAGCAATCAGTTTTTCAAACCTACAGCAAAGCCTTGTAATGAGAATATATGTATTTCTAGATGTTGCAAATTTTTTATTTACAACGCCTTCTGCTGCTATTTCTGGGATTTTGTAGTTTTTCAAATCTTACAACCAAAAATATCAACCAATTTTTCCCCCTTTTCTTATGACTATTCCATATATTATACTTAAACACTTTTAAATTAACCTTTTATTCAAAAAGATATTAGTTAAGGCCCCAACAGATTATTTTTCAGAAAAGCTTAAATTGAATCGAAAAAATTTATTTTATAAAGTTTACATACCTTTTGCCCCTTCAACTTGGCTTGATTAATTAAGTT
This sequence comes from Chymomyza procnemis, assembly GCA_035046065.1. NCBI lineage: Eukaryota > Metazoa > Arthropoda > Insecta > Diptera > Drosophilidae > Chymomyza > Chymomyza procnemis. The sequence continues at coordinate 3,764,346 of JAWNOJ010000026.1, forward strand.
CTCTTTATTTGAAGTCACAAAATGTTTCTTGAGGCTGAAAAAAATTGAAGAAAATAAATTTCAAGTTAATATTTAGACACTTTCAAATATATAAAGCTTTATATTATTAATAAATTTTAATAAAATGGATAAGCTGAGTCAAATCTCTTGTAGTTTGGTATAAGTTGTTCTTTGGATCTGCAACTATGAGAGAGCTTAAAATAGTTGTAAAGAAATCAGAAATAATTAAAATATTGTTTTCGTAGGCTATTTTTAATAATTAAATAATAAATTGCTCTAAATATTAAAGTAAACTGTGTTGCTGCTTCAAAATTTAAATAAAGTTCAAAAAGGCTCCTTTTGCTGGGAATTGCCAATAAATTTAAAATATGACCGCCTGTTGAACAATTAAGCCATTCAATTTAATTAAAATTTATTTCAATTTTTTAACTAATAGCATTGAAACAGTGAATATATTAGTGAAAATAAATTCAAATTAATTAGTTTTTTTTTGTATGTTTTGTGCGCTTAAGATAAGCGTTAATAATAATTTCGATAATGCCATGTTTTCATTAAAAATATAACCCATCAGCGGAATGAGAGTAGACCGTTTTGTACACTCACTCTATGCCAAGTACTATCGTTTCAATTATGCGCATATCCCCAACGATATCAGCTAATTATGAAATTAATTTGCATTAGATAAAAACTAAACGAAATCTTTTCAATTGAAATCATTATCGCCAGGAATTTCCTTTAATAAATTAAAATGTGCACATTTCAGACAACAAAATGCGCTATTAACACAACGACAACTACAACAACAACAACAATAACAGAAACAGAGATGAAAAAATTACAATAATGACCAAAGGCAAAAACCAACAAATACTTTGGTAGCTGCAGTAGCAACAACAACAATATTAGTAATGACATCTAAATCAAATGTATAACATTCATTAAAACAACAAAAAAAGGAGCAGGATGCGTTTGTAAAAAAAAAATATGGCCTACTTAGGGACGGCGGCCTACAACGACTACGAGATGCGCTCACTTTGTGGGTTGTTTGCGAATTATAGAGTTTTTTGGTACGAGTTATGACTTAATTGCGTTCAAGAGAAAATATTATTCGCAAAATCTTCCGTACGGATTGGGGAAGACTATCGTTGAATTACGACAAAGATGTTTTCCAGCTTATTACGGCAGAACGTTGGATCGACCTTGTCGTCTTGAACAAGGACACTCCAGCAAAGAAGGCCTTCGATACGAAGAAAGTAATTGCATTGGAGCGAAAAATTCTTTATAAAATCGTTGGTCCTTTACGGATTGGGGATGACTACCGCATTCGAATAAACCATGAGCTTCATGAGCTCCACAACGACATAGATATAGTCCAGCTTATTACGGCAGCAAGTTGATCCAGTTGTGACTTAACTGCCTTCCATAGAAAAATTCTTGCAAAATCTATCAGCCTATTATGCCACCACTTCTGGGTTGATTCGGCCATGTCGTACGTATGGACAAAGATGCTCCGGAGAAGAAGGTATTCAATGCGAAAGCCGACGAAGGAAGACGAAGGGAACTACCAAAGCTACGATGGAAGTATTTATCTTTGCTTAGAATGACCAGCAGCGACGCCCGGCGAGGGCTGATGTTGAAGCGACCAAATTTCCGATAGAAAGACCAAGTGGAGAAGGACCTATCTTTCTTGAATAGCCAGCAGTGACGCCTGGCGAGAGCTGATGAGGTGAGCTTTAATCCAATAACCTGTTATAATTATAATTCGCTCCAGCGAAGAAGTTGTTCGATGCGAAAGTCGAGAAAGAAAGATGAAGGAGGCATCTAAAGTTCCGTTGAAAATACCATGTGGAGCTGTACTTATTTTCCCTTGAAGTGATCAACTACAGAGAGACTAGTCGAAATCTACCAATTATTCCAACTACGAACTGGCGAATTGCTTCTACATCCATAAATACACATGGGCATCTCCAAGTGGAAGCACGGCTTCCTAAGGTCATCTGTAATACGATAATCGATGGTAATGCCCAAGTACATATAAGTTAATTGTATTGGAAGTTTTCCAAAATCTCCAACTAGCTGACATGAGTTCTTGCAGTTAGGCAGAGTAAGACTTCATCAAATCAGATAAAGCAAACGAAATCTACCAATCAGCTGACATGAGTTCTCGCAGTTAAACAGACTCAGAGTTCCTTACAACAGATTCAGCTTCTCTAACGCTTCACGTTGCCTGTTACATATGCCTCCAACTATGCGATATACCCTTTATAGTGTAAGTGTAACGGATATAAAAACGGGCGCATGCTAATCTTGTGTAAAGCGAAAATCGATAATGAAAAACAGCAATAAATTGCGAAATTATTATAAACACAATGTCGCCAATTTCTGTGGCATGTTTGGCATGTTAGCATCGCTTGGGGTTGGGCGTGTGGGCGTATGCGGCGTTGTTGTTGTTGTTGTTGTTTGCAGTGGGCGGGCATTTGCGTCATTTACGTAAAACTTATTTATAAATAATTTCCATACTAATATGCATTTTATGTAATTAGCGGTTAAAATAATAAATACACTACATAATTATCACTCTTTGGCTGACCACATAGCGACAAAAATGAACTCAAAAATGGCGTAAAGTAGTAAGGGTTTTGGGATGGGGTTGAAGGGAGTGAGTAGGGCGCTTTGTAGCAACTCAGCTTTATGCAAAAGGCATTAAAGTATTAGGACCACAAAAACATCAACTAATTGTGCATTTTAGTGATAATAAACACACACACACACACACACACAGAAAGACACACGGCAGCAGTTGATTATTTCAGGCTGGCTGCGTTGCGTATACGCAATGTGTACACACTATGCACCACTTGCAGTCAGTCAAGCGACAAAGGTGCTTTAACGCACACAGATACTCTAACACACACACACACACACACGCACACAACTATATTTGCCAAATTAATAGGCAACGCATTTATTAGCAGTCAAAATAAAGAGATAAATGTCACTCATACGCACTGTGTGCCTGACGCACAACTACACACAAAATGCCACAGCAGCTGCGCGCCGCTCGCAGCTAGTAAAATATTAAAATATTTAATTTGAATGGCAACTCTGTGGCAAGCCAGTCAACCCAAACACCCAATCTAGCTATACACGCAGTAAGCCATGCTGCCACTGCCATCCCCTCCCTCCACCATGCCGGCATCGCTTACTCTTTGCACCCAGCAAATATTTCAAATAGTTAAGCGCATTAGCGGCACTTTTGGTTGACGCATTCAATTCTTGCCGCGCCCTTGTAGCAAGTGTGGCGTGCAAAATTAACGCAACACTGACAACAATACTGGGGCATATACAGATACACACACACACTCGCGCACAGCCACCCACTCACCCACACACACACACACACATATGCAGTGTGTGTTACATAAGCCACGCATATGGCAGTTATCACGCATACGCAGTGTGGCGCAGCAATTAAAGTTTTTAAGCGCATAGCCCTGGCAGCGCCATAGCATATGAATGCAATGGATGGATGATGTTCTGCCCACCACACCGCCAACGCCTCTTAAATCTAACCCCCCCCCCCTAGGCCCGACTTATCCATTCTCCATTACAATTGTTAAATGAACTTTTCCCGCTTTTTGCATGCTCTAATGAGTTCATTACGCGTGACGCGTCAGTGTAGTAGTTTTGTAGTCGCTGGCTGCAGCGACGTTAAAAATCAAATATGAAAATGAAAAGTTTTTCCATTCCCGTAGTAAGTAGCTTTTCCTGCTTATTTGCCATGTTTGTTTTTTTCATCTCCTTGGCTTCTGCCCGTTCTTGTTTTTCTTTTTTGCTTCTCTTGCTTTCTTTTGAGCAAAATATTTTCTATCAATTTGTAATGGCAAAATGCTGGAATTTAATCAAGTCAAATAAAACTTTTAAGCTGCAAGAATATATACGAAATCTTCGAGAGAAGTCAAATGGAGTAGCTTCATATTCGCATCATAAAAGGATTTGGTTGAGCAAGTCGGATTGTGTCTGATTTAAGAGTTATCCATTTTTGAAGACATAATATTATTCGTATTCTTGGAACGCATCCAGAGCGTGTCCGACAGCCGGTAGCTTTTTTAATTATTATAACAAGGCAATCAATCGTTTTAAAAATTTATATTTATTTCTGTTACGAACTTCCAACTCAAATGAGTGAAAATCTGTTCATGGTCAAAAATTTTTCCCTAGGTTTGAATGCCTTTAAATCAAAGATCAAAGTTATTCAGGCTGTTTCTATCGTTAGCTCAGGTAGATGCATTCCAAATTTCTTTCGACGTATCAATTTCAAAGTACAGAATAATTGAAAAACTTTTTACAGTTTGTTGGCTTCGATAGCGTAGTGGCAGCGTACTTGCCTTTAAATCGGAGAGTCGGTAGACTACTCCCTAGAGCATATAAATAGACGCTATTTCCCTTAGAAAATCGCCATTGAAATCGATCTGTTGAAATCGAAGGCCTTCTTGAAGTCTACGAGTATAAGGTACAGCAGGTTCATTCATTCCACAACCTTTCGGTGATTATGGGCAGTTTGTTTGTTTGTCTTGTTCATCTCTCATTGTAGGCTCAATTTTCTTCTGAGCAAACATTTAGCATGAATTTCTTTTCCACGCTGAAATTGCTACTATAGCCTAAGTTGTCTTAAGTAAGATGCGTATGAGAAGCACTTATTCTTAGTTATAGTATTAAATTATTCCAATTTATTCCGCAGTGTTGCAGTGTTCAGGACTTTGAAAGTCCACAGTTTAAACAAGCAAAATCACTCCAAAAGTCTTTTTATTCGCGAAAACAGCTTACAAGCTTAGTTCCAGACTCAAAACAAATTATTTATATACAGTTCTAACCCTCTTTACACTCTTCTGGCTACGCCAGTGCCACTTCGTATATTTAAATTGATCCAATTAATAAATCATATTGTATTTTAGTTGCATAAAGTTGCTACTCATACCGCTCCCTCTCTCTTTAGCTGGAATATTAATGTCATGTCAAACAGCAATTACGACATCTACTTACAACAATAGTAACAGCAACAACAACAACAACAACAATAAATTGCAACAAATCTTGAATATTCTTTGGATCCTGCAAACTCTCACACACTTGAGCAATTTAGCAAATAAATCATTATTATTTAATCAAATTTGTCATTGATAATGTTGCAAAATGTCTGCACACACGCACGCACTCACACACACATTCGCATATGTGTGTGTATCTGTGAGCTGTTGACTATTTAACACCAATGTGCACCCAACAGCCCCCTTGCCACCGCCCCATCTACTAAACGCAATGCAATCCTGCAATCCTTTAAAAGCGCAACAAAAAGTCAGTAAAATGGGCAAAACTTCCTGCTAATATTGTATTTAGGGAATTTCCATTTAATGCTTGGATTGCAAAATAAATTCTTACATTTTTTGGCTACTTTGTGAAATATTATCTAACGCTCGCTGCAAAACGGATGTCTTGAATGTTTACTCACAATACGTAATATTTATGAACAAATATGTTTCACATAGATATACAATTTATCTCTCTGTGTGTGTGTGTGTATCTGTGTGTGTGAGTGTGTGTGTGTGTGTGAGTGCAAGCGTAAGCCAGCTGGCAAATGAAAATGCATTGGGAAATCTTAGATAGCAAGCTTGTTCATAGACTTGCTGACAATTATCAATATACTGACAAACAAATATACACTTTATGGCTACATATTAATAGGCTACACTGTGAGAAAGAGTTGAGGGATTGACATTTGGTGCATTTAAAATCTTTCATGCATATATTGGATCGTACTATTTCAAAGTTGGCGCAGGCCGGAACTTTCTAGAGTGCGACAGTAAAATGCTAAATAACTTATTGTTCCACAAAATCGTAGAGCTTTGCTAACATGTGGACCCAACACAAAATAAATTAATCCCTCTTAAGAGGGGACTTTCGTGTGTTGTGTCAATTGGGCATCTTGAAGGTATATTTTGACGCCTCTGTTTTATGGACTTATGTGAAGGGTCTTGACCATAGCAATAAGACCTCAAAGATTGTCTGACAGCAATTATTGAACTATTAATTTTTCATCTGCTGAAAAGATCCAGCGTAGCTGTAGCTGTGGCAAACATTAAGTGAAATTATTTTTATATATTAAAAAAAATCTATTGTTTTGTCAAGTAAAGATTTCATACATTAAATGTTACTTTTGCCTGAAAAGTAAGATCTTAAAAAATCACTCGTTATCGTCGGTCCTACTTAACTCATCTAACTGAGATCTCTTATTAAATCCTGTCGCGCAATTTCTGCGACTAAAGCCGAAGAATGAAGAATGTCAACACACTGATCAGACCTTATCACAGCGGCTTCAGACTTGGTAAAACCACAATAGGCCAGGTCTACACTCAGCGCCAAATCCCGCAAAGAAACCACGAAGATCGGTTCGACACATAGTATTTATTTGTCGCTTATGAAGCTGCGATCGAAAGCACGAAAGGGAAACGTCTATACGTAACTCTGTTTGAGTTCAGTAACCCAGCGAAATTCGAACTTTTTAATACTGCTCGAGATTTCAGACAAGCTGACCTTAATGGAATGGATACTGCGGAGTGCTGATGTACATCGTACTGGCACTATTTTCTACAAAAGAGTCCAATGATAGATACCATAGGGCGTTGTAAGCGAGATGTCACCGTTGTGTTTTGCGCAATCCAAAGGGAATCAGCCAAAGTGGATCTTGCGGTTAACGAGGTTTGATTATGGTGTCTACAAATATTGATGCAGGGCGTCGGGACTTCCATGTTTTAGCAGGCGGCAATATTGTTGAAGTTGTCAATAGGTGTAACTATGATCTTAGTAAGCAAAGGTGCAGTAGAGTTCTCTCTCCATCGACAAGATAATCGCTCACCAAGACGCTCCTCTTACCCGTGCTATTATATGGAGCGGATGCATGGGTTGTGTCGCGGAAGGCTGCAGCTGCGCTTGGAGTGCTCGAGAAATCTTTTTGCAAAATTTTCGGTCCCTTTCGGGAGGACAATGACGTCCAGCATATTACGGCACAAATTCTGCTTTGGCTCGGCCATATCGAACGTATCCGACGAAGGAAGGCGCAGCGGACGACCAAAGCTCAGTTGAAAATATTAAGTGGAGTAGGGAACTATCTTCACTTGGAATGACCAATTGGAAAAAGCGCACGTAAAGCAGTGGCACCTGGCGAGAGCAAGTGACAGCTGCTATCACCCAATAACAAGTTGCAATGGCCAACTAAGGAAAAGTAAAGTAAAGATAAAAATGTTTATACCTAACTTTTGGCTCTTATTTGGTACCTACTTTTAGACTATAATCCTAACCATCGATTCTACTGAAAACAAATGGTAAAATGTACGCTTCAGCCGCATTTGTAAGATTTTCATCAATTCTACAAATTTTTTTTAAATATTTGATTTTAAACGTTAAAGTTGTTCCTCTATTTCTTAAGTTATTTTTTTGCGATTTGTAGAGTTTAAAAATGTAAAGTATTTCACTTTTAATCCCAGAAAATAACAAAGTTTCAGCTTTCACCATTTATCTTGCTGTTTCTTTGCACAGCTCTAGGTTTTTCGAGTAATCTGAAGGTAGCTTTTTTTCTAAGCAAGTCGTTCCACACAGTGCTAAAATATTGTAAAACCCTTGGTACCCTTAAAGTACAGGCTATAAGTATTCCATTTGAGTTTGTTTATTTGTGAAATTTAACAACTTTAGGTCTCATGCACCGACTCACAACTACACTTTTTAGCTTTATCGAGTTTTTTGGCATTTCTGGCAAACTTTTGCAACTTGATGTCTTCTACACTGATTTCTCTCAGTGCAGCAACATTGTTGGCTTCAGGGCGCCAATGAGCTAAATGCAAATTGCACTTGCAAGTGCATCGATTTAAGCATTAGATACAAATAAACAAACACATACACACACCCTTGAATAAATAGACAAATGTTTGTGTGAGTACATCTTAATGTATGTATCTATGTCTATGCCCATGTGTGTGTGTGTGCAATAACCAGCTAATGGTTATTAAATTCACATTCATCCATCCATTTAAATGACTTTCATTAGTTGATTTCATTTTGGTTAATTAATGCAAATAATATCTATCAAGTTAGTTGGAAGATATTCATGTATTTATTATTCAAACTTGCTGTGCTGACTTGACGATATTTCACTCATAACTCAGCTCACAAATGTCTCCCAAAAAAAAAAAAAAAAAATCTTCTTAATTTTTTGTGTCTGTCAAAATCTTTCAAACTCCCCAATGACTATTGAGTTTAATTTATTGAAACTTTTGTCAAATTGTATCCAAATGAATTTGTTATCGCATTTGTGATATGCAGACGGCACCACTCACACAAATCCAAATCAATTGGCCAAAATTCAATTTGACATGAATTTCTCACATAAATTTTCCGATAAATATTCTATGAAAGAGCGCCAACATATTTTCAATATCATAGTTGCAAAATATTTGCTGACAATTGAACCAGTTTTGTGCGAGTTAATAAAATCATATTTAATTTAGTTTTCGGAAAACGCAATAACTTGTTATTTTAGTGCGTAAATATATATTGAATGTGTTTGTTTTTTTTTGTAAATTGATTTGGATTTTGATAGAAATTTGAAATTTATGCTGAATTTCGGAGAAGAATTAGACAAATTGTGGCGTGTTTTGCAGGTTTTTGGCGTGCTAGTTGTCAACTGTAGGGAATCAAAATGAAAAATAGTAGACTGCTTGCTGGGTGGATTGCAATATTTCGGCTGTTGAGGGTTTGGTGATACAACTATGTCTAAGTAGCTTCTAGCCAGTCATGCAACCAGACAACGAACAAGATGCTTGGATAAAAATATTGAATTTGACGAGACTTGACGTGGAGCAGCATCCGCGAAAATTGGGTTATGGTCGTTTTTAAGAGTTGGTCATTGCTTAGACCACTCTTCGTCGCATAATTCATGTTGATTTTAAGATGTTTCCATACAAAAATCCAAGTGGTACACAAACTATACCCAGCCGACTAGCCGCGTCGCAGCCTCTATTTTGCGACGTCTGTTTAGCTCTGTCCCATGTCGTGTTCGCCTGGGTCAGTTCTTGGAGGATGGATCTTCTCCAGGTCGCCTTGGATCTGCCGATCTGTCTCCATTTCTCCATTTCTTCCTCGAACTGTGCTAATCTTGATGGTTCCTTAAGGGTTCTAATGTTCCATTGTCCTATTCGTGTCCGTTTTGAAATGCCTACGGACGTCATCGAATTTGGGGAGCTGTTTATGTTTAATTCTCTTATGTTGGTTTCTGTAATCTGTTGAGTTTTTCGATCGAACTGGTGATTGGCCAGATGCGACTTATCCCAGTGGTGGGGCTGCCACCTGACGCCTTCTGGGAGTGGCGTCTGCGCTTAGCTGCGCGGAAAGGCTGGGCGATACAGTCTTTAATTCAATGGAGAAAAAACTTTCTATTAAGTAGAGAAGCAATTTTTAAGAGGGACGTTGGAGTGGTCATACCTCTTGCTATGAGTGGGATTCGAACCCACGACCCCACGTTTAGAAGGCAACTGTATTACCCACTAAGCTACGAGGCCCCCTCGATATATAACAAAACAAAATTATCGGTTTCATGCCACTGAAAACCCTCAATTAGTAGAAGAATTTCCCCTACTCGATCAAAAGGTAGTTATTTGGTCTGTAGTTTGTGCGGATATGATCAGCGGTCCCAATTTTTTAGTAGACGATGATAGAGCAACGACAAATGTCAATGGCGAGCGTTATTGAGCAATGATAAAAGACCTTGTGATGTCTATTGTTCGTGAAAAAAGTTTGAATGTCTTTTGGTTTCAACAAGATGACGGCATACCACACGTCAAACAATGGATATTTTGCGACCTAGGCTCCCCGTACAAGTCATATTGAATCATGGTGAGTTTGACTGGCCATCGAGATCAACCGATTTAAAGCCATTATCATTAGTAATTGTTCCCATAACTTAGGTTAAAGAGAATATAGGATGCAAAATTGTTTTTTCTGCCAAAAAATGCTTATGCTTTAGACGATGATTTCAGTCTAATATTTCGAATAAATCTAAAAAATTAAATATGATAAAGTCTGCTTTAATTGGTTGATTTTAGATAATAATTACTTTTAAATTGTTCCTAAACATCTTTAATGTCTAAGAGCGCATTCACCACAAAAAACCCTACATTCCGAACTTGGAACCAACCGACCACTTTAGTTCCATTCATAACGATTTCAACAGATGCCACCATTTACATGCCAACCAATTCCAATGCATATGAGTAAACAAAAATGAACAATAATATTTGCATAAAACACAATTAACTTGCCTAAACGAAACACACACTTTACTATTACGCACAAAAGACCGCAATTATTTGGTATGTGAGTAAATTGTATGTAAAATTGTGAAATTGCTCACATCGAGTAACTGAAAGAGCACTAAACTTAGATAATTACTTTTGGCGTTGTGTGATTTGTGCAATAAGCCAAGACAATGGAATAATTCAATTGTTAATTGCAACATAATTGAAATTACAATGAGAATACCGCACTCAGACCGAGCTACAAATTGATGTAGCAAATCCTTTTTTGCATACTTTGCCGTAACCGCCATTTGAAAAATCCAAACCACACACACGCATACACACAACGCTTAATGTCTTCAGATTTAATATTAATTTGTATGCATTTGTGTATATTACAAAGGGATTAAGTAAAATTAATTAAAATTTGCACATTTCAATTTGTAGCTTAGGAGCAAAAAAATCGTAAACGCAAACGTAACTGACAAAGCAAACAGAACTTGAACTGGCTGGCCAATTTGTGTGAGTTGATTGCTTGCTTGCTGGCTGGCTGGCTGGCTGGGGCATGCCAACAAGGCGCAAGTGTTGCCGCTTAATGGAGTTTAATCGCATTGATGAGCATCAATTAATCATAGGATGACAGCGAACTGCCGCGCCTCGAGCCACCACGTTTTGCCTAATCAACGTGAAGTGTAATCCTGCACATTACGCATACGACACGTACGCCGCACTTGGCTTAGGCCATTCAAATGCAAGCAAACGCTTAAATGACAGCAGCGCTTCAAAGTAACCCAAAAAAAAACAAAAAAGTGTAAGCAAATTGCTAATTAAAAATTGAGCACATTGTTTGGCTTAAATCTTCAATTACAATTACAATTACACACGCACACACACACACACAGCCACACTGAAATCGTACACCCAACGCATACGGTCACACTAACTTGAGTGAGTGTAGGCAACTCAACCACTCCAACCACTCGAAGGCAGTCAATAAACGTAGGCGTTTGCAGCGGGTGTGACAACTTAAAGCTTGCCACACCTGTCATCCGATCACAAGCCGTAGCGCCGGAGCACCGTGGCGCCGTAACTGACAGACATGCCATCGAGTACGAACTTTGCGCATCTGCAAATGCAAACGACAAACGACAAACGAACATGTCATTATCATAATGCGCAACGTCAAACCAAAGATGGCGCCGGAGTTGCGGTTAAAGTCGTTGCCACTGCTGCTTGCCACACGCATACCGCTGCCACTTGCCCAACTTTTGCACCAAACTGCTGCTGCTGCTGCTGCTGCTGCAGACAACAACAGACACATAACCATTCTGCTTCGCTGAAGCATACCAAATGGCGACATTTCGTGTGCGCATAACTGAGCATAATCGACGCCTTTCGGTTATAATTAACTCATTAAAATGAAACAACACCAAGAGAGCGCCAACAACAACAACAACAACTACGACAACGACAACAAAAGCAACAGTCAGTCAACCAGCTGTTGACAGCGACTTATGGCCAAAGCGGCAAAGAGACGCAGAGACAAACAGACAGACGTATTGCCATCAAAGTGCAAAAGCAAAGAGTAAGTGAGTAAGTGAGCAGGGAGAGACACTCTCAGTCTGCCAAAGAGTGTGTGGAGTGGAGATAAGCCAATGAGTGAATGAGCCATAACAATCTAAGCCAATTCAGGGCATAAAAACATGCTCTCGCTATAAGTCGAGAAACCAACACGCAAACACTTCAACACAAAAGTGCGTGGTGTCTGGGAAGGGCGGGGGCAGCAGGGCAGCAGTTCCAAGAGTGTAAAGCTGACAAAAGCTTAGATACCCTTGCTAACTGTTAATTAGAATAAGTGCAGTTAAGTCCAAACCAAAAGCAAGCGATAAAAGTGTGAAAAAAAAACATCAAAAAAGAAAATGCTAAGATTTTTGAGCTTTTCTCTACGGAAAGTGGCGTGGAGAGAGTGTGAGGGTAACGAGAAGCAAGTCGCTGTAATAAGGTGGCGCTTTTGGCGTTAGATAAAATAAAATCTACGTTTTGTTTTCCATCGGTTACTCTCTATTAATTTATTCTTTTTCGTTGTCTTGCATGTAAGATTCTACAAAATAGCTTGTTGGGAAATGTATATTTGAAAAAATTGGTGAACCAATCGCGATTTTAGGCACAAATAAGTTTTTTGTAGTCTTCACACTCTTAGAATTCTACTTAATTATTTAGTAGAATATGGTTCAAGAGCAAAGTATTGAATATTGGAAGTTTTAAAAAATTTGTAAAACAGCATTTATGCGAATTTTAAATTCTATAATAAAATCACAGACTAATTTATATTTTTTTCTAATAAATCATGTCAAGATTTTGAGAATGTGAAATATTTTTAAGGTTTTCATGGCATGTGTCTTGCAGATAGTGAAATAGTATCGCGAAGTAAGGCGCTGCTAAGGAGTGGCTCTTATCTAAGATTATTAAATTTTTCTCTACGAAATATGTCTTGAAGAGAGTGTGAGAATTTCGTAAAAATAAGTCGCTGCTATGAGATGGCACTTATCAGCAGATAAGATAAAATTCGCGCCCCTTTTTATCGGTTGCGCTCTTAATTTATTTCTAGTGGTTCTACAAACAGCTTGTTGGGAAATCTATTTGTAAAAATTGTTCAAAGAATTGTGATTTTAGGCGTCCATAAAATTGTTGCAGTCTTGACTTTCTTTGAGGTTTCAAAATTATACTTAATTTGGTTATTTATTATTATTTCTGAAATATTTAATGATTTTAAAATCTAGACTTTATGAGAATATTTGAATTTATAATATCAGCTATAGGGATACTTTTTTCTTGTAATGTTTCTTATAGTTAGTTATAGAATAATAGCTTTACTTATATTGTTTAAAATTAATAGACTCAAAATTATAGATTATAATTACGATTTAAGAAAAACATTGATAAAAAAAAAAAGTTTTTAGAAAAAAATAAATTTATCACCCTATGATCATCGCTGCAAAGGTGAAATTGTTCGAAGAGAACAGTGACCTACAGTTTATAGCCGAATCTGAACAGTGATATCTTTAAATAAAGGAGATTTTCCTAGGTAAATAGCGTTATTTATTTGCTAGCCATGCTAGTGCTAGACGAGTATACCAGTGCTGCAGTGCGGAATCGAAGAGAGGGCGCTTTCAATACGCTTCCATGGTCCACAGGTTCACAACTATAATGTTATAAATTTTGGTAAATTGTAAAAAATCTTTACTTTTTTTACTTACTGTCTTTTTTAAATGAAATTTTGCGAATATAAAAAGGAATTCGAATTATGTATGCACTTCCTTTAATTTTGTGAAAAATTGTGAAAATTGAAATATTGAGTATACTTTCTCAGTCTTTCCAAAAGTGGAACGTATGAATGTCTCTATTAGTTACTGTTAGAAAAGAGCAATAAAATCTTTTTTTTTACAATTTATACAAAGTTACATATATTATAATACATGTAAAGTGAAATCAACGGGTAAGTTACAAATCGACTTATATCATACCGCATTGGAAGTGTTGTGGAGGAGCCGCAAACAACGAGTCATTGCCGTTCTAAAGAGTTGGATTTCATTCGAAACACTTTTCGTCGTATAATTCGAATCGATTTGAAGATTTTTTCCATGCAAAATACAAATGACGTACAAACTTAACCCAGCTGAGTATACACGTTGTGCCAATCATGCCAAATAGATCATTACAATAGCTGAAAACAAACTAGACTTTTGCAAAAAAGCATAATGTCAGATAAAGCTAATTTTACGATAAATGGATGTGTAAATAATCAAAATTTTCGGATCTGCAATTCACTAAAAACCCTTATTTAATTAAAGCACAGCCACTATAAAGACACAATGAAACTAAACGAATGGCCTCTCTCTTTAAATTTTTAGTTCAAAGATAATATCGCACTTCACTACACTTCGCAGTGCCTATGTTCTTATACCTTGAAGTAAATATTGGTAAAAACACAAAATCATGCTAAAAGCTAGCGCCTCTACTACTAAAGAACACAAAATCCCTAAATACTGCTAGCGCCACCTACTTGTTGTTGTCTTTTCCAAAAATTGCAATTTCCAAAATTGAGCTAAAAATTCTTTGCCCAAAAAGTAGTATTCCGTCCCTTTGGATATAAACATTTTCCTCAGATGTGGCTCCCTGCGATGACTACCTCTTCCCAAAGCTGAAAAGATGGCTCACTGCTTAAGGCTTCCACTCCAACGACAAAGTCAATTTTGAGCAACTTACTGTTGAGTACTACAAGAAGGCCATCGAAAATATCGAATATCGTTATAATCGTTGTATTCAGCTAGAAGAATTTTTTGACGAATAAAGACTAATTTTCGAAAAAAAAAAATTGTGTTTTATTTAGTTCGGCCCGGGAGCAATTCAATCAGCCTAGTATTTCTCCAATAGTTATTAACTGTTAAACAAACTTCCTTATCATTTCAATGTCTTGAAAGCAAATTCACCCTAATTGTGCTTTCTCATTAGCAATCTCAACAAACCTACTTAATATGCCTATAATAGCCCACACAATTAGTGTATATAAAGCTAAACAAACCATAACTGGCACATGAATAAGAAATTAAATCAAAGTTAACATTTTGTAAATCTGATTTTTATCGTTCTAGCAACTTGTTGTTAGCGGGTGTTTGGGGTGTTGAGAGTGTTGGTGGTACTGGTGGTGTTGTTATAGGCAGTGGTTGTTGTTGGTGTTGTTGTTGTTGTTATTATTGTTGGTAGGCAACAAACTTGCCTTAACAACATAACACACACGCACACACACAATGTGCCTTAGCATCAAAGTGTGTGTGTGCGGGTGCGGGTGTGCAAAGTGAAATTGCAATTAAATTAATGTCACGCATACGCCACGTAAAACGCAACAAACATACGCAGTGTGTGCCCGCGTGTGCGCGAGTGTGTGTGTGTGTATGTTTGACGTATAGAGGAGCATGTGAAATGGCAAACAGGAACAGGAACAGCGGTTCACATAGCTCAGGTTTTATTGCTCAGCCACAATGACAACAACGACAACTACAGAAACAGGAACAGCAACGAGCACAACATCGGCTACTACAACATCGCGCACACAATTAGTGCGTGTTGGCAAACAGCAGCAGCGGCAGCAGCAGCAGCAGCTGCGTGTTGCAGCTACGCCCCGTACGCGTCGCCTCTGACCCTAGCAATTGACAGCACACCGCCCCCGCCTGTTTGTGCGTTGCATATAAATCGAGGCTGATGTTGTGAAAATTTGCTAAAATAACTACAGACATTTACTTGCCAAAAGCAATTAAACTGCTAAAACCACATTTTGTGCAAGAAATAATTGCAAAAATGCCAAAACATAAAGCCAAACAACAAACATGGGCCCCCATGACCAAAAAAAAAAAAAAACAACATCGAACAAAAAAAATCGCATATATAACAAACAAATCGAAAGAGGCCTAATACAACAACAACAAAAGCAGCCGCCGCTGCCGCTGCCGCTGCTCTGCCAATAACAACCAATAACGTCAACTGTAAGTCAGACAGGGCCACTGGCAGGGGGTACTATGAGCTGGCCTAGAAACAATCGACAGTGATCGAAACATATAACCCACAAAAAAAAAAGAAAAAAAATTATTTATAAAGCCAAACAAATAGGCTAACACACACACAGATACACACAGGCACACATAGATACACACACACACACAGCCGCTGACAATCCAAGCCGAAACAAAAACAAAAGCTGGCTAAAAAGCAAAAAAAAAAATGACAGACCAACAACAAATCAAATATATTATAACGCTAAAGTCAACCAACCAAGTGCTGGCACCAGCAGGGGGAGAGGGGGACGACCATGCAGCAGCAGACAGCGCCAGGATTGTTGGACAATTCGGTTGCGGTGGTTTTGTTTACGCTTTACAATCACATTTTTGGAATTTTTGCGATTTTCGGTATTTAGTACTTCAACCAAAAGCATTACAAAATGTTAACTAAAACTAATCAGATTGGGTCAAAAACCAATAGGGGGCGTCGCCAGAGAGGTTGAGATTCCAAAAATACGCTGCAGAATTTAAGAAACATTTTTGCAAATGTGTAAAGTAAAAATTTGAAAATTGCTGAAACAGAAAATGTAGCATGTCGAAAATGTAAAATATTTGGAAGTTCTAAAAAGTTGCATAGCTGCTAGCAGCGTAATAATAATTATTTTGCATTATATTCTTAATCTAATACTAAAATAATAAAAGAAAAATAGAAATGTTAAAAACAAGTTTTAGTTTAACTTCTTGAGTGAAGAAAATGTAACTACCTGCAAATATTTACAAAATACCGCGTATTCGTTTATAATTACGAAAATCTTTATTTATTTTTTAAATCTATTTCGTTCACTTTAAAAAAGTGTCCGTCCGATGCAATACACTTCTGCCAGCGCCTTTTTCTGGTTTTTGAAACAGTCAGAAAAGTCCTGGCCTCTTGAGACGAATTGAGTCACGGAAACGACGCATAACAAGTTTGACCGTTTGGAAGGTATTCAATGTGCACTACACTTCGGTAATAGATTTCCGATCATTTTTAACTAAAATAAAAATTAAAATCTAAAGTTGTACTCGTAACAGTTTTGGTTTAATTTCGGAGATTAATTATATATTTTACTAGAGGGGCTGCGGCACTCCGCACGCTTTGCTTACCAACTCATACCACCCACACCAACCCCACTACGATCGCATGAAGAACGGTTTACTTTGATATCTATAGATCTTACTTTATTCTAATTAATCGCGGCAAGTTTTTGACACCTTGGTTTACTGTAAATTCGCGGATGATCAGTTTCGATTTTTTGACTTGAGAGATGACGTTGAGTTCACATGAGCTTCAACTACAATCTTCAACGAATATGCACCTGATCCTTTCAAATCTACATTTTGAGTATTGAAGGAGGCAAAAGCTTACACATTGTTATAAACTCGAATATTTTCCCTAAAGTGTTTATTCATATCTTCCTTTTCATGCAATATTTTTTTCTCTGGATATTTTTTCTATTACTTATTCTTTTTCTCAATTGATATTTTCTCTCTATTTTTTATTTTTCGAACTATTTTTTCCTGTTCGCACTCTTCGTTCGTCTACAGAAATATTCAACGTTTTTCAACAATTTGAAATGTATCTTTTATATAAAACGACCGATGTCAAAACACTTATTTGTATAACAGAGGGATATGATAAGCACTTGTGCGCACTTCGGGATAAATAATGACATCGGTAGCAATATTAATATTGTTTTTCAAGGTGTCAATCTCTGTGTTGCTTTTCATTTTCCAGAAAAAAATAATTTAAACAGCTCCAAGCACTTCACCCGAAGAGCATCTATACTTTTAACTAATTTTTTCATTAAAATACGTGCCGCATGCATACATGTTACGAGTACTTTTGTGAGAGTTTCTAAGAAACCAAAAAAAATATTTTATCATTTTAAAAATAATTTAGGAATTCGGATGAACGAATGATCGTTCTTCATTCGATAATTTTAACTTCCGACATATAGTTCGTATGTGCGGTGCTTACTCTGTCTGGTGATCGAATATATTGAAATATGAATAAAGTATAAAGCATCCCAATTTTTAAGCTCGTTTTTTACCTTTTTTATTTATGTGAATATATATTATCAGGGTCAAGGCTCAAGAAGCGTCTCATACAGCCTCTCTCGAGGTAGTTTCAAGCCTTTGCGCCGCGACCCATATTACCACTAAAGAGAGTTTCACGCGGAATAAATGGCTAAACACCCGATGTTTTGAAGCAATGTCATCATTACCAAGAATCTAGGGCATGGTCGTTTGTCTGATTCTATCAACATCGCTTTTAAGGTAGCAACTCTACCAACGACTTAGGCGAGTTCTGTCCAATGAATCGCTTTCGCCGAAAAAAATAAAAATAAACTGATTCGTGAATTTACAAAAAGTAATAACATTCCCAGAAATAATTCGAATACCAGTTCGATAGCAACCGCACTTTTACGCAATGGCATCCGGACTCGATTTGGATGTTAAAATGTCCGTACCGTATTTCAGGCTGAAAAACTAGCACAACTACTTGAAGGCGAACAGTGCTCAACGAAACGTCCAAATCGTTCAAAGAATTAAGATTTTTCGCTAACAATACGGAAAGCTGTACTCTATTTGTAAATAGGCTAAGTTCTTAATAATTTATTATAAGAAGCATGCCAATAATAATATACCATCAAACGTAAATTAATTCTTTTTAAATAGTGTGTCCGCTAGAGGGCGTTAGTAAGTTCGAAAGAAAGCCTGAGGTGCTTACCTGTGTTGAAAGTTTAACTTATTTGTCAAAATAACGCAAGTGCAGATAATAATGCAATGTCAATGTTTTTTTTAGGAAGATACAAGAGGCACTCACCTGAAAAAATCAAAAATAAAAGAGTTATGGTATAAAAAACTTTTGCAGAATAGAAGCTTATATTTCTAAGAGTAAAATTAAAAAAATTAATTTAAAATTTTTGTGCAGTTGCTTTGAGTTTTGATTGCAAAATATGACTTATAGACGTATGTTTTCTCAAAAACGATACAGTTTTTCAAAAGACAATGTATGATATATATCATCTGAACGAAGCTAAATTTAAGTTAAAGCAAAAGTGTTATATACAATACAATATGGCTTGATACGATTTTACGATTTTTTTTAAAATTTTGGTATAAGACGAAGGCTAGATGCAGTTATAAAGCTGTTACTAGTTTTTGTACAAAGTAAAACATAATTTATAATTTTAGTATTTACAGAAAATTGTAATTTTTTATGGGAAAAGTGCAGACATATATTGGTTATAGGGAGAACTTTTGTGGGCCTCTAAAGTTCTAGGGGTGGTAAAACTATAATCTTAGAGGAACTCAATAGCGTAGTGGTAGTGTACTCGCCCCTAAAACGGAAGGTTGAATTCCACCCTACAGAACTGATGCATTTTGCCTAGCACTGTCATTGCTAGCAAATAAATGCTATTTACCTAGGAAAATCTCTATTAATTAAAGATACCGCCATTAGGATCGGCTATAATTTGTAGGTCCCTGCTCTGCTCGAATAGCTGTTAACAGGGATATGTCAATTTATCTTAGTCAAGAGAAAAACGCGTGATGTGTGAAATATTTATACTGCATATTCATTTACATGCGTATCCCAACTTCTACAAAACTCTGTCATCTTAACTAAGCGCTTCCGAAGTTAATCAGCTTCGTTTGTTTAGTATTATTAACTGAAAAACAAAACTTATCCTCTTATAAATCTAATACACTCTGTCAAATTGCGCCGCTGCGTTACTTCTCCAACTACCATATCCTTCCCGTTTTTAGATACTGGAACTAAAGGAGCAAGTGTATTAGAAGTAATACACACACACACACACACAGAGCGAAAAAAGAAGAAAGAAAACTTTCCCATATCTAAGTGAGGGCAGCGTAGAAACTAACTCGGAGAAAACTCGACTAATTGGTGTTCGCGCTACGGTTGCAAGTTTCCTGTTGCAAAGATCATTGTGACATTGTGTGACAGAGCCAAAGTTACTTGCCAAACTGAGTGACAAATTCAAATTGTCTCGCTCTGGTAGCGCGCACTGAAATAACAAAATCTGAAGTAAGTTGTGCAAAAAAAGGAGCATACTCGTATAAAAAAAAACAATCAAAAAAAGGACGAAAAAAAATCAACAACAAAATGAATGGCAAGAGCAGACTCCGTCTGTGGCAGTTGTGAGTTGCGCGAGTGAAAGACAAATTAAGATTATAAAAAAAAATATATAATAAAAATAACAAAAAAAAAGCAAAAGGAATAAGGAAGAGGCAGGCAGAGTGAAGGAGCAACAAAAAAAAATACGACAGAAATGCGAATTGATTGATTGATTTATCAAAAATATGTGGGTGTATTTATTTGTTGTTGCATGTAGTGCGTGTGGCACTTGCCGGTGGCAAGGTGAGCCGGCGGCGGGCGGACGGGCAGTGTAGCTGTGTATGCTGGCAGAATCGCCTTTGTGCGTATCTGTATCTGTGACTGTGCGGCGCGCGCGTTTGTGATTTGACAGACAAACTGACAGCAAGACGAGCAGCGCGCTGCGACAGTAGCACTGCAGAGTGGAGGGGGGGAGGGTGGCGTTCATGGAATTGAAGGCGAGTATCCTGAAGGCTGGCAGCATGCAGCAGATGTAGGCTACGAACTGCTGCCAGGATGTTGGCGTTTATGTATGCGCGTAATTCGCTCTACAAGAACGTACTGCTGTAGGTGTAGCTGTGTGTTGAGTGTGTGTGCGTGTGTATCTGTGTGAGTTCGTTTATTTGTTTGTTTGTGTGTGCGACACGTAGCACATTTTATTTTCCAAGTAATAAATCAATTTTCCGCACCACTAAAAATGAAAACGAAAAACGAACTGAAGCTGAAGCTGACGCTTCTATCGAATAGATTTGAGTGTGTCGCGGGTGTGGGGCTATGTCTTAGGAGTGGGTACCATGGTTGGGGCGCATACCAATAGCTATGCTCTGGCAGGACATACACAGCTGCGTGCGCGGGGTTACCGGCGCTACCATGGCCCCATGTTTGTTGCCGTGTGCTTTTGGGCGTGCAACGTTGGGTAGCGACAACAGTTGGCGCACCTGAGAAGAGCGCAAATTAAAGTCACTAAATCAAAAAATAACCGAAATAAAAAAAAAAACAGCAACAACAACAAACAAGAAAGTTAACATTTGTTTACGTGGTTGGCCGGCCGAGGCCGAGACGCAACCCGGCCAAGCTGTCGAGTCAAGCTGCCAAGCCAACTTGGAGTCATTTATTGGCGAAACTTGGCTAAGAAAATAATAAAATCGCAGCAGCAAATGAGCAGTAGCAGTGGCAGTGGCAGTGGCAGTGGCAGCAAGTGGGCAGAGGAAGTGGAAGTCGAACTGCTATGTGCGCGCTTCAGGATGAAGAAAGTGGCGCTGGCAGCGCGGCAAGTGCTGCGGCTAGCGCAGAACTTGAGGCAGCACAAAAAGTAAGCAAAACAATTTGTTTTTTTTTTTTGTTGTTGCTGTGAATGCGTTCTGGGCACAGTGGTCAAAAATACTTCGACTAGCTAAATATGAGCTAAAAACTTTGGCTAAAAGTTGCTCGAAATGTGTGTGGAGTTTCCAGGATGTAAAACCGCGGGCGGCCTATATAGGAAAACTTTAAGATGCCGCAACAATGTAAATGTTGTTTTATGAAGCAGGATAATATAGGGTGCGTCACTGGTGTGGAACTGCTAGAAATTGCGAATAAGTTCGTAAAGTGTAAGAACTATGAGATTATGAGAAGTGTGTTTTTTCAGATGGCTCAACTTAGAGTAGCTGACGGTAGAAGTAGTGCCACGATAAAGGGTGGTTTTTTCTGAAGCTTACATTTTTTGCTAGTTCGCATTGTTATGAAAGGGACACTGCTAGAGGTAGGCACTTTTATTAAATTCTTGCAGCATTCAGATAAGCTTAATATTTTTGTTCATAAATGCTAAAAAATAGTCAGATTTGATTCTTGTATTTTGATTCTTCTATTTTGTAAAGAACAATTAAGTCTTGATAATGAAATAAAAATAAAAATTCCATACAACTTTGACATATTCTCATCGTGGTAGAAAAAGTCTTGACATAAATTAAGCTTGGGACTTATACCTGAAAGCTATTATGCTCCCCAACTCTAATCTACCTATCGAAGCCATAATATTGTCACTTACTTTTATCTCAAGCTGCTGTTATCTCTAAAGATATAGTCCCTGATTCTTGACCTTTGACCATCTGTGACCACTGTGCGGCATGCTGTTGTGTCTTGTTGTTGTTGTTGGTCAAATAGTACCGAAAAGTACAACAATTTGTTTTGAGTGGGGCAGAGGAGCAGTCATTCCGACTGATGACTGTGCGGGGTGGCTGGGGGAGTTGGAGTATGCTGCAGCGCTGTGTCGGGGCGTCAACGGCAGCACAAAACAAATCAAGTCAACAATCAACAAAATACACACTCACTCACTCACGCACGCACACAAAGACATAAACGCACACATACTCAGACACACAGATACACACTCAGATACACTCACACTCAGATACACTCACACGCATGCAGACACTCCGTAAAAGTTAATGTAACGGCGCATTTAATTGCACGCATGGCACGAATCCCGTAGTCCGTTGTCCGTTGTCCATTGTCCCTATTTTCGTTTTCTGCCTCTTTTCCTAAGCACTTCTCTTTATAGCTAGCTCCACTGCTTGCCCCACCACACGTGCTACCAGCGCGTCACACATACACACACACACTCCCAGCCCTCTCTCTTTGCTGCTCAAACGACAAACGAAACTTTTTGCCAGCCACTTACTTGGCTTTTTGGCCTTCACTCTCTCTTCTACTCGTTCCACTCCACTGCGCCCTTCACACTGACTCCAGGGGCTTAATACTTTTTGTCTGCTTGCTTCAGGTAAGCAGCAGCAGCAGCAGCAGCAGCAGCCTGAGACTGAGACTGAGCCGTAGCCGTGGCCGTAGCCGGAGCATGAGTACTCTTTGCTAGCAAGCAGTAAGTAAAAATGGCTATTAGCCAAAGCATTTTATGTGGCTACCTTTTACTTTGGCATTGCCCCAATGCCTGCTGCCCGTTGCCCGCTGCGCTCAAGTGGCATGCTACTCCACACGCCTCATGGCTGGCCTTGCTTAAGCTTTGTCCAGCTGCTGGCTGGCTGGCTGGCTGGCTGCTTTTGTTGCTTAAGGCGCTTTGCAATTTTTTAATTATAACGCAAGTTACCTGCAAATGAAAAGTAGAGCAGAGCGCCTTAGACGTCAACCCACTACACCCCCCCCCTGTCAGCTAGCACTCGCACTCTTTGCTACTTGCAACCGGAAGTGGCTGCGGCCAAGCCAACAGACACACTTAAATGCCTTTTAGTTGCAGCAACGAGCAAAGCGCCGGAAAAGTCGCTGGCAACAATTTTAATTGCGTAAAATTTGCAGCAGCAGCGCCGCCGCCCACACACCCGCTCCGCTTACACTCTTACACAATTTTCGCAATGTTTTGGTCTTGGCATTTTTGCAGCGCGGCAGTTGCCACAGCTGCCGCAGCACTGGCTTTGGCTTTTCCTTTGCCATAGTGACACCAAAGCACCAAGCGCTGCGGCAAAATTAAATTACTCATACGCTCAGTTGGTTAGCGGAAGAGTACAAGACGCGCGAGCGCTCGCTCGCTCGCTCGCTTGTTCGTTCGCTGGTTCGCCTCAACTTGAGACATCAGATTTATTGTTAATTGGAAATGAGGCATGCTCAGACTACAATATAAATACTGCCACTGCGTTTCCTTTACGTTGCGTTCCTTTGCGTTACATTTTGAACAGAAGAACTTCAAATGAATGGGACTAATTTATAAAAATGCTGACAATTAGTAAGTGTAATTAGAAATTAACGGCAGCACAACAAGTAACAACAACAGCAACAACAATGACACCGAATTTGTTGTAACTAAGCTAAAACATGCAATGCACTAATTGATCAATGTTAGGGAAAATCTACAATGGAAAAACATTGGAAAAGTAGCAGCTACTGCGCTGCAACTCGTAGAACATTTCTTTGTAGTGAAGTAGAAGAAATGAAACTTTTTCTACACGCAAGCTGATGCATTTATATGTGAGAGTCCTGTGTCTGTGAATGCATGCATCTTTGGGATACAGGATTGCAAGCTCAATATCTTACAGTTGCAAAAGATTTTTAACTTTACTTGTAAGAGAAATTGTCTTAATGCGAAATTTAGGGCTGTGCTTTCTATTATAAGAAAAATCAAAAAGTGGCCTCCAGGTGAACCAACTTTATTGCGCAAAATGAACTAGTTCATGAGCTAACACAAAATCTTAGATTAATAACTTTTTAAAGATTTCATCAATTGTATTTAAAAATTTAAGGGCAACATTTGTATACTTCTATAGGTTCCTGAACTACAATATCAAAAGTGCATTGTTTGGTTTGGAACTATGGAAATGAATTCGTGAACGTTTAGCTTTCAGAAAGATTGAAGGATTAGTTTCAACAGATAGTTTGTAGTACGAAAAATGTATGAAAGTGCCTTTATGGGAGCAGAGATATCATTTAGTCACAAAAAGCTTTCTCCTAGTGTGAGATTAGGTTTCAATTTTTATTGTCGTTTTTTTTCTCTCTTATAGGTAATAAGATTACATTAGGATACATTTGAAGAATATCTAAAAAACCCAGCTAAGTCTGTAAGGAACGTTCCTTTCTTTAACTCTTCGGGAATATGTTTAATATATCGACGAAGCCTTTTTCAAGGCTTGATTATCGGAGGATATCTGTGGTAAGTTTTCTTGAAATATCACTTAAACTATATGCAATATCTCACGAGCAACAAAGTTCACTATATAATTAAGGGGTATACGACTGATTCTTCCATTTTTCACAAGGTAACATCAAAAAGGCTATGAAAAAGTTATTACAGATAAAGACTATTGTTTTTAAAATCGCAATAGATGTAGAAAAAGTTTTTTTATGGATGAAATTTTTAAATATGCATAAATTTAGAAAACAAAAATATATTAAAAAAAAAAACGAGATAAGAGAATTATCTTTCTTAAATTTACACAAATACCCTGACTAGGGAGAGAATTGTATAAAAAATAAATTTTCTTATTAGGTTGTTGATATTTGACTTTGAAAAATGAGATTTATAAATCGTTGAGAAATTCATAAAATATGTAGAATAGTTACTTTCTTAAGCCCATGCTTTCATTGCTACAAAGGCGGATCTATTAATATTACTTCAAAGAGATATCTTTGGTATCTTTAATTGAAAAAGATTTACTTAGGCAATTAGTGTCATTTTGCTAGTTATGCTAGTGCTGCTATAAAAATTGGAGCCCCCTTGATTTACGCAGCCATCGCGTCAAAGGCAGCGCATGGAGTTAACTCTGTTAATAGCTGTTCACAGAGAACAGGCACCTACAGTTTATATCCGAATCGGAACTGAAGTGTGTTAATAAAAATACATATTTCTAAATAAATATCGTCCATTTATTTGCTATCTTTACTAGTGCTAGACAAATGTATCAGTGCTGCAAGCTGGAATCGAACCACCAAACTTCCGGTTTTGAAGCATTTACGCTACCACTATCCTCACGAAGTCCAACCGATGAGTATATATAAAATAAAAGTAGGCTTTAAAAAGTATAGGTGTGGTAAAGATAAGGTATTATTTACCTTAT
This sequence comes from Chymomyza procnemis, assembly GCA_035046065.1. Classification (NCBI taxonomy): domain Eukaryota; kingdom Metazoa; phylum Arthropoda; class Insecta; order Diptera; family Drosophilidae; genus Chymomyza; species Chymomyza procnemis. Next base: position 3,789,934 of record JAWNOJ010000026.1, read on the forward strand.
TATTTTAAGGACTAGTTTCGATTTTATTTATTCTTTAGTATACATAATTTTGTTGTTGAGTTAGGCATGCAAAATATTGTAGACTTTACTCCTTATGCAGCTTCACAACTATGATAGTATAATTATGTGTTGTTTATGTTTGTATTAATAAAGCTTTAATGAATAAATAATATTATATTATATATAGATAATTGATAAAAATTACGAAGTATGTTTCAAATTTAAGCATTAACAGGCTAATCCGAGCTATAGATCCTAAACAAAATAAAATTCTTTTTATGTTTCAATAAGGAAATCGAGGCTATATGCTGGAATTATACATTATTAAGCATCTTATTTGGGTCTGCATACTTTATTATAAACTATTCTGTATTCCATTATAAGGAGTTTACGAATACTATAAAAATATTTCAAAATATTCAGAATATTTCAAGAAAACTTTGGGAATTTTTTTAACTTTAATAAAAATATTAAGTTAACCGAATTTTATATTCTTTGAAATCAAGAAATAAATTCCTTACACAAGATTTCACTAATGAAAAAAAATATAAGCCATTTGAGAAAAGCCAAAACTTCTTGAATTTTAAAAAAGTAATTCAGATTGAAAATTCATCGATTTTTATACATCCCGCTAAGTCGATATATTGTTTGAATTGACTCATAATAACTTATTATTATTATAAACTAGTTTTGCTTTGTTGGGTTTGCTTTGGTTTTTTAACTTTATTTTTAAGTTCTAATTATTTACGTAAAACCTTAAAATAATCATAAAATAAATTACTCTTAACGGTACCACAAATGTATCGGTTTGATAAACTTCCTAAAAGTCCTTACACTTGATGATGGCCTTATTTCAAAACTTTTCGCTCTATAAGTATTTTATAATCAGTTCATTTCGATCAGGATGCTGCCATTTTGACAAAGAAGAGAAATAGAAAAAGAAAAAAGAGGAAAAAGCCTGCAAAAAGCTCATCATTTGCTGCAATGTGCAATGTGTGGCAGCGGCAAATGAAAATGCCACGCAATTGATTGCCACTCCATAGAAAACGTGACAGCTGGCTTTGCAACAAACCAATGTTGCATGCCACCGTGGCAACGCAGAAGAATGCAAAACACCTGTTACCGCGATGCCGAAGTAATTTCAATATTAAAATATTGACAGAAATGCAGAATTTTTTATAAAAAAGCAAAAAGTACGTTGCGTTGCCAATCGATAACTGAATTCGTTATCGATGAGCATAGAGTTGCATTAACTCTTAATTGCATTGAGAGGTGGCAGTGGGGGTTCTATTTAATTAAGTAGCAGCTTTTTATCAGATAGCATACAGATATTCCCATTGAGACAATCTCTAAAAGGAACATCTATGACACTTAGCTAATGGACAACTCACATCCAGGGGTGGCAGCTAGGTGATGCTTAAGTTTGTCTCAAACTCTGGCTCTGTTTTGGGTTGCGTCAAACTTGCTGTATACGAAAGAGTTGCTTTTAAGAGACGCCGCCTTATGCTCTGTTTTGTTTCAAGCTTAGAGGTTTTCGTAATAAACTTAAGCACACAAACGAACATATCTTTTAAAAGAAAAGAAAGCAGGATGATATATTTTCGCGATACTTTCTTTATGAGTTTGGGTATATTGAAACACTGCGAAAAAAATGGTAAAAGAAGTGCCAGAAATGCTGGGTTATGTTGCCATATCGAGATATAGTTATTACGGGCAGAGCTAAGTTTTAATATCTGTCTACTTTTAAACTCATGAATGAAATCTAAGCAGAAACAGCCAACATAAAAAATTGTGGTGTTCCAAAAAATGTGGCATTGTTACTATATCTTTTGAAATACAATTGTTACGGGCAGCTTGTGTCAAAATTTCGTTTCAATATCTTATCTACTTTACAACTGCAAAATTTGAAAATTCAATGAAAACAATATTGATTCTAAAATATATGGTCGAAAGAAGTTTGAAAAAATAATTATAATGTTTTAGTCATTATATAAAATGTTCAATATAGAAACCCTTGACTATTGATAACTGAATACATTTAAGTTCTTGTGGTAAATTTTACATAGAAGTGCTACCCAATGAGTTGGCCAGAAATGCTAAATTTGCTAAAAGTGCGTGGTGCTTCACACTTTGAGAAGTAAATAATGCCAAATATTTTAACAACACCAATTTGTTTTCATTGTGAGTGGGAAGTGTTGGTTAGAAATGCAAATTCTACTTAATTGTACATTAAAGTTGGTTTGCTGCTTTGGTTCTCTGCAAAAAAAAACATTGTTTTTGCTTATGAACTGCTTAAAATTCAAACAGATTTTGAAGTTCCCAAAGCTACTCGTTGCCTTTCCTACGGCCTTTTACACTTAAGCTCCAAGTTATTTATTTTAAACAAATTAATAAATTTTTGTTAAAATCTCATTTCATTTTTAATAATTGCATTCTAGTAATCCTCTTTTATTTGGTACAAGTTGCGGCAATGTCTGTGCAATTGGATTATTTACTCAAACTGTTTGACTCAATTTCATTTACCTGTCTAGCAGTTGATTTCTTAAAATATTCCTGAAATGATTATATTTTTATTGCAACCACATGAAACAATTTATAACATTTATATTTAATCAAACAGCAATTTATAAGCTGGGTTCAACAATTTTTCGTCCCAGTCTTGTCAGCTTGAAGATTGATATATGCCATAAATCTTATTATTATGACATAAATCATATCACAACATTTTTCGTTCTTCCTCAAGCTCTTACTACAATTTTCGCACAGTGCAGACTATTTCTCATGTCAGGGTGCCCACTACCCCCACCCACCCCCAAAAAAAAGTACCAAGTCATTGCTTATTGCTAATAAAAGCGGGATGACTTTTAAGCAAAGCTTATAAATATTTTATGCATAATAAACTACGCATAGTTTCTCATTCAAAGTTTCTTCTACAGCTTTTTCCTGACTGCCACAGCTATTGTTATTTTTACTTGGAGCTGAAGAGTGGTACACACCAAGAATTGGAGGATTATGTATCAAAAAAAAAAAAAAAAAGGAATGTATCGCTATGCCTGCTGCTTTTAAGCGAAACCCTTTTTAGCGGCCCTGGTAAAATGCCATGCAGTTAAATTACTTCTCGTTTATTTTAAATTGTGAAAAATATGTGCGAAATTCGTTCGTTGGTTGGTTCAGTGGTTCGGTGGTGCGTTCGCCCAACAGGCATTACACGCAACAGCCCGACCAAAGCTTTGGTCCCTCTCCCATCCACCTTACCACTGCCGGTTAAACATGCAGCATGGAAAATGTTCTCCAATTTGCAATGAATTCGCGCTCTGCATTTTCAAATAATGCGAAAAGTTTCCGCCTATGTTGAGCCAAAGCAATGCCAAGCCCCCCACCTTCTACCCAGTTCACGGCACTAACAGTCCGAACTCCGTGCACAACTCAACTGAACTCAAAAATATTGTAGTATTTTTTTGTGTGTTTCATTTCTTGTTTTTCATTTTTCTTTTTTTTTTGGGAATTTTTTTGTTTTTTTTTATTTTTCTTTGCCTTTGCTTTGCCTTCTATGCGTTGCTGTTGTTCTTGTTGTTGCTGTTTTTGTTGCTACTTTTTATATGCGTTTCATACTTAAGAAGTTAAATGGGCATATTAATTTCGTAACGCAATATGTTTCGGGTGTGAGAAGTACTTTCGGACTTCCGAAATGATAAGCAAGTACGGCTCTAGCGGGAAAGGGTAAAGTTGCAGCAGGCTGTATATAGTTTTCAGAGTGACCGTAACTTTGTGAATTGATACTTGGAGTGCTCCGAAGTTTTGGGTCTCTCTTAAGCATATGACTAAATGTTAAGTTAGTAAAAGTTGTTCTATGAGCAATACTTGTATGCTCTGAGACTGCTTTTAATTGATTTATGTATCCATCAAAGGCATTTCAGACAAGGCAACACTCCATCGTGGAACCTCTTCCATTTCAGCTGCTTACATACAACGATAATATAGATATCATGAGAAAAGAGAAAAAGAGTCAGTAAAAGTGGGTCTTGCGGTCCACACTATGTTTTCTACAAATAGGGATGACTACCATGTCATAACTGTAGACTATACTTTTGAAGCTGCAAGCGAATACACGTATCTTGGCACCGCCATGAACACCAACAATAATATCACCATGAAGATAAGGCAAACAATCACACTTTCCCAGAGGTGTTACGTTGATCTTACTCTAGTAAAGAAATAACCTCACTCGATCGACAAAATTAACGCTCTACAATACGCTCATCCTGCCCGTGCTCTTTTATGACCTAAGAGCATGGATTATGTCGCGAATGGCTGCAGCTGCGCTTGGAGTGTTCGAGTAAAAAATTCGTCACAAAATCTTTGGTCTATTTCGTAGTGAAGACGACTATCGCAGCCGAATGAACCATGAGTTTAATGAGCTCTACAACGAAATAGATCTTTGCCAACGTATAACAACACAAAGTTTGCTTTGGTTTGGATGTGTAGTTCGTATGGATAAAGACGCTCCAGCGATGAAGGTGCTCGATGTAAAAACCGAAGCAAGACGAAGGGAACGACCAACGCTCAGCTGGAAAGACCAAGTGGAAGAAGAGGACCTATTTTTCGTTACAGTCACCAACTGAAGCTGGCGCGAGCAAAGTGGGGTGAGCTAATTAGGTTGAATAACACTCCGATAACGGGTTGCACCAGAATGAGCCATGAGCTGTATGAGCTCTACAACGACATAGATGTTCTCGTAAGGACGGAGAAGCTTCAGCGATGAAGGTGCTCGATGTAAAAAGCGACTAACGAAGACGAAGGAAACGACCAACGCTCGGCTGGAAAGACCAAGTGGAAGAGGATGCATATTTCCTTAGAGTGACCAACTGGAGAAGGCGCGCGCAAAGCAGGAATGCCTGGCGAGAGCTAATTAGCTTGAATAACTATCCGATAACGGCTTGCGATTGCCAACCATCCAGCAATTTAATCGTTTGACTCATTATAGGAAGATCATTTGATTTCACAGGTTGCAGAAGATCAACTTTATTCAGCTAACTTGATAAAGATGAATATAACTCGCCAATCCCTGACATTAATATGTACCATCATTGACCATCGTACTTAGTTTGAAAAGAAATTAAACACACCAGTGATGCTGAGGGGAAGCGAACCACCGACCCTCGGCTCAAGATGCAAGTGCGCTACCGACGTCCACCAGAATATAAAAATGCTCAAGTGGTACTAAGAACAGATGAAAGGAACACCATAAACTTGAAACACCATAAAGACATATATTATCAATACTTTAAATAATTGAAAAAATGTTAAGATTTCAATCAGTATAGATTGGGGGTGAAGAACTGCTTAAAGATTCTTCATTCTTTATGCATTTTCTGTAATCTGTAAAACAAGGTTATTCTTTCTACTTGTTTAAACAACTACACATCAATCAGCACCTAATTTTTCGTTGGAAGAAGCATGCCCTTACCCTCACCCTTTATCTAAATAGCATGTGACACCTTTAGAAAGAGATATAGGTAACATATTACAACATGCAACTGGCGGAATCATTGGGATTGGATTAAATATTCTTTAAAAGTCCACCGTGGAAATATCCATCAACTGTCTTGCTTCTCGTTGAAGTGACGATCAAATGCAAAGACTTTCGTTTGCATTCTCCTTACAAGTTTTTCGTTTCGTATTGCAAAAAACATTGAACTTTGGCTTCTATAAGAGACATAATGATCTACAGAGAAAGCATTCGTTAGCATTTATTTTTATTATCTAAATAGATAGAGATATAAGTGACATATTTGCTTCAGCTGGCAGAATCAGCGTATAGAATTCACTTTAAGACACAACCGTGGAAATATCCATCAGCTGTCTTGCTTCCCGTTGACATAATGATTAACAGTGAAGACATACGGTTACATGAACATCTTTACCAATCTCCATCTATATCTTTAGATTTTTATTAAACAAAAAACAAACACTGCCGCAAGGCTATGCTCCAATAAGGATCCATGCAAGCTGTAATAGCCAGTGCCTACGTACATCAAACGTTTCCTTCCAATTGAGTAACTCAAAGTCGGTCTGGTTCGACTTTAACATAAGGAATTTTTTTGTATGCTGCTCTTGCCGCTGCTGCGTGAAATGCAATTTCTCATATTTGCATAACTGTAGACAGCGGCAGACAGCAGATAGCTCAAAATAAAGTTGAATTTTCGCAGCTACTGCGGCCGTGTGGCAGCGGCAACAACAATTGCAACTTTAATATTGCCCAAGCTGCGTAATTGCGTCGGGAGGCGTAAGTGCGGTGGGTGGTAGGCATGCACGCAAACATACAAATAGATATATATATATATATATATATATAGAGATGTAGTACCATATAGCTGGACGGATCTGCACTGCACCGCACCGCACCGCACTGCACTGCAGGGCTAACAACAATCCTTTCCGCTTGTGCTCATGTACGGAGCAGCGGTTTCCGCCAACTGTGCGCGCAATTTTGCCAAACAAAGGGCGGGTGGAGGAGGTGGCGCATTGACAGTGCCTGGGTTCGAGGGTTTTCGGAGTCAAATCAACGGAGTTACGCGCGCACACAAAAAGCCAAAGCATACTTTTGGGCGCAAATAACAGTGCGCACAGCGGAAAACCAAAAAATTGAGCGGCCAGAGGGGCCGCCGCTCAACTGTTGTTCAACTGTTGAGATTGTATTAGAGCGCAGACAAATCACAGCGGCGGCAGCAGTTTATCCCAGACAGAGTCCAAATTAAACGCATAAAGGCAAACAAAAGCGTCAGTAAAACATGGCAAATGGCGACCGAGCGAGCAGCGTTGGCGAATGATGACCAATGGACCAACGACGACGACAACGACGACAGGGGACCGGAAACGGGGGAGTTAACTACGCCTCCTACTCCTCCTGCGCCACACGCGCAACGACATCCCACTCATCGATGATGGCCAAAGCAAACATAATTGATATCGTAATCAATTCAAAAATCCAGAAAACTAAAAACAGCAAATGCTGTGAAAACAACAGCAGCAAGGATGTTCACAACGACACTCACACACACACAGCCGCACACACACACAGCCGCACGTAACTGTAACAAGAACGTGTCGTGGGAGAAATACACTGAAAAAAATAACTAAGCCACTTGGGGAATGCGCTGCCCGCCAGCGTGTACATGTAATTTTTTTCTCTATTTTATTGAATATTGAGAGGGTATTGACTCGGAAGTAAGTGGAACTTACTTTAATGTGGAAATATTTTGTGCAAACTTGTTTGCAGTTTTTCGAATGTTTTAATGGGTAAAGAACTTGATGCACGAGCTGTAGGAGAAGTAGGAGAGTAATAGTTTTGAGAAAATAAGGAGAAATGAAAGATGATTTGCAGTTGAGTGAAGATACAGATAGAATGTTGGAGGAGATTTTTTTTATGGAGGCTGTTCAATAATGAACTGAAACCCAGCGCAACAAGCAGCCTCGCTGCCCGTGTTCCAAAAAAACTGGCCTATCACTCTTGGAGGCGATTATAGGAGCATAAGTCGTGCCAAGAGAAGTAGTTATCGCTTATCACAACTTACTTTTCCATGCTTATGTGAATCTCTTCAGATGTCTTTGTCGGCCATCTTCTCACTGCAAATCTGTGGGTTCTGTCGAGTCAACGCATACTAGTTCTCAACGCGTACACCTGCACTCCCCATTAAAAGGATGATCATACCTGTTTCGGGTGACTAACGTCGTGTTGCAAGTATTTAAATGGCCCAATATTTTAAATTAACAAATGGTTTAAACTAATGCGATTTGAAGACATTATACTGTTTTTCTTTATAATAATGAGTGTTATCGCTATCGAAACTGAAGGTCGGCAATATGATCTGGTTTTTTGAGAAAATCCCTTAACTGTAAGGATAATCCCGTTTTTTAATTTCACATATAGCATTAAACCAGATACAATTTAGTAGCATTCCAAAGCGTCAAAGTAATTTTTTGGGACTTCGACAATTCAACAATTAAATCAACAGATGTGCCACCCTATCAACCTGTCATCATTTGCCGCTTCTAAACAATTGAACATCTATTTTTTTTTCTAAGTGTAATCTTAGTACAAGGGCCAGCAGCACGATTGGGACAAGGATAGCCACAGGCATGCCAGCAATGCGCACGTAGCCGCGACACACACACACGACGACATAGTGTACACATATATATACATATGTGTTTGTGCGTGCCACTCAATCAACTCGGAAAAAGTCTACAAATATTAGCCCCTAATGCCATTGAGACCAAGGCGAAGACCATGGACCAACAGCAGTCGGAACAAGTAAAAACCAAGCACACACACACACACACACACACACACACACACACACACACACACACACACACACACACACACACACGTACGCATACACTTACAGCCGCACGCCCATAAAAAAGTGGAATTGTATATAAAAATGAAGCAGCAAAAAAAGTGGCAGCTTCAAATAAAATTGTTGCGACAAAGGCTCCAACAGCAACAACAACATGAAGGAGGCAAAGGAGCAGCAGCAGGCACGACGATAACATTAAGAAGAAGTATCGAAAAAATGTGTAGTGCACACACACACACACACACACACACACCGAGCAGCAACGACATTGTGGCGTTGGCGACGACAAGGACACACAAAGGCAGAATAACAACACAATCAAGCGAGGCCAACACAAGGCGGCGGCGACAAGTATCAAAGCCGTGCGGCAGTGCCAGGAGACGCCGCACAGTGGTCACAAATTTATTGGGAAAGAGGCAAAAAAAAAAAAAGATGAAAATCGTGTAGCATAGAAATTGGCTTTTTGAGATTAGGATAAAAAAATATGAGCATAATAAAGAAGCGAAAAAGTTTATGTCAGTTATTAGACTCATAAATTATGATTGATCTGTATTGGGTGCAGCGCATATAAAGGGAACCTCGAATTTTTCTTTTTTGGTGCCACAAAACTGATGCATTGCCTCATAAAATGCAATATGATATAAAAGTGACTGAAATGGGAAGCAATATTTTTTTTTAATGTCATCACATCATGCACAGACAAGTAACTTCGTTTTTTAATCAAAATATATAAAATATTTTATTTATCGAATTGAGCCATCTATTTTTTATTAATCATGTTTTAAATTCACGACGGCAGTTTAGCTATTTAATTAAATACTATTATCTAAGATCGTTTTAAGTTCTCTTTTAAATTCACTCACCATTTTATTGGATTTTCCAAACTGTTTGATGAAACTTTTACTTAAGTGAAGTTAGTCATTTCGAAAGTTCAGTATAAATTAATAAATCAAAAGCTTAGATAAATTTCTATGTACAAAATTATAATAATTGACCATACTGTTATCAAGACTGAAATCCTATAACTCTTTTCAGTAATATTTTTTGGAACTCTTAGAGTCAGTTAGTCGACTTGAGAGTATTATATACAATATGTTTTGAAATATTTTTTTATTCAGTATAATTAATAGATCACGTGCTCAAGTACATTTCTATTTTAAAAACTATTTTTTTTTGTAATATTCATAAATAGGCTGCATCAAGTCTGAAATCCTATATCGCTTTCAGTAATATTTTTTTTTAAACTTTTAGACGACTTTTAAGATGACTTGATAATATTCTCTTCATTATTATTTTAATATTTAAAGCCCACTGTAGACCAAACAGAGTCGTCAGATACCAGTAAAACATGAACATGAAAAGTATTCTTCAACATTTAATAAAGCCGAAATACGTGCAACAGAAAAAATTTTGAAAAACGCTATTCCGATCAATTTTTCCCATACAATATTGTAGTACAGTATCGTAATATTGTAATGTATTAGATTACGAAACGCTTATATACTGTAACGTGCAAGATTTGATTCGATATCTTTTGTAGAAAACCTTTCTTACTAATTTTCTCTCGGAGCTGAATATATTCTTTAATGAAATCCTTATTTTGAGCAAAATTGGGTTCGATATCTTCAAAAACGAATAAGTAAAATTTGAGCTAAAAGTTTTGACTGATTATCTTTTGGTGTCAAATATACGCAGACTGACTTTAAAATAATCCTCTATCTTGGGCAAAATTTGATTCCATATTTTCAAAAACATATAAAAATAAAATTAAACAAGTTTTAAGCATTGTTTACCAATTCTCTCTTGATACCAGATATAAACAGTCAACCGATTTGAATAAAATAAATTATTCAGAGCAAAAATTGGGCGACATCTTTATAAACAAATTAACCAAATTTTATACAAGAAATTCTCTTGAAACTAAATATAAACTTTATTAAAATCCCAAAATACAAAATAACTGTTAGAAGCTAAATCTTCCGAAACACATGAAATCAATTGACCGAAAAAGAGTGTTTTTATCAATTATTTTATATTCTCCTTTATATTGATACAAACAACAACAAACTCTGAGTTGTTTCTTTTTGAAGACCTGTCAAAATCAGAAAACATTCAAATCAGCTCACATAGAGCGAAATGCCAACAAAATACTATGAAACTTTTAGTAGCCGAATCTTCTGAAACAAATCAAATGAATTGGCTGGAAAAAAGCTTTCGTTAGCAATAAGTTTCCCTTATATTCACATTCAAATGTTGAGGTTTTTGTGAGATGCTATGAAAGTTTTATGATTGGGGCAGGCCTTAAAAAAAGAACGACAAACTCTAAAATTGATATTTAGCTTGGAAAAGTTATTTATTTTTAAGAATGAAACGTCAAATTTGATTTTTAAAGTTCTGCAACTAACTTATTTCGAATTTTGGTTACTTGGCATTTTGTGGGCCCCAATAGGTTCTTATTCGAAAATGCCCAGAATTATGTATAGAATTTAAAACTCTTAGTTCCTGCCCAAAATATTTTTTTTAATCAACTAATTTAAGTGACTCTCATTATTGAGCTAAAACTATTTTGTGGAAGTGCTTACTTTAAGATCAACCACTAAAGCAGTAAAAAAAATGGTAAATAATATTAAGAATTTAAAGAATTTAGGCTAACCAATTGAGATCACGCGTTTTAATGTAATTAGCGAGTATACAAAACTGAACAGCATTGTGAAATCCAAAACGATATAAGCTGTAAATATGTACATATATAGCGACTAAAGACAAAGAGCGTGAAAGCTGCAGCAATGTGTGGGTATGACAGTAACTGAACTTATGGGTGTTATCAGCGACACCGCCCATGCCAGGCACTCTTCGAAGCGATGATAGGAGCACAAAAGTCATGCCAAGAAAAGTTGTTATCACTTTTCACAACTCACTCTCTCATGCTTATGTCAATCTCTTTGTCGCTTCGCTTTTTTAGGGAAAGTTATAATGCAAAGCGTAAAGTTGAAGCTGCTGGAACAAACACTCACAATTATAAGCATGCCTCGAAATTGTTATTAATATAGTATATGAAACACTATATATTTATAGTAGGAATTCTTAACTGGCGCTTCCAAAAAAAAGAAAAAATAAAAATTCGATGGAGTCGTTACACGTTTATATAATCAATATGGGAATAGTACTTAATTCTCTCTCTCAGTTTCATAAATCCGTAAACAATCGCTGACAATAGTCCCAAAATAAAAACTCTCAATCTCCGAGATATCTGTTTCAGACACACACACTAAAGTTCCTTCCAAAAATCTCAAACTCAAGCCAAAAGAAAAATATTTCATTAACTTTTCTCACATTCTCGCTCCACTGTGCGACAATTTGGCATAGGCGTCGCTGCATAAGTTACCCAAAGGGGGGCCGGTAGACAGGCGACAACTCCAGCGACAAGGACAACGGCACGTAATAACATTTTTCTAACGGTAGCAGCAAAAAATGCCGTTACAGACGACCAGCCGAACCGAACAACAACAAAAAAGCAAAGAAGCAAACGAAGACGTCAGACGCGAATGATTCTGTAGACAAAGACGCAACTTGCGAAGGCGAGAAGATGGTGTGGTAGGCGTGGAAGACAAAAATGAAAAAACAACAGAAAAAATGCAAAACAAAAAAAAACGTGCGTGTCCTGGCGCTTGTGGAATGCTGTCAGGAGACAAGTTATTGTTTTTGATTTCATTTTTCTTGCATTTTTTTGTTATTTTTTTTTTGTTTTGTGTATTTTGTGCGCTCTTCGTTGTTGTTGTTGTTGTTGTTGTTGCCCACTTTACTGGCATAGCATCAATGGCAACGGCAGTTATTGGATTCTCAGCAGCGGCAGCGGCAGAGGCGTTCTCATTTCCATATAGGTACGTGTGTGTGTGTGCGTGCATAATATGTATTGGTCCCACTGTGTGTGTGTGTGGGGGCTAGTTCTGAATTGATTAGTTTCCCTAATTTGCTGGGCAGCGGTGTAATAATAAAAATAATAAAAATAAAAAAAGAAAGAGAAGAAAGTGTGAGGCATTAATATAGATTGGTTCATGAATAGACAGCGACAGGTCTAAGCCGCTGAAGTGATTTGAAGGAAATTTGAGTCCAGGACATTTCTCTCTAATGCAATGTATTTACAGTGGAATCTCGCTAATTGGCACGGATTTGCTTATGGGGCGTTGGATGTGGGGAGCAAAGCTTATATTTTGTGACAAATGGCACAATCTGTATCTTTTGTCATAACATTTATTTATATTTTTTTTTTGTGTGCTTATTTTGCGTAAGATTTAGAAATGTTCAGTGACAGCTGCAATTCAATTTCTTGCGGGAATGATTGCTTCATAAAGTTTTGATAAGCTTGAAAATTTAAGATAATGCAAAGCAAATGTAAATCAAATCAAATAACTGATTGAATAAAGATTTTTAAAAATATTGTAATGCAATATTGAGTACGACTTGTAAGTTTGCAGCATTTTGAATTTAATACTTAGGTCTCGGCTTTTTGTCAAAGAAAATAACAGCAAAAAAACCGCCGTTTGGTTTCGGCTATAACTGTAGGCCCCTTGCTCCTCGAACAGCTATTAATATAGACATCACCATGCTTGGAAATGAACAATTTTAACAATAGAAAATAATTGTTTTATATAAACTCCACATTTTCGCGTTAAATAAAATTAAGTAGGAAATTATGTAAAAAAGTTCTAAGACTAAAAAAAACTATTATTTTTTTTAGAAAGATAATAACAAAACAAAATTTTATCCATTATAAGAAACATATAATGTTTCATTAACTTTAATATTTTATATGCAATGAACAAGTATTTCTAAGAAAAAAAAATAACAAATCAGAATTATTACATCAATTTTTAAACAAATCCCATTGTTGCTTTAAAATAAATAGTTTTAATACTTTATTCATGATAAAAATATGTTGAAACAATTGTTTGCTGATTTGTGCTATTACGACCTCTATGTGAACCAAATTGTGTGGGAATACCTTATTTTTGTTTAGAGTAAAAACATGAATTCCCCGTGACTGTCTTTTCTCCAAAGCCAGAACATGAAGATATCGCTGCTAAAAGCTGCTTTAGGAGTTCAGTACCTACAGTTTAAAGACGAATCCGAACAGCGGCGTCCTTAATTACTTAAGAAAATTGGGTCTTGTTCTCTGGGGCTTATGTTTGAAATTACAAGTTTCAAAGCATCAACCAAACACAATTTTGTTCTAAGACATTTAAATAAAAGTGCTACCCTTGATTATGGTCATCGCTCCCAGAGCGAAGTAAAAAGATTTTTTTTCATTAATTGTCAAGCGAAGAAATCTGACAATCAAAAAGTATTTTCGAAGAAAACTCATGTTTGGTAAGATCGCTTTAAGTTAAGATAATAAAAGCTTGTAAAAAATATTCCATGCAAGTGCTTCTTTTGAGGCTGTTACTATAACAACTTAACTTGCAATGCTAAAATAAGACTGCCGTCCTCTATCTGTACACTTCGATCGAAGAAAGATAACTTTAAGTGAAATTAATAGAAGATTGTAAAAAATATTCCTTCTTTTGTGGTATTAAGGGCCACCACTTACACCTTAACATGGGATCCCAATATACGACTGCCATTCTATTCTTGTAGACTTCGCCTTATAAAATTATCTGTCCCAAATGATCGTGGAACATGTCACGGCGTGTTTATCTTCAAAGTTTCTTTTGTTTTTCCTTCCAGAGACACTCGTAACATCCGGCCTCTAGCACTACCATTTTGTTGATCCAATTCTATTCATCATCACCATTCTATTCATCTCTTATATTCCAAATGCAACCCTTACGAATTATGATCTTATTAAGAGTCTGTTCAATCCATTTATTTCTCTATCTTAGCTCATCGGTAAATATGAAACCGCTGATATTTTGCCTGCTTCTAAACTTTTATGTGACTTTTTGTATCCAACTTCCAAATTCCCCAAATTTAAGGTGGTGCGTATGCATAATAAGCAAAATCAATAGTCATCAACGTATCAGGCTAGGGACAAATATTTGCTTAAATTTTATTTTTTCACGCTCTAATTTAACATAATTATTCTTAACTTAAAAAATTTTTAATTAAAGGTTAACTTAACATATCTTAACAAAATAAACTACCAATTTTGGTAAATTTTCAAAACTTGTCATTGCCAATTCTTTTTGTCGTAACTTTTGAGAACAATAAAATTCTTTCCACTTCGCTAATATAACTATTTACTATACTTAACCCAACTGCACATCCTTTCAAATTATCCAGACGCACTTGTAAATGCATAGCTTACTAAGCAGTTAAAACCCTTCCACTGCTTCTTGTAAAGCAAAACCCCCCAAGCCAGACTAACTTTGACATTTTCTAACAACTAAAATACACAAACTTATGGAAATCTATAAGCAGAAGAGTCTACTTGGGCTTGAGCTGTGTGTGTTTATGTACAAAAGCCTACGAAGTCCATGCTTATAAATTTAAATAGAAAAAAAATACCAAGTCCTGCCTAGGAATAAGATTTACAAATCTGCTACAATCCTAATCCATTTGGAGCTGCAACTGAGACTGTAGCACTAAACGCCCAAAGGTCTGCTATGTTTCTGATATGCACACAGCCCGTGCCGGCTGAGCAGGCAGGCAAGCAGGCAGGCAGGCACACGCTCTCACAGACAGTGGCAGTGGCAGTGCAGCTGTAATGCAATTTTCAAGAGCATAAGTGGGAGAGAGAGAGAGCGAAAGAGAGAGTGAGTGAGCGTAAAAGCTTTGTGTTAGGCGCTCTTGTTTCATTCCATTTGTTTCAATGCTCAAAGTGAGTGTGCCCTTAACTAAGTGGAATTTGGCGTGTGTGTGTGTGTGTGTGATTGTATCTATGTGTTTATGTGCCTGTATCTGTGTGAGCACACATACATGGCCGCAACATCCGCTACAATTTTTTACGACTCCTGCTTCGGGCTTCACTGACGTTCAGCGCTCAGATGCTTTGTGGCTTGCTGTGTGTCTATGTGTGTGCCAGTGTGTGTGTGTGTGTGGGTGCATGAGTATGCCGCATTTAAGGATTGAGGAAATTTTTGTGGGTTCCTTCAGTAATGATATGGAATGTGTTGGAATTTCAAGAAGTTACTTCAGATTTCTTTATTTATTTAAATGAGCCACTGTCTGTGCCCATGTCTGTGCTGCTGCTCCTGCTGCTGGCAGCGTCGCTATCTTTGACTCACGCTCTTTGTGCCCGCTCTGCGGCATTGTTGTTGTTGCTGGTGCTGGTGCTGTTGCTGTTGCTGTCTGCAACAAACCAGCAGCTCTTGCAACAATTGACTGACTGACTAAATGACTCACTGACTGACTGAGCACACACAACTAAATGAGCATTGTTATCGGTGTGTGAGTGTGGGTAAACTCCGCCATTCCTTGAGAGACTGCTCGCTGTATGTGTGTGTGTGTGTGTGTGTGTGTGTGTGTGTGGGTAAGTGTGACTGTGCGTGTAATTGTAATGGCAACCAGCAGAAGGAGCAAAGCAGCAACGCAGCAAAGCATCTGAAGCCAACAAAATGGCTGAGCCAGCTACCCCGGCAACGTCATTGAAATTTATGCACGTTGTACTTTCGTGTACTGATATTTGTATTGGGAATTAAAACTATGCCCGCGGGATTATATCCTAATTTTGGCGTTGTGCGTTTTACTTTTCATTTTTGCTACTGCTGCTGCTGCTCGTGGCACTCACTTAGTCATTGTTGTTTTGGTTTTACTTTTCATTGCTGCTGTGTTACTTTGTTGCTGTTTTGTTTTTCGTGTAATTAAAATAAAGGCGTGGAGTAATTGCTGAGGTCAGTGCGCGCTCGCGTTGGGTAGTCCAACCTCCCGGCAGCAGCAGCGGCAGCTACTCAACTAAGCGCATGGATTTCAGCTGCAAATTAACACTTTTTTTTTTGCCCCTTTTTGTTGCGCTTGGGTTTTTTGGGGTTATGGCGCGCATATTCCTTGGAGCTTGCTGCTGTGGCATTAAACGAATTACCAAATTGCAGATAAAATTCTCAGTTTAACACTTTGTTAAAATGTTACCCATACGCCATGTGGTGCTGCGGCGCTCAACCATAAAATATGCCAACTTTATGCATGCAGCAGCAGCAGCTAGCCAAACAGCTATGCCAGCCATAAACTTGGGCCCCATTCCTAGAGCACTTGTTAGACGTCAACAGCAGTGGCACTCGTACCGTCCGCACAGTGTTCTAATCTAATTGCAATATTCAATTGCTTGGGTAAATGTTGCCAAGCCTTGTAAACATTTTTGTTAACTAGCGTTAACATGTACTCTGGGCGTGCTAGCACTGCTAGTCGGCTAGCCAACTGACCAGCCAGCCAGCCAAGCAACCAAGCAACCAAGCAACCAACTGTTCCAAGGGAAATTCGAGTAATCTATTCATTAAAATGCCTGCAGCTGCAGCAATGAATGAAAATCGCAAGCACAGCTGAAATTGTAGCTGCAACAGACGCAGCACAGTCAAAAGATACATAGCCAGCCACAGCAAATGAAGGAAAATGTATCTTTTGCCCAAGCTTTGTTCACTTCTCTCTATATCTCTCTCCGTTTCTTTCACTTTTCGGAATCTCTGTGCTATCTATCTCATTTCATTTTGCCTATTGATGAGTTTTATAGTTTTTAATTCCAGTTTCAGCACAAAACCTTGTCCCACACTGACCAACAAACAAATGTAATCAAATTCAATTCTCTGCTGTTGCTGTTTCGTGTCCATCCTAGACATGATGGCATAAGGCAGGCATAAGGCTCTTAAGGGCATTAAAACCAGGTCGGCTAAGCAAAGCAAAGCTCATTTAAGTTAATGTTTGATTCATGCTTTGAGTGCTAATTAGTACAAGTAACCTGGTAAAAATGGGCGAGTTAATTGCACATTTATAAGCTTGATAATTTGTTAATGACTATAATTCACCACAAAATACTTGTCACTTGAAGTCGGTCTGTTTAAGAATAAATGGTAGGTAGCCTACTAACTTTTGCATGACCAAAATTGTGTCTGCCTTAATGGATGGTTGGTTGGTTGGATGGAGGGGCAACTTCATAGTTAACCAATTTCATCACTGCAACTGATACTGATATCTATTAAATTGGTTCTAAGTTGAAACAAATTGTTAGTTTGGGATTTGTTTTGAGGAAATGTAAGTTTCGCATGCTCGAGTTATGCAGAAGTGTGTTTGATTAGAAATGTTATTTACAGCTAAAAACAGATGGACACACACAAACTCTTGATCGATTACAAAGCTACATTCGATAGACCAACACTGTCTAAGATGGGTATACCTGCCAAGTTAATTCGACTTAACAGAATGAAATTTACTACCAGCAATAGCTCTGTCAAGCTAGGAAATGACGTCTCCGAACGCTTTAATATCGCTCGAAGAATCAGATAAGGCGACAGTCTAACGTGCAAACTCTCCAATTTTATAATGAAAGGGGTAATGCGGAAGTCTGGTGTACTTCATACTGACATTATATTCTACGAATGTGTCCAACTCATTCTAAATGATCTTTACAATGACATAGATGTCATCTGCGTTGGCTCGGCCATGTCGTTCGTCCAGTAAAGAAGGTGCTCCATGTAAAAGCCGATGAAGCTAACGATCAAAGCTCAGATGTATCTATCTTCCTATTTGGAGGTGACCGACCAAGCGAAATTAAATTGGGTACATAGAGCACTTTTACAGTTTCGACTGAAGGTACATCGAAAGATACTCAAAAAAGAATATAGGGAATGTAAAATTATAATAAACAATTTTCCTAATAGTCAGTTCCTTATGATTCATTCAGTTTTAAAGAAGCAGAACTGCATTATGTTGATGTTCAGTATGGTATGGGAGGTATGGGAGGACGTGATTTCATTTTAAGATATTGTATCTGTTATTAATTCATTCCTCGAGTGCCCAGCTTTAAAAATTAATCTTTTTTAAAAGATTTCTACTGTATATGAAGTCGATCTAAAGAAACCAAAGCCATGATTTGTTGAAGGCAAGCCCAAATAAGCGATTTTATAAGATAAGACAGTAAAGATCTAAGAAATTGATAGAACAGATAATAGAATACAGAATACAGAAATCCTGCTGAAAGTCGAAGGGTTAGATCGTCAGCATAGAATATAGTCTCTGACTCACCAAGATTGTCAGAAAATTTATAGAAAAGATAACTGAACCCAATAACGCAGAAAACTAACTGAAAGTAGAGGGATTAGATCATCAGCTTGCCTCGGAATATGGTCTTGCTGTATCAAGCAAGATTTCCATGAAATTGATAGAATAGAGATAGCCTGCCTTGGAGTTTGGTCCTACTGCCTCTTGCATGGATTAAATAACAACCAAAGCATATGAAATATTACTTAAACTCAATTAAAGATTCAACCATGGAGGCATTTTTTCATGGTCTAAGTGCGAATTTCGCAACGTCAATATCATCTACAATATCTCGTTACTTCGCTTGATATCTGATGCAGTTTTTATCCTTGCGCTGCGCCCATCTCAAGCGTGCGCTCTCCATCTCTCCCTCCACTTATACATCCCAAGAACACATGTTCTGTAGAACTTCATTACTTTCGCTTGCAAAACTAAAACTCTTTCGCTTGCTTAAACAATTTCATTAGCAGAAAAGTTATCTCTACATAGAAGTTTGAATCATTGTCCAACTATATATCATAACAATTAAACATAATGCCCAGCAAAAAGTGTCCCATTAATCAAGTTCATTAATTTTCAGCTTTTGTTGGTCACATTGCACAGAGAAAACTACGAGAATTTGCAAGTTACCAGCATCATGAACATGTACCAAACCACAAGTGTCTGTAGGGGGCGGATTGGGGAATGACTGGCTGGCTGGCTGGCTGACTGGCTGGCTGGCTGGCTGAATCAATGAAAAGCAAGCAGCAAGTAGCTGCACAAGCATTACGCTTGCAGTTTCTACTTCCGGGCTACTATGGCTGCACAAACCCCACAAATCCCAAGTACCAGCTACCAACTGGGAAGGACTATAATAACCATCACTAGCACCACTACCATCGCTAGCACTAAGGCAAATTGTACGCTCAAGTGCCATAAAGCAATCAAAGTTGATATCAAAGTACCACACTAACTTATGCTCTTATGTATTCAATTAGGACAGCTTTCGAATGGCCCTGTCCTCATTTATTTAAAAGAATTAAGAACTCTTGTGCTGCAGCACAGAGCTGAGCCAGAGTGTGTGGTGGTGGTGGTGGTGGGACGGGGGTCGTCGCTCCACGACGGGCAACTAACTGCAAAGATATATACCGCATCGAAGCGGTGAGCTGCAGCTGCTGCTCCTTCAGGAACTTTCAACAACTTCCTATGCCCAAAGTTTCCACAAATTAGTTATGCAAATTATGTAAGTCGCCTTTAACGCCAACGACACCGTCAACGTTACCTACAGACAGCTACTACCACAACAACTACAACTACAACGAAAGCCAAGCCACCAATAACAGCAACAACACCAACAACAACAAGCCAACAAAAATCCGCATTTGAAACAATGGAAAGCTACGGTGAGCCCCCGCCACCGCTTCCATTCCCAAGACCAACCAACACAATCCCTGCTCATAACCAAACCAGCGATTAGTTCGCATAACAAAGCAGAATTTGTGTAAGTTCGCATTTAACATGCTTTATGCATTCCTCAATTATAAATAGATTAAAGTTTAAAATAGACTAAAGTTAAATGTTAACTTTCCGACAGCCAGGACGCAGCACGACGGACACCATTCACAAAGCAATTAACGCGCCCCGTGGCTAGTACGTTGTTGTAGCATAATATTGGTAGATATCCAAGCCAAGTGGCCCCGGGCCCCGTGTAGCGTTCAAAGGTCCGGCGGCGGTGAAGGCGGCCGCACAGCAGCGCTGTGGCAGAACTCAATTTAACTGACTGCCAAGTTTCACAATCACTGCCCATCATCAATTTCAGATTTTCTGTATGTTTTATGAAGAAGCAAAGGATGCCAGACGTCCCAGAAAAGTGAAAACAATGCTCAAGTCAAGCGGTGTGCGGGGCAACGCCAATCCGCAAAAGGTTGCCAATAGCTGCCAAGGGGCTGCCGTTTCTATGTGTATACCCCTCCCCGCCCCCTGATCCCAGCCCGCCAGCGTGTGTGTGCGTGTTTGTTTGCCTTAGCGTAAGCCATTCACCAGCTCAGCTACGTTCCTGCTCCTCAGCCGTAGCTACTTACGGATAAACACAAAAACAACAACAAGAAGAACAACAAAGGCGCAAGATAAACGAATCGGTTAAGCAAAAAAAAAAAAAGGGTTGATGCCTCGAGTCGATTTTGATGCCTTACGCCGTTCTCTCTCTCTCTATCTCTATCTTTCTTGTTCTGTACGCACCGCATCCCAACTCCAACATAACTTAAAGGATTGCTCAAGTTTTCAAGAAACCAATATGTAAATGTGCGTGTTGTGATTAAGCAGAAACCGGACGCCAAATAGACAGATACCCAGACATACACAGAGATAGCTTTGCTTAACCTAAAACCAAAATCTAACCTCAAACTCACTGCATGACTACTCAAAATAATACACTCGCAGAAAAAGTGTGAATTTTAAGTGATTCTATTTTTGGAAGTAAGGCGCTTTCGAACTGAGACGTACAATTTGTGTAGGCGAAAACTACCAAAGCAGATTTTTTTTATGATGATAGCACACATCCCATTAAATTTTGTATGTTGGAATCAATAGATTCTACTCAACACTTTTTTGGGTAAAAGGGTAAAAATATAGCAACACATGGCAGAAGTTTTGAAAAAATCTTTAAAAATAATGTATTCAAGTTGACTTTGTTGCAACATCTCTATTCTTAGCTGTTCTGCGAGAATGAGGATATCGCTATTGATAGTAGGAGAAACGAAGTTGTCTTTAATTTTTATTTATTGTCTCTTTCGTTTTTTATTTCCCTTGGAAACTTAGGGCCTCTGCGAAGGCTTTCCAACGGACTCTGTTTTGTGCCGTCTGCTTAGCGGATTAACACGACGAGCTGAACTGAGCCAGTTCTTGAAGAAGGATTCGTCTACAAGTTGCCTTTGGTAGTCATGTTCATCTGCTTCCGTGAGAGCTTCCGTCTAGTGCCATTTGTACAATGCCGCTTGGGTTTTTTCTGTGAGCACGCTCTATACAAGTCCATTTTCTTTTCCTGATTTGGAGGTAAATAGGGGACTCAGCTGTGGCGGTGTCTTTAATTAATAGACATTAATGCTATGTCATCAAATCTATCAGCTTTCTAGGGTCGAAACGAAACAACGACCTACCGATTTAAAGGCGAGAGCGCTACTACTAAGGCACAGAGTCACACAATGACTTAGTTCAAAGCTTTCTAGTAATTTCGATGGTCTGAATAATCTTTAGTCTCTAATGCTGCAAGATGTGGAAAATTACGATTAGTTTCTATTCTTTCACTGCAATGAATTATAATAATTAGATTATTTATTATTATAAATCATCAGTATTTACTGCTTTTAGGAAAAATAACTACAGTGTACATGGAGTTCGGATTTAACTTTTAGAAATCCTCACTAAAATTTTACCAAACAAATTTTATAACTTCTAATCATTTTGTTTGACTATTCTGTCAGCGCTCAAGACCGCAGCATAGGAGACCAATGTTTCGGTTAAATAGTTAAGTTTTGTAGTTACAATTAAAGGGTTTATCTTCGAACTTTTGCAATAATTGTTTGAATTTATAGATTATAGTTACTTGGAAGATTATAAAGTCTAATCGAATTCTAATCAAAAGATATTCAAAGTCTGTTTCCTACTGGAAAATAGAAAAAGGAAGTCATCACTAAGCTAAATACTTCCTTAAACTGACTTCTTATCAGGAGCTTACAGTTCAAGCTCAAATGAAATACTACGATATTTTTGAACTACTACGGGTTTTTAGTTACATGATGTTATCACTTGGAGCTGACAGAGCTGTATTTAGAAAGAAGAACGTATAATTCGAGACATAGATCACCGACAACGAGGACGAAATATTTCCCCTTCAGTCATCAACAGTATACAGATGCAAACAGAGTCTTTGGATATAGCAGCAATCTAATACTCTATCACTGGATATGGTTTGCATACGATCTATAGATCGCTTTGTGAAGCATTATACCCCCTTTAGTCATCAACAGGATTTTGAATATAGTATCAATCAAATGGATGGACTGATATCAATTTTTAGCATTGAATATAGTCCAATTTTTGAAGTTACTTGCAATAGACTAATGTTACTTTGAAGCTGATACACCTTTTTGGTTTTCACCTGTGTTCTACACTGCTTCCAAAATATATTATATAAGTGTATTATAAATTTTCAGTGATTTTCGTCTACAATTCACAACTAGTAATTAAAAAAACGAGTCCAATAAGCTGTTGAAAAATGGTTTGGAAATATCTAAGAAAATATATGTATTTCAAAGTTCTACAAAAAGTTAACAGAATCTGCTTTTAGTTTTTTAGAATTTTTAAATTTATAATGAAGTGAATGAAAAAAAATTTTCGGACAATTTGCAATATTTATTCGAATTAGTCTTGAACTGCGGGAGAGGTAACCCAAAGCATACCTTTTTTATCATCCCATTTATTGTGAATTTTGAAAGATTTACAAATCTGAATTGATAAGAAATTTAATTTCGAAAGTTATTTCAAACATTTTTGGAGAAGAAATGGGGCAGTATGAAGCAATATTATCGGCAGGCGATATGCGATAACTACAGGTACTGCTGGCATCGATGTGAGTGTTGATCGAATCGTGGATTGCCTATTTTAGAAGCGTAAAGATGTTATGAAGTTTTCAGCTGCTGCCACTGATAAATGATGATCGGATTGCATGTCGTAGTGTTTATTTTAGAGCCGAGAGTAAGAAAACAAAGAAGTTTTTAAGAAGTTCTTGACAGCTGCTGTCGATGAGTGATGATGGGATCGCATCTCATAGTGCTTATATTGGAGGCGACAGTAAGATAACAAAAGAGATCCTATGAAGCGTTCATTGAATGATTCTTTGAAATCAATCGCAAGCATCCGCTGCCCGATTTTACTTCAAACTTTAGCTATTTCATGGTTTTGATTTCCACAAAAGTACGCAGAATTCCAGCTCATTTTCAGAACCTCATACTTTCTCAGTTATTGACACCTTAATGTGAAATTCCAACACGACACATACTAGCATCCTTGTCCTGCAAAGCTTCCCGCTACTGACCCACTTCGGCCTCCCATAAAAGCCATCTGTCATTGCAAAGTTACCGCTTTGGATATTTGTTGGTGCCACAATCCTTTTTCTTGACAGCAGATGGCTTGATTATTTTTCTTGCAGTGTATGGGGTAAGCACAAACCCAACCAAACCAAACCAAACGAAGACGAACCGAACTGAAACTGAGTCAAGTCAAACGCAGCCAACTTTACACACCTCAAGTGTTTGTTTAGGTTGCCAAAAGTCGGCCGACCGCATTGAAGGTCGCTGCGCTGTCGCTGCTGACGCCGCTGCCGTTGTTGACGTTGCTGCCACGGTTGTGGCAAGTAAAATTACCAAAAGCTTGTTGTGCTTGCTGCTGCTGGCCAAAGGCAACATAAATCTTGTCTTGCCAAACAATGGCCGCCGCCCTGCCATCTAGGCAAGACCGTAAACGATATGCCGCCTCTGGGAGGTGCGCCGGCACCATCACCAGCATAGAGCAGCAGCAGCAGCATCAGCAACTTGCAACAAGACGCATGTTATGGCTAAGACAAAAGCCTGAAACTATTAGCGGCCAAAAAATGTATGTGAATTTTTTTTTTTTTTTTTTTTAAAGGGCTACGTCTGCCTGCTGCTACTTTCTCCGGCGGCACGCACATAAATTCCATTTGCCAGGTAGCCGGGCATGGCGCACGGCTGAGTGTGTGTGTGGGTGTCGTTGTGTGTGTTTTGCGGTGTGAACATGTGTAGCAGGTTGGTGTTGGTGTTGTTGTCGGCGTCGTTGTCGTTGTCAGTAGCTGCTGCGGCTTGGAGCTGTTTGGGAGCGAGCAGCGCCTTGATGTATCACATATACAAATGTATTTATGCCGCACGGGCTTCTGCTATCGCTATTGTTGTTGCTGCTTTGGTTGGAAGCCACTGTTGTTGGTGTAATAAAAACTAAAATCCGCACAACAATATGTGCAAGGATAATGCCATTTCCGTTTTATGTGAAATCCTGTCAGACCAATCCACCTCCCCCTCCCCCAAAAATGAACTCTGCAGCCCATCGCAATCTCAAGGTGTGTGCACTGAAGCCAGCTCAACCAACGAGGTGTATGTTTGGTTTAGGAGAAGTAGGGGGTGTGTGTGTGGGAGCGTGTGTGTTTTTTCCGTAAATGGGCAACCGAAAATCTCGTACTTTTTTCGCCCTGTTGTTTGTTTGTTTGCTCACCATGTCAGTTATGGCACAGTTGGTATGCGCCATTATTATTGTAACATATTTGGCCGGATGGATGAGCTGGTTTTGTGGTTTGCCACAAAAGGCTGCAGCGTTGGTTACTTACGGCAGCACCTAAAGAAAACACTTTGCAAAATGGGTGACGAAATTTATGTTGGAAAGCGGAAAGTTTTTTTTTTTTTGGTTTAGGTGCAAATGCAAAAAAATGCCTTAAGAGCGTTCGTCTAATAATAAAGTAATAATGGGCAAAGGAAAACTGTTGGACGAGTCTGAAAAAGGCAAAATAAAGGCTTACAGGGAGTGCGGGCACTCTATTCTTCAAATATCAAAAATTATAAAGCGCAGCTGTAAAGTTAGTACCGCATATTTAAGCAATGAGGATACATATGGGAAAAACATGAAAGGTCGGCCATCATCAGTAATAACAGCAGCTGACAAGCGAATCATACTGCGACACGCATCTAATTCCCACGACTCAGCCGCCAAAATAAAGGAAAAAACTAGTGTTAATGCGTGCGTTCGGACTGTGCAAAGAGTTATTTCGAATGCTGAACATATAAAGCATCTAAAATTAAAAAAAAAACCCACCTCTAAACCAACTTAGAAAGATGCAACGACTCAATTCCTGTCGATCAAATATGACCTGGCCTGAGGAGTGGGAGCGTGTAGTCTTTTCAGATGAAAAAAAGTTCAATTTGGAGGATCCTGACGGCTATGCCTACTACTTTCATGATCTAAGAAAGGAAGAGCACACTTTAGATCGATTGCACAGCCGTGCGGGTGGTGTCATGGTGTGGGGAGCTATAACGTACTTTGCCACTATAGAACTGCAGTTTCTTACCAGCCGTATGAATGCCATTGCGTACAAAGGTGTACTGAATACAGCTTTCCCTGCAATCAAGGATATTTTTGGACCCTTGGAATGGAAGTTCCAGCAGGACAACGCACCTATCCACACAGCCAGGATTGTAAAGTCCTGGATTGAAGGTCAAAACGTGGAATTACTGACTTGGCCGCCTTACTCTCCCGACCTAAACATTATAGAAAATGTTTGGGGATGGCTGGCACGAAAGGTGTACGAGTCGGGCAGGCAGTATTCAACTGAAGCAGAACTCATTGAAGGAATAAAAAGGTCCTGGGAGACTGTTTCACTCAATTATATAAAAAAATTATATGACTCCTTACCTCAGCGGATGTATGAAGTCATACTTAACCGTGGAAACTCAACACATTATTAATTTGTTTTCAAAAAAAGTTAAAAATATTTAAATTAATATTAAAAAACAATTTGAATTAAGTTTGAACCCACTTTCTTTTGTTATTGTAAGTTTTCAAGTGACTGTGCTAATCGGCTGTCGCAAAAATAATAGTGAATTTTGTATGTTATGTTGGTTTACATTAATTTAAAATGTTATCAATAAAGTTAGTATCCTATCTTCTCTTAATTTTCGTGTGAAATTATATATTCTTTTAAGGGGAAAAAAATTTATTTGAAAAGCTTTTTTAGTTTTCCTGATATTAAGTTTCTAAGACGAGCAGCACAGGGTGTGCTAATCGGTTGTCGCGCAGTGTATGTGAGCAGAGTAGTTGAGAATGAAAGTTGTTTTCGGTATGGAATATAGAACATGGCAAAGAGCAAAAATATTTAAGAGGATTTCTTGCAGGTGTTTTTAGTGCTTGAAAGATAAATAAATTTAAGAAAGAATTTCTTAAATCTTTCAAATTTCAAATCTTTTTTTCTACTAAATCAATTTCGTTCTCTTCAAAATAGTTTACTTTCCAGCGATTGTTTCAGTTATAGGTAATTATAGTTAGAAAAGAGCCCTATAGACACATTCTCAACGATTCGGCTGTGAAAATTGCATTCCGAACACAAACTTTGATGAAACCTCTGTGTTGAATAATTTCAGACATTGTACAAAATCGAAAATGGACTTTTTCGAGCTCAGCTAACGAAGGAATTGAGATAAAGATATTAATATTGAGATGGATGTCAAAAACCATCCTGCCAACTTAAAAAAATCGATTTGTCACTATCGCAAACCGAATGCTGTTTAAATTTGAAATTTCCGGTACTATTTTGCTCACAGTACACATGCATAACTTACCGAGAAGCCGGAGATTTGGCATTAATAGAGAACACAATCAATGCGGCGCAGTATCTTGAAATTTTGAAATCCTATTTTACCCACAGAACCAAAAAATTGGGACTATCATATCAACAATAAGCCTGATGTCAAGTTTTATCAAAACAATAACCCCAAAAGCATAAGCAGATTAATGGGCGGAAGTGACTTTTTTACAACTGTGGCAAGTTCATCAACACGGCACCTTTGAGCTCTGATCTGAAGGCTATAGAAAATTTTCTTTAATAGTACAAAAAAAGGTCACAAAGACCATCAAACAACCGAACTGCACTGAAAGCTGATGTACTAGAAGAGTGTCGCAAGATTCCAGAGTAATATGACTTTGTTAAGAGTATTTGTTCAACGAAACAACGCCTTCATTATATTGGTAATTCTAAGATGGGGAAAATTCCCTCAAACTATTATTATTTGTCATAAACTTTAAGTCCAAGATAGCTTAAGTACTTTGTGAAAACACTTTCCTGACAGTGGCAAATCTATGGAAACTTAGATTTAGCTACTTTTCTCGTTAATTGTTTATGGTTTTGTTATTATTTTTTTACGTATTGAATAAAGCATATAAACGAATAGATAGATATAAAAATAAAATTGCATGAAGCCTTTATATATACATACAAAGTCAAAAAATACAAATTATTTTCAGAGTGAAACCAGTTTCTGGCAAACTGTATGAAGTTCGAGATTCTGCGAGAGTTGAAAATGTGAATTGACAAATCTTTCAAACTTGTAGGGTTCGAAATAAAAATACATCTATACCCCGAATCACACTATTCCAACTGTAAATACCTGAAATATTTACTAAAACAGTTTTATATTGTTAATTATATATCAAATTTTCGTTTAAGTTACAAAAAAATTTACATATAGGTAGACAAAAAATGTAATCCATTTAAAATTATATATTATTCCTATATAAAACTAAATTTGGAATAAGTACCTATAATTGCCATTCATTCCCATTTTTCAGCAAACTTAATCGCTTTAAACGAATAGTCTTTTTTGTGAAATTTCGTAATATCTTACTCATCACAATACAAAATCATCTCTTTAGATGCTGCTTCTACAATGATTGCATTTTTAGATCTTTATTTACGAAAATGTCCTGAAATAAGCTTTGTTGCATATTTTTATTAGTCATATCATTGTAGGCTTCTTCATTTTGTTTTAAAAGTTAATTAAGATCTCATTGAAATTTAAGTTTCCATTTAAATGTATTCTGTGGAAGGTGACAATAAGTTGAGGCAATCCTTAGAAACTTTACTTCTAAAACTGATACCCATTGCCGTAATATAATGGAACAATATATATCTTTTTAGAATATTTACTGAAATCAAAATATTTGGTTTTATACTGTTAATCATCGGCTTCGATGTCAGATTTGGCGTCAACACTAGTTCCATCACAATTTTTAAACATTTTACTTAAGTCTTCTGCATATTAATCCGTGACTTGCATTAATTAATTAAATTCTGCTAATCTATATCGACAAAGCCTTTACCACCTATTTATTGACCCAACTCAGGTTTCTAAGAAAACTTTTGCTTTAAAAATGTATTATAACTCTCCATCCCCTTCGCCCCTTCTCCAACTTATTCTTGATCCAACTCAGTAATCTGAGAAACTCTTCCAAAAATGCCACCAGATTCAAAGTAAATATAAATTTATATTTGAAAATTTGAGAAACCGCATAAATTCGAATCCGCATAAACCGAGATACAGGTGTACTCCAAAATACTGACCTGTTTTGTAAATATTTTGTGACGCATGCAGAAATATTTAGATTTCCCCAGCATCACATATGAAATTCGTCAATACCAAAATACTCCACTTAATATAAGAATAACATACAATTCTTCCTAAGATTCCAAGGCTTTAGCATTGCAACGATATTATCCAATTATTTAGTCAATAAAGTCGAAAAAGTTAGACTTTTGAGCACTCATAAAATGTTCACAGTTTCCTGACTCTGTGGCGTATACGTAATATTATGATATTGCGCATACGCCACGTTAAGCCAGCTAACTAGCCATATTGAATAAAGCAAAATAAAACCATATAAAACTTGACACTAGACCTCAAATAAATCGGTGAAACCTAAGATTAATTGCATATTTAATATTCGTAAAAAGGTTAAATCAGCCATTATTGGTATAACCAGCAATATCAAATTTCTGCTGCAGACAAAGTAACTTCCAGCAAACCAAGTTCATGCTCTTTAAAACTGATTTAAATTTTGCATTAATAAACACTCTCAGTTTTTGTTTGTTGTAAAATCAATTACATTTACATTTTCATATTGCATTGTAAAAAGCAAAAATTGCATTTAAACAATAATTTCTTAAAAGAAAATTGTTCACACACAAAAAGTACAATTTGTACGGAAAAATAAATATTTAAAAATTTTACAACAATTTGCTTCTTTTTGTTTGTCGTAGTTTTTGTGTTGAATTTAAAATTCGTGCGAAATATTTTTGCCAAAATGAAAATGGAATTAAATGGGATGGGGTGGGGTGGTAGGGAGCTTGGGAGAGCTGTTTAGTTTTCAAAGAAGTTCAAATATGTTAGAACAAATTGTGTTTTTCTGGTATTTTGTATTAATGTTATGAGTGTATTTCTGTGTGTGTGTGTGTGCGATTTTTTTAATAACAATTTTGAATATTTTTTGTGTTTCGGATGAAAGAGATCTTTGCAAGAGCTGGAACAGCAGTGGTAGCAGTATTTCTTCTAGGTGGGTGCTTAAGCTGTGATGTGTGAATTGGAAGTAGACTTTCAAGAATTTTTGATTTTGCATAAACGGAAAATAATTATTTTTCTTGGTATGCAAAGACTATACTGATTTTATCAAATGTAATATCGGTATCGTAGTGGTAGCGTACTCTAAACTTCTTTAAATTGGAAGGTCGGTGGCTCGATTTCAACCTACAGTGGCTCTTTGTCAAGCAGTAGCAAAACTAACATATAAATAGAAGCTTTTTACCAGGAAAAATCTCTATTAATTCAAGGTAACGCCATTTGGATTCGGGCCCTGTTTTCTTCGAACTTCAATCTTCGAATTTGGAAAGATGACTATAGACAAGGGGAATTTTATTCTATTTATTTTAATCTTTTTATTTCAAATCCTACTGAAAGTTATTCAGCAACAATGGCAAAGCTTACCTTAAGTTAATAAAGAGATCTCTTTAAGTTAATGAAGTCCTTTTCAACAACTCCGATCTTAATAACTATCAAGTCTCTACTGTTACTTTCGATAAGCAATTTTGCCAGTGATCTATCATACATTAGAAATCTAACATTAATATAATTTTAAAAAAACTTGGTATTATATGTTTATAATTTTTAGACAGGTCTTCACAAATATTCAAGATTTAATGTTGTTCAGGCTCTTTGATGATTTTCTTTTAAAAAATGTCTACTTCATCTTTTTGAATCGAAACTAAATAAAATACAGAATATATAGCAACGGGCAACTCTTATAACTTTTGACAGAAGTTACAGATACACTAATGTCATATAGCGTTGGAAGCATCAGTTCAAGACAATTTATACCATGGAATAGTTAGTACCAAAAGTACACACTGACATTGTTTCGCTCTACATTCAAAATAGCTTCTCATTTATGAAAACCTATCGTGTTTTTCGTGCAAACAAAAAAGTCAAAAGTAATATACCATCATAATACGTTTTTAAGCAAAATTTTTGATTACTAAAATATTGAGATACTATGAGCCAGTGTTGAGCAGGAAACGCGAATATCGAGTTATCGTCGTTTTTAGGAGTTGAGCACCGCTCGGATCACTCTTTATCGCCTAATTCGCATCGGTTTGAAGTTGTTTCTTGCACACAAACTAAACCCAAAGTCACGTATCGAATAATCGTGATTTTGATTAGCCATCGAGATCACCCCATCTTGCAGCACCAGGCTCTTTTTTGCGGGTATATATTTGAAACCTTAGTTATAAGCAGAAAACCCAAAATTGTAGCAATATCGTACGATACGTTTGCCAAAGCGATATAATATGCCGAAAAAACAGCACAAAAATGGCCACATTCCATATCGTATTCAAAAAATAGCTACAACTTGTTTGAGTTTTTTAGACTCAAACAGCTTATAAAGAGAAAAATAGGTTGCCTATATATTTCCCGAAATCAATTCTTATCTTATCTTTTCGAAACCAAGACAATATTGAAACTTATATTTAGAAAGTCTGCAAGAACTAGCACAAGTTTATCAGTGTGCGCAACACTTCTAAAAATCGAAAGATAAAAAACAATAAACTAAAAAAAAATAAATGATTTTTTTAATATTTCTCTTCCCAACTATGCATTCTAACTCTAATTCTGCCAATATTACTGCAATTGCCTAAGTATATTATTTTTACAAGTTACCCAAAGCAAACTTCACAATTTGCTTAGCTTTACTTGTAATTTTTTCTAAGTCTCATAACCAATAGTTGGCAACTTTACCTTCCAACGTAATATAATAAAAACAATAATAAAATAAATAAAAATATTAAAAAAAAATTACATTTAGTAGCCTTTACAATTTTAAATCCCTTACAAATTTAACAAATCTCAACTGCAAACATAATCCCTAACATAAAAAGTGAACAAATAGTTTCCTTCATTTTTTTTTTTTTTTTTCAAAAAAAAACTATTATTATTGAACAACCTACGCACTGTTTAATCCCAAAAATTATAGGTAAGCCTACGATGAAAACTAAATGCGACAAATTGTATATGAAAATATGCAACATTCCCTAGGGGGCATGCAATCAAATGAAGTTGAGATACTAAGTCAGCATTTAAAAGGTCTCACTCACCCACTCCTTCTCTCACTCTCTCTCACTCTCTCGCTGTGAGTCCCTGTACTAATGGCATATCCTTGCTCAAACCCAATGGTAAAACGCATAATGCCAGTTGGCACATTAAATGGTCACCCTGTCATAACTGGGCTAAAATGTGTGACAATATTTTTTTGCACAGTATTAGCGGCGACAGGAAAAACGTCTAAAGCTCTAGAACTGAAATGAGCAACCAAAACGAGAGAGAGAAAGAAAGTAAAATAGAAAAAAATGAAAATAAAGTAGAAAACACACAGCAACGGAAGACAGAACTAAGAAAAACCATAACTAAATCCATAGCCAAATCCAAAGCAAAGTCTGCGATGCAAATAGTAGAGATTATGGGACTGCAGCATAAGAACATGGTGGGCACGGAGACGTATGAGCAACATCAACGTGTTAGGTGTTATATGTGTGTGCTTGTGCTGTACGTGTGAGTATGTGTGGCACAATAAATCTTGCAAGGGTGCCGAATGGCTGGGCACAGCGTTGGCAACTCGACATTTTGAGCGGGGGTTATATGCAAGGAGCATACGAAAACCAAAACCAAATAAAACTGACATTATGCGAAAAGCGAAAGCCATAACTAAAAGTTGGATAACGTGGTTTCGAGCAGCAGTAAAATTGATACCGGGTTAGTACAGCACTAGCACTAGCCCCAGTCAGCTTGCCAGCCTGCCCGCCAGCACGCCAGCACGCCAATCCGCCAGTGAATCCGCCAGCAACCAATAAGCAACAAAATGAAACTGAAAACAAGCAGTGCAGCAAATGATAAAACAGTGTGCAGGCGGCATGTTTGTTTGTCGGCAACTGAAACGGAAATCGACTTGGCTAAAGTCTTTTACCTGTTTTACTTGCAAGTTGCAGCAAAGTTATGCAAATGCCACAAGAGCTGAGTTGTGGGGCACTACCGCCGCTGTATGCTGCCTGCTCTTCTTGTTGTTTATGCTGTTGTTGTTGTTGTTGTTGTTGATGTCGTAGTTATTAACGTTGCTGCTGTCAATCGAAGTTGGTGTTGGCATTGGCAACGTCGCGAGTGCTAATGACGTTTGCTTTGATTGTGCCACGTTTCAAAACTGTCATTTTTGCGGCGCTTGCGACACGCTTTGCTTGTAAATACTTGTCTATAATAAACGCAGTGTTGTTGTTGTGGTTGTTGTTGCCCTGAGTCTATTTAATTTGCATGCAATTTTCAATTTTTATTTGAAATACTTTGCATTGACAGCCAAGCGACACGCACACACACACACACACACAGACACACACGCATACCAATGCACAATAGAAATTGAATTGCAAAATTTGTTTGCAGTCACCAAAGTGCCTCACGTCGCAGCAATGTCAGGACCCGCTCTAGAGACACACACACACACGCCGTGTAGTGTGTCTGCCACAGCTAAAGGAATTGTACAATTTGGCGGCGAAAATGTCAAGTATTCACAATGCCACGAACGCGTCGACGACTGTCGCTGTCACGGTGACAGTCACAGTGACTTTGACTGCCACTGCCACACTACAATGACAACAACACACAGTCGCACACACACACACACACGCAACTCACTGGCAGACACGCAGTCTTGGGGTTGCCGCCACAAATGTGCAAAATATTGCAAAGTCACACACACGCACACACTCACACACACCAAACACAGTCAACCATACCAACACACTCACCAACTCCAAACAACAACAACTGCACAATGCGCGCTATCGTCTAGTAACACGCGTCGTATACGCGATTTGATGCGTTACGTTACGTTAGAAAACGCTTACTTTTTACGTTAAACTTAAAACTGCTCTTGCTGCGCGACTTGCCAACCGTTTGCAACGACGAACGCTCCGAAACTGACACGCGAAAACGGATGCTGGCCATCGAAGGACCCAAAAAGCGGCGGCAATGCCAGCAAGCAAAAAAAAAAAAACAGCCCAAACAATGCAGCAATGCCGGCGAGCGAACAACTCGGCAACGAGAGAGAGAGACAGACAACGAGCGAACGAGAGTTGTAGAGTGAGAGCGCGTAAGGAGTTACTCTCTTTCTCTCTCTCTGAACAAAGCTTACACAGCTGGATGCTGAGAGCGACGAGTAAGAGGCTGCGGCAGCGGCAGCGGCAGTTGCGTCAACTGCGGCAGCGACGGCGGCAGCAACGTGCGTGCATGCGACGTCTAACGTGTGACTTCGTTAAATTTCTGCGGCG
Organism: Chymomyza procnemis; assembly: GCA_035046065.1. Taxonomy (NCBI): domain Eukaryota; kingdom Metazoa; phylum Arthropoda; class Insecta; order Diptera; family Drosophilidae; genus Chymomyza; species Chymomyza procnemis. The sequence goes on from JAWNOJ010000026.1 coordinate 3,823,930, forward strand.
ACAGCACACAAAACGGATTCGGAAGCGGAAGTAGCAAGTAAAGCAAGCGAGCAGAGGCGAGCAGCAGCAGCAAGCGACTCCAACTGCTGACTCTACCGAACAGACGTACGAAAAATTTGTTTTTAGCTTGCATGTGGCAAGGTAGCAGCAGCAGCAGCAGCAGTAGCAGTAGTAGCAACAAGGTGGCAGGCAGGCAGCATGGTGCTTGCCACTGCTACATGGAAGTTGTGCGAAGTAGCGCGCGAAGTGGCTGGGGCGAAAGTCAAGAGTTTGGGGAGCCGAGAGCCAAGCGGTAATGACGGCTGCTCCACGGCAATGGCAATGGCAATGCTGAGCATAGCGTTGGCCACGGGGGAACCAAGTGGGGCAGAGCAAGTGGCACATGGGCCACACAGCGCTGACTGGGCAACTACTACAACTCGTAGTAGCATGTAGTTTTGGGCACAAACACAAAAAAAAAAAGAAAAAACACAAAAATTGGAAAAACGAAACAGCATCAATATTCACATTCGCACTTGTGCGAGCATTTTCTGATTTGCAGCAATCGCATTGCGAACAAGCTTAGGCGAAGGACAACAACGACAAAAACAGAGATGTGCACTGAGAAAAATAATTAGCGGGGAAATTCGATGGCGTTGATAGACGTAATTGGTGAATGTAAGTTTGGAGTGATTTGCGTGGAGCAGTGGATAAGAAAGCTGTGTTTGGCGCTAAGAACAATCTTAGAACAACCCAAACAGTTCTTACTTTCACACAAAAGATAGGTCTACTTTACCGCTTCTAAGCTTTCCTCAGAGATTATAACATAACATACCTCACTGATTCTAAGAACCAAAGAAACAATGCCGACTCTATATACTCTACAACAATCTGCACTACATTACAGCGCGTTTACTACCATTGCTGAGATCAAGCATAGTCTTAGCGCTACTTCCGCCAAACAACTCAAGCAGTTGCATATAACTAATTTGTATGCAAATCGCTGAACCAAGGGTTCTCTTCTTAAATTCTACCTTCACTAAGCAGTACAAGCAGTTAGATTGTTAAAAAATGGTTTGCAAGGTTCAAATCGCTGCACTTTTAGTAGTCTCACATTCCAATGAACTCTCATCAAGCAGTTCAAGCAGTTTTTCAATGCATTCAAAGTAAATTGCTTGAAAGTTTTAAAGTGATGCCTTTATGGGTTGATGGGTGATCCCATCAACTATGGGCATGAACATTGCGCTCTACTGCATAAAAAATCTGTATAATCCCTTCTACCGGCATTCAGATACTGCCAGATATATTTAATTTTAAATTGTAATTTTTTTTAATGAAATTCTTTATTTATTGAAACTTTCCTTTTCCTTAAGCGGCTGACAATAATTATTATTATTAAAAGTAAATAATTGTTGAATTCCCATAAATACCCCACCAGATTTTACGCTGAGCTGCTTCATATTAATATAAATTATATATATATATTTATAATTATATAAATATTATTTATAAATATATTCAGAATTTAGAGTATTTCAGGTAACTTCCAAAAATGTGGTTGCTATTGGATGATAAAAAAAAAAAACTTCCTATAAATACTTGAACAGGGTGCTTGAACAGGGCGTTTGAACAGAGTGCATAATAGTACCGAAACACGACTCGACCCTATACATTTTTACAATCTCCGCTATGTAGATATTGAAAGCTGCTACGTTTTTGGTATATCGGTAGAGTGTTGAGCCAAGTACACAGCCTTGAGGATCTGCAGCTACTATGAAGTGGCTCTCAGCCAAATGCAGATAGGACTTTAAGAGCTTATGGATGCAGTCAGGGATTTAATTTTATGGATTAGGCAATCTGTCTAGATATCTTGGGAGACTTCTAGAAATATGGCAGTGCAGTATTCCAGCAGTTCGAATTTCAGTTGTTATTCGATTGACTTGTTCGATTGTTCCTTGGTATTACTTTGCGAAATAAATCTGAATCGAGTGGAGCGGAACTTTCGCGCAGGTAAAGGTATGTAGCCGAGAAAAGACTTCCGAGTTTATAGTAGTTTTATCTCATAAGCGATTATAATCTCATTGCTAAGCTAACAAAAAAGGACCTGCTTCTTCAACATCCTAACGTTGATTTTATTTAATTTTCTGTACATGTGTCCCTCTTTGGTGGGCATCAATTTATTACTATAAGAGCTATTTCCTTAAGCCTATAACTAGAACTGCTTGAGTTATCATTGCACATAACGAATCTGCCATATTTTTGGAAATTTCTTACATTCTTGAAATTTTTCTCAGTGCACATGAAGCAGCCAGTAATGTTTAACAAGGCGGTGGGGCAACGATAACTGTACATGTGTGTGTGTGAAGCGACGACAACAAACACACACAAACACACACACACCCATAAATTTTTCTAACGGATGTTTGGTAAATCTTTTTTGCGCCGGATACCTCTACGTAAATGTTCTTGTTGTTGTTGTTGTTGCTGCCTTGAGAAACACATGTGCAAGGACTGCTTGACTCTGTTGTGGGAGTGTGCGAGTGTGCGAGTGTGTGTGTGTGTATCGATAACTAATAAAAGCATTACATTTATGTTGCTTTATGTCTGCCACATGCGCCACACACACACACATAGATACTCACACACACAAACACATAGATACACTCACACACATAGATACAGTGCCCATAAAGCTTGCTCCTGCTCAATATTTCAGATTTGAGTTTCAAGTTTTTGCCATTGCATTTGTCGTCGTCGTTGTCGTCGTCGTCGTCGTCGTCCTTGCTAGTTGCTTCAATAAACAAACAGACATTGCCAACTAATTAGAAACACTTGCTGTGTGCTATGACTCGTTCAACTGGCTGTCTTTCATTCTGTCTCTGGCTTGCTGCTGCATGCTCCCAGCTGCCCCCCAACAACTATACTAGTATTTTTTTTGTTGCTCCATGTATGAGGTGCCACTGCTTGGTTGAATTTCATTACCTCTTCCGGTTACTCTCGTTACTCCCTGCAACTGCTGAGGCACCACTTGGTCTGTGCAGCTAAACTGCTATCAGCACGACATAGGCCAAAAGGCAGCCATTCCTAGTCAGTCATCACTGTCATTAATTGACTGCTGACTGCTGTTGGCCATTGTTGTAGTAGTTGTTGCTGTCATTGTTGTTGTTGTTGTAGTTGTTGTGTGTTTGGTTCATCGTTGATAGTCACCGCTGAGCAGTTGTTGTTGTTGCTGTGGTTGTTGCTGTGCATAGAGAGAGCGGCAACTCAACAAGCCATTGATTATAATTTGATTTTTGATTTTAGATTTCGAATTCAATTTTTCCATTTCAAATTGTTTTGTTTTTTTGCGTTTTTTCAATTTTTTTTTGTTTTTTTTTTTTATTATTGAAAATTGTTGTTTGGCTGTGAAGGGTTCATTCGGCTTTATGGCAGCAAATTACTTAGGCGAGAGCAGGTCACCATAATTCATTTGACTTGGGGTTAAGTTTGACATAACATTGTATTTATTTGTTTATTGCATTAAATACTCACAATTTGATGTGGGTTTTTCCTGTGCCAGTTTCTATAGCTTTTATGTGGGGATTACTTTCTGCGATTAAACGATGAAATATGTTGCCGCGGTTTGCTATATGCCAAATATTAAAGTTTATTTTGGACTGTTGGCTTTGAAAGTTGACTTTAATGTTAAGAAGCGGTGTGTATGGGTATGGTATGGTCTTGTGAGCTAAGATTGTGGAAGGAAAGTTGGCTAGTCAAACAAATGTTGTTTAGGCGAACTAAACGATTGAAGCTTTTGTGACAACGAAATTTTCACAGCGTTTTCGAGAGTTGCTCTTCCCCGAGAGTAACTAGTAAATATTCCTTATGTATATGGGCCTCGGTAGCGTATTGGTAAACCGAAAATTTCAGCCTTCAAGGTGAAAAAAACTCAATTTTCCCTTTTTACGTTTTTTGCAATGAAATTTGCAATTATTTTGCATCAAAAAAAAAGCCCATACAGCCTTTGGTAAAAATTAATTTTAAAACCATAAATCGATTGCAGCACTTGCATTTTTTTCAAGTTCTTTAACCACATTTAGTGTTTCGCTCAACCAGCTGTTAAAAAATAAAATTAAGCATATTTTATGGCATATTCGAAAGAAAAAAATCGTAGAAAAAAGGTTTTTTTAAAGCTTAACGTATAATCGGATTTTGATATTGCATCTTACTTTGTATTCAAAGTGCTATATTTCATGTACTCTGTTATTAATATGATAACGTGGGACTATTGTGTGAGATATTTACTATAAAGCGAAGTTCGTACAGAAAGATAACTTGAATAAATTTAAAGAAAACAAGATATATGAAATTGGGTGTTTGGCTCTAAGTGCTTTTGCCGACTGCAAAGAAGCAATTAGATATAAGAAATATGTAATAAAAAACATAACCATATCTAATCGCTTCTAATGTATGAAGAAAGAATAAATAAATTTATTTCTTTTGACTATGATGATAATCTATGGAATTATCGCTATTTCATAGCTGTTCGGAGAGACCAGGAACCCGCAGTTTATAACCGAATCCAAACGGCTGTAACTTTATTTCATAGAGATTTTCCTAGGTAAATATCATATATTTATTTGCAAGGTAATGTAATTGAACCACTAACCTTCCGATTTAGAGGCGTGTGCGCGAAACCATTGATGCTGTGCGCAAACTACTATTGCAGGATCATCATGGGAACTATCGGAAGATTGAGACAACCATAGGCATTAGTGGGAGCAGCATACATTCAATATTGAAAATTTGACTGTCAAAGAATTTTTTCGCATTGGATCCCACACAATTTGTCATTCGCTCTTAAAAGGCTAGTGGCGATAGGTCGAAAGAAATGCTCAAAAAATGCGGGGCTTCGAAACATGTCTATGATATCGTGATAGGTGATGAATCATGGATTTGCACGTATGAGTGCCAAAGCACATAGTAGTCGACTGTATTGCTATTTCGATGAACGAAATATTATTCGCATACGTAGCACTTTCAAGCAAAAGGACGTCTCGTTTTTTTCGGAATAATTGAACCGCAGCTCTAGAACAACGCAGAACAGTTAATTTGCATTTGTTTGTCAGTTATCTTCGAAGAAATCGGGAAAAACAACAGCCAAAGACGGATCATTCTTCAACACGGATTTAGTAAGTCATCCGCCATATAGTCCTGAGTTGGCACCGAATGACTTCTTTTTATTGCTGTAAGTAAAAAATAAAATTGAGAGATCGATGTTTTTCGACACCTGAAAAAGCGGTTGATGCGTTCAGAATTCATTTTTTGCAGAAACCTCAATCAGAGTGGCCAAAGTGCTTCGACAGTTGGTTTAAAAGCATGCAAAAATGTATAGATCGTAATGGGAAATACTTTGAAAAAAATTTATATTAATTTTTGTGATCTAATCCCGAAATACAGTAGGCAACCTGCGTACAGTATCTCGACTCGTCTACTAGCTCTATATGACATAAAAAAGCTCCAACTTATCCGCATAGCTTAAAATAAAAAAAGTATCTCCAGTGTTTTTGTTCAAAATAAATGTCCTTTACGGTTACGTCCTTCACAAGCATGATAACTAACAGAATCATTACACTAAACCCTTTTTACCCGTAGAGTCTCGCCCTCCTACTGTTACCAACCGCTACAAAAGCTAGCTATACTCATTAAAACTCCCCTACCTTCTGAAAACTGAAAAACACAATTCCGAAAGTCTTTTAGCAGTTTGCGCACTATTCTGCTTTTTGGTTTTTTTTTTTTTTTTTGAACCAAAAACGATTCCTTAAAATCGTTTCAAAAAAATTTTCGTTCATTTTGCCTTTGTGTGTGCAGGCAGCAATGCTCCGCTTTGCTCTGTTGGTATCCATGGGAAAATCTCACTGCTCCGGTTTGTTGCAACAGATATCGTATCGGCGCCGTCGTTGTTGCATGCTTTTCAGTTGTCAGACACATGCAGCTTACTACAGTTGGGTACAGTCTACTAGCATTCGAGCCCATCCAATTGCGAATGCATCGACAGGCCGCATAATTGCAAATGACACCGCAAACTGAATATGCCCCCCACCTGCTGCAGCAGCAAGTTGCAACCGCCAACGAGCGTAGCCCCTGTACCGAACTGCTAAAGCCCATAAAGCAAGTAAAGAAATTGAAAGAGAGTGGTGGGGGCCAGCAGAAAAAAAAAGAAAACAGAAAAATGGAGCAAATGGTTGCAAGTTGTTATTGCTTTGTTGTTGTCGTTGTTGTTTGTTGGTGTTTGTTGTTGTTGTCGCTTGTGTGCTTAGTTGCTGTTGCCGTGTTACGGCTGTTGCATTCGTCGTTGTTTGTGGCATTGTTGCTCTTGTTGTTGCCGCTGTTGTTGTTGTTGTTGTTGTTGTTGCTACTCTGCTGCTTGTTGCAGTTTCTGTTGCCGGCATCCTTTGAGCATTCGCTTTGACTGCCACCGGCAGGCTCAGTCAGTCGACGTCACAGCTACGCTTGTTGTCGTTGCTGTAGTTGTTGGCGTTGCAGCCTTTGTTTGGCGCTTTCGCGCTCTTTGGCGCTAAACAACGGCAAACTACTGACGCCGGCGTCGCTGTCGGCGCTGACGTTGGCAGCACTGGTCGCCGCCGCCGCCGCATCATGGCAAAACAAAACTATAAAGTTTTCTACTAGTTTATGTTTTTCCAGCGTTACTTATTCTGCCCTTTTTGTCCGCACTCCCGCGCTCTCACGCATCCACCATTAGTCGTCCATCTCTGTCATACACGCTTGAGCATTGCCTGATTTTGCCTCTCGCCTGCTCTCCCTCTCTTACTGCTCTTGTTCTTGTTGTTGTTGTTGGCTTTTGAAGCTCGCCTTTGCCATTTGTTGCTGCCGTTTTTGTTATTGTTTTTGTTTTTGTTTGTTGCATATCCGAGACCTTTTTCAGCATTAGAGCTATAAATGCACACACACACACACACACAAACAGCAAGACGCACACATGGCAACGTAATACGTGCGTACGTCATGAATTTCATGAAATGGTCTATGAAAGTATCCCAAGATGTGAGTTCGTAAAATATATTTTTGGAAATTGAATTTTGTACAGTTATTGTAAATAGTGGTGAACATCTCGGAAGACGTTTCGTTGAAATCCCTGAAACTTTTCAGACTTTAAGTGCCTTAATTCAAATTACGTATACGCAGTGTGTGCGGTTATTAGTCTGTACTTCAAGGGCGATAATCAAAATTTGTTGGGTTATTGGTGGTTCATTAAGTAGATAAAACAAAACAAAAACACAAGCGTTTGAAAATAAAAAGATTGATAAAAATTTCCCCACTTAAACTAAAAGCCCATTCACAAAAAATATACTCCTCTCGACTATAGTCGTCGCTCCAAAGGCGGAGATTGGAGCTATCTCGACAGCTGTTCGAAGAGAATAGGGTATATAGCTAAATCCGATCGGTTGTATATGTTACTACTAGAAAAATGCATCAGTGCAACAAGCGTCCTTTCGGATTAGAGGTGAGGGCGCTATCACTACGCTAACTAGGCCCACAAGTAATTCGCATTGGTCAAAAATTTTATAAAAATGATAAAATGTAATATAGATATTATAATATAAATGTGATATAATTTGACATCAGACCTGTATGGGTGACCCCCACAATTCGTTTGCATCCAGCGAAAAGAACAATATTCAATGAGAATATGGCGGGCTAGGTTAAGAACTTCCATTGAAATATATAAGATACACTTGAAATATAATGGGTAGAAAAAAGTTGAATATTTCTGAAGCAGAATGAAAATTACGAATTCGCGAACGGGCAGGAATACGAAAAATTATAAATTAAGAGAAGATATAGAGAAAGGGAAAAAGATAAAAGAAAAAAGAATATGCTGCAGTGGAAAATTTAGACAAAAATTAACTTTCGAAAAAAACGAAAAACTAATAGAGTTGGACACTTGAAGGAAAAAAAAATGACAAAAAAAGGTAGCGTGCGTTGGATCCGTACAAAAATTTAAAATCAAAAAAGCAAAAGTTGATTTTAGGAGTGACTGAAGCAGGGAAAAATTAGAATATTTGGATGTGGATATGAAGAAAGAGTGTCAATATTGTAGAGCTCTTACTTTCGAAAATTAAATGTTACGATCAAAACATTCCTGTTGTTATCAAGGAAAAATAAACTGCCACCTCAAGATAAATTGCCAGAGGTATTAATAAATGTCTGAAAATGAACAAATAAACACTTTAGGAAAATATTCGATTATGTGTTTGCTTTTTGTGCCTATTTCAATGCACAAAATGTAGATTTGATAGGTTCAGTTCCATTCGATAAGGAACGCGTATGTCGAGTCAAAAAATCTTTAATTTGGAAATTGTTACATTTGTAACAATACATACGCTCAACAATATAGCAATTTTTGCGTAAATCAAAAAAATAACGTAGATAAAGAACATCATTTGAGTTTCTTCATATCTCCACCAAGCGATCTACCGCAAAGTTGCAATAAACCGACGTACAACTTGCTGCGATTATTTCAAGTAAACAACACTAATTTATAAAAAACTTAGTATTATTATTAAAAAGAAGAAGTTTTTATTATTATAAAGAAAAGTTTACTTCTGATAACAAATACTATCAGCATCTATGGATGTACAAAAAACGGCTGAGATCAGCGATAAGTTGCGATTTGTGAAACTTATGTTTTTCGAGTATAATATTTTTGTAATTTTATAAAAAAAGAAGGATTTCTTTCGTAAGTACTCAAAAATGCCGATTAAATCAAAAGGTGCAAATATCTTTTTCCTGATATAGATTCCATCTCATCAAACGGCGGTATCGCTCGTTATTAATCTGCCATATTATTTTCAGCTTCCAAGTTGGTCGTTTTGTTGGCCAAGTTGTCTGCTACTTAAAAAATTTTAATACCAATTGGAACAAAAACTTTCACAAATCTTTTTATTATTATCATAAATCTCGTCTTAACTTTTAAGCGTAAATTGATATTTCACCTCAAACAGTCAATACGCTTCCGTCTCAAGATAACTTTATAGACCCAAAAACTCCAAAAGTCAATTTAATTATTTATTATAAGCAGTTTTTCTGCATTTTCGAAACTTATTAAATGATTAAACATTTGTTTATTGGCAATATGTATGGGGCTGTTAACTTATTATGCGTGAATTAAGTGCAAAATAAGAGAAGAAAATATCCTTGCACTTGTGACATATGAAAATGCGTAATATTTACTATAGCATAAACTTGGCAACACTTGCAAGGAGCAAGCAGGATGAGAGCAACAAAAAATAAAAATAAAAGTAAAAGAGCAGAGAAGAGAAAACCCGCATACGCTCGAATACATTTAAACTTCTTATGGCTCACTCAGCTGAGCTTCAAGGCAATGGAGAAGTTTCACTTGCGAGTTTAGTCGAGTTTAGTCCTGTGTGCGTATGTGTGTGTGTGTGTGTGTGTGTGTGTGTGTGGTAAAACCGAGCAAGTGCCGCAACGAGTACTGCAGCAACTGATGGTCGATCCGCACAGTGTTGGGCAACGCCGGCAGCGACTGTGAGCGGCTTTGTCCTGGCAGAAAAGGATAATAGGGATTGAAGCAGCAGCACCAGCAGCAACAATACTAGCAAATACACTGGAAGAAAAGTAACTCTGTTTCTATTCTTTAGAACAACAAATAATTGCAGACAAGCATAAATATCGTATAATATCAGTCCAGCTCCATAGTTTTCATGGAGACAGTTCTTATCCAAAGTCAATTCCTGGGCTTATCTGTTCATAATCAGATTTTATTATCACGAAACTCTTCAAAAAAACGAACATATATCTCCCGGCTGCGGCAAGTTAAGTCCGGCCATTGGTTCAAGATCGATTATATAACGAAAAGTGAAGTCCAGAATCTCACACACGGCGCTATAAGTCTAGATAGGCTGTAGAACAAAATTATACAGCAGGACTGTGTTCTCCGGGCTAACTGAAGAGTAAGCCAGTGAGGACTCCTTGCATTCTATGTGCCATCTGTCTAAATCGACAGCTAACTATGTCACTTTGTCAGCTTCTGGGATGCATGTGGGTCACAGCTGGGCAGCGAAGATTACTAAGGATTAAGATAACTACTTCCACTTGATTTCGCTTAGCTGAATGCGTCAATCCCCAAGACATCGATCTACAGATGTTAGGTGATGGGGTAGTTGCGCATTTCGAAGTACCTAGGTGCGACGTCGGCACATCTAGATAGATAACACACTACCATGTGGAATTCCAACTGAGGTTGTGCAATCGCGTGAGATACTTGTGCTGCATATTACGTCAAAGAATCTGTTATTGTTTCGAAAGTTGAGAATACGACAGTTGGTTGGTTAAAAAAAATTCACTTTTCTCAGCTCTCCATCTGTGCTGCTCCTTTTTGTGATATTAGTTGGGCGGAATTGCAGAAACAAGATTTTCGTACCTTGGGATAGGAAGGACGACAATTAAAGGTTTGTACAGTACAAGCTTAAGTTCTTGGTAGTTACGAAATGTAAGATCTTGAAACCTCAGGGTAGAGAACTAAATGCTTAAACAGAACAAAACTTAGGTTCCGGAATCTAGACAATATCGTCGTAGAGAATCAAAGATTTGAGTAAAACAAACTTAGGTTCTTACCTATCTGGATACAACACCGAATACTATGACTTGCAAAAAATTAGACAATGCGACTGCCCAGAGTACATGCTCTATTATTCAAGCAGTTTTTAAACTTTTATAAATTTTTGAATTTGTTGCAATGAAGTCTTCTTCTACTCGGTCTGTTCAAATTGTGGTTCTGCTAATTTCTGCATAATTTTCAGAACTACACCGAAGTTAAACCCCAACTCTACTATAGCAAAAAAAGCTTAAAATATTCAAACTGGACTTAACTTTTCTCACGGTGCAAGTGCGTTGTGTGCTGCTGTGGCTGGCCACACTTTTGGACTCAACTCGAAACGACTCGACGACTTGACGACTCCACTCAACTTGACTCGACTTCTGGTGTTGCAGCAGCAATGGCAGCATTCAGCAGTGGCAGCAATAGCAGCAGCAGCTGCAGTAGCAATAGTTGCAACTGCCACTATGGCAACTTTTGTTGCACAGTTGTTGTTGCCATTGTAGTTGTAGTAGTTTTTGTTGCCGCTGCTGCCGCTGCTGCTGCTGTTTTAGTTCTTTTGGCATTGCCAATGGTTTGTGCCGCTTTGCCTTTGGCTTTACCGCACATTTGGCCAACTTGTGCTTGCCACCATTTTGTGTGGCATTGCTACAGCTTGAAGCTGTTGTTGCTGCTGCCCTGCTCTTGTTGTTGTTTAATGTTTTTGTTGCAAAGTTTTGCTTTTTGCCGTCGCCGCTGCTGCTGCTGCTGCTGCTGTTGTTTGTTTGCACTGGACTGTGTGGACTTTGGACTTTTGGCGTACTAGGCTTGCACCCTACGTTATCGAGTTGATTGATATTTTTAAATTATGCTCGGGCAGTTGGCATAAATTTAAATTTCGTTTTTCTTTTTTTTTTTGTTGATATTTAGAGAGTGCGGGTGTGTGTGGTGCGAGCAAGTGCGAGTGAAGCTCTAATCCAACGGCAGCTCAGCCGCGTGTCAAAATGCCAATCGAAAAATTGTACAAAATGGCGCCAAGTCCAAGACGTCTAATCATGATAATGACGTTGTGTGTGATAATGATGATGATGATGATGATGATGTCGCTGTTGCTGCTGATGGTGATGTTGATTGGTGCGGCATTTTCTTGGTTACTTTTTGCCCGTTCCCGATTTTGGCATAAAATTAACATTAATTTACTTGCGGTCTTTGAAGTTATTGTGCCATCCATCCATACAGTTGGGTGCCGGAGAAGTTTTGGCTTCTTGCTGGCGTTGTGGCTATTGTTGTTGTTGTTGCAGTTGTTGTAGTTGCGGCTTTTACAGTGTTTTGTTCTTGTTTTTGAATTATGGAGCGTTTTTGGATATTGTAGCGAGCAAACAATGCGGCGCCAGCCAAATCCGCATACGGCCATTAGGCTAGCATGCAGTCGCAGTCACAGTCACAGTTGTTGCCTACGCCCGACTACCATAAAATTTTGTTGCCACGCTTATCGAAGCGTTATCGGCCATTTCCATTAATGAGGCGGCCGTTTAATGAATTCTAAAGCAATGGCGTCGCCTTCATCAACAACAGCTATCCTCATCATCGTTGTCGCCCATTGAAGGATGTGCTCTCATCGAGCGAGTTTGAAAAGATTTCGATTTTGGGGTTTTTCAATTGTTCGCAAGGTAAATGTTGCGGCTGAGACGCGGCGCAAAACTAATTTGCGGCCTGCGTTCGGCACAGGAAATGCTTCAGCCATTACCGTCTACGTGTGTGAGTGAGTATCTGTGTGTGTGTGTGCGTGTGTGTATCTGTGTGTGTGTAAATGTGCTTATGTGGCTTTCGTACACATGACGATTTTGGCATTTTGATAAGCTGCCATAACAAATTCCAAGTGGCATTGATTAACTATGTATGTATTTTGTTTTTCGCTTGTTGTTGCTGTCCTGGCAGTCCTGGCAGTTCTGCTCGTCCTGCTTGTTGTTGTTGCTAGCAGATTGTGCATGTTCGTGCCTAAAAGTAGGCAGCAGTGTTTTTAACTTGATTACGTGATGGACTTTTTCCATTACGGCTTATACTCGCAACACATTTTACTTACTGACTTACTGCCTGCCCCACACTTCCACTACCCACGCCCATGCCACTTGTGCGTATGATTTGAGCTACTTTCAAATCGCTCACTTTTCTGGATTTATTTAGCTCTTTTGCTGGTGTTTCGAATTCGAGTGGTACTTTGTACGCTTAACTGAAAGTGAAATGTTTGTGTTTGCAATTGAGGTTTACGGTTGCGTATACGCAATGTCACCAGCAATCTCACTATTGAAGTCTACATTATGGCCAAGTAAAACTAAGTGATTTTTGGCCATAAAAATACAAATAAAAGGTAAAAGCAATGCTTGTTGTTAAGTCTGAGCATTATGTTGGGACTCAAGTTTAAATGAATTAGGTTTCAAGCATGGCGACGAAAGGGATTTAACTTGGCTTATGAGCTGCTTATTTCGAGCATAAAGGTAACGCAGCTTATTACACAGCATCTTGGGTTTATACAATATTTTTTTTCTTGTTGTTAATTTAACTAAATAAATTAAGTTTAGCAAGCTTTATGTTTACACAGTGATTACGTTTGTAATACATTTTATTTTTTTGCGCTAAGCTTTTTAGCAAAAAATTACGTATACGTCAGGTGTTCATAAGAATTTTGTTTAAGTTTGACTTTGAACATAAATAAAGTAATAAGACTGAAATTAATGGTATATGAATTATATATCGTATAATTATGTTTTTTCAGTTCAGGCTTTCAAAAGTACAGAAACTGCGCTTGTCAGCTGTTCGATGTATCTGTATGTTTGCATTTTAACAATATGGATTGTTTTATCGTCGCACAAAGTATTTATTTAGTGAAATTTTACTACAAAACTGTTTTTCGAGCCTTACGAATAGGTTTTGAACCGACACAACATGAAATTGGACAGGTAAGGCAAAAATTCGAATGAACAAGCTCCGTAGCAGATATTGTGAGACCTGTTCAATATCGTAATGCTCGTACAGCCGAAAATATTGCTATAGAGCTTTAGTTTGATACACATTTTAAATGAGAGCAGCAATCAGTTAAATTTATTTATTTATTTGAACATATTTTTTGAAGCAAGTCCATATTACTGATTACATTGATACAAAATTAAGAACTAAAAAAAATATATTTGTGTTGCGTATAGGATTGCCTTTATTTTTCTATTATATGGTATTATTTAGCTGTATCTGGCATTGAAGAAGTGCAATTCGGTTCCAATAGATGGCGTTAGAAAGATGAAATTTCGTACTTAGAAACCCTTTCTGACAGTTTTGTGATTGTTTGATTCGGTTTGGTTCAAGCGTCGTCAAAGATGGAAACTAGCAAAAGAGATAAAACGCTATATTTGAAAGGTTTTCTTCGATAAACGCGACAAAAAATAGCCACGTGGCTGAAAATGTAAATAGCGTTTATGAACCTGTAACAGTAAATCTCACTCCATTTCAGTTTCGTCGATTCCGTTTTGGAAAATTTCAATGTCAAAAATACACCACGCACTATAAGGACAATTGTCGAAATTGTCTGCAAAATCATGGACACGATCTAGTCTGACCATCATGCAAATACTGTTTCAATTGCCCAAAAACTGAAGATTGCAAAAAAAAAACCCTTTAGAATCATTTGAATAAGGCTGCATACGAGAAGACGCTCGATGTATGGGTACCACACGAGTTAACGTAAAAAAACCTCATGAACCAAATTTTTCAACTGCAAATCGCTGTTGAGTCGCAACTAAGTCGATGCATTTCTGCTGCGCTTGGTGACCGGCGATGAAATATGGATCACTTTCAAGCGAAAATGGTCGTGGTTGGATCGCGGTGTGCCGGCGGTAACGGTGCTCAAGTTAGGATTGACGGCCAGTTAGGTTTTGCTATGTATTTTTGTGGTAATAGCATGGAATTATCTACTTTGAGGCAAAACTCTTAACACGAAACTGTAGTGGCAACAATTTTACCGTCTGAAGAATGCGATCGCACAAAAGCGGCTAGCTTTGGCTAATAGACGAGAAAATGCGTTCCACCAAAACACAGCCAGGTCACACACATCGAAAGTGACTCGATCGAATCTCCGAGTCAGAAGCTGCGGAAGCTTGTTTGGGAAGTTTTTACTGTTGGGAATCCAACTTATCTGGCAACACTTAGCAGAGCATCGTGCAGTCTCTCCACGGCCGTCACCAAGTTCACACGCATCATTCGCCAGCCACATATTATTAATATTTTTATAAACATTTAATTAACCATATTTGATCAAACCAATAAATAACTAAAACTATTACCTGCTGCTTCCATAAAGTGATTACCTTTTGGTTCTGTCCATGCTGAACAATTTTGCTGTTGCGAAATTCGCTTTATAATGAATTGGCATGTGAAGATCGACTGTCTCAAGAAAGGCATTTATGAGAGAGTCATTATGTCTTGAGTATGAGTAACTTAAAAATGACAATAAGTTATCTAAAAAAATGGAGCATAATTGACCTAAATCGGATAATTCTAACTATGGTAATTAAAGTCTTGAATTTCATGCAGAAAGATTGGATTTATTTTTACTGCAAGTATGCGCAAATTGATTGTCATATATTGCCAAAAATTGTGTCACAGAGTAACATGCTTCACAAGATTTACAGTATTTAAGAATATTTTAATATTTGTTACAAAGCAAATCAGCATTACTTACATTTGATTCAGAACGTGGTCAAAGTAAACTCCAAAAATATATTAAGTAAAATATTACGTATACGCACGCATGAACAACATAAAATATATCTTAGGCAAAAAATATGTCCACGTTGTTCAAGTCTCAAAACGACAAAGTCTTTTAAATATATTTAAGATTTTGTAATATTTGTAACAAAGCTAGGCTCCATTGCCTTCATTAAATTCAAAAAGTTGGCAAAGTAACAACTCTAAAAAATAAATTAAGTATACGCACAGATGACAATCGAATGTCACATATTGCAAAAAGTCCTGTTCAGCCTAAAAAAGACAAAGTATTTAAAAAAAAAACATTTTCTTATCAATAATAGGTATGATAAAAATTAAACCTCAAACTAAAACGAAATTGGTAGGTTTTAAAACCAACAACCAAAACAATTAATATTTCACTTAGCCGTAAGCTAAATGCTGGCCTAGAATTTTATTAGTTGCTGATGTTTGCATATTACATTGGATGATGGACAAAAAGTTTACACAAATACCAATATTTAGTTAGATATTATGAAATACCATAAAAATATTTTACATTTTTTATTTTACTTTATTTTGTTGTTGCAGCTAAACCACGCAATGAATGACTATAAATGCCATGACATGAAATGGCCAGCGGTCATATTTATTGTCAACATGACTACAAAAACTTTTAATACCTTACAATATTTTTGTTTTTTTCAGATTAGCTAAAAAAAAGCAGCTACAACTAGACAAAAGTAGAAATAAAATAGTTTTAATAATATTTTTTTTGTGCCCAGAAAGCTCTGACAATACTTTAAACGTAATAATATTAGATTTTGTTGCGGTTTCGTTACAAATTAATTGTAAAATTTTAAACAGTTCTCTATAACTAAGCACAATTAATTAATTAAAAAATGTGTTAAGAGCATGAGCCTTATGACTGCAACATTAAAATACACTTGAAAGTAATGAAAATAAAGTACATACTCTATTGATTTTCAAATATTTACTTGCTTTTATTTTTTGTTTGATTCTAATTTAATATTCAAGATTTAAATATCAACTCTTTTTATTGAGTTTAAAACACTAATATTTTTGACAAGAGTTTTTAAGGCAAAAATACGTTAAAAATAATTACAGAAAGTTACGTATACGCACAGTTGTCAGGCAATGCAATCAAAATACTGCAAGTCACCTAGACGTATACGTAATATTTGAAAATAAGACAATTCATAGCTGCATAGTTACAGTTAACTACTCATCTCTGCATAACGGCATTTAAAGTTAACAACTTCTAACTGTTGATTTACAAAAAACAAAAAAAAAAACATGTAATATCCAAGCCAGCTAGAAGTGGGGTTAAGTTGAAATACCAAACGCTTAAAATATCAAAAGCAAAGCTTAACTAAATTTATCAAGCAGATAATTGAAATTTGGCATACAACTAAATTGGTTTGCATAAAACAGTGGGTGTTAAATGTATACACACGCACCCGCACACACACACCCGCACACACACACTCACGCACTTCATACATTATAAACGTGAATAAAAACAAAGCAAATAACTAAAGCAAACTTGGCCAAATTGTTTGCCAGTCGGCAGGTTAAAGGCCAAAACGCAAACAAATAAATGGCAGTTCAAAAGCGATTTGAAAATAATGTCAAAGACAAATAACATTACCTGTTACGCACCCACCCACACACACACACACACACACACACGCACACACATAGAACGCATGGCCGGTGGCAAGTTGGGTTTATTTATTTAATCAACACTCCACAGTTTTGGCTTAGCGGCACTTTCAGTCAGGTTTGTTTGCCTTTAAGCCAAATAAAGTGCGGCGCTTAATCTTTGCCACATTTTATCAATTTAATTATTTCAATTTGAGCGTAAGCAACAGAGCAGCAAAGTCGAATGCGACAGCAGCCAGCCAGCAATAGCAGCAACAGCAGGAGAAGCCTAAAATATCAACTCCCTACACACACACACAGATACTCCCACACACACATACATAGACAGACAGATACTTTCACAGAGGCTTGGCTAGCAGGCAAATTGGGGTACACAAGCTCCCAAGAAAAGGACGTAAGAGCATTTTTTAAAAGTTACGAAAGTTGAGGAAGGTGGTTGTGCTTGTGGTGATGTCCGGTATGATGGGCGCAGGAGCTACATAACTTATTCAAATATTGGTTTGAATTTAAAAAATTTTAGGAGTTAAAATATCTCAATAGAAAGTGCTAAGCGTCAGAATTATATTTTGGACAAAAATCTTCAAAAAGCTCTTGTTGCGGCAATTAAAAATTTCAAAAATATGTTAGTGAATGATTGCCCTTAAGTCAAGTTGGGGGACACAAAAGTCCAAGAAAAGAACGAAAGAGAATTTTTTAACTGTCACGGAACATGGTTGAATGATGAGTAGGGTGGGTGTACTTATGATGATCTGCTTGTGATAGCAGAGGGAGCTCCAGAGCTGCTCGGGAAGTCTAAATCAGAGAGTTAGGGAATGCAAATTTCCAAGAAAAGGACGAAAGAGATTTTTTTTGAGTGATGAGCAGTGTATGTATGTTTGTGATGATGGAAGGCACCGAAACTGTTCAGTAAATCTAAACCAACTATTGATTTCAATTATTGGTTTGAAATTTGGAAAGATTTTAAAGTAAAATATACAAAAATTTAAAAATGGTTGATTCGGTAAATATCACTCAAAGTTTGGCCTCGGGGCTAAGTGGTGAGCAGTGCATAGGTCCTTGTGGTGCTAGAAGCGAAGAAGAGTATATAGAAGAATAAGAAATTAAGATTCAAAGCCATAGATGCTGAACGGAGCAACTTAGACTAAGCTTCTGGCATATCTTGGAATCGCTATGCTCTTAATACCTGCAGTTTATGCCTGGTAGCATCGATTCACTTATTTTATGTTATGCCACGGCTGTTGCACTTATCTTCTTGAGAGTCTCGGCGCATGAAATGTTTTTAACGCCAGCTTAGCTTACCCCTCAGTTAGTAACTATCTACGTCACTGCAGTCATAGCCCATGCACATTCTCATACTAGAGGCTCTTAGGATGCTGCTTGGTTGTGCTCAGTTCCTTCTGGCCAAAATGCGCGCAATCTGCGCATCAATAAACGCTTTAATCTCTGCTTCCTGCCATGTTGCTGTTGCTGTTGCTGACTTGTTTGTTGTAAATGCTAGCTGTTGTTGTTGTTGTTGTACTCCTTGTTGCTGCTACTGATGTCTGGCTGGCTGGTTGGCTGGGTGGTTGGCTGGCTGCCTCTGCCGTTGAGCTTTGGCCTAAAGCGATTCAATAATCAACTGCCAACAATTTTACCGTACTTTACTTTATTTTCACGCTAAACTATCTCAAAGATGCGAGTGCTCAGATACGCTACGACGATTTTTTGTGCGGATTGCACACACACACACACACACGCACTCACATTCTAACACAGATAAAGAGCTACCACAGACACACCCACACACAAAGTGAGGGCGAGGGATAGAGTGAGGACGCCGTACACATACATTGCTTGTGTGCACCCTTAGGCCAAAAGTTACCATACTAACTTGTTTTTTAGTTTCGAGTTCGTACGACATCATTTTACTTTAAGCACTTAAATATACTTTGCCGAAACCTCCACTCCCTAGCCATCAAGCGGCAAGTCTACCAGATCCATCCCACATCCAGGCTTTGGCTAAGCTATTCTATTTTATTCCCTGCTTTTGGATGCGAGAGCCACTCGAGTAGTCAGTCTCAGTCCATGCCTCACTCATTTTTTTTTCTTCTTACTTTTTTTTTTTTGGTATATCGGGAAACTTTTGTTGCTTTGCGAGTTGTTTGTGTTTTTCTTTTGCAGTTTTCAGTTTGTGTTTTTCTCCATTTCGTTGGTTGGTTCGTTCGCCTTTTTCTATACACTGCAATGGATTAGGTTAGCTGAGTTTCTAGGGACATTTACGGATATTGGATTACATTATTGGGTAGAATATATTAAAACAGTTTTGGGACAAATGTTGTATATGAGAAAGGTTTTAAGGTTTCGTTTTGGTCCATATTTGGACTTGAACCGTTTAAAATAATATTTTAGTTCTATAATTTTTTCTGTGCATTATGCTAGAAATTTCAGTGAGCCCGGGTGGCGTAGTAATAGCCTACGCCCCTTTAACGCGGAAGCACGGTAGTTCGATTCCACCCAGCAGCACCGCTGCATTTATCTCACAGTGGCATTGTCAGCAAAACGACGCTATTTATGTAGGAAAACCTCTAATAATTTGAGACACCGACATTCGAATTCGGCTACAAACGGTAGGTCCCTGTTCTCTTTGAACAGCTATTAATAGAAATATCTCCATGCTCCTTAAACTAATCAGATGCGGGCAAACTTACCATCATATTAAAGCCGACACACAATCCTGTCACCCTGAAGATCTGTGTTTGCAATTGTCAGCCGGGTCTGGGAATCAACGCCATAAAAAATGACCCTAATGGAATATATACATACACAGGTTCCAAAAACATCCTCTTTTTCAAATGGGAGTAAGCAATGGCACGATCCATGATCAGAATATTAGCCGAAGAATATCCAGAACGCATTCCTGATAATTAGCAGGAGTATAAGCGAAAGCGATTGGGGCAAGCAAAAAGTTATACCCCAATTTTGTAAATCTGCGTTATTCAAAGATCTGCAAGCTAAGAGGTATAATCTCAGATTCGAGTCTTTGCTGTTGCCATGTACTAAAGATGCATATACTTCCGATAAACATAGCATTTTAGTATACATTCCGAAATATATCTTTTGCGATTATGATATTTCCACTCCAAGAAACCTCTTCATTAATTTAAATACACACAAAAATTAAACTTGAATGAACAAAAAACCAACATACAAAACATTTTAGTAGCAAATAGTTCCGAATTTTCAGCATCAATCGTACTTATACGTTAGGAAATATTCTTCAACATGTAGTTGAAGTTAGACCCTTCGAAGATTTAACGTGACATTTCGGCTTCAGCTACATACATTTTCATCTCAGAGGTTCCTTACTCTTAACTTAACAAATCGCGCAGTTTCAGTAAATGGATCGCCTTTAAAGTTCGTCTAACTGAAGATTGTCATATATTCTACTGTCTTTCTTCTCTTATAATGCTTGAAAAATTTTATGGATATACCAGATTGATTGAAAATATCGATATAACTTCCATTGCCTTAAGCTACTTTTTAAGAGAACAACATCTTCACATTTTCCATCTAACCAATCCCTTCAATACAATTTTTTGCCAAAACAATTTAAAGTGTATCCCAAAGTCATTACCCCCAATACCCAATAACTTTTCAAATTTTTTTTATTTGCTACCCATCTTTGTTTTGTTGTTCTTGTTATTGCGATTTGGTTGAGCTAGAGATTTCAGTGCAGAACCCACCTAAGGCCATGGATGCCAAAGCCATAGCCATGGCCATCATATACCCCTTTGTGACTACTTTGCTGCCTCGTGCCACACACACACCCCCCCACACACACACACACACACACACATTTATGGTGTATTGAAAAGCAACAACAACAACAACTACACCAAATGGCATAAAAATCGTATTTGAATTTGTTGCTCTTGCTATTGTAGTTCTCGATGTTGTTGTTGTTGTTGTCCTGTGGAGGAGGTTCGGCCTGAACGCGTCGCGCTGTCCAAAGCGGCGCAAAGTCAACTCGCTCGTTCGACCCTTTTAGACTATGCGGCGCATATAAATTTTTTTTTTACTTCTTTTCATTGCGCCAACGGTCATCCCATATAGCCTGTAGTATATTATGCTACCTACAGTGAGTACTCGAAAAAATGTATGAAAGAAATGGGATTTGGGAGGAGTTATTATTGCCGTAATGCAATAAGGAAAACATGCAGAGAGAAAGTATCCCATAATCGCACAAGGAGACTGACATTTGGATTGTTTTATATCTTACTCGTTCGTATAGCCTTGGAAACTTGTGAACAATATCGTTCAGTTTTCGTAAGCAATCTCTATATTACTTACACTCACCGAACCAATAAGATGGACCATCTATTGAGTTATGTGTTCATTGCATTTACTTTGCAGGATTTTCAACTTTGAAAATACAGCATCATTGGAGTATCTAAGTAATTAAAATCACACGAGTGTGGACTACTTCATAGACATTCTGGAGCTTAAGAATATATGCCATGTGAGGCGTTGTGCCTAGAAAACATCACTTGAAGCACAACAAAGAAAATTGAATCAAACTGAGCCCGTTAAAAAAGCAAAGTAAATTACTTTTTTATCAACCTAATAGCTTCTGCTCAGAATTGTACTAACTTTTTCGCAATCTACAGCCGCAACCCGTCTGGTGCTACTCTCGCTGCTCTTGCTGTAAATATTCATTTTATTAATTCAACAATTTACTTAACTTGTTCGTATATACCGACCTGTTCCGACTGGGGTGCATATATGAGGCAGCACAATGCCATTCATATACTGGCTGACCAGAGTACTCGGGAGCAAATTGTTGCCTTTGCTGAGTTTAAGCTACCCACTCTGTCTTGGCTTAGTTCTATCTACCCTTACTTTCTTTCTTATCAATGTATCTTTGAGCCAAGTAATTAATATTCGTAATTGCTCAAATAGATTGCCTGAGCTTGCAATCAATGATAGTTCTACTTTTGAATTTCGCAAATCTGTGCGCTGTATCCGCCGGAGAATCAGTACCGCTAAATTTTAAAAATAATTCAGGACTTTAATGTAAATTTCATAATTACCGGTAAACCGGTAGCACTGCTTGTGTAAGTCTAACTTTGTCGGTCTGTTCTCCCTGTATCTATAAAACCACTTTGGCACCTCAAAGTCATTTTCTTAGAAAATATGCAACAAGTCTGTATCTTCTATAGACTTCTATGAGTATTCGCGGAAACGCAGCAAATTTTGATGATATAGAAGAACTTCTTAAAAAAATTATCCATCCCCCTGTCGACTTAACTTCAGGAGAGCTCCTTAGCAATTTTAATCTTTCCAAACGCAAATCTACCTTATTTCCTATATCGCTATGTTACAAAAATGTTTTTGTCTCTAACAACACACACTCAGCCTTCTTGTTGCAATATCAAAAAAATGGCTCAAACACTTTGCTGCAATTGAATCTTTAACTGAAGCAACTGGATTACAAGTTTCTTGCACAAAAACGTTTTTTAACCGATTCGTCATATGATAGCCATATGAAAATTACGAAAAAACCAATTATAACGAACTATTTATCGTCCAGTTATAACGTTCTTCAAGTAAATGGCACAGCACTATTAAGATAAACATGGAATACCCAGCAGAAACTAGATATAGGTTAGTCCGCCGGCCCCCGAAGGGGCCTCACAAAGATCAGAATGATCCTTAGTGTTAAAATAGATATAGCTTTGATCTACTGTTAGTTATAAAAACATATTTTACTCCCAATGATAATCAGACATTATATTGGTTCAGAATTTAATGGCAATCTGGGCTGATTCATAGCAAAAAAGCAAGCAAGCTACTGTGCCGCTGGCGTAGAGCTAATCTAGTTGATGATCTGACATTGATGCTACACCATTTCTCTGCAAGCTGTCCCAACGGAAAGCAGATCTAGCAGCTCGTGAGGCATTACTCAACAATATGTAGATCAAGGTCCCACTTTTCAAAATCATAGCTAAGTTTTAACCTCGAAACAAATCCCGAAATGCCTTTTAAGATCGAGGCAGCAAAATATATGTGACCTAAAACTTTAAGCAAACTTAAAGTGGCGAAAGTTGAAGTTAGATGCATCCTTGAGATATCACAATGGTTTTGTCCATGTGCAAAGTGCGCTGGAGCAGTCCTAATTGTCATTGTTACCTTAGCTCAACTAAACAAAACACGAAAAGTACATCTCAAAATATTATAAACTCTGTGAACACGGTACGAAATCGTTTGATTATATTTAAAAATTTATTCTTAGGCTTTAAACTTTCATCTTGTTTTCATCTTTATATATGATAATCCTTATTGTCACCATAAATCGCGGTTAGTGTCATCTTGGCTCGACGTGGAGTTGCATTTTCAACCAGCTGCTGTTACCCATAAAATACAAGAGGTGATAGATACATTTTGCTCCAAGTGAGGAATGCACATCCGAGAGTATGCATTCCAGATAGTTACCAAAGAAAAATGGCTCTGAAGGAGTTTAGTTGGTGCACTGAACTAGACTCACCGTGTTATATGCACACTTAGGTTGCATATTTGAGCACTGTGGTTCTAGAATGACTCTGGAATAGACTCTGGAGCAGAACCCGTTGTCCTGTCACCATAGCCTACAAACATTAGAAGTGTCAAAAATACAAATGTTGATGCACAGTATTTAGTAAATAAAACTCATTATCCACGCCTTCACAATATACCTTCACAGAAGCTTTGGCCATCTGAACCAACACTTAGCTTACCCCCAAAAATCAACTCCGTTACCAACTCAACTAAACGGATTTATCAGCTATTTCCGTACATTGCTGCGGCATTAAAACAATCTCTTTTGTTATGTTAATTTTATTTGGCAATTTTCGGTCCGCAATATTCCAACAATTGATGAGCATTTCTGGTTTCGCGAAAATTATGATTTTTATGATTTTAAGCTGCGGCAGCAACCAGTCATAATACTTAAAATGCGTTAGGGACAAACCGCGTAGCCCAGCGAGCGTGTAATATGAATTACCACTGTATTGCCGTTGCCGCTGTTGTTGTTATTATGGCCTATGGGGCCCAGCGTCGTAGTGCTGCTTGTGTCGGCCAAATCGGGTTTAATTGAAAATAAAAATTCTTAATGGTCTTTAACCCAAGATTATGGCTTTGTATTGCTTACGCTTTTAGTGGCCTCTTATATTAAATTTATATGTATATGTGTGTGCAACATCCTTACACACTATGTGTGTGTGTGTGTGGGGCATTCGATGTGGCGCTCAATGTATGCGTTGATCCCTTTTTTTTTTGGTGTATGCTGGGCGCAACCCTTTTGGGCCAACTGCTTGGGCATACTCCAACAGCCGCCAACGTTTTGGTCAACGTGCCATGTGCCATTTTTATGTCGCCGGAAGTGGCGTGTAATCGTTTTTATTTTGTAATTGTTTTAGTGCCACTTCCTTTCGTGTTTTTATGTGTTTCTTCTTGCTTTCGTTTTTTTTCTGGTCCTTTCTACTTTTATTTTGCTGTCGCCAACACCATTTGCTAGCCTTTTCTTTTCTCTTTTTTTTTGCACGTTTCAGCTAGCTATTTTTTTATTTGCTCGTATTTTCTTTACTCCAAATTTTTTCTTCTATTTTTTAAGCTATGTGTACACGTGTGTGTGTGTGTGTGCGGAGGGGGTGCACTTTGGGGCCAAATAGGTGGCCTCATAAATCAAATATGTCACAGCAATTTAGGTGTCAGAATTTTTATTTTTAAAACATTTTCTCACTGACCAAGTGCGGGTTCACCAAAAAGGGGCCACAGCGAAAGGGCAACCAAATGCGTCAAACTGCGTAAGCCCCTTGGAGAAGTAACCAAAAAAAAAAAAAAAAAACAACCAAATTTATAAGCATTCAGCAGACAGCCGCAAAGACTTGGGGCAGGGGTCGCCACTACCAAGAGGTCAGATATTTTTTTCTTCCTTTTTTTTTGGGTACAAATATTTTCCAAGGGTCCAAAAATTCTCACGAAAAAATAAATGCAAAAATTTAATGAAAAAAGTTTCATAAATATGGCAATGAATTTAATTAAAACAAAAAAAAAAACGAAGCGCAGGGCAACAAAATGCCAAAACCAAAAAAAAAGGCAGAATAATGTCGTCGCACTAATTACGCGAATTAAACGTCAAATTACAAAAACAATTTGTTTGCCAGCAGCCGCAAAAAAACATTGATAAGCAAAAAAAGTACAAAAAATGGCGGTAAAAAATGTATGTTCCGCTCAAGCCGAAGTTGAAATGCTCTGCAGGAATGCAAATTTCCAGTTTTGCTGATATTTGTGCTTTGTCGAAGTTCTTCTTCTTCGAAGTTCGACCTATCGACACGAGCATCTATTTTTTGAGCAATTGACAAATTGTGTGGGAAAAGAAACCCATTATTTGGCCAATATATGGCGTTGTACAAGTCCGATCGGGTTCCGAGCGCTATCGATGGAAAAATGATATTTCGTAGTATAAAAATCTCTTCTCACACTTTTGTAATTGGTTGATTCAGTTTTCTGCGTCATAAGTATACATCTTTAATAAAATAAAGTTGATAAAGATAAAATACCCCAAAATTGTACAGATTTTCTTTGATAAGCACGACAACGCAAGTGAGGCGGCTGAAAACCAAACACGCGCAATTTTGGTTTCGTCAATTCTATTCCAGTAATTTCGATGTCAAAGATGCACCCACGCACTGCAAGCCCATTTGTCAAAAATGCCGATAAAATTATAGATACATTTGGCTCTTACGAAGTCAAGAAGAAAATTTATTGAGGAGTAAGAAGAATCAGCTTTTAATTGTAATACAAAGTTGACTGCTGACCTAACTTGAACAACTGTCAAAGGCAAGTTTTGCATATAACTTCAACTAGTACAATATCATGTGAATTTGGTCTTAAAACATGCCTAAAATTCACTAAAAACAATTTCATTTTTAGCAAAAAATACAATTTTCTTTAAAACTTAAAAAGAAATCTGAATTTAATAAACAATTTTGCTGTAGAAAATGAAGACCTTAAAAATGTGGTAGGAGTACCAAAAGAACTCAACGACTCCTTGTTTAACATTTGCTTCAACGCAATCTAAGGAAATTTCTATTTGACTTTCTTTGTATATTCTGTGAGTTAAAAATAATAAAACGAAAATGCATTGATGCGACAATTTCTTAATCCCATCTAGCTTCAAACTGGAGATGAATGACAGTAAAATGAAAAGATAAGTAAATATTTTGGATATCTTAATAAAGTGGCTAAGATAACACAAAAAGCAGTTAATAACATAAAAAAAGTCAAATATAAAGAAAGAAAAACAACTCCTTGATAGCTAGGTCAATGCAAATGGTAAATATTAAGCAGTTAAGACTTTGTTGATTTAAGTTAAATAATAAAAAAGTTATATAAATTCATGTCATGCCTACAAGTTGAAGCTACATAGAATTAGTTGAGTAAAGCCACCAGAATGCTACTCAATATTTGGAAATCAATCAAGTTACCACATGTTGCAAGTTGGCGCGAGGAGCCAAGCAGCATCTGAAGCAAAAGTGTTGATATTGGCCAAACCGTGGGAGCTTTTGCTCCACATTCCTCTAGTGGTACACACAAGTTGCGTGAAAAGCTCCCCGTTTTTAAAATCTTACCAATTAAGTTCTAAATGGTGCTGTGGTGACCAAATTCAGCGTTAAATCAAGTTTGACGCACCCATCCTACCCATCCAGCTGATTATGTGGATGTGTTATCATCATTGAGAAGACCGCTGAGCTCTTTCGTTTGGCCTACGATGTTTAGGATCGTTTGACCATTCAAACCATTGCCGCCGACGAGGCCAAGTAGAAGTTGTGAAAAGTGCGCAAGACAAAACTTGATGCCAAGGCTGTGCCGCTCCTGGTTACACACGGCGGCCGCAACATTCGTTATTCTTACCTCTAGGTCAAGGTGCACTATTTCGTGTTCACTGACTGACTACATCAAGTTCGGTTCTGGCAACCTCTACGTGATCACAGTTGTCAACCGTGAGAGTCAACCGTGAGAGTCAAACGGGTTCTTCGATATTGCGCACGTTAAGGATTCCTAGAGTTATGGGTTTGCCACCTGTTTGTCGATGGTCTTCATTGTTATCATTGCTTAATAGCAAGGCTGTCAAGCTTACCTTCACCAAAGAGCACAATAAGCGTATTGAAAGACATAGAGATGATTATTAATAATAACTTTTTAGAACATGTAGAACCACATAACACATAAGTACTACAAAATTTATGACAATTTATCACTTTAAAATCGTCGTACATTGAAGACTTCTCGGTGAATATACACATTTTCCTAAAATAGAATTTACATTATTGTGATACATAAATTGCTATCTATCCATTTTGGTGGGTTGGCTGCTACACATTCTATAAACAAAAACTATAAATACTGCCTTATGTTTAGTAATAAGTTTGCGATCTGACAATTCGACAAAACTTTTTGCAAAATTAGTGATTAGATGGCGCAGTGTAGTGATTGTTGTGGCAAATAATTATTTATTAAAGAACTTAATGACGCCTTCTAGCAATATCAACGATATTTGGTCTCATTGATTAAAAATTAACAAGTGCCTAACATAAATCAAGTGTAAATGTCCTCCTTTCATAATTATAATCAAAAATATAGGTTTCATGAAAAATTCTTTGATTTTAAGAACACGTAGTACCTAAAAAAATGTGCGCCTCTGTGGTGTACTCGCCTGTCAACCTGAAGTTCGATGGTTCACTTCCACAGTGCAGCAGTGCAAGACTTTGGCTAGCACTAGCATTGTTAGCAAATAAATTGACCTATATTCCTCAGAAAGACTCTATTAATTAAAGACACCGCCGTTCGAATTCATCTATAAGATAATACTTCGTTTTGCGAGCGATGACCATAGTCAAGGAGTATTAAATTTTTTTACTTCAAAAGAATGTCCACAATCCCTTTAAGCTTTAATCATGCAAAATTCCACTATTTCAGAAATACACATTTATTTATCAGCAACTTTACATCTTTAAGTTTTCAAACTTAACCGCACAACGCACAGTAAATTCGTCCTTGATGTATGAAGGACATGGAGCACTTTTATCGAAAATAACTTTAAAATTGCAATTTCAACAAATGCCTTTAATCAAGTATTCTCTAAGATATTCATTAAAAGTTGCTGGCAGAGTATTAACTATTTCATATAATATTCATAAGGCATGTTTAATGACGTCATTTGGGACATTTTGGGGCGCCACTTTGTTAATGGGCATTGACACGCCTCAAAATTGTAACTATGCAAATTATGCGTACAAATTGAAATTACAATACAATACATTGATGAGCAATGGAGAGTGCGAGTGTGCAGAATGGGGAAAGTGCGGGAACGAGAGGCTTTGATCCTGTTGCATGCCGGACACTCTTCAAATGTCAACGCATTAAATCTAATCACACTAATTCCCATTCTCATATATCATGTTGTGACCACATGTACATATACAAAGATACAAAACCTCACACAGATACACACACACGCACACCAATACACTCACACACACACACACACACACACACCGATGCACACCGATACACACCCACCCCCACACTCACACATTATTAAAGCGAAAAGTTTGAACAACGCGCCTCATTTTCGATACAAATAGATATACACGCAGCTGCAGATACAAAACGTACTTATAGAGCGTTAGATACAGATACACTTATAGATAGATAGCCAGCCAGCCAGCCAGCTGTGGCTAGTGTTTCATTAACCAACGCCCATTAGAGTAGCAGGGACTTGCTGGCTTGGCCATTGCCACGGTCAAATGTTAATGAACACTGTTGGCCTGCATAAAGCATACGTCCAGGACGTCGACGACGGCGTTGTTGTCGTCGTCCTCAACGTAGCCAACAGGCAGGCGGTACATCATTGTAATTGAGTGTTCATTAGTGGGCAACTCAAATGAATTTTGGCTTATTGACTGTGGCTATCAAATCATCGGTACAACGTCATTAACATGCCAAGAGCCAACTTGAAAGCACAGCAATCCAGCTACAACCCTTGGCCAAATGCTGCAACCTGCTCATCAACATCATCATTGCCAATGCCTTCGCCCTCATGCTCGTCCTCGTCCTCGACGTCGTCATCAAATCATCATCTTTATGCGCTAATATTTGTGATGTACGCGCCAAGTTTTGGCCAATTTCATTGTGCATAAAATTGCTTGAGTGGCGTGTGTATCCTTGTGTGTGTGTGGGTGGGTGGGGTGGCTTGCTGTAGTAGTAGGATTCTTGGCCAAAAATCACTGTCTGTGCTGGCTGCTTGCCCAGAAGTTTACAAATATAATTTTGTAAATGTGCGTTATGGCCGCACAACAAAAAGGCAAGCAAACTCTTTATATTTCTTCCTTTTTTTTTGGCGCCAGGCTTGAAGTGGAGATGATGGCTTGTTGGAGCAAGTCTAACAACGTGCCGTAGCTCTACGCCTTCCCTGCCTACCACAGCACAACACACACTCATTGTTGTTGTAGCTTTCAACTTTTTTGGTTGACTTGAATTTGATTAATTCTCAAGTCGGTTTAGCCGCTTGGCAGCATTTATTGGACAACGAGCAGCTGGCGTGGGGAGTGGCAGTGGCTGCCAACTGAGGTAGCAAAAGTTTGATGAATGCCAAGAGTAAGGTCATGTTTGAAGAGTCTACAAGTTTTTAGTTTTGATTACAATATGCAGAAACTCTTAAGCTTATGATAACTTGCGCATATAGCAGTAAAGTTGGCAACAAAAAGGTGTTTATATAGTTAGAAATGTTAGAAGAATGGCCATAAGTATGCAATTAGAAGCGGCTGTGATGTCGTAGGTAAGCAAGTTCTTTAAAATGGAATTAGAATTGGTAACTCGACAAAGAGTTCGTTAAAGTTTTTAAAGTTGAATATTTGGTGAAAACTTTGCTTAGGTAGAAAGCACTCTAGGCCAAGGGGCTGGCCTTGCTCTAAGTTAGTTTAAGAGTTCAGCTAGTTTATGAAGAAATAGTTTCGATTAGTTTCGGCTGTCTAAGGACTTTGGATGGGATTTGAATAGACTTGTGAAGAGTCAAAGCAGATAGCATTTAAAGTTTTTCAAGTGAAAAACTGGGACAATAACTTTTGTAATTAACAAAATATTAGTATTATTATCTCTTTATTAATATATTAGTTTCCAAACTGCTTGAAAGCTGAGCTATTGTATTCAAACTAATCTAAAGAGCCTTAATATTACATTGCTATCTCTGCAGGAAATTGAGGCACGTTGTTTGGCCGCAATTTATAGAATTGTAGCAGAAAATGCGTTTCCCAAAATTTATAGAACTCTATGTTTGGGAAGACCAGTAACAGAAGCCTTTGATTCAAAAAATATTTTCGAAATATAAAGCGAAACATTGTTGAAGCATTCAAAGAGACAGTAGAAGGAAAACTTTTGTAGCAGTTCGGCAAATCTGCACTTTTGGGTGACATATATGAATGTTATAAATAATAAAAACTTAATTGACCAATATCTTTATACAGACACTTGGTTACTTAAATAAAGCGAAATCTAGAAAAATAGGACGGCAATCGAATGTTGGGATACATATTACTCTATAAGTTATAACAAAGTTTTCTTTCAAGTTGCACGGAATTGGCAAGTTTTTAAATTTCCAAAGCAAAAATGGCAAATGGTTCGAGTTAGAATACGCGGCTTACTCTGCTTCTAGATTATTTTGCTCCTTACCATATCAGTCAACTGCTACTCTAGATGAGGCGACAGAAGTTGCTACCGATAAGAAAACCCCACGCAGCATAAGCAACAAAACAATTTCTCCCAGAGAAATATGCCAAATATTTATGATTTTGCTTCAATTTAAAAATACAAAAAAAATTCAATGTATTTTAATCTAAAGTTTTTAAATTTTATGTCAATCGGAGATCGCAATGTTTAAAGTTGTTCCATTTCCAAAGTATTTGTGTTGCTTATTGCACAAACTCTTCAAATGGAGCAGCCATGATTGCAACGGATACTCGCTGTTGAGTTTTTGTCCCTTAAAACATTGGCATTCATTGGGAAATATATTTTACACTTCTGAATTCTGCCCAACAGAGCTATTTCCGTACATTTTTTGGTTTGTACTCCTAATGAGCTTTGTGGGCTTGGTAAGTACGACTGACATCAGGTTCAGCAGTTTTTTCGTAAACCACTTTTCAAGCAGTACTGCAGCGGCTTGGAGTTCATACGCACATATTATTGCAATCAAGGTCGGATTAGCGTTTGGCGTAATCGCAGATACTATTTTCTGAGCTGCAAGATGCTACAGCGTGCACGCATGGTTGGATCTTTTGTTGTGATCTTGGCCTGGATACAATTAGTTTGGGGTCTCATAATGGTGAGTTTGATTTGTACATTTGAAATAAGCAAAAATTTACCAGTATTAATGATAGGGTACGCCGGGACGTATGCTTTATTGGCGCATTCTGAGCATATTCACGTTGTCCATTGAACTGCTCACTTGGATCGTTGAGTTTTTCTCAGGAAGTCTGAGGCCGAGTCTAAATAACATTTGCTCGCTGCTGTTTCCCTTTATCATGTTGATGATGGTCAATTGTGTGATTCGTGTTTTTGAAAAAAATTTCTCCAAGAGCTCATGGATGATATTTGATTGTACTTGTTAAATTTTGTGTTTTTTAAATCCAAATAATTTGCAATATAAGATTTTTGTGGCCATTTTTTAAAGAGTTGTCCGCTGCAAGCGATGCTTGTACCAGCTTGCTTCCATTTACAAGTTTTTTTTTGTATTTTCCCAAGTTTTGATTAGAATTTAAAAGGCTATTTGTATTTTTTTTTTTTTTTTTTTTTGAAAATATAACGATAAGTTGGAACTCTTGGAATATACAATAGACTCAACTAGGTTCTAGACATTTAAATGCATCAAATAGGTTTGAAGCGAAAAACTTTATGATAACTATTCACAGTCAGAAATGATAAGAATTGCAATGTAATCTCAAATTAAAATATATCAAATAAAATCAGTCTTCAATTGGAATGAGTCAAATATACGGTGAAGGGATTATTAATTAATTAAAAAGAATAACGACTTTTTTAAGAAATTATGGTATTGTAAGGAGTACCAAACTAAGGGAACCCTATATTTAATAATATAGACTTAAAATTCGTAAAATTTATTACGAAATTGTCATTCTTAGAAAAGAAAAGGTCTAGATCGATCGAAAGTCAGGCGACATACAGCATGTTGAGGAGTTGCGACTCCTCAAACTTTAATGAGTTCCACGATATTGCCTTACTATGCAAGAATGCCCCAAAGGGCAAGAGGCTCAAAACTAATTGGGCTGTTGTTGAATGATTCAGAATCGATGTCGATCTGATTGCTAAGAGGTAAGTGCACTATCACTACGCTATCGAGGACCACAAACCAATTGTATTATTTTAATATCTCGTGTAATATTCTTATTCAAGATTATTTTGATAGTTACAGGATAATCGAATTATTATTATAAATAATTCCCTTGATTACAATATTCTACCAGTCGTTTCGCTTAGAAGCATGGTCATCTCTCTTCAAAGAGAACAAGAACTTGTTGTTTTTAGGCTAACACAAACGTTGGGGAAATAAAATATTTTTGTAGGCCAAAGAGACTAAGTAACTATAGGGAAACGAACCAACGAACTTCTGTTTCAGTACCCAACGCCACATTTGTGATATAGAAGATGCATTTCTTTAGTCATTCAATAAAAATGTTGATAGTTTTAAAGAAAATTGTTGAAAATATTTCTGTATCCATATTTTTCTAAAGTCGAGTTCGTTATCATGCCATGGTCCATTTGGCATAGCTGGGTTTAATTTTTGTTTCATTTGGATTTTGTATGGAAACAACTTCAAATCGAAACGAATTATGAGGAAGAATGGGAAGCGATGCCCAACTCTTGAAAACGATGTTCGCAGCTCCTCATCAACACTGGCTCGTACGGCCTTAATATTTTGATCGGATCGCCGTGTTCGTACTAACAGTACGAGATTTGACAAATTTTGCATGTATCTGGAAGTGTTACAAGCGGGCACACTTTTAGCTTCATTTTTTGCACGAAACGCAAGTTTAGTTCTTCGAATTGAAAATTTTTTTGAACGATTCTTTTGGTATGAACTGGAATGCCGTTTTCAATGCGTTATGACAACAGTCGATCTGTAACTGCTGTCAAAAGTTATAGAACTGCCCGTTGCTTGCTCCTGGTACATATTCCACTTAAAAACAATTACCAAATGGAACGTAAAATGTAGTTTTTATTTAAGTTGCAAATTTGTAATATTTTGAACAAAACAGTCAGATGCACTTCTGGTATTTTCTAAAAATTCGGAGTAGAATTTACGTTTTTTAATTTCGCAGCAAGAACAGTTACCAGACATAGCAGATATGACTCTTTTGTAGAGCTGGAATACGTATATGTAGCTTCCACATGGTTTTCTATGCAAATGTAAAATACTTTGTAGCTTTGATGTAATCAACTCGGAATACAAAAATCTCTGACCAACACACACCCGTAGCACAGACATGCATTCATAGGCAAAAATGTGAACTTTATTTATTTCCTTAGAAAATTAGTAATTTATGTGCATGACATTTGGCAGAGATAATACGCAGAATTGCATTAGAAAGTCATCAGAAACAACAGGAACAGAGTCATTATCGTGCCACAATCAACAACTATGTCGACGCGTGCTTACATATTGCATCATCATCATCACCATCATCATCATCTATGTGGAACGATCAAAACAAATACCAGCATATTTACCATTTTACAAACAAAATAAATTAGAATTGAAATAATTCCCTAACAAAGTTTTGCCTTTTTACTAGTTTTTTAATAAAGCAGCAGCGGCAGCAGCAGCAGGACATCAAGCAGCAGGACGGGCTGCCGCGCTGCCAAGCAAAGTTTATGACCAACACTGCGTATGGGCAATATGCAAAAATGCCAGCGGCCGTCGTCGCCGTTGCCGTTGCCATTGCCGCTGCCGCTGCCTGCCACAAGCCGATACGGCCGGACTTTTGCACGAACTAGGCGGAACTTGGACGCGTAGAAAGCGGGCCAGACAGCTTTTGCGGTTGGAATCATGGCAAGCAGACAAACAAACCAACAATAATGCAAAAAAAAAAAAAGTGAATAAATAAACACAAAAGTAGCATAAAAGACCAACTGGTAAACTGGCGCAATGAGCAGGAGTAGGAGCAGCAGCAGCAGCAGATTTTGAGAGTGGAGAAGAGTGTACGTAGTTGGACGCGCTGAAGGCAGCGAGGCAGCAGATATCGCATAAATAAATAAAAGTTCAAGGATGCGTGCGCTTTTATCTGCACGGTCTTTTCATTTTGAGTATTTTTTTGTTTTTCTCTCCCATACATATATATATATATTTTTTTTTTGTGTGTGTACCACTCATATATATACGTATACTTGATATTTTTCGTTTTGTTTTTTTGTTTGTCTCTATTTTCACTTTTTCATATTTTGTAAGCTGAGCGAAAATTTTCATGAAAACTTTTTTGCGGTAATTTAAACTAATGATTTAACATTTTGTGTGCGCTTATTTTTTTGTTTTTGTTGTTGTTGCCGTTGTTGTTGTTGTGATGCCCTGTAGGCAAAAGGATCAAGGGTATTATGGATGTGTACACTGCATGGAACAGCAAAGATGTGGGCATGGTTGACCTTAAGTGTTTTAAGTGACAATCTGTTGGTTGGAAAGTATAGAACTAAGCCGGTACTACTTGTAGCTGATGTTCTCTAGCCGTTGAGTTTTTTAATTAAGTTTTTCTCGAATTCTGGCAAGCGAAATTTTAGCTCGGAACGAGCATAGTGGAACCCGAAAGGAGTAAGTTGGCTTAAAGGAAATATTTTGCACAGTAAATTGACAGAACTTTCTGTGAAGTATCTATATGTTCGATTGTAAAACTCAAACGCTGAAAACGAGCATTTATTTAAATTCTGTTAACGAATCGCATATCCGTTCCTTTAGAACGAGCAAAAACGAAGAGAAGTAAGTTTGTTTTGGATTAATGAAAATATTTTGTAGAGCAAATTGACAGGATACTGTGTTGTCACACAGTTAGAATTATAAATAGAATTTGATTTGAAAACTATTCTTTAGCCGCGTCTCAGAAAGTGAGTCCTGGCTTTTCTTTTAAATTAGGTTTACAAATCGCATAATCGCTTCTCAGGATGAGCATAAGTGAATTCGAAAAATAGTAAGCTCGAGTTGGATTGAAGAATATATTTTGAACATATTGGACACTCTGTGAATGTCTTCTAAGTTCAATAAAGAGTTGCTGAAAACTAAAAATCGAAATCTGAGTTTTTGTTTTAAATTCGGCTTACAATTCGTATATCCGCTGTTCAAGACGAGCATAGGAGTATTCGAAAAAGAGTAAGCTCAGGTTGTGTTAAGGAGCTCTCTGTGATTTGGAAGACCAATAATAAGACTTTGAAAACTACTCTTTAGACGCGTCTCTTTTAGAAACGATTAAATTGGACTTATAAATCGAAAATGCGCATCTCAGAACTAGCAAAAGCAAGACGTAAGGTGTAAGCTAGGATTTGTTTGAAGAAGGTATTTTAAGCGGAAAATTGATAGAACTGTCTCCGTGAATTACTGGAAAGTTGTTTCGGAAAGTAAGTTCGAACGTTTCCTTAAAATTCGTTTAAAATGTTTAGATTTTTGTTACTTCAATCGAAATGGCAATTTAATTTGCATTATTTCAATTTTTACAAAATATAGAGAAACCCAAATAACAACAGCAGGAACGGGTAGATAGTTTAGGCAACCAATGCAGATACTGTGCTGGCTACGTATTTCCAGTCTGGTGGCAGGACGCTCGCTGTCTGGTAATAACAAGCCAGACTATGGATGCTAGACTCCAACAGAATCAAAGCGTTTCACTTGCTTTTTGTTTTTTGTTTCGTAAATTTAAAATGTTTAATTAAACTGAGCTGTCATGAAACCAATTTTCCTGCCAGAATCTAAAAAACTTGTGCCTCTATTAGTCAACAAGGCACCTCGGAAAGCTGTCGAATTAGCTGTACTACCTGCAGATTGAGGTACTGAATTTCCAGATATTCTTTGCAACAATTCATGATGCAGCTTATTACAAATAGTACCTGCCTGTGCGTTACAATCCAATGTTTGATGACAGCGAACACATAAGCCATTTTTCTTTACTTCAAATACCTTTGTAAAGGTGACAACGATGCGAATTTTTGACACACCTTAAGATGGGGTGCAAACCTGAACAACAGGAACATGAATCTGGGTTAGTCTCTACAACAGTTTACAAGCTTGCTTCTCTTCCATTAGTTATTTTCTTAAACGGCCCGCGTCGTCTTACTTCTCGACTGGCCATATTAATGCTTCTGTTGATTCCAAATTGCACGTGTAACTTTCAAGAAGTCAACTGAGAATTGTCAAAC
Organism: Chymomyza procnemis; assembly: GCA_035046065.1. NCBI lineage: Eukaryota > Metazoa > Arthropoda > Insecta > Diptera > Drosophilidae > Chymomyza > Chymomyza procnemis. The sequence goes on from JAWNOJ010000026.1 coordinate 3,860,408, forward strand.
TAATTTTCGCATTTCTCTAGAGTATCGTCATGGAGTTTATCTTGTATAAGATGGAACACCACTGCCTCTAGGATTTCACTATCATTACTTAAAGAACGAAGAGCTTCCAATTGAGCATTAACTTCGTCAACTAATTCACTTAAATCATCCGAAGTTGGTTGACTTAACTTATTTATACTATATAGCTTACGTTGATGAGATTGAACGATTATGGATTTATTTTCGAACTTATTTTTAAGCAGTTGCAAAAGGCTTTCTATAATTATCAGTCGAAAATTGCAAACACTCGATGGTTTGCAACGGCTTGGGACCTAAGCACGACATTGAATTAACGAATTTAGAAAGGTCTGCATCAATCAAAGTGCAAAAAGTGCTAAACAAGCTAGTCCACTCTGTAAAATTCCCATTGAATTCTGAAAACTTTGATGTTGGTAATTTCGAAACTCGAGTACTAGTAGGGGCAGTGTCAAATCAAGAGAAGGACTTTATGCGGATATGGAATGACGTTCTCTTTGAGTCAACTGCGGCAATATCTTCGATTTAACTTCACAATAAATGGCTTCTATTTTAGGTCGAGTTTCGAAGTCAACTACCTGTATACTGGGTAAAAACTGATTCAATCAAACTCAAGCGCGCTTTCAAATCTGAGTCAACCATTGACTGACAATTATTTTTAAATTTATATTGCGATTCAACGAGGACAACAAACTTTCACTAGATGAGCGATGAATTCGTTTAAGAATATGGATGTTTATGGATCTGAATAATAATAGCACTGTCATCAGAATATATGTCTATGTCTGTGGGTTTTTTTTTCTAAAGCAGAAATATCTTGATTATTAGCGGCCTCTATAGTTTTGTTTTGTTTCGAAATTATGTCATATCAAGTTGGTTTTTCGGTTTCCAGCAACACAAGATTTAAGTTTACGTTGAAATTGTGGTACACGCTCAATGGCAGGATCATGAGCAAGAAAATGTTATTGCAAAATCGCAGCGATTTTCAAGCCCTCATGAATAAGCCGTTAAAACCCGACCTTCATGATCGCCTTCAGCGTCATCGTCGTCGATATCTTCATTCTCATTGCCATTATTTGATTTAAGTTGTCATCATATGTCAATGTTTGGATATTGTTAAGCCCATCGCCACCTATATTATTTGAAAGACTTGTAATCTTAGAACAAATTTCTTATATTTACACCGATAAAATTCGACTTTGAATAAAAGATGTAAAAGGATTTTCCAATAAGCATTTAAGGTTGATTGCTGCAACTGTTTGATGACAAAAGAAATACATGTAATGCAATTCAAAATATTAAACTTTTTTCATGCTTCCATAACATTCAAATCTTTTTCTTTCACTGAATATAAAATATATCTTAACGTTTGTTTCATGTTCTACATTTTAAATGCTCCAATAATACGCTGAAGCTTTAATTACAAACGAAATTAATCGATTTTACTCATTTTAGAATGAAACTAAATGATTTACTATATTTTGGTATAACGATACGTACCCACAGCGAGTCCAGTTTTCGAATTGAACATAATCGAAGCAATAAGTGGCTTTTTATAAATCATTTAGTTATAATTCACAAATAACTTAAACGGACAACTGGATAAGTAGAAATGCATTCTACTGAATTTCATTGCAAACAATGTAAATTATACATTTTAAATTAAACATAGAAAATATAAGCATATTTAGGTGCATGTGTACATGTGTAGCTGGAGTAAATGAAGAATATAGGAATAATACGATGAATTGTGCATAAAAAAAGTTATAAATATGAAATGAGTTAACGACAATGCGTGCCTCATCTGAAAAATCAACGCCAATAATATGGCAGAGAAAAGTTTAAATAAAATATGGAAGTTTAATAAAACTTATAATTTATACTATTTGAAGTGGCATATTTGCAAGAAAATTTTTTATATTAAAAAAAAATTAATGTTTTTGCCTATCTCATGTGCCTTGATTGAGTTTTAAGAAATTTTTTTTGCCTGTGGATAGTTTTGAAAATTATGTACTCGAAGTACGATTAAATGCTAGAAAAAAAATTACCAATGTTTAAGTCGATCTTATATGGTTTGTTGAGTACATAGATAGCATAGACGGCTTCATCGCTATTAAGATCAGCAGGATTAGCTGCTACAAGTGGTCACATGGACACACCCTTATGTTCATTGAAAGTATTATGTGGCTTGGTGCAGGGACTAGCCCGTACTTCGTAACAGTCAAAGACGGCTTCATCGCTAATAAGGTCAGAAGTTTTCGCTTCTACATTTGGTCACTAGGACACAAAAAAAATAAAAATTGGATCGAAATTTTTATTAGAAGTGTGTTTTCTTTAGTTTTGTTTACGAAACTGCTAAATGGATATATTTCCTAGTCCCTACAGTCATTGCCTAATTGCAACAACAAACAACACCAAGTAAGTTGCATATAATGAAACCTCATTGAAAATAATCTCAGTCACATTCGTTGCTGTAAGAGGTCACATGGACACCGCATTGAATCGAAAACTTTCATTGAAGTTGTGTTTTCTTTAACTTTCGAAACTACAAAATGCATAATCCTACTATATATTTTCGAATCCCTGCAGTCATTGCTTAATTACAAAACAAACAAGCACCTTAATTTCTTTACCAATTTGCTGCCTCTTCTAGCTTACTCGGATTTCACGAGCCCGATTATCTTCTATATACAAATACCTCCCCAGACCTATGTACTTTGTAGATTATCTGCTCACAAATTTCTCTTCCGGAAACAGGATACAGTGTATTCCACTGTCGAGCTACAGCTGCTCGACTGTATCACCATTTTCATCTTGTCGTTTGTATTTGTTGTGGCTATATGACATTTTGGTCTACTTTGCCTGCTTTGGCCATTTCATTCATTCATTCTTTCATTTAACACACACTCGCTGCGCAGACCCCCCTCCCTATATATAAATATATATAAACTTGTCTAGCTGCCGTTTCATTTCATGTTGTATTCAAGCAGAGCTGTTTGCATTTTGGTTTTTGGACGCAGCGGCAGCAGCAGCAACGTAGCTCCACAAGATGGGTGGATACTGTGGGCAACAGGGTGTAGGCGTGCTTGGTCGTTGGGTTCGCCTGGTTTTTTGGTCAGCAGCCACAATTTGAATATATAAATATATTTTAATGATGTCGCCGCTCATTAATCATAATCTATTCATTAATTTTAACATCGTAACTGACATGTCAAAAAATGTTAGGCCACAAGCAAACAGAATACAAAAAAAAAATGCACAAATAAAATTTATAAAAAAAAAATGTATAATTTTTGCGTGTTGTAAAAATGTTAAGACTTTTGTTTTACATGGAATTTAGATAAGGTTCGAGGCATTTAAATTTTTGAGTAGGGCAACTTGCAACCGATGAACTGTGCACTGGAATTATGAGTGACGCGGCAGCATTTGACAGCTTTTGAAAGTAATTAAACTAATTACACAAAAGTAGAAAAAATGAAAAAGTAAATATGACGATTTTATAAAATTTCGTTTATAAATACACTGACAGCGCTATAAATAATGTTTAAATGAAAGCATTTAAGCATTTAGAAACGAGCCAAACCAATGTTAGACTGTTTATGCTGCTTATCACTTTGTAGCTTATAATTCACAACTGATTTAAACAACAAAACTTTTTCAATTGCTTTCTTGCTATTTCACATTAAGCGAAATGATTGTACTATATTTTGGTACAAGGCCTAATTATAAATCAATTTAGTTATAGTTCGCAACTAACTTAAACAGACTTTCGCATAAGAAAAAAACGCTTACTGCTACTTTTCGTTTTAAATTTTTTGAAATGATTTTACTATCTTTTTTTTTCTTTTGGTGCAATAAACAAAATATGCATGAGTTTGGCAAAGGCTTAATTATAAAACAAATTGTTTAATATTGGTTTATTTTATGCGCAGTCTTAAGAACGAGCGACAACTGTCTAATTAGTTGTTGCCGGCGATTGTGGTGAGGAGAGAGAGAAAAACACTAGGTAGTATCTGACGTTTTTCTTTTATTGTTTTTGTTTTCTTAATAGCAATGATAAATTTTATATAAATTATGCATTAGCTTAGCGCCCGGCTAACGGCGCACAAAGCCAACAATAACGGTTACCGTGACTTTGATGCTTCCCGTTACATTTACAGCACCATGAAGACGATGACGCTGAAGCTGCGGATGACGGCAAGCAGCGTCGGTGTAAAACACTGTTAAATATTTGAAAAATATTAGCCAAGTAAGCGATGCGATCCAAAAAGGCAACAACAAACAGTTAACAGCCAGCGGCGACAGTTGGTGCGCCCAATGGGGCGGTGGCTGCCGCCTTGCCTCATGCCACCTACTTTACTGTTGTATGAAATGTGAACCATTAGCAGTTGTGTTCTCCCCCCTCTCTCGCTTTGCTTGTCGTTCTGCCAACGCTGCTGTGGCTTTGCCTTTTTGTTATTAAATTCAAGCAGTGTTGGAAAGTGAACGTTAAAACATAAAAATGGGGAACGTGGAATGGGAACGAAACGACAACAGCAACGGCAACGGCAAACGGGCGAAATCGAAGCGGTATAATTTGTCACGAGAAAATGGTGAAACATTAAATTTTGCAAATAAATGGACACTTGTTTGTCATAACGCTGCAAATGCGACCAAATAAAATGAAAATGTTGAAGCAAAAAATCAAACAAAAGACAAAAAAAAAACTGAAACAAAAAACATATATATAAAAATAGCAGAGAGAAGGCGCCGCCGCGCGGGCAACGTTGTAATCCGAAAAATGGTAAAAAATGAAAAACAAGAACATTTCCATTTGTGCAATAAAATAGAAAACAACATGTTAAAGTGATAAAGTCAAAACTGCTAGACTTATGAATGTCCTTCCATTGGCTTAAAGTTAGTTAAGTGGTTAAATGGGACTTTTGTGCTCGACACAAAATGTGCCAACCCATCAATCTTGTCTGGGGCTGTAGGTTGTCTTGGGATAAATGAAATCATATGTAGAGCTTTACGTTAGCCTATTTTTTTTTATCTAACTTTATTTTATTTATACAAATGTATGTACTTAAATGAAGTCCTATTTTTTTGTAGAAAAGTTGAACTTTTAGGGAATTACTCAATAAAAGTTTCAATAAAACTGAGCTCCATAAGTGAAAAATGATATTACGTTTTAGGATAGAATGTTCTATTTTATCTATTGTCTTTCATTTATACAAATGAATGCACTTAAATAAAGTAAGAGTTCATTTTGAGAAATTGAGCTTTTAACGAATCAACTAATAAAAGTTTCAAGAAAACTGAGTTCCAGTAGTGAAAAATTTAATGTTTTATGATAGAACATTTTATTATACAAAAACTACAAATGAATATCTTTTTAAATTAAGACTAATTTTTTTCAAAAGTATTTCAAATATTAAAGAATTACCAATAAAAAAATTTCCAATACAACAGGCCTAAGTTTCATAAGTAAAAGTTAAGATTATCTCTTATTCTTTCACCAATTTTGAAATTTCTCTTTGAACATTTTTTCGCACCAAAAATACAAAAAAACTGAGCACGCGTCTATAAAATCTATCCGATCTATAAAACAACTCAGCTTGATATGGTGTCATAATATGACACCGACATACTGCAGATGACAACTTAAATGACACAGTTTCGTTATGATGACTGGATGCGCATAAAACTCCAAATAATTGGCACTGGTGAAAATTGAGCAGCAAACTTTATTGGAATTGATTGGATATCCTATGTGACAAGTTATATGCAGAGAGCAAATAAAAATTAATAATCGATATGACGCTACGCTATGGCATTTAACACTATTTTCAGCCATTTAACCTCACTACTGACTTCATGCGAAGAATGAAATTTTTAAATATTTTTTTTTTGAGAATTTTGTTTCTCTTAAAATCCAAAAAGTTTCGAAATTATATTGACTTTAACTGCATATGGTTTATAAGCGATATCGAATCGAGGCAATTGAATGATAGAGTCGCAACGTTGCTCTGTATATACCGTCTTAGGCTGGTCACTTCAGATTTGGTCCTAAAACCAACTGCTGCTTGACTAACAATTTAAAAGACATATATTAAACCCAATCGAGATCCGTGTATTCCATAGAATAGTTATAAATAGATAGTCAGTCAACAAAAATAAATTTATTTTTTTATGTTCATAATTTTAAGTAGTTGGCACTACACAGAAAACCAGTACGACTAGAACTTAGTTTTAGACGGTGGGAAAATTTCGTTTATATTCTTATACATATTGATAAGCTTAATACTTGCGATATGAAGTAATCTTTCCTTTATATATCTCTCTTATATATTCACTTTAAGTTTACCCGAATTTCATAGTAATTTAAAAAAATATTTTTGAGGTTTTAGGCATAGATGCTCGGGCAGAGTGAGTAACCAATGAAGCAATTCGGTAAGCTTTTAGTCTCTGCCAACGAAAGAGGGGGCTTTCGTGGAGCTGATGTCGTCATATTGCACAGAATATATTCCTGAGATCTTGTAGCGTCTATTCACTCAACAGACGCGGCTACAAGTGGTTGTTTTTTTCCTAGCGACTCTTCTGTATAAAACTTTTGGAGCCAAATCCCTATATGATGATCCTTATTTTGTAAGCATGGATTAACACATAAATGTTAACGCTTCTCTAAGAGGTAATCAGGTGGAAATCACCTTGTTCCATTAGTTGACACACGGATTTTAAAGGAATTTTCGTATACGAGGAAATTGTAATGAATGAAACTTACTGAAACATGGTTGCCCCGTGACTATGCTGAGTTAATTCCAAAAGCGCAGCGTAGAAATCAAAGAGACATGGGCCTACAATTTATAGCTGAGCGTAGGTATCTTTAATTAATAGAGATTATCTTTGAGAAATAGCGCCTTACCATATTGCTAGCTGTGTCAGTGGTTGTCAACTTCGCCAATGCTGCTGAGGGAAAACTTCCCTAACCGATTTTAGAGGCTAGTACGCTATCGAAGAATACATTCTTTGAATCATGGGGCTTTTCATCATCTTCTATTTCTTATCATCTTTAACGTTTCCCTTACCTTATAGTGGATTCTTTTACGGCTTTCTTAGAAATTTTAGCCAAGAATTGGTTGGCAAAGATCGCCATTGCGGATTGCATTGAGCCTGCACACTCTGACTATACCCCGCAGATACCTATTGAGAAAGCTCAGAATTTTTCTCTAGATAACTTGGCGCTCCCCAGGCGTCCAAGATATGTTACATTTCTTATTTATTTTGAACATTTTTTGCTTCAAAGCATTTTATAGAATTACAAAAAATCAAGCAAAAATTGCTGAAGACAAAAGTCTAAATATCAGAAATCCTTATTGAACTTAGACACCTTTTAATTGGCCGAGAGGGGGCTTTTTATTATTGAGGGGGCATATTTGCATGCAAATCTGCAGGTCTTTTGTGGCCCCTTTCTTTACCTAAGAGAATATTTTTAAATCGTTCACTCTGTCCTAAAATCCACGCACATGATAAAACCAAAATAATACTGCAGATGCGGGCCAACAACAATAAGTATTATTTATATTGATGGGAAAGATTTGCACGTAGACCTGTAGGTCCACTTCTTTGATCTAATAGAATATCTCTAAGACCAAGGCTATCTATAAAGTTCGGTAGTGTGCCTATCTTTATATAGTGTAGCTCACTATCCTATTTTATATGCGAGCTCCTGAATCTGTTTGCAGAATCTTTTATTAAGAATATTCCAACAATGTTGAAGTCATCAACCTCACTATAGGAATACCTGCAAAATTTCTTAGACTTACTTAATACTTTATTTAACCTTCACAACCGTAGTTTGATACTTTCGTTAAAAATATAATTTTAAAGTTCTTATAGAGGCCGAGTAGGCTATCCCAAGACTCTTCTCTCTGTCCTCAGGGAAATGTTTCCCGTATCTAATCGTCTTTTAAAGATTAAGCTCGATAAATTCACCTGACCAATTCCATGTAAGCCAAGCCTTTTTTTTAATTTTCAATATACGATACAATAGACGAAAATTATTAGACGAAAATGCCGAACATTTAAAAAACACGACACATGAAAGCTAAGTATCTATCTGGAATGGGAGTAAAATCATGCAAGCTGATATACGAAGTAGGGGACGATCTCAATTTACGTCTTAAAGACAGTACAGATAGTTCAAGTTCCAGCTGCAGAAACGATTGTAATTGTTCAATAATATCAAACCCTATAAAAATATTAATATGCCTAACAAGATATGGTTAGCGTATTGCCCAAAAAATACAACGACAATAGCAACATCGGTTGAGCAGCAGTGGAGCGCAAGCAGCAGCTCCAGCAATGGGAACAGCATTTTGAGCGGAACCGGCAAAGTGTGATAAAGGCGGGTGGTAGAGAGGAGCGCGGCGCTTACAGTAAGCATGAGAGATGAGTAGCAACGAGGAGGGGCGAGGGGGGCGGGGAGGCATACACGGCAATGGCAATGGCAAAAAGTAAATAAATCGCTTCAAATTTTCGCATGGGTTGCGAGTCCGGGGAACAAAACTGCTGAGCTGAGCTGTGCTGAGTAGCGGACAGAATAGAGTAGCGACGGAGTGAAGTGGAGCGGAGAGAGAGGGAGAGAGAGAGAGTGAGAGCTCTACGGCTAGAGAACGTAAGAAGCCCGGCGGCGGAACGCGGATGCTGCAGCGATAGCTATGAAAGAAGGCAACATTCGTTTGCTACTTGTGAGACTTTTTTTGTTGTATTTCTCTCTCTTATTTTTATTGTTTTTGTTGTGGGTTGTTGTTGGCGTTGTTGTTGTTGGCGTTCTTAGTTTTGTATGCGGCATTGGTGTCGTAGGTTGTTGTTGGAGGTTCTTTGGGGACATTTCTACGTACCAGGTGCAATCTATCGATTCGCCTGCTTACGCCTCGTCGCATCGTCGCCTTCCACATAGACGACTCTCCAAATTCCCGGCGCAACCTTGTTTGTGCTCGTTATGGGTTGTACAGCCGTTGTTGTTGTTGTTCTTGCTGTTGTTGCAGTTGAAATATTTACGATGTACGTTGGACTATTTCACTATTTTTAACGCCAAACGAAACACGCACAAATGTTACCAGTTTTTCTTATTGTTCTATTTGTTGTTTTTCATTTTTTTTTCTTCTTTTGTTATATTTATTTATTTTTTATTTTTTTCGCTTATTTCGTACGCCATGTTCTTGTTCTTTTATTATTATTGTTTTTTTTTTTGGTTTGGTTGGGTTTGGGTTTCGTAAGCGCAAAGAAGTAAAAACCAAGACCAAAAAAAAAAAGGAAAAATAATAATAAAAATAATAATAATATATATAAAATGAAAGAAGTAGAGTTGTTGAAATGCTGCCAGCAAATATTGCACGCGCCGCATTCATTTATAAATTCGCTTCTTCATTCTTCGTTTTTTTTTCGCTTTGTTTTTGTTTTTGGTTCGTTCCCTTCTGCCTTATTTATTTTTCCAATGCATTTTCGTTGTGCGTTAATAAAAATGTTACGAAAAATGAAGAAATGAACGCTTGTTATACAGTTACAGCGAAGAAAGTGCACAAAAAAAAAACGATTATGTAGCACCGAAGAGCGTAGAGTAACTAAAGCAAAGAAGAAAAAAAAATATAATAATTTGTGCAAATTTTATATGCGGCACTTTTCATTATTTGCACACAAAGAAAAAAAAAATCGCATATAAGAAAAAATTGCGTACTTTGCAGTTGAACGTGACCGACTTTGTTATACCCATCAATGGGTTAATATTTTATTCGCTTCTTTCGACTAAAAAATAAATTTCAACAGCTGTTGGTGATAATGCTGACCGCTTTTAAGTGAAAATTGAGGTATAGGGTGTTTTTTTATGTAGCACACAAGCAGTGGAATAATACACAAAAAATTTCTTTTAAGAATTTGACAAAATTGCTATCAATTTGCAAATGTGACTTGGTTACATTTTATTTAAGAAAGTTGTTTTAATTACGAAAAAAATGTTTCCAAATTTTTTTATATGCGTTTTTTGTGATTTAAGGTCGAACGTGAACGACTTTGTTTTCCTCAACAATGGTTCAATATAATATGTTTGCTGGTTTCGAACAAAAAATGTATTGTAAAATGAAAGCTTTTTACTGCAACCAGCTGCTGGCTATAATGCTGTCACTTTTTGTTTGGGAAACTACATAAAGGGTGATTTTTTTATGGTGCACACAACCATATAACCAAATAATATAAAAAAATTGTCTTTTAATTTACGCTCAAAGAACAACAATTTTCAAAAATTGAACAAAATTTAAATCAATTTTTGGCTTTTTACAATCTGAAATAATTATATATTGCATTTAAAAAAGGTATTTTAATTATTTTATTTACTTTTACGTTAAACATCAAAACCCTTTATCGGATTTTAGCCGACCTGTCACCAGGCGTCCCAGCTTTGCGCGTGCCTTCTTCAGTTGGTCACTCCAAGTGTAGATAAGTCATCCGCCACTTGGTCTTTCCATATGAGTCTAAAATCGCATATTTATCTTTCTTTTTCGGCTTTCGCATCAGAAACCTTCATCGCTGCAGCGTCTTCGTCCACACAAACGACAGTTCAATTTTTATATACAGATATCCCTTGTATAACGTGATAGTTACGTTCCAGAAAATTTGCGCGTTATGCAATTCCGCGTTATCTAAAACATAGTTTTCATATAAATTTGGGGGTTATGTTCCAATAGTTTTTTTTTTAATAAAATAAATACTAAATAACAGATGCACATATATTTCACAGTCAATACTAAAATTCAGACTTCTTATACAATTAAAAACACAAGATTTGAATAATAATACATATACATATTTCAAAATTCAAAAAACAAAAAACAAAAGTAAAATCATATGGTAATTAATCTGTTTCACTGTCTTCAAAGATCTTTGCGCGTGGGCGTTTTGGAAGAGCAATAGCTTCATCAGAAGATATTTCTTCCACATAGTTTTCGCTATTGGATAAGAAACTAGTTGTGGGACCTTGTGGTCTACTGGTTTTATAATTACAAAATATGTTATCAGTTTTTGGTGGGTAGTTTTTTTAAGCTCCTTTTCAATTTCGTAATATGGTGCTAGATTAATATCTATTTCCCTTATTATTTTGCTGAATCTCTCCAGTAAAGGATCATTAGTAAGAAAGATTTCATTTTCTCAACCAAACTTAAACCCTCTCGTATGCGCTTCAGAGTGAAACTGGGAATTGATTCACAGAAATCTTCTACCGAAGTGACAAATTAGTGTTATGTATGTATTTTCCTCTTCGCGTTATATAAGCCAAAATTTCGCGTTGTACTGCAACCTAATTTTTTTCCAAATCGCGTTATATCGACTGTACTCATTTTTTTTACTATAGGATGAATCAAGTTCTCTCTTTTTAGCGTAACCGAATACTAATTGCTTTACTATGCATAAAATTTTATGTCATTGACTATCATTTTATTTAAATGAAATAGTTTAAATTATTACCGTGAAAACGATTAATAGTTATAGAAATTTACAACAGGCGTGAGGATGACACTTCCCAATTTTTTTTTATAATTCGGCATGCACAGAAAAATTATAAATGATCATTAATATATAAATAATACAGAATGTCACTTCGACAATTGCATTCCAAATAAAACTTCACTTTGTGTTGCAGAATTCACAGAAATATAGTCGCAAAAGGCATAAGTAAAACAACAGCATATTGCATAAGGATATCTGCAGCTCTCTGTCACATTCATGCTGATAAATCTGATAGACTCTTCTTCAACCTTTAAGTAACGAGTATAAAAGAGGAGATGAAGCGGTAAGCAAGACGAACGTAAGGTAAAAGCAAGAGTAGGGATATTTTAATAAAACCACACACACACACACACACACACACACACATGGCAAGGACGCACACACACACATACACACACACGCACATACACATATTCATAAAGGCAAAGAAAGCAATTGAGTTGCGTTGAAGTGGCATAAAGTAGTGGCAAGTGGCGGTAGTTGGAGCTTGCTTTTTAACCATTTTGTTTGGTTTTTCCCTTTAGGCGCGCCACAACGGTAGTAAAAACAACAGCCCCAGCTTGATGAGTGGGCGTGGAGAGTGAGGTAGTGGTAGTCGAGCAAGACGCTCGAACAGGATCGCCAACATAGACAACGTCATCATAGTCAGCGTGCTCATACCCAAACTCAAACTCATTCCTCATTGCTCTCGCTCATCAAGCCAAGGTGAAATAGCAAAGCAAAGTAGAAGTCGCTGGGCAAATGTAATGGGAAATGAAATGAATGAATGAGCATAAGCACTTTTTTGTGTTTGCTTGTTTTTCTCTCAGTGTGTTTGCTTGCAACAGACAGAAAGGCGGACAGAGAGACAGCCACACGGAGCAACTGCATCCAGCCGGCAGTAGCCAGTGCCATCGCCTACGTCGACGACGCAGCAGCAGCAGCAGCAGCAAACAGAGATGATGCACTTCAAATTAAAATGCGAATGCGAGCGAAAACTTCAAAAGAAGCACTAGAACAGAAAACAGAAGCGGAAACGAGATACTAATAGACAATGGCGAAAGCGCAAAGAGAAACTGATGAGCACAAGCCATTCCAATGGCTAAAGAAGTGTAAATGCTATAGAGACTGGTGGAGAGAGCGGCGGGGCAGAGATAAATAGGGTGAATTGCGAGCAGAAGGAGCGGTAGCAGCATGGACGAGTGGAGGAGCAGCGTATGCCTGCAATTGAAAGGCACATAAACACACTAACACACTGTGCCAGCGAAAGTGTCTATGTGTGGGTGTGAGTGTGGACAACAACAACAGCAGCAATAATAAACATAATAAGTTGCTAGACAGAGCACGCAGAAATTTACATACCCTTTGCCTTAGTGCAGCAGCAAGAGCAGCAGCAGCAGCAGTCGCACAATTATATTACTTAACAACACTGGCTGGCGCCTGGTTACCGCAGGCAGGCAGGCAGGACTCTTGGTTGCCACTCTTGGTTTTCCCCCAGGACGATTTTAGTGCACACGGATTTCTTTGGTAGCAGTCTAAAAATTTTGAATTTTTCTTATTTGGTTTGCGATTTGGTTAGGAATATCCTTACAAGTGAATTAAAGTAGATATTTCCTTAAGAAATCAAATTATTCTTGAACTTTGAAAAGATAGATTCTAAAGTTTATATTGCTGTCTTTGTCTTGATTAATGCGAACAATTTTGAAAAATTAGTTGTAGTTATATCCTTATAAATAGATTTTAACGAATGTAGGCCGTCGCTGTTCTCTTCGAATCGCTATTAAATGAGATATTTTTATGTTTCGGCTTTGGAGAGATGACCATAGTCCAGGGGTAAGAACTTATTTTTATTTTTATAGACTTGTAAACTCAATTAAAAAAATTAATATAAAAACTGAAATAATTACATATTTGAATTCAAAAGTTTTTTTGTCACATTTTTATAAAATCATAAAAAATTTAATTCATTTTTAGTAATACTAAATTAATTTTTTTTTAATTTTACATATTTATTTATTAAAGGAAAATGCGTTATAAGCTTCTCAACTTTAACTAAATTTTATTAGCTGATTTTATAAAAAATAACATGTAATTATTAAATAATTATTTTTTATTTTAAAAAAATTTGTAATTTAATTAAAAATTTATTTAAAAAAAAATTATTATTTAATTATAATTGTTCGGTTCAGCAGTAAATAATTAAATATTTAAATTGTTTAATTTGGCGCCTCTCGCCTGAACAGCTGTTCAATTAATTAATCAATTTAAATATTAATTATTTACTGCTGAACCGAACAATAATTTTTATTAAAAAAAAATTTGTAATTTAATGCATAACATTATATAAATATTTACTATGTTTAAGTGAAATTTTTTATATTTAAACTTGCTTTTAAATCTTTTTTTTTATATATTATATATTTGAAGGTAACTACGTTATTACGGTAAAAACCTTTAGAAACATATTAAGGAAGAACATTTAAATATTCATAATTTTTATTTAAAAAAAATTTGAATTTTTAGGTTTAAGAAATTTATTTATTATGTTTAAGACATATCTTGTCAATTTCTTAAAATTATTATTATTTAATACGAAAATCTTAATTAAAACGTTAAATACCACTAAACCTATTTTTTTCAATTGAAGTTCTAAACTTAACGAAAAACTGTCTTATAGTAAAAATAATTATTAAAATATTAATTCATTTAATTTAAAAAAAATTATTGTAATAAAGTTGGTTACTGGCATATGATTGATGGCAACAGAAACGACACATCCGCACGTTGCGTTGACAAAGATCTTAAGTCTATCAATAGATTAGTATATGATTTTAAGGCTTGTTCGATACATGATCAGTTATATACATTTCAAAAAGAAGAACATTTAATTTAAGGCAATACCAATTGCTGATAGGCAGGCACTTTAAGCTCAAAAACAGACTCAAGCTGTGGCTTCACAGAATCATTATAAATCCAATATGGAATACGTAATCCAGCTATAGGCTAGTGCAAGCTTCAGCAACAGCAGTGTCATAAAACGCCTCCAAAATAAATACTATAGAATTGTCTCAGGCATCCACATATACCATGATAACTCAAAACGATCTGTGTATTGCTAAGAACCAAGAAAAAAATAAGAAAAGTCAGACTGCAAGCTTCCCTAACCGTAGGGTAATAAAATGCCTACAAAACAAAAAGTTGAGAAAAGTGGCGGATGCCCACAAATACCATAACAATGTGGCTATTCACAATGAGCAGGATGTTCCTTGCATCCAATGAATGATAAGAAAATCCAAGACTAGTTATACCAAGAAACTGGAGAACCACCAAAAAGTACTGGCAATCAGCCTACTTGATAGCATCAAAATTACAAGCAGCCTCGAAACAGCGTAGTTTCTGTACTTTACTATGGAATAATGAAGCAATGATAAATGATATAAAATAGTAAGTTCATTCGCGAAGTAATTTTACTAATATTTATTTACCAAAAAGGATAGATTTTCTGTAAAATGAAAAACTTGTTACCCTTAAAACAAAATCGTTGGAATTAAGCTATATTTTTTGTTGCTTTTGATCATCCACAAGCTATCTTAACGGCATAACATATTAATTCTTTGCTTTATTCTGATGAAATTTTCAATATTTCCAAAAATTAATACTAACAATTTTTGATGAAATAAAAAGAAATCAAATTTTACATAATTTTCAAAATTATATTTATTTATTGTCCAAAAAGATTAAATCTGCTACCAAATAAAATTTAAAACTTGAATCTAAAAAACATTTTTTTACAGCTCTAGATGCCCAACAATCTTCATAAGGGACGCAACATACTAATTCTACGCTTTATTTTGTTTATCTTCAAATAATTGTAAAATTAATAATTATTTCAATTACTAAAGTAAATAAGAAAAAAGAAATTGTAAAATAGCTTCTTAGGAATGTGACAAAAATTGATATTTTGTAATATTTATTAAGTAGTTTTCATTTTGGGAAATTCTCGTCTCAATAATGTATCTTAAAATGTTATTAAAAACCGTGTCAGAACCAATTTGACTGATTTCAATTATAAATTCCCAAGCACTTAGATAACAACTGCTCTACTTTTTATATAGGCATTGACTACTGTCTCTGCTTTGGTTGGTCTAGTGCCATCATCTAATTTTATTACAGGTCAACATTTAATTGTATTGTCTAGCTAACTTCACCACATTTTATGCGGTTTTATCTTCCAAGCAAACTAACCAAAATTTGTGATTACCTGTTAGAGACCACACACATCCACAGGTGGCTGTATTGCCCAGAGAACACTTACTTAGTATACAATATGTAGCCAAGCGGCCTCTACAGCAGCAACAGCTGCATCCGGCCTAGTCTGTTGTCAACCCAAAAAGACAGAAAAGAGAATAAATGACCCAATGACCACAGCATTATGCCTAAGACTCTTTGATGGAAACAACACATAGATAAAATAAAGCTTTTTACAGAACTTTTTAATTTACGAACGTATTTGCTGCCTGTCTTTATTAATTATTTGCTAAAGTAAAAGTTTATTTTTAAACGACCCAGTTAGCAGTAGTTAGCAAGTTATCGACCCAATTTGACAATCAAAAAGAAATATTTAATTTTCAAAGTGCAGACAAACTAAAGTCTAAAATGTGAAAGTCTTAAAAATTAAGCATAAATTGTTATAGCTTACGTTGAAGCTTTGTTAGTTTTAATGCTTTTTGCTAAATTAATAACGAAAACTATAAAATAGCTGCCAAAAATTTCAAAAAACCCAACAGGTTTTCAATTGATATTTTGTTGCTATTAAGCAGCTTTGAGTGCTGGCTGCGAGAGTTGCATGCTACATGATTAAGTTAATACAACCTCTGTCGCATAGGACAGGATCAACAAGAGACATACAACAACAGCAAGCACAAGCACATGTAAGCAAGCATATACAAAAGCACGCGCCTCACACACTCACTCACTCGCAAACACATAAGAAGCAGATACAAACACACACACGCACACACTCACAAATGCATGTTTGTTGTAATTAATTTAAAATATTATTACAAGCGCGCACGAGCGCTAAACTAAAGAAGAAGGCACAACAGACAACATAGAAACAAGTACGTGCAGCGCGGGGGGCGGTACGAGCACAGAGACAAGGCAACGGCAGCTAAATAATTATAACCCAAGCGAACTGCACACAGATACTCACACACACACGCACAAACACACAGTAGCAGTGCGATATGTGTGGGAGCAAACAAACAAACACACAAACAAACAAACAAGCAAACAAGCAGGCAAACAAGCTGAAGCTGAAGCTGTAGCTGAAGCCCTGGCATTACAGTTAGTGTGGCAGACACACATACACTGACAAACATGACTGTAGTTAGTCTGTGTGTGTGTGTGTGAGTGTGTGTGTACATGTGAGCCAAGTGTAATTTTGGTTTGAGCAAAGATGGCGTGAAATTTGCGCTATTTTGTGAAAACAAAAAACCCAGCCAAGTTTTTTAATTGACGTGCAAAATGCGACGACGAGGCTAAGAAGGACATGCACGGGAATGAGAACGAGGACGAGGATGCAGGCAGTGTGGCAGCAACAAATCAACAAGCACTGACTGCGCTGCTTGCAGCACACACACACACACACGCACACAGTCAAACAGTCACGCACACATTGAGCGAAATGCCAAAATACCAAAGACGAAGAAATTGAAAAAAGTAATAAACGTAAAGCTATTACAAAATCTGATAATGGTCCACCGCTGGCAATGGCGCTGCAGCGCCACCAATACAAGCAAACACGCGCCACTGCTGAGAGACGCCAGCGGAACGCATTGGCAATGGAACAGCAACAGCAGCGGCAGCGTCTGCGGCAGCAGCAGCGGCAGCCAGCGGTATATTGTAACAAAATGCAAGACACAACAAGCAGCGACATGCACATAAAAATGACGCTAGAATATATGCCCCATGCAACATCAGGCGCCAGCGCCAACAACACCAACAACAGCAGCAGCAACACATAAACAGTTAGACGCGTGCGAGCGTGCCCCACCAAACGCTGCCCCCAATATTAATTTCACGAATGAACAACCCTTGAATAACCATGCACTTCATGTGCCATCATTACGTCTGTGGCGACGTGAGCGAGAGACAATGGGGCCGCCGCCAACGAGTCAAACAGACGACGCGACGCGACGCGCCAAAAGTCACGAGCAACGCAACGCAACGAACGCCAACGAGCGGCAAAGCCGAAGTGCGCCGACACATCGTGCAACACGAGCACGCAAAGAGCATTTGCAGAGCGTAACTGTCTGCTGGCTGCTGCGCTCTCTCTCTCGCTCGCAACAGAAAGCTTTTTGTTTGTTATGTTTCATTTCGTTTTGTTCTTATTTCAAGTGCTACGTTCCGTTCGGCCACTTGCTCGTATTCTCTTGTGGCATGCGGCAGACTGTTACAACTGTACGTGTGTGTGTGTGTGTGTGTCCACTTGTATATGTGTCTGCTTGTGTGTGCGTGTGTGTGCGTGCAGCGCTTTTTTCATTGTGCATTTCCCTGAGGTGCATTTTTCTGAAAATCTAATTTGAGAGATTGAGATTGTTTGGTCTTTCAATGTTCAGCTCGTTCGTGCTGGGTTTTTCTGGGCTGCATGTTTGCGACGCTTGCAATTTTTGCACAGTTACAACAACAGCAACAATACCACCAACAACACTACCAACAGCAGCAACAACAATAACAACAACAACAATAATGACGACAACAATTTGCTCAACCATTTTATACATGCAACATACATATGCCTACACAGTGCGAAAAAAGGTATTTTATCTAGGCAGTGCCTAAAAGTATGCCATGGATTTTTTTTAAGTTTTTGCAATTTTTATAGATGCTTTTGAGCTGCAATTTTTTACTTTCGAACGCGTTCGTTGCAGTTTTTAGTTCTTTTCTTTGGCTGTTTTTAGTTTGGCAAGAATTTAAAGATTTTTCAAGCAACGCACTTTGTTTATGAAAAATAATTCAAGCTTTAATTAAAATTTATGCTTGCTTGCAAGTGATGTGTGTAACGCTGCTATCGCCACTTAATTTATTTTAATTTAAGGATTTATTGGAAAAAAAATGGTTGCAAACATGGTGATACAACCATATTTACTACGATGGAAAAACTGCTCGGTTTTCGAGGTGATGCAAGCATCAATCAAATTTTAGACTTCTTCATATGAACGTAACTGCTCGTTAGCTGTGCAAAGTCTGGAGTCGTTTTCGCGTTTTTAAGTATTTTATGCCCAATTTTGCCAAGTGGGAATCAGCACTGTCGTGCTGGAGCGGCTTTGCATGTATGTCTTTGCATTTCTCGCCAATTTTCATGTAGTTCTTGGCTCAATCGCATCAAATGAGTTCGCTATCTATATTTTATATTATTTCCCTATAATAGTTTAACTTGTCTTCAGCAGCTCATAATGTCAGCTCCCATGACGCACTTAGTATTGGGTTTCGCAGCGGACATGAAGGCATGTCTAGGGCTTTTTCAAGACTTTGTGCGCTTTGGATTATCGTAATGGCAGCATTTTTCGTCACCAGTTACAACGCAATGAAGAAATAACTTACTTCTTTTGCCTTTGCAGATGGTTTTCATAAGCAAAGAAACGAAACGCAGTGTCCGTACTCTTGAGTAGTCCCATCGCTTTGAGGCGTCTTAATACGGATTGCTCACTCATTGGCAATAAATCTGCCGATGCGTCCTGATCAAGTATTGTTTCCATTTCGCAATCATTGAAAACCTTTTTTCTTCCATGACCATGCCGACCGACAAAGTCGGCATTCTTAAAGAATTGAAACCACATGCAAGACGTTGTTTTACTCACAGCAGCCTCGATGTACGTATTCGAAAGCAATCGATGAGCTATATCTTTTGATTTGCAAAAGAGAAGCACCACTTTCTGCGAGTGACTTGAATTTGACAAAAAAAAAACTGAAATTTGCAATCAACAATGAATTTATGATGCAAATAGATATCCACATACCTATTGCATCCGAATGGATGTAGATCTAGCCGAATGTTAATGATTAGTGTATATCGTTTTTAATCGAATAATAATCAGCCTATTGGATAACTGCGGAAGCAAAGTTAATTACTATCTTACTATCTTACTATCTTACTATCTTACTATCTTACTATCTTACTATCTTACTATCTTACTATCTTACTATCTTACTATCTTACTATCTTACTATCTTACTATCTTACTATCTTACTATCTTACTATCTTACTATCTTACTATCTTACTATCTTACTATCTTACTATCTTACTATCTTACTATCTTACTATCTTACTATCTTACTATCTTACTATCTTACTATCTTACTATCTTACTATCTTACTATCTTACTATCTTACTATCTTACTATCTTACTATCTTACTATCTTACTATCTTACTATCTTACTATCTTACTATCTTACTATCTTACTATCTTACTATCTTACTATCTTACTATCTTACTATCTTACTATCTTACTATCTTACTATCTTACTATCTTACTATCTTACTATCTTACTATCTTACTATCTTACTATCTTACTATCTTACTATCTTACTATCTTACTATCTTACTATCTTACTATCTTACTATCTTACTATCTTACTATCTTACTATCTTACTATCTTACTATCTTACTATCTTACTATCTTACTATCTTACTATCTTACTATCTTACTATCTTACTATCTTACTATCTTACTATCTTACTATCTTACTATCTTGCCATCTTACTATCTTACTATCTTACTATCTTACTATCTTACTATCTTACTATCTTACTATCTTACTATCTTACTATCTTACTATCTTACTATCTTACTATCTTACTATCTTACTATCTTACTATCTTACTATCTTACTATCTTACTATCTTACTATCTTACTATCTTACTATCTTACTATCTTACTATCTTACTATCTTACTATCTTACTATCTTACTATCTTACTATCTTACTATCTTACTATCTTACTATCTTACTATCTTACTATCTTACTATCTTACTATCTTACTATCTTACTATCTTACTATCTTACTATCTTACTATCTTACTATCTTACTTTCTTACTATCTTACTATCTTACTATCTTACTATCTTACTATCTTACTATCTTACTATCTTACTATCTTACTATCTTACTATCTTACTATCTTACTATCTTACTATCTTACTATCTTACTATCTTACTATCTTACTATCTTACTATCTTACTATCTTACTATCTTACTATCTTACTATCTTACTATCTTACTATCTTACTATCTTACTATCTTACTATCTTGCCATCTTACTATCTTACTATCTTACTATCTTACTATCTTACTATCTTACTATCTTACTATCTTACTATCTTACTATCTTACTATCTTACTATCTTACTATCTTACTATCTTACTATCTTACTATCTTACTATCTTACTATCTTACTATCTTACTATCTTACTATCTTACTATCTTACTATCTTACTATCTTACTATCTTACTATCTTACTATCTTACTATCTTACTATCTTACTATCTTACTATCTTACTATCTTACTATCTTACTATCTTACTATCTTACTATCTTACTATCTTACTATCTTACTATCTTACTATCTTACTATCTTACTATCTTACTATCTTACTATCTTACTATCTTACTATCTTACTATCTTACTATCTTACTATCTTACTATCTTACTATCTTACTATCTTACTATCTTACTATCTTACTATCTTACTATCTTACTATCTTACTATCTTACTATCTTACTATCTTACTATCTTACTATCTTACTATCTTACTATCTTACTATCTTACTGTCTTACTATCTTACTATCTTACTATCTTACTGTCTTACTATCTCAATATCTTAGTATCTTTGTATCTTAGCAACTTTGTATCTTTGAATGTTTGTATCTATGTATCTTTATATCTGAGTATCTCCGCATCTTAGTATCTTACTACAAGTATCTCAGCATCTTAAAACCGTGACAATTATTCTTATCCCAAATCACTATAATTTTTCTTCCAGTGTACACTCATACATATGTATGTCTGCTGTAAAACATATTGGGTAGTTATTATTCAGTTGATATTGTTGTTGTTGTTGCTGTGATTGTTGTTGTTTTAAAAATCGCACGCCCGTCACAGCTCACTTTAATTGAGCGCGCGCGTATTCTCGGTTTCCGCTGTCGTAATTTTTTGAAAAATATATATCCATATATGAGAGGCAGCCAAGGCGAGTCGAGGAGTTTCGAGGCGTCAGTACTTCGCCCATTTGACTGAGTGACTGTAGAAATAATGCTTCAGGTTCAGCATGGCAATGGCTTCAATCATTGAGCGCAGCGCAACGCTGCGCACTGGCTGCGGTTTGACAAACATTTTTTACTGACGCAGCGTCACAGCACACACACACACACACACGCGCTGTGGCGCCACAAAGTACAGTAATACGTATATATATATATATATATATATACGGATATATGAATATATGGTGTAACGTTTTATGACTGTTTGGGGAATGGAGCTGAAGTAGCTGTAGCAAGCGCTGCCGCAGCAAGCGTTGGTTGGCCTTATGTTGGCAGCGATAGGATTGCGCTGGATTGGTTATTGGGTTATACTGTGATTTCAATTTTAAAATCATACAAAGGCTACATGCGGATTTATGTACATATTTATGTTTTCTTTCTGCTTTTGAGTTGTCTATATATAAAATATATGCACACAGCTCTCTATGTTTGCGCTAAAGATTTGTGTGCTTACAAGATTTGTGTTGTTTGCCATTTGATAAACCTACCCGGGCCTGCCTGCCTGCCAGCAGGCTTAGGAGTCTGACGATTTTTGCAGATTTTTACGACTTCGATTGGCCTAACCCCAAAAAGTATGCTATGAAAATTTGGTAAATGTTAAGCATACGTGTAAATCAACAACAGCATTCCTTCATTGTTCATACATTGAGCCTAAGCCTACGGCTACTGACTGACGTCCTTATGGTTAGTACTTGTGTATGCTGCCCCCCTGCCTGGGATGTCCCGCAGTGTCACTCGAGGCTCATTGTTAAAGTAATTTGATATTTAGTTGCTGCTCAATGGCAATACACTTGGCTGCCCCAAAATGTAGCGCAATGTAATCAATCAGCTGTGGTTGCAATCCGGATGCTGGCATTACTGCTGTTTCATGCTGCAGCATCCGTTGGGACCACTTTGTAGCTGCACAATTTAATTCGTTCGGGTCAGTGCAATGCGTTGTCATACTTTGCGTACTGCTGAAGTGAAATTTATTTCTGAAGTTTTGCAGCTTTGGAAGTCAGAGAGTAATCAAAGTTGCTCGAGCTTGAATGCAGTGGAGTAAGGATGCAAGAGCGAGTTTAATATAGAAATAGCTGCGTAGTCGTTGACAAACACGTTTATCATTAAACTAGGAAAAATGGATTGTAAGTTTTTAGAACTAACAATAGTTACCAAAGTATACTTATCTTTTCTTTTAATTACAATTTTTGTAAATGACTTAATCACTTTGTGAGCAAAATGTGCAGCATTTTATATGTTCTTAACCATTTAGATGTTTCCAGTTTGATCAGAATTTGACGGCTATAATCAGATAGAGAAGTTTCGTGGGTTCATAGATATTATTCGCTGCATGTTGAACAAGCGAAACCACATACATAATATACATAACTTTTTGTAAGTTTCAGAAATAAAATATTTTCAAGTTACAAAAATTATGATTTCAAAACTGCAAAACAAGGGCCTGTCACATTTTTTCCCAAACTCGACAGCAAATAAAAACAACACTCCATTTAAATTTAAATGTTTTATTTTACATATCCCAAAAATGTGAAGCAATTTCATTAATTATGTTTCGATTAGCTAAATATATTACAATCATGACCAATTTATAATATAAACTACTGATACATATTTTATGTATGGTAACTAACATGCAATTATAGTTAGATTTTGGAAAAATTTTAGATTTAAGTATTACATATTTCTATGCTGATTTCAATTTATAATTAAATTTGAAGTTCTGAAAACGAATATTTTACATATATAAAATGTCTCTTAACAGACTAAACACATTTGTAAACATTTACAAAGTTACTTTGTTTTAGCATTTTTTTAAGTTCCAAGATACTTTACTGCTTATTAGGCTGTTTTTGAATAATTTTTAGAAAAAAAACAGCAATAGTTATGAGAACCAGTAAAAAAGTGATGAAAAAATATTAAATCTTATAGAAGAATATGCATATAACAGTTTAGCTTTAAGGAATAACTATTTTGTTTATCGAAAATCAAAACAAATCTATATTTGAGTATTGTCACATAAATGACAAAACAAAAGATTATCACCCAGCTTAAAACCCTTGCTACCTTGTACAATTCTACATAAACTGTGCATATAAACATTGATTTCTTGAAAGTACAGTAGTTCAGAAAGTAATTCCTTTTTTTTTTCTTTGTTTTAAACGTATGACTTAAGGGCATATACAATGGTAGAGTTCTCATATATGCGAAACATACAACTAACTAATCTTAAGCAAAATATTTTAAAGGTTCAGTTATAAAATCAAATACCCATAAAATAATTTAAAATTATAAATTTTAGTATTGAGTAGACGACCCAAAATGCGAAAGAGTAGACTATGGCGAGCATGGAGTAGTGCAAGATTTTCATGCTGCAAGAGAAAAAGAAAAGTTACTTACAATAGATACAATTGTCGAGAGTTAGCAGCAACTTACCGTTGATATCGTACAATCGATTGTTGCATGTTGTTGGGATCATCTTTCACTACATACAAACGCAAGCCATATAAACTGCAGCGCACCAGCGAAATCCAATTCACATCACGCATGTCGAAGGAAAATAAACGTTTATCCTTTTCTTCAAGTTTTTTATAAAGATTTCGTACATTGTCATTCTCGAAACGAAAATCGTTAGAGGCAAAGTAATGCAGAACGCTCGTGAACTTGTGTATCTTACGATAGATCTTTATCATTCTGTGCAGAAATATTAAGTTTAACAAAAACAAAAAAAAAACCCCTAACTAACTAAGACCTACCTGGGCTTCTTGCCAATAATCACCATCATCAGATCCATTAACAGTGCAGGTAATGTGTGATACAAAAAGCATAATATCGTATAAGACCACGCCTTGGTTACAACCGTCAATGTGGGATACCAAATGGACTTGGATAGGGGCACCTCACAGCCATAGGCAAAGCCGGCTTCCGTATAGCGACGCCAGGTGATAGAGTTCTGGCTATCCGGCACATAGTTGTAGACAGGCGGCGCATCGTAACTATTGGAGAGTACTTAGCTAAAATACAGTAAACTTAAACAGTATTTCCTCAGACTTACGTATTGCGTGCTATATCCCAGGCGCTGGCCAGCAAGGCATTCACGCACATATCGACGGGCACCACATGCGCCTGGGTCTCTTCATTGCCATGAAAAATGCGTAAGACACCCGAACCAATGCCCACAATAACGCCACAAGGACCATACATATTGTCGATCCAGCCGCTGACTGGTTCTCGATAACTGGCAATTACTGCAAATAATGAATGAAGACTTGTTGCCCCATGTCTCAAAGCTACAAAGCGTATTGCGAGCTTACCAATGCCGGGGCGAAAGATGGTCACCGGCAAACCTTGTGCATCTTTCTGCACAACATCCTCAGCCAGCACTTTGGTAAAAGTATACGTATTCGGATAACCCTTGATAAGTGTTGGGGTTAACTCATTCAACGTATGCTCATCCAGACATTCACTTAACTTGAATGCATTTTCACAAGTCATGGCACTTTTATACAATTTTTCCTCAATGAAGCGGAAATTGCAGTGAGCAAATGCCGTTGAAACATGTACCAGCGCCTACGAAATGAAAATAAATAGCTTGTTATAGATTTGATAGTGCCTTTTGTACCATTGTTGTGCTATTCATTGTGCCATTATAGAACATATATTCTGTAAAAATCGCTTGAATATATTTTGCTGCTAACAAAGATGTCAAATATCTAAATGTTTTTTAACTAAACAAGCTTACGTAATATTTTATTTGAGGGAAAATACACGCAACCTTACAAATTCATAAAAACTTAAGTAATTCAGAGTAATTGCAATACTTGGAAATGTAGGCTGCGTGCGCTGAAAGGGGTTTTTTGCGTAATTTAAGCAGGTTTAGATTTCCCAGAACTATAAATAAACACTCACACTACTTTATGATTTCATAGAATTTCAACACTTCTGTGTAGTTTTCGCCACTTAGTAGACCAACAGCATAAGTAACATTAGATTACTAAAATCTATTAAAGCTTCCGAGTTCTTACCTTTAGATGCACGATTTCTTTGGCCAATTTGATGATCTCTCTGGTACCGTGCACATTGATGGCAATGGCCATTTTGAGTTTCTCGTCGAAACGCACTGTGGCCGCGCTATGCAAAACGATATTGACATTGTCCTTAATGGTCTCGCGATCTTCGGGCGAGATACCCAGACCTGGCAAAGCGCAATCACCATTTATGATGGTTATCTTGCAAAGATACTTCGGATTGCATTGCTTCATTCTGTCAAAGACCTAGCAACAAGACAATAATCGTAAGTATACAAAGTATATTTTGTAGTAGTTTTTTCATGTACCGGATCACTAAGTAGTTCTTCCAGGCGCGTGGATGCATCTTTGCCCTTCTTTGTGCGTATAAGCATATAGATTTGACCCACATCTGTGACGCGCAGCAGTTTCTCAGTGATGACTGTTAAAAATTATTTTTTTTTAATTCTAAATCTAAAAAAAATCAGTTAAGAACTTACTTTTACCAAAGAAGCCTGTGCCGCCTGTTAGAAACACGCCCTTGTCCTTGTAAAATCTTTGCATAGGCGATTCATCTGTAAAAACAAAAAAAAAAATTTGCCAATATTAAGTATACGCACAAGTGTTAGTTCTATGGGCGACAACTAAGTTCTGTGTAAACAACAAGTCTGAAACAATTAGCCAATTTGATGGGCCATAATATATTATAGCCAGTTTTGACGTTTGTTTGCTACCAACTTGACGCGGCTTGAATTTAAATGCAAACGTCGAAAGCCACTTGAATGGCGCATAATTCACGCGTCAAACACACACACACACACAGACACAGTGGCTCACACAGAATCATGCAGGCACACAGATACACACACACGCACACGCACACGTATAAGGCTACGGAAATGCATTTGCAGCAAGTTGCATTTTTGCCAAGTGTCAAAATGGCAACAACACTTGATGGCAACGCCAGCGTCTCAGTCGACGTTGACGTTGACACAAAAGCCCCCAAAATGTTAACGGCAGCCCGCCTGCCAACATTGTTGTCCCCATTGTTTGTTGTTGTTGTTGTTGTTGTTGTTGTGCTGGCGTTGTTGTTATTGTTGTAGCTGGTGTTCTTGTTGCGGTGCTTGCTATTATTGTTGTTGGCAGCCACTTGTGGCCAACTCATAAATATTTGCAAGTTAGCAGCTCGTTGAGCTATTCATCTAACAAATATCTACACACACACGCACACACACACACACATTGACGCATAGATGCACGTACACGCACACACATGCACACGTGCACTTACTGGGCTACAGCAACATGCAACTATCTGTCGTCTCAAACACAAAAGCAGAAATGCACCAACACACACACACACACACACACAAATACTCAAACACATGCCGAATAATAAGCAAGCTTGCAGATTCCTTTATCGTCCAGAAGGCTTGTTGCAAGTAATGCATCTTTAAGGTGTAAACACTGAAAGAAATTGGGGGTTAGGCAAGCCTGACAATTGGCATGCCCAATGATTACTTCAAATATAAAATGAATCGCTCTGACCTCGGTAGCGTAGAGTTCCTAGTGCCGCAGGTTGATGGTTCGATTTCACCCTACAGCAGCAGGGGTGCATTTGTCTAGCACTAGCATGGTTAGCAAATTAATAGTTGCTATTTGCAAAGTAAGTCCGTTCCGATATGGCTAGATACTGTGAATCCCGGTTCTCTTCGCTATTAATGACCAAACCATATAGGAGGCAGTAATTTCCTATAAGAGAAAAGTCTTTCCAGGGCACTTTTTTCGCTTTATATTTATTATATCGGTCTGACTTAGCATCACTTATGTCATGAATCATAAGCAAAAGACTTTCTTTGAACATCAGCAGCACTATATTTATGACATATTGGTGATATGATATAAACTTCATGACTTTTTTTACAAAACGAATCGATTTCAATTCAATTTTGACTATTTCTTTTCTGAGCAGGTTTTTATAGAACTTATAGAAATTGAGTTAAATGTGTTGGCTCAAATGTTCTAAAAACTTGAAGCCGCAGCCGTACGGGCTGGAAATCTCATTTTTCTTGGTTTTAGACATTTTGAATGCTCCCTGAAAGCTACAGAGAAACTTCTGATTCGGCATGCAGCTCATAATATTTCTCTCAGTGCATGCATTGTGTGTTTAGAGCAAATGTCTATGTGTTTGCTGTTCCTGCCTAATTGCCAATCGCCGGCG
Organism: Chymomyza procnemis; assembly: GCA_035046065.1. NCBI lineage: Eukaryota > Metazoa > Arthropoda > Insecta > Diptera > Drosophilidae > Chymomyza > Chymomyza procnemis. Next base: position 3,888,504 of record JAWNOJ010000026.1, read on the forward strand.
TAAATCACTGTCAGTCAATGGAGCACACACTCACCGACAGAGAGAGAGAGAGAGAAAGAGAGAGAGAGACAAGGAGAGCGTCACTGAGGCAGAGATGAAAAGACACTCCTCATACAGTGGCACTTAGCCACTCGATAATTGCATAATAAATGCAACATTGTTGAAGGCTAACCTCAGCCTGCCACTTATCGTTGATATCAACCCAACAACATCGACACCCAACAAAACTGGTGTCAAGCACAACAAACACACACCACACACACGTACACACACAGACAGATAGCAACAAATTCAACTTAACACCTATGTCTGTCAAGCAGGAAGGGAGGGCAAGGCACGGTACGACTGGGGCGTACTTCTGGGCCAGATTTCAGTAGCTCCCCCCCAACACACACACACACTCTTGCTCTGCGCTGCCAAACAGATCCATGCTCTATAGTCAGCCAGCCTGTGGCACACGCAACAGCCCGGCCCGACACACTCAGCCACAAAGCCCAACCACTTGGCGCGCTCTCTCACTCAAATGTTTTGTTTACCTATGCTAATTGGCTTAAATGCAACTCAAGCGCTCTTTGCACACAGACAGCTGGAGCGGCGACGGGACGTTGGAGGACGCCGCACTGACACACACACAGACAGACAGACAGACGTAGATCCAAAAGTGTACTGAAACTGAGTCAGTCAGTCAGTTTGGTGGGTAAACTGACAGTGCCGCCCAGCAGCTAACATACAGACGCCATACCCTCCCCCCTCATCAGTTATCACATCAAGCTGTTCTCAGTGCCGCCAGCTCACCCTCACCCACGCACTCGTAAGACCCCCACCCCCACCCACACACACACACACCCATTGTTTCTGAGTGCTATGAAATTGAGCCGCGCCGCGTGGCACTGCCTGGTCTCTGGTCTTGTGGAACTATGGGTTTCACGGGGGTAACAGACGTGCGCTGGCGTGTGGCCTGGCTTGGCCCGTTTAAAGCTTTTGAGCGCTTTGGGCATTTATTCAACGCCAACGCGGCGACAACAACAACAACAGCAACAACAATAATAACAACAACGATGCCACTTTGAGTGAATTGTCAACAATTGTTGTGGCCTCTTTTTGGATTTGCGTGCCGCCTCTCGTTGGGGCAGACAAAAGTCTGTCGCATAATTTGTCAATTTCAACAATCTTTTTTTTCTTCTTCTTCTGCAGCCGCTGCTGTGGCTGCTTCTTCTTTTGTTCCTGTGGCTGTCAGCCCCCCCGCCAACCACAGCCATATTGTTGCTAATGTAATACATATTTTATAAAAAAAAAAAAGAAAAAGAAAAAGATATTTTTTTTCGCGCGTTTTACGTTTTTTGTATGTTTTTGTTTTTAGCGGAAACGTTTTCGGGCTGTTTTTTTTTTGGTTGCTGTTGTTGTGGTTTGAACTTGAACATTGCTTTTGGATTTATTTCAAAAAATTACTTACCTTGTTCGTCCGTGATGAGATGATTAAGATCTTCCGCCGTTTTGGCATAACCATTCATAATATTTCTGACTTTGGAGTCTTCCATTGCCTTTGAGTTGTTGTTTTTCTGTAGTTACCAAAAAATTGTTAGCTGTAAGGAAAATATGGAAAAAACAGCTTTAATAATTGAAAAAAATTGAAGAGTAAATGAAGAACCAACATTTTTATGGGGAATCAGTTTGATTCCTAGCCTAAATGAACCAGTGCTGCTGGGTGGATTCGAATCACCCAGATAAACTGCCTTTAGCTCTTTTGCATTAAAATTATGTTTCTTAATAAAATATCTTTGGGCTCAGTGGTGGTCAAAATTCTGGCAAGCAGCTCCATCATAAGTAACTAAGCAAAAGAAATTTACTATCGGGTTTTCCCCAAGAGCAAACGGGTAACATTCTTAAAAATTTGATAGAATCGTAGGCAGTTCCGATAAGTTAAACAACACTACTTCTTTTAAATATTTTTAGTTTAATTATATTTTTGCATGCCTCTGCGACCTTTCTAATATAGCGTAGCTTTCTATGTCAAAAAATAAATTGACTATGCTGTCATCGTGCCCAGGGCGGATAATAGAAATATCTTTATTAATAGTTGTTTGTAATGTTTAGTCCAAAATTCTTGGAATTGGCAAAAAATTCTCATAAATGAATATGCTTAAACTCAGCTATTGGTAGCTCTGAAATGTTGCGACTAACCATTAGTTTAGCTTATGGTTTGGCACTTAAAAAACTAGCAGCTATGTCGCATTTGCCCCAACGATATGAATTTTCGCTTTCTTAGGCCGAAATGATACAAAAATCCCTCAAAAACCTCTATTTCAGCTAATAAAATTGTTAAGCTTTTCGAAGGAATTTCAGGATCTAAGGAACATAATACTTTTTCATTTCTGACCGTCTTATTAAAGGTAGTAAAATAGAAGAATTAATTTTTATATAGACTTTTGAAATCTTAAGTAAAATCTGTAAGAACAAACATATGCAATTGAAAGATCTTGCAACATTTAGTCTTATGTTTTGGTGACAGAACTTAACAAGAGTCTCAAAGAGATTTGCTTAAGATTCATTTTATAGTTGAGTCATGTGAGAAAAGCTTTCGCAGCACTTGCTGTGTGGGTACACAATGTCAAGATTTTTGAAATATTTGAAATTAGATACACGAAAAATGAATTTTTTTTCTTATTTCAACTGAAGAATGGCGCATTCAGTTGTAGGCAGGGTTCATCTTAAAATAAGCTTAACTGCCGGGTTGTAACCCTGAACAATACTTGCATCCTGCACGCAGAAGAACTGAAATACTTTGATGTCCATCTAGACAGACGGCTCACTTGGCGCAAGGACATAGAAACTTAAACAATGCACATAAAAATGAAGACAAGCAGCCTTCACTGGCTTATAAATGATCAATTTCCACTTAGTCTGCAGTACAAAGTCATTCTTCATTACTCTGTTTTAACGGCTATCTGGACTTATTGCGCTGAACTATGGGGTAACGCATTCAGAATCGACCCAGACATTCTCTAGCGAACATAGTCGAAGATCCTGAGCATAATGTCCGATGCACTGTGATACCTACGGAACGAGAACATCCACAAAGATCTAAAAATCAAGTACTCAAATGAAATATTGCCGGAGAACAAATCGAAACACCTGGGAAAGCTGACCTCGCTTCCGTACCTTTTTGCAAAAAAACGAAGCAGAATATGCCCGGCGTTGAATCTGTTTGGGCATTCATGCGAAATTTTTAATTATTAGTAATATTTAAGATTAGATTAAGATTTGCTAATTATTTTTGTCTCATACAAAAATGAGAAGATTCAATAAATAGTTTCATTAATCAAAAAAAAAAAGTTGCGTAATGAGGAGGATGCAAAAAGTTCGTGTGATTTACGAACCATATCCATATCCATAGCACCCTGAATTAATTAATCAGTTTTGCGTGGCGAAAGTCGAAGCTAAATTTTGATTTTAGTAATAAAGAAGTTTTGGGCTTGATTTATTAAAAATAAAAAAGTTAACTAATTTAATTATGAAAAATATGGTAAATATGGAAGTTAAGAATAAAATTCCTTCAAAATCATGACTCTAAGGCAAGAAGGCTAAAGATCGGGCTAAGAATAGGCACATCACGTTAAGAGCTTAAGATATTTGGGTTTATAATTGCAAGCCTATTTTGAACTGTATCTTACACACAAATTGCTTCAAAAATACTGTATAAATGTAAACAAAATAAACCAATAAAATAAAATTAGTCTTAGTGCCAAAGAACTCCGTAAAAAATTAAAAATGGCGATTCGATGATAGAACCAAAAATGTAGTAGTGGGAAAGTAGTATCCCAACAAAGTAGTATCTTCGTTAAACAGCTTTGAGTGCATAACTTTACCATTACGGCAACCTACCCCAGAGTCAGCTGCAAGTCCTCCATCAGACTCCCCAGGCATCCCCACAAAAACTTACAAAAAGGAAAACAAAAAATGTTATACGTTGTAATTAAGCAAGACCTTCCCCATCGCAAATAATTGACTACAAGCTGTGCCAACTTGTTCATTTAACACACCATAAAACCAATCCATGTTTTCATCATCATTATCATTATTTTTGATTTTTATTGTTTTAGCTTTTAATTTTCTGTTTGCATTTCGTGTTGGTTCCCTTTTTATCTTTGCTGATTTGTTTTCAGCCACTTCAACTACCTTGAAATATACATTATCCATTGTTGCTCAAATACTAATTACAATTACCACAATATTTTGCTCTCACTCTCGACTTTTGATTTTCCTAATTTCATTTTTATTTTCTCACTGAAACAGCATGAAACCCAGTTACAGCTTGAGCAGGGGGCTTCGGTGCCGCCCGGCTTCGCCCTGGCTGCAACTTCAATTAAAATTTGAATTTGATTTAATTTTATTTGAGTTTCATTTTCATTTGGTGTTTTGGGGTTTTCCTCAACAGGTGTGTCTGGCATTTCATTAAACAATTTTTCCTCTTGTTTATTCCGGCGTCGAGCTCTCTCTACCAGTCTCTGTCTCTCTCTCTCTGCTAGTCGTCTATGTCGTGCTGTGCATTTTGTCGTCTTTTCATGGCAAAGTTTTAATTAAATTTGAGCTAAACTGAAGCATAACTTACTATGATGATTCTGTATTTGATTTTTCGGTTTCCAAGAGACAGTTGCATGGAAACCCTTAGAGCAATCTAGATTGTTTCTGATGTAATGCCAAATTTGATGTCATTGTCACTAAGAAGTGCCATGGTGAATTTGTAATTAGCTTGTATTTTAAATTATTTCATTTAAAGTGTGTAGGTCACTTCGTATATATAATATGTGTGTGTCAGAAGAATTAAAGAAAATTGCTTGTGGTTAAGGTTTTATGCGTAAATTCGTATAAAGTCATTGCGTGCGGATAAGTTTTAAATCGGCATTGAAATCTTGTCGGGAAAGATGGCTAAGCTACTTAGTTATATTAAGAATAGCACCAATTTGCTTAAAGATGGGGCCGTGCTTCCGGTTTGCTCAAAAGTTTTGTAAACTATTAAAGTCAAGTCCACGCATTTAAAATAACCGGAAGAAACTGTTGGAAAGACCTCAAATTCGCGCCTGCAGCTTTGGACTTGTAAATTATATTAGGGCTGTGGGTCTAAGAATTAAAAGATGATGATGACAATAACGAATATTGTGAAAAATTACAGTAAGATGGGTAGTACCAGCAATAGTAACAATCATATGCATTTTCACTACTTTTTAGTGAAATCGTTTCATATCTTCAGTGAGGTCACTTTTCCATTATATTCAACTTGTTATTGGTAACCGTAGTGGCAATGTTTTATTCAAAGTAAAATGAGTAAGAACGGCAAAAATTAATAAACTAACAATGCTGGGAAAGGTGAAGCGTGGAGATATATCTACTTATAGCTGTTCGAAGAGAACTAGGACCTACCGTTTGTAGCCGACCGGCGGTTTCTTTAATTAGTAGAGATTTTCCTACGTAAGCAGCGTTTATTTATTTGCTAGTTTTGCCAGTGCTAGATAAATGCACCAGTGCTGCAGGATCCGATTCACCACTACGCCTCCAAGACCCTGCGTTTATTAAGTTCTTTAATACGTATTGTCTTTGATATATTACCGCTGTGGTTAGGAAGTGTTTGATATTTGGTCTTAATATGGATAGAAGATATATATTCTAAGCTTAAGCTAAAATTTGTTAGAAGAAATATAATTTTTTGGAATCTTAAGTAATCACTTTCTTTTCTTCAAGCTCACTTACCCTAAATATTACCCACAACTTCTAATCTTCTCGCTGTGTTAAGAAATCTCTTTTAAAAAGTTTTAGTAAGGAGAGACTTAAGAAATCTAATTTTTTGCAAACTGAAATACTAAGTTCTTATGGGCGCTCTGCCCAAACATTACCGACAACTTCTGAATTTGTCACTTTGTCAAGAAATCCATTTCGAATAATTTTAATTTACGGCAGACGCAAAAAATATTTTTTGCAAACTCACTAAGTTCTTCAAGAACACTGTCCTCAAACATTACCTACAGCTTCTGATTTTATCGTTTTGTTAATTTTAAATCCCTCATAAATAGTCTTACTTTGGACAGAGTAAAGTCTCATCATTTCATTTTTTTATGAGTTCCGTCATCGTTTTTCATACGCAACAATGTCTTCAAAGATCTTGTCACAATAGTTGCATCATTTTACGAAAAATATTAATAAATAAAAAGTAATGTTTCGCGTTCTCAACAGACCTGCAAAACCAAAAAACTTTAGATCTAAAGAAAACAGTCGCGAAATATACATTACGCACGAAATTTCTTGGTACTCAGTTACCACATAAAATAGTGTTGCTCAGAGTTAGTTTTGTTCATAATGTTTAGGCAGCTCTTAACACAGCTGTACCATTTTTAGCGACTTCGTGAAAATAATACATCTATATTCATCATTAATTCAAATTCAAAACGATCACTAAATAGTAAAAAAAATGTACTACCATAAATAAGCACGAAATGGATCCAGTTCTTTTGCAAAATTATCTGGGGTTTATTTATTATTTATTTATTGAATTCGCGTTTATATCTATAGATATACAGCCAATATTATATTGGGATACTAACATTCGATAATCGTCCTATTTTTGTAGACTTCACCTTAAGAAATTACCTTCTCTCGTACATACTCTTCTTAAGAAAGTTGCTTTTGTTATTCCAACCAGAGTAACGCGAAATTTTTGACATCTCGCACTACCATTTGTAGATCCAAATATGCTAACTATATTAAACTTAAAGATTTCCCATCTTACGAGCGGTCTATTCCATGCATCTCTTTCTCTATCTTAAGTTATCGTGATTCGCCAAATCGAGCATCTTTGACCAAACACAAGCTATGAAACCCCAACTTGGTCAACGCTAAGCTTTTGGCTTCATCGGTTAAGATTTGCTTAAATTTTTATGTTACTCCCTTCATCTTTTACTTCGAAAATCCTAGTTCCTAGTCATCCCTAGATGTGAGATGGTGCATATCTCAAAAAATTTACACATCTGGTTAGGGATATCTCTTAGTTTCTTATTATAATTTACTCATTCTAATTTAATATTACTTAATTTTAATATTGTTTGACTTTAAGGTCAACTGGACTTGGTTGTACCTCTAAATTAATAGTAAATAAACAAATAAAAAGTAAATAAATCACATTCGTCTTTGAAAAATCAAACACTTCCTGTGCTGCTTATTAAATAAGGCTTCGACCACTTGCTCCTCTTTGCCTGCCTTTTGTTCTCTTGGAGTTTTGCTTTTTGTATTAATCCTTTTTATTACTAAAAAAGGTAGACGAATTCGTATTGTTGTCATACAGCATTGCTCCTTCATCAATATTATTCCATACTCTGTAATTTTGACGCTTAGTTTTTCCTACGCAAATAAATCCGAATTGTATATCGATAATTATCGATCACTTTAGCCACATTTGCTTACACTTCATCTCGTAAAGCGATTCGCGGGAAACGTGTAAACCAAAATATTTTCTTGAATCTGATATCAAATATTTAAAAATAAATGAAAAAACTGAAATATGCCCTATTATGCGATAAATATAAATAATAAATTGCAGGGCTGCGAAGTCGGTTGCTATTGGAATTGCTATTGCTATTGATATTGCTATTGGAAACTCTTTTTCTTTTATTTGTGACCAAACATCTACGATTCCTCATTTTCAAACTTTTACAAACCGTAAGATTACTTTGTTTCTTAGAAATTGAAATCGCTTCAAGCAGCTTTTGATCGGCTCCATTTGCACTTTTCCTTCCATCATATTAGACTTAAATTGATTGAAAACTAACAAGAAAACTAGATCTCAACTTACTAGGACAATTTAATAATATAATCTTACAAAATAGCAATTCTGCCAAAATCAGAATTAAGACTTCAATTGTTTTATTTGTGGCCAAACAATTTGGAATGCACTTTGATATAGCTAATTTTTGTATAACAGTTTAGCTCTTCAGCAAAAGTAATCCAAAAAAAATACGATATATACCTTTTTGACTAATATTATCAGATACACTTTATTACGTGCGAAAAAGTGCATACTCAATATTTCGCACGAAATGCACTCTCAAGTGTACAGCACTTTGAGTTCGAACACTTCAAATGCTCAATAGGCCAACTGTTGCATGCACTTTTTCGTTTATCCCAACTTGTCTATGAACACATTATCAGATTAATTTAAAATAATTGCTTAGAGACCACTTTGGGGCTCACCATTATTGGATGACGCAACCAAACTAAGTGCCCAACAAAACAAACTTTTCCACTAAATATTATTCTCAAAACTCTTCGAAAACTAAAGCTCCCCGAAGTGTACCAAAAAGTAGTGAATATAAGATTGGCAAAATATAATACTTTTGCTGAAATGCATTTTTCAAGTTATTTTTAGAAAACAAACAAACTAAAGTGACTTTGTGAAGTAGAAGACAATAAACTGAAATACACAAAAAAAAAAAAAAATAATAAATCGGAAAACTAAAAACAAACCCAAACAAAAGTAAAATTCGCGCAAAGATAAAGAGGAAGACATAGAATCAGACAAAAGTCATGAATAAAATTTAATTAAATGGCCCACGGCGATGACGCTGTGCAATTTCAATAGCAAACAAGTTCAAAAGCGAAACAACAACGCAAACACAATGAAATTTTTGGAAAATAAAGAAAAATGATAAACTAGAAAATTATAAAAAGAAAAATTCGAACAAATAGCTGGAAAATAAAGGCAGAAGACAAATGTTTTTAACAAAACACTAAAAATTATAATAATAATAATTACAATTTCGACGACAACGAAATGAATTAATTGCTTGGTTATCTGTGGGCGAAGAGAGTGGAAAGAACAGTGAGAGACAGTGGTGAGGAGTGTGGGGTTTTAAGCGTGAACTTGAGGGATATAGAAATTTTCCTTGTAGACTCAAATATTGTAAAAACTATATGTTTTTTAATTTATTAACTCATCATCATCAATAGTGGCGCGACGATCCTGGTTTAATCTTGACCTCGCCTTGAAATCTGCTCCACTCTACTATTACTCTAACTATTTTAACTATTTTTTTAGCTTTCTTTATTTAATAAAATATAACCGAAGATAATTTGAATAAGATGAAGAAAAAATATCAGAGAAATGCTCAAGAATAAAAATCCCCATAATATTCTTTAGTTGAAATTGTTTGAATAACTTTTGAACTTAAGAATAAATAATTAAACTAACATCACGATTACATATTTTGAAGTTCTCGCTTATATATTTTAATATACGCGAGCATTTTTGATATTGAAAGACTTTAAAATTTTGATATTCCTAAAAATAAAGCAATAAATAATATCGATAGCGTAGTGATAGCATTATGACATCTAAATCGAGAGGTCTGTGCTTCGATGGTGCATTTGTCTAGCACTAGCACAGCGAGCAAATAAATAGACGTTATTTATATAAGAAAAATCTATATTAATTCAAGACATCGCAATTCGGAATCGGCTATAAACTTGAAGGATCGCCGTTCTCTTCGAATAACAATTAATGGAGATATCTCCATGCTCCAACTTTGCAGCATTGATCATAGTCAAGGGGAATAAATTTAAAAAGCAATAAATAATCTTAGATTATTCTTTAAGTTTAAAGCTAAAAAATAAAGTTTTGTATATATTGATTGATTATTCCTATTTGTAAAAAAACCCCTAAGTTATATTGATAGATGAACAAATAACTATTTTGCTGTCTCAAGATTTTTCAAGGAATTGTCATAAAATGTATATTAAAAAATTCTATAAGGACGTACCCTAGATTTCAAGCTATAAAAGTAACAAAAATGTGAATTCCGTATATTGCGTATATTTTCCTAGTTGCAAGCCCTTGTTTGGCTTTTTGGTGGGTCTCTGTTCTTCGAGAGGCCGTACGGTCAAGGATAATGTCATGGCTATGCTAAACATATGTAGCTAGACCACGAGAAGTCTCCAGAGAATACACTCCCTTGAGCTTACCAACCAACGAACAGGCATACAATTCCTTACATCCCAACCCCTATCCTGAAGCATTGGTAAATGATAACCACTTCAATTTCAACCGCCGATCAGATTCGCCTACAAACTGTAGAACTCTATGCTGTCATCATTTCAAAGGCGGAACATCAAGATATCTCTATTAATATTTTTTGAAGAGAATCGGGAACTTCAGCTGAAAGCCAAATTCGAAAGGGTGAGGTGTTTACGGTGCCGAAGAATTATCACAGATAAAAAATAAATTATAAAAATACTTAAACAAAATCCATTTATAAAGTTTTGTCAAACTTTGTAATAAATAAATGTAAGAAAATTTAAGCCAGATCACTACCCTCCCCTCTCACATACAAAAATTCCACTACGTCCCTGCGCTAAGATAACCAAAGAGCGTGAGAGCCAGCAGTCACTGATAGAGCAAAACAAAAACTATAAAAAAAAACAAATGGAAAACAATAAAACATATTTAATGCTTGTCGAAAAGTCCATTCTTCAGAGACAAAGAGACAGAGCGGGAGAGAGAGGGAGAAAAGCGGGAAGCGACGACAAGTTCGATGAAGCAGCTCCAAAAAGTAAAAGCAAAGTGCCAAAAGTCGCATTAAATAATTGAAAAGAAAACGAAACGAAAACGAAACGAAAACAAAACCTAAACAAAAACAAACTTTATGCATGAATGTATGTATGTGTGTATCTGTGTGTGTATCTGTGTGTTGCAAATAACTTGCAGCCACCAACAACAACAACAGCAACTCGAGGCAACACCAACAAAGACGGCTGCAATGAAAATTAAATAATTTCTGTGTCGAAGTCTCGCACAATTAACCCATATTTACCCATATTTGCAATGGAAACCCGCGTCGTTATTTGTTGGCGCGCTGGCATCGTGTTGCATTTCACACTCATTTTGAGGGGATTTTCCAGCGGCGTACAGCCCCTGCTCCGCCTGCTCCGCCTGCTCACCAGCCAGTGTATGACGAAAGCTGCAATGTGCTTGGCTACTATGTCAGTCACTTTGTCCGCGTACAGGCGAGGTGGAGGCACTGTGCCAGCCAGCAGCGAGTGTCGTTTGGACGGGCGGGCGGGCTGGCACTTGGTCAGGCGGATTGTCCGACAATGTCGGCCAAAAAGCCAATGCAGCTGGTTGCACCACACCGGCAACCACAACGACGAGTGCCAAATGGCAACAATAAACAAAACAACGCCAAACCGAACATATAACCACGGCCAGCTCCAACAACAACTGCAACTGCAGCAACAACTGGCAGGCAACGACCATACTGTTGTGCATCAGGTATACGCGGCTACATAATGAACAATTGCCGGCAGCACCAGGATGAGTTTATACCAAGCGGCGCAGGAAGGCAAAAGAACTGCGAAACTTTGTGTGCGAATTTATACATTGTTTAAGTAGTATAGGCCGATGATACCAAATGCTGCCTGCCACCAAATGTTGCCTGCCACCGAACCGTTGCCGCTGCCACTGCCACAGCCCCCTATACCCACTCGCCTGCCGCAGCCAACAGCAACAACATTGTTGTCGATGCACATCGAAGCGCGGCTAATTGAAACACTTTGCACAGTGGAGCGAACTTGTAGTTTTTTGGCGCGAAAAAGCTAAGCGAAGGAAGCATAAGTTGGATGAATTTCAAAATGGTTTTTAAAAATTACAATTCTGCTGTATTGATAAATCGTTTAAAAAGACAAAATATTAAGATAAGTTATTGGAACATTTATTGGAAACAATGTTTCTTGTATTTTTTTTTTTTTTTGTTTTCTACTATAATCAAAATTCTATTATAGTTTGTATTGGCTTGGGACTTCCTGCCTAAAACACAGTCTAAGTTCGGTATTTCTGTGAAGTTGACTCGACTTTGCAGAATAACGTTGAGCACCACTATTAGCTCTTTTATGTTAGGATATGACTATCCTATCCTATTCTAACAATTCGACCCTCTATCGTACATCCTCTTCAATTTCAGAGGGAAGAATTATTGCGGAAGGCTGATGTACATCGTACCGGCACTATTTTCGTCGACGATATTCATATCATTGGGTGTTGAAAGCAAGATGTTACCGCTGCGTTTTCTGCCATCGAAAAGGATCCAGCGAAAATTGGTCTTGCGGTTAGTGAGGGTAAGAGAAAGCATATGGTGTCTACAAATTGGTGTGCACGGCATCTAGTCTCTCATGTTATAGCGGACAGCTACACTTTTGAAGTTGTCAATGAATTCACGTAACGTGGCACCGCCGTGAACACCGACAATAATATCAGACTGGAGTTATCTCCAGCGAAGCGCCACACTTGCCAATAGGTGGTTACTATGGTCTTAATAAGCAAGTGTATAGCAGAAACCTTGTCAAAGAAACTTAACGCTCTACAAGACGCTCATGCTCTTTTATTGCACAGTTGGAGGAAAAAATTGTTTGCAGTTTTTGATTCCTTTCGGATTGGGGACGTCTATTGCAACCGAATGAAACATGAGCTGTGCCACTGCATAGATGTTGTCCGGCGTATTACGGCACAACGTCTGCTTTGAAATGGCCATGTTGTTCGTATGGACGCAGACGCTCCAGCGAAGAAGGTTTGCGATGCGAAAAACGACGAAGAAAGACGAAGGGACGACCTAAGCTCAGATGGAAAGACCAAATGGAAGAGGATAAATCTTCTCTTGGAGTGAACAACTGGAGAAGGCGCGCTCAACGCAGGGATGTCTGACAAAGTCGGCTGTAATCGAATTAAAGTAAAGCAGCTCTAAAAAGATCTGTTGTGGCAAATGCTAAATGGTATAAAGAAGATAAAAATAAAAATGCATTTATTTCATAGCATAATTTTTAATCTTTTAAAAATTACATTTTGTCTTCTACAATTTATGTTTATTATTTTTATTCGTTTAACGTTTTCCATGAATTATTACGAAAACTCTACGATACCATCAAATCAACTTTCATAATAGTTTGATAGCAGCGAATACAACAATTATTAACAAAATAATAATAAAAACAAACCAAAAATGAAAATATCAAAAATATTCAAAGATTATAATACAAATAAAATAAAATTTGCCATACCCACATGGGACACTATTTTTCATCCAATTTTCAAGCACTTTGTCCCACTGTGAATGCCTATTGGCAGAGGCCATGCTGTTGCCACTTTTGATATTTCTTTCACTTTGGCGGTTGTTTGTCGCTGCCCGCTGACCATTCCCCCCCCGCCTGATGAGGCTACTAGATTCAGATACAACTGCACAACTTCAAACAATGGATTGAAAACAAAAGTATGAACCGCAATAATGGCAGCTCCAGCAGCTCCAACAAACAACAACTGCAACAACAACGGCAACAACTTTATCTGGATATCTGAAAGTAATGCAAGTGCACTGCCACACCGCAGTCTATTTCCGCGCAGAGGGACTAAGAGTGAGACGATAGGTTGAATGCGAATCGAAGAATGTGCGCGTGCCACGCCTTGTTGCACCAAACACTGCCTCAAGCCTCCCAACCCTACAACGACATGCTATCGCGCCTTATTTCATTTGCGTTCAGAGCAGTGAGGCTCATTCGCTTTGAATTTTATTTAATACTTTTGTAATAAAGTGTAAAATGGTGAAAAACTGCAAACAACAATAAACACCACGTGAAAGGAGATGCTAAAGAATATGCAAAAAGGACAAAGGTGATGCGGCCGCAGATATAGGCGACCAGGGAAATGCTCTATAGATTGATTGCTTAAGGATGGTATAGTGAGATTTCCGTAGAAAAGATCTCTAGTTGAATGATTAGCTGGAGCACAGCACTATATAAAAAACCGAAGACATATAAGGATATTGTTGAAGTACTTAGAGTAATCCTTGAAAAAGTTAAAACTACATTTTAAAGTGTTCCAAAGTTTAGGATGACAAGCAATGAAAGCACGACCTTGCACCAGATGATTTCATATGCTACAACTCCTGTGGCCTGCGACGTCTAGACATCTAGCTTTAAGGACACACAAAGTAACATGTTTGAAACCAAAGCAATTCTAATAACTTAGCTATCGACAACTTTTGGCAGCTCTCTTCCTCGCTGCTATCGTCCTTCAATATGCGCTGCACAACTAGCATATACCCCTAAGCCCGTAAAAGGTGCAGGGTATAAGGATGTTTGCTTCTGCTCTGGTTGGAATAATATCAACAACAACACCATCAAGGACAACAACGTTAAGAACAGCAACAACAACAACTACGATGCCAACAACAAAGTGAACTAAAGCTGTGGCTAGGCCACAGCAGCGCCTGGTAAGAACGTAAAGGGTAATAGGAGGGGAAGCGAATATAAGAACAACGAAGCTGGCAGTGGATACATTAAAAGAGGAAGAAATAATTAACAGCAACAGTTTGAAAGTCCATAAAGCGAAAATGGCTGCCATCGCCAACGTAGTCGTGTCCGGGTAACCCTGCTTATCCCTACTACACCATGCCCCTCGCCGGGCCCAATGCACCACTGTGCATGTCATCCCGTTGCCATTCAGCCGCATGTGCCATACAACTTCCGGCTTCCGTTGGCTTGACTCTGACTCTGACTGCTCTGCTCCTCTCTCTCTTTTTCGCTGTGTGTGTTACCCTCCCCCTCGTAGTCTCCCACGCCCGTGCGATTCACTGACTCTGTGACTAACTGACAGCTTGGCCGGTTGTTCCGTTGGTCCATGGCTGCTTCGGTTCGGAACGGTTTGCCGCCAGCCTGCTTGCTGCCCGCCTGTTTGTTTGTTTGTTTGTTTGTAGTTGTTGGCGGTGTATGTGGCATGGCCGCAACCCAACCATTATGCCTCCCCTGCTGCTGCTGTGAGGGATGACACAAACAAAGTCAGTGCGAAAAATGTACGTTAAATCTATTAAAAGATAATTACGTGAAGACAAATGAATGGCGGCAGGGGAGCAGCAGCGGCAGCCACAGAGGAAGCAGCGATAGAGCTGTACATGCAGTGGCGTCTATTGGTGCCTCACATTGTGCAAGGGAATATGAATTGATGCAGATACTCGAATGTTTTAAATTATGGGATGTGCCTCATGTAAAAAAAACGCAATTTCTCCTGAGCAAATTGGACCAGCGAACTAGGTAGTTAAGGTTCCAGAGATTGTAGAAACGGGTAGGGACCCTTATGCAATAGCAGGGATACTGCTGGCATAATGCAGCCTTGACCTAAGTGTGCCGCTTTTATCTTAGACTTAAGAATTTGGATATAAAACTTGTAGCTTGCAAGATCGGTATTTGATCTTATCACCTGGCAAACCAATTTTCAATCGGAAGAATACATTTTTTTATCTAAAAAGACTTTAATAAATCTCGAGAGAGAGACATTTAAAAATTGACTTTTGCATGAGTAAATTGGATCAACGAACTATAAACTAATATGCATAATTTCAGGAGAACTAACCTAAACTAATCTCGTTTAACAAAGTTTTCCAAAACGAGAGAAAGATATTGATATGAGATACGCCTAGAAAAGCTGTTTGTAATAAAAAGGAAATCAAGCGAAAAAATAAAATTTCTTGAGTAATAAGACTGGAACAAATCTTGAAAAAATATATTTAAAAAATACTCGTACGCTTTTAGTTAGAATATATGTAAGGCAAGTCTACTTACTCTTGCATGAACAAATTGGATCCGCGAACTACAATAGAAACCTTGAATTTGATAATGATGCATACGCCTAGCAAACCGATTGATAATAAAAAGAATTTTTCAATCGGAATGTCTACTTACTTTTGCATAAGCTAATTGTATCAGCGAACTTTGTGCATACTTTCAGTAGTAGGGAAATTATCCGGGATTCTCAAAACTTCAAAATAGCACTTTCGCGACCTTAGTATGCGTCCTTCCCTAATCTAAACTGTTCCCCTTAAACATTAATTAATCCAAATCTGCGAATGTTTTCGAAATTTGGTTTTAACTGTGTTTAACGGTAGTATGCAGGATGGGTACTCGAACTTATTAGATAACAAACCAGTTTATAATTAAAAGATATTTTCAACTAGAGGAATACTATTTCTGGGATATCTCGAATCTCGAATATTTAAAAGGATGCCTATTCCAGTAATTGCCTAACCAAAAATTGCTACAAAAGTGACAAAGCTCTTGTTTCAAAAATCGCATTAATCATTTAGAACTTCCAGCTTTCCAAGCAGCTCGAACTGCTTTTAGAGAATAAGTCCCCACTCACCAGTGCACGCCACTGCATCAATATATGTGTGTGTGTGTGTATTCGTGTGCAACACACAGATACAACGTATTTAAGTCCGCATACATATGTATATGTGCATTGATATTATTGGAGCTCGTTGATACGCGATAACGCTAATGGATATGGATATTGATTATAGTTTTTATGCCATTGGCGTTATTTCAGATCTGCTTGTTGTTGTCGTCGTCGATGTTGTTGTTATTGTTCTCGTTGTTGTTTTTGTTGTAGTTGTCCCTGTTTACTGACAGCTGCCTGACCAAGTAATGATAATTTTGATTATATTGATGCGTCATTTTATGAGCCGCCATGGTATTGAAATTGAGTGCTTTTGCGACAACGTCTTCACTTTATGACCTCTGATAATGGGTTCCCTGCTGAAGTAGACGCAGGATGATGACGGCGACGACGACGACGACGAAGAAGAAGAAGCTGAAGCAAAAGCAGCAGCAGCACATGAAATAATCTATTCAATGCTTTTCCATTCGCTGCTCATATTGAAACTCAATTAACAGCTACTTAAATACGCTTTTAGCTTTAATTATTATGAGCTGTGAATGGATTTTATGGTACAATGTGGCGTATACGTGTTGGCATTTTTGCAGATTTTCGATTAAAGCATTTATTGGTATTGCTTAATTAGACGTTGCGCTTTGACTTGTTTTTGAAGGATTTTTTTTAAAACGTAATGCATTGTAGAGATTTTGTTTAAGTGTGAACATTTTTTTTTTCAAATATAGTGGTTGTGATTACATATCTTGCTGGGTCTTTCAGCTCACAAATTTTGTTATTTTCATATATTTTACAATTTGTATAGCCTCCCTCTAAGACCTATTCAGATTTAAATATACGAGACTTTTTATGCTGTGTGCTGATGTGGTTGGTTTTACAATAAAGTCAGTTGTTTCCAAGAAGAAATGCCAAAATTTGAGAGTAGTTTTGAATGAGAAATTTCTAGAAACTTTGTTATAGTCATTTCGTTTTGAAATCTGTTGAGCTGTTCGCTAAGATCAATTGTGCTTCACATAAAAATATAAAGGACTTTCATAAATATGTACTTGGTCAGTTCTTTCCAAGAAAAAATACATTCTTGAAAGTAATTGGAATCGAAAATATATTCTACTGTCTACATATTACACATTCATATTATATCTGTTTGAAGCTCTTTCTTGACTTCTCATCCAAGTCGAACATATCTGAAAAACACTAGAAGAATATCTTAAAACACCACTTTAGGCACATTCCTGAGTTTAAAATTGCGGTAAGGCAGAACTTCAAAGAAAGATGCATGTTCTGGCAAGTCAACTGACTTGCTTTTGCGACAATAAATTGCTATTAACATTAATAATCAAACTTTTTGCAACAATTTTCAGATTCTTAGCAAACTACAGGTTATCAGCGAGCGGCACAATACTTGATCACATTAAAAGCAAATGATGTTCCAACAGCTTATTCTTTTCCGAAACCATTATCTTCACCAAAGCAATTATGACAAGGCGACCGTTGGAGTACACCGATAAAAAGGCAATATTCATCGTGCACATAGTGCACATGGACTGAACTATGAGTGTTATGGTCAGATGAAGAAGTTTCAATATCCTCAACTTCACAAAAGTACCATGATCCATTATTGAACTACCTGACGAAGACAGCTGATAAAGCTTATTCATATTTTAGGAGGAAATAAATACGAAAAGGGGTAAAAAATTGTATAAAAAAGGTTCCCTGCGAAGAGCTTTTAATAGAGATATCTCAATACTCTACCGTAGGAACGATGACCATAGTTTGGGCGAATAAATTTATTTATTATTTTTATAAATACTTGCGAAATAATTAATTTACAAGCAAATATTCTGTCTGGACAAAATATTTAAAAAAAAAATTAGGTCGGCTTAAGGTTGTTTTAAGGTTTTAATTTGATTAACTTTAGATTTTCATTGTTATCGATATGCTTTGTATGAAAAGACAATAATTTGGATCCGTTTTGTCCGTTTAATGAGCTTCGATTCGGGTTTATGCACTTCAAGCATGAAGAATCACGGATCTCCGTTTGGAACACTGCGTTCTTAGTAAGTATTGGACAGCATTTTCAGTTCATTATTAAGGATACAACTTTCTTAGTACATTTGGAGCTAATCAGAGCGTCAAAAGAGCAAATGAAGTGCTGCTTGATTGATGATCCACTAATGATTGAGTAATGATTGCACATATTCCAAATTTGTACAACCTACGCAAGGGCCAGCACGATTGCAACCATTAGAGGCTTGTCATTTTGTTGCCTAACAATAATTTAGGAACAGTTTGTATGTGAGGAAGCATAATTATTTCCGTAGAATTTATTTCAAAAAGCATGAATTGCATTATATGACATAGTATTTATCAAAATAAGAAGACAGTCGAAATGTTGAATCCAAACTAAGTTACAGATCCAAACTCAACTGCAGACTCAATGCTGTAGGAATAAAGTTAGCATAAAGTGCTTCAAACGTGCAAATCGTAGAAATTTAAACAATCTAAGGAATTAAAATATAAGTGTATTTCCCTTGACTATGGTCGTCGCACCAAAGGCGTAGCATGGAGATATCTCCATTAATAGCTGTTCGAAGAGAATAGGGACCTACTGTGTACAGTAAAGAGTGTCTATGCATTTGCTAGTTATGTTAGTGCTAGGCAAATTCACCAGTGCTGCAGGGTGGAATCGCACCACCGAGTTCGCTGCCAAGACCCACAAAGAAGAAATATTTTTCCTAAAAAAAGACAAAAGAGTCACTTATGTCTTTAAAAGTTTAACGAATAATCTTTAAAACGAAAACGTTTCCAAAAATATCCCAATTTTTTGCAGCAAATGTTAAATTCCAAATGAATAATAATTCGCACACTTAAAGCATCTCGATTTAGTCGTTTCATTCGTTTCAGTTGATTATTATTGTCATGATGCAAGGCCTATAACGTCTAAATGTGCTTATTAATATTTGCTCAACTTATAAATGTTATGGCCAGGCCCATAACCCATTACCCAGCAGCATTACCAGCAGTAACAACAACCACAACAACAAAGGCAAAGGCAACCGACCAACAATCGAAACAATTTGGTGACATATCTAAATTGGTCAACAAAACAGGTGCTGCTGTTTGGAATTTCGAGTGAGAGAGAGAGAGATGCAAATCTATGTGACAGGGTGAGGCCTGGGTCTAGGCATCAGCAGTGGCAGGTGGAGCGACGGTGGGTAATATCTGGCTAAACCGCAACAATTCGAATGCTGGCAGAGATGTCATTGAGGCATGTTAACAATTGTGCCAATGAGCATTACCAGTTCCCGCTGGCCATGTACAATGGATTTGCCCTTTGCCTGTGTGTGTGTGTTTGTGTGAGGGGGGTCTGTAGGTATAGATTTGTATAACTTGTGTGTGAGTCTGATTGTATGTGTATTCCCTTTGATATATCTTATAATGACTTTTCGCGCATGCGCAACGTTGTGTGTCAAGTTGAAAGATGCGACCGATAATGCGACAAAGTTTTGTTCAAATCATTTAAATTTTTGCAATTTTCGTTTTTTTTTTTCATATTTAACTATTGTGATTTTTTTTGTATTTTGTTTAATAAGTCAATTTAGTTAATGCAAAGTTCACACACATGATAAACAAATTGTTTATCCAATGCATACAATAGACCGCGGGGGGGCAGAAAGATCGGCGCATTTTTCCACGTAAAATGCAATTTGCTGCGCACTTGAATTTCACACCTTTGCGAGAAAAACCTTGAGAAAAGTGCAACTGCAAAATGCATTTCGAGTGTTTGTACAAAAACTTTTAAAATATTTGAAGTAGTTTTATGATATTTACTTTTCTGTGCAAAAAGTAACAATAATATTTACCAGCTGGTTAAGGGTATAAATAATGGAAAATACAAAGTTGCCGCAATGAAGTGATATCAGCCAATGATTAAGTGCTCTGTTTTTCGAGGAATCTTATTATTTGTGAGCAAATTCCAAACAACTTTGGAGCACGTTTCTTAAATTGAACTCTTATTTGTTTATATTGGGAGTGACAGTGGCATCGGGTCAATAGATAAGTCGAATAACCTTGACATTTTTCAAGCGATTGGATTCACCACTGCGTTTTAATAATTAATCTCTCATCTGCATATACCTCAAGAACGCTCCGATCCCAAACAACCTCAACAATGTAGACTGCGTCGTTCAAATGGAAATATCGAAGCTGTTCAGCAGAGCGTGGCTGAAAATCCTAATGTTTCGTATCTTCGCCGACAGTTAATATTAGTGTAAACATAAGTGGAACTTAAAGATACATTTTGATGAACCATATAAAGTACAATTATCTCAAAGATCTACAGATTTTCATTGTGCGAGTTTTTTAAGGGCAAAGTTTATGCCAACAAGTCGATGATCTAAGGAGACCAAAATAACAACATTCGAGCTGAAATGGCAGCTATATTGCCCGATATGCCTGTGAATGTGATGGAAAACGGAAAAAAGATCACATTTGTATTGGTCATTCGATATCGGACACACTCTCAGGAGGGACAACAGAAGTAGAGCACGTGCAGCATGGCAAACGTCGCTGGGGTTGGCCGAAGACTACTTGGAGGCGGACAGTGCTCAACGAAACGATTTGGACAATTGTTTAACGAGTTTAGGTTTTTAGCTAACAATAGCAAAGCTGGAAACTATTTGTAAATAGACTAAGTTCTTAAAAATGTATTATAAGAGAGCATGTTTTTGGAAAGTAGCTCAAATAAATTGCAAAAATGTAATCTAGAAATTCTTGAAACACATTAAAAATTCTTAAAGTTTCTCTCCCTTTTTTTGTATTGCAAAGTGCGCCAGATGATAACACTTTAAGATGTTTATGCACAAAATGTATGAATTCAGGTACTGCCAGCAAAGTATTCAGACAACCAACACGACTTTTCAACCTAAATATTGAGGGTGTACGAAGCAGAGTTGAGAAACAGCTGCGAACATTCCGTTATCGTTGTTCTCAGGAGTTAAGCTTCACTTAGCTCATTCTTCATCGCATAATTTGTGTCGATTTGAAGACGAATGGTACACAAGCTTAACCCAGCTGATTATTTCCGTAGTGGCAGTTATGACAAATGAAGCATTGAAATGGCTGAGAACGAACAGCTCGAAAAAAAAATGATGCCAGATTTCACGTTAAATGGAAGTATAAAAAATCAAAATTTTTGATTCTTCGGCCACTGAAAAAACCCTCAATTAATTGTAGAGCAACCTCCATATGGTCAAAATATGACTGTTTGGTGTGGTGCGTGTGGATATGATCATCGATCCCTATTTTTGCGAAGGCGCTGATGCAGCAACGACAACCGTCAGTGTTGAGCGTTATCGCGCAAAGATAAAAGATTATGTGATGTCTATTCTTCGAGAAAATGGTTTGAATGACTCTGGGTTCCAACAAGATGATGTAAAATGCCATACCAAACGTCAAACTTTCGATTTAATGCGAGTATTGTTCCCCGGATAAGTCGTCTAATATGGTGATTTTGACTGGTCATGCGCTTTCTATGTGGGAATATTTGAAATCCAAGCTATACGCTGATTAGCCAAGAACCTAAGTTCAACTTAATGACTTTTCTTCCTCCCCTTTGTTATTCCACCTGGGAACTTAGAGCCTCTAAGCAGGCTTTCCACCGCACTCTGTTTTATGCCGTCTGCTTAGCGGTTACCCACGACGAGCTGAGCTGTCCTGGTTCTTGAAGAACGGTTTGTCTTCAAGTTGTTTTTGGTCGTCCTGTTTGTCTGTTTCTCTAAGGGTTCCAGTCTAGTGCCATTCGGACAATACTGCTGGGACAACATACGCCCCGAAATTATCGCCATAACGACCGATACGTTGACCAAAACAATGGAAAAACATCGAAGAAAGTGCACATTTTGTGCTCAAGACTTAAGTTGGTCATTTATGCGATATTATATTCAAAAACTATATATCTCTGAGATAAACCTATTTGAAGCGAAATAAATAATTATCGAAATGAGAACAACAAAAAATTATTTCCCCGAGTATATTTTTTACAACAACAAATGCTTCTACTTTGCCAGCTTTCCGGTAAGAAGTTGAAAAATTGATTTAAAATACAAAACTTCAAAGCAAATGGTTCAACTTCAACTTTATATATTTAATTTATTATTTCGCAACAAATAATAATTTTTTATTACGTTATTAAAACTTGTAAAACTAATTTACATTAATGCTTTGGAATCGTTATTACAAAAAAAAAAAAAAAAACAAAAAAAAATCAGAAAGTAAGTTAAGAGCAACTAATTAAATTAATATTTTATAGCCTGCAAACTTTTATGTCTCGATGTAACAACTTGTTCAACAATTAATAATATTAAATTAATTAAAAACTCTTTTTTTTTTTTTTTGTACGCTGCACTCATTAAATATAACTTTATATTGCATTTAATAACATGTTAAATTTATTGACATAATTTTTTTGTTGTCGCTGCATTAAATATATTAAATTTTTTATGCAATTTCAATGGCCAATTTCTAATTCAATTGCATTGTTCATTACGCCATTATATTACACCTGTTTATTTATGGTGCTGGCCGATATATATATATATAGCAGGTATATATATATATATATCAGGTGTATATATAGACACATTTCCAAATGCATGTTATAGTAATTACATAATTCGCGCATTATCAATGGCAGCGACGGCGGTAACAACAAAAACAACAAAACAATCTGATATTACAAAATATATAAAAACAAACAAAAAAAGTTAAATAAAAAATTATAAACAAAATTTTAAAAATAAACAAAGAAAAATACTCGCTGCATTATAATTTATTTTAATTAATCGCTTTTTTAACAGCAAATCACGCTATACCCGGCGAAAAATCAATGCACGTTTTTGTCGACAGAGACGTAGTTTGGGAATCCGAAAAGGGGGTGCTTCGGGTAACAATATTGGGTAAAGGATTTTTGAAAATAATAGAAAATTTCAACGGATATATACACTTCTCAAATATTTTATAAAAAACTGAAATAAAACACAATAAGATAGTTTCCGAATCCTTAAAACCCTTGGAGATTTCAGTAAAAGCGATTATCAATAGTGCAACCTCTTCAGTTACAGAGGGAAGAGTTACTGCGGAAGGATGGCGTACATGGTTCTGGCTCTATTTTCTGCAAAAGTATCAAGCCCTTGCATACACCCAAGGTATTGATATCATTGGGTGTTGTAAGCGAGATATCACCGCTACGTATTCCGCAATCTATAAGTAGTCAGCGAAAGTGGGTCAGGCGGTTAACAAGGACAAGACAAAGTATTGGCTGTCTACAAATAGGAATGCGCCTTGGCTCCCAAGTTTTAGCGGATGACTATACTTTTGAAATTGTGCACGAAGCCTAGGCCTTTATAGCAAGATGCTATAGATACATGATGCTATAGATACAGAAAGATACATGTGAGGGTGGCAGAGGCGACAAAAGCACCGATTCAGACACTCAGGCTAAATAGCCCATTGTGTCTACCGGAAAGGGAAAGGGTTGTCAGCTTCCTCGAGACAGGCCGTGCAACCCCAAGTTAACCATATGTTGGCCACATGGGTTGTGTACCATGATGAGCCCCACCAGAGCTTTCCTTTCGCTTCTTCCGAGATGGATTAGGAATTCCGCAGCTTTGTGTGAGGGTTATTTCAGGAAGTATTTTGAAGACGGCTATATTCGTTTTTAGAATAACTACCAAGCTTCTAACTTCCTCTCTACAATAATACTTCTCCAACTCAGTCCACCTATTTGCTCCCCCACCAACTAAGTCACTGCAGTCTTACATGCTTATATTGCATTTAAAAATAAGCTCAAAAAATATTTTATATAAACAATAACATGAAAAAAAAATTATAACAAAAGTCATATAATAGTAATCAAATATGTATATATATTGTATATTCCTGTGCAACACACAAATATATATAATATAATTTAATTGTTGTTTTTGTAACTTTAGTCATTTCAATTGCAAGCAAAATTTTATGAATTTTTTACGCCTTTTTCATATATTCTTAATATTTGTAAATTGATTTATTTTTTATGCTTAATTTCATTTTAGTGTTAAGTGTTGTAAACGTTTAATTTTAAAATTGTTTACATATCATTTCATTTTTTTTTTTTTTTTTTGTGGCATTTGTTTATTTTTAAGAATTGATTTGTTGTTTTTTTTTTGTATTGTTTATCAATTATATTAATATTATATTTTATTTTTTTTTGTTTTTAATACTCTCATTGCGCTTTTTGATACCTGAGGCAAGTGTGTTTGAGGTCAAAATCACTTTTTGGTATTATGTTTCAGACAAAAGTTTTAGGTTTCGCAAAGCAATTAAGCAGAAAGCCAACATTTGACTTTTTCACATGTTCCTCAGCTATATTTTGGATGCGTATGTAGAACTCTTAGGACCATCCCTAACACTTTAAATATTATGTAGCGTTATCTAGGTATTGGTAAGGGTCCAAGCCCTCCACCCTAATTGCGCTGGATGACTTCTGAAGCCGTTCGACTTTCGTATAAAATTTTTCCCTTTTTCTTGTAGGAAGAAACATTCTTGAAAACATTCGCCTTGCGGTTTTCAGCAAAAATAATGTGATGTGAGTATAGGCATTCTTGTGGAAACTGTTCTATTTTTGGGTAGATAAGGCAAGCTAAATATAAAGTTTATTTTATATTTAGGAAAATTAAAGTTTTTATTTGGGCAAAAGTTTTTTGTAGACCGCCCCCCATACATTTACTGGTAGTCCACGATTTTTCGCGTTTATTTTAGTACTTTCCAAGGTATAACAATATAACTTAAATACAATCCAGCATTTGATATTTCTTAAATAAAAATAAATTTATTTTATTCCAAATGCTTTTAACACCATGGATAATGTTGGTTTTTGGACGTAGAACTACCTGAGTTATTTTGAAAGAAATCCCACTTGGAAGTGTCTGTCTATCATAAAAACAGCACCCTATAACCTTAAGTAACAATAAATTAATGTTATACCAATTGTTCCAAATTATTGTTATTTTTTTTCAGTTTTTCCTTAGTTAGTTGAACAAAAGAAAGATCTAGAACATTGTCCTAGTCTGTTATAAAAACACCTTATGAACTTATATTGTATAGGCGCCTGAATTTATTTTGACAAGAATTCTAAGACTTCAAATTTTAGTTCTTAATAATCGGCACGGAGACAAGAGACAGCTCAAAATAAATCCAATTTCGATCAATAAAAATTATTTCTTATATTACACATGACCCATATTTTAAGAGTTAATCTTACGAATTTTTTTTTTTAACAAAAACTTGATAGAAACACTTAATGTTCTATGCTTATTTTGCTAACTCTAATGTTATTTCCAAATACAAAATTTTTTGCTTAGCTTTCGAAAACAAATCTAAACGTTTTGAGAGGGTAATTCTATAATCTGCAATCCATAAGAATTTATTAGCACTTCGATAAGTTAACTATATAAGCTGAAATCTACAAGAATAGGACGGCAATCGAATGTAAGGATCCCAATTTAAGCTAAGAGAAGCAAAAATTAAAAATTAATGAATAACTTATAGAAATGGTCTTGAGGCCTCTTAAAGCAAAAGCTTCGAGCAGTTCGATTGCATAAAGTTCATTAACTTCTTCGGATCGCCACTTACTAAATGCAAGAACCCCTCTAGCTTTTATGATCACACGATTTAACAAGGTGGGACATGGATGCGTTCCAAGGTAAAAGTCTCTAAGGATAAGGGCACTTTGATATATTAAGAGACATACAGTTTCTTATCAAAATCCTGTTGAAAAAGTAAATTTTTAGTAGTGGTGTTGTAAGTCATACGGATGCGAAAGAAGTAGTAGATAACTTGAGAAAGATATAAGTTTAAAAGCAGATAACCTATATGGTTACCTTATGGTACCCAGAGAGTTGGAGACAACTTGGGGAATTTAAATCATTACGAAATGATATATGATATGACTTTAATATCCCTACAAGTGACATTCTGGACTCGGTTTGAAAAACAATATAATATCTAGTTTGAAAGTCTAGACGGTAAACCCAAATCAGGCAGTTTTACCAAGTCAAAGGCGCTACAATAGTCAGCATATATCATCATCATCCTTGGCGCTACAGTTACAGTTCAGCTTTGGCCTTTCGAACAATTTCTCTCCAATAGTCTCTATCCTTCGCCGCTTCTTCCCAATTTTCGACGTTTAGTTTCCTTTAGTTAGTTAGCCTTTGCGACTTGATATAGGCGGATAAATTTGCATCGTTGAATATCTCCTGCAGTTCTTCGTTGGTACGAATACGGTAGTTAGAGTCATCGACCCTTACCGACCCCAAAATTCTTCGCAGAAATTTCCGTTCTGTTCTTTCCAGGAGATACACATCCGACTTTCTCAGAAACCATGCCTCGCATCCGTATATTAATATAGGACGGATCATTGTTTTATATAGTCGGATCTTAAGATTCCTGTTAATAAGACGCGACTTCAAGTGAGTTGAGAGCGAGATGAAAGTGGAGTTCGCAGCTTTAATTCTTTCTCTGATATCATTAAGACAGTCGTTAGTAGCATTAATGTTTGACCCAAGATTTTTAAGTGATCAACAACTTCAAAGTTATAATCGTCAACGGTTATATTTTGTCCAAACCGCCTCACCCAGCATATATAACATCAGAAATCTAAGGAAAAAAATCTGCTAAACCTACAAGTACATACATCATACAATGCGAAATTCGTATAGCTTAGAGTATACAAATAGTGTACATAGAGTATACAAACAATTTCAACTAATATAAGCAGCTCAAGAAGCAAGAGGGTGCGGCTGTGCTGGAGCACATAATTGGAACCGCTTGTTGTGCACACACAGCCTGTGCTCGCATTTAGAAATTGTCGCAACAAAAGTGCACATAGTTTATGCTGCCACCAACTAATAATAATATAATAATATATAACAGACTTTATGTATAATATTGAAAATATATAAGAAATCACGTCATAAATTTGGCAGGCACGAATTATTTACAAATCACGCATAAGCCTAACAAATACAATAACAACAAAGGAACAGCAATAAAATAACAATAAACTATTGCCGGAGTGTGTGTGTGGGCGTATGTGTGGTGTGTGTGTCTCTGGAGGCGTGAGGGGTGTAAGTGACAACAAACAATAAGCAAAGCAAAAACAACAACAACGACAGCAAACCGCAGCAGCAACAAAAGCATAAACAATTGTATTACAAGCAAACAAATACAAATGCATTAAAGCGTTGCGGCGCCTATACAACAACAACAACAACAACAACAAGTGCAATAAACACGCCAAACAACAACAACAAAGGCGGCAACACAATACCAAACAACAACAAACATTTAGAGACGTTTATTTATTGTTAACCATTTATATATGCTTTTGTTGTTGTAGTTGTCGTTGTCGTCGTTGTTGTTGTTGTAGGGCTTATCGTTTGCTACAGCGCTGCCAAAAAGCTCACATTTCAAAGCTGCAAGTGTGTGTGTGCGGGTGTGTGTGTGTGTGTGTGTGGCAGCAATGGCAAGCTTTACGTTTGAGCCTGATTGCCGGCTCAAGTGTCAATGGGGGGCGCAACTACTACGTCACACGGGGCGTATGCGTGTCAAATGGGCGAATTGCTTTTGGGTGGAACCTTAGTCGCCAGCTACCATCAGCTAACATTGCCACATGCTACACTTTATTTTCCCACACACACACACACACACACACACGGCGTACATACGTGAATGTTGCAACATTCTTCTTCGTCATTCTCTCTTTTTTGCGGCATGTTTGACAGCAATGAGTGCTTAACACGTACAAAAGCTTTTGTTCGCTTTTGTTGCTTTTTGTTGTTGTTGCTGTTGTTGCCGCTGCGCTCTATTTTTATAACCGTTAGTTATAGAGTATGTGGGTGTATTCAGTTATATGCAAAACTATGTAACAGGTAGAACAAAGCTATGTAGGTCGAAGAGTGAGCTACAACAAAATGGCCTGCAGAAATTGCAGATATCTCATGGGAAAAACTCAGAAATAGTGCAGAAAGAATTTGACGGTATTTTAGTTTATCGGTTGCTAGATATTCCTACAGCATTGAAGTATCGTAATATAATAACTCAGGTAATTGCTCCCGCAAGCCTTCCTTCCCAAAGTTGTTGGTGTTATGTGTTTTTTGTGAAAAATCCCCGAAATCCCGAAATGAACAGATAAATCTTTGCTTTTGCAGTCCCTTAATGTGCCATCTCATGCTGCGGACTTTCTTCATAATCACTATCTCATTAACTCCACGCACAACGCTCTGCAACTACACTATTAAACTGGTAAACATTCTGAAGGACTTTCGACTATTCCGCAAAGTTAAAAGATCTATAAATTCGATTGAAGCAACTGCTTGTAAAAGCCCTACGGGAAGACGACCATTTAGCGTTGCTTTAGGTTATCTCCAAACTCAAATTATCCCTTCAAGTTCGGCTTATGAAATCGATTTAAGAGACCGGCCCTTAAAGCCCTACGTAAAGATGACAATTTAGCGTGTTTCGAGAATTGCCCAAGAGGTTTCAAAAATGCAGAGTATGTGGAACTTGAAAAAAATTCCAGTACTAAAGAAGATCTTCAAAAAAACTTTGTTTTTTGTGCTGCATGGGAAATTGTTTTTAAATCTTTTTATTTAAAACAATAATTTTTCACCAAATGCTTATTATTGCATTGGAGTACAAATATGTCCAGTTGATCTCATAATTGAACAAAATAAAAATAGAAATCTAAAATTAGAAAGAAATATTATATTAAGCTATGATGGCTGAATTTTTTTATAAATATGCAGCATCTCATTCTGGATCTAGGAAGTTAGAATTACAAGCAAACAAGCAGTTACATAAAAGTAAAAACATTTGTCAACAAAGGAGCCAAAAGTTGACCAAGTTGGGGTTTCATAGTTTGTGTTTGATCATAAATGCTCGATTTCGAGAGAAAATGATAAATTGAATAAATCTAGACCATCCATGAAGAGGATCGCGCAAACGAATGTTAGGATCCCAAATAATGCCAAGATGCAGTTTATCTTTAACCCAAATATTGGTAC
The DNA here is from genome assembly GCA_035046065.1 of Chymomyza procnemis. Taxonomy (NCBI): domain Eukaryota; kingdom Metazoa; phylum Arthropoda; class Insecta; order Diptera; family Drosophilidae; genus Chymomyza; species Chymomyza procnemis. The sequence continues at coordinate 3,917,856 of JAWNOJ010000026.1, forward strand.
TCGAAGAATGTAGTAAGCGTAAGCTTATCTTTCCAGTGTCTATATTATTAACTATCATTAATAGAGCAAAGTTTCTATATTACTTCCAAGGTACGTTTACCTTTCTGTTCATAATGTGTATTTGGTATAAAAGGAATTGCATAGATTATTGCGAGCTTTCCACATAGCTGGCTTAACTGATGTAGTTAGACAGAAACTAAAATAAAGTAGTTCACGTAGTTCTATCATTGTCTTTTTTTTCGTAATTCTATATTCATTTGGTATGATCGTATAATTAGTTCCTTATTGCTATTTGACGCCATTGAATAAAACTACTTGGGGAACTATTACAAGCCTTCAGACCAAGTGTTTACTTTTAGTGAGTTGCGAATATTTTTTGTGATCAATAATTACAATTCGAAATAATTCGAACGGATTTTGTGATCTAATTACAAATACTTCGAACACAGATTATTCAAAATAATTGTAATGACACAACTGAGCAGATTAACGTCCTGACTGTGGTACAGTGCGTATACGTAACCTTTATAAGTGCCACATTGCGTATACGCAAAGGTGAGCAAATCAAATAAGTTTCACGAATATGCGAACACAAAGAAAAAAATAAAAATACAGGTGAGCTACAAAAAGAAGTTTTCTTCATAAAAATAATAATAACTAAAGAATTATTATTTTTTAAATAATGTTCCTTTAAATAATAACGTGCTTGATTTCTTATGCATAAATATAATATTATAGCCCAAAAAAATCCAAAAGACCGTGGAGACTTTATCGTAATTCAACAGCAACACAAATTTTTTTGAATATAATCAGCTCTAAGCTGAAGCCAACTAGCTGGTTCAACTTACTCCCTTTTCTTATTACAAAAAAAGTGTATCCCACTCGTCGTGCTCGCCTATCCTTCATGATGGTCCATCACAGACGACTTTATGTACGTAATTTTGCTTTTTTTTTTTTTTGATATATCCATCTTCGTTGTTGTTGTTGCTATTGTCGTTGTTGTAGATACTTGAGCATTTTATCTTGCCATTGTGCATGTTATTTAGTATAGTCTGTTGCTTCTTACAAATCAATGTGCGCTTTTCTTGAGCAGCTCAACTTATTGTATCCCAACTGTTTATTGTATTCGAATTCGAATTCGCATCTGTATCTAACATTTGTATCTGTATCTGCGCGTGTCAATTGTTTGTATTGCCATGTGAGACAAATTTCAGACAAATTCATTTGCTGCGCTTACTACTTCCTTTGGCACTCAAACCCCCGCCCCTGGCAGTAAGCTAAATGTTGCCCAGTTACGCCCAAACACACACACACACACTCACACACACGCACTTCAAGTTGAAGACACTCCAGTAGATGCTTCACAGCGCCCACATTTTCATTGACTGGGTGGGTTGTGCTCCAATTGGAACCAACTGGCGTCAACCAGCAGCCCTGGGGCAGGACACAAAACGACAAAACGAGAAAACGACAAACCGATCGAAGAAACCAACACAATGTGACACAAAGATGTTTTTTAGTGCGTCGTTGTTGTCACTACAATTTGCTCATTATTTTTATCACTTGTACGCTGAGGCGCACATAAACACAATCGCAGATACACCGCGAGAAATTAAAAAAGAAAAAGGTAACGCGACGATAGATAGTAATCGCTTAACTGCTTTAATCTTCATTTAATTAAAGGAAAGACTTGAAAAGTATAGCAGTTGCGAAGTTTTGTTCATGTCTACAGATGAACTCCAATCAATTTCAGGACTATTTTCTCAAGCTTAGGAAGATAGGAAGCAGAAATGGTGCTTTCCTAAATAATTTATTTACTCATTATAAGTTTAGGGGTGTAACTGAACCCTAGCCTGATGGGTGAATTTTTTCAGTCTCACATCTGGGGCTGGCTAGAAACTTGGATTTACAATGTAAAAGAAAAAAAACGAATTGACATAAAAGTTTAAACATTTCTCTACAAAGGATGCAAAAGATCACTGTGGACCAAATTGGTCAATGCTGCAGAATTGGATACACGGATGAAACATACAGCAGTATGCATCAATACACATTAAAGATTGGCCAAAACTGTGTGGTACAAAAACCAAGACCAAAAGGGGGAAAAATAGATTTCAGAGACTGAACATTAAATTAGGAAAAGAGCCAAAAGGACAGCATTGATCTAATAAAGATTAGGGAATTGGTCAATGATGGATAGCAGCGCGTCAAGCTGGGACTCGGAATCGACTTGTCAACTTAAAAGCTTAATCTTAGAAATCTATTCAGCAAAGACCAAATTAACATATTAGTGTTGTTAACTACAGCTTTGGAAGAAGGGATGCAGTATTTAAGGATCTATGGAATATATGGGGATTCAGCATGTAGCTTCTATACCAAAGTGCGGGAAAGCTCTGCTACAAGTTTAGCAGAGTCACTGAGCTTATGGAGGATTGGACACATTTTAGCCAAAAAATCTTCGAATTTTTAATCATTCCCTACGCCATTTTCTTGCAATGTACTGACATTGCCCCCTTAAGCAAAATTGTTGCCCCTTTTGATTTTTATTATTATTTTTTTTTTGTATTTTTATTTTTTTGGTGTAGGAGGATTTTATTTGTTGCGCTTAAGCTATTGTATTTTATGACAGCTTCATCAGATTTTTTCCTTTTATTAGGAACCACTGTGATTGCACCCTACAGCCAACTCCCGACAGCGTCATTAACCACAACAAGACAACAACAACAACTACAACAACAACAATCAGTTGCTAGGGAACAAACCTATAATTATGCATAATTTGTATTATTATTTTGTACAAACATATACATACATTATTCATGTTTAAATACAATGAATTTGAACTCTCCCACACAAACACACCGAGTTCAGAGCCATTTAATTTTAAAGCTTACAAAAAAAAACAAACATTTTTACATCATTTTTATGCGAACATAAATTACATACAATTTATTTATCTTGTTGCATATAATATTAAAACCAATTTGGACATGTTTAAACATGTTGCTGTTTGTTTGTTTGATTCGGGCGATTTTTTTTTCGAGTAAACTGTACATCAAATTGTTAAAGAGCGACATAAAAGTTTAATGCATAATTTATAGATATTTTTTTTGTTTTTGTATTTTGCTTCGCTTAAATTGTTTAAAATGCAGCAATCCCTGCCAAGGCAATAAAATTGTTACAAATAATATTTGATATTTTTTTAATAAATACTTGAGCAAATTCGAAGATCTGCATGTGCTTGCTGCCGCAGCGGCGTTAACTCATACGTAAGCCAAAATCACAAAACTCAGAAAAGTGGAAAATGCTTTTGGTATTTGCATAAGAGAGCGAAGAGAAGAAAAAAACAAAAAAAAAAAACTTGAATTGTAGCAGAATCAATGATTGCTTGCGCATTACTTTCAAGAACTACAGGCTGAGCTGGCCACCCTGAGCCCACAAACAGACTCTTCCAACACTATGCGCCTGCAGCTACGAGGGTTGCCTTTTATATTTCGAGATTAGAGAACACAAATAAATTTTCATCATTGTAAATCGCCTTATTGTTTCATTCAAAATATTCCCCATTTAGATGTATAGACTTTTGCATGCCTTTGGAACCCCTCGTCGAAAAACATGCATTCTGAACGCATCAAACGCTTCTTCAGTAGTCGCAAGACTTTGATCTCTCATTTTATTTTCTACGTACAGAGATTAAAAGCAGTCATATGATGCCCAGTCAGGACTATTTGGCGGATGACCTATCAAATCGGTGTTTTGAGTGCTCACACATGCAGTTGTTTGAACCGATTTGTCAGGATTCGTTGGTTTTGCCGATTTTTTGGTAGACAACTGGCAAATAAATGGTTTTGTACCACTCAGAATTGACTACTCTGCCTTGTTCTAGTGGTACGTTTACGACATTTGCAATTTTTTCGAAAAAATGGCTCATCAAAACGATGTTTTGAGTGCTCAAAAATACAGTTGTTTGAACCGATTTGTGAGAGTTCGCTTTGTCGTGGTGAAAAGTCATCCCTCTTCGGCAGTTGGTTTTACCGATTTCTTGGTAGACAACTGGCTAATAAATGGTTGTTTACCATCCAGAATTGACTCTTCTTTGTTCTAGTGGTACGTTTACGACATCTGCAGTTTTTCCGAAAAAACAAGCAAAATGGTCGCCTTGGAACTGCTTCGTGAGCGAGTAACTTTTGTTAGATTCGGACACTGCTTTGAACACCCATGCAGCTGACTATTGCTTACTTTCGGGCTCATACGCTTAATTCCATCATACTCAAGACACCTGTCACGATGTCATAGATGTGTTTCGAAGCACCCCGATCCTATTTTTTGAGGATTTGTTTCGATCAATCGCCACGGGGTTTTTTTTTGAGCGATTGACAAATTGGCATCCAATGCGAAATCAAATTTTCATGCAATATTGAATGCATGCTGGTCCTACTAATGCCTAAGGTTGTCTCAATCTCACGATAGTTTCCATTCCGTTCGTGCAATATTAGCATCAATTGCTGGCGGAACAACAACTGATTTTGCACGACCTCCAAATTCGTCTTTGAGTGAGTTACGACCTCTCTTGAGTTCATCATACTACCGATAAACACTGCTTCTTGATGGAGCTTCATCGCCAAAAATTGAAATAAGTTCATCCATACACTGTTGTTGAGGTAATACACGTCGAAAGTTGTACAAGATAATCGCGCGAAAATGTTCACGATTTGAATCAATTTTTTGGCCGAACTAAATCTTTTAATTTTAAGTTAATGTATTTTTTTTCTTTTTATTCAGCTTGGAGAATTAGGGCCTCTATGAGAACCATCCAATGAACCCTTTTTTGCACCGTGTTTTAGCAACCTATCCCAGGCTGTGTTCGCCTATGCCAGTTCTTGAAGGATGGATCTTTTCCAGGACGGTCTCCTTAGGACTTCCTCTTAAAATGTCCTAACGAACCACTGCCCAATTCGAATCTGTTGGTTGGGTATTTCAGCGAAATGGGGATTGGTTAATGTAAACAACACAAATAGCGCACATATGTCAAAACCTTCTGAGTACATATAACCTACAAAAAAGACAAATCTCAAATCAGTTTGCAACACTAGGGTTGCCCGATTCCAAAATATAAAAGGCAACTCTCGTACTATGCTGTGTGTGTGTGTGAGTAGTGCTTAGGGTTTGGGGAGGAGGGAGACTTGGAGTTGGAGCTGGAGCTGGGGCTGCTGCTCTCGTATTATTACTTTATGGTTGCCTCCAGTTATGCATACTATAACCATAAATATGATGCTCCAACGGAGCAGTCGAGAAACACAGTAGCAGTAACAATGCTCGTATGGGCAGTGGAGAGAGCATGCAGCGGGGTATGTAAGTATAAGGATTTAAGAGTAGGCGGTGGCAGGGGCGTGACTGTAATGCTTGGTCACAAAATACACACACTCTCACACACATTTTGTGTGTTTGTATTAATACATTCACATATTTATGCGATAACTCAAAACAATAAATAGTAAAAGCTGGATTATGATTAAATCGATTTCATGGAGCGTTTTGGTACACTTTTATACAAACATACACTTGCTTTTACGCCTTTCCAACACTAGGCTACGCCCACGCACGTTTATCGATTGCAGTTCTGCAGCAGACTTTATTCATCCCAAAAAAAAAGAAAAAAAAGCGAATACAATAATAACAAGCAAGATGTTATCGACTGTGGCTTATCCGGCACACTACGACTACAAGTTGAACTATTTTTAGCCAACTTTCTTTTTGACGTAAAGTTTTTTTATCTGCAAAACTATTTCAATTTTTGAACAGAAAAAAAACATCGTAAGTATTGCTCAAAAAAAAAAAAAAATTCAAAATATATTTTATCTAACTTGGCTCACGTCTGGCATCAGCTGACAAAATTATACTACAATTCAAAATATGCAAGAGTCCTAAAAAATAAAAATATAAGAATCTTTCAATTCAATTCTTAGCTTGTGCTCGTCTTTATAATAATATTTTTCATATATAATAAATCTAAAAATAAATATTATTCAAAAGACGTGTGAATATATCTGTATTAATAGCTGTTCGAAGAGAACAGGTATCTACAGTTCTATAGTCGAATCCGAACGGCGTTGTCTTTAATAGAGATTTTCCTAGATGAATAGAATATGTCAATGATTTAACCACGGACCCTCCGGTTTAGATGCGAGTACCCTAGCGAGATCCACAATGAATAAAGATTATTATAATTTTTTTCAAAGTTTTTAAATTGACATGAAAAATTTTATAAAATGCGTTCAGCGCGGAACGTGGAGGTATTAGTAGTATCTACAGTTTATGCTATAGCCGAATTCGAATTGATCAACAGAATACTCCCTATTAGTTTTCCCGACAAATATAATTGGACTTATAAATTGACGATGCCCAATACTTAATCAAAAAAATTGTTTCATACACAAACTCATACAAATTTTAAAGTTTCCTCTATATGAAGTATATAAATTGCAAAAATTGGTTATAAATGGTTATAAACTATTATCAACATTGTTGCCTTACTCACTTGGAAATTTTAGGCAAAGTATTTCAACTATTTGTTAACATTTTAGGCGACTTATGAAAATTGAATTGAAAATAAAAATATATTTCCCTACGTACGGCGATGTCTTTAATGAAAAGAGATTTTCTTTGCAAAATAACGTCTATTTATTTGCTAGCTATGCTAGTGCTAGACAAATTGCTGTTGGGTGGAATGGAATTACCGATGTTCTGTTGCGATGCCGAGGCACACGTAGATATATTATAAATATTTATATTGATTTGGTTGAAATTTAAACAGACAAAGCGAAAAAAAAAACAGGATTACAATTTTGTTTTGTGAAATGATGAACCGCTCGATCAAAATCAAATTTTTAAAGCGCGAAAAATGTTTAAATACTTTTTATATTTTATATATTTATATATATTTTATAATATATTCATTTTTATGATAAACCCATTCGCAGCTTTTGCTCGAAAGTATGCTAGATTGCGACGATTAGATAAATTTCAATATTTTAATGAAAAGACTCAAAAAAAGCTGGTTTATAGGTCTGATGCTTTTTTTAGGAAACGTTACTCTAAGTTCTTTCGATTTACAACCAGCTGGGTTGAATAAAATACTTCGATTCTCAAAATTATATGTTGATAAAACAATTGCTTCTCTGAGACTGTCGGGTTAGGACTTGCAATAATATTTCCTGCATTTTTGCATAATTCCTATCTACTCTACATTTCGACAATATATCCCCCACAAACCCTAAGTGAAACAAAGATGATACTTTAAAATAGTAGAGCTTTCCTTGTGAGATCTAAAAAAGTCTCTCTCAACTGGTCTGAAGTACTTATTAATTATTACTTATTATTACTTATTGTTGAGAAAACAATTTAATTTCTGCCAACTTTATTGCATTCCTTTATTTTAAATATATTTTATATCTTAAAATATAACTTTTAGCTACTTGATTTTACTATTCTCTTATTTTGTTGTTATTGTCATATTTTTCTCTCACTATCTTTCTCTTCCCCATTTTTTCACTATTTCTTTACTTTTCAATTCTCAACTCTTTATTGTAGTATCTCATCTCATTTCTTTTCTCTCCTAATCTTTTTTTTCCATTTGCCTTGCTATTCGGTTTTATCTTTAGTTAAATACTTCTGCTCTTTATTTTGGTGTCAAATTTATGCTCTTCGCTTTTGTTTTTAAATTTGTTCCTTTATTGCTTCCTTTATCTTTGTTTTTAATTTGTTGAACTTTCTTTCTTTCGTTTTTTGCTATTTTTGGCTAACTTTCAGCTAAGTTAATGAATCTGTACCGAAGGTTGAACAACAAAAATGAAGAATATTTTTATTTAAAAGAATCTGGAAAAACTCTACTATTGGTTGATTGAATTTAAGGAAATCTCGGTTACATGTCTATAAGCATTTCGGTAAGCTAAGCAAATTTAGGATATAAATATATTGTAAAAAAGTGTTGCGGAGATTCATTTACGAGAGAAAAATGAATGCATGGTGTGATTCAAAAAACATGCTTTTACCCACAAAAGATACAATTGGATGCTAGTTCGAGAAGAATTTGGAGAAGAAAAGTATATACAAAACCAAAATGGTTTTCTGTAATAAGAAATGAAAAAATTCTTCCATACTTTTCATAATAGTGACAAGCAAACTTGTTTCTAAAGAAGCAGGCATTCATATCATCATATTGGGAGTCACAAGCTTTCCCTTGAAGATATTCCAAAGATTATTCTATGAAGAGTGTTACAGGTAAGTTCATAATAAGAACATAGCTACTAACAAGTGTCAAAAATCTCACTTATATCAAACGGATCTTATCGGTGATATGATTTGTGTCGGAATGCCTGCCGAAGAACGCTGAAATCATATATCCATACCAAAAGAGCAGCATAAGGGAAGCTGAAAACGTGTAAGAGGCAAAAGCGTTGATCTTATAATTTTTTTATGAGTAGCCAAAAAAGTCAAAAAAGAACATTTTTTTATGGATCTCATTGATGACATTATACAGCATCGAATTGTCTGCCACAGAACGCTGAAAAGCAGAAGCATAAGGGAATCCGAAAACGCTAATCGACTTAAAGCTAATCTGCCAAGATATATATTTTTTTACTTGTACCCGATTTTTTTTTTAAATCGAAACCACATTTTTATATCACAGGAAAAGCATAGGGGAATCCAAAACAGCTTGAAGCTTAAAAACAATTCGCCACGATCTTACATATTTTTTGAATAGTTTCCGGAAAAATTTAAATCTCAAGGTAATATTCAATATATAAAATCATACACATGTTCGTTTCGAAGTGTCGAACCAGATATTGCCACCCTGCACGTTCCCAGCAATCATATTTAAAATCAAGAATAAAACTCAAAAACTTTTTCTGCTGAAAATCCCTTTAATTATATATTACTCGGAGCTAATAATCATTTTTCATGCATAAGTTGCAAACCAGACTTCGACTGTGCACGACAACTGATTACATTTGTGTAGATCGATTTTTGTAGATCGATATATTTACTCACAAATTTAGCAGGTTTCTACTTTACCGCATTCAAAATCGAAATCTTGAAGTCAAATTCAAGATATATTGGAAAAATCATACATATGTTCATCTGGAAGTGTCGCTCCTGACATTATCGCACAGAACATAGCGCTGCCCCAAGCAATAATATTTAAAGCCAAGAATAAAATTTAAAAGATTTGTGCAGTTCAAAATCACATAGAAAACATGTATATGGTCCTAAGTTTATGGGAAATCTTAATTTAGTAACAGAACAAACTGTTAATCGATTCTTAATCCTTCCATTAAATAAAACTCAAAAATCTTATACCCTTTAAAATCTTTGAAAATCTATTTCTCTAAGTTTATGGAAAATCTTTCTTTAGCTACAAGCCAGACTGTTCATCCACTATCGACCTTTTGCCTTTTGTGCTGATCGATTGTTGTATATCGATATATTTTCTCTAAAATCTCAAATGCCCCTTCTCAACCACATGCATTGCAGTGTATTTCAAAATGAAAGACAAAACAAAAAAAAAAACAACAACAACAGCCACAAGAAAGCAAGAAAATCGCTGCGGCGAAATATGAAAATGGCTTATGGATGAAGGTACCCAAAGGGGTTTTGCGGGTCTGGTCGGGAGGTTTATTCCTGTGCCTGCAGGCGCATTCCATGGATATTCATAAATGCAAACAAAATGTATTACATACAAAACACTTTGTACGCACAGAAATCTATATAAATACGAAGTACTCGTTTTTCATAGTAACTGAATTGCATGCTCGATTGAATGAATGCATGAATGAATGAATGAATGAATGAGTGAATGCTGTGATAGTGCTGGCTGGCTGGCTGGCTGGCTGGATGGAGGAGGGCCTGCAATGATTGGGTATGAGTTGCAAACCAATATAAATATATACATATTATATATCTATCTATAAATGCATGCAAATGCGTATGGCATCGATGGCGATATATATATATAATGTCGTATATTCGCTATACGCATGGCCTCCATTTTTGTTACAACTTTGTATGTAAATATTTATGACCCATTGGGGCCACATCAATATCTATGGCAAAACTGTTATAGGTTTAACTTTTCGTTTAACTCTCAACGCATGGAGCGCTTGACTTATCTAATACTACTCCGGACCAGGCAAAAAGTTCGTTGCCAATTGATGTTTTGCCTCAGTGAATTTTCACACCCGTAAAAAAACTTCCGCTCCAAACATGGCCACAAACTTTCATTCACAAAACGAAACGAAACGCTGAGGGCCAACAATGTTGACTCGATTCGAATTTCAATTAGCATTTCAATATTTTTTTCTTGTATTTGTATTTCGTTTTTTTCTTTTTTTCTTGATACTCTTTATAGAGCACTTAATATTATGGACTTGACCAGGGATTGGTAAGCTCATAAATTATGGTGGTATGTATGGTTTATGGAAATGTTACGAGTCTTGCGAGAAGTTTCGTATTTCAACATGCCACTGGGCTTTGACATAATGATTAAGTAATCGGGGGTTTCTACAATTCCAGTGAAGACGCATTTGGGGGAAATATTTTTTTTAATGTTATATAAACGTATTTACTTTTTATGGTGTTTCTCAATTTAACTACATTTTGGTAATAACACGGCTTCAATCAGAACGATTTTTAAGACTTAAAAAAAAAAACGAGTCACTTAGTCGCTGAGAGAAACTTGAAGATTGCTGACCAAGATTTATTTCTATAGCATAAGAAGAAAGGGTGTCTCAAGTCATAGGTTCACAAAAGTTACACTCTTCTAAAAAATTCTTTCAATTATTTTTCAAAATCTTCTAAGCCGAATTCGTGTACATAAAATAAGCCATACGAAAAATCTAGTCTATATCACTAACTTTGGAGCCTAAATTCTATTAATTTTACCTTAATAATTTTAGAACCAAATTCGTATTTAAAACATTAGCCTTACGAAAAATCTAATCTATGTCAATACCTTTGGAACAGCTCCCCTACTATTTGAGATTTTGGAACAAAGTACGGATGGCTATATGCTCATTTGCAAGCAAAGAAAATTAAAACCTTTAGTGGATGGAATAAGCTACAATTTTGGTACTATTAGTATATGGATTCGTAACACCTGCCTTCCTTATCCGAATACGAACAATTTCGGATTGAAATTTTCGTATAACTATCTTTCATATTCACGATTTCAATAAATTAAATTTTTTGTTTAAATTTGGAAAAAAGGTTTTAACTTCAAAGTAAGTTTAGTAAGTTTTTAAATAAGATTTAGAAACTATATTCTTTGATTCCAAATTTTTTCTGATATTTACTTCAAATCTTAATGAAATTTAGGTATCCCAAGACACTTAGAGTTACAACTTCCTTACATTTTTATAATTTGGGTAATGTTTTATTGAAAAAATCTCAACTCGTGCCTGCACCAAAAAAAAAAAAATCTATGATCTACAGCAGTACGACTATATCTCTAGAAGGATCTGGTCCAACTACCAATTAGATGTATAACTTCAATGCGTACCAATACTTTATTGACAGAAATGTTTCGGCTGAGATATCTTAATGTGACTGCTCTTCTTTAGAACATTTTTTTATTTACGATGCTCAAAATCTGTTTCAGGAATGCTGGAATTTCTAAAAGTTGTCTTTACTGTGGCATATTACCATCTTGTTTTTGTGCTTCAGAATATTTCACTGAAATTACAAATAGCTCTTTTAGCACCTTGAGCAGTTTCAGCTTACCGATTGGATCAGTATTGGATTATTTTACTCTATTAAAACTGCAAAAGTTTTTAATTTTTGGTAACTCCTTCAATAAGCTGCTTGGGATGAGTAACGAGTTTCCACAGAATGTGGTACTATGGATTGGCCGTTCTTTAGAAGACACTTTCAATACAAAATCTATACGTGGGCAACTGATAGAGTTAAAAGAAATGAAGAAAAAACTCCAAGTATCTACAGTCAAAAGGAATTTCTATTTTACTGCTTGATTGTTTGGGTAATTTCAAATAACTTTTGCCTATAGATGCCATATACCAGTAGCAAAATTGCAGTCCTACTACCATTTATATCTTTTTAATGGAAAACACTTGTTAGGGATATTACTCATATTTGATCTTGAACTTTAAATTAAATGGAACAACCCATTGAGTAAAGAAGTTTTCGCAATGATTCGTTTTCGTCTTGTATATTTATTTATTCTATAAAAGCGAAAGTGGGCCCTCAGTACTCGCCTCTAAATCAGAAGTTCGGTGATACGATTCCACCATACAGCTGGTATATTTACATAGCGCTGCCATGGTTAGCAAAAAGACGCTATTTATCTACGAAAATCTCTACTAATTAAAGACACCGCCCTTCGGATTCGTCTAAAAACTGTAGGTCTCTGCTATTAATAGACATCTCCATGCTCCTCCTTTGGAGCGATGACCACAGTCAAGGGAAATCAATTTGTTTATTCAAACATACCCACAATATTTAGACTGCTGCCATATACTTCGATCTCTGATTAAATTATATAAATCTTAATAAAGTTTCATTAAAACAGCAACTAATAAAATCTCCCATAAAAAAAGAAAACCAGGGAAGTATTTTTTGATTGAGGAATACAGATAATGATTTAAATTATAAATTGATTATACATCAAGACACGTTAGGTCCGAATAAAAAAATGCAAAACCACGGTAATCTTTGCCTTTCGCAAAAGTCTCCTCGCAAAACACTAGTCAGTTACAGGCAAGCAAAGGCAGAACCTATACATCTTAAAGATCTCTCAAAGATGCGCTTGGATACCGGGTTTACAGGCCACAACCGACGTAAAAAGAAAAAAAAAAGAAATTACCATATACAATTACCAAAAAACGTACCCTTTTTAATTGGATCTCAGCGTTATCACAATTTTTTATTGTAAAAATTCTCAATAATGTAATATTCAAGATACAGTTAGAGCCAATCTGAGCATAAAACAGATCCCGATGCAGAACCTTAAGTACCTTATAGATCTTCCAAGGAGGCAATTGCATACCGGGCTTGCAGGCCACCATCGGTGTAGAAAGATGTGTATATCACAACAGGTCTATATACAAAGACCAAAAACTGCACCCTCTTAAAATGGATCTTAACGATGTCAAAATCTGCTTTAGCACAGATTGTAATACCGAAAATGATACGGATACCGGCAATGTGACTATAAGGTAAAATCTCAAGGTAATCTTAACAACTTTAAAGATCATCTAAAGTTGTGATTGGTAGACTTTGTTTGAAGGTCAACAACGGTGTAAAACATATTCATATAAAAAGATCAAAAATATCACTCTCTTCAAATGGGCGTTATCATAATCCATCTTATCAAAAATTTCCAACAGATGATTTCAGAAATGAAGTTTTGAAAAAATTGGCTATTATCCGGCAAATGATCTCTCAATTTACATGATTTCTAATAGTTTCACAGCATTTTGAAAATGTCAAGACATTTACTTAGCACAATGTAGTTCCACTTATTGAAAATCTTACAATCGCTACTGCATTGCTGAAGCACTAAATTAACCACCCTTTATAGCAAAGTTCAATCTTTGTTTGACAATAAACAAAAAGCAATCTAGTATATCACATTTTTTACAAAGTCTTAATCACCAACTTATCTACCAGCCCCTCTAGACGCTAGAGTATTAAATCTTCTGCATTCAAAAAATGTAACCCTCCGACAACGTATCGTTTCTTCTATTAAATTAACTAAATTGTAAAAATCAACTAAATCGTCAAATAAACGCCAAATGCCAGACACTAACTGCGGCGGCCAGCAACAAGTGCTTTTTATACGTTTCAGAACTTTTTGAAGGTACACCAAGTTCATGTCTAGACACTTAAAGACCCTCTACTCCCCCACCACACACACACACACACGCACACACATATAACCACATCCCCCCCCCTGCATGTATGCCTCATTTATCATGGCACGTGGTCATGATTCGTGCTGTGCATGCAATAAATTTCCAAATATTTTACATATTTGTGCATGGGTCCTGCATGTACTGCTGCTGCCGCTGCTCCTTTGCCACAAAAAGTTACGCGAACTTTAAAAATTTGTGGCTTTTTGATTTTATGATTTTTGCATCAAGTTTAATTTTACAACATTTTCTCTTTTTTGCGTGTTTATTTTAATATTTTGTTTTTTATTCTTTTTTTTTTGTATGTGAGAAGCCCAAGTTACGGGCATTTTGCATTTCGATATGATATGATCGTCATGTAATCCGGTTTGCGGGTTTTTTGCGGTTATTTTGATATTTTTTTTTTTTGGCAGCCCTTGTTGCTTTATTGCAGACAGTGATGGACTAGATGTACGATAAACTGCCAGCTTTTCGGCGGAATTTGATGTAGCTCAACTCTGTTAGTCCCACAAACGCTTATGGGCGCTGCTGCTGCCGCTGCTGCTCCTCATGCGCTTCATAATGGCTTAATAGAGCCATGCGTGTCCCGTCTAGCGCATATGATTTATGATTCATATCGTATATATAGCATACATATATATATATATGTACACACTCTATGGTTTCTGGGTGTGAAATTATGTCTGGTGCTTTCATGGAGTAAATTACGTCAAAAGACAGCAACCACATAACAACAGCGGCAACAACAGAATCTTGCACACATTTTGCACAGAAAAGCTTGTAAAGCATTTTCAGAACTAGAGCTACGCTCTGGAGCTACCCGGTTTGCTGATTAACTGATCTGACCATGGGCATGTGTCAAGCTGAATGCTAGTTAAACCAAAAAAGAGTTCAATGTGCTGGCGCAGTGGAGCAGTTTGATGAAAACTCCGACCGCAGCGTATGAGAAATGCAAATGTTTTTGTGACCAGTGTGACCAGCTCAAGTGCAAAACGTAGAGTTCGACGTAAGCTAGCATGAGTAAGTTTAAAATTTAAGAACTTTTAGTGCAAATTTTAAATTTAATTTTATTGTGTATTGCTAACTTTCAAGAACTCACTGAAACATATTAAACGTAAAAGTTAGTATTTAGTATGACTAGCCAATTTCTGCAAAATTTGCATATAATAGATTTGTCAATTTCTAGATTTATTTCCCAAATTTATCCCAGAGTTATCCCAGAGTTGGCTAAGGCATTTTACAGATATAAGTTCACTGCACTCTTAAGTCGGATCTCACCATAATGGAATTTAAAACAAAAACTAACAGGGAATTGGGCCTCGATAGCGTAGTGGTAGAGTACTCGCCTCAAAATTGGCAGTACTGTGGTTTGAATACCCTGCTGCGCTGGTATATTTAGTCTAGCACGCTATTTAGGAAACGCTCTGTCCGCAATTCGGATTCTGCTATAAATTGAAGCTCCCTGTTGGCTTCGAAAAGCTATAAATAGTTTTGTTCGAGGAGAATAACTTAAGCAATTATGTTAGTCAATTTAATGCACATGAAATAATGTTGAATTATGGGAAGTGAGTTTTGCGCTCTCTGCTCAGCTCTATTTAGAATAAAGATTTTGGCATGAGGTAGATAGAACTTGAACTATCATAGGCGGCTGAGGCAGTTTCCATTTAAATCCTTAAGTGGAGTACATTCAAGTTTTTCATGTCAAAACATTGTCCTTATACAATTAAAGTTCCATCTCAGCCATACCAAAGTTCCTCATTTGGCGGTAAGTGGAATCCAATGGGATTATTTCGTAAAACTCTAGCGGCCAATTAGAGAGATCATATATTGGAATACCTATTGAAATTAACTATAAATTAACCTTTTTTATAATATTTAAAGCCATCGAGTAGCTGCAATTGGTAAGGTGATCGAAACTTATGGGAAGAAAGTTGTTGGAAAGATGTTAGCCAAAAAAACGCACATAAATATGCTTAGACTTAGGAAATCAAACGATATTCATAAAGAGCGACAATTTTAAAAGGATGATTGATTATTCTACTATAAAAATTAATTTAAACAAAAATGTAATTATAACAAGTTACTCAAAGATGTACCTTTTCGCAATAGAATATCCGTTTTATATGCGAAAACTTTACCATAACGAAATAAGGGCCACCCTAAGACAATAAAAATGCACTCTCGGGAGCAAAAAAAAAGTTGCTAATTGTGCAATCCATTGGGATTATATGATAAAAGTATGGCGGAAGAATTTATTTGTTAAAATACCAATTTTAGTTCATCATAAATCAACGTTTGTGATCTTCCATAAAAATTAGTGCCATCGACGGCTTCAATTTATGAACTAATTCAAGGCAATTTCATAGACAAAGTCTACAAGAATATGACGGTAGTCTGATGATCATAAATCGTGAAATGTCAAAAATACATTCCATGTAATTAAAAACAACACAATGTTCTGATGAACGATTATTTGATTCATATATGATACAAAGTGACAACTGGTTTCAGAGATGACGCCTTTAGTAAACCCATTTCCATAAAAAAAGCAAAACCCTGTAAGATGAATTTGCAATTTGATGGTATGCCGATATTTTTAGATTTAATAAATAACTTTCAGGGCACAACAGAATGTGTATATAAACTAAAGGTCGTTTTTGTGACATCAGATCAAACTTAGCATTACTTATTTTTAAGTTTATTTGCTTACTTCGTGCAATAGTTCAGTGTGACCAACTTTCTAGAATATTTGTGGATACTGACGCACCTACTGTCTCATACAAACTTCCTACTACGATTTTGATTATGATTAGAACTCAACTCATAAAAAGATGTAGCTATTCCATTTCGTATAATGATTATTGAAAAGTTTGAACAGCTGACGTGTAAAATGTGTAAATTAAGACAACCTTTTTTCTTACCTAAACGAATTGTACTCCACGTGCCGCTGCAGCGCTTGATAAAGTGCGTACTATATGGGTATATCAAGTTGAGAAATATTTGTTTCTGGTTTTCGAGCTGATTGAAAATGCAAATAAGCGGAGAGTTTTTTTTGCCCAACAATTGAAATGCTATCACGTAATCACATAAATTTATAACGGAACTACTCAATTGAAAATTTCAAAATATCGAATCAATATGTAGCACATATATATATGAGGCAGTGGGTCGCCATTGACAGACCACGCACAGGAATATAACCAAGTCACACGCACTTGCAACCAACGACACATCGATGTGCATATATTATATAATATGTACAGTCAGCAATAATATTATTAGCACACGTTTCGGTTTTTATGTTTAAAGTTGCGCAATTTTACAAAAATATTTTTAATAAAGTAAAAAAAAAAACTTTTATTTATAGAAAAATTTATATTAATTTTTGAGTATATATTTTTCGTATTTATTTATCGTCAGTGGTGCTTGAAATAATTCGGCTAATATGTTTTCTTCGTTTAGAATTCTGAGTACAAATATTCTGCACGATACTTGCAGTTTTCAAAATATCGTATCAGTTGGTTTCACACTTATAGATTTTCTTACGATAATTGATTAGACAATACAATTTACGTAGCGCATTCCCTTTATCGAATGACCAATTAGTGCCGTATTGGCATTCTTACTGTGATGCTTCAAAAATATATATATTTTATTGCTATCTTTTATCTGAGTCATCTCTACATATTTCCCAGAGATATGCTTCGCCCCAGAGTGACAAACATATTTTCAGAACATTCCACGGTTGCGTTTAAATAAAAAATAGAACGATTTCTTGTAAATTCATTTTTGGTTTCTGCTACTTTTACTTATGTAAGTTCTACAGTAGACATCCATAACTGCTGAAAAGGATATAGAATATTTCGCGCAACTTATTTTTCAATGTATAATTATCCAAAAATCAGCAGTAGAGTTGCATACTATATTTCTAAATTACAAGAAATGCAGTAAGAATAAGTTGTTTTGTGTTAATCTTAGATTTAGGCGGCTTAACGAAAAAATTCGGTGAAAAACTTCGATGGATAATTAGCACAGAATTCGTGAAAAATGTCTATCCACACTTTCATAAGCTATAACTTAGACATCGAAAAACAGCGCAAATTAACTGTCGGGAGCAGAATAAGCTCTCCTCAACATAAATTCGATCATTCACAAAACAAGCGATAGGTCAATCGATAAAACATCGATAAATCAAGTAGTTGCCAGCCAAATATCGTATCTAAATTTAATCGATACCAGCGCCGCTATCGAGCATTGCTATCATATCAACACCCCATCGCTAACAATAATAATTTATACAAAACATTGTCATACAATTTCATAATAAATATAATCTAATAGAACACAGGTGACATAAATTAATGCCCTCCTCAAAACAATAACGCTTAGTCTATATTGCCTTCGACGCTAACTATCCTGCTATTAATCAATACAATTCGAAAACAATTTTTTGTTGTATAATTTCCAAAATTCGTTGAATAATCGTTAAGTGAAAAATAAGATTTTCCGATTGTAGTCTTTTTTTTGACAAACCATAACTCACGTAGTCTACCACTTGGTTGTAACTACAATAGAATATTTCTTAACTCTAAAATGAAAGGTATCAAAATATAAAAAGTTTGGGTAGGTGAGCAATGCAATAAACAAAGAACATTGCTAAAAATATTTTATTTTTTATAGGAAAAACAAAAATTCAATATTTATTTTATAAGGAAGTTAAAATTGTTATAATTTTTTAAGAATAAAATGTTTTCACACAAAACGTTTGTTTGAAAAGTTCTAAAAATTATAAAGAAATTAGTATTGAAATCTTTTAGGTCAAAAAAAAAAACAAAATTCAGCACAATGTGAATATTCAGAGCTAATATAAAGATAAAACTTGTTTTAAAAAAATTCTGAATTTATAATCTAAAAAGACATTAAAAAAGAAGTCAAGTCTTGATAAAGACAAAAATTTTCCTGATATATATATTAAAGTCTTAAAAAAGATTGCACAGAGATTAGTAGTATACTGAATGCTGATATAAAACCAAAGGTTTTCCTATAAGTTAATTTTCTAGGAATTTTTAAATTACGTTCATTTTACAGCATTTAGAAGTAGCAAAGTGAAGAATTATTCGATAAATGTAAAGAATTTCATTCGAAATGGTCTCAATTGTCTTGAGTAAAACAAAAAACCTAAAATGTTGTACAACTACGCAAAATGCTCTATCCAAATAATTATTAATTTTTCAAAGTTCAAAACATAAAGTCTTTAAAATGCTTAAATTTCGCCAAACATCTTACCTAACTCGAAATAGTACTTCTTTGAGAAACCTCCAAAACATAGTCTTCTCTGCGATGACCTCATTTTATTCCAATACTCAGCCTAAAACATAATATTTTTACATGTGCGCATATTTTTTGCACCAACTGTACCTGTAGCCAGTGCGTAATGCATAACAAAATGAACTCACGGTAGCCAAAAAACTACGCACGTTTGCCGCAACCGTTAGGCCCTGTCTCGGAACACCACCAAATATGTTAAATTTTAATTTTTTTTCGGCTTACAAAATAGTTGTAATAATCAACTGATTATGTTGGGTGCAAAGTTGGTTTTTTTTATTTTTATTTTTAGTTTTTCCATGAGAATTACTTTTGGCAGTGTTTCTTTCGAATATGCTAAGTGCCACGCCTTAAAACGCATCACAAACAACTTTTATTTTCACATATATCTGTTAGATACTTTTGAGATACTTTACTGCGTATGCCATGTATCTGTATCTTTGTATCTTCATATATATATTATAAGAGAATTGTGTACGTGAGTTACCGTACGTTTTAATAGTTTAAACAAATATTTAAAACGAATTACCAAAGCATACTGAAAGCACGCAAATTGCCTGGAGGTTAAAGCCAGCCCCGGCACAGTGGGCAAAATCTTTAAGTTGTGAAAGTAAATGTCAACGAACTTTGAAAAACTATAAAATTAGTAAAGCAAATATTTGTGCGATTCTTCGAAAAATAAACGATAATTTTGGCATGTTTTTATTTTTCTATTTTTTTTAAGTTTATTTCAGTTTTAGTGCAAATAATTTTTTTTTGATATTGATGAGATTAGAAAATTTAATTTTAATAAAATGTTTGATGAAAACTTAAATGATTAAGATTGAATTTATTTATATAAAAATATATATATTAAGTACAGATTTTCTAAGCATTGCGCTGCTATACAGCCAAGCAGTTATGATTCCCCTTGATCGCTCTCAAAAGGCTGAGCATAGGGTGCTTTTCCTAGGGTGCTGCTGGGTGCAATCGATCCACTGACCTTCCGATTTAGAGGCGAATATGCTACCACTCAGTCTGTCGAAGCACACGTACAACCAATTAATAATTCATTTAGGTCACAATTATATTTAAATCTAGAAACTGTTCAGATCAAGTCCTTAGCAATTTTTTAGTGAACCTAAAAAGTATTCCCACGTGTCCGATGTCCTCAAAGTATGTCTTTGAAACCGGTTATCACTTTTGACAAATGTTTATATCATTTTTATTTTTATCAGAACTACTACTACTATAAGCACTAGCGCATTTGTCTAGCACTGACATAGCTAGCAAACAAATTAACCTACCAAAATCTCTATTAATTAAAGACAGCGCTGTTCAGTTTGGGCTATGAGCTATAGGTCCCTGTTATCTTCGAACAGCTATTAATAGAGATACCTCCATGCTCCGCCTTTGAAACAATATCCATAGTCACGGGGAATACATTTATTTTATTTTTAAGCTGCATCAAAGTATTATTTACAGCAATTTCCATGACAAAAATTATAAGGCTTAAAGAATACAGTGCTCTTCTTCTTGTTTCCAAATTCTAACTAATCTTAAAAAATAATTAAAAAAAAAAAAGAAATAGAAATTTTTAATGATCAGCCCGAATATCAGCTATATAAATAGAAATCAGTCATGAGTTCTGGAAACTTTCAATTAGACAGAAATCTAAATTCTTATCATCAACTGACAGCGGCTTATTTATAGATGTTTTCGAAATGCATTACCGTTCACCTTCATTAAGTAAACTGACCTACCTTGTATTTGTTTCAAGTTGTATTGGCCACAAAGTCAAATACCTGCAAAAATATAATAAAAAAAATTAATTTTAACTGATTTTGTTAAAATGTTATTTCACATATAAGGTTGATTAATTTATGTGTGCATTTATTATAAAGGGTGATTTTTAGTAAAAATGTTTTTAACTTTTATTTGGCCAAAAACTAATTCAATTGAAGTTTCATTCCAAAGGTAGCTGACTTGTCTATTTCGAGTTACATTCTTAGTTCACCTCTTCAGTGTAAATTTTAAAAGAAGAACATTAATAATAATTAATATTAATATTATATACTAAGCCCGCAACGATCGGCGCACAGTTGATAGGAGGAGAAAATATATCAGAATTGTACCCAGCATATGCACCATTTGCAGTGCAGTCACTGTCGAGGCTTAAATTAATTCATCTTTTAATATTTAATTATAGCGAATTCTCTCGATTCTCATAAAGCTTTTACATATTTTTCTGAATTTTGAATTTTTTTTCAAATTAAAAAACAAGCGCCTAGAAAATCACCCTTTACATGGTAATTGCTGAGGCTTGTAATTGCTTTTGCCTAATGTTCATGCTTTTAATAGGCGAAACAAGAGAATCACTTGCAATAATTCGTTGGTATTTTCCTATACATCTATCAATCCAAAGTTCCTAGTAATCTCTGTGATCCGAGTAAACGAGGTACCCTGTCTCAGCATACCTGTAACTTTGTGCTGTAACTCCATGACTTATGAGAAATTTGTTCGAGGGTTTGGGATTTAGGTGTCCCTTCACCTATAAAATACGTCATTTAAGTTCAGAACGTTGTAACACGAACGAATATATTATTACAATCAGCCATATGGAAACTTGCAAAAACAGATATTAACAGTAAACTTTCGTCTGTTCTTTAAAACTAAATTCAAAGGTCGGTGGTTCGGTTCCACCCTGTAGTAGCTATAAATTTTCAACCCAGCATAAATTTTAAAATCATAAAAACTTCGAAAGTGGAAAACTTTCGTCTGTTCCATATAAAAAACAAAAACCGGAACCAAATTTTGTAAAGTTACTGACAAACTGACTTAAAGACACAATATTATTTACATTTAAACTTATTCCTATATTTTTTTGGAGTAATATATCTAGATACGTCTAGAAATATACCATGAAAATGCCACATCACGATGTTAAACTAATAGATTTTGGCTGATAGTCGTCGAACAACTATGATAATTATATTTTGAACTATATTTTCAGTAACAATCGTTTATTTTACTTATTCGAGCGTTACTAATGTGATCATTTTCTATAAAAAAATAGAACTAGTCTTAATTTCGATTTGACAATGGCAACGAATAGACTGTTCTTGGCAGTGCTGCTCTACTTGTGTCTAAATTTCATAAGCGAAAATGTAATATTAACTTTTAAAAAATTCGAATATACCCTAATACTTTTGATATTTTTCAGGATGCTATCATCTTTAAGATGACCAATGCCGTCTGTGAGTCGTTCAACAAATCTTGGGTCACTATAGATCATTGCCGCTTGAAGGCTTATAGACGGGACCGAAGCCTACTGACAATGATTGCCACAGTCCTGCATTCGGTGAATAATATATCGGTGCGTGCACAGATCTTTAAGAAGGCTAATGGCTATAAGCCTTGGTTGGTTGACTACACAGTTGATGGCTGCAAATTTGTCAAGAATCAAAATAATCCAATCATTAAGATAATTTGGGGTATATTTAAGGATTTCTCAAATATAAATCACAGCTGTCCCTACTATGTAAGTAAAGCTCTTAGTTTGCACAGAATGTGTAAGGAAACTTTAATAAATTTTCATTTTCAGGGTGTTCAAATTGTTAAAGATCTTTATTTGCGCAAGGAAAAGGTTCCAGTAATGCTACCAACTGGTGAATACGCATTATTTCTGACTTGGATTTTTTTTAACAAACCCGTTTTTATAACAAATGTTTACTTTACTTTCGTGGAGGATTTATGAAATTAAAATTATAATTCTTTATACAATACTACCCAAAGTCGGTTTAATGTATTCTTGATAGTTCTACACTCCTTGAGATCTTCACTCCTTATGATGTACACTTGTTGATTATGGAAGGATTGCTTATATGAAGTTGATGCCTTAAATATACCTCATCCAATATTCTTAGCTTAGCTTGCCACTTGTCTCTGATCTTGAGGTTGGTTTCCTTCAAATGTTTGGGTTTTATTTCGTTCTTAAAGAAAACCACTTAGGCTTGGGGTTTTCTTACTTGTGGTTTGGGTCTGGTTTAGTTCAACTGGCTTATAGTTACAAATTCGTCCAAGTGGCTTGGGTTTGATTTTCTTCTAGTAGCTTGGACTTAGTTTCATCTTAGTGTTTTGAATTTTTTTTATTTATATTCTTAGATTACTATTGCCTAACATTACCTGCTGTGAGTAACCCGAAAATGTTACTATATAAGTGTGTTTCTTATTAACTTGAACTTGACTTCGATTAACTTGAATATTATTTATCCGAAAGTTAATCCTGTGGCATTACATCTTAAATATGATTTCTGGCATATGACCGCTAGGCTGGTTCGAATGAATTGCAATCCGTATGGCAATGGACGTCCAATTTTCCAAGACTTTTTCCAAAAATTGCATTTTAAATCGAAAAAAACACCCTTTATATATATTCATAGCTATTGAAATATTATCAAAATGGTAGATAATTTAAATCTAAAAAAGCACCACACTTCCCAAATACTTTGCAAACATCATAAAAAAATAATAACGAAAACAAGAGTACCCTTATGTTAGCTCAGAATTGATTTTTATATATATCAGACTAGGTCTCAAGGGAAAGGAAGATTTTAAATTAAGGATTTCTGAAGCAGCGTAGTGGTAGCCTACTCGCCTCCAAACTCGATGATCGGTGATTCGATTACCCAAGAATAATTTTTAAAATCTGCACGCAATATATAAGTCTTGTAAATGTTATAATATTTATATGGAAACTTCCAATAACGGATATATGCAATAAACTTTCGTCTTTTCTATATATATAAATAGTTGAACAAGATCTTTTAAAGTTACTGGACAAACTGTCTTGAAGATATTATTTCATGCTCATTTAAACTTTTCTATTGCTTCGGTTCGGTATAATACGAACACACTAACTTTACCTTCTACGGGTTAAAAATTTATCATTCAAATTGTTGCTACTTAAAATTAATTGATTTTAAGTACAATATTAATATTTTTTAAATATTTAATTTACTTTTTGGAGCGTTACTAATATGAGCATATTCAACGACAAATATAACTTATCTTAATTTTCATTTAGCAATGGCAAGGATTGGACTGTTTTTGGCAGTGCTGCTACAGCTATATCTGAGTTTTTTAAACCAAAACGTAACTTTAACTTTTAAAAATTTCCGATACTTAATACTTTTTTGTTTTTTAGGACGCTGTCGTCTTTAAGATGACAAATGCCGTCTGCGAGTCGTACAACAAATCTTGGGTCACCATAGATCATTGCCGCTTGAAAGCCTATCGACGGGACAGAAGCCTGCTGACAATGATTGCCACAGTTCTACATCCGGTTAATAATATAACCGTACACACACAGGTCCTTAAAAAGGCTAATGGCTATAAGCCTTGGCTGGTTAACTACACAGTTGATGGCTGTAAATTTGTGAGGAACCAAAATAATCCAATCCTCAAAATGATTTGGGGAATATTTAGGGATTTCTCAAACATAAACCACAGCTGTCCCTACTATGTAAGTGTGGCTCTTATTTTACGGAGAAAATAATATAAATATATTTTCATTTTCAGGGCGTTCAAATTGTTAAAGATCTTTATCTGCGTACTGAAAAGGTTCCCGTAATGCTACCTACTGGTGATTATGCATTATTTTTTACGTGGATTTTTTATAACAAACCCGTTTTTGTAACAAATGTTTACTTTACTTTCGTGGAAGATTTTTGATATTATATTTTATAAACTTGTACCGATAATCGATAATACTTGTTAATATCAAAAACACATTAAGAGTTAATTTACTTAAATGTCGGAAATCAAAAATGAAATAAAAATAAATGTTTTACATTTGACAAAGGTAATCACTCCAAAAGCGGAGCATGGATATATCGTTATAAATAAGTGTTCGAAGGGAACAGGGACATTTAGTGTATAACTACTTCTCACAGCAGTATCTTGAATTAATGGAGATCTACTTCGATACATAGCGTCTTTTTAAGAAAACCTTATGAAATTACAAAAATGTACTCTTTTACTTCAAAACCAAAATCAATCCTTGTTATTCGTCTAATTCAATAAACTATAACTCTAATGGGAGTGAGGTATGCCACGCCGAAAAACTCAAATTCCAATAAATCGTTATCGATAACCTTTGAATACGCATAAAATTTCGAGGAATGACCTTTATTTTCTATTATATCATGATACATTATTATAACTAGCGATAAATGCATACTTTTGATTTTTCTTAAAATGAATTTTGGGAATATATTAGATTAAAAGGCTCAGTAGAATGATAGATACGAAAAAAAAATTTAAAATCTCTAATATGAAGATTTTAAACTTAAGACACTATTCTTTCAAAAATATATGTCTCAGTAGCGTATTGCACTGTGCAACACTGATGGCCTAGCACTAGCAAACTAGCATTTACCTAGAGAATTAATTACAGACCCTGGATTCGGTTATAAACTGTAGGTCACTGTTCTCTCATGCCACGCCTTCGGAGCGATGACCATAGTCCAGGGAAATGCATTGAT
This sequence comes from Chymomyza procnemis, assembly GCA_035046065.1. NCBI lineage: Eukaryota > Metazoa > Arthropoda > Insecta > Diptera > Drosophilidae > Chymomyza > Chymomyza procnemis. Next base: position 3,943,630 of record JAWNOJ010000026.1, read on the forward strand.
TTTTAAATTTCATATTGATATACTTTGCTTACCACAGTTCACAATTCATACAAATTGTTAACGAATATTTGAAATACTTTGCTTAAAATTCACAAGTGAGTAAGCCATGATAATGTTTATAACCAATTATAACTAATTTGTACATTTTGTATATAGAACACTACAGTTTTGATGGGTTTGGGCATAAAACAATTTTTTTGATTGAGTTTTGGGCATCGTCAATTTATTAGCCCAATTATATTTGTCGGGAAAACTTATAGGGAGTATTCTGTTGATCTATTCGAATTCGGCTACATGAGAAACAGTAAACAGCTTTTCAAAGGAAATGCATTTTACAACAATTTTCATAAAAAGCCAAATTAAAATTTTGTTAAAGATAATAAAATAATCTTTATTCCATGTAGATCTCGGTTGGATAGTGGTACACGCCTCTCAACCGCAAGTTCGGTGGTTAAATCCCACCCTACAACACTGGCATAGCATAAGTAGACGCTAATCTTTATAAATAGGACCGCTGTTCTCTTCAAACAGCTATTAATAAAGATATATCTATGCTCCGCCTTTGGAGCGATGGCCATAATCAAGGCGAATAATTTCGATTTTTTATGTTAAAAAAAAGGACATGGCTCTATCAATGACAGCATCACTTGTTTATCAAGCATAGTATTTGCTCCAGAAATTGTGGAGTTTTTGTATATATATTTTAGGCAATTTAATTTAAATGATTTAAATTTAAATGACTTAAATAAGAGTTGGGCATAGACCAATTTGGGATACCCTATATCACAATCGGTTATATTGCTGTAACAGTGCTAAACCAACAAAAACTGACTTTTTTTGCATTGATAAATTTGATATAGTCACTCGAGTTTAGCCAAATTTTGTACCGTACAAGCAAATACAAGAGACCTTGAGAATACCAGACTGGTAGTAATGTATTCAATATCAAAAGAAAAATAACATATTTTGCAAACTTGTATTATTGACCTTCAAATTCAAGGCCGTGATTGTTTATAATTATAAAATAATTCGGGAATTCATCGTTGTTATTCAGAGTATCAAAATATTTCGGGAATTTCGAAATTTATTGAGATTATTGAGTTTTGCTGACCGAATCGGGCTATGGCATACTACTACTATGATATAAGTCGATTTTGGATGAGGGTAGTGTTTGCAGAATGATCTGCATATATTTCAAATATTTATTAGAAAAACTCACGTGGCTTCATTGACATTCCGATTTTAGGCAAATTTCTTAACAAACTTTCTTGATATTTTCACACCAGCATTATACAATTTTCGATTTCTTCGGAATCCCAACTTTTAACATCATTTCTTTCACTGCCTATATGCACTATGATGCATTTACTATACTCTTACGATAATCTAATTTTAAATTTACTTTTAATTTTTATAATTATGATGACTGTATTTGCACTAAACGCAACTGATACGTAATAAAACTTTAAACAAATTTAAAATAAATTTACTATTTCCTCACTAACATATACGATGAGACATACTTGGCTGACTTTGGAACTGCTACTACTACTGTATCTCATTTATCTAAGACAAAATGTAATTTGATATCAAAAGATTTGCCGGCAAACTCATTTATCGTTCTTTAATTTTCTACTTCTTTGCAGGAGTCAGTTACCTTTAAAATGACAAACGCCGTTTGTGAGTCCTACAACCGTACTTTCGTTACCATAGAACATTGTCGTCTGCGCGCCGTACAACGCAACAAAACCAATTTTAATCTCAATTTAACAATCTTATATCCGGTGCGTAATATATCTGTACGTTGGCAGGTCTTTAAGAAAGCCAATGGTTATAAGCCTTGGCTGGTGGACTACACCGTCGATGCTTGTAAATTTATCAAACATCCCAATAATCCGTATATCAAAATAATTTGGAGCATATTCAAGGATTTTTCCAATATTAATCATAGCTGTCCCTATTCGGTAAGTAGGGGATTTCGTTTATAATGAATGAAAGATATCTCTTTAAAAATTCCGATTTCAGGGCGTTCAAATTGTTAAGGATTTTTACTTGCGCCCCGAGAAAGTGCCAGTAATTCTACCCACTGGTGATTATGCATTATTTGTAACTTGGATATTCTATAATAAGCCCGTATTTGTGACCAATGTTTATTTTGAATATGTGGAAGATATGCAAATTTTGGGCAGAAAATAATAAAAATTAAAAACGATATTATTTTTGACGGAATACTATATTGCAGTTTTTGGAATTTTGTTCACAACCACTAACTTTTTGGAAAAAATTTTTTAAAAAGATTTTTCTTTGCGCAATACAATATTTCAGCTTCTTAAATTTGGCTCAAGATCTTTAACTTTTTGGAAGACTTTTGATAGTTTTTCTTGCGTAACTTATTTTTCTCAGTAGCAGAGCCAAAGCAGACGGATCTGTAACAAAATCTAGAAAAAATAAGGCTACGGTCGTACAATACAATTTTGAAGTGTTTTTTTCAATCGTGCAGCCTCGTAACTAGTGGATAATGTATTGTATTACTAAACATGAGGTCGTGGGTTCAAGTCCCACTCATGGCATGATACTTGACCATTTTAACGTTTCTCTTAAAAATGCTTTTCTACTTAAGAGAGAGCATTTTTTCAGAGACAGAGCCATTCAACAATTTCGGCAACTCCCTTGCCACATTCCTCACCCCCTCACCAGTCTAAAGGGCGGACTCAACGTAGAATCAAGCCTCATTCATCGTTTTGCCGAGTGCAGACTGTACCGCTTAGCCTTTCCACGCTTATAAAATCTACATGTCATGTCACAATAACACCATAAAAAAACAATAATGATTGTAGACGCCACTTCCAGAAGATGTCAGATAGCAGCCCCATCACTGGTATAAGTCGCATTTGGCCAATCACCATTTCGATGGAAATACCAACCGATTACAGAAACCGAAACAAGAGAATTAAACATAAAACGGCTCCCTAAACTCGATGATGACCATAGGCATTTGGAAAACGAACACGAATCAGACAATGGAACGTTAGAACCCTTGGAAGACCTAAGGCGCCCTGCAGAAGATTCATTCATCAAGAACTGTCCCAGGCGAACACAACATGGGCCAGAGCTACACAGACTACGCAAAAACAGGGTTCGATAGAGGGTGCTAGGGAGAGACCCTAAAATCCTAAGCGAAATAATAACAAAAAAAAAAACTGGGACAGAGCTAGACAGACTGCGCAACAGTAGGGCTCGATAGAAGGTGCTAGGGGAGACCCTAAGTTCCGAAGCGGAATAATAAAGAAAAAAAAAATTTCATTCGTTATAAAAATTAAGAAGTTCTGTTCTGTAAATTCGTAAATTTTTCGACTTTCTGGATGCCGCCGTATTCTAAGCCTCCGGAGCCAAAGCCTGCCCAACGCTGCTAATTAGTGTTGCCATCGCCATCCATACAGAACTCGACTAGGTTTCAATGCCCACAACGCTTAAATAGATTTCGCCAATGTTTTAAATACTCTGCAATTAGAACTAATTGAGACTATAACCAGAATCATTATGCTGTAGTAATGATTAATTAAAAAAAAATCCATTTGAGGCGTTACTAATGGATATATAGTGGAACATTTGTTTTTATTAATAAATCATTTCAAAAACTACTTTCACAATGAAAACAACTTGGCTTGTTTTTGCAGTATTTTTTCAGTTCTATCTCATATCTGAGAATCTAAATGTAAATTAGGCCAAAAATATAAATAAAAAGTTCTTGAACTCACATAACTTATCGTTTACTTTTTCAGGAGGCTGTTGTTTTCAAAATGACAAATGCCGTCTGTGAATCCTACAATAAATCTTGGGTGACTATAGAGCATTGTCGCTTAAAGGCAATTGCAAGGAATAAGACGGTCTTTAATCTAAAACTCGATGTACTGCAACCGGCGCATGAAATCTTTTTACGCCTACAGGTGCTGAAAAAGGCCAATGGCTATAAGCCCTGGATTATGGACTATACCATAGATGCCTGTCAATTTGTCAGACATCCCAATAATCCATCGGTCAAAATGATTTATTCTCTATTCAAGGAATATTCAACAATAAATCATAGCTGTCCGTATTATGTAAGTCGAAATAGTACAAATATTATAATTTTTTTTTTCATATTTTTTGTATTTGTAGGGCATACAAATGTTAAAAGATTTTTACCCGCGCGTTGACAAAATGCTAGTGCGCTTACCAACTGGAGACTATCTACTGCTTATGACATGGAGTTTTTCCAAAAACCCCGCATTTGTAACTAACGTTTATTTCTCATTTGTAGAGGATTTTTAAGCTCTGTAAAAATCTTTAAAAATTACAAAGCGTTTTACTTGAAAATGTTAGCAGAACTTCATTTAGAAAAACTATATTTTCAGAACTGAGAGCATTCCAAAATAAAACAAAAAAATAATTTAGAACAAAACAACATGATTTTGCGATTATAAAATTAATAAACAATTACCTATAAAAGCAGGCGTAACTAATAGTACACATAAGCAGGCTTGTCACGATAAGGTAATCATTTTTAAAGCGCTTCTCGCCATGAAAACTACCAAACGTGCTTGGATCTTGCTCTCACAAATAAGTCTAATTTTTTTATACCAAAATGTACGAACAACTCAAATATATTGAAAAGCTTATAAAATATATTGCATTTTTTTTAGGAAGCTATAGTCTTCAAAATGACAAATGCCGTTTGTGAATCCTACAACGAATCTTGGGTGACCATCGATCATTGTCGTTTGAAGGCAATCGCTCGTAATAAGGCGGCCTTGAATATCAACGCTACTTTTCTACATCCGGCTTATAATATATTTTTACGCGTACAAATACATAAAAAGGCCAATGGTTATAAGCCCTGGCTGGTGGACTATACCATCGATGCTTGTAAATTTGTCAAGAATCCCAACAATCCATGGCTTAAAATGATTTGGTCTCTATTTAAGGAATATTCCACTGTGAATCATAGCTGTCCTTATAGTGTAAGCAATATAATATATACAAAATTTCTTCATATTTATTAAATTTATCTACACTCCCCCCATCAATCAGGGTTTACAAATGGTCAAAGACTTTTACTTGCGCTCTGACAGACTACCCGTAGTATTGCCAACTGGTGAATATGTGCTCTATATGACGTGGAGTTTTACCAAGAAACCTGCATTTGTTACCAACGTTTATTTTGTTTTCGTAGAGGATTTATAATAATTTAAACAAAATATGTTATATGGCAGACGTTCTTCTGCGTAAAATCGTGTAAAATACATACAATATGGTTTTTAATATTTTCAAGCTGTTTTCTTGGTCGATTAAGTTGATCAAAGTGCGTTTGTCATTATAAAATGGTGATAAATAATTTCGAATATTATATAAACATAAAAAAGAGCGATGCACGGTACCTGTGGACGGCTATACTTTTGAAGTTGTTAAGGAACTTACGTCAGCCTGGAGTTAAAGCGAAGAATCCTAGCTAATATCTCTCTCGATCGTTCAAATTCTCTCTACAATGTGCTCCTCCTGGCCGTGCTCTTGTATGGCGCAAAAGCATAGATTGTGTAGCTGCGCTTGCAGTGTTCGAGAGAAAAATTTTTGGCGTAATCTTTCAACTCTTTCGTGTCGGGGACGTCAGTCGCATCCGAATGAATCATAAGCTGTAGTAGCTCTGCAACGGCATACATGTTGTTCCTGTCGTTTGTATGGACGAAGACGCTCCAGCACTAAAAGTTTTCGTTGGGAGCAAGCAAAGTTCAATTGGAATGACCCAGTAGAGTAGGATCTATCTTTGATTGAAGTGACCAAATGAAGAAGGCGCGCATAAAGTGTTCGAGAGAAAAATTCTTCGCAAAAACTTCGGTCTTCGGCTTGGGGACAACTATCCTATCTGAATAATCCATGAGTTGTATGAGCTCTAGAACATAGATGTCATTAGTTCCGCCATGTCGTTCTTATGGACCGCTTTTTCCATGCGAAAGTCGACGAAAGAAGTCGAAGTGACCGATCAAAGCTTTGATAGAAACCAAGTGGACAAGCACCTATATTCCCTTGGAGTAACCAACGGCAAAAGACGCTCGCAAAGCAGGGGTGCCTGGTGAGAGTTAGTTTGGTCAGCTCTAACCCCATAAGGGGTAGGTTGGCCAAGGTAAATAGCTCTTAAAACTCTTTTTAAATCAAAATAAAAAGTTCTTCAATTGTTTTTCAAAATACAACGCGAGACAAAAATGAAATAAAATTTTTGGTTTTTATTTTTAAAATATTTCTTTTAGAAGAAAAATATTAAGATTTGTCCCAAAAAAATACTGTTTCTGTTCGCGTTGATGTTTAGCAATGTACGACTTTACATGAATTTTGTCTAATGCCAAAGAATCGACACTGTTTTCCAATAATTGTATTACCAGCAAATGCTTAATCGACATACCATCATTCATCATGCACAATAATACTCAGAGTTTCCCCAATTATATAAACGTATCATTATTTCAATCAAATTTTCTCAATAAATGTTTTCCATTTTTGGAAAAATCCAAGCGTAACTGATGTATCCATCAAACCAATTTCCATGAAAAAAATAACTAAAGTTTAGTGATACAACGAACTATTGCGATGAGAACAACATTTGCTATTTTGACAGTTGTGCTGCAGATTTCCCTAATCTTTCACAATGTATGAAAGTATCAACAACAAAATTCAATAGTTTCTCAAAACTTTATAATTAATTTCGATTTTCTAGGAAGCTGTTATGATGAAATTGACGAATGCTGTCTGCGAGACCTTCAACAAATCATGGGTGACCATTGATCATTGTCGCTTAAAGGCGATACGCAGAAATCAAATAGTTTTGAATATAAATGTCACAGTTTTACATCCGGCAAATGAGATCTCGCTGCATGGTCGATTTTTAAAGAAAGCAAACGGTTACAAGCCCTGGCTTTTTGACAAAACCTTTGATGCCTGTGAATTTGTACGACATCCCAATAATCCTATTGTAAACTTGATTTGGTCATTATTTAAAAATCAATCATCGGTTAATCATCCCTGTCCGTATAGTGTAAGTATTTTAATCAGCTAGAAAGTTACCGGAGTTGTATTTATTTTTGATTTTTCAACTTTATAGGGCGTGCAATATGTAAACAATTTTCATCCACTTGCTGATAGGCTTCCTTTAATTTTACCAACTGGAGAATATGCTTTATTTATTACCTGGATATTCTCGCAAAAACCAATATTTACTACAAATGTTTACTTTACTTTTGTAGAAGATCTAAATTAGAATTTGCATTTATTTCAGTTGCTTCAAGCCCTGCCAATAATATGCAAAACTATGATATATAGTATTCTTAATTATATTTTATACAAAAAATGGTTAAATGTATTCCAACAATAAAATTAAGAAGAAAAATAAACAATTAATCTCTCACTGGAGCGCCTCACACTTTTATGATGTCGAAAAAAGTTTGTTCAAGGTACAATGATAAGTTCAATGGAGTTGGTTTATTTTGTGTATCTTTAAATTTAAGATATCATTATCAAATTTAAGAAGTTAGCGATTTGTGTTCAAACATTTTACAAAATTCTATCGGTATATTATAATTCTATAGAAACTATTTGGTTTTTATAAAAATCGATTTAAAAGTTCCACTGCTTTGGATTAAATAAATAACGTATCTCTAAGACTTACGACTGCAAAACCAAAGGAGCGCCAAATTGCACAATTATTTATTACGATATGATATGAGATTATATATAATTTTCATAAAAATTCAGTCGACAAAGACGAAGAAAGTTTGAAAATTTTTAAGGATTTCAATTTCTTAGAAGTTATTAACTAGATTAAAACTTAAGAACGCGCTACAACTTTATCCGCACAGCTCACAGTTGATACTGAATGCACTGACGCTTTAAGTCTTCAAAAATCGAGACGCTTTGTACTTCATTTATAACTTACCAACTTAAGAATTAGACGATATCATTTTTTTCCAAAGTTCGCGCTTTAATATCTCTATCAAAGCGCTTATCTATATCTGAGCGTATTATCGGTTATCATTGCAATGATTGTCGCAAATAAATCTGGTCATATATTCTTAGCCCATAAAAGCAAACTCAAAGACTGTAAATTGATCGTGATTACATGGGATTTGCCGCTATTATATCCAATTCGTTTTTGAAGTAATAAAATATATTTTCTGCAGACCCCCCCTATGATGATTAGTATGTACCATTCAAAATATTACTCATCGAAATCGTACGATATTGAGATAAAATTCGACATGAATAATTGGTTCGACATTTGACTTTATTGAGGGTTCAATGTCGCAGGAATTGTTCTTTCGATCTTGTGCTACTTAATTTTTATAAATCAGAAGTAACTACTTTTCTATATAGCAAATATATTTGAATGTCTTTGGTGGCAGTCAAAGTGTGCAGGCTGCAAAGCAGACTACTTTAAAAATATCCAACTGCGGAGCCTTGCCATATTGACATTGGTAGTGAACAGTGATCTACAATTCCTAGCGGAATTCTAATGAGATTTTGCTGAAAGTTGGAATCGAACCATCAACCTGCCGAGATCCACAATAAATAAAGACTATATTTTAATTCGGCTTTTTTTCAAGTATTATTTGACTATGCCGTCATCGCTCCTAAGTCGAGAATAGCTGTGCGAAGACAACACGGATCTACACTTTATGCTTAAGCCGAAATCGAATTCGTGAACAGAAAAATCAATATTAGTTTTTTCGACAAATATAATTGGGCTAATAAATTGACGATGCCCAAAACTCAATCAAAAAAATTGTTTTATACCCAAACCCATCAAAACTGTAGTGTTCCCTATACAAAATGTACAAATTGGTTATAATTGGTTATAAACATTATCATGCCTTACTCACTTGTGAATTTTAAGCAAAGTATTTCAAATATTCGCTAACATAAAAATCAATGTATTTTCCTGGACTATGGTCAACGCTCCGAAGAGAGAAGAGTGACCTACATAACATCTAAATCGAGGGATGTAGAGCAACTGCAGAACTTCGCGGGAGACACCTCTCAAGAGACACAGTAATTCAAGGATCCCGAGGGTATGACCTAAATTGAGAGAGTTGTAGCAATTCAAGGCTCTCGAGGGTAAAATCTTAATCGAGAAATTTTTAGCAAATTAAGAATCTCGTGGGTAACACCTAATTCGGGAGATTTATGGCATTTCGAGAATCTCGCCGGTAACGTCAAAATCGATAGATTTGGAAAAATTTAAGAATCTCACAGGTAACATCTAAATAGAGGAATGTAGAGCAATTGAAGAACTTCGCTGGGTGACACCTCTCAAGAGACATAGTAATTCGTGGATCCAGAGGGTAAGACCTTCATCGAGACACTTATAGCTATTCGGAACCCGTGCGTAAGACCTAAATCGAGAGATTTAGAGCAGTTCAAGAATTCCGCGGGTAACACCAAAATCCAGAGACTTTGAGCAATTTAACCTTATCTTATATGTTTGAAAAAAGACAACCGAAAATTGAAAAATAAAGGTTTATAAATCGAGCTATTTTGAAGTTTAGTCCAATATTTGAATAGCTTATTGATGCACTCGTTCAGAGACTTTTGTGGAACTGCGTCTGAATGAACGAAGTACGCAGAGCAGACAATTTCATTACAAAAAAGTAACATTTAATTAATTTTATAAAGTTTTCGATACATATTGAAAATCTTCATATTTGTTATGTTTCTATAATTATGTTAATTATACCATTATAATAGTTGTCTGTTTACCCATTATTTTTTTCGGATAACTATCTTTGCTCGTGTTAATTACATATCACAATATGAAAATAATACACGTTTTGAATATTACAAAACTTATGATAGGCCTAATGTGTTTGCGTCATTAAAAACAATATTCCGAACTCAGTCAGTAATGACTCGATCCAAAACATTATAAAAACATTCATTCGACTTTGAAATAGCTCTTAAATCCGTCCCAATTTCTATAGTTCTGCTATAAAAATACATTTTTCTATGTTCTAATATGCTTACGCATTAAAGGATTTACTAAATACTTTTTAAATTAATATCGATGTTCAATTTAAATTAACTATTGAATATAGTCAATTTTGCTTTCAACAGATCGTTTATTAAAAATTAAGCCGAAATGTATTTCATTCCATAAAAACCCAAAGCAATGAGAGCAACGTTTTTAGCGCTGCCATATTTGATACCGCTCCTGCTAGTGATCTTAAATCAATATGTACAAAATAGTTTCGAAAAGTTTTAGAATAACTCCCATAGTATTTCGATTATTTTCAGGAAGCTATCGTTTTTAAAATGACAAATGCGGTTTGTGAGAGCTACAATAAATCCTGGGTTCGCATCGATGAGTGTCGTCTGCGCGCTATACGCCGTAATAAGACCGTACTCAATATAGATCTAACATTTTTACATCCAACCTCCGATGTGCACTTGAATTTAGAAATTTTGAAGAAAGCAAATGGTTACAGGCCCTGGCTTATAAATATCACCTTTGATGGTTGTAAATTTTTAAAGAAAAATAATAATAAAATTGTGCAAACCATACATGGTTTGTTTAAAAATGTTTCCATCGTAAATCACACGTGTCCCTATGAGGTAAGTTGAACTATAGGCGGTGTTCGATTTTTAATACAAAATTTCAATTTTTCTTAGGGCCGTCAATTGGTTAAAGATTTGTATCTTAGTCCAAATAGTATACCCACAACGATACCCACCGGCGATTATTTATTACTTATGAAATGGATGTTCTATAAGAATCTACAATTTTCCACAAATGTATACTTTCTATATACGAAGGACTTGAGGCTTATGTAAAGCAGTTTTGTAAGGGAAAATGCAATAAGTCTATCTATTGCATAAAAATCAGTTGTGATGCCGCTCGTCCATATATATCGAACCTCTGAGAGCAAAGCCAGCAGGTGGCCAAGCCCCCTAGTATATAACTTATTTGTTGTATGTGACGCTTAAACACGAAAAAAAAATTTAAATAAAAAAAACTGAATTAATAATTAAGCCCCCCAGGTAAACATCTTATTTGTTTTATAAATAATGAAAAATAATTTAAATAAAAAAAAATGAACTAATGATATGTGTCAAACTTACTTGTTACAACGCTTTTCCTGTACAAGTTCCAACTAAAATGAAAATGAAAATAAATTTAGTATATAAAATCCCAAAATGTGTTAACATTTTTATTTTAATAAAAAATTTTAAAAATGTATAACGGAGTTCGAAGAATCAGGTTTCTGTGCATTTCCTTTAATTATTTCTTAGTGAAATTTTTGTTGTTTGTCTCGGTAGATATATTTATATCTATCTAGAATCCTGAACTTAAGGCGTATTTCGAAAATTAAGAAACTCCCAATCTAAAATAATTGTTATTAAAAATAAAATATACACTAAATATTTAAAAATATATTGAAGTTTCAAAAAATCTAAATAATGTAGAGAGGTTGTAGAGAAATTCATTCAAAAACTATTGCATTGGAACTGATATTTTCCCGAGAACAAATGCGCCATAGATAGTAAAGATTGTACACTTTACAGCTTTCAAGAACTAGGCATAAATATGAACGGATAGACGGACGTTCAGATTGTCAGATAGACGAACATGGCCTAATCAGCATTAGGTGTTCTTAAAATCATTTTGGCATCTTATATTTTATAAATATATTAAATGCATGATGGCAATTTCGAAATAATTTCTTTTACTTAAAATAAAATGCAGTCTACTTTATTAACTTATTTTTAATAGCTCTGCCGTTTAGACAATATTGATAATATTTAAATTAAATGTTGATTAACATTTATGAGCTCATCTTAATTAAGTTTTAATTATATAGAAGAAATAAAAATATCGATGTGTAAGATTCTTTGAGATTTCCAAAAAATGTAATCAACGAATAATAATATAGTGCAAAGAAATAGGCCTGCCATCTTATTAGGGAATTCCCATGGGAGCTCTTGAGTTTGGCTCTTGAAAGTTAGAGATCCATGTAAGAAAAAATATAAGCTATTCAACAAATTCTACAAAAATTAAGAAAACTCTTCAGAAATATGAAATTTTTATATCTACAAAATGTAAGTTTGATAACACTTTGTAGATCTGAAACTTTCGTAGTCTTTAGCAGTTTCCATTGTTTTTGTGGAAATTCTTTTATTTTACTACAAATTATTTTTAACATTTTAATTTTTTTGTAATATAATTTATATTATCTATAGGTTACATTTTAATGACTACGTCTTTATGTTTGTACATGTACACAGGTTTGAATTTATCCGAAAATAAATACCACAATTTATTTTCAACTAATCTTAATATAAGCCTCAGAGTACAATATTGATTTACCATTTCAGTGTGGATTTTTAGAGAAAAATAGCGGAAAAGAAGGGAAGTAATCTTCCCAAACAAGTACCAATAATTTATTAAAGAAAACGTTATCTCAAAGTTAGAGAAAATTTAAAGGAAATGTCTCTGGTTCTTTCAAATGTGCAGTTTTGAAAAAAAATGTGATTTCGAACTTTCGAAAGAAATAGATGTAGAATCAATATTTCTCAGAATTTGTTAATGGCTCAGGACGATAAAAAAAATTAGTGTTTTTTTTCTAAAATCAAAGAAAAATGTGAAACTAATAAAAAGCTTCTGAGAAAAACAATAAAAAATATGTTTCAAAACTACACAGCTTTATATTGATAATTCCTGTGTTTATAAGATTATCGTTTACCCCAAAATAAGGAATAATTACAACCTTGATAAGGATGCACTTTGCTCTTAACTAGTTCAATTTAATAACTCAAAACTAATTTGTTTGAAATGTGGAAGTATGTAGTTCTATAAACAGGAATCAATTGTCATAAAAATTAAACTTAAAAATGCTTTTTTTTCCTTAATCCTTAATTTAAGAATGTTAGAATATTGACGATTGTTATTCGTGCCACTCTTTAAAGATACTTCAGAATCCAGCCTAAAATCAAGAGACCAAAAAATTTTGTTGGTTCTTTCGGTAACGTATGTCCAAGCACTCCGGATTTTTTGCTTGAGATCTCTGAAATATGCAGAGGAGGAAAGTTTTGGTAACAAATTCCCAAAATCGAAAAGCTGTCCCATTTTCTTTGACTATACTATGCTTTCTTTTTAGTTTGATATCCTTTGAAATATGACGAAGACAAAAGTTTATCAACTGTTTTTTATCTTATTTTACACAAATGTTTGGAATCGCTATATCCAAATAGTTGACATATTCGAGCTCAGACAATACTTTCCAAATGCCAATTTAGACATTGATTTTAGGGTTTGTTTACTTCAATATCGCAATTTTAAAGAATTAAAAATCAATTATTAAAAATGATTTCAAATCCATTAGTTGGTACTAAAGCTGAAACAAATTGTTTTTCCCCCCATACGATTGAAAACCAAGTCATGGGCACAACGTGGACATACATAGTGTTATTTTTAACAATAATAACTTTTCTAAAACATAATGTATTTCACAATTGAAGTCCAATCATTTAAATAAACTAAAAGTTTCAAATTTATTTTATAATTTTAGCATGCCTTCCACTTCGTAATGACCAAGGTGATTTGTGAGACCTACAATGAGTCTATGGTAACCATAGATTATTGTCGCCTAGAAATGGACAATCACAAGCGAAGGGTGCTCAATATGAAACTGAATATATTGCATCCGACAAATGATATTTTTCTACGAATGCAGATTAAAAAGCAAAACAAGGGCTTCAAGCCCTGGCTAGTCGATTATACTGTGGATGCGTGTCAGTTTCTAAGGCGCAATAACAATATGCTGGTTAAGATTGTCTGGAATCTTTTTAAGGACTTTTCCAACGTCAATCATACCTGTCCTTATGGAGTAAGTTCGACAACATTTAATATTACTCAAAGAGGTGTCGTATTTTTTGTAACCAATTTATAGGGCGTGCAGATTATCGACAGTTTTTATCCGCCCAATGAAAGGCTACCCATGAAGCTACCAAATGGCGAGTATGGTTTACTTATGACATGGATGTTCTCCAAAGACAAAAATTATGCCAATTTAGCGACAAATGTATTCTTTGTCTATAAAGATGATTAAGCTTAATCCTAAATGAAAAACTTTTTTGTAATTGTACATTTTAAAAATTATAATATTTTTGTAAATTAATTTGTTATTTTGAATTTTTTGGAGCATATGATCTCATTTTTTTAGTAACCAAAAATTTACCACAAACTGAGCATTTTTAATAAATTTTTAATTCAAAGTTTATAATAAGCACACAGTACTTTATATCAAATAAAATGGCTATTCCAGAAATAAAAAAACGGAGATATCTCTGAAATGCTATTCACAATATTAGAAACGAGTGAGAAGCCGCAAAATCAACTGTGACAAACATAGTTCCTTCAAAAATTCTGGCCTTATGATGCATAATTAAAAAAAAAACATAGATTGTTGATTATATGCTACAACTAATCGTCAATCAATTGGCGCTAATTGAGCTATAATCCTATTGGGTAAAAGTCTTAAAAGGCATAGTATATACAATCGACACGAATATTGATGCCCAACTCCTAGAGCGACTAACGATAACTCCTCCTGGACCCTGCAGATACTCTATTACAGGGATCTACAGCTTATAACCGAATGCGAACGGCGTTGTCTTTAATTAATAGAGATTGTGCTAGCTAAACAGCATCAATTTATTTGCTAGTTATGCCAGTGCTAGCCAAATTCATCAGTGCTGCTGTGTGGAATTGAATCATCGACCTTCCAGCTTAGAGGCGAGTACGCCACCGTGGCCCACATGCCTACTCAAGTATTCCAATTAAAATCCACGTATATCTTGTCAAAATTCTAAACACATTTAATATTTATGCATCAAAGAATACGTTTCCCACATGCAGCATGCTGTCCTGTTAAATTTATTGCTTTTTATGTGCACATTTTTTACTAACTGGCCCACAGTGCGTACTTCACTTGTTCACTTGTCGGATTTGATTTATTTACAAACAGTTGGTAGCGAGTCGTTATGAGCTACATATGTACACTCACACTCTCACGCACACACACACACACACACACTGGCACACAGATACAAGAATCAGATACGGCCAACCAATACTTATGCAGACAGTTAGTTAGCTGCTCTGCGTGTGTGTTAAACTTTTAAGTTAGAAATTCAAAATGTTGGAGATACAAAGTTTTTGGCCTGGCCGAGCGATGGTGGTCAGTTAGTGCGTGTGACCAACATTGGTGACTGTCACTGTTTGTGGTTGTTGTTTGTGTGTAGTTTGTTTGTTGTCATTGTCGTTGTTGTTGCCGTTGTTGTTGTTGTTGTTGTTTGTATTGCACATAAATTGTGCAAACAAATCCGAAATGGTAGTGGCCAAAAGCAAAACCAAAACAAAAACAAAACAGTAAATGCTTCACAGTGTGCTGCGCACATGTACAAATGTATCTAACAGATACATTGCTACAAAGATACATAAAAACGTGGATACAAAGACACGTACTAAGAGTATGTAATGCCAGCCAAGTCTCATGTAATTGAGCTACGCGTGCATTGCGTTCGCTTTCGGCTGCGCTTGGATTGGCCATACTCAGGCTTACTTTCTGGATATTTGTCATCAGCATCGAGGAACCTGTACACACCAGCAGCTGTCAGTTAGTCGGCCAAAGCGTTCAGGAGCAGATTGTGTTGGGCGCCAAAGCAACCACGACAAAAGACTAATGTTCCCCAACCAACTTTGGTGAACTGAGACAACTGCTTCAGTATACTACGCCATGCATTTTCGTTAACGAAAAGATGTCATTTTAATAAATAAATTAGTTTGGTTTTGAAAAATTAAAAATATGTTATAATTGCTGGATACTAGCTTCCCCAAGGCCCGAAAGGCCTCAACTCTTGATGCACAGCACAATTGCGTTTAATTAGCCCACTACATTTCTCAACGCCCCATTGGGCCTGCAAACACACTCCGCATCCGCACCTGACTCATTCACTAAGCCAGCCACTGAGTCTGACTCTAAGTCGGCTGCGTGATGTGTGACGTCTACTGTCAGTTGGCCACTTTGGAGCGCCGCAAAATTGTGTCAAACCTGTTTCGATTTCAGTCCCGCCGCACTAGGCTTAAATATCGTTCCCCATTTGATTGAAACTCGAAAGAAAAGCGAAAATGAAAATTGGCTTTAAATTGTTTTTGCCGTCGCTCTATGCCGTAACTCAAGGGGGTAACGTAACCATCCAAAACGGGCCACTACCCCCAACACACACCTCTCTACGCAAAGACTAAAGCTGTTTATTGATTTTAATGTGCGCTGCTTTAAGTTAAAAGTAAAATAATAATAAAAAAAAATTATACCAAGTTTATATAGAGAAATAATTTCGCGGAAGTAATTGTACGTCAATTTCGGAATTTTGAGTATAATAAGCCTCGGCTAATTTTATGCGTTTTTAATAAAAAGTTAAAAAGGTAAATAATTTATTTGACAGTTGCATATTTTTTCTTTGAACTACTCTTTTTTTATTGCAGTTACGCCTCACGGCTTGGGTGTGAACAGTGACGGATCAAGTGTGTAGGTTTCAGGCATCACTTTTTCAAATTCAATTTTTTCGTAATTTCAAAATATTTTTTTAATTTCTTAACAATTTTGAGACAAATTTCTACTTATTGGCAAAACAATGGAAATTTATTTTAAATAAAAAATATTTATGTTAGAGGTATTTATGAGCCATAATAATTTTAAGTGCATTTAAATTTTAATGTCCATTCAATTTGGCAATTTGAAATGAAATAAAAATATTTTTAATATTTTTCTTTCTAAAAATCTTTTTAATATTTTAATTTCAAATTAAGAAACAACTGTATTTGTTGACGTCATAAAAAATTATTGTTTCCTCCAAAAATGTTTCTACTGTAACAATTTCTTACGAATGTTTCAACCTAATTCTAATGTTTAAAGCTATGTTTCATTTTTGACTCTCTTGGCGAAAATAAAAATTTATTTAAATTTCTTTTAAAAAGCTATTGACACTATAAACGGTTTGGATAATAAAACTTAAAAGTTTTTTCCTGATTTGCACTCTCATACCCTGCTGCTTCAGTTACAATTCCGTACGAAATCTTTCAATGTCGCAAAATAACCATTATCCAGCAGACTGTTGAAATATTGTCAATTAGCTAAAAACAAGTTTTTAACAAAATAAATACAATCATTTCGGTAATTATTAAAAATGTTATGCACTTTAGCCCTACACCGCTGCACTTAACAAATTCCATTCCGCAGTGCATTCTCACCATTCTCACTTGCATGTAGGACAGTGTAATTATAGTATATCATTTTGCAATTATAGTGCTATATATAATAAACTTAAATGGGTTTTCACTTTATAATATAATATTATATGGAAGAAGCTTTTGCCAATCTTTTGCGTACGCTGAACACTCTCTGCTGCGCCCGCTACCGCCACTCAATGTCACCTGGTCAGTGGTGTGCCGGTTGCCTTTCACTCAAAAAATAAACACGAAATATATGCACACAGGTCTGCATGTCTGGATGTCTGGATGTATGGATTGTCTGTGTGTATGCCAGCCACATAAATGCTTCCTGAATCGAATTTAATTGTATCTGTAGGAGGCGAGGTGTATCTGCGACTGTTTCGCTCTGTACAATTTTTGTATCTTTTCATCTCTGTATGTATTGGCTTTGCCTATCTATCTGTCCCAGAGCCAGACCGTCTGTTCGTCCATCTGTTTGCAGTTTACAACGGCTTGCTGCCAACATTGCGGTTTTCTGGTTTAATTGGCTGCGGGAATATTCCATGTGTGATTACTTAATGAGCCCCAACTTATGTTTAACAACAGTAGGAGTATTCGTGCTACCCACCCCACCGCCAGGTCGCTTCATTTTGGGGTTTCTCTGTAGTTGTTGTTGTTGTTGAATTGTACAAAAAGTTAAAAGGTTAAAAAAACGATATACACAACAAATTTCCACGACAACAAGTAGATGTATCCATACACATACATACACACATGCACTATAGTTTATTATTCAATTATGCGTTCATTAAGCTGCATAATTAATAATTTAATTATAGAAGTGTCGCAGTTAAATTTGTGTGGCAATGTTTTTATTTTATTGTAGGAAAATTTTATATCAACAACAAAAGGACTTTAATTAATTTATGTTAAAATTTTACTTATTGTACAATATGTATCTATAGCGATGTGTATCGGGCAACTAGGAAAACTGAGTATGAAACAGTAACTGCTTATTAAAACAAGTTGCTGCATATCTCTGCATACACTTAACTCAAGCTGCTTGTAAAGAGTATACAGGTTTTCAGCTGCAGTTTGCTGCAGCATAAGAACAGGGCGTTTTTCTACTAGAATTATAAGCGTCAGTATAATAGTCAGAAATAATTTTAAGCAATATTTAAGCTACTGTTGATCAAAAGAAGTGAAAAATTTAAACAAATAAATATTTTGAGTTAAATGTTAGCTCTTCTATATTCTGCGTTTCATCTATTATATAAGAGTAGATTTTTGACGTCGGTTATGTTTTATATATAAATCAGATATACTTGAAATATAATGGTAGAAAAAAAAAGTTGAATATTTCTAAAGAAGAAGTAAAAATTTGAAAATCGTGAGAAAACGTCAATTGTGGAAAAGCAAAAGGCAAAAGATAAGATAAGATTTAAAACCAACTTATGCCTTTTCTTGGAGGCTTACTTAAAATTATTTGCTACTTCACTCATAAATGATACAACTCGTAAAAGCGGAAAATTTAGGTATACAATAAACTTTGACTTTGCGTTCTCTTACTAGGTCGACAACCCAATATTTTGTGCTGTCGTTTTGAAAAAACGAAAAAAATAGAGTTAGACACTTGAAGGCAGAATAAGTTGATAAAAAGAGCAAGCGTGCGTTCAGTTCGTAGAAGAATCTGAAATCCAAAAAGTAAAATATTTGGATTTAGGCAACTAGAAGAAAACTATTGTGACGATCTTGCCTTCAAAAAGCATGAAATGTCGCGATCAAAACATTGCTGTAGTCATCAAGAAACAATTTTACTGCCTGCTTAAGATAAATATCTAGAGGTTTTCAAACAAATTTTGTATGAAAATGAAGAAATTATTAAACACTTTAGGAAAAATATTCGAATTTATAACAATGTTCTTGCTTTTGCCTCTTTTAGTGCTCAAATTGTAGATTGGATAGGCGTAGCTCCATATTCGATAAGGATTGTAGGTGAAGCAATGACAACTTTCGAGTCAAATTTTGACAAAATTTATAGTTATGACGACGGCGAAGCTGTATTCGAGAGAGCAAAAATTGTAAAAAGAAGACATACTTGACGTTCTACAACAGTTGTTTCATGTATCCAACTGATTATCCACGAATTTATAAGAAACCGACGTGTCTTGAACTTGCCGCAATTATTTCAAGTAAAAGGGACTTTTCAGGTAGAAGCAAAATTTAAATATTTAAATATTTTAAAGCGTTAAAACTTTCTAACTTTCTGCAAAAAATTAATTTTTGAAGTAACTACTTAGTTTAATATAATATTTATAAATTAAAAAAAATCCAAAACCAAGTTAAAGAGAAAAATAATTTTCTTGAAATTAATTTTCTAAAATTGATATTTAAAAAATCATTATTTACGTTGGATATTGCTAAATCTTACTGGATTCTTCATTCTTTCTGTATAAAAGTATATGCTTTGCAATAAGAATACAACTTTTTTTAGAATTCGTTTTCTCAAGGTATCAACACAAACGGTATTTGGCATTCGTATATGCCCGCCCGCCTTAACCTACGCAATTCTTTGTATCATAATGCATATTATATTGAGCCGTAAATTATATGTAGCCCAACAAGTTGCATATCTCATTACAACGCTCGTTAATAGTATTAAGGGGGAGCAGTGGGAGAATGGGAGACCTGCTTGGGGGAGCAGAAAACTTTATAAACTGTGTTCAAACGTGCAGAACGGAATCAGGTTACGGCATTTTATGCCGGCTTCTCTTCTGCGCTCTGCGGCGTATTGAATATGCAGCATTTTGACTGAGAGTGCGAAGATTAAAGGTGGCGCAGCTTAGTTGGTATGCGAAACCGTAAAACTTAATTTAAGAAGCTGCAATTGTTTTAAGAGTAATTATTTTATAACTTAAATGTTTACGATTGTTAATGAGCAAGATGATGGAGAAGAGAAGAGTGGTAATGCATTTAGCAGTAGTTAAGCTTTGAGTTGTTTCACGAAAGTGCTTAACTTGTAAGGTTTCGAAGAGGATTGCGAAGACAGCTTGTTGTGTTCTAGTGTATGTGGAACGTCATTTCATCTGGTTTTGCATGAGTATTGAAGTACAGGAGCATAAAATATGGATTTCTTTTTGGGTTTGTTTTCGAAGATTTATTAAAAGTGAATAAGCAAAAATACAAAAGTGAATGCAAGAAATGCAATTTTTCATAAAGCTGTTAAACTAGAGGTAAAATATTTTTTTTTTAATAGGTATCCTAATAGGTATCCCTGATAGGTGGATAGTTTTAAATATGCAACGTCCTACATACAGGACTGGCTAGTAACAATTGAGTTTACAATGTAGAAGATGAAAACAGGAAGTAACTTAAAAGCTTAAACATTTCTTAACAAAGCAGCCAAACGATCAACGTTGAGCAAGTTGGGCTTTCATACAATAGTTCCTTACAGGTCAGAGATGCGCGATTTGGCGAAGCAAGATGAGTTAAGATAGGAAACAAATAGAGCGTTTTTCAGATAGCAAATCGTACATGCATAATATCTCCGTCTTTGAAGCGTTAAGCAAAATAAAACCAAATACCTTATTTTTATTTAATTTCGTTTCCGAACCCTACTCCAAGCCAGCTAATC
The DNA here is from genome assembly GCA_035046065.1 of Chymomyza procnemis. Lineage (NCBI taxonomy): Eukaryota > Metazoa > Arthropoda > Insecta > Diptera > Drosophilidae > Chymomyza > Chymomyza procnemis. The sequence goes on from JAWNOJ010000026.1 coordinate 3,964,554, forward strand.
CAAAACGTTTCCAGTTTCCGATTATTGCGCTCTTAATAGTTTCACTTATTTTTTACCTAGTGCACTCATTATTATATTTCAATTTATTATTGTTAAACATTTAATGAACCCGCGAGAAGAAGAAAAAGCAACACCTACTATGTACAATCATCTTGCCATAAATGATACATGACTCATTTTAATTAGCGCGTTACACGACAAAAACAAAAACAAAAACGAAAAAAAAAATCGGAATTTGAAGCTTTGCAGCTTCTAGACTTTGCGCTTGTCATGCTGACCAAAAGTTATTAGACACCTGAAGCGTACTCAAAGAGTCGAGGGTAACCCAAGTACCAACATTACAGTGCAAAAATAAAAACATTGTCTTCCGAACACCTTAAGTACATGAATAACATTATCTATATATATCATACTATAATGTATCTTGATGTCACGCTAAATGGCATTATTTAATTGTATTCATAATAAGCATTTATTTTTTTGTTATAAATGAAATGAAAAATATGTTTTTAAATGAAACTTTATATACAATTAAATGTTTGGCAAGCTTTTAATGAGTCACTTATAAATGTATTGAAAATAAAGTTATCTATCTTGGGTGTCATTAACAATTATTGGCATCGACATCAACACCATGCCAGACCAGCAGCAATAAGGCTCATCTACATTAAATTGCTATATTACATATATCAAAAATCCAAAAAAAAACTTACATATAATTCATTTAAATACACTTTATTGTTAACTTGGAAGGTTATATTAAGTATTTGCAGAAGTATGCATACATACAGTACATAGCAATAAACGATTTTGGTTTGTCAGCATTCCTGGTGATCTACAAATCGTTCTGGTAACAAATCAAGAAATCTGCAATTTGGTACATAAGATATTCAAATAGACTTGCAAACTATAGCTATAGTAGATCTTTTGCTTAATGTTGTGTCGTCTGGTAATAAATCAACAAAATCTGACATTTAGTACATTTTTAATTCAAAAATATTTCCAACCTGCACAACAAGAAGAATATTGGATAACGCATTCTATAGGAATAGTAGTAGTTTTGGTTAATGTTGATTTGTCAATATTTCTTAAGAGCTCTAAATCGTTATGGCATCAAAAGATTCATCTTCAAAAGAAACAACTTAGTCGGAAGTTAAGTACATAAGATAGTGAAAAATTTTGTCAATTCTCTACCGGTAAAGATCTATAATAGAACATTTAGTTGAAATAGATCTTTCAATAAAGGTTACATAGAAGCAAAACGATATCAACCTTTTGTATGGAAAATCTTGTTTATATAGCCTTTAAAATTAGTACAGATAACAGGTTTTATTTCATATTCTATACAATGTTGAGCAGCCGGGTTATCCAATACAATCATCACGAGGCAATAATGGCAATAATAGTACAGAATTTACTTTTTAGCTCAAGTTCTATAAAATGTTGAGAAACTTTAGGACGGAATCAGCAATTCGCAGATATGGCTGTTAAATGGGTTATCCAATACAGTTGGCACGTAAGTATAATCAAAATAACAATCGAAATAATTTTGGAAGCTCGCAATATTTAATTTTTTTGACTTACATATTAGTACAGATAACACTTTTTAGCTCGAATTCTATACAATGTTAAGGAACTTAAAGACGGCAGTTCGAACTCAAATATGACTTTTAAATGGGTTATCCTTTGACACGAAACAAAAAAAAAAATTCCAAGGAATCCCTTTTCTTGGCGATTTTTCTGTACGCTAAGGGGCAATGAATAATTAGGTCGTCTTTTTAGTCTGTTCAAAAATGGGTGGTATTTTTCTGACACTTTTAAAGTGTTCAACCAATTTTTACAAGATCTGTCCAAGATTGACCTAGTGGGCCTCGGAGGCATAGTGGTGGTTCGGTTCCACTTTGCACAACTGCTGCATTTGTCTAGCACTAGCATATAGCTAGCAAATAAATAGACGTTGCTAACCTACTAACATCTCTATTTATTAAAGAATACGCCATCAGATTCGGCTATAAAATGAAGCTCCACATTCTCTGCGAAAAAGGAGCGATAATAGATACATCTACATGCTGCGCTTTTGGAACGATAACCAATAGTCAATGGGAATACATTTATTTATTTAAATCGATTCTTTAGAATTTTGTGACCGAATGTTTTCATATAGTATTATTACTATAGAATAGATTGTTAAAACACACAAAAGTTACCGATTAAATTCGTATTGATATCTTTAACAGAAAGATGAGAATTCTGAATAATTGTTTTTAATGATTTTCGCGGCTTTCGGATACACCCCCTGGGAGTGCCCACAGTATCTTCAACAAAGTTCTTTTTCGAAATCATAATTTTTCTTCTGAAATTTATCGTTGAAGATAAATCATCAACATTTTTCTCCTGAAATTTATAGTTGAAGATAAATCAAAATATATTACATGTTTTTTCAAATGCAATTATTTTATAACAAATTTTTGTATATTATTGATCGAAGTTTGCAGTAACTCAAATGTTTTCAAGTTCTAATTTAGATCTGCTGCAAAAGTTAAGTAAGCATTTGTAGTAAATATTGGTTTTTAAGGAAATATGCAGGCAATAAATAAAGCTTACGCTTCAATTGGTAAAATTGCGGAAAGCGGATGAAAATTGTCTACATATTGCACGACCTATACAATTGATAAATAAAAAATAAATGTAGCTGGTAACTTTATGTCTGTTTAAAATACTTAAACTATACGTTTGATTAACCGATGATTGATTTTAAGTTCAAAATGGACTTTAAGCCTGTAAGCACTCTTAACGCTCTACTAAAAAATGGTTGTGCTGTTTTACCAAACTAACCGAAAATCATCAAAATTGGTTAAACTGTTTCTGGATTTGGAATACCTAATCTTACGAAATCGATAAAACACACCAAAATTAATCCTAACATCACGCCTCTGTCGAAATCGAAATTTCCAAAGCGAACTTTCTTACAGAGTATAGGCCGCTTCGCCTACCATTTGAACTGAACCACCAGGTGTCTTAAACTCGGTCACGCCCGACTTTATCGTACTTAATTTTTAATGCGAAACACATACATAGCCATTAATTAGGCCAAAGTGTTGACAAAACGTAAAGCAACGTAAAAAGCCAAACGAAAAACCGTATAACCGTAAAACCCGAAAAACCTAAAAAAAAAAGCAAACAATGCGAAAATGTAAAAACGAAATTTTTTATTTAAAAATTGTTACCAACATTACGTGCAATGTCAAGTGCACGCTTAAAAAATACTTAAACGAAAAAATTAAATGCTTTTAACCTTACCCATAAGCCATAAAAGCCAAAAGCCAAGTTTTTGGCAAAAAAAAAAACATATATATGAAAATGTTTATAAACGTCGCGACGCCAACTCCTGCCGCTTTGGGCCAACAATTGGCCAACTAGACAAGTTATTTTTACCAGCTGCCCGCAAAATTGGCTCCTCTTCGCAAACAAGAATGTTCTCTGCTCAAGCTCAAGCTCAGCTTCGCTGTTGTTCTTCAAGGTATTCCACTGCATTTATTGCAATTAAACACTTGTTCGGGCCAGCAAAAAAAAAAACCGCCAACTAGCCAACAAAAAAACAAATCGAGATACTAACAAATTTGTTTGCTTTAATATTAATATGTGGCCGGGGGCCAAGTCAACAGCGCTGGTTTGGTACCAGCCATAGACAAGTTTAAGCCAAGATTTGCTTAGAATGCAACGCACGTTGACTGCCAAGTTAGTCAGTAAATAAGTAAGAGACTTGGGGACTTATAGACCCCAAATAAAACGCCAAGTTTTGACCTTGTCACTGCTGGCTGCTGCTGTGGCTTTTAAGTGGTTTTCCTTGTGTTTGATTTTTCATTTCAATTTTCAACATAAAAGCGCAATCGAGCAGCAGCAGCAGCAGCAGCATCGACGAAATGGAAAATTGTTTGTGCAGAATTTTTGCACGATACGCGTAATTAAAGTGCCAATTGTGCCAACTGGCAACTAGCAAGTGGCAACGGCAAGCGGCAAGTGCCAAGTGCCCAAGTGCCTCGTGAAGTAGCCATAAGATACATTTGCTTGCAACTTGTGCATGCAAAACACATACAAGTACACTGTGCGAAAGACACAAGCTCTACTTGATTCCGGTAGCTGGCAAACTTGTTAACAGAAGAAACACAATTATTTTTGTTTATTTATTAATTTGTCGGAAACTGTTTGGAACATCTCATAAATTTGTGAATCTTTTGGCTGATAATGTTTAAGCCAAAACTCAAAACCTGTTATATGACTCATTTTACCACATAGGATTCCCCAATTATCTTGTCACTCTGTCCATTCAGAATAACTCGAAATTTTCAACCTCGATCCCCTTTTTTTAGTTTCAATTATGCATTGCAAGATTCCTTTTAAAGAACCTTTACCATTTCCTATCTTACGAACGGACTCTTGAATATTAATTTCTTTCTCTCTCTTTCTTTTATCTTAACTCAGCTTGTTTCGCCAAATCGAGCATCATTAACTAATCACAAACTTTCTCAACGCTTGATCTTTTGTTACTAATTTGTTAAGAAATGTTTCAACTTTTATATAACTTCCTGTTTCAGCTTTTACATTGTACATCCAAGTTCCTAGCCTGCTACAGATAAGAGATGTTGCATATCCAAAAAAATTATTATTTTTATAAAATAAGCATGATTAAGGTCAACCCGACTAAGTTGTACCCCTAAGAAGTGCGTTAGATAGAGTCAATAAAAAAGAGTAAGAATTTATGCAAGAATAATGATTCTATGATCATTCAGAGAAGCTAATACTATAAGACGAAGTCTATAAGAATGGCAGGCCAATTAATTGTTAGGGTCCAAATTTAAGCTCCAAAGAACAAATACCAAATTTTTTGAATACTGAAAATTGAACCGATTCCAACAATTGCTGATAGTGGTCTTCAAACAATATCGTCTTCGTTTTATATATATTGTTGTAAAATATGTAAAATAATTCACCAAATAATTATCTACAACAATTTTTAACAACATTTTTACCAAAAAACTTTAATATTAATTAACATAAAGTTTTTGTATTAACGATGACAAAATGCTTTTTTGCAGCCATAAATAAGGAAATCTCTTTGATGATGACGTCTTAGATTTCCTAGTTCAAAGTACTTCCGTGTGACCTGAACTGTATGCACTATAAGTTTTGTGGATTTGATATATTTTTTAAAAAATTTATATACAACTACTAGGAATGTTAATTTTGACTTTCTTTTGAAATAAATAATTTCAAATTCTATGGCCACCCCGAAATGATCACAAAAATTGCGCAAAAAAAAGCAAATATACTTGGAACGCTTTGGGGGCCACTTTAAAGATCAAAAAGAAGGTTCTTATCGTATGAGCTTTACAGGAATATAGATGTCGTCCAGCGTATTATGGCATAACGTCTGGGTTGGCTCGGCCATGTCGTTCGTATGGACTAAGACGAAGAAAGTTTTCAATGCGAAAGACTATGGAGGAAAATGTAATGGACGATCAAAGCTCAGATGGAAAAACCAAGAGGAGGAGCACTCCTACAAAACAAGAATAATTATTTCAAAAAGTTTCGTAATAAGTTCCCCAAGTGCTCTCAGTTGGTTCAAGGAGAGTAAACATTTTAGAAACCAAAAATCTAAATTTCTATGCACATATCACTCTCTGCTTGTCTGCGAGAAGAGACTTTTCAATCAAGAGATCGAACTTTCAATACTCTCTTACAATATCCCCTACTGAGAGGAGAGGAGGGACTTTTTAATGCAAATTTCTTTACTCTATTACTCTCTCTTTCCGTCTCAAGCTGACACCTCTCAACAATCATTATAGTATGTTTCTTCGTATTCGTTTTTCCAACTCATACAACCCGTTTTCTCTCAGTGTAGATAAGTGGCCACAACGAGGTATTGATTTAAGCATTGAACGTTAGCAAAAATTCGCACATTTATCGATTACAAATCAATTTCAAACAATTGCATATCTCACGTATTTACGTAGCTTTTGCACTAGTCGCAGCGCTAAGCTGCAAGACGACCTCGGATGTTGGGGGCTGCCCAAGCGCCCAATGGTTACCCGTCCATTTGGACTCACTTGGAGCTGGCTAGCGATGGGCTCTACTTAGTTGTGTGTGCGTGTGTCTGAGTGTGTGTGGGTTTGGTGTATGCAATGCTACATTGCTGCCGGATTACACGATTAACGCCACTTGCATACAAATTGGCGCATTTCGCAGTAGTAACCTGAACTGTATCTGTGAGATACAGATACAGATACAGCTGCAGCTACAGCTACAGCTCGTCGTGCTGCTGGCATTTGCTTTTCCTTTGCTCGTTTATAACAACAACAACAACGGGGAAATTGCATAAGCAACAACAACAACAGCAACAAAAGCCACACCAACCAGATGAAAACTAGAAAAGTGCAAAAGGTGCGAAATATAAATTACACCTCAATAAAATGCATGCAAATTTTGTTTTTGATTTTCCAATGCAAATGTGCCCCAAACTGGATGCAATAGCTGCAAATGTATATGTTGTACTTTTTCTAGATACATTGGTGGGGGGGAGGAGGAGAGTAGAGTGCCACACCCACACCCATAAAGCAGTTCAGTTGGAAGGCAGTCAGTCAAACTGTCAGTAAGTCAACAAGTCAGTTTGCTAATCCGTCACTTCCTGGCGCCCTGGCATACAAACGTGTCCGGGTACTGCAACTGCTTCCTTTAAGCCAATCTCATCAATATGTTTAGCTGATCGTTGTTACTGGCCGACTGCCATGATGCACCCAGTGAAGCACAGTGACGTTTCCCCGGGGGGCAGGACAACACATTTAGATAAACAAACTTGTACCGTGTACCGAGTCCAAGCTTTTTGATCCGTTTATACCAAAGTTGGCTTAAATCTGGCATAATTTTTTACTAATGGCTAACTCTTCTCGGAATTTTAAGAAAATTAAGTCAAATGTCAGTCGGTTTGAAAAGCTCTAAAAATTTAAACAAAACGCAGGAAAGAAGGACTCGTATAATAACTTCGACTTTCATACCTTCGGGATACACATTTTTTCCGAGGGAAAGTTAATATCCAAAGGGAATTGAGCCCGGTATGTTGCAACTTGAGATATTCTAAGCTTAACTTAAAAATAGTTCAACCACGTTGAATTTCATATATTTTAGAAATTATATATCTTTATTACGAAAATTTTATACATTTTGGTTTTACGTAGCATAGTTATGTTCTAGACATCAACGGCTTTTCTAACTACTGGGTAGACGATTTAAAGTGGAAGCAACGAGCAGCTCTAAAACTTTTTACAGAAGTTACAAATCGACTTATATCTTACCGCATTGGAAACGTCATTCCAAGACAATTTTTACTATGACACAGTTCATTCCACAAAAACTCGCAGAAATTGTTCATGTTTACATGCCAAATTACTTCTCAATTGTGATAACACTTCAAGACGTTTTACGCGAAATTCGTGAATTCAGGAAATGTTAGTAATATCAGTCATACATATAGACGATAAACAAGATGTTGCGACCAAAAATTGTTGAGCCCATACAAGCCAGTGTTGAGGAGTAGCCGCGAGCAACGAATTATTTGGAGTTGGACATCGCACGAAATTTCGTCGCATGATTCGTGTCGATTTGAAGATATTTCTGTAAAAAATCTAAATGGCACACAATCTAAACCCAGTTGACTATACGCGCCTTGTTATTTATTTGAAATGGTTCACTGAAATGGCTGAGGATGAACAATTTCTTAAAATTCTCAACGGCAAAATTCATTAAATTATTGCAAATGTTTTTTAAAATCAACAAAACGGAACTACAAACAGAAAAGATTCATAACTAAAGTTTCCTCGCTAGCTTCTGTCTATTTCTGTCGTTTCAGGAAGCAAAATATGACCTCCGCAAACATCGGATATTGAAATTTTATGCCAAGTCCCTTGCAGACCCCCCTTTTAGCGAACATCCCATACACACACCACTGTCTTCCAGAGACATCTTCGCCAAGTGTGAAAACACTTGCCAGGCATTTGTCAAATATTTGCACTACGCTGCGCTCATTCATAAAATCTCGGAGTTAGCATTTAGAACTACGTCGTTTTGCAACCAATGGAAACTTTTAAAACTACGGCCCCCCCAGCCGGATTTGCCTGACAGTTCCAAGTTCAAAAGGTTTGACTTTGTGTCAGTATATTTGCCTTTGTTGACAATCCCAATCAGCAACGATTAGTTGCTAGCAAAAGCCCGATGCTCAATAATTGCAAATAAGCAAATAGCACAAAGTAAAAATCAATTATTTATATACATAAATTTCTAAAAAATTATTTACTAGAAACGCTTGTTTAGCATTATTTATGGAATTTAGCCATTTTGTATGAAAGTATCTACAAATAAGTTGATTATTTTTAGATATTTCATCTTTAAATCTAGAAATGATTTTGAGTCATTTGCTGTTTTTACTTTATTATTATTTATTTATGACTTTGCATTTATTGGAATTTTTTAATTTAAGTTAAAGTTATAGGCATCTGAAAAATTTAAAGGTAATTTTATGAGTACATACTTAAATTAAAATTAAAATATTAATTATTGAATTTTGAAAAGAAGATATATAAATAAACTGACAAACAAGGATTTTTCACTGAAATAAAATTGTGTTTCGATTTTATTTCAAAGTTCAGATGATATTTCCTACCTAAAGTTAAAGGTGATTAATTTTTTTTTCTATTAACCATAAAAAATATTACAATTCCACTTTTCTATCGAATTTTCTATTTTTCCACTACGAATATTAGGATCATCTATTAGGTGACAGAAAAACTCCAATCGTCCTACTCGATTACTTGTGAAACCGTAACAGGTATTTTTCTTAGTAATCCCGGGTAAATACATTCCATTGATTTTCAAAATATGTTTAAGTCTAAGTTAAGTTTCTTTTCAAGGTTTTTATTTTATTAAGAAATAACGCTAGGGGGCGTTGGTGTAACCTAACTATTGTTTAAAAAAATAATTTGATAATTCATTATGGAAAAAAATATAACTGGAAGCTCATACTTCTTTGGAGACATAAGAACGAATAAGTTTTTAGGTTCTATAAAATTTTCGTAAACACCATATATTTCCAAAGTTCTCAAGTTTAAGGTAAGATTCCCAACTTTAATTAAGAGATTTCGCTAGGAGATGTTGATCTAACTCTTATCTGTCAATAAATTTTATCATAATATAGAAAAATAAATATAATTTGAAGCTTATTACAGAGAAACAAAATGAGAAGACTTAACACCTCAACAAATATACTGGAAGCTACGACTGGAAGCTCATACTTATTCGGAGACAGAAGACCGAATACATGAAATTATCACAAACACTGCATTTATTTTCTAAAAAATACTCAAGTTTAAGATAAGCTTACATTCCAATGCTAACTTTTATTTAGTGATATCGCTAGTAGACTTCGTTCTTATCTCCCAATTAATTTAATAACTCATTATAGAAAATAAAAATATAATTGGTAGAAGAATGAGAAACTTATCATCTCAACAAAACTAAACTATTTTGCAAATGTCAAGTATGATCTTTATCCATGCGGAAGTACATACAATCAGTTCGTTCAAAGTCCAGACAAAATTCTATTGAGCTAAGAAAGAAAAGTGATTTTCGGAACGCCTATTTAAGTTCTTTCAAAGTCCAGACAAAAATCTATTGCGTCGAAGCTTCCACTCAAAAAAGAAAAGTCAACAAAAAATCAACGATGCCATGCGCGAACACTTCACGGATTTTAGCCTCACAGACTCCGGAAATAATTATTGTGCGGCGATTTCTTTTGTTGTAGAAAGTGTTTTTTTGCAGTACGTAGTGGCCTAGGTTTTTGACGCAGTGCTTTGAACTTTAAGATTTGCAACGTTGCATTTTTCAAATTGCTGACGAGAAATGGGTAAGTCAGTCAAGGTTACAAAGACAAAACACGACAAATTGCTGCCGCACGTGGTTTTGATTTTGTGTAAAAAAATTGCTTCTCGTAAATTCTGGTTGAGACTTGGATTTGTACCGATTTAAGATAAGTACATCAATTGGTTCTGATAGAATGTGTGCTTAAAATATAAAAGTAAGAAATTGGTTTTATAACAATATATTTCAATATATTTACAAGAACAATATATTTTTGCAGGAATGCATTTTTTTTCAAAAAACGATGCTGAATTTCCTAATTTGTACAAAATTTGTTTAGTTTTTTAAGTAAATTTTCAGTTGATTAAAATGCCCGAGAGTAATGTAATCGATTATTTTTTACTTTCCAAGAAATATGAAAAAAAAAGTTTAATTAAATATATTTGTTGATAAAGAAGTGTCATTAAAGACTTTTACTACTACTTTGTAATACTTTCTACTTACTTAATTTGACAAAAATATACGAAAACTATAAAAGAGATATTATTCGACTTTATAAATACAGTTGAAAAATTCGATTTCTTTATATAATTAAATACATACACTTATACTTATTTTTTTTATAAATTCTCAAAAAAAAATATGATATCAAAAAAAGCTTGTATTAAATTGTTCTCGTTAAATTTATTAGGAATATTCCCTATAACTTGTCAAAATTGTTGCTATACAAAAGAACAGAAATGTCTAATCTTTCAAATCGGAAAAAATTTACGTAAATATTAGTTATGAAAATTGTTTGCCACTAAAAACATTAATTAAAAGTTAAGTTTTTTCAAATAATAAATGTTCCAAATTCAAGTTTAAGTTTATTAATTAAGTTTGACAAAATTGATTTAAACAAAATTCCCAAAACGTCAACGACAAAAATTATTCCTTTATTTATTATTATTATTAGTATTCTTATTTAAAATCGATTAAACTGTCAAGCAACATGCTCTTTGTAAGTTCATTCCAAGAAAAATATTTGCTAAGTTTTGAGTTTTTAAGTTTAAAGCTGTTCCATTTTATTTTAAAAAATGGTTTTTGATTTCATATTTTTAATAATATTTAATAATATGTTTAATTGTAGCCAAGCTTGCTTTTTTTATTTTTAAAACCAAATTTTATTATATAACAAATTACCGTAGTACTTCTATATATAGAAAAATAAATAAAAATATTTAAAATTTATAATAATATATATATAATATAATATATATATACACAAAATATAATATATACCCAAAATTAAAAAAGTTGTTTTAAAACAAAATTTTAGCATAAAATAAATTGCATTATTAATACTATTTATATTGTAATAAATATATAAAAATAAATAAAATTATTTTATATATATAAAATTAAAATTAAAAGAAAAATTTTTAAGTAAAAGTGCAAGTAATCATTTCATTTTGATTTATTTATAAATTTATATATAAAATAAATACTTCATTTATTAAAAAAAAAGAAAAATAAAAATAAAACATTTGAAAAAAAATATTATTTTTGTTAGAAGCTCTAATATTATTTTGAATTAAATCGTTAACTTATAATAAAAAACATAATTTTTATTTTAGTTTTAAGTCTAAGCCCTTTAAATTTTTATTATAGCTTCTGGAGCGAAGAATGAGGATATTTCTCCTTATATGGTCGAAAAAAAACAAATCTTTGATTAATAGACCAAATAAATAATTTTTACGAAACACATTAATTTTATTTTAACATAACACTGCGTTTGAAACTCTGCAAACTTTACTTAAATAAAGTTTATTAATTAAACTCAATTTCCTAAGATCGCGCAAAAGAAAGTAAGCATTCCTAAAACAGAAGTACAGCATTAGAACACAATATTAGTAACTTTAAAAATAGTACAATAATATGAAATGCTGTAAACTTTATTATTGCTTTCACATAATTCAATAACATAAACTTAATTTCTTAACTTTTTCGCCTAAAAGCAACGTTAAGTATATCGAACTCGAAATCGAACAAAACTATGCCAAGTTCATATAAATGCCAAACCTGCCAGCTTAGGCATTTTACTGCCCATATAAATTCTAAACATTTCAAAGTTAACAATCTTAAGGAATTTCAATTCCGCTCATAAAAACCAAATTGTACAAAATGCATAATTTTTCAGTTAAATAATTCAATTAAAGCTTTAAATGCACATTCCAATAAAAAATAAAAACATTTATGAAATCGTAAACAAATCAACAAAAAAACACAAATTACACATTTTCTTTTGCACGATAATTAATTAATTTCTGCATTATGCAAGTTATTTCGAACGAACGAACCCCTTCCGGCACATCAAGAAAAATGGCTACAAAAAAAATACCCCAACCATTACCAATCCGTCTTACCTCAAAGTGCAGTGATCCCGAACCAACCAAAAAGATTGGCCGCAGTCAATGATTATTAAGTTAGCTGAGTTGGGTGGGGGGAAAATTTCACGTTTTTACAAATTATACGTTTCGTAAAATCTGCAAATAAAATCTTTTCTTTTGTTTACGAAAATTGTGTGCAGATCAAGTATACGTAGACAATTGGCAAACACTGTGTAAGCAATTTTTTTATGGCCAAACTTGCAATTCAGAAAATATTTTTCGCTACTCTGCACTTTCGAAATAATTTTTTGATGTGTGTGTTTTTTTTTTGTAATTCCGTATTTTTTCTTTATTTGCAGTGGTTTTTTTTTTAATTTTTACTTTTGATTTTTTGGTTTTCCAAGCAGCACGCGACTCTCTGCGTGGTTACACAATATTTAGGCCAAAAAAAAGCGCCAACAAATTTCAGTCCGTGAATTATGACAGGAAAAACAACTTGTGCATACCGCGTAATTTTTCCGTGCGCACACACGATCGAGTTTCGACGCAAGCTTTTCCCCGTAGAACCGCGCTGCCAAGCAGACAAAATGAGACTCAGCTCAAGTGCGGCTTGCAAAAACTAAAACACCTGACGGCGGCGGCGCAGCGCGCTGGCCTATGACGCCAACTGCAGCAGCGCAGCGTTGTCGCGTGTGTGTGCGTGTGTGTGTGAGTGTGTGTAGGCGGCTGTGAAGCTAAGCTTAACAGCGCGGCAACTGTTATACACTTAACAGAGGGTTGTCCAAGCTGTTAAAACTGCGCGCATGCGTAACAGCTGTTATAATCGTATAAGCAATCAAGCGTAAACCGCACAGTGGAACAATTGTACGATTTAATGATATAATATTGAAATAATAATATATGCGCAGTTATACAGAAACATTTTTAGTAGATAATCAAATACATCATAATCTAATTTATTTGCTTATGCAAACATCTTGTAAGTATTATCATCGTTTCAAAAATTTTACTGAAGTTTTGTATTTTAACTTCACTTGCTTTAGGCGAGAATGTTTTGAAACAACTAGTCTTTACGAGTAGTCACTTGCAAGTATTCTATTTCTAAAACGAAAACTAAAACTAAACTATTCCGAAAAAAGAAAAATCCTCAAATAGACCCTAGTGTCCGACAAGTCAAGCATAAATCAAACAACAATAATTAAATTGGATTATTATTCAATTGGATTATTATTAAACAAAAAATCAAAACAGCACGAAGGTGTCGGTAGATAGAGATTCATTTAGGAATATAGCATATGCTAGTGATAGGCAAATGGTAGGAGAGGCGGGTACCAAATAGTGAACAATTTCAATTCTAAATTCTGTTTACCATACAAAGACAGTTCAGTGAGTTTATTTGTTGTAATATCACTAGTTCTGTTATGAGTGCTTTCGGAATCTTGCTACTGCCTATAGTAATTGTTCAATTATGAACTGAACTCATGGTCATCTCTCATCTGTTGTCGCCTCATCTGCAGGCAAACGCCGTCGCTATTGGCGTTCAATATAGTTTAAGTTACAATTAGTTCTTATTGCAAATCCGGTACGTTTAGTCGAGTCAATGCATACTAGTTCCCACTTCGTACCCGGTATGAGTCATCCTAACCCCGCCTAACGCATACCGGCCTTTCAAACTAAGTTTAAGTCACCGCAATTAGTGTTTTGAAATATTATAAATCATATCAAATTAAATTAAATTCTTTTACTTTAAAGGCCAACAAATAGTTTGTTGCTCCAACAGTAACTTTATTGCTTTCCTAAATCAATAGACTGAGCAAGACAAGAATGGCTTTTTTAAGTTTATCGACATTTCAAAACCGAAACAACATCAAACAGTTCGTGTCGTATTCCTTATTTCAATACATTGGGATGAAATTTCTAAATAAACCACGAAATAATTATTAATTTAAGTAATAACGATACAATAATATGAAAAATTATAATAACAATAATATTAATAATAATACTAACGGTTCTAACAATAAGAATAGTATAAATAAGAATATTTTTTAAGTAATGCTTACATTTCATTGCTTTATAAATCTATTTCAACGGCAACATTTTTCTTAATTTTTACGTAATACTATTTTTGATAGCTTAAGTTAAAGCATCCGAAATCCCAGGGTTTTCTTTTGTATTATCTGGTTTAATTTATTTAGAGTGCCGCATATTGTTAGAATTTACATCAGAAGCAAATTGTTGGAGTCGGCTCATGTGAAACGGTTGTACCGACTATTTTTTTTAAGTTTAAAATTTGTTCGTTAACATTGAACTTTTTCGTGCCTAAACTACATTTTACCATTGTTTTTTTTTTCAAACAACTAAGATTCAAGCAGATATAAACGATTTTTAAACATAACACATTAGTAGTAAATAACATCTTTTTTAGCGACTGATATTATAATCAAAAATGTAGAAAAAAACATATATTTTTTATTACTAATAATAACATTTTTTTACGGACTGATAAAATACTCATAAATAAAAAAATAAATGTATAGTTTTATATTGTACATTAACATATGTTACAAAAATTAATAATAAAAGCCATTTAGAATAATTTAAATATATATATATATATAAATTCTGACAAATTTACACGAAATATCGCATATCAACCCACTGTGCGTCGTTGCGCTTGCGTTGCTGTTATATCCAAAACTGTTATACTGAAACATTCTGGGATGCGCTGTTAATTGATTAACGTCATTAAGTGGGCAACTTTTGACAGTTTTGCTTGATTGACAAATGGCTTGTCTCGTTTTACTGTTTGTTTTTATTTCAATTTATTTATTTTTCTTCGCTGGTTGGCTGTATCTCTCCTATTTTTATCTCTCTGCGCTCTCTTGTGCCAACAAAGAGCAAAGGTCAATATTAGGGATATTCAGTAGTTATGCAAAGCGTGACACAGTCTGAACTTGAACTCTGAACTCTAACTCTAGGTTATGGGTCAGGTACTCAGTAGTCATGCAGCGTGTGACAGTCTGAACTTGAACTCTAACTCTAAATCCCAATGGTACAGAGCGTTCTAGGTTATAGGTGCAAACATTCACAATCGTAAGGTTTTATGTGGATTGATTTGCGTTTATAATATTAATTTTATTTACTTAATATTATACAAAGCTCAATTAAAATTTGCCGTCTAAATGTTGATTTATATAAAAAAAAATTATAATAAATTATATTTGACATTAGCGATGATTATGATTAAGTACTTTTTTATTGAAATATTAAGATCGCAATTGCTCTAGCTAGTACTAAGTGTTGAGATTTTTTCAGTGCTTAGTTATATTATATTAAATTAAACTGATTTAAGTTGAAATAGAAAAATTCCTTAATTGGAATAAAAATAAAATTGTAATACTTATAAAAAGAATTATTTGTTAGCCTACGAAGTATCATTATGGTAATAGCTTGGCATTGAAACGTACAGAATATAGAGCCAGAAAGTTATATTCTTTGTTTCTATAGCAAACGCCGCATCTAGTATACAAAACTGTCTTTAAATCTTGAAATAGATAGAGAAACAGAAGAATAATGGTAGCGTGGAAACAAAATTAAACAATTTCGTTTGACCTACTTGACCAAGGTATGTCTTATTTAGGAAATCATAACTTCGAAACAGTGCGGTTAACAGTGCGCAAAACAATTTGTGTAACTTTTACTTATATTATTATAAGCTGTTTGAAGAGAACAGGGACTTGTAGTTTATAGCTGCATCCGAAAGACAGTGTCTTTAGTTTGGAGAGATTTTCTTAGGTAAATAGCGTCTATTTATTTGCTAGCAATGTTAGTGCTAGACAAATACACCAATGCTACAGGGTAGAATCGATTCATTACAATTTGGATCTAACCTGAAAAAAATCTCGTTATATGTGGAATTTGTTTGAAAGTGTCATAATTTTAAGTTCTTAGCTTGGTTTAGACGATCTGACCTCAGGATAGATTTCATGTAAAGTGGTTGCCCTTCATAGATGCCATGTTTTGCTGTTTAAGTTTATTTTAGAATCATAACTTGCTAGAGCTTTGTTGGACTTTGCGACTCTTGGTTTGGAACGAAGAGTATCTATCACATGTTCTATTTTATGGGTAACAGCACCTGGTTGAGAACGCAACTCCAGGTCGAACTAACATAACTCTACCCGCGATTTGGGAATATCAACCACAGCCACCACGATACTGCCACTAGAGGGCCGACCTCGATGAGCATGCCTGGAACATGCTCAACCTATGGCACCGAATTGCAGCGCTCGCTTGCCCTCCCCTTTTAGTTCCGACAGTCTAGAACTTGCGAGGCACATACGCCAATTTTATTAACCTAGAAAAATCTCTATTAATTAAAGACACACCCGTCCATATTTGAAGGTATGTCCCTGTTCTTTTAGAACAGCTATTAATAGAGATATCTCCACCTTTGGAGCGATGACCAAAGCAAATAAATTTATTATATTATATTTCTAATTATATGCCGAAAATTGCCTAAGCCATAAATCCATAGATACAAGGGTTTCTTTAAGTAAATCACTTATTATGTCTAAAGGCAAAAAAAAAACAAATTTAAAAAAAATGTAACCGAGTATCGACAAAATGTGCATAATCTGATGTCATTCCGTAAATTCAACTAATGCATTTAGCGGATAAACACTAATTATTTTCAAACTAAAAACAAAACTCCCTCCAATTATAATTTTTCAAAAATTTCAATTACAACTCTACGCAAATCCGCTAAAAGACATTCCTGCCTAACCCTGAATGCTTCCATAATTTTCTTTTATTTATTATTCTCTCTAGATTTCATGGCTTACCCAAGTTTCTAAAGTTTTCTTCATAAATCTTGTCATCTGTTGGTGCTTAAAATATGCACAACTACTGCTGTGGGGAAGGCAATCAGAGTAGCAACTTGTTGAACCCAAGCCCTCTCTCGATTGAGTCATCAACTGGACGTTCTTCAGGCGACATCCGTCAGCGGCAACACAGTACATGGAAACACACCCACACACTCACACATCCAGCTCCAGCTCATGTCATTATCAACATCTTGCTATTTGGTATTCCGGTAACGTGCGCCCGATACGTCGTTCGGCGTAGTACGCACATAAATTTGGTCTGACGCGGATTTTTCCATTTTTTTCCACACTCTGACGGAGTGCTTTCTAGACTGCAACATTTTACTTGACAAACTTTAGAGAATTTTTTTTCTGGTTTTTGTTTTATTTATATTTTTTTGTTTTTATTTAATATACTTATTGGATTTAATTTGCCTTTTTTGTTTTAATCTTGTCGGCACCATCGATCACGTAATGCCAAGCATGTTGTTTGCTGCATCTGTATATCAATTCATCTACGGGCAGTTTGGGCTGCCCAGAGACAGACAATGGAACATTGTACCGGAGACAGGGCAAGAGACAAACAAGCACAATATAAACAGACATAAGTGTTTTTTGATAGATGTACGATATATATATGTATATATATATATGGCAGACCGATTGCAATTTTTATGGTAATATAAAAAAAGTTATTACAACGAGAGCAATAACCGCTTACTGCATATTGCGCATACGACCGGTGTGCCGCTAAAAAGACGACTTATTTTTTTATCCATAAAGAGTTGACAGTAAAGGGTTGACATACGAAGAAGCAAATTAAATTGTATAGGTTGTGAAATTATTCCATTAAAATATAAATTAGCAGCGTCCTAAGTCTTAAGACATTTTAGAACCAACAGTGCCTGAAAAACAACATTCAAACAAAATGCTGCTATCTTGAAACATTCCAATATTCAATAAATGCCTTGCGCTGTCATGACAAGGACAATAATATCAGACTAAAGGATAAGCGAAGAATTACTCTTCCCAATAGGTGTTAGTGTGGTCTTAGTAAGCACATGTGTAGAGGACATCTCTCAAGATCGACCAAATTAACGCTCTATAAGACGTTCACGCTCAGAAGTATTTGTTGTGTCGCGCAGGGCCATGTCGTTGATGCAAAGACGCTCCTCCATTGAAGAAGGTTTTGATGCGAAAGCCGGCGAAGAGACGAAGGGGACGACCAATGCTCAGATGGAAAGACATAGTGGAGGAGAACCTAAATTCATTGGGCGCGCCCAAAACAGGGGCGCCTGGTGCGAGCTAATTGGGTTGGTTTGTTGCATTTGATTATCACCGATCAACATGTGTTTTTGGAGATTATCCATGTATACTGTCTGTTTTGCTATTATCTTCAAAATCTTTGGTCTCTTTCGGATTGGGGATGACTATTGCATCCTAATGTACCATGAGCTGTATAAGCTGTACAACGACATAGATGTCAATAGCATTTGCGATGGTTCCGCCACGTCGTTCGCTCTAAGCGAAAATAGACGAAGGAAGACGGAGGCAACGATGAAAGCTCAGATGGAAAGATCAAGTGGCGGAGGACCTTCCCTTGGGATGAACAGCTGAAGAAGGCGTGCGCAAAGCAGTACGCCTGGCGGGAGCTAGTGAGGTCGGCTGTAACCCGACAACGGGTGGTGATGGCCAGCTAAAAAAGTAAAGGAGTTTTCTTGACAACACAACTTGCATCATTGCGGGTTTTTAGAACTTTATAATTTCGACTTGAAAAAAAAGTTTTTCTATGACCAATTCGTGAATCCACACCTGGGACTAAAATTTGGATAGACTTTTTTATTGATACATTGATATTATTGTCACAATCTAGAGGAGAAAGTCTTGCATGATCATCCCCATTCAATCTTAGCCCAAAAAGAACTTTTCTCGGCTTCTCACTGTCTTTAAAGATTCTCACTTTTATTCTGAAAAGCAGACACAAAATAAGAGGTCTTGCTCTTTCTTTGTATATTATGATTTTTTACATAAATTTTATATATAAGTTAAACCAAGTCCATTTGCAGTTTTCGGTTTGTAACACATAATCGGCTGCCTGTCTATTGTCGCCTGAAACTTATGCGGTATTAATCTGACTTGCCACAATAGCGCCTTCCCACGGAACTACAAAAGAATCTAGATTTTGAAATATGTAGCATTAAATGTAATTGTTATTCTACGACAAGATTTTGTGTAAAGGGTCTAGGTATATTAGGTACTGCAAACTAATTTTAAATTAAATTTATTTCTTAAGTTAAAGACTTTAAACCAAACGCGTGAAATATGAGCAGAACACGAGTGTTTTGTTTATATCAATTTCAATTCAATATAAATAAAAGACGATTGTTTTGTTTCATCAAATAATGTCGCAACTTCACAATCATCTTTACTCGCATTTCAGAATATTTAAATCACCATCGTGAAGGTTTTTCTTCCTATTTTCTTTGTTTATATATTTTTAGCTTGAATTTAAATATTTATACTTAAAACATTTATAAATTTCTCCGTTGTAACGTTGTAAACAACTAAAATCTGTAAATTACTTGTTATAATCATGGAAAAAGCAAATATATAAAACATAAAATCAACATCGTGATACGATGCGTCTTCACTTTTTCGTGCTTTCACTTTGCGCTTCGATAAGTCAATTTTTTATTATCGATGAATTTGTCACTTTCTATCGATATAGTCTCATATGGTTTCATCAGCTGATTGCAAAAATTCGCAAAATTTGCAGTAACGTATTATTTTTTTTCGTAAATTTTTTATTTTAAACTAAAAAAAAACTAAATTAATATGAATGCAACCCTGAGAAAATATTTGCACGTTCCACTGTACTTCAAGAAAACAAAACGTTTAATATTTTGAATAATTTTGTATAAACAATTTTAGCGCGTCTTTTTTCTTGCGGGAACTTTTAAATTCTATAATACTTGATGTTTTTGTACCTGTCCCGGAACTATATTTATATTTAGGGCTCTAAATTATTTAAAATGATTATTTATACAATTTCAGTTTATTTGTCGCAAAATTATTCCGTTTCAAACAAATCAGCTGACAGAGTTGCCGAAGCTTGCAAAATTTTATTCTTTACGTTAGTTACATTTTATTTTCATTAAAATTTAACTTTTTCTTCATTGATTTTAGGAATTAGTTTCTTAAAAGAGAATTGTTAGTTTAACAAATTAATTTATTGTTTATAATTAATATATTATCGTTATTTTGTTTATAATTTTATTTTGTTCTACAAATTAAATACTACTCGTAAAACAAAAATTATATATTCGTTAATTAGTTTTTTTTTTTTTTAATTTAGTTCTCTCACTTAAACCATTTTCTTTCATTTAATATAATTAATTTATAAATTTTCCAAATTTTTAAATGTATTTTTCTTACGTGACTTTCTGTGACAAAAATATTCTTTCACATAAAATTAAGTTATCGATAGCTCGATAGAATACACAGCATTGTTGCTTCTGGAATTATCGAATCGTTAAAATAAAGATTAAATGTAATTGATACATATTGAAACTATGTTTTATTTATGCTTTGATATTTCTAGATTGTTTTGATTTCAACTTCATGCTGCATATTAAGTAATATTTATTTATAATTAATTTTTTTCTAATACAACGCAAAAATTTCATACAACAAATACGAATATTTAAAATTTAATCCCAAATAAAACGGGGGTATTATCAAAAAAAAGTATGCGACATAAACTAATCAAACAAACTTACAAATAAACTCAAAATGCGATTGTACAAAACGCTTATATCATCGATACTAATGTACGAAGCAGAAACCTGGACCACGAAGGAGACGGTTGAGAAAAAAATTAATATTTTTGAAAGAAAAATACTGCGGTTCGGTGCACAAAATTATTATTATTATTATTATTATTATTATTATTATTATTATTATTATTATTATTATTATTATTATTATTATTATTATTATTATTATTATTATTATTATTATTATTATTATTATTATTATTATTATTATTATTATTATTATTATTATTATTATTATTATTATTATTATTATTAGTATTAGTATTAGTATTATTATTATTATTATTATTATTATTATTATTATTATTTTTCCTATAGATTGCATTTTATTTATCGGTATCTCGCGTTGTATAAGCCCGATCGGGTTTCGAAAGATGGCTTTAGAAATATTATATTTCGTACTTAAAAAAAACCTTTCTGACAGTTTTCTAATTAGTTGATTCAGCTTTGTTTGAACGTGTGTCAAAGATAGAAACTAGCAAAAAAAAACACGTTACATTTTATAGTTTCTTTACGAAAAGCTCGAAAACGCAAGCCAGACAGCTAAAAATGTAAGTAACGTTTGTGATTCTGATACTGTTAGAGCCAATTTCGGATTCATCCATTCCGTTCCGGTAATTGGAAGGCCAATTGTCGAAAATGTCAATAAAAACATGCACAATATTAATTGTTTTTAACACTTAAAGCTTAATAGGCATTCATAGAAAAATTAAAACTTAAATAAAAATTATTGCTGCTTATGTAATGCATTTTCGTTTCTTTTTTTTTAAGTATTATATATGCATAATTTTTAATGTATCTTTTTATGAGGTAGTGTATCTTTTCTTATCTTAATATCTTCAGGCAATTAAAAACCCAACAACTATTAACTAACAAAAACGACACTTTATATACAATATATATCCAATTCCAACACTTCAAGAGTTTTGAACGTTTAATTAAAGTATGACTCTTTAACACCTGAACCATAATAAGTCACACAAAAAAAATAACATTTCATTGAATTTTGTGTCGTTTAATGCTTTGGTGTAATTATTTTGTTTGTTCAAAACCCCGAAACGGCTTCCTTAGCTCTTAACCACTAAGACTTGAGCTTAAAGGCTGTGCCAAGACTTAAGCCAGCAGGTTAAATGCTACTGGCCATCATTATGATAAACATTAATTCCATAGTCATAAAAAATGCAAAGTCATTGAGACTTAATGCCAAAAATGAAGCAAACACTTATACAGCTACATACAAGGCGCACACATAGATACAAACGCACACACAGATACAGTTACACACAGATGCATATACACACACCGGGACAGATATAAACAAAAGTTCAAGTCTGATATGGCAACATTTCCGAAAAGTAATTGCCACTGCGGATTTTAATACACACACACACACTCAAACACACACCTACACTCATGCATAATTATTACGACTACGTAAATGATGATTGAGTGTTGAGGAAGCAGCGAGCAGGCAGCGGCGACACGACTACCAACGATTCCATGGAGCTGCACAAAGCCGCAAAAACCGAAAATCACAAAACGCAAAAAAATACAAACGATTTGCAGGTCGTTTTCAGCCGTCGGCGTGATTTAGCATCGACGTTTGTGTCAAGCTCCTTGATTTATTTTATGACTCAACGTATCATCAACCATCCCCCAGAACATTCGGTTTTAATTCCTTCATAAAAATGCTCACATAAATACTTACTCGGCAGACACAGATAGTGAAGACAGCAGTAACATTAACAGCAGAGGCGGAGCGGACGTACAGAAGCCGACATTATATCCCATGACAACTTGGCTAAGTTTTAAAAAAAAAAAACTCTTTTCATAAAGTTAGTTGGAGGTGTGGCAGCAGAAGCTTGCATAGTTTACATGTAATCTCTAATTATGAACAGCTTGGCATATTTAAAATAGAAGCATTTATTTCTGAAAAAAAAACATAAATTAAGAAGAACTTTTTTGGTTTTAATTCCGGCAAACATCTATTTTGGTTCTAGCAGATGTTCTTTACCTACCGTTTTCCCATTGTTTTGGCCAACGATTCGGCATCGAGTCGTATATTGTCTTAAAGTGGAGCTATGGTCCTTGGATTATTAGCGTATACCTTGAACTTCAAATATTCCCAAAATGGGCAATGGCGTTAGATTTGTTTGCTCTAGGTGGCCAGTCAAAATCACAATTTTTCTATATGACTCGTCAGGGGAACAATGGTCGCAACAAGTCCATTGCTTGACGTGCAGTATGGCATCCAACGCGGTATAGTTCCAACAAGCAGAAGCCATTCAAAGGCATCAGTAAATCTGTTATCATTGCTTGCATTCATGGTTGTCGTTGCTTCATCATCGTCTTCGAAAAGAGCAGGGACCGATGATCATATCCATACAAACGCCTCACCAAACAGGCATTTTTTGATGGTCTAAAGGCTATTTTTCAATTAATTGACGGATTTTAATAGCATAGAACTGAAAATTAATATTAGTTTCGCTGCCAATTAACGTGAAATATGGTTTATCAGATATGATAATTGTTTTTTTTTTCGTTATCAGCCATTTCAATGGTCCATATGGCATAATTGACACAACGCGGATAATCAGCTGGGTTTAGTATGAAAACATCTTCAAACCAACACGAATTTTGCGATGCCCGAGTTCTGAGAACGACTACAACTCAATGTAAGCGGATTCTTCTTAACATCGGTATGTACGGTCTTAATAATTTGATCGGAATGTCTTAAAAGTTGTCTGGATACATGGCTGGAGTTACTAAGTTTTAAATATATTTATTTTTTCATTTATAAATAATACTTATAAGTGTTTAACTTATATAGAGGGGTAAGCTCTGACTACTTAGGCCTTCATTTTTAACTTTTTTTTGAACGAAATGCACTTTTAGTTTTCACAATTGAGAAGTTATTTTGAATATAAAGCCATGTTCCATGATGTCAATTGTGTTGGACTGGTGCATCTAACGCGGAATAACATTATTCGATCTGTAACTCTTGTCGAAAGTTATAGAGTTGCACGTTGCTTTGATGATGACTAGAGCATAGCTAAGGTTTGTAAAACGAAAATATATAAAATATTCTTATTTAAAATATATGATTTTAAGTATTACACTGAAAACGTAACGAATTAAAACGGCTACAAATACATTTTAGAAAAACTATGTTGCTCAATTCAAAGTAAAAAATGTGTAAAAATAATACAAAATTTAGAAACAATTCCATATGACTTTGAGATGGCCTGGTATTTTAACACAATCGCGGATAATGACTTTGTCTAGCGCTTTAGCAAAAGTATTTGTAGTTGGATATTTCACAAATCCAAAAGTCCCCAATAAACATTTTCCTGCGCAGGTTAACTTTTCGTATAAATTAATATTATTGCGTTGGGATAAATCGCATCCAACAATAATATAGACTAAAATCTATTGCGATTTGGCCAACTGTCGCATAAAACTAGTACCCCCAAATATTATCTTTTCTTTCAACCGTCACTGACTGAGACTTTAAACCTTATACTACCCACAACAGATATAAACGCTCATTTATGTAGTTAAAAAAAGTATATATCTCTCTTAATGTATGTATCTGTCAAGATAGAACGCAAAACAACAAAACTTTGTTATTTTTTTGCAAAAAATTGAAATTCAAATCGGGTTCAACGACGAATACGAATAGCGCAAAACAACACAAATGCATCTCGAAGAACGCAAGGAAAAGTGTAAAAGACGCGACAATAAATGCATTCGAATTCTAGATAAATAATTTCAAATGCATTCAAATGTTTTATTGATTAGTTATGGCCATACTGAGAGCAATTGAAAATTTATCAAAACAACAAAAATAAATACCCTATAAACGTAATCTCTGGTTCAAGTTCAAAATCTTTCAAAAATTTCTCACTTTGTACAACAATTATGTTATGCATTTGAGCATATCTCCTATGTCGGAGGGGGGAGGGCCTATGGCATACAAGTTACGCTCTTCCGGGGGGCCCTTAACAATCCGTACTACTAATTATCATTTATTTACGTTTAATTGAGTATTTACCTGACCAAATAACCTTGTAATTATGCGTTTAACCGCATTTGTTCCGCATCTGGCAGTCAGTCTCTTTATTTGTTTATTCAGTCAACTCGTAGGTTAATTACTTTCGTATAATATATATATATGTATATGCATACCCATCCATAGCTATTATGTAGTACCATGGTTAACCTGGCTAAGTGACAAATTTATGGTCTGTGACCAAATCTTGAAAAAAAAACAACAAACACACAAGCAAACAATTCAAGTCATTGTTATGGGACATACAATAAATAAAGATATTACCTGCAATTAGTAGGCCCTTAGCTGGAAGAGAAAATTGCAGTAAAAAGATTAATTTTTTAACTGATAAGATGCTAAAAACTTAAGTATTTCTTGAAATCATGTTAATTGGACGACATTTAATAATACTTAAAAGCCAAAGATGTTGCTATAGTCTGTATCATGTGGGCCTCGGTCGCCTCTAAGGTCGTTGGTGCGACTAGCACTAGCATAGTTAGCAATTTAGCTAGAAAAATCTCTAATATTACAAGACCCCGTCGTTCGGTGCTGCCCATTCCCTTCGAGCAACTATTAATAGAGATATGTGCTTCCTTCGCCTATGGAACGACGCACATAGTTAAGGGAAATAAATTTTTTTGCATAAAACTTTGACATAATCTGTATCATGAGAACTCTAATTAATTGCCTTATAATATTTTAATTTACAAGCGCCCGACTTTTGGAGACGCCTTTTATATTTCGGGCAACCCCAGTGGTTTTGGCCAAAAATTAGAATTAAATCGTCAACATTTTTGTGCGATTATATTTTACAACTTTTGACGTAGATCCAACAAAAGTTACCGTACAACTAGGACAACGTAAAGGAGTCAATTCTTAATGGTACACAACCATTTGTTTGCCAATTGTCAAGCAAGAAACACATCTGCATTTTTGATCCGAAATAATTCACTTGCTTCTATTAATATTTCTGTATTTTGGCTCTACTTTGCGTTCCACTGTAAAATCAGCTCACGCATATATGAAGGGCTTTCATAAAAACAATTTATTCCTGTACCTCCCAAGTGCCTAGATATTTGAATAATTTTCTCGCCATATACATGATTTGTATTAATATATTGTGCATATCAATAATGAAATAATATATTTATACGAAGGGGACGATACAAGTTTCGATGGAAAGACTATTTTGGAGTGACCAAAGCGCCTGGTGAGAGCTATCAGGTCGGCTGTAACTCGATAACTGGTTGTCATGGCCAATTAGAGTAACGTGAAGAAATCTAAAGTCAATTTTTTCAAATATTCTAACCTCACTTATACATATTATTTCTTCTATAACCAGAAATCAATTTCAGCTAAAACGGTATTTCCCAAACAAAAGCGAATGTACGAAGCAATAAATTTTTAGATTAACGAGCCAAGATATTGTATCGCCTAGTTTATATTTTCTATATTTATAAAAACTTTTATTTTTATTTAATTTTCAATTTTTTTTAGACCATTTTTACTAAACGATGTTTGCCATTTGATCCTCTTTCCTCAATTTATTATTCTCTCTTTCTATATATTTTGATTTAAAACTTTTGCTTTTTTATCTGCAATTGTACGCTCAAAACGCTTTCAAGTACTATGCACCTTAAGTTGACACCAAGCAGCATAAGATTGAAAGCGGTGAACTCACTCAAAACTACTCGAAACTGTTATGAAACATCAGAAAATTGAACCAAGTAAAATGATCCAAAGCAAAGACATACAATTGCACTTTCAGATATTCTTTCAATTTTATTCATTTTGTGTTAAGTTTTAAATTTAAAAAAATTATTATTATTTTAACTAAAAAATAAACCAATGTAGCTTCTTCTAAAAAAACACACATAAAAACAAAATATTTAAAATGAAATTAATATCAAATAAAACATAAATTGCAAGCATCGCTACGCTGCATGCGCGAAACCACTTTTTAGCGTCAATATTGGCGCCACCTTGCGGTTAGGCTAGGTAAACAGCCAGCCCTTGTGCAGCATCGATAAGTGCAACCGAGCGCAGTAGTTATCGAAAGTTTAGCGACTCTAGCACGCGCAAAAAAAACCTCAAGAAAAGAATTCTTAGTTGCAGCAAATACTTTGCGAGTTTTACTTAAATTTTTATAATTTAAAATTACGCAAAATGTATTCCAACACTGATGGTGAGTATGCTGCACCTGCATATAAGCAAAAAAAGCAGAAATACGGGGGACACTATGAAAACCAAGCCTCGGCCAGCATGCGCATGCAGCAAATGGACTTTGTGGAAAACCCCGGGCGTCTGGAGCGAATAAATCCAGTACCTCGATATGGTTTTCCTGGTCCAGATGCTGAGTATGCTGCACCACCTAACAACCAACTAAGACAGCAATTCGGGCAACAATATGAAAACCAAGCCACGCCTATGAACTTCGTGGAAAACACGGATCGTCTGGGACGAATAACCTCAGTGGCACGATATAGTCTTCGTGATCCGGATGGTGAATATCCTGCACATTCAAACAAGCAAATGAGGCAGGAAAACGGGCGACGCTATGAAAACCAAGCTACGGGCAGTATGC
Source organism: Chymomyza procnemis (assembly GCA_035046065.1). Classification (NCBI taxonomy): domain Eukaryota; kingdom Metazoa; phylum Arthropoda; class Insecta; order Diptera; family Drosophilidae; genus Chymomyza; species Chymomyza procnemis. The sequence continues at coordinate 3,992,165 of JAWNOJ010000026.1, forward strand.
AAATGCAGCAAATGGACTTCGTGGAAAACACGGATCGTCTGGAGCAAGTAACTTCAGCAGAACGCTATAATCTTCATAATCCGGATGGTGAGTATGCTGCAGCTCCAAACAAACGAACAAAGCAAGACAACGGGCGACGCTATGAAAACCAAGCCACGGGCAGAATGCAAATGCAGCAAATGGACTTCGTGGAAAACACGGATCGTCTGGAGCAAGTAACTTCAGCAGCACGATATAGTCTTCATGATCCGGATGGTGAGTATGCTGCAGCTCCAAACAAACGAACAAAGCAAGACAACGGGCGACGCTATGAAAACCAAGCCACGTGCAGTAGGCAAATGCACCAAATGGGCTTCGTGGAAAACACGGGTCGTCTGGAGCAAGTAACTTCAGCAGCACGATATAGTCTTCATGATCCGGATGGTGAGTATGCTGCAGCTCCAAACAAACGAACAAAGCAAGACAACGGGCGACGCTATGAAAACCAAGCCACGGGCAATATGCAAATGCACCAAATGGGCTTCGTTGAAAACACGGGTCGTCTGGAGCCAATAACTCCAGATCGTGATGATGAGTATGTTGCACCTACAAACAAGCAAATAAGTCAAGAATACGGGCAACAATATAAAAACCAAGCCACGGGCAGTATGCAAATGCGGCATTTGGATTTTGTGGAAAACACGGGACGTCTTGAGCGAATTGTGCCACCAAATACTGCTCATGATCCTGATGTAGAGTATGTTGCACCTCCAAACAAACGAACAAAGCAAGACAACGGGCGACGCTATGAAAACCAAGCCACGGGCAATATGCAAATGCACCAAATGGGCTTCGTTGAAAACACGGGTCGTCTGGAGCCAATAACTCCAGATCGTGATGATGAGTATGTTGCACCTACAAACAAGCAAAAAAGTCAAGAATACGGGCAACAATATAAAAACCAAGCCACGGGCAGTATGCAAATGCAGCAAATGGACTTCGTGGACAATACGGCTCGTTTGGAGCCAATAACTCCAGGGGCACGAAATACTCCACGTGATCCGGATGATGAATATGCTGCATCTCCAAACATACAAAAAAGTCAGGAATTCGGGCGAAAGTATGAAAACCAAGCCACGGGCAGGATGCAAATGCACCAAACGGGCTTCGTGGAAAACTCGGGACGTCTGCAGCGATATAATCCTCATGGTCCTGATGATGAGTATGCTGTACCTCCAAACAAGCAAATAAAGCAAGAAAACCGGCGACGCTATGAAAACCAAGCCAGGGGCAATATGAAAATGCACCAAATGGGCTTCGTTGAAAACACGGGTCGTCTGGAGCCAATAACTCCAGATCGTGATGATGAGTATGTTGCACCTACAAAACAGCAAATAAGTCAAGAATACGGGCAACACTATAAAAACCAAATGCAGCAAATGGACTTCGTGGAAAATACTGATCGTCTGGAGCCAATAACTTCAGAGGCACGAGATACTCCACATGATCCGGATGAAGAATATGCTGCATCTCCAAACAAACAAAAAAATCCGTACCTTGCACCTTCAAACAAGCAAATAATACAGGAATACGGGAGACGCTATGAGAACCAATCCACGGGAAATATGCAAATGCACCAAATGAGCGTCGTTGAAAACACGGGTCGTCTGGAGCCAATAACTCCAGAGCCACGAGATACTCCTCATGATCCGAATGATGAGTATGATGCGCCTTTAAGCAACCAAAAAAGTCAGGAATTCGGGCGACACTATGAAAACCAAGCCACGGGCAATATGCAAATGCAGCAAATGGGCTTCGTGGAAAACAGTGGTCGTCTGAAGCAAGTAACTCCAGAGCCACAAGATGTTCCTCATGATCCGGATGATGAGTATGATGCAACTCCAAACAAGCAAATAAGTCAGAAATACGGGCGACGCTATAAAAACCAAGCCACGGGCAGGATGCAAATGCAGCAAATGGGCTTCGTGGAAAACAGTGGTCGTGTAAAGCGAATAACTCCAGAGCCACAAGATTTTCCTCATGATCCGGATGATGAGTATGATGCACCTCCAAACAACCAAACAAGTCAGAAATACGGGCGACGCTATAAAAACCAAGCCACGGGCAGGATGCAAATGCAGCAAATGGACTTCCTGGAAAACACTGGTCGTCTAGAGGAAACGACTGCAGTGGCACGAAACAGTTCTCATGGTCCTGACGTCACTTCTTCTCAAGCGCAACGGGTTGCTAAATATGAAGTACTACAGCGTGTTATGTGGCTGACTAATGTAGGCAGCACTTGCAATGATTACACCACAGAACAGCTTATGGAAAATATGCTTTATGGACTACGCAAACACCAGCTGGATAATGACCATCTTTTCTGTGATTCCTTTATATTAGAAGGTCTTCTTAACGGAAAAACATTAATTGACAGTTTATCGCAAATGGACATTAATCGTGCACGTTCGCGTTGCAATCCTTTTGAATCGGTTCGCAATTCTATTTTCCATTACCGTGCTGCTCTCAAAATGGCCAACTTAGATGCCATGTGCGATTTTCTACTCACAAATCCTAGAGATGAGGAAGGAAATTCTTTAGTTCAGCAAGATGAGCTATTTTACTTTGCGGATTGTTGTGCTGGTAAGTGCCGTTGGCTCAAGCGAGTTCAATAACATTAGGCAATTGGATGCCAATCTAAGTGGCCAAATGTGCAATAAGCGATTCGTCCAGCTCTTCCAAGAAGGCTTATTGTCAGTCATATTTTGGGTAGAGCGCGATAAATCGCTTATTGCCCAGGAGCATGCGCTTTCTTCTTTGCATTAAACTAAAATTGATATTTTTTAAGGTCCTGGCGGCTTCTCGGAATATGTGCTGTATCGCACATCATGGCTCGGTAAGGGCTTCGGATTTACCCTGCGCAGCGATTGTGACTTTCAGCTGGGCAAATTCAGAGCCGCATCAACGGCGTCATTTGATACCTTTTATGGCGTTAACAAAGACGGCGATATATTCGATGAGCTCAATCAGAACTCACTAAACGAGTACATACGTAAGCACACGCCCGACGGCGTACATTTCGTTATGGCCGATGGCGGATTCTGCCATGAAGGTCAAGAGAACGTACAAGAGATATTTTCCAAGCAGATGTATCTCTGTCAGTTCAACACCGCGCTTAAAATCTTGCGTGAAAATGGAATATTTGTGTGCAAACTCTTGGATATATTTACGCCATTTAGCGTGGGCTTAATCTATCTGATGTACAAATGTTTCCGTCACATCGCCATAGTGAAGCCCCATAGCAGTTGTCCAACGAACTCTGAGCGCTATTTGATCTGTAAATACAAACATGCAGAGACCACGCAGATCTCGGCTTATATGACGGCTATTAATCAAATACTCAATGAAGAGAAGCGGAATATTGATTCAAATCGCGATGTCTTGGAAGTGGTTGATTTCGATGAGATGTGCAAGGATAAAATGTTCATTAACTACATTACCGATTCGAATAATGAGCTGGGATTGCGACAAATTGCAAATCAGCAAAAGCTGGTAACCTTTGCGAAGCATACAGAGCTTAGAGAAATGGATCAGTGGATGCTGCGTCAGCAGTGCTTGCAAAGTTGGCAGTTGCCGCTGTACCGCGAATCTGTAGACGCAGCACAGACCATAGAATGTGATCTAAAGCAGCTGCTTCGCGATTGGTATGAGCCGCCAGATTGGCTTAGTTTTCCAGCCGGAGACCTTAACAATGTCGATATGTTGAAACATATACGAAATGTGAACGATTGGTATGTCACGCCCATAAGAAGCGAGTTTTCCCACAAACATGAGTGCAGCTTATTTTTTTACAAAAATCGTGGCAAGCTGCTGCGTCTGACGCAGTACAACAAGTGGCAACTTGTGGATGAATCATTCAATTTGGCGCCGAACACGCTATTCTTTGGCCAGGTAACTTGCGAGTATTCCGGTGAGAGACTGCAACAAGTGTACCATCCAGTCTTGCACCTCATTGATGCCATCGTGCTGGGCGGTCGCGACATAAGACGTCTGCCGCTGCTCGAGCGCAATCGCATGTGTGAACTATATTGCTTGAGTTTGAATAGACCATACAAATCGACGTCACCTTTCTGTGGCCTTTTGCGCTGCCAACCCTTAATTTCGCTCAGCAACTTGGACGCATATTTGGACGAAATGAAGCTTTATTCGCTTAAAAATAATACGCTACGCTTGGGATATGCTTACGAAGATGACCAATACTTTGTGCCCAGTGGCATGTTGGTGCTCTGCGAATTGTCACAGTTGTGGGAGTCAGCGATTTCGCGCACTCGCAAGCAACAATACTATTTTAATACAAAAACCAGAGAATCCTTGTTCGTAAACGATCTAACCGATGAGCAGAAGAATCGTATAATTGGTTCTTTTCGTGCCTGCTATGTGCAGAGAATGACTTGGAAATGGACAATCGGCCGTCAAATTGATCGCGACGCTACAGCTACAGGCACCGAAAAGGAATTATTCTTATACCGCAGTGAGTTTAAGCAATTCATTGCAAATAATCTGCAATCACAACAAGGTTGAGTTTTGTCTTATAAAATAATAATGTCCAAGAATAATAATAATATAATAATAATGTCCAATAAACAGATTTTGCAGTACTTAAACGATTTTAGAGACTTTGAAATGGTAAGGGGGCTTGTGTACAGATGCCAAAAAGACACCCCGTCAGCTTTTTGAATGACGGGGTGGTTTCCCAATGGCTACGTCGCATACTGCCAAGACCACTAGGGCACAAGCCTGCTCTACGGTATAGGTCTAGTATAACCTCAAAGATGAGAGTTCTCAAGAACTGAGAGCTATTCTACGGTTTATACCAATGGTCCTCCCAAAAACACAGCAAACATTATACCGTATATGGTAGGAACCATATATGTATGCTCTAAAATAAGAGCAAAAATCCCACCAAGATGAAGTAATGCCCACCACCACCAAGGCAAGTGCGCTGAACGCCAGCGTTCCTACGTTATTCAGACATGAGAATCTAGGTTGGTGGATGTGGCTTCACTCCCTCGAAAAGTAGTATTGAGTTTGGGGTTGTGGCTGCTCTCTCTCTCGAAAATTAGGCTAAGCCTTAACCAGGTAAGCTTTGTTCCACGCAATCCCAGACAATGACAGAAAAGGTGTCACATCCGCACAGCTTATTTTAATGTGCATCGATGATTTTTTTTTCGGACATGCGAAAGTCAATCAGAGTACCTTCAAGAAAACTATTAAGATTAAACTTGTCATTCAATTAGAATTCATGCTCCCTTATCAACGCGGCTAATACAGGATTTTCGGAGGATTCAAAGCGCCCCATAAAAACATATTCCAAAACATATACGATCTGATTATGCATTGTAGCTTCTACCTACACATCGACTGGACTTTTTGAGTATCCCAATTATATGGAATTTCGGTCGCGATACTTTTCCATTTCAGAATTTTCCATTTCCAAAAACTTCCAAGCTGATTGCCTGACATAGTTCATACTCAATGGAATATATTATTATTCGACAATGCAATCCACTTTAGAACTATTACATTCTACTCGCCAGATTTTTCTAAGAAAGTGAAATTATTTTATTTTTTATTAAAAGAGATTAACTTAAAAAAAAGAAATGGTAATTTACATTTTATGCTAATCTCTTGAGAACTTAACTAGTCTTTGTAGCCCGCATGCTTAAAGATACGATGCATAGTCCTCGTCATCCATAGCATGAATCTCCTGCACAAAAATAACATCCTTAGAATCCTGATTTAATTGCTGTAACTCATCAAATTGCAGATTTTCCATTAGCTCACAATGCTGCTGCTGCTGCTGCTGCTTCTCCGCATCTTCCAGCAATTCTTCAGCATTATCCACCACACCAAATTGGCACTCACGCAGTGGACCCAGCAATGGTATAATCGTCTCCTGAAATTGCTTAGCCAGCTCTGCTGGCAATTCGCTCATGAAGTCCCTTACAAATGCCAGCAGCACCATTTCGACGGAATCCTTAGTATCATCACGTATTTCACCGCAAAGATAAAAAATAATTTGTATATTCAGTAGGAATTTCTGCAAACTTGGATGTGTTACACGTTCCAGAACATTCATCTCATGGAAGTCCCGCTCCGCCTGTATGCGGCATCTGCTCAGTATGCCCTCTTCATTCTGAAATTCCTGCGTCTTGGTCTTCTGCTTGAAATCAGTGTTATAGTTTTGGACCACATTGTGTGGCTCCATAACATCCAAGTTGAGGCCATGCAGCTTGCTCATGCAGCTGACGAAGCGAGTATGCAGCGGCTCAGTTGCTTGTTTGCGTATGTAATCACGACGATTGGAAATCACCCAACTCTTATATTCCTCACACAAATCAGCCAGCTGAAGCACAGCCTGTTCCTTGGCGTCCACAAGCTTATGCAGACGAAAGAGTGATTGAATTAGCGGTTTGGGATAGCTGCTGTTTACCATAATGCCATCCAGATTAGCGAAATTTGCAGCTTCTGCCAACTTGATCAATTCTATTATCTCGCTAGACTTCACTGACTGCGGCAAACCATTATTTTCGCTCTCCTGTATACTTTCCAGTTCAAGATCTGGCATATTCAGCTCGACGCTCTGGTCCCCAATCTGGAAGCGCACCTGGTAACTACAATTCTCCGGCTGATAGCTTACTATGCGTCCATAGAAGAATCCCCTTTCGGGCTTATGCAAATAGCTGCTAACCATGGAGTTCTCGCAGAGAATATGTGGCAGATTTATAGGTAATGGCTCCAACATAGCACCACCCTCCGCAACCTTATCATATTGTTCACGCTGCAACTGGCGCACCGAATAACGTGTATGCTCCAGTGCCAGACGTTCGGTGTTTATAAAAGCAGCGGAGAAGCGACGTGGTTTGCCCATTCTACGACGTATAAGCTGCCAGGCGCGACGTGGCATTAACTTTGCATCCAACTGCGGAAAACAGGCGCATATAAAGCTTTGCAAGTCATAATGTGCTGTCATGATGGCACGCTCAATATGCGACTCGAAGAACTCATACCAGATCCAGCGTTGTACTTGGGGCTGCTTGAAGAACTTGGTGAGCATATTAGCGAGTGGCGAAGCCGCCTCGCTGTCCAACTCGGCTTGCTCATCTGCAGCGGCAGCAACTGCAACAGCTGGTGTTTCACTCAAGACCGGTTGCTTAATAAATAGTTCATCATCCTGTGCCGTTGTTGGCTTGGTTTTAAAGAAACGCATGGATTCCTCCAATTCAGACATTTTTCCGAAGCTCGCCAAACCGATCTTAGCCAAATTATCTGGCGTACTTTCGCTGTCAATTGAAATTACCTTATTATTTGCAACATGCATCGCAAAGTTTTTAAATTAATTATTTCAAAATAATTAAAATTGCAAATTAAAAAAAAATTATATTAAGATTTATGGGGGTATTCACTAACCTCTTGCATATAATTAATTTTACCTGTTAAAGTCTACCTGTTTATATGCGAAACTTTTTGTACTACTAAAATTATGGTATATCATAAATTATAATTTTTCCAAATTTGACGTTTGAGAATAGTGTGACCGCATCTAAAAGCTTTGAAATACCAAAAGTAGAAGCGTTTTCAAAATGCTGAAAAATTTGAAATTGAGAAACCATTGCGACACAGATGGCATCGATTTTTAGGCAATAGGGCATTATTTGGTCTAAATTTTAAAAATATGAGACATGCCAACTTTTTTGGTATTATTTTCAACTCTTCTTCTCTTAACACAAAATGACAACTAAAACGCAAAGAGGAAGGAAAATAATCGTAAATATCTGGCATGTTCTTACTTTTATTTTAATTGGCCATTGCAACCCTTTAACGGGTTACAGTTGACCAAACTAGCCCTGTACAGGCGCTCCAGCTTTGCGCGCGTCTGCTCAGCTGCTCACTCCTCCTCCACTTGGTCTTTCTAACTGACCTTAGATCGTTTCCTTCGTCCTCCTTCGTCGGTTTTCGTATCGAAATCCTTCTTCGCTGCTGCGTCTTCGTCCCAACAAACGACATGACCGAGCCAACATAGACGTTGTGCCGTAATACGCTGGGCAACATCTATGTCATTATATAGCGCAGACAGCTCGGGTGCGATAGTCATTCCTCATACGAAAGGTAACGAAGATTTAGCGAAGAATTTTTCATTACATTCTAGAAAAAATGACAGTACAAATGGAAATCTCCAAAAAGATTTGTTGATCGATGATAATCAAATGCAACAAACCAACCCAATTAACTCACACCAGGCGCCCCTGTTTTGCGCGCGTCTTCATCAGTTCAGTCACTCTCAATGAAGTTCCTCCGCCACTTGTTCTTTCCATTTGAGCTTTGATCGTCCCCTACATCTCTTCGTCGACTTTCGCTGGAGGAGCGTCTCGGTCCCTGTGAATGAGATGGCCGAGCCAACACAGACGTTGTGCAGTAATATGTCGTTGTAGAGCTCTTACAGCTCATGATTCGTTCTAATGGGAAATTGATTGAAATTTTTCTCTTGAACACTCCAAGCGCAGCTGCATCCGTTCGCGACAAGCTCATACTTCTGCGCAATGACAGCACGGGCAAGATGAACGAACATCTTGTAGAGCGTTAATTTTGGTGATTGAGTGAGAGTATTCCTATCTGCCAGTGCTATTTTGTACTAACTATAAGCACAAGGAAGGCCATTTCCACGACAATACCATATTATTACACCATGGTGTACCGGGCGCAACTATCAAAATAAGGTTTTAACAAATAGATCTATATAGTAGACCTATGGGGGTAGCATTGCTGAAGCCTTGTTCAAAGATTAGATCTATATGATCATTTAAACGTAGACGTCCACTATACATCTCTGTTTCGATTATCGTCCCTCATTGTAATTAGAGTTAGAAAATGTTTTACATAGAATTAGGCAATCGTCAACATCAACAACAATTAAATGTTATTTCCTGTACTAAATTTTAATATAATTATCATTGAATTGGCAAAAAGAAAAACACCAAAAACAAAACGTTGTATGCGCCAGTATTTTATTCAAGATGTTCAATCTCATCGCGGTTATTACAATACTTGTTGCTTTCAGCTGCTTAACGGTAAGAGATTATAACTCGTATGTTTCCAGTATTCTATAACTTATAGTTTCGTTTAGCACGCAGGCAAGGTTAAGTTAACCAATTTGGTCTGCGAATCCTATAATAAAACGCTGCTGGATTTCAATATCTGCAGATTACGCGTCATAGGACGTAACAAGGTTAATCTTAATGTAAATGCAACCTTACACGAAGCTATCAACGATTCTTGGCTTAATGCACAGATCTTTAAAAAGGCCAGCGGTTATAAGCCTTGGCTATATAAAGCCCACATAGATGTCTGTCTATTTTTAAAAAGCAGAACACATCCGGTTGTGAAAATCGTCTACGATCTTATCAAATCACATTCGAATTTTAATCATACATGTCCCTACGAGGTAAGTTATGATTTGTATACTAATCCAGCACTAATTTTTAAAATATTTAATTTTAAAGGGTGATTTATTGGTTATGAATTTTCAACCAAAATTTGAAAAAATACCAATTATAATACCAACTGGAGATTATCTGATAAGTATAACATGGATAGTAAACAAAAAGAAATTAGCTTTAACGAATATTTATTTTGAATATGATGAGGAATAGAAATAGAAACAAAAATAAATGTTTTTATAAGTAAACCAGAAAATGAGTAAACTAGAAGTTTGGCTTGCCAAGAACCGGAACTCATTTCATATTTATTGCCGACATGCCAATGGTAACTGAAAGTAGCTACTACCTACGCAGAAGATAAGTCCTAAAGATACGCTTAAAAGGCATTATGAGATATGTAAAACATATTTCAAAGAAACTCACTATAAAGATATCTTTGTTCAAACCCAAAACTAATCATTCAAAAACTACCTTGTTATAAAGTAGGAAGCTTTGTTAGATCCTCGGCTCTTTATGCTGCGAAGGCGTTAGCGCTGGTTTGATCACAGGGGCTTCAGTGTGATATGGTGTCTATATGGATTTGCTAATCTACCAAAAATTTTAATATTACGAAGAAGAATTCATTTTACATCAAATGTTTTCTCTTATATTTCATTTGCTTTGTGTTATTTTTATACAAACGAAACTCAATTTTCTGTACGATACAACTATTTCTGTTGTTGCTCCTATTCAGGTTGAAATTCCCAAACATACAGCTAGTTGTCTGGAAATTCGAAGGTGAGTTCTTGTAAGGCTTTTGTGTTCAATGCTGGTCTGTTGGTTCTTGTACAAGTGCACCTCAACCAACTGTGAACCGTGTAACTTGACGTGGATGCGCTTGCCGGCAACTTCGGCGAGGAAGACCAAATCCTCAAGAATGACATCGTACACAAGCTGGACGTTTCTGTTTAAGCGTCTTGCGCGTAGGCTTGGACAGAACGACCGCCAAAGAATGCGACTTCTCAAACTTACGCAGCGAAATGAATTCAATTTTCTGAAACTCCTTCTTCTGTGGAATGGGCACGTAAATGATGATAGCCTTCTTGCTGCCACACTCAAACTCATGCGAAAACGCCTTCAGATCGCTGTTGGCTTTAAGCTCAACCAGAACCTGGGCAATGGATTTTTCAAACTCATCATGGTCAGCACCGCCGGGCTTAATAATCTTGGAGCCATATTTGTGGACTATTTTGACTTTTGTAAGGGTCATGATCCCTTGAAATGTACAAGTATTTGTTATTGCATAACGTTAAAGTTCATGTTGGTAATATGGCATGAAAACCATCGCAATGCCGCTACATGGGTCATAGGAACTTAGGACTTATAAACTAGTTGATGTCACACAAAATCCTCCCTAAGACTCTCCCTACTATCCGCTGTACGCTTGCCGAGACAGTTTATAGGTTATTCACAGCCAATTCTTCTATCTTCTGACCCGTCAGGTTAGCTGTAGTACAACATTCGAATGAAGCTCGACGCCACAATATGCATATGTTAATCTATAATTTCTAAAATCGACTATATAAAGTTTCGATTGGTAGGATATGATTTTTAGGCAGATGCTAGAAAGTCTCTCCCTGCTTCTTAACATGGGTCTGCAATGATGAAGTCGCCCGTCAGCAGGCTAACTATACATATAAGTTGTACCGATGGTAATTTTTCAATTGGAAAAAAAAAATTGATTTGCATAAAATTTTGTGTATTTCACTAGTTTCCGAAAGTAATGAAACCCATAAGTAATACTTAAGGAATCACTTTATGATTGCAAAGAATGCATACAGGGTATTCGCAAGTCGTCCTATTCTGCATTTTCGAATTTCAGTCTACTTTAACGATCTTATTTTTCAATTTAATTAGCTTTCAATTTTCATTTCTCAGTTCAGTTGTAAATATAGAAACGAATTGTTGCGCGTTATCTCTCTATAAAAAGCCTCCATTTACACTTTCAAATATTTGTATTTTTACAGAATTAAAATTTTTTTGATTATCCTATATCGACATTGACTTATATGCCCGTCATTCGTAAAAAGTTTGAGCCATCATCATCTGTGGCATCCCCATACTATCATAAATGCAAATATAATTTTCTGCTTATTACTCGACAAATTACTAAATAATAGAATTAATACTGATGAGTTTTATAGACAATATATTTCTGAAAAAAAAAACCCCTATGAGAATTTAGTACCGACCAATAACTTACACAAAATGCTTTGTTCCATCGGTAGTTTGGCATTACTTTTCGCCTTGGGTTATGCGGTAAGAGTTGCAAATATGCAAAAATATTCTGATCATCATGGTTACTTTTAGAATGCTGGAATGATAAAATTAACCAATATGATCTGCGAATCCTATGATAAAACACTTGTGGAATTCAACATCTGTAGATTACATGCCATAGCACGTAATAAGGTTAATGTGAACATAAGCGTTACGCTACACGAAGTTGTCCATGACGCTTGGATCGATGGACAGTTCTTTAAAAAAGCTAATGGTTATAAGCCCTGGCTCTATAAAGTTCATATCGATGCGTGTGAATTTGTAAAAAACAGAGCACATCCAGTTGTAAAAATTGTTTACAATCTTATAAAATCACATTCGAGTTTAAACCATACGTGTCCCTACGAGGTAAGTTATTATATTTTTTGAACTCTACTTTAAAAATTGCCTAATTTAAAGGGTCAAGTGTTGCTTAAGGATTTTCGTCCGAAGTTTGAAAACATACCGATTATAATTCCAACCGGTGAATATTTAGTCTCTATAACTTGGATATTAAACAAAAAGAAATTAGCCCTAACGAATGCTTACTTTATGTATGATGAGGAATTTAAACCAAAATAAATCGTGGAATGTACAACTCAAAGGCTTGGCTTGAAAACTTCACGAAACAACGCTTGCATTTCTATGAAGTTAGCCCGTTAAAAATATACCTACACTTGTCATAAATATCTTCTAATCTTGTAAAAAATGTCCAGAGATTTTTGTTCTTACTATCCAGCCAACCATTCAACTCTATTGTATTCCCCTTGATTATGGTCAACGCTCCAAATGGGGAGCATGGAGATATCTCTATAAACACACAGTGCGTCATCTGAATCGGGTTTAGAGAGAAATAAAAGTTGAACAGCTTCAGCATTACGGTTTAGTTAAGTTTGATTCAGTACAATTTTAAGCGTATATTGATTGAACGCGCCGAAATAATGTCGCTTTGTGTTAACCGAAAATATCGTGGCCGTTCTTCCCCCAAAAAGAAACGATACGATACGTCGTTTAGCCCAAATTTTTTTTTTCGAAATAAGTTCAAATGGATTATACCAAATTTCTTTGAAAAATGAAATCAAACAAAATTCGAAACGAAAAGAGTATAGAAAATTTCAATGGGAATTGCTATTTACTCCAAACGTATGTGCGAAAATTCATAATAATTTCAAAAATAATACTTTTTGAATTAATGCTCTAATGACAAAAACAAGTCTATTATCTGACTTTGCATTAAAAAAAAAATACGTGCTGCATTATCTCAACTTATCAGATTCAGAAATATATATATATATAGTACTTATTTGAATCCAACATCATAAGCAATGAAGATCAATGGAGAATAACAAAAATATGACTGGTTAGGATATACTTTGCGAAAAGCTTATGATGAGATGCCGCACGCAGCGCTGGAGTGGAACCCGCAGAGTACAAGACGACGGGGTCGAACCCAAACAACTTGGAAAAGAACAGTTCAGAAGGCAAGGCAGAACTTGCAAATAGTTTCACGAGCTTCGAGCAATTGCTAGAGATATGGAGAGATGGAAGTCCTATATTCTAAACTTAAGCACCTAGTTGGAGTATAAATAATTTATTTATTATTTATTTGACTAACATTTAATAATATTTAATTAGATCTTTACTGATCTTATTTTGTACTTCGGAAAATAAAATTTTCCTTAAATTTAGTCTATATCGTGGTCCTATGTAGCGTAAGTACTCGCCTCTAAAAGCGAAAGTCTACGCTTTGAATCTTTATTAATTAAAGACAACACCGTGTCGATTGGGCTTCAAACAACTATTAAAAGAGATATTTCCCATACGCTGCCTTTGGAGCGTTTAGACAATACCCCGCGCAAAAAAATTTATTTTAATTTAAACTACAATTGATCGTTATTTTCCGCTTGATGTGTTTTATATAAAACAAATTACGGATAGTTAAAAACTCGCAAAAATATTAACTGGTTTTTAAACGAATTTTAGTGGCCCTCTGACAAACTGCCCAACAATAACTAAGAGAAAATGAAACATTTTGTCGGTATCTTTTCACTTATTTTTGCTCTAAATTATACGGTAGGAAAAACTCCCGAAATAACATTTTAAAAGTAACTTATAGTCTCTTTCAGAATGCAGGCATGATTAAGTTAACCAATGTTATCTGCGAATCTTATAACAAAACCGTTGTGGAATTTAATACATGTCGTCTGAATGCCATAGCACGTAACATGGTTAACATTAATATTATTGCAAATTTATATGAATCTATCAATGATGCTTGGCTCGATGGACAAATATTTAAGAAGGCCAATGGCTATAAACCCTGGCTGTATAAAGCCAAATTTGATGGTTGTCTTTTTTTAAGAAATCGTGGACATCCGGTTGTAAAAATCATTTTTAATCTTATTAAAGATCATACAAATCTTAATCATACTTGTCCATATAAGGTGAGTGAGTAGTTATGCGGCTTATTGTATTTTAATTAAACAAATTCTTATTTAAAGGGTATTTTATTCCTAAAAGACTTTCATCCCAGATTTGAAAACATACCAATTATAATTCCAACTGGTGAATATTTGATAGCTGTTACCTGGTTGGCCAACAAAAAGAAAGTCGCCATAACAAATGTTTATTTCAAATATGATGAAGAATATAATTAATAAAAAAAAGGCAAAGCCATGGTAAGCCCTTACATAAGTTTTTTAATTTATTTTTAAAAATGAAGCCTCTAAGTGAGAGTATGAACGTTAACGGAAGACAGTACTGATGATGCAAAGAACAGGCTGGGGTCGCGTTACATTTAAGGAATTGCTGAAAATCTTTCTGTATTTCAAAGGAAAAAAGCTTTAAGTGCCTTTTGCTTACCCAAACGGAATTTTGAGGTATCGGTGCTTATATTAAGAACGATATTACAGAAAATTTTCGCGGATGACACATTAGAGCAAGAGCAGCGGCAAATATTTTAACGATAGATCCTTTCAAAGCTTAAATTTTGATTAAAATTTTAAGTATTACAAAGATTATAGCTGCGTTGACACCACCATCGCTGCAACATGGTCATTCACAAGACGTGGAACAGATGCTATTTTACTCCCAGTGAACGTTTAAAAAATGAATTTTTTAGCATCAATAATCAGCCTGTTGGATAATCTGCACGTATAACTCTTGGCATTTTATATGGCGATGCAAAATAATACTGACATCTCTCTCAAGTTATTTTTGCTTGAAATTGAGGAAAGGAATTCAATAACCATAGTTTGAGTGATTCGATTTAGGTGAAATATGCGCCGTTTTGTTATTGCCTTTGTTAGAAGCCCTCGTTCCTTTTGAGAAAAAATTTTAAAACCCGACTTTCACAATCCTCTCTTGAAGCGAATTTTTCACCAGCAAAATTGTTCGCCATGGACAGGAACAGATGGTAATCATAATGGATAGATGCATAAGAATTTCCGAATTAAGCTCTCGCAGCTTCTGGCGAGTCATTCTCGTTATGTGCACTGGCGTTGTCCTCATGAAACACAATTCCTCTCCTATTGCCCAAAGCTGACCGATTCTGCAGGCAGTCCAATGGTTGACAGTGCCTTTCCGAGTTAAGTGTTCTACTGTATGGGCGCAGCTCACAGTACCTAATTCCCTGCCAATACCGCTAAAACACACAGCAAAACCTTCATGGCCGTCAATCCTAACTTGGCCACCGTTGCCGCCGGCACAATGCGATTCAATCACGACCGTTTTCGCTTGATGTTATCGTAAGTGATCCATTTTCTATGGCCGCTCAACCAACGCTGCAGAAATGGTACGATTTTATTGCGATTCAGCAGAGATTTAGATTTTTGTGCAATTATTAGCTCTAGGGCAATGGAAACAGTGCTTACATGATGGTCCCACTCGCCTAAATGATTTGGTCTCAAAATTACCGGAACGAAATCGACGAGACCAAAATTGCGCGTAATTGGCTGTTACAGATATCACAACCATAATGTATTCACATTTTCAGCCGCCTAGCTTGCGTTTTCGTGCTTATCGAAGAAAAACTATAATATATAACTATAATATATCGTCTAATCTCTTGCTAGTGTCCATCTTTGACGCACGTTTAAACTGAATCAGCTAATCACAAAACAGTCGGAAAAGTTTTTTAGTACAAAATATCATCTTTCTAATCTCATCTTTCGTAACCCTATCGGACTTATATAACGCGACATAAATAGAAAAAATAATGGTTTTCATTTTACTACACCCAATACATAATATTCTTGGAAACTAAATGTCGTCACAGAACTTCTTAAACTCAAAGTCGTTATAACAATAAAAAATACCTTTAGCGCTTCAGATCTAAACTTTAGTAATACAAATTTATAGCGATTTTTGGTAGGACCTCTGCAATTCAAAATAAATGGCCAGAAAATGGCTTCCGAAATGGAACTTTTCAAACAATGCCGATTCTTCTTAACGATTTCAAGGTCAATAAGCACAAAGCACTTACTCAATCGGATTAAAACGTCAATGCTCACATCCACCGGATTATTTTAAAACATTTGATGCCTTCGCATTCTCGCAATAACTCTTAATGTTTTCATCTTTTTTGTTTCGCTTGCAATAATTCTATTACAAAAAATCAGTAAATGGATTTATAAATACTTGAATTTTTTTTTATAATATTTAAATATGTTTGCAATAATGATGTGAACGTATAGCCCCAATTTTAGTCCAAATAATATCATCATGTGCCAAGCGTTCATTTATTTGCTATTGCTCTCGTGGATAATGAGCCCTGCTGTAATAATTATATAATATTTTGTTAATATATCATAATTTTATTAGATTATTATACGAAAATATGACAAAGATCGGAGAATTAACATTGTATTCTGCTCTCTAAACCAAAAGTATCTTTGTCTGTTTAAATAAATCTTTAATGAGCTCTCAGTCCAAGCAACAGAAAGAAGTATTTTCGGGTAAGATACAAAATTCTGCTGGCTAGAGTTAGAAAGCAGATGGAAACATTTCGGCCGAAATAAAATGGGAGACTTTCTTTTAAATGTGTAAAGACATTACTTCGATTTAACCAACTTAAATTAAATTTTGGACGCTTAAATGAAATATTTTGTCTTCAATCATCACACTTAACATTCTAAGCGAGAGACACAATAAGGATTTTATTTTTAAAATTCGTCTCTTAACGATAATATTAAAATTTCACCATTTGAAAAACATGAACTCTGCGTTTATGTCGTACATTTATTTATTTATTAAATCAACAAAAATTGTAATTCTTTTGCAACAGAATACAATTGTCTTTAAAATGACAAATGTCGTTTGTGAGTCCTACAACAAATCTGTTGTGACCTTTGGTCAATGTCGTCTGCGCGCTATAAATCGACATAAGGTCATAATGAATATGGAAATAATGCTTATAGATCCAGTCAATGATGTGCTAGTGCAATGTCAACTTATGAAAAAAGAAAATGGATATAAACCATGGCTATATAAAATTACTTTCGATGCCTGCGAATATGCAAAGAAAATGGGAAATCCCGTCATCAAAATAATCTATAATCTATTTAAGGATTTTTCTAATTTAAATCATACGTGTCCATATGAGGTGTGTCAATGTTTCTTGATAAGTGATTTTGAATATATACACAACTTTCTTCTTTAAGGGTCTACTCTTGGTCAAGGACTTTTATTTAGGTATGGATAGACTGCCCTTACCTTTGCCAACGGGCGATTATCTGCTGCTTACAACATGGATTTTTAACAAACAAAAAGCATCTGTTACAAATTTTTATTTCACATTTGTGGAGGATTATTGAGAAATAGTTAATATTGATGTTGTAGTTTTTACTAAAAAATGCTTATTTTGCATTTTTTGTCATCTACACCGACGTTTTACATTTTATTCAGCTAAAATTACTTTTCATGTCTTATTTATCTTTCTCACATTTCAATAAACTTTTGGAAGCTTTTTAAACATTCATATGCCAATATTGCTGCAGCTTTTTGTAAATGCTTATCATTTTCTTGAAAATATAGTATACAATAATAATAGACAATATACATGTGATATAGCTACAAACATAGCTTTATTTATCAATTTCGCATACTTGCGTAAATCGAAATAAACTAATTATATTTTAAAATAACTCTCAACAATTATTTAATTAAAATTGCAGCAAAAACGAAAGCCTAATCTTGTATATTTTTTACAAATAAATTCAAATTAACGCTCAGTTCAAATTTTACCAGTGTTTACACACCCAAAAAAACTTATCTGCGCACTCAACAGCTGCTTACAGTGTTCACACACTGCGTTACAGTTGTTTTCAAACAAGTAGGTAACATTGTTTTATTTTTTATTGATTGAATGACAACTGACTGCGTTTGGGGCTGGGACTGCAAGTGCGAATCATGGATGTGATAAATAAATTTTATTCCACGGCTGTTCATACTGTCTCACAACTCTCGGGCGTGCTGCCCGGCAATAATGTCACACGGGAATATGAAGTTCTCGAACAGGTCTGCACTGCAGGCATCGGTGAGTAATGCTTTTCACCAAAATATGGCAACTTTTGGGCAACTTATCTTGCATCCTATACCTTACAGGACTCATGTGGAAGGTGTACAACGGCTATAAGAAAAGCACTAGACAGGAGGTCTCTGTGTTTGTATTTGAGAAAAAAATGCTGGAGCGCTGGTCCAAAGACGATCGTGAGACTATGTTGGAGACACTGCGTCGTGGTGTGCAACAGCTTACCAAAATACGCCACCCACATGTGCTGACAGTGCAGCATCCGCTAGAGGAAAGTCGAGATTCATTGGCCTTTGCTACAGAGCCTGTATTCGCTTCGTTGGCCAATGTTGTAGGTGATGCAGTGCGCTCGGAGAAAAAGCTTTATGATGTGGAAATCCGACATGGACTATT
Organism: Chymomyza procnemis; assembly: GCA_035046065.1. Classification (NCBI taxonomy): domain Eukaryota; kingdom Metazoa; phylum Arthropoda; class Insecta; order Diptera; family Drosophilidae; genus Chymomyza; species Chymomyza procnemis. Next base: position 4,010,861 of record JAWNOJ010000026.1, read on the forward strand.
GCAACTATTCGATGGACTACAGTTTCTACACAATGATGCCAAAATAGTGCATCGCAATATCAGCGCTGAGACTATAGTTATAAACAAAAATCGCAGCTGGAAATTGTTTGGTTTTGATTTTTGTATAGCCAATCAGCCAGCTACAGATGGCACGCCGCACTGGCCTTTTAAAGAGTATACCACTTCACTGCATGTGCTGGCACAGCCTAGCTTGGAGTATACTGCGCCTGAGATTGCTTTAAACAGCATCAACACACCGGATAGTGATTTGTTCTCGCTGGGTAAGCTGCGCACTTGCTAATGTTTCCTGTATTTTTTAAGCCACATTATGCATTGCAGGTGTGCTCATATTCACCATATATTCCGGCAAGCCTTTGAAAATGTTTGGCAGCGATTACAGCGGTTTCAGGCGCTACTGCACCGAACTGAATCAGCGCAAATATCCACCCATGAATGTCATACCAAATGAACTAAGCGAAAGCCTCAAAGCTTTGCTACATCCCAGCGCAAATCTACGACCCAAGCTGCATGAACTTAAGCAAATTGCTTACTTTCAGGATGTAGGCGTTAAAACGCTGAGCTATTTGGACTCGTTATATCAATGGGATAACCTGCAAAAATCCAAATTTTACAAGGGTCTGCCACAAATCATACCCACGCTGCCACATCGCGTTAATCTGCATTCGATTTTACCCTATTTGGTCAAGGAGTTCATTAACTCACCCATGATACCCTTTGTGCTGCCCAATGTCTTACTTATAGCCGAAATGAGCAGCCAGCGCGAGTACTGTGATCACATACTACCACATCTCAAGCCCATTTTAAAGCTGTCGGAGCCCATACAAATATTGCTTATATTTATGCAAAAAATGGATTTACTGCTGAAGCTGACACCTGCAGAGGAAGTCAAGCAACATGTCTTACCATTGCTCTATCGTTCGCTAGAGTGCGATATGCCGCAGATACAGGAACTATGTCTGGCGGTGCTGCCCACATTCTCCACTTTGATTGACTACAACGCTATGAAGAATGCGCTTATACCGCGCATTAAGAAACTTTGTCTCAATAGCAGTAACGTTTCGGTTAAGGTTAACTGTCTCATATCAATTGGCAAGCTGCTAGAGAATCTGGACAAATGGCTGGTGCTGGATGAGATACTGCCATTCTTGCAGCAAATACAAAGTCGTGAACCTGCCATTGTGATGGCCATCATAGGTAGGAGGCAGCTGCATTAGTGTAAACAATGCCTTAAACTAATTTTACTCTCTTTTAGGAATTTACAAAATTGCCATGACTAATACCAAACTGGGTATCACCAAGGATGTTATGGCGCACAAGTGCATACCCTTTCTTGTGCCTTTAAGCGTAGAGAACGGCTTGACCATATCACAGTTTAACACAATTATTGCGCTGATTAAGGAAATGCTGGGACGTGTAGAGCAGGAGCAGCGTGAAAAACTGCAACAATTATCCACCATACAGCGTGACAATAAGTGAGTGGAACTTTCGTAACTAATGCAGTCGTTTTCAAAATATTTGCTTTTCATAGACCCAAGGATGCTTCGGAGATTTTAGCCAATGAACTGGACAGCTCAACGCTGTCGCCTACAAGCAGCTACGGCGGCAACAATGGCAATAAAAGCGATGATGACATGTTTTCCGGTTTTACTGTGGGCCAATCAGTAGCAAGTACAACAACAGTCAAACCCAGCACATTGGCACCCATTAAACCTAAGGAGCAGCTCAAGTATGTACACATAAGCAAATTTGAACCAACAATTAAGTCTCTTTTTTTTTAAGAATCACGCACACTGCAGCGGCAACGGCACAAAAACCCGATATACTCTCAACTTTAATGCAAACAAATCTAAGCAGCTTGGGTCAAGCTACAAGTGCAGCATCAACAACAACTGCAGTCAACAATCAGTTTAGTGCCTTTAGCGCCAATAGCAACAATGGCAGCTGGCACAGCGCCAATCCGCTAGTGATGAATAATCAGCTAAACTCACCGCCAGCTAGTAACAATAACTTCTCCGCGCTGGACGATTTGGATCCCTTTAACAATAGCAACAGACAGCAGAGTAACAAGTCTGGCAATTCGAGTGGTGCCAATATGTACACAGTGCAGCAACCTGCAGTCAACTATATATATCCAACAGGTTACAACGCGAGCAACAGTATGAACAGCATGCAGCAGAGTATGAGCATGAACAAGATGCTGCAGGCGACAGCAACAACGCCGGCGTCAACAGCGGCTACGCCAACGCTAATGCCTCAAATACAAACGCAAACGGCGGATAATAAGAACCTCAATACGCTCTCACAACAGGATATACTTAACTTTCTGAATTAGAGTTAAAAAAAAAAAAGCAGTCACATCGAATGCATTCCAAGGGCAGCAGCGGCAAAGTCAATGTTATACACAAATATTCCAAACTATATCTATACATATTATATCCTGGTATATATTAGAGCGCTGCAGGAGTGGAGTAGTTCAAGTGAAGACAGTTGAGAGAGTTGGCGAAAAACTGAAGGTTCCTAACGTTTGTGTGTTTGTACAAGTTTTTAATTTGTGTTTGTGAGTTTCTTTAAGTTTGAATTTTAATGTTTAGGGTTTCTGTATGATTGCAAAACTTTAAGTGCTAAAGTTGTGTTTGTTCAGAACTTCGAATCCAATCCGAATGAGCAGTTTCGAATTGTCTTCTAAACCAAATCGAAATTTTTGTATATGGGCTATTGTGCAAAAAGGAGCGGCACCAACGGCTTAAGTTTAGCGTGAGGTAGTCTCTAAGCTCGAGATATGTTTGCAAACCAGAGGTCCTAAAATTGTTAACAATCTGAATGAGCGGTTCGAGTAGTTTTAGTTGTCTTGTTAATGGCTGATGTGCAGCACAATTTAAATTGTAAAATTTAACTGCATGCTTGATCACCTTTACGAAGTTCAGAAACTTCTAATGAACAATTCCAAACAACAGGTTTTTAATTGATTTGGCCGCGTACTGCCAACAAAAGTAAACTGTACTGATAAAGTTAAGATAAGGACACTCCCGCAGCTCTGATTCATTATATATACTATGTATGTTCTTGGACTTGCGCCTCTGCAGGTTGCCAATATATATATATATATATCTATCCGATAAGCATGAATGTGTTGTGCATGTGTGTGTACGTTTTCTCTGTGTATATGTTTGTAACTTTATCTGTGTTGTTTTATGTAGTTTAATATATAGATGCAAAAAGTTTTAACCTATGTGCAGCACTCGACTCAAGAGCCGCCAAATAATAATAATAATTTTTCTTGACGTTATTAAAAACAATATCAAAATCCTTTTAAAGTATATATACTATGTAATTTATTGTAGTCTAGGCAAATAATCAACAAACTATATAAGAGTAGATACATATAAATACATGTATTTGCAATTTGCTCCTTAGTGTATAATAAACTACACGCATTAGCTAAAATATATATATATATATTCAATACTTGAGATTTGAAATAACTTATTTCGAATTGTTTGTTGTAGCTGGACGACAGACAGGCGCACTTTAAATTTAAAACAATTCAAATTGCAATTGACTATTTACATAACTGGTGGAACTATTGAGTATTTGTTATAGGCCTCAAAGCTATATAACATTTGGTGCAGCGCTGTGCACTAAGTCTCGACGAGTATGTGCGTAAACAAGCTGTGCAGCCGTCGTTCCACTTCCTTGTAGACCAGCGAATTGAGGCCATCCGTTTCGAAGCGTAGCGCTGCGGCGCGCAATAATGCTACACGATGCTCATTGGGACGCTCCGGTTTGTGTTTGAGCATGGTATATTCGCTATAGGCTGGCGCAAAGCGGCATATCTCATAGCCATGTGCATGCAGACGTTCAAAGAGATCATCATCCTCGCCGCCCCAGCCATGATAGAGATTCGACATGCCATTGATGGTTTGAAACTGCGCTGTGTTTATAGCTACCACGCCGCCAAATAAACCTCGATAGGGTAAATGAAAACGCCATTGATCCAAGGCTGAGCACATATGTCTGGGACGCTGCGAGCAGGCGTACAGCTGCCCCGAATTTAGCGGCAACAAATCCACATCGTGTAGTATTAGGCATGGAAAGCCATATTCCGCTGCCACCTGTGCGCCTATATTAAAAAGCGTAGCGCGATTAAACGGCTTACGATCGTACTGCTCCACCAGAAAGATGCGATAGTGTATGAGCTGCTGTCTCAAATAATTGTGCATATAGGTAAGAAACGCATGCAGCTGCTGCTCACGTTGGCGATATGGTACAATTATAGCTGTGCTATAACTAGCACGGCACTGCTCCGGCTGGTACTCGCCGCCCGCACGTATTTGCTCAGCTTCCAGCAAATGCTGTCGATAGTGCGCATTGTAGACATACTTGCTGTTTGCAATGAGCTCCCTGTAGCTGCACTCGTAAGCCTGCTGCAGTGTAACATTGGGCGCCACCTGTGCCACCAATGCAGCTTCCATACCGTCCACCTCAATGTATTCATAATGCGAGGCAAAGCGATAAGGTAAAATAAGAAAAATAAACAAACTAATGCAGCCGCAAAAAATGAACAAGTCATAAATGTGATAGCTACGATGACAAATTCGTACTATAAGCATTATATGTACGTTGACTGCTTGAAATTGTTTTTTTGTTTTTAATGCTAATTGCGAATGAAACTAAACACGGCTTGCATAGCCGGCAAATACTTTAAGTTCAAACGCTATTTTCACAGCCGCACGTATGAGGATTATCAAATAATCGTTAAACTAAGTTTATTTTGCTTTAAATCGTTGCGCGAATCAAACCAGAAACAGCTGTTGTTCGGCCATGTACCAGGGATGCGCAAATTGCGCGTCAGCCCAACAACTGCAGCAGCAGCAGCAGCTGAGCCGTGCGCATTGCTTGCCTGATTTATGCAAAATTCTCTAAATATAAATGTAAACTTGAATTGTTTATATATGTGAAGCAGCATGCGCATGCCGCTAAACTAATTGAACATGCCATTGCGTGAATGTCTATCAGCAAACTAATTTATTAGAAATAAAAAAGCCAATAGATAAGAGTCAATAATTAACAATAGTGCAGAAAAGTATTTTGACACGAGACGAAAGAATTAAATAAAAGTGAATAAAAATAACTAAAACTGATTTAGTAAATACCTATAATTAATTGATATGTATAACGATAATATTTATATTATAACTTGGAAAACGAGAATAGGATTTCTAAAATTTTCGAGATGATAATTGATATTGCAAAAATTTCACCAATTTCAGATGAACAAACAAAAATCAAAGCTATATTTAAATCAAGAGCTTCTACACCATTTGCAGCCTTTGCAAGCGTTCAGCGCTGATTTCAACAAATCGTATTTGTGTTCCATAAATTCAACAATATAGTTTTAGCTTTATACTGGGAGCAACAGCTGTACCTCTATTATGTAAACATTAAATAACTTTGCATTCATGGAACATTCACAACGTGCCGAAATAGTTACTTAGTATATTCAAAAGAGCAATTCGATTACGAAAACTTAGCCTATATACTGACTAGGCGCTGATTCATGAAACACCATTAGATAATGAAATAATAATTAAGCTGGCAAATGTTATGTGAGGATTTCTGCACATTTGTATCCGATAGGCAAAAAGTACTGACAGACTTCAGACAGCCGCCAGCCAAACCACAAAGCAAACAGATTTTTAGCACAAACATTTCCTGAACGTAAGATATCGAAAAGTACCGAAGGTTACCGAGATTGTGCGGTTTTAAACCTAAACTAGTAAGCGGCAGATCATTATTGCTGAGCGCAAGACTCATATGACTGTCGACATAGTTGCGTTACGTTTAAATTATAAACAAAGTGAGGCAAAATACACAGAATTCTATGAAAACTAATTCTGATCAGCAGGTTCTTCTGAAAGCGCACCAACACATTGCGTTAAGTAAGCTGGAATAGGCATTGTTTTAACGTTACTACTAAACTTTTGTCCAAATACTTTTGTGCATTATTGTATCTGAGTGAATGATTGTAATCCATTTTGGCTGATAAACAAACGCGTTGGCTCCGCAAACGAAGACAATTGTTTCACAGTCGCTTCACAGCCAAACCGGTCAACAGCTTCAGTTTTTTTGTTTCGACGCGTTAAACCAAACAAAACAATGTGCGTCACATTGTCATTATTTGTTTATATTTTTTTAGTTTATAGCAGCTGTTTGCTCGCATGCGTTGGTGGCCAGCAAAAATTGCAATGTTTGTAAATTTACATGTAATAAAATCGTAAACTAAATTCAAATCTCTTGCAGTTAAAAGCTGCGCAGCTGCAGAAAACTGTCCGGATCACTCACTTTGCACGCATATCAATAACAGCTCCAGCTGTATATGCTGGCAGGGCTATCAGCAGAATCCAAATTGGACTGCAGCTGCATCCAACTTTGATGATGCAGATTATTGCCAACCCATTGGCAATGGCAATAAAACACTTGTAATATATACACGCAAAACGCCCGAGGCGGAGCATTTAGCTATTGCTATATTCATAGTACTGCTTGGCGTTATTATAGCCACGTTAGTGCTTTACTTTTTGGTAATATTGCGTCCCATAAAGCGCACACAGGCGGTTTATCGGCGCTTAAAATTGCGACACAACAATCATCGCAGGCTGCAGGAGTTCGATGATATTGATATAGACATGACTTTTCAGCGTGACAGAACTGCGGAATCGTATACATGAGTAACGGCCGCAGCCTATTTTGTAGTTATTTATAAGCCTTTTTAAGTACGTAAATTAAAGTTAAATTTTTAAAATGCAAAAATTCGTTCGACCTTGAGCCAACAATGTGTACACACTCAATTTATTAACTGCAAACAGTCTGGCCACCCTGATTTTTATGCCGCCCTCGGCCGGCACATATGCTCAGTGCCAGCAGCACGCAATTTGCAGCATTCATTATTTATTTTATAATTAACTTAATTATTGCTGGGAATTGAATTTAATTTATAAAAATGACTTCAATCATCAAATTGCACACCATATCGGGTGCCATGGATGAGTCGCCGCCCTGCTATATACTACAAATAGACGATGTACGCATTTTGTTGGACTGCGGCTGGGATGAGAAATTTGATGCCAATTTTATTAAGGAGCTTAAAAGGTAAGACTTTGTCTATAATTTGCCACTTTAACATCAACTGTACAACCCACACATAGGCAAGTGCACACTTTGGACGCCGTTTTGCTCTCTCATCCGGATCCCTATCACTTGGGCGCGCTACCTTATCTCGTCGGCAAGTTGGGTCTCAACTGTCCCATTTACGCCACCATACCCGTTTTTAAAATGGGTCAAATGTTCATGTATGATCTGTACATGTCTCATTTTAATATGTACGAGTTTGATCTCTTCTCGCTGGACGATGTAGATGCCGCATTCGATAAGATCACACAATTAAAGTACAACCAAACCGTTTCACTAAAAGGCAAAGGCTATGGCATATCCATCACACCTTTAAATGCTGGTCACATGATAGGCGGCACCATTTGGAAAATAGTTAAAGTTGGCGAGGAGGATATTGTTTATGCTACCGATTTTAATCACAAAAAGGAACGCCATTTGAGTGGTTGTGAGCTGGAACGCCTGCAGCGTCCTTCGCTGCTTATAACCGATGCCTATAATGCGCAATATCAACAAGCCAGAAGACGCGCGCGTGATGAGAAACTGATGACCAACATACTGACAACAGTGCGCAATAATGGCAACGTGTTGATTGCAGTGGATACTGCAGGTCGTGTTTTAGAGCTGGCACACATGCTGGATCAATTATGGCGCAACAAGGAGTCCGGTTTGATGGCCTACTCTTTAGCTTTATTAAACAATGTCAGCTATAATGTCATCGAGTTTGCCAAATCACAAATTGAGTGGATGAGCGATAAGCTAACCAAAGCTTTTGAAGGCGCACGCAATAACCCGTTTCAGTTCAAGCACATACAGCTTTGCCATACGCTGGCGGATATATACAAACTGCCAGCAGGTCCTAAGGTCGTGCTGGCCAGCACCCCTGATTTGGAAAGCGGCTTTACACGCGAGCTGTTTGTACAGTGGGCAGCAAATCCCAATAACAGCATTGTTTTGACAACGCGCACCAGTCCAGGCAGCTTAGCTATGGAGCTTGCTGAAAATACCACACCCGGTAGACAAATTGAACTGGATGTACGCAGGCGCGTGGAGCTGGAAGGTGCCGAACTGGATGAATACTTACGCACACAAGGCGAAAAGCTAAATCCCCTAATTGTCAAGCAGGATATAGAGGAGGAGAGCAGCTCTGAGTCAGATGATGATATAGAAATGAGCGTTATAACAGGCAAACATGATATTGTTGTGCGTCCTGAGGGTCGTCATCATTCTGGATTTTTTAAGTCCAACAAGCGGCATCACGTTATGTTCCCCTACCATGAAGAGAAAGTCAAGTACGATGAGTACGGCGAAATAATCAATTTGGATGACTATCGCATTGCCGATACTGGCAACTATGACTATATGCAAACGGATGAGCCCAATAAGGAAAATGTCAAGAAAGAGGAACCTGGCACAGAGCAGCAAACCAATGGTAATCTAGACAACGATGTGCAGCTGCTGGAGAAGCCAACCAAACTAATGAGTCAACGCAAAACTATTGAAGTTAATGCGCAGATACAACGCATTGATTTTGAAGGACGTTCCGATGGAGAATCAATGCTAAAGATACTCTCACAGCTGCGTCCACGTCGTGTTATTGTAGTACATGGCACACCAGAGGGCACACAGGTGGTGGCCAAGCACTGTGAGCAAAATGTGGGCGCACGTGTTTTCACACCACATAAAGGCGAGATTATAGACGTGACTACCGAGACGCATATCTATCAGGTGCGCCTTACCGAGGGCCTTGTGTCGCAGCTGCAATTCCAGAAGGGTAAGGATGCGGAGGTCGCCTGGATTGATGGCAGAATAGGCATGCGACTGCAAGCAATTGATGCGCCAGATGCAGCAGAAGTAACCGTTGAACAGGACACGGCTTACCAAGAGGGTAAAACACTGACGCTGGAATCTTTGGCGGAGGATGAAATACCCGTGCACAATTCGGTGCTTATAAACGAGCTTAAATTGTCCGACTTCAAGCAAGTGCTTATGCGCAACAATATAAGCTCCGAATTTTCCGGTGGTGTGCTTTGGTGTTGCAACGGCTCGTTGGCATTGCGACGTGTAGACACAGGAAAAGTGGCCATGGAGGGCTGTCTCTCTGAGGACTACTATAAAATACGCGAGTTACTATACGAGCAGTATGCTATTGTCTGATATTTAGTTTTAATAATTTGTCACTTTTCCAACATAAACTTAAGTTTAAAAGTTATCTCGTTATTAAATAAGATATAATTGTTTATAGAGTATACGTGTATATACATTGGAGTCTTCTTTCTTCTTACATAAATTGCAGCATGGGATCTTCGATGCGCGACCGTTTCTTCTTCCATTCGTCGATTTCCTCTTCGGTGGGCGCTTTCACATCATACATGCTGTTGTAGGCACGCTTCCGATCATCCAATTCTTCCCGCACCGGCTTGCTTTTGTCAAAAACGTTTGAAATTTTCTCGCTAGATTTTTTGCTATGCTTCTTGTTTTTCCGCTGCTCCTTTGCCTTCTTTTTCTTTTCGCGCTTTTTGGACTTTTTCTTTGATTTTTTGCTTTCTTTTACAGGCTCTTCTTCTTCAGATGAAGACGACGAACTGGGCTCAGTATCCACCTCAGAATTATGTTGCTCTACAGTTTCCACTTCCTGCAGTCTAGCCTCTGTTTCCGCTGGTGCGGCAAGTGTACTTGTGCTGCTGGCATGTCCCGAGTAGCCTTCTGGCTCTTTCATGCCTACACAGTAGGAGTTTTTAATAAATGACTTGCAGCATTTATAGCCCCAGCGTCCAGCATTCCAATAGCTGCCCCATATTGTGGTATGATTGTTTATATAAACATCTTCTTCGTAAATACTACGTGCCTTGGGCTTCTCCATGCCCTTGATAACTTTGCCACTACGCGAATATTCAATGTACTCTTCGGTTTGGGCTAACAGTAAGGACTTGGGTGGTACCTGTAAATGCTCTTCACCACCGTATTTCTCCACAATATGCGTCTTAGTCTGTAATTAAAATTGTTTTAGTACTTTCGGTCTTTGTAGCGCTTAAGCAACTTACGCTTGACTTGAACTGTTCCTTCTTTTGCTCGTATTCCTTTTGAAGCAGCTCCAGCTTTGTGGGCTCGGCAAGCAAATGCACATCAACGCCCTTACCATGCGCCTCCCAAGCAAAAAGCTGAGCAGTTGCCTGCGCAGTCGTATCCCCAGAGAAGCGCACAAAGTTCTCACCAGCAAACTCGGCTCTAAATAATGTATTTATAAATTTTTGTTTTATGCACTTTAAATGTTAGCTAACTACTTACTCTTCTGCTGGAATCTGTGGATTGGGATTATCACGCATAGAACGTGTTTTGGGATCATAGTACGCCGAATTTGGATCTAAATTACGCAGGTATTTGGCTGTGTCCTCACGTATACGTAAATTACGCACGGTAATGCGCTGTTTCGAGTCCACTTTTGTGCCCGGCATATCTACTTCATCTACATATTTGTCCTCGTTGCCCTCCTCATCTGATATTTCAGCATCAGGATCTTAAAAAGCAATTTATGTTGTACAGCCTGTTCAAACAAAAAGTTCATTTACTTACCGTTCTTCAATTTCTCTGCTTTCAGCTGCCGTTTGGCTTCTTCTACCTTCTCGTATTCCTCTATAATTTCACGGTGATTGGCTGGATCGTAGGAACTCCAACGATCACGCTTTTCATCATAGTTTACAGCTGTCTCATTTACTATATGTTCATCGTGCACCACAATAGACTCGGCATATTTTGCCTTTACCTTACGTGGTCTTTCCAGGCAATCCTTTTTGGAATGCGACATGGCACCGCAATTTTCACATGCACCTTTACGAAACTTTGTTACCAACTTTGAGGTATCCAGTCCTTTAGGTGCACGCTTATCCAGCTGCCCTTGTTCATCCTCGTGCTGTGGCCGTTGATGCTTTAATGTCGGACCTTGTGAACCATAATACCAAGGCGCATTGGAGATATATTGTGGAATATGTGGATTTATGTCACGGCCTTCCTCATCCACAGCAGCTGGCGCGGTACCCGCCTTACGAGCCTCTTCTAGCTCTTTTGCTTTACGCCAGTCCTCGCGAGATTTCTTCTTAGGTTCCTCTTCCGTCTCTTGATCATCCTTACTATGGATGATTTGAGAGACAGGCGTACGCATTGGACCCGCACTCATTGTGATATTTTTAAATTTGCAAAATCTTGTGTAGCCACAATAAATAAAGAAAACTTTAGTTGCTGCTAAACAATTGTGCGACTGGCTAGTGCTGCCAGATTGCGCTGATGAAAGTATGGCAGCATTATTGCCTGTAAGTCTATCGATGAACACATGAACTCACGTAAAAACCTTATCGATAAGCAGGAGCAGCATTTTAAAAGAGAACAGCATCCTCACATGCTACAGAAATATAATTCTTCTTAAGTTCGTATTCTGGGACAGAATTGGAAGGAAATACGTTGAATACTTTCGACAAACCTGTCTTTGAAGCTGTGGCACTTTTCATGTAAATGATGCATAAGATAAGTTTTAGAAAGAAATTAGTGCGTGATTCTGGAAATTACTATATACTATGAGTTTACTTGAATGGCCTTAAGCTTAGTTTACTTTATTTTAATACAAATAATTGGAAATCAAAGAGGATTATATTTTTTTAGAGTTAAAACGGTCACGATTTTCTGTAAGTAAGCTAAATGACAGTGTAGAGTATTGTTTAAAAGCGTTCAAAAGCATTTTGAGTACAGAAAAAGCAAATAAAATCAATCAGCAATGATTTTCGAACGTAATAGTGTACTTACATTATATTAAAATAAATAGAGTTTTCGTTAATCGCACCATAACCCGTTACTGATGGCATCGCAAAAATGTCATGATTACGAAGGATGGTTTAAAAAGTTTAAAAGTGACTTGTGCGAAATTCCCTCTAAATTGCATCTCAAATGGCGAAAAAACTGAAAATTTCTGACTGAATGTTAACTGAAGGACAAGCCTTAAAGAATGCAAATGCAACATGTCAGACATGAGATAGCGCAGAAGTAGCTGCGTTAGGCTGTAAGTGGTAAATATGCGAACATAGCATGTTTTGACGGGAAAATTTTAAAATTAAGCATTTCGTGAACTCTCAAAACGGTCGGTTGTACTTGAACATTTAAGTCGTCGATTATCACACAATTGAAGCACAAACGTTTAGTAACTTTTTTGGTATATTCTAAACGGACAGTTGGATTTAGTACATGCCAAATTGACGGTCACACTGGTTGAGTGCGCTGCTGCTGCTGTAACTTTACATTTTTTCAATTGAATTTTCGCGTGCAAATTTTTACCAATTTAATACAATTCAATAAAATTCAACATAATTGAAACCAGACTCAAGTGCCAGTTATGAAAAATGCAAATGAAAATCTAAACAAACGCCTAGCTGCTGCTGCTGCATGATTAACAAATTTTCATACTCGTATAGTGAAAAAAAAAGAAAAAATCTGCATGCAAGGAAAAAATTGCGAGAGAAGAGCAGCAGCACATAATTATCGTAGGCGAGCGAGCGAGAAAACTGAGATAAATAAATTTTCACAGCAAAAGACGCGTTTTAATTTTATACAAAAAATGTTGCAGTTTGTGTGAAATTAGCAAAAAAAAAAAAATAATAATAATAAAATAAAATAAATTTCTATTGAAATTGTGCAAACAGTGGTAACTGGCTGTGTGTGAGTGCGTGCGTGTGTACGTTCGCGTGCGTGCGTGTGTGTGTGTGTGTGCGCGCGTGTAGTTGTGTTCTCTACTGCGAAGGCATCCTTAATTTTTTCGCATATAGCTAAACATTTTTTTCTCTAATATACCAACAATAGAGAGCGCGAACGTAGCGCAGCGAAGAGCACACAGCAGCAGCAGATATAGTAGGGGCTCAAAGGTAAGTGCTTGATACCAACTTTAAAAACTGAAGGGTAGCTTTATATTATACCCAAAGTTGGCCAAATTTGTAGTAAAAATATTGCAGAATTAACAAACAAACATCTAGTTGGCATTAAATGGCTAAAGTTGTATAGAAATTATACAATTTTCATATAAAAGCTGGCAGAAAAACACATATAGTTGAACGAAAATAGCCACAAAATGCACAATTTTTTTGTGCAAAAGCATAAAAACAACAAATAAGTTGCAGTTTGTGCATAATTAGTAGCATTCTACATTATTAGACTAATTAAGAATTTGGGTCGCATTCAAAAAGCAACGTACCTAGTTTCAATAAGCTTAAAACTCTCTATGGAGAGAGAGAGAGAGAGAGTGTGTGTGTGTGTGTGTGTGTGATAGAACATTTACGCTCTTTGCTGAGAGTTCTGCCAGCGCGCTCTGACATTGCTTTTGTGTGTGTGCTGCCACTGAGTGTGACAGAGAGCAGACTATGCAAAACTAAGTGTTATAGCAAATTGCCCAAGTGCAAAGAGTAGCAACACACAAAGTTGAGCAAAGTGAGTGCAGCACCACTTGCGTTGAGCAGTTAATTATTTTACTTAAAATATTTGTTTATTTTAATGTTTGAAGCTTAATTTTAAAAATTAAATTAAAGTAAATGCATAAAGTAGTTGTTGCTTTTCAAGCAGCAATTTAGCAAAAAGTCTGTGCGCGCACTAGGCGCGTAGACAGTAAGTGTGAGCAGCTTAGCAATAGTAGCAAATTTTTGTTGTTGTTGCTTTGTTTTTGTTGGTAAACAAATCGAAAAGTGAAAAGCAAAATGCTTGCATTTTGTTTGTTTTGTTTTGTTTTTTTTTTGCTCTTCTAAAATTTAAATTTAAAAACAAAAAATAATGCTCTAACATTTAGCAGCAGCTTGAGTTAATTTTAAAGCAACGCACATGTTGCAATTGTCAAAACGGATTAAATTTATTTAAAACAATTTGGCTGTCATTTTAATGAGGCGCATAAGTATGCGAACGTCGTGTGTTTTGGTTTATACTGGAATTTCTGTGCATGTGTGTGTGTGTGAATTCATGTTTATTTGTTGAATAGGCAAGCGGCAGGGGCGTAGGCACTAGGATTGCTTGTTAATACTTTGTTGTTTTATTTTTGAAAAAAAAAAGAATATCTGCTATTGCTTTGTGTTCTGCCATAAAATTATTGTATTTGCATATTTGTATATATGTATTCTGTGCGTGTGTGTGTGTGTGTGTACAAAGTAAAAAACAAAAATAATGAGCCAACTTATGGAAAGTGGTGCCAATTTAGTCGGAATATGACATATTTAGCAATAAAATGAACTATGGCGTAGATGTTGTTTACGTTCAGTACGTTTTGATTTGTTTTGTATAAATTTTGTGCACTGGACATAATACTAAATAAGTTTCAAGGTTTATTGTGTCCGACGCTGATTCATTGTTTTTTTATCCTGATTTTTTGCTTCTGATCTACAAAGTATCTGATTTGTTTTGAGAAAAAAAAGAATAAAAATATTTTAAAACAATTTCATTCATGTATTTCTCAAATGAAAAATTGTGCATTTTATGTGCCTAATAATTTAGAATATTTTATATATGTACATATATTTTCAGTATTCGTGACTTAAATCCGACTACCCTGCTAATCGCCTTATAAAATCGACTATAACACAATTTTTTGCTTTTTGTGCCTTATTCCTGTGGACTTTTCCTTATAGAATTGTATTTGCTATATGATCGTACCTTGTGGGCCTCGGTAGCGTACTCCCTCTATACCGAAGCTCGTAGGTTGGATTCCACCCTTCAGTGCTGGTGCATTTGTCTGGCACTGATATATATAGTAAATGGATGCTATTTGCCTAGAAAAATCTCTAATAATTATAGACACCATTGTTTGAATTCGTTTATATACTGTAGCTCCCTGTGCCCTTCGAAAAGCTGTCAATTGAGATAAGTGCCTGCTCTGCCTTTGGAACGATGAGCGGACTAAACTTATTTTACATGATTCTTAAAATATTTAGCTAAAGTTTAGAACTTTTTAGATAAAGTTTAGTTTGCATCGTTGATTGAACAATGAATTGTTGTTTTATGCAAAATAAATGGTATTATATTTTTAAAGAGTTTTGTTTTCAAAAACAGTTGGTCCGGAACCTTTTGTTTTCAAATTAATTTAAAATGTATATAATTTGTTTCATAAATATTATACCCTAAATTATTTATGTTATCATAGAGCATGCCATGGCGTGGTGTTGCTGCATAATCTCTTCTTCGGCTTTATGGCTTCTAACGCACTTAACAAAGTTTCTTTTGTCATTCCATCCGAAGTAAATCGTAATTTTCTATATCTCACACTACTTTTTGTAGATCTAAATATGCTTCGCACGATCGTTTTCGCGTTTTATGCTCTAACTTTAATAAGCTATACGATTTTCATCTTTAAGAACGGTCTATTCCATGCGTATCTTAAATTTGTTACTTAAATCACCATGATCAATCTTGAACTATGAATCTCCCACTTGATAAACTTTGATTTTTTGGTACTGTTTCTTAAGAAATGTTTTAACTTGTGTGATACCTTCCGTTTCCAACTTTTACATTAAAAGTTCAAGTTTGTAGCTAGCTCAAAATGTTAGGTTCTATACAAAAATTTAACGACAGGTTACGGACAAGCATTACTTTTGTATAATATTTTCCACGTTATAATTTAATTTACCCTAATTTTCATGTTGTTTAATTTTTAGTTCAACTGAACTAAGTAGTATCCCTAGTTTGTCTTAATTTCGGGAATTTATTTGCTAATCGCAAAATTGATTAATTAAATAATTTAAGCTGCCGCTTGGCTTCATATTTAAAGAGCTCTCTGTTCCCGCTATATTTTATATAGACGCTTATCGATCCGCTGCCTGAAATGGAAACGAAAAAATATATTCCTCTGCTTCTTTGCTATATTTTCTACCCTATAACTATCCAGTTTTTGACAGCTAAAAATGCATCATTTATTTTTATAGTTTTAATCTTTAATTTAAACTAGTTTGGACCTAAAAAATAAAAGGCACTACTAAAGTGGGTCTTGCCTAATGCCCAAAGTAATATTCACAAAGCCTAAAGCTCTGAAGCCCCCTTTCTCAATTTTTTCCCGATCTTTTTACAAAAGTTTCATAATCGTAAAATAAAATTTTCAGAGCGCTTCAAAATTACTTGATAGCAGTTGTTCTTATAACTTAAAAGTTGGAGTTTAGATGAACTTTTAAAAAGTTTGATTGTACGAATAACTGCTGTGCCATGTTACATTCCAAAAAGATTTGCCTAGAAAGATCACGTAAGGTGAAGGCAAAATATGCCGAGTCTATTTTGGTGCACGATGAAGATATAGTAAATAAGACAGCTGTAAACTATGGTAAAAAGCGTAATCGCTGGAGTTCCTACGATCCAGCCAATCACCGTAAAATTATATTTGTTCAGTTTTCTTGTGAACCATGGGACAATGCTTACAATGTTTATCATAACTTCAATAGGTACCAAGAGTTCCGTCTGAGTCAACAACTAGATCTCAAAAATACATTCTAGCGTTATGTTGCTCAAAGGTGACAATTGAACCAGCAGCTTCTTTTATTAAGATAGAATCCTTCTCCCAAAGACACATTTGTTGTTTGCTTCAACATCCTTATGCACGCAATTTGATTGATTTGTGTTTTAGCAAAATCAGTTTTAAACTCAAGATCTCACAGGTACATATAATGAAATAAAACCCAAACAGAATCAAATTGGATAGTTCTGGTAAGAACTCTTTAACTGCTTTGTTTTCCTGATATTTTTTAGAAGAAAAGAGGTACAAGGCTTGAAACTGTAGGGCACTGCTAAGATTGGCTTTTTGATTTTTTTTGGAAATGGGTTATTTTAAATTTGATGAGAATGCAGCAAAGCTTGGTTAAAACATACTTAGAGGCGGGATTATTTTCAAGGCGTATCTAACCGATGCGTGGCCTGATTTCGTCTCTTGGTGTGATCACATGATAGTCTATTAAATTCAATTCATCTTGAGCAAAATATTATATTTTTAAACAAATTGGCGGCTTTGAATTATTTTTTTTTAATGAACTTAAGCATTTTGTGCTTATTTTCATGGAATGCATGGAACTAGTATTGAAGTTCTGTGCAGAAATAGTCTTGAAACTTATTTGGAAGCTATTGAAATCTTCGTACTAACTTGCGTTTCTTCTATTTTGCAGTACTACCTACCAGCTCAGGCAACTGACCGACTCGCCTGGGCAACTCACACACATTGCCATAGAGAGCGTCAGCTCATTTTTGTTACCACCGTAGCTGCAGGACAGCTGGCATACTCTCTTCAATAGCAAAGTAAAAACGCAGATCGACGGATAAGGGCATCAAAGCAAACATGTTCACGGGAAAGCTGCAGATTAAAGTTTGCGAGGCAAGTGGCCTGCGTCCAACAGATTTTCAAAAGCGCCACAATTTACCATTTGGCAAACTAGCCGAGGAGCAGCTAATTGATCCTTATGTGTCCATAGATGTCGACGATAGTCATTTTGGTAAATAATTGTTGCAACGAGTATAAACTTTATTACTAAACTTTATCGCCTTGTTTGCAGATCGTTCGACCACACGACCAAAGACTTTTGATCCAGTATGGAACGAGCAATTTATTCACGACGTGACCAATGCTCATAACATTAATTTGACCGTTTTTCACGATGCAGCCCTGCCACCAGATGACTTTGTGGCCAATTGTATTATACCATTCGAGGATTTGATGCAAAGTGAAACAGGCGTGCCAGATTTATGGGTAAGTAGTCAACTAACTGGAATTGTTGAACGTCAACTAATTAAGTTTATATTTTGACAGATTAATCTTGAGCCACAGGGTAAAATTCATGTCGTTATCGAGCTGAAAAATCGCAATGGTATGTAAGATTGGAGAAGTGGAAGATGCAGGCATGCATTTCAGACAAATCAGTTGAATTAACTTATGGGCAGTAAAACAGTTGAGATAATTGGCAATGTTATGTTCTACGCAAGATTGCTTTTTTTTCATAAGAGAAAGAACTTTGCAACTACAAAGTTTTTTTTTGAGATTAAGCATGGCTTGGAAAGCGAGCGCCAACTTGATAGGATAACGCTTTTGAGTTGATGGCATAACTTGATGAAAGGTGTGCCATTAAGGGCTACAAAGTCGTCTGCAATCAAAGGCCGCATTATAGTTGCTTATATCGTCCTTTGGACGAGGTTTTTTGTTGAGTTTGGTCAAGTCTGGCTGACATTAGCTTTAGAAGCGACAAAGAGCTTAACTTAAGCATGCAGGAGTGAGTTGTGATAAGTGATAACAACTACTCTTGGCATTTCTTATGCTCTTTATCATCGCTTTGACATATATTATATTATATTTGGTATCGCAATTTGATTGTGATTCATTTCACTTTTGCAGAGCAAGCTAAAGCCGATGCCGAAGTGGAGCATGCCGTGGCTGCCAATAAAGAGTTTAAGGAACGTGCTGGTTTTAATCGGCGTCGGGGCGCAATGCGTCGTCGCGTGCATCAGGTAAGTGATCTTGAACTTTACAGCAAGTACTTCAGTTGTTCATACATTTTTTTTTTTCGTAATCCCCACAGGTTAATGGGCATAAATTTATGGCGACATTCTTGCGACAGCCCACCTTTTGTTCACATTGTCGTGAGTTCATATGGTAAGTGACAGTCGGGACTTGGTCGTAGACTATCGCATTTAACCTTCACACATAATCGTAAAGTGCTCACAGCCAAGCTGTCATCTTCTACAGTACATAAATTTTTTTTTATTTAAGTTTTATTTCTATATGATTTATATGCAGTGATTAATAACCTTAGTTTTTGGGGTACGATTTGTTTCACACACACACACACACACACAAAACCATACTCTATTGACTTATTTTTCTTTTTCTTAAATAATACTTTAATTTACTTTTATTATTATTTCTATGTTGGTTTATGTTTAACTCTCTTTGAGCATTTATCAATCGCTACGTATCTAAGCTACAATATATACGTAAATTATTTTAGTTTGTAGTTGTTTTTTTTAGTTTTTATTTTTTTATTATGATGCTTTAATTTTTTTTGCTGGGATCACATCGAGTGAAGAGCTAAAACGTTTGGTACGGTTTTTCATCTACTCTTTCATGCATCATATGCTTGAACTTTGCATTCAGTGCTTTGGGTGCTTTCATCTATTTTTGGAATTATATGCAAAATTACAAGCTGAAATCATTTACATTGCACCCCTCCTCCCTGCCCTACACACTCAAATTACGCACTAAACAAATCATTCATTCATTAATTCATTCATAAAAAAAACGTATCCACACACATACACTTGCTATTCATTCAGTTGAAATATATATACATACAATAGCTACGGAATTTCTTGCCTTTTTGCAGGGGAATTGGTAAACAAGGCTATCAATGTCAAGGTATGTGTTTTGCTTAAGTTTATCAAATCAAATCGAAATCAAAAAAATAAACTTATAGGTATTTTTTTTATATAAATCGCAAGCTCTGAAAACTGCATACAAAATAAGGCTATCACTGCATTTTGTATAGTTCGTTTCGTACACGCTCGTTCGTTGTTTGTTATTGTCAAAAAAAAGAATAAATCGTTATATATACCAACATATATATGTTCTGGTACTTATGTATATATATTTATTTTATAAATATGTACATGAATTTGCATTTGCCACTGTCCGTATAGCCGCCTTTTATTTCAACCAATCTAGCTTTTTGTTTTATTTTTGGCAGCATTTATTTTTGTTTTTTTTTTATGTTATGCATAATATTTATCTATAATTGGTATATCCGGAAATCGCATCATATTTTTTGTTTTGTTTATTGTACTACCTGTCTCTTGAATGTTTTTTGTTTTGTGTTGTATTGTGTATATTGTATATCCCCCCTCTACTAATTATCTAGAAACTTAAGTAATTCTTCGTTAGCTTACGAAGTTTTTAGAACGGATTTTTATGCTTTTAAACAAAAACCTGTTGCCTCAACTCACAACATATTTTCAAAGCGAAAGGTTGAAATTGTCTCCATTCAAAAAATTTACTTATAATCTAGAAACTGAAGTTATAATTCGTTAGCTTGCGAACGTTAAATGGGCATTAAGACCGAAGATAATTCCAGTTCCTCAAAACTCAATCACACGTATTTTTAAGCGAATAGTTGAAATCTCTTTCTTGATTTTGGGGGTACTCAGTTAAATTTCGTTCCTTGTAAGCTAGCATAGGGTGGAGACGAACCGTTCTTCAAGAACTAGCCCAGCTCGTCGTGGGACCCCGCTAGGCAGATGGCAGAAAACAGAGTCCAGTGGAAAGGCCTAGTAGACGCCCTAAGTTCCCATGTGGAAAATCAAGGGGAAAAAAATGTATAGGGTGGATTATTTTTTGCTTTGACTTAATTTGGCCTAAATTATGACCCTCGGTAGCGTAGTGGTAGTGCACTCGCATCGAAATCGGAAGATCAGTGGTTCGATTCCACCCTACAGCATACTACTGCATTTGTCTAGCACTGAGAGAGCTAGCAAATAAATAGAAAGCCTAGCACAATCTCTATTAATTAAAGGCACCGCCGTTCGGGTTCGGCCATCTACTGTAGGTTCCTTTTCTCTTTGATCAGCTATTAGTTGGGATATATCCATGATCCGCATGAAGTATTAACTTTTAAGTTATTTATTGCTATTTATTTAAAAAGTGGAAAACTTTGGGATATTCTGTACCAAGTTCTTGCAAAAGAATCAGTTATATTGCTTAAGCTTTTCTTATAAAAGGAAACCCGACTATTTTATAGTAATGAAAAAATTTGAAAATCAAAAAATATATAATTTTCGAACGAGTATGATGCCCCTTGTAACCCATTTTTTCAAATTCAACGCATTGGTTGAGAATATTATAAAATACTTCTATAATCTGAATATTCAAAAAATAAACAAAATAAAATGAATTGGTTGAAAAAATCTATATGATGATTTTGTTAAATTGTCTTTATAGATAAGCAATTTATTTATTCAAAAACTTTTTGAATTGTATGTAGTTTTTGAGGTGGTGAAAAAAACGCCTGTGGAACAATAACATATATTCCTGACATCCAAAAACTGAACTAAACTTGCACTCCCGAGGAGAACTAATAAACTTTTTTCTAAAAAGTTGATAACTCTGGCTCCTAACATCTTTGAAATCTAGGCGCTCATACAGACGAATGGGTGGAGATGGTTGCATCAACTTCTCTACACAAACTGATCATTTCTTTATAGAACTTTGGGGCTCTCCGCCTTATCAGACTATCAGGGCTTAAAATACATTTTCGGCTTAGGGCAGATTTAAAATAAACTAAGCGTTTATGCAGACAAAGGGACAGACATGAGTACATTAACTTCTCCAGCATTCTGACCATATAGTTATATTACTTTGGGGCTCTCCGACTTTTGCTATCAGGGCTTCTCCTCTCCTACATTTTATATTTGAAAATTTTACAAAATCACAGATACATTTCCTGCATTTTTTTAAGTATTTTAAAATCCTTATACATTTCCGATAACTTGGAAGAAATTTAGATTTGAATATTTGTATTTTTAGCAGTTCCAGGAGTCGCTGTAATCGCCTTAAATTCCGTTTTCATACTTAAATATCATTTAATTTGTATCCTTCGAACATTTCATACGAGTTTTATTATAAAATTTTCATACTGAAACTTCTGTGCTAACAACATGAATGTCTCAACAAAAAATAACTAATTTTTTTTTAAGTTTTAAAATTTGCACACATTTTTTAATTATAATTATCACATATAAGTGTTGTAATTAAAAATTCAAGCTAATTCAATTAATTGCTAATTTTTTAATTGGAATGTTGCTTCAACTTAAAGTGAATGCATATATTTATGTTTTTAATAAATAAAATATGCGTTATGCATAAAAATTTAACAATGAATGTTTTGTAGAATTACGTTTAAATTAGTTATGTAAATATACAAATTTTATTTCGTAATTAAAAAATACTATATGCTCAATTATAATATGTTTTTTGCAATAACAATTATCAAGTTTTAAGCTAAGTTACGAAAAAGAAGTGTCTTTCGATTAGTGTATAAAATTTATTTCATAAGGCGTGATTTTGGCTCAAAGATAATTACGATTACGATTTTAAAACGACAAAATCTGCGATTCGGCTATATGTACAGCTTTCGTATTTTTCGCTCAGGAAACATTGGAACAGGTTTAAAGGCATATTCTGGACTCTTTTTTTTTTGGCAAAACCTAATTGATATTATGAGAAAAGTGTTTTTACTTAGAATCTTTGGTACTTAAAAAATGTTAATGAAGCTGCAGATTGCCTCTAGTGTGATTTTTTCGATTTGGTTGAATATCGAAAAGCCTAAGTCCGAGTTTATTATTATATTATATGTTATGTTCGGAATAAAGTAGCAGAATACTTAAATTGAACGTTTTTTGATAAATTGTTTATACGTAGAGTGATGATTCTTTAAAGAACAAGTTTCAAACAGCACGAAAATTCGAAAAATTACAGCAGATAATGATGTCTTCTGTGCACTGAAATTTCGAAATCCAGTTCAGTAAAGGTTTTTTTTGCGGCAGCTTCAAAAAAAGAGATTTGGCGAAAATTGCAAAAATAACTTAAAATTCAAATATTAAGCCATTCTTCCCGGATTTGTTCAAGATCGGTATCAGAGAGAGATCAGCATCAAAGAAAGTGACTTTGAGATAATTGCGTTGCCAAAAAACTTAAAATTCAGATATTAGGCTATTCTTTTCGCCTTTATTAAAGAGCGGTTAAAGTTTTTTCGAATTATTTTTGAGGCAGCTTCACAATTTGGATTTTGGGAAAAATGCGTTTGTGAAAAACTTAAAATGTTTACAATTAGCTATTCTTCCCGCCTTTCTTCGAAATCGGAAATCGTTTTTTCGAGTTATGTGACTGTAAAATTGCCTTTGAAAAATGTGAAGAGTATTTGCAAAAAAAAATTAAAATTCAGATATATCAATGCCTCGGCACACGAGGTATTCGGTTTACACGGTTGGAAATATTTGTGGCCGGACATATTTAATGGTGAAAATTATAACACAACTTTGGAGCGTTTTCTCAAATTTTTGAGTTGGGGCAAAAAGAAATGTAGCAGATATTAATGAATTAATACACGATGAGGAATTAAATGCAGAAGAATTAATTAAAATGTTTAAAAATTGTGATGAAAATGGTGTTGATGTTGAATCTGAGATCGAAAGCAGAAAACACAATGTATATTGACAGCTAAATTTGTTCAGAAGGGACTTCTGTTACAAAACTATTTTCAAGGAGATTTTAGATGCTGATAGTTTATTATTAATAGTTTAAAACAAAATAGTTTTTTTTTAGTAAATATTCTAAAAATATATATAAATTGTTCCATTATATTACGGCAATGGGACGTTTTAGAGGTACGTTTCCCTAAGGGTTGCCTCAGGTTTTTGTCACCTTCCATAAAATAAATTTAAATCGAATCTTAAAATTCAACAAAATCAATATAAAGAAGTCTACAAAGATGTGACCAATAAAAATAAACAACAATTTTATTGCCGAATATTTTCTTAGAGGAAAATTGATCGCTTCAAACTATGACGCAGAATCTGAGTTGATTTTACCTAGTAATGAGTCGAATATTATGCAATTTCGCAGAAAAAGGACTATTCGTTGAAACTGATGGGGTTTAAGTTTGCTTAAAAATAATAATTGTAATAATAATTGTAGGCCTTTTTCCAAATTTTGTTTAATACATAATGAAGTGTGGAACTCGGTAGCATAGTAATAGCGCTTCAAAATTGGATGGTCGGTAGTTCGATTCCACAGCACAGATGTATTTGCCTAGCACTGGCGTAGCTAGCAAATAAACGCTCTTTACCTAAGAGAATCTCCCTATGCTGGTTTGGTCAGGAACTTATCTATCGCGTTAGCCGAGTTACAGATGCATTTGGATATTCTTTCCGTCTTTCAAGATTCAGTATATCTAACAGTCATAATTAAGGAGTTATCTTTAAAAAAACTCAACTCAAAATCATTTTCTAAAATATCTCGCAAACGCTGCTTAGGTAAAAATTTGAACTCTATCCGCCTCAAATGTTTACATTTTGACAGAGTTTTATTTATCGTGTAAACTAGTGTAGTCGGCAGTCGTATAACTATAGCTTTTATTTTCCAAACAGGGACCGACTAAGTCTAAATTTAAAGTGCCTAAGCAAAGAGGTCACTCCTTGAAGTTATGACCTTGCAGCGCCATAATAACCCAATTCCTCATTTAAAATTGTAAAACAGAATTATTTTTTTATTTGGGTCAACGAGTATACTTGGATACCCTACAAATTTAAGTTATTTCTACAAAATGCATACAAACTGTCTTCTTGTAACTTTCGGAAAGTATATTATCCAAACCTAAATTTGAGCTCCCATCAAAAAAAAATAAAAACACTAATCGAAGGACAACTTAAACTTACTTCTTCCAAATACTATGCGATTTGATAGCCATTTAACAAACTACTTTCGATTTAATCATTTCTAGTGTGCACCTTAGTTGTACATAAAAAATGTCACCTGTCTGTGGTCTCCAAGTGTCCGGGCATGCGCGATGAGGTGAGTCAAGTGCAAAAATTTACTTGTGTTTTTCATCAAAATTATATTAATTTTCGTAATATAATTTACAGCAGCAGGCCAAAGTGGAGGTGGTGCCCGCTGGGCAGCGTTTCAATGTGAATGTGCCACATCGTTTTGTAGTGCATAGCTACAAGCGGTTTACCTTCTGTGACCATTGTGGTTCACTGCTGTATGGACTCATTAAGCAGGGTCTGCAGTGTGAGACTTGCTATATGAATGTGCATAAACGTTGCCAGAAGAATGTGGCCAATACATGCGGCATTAATACTAAGCAAATGGCTGAGATACTCAGCTCCCTGGGCATTTCGCCGGATAAGCAGGGACAGCAGCCGCGCCGTTCAAAATATTTAAATCAAGCCGGTGGTGAGGATAACTATGGTGCTTCATTGGGCAATGATGGCGACACTGTGGCTGGCTCCTTTCGCAGCAGTAACTTATCATCGGAACAGGCCACCTCAACAACCACGCTTACCAGTGGCTACAATAGCAGCAGCTGCATGAGTTTGGCCGTTGGTGCCGATGCACGTCCAGGCAAATCATCGCTGCTGGATTTTAATTTTATCAAGGTGCTAGGCAAGGGTTCATTTGGCAAAGTCATGCTGGCGGAGAAGAAGGGTAGCGAGGAAATTTATGCCATCAAGGTACTAAAGAAAGATGCCATTATACAGGACGATGATGTTGATTGTACAATGACGGAGAAACGCATATTGGCACTGGCCGCAAATCATCCATTCTTGACGGCGCTACATTCCTGTTTTCAGACTCCGGTGCGTATGTACTAAATGGTTTCCAATGCTGTTACTTTGGCGTTTATTATTGAAAAGATACAAGGCCAGAAATCTCTAATCTCATGTGACACCGCTACTTTCTATTGCAGGATCGCTTGTTCTTTGTCATGGAGTATGTAAACGGTGGCGATTTAATGTTTCAAATTCAAAAGGCGCGTCGCTTTGAGGCTGCACGCGCCGCCTTCTATGCAGCCGAGGTAACGTTGGCGCTGCAGTTTCTACACGCTCATGGCGTCATCTACCGCGATTTAAAACTGGATAATATACTGCTGGATCAGGAGGGTCACTGCAAGCTGGCTGACTTTGGCATGTGCAAGGTTTGAGTCGCATTGGATGAAAAACTTTTTAAAGTCTTTTGCTAATTGGCATTGCTTTTGTTTTAGGAGGGCATTATGAATGGCATGCTGACCACAACTTTCTGCGGCACACCCGACTATATTGCGCCAGAAATTCTTAAGGAGCAGGAATACGGTGCCTCGGTAGACTGGTGGGCGTTGGGTGTGCTTATGTATGAAATGATGGCTGGCCAGCCGCCATTTGAAGCTGACAATGAGGATGAGCTATTCGATTCGATAATGCACGATGATGTTTTGTATCCAGTTTGGTTGTCTCGCGAGGCCGTGTCCATATTAAAAGGTAGAGTTCATACGTAAATGTATGGAAAATTAGTAGGATATGGATGGAAATCTTTTATAGGATATTGAAGACAATGTAAAGAATACGAAAATAACTTTAGGACTCTTATTGAAAGCCGCCGAAACCTAATAAAAGTTGCAGGCAATGTAGCACAATTCTGTTAAAATTCCAAACATTTTTACGATGCAACAAACATTAGAACTTTTTCAACTAAGTCCGTCGTATTCCCTCCATAGATTCAACTCTCCTTTGAGTTGAGTAACTTTATCAACAACTTTTCTAAGTCCGTTGTATTTCCTCCATGGACTCAACTCTCCTTTGAGTCGACTAACTTTATCAACGACTTTTTGGAATAGTATTCAATTTGAGGATCTTTCTCGATGCTGCAGTAACGAAAAAGTTCACTATCTCCTATATTACTTTTAGGTTAGTCAAGATCAAGAAGAAATTTAGTTACAATAAAAGTTTGAACCCCTTTGTGTTGTGTAAGCAGAGGGGGTTGTTCAATTGCTTAGTTCTGGTATCTGTTTGAAGTCGTAGTTATGAAAATGACAAAATGGATCATACGATAAAGTCTGTTAGCTAGCCCATTGCCAGGGATATTCTTTTTTGCTAAAATCCATATAATCGTGAACTTATTCCTAAGATCTTTGTGTTCCTATATCTTTGATCAGCTTTGAGCTAATTTTGCCTCTACTAAGATCAAAATCAGAATTTCTTTGCCGTGGAAGTTCTTGTGATACTATCAAAGAATTATGTTCCTTAAACTAAGAATCTGAGATTCATCTAATCGTGAACTTATTCCTAAAACATAGTTTTTTTGTTTTCTTACCTCTTTGAGCATCCTTGAGCTTATTTTGGCTCTACTAACATCCTATTTGACGGCTGACAATTTGATACAATCAAAATTTTTTTATCGTGGAAGTTCTTTGGGTACTAACAAAGTACTATGTTTACAATTTATGAACTCAGTCTACATGAAGCTCCTAATATATTCTATTATGTGTAGTTAGTTTGCAGATTGAATTGTGGCTCGCCTTGAAATTTGAATATTCAAGTTTAGCATGAACTTATGCTCAGCTAGCATGATAATCCAAGGCAACAGAAGAATCCTTTAGTGACTTTCAAGCTCTTATATGGGTTTGTCTAGATATGGAGCTGAACTTAAGCTTTAAGTTGAATGCCATTGTTGCATCTTTGAAGTCAAACCTTGTTATTATGCTACTGCTTTTGAGCTCTGATGGGACTTGAGACTCGTACCAAATATTTTAGAGCAGTCATTGGTTTTTTTGAGAGCTAAAAGTCGAATGCCACTGCAAGACAACTGACATCATTCCTTGTTATTATGCTACGTCTTTCGAGCTAACATAACCTTATAAAGGTTAATTGACTAGTAGAACTTGAGAGTCGGTTCAATCTCTTTAGAGCAGCCATTGGTTTCCTTGAGAGCTCAGCGATTACAAAACTGCTGTAATATTTGAAGTTAGTTATTTAGTAGATTAACATTTTTACTTCGTCTCTGACGAGACTTCAATTATTTGAGCTAAAACGTTAAATCATTTTGGCAACATACTGTGGGCAAAAAGTACCAGGAATTTGTTTATATTTAAAAAAAATATGTATACTTCTAAATCTATTTGGACCTCTTAAAAATAGTCCCCGACCCAAAACGATGATACACAAAATAGTTTTTTTGAGTTAGCGAATAAAAGACAGTTCCGTCGAGCTTAAAATTAAAGAATTAAAGCTTCTATCACAAACCTAATGCTGTTTAAATTTGAAACTCCCGGTCTATATACTAATTATCGTTATTGTTTATTTTCCCCGCAGGTTTTCTTACTAAAAATCCCGAACAACGTTTGGGCTGCACCGGTGATGAGAATGAAATACGTAAGCATCCGTTCTTTAACAAACTAGACTGGAAGGAGTTGGAAAAGCGCAACATAAAACCACCATTCCGACCGAAAATGGTAAGCAAATGTTGTGACTATTGAAGTAATGTGTGTGTGGTGCTGCAACAATATTGTTTTTCCTTTTTTTTTTGTAGAAAAATCCACGAGATGCCAACAATTTCGATGCAGAATTTACCAAAGAAGATCCAGTGCTAACACCAATCGGCAACGAGGTTATACGCTGCATTAATCAAGACGAATTTGCGGGCTTCTCATTTGTCAATCCTAAGTTCGGACCCGAGCGCAAGGTCTACTAGAATAAATAGCGCATTTTACACACCTTTGGAAAAACTAAACCCCCAAAAAAAAGAACAACAAAGAAAAAGAAAACCAAACTTGCCATACTCACACAAAACCCAACACACAAGCACACACAGGCGTCTCTCTACTTGTACGTACAGTGTGTGCCAAAGTGTGACGTCACAGCTGAAGTCTGTCTTAAGTTGGAATTAGCATGGAATTAGTTTGTAACTAAGCAGTCAAATTTTAAACAAAAACTAACTAATACTTGGCTCGCAGTGCACAAAACTTTTTGCCTGTGCGTTTAAATTATTTTCTTTTTTTTTTTTGACGAAAGTAAGGAGGAGTTGCCAAAAACTCACTGTTAGTACTATAATTAACTTAGCCTCTATGCCTAACATATGCAAACAAAAGCTAGCACAACAAACTTTGCTTCCTTTGCTACACACTTAACAAGCGCGCGCTTTATTGTTGTCTGTTTTTCAAAGTTGTGTACTTAGTTTTTGTTTTTTTAGGAACTATTATGTGTTGAATTCTACAAAAGCGTAGCGCCTAAATATAACTTACTACACACAAAAGCGAAATAATTAAAATTGAATTGTATTTTTAGGTAGATCTTAACAGTAGATTACCCCACTAGTCATCTACTACTAACAAGTACCCCCAGTGCCAATTTGTGAACACTTTAAACAACAAAAAAAAACAAAAAAATGGTTTAGTTAATTTATTTATTTATATATGCGCCTCGCCCGCCTATTACTTGTTTAGCTTGCATTGTGTTTTGTTTATGTGTTTTTTTGGCTTAAGCTAACGCTTTAGCTCTTTGTAATGCTCAAAGCCACTACAAGCGCGACGCACAATTTGTAAAATTAACAAATATTTTTCCACTTGCAATTGTTAACAAAATTCTAGTCAATGACTGCTCTTGTTGTTGTTGTTATTGTTATTGTTGTTAATTTGCAAAGCGTGCGTCTGCATTTTGTTATTAGTTCTTTATTTACAACAAAGTTGTCAACTAGTATTTTTTGGCACAATTTTTAATTATTATTTAAGTTTTAAGAGTGTTGGTAGAGTATATGAGAGAGGCATTTGCTTCAAGCGAATCTCAAACGTAGCGTCACAATAGCCGAAATATGCCGTCTGTTTTAAGCAAAATTAAGCTATATAAACTTTTGCACCAATTTCCTTCTCAAGTATTAAAGCGATATTATTTTAAACTTAGCCTATTATAATGTTTAAACAAAAAAAAACAAAGAAACAACATTTTTGTTATGTTTTATTTAAGTTCACAACACACACGTACACACAAATTTGTCAGCATGCGTAAAAAACTTGAGCTAAAATAAAATTAAAACTAAATTAACTTAGCATTGTAATAACAAAAGCAAAACAAAAACTATTAGTTGTAAACGAAAACAAAAATATGCATAATATAAAATTACTAAAAACCAAACAAATATATATTTTATGCTAGTAATAAATTAGCAAGCGATTGTGTTTAGCTTATAAGTTGAGAAGTAAACAAAACAAAAAGCAAGCATATAAATATACAAACAAAAAATATAAAACTAAACTTAATGCATATATGTATATATATTATAGCAAACTTTATATATATGCATAAAGTTATTTGCAAAATGCAACAAAAAAACCAAAAAAAAAAAACAAAGCAGCATGCAAACAGCAAAGTATATAAACATTATGATAGTAACAATATTAAATAATTTAATGTGTTGATTTTAAAACCAAAGACTCAAAAACAAAAAAAATTATATATATATGAATTAAAATATTTAAGCTGGCATATTAACAATAAAGGCAGGCAACAAATTATTGCAAATACAGCAAAAGCAACTAAAAAAAGCAAAACAGCCAAATAGTTTGCATCGAAATTATTAAGTTTTAGTTATAGTTTATGTTAATTGTTACTTGTTTTTCGTTAAGGCAAATTTTGTTTTATTTTTTGAAAACCAAAGGCCGTTTGTTGTTGTATTTGCAATAGCTTCAATTGCAATATGAGAACTTTTATAAAACTATAAAGCGCAAGCAGCTTAAAAATGAGCAAAACTTAGTGGAATTATTAACTTTAAGAACAACAAGAAACAAACAAACCCCAAAAAAATGTTAACTAAACAAAAAAAAAACAAAAAATTTGTAATAATAAAATGTAACAATGTGTATTTATATAAAATAGAGCAAAACCGAGCGCAAGTTACCCATTTAAATGTTAACCAAAAGTATTCTCAAAAACGCATTTTACTAAAAAAAAAAAACAAATAAATTAATATATAAAACTATATGAAATGAAATATTTCTAACAAAAGTGTCATAAAGTGTGCAGCGTTTATGCAAGCCAGCCAGCCAGCCGTTGCTGCTAATTGTTTTTTGTAAATTGCTTGCGTAAACGCTGCAGCCGAAATTTGCAATATATAAAAAAATAAAAAAAAAAAACAAAATGTTTGTATAACAAAAAAAAAAGAAGAAAATACAAAAATTGAGGCACAGCTCAGCCAAATACTGTGCAACACAATGTGGCATACACTCATTTAGTTTAATATAAAACACTGAAAAGCATAATTGTTGGTTGTTCAGCGAAACTGATAAGCAGCAGCAGCGCGCGCAAAGTCAAATATACATACAAAAATGAAAAGTAACGCGTAACCTGAGTAAAAACAAGTACACAAACACAAAAATAAACAAATTATTAAAAAAAGAAAAACAAAACAAAAAAGATATGTTAGCTTTAAGCTTGAAAATACAAATAACAAATTGTTTGGTAAATATGTGGGCCAGCGTGCGCATTATGCTAGAATTTATTGTCTTCTAAAATTTCAAAAATTCTCTACATTTTGCTGGTATTTTTGTGACATATGTCAACTGTGAAAAAAATACTATTTATGGAAAACATGCTAGTATATTTTATTGTCTTAAATTACAAAAATTCGCCAAAAATGTTGCTGATATTTTTGTAACATGTCAACTCTGCAACAAATACCAAATTTATGTGCAGCAAATATTATATTTTTTATTGTCTTTAAATTTTAAAAATTGTCAAAATTTTGCTGGTATTTTTGTGATATATTTTTTGTGCAAAAACTCTAGTTTTTTCATTGTCTTAAATTGCAAAAATTCTCAAATGTTGCTTGTTAATGTTTGATATTTATGTGACATGTCAACTCTGCAAAAATTAACACCAAATTTATGTACAAAAAAATCTTTAATTTTTATTGTCTTTAGATTGCAAAAATTCCTAAAATTTGCTTGTTATTCTTTGGTATTTTTGCGACGTCTACTCTAAAAAATACCATATGTACACAAATTCTAGTATTTTTGTAATGTGCAATAGCGTGACCAGCTCCATTTTGCCAGCATACACTACACATAAACGCGCTAAACAAATGCCAAGCGTAAAGCCAACATCAGCTTTAAAATATATAGAAAAATCATTTAGTACAAGTTCTAATGTCTACTAGCTGATAAACAAAAATTGTCTAGCCTCAAACAATAGTTACGAAAACTCGTAGGACTCTCTCTATATCTCTTTGTCACACAGTCTTACTGCAAAGTTCTGCTTAACACAATTAACTCAAAAACAACTTTTTGTAGTAATAGTTTTTCCACTTTTTCAAAACACAATTAAGTTACTCTCTGCATTCACTCAGAGTATACACTGCAACTACAACCAATATATATATATATATATATATATATATACTATATATGCCCGCCCACTGGCACACCTGCAATTTGTGCAACTTTGTCGTGTACCTTTCTGCATCTTAGATTTAAGTCTTAAAATGCTAAAAACTGATCTAAGGCAAACTAACTAAATATGTAATAAATTATTTATTGAAGGCAAACAAACATAAAAACTAAAACTAAGCAGCCACACACCGATGCATATTAAAAAAAAACAAAGTATTCAAAGAAAAAAAAACACACACAAATATATTTGCAAAAGCATAAATAATAATTATAATATTAACGTTAATGTTTAAACAACAAAAAAGCATACAAACAAAATAAAAAACAAAACGAGATATATAAGTTAAAAAGTTAAAGTCAAAAGTCAACAGTCGATAATGTTGTAAAATATAAAAAAAAACACAAAAAACATAAAAAAAACTAAGCAAAGTGCTTTTGAAAAACTAAACAAATGTATGATGAAGTGAGGAATGCTAACCAAAGAAATAAATTACAAAAAAAAATTGATTTAAAATATTAAGTGAATATTTAAAGAAGAACAACTAATTAATAAATAAAGAGGTAATACCTACTATTAAAATGTATTCAAATATTTTTTACTCTATTTTAAAAGTGTAATTTTCGTTTAGTTTGAAATCTAGTAAACTAATTCTACAACTTTTGAGTTGCATTAATTAGTGTAGAACTTTCGTTTTGAGTATAAACAGCTCTTCAAGATTTCAAGAAATACTTTGATCTTTATTTTTTACAAAATAAAATTTTTTACAAAAAAATTTCGGCGTTTTTTGGCACGATTTGTTCAAGTTTAAAAACATATGTGGCCATTTTAATTTCTCGTTAAGAATTCAGAATTTTTATTATGGCTTGCGCCAGAGCTAATCAGAATATAATTCTTATTCACCGCAGCTGTCTAGAGTCAATGTTTTTTTTCCGAACTTTATAAAATATATAGTTTTTCATTTTTAACTTTAAAAAAGTAAATTGAAATTTCAAAATAAAGTTGGGCTTTTTGCCATTATGTGTGAAATGTAACATCAATAAAATGACCACCTAGGGCTTTCTCGTAGATCTTCATCCCAAACATGTAATTTTCGATGACTTTGCGGCACATCTCGGCCATAACTTGACGTATGTTGTCTTTCAAATGTTCACTACTTTGTGGATTGTCGGCGTAGTATCGATCCTAAGCTTTAAATCACTTGATCTCGATGCCCAATTCACATAAATAAAACATGACGAAACATGTCATGCCTACAACAGTAACTTTCTGTATCGTTGTGTATTTATGCAAGTATTAATTATTCTCACAATAGAAAAAATTCGATTTCAAGCCTCACGATTGATTCGTTTTTACCCTACCATCATCTTCAAGCAAATATATCATTTCATTCGTAATTATACGCGTCCGAAATGAAGAATTATACCAAATTAGTATCAAAATTTTTATTATATAATATAAGAATTTATATAATATTTCAGACATGTACTGATTTAACAGCTTGTGAATTATAAGATCTCTTTTAAAAAGTATTTTGTATAATTCTGCATCAACGCAGTCCGAAAAGAATGTTTTTTTTAATACAAATAATCGGCTGTTTTTGCTTATAGATGGTGGGTAGGATACAAATGTAAAAAAAACATGATTGCCAAATTTAGACTGAAGAACTACCAAAAGGCTACAAGAATTCCCAAAGCAGTGTCATACTACAGCCACTCATATTAGTTATATATAAATTTATTTTAAGATATGCTCGAATGCCCAAATTTCTTTCAATTTCGACAAATTTTTAAGTTAATTTCCAAAACAGCTAAAGACCGAGGGTTCCTGCAGTGGAAAAACAGTATAAAGTGGGATATATCTCTATAACTAGTCAATAAATATTTTTTTCTTCAAAAGTATAGTTTATTTTAAGCACATTAAAAAGGGGATATTTTACAATAATAGAAAGGCAATCGAATGTTAGGATGCTAATTTAAATCCCTAAGAGCAAATATAAAAAATTGTTTTTGAATAGAATCAATCAATTCAGATGAACAATATTGCAATGAAACTATATATGCGACAGATGTTGACCGATAAGTATGGGGTTTTCCATTTAACTATAAAAAAAATAAATTGAAATAAAACACACTCAGAATGCGAACCCAGCGCTTTCTCGCAAATATGGGGCGGTATCTTGGCAAAAACTTTACGAATGTTGTCTTTCAAATGTTATGGGCTTAATTTCTTAGAACCAAAATTCTAAGTTTTGTCGGTTAAAGAGTGTAAAGTTTAATACACATTTCACGAAAAGGTATTTTTTGTTTTTTACTTTCTACTACTTTAAAGTAAGATCACCTGGCGTCTGAGCAGGCCTAGGTTTGAAGCTTTCTATCCCAAACTAAAATGAACTACAAAGAATCTTTAAGTGTTGCGGAAGCAACAGAAAAATTTTTAATAATGTGTGCTTCATGTCAAAGGAAAGTGAATTGGTACTTAGTCCTCAATTCATTATGCACCTTCAATAAAAATGGCAAAAAATTTATAACAAACATATTTTTGTAATTACAGCACAAGCGATCGATAGAACACTTAAGTATAAAGGGTCTACGTCTTTTTTCGTGAACTTCGTTTAGTTGTTATGGCTATTTGTATATATCAATCTAATATACTTGCATATATTTTATATAAATCTACAGCGTTTCTAGCAACATTCCTTTGTTTGGCAATCAGTATTGTTGCTATGAAACATAAATAAACGTAAATTTTTTTTACTAAAATTCAATAAGGTTTTTGGTAAGTTTACTAAACAAAGCAAAAACTAATCTAATCTTCTTCAATCTTAACTACTTGAATATTATTTTGCTTAAAAAAGCCGCAACTTAATATTGAAAATTTTTCACAAAATTTAGACTCAATTTCTTAGATGCGTTAAATTTAAAATGGCGCGCACATTTTTTAACCAGGTGGCAGCTCCACGCACTTTAGACTTGTGCAGCCCTCGCAGCGCACATGTTAAGCGCAAAAGAAGAAGACGCAAAACAAACCAAATAAACGAATGCATGGTGTCGTTCATTATTATTAATAAAAATACATTTGAAATAGACTTAATAAATTGCTAATTATTAACAATGCCCAAAGTAAAAACAGAAAAGAAAAGTCGCATACACAATGAAGTGCAGAAGCAAGGTAATATACAAGAACGCCGCAATAAACATAAG
Organism: Chymomyza procnemis; assembly: GCA_035046065.1. Classification (NCBI taxonomy): domain Eukaryota; kingdom Metazoa; phylum Arthropoda; class Insecta; order Diptera; family Drosophilidae; genus Chymomyza; species Chymomyza procnemis. Next base: position 4,046,188 of record JAWNOJ010000026.1, read on the forward strand.
AAATCATTTACCAGCTTACAAAAACTTCTGCGCAGGCATTGTGTTCAACAAGGATTTTGGACAGCACATACTCAAAAATCCACTGGTCATAACGACCATGCTGGAAAAGGCAGCACTACGCAATACCGATGTGGTTTTGGAAATTGGTCCTGGTACTGGCAACATGACCGTACGCATGCTGGAGCGTGCCAAAAAGGTTATTGCCTGCGAAATTGATACAAGACTTGCGGCTGAGCTGCAAAAGCGTGTGCAGGCCACCTCTATGCAACCTAAGCTTCAAGTGTTGATTGGTGACTTTCTGAAAGCAGAGCTGCCCTTTTTCGATCTTTGCATAGCCAATGTGCCATATCAAATTAGTTCGCCGCTTATATTCAAATTGCTGCTACATCGTCCGCTCTTTCGCTGCGCCGTGCTCATGTTTCAGCGTGAGTTTGCACAACGTTTGGTGGCCAAGCCGGGTGATAAACTATTTTGCCGTCTGAGCATAAATACACAACTCTTGGCACGCGTCGATATGCTTATGAAGGTGGGCAAGAATAACTTTAAGCCGCCGCCCAAGGTGGAATCCAGTGTAGTGCGTTTGGAGCCCAAGAATCCGCCACCTCCAGTTAATTTCACCGAATGGGATGGCCTAACGCGTATAGCCTTCTTGCGTAAAAACAAAACGTTGGCGGCTACCTTCAAGGGAAACTCTGTGATTGAAATGCTGGAGAAGAACTATAAATTATATCGCTCACTGCGAAATGAGGTAAGTCCCAGCTTAATTAAGCCAAGTTCTTTAATTATAAAACATTAAAAACACTTTCAGCCAGTTGAGCCGGACTTTAATATGCAAGAGAAGGTAATCAGCATACTAGAAAAACTGGAAATGGCCAATTCACGTGCACGTTCCATGGATATAGATGATTTTATGCGTCTGCTGTTGGCATTCAACTCAGAGGGCATACATTTTAATTGATTAGGTCAACACACAATAAGTTTATAATCTGCTTTAGTTTCTTTAACTAACTTAAGTGTTGTGTTTGTTAACAAATTTAACAAAATGTATATAGAGAGTAAGTACAAGCGATCTGTAAACGAAAACGAATTCGTTGAAATTTAGAAAAAGAAAAGCAAATATTTCGCAGTGTTACAATTTTTTTTTGGAAAATCCTTTAGTTTGATATTCAGCATTGTCATATTTTATTTTTAATACGTCTGAGAAAAAGTTGATCTCTTCATTGAGGTGATAATCATCTCAATTGACTTGAATATTTACATGGGGAGTGACTTTTAAGTTTACAGAATGCGATTGATGAGGCCCTTTAGAGGCCAATGTTGGGAATCATACTAAAAAAGACATTTTCGTCGCGGCGATGAACTTGTCACTCGACTCAAATTTCTATACGCCAAGCGACTTTTTAGGTTTGTGATAGAGCACTTTTATCTTGGGCAAATTCTGAGCTGAATTCGCCATCGAATCAGGCCAATTATTCAGCTCGGAATCTGGTCCATACAATGCATTTTCTACCTTTACTTCATGAGACCCAAGTAACGCTGACCACCTGACTACCTGTTTTCCGGGTAAAATTTACAAATGCCCCTAAATAAAAAAAAACTAACTTTAAACTAATTGGTAATGTATGTTTAAGTTTTCGGTGACTTAAACTGTTTTAGTTTCAAAGACCGGGGGGTTGTGTTGACTTGGCTGGTCGCCTAGGGGCATTACCGATGTATTTTGCTACACAAAAGAAAGTCTTTCCGGAACATATCCATATGTCAAAGAATCTGTACAAAATGGGATTTTTTTTAAAAATGCCCCAGATACTGCCGAAAAAAATGCCATGTTCCCGGTATTTGAAATCTAAAGTAAAACTTATAGTTATAGAGTAAAAGCTTGCAATTAACCAAATCGTAGTTTTTCCGGCAATAAATATCTTAAATCGAAGCCATAGTTATGACTGGAGAGCATCGTCGTCTACCTAAGTCCGTGCTCTCCGAAATAATAATTTCTAAGAAAATCATGCATGTGTCTGTGAAAACTAGTTTCTAATTAATACGTCACTTGAGAATTGTGTTGGATTAGAGTAAGAATATATTCAAGATCTGACAGACTGTCTGTAGTTTATAATGATGTTGTAGGTTAATGTCGGCAGCTAACGAATACCTTGTACACTTTTTTGTAATTGAACCAGTTAAGCAAAATTACTCAGTTATGAAATTTTTTTCGAAATACGAATGGAAACTATATGATATAGTCAAACGATTTTAACAGAAATCATACAAGTATCTGGAAAAACAAACTTTTACAAAAAACGAATTTACCTATGCGGGCCATAGAGCTATGTTATGCAAAAACGATTTTGATTGAATTTTTTTGAGAAATTCATGTATGTACGTATCCTCGATTTCAAGAAACTTAAAGCAGCAAGAATTTGTGCCTCTGACTCTTACCATCTCTATGATATAAGCGTGCATACAGACAAACTTTCAGACATGTATAGAATCTCCGGCTTTTTCCCAAGTTATTGCAGTGTACCTCTCTACAGGGGTTAAAAAATAGAGAAGAAACTCAACTTTGTGCAATTTTTATTGATTATTTTCATTTTAGATTTGTTAAACAAACAACTTGAGATTTCAGTCGCACTTCGTTCGCGTCTAGTTGCAGTCAGAGAGACTTACCTTTTGAAGATCACAATGCTTATCGGCACAGTTGTGTTATGTGTCTTGGCGCTGCATTGGACAGCGGTTTGTAGTCAAGATCCGGAGGTTGTGCAATGTAAGTCTAAATATATTATATATTGTTGACTTATTACAAAAAGCGCCACTTATCGCTTTGTGTTTTTCCAGCCTGCACGAAGTATAAGAAAGACTTATATGAGGAGCGCATAGCCATCAGTTTCTTTATTGCCAATGCACCAGTGATGCATGAAACTGTGGATCATTGTCATGTCTCACGACCACTTATAGTGGGCGGACAGCCCGCTGAGGGTAAAGAGTTTCCACCTATGGCCAGACTTGGGCATCATAAGAACAAAGAAACCAAATGGTTTTGTGGTGGCACGCTTATCAGTGATCAGGTGGTACTAACGGCTGCGCATTGCTTGTACTCCATACTGTAGGTATATGTAGATCACAAAAAATACTTTTAAAGTTATTTCTTAGCTTTATGCCACACACAGCGGTGAACTAAACATAGTGCGTCTGGGTGAGCTGGACTTTAATTCCGAGACAGATGATGCAGATCCGCAGGATTTTGGTGTGCGCAAATATCTACCGCATCCCGCTTATGTGGACAACGAGCTGTACAATGATATAGCGTTGGTCTGGCTAAGTGAGCCCGTGAAATTTAATTTATATAAGCATCCCGCCTGTCTGCCGTATGATGATGGTAGTCGCCACAGCAACTTTACGGCCATTGGCTGGGGTTCCACAAAACTAGCCGCTGCAAGTTCCAGCATTTTGCTAAAAGTTAAGCTGAATTCGTATGGCAACAGTTGCCGCGAGAAAATCGAAATTAATCCAAGTTTACCAAGAGGCTATGATGCGAGAACACAACTGTGCGTTGGATCTAGCGAACGCAAGGATACTTGTAGCGGCGACTCTGGCGGTCCATTGCTGGCCTATCATGAAACGTTTCCTTGCATGTACAATATTATGGGCATCACATCGACTGGTATTTCCTGTGGCACACCCGATTTTCCTGGTGTTTATACGCGCGTGTATACCTATCTGGATTGGATAAAACAAGAGATGGCCAAGAAAGTGTAGCTGAGAAACTATGTACAGCTCTTGTGCTCTTGGATTAATAATTAAAGTTGTTTGTTTAAGGAACATATAAAGTTAGTATGTAATTATGTTTATTTCAGGGAATCCCCTGAAATCCATTTATTCCAGCTCTGCGGATTTTACAATAAAACATCTTTCTCAATTTACGGCTTATGGTCTGCTTGATCCAATCCAAATGATAGTGGGACTAGTTCGGTTAGCACAACCAAAGCCCGATGATGTAACACCTATGACTTGATGAAGACAAGAATAATCCTTGTGATAAATTAAAAGTGACGCACCTGAATTGCCGTTACAGAAACCTTCGCCCTTATGCGAACCCATACACATTGTGATTTTGCATGGAATGCACGAAAGCGTTCCAAACCAGTCACCAGATTGCAATTAGTCACTCTAGTCTGGAATGCATCAATTTCAGTGTCATCTTTCTTAGGTAAGCAGGCCGGATGCTCATAATGATCGAAATTCACATTCTTCGCCAGCTTGATCAGAGCAATATGGTTGTGTTTTATTTCGGATTGGGTATAGTTTGGATGCAATATATATTCTGCAATGGCATAGTCATCGCTGATTGAGCTAAAGTCCAGTTCACCCAATCGTACCACATTCAGCTGGCTACTAAGCATAGAGTGCAGCTAGAGAGAGTAGTCTACTTTCAGTACAGAGACTATACTTGCTTCATAGACCCGAGGCAGTGTGCCGCTGTGGGCACGTAACACTGACTGATTAGTGTTGGATTGCTTCTGGGAGCGATGTCCCAAAAGAGCAACAGGTGGAAATTCCTTAGCTTCGGCGGGTAGTTCAGTATTAAGAATGGGATTGTAACTATGACATTTATCTAACATCTTCGTGTTGGAAGAGGGTAAAGCCGAGTCATGCTTCTGCTCGAAGAGGCTTTGCTTATAGCTGGTGCAGGCTGAAACCAGTACATTTAGTTCAAATCTCCTAAGAGATTACTTACAGCTGATTATGTCAAAGTCTTGACCACAAACTAAATTCCACATTAACATTACGGGAATTACGCAGCGTAGTAGCGGCTGAGGGTCGGAAATATACGCAGCTTGCATTTCACAGATTAAACGAGATGGGAGCTCAGTCGTTTAAGAAGCGTCAACAGTCAGTGCTCGGAGAAGACTGTTCGCATGCTACTGTACTCTGCTTTGGAATAAGATAACGCAGTTCTACAAAGCTGCAGATGATATTATGCGTATAAACTAAAATCGCAAACAGAATCGGTCTATAATGTCAGAGTTTTGAGTTATATGTACGTATCACTTTAGAGGTAATGTTCAGGTTAATAATAATGAGGCAAGCACTCATGCCAGTTTTATCATTTGATACAATTTCTACTCGTTAAGCACTTCAATTGATGCACTCAAGCCAACTTCTCTTGCACAGAGTTTAAAGTTCAAAGATTATCATGCGATTTACATTGGGAAAAATCCCCCCTTCTTATAAATCATTCCATCTAATACCACGATATTTTTCCATAATAAACGCATCTATTTTCGCTTAACTTGAAATTTTAACTAACTTAGAATTAGTAGTAGTTTCATTCCTTGGACTTATAGTTTCCAGAATCCAATCCAAATAATAATGTACCCTTGTATATATGCTGGGAATATCTGGGTCACCACATGTTGAGCCATATGAGATAATACCCATAACATGATACATACAAGGATAATCCTTATGATAAACTAAAACTGGTCCACCAGAATCACCATTGCAGGTATCGTCACCCCTACGGGAACCCAAGCATATTTGTGTTTTACCATCAAATCCATATGGAAAACTATCATCGCTTGCTAAAATTTTGTTACAACTTTCACTCGCATAACGTTCTAAGCGGATCTTTGCCAGCTTTGTCGAGGCGTTCAACGCAAATCCAGTGCTGCCCCAACCAATAGCTATAAATGTATCAAATTTTGTACCATCCTCAAATGGTAAACAAGCCGGATGCTTATATAGATCAAACTTAACCTGCTCAGTTAGTTTGACCAGCGCAATGTCATGGTATGACGCGAGTGTTAATTGGATGCTGTAATTTGGATGCTGCACATAATGCTCAATCACAAAGTCTTGTGGCTTGGCATCCTCGCTGTTCGAAGCAAAGTCCAGTTCTCCCAAACGCACTACGTTCAGCTCGCTAGTATGCAATGGTAATAGTTATTGTAATTTCTGCATAAAATGTTTGCTTATGACTTACTCCTCGGAATCGAGGCAATGTGCTGCTGTGAGTATGTAACGCTCACTGATTAGCGTGCCCCCACACATCCATTTGAAGCTTTGTGGTTGCTCAAAGCGATGTCCCAAGCGTGCCATAGGTGCAAACTCTTTGGGCTCAGCGGCGCGTCCACTGTCAATTATGCCCGTATAGCTATGACATTTGTCCAATACAATTGGCTCTATTCGCAAATGCGAGGAGAGATAACCATATTCCAACTTCTGTTCGAAGAGGCTTCGCTTGTAGCTGGTGCAAGCTGCGAAATAACAATCATTTGCACTGCGCTTAGTTCTCTGTTCGAATCAACTTACAGCTGACTATATCGAAATTTTGTTCACAAACTAGACCCCAAGGTAGCAGCACTAGAATGACAATAAGTCGCAGCTTTCCTCCGTCTAATATATTTTTAAAATATGTATTCAACATTTTACAGGTTTTACAAGATTGTAGCTGAACTAGCAACCGTCAACAGTCGTTGCTCGGTGTTGACTGTGCGCTCTGGAAATTCGTATTCAAACCTAAGCCAAGTGCTATTTCTGGTCGATATTCTCAGTAGTAGTGCCGGTTGTTTTGGAATACCCAGTATATATAATGTCGGGTTAAACATCAGCTTGTCTTTAAATATTTACATCTGATTGCTATGAAATGAAAGGTTGTTAAGTCGAGGCATACCACAGCACGGCTTGGTGAATATCCCCGATCCCCAGTTCTATATTTAGCGGACCTCTGCCTGTTGTCGCAAAACTCTGGTGCTTAAAAACAGAATTCGGAAACAATATTGGGCTATTTATCCTCTAAAACATGTAGAGCCGTGTAAATTGTTGAACATAAATGGGAAAATAAAAGAGAGTTCAAATCTTAAAGAACGTCTATTAATCTTTGAGAATTTTTATCGAAATGCAATTTAACTGAATCTTAATTTATTCCCACTTCTTTCACAATTCTAATACAAACGTTATGTGAAGCTAAAGTGTATTTATCATGTCCCTGGAAAAAGCGACCGCTGGAGCGCCCCGCTACAATATCATTGGACAGCTTCAGCAAACAGCCATCATTGGTTAGATGAAAAATTGCGAATATCCAATGGTTCTATCATGATGCAGGATCGGAAAGCAGCAGCATAAGCGTATCCGCAAAGATCTAAACTAGAGTTTTTTTTTTCCTTATTATTCCGCTTGGGAACTTAGGGCCTCTACAAGAGCCTTCCATCGAACCCTATTCTGAGCCGTCTGTTTTTAGCTCTGTCCCATGTTGTGTTCGCCTGGGTCAGTTCTTGGAGGATGGATCTTCTCCAGGTCGCCTTGGTTCTGCCGATCCGTCTACTGCCTTGTGGATGCCAGCTATCGCTACCTGCAGTTTCTCCATTTCTTCCTCGAACTGTGCTAATTTTGATGGTTCCTTAAGGGTTCTAACGTTCCATTGAAATGCCTATGGACGTCATCGAATTTTTTGGGAGCCGTTTATGTTTAATTCTCTTATGTTGGTTTCTGTAATCTGTTGAGTTTTTCGATCGAACTGGTGATTGGCCAGATGCGACTTATCCCAGTGGAGGGGCTGCCACCTGACGCCTTCTGGGAGTGGCGTCTGCGCTTGGCTGCACGGAATGGCTGGACTAGAGTTAGAAGAAGTTAATTAACTTCATGGGTTTTTCTTTTGTTTAATAATTTATTGTTTTTACAAAGCTTCACTTAATTACAAAAGTTCGATACTTTATCTCGTTCATAAACCTAGATAACGTATCGATTTTGTCATTAAAATTTAAATTTTATCTTAAACTTATTTTTTGCTTATGTTCTGCTTGATCCAATCCAGATATGAGTGTACTCTCGTATATAAGCTGGGCACATCAGGTCTGGCACAAGTGATGCCCACCGAGGTAATACCCATGACATGATACATACATGGATAATCCTTATGATAAACTAACAACGGCCCACCAGAGTCACCATTACAGGTATCCTTAGCCTTGCTCGAACCAACGCACATTTGTGTTCTCGGCTGAAAACCCTGTGGTATAACATCATCAATTGCCCAAATTTTGCGACAACGTTCGTCCGGATATAGATCCAGTTTGACTTTAAGCAGTTTCGATGAAGACTTTTCGGTCAAACCAATGCTACCCCAACCAATGGCAATAAATGAATGTATGGCATAACCATCTTCAAAAGGTAGACAAGCGGGATGTTTGTACACATCGAATTTAACATTTTCGGCTAGCTTGATCAATGCAATATCATTGTAAAGCTCAGGATTGCTATAGTTAGGATGCATCATATAGTCCTCAACAGCATGATCTTGTGGCTTGGCATCATCGCTATCGTTATCAAAGTCCAGTTCTCCCAAGCGCACCACATTTACCTCACCTCTAGTTAAAAGGAAAAAGTAGTTAAAAGGGAAAGGTGGTGCGTGTGCTTTGTATTACTCACTGCTCGGATTCCAGACAGTGTGCCGCTGTGAGCACATAACGTTCATTGATCAATGTGCCGCCACAGAACCATTCGGTTTTGGCTGGTTTTGGTTCTATTGTGCGATGTCCCAGGCGTGCCATATGCGGAAACTCCTTGGGTTCAGCGGGTAGACCATTTACAATCAGCGGCGTATAGCTGTGGCAATTATCCACCGTTTCATAGACTATGGGTGCATTTGGGAATAGAAAACTAAAGGCCACCTTCTCCTCAAAAATACTCTTCTTATAGCTGCTGCAGGCTGTGCAAATATTTTTTGATTGTGCAAATAATCGCTTGCTTGTTAATATTCATGAACTTACAGCTGACTATGTCAAAATTTTGCCCATAAACCAGATCACACGATAGTAGCGTCAAAAATATGCCAAGCAGCGTTGTCGGCGACGCATCTAATGTTTTTGTCAAATAAGAAATTAGCATTTTACAGGTTTTTGGGAAGTGTAGCAACACCACCACCAGCACCACCACGATTTTGCGTAGATACTGAGTATTACAACTCTTAAAACGCCGCTCAGCAACCGTCTTAAAACGCTGTTCGGAAACGACTGTTCACTCTGAAAGTTCTGCTCTGAAGACGATCTTGGCAATATGCCGAAACCACACCCGAACATAAGTTGTGCTTATTATACTCATTCATTAATGGGGTGTGATGTCTGTTGAAGTCGCGAGATTAACAACGTAATCAATCACGCTTGAGTAAAAGTAAACAATTAATAAAACAAAGACAAAAAATCAAAACATAATCTTGGTAATTCTGAAGCATTTAGGGGATATCCCAGAAAGAGCGATAGTAGTAAAAAAAATAACCAGTTACATGCAAACTTTATAGTATTTTCCGCTTATAAGTACTTTGCAATAAAATTTTGAAGTAGGTTCTTCGAAAAATTGCGTAATTATAGATGCTTTGGCTGCTGCTGATTATTATTTACGAATTAAAATCTGCTGCCAAAGGGTTTTTGGGAAACCTCTGTATTGCCTTAAGGCAATTGGCAGTGTTTAATGTTGTTGGCATTTTTAATCTTTTATTTACTTTTTATGTTTTAAAAACTACTACTTCATCAATTACAAACTATAATTGATAAGATTTTTTTTTTTTACATCGAAAGTAAGTATTATCACAATATATCAATCCGCACAGTCAGCACTGTCATCTAAAAATATCAAAAAGCTTAGAAGTAGTTTAGCTCTATTATATGTTCTCAGATTTAGACCATCCTATAAACAATAAAAGCATCCTGAACTAACTAGAGATTCGAAAAACATTAAGTAAAGTAGATTTAGCGCGACCAGAGTGGGTTTGGCTAAGAACTCGAATGAATGCCTATTTAAGCTTGTGAAGAAAATGAAGTAACCATGAGTATCTGTTTTGACGGATTCGATAAAAAGAACAGACATTTATTGAAAGTGCTTATAGACTGCACTTGTTTAAAAAGCTTGTCCACTTACTGGGTGGATGTCCAAAAAAGAGGCGTTATAAGGCTATTGCGAGACCGACTTGTAAACTCTTCGAAGCACAACCTGAGCAATGTATTCTTCGGCGAACGACACTGTATTCCGTGAAAGCGGGGTAGCAGTGTACAGTGACCACCGACTATCGTAACGATCGTATGTTTGGTGCTAATCCAAAACTATCGTTACGATCGTAAGTAAAATGATTGTGTCTATAGCTCTAAACGGCGAAGTAAGAGGTATCAAATCGAGGATCTGGTTTATGACACTCAAAACTCTAGAGCCTTAGAATACTGAATCGGTACGGTGGAAGAGAGTCATACTGGAATACTGAGTCGATTCGGTGAATTCGGTTAATGAGGATCGGTTATCTGGTACCTAGAGCCTAACTGGAAGCCAGTTTGCAAACAGTTGGGTTTGGATATAAACCTTGTAACCTCATGCATAGCTTCTCTATCGCTAAACTAAAAAATAAAGCTTAGCGCCCTACGATGCGACATAAAATTACTAACGAAACTTATACAATGCCTCGGGATGTCACAACAACGTCAAACACAGACGGACGACAATCTTTGGGTATACTGAAGACACACTATGCATAAATATGAAGGAAATCTTTAATATATAAATATATAGATAAATAATTTGTTTATTAAAGCCACTTTGGATTTTCTATGATGTGATAGATATAGCTTGAAGATTTTAGTCAGAATAGCGTTAGTTCAACTTCTACTCCATCTATTGCAGCTCTTTCCCAGTGTAGGACTTTTAATTTTTATACATAATCTTTCAAAGTGATCTTGGTCACTACAATATTTTTCCCCCATTTGGTAGCTTGACGCATGATTTTTTCAGAATTGCCATACATGTTCCACATAAGTCGTTAAAGTAATAACATATCTCGTTAACGTGGTAAGTAGAGGGTGCTTTTTTGAGAGGTATAGAACTTTAAATTGCACTAAATCAACGATGGATTATTCGATTGATTGACATGAATTTTATTTATACGAAAGATAAGCTTGTGGCATAACATTTTAAATATGATTTCTGGCATATGACCGCCACGGCTGGCTCGGACGTTGTGCAATCTGGACGTCCAATTTTCGATAACTTTTTTCAACATTTGTGGCCGTATATCGGACACGACGAATGTTGTCTTCCAAATCGTTAAGCGTTTGTGGCTTATCCGCATAGACCAATGACTCTATATAGCCCCACAGAAAGTATTCTAGCGTTGTTAAATCACAAGATCTTGTAAGCCAATTCACAGGTTCAAAACGTGAAATTATGTGTGTCTTTCAACAAATCGATTGTGGCACGCACCGTTGCGCCTTCTTGTTGCAACGACAGCTACTGGACATCATGGTTGTTCGATTCAGGAATAAAAAAGTTAGTAATAATGGCTCTATACCGATCACCATAGACTATAACATTCCCATTATCGTTTTTGTATATACATTAAATTTTTTATATACAGTTTGTCAAGAAAGTGTTGACACATTGAAAAAAGTCCGCAAAGTCTCAGATGAATATGACCTTAAGAAGCTCATTTTTTTAATAGAAAAACGCCCACAATGTGTTGTTAAACCTAAGGTAGGGCATGCAATATATTAAATTTACATAAATTAATCAATATTCATTATAAACATTAATTTTAAGATAGCTTAAGTATTTTGTGTAAACACTTTCTTGACAGCAGCGCATCTATGATAAATTAGATTTTGTTGATTTTCTCGATAAGTGTAAATAATTTTGTAATTATTTTTTTTACATATTAATAAAAAACATATAAACAAATAGATGTACATCAAATAAATTACATGAATTTAAACAAAAGGCTTTTATATTTACATTGAAAGTCAAAAAATGCACATTTTTTTCAATGTGTAAACACTTTCTTGACAAACTGTATGTATGTTCACACAATTCTCATTGCAATAATTGCAAAATAAATATAAATAATTATATTTTAAATCATTATTAATAATTCTGTTTGAACACGTCGGAGTTATGCACATGTATTCGTCTATTGTTTTTGTTTTGTTCGAAACGTTGAAAACAATGTGGATATTTAGCTGAAACGAAGTTAACTTTGTGTTTCTTCTAGTAAGTTAACAAGGGTTTCCTTCGCAGGTATCACTGTACTAACGATAATATTCCTAACAAGCGTTTAGGAAGCTCTAAAGTTTCAAAAATAAAAATTAAAAGTGCGTTTCTCAGGCTCTCGCACTGTCTCAATTCGGAACTTGTCTTAAAAATTTTGCGAGAGATTTTGTTCATCTATAGATCTATAGTTTCTGCTCTTTCGCGGAATGCATTTCGTATCACTCGGAAGAGTTGTCGGCGCACAGTTTTTTGCATGTCGTCATTCAGTACGGTTGTTAATCGCTGCTCCGTAAATTAAATAAACAAATAAAATGCTAATTTCGTACTTGGCAAGCATATTATTATTTCTAACGCTGCTGCTGTCATGGAATCGGGTTCGCGCTCAGAATGTCGATATAGTCAGCTGTTGGTTAATTATGCTACAGACATTCAACAATTTATAACAAATGCAGTTTTATCATTTAATAACTTTATAAATATATGTATGTATTTGCAGCCTGCACCAAATATAAGGAGAGCATTTTTGAGAAACAAGTTCCCTATAGCTTTCTACTACCCGGAGCAAGTGTAACGCTTAAGAAAGAGGACAATTGCCATAGCTATACGCCGCTTATTGTCAATGGGCTACCGGCCGAACCGAAGGAGTTTCCACATATGGCACGCCTGGGCCATCGCACCATGCAACCGTCGAAAACCGATTGGTTCTGTGGCGGCACACTCATCAGTCGACGTTATGTGCTCACAGCAGCGCATTGCCTAGAGTCAGTGCAGTAAGTAAAGCAACAACGCTTTGATAACCCACGTTTGGCGGGTCAATGTGAAGCTGCTGACGTTTCTCTTTGTGCTCAGAGGTGAGGTGAATGTGGTGCGTTTGGGTGAGCTGGACTTTGATTCGAACAGTGATGATGCCAAGCCACAGGATTATGCTGTTGAGGATTATATGATGCATCCAAACTATACCAGTCCGCAGCTATACAATGATATTGCATTGATCAAGCTAGCAGAGGATGTGCAATTTGATCTTTACAAGCATCCTGCCTGCTTACCTTTTGAGCATGGTAGCGGCATGAGTACATTTATTGCCATTGGCTGGGGTAGCATTGGCTTGGCCAAGAAATCCTCCTCAAAGCTGCTTAAGGTTAAATTGGATAATTATGCGTACGAGCGTTGTCGCAACATTTGGGCAGCTACTGAAGAATTTCCACAGGGTTTCGAATCAGTTACGCAAATGTGCGTTGGCTCTAATACAGCAAAGGATACCTGTGGTGGAGATTCGGGTGGACCTATTTTAGCCTACCACAAGGATTATCCTTGCATGTACCATGTCATGGGTGTTACCTCGGTGGGCTTAACTTGTGGCAGACCTAATTTTCCCAGCATCTATACGAGAGTGCATTATTATTTAAATTGGATTTGGGAGAACATAAGCAAATAGTAGACTAGACTAATTAAAACAAAGAAAATAATATTTTCTAACAAAAAACCCAGCTATTTATTTGGTAAAAAGTTGTAATTATAAAAATGTAAAGAAAAAAACAACAATTTTTACAAAAACTAGGGGCTTGCAATTGACAAAAAAAAAGGGAAAAGATTTGTAAACCTAGAAGCAATTGGAAACCTAGAAGCAAATTCGGAGTACCCAGTTATAACTTGGCTATATTGCACAACATTCCAAACACATTTGTTCCAGAGATTGATTGCACCTCATAGTTTTAAACCAAAAACTTTGTATAAACATTCAATTTTAAATTAAATGTATGGATATAAAGAACCTTTACAGTTGGCCAAATATGTCTATATAGGCCTGATCCATTGCTGCTCATTGTTGATAACGTCTCGATTGAATTTAAACAAAGTGCTGCTGTACGGACAATCTATGCTGGACATTGCTTCGCTGATCTGGTCCAGAACATGATGCATAAACTGCAAGCGTCTAGCCATATCGCCTTTCCGAAAGACAAAAACAATAAATGTTAGACTCACATTAAAAAAATACTGGAACTCTAGCTTCTGAAGGCGCTGTGCCCATAAGCTTGTTTTTATAAAAGAAGCCAACTTTAAGATCTTCGTTACCAGTAAATATGGCAATCATAGCCCAATTTTCAGCAGACAGTCGTCCCTTTTGTTCTACGACTTTGAGCAATGAAATGTGTACCTGCTGCAATACCTGCGGCATGGAGTTACCAAATTGTCTTAAATTAGTTACAAGTTTAAAAGTTGTACTTACAGATCTTCAAGCAATTCAGTGTTGTCCACTCCTAAAAATTCTCCCGAGTAAAGTAGTTTGATTTTACCCAGCTACTCATAGAGCATAGCTCTGCTGATCTTTAATCACAGGCTCATCTGTATTGGGTAAATCGCCTGGATTTGTCTGTAATAATAAAAAATAGTCTTCGTAGTAGTAGCGCTTATACTGATTCTAGTTTTCTCATATTTGCAAACAAATATTGACGCAGCTTTTGCACCTAAGAGGTGCGAACATTACTGCGTTATTTTGAGATTGTATAAACGACGGAAAAATGCGTTCTCGAAACTTGGTAGCTAACAGACTTATCGCTTCGTAATATTAAATAAAATATGCAATAGTTTGCAATGTTCTACGCTGGTGTAAACATCGAAGTATTCGCTGTGTCTATTTCTATCCTTCATGATGTAATGGAAATTTGCTTTAACATAATTCAGTTCACGCCATTTGTACTGTGACAAACATTTAATTAAGTTTAATGGATACTCGCTAGCTTTGGGCTTGCGATAATAGCCAAGTGTCTCAGAATGGGCTTTCTTGAGTTTCTTGTCTACAGCATCATAGCACATAATTTTATGTGTTTGTAAATTCTGTAATTGAACGAAAGCATCGCTTTCATTAGAATTGCGCCACAATATATTAAAATTTAAATTAAAATGCTTAATGCCGCTTATTCTGTCTGCCAAGAAAAAAATTACAAATAAAGACTGAATTTCAACAGTCGCGGGGTTAACCATATTTAATATACAAATGTGAATATGGCAAGTTGGCAGCACCAAAAAATATCGATATTTGCATAAAATATTTTTGAACATTATTATATATATATATATATATATATATGTTGAAAAATATAATCTTAAAAAAAGTTTTAAAGTTAGTTTTTAAGGCAACTTTTGTTTTTGTCTCATAAAAACATGCAACAAGTTCAGAATATGTTAGTAAAAGTATTCAATTTATTTCACCCGCGTGAACTCAATTGTAGGTACAAAAGCTTAGGTGCACAATTGCTCTTTAGTAAAACTATGCTATGAAAGGTACATATTATTTAAATATAAAAGAGTAACAAAATGTTTTCCTATCATGTTTGGTATAGATACTTCAACTGAAATCATGCTTATTTAGTTTTAAAATGAAATATTAGCTAAAAACTGAGAACTATTGAGTGCAGTTTAATTTTTGCCCATTGAAGAACTTAGATTTAAATACAAAAAAAAAAAACACGCTCACTTAACTACAAAAATTAATATGCTTAAAAATAATAATAATAATAATAGTAATCAATTAATGTTATTTTGTATAAATACAACAAATAAATAAATACTAAAACAAGCCACAAGTATGCAAGCCATGTATAATTGGCAAATATGGTCACACTGTAACTCAAGCGCTGGCACTGTCAACTTATTTAGAGGGTTGCTCGCAGCACGGGTTGGCACTATTCAATTGTTTACATTTTTATTAAAAAACATTAACAGTTTAAGGCAAGTAGTGCCAAATTATTAACAATTAAAATGCTTGCCATGTTGAGAACTTAATGAATTTAATAAAATGTCATTTTATTAATAACTAAGCAATTGCTTAAGGACTGTATTACGTAGTTTTTGTTGGCCGCCGCTGCAGCTGACAATTGGCTTGCTGCGCGTTTTTTTTTCTTCCTTTCCCTTTCGTGCGACGCACTTATTAGACGGAGCGGAGCAGCAGTTGAAAGTGGGAAACGCAGCATGGAGGACGATGAGCAATCCAATGACTTGTTGGCGGAGCCAGTGACGCCGGATGTGGTGCAATCTTATATAACGCGAGCAAAAATGAATCCTGCAAAGACTGACAATGATAAGCGTCGTCGCAAGGATGCTATACGCAAGGTAATTAACCTCGTTATGTGTGTGTGCGTATGCGCATGTGTTGGCCATTTTATTGCAATTCAAAAAGCCACTAATGGTGCATTTTTATTGACAGGTTTCTATGATTTTGCGTAAATGTGAATCACTGCGTTCGGCTGAAGATCGTCAATTTCTGGAAAAGCATCCGGATTTTGTAAAGATAACAAAGAAACGCAAGGAACGCATAGAAATCTATAAAGAACGCATAGTTGAAAAGGAGGATGAACCCGATGTCATTTTGACTAAAGTTGAGCAACTGGCCAGCATCATATCGCAGGCGAAGCATTTAGTGTGCTATACCGGCGCGGGCATCAGCACAGCCGCCTTAATACCCGATTATCGTGGCAGCAAAGGCATTTGGACACTATTGCAAAAAGGCAAAGACATAGGCGAACATGATTTATCAAGCGCCAATCCCACCTATACACACATGGCGCTCTATGAGCTACATCGACGGCACCTTTTGCGTCATGTGGTCTCGCAGAACTGCGATGGTCTGCATTTGCGTTCTGGACTGCCGCGTCAATCGCTTTCCGAAATACATGGCAATATGTATATTGAAGTGTGCAAACATTGCAAACCCAATGCGGTATACTGGCGTCAGTTTGATACCACCGAGATGACGGCACGCTATTGCCATAAGACGCATCGACTGTGCCATCGCTGCTCGGAACCACTTTACGATACCATCGTGCATTTCGGCGAACGTGGTAATCTGAAATGGCCGCTCAACTGGGCTGGTGCCTCACAGCATGCACAGTGCGCCGATGTCATACTCTGTCTAGGTTCTAGTCTGAAGGTCTTGAAGAAATACACCTGGCTCTGGCAAATGGATAAACCGGCCAGACAGCGCGCCAAAATATGTATAGTTAATCTACAATGGACGCCCAAAGATAGCATATCCAATATTAAGATCAATGGCAAGTGCGATCGTGTGATGGCGCAGCTTATGCGAGTGCTCAATATAACTGTGCCAGTTTATACCAAGGAGAAGGATCCCATATTTATGCATGCCACACGTCTAATGCCCGAGGAGCTGCATACGCTGACACAGCCGCTCCTAAAGAATGCCGATGAAGAGGAGGCGGCTGATACACAATCCTGCACCACAACCACTGAAGAGACACAGGATTCAACCATATCCAACGATAGTTGTAGCTGTGATCTGCCCATAGGCAGAGGACCACGCATACGTACTCCAATGAAACGTGGAAAGCGCATACGCACTAATCTGGAGCTGCGTCAAAAGTTTACGCGAAACACAAGGCCTGATCTTTTAAACGAAAATGGCAATAAATTGGAGCAATCGACTGTTGTTGTAAGTGAAACAACTAAGGAAATCAAGCTGGAAGAGGATAAACTCTTAGAAAACGGCGACATGCTGAAGGTAGAGCAAACTGTGGAGCAAACAACCAGCATTAAAATAGAGACTGATGATGCAGCAGCAGCTAGTCTTAGTGAGATTAAGCTGGAGCAGCAGAAGGTCTGCGCTGCCAATAACGAACAACTCATTGCTTCAGAACTGCATATAACCAGCTTTAAACAAGAACTGCCATTGGAGAAGGTGCCAAAACTGGAACCTATTTCTATAAAAGCGGAACCGCCAGCGGATTGTGGCAATAGCAATGGTCATATAAAAGTTTTAGGCGCTTTGAGTCCTGCTAATGGTGTGATTGGCCCACCCAAATTGGTGGCAATACAAAAATCCAGTTCAGAAAACTTTTCCAATTTGTGCCTGCTACCCATTGAGTTAAGACTGGAGCCGCTAGCGCCGCCCATAGAACTGCCACCACTGGTGCCCATAGGTGCACCGCTATGCACGCCATTTATACCGCCGCGCAGCACTGTGACATTGACGCCAGCGCTTGCTTTACAAGCACTCAATATACAAAGTGATAGTGCCACTTGGTCGGCAGATTCTACCAGCGAGAATGATGATGATGATAGCCCTAATGACTTGGCACAGGTAGATCTGCTGCGTAAGCATGCCTCAGTGCATAATGATCATGAGCTGCTGCGTCAACTGCCCAGCTGGTATGATGCCAAATACGCCTATTCTGGACTGCATAGCATACTCATACCGCCGCCACCTGATCTCAACATCTGGAATTCTCAAGTTGTGCCCAATTTTGCCATGAATCGTGCTGCAGCCAGCTGTGACTTCTGTTTCGATCACTATGCCGAGCTAGATTGTCAATTCTATCGCAAATGGCCACTTGCCGAGCGTAAGCACAAGAAACGTGCGCGCAGCGGACGTTTCGTTGTCTGCAACTGCTGTCCCACCAGCGACGATGATGATGATTACGATGAGAATATATCGTTGGCACACATAGCTGCTGCAGAGACTGCCAAACGCCGACTGCAGCTAAGCAATAGCTTTCCGCGTAAACTAGCGCGCACGCAGGCGGGCTGGTATGGCAAGGGCTACAAGAAGGGACGCAAGCGCAGATAGGCGAACGCCGTGGGACGCGGCAAACTTGCAAAGCAACTGGCCTGTTGGTAAACTCGCCAACCGGCGAAAGTGCAGCCCAATAATTATAGTATTCCGTTTAAAAGCTAAAGCTTAGGCTAGCCACGCTCGCATTAGTTAGGCAGCAACTAAGCTAGTGTTCCTTCCATGTAAAATATACGTCAAAAGTCCCAAGTTTGTAATTTGCTAGTATTAATGTTTTATGTTTAATGGTAATACGGTTCGTTTTATTTATTTTGGTACACTGTCAGAAGTACACATTTTATAATTGTAATTTGTCACATGTATTTTTATCTTAAATTGTATCATTTATAAAAAAGCAAAAAAAAAACGAAAGTCTTCAATTGTTTGTAATCTTGTAAAGAGCAATCAACCAGTCTGTTGCAATGTTTACAACATATTTTGTAATTTATACCACTAGAAAGCAGTAAAGTTATGTAAAATATGATCTCTATATGGTTCATACTTTATTCCAAACGCCTCAACTTTCATATTTCTGGCTATACGAACCGAAATTCTGTGCTGCTACGTTATAGATGCAAAACCAAGAAACGTTTGGCGGGGGGTATATAATGGTTTGTATATTGAGCTTTAAGTCCGGAAAACAGATCTTGGTTTTTGAAACGGGCTAGGAGGTAAGCTGGCTACCGCTCTAACCTCAGCTGCTACGCCCAAGCGCCCTTGTTGCTGTAAAGAATGACTTTGAATGTTGTCAAGAAATAATAAGACATCAATAATATCTTCCCGCAGTTTAAACGAAGTATTCCACTTGGCAATACGAGGGTTGCTTTTTATATTTCGCGGTTAGGCAGCTCTAGTGTTGCACCCGGCAACTGACGGGGTTCTGAGGTACGTTTTGACTTATAACTTAAAAGATTTATCTCGGCCAAAAAATGAAATTGAATCGTGAACATTTTCGTGCGATTATGTTTTACAACTTTCGGCGTGGATTACCTCAACAACAGTGTATGGATGAATTTAATGAAGATAATGAAGCTCCATCAAGGAGCAGTGTTTATCGATGGCATGGTGAACTCAAGACGAATTTCGTGGAGGTCGTGCAAAATCAGTTGTTGTTCCGGAAGCCATTGTTGCTAATATTGTACGGGAACTATTGTGAGATTCAGTCAATCTTAGCATACATTCAGTACTGCATGAACTTTTGACTGTCAAAAAAAGTTGTTCGCGTTGGATACCACACAATTTGCCAAACGCTCAAAAAAAGGCTCGTCTCGTCGAAAGCAGTGCTCACAAAATACGCTTGAGGTGCTTCGAAACACGTCATGACATCGTGAACTGTCAAGATCATAGATTTACGCATATGAACCCGAAAGTAAAAAATAGTCGATTGTATGGGTGTTTCAAGAAGTGCCCAAATGCAACAAATGAGCAAAAGTTGGTTCGCTAGGAATGACTCTCTTCCTGTACTGGATGATGCGTTCAACATGCATGTTTTGGAGTTACCTCAATCAGAGTGGCAAAAATGCTTCGACGATTGGTTCCAAATGCATGCAAAAGTTATGAGAAATATTTTAAAAAACAATAAAGTGATTTTCAATGATTAATATTTATTTTTGTTCTCTAATCTCGAAATATAAAAGGCAACCCTCGTAGATTCTACTATGTGGCTTCATGGGCTGCAGGTATGGTACCTTACTTTTGAGACATCCATCTGCATCACTTGGCCATTGAAGTAAACTGGTTAGACCCGTCAACGTAGTCTCTTTAGGTCATTCTAAATCAATTAATATTTCTCAGGGAGTCTAACCACTTTGTGCTTGTAACCGTGGCTGAGTTTAGAAACTCTCCAAGTGGTAATCACAACGTGGTCTAATTCTCTTCAAAGCAAACTAGGCTAGGGCATGTCAAATTCATGTTCAATCGCCTGTAGCAAAGCTTTATCCCAAATTATTGTAATGAGTTAAGGAAAATGCAAATGCTAAGGTGAGCAAAGGTTAACTTTGTACTGCCGACGAGTAACGAATTCGCACGGAAGTTGAAGTTGAATACGAAGCATGTTGTACGTATGCATGAAAAAGCTACAGAAAATAGTGAACAACCAAGACTCCGATAAAATAATCAAACGAAAAAATCTATATTTACTGGCTAGTAATGTCTGCATTCTTTGGATAATGACTAACCCGTCAACCGGCTCCAAGGTTAACTTGGGTCTGAATTCTCCAAAAGAGATGAGACCGCTAATAGGACAGCTTTGGCTCTGGTGCTGCAGACTGGTAGTGCTCTTGTCAATGCTGCAGTCTCTGTAGTGTCCACTGCAATGCCAGCTGTGAGAGATTGCTTGGATAGATTATTTGTACATCCTCCATATCTTTTAGTCTCCTGCAGCAACTTTTCTGAAGCACCAGCTCTAATTTTATAAGCGCCTTATAAAAGCGTATTGCACGTTCGTCTTCCAAATCCTGTTGTGAACGCCTACACAAAACTACTTCTACAAATTTCTTGCACAGATTCACTGCACATCCTGCTTATCTTCTCCTGCCTGCTGAAGCTACTTTTCGGAAGCACCAGCTGTAATTTTATCAGCGCCTCATTTTGCGTCTTGCCCGTTTCTTCTCCCAAATCCTGTGGTGCACGCCTTCTCAAAACCGCTTTGAATTCTATAAATTTCTTAAACAGATTCTCTGCTCATCCTGCTTATTTTTTGGACTCCTGCAGTAACTTCTGTGAAGCACCAGACGTAGTTTTTATAAGTGCCTCATTTTTTGTCTTGTGTCCTGATGTGTCAATACATTTTATTCCTTTGGAGCAACTGCAATCTATCGCAATGTTCGTACCACTACCATGATGTGCGGCGACCACAGCGTAAGACTTTTCAAAATCCATTTTGACTTATTGCTTAATTTATTAATTAAAATACAAATCATTCACTTTAGCAGAAAAGTTTTGATTTTTTTTTTAACTTAAATTTTAATAATAAAAATATTGCTATTCCAATTAGTTTATTTATCGATTCGTGTTGCTGTTTATTATGTTTTGCGAATAGTTTTTTGATAGCTATAGAGCCTTTTGTTCTTGAACCGACTGTAAAAAGTGAATGATACCAATCCCTAAGCGTGCCAGTGAGAGAGAGATATAGAGAGAGCTAGGCGCTTAATTACAATACAATTGGCTTAAACAAATAAAAGACTTAACAAACTAACAATGTAAATAAACAAAGGAAAAAACTATTTTTTTTTAAAACATTAAAATTTTTACATAATTTAAGTGTAGCGCAGACAGTGTGTACCAAATTGGCGTAAATCTCTAGCGAAACTTTGTGTTTATGTGCAAGCCTTTAAAATAATTACATTTCATAATTACAATTCGCAAAAAATTATAAACTAGTAGTGCATTTTATTATTTATTACTCTCCTCCAATAAAAAAAAAAGAGTCTTGCCCCAACTGGTGCACACTGCAGGCAAACTTTTTGCATAATACAATAACTAGAATTAAAAGCTTTTAGTCACAATAAAACGTAATGCCAACATTTTGAAAAACTCCGTTTCCTAACTCGTTTTTCTATACAGCCTATAAATAAATTAATATAAAAAGTACACAAGGACGACTTGTGACGCAAAGAGTGTAGCAGGAGCGCGCGCGCTTAAAGCACACCATGGATTGGGAATGGTCTGTGTTGGCTTAAAGAATGCAATATTGTTTGCTATGATTATAGTTAGTTAGGCTACGTAGATGAACATATTAATGTCGTCATCATCACGGCGCATGTATTTATGCTCAATAAGCCATTCCAGCTGCTCCTTGATCATTTTTTTCGAAGGCAAGAACATGTTTTTCAATATGTCAATGAGTTCACCCTGTGAAATAATTGAAATACGTTACTCAGCCGACTCATACTTTGCCTTAATCTTTGCAAGCACAATTTGTACATACCTGTAAAGCTGCATTATTCATGCGTTTGCGCACCTTCATTATCTTAATAATGGCCTCCTGTGTGCGCAATATTCGCAGTTGGACTATGGACTGATTATCCTCCTGTTGGGAACGCTCGGTGCTAAGCTGCAAGCGGCCAATTAAGCTCAGCTGCAAAATGTAAGAGTTGCTTTGGTTAGTTTGTTTTTTTTTTGGAACCGATTCGTTCAATGACATAAAATATGATATAATCAATTGAGTCCAAAGGAGCAGTGAGCGCATGATACATAAAGGTTTGGACCTCCCTCCTCCTGTCCAATTCCTAGTGTCACCTTCACGTGGTGGACTTCGTCACCCTGAGCCATCTGATGAAAGATTGGGTACCCAACCGTAATGGAAAACCGTGTCAGTATAGCTGACGACGCAGGGATATTGGTCCACCACAATGGAGGTTGCCTACAATTCACCCCGCAAAAAGCACACCTGTAATGAACTCTCCACAAGGTTCTGCAGAGCCTCGGATAATGGAAACACTCGGCAAGGGACTAACGCAACGTAAAAGGACTAATGACTTGATAACTGGAACTTGGAATGCCAGAACCAAGCTTACTTGCCTTGCAGCTGCAAAAATACAAGGTAGATATTCTGGCAGTTCAAAAAATTCGCTGAAATGGAGCAGGAGAAATCAAAAAACAAAACTACAACTTGTTTTACAGCGGAGCTAGCAAGCGGGGCTCAAAAGGGGCGGGATTCATGGTCTCTAAAAAGATCTTCAAAAAAAAAAAAAATGTTCTACGTACGGACCAAAACAGAGCAGGACAAAGCTTGTGCTGGCATACACGCCACTATCCACAAAAGCAGGGCAATATGACCATGACATGCTGAAGAGGAAGGAACTGGCGTGCACTTGCTAAAAACAGAGACAAATGGAGAATTGTTGAGAATGCCAAAACCCACCCTGAGTTGTAGAGCGAGCTGAGTGATGATAACTCAATTAATAATCTAAAGTTGAGATTTTTGGCAGAGCAACCATTTTAAAATCAAATTTGTGCATAAAGCTGCTTATAACCGATTCACTATACGGCCTATATCGATTCGATATGGTCAACTAATACCGCTTCAAGTTGGGTCAATATTCGGACATAATAAATACTTGCGAGTTTCGTGTTGGTTTAGTGAGTCTTAAGAGTACAACAGATTACAAACAATTTTATTCAAAAAACGTTTATTTTTAACCGATTCGTGCTATGGAAGCTATATGAAACAATCAATTGACTGCGTAGGTGCGCTGCACTTGGTTGAGATATTTGGCGAAACCAGAATAATACCAAATTTGTGCAAAAACTGCTTATAACCGTTTCACCATGGAATGAATATATAGGAACTAAAGTCAATCGATTTTGATTCATATGGATAAAGTACTGAGAATCACATAAGAACTTTACTGACTTGAGAACTTCAAAAATAAATGAAATACATCAAACTTGGTGCAGATATCATATTTTTGACCAATTTGCTCTAAAAAGCAATATGAATTTGTTTACAATATATTTCTAAACAATCGTATAATTCATAAAAAACTTGCTGCTTCTTTGTAGGTACTGCTCCACTACATGGAAGGTCTTGGATAAAAACAATTGATTTTTGAACAGTTCCTTGCTCTAGTTTTGAAAACAAGGCGTTCTCATGCAGACCAGACATTGCTATATCAATTTCTATAGTCACCCTGACTATATGTGAAGTATCTTATTGGAGGTTTTTGAGCTATTCGGAGGTTCGAGTCCTCGCATAGTTTTCAAAAATTCGTTATCTCTATTAATAAATAGATGCAGCTATAAATTGTAGATCCCTGTTCTCTTCGAGCAGCTGATTAAAGAAGATATACCACTGTTCCACCTTTCGAACTACTTCTTTTTTTTCCTTCCAACTTCATGACGAGCTACTACAATCTCTCTTCCATCCAAATCTAATATGCTTTGGTTTACGTCCAACAATTACCGCACTCACCTTGCCTCTGCGTTGCGATTTGCCATTTTTAACAATTGCAAATTCCTGATTAATATAAAATAACGTATTCTCGGTAAAGTCTTTGGGCGAACTTATAGTCGCTGGCTCCATAAGCAGTATTTGCTTTTTAATCTTAAGAAATGCGACTAGGGACCACAGCGTGCGTCTTAATTCGGGATCTAACAAAGCAGGAGAGAATTTAGTTGCTCTTGCAATTTGTTGAGTTTGTTGAGAAAACCTAACATACCCGGCAGTTCGGTGGCTAGACGCAAGTTTTCATATGATATTTTATCGTCTGGTCTTTGATTCCAGGCAAAGAGCACAGCCATTTGGAAGGTAGTTACATCCAAATCGTAACGCCCGAAATTGTTGACAAATGTTATGGTACCATTGCTCATATGATGATACCATTGTAGTTTACGGCCGGAATGTTTTTTCTTATAGAACTCCTCTACATCGGGTATGTAGTCCTCCAGTTCAATGGGCAGTGATACCGAAACGCGTTCCGAGCAGCGTGCCCAAGCGCCTGCATTGAGTATTTTAATGTTTATGGCATCGTGTCGATTTATGGAGTTGCGGAATTGCGTATTCAGATCCTCGCTGACCTGTAAGCATTACGATTGTAGTCACTTTTTTGCAGCAATTAATTGCCAAATTGACGTACCTTTATGTCCTGAAACATGCGCGCTAAACGATTCACATAATCTGCCGGCATGCCCACTTCACGCAGCCACTCCACTATGTCTTCCTCCTTTTCGCTATCGGCGCTTGTGCCCAATATTAAGCTAATTCATAAAAACAAAGTTAAAAAAGTGCTCAGTGGGTAACTAAATGAGGGACTAACCGTCGCGTCAGATGCACCTTGTGATAACGCATAAACACATCCTTATTGTTGACATACTTCAGCACGAGCAGCACATCTCTTAATCTTGCGTCTATTTGCTCACTAATCAGACGCTTGCTAAGCGGCGTGCGTCGCAGCAGCATATCGCAATAGTTGGCCAACAGCTCCGGGCATTTGCTTTCGGGCGCCGTATACTTGACGCCACGATTCGCAATACTTGTGGGCAGCTCCATTTTGAACACGCTGGTATCGTTGACCACGGTTTTGAAGGCAATGTCACGAGCGGTGAGAAAACGCGGGTCATCGTTGAAGGCATTACGCACGAGATCACTAAATTTATTGAAAAGCTCGAGCAGACGTTCCACGTACTTTTCCGAGTCTTGTGTGATGATCTCTGAGGCGGCAAGCATGTCAGCCAGACCAGCCGACATGATATGGCGCTGCAGATCACCCATCATGGCCTCCACGCCAACGCCGTGCAGCACGCGATCCATAAGGCGAAACATTAAATTCAAGCGTTCAGTTTCATAATCGCGTATAAGCGCTGGACATTCGGCTATGATGGAGTTTAAGTGGTCGACTATGAGCACCTTGACCAGTGTGTAGGTGAGTATATTAAAGCTGGTGGGCTCCAAGTAACGTTTGGCGCGCACCTCTTCCTCGCGCAACTTGGCATCGGCATACTTCATGTAGGCCAAAACACCGTTCTCCTGCTGCTGTTCGGCGGACTTGAGGCGATAGAAATCCGCCGTAGCCTTGAGATAGGCTAATTCGAAATTTTCACGATAGATTTCTAGTTTGTCTTCGGCATTGGAGGACAGATTTACATAGCTTTCGCGCACGCCCACCACAAGCTGCGCATCGTAGGCATCACCATTACGCTCGGCATGCACAATTTTCATAGCCGATTCCTGCAGGCGATCTTTGATATCGTGAAAAATATGCTTGTTCCAAGAGTCAAGCATTAGCTTGCGCACCGGACTGTCTTCGGTAGGGCTCTTTTTGGAGCTGCTAGACGCACTGCTAGAAGCACAGGGGCCAGCAGTATTGGTGCTGGTCGAGCCAACGCCGCCGCCGCCGCTAGCTGAGATTGTAGTGCTGTTTGAGAGCTTTGCCGAGGAACTACTAGTGGAGGCCTGATTGCTGGAGGAAGCTGCAGACGCTGCTGCTGCTGCTGCATTGGACGTCGAGGCGCCGGCGCCGCTGCCTGCATTTGATGTTGATGACGACGACGCTGGTTTCACTTGCGGCGACTGTTCCAGCTGGCGAAAAGGCAAGGGCAGGTAATTGGATTGTGTAAAAAATTTGCGCCATTCTACTATGTATGTGGCCAGCAATGCCTGTTCGCCGCGCTGTGCCTGCACCTTACTTTGCGCCTGCACAATAAACTCGACAATATCTTGCTGCAGGCAATCATAGATTTTGGCAGCACCCTTCTCATCCCATAGGCAAACGAAATGCACACCAAAGAATAAATCCTGCCATTCACGTTGTGAGACGGTTTCCTGTTGCAGCAGCTTCAGCACGATGCGGCGCTTGTCTGGCCAAACGTCCTCGAATATGTCCCGCTTGCCCATTGCCTGCTAAGTGTGTGTGTTTGTATTATTTAGCCATTAATTTTAAACAAAACTACGCTGCACACAGTTCATTTACCCTTAGCATGTTGTTAATTGCAGTCTTTGTGTATGCGACGTCGTACGCTGCAGCTTTGCATTTATTTGTTACTTTATTGTATGTGCTGCTGGCTCTTTTGCAATTAATTAAAACAAGAAATTTGCTCTTATTTACAGTGTGACCATGTTGCGTTAAAGTGCATGCGTCGTTTAACAACACTGCTGCAATAATGCAGCGCCAGCTGTGGCAAGTCTAGCTGTGTTGTAGCCAGAAAGACGGCGCACTGTCTGGCAACGTTGTCGTTGTACGCGTTTGTGCTTTGACTAGTTATTTCTTTTGCTGTTATTGCAGCAAAAATAAATGTATTAAACGCGTAAATATGTAAAATAATAAATCATTAAGCAATGTGGCACGTTTGCCTTAGGCCAAGTGTTTGTGCTAATGCAGCCGTATTGGCTTAAGTAAACAATTGACAGTGTTGGTACGCGCAGCCAGTTGCTTGCGACAAATCATGAAACATGTGAAAAGTGCGGGAAATTCACGTTTTCTATGTGTGTGTGCTAACGCAGCGCTGGCAAACAGCAACAAAGTTTAAACTTTAGTTGGCACTTTATTTATGCAAAATTCTGCTATATTTTATGAAATTTGTTCATAAAAAATTTCACACATTTCGTTTTGGTTTTTTTTTCGTCTCTACCACAAAAAAGTGCTCGCGTAAGCGAGACAACAGCATAACGCTGTGTGCGCGCTCAATAAAACAGCAGCTAACTCGCTTGCACACACGCGCGTCGCACACGTCACAGACTCAAAGTCTGCTGCGCTCTCAAATGTTTGACATTTTTCACATTCAACATTTTCCCTTTGTTCGTCGGCGGCGGCGCTCATATGGCGTTGTGCGTAACAAATGAAATTCGCAACAAAAATTGATAAAAAATAAAAATAATAACGCGCTAAATGTTGTGTAAAATTAATAAAAAAAAATAAATAAATAATAGTGTATTGCACTTGTCCCAAATAAACAAGCAATGTGTTGAAAGTGTTTACAATTCATTGAGAAAAATGCCTAAAAAGCGTCATTTAATGGCAATAGCAGCAGCAGCAACAACAACGGCGACAACGACTAGCCGCTGCTGCGTTCATTGACGTGACGTGCGTGTGTATGTGTTTTGTGTGTGCGCGTGAGTGCATGTGTTTTGTACATGTCGCGTGTGTTTCGTCTATGTGTTTGTATTTGTATTGTTGTGTGAATTACCAGTTGCCCCCGCCGCCACCCAAAATAAAAACCAAAACAAATCACACTCGCACACTAAACTGCCTAATTCAAAAAGCAATAAATAGTTATAAATTAAATTAAAATAATTCAAACAAATTAAGTGCTGCAACAGTCGAGGTTTTATTGTATTACGCTTTGCGCGTAATTTCTACATAAAACGTCAAGCGACACCCGCACGCTGCAGCAAGCGTGTAGAAGCAACAAGATAATCAAAAAGAAGCAAAACGAAAGAAGTGTAAAAGCAAAATAAAAAGAAAGTCTGCTTACGGTTTCCTCTCTCTCTCGCTTTGCGTAAAAAAGTTCAAAAGAAATCTACAAATGTTTCGTTGTAGTTGTCGTCGTCGCCGTCGTCGTGGTCTACTCGTGTCCTAAAGAATGTGCTATTTGTCTCTCTACTCGTCGCGTCTCTCGCCGTCTCGTTGTGTCTTCTCAATGTGTGCGTGTGTTTGTGTGTATAGAATTGAATAAGCAGCCGCAATACAATAAAGCAGCGGAACAGCAATATCAACCAACAACGACCAACAGCAGCAGCAACAACAACAACATAACAACAAACTAGCCGCTAACACCCACAACAACAACGACAACATCGACAACAACAAATGAAGCTAACATAATTTTAGTTAAATTTTAAGCCACAAATTTAACTCTCTCTCTCTCAAACACCTCCCCCCGACAACATACAAGGCGCGCATAAATTTTTGCCAATGAGTCGCAGACAGTCATTGGATCGACCAGGTGAGTGTTTTAATTGAGAGCAATAAACTCTCGATGATTATTAGCTCAGTGTCAGGGTTGCCAACCCCTTGCAAAATGGCTCATCAAATTATATGAAGTTGCTAGGGTTAGGGGTATAGCTTCGATGCAAAATCAAATAAAATTGTGAAATAAAATTAGTAATTATTAGCGTTGTACTGCGTAATATGCGGCTTAATATTCTGATTTTTATTCCAAAAGATTTTTAGTCGAATGAAATTTTGTTAACACATTTATGAAATGTTTTGAATATCTAATTCAAAAAATGAACTATTTCACAATTATAGCCTATAAGTTAAGCTGCAAACAATTCTTTTCTACATAAGACTATGATGCAACTTTATCTGCAAGTTTTAAAACCTTTTTCAATAAAATATTGGATATAAACAAGTAAAACAAAAAGTAGTCCAACTTAAATGCAGAAATTTTGAGCAATTGAAGTTTTTTAAAATAATTCTGCATTAAAATCAATGTTTACAAGTGTACGATGGCGTTATATCTAATTTAACCACCAAAGTAAATAAATAAATGTGTTGCATTAAAACGATACTGATGATAAACTGATTTTAAGTTTATAAGTGTCATTTATAAGGCGTCTACTGTGAATTTTAATTCGAAAAATCAGCGGTTTCACTGTTTTGACACAAGGTAGTTGAAATAACAGACTCATACAAATTTATTAATAGTTTTACTAAATTTAGTATTTTGAATTAAATAATTTGTTACGTTAAAAATGCAGATAATTTATTTTTAAACTTACTCTTTAGTTTATGAAATATTATTGCAACCAAGTTTTGTAGCTCCTTTTTTACAGTAACTTTTTAACTAGTTTAATCATTAAAAATTGGCGATTTTATTATTTTTTACGTGGTATTTGTTACACAATCAGTTGAATGTGTTGAAATTCGACCACTAGAGGCTTTGCAATCAAGTTTCAAACTTATCATATTCAAATTAATAGCAATTAAAAAAGAAAATATCAATTACTGATGCGTAATTCACTACTAATATCAAATTTGCTCAGAGTTTGCACAAAAACACAAATAAACAAATAATATCTAATTAAACTACGAAAGTAGTAAAAGTGAAGTACTTTCCATTTTTTGGCAATATTTCTGTAAATTTTTGTTGCATTTAAAATCACTCCGAACTCACGTTCAGTAGAAAGAAAAGTAATACTCATTTAAATACTGTGTTGGTAATAATAATAAACAAAAGTATTGTAAAATATATAAACATTATATTTTTATTAGCAATAGACGAAGACGTCAAGTGCACAGCGAATAATGAACAATAATGACAAAATATGCCCAATGAAGCATCATTAAATGCGTTTGATATTTCCGCAACTGTAGGCAGCTCCTAATTTTTCTTTTTTTTATTCATATTTGCTTTTTTTGCCGAAAATATATAATATTGCCTAACAATATGTTAGTTAACTCTTTTGAATCAAAGTTTTAAATAGTTCCTTGCTGCATAAGTGCTAATCTCTACAATATTTTGTATTTTTTATTCAGTAAATGGTCTGTAAAGGTTGCACTTTTTTAGAGGTATGGAACTTTATATTGCAATAAAGCAACGATGGATTATACGATTGACATGAAATTTATTTATCTGAAAGATTATCTTGTGGCATAACATTTAAAATATGATTTCTGGCATACGACCGCCTCGGCTGCCTCGAATGTAGTCTAATCTGGGCGTCAAGTTTAAATGTTTGTTGACGTAGCCATTCAACCAGAAGTGCGATTCATCGCTGAACAAAATTGGCTTTTGAAAATCGGGAACAACGGGAATCTCGTTTTGGGCCCATTCGATTAATCTAAGCTTCGCTTGACGATAGTTTGTCTTCAAATTTTCAACTGTCAAACCAAACTGAGAATAAATCACTTGACAGCTCTTAAATTGGTCGCCATCTTGAACAGTAATGGCAACTTAAAGTTCTATACCTCGAAAAAAAAAAAATTTTATGTTGTTAATTTACAACTGATTATATTTATTAGTTAATTAAAGTTACGTTCAATCAAAATCTTCATTACTTTAGGCTGAATATTTTCACAATCAAAAAGTATTTTTCGTTTTAACTTCAATCAAAAATAGAAAAAGATTGTGTTTAATACATGGCAACATTTGTTGATCTCGACTAATTTTCCTAATATTTATCTTTCTTTTATTTATTATAATTAAAAAAACTAAACGACTGCACATGCTCAATTTCACGTAGAGCCAAACTTAGCAACTAAAAGTTATTTATTTTTTATTATTATATTGTAATTGGTGTTTTCAATTCAATTTCTTAAAATAATGTGAGTGTTATTGACGTAGCTGTACAAATATTATACAGATTAGCTCCTAAAGAGCTTTATAACTTAAATCGTATAAAATTATGTCGTTTATTTAGTTTTATGTTGAAAGTTATTAAAGCAGGAAAATTAAAAAAAAACCTTAGAAGAAAGGCGAACTATTTAAAACTAAAACTTAAAATAATTGACTAAGACAATGGTATTGTTGCTGTTTTTAGTACATATTAAATATAAAAACAGTCTGACTGATTTTTTTGCATAATTAAGAAAAAAAGCATACTTTTCGTGAAGAAGCAAGGAAGGAAGGTAGTGAAATAAAGCACCTTTTGCAATTGGTGTGATTCAGTTGTATAATTTACTTATTCTGCTAATTACGCAATAAATTTGTACTTAAAAATATTGCATTACTACTAATTAACAATATAAATTTTAAACATCTCGAAATTTCGGCCATAAACGGATTAAAGCAACAACAAAATACAAGAATATTAAGCCAAATTGGCAACACTGGCCGGCCGCCTATTGTAAGCAAGCTGATGCTGCTGCTGCTGCAAACGTGCACTTTGCGTGGACGAGAGAGAGAGAGAGTGCCGCGAGCCTACTCGTTGCTCTCTCTGTGTGTGCCTCTCGTTGTTGTTGTATGTTAAAAATTAAATGTGCGTTGCGCGCGCTCTCTACGGCTCTCTCGCGCGCGCTCTCTCTCTCTCTCTCTGGAAGCAACAGAAACAACACAAACAACTGTAAAAACAAGCGACAAACAACGAAGTTGTTTTGAAGAGCAAATAGGCAATAGCCCAAAAGAAGAGCACAAAAGAGGGCGGTAAAAATTTTGAGTGTTTTTGTTGTTTGTGTTGTTGTTTTTTGAATGAGTTTCGCTTAAGGTTTTACCTAATGATAGATACATTTTTTTTATGTGTTGCCATATTTTTTATTGATCGATTTACATTTTTGGTTCGTTAAGCGGCTAAAGAGGCAACAACAATAATAAAATGTATTTTATTTTTTTGCAAAAGCAAGCAAGCGCTTTTTGTTGTAGGTAAATCAGGGCTGCAAAAATGACAGAAAATTAAATAAATTTTACACGTGTTTGAATTGGAAATATTTCAAGATAATGAAATTTTTGTTATAATCTCAAGAACAATCGAGCAATCTGTCTACCAACATAATTGTATTTATACCAGAAGAAAGTAATGAAATACTTTATTCTAAACATTTCAACTGGCTATATGACCCGAAATACTGTGTTGCTACCTTATAGCGCTCATATGTCAAAATGTTCTGGGTACGTAGAGCATTAAAATGCCAAAGATAGGATTGCATTAGCCGGCTTCACCTTGGGGTCTTAATCATCTACACAATTTGCCTTCATTTTCTGCTATCTTTGGTTATTTGCGGCTGCACTTATCATTATCTCTTTATTCTTCATCTCAGTCACGATC
This sequence comes from Chymomyza procnemis, assembly GCA_035046065.1. Lineage (NCBI taxonomy): Eukaryota > Metazoa > Arthropoda > Insecta > Diptera > Drosophilidae > Chymomyza > Chymomyza procnemis. Next base: position 4,078,908 of record JAWNOJ010000026.1, read on the forward strand.
TTTCTTGATTCAGATTTTGTAAAGTAGCGTTCCTAAAATGCACTGTCTTTATCCTAGGCAAGTATCCTGCACTGCGCTTTAACAGGCTTTACTTTTCTGCCTTTTTTATATCTTTTCTATCATCTCTTACATTCTTCATCTAACTCAGGCGCGGTCTATTTTATTCATTATTAAATTAGCTGTACAACTAAGATCAGTTGAGCTTACATTTAAACAATATACAAAATTTAGAAATATTAAATACAATGAGAAAAATATTATATAAAACTAATATGTTTCCTTAGCCTGATGGATGAATTTTTTAAAGACGTCTATCGATTTACAATATAAAAGTTAAAAACAGAAAGTTTAAACATTTCTCCACAAAGCAGCCAAAAGATCAACGTAAATCAACTTAAGGTTTCATGGCGTTTCGTGATTATTTAAGCCATTTGGCGAATCAAGTTAAGTTAAAGTTGATTGGCCAGCCTAGCCAAAAAAAAAAATTAAAATACGATAGGAATATTATTTTCGACTCTTCTGATGCTGCACTAAAAAATCATTCCATTCTTCTTAAGTATTTATCCTCGTTTTCGTATGATAGCGCATTTGTCTGCGCTCTTTTGGCCAATTTGATATTTTATAATTTTGCATATTCCTAGTTGGTTTGTAGCCCTATTTATAAGTCTTTTTAACATGAAATGAGCGCGCTTTTATGCAAATGCTACAGACAAAAGAGAAAGTGTCGCAAATGGCTTAATATTGTTTATAAAATGTAAATATATCTTTGACTTTAAAGAAGCTACAAGTTGAAGCTATAACAAAACAAATAAAGTAGAGTTGAGCACAACTGCCAGGTAAAAGGCCAACAACAAAAAAAAAACCAAAAATAAAATAACCAACTTCCGACAACGCACACACACAACTTTTGTATCTTTGTCTTTGTCGTACGTTGTTAGCCTGCAAGATACTTTTGTATCTTTTGTTGCTTACGAGTGCAGCAAATAGCTGAGCGCTGTATCTATGTGTTTGCGTGCGTGTGCGTGTGTGTGGTCCGTCAGCGCTGCTTAAACGAGTTCATAATGGCCGCCTTTGCAGCTCGTTTTGGTCAACTGTAATTGCATTTTAGCTTATCGCTTTGGCTTTGACTTTGTCTGCCACTTTTTATTGGCCATTTCGTCGTTGCTTTCAGCACACAAAACACATGACAATGCATTCGCAGAATTGGCTTGTAAAGAAAACAGCCAAAGACACAACTATTAGCCAAGAACGACGTTAGCAATTAACCTAGTCGAAACTTTGCGCAAAATTTATGACTTATTTTTATAGCCAGATCATAACTCATTTCAAATAAGAACAAACTTTGGCATTTGAGATAGTTAATTTTATACTTTTTTTTTCGAAATAATTGCATTGCTAGTGTAAAATGGGGGCAAAGCCGACCTGGTCTTTTTCGAAATTGCAACAATATGCTCGATGCAATTAGCACTCTAGATCTGAGCATATTTTTATAAACCCGTTTTTGTTGTTTTTTAAAAAGGTGGGGTAAAGCCGGCCACCCTATTTGCTTGTTAATTTAACACTGATTTGAACGAAACGGTTTGATTTTAATTACGATTATAATATGTATAAATGTATTTCCCTTGACAGTGATCAACGCTGCAAAGGCAGCGCATGGAGATATTTCCTAATCCGAAAAGTGATAGATATTTTCATCAAATCAGCCCACCGGCCTTTCAATATAGAGGCACGTGTGAATAACATTTTTTAGCAAATAATTCGTGATTTTTTTTAAACATAACATTATTTTGGTAAATTGTAACATCATTTTTTTTTTTGGTTTTAAAATCTTTGGAATTGAATATCAGTTGTCTTCAGAAGACTGATTGTCTCGAGAAAACAGAAAGTTTCCAATTAAACAAAATGTGAATGTTAAAAACAAATAAACAGAAAATAAAGGTAATGAATTTTGATAGCAGAATTGGAAAATAATTTGAGTGCATTGAGTAGTCGTATTTACCCCACTGTATCATTTTTTTATGAAATAGCTTTTAAAAAAAAATGTTTGGCGAATTTTAAACAAATGATGAACGAAAATATGTTACTGTCTATAGTCTGCGCATGGATAGAATGGTCGTATTTACACCATTATATCATTTTTTATGAAATTACATTCTAAAATATTTAACTTATTATAAATAAAAGGTGTTTGGTTTTAATAGCCGAATTGTATTATCTGCGAAAATATTTTACTGGCGATGGTTGGCTCACGGATGTAGTGTCCGTATTTACCCCACTGTATCATTTTTATGAAGAAGCATTTTAAAATAAATGTTTTTCGTTATTTAAATACAAGATGTTTGGGTACAAAAGCAGAACTGGATTTTCTGCAAAATATCACTAGAAAAAAATGATTTGATATCGCTGGAGCAATACACACAACGACATGATTGATAGTGGAAAGTTGATTAAACGCACACTGACGGATTTGCCCCACTTTACGCTAAACGCAGGCAGCATTATAGATGTAACACATATTTCTTGCTTAATTACTCAATGAAGATTAATCTCTTCTTTATGCAATCCAAAAGTTACAGCGTGAAGACGCTTAACATTTTGGAAATATTGCGTTTTTTTATATTTAATTATCATCTTTTAGCAAAAAAATTAATCCAGCTTTGTGATGCCTTATTACGTTCTTCATGGTCGAAGTAATCTGACAATTGTTATAATTTTAGGTAGCTAAATGGCGAGATCTGATGATTTTAGAAAATCGAGCATAAAAGAGAAAAAAGTTATTTTTATTATCTGCATTTAAGATGCCGAGATGATGCTTTTTAAGTAAGCTGCATCTACGTAATTATTATTTGAATCACTCAGCGCCTTAAAAATAATATAGAAATAGCTTACTCATGCTGAAATACTTAGATAAATTAAAGAGACGAGTTTTTAACGCTTTTACGAGAAACTTAGAATGATTTTTATGTTGTAGAAATACGCGCTCATGGGACAATTGGAAAATGGACACAACCCCTAAAAGTGGGACTTATTTTTTATTAATTTACAACAAACCCAAATAATAATCCTTTTTAAAAGTAGATGCAAAAAAGGGGTTCTGTAAAGCAACTTTTAATTCTCAAAAGTGGAAATAAAGGGCAGATGACTTGTCGCTTTCTTGAAGCAGCTGGTGAATTGGCGCAATTTCTTTGGCATTTTTTTTTCTACCTGAAAGTATTCTAACCGGAATCTTGAATCGTATTGCACAGCGCACAAGCATTATGGTTACTAAATATCCGGCTAAAATGTTATGCAAGATTCAAAGCTAAAATGAAATGGTTAGTTGAAACTTGAAGGAGTATGAGAATTCATGGGCTTTGTAGAGCTATAGGAAGCGGTGTAGATCTGCTTCAACAATAATAATGGAAATATCTTTGAAAACTAGCCGAGTATGCACAACTAGTTATTCCGTACAGGATTCTCTTTCTTCTAGTGGCAGTCGATGTTAAATAGCTACAACTTGACAATCAAATGGTTATACTTTTGGTGTCAAGAGCATGGAACTATCTGATAAACAGCTTGTGAAGTAATGGAGTGATTACAGCAAATTTTTCCGAAATAATTGATATTGAAGAACTTTGATTTCGATTGGGGTCAGGCGTCAGACTTTTGCTTGGAACAAAAGATATGAGGTAGTACAATTGAGCCTGTACAATCGCTTAAGAGCAACCTGAATGCCACAACATGCCACCTATTTTGCTAACTACTCTTTAGAGACTTTCACCTTTGAACGAATTCATAGCAGGTCCGACCTTTGTTATTTATTTGATCACAAACTTAAGGGGCTCTAGCATTTATTTAGCGATGGTCCAAAGAATTTTATGATCCTTATACAACCAAACTGCTGTGTGTTTTACTCGTCTGTTCTATTGTGGAATATGCTTTTTGCGTTTGCAGCCCTCAATACCAGCACTGTCAGGAGTTGTTTGGGTCTGCCACAAAACGATTTTTAATTTTTGCTCCACGTTACTTCAATTGGGATGCAAGCATCCGACTGTTGTCCTATTTTTGTTAACTTCGCCGAATAAATTCGAATCTTACATATATATTTGCTCCTCGTAGTTTTAATTGGGATCCTTATATTTAATTGCCGTCCTATGCTTGTAGACTTCGTCATATAAAATTCACTTATCTAAAGTGGTTTCCATGCATTTGGAGCTATGCCCATAGTCAAGGTGAATAAATTGGATTATTTATTTTTAATGCAAACCAAACAACTTTTTTTGAACAACCTTGAACTCTTCTTAATTATGAATATCACAAAATGAATACCCTTTATAGTAGTTATAGTTCAGTTATCTATGCGAACGTTTTTAACAAGCTGAAAACGAATCTTGAGTTTTTCTGACATTTTAGATATATATTTTTTTGTAATATAATGCTAAAACTTGTATTTAAACTTAATCTCTAGACCGTAAGTTGGTTTGCTTGCTCAATAGCTTCATCAAGCAAATAAAGGGTGTTTTTCTTTGAGGTATATAACTTTTTTTATATGCATAAAACAAAATCCCCCTAACATCTGGCTGGCTATACTAAATATAACTCTCGTCATTCACACGTAACTCAGCCCCACCACAATGTGCACTTGACTAACTAACTAACCAATCATTAACTACCAATTTTAAGCGTTTTACCACAATTAACTTAACAATTTTTTCAACAAATTAGTTTTAGTTGAGAGAGGAGAGAAGAAAAAACTTGTAAACAATATTTTTTTGCTTTTTGCATTTTGTCTGCCTGCGTGTCATGTAAGCGGGAATTGCAACTTTTAATTTATTTATTAGATACAACGTAAACTCAGTCAGTCGACCAACAGTTTTTCATGCAAAGTAGTCCCAACGACAACAACCACAACAACAACGGCGAACAGAGTTGTTGTTTTTGTTTTGTAGGTCAGGGTTGTCGCGTGTAATGCTAAACGTGCTAGTAAAAATTGAATGAGTTAAAATAAAAAAAAAACAGCAAAAGCGTGGCTGTTGCTATAAAACAATAATAATAATAAATACAAGGGTAAAATGCATAAATTATAAACAATAACAAAAAGTGCAGGTTCAAGCGGTGCGGCGCTTAGCAGGCTTTTTGCGCGCGCGATTTTTGCGTGCGTTACATGAAATTCCAGCAAGCGTGGGGATTCGGAATAAACAAAACAAAAACTTGAATCCAAACTGCACGCGATTTGTAAACCAAACAAATAAGCCAAGCGCAATAGAAGAGATAAGTTTCAGCAGTGGCAAGTGTTTCCACACCTTTCTAAAGTTTGTCTTGGCATTTTTCAGTTGTCACACTGTTTTTGTTTGGTTGGTTCGTTGGCAACGCGTGCCAAAACCTCATTAAAATGTTTTCACATTCAAATGTCGAATCGATTTTCCATGCTATTAAGTGTTATTAACTTGCTCGTTTGTTGTTTATAATAATCATTTTGGGATGAAAATGAAATATATATTTAAAGAATTGTGTTGATAGAGAGTAAGAAGCTTAAGAATCAAAGGCGTCTGCAAGCAATGCGTTCTAGTAGAAATTAAATGCGATTCATGCTCGTTACGCAGCGATAATATATCGTTTCGATTGTTGATAGATAGCTCGTCTCCAAATTAATGTGCAAACGGCTTATCGATACCGATTAGCGTCTATTGGAGTTGCCCAATTGTCACAATTATCAAGCATTACATTGAGCAGAGATACAAAAATATGTAAATAAATAAAGTCGTCTTCGTAAATTTGTTAAATTAAAATGTTCTGGCCAAGAATGATAAAAGCAATAAAAGCGATTTTTTGATTTTAATTAAAATGTTCATAGTTAGTAGACACAAAAAAGAGAAAATCATCACTTAAGATAGTATTTCAAAACTTTATTAACTTTAATATGCGTAATAAAGGGTATTGTTTGTTTGAATAATTCAAATTGTAAAAAGTTGATCTTCATAAGAAAAAAAAAAAAATGTTTCAAATGTATAATATAATTTCTGTTGACCCGATTCCAATGGCGTACCCTTTATATTGAAAAAAACTTATTGTATTTACTTATTTTGGATTATAATTTGTAATAAACTTTTTTAAATAAGTTACAGTTTAAAATTCTCATAATAATATTTCAAAAAACATATGCTAAACTTAAGTAGATCGTTAGACGGCAAGATCTGCAACATTATAAAAAGAGTTCAAAGGCATAAACTCGGTATTCCTGAAAAAAAAATGAAGTGCTACAGCTCTGTACTGTTGGTTGTGCCTACCAGCGAGTACTATTTGATTTCGTTTTCCGTTTTTCCATTTATGTGAAATTTTTTAAGGTTTTTAATTATTTTTTTTTCATGTACTAAGCCTATTGTGTGTGTGCTTTTTTTTATCATGTGCAAAATCAAAACTACAAATTGTGTAGAGATATTTGTGTATATTTCAATATATACAAGTATTATTTAGTTTACGTTTTATGTGCGCGTTAATCTAGTTGGCTTTGACTGATAAGCTTTGCATTGATTGATGAAATTGAGCATTTTTTTGTTTCAAATACATATATCAATTAGTCAATTGATATTTGCATATAAACGACAAAAACAAGCTAGTGAGTGAGCGAAATAGAGAGATTTTATATACCAAAAAAAAAAAAAAAATTAACAAAAAACGAGTGTTAACTCTTACTAAAATATGACTTCATAAAAATAAATGATTTTTTAAACGTTTTTAAATAATTGCAAACGGCATGCATACATAGGGAAATTTGTGAAAATAACAAAATAATAATAGTTTTTTTTACCAATTATTTTGATAGCTTTTTTATGGCTCGAAATTTGGATTTGCTGATATTATGTGGAGAGTGCGGTGGCTAGAAACTTGTAATTTTTGAAATGTTTTGAAATTCGTTCTCTTTAAATGAATTTTGAAAAGAAGAAACCAGGGGCTGGCTAAAAAGCTGTCGTAAAGATTAGTTTTGGAAACAAAAAGTAAATTCATTTAGCTATATTTATGCCAATAATCGCTAAGTTGGATTACTAGTAAAAAGGTAATGCGCTGTTTTTGAGTCAATAACCGCTTATATGCAAATTAAAGAATTTTGGTAGTATTTCGCACATCATTTACGCAATAGTAGCGATCGGGAGCTTCGTTTCATATATTAATGGATTACAAACGATTTAAATAGCTGTCTTGAAAAGCGATAATACACACACGACTCATTTTTTACTCTTAAAAATGGAAATTGATGAAATTATTTGTTTAATTAGGTTCAGAAGTGCGATTCGGAACGCGTAATTTTTTAAATACTTCGCATCCGCTTTAAACGAAGAAATCATGAGCTTGTGAAAAGTTTGAGTCTTGTGAAAAGTTTCTATTTGCAAATAAAGCAAATTTTGGCTTTAGGGAAGCATACCAATAATCTCTTGCATGCAAAACAATAGATAAATGAGCTTCGATAAGTTGAACGCTTAAATGCAAATTATCCAATTTTTGTAATACTATACGACATTTCTTACGTAAAGGTAGCGAACGGGAGCGATTCCTTAGCTTGTTTTAATATAACTATGGATTATTAACGATTTAAATAGCTACAAATATATAGATGTTTGTCATGTCATGTAATCTCTGTAAATGGAAAGCCTAAAAATGTTTAAATGAAAAGAGTATCCTTTAGTCTATAATAGAATTTCAGTATAACTCACCCCCTTTCGGATTTGTATTATTTGCAACCAAGTTACGTGCTCACCCCTTTGGAATTAACCTAAGCCACCACTTTCCGCTGTGTTTCCTTGGAATTAACTTCACTTATATTGTAATTGCAGCCCAAGCCATAGCTTAATGTGCAAGATGATATTTTAACGAATGATTTCTCAAGTGATTAGCCTCAAAATAAGTTCTCGTTTCTTCTACTAAAAATACTCATTTATTTATTTACTTATACAATTTTTTTTTGCTTTATCAGCATTAAAAGACGTTCGTGCATTGTCAGTCGACTCTTTGTGCCGCCGGACAAATGTTTGTTTACTGTAATAAATCCACTCGTCTATGAATTCCGTGAAAATCTAGAAATATAACATATCGTGCTTATTGCATCATTATATACGTATATATATATATATACTTCATACGATTTAATTTATATTTGCTTATCAGCTAAATTCGGCCATAAAATGTCTCGAAAGCGGCGTGTCGACATCGATGTGAGCAGCTAGAAATACATTTTTTTACCAGGGTTACTTGGCTGCTCTCTCTGCACTCGGGTGCTCTCTTGTACGATGTTGCACTCTTTAAAATTCAGAGGCGATTACTCTCGAACTAAGGCTTATCAGCGCATAAGTTAGATGGCTACGCCGCACAGTGGGCGAAAACGCAAACTGTTGAATAAAAACTGGGGCGCCCTAGTTGGAGAGCATTCCTTTGAAGTTATTTTCAAAAAGTAGTACGATGTAGAATCTTTTTACAATACTGTAACCTCTGTCAATGATTTTATTTGAGTTTAAACTTGCAAACTGCATCCCAATGTAAATAATGAAACTAAGTAAGATCTATTTAGCCAATTTTTGGTTTTTTCTTAAGTAACTTAGTTTCTGAATTTTAAATGATTTGTATGCCTAACTGCATCGTGTTTGATTTGTAGTTTTTGCAGAGATTTCGTTACATATTTTGGCTTATTCAGTTATTATTTTCGAAAGTTCTATGGCGATTCTTAAGAAGTTTCGTAACTAGTTCGCAAATGATTTTGTTGGGACAACGAAGTTCTGCGCCAAGCGAAGCAAGTGAAAGTAGATTGGCTCCAAGCTCCGTTAAGGCGCTAACAATATAGTTAGAAATGTGCAGGAATCGCTTAAATCAAACGGGGCGTAGAATTGAAATATCACTTACCACCTGGTACACAGAAGCGCAAATGCAGTCCCTGGGTTGAAGCTGAAGTGATTTGAGAAATATATCACAAAATAGGGTTCGATAAAAGATGGCAATTGAAGACGGCGTACGCTTCAATAGGAGAGAAGCAGCGGTATTGCATTCCGCATAGTTAAGCTGCAAAGAATTGAGAAATATATCCCAAAATAGAGTCCATCATTTGAAGACTCCCCTATGCTTTCATAGGAGTTTTTCTTTCCTATATATTATGCAGCGATTTGCAATTCTATTATTATTTCTTAGAACTTCAAAATTTGTAGAACTGTAATATATTCGCGGAGTTACGTTTTTGTTCATTGAATGAGCTCTATGGATACATCTTGACAATAAATCTAAAAAATTGATAAGAGAGAGGAAAAAAATCGAAGCGTAGTTAGTTTCAAGAAATATTATTAAAAATAAAAAAAAAATAAAGAAGAAAGCATATATTCATTGAACCAGCTCAAGAAGCCAAATTGTTATATGTTCATTGAACCAGTTCAAAAGGTAGCGTTTTCTAGATTCCTTAGCTTAATTTCATATAATATTATTATGGATTATTATCGATTTAAACAGCTACAAATATATAGATTGATAAGAGAGAGGAAAAAATCGAAGCGTAATTAGTTTCAAGAAATATAATTAAAAATAAATAACTACCTACATAGATTTGCGGTTTATATATGTTCATTGTACCAGCTTAAGAAGCGAATTTGTTAAATGCTCATTGAATCAGTTCAAAAGGCGAGCATTGAACCAGTTCAATAAGCCAACTTTCTTACGTGCATTGAACCAGCTTCATAATCAACATTATAAAATAATGATAAAACCTCGTAAGACACTGGTTTTAAAACGGAACTAGTTTTAATAAAATCCACTTCACATATTAACACTAAATTTACTGCAATTTTCCAAATCAAGCTTAGCTTCACATTTTCTCCGCACTCTGCTCACTATAACTTCAAAACCAAACAGTAATAAGCTGAAGAAAAGAAGTTCAAAAGTGCCAAATGACACGCGCAATTTGCATGTCAACTCAATTTAAGAGCTAGTAGCTGCATATTAATAAGCCTTCTTAGACTTACATAGGTATATGCCATTCCCAAGTCGTCTTTCATTTGCTATTTTTTTTTTGTTAAGCAAACAGATGACGACACAATAGCTTCAGGACAAACAAATCTTGTGAAGAAAGACTCGTCAGACCGAGCGACAGACTGACTGACTGACTTTTAAGTTGGTGGCAACACTGTGTCGTTGTCGGTGGCGCATTCGTGGCACATCATTAATCTTGGAGCACAAAAGTGCGACAGCCATAAGTAGCAGTAAAGTTGGCAAACGTTGCCAAAGCAACCAGCGCCAAGCAGGCTGCACGGAAGAATGGCAGCAGCTCCATGTGCTGTTATTATTCGGGAAATACTCTTTATGAGAGCATGCCTTTTGCTTGGAAAGCAAAGTGTGATATATGGAAATTGGAATTTCTGTTACGATTCTAAATAGGCTAGTGAGTAAGTCTCTCGATCGTACTTGACCCAGTCGATTCTGTGCCATCAAGTGGAAACTATTTCATTTGTAATATGTAGTTTGTAAAACAAATTGTTCATAATGAACTATTGCTTAGTAATGCTTCGTAATCCTCAACTAAAATCGTTAATCATCAAAAGAATCGCAAGTGCAACTCTAGACCTTAAAGTTCCACTTCATTTTTAATAATTTGTCGCACTAAAAGCTGTCAGTTTGCTTAAACTGAGCTGGTTCAATTTATCTCTAAATTATGCATGGATAAGGAACCACGCGCCTCGGAATGCGAAATTCGGTGGTTCGAGTCCCCGCAGCAGTATTGAGCTGGCTCCATGTATGTATAGATACAACTTTAAATGATCATCGCCAAAACTATTGTTAGCGTACTCGCCTCTGACATCTAAGCTCTATGGTTCGAGTGCCCGCAGCAGCATTGGTGCATTTGCCTAGCACTGTCATAGCGCTAGCAAAAAAACTCTATTTTCTCAAGTAAATCCTTATTAGTGAGAGATAAGACAGTCACTTTTGAATCGAACTGAAACTCGAGCCCCAAAAGTGTGTTAATACCCTATAATAATCTTTCGTTCTCTAGTATACCTTGGTGGAGTAGTGATAGCGCACTCGCCTTTCGCTTTTTGCAAATGCAAACTAACTTCGATGCAATATAATTTATTTTACGCTTCTTATAAGCCTAAAATTTTGGATATCAAGTAAGTCGGTAGCGAATAGTGAACCAAGATGACTCCTTGACATTTTGTGCCCAACTACAAGTTGCTGCCTCTTGCCTTTAAAACAGAAGGTCGCTGGTTCGATTTTCCGCACTGACCTTGGCTACAAGAATATGCCATTTGGATAAGATAAAATCTTTTAATTAAAGACATCGCCCTTTGAAATCGGTTATAAACTGTAGAAAGATTTGGGTGACTAAATTTAATTGTTAACTTAAAGCTTTACGCTTTGAGTGTCCTGCGAACTAGTTCATTTACACTAAAAGTTTTAGCTATGAGTTACCCACGAACCAGTTCTTGTAAAAACTTCTCATTTTCTACTCTTAAGTCTTTCAGCAACAGAACTAGTTCAATTAGCTGCGGATTCAGCGCTTAATCTTGGGACGTGTGTCTGTTGGAAAAATTAATTTACTTTTGTAAGGTTTCGTATACCAAAGCAGATTCAAAGCGTTTTGCTGCAGCTAGAGAAACGCTTTTTTGCTCTTAAATCGGCGTTCTCAAGACTTAAGTTATCAATGTAATTTCTTGGAATTTTAAAATCCGAATTTCTTGAAATTAAGAAGTATATCAGGCAGCTAATTATTTCGCTAACTTTTGTGAGTGTGTTAATAGTTGGGATACTGCGTGTAACTTTTTGCTACTCGTTCTCATTGTTGTGGCGGTGCTAATGAAATTGCTTTGATTTTTGGTCCACACAAAAGTGTTTTTCCTTTCCCCCCAAACAAAAAAAAAAACACGAAAACCAACTCGTCAAAGGAAAACAACAGGCAGAACAAGAGCAACAACAAGCAAGCACCCAAAAAAATAACCCAAAACAACAACCCAGAGCGATGCCGCCAGCGATATAGAGCGACTTCTGTCACAAATTACTAACTCTGTGGTTGCCGCCGCCTTTATACGGCTGACTGGGAGGGATTGTGTGTTCCGAGTGAGTGAGAGTCCCATTAAAACTTTACACTTTTTTTTGGGGGTTAATCGTCGGCGTCAAAGTGGTTGTTGTTGATGATTCTGCGTTTGGTTGGCACGACGCGTTCGCCGCTTTTGTCTGGGCGAGAGATGTGTATCTATCTATTAAAATATATAAAAAAAAAAAAAAATGGAAATGAAAATCGAGTGAGCATATTCTTTTTTGGACAAGGACAAAAGACGCAGTCGCCGAATATGACGATGACGCTGAGGCGAGACGATGTCAGTTATTGAGCGACGCGAAAAACATATCGCAGAAATTTTTACGCTCTCTTCGGAAATTGTTTTTGTATATATTTGGACACATAAAAAATAAAATGCAACCAAATACTACAACAAATTAATAACAACAAAGACAATAAGAGCGCCAGTCGCAGCTGCTACTGTATCTCTGACAATTAAATTGAGTTTGTCTGTTTGTCATTAAGGATATTTATGCGTTTCTCGTTCATGCATGGAATATACTCAGCATAACCAGCACAAGGATACACACACACACACACACACACACACACACACACACACACACACACACACACACACACACACACACATGTGGATTGCTTTCATTTGCAGAAGGCACAGATACTCCTGGCAGCGCCGCACAAAAGTAGGCAACACATATTTTACTGTGGCCACACTTGACATGCTTACCAACACTGGTTATTAAGTCACCCACACAAAGTCACGCACGCACGCACACACACGTACACATGCAAATACACTGCAAAAAAATGTGCAACTTTTTAACAATATTTGCTTTAAAAATTGAACTACAGATAAGTATAATGCATAAATTAATCAATCTGATTAAGCGATTGATTGATTGATTGATTGAGTCTGGCAATGTCTGCCACTGCTTGCTTTATCGAAATAATTTCAGATTTTTCAGTTAGACGAGAGTGTTTTTTAGACAGAAATTTCATAATTTCTTACTCAAAAATTCCAGTTTGTCGGTTATGAAATAATTAAATAAGTTTATTCCTCTTCAGCATATGGTCATCGCTCGAAAGGCAGAGCGTGTAGAGATCTCGAGCTGTTCTTATATAACAGGCAGACCTATAGTTTATAGCCAAATCCTAAGCAGCGGTGTTCGTAATTAATAGAGTTTTTACTAGCTAAATTACTAGCTATTTATTGGAATCGAAACACTAACATTCCGCTTCGAAGAAAGTGCGCTACCACTACGCTACCGAGACGCATTCATAGTTGTAATTTCTATCTTTAAAATCTAATATCTTTCAAACGCTGCTGTTGAATCAATTTGTCGGTTATAGTGTCCGTTAAAAATCTTTATACATTCTATACTATCTAGTAGTACGTAACCGATGCGTAGACATAGTGATTTCATAATTACCATCTTTACTAGCTTAATAACCCATTATATCCTTCAAACGCTGCTATCGAACCAATTTGTCGGTTAAGTGTTGGTAATAGTTCTGCTTATTTATTTGTTTGATCGAATATGATTAATTTAATGTTTATAATAGTATTAATTTATATATCTGGCGACTGATGCGTGTGAACTTGGTGACGACCGTGGAAAAACTGAGCGGTGCTCTGATTGGTGTTGCCAGACGGTGATAAGGCTTGTGGGTTGCCAGATGGATCTCCAGCATTAAGAAATTTTTAAATAAATTTAATCCCCTTGACTATAGTCATCGCTCCAAGTCGGAACACTGGGATATCTCTAGACAGATATTTTGCTAGCTAAAAAAACATATATTTATTTGCTAGCTAAGCTAGTGCTAGACAATTGCAACAGTGCTGTAGGATGGAATCGAACCACCGACATTTCGATTTCGAGACGAGTGCGGGATCACTACGCTACCGAGGCGTAGTTATAGTAATCATATAACTACTATCTTAAAAATCCATTATATCGGCTTCAAACGCTGTTGTTGATCCAATTTGTCGGTTATGATGTCTTTATATATTCTATAAGTTGTCCAATATTCGGCGATGCCGCACTTGTGTTTAAATTTTCAACCGCAGTTGCCAGTGAAACTTGGCTGATGTCAAAAAAATACGAACTTTAGGTATTTTTGCAAATATCAAATATTTTCGTAAGATCTTGTGCATATTCTGGCCAAAAACTATATCTAACGTGGACTTGCGTTCACTAATCAAATGCGAATTGGAGGTGGATGGGCCACAGCTTGCACAAAGAAAATAATAATATTGTAAAATAGGTTTCCAACAAACCCGACAGGGCAGTTGGTCGCTTCTAAGGCTTCTTGGAATGAGATCAGTAGGCTCGTCTTTCATAAAAATCGTTAGCCGTCTTCTGTAACCGCTCTATGCATCGTCCTGGAGTGAGAATAATAATGTAGTTAAGTGAAGCAAGCAATTAAAATATTTAATATCTTCATATAACTATCTTCATAATAACTATTAATTTCACCAAAAGTCTGGTGAAATGTTTGTACCGTTCTTCTTGTAAAATTAAGGCCCAAGAAATTTTGTTTATGTTAAACAAGTTTATTTTTGAAGCCACAAAAGAGATTACTCATTTTTTTGCATATTCCACCGAGTATTGCCAAATGGCATTCTTTATTTTTAAGAATAAAAAATTTTTTTCGTATTTGAGTTTTATTGCATAAGCAATTTATCCCAACTTTCGCACAATGGTATTTCTGTCCGATGTCAGAAGTCTCTAAAAACAAAACTAGGCAGATGTCGAGGCAGAACCCTTTTTAACTTCAAGATTATGCAAAGATCAGTGCATGCTTTTGGTTTACGGATCTGCAGACTAACGCAGTTTTTAAAGAAAACATTTAGAATCCGCAGAATATATCACTGTAGTATATATTGTTTTTTGTTTTTCCCCTTAACTATCGCTCCAAAGGTAGAGCATAGGCTGATTTTCCTATGTAAATAGCGTCTATTTGCTATAGAAATAAATATTAATAATAAAGTATGCAAATTGAAGACTAAGTCTTCCGAGCTACCGAATTCGTTTTATTTCAATATTGACAATCTAGCAGAGCTATTCAATTAATCGCAGTACCAAATTTATATTATTAAACGAATATTTTATCGAATTACCAAACTTTATTAAATACTCATAGCTAATTATTTGTGTGCCTGCCCACTATACGCTGCGCTAGCCAAACACCACGTTTATATTTTGATATATTATAATATAATACATATTTTCTGGTTTTCAATTAAGTCTTAAATCTTAAAGAATTCGTATATAAAAACAATTCAATGCTGTATAACGAATAACAATTAATCGCTAGCTAACCCTCACTTTTATATTCCTTAAGTCTAGAAGACTTTGGAATGCTGACCCATAAACGTAATATTACTTAACGACTAATTATTTATTAGTGTGTCAGCCCCCTGTGAGCTAAGCCTCACTTTCATATGCTATGCATTATAATATTATATATTTTCTGGTATTGCATGCAGCCTTCAATCTAGAAGAATTCAGAAAGCTGTTCCATAGAGCGTTATGCCAAGTATACGTTATTAAACGAATATTATTAAATGAACATAATTGTTCTTAGGGGGCGTAACCACCTGATACGCTTTGTAAGATTTAATTACATAAAAGAGCGACATTTGCTGGTATTGCATAAAGCCTTAACTCTTGGAAGAATTCAGAAGGCTGGCGCATACGGCGCTGTAACAAGTATTTATTATTTAACAAATATTATTAAATTAACATAATTATGCTTAAGGGGCGTAACGTTCTGCTTGCTATTCGAGATTTAATTATATAAAGCAGAGAAATTTTCTTTTTTTCGTTTTGCTTAAAACGTTTAAGGATTTTGTGCATTGGATTGTGCTCGAGTACAAGAAGTAGGCCTAATCTACTTCTTGTACTCGAGCACAATCCAATGCACAAAATCCTTAAACGTTTTAAGAAAATCCTAATCCCAAGCTGTAGTTTTTCTGCTGCCTTCCTGCCAGCGTGTCTATGCGTCTATGTCATTGTTTTTGTGGAAAATTCCAGTCTATTGGCAGAAAATGGTACAAATGCCACCTGACTCGTATCTAACCTCCAAAAATGTGCGTGTAGTTATCCTGGCAATTTCCGAAGCTCAGCAGCTATACGTCATGCATGCTGTATGTGTGCGTGTGTGTGTGAGGTATAAATTATTTTTGCCGCCCCAAAGTCTAATGGCGGCGACGGATGTGGTTCTATATATCGACTTTAGCATGAGTCCTGAGTCTGTCCCAGGACTTCGACGGCACACGTTCATTTAATCGATTCGGTAACAGTTGCTGCTTAGTTTTTGGGATGTGTATGAGATGATGCTCTTCTGTCGTTGTTGTTGTTCTTGTTGTTGTTTTCATTAAGGGTTACTCCCGGTTTGAACTCGACAACAATGAGTAATAGACGAAATCTAATATACAATGCACACACACACACACAAACACACACCGGTTCTACTCGTTGAGATTCGTTTTGCTGCTGCTGTTGTCCTGGTCTCTGCCGCTATTCATTTGCACGCCGTTGTCCTCGCTGCTGTTGTTGTTGTTGTGTATTCGTGTTTTATATTTCGTATCCCGAATGTGTGTGTAGTCACAGCCGTGTAGCCAGCCGACCCCGTTGACCCCTTCTACATGGGCTTTCACTACACACACACACACGCACACTCTCTCTCGCTCTCCGCCCAGCCATTGTGAACTTTTGTGTTTCAGCTGTCATTTCAATTCGTTTCTTGTTGTTGGCGGCGGCGGCTGGCTGCCATTGCTCTCAGGAGAGTCGGGAGTTTTTGTGATTTTCGACATGTCGCTTCGTTTCGTTTGCTTCATTCACTTCAACCCTTTTTTTTCACACACACACACACGCATAAAGTTTTGCATTTTTATTATAGATAATTTGTGTACAGGTTTTTGTGAGGACATTTGCGCGCAAACTCTCACATTTTGCCATATTCCATTCTTTTTTATCCGTTGTCCTGCTGCTGCATATGTTTTCATCTAGCTGTTGTTGTTATTGTTGTTGCGGTTCTTAACTCTCGCTGTTGCTCTTCTTCTTGTTGTTGTTGTCGTTGCTGCGTCTATAATTAATTTTTGACGTTTGTGCGTCCGTGTTGATTTATGCCAAAGTCTGGCAACGCTGTATTTGCCTTTTGTCGCTCTGCGAATATGCTTATCAGTGGGGCGTCGTAAGGGGGCGTGAGTTAATTATGAAAATATTAATTAAGCAAGGCTAAAGTCAAAATATTGTGTTTACGAATTACTCGCTATCAAGTTGTATTTAGCTTATGATTCAAGTTCGTCCTGCTTTCGTTTTAAGGAATAAAAACTGAAGCTGAGCAATTGCTCGTAAACTTGGTGTTTGCCAACAAATAAAACCATTGAAGTGCGAATTTCAAAAGCAGCCCACTTGATATTTTGGCAATTTATTTGCGACTCATCTGAATATAAGTTTTAGAGTAAAAGTTGTATTGGTTTACCGCCTCAGTATACATTTTAAGAAAATAATAAGATAAACAAAAGGGAATTCGCAATTTGCAGCACAAAACATAAACAATTAGCTTTTAGATTGAAAGAAAAATTAAGACAAATTCAAGAAATATTGGTACTGAAATAAGCGCAAAATGTTTGGCACTACTAAATAAGTTTTTGCGTTATTTCGAAAAGCTTGACGTAATTTGTTTAAAAGAATTGAAAAAATGTAAAAGGGAATGGATTCTTCTTAGTTCTACTTAAGCTCTAATAATTGTACAAAAAAACAAATTTAAGGAAAAAAAAACCAAATAATTTATACAATGGTTGTTTTGTAACCTTAACTATTGCGTCTGGAGTTCAAAAAATGCTTTTGTCATAAGCAGTATTAATTCTCCTTTGTTGGTGCCTTCAAAAAACACACAATCTGCAAAGATTGTATTGGCCTTCGAGATACAGTAAATATTGTCTTTGGCCAGCAATCGTTGAATCGTTGAAGTAATCTCGCTTTTTGGTTACAGAATTTCTGCAGTACAATTTCTTAACTATCGCGTCTGGGGTTTGGAAAATGCTTTTGTCATAAGGAGCTAGCGTACTTTCTAATTTCATCAAAAAAGTTGAATCCGCCTTAGTTTGTGCCATATCTTAAAAAATCACACAATCTGTAAAGATGGTATTGGCCTTCGGGAAACGGCAACTATTGTCGCTGGCCAGCAATTTTAGATAATGCGCTTTCAAACCACCTGGTAATAATCCATACCGATAATTTGTGACATAATTAATTTGATACATACTTACAATTTGGGCTGTTCACATTCGCTTATGCTCAGATCGTAGGTTTTTTTATAAGTCAATATCATCAACGCTCAGCCATCTCTCAATATTGAATGTTTTGAAAACAACATGAAATTGTATTTTTCAGAATGGTCCACCCATTATGTGCAACAAGCTTAATTAAACCAAAAATGTATCTTGTGGAGGTGGCTTTCTCTATGTCGAGGCACCTAATTTTTCAAAAAAGTTAAATTAAATTGTAAAAGCCTTATTTAAATATATAAATTTTAAACTATTTACTCGATAAAACAATAAACTAATACACAAATTTCATCTTTTTCTCGTTACAGGTAAACATTTTATTACAACTAAAAATATTATACAAATGTAGTATGGAAACTATCTGAAGAGGTACATTTATAAGAAAAAAAAGCTGCAAAGAGGCGTTAGTTACAAAAGGACTGGATGCCTTGAAATTTTTCAAATTTCACTTTAGTTCAACAAAAAATATTCTAATTTATGTAAGAAATTTTTATGCGTATTCCCAGTCATACTTAAAATAAACTCCCCCATGAACAGATTACACTCTACGCCACTGCTGCTTATTATCCTTGCTGCTAACTTTATTTGCAAGTCAAAGTCAAAGTTTGTTTGGTATTAAGTAATTAAGATTAATGTTTTGTTGCTTTTCTGGTAACCCACACAAAACATAAATTTTGATTCCTTTTTATGCATGATATTTATGCGAAATCTTTTGCGGGAACTTTTTCGGAAACTCTCCGGTTGCTGCTCTTCTTGTTTTTGCTGTAACCAATCTCATCTGCTGATTTATTGTTTGTTATTTGGTATTAGCTTATTCTTGGTTTGTTGTTAGCTCAATTAGCATACAATACAATAGGGAATACCTGGAGTATGGGGTAATTGGTAAAGGAGCGACGATGTCTTTTCAACAGACTGACTACCGTATCTGTTGTTTTATCTGTATTAATCCACGAGGACGTAGAATGCAAGTCTGCCAAAGTAAAGCATAAATGAATAGTTGAACTCATTTTATTTAAAAAGCTAACAAAAAAATCAAAAAGAAAAGAGCTCAATGCATTGAAATAATTTGAGGGAATAAAGCAGAGATTTGCGGCATTGCCAGCTTAAATGAAAATCAATTACGTTAGCTTGCTGTTTTTGCTGCTGCTGGCAATGCTTAGGTTGCGCGTGGTCGGAATTGTGGCGATTGAGATTGCTGAGAGTTGCACAAGTGACATCTTTTGATATCTTACTTTGTATCTTCAGTTCTCAAAAATATGCAAACACAAATGCCTCAAATCAAATCTATTTTGTAGTATGTACTTATCTACATCTGAATCACTGAAGTATACGCACCACAAAGCAACTTTCATTCAGTGCACATCTAATTGTAGCACTCCAGAAATACCATTTCAAGCGCACAGTGTTCACATATCTTTAGATCTCTTTACGCTCATTTCAATGCGCATTTCCATGCACGACGAAAAAGTGTAACCAACTGATTTAACATCTGGATTGTTTAAATAAAGTTCACATTGAAATGTGCCAAAAAATGTTGCCACAAAAGCAGCCAGTCTAACCGCAAAAAACAACCTGAAAACCAACCAAAAAATGATAGCGCCCCAAAACACCCCAAAACTGCCAACTAAATAACGTCAAACTGAGGGTAAAAACGACGCGCACTTGTGTAAATGTTTACCATATGAATTTATAATGAAGTACGGAAAGCCTTCTCATATTTCTCCAACATGAAAACCGTGAGAGAGAGATAGAGACAGCAAGAGAGAGAGATAAAGAGAGCTGTAGAGAAATATATATTTTAAAAAATAATTGAAAGCAGATAAAATTCATTATGTTGCGTGTGTAAGTGTGTGCGCGCTAGAAATATGTTTAAATTTAAATAAAACATTTCATATGCAGGCAAAAAATTTATGCAAAGTGAAAGAAATTTTGCGTTGGTGCTAAATTTGACTGATGTACAGTGCCGTCCAAAAGTCTGCCAACGTGAGCGTCTTCTTTAACTTTGTAAAATTTATGTGGTTTTGGAAGTGCTTCGCTTGGTGCATCCGTCAGTTCTAATAAAGTGATAAAATTTTGTAAAACTCAACAAGTTGGTTGTTTTTACAAATTTTTAAAAGAATTTCTTGAAAATTTCAACAGCAACTCTTCTAAATTATAAAAATATAGTGGATTTTGTAGATACTGAATTTTAAGTCATTCTGATACTTTGCTTTTGTCGCATTAGTTTCTTTCGAGCTAAAAACATACAAAAAAAGAGTAAACCAATTTAAATATTAATCATTAAAATTCCATTTATTGTTTTTCAAAATATTCCCCATTAAGATCTATACAATTTTGCATACGTTTGAACCAATTATCGAAGCATACGTCTAGGGAAAAGTTAATAGGTAATCCATTATTTTTGCATGAAATTAAAGGCCTAAATTCCCATCATTAGAATGATCCGATTTAGGTCAAATATGCGCTGTTTTGTTCGATTCCATTATGTCGCTCTTTCTCACTCTCTTTCACTCTCTCTCTCTTATACAACCCTTCGTTCCTATCTTGAAGCAGATTTCACAGCAGCAAAGTTGTTTGCCATGGATAGAAACGTCTGGTAAGCACTTGGTGCAAGGTCCGCACTTTAAGGTATAAGAACCTCCCAAACACGCTTCCGGAGCTTCTGGCCAGTTACTATCGATGCGTGTGGACTGGCGTTGTCCTGATGAAACAAAATGCCGCTTCTATTGTCCAAAGCTGGCAGCTACGAGGCGATAGCTTCTATCAGACGGTCCATTTGTTCACTGTACAGATCCGAGTTAAGAATTTGCCGTAAGGAATCTGCTCATAGTGGAAAATTCGCTCTCAATCTCACCAAACAATATCAATATAATCGAAGAAAAAATTTTCTTTTAATGAAATATCGAGCAAGTAAAAAGAGCAAAAAATAAAAATATATTCTTACTGTTAATATAATTAATTGTATAATAAAAACTTATTTTTTTATCATTCATTAAGGTGTACAACTAACTTCAGTTGACCTTATAATTAAACAATATCAGATTTAAGAAATATTAAATTAGAACGAGGGAAATGTAAATTAAAACGAGTCCATATTCCTAGCCTGATGGGTGAATTTTTTATAGATATGTATCGTCAATACAATGTTAAAGAAAATAGAAAGTTACATGAAAGTTTAAACATTTCTTAGCAAAGAAAGATACCAAAAGATCAGTGCTGATCAAGTTGGGGTTTCTTGGGGGCTCGTGATTGTTCGAAAATGCTCGATGTGGCGACTCAAGATGAATTGAGATAACGGAAGGATGAACATAATGTTCATCAGATACGGCGAAAAGGATCGTGCAATGCATAAATGAATCTACAAAATGGTAGTGTTAGGGGTCGTCGAAAATAACGAGTTACTCTGTATGGAATGACTACAGTAACTTTGATAAGAAGTGCAATAGATCCAAAGAAATCGTTAAGTGAAGTTAATTTTGTAGAGCAAAGTTTTCAAGAATCAAATTTGTAAGGCGAAGTCTACCAAAAATAGAACAGCAGTTCGGATGCTAGGATCCCCATTGAATCAACGTAGTGCCAAAAATTAAAAATTGCTTTCAAACAGAGAACCTTCAGAACCTTGTAGCTTGTGCCAGCTCTCATCTCGTGTTTTTAGAACTAGATCGCAACTGGAGTTGCGCCGCAGACTTTTGTCCCGCACTGTGTGTGTGTGTTGGACAAAGTTTGAAGTACACCAAATCTCTTTCGCTTTCGCGCTCCCCTGCCCAGCACCGCTTGCCATGCTCACTTGCAGAACAATGTTAATGTCAAGAGTAGCATTGTAAAAGTTGCGCACATGAGCGATTTCACAGGATGGCGTGCGATTTCCAAGCGAAATGCGCTCAAGTGTAAATGAGATGATGCTCTTAGGGATTACAATGCTCTCGACCGTCGTCTCTGGTATATGCGAATGTGTGGAAGAGCCCAAACGCACCATAGGCGGCAAATACATATTAATATTGTAATATACAAAACTTAGGGCCGGTTAGGAGTAGCTAGCTGGGATTGGGTATACATAATGGTATCATATGGTATCATGCGTCTATGCATGGTATGCATGGTTTGCAGCAGGCCAAGGCGTTAGACGGAATTGTTCGGTCCAACAACGAGCGAACCGGAAGGAAATAGCCGAGCCAAATAACAACGTCCAGGCAACAACTGTGACTGCATTCTTCTTGTTGTTGCAGTTGTTGTTGTTTGTGGCATGCCACAACAACACCAACAGCAGCAGCAACAACAATTTTGCAATACAATTATGATGCAAGGCATTTAAGCAACTTCCGCTTCAAATCTTTTGCTGCAATATTGCCCCAAAGGCAATGGAATCATATGCTGAGCTACTTTAGGTTGTTCCTACTTTATAGACCGGTTTTCGGTGTTGGGGGCGGGTTTTATCATAATAAGAATCATGTTATTGATAATGATTGTGTTTTCCATTACAAGAGCAGAAAATTTCACATGAATTGCGATTTGGGCAAAGTTTCAACATTTCGCTTGGTTGCTTTATAAATTTGCATCAACCGTTTCCCAGTTGTTGGGATTTCGCCTCTTTTGATTGCTAATTGGCTTTGGTTTTTTGGCCAGGCTCTGTGATTAGGCCAAAATTGTTGTTTTGGCCACGGCATTGAAATTTAAATGGTTAAATGATGAAATTTGAACTGCTTTTGATTGTTAAACGGTTTTGAGTTTTGTAATGCAATTGCAGGTGTAGCCATTTCAATTAGGCGGATTTGAAATATGAATTAACCTGTAATTGGCCATAATAAACGGTCTAAGGGGTTGTTTGGGTAAAGTTTTTGGAATCACTTTCATGTGAAGTAGCCCAAATTGCTCGCATTTTAGGAGGCACTTAATGCTGCCAATTGTATGCAGTTTTCGAAAACAAACGAATTTCAGAAATTGTGCTCTAAAAACTTAGTTACTTTCGAGTCCTCTCCATCTCGCGTTGTACAAGTCCAATGAGATTCCGAAAGATGACATTTCTTAGTAAAAAAGCTTTTTCGAGCGATATGAGTGAGACCCATATTGAAAGTTGGGTAGGCAGTCAACACGACGTAGCCAATTTCGGCTAGATAGGCGTGATTAGGTCTCTCGCAATGTTACTCGGTTGGGCATGTTAATTTGCTGCAATATTTTTTGCATTTGTTGTTGGGGTTTTCTGAGCGGAAGTATGAATAAATTCCTATGGATGATTTTATTACAAATGTATCACGGTGCGCCGTTGATGGTTCCCAACATCTTCGATTAAGCTCTTTGGATAACTTCTACACTGCTGTAACTGACGTTCCCCTCAATGTTGCGAACTAAAAGTTCAGATCGATTTTAAAACAGAGCTATCGAGTATGACATTATTCAAGTCTTGGGGGAGAGTGTGATGCACAAATACCTTTCTGCAGTATTATCATTTTTCTCTCAACATTTAAAATAAATTTCTTATTTTTATAAATAAAATTTTGGCAAATCAGTTAGTTTATTTGCACTTAAAGCAGTTGTGAATTACAAGATTTCTTAAGTATTTTGATGCTTAGTACTTTGCTGGCATTTTTTTTTTTAAACTTTGGGATAATAGTGGCTTTTTTGGGAAATATTTTTATTTTTAATTTGTGAAAATTAATTAGGAGTATCATTTTTTTTTTTTTGGAAACTTTCGCTGTTTTGATACTTTGAGATGTGGCTATGCGATCTAAGTGTTCTTTGGCAGATATTCCGATGCTAAATCATATCATCGCTGAGACCCATTAGATATTGATAATTCTTTAACTGACTAATCACAAAATTGCAATCGAAAGTTATGTTTTAGAATTTTTAATAATTTTTATTCGAAATTTTGGGTCTGGAAGCACAATATCTAGCAATTGTCCATTTATCATAATTGGCACGACGCGTATAGTCAGTTGGGTTGAGTTTGTGTACCATTTGTATTATGTATGGAAAATCGATATGAATCATACGACGTGGAATTGTCCGAGCTATGCCCAACTTCGAAGCAGGATAATAATTCGATGCTCGCGGCTCCTGGTGCGTGGTATGCGATCAGTCGATCTGCAACTCCTGTCAAAAGTTATAGAGTTGCCTGTTGATTCCACGAATCGCAATTTGTCGGTTCAAGTTTAATTAAATTTAACAATACAACCAAAAAGTAGAATATACTGAATTAAGCTGGATTTAACAAACAAACCAACAGTTGGAGCAAATGTTATTGTCTGCGCTCTATATTTAGAATTCCTACGAAATCGCTTAATTAATCTATCTAACATTTTCATAAAAATGTTACTCACTTTGATTCTCGCTCTTTGGCGACCTCTCAATTACAAGCAATTATACGAAATACATCAAATATACGTCACCTGTAATGGAATGCTCAAAGTTAAAAAGCAAAGCACTTTGCTGCTCCTGGCAACAGGATCTGCTGGATTTTGACTGGCACTTGAATGGGATGCTGCTTAATAATTGTAAAGCGCAGAAGAAGAAAAAAAAAAGTCCATTAAATTAGTCGGTTTGGTCGTAAAGCTGACTCAAAGTAGCGCAAAAAGCTGCTTTCATGATTCTAGGTTGGTTGTTGCTATCCTCACATACAAGTAACTAAAAGTGGCGCAAGTTAGGTGCGATGGGTGGCTATGGAATACACTTACCTTGGAAGTCTTCTGAAAATTTTCATAAAAATATTTTGAAATTTTGGAGTTTTAAGCAGTCCAGCAAAATATATATCCGTTAAAATACCTTAAGATTAAAACGAGCCTATATCCTTATTCTATATCGAAAAATTTGCAAAGTAATCTTAATCAAGATTAATCTTCATACTTTGAGTAATATTTAAATAACACTAATTTGCAAATTTTCCTAATTTTAAATCTCATCATAAAAACTAAACAATTTTTGGGTGCGTTTTCGCTATTAAATTTCGAACTTAAAAAATATCTTTCTTTACTTAAAGCCAAATCTTCAATTAGTAAATTCAGCATACAAAAAATAGGAAATTGAATAAAATAAAGTTGGAGCTTAACTTGAAACATGCAATTGCGTAGGAATTATAGAAAATTTGAACTCATGCAGTAGCTGTAGACTTAAATAAACAGTTTCTTCTATATTTTATTATTCAACCAACAGATCAACTGAGACATAATTAGAAAATGGAAAAATCAGGCAATATAAGCCTTGTCTTTTACTTTTAATGTTTCGGAACCCCGAATGTAAATATGCTCGGGAGTTATTGTGATAAGTTCTACAAACCGTGTCGGGGTTTGCCTTACTCTAGCATATTTATAATAAGAAAATGAAACAAACAGACGATAGAATGCTCGCCTATATCTTTCGATTCCCCGAAAGGGATTTTGCTTTGGTATCACTTTTTCTACAATCTGGTTTGGGGTTTGACTTTATCTACTATATTCATAATAAGAAAATGGAATTAGGCGATATATGCCTCGCTTTTAGGTTTCGATTCCCCGGTTGAATTTTCTCAGGAATCATTGTGATGAGTTCTAAAATCCGAGTAAGGATTTGACTTTATCTACTATATTCTTAATTAAAAAATGTAATTAGCCGAAAAAAAAGTGAATTTGCTAAGAAATCATTGTGATAAGTCCACAAACCGTTTGCCTTTTTCTACCATCTTTGGCACTTCTTTCATCTCTATTTTGAGTAATACTTCTGCAGTTTTTGTTGTCCGAGTTTCGCTTAAATTGTCGTTGCTACTATCGTGCAGCTTCTTGCTGTGACATCCCTATTCCTTTGAAAAAGTTGGTTGGATCGTAGTATTTGTGGTTCAAGCAATTCCACAATGAGTATTTGCTGTGACACCTGCAGAAGATCTGCCTTTTATTGAATATTTCAACAGGAATATTTGCATCAACTTAAAATATCTGCCGCTTGGATTGTATAAGGAAAAGGATAAATGAAGTTAGGCGCCACGAACAAAATAGTCCAGTGAAGGAAACATTTACGTTACATAAAAAGATTAACGAAATTTTTAACAATTTGATTAAATAGGACGTACTACTCTAAGATTTGTAATGAATCCTACACTAAAAATCAGATATTGTAGAGATTTGCTTGCGGAAATATAAGTTTCTTCAACAGTTTTCGCAACTAAGTGGGCCATCACTTCAAGATTTGAACAGAATCTTACAATTTGAATCATATAGAGTTATTGTTTGTTTTCGAAAAACATAAGTTTCTTCCCAGCACCAAAGTGGCATACTTGTGATTCGCGTCGCATATATCCCTACCCTACCCTAATATTACCTAACGATTTACGGGCTTCAAAAAAAAAAAAAAAAAAAGAAAAAGAAACACAGCTGCTTGCATGTATGTGCAGCGCGGGAGCCCGTTGACCCAATTTCAATTGCATGTCCATAAAATTCTCAACATTTTCCGGAATGAGAGTGAGAGCGTTGGCGCCACAGTTACAAGGAAGTAAAAGTGCTCGGTAACTTTGTGCACTTTGAAAACTCGCAAGAGCGAAGGGACAAGAAAAAAAAACTAGAGTAAAAAATAAGTGTAAATACTATAAAGATGAAACTTTTTACATGCAATTTAAAGTGGGGCCAGTTGACTTTGAAAGTGGACGGACCAGACCAGACCAGCAACCAGCAAGCAGCTCTCAATGCCTTGGGCCTTGGGGCAACTGTAGCACAAGTTTGGCAAAGAGTGCATTGCACTTCGGACGCCCACTCAATATCTGGGCTGGCATATACGAGTGGCGTATAAATAGAGAGTATAATAACACATTTACAGATTTACTTTATGACAAAGAGCAACAGTTGTGCCACAAATCCAGCAATCCAGCCAACCACTCGCATCATAATCCAATTACTGTCAACTTGGTGTCACTTTTCATTGCGGAAATCGGACACTTTGCTGCTACAAAGTCGTCCATATCCAGTCAGTCAGTTCATAAAAAGAGCATAAAAACAAAAAAAAAAACATACAAAAAACTTTAAAAAAAATTGGGTATAACGCCGGTTTACATGTCGGAACCAAAGTGTAAAGGGTGTTGATTGGACGCACTCAGGCATTAAACCAAACTAATCTTTGGGGTCACATTGTTTTTCTTTTCTCACTTGAGTGTCTGTGTCTAGCTCTCTCGGGTTGCCTGTTTTATTTTTATTTTCAGCAACCACAGAGTGATACATGGGGAGTAAAGTGTTTGTTAGAGAAGTTGCCTGAGGTTTTTTGAAGAGACCAAGACAAGCAGCCTTTGTGCCTGCCTGGATGTGTTGTAGTCTGCTTTTGTCTGCTGCTGTTTGTTTAACAGAATAAGCAGAACAAAAGTTTTTAATTTGTAAATGATACAAATTGTTGTTTCAGAATCGAGTTAAGTGAGTGCAAGGGGTTACTTATGTATCCTAATGTTATGGAGTTATGCAGTTAACTGACATGGAGCAGATTTGCGCACTGCTTGTGCTGCTACAGCACTGTGGAACACGAAATAGATTGAGTACAAGAAGGGCTCAACTGGTGAACCAGATGATTGTTGTCAAACGTACGGCTTGGACAAGGCATCTGTAGCGCCTTTATTTACGTCATCATTAATTAATGACTAGAATGCACACGTTACGACTTATTTAAGCCTTAATTGTTTGCACTGCTTTAAGCAGTTTTCTTTACAGTTTTCAAGTACGAAAGTCTGCACAGTCTTCGGCTTATTCCAGCCTTAATTTTGTGAGCTGCCTTCTTCACACTCTTCAAGCACAAACTTCAACTTATCCAAGCCGAATATTTCGCGCACTGCTTTAAGCAGTCTTCTTCACACCCTTCAAGTAGAAACTTAGCTTTATTTCAGCGTTGCTGCCTCGAGCAGTTTTCGTCAAACTTCTCAAGTACGAACTGCTGTCCAAACAATTACTTAGCCTTTGGCTTATTTAATAAAGCCGCATTATCCCAGCGCTACCTGCTACCACAAAAATTTCCAACCATTTAAGTAATTACCTGTAATTAATTCCGTAACAACAGCTCCGAAAGCGAAGATATTCAACAGCTAATCCTCCAAAAAAGATAAAGAGTGGGCAACAGACAAACAAGCCGTATAGATGCAACCTTGTGGCAAGCATTTTCGATACAATACAAAATATGTACATAATGGAACTGGCGATAATGATTACATACACCGGCAAAAGGAAACACAATCAGTCGTAAAGGAACAAGCCACCAGAGGAGGCAGAACTGAGAAGACATATGCGAGGAAGAGACACAGACCCTTTGAACATAAGAGAACAAAAACATCTGCCGTCACATGAGTGAGATGCAGCAGTACGAGGAACGTTGTTGTTAATGTAATCTAAACAATACCTGCTTGGGTCGCTGCTTTGTAGCCTCGACATTGCACCCGCTCAAACGCAATCTCGAATACCCGAACCCGAACCCAAACCCGCAGCAAGGCGCAAAATGCAGGGAAAGCAGCGCTAAGGAGAGCGAGCGAGGCGACGAGCGACCGCACAGCAGTCCAAGCCAAAACCAAGCCCAAGCCAACTCCAAACCTTAAGCAGTTCAATTGAGAACAATGAACCAACATAAATGCAACAAAAGCAAAGTGAAGCTTATTGACAAAGGGAATATGCCCAGAATAAACAGCAACGGGGCAGCAACAACAAGTGAGAGCCTGCACACACCAAAGGATAACAGGCACACACACACCCAGCCTCTGGCATCTTGCAGGTAGTCCGCATCTTGTATCTATCGACTTGTTCTTCGCCTTCAGTTCCCTGCTGCCACTTCCTCTCCTTTGCTGCTGCCTCTAATCCCTGCCCTGATGCCATGTGCAAAAACTGTGGCTAACAACAAAGAAATCCAGGCACTTACACTTGGCTTACTCTCTCTCCACACTGCAATTCTTTTCTCTCAAGCTGGCCAATTTTATGCATTCGACGACTATTTTGGGCTTCTTGGCTGTAGCTGTAGCTCTAGCTCTATTACCTGTTGTCAAAATGTTGCTGTAAGATGCGAGGGCTGATGAAGAACTTTGAGAATATTTTGGGGAAGTTAGTCTTGATCGAAGGAATCAAAATTCCATCATTTTATTTAGTCATACGACGTATTTTTACTACGGAACGAAATCTATATTGCAAACAAACAAGTTTTGATATGAAAAATATGCGCAGAATAGCTTTTTAATTGCATTCGCTGTTCCGAATACAAATGAAGGAATTTATACAAAAGATATATTAAATGTCAGAACAAGCGTTATTTGTGTCGATCGAGACAGGTCTCTGCTACACATCTGCTTACTAAGACTACAGCGATTCATCGCATAATCTCCAAGGCTGAAGTAAATTTCTTAACATTTTCAAAAGTATAATTTTATATAATTATTTGCAATATCCAATCTTGTTGATGTTCGCGACAGACGTGAAAATTTAAAAATAATAAAGCGCCTACCTAGAGTTTAAATTGCTTTATACCAAAGTCCAACAGCACAAAATATTATCTCCCAAAAATTACAATTAGCTTTGCCGTGATTTTAGGAATATTAACTTTTTGATGTCGTCGCGTGTTTAAGTATATTAATTATTCCTACAATAAAAAATTCGATTTTAAGCCACACAACAAGTTCGTTGGTACCATATCATCATCTTCAAGCAAATAAATCATTTTATTTGTTTTTAGAAGATCGCTGAGTGATACTGAAATATAGCAAAATTTCAAAATAATTTTTATGTGATTTAACAGCTTGTGAATTATAAGATCTATTTTAAAAGGTATTTGGCATAATGCTTTTTCAACGCATTCCGAAAAAGTTTATTTTTTTTTTTAATACAAATAAACGGCTATTTTTGCTTATAGGTGGTTATAAATGTAAAATGTATGTAGACTGTAGAACTACCAGAAGACTACAAGAATTACAAAAGCATTGCGTAAAGTGTCGTACTACAACTACAATTTCTTTTGAACTCGATCAGTTTTTAAGTTAATTTCCAAAACAGGGTTCCTGCCGTGGAGAAATAGAATAAAGTGGAATATATCTCTCAATTGCCAATGAACATTTTTTTTTCGATCAAATATTTATTTCAAAAAAAAGTTTGTTTTTTTTACCATTATGTTTGAAATGCAACATTATTGAAGTGATCACCTAGCTCACGTAGACCTTGTTCCGAAACAGGCAATTTTCGATGAAGTTGGCGCACATCTGGGATGGTACTACGGCCATAACTTCACGATGTTGTCGTTCAAATATTTAATAGTTTGTGGACGGGTTGGCGTAGACTTGATCCTTAGCGTAGCCCTATAAAAAAAGTCCAAAGGGTTTAAATCACATGATCTTGATGGCCAATTGGCAACACCAGAACGCCAAATTATGCGTCCTTCAAATTTTGTTCGCAATTTGGCCATATTTGGTCGTGTTGTGTGGCGCTTGGCGCAGTTCTGCTGAACCCACATCGAAGCATTCGGGTCTACATCAGTATTTTCGGTTGAACGTCCAACACGATAGTGCACAGGTCTCACGATGTCTGCTACGTAGGCAGTTCGTTCGAATTTTTACACAAGATATCCAATTTTTTGCGGTGTTGCTCGTCCATGACGACTAAAATCTTTTCGTAATGCTCGAAAAATATTCATCGGTTTTTTACCATTTTTGTAGCATAATTTCATAAAATTAACACGTTGTGCCAAAACGAATCTTATTGTAAAATGGTCAACATTAAACTCACTATATGACGCTTTGGTCGGCAGATATGTCGGAACAGCTAACAAGCGCAGGGTGTGTACTTTTGAAAGCACGAAATGGGAAAACCCTGATAAGATGATATGATATGATATGATATGTCAAGATGATATGAGATGTACTAGACTGTTTTATCGCTTTTTAAAAAATATTCTCAATGCCAAGACTTTGTTTTAAACTGGTAAAATGGTTGCGTTGTTAATCTGCTATTATTCTTGTAAAATAGCCAGAAGAAAATAAGTCAAATTCTCGTAATATAAATCTTTCAAACCTCGCTACAATATCGACAAGGAACTGAGACAGAACTAAACTTTTTGCATATTTTGATCAGTTGCGAGTTCAATTTAGCATTCATTAAGTTGAATTTCTTTATTTTTCCCCTAAGTAAACAATTGTTTTACTTAATGCCAACTTGTTGAGCTACCCTCGCAAACAGTAGTATGTCGTGCATTGTGAGTTCTGGGCTTTGTGTCCATTGTTGTTACCATCATCAGGCTCATCATTATCATCATCTGTATGGTTTTTGTTGCTGCCGATGCTGCTGCTGCGGTGGAGTGAGTCCATCAGCTGTCAATAGACTTAAAGCAACAACTACAACAACGAGCACAGATCTTTGTACACCCTTGTACTCCCCTGTCTTCCCTCGTCCGGGGTCTGTTGTCTGTCAAAGTATTGTCATGTTTATGCTCTTCTTAGCCTTTTATAATTGCTGTGCACTTTGTTGCCAAGTGAGTAAATACTCTGCCAGTGTGTACACACATATAAAAAGTAGAAAAAATGTGCTTGAGAGAGAGAGAGAGAGGGGGACAGAGAAAACAAATATTATGCACACTGATTGATGATGAGCTGTAGATTGTCGGTGTTTATTAGCGTGAGACAGATTCTCAATGACGGTAATGTTGTAATTGATGATGCAAGTTCAAATGTCAGCACTGAAGAGTTGTTGTTAGCCAAGTCGTAAACTCGTTATGAAATACCTGTACGGTTTGACCTTTAGGTTTGTGTTCGAACATTAACCACCTAAAGATGATATGCCTGTCAAAGTGTTAACCAGGCGTAACGCAATTATTTGCATCGGATACGTGACACAGATTAGCAGACATTTCGAATGAATGAAGTTATGCAGCACGTGAATCTCTCTTCTTCAAGTCCAACATAATTTGTGCACAGAATTGTCATATTAAAATGCATTGTAACTTGCTATTGACATGAGCAGATTAAGCCATTTAACTAAGGGAATTAAATCTTAATTAGTTTTTCAACTGAAGCTGTCCTATGCAATAAATTGGCGTTTAGACGTGTTTCACTATGCACTTATGCTGAATGGCATAGTTGTGCTGCCATCGAAGGTGATATATGTCGAAGTTTAAGTTTTTTTCTTTACTCATTTTGTTGGGATGTA
This sequence comes from Chymomyza procnemis, assembly GCA_035046065.1. NCBI lineage: Eukaryota > Metazoa > Arthropoda > Insecta > Diptera > Drosophilidae > Chymomyza > Chymomyza procnemis. Next base: position 4,111,333 of record JAWNOJ010000026.1, read on the forward strand.
GAGCAGCGGTCAACTCTATAACTTTTGACAACAATTACAGAACATCCAATGTCATACCGCGTTTTAAAATTCGATATCGATTTGAAGAATTTTCCGTCTTTGCAAGACAGTTTATACCACAATAGTTCATACCAAAAGTAGGCGCTGAAATTGTAACAAAATAAGTTCTGCATTGTTAAAACTTAATCTGCCTTTCGTGCAAAAATTAAAGTTAAGTGCGCCCGTTGATAACACTTTCCTCTTTGTTTGGCCATCACAACCCGTTATCGGGTTACAGCCAACTTTACTAAGGCTCGTCAGGCGCCCCTGCTTTGCGCGGGCCTACTCCAGTTGGTCACTCCAAGTGAAGTTAGGTGCTCTTCCACTTGGTGTTTCCATCTGAGTTTAGGTCGTCTCCTTCGTCGTCTATCATTAACTTTCCTATCGAAAACTTGGATGATGGAGCTTCTCTACTCTTGCGCCACGTTCCAAACAAAACATTGCGGTCGTGCAAGCCAGTGTTGAGAAACAGCAGCGAACATGGAGCGAGCTTCTCAGAAGTTGGGCATCGCGCGGAACACTCTTCGCCGCATAATTCGTATCGATTTGGAGATGTTTTCATACAAAATACAAAAAGCGCACAAACTTAATCCAGCTAATAAATCGCGTTGGGTCAATTAAGCCAAAAGGATCATTGAAAAGATTGAGAACGAACTCGACTTTTGGAAAGATAATAATCATGTCAGAAAAAAGCATATTTCACATTAAAAGTAAGTGTTCTATGCAACGAATATTCCTTAATTCATTAAAGAACAGCCTCTGTACGTTCACAAGTGACTATTTATATGATAATCGGTAACTATTTTTTCGAGACAATAACGGATCAACGTTCACTAAAGATCATACTGTGAGGTCTTCCCCTCATCCCTGGGGGTCTACCGGCGTAACCTAACCTAATGAATCAACGACAACCGTTAATGGCGAGCGTTATCGAACAATGATTACAGATTTTGGGATATCAATTATTCGTGAAAATGGTTTGAATGACTTCGGGTTTCAATAAGCTGGCGTAACATGCCGAACTGCACGTCAAACAATGGATTTGAGACGAGTCATATGGAAAAATTATGATTTTGACTGGCCACCGAGATCACCCGAACCAACGCCTGCAGACTTTTTTGTGTGGATATTCGAAATCCAAAGATTACGCTAATAAGCCAAGATCCAAAGTCCAACTCAATGGACAGCACACGACGCAGCCATTTGGATCGATACGTTGGCCAAAATAATAGGAAAATATGGAAAAAATGTGCTCAAGGCCAAGGGTGCTCATTTATGTGTTTTTATATGCCAAAATTGGCTTAAACGTAACTCCTTGAAGCGACATGAAAACAAAAAAATTTCCTTCATTTAACTTTTTTCATAAACAAAAGCTTCCATTTTAAGTGGCCTAACCTGTATTAATCATGCACAGTCCTAAAATATAAACTTCAGTACCAACAGCCAGCATCTATTTAACTAAAGTTGATAATTCAAATTCCGGTTTGAGTTTACGTGCGAATTCTGTTTATAGATAACATCAATTGCCAATTTCCTGCTCTAGTTCTGCCGGCAACTGCTTCAATATAATTTTCTTCGGAAGTTTCTGATGTTGTTTATGTGTTGGGTACACACTGAGTTCCTTTTGCCGTTTTACAACACTAATGCGCCTGCAAATATGCTACGCTTATTCACAGCGCTGCCCACACACACACAAAAAGAGTATCTACACACGCATCTATATACTTAATAAATACATATTTATTTATAAATTTATATACCTGGAGCTACACAATCCGAGAGTTTTACGCAGTGCGTCAGGTTATTGCAAAAAAGCTTCATTAAAATTTTACAGAGTTGCGTTGTTATGGCAACACTGGCACCACATCTGGAGTGCGAGTCTGGGAGTGGGTGAGCATCCACATCCATGTGCCTGCACTAAATCTAATGATGGCCATGTCAGTTTGGTTTAATTCACGTTGCCATGGCAGTGAATGGGAGTACGTACGCGGGCGTACACGGAGAGAAAAATTGCGGTGAGATTTCGTGCGGTAGGAGTTGGACAAAAAGAGAGAGCAAAGTTTATAGTAAATATTTGGATGGAGCATTTGGGAGAGTTGCGTTATAAATGCAAGAGAAAAAAGGATTGGACTTGTGGTCTCTTGCTCTTGTTATATGAGTGAACATTATAGAATGAAGCAACTTACAAATTCGAACAGAAGTTATGAGGAGTTATGCAACCAAATAAGTATTTTGTAGACATTACAGCCTCAATATCGGGACATGGATGAAGGAACTTACAAATATAAATAGTTTTGAAGGATAATAAAATCTGTATAAACTCAAGTATTTTGGAGACATTAAGGCTTAAGGATCAGGGCATTGATGAAGGTACTTACAAATTCATTCAAATGTTACTACGAGGGATAATGTAATCTATCCGAACACAAGTATGTTGCAGGCGTTTAGACTTTGGGATCTGGACATGGAGGAAAGAACTTACATATTCGATTATAAGTAGGATTGAAAGACTATATAATTTGTATAAGTAGAAGTGTTTTGAAGGCATTAAGGCTTCAGGATCAGGTCATTACTCAAGGAACTTATAAATTCCATCAGAAGTAGTTATGAAGAATAATATAATCTGTATAAACAGAAATATTTTGCAGAGGCTTCGGTATCCGTACATAAATGAAGGAACTATCAGAAGTAGCTATGAAGGATAATATAAACTGTATAAATAGAAGTATTTTAAGGCTTCGGGATCCGTGCATATATGAACAATCCGTGATGAAGGCACTTATAAATTCCATCAGAAGTAGTTATGAAGCATATGTAATATAATTTGTATAAATAGAAAAGTTTACAACTTACAAATTAGATCAAAAGAAGGATAATAAAATGTGAATAAAAAGAAGGTTTTTGCAGGCTTCGGGATCCGGTTCGAACAAATTTAATCAGATGTCATTATGAGGAATAAAACAATCTGTTGAAAAACAAGTATTTTTCAGACGTTTAGACTTTGGGATAGACACTTCTATATTTGAATTATATGCCTAGGTTTTGAAAAACTTTGCTTTTGAATCATTTCCGTACTAATCCCAAGTTGACCTCGGAAACCAGCATGGGTATAAATTTCGCTTATAATCAAGTTACATATTGTTCTTGATCCGTCCGAAATGATTCTGTAAGCAGTGATTCTGTTAAACAGTAGTATTTTACAGATGTGAAAACTTCGGCATCCATGCCGAACTTGCAGAATTTAATCAGATGTAATGAGGGATAATACAATTTGTTGAAACATAAGTACTTTGCAGACGTTAAGGTTTGAATGGTCATTTAAGAAAATAGAGGCTATTCGTGGAATTCGAAGACTTGGACTACTACTACTAAAGAGATTCTGAAACATTCCCAAGTTTATGTTGAAGACCAGCAAAAAGTGTGTTATTTGGCCACAAATAAAACAACTGAAGTTCGGATTCCAAAAACTGCCGACATCCTCGAGCGGAAATTTATTTTAGGCTGAACTTCATATATATTTCGAGTGACATTATTGTTTTACCTCTTCTGAGTGGAAATTAAGAGAAAGTGAGCTGAGAGTGCAAAGTACAAAGAGCTATCCTTACAGTCTAGATAAAAAGTTTGCTTACATTAAAAGAACTATCCAAACACATGGATAGAAACTTCTCTTTTATAAATCAAATTGCCGTATTACAGCTTCCCTGCAATGATTTTTCTTTCTCTCTGTGTAGTTGTAGGTATATTTCTTGTTATGTCGAGAGTTAGCTTGACTTGTGAATTGTAAAATGGTTCTCGTATTTCTCGGGAACTTATTAACTTTGTTGGTTTGTTTCTGAGTGTTTGTGTGTGTTCGTTTGAGTGGCTCATTAGCCGTCTGATGGTCTGCCAAGTGCAGCTCGGGGGTTTTTTTTTTTTATTGTTTTCGCCACGCTTGACGGATTCATTTTACTCTAACGGTAACTACTACTTGCAGTTTAAATTGAACTACAAGAGGTGTGTGTGTGTGAGTCTACAAAGATTTGAGCTATGTTTTGTTCCTAAGTTCAGTTTCAAACCGAACACATTGAACACCGCCGGGCACGACTGCTGACTGCTGACAGCTGATCCATTAGACGTTGTTCTGCTCCTGACAGAGACGGTAACATATACTCACTCCCGTGCACACACGCACCCACACGCTGGCAAAAACATGGACACGTTGCTCCTGAATGCAGCTTTGATTTCAACTTATACCTAGTGATGAGTATAATACGTGAGCGCGATTGAAAAGTCACGAGGATAAAAATGCTTCTAAAGATTTGGAGATGTTCAAACTTTTTGAATATGGATTATAGGCTGTTTGACTGATTTATAAAAAATAAAGTAATGAAAACTTTGGTTGGCGAAACAAATTGTGGCTTTTATAAGAAGCCGATTCGAAAAAGTGAACCCTTTGAAAGAAAATCAGAAATTACACGATTCGTGTTTGTTTTAAAATTAAGACCGAGACAGATTCTTTGCAACTATATCGGTTTTGTTTTTTTTTTTTTCGACCTGAAATTATTTTGCCCGTGATATTAATTTCATTCGCATAATTTTTCACTTATATCGTAATTGTAGAAAAAAATTAGAAGGAATAAACTAATATAGACTTGAAAACACAATTTTATTTCAAAGATTTTAGAAATCTTATAATCTACAAAAAAAAAAAAACGGACACGAATAGAACAATTGAACGTTAGAACCCTGAAGGAACCATCAAGATTAGCACAGTTCGAGGAAGAAATGGAGAAACTGCAGATAGCGATAGCTGGCATCCATCCACAAGGCAGTAGACGGATCGGAAGACCCAAGGCAACCTGGAGAAGATCCATCCTCCAAGAACTGATCCAGGCGAACACATGGGACAGAGCTAAACAGACGGCGCAAATTAGGGTTCGATGGATGGCTCTTGTAGAGGCCCTAAGTTCCCAAGCGGAAAATAGTCTACAGCATTGGCACGCGACCAGAAAGTTAACCCCACCAAATACTGATCTGGAACAAGACACCTGAGTTTTTTTTGAGTTCATATTTCAGTTGCCAAAATCGTTTGACGTAAAATTACTACCACTAATCGGCTTAGAGTCGACCTTGATAGCTTTCGTTCTTCAATTGATTACGACAAGGGCAGTTAGTTGAACTTCCAGCTGGTCTTTCCATATGTGTCTTGGTTCTCGTGTTCATCTTCTTTTTTGTCGGGTTTTGCAACGAAAGCGTCTTCGTCCATACGAAAGATATGGCCGAGGCAATGCAGATGGCAGATTTTTAAAGAGATTTTATAATTCACAAGCTATTAAATCAGCATATACCTATTTTTATACTCATGTGTCTCGTGTTAGTTTGCTATATTGATTCAAAGAAAATGAGATCCAGGAAAACATCTAGCTAAATAACCGCGTAAATTCGAATCCACGTATCCGAGTGCCGCTTAAAACAAAGTATAGATGTATACGTTTAAAATTTATAAATTTATTGAAAAACTCGTATGCCAAAGTTAAGAAACAAACTCTCAAGTATATTTTTTGTTTATAGTTTTCAACTGAAAGTTGTTTTATTAATATGATAATACGATAAAGAGATTAAATAAATAAGTTATTATTAACTTAACTGGGTTGTGTAGACGCCTTTGGGTCTGCTCGTACCGTTAAGTGTTTTTGAGCGTCTACCAAACTAACACTTGGGAATGCATAACATCTTCATTTTTATGCAAATTTATGCTGATCTGCTCTTATTCTGAAAAATGTTTGTGCGCGGCTTTAGTTTCCTAAACAACTTCTCATATTAAATGTAAATATATTCCTCTATAAGTGGACAACCTGCAGTTAGCAGCGCACGGGGCGTGAAGCCATTAAACGTCATAGGGGCCCAACACGTGCATATCACTAATTGAAACTTTATGCATATATACCCAGCCATTGTCTATGCCAACTAACTCAACGAATCCATGTACTCTCGGGCAAATCAATATATATGCATGCGGATATGTACACACTCATCCTATACAAGTGTGTACACACTGCTGCGTCTGTCATTTAGCCCCGCATTGTGCGCATTTTTCAGCACTGTTTATTGACTCGACTAAACATACCAAAAAATACGTTGATGCTGATGATGATGACGACGTGGACAACGACGACGACTCTTGTTTTTGGAGTGAAGGGGGGGGGGGGCCGGCCACACTGGCTGAGTGAGTGCCATCTCGAGTTGTGCATTCCATGCATTCGGTTTGCTTTTTACACGGTCAGGGCCATGGCCAAAAGCAATTGGCTTGCTCATAAGAATCTTGAGCTGATGATGTGGCTCAAGTTTCCAGCAGCTACCAACTACTGCTGGGTAGGTAGAGTACGGTAAGGTAAGGTAGGGTAAGGTAGGGAGTAACTACCTACCAAACCGACTGCTGTTCTTCAATTGCATTCAAGCGCATCTAAAAAGGTACTTTGCTGCAGTTTAAACGCCGCTCTACCCGATACGCCGCACGGACGAACGGACGGTCTCTCAACCTGGTTGGTCGGTCGGTCGGTCGTTCGGTGGATGGATGGATGGGTCTGCTCGCTGGTCGGTCGCTTTTCATGATCATTTGTTGCGCAAAATTATTTCACATTAAATGTGGGAATTCTTGTGCACATTATGTCCAAGTGTTTTTGTCCCTTTGTTTCCCTTTATTTCCCGTCTTTGTGAAGGTATTTCCGCCGCCCCCATTGACGTCTGATTGAATTACGTATACAAGATATTCGCATTGTTGTCTATAAGCTTGGACATTTGTAATTGTTGGATATGTTAACATGTATTATTATTATAACAATAACATTTTATTTCGTTTTTTTTTGGTACGATTTTAATTGGCTAAACCGAATTTTGTTTTGTCATTTCAGGTAAATATGCAAGTCATACATATTCCCCCCAAAAACCAAAGCAGTTTTGGTAGTTTTTATGCGGGCTTTGAAGTCAAGTTTGGTAACAAATTGTTTGTGAGTACAAAAAATAAAAAGAGTTTTGGGATAATTGTGTAGTAGTACTACTTGAAGGCGCGGCTTTAATGTGATTTGAGTTGGGGAAATTAGCGAAAGAGGCCATGACAAGCCACTTGAAGCTTTTCGAATTATTAAAGAGTAATTATATGACAATTATAGAAGAAACGAGCGCAAAGCTGGTTGGCATAAAAATTATACTTACAATTTCGGCAAATTAAGAGTTGTTACGTTTGTGTAGAAAAGTAATAATCCTGATAGAGATTTGTAAGAAAGACAGCTGTGAGATGATGGATTATTTTATACAAAATTTTTCTAGCTATAGAATGAACACCTGAATGCATAACCCAATTATATGCCTTCATTTTGCAATAAAGCAAACTCCAAGATTCCGAAACTTTTAGCAACTTTAAAATGCAGAAAGGTGTTTTCTCGGAATTTTTCTATTCGAATGATACTAGAAATTAACAAGCTTTAGTTTCAAGTAGGTAAACTACGAAATTTAAGCATTTTTCACCTTTAACTAATATTTCAAACCCCTGACTTTTCATCAAATTTTGCCTTTTTTTAATGCAAAAATTTTCGGTTTCAAAACGCTTAAAAAAGTCGTATGACACAGTAAATTTTTAAGAGAGGGAGATATGAGACTAGAAATTTTGAAGCTTAGATTTCAATACGACAAATTCCCAGATTTAGGATTTTTTTCATTATTTAATAGATATTTTGGACTTTTCAACATATTTAAGCAATTTTTTTAGATTTCTTTTGTGTAAAAATATTCGATTTCAAATCACTAGACACAACATTAGAGCATTTTTTTATTATTTCAATGATAATCAAAATGCGCAGTGTTTAGGTTTCAATAACGCAAACTCCCAGATTGAGGAAAAAAACATTTGGTTTCAAATCACTAAAAAAAAATTCGCTGCGACATTAGAGATTTTTTCTGTTATTTAAATGAAGTGGGCCTCGGTAGTTTAGTGGTAACGCACTCGCCTCTAAATCGAAAGGTTGGTGATTCGATCCACCCTGACATAGACGCTATTTTCCTAAGAAAATTTCTAACTAAAAACACCGGCGTTTGAATTCGGCTATAAACTGCAGGTCTACGTTCTCTTCGAATAGCTATTAATAGAGATATTTCCATGTGGCGCCTTTGGAGCGAAACTTCTGTTCCAAAATTTAAAAAAAGTCTACTTAAGTTACGTTTATTTTTTAAATTTCTACCAAAAGGTGAATAGAAAACAATAAGAATTCTTTACTATTATTTTTAAAGTAAAAAAAATGGAAAAGATTTAAACTTTTCCCAACGCATACAATTTGAGCCTGTTTTCTACGATCGAAAAATAAATTAGGTTTCAGTATATTTTGTTTCATGCAAAAAATCGCAAAATAAATCAGGTGTCTGTGTATTCTGTTTAAAATTCCGGTATTTTTGAAAACCTAGATGAAGTTGATAATGGATTTTGTTCATAATCGTTTAGTAGTTGGAATTCATATTAGGTTTCAGAGTTTTGATAGCCTAATGAAACTCTAGGTTTTACGTAGGATTCATGCTAAACATGAGCTGAAAATACATATAAATAGGTTGCAGCTATTTCAATCTACATTGAAGCCTACAATATCTTTTTATAACTGGAATCGTAAGTTCCCCCTTATTGTTTTGCTTTTATGTGCAACTATCTTTTTTATTGCAAGTTAAGATCTTCATGCAAAACACAAATTGTAAGCGATAAGCAACGTTGCTAGATTATTACTATAACACGTCTTTAAAAGTCAAAAGAAAATAAAAAGAAGCGTAAGCCGAGTTACAAGTCTGGATTTTTGAATCCGCACCTTGAAAACAATGAAATTCAGAAAGTAGCCAAAGACGTGAAAATAGATTTGGGCAATCCTTAGAAGCACGCAAACGTTGTTCTTGAGATGACACTCATATCTTCACAGTTGATTTTAGATGAGACGATAGATGAGACACAGATTTTTATAGCATCAAAAATCTTCTGAAATACTATAGTATTCTTGCCAAATTTACCATTGAATGATAATAGTAAAGAGTATATTTGTAGAAGTTATCAGTGATGGATAAGCAAAAAGACAATCGATTTTGGAGTTAATTGCAGCAAGTTGCTTGATTGTCGGTAACATTTCAATCGTAATCGTAAAAGCACATCCAAAATACTATCTTGAAAACTGAAATCCAGAGAGTGACACTTAAGATGCATTTGGCTTAGAAATCGCTGAATTTATTTCGGGCGTAGTCTCAATCCTCAGTAACACGCAAAAGTTGTTTCTGTTTTGATTTTATAATTATAGAAGAGACGACTCAGATCTGCATAGCGCGAAAAATCGTCTAAAATACTATAGATTCGTTGTACTCGGCATCACTGATAAATAAGCAAAAAGAAAATCGATTTTGGAGTTAAATGCTGCAAGTTTTTATGACATGTTGCTTGATTGTTGGTAACATTCCAATGGTAATGGTAAAAACACTTAACTCTTTAGTTATAGCCAATATAATATTTTAGAACTCCCATTAGAATTACTCCTAAAAAAAAATCACAAATCATGACAAATCACTTTTCTATTAGACAAAATTTAGTTATGCATCGTGCGGCGATATATGTATTTTCTATTCGAATAATTAGCTGTAGGTAATAACATTCAGAGACAACATTAAACCCGAGCAAAAAGGCCAAGTTTAACGACCCCCAACCGACAACAACAACAACCAGACCAACTCTGCGTGGTTCTTAACGGGCATTATATGCCCTATTTGACTGTGGCATATTTTATGCTATTACCGTCCATAATTAACTCGAAACTTGGCTAACACACAAAAGGCGCACAGCACATGGTCGGCCGGTGGGTACTACTAGTACTCGGGTAGTTCCGGCAAAGAGATTTCGAAATGTTGAAGTTAGAAGTGACTGACAGACTGGCTGGAGTTACCAAGTGTACCGACTGACTGCTTATTTATTTATTACGCATTTTGAAGAGCCAACCATACTCCACACACAAATAAACATTAAATTGCTTCATAAAATAAAAAATAAAAAAAAAGAAACAAATCCCAAAAAAAAAAATGAAGAAAGACGTTGTCGTAGACGTAAAGACGAGAAGTTTGATGTGGAATAAAACTAATTTCTTTCGTAACGCTTTGGAGCTTGCCTGCCCTAAAACACAGCGGAACGCCAACACACAAACGGCGGACGCCTTTGCTAGACGCAGACCAAAGCGGAGCAGACCAGCCCCGGCAAAGAGTCACCCATTTTGGCCCCAGGGGAACGACACAAAGCAATCAAAGCGCAGCGAGGCGACCGACTTTGCCGGTGCTATGGTCAACGGCTTGGAACCAAAAAATAACACAGAGAGCGACCCAAAGTGCGGGGCTACACTGCCAGTCAAAAGCACAGCAACAACTACAACAACAAGAGACAGCCATAAAAACGAAAATACTTATAGACATCCCCACAAACAAACGAACACATAAATACACTTACTTTCCTCACACACACACGCCACAGTCTCAAACGAACTCACAAATAACGTAACTGAAATTACTTTCGTGTAGGATACTCTTCCTAGCGCTACTATGCACTAGTGCGGTGCTACAAAGGTTTTGAGGAAAAGAAATAGGTTTTCCGATTTCTTCTTATATTTAATCTGCTTAAACTGGATATCTATTTGATTCTGAATGCAAAATCAGCTAAACAAAGCTTCTTAGAGCACCATAGGAGTTCCATGCTTGTTTCCGTCAGACACAGTCTATCTACAACGTATCTGTACAGTTCGTGGGGTATCCTTGGGCTAGTTTGATGAACTCCGTCGGAGTGCTTACATGCCATATATTGCTCAATTACTTTTTCGTAGATGATACACAAAGAAGAAGAATTCTATCTAGAAGATAGCATTCATAAACACATCTTGTAAGTAGTCCATTGGGCAGATTCGAAGTTTAGAGTAATTCGTAGATTTTGTTTCTGAGAGATACCAAATGTGTCCAGAATTCGTGGCACGCCTGGCCGAGTTTTGTGAACTTCGCCTGTGTTCTTACATTCCAGGTTCTGATTTTTGATTTTCTCTATTATTGTATTATATTTGTATCTAGATGATATAAAAAATGTAAAATACGTCTACACATCGAATAAAAACATAGAGCAGATTTGATTTGAAGTTTACGCTGATTTCTACGTCTTTTTTTTGAGAAAGACCGTACACGCTGGGACTTCGCCCAAGTTTTTATCTATTCTTCTTATTATTATATTTTTTTCTGTATAATAAACAAAGGCAAAATCTGTTTAGACATTGGAACTTAGAGCAGAATAGTTGCTTCCAAGCAATTTCTGAGAGAGACCCAATTTGTTGTGTTACGGATTTTGCACTTACAGATCTGAAGTGTGTACTGTCTGAAGGCTACCTACGACATAGCTATCGTACCACTTGGAGACTTTATATCCGTATTGTTTCAATACATGTTCCCTTTAAGAAAAGAGAAAAATATTAGAATATCCTCTAAGGTAATTGAATTTTTGCATTGCTTTCTAAGATTTATATGCGTTCCCGCAAATAATGCAAACTGCCGATTCGTATACAAATCACTTCTAAGAAGCGCATAGGCCTGATTCGAAGTTTAAATTCGGAATTCGGAATAAAGAAGATATTTATGTTAGAGAAAGTACAAGTATTAAAGCAACTAAGTAAAGTGCATACCTAAGTCGACTACTTTTAGACTCTAACCGCGTTCGACTAGTTATATTCGTTGTTTATACAATTGTATTCGTGTGTGTGTGAGTGCGCTTTGACATTTGTGGGTTAAAAAAATAATTACACGAATATTTATAGACTTTGAGCAAAGTTCTCGAGCTCTGGAACTCTGCTATCCACGTGTGTGTGTGTGTGCGCTAAGTTAAGTGCTCTTCAAAGCCCCAAGTTTTGGCAGTGCCAGAGCCTAGCCTTAGTTGCTTTTAACCAGCCAACAATAATAACAACAATAAAATAAACAACAGTTACATGAGCTGTTGTTGTTGCTGTTTTTGTGTTTTATGTAGATGTACATTGGATTATGTACACCCCGAAAGCCAAGTTTCGAAAGACGTTTTTGGCGGTCAAGCAACTTCGTTACCAACATTTTCGTGTTTGATATTTTTATTCTGCTTACTTGTCCTAACCCAACGCACGCAGTGAATTTTGGTCTAAATATTTTAACGCTTTGGATTTGTGATAGCCAAGCGGTACTTGAGATTGTTTTTATGATATGTATACATGGTAGTTGGGGGGGGGGTACAGTGAACACTGTATGAATGAACTCGTGGGATCGTTGAGAATGAACCTATGTTCGTCTAGTTGCACCAAAGTTGTTGCACTTGAAGACTTACTTTCCAACTTTAACAGTCTTGCGCTTGCGCCATTTCTGATAAATTTGTTATCTCCAAATATATACTTGTAGATTGCCCTTTGGGCCCAGATAATGAATATATTTCAAACAGATATTTCTAGATTTTTGTAGGTTTATTTCAACTGTTCCGCTGATTGAAGCAAGTCGATGCTCTGGGAGATCTGTCTCACTAGCCTTTTGGGCACTTCAGGCAATTTTGTATTTTTCAAAAAGATACCGCAAGGTTTTCCGAAAATTTACTTTAATTTGAATGACTTGTTATAGGGTGGCTCATCTGTTTATCTGGTTGCTGCAGTCGTGCCCATTGGACACAGGCACATGGGTATATTTCAAACAGATACTTCTAGTTTTTCTGAAGTGTATGTTAGGAGGAGCGTGTCCACTATAGGGTGGGTCAACTGTTCTGCTGATTGAAGCATGTAGATGCTCTGGGAGATCTGTCTCACTAGCCTTTTGGCCACTGCAGGCAAATTTGTATTTTTCAAAAAGATACCGCAAGGTTTTTCGAAAATTTACTTTAATTTGAGTGACTCGTTATAGGGTGGCTCATCTGTTTGTCTGTTGCAGTCGTGCCCGCCCATTGGACACAGACAAATGAGTATGTTTCAAACAGATATTTCTAGATTTTTTGAGGTTTATTTTAAGAGGCAGGATATGGGGTGGGTCAAGTGTGCGGCTGATTAAAGCAAGTATATGCTGATAGTAGATATGAGGCACCTTATAGAGTAGGGTATCTCTTCGCACGGTTCTTTCAAAGTAGATTTACTATCCTACTTGGGCAGTCTTTTCATTGAACACAGACAAATGCGCACATTTCCAATAGATACCTCAAGATTTTCTGAAGTTTATTGTAAAAGTTTGGTTATAGGGTGGGTCAACTGTTCCGTTAATGAAATCAAATTTGCTGCTTTTGAAGGTCTAGTATAGTTTTTTTTTCTTTGGATACTTCAGACAAATTGGTATATCTCAAGGCAGGTGTTTGTAGTTTTTGTAAAATTTATTTTTTATATGAGAAGCGTCAGTTTTTGTGACAATATGGGGTGTTTGTCCGTTAAGATATAGGGTGTCACATGTTTCTCTAGTTGCTACAAAGTGAATGCTTTTGAAATGCATACATCGAGTCAAACCAACATTATTATTACAAAGTGAATGCTGTACCATATATGTCAACCTATAGCCCATTCTATATCTTCATTTGTATCTGTGCTTATCTAAAGGATCAATATGCCTGCAAATTATTTGCTGAAACAGTTCTGGATCTATAGTCTCCCACATTATCATTGAAATGGTAAGCTGACTGCAGATGCTACTTTACTTTACTTACGAATGGATCTCTAATTCGACTTACTTATACTTCCTGAAGCTTTTTCATTTTGATACGCGTTGTTTCCATGGATTACGCATAATTTAGTATTGTTAAGTAGCAACAGCTCTTCGACGCCCTTGATATAAACGCTTCTTTTTTGAGTCAACGTCAATTATTTTGTTTTTCGACAAATCCAAAGTCCAATGGGCTTTTCTGCATCAGCAGTTTCAATCCAAAGCACCTGCTTTCACTTCCCAATAAAAAGTCATTGATTTTACATTTAAGCGCAACACATCATTCCGGAAAAACCCATTTAATATACTCCAAAAATTATATGTTACGTTTGGCTGCACATGTCACCCATTAGTAGCCCTAATTGGGCATTGAATCATTTTACGAGAAAGCCATGCGGCTTGGCCCAGACGCGTCATCAGTGCTTATAACTCAACTCGGACTCGTATCCCATATAAATATAGTGTTTCTGCACACGCTCGTCAAGCATGTTCTGATTGAAAATGAGCTCATGCAGCTACGCAGGAATAGACCACAATTCCCGTGTAAGTCCCGTGTACCGCACAGGGGTGCAAAATCGCCACGAAACCTGAAACGTCGCCAAATCTCTATTGCGATTTTATAGCAGACCACGGCTATCTGTTGACAATCTTAATGTGTGTGGAAATGTGCCAAAGCCAATTCTATTACAAAAATCCAAAAAAATAAGGTCAGAGAATGGGTATTATCTTGTCAATTGACCCTCGAGCATAGGGAGAATAAGTAAACGGTGCTGGTGGTGGATAATAAATACCTTGGAGTATTGAATACAAGCAACAGATACAACATAGTTCTCGCTCGAAAACATTGTAACGCGCCATAAGTTGAGGGATTAATCCAACCGAGTACAGACGCATGGCCCTAATGTTGAAATGGACAGGAACATTTATCAAATTATTGTAGCAAAGTCAAACATAGATGATGATTTATTGTGAAGAAAACAGCATACCATATGTAAGAGCAGAGAAATCTAATTATTAATTGATGTACTACCTGGAATTAAGTGGCTGAAAGGAAGAAATGTAGGCGGTTGAATGTGTTTAGGTTGAAGGTGCGTTTTCAAAAGGTCAAGATAACAAATTAAGGTATTTTCTTGGGCTGGGGTGGTCGGATGAGTTATTTTTACTGACAATTTGCGTGAGTGAGCTTGGCAGGTTTTTTGCTTATTTTTGAAATGCTCAGGCTTAATTTGTTTCTTGGTTTTCTCGAAGAAAGTATATATACTCTCTTCGATTAATATAATATGTTAAAAATAGATTTATCGCCCCCTGAAAAAATCTACATGTACTAAATCTATTTAGAATACATTGTTTAACTTGTTTTAACTGCGTAACTTTTATTTGTTATATTTTTTTTTTCTAAATTTTCCATAGAAGGCGTAATGCCATGAGACCAGAGAGAAGAAAAAATTAAAATTGTACCGCTCTTATTGTAGGCGGTCAAAAAATATTCTTCATATTCTCCCTATTCTCATCACGATCTTACATCCTTTGCTCCACTTCAACAAAAACATCCACAAAATCTGATTCAAAGTAGATAAAACAATATTAGTGCTAAAATCGTAGAGTGTCTAAAATCTAACATTTAGTCTAGAATTGTGGTGTCAAAATACACAAAAAAAAGATTACCACTATCTTCGTTCTTTCTTCAACGAAATTAAATCCAAAAAAAAGCAAAATCTTTTTAGGGAAAATTATTCAAAACTAAAATAATTCGTCTACTCCAAAAACGAAGTCGGTCGAAATATACTACAAAATGATCACTATCATGTGCTTTGTTCCAGAAACTAACTATTTTTTATATTTATTTTGGGGAAATGACTCAAAATTAAAATAATTGGCCCACCAAGCAAACATAGTCACTTAAAAAATGCGCACAAATGCTCATTATTATCTTACATTCTTAGTTCAGTCCCATAGATACACGAAATATTTTTCGAGTAAATTACTTCAAATAAATTAAATTGGTTCACACTAAAATCGCAGGTGGTAAAAAAGAGCCAATGCTCATCACTATCTTACGTTCTTTGCTCAATTTAAAAAAAAAAAAGGAATCCATAAAATCTGATTTAAAGTAAATAATATAATAATATAATAATAATAAATAATAATAGAGTTTTTGCTCAACTCTAGGAAAATAAAGCCACAAAATCTTTCTCGGCATAATAATTTATAACTAAAATAATTGGTCCACCCTAACAACGTAGGTGTCTAAAATATGCCATGGGTATTATCATATTAGTTTTTTTTTCCAACAAATACATAAAATCTTTCTCAGGAAAATTTTGTAAAATAAATTCCATAAATAAATACTCATCATGATCTTACATTCTTGGCTTAACTCTAAGACATCAAAACCACAAAACAAACAAACTCTTTCTAGGAAAAATTATATGAAATTAAAATTATTGGAGCACTCTAAAAGCGTCGACGCTTAAAAAATGTCAAGTAATGCTCTTTGGGTTGTTTGGTCAACCTCAAGAAATCAGCTTCACAAAATATTTTTCGGGAAACTTATTCAAAATAAATGAAATTGGTCCACCCTTAACTCGCATGTGGTCAAAAAAGGCCAACAAATGCTCACCACGATCTGACTTTCTTTGCTCATTCTCAGGTAAACAAATCCCGTATACATAAAGAAAAACTTAATGAAAATTATACTCAATTAATACAATTATTCCACCCTTTCATCATCCACTTTTATATACCAAAAAATGCTCATCATGATCTTGCGTTCTTTGCTTAGATCTTTCAAAATAAATGTACGAAATACACAATATCTTTCTCGAAAAACCAATCATAAATCGACTTATTCGCCAAAAAAACTTTTAGTTCACGCATGGTATTTCTTATTTGATTACAAAAATAATCATTTTGAATTAAATCATATCATCTAGAACAAAGTTCATAAAATTAGCAAGAGCAACAATCGCCTTTGCTCCAATAGCGTTTTCTACAAAAATTTGGTCCATTCTTATTATAACCATATCAATGTTTTTACATTTTTACAATTATTGCTACTAAACTTGCGAGAAATCTATTTCATTCGAAAATTTCAACTTTTTTCTGTCTTACGAAGTTACGATTTGATACTACTAGCGTTATTAGTTAATCATTTTCGTCCGATTTATCGAGGTTCCACTGTGTCAGCAAACACATCATTTATTTGATGAAACTCTTGATGAATGCTTCAAGTTGGATTTGTATTTCTGCCAAGATGCGTGTTGGCGTTTGATGTCTCGCTTATTGCCATTTTTATTGTTGCCCAAAGTTTGCTTAATTTGCGACAACAACCATAACAAGAGTTCAAGAAGAGAATCAACGACTTGAGACTGAAGAAAAGCCGCAATAAGCTGGACAAATGATTGTTTTGCATGTCAAGCCAATGAACTCGAATCGTCCAACTATAATTGAAATTATATTAACGCGATTTTTATATTTTTAGATCGCGTAATTAAGCCAACGCTTACATGAACCGGGTCAAATCTACGCGTAGTTAGGAACTCATAAAGTAAATAATTGAGTTTGACTTTTATAGGGCCGACGATGGGTAGGGAGGGGTGGTCTAAGGCAGTGAAAAATACAAAGTAGTTTCAGTAAACTTCTACAAACTTTGTTATTTAATTTTTACGGAATAGTCTTCATTAGAGATCTTAAAAGTTTTTCTAGTACTCATATTTCATTTAAACTAACGCATCTCAGACTTTGTAGCGTCTGCCAGATGAGGTTTCCAGTTAGAGGTTTCTCAAATTTTTACTTAGAAATGAAAAAGAAAAGAATGAGACATATTACGACTATGATTCATAAACTATTACGAGATTGAGCTTGAACGATGGATAGGTAGGGGTGGTCTATGGGAGTGAAAAATACAATGTAGTTTCCGTAAACTTCTACAAATTTTGTTATTAAATGTTTACAGAATAGTCTTCATTCGAGATCTTAAAAATTTTTCTATTAGTCATATTTTTTTTTTAACTTCGTGTTCCAGACTTTGCTAGATAAGGTTCCCAGTTAAAGGTTTCTCAAATTTTTACTTAGAAATGAAAAAGAAAGAGAAATATTACGAATATTATCCATAAAACATTACCAGATTCAATATGATTCAAATCTTACTTCGAAACATAGTTAAGAAGCAATAAAAAATATTTGATTTTGTTTGGTGGGTACGGAGGTATGGTTTAAGATAGTGAAATACAACTTTTTATTAAATGTTTACAGAATAGATTTTTTAAAGATCTTAAAAGTTTTTTCACTTTTTGTTGAAACTACACTGACACAGAATTGATAACTTCTGCTAGATAAGATTTCCAGTTTCTGATTTCTCCTACTTTTGCAAAGAAAAGAAAAATAAATATTACCGAGATTATACGCAAACAAGTACGAAATTCAAGCTGACTCTGCCGCCTACTCATAATTATTGTGCATTGGACTTGCTGTTTTCAGCCCTGGTAGTTATTTCAACGAAATTGTTTTCATTTCAATATTTGACATAGCTTTTCAATAAAATTTCAAATATTTAATAGACTTTACTTCAAATATTTGTTCTAAATTGAATCTGTTTTTCTCTCATAATGAAATTCGAATTTTTAAACGATCAACCCTTTATATTTGGACTTAACTGCTCAAAATAAAATAGCTACGCTTTTTTAGTCTAAAGTATAATGAAGGAATATTCAAAATTAAATTTTCTTTTTATTCTTTATATCCCATATCTGTACAGGTAGAAAGTGTATACTATTGTTTGATTTTTGCAATAGTTGCAACGCTAAGTAGGAGGCGCGTGGGAGACCCTAGTTCTTACATATCCAAAAGCTTATCATCATCTCGGGTAGCGTTTGTGCCAAGTGCGTCCATTCGCTTGATTACCCAGAACTCATTGAAAGTAAGACCCAGAAATTTTACCGTAGAAGATTAAGTTTATCGATTCCTGTCGATTTTTTTTCCTATATCTTCGTAGTAAAATTTTGCAAATTACATTTAAAACTTTTAAGATTTTAACTTTGGCAGTGCTATGCGTGATATTTGTATTCCTCGTTGTGTTATAAATTAACAAATTCAGGAAATTATAGTAAAATATGCGCAAATTCCAAGTTCCTAAAAAAAGAATTTGTCTAAAATGCCTCACTTTTATGCATAAAAATATTTCACAAAATTACTTAGAAGCTGCCTGTGGCAAAGTTATGCATGATTGCCATGTACGCATTTACCTCTATAAGTGGAGGGTATCAAAAATTGCACCAAAAACAATGACCTCAATTCCGACGAATGGGATAAGAAATTTGTTCGATATTTTATTTGCTTTTGTCACGTACAGTTTCTCTCATTTCTCTCTCCATCAAACGATTACTTTCTCTTTATTTTTATGTTTTTGTGATTTCGGATGTCTTGGAAGTCAGTTCAAAATTCGTTAATTTATGCAGCGGAATGTGTTTATTTTTACTTTTTGCAAAAAATAACCAACATATATTTTACAAAGCAGATTATTTGCAAAATTATTTAACATCAATTTTTTTATATTTTTGTTGAAGTTGTTGTTGGTTTTGCTGCTGAAGCCAATTTAGCGTTTATTAGGCCAGCGGAAAAATTGTTGGTCAGCAATTTTTTGCAGTGTATTTGCTGTTGTTGTAGTGCCGCCCACTTTTTTTTGGAATGTTTGGTGTTTGACCTATTCCAAGTAGGCGGAAGAATGTAGAACCCCCATTGTATAGGTTCAATTTTTTTTATACTTTTTTCTGTGTGCGAGCGAGTGCGTTTGGGGACTTCAAAATCATAAAAATTTCTGCCTTTGCAGCACTTTTTTCTATAGTATTATAGTAATATTTGCATGTATATGTTCTCTATAAGCCCGACCGGCCAGTCAGTCCATTAAGTAGACTTTAGTTTATAGTTGTAAATGGCGTTTAAAGCTTTGCTTTTGGTAGTAGTATTTTTTTTTATTTCATTTTTAATTTATTTTTATTTTCCATTTGAATTTTTTGCATTAAGTTTCGCATTAAGCGGATTGTTTTATTGTTGGTTTTCAATTGTTGATTCATTATGTTGCTAAATTTTCAAAAAGCTTTTAAATTTTGTGAAAGCAATAATTGTGAAATTCTCTTACATGGCGCGATGGTTGGCAGAAACTGGAAATCCTCAGGTGTTATTTACATTCCCCATAAACCAAAACTACATACGACGACCAGGAGCGACTCCTTCTGCTGCAAGTTCCTTCTGTTCGAATTTTGGGAATCTTTTTGTTGCTGTTTGTAAACTTTTGGCTAGTTTTTAAGATCGCAGATAGATTTTGTTATAAGAAAAGTTAGTACGAATCTAAGCTCCCCTGTTTTTCTGTAAGTTCTTAAATTTTTTCTAACTTTTGCTGAACTTACTTGAAATAAGGAGATCTTGCGATTAAAATATTCGGTATTTTTGTGATATATTATGGAACTATTTTATGATATTCGTGGGTTGCAGAATATAAGGTATTAAATATTTATGAAAATCTATAAGCAACTTCAAGCTGATTTTTGGCATTTTTCGAAAATGTTTATTAGGTTGGGAATCTTTTTGTTGTTGTTTTTAAACTTTTGCTAAGTTTTAATATTGAAAATAGAATTTGTTATAAGAAAAGTTAAGCTTTCCTGTTTTTCTGTAAGTTCTTAAATTTTTTCTAACTTTTGCTGAACTTACTTGAAATAAGGAGATCTTGCGAATGAATGAATGAATGAATGTATTCGGTATTTTTCTTGGAGCTGAGACTATTTTATCTTTAAGCAACTTTAAGCTGATTTTTGGCATTTTTCGAAAATGTTTATCAGGTTGGGAATCTTTTTGTTGTTGTTGTTTTTAAACTTTTGCTAATTTTTAACGTCGAAGATAGATTTTGTTATAAGAAAAGTTAGTAAGCTCTCCTATTTTTCTCCTGTAGGCTCTAAATTTTTTGCTACCCTTTGCTGAACTAACTTGAAATAAGGAGATCTTGCGGATTTATTATGGAACTGAGTCTATTTTATGGTATTCGCGGATTGCAGCATTTAATGTTTTAAATATTTACGAAAAATCTTTAAGCAACTTTAAGCTGATTTTTGTAATTTTTCGAAAATTTTACTTGGTATATGAAGAAGTTTTTGTGTTCGTTTTTTTGAGCTGACAATTGACTAAACTTAAAATAAAAAAAATCTGGAATATTTATGAAAACTAATAAGAAATTTTAAACGAATTATTGGCATTTTTCGAAAATGTCTGCATTAGGTGCACTGATTATTATAGAACTATATATATATATATATAGAAATTTACGTGGGCTGGGAAAATAAAAATGAATCAATTTCATTTCAATTTAGTTTGATTTCTTTGAAACAATAATACCCATACAGGGTGGGCCTGCAAGTGGAAACATTTTTGTTTCTGTTTTGATTTTGAAAATAATTTTCTCGGGAATTATTTATTATGTTCCAGTCACTTTTGGAATATGATAGCACGTACATGTCCAACCTTGGCCTGGAGCACAAAATGTGCTGTTTTTTCGACTTCTTGCATTATTTTGGCCAACGTATCGCTCGATATGGCTGTAATATCTTTAAGTTGAGCTCTGGTCCTTGGCTTATCAGCGTTTACCTAGGTTTGCAGTTTGGCATGTTGTGCGCTCCTCTCGGAACTGGAAGTCATTCAAACTCGCTTCACGAATAGTAGGAAACATAAAATCTGTTATCATTTCTTGATAACGCTCGCCATTGACGGTTGTTATTGCTCCATCATCTTCTACGAAAAAATAGGGACCGCTGTTTATATCCGCATAATCACCACAACAACTTTCTGAATGTAGAGAGGATAATTGAGGGTTTTCAGTGGCATAGAATCAACAATTTTTTTGAAATGTGCTTCATCTGATATGATGAATTTTATTTCCTTAAGTCGTGTCCGTTCTCACCAATTGGTCCATTTGACGTAAGTGATACGTAACAGATGTATATGTATGGAAACACCTTTGAATTGACAGGAATTCTGCGATAAAGAATGGTTCGATCTACGCCCAACTACTGAGCACCACGATAGCTCCATACTCGTGGCTTCTCCGCAACACTGGCTCGTACGGCCTCAATATTTTGGTCGGAACGTTCGTTTGTTCGTTGACTGTATGCAAATTTCGCGTAGAAATGTCTTATTATTATCGGATGCACTTTCAATTTTATTTTTAGCATGAAATGCACGATTAGTTTGCACAATTGAGTAGTTATATTGAATGTAAAGCTGGAAAAGTTCAGCACGTTCCTTTGATATGAACTGTTCCATGGTATAATTTGTCTCGCGTAACTTCTGATATCTGATAGATCTGTCAAAAGTATCCCATTGCTTTCACTTTAAATAGGCTACGCTATAGTTTTATGATGTCCTTTGTCCTTATAACTGTTTGTATTATAATCAATCCGTATTTGAGGGTATATACATGGCATATATTTCTAAGAAATACTAGTGTTGTCGTACATTTAAATTTCAAAAAAATTTTACCATATATTTTTTTATACAAAAATGTTTTGTAACTGATATTGTTTTTAATCGAACAAGTTTTGAGGGCAAAATAAACCTACAGATAGCGATGCATATCTACAATAAATTTCAGAATTTCCACAAATATGGTAGATCATGAGTAGCGTTTTCAAAATTCAATATTTAAGTTTTTAATTAAGTTGATTGAAGGAAAATCCCAATTAAATAAAGACAATGCTGCTTAGATTTTGATTCATCTCGTACAGCAATTAATATAGATCATCTTTTTGGGGAAAACTCTAAATGTTTCTTGAAAAGATTTATCTGCACTAAATGAAACCTTAACACAAAAAAATTTGCTTAAATAAAATGCCAAATTGGCCAACAAATTAAATAACCAGTTAAGCGGATTTAAGCAAAACATTTCCAAATCCAAACAATTATTAGTTTTTATTAACTAGAAATAAATTTGTTTATTGTTTACGCTTCGTTATATAAACAGCTCAAAATGTTGAACCTTTGAAAATGTTCAATTTGCGACACTTATAATTTGAAAAACAAATAACAAACAAAACTAATTTTTATTTTGACACTGTATATGTTTTGTAGCAGATAATGACCATAAAATTTTGTTTATATTACTGATAATGCGATTATGATTATTACTGATAATAATAGAGATAATATTGGTTAGATGGTTCGGCAATTTAACTCCGGCTTAAAGTC
Organism: Chymomyza procnemis; assembly: GCA_035046065.1. Classification (NCBI taxonomy): domain Eukaryota; kingdom Metazoa; phylum Arthropoda; class Insecta; order Diptera; family Drosophilidae; genus Chymomyza; species Chymomyza procnemis. The sequence continues at coordinate 4,134,301 of JAWNOJ010000026.1, forward strand.
TCGAACCACAAAAGGCAAACCGCAAAAGCGCGTCAAATAACCACACAACAGCAACAACTTCAAAAACCACAACAACTTCAGAAGAAACAATAACAAATAAGCCGCAATATCAACGCCCACGCGTTTGGAGCAAAAATTTCATTCAAAATTCTTCTTCTTTTGTGGTCATTGTTATTTTTGCGCTTATTTGGCTCAAGTTTTCTGAATACACTACAAAGTGTTTGGCGTGTATTGAGTTTGGCATGAAATGTGCAACAACATTTAATACAATTGCTTTTTGAAAAGTAAATAAGTGCAGCAAGATGAAGCTTAGGCATCATAATTAGTTTTGCTTAATTTGTTTAAAATTATATTTGTAAAGTAAGCTGTATCTCGTATTTCTGCCTGACTCAAGCGCTTAAATCGAATTACACTTTTTTATATGGCAAAACCGCCTAAAGTGAATCCGTTTGTAGAGAAACTTTTTAGAATATTTACTGAACACAATATATATAGCATTATGCTGTTAATAAGAAATAAAAGTATCGCTTAAGTTATTAAAAAAAAAAACAGAAATACGTAAAACAAATATATTGCATAAAAAAAAATATATAAGCTTTATATAGTATATATAAAAAATTTGGAAAAATGTAACCATAATGACGAATCATCGCTATCAGTTTAAACGAAGTGTGTATTTTTTTCGAGATTCCATAATATCTGACACATCACACTGCATAAAATCATCTCAGTTTCTGCTTCTGTCATCTCTCAAAGAGATCTTTTTTACGGAAAATATTCTAAATTAAGTTTTTGTTGCTTGTTTTTCTTAGTCATATATTTGTAGACAGACATCTGCATATTGTTTTAAGAGTTCATTTAAGATATTGTTAATCTGCTCCTTGAAAATGGCTTTCTAGTTTTTTTTTACTTGTACAACTTCCTCTTGTACAAATTTAGTTGTGACTACATTGGGTTCATTTTTTTCGATATCAGATTCTCTACATCACTATTTTCATGACAATTTTTTAAACATTTCAATTAACTCTCTGCTGCATTTAAGTTCTCATCTCGCCCTAATTTCTTACTGACTGCCCTTATTCTCTTAATTCTCTTGGTCCAACTCAACTCTTCCTCCAACCGCTTAAATGCAAATAGGGCTTAAATCTAGTACCTCATAATCCGAGGTACAGACCAGGTGCAGAAAGACATAAATGTCTCTAAAAATGTTCGTTCTATTTGTTTCAAATAGATGAAACTTTTTTTTTTATAATTTTTAATTACTTTTAAGTGCTTTTGTGAATTCGTCTAAAAATTTTCATTCAAGTTCAATGGTTCTGTTGAAGATAAACTAATAAAAGAAATACTTTAGCGAAATCAGCTTAGATTCATTATAAAAACTTTTTTTTTTTAAAGACTGCAGCACGGTAGACTAATTGTAACTTTTATTAATAGGAGATATAGAAATAATTGGGTATAGAAGAAGCAACGCGTAGAGCTCGAAGTTGGTCAACTTGAGTGTTCCAAGCAGCACAAAATTGTATCTCCCAAAAAATTACAATTAGCCTTTGAATTTAGAAATGAATATTAACTTTTTGGTGTCGTCGCGTATTAATGCCAATTAAGTATTAATTATTCCCCTACAACTCGATTGTAGCGTATCGTCATCTTCAGGCAAATAAATGATTTCATTTGTTTTTAGAAGTTCGCTGAGTGATTCTGAAATATACCAAAATAATATCAAAATATATTTTTATATGATAGCAGAAATTATATGCTATTTCAAACATGTGCTCATTTAACAGCTTGTGAATTATAAGATCTCTTTTAAAAGGTATTTGGCAAAATGCTTTAGCAACGCAGTTCGAAAAAGTTTATTCTTATTTATTTTTAAAACAAATAAATGGTTATTTTGCTTATAGATGGTGGGTAGGGTACAAATGTAAAATGTATGCAAATTACATGAAAAATATGACTGTAGAATTTGGACTGTAGAAATAGCAGAAGACTATGTACAAAAATTACAAAATGATTGCGTAGAGTGTCATACTACATCCACTCTTATTGGTAGTATGTAAATTTAATTCAAATGTTTTTTGATCGTCCAAATTTGTATAAAATTTCTTTCGATATGTACCATTTTGTAAGTTAATTTCCAAAACATCTAGAGACGATTGTTTGGCTCAATTCTTGTAAGAGTTGGATTTTGTAAGCATGCAAACCAAGGTTCTTCCGCAAAATCTATTACTAAACTATCTGAGCTCAAGATTTGAACAGATTTTAGGGTATAGCGTAGTCGACATTAGGCGCGCATTTTCAGCTCAATAGCCAATAGTTAATTTGAGACTTAGAAGCGCAAACTTTTCGTTTGTTTGTTTAGCTGAATTTATGCTATAATTAATTTCGTATAAATTGTTTGACTTTTTAAAAGCTGTGCGCGTTTTTGGCGCGTTTTAAAACGCTACAAAAACGCTCTTGCACAAATATTTCAAATTGTTTGGCTGCAATTGTTTATTAATTCTGCATAAATAAAATGCACTGTACTGAATGCAAAAATAAAAAACAACAACAAATGTTTATAAACAGCTGCGCTGTGCAATTTATGCTGCCTTTTTGTGGACTTTGTTTAAACATTTTTGGTTAGTTTGTTCGCGGGGGATTTTTTTTTTTTTTTGGCACAGTTTCAGCTGCATAAAGCGGCAACGACTCCACCCAGATAGTAAACAATAAAAGCAACAATAAAAATATTTAAAAACAAAAATAAATAAAAAAAAAACATATTAGCCAAATTGCTTGTCAATTGCTTTGACTTTGTTGACTATTTTGTTATTTGTTGCTCTCGTCAAATTTCAAGCAAACAAATAAACAAATAATCTTTGTGAATATATTTTACTTTATTTTATTTCATTTTGTTTAATTTTTTTTTGTTGTTAATCAACATTAAGCGACGCATTTAGCGTTTTGAGCTGTCAATTAAAAAATCAATGACCTTCGTTCTAGCTGGATGTGTTTTTGAGTATCTGTGTTGCTGTCGCCCACTTTGGATGTATCTGTATCTGTTTGTTGTTTTGATTTTGTTCGCTTCTCAAAAATAACATTTTTGTCTGCGTTCATTTTTAGCTTTTTGGTTTTTAGTTCTATTTATAATTATGTGCGGAATTTGTTGGCTTGCATTTTATTAGATTTATTTATATATATTTTTGATTTTAATAATATTAAGCATACGCAGCGTGTAACATAATAAACTGCAACGAAACTGAATGCTGCAAATATGTAAATGAATAATTCCAAGGCTATACGGTTTGAGTGAATAAAAACAGCTGCATAAATGAAGCAAGCTATAAGGTTGTAACAGTTCGTCACCCACATATCGTAGGTTCTTAAATTTATATACTTTTGGAATTTTATAGAATTTCCATCTATAAACGGATAACTCTGGAATGCCAATTGTGAGATCGCACAATGCAATCCAATCCCATTTGAAAGATTAATAGAAAACTGCAATAGCTTTGAGGCTGCCTAATCCAGTAATGAAATGAACTCTGTAAATTTAAGTCAAAAACAGTTCCCGCTTTTATAAAAAGTTCTGTTGAATTTATCGCACTTCCAACGTCATGTTGTTGATAAGAAAACCGTTTTTTAACAGAACAAAGTTTTGACATCGGAGATACAGCTCTTCTTTATATTCAAGTAGATTTGATATATATATTGATATATTGGGTTGCCAAAAAGTAATTGCAGATTTTTTAAAAGTAAATGCATTTTTAATAAAACTTAGAATGAACTTTGATCAAATATATAATTGCCATTTTGTTCGATAACCTTTTGCTATCTTCCTGGCAAATTTAGTATTCCACGCTCATAGAACTTCTGGCCTTTATCTGCAAAAAACTGAACCAAGTGCGATTTTATAGCCTCATCATTCGAATATGACACCATTCAATTTGTCCAATTGTTGACAGTAAACATGCGAATTAATCGTTTGGTTCCTTGGAAGCAGCTCAAAATATACCACAGCCTTCCAATCCCACCAAACAGACTGCATAACCTTCTTTTGGTGGATATCAGCCTTTGAAGTGGTTTGAGCTGGTTCACCATGCTTGGACCATGATCGTTTTCGACGAACGTTGTTGTAAACAATCCATTTTTCATCTCCAGTTATGTTTCGTTTTAAAAACGGATCGAATTCATTGCGTTTAAGGTGCATATCACAAGCGTTGATTCGGTTTGTTAAATGAATTTCTTTCAATACATGTGGTACCCAAATATCAAGCTTCTTCGCCAGTCCAAGACTTTTTATGTGATAATGAACGGTTGATTTTGGTATAATTAACTTCTCTCCTATCTCACGCTCAGTTACTTGACGATCCAATTCGATTAATGCTTTGATTTGGTCATCATCAACTTCATTTGGCCGACCTGAACGTGGCTCATCTTTAAGTGAAAAATCACCAGAACGGAATTTGCGAAACCAATTTTGATACTGTCTTCTGCTCCGCGTTTTTTCCTTTACGGAAATAATAAAGTAAAATATGACGAAAATGCTTCTTTTCTTGGCGCACTTTTTTTCTAAAGCAAGCTAAAAGTAACAGCTGATAACTGACAGAAGAAAGAATGCAATTACGGAGTCACAAGCCGTTGAAAAATTTTGTCAACGCCGACTATATGAAAAATCCGCAATTACTTTTTGGGCAACCCAATAATATAGGACTTCATAACTTACTGTTCCGAAATGCATATTTCCTATTAGTAGCGAAACCCCTTTTTCAGCATAATCGGAATTTGTTGTTGGTAAACACAATTCATATTTCAAGCTACCGAAATCTACAAGATTTTTCCAATAAAATATGTCAAATAATATAGCATCTAAAATGCCTCCTTCTTAGGCTCTCTTAGTCATATTACCGATAAGAATCTAAAACACAAAAAACATATTTCCGACAATAGATTTAAGCCGCTGAATTCAACACCATCAGGGAAAAGACTTCTACAGGTTCATAGCCCCTAACGGCAAACCGATATGCAGATAATGTGTATCTGTGTGTGCGTGCACTTGTGCGTGTGTGTGTTGCCTTTGTTTGTATATCATTGAGTGAAGTGCAGTCAGTATCTGTGCGTGCGTGTGAGTGTGTATCTCTAGGATGCATCTGCATAAGCTGCAGGCGTTAACATTGACGGCGGTTTTCGATTTACTTTGGGCAGCAGCTGTTTCCATGGTAATCTGCACTGCACTGATGCTGGCTGGTGCTGCTGCTGCAATTGATCGACCTCTAAATTGCATACACTCACACACGCACACACACAGATACACAGATAGACGAATGTTCACACGCATAGGCTGCAGTACCTCGGACTAGTACAAGCGTCTTGAGTAACTCTTAGCAGCAATGCGACAGATTTCTTTCGGCATTTTTAGTGTTTCTCTGTGTAGTTGTGGATTTACAACTTAGATTGTATCTTTCTTTCTAATCTGCGATCCTATACAGGATTTAAGCGATCACATGAAATTTATTAAAAATCAAAATTACAAGTTGAAGTACTCCTCTCTGTTGGTAGTGAGGTGAACAAGATCTTCAGCTCATCTTATTCCAGTCCATTTTCTGATGTTGCGTAGCCAAGAAAGTTTGCTTTCTACCAATGCCGCGTCTGCCCTCAATTTTAGCTTCCATAATGAGTTGAAGTAGTTGATATTTGGGGCCACGCATTACATGACCAAAATATGCTGCTTTTCTGCGTTTGATGGTTTTAAGAAGTTCCCTGCTTTTATTAACTCTTCTTAGGACTTCCTCATTTGTGATGTGGTCGACCCAAGAGATTTTAAGCATTCGTCTATATATCCACATCTCAAAACTTTCTAGCTTGTTCAACTGAGCTACTTTCAAGGTCCAAGTTTCTACCCCATACATCAAGACAGACCATATATAACAAGCGTAAAAGTCAGTTGAAAATTGAGTTGTCTGTTTGTAAACAGCTGTCTGAATTTTTGGAAATGACTACGAGCTATTTCAATGCGGCATCTGATTTCTTGATCAGAGTTTCAATCAGTGTTTCACCACGCGCCAAGGTATTTGAAATTGTGAACTCGTTCAATTGGTGCGTATTCAACTGTTATTATATCATTGTCATATCCGATCCTTCTGCTCACTATCATAAACTTCGTTTTTGAGCTATTGACATTTAGATTATACGTTTTACTGGCATCAACAACTCGATTTACTAATTCTTGGAGGTCTTGTATGTTGTCTTGTAACTGTCCATGTTATCTTCTAACAGCTTTTAACAGAGATATCTCCATGCTTCACCTTGAGAGTGATGAACATAGTCAAGAGGAATTCTTTCTTTCTAAGCTGCGATCCTATACAGGTTGTAAGCGATCGCACGAAATTTATTAAAAATCGCAAATACAAACATTTTTTTTTTTAAATTATAAATTAATGCTTGCAATCAAGTTGGAATAGTGAGGTGAACAAGATTTTTAGCTCTTCTTACTCCAGTTCATTTTCTGATGTTGCGTAGCCAAGAAAGTTGCTTCCAATACCGCATCTGCCCTCAATTTTACCTTCTTAAGAGTTTTTATAATACAATAAACTAAGTACAATTAACTGCTCTTCATTGTCTTTTTCATCTATAGAACTATTGTGTAAACTCTCAATTAAAAAACACGATAAAAAGATTGAAGAACATCATGAAGTCAAGTAATACAAGTTGACTGAATCGAACACGTTTCCAGTGTAGGATAAGCGGCAAAGTGGTGTCAATTCACTACTCTCTGGATGTATACTACGAGACTTGCTATTTTATTACTTTTAATTGATAATTGAGTTAGTGTGCTGTTTTTCACTTAATTGTCTCCAATTCGTTAGAACTTCAGTTAAAAGAAAATTTATGCCGTTGGTGGTAATTAACACCAGCAAACGCAAGTCTTAATAAGAAATTTTTAAAAGTAGCATTTGAGTTGAAGTATCTGAAAAGTTTTTACTAAGTAATTTTTATAATTAGCTTTCGAGCTTAAGTGTTTGAGCTGATTTCGAATAAACTGAAGTGTAGTTTGTACAGTTTGGCGGTAGCAATTTACCCCCAGCATGAAGCATGGCTAAATGAACTGAATGAAGTTTTTACTGTTTGCCAATTTTCAACTGCAATGGCTAGAACTACCGCCAGTAGTGCTAGAAAATTAGTTTGCTCTCTGCTGACTGTCCCTACCCGCAGTGCGTACTGCACTTGGTGACGGTGCAGTGTGTCTGCCTCCGAGTCCTGCAGTCATGTCGAAATGTTTGTGCTTGTTGCAACTAGTGCACTTTTGCAAAAGGCAAAATTTGCGGTTTGCTTCACTTTGATTTTATCGCTGTGTGCGAGAGAGAGAGAGGGGGAGAAAATTTATTTTATTTAACAGCAAACACAGAGAGCCCCTGAAGACAGACGACTGCTCCGTACGTCCGTGAGTCCGTGCATCCAACTGACTGACACGTCCATACCATCCTCGCTACGCCGTACTTTTGATATATTGACAGAGCCGTCTGTGCATATTATAATCTTTTGTGTGTGTGTGTGTGTATTATTTTTGTTGCAGTTTTTGCCAAATTGGCATTTCTAAGATGCAATTCTTAAGGCGGTTTTCTCTAAGTGCTTCTGGCCATAAGCTGACGACTGGCTGACTGACTGACTGTACTGTCAAAATTTTTGTTTTCATTTAATTAATAAATATGAATAGAAATTTTCACAAAAATTTTCATCTCTATTGCTGGCTGCATTGCGCCATAGACAGTGCATGCTCGAGTTGCTAAATGCTTTTGATGTGGTTGAAAGATATTTAAGATTTATGCACACACACCCCGCAGACACCCTCCCAAAATGGGCTCGCAAATACTCGCAACGAAAATGAGTTGTAGAATATGTTTTTTGTTTAAATTTGTAATTTGAAGAGCTTAAGCCTAGTAACCATAATTTTTGCTAGATTTTTATCTTTATTTAGAAATTTATGGTAAAAATGGGCAGCTTAGTTTAGAGTTTGGTAAATAAATGTTGGAGTAAGAGAGGGAGAGAGAGAGAGAGTGGTGAGGGGAGTAAAAAGAGATGCCACTTGCATCATAACCAAGATGAAATAACCAAAAAAAAGAAAGAATACGTCAAACTGATAATATGCAGAAGCAAGTTTAAAGTTATCAGAAATGTCGAGCAGAGTTAGGAAACAGCTTGGGTTCTTGACTACTATGGAGAACTTCAAAGTGGTTAGAAGCGTTTCCCATAATACTCTTCCGTCTGCAATACGAATTTGACATAAAATTTGTTTTAAAAAAGCTTTGGTCAAGCCCGAACCAGCACTTCCAAAAACATTAAAGTATCTGGGTTATGGTTGGAAAAGAAAAGATGAAATTTAGAGAATACTGTCGTGGCATATTTAGGCTTTTGACCAAATGTCTCACGTTTCCCATAATACTCTTCTTTTTGAAATATGATTTTAATAGAAAATTTGTTTTAAAAAAATTTTGATCAAGCCCGTACCCGCAGTTCCAAAAACATTAAAGTTTTCAGGTTAACATTAGAATAGTAAATGCCTATAAATTGAAGAAATCTCGTCGTGACACAATCTCTTCAATTAAGTTCTCCATTACTGGTTAATACAGAGTGTCTTAAGTGATTCCCATAATACTCTTCTTTCGTTTGTTATACGATTTTCATATACAATTTGGTTGAAAAAGGCTTTGGTCAAGCCAACTCAAAAATCATTGATGTATACAGGCTTAGATTGGAATAGTGTGGAATGGAAAGAGAGTGACCAATTTCTCCATGTAGAACTATTATGATATATTCATGTTAACATTGGAAAGGCGAAAAAGATGAAGCAGATTCTCGTTGTGGCACAATCTCTTCCTTGTTTTTCTTTTCTCAAATCAAAGTGCAAAAAATATACTTGTCTATAGACATGTACAGATTGATATATCTATATTTTTTACCTCTTACAGAAATCAATAAAGTCAAGCTCGCATATTTTTTATTATTTAAAGGTATTTCCACAAATCGAGCCAAATACCAAAATATTTATCGAATTTAAACAATAATTAATGATTTATCGTTTGAAGCCCTCAACATCGACACTATAAGCAATTGTTTGAGTCTCTTAAAAGAAATTTTTATTATTAGCTTTTCGGAATTTAAATTGGGTTGCTAACATTCCATTGTCGTCGTATTCTAGTAGATTTTGCCTTATGATCTTAACCTGTCTATATGAGCTGAGAACATAAGCTCTTACCCTTACGCGGTGTCATTGACTCTAGCGCACTGCTGAATAAAGTTTCTTTTGTCCTTCCATCCAGAGTAACTCGTAACTTTTGATCTCCAGCACTAACATCTTGTGGATCCAATCCAATTCATGATCCATTTCGCCTCTTATGCGCTAACTATAATCATTTTTCCGATTTCCTATCTTATAAACGCTCTTTTCGATCTATCTCTTTTCCAATCCTAAGTCATCTTAATTCGGAGCATCTTTGAGCAATCACGAACTAGGAAAATCCAACTTGAACAACGCTGATCTTTTGGCTGCTTCGGATAAGATTTGTTTAAGCTTTTGTCTTACTTCCTGTTTTCATCTTCTACATTGTAAATCTAAGTTCTTAACCATCCCCAGATGTGAGACATTTTAGATCTATAAAAAATTTACACATCAGGCTAGAGACAAGTCCTCTTAGTTGTATCCCTACTTTAATAATAAATAAAGTATGAGAATTCTAACGCAAACTTTGAACTAGTTCAAAAGCAACTAGTTGTCAACTGTCTCCAAATGGACACTCACAGGATAATGAACAAACGCTTTGCTTCAAAAAAAAATTGCTATCAGACTGTTTTATAAATGATAAACTTTAATTATATTTTATTTCTTACACAAAATTGTTAAATATTTTATTTCTCTTCTTTCTTTCAGGTAAGTTGTAACGAAATGCAAGTGTTTCCTTCGTAATAATAAGTATAATATTGTAAGTACGTAATTAATAAATCGATATAGCACAACACGCTAACTAAACCATTATTAAATATTTTTTAGTAATTTTTTTTTTTTTCTAAAAATCGTACTTAACTTAGCTACGCTCCGGCAGCTTAATGACCACAAACTATACTGTCTCTCAACAATACCAAAGCACAATCGAGCGACAATGCATAATTTGTAACTAGCAACCATTATGCTAAGTACCCCCAACTTTGATTTAAATTCTCAGAAATTATTACAAAGTTGCAAATTCTATGCCTGAAACATATTTTCCAAGCCCAAGCCCGTTCGTCCATGCATTGGGGTTCTTATTTACATATGCTGCTCGCTTCGCTGGTTTGCCCACACAAAGTCCATGTAATTACAGATATCATATAATATGTCGTATTTTTTGCTCATTTTCTTCAAGCCAAGCTATTGACTCGAAAGTTCATATAATTATAGAGTTAAATCGTTTTTTTTTTTTTTAATAGGAATATTCGTTTATGTTGCAAAGCTAGCTGGGGTCTGCATGTATTTATTTGCCTTGTCTGACGACCCTTCACTGTATGTCACTTATAATCACAAAACATTGTGCAAAATTCAGTAGAAGATGCATTTTAATTTCATGGCTCTATTCATCTGCCACCCATTTTAACGCCCACAATTCACGAAAGGCAATGTGTCCGAGTTACACTGAGAGAAATGGCTTGACATTGTTAGACCTGTGAACGTAGGCGCAGGCGTGTGACACAACAATACCAAAAATGTCTTAGAAGAGCTACAATTAATAACTGATGATGTTTTTAAAAGTAATATTCATTTTTATATATATTTTTGCTTCCGCCGAGTTTTCTTTTAAGAAGTTATTTAAAAAAAATGCTTATGAAAAAAACTACCCTTTGTTGTTTACTAGTTTCGTCCATCTTTCTGCCACACTTCTACCGCGACTGAAAAACTGCTAATCTCTCGAGGTGCTCCAAACATCAATCCTATTTTAGACTTCTTCATATAAACGAAGTGCTCGTTAGGTAGGTCGTGCGCCATCAATATATTAATATGAAGAATATCGAAACAATGAACAAGAGAGTAAGAGTTGCATGTGCAAGACACGACAATTTTCAATTGACCGCTAGAGACATCTATTGGGAAATGGCGAAAGACACAACAACATCGATCAGCACTTACCCCTAGAAACATCTTTTGGCTAAAGACACAACCGTTTTCAATCAGCACCCCTAGAGACAACTATTAGGAAATGGCGGAAGACACAGCAGTTTCCAAAGGATGGCTTTCGAACAGCACTCCTAGAGACAACTATTGGAAAATTGCTAAAGACGCAGCAGTTTGCAATCGATTGCTATCGATCAGCACTTACCCCTAGAAACATATATTGGCTAAACACACAAGCGTTTTCAATCAGCATTCCTAGAGACAACTATTAGGAAGTGGCAGAAGACACAACCGTTTTCAATCGATTTTTATCGATCAGCACTTACATCTATTGGGAAATGGCGAAAGACACAACAACATCGATCAGCACTTACCCCTAGAAACATCTTTTGGCTAAAGACACAACCGTTTTCAATTAGCACTCCTAGAGACAACTATTAGGAAACGGCGGAAGACACAACCGTTTTCAATGGACTGTTTTCGAACAGCACTCATAGAGACATCTATTGGAAAATGGTAGAAGACACAACATTTTTCAATCGATTGTTATCGATCAGCGTTTCCCCCAGAGACATATACTGGGAAAAGGCGAAACACGCAACAGTTTTCAATCGATTGCTATCGATCACCACTTACCCGTAGAAACATATATTGGCTAAAGACACAACCGTTTTCAATCGATTGTTATCAATGAGCAATTATCCTTCGAGACAACTATAGGGAAATGGCAGAGGACACAACAGTTTTCAATCGATTGTAATCGATCAGCAGTTACCTCTAGAAACAACTATTGGGCCAGCAAAGTTGTACGTCTAATAAACAAACGAACTTTATGCAGTTATAAACAATTCTTAGCAAGATCATATTTTTTTCCAAGTGTACAGCAAGCAGTCGCCAACGAAATTATTGTTCTCAATTTGCGTACTTCGTTTTATAAATGAATGAAAAAAAATTACGCAATCAGACGTCGTAAACAATTTTAAAAAAAAGTGTCTTAAAAATAGAACACGTTGCGTCACTATTAACAAATCATAAGCGTTAATTAATTTCATTATCAATTAAACTTATTACAAGATTATTATGTATATTTTTGTGTTTCTGTTTCACACAAACGTCTCTCACACTAAGTTCACTTTTTGTCGCTTTGTTTCCAAAAACCACAATGATTTATATGCTTTTTCGAAAAAAAAAGTAAAAACAACTGCAAACTGGCGTCAAGTGGACAGTTCCGCTTACGAAAATCGTTTGCGGCCAACGCTTAATTAACCTTAAAAATATCAAGTAACCTGGAATTGTAGCATATTTTCTTGCGGTGTATTCGGTTACGTTTCTCTTGTCAACTGGTCTAGCCCTTGCCCGTGCTTGCGCTCTGCTTGTCCTCTTGTTTCATACTCTGTGTGTGTCACTCATAGTTATTCACTGCCTTATGCATGGCAGACATGTTTGCTTGCACTCTCACTCGCTCGCTCTCTCTCTCTCTCTTTGAATCTACGCCGCCTGCTTGCCCCCCTGGCTGTACTTTCCACATGATTTCAACAAATGTACATCGAAATGTAATTACGTACGATATTTCAGTGCGCTCTAGCCGCTTGTTGTTGTTGTTTTTGTTGTTATGATTATTATTGTAGTTGTTGTTGCTGCTGCTGCTGCTGTTGTTTTCTTCTTCTTATGCTGCAAAAGGCAGCGACGTTGTGTGCATGTCAAACAGCTGCCCAGCTATTGCCGCCGCCGCCGCCGCCCTAAGACCGTTAGCTACCTTTGTGCCTTGGCTTTTATGCTCTTATGCTCTGCGTACAAAGTTCTGTTGCATTTTATGCAATTACTCATGCTCTCACTTTGCACTAATACACACACACTCTCACACATACACACATGTGTCTTCCACCAGAAGAGTTTGCCAATTGCGGCGTATTAATAACAGTAAACGGTGGCAGCGGCTGAGGCAGAGTAAAGCAACGACAGACTAACTGACTCTGCTCACACTCTCACTGCTCACTCCACTCGCCGCGCTGGCATCCTTTTGTTGTTGACAACAGTGTGGCGGGCAGGCAGGGGCGGTCTGGCTGGCTGACTGGTTGGTTGCCTGTAGTCAGTCCTTTGTGGTTTGTGCAAAAACATTGCTCATACGCAGCGTTGTGCGGGCAAAAGTTCAACAATCCTGACAACATCAACGAGAATATAATTATTTGCACGTTTTGCCCCATGCATTTATGTGCCAGCATATTTAATTAATGCAATATCTTTGACTGCCTACAAATTATGTGAGTGTGTGTGTGTGTGTATTAGTATTAGTAGGCAGTGCATATAATATTTACATACAGTGTCGCATAATAGTTTTCGCACAATTGAGTGAGAGTTGTCATATGCTTTGATGGAGTTGCTGAGTTTAATTTTGGTCAAAAAATGTTCGATTGGGGTAAATCTGGTAAAGTTCACAATAGAGCTACAAGTCGCGTTGCAAATCTCCTTTAATAAGATGTCTGAAATAACAGATGATTTCTCTTTATTCTTCTTCATTGCAGCTAACTTATAGCCAAATTTCAGCGTTGGCCTTCCTAAAAACACTGTTATTTGCTCTTTTTTTCTATTTTAAAATATATTGTTGTCTACTTCTTAAGTCTTTGTCTTAAGTCTTTCTATAGAAGTCTCAATTATGGCATACCCTTGGAATTTGTTAAACGGAGCCTACGTGGTAATTGTATGAACAGATAAGATTTCTCTTTATTTTGTTCCTCATTGGGGCTGTAGCTTCAGTTAAGCTTTGGTCTTTCTTACAAAAGAGTTTTTAGCGTCTTTCTTAATTTTTTATATGACAATTTGAAACTTTTTGAACTGCAGAAACCAAAAGCTGCTTAAGTCTGCTGATACAAGTATCATCTTTCGCATGCCTTTGTCATTTGTAAAACGTAGTCTTCTCATCGCAGTAATTGTTTCTCAATTCAATTTACACAATATTATTATCTGTTCTTTAATGTGTAGTAAGTAGTAGTATACAGTCTCTACTTGTGAACGTACCTAAAATGTATCATGAACTTCGATTCATTATAATGAATACATTCGTAGTTGGGATAACATTATCTAAAAATCAGTCATTGTTATAAACCGCCATAGCCCTATTTAAATGGTTGCAAAGAGATAATCAATTTCGTGCGTCATATAAAGTTACAGCACTTGGAATTTTGAAAAATGAATAGAGTGTTTAGAGAGTGTTGGGTACACGAAGCGTTTTTTGCATACACACGAGTGTGCAGTCTTCGGCGATATGGTAACAACCAATTGAGTTAAATTTTCAAGTCCTATGAACTTAACAAAAATTAGAGCTAGGTGTTTGTTCGGTTAGCGAGAGTCCCGAGTGCACATTGTACTCATATTGTTCTATGCAAAGTAAGTGCTTTGCATAAATCATATATTAATTTGACCAAACAGATAGATTTATATATATATAATATCATATAAGTAAGCATGAAATTTAAGATTTTTATCTAAGAAAGCTATTATAGCATAAGATATTTGATATTGTCTAACGAAACAACTTTTTTGTCAACCGCGTTAGGGTAAAATATGCTTCTGAGCTTCAGAAATCGAGAGATTTTGGGCTGCGATATTTTCGTCAAATTTCAAATTCAATGTTATGATCTCTTGCTTGGGACTGGAAATATGACAATGTTATATTATATGTTATCATAAGTTTTTCAGAACGCGTAGGGTGTTCCATAAACTGCAAAATAACGACAATTATATTAAGAACTAATAAAGAAAACCAGACTTTTAAAGTATACCAAACCCAACGAACGCAATTATTGTTACCAAAAAAACATATATAAAGGTCCAATTTGATGTTTTACGGAAGCCAATTATAGACACTCAAAATTAAAGTAAAAACAAATCCTTTGTTGTTAATTGTGCTAATTTCCTAGGAACTAATTTTATTTTTGCATTTTTTGAGTATTTATGTTTATATTATATTATATTTATATTTTGATAAAAAATAATTAAACAAATAAAGAACATAAAGATTATTCAAAATATGCGCTTTCTAAAACTAGAAAATCATAATAAATAGATATGTGTAGATTGTATCTATTTATGAGTCTTGTCTTTTCACCCCACATGTATTTGGCCTTTACAACGCCAGCGTACACTTTGCTCAGGTGTTGTGAAACTTTTCCGCAACAGTGTCACACGTTGATATCGGATATTTGATTAGATATTATGTGCGCCGTAATGACACGGAAATTGCATAATTGTAATGAAAATCAAGAAGCGCGGCAAATACAACACTTTGACGCTAGTTTGTGTCACTGTTTGAGCTCCTGCCGTATGGGTTGGTCCTTTGGTTATTTACATTTCACACGCTAGACTCGAATTACTAGACCATAAAGTGCTCACTAAAAAAAAAAAAAAATCGTTTACCAAACCGCATAATCAATTTATCACTAAAAATCTGAACCCTTTTTTTTATACTGTGGGTAGGTTGTGAAATTGGTTATGCCGATTTGGTGAGTCTATGAAATATGATAATCAATAGATATAGGATTGTTGGATACTTATATAGTAACTCCACTGTATTAAATTGATGCATGATAGACAAGCAAATAAAGAAAAAGAAGGGTTAAAATGTTAGTAAAAATGCCTAAAAGTCTAGCAACTGGTAGGTCAACACTTTACAGTGACAATCTAATTACATGGCTGACAGACCCTCTGGAACTCACGCGCGCACCATGCACACACGACCCTTCACTTGCTTTCGCCGAGTTGTTCAAAAACAACTTGACAAGTTCGCAGCAACCCCATTTTTCCTATAGATAAGGCCCAAAACTGTTGTCTACTTTTGTGCACTCTATACTTGTGACCTGTGTCTGCGGTACAGCGTGGGGATGGCTGGACCCCAGCGTTCCAACCACCCAACTTCCCACGGCCACGGAAAGTGTAGTCTGCCTTTGATGTGTGCAATGAATTTGAATGAATGCATTGAGCGCTTGAGTGAATGATTGAGAATTGAAAGGGACAGCAGAATGACCAAACGATTTGAAGTGGTTTGGGTCTGGAGAGGTCACTTGAATTGTGTTGTGTTGTTCATTTGCTCTTATTAGTTGGGATAAAAAATGCTAGCGCTAGGAGTAGTTTGAGCTGGTTGCCGAATTGGAGTTACACTATACTAAGTGTATACCGATTGACTATAGGAAACGATTCAAAGGCGAAAAGAACAGGGAGTTACAGTATAAAGTCGCATTCGAACGAAGGTGACTTGAATTACTGCAGATTTTTCTAGGTAAATAGCGTCTATTTATTTGCTAACTATGTCAGTGCTAGGCAATTGCTCTAGGGCGCTCTTACGATTTAGAGGGGAGTACGCTACCGAGCCCCACAAGGATCATTATTAGCTTTTATCAAAATGGCCTAACTCAAGTTTCCTTTATTCAAAATATACAGCATGCGCCATCTGAAATAATTAATTGTTGCAGTTAACGTCATCTTGTTGGCATCGAAAAGTTTCCAAGATTTTTTCACGCATTTGGGGTAACTATACCGATCTCCGTTGATAGTCTCATCAGGTCGGAAAAAGAGCGATCCAATGATAGTTTGCGAGCAAACGCCAATCCAAACAGTCACCTTCTAGAGCAAAGGTGTTTCGTGGATAATATAATAATGTTTCCAATAATCTTTGAAGTAATTGTACTTTATAAGGCAACATTTTAAGATCTTTCTACAAAATACGCCGAAAAGTAGTTTCACTACATTCGTACGTCGGTATGAAACATTAGGACACTCATGAACGATGCGGGCGTAATTTTTGAGGTTGTTTTGGATCTGCTACAGACCCATGTGGGATATATCGTGTCGCTTTTGGGGTGCAGTACGGCCAGGATATTTTTGCCTATATGCACGCTGGGTTGGCACAACTGATCGATTATTTTCAATGTGAAGCGACACTAATTCATCGCGTTCTTGATGTGTATATTGATACATGGTTAAAATTCTACTGCATCAAACTTTACTGCGATTTAGTAAAGCCGATCGGCTGAAAATTGTCAAAGTTATGCGACTTTTCTATTGACCCGATTCACATGGCGCACCCTGCATCTTACAATAATGTTTATTATGAAAAGTTCAGGATTTTATGGATAGTAATAAGTTAGCTCGATTTAGCATTTATTCTTTTGCTGAAAAGTATTCTCCTAGTAGTGATGCCCATTTCAGGAGTTTTTCGAAGTAAATTTTACTATAAAATAGCTCGATTTAACAAAAGTTCTTCGACTTCTTCGACTTTTCTATTGACCCGATTCACATGACGCACCCTGCATCTTACAATAATGTTTACTATGGAAGGTTCAAGATTCTATGGAAGTACACTTTATCACTATAAGTAAGCTCGATTTAGCTTTAAATTCTTTTGCTGAAAAGTATCTTCCTAGTAATGTATCGAAGTGTGATGCCCATTTCAGGACTTTTTCGAAGTAAATTTTACTATAAAATAGCTCGATTTAACAAAAGTTCTTCGACTTCTTCGACTTTTCTATTGACCCGATTCACATGACGCACCCTGCATCTTACAATAATGTTTACTATGGAAGGTTCAAGATTCTATGGAAGTACGCTTTATCACTATAAGTTAGCTCGATTTAGCATTAATTTTTTTGCTGAAAAGTATCTTCGTAGTAGTGTATCGAAGTGTGATGCCCATTTCAGGACTTTTTCGAAGTACATTTTACCATAGAGTAGCTCGATTTAACAAAAGTTCTTCTGCCTTTATTAAAAAAATATCTTACCATAAGGATCAGGATTTCAGGATTTTTCGGAAGCGCATTTCACTATAAAATAACTCGAATTAGCATAAAGACTTTTGTTAAAAAATTTCTTCCTGTCCTACCAAAATGTAATCGCAGCTTTTAATTAAAAATTCTCAGACGCAACTTAATCAGTTACATCTTTCACTTCTTCTAGAATGCCAAATTCCAAATACCAATACCATCAATTTTCGATTGAATGCACTCTTTTAGTCTATAAGACTTCACCCTTCCTTGGCAGCTGCTACCCCATAGCCAACCCTAACTCTATTCGCTTTTATGTAGTTTAAAATTAAATTAATTTCGAAATCGACAAATTTTAGTGAAATAAACCCCCAATACTGTCGCCATTCTACAACAACGCATACATTTTGAGGCACTTCTTAATGTGTTGCAAAGTTATTGACAAACTTGCAACACAAATTCACTACGTGTAGTGTATAAAGTGTACCCCAGCCGCACTCCGCTCTGCGCCACATCCTGTGCAATACAAACACACGTAGACTCAAATAGACAGATCCTGTTCACCCACATCCTTAAGTCAGAACTGACACGTACTAAACATAAAACGCACGTAGGCAGGCAACACAAATTTAAAATTTCAAATCAAATGGAGCAAATGTACAGCTGGGGGTAGAAAAGCAAAAAAAAAATAAAATAAAAATAAATATATAGATGGAGGGAGAGAGAAAGAATCCCGAAAAAAATAGAAAACATTGAATCGCAATTTTGGTAAATGTTTTAAGCAGTCAAAGGGCATGTGTCAAGATGGCAGGGGAAGTTTTTATTTTAATGTCCTTTGGGAGCTTTGTGTATGGGTGGATATTTAAGCTGTAACTGCGGTAACAAACATTGCGTTCGAAGTGTGAAACAACGAATACTAAATACCTTAAACTTATAAAATGTTCTGAAATCTGCAAATAATGGTTCTTTTAGAAACCAAATCACCGAAGAAGTTAGGCTATTGGCAGGCCTTAGAAACAGAGTTTTTGCAACTTGAAAATTTTTTCAGGATCTTTTTTTACGTTTGTCAGAATTTTCAGAACATTTTTCATTAAATAAACTTCTATCGTATATTTTTAATACTCAAAAAAGTAGAATTTCGGGATCATTCATCGTAACTTTTAATTTGAAAATTTGGTTTTTGGTTTGGTTCCTTGAGTCTCTATGTTTCCCAAGGCTCTGAAGGAGTTACATAAGTTCTGGACATTATATTTTTTTTTTAGTTGGACTTTTGAAATCATTGATCCTTAGATGCATTTAAAAATAGTTCGTTCGGTTCCTTAGGCTGTTTGCATTTATTTGGGAATTTTTTTTAATATCTTATCATTTAATAAACTTCTATCGTATATTATAATATAAAAAGAAGACCAAAAAGAGAATTTAGCCGAACTTAAATTTGAAAATGGTTTGGTTAAGGTAATCATACATTTATCAGTTTTCTAATACTTTTTCATTAAATAATCTTTCTTATCTTTAATAAGAAGACTTTCGGTATCGCTCATTCTTACCTAAATTTGAAAATGGTTTACTTTCTTAAGTCTCTATATATGCCAACGCTCTGAAGAAATTAAAATAAGTTTTTGTAATTACATTTTTTACTTTGACTTTTGAAATCTGTAATCCTGACATATATTTAAAAATAGTTCGGCTTCTCATGTTCCTATGTGTCTCCAAGGCTTTATAGAAATTACATGAGTTCTTGACATTTAATTTGTTACTCACTTAGACTTTAGGAGTCATTAATCGTTACATATATTTAGGTTGCTATGTTTCCCTAGGCTCTAAATAAATTACACGAGTTCTTGACCATTGTTCCCAACATACATTTATAAATAAGAAGACTTGGAATCTTTGATACATTTAAAAATAGCTCGGTTTTTTAGGTCCCTAAGGTATTCTAAAGAAATTATGTGAGTTCTTGACATTAAATTTGTTACGTCGAAAAATTTTGAAAGCAGCGCTCATAAGAACCTTGGCATCGTTATTTTGAGACCGAAGCCGTATCTTGATATTTCGAAAACTAATCTTTTTTTCTTGCTTCTCGAATCAGCTTGGAAATCCTTATACAACATAACGCACTATGAATGTGCTGCAAGTTATTATGAATGCTCTAAAATTGGATAACTCGCAGATACTCCAGAAGTTATGTTTTATTTGTTTTGTCCGGTTTTAGACTGCCGGCTTGAAAATCTATATAAACTCCAATGAATGTGCAGTAATTTTTTATGAATTGCATAATTCCCAAATACTGCCACATGGAATTCAATTATGTTCCTGAATATATCTTTCACCCAATTATTTTATTAAAAAAAAATTTGGAAAAAATAGAAGAATCTATAGAAGACTTTAGTTTTTTCAAAGAATACCTCTTATTGCGCGTACAATTCTAAATCTGCTTCATTCTACTGCAAATTCATTTGGTTTTTCAATATACCCATAAGTCAGGGTAACTACAAAATAAAACCCAAGCACTTCTAGCTTGTTGTGCTCACCTCAAACGTTAGGAAATCTGCCTCGACACGCATCATAGATTATGGCAACAAAAACAACAAACTGAACGATGCGAAAAAAAAATCAATTGGCCATATAGACGACACTTTACGAGTTGGCTGAATGCAATTGCTTTGGCCATTTTCGCTTGATTAAGTTAAAGCTGTACCCATCATCCATTTGGGCTTAAATTGAATGCCCCGAACTTGCAAAGATTTTACGCGAATTGCGCGACAATAACAAATTATCGACGAGAGCTTTGCGTGGGCCAAACCCCCCTATACCAAAAATATCCCAAAGGATGTATGTTGGTATCTGCATTCTATAGCAGGTACCCATAGGTCGCCTTCTGAACTTCAACTCTGTGACTCCTCTTTCTGCAGCTCTCGTTGAACCTGTTGTTGTTTGCCGTGTAATTTGGCAGTCACCCCTTTTTTTGTGAGTGTGTGTTTGTTCCCAACTTTTGGTATAATAAGCGCCAAGAGTCAGACCGACCCGACAGATGGCTATGTTCCAGTTCGTTGACTCTTATGAACGGGAACGTTGAGTACGAGTACGAGTACCTACCTACCTCGAGCCAGCATGTAGTTTGGACTTTGTTACCTGTGCGCATCGTTTTATGCGAAGTAAATGACAATTTTACCGTTTTGTGGTAGCCACACATCTAACTGTCCATACGTCCCTACGTCTGTCCGCCCATCCGTCTGTCCGCCCATCCGTCCGTAGATCTAGCATTTCGTATTACTTTAAAACGCTTTGAAGTGCGGCAAATGTTGAACATGCGGCTACAAGCGCAATTTGTGGCAAGCTAC
The DNA here is from genome assembly GCA_035046065.1 of Chymomyza procnemis. Taxonomy (NCBI): domain Eukaryota; kingdom Metazoa; phylum Arthropoda; class Insecta; order Diptera; family Drosophilidae; genus Chymomyza; species Chymomyza procnemis. The sequence continues at coordinate 4,155,510 of JAWNOJ010000026.1, forward strand.
GCTCGAACGAGACAATTGACAACTTCATGGAGCGGTTGAGTTGGTTGACAAAAGGTTCCCGAAGCGTTCAGGCTTAGGTTTGAACCACGCGTCAATCGGTAGGGAATAATAGTTTTCACAAGCTTCTTTATCTAAAGATCGGCACCAATTTTTGAGCTTCCCCGAGCAGGACTTGTACTATCGATTGTGACGAATTACTCTGCAAAGATTCCAAGCAGACTCTAATAAAAACTTACTTTTGCGACAGAAGTGATACCAAGATTATCAACGACAATCTTAAAAGGGGGATTTTTTAAGAGCTTGCTTATTTGTTTGCGTAGGAACTGACTGTGGATACCGATTCAGATTATCACCGACAATCTTAATTACTTATAAAGGGTAATTTTTTCAGTGGTTGCTTATTTGATAGTCAAAAAATGCACAAAAGTCAGCAACAGGAACTTCCAATTCAAGGAACTGCGCCGCACAGAGCACAGGTAGAACCCGAAAAAGTGCATACTTCTGCGACAGAACTGGTGATAGTGACCTGATTAACTTATAAAGGGTGATTGTTTGGTAAGAAAAACAACAAATTCAGAAAGATGTATGAAAGCTCTATTCAAGTGCATACCAAGATCGATATAATTTAGTGCTAAAAGATACTTATGAGAGTATTGCGCTGTATCAAAGTACTTTTAACATATCTCACCAATTAATTCTACAATATGACCTTCCAGTGTGTTGATCGTTGTCGAACAGAACCATAAATATGAGCCCTAAGATAGCCCCACAAGAAGTAGTCCAAAGACATTAAATCACACGATCTAGGCGAAACTTCTATCACGTATTCGATTTATAGGAAATGAGCTTACGAATAGTTACAGAAATTATAATAAATACAATTTTGATCAAATTTTATCAATTCAGAGCGCACTTCTATGAAATTCGCTGGATCAAACTGAATGCACGTATATAGCGTCAGCTAAAAAAAAAAAAACTGCGTAAGAATGGAAAGTTCCTAAAAAATTACCCATTATATGCATAAATACATATCTACCTATTTATAATGTTGAGATGATAATAAGAGTTCGCCTTATAAGCAACAGATGTATCAAGTCGCCATCAACGATGTCTGATCTTCTTTGTCAGATTTTGATAATTGGCATAGAAGTTTAAAGAAAACAAATGAAAAGAGTAAAAACAAGCAATATTTTATCCCGAATTTTTGCATTTCTTTGTAGTGCATCTCTATACAAAAGCAATGTTTTCAGATTTTTTAATCCTGTATATTTCCGAAAGCTGCAAAAATTAAAATGCTTGAAATAATTCGAGTTGAAGATAAGATGATATCGAAAAGTTGCCAGTTTCTCTTTCAGTATGTGGCAGAAGCTTTCAGTTGGTGAACCCGGAATGTTCAGACGTATTAAATCAAGTCTCAAAAGTTGATAACATCACTTACTTCGAAGACACAGATCTAACAGATTTTCTGAGGAAGTCAAAGCGAGCAATTACAACTCAAGCGCAACGTGTGACCACAGCTGGAGCGAGCTTCTCGAAAACTTCTCACTTCTATGGGTTTTCGTTAATGTGCGTGCCATGCCTATCATCGTTGTAAATTTTTGTTGTATTCTCGCTCGTTTTATTATATCTTTGCTAATGTCAAGTACAAATAAACGTTTGACTGCATAATAATACTTGGACAACAGCAACAAAAATCGAAATAAGAAAATAAAAGCGACTACCGGGAAACGAGAGTGTAACCCGGAGTGGTACGTGAGCCGAGACCAACAACAACCACACAGACGTCTCTGATACTCAGTGATTAGTGAGAGAGATACAACAAGCAAGGGAGGGGTGGGTGTTCCCATGATGCCCCCCAACAACTGCGGCAATATCAACATCAACATTTGTTGTTGTAATCAACATAATCAAAACAGACACCAAAATGATGTTGCACGTTGCATGTTGTGCTCTGCTCGCTACTCTATATGGATGGATATGTTTATAGACTTGATGGGGGAATGGGGCACCAGCGGAATGGAGGACTTCAAATCGCGCGACTTTGATGACGCCATTATCCAAGCATTAAATGTGTACAAGCTTGTATGGGATGGATGGATGGTGGGATGGATGGCGGTTGTAGGAAGTAGGGGCTCGGCACGAGTCAAGTGTTTATTGCATTTGTCAGCAGGTGTATTATGGCTGTTTTTTAATGCCCTTTAAGAGGGTATCCTTATATTTGTGGCACATTAAAGCGGGCGTGACAAGTGCTACAAGATAATCAACAAATATATATAAAAGATAATGAGAGCAGTTAGCAGAAAGACCGCACCCTTGGTGGGGGTAAATGTCTAAAAAGGTCTAAGGAAATTGCATGTATGACTGTAAGAGTCTTGAAAATATTTTGTCAGACAATTTGAAAGACTTGTTATGATTATTGTTGAACATATATTGAGATTAATCAGTCGAGCTTTAGCGACTTAGCACATTTTTGAAATGTCAAAAAAAAAGTGAGGTTTTTGTAGAATTAACTTATTGGTTAACCTTGAATACAAATGTCAGATAGTGGTCCCTTCTTGAGGTTCTCGAACTCATTTATGCCTTTACTGGCTACATAGCTTACTCATCGAACCATCATGATGTGGCTCCATAAGAAACAGGATAATACATTACATTCGAAAATTTCATACAATTCAACAAATTTGATTTTTGGATTGGATAGATTTGAAAATAAAAAGAAGGAATAACGATATTTTGTCAACTCAAGCTCGCCTACTCCCATCATTCCATGAGCTTCAAATACAATCCTCATCGTATATGCACCTGAACCTTTCAAGTCTACAAAGGCAAAAGCAAACTCGAATATTTTCCATAAGGTGTTCATATAACTTTTTTTTAATACCTCTGGATATTTATCTGGAGGCGGCAAGTACAATTTTTTCTTGATAACAACAGTAAAGTTTTGATTGAGACGTTCCATTTCCGAAAGTTGGAGCGTTACAATATTGACACGCTATCTTCATATATTCCCTATATTCAAAAATTCTACTTTTTTCATGCTTCATATAATCCTAACATCAAATTTAGCTTTTTGGATTTTACATATTAGCATGAATCCAACGCGCGATTCCTCTTTTTGTCAATTTGTTCTTCTTATAATTAACTTGAAAATCTAGAGGAGTATTTCTAATAATGGTATTGTGCAGTTTATGATGTCCCGATTTTCCTTCCGCATGAAGTTTACTATATCGCACAATACCGATAAATATCGCATAACATCGCGGAATATCGCATACGCCTTGTGCCAAAATATATCGTTATCGATTTTCTTACTTAAATAACTTTACAAAACTACTGTCACTTCCCTAACTATTACCGGCTTTTTAACAAAAGAGCATTTAAAATTTAATATACTCGAAATGGGAAGAATTAATCTCTCTCTCGCGTTAAATGCAGGCTCTTCTACTGTCTGCATCTGAGTATCATCTATCCTGGGCGATGTTTGTGTGTTTGTTGTTGTTGTTGGAAGCATTATAATGATGCCATTAAAACCGACATACATATAGCACATAAATAAATGACATCAAATAATATTTATATGTACACACACTAGTATGCGATACCCCCTCCCCACCTCCGTAAATATACAAATTTAATCCTACAACACTGAACAAATGGACGGATGGACGCAGAGTGAGCCGGACATGAAAAAAAGGATGCACACAAAGTAAAATGTTAATTGCATTTGGATTCTATGTGCGTGAATTTGCTTTCAAAACTGAACACGTATGGTAAAAACATATATACATAGGAATATATATATATATAATATATAAAACATAAAATATCATATACAAAAACTATGGTTACACATTTATAGAGATATGCCGACTGACAGACAAGCCACTAAAATTGGCTGGAAGCCTTTTTGCCTGCAAATCCTATAATGAAAGCCAAACAATTTTTACATTCAAAAATAAATACAGTCGGTGTGAACATTATGCGCACACACTGGAATTTTGATATTTTCAATTTAATTCTATAAAAAATTTATTCTTCTTGACTATGATCATCGCTAAAAAGAGGTAGCATGGATATATCTCTATTTAGAGCTGTTCGAAGAGAATAGTTACCTACAGTTTATGCTTGAATTCGAACAACGGTATTGTTAATTAATAGAGATCTTGCTAGGGAAATAGTGCTTATATATTTGCTAGCTATGCTAGTGCTAGACAACGGCATCGTTAATTAACAGAGATCTTGCTAGGTAAATAGCGCTCATATATTTGCTAGCTATGCTAGTGCTAGACAAATGCATCCATCCACCGACGTTTCGATTTCCATTGTTTTGGCTCCCGGTGACCAGTCAAAGTAATCATTTTTCGATATGACTCATTCGAGGAACAATGGTCGCAATATTGGAATTATCGCTCGCCATACAGGATTGTTGTTGCTCCATCATCGTTTTCGAAGAAACAGGCATCGATGATCATATCCACACAAAAAACCATAACAAACACTTTTTGATCGTATATAGACGGTTTTTCAGTTTATTGAGGGTTTGCATAGAACTCCAAAAATTTTCATTATTTACACTTCCATTTGACAGAAAATGTGCTTTATCGGACATGATGATTTTTTCCCCAAAACTTGACTTCCCAGCTATTTCAATAGTTTATTTAACTTAATTAACACAATGTGTATAGTCAGTTGGGTTTGGATGATATACGGAAACACCTTTAAATCGACACGAATTATGCAGCGAAGAGTGATCCGAGCGAAGCACAACACCTGAGAACAAATATAACTCGATGTACGCGGCTTCTCTTCAAAACTAGTTTGTACAGCATCAATATTTTGTTCGATACGTCTTGTTCGTACTCTGGCTGCACGGTGCTGCTGGCGTTACTAATATTACCAGAACTCATAAGTGTTATTCCCGAGCGCACTTTAAACTTTATTTCTTGCACAAAGCGCTGGTTAAGTTTTCCCAATTGAGAAGCTATTTTGAATGTAAAGATGGACAATTTCAGCGCTTACTTTGGTGTTGAACTGTTTCAAGGTATAAATTGTCTTGGAATCACGGGAAACATCTTCAAACCGACACGAACTATGTGATGACGCTTCCAACGCGGTATGACATTGCTCGATCTGTAATTGCTGTCAAAAGTTATAGAGTTGCCTGTTGCCTTCACTCTAAATTGCAGCTTTGTAAGATTCTACAAATTCTACAGATTCCTACATACTTCCAATCCTGCTTCCATGCGAAATATTCGTTTTGTTGCAAATGTGCGCAGTAAATATTCGTTTTCAAAACAGTTCCAAAAGAGTGTTTTGGAAACGTATGCCGCAGTACGCGCAGTTATTCCAAACCAAATCAGTTTCATGGTTCGTTCCAAAGCTCACATTGAAAAAGTGTACGAAAAACTTTCCTACTCACTGTCTGCGTTGTAGTGCACCACACGGTAAAATATAAAACATAAATATAAATTTATAAATATTTTTAATAATGCGTTTGTTTATATGTCTATATATGCTAGTTTACAGGTTTGATTCTGCCAGCAAAAGTATACGACGACTCGGTGGGGGGTGTTTCTATATGCAGATACAGATACAGATACATATAGTATCCTGGTTGTCTCTTCTGTCTGTCTGTCTGTTGTTTTTGTTGTTGGTTATTATTTGGTTTGTGTGTATATTTTTTTGTATAATGCATAAAACAAAATTAATTAAAAACATAACAAACATAGCGCTCACTCCCGACTCCAAGATGCCAGACACAGTTATACAGACCCCAACATTGGGATTTGTTTTTGCAAATATTTTCACTTAACGAATTTTATTTGGAAGAGTGGCAGATGTTGTTGTTGGTATTTGATTTGCGAATTGTTGTTGTTGTGGTAATATATTGTCTTTGTTGCGTAAGATCTTAATAAAAAAGGTAACAACAAACTGACAGCTTCAGAGAGTTAATAGAATGTAAAGCTACGAAGTCGAGATACTCTTATGTAAGGAACTTTAGATGGCAATAAAAATAATAGAAAAGTCTTTTAAGTTCTCGAAATCGATTGATTATAGATGCTACCCAACTTATGTGTTCTTAGAAAATAGTGTAGGCGCTTAAAAGAGTTTATACATCCCATGAGCTGTCAGACTGTGTTGGAAGAGATCTTTAGCCATGGATGGAAGTTTACCCGATTGAAGCTTACGCAATGATGTAAATTTACATTAGCTTGAACCAGCTGAAAAACACAAATCTTTGAGAAAAAATCACGTATTCCGTGATATTGTCATGGATCCACAGTTTATAGCCGAATCCTAACGACTGTAAAAGTCGACATTTTTAAACTAAATGCATCCTAAGTTTGATATTCTTAGATATATGCTGCGTTTTTGAAGAACTGCTGCGGTTTCACATAAGATCCTGGGAATTATATGTAGATAATGAAGCTAAGAGCAACATTCGTCTACTAAGATTGGTATTCTTAGATATAAAAAGTTCCGTGCTGTCATATAACTTCCAGCGAATAATATGTAGATAAAGAAGCTAAATTTTACTACCAATGTTTTATAGATACACCGCAGATTGTTTGGTAGAAACTTGGATTCCAAGAGAGCATGTAAGATAATGCGTTGAAGTAATATTCTCATATTGTTCTCTTAATTTAGACTTAATCTGAAATCAAAATTTCTTTAAAAAAGGCTACTTTTTCAAGTAAATTGTTATTCGTAGTGAAGGAATATCAACTGACTTTGGCAGGTTCTGAAAGTGAGTGCTGCAGAGAACTCACTTTAAGTTCCAATTCAAGATTATCACTTATAAGAATTACATGGAAAACTAGAATGATGTTACTGGGTTAATTCAGAGTGCAGTTTTATCCATTGACTTTTGCAAGTTCTGCAGAAAACAGCCAAGTTTCATTTGGAGATTATCAATTATGAGAATAACATGGAAACTGGGAGTTATATATAGAATTAAGATCATAGCCGGATCATAGCTTAGGCGTTCGCATTGAAAGGTGCTGCCGCGTTATCGCGACATGCTTGAAGTAAGTTTGGATTAGGAGAACTATCGATTGCCCACCTATATGCTGTAGTCCACATACCCCATCTCTCTAAAGTGTATCTAAGTATATCTAAGATTTTCATTTTTTTTTTTTGCTAATTAGCAGTTTGCATAGTTGGACATTTGAGGCGTTAAAGTCAAATTGGTTTTTTCCGCTGTACACCTCGCCTAACACTCTTCTACCCTGCCTCACGCTTTCCCCCCTACCATTTGTTTATTTATTGTTTTGCACTTTTGTGCAAAATGCTTAAGCTTGCAAAAAAAAGCCATAGAAAATCAAAAAAAAAAAATGACTTGTAATTCGTTTGTCTAACAAATGGCAATTTGTAAAACTAAATAAGCTGCCAATGAGGGGAAACCAATATATTTTAAGTTTTTTTTTTTTAAAGATTTAACTAATTTGCATTAAGTTTAAAATAAAATAAATCATTTATTATAAATCGGCTTAGCGAACATATTTGAAAGCAGCTTAACTTTTGCTTGTTGGAATTTTTTGTTGAAATTTTTTTGCATTTTGTTTAAAATGCATTTATTGTTCCAGTCAATGTGCTGATGCCCCACAAACAACTTTCCCAAAGAGATCGGTGCCGAAGTGCTGCCTGCCTCCCCCCCTATAATTCTGGCACAACAAAATGAATCTCGACAAAAAAAAAAACGAAATTAAAGTTGAATAAAATATAATGCACGCCATATGAATGTCAATGCAAACAATAAACGCGCCCAAGGCACAGTGGGCCGAGTTGGGATTAAATGAGATAAAAAGTTTGAGTTTACTTTTGTCACAGTTAAGCTTTTTTTTAAATCTGTAGCATGCTTTGTGAATTGGGATAAATTTGCCAGAGAAATGTATTTTATATAATAAGCTGAACGAGATATATGGGTTTTCAGAGAAATTTTAATTGTGATATAATAAGTGAAGTTTTTATTTGTTTATTTTTATTCATCTCATTACTGAAGAAGCGATTAATTTTTTTAACCAAACTGATACTTATTTGCTGATGCAGATCTTTGTCATTTACTGATGAATTCCCTGGATTTAAGGCAGTCTTCTCATCAGTAACTTACAAAATAGGCGGTTTTTTATAAGTTTTGGAAAACAACTAGAGGAAAAAAGATGTTTTGTGCAAGATTCAGTCCGTAATTTTTATCTGAAGGCTACACTGTGCAGTAGAGACTATTATACTGATTCAGATTTACTTAAAAAAAAAATTGATTTTGAGACGACCCACCTAATCTTAACATAAGATTATGATAAATTTTTAATTTGAATTACTTACTATTTTGTTTATTAATATTTTTTAATATTTGAAACAATTTGTTGTTTATAGATATTTCAACAGTTTTTAAACGTATTCCAATTTTCTAAAAATTTATTGATATATGGTTGGTTTGTAGATAATCAACATAGATAATATACATATTAGACTTATAAATTGCCTTACAAATATATTCAGTATTTTTCAAAAATTTACATTTTTGAGTTTGCGGAATATATTTTCCTTTCATATCTTCTATTATATGATTATAATTTTTTTGTTCTTCCGCCACAATAATATTTTTGAGCTTAATACTCAATTATTTTAAATCTAAGGGCTAAGAATCTAGAAGTTTGTGCCATATATTTTCCTTTTCTAACAATTATTTATTAGAAGCACTTTAAATTAATCAAATATGTAGGAAATGTAGGATTACATTTTTAACTCGCTTCATTTTGCCAAAATTAAACTTGGATATCGAAATTTTTTAATAGAAAAATTGAATATAGCGAAACTTTTCCCTAATACCACTAAGAAAATCAACGGACTTTTGCAGCCAATGCAAGCTGCTTAGTAGCAGAGCTGCCGAAAGAATAGTTGATACGATTTTATCTTTTACGGAAAAATGCGCAACAGATGGTAAAGTTTGATTAGTGTAGGTCTTATGCTGTCGGACATGGCTTATGATAAGGGCTTTGGTATAAAGAACTTGGATCTGTCACGCCGCCTACTTGCCATAAATTGTAGAACCAATATCGCTTGAAACTTACATGTGCAGGGAATAAAAAAATTAAATTCAAACTAAAATGCTTTATAATTGAGTTTCCTATGTAGAAAGGAATTTTTTTTAATTTAATATTTTGGAAAATCATAGTTGAAAGTTATATTAGTTTCATTTCTCAATTTTTCTAAACAAAATGAGTTGGAATAATTGCGAATTGTTTAAGAGTGCTTCATTCAAAGTAAAAACAAATCTTTGAAGTATATTTGAAATAACTTGAAAGTTTGACTTTTTCATAAGGCAAAATTTTATATGTAGTAAGGATACGAGTCAATTGCTATTTGAGGTTCGGAATCTGTTGCGCCTCAAATCATATCGAATTAACGCGATTTTTCTTTTTAGACGGAAGGATATTTTAGGTGTAATACTTTGGAAATGCATATTTATTTCTCGATTTTTATAAGAGTTTGAAAATTTGTGAATATTTGTAGAAATGTTCAATAAAAGCAAAAACTTCAAAGCAGTTTTAGGAAACAACTTGATATTTTTCATTAGGCAAAAGTTACAAAAAAAATTGGTATTCTATCTGAAGATTTTAGCCAAGGCTTAAAATGAAAAAAAATTAAATAAATAAATAAAGATTCACAAATGCGCCATTTCTGACCACTGTGCCAAGGGTTCCATATATATATTTTATATTTGTTTTTGGGTTTCCATGTACATATGCCAAAGCAGACAAGAATCGCATATAGATATGCACTCAATGCACGATGTACGAGAATATATATTTGTGTACGACTTTTTTTTTCTTCATATATATTTTTAATCAGAAAGAGAGGGCGAATCGGGTGCCAACGAGATAGAGACAGATATCAAAGAGCAGAATGCAAGTCTCTGCGGTTTAGACTCTGACGGAGTTCTCTACTTGAAGTTCTACTTGAAGTACGTATTGTATTGAAGGTACTACGAGTACGAATGCGTTGAGTATGTATGAGTATGCCTGCAAAGCAATTAATTAATGCTATGCCAAAGAGTGGGGGCAGAGGTGTGCAGTCAGCCAGAGCTGGTAGACAGTGCGACCCACAGCCGTAGAGACAGACAAATGTTGGTCCATAAAAACCGAAACGAAATGCAATTGAAACTCATTTCTTTAGGGAGTCGAGTTGAGTTGTGCCGAGTGGAGTGGAGTGGAGTGGTGTGGAGTGGAGTCGTCACGAAGAGCAGCAGTACGCAGCAATCCACACAGAAGACCAAAAAAAAAATAAAAAAAAAATGAAATGAAATGAAATAAAATAGTCGAGGCCTAGATGTAATACTAAAGACAAGACTAATTATGTCCTCCATATGTTGAGTGAATGACAGACAAGCTGTCTGTTGGCTGCCGGCAGTTGTCTAGGTAAAGTTGGTCGCATAGGCTGGCGGAGCGGTGGGGTGGCTGTTATGGATAGGGAGTCTGCAATGGTGGCAACGTAGGATGTGCGGTTCAGTGAAAAATTGTTACAGAATACGCATGAGAAAATGCTCTATAAATAGATGGCAGATAATCAACATTGGGAGTCAGACAGACGACAATTAATAGGTTGTCCAACTCTAATCGGATATGCTTTATAGGCGTTGTAGGATGAGTTTTACAGTTATGCATGAAATACGAAGAAGACACCGATTTAGCAGATACGGTAAATTTTACTTGTGATTTGTAGAAGGACAATGTTTTTGAAGGGGTATAAGGTTGTGGGGGAAAGTTGTGGGCATATAAGTTGCTGTGGAAAGAGATTTTGCAGCTTTGTATTTATGGTAATTGAAAGTGGGTTAGGGTAGCGAAGAAGTAGGAATCGAATATATTTTTTTGGATAAACTGGTAGAATTGACTTAAAGTAGGGCTTCTGCACTTCTCTTTAGGAAAACTACGTTCAAAATTTTGAATTACTAAGTATGAAGAACTAAGTAGTCGGAAGACCCAAAGCAGCTAATAGCTTCAGTGAAAACAATAATGAAAGAGTCACATTTCGCAGGAGTATTAATAGAACAGCTAGATAATAAGCGTTATGGGCAAATAGGTTTTATAAGATCCTGAGCCGCTTAAGAGACCTAACAGAAAGTAAAACTTAAGCACTCAGTCTGCGAGTGTGCCTTCCAAATGCTCTTTCACAAAGTGTTGGTTTAGCGTTTTCTTTGCTCTTCAATACCAAGAACCAAGCATAGGATAACCAATTTTGGGAATTAAATATTTCTATATTCTTTTTTAAGATATCTTTCACGTTGCTGATTGTTGGTAGAAAATTCTAAGCACTTCAATAAATAGCAAGCCCTTTTTTGGAAGGTGATTTTAAAATTCAATTTTACGGTTCCAAACTTCAGTTGTATATTTTGTTTGTTATTTCTGGATACAGATAGGATCTTCTTTTGGGACAAAGACGATTAGATGCAGAACTCTAAGTTTTTAACCATCAGACAATGCTCCGAGTCGGAGCAAAGGGCATTAAAATTTAGATAAAATATAGATCTTTATTTTGAGGAACTCTTTTGCAGAACTTATGCAATTTATTCGAACTATTGCACAAAGACAGTTGCTTTTTGAGAATAGTACCGAAAAATTTAAACCAAACTAAGCTTATTAGCAATTTTAAACTACTACTTAGAGGTCACTTGACAGTTTCCACTGTAATCTAACTTTGTCAACCTAACTTTGTAACCAAATCAACCTAATCAAATTTAAACTGTTTACAATTAGATTGCAATGCTGAGACGAGAAACTCGTAACTGGCAGGCAGTCACAGGCAAAGTTGAACACCAATGTTGATCATTGGATATCAACGAATCACCTGAACATTAATATTTAATTTCTTTAGAGTAATTTGGGTCTGTCATAAATTTGATTGCCTCCAAATCCCATAGTTGTATGCCGTATTGTATGCAATGTTTATGCCACATATAGCTATCCTTATCTATGGGTAAGAATCCATTTAAACTGTTTAAAATCAGATTACTGGAAGGCACTATTTCGAAAAACTGAGAGCCTATATTGACCATTGAACATAAACAAATCCCATAAACATTAATATTTAACTTCTTTAGATTAATTTGGGTCTGCAGTAAATCCGCTAGTTTCAATTGACGGAATCGAATCAACCAAATATGGATGTTTAATTTCTTCAGATTACTTTGAGTCTGTCGGAAATCCTATATCCTATATCTGAATCCCATAGATGCATCGTTTATTGTAGGCAAAATTTGTGTCAGCAATAGCTGTTCCTATCTATAGGGAATGATCCATTTAAGTGGTATTGTGTCACTGGTGCTGTACAGTGGAGCCTCTGCTTACCAGCGCTCTCCTCAATTGTTTATTAACTAAAGGATGCCACTTATGTCGATTTAAAGATTCGCAGCAGCATGCGCACATTGGTTTTGAATTAAACTCCAGCAGCAAACTGTCTCGACCTTTTATTCTAAATTTTAAAGCCATTTTTTAGTTCTTCATTTCTATCTTTTTTTTGTTAAATTTTAGATGGGTTTTAACTTATTTTATCAAATTTTCGATTATGCGATATCCTTAAATCACCAACGCGCAATCAAAGTGACACTGTGTAAGGTTTTTTCATAACAACTCACGAATTTGCTTGACACCTTGAAATTGAATTCACTGTCCTATCCAGAAAAGATTTTTTTGAGGAATTTTGAATAATACTGGCGGTCTTTTAATTTAAATTCTTTTAAATATTATACAAAGGTAATAGAGATAAATAAAGATAAGATATATTAATTAAAGATACCGATACTTGGCTTCGGTTTCAAACTGTAGGTACCTGTGCTCTTCGAAAAGCTGTTAATAGAGATATCTCCATGCTCCGCCTTTGAGACGATGACCAGAGTCAACGGGGAATATATGATTTGACGTATTTGCTTTCAGGAACCGGTAGTATACCTCTTTTCTTTTATAAAAACTTCAACTTTTCTCTTCTGTGGATGGAAAAGATCTCCTGTTGCAGTTGCGCACGTTTCGCTCTACTCTAAATATAAAACTTCTCTATAAAAAGTCAATATGTACATAGAAGCCTACTTCTTATATAAATACCGTGGAGCATATGCGATAATTTCTTACTGCTTTTAGAGCGCACACACTTCACTTGGTTGATGTATGTCAATTAGTCGACAAATTGATTGCCGACGCATTCAACACTCTACAGCTGCTCGCTCCTCAACTGTCCGTTCGTGTGTCCGTCAATTCCACTGATTTGACTGACTGACTGACTCACTAGGGTCCCGGGGTGCGCTTTCAAGTGGCCCTTGGCTCTATTGTGATGCGCAGCCATCAGCAACAGCTGTGCTTCACCCTAAGCTAAGCATGACGAGTTCTTGAACGTTACGTCTATGGCTTGTTGTCCAGTTGTCGTTGGGAGCAACACGCTGCTCCCTAATGCTGCCTTTGACTTTATTTGAAGTTAATTTTAATTGCACTCAAGTAGGAAATCTCAATTTCATAGCAATTTCAGCTCAAATTTATTAAGTCGCATCAACACGCTTCGTCTGATGTGAGATTTTATGCAGTTTTGCATTAATTGCCCGCCCCAATGTGATGAGTTCTCGGATCGTTGTTATCTTCACTGGTTTGGCCGGGAATTATGTGTGTGCGTGCGTGTGTGTGTGGGGGGATGCTTGTGGTCCGACAATGAAGCAATAATCAGAACATAAACAAAGTAAAATTCCAGGAAAAACATTTCAAGTATAAAATAAACATGCTTTTGCACAAATTACTTTTCATGGTGTAGGTCGCTCGACGTTCGTCGGTCTTAAATTTGGTTCTATTAACTTGTGGTGCGCCCTTAATGTGCTTTAATTTGGTAATAAAGAGACGCGATATTTATTAAATTTAAAAGTTATGCCTTATACGGGTCGGCTGGGTACTTACAAGCTTGGTGGGTGGAATGGTAATGATTACTCTGGAGACTTATATGGAATACCATGAGATTGTGAAAAAAAGGTGATCCAACTAGACCCGATTTAGAAAACAGTCAGAAATGGGCAGAAATATTTAGGTATCCTTTAAGCAATAGAAAATGTAATAATCGGGATCGCATATCGATGCGATTTGTATAGAGCCTTCCAAGGAACCCTGTTTTGCGCCGTCTGCTTAGCTTTTTTTCCTCGAGCTGTGCTAATCTAGAAGGTTCTTAAGGGTTCTGCCATTGTTCAGTTCGTGTCCGTTTTTGAATTGCCTATGGTCGTCATCGAGTTTTTGGGGAGTCGTCTATGTTTAATTCGCTTGTATTGGTTTCTGTAATCGGTTGGGTTTGCGATCGAAATGGCGATTGATCAAATGCGACACATGGTCGCATTATACAAGGTAATACCTCGAGCTTAACTAGAAGTTTGCAAAAGTCGTAACGTTTAAGGTTTAAAAAGTCTATCATAAAAGCTAGAACTTTATGAAAATTTAACTCTTGAAATATCAACTTCAGTACTTTTATGTAATGTATATGGAGCAGCAGCGAGCATGCGTAGCGTGACGTCACAGGGTCGGATTATACAAGGTAATACCTCTAGTTCTTGTTAAGCTTACAAAAGTCTCAATGTACATTGTATAAAGAGACTTCTGGATTCAAAACAAATGTGCATTTTCGGAATTTGTTATGTGACGTTTGCATTTTTATATACAAATCGGAATATATATATAGAAAATCGTAATAAATGAACAAGTTCAATAAATTATGAAATTCTTGAAAAAATAATAATAATTTTGAAACTTAATGTCTGTGGGAAAATGAAGATAGAGCAAATAAGATACTAAGGCTACTCTTGCCGTAGACCAGTCGAGTCGAGCCTGTAGATTGCAAAACAGTTAGTAAAGATCTTGAAAGTACAAACTGTTGTAGTTAGGTTACGGAAAAGGCAATAACATCGGATTTAAAATCTACGCTAAAAGTATAAAGTCTACTTAGTTTGAAGAGAAGACGAACATTTTGTTGGGCGATAGAAATTACATTTTTTTACACAGTTTAAGCCGAGAATTAGAGCAAATTTTATTATAGAGTACCGAATTTTTAGACTTTTTTTTATAAATTCATGCACTGCTGTATGAATGGATACAAATGTAGCAGTCTCATTTTCCGCCTCTCCCAACTAGTCTATTTTTTCAAACTAAGCATTTATTATTTATATTTCGCTTAAATTTCATAAAACCAAAACACACAAATAGCATAAATTTATTGTCTCAATTGCAAGAAAAAAAGCAGAAAATTCCAAAACAAAAACCTGTAAAATCCGCATATTATTGCACAGACTGAGGCAACATGACAGCGTCGTTGGGAATGTTGGTATGTACCGCTCATACCCTCTCTGCCTCACCCATGTTGCACTGACCAAACTCACCCAACGACCGGCGGAGCGACCCACCGACTAGTCGCCGGCTAAACCACGCACAGTGCGCTGCTTATCAGTGGAAAAAATGCCAACACAGCAGCAATGAGGGGGCGAGAGAGTAAGTGCATGTCGAAGGGGGTGCGGAAAATAAAAGCATGAAAGAAGTAAAAATATAATAAAATGCAACGAAGCGCAACGAACTAAATCTAAAGCATTTGCTTGAATGAATGAAACTCACAGTTTAACTAAAAGCCGTAAAAAAATGCATAGTAATATTATTACAATTATTATCGGTCGTGACCGACTTGGGTATACCCATTAGTTGGCATAATTTTGTCTAGTGCGTATACTTAATATTTGTATATATTTGACTTAATTGTTAAGTTGCTTGTTGATGGCGGGCGGGGCTGTTGGGTAATAACGACAAGTTCATGAAATAATCCATATGGAACGGATGTAAGTGTAGCCGGCATATGCGAAAAATTTTAAAGTGAGATCTTAAGTGAGTTCTGTAGCGCTTGGCACGTTAGAAGTTCGTGTCAGTGAGAAGTTCGTGTAGTTGGCATAGATCGTGAGTAGTGGTTTCTTTTGTGATGTGAATAGTTTTGTACATAAATCTGTGTTTGACAGATGTTAGTTCTTCAAAATGGGGGCTCAGCGATTATGCCGCCTAACCCATAGACGGCTCAGGAAGGCTTAATTTTTGGTTTTTCTTGATTTGGGAGTTATAAGTTCTTCAAAATGTAGGCATAGCGATTATACCCCATAACCATAGTACTAAGGACGGCTTAGTTAATTTTTTTTTATATTCTGAAGATATAAGTTCTACAAAACATCGGCACATCGATTATAAGGACTTCTTAGGTAATTAGTATATTTTTGTTTTAATTAAGTGATACAAGTTCTTGAAAACTTTGGCTCATTGGTTCTATCTTATTAGGGACAGCTTAGCTATTTAGATATATCATGTTTGTTATATCAACAAAAGACAGGCTAAGTTTCGACATATCAAACACTGTTCTTTTTCCTTTCGAACAGCTATTAATAGAGGTATTTGCATACGCGATAGTCAGAGAATATAAATTTTTTTAAGCCGAAGCTTCTGTTTTCTTCGAGAAGCTGTTGAAAAACAAGCCCATCTCCCAAAACGTCCGACGGCATAGTCGAATCGTGATAATTACTATATACCTCAATACACATTATGATGAAAAATAAATTCATTTAAGACAGAATAAATAATAAAAAAAAATCATAGGCCAAGCAGAAGGTAAAACCAAAAATTTCTCAAATACGTCTACCCCACAACAATTTCGCCACAATATTTCGTGCCCCCCCAACGCCAAGACAGGGAAATCCCCCATGTTACTCTGGTTGAAGTAAACAAGAAAAATGAAACTAAACAAATCCTTTTACTCAATGAATTATGAAGAGAAACTCATGCATAAAATGAGATACAACGACTCGATTTGTATGTTTTTTGATTTAATTTCATTTTGACTTTTCATATTTTGCATAGATACACAAAAACAACAACACACCCGCACACACACACACACAAGCAGCAGACATCAACAACAACAGCAACACTAAAGAGCAACCAGCTATGAAAACAGCAACAATCAATGGCGAGGACATCAAAACGCATTTAAGAGAGAAAAATAAAATAATAAAAAAAAATTACACGCCATTTTTATTATGTATTTCGCTGTGAGCGAGACGAGCGCACGTGCGTGCAAACTGCAATGACAGCAACAACAGCAACAAGAACAACAACAGTGCAGCGAGAGCAGCAAATACAGAGAGCGAGAGTGCCGCCGCCGGTTGGTTTGTGTTGCTGTTGTTGTTGCTGTTACAATTGCAATTGCTTTTCTGCCATTGCCATTGCTGCAGTTCATTTTCTGCGCTCTCTTTCGCTCGCTTGCTAACTAGCCGGCATCTGCAAGTGGCGGCGCTCTTGATTTATTTGTTACCTGTGTGCGCAAGCGAAATGCAACAACAACAACATTGCACATGCCAAATAATATGCTCAATAACTTTTGCTTACATTTATTTAGCAAACGGCATTTGCTGCGCGTCTGTGTGCGTGTGTGCATTTATCTCTTTTTTATTTACTCTTTTTGCCTTTGACACATTTTTATGCATTTTGCTCATCAATGAGCAATGCTATCTCTATCTGTAATTGCTATCTCTATCTATAATTGCTCTTGCAATTTAAATGAAAAGCATTCACTGCGAGATTGAATGAGTGTGCTTGTGTGTGTATGAGGAGTGTCTGTATGTGTGTGTGTGTGTGTGCATGCCACCTGCTGTCAAAAGGTTGCCAGATGTTTTTTCGGTCAGAGGGCTGGCTCCCTCCGTCGCCAACGTCTCAGTTGCATTTGAAATTTATGAGCGTTCAAAAAAAAAACAAACCAAAAATGAATAATATGCCCCGTCATGGCTTTTGTTGCAGCTCGCAATTAGTTTGCTTGGTTGTTGTTGTTGATCATAATAAATAATATAGAACATAAAATGAAAACGTTAAAAAATGATTAATATTTATTAATTTATTTAAATAAAGCAACTTTAGCTGATTAACACTTAGCCAGCTATCGTATGTCTAAATTAATGTCAGCTAATAAGCAATTTATAATGCACATAAAAACGTAAACAA
The DNA here is from genome assembly GCA_035046065.1 of Chymomyza procnemis. Classification (NCBI taxonomy): domain Eukaryota; kingdom Metazoa; phylum Arthropoda; class Insecta; order Diptera; family Drosophilidae; genus Chymomyza; species Chymomyza procnemis. The sequence continues at coordinate 4,173,542 of JAWNOJ010000026.1, forward strand.
AAAAGAAAAACACATTTAGACTAAATAAATTAACAGCACAGTAGCGCTTACAAGTTTACGAACAGGTGACAGTAGTCGATTTTTTTTAAGACATTTGTCATTCAAATTGTATCAGCTTCTTGGATACGCTTTTATCTATTTATTCACACAATGCTTGTTGTCTTGCTAAACTTGGGCTAGACAGTTTCCTTATACTTCTTATCTTATAGAGATTTTTGTGGCTCCCAAAAAAATGGCACAATAAAGAATAATGTGCCAAAATTGTTGTCATATGAACACAGAAAATATGACAACTTCAGGTCCATATAATGTAGAATAATGTAGAACCTATGCGGTATTCCAATAGGTCTGTTGGAAATAGCGCATATGGGCAATATAAAAATGTGCTAAAAACTAAATTTCCTCATAAGATTTTTCAAGGGCCTGCGATACCATAGTGGTGACGTACCGAAGATCTGAGCTTTGATACCTCGCACAAACAGTGAGTTTCCCTATCAATGTCATAGCTGCTTTTTGCCAGCTAGTTGCCTAAGTAAATCTCAATAAATGATAAACATCGTCCGATTCCCAAGGCAGTCGGTCCTTCATACCCAAATCGACGCAGGCCCCGGCCTGCCCAAGAACTGCCAAACCTCCTCTGTTTCGAAAGTACTACTGTACCTATATTCGTTTATATTGAGACATATCCCCAAGTAGGAGCGATAGTACAGTCAAGAAATTTAAAGATTTTTGTTGCAGTTTTTTAAATTTGTTTAAAAATCGTGAATCGTTTTTTGCATGTAGACACTAACTTCTAATTGGTCTGTTAATATTATCAATTTTTTTTCAAACCGTTTGTTTTTCATAAAATAGTATGCTAGCTCTTCTATTGATTTTGTGATTCGCATTTGATATATATTGACAATCTGGCTCTGAACTCAAGAAAATTCCTCATATTTCTTGCATTTCCATACAAAATGTATAGAGTCACACAGCGAGTAAATGATTTCAACGATAATTTAAGGTCTTCTTGGCATTCATTTTCGACGAAACCTTTACAATGGCACCTGGAAGTTAAAGTTATGTTGCTTATTCTAAATATGTTATAATTAACTTACAAATCAAAACGTAATAAAATATCATAGAAAGTCGCTGAGAAATGTGACAATCTAAAAAAAAATGACTCAAATCGAGTGACTCAAACCATCACACAGTGTTGATTTCGGGAACTGTGGGAGAGTTAAATTTTGTCGCAAATAAAGTGTCAACTGCTTTTGGAACTCGAAATTCGGCTTGGATTGCAGTCAATTGTTGTGCAGTCCCCTTTGGTCACTCATATTTATCTCCATAGAAACTTAAAGTACAGCTGCTGCTGTGGCTTAAGTTCTTAAGCGTCTGCACGTGCGTAGACATTTTTGCACTACTGTAGCGCTGTTTCCTCTTTTTATCACTCTCACTGTATTTATTGTCATAACAATCAAAGTAGGCGCTACATTTTGTTTAGCAAACGATACAAATGTATCTAGACATTAACACTCACGCGATGTTCCGCCAGGGGTTTCGGTTTACGGGTTTCGGTGTACGGGTTTCGGTTACGGCTTTCGTCGGTGTAGACCGTAGACCAGCCAGAAACAACAACAAACTAAAGCAAAACACAAAGGCATTGTTATGGGGTTTGTCGCCTGAAATTGTAGAGTATTTGTAGGTTTTTTTGCGCTGCTGAACCCAGGCCCGTTGTTCTGACGGGCATTATTGACTTTTAGAATCCATTGAGTTGGTTTATCTTGTGGCAAACAATGTGCAGAGCAGTCAGTCGGTCGGTGCATGGGTCATTGATTTTATGTATCTATAAGGCAATAGAATGAATGACTCATGCACACGCACACGGTTGCAGATGCAAATGTGTTAATTGTATTTTGATTGAAAGCGTTGAAATATTTACAGCCCCAAAAAGGCATTAATAAGGAAATTTGTTTATATTTTGTTGGCAAGACAAATACCTGAGCAAGAGAGTGAGAGAAACAGAGAGAGTGAAGGAGAGAGAGCGCGCTTAGTAGTCTAATGAGGCAAGTGTGAGCGCAGAGTGGGTCGAAAGATACTTTGCTGCTCTCTAGTTGTATTTGTATCTTTTAAGTTAATGTTAGAGTATTTGTATTGTTTGTTTTGTTTATTTAACAAGCTGTAGTGTCTGCAGCATGGGCCAACCTTTATTGCTAGACCATGCCGCCGCACTGCACACTATGTAAACGTCATCTGTGTTTACGAAACCTTTGGGCAATCCGCTGGCGTGTTTGTTGCCTTGCATTGTTGTTGGGCGCTCAAGTAACGTGGAACATTTTTCACGCTTTTGTTGTAGCTGTAGCTGCTCAATGCACTTGAGCGCCCGCCTTGTGTGTGTGTGTGTGTGGTGTGTACGCACCCCTAAAGATTTGTGCCCCATTTTTTTTTCTGCTCGGTTTTTTTTTTTGGATAATAATCCATAACCATCCATATTTTGATTCATGCATTTGGTACAAATTGCTGAGGGTTGTTTTTGTAGTATCAACTACTTAAGAGGCACGCAGTCGAGTCCTGGTGTGCGCCAGTACAGTGGTGACAATCACGAAGACGCTGACAACGACAATGCCTCGTGACGGTGGTGGCACACACACTGGCTGCTGCGCGTTGGCTCGCGTGCTCTCGCACTCTCTCTCTCTCTCTCGGCCCTCTCTGCGCTCTCGCGCGCTGAGCGTATAATCAATTCGTTTTATGAGCCAAGTTAAGATGCTCTTGTTGTTGCTGTTGTTGTGCGCCCTTTTGTGTATTGTTGTTTTTGTACAACTTTTTTGTATACCAAAAGGAAAAACTGCGTCAAGTATTAGGCGCGCTAAAGATGTCGAGATAGCAAGCGAGAGAGCGCGCGACGACGACGACGACTCTTGGCCAAATACAAGCAACCTTTTGTTGCAAGTTAATGGAAAACTCATGAAAATGAAATTCGTTGATAGTTGCTCTTGAGCTGGCCCTTTTTAAGCAGTGCCAGCGCGCATCTTGGTAACTTGGATGTTCTTCATCGGTTGCCATGTCCATATGTCCATGACTATGCGTGTCTATGGCTGGCTTGCCTCTTATACGATTACTTTTAACTTTTTGACATATTTGGTGTGTTTGTATCTCTTGGACCAGCGTCCGTCTGTCGTGTTTGTGTGTGTGGCGTGGGGGGGCCTGCACACGTCTCTTGAACCGGAATGTTGCCAGATTTTTGGTTTTTTTTTTGTGTTACTCTTCACGTCTTGTTGCTGGTTTTTGTTTGGGCCAAGGCAGTTTGAATCGATGATTTATGAACTGTTTGCATTTTGTGTAATTTTGGTTTATGGTAATGACTTTGCAGTCAACAAAACGAGAAAAAAAAAAGTTCCAAATTAGTAGGGTTCCCAAAAGCAGGCGTTACAAATTTAGGTCAACTTGCATTTGGGAAGTTTTGTACAAAAATACAAAAAAAACAAAAAACAAACACAATATAAACCGATGTAGACAAGAAATTTATTAGGTCAAAAGTAGAGTTTGAAAAACTTTTGACTTGCTGCATATGGAAGGGAAATTCCGAACAATTTGTTTGTCATCATGTAGTTGTTGCTTTAGAACAAACTATATGTTAAGTGTGTAGTATTGGTATAATTGTAATTTCTAAGCTACTCGGGGCATAATTTAATAAGTCAAGATGAAGATAGTTAATTTTTATTGAAAGATTGGTATGATTTTTAGGAGGAATGATGTGCGGCAGTCTCATGGCTATACGATTTTGAAAAATTATGGTCTAGGTTTTAGAAGCTGCAAAAATGTTGAACCATTAGTATTATGAACGTTTTAAAAAAGCAAAAATAAAGATAAAATAAATGTATGCGGCTGACTATGATCATCGCTCCAAAGGCGCAGCTGTTGGAAAAGAACAGGGAGCTACAGTTTCTAGTGGAATCCCAACCTTTGCGTCTTTTATTAATAGAGATTTTCTTAGGTAAATAGCGTCAACAGTGCTGCAGGATACAATCGAACCACTGAGCTATCGATTTAGAAGCGAATACGTTATCGATGCTTAAGAGGAAATTTTCGGGATTTTTTTAAGAAGTAAATAACATTTTCTTAATGTAATGTATCGCTTGAAATACAAAAACTGAATTGAGTTGGGCAATTAATTGTGAACAGAATGTCAGCTCTACAATGTTTTCTCCGCTGGGGATTCTTTTTTTCTAACCGAATAATTGGCTGCCACAGTTTTTAAATTGAAACAAAATCTAAATATGCTTCACTGCCATATAACGAGTTACAAAACGGAGTATAAGTTTGCAAGAAATTTAGAAGTTAAATATAATATTTAGGAATTAGGTTTAAAATAAGATAAAAAATGTCCTAAAATTCTACGAAATATTATAGACTAAGTCTAGTGCATCGATCCATAATCCCCTATGAACGTCGCTGCATATAACGAATTCAAACTTTGTAGCAATTATTTTTCGTGACCAAGAATGATATTATTATGTAAAGACTTCAGATTGCTTAGCGCTCATCATTTTTCCTTATTTTTCATACTGAAGCAAATTATTATATTGAAGGCACTCAACGGTCTTTTGTAATAAAAACAGTTTTGCAAATTATATTCAGATTGAAAGAAATTTAATAATAATATCAAAAAGCATATCATAGTTCTTAGCGCTAGTCATTTTTTGATTTTTTTTTTAGAAACCTCAATTTTAAGATAAGAATTTGTTTTCGCTTATTTAAGAATGCTGAAAAATAAGTTAGGGAACTCTTAAATCGGTTTATTAACACGCAAGTTTTGGGGCGTATCTATAGGTAAAAACGGAATTATATATTATATATCCAAGCTCAATTTTTAATAATAAAATAAAATAAATAAATGTGTATTCGTAATCTATAAAAAAATGAGAGAAAGAACCTTTAGTAAAAAATTAAGTACTGGATAGTTACGCTTAACCTCTTAATAACTTTCTTATATAATTTACATATATTCTTAATTGAAATTAAATTATTTTAAGTCCCAAATAACATTTAACAATAAACTAAATACAATATTTCTCTCTCTTCTCTCATTACAGGTAAATAAATGATTGCAATCTCAGAACATACAAACACTACTTTGTCAGGAATCTTTCCCTAGGGGGTATACTTCCGAAACGTAAGCTTTAAAAAGGCATCAAAGCCTATTATTTAAATCCTTATCAGTGTCGAACTACCGTTAAGATTGCTACCCAACTATTATAATAAAAAAACCAAACAAAATTACTCAAATGCCGCCACCTGTTATCGAAGAACAGTTACGAGTTTTTTTTTTTCTTACAACATTTTACCGCTCGTCGCTCTGTGGTCGACGACATCGTCATTGTGTCTTGTTGCCTTCTTTCTGTCAACTTCATCTGGCAACGCCGGCTGTCATGCCACACAGTCAGTCGGTGCCACAGTGCCACACGTTGTTGGGCCCACGTTGTTTTGAGCGAAGCCGCCATCGCCAAACGCTGTTCTTGCTCTTATTCCCGTCTAACTGTGTGAGAGTGTGTGTGTGTGTGTGTGCGAGTGTGCGTGTTGTTCTCTTGCGCGCGCTCTTCTGGGACTAAGTGATTTTACGTGTTTGGTGCACCGCACACGTCTGCCTTATACGTCGAATGTTGACGGAAATGCACAGTGGGAGAGAATCTAATCTAATCTGCAGTTGTTGTAAGAGATGCAAGTAATTTGCATATTGTGCGCTCATAATGGCTGAGAATATGCTCTTTCGCTACGCTAATTTATTAGCCAGAGAATGAGCGCCTCTAACGTAAATATAAAAAGTAATAAAATTGGACATAAAAGAACTTAGGGAATGCTTTTTGGAATGGTAATATTAGTCTTAAATTAATAAGCAGACAAAAGAAACATTTTTGGAATAAATGTAGAAATTATTTTGTATTCCACACTTTTACTTGTAGCATTGTTGAAAGTACAAATGGGGAAAACATAGCTTTTTAGTCTTTTAACTATTATTTTGAACTTTTTTGGTCAATTTTTAAAAGATTGCATAAATACTGTATGTAGAGTTTTAATTATTTATAGAATAAAGCTCTGATAAAGTGAGTAGCAAATTATGTGGTTAATTCAATGACAATTTAAATAAAACGATTCTTTCATAAATCATGCTTCTGACAAGTTATATCTTTCTTTTTATCTGTGATATTATTAGGTAAAGATAGATTAAAAAATTAAATTCACTTAGTTATTAGTTCACTTAGTTATCTTAACTCTAAGTTATCTTTTATAATTATTTAATTCTTTCCAAAAGAAAATTCAGTTTAAAGGTATATCTTTATTTTACAATATATGATATTCTGAGACCCTTTGTTTCACTTTGGATCCATGGGAAAATGTATATATGTGATATGTCGTTGGTAGCAATATTTAATTTAATAGAAACCAGTTAATTTCAAGGTATATTTAAAATTTTCATAAGTTTGCTATACTGCTCGTTTTTAGTAACCAGATAGTTATGGCTTTTCGTTAAAAAAAAGCACTCAACTTAAAATTAATTATTGATTGTGTAAATGCCATTTTTACGTCATGCAACGCAAGCTGGGTATACCCTGGTTTCGAGAAGTAATAATACCCTAAAGCAATAATAAAAGAAATCATTTAAAATTAACTGCAAAAAAACCAATTATCCAAAAAGAACAGTTTCTTAATACAAATAAAAAACAAATTTGTTATTTAATTCGATTTGCCGCAGAAAAACTTTTTCATTTGCCCAGCATTGGCATGCCAGTAAAAATATGCTATTAGCCTTGGTCAATCTCTGGTAAGAAACCGCCTTTCTGTTTTCTTCGAATAATATGTGCTTTCTTCTTTAAATTTAAACACACTTCAAAACTATATTTATTTATTATTAATATATATGGGTGCAACTAGGTCCAGTTGAAGAATAAACAAGTTAAACATTCTAAAATTATGGAGTAATAAATGATAACGAGGAAAGAATAAAATAAATCTAATCCGTATTCCTAGCCTAATGGGTGAATTTTTTATAGATATGCATCGCCTCACATCTGGGGCTAGCTAGGAACTTGCATATACAATGTAAAAGATGAAAACAAAAAGTAGCATATATATTTAAACCTTATTCCAAATAGGGAAGCCAAAGAACAATGTTGACCAAGTTGGGTTTTTATAGTTCATGATTGGTCAAAGAAGCACGATTGGGGAATCAAGATAAGATAAGATAGATAAAGAAATGAATTGGATAGACCGCTCAAAAGAGGCGAAATCATAGAGGTTATTATAATTTACACATAAGACACGAAAAGGATCGTGTAACGCATAATTAGATCTACAAAAAGTTTGACTCCAATTTATATAGATTTCATACTATGTTTTGTTGGGAACAACTTCTATCAAACAGGCAAACGAAAGCGTAATGTCATCATTTCATTTTTTGCAAGAAAGTATTTTGCAACAATAAAATATTGAAAACATTGATAGCGATATCTGCAAGCGTAATCAAGGGAAATAGATTTAATTATTTTCAATTTGCAAATATAAGGAAGCTTAGGATAGAGGAAGAAATTTACAAACCAAAAACTCAATGTAGACTATTTGCGCCTGGAATTGCTGACTTTTTCAGAACTGCCAAAACAATAAAAGTTTTTTCAAATTATGCTTACTAAAACGTAAATTTCGCCCACTGTACAAGTATGTTGCTGTCACAGCGTGCGAGTGTGCGTCGTATCTGTGTGCGTGCTTTCAGTTTCGATTTTTTTCTTCTTTCTTTCTTTCTTTCTGTTGTGTTGTTGCCAGCGTTCCGCTCTCCGCTCACCAATACTACTACTGCTTGACATACAGCTGCTGCTGCTGCTGCTGCTTCTTCTTCTAGTACTACATCTTGCGCTCTGTTGTTTTTCGGCTGCGTTCGATGGGAAAACGACGATGAGCAGCAGCGCCTTTTGGGTTTGAGTTTGTTGTTCTCATTCTTAGCGCTGCGCTTGTGTTGTTAGGACAGCTCAAAACGTAGCGTCGGCGGAGCGAGCGAGCGAGCGCGCGCGCGAGTTTATAATAACGACGAAAACGACGACGCACGAGACGAGGACGAAAGGACTTTTAGGAACAAAAAAAAAAAAAAATAGAAAAAAACACGAGTAAACGACGGTATCGGGATATAAAAATGTTTTGTGGCAGTCGCGGCGACTAGTCTTGTGTACGTGCCGGGGCGCAATGAATGCCACAACGATTTGTGTGAAAAAACGAGGAAATTAAGAAAAGTCCGCCATTTGTCTTGCCGTCGGCAGAGCGAGCGCGCGTGCAACAAAAAAAAAAAGCAAAAGCAAAGTGCGATAAAAGTAAAATGCAATGAAAAATTATGTTAAAGCAAATTAATTAATAAATGTGAGAAAAGAAACACACGTTGTGACAGCAAAGTGGCAAGCAAAACAAAACGCAAATAAAAAAAGTTCAAAGGCCAAAGGCATAAAAATCAAAGCAAAGGCAAAAAGTCAAAGAAAAGTAAAGCAAAGAAAAAAAGCTAAAGCAAAGTAAAGAAAAGTAAAGAAAAGTTCATTTATATATAATTTGTGTTGTGCAGTGCATAAAGAGCAGTCAAAATTTTCACCATTTATCCGCAAATATTTAGTGAGTATCTCGGGAGATGTGTGTGAGTGTATCTCTATGTGTGTGCCTGTGTGTGAGTGTGAGTGTGTGAGTCTAGTAGCTAGCAAGTACACAGCTCCCAATGTCGTCCCTTCCCCCCCGCCAAAACACCCAACAGCTCCAAATTTTTGGACAGATATGGCTTGGCGCGCGCGTGTGAGCAAGAGCACGCGTGCAAATGTTGCTTGGCGCTGCTGTTGTTGTTGGTGGCAAGTGGTGGCGTTCTCGTTTTTGGGGCGCAGAAGTGTAAAGCGCACGTCTTTGGATACACAGATACGTCAATATAGCGCCACACACACACACGCACACAGCTACAGATACCAACATAAATTGTGAAGAAATGCGCGCTTGTGTGACCCCGGCCTTTATCGCCGCCAACTGCTGCTGCTGCTGCCTGCCACCTCCACCTACTCCTCCCCCTCCTCCAGCGCTGTGTGTTGCCACCATAACAAAACAAATAAGATGTAGATACATTTTTTTTGTTCCACTTTGTTGTTGTTGTTGGGCATATTTTATCTAGCCGTAAGTCGTCGTCTTCGTCGTTGCCGCCGTCGCCGCCGTCGTCTTTGCTACATTGTCGTGGCATGTGGGCACTCGCCGCCCTAAGCGCACCTTTACTTTTACCATGCAACAACGTGTCTCAGCAAATTTACTGTATTTATCTATATATATATATATCGCTTGCGCCTTGTAGCCATTAGATACATGTGCTGCCACCAACGACATCTTTCTGCGGAAAGGGAGAAGTGCCAAGACTTAAGTGCGTCGTACGTTGTTTGGTTTAGTTTCGATTTTTCCACACCTTTTTGTGTACAGCAGCAGCAGCCGCACTCTATGGCTGAGTCTCAGCCTAACTAATAATGTGCACTTGGCCATGTTATTTGGCTTGTTCGGTGGCTGCTTACTAACTTGCCCCATATGCACACACACGCACGCACACACTCAGCAGCTCGTCTTACACCGCCAGCCTTTGCAGCTTAACTGCCATGGAGTCATAGAGGATTTATGTAAACTTTGGCGCTGTTTATGAGCCAATTTATGTTAACTCAATTTGAATTGGCAGCTTAAAATTCAATTTGTTGTTAGTGGCCTGGCTTGCTGCTTGCATTTGTTGTGTTGCGATGCGATGCGATACCTGGCATCAGATAGTTTAAGCCGGCGACAGTTAAAATCTCATTAGTTTAATGCATATTTTCGTTTTGTCAGCAAAAATTCTTGCATTCCAAAAATCTACTTGAAAGTTTTCGTGAGTGTGTGTGTGGCTGGAGTGATTGAAACTAGTTAAGATTGACGTAATCCCAACACTTTTAAGCGGATTAAAAATTTTGTGAGTAAAAACGTAGAAATAAATTGAAATAAACTGAACTTGGTAATTTGTAAGTTATTTGTGAAATTGTTTTTAAAAGTGAAGCGAGACCACAGCACACGGCGGGGTAAAACGTTGTGACGTTTGTTAGATTTTGTAAAATCGCTGCTAAGAGTGAATTCATAGGAATAAGATAAAGAATATATTCGATAATTGTGAAGACTTGATGGAATCACTTTTTATACTGAATTGACCAAGAACAGAGCGTTTGAAAGTTGGGAATTTGTTTTTAGGCGTTTTCAGAGAGAGTAGTGCTGTAGAATACCCCAAAAACCGAAGTAAGGTTTTTTTTAAAGAATGCTTTCGATAATAATGAAGACTTTGTGAAATCGCGGGGTAAAACGTTTTGAAGCATTTGAAATCGATTTTAGGTGTAAATTGATACAGTATATAGGGATCAACAAGCTGTAAGATTACTTTAAGAATATTTTCGATGATTATGAAGTTTACGTGAAATCGCTGCTAAGAGTGAATTCATAGGAATAAGAAAAAGAATATATATTTGATAATTGTGAAGACTTGGTGGAATCACTTTTTATACTGCATTGACCTAGAACAGAGCGGTTGAAAGTTGGGAATTTGTTTTTTAAGCGTTTTCAGAGACAGTAGTGCTGTAGAATACCCCAAAAACGAAGTAAGGTTTTTTTAAAGAATGCTTTCGATAAGAATGAAGATTTCATGAAATCGCGGGGTAAAACGTTTTGTAGCATTTGAAATCGATTTAAAGTGTAAATTGATACAGCATATAGGGAGCAACAAGCTGTTAGGGTTCCTTTAAGGATATTTTCGATGATTATGAAGATTATGAAAATTACGTGAAATCGCTGCTAAGAGTGAATTCATAGGAATAAGATAAAGAATATATTCGATAATTGTGAAGACTTGGAATCACTTTTTATACTGAATTGACCAAGAACAGAGCGGTTGAAAGTTGGGAATTTGTTTTTTAAGCGTTTTCAGAGAGAGTAGTGCTGTAGAATACCCCAAAATCGAAGTAAGGTTTTTTTAAAGAATGCTTTCGATAATAATGAAGACTTTGTGAAATCGCGGGGTAAAACGTTTTGAAGCATTTAAAAACGATTTTAAGTGTAAATTGATACAATATATAAGGAGCAACAAGCTGTAAGGTTCCTTTAAGAACATTTTTGATGATTATGAAGATTACGTGAAATCGCTGCTAAGATTGAACGTTTATGGGAGTGAAACATTGTTGAGGCTAACAAAATATTTGCCATAAATCACTTTTAAGAGTGATTTAAAACGGAAAACAGCAGAGGCTGTTAATTTTTTTTAAAGGTTTTTTTTAAGAGTAAATGAAAGAATGAATTGATAGGGGGTAAATCCTCATAAGCTTTATTAAAGGATATTTTCGAATATCATGAAATATTCCGTGAAAACACTTGAAAAAAACCAAACGTTTATATGAAATCACTTTAAAGAATGAATTGAAATGGCCGCAAAACATTATCAATTATTTTCGATAATTGTGAAAACTTCGTGAAATCGCTTTTAATAATGAATTGAAATGCGAGTAAAACGTCAAGTATATTTTCCATAATCATAGGTTTGTGAATTCAGTTTTTTGAATGAATTGATACACAACACAGTGAAGAAATGCTGTTAGGTTTTATAAAGTATATTTCGTGCAATCTCAAGCTGATAGTCATTATGCCGATTTCATGTTGTATGTCCCTGGTATTGTCGCTTGAAATTTTCAATGACTTCAAGACAATGTGGACTAGTGGATAGAGACAGCGTATTCAGCTGTATGCCTGAAGATCGATAGCACGATTCCAGCCTGCTGCACACGAGCGTTTGCCTAGCACTAACATGGCTAGCAAATAGACGCTGTTTACCTAAATAAAAGACAATGCAGTTCTGATGCGGCTATAAACGGCAGGTCCCTCTACTCTTTGGTGCGATGACAGCATAGTCTAGGGGAGTACATTTTTTTGAAGGAAATGTTTCGGTTATTTTCGAACGAAGCCGAGTTAGAATAGAATATCAGAGAGCCGACTATTTGCGTCGACACGTACTAGTAGGCCCTGAGAATGTAACTTCAAATGAAAAAATTTTCTTTTCTTGTTTTTTATTACCATTCAGAGAACTTGTTCCCTATGTTATTTACTGCTACTACTGCGATATAGTACAATATAGCTAAAACCTTATACAATATTTCAGCCACATTTGCAGTAAGGTACGATACATATATATATATAAAGTTAGAGCTTGTTCCCTGTTGTATGACCTACTACTACTACAGCCACATGTGCAATATATAGTAAGACATATACTAGTCCAATCTTTAAATTCTGTGTAAGTCCATACTGCGCGTCCTACGGTTGCTGGCTGCGACTTTGCTCACTTTTGTCATTTGCAAGCGGTTGTTCGGGGGACGCCGGCGTTGGTGGCACCGCTGCTACTTCAGCATTTGACGATGTTGGGTTGTCCGTGTGACGAATTGCTGAAGTAGCCAGCTGCACACCACAAAATGCCTTCCATTTGATGCTTTTACATTTTTCCAATGCCTTTTCTAGTTTATCGATTTCGTGCTCTTCCTCTTGCCGTATCTGTTGATAGACCAATTCACGCCATTCTCTATCACCGGGCCGCACATTCGCATCGAATTGACGTAACCTTTCGGTAAATTCCGCATGTACAGCCATTTTCAATCTACGCACTCTAATTTCCGTCGTTAAGATTTCCTTACGAAGTTGCATTTTCTCCGCCCGACAACGGCGGCGTACCAGGCGTCTCCACAGCTTGAGTTGCTCAATGTTGTCCTTGCGAGTGTTGCCTTGACTCGCACTTGGACCGGACTGCTGCGTTATGTGCTCCATATGACTGACTGCACGTAGTTGTATTGACTACAAATAATTTCGAAGTTCCAAAAAATTTTTATTTGTTTATTTTTGTTTTTAGTTTTTTTTTTTGTTTTGATTTGTACTAGCCAGGGAATAGTTTTGCTTTAAATGAATTTTGCTAGCTGAAGCAATTGAGTATTGTTAAAAATTTTTTTTTTGCTGGCCTGCTAGATCTAGGGGGGGTTGTTGTTGTAGACATTGTGTCTGGCAATAGAGCGCGGTGAGCGTGCATTATGGCTAACACACCAGTTGCTTGTTGGCTGAAAACTCATCACGAGTGGTGTGCTACTCATAATTTACCAAACTGTGGAGTCTGCACTGCAACCAACTATGTAGTCTGCCTCTTGGCTGGCTGGCTGACTGGCGGACTGGTTGGTTGGTTTAGCCAGTCAAGCCGCGTACTTACCACACATACGTAATAAGCAAACAAAATGGCCCAAAATGCCACAAAACCACACAAAGTGGCAACAGCAATGACTGCGCGAATACAACAATGAGAGTGACAAGCGCCAATAGATATATGTACATGTTCCTGGATTGTACGGATTGTGTGGATTGTTGGTATCTCCTCGATGTAGACACTTTACAATGGGCCGTATGTTGAGGTTATTATGCCTCGTGCCATTCGAAAAATCACGCATAACGTGTTAATGACGCCGCGTGTTTAGGCCAAGTCGACTAGGCTTCAGTCGACGCGACACGGTCCAGCTCGGCTCGGCTGGTCTCGCTTTGTGTGCTGCTTGTGGTTATGGGCAATTGGATAATGTGGTTTGCCAGACGACGAATTGTCTGCGCGTCCAGTGTCTTTGCCGAAATGTTTGCGTGCCAAATTGTGGCAGACGGGGCGTATGTGTAATGCCATTGTTGCCATTCGTAGTGCAGAGTGTTGGATTTTACGTTCATGTCAAATGACTTGGCAAATTTTTCGTTTTACTTCATTTGACTTGTACAACGCGCATGCAAAGGGCAAGTAGTCTGTCGCCTAATGGCCAGGGCCATTGTTGTTGCCGGCAATGACTCATTTGACATTCGATTAGTTTGCTTTTTATCGATTAAATGTTATTTGTTTGCTGCATGACATTGTTTTTCTGCGTGTACTCCTTTTTTTGTTCAGCAATTACACTCAGGAAGCACAACGCCCCAGAGTTGACACATTTTCCCTGCACTTCAATGCATAATTAATGCAACACTTCACTTAGTCTAATAACAGGCCAGACATTCATTCGTTTAATTTGATTGCCAACGCCTAGAGTCGCAGGCCATTGTTTGTCGTGTGTCCGCATCCCTGGGGCGATTGTTGCAGCCCCGATATATATCGCAAATGGTTTTTATTTTTATTCGTATTCGTGTATATTTTTGGTTTGTTTCAATTAGTTACATTAAAAAGTATGTGTGGACATTAGGGCCTAGTTATAATTTAGACATAATAAAATTGTTTAGCTGTCTTGCTAGCGGGAAGAGAGCGGCACGGTGGCGTGCGGCGGGGTTGTAGCTAAAAGCGTTTGAATTATTAATGCAACAGCGTCAAATGACACGAAAAGTTACATAAAAGGCGAATTTTCCAGGAATTAAATTGTTTGCTTGTTCTTAAGTGTTTACAAGATGAATAAAATATTAATAAAGGTTTTGAAATTTTGCGCAAGCCGACTCTAACCCGTTGTTGTTTCATCTTGAAATCAAAAATTGATTGATTTTGAGTGGGCATCGTGGAGACAATATGATGCGTGAAGCTGAACTATAAATCGAAATCGAAAAATCATTAGAAAATATATTATTTTGGTTCTAATAATCAGTTGCATTTTAGTTGGTTGTACCAAAAAAATATATAATGACAGTCGCAGCATTTTAATGGCTGCAGTTTTTTAAGCCTTAAATAATAGTACTATTCAGATTAAATTAGGTCACCTTTTTTCAAGAATTATTATGGTCAGAATGGTGATTGTGTTTTGTAGATATTCTAGCGAGAGGGCATAAGAGATTTCTATATGGAGGAGCAGAACGTTAACTCGTTGTAGACTTCATAATCTACAAAAAAAAACCCAAACTCGGAACAAAATCCAAAATCAGAACTTAACAAAATTGTTAATTCGTCTCCTCTACAAATCGAAATGAGCTGTGAACGCTAAGCTTTTTTAATCTGCAAAAAAACGCAACCTCTTGGAACCAAATCTAAAACCAGCACTTAATAAAAATGTTAAAATTTTGGATATCCTATCATAATAGATCTACGGGTTGCTGTGTACTTTTTCTCCAGCAATAGAAATACGCTATGAACGCTAAGTTCTCATAATCCCCTTTTGGAATAAAATCCAAAACCAGAACTTAGCAAAAGTTTAACACTTGTTGATATCCTATGAGAGGGCACAGCAGCAGTACAGGTCGCCGTGCAATTCCCTCCAAAAAAAGATACGAGTTCTGACAATGTTCTTGACATCTAAAATCCCAAAAAAAAACGCAATCACTTAGAACAAAATCCAAAAACAGAATTGTGCAATTCTTCCCTTAAAACGAGCTATGAGAACACTAATTTATTTTTAGATCCCAAAATCCCCATAAAACTCAACCTCTTGAAACAAAATCCAAAACCAGAACTTAGCAAAAGTTTAACACTTGTTGATATCCTATGAGAGGGCTCAGCAGATCTACAGGTCGCCGTGCAATTCCCCCCAAAAAAAGATAGAGTTCTGACAATGCTCTAGACATCTAAAATCCCAAAAATCAAAATCCCCATAAAACTCAACCTCTTGGAACAAAATCCAAAACCAGAATTTAGCAAAAGTTTAACACTTCTTGATATCCTATGAGAGGGCAGAAGCAGATCTACAGGTCGCCGTGCAATTCCCCCCCAAAAAAGATAGAGCTCTGACAATGCTCTCGACATCTACAATCACGAAAATCACAAACTCTTGGAACAAATTCCAAAAACAGAATTGTGCAATTCTTCCCTTAAAAGGAGCTATGAGTACGTTAATTTATTTTTAGATCAAAATCCCCATAAAACTCAACCTCTTGGAACAAAATCCAAAACCAGAACTTAGCAAAAGTTTAACACTTTTTGATATCCTATGAGACGGCACAGCAGAAGAACAAGTCGCCGTGCAATTCCCCCCAAAAAAGATAGAGCTCTGACAATGCTCTAGACATCTAAAATCGCGAAAATCCCAAACTCTTGGAACAAATTCCAAAACCAGAATTGTGCAATTCTTCCCTTAAAACGAGCTATGAGAACGTTAATTTATTTTTAGATCAAAATCCCCATAAAACTCAACCTCTTGGAACAAAATCCAAAACCAGAACATAGCAAAAGTTTAATACTTTTTGATATCCTATGAGAGGGCAGAAGCAGATCTACAGGTCGCCGTGCAATTCCCCCCCCCCCCAAAAAAGATAGAGCTCTGACAATGCTGTAGACATCTAAAATCGCGAAAATCACAAACTCTTGGAACAAAATCCAAAACCCAGTTGCAGTTCTGCGCCTAAAAATAAGCTATGAGAACGTTCACTCGTTATAGATCTCATAATACCCGTTAAATTCAACTTCTTGGAATAAAATGCAAAACCAGAACATTTTTGATATACCTCATCCCGACTTGCTACTACCCTTATTTTTTTCAGTATTATCCAAATATCAAATTGGTATTACCAACTCCACTTACTTTTCATTATAGAAATGTTGCATGAATAACATTTTTTTGGGGCGGGGGGCGCTAATGAGTGTTGCAGCTTTGGATTTATGTATAGATACTTGTATTAAGTATACGCCGCGTAGGCCGCTTTGAAAGCATTTAACAGCAGCCAATCAGCCTATGGCTCAGGCTGCGTTGCCTTCTCAATAATGCCCGCCCTCCCTTCCACTCACGCCTCTGTTAACAATTATAAAAATTGCAGCTGAGCAATTAAAATAAAAAAAATATACAAAAAAAAGAAAGAGAAGAACAATAAAAATGTGGATAAATAATAGGCATAAAAGGAAGAGTAGTAAAGTAGGCAACATGGCGCACTTGAAAACATTGCAGCAATGGCCATGGCAACAAAATGCTAAAAAGCAGCAACAACACCAACAACAACAAGAACAGAAATACATGCAACAAAAAGAAGCTGCCACTTGAGCCAAATAACTCATGTCTCAAGTGTTGTTGAAATGAGTTTTGAGTTTTTGTGCCGCCGGCACCCCCCACAGATGTTGCGCGCACATTTGCTGCAGGTGAGCTGGCCGACAAGTTGGCATGCAAATTGTTGCTGCTGCCAGCCCAGCCAACCATGTTGCCATCATTATCATTAACAACATGTAAAGCACCTTTTTCGTGTGTATAACGCGTAGCTGTCGATATACCTCTGCGAATCGGTTTATATCTCTTAGCCATAAACTCCCAAAGATTAGCCAAATTAAATTAAATGCATTCCAATGAGATAAACCCAGATAAAAAATGAATAAAAAGAGTTATGCAAACAAACACAGTGACTGATAGCTATATCTACCCATTGTAGCACTCAAAGTGATTTGATTTGTGCTGCCTCCTGCCCCCTTCGGCGTCGACGTTAACCTCGCTGTTAACCCTTTTTTTTTGGATTCCGCCAACAAGTGTTTTGCTTGCCTTCTATGCCCGCTTCTTTATGCGAGTTCTCTACTCTCTTTTTGCCTTCTTGTTTTTTGTAATTTGTTTGTTTCACTAATGAGGCGGCAAAAGCAGCGCCCGGCTTTATGCAGCAGTTCCGTAATAGTAGTAAAGTTTTTACCGTAAAAAAACAAAACCTCAACGTCTAGTGGCACAACTGTGTTTAGTCTGTCGCCGATTTGTTGGCAGTGATAGCGAGCAGCAGTCTGGCTATAAATAGCTTTGATATTATGGCTAAAATGTCTGAAAGCGTTTCGAGTTATATCCAACAAAAATGTTCCATTCATAACTCGCAAACTACGAGCAGTATTTTATTGCAACAAGGCTTGTTGAGCTTGTAGGCTGTCGTTGATGCAGGCTAAGAACTAATAGATTTGTTAAATATGTAAAAATACTTTTTCTTGCATCAAAAGTATCTTCAAGTTTACATTAAATTAAATCCAAACTTGCTACTCTAGTGCTTGATAATAAAATCAAAGCAATCTACTAATTTAAAAACTATCCAACTAAAATGTTCTATGCGTAACTCGGCAACTACAAGTCGTATTTTATTGCAAAAAAGCTTGTTGAGCTTTGCTAAGGATGATGTAATGTTTGCTAATTAAAACAAGCATGGAAACCAGTAAAATGAATAAATATGTAAAAATATTTTAATGCGTAAAAGACGTACCTACAAGTTACCAGCAATTTAAATCCAAATTCAAACTCAAGTGCTTGATGTGTTCAAAACATTTTGCTACTTTAAGAACTATCCAACTAAAATGTTCTATGCATAACTCGGCAACTACAAGTCGTATATTATTGTTATAAGGCTTGTCGAACTTTGCTGTTGAGGTTTGAAAGATTTAGGAATAAATCAAGCTTAAAAATCAATAAATTTACGAAATATGTAAAAATATTTTAATGCGTAAAATAAACACCTACAAGTTAACAGCAATTTAAATCCAAACTTGCTACTCAAGTGCTTGATAATGAGGCCAAAGCATTTTGCTACTTTAAGAACTATCCAACTAACATGTTTTATGCATAACTTGAGAACTACGGGGCGTATTTTATTGTTATAAAGCTTGTTGAGCTTTGGTAAAGATGATGTAATGATATCTAATTCAAACAGCCATAAAAACCAGGAAAATTAATAAATATGTACGAATATTTTAATGCGTACAAAAAGTACATTCAAGTTTACAGTAATTAAAATCCAAGCTTTCTTCTCAAGTCGTTTATATTAAAGTCAATGTTTAAGAACTATCTATTACAAATGTTCTATACATAACTCGGAAACTACTGGGATTATATTACTGCAAAAATGTTTGTTGTATAGATAAGAATGAAATAAAAAACAAATTGAAGAAAAATAATTTGATAATAAAGCATAAGTTTTTTCTTAAGCAAATAGTTTAATTACACACCAAATAGTTGAGCGATTGCTCTTATTCCAACTTTAAGAATGTGATTATGATCGTATACTTTTCGTTTAAGTAATGCGTTCAAAGAGAGATCTCATTGCAAGCATAGTCGCTAATAATATGCCCTTTGCCTAAGTAGATCTTTTTAATTAAAGACAACGTCGCTCGGATTCGGTTATATAGTAAGAATCCCTGTTCTCTTCTGACAGCTATTAATAAAGATATCCCCATGCACTGCCTTTGCGTTGATAGAAAAGTCAAGGCGAGTACATTTAAGTATTTCTTAGTTGGCGCCGAAAGAGAACTTTTATTGCAAGTAATAAAATCATTTTATTATGTCTTAAGAGGCGCCTAAAAGATAAGTAGACAGAAGCAGGCTATGGTAACATCATATATAGCCTAAGGCATCATATAGTGTGTGTACGACTGTTTACCGATTCTGAAGAACACCGACGACGGCACAAAATAAAGCTGGGGCTTGAGTTTCGAAACAAGCGTTTGTTTATTAAAATCAGGTTATTAAACTGCGATGATTATTAAATTTGTGATATTTGAACTGCGCAAAATCTATTAGTTTTAAACTTAATCGAACAAAAGTGCTTGGTACTTATTCATAAACGGGGAACTACTGCAGGCATTGTGTAAAATGAGCTAATTTAGAAGGCGCGACAATCATTAAATCTTTATTGAAGCTAGACAATTTATAACGAACTGTTTTTCCCCAATAGAGTCATTAAACTGATTTGCTGATAGTTCTGAGTCTTATCATTATAATCTGTTACGGCTTAAGCTTGGCGGAATTTTTTAAAAGCTTGTGCTGCTGCTTATTTTAAGTGTTAATTGACTGAGACACCTATAAAAATGTTTATAGTTACAAGTCGTTATGGGGTTACAACCAGTTGCTTATTCCAAGGAAAGATGCGTTTTTTCTCACTTGACTCAATTCTAGGACCTTGCCTTTACCTTTGTACACGTCAAATATTTATGTTCCATTGTTGATTCGAATGACCTCCATAAAACGCCTTAAGTCAACGCTGACAGTTCATCAATCCTTGCATTTGTTTTTGCTCCTTTAACGTTTTGGTAAACATCATAAAAATCGCTTGATATAAAAATACGAAACATACTAATTAGCAATGAATGACATTTAATTATTATAACAAAAATAATCACATGATATAAACCCAATCAAATGGGCATACGCAGAAAAACAGTAAAGGATCTTAGTATCTCTATGAGATACTGTATCCGACAGCATAAATACCAACAAAAAAAAAGTCAGACACACAAAAAGAAAAAAGCAGAACTAGTTAGCCGAGAACCCGTCAGCTTGGGGCGCACATTTCCAAGAAAATTAACAAACACGCACGCACGCAGGAACAAGGAGCAGCAACAACAACAACAACATCAACAGTGCCAACGACAACAATACATACGCCTTTTGCGTTTGTTCCTTTTTAGTGGCTGCTGCTGCTCCTGATGCCTCCCAGTTTGCACGTTTTACTCCTCTTGTCGTCTGTTTTGTCCAATTCGCTCACACTAGCTATACTCGCTCCACTCTCACACTCTGTTGGCATGATGCCCCATGCCCCCAAACATGCCTACACTTATCGATTTTTATTTCATTTTTATCCGCACACAGCATTTGGAGCCGAGGAGCCCATAAGAGCTGCGCACTGTCTTATTTTTTGCACATGCTCTTCGTCTTCGCTCCTTTGCTCCTTTTTTTAAGTAGAATATTGTTTTTTTTTTGTTATTTCGTTTTTTGTTTTTTCTACGCTGCTCTGCACTCTGGCGGCCCCCCTGCCTCGCGCTCTGATTGCTAGTGCATTGTTTTTGCGCAAACATTTTTTTATGCTACCGACTTATAAATAGGCGGGGAGTTTGGATTTGCGCAGGGCGGAGGGAGCAAGTGTAGCATAGCGGTGCGCGGCTATGAAGAGGTTGTGCCAGCAGTCAGCGACATATCGCCATAACACCATCAACAGTTCAGGCATACACTCAGCGAAATCGGAATTGAGGAATAGGAAAAATTTCGAAACTGAGACCTTAGCAAGATTCAAAAATTCTTGAAGTTATTGTCTTGAGTAAACTCGAAGAATTGAATACCTATAGTACGACGATCATATAAAGTATTTGAAATTAAGGTAATATGGATTCCGATAGCATCAAAAAAAAAGAACACTTTCCAAGATTAGATGGGTCAAAATCTGAAGAAATTACAGATTTTGAGTATTTATTTTTTATTCTAATCGGATAATGTATCAATCGATATTGTGTAATCGTTCATAAAAATTTTACTTTATAGAGTAATAGAAGAGAATGAGAACTTGTTAGATTTAGTAGGGTTTTTTTTTTTAAAAATGAGAACCTGTATATCTTGGAATAATATTTTGAATGTAAACAAGCCAAATAATTGCTATTGCTTTGAAGATATGTGTTGAAGATATACTCTCTATAGTTGAAGATATTGCCTTGAGTGAATGCTCCGAATTGAATTACATTATTTGGCATTCCACATAAAGAATTTGAACTTAAGAAAAAATTGATTCAAAGATTTAGTCTCAGTTGGGTATACATACTTATATACAATTTAAAAAAGCATTAAGAGACATTAATGCTTTGGAGGATTGCAAAAGTCCTAAAAATTGAATAAACTTTATTCGGAAATGTATTGAAAGTAATCATATTTAGAAAATTTTCAACCTTTGAGATTTGTTCTTCGTTAAAATCAGATATAATCGGAGTCGAAAAATAAAAAATTCTATTCCAGGATTTAGTTGTACCCATAGCATAGAAAGTAATTAAACTTGAAAAGTTTATGACTTTGGAAATTTCAATGCAATTCAAAACTAGTTGCACTAAATGAAATCATAATTCTGGAGATGTTTTCTTAGCTACGCCCAAAATCTTTTGACACAACTTGTAATTGCATAAAAAAAATTAAGCTTAAGAAATTTGCTGATTTCTTAGATTTATTTTATGCTTGTTTCAAAAACTGGCTACTGTCTTTGCAAGTAAGCGAACTTAGGAAATTTTCAATGATAAAGTTAGTTGGTTCCCAAAGATTGGATTCGGAAGATTTTTGATTTTTCGAATCAACTCTCAGATGAGTCAAAAACTTATTCGACAGCATTACGTAAGATTTCAAAATTAAGGTCACCACAAGAATTAAACAAATCTAGAAAATTCCCAGAAATATGATGTTTTGTTTTTTGTACAATATACAAACCCATTGCTGATTATCTGTTATCATTAGGGTTCGTAAAAAAACGTAAGAGGATGATCCATAAAATCTGTGAGAACAGTTTATTTCTACTTCTTATACATAAATTTCGAGGCATGCAACTTTGTCAATAGTATGAAAATCCTACATCTCTGCCTGCCAAGAACCGCATTTCTCAGAAATCTTTGACTCAGACGAACCTGCTCAAAACTCTTCATTTCCGTAATTTGATATTTCACAGCATTTTTGACACCGATTCTTATAAATTCACACGCTGGAATATTTCAACTTTTTTTTCGCTCAATGTATTTGGCAGAGCTCAAACAGAGCTCCTGTGCTGTCCTGCGTGTAGTTGGGAGCTGACATTCAGCTATACTGCCGCCTGTATTTGTTTGTGTCTCCTGTTGTTGTTGCTGTTGTTGTTGTTATTATTCCTCATAGTCTACGGTCTTTTTGGTGTCTCGAATTCTCGCACGGCTGCTTGGTTTAGCTCCTTCCTCGTACTCTGTCCATTGTTACAAAATGTGACAATAGAATAGCAGAGCAAAAGTAGCGACAACACAAAAAAAAATGTGTAGAGAGGAGATGTAGTCAATGCAGGGCGCAAGGAACGAAGAGGTGCTAGGAGGAGGAGGAGGAGGAGGAAGAGGAGGAGGAGTAGGAAACGAAGGTACTGGCGCTCAAAACTTCACTTTATGTCGCAGCTTCTACTTAGCAAGTACGTTGTGGCTGCTGGCCATGGGTAGGCAGAGCAGCAGGGACTGGGACTTGGGATAGCCAGGCATATCGAGGAACCGCGCGCATCGTTGCGTTGTGACTGAGGTTATGCCAGTCAACCAAATAAATGAAACAACAAAGGCGGACGGACATGCACACACAAACACTCACACACATATACACAAAGGGACTTACGGATATACACACACACACACACACATGCACGCTGGAAAAGCATAAAACATGCGAAAGCATAACAGTTGCCATTTGACGATGGCCAGGGCGGCGGGAATGCATATTGGGTGATTGGGTGGCTCTGAGGCTGACTCTGACTACGACTCCGACTGCGACTCCGACTCTAGGCTACCCGAGTTGCCAACGGCCCCATTAGCAGCAGCAGCCGCGTATCAGCAGTGTATCCTGTAGCAGTATATAGAGTACTTGAGTGTGCGTGTGTGTGCTTGGGTGTGCGTGTGTGTGCTTTTGCATATAAATAAACACTGGGTACTTCTCGTATTTTTTTTTTTTCCATTCCGCTCCTCGAAAGCCAAATGGAATATTACGGCTGTGCTGCGCTTGGCTGCCTCTTAGTTCGTCCCAAGATTGTTTTGACTTTGTTAAATGCCATTTACAGTGCAGACAGTATGTCTGTGTACAGTCCAAAAGTAGTCCGAAAAATAATCATATAATTGGTAATTGCGCATAGGATTTGGTTTTATTTGATTAGCAGTTAACATATGGTGGTGGTTGCATTATGTGGATTAAGCAATTGTTGAGAAGTGTGGGAAATACGGAACTCTGTCAATGTATTGACTAAAGTTTGTTCATTTTCAATTTGGATACAACACTTACTTAATCCACAAAATGCTTCAGTTTCTATATTGAGTTAAGCGGATTCATACGAATCAGCCAAAATCTGCTATTCGTTGTTTAGCTAACTTCTTTTGAAACTAAATTCAGTAAAATTTTTAAATTTATTAATAATTACTTAGTGCCACTAATGCTGAGCTCGGTGCCGGTACGAAACATTAGAATTTTTTCGATATTTTTTGTGTCAGCGTAATTTTTGTGGTGGTTTGGGGTCTGCTCTTCAAAAAAAACTTGAGGCTAGACAACGTTTGGTTTGACTTTTGGGTGCAGTACAACCACAATATTTTCGGAGATATACGCGCTGGGTTAGCACCACTGAACTAATATTTTCAATGTAAAGCGATACTATTTCGTTGCGTTCTTGAAGTCTCTAACGATACATAGTTAAAATTGTACTTAATCAAACTTAACCAAACCATTTGAAAAAATTTGTCAAAATTAGGCGATTTTTTTACGGACCCGTTGCAGATGGCGCACCCTGTTACTATAAAAGAATTCTTTCGTTTGAAACGCTTTAAATCGGAATATCAATCATTTTTCTTCTATTGTTGGGAAAGTTTTATACCGCAACCTGTAGATCTGTTGCGCCTATAATTTTAGTTTCTCTAACATCATTTTAGTCAACCTCATAATCCAATGACGAAAAAACTGAGAAACTAGAAGAAAAACTTACTACTAAGTTGCAGCTTAGCAAACGTATCTTAAGAACATTGATAGAATGGCATCATAGTTTTTGCAATTCCTTAAGTATAAACGATATAAAAAATATTGCTATAATAATTACCATTGACTTCGTGTTCAATTTTCGCTAAGATATTTGAAATTGCACTTATCAATCATATCCAAAATAAAATCGAATGTGCAATTGTTGCTTTGCTTGTGCAGTCAGAAAATCAAACATTTCGAAATAAGTTTCACAATATCTGTTATATATTGTTAGGAAACCAAATAAAAGTGGTCTAGACGCTAATCTTCTTACCCACACTTCGATCCTTGCTGTTTATCTGTCAGACACCATTGTAACTTCAGCTTTCATTCTCTTTTTTGTAAGCAAATAGATAACGCAATGGAGCTGAGAGTCTTCGGGCGATCTAATTCGCTTATACGCATTGTATAGTGGTAGCGTACTCGCCTTTAAGCCCGAAGTTCGGTGGTTCGATTCCACATTTGTCTAGCACTGACAAAGCTAGCAAATAAATAGACGCTATTTAGCTAGGAAATTACTTATTAATTAAAGATAGCCGCCGCACGTATTCGAATGTAGGTTCTGTACTTTTCGAGCAGCTATTAATAAAGATATCTCTATGTGATTCAAGGACAATAAATTTAATTACTTTTTGCGTAACCCAGCAGATAAATTCATTCTTACCGAGCTGATATTAGATAACTTACAGAAATTAGTCGTTTTAAAACACATTTTGGTCGAAAATATTTCACTATCAACAATCGGTTCCATGTACATCTTTAAAATGCACCTTTTTTCGATGGCTCTTATTTAAGTAGAAATGAGTAGTTTTGAATTCGCTTTTTTCTATAAAAATTTGTTCACCACATTTGGGGTGAAAACAAAACGAATAAATTTCACTGTCGTCAATCAGTTAGGTTTGTTTCTATTTTCCTATTATACTCCAGTTTTCGCAAGATGTTTTTTAACGCAAAGAAATAAGTTATTTTGAATTCGAATAAAATTGTCCCCACACTTTGGTCGATAATATGCGAATAAACCAGCAATCAGTTGCATCTTTTTATTAGCCTAAATTTTCCGATATTAAAGTAAAACCCACGTATGTGCAACAGATATTTATGCAATTGCATACCTACCATAACTTTCAACAAAATCCAAGTTCCAAGTTCACTTAGAGCGCCTCTAAATTAAGGTACAGCTCTACCTACAAGCGTATCAAAATGCATAACGAACTTCTTAAATAACTTTCACATAATTAACATTCGATTACCTACTCCATTTAATTCATTTATTCGAACACACACAAAAGCTCCCATACTCAAAATCATGTTTCACGAAATGTGTTCTGCTCAAGAGCCGGAACGGAAGCTTTTAAAAACATAACACTGCCTTGATTATAATTAATGATGGAAATAAGAAAAACATTTCATTTAATATTCCGGCATATCTCTCTCTCAGCTTGAGAGATTTTTTAATGCAATGCGAACAGCCGTACCCACGACGAGCCCAAGAGCAGCGGCATCATTGTGTGGCTCTGGGGCTGCCTGCCTGCCTGCCTGCTATTTGTACACACTTTGTTGACTTCTTTTTAACATAATTATTATATTGTATAATCATTTCAAAGTATAAAAAGGATACCGGCATACATTTAAATTCACTTTTATGCTTGCTACTCCTTTGAGCGATGCTCGCTCTCTCTCTCTTTCTCCCGCTGCCTATAAGTTTGCCGACTTCAAACGCCTTTTTGCAATTTTGCTTTACTTGCCGTATTCATCCGCATTTAGCTTAATTCAATTTCGTTGCTTAACAAGCCAAATGCCTTCAAGGCAAACTACCAAAAAGGAGAAAAGAAAAGAAAGCAGCAAGAGCTGCCAAACAGCGGGTAGTAGCAGCTCGACAGGACAACAGACTCGAGATTTCGAGTCAGTAGTACTCTGCCGCCGTCCCGTAACCGGCGCACAGTGACTAGACGCTGCCCGAAAGCATTACCACTAAAGCCACCGTAAACACTCCAGCTCCTCGCCAGCACTCGCTGACTGATGGCGTACCACTCACTCACACACACACACACACACACACGCGCGCGCAAAGGAGCAAAAAATTGAAAAGGAAAACTACTAACGCCGCCGACGCCGCTGCCACTACACTTTCCATTACCTTTAGGAGTTTGCCATTTGCGTTCATTTCAAACCGACAAAATTTTACTGACTTTGACGGGCAACACACACACACACACACACACACACACACGCACACAGAGAGCCTTTCTGCAGGACATGACCGAAGCACACAAAACTACTAAACAAACCTTTTGGCATAGAATACGGCGTAGACTTACATTCGCACAGGACTAGTTTGAACCATAACTGCCGCAGCCGCAGCCGTCGCCACCCTCGCGCCGCCACCGTCGATGGTGCCTTGTAAATAGGATTCATCTCGCGCGCGCACTGTACGCGTTGCAGCCTTTTGCCTCTTTGCCAACTTTATGTATTTTGTATTTTTTTGACTCCTTCATGCCAAATACTCTGGCAAGAGTTCCAGCAAATTGGTTGGGAAGTTTTCAAACCAAACCAAAATGCAAAAAAAAAATAAAGAGAGAAATAGCACACAGTGTGACTGAGAGCTTTTCGGAAAGTTTTTTTTTTCTTTTTTACAAAGGATTGCGCACCTTTGGCTGCAATTACGATATTATTTGAAATCCTTGCTAAGCACTCAACTGGCTCGTTGTTACATAATCGCTGCAGAAAGCGGGGGGGTTTTTTTTTTGTATTCCTCCGGGGGGAAAACAACTAATTTTGAGTTGAAGCTATTAGGCTAGCCTAAGTTTTGAAGTACTGAAGTGCTCTTAAATTGTATTTGAAGATCTTGCAAAAGATACAGTTGCTCCAAAATTGTATAACGCGCAATGAGATTTCTTCTTCAGAACAATACATAAATTTGAACAAAAATAAATAATATATTAAATATACTTATTTTTATACTGGCATCAACAAAATTTTTAAATAAATTTTGAAGTGGCTTTAAAAGCTCGCCTGAGATAAGGTTGGCAACCTAAGAACTTAAATCCGGAACAGAATGACATACTTACGTATATGATTTTAATTTAAATCTGGAATAGAATAAGGAACATGTAACAACAATTCGGCAAGAAATATTTTTCAAAATTTTCAAGTGGCTTTAAAAGCTCGCCTGAGATAAGGTTGGAAACTTAAGAACTTAAATCTGGAACAGAATGACGTACTTACGTATATGATATTAATTAAAATCTGGAATGGAATAAGCAACATGTAACAACAATTCGGCAAGTAATATTTTTCAAATAGCTTTGAAAACACGCCGGAGATAATACTTACGAGCTTAAGAATTTTGCAAAATATTATTCAGCTTTTTAGATTTTAGATCTAAAAAATACGATAAGACAAAAAAATTTATTTTCATTTAGAAAAGCAGTTGAATTTACTAAAATTTCAAATATTTTGAATCTGGAACAAGCAATATATTTGAAGTAGCTTTAAAAGCTCGCCAGTTACGAGCTTCAGATTTTTTTGCCAAATATTATTCAGCTTTACAGTTTTGAAAGTTAAAAAATAAGACATTCAAAGAAAAAAAAAAGGTAAAGAAAAAAAGATAGAGGAGAGTATGTATGGGGAAGTAGCCTACGGATGGTGACTGCTGAAGCAGTTCGAGCGTTCAACAAAAACCGCGAAATGCGCTATGGACACTTTTTTCCTCTTTTCCAAAGTTTTCCTTAAATTAACAAATAATTAAATATTTATCAAAAGACACTTATTTAGCTTTATTCATTGAAAATCATAGTACTCTTAAAACTTGTCTGTAAAGCATAAAATTTGCAGTTGGGAAATAACTTCATAAATTTTAATTTTTAAAAATTTTGTATTTATGAAAAACAATATTTTCTAAATGTTTGGCAATCTTGCAAAAGTCAAAATAAGGCAGTTTGGAGGCGTGTACGCTTACATGTTCACTTAGGACCTGTTACCCCGTACGTGATTATCTTGAATTACTGTGACAAATCCCGAAAGATCTCTAGTACTTTACTGGACAAACTGTAAAACAGCGCTTACTGCTTTCGAGCAGACTCTATAGACGCTACTTCTAGGAGGTTTCTGCTTTTAAAAAATTCTTCCAAAAAATCTGAAGCCAAAAAGAAACAAATCCCTTACATATTTGCGCCTACTTTACGCTTTTCAAACCGTATTCCAAGTCTTCAAAACATTTTCCATTTAACTGACATCAATTCGTTGCTATCTTTTTATTTCGCGCAAGAGAGTATGTCAAGTTTGGCATAGAAAGACGTTAGGATTTTGCCCCCTTTTGTTTTACGATTTTTATTTTCACATTGTTGCCTTCAGTTGCACAAAACTCCAAATAACGTTGCAACATTTTGCCGGCGCGCTGCTTATGCCCGTCGCCTTCGCGCCACTTGGCCACAGACACTCATGTATGTGAGTGTAGCAGTTGCTGTAGGAGGTGACAAGGCGGTGCACGCTGTCCGTTTTACAGCTACCAAACAGCAACCCGTCTATCCCATCCATCCATCCATCCATCCATCCATCCATCCAGTTATCCATCTATCCATGCAGCGAACCAAACAAGCATTCATCTAGCTACAACAGACTCAACGACGACGACGACCCACCGAACCATTGGGCCATCGAAAAGTGTGCTCATCTGCGTCTCGGTTAGCCAAACTTTGGAGTATCCCATCTACGTGCATATCAAAGTGTATATCTTTTTCTCGATTTTCGCTTTGCACTGTGGATATATTTTATCCTTTTGTTGCTGTTGTTGTTGTGCGCCAGTTGTTGGGCTTGTGGTTTTCCTTTGCATGAAATTACACTTTTCGCTGGATACATTTGTATCTATATGTATATGTATCTGGGTTTGTGTCTGACTATCTGTACGACCGTCTATGCGTCCGTCCATCCGTCGCTCTGTTTGTCTACGTAGTTGTCTCTGCAAGTTAGTGTGTGTGAGTGTAAGTGTTTGAGCCATCATTCAAGCTTTGCAACACGAATGTCTATTGCTTGTTCTAAGCAATCTGTAGACTGTACTAACTTCTAGGCGGGCATCATGTGGATATATATGTATATTTGAGTATTGGCTCCTACATTTTGGTGTTCTCTCGTTTTTGTTTTCGGCTCTTCTTATATGCAATTTACACTGCACCACAAGAAAATTGGGTATTAATTAAGTAAATAAGAATGGTTTAACTTAGTTAACTTGTACTGGCAGGAGAATTGAGTGGTTTCTTAATAGAAATAGCAGAAAGTATACTTGTGGGTTGCAAGAGATAATGTCGTTGTTGCAAGCAGAGATGTTACAAGATATCCTCCTCCTCAATTTAAATGATGATACTGATGATACAAAGTGATTCATATGAAAAGGTTATAAAAAGTGTTGCTATGTACTAAAATAAGTAAGGATAGTTGGGCTTATCTGCTAGAAACAACATTTCAAGAATGACAATATTTTAATATTTTGGTCGTCCGAAGATGACAGGACAGCATTTCTCTTTTGAAGATACTTTGGAAAGTACTTAAGTAGGAATCATTGAGATTCATCTTCTCTTATTTGTATGTCGAGATACATTTACAGTTGTTTATACATTAATATATATATTAAAAAAATATAGACAACAAGCGATACTTTCAAATATATAAATAATTTGAGATTTCGAAAATAACAGTCGAGCATTTTTCTTGGAAGGTACTAAAGTAAGTATAGTTGAGCTTATCTTTTCTTCTTCATATGTTGAGAGAGTTCATGATACATTAGTTGATATTTTAAAATATACCAAGCTATACTTTCACATGTTTAAATATTTAAAATTCCGAAGATGACAGTCAGGCATTTCACTTTTAAAGATATGTTGGAAGGTGTTAAAGCTGGTACGGATAGTTGAGCCCATATATATTATTAGTAGGATACATCTGGATTGATATTTCACAATGGCAGGCGACAGTTTCAAATATTGTAATTATTGAAGATTCCTAAGATGACAGTTCAGTATTTTGCTTCAAAGTTGCTTAAAGAAGTAAGGATAATTGAGTTTATCTTTTCTACTTAATCGGGATATATTCACAGTTATATCATCATCACAGACATATTATCTCTAAATATATCAAAGTGCTACTTTCACATGTATGAACAATTTAAAATGCCGAAGATGACGGTTGGAAATTGCTCTTTTGAAAATTTGTTCGAAGGTACAAAAATAAGCAAGAATAGTTGATCTTTTCTTCTGAAAAGTCCAAGAAATGAATTTCAGAGCTGTTAGAAGCTTAGACGTTGTAAACTGTGAGTTCAGGAGAATCGAATTTGAACCTATATAATTTCGCAAATTAATTTGTTTTTTAAAAATGTCTACATTAATGTCGAGGTATACTAAGTACTGGGTACTAAGTTACATGACAAACTTTACATCATGAACTATATCCAAAATAACCTGGTTTTATACTTACCTAAAGCATAGCCAAAGAAAATCTCTATTAGGTACTGTAGGTGCCTGTTCTATTCGAAATGTTCCAAACATTTCTAAAAGTCTGAAATCACATTTAGTTGTTAGTTGAGATTATCTTTACGAATACTTAAGGAAAGTACTTGAAGATACTAGATACATCAAAGTCAAAGATACCTCAAGATATGTTTAACGCGGGTCTACCATTTAGCTGCTGCATTCAAACAATTAAAATGACACCCAAAAGCCATAAATATTAAGTAATCAAAGAGATACAAAGAATGGAGCATGGAACAATCTTCTATATGCAGCTGCAGATACAATGGAGCAGCTTCCCGGCTTGTTGCTTGCAACAAAAATATACAAAAAAAGTGTTGATGGGCATTATGCAAATTAAATTGGATTTAACGAATAGTCGAGATTTGCAGTTGTAATTCTTAACTTTTCGCCTTGTATCTGTGAGTTACATACAAATGTATCTTAACTACTCGACTGCAATACATATTTATTGACTGACTTGACTGACTGACTCGACTGCAGCCATGCAGCAGAGTGTGCAGTTTTTGTCTTGGCGTTGGTGTTGATGTTGGTCTTTGCCACTGTGTATGCTCCGCGTCCGACTCCCCCACATGTCACAGTGACAGTTTGCTGTGTGTGTGTGTGTGTGTGTGTAGCGACTCGACCCCCAAACTCAAACCGCAGTCATGTTAACGTCTTTTGGGTTCAGCCGGCTCTCTAAATTACAAAACGAAGCCAGGACAATTTCTCAGTACACGACCAAAGACAATGACGATGACGACGCGATGGCAACGACAATGTTGTTGATGACGACGACGACAATGAGGATGAGTTTGATGATGGCAACGAAGACGACAGCGGCGGCAGCGGTGGCGGCTACATGACTGTGTGATGTGGATGATAATAATGATGAAGCTGAAAACCGGACGACAACAACGATTGAATGCTGAATGTTGGCTGCTGGCTGGCTCCCGCTGCTTATGCTGCTCCCATGTATAGTCTCTATATATATGCACATTTTTTATCGCAGCTGTAAACAGCATCGGGCACAGGCGGCAGGCAGCGCAATTGCAGACATCGAAGGGCGCTTGTTAAATTCCTTTACGCTTTGTTTTGCTGTCGATAATGGCAACGATTGATACAACGCGAAACGTTTTGCTGGCTCTTGTGCTACGCTTCTTCTCCTGCTTCTGCAATCTTCTGCGCCAAAAGGAGTGAGTGGAAGACTCCACTTTGATTAGTTTATGGCCGTGAAATTTGCGAATTTTAAGTGGGCACAAGTCTACACTGCCGAAAATGTATTTTGAAACAAGTTAGGAGGCAGGGATTAGGGCAACCCACTGAGGTGTAACTAAGAGGAAAGATTTTTGATCGGCATTGAGGCAAGGCCGGTAGCAATTCCGCTGCTGAACAGTTCTAGCAGCGTACAAGCGCCAGGGTCGGTGGTTTAAGTAGAGAAAGAAGACTAAATACTTCACTGGCGAGAATGGATTTGCGGAAAAAGTTAAGGGGTACGGATTGCTGCTATCCATCGGCAAGCTTACTGATCGCCTTGTATTTCGGGTAGCGATTGCTCTGCTGAAGAGTTCTAGCGGCTTACAAGCATCAGCGTCGGTGGTATAAGTAGAGCGAGAATGGATTTTGGAGCAAGTTGAAGGGCAGCGGATTGGTGCTATCCATAGCGGTGCACTTCAGCGGCAAGCTTCCGGATCGCATTTGGGCAAAGCCAGTAGCGATTCCGCTGCTGAGTAGTTCTAGTAGTGTACAAGTGCCAGCGTCGGTGGCTTAAATAGAGAAAGAAGACTAAATACTTCACTGGCGAGAATGGATTTTCGGAATAAGTTAAGGGACAGGGATTGCTGCTATCCATCGGCAAGCTTACTGATCGCCTTGTATTGCGGATAGCGATTCCTCTGCCGAAGAGTTCAGCGTCGGTGGTATAAGTAGAGGAGCGAGAATGGATTTTGGAGCAAGTTTAAGGGCAGGGGATTGGTGCTATCCATGGAGTTGCACTTCAGCGGCAAGCTTCGGGATCACATTTGGGCAAGGCCAGTAGCGATTCTGCTGCTGAATAGTTCTAGCAGCTTACAAGTGCCAGCGTCGGTGGTATAAGTAGAGAAAGAAGACTAAATACTTCACTGGCGGGAATGGATTTTCGGAATAAGTTAAGGG
Source organism: Chymomyza procnemis (assembly GCA_035046065.1). Taxonomy (NCBI): domain Eukaryota; kingdom Metazoa; phylum Arthropoda; class Insecta; order Diptera; family Drosophilidae; genus Chymomyza; species Chymomyza procnemis. Next base: position 4,206,603 of record JAWNOJ010000026.1, read on the forward strand.
ACAGGGATTGCTGCTATCCATCGGCAAGCTTACTGATCGCCTTGTATTGCGGATAGCGATTGCTCTGCCGAAGAGTTCTAGCGGCTTACAAGCATCAGCGTCGGTGGTATAAGTAGAGCGGATTGGTGTTATCCATAGCGGTGCACTTCAGCGGCAAGCTCCCGGATCACATTTAGGCAAAGCCAGTAGCGATTCCGCTGCTGAACAGTTCCAGCAGCTTACTAGTTGCCAGCGTCGGTGGCTTAAGTAGAGAAAGAAGACTTAATACTTCACTGGCGAGAATGGATTTTCGGAATAAGTTAAGGGGTACGGATTGCTGCTATCCATCGGCAAGCTTACTGATCGCCTTGTATTGCGGGTAGCGGTTACTCTGCCGAAGGGTTCTAGCGGCTTACAAGCATCAGCGTCGTGGTATAAGTAGAGGCGCGAGAATGGATTTTGGAGCAAGTAAAAAGCCCTGGGATTGGTGCTATCCATAGCGGTGCACTTCAGCGGCAAGGTTTCGGAACGCATTTGGGCAAAGCCAGTAGCGATTCCGCTGCTGAGTAGTTCTAGCAGCTTACAAGTGCCAGCGTCGGTGGTATAAGTAGAGAAAGAAGACTAAATACTTCACTGGCGAGAATGGATTTGCGGAAAAAGTTAAGGGGTACGGATTGCTGCTATCCATCGGCAAGCTTACTGATCGCCTTGTATTTCGGGTAGCGATTGCTCTGCTGAAGAGTTCTAGCGGCTTACAAGCATCAGCGTCGGTGGTATAAGTAGAGCGAGAATGGATTTTGGAGCAAGTTGAAGGGCAGCGGATTGGTGTTATCCATAGCGGTGCACTTCAGCGACAAGCTTCCGGATCACATTTGGGCAAAGCCAGTAGCGATTCCGCTGCTGAAAAGTTCTAGCAGCTTACTAGTTGCCAGCGTCGGTGGCTTAAGTAGAGAAAGAAAGACTAAATACTTCACTGGCGAGAATGGATTTTCGGAATAAGTAAAGGGACAGGGATTGCTGCTATCCATCGGCAAGTTTTCTGATCGCCTTGTATAGCGCATAGCGATTCCTCTGCCGAAGAGTTCTAGCGGCTTACAAGCATCAGCGTAAGCTCCATTGGTGCACTTCAGCGGCAAGCTTTCGGAACGCATTTGGGCAAAGCCAGTAGAGATTCTGCTGCTGAATAGTTCCAGCAGCTTACAAGGACCAGCTTCGGTGGCTTAAGAAGAGAAAGAAGACGAAATACTTCACTGGCGAGAATGGATTTTCGGAATAAGTTCAGGAGCAAATGATGGTGCTATCCATGGAGTTGCACTTCAGTGGCAAGCTTTCTGATTACATTTGGGCAAAGCTTCAAGCTTTCTAGTCGCCTTTTATTTCAAGAAGCTTAGCAGCGATTCCACTGTTATACTGCTGAAAGTTTAAGCAGCTTACAAACTTAGGTGTACCCTGGTTAGCTACTTGATAAATATCATGAAGAGAAATAGAGGATGAACCTTTGAAAAACAATGCGTAGCGTTGGGTTGTTCACCCGGCCGTAAAAACATATCGATTCCAAAAACCGCATCAAAGTCAAGAGTAGTAACTGAGCAAATGTAATAAGACACTTGGGATGGATTACTGCTAAAAATTGGTGCAATTAACGTTTGCAGCAGCTGTTCCAAATCGAATCTCTAACCTGATTCCTGAGCCATTTTGATAGCTGTAAAACATTTATAATTCCAAAGCAATTTCTTGTAATTCGATGAAATATCCAAATCACGACTTGGTCACTCCTATAATCGTTGCGCATAAACACAGGCTTATGGAGTTTATATAGTCAACAATATTAACAACAACAACGATGGCGATGGCGATGACGGCGGCAACGGCGTTGGAGAGACGGATTTGGTTACAAACTGATGCATGCTTATGTACGTCGTTTATCCTACGCCTTCACTTGATTCTCAGCACATACATTGCTGCAGCTCTTCTTCTTTATTTTTTTCTTTTTTTTTGCAAACTTTTTCCTTATTTTTTTTTTTTTTTGAACGTCCATCGTAATTCTTCATACTGCGCTCCTTTTGTGTCTGGCGGAGACTATGAGAGACCTTTAGTCTGCCTCTGACTGGGTTTTGGTTTCAGCTCCAGCAGCAGCAGCTCACAAGCTTCCGCTGCTATCCGTTCGTTTTGATCCATATGCAAATTAATGTTGCCTGTTTATATTGGATCTTGGTGCGCCTGCTCCTCTACTACGTCGTCGCCGTCACCGTCATCGCGTTGGCTTCGCGCTGCTTTCAGTGTCGCTTGTTTTTGTTATTATTCTGCAGCTTCCACTGCTGATGGAGGCAGCGCCTTAAGCGAGGGGAGGGAACACAAGTACTAGAGTCGCAGATTGGCAGCTCAACTTATCTTTGGCATTATGTAAATTTCTTTTTATATTTTTTTGTGTTTAAACCTGAGCGCTGTTTGTTGTTTTTTCATTTCATTTTCTAAACAATATGCGGCAACAATATTTGTTGCATATTGTTTGTTGTTGTTGTGCTTGGCTTGCAACAACTGTGGCAATATGTTAAGCTGCCTTGCCAAAAAGGGCATAAAAACAGCAACAACTCCAACTCTTGGCACTCTACAAAGTTCAACTTTTAATTGAAAAACTACTTAACTCACACACCTCGACTAAGTTTAAAAGCCGATTTAAATGAGTGCTAGGCACGTGCCGGGCAAAAAGTCGTATCCTAGTAATGCAGCTTTTAACAGCTTAGTCTCCCGCTTGTGCCTGTTTTGGTTTTTAGACAATGTTTACCAAAGATCTGTGGAGAGTTTTGTTTTGCTTTTTAGATTTGGCTGCGAAAGTGTAAAGGCCAGTTAAGTTGAAGTTGTAGTACCACTATTTGCAACCCTTTGGCTTACACGGATTGGCAGGTGAAATGTTTTACAAGATCTTTGAAGTTGGTTACATTTGAACTAGCGCTAGCCCGTTGTAGTATTGTTGAATTTAAAGCTCTTTTTGTGAAGGGAATTATAACAGGGAAGGGGAAAAAAGAGAATTTTGCAGATTTGCATCAACAATTACTAAGGTTGTTGCTGTTATTTGATTATTATAATACTAATGGCGAATTCTGAATACTCTGCCCTTGCAGCAAACAAGCGTTAATTTCTATTGAACACTGTTCAAAGTTATTAGGGACAAATAAATAGTTGCAGATAGATTAACCTAGGCCATCGATGACAGATCCTTGACAAATAGTTTTTAGAAAGCATTATTAAATCATGTTTTGTAATACTTTATCGCAGCCACAGATTAAATAGGTTTAGGGAAAAGTTTTATAAGAAAAGCAAGATGAGGTGCCTGCTACATATTTGACTTTGTTGAGGAATAAACAATAAAAATTTCATAGATAGAGAGGATGCGTTTAAAAATGTAGTTCTTGCTGCATTTATTATCATAGCCAATACCATCTACTTATGGCTTATAAGTTCCATGAAACAAGGTTTAATTGAAGAAGTGCTCGCCGCATATACACTTGTTGAACTTTGGAAATATGATAAATAGTAAAAGAATTTGCGCGTATCACGAAAAAGAATTCATTTTGAGAATATAGTAATTGGTTTCAAAAACTACCACAAAAAGCCAGAATTAGTCTAAACTGCTGCAATATCTAACACTAAGTTCTTGTTTCATTTATTAATTAGTCATTGAGGTCGACTTGCAGCAAACTTGCAACATTGATCTAAGCCCTTCCAAACGTATACAGTTTACAAGTAAATAGAAAAACAAATATCGCGCATTTCAAAAACTACCACACATTACCAGAATTTGTCTTTGCTATCCATACTCATATAATATTTAATTTATTTTATGTTTTCCAGAGAAAAACAGACTTTACGAATTTGATAGACATTAAAAATATAAAGGAATTAGCGAGAAATAAATAAATAAATGATTAAGTTCGCGTATTAGGTGAAACCATAAAATTTTACTGAGTTTTTATCCATTATTTGTCCAACAAGAAAGTTTAAAAAATAATCGATAATTTCATGAATCTATAAAAAGATAATGAAGTGAATTATTTTAAAACTTTGCGTATCGTCTTGGGTTAGGTTAGAGCGGTTGCCAAAGGGAATATCCCCTTGGTACACTTAGGCCGAGCACGACCCCTTGTGATGCGTACCGTCTTAAAATCACAAAATTCTATTGATTTTTATCGTTTTCTTTTATACTAAAAGAGAAATTGATCCAATTAAATAATCGATAATTACTTTGGTTTATTAAATATCTCAGTTGGTCGCGGTAGCGTACTCGCCTCCAAATCGGAAGATCGTTGATTCCATTCTACACAGCAGCACTGGTGCTTGCAAATAGAAGCTAGGAAAATAACCCTATGCTCCGCCTCTGGAGCGATGACCAAAGTCAAGGGGAATAATAATAATTTATTAAAATATTTGATAATTCCCAACAAAAAGTTATCGATTCCCATGCTTATGTTTTTATTGTTGTTATTATAAATAAAACGAAAAGTGAGATCTTCATGCGTAATTCTTTTTGTCGTCTTCTGTTGACAGCAGTCTTGAGTTTCCGAATCTCGTCATAGACAGCAGTGCAAACTTTCTGAAGTCTCTTAACAATTTCATTTCCTTTAAGTGATTTGCTGTATCTTTGGCGCCACTTACCAATGCCACTATGTAATTGTTATTTGATTTAAATATTTTAATTAATTTAATTACGAGTTTTCATAACTCGCAACAGCAATGTTGTTTCCACCAAAGACATGAATATCAATGAATTTAAACAAATATTTATGCTCTTATTGAAATTATTATTCAAATAATAAAAACGACTTTGATCTTAAACTTAAAATGCACTCAACGCCGCGTTCCCAGTTCCCAGTGACCATGTGTGTGTGAGTGTGTGTGGTTGTATGTATTCAATGCAAGTCCTAAACAAATATTTTCTAATGTTTATATAAACGGCTTGAATATTTTTGGAAAAACTTGATGTGAGTTAGACGTGGTGGCGGTGGGGGGTAGGGGGATAAAAAACAATTGGAACAACGTTTCCAAAAAAACAGCAAAACATAAAATGAAAGAGGAGCAAAGAACTCTTAAAGCACTAATGAAACTGGTTTGTTTATGTTCTGGAGTGGATTGAAGTGGAGTGGAGCTGTTGACTGGTGGAAGGGGGGGACGGCAGCATAACTAGAGCTACGTGTGTGTGTGTGTGTGTGTGTGAAGAAGCAGCAGCAAAGCGTAAGATTGCTGGAAGGCCCGGGGGCCACAGCTGACACGCTGCTTGTTGGAACTGTGCTAAGTTGGCTGGTTTTGTATGCACAAAAGCAAGTGATGTGCAGCTCTAAAGGATGCCCATCAGTTGGTCAAGTAAGGTAAAGTGAGTGAGAGCGAGGCGACTACAAATTGAAGCTCAAAATAAACAACACTGAAATGGCGCGCAATTTTAGTCACTTTTGGTGTGTTGCTTGCGCAGAGATGCGCTGTCTGAAGTGGTTCTTCCCGTCGTTGTTGTTGTTCCACATCGTATCGCATTACTTTAGTTTTTGTCTTGAACTTGGACGCCGACGCCGACGCTGAACATAACAAGAGTCTTACTTTCAACTCTTTACGATTTGGTCACGTACAATATTGCAAGCAAAATTATTGCCCATATATTTCCTGGGCTGTTGATTATATGTTTGGCATGGGTATACATATGTGGTCAAGACAATAAGAATGCCTTGTTTGGGGGATAAAAGTTGCGCCGTTACTGGGTCAAATGAAATACAATATGTAAATTACTGCGCCGAACATTAAGTGAATTGCATGGCGATAACATCACTTGCCGTACTAATTGATTTTTACATTTGCTTTATTTTGCAGGAATATTGTCTCCTCCGGGTCCGTTTCTGACGCCCAGTCCATCACCATCGATCTCAGCTAGTCCACGCTTGCAGCCGTCACCATCATTATCACCATTCCCACAGGATGTGGTGCTCGTAGCCGGTGGCAACGCTTTAACCGCCAACAGTAATCAACAGGAACACGTAAGTGCTACAAACTGCACATACCCTCTCGAATAGCTTCAAGTAATACTCTTAATTCTAGGAGCGCAAGGCGGCGACGCCTGGCAGGCGGCAATCCATACATCAGTTTACAAATGGCAGTCCCAATGCTGGCACGGTTGTCTTTCAGCCAAGTCCCTCACAATCGCCGGCCGCTGCCACAACAGTCATTGGCGTGACAGCTGGTGGCATTATAACTACAGCCACTGCAGCCGGGCATCACAATGCCGGACTTGGCAATGAGCTGAATGCAACGCTAGTTGGCTCCAATAATATACAGTTAAATAAGGTAAGTCATAGTGCCTTAGTGCATCTCATCCACAACTTTGACACTAATCAGCTTGTACACCTGCAGAAGGGCAATAATAAACGTGCTGGCGCCGCGCAACAATCACAGCAGCAGCAGCATCAGCAGCAGCAACAGCCGCATCAGTTGGCACACCAAATCTTTAGCAACAGCAACGCTGCAGCGCCCAATTCCAATACCAACACAGCGAGTGTCGGCTATGGGCAATCCAACGCAGCAGCAATCAGCACGCCCACTTCGTTTGCGACAGCAAATGTGGCTAGTAGCCCAAAAGGTCAAGCGAAAAAGGGTGCTGCTGCCGCCGCCGCCGCCGCCAACGTATCCGCCGCCGCCACCGTACTCAGCCAGCAGCAACAGTTCCAGCACTATCAAAGCAGTAGTCCGCTGATAGCCGACAGTCCCATACCTAGTCCAAGTAGCACTATAACAGCAGCGGCCATCAAGCCACCAACGCCGCAGCCAATGCAAATGTTGCCGCAACAGTTTACCATAACGGGCAGCATGCCCGGTCAGGGCCAGAATGGCAATGGACAACAGCAGCAGCAGCAAGTGTTTCAGTTCATACAGGGACCGCAAGGTCAAATCATAGCCACCGCACAGGCGCAGCCTACGCTGCAGCAACAACAACAGCAGCAGCAGCAGCAGGCACAGCAGCAGCAACATCAACAGCAACAACAACGATTTGCAAGCAATAGTAGCATTAGTTTGCCAGCCAATGCAACCAAGTCGACAAAGGCGCCGCAACAAATACTGCCCAAACCGCAGCAGGAACTAAGCACACAGCCGCAGCAGCAGCAGCAGCAGCAATCCAAGACCAAAAATGCTAGTAATAATAGCCATCATGTTACCATCAATAGCATGCCACAAATGCCACAGATCTCGCAGTCTCCCCAGCCACAGCAGGCACAGATTGGTTCTAATAATGCTGGCACACAGGCTCAGCAGCAACAAATTATATTGCCCGCTGGAGCTACTGCCAGTTTGGCAGCAGCAGCAGCAGCACAACCACAACAACTGTTACTCAATCAAATGCCCGTGCTGGTGCAACAGAATCCACAAGGTGTACAGCTAATACTACGTCCGCCCACGCCACAGCTGACCGCCACACCCTCGTTGGTCATACAGAATCCGCGCGGTCAGGCGCAGCTGCAGCAACAGCCCCAGCAGCAGCTACTACGCATTGTGGGCGCCAATGGTGCTACCATGCAGCTGGCAGCAGCTACGCCCACCTTTATAGTATCCTCGCAGGCAAACCTCATACAACAGTCGGCAGCCAATCAGCTGCAGAGCGCCATGAAGTCGCAAAATCAAAGTCCAGCCATAACACATCTGAGCGGTTTGCATGCGGCCCTGGCGCAAGCGCCACGATCTCAGCCGTTTACCACAACGGCCACCATCAATACACAGCTGCTGGGGCAGAGCGTGGCACAACAGCTGCAAAACTTTCAGCTGGCAGCGGCTGCAGCCGCCAATGGCAATGGCATAACGCAGATACAAATGCCAAATGGTTTGACAGCCATATCTCAGCTGCCTGCACATTTGCAGCAGAGCTTAAGTGGCGCCACCATAAATCTGAATCAGTTAAATGGTTTACAGCAGTTGGCCCAGACCTTTCAAACGCCGCAGCCGCCGGCCGGTGCGGCTGGAAATGCGTCCAATACGACGGAGCTGTTTACACAGTCCTCGCCTGCGCATGTACCAGTAGCCGTCACACCGGAACCCTTGCGGCAGTCCACACCCGTGCTGCAACAGCAGCAGCAGCAGCAGCATCAACAGCAGCAGGCCATGGCCACCATACAGCTGCAGCAGCAGCAGCAGCAACAACAACAGGCGCAAATACAACAATTGCAGCAACAGTTGCAACATACACAGACGCAAGTGCAGCAGGCACAGCAGCTGCAGCAACAGCAGCAGCAAACTGTCACCCCAGAGCCCAAAAAGAAAGCGCGTCCGCGTAAAAAGAAAGCTCCCACAACGCCGCCTACAACGATAGCTACGGCCATGCCAACGGTGACGCCACAAAAGATAGCCATAGCAGCTAGCACGCCCACAGTGCCCACGCCTGCAGCTGTGCAGGCAACACGCGCAAAGTCGCCTTCACCCCCGCCTACACACATACAACGTGCCAGCAATGGCAAACTTGATCTCGGCGATGTTATGAAATTCTGTGGCATTACCGAAGACGACGATGATGACGAGGATTATGCCATGGAATCTATGTCGACCGCAGCGGACGAGGCACAGCATCACCATCATCATCATCATCATCACCATCAACAACACACAACGAGCACCACATTGACCACAACAGCGGCTAGCACAACTGCAGCCAGTTCCAATGACATCATGATCTCTATACCGAACCAAAACGGCAGTGATGGCTTGCCCTTTACACTGACCATACCAGCGCCACCGCAGCAGTCCAATGCTTTAGCCGGCACCACAGCAGGCGTAGCTAACGAAGCCACCGAAATACCAAATATACTAATCAAGATTGATCCAAGCGATGCCGCAACAGCTGCCGTCAATAGTGCAGCGTCCGCGGCAGGAACTATACCACCGTATACGATATCAACGCCGCGTTTACCCACAGCTGAGGAGATACAAAAGCAGGCGCAACAGCATTTGGCGCAACAAGCAGCTGCCGCAGCCGCCGCCGCCGCCGCAGCAGCAGTGGCCAAAAATACAAGCAATAGTAGCCACATCATACAACAGTCCTCCGGTCCAACCATCAGTTTTAGTTTACCCACTATGGGTCAAACCATTGGCAATGTCACGCTGCAGCCAGCTAGTGGCATTGGCAATAATCCAACGGCTCTGTCTAATGCTCTGCCCATCTCGGCTAGCATTACCTTAGCCACCTCCTCAGCGCCGGCAGCAGGCACATGTACAACGCCAGTGGCAGCCGCCACAGCAGCCATCAAACCCAGACGTAAGCCTGCAGTGCGTCGCAATACGAAAAAGCAAGAGTCCACAACGGTTTCCATAGGCAATAGCCAAAGCTGCAGTAGTAACAGCAGCTTGCCCAGCACATCACTTACCAATACAATAACGCTTAGCGCACCCTCCACTACGCCCAGCAGTAGCACCAGCAGCAGTACCTTGATGTTGCCCAGCAGCATGGCCACCACCGCGGTGCCCAGTCAAATAGGCAACATACAAATATCTCAAGTGCAAAATCATCAACCTCTGCCCACAGCTGTCAGTAATGCTGTGGAGAACAAAATACAAATTATGCCCATCCTAACACCGGGAGCCAGTGTTATTGGTGCTGCACCAACTACAAACGCAAGCTCCTTGCAGCTGCCGCAGACAACGACACAGCAAGCACAGTTAGTGTTCCAACCTACCACAGCGTCACAGGAGAATACCACCATTAAGCTGACCAGCGATGGACGGCAAATGCAGTTGGTGGCCATACCACAAGCCACACCGCCGCAGCACAACAACACAGCTAATAATGTAGCCAGCTCCGCTGCAGCGCCTGCAACGCTTGGCACTGGCGGACTGACGGCAGGTGGTGCAACCATCTTGCCACCACAATTGACAGGCATGCCTGGAAATGTATCCATATCGGTGGGTTCACCGGCTTCCGCTGCTGCCTTGGTGCCACAACTGACGGGCAGTTTAACCCTGGCTGTGTCCGAGCACTGTGAGCGGCTCATACTGCGTCATGATCCAAACACTCCACAGGATCATCAATCACAACTTATACTGCAGGCGCTGCTTAAGGGTGCACTGCCTAATGTGACCATTATCAACGAACCTACACGAGTGGATGCCAACAAGCAGAGCATAGCACAGCAACCACAGCAGCCACAACAACTAGCACAAGCACAACAGCAGCATACAAGCCAAGTGCTCAATGCGGGCAAGTCCATAGCCAGCACCACCACAACTACAACGGCCAAACTGGAGAAGGGTAAGTGCTTGAAGCACCTCTATTAGCTCACCAAATAACACTGTTTCCCATTTCATTTGCAGTTACCAATGCGAACAACATTAGAAAACCGACCAGCATAATGCTCAACAACATTGCCACAGCTGGTGGCAACAGCTCCAACAACGCGAGCAACAACAACCACATGCTGCAAAGCAGCAGCGCTACAACAAACAAACCACCGACCATGCAACAGCAACAAGCAACAAAAACGACCAATGAACAAAACATGTCCTTTTCACAACTGCCACAAATTGTCAATCAGCAGCAGCAACAGACGCAGCCGCAGCCACAGCAAGCACAGCCACAGCAACCACAGCTTACCACAAACCTGCCATTACTTAGCAATACAACTTTACCCGCAGCAGCACAACCTCAGCGCTATGTAGCACTACCACCCATCGATCCCAGCACGCAGCAGCTTTTCTGTCTGAATAGTGTCACCAATCAGATTACGGCCATTAGCGCTGGACAAACCACTGCCTCAATAGGACCTACTGAACGTCTATTGATTGCTCCAGCGGGCATTAATGCACAGCAATTGGCGCAATGTCTACAACTGGGACAGTTGCATTTCAATGATGTCAATCCCCTACCGCCCACGGGCATAACACCACAGGCAACGGTGCCAGCACCGTCTCCATTGCCCAACAACAACAACAACAACAACAACATCATAGCCAATAGCAATACGCAAGTGCGGCTGCAACCACCGCAACAGCAAATTGTGCATCCCATACAACCTGTGAGCAATGGCCTGGCCATAACCACCACAGCAACAACAACAATCACCACCACCAGCACCACCACAACAAGCAGTACAACAATTACCAAACAGGTAGCCAATGTGGCGCCTATTATCGACCAGAGTAAGGCCAAATTGGAGCCAAATAAAGCGGCTGCAGGTAGCGCCACTGGCGCACAAGCGGCTACCGGTGCAGTGGCGAAGAAAAAACCAGTGCGCAAGCCGAAGGCAACGCCCACAGCTGCCGATGTGGTCAATATGAAAAATGCTAGCGTGGTTAAACCCATGCCCAAGCTTGATCCACTATCGCAAAAGCCCAATAATAATCCTGTACAAATTGTGCAGCCCAATGTGGCCAGTGGCAAGCAAATGGTTATTGTTGCATCCTCGTCAAATAGTCAAACAACCACGACAACGACAACCACCATGAGCAACAGTATTCAGCCATTCCAGACAACAAGTGGCACCAAATTAGTAGGCATAACGGCGCCCATGCAGCAACAGCAGCCAAATACGTTGCAGCAGCAACAGCAATCCAACGCGCTGCAACAACCACAACTGCAGCAACAGCCACAACGTGGTAGCTTTAGCATAAATGCAGCCGCAAGCATAATAGCCAACAGCAATGCATTGCCAACGGTTACACAAATGCAGGTTTTATCCACGAACACCATGCCGCTCTTGAACGCCACACAGACGCCACAGCAACAGCAGCAGCTGCAGCAGCAACAGACGCAAGCACAGCCGCAGCAGAACAAGCAGCAGCCAGTTGTTGCACAACAGCAACAACAACCGCAGCCACAGCAGCAGCAGCAGCAGCACACCGTCTCCCGTGTACAAACCATACAACTAACGCCACAGCAGCAACAAGCCTTCAAGCAGGTGCAAATGCAAATCCAATTTCTGACCATCAAGCTGCAGAATAAATCGTTTTTGCCCACGTTGCCGCTCTCGCCGGACTTTGATGCGACGGCTATAGCGGGTTTTAACAAGCCCATGACTGACACGGAAATAAATGTGGCGCTGCAGCGTTTGTTTGTGGAGCAGCAGCGCATTTTGGCCTCGGGCAAAGAAGTGCCTACAACCGAAGCATTGTTACCACAACCCAATGGCAGTTTTACGCTAATGCCGCAGCAATTCCAGCTGCAGCAGCAGCAGCAGCCAGTAACCAATGCAGCGGATACATTGAAAACTGCGGCACTTATACCCTCCAATGTGGTGCAGCCTAATAACCACTCCAGCACCACAACTACCGCGGGCAATGCGCCACAGCCGCAGCAGCAAGCACAGCAGCAACAAAATGTGGCACAGCGCATACATATTTATCCTATGCAACATCAGCAACAACAGCAGCAGGCCAACAAACAAAAGCAGGCACAGCAGCAAAAGCAGCAGCAACAACAGCAACAGCAGCCAAGTGCGCCTAGTGCGCCACAGCAGCAGCAGCAGCAACAACCACCACCACAAGCACCACAGCAGCAGCTTAAAACCAAAGAGTCGCCCAACAGAGGCAAACAGCTGGTCAATTTGCAGCCACAGCCGGCACAACCCAACATCACAATGTTGCAGCAAAAGTCCAATATGGTTGCAATGCCAACACAGTCGCAGCCGCAGCAACAGCCACCAGCAGCATCGCAACCACAACCGCAGCAGCAACAACAACTTCAATTGCTGCCCAAACCTCAGCTGTTAGCGCCGCAACCACAAACGCAGCCGCTGCTGAACAATAAAAGCGGACCACCGCCGCTCATCTTTGCCAGCTCTAGCAATCTGCTGGCAGCCAACTCCAACAGCAACAGCAACAACAACCACAATAATCATGCCAACAATGTCAATGCCGTGCTGCTCAATAGCCTGCCCAATAGCTTAATGCCCATGCCGCCGCTACTACCACAACAACAACAACAGCAACCACAGCAACCACAAGCAGCACAGCCAACAGCAAGTCAAGCACCTGCAGCAACGCAACCACCACAGCTACAAGCAACGCCACAACCCACACTTGTCGCAGCCACAGCACCAACTACCACAACAACAGTTGGCAATTTAATTGCCGCAGCATTGCCGGCCACGTTACCCGCCTACATAAGCAGCTGTGCAAGTCTAGCAACTGGATTACCTTTAACTTTGCCCAAAGTCGAGGAGTTACCCACACCAAAACCCAAAATTGCACGCCTCTCCTTGTGAGTAGTTGGTTGAAAAAATGCCATTTTAGAAAATGCAGCCTTCCCAGTGCCAGGCTCATTTGTGTATTGTCGACGAACTAGAACTCTATTAATAGCTACTCTTTTCGCAGATTTGTGCGGCAACTGGAGGTGGATCAAGAGAGCTGTCTCAAACCGGACTATGTCAAGCCATTTAGAACAAAAGAGGAGGCCGTCAAGCGCTTGATAAGGTGAGTGGAGAGCCGGAATTAGTTATCAGTTCAAAATATATTTTGTTTTTTTTTTTTCACAGATACCACTGCATGCATGAAAACGATGCGGAAATTCCATCGGACGAGGATGAAGAGTTTGAGCAAACTGCTTTGGGTTTTCTGGATAAATTCCGCGAAATTAGTGGCAAATTCAAGGAGCTTCTGCTGCAAGAGTCCACGGTAAGTATCGATAAGTACATGCCCAAATTAGTTAACTAACTCATTGCCATTACAGCTGCCGCATCGCACTTCGGAGTTGGTGCAAATGCAGCATTTAATGATAGATGACTTGCGTGCCGAAAAGGATTCGCGCGAACAAGAGCCACTACTGCCACCTAAGGAGGAAATAGACATTGAACCGCAAGAGCCACCAACACAACCTGCAGCGGAAGAGGAAACAAAAATCAAAGAGGAAATCAAATCGGAGCCGCTTGAGAAAGCCCTAGACAACGAAGCAAGCGAAGCTGTTGTGGATAAGTTTGACTTACTAAAGAACAGCGCGGATGTTAACAAGGCTTATAGCAAGCAGCAGCAACAGCAGCAGCAGCAGCCGCCGCCGCCGCCGCCACAGGCCAACCAAAATGATGCAACTCAGGTGAAACGCGAGGACAAATGCTGGAGCACTACGAACTCGTCGAACAATGACAATACACAACTCAATGGCGCCATTAAGAAAGATAGCAACACTAGCAAGGATTCCACGGGCTTTATCAAAAAGGACTACGATCACTTTGACATAGAATCCGAGTTAACGCCAAGTTTTATAATGAAAAAAGTGGAACAAAAAATGGAGGCTGCCAATGGAGTTGACAAATCCCTAGAAGATTGCTATGAGCAGAGTGCATTACAGCAGCAGGAACCACAAGCAGAACAGCCTATTAAAGTCAATTCAATAGCGCACGATGAGCCAGATGACGGCTGGTATTGCCTGGAGAAGGAGCTGAACTTAAATCTAATGAGCAGTGAAGCTTTGACAGATAAAATGCAACAACCACATGTCAACGCCATGCAACAAACGCAACATCAACAACAACAACAGGCGCCGCGACATTTGCCGCTGCATTCGCAGGAGCCACAACTCAAGGCACTGAACATCTTTGAAAATGCGCAGAATAGCAATAACATGTTGAGCAATGCCAATCATTTGGGTGATCTATTTCCCAATGGCTGCATAGACAAGAGCAATCAAAGTAGCAGCAGCAGCACTAGCAGCGGCAGCAGCAATGGCGATGTGGTCAACAATGTCAGCATAGGCAACTCTTCGTGCAGTCAGCAACGTCAGCAGCCAGTGGTGCTGCAACAGGAGCAGGCCAATCATCATCCAGCCATCAGCGAGTTCTTTAACTCTGACTCGGATGTGCAAAAGTCTGTGGAGACGCGTTTGGAGGCTATGTTTGGTGAATCGCCCGTGCATTTGGATGTTAAAAGTGGCAATGATGCCGATGATATTGAATCCAATTTGGATGAAATATTTGGTGACTCCAAATCGCCGCAAGATAATCATAAAAATAAGCTAAATATGTGGGCTACAGATGCTGGCATAGCCAATGCACACAATGCTGGCTTTATGCCAGGCACTGCATTTGAGAGTGATCCGCAACAACAGCAGCCGCAATACCATCAGCAGCAGCCACAGCAGCAACAACAACATCACATAGAGCTGAACTGCAACAATAATCCACGCTGGATGCAAAGCATGGAGGCGCACTACAGTGATTTTATGAGTAGCAACAATGATAATGCCACACAAAATCATCTGGTCAACGGTGAGTCACGTAAACGTCATTGGAATGGACAGCTGATGGGCTCTGGCAGTGATATGGAGGATGAGAACAGCAGCAAACGCATGTGCACAGGCTCGTCAAGCTCTAGCTCACCGCTGTCACAGCAACATGTAGTGCAGCAACATGCCGCCATGTTGGATGCAGAAATGCTAACGCTGCACGATGGCATGGGCGTTGTCGAGGGCGTGACCAGTAATGGACCTAGTGGCTTTACGCAAATGCTAATGGAACAGCAAAATCCGCATCAGCAGCAGCCAAGCTTTAACAATCACGAGGCCTATGCAAATATGTTGGATCCACAACAGCAACAACAGCAGCAGCAGCAGCAGCAACAACAACAACAACACTATCAGCATAATATGCAACAACAGCTGCAGCAGCAGCAGCAGCAACAACAGCAGCTACATGTCAATCATATGGCCGGAACCGGTGAATACGATGATGACATCAGTCGTCATGTAGCCAATGCCATTGATAGCATACTAAATTTGCAAAACAGTGGAGATTCGCTGCAGTTCTCGCTGGGCTCCTTTCTAGGCGACAGCATTTTGGATGATCAACGCCAGTCGGCCGCGCAATTACCCAGCTGCCAGCAGGAGAGCAACCGCCGTAGACATATTACCGAAGACATTGGCGATTGTCTGATCAGCGGTGCTGGTAGTGCAAACAATGCTGTTGTCAACAGCAATGCCAACATGTTGCTGGACACCACTGCCACGCATCATCATCAGCAACAACAGTTGCTACAAAATCACACCAACAATCAGCATCACGCAGCACATCACAATCTTAGTCAGCAGCAACATGCAGCCGTACTGCATCCACATCATCAGTCGCAACATCATCCACAGCTAAATGATTTCAGTTGTGTTGCAGCCGGTTTGGATGATGCAGTCAAATCCATTATGACCTCTTGACTTGAGCTAACGGCGTCGCTACCATCAAGCAATGCTGCTCTTACAGAGCCACCGCAACATGCCAATATTGCAGGCATGGCTGCAACAGCTGCCAATAGCCTTATACTGGAGTTTAATGCAACCACCTTATGAGTCAACAATATGCATAACCATAACACATTGATTGTACAGTAAAAGCCGGGATTGTGACAGGAATCACTAAGGGATAACTAATGGCATGAGGTTTAAAAAGAAGTGAACTTCAGCATGCTGTTGATGGAGCAGTGGGTTTTCTAAGAGATTACTGTCACAACTCTTGCGCAATTCGTCCTAGTTCTTTCCTTAGTTATATTTAAAATCATACAAATCGATGCTTGACTTTGTAACAAGGCTGCAGGAACCGCGTATCTTATTAAGTTTCCCATGCACGCTTTCGATATTTACTCAGCAAAATCACAATCGAAATAAAAATAAAAAAATCGATTGCAAAATGCGATAACCGCTCTGGTTTTAACGTTTATCGATAGCTCAAGGTTGCTTAATAGAAAAAAATGTAGCAATTTTTAAGCTCTTATTTATGCAAAGAATTAAAAGTTATTTTTACTAGAAATAATCACAATTTGTTTGAGAGTAGAAGAAACAACTATTTGTGATATTTGTTTTGGCAATTTTTAAGCTTTTTGAACTTTAAGCAACATAAAACGAACTCTTAAACTCCCGAACTAAACTTAACTTTCTTAAAATTACTCTGATGCTAATTAGCAATTGTACAAGCGACTTGCAGCCTTGTTGATAAAACTTTAAAAGCAAATTTCCAAATTTACACAACCCACGCTGTTGCTCTGTACAAGAATTATAGTTCTTAAGTAAGCATAGCATAAATTTGTTTTATAACTTTGTTTTTTGTTTTAGTCCAATTTGTTTTTGTATTCTATGTAAAGTTCAAATGCCACCACCATTAAAGCGAAAGACCATGCTGTGTAGAGAGCAGGAGAAATTTAAGTCAATAGAAAAGCAATTAATAAATGGAGAATTGTAACAAAACGACGAATAGCATGAAATGCTTCTTAGAGAAGTAAACTGAATGAAAACTAATTGTAAAGATAAAAAACAAATTAAAATATAGCTACAATAAAATAAGTGAACAAAGCAAAAAAAAAAAAACAAATAACTAGACAATTTATTTAAATAAAGCTTTTCTAAGATGACAAAAGAAACAAACAAATTGGTTGTAAAATTTGCATATAAGTTAAAAAGCATGGAATTTCTTTAAGCCTATAGAAATACACATAAAAAATGTTAAAACAAAGCAAATTTAATGAAAATAAAGTCTAGCTGCTCTAAATGTAACTAATTGTAACAACGTTGCCAATTTTGTTAAGCGAGTAAAAAAGAAACACGATAAATAAGAGAAAAATAATTCAAATTAAAAACAAAATAAATATATTATGTAATTTATTTAAAATTAAGCAATTGT
The DNA here is from genome assembly GCA_035046065.1 of Chymomyza procnemis. Classification (NCBI taxonomy): domain Eukaryota; kingdom Metazoa; phylum Arthropoda; class Insecta; order Diptera; family Drosophilidae; genus Chymomyza; species Chymomyza procnemis. Next base: position 4,224,182 of record JAWNOJ010000026.1, read on the forward strand.
ATATAGCATGCGCATGTTTACATTTTCTATACTGCAAAAAAAAAAAACAAAAAACAAAAAAACACAAATTTTAAAACCGTTTTGCAACTAGTGAATGTTTGGCTGACAAACAAAAAAAAAAAAGAAAAACAAAAAAACAAAAGAGTTATAAGAACTTTTGAATAAGCAATTTTTAAAAAACGTTTATATAAAGTGCTATATGTCTGTCTGTTACTCTTATGCCATGGCAAAATGTTGTAAGAAAAAGCAAGCTGGCAGTGTATTTAAATTTGCAAATCTTATAAGATCTTTACTGCCAAAATGTTATGTATCTGTGCTCAATTGAATAAGAAAACTTGGGCGGCTTAGTTTACTTCGGTGAACCGAAGTTAATATACTCTTCACGCAGCAAAATTGGGGCTATTGTGCAAAAAGTTGATGAATATCACAATACTGCAGTCTAAGATTCTATCTAGGTATCCGAGTTTTGAACAAAGCTACACAGAAATGTGCTTTGTCATTACGATTTTGCATTTAAAGATGCTTAATCCCCTTCTGCATCTAAATTCATTCAACTTGCATCTTTGTAAGCAAATTATTACCAAAGTTACCCAAAAATTCGTTAAATTATCGCCAGCTTAAACTTCCGAAACGATATTGGTCTTAGTTAAGCATTAAGGGAAATAATATCAGCTGCTGATATTTGTGGAATAGCGTTCAATTTTCTTCTTTTATTTCAAAATATTGTTATGCTCTGTATTATAGCTGTTGCTTTCAGTTTGATTGAGTCTTTAATCTGCTGAAATTCGTCTTAATAGCTCGTTATAATTCATATTTCCCTTCCACTTGGATTAGTTGTCTACATATATCAAGAACAGAAACAGAAATCAGATTTTCTATAAAAAACCAGGTGTCAAATGAGAAAAATATCCACGAATTGATTTATAAATGCTTTGGAAGTTCAATTGAAGCTTTAATTTCACTTCACTGATCTGTATTATGTCTTTGTACGAAATATATCTCTGAATTGATTTTTTTTCAGTCGCTCAGAGGTGGCGAATGAACGGCTCTTTCTTTGACTTCAGTTTGTAGTCGAACCCAAATCATATTGTCTTTTTTTTTAATAGATTTTCTTTTATACTCTTTAAGTTGCTCAGTCTACCAAGAAACCAAACGTTGTTGTCTTCAATCAAGATTCTTTTATGCCCTTTAAGCTTGCTTGCTCAGTCTATCAAGAAATGGAAATTGGATTTTTAGAATAAATGAAATTATTAAATGAGTTCGATATTAACTCTATTATGAGGGGCATAGCGTCACCTGAGAAATTTTTTAAAAAATGTAAGTCTATGCTGATATCTATAAAAAAATAAAAAATATTGCTGCAAACAATCCCTGCGGCAGATTTTAACTATATCAGCTGAAGGACTTACTGGACATTTCCATACCAAGCTTAACAGAGCGTTTCTTTTGGCTCAATTCTCTATTCTGAAAGTTTGAAGTTTACCAAAACTATTAAAGTGCTCCAGAGGGCCGCATTGGCAAAAAAATAAGATACTTAGCTTGCAAGCCCAGCGTAGCGTTCAATCTTGGCTCAAATTTTTGTTTCAGCTTAAAATTTGCATTATACAAAAAGCTTATTTTATCCCTACGGCAGCTGAAGCACTTTCGAAGCTTTTTCATCCATATTTCTTTAGAGCTTTCTTTTCCTTGGCTCAAAACTCGATTCTGCAAGTTCGATGATTACCAAACCTTATAAACTAATCCAATAAAAAAGATACTTCTTTTGCAAGCTCAGCATAGCTTCTTCCTTTGCTCCAATCAGGTTTGTTCGAATTTAAAGATTTTTATTACAAAGAAAATTTCCCTAAGTCAAAATCCTTGCCAAACTGGCAAAAAACTAAATTTCCAAATCCCAGGCTTTGTGCTTTTAATCTTAAGCCTTAGACAATACGTGAAGAGTATATGAAAGAAAAACAAGAGTTTTTAGAGAAGTTTCAGAAAAATTTTCTTAGTATAGCTGTGACCATTTTATACACTACACATACTATTGCCATTTATGGGTAGCAAGAAGTGGGGGCGAGAGGATAAACAGAAGCGCTAAAGCAAACAGGACGACGAAGCAAACCAAAAGCAGTTCAAAAAAATGCAACAAAATGTAAGCAAAAAAAAAGAAAAAGAAACAAATAACAGAGCAAAACAAAAATTTTTAGCAAATTTAGTTTAAAAGATTTAAAAATTATGAAATATACATTATATAAAATAAATATATATATATACATATATGCATTGATTTAAGTATATAAAGAAATATCAATCGTATCTTGATCTTGCCACAAATCTGATTTGTGATTTGTGCCACGTTTTAAATATCGATGTCTGATTAGCTTGTAATAAATAAATTAAAATTAAAAAAAGACAGTAAACACAAAAAAAGTGGACGGAGACTATACAAACAAAAACAAAAAAAGAAATACCTACGAACTTAATCCAAAAAATTGTAAATCTTAAGACGGGAAAGCCGCAACTAAGTTTCACGCCACAATAAGAGAAGATAAGCAGAGGAGAGGAGAAGAGAAGAGATAGATCTATGTATATGCAACTTTGTCACGTATTAATACATACCAATAACTACTATGTACTACTTTAAATATGTACCACAACCACCACCACAAAAAACAACAACTACATACTAACTACATAAAATATGCTACTAAATTTAAAACATAGCTACACACACACACATACATACACATATATATATATATGCTATATATATAAAATATATTTATATAAACACAACGTCGTCATTTAGCTTTTAAGTAAATTTGCTAAACAAAAACAAAAAAAAAACAAAAGGTTTAACGTGTTTAATTATTTTAGCTTTAGCCCAAATCCAAGTCCAATGCTAACTATAATGCCAAGACCCTTCCAGTCCCCCTATAACTACTAATAACTGATTCCTTATGGTCAGCTTAGTAATTGATTTATACTTGGAAACTCTATCTAGTTGTTATTCAAAGACAAATAATTAATAAAAAAAATATATATTATATATATAAACATACAAAAACAATCTGTGTAAAATTTATATGTAATAGCATAAATTAAGTTTAGCGAAGGTGACAAGCAAAAAAAAAAGAAAACAAAAACAAAATAAAAATCATTTAAAAAAATTCATAAATTACAAAATTATTATAAAGTAATTTATAATTAACAAAGGCAACGCATAAATAATACACAGTTGAGGTAAACATAACAAAAAAAAGTAAGAAAAATCAAAGCAAAAATCAAGTTAAAAAACTTAAACAAAAACTGAACTTATCACTCGCTAGGAGTCCAATTTCATTTATTATTGATTAAAGTGTTTATTATTGCATAAATGTATGTAATTTGTATTTTAAAATATTGTATTTGTTTTAAGTTAAAACAAAACAAAAAAAATTGGCTTAAAAAATTAACAACAATAACAACGCACGAGATATTTTTAAACTGCCTAGCCCAAGCCTTCCCTTCCCCCTACACATTCCCCAACACTCAAAATGCATTGTCCAAATAAAAATTGTTCAAACTTTAATGTGTCTAAATGTTATTCAATAACAAAAAAACAATTAAAGTTTTTAAAAAGTTTTACTTACAGCATCGTCAATATGAAAAAAAAAAAAAACAAAAAAGAAAAACAGAAATTAACTTAAATATTTCATAGTTTGTTAAGCCCATCAACATCATCATTATCGTCATCATCATCATCATCATCAACCATTCAACGTCGTCATAAACATTAAGTACATTTAACATAACAAAAACAACGTAAATCGTCTTAAAAACTGAAAAAAACGCAACAAAAACAAACCCGAATTGAAATAGCAAAAAAAAATTGAAAAAAAATGGTATATACATATATATGCAATCAAACTCAACACACAAAAAGTTGAGTGCAACGATCGTACGAAAAAAAAAATGGAAAAATATTCATAAGAATAAAGAAAATTTAAACAATTTTAAATCAATGCCTTTTGATACTTATTGGGGTGGGTGAAAGTGCTTCAATTTTCATTGTGCGGTAAGTATTAAACTGAAATTTGGCAACAGCACATTCACTACATGCAAAACGTGCTCAAGCTACTAAGAAACTGCACACTGCAAACCGAAACTCATGAAATTCATTCCAATTTCAAATCGAGTAGAACGAATCTGACCAAGCTGCACTGTGCGACAAATTCAAAAATGAAATTTGGCAACTGCACATACACTGCAAGCAAATTGCATGAGAACCTTTAAACAGCACTGATAACTTTTGCATGATTATTAATGAAATGAAACCCAACAAATTGGAGTCAGCACAATAGATACATATATCGATTTGCTATAAGAGATGCGCAAAAATGCTAAACAAATGAAAATTGGCAACAGAGCATTTCCAGCAAGCAAAATGCATGTAAACGCTGGGCTTGTACTTATAATCCAAATGTTATGCAATGGTAAAACATCAGTAAGGAGAGATACTGCAGATGACAGTGGCAACTGTAAACCAAACTCATTAAATTCAACTCAATTTTCAACGAAGAGTACAAAACTAAACAGCACCTGTCACTATCTAATACATTCTCAATTCTCTTTCAAGAAAATCATAAAAGACCACAGTTTGCAGAAATAATATTATTTTAGGACTACGATGGTCCAGGTTCTCATTTTAGAGGAACGAAGAATACCCAAAGAGAGGCAACACGATGTCATAGTTAAGATGGAAACTGTGAACTACAGAGTAAAACCATAGATAATATAAAAATATCAGTAGTATATCTATATTTCCAACAGAATCAGTTTATTAGTTTAGAAACAACTCCAACAAAACCAATGTGCAGCTACGTTATCGAACTTTGGAGTACTGTAAACTATACCAACCGTCGTGTCAGCAAAATGGTCCCAGGCACCCACCAAATGGCTTTCTAGCACTAGATACAAGGAGCATATGCACAAGTCTACCAATGTTCTGGCGATCAAACTACCGGACAACAGGCTGACTAGGAGATTTTAAGCAACACACACCATTGGCCTTCATTCGGAATTGGCATAAAATACCTAATATCCCAACCTCCAGTATGAAGAAATGATCAATAAAAACCATTTAATTTTTAACAACGATGTCTTTTTAACAGATTTAATTGTTATTCAAAAAGAACAAATAGTAAATAAAAAATCAATCAAGCAGATCCATTTTCTTGAAAGTTTTGATGGATTCTTCATTCGCATTGTCATTGTCGGCCAGCAGTCAAACGCAAATTGAACTCGCAGAATCGATCAAAGTAACTCAATCAGCATACATGCAGATATGATGCTTTTGCATTTGCAATAAAAATACTTTTAACTAAAAGCTATTGCACTCTAATAAAATAACTGCTCCTATTGTGCATTTGCGCTGCGCAGCGGCTACAAAAAAAATGCATGCGAGACTCACCTGCTACCACAATGCAGGGAACAGTGATTTAAAACTTATGCTACTTAAGCCCTTGTAGCATAATTTACATTGTTTTGTTTTACTCACGCTTTACAAATGTATAATTTTACGCTAAACTCCAAATATTTTCATAAGCTGCACAATTTACGATGCACAACATTTTAAATATGCGCGCACATCAGCAATTGGCGAAACATGCTCAACTATTCTTTTACAAGCAAGTTGGCAGTTACAATTGGTATCGATACAAACAGCAGAGTAATCGATAACAAGTATTGAATTGCAGTTACATGGTGATCAGCATTTTGTCGTCTAAGTGCCAGCTGCAATTTCAAATTGTTTACAACATAAAAATTGCAAATAAGAAAACACGTTTAACTTTTCTACTTTAATTCATTATTCATCATTGTTATAAAAGACTAAGTACTATAAGTACTATTCAATACAGCATTATTACAGGCTTATTTTGATTTATTTGGCTTAAAAACGGTCTACACAAAATTTATTCAATTAACGTTTTGTGCTCTTTGCTACACATTTTCGAGTGCTGCTGTAATAACTATAAAGTATGCTTATTTTAATGTCATTTAGTTGTTACAAATTGTTTAGAGAGTTTACCGTGTGTGTGTGTGTGTAGTTATAACTAATGAGAAAAAAAATGTATTAACATTGCGGCAGTAGCAGTACCAGAGTGCAACTTGTTTTGGATTATATAGAATATCCTAAGTTTTTCTTTAAGTAAATAAATTATTACAAGTAATATCAGCTATCAGTACGAATATCATACAAATAGGCAATCCGTTGCACATACATATTGGTTATTGCGTATTATATGCTTTTTTAGATTTGACCAAGTGCACGCTACATTTGTGCATTATTAAGCTTGGCATTGATTTTTGGCATTTGCGCTACACTACAACTAAAAGAAACTTGCATTTAACTTGTGTATCGTCAAAACCAACACAACTGAAATTAAATTTTATATGCACAACAAAGTTGCACATTCATACATACAAATTGTAACTAAATCGTTAATAACGTTGACTTGCATATTTACAATTAGTGCTGATGCACTGGCAGCGGATGGCCCTCAGAGTTGAAAACCCATTTTTCTAAATCGATTTCTTTGCGATTATCGCTAAACAGCAAATAGAAGTATTTTAGGGTTTCACTCAGCCAAAAACTCTCCATTAAATCACGTAAACGCGTATTGAATGTATTTTTTACATTGCCAATTGATGTATAGCCCGCCTCTACCTTGGCATGTGTTTCGAATGCCTGAAATATGGTCCATCCCATATCCTGATAAGTGCGATTACCGGTGAGTGCATAGAAGTAATACAAACTCTCTATGAACTCAGGTCTTAACAAATTATGCGCATCGTTGGGTTTCACATATATGTCTTGCTCTTCCTTGTCGGTTAGCGCAAAGTAGGAAATCTCTGCAGCCAATTGAGTTGGTTGCTTTATATACGTTTGATAGCAAGTCTCCATTAGATCCTTGGCGAGTATTAAATGCGAGTCTGGCATGCCATTCTGATGTCCCAACAAAAGCGTCCCCGGCAAGTAACAAGTCAAATGATCCATTTTTGGCTTAAAATCCTTGCCATTGATTAGTTCACCCAAATAAACCCAATGCTCTCGCGGTGTGCGTCGCATCAATTGTGTAAGCACGCCGTCAATAGCATGCATATAGTCCAAGATAAGACTAAAATAGAGTTATTACTTATTGGCATTGCACAGTGTTCAAAAACTACTACTTACTTGTCATTATCTTTACGACCCGTTTGTATCCACTGTTTCAGTAAGTACTCATAATAGGAATCACCGCGTGCGCCCAACGATATTGTAGCGTAGTTACGGAAGGTGCCTGTTGAAGAGCAAACAATAAAACTTAATGCCTTGGCTAGTTGACAAATAAAGCTCACCCGTATTTGCGTTTATAAAAATAGGCACCAACCCATGGTTCTTATCCAAAGCATGTAATTTTTCATTAACAGCTGAGGCTACCTGTAATAAAAATATTTTACGCTATTTGTGTTTTCAATCAAATTTAAGACGACATAAACTTACCCGCTCATATATGGGCACATTTGTCGAACGACTGAGATCACGAAATTCCAGCTGTATAGTGGTTACTTCACTAGTTGAACTATCGGGCGACCACTTTGGAGAATGCGAGAGTGCCGATTGAAGATTAACATCAGAGAATGGTATGCCAGAAGGCGACAGAAAGCTTGGTAGCAAACGATTACCAAGTTCAGCGGACTTAATCAAAAACATCTTGTCACCGCTTAGATGATAAGCAGATAAAAGACCGCCCAAAACACGTATTGTGACTTCAAAGAGATTTACATCGCGGTTGGACTCAAAACGTAGAGAGCCCTCAACCCAATCGCGCGCTTCTTTGAATTCTGCAAACGAAAGTCGTTGTTAGTACAGTATTCACGCTTTTTCTTCGCTCTATTTACCTTCTTCCAAGCCCATGATGTACATAGTATCTAGCGCATCGACTATGGTTAAACCCAAACCAAACCACTCGTGTGATGTTTGCGAAATTGGTTTGAGATTATCATGTCCCCAGGCGTATTTCTTGTAGCCGGCCCAAGAGTGTTTAAAGGCTGCCACTACTGCTGTCTGTCGTTCATTTGTAGCGCCATGAAAGTGCTCTTTTTTGGCCAAAAGTGGCTGCAACTTTTGTAAGTGCTCTGCAATGCCAACCCCGGCCAAATGGAAGGGATTCCTAATAGCCTCCTCTAGCTCTGCGCGTGCATCTACTTGTTTAGGCAACTCCGCTGCCAAAGATGTGCGCAAGTTGATAGGCGCCTCTATGTTATTAAGTATATCCATTAGGCTAACGCTCTTATCAGGACGTGCAACTGGCACTGCAATTTCTGGTAATTTTGCTACATTCTCCTCCTCCGATTGAGTATCTGCATAGGGCATATTTTCGTTTAACTGCAAGTTAAAAGGTTTACAATGTAGTTGATAAATCAAAGCAATGCATACAAATGGCGACAACCAAACTCATTGACGTTATCTTATCGTAGCGAAGCGCGCCAATAAAAGCAAACAACTTAATTAGCGTGTGAACACAACATTAATAACTGATAAATAACTATTGACAAACAATTAAGAGAAAGTTGTTTGCACAAATGTTACCTTATCTTTGGCTAGCTCCTCCTTTTGTATGCGCGCCTCCGCATGCGGTGCAGTAGCCGTAGCTACAGTGCCGGCAGCTATTTCACTTGGATGTTTGCGAAAATGACTTAATCTCTCACGCATATGCAAGGGATACGCGCTGTCCACTGCCGCTTTCTGCCGCACATCCTTGTCGCTTTGCTCTATTAACTGATCACCGGGCAAGCAAAGCAAGACGGTGACACAAAACGCTGTTATGCCCAAAATAATTAAATTGCGTTGACAGCGCGGCAGTTGATTCCACGACTGCAAAAAGAGACACGCATACATGAATTTTAAATCGATTTGGCCCTTGTTTTGGCTTAAATGCCAACAGTGGCATTCGCCCTTACCCGTCGCAAACTCTTGCGCGTAAAACCAGATGCAGTTGGCAGATTATTGTCATCGGTAGCACCTGTAATGCCCGCTATAGATGCTGGTGACAGCGTAACAGCAATGTGGTCGCTCTTTTCCATATCAGCACAGCATATATCGGGTACACTTCCAAGTTTCAACTATTTCACACAAAATTTCGATTTACCGACATTCGCAAACGCCGTTTCGCATAATATAAATGAAAATAAAAATCGATGGCAAACGAATGTATCTATGGGGCTCAAGAGTGCTGCCCCGTAGCGACACGATTTTACTACGCAACGAATTTAACACGCTTACTGTCACTTTTAAGTCACATTTCATTTAATTATTGTGCCATTTTTTTTTAAAATAATAAAAACTAGCAGTTGCAGAAATTTTTTAGGAATCCTACAATTGTAGACATTTACGCTGTTGAGTACTGTCTATAGACGGTACTCGATGCTGCTGAAACTGTTGGCTGGGAAATATGGCGTTTTACAGCACTAATGTGGCTTGCAAAATTATCGATAACGATTAACGGAAAAGAATTAACTGCGGCAGCTGCAAAATCTAATATTAATTTAATAATTCATGAATTAAACAAAAAAGAAACACTAACTATATACAAATTCTTTTTCTTTTTTGACTAGCATGCATATAAACACGTTTTATCATTTATTAAAATATGCGTTACATAAGGCTTTATTTCAAATAATATTTAATAGAAAAATACACATATAAAACTTTATATATATATATCGCATCATCTAGCATTTAGGAATGCATTGCCGTGGCAAACATCTTACTTATAATGTATACACGACATACAAATATATTTATAACAATAACTTGGCAACTAGCCAAATACATGGTAAATATTAGCACTTTGTTTATTTCGTAGTATTTCCATAGCACGCATCACATACACGCACCGGTTTTCCCGGTTGACCCTGTGCGTTAAAAAGCGGCAGTGTGTGCTCCGAGCAGGCCTTACAAAAGATTTCACCACAGCTGCGACAATGATGTTTGCGTCGCGTTAAATTAAATTCCCGCCCACAAGCAGTGCAGTGTGTGGCAATCGAGTCGGGCGTCCAAATGCCCGGTGGACTACTTACAGTTTCAGCAGTTGTCTGCAGCGATTGTGATGAGCCAGACATAAGCTTTTGATGGCGTTTCTCATTATCCTGCAATTCGGCAATCTTCAGTTTACTTGTGCTCAATTGTATGCCAAGTTCTTCGAGCGTTGTCTGCGCCTCCGACCATTGTGAACGCGCCTTTTCCAAATCAAACTTTAGTTTTTGATTCAGCAGCTTTTCCTCGTTGTTCTCTTTGAGACAGTTTTGTAGCGTAGTTATTTTATCTCTTAGTTTTTGCTCTTTTTCTTGTAGCGAGACTCGCCATTCACGCTCAATGCGTGTTTCGGCCTCAGCGCGTGCGGCTCGTTCTTCCGACGCTGATACCTGTGTGGAGAGCGTTTGGGAGGTGTTTTTCAAGATTTCACCCAAGTTACTCTTATCATTTGTCCATCTGTGGGTGAAAAATGTGTGTTAATATGAATGTTTTTTTTTGAGATAAATGATAAAGTGAAACGGTACGCTGCCATTCGGTAGGAAATACCAATTTTGAAGAAGTCGAGATATAGCGGATTCTTCGCCTCAAAAGAAAAAAAGTTTTATTGGGATGGCATTCAGAATTTGGCCAAAAGTTGGGCTACGCTTTGAATATAAAAGTTTTGCATGTTCCCCCGAAAATTCAGTGTTTTTTTTATCAAATTTCAACTTACACTCTTGGTAGTAAGCAAACAGAAAGTTGTATCTTTATATCGAAGCTGTTCCTTATCCATTTTGAACAAAAATATCGAATATATTTGGGTTTATTCCTAAAGCTTTTAAAAAAGTGTTAACCCACTCCATGTTTAAGAGATAAACACGAAATAATAATTTCGTTCTAGTAAATTTGAGAAATATTAAGAGCTATCATATTTTTTTAAATTATTGTAAGAATTTACTTATTGTAATCTTGGAAGGAATTTAACGTTATAGTCAACGAGCTATATAATAATCGGTTCTAGAATTAGTTAATACGCCACTGAAGGAGTTGTATAAATTATGGTATTCTCATAAGTGTCAACCATTTCCAAAGTATATTAAAATCGTAAATATTGGCCAACATGTTTTTGTAGAGCACCGATTTCGAAATATTTCTAACAACCCGTTTTTAAAGCTGTTGTTTTCTTTAGTTAAAGATTTTATCAAGTCTTTCGATATACATTGTTTCAGATAAATGGCTAAAAATCATGAAAAAATTGAAGAACCTATCGATACATGCAGTATCAAATTAATTACTTTAGATTTAGTCAACATTTAATTTTTCGTATTTTTTAAACAAATAATTTTAAACGTAAAAGGTCATCGAAGCCCGATTTTTTGATTGTGCTAGAAAAATTCGTTTAACTGTTAGAAGCGTGAAAAAATGCAGAATGTATTCATATATAATTGTATCCCATCAACGGCTTTAAATTTGTTAAAAATTTAATTTTACGTATTTTTTAAACGAAAAATATTTTTGAACCCCCAAATTTTTCTTTGCTACAAAAATTTGATTAAACATTTAAATCGTGAAACAAATCAGAGCAAGAATTTGTTATGCGATAGAAACACAGATATTCAACAACTTTTTTTTGACTATAAAAATGGATTGTTTTGAAACATTTTGAAACGTATTTCCATAAAAGCATTTATTTGCATTTAATAGACAAATGGATTTTTAAACACCATACGCAATTTTTGAAAAAGTTATTGCTGAAATACTGCTGCTACTTGCATATACTTGAAAATATGCTGGTTTACGATATGTAAAAGGCGAACAACTAGTTAAGCCGACTTCGAGTGTTATTTGATCACATTCGATCAATAAAATGAAACTTGATTTGGCTAGCATGGTGAATTGTGAAAAAATTCAGAATCCATTAAAATATATTGTATCAAATTAACGGCTTTAAATTTCGTTAAAATTTGTTTTTTCGAAATTTTTAAACAAGTAATAATTTTGAAGGTACAAATTTTGTTTAAAACTCTGATTTATTCCGTGCTAAAAATATTCGGGTATCGTGAAAAGAAATGCAGAATCTTTAGTTTGATATAAACAAAAATATTTGTCATTTTTTTTTCAACCTTTAAAAAGGGGTTCTCGAAACATTTTGAGAAGGGATTTTTATAAAAACATTTAATTGCATTTTATAGATAAATGGACTCTAGAAATACCATGGACAAATACAAGGTTATTATAGAATAATTCTGCTACGGACCATAACATATAACTCTTAAAAAGGAACTGCTTGAGTGAAAAAGTAGCTCAGCTAACTTCGACAGAGTTGGAGTAATCAAATTTTATCAATAAAGTGCAACTTGATTTGGCTACCAAGGCAGGCACTTTGTTAATTGAAGTTTTCATCCATAAATCATCTTACTTTTTATCTAATTGTGCAATTGTCGCGGCCATATCTTCCTTTTGGCACTCCATTTTAGCTATAAGTTCGGTTTTGTGTGCTAGCGATGCATTGCAATCCTAGAAATTCAAAGAAAATAACGTAGTACTTATATTTTTTAGAATACAATTATTAGTAGCAATAATGAAAGACTATAGTTTAGATTAGTTTTATTTCTTTGGTTTAGGTTTTGGGTATAATTTGTAGTATGTGTATATTGTGTGTATATAGTTCCTTTAAGTTGTTTAGTTACATACGTACATATTTATATAATTACAATTGTTAGTAATGCATAAAGTCATAAATTATTATATATATTATTACATATTGTATAATGATTTTGTCAAAAGCAAGTTAATGATTCAAAAATGCGTAAATATTGTAAATATCAAGCCGTAGCATACTTGACGCATACTTAATAATTTTTTGGTTTTTGCTTTTAAAGAGAACTAGTTGTTTTTTTTCTTTGGGAAAGCTTTGTAGCCAACACCTTAAAATTTGGAAATCTTTAACAATTTTTATACATATTATGTAAATTACTACAATATATAACTTTTTGGTCTACACATTGAAGGCATCATACATAAATATATTATATATCTTGACTCTAAAACATTAAGATATTTGTATAGGTATTTAAGTTTTTGTTTATTGTTAAGCAGTTGCACTTTATGTTCCAGTAAAGTTTTAAGAACGCAACAAACTAAATTTCAGTATATATATATGTATATTTTGTTTAAATATTATGACTACAGTTGACAGCTGCAGGAACTATCTTATGTGATGGCACATGAATCAACCATGGCAACCAGCACTTTGAGTGCCATTTTTTTTTGCTTCTTGTTGACTCAATACTGTCGCTATAAGTTCTAATAATTATTATGCTGCATAAATGCCTTCAATATAATGCTAATTTTGTTTTTAAACTAACTATAAATACAATCTAGGCATCGAGCGTGCTTTTCTGTTCGCCCAGGCACAAAGCGTAGTCGCTGCGTGAACCATCCACACCAGGCTTGAAGTGCTGCGAGACGGCTGCAGCGGCCTCGGCTAGCTCATCGTTCAAAGATTTAGCTGAAGTTGGCGTTTTAATTGTTTCCGTGCTGGGATGACATGTGGGTGACTCTAACAACTGTTCGCCTGTTGCTGCTGTTGCGCTTGACGGTGATTTGCGATAGTTATTGGGATTAAACGGTGGTATGCCATCCATCTTTAAATGCATGCGCTTTATGGGTGGTCCTATATCCTGTTTATGCTTCTTCGTCAGGGCTTCAAACCGTTGCAGATTCTGCTGTCGTCTGGTATTCGGTGAACGATCGGCGCCGCCGGCAATCACTTGCTGTTGATCCATTAACTTGGACTCGTACTTCTTTTCTAGCGATTGTAAAATGTTACCAATTTGTGAGGCTTTCGTTTGCAAACGAGAAACCATTTCGCCCTTTTGTGTTAGTTCATCTTCACATTCCTAGTTGAATTTTATTAAATTGCAGTTAACGCTTTTTGCAAGCTACTCAATAATTAACGTTTGTGTTTTGAATTTGAGTTATAAATTTCAACTTAGTACTAATTACTAGCCGAAAAACTAGGATATAAGTAAACTTAAAAGCTTTGATGGTTAAGAGAATGTGAGATGATGAGTGTAGTTGGTAGTCTGGAAAGCTTTTTTTTTTTTTTTGAATACAAATGAAAATACGCACCTGCAGCTTGCGATACATTTCCAGATTGATTTGTTTTATATCATCTAGCTGACGACGCAGTGAAACAATTGTATCTTGTTTCTCGTGTATATCCTTCTCCAACAGCTTCATGGCCATATCGGATTCCGCTTTTAGAGAGACCTGTAGCTTAAGTTCTTTTTCCAACTCAGCTGTGCGTTTGCGTTCCTCCGTCAACTCGCTGTTCAAAGTTTCCACAGCTTGCGTAGTTTCCTTGCCCGAGTTGGAGCTAGTGTCGGCATCTTTTTGTGTGGCCGTTTGACGCATTGCCTGATTCTCGGCCTGTAAGGCTAGCAAGCTGTTACGCGCTATGGCCAAATCCTCCTTCATCAGCGCATTGGTGGTGGTCAGTGACTCCACTTTCGCTTGCAGATTAGCCACGGTGGCGCTGTAAATTATGTAAAGTTTATTAACCTAAAGTCTGTCTTATAGCTGGCATACCACCACGCACTTGAGATGCCGATTGAGCTCCTCAATATAGTTTTTCTGATCCAAAACGGCAATCATGTTGCCCTGACCAGTTGCATCCAAGCTGGCAGGCGCTGTGTCTTCAGTGGCATCTGCATTACGCGAACTAGAGCGTAGATAAAGCGAAAAGTCTATGACGCCCTGTTGCGAGTCTAGATCCTCCTCCTTAACGCAGAGATTGCAGTCAATAACATTCAGGCCCACCAAAATGCCCATGATGACAACAATCTACAAGTCGATAAACAAGATTTAAGGGCTACACAAAAGACTACCACTGTCGTTAGACCAACCTCATCGCTGAGCATGAGCGCATGTGGCTCGTAGTAATCATAGAGTGAATCATCGCGATGTTCTATCAACGCCTGCAGATAATCCGACAGCTTCTTTTGCATCAAGGCAATGCGCAGCCAGGCGCGTGCACGTCCAATATGTGTGCGCACTGTGGGTAAATCCCGCACGCTGGCTGTTATATCTTGTGCCTCGGGACAATAGTTTTCCACGCTTTGCAGCAAATCCCAAAGCTCCTTGCGCGGTCCCAAAAGTCCCTAAAGAGTGACACTTTTTTTGACAAACTGTTGCAATAAACTCGACTTATAACACACCTTCTTCGGACGCAGTCCATGTCCCAACACATGCTCTATGACTATAAAGAAATGCTGCAGCGGCAGATGATCCGAGTCCAGCATGCGTCCATAACGCAATGATTGTTCCAGCAGCTCCTTGACCACCAGCTTGCAAATGTTAACCAAATTGCTGCGCTCAATTTCGGCGGTATCGCGTGCTAGAAAAAGCAGCACATCAGCAATCTTTAGTCTTGGCTACCAAGCACACGTACATCCACTTAACCTAGCAACACAGCTACTTGTGGTACAGACCACCATTGAGTTACAAGCTACAAAACTACAGCACTCAAATGTCAATATGAAGCAAAAAGCTTTTCGCTTCAAATTATTTAAAACTTTAACAAAAAAATTATGAATATTTATGTAGTGTTTGCTCTGCTTATGTTTCTGGCACCTCCTGGTGGCTGTCCCATATATAGCATTGATCTGTCAACTCTAGAGGTGCCAAATAATGATTTTCAAAACGAACTAACCCTGCGTTCAATGTTAAATTCTGAACTGCATCAGTATCGCAATGAATTAAATGAACATTCCAAAATCATTGACAAGCCACTTGATGCAAACATGCAGTATAGTGACGATGCCGGCGAACTGGCCAAATCCATTGAAGCAGACATTAAGGCGGCTTACTATGGAGCTGATGAGACGGTGCAAAGGGAAACGCAAGCGTCTGCCGCTTACGCCGACAGCACTAAGGTGCATAGAAGTGCTCAGGATAAAGTGGATTTTTTGGGCACAAATCTCTTTGCCAACTTTCCCAAACACTGTTTCTCTGTAGAGGACATTGCGCTTTTAGCGGCACGTCGGGATTTCGAAGCGCTGCTACCCAAATCCTATCCAGAGCGTCTGCTTAGCGACAGCTTGGTCTACACGCTTATGAAATACTTCAATAGAGTCAATCAGCTCATAAAACGCATGTCCGATGATGATACAAGGCGTGTCTTGCAGCGCGCCTTCTATGACACACTGGGCGGTTATCTGCGCTCCTATCTACTACCCGCAGCACATGTTTCCTACTATGCGGGACGTCTTAAACTCTGCACAGTGGAACGTCTGGATACGGTTTATAGAACTTGCAAATTTATGCTCAATACCAATGGCAATGGCTGGAAGGCACCCGTTACCGATATACTAAGTGTACTGGGTAACGTGCGTATATATCCCATTAAGCTACAGGATTGCACTGACACCGAGAGTGACGCAGCAAGCTGTGCTTTATTGGATCAAAATTGTGATACAAAGGATGCAGAAAATGAAAAAATGATTGTGCCTATACCCAGTCTTGAGCCGGAAGATCGCGATGGTTTTCTGAACAATTTATTTTTACCCTTCAAATCGCGACGCATCTATAATCTGCAATCACCCAATTCTGCATTTATATTGGTCAAATTCTTCAAGGCTGTCACAAATTGCTATCGCTTTCAGGGTATTTGTCCCAAAATCTATCACAAAAGGTTGCGTGCTTGGATTAGAGAATGTGTGCAGGTGCACTATAGGGACGAGTTATTATATCCTGGACTGGGTGGTGTGCTGCAAATTGATGCATATCTTAATGCCGCAAAGAAGACACACAAAGAAGAGCAAACCACGGAAACCGCCAACGAGCAAGATAGCAAGGACTATCCCGTCAATTCAGATGAATTTGATGATGATGGCAAAAATTGTGCAAACAAAAAGAAATGTAAGCAAAAAACGCAGCATGTGAAAAAAATCAATACAGCGCCAAAAGAAGGCAAACATGCACGTTCTCCTTATCGTTTTAATATGGAGGCGCAGCTGGAGGATAGTAAAATACATACGGACGAAAATGGCGAAGAATGTAGAGACTGTGACGAGAATAACAACTATATAAGCTATATAGCTGGCTTTTTGGCCATGCTGCTTGTGCTGTTGCTATGTCTCATCTGCTGCTGCATGCGCCGCCGGCGCAGAGACCCCAATGTCAAACGTAAGACAAGGAAAAGTAGAAAATCTGCAGAACTACAAGTGGAGGAGTTGCAAGAGCCTCCAAACGAAACGGCTCCTAGTGACAGAGAGCTAACGGAACCAATTAGAGTGCAAGAGTCGGAGGCAGCATTGGGCAAGCGTGAAGCAATGCCAGCTGGCTTGGCTATGAGTAGCGTAGCCGATGAAAATTACGCACTTTTCAGTCAACGTCGCAGCCGTGAGGGTAAGTTAATTTGATTGCAACACGAAGCAATTTGCAATAAATAATTGAATATTGCATAAGGTTCCTTAACGTCCACCTCATCGCTGGCCTGCCAACCACCGAGAAAATTCATACCGGTGCCATTTAGACGTGAGAAACCGCGTGAGTACTATACGTTGAAGGAAAAACCCGAGAGGAAAAGGCGTACCAAACATCAAAGTATCGTTTGGGAGAAACAAAGACATACCGAAGCACCACATGAAAGAGCCACAAACGCCAAGGAAGTGCAGAAGTATGACGAAGGCGAAATTGCAAGGGCGGGTAAGTGCACATAGTGTTGTAGGTCATACACTTCCTAATATCAACATCTTCGTTTTGTAGCTGCAATGATTGAGGCGCAATCGGAGCGGCAAAGGGGCGGTGGTGTAAGTATACACACAAACATGGTCTGATAAGCACCTAGACTCATTACCCGAAGTTCGTCAATGTTTATCTGCGGATTAGTAGTTTTGCTTTGACGGTGTGTTGAAGCGTCTCAAAAATGTTGCTTTGTTTTTAAAAATAGTTTAGAGGACGCTAGATTTTGGGAAATTTTGAGATTTGGACGTTCTTCTTCCTCAAGGGAGCAAAGCCAACCTAGTCAATGCGTAAGCTTTTCCAAAGACAGCTTCAAACTCAACAAACAAGTTCGAGTCAAAAAAAGAAGAGCCTTCAACGTCCCTGAAGGGTATCGTGGATGGAGCCACCTAGGCAAAGCGTTTACATCTGCTTTTCCAAAGACAGCTTCAAGCTCAACAAACAAGTTCGAGTCGGCGCCTTCTCCGATAAACTCAATATTCACGCGAAAACTGCTACAAATGACCGATGACCGTCAAACAGTACCAACAATTCTATTCGAGAGATGGATGAAATATTTGAACAAATACTTGAAGACCCTTCTTCGGAATGAAAAGATAGATTGAGTTCAACAACAGATATGGAACACAACGAAAAATGACACTAAACGTTCCACCAGAAGACTGGTATATCGACATACAACTGTTGTTGCGAAACCTGAGCATACGCAGAATAGAGCATCTTTCGCAACTTGGCAGAGTTTTTTATGAGAAATAGCCTAGGTTGCCTTTTAGTCTACACTTGGAAAAGAAAGCTTAGATAGCTGATTCGTGATGTTTCACATCCACGTTACCACTATCGTGCTGCTTCCCTACAAAAAAAAAGACAATTTGGAAAACGCTTCTACACACGCACAGAACAAAATCATAAATCCACTGAAATTACGTCAATCTAGATGATAGAAAGTCATCCTACGAGTGATGAGTCTAAGTACTTATTATGGATCACCATTGCACATGGTTTGCCATACTTAAGCCAAACTGTTTTTAAACAGGTAACCGAGAAACAAATGTCAAGCTGGGAAACTACTTTTGAAGATGATAATTCGAGCCCAGGCTTTTAGAATTCTTAATACTTATATTACGAATCACTTTCATGTTATTTCCAACGATTATATTTTGTTAATAAAGTTCATTGTGTTTTTAATAGGAAACGTCAAGAGTCACTTGAGTCACAACACTTGAGACAATATCTATCTAGCATCAGTTGAGGATGGAGGGCAAGCGTACAAGTGCTGGGCACTCAGGCGTACTAGGACGACACTAGGTACTGGGCTGAGAGAGTGCAAATCATAAGTGTTAATAATGCAAAAAACATGCCAAAGAAAAAATCGAAAGGTGCGCATAAGGCGTAAGGCATAAAATTGCTAAGAAAAATTAAAAGAAAAATTAAGATTTTGCACATGTAGCTTATGTGCGCATGGGCTTCCATATTTGCAGGAACCTGCTGCACATACGTGCACATGGCAACGCTTGCAAATGAACGAGCTAAGAAGCAACCTACAGAGATGTGGCCATTCCCCGAGTGTACCACCAATAAGGCCAACATTTTTGTGCTGTGCCGCGAGTGCATTTGAGCCGACAACGTCGCACAGACGCCGCCCGATTAGATTTTCAATTGCCAATATACCATTATCCTCGAGTGTTCCGCCGCCATTGGCAGCCGCTAGGCCCGAGTAACGTTTGTTGCGCTGGCCCAGCTGTGTGGACTGCTTGGCGCCATGCTGACGCTGCTGCAACATGCCGGCAGTGCCGGCCAGCACATTGCCAGTGCCTAAAGTTGCTGCATTGCCAGCGGCAGTGGTATGTGTATCAATGTCCTGCAGCTCTTTGAGGCACAGCCATTCACCATCGACGGAAACACGAAAATTACACAAGTATATGGTGTCCTGCACGCCACCGGCTAGCTCCTCGTTGGTGTTTGCATGTGAGGCTTTTGGTAGTGTTATTGTGCTGGAGTTGTTGTTGTACGGCTGCAGCTGTTGTGACGTGTTTGGCAGCGTTTGTGGCGCTTGTGACTGCGTGGACTGTATCGGTTTTGTCTGGGGTGGTTTTTGTGGCTTTGTTGTTTTTGCCGATGACGTTGCGCTGGAGCTGCTTGTAGTTGTTGTTGTTGCTGCTGCGTTTGTGCTGGCTGTGTTGGTTGTTGTTGCTGCCGTTTTCGCAGCTTTGCCAACTTGTTGTTGTTGCATACTTTGTGGCGCCTTCTTGGAGGTGGTGGCAGCAGCAACTGTCGCTGACGTTTTGCTGACATTTTTCACTTGTCTGCCCGTCGCACCCGTTGCTGACGTTGATGTGGCTGCTGTTGTGGCCGTGCTAGACTTGGCACGACCGCTGGCATTATTATTGTTATTATTATTTTGCGACAACTTTGACTTTTTGCTTTCCTCCACAAGTCCACGCATTTTGTTGTTTTGCGAATGTGTAATCACAAGCTATGTGCGTTTACTTTGCTGTAGCCACAAGCATGCGCTGCCTCCTTGCGATTTGCCAATACAGAGCGCCTGCCACATATGGTTTATGGTATGGGTGGTCATAAAAATAGATATCCAAAATGAGCGCAATGTACGTTTAAATGCTGGGGCGCAGCAGCTTGAAACGCACGAATGCATAGCCATACGTGAATTCGTTTTGCCAATTTGGCGAAAAATCGAAACCGTATAGCTTTGCAGTCGTCGCAAACTTTACCTTTTTTTTGGCTTTAAAACGCTTTTAGTTTACTAATATAATTAATGCACTTTTTTTTCAATGTTTTTAACAAATTTGCTAAGCATAAACGTAGAGTTTTAGTTTAGTTTAACTGCAGCGTTGTGTTATCCTGTGTACGCGTTGAGTAAGAATGACGCGAAAGCTTCTATTGATTTATCAAGAGCTTTTTTTTTGGTAGCTTGCATTAGGGTGATTCAGGCGGCGCAAAGCGCAGCTGTTGGTTTTTATTATTTGAATTTGGAAAAGCACTTAAAATGTATTTATTTTTTTTCTGTGTTTTATCTTGTTTTATGTTTTGGTTATAAAATAAAAGTTGTTATAGGTTTGTCATAAATTATTAATAGCACTTAAGCTAACTTATAAATTACAAGTGCATAAATAAACAAGTTTTGAAAGCCCAGACAACATAGGTCCGCAGGCTTAAAAAGTTATAACTAACTTTCTACTAAAATGTTTATTTAAAAATTATATTAGGTGACTGCAACTAGCTGTAAACTTTTTAATTTCAAACTTACCTGGCTTTTTGCGCTTAGGCGTGGTAGAGGCCGATGAGGCCTCGGAGGCATCACCATAGCCGGTAGTGCCCTGTACTACATTGCTTGCCGCCCCTGCTGCATTGGTGATTTGTGTAGAGATTTGGCTAAAAATTTGCGAGGAAATACTTTCGGTGCGACGCAGAGTATCACGCAAACGATTTAATGACGAAACACTTGGTGAACTGGACACTGCCGCCGCGTTTGCTGTAGGCGTTGTGGGCTCATCGCTTTCTTGGCGCACCAATAAATCATTTGTGCTCATTGCACTTGATATACAGCGCGCGCACACACACACACAAACACAGCTAACACGCTTAATGCGTTAAATTGCACACAAAATGTTTATAATTACGTTTATTGCACAAAATAAACAAACGTAGCGCAGCAAACACAAAAAATATTGTAGACCAAACAGCTGTTGCATGCAATGCAATGTTTGCTGCTGCCACCAGGGCTGCAACGTTAAAACATAACAAAAGTTGCAGCAGCTGCGTTAATAAATTGCTTTATTTATAGCGTTTACATTTTTGGTTTTATATAATTTAAAGTTACTTATGCATAAATGCTATTTATATTTAATACAAGCTAGCTAAAAACAGCTGTTTGCACGACTTGGTCTGAACGTGTCTACGCTGCCTGCTTGCGTTGTCAGCCCTAACAGCTGTTTCAGCAGCCAACCAACCAATCAGCCAGCCAGCCAGCCATATTTGTTTCGCACGGCACTAGTAAACAACAAAATGTACCCACTTTTCGCCAAGTTGTTTCATTGCAGCTGCGAGTGTTTGCCAAGCAACAGCCTAAAACGCAATTGAAACAAATTAAATGTTTAAATATTCAATGAATTTGTGAAATTATACAAAAAGACTAAACTGCTAGTAAGCATATTTAAGTCAGTTTTTATCACTGTATGTGTCTGTGGTCTGTCTTGTGACACAAAATCAACGTCTAGAGCAACTCAGTCTCAGTGCAGATTAGTGGCCTGAACGTCAACGCAACGCTACAATACTGCGCATTTAGCATAATTATAGTGTATATAGTAAACACAAACGAAAAAACGAAAACAAAAAGTCTTTATGCGCATTTGCAAGTGTTATTACAAAAGTCAATTTGTGTTTTAGAGACGTAAACAACACACAACAATAGCAACAGCAACAACAAGAGGCGTGCAGCACGCAACACCCACTAACAGCACAAACATTGCCATAGTGCCTGCCGCCGCGTTTGTGCATCATATGGTAGGTAAGGCGGAAACAATATGCGATAACTAACCTAAACCAACATTTTGTTGCTATCACAACGTCACGCTTATAAACTTTTTTGCAAACAGCACTAAAACTAATGTTTACAAAAACATTTAAAATGGCCGCCTTTTTAGCCATAATCAGCAGATAAGACGTAAGTGAGATCGTCGTGACTAGACAGCAACAAATTAACTTGATTTGATCTGCGCTGTTCAACTTGTTTTTGTCAAGCGGCGCGCGCAAATGGCTGCAGCAGCAAATTAAATGGCCGCCATATCAATTGATATCAATACGTTTGTGTACCTAAGCCTTGTCATAATTATTATTTTATTTGCTCAATTATTTCACAATCCTTTGTTTGGTGCTAGCGAAATACATTTTTCTTGCGCTCCCATCTGCTGGCAGCAGTAGCGATTTACTCTCACAGCTGACTTGACTGTGAGCAATCGTTTGTCTCCGAGCGTTGTTATCATTTCTATACACTATACACGTACAGCGTAGAGTGTATATTAGACAAGTGCATGCAGTTTGGCAACGTACAAAAGAAACTGAAAACTAAGTGAAAAGTTGAATACTTGAGACCTTTGTGAACAAATCTCGGCTCTATCAATTTTATGGTATAGCTATCAAAAGACATTAGTTTAACAGACCCGCAGCAGTACGTTTCGTTTAGAGTTCTGAAGTTTGTCTTTCAGTTAATAAAAATTGTTCTCAAAATCGATTTTCCGTTTAATAGCTACTACGCCCACATTCTGAAGTTTGCCTTTGAAATAATAAAAATTGTTCTCAAAATCGATTTTACGCGCAAATTTTGCAATATTAAAGTAGTTTAGATGACTGTCGTCAGCACGAATTCTTATTTGTTTTTCTAAAGTGTCTTGCAACTTTTAAACAAAAACCTACCACTACAAAAAATACATATTTATTAAAAAATATATTTACACAACTTGCGAGAGATTTAAAATTGAAACAAACCAACTTTATACGCTTTGGTAACTAAGTTTTCTTTGTATATAACTTCATAACTTCGTTAGTAAACTGACTTTGAAAAATGCAAACAATTAAATATACTGGAGAAATAATCTTATAAATAATCTTTAACCAAAGACTAGTATTCTAATGAACTTTCCCCCCTTAAAATTGAAAACCCTTTGGGAATAAATTTCAAAACATAGGTGCTATTTTGCTTGTGTGACTTAAAAAGATGCCACAGCATGTAGTGACAGCTTGTTATTATTTTTTAATAACATTTCAACAAAAATACTTGTATTCGGAAAGAAAGTAGTTGCTGACCGTTTGAAACCTATTTTTAAAGGTTACTCCCCACAATATCTTTGTCTAAAGTCGTTCTATTGCGAGCATCTATTAAAAAGTTTTTACATTTTAGGCAGTTCGGCTTGAAAAGCTTCAAATTTGAACCCGCTATCGGGTTACAGCTGACCTCTCGACAGTCGTCCCTGCTGTGCGCACATCTTCTCCAGTTGGTGACACCAATTGAAAATAGGTTCTCCTGCACTTGGTCTTTCCATATAAGCTTAGATCGTCAGCACCGTATTGCGTTGGGAATAAAAAAGCATGTTGGCAATCAAATAATTCAATAAGGTATTAAGTAAAAATATTTGCACAAAAATCACAGAAAATGCTGATAAACTAAAATATAATAATAATCTCTGCATAACTCTTTATTAAACTGCGAATTGAATTTAAAGCTATGGAAGCTATATAAATGTCAGAGATCGAGAGTTTACTGCTGTTTAGTTATAGTAAATAAAATAGTAGTAAGATTTAAAGTATAATCGCAGACAATTGCTAAAAAAAATGTCCATTCTACTGTCAGAGTCAAATCTCTTTCGAATATTTTTTAGAATTTATTAAAAAGAAAGATAATTGTAATCTTTTAAAACAATTATTTGAAGGAAGCTGCGAATAATAATTAACCTCCTGGTATTTGTTTTTTAAATATTAAAAACTATTTAAAAATTGAAAAGTGCATTTCATAGTATACCACAAATGTTAACATAAGATGAGTCTAAGGATACACTGAAATAGGTGTTATATATAGCTAAAGAGGAAACAAAAGTGTTATATATGCTTTATAAATAAATAGCCTTTCCTCAACTTAAGCTTAACCATTTTCTGATGTAATGATGGATGATTTAAAAATTAAAGAATTGCATTTCATATTATACCAAAAATGTCCAAAAAGATGAGTACTAGGTTTACAATCAATAAGGTATTGTAAGTTATGGAATGGGAAAACAAAAATTATATTTTCTTTTGAATTAACTAGACTTTTCTAGATTACTTTGAGTCTCTTAAGATAAACCATTTTCTGATGGAATAATAGACGTTTGCAAAATTAAGAAATTGCTTTTCATAATTTACCAAAAAAGTTGATGTGAGATGAGTACTAAGGATACTATTGATTGTATAGTTAACTAAGGAAGCAATTTTTGCAAAAAAAAAAAAATACTTTTCTCAACTACTACTTTGATTCGCTTAAGATTACCCATTTTCTAATGGGTTGCTAACATTAAGTTCCACTGAGCTTTATTTTAGAATTTCAAGAAGAATTTTAAGTGTAAAATAGCGTTCAAAATGGAATAATAGTCAAAATTTATGAATCTTTGTAATTATTTTGTTTTTAAACATCTGGCTTGAATACTCTACTCGCCTCTAAATCGAAAGGTCACTGTTTCAATTCCACCCAATACCAATGCAAATAGACGCTATTTTACCTAGAATAATTACCCTATGCGCTCCGCCTTTGGAGCGATGAGCATAGTCAAGAGTAATAATAACTTTTAAAAACATCTAATATTATTTATCCACTCAAGTTTGAAATGCTTGATTATTTTTTGCAATGTAAGAACAGACACATTTGCAATATGGCCAAAGCACCAAATAATAGCTTCTATAAATAAATGCTTAAATCAGAACATTGTCGATCATAAACTTGCGAAATTTCCCCCCATGGAACAGAGTAACTTCAAGATCGCATTTTATCGATAAGGGATATCACCAACAACATCAAACAATAGACAATTTATAGTACAAAACATTATGACTAAGTCTACCATATAGACGTTATAGTGCATTTTATAGTCGACCTGCTTCAATCGCTATCAGCGCACTTGGGTTTCTTTGTTAATTGTTGTTGTTGTTGTTGTCATCGAACGATTGTTGAATTATATCGGGCATACGAGGAATTACAAGGCGGCGCGCTGCGCTCGCTTCGATTCACAATTCCACAAAATACGTTTGTACGATGATTAGTCAAGATTTTAGTGCAGCGCGCAAAATAAAAAACAAAACACAAAGTACGGCGGCCATTTTGAGGAGGATGAAATAAACGACTTGAAGAAAGAAAAAGAAAACTGACTCATGAAAATGCAGTCCATAGCCCGCTTTTTCTTAATATTGACATCATAGACATATAGACGACATCGGGCACCTATAAAACCAGCAGTTCATAACATTTCACCGCTCATAAGCAGAAAGGTAGCCGCACTGATAAGACGCAGAACATTCTTTTTTTTTTTGACGGCAGCGACAACGCGTTAATATCTTTGAAGCATAAAAATTCGCACAATTTATTAGGCAAGTCTCAAGTAGTGTATTCATTTGGTTTCTATTGTGTAAAACATCTCGGGACAAATACGTATAACGAAAAACAAGATCAACGTTTCCGGCGTGCGCGTAAAGCTTGCAAAATCGCGCCACTTTTACCAAAGAAAATTCTATAACACCCGAGATATGATTAGAATTTTTTGTGTATGCAAATAGTTCATTGACTTTATTGCAATATAAACTATTGTGTTTAAATAAAAAAAAATTGCATTTTTAATGCTATAAAATACTTTTAATTGTGCAAAATTTCGTCTTGTTTAATTAATGTTCTATTAAAAAAACGCTAAAGTGATTTCTGCGTGACAATTTCTACAATTGAAATACTGAGCTCTGAAAGTCTGACGTCACAGCTTTGACTTTTATCGACTTTATATTTTTATGTGAATTCGAGAACTTGGCGCTGTATTTGCAAACATTTCCACGTTTATAAAAATATCATCTATGTGCCCTCATGTGTTTGTTTTTGTTTTTATTGTTTTAAACTAAAACTGGCTTTTCGGGTTATAGTTATGTTTTGAAGTTCGTTGTTTGTTTGTACAAGTGTGCTTCTCGATTCTTGATATATTATAAAAGCAAAAAAAAAATGATAATATTATGTGTTTGCTCTTGTTCTACTTGAATTTCATTCTTAATAATAAACGCATAAAAATAAAATTGTGAAAATAAACAAACTACATTTCAGTTGCAAACATTTTAAGTAATAAGTTTTGAATGGAAGATCTTGTTCCACTGATACTTTCAATACAAGCCGGCAACAGTTTCTTTTCATTGTTATTATGCTGGAAAAGTAACGATACTGTGTAGAAGCTTTGATACACTTACTGCGCTACGAAATGGCAGAAAATATGCAACTGCTTAGCGTTGTTTTTTTTTTTTTTTTTTTTAATACTTTATTAGAACTAACAGCAAGCGCACTGCGCGCGTCAGTGCGACTTCGATAACACAAGAAATCGATCGTACTCAATTTCGATATTAGAGAAAGAGAATTGGTACTTTGTGTTGGTAATACCTTTGGTTTTATGATGCGAGAAAAAATAGTTTGATAGCAAGTTTGACGATTTGGTATTTAAAAACCAATGTTTACCTATTTTTTTTCAAGCGTGTTTTTATAGATGTTATCCAATATTTTTATCCAATTTATTTCAAAATGTTGCACAATATTGTTATACGTTTTAATATGTTTTAATGAGATGCTTGTTTTGCTTCAAAATAATAGTTAGTTTGGAGATTACAAATTTTGAATGTATATTCGACATTCGGTTCGATTCCGTTGAAATTCTGCCAGTACTCCTTCTATATAATTTTGCAATAGTTTAGTTTTATTGTTACTATCTGTCGGCAAGAAACACTACTTAACTTAATAAAATTTCGAACTGATCTAAAATTCCAGCTCTATGGCTAAAGGCAATAAAGCTGTCATTCCCTTTATACGACGTTTTTTTCCTTTTTTTAAGAAATCATATAATGTAATTGTAGAATTTTCTTTTTGTAGCAGCAAAGCCAATAATTTCTACGGAACCTAGAGCTTTGTCTAGTTTCTTTGTTCAGATAAAATTATAGATAAGCAAGTAATATGTATCTTAAAAAAGTCGGAAGTAAAAAACACAGTATAATTTATAATCAGCTTTTTTCAGAAAAAATATTAATCACGACAGCTCCCTAGATAATTATAGTAAAAGCTGGCATACGTTAATATCAGACGACTTTTGTATACCCTTTTAATAGCCATAATATATTCAAAATAAATGAAATGCAACACAATTTTGTGAAAATCGCAATTTTTTGTACACTTTGGCCCTGATTCTGATAACATTCGGGGTTGGTTAGGATAAGTTGAAGAACAAAACTCGAATAGCTTCCATAATAACTATAAGATATAGACTGAAATTAAATCAATTATTGGTTAAGTACTGCTTTACTAATTGACGTGGTTACGTTATCTTTGTTAAAAAAAGTAAAGCTGAATAAAAATAGACTTGTATGACCGAATGCCCTATGGAAGGTTATGACCTAGTCAAGCGATATGGTAAAGTGGCGGGACACCTAAACTTTCATGTGTTTCATTTGGTTTCGATATCTGAATAGTTTCATCATTTTGCACTCTTACTTTTAATTTTTTTTTGTAATGGATGTAGCACCCCCAAGATTTTTGGTTTCGAAATAGTCTTCTTTGATAATATCATTTGATAGCCAACACTGCAGTAAACTGTCTATAGAAATTAGAGACCTTTTGAGAAATTGTCGCATTACCTATACTCTGCGAACAATAAAGGCGCTTCCAAAAGTAGTTAATTCATGAGATTTGGAGAACCGATTAGAAAGGTAAAAAAGAGCAAACGAAGATTTCTAGAAGTTAAGCTGATGTACATAAGCGCGATACTTTATGAAATTAATCAAACTAGTTGATGAATTGTTGACAATAAAAATGCTTCCAAAAATAGTTGATCTCTCGAATAATGAGAAGCGTTTAGATAAAAATTAATCAAAATAGTTTCTTGTGGAACTTCAATTATCATTTTAATAGTTTTCAAATTCCGCGAATAAGTTCTTAAAGATAATGGTAGACATAGACGATTTCCATTGTATTAGTCGCCTGGAAGCTGCAGATAACAAACATGCTTCCGAGAACAGTCAGTTTCTTATATAAATCAAAATAGGTTATTCTTAATGCTTAGTAATTGTTTTAATAGATTTCAAATTTCTTCGCATATATTCTTAAAGATAATGGTTGATGACGTAGATGCATGTAATTATAGATCGAAAAAAATAAAAGAATAGACTTTCGCATATTAGCGTCCTTTAGAGGAAGTTAGTCTCTCATACTATAAGGAGCGGCTAGAAAGATAGGTGTGGATTGAGCAAACAAACTTCCATAGAAGTTAGGCTGATGTATATAAGCAGCAAAATTTAACAAATTAATTAAAATAGTTTTTTGTTAAAGCTTAATTATCGTTTTAATAGTTTTCAAATTCTACGAATAAGTTTTTAAAGATAATGCTTGATGACGTGATCATAGATCAAAAATAATAGTTGAAGATTTTCATTGATTTATCGCTTAAGGCGGCTTTCTTGCATCTACTATAACCTGCGGACAATAAAGAACTGATAGATATAGACGCAATACTTTAACATAATAATCAAAATATTTTTGGTTAATACTTAATAATTATCTTAATAGTTTTCAAATAGCACATATAAGTTCTTAAAGATAATGGTTGATGACGTAGACGATAGATTGAGAGAAAGAAAAGAATAACTTTATATTGTTACAAAAAACTTGAAAAATTTTAAGAAAAAAACGATACGGCGCCTATCTGAGGCGGCCAACACAAGAGTACATCTTCATAAAATATCATCATCATCATGTAAATAATCATAAACAAATCATCGACTACCGAAACAGTCATATTGTATTTATTTACCAACAAACAAAACAACGCTGATAAAAATGTATAATCAACAAAACCAAGAAACCACAAACAATACGTAGCAACCAAGTTTTCAGTATTATCGCCTGATAACTAAGAGTCGCGTATATGCATGATTTGTTTTGTTTTCTTGATATCAATAGACGACATTTGCCAATGTTCTGCAGCAGTTCCAATTTGCCAGTAAAACGGGTAGCACGCGAGTCATTCACCGCCATCAGCTCGCTCGGCCGGAGAGCGTTTTAAAGGTCTGACAAAGGCAATCGTTGGCATTGGTGACGTATACGTGATATTTGTGCATATGAGTGAAACGTGAAAGCAACAACGTTATTTGCTTTCGATGATCAATCACAATTGAGGCTTAGCTACTGATAGTTCGTATGTCCAGTGTGCACGTTTTTGCATTTTAATGCGCGGATTCTAAAGCTTAAACTATCGAAGACATTTGAAAGCTATGGTTTCAGGCGACTTTGGGTTTTCCGTAACGTATTCTTGACGTTTTTCATACGTTCTGCCGGCGTCTATCTTATCTGCGTCAAGCTGAAACAATTTAAGCAGCACATCAAAAAATTACCAATACTGACAGTTCAGTGCGGTCGGACGCAGACCCGTGCCGTCTCCCCTAGTTCAGATATATGTTTTTTCAGCATTTTTGGAATCAGTCTCCTGCTGCACTTCAACCACTGTGGATACCAATAGCTGGGTAAATTAGTTCGCACTTTCTTGCAGCAAAACGGTCTACCTGATTTTCGGCTGATTACGCGTGTGCACATTTATAGGCGATTCAATATGCAATCGATATATGTATTATCTGGTTTTCCTTGAGCCAAGTGCCCGCCATTGAAAGCGCATACAACTTGGAGACGTGCTGCGATTGTATTACATAAAAATAAACATGTTCATATGGCAGTTCACCGTTGGTTTATGTTTGACAAGTACAAGTGTGTGCGGTGTTAGTGGTGATCAATCCCATTATCTATCGCTAATTATAGCATAAAAATTGTATTCAAACAAAGCATTGTCAGACATTAAGTATTGTTGTACAGGCTCTTATCTGTACGTGCAAAACCGCATGCACTTTCATCTTTGAGTGCAATTTCCTGAAAAGCACCAAATCTATTAATA
The DNA here is from genome assembly GCA_035046065.1 of Chymomyza procnemis. NCBI lineage: Eukaryota > Metazoa > Arthropoda > Insecta > Diptera > Drosophilidae > Chymomyza > Chymomyza procnemis. The sequence goes on from JAWNOJ010000026.1 coordinate 4,254,659, forward strand.
ATATCGATACCGTCTGGCGCATAGAAAAAAAAATGCGGGTGTTAAAGTGTAATACTCCAAGTATAAATTGGAAAGTATAGCTTAAGCTGTGTTGTGGTACATGAAACATGCTGTGATCGTTTGATCAGGCATATATTGTGAACTATTAGTAATCCTAAGGACACAAATGTAAGCAATCGCACTCGGCTGGAAACCTCATCTTAAAGTAACACTTGTGACATTGTCTAGAGGCAAAGTATATAAAGCATATACTAGATTTCAATACCGAGAAATTCACTCGGTATCATAATAAACGCTGAACGTTGATATAGAGTATTATTGTGGAATTCAAAATCCAGAACAAGTCTGTTTTTATTTCTTTTATATATTTTAATAACTTTTTGCGTTTTGTACTTGTTTCTGTTGGGGATTCGCGATTTATAACAATCAGCGCTACTTTGAGTTTATTTAAAAAAAGTAAATATTAATTTAATCATGAAAATTCTTATAATATTGGAAATAATACCATTTTGGTTGAACTGGTCGTATAACTCAACTATTTCATCCGCATTACCTTTAAATTAAATTAAGAATTAGTTATACAAAAGTCAATTTAAGTGAATCGTATATTGTCGGACTACGGAATAAACACAATCAATTTGCTATACTTCGAAAAAAAAAACTATATAAATGAACATTAAACAAAAATGATTTATTTTAAACCTTTTTATTTTGGTTGCTTTGGTTTGCTTAACAAATAGACATACGTCTTTGCTACTACTTCTCCAATCAAAAGCATCTGAAATATATTTTTCTAACAAAATTAATGGCGCATAAGGGTTTTTTCGAAGCATTCTTGTTTTATCTACAAATCAAAATATCTGCAACATGTTTTCGAAATATAACTCAAGCAAAGTGGAGTTTTTTGGCCGAATTGTGCTATATGATTTAGTTTCCAATCGGTTTGGATGATATATAACTTAGTGCTTAGAATAACCAAAGTATGCTTGATTATATGGGGAATACAGATCCCCTTAAGTAAGCCTTAATCAGTTCTATTAAAAGCTGTTCGAAGAGAACAGGAACCTCTGAATCTTATCTTTAATTCATAAAGCTTCTTTCATAATTAATACAGCTTGCTTTAGCACTTACTATCTCTGAGTTCTACATGTTCATACCGGCAGACAGACGGACAGGAGTATACCAACTACTCTAGTCACCTTGATCATACAGAATGCATCCTTTGAAAGCTATATCATATATTTCCGATATAATGACAATAAATAAAATTTGCATTCCGAAGCATAACCAGTTTTTGCGAAACGTTGCTTGCGCTAGCTCTCACCATCTCTGAGTTCTAGATGTTCATACCGGCAGACAGACGGACAGGAGTATATCAACTTCTCTAATCCATCCTGATCATAGAGAAAGCAACCTTCGATGGCTGCATCAACTACTCTAGTCACCCTGATCATACTTTAGCTAGCTTTGAGGTCTCCGATTTTTCCTTCTGGTTATGACATACATTTTAATGTACCTTTGTAGTTTATGGAACAGAGCGAAAAAAGAAGGGAGTGGTTTTCGTTATGGCAGAATTTACACACTCGTTGAACTGAAAAGTTCGCTGTTATTATAGAACAAAACCTATTTCCACTTGGAAACTTACGAGTGCCTCTACGAAGGCATTCCATCGGACTCTGTTTTGTGCCGTTTGCTTAGCGGTGGTTCACGACGAGCTGATCTGAGCTAGCTCTTGAAGAGCGGTTATTCTCCAAGTTATTTGGGTTGTCCTGTTCGTCTATGATGAATCTCGATTTATTCAACAAAAAGAGCAAATATTATTTTAAGACAAATATCAAGAAAATGCAAGCTACGGACTTAGTCAACTCAAGCCCATGCCTGATGAATTTTTGAGTCCAAGCTATCATGTGCTTAGGTATTCTTTATGCATTTACTTAGATGAAATACCTTATCGCGACGTCTATAGTCGAGAAATTTCACTGTAATTTTACGCGCAAAGTCACCGATTTCAGATATTAGCAGCGTTTATCAAGAATATGCACGATTTTATATATTAACAACGATTTCAAATATTAGCAAGGATTATCAGTCAAATCAACCATTTTATATATTTACAACGATTATCAATAAAATTCGATAAGAAGCGAAGTTTTGGGGTTTTTGACCTAAATGCAAGTACAGTTCACTGCGCCAACTTCGCCTAGAGTAACAACATCCACTGAAAATTCATTGGTATTTCAAGAAGCATTTAAATAGATCTTAATTGTGTATTACAGGGTTTCCACTTCCAACTGTAATGCACTCGAATTCCTAACAATTCTAAATTAAAATCATAAAGCTTTGTTGAGTGCCGCACAGCTATTGCATTATTTTAACAAACTTTTAATTACTCTCTTCTAAAAGCAGGCAAACAGTTAAGTTCTTAAATTTATGGCTAGTTCAATATTGCTAATATCAAAATTTTTGACAAACTGTCGTTTTGGCGGGGGCAAACTTATCTGTGGCGACTTAAGCCCTCGCTACTTAAGTTTTACACAAGCTCAATGCTTATCGTTGGTGTTCCAATGGTTTTGCACACCGTGTGACTGACCGAACGATCACCTGGATTTGTCCATCATGTCGCGTAAGACCCTAAAATTTTGCTGCCATAGGGAAACCGATTACACATGTCAATGAGTTGCTAAGTGAAATTTTCGGTCAAAATTTACAAAATCATAAATCAAGCGTTTTCTATTTGTAAAAATCTGGCATAATAGTTGAAATATTTTGAAATAAAACAACTTTTTTTTTTGTAAATTTCTTAAAATTCTTGCAGTTTAAATTCATCTAAATTAAGCGTTGGAAAATGACAAGACAGTAAAGAGTGCCACCTACAGCTAAGTTACAAACCACAAAGCGTTACGCACAGCCAAGACAAGAACCGCGATAGCAGTTATATTTGAAAAAAGAAAAGCAAACGGAAAAAACACACACAAAACTGTCAAAATGAACGTCAGCAGCGGCTTTTTCGATGAACACTTTGCCATGCTCTACGCCAACATCATGAACGAGTATGTGCCGGATTACTTCAAAAGCTTTGAATACACGCCGTGGGTATTTTCATTGCTCGGCTCTGTGGTCATTGGACTCAGTGGCATATTTCCATTGATTGTCATACCCTCAGATGAAAAGATGTCCAAAGAGGGCTACAAAGATCGTGAGTTGTGGACAAGCATGCGTTTGGTCAAGTAATGTATGTTTACTATATTTTATATATAGCCGCTGAATCGAAATTCCTGCGCGTGTTGCTCAGTTTTGCGGTGGGTGGTCTGCTTGGTGATGTATTTCTGCATTTATTACCAGAAGCCTGGGAGGGCGATAATCAGGGTAAGTTCCGCGGTATTTTTTTTTTTTTTTTTTTTTGCTAACTAAAAATAACTGCCAATTGTGCTACTTGCAGACCGCTCCAGTCATCCCTCTTTGCGTTCCGGTCTATGGGTGCTATCTGGTATACTCATATTTACCATTGTGGAGAAAATCTTTTCGGGCTATACAAATGCGGATGAGGAAAATCCACAACCCAAGTGTGTGGAAATAGCCAATTGTTTGCTGCGCCGTAATGGTGGCAAGCTACCAGAGGGTGAGGAGAGCTGTGGAGGCGCCTGCGACATCGAGGATGTAGATCAAATGTGCTTTCTGCGTGAACGTGAACTAAAGTCGAAGGAGCAAAAAGAGCAACCCAGAAAAGTAGCCGGCTATTTAAATTTGTTGGCCAATTCCATAGATAATTTCACACATGGCTTGGCGGTAGCCGGCTCCTTTTTGGTGTCGTTTCGACATGGAGTGCTGGCTACATTTGCCATATTACGTAAGTCCACGTAATTTGCAACACTTGAGAGACTAAGACATAATTTTCTTGCAGTGCATGAGATACCGCATGAGGTGGGTGACTTTGCTATTTTGCTGCGCTCCGGCTTTAGTCGCTGGGATGCAGCACGTGCACAATTGTTAACGGCAGGTGCTGGTCTGGTGGGTGCTTTGGTTGCCATAGGCGGCTCAGGTGTGACGTCAGCAATGGGTAAGCCTATAATGTCAGCTCTCTGTGTCGAAATTTAACTTAACTTTACTCGCTGCAGAGGCGCGCACATCATGGATTATGCCATTTACCGCTGGCGGTTTTCTACACATTGCTCTGGTCACAGTATTACCTGATCTCTTAAAGGAGGAGGAGCGCATAGAGTCCATTAAGCAATTGCTAGCGCTGGTCTTTGGCATTGCCTTAATGGCAATCATGACAGTACTGTTCGAACACTGAACACTCAGCCCCAGAGACAAGTCCAGCGGCAAAGACAACAGCAACAATTAAACGTCAATATGAAAAATTTTCTGTTATATTTCGATTCTACCTGAGCAGCAGTATCTGCGCTAGCAAAATTTCCAATTGGCAGTACAAAAGTTAAAAATTCTAATTCTTCGAGATTGTAGGTACACATTATGAAAATTGGCCACTCGCCGAGTTTTTCCTTTATTTTTTGCCAATTTGTTGTGCTTCGTTGGGAATCATGCGTTACTTTTGTGTGTGTGTGTGTGTTATATAATTATAGTCAACTATACGAATGATATTTCCACTATTGTTATTAATTATTATGTAGAGAGAAGAAAAAAGTGAAAATATAGATACGTAAAAATCAACTTATTTAAGCTTAAGTCAAAGTGTTTTGCTAATGTGGGCACAAAAGTGCCGGGAATCATTGACCGAGTGATGAAGTGCACTTCAAATTCCTTTCAAAAAGGTCAAACTGTTAATAAGGAATATTTTTTTGAGTGTTATGCGTGAAGCGATTAGTCTCAAGAGGCTACACCGTCGCTCACCGGCACTTGTACTTAGTATTCATTTTGCCAAAAATTCGACTCATATCGTTCCATAACCGCCTGATTCGCCACATTTGGCTCAAAATCGAAGAAGGAACTGAAGACAATGCCGTAAATGGACTTTTCTGACTTTTTCGAAAACTAAAAAGCACTAAGTGTATTGTATCGGACGGGGCTATTTTGAAGGGGACGAAACAGATTTAAAAATCTAAAATTTTTTTGAAATACAAACAAATTCCCGGTATTTTTATCATTTTACGAATGCAAACTAACCAATCTGGAATCTCAGCTAAAGTTTTATGCAGAATCGGTTTTCGTGTGTCAAATATATCATATATTACCTTAAGATTCCTTTAATTAGTATTGCGAGCGCTACGCTGTAGCCTCAGCAGTCAGTATATGGTAAGGGTATCAGAGATCGACTGGGTAGAGGGATCTCCCATCACTCAACCTTACCTTAGATAAGGCGACGGCGTGTATGCGTTGAGACAGTAAGTGGATTATTATGGAGTTTTATCTTTGATGCTGTCATCGCCTTCAAAGTTATATTTTAAACTCTGTCCAGTGCTCTACCATCCCGGTCGGAAGCGCAGTAACCCCAATACTTATTCAACGAAATCTCTGTGATCTAATAAGGACTTGAAATTCCTGAATGCAGGTATATCAAAGGTACGGCACCGACCAACTCCTAGTGACTATACGCTGTACCTCTTTGTAGAATACATAGAATCTAAATAAGCAGATTGCATTCATGTAAGAAGCTCCAAAATTGTTTCAGTTTACTTTTAATTATTTTCCTTAAGATTTGTGTACTTAAAGTAGTAAAAAGTACATAGAAGCTTTCCAATTTTATAGGCTCAGCCGTGCTTTGTAAGTTAAACGCAATTTTTCAAAAGAAAACTTTTGAGTGCTTCGAAAACTTTCATCCATCATAGCTCAAGATTTACAAAATTACTTGAATTTTATAAAAGCACTGAAAATACTAGAATAATGATTAATTTCTTAGTAATTAATACCTTTTTGCTATTCAGCAACTGCACAAGACGAAATTTTAAAGAATAGTTTGTCTTTAAAGTTAAACCTCAAAGAATGTTTTGTGATTCTGCGGTTTCTAGGCGCACAAAAGCAGGTTTTGTCGTATTTTTACGAAAAGAAAATATATTTAGCTACGAAATCAACATTCTTTTTGTTTTGTAAGTCAGCCTAAAGTCTAAGCTTTTATGATATTTATTGCATAACGACAAAGTTATCTCAATCGATAAACCTTAACTTATAGATGCAAAAGACGCAAATTTTTCTGAAAAAGTCGGTCAGATATAATTGCAGTAATGGCGGAAGGCGGGGCTTTCGAGTAAAAATTACTTTTACAGAATTTTTACATATTGTATGTATATTCCAAAAAAATTATTCATAACATGCTCAAAAGATGGACGTCTTAAATATAGAAATATATTGCTCTTGACTATGGTCATCGCTGCGAAGGCGGAACAAAGGGTGATTTTTTATGCGCGGGTGTGCTTTCCAGGTAGAAAAATTATTTTACAGATTCAACAAATATTTCACAACATGCTCAAAAGACAATTGTTTTAAATAAAGAAATTTATGCCTCTTGACTATGGTCATTGCTCTAAAGGAGCGTGGATTCCCATGATGTTCAAAGAAAACAGAGTCCTACAGCTTAATTAATAGAGATTTACCTAGATATATAGCTTCTATTTTATATGCTGGCTATGCCATTGCTAGACAAAGGCACTAGTGCTGCTGGGTGGAGGCGAATCACCGACCTTCTGGTTTTGAGGCAAGTAAGCTAACACTACGCCACCGAGACCCAAACGCAGCTGTGCTTTCCGGGTAGACAAATTATTTTACAAATTGGTTTTTCAAATGTCCAAAACACATTCCGTAAATTTCTATAACATGCAAAAAATTCAGACGTCTTACGTCTTTCTTAAATCTCAAAGTAATTCTCAATGATTCCGCAAAGAAAATATCTGATTACCTTGAGGTATGATAGGAGGGAATGAATTAGGCAGCTTATAGCTTTTAAAGTCTCCCTTATTATCATCTGATAATTAATTAATTTTTATCAAAATAGTCTTTGTTAAAAAATGTGTCGTTTGGTTACGATCGTAGATGTGGTTAAGCCAACAAATACTTTATTTTGTTTTTGGAAAACGTATTCGTATGAAAGTTAGTACCTTTCAAAACTATCAGCAATTAAACTCAAGCTGACAACAAAAAACAACGAAATTAAGAGGAAATGGACCTGGATTGGCCACACTCTCAGGAAGTCAGATGAAAACATCGCCAAGAGATCTTTCCAATGGAATCCGCAGGGTACCCGACGCCGAGGACGCGCTCGACAGAACTGTGCTTGCAGAAAGTCAGGAGAGAGCGTCGTGGAATGAATTGCGTAGTGTCGCCCAAGATAGAAGGCGTTGGAAGGAGTATGTGTCCGCCCTATGCTCCACATAGGAGCGTCAAATCTAACTGCATCAATTGTATTACTTCGTGGTGTTATTTTGCAGCATAATTTGACAAGGAATTAAAAAAAAAAGCAACAAAAAACTACTTAATTCCTCAACTCTTTAAATAAACTTCCATTCGACACAGTGAATTGTAGATTTAATAAAGTTAAGCAGCATAGGATGGAGCTATTGATTGCAGGTCTCCATCATCGTATAGATATTAATAAAGATCTTTGTGTTCCGCATGTGAACAACTGACAATATGGTGAGACAATTATTATATAACATCTAATCTACAAATCGCTAATACATATTTGCATAACAATCAAACAAAAGTTAATTTTCGTAAGTTAAACATTTGTCACGTTAAGTAATTTGCCTAACCATACAATGCCAAGTCTATACACAACAGGAACAACTGATCCAAGCCCAATGTAAAAAGCCTTCATTTGTACATTTGATTATTTACAATCCAAGTTAAAATTAAGTTTTTTATTGTAAAAAAACAAGCCGTTTTATTTTTGTTTACTGTCTGCAAATTATTGAGTTTGCATTCTTATCTAGTGCTTTATTTCTTAGACTTGATCTTCTTAAGGTAGAATTCCAACTCCTTGCCTTCCAGAATGTAGCCGTCGGAGCGACCGCACTGACCGGGGCGGGATGAAATGCATGCTGCAAACAAAAAGCAATTAATTAGCAATAATTACACATATCGCGCATAAAGTTATTAATTGATTAAGTAATTAAAACAAATCAGAGTAACTATGACAAGCAAAAATCACACCCAACAGGCTTGCAACGCGCTTAAAACAAGCTTGTTGCAATAAAAATTTGTTGGATCGCTAAGGTGTTTACATCATTAAAAATTAGCAACTTTTTTGTAGAGTGTAACTTTTAAGTAACGCACCTAAGATACGTCCAGAGGTGAACTGATCCTCAACAGCCTGCTCGACTTTGGCGTACTTTTGACGTTCCAAGTACTTCTTCATGACCTTTTCGCTGCGCTTCTTGGTCAGCACATCGTTCTCATCGTCCTTGGACACATGCTTGGGATTACGCTTGCGTCCCAAAGGCAGCACATAATGTGATTCGTACCATTGACGGAATGGTGTGGCATCAATGACAACAATGCTGTTCTTCACCAAGGTCTTGGTGCGCACCAACTCGTTGTTGGAGGCATTATAGACAACATCGGCAATACGGGTCTTGCGCGCAACACCCTCAGAGGCCCAGGCAAAATTGCCGGTTTCCAGACGCAGAGCGCGCAATTTGGTGTTGCCACCACGTACGCGCACCTTGTGCACACGCGTGGAACCAAGCTGCAATAGAAAAGTGCATTTTTAGTTAAAACTTCAAGAACTGCGCATGCAGAATTGCTAAATATGCATGAAGGAATCAGTAGTCCGAACATAATGCTTTTTAATCATCAAAAATTTGCTCACAAACTAGTCGTGTGCCATTGCAGTTGACACGCGTTAACATCATTTTAGGCCTGTTTTGTTATATTTAACTTCTTTTTGTTTGTGGTTATTAATTCTGCTCACCTTGGTGTTGGCAGCGGGGCGACCCAACTCGAACTTGCGCTTCTTACGCAGCGACTTACGCTTGCCACCAGTGGCGCGACGCTTGTGGGCACTATCACGGCTGATACCTGCAGCACACAAATAATGACAAATTTATTTCAATTCAACTTCTAAATATCAAGAAAATCGCTTGCAGGCGCACACACACAGACACACGCACAGCTACAGCTAAATTAATGGCACAGAGCAGCACGCGGCGCTCTGACAAATTTTTAAAACACAAATAAAAACATATTTTTATAATATTTTATTTATGCAACAATTGTAAACGCTGCAGCAACACTTGCGCTTTATATTTTTATAAATTTTAAGCATAACACAAACGATTTTCCCAATATTTTTATACAATTTCGACAAGCCGCACTCACCCATGTTGGAGTAAAAAGCGAGAAAGAAAGGAAAAGACACGCACAGTACCTCGTGTCAAAATTTTTAGGTTAGCTGTTTGGCATTACTTTGACGTTTGCGTGCCATGGGCAGCACTTTTTCAGCGTTGCTTTACAATCGATATGTGTTTGATAACAAAAATAAGGCAAAATGGCGACAACAACGTTTAGTTGTAAGGTTGCCGGACTGCTATAATTAATTTAATCTTTTATTTTGTATGTGGCAGCACTCAGTTGCGCGCAATTTGTTATTTTTGAATTTGTTACAAGCGAATACTTTTAGATAACAACTAAAGTTAAGTTGCTTTGACAACGGCTTATATTTCACCAAAGGTGGAGCATCAAATTATTGTGGGCAATATATAAAAACTTTGACTATTTACAAATAGTTTTCAGCTTTCCCTCAACATGTTAAACTGTCTGAACGTTTCGTTGAGCATTGTGAGCTGCCAAAAATCTAGCAACACACTTTCATTCTCAAGTAAAACCCAACTTTTTTTTATAATAATAATTGCTTGTATATATATTTACGTTCGCATTTGCACTTGCCCGCTACTTGGCCTTTTTTTTTAGTTTATTTAACAAACTACAATTTAAAAAATGTATAATCGCACATTTCTGCTAAAAAAAATATTAATTAATAATCAATACATGTAAACATACACAATATACATATAAAAAAGAACAATACATAACCACATTTTACATTATTTGGAAGTACAATATTGGAATATATGCGCGCCACTTTCAACGCCCAACAACAATAATTTTAATGATTATTGTCTAGGAAGACAACGACGACGGCGATGACGGCGCAGAATTTTAACAAACAATTACGCATAGACATTAAAATTAATTACATTGACAAAAGTAAAACTAATTTTTTGTTTTGTTAATTTCTAATAGTTACAAACTAAATAGCAACTAATGCATCTACTTTTGCAGTGCCTCCTGTTCGCGATGTTGCCGCTTGAAGCTCCACTCGACGATGACAAAAGCCACTGTGCCAATGGTGCCGGTTACCACCAAAATGGCCAATTGCACATAAAGTCCAAAATGTGAGGAATAGAAGAAACTAATGGCCGCCGCCACGGATTGTGTAAATTTGAAGAGCGCAAAAGCGCCTACAGCATTATTTACATATTCACCGCCCAGCATGGAATAAATTTGCGTATTAAAACAGGCATCGCCCAGGCCCAGCAAGAAGGCACAAACCAGCGCAATGCTGGCTCTAGGCGGATCCATATACGATATATCGGTGGTATCATCAAACGGTGCGCTATTCGGCAAATTGACAAAGGTCAAAAAGTAGGCCAGCATATGCAGCAAATAGCCCGCAATGACAATGGGATCGCGTCCATAGCGTGTGGTCTTTGAGGCCAAAATGCCAAATAGGCCGCCGCCAAACACCTCACCGGCGCCTATGCAAATGCCAACCAAACCCACAATTTCCTTTGGCGTCTCAGCAATACGTGTGGTAAAACCAATTGCGGAACCCAAGACGCCGCTGAAGAAGGACAGCTCGAGGCCTGCAAACAAACAAAGTTTAAAAATAAACAAAGTTGCAAACAAGTTGTGCCGCACACTCACCTGTATAGAAAAATGCCAAACTGAGCAGCAACATTTTTTTGGTAAAAAATAAATTGCCTGCTGACTTTAAGGCATAGACAGCCTGGCCGCAGCCCGTCTGTTTGGCCTCCAGCTCATTGTCATGCTCCGCATTGTCGGCCATCAAACCTAAAGCCAACAAAAATACTATGCCCAAGACTGCTATGGCGGTTAGCACACCTATGACCAAATGTCGCGTTTCCTTATCGATTTGTGTCTTATCCTGAAACTGATAGTACACAAATAGATTGCCAATAAACATGCTGCACTGCAGCAGCGCCCAAAAGATGCCCGAATTGCGTGATATTGTTGTGGCATCGCTGCAGCGTGCCAAATATGTGCCCTGGCCCGTCCACGTTATGGATGCGCCCAAACCCAGCACAGCGCTGCCCACATACAGCAGCACAGCCGAGGGAAATATAAAGGTTATCATAAAGCAGCTGCAAGTTACAGAAATGCAATATTAAATATTAATTATCGAGGTGGCAAACAATTGCACTTACGTGTAGGTCAGCGCGCCCACAACCATGGCCACACGTGGACCCGTAAAGGATATAAACGAAGGCGCCAGCCAATTCGATAACGAGAAGAACAAATAGATAATGGCCAAACTGGTATAGGCCTCGCCATTGAAGCTGTCATCTTCCTTTTTAATGCTGGCCAAAATGGTTTTCTGTGAAGCGACAACAGGTTATAGATTAGTGTATTTTTTTTATTATTATAACAACTTATAGTTTATGCATAAAACGTGTTGGGGTCTCTCAAGTACGTTTGGACTTTTTATTGTTTGCATGTGCGTATTTCCTGTGCTTTAGGCTTAACCGGATGCGGTAGTGGCTTGGGGTTTTTTTTGATTTATTTTGCGCAAATTTTTAACAGACGCAACAAGCCACAAGGTCAAGTTGGAAAAACTGCAAGTTGTGGCATTTTTTCCAGCCGGTTCTAGCCCGGCAATGGCAATGGCAGCGCTCCAAAGCCGCACAAGTTACAAAAATTCTTGCAACAAATTCATAAAAAATAAAATCGTAAAAATCCACATAATGAGTGGAATATTTTTGCACTGCATTTAATTAAACCAAAAAAATAAATTGTGCATAAATCGCAATTGCATATTGGCAATGGTCAAACATGTTTGCCTGCAAAAAATTTTCCATTCATAGCCGCATTAATGTAATGCACTCAATCGATCAAATAATTGACTCTGACATATATTTTTTTCCACCAAACTGTGTTAAGATTTTTCACTTAGTTCATCAATCAGTAATAAGTCCTTGTACGCATTAAAAAAAAAAAAAAACAACCAACTTGAGACTGCATTATCAGCGCGCGCATTCAATAATATTAGCACTTGCCAGCTGGTGTGTGTGTGTGGGGGGGGAGGGCATAACAGTTGCAATTTTGCAGCTCCATTGGGGAGCTGGCGCTCAATGAACGCCCGCCATGCGTGACCAAATATTTGAAGAGCAACGCACATGGCGCTGGTAATAGTTGAAGTGAAAGTTGTTGCTGTTGACAATATTTCAAGAAAAACAATATAATTTATAACAATTTAAAACACAATTGTTGCAGCAGCGATTTGTTTAAGATTTGAGAATAAGCGCAAATTCTAGCGCATGCTTTGTGCTCCTAAATATTTTAAGATTCTAGCAAAGCGCAAAGTAATGAGCGGAGACAGACGCTTATGTTATTCTCAGAGTAGCCAGCAAACAAAGTCTGACCAACGGTAGACCAGGATGGGCCATAGGCAACGCACAACCAGTAGCTATTGAGCGTGAAGCACAACGCATTGATGTTGTCATTGTGCTGCAGGGTGTACATGTTCCTGCCCTCATTGTGATCCCACAACAAAGCCTTGACGTTCTTGTCACCAGAGGTGCAGAGCGAACCATCGGGTATTCTTCAACTTGTAGTTAGCCAAATTACAGAACTGGACGGTGCGCTCCATACCGCAAGGGACAATGGAAATGGAATGGTTGAGGGGAAACCCCATTGGTGTGACCATCCTACTGAATAGCTTGCATTCAGCCAAAGTGTTCTACAACTGAGTGAGCCCGAGAGAATCTGACGATTGTCAGCGGAGAAGGCAACAGAGAGCACACACATCCTTGGTATGTCACTCCAAGCGACGAGTAGTGTTGTCAGCAGCGAAATGCCACATACGCAAAGTCTGATATCAGCAGCCAGACGTAGAAGTGACGCTTCTGGGACAGCCGTAGTTGCGGCTCAATTTCTTCACAAGCAGGGTCTTCATGATGTCATCAAGTTTCTTGGGATTTGTGGCAATTTGAATGACCCAGCCATTGTGGTTGATCAAAGTACCACATTATTGCAATTACTTCAAAATTGTTAGCGAGCGCGTAAGGAAACACGTCCAACGTTAGGTAAAAAAGAGCGAAAGCACAAATTTGTTGCAAAATCTGCGAAATTTAAGGCTTAATCTTCTTTTGTTTTGACTTAATAAAATACTTTTTAAAAACGACAAGTTTTCTTGCAAAACTCAAAACTCATTTTCATATAAGCTTCATCTACTTACAACTCTGGGTCGACAACATCTTCAGTCTATTTGTGCATTATCTCTACTTTATACTCTAACTATCCTTACTAATTGTGTAGCTCGCAAAGGACAGAGACCTTAGAGACTGCAACAAATGGATAGGAATCACGCTGCTCAACACGAGCTACTAGATTCTGGCCACACTACTGAACGATCGACTTCAGGAGATAATTGAGCCTACCTACAATAAGGGATGAACAAGCGGGCTTCAGACCACACATGTGGTGTGCAGACACTAAGCATAATCACCGAGCAGGTGGAGAAACCCGTACCCTGCACCTTCTATTCGTAAACTTCAAGAAGTCCTTCGATTCAGTATACAGAGCGGTAATATGGCCAGGAAAGAGATACCACACAACATCATTGTAATCATAAAAGCGGTATGTGATGGCGACAACTTGGCAGTGTACAACGGGGAGTTTAATGCATCTTTCCAGACAAATACCGGAATCAGGCAGGGCTGCCCTCTATCGCCGCTGCTCTTCAACATTGTGGTTGATGAAGTTATGAGGGCGGTTCTTTCGAAACATAACATATTTTGTATTTATTTTTTTGTATAATAATACATTGGTAAAGAAAAACCATGCTTTTTGACGTTGTTAAGAATTTGGTGGTTCGTAATTTTTGCCACTGCTCGTTTTGCTTGTGAACCACCACTTTAATCCTAAATTCAATCGATAAATTTTAAAATAAAACTTTTGGTGAAAATAAGTTCTTCTACAATCAAATCGAATCAATTGCAGAACGACTGTAGCTATGTTGGCAGCGCCGTAATTTTTTGCGCCTTTACAACACTGCAACTGTCAACAATAATAGTTTGTCTTTAAGTTATATTCGTAAACAACGAAAATTATTTAAACTAAAATGAGAAACTCACCACGTTTATGGTGAGTTACAGAAACAGCTGACTTAAGGGTCAGCTTGTGCAACACTGAAAGTATTTTGCAAACGATTTACAGTGTTGGAAAATATAAGATTTCGTATTTAACTCAATTAATCGAAAGTTATCTAAAATTATGCATTTTGTATTATACTCAAAGTTTTATTTCATATATATGTTTGAAATGGTTTATCTGGGACAAATTCTTTCAGAAGGCTATAAATGTCCATATTTCAAAAAAACAAATTGTTGCTCATATTCTTGTGGGGTTTGAACTTTTAACGCCTGCCAATTGCAACATTTTAGTCGTTGCCCCAATTTTTATCGTAGAATCATTCTTTTTAATTAGAAAACCTGCTTAAGTTGGCAGATAATTCTATTAATCCGTATTCAAAATAAAGATAACAAAAAAAAAAACCATTGCAAGCCTTGCTTCTTATCTGCCACAAATGGGTCAATGAGCTACCAACATTTAATATGTTGTATTTATTCTAGATTGAAAAACAAGCCTTCTGCATTCATATTAATAACGAAATAGAAAAAAAAACCAGCAAACAAAGCAAATAAACTTATTCTTTTTAAAGTCGTTATTTGTTCCTATGGATTTATGTCGCTGTTAAATTTACGGAAACTTAATCAGGCGATACAACGCTGGAAAAACACCAATGCATGAAACATTCAGTTTGTCAGTAAGAAGGCATAATAAATAAATAGACTGATTTTAGCTTTGGTAGTATTTAAAATATTGTCTCAACCATCACGAAATTCTCGGCTTTCCTTATTACTTCTTAGACCCGGAAAATACCCAACTCGTTGTGTTGAAGCAGCGCTTGAGACCATTCTCAAGACTTTCTTTCAAAGAATATGTCAGCAGCCCACAGCTACATTCCGTAGATCCGTATTAGTTTTGCAAACCAGCAGCTTTAGTCTAGTTTTGGGCTTCCATTTGGCACTTCCAAGTGACAATATTTTGTTATAGTCTTAGTCCTCTACTAAAGCTTTGGAAATAGATTTAAATTAATGGAAAAATAGACATACGTACAAAGTTCCACACGCGCACCTACTAAAAAACTACACCTCCATAAGCGATAGTTAAATCATCATATTGATTGGGTTTATTAAAACGTGATTTCTTTCAAGTACCCCTTGTACATTAATAATTTCATAAATCTATCAACGTAATTTAAACTCAATAACTGATAACGCGCCGCGACAAGTATCAGCAGTGTGTGCGTGGAGTGTGAGCCGCTTAGACTTATCAGTTTTAATATTGGTTAAATACACAATATAATTTTATGAACATTAATACATTGTTTTTGTACCCTGTAACAACTGGGTCAAGTTGTGTGCAAATAAGCCCAGGAAGAGAGCAGCCAAATTCGAAATTGTTAAAAAATAAATAAGCAAAGAAAGTCAATGGCCCGTTTGAAGTTATTGATATTCGTATATTATTATGTTCCATGCGGAATTTGTATGCAAGGCACTTGATTTACAACAGAATGTGTTAAAATTTATTGATAGCGATTGTTTTTGTGGAGATATGCGCAGAAATATTTATTACGCAAAATAAAGTTGTATGACTACTCTCGAAAAGCAAAAAAAAAAAAGCCAACGTAGACTTTAAAACAAAAAAAATATATATAAAATCTATGCAGAAAACTAGTTTCGGTTTCCATTTCGATTCGTTCACAATAAAGCTGTATACAGTGAGCAGAATAATAATTCAAACACGTTGAATTTTTGACTTTGAAGCCCAATTGTTGTGCCTAAAAATCACCTTTTTTAAATATCTTACTGGTTTTTATACATTGTGGTTCGTCGAAAAATCGAAACAAATTTTAATGTTTCATCCGAAAGTTGCACGTCTTTTGTTTTTCAAAATTTTAAAAAAGATTCTGGCATTCAAAGCCAAGTAATGGCGTGCACGTGCTTTCTATTCACAAAATTTCGCGCGTCACAAAGCTTATTTTTGCTTTAAAAATTTAATCGTAATTATCTTAAAATCATATTTTTACAAACAAACTATTGGACCGATTTTCTTCATCTTTTTTTTAAAGTATTCGTAATCTTCCATAATCTTTTTTTAGAGTATTCGTAATCTTCCATCATTTTTTTTTTTTAATTTTTCGCAATCTTTTTTCATGTTCTTTTTTAAAGTTTTTTATAATTTTTCCTCATCTCATTTTTTTAAATCATTCGTTATCTTTCATATATTTTTTTTGATTATTATTAAGAGAGACAGTACGTGAACGATACCTATATTGTATATAAATTTTATTTTCCATCCTACCTTGAAGAAGCTACAGCAACCCTTTTTAGATATTTTTACAAGTGACAAAATAAATAAAATATTAATAAGACAAATGCAATTTATTTTACACGTAAACGAAAGCCTTGTCATCTTCCAAACACAGACTTTTTGATAGGCATCTGGGTATCAATTTGGATAGCAAATTAGTATTTAATATACGCATAAGTAAGACCATAGATAAAATTAATAAAAGTACACGAACTCTCTATATGCTTTTATTAATCGTAGTTTTCAATTATCGTTTGAAAGCAAATTATTAATTTAAAAAAAAATATTTTTATCAGCTATGTTAAATGGTTCGAAAGATTGGGTTGATTGTGCTGCATATCATAGGAACATGTTACAAAGAGCGCAGATTAAAATATTAAAAATTATTTTTAATCTATCCTTTCATCTCCGATATTTGCCTACTAAGGTTTAACACTAAAAACATAAACAATACACTATCTTAGTTGTAGTCTTTTTTTGTTTTTGCTTTTAGGGTTTTTTAGTAATTTTTTGCTTAACCAATAACTTTATAATTTCAATAATTTAGTTGTTGTATTTTGTCACCACTGCTATTCAACTTGTATGCTGAAGCCATTTTCTCGGAAGCTCTCGATTCTATTGAAAAAGGGATAAAAGTAAATGGAGAGTTCATAAACAACATACGATACGCAGATAATACAACCATTATAGCGGATAACTTACAAAACCTCCAAGAGCTAGTAAATCGAGTTGTTGATACCAGTAAAAAGTATAATCTAAATGTCAATGGCTCAAAAACGAAGTTTATGATAGTGAGCAGGAGAAGGATCGGATATGACAATGACATAATAACAGTTGAAAACGCACCAATTGAACGAATTCACAATTTCAAATACCTTGGCGAGTGGTTAAACACTGATTGGAACTCTGATCAAGAAATCAGATGCCGCATTGAAATAGCTCGTAGTCATTTCCAAAAATTCAGACAGCTGTTCACAAACAGACAACTCAATTTTCAACTGAGACTGCGCTTGGTAAAATGTTATATATGGTCTGTCTTGATGTATGGGGTAGAAACTTGGACCTTGAAAGTAGCTCAGATGAACAAGCTAGAAAGTTTTGAGATGTGGATATATAGACGAATGCTTAAAATCTCTTGGCTCGACCACATCACAAATAAGGAAGTCCTAAGAAGAGTTAATAAAAGCAGGGAACTTCTTAAAACCATCAAACGCAGAAAAGCAGCATATTTTGGTCATGTAATGCGTGGCCCCAAATATCAACTACTACAACTCATTATGGAAGGTAAAATTGAGGGCAGACGCGGCATTGGTAGGAAGCAACTTTCTTGGCTACGCAACATCAGAGAATGGACTGGAACAAGAAGAGCTGAAGATCTTGTTCACCTCACTACCAACAGAGAGGAGTACTTCAACTTAGTTGCAAACATTAATTAAAAAAAAAAATGTATTTTTGATTTTTAATAAAAATTTTTTGTGATCGCTTACATCCTGTATAGGATCGCAGATTAGAAAGAAAAGAATAATTTAGTTGTTAATTTTGTATGCACCAAACACACAATAACAAAATTGCATATATCAAAGAAATTAAATAAATAATAAAATTGTTGCGAAATGTTTGCTTGTCAAGTTGTTTGGCTTTAAAGTGCAAGACTCGCAGTGTGCGCATACTTATTGTCTTGACTGTCTCAAAGAAAAAAAAATACTATGTAAAATATGCGCTGTTGGCGTCGCAGTCAGCGTTTTGTCTATGTGGGCTCGTCGCTGGCACGCCCACTTTTCAGCGCGCTTACAAGGCCTCCCTCGCCTACAACAACAACAGCAACACCAACAATGACAACAACAAGTTGTGTAAGCTAACTAACGGTTGTTTTGGTTGCAAGCAGCGCAGCGGCGCCTGCGCGTGCTCAATCACAAAGCTGACATGTTATTGTTGCTGTTATTGTTGGCATCTCGCTTGCACACGCAGCGTATGAGCAATGCGAGCAGACAGACTGCAGCTTCATTCAGCATTCAGTTGTACATAAGCAGGTAACTAACATTTATATACAAATATGTATGTATATGCATCTACATATGTGTCTGTCCGTCTGTCCGTCTGTAAGCCAGCAAAATGTAATGGCTTACAAATGTATGTATGTTGGTCAACTTGGCTTAGTTATGTGTATGTCTGATGTGGCGGCCTTGAGCCTGACTCGCAATTTCAATGGCATTGAAAGAGTTGTCCGCCATTTGGTCTACAATGCGTGCTGTCTGTGCATTGGATTGTGCAATCAGCTGGATTGCAATAGGATGCGACAGTTGCATGCAACTTTGTTGGTAGCAAGTTGGAACGTAGCCCAGTGGAACCTTGTAGTGTTTTGTAAAATTAGTTGCCCTTGACTAGGCTGTCATCGCGACAAAGGCGGAGCATGGATGCATCTCTATTAATAGCAGTTCAAGGATAACAGGGAACTGCAGTTTTTTTATTTATTTATGTAAACTTAGTGGATTTATTGTTTCAAAATCCGTTTAGCTTCTTCATATACAACTAGCTGTACTTAAACATCGTAGCCGTAGGATTTAATAATCCTGTGGAAGCGCTCAGCAACCTTGGCTACGTTTTCACGTGTCTGCACTGGCAATTTCTTCATTTGTCTATTGTACTTCAATGTGACGCGCAACTTGGCCTTGCGTTTATGTTGCCAATGCTTGACGACATCCTGGTAATGCCAGCCAACCTCGTGCGTTAGGCGTCCAAACCTGACAGTATTTACGATCTGAACAAAGAGTCAGCACAACGCACAACAAGGCAACGACGGGATCATGTCTCTAACAGCCTTCAAGCAGCTACTGCAGGGGGCACAGAAATGAAAGGGTATTTGAGTATTTGACTTTGTTATTGTAGAAGTGAACGGAAATATTCAACTCCTCGCAGCGCACAACGACAAGCTCGCTCTGCTGCAACAGGTACTTGGCAACAACGCATGCCAAAGGGTCAAGCAAATGGCCGGGAACATCAATAACAACGGTCCTATTCGTTAAACCAGTCATGCTTCAGAACCGCACGGCTAGGAGCCGCATGTGGACTTAGGTGTCTTTAATTAAGGATTTTAGTGCCAACTATGTCGGCGCCAGGTAATTTTATTTACTTTTGGGGTGGCCCTGACTTTCATTTGAACAGAGTAAAGCTTTTGATTGCCTTCCACCTGGCGACAGCTAGAGCAAACTGTACCACAAACGATTGACGCACAGCCTGCTGGCTAGCTATTGAGGCATCCACTGAATAGTAAGCTGATATGTGCAGTGAGTCGTCAGGATGTAAAACGGCTGAGCGCAGGGCTTGGCAGCCGCCTCGTACAACTAAAAATACAATCCAAACCAACCACAAAAGCTCGAATGAGATGTCTCCCATATAGAGGAACAGCGCAAATTGAAAATGGGCTTGGAGTCGGCTGTAGCACGATTACTGGCTTGTTATGGCCAGCTTAAGTTAATTAAGTTTAGAATGAATTGAATGTTTAAACCTGATGAACATGGGTACAATTTTTTAGTCAACTCCGTTTCATTTTAGACGAAAAGACCAGGTGATGGAGGTTCTCTCTTTTCCTTAGAGCGAGCAGGGGCATCTGGCGAGAGCTTATGGCGTCGACTGTAATGATCTTTCATTCATAAAGCCGTATTCCAACAAAATATAATGATCTTTATACAACCAAAATGCTCGGTTTCACTCATCCGTCTAATTTTGGAATATTACTCCTGCGTTGGGAGTCCTCATTACCAGCACTATTAATATGCGATTGAGTCTGTTCAAAATCAATTTTTACTGGTTTAAATTATCGTAGAAACTCATTCTGATCTATGTGACTAACCTAAATTATCGTAGAAGGGGTTTGACAAACAATAATTTTCTTCCTTACTTAAAAGGGTTTAATATAATTTAGCCAACAGATGCAATAAGAATTTGGACTTTATTAGAACTGCTTGTATAGTTCAAGTTGATGCCTTCTCTGATATTTATGCGGTGCAGTTTGGAAACCAAATCAACCTTTATGTAGATTAGAATAAATAATAAGATTCCCGGTAATGTTAAAGGAGTCCAAAAGGGCATATAAAGGGGCGATAAATTGTTGCCTAGTCAACAACCTACAACGATCTACAGCTGCTGCTTTCAAAATAAAAGCTACGGATTATAAACGTGCATCAGTCTGATATCAAGCAGCTTGTAATATCAATAAGTCATGCGTATCGTCTTCGAACCCTTCACCTTTTACACCTTAAAATTCCAAAAGCAACGCAATTACCGCTCTAAGGAAATATCATCATCAAAACTACATACAACAGCAACTGCCAAAAGAATTTTGGTAAGTTCTATGCTATATCGGGAGAGTCAAGGCCGGTAAAAGAATATTTAACAAAACTTAAGATTCTATAGCATCAACTTCATCAGTTCAACTCTAAACTATTGAAGTTGACATAGCATTATGCGAAAAATACAGACTAAACAGGCTGATCTATCCAAGTTACATCCCCGAACCCACACACCCATTACGTAACGCCATTAAAATCTAAGAATTTTCTTACTTAGCTACTGTGAACTTCCAATTCTCCTCTCACCATATATTTCCACATACTTGAATTTCTTAACTTAGCCAACTACTAGACTAAGTTACATTCCTAGGCGCCTACAAACACCTCGCCTGGCTTCTGATTGCACGCTTTGAGCCAAGGTCTCTTGCAAAATTGCACTCTAATGGGCTAAAACAATGATTATATATAGACATATGTCCAATATATAATACCATGTTATAAATTCCAAGCGTTTTTCAAAGCAACTCGTCGATTGTTATGGATTTGCCCTCAACGAAACAACAAAGCAAAACAAAAGATTGTATAAACCGGAACGCAAAGTTAAGTTTGGCGCGAAATAACCCTGTTGAAAGTTTGCGGATTTTTTCATACACTGAAAAAAATGGATGGTAATTACAAAAGAGTCCGCAGAATCTGTATTAAAGATCCTTTTACCATAGTTTTTATGGCTTCGGAATTATCCAATAGGTGGGGTTATCGTACTATGGACCTACAGACTGACAATGGATCTATGATTGTACGTTCTAGAGCAAAATAAGCCAAGGATTTAAGCAAATTCATTTTGAAGTCTCGATGGAAAGTCAAATTATTGAAAAAAGAAAAGGTAGATAGAAGCTGGAGTTACTGATACTGCTTGGTTAAAATATATTTCGTGGTATTTTGTAGGAACTGGTGGTAGAAATGGAGTGGGCGGAAATAAGGTCGGCTGTAACAAAAAAGCAAACCAGGCCGCTGAAAATGTGAATATGGTCATGATACTATAACAACCAATCATGCGCAATTTCGATTTCGTCAACCCCATTTCGGTTATTTCGATGTCAAAGTTGCACCACGCACTGGTAGGCCAATAGTCGAAAATGTTGATAAAATCATGGATATTTTCGAGTCCGACCATCATGTAAGGATTTCTTCTTCTTCTTTCGATTGCCAAGAGCTAAAGATTGCACAAAAAACCGTTTTTGGAACAATTTCAATAAGGCTGAATACGAAAAGAAGCTCGATGTATCGATGCCACTCGAGTTAACGCAAAAAAAAGTTCATGGACCGAATTTCCATCTGCGAATCGCAACAAAATCGACCCATTTCCCAGCAGTTTGTGCCTGGAGATGAAATCACTTACGACAACGTCAAGCGAAAACGGTCGTGGTCAAAAACGGTGTGCCAAGGGAAACGGTGTTCCAGTCAGTATTGACCAGGACTGTTTTGTTGTGTGTTTGCCGGTATTGGCAGGTACATAATTATCTTCTATGAGCTGCTTCTATACGGCCAAACTTTCAACTCGGAACTGTACTGTCAACAATTGGACCGTCTGCAGGAAGCAACGGCTAGCTGTAGCCAATAGGAAAGGAATTGTGTTCTCTTAGGACAAAGTCGGACAACGATAGTGATAGATAATAGCTCCGGGAGCTTGTTTGTAAAGTTCCTATACGTATAGTGCACACCTGAGACCAAGTGATTACCAGCTGTTCTTGTCCATGGCGAACAATCTAGCTGGTGAAAAATTCGCTTCCAGAGAAGCTTGTGGAAATTTAAATCTAAATTTTTTGCCAACAGGAACCAGGCCTTCTATGAGTGGGACATATTGAAATTGCCTTTAAAACGAGAAGATTTACAACAAGTTATCGAACAAAACGACGCATACTTGGCATAAATCCGATCATTCTAACTGTGGGAATTAGAGCCTTTAATTTCATGCAAAAATATATATATATATATATATATATATATATATATATAACTTAAGCAATATATATACATATACATATCGAAGGGTCTAACTCTGACTAGCCTTTGGTTACTATATGATTGCTGAAACATCATCATAATTTTTTAATCTCCCACGTATTGTGATAAAACCTTTTAAAAAATTCTAGCGTAAAAGGAGAAAATGAACCTCGGGAAGTCAGATGAAGACATTGCGAAGATGTGCAACCGCTACGAGAAGGGTATATTATTGCAAATTTTGTTTTATACCAAAAAGCATATCAGTGCGGATACATTCGTAACATTTCGAAATCGTTTTGGATGTCTAAATAAATAATTTTAAAAATGAAGCTTACAAAAATAATTTAAAAGTTTCTACAATAAAGACAAAGTTTTCTACAAAACTTATTTATCACTAAGCTAGCGTCAGAAGCGCTGATATAGCTAATGCAGCCGCTGCGCGTAGTGTATATTCATTCACATGTTGTTCATACTGATATGCTAATTCAGACACGCTCAAGACTAATAAATAAATAATTTAATAAACAAAACAAAAAATCAGCATAAGCGCAACTTAAGCAAGAAATAGCCGTATATTTAAAAAAAAATTAATTAACAGAGCATTGACTGCTTGTAATCTCAAAACACAAATTCAAGTTCCCAAGTGAGTACGAACACGCGAATGTTGCAAATTCCCAGGAATCGCCAGAACAAACCACTTTCTTTGCAAATCCTTTACTCCAAGCCAAAACTCAAGATCTTTCAAGACATTTTAGCAAACACAAATGCCAACAACATTCATTCACTACAATTAATAAAAAAAACAAACAAAAAATAAAGCTGAAAATCGCAAATGCATATTTAAGGCAGTCAGTCAGTTGTTAAAGTTATTTCTGGTTTTGGGAATCTCGTTTTTAATGCGAAGGTTGCTTGCTCAAGCCGTCCCGATGAACGTTCTTGAACTTTTCAGCTCGCAGCTTATAGGGCACAAATTCAATTAACTAAGCATTAAGTTAACAATAGAATTTGGCCAACTGATTCCGTCTATTTTGGACAACATCGTATTGGGTGGACTCATAAAACATGAATATTAATTGAAAGCAAAATAATTAAGTGCGTTGGTTAATCTATTCCATGTACTTTGATAGTATTGCACGTGCGTACTATGGCTCTAGCTTCGGGCAGGCAGTATGTCATGTTATCAGAAGTAGAATCATTATCATTAATATAGTCTGGCTGGATTTCATAAAAAAAGGAACCCAAACTTCATTGCACTAACTGACGTCGTGCCCCAAAAAAAAAAAAACAAACTCTAATTGAAAGTTGGCTGGCTGTCCTGCCTCCATCATAAAGTATCGGTCATTTAATACCATATTATGGCATTATGTACATCTATATAAATATATATATACTCATCATGGAGCCAGTCCATTTGCATTAATCAAAACTGAATTACGCTCTACGCTACAGATAACAAAGAGCAGAATGCTGAACTATGAGGGCAATTTGCATAAACAAATTTGTATGTGTTGGGGTATCAACTCTTGTGTGTATTGTGCAGAACTTGTATACTCTTTTAGTTTTTTGTAGAACTAAGGAGTTGTGGATCTAAGTTTAATGTGCCTCTAGGTCTACCTAAGTGTATTCAGATTGTTTTATGGAATGGAAAATAGTAAGATTATTGGAATTGGAATTGAAGCGAGTAAGACTCAAATCTTTAAAGATTAAAGAGAAGCTTTTAAAATGACTCTTTAGATTGTGAGGTAGTACTGGAAAATATCGACAAGGATAATAAAGGTAAAAGATAGAAAGACCGGAGTTTAAATTCTGCAGCGGCGTAAATATCTATTCAGTTTTTAACCTCTAAACATAAGTTTCTGGGAAAGCTAAATAAATAAATTCCCCTTGACTATGCTGTGATCGATCCAAAGAGGGAGCATGGAGGTATTCCTGTATAGCTCTTCGAATAAAGCGAGGATTCCACTTGACTCTGCTGCGATCGATCCAAAGAGGAAGCATGGAGGTATTCCTGTATAGCTCTTCGAATAAAGCAAGGATTCCACTTGACTATGCTGTGATCGATCCAAAGAGGGAGCATGGAGGTATTCCTGTATAGCTCTTCGAATAGAGCAATGATTCCACTTGACTCTGCTGTGATCGATCCAAAGAGGGAGCATGGAGGTATTCCTGTATAGCTCTTCGAATAAAGCAATGATTCCACTTGACTCTGCTGTGATCGAACCAATGAGCATGGAGATATCTCTGTATTACACATCGAATAGAGTAACGACTTGCAGAATAATCCGAATAGGAGTGTATCGAATTAAGGGCAAAAAGCGTCTTTCTGTGAACTTTGCCAATGCTAGACACGTACACTTGTGCTGCTGCGCTGTATCGAACCCCCAAGCTTCAGTTTTAGAGGAAGATACTACGGTAGCGACGGCCATGGAAAGCTAAAGATTTCAATTCTAGCGAAAAAAATTTCACAAACATAACACCTAAACTCGAAGGTTTGACGCAATATCAGGAATGATATTGTTAGATGCTGTTAGCACCTTCACTTTTTACACGACTGTCGATATTTTCCGATTGTGAATAATTTTTCTCAAACTTACATAGGTTATTGACCTTTATAGCCAAATCCGAACGTTGGTGTCCTTTACTATTAGAGATTCACTTGAGCAAATGGGGATTTTTGCTAACTATGCCAAAATGTACTAGTGCTGTTGCGGAGAATCGAACTTCCTATCACCGCAGACGAGCAATACCGATGGCCACAAAAAGCTTAAGATTTGAATTCTTCCAAAAATGATTTTACGACTCTTACGACCTAAACTCATAAGTTTCAGCAGATATTGGCAATATTATTAATAGACGATGTTAGCATTTTTCAAGAACTCTCATCACTTTTTGAGTCAAGACACTTAAGTTAGGTTACTTCAAACGCTGTTTATTGAATCCAAAGACTGTTAAACTTTTAATAGTTTCTTGACGTATTATTTTAATCCAAATTACGACAAGGCTGAGATAACGCGTATTTTGCAAGTTGATATCTCAAACATAAAGTTATAAACTTAGGAACTGAGCCGCTGCACTTCACATTGAGTTTGCAGTATGATACGGAATTGATACGGAAGTGATAGTTCCTTGAGGCACGTAAAACCTATACACTACGCATAATAAAAATTTTATAACCTGCTTCACGTACTACAACGCACTTGAACTTTTCAGTCTGATAATTATTATGATCACGCTGACATCATGAAAAAATGCTCTCTATATTTATCTTTATTATTCTGCAATATTTTGAAGCTCTTCTAAAAACAATTTTTAATATTTGCTCTTCGGGGATTAAACTGGGATCTCAACATTCGTTTGCCATCCTATACATGCAGACTTCGCCTTATAAAATTACCTTCTCTAAGTGATCGTAGAACATGTCACGGCGTGCTATTTTTGCATTAGCTTTTACTCGGTCTCATTGACTCTAACGCTCTCCTTAATAAAATTTCTTTCATCATTCCTTCCAGAGTAACTTGTAATTTTCGACCTCTAGCATTAACTTTTTGTAGAACTAATTATGCGTTACACGATCCTTTTCGTGTCGTTTTTCCTTTGAACGGTCTATCCAATCCATTTCTTTATCTATCCTATCTTAACTTGATTCCCCAAATCGAGCTTCATTGGCCAATCATGAAATATAAAAACCTATCTTGGTCAACGCTGTTCTTTTGCTTCTATTTGGAATAAATGTTTAAATTTATATGCTACTTTCTGTTTTCATCTTTTACATTGTAAATCCAAAATCCTAGCTAGCCCCAGATGTGAGACGGTGCATATCTATAAAAAATTCGCCCATCAGGCTAGGAATACGGATTAGTTTTATTATATTTTTTTCCTATTTATCATTTATTATTTCATAATTTTTAGAATGTTTAAGTTGCCTAATCTTAGGTCAACTGGACTTAGTTGTACCCTTACGTATTAATAAATAAATAAAAGGACATCATAAAATTGTGTAATCTATGAGATTTGTATTACCATACTTTGATACGATTTTCTGTTTCGCTAGTTCATATGGCTTGAGTTAAATATTATAATATAAACAGTTTGGAGACCTGCATTTCAATCGAGCTATTGAGTTCATCAGAAGCATTTAGCAGATAAGTAACAAATAAATAAGAAGAAAAGGCACTCTTTTTGTAATCTATGTCAGCTAGAAACCACAATTGTTTTTTACTGGATTTCCCAGAAACATGTTGTAGATAAGTTACAATTAAATAAAAAGAAAAGGTTATTTTCTTGTAAACTATGTCTGGTTTTCTGTTGTTCTCTGAATCGTGCATAATTAGAAACTTACCGAATCAGCTGCTGGAATAATATAATATAGACCTACTAATGGGTTTGCTTGTATAGAACAATAATATCAAAACAAGGATAACTAGACTTGACCCTTTCTAGCAAAAACAGATCTAAGAGGTATTTTTTCCTCCATTACAAATGACAGCCTAGGCGCGCTTTGATCTATGGTGCAATTCTTCGCAGGAGCTTTGGTGCGGCTGCCTAGCGCTTGCACCTAAACTCCTAACACAGAGTAGTTCTTAAAAATTTGACCATTTGAGCTAAACTCCTAAGATCTAAGAGGTATTTTTTCCTTTCATTACAAATGACAGCCTAAGCGCGCTTTGAAAGCCTATGGTGCGATTTACCGGAGAAGCTTTGGTGCGGCTGCCTAGCGCTTGCATCTAAACTCCTAACACAGAGTAGTTCTTAAAAATTTGACCATTTGAGCTAAACTCCTAAGGCAGAGTATTTGCCCAAAAGCAAACCGTTTAAGCTAAACTGCTACAACAGCGACGTTCCCCAAAGAGTATACAAACTTTGGCGCCACAAAGTAGTACACTTTTGCTTTTTTATTTTATTTGACTTTATTATGCACTAAATCACTTTATTTAATTAGAGACTTGCAGATAATATTATTTCACTGAACTGAGAAAGGAATTGTGTAGTGAAAAGGCTTTTCCAACTTATTTAAATATAGAACACACAGTCTGTCTTTGGGTAAACGCCCACTGCGGAAATCACTCAATTGATAATTTAATATTGTAACTGTGTGCGAAGCTCTATGATGGAAAACTTTTGTTACATTTACTCTGGCCACAGCAGCTGATGTGACAGCATGGGGAAAGGGGCGGGAAAAAGCGCTACACGCACTCATCCCTGCGACGAATGTCAAGGGTAATACAACGCCTATTGGCAAGGACAAGGACGAAACATACGAATATCTAGCTAGAGCAAGGATGTCAACAACGCCCACGCATACATACAAAAACCTACACACACACTATCACAGGTACTCACCTCTATATTACACATGGTTTGGAAGGCTGTGAAGACCAGCATAAAGCTGCAAAAGGAAGAAAATGCATTTGTTGCTAGAGTATTCGTTTTTAAATACTGACAATTTCTGTATATTACCCGAAGCCTAATATTATAACCATTACGAATTTCCGCTCCATTTTGGACGCGATTTTTCTGTTTTTTGTCTCAAGTATAGCACAACGCGTACGGAAATATTTAACGACGTAGTTGTATACTAAAGATTGTTAGAGTAATTTCCGTTTAATATATTTTTTTTTTTTACATATTTAGCGTAAAGTTTATACTATTGAATTATAACGTTTATTGCTACGTGGCGCAGGCAGCGTACGGGGGTGGGAGAGGCAGTAGCGTTACGGCGTTGCTTTGTTTTAAGAATGAAAACGACAACAAATAGCGTAAAATCACGTAAACAAAAGTAACTGCTTTGCTATACGACGACAACAGCAACAACAACAACAAGAACAACACTTGTAGTAAACATTAATAAATTTGTTAAATTTAAAGCGATAAAACGTAAACAATATGAACGCAAGTGCAAGTTAAGTTTTAGTAAATAAAATCACGCTAATTATAAACAAAACGCATAGACCGAAGCGTTCGAGAAGTCAATGTAAAATGAAATGTTTGTGCGCCAAACGCTAAATAAAAACACTGCAGAGAATGAGAGAATGACGGTCGATAGGCCGATAGGGCACAAACAAGCTATCGTAATCGGCATGCCAATCGAGTGTAGCGTGCGTTGGCAGCGATAGACAACAGCTGTTTGAACAATCGGCATTTAAACGCAGCGGCTGCTTTGAAATTTATGAGTGCTTTGTGCGGCATTTATTGCTTTGTAATAACGATATTTAAAAGGTTTAAATTGTTAAAAAATATGAGTTATGTTAAGCAATGTTTTTTGATTCTCTTTTGCCAATATAATGCTAGTAATGTGTTATTATTTATTAGCATATGTTCACTTGACGTTAACTTCTTACTCTATATGAAGTTTTAAGGACAAGAAAGTGATTTCTACCAGATATTTTGGCTTCATAAAATAAATGCCAAAGAGAATTAAAATAGAATTCTTCTTGCATTTGCGTCGGATTTCAGAATGTTTATTAATGACGTAGAGTCGCAAATGTATTACATGCAACTCTGAAACTACTAATGTAGCCACAAAAAGCGTCAAAAATTTTGGCATATCTCTTATTGATATTTTTGATAATGCTGCTAAGGTATCTACTTTGGTTTGAAACATGCAATATTTTGTTTTAGTCGCAATGCGATACTTATTAGAGCTTTCGAACTTTGCAGAATTGCAGTCTTTACGGCTTATCTGACCCATTGCAAACTAACATACGATTTCAAACTAATTTTAAAGAAACTTAAATCTACGGCTCCATAGTCATGTTGCCTATAATTGCCATAATGAGAAAACCAATTATTTTAATTTAAAATACATGCAGTTTTGTTTTATTCGTAAAAATCAAATTCGCTCTTTGTATGAGCGCTATACGTTTGAGATACTACTGTCGCCGATTTTGAGGTTGAGGCAATATTGTCAGGTGCCATAATTGCCGCTGCAGGATTTTCTTTTGAAGCTGATGAGGGGACTTTTTCAATAATATTCGCACCAACAGAGGCGTCTGACATAGTTAAAGAAAATGCACGATTCTTACGCCCAACGATTTCCACGGGTAGTTTGGATGTTACAGTTAATACAGTGTAACTACGGTTAATATTGTCAATCAGCGGAATGCTATCTTCGGGAAGCGCGAGAGCAAAGGTAGCATCGTCATTAACAATATTTTCCAACGATTGTCTTGCTGTTGTAGCTAACAATGCATCATTTTCGTTGGTGTTTTTGGTAAGACTTTGTACATTTTCAACTTTCTCGAGTATAGACGCCGCTTGGGAAAGCTCGGAAGTTTGCTGTTTAGGTTCGTTTTTATCAATGCACTCCTCGCTTTTGGAAGTCTTATGCTGTTGACGTAACGACAAACGCACTATGGCAATAAGCTCATCCTCTAGACTGTGCTTCTTTCTACGCATACTTGAAGTGGGCCTGGAACACTTGTCTGATTGCCTAGGTGGCATGGGTGGCTTGCACGGCATAGGGCGTTTGGGCTGCAAAGGACGCATCGGTGGCTTTGGGTAGTGGGGACCCGATGGGCGCTTGCCGGGTATCGGGCGCAATGGCTGCGGTCGCGGCTTGGTTGGGCCGCCCCGTTTCTTGTGCAAACATTTGTTGTTAGTTCGCATGCGCTTTAAGACTTTACCAATCTCATCGCCTGAAATGGAGTCTTGACTCAATAGCGCAGTTGGTGCATTTCTTGGATCAAGTTTGCTGCGACTGCGATTTGCAGGTTTTAACACACGTAGCTTTTCGTGCTCCTTACTTAAGGTCGCTGCTATGTTGTCAAATAAGGCATAACGTGTGCCACAATGCGCTATCCAACCTTTTTTCGTTAAATTCGTCAATGAAGCTACAAAATATTTATTCAAATCCGTCAACTTCTGCTGCTTAAGATATTGCAGTATATCCTTCATTTCCACAAAAGCATCGGGTTTGGTACGCTGCAAGGTATGCAAAGCGCTGACAACATGACGTTCTATATTTTTCAACACTTTTTTATCCATCGTGCGACAATTTTTCATCAAATTTTAAAAAATAAATGATTTGTGTTTCAAAAACAAATACAATGTGCTTGCGCCAAAATCAAGTAACAAACTAAAACCAAATAAAACAAATAAAGCAAAGCCAACTTTGAAGCTAAAAAACGGAATGCTTGCTTCCGAGCTTTATTTTTAACAAGTTTTATGAGTTTCATCTGATTTATATGCAACATATTCAGCTGGTAACTAACATAGATTATTTAAAACATTATTGTATACAATAGTTTAGCTCTTTTTTCGTTTTTTTTTTCATTTCTTTTTTTGTTTTTGGTTTTACTATAAATACTAAAATCTTTTTGTTAAATCTGTTGCAGGTAAGTTTTGTTTTTGCTTTAAGTTTTAGTAGTAGAAGTTTGTGCTCATAGTAGAAGCTCTTTTGTTTACTTTTTAAAAAAAAATGGTGCTCAGTTTATTAAGAAAGTTTTGAAAATATTCAACACTGTACCATATAAAATATACTACGTTTATACGAGCCAAATACGAAGCGCAAAAATTTAAAAATAAAACATGGCTCTACTCGAAATACACATATTTTCCAAAAAATCTCGCATAAACGTAGCTATAATAGTTTATTTTTACATATATTTAGTATTCATATGCCATATATTTAGTTGTAAATATATTTTATGCTTAGTAGTTGCCGGCTTGTGGACGCGGGTACTCGGTACCCCCACAAAAAATAAAAATAATTTACAGCATGACAAAATCTTCCAGAGCTTGTTTAACACAGACGGTATACAGTTTTCCCCATAAACAACATTTATCCGTAACATTAATTCTTATTAAAAATTCAAATGGGCTATGCTGCTGCTGCTGCTGCTGCTTAGAAAACTTATGGGCATTTTTGACATTGGTAAATTTTGTTTTGATTCAATATATGCTAATATTTTGGCTTAACGTTCTGTGTCTATTCGCTCTTCTTATGCGTTATCACTGCATCTTCCATTTCCTCCTTCAGCTGATCCTTATCGCCCCAGCCCCAGGTAGCATGTGTGCCATCACCAGTGCGTTTTACACGCTTCTTAATTATATCAGATGATACCGTCTTAAGATCATAGGCCCAACCAATTTTGGCAAAACAATCAATGAAGAATGTGGTAAAGTTTAGCGAATAATCGCCCAGCTCAGCGGTCTTGTAATCCCAAGGAAATACATGATGATAGTTATGCCAGCCTTCACCCAAAACGACCAAGGCAACTGCACGATTCTGCGTGGGACTTATGTATCTGAAATAACAAGTATGCCATTAGATTTTTTGCAACATTTTAGTTACTCCGTCTGGGCTTACTTGTCATAAGGATGACCGCCAAATTTGTGTGCAGCGCTGTTCACCAGCCAGGTTACGTTCAGCACAAAGCACCAGCGAAACATGGCGGCTACAAACCAGGCATTCACAAGTGACTCTCCCCAAAAGTAGACGGGTATTAGAGTTGGTAATATAAAGCAGGCCAAAGGCATCAGAATCAGATAGTATCTGCAATATAACAAAGTAAAATACTTTAATAAAAATATCAGCACTTAATCGGCATTGCCTGCTTACTTCTTCTGGAACATAAGTATGGGATCGGCGCGCAGATCCGATAGATCCACACCTTTACCCTTGGCCTTGACTTCGGGATGCTTTTTGCAGAGCAGCCAGCCAATGTGCGAAAAGAAGAAACCACGCGTAGCATTATGGGGATCGGCATCAGTTTCCGAGTACTTGTGATGCACACGATGATCACGTGCCCAATGGTAGGCGGCATCCTGGAATGCCATGGTATTGAAAATAACCAATAACAGACGCAGTGGCCATTTGGCCTTGTACGAGCGATGTGCCCAAAGACGATGAGCGCCAGCAGTAATGCCCAAACCGGAAGTTATGTAAAGTACGTAAGCTGCAAGTAGTATAGGTACAATTAGTACAAAGGTAGAACAGTTTTATTTAGAAAAATCAAATACAAGTTGTGTGTTCTTTCGGAAACTTTTTCCTTCAAGGAAGTTACTAAATATTAGTTAGGCACAACTTGCGGTAGTTGGTGTTTCACCTATTTCAACTTATTGTTTAGTCTATTTCTCTAGAACTTGTAGTAGCAAAATTTGATGTCGATTTTTAGCAGAGAAAGCTTAATATTGTGGGCGTTTTTCTTATAAATTCTAACTAAAGGGAGCTGGCGCCCTTTATGATCTTGACTGTCAATCATCAGGATCAGCTGAGATATTTATGAGAGAGATATTTCGATTTTTAGTTGTAAACCAAGCATGCATCCGTCGTGCATTTTGAAAATGGAAACACATGAAATATATTCGAACTGACCCCCCTAAAGTACTTTGTGTATTTTTTAATAGATAGGAATTTATATCCTGTGCTGTTATATTGTATCATCGAAAGTTCACAACAGCCGTAGTGTATGTAACGTGCTGCTGGTAATGTCGAAATCCCTCAAGAAGTTACCTAAGGTGCGTGACCCATCAAGTCTATCGCCTAACCATCCCAGTACTTCAAAAAATACTGTTTCCCTATGTGCAATTTCAACCACCTTATCAAAAATAATTATAAGTATTTCTGCTCATTTGTTTTCACGTTATCTTATCTCAATTTGTCAAATTTAAATATTGCATTTTTAGTGTTCCCAAGCACTTAGCCAATTACGCTCAAAATCGTTGAACCAAACAACCTCTACTAGAGCAATTCGGTCTCAAAAATTGTTGTTATTTGTTGCTTTTGAGCAACTTTTCGAAAATAATCAAAGATCAAGATGTATAACTCTGTTTTCTAAGAGATATATTGCTTCAATTTAGCATTTGAAATATGCTGAGTGTTTTAACTTCTTTTTCGTTGAACCAAATAAGCTCCTCTACGGCAATTCGGTCGAAAAAATGATTTTTGTTTGTTGCTCTTGATATGTTGAGCACCCAGTTACAAATTATGAAATATTTAGATTCAAAACTCATTTGTTTCTAAAAAAAACTTGTCTAAATTTGGCAAATGTAAAAATTTTAAGCGCTTTGTCCAAATTTGTACAAAATGGTTTGACCCAAAAAGTTTTTGAGATAAAGTAAAAAAATGTAGGACCCCTTTACTGCGGTCAACGCTCCAAAGGCGAAGCATGGGGGTAACTATATTAAAAGCTGTTAGAAGAGAACAGGCACCATCGAACGGCGGTGTCTTTAATTAATAGAGATAAACCACTGCTATACTACCGATTTAGACTCGATTGCGCTATAGTGGTAACGCTACCAAGAACCACAACAAAAGGACACTATATTTCTGTAATTTCATCTAATTGGCTTGTCAGAAAAAAGTACGTCTTTTGCATCTAAAAGTTCAGGATTATCGATTGAGCTGGCTTTATCATTAAAATTTAATATATCAAAAACAAAAAAAGGAGTGTTGATTTGCTACATTTTTTTAAAAGTTTCGGAAAAATACAGTCAAACCTGCTTTTGTGCGCCTGGAATGTAAACAACTATTTTTGTTACCTGAAATGTTGCATTGCTTCAGTTTAACTTTAAAGACAAACTATTTTTTAAGATCTCGTTACGTGAGTTGCTACCCAACAGATATAAATTATTTAGAATATTATATTCTTATATAGAATTTAAGTAAATCTGCAGAACGATTTTGAGTTATAGTTGAGGTAAGTTTGCAAAGACTTACTTTGTAACCGACCTTTGGGTTTAGAGGCGAGCAGGCTATCACTACGCCTCCTAGGCACAACATGCTAAGATAAGATTCGCATTTGGCGCTTGAAATCTGTAAAATTTGAGCAAAATTGCTTAACTTTATCAACTAGCTGCGCTCTGCTTAAAAATGTATTGTGCATATTTCATCCACTTTATGCATTTTAAACGAGAAACAAACATCCTTGTATGTACTTAAGTCGTCTAACACCTAAAGTTTCAAAGTCGTGCGCCTACGCGTCTATTTTTAGTTGGTTTGCCTTGAGGCTGTCCTTTATTCCATTCTCTTTTTAATATAAACTAATAGCGGCTAGCTTTATGCCATTAGCATTTCCTGCGCCATGATAAGCACAAACAAGCTGTCGCGCCATTTAGATTCATGCAATTGGCATCCATAAAACGTGCCATTCTGGGTTCATAAAGGTTATCTCCGCCAAATGCAAAATAAACAAACCGAATTAACAACCAAAATTGTATGTATTCCAACAACTGAGATAACCCGCCTCGTATTATTTTGGCACGCGACAGTGAAAGATTGCTGTGGAACTTACCAAAGATGACGGTTGCCCATTTAGCCGAGCTGAGGCAAAGCCAAGCGCCATAGAGCGCTGCCAAATGCAAATACCCAAAGAGTATTATATTACGCCAAACCAATTTCAATTTACGCTTATCGGCCTTCTTCATGCCAACAATATCCTTGACCAGACCACCATCAATGGTCTCAGCATCATACTCGAAGAGCACACCAGTTGAGTCCTGCTGCAACTTGGTATTACTCTGCTCCGACTCAACAGTTGCATTGCCACCCGCAGCCGCAGTGGCGGCGCCAGCAGCAGCTGTTAGAATCGAATCCGGGGCTATCTTAATGTTGGGCGCCATTGTTGTTGCACAGCTGCAAGTAAAGCGCAGATAATAACAATAATTATTCTCAATGTTAATTATAAAAAAAAAGACACTTGCATATAAAATATATTTAATTAGTTAAGTTAAACAATTTTTAATGGCGCTGGCTTTGGTGTTGAACTTGACACGCTTTAGTCATAATCACATTTTGTAGCTTTGGTAACTAGCATTTTGCAAAATTTTGTAGATTTATTGTAGATTTATTTAGACAGCAATTTGTTGTTAAACAAAACTTTGGCGTGCACAACAATATAATTATAAAATTCGTGTTAATTATGTTGGCGGCACTTGAGCTTCTTCAGCCGAACAAGTTTATTGGCGGCACAACAATTTATGGCTTAAGCCAAAAACTTTAGCCGAATTGTAGAAAAATCAATAGATATATATGCATGTCCTTGTTGAAGGCTTGCCTGCTGCGCGACTTTGTGTTTTTTTTTTGCGTTGTAAATAATTTAAAAGCCGGCGTGGGAAACTACACAGGTTCCAAAAAAAAAAAAAGCAAAACTCCCAGCCAGCCACACACACACAGCAGCAGCACCACCCAATTTTTTGGGTCACTGGGCGCATGGAAAATTCCCACTCGTTTGCAATTTTGTTCAGGCGTCAAATAAACAAAATCTACTTAAACAATCAATGCATTATTTCAAGTTTAAGCGCTTTTATTAATCTTAATCCAACACTAACTATTCTCATATTGCTAAATTAAAATTCACTCAAATTACCTGTTTCACTCAGCAGTAGGTTTATCGCACTTAAAACTTGGCTATATACAACAACCTGTCAAGTTGACGGTTTAAAATGTTTTAAAGAAAATTGGCAAAAGACAAGCGACAGCTGTGCATTAATTTGCAGCACAAAAGCTTCAAGCGGCAGGAAGCCAAAGCTTGGCGCTCTCTTAAATGAGCTTTTTAAGAGCGCCATGCGTGCTCTTATTTGGCCCAAATACATGGCAGCATGCTACACTTAATTGCATTTACTAAGGTCAGGGCCTGCGTTGCGGAGGGAGCTTTAGCTTAACTTGGCTAACTTATCAGTCCTTGACTAGGCGGCGGGCCTTAAGATATACACACAAAACGACAGTGCCGCCATAAAGTCTTCTCTCTCTCTACAGCTACAGCTTATTTATTATGTTTTTATTCAAACTTCTAATAAATAATTTATATGCAAAGTTAATGCTGTTTCATAAATTATTTAATAACCTAACCATTCAAATTGTTAATAAATCATAATTTAAAGTTTCATTCAAGACACAGACTTAAGAGCATTAATCAAATATTAAAGACATTGACGGCTAACCTAGACACTTGTCAATCGCTGTGAGTGGTTCCTCAACTTTGAAAAATTCAAATGACAATACAACAGTACCAAGGTTTACGTGGAGTCCAAAATTTATATTTAATTTTAAAAGGAATTCCGTTCTTTTAGAACAACGCCAGACCATATACATCGATAGTGACTCGCCGGATCTGGCACCAAGTGAATACCAGCTGTTTCTGTTCATGGCAAGCAATTTTGCTGATAATAAACTCGCTTCAAGAGGCGCGTGAAAATCAAGGGCTTCGACGAGAAAGGCATAATGAAATTACCTTTAAAATGACAACAAGTTATCGAACAAAACGATCTAAATCGGATCATAATAATTGTGGTAAATAAAGCCTTAAATTTCATGGATTTCTTGTTACTACGCCCTATATGAAAAAGGTAGTGGCACAATAGACCCTTGGGAGTCATAGTGCTGAAGGGCGTAGGCCCATCCTAGAAAGAAATATCGCAAAAAAATTAAGTAGTCGATATAAATTAAGTGCATATTGAGTGTAGTAAAAAGAAATCCATTATTTTTCCAATATATAAAGTTATTTATCTCTACCTCGCGTTGTATAAGTCCAATCAGTTGCCAAAAGATGATATTTCGCACTAGAAGTTTTGTGATTGGTTGGTTCAATCTTGAGAGTGCGACAAAAATAGTCAATAGCAAAGATTAAAGACGCTATAATTTCCTCGATAAGGGCGAAAAGCCAGGTGGCGTGAATTACAGATTAGCGTTTATGGTTCTGATACTATAACAACCAATCATTCGCAATTTTGGTTTCGCTTGTTGTTTTCATAATTGCTTCCTACATATAGAACGTTTTACTATTGTAATAAAATCTTTAAACCTCCGAAAGATTGCTTTCTTTAAGTGAATACTTAAAAAGTAATTATATATAAGAACGAATTAGTTGAGCATTCTGGATGACCTTCCACGCATACTACTATTAATTTGTTTAAAAAAAAACATTATAATGTGAAGTTAATTGAAAAATTATTTTGATTAGAGGCTGGAAGTTTGAAAAACCAACTACTGATAGCTCAATTACTGGCTAAATTTGAAAACAACTCGATAGCTACACAATGGAATGATACTACTTAGACATTAAACACGCACAGATTTCGCAGGAGAGAATCTGTAATACTATAAACCAAGTAAAAATGCTTAATGTATTCTAAAGGTGCACAGGTGAAACTGTAAGACTATGGATCCAGCAATTAAATGCTTAATGTATGTAAATGTCGCACAGGTGACATTGTTATTGTAATGAACCTAGCAATTAAATGCTTAATTACTCGAAAAAGTATAATTTGTAGATTTTGTTTTAGGTCTTATCTTTTTGAAATTTTGTGCACATTCCAAGGCACTGCTTTTGAGCTGCTTCAGCTGCCGACCGATCAGCATATCATCCCATGCAAACGCAACGCCAACCATAACTGGTCGTAAGCGGTACTGACCGCATTATTCCAACTAACTTGACTTAATTTAAATAAACAAAATATGCTAAATTTCAGTACCATAAACAAAATAAATCTAATTTAAATCAACTACGCGCTGGTTCCCCTCACATTATTGCTCAGATAGTTGACCAAATAGTTGATCATATAATGAATGAGCATGAAACTTTTGCCTAGCACTTTCTTCGCTAATAAAATGATGCTGTATGCCTAAGTAAATCTTTGATAGTAGATAGACACATCCGTGCAGATTCGGCTACAAACTGTACCTGAACTCTGCGAACAGCAATTAATATCTCATGTGCTGCCTATAATACGATGTCAAGGGGAACAAAATAATTTCGGACATCGAATTTAGTGGAGCTTTAATACCTTAAGGAGCTGAACTATGTCGTCAACATGTGTATATATCACGCATGAGTCATCAAGAGCTATATCCTTTAATGCCTTTCCGTCAGAAACCACAAAAACAACTTTAGCATCTGTGGGAATAGTTTTTTTTGTATATTCTTCATATGTCACTATGATCAGTGTTGATTTTGTGTTAGAGAAGTATATATAAAGTTTTCCAACGAGATATAATATGCATTTGATATATTGATTTTACCACAAATTAAGGAAACCACAAGATTGACAGAATTGGCTCATCTTACAAGGAATGACAAACAAAATTCATTAAGAGATAAAGCTTTGCTGGGCACAGTATACCTACAGTTTGCGCTACAAATCTCCCCCAACAAACCGAAAATTGAGTATAATTGAAGAAGATCTTAAAAACATTTATAATAGCATAGTCATTATGATTTTTGAAAAGTAAGCTGTTTGGCTGATCAAAATCCACCCAGTGTCACACACCACTGCAAAACAAAATTTGTTTTGAAATAACATCAGAATACAGAAAACCAAGATAATTAGATACTGACACAGGACACAATAAACTTAAAAACGAGCTGGCAGTTAAAGAGAAATAAGCACAAAAACATAAAGCTGCTTTGGAGACAGTTAGTAACAACAAAAAGTAGTTTTCCTAATTTCAAACAATAAAGTCGCAGCTGTCTGCTGTGCGAAATCTTTTCTGATGCACTGTATTGTTTCATATAACACGTGCACCATGTTTACATGCATTAACTTGCTGGTACGAAAGCTTGACACGTCATAATGTGAATCAACAATGAAGCTGATGAAATTTAATTAAAAACATTAAAAAATACAAAGGAAAAAAAATAGTTAAGTAAATTAATTGGCAAAAATGTTTAAACAATTTTTGCTTTTTATTTACAAGTGCAAATGCTCGTCGGAGAAAGGTACAGCGTCAGACGCTTGGACGCGCGCGCACACACACACTCACCGACACACACCTATGTACATCAATACATATGTATGTATGTAGGTAGCCGAAACACGTTACCCGCGGGAACGAATAAGCGGGCCGCAGAGAAAAATCATACGATGTTCGCCGCCGTTAGAGACAAGCCGGCAACAACAGCAACAACAGCAACAACAATAATAACAAACACAAAGACAAAACCGACGTGTAAACAGCAAGAATGAAGAATAAAATCCAGTTAGTTCATAAGCAGCAGAACATAATAGAACATCAGATCGCTCGCATAGTGTGAGAGCTTTTGTGTATATATGTGTGTGTGTGTGTGTAATGTCGCACAACACTCACTCTCTTTCACACACACAAACACGTGTAATGCTGCGAGCGAGAGAGAACCATAAACATAACAGCTGTGTTGCTGCTCAAAAACCGGCAATGACAACATGAAGTAAATAGGAGAAAAAAAAAATAAAAAGGAGACGCATTGCGCAAAGCCACAACATGACGTGTGACGTCATGGCGTCGTTAACTTTTAATGAACTTTTTGTAAAATTTTACTATGTAAACTACAGCAACTGTAGAAAAATATTGCGAATTGTTTACAAAATTAGTTTTTTGCACTTTTCTGAAGCTGCAACTGAAGATTTTAAGTGTTGACAAAACGTTTATTTATTTTTCACTTTAAAAAGGAAATGTACTAGGTGCTGTTTACTAACAGTTTAAATATAGTTTAATGTATCAATAGACTATTGAGGGTTTTCAGAAATCATACGCAATTACCACGTACATTGGTAAGCAGTGTCCGACATTGCTCGGATTGCTAGACTAGAAAACATAAACAAATGGTGTTACTTTTTTTAGAAAATTTTAAGTGTTGTATACAAATTTTATTTCTTTTTGTAGAAACATATTCAGAGATGTACATTATATACATATGTATATATATAAAATTGCTACATTAAAAGTTGTACATACATACATATGCATATAAAATTTAAACTTTAAGAGTTGTACAAATGTATATATAAAATATAAACTTGATGCTTTAAGAGTTCCACATACAAATAAATGTATAAAAGATTGATACATATTTCTTGATCCGCTCATATATACATATTATGCATAATACGTACATTCAATTAATAAATTTGGTTAAATTACTCATAAATATATACTTCGGTTCATACTCACATATGTAAATACATACATATGTGTGCACATATATTCTTTAAACAAAACAAAATGAAAACTTAAGTAAGCATATAAAAATGCAAACATTATGGTAAGTAAATCGATCTTAAATTTATGTCTTGTTTAGTTTATTTATGCATTTTTGGGACCACAAATGCAAAAAAAAAAATAATAAACCTTATTATTAGGATGACAGAAACTCAAATCAGTTGCAATAGTGACTCACTGCAATTTAAGTAAATTTTAAAGATTTGTAAACTTATTGTTAGTCTCATAATGAGAAGATACAATAAATATAAAAAAAAATTATATGTGTATTTATCGTTAGTTTATAGTCTATCAGTTAAATGTTTGACAAAGTTTAAATTAGCTCAACAATGCTACAATGATAAACTACTCCAACAAAATAAATTTTTTCCAATAATTTTATAATATTTTATACAACTAACTCAATAACAAAGTTGTATATTATAAAGAAAGAATTGAATTGAAGATTCATATTAATAAACAAAATACTGCAAAAGAAACTACTTTAACAAGTGATTGTTATTGTAGTTACTATTATTAAAGTTAGGATAGATTTTGCCTAGCGACCTATAGTTCTACTTGTGGCCACAATTGGAATTAAGTTTAATTCAAATTCTAGCGTTAATTTACATTTGACAAACAATTAGTTGATAAACTGTACATTGCAGATATAAATATATACCCAAAAAAAATAAAAGTAATTTTTATTGTAAAAGTTAATCTTTATTTTTTCGCATTCGTATTGCGAAAAATGCACAAATATATTATTTTTAAAAGTCTTAAGTAGTAGTAGTTGCAAAAAATGCGCAAATATACGATACCATGTATTTAAATATGAAGATCTTTTAACTAAAAGCGATAAACACACATACAACATTACATTGTATACATATGAAAATCGTTTTACTTAAATTCAAACACACACACACATTTTCCAAAAATTAAATAGTCATAAAGGTAGCAGATGATATTCATGTGACATTTTCAATAATTTGGTGATTTAGCACCGAACTAAAATATGCATAAATCGTTAAAATATACAAAAATGTTAAATATACTTGTAAGCAATTAAGTTATACAACAAAGTCGAATATTATTATTATTTTTAAGAGTCTTAAGTACAACTTTTTAAGTGACTTACAGTATGTGACATCTTGTTGTTACACTAATTATAACAAAATGTTTTTAATTATTTACAAAAAATTTAAGTCTTAAAACGAAACATATGTGATATTTAAAAAAAATTACTAAAATCGTTCAAAAAGTATGAAAGAAAAGAAATCAGCAACTATTTGTAGTTAGTTTGAAAGCAAATATTTTATGGTATTATTATTGCTGGGGGATATTTGCACTACAACCTGTAGGTCTTTTTGTTACACTAATTAAAACAAAATTTATTTAGTTTCTTACAGAAAGTTGTAATTCAAGACAGGAAAAAACATACATATGCAAGACTAAAACCGACATGATTAAGACTAAAATCGCTAAAAAGTTAAAAAACTAAGAAAAACTGTAATTATTTGGAGTAGTTTAGAAGAAAATATTTGATGGTATTACTGCGAACTCTTGATCTTTAGTTAAACTGATTTTAACAATTACAAAATTCACGTTTTGGCCAAACATCTGAGACTTAAATCGCGCAAAAAGTAAAAAACAAAAGTAAACCGTAACTATTTGTAGGCAAACATATAATGGTTTTATTATTGCTGAAAAGATTTGCACAGCAAATTGTAGTTCCATTGTGCCCATTTTATTGCAGTCAAGTATTTATTTAATTTAATAAAACTTTTTTTTTTTAGTTTTTTGCCACAATTGCCTTTAGTGCAGCCCACTTGGTCGAACAACTTGTTACTTATACACGCAAAGACGTCGTCACCTTATAACTTTCGTTCATAAAAAAGAATTCGATTTTCATGCTTTGAGTGACACAGAAAGAGAGAGAGAGAGAGCGCACAAAGAGAGCGTGCGATTTTTTCGGGCATGCCCAAAAAGTTGCTTTTGTATGCATGCATGATTCAGTTGCCCAGTTGCCCTGCCATTTCATGACGGAATACCTTGCTATTGAACTTGAAATAAAAAGTTGTTGGCTGTTGTGTTGTGTGCGTTTTTCTATGCGCGAATACAAAGAACAAGAAAAAGAGATAAAAATGCGAGAGACAGCGAGAGCGCGAGAGTGAAAGATTGACTTGTAGAGATGCCCGGCCGGCATCACGTTGCAACAGCATGCTGCTCCTCTACGGTCGTTGGGTCATTTCTCTTCTGATATGGAACACACAACTTGCTACGCTTCTTGTTTGGCTCCACTTAACCTTAGATTAGACTGGTCACAAGCAGCAGCCGACTGCTGTCGCTGTACTAAATTTAGTCGCTGTATTTAATTTGTCAATTTCCACAACGAATTGACTCAGACACGCGAATTGTTGCATAAATGAATATGTACTTCATTAAGTGTCTTGGCTGCTGAATAATAATAGAGCGACAAAAAAAATAAATAAATAAACAACTACTGTTTTATTGGGTTCACCAAACTAGGGCTAAGGCCTAAGTCAAAAAAGTTTTAAATAATTCGAAACGGAAGAAAATCTATGCGTAAAAACACATTTGCATTTTACACACGTAAACTTGGTATTTATGGCGGATCATTAAGGGCACAGAGACGTGGAAGTCTAGACGAAATATATTGTATATCCGTATTTTATTTTGGTAAACCTCATGGGATTTATGGCATATTAGATCTTACTTTATATGTAATGTAGGAACCAATTGCATTGCTTTTACATTTGACAATTAAATAATGAGATACTTTATTGACTTACATGGGATTTATGCATTTGCAATTGCTTAATATTTATTTTTGAAATACCTAAGCTTGAGCTCAATGCAACACAAATAATACTAGCAATTTAAGAAATTGCATCTTGCTTCAACAGTTAGCAAATTAAATTAAATATATAAAAAAAATTATAATATTAAGTTTAATACTCGGCCTACAGTTTGATAAAATGGAGGCCAATGTCGGCGTTTAAATTTATGCATTCTTGTACTATGTAGCTAATCGTAAACAATACCAGAAACAAGCCTATTTCGTTTTTTAATTTTGCTTTTTCAAAGTTTTTATCAAATTTTGTTGTAAAAGTAATATTTGCCTTGACTTGGCTGTGTGGTCTTTGTTCATTGTTCAC
This sequence comes from Chymomyza procnemis, assembly GCA_035046065.1. Lineage (NCBI taxonomy): Eukaryota > Metazoa > Arthropoda > Insecta > Diptera > Drosophilidae > Chymomyza > Chymomyza procnemis. The sequence continues at coordinate 4,298,656 of JAWNOJ010000026.1, forward strand.
GAAATTACAGAGTATAGAAGCGAATTATCTGTACGGCTGTGGATTTTCCTACTTGATAGTGTCTGAATTTCTGGAATTGCACTGACGAGCTTTGACTCTGCAGTTGGATAGCCAACTAACTATAGTTGGCCAAATTACAGATGATGAGATAAATTTGCTCCTCTAGACTATGCTGTCATTGCTCCAAAGGCAGCACAACGGGATGTCACTATTCAAAGTAGCATAGGGATCTACAGTGTATAAACGAATTCGAAGAGCGTTGTCTTTAATTTTAGTAAACACAGCTAATTCATTAAAATGATACACAATTTTTAATTTATTTGGAAACGTTAATAAATTTATTTTGAATTGGCTACTCAACTCTAAAAACAAACTGCTATGAAACTCTATTTCTTCCAGTAGTTTCTACAAAAATATGTAGTTTTGCCATTTTTATAAGAAACTTAACAATAAAATGTAACGTTTCGGACAGATTTTGTGAATTCTTAGAAGTTCGATATGCTTTCGGTAGTTGTTATGAGATATCAAGATATACAGGATATGCACAATTTTTTATTTATTTAATTTTTAAAACCTGCAAATGATTTGTTGTTATCTTCAGGAAAATTTTTGCCATTTTTATAATACTCCAAACAAATAAAAGATACGGTTTGAAACAATTTAAAAAGATCTCAAGTTGCTGAATTTGTAAATAATGTAACTCAAGGCATGCCGATTTGCACAATTATATAGCAAAGAGACAAATTAATTTTAGATATCTTAAGCAAAACTTTTGTCATTTTAATAATATTTAAATAAATAAAATGCAATTGTTTTGCTAGAACAATTTTGTGAATTTTCAAAAATTTGAAATATTATGTTTTTTTTTTTAAATATTTGTCAAATTTTTTTTAAATCATTCTACCTGAAGACATACAGATGTGCAGAATTTGTAATTTTTTTACAAACAGAATTGCAAACGATTTATCTCTAGGTATTAAGTTTTACCTTTTTTCTAAATAAATTAAATGAAAGTTTTCGGGTAGACAATGTTGAGAATTTTTGTTATAATTTGTTATAAGTTTAATTTCAGCTTTTAAACAGTGAATCTTAAGTAGCTGAATTTGCCTAAAAAAAATGTTGTAACTCAAGACAGAGGACAATTTTGAATGCAATAATTTTGTAAATTGTTAAATATTTGAAATGTTTTTATACATTTTTCTAATACAAGTTAGAATTTAAGTGACTGAATTTTCTTACAAAATAGTGTACCTCAAAATGCAATTTAGTACTTATTTACAAACAAAGCAAACGCTTGCTGTTATCTATAGGAAAACTTGTAAGTTTTTGGCTTTTTTTCTAAACAAAAATAGAAACTTTTCTGATGTAATAATTATGCAAATTTTCAACAATCTGAAATGCTATTAAAAATTTGTCTAATTTAAGTTTAACTATGAAATTTAAACAACGAACTTTTTTTACCACAAGACCTATAGCGGTTAACCTCTAAACAAGCGCGCACATGCAACCTCAAATGCCCTTACGGCAAACATATAGGTAACCTTCTCCTGATGCTTTGACAGTTAGACCTTGGAAAGCTACTAATTGGCGCTCTTAAGCTTAAAAAACTTTTAAAGAGTTATGACCCGAGGTGATCGCTTGGGTGCTTGTACAGCACAAAGAGTTGTAGGACACGCCAAAAAAACAAAAACAAAAAAGAGCAAGAATAATCAAGCTGTAAAACGTTAGCCAGCAAAAGAGAGATGCTGCGAAATTAGACCAAAGCAACTTGAAGAATAGAAAAATGCTAGTAAAATGTAGATCGTAAATAACAAAATGAAAAAGTTAAAAACACTTTTAAGAAATTGTTTAAAACCTCACACACACACTCACACACGACATGTGCACACATAGTTGTATGGATATTTTAAATAGTTTTATATTTCTAATGACGTTTGCCGTCAACTTGCTTGTACACTTCCTTCACTTAATTGCGCAATGCAATAAGTAAATTACAACTAACCTGTTTTTTGCAGCAACTCACAAGTAAATCCAAGAAAAAAACACGTGCAATACGTAAATTTTCTTTTTCTTGTTATTTTCAATTTAGTAATCGATCAACTTTTTTTTTGCACTATCTAGCAATTGCTTGAGACCCCGTAAAACGTTGAAAGCTGCTATAATAAAGCGCCAACAGCGACAACACGTCCGCACGCTAAACGACTCGAACTCAGAGTGAGAGTAGCTTTGCGAACGCAACGAAAATGAAAACTTTGAGAGAGCGTTTTGACAAGCAATTGTTTTGCGTGGAGAGCGGTGAGTAAGCTGCGCGCGTGTGTGTGTGTGTGTGCGTGCATGTGTCTGTATTTTGCTATGAAATTTTCTTTGAATCTCTTTTGTACACATGTTTATGTACATGTACACGTATGTACGGACATACATATGTATCGCATTTATTCCGCGTTGCATTCATTTGCAGAAATTTATGTACATATCTTGCGCGTGTGTGTGTGTGTGTGCGTACGTGTACATATGTATACATATCATGAAAATCTGTCACAGCACGTACACCAAACAGATTAGAAGTCAGCACAATTTGCGTTTTAGGATCGTATTATTAATTTTAAATGGAAAATCAGTTGTGCGGTTTTAGATTATAAAATGACCAGATCGCCTGTTTGAACAACTTAAGTGCTGGAAATACATACAAAAATTTACCTGAATTGGCTATAAACGCTGTGGGGTTATCTTGATTATTTTTACAGCGGTCAACAGTGGCTGCGTTGTGCGCAATCAGCTGTTGATAATTTGGCAAATATTGTTTGAAGGTCGCAGACAGCTTGAAACAAGCGCAGCTATGTATGTATGTATGTATATGTATAAGTATATAACTGGAATTATAAGTATATACATATATTTTATGTAGAGTATGTACTTATGCATCTATGTATGCTTGGTTGTCTAGCAGGGCGCGCCGACAGCAAGGTGCATAACTTGTAAAAAACGATGTTATCGATATTAAGCAATAATCGATATATTCATCGAGCATATGTGTGCCAGCAAAGAGCTTGTAATTATGTACAAACATATATCGAAGTGGGCTACCTTTTAATTCTGCAATTTTTACCATAATATTTTTTGATCTAGCCGATACGTGGCCTTCGAAAGTAAAGGTCAGTGATTAGGTTCCCCACATTGGCGCATGTCGAGCCTTGGCATCGCTTACAAAAAGACGCAATTTACTTTAAGATGCCATTGGAATCCATTAAAGGCTTACAGTCGAGTTGATTTTCCATTTGTAGTTGTCGTCAACGTTGATTCTTATGCGAGGCTTTGTTGTTCATAATCATTGTATTATTTGTTTTATGAGGCAGATGCCTAATCCTGCGCTTAGCCGTTTAGCATCCAGACAACCACCCAGTTGGCGTTGCGAGTAGGCTGTGTGTCAAGTTGCACTCGCTGGAGACACAGATTGCTCTGGCTATTGCCAGGTGAACAACAATCAAAAGCTTTACTCTGTTCAAATGAATATCCGGGCCATCAAATTCATTATTAACTGAAAACAATATAAGTTCCTGGTACTGGCATAGTTGGGCAAAGAGAGGCTGTTAAAGTAAATCGCTATTAATTAAAGACAAGGCCGTTCGGCGTCAATTTTAAACTGTAGGTCCCTGTTCTTTTGGAACAATTATTAATAGAGATGTCACATCGCCATTGGCGAAACTAGCATAGTCAAGGGAAATCATTTTTTTCTTTCTTTTTTCATAATCAGCCTGAGCCGAACAGCGAACTGAAGAAATGCTTGAAGTAGAAGATAAAACGAAAACAGACGTGACGAAATATGGGGAAGTACAGACTGTCCAGCGCTTACATAAGAGAGCAGGAATATTATGATTTTTTCTATAAAACAGCACAAGAAACTATGTTCCATAAAGGTGTCCACACTAGTTAACTTGTTGGATATTATTGGACTAAGAGACGATTAAAAAGCGGGCATAATAATAAAAATAAAAACCAGCGTAAATTCTGCAAAAAGAATGCCGAAACTCTAAAGCATATAAAGAAAGACTGTCCAATTATCATATAATACAGGATAACGAACTGTATCCCGTAACTTAACTTTTTGGTTGGCATTGGGCTAAGAGATAAACTCAACGATTAAAGAAGAGGCATAAAAGTGTAGACATAAAATAAACGAGATTATGCAAAGAGGATGTCGGAACTCCAAACAAGACTGCTTACAGGCGAGAGAACGAATATTATGAACCGTACTACAAAACAGGATACCAAACTATAAAGATAGTCACACTATTAAACTTGTTAGCATTGGACTAGGAAATAATCTCTACGATTAAAGAAGGGAACATAATCGTATAGATACAAACCAACGTAAATTATGCAGAAAAGATGTAACTTCGAAGCATATATTGGCAGACGAAAGAATAAAGAACTTGAACTGTCATATAAAAAAGGATAAGAAACTGTTTTCTATAAGGGTAAGCACATTACTAAACTTTTGGATACCATTGAATTAAGAGATAATTATAACTATTAAAGAAGAGGTAATAAGTTCGCGGTGCAAATCTTCTGCAAGAATAATAATAGGAGAATGTGAATGATGTAGGCATGCTTCGATGCTTTAGTACATTTTTTATTCTCTTGCATTTTTATGGCTGGGGAAGCCCCTTTTTTTATATAGTGCTACAGTAAAGTCGGCAGGCAATGTAAGAAACGCACAGGAATTGTTTCCTTTAGTGGTTTTTAGAATAACTTAAAAATGTTAAAAGCTATGCAAAATCTGTTGAAATCTCTTCAATTTAGAATTCTAGAACAAACGAAGAACTCTGTTAAGCACAGAGAAGAATTCCATGCACTAAACATCTGTCCGATTTCTACCTCCTCCCTATAAATACAAAAAAACCTTTACTCACCCATACATTACGTAGTTCTATAGTTCAAATGGAAAGTTTTTACAATTTCCAAAACAATCACACGATCTAAATAATTAAATCAAATTTTCAAGTAAAGCAAAAAATAAACTCGCCATGTATTCATGCGCTTCTTGCTTTAGACTTATTTGATACTTTTAGGTTTTATAGCATACGAAGCATTTGTTATGAAAAGAATTCTTTTTATTAGATTTGAGATTTAAAGTGCAACAAATTCCATAAAAGTAGCTAATACTACTGAAAAACATTTGGCATATGAAGAAACCAGTTGGCCTAGACACTTGCCAATCATTCTATTGAACCTGCGCTTACACAAACCATACAGCTGACCAAACAACTTTGGTAATCGCAAACAATACCTGGCTATATGGATATTACCACATTTGCATACTATACGATAGTATTTCTATGTAAATTCTTGAAAGACCACACCGATTTGCAGGCAAGATATAAAGAACAAATTATCATAACAAAAGCGTATTCTTTTAAAGTTAAAAAAAAAAAAAATGACAACATGAATGTTACATGTAGTGTGTACGGAATATGCAATACTCTATAATAACGAATACAGTGCAGGTCTTGAGGTATTATAGAACTGTAGAATTTTCAATAAATCTTTAAAGCAAATATAGGGCTAAGAGTCAGTTATCATTCAAGGTCTTACAAATAATATGCATAACAAAGAATGAGTGACAGCGTGAATTTCGACCTTAAGCGCAAGTCCTCTGAAGTATTCCTCAAGTGTCTTTTTTTTCTTTAAGCTTACCGAAAACAATATCAAAATAATGCCATCCGTTTTCCATTGTTCAATACATTTGAAATCGCTATCTTCGAAGCAATTAAAAGCGGTTTCAAAAATCGTTTATGTTGCTAATTTATAAACATTTTTGTGTGATTTATTGTGTCAAATTTTTTTCTGAAAAGACTCGCCATTTTTAGAAAAATCTATTCATCACAAATGCGTTTGGTTTTGCACCCAATTTAAAAAACATATAAATAGGAATATAGAAATTTATATATATATTATAAAAAAGAAAAAGTATAATAATCTTTATAAAGCCTACATCTCCAGTATATTAAGCTGTAGAACAACCAAATATATAAAGAAATTTTGAGATCAAGCCTTTTTATTTTTTTTGATATCGGAAATATATGCTATATGCTCCCATGTAGCTGTTTTACCCCAACTCAAAAAAATAAAAAAATTATTTCAAAGGTATAACCGTATTCGACACACAACCCTTTTTTTGAAGTTGCCAAGTTCTACGTTGATTAAAATCGCTTAACTATGTCAAACAGCTCTCATAGGGCGGCAAATCGGTATATACAAAGGTATCCGAAATTTTTTTCAGGAATTTAATATATTTTGTGTTTTCCGGTATATAGTTACCAAATCCGTTTCTTGAAAGTTTATTATTATTTTCAAACACTATAGCAGATTGGAACAACCACGATTGACTATAGCATTTAAATTTTGTTCAAACAAACCAATTCATGGATTTAGCAGTACTCGAGCAGTGAACCTGTTGATTTTTTTTTCAGAAAGATGCTCCAGAATATACAAAAGTTACGTGCACGAATTTTATGTATCTTCTATTGAGATGATTGATTAAAGAACTGTCGATATTCCGTAGGCAAACTTCGCCTAATTTTGCTTCCAAATGTGTTTAGAAATTCTTAGGCAGTACAATCGATTTATTTTGAGATTTTAAATAGGGCATGCTGCAGTCGTCGGAGCTCGCCTGAAACATACACCATCTTATTTAAGCAAATGTTCTATATAATTTTATGAAATCGTTTGATTGGTTTTCACTTTTTTTTGAAAGTAAAGCTTTGTCTATAAAATAAGTTTATACTTGTTTGCCATATATTGCAGTTTAGATAAAATTAGAACCAAGCAAATCAAATTTAAATTTTGAGTATGACCTTATCGCAGCGAAAGTAAAATACTTCATTAAAAACTCATAAACCAATGAATAGAAGAGAGGTCCGGTTGTATAAATCACAAAAAAAATAAGAGGATGGAAATCTTCAGATGACTGTACTTCGTAAAGGATGTGCGATGAAAATTAGGCAAAAATAACGAGCAAATCTTTATTACCGATCTAGTCGCATGTCTGCATCGATAAGCTTTCGAAATTTATTGAAAACGAATGATATTTTATAAGTTAAGGTTAACTTAGATTTGGCGATTTCGCATCTTATATTTTAAAATAATTTTATTAATATTATAATTCTTTTAATGGCGCGACGATCCAATCTGAATCTTGGCCTCTTCTTGAAATCTCCTCCATTCTTCACAAAGTAGAGCTAGCGTTCTGCAGTTTCTTCTTCCAAGCTGCACTGCAGTTTACTCCACATTATCTATCCAAAGAGCATTGGGGCAACCACTTCTTCGTCTTTCTTCGGTTGTGCTTTGGAAGACAATTCTAATTGGGCTACTGGGGTCCATTCTTTGGACATGACGAACCCACTGCAGTTGCTTGATCTTGCTTCTTTTGCTGATGGCATATAAGAGGCGATAGGAGCCATCGTTTTCTTACACGGAACCAAGTATTTTTTTTTTTAATATTAATTTTTTAAAATAATATTCTAATCAAATTAATTGCGACCAGCGACACCACGACAAAGGAATTTAAAAAAATCCGCCAATACAATTATTGTCAAACTCAAATAAATGAATTCTAGTATGAACATGGCTGAACATCTTAAGTTAATACCAAGAAATTCCAATTCGTAAACTCTATCAAGTAGTAGCGAAATCATGGTACTCAACTTGAAAAACATTTTATTTTTGTCTACCAAAATAATGAAATTATTTTTCTTTATTTACAGGTTAAGGCCAGTACTTGTCAGAAAACATTTCGCGCGAAACGCTTTGCTGCACAATATTCCGCGCGAATGTCCTAGCGACAGCACAGCTTTTGTCAGTGCTGCCAAAATGTTAACTTATGGAACTCATGATGGGCAGCACTGATTGTATGAAACAGAAAAGTGTACGACAAAGTTTTTTTTTTTGGGAAATATTTTGTCAATATTTTATAGCGAAGTTTTTCACTTTGCAGATCTATTTTGCGTGCTGAGTGCGCCCTTTTATGTGCAACCGATGGGCTTACAAATGGCGTAGGTGATGGAAAATCATAGCATAACCCATCCAAAAGTTAACCTCCCTGCACGTGATATAGCCTGTTCATAACGAACGAGACTCTTGACGATTGAGTGAAGGCAAAATAAACCTATCAGCGAGAAGGAAATTTCTACGCATTGTCCACCTAGAGGCAGATCGGTAGCTAGTATGTAGTAGATCGATCCAAATCCAAATAATTTAAGAAACTAAGACGATGAGGACCGAGCCTCTGGGAACCCTGGTTACCGCCTGAACTCTGTTCGGCAGACCCGCATCCAGTATGGCATGCAAAAAAATACCCTACGCATCTTAAATTCTAATAATTTTAGAAACTAACAAATAGAAAATACCGCCTATAAATTGTTTACGACCGAGGCTCTGTGTTCCACCTAGGAACTCTGGTAACGCTCAGTTAACGCCTGAAAGCCGATTCGGTAGACCTGAAACTAGTATGGCACGCAAAAGGCCAATACCCTATCCATCTTAAATCTAAGTAAATTCAAAAACTAAGAAAAATAAAATAACGCCAATAAATTGTTGACAACCGAGGCCCTGTGTTCCACCTAGGAGCCCTGGTAACGCTCAGTCGCAGCGACGTCAAGAACTACATATTTTAGCAGCCCAGCTAGTCTGCAAACACCTGTATATTGTAGGCGCTTCCAAAGTACTGTCAGCCACACTAGGGAGAGGGTATCACAAAGCAATAAAAATATTCAATTAGGTTGAGTAATTCGAGATTAATGACCTAATAGAGCTGAAAACAATTGCAATCAAAGCAAATTAAATGTCCGGCAAGTTTAGAGTGCAACCATAATATTTCAAGCAGTTTATCCAGCGCGTTATGACTTAAGTACATCATTAAATTAAAGCCCAGTTTTTGCGCTGACAGAAACAACAACGCTTAATATTAAATCTTTATTTATTTGAAGCGAAATAACGAATAATATACATATATCTGATAGGCATAAAATATGTCCATTATGGACGTGTAACCAAAACCTCTTTAAGATTTGTTTTTATTAAATTATACTTGGCTGGTGGTAATGGTGTAGTGGGTTTTAACCATCCTTTTTGGGGGATGTCTTCCAGCCCACCTTCTCATGTGTCTGCAAAATGCAACCAAAACTTTTCTTGGCTTGAGCCAATGTGTAGGGACCCAATTTTGAAGCTGCAGTAGCATTAAATTGTACACGTGCTCCGCCTTTAACCAATGTAGCCGCAATTTGCATGATCATAGCCTCAACGGAATAGGCGGAACTCCAACCCTTTTGTGTAAGCAGTTCCATGCATATGGCACCACCAATAACCACAAAACCGCCAATGATATAGGGCCGCACAATGCGCACGAAAGGTGGCTCAAATGGATATTTATCGGTAAACAGAACGTTTAATAAGATACCATCATTGCCCTCTTTTTCCTTGAGCGTAAGCAAATCCTTTTGCAACATGCTATCCGGATCTACCGACTTAAGCTCGATATTCCAATTATACAAAGATTCTTCAACAAGTTCCACAGAGTATACATCGTTTTTGAAAACATCCGATCTGTAAATGTCGCGTAGCTCATGCATTAGACGTTCGGTGGCCTGCACAGAGCTGCCGACTGCACCTTTGCTATAGTCCACTGCCTGATTACGACGCAAGCGCTTGAGCGTATTCAAATGCTCCAGCTTCATATCATTCTTTTCAGTTGAGTTTGACTCATCGTCTTCCAGCTCCAAACCTAAAAATTCATCATCTTCACTGGGCGGATCGTTGTCAAAAATAGGTTCTTCATCGCGTTGTGCTGCCGAACCACTAGGCACATCATCGCCACCGCCAAAATCGCCAACTGGTTTTAAATTTTCAACATCATTGGGCACCGGCAGATTATGTAAAGAACATAATTCGCGTAACAAAATGCTAACCTGTGCCAGCAGATGATTATCGGCATCAGCGTTATTACCAAGCATTAAAATGGCAGTGGTTATGCTGGTCTCCTCGCTCTCGGCAAACCATATTGGCGGTGATAACGGATACGAATCGGTTATGCTCGCATGTATATCATAACATTGCCCCTGCTGCCCAATGAAACGAAAGCGCAGCTCATCTAGACTGGAGTCCCGTACCTGAAAGCGTTCATGGGTTTTTGGAAATGCTTTCGTCAATGTTTTTATTTCAAGCTTTAGATTGTTTAGGCACGCCATAATTGTGCTAGAGGAACAAGTCCGTATCCTGTTTCCAACAACCTTTAAAATTCGTAATTCGGCAACAGTAGAGTAGTGCTCTCTCACGTGTCTTTTTGAGCGCACGAAGTATGGTTAGGATTTAGTTTTTCTACACTTTTTTTTCGTTTTAATAATAATTTTTACTAAAAAATCATGCTGAACCGAAATACATTATATATTTTTACATTAAATTTGAAGCATGTTAAAGCCTATACCGAATATTTTTAATAACAAAACGTACGAAGCTTACTTGGATCCAGACATGTTATCGATTTTATATACTGATAGTTGCACGAGTTGGCAGGACGGCCCCAAAAAGTATTCACACAGAGACGTAGCGCAACTGACATTAACTTCAGGAAAAAAGGGGTTACTACGATTAAAGGGTAATGTGGAAATATTCAGATTTGTAGTACTGTTTCGACTGTATGTACAGGCCAATTCAAAGTACGATCTTGGCTAAAGTGACTCATCTATAGCCAAACCACATCTAATTGTTGTTTTAATTAAAGCTGTCAATATTTATATTCCTTAATCGTAACTCCAAAAAAGCGGCTTTAGCTTCTTAACCTTTTCTGTGTAAGCTTGGGCTTCGAAATTATTAGCCCAGTAAAACAAATATGTGTTTCAAACAAACGCATTTAAGGCTATAACGCAGAAAATCAACATTTTCAGTTATTTTTCTTAACATTTCACAAACAATTCTTTGTATTTTGTGTTTTGTCAATAGCGAAGCTTAAATGGCCTTACGAGGCGCTCATCCTGTCCAATCGGATGCAGCTGCGCTTGGAGTGTTTGAGAGAAAAATTCTTCGCAAAATCTTTGGATCCTTTCGGATTGGGCACTTGTGGCATCCGAACAAACCATGAGCCGTATGTTGTAATGTATGAACGAGGGTGGGCCTACGCACTTCGGCACTGCGACCCCCATGGGTCTATTGTGCCCCCACAACGACATAGATGTCGTACAACTTATTATGCCACAACGTCTGCCTTGACTCGGCTCGAAAAAGGTTTTCGATGAGAAAGTCGACGAAGGGGACGACTGAAGTTAAGATGGAAAGACCAAGTAAGGAAGGTCATATCTTCACTTGGTGTAACCAAGTAGAGAAGGCGAGCACCAAGCAGAATAATTAGGTCGACTGTAGCCCGATAGAGTGTTGTATTGGCCAAATAAATTAAAAAAAAGAAACTTAAAGGGGATTCCTAAAAAGTTAGCTTATAAATTTTCTGTAGATGGTTTTTAAATGTTAAATGTCTCTGGGTATATTTGCAACAAAAACAGGATGCATCTGAAGTGATGTGAAGTAAGCTGCGCACTGCGATTTATATGCTTTGACGAGGCAATATCTGTTTGAAGTAGTATAGGAAATGATGATGAGAAAACATTTAGATGTTCATGAAGTAAGTCCTATAGACGCCACAGCAATTATCTAAATTTAAGACGTTTAGCTGTGTAACTTTTTATAATGCAAAACTATCGAAGATGTGTGCTTCGGTAGTGTTGTTGCACATTTGTCTTTGACATAGTAAGCAAATAAATAAACGCTAATTATATAGAAGAATCAATTTTAATTAGAGAAACCGCCGTTCGGATTAGGCTATAAACTGTAGGTCCCAGTATTTTGCGAACAGCTATTAATATAGATATCCTCATGCTTTTTAGCCTTTGGAGTGATGACCATGGTCAAGGAGAATACCTTACATACATTTTTAATGAAGTAAGCCTAATAGACGCCATAGTAAAAATCTAACTTCAAACCGTTTAGCTGTGCATCTTTTCGTAATGCTCAAGCGTCGTAGCCCCAGAGCGTTTAGAATGTACAACTTTTCTATTAGATGCTTCTTACCTATTAGTACTGGATGCTGTGAGTATATTGATATCAACCATTTCTTCTGCGCTGTTACTATTTTATCACAATAAATTTCACTTTTTTGGGAAGGAATTTAAGTTGTTTTATGTTTTTTTTTTAATTTAAAGAGATTTTTAAATATTTTAACACACTTTACGTATAAATAGGCGTAACAAGCACCGGCGCATTTTTGCGCGACTGTGAATAACTTAATGGAAACGACTAACTACATAGAGTATGCGACAACTCAGGTAAGACGCAATCCATATGCAAAATTCCCACAATATTGCGCATTGTGAGCAAACAGAGTGGAAAATTTATAGGGCGTATTTGGCTTGGTATCAAACAAAATCTTGAATGAAATCTTTCATACATATGCGTGTATTTGATAAGCCCACATTGAACTCTCACAGAGTGCAATTGAGTGCAAGTTCATTATCAAATTTCTACTAAACACGTGATGCCCAACACTAAGCGTACCCGATAACGTCAAGGGTATACGTTGTTGTCTAACAAATGGCAGGACTTTACGTCATAAAGTCGCGTCACAGCTGGCGGGCGGGCGTGCGCGTCAATTCTAGGCGTCATTTATTAATAATATAAAGCAATTAACAATTAATAATAACAAACTAACATGCACTACAAATGGCATGTTGTCAATTGAACAACAAGAAAAATGGCGTGCAACGGCATCAAGTGTCAAAGGTGAATGGCTAAACGGCGAAGAAGAAGCACAAGTGTCAAAAATAATGGCAGCCTTTTTTGTTTTTGAGGTTATGACAACGGCTGCGTCACAACTGTCAAATGCTGCAAATCTCAATTAAAATAAAGTAAGCAACAAACAAAACAATAAAAGTGCGTGAAACTAAAACTATATAAAGTTATTAACAATTTGCAGAAGCTAAATAGCCAGCGATTGCTAGCAAAGAAAAAGACTTACGCGCAGGCGCAGCGCTGACCAAATGGACATCACCGTAATTGTACGGGAAATAAAAAAAATTGTCTGGAATATTTGTGATATTTTAGCGCGTTGTTGCATTATCAGCGTATTTGTGGCCGATGCATTGCACGTTGTTTGCAATTGGCATTTGGAGACGGTTGTACTTAATAAAAATTGGCAATGGGGCAGCAAAACCGCTGTTCCGTTCATCTGGCTTTTGGTGTTGTCACAACTGCTTGGCAGTCTGATGTTGCTATGTCGCTGGACGCCTTACAACTCGTGCTTTATCTTAGTCGTAATAGCGCATTTGAAAATGTTAACCAATCCAGCATTTTGGAAACTGAAAATCTATTTTGATTTATGCACGATTTTCAGTGTTTTGCTTATGACTATGCCGCATAAGCGTATACAAAACACTACCTGCTGCTTACTGATGGCCTATTTAACTTGCAATTTATGTGATTGGAGCAGAGTTGGCCAAATGCTCAGTAGATTCCTTATTGCATTTGTGGTGGTGGGCTATCGCGCAAGAACGGCGGTTATGCTTTTGTTTGCCTTACATATATTTTACGCTTATTATGCCTTTGACTGGTGGAATGTGCCCTATGCCAGATGGGAAGAACGTAGCCTCGTGCTCTTTAAATTCTGGAAGCAATTTACTGTAATGGGAGGCGTACTAATGGCGGCACTAGGTAATTTTCAACTTAGATTCATAAGAGGCAATTAGAGTGTAAGCGCTTATGTTTTTAATTATGCTAAATGCAATTTCAATTCAAATTCAATTAAAATTTCAGGCAGAAAACACAAGCGTATTGTTTATAGACCAGAGGTAGTACGATAAGCCACTGATTGACTTGGACCATTGGACTAGTGGAATCTGAAGCGCCATCGTGCGATATAAACCAAAGTGCGCACAGTAACAAAGAGCAGCAATTTTTCGGTTTCCAAGCCACGATAACCAAGCATGGTACATGCCATATCAGCTGCAGTATTTTTAAATATTCATTTTGCTTGTAATTTTTCATTTATTGTAACTTGCTACGGGCTATTGATTTTACACAAACCAATTTTGAACACTTTTGAAAAAAAGACTCACACGAATCGATTTAACATTAGATATATATATATATATATGATATATTTTATGTATCTTTTTAAAGAGGAACATTTGAACCAGTTACATTAGCTGCAATAGGGAATTCCATAATACCAAAGATGTGCATAAACTTAGTTTAAAAATTTACAAATAGGCAAGTTAAACAATAAAATGTACAAGTTTAATTTATGAGTGCTTTGCGTTATTTATGACGCCTTCTTATTAATGAACAAAACATCCTGTTCATCCTCCTTGGTTAGATCCTTGTCACCCCAACCCCAAAGTTCGTGTGTGCCATCACCAGTGCGCAGCACGCGACGTTCAATGGTCTCGGGTGCAACCGATTTTAGATCATAGGCCCAACCAATTTTGGCAAAGAAATCAATGAAAGCTGTAGTCAAGTTCAGTGAGTAATTGCCCCATTCGGCGGTCTTGTAATCCCAAGGGAAGACATGATGATAGTTATGCCAGCCCTCGCCAAAAGCAAAGGCCGAGACTGCCGGACATTGTGAGGGATTAATGGTTCTGCAATATTAACAAAAACACACAAATTTTTAATTTTAGTGCAAACGAAAACGCATTTAGTTTGTACAACTTACTTGTCATAGGGACGTCCGCCAAATTTGTGTGCAGCGCTGTTGACACACCAGGTAACATTCAGCAGAAAACACCAGCGGAACATGGTGGCCACAAACCAGGCATTCACAAAGCTCTCACCCCAGTAGTACATGGGTATGAGTGTAGGCAATATAAAGCAGGCCAAGGGCATCAGTATCATGTAATGTCTGGCATAAAGTACGACAGTTAAGTAAATTGTTTTATACAAAAAAAAAGCCAATATAAATCCTACTTCAGCTGGAACATGAGTATGGGATCAGTGCGCAAATCAGTTAGATCCAAGCCTTTGCCCTTGGCCACAACATCGGGATGCTTTTTGCACAACAGCCAGCCAATGTGCGAGAAGAAGAAACCACGCGTAGCATTATGTGGATCGGCATCAGTTTCTGAGAACTTATGATGCACACGATGATCTCTAGCCCAATGAAATGCTGCATCCTGAAAGGCTATGGTATTGAAAACAATCAATATCAAGCGCAATGGCCATTTGGCTTTATAAGAACGATGCGCCCATAGACGATGTGCGCCAGCCGTAATGCCCAAAACACCAACAGAGTAGAGCACAATGGCTAAAAGCAAAAAAAAACAAGTTAAAATGTAAATACGCATTCACTCAAAATGTTTACCAATTACTTACAAAACAGAACCGTTGCCCATTTGGCTTGAACAAAGAACAAATAGCCACCATACAGGGCGGCCAAATGCAAATAGCCAAATAGTAGAATATTGCGCCAGACTAATTTCAATTTGCGTTTCTCGGCTTTCTTAAATTGACGTATATCGGTGGCAAGCGCTCCATCGGCAGTTTCGGCTTCGCTTTCGAACAGCACTCCAGTCTGCTTGGAGCCAGGACCCAACAATTTCGACACAGTTTCCCCATCGTTGGAGCCTAGGGTATCGAGGTTGTTCGGCACTGTTACAGCGTTTGGCGGCATTTTTACGACTAAATGTAAGAAACGAAATTTTGATACAAAATTAAACCAAATGCCTTGCTGGTATGGAAAACAATTAATGCGCCTGTCTGTCTAATGAATATATTTCCATAGCCAACTGTAAGTCGAAAAAAAACAAAAAAAATTCGAAACGAAACGATAAAGATCCGGGTATAAAGTTCTGGCTGCGTTCTATATGCGCGCCAAAGTTGGTTTTGCTTTGATTGTAAATAAAAGGTGTCCCAATGGCATTGACGAAATGTATCTGTTGCGTAGAATTTTTTATTTTTCGGTTCTATAAAAATAAGATAAGCAAATCTTTTCATGGGATTTTATTTTATGCATGCACATTTGTAATCTCTTAGCTGATTTTACATGATCTCTATCGCTTTCGCAGTGGCACCAGCCAGTGAGTTGTGTACTCGGTATGCAAACACCCTATATCACAAACTATTGCCAGCATTTTGACTATTTACGCTAATTATAGTGCCATTTGTCGTACTATTACGACAGAGTTTAATGGTATTTATGATATACTTGGGTTAGACACGTCAACAGGTTGCATCTGCAAGCAAATGTAACAAAGCTTGCCGAAATTTCCGCCTAGAGGTAACAAGCGAGAGACACATTGATCAGGTTTTCTTCATCTGACTACAAATTGTAGAAATTTCGCATAATGTGCGGTTTCTAGTTGCACGACGCAATGCGTTCGATTCCGGTTCTATGAATGAACTGTACAACCGTAGAACGCACCTACGTTGCTTGAAAATTTGCGCAATTTCACCGATGTACAGCCAGGTACATAACTCTAGGATTAGGTTTCGATAAGAACTATCGAACACTTTGACCCATTTAATTGGATTAATATTACCTCCTACCTATTACCTATTACACATTATCGACCCTTATGTTGATAACAATATCAAGTAAATTAGCTTAACATTTGGAATATTGTTAACTATTTTACAGGTAGCGCTGTAAATTTCCTACTTTTTGAAAATATAAACTAAAATCGGCACTAATCCTACAATACTGCTTTAGATCTTAAATAAGCGTTTGATATAGCAATTACTACAGCTTTATGGCTCTTTGTTTCTCCTTGGTACTCCTGAGCATATACAATGTGCTACCGATTGTTGAATTGTTGTTAAGTTCAAATAGTAAAATTCAAGCCATAGTCTAAAAGTACAAACCTCCTTTTTGCTTCTGCTGGGAGCTTATATATAGTGCTACCGATTGTAAAGCTTAAGTTCAAATAATAAAACCCAAGTCAACCAACCAATTTTGGTGCCACTCTCTAGAGCACATCTGTTTGCCTGCAATATTTTTTTGTTCCTCGTTTAAATGATTCACGCGAAGTTGAAAGCAATTTCTGAATGCGAATTTTTTCTGCGACTACAAAAATAGATATTTGGGGTACAAAAGTTTTCAGTTGCATTTGAGAGTTCTCACACAAAAGAAAGATTTGATTTTAAAGCAGCAGTTTCTGGTCGTAGCTTTCTATAAGTAGTTGCGCGCCTTGGAGTGTTTTATCTCCCATTGGTTATCGAAGCTCGAAAAACCTGTAAATTTAAGGCGCTACAAATGACAGTAGCTTTTGAGTGACGTTTGCACAATGTATCTCTAAAACTTGGTATACCTTAAGCCAAAACGTTACGAATAATGAGACAAGTTCTATATGAGAATTGTCACTCCTGTAGGAATGCTACAAGTGGTTTTCAGAAAGTCGTAGTCATAAAAACAATTATGATTGGGCAAAGTAGCACTGTATCAAATCAGTGATGTTTGTTAAAAAATTTGAAAAAGTGCATAATACAGAAATATATCTACATATCCAAAGATTCGGCTCACAGCATTTTTACGTAATAATGTTGGGAAAGAGAACCGTGTGCTGTAGGTCTATTGTGAGTTGTAGGTCTATTGTGAGCTGTAGGTCTATTCTGAGCTGCAGGTCTATTCTGAGCTGCAGGTCTATTGTGACCTAATTTCGTTGTCGAAAACTGCTTCATTTATAAGTTTAGCTCAAGTCGAAAGCTATTATATACAAAGTCTGATGCAATATCAACAGCATTTAAATAAAAATTGAATAATACTGCTGATGACGCTAATGTTTTTACTGTAAATGATCAATTTACTGTATATAATGTTCTCGATAGAACTAAAAATAACAGCCCATATCTGGCTTAAATTTTAATAATTACATAAGAGAAATTTTCGTTCGATTTTAGCACTCGTTTTTAATTTTTGTATTCCCCTTAAACTGTCAACGCTTCAATGCATTTGGGGCGCTATATTCCATTAAGTTAATGATGATGAATATAGGACTTTACAGTCACGCCTATTGATATGCTAATTGCCTTTTGAGTTGACTTCATTTTTATAGAGTATGGATGTAATTTCGAAATAAATTTGTATCCCTTGCCAATGCTGTCATGAGCATGGGCATGTCAGCTGTATGCAGAGAACAGGGGCCTACAGTTTATAGCCGCATCCAAACGGCGGTGTCTTTAATCAATAAAGATTTACTTAGGCAAATAGCGTGTATATTTGCTTGCTATGTCAGACTTAGGCAAATACACAAAAGCTGCGGCGGGAAAAGGCATATCCGAGCTTTTGTTTTAAACGCGAATACGTAGTCCACACATAATTTTTTTAGTATGGACAAAAGGCCTAAAGATCTCTACATTGTTATAGTTTCAATAAAAGGCATGGAGATAACTTTTCTAATAGCTGTACAAAGAGCACAGGGATTCTATAGTTTAGAGCCGAATCCGTACAGCGGTGGCTTCAATTTATAGAAATTTTCCTAGGTAAATAGCGTCTATATATCATTGCTAGACAAATGCACCGAAGCACCGACTTTCCGATTTAGGGGCGAATACGCTACAACCACGCTACTGAGGCCCACTGATATATATGTGCATAGTTTTCATGCGATCTCTATTTTTGCAGATGCTTTCGTTTCCATATGTAGCAGAGTAATCTAACAACTGTTTAAGAAGCTGCGATGTCAAACACATTTTTGAATCTTTAACGTGGTGAAAATGGAGTTCCAAATGGAAACATGGTATTGGCAATATAAATTGTGTAATATTAATTCTTCAGTAATCAGTTATTAGAGCTACCCCTACACTAAGTTCAGTTGACTTTATAATTTAAAAATTGTAAAGTTAAGAAATATTCAATGAGAAGGCTTTTTTTATAATACAAAACTAAACCGTAACCCTAGACTGATAGGCTATAGATATTTATGGATAAATCCCTAACCTGATAGGCTCTAGATATTTATAGATATGAAAGAAGATAAAGATTTTTTATGTCTACAAGGAAAACTATATTTGTTGAAAAAACTTCCACGGTTAAGTGGACATTCCGTATACCAGATGGGTAAATTTTTTTTAAAAATATTAAATTTTTTCATAGTGTTTTTTGTTGCTTCAAGCAAAACTATATTTGCTGAGAATATTTATATGTTAAGTGGACCCGTCCCGTATACTGGGTAAAATTTTGAAAAATGTAGATAAAATTTTTTATTGATAAGAGTGTTTTGTAAAAAGAATAATAACTTTATTTGTCCAGAAAATGTGCGCGGTATGGGAAAATCTAACGGCATTCTCAACGGCATTACCTAAAGTGCTTCAAAACACTCACTCGCTATGAATTTAGAACAAACTACCTGTTGCAAAATGCAATATATTTGCTCGAAAATGCTGAAGATACAAATTTTTCTATCTATAAGAAAAACTACAATATATATGTCAAAAAGCAAAGGGAAAATGAAGTGCTATTGTCAACGACATTTGGTAAAATGTTTTAAAAGATTTACTCGCTATGCCTATAGTAACAACTACTGTGAGTGCTTATAGCAAATTATGTTTTAGTTTTCTTAAAAGCGCTTTTTTGCGAAATATTATGTATAAACCATATGTAGACATGTTTGTGCGGAAAGAGTATACGAACTTTGATGCTGCGATTCTTGTCGCTATCTTGCGCCGCCACTATTTGCTTCTTGCCGCCGCTCACGCCACTTATATATACATATATGTATGCATATGTATGTATGTACGATCTGTACATACATACAAACAACATAACACATGGCAGGGTGCCGCACAGCAGCCCGGCGTTGGCGGATCATGTGATAATTGCATGCCTTCAGTGCAAACAGCACAACACAACCTGCACTTGTTATTCAATTCAATTCAATTCAATCAAATGAAATCAAACTTTGCATTCAAATTTAAGTTCAATATTTCCAAAAGGGAAAATTTACATTAACAAACGCCACGTAAATAAATAGCGCAATCGGAAGGAAAATTTGCGCACTTGGCACATATAGCTGTCTATATGCTGATGTACATACATACATGCATGTACATACATCACACACACACACACGCGCATACATACATATATAACAGCTGTATGTGTTTCATAATTTATGTAGTTTATTTTTGCACTATTTTTGTTGTAACTGTAACTAACTTAATAAACTTTTGCAAATTTACACTCACGTTGCTTTTTTTTGTTTTTTTTTTAACTAAAATTAAATTTCAACTATTTTTTGCACTACTTTCACCATCAAATGCTCCTAAGTTAATGTGCTCAATTTCAGCACTTGCAGTTTTTTTATAAGACTTTTTCTCTGCAGCATTGGCCCTTTGCTGTGTGGCTCTCATACGCTGACGTGGTCTCGCTCTCTGTCTCACTCTCTCTCTCTCTCTTTTGGCAAAGAACTTTTATTTTACCGTTGTTTGCTTAGCTAGTTTCTCTTTGGCGCTTATGCTTTGTTGTTGTTCTTGTTGTTGCTTACCTTCTACTTGTTTTGTTTTGGCGGCTTTTTTACAATGATTCGCGCTTGTTGACTTCTAACTGAGCTATAATCCATTGACTGCTTTGGTAAGCGCTATTTATACTGGATTCTACGGCTACTTTGGCTGCTACTGTGCATCCTTATCAGATTATTTTAAAAAATTAATACATACATAGATTCATGCGCAGGTGGGGTGAATTTGCGTACCTCGGGTAATACGCCTTTGATTAGAGATATTATGTTGTTATCAGTGACTAGTTCTTGAAGTGTTCACTTGTTAATTGAGTGCCATAAATCCATTAGGGCTATTTTTTCGTTTTCGAGCTACCAAAATAATCTCAAACAATATGTAATGTTTTTTAAAAGTCAAATATTGAAATGAATGTGTTGTGCCTAAGTGCTGATCGTGAAATGTGTGAATAAATATGTATAACTTTTAGGACAAGATTTTGTTTTTAGAGCGTTATTTTGTAAATCGATAATTTCTTTTTTTGAGCTATGTTTTATGTCGTTAAAAACTCAAGTATACAAACTAAAGTGTTGTTCTTATGTGCTAATCATAAAATGTAAAAATTTTGTACTGCTTTAGAGCGTAATTTTGCGTTTTAATAGATTATTATTATTTTTTGTTGAGGTACCTAAACCTTTAAAGATTATATACATATATTTTTCAGAAACTCAAATATTCCAATGTTGTATCAATATTATGACAGGATTTTGTACTGTCTACAGACCCCAACGATTTTTAAGGCTTAAGATAAACACATATTTTCAGATCTTGCCAAAATATTTCCAGGACTGCAAGCCTGGAGCTAGATAATGGATTTTACAAAACCCACACAACTTTTAAATCGATTTTAGTGCTTGGTACTTAAATTATTGCTAGGTAAGCAAATATTTACGTGTTACATGTACATATTATGCATTCAACTTTAGCATTTTATAGAACCTAAAACCTCGATCAATTTAACGCTTTCGATTCTTGCGGCGCCAGTAGGCACGTCTTGAACCGCCAATGGTCTGCGCGTATCTAAAATCCTAGCCAATACCACGGGAGCTCTTGCCAGCGGAGTTTAAGCCGCGCAGCTCACAATGGATGACGACGGATGGCGTTGTGATTTATGTATATCAATCAAGATAACTTTAAAACACTTGTAGGAAGCATTCTGAGTAACCCACCAAGTCTGCGACCAACGCGTTCCTAGGCAATAGATTGCAAGCCAAGATATGGCTTCAATTGGTTGACACCATGGCTCTTGGGTTTGCCCTACGCCCCTTGGCACTGGTCGCCAAACACGAATGTTCTAAATGACAAAACCTTGCTTGGCGCAACGACTTGCCTTATCCGGGCGAGTGGGTACGGGTGTGCGTTGCAACTTGGACAATTGATGGTATCGCCAGATGCAAATAAGCGTATATCACTCTGCTTCTTTCTATAGAGCTCTTGCAGTTACTGGTAGGGCCCTGTTGCCAATGTGTTCTTACAGACCTTTTAAGTCGATCAAATTAAGAAAATTTATATATATTTTAAAAATATTTAACTGCTTTCAGCTACAAATAATGCGGCGCATGCGGAATAAGCAAGAACTTGTGTTATATTGCATATCTTCCTATACATTTTTACAAGAGGCTTGTGTATTTTAATTTTTGGAAGATTTGCACTTTCGTGCCCATTGTACTTAACGTATAATAATCCAATAACTCTATGTTTTACTTCAAATTCGAATTTGCTAATCTAAAACTTGGGAATTTAAATGTTTTTTTTTTTTTTTAAATAAAACGCATGAAAATTAACATTGCGATTTCGACATAAATACTTAAAAATAAAATTGAACATCGATATGGAGTGTTCTTGTGGGAAACACAATCGAAATCGTCCCTTTATTATAATAATGAAAGATTGACAGAACTAGCAGATATTATTGTTGGATGAGATTTGCACAGCGACTTACCTGTAGGTCTATTGTATCCTCAAGAATTAATAATACTTTGTTCTCACTGCGTAAAAATTCACAGAAATGGACTTGCCATGTAAATATTAAATATATGATATATAAAGCACAGTGGGTACTAAATATACGAAAAGAAACTATCTGCAAAAATATACATATAAAGTATTAAAACGAAATATGAAAATTTTTGGCATATAAGATTTCTACTATTCTCAATACTAAAATAATGTATCGGAGATCCGGTGAGCCTAACAGCACTGAAGTATTTGCCTAGGCATACCTAGGAAAATCTCTATTTTATTGTATGATAGAAAGTTGCTTTAAACAAACGTTAAAAAAGCTGTAACTTATTTTCAACTAATTATAAACTAGACAAAAATTATAGGCAATTTCGTCATGGTAGGGCTGAGCATAGCGATAACTCAATGTCTCTCTCCAGCTGCTAACTACTAGTTTCCAACTAGTAACTATTAAGATGCGACTTGGATTATCTAAATAGCACGCCTTCAATGAATGCAACGAATTAATTTATTGACTATCTTAAAACTTTTGATTAATTTGCTCAAAAATAAAACAATCAACTAAAAGCAGCTGCAATTCTATGCCATGCGTACATTTCTATTTTAATACGCTTTGTAATCTCAAGTCCCTTATTTGTTTATTGGAAATACTTCGCTTTAAATTGTTATATCTGTAGATTACAAAGTTTTCGGTCAGTGAAGCCGTAGTAAAAGCTATATCTTTTGATAAGACTTTCAATTGGATATCATATCAGTTATTAGTCTAGACAGCTGAGTTAGACGTGCGCGCACTGCTACCTATTTTTGTTCATAATTTCTATATATAGTAATCTTGCACATTTCAATAATAACCTACTTTATTTAGGCAATTACGCTACTTAATGGACTTCCTCAGCTATTAGATTATTATTGTTATTATGCCCGTTGGCTACATTTGCACTTTGAGCGGCACTTGGTAGACGTGGATTTTTAAGTGGATTTATCAGAAATGCTAGGCAAAGTGCTCTCTGACACAGTAGTTCAAGGTACACTCAAGAATAACAAATGTTTAATCTCTTACGACTAGACGGAACACGTGAGTCACTGAGTGTTCCGACTACATTATAAAAACATTTTAACAATGTGTATAACTTTTAATCAGAAACCATTTCACTTGCGATAGCCTCACGACTCGCCAACATTTCCAATCGCATTTCTAGCGCCGTCCATAAAAATGCGCTGCGGCATGTCTTATTAACTTTTATACAGCCGTAGACAGCGGCTACAATAATTACAAATTCCCGAAGCTGTTACTATAATGAGTATATTATTTATTGTCATTCTAATATATCACGCACGCACTCCTGTTCGACACGCGTTATTTCTAGCAAATGTATAGTATGTCCGCCCATAAACTCCATTAGATCTACGCCGGATTGCTTGCCCACCTCATCAATGTTAACAGGCAAGGCGTGTAGTTTCCACTTTTTAAGCAGCGCTTCAATGGACCAATCGGCGCTGCGTTCCTGATATGTAAATATAAATTTGGCACCACGATTGCGCTCCAATAGAAATGCTATGGTTACAATAATGTCCTCAAATACGCTGGGATCATAGAAACAGTCCGCTGCTATAATCAAATCCAAGGCTGGCAAGCGAAACACGCTGTTTAACAGCAGGCCCCAGCTAAGGCCTACTACATCTATGTCTTGGCCTGGCTGCAATTGATTTATATTGCATGCCCTGCGTATGTGTGCCAAGGACTTGGGTAAAATGCAATTGTCACTAAGTACTACTTGTGCGCCACACTTGGCACTAAGTATGCCCGGCAAAGCTGTGCCACAGCCTAGTTCGAGTATGCGCTTGCCAGCTAATTCCAGACGGCGTTCCCACAGAAAATATGCCAAAACGGGCGCACATGGCCAGGTGTAAAACGAGTAAGCGCCTTGCAGCAGCTGTGCATAAGAGGTTTTATTAAGTTTGAGTTAAATAATATTTATTTTTACAGTGCTACCTCAGGAATTTTTACTTCCAAGCGTTCTGCATTATTTTCGGCTACGCTGCTCTTAAATATAAATTTGCGCACATGCTCTGCAGCTGCATCGCTCTTTGCGGCTGCCACAATTTCATTTTCCTCAGCGGCGCCGTTCATGTGCAAACGCATTTTCACTCACACATTCGTGTATAAATAAATAATAGTCTTTTGAATTTATTAAAAACACTTTTTGTTTGGAATTTTACTTTTGTTTACAACCTGTTGCAAGCTAGAGATGGCCAACAAAAGCGATATCAGCTTTGTTGTGTAGCAATCGATTTGCGATAATTAATTCTCGATAAATGTGCAGTTGCTTATGTTAAGTGTTTTATTATTATTTCAATAAATAGTTTTTACAAAGTTACATGGCTCAGTTTTTAACTGTTTAGATGAAAACAAGTAACTATTTATCCTTTGGTTGATCTGGTTTGTTTGGTTTCTGGCTGTCATCGGACTTTTTGGGCTGTTCAGCCTTGGGCGGCTCTGGTTTTTTGCTCTTTTTTTGTTCCTTTTCGGCTTGTTTCTGTTTTTCAGCCGCCTCTTCTTGCTGTTTTTGTACTTCCTTCTGTGCAGCCGCTTGTGCTATATCATCATCATCCCAATCGGCCATGGAACGATCACGCTTTAGCCAGCTATGTGTTGTGTCTGCCTTGAAGGCTATACAAAATTTGTTTATAATTATTGTAAACAAAAATCAATAATCATAAAACTTACTCTGATTAAACCACTTTATGCCATTCTGCATGTCCTCTATAATCTCACGTGAGGTGTACATTACTTCATTCTGCACAGCTTGATGGAAGGAGGTAGATTCAAATGCCGCAGAGTAAATTGAATTGCGATCATGATTTAAAGAACGTTGTGAGAATTTCGACAGGCAGGTGGCCAATTCTACAGCATTACCCAGTGCAGTGCCTGTGGGCACTATACGATTAACCAGTCCAATATTATGTGCTTCTTGAGAGCCTACTGGGCGTCCTGTGAGTATTAAATCTAGCGCTCGTGACAAGCCAATCATTGCAGGCAATCGCGCAGTACCACCATCAAGCACAGGTACGCCAAAGCGACGATTGAAAAACCCTAACACAGCTGACTCCTCCATGACACGCAAATCACACATAAGCGCTAGCTCCAAGCCATTGGCAATGCAATAGCCATTAATGCCGCAAACAACTGGCTTTTTGATTTGACGTCGCGTCGGTCCAACCGAGCCCTCGGGTCGCATAAGCAAATCCACACTGATGTTTTCACTCCCATCAGTGCCAATCTCTAGCAAATCGAATCCGGAACAAAAGGAACCACCCACACCGTAAAGCACGGCTACCGACGAGGTATCGTCTGCTTCAAATGCGGCAAACGCCTCACAAAGCTTGGAAGCGGTGTGCGAATCTATGGCATTGCGTTGTTGCGGACGATTTATGCCAATCAATGTGATATTTTTATCTTTCTCAACAAGCACAGTGTTTTCTGGAGCTGCCGCTTTTGCCTTTGGGTCACTATCTGCCATAAACGCACATTTTGTGAAATTTACATTATGTCATGTGTTTGTTATAAAAATTATGCTCACCCTTGCACACTGCATTTGTGGTAGCTACACTGCGGCGCAGCTGCCGAGTCAGTTGAGTTGTAACTTTGCGCAACATTATTGTAAATTTAAGCACAGTAGGTGCATAAACTAAATTACTATTTTACAAATTAAATTTGACTTAACAAATTTCTGCAACAAAGCTGCCGTACAAAATAAAGTTAGTTGAGTGCTGCCAGCATATGTGATTATTTTGTTATCGCAAGTAATCGCTTATCGATAGAGACTAGGCTTTTGCGCGCTTTATGTGCCCCTGAAAGCTCACTGAATTTTGGCGCAGCAGCAGACGCAAATATGAAAGAAATGCCACGAAAAGGCCCAATTGCGCTCAGTTTGAGTTTTTGTGAAGAAACGAACGGTTGTGCTTTTGGAGCTTGTTCCGTCGAACGCCAAAAGTCTAATCAGCAAAACCAGCGGCGGCATTAGGCCTTTTTCAAGTTTGTGTCTGGTGTTTCGTGTGTGCATTGTCAGCAGCGTCGTTGTCGTCGTCGTCATAGTACAGTACAGCAGTATACTATGTATCACCTGAAGACTTTGGCACGCCAGGGCGCTATGCGCCAGCAGGAGTTGGCCACCTTGGCCAAAGCATTGCCCACTGCCGTTATGCATAATCGTAGCTATGCTACTGAGCATCAAATACCAGAGCGCCTTAAGAATGTGCCCACTGCCAAGGATCCACGTTTCTTCGATATGGTTGAGTATTTCTTCCATCGTGGCTGCCAAATTGCCGAAGAGCGTCTGATTGATGAAATGAAAGGCAAGGACTCAATTGAGGAGAAAAAAAAGAAGGTTAAGGGTATTCTTATGCTTATGCAACCCTGTGATCATATCATTGAGATTGCCTTCCCATTGCGTCGTGATTCGGGTGTCTATGAGATGATTACCGGCTATCGTGCACAGCATAGCACACATCGTGTACCAACCAAAGGCGGTGAGTAATCCCAAATATGTTTATGTATATATGTGTATGTGTGTGTGGGCTGCAACATGGCATCCATTTTCAACAGTTGGGCTCTAGAATATAAAATTGATTTTTCCGCAAAAAACTATTGACATTTTGCCGCTTTTTACTGCATAAAAATTATGTAACTGTTGTACGACAAATATGCCGCGCTGTCCGCACGCCGCCCCCTTGCGCCAAGCACACCCATTCCATGCGCATACTCCGCATTGTTTACATAAATGTGTACTTGATGAGACCACCATGTTTGGCTGCAACTTGCCATAATTGCATAAGTTCCATACGATATCCAAACCTTTCAAGTGTTTAGGCGTACATAAGTGCCATATCTGACCTTGTCTAGGTGCTATAGGAACCAACCAAACGCTCCCCCAAAACAGCCCACTGCCATATGTTAGGCTGCCAAGAATAACATAACTTAAGCATTTTTTGCAGTACAAAATTTTGCTTTCAAGGAAAATTTCTTGCTTAAAGCTGATATTTCTTACGTTGTTGTTTTCGTCGTGCCTCAAATCTATTTTTAATAATACTTGGCTGTTTATTTTGTTTTATTTATTTTTCTATTGGAACTAGAACAGCAACAAAAAGTACAAGTTGTGCGCACAGTGGGTCAAATGTTATGAAATTTGGGGGCGGTGTCGTGCTTACTTTGAAAATCAATTATGTACATAAATCGATAATCGATAGACTTGAATTAATCGATGTAACCAGTGGAAATTCTAATATTTCATGCCAAAAGCCAAACTAAAGTAAAATTTTGTATCGAAAAATCCGCCAATTGCATACAAATTGTAATATTTTTATTGATTTATTAAGAGCAATAAAAGCTAGATTATGCGCTTGTTCAACTAAAGTGTGCCGATTTATAGCACTGCTAGATAATGGCAGTACATACAGTTGAGGTTTCAACGTATGTATTGTAACTATGTATACTTCTTATAAACTTTTAAAGAATTTCCTTGAAATATGCAGTTGTTAACGCCGCTTATCAATAAAACACTTGTCTAAAATTATGAAAAAATTTCAATTTCTAAGGCGTGCGCTTTGTCTTATCGCTGACCTTCTAGCTGGCAAAATAAAATCTAAAATTGTCAATTGACTTTAGCTATAAAATATTTGTTGACGATTACGGCACAAACGTACTATATAGTACCCCAGGCTTGGCAACAATTTGCCGGTATTAGGGCTGCACGTTGCGGAATGTGCTGCAAAACTGTTGAGGCATTGTTTTCAAGTTTATCAAGCGATTTCCAGCGCACTACTTACTTAGTCATGCAATAACACATTAGGCGTTGTTTTCAACATATTTATGATATTGTTTTCGTTTCAATTAGTTGCCATTTATAAGTTTAATTGTGCTATTTGTTGTTTTTAGCTGCTGTATTTTTTTTGGAGGAGCGTGCTATCACGTGTTGTTTGCTTGATAAAAGATTGCCAAGAAAATTATTATAAACAAGTTGTGCGATGCGGCTGTTGCCAAGCCCGCTTTTGTTAGCCGGTTTAATGGCACCAGGCCTTGCCTTATAGCGGCTTTAGTAACATTTTCACTGAATTTTGTTAATGTTTTATGCAAATATTTTTTAGCTTACGCTCACGTTCTCTAATTTATTAAAAATTATGTTTTTTAAGTAGCTTATTTTAGCGCAAATACTAAAGCTGTATAATATAACGCTGTTCTAATTAATGTTAATTGATTAACTTTTTGTGTATTTAAAATGCTAGTAACTTTTAAAATTTTCATATTTATATCGACTCAAATGACTTCATATATGTACATATGTGCTATATGCAAACATTTAACTGCTGACTGACTGACTGACTGTATACACAATATTCAGTTAAAATTACTTTTTATTGACGACTTTGTACATACATATGTACAACGTGTATATACATTTCGTTGCCATTAATTTGAGAAAACTTTTCGTTTTTTTTTTTTTTTTTTGGCAGACAATAACTGGTTTGCCGGCTTTGTTTGCCGCTGCCGCTGCTGTTGTTGTTTCTTGTTTTTATTGTTCACGTGATGCTCACGTTGCTCACATGTTGCGCATTTTTGAGACACTGTGCAGCAGCTCTTTTTCTATGAACTTTGGGCACTTTCCACTCATTGTACTTGCTGTACATTAGAATATTATTATATAGCAGAGTCTTGCTTTCCATGTCGTTGAACTGCACACAAACAGTATGGAAGCTAATTAAATTGTTTAAGTGATTAGTGCCGAGCTTAATTAGTGTATCATGCGCGACTCTTCAGTTTACAAGCTCTAATATCAGTTCTAGTTCGCTTTGTATTCGATTTAATCGAAACTGCGCCACTTAGCTCTAGATGGGCTTCATAAACTTTATTTAAAAGTTCTTTGAAAGTTTACTAGGGTGTAGTCAGTTATCTCTATAGATACGACTATATTCAAAGCTGGCAATCTACATTGTGTTGTCCTGTACACATTCACTGCATTCACACTATTGAAGTTATTTACGTTATCTTCAGAAAACCATTAGAATTATAGAAAAAAAAAACATTTTTTACCTAGCTGCACTACGAGAGCTATAGGATTTACTTCGGCTTTGTTACAAGTTTGGAAATACTAAGAAAAACTTCTACAAGCTCTATTTCTTTGCATTTAAATCTTTACAAATGCCTGATTATTATATCAACCAAAATGCAACAAAATGTGCAAAAACTTAGAATTTTCTGACAATTTAGCCCTATGTTGATAGCTTCAAAATTTAGGCCGGTTTTTTTCTGAATTTGTTCGGTGTTCAATACTAAAAAACAACACTACCCTGCCTATATTATTTCCATGCATTTAACTTTACTGAATTGTTTACCATATCTTCAGAAAATCAACAAAATACAATCAGAAGAAAAAACTAATTCTTTAATGCGAGCTATAGTATTTACTCCTATAGGGGATTAATATTTGAAAAAAAAACTAAGAAAAAATCCTGCAACCTCTATAACTTTGCATTACATTTTTTTCTATGAGAGCTTTGATATTCCGTACGGCTAAGTTCCAGTTTAGTTAAGTTATTGGGAATATGTACTATATAAATTCTCCTCTGAATTTAAAACTATTAAATTGCTAGAAAACCTGCAGTTTCTTATATTATCATAATAATAAATAATATTAAATAATAATAAAGCGGACTTAAAAAAAATATATATATAAATTATTTGACCAATTTATTCAATGGGAAATAGAAGATATAGCCAACCGATTTTAACCGAAGTTAAGCCATTTTAATCAAAATTTGATTACAATTTATTAATAAACAAATAGTTATCTATATATTTATTATTAAACGCCCTAAATCAGTCAGCTAGGTTAGTCACTCAACTCAGATATTAATAATCTGAAAAGTTGGTTGCTTTAGTTCTAATTATCTCTGAGATATAGGACAGATTTACAGACTGTCGGCCAAGTATGGGTAAATGGTATTTTTTATTCACGCCGATGTCACTGTAGCTTACTTTAAGAGCAACTTCTTTTATGAATTTCATAAATTTTCAAATTGCAGAAACCGCATATACTCCTTCAAACGGTAACGTTTGAGGAACCAAATTCCAATGGAAAAAATTTCATCTTGTTGACTATGACTCAAACTTATATTTTTTAATCTGTGTCAAATTTCGTTGCTAAGCGATTTCCGTCACATCACTAAATTAGCTTTAATTGGTCACAAGACTGACATAATCCCTTAATCGAAACAAGTATCCGATTTGTACATGTGCTAGCCACTCGAAATGCAGCTGATAAAGTTGCTTCCATATTGAGAGCGCCTACAGCCGGTTATAAGGGGTGTACTTCCACTATATATAAACATGATATACATGATACATATAACGCTTCGATGTCAACAAATACGCTTTGTTTACCAACACATAATTGAAGTACTTACATATATGTGAAGCGTCAGTTTGCAGTTTTATACGAATGAGTTGTGTCAATTGTGAATGAAGTATTTACATATTTAGTTAAGACTTACATATCTCAAGTACATCACATATTCGTGCTAATCCATGATAGAGTAGGGATTATGTGGGTAAAATAGACGTGATTTGGTGTAAGGTTTACTGAAGCTTTACTGTAGTCACGATTTTGCTTGAATTTGATCTATAACTATATCTCAAATATGCAAATATTTGAGTTCGATTTTATGGAGTCTTGCTTTGGATATTCTTATATTTGTGGATCTTACAAATCCTTAAGTCGTTAAGAGTTTTGCTTGTAGATAATACGAGGACTGTATTTTTGTAAAGGGAAACAATTTTTCTAATATATTTGGATCTCACAGCCTGAAGAGTTTGTCCATTATTTTAAGTGGAAATCGTTTCGTTTTCGAAATATTTAAACGCCGAAATATTTCCATGAATCTCAGCTCATTGTCTTGTAAAATCAGACGTTTCTAATGTTTTTGAGGTCCAAGGGAATATGCACTTTGAACGTTGGAGTTAAATTCGGGTATGGGAATAACTAATGCTTAGTGATTGCCTGTGTTGTCAGCGCCTCAAAGAAGGAGCATGCGGATATATGTATTGAGGAAGTACAGGGATCTACCGAATCGGAAGGAGCATGGTGTCTTTAAATAAAAATAGGTTTCATTTGTCTTAGCGAAAACGAGACGTCAGTTACCGACTATGTTTGATGTTTGGTTCGGTTTTGAAAAGTCTTGTTTTGGATTTTCTATGTTTGAATTTATAAGTCGTTAAGACGTGTGCTTGTAGTCCGATGAGCTATTATTATAATGAGAATAGTTTTATCGTCGAATATTCAAGCGTCGAAATTCTGTAACTATCTTGTAAAATTGACGTCTCTAGTGCATTTGAGGTTCTTTATAACTGGGGAATACCTTTTTTTTTCCCTTATTATTCCGCTTGGGAACTTAGGGCCTCTACAAGAGCCTTCCATCGAACCCAATCTTGCGCCGTCTGATTAGCTCTGTCACATGTTGTGTTCGCCTGGGTCAGTTCTTGGAGGATGGATCTTCTGCAGGTCGCCTTGGGTCTACCGATCCGTCTACTGCCTTGTGGATGCCAGCTATCACTATCTGCAGTTTCTCCATTTCTTCCTCGAACTGTGCTAATCTTGATGGTTCCTTAAGATTTCTATTCCATTGTCCTATTCGTGTCCGTTTTTGAAAATGCCTATGGACGTCATCGAATTTGGGGAGCCGTATATGTTTTAATTCTCTTATGTTGGTTTCTGTAATCTGTTGAGTTCAGATGCGACTAGTATATAGGAATACCTTAAATTAACTAAATGTTGACGAATATCCAGTTTAAAGATTAGTTGGGTTTTGGAGATAACTCCATTCTTATAGGGTATGGGTATAACTTAATAAATAATGTTCAAATCTTCCCTGTGCTGTCAGCGTTTCAAAGAAGCAGGGAATACAGCGAGCTACCGCATCCGAATGCCGGTGTTGCCTTTAAGTAATAATGGGTTTAATTTGTCTAAGCAACATGATGTCCTATGTTCAACATAGGAGATGAAAACTTTTATGTAGTTGACAAAGTTGACTATTATTAAATATATGTATATATCCAGCACTTAATTTAGTAAATGAAAACTATTATGAAGTACACAGAGATAGCGAAATATTGCACGGATTTGCTACAAAACATCTAAAACTTATAAGATTTACACGTACCGAAGTAGTGAATATTTTCATGCAAGTTTAGCTTGACAAGTTCGTTAACTTAATCTTTCTCCGTTTTTGCAAAATTTCCCTAATAGCATAACATTTTGCAAGCGTATTATGTAAATTCTCCATAAAAAACAGCACGTAATCATAAAACGAAAAAAAACAAACGAAAAATCCCCTAAACACCCAAAAAAACAACGGCAAAAACGTATACGAAAAATCAGTATTACCAAATCCCACGCAAGCAAAAAAAAATAATAAAAATAAACGATACAAAAATAAAAAAAAACAAGAAACGAAAAAAAGTTCGCACTTAAATGTTTATCAGAGGCCAGAAACGTCATGGCTAAAATTCTAGTCAGCTGACTGACTAGCGTCAACTGGTTTGGTCCGTTCTACGCGATTCGCTGTTGCCAATGGCTTATATAGTGTGGCCGTCTATGTAGTATATAGTATATAGATAGCAGCAGATCGAACTACAATACATACATGCGTGCCTCTACACGCCCCACTCAAAACACGAGCGAGCCCCCAAATCAGAAACTAATACCAAAAACAACTTATCGCGCTGATAGTAACAAAAAAATAGATTCCAAAATATGCCTACAAAACTAGCATATTATATACCTATTATATAGTCGCATACTATGACGATGGTAATAAAATGTGTAAATAAACGACAAAAACATATTTTTCAAATCGAGCCTAAATAGATTTCTATAAAGATACGCCCCAATATGTTATACTACAAACATGCGCCGATATCGACACTTTTTTTTATAGAGTTCGTAGTCTGTTGTTTTTCTGTAATTGTACCGACAGTTCCAGCACAAGAAATTATTGTTTTCTTTTATGTTTTTTGCGTAGCACCAAAAATAAATGCGAACTGAAAAAACAAAAAATAAAACTAAAGACAAACAATTGAGTTTTTTTTTGGTCACGAAAGCTTTGGCAATTAAAAAAATATTTGCTGTTGTTATGCGCAGTACAGTCTCAGAGTCAGCTCATTTTGACGAATACCTAGCAGAAGCAGCAGCAGAGCAGAGAGCAATAAATATTTATTTTTTTTTGCCATTTTTAAGTTTCTTTTGCAATAGAATTGAAGAGTTCTTAATGATTGGCAGACAGGTTTTGTTTTGGACCATCGTATGGAAACTATAGGAACAAGTGATTACCATTCGGTGTTTGTCGTTAAGTTCGGACGTGCTCAAAAAAATGTTTTTTTTGCCAAAAACTAATTAAGTTTTACGATTTTTTTTTAAAGGGGCTCGTCCCAGCATACAAATTTATGAACTTAAGAAGAATAAGAACGTGGAACTGCTATAGAAACCGTAAGGCGCAGCTTTGTGCGGATTTCAGTATTTAATATATAGATATGATTATGAAATATATCCATTCCTTTAGTATATAAATATGTGTACTGTACTTCAGGTCGTTTTGAGATGGTTGGTATGCCTCGTCGGGTATGATAATTATTTGATGCATAAATGTGCTTCACTCTGATCGTTTTGAGATGGATGGTATCCCCCTTGGGAACGTGGACGCTTTCTTTGGCAGTTCTCGATTGAGTATTCAATATATCTGAGATATATCAGATCAGAAAAGAGACATTCCTTTCATATATAAATATGCCTACTGTGGTTCAGTCAGGTCGATTTGATATGAGTGGAATTCCTCTTCGGGGATGTGGACATAGCCGACGTTGGTAGTTGTCGATTAAGTATGAAATTTATAGATTTAAGAGACGTTCCTTTGATATATAAATTTGCTTACTGTGGTTCAGGCAGGTCGTTTTGAGATGAGTGGAATCCCTCTTCGGGGATGTGGACATTGGTAGTTGTCGATTAAGTATGAAAATTATAGATTTGAGAAGAGACGTTCTTTTGATATATAAATATGCCTACTGTGCTTCAGTCGGGTCGTTTTGAAATGGGTGGTATTTCTCTTCGGGATCGTCAACGCCTTCGTTGGGTATTGTCCTACTCGTACGCCGTCGTACATAAATGGAATATCCCACCTGGCCTCACCTGGCCTGTCGGCGTCGCCTTACCAAAGCTCGACTAGCAAATATAAGATCTTACAACTTGCATGCTTCTTTATATTATATTGGAATAAAAACCTTTTTATACCTTCAAATTGCATTTTTCTTTGAAATTTATTTTTGTCTCTAATTTACCTGTATAGAGAGTATAAGACTTGGCCGTGTCACCATCACAATCAATTAGAACGCTATTATCTTATAGCATTATTTGATTCTAGAACCATTTGATCGGTTCCATAACTCTGTATATTCAAAAATTGAGGCGAGGTGAAACTTGTGCATATTTAAATGTCAGGCAAAGCTTTGTCAAGTTTCAAGTTAAAATCTTAAAAAGCTGAAAATTTCGTAGAGATTTTGAGTAAGATATCGAGTTGATTTGGTGAACTTCAACTGCTTCGTAGAATTTGCGCATCGGATGGTCAAGTTTGATGAGGCTAGTTCGTTTGGCCTCTGAGATCTGAGCACTACCTTTCTTCTGGCCTTCCGTTTGCATATATTGTCAAACCCTAATAACCTTTTTGTTGCTATGATGACCAGATATAGTAATACTAAATGCTAGGTAAAAGGTACTCGGAGAGGTCTCATTCATGGTCTCCAAGATCTGGGTGAGCATACGGACAGACGGATCGCTTCCCGAACTGCGCTTCCTTCTTGCCTTCTGCTTGTATATATTGCACAACTCTTATATACTTTTTGAGCTGTATGGTGGGTACAGGATACAATCTTTTCGGATTCGTTTATGCTCATCCTATTGTGCACCAACTGGAACGCACAAAACTTGTTTCAGTAGTGGACAATCGAAGCTTTGTTAGGGATCCCCAGTGTTGCTTTTATAGATAAATCCTTGCAAAAAAAAAGCGAGGGCGTTTATCCAACTGAATTTCTTTTTGGATCAGACTTTTTCGGCTCAGCTGTAGAAAACCTAACACCGAAAATAGTTATGCCCGTATTAATCAGAGTGCTGATAGCAAAATTTTAAGACCTTTTCACAGTTAAGTGCTAGGAAGTTGCTTATCTTATCAGGCAACAATTTAAGACCTTTAAAGATATAAATGTTACACCCAAAACGGGCTAAACAAATAAAGATAAGTTCTATTATTTTTATGTTGGTTACGCAAATGCTGCAAGCTGTACAACACGAGTCCACCTTCTATGACCCAAACGACAATATGGATCATGCAACAATTGTAAAACACGTGCAACATGCAGCCAAAAATTGTTTTGCCAAACTATTTGGGTTCTTAACTTTTGCTTTCGAAACATTCTGCATATGTGCGGCGGCATGACACACAATTGGGTGGAATATTTTTAGACATTGTCAATTGGATTTAATCCAAAAAAGAAATGTCTAGCTAGAGCTAGATAGATGAGTGAGTGCTTGGGACATGCAATGTACTTTCAAGGTTTTCTGCCAGACAAAGTGGCGAAATGACTTGGCCCAATATGCCACACCTGTGGCATTACGTATACGTAATATCTGAAAGAAAATGTCACTTATTATGCAATATCACTTTCAGGTATTCGCTTCTCGTTGGACGTCTCACGTGATGAGGTTAAGGCCCTTTCCGCTCTGATGACATTCAAGTGTGCCTGCGTTGATGTGCCGTTCGGTGGTGCCAAGGCTGGTCTTAAGATCAATCCCAAGGAGTACTCCGAACATGAGCTGGAGAAAATTACACGCCGTTTCACACTTGAGTTGGCCAAGAAGGGTTTCATTGGCCCTGGCGTAGATGTACCCGCTCCTGACATGGGCACTGGCGAGCGTGAAATGTCCTGGATTGCCGATACTTATGCCAAGACTATTGGACATTTGGATATCAATGCACATGCTTGCGTCACTGGCAAACCCATTAACCAGGGTGGTATTCATGGTCGCGTCTCGGCCACCGGTCGTGGTGTTTTCCACGGTCTCGAGAACTTCATCAACGAGGCCAACTACATGAGCATGATTGGTGTGTACTATTGTTGGCATTTATTTTGGTGACTCAATTTATGTAAATACTTTGCTTTCTAGGCACAACTCCCGGCTGGGGCGGCAAGACCTTTATCGTGCAGGGCTTTGGTAATGTCGGTCTGCATACCTGCCGTTATTTGACTCGTGCTGGTGCCACCTGCATTGGTGTCATTGAACATGATGGCACACTCTTCAATCCCGAGGGTATTGATCCCAAGCTATTGGAAGACTACAAGAATGAGCACGGCACCGTTGTCGGCTATCCCAATGCCAAGCCCTACGAGGGTGAGAATCTGATGTTCGAACCGTGCGATATCTTCATTCCAGCCGCCGTTGAGAAGGTCATCAACAGCGAGAATGCGCACAAAATCAATGCTAAGGTGGGTTGTGAAAATGTTTGACGGGGAATTCCGGAAAGTTGCTAATTGTGTGAAATTTTCTTGATCAATATTTTCAAGAAATAAAATTTAGGGAGTAAGCTCGTACCAAGTAAAAGAAAGAGAGGCCCAACATATGCGACTGATACTCTCGAAATAAAAGGTTATTGTTGATTAGAAGTTTTGGAAGTAGTTGCGTTTGAATTTTAAAGCAATCTGTCTAATATTGTAGAAAGCGGTGCCTAAAGATCTTAAAGCTGTACGGGTAAAGAACTACGTAGTATAGAAAGTATGAACTGTGTTAAAATCTTAGATTGTTTATGTTTCGCATTAAGTTTAATGTAAATCAAATGTATTCTTAGCTTACGAGGTTAATTTTACAAGAGATATCTAGGAATATAGAAATACTAGAAATAGCACAAAATTAAACGTAAATTTGCATATATAGAACCTTACGATGCCAGACTTTTATGAATCAGTAGTAAACTCCGCAAAAAGATCTTCCTTGTCTTGCAACAATTTTTTTTTTTCGTACCTAATTGTAATATTGCTATAAACTTAGTCTGTCTAGAATTTCTGTCTCATTTTCACTATTTTGAATCGAAAGAAGAATTCAATGCAGTAATATATTTCTCTCAAAGACGGTTCTAGTACACTTGTCTCCTAAGAAACATATTTTTAATAACTCGCAGCTAAGTTTACGATAACATAACTTGAAAGCCGATTTGCTCTATGGTGATACCCGTTAATCTTATTTATATGTCGATAATCTGAAATGGGTTTTTAATAGTTTTCGACTGATTTCGTACGGAATCAAGTTTTGGAACATGAGTATATGTTATAAGTTATATATATCATGCAATTTATCTTTCGTTATTGTTGTATATTATGTATTGATACCCGCTAATCAATTTTAAATATCGTTTATCTGAGATCGATTTGCATTGGGTACCGCCGTTGATCTTCGAATCTTTATAGAGCAATGCTAATATATATTAATACTCGCTAATCTTTTCTAGATATCGTTAATTTGAGATCATTTTTTAATAGCTTTTGAGTGGTTTTGTATTATGACTTATTTAGACATTATAAAATTAATCTTTGGGAATTGTCGTTCTGTACGAGAACACAGTGTGAAGTGCTATAAACTCTAATTTAAGCCTCGGGTACCGCTTTTGGTCTTCGAATCAGACACTTAAGCGCTATACTAGAAGTTTCCAACTATTGTCTTAAACGTGTTGTATCTATACGTAGAAGCTTCCAACAATTCTCATAGAGCATACCTGTAAATTTTGTAAAAAAGTCTAAATTTGGTATAACTATAAACTGTAAGTGATTACTTAACTATATTATCTTCACAAGTGTGCAGCTTACATACAATTAGTAACTCTAATTTTATATTCCTGCACTCACAGATCATTGCCGAGGCTGCCAACGGTCCCACTACCCCAGCTGCCGACAAGATACTCATCGATCGCAACATTTTGGTCATACCCGATTTGTACATCAATGCCGGTGGTGTTACCGTCTCCTTCTTCGAATGGCTCAAGAACTTGAACCATGTCTCATACGGTCGTCTGACCTTCAAATATGAGCGCGAGTCCAACTATCATTTGCTCGGTAAGTTCACATTCTGAAATGTCCAACGCTTAAGATTAGATAACATTTTTGCACCAGTTGCAGCAGCTGCACTTTGCGCTCTCTCTCTCTATCTATTGTTTAAGTCATTCATTTTCATTAACTTTTTTCATTTAATGAACTTTGGTTTGGTAAATTTATTGCTAAAAAAAAAACTATAATTTTTAACTATAATTATTTACTTTTATGTTTATGCCGTGTTGTAAACCTTTTACGGAATAGCGATTGCTTCAAAGCGCTTGCTCTTTTAGTATACGGTTTCAATGACAATAATTTCCATTTATTGGCTCTATATACTCTATAATATCAAACATGCACTAGCAAGAATAGAACAATCAAACAAATTCGCATAACAAAACAAATCGTAATTTAATTTGAAAAAAAAACCATCTAGTAATTCGTTGTTTATTCTTCTTTTTTTTCTTCTGTTTCTCTATTACCAATGTAGCCTCAGTCCAACAGTCAATTGAAAGAGTTATTATGGACGGTACATTATTATTAATTCTTCTTCTTTTTTGTTATACTCCTCCTCCTCCCCGCCCCACACACATGACAATACAACAATAACGCACCAGAACATGAAAAAAAAACCATTATTTATTATCGCAATCGCGCTTGAAAAACTACTTCAACTGTCTAAAACGATCTTTGTATTTTGGCTATTGTATCTATGTTTTGGCTTTTTATATCTTTACTTTCAAAGTAGTCCTAGTATTTTGTTATCCCTTTTGTATTGATTTAAACATAAAACATTATAGCTTGAATGCAATTAGGCGCATATTGGGTTTATTAACTGAAACTTTACGTAAAGCTAACCACATAAACGTTTATTTGTATTTTGTACTAATTTTTTATTTGAAACAACAATCATCTCTAACATGGTCCACCCTAAACGTGCTTTAAGTGTATTATGCTTCCTTAAATGATCTAATATTGTTGCAGTACAACAGAATTTTATGAATGCCGATTTACGAGATGAAGACAAGATTTAGATCTTATAATTAGAATTTTATTTAGAAAACAAAATTAACGCTGTTTATGGAATGAATTGAAAAAACAAAAACAGCGAAACGCGCGCTTTGAAGACTGCGAAAAATCAAATAAAGATTTTTCTTTAGAGCAAAATTAACCACTTGGGCCTTAGGAATTAAGCCGAGTAAGGTTATTTGGCATATCTTTGACTCGAGCAGAAGTTATAAAATATTTGAAAATGTGAAAAAAAAGTTTTTTCCATGAAAAAAGCCACGAAATGAAAGCCTCGTGAAAAATACTTGGCACAAAAGCAGATTGCGAGACCAGCAGGACAGAATGGAAATTTTCTGATTTTACAGAGCTAAAAAAATATCAATATATTGAGTCTCGAATAGTGACCAAACAGTTGAGAGTAAGGTATTTGTAGGACAAAGACGAGGGCTTGAGTTTTATGCCGATGAACATTTTTCCCTATTTTTAGGGTGATTTTATTTGAATTGTAAACTCGATATTACAGCTTAGTAGCTTTTCCTATTATTTGCGTGATTTTATTTCAATTGTAAACTCGATATTACAGCCTAGTAGCGGCTTTCTACTACGATAAATTTAAAAAATTTAAATTTAATACATTTAAATAAATACTCTCCTCTTTTACTGTAAAAATAGTTTTAACTCTGAAAAAATGAAAACAGGAATTTCTCATGCTCAATTTTATTAGCTATTCAAAATTGAGATCCCCTCCGAATTCTGAATTTTTTTAAAAAAGTCTTGTAATCATATATCTAGATCATTAGAGCGTATATCGCTGTTTTTGAAAAAAATGTTAGTTCATTAGAAAACATATTATTATTATAAGTAGTTTCCGCGTTACAATGTTTTCTAATTCGTAAAATGCTGTTGTACTGCATGCCCTAACCCATTATAATGTGCGGTGGTGCGTTTTTTGTATGCTTCATGTATACAACTCTGAAGTACTTACTAATTTTTATGTATTTCCTGCTCTATTCAACTATGACAACTTGTAGAATCTGTGCAAGAGTCCCTGGAACGTCGCTTTGGACGCGTTGGTGGACGCATTCCCGTCACACCATCTGAATCGTTCCAGAAGCGCATCTCTGGTGCCTCTGAAAAAGATATTGTACACTCTGGCTTGGACTACACCATGGAACGTTCAGCACGCGCCATCATGAAGACAGCAATGAAATACAACTTGGGTCTGGACTTGAGAACCGCTGCCTATGTGAACTCCATTGAGAAGATCTTCACCACATACCGTGATGCCGGTTTGGCCTTCTAAACAGTGACAGCCGAGAGACAGTCGTACTCCCAAGCAATAGGATGCAGCAGAGCAGAGCAAACTTAACTAGTTTCTTAAGCCAACAAACTCCAAGAGCTTAAACCACTGCACCGCAACGTCGCACCATAACTTTGTTTTAGCCAAAAAAAAGAAAAAAGAAGAAAAAAAGTCACAAAAAAAAAATGAAACTAATTTATAGCCAAATGTGCGCGCTAGCTAGCTATATAGATACTACACTAATATTGTGGCCTACATTGTGGGCTGAATCTTTTTAAAAACTAAACTTAACGAAACTGTTTTACTTTCGCCAGCGTATTATGTTGTAACAAAACAAGCTGAAGGCTTTCATTGCGATAATTATTGTTGATTTTTTCTGTAATTTTTAAGTTTTAAAGACGTGTTAATAAGAGTAAAAGTGAAGCAATTGCATTTTTCAATTATATTGTATCGTATGAACCGCTCCGTTGTCGTAACTTTTAAAATTAAATAAAATATACAACAAAAAAAAAAAACAGCGACTTTTAGGAGGATTGCCTTTTGTGTTCTGGCATTGGGCAAACTTAGTGTTGCAAACTGGCAACAGACAGCTCCATCGTATGGTTTGGGCATTTTTGAGCTTATACGTACGTTTTGCGCGCAACCTTGACCAAAAAAGAAGCACCTGGGCCAGATGATGTACGTAAGGCAACCAGTGCGCTGCAGCTCTCTTCGAGACGGCATACAAGAAGCTGTTTGCCGAGCGCGTAAGCAGCGGATGCGGCTTCATCAAGGGCCAGTGTGTTAATTGATGGTATGGTGTATTCAACCGAAGTCGTAGGTTGTATGGATGTTGCAAGAAGAGCCAAATCCAGCAAAAGTTGTTCGCGCACGAAGCACTTCTAAGCAAATGTTCTCCTGCCGTTTTTTTTTCGAAAAACCTTCACATTTCCTAAACGTACCACTACAACAACGTAGAACACTTAAGTCTGAGTGGTACCAAACCATTTGTTTGCCAGTTGTCTTCCAAGAAATCAGCAAAGCCAAGCGCCGAAGACGGTCACTCTTAACCACAACAATGCGAGTTCTCACATATCGGCTGAAAGAACTGCATTTTTGAGAACTCAAAACATTGATTTGATGAGTCATCAGCCGCCATATAGTGCTGGCTTGGCACCAAATAACTTCCGGCACCTGAAAATGCGTTCAGAATGCATGTTTTGGAAATACCTCAATCAGAGTGCCAAAAGTGCTTCGACAATTGGCTCCAAAAGTGCATAGCTCTTGGAGAATATATTTTTTGAAAAACAATAAAGCGATTTTCAATAATTAATATTTACTTTTGTT
Organism: Chymomyza procnemis; assembly: GCA_035046065.1. Lineage (NCBI taxonomy): Eukaryota > Metazoa > Arthropoda > Insecta > Diptera > Drosophilidae > Chymomyza > Chymomyza procnemis. Next base: position 4,340,949 of record JAWNOJ010000026.1, read on the forward strand.
CTCTTATACCGCAATATAAAAGGCAACTCACGTTATGCAAAAAGTTATTTATTTTGGGATTTGAAATAAACATAGTTGTACATAATATATATAGTATGTACGTTATTCGTTGGCCACTAAAATGATCACATACAATTTTTAGTCTTAAACATTGCCAGGTAGTTTTGTGTAGTTTCATAAAACAATCTCAGCTCATTGATTGTTTAAATAATTGGAATATATATAATAGCATGGAGTATATAAATGTTATGCATAATACTATAAGTACACTTTTGTTGTTGTTTTGCTTGACGAAAACAGTTTATATCAATGGTCTTTTTTTTTTTGAAAAAAATTAGCAAACTTTTAACTTAAACACTAAAACGTATAAATTGTTTGATGTGCATTGTAACTTGGTGCGCGTTACTCAGACTAAAGTGCCAAAGATTTGGGAAAGAGTTGCTGCTTGACATAGTCATCAATCATTTCCACTAATAAGGCGCTGGTAATTTTTGGCACTTTTAGCACATAGCCAAAGTCTTTAAGTTTATTATTGTCCAAATTGAGATGTTTATGCTGCAGCTGCTCGACATCCAGATAAGGTGTGAGCGGTGTATTGTCTATGCCATTGCGTTGACAAATTTCAGCCCAGGGCGCCATATGCTTATCGTTAATCTCGCCCACAGTGTCCGAGGGATATAGCTGTAGCAAAGTGAAATGTTTAGTTAGTTTTTTTTGCCTATAACAGCGCCGCTAACTTACCTTGGTTAGATTGGACATGACTATGCCAAAGTAGTCAACATTTATGCCAAATATGTCCGCCAATAAATCGCTTATGCTGCCTTGCGTAGACTCTGAGTCATCGACTATATTATACAGCTGCCCATTCGTTTTTGGGCTTAATGCTAATTGCCAAATAGCCGCACATACGTCCGTTACATGCACTGTATTCAGACGCATGGCATCGTTCCACAATAGCTTCATTGTCTCGCCGAGGTATTTATAAATGGCCGCAATTATAATGCGTGGCACTGTTGCAAACAATGCAAAACATAAACGTATTTAAATTGTATATAAATGCTGTATATTTACATTTAAAAACTCACTTAAATAGCGCTTATCGCCAATGCCATAGACTACGGGCAAGCGCACTATGGTATAGCTGAGATCGTTTATGTGCGACAGCTCCTTTTCCACTTTTAACTTTTGTTTGGCCACACCCGTCCAGGGCTCCAGTTTGCAGTCTTCTTTCAGTGGCGTCTTTTCGCTGCTATTGACACAACCCGAACTAAGCTCGACATAACGTACAACATGCTGATTAGCGGCTTCATTAGCACAATTGATGCTTAGCTTAAAGATGCCTTCCTTGTAAACTGCATCATCTTGATTGGCACGCGTCTCTGCAGCACAATTGATGACTATATCCCAAGGGCGGCCAGTTATTGGGTGTGGTGCAAACGCCAACTTGCAAGAGGCTGCCAAACATAAAGGATACAAAACCAGTTTAGCTGCACTTCTCGATAAGCATACACACACACACAACCACACACACAGTGTTTGCGTATGTGTGTGCATGTGGGCTGGAGGGGAGCTAGCTACTACATACCGGCGTTTATTAAATTTGCGCTGAAAAACTCCACTTTATCATTGTTGAACGCCTTGGTTTGTTGCTCATTTAGCCAGGCCATTTGTGGCGGCGTCTTATCGACCAAGCGTATTTCCTGCGTCTGCTCATGTTCAAGCAGATAAGTCAATAAGTTGCGTCCAATAAAGCCACAGCCTGCATAAATAAGTGGATATGATGAAATTAGCAAGTCCAGTGATAAGCAAACGCAAGCATTAAAAAACAAGTGGTTTTTGTTGTTGCGGCTGTGTTTGCTGCTGCTGTTCCACTTACCACCCAAAATCAAAACAGTCGGTTTCTTAGACATGCCTAATGCAGTGAGGAACGCGTACGTATGCAATGACGAACGTTTTTAAATGTCATGCGACTGAGTCAAGCTCGTCTTTTATTTTAAATACACCAATTTATATGCAAAGCAAATTGTACACAGTTCGAAATAGCGTTGTATATGAAAAATACTGAACAAGTGCAGCGCAGTGTGACCGCTTGTTTTAAAGTTGCTGCATGAGAATGGCAATTGCATGCTTACGATTATCGATATGCAGTCGTTGCCGCATATCGATATGCGCATAATTGGCACTTTATTTAAAAATTGTATGAATAATCAGTGAAAACATAAAATAAAATACCATTTGCTGCACTCAAGTAAATTGACTTAAAAGTTGATCTAAAACTTTATGCGATAAGTACTTGTAAAGTACTTTGCCATTCTTAAATAAGTTTTACTCAATTCAGTTGAAAAAAAATACTCAAAATTGTACGCCATATTGAATGTTTTGCGCAAAAGCCTGCAAGCTGTCTTTTGGGTTGCAACTGTGAGTGAAGGCGGTCGCGCGTTTGTTTTCTCTCTGCATGTAAGCGCAGTTAATATTTGTAAATTTACACTTTTAAAAACTTTAAACAATTTTTCAAGCTAATACAGTACAAAACTGAAACAAAATGCCTGGTGTTACCGTCAAAGATATAGATCAGCACCTTATGACAAAGGCATTGGCTGCGTTTCTAAAAAAATCGCGCAAAATTTTGGTGCCCGAACAAATGGAATACATCAAGACGGGCAAGCATAAGGAGATTACACCAGACGATCAGGATTGGTTCTACACTCGTTGTGCCTCAATATTGCGTCATTTGTATCATCGCAGTCCGGCTGGCGTGGGCGCTTTTACCAAAATCTATGGCGGGCGCAAGCGCAACGGCAATCGTCCGGGTAATTACTGCCGTGCTTCGGAGGGCTGCTTACGCAAGGCACTAAGAGCTTTGGAGGCAGCCAAGTTGGTGGTAAAACATGGAGAAGGTGGACGCATTTTGTCATGGACTGGCAGACGTGATATGGATCGCATTGCCAATCAAATTGCGGCCAAGCAACGTGACGCAGCCAAATACACAGGCGAAGTGATTATAACTTAAAAAACAAAAACAAAAAACGCATGCATTTTTGCAAATGGCGACGAAGTGCCTTCACACTTGAAAAACAATAAAAAAAAACTGAAAAAAAACATGGGTTTTGGACTTTATAGTAAAAATTGCAGCAGGGTATCAACTGCACCACGGATCGTTGGCAAATTGTTGTCGGTGCCGTAATATCGCGTGCGGTGTTTTCTGCTTGTCACCAGCTGCAGTGATAAATCACATTTCAGAGGATGTACCAAGCGTTTCTGTTTTGTTTAGTTTAAAGAGTCTCGAGATACGCCTAACTATTTGCAACAACGTAGTCTCTGCTATCAAATGCAGTTGCACGTTTTTGCACCTGCGTTGCCTTACGGTAATTGTCCGGGGATCTACTGCCTCACATCGAGAGGCTGCATACGCAAGGCGCTAAGAGCTTCGGAGGCAGCCAAGTTGGTGGTCAAACATAGAGAAGGGGGACGCATTTTGTCATGGACGGGCAGGCGTGATGTGGATCACATTGTCAAAGAAATTATGGCCAAGTAACGACGCAGCCAAATACATAGGCAATATGATTATAACCTAAAAAAAACGCATGCGTTTTTGCAAATGGCGACGAAGTGCCTTCACATTTGAAAAACAATACAGTTGGTGGCAAAATAAGCAGAGGGTGGGCGCATATTGACACCGCCTGGCAAGCGTGTTACGGATCGCATTGACATTCAAATTATGGCCAAGTAACGTGACACAGGCAACCATCCAAGCGATGCGATTATAACCTAAAAAAAAAAAATGAAACTTTCAATTTTGCAAATGGCGACGATGCGTTTATATTTGTAAAACGTAATAAAACTATAAGACTTTATTGTGCAAATTGCACTTTTTACGTTGAGTATTAAAAAAATATGTAAAAGCTTGAATTATTTTCGTAGACACGCTGAACCAAAAATCGGTATGAAATTGATTCTGCGCCGCGAAGCCGCGTGTGCATTTTGCTTGGCACCAGCTGGAGTGAATTTGCATGTGTTCATGGCACATTTCAGAGCAACTCGGAGTAGCAAATGCAGATTTTGTCAACTGAGTGGTAGTTGCGTTTCGGCAATTGTCCGCTTTGGATGACTGCATACGAAAGGTACTTAGGACTGTGGAGCAACTAAGCTGGTGGCAAACATGCCCTCACATTTCCAAAATAAACAACAAAACTAGTCAAAGCATAAGTTTAAGACTTTATTGTAAAAATTGCAGCTATTAGGACAAGATCAAAAACTAAAAAAAAATATGAAAAACTGAAGTATAATGCTTTGTGTACAAGCCGTGTATCAGCTGGACCACAAGTCCGTAGCAAGTTGATTCTGTGCCCTAAAGCCACGTACTGTGTCCTCTGCTTGCCACCAGCTGGAGTGTTTAGGCATATCTTTGTGGCACGTTTCAGAGGCTGTACTAGGCGTTTCTGTATTGTTTAGTTTAAGCGTTTCCAGATCCTCGTATATATTTAACTCCTTGCAACAACGTAGTTGTGCCTCTTTCTGCTCAGTCTTATGTAGCAAATGCAGATGCACGTTTTTGCAACTGCGTGGAAGCGGCCTTTCGGCATTTTTAGAATACAATTTTACAGAGTTTAGTTGTGGCGCTTGATCATGTTCAGCAGTATACAGCTGCACTTCCAAAAAAATATTTGTAGCTTTTATATCTGTGGAAAACAAGTGGTACAGCTCTTCGCAGGTCAATAGTGTTCTGTGGGCAGTAAATAATATGTAATCAAAAAAAGTGCTTAAAACATGCAAATTGTTACATACAAAAGTGCTTGGTTCATGATACCCTGGCTCATGGCATGATGCTCGCAGTAATGTTGCCGGTTTATATTATGTGGTATGTGTATAGTATAAGCTTCCTGGGGCAGAAATATGCTAGAACCAAATAGAAATCGTAATGTCTTGACAGAACCCAATTGAAAAACATTTCGTATGAGCTAAAAACAAAGAGTAACAAAAAAAAAATTTGTTTATGAATGCGCGCACGTTCAAATGTTGTAGTCGGCATACCTCTCGCATATTACTAATTGCTTCTTTAGTCTCTGCAGCTTTGGCACGTTGCTGCTGCAATTGATAATTTGCAAAGGAATTAGCATTCACTTGTGTCTCTGCTTGTTCGGACCACTTCTCTATGTAATATTTATACGTCTTGTAAACAAAAGGTATTTGTCGGCGTTGAAACAATAAAAACTCCAGAATTCTATTCACAAACTCTGCCACATTACCGGGTGTTAAAACTTCTATGCCGACTAAATTTAAGTCAATATTTTTAACACTTTGCGCCATAATTTATAAAATATGTTTGCATTTGTTTGAAATAGCATCAATAACCAGACGCCTCGATTCGATTACTTTTTCTGAAACTATCGAATCAAAGCAACTCTGTTTAACACAAGCACAGCCAACTTCACTCCATGACTGGTAAAAATCTGTTTGTGTTGCCGACTAGAAACAAATTTCAACTTGAAGTTGTCATAATATTTTAGGCTTTCAATAGTATCTAAATAAAATGGTAAGCGCAAAAAACAATAAGCTATTTGCAATATCTATACAGTGTTTAAACCTTGCAGGGACAAAATCAATCCGGCCAGAGTGGTGCTGGTGACAAGAAAGATGACAAAGACAAAAAAAAGAAGTACGAGCCACCAATTCCCACTCGTGTGGGCAAAAAGAAGCGCCGTGCCAAGGGTCCTGATGCGGCTATGAAGCTGCCTCAAGTGACGCCGCATACGCGCTGCCGTCTTAAGCTGCTTAAACTGGAGCGCATTAAGGATTATCTTATGATGGAGGATGAATTCATTCGCAATCAAGAGCGTTTGAAGCCGCAAGATGAGAAAAACGAAGAAGAACGTTCCAAGGTTGATGACCTACGTGGCACACCTATGTCTGTGGGAAATTTAGAGGAGATTATTGATGATAATCATGCTATTGTCTCGACATCGGTTGGTTCGGAGCACTACGTCAGCATTTTATCATTTGTTGACAAAGATCAACTGGAGCCTGGTTGCTCTGTACTGTTGAATCATAAAGTGCATGCTGTGGTAGGTGTGCTCAGCGATGATACAGATCCTATGGTTACTGTAATGAAGCTGGAGAAGGCGCCACAAGAGACTTATGCGGATATTGGCGGTTTGGACACACAGATTCAGGAAATTAAGGAATCTGTTGAGTTGCCCTTAACGCATCCTGAATACTACGAGGAGATGGGTATCAAGCCGCCAAAAGGTGTTATCTTATACGGACCTCCTGGCACTGGTAAAACTCTTCTCGCCAAGGCTGTGGCTAATCAGACTTCTGCAACTTTCTTGCGTGTTGTTGGCTCTGAACTTATACAAAAGTATCTGGGTGATGGTCCAAAATTAGTACGTGAGCTTTTCCGTGTTGCTGAGGAACATGCGCCTTCTATTGTCTTTATAGACGAAATCGATGCGGTGGGCACAAAGCGTTACGACTCTAACTCTGGTGGTGAACGTGAAATTCAGCGTACCATGTTGGAGTTGTTGAATCAGCTGGATGGTTTCGACTCCCGTGGTGACGTGAAGGTTATTATGGCAACAAATCGTATTGAGACACTCGATCCAGCGTTGATACGTCCCGGACGTATCGATCGTAAAATCGAGTTCCCATTGCCAGACGAGAAAACCAAGCGGCGCATTTTTACTATTCACACTTCCCGCATGACTTTGGCTGAGGACGTTAATCTAAGTGAACTGATAATGGCAAAGGATGATTTGTCTGGTGCTGACATTAAAGCTATCTGTACTGAGGCGGGCTTGATGGCACTGCGAGAACGTCGCATGAAGGTAACCAACGAGGACTTTAAGAAATCCAAGGAGAGCGTATTGTATCGTAAGAAGGAAGGCACTCCAGAGGGACTGTATTTATAAGCCAATCACATATGTTCAGTTAACATTTTATAGGTCCTTAATACATGCATTAAACAAATTTATTAAAAACTAACATAAATCCTTAAATAATTTAACAGTCACTGGAAGTGCTTCGGCACATTGTTTTTTTAAGTCGTCATTATAGCGTTTTTGCTGCTGGGACACTGAACTTAGTGGTTGGTTAAGATGCTCCAAGTATTTAAAGTGCGTTTTATCAGTAGCAGGAGCTAATTTTAGGTTTTCATAGGCTTGTCGTTCCTGTTCAAGTTCTTTGCTTACATTGCCGGAAGTGATTGTTTCAAAAAAACTACGTAGCTTTGCCAATTCAAATGCTGTGCTTAAGCCGTCAGCGTAGCCCTGGTCAAAGCTGGGTTGAAAGATTTTCTCGCGACCATCAGCAACACCGTCCGCATAAGTTATCTAAATAAGAGAAATTATTATTCGGTGTTTATTTTAATTCAAATGTTTCAACGTTTAGGTAAGGTGGCAACGCTTGTCTGCAATTTGTTCCACGCTTTTGGTCTACCTTGGTCACTTTGTCCTGTAAGCGCTGATTATTTGCGGCGGTGACTGTTTTAAAGTCGGTTTCTTCATCTGAGCTGTGTGTGTTTGACATACTGGGTAGGTAATATAGTTGGTTTACATAAAATAAACCCAAACTATCAAGAAAAATTTGTGAATATTCAGACAGCAGCCCCGTTGCTTCTTCTTCCATACAACAGGCCATTCACATAGGCGCGCGTTTTGTTTTGATTTTGCTTATACCGCAGGCTGGAAAAATAAGTAAAATAAAGATATGGCTGCAGAAATCGCACAATTGCTGCTTAGTGTCATACAGGGTATACCTACTGGTGCCACTAATGATGATCTTACAAAAGCTCTACCGGATATGCCTGCTAGCACGCGGGTGGAAGGACTAAATATATTGTTACAACAAAGCAATATAGAAGTATTGAAAAAAGGCGAGAAGCTAGTATACCGCGCTAAGGATCCACAAAAGAAAAGTGCACTGCCCAAGGATGCAGATAACGAGGAAAAAATTGTTTACAGCATTGTGGAAGAAGGTGGTAACAAAGGCATATGGATACGTGATATACGCATAAAGTCCAATTTGAATATGACACAATTAAACAAAATACTAAAAAATTTGGAGACCAAGAAGCTAATCAAAGCCGTTAAGTCAGTAAATGTAAGTAAAATGCGAGCAATATTTTTTAGCTACAAACTGTAAGTTTATTCTTTAGGCCAGCAAAAAGAAGGTTTATATGTTGTACAACTTGGAACCGGATCGTTCAGTTACTGGCGGTGCTTGGTATCAGGATCAAGACTTTGAAGTTGAGTTTGTTGATGTATTAAATCAGCAATGTTTGCGTTTTCTTCAAATGAAACGCGATAATGCCGAAAAGAAACGTGAAGGTCCACTTGCTTTAAGACAGCTATCCTGCTGCAGTGTTAAGGAAGTACATAAATTTATATCAGATTTGGGCATAAGTAAAGTGAATTTGGATGAAGATGACCTAGAGACTATACTTAAAACTGTGGTCTATGATGGCAATGCGGAGCGCACACTTCAATCAGACGGCTCTTATGTATATCGCGCAGTAAACTCACCTTTACCACCGCCCGGCTTGGTGCAAATGCCTTGTGGCCTATGCCGGGTTATAAAAAACTGCTCCAATTGTGGCGATGTCACGGCAATTAAATGTCAATATATGCAAGAATGGTTGGACTGAATAAAGCAGAATTTAAACTTCAAAGGAAAATTGAATTATATTAAGAAATTTTAAACAGTCATAGCTTTTGGCTATTATATTATTGTAAAAGCCACTTTACGGTATTATCAACATTTTGCCATTCGCACAAATGCTTATATACGTGGCCGTCAATAGGCCGAATGTCAAAAAGTCATATTCCGACAAAACATGAAGAAAACGAATGCATGGGAAGTAAAACTTTAATTTAACATGCAATAAACATAAAAAGCGCTAATATAAGTCATAGTGCGCACACACAATAAACATCAAGTGCAATCTGCTACGACAACTTTAGGAAACTACAGCAATGGGTCTGTGCAAATGCCCCAAACGAATGGTGACTAACCAATTTTGCTTTGAGCATAGGGTGAATGTTTGCGAACACTGCATGGTGCAGGGCCATCCAAAAGTAAGATTGTTTTATTTCCTGTTACGCTTAAATTATTTGTATATTTTTTTTTAAAGTGCATTGTCATGTCATACTTGCAATGGCTCAAAGATAGTGACTACGTATCCAATTGTACGCTCTGCGACACATCACTGGAACAAGGAGAGTGTGTACGCCTGGTGTGCTACCGTAAGTATCAGTATGCATTAATTATTGACACTGCGCAGCATATTTGTGCATATACATTGCAGATGTCTACCACTGGGACTGCTTGAATGCGCGTCAAGCCGCTTTGCCTGTGAACACAGCGCCACGAGGGCATCAATGCCCCAGCTGTGGTGAGGAGATATTTCCAACCTCTACTCTGGTCTCGCCTGTGGCGGATGCACTTAAGAACTATCTTGCACAAGTCAACTGGGGGCGCAATGGCTTAGGCCTGGCTTTGGTAACATTACTTCATACGCGCATACAAACACAATTGTTAAGTCTGCATTTTTTTCTTTGCAGTTATCAGAGGATCAAAGCAGCAGCCTCAAAGCAGTCAAAGCGAAAATGGCTAATCAGGCAGCTGTTAGCAATATGACAAAAGTGCATCATCACCATTCCACAGGCGAGCGCACAAAGCCGAATGGTGGTGCGTTTGGCAATAACGTTGACGTTGCCAGCCCACATTCCGTGCTGCTTATGGATGCATTTAATCCGCCTAACTCTGGCGACTTACATGGTTTGTAAATTGCCAAAAGTTTTTGTAATGCAAACTACAACGTTCCGACATTTACAGCCAGCAGTCGTCGCCCTTTACTACCACGTCAGTCGCCCATTGGCGGCACAGATCGCGATGACAATAAGTACAAGCGCCGCACACCAGCTGAACTATTCTCACGCTGGACAAGGCGCTTCTATGCACCTTCATCACGCCCACCTTGGCGACGCACTTGGTTTTTGGTGCTTAGCGGCATTTTGGCCTTTATTATGTTCATTTATTTGATGGCTTTGTTGGGTCGTGGTGGCGACGGTGATGCACTCGACGACAGTTGGAATAATCCAAACCCTAATCCGAATCATTATGAATAATGCTGTCTGTGTGTGTGTGTTAAAAACAACATATTCGAAAAATATTATATTTATGTGCATAGTCAATAGACCCCATAATCCTGAACCCGCTAAAATAAAAGTTTTACAGATATTTATATAATCTAACATTTAATTTAATTTAACAAACGTTTATTTTGATTAAAAAAATGAAGCATAAAATTAGTCAGAATGTGGCTTTAGATTTTGTACGCCGCTATTAATAGGAGGTTCGGGTTTTTTGCGCTTGGGTGCATCCAAAACTTCATCGTACTCATGCAACTTTTTGGCCAAGAAATACATCTCAGCTAAAGCAATAATCAGCGCTACAATGACACCCAACAGCAGTCTAAATCCAAAGGGCAAGCCGCCAACTATCAAATTGACGCCCAAAAAGCCAAAAACGAAACCAGCAGCAACAGAGAATATGAATTGAGCCACAGCAATGATTTGTTTGTTAATACTTTTGACTAAACAGTGAAAGATATAATAAAATAAATAAGAATATGTTTTAAGTGAAGATGCACATGAACATACTTTGATAGGCAACAGTGTCTTCTGGATAATACTTCAGCCCTGCATCTACGTTTTTGGTCATCTTTTGATATTCGCGATTCTGCTGCTGCTCACGTAGACGTTGGCAACGTGCTTCCAGCTCCGGATTACGCGGCTTGAACTCGTTTTCGGGTAATATGAGTTCCGAACTCTCGATTAGTTCATAAAGAAATACATTGCAAAGATTTTTTTCTCTAAGCTTTACCAAAGCATTGTTGAGCCAATGCAAATCGTTTAAATACAGAAAGCAGCAATTGTCTGGGTAAGTGCGCTGCGGTTCACGCTCTTCACTTCTGATCTCATCCTCAATCTCATTGTGCTTTGCGGGCAATTCGTTGGGCATTTCAGCAGTTAATTTTTTAACAAGTTCCATGTCAATTTTAGGTCTTTCACAACTATTCATTTCGTTATCAAATATTTTTAAGTCGGCTGGCACGCTGCAGCCATTCTGTTTGAGCAATTTTGCTACATTTTCAGGTAATTCCTTAAAGTGCTCTTTTTGCTCAATCAGTAAATCCAGCAGCTTTTTGGAAGGCAGCAAGCGCACACGTGTGTCAATTATAGTGGACTTGAGCATGGCTGGTTGATTTATTTTGGAATGTTAAGTTTAAGTTGCAAATCTGAGTAGAGTTCAGCAATTTCCTCTTCCTTTTCTTCGAATGAGTTTTCAATACGCTGATAGCCGTGCTGCAGATTATTAAGAAATTCCTTTTTGCGTTCCTCACGTAAGCGACGTGCCTCTTGTAGCTGCTCACCCGGCTACAAGGAAATATTTCTCAATAATGCAAGTTTAAGAAGCTTATAATTGTTGGCTCACCGCTTGCTCCACTTTGACCTTTTCCAATAATGCGTTTACGTTTGCTAACAAACTATTGACTTCTGTGGTTATATCTACAAGGTTTTGATTACCCAATGCTATACAACGCTCTGACAATTCGTACTTAAGCGCACCCACAGTTTCTGTAACTTGGAACAATGTCTCGACTTCAACGTCGTTGCGCTTTACTTCAAAATTTTCTAGAAATGATTCGATTTCGCCGTTAACAAATACACGATGATCTAAAATGCGATGCGGCACTTTGTATAGCTCTGCAAAATCCAACAAATACAGTCAGTATGCGCTTTTAGAACAAGGTTTTCAATTTTACCTCGTCCGACCTGGTTTATCATTATTTTTAACTTCTACTTGGCAGCTGTTTTGTGTCACATGAGAAAATGCCATTCACCATGCAATGCGTAAATATGCCATTCCGATTAATGAATGGTGTCGCTTGTGTTTGTCACCAAAAAACAAAAACTGTAAATGTTATTTTGTGTTGTTTGCTATTAAATATTTGCACTTCATAAGCAAAATACTTATTAATAAGGTTATAATTGCTGTCTTTGATAAAGCACCAATCGTAATAAGGAAGAATTTAGTCCAGCCGCTTTTTGGTATTTAGTTATCGGAACGGTATGGCGCATCCCTAATTGCAACCCTACGTGCAACCAAACTGGTGCTGTTCCTTTTAGAAATTTCTCTAAACTTAGGCTTAACTTATTTAATTGTTTCTACATATTCGTCTTTGCAATGAACGAAGAATTTAAACTGCCAAAACGTTCGCGTAAGCGTACACGTGATGTAAAGCGCAAAGCGCGACCGGAACTGGATGGTGAGACCGCATGGGTTGCGATGCGCTACTTTGAAAATTTCGCACCATTCTGGGAATTCACTGATAACCTGGAACGCATTGATGAGTCAAAAGTGACTTGCGAAGAGTTCATTGAGCGCTTCGAAAGGTTATATAAACCGGTTGTTGTCACAGGCTGCACCGAAGGCTGGCAGGCTTTGGAGAAATGGACCAAGTCGCGTCTGGCGAAAAAGTACCGCAATCAGAAATTCAAGTGCGGCGAGGATAATGAAGGTTATAGTGTTAAAATGAAAATGAAATATTATGTGGAATACATGCAGACCACGCACGATGATAGTCCGCTGTATATTTTTGATAGTAGTTTTGGTGAGCATAATCGTCGTCGCAAGCTACTTGAAGATTACGCGGTGCCTAAGTATTTCAGAGATGATTTATTTAAATACTGTGGAGAGGAGCGTCGTCCACCATACCGTTGGTTTGTCATGGGCCCCGCACGTTCTGGCACTGGCATACACATAGACCCTTTAGGCACCAGTGCCTGGAATACGCTAGTGCGCGGTCATAAGCGTTGGTGTCTGTTTCCCACAAATACGCCCAAGGAGCTCTTGAAAGTGCCTAGCGCACTTGGTGGCAAGCAGCGGGACGAGGCCATTACTTGGTTTAGCACGATTTATCCACGTACTAAGCTACCATCTTGGCCGCAACAATTCAAACCCATCGATATTCTGCAAGGTCCCGGCGAGACCATGTTCGTGCCAGGCGGCTGGTGGCATGTAGTGTTAAATTTGGATGATACCATTGCTATAACGCAAAACTTTTGCAGCGTTACAAATTTTCCCATCGTTTGGCACAAGACTGTGCGTGGTCGTCCCAAACTATCACGTAAATGGCTGCGCGTTTTACGCGAAACACGCCCGGAGCTGGCACAAATTGCCGATAGTATTAATATAAATGAAAGCACTGGTTTTGCCTCTGATAGCTCAAGTAATTCTAGCTCTTCGTCTTCGTCAAGCAGCTCCTCATCTTCGGAGAGTGAGGCAGAAAAAGACAGCGGCGATTCCAATACGGACAGCGGTCAGGAAAGTCTTACGGCCAAGAAAAAAAAGAAACGACGCATGTGCGCTAGCAATGGTGATGGCAACGGCAGTGATAATGGCAGTCGCATGGGTTCCTCACGCTCTTGATGTCGGCACAAAGCTAATACCAAGCGTAGCAGTAATCTTTTGGCGCGCCTATTTCAAAGGCAGCTATTGCTTTGTCGCCGCTTACCAAGACGTCAGAGGCGACGACGTAGTCGCACACCCTGCCACAGTTAACAAGAGGTTATCCTTGCTCTAAAAAACAAACATTATTTTTCTACATAGACAAATGAAAGCAACATGAAATATCCTATTCCATGATTGGGGGAAGCTGTTTTTAGAATCCGACCGAGTTTGCTTAACATCTTTGGTTTTGTTCAGCTGTTAGCCTAATCTTGGTTTGCATATTATCTATGTTGGCCCATTGTATGACTCATTAGCTTATATCTTAAATGCATAATAAAATATTAAAATAAATCAAATATATTTGTAAAAAAAATGTGGATTTTATATTTTCCGCCGAGAGATGTGATGTATCGCAGCAGACGAAATCTCAATCTAAAGGATTCAATGAGCCTGTTTAATAATCTTTGAATTTTATAATTATAGAGCTTCTAGTGTAGGCGATAATCTGATTTCTCACTGACATCTTAATTCAGTTCCTAATAATCCCTAAAAACATCGCTGCGCTTATTTCGACTTTTCTTGCCAATATTAACAAACATCACAATATTTTATTATAAAATTCTTTTCTTTGTTTTATTTGCAACCTTTTTTTTTCTTCGTCTTTGAAACTAAATTAAAAAAAATGCAATTGAAAAGTTGATTTTGTTTTTCTTTTGTTAAAATTAGACAGAGACAAGCAACTTAAAAAATTCTTTGCTAATCATAAATAAATCAAAATAAAGATTGAGAAAATTTGTGTAGACATTTTTTTTTGCATTTTAAAAATAAAAAAATGTATTTAAATAAAAATTTAGGTAGCTAAATTGTTTTAATGGAACAAGCACATGCTCTTAAATAAATCACCTTTAATTTGCTACAATTTGTTATACAATAATTACATATCTTAAAAAATGTTTTCCTTTCATATATATATATATTGTTTTTTTGCCGAATTTGCAACTTTGTATGTAGCATTGTTTTTTCCTTTGTGTTTCTTCACGCCATTTGCACTCTTGTTTTTTTAAAAAATATTTTTTTCTTTTAACTATAAGAATTTTGCCATTTTTTTTTGTTTTGTTAAATAATATTTGTATTTAAATTAGAAATTGCGCACGCAGCTTCATTTTGCTTACTGTCTGAATCTAACATCGGTTGAAATTTTGTAGCCTTGATTTTGGTTCTCTTTATTTTTATTATTTGTTGTTGTTGTGTGTTTCAGTTATTATTGTTTTGTTGTTGTTGTTATTGTTGTTATGACTTAATCAATATACTGCGCTAACCAACGGAAACCTTCGCCGTAGCCCTGTCTCTTCAGTACAGAGCACATAAACAATTCCAACGGACGACCAGGCAAATCGGCGCGTGCTACTTTGCCCTGGAAAAAGTAGAAAAAGTGTAAAATCATATTAAAGTTAAGGCAAGTTAGTTTGGGAAATCACATTTTTGGTATAAGTTTGGGAGTATCTACTGTCTACTGATTATAATGTCGTTCGGTTTTGGCTCAGCTTGCTAGAAAAAGCTACACATGCTCCAAATTGGAGCGACTGACAGTATAGTCGAGTCAAGTACAGTTTGCACAAAACATTCATAACTTCAATAGCTGAAAAAAATTAAATGTTTTATAATACTATAATTCCCGTTTTAGAATAATGTAATGCAAGACTTGGCTTAGTTTTGGATTTAAAAGTGAATATATGGCAAACATTATTAAATTGTCGATTAATTACAGAGCGTAGAGTTACGACAATGAGAACTCTACTATGATAAGTTATAATTGGTAAACTATTTTAAAGTTCGATACATAACCCCACAATAAACTTTAATTACAGAGCGTAGAGTTACGACAATGAGAACTCTACTATGATAAGTTATAATTGGTAAACTATTTTAAAGTTCGATACATAACCCACAATAAACTTATTTTAGAAAGTTCGCATTAAACTAATATTAAGTATTACATACAAAGCTTAATATAATATAACCAAAAAATATAAATAAAAAATAATTTTCTTCTCATTTTGATATCATAAGTTCGCGAGCACAGAAGGGGATCTGAAATCTAATACTTTTTCACATAGATATATTCGAGTTAAAACTCTAATAAGATGAAAGTACAAAAAAATGGAGTACTTTTTGTCGTGGTGACTTTGAACATGTTTTCAACATGAGATAATATCTATGTGTTGCTTTCACTCTTCTCGTGCTCCAATAACTAATAACTTATGAAGTTAATGAATTGTTTGACAATCGCAAGTATAACGTGATGCTCCTATATATTGCCTTTATAATGCTCGAGCTTCAAAATCCTATAGTAACTACTTTGAAAATTGTTAAATTCTAGGCAATCCCAAGTATTACGAGGAGATGATCTCTATATTTTTCCATTATCTTCGAGCTCCAAAACTCATAACTTTTGAAGATAGTTAAATTTTTAGACAATCTCAAGAACTACGACGCGCTGCTCTGTATATTTAGCTTTTACTATTCTCGAGCTCCAATAAATTATAACTTTTGAAGTTAACAAAGTTCTTAACAAACGCAAGCATTACGACGGAATGCTCCTATATATTTCCTTTACAATCCTCGAGCTTCAAAAACTAATAATAACCACTTAACAAATTGTGAAAATTGTTGAATTTCTAGACAATCCCGAGTATTACGACGAGATGATCTCTATATTTTTTCTTTATTATCTACGAGCTTCAAAAACTCATCAACTTTTGAAGATAGTTAAATTTATAGACAATCTCAAGTATTACGACGAGCCGCACTGTATATTTTGCCTTTACTCTGCTCGAGCTCCAATAACTTAAAAATTTTAAAGTTAAAGTTCTTAACAATCCTTGAGCTTCAAAAACAAATAATAGCTATTCAACAAATTATGAAAATTGTTGAATTTCTAGAGAAACTCAAGTATTACCACGTGATGATCTCTATATTTTTCCATTATCTTCGAGCTTCATAAACTCATAACTTTTGAAGATAGTTAAATTTCTAGACAATCTCAAGTATTACGACGAGATGCTCTCTATATTTTACCCAAACTCTCTTCGAGCTTTAAAAAGTAATTGAATTATTCTCATAGTAATAACTTTTGAAGATAGTTGACAATTTTTTAGACACAACTCATTTTGAATAAAGTTAACAAATTTCTGAAGAAACTCAAGTATAGATATCATGGGTATCCTCAGCGTTATCAGCTAACTGGCTGTGAAACAATCAAATTTAATTGCTTTAATTAATCTTGTAACACAGCAAATGTGCAAATATAAGATAAGAGCTAGTCGCAACTTGCTCTATAGGTTCTAAGATCTCCAACAAAGCCATTTCCGCTAATTTCAAGCCGTTACCCAATCTACTCAGGTTCCCTTAACCATATGTTGTACACCTTTCTGCATTACCTTGCCGGTCGTTAATTGATACAATCCAAAAACATTTCTCAGCTCATCTTCGCTGGCTGCACCGGGTTTATCAATTTTATTGCCCAATATAAGCACAGGACAATTGGAAAGCGCCTCATCTGTTAGCAACGAATCCAGTTCGTTTTTGCTCTCCTGAAAACGGCCACGATCCCAGGCATCTATCAAGAACACAATGGCATCCACGGCGGGGAAATAGTCCTTCCAGACGCGACGTGCTGCAGAGACAAAAAAAAATTAAGAGAAACTGATTAGTAAACTCAAAAAATAATACCAACACTTGCGCAAATATAAAAATAACTCTGGGCGACGACAACACCCCTACTACAAAGCATTTAAATAAACTTAATCAAACACAAACAATTCGCCCATTGTTATCAATAATAATGTGTGCTTCGTGTACTTCCCCCAACCCCGTTTAAAGGGGAACCCAGTGCTGCTGTTAGTACAAAAAACTAAATGTAATAATGTGCTGGCACAACTTGGTTTCGAGTGTTTGCTCTATAAGGGGGGTCGGTGGGAGCACGAGGTCTGTGTGCCCGCCGCTTATCAATACCTGAGTTGCCAATTCACGCTTAGCACACACATCCATGTCTATAGGAAAAGTATGTAGTTTCGTATAAGTTTTAAATTGTTGTATCATATTAATATATGTTATGCTTATTGAACACAAAAACAACAACAAAAAAAAAAACCTTCAAGTTTTTTCTGCTACATAATATTTAACGAAAAAAAAAAATTAATTGTTGCTTTTGTTGCTATCTCGACTGCGTGCTTGCCTTCATGCTTATACTCTATGTAAATATATAGATGTTGCCATAGCTGCGCACACTGGTCTGGGGATTATTTGCATAGACATCTGGCTTTTAGATTGATTAATTTTTAAGTTGCTTCGTTATTATATTAATAAATCAATTTCTGCTTTTATTAAACAGTTGCGCCTTGTTAATATGAAATTATTATATTTATATATATTTTTTTTTTCTTACTCTTAGTCTTAGGCGGTTACAGACTTTTTTACATAATCGTAAAAGCGGTTATATCTTAAAAAAATATCTTAATATCTCAATTTCGATTAATGCTGCAAGTTCTCTATATATATATATGTATATACTCGAAACCTCTTAGTTTGAGTTGACCGTACAGAACCCGAAAAAATCTTTTTACAGAAATTTTTAGCGGTTACAAAAACTTTTTAAAAAATGCGTAAAAGTTTTTACATCTAAAAAAAAAAGTAAGAAAACCTCTAGGTTATGCACGTATTTCGAATATATCTTTTTAGATCGATACAAAAGTTTTTAGAAGTTACACAGAAGGCAAAGAATTTAAAAATATCTCAGTTTCAAGTTATGCTTGCAAGATCTCTAAGTTCTGCACTTACTCGAATCCCCATAGTTTGAGCCGAACGTATAGAACTCGAAAAAATTTTTATAGATCGTTAAAAAAGTTTTTGGAGGTTATACATTATTTAAAAAAATTGAAATGTTTTTACATTCTCAAAAAATGAAAACCTCTAAGTTATGCACTTACTTGAATCTCTTCAGTTAATGCCGACCGTAGAGAACTCGAACAAAATTTTATAGATCGATACAAAAGTTTTTAGAAGTAACACAGTACGAAAAAGACTTATAAATATCTAAGTTTCAAGTTATGCTTGCAAAATCTCTAAGTTCTACACTTACTCAAATCCCCATAGTTTGAGTCGACCTTAACTCGAATACAATTTTATAGATCGATACAGAAGAATTTAGAGGTTACACAGAACGAAAAGAATGTATAAATTATCTCAGTTTCAAGTTTTGCTGCAAGATCTCTAAGTTACTCGAATCCCCTTTGTTTGAGCCGACAGTAGAGAACTCGACAAACATTTTTTACAATTATTTTGTGTAATCGTAGAATTTTTTGCATCCTAAAGAAAGAGAAAGAAAACCTCTAAATTATACTACATACTTGAATCCCTTCAGTTAATGCCAACCGTTCAAAACTCGAAAAAATGTTTATATATTAATACATAAATTTTTGGAGCTTACACAGAAAGAAAAGAATGTACGTATAAATATTCTTAGTTTCGAGTTCTGCACTTACTCGAATCCCCTTAGTTTGAGCCGATAACAGTAGAGAACACGAACAAATTTTATAGATCGATGCAGAAGTTTATAGCGGTTGCACTATTTCGAAAAAAAAAACGTAAAAGTTTTTACATCCTAAAGAAAATGTCTATCTTAACTTAAAGTTCTACTGCAAGGTATGTATGTAAATATGGTCTCGATTTAGTTTGAGCTGACCGTAGAGAACGCTAATAAATCTTTATAGATGGATACAGAAGTTTTTAGAGGTTATACGCTTTTCAAAAAATCTTAAAAATTTTACATCTTAAAGTAAATGTCTAAAGTTTCGAGTTTAGCTGCCAGAACTCGTAAGTTCTGCACATACTCGAGTCGTTATCTTAGGCCATTAATATCTTTATGTCAACAAAGTCTTTTGGCGTATTCAACCTTTATAGTTTTTAGCGTTTACAAACTTTTCAAAAAATCGGAAAAAGTTTTCACATTCTAAATATACAAAAGAAATGCGGTCTGTCCCAAATTTGTAATTTTACTGCAAGACCTCTAAGTTATGCACATATTCAAATGCCCTAAGTTGCAGTTGGCCAGATAGAACTCGAAGATCTCTATATATAACAATACATAAGTTAAACAGTGCATTTGATATCGTCATCTTCAGCGATGTAATATCTTTAATACATTTGCAATTTTTGCAAACGATTTCTTGGTCCAGTTGGCACTCAAAGATTCAAGTTTATTTTGACGTATACGACATTTATTAACGATTAGCGACCATATGTCATTCTCAGACATTAAAGCTTTTTTTCCGTTCCAGTCGCATGTTTCCTGTCAACGACCACAGCTTTATTCCCTATCTAGTCGTATGTCTGCTCTCAAACGAAACGCTTTCGAAATTGGTTGAAAACAAATGATATTTTTTAAATTGTGGTTAAACTAGATTTGAAGATTTCGCTTCTCAAAATATTTCAAAATAACATTCTAATAAAATGGGGAGAAAGAAATTTAGTGAAAGAAGTGTTCCATGAACTTGAAAGTATTATATTAAGTTTTGAAAAAAATTAACAAAAACGAAAAAAAAAGACAATAATACGATCGCAAAGGGTTCATATATCAAAGGCAAGCATTTTTTGTCGAATAATCTATAAACGCATCTGGCCAATCACCAGTTCGATCGAAAAACTCAGATTACAGAAAGCAACACAAGAGAATTAAACATAAACGGCTCCCCAAATTCGATGACGTCCAAAGGCATTTTCAAAAAAAAAAAAAAAAAAAAAAAAACGGACACATTAGCACAGTTCGAGGAAGAAATGGAGAAACTGCAGATAGCGATAGCTGGCATCCATCCACAAGGCAATAGACGGATCGGCAGACCCAAGGCGACCTGGAGAAGATCCATCCTCCAAGAACTGACCCAGGCCGAACACAACATGGGACAGAGCTAAACAGACGGCACAAATTAGGGTTCGATGGATGGCTCTTGTAGAGGCCCCAAGTTCCCAAGCGGAATAATAAGGAAAAAAAAAAAAAAAAATCTATAAACGCGAAGCGTTCGTCGCAGGCGTGGAGATTGATGAGTGTTCGAAGAGAACAGTGATCTACAGATTCGACTATAAACTGTAGGCACCTGTTTTCCTTAAAATTAGTTTGGGGCGAATACATTTTTTTATTTTAACTTCAGTGCCGTAGATACCAAAATATAAATATATTTTAAAAAATTTGCAGTTTATAAAATTTAATTTTATGCAAATGAATGCAGTCAGTGTAACTCAAAGCAACCAATTTGACCTATTTGCTATGGAAAAAATAAATGTTGTCTCACTGTGAAAAGCAGAACATGTGACGCCGTGCCGAAATTATTTTAAATAAAACATTTTCTCAAGGTACTTCCAAAAATATTTATACATATATAAAAAACAATATTTCGTATAAACCTTGAAATCAAAACTATGTAGCTTAGATACTTGTATCCCCCAAAACAGTTCCAACATGGATCAAATAAATAATATTGTAGCGTCTTAGACATCCACCAACTGACAATCCGTGAACCACTGTACCTGAATGACTTTGACTAACTGGTCGGCTGGCGTTGTGTGTAGCTGATTGAACGCAACAAATGTCAAAAAGTACAAACGTTTTGAGTATATTCATATCTCAATGTACTATATTTTGCGCCTATTTGTATTTACGTGTTGTGTGTGCATTGTGCAATCTTTAGAATAAACGCACAAAGAAATTATGCTCTGAATTCAATTTGTAAAGATGATAATTTTTGGGGATTTTGTAAAATTTCTATAAATCAAATATGTTCGTATTCCCAGCTAAAATTGAAGAATTTGCTTTGCTACTTACCCTGAGTGTGACCACCTAAATCGAATGTTGTAAAGCGCATATTGCCAATTGATAGCTCTTCGGATGCTGTAGAAGGAAGTAAAAAGATTTTATTAGTTTATTGTACAACTTTGGTAAAGCAATTAAAATTATTATATAAGTTATGCCATAGGGAAATAAATGATGTAATCGTATTGTTGTTTATTTAATTGATAGCAAAACTTGCTTGCGTTTTTCTTATGTTTAATTAAAGGCTAGATAAGTATATAGAGATAATGACAAGACAATTGTATAATTTTCCCAAGATTATGATACGCTTTAGAGAATGAATAAGTTTAAGTTTAAATCACGCAATTTTTAAAGCTTTTTTGAAGTGATCAATGTGTTCTATTTTATTAAATTCCAAAGGAATCGGAAAGGCGCATTTTGATTTTCAAGTTGTGTGAAAAAGGCAGAAAAGAGAAAGAGGCTGCCGTATAAAAGTTAAAGAAAGTAAATTGATTCGCTTCAAAGGCGGCATATGAAGATATCTCTATTTATAGCTGTTTGAAGAGAACTGACCCCTACAGTGTTTCATAGCCGCAGCCGAATGGCGGTGTCTTTAATTTGCTAAGATTTACAAGGAAGTTGCGAATATTTGCTAACTATACCAGTGCTAGGCAAATAGAGCATAGTATCTTCCATCAGGACCACAATCAAAATGCTTGATTTTACTTAAAACAGGCAACTAAAGTTTATAGCCGAATCTAAACGGTCAAATCTAATAATAAGAGTAAATAGCAACGCTTTTTGCTGGCTTGTGCTAGCCAAATGCACTTGAGTGCTTGTGGTTAAGCGAAACTCCGACAATCGGTTTCAGGGAAGAGTATGGGAGAAAATTAAGCCCGGTGCTCCCTATAATGTCTTGAAATACTGTCATTGAGATAGTAGATTTCGATGGGCTGTCTAATAGAGATATACCTCGGTAAAAAGCAATGCCTCTTGTTGGCCAGTGCTAGCCAAATATAACTGTGTGCTGCTGTTGTTAATTGCAGCTTCTAACTTAATTTTAGATAATTATGCTAGAAAATTAAACACGCTGCTCCCTATAATGTCATGAAATACTGTGTTTTATTTGAGATAATAGTTTTCGAGCTAGTGAGTTGGGCTATAACTCGATAAAGAGTAAGGGCCAACTAAAGCAAGTAAAATTTTCAAGATACCCAAAGTGTTATACAGAAACAAAAGAAACATAAAGAAGAATCGGTAGAACGACCTTGTACTTGTTATGACAAATGCATGGATGACGCATTGTGACACGGCGCCCACAAAAGCGTTGGATACATCATAATTTTGAAGAAAATTATTTGTATAATGTAAATGCAACGAATTTAGATTTTGCCCAAGTATAAAAATATAATACTGTAATACGAATGGATATATAGATTGCTATTGTATATCGACGGGGTAAAGTAGAAAGAACTTTGGCGAATTGAAGAGAATGCCGAAAAATAGATTGAAAGGTAGAAAGCCTATTGAAATTCCACCTACGCTGTAAAGGGACTCCAGAACTTTTGCAATAAAAAGTGCATTCAGTATTATAAATAAGATTAAAAAGTAACTTAACTTCGCCTAAGTTGCTAAATCGATGTGGTAAAGTAGAAAGAAAAAGGCGAAAAATATTGCAATAAAGAAAGCTGTGAAGATCTGCAGGCATCTTGTTTAACAATAAGTACATCTAACATTTTTAATACGCTTTTAAAAGTAAATTCAAATAGGCAGTCATGACATTTATCAGTTGACTTCTAGCTTACGTCGAGGCATTAAGACTTTATTTGATGACTTTTTGTTTTCGTCTGTTGACTTCACAGAAGCTAACATTTTCAACGAACCGTATAGGCAGCATCGTTGAAAAGGTCTTGATTATCTTATCTATTGAAAGCATCTAACAAAAAAGCAGCATTTCCTCAAGGGTCCCTGCACGCTGAAGCTGTCACATTTGTCACTATAAAAAACACATTATTTATATAATTTTTTAAGTTAAAGTTTAAGAGATTCGTTAGACTATTACAATACGTTTTAACAACAGTAGCTAAATCGGCTTGGGATCTATGCTTTCAACGAAGCTACTCGCGAAGTTGGACTTAATCAAAGTCATCATGACTTACATTTCTCAAATCTGCATTGATAAAAACTATAGTTTGCTTACAACAAAACTGCTTAACTAGTGCATGGGCGCTCTACTCAAAAACTTACTTGGATGTAATGTTGGCACATGCTGCGCAAGCTTGTCATCTTTGAGCATATGCAATAATGTGGTTTTACCAGCATTATCCAAGCCAAGGAACAATAATTTGCCAGACTTTTTCCAAAGACCTGCAAAATAAAGCAGCAAATATTAATTCAACAAATCGTGACGTTGAACTTGGTATTAAGTGCAGAAACGGAAGCACACATGGCAAAGGTCAAGTTGTGAGCGTTGACGACGCTTCAAAGAAATCGTCATTAATTATATACCAGCATACAAACATACATACATACATACACACACACCAGCATATAATCATATGCTATTGGTTACATATACATGTCTGTATGTTTACGAATTTCGTTTTCTTTTGTTGTCTGCTGCCGTTGCTGCTGCTTTGTTGGCAAACAATCAAATAATTCATGTAGCAAAGTCAAATTCCAATTTGCCACTCTTACTTACCTAAATATCCTAAAACACCGGTGAACCAGTCCCAGATGAACATCTTGATTTAGTGTGTCTGTTGTTGTTATTGCGGGAGTAATGTATATAAAGTTGGATGTTTTGGGGAAAAGTGGTGCACGTCAAGTGTAGACTGCAAGAGAGTAAGCGAGATAATACAAATTAAAAACCATATAATAATAATAATACTATAAAGCATGCTGCAATTAGTTGTCGCTGGTGCGCAATAGATACGCCGCGCGCACACACACACACACACACACACACACTGATCTCTAGGCGGTTCAATGTCCACATAAACAACACACAAAGTAGGAATAGGAACTAGTATTCAATAAGCTACAAATAAGCTTGATTAAAAATCAATTTCCATATGTAGCCGTCGCCGTAGCAGTAACAACAAACAACACCAAGGCGCGCTTCCGTGCCGCAGTAGACGGCGAGCAGCCTTGACACATATACAAAGTGCGTTGCGTTTGTTGCAAGCAACAAACAAAATGCTGCCGCTGTTGCAATTGTGTTGTCATTATTATGGCCAGCCACATGATCGGCTGCAGTAACTCTTTGTTACGCGTCGCATGCATGTGTTGAGCAATTAATTAGGTTAAAAACCTGTTCTTTGTCAACTGGGCACAACACTTTCTTCTTTCTTTCTCTATGCGCGCTACGTTAGCATACGTATGGAGGGTGTCTGTCTGTCGGTCTGTCTGTCTGTGTGTGTGTGTGAGTGTGTGCGTGTTCAACTACGTGGTAGCAGCACGCTAATACTAGGCACTACTTTTTATTTTTCGCTTGATTATGCTACAGTTTCGAGTTGCCCGCACTTTGGAGTTCAGTTGTTGTTGTATATTAGCACGTTAATAACGCCGCACCCTTGGCAGCAATACACAGTTTTTGTTATAGGCAAAAAAACACAGCAGAAAGTTTCAGACTTTTGCACTACGTGGACGTGGAAGTAAGTTTGACCCGTCGTCTTCTTGCGTTCATTTGCATGCGCGGCTATGCTTGACGGCTTCTGTGTGTGTGGCTTGCGCGCGTTATTTTGCTTGTTTTTTGAAATATACCAAATGATTTTGTACACTGTGATTGCATTAAATGCGTATTTATTGTTTGTACTTAATTATTAAATTTACTTTTTCTATATTGTGTTAGTCGAGTGCTACGAAAAATCTCACACGCACGCTGTAGTGCTGGGAAATTATCGATGTGACTATATCGATAGGATTAGTGACAGCAAAGTCATCGCTATCGTTTGTTGTTGAGCAAAGCACATCGATAGCAAATTTGTTGCTTTCCCTGCGTTTTTCTTTTAAAATTCTTATTGGTTTATTAAGCGCAATATATGTAGGTAGCAGCGTAAATGTAGGCATTAGCGTATTTTATATACAACAAGCAGCTTGCACATCGATAACAAATCTGTTGCTGTCACTCAGTGTGGCAGTTTTTTATTTAAAATTTGAGTTTCCTAAGCAGCTCATTCTTAGGCAAACAGCCAGCAGCTAATAATATTAACAACAAAACGCTGATTTTTACTTGCTTTTAGTAGTTGGTTCACCGAACAGTAGTTGTTTCTTTAGATGTAAACTAAATACACTTTAAGAGATGCAAAAAAATCGCGACAAAAAGGCATTAAAGTTTATCAAATAGTTCTGTCAAAAAAGTATCGGGGAAGGGTCATTTAAAAAGACAGCGCTGGACGAATTTCGATTGGCCTTTTTCTCCTAAGTTGATACAATTGTCCTTAATTATGTTGCCAAATTTTAGCGCAATCTGAGACCTTATCAATGAGTGTCCAGAGAAATTCCAGTCTCAAATTTTTAACAGTTCTTAGCCTACTTGTACTGTAAAAATATGTTTTTTATGACAAAGCACCTATTTGTTTTCAAAGTATTTTTTGTTTTAAACGTTTACGTACTTGAAACTTACATTACAAATTTATTGCTGTAATAATTTTATTTTAATAAAAAAAACATATTTTTAATGAGCTAAGTATGCAATGACAAAAGGTAAGCTTTACATAACGCCAAAATACCTTAGATTATGTAGTGTAGCTTCTTAAACCCTATAAACTTTAAGATGATGCTACATGCATAATACGCGGAGTCAACGCAAACCCGCCCAGCACATAGGCTTTTCAAACGAAAGTTTTGGTCGCAGAGAAGTAAGTTTTGTAAATATTGTCTTCCCTAATAGTTGGAAAAATGGCAATTCAACGATTGTCGAAAGCGATGGCGTTAGTGACATCCGTTTGGGAAATCCAGGTTTGTTTAAAAGTCAACATTTTCTAGTGTGATCAAAAACAAAGAAGCTTGTTAAAAATACAAATGTATTACATATTATTTCATACCCTTTCAAATAGCCCCCAATAATTTTTACATTTCTCAGTTATAAATAGAGAAATAATGGCAATGTTATGCTTACATTGAGCATATTTGTCATATGAGGTCGACAAATGCTTAATTACAAGTACTAGGGTTTTCGGTAGCGTAGCCGTAGTGCACTCACCTCGAAATCGGAAGGTCAATGGTTTGATTTCACACTGAATCACTGGTGCATTTGTCTCGCAATGGCATAGTTAGCAAATAAATGGACTTTACTTACCTAGGAAAATCTCTATTAATTACAGCAATCGTTCGCATTCGGCTATACAAAGTAGATCTCTGTTCTCTTCGAAAAGCTAGAGATATGCACGTGCTCCGCCTTAAAAGCGAAGTCCTTAGTCCTTAAAATGTAATTTATTTATAATTACAAGCAGGTATTTTTCCGATTTTTAAAATCTATGAATGATACTTTGAATTCCAATATATGCTACAATATTGTGGACCAAGTGTTCGAGCACTCTGTGTACAAAATTATCTAAGACGAACATCCAAGCATGTTTCCAAAAGATAGCACCAAGCTGCTGGTGGCAAAAGCCGAGTGGATGTACATCTTCCATTATGAGAGCTGCCGCAACTGCGGGAGATAAGCTGGCGATGGAAAGCATCCAACACCTGTTAAGCGGCTGTCTAGCACTCAACAGAAGTTCAACTCGGCTTCTAGACTAACGTTTTTCAAAGATCTGGATGATTCATTCGTCGGACAGGCCCTGGTTATTTAGAAAATTGAGAAATTATAATTGTCCATCGACTTCTCTGCAAGGTGCTTCTGCATTTCTCCGTCATACAACCACGTTCCTTACCATTTCATTTCCCAACCAACACTACGCATCACAATGGATTGCAAGCACTGTGGACAAAGTCAATGACAATTTAAATGGGCAGCCTGTGTAACTCTTTAATTGCCTAAAACTATCCATTGACTTCTTTGCAAGAGATCTTTCGCAATTTCTTTCTCAAACCACTCGTGCCTTACCTGTACACTTCATTCTTTCTTCCATCACAGCAGATCACAAGGTCTTCATGCGAACTCAGAGACAATTTGAATGAGCACTCTATGCTCTGTGCCTTGACTTTTCTACAAAAGACATCGTCTGCATTTCTCCCTCAAACTACTTCGCGCCTTACCTGTACACTTCATGCTTTATTATTATCTAACACTAGAATTGGATCACAAGGTCTGTGGATGAAACTAATGCATAAGTTCTCTGTAAGAATTCGTCTGAATTTCTGCCTCAAACTGCCACCTGCACACTTCTACCAACAGTAAGATGCATCACAAGTTTTGTAGGCGAACTTATTGTAATTTATATATTTTCAATTGAAAATGCATGAGAAAGACCTATATATTGTGTCGTGCATTATTACTTTTATAATTTTATTTTTGTTATAAGCACAAAATACATTTTAATTGTTAAATATACTTCATATGCACTTCGTGCCAAACTAATTTAAATGCGATAACAAACATCGATATAATTGCTCTCACAAGTTGGCAGCGCTTCAATTAAAGCAGTGCTGTAAAGTGTAACACAAAACAGCTGTTAACGTGAAGTTAGTTGCGCTTGCTGCAAGACCAGTAAATTCAAATAGCAATTCAAAAATCAATTCACATTTTTATTTTAATTTTTAAAACAAATTCATTTCAGTTATATATTTATTGCTATATAAAATGTCAGCATAAGTTGCTACCTACTCAACTTTGCGCATTTGCTGCAATATAATGTCCTCAACCTGCATGCCATCGGGCGTATCCAATGCATAGAGCACTGCATTGGCCACATCCTGTGCCTGCAGTTTGGGCAACTCGGCCACCGCTTGGGAGTAAACATTCAGAAAATCAGTGTCCACCATGCCTGGGTTGATGCTCTGCATGACAACGGCGAAGGAGTAAGAACAAATGAAATATTTGTTTATGCGTATGTAAATTACCGGCACCTCACGGTACCCACGATCTGCCCACACTAACCGGCTGGAACGTCCTACTGTCGGCTGCAATGTATGCATTGCATTTAACTTACCGTTAATTTAATATTTAATTTGAGAAAATGTATTTCCTGGCGCACCGTTTGGCAAAGTGCTGTAATTGCATGCTTCGTGGCCGGATAAACGCTGAATAAGGGTACCGGCACATCCGGTATGCGATGTCCAAGTACGCTGTCATTGTCAAATGGAGAAAACAAAGAGTGAGTCTCGTTGTGCGTGTGTGCGTGTAAATAAAGTCAACAGTATGTAACATAACGGTTTTAAGCACTTAACAACAACGACAACAACAACTACGGAACCCACGAAAAATGATGGCCAACAGCTGACGTGGCCGCTTTTTGCTTTTTGCGTGTGAAAAAGGCGTAAGGCTGTGTACCAACTGCCACTACGTCGTACGTCTGTGCACACACGCACACACATGTCCTTCCGTATGTCCATCCTGCATGTCGTTGTGCATTTTATGCAAACATTGCGTAAACTTCTTTTAATTTAACGCCCAGTCGTTGCAAAATGTAAGCAATAAGTAGCAAAAGATGCAAGTGGAGAGCACAACTTCTTGCGTGACACGCTGGGTGCGTGAGTGATTTTTGAGGTTAGGGTGAGTTGTGAGAGGGGTTTTGTAATAATTAAGCCTCCGGGGGATTGCCGGAATATGTTGTTAGTAATTTGCAAAACTAAAGATTATTCGTATTGCACACTCTGATGATACACACGTTTAGGGTTTCTCTCTTAAGAGCTCGACTTAATAGTAAATCTGAGAGTATTTCTTGCGATTTCTCAGTCTGTAGTTATTGCATGTGTTACGAGGATTGCCTTTTGTATTTCGGGGGCAACCCTAGTGTCTGGCAACTGACGGCTCTATCATAAAGTTTCCCATTTTTGAGATCATACGTACTAAGAATGTTTTCACTTGGGATGACGAGGGCATGTGCTGCAGCAGACGCCATTGAAACTCTTGGAGATGGCATCCAAGATATCTGCCGAGCGTGAAAGCAGAGGAGATGCTAGCAACGGAGCTGCCAGCAACAACGCCAATAGCACCACCAGCCACAAGACTACCAGCGAAACTTCTGACGAGGCCAAGAAGGAAGAAGAGCGCTCTTTGTGTTTTTTATATTAAATTAAAAGATTTTATCTCTGTCAAAGCATTATATTCCATCGTGAACATTTTCGTGCGATTATTTATTACAACTTTCGACATGGATTACCTCAACATTGCATGAATGAACTGTTGGTATGTTGAATTCAAGAGTGGTCGTAGTTCACTTCAAAACGAATTTGGTGGAGGTCTTTCAAAATCAGTTGTTGTTCCGTAAACCATTGATGCTGTGTGCAAAATAATATTGCAAGATCGCCATGTGAGCTATCGTGAGATTGAGACAAGCTGCGGCATAAGTGGGACCCTCATGCAGCATATAGAACAGTTAAGTCTGAGTGGTACCCAACCATTTGTTTGCCAGTTGTCTTTCAAGAATTTAGGAAATCCAACCGCCGAAAACGTAACACTCTTCACCATGACAATGCGAGCTCTCACACATTCGTTTAAAAAACAGCATTTTTGAGCACTCAAAACATCGATTTGAGAAGTCATCCATCCGCCATATAGCCCTAACTTAGCAGCGAATAACTTCTATTTATTCCGCAGTACGTAAAAAATAAAATGAGAGATCAACGTTTTACGATAGCGGTAGACGCGGTATGCATGTTTTGGAGATACCTCAATCAGAGTGGCAAAAGTGCTTCGACAATTGGTTCCAAACACATGCAAAAGTGTATAGATTTTGATGGGGAATATTTGGAAAAACAATACCGATTTTCAATGATAAATATTTATTCTTGTTCTCTAATCCCGAAATATAAAAGAGGAGGATTCTAGATTTTAATGGGAAATATTTGGAAAAACAATACCGATTTTAGATTGAATAAAAGTAGAGAATGAGAAGAACTTTAAGGCATTCGCTGCTCTGCGCAATGCTCACACTGATGCTCATCTGTTAGGCAGCCGCGCTAAGAAGACGAAGCAAGCAATTGTAAATAAATTCTAAATGTAGAGTTCTGAGATATGGTTTTCGAAGAATATATTTCTTGAAATATTACTCCAAAAATACGGGAAGTATACTTCATATATTTCTTACCGCCTTTAGGCATGCCAACTATTCTTAAATTTCATATTTTTAATATAGAATTATGTAGTCTTTTTAAAATAAAATAAACTAAATAATTTTCTTTATTTTAGAAAGCAAATAACAAAAAACAAATGTGAGCATAGTAATCCGATTATTTCGCTTGCAAAATCTTCAATGACTTTGTTACTTAGAAATAGGTTTTTGCAAAATATGTTCATGAAGCACGGAGACAAAAATATATTCAAAATTCATGTTCCAACTACCTGCCTAAGACCCTATTGTAACTCTGCAAAAATCTATTTAAAATAAAAAGTATAAAAAAAATTTCAAAAGTTGGGTATACGCGCTTCTGACGTCACGTACGACTCGCATGCTTTCCCGCTACCCACTCACGTCATCATCGCCAGCCGCCGCCCATGGGCATTAAGTGCAAACAGATGACACTGTCACCGAAGCGTAGCAGCTTTTTGGGTGCTCCCCAATGATGCGGGCCTCTAGGCTGCTTGTAGCCAACTTTTGGCGCTTCCTTATGCAGTTTTAATTAATTACGTTTTAATATTATTGCATTGACATTAAGCAAAATGCATATTGACGATATATACTGCCCTGGGGGGGCGGGCCAACTTCAAACTACCCAACACTACTTACTATCGACACTCATTTCTTTCAGTTCAGTGCGTTGAGCACTTTACAACACTGACACTGCTCATGTAGTGAAATTTCTCAACAAAGCCATTTTCATTAATTAACGTTAAAATTGAAATTTTTCCTTTTGTTGCCCGCTCTCCATATCTCAATTGTATTTTATTGCAGTCAATAATATGTGCGTTGCTCTATAAGGCATTCTCTGCGTCGCTACTTCCCCTCCAACTATCTGTCTGTCTGTTCATGTGGGAGTATATACTTTGTCTTACCGTGCCCAGGCGGCCTGGCTTTGCTCATTAAGCTGAAAATTATGCACTGCATTTGTGGACATTAATTAAACATGCGAAAAAGCGAGCTCCTTTGCTCCAAAAAGGCGGCGGCCAAAAGGCATACGCCGTCCTTCTTGGCCAGCAATGTGTACCAGAAGTTGGATTTTAAATTGTTTGCGCATTATTTTGCTTGAATAAATTGCACGCCCAGCGTTTAATGACTCTTGATATTGGCATTTGACATTTATTTGAAGTGACTGGATGTTGTAGGCGATGAAGACTTTAAATCTTGCTTTGTTTTGGCCGTAATATGAAGAGTGCCATTGAGGTGTCTTTAAAACTGCTTAATAGTCTTACTGCTACCATTATGAGGTAAGACAAGAAATGCTAGAGTATCACTAAATTGGTATTTCCAGTAATTTTGACAATTCTCAAACGTACAGTAAAGTTTGATCTAGTATCGTTGTACACCTCAAGCATGTTCCGAAATAGTATCGCTTCACATTCGGCATATCGCGGAAATTATCGTGGACGTACTGCATCCAAAGGCACATCGCGGCGATTGCTCGACAGAAATGCTCAAAAAATACCATCGCGTTGCTTCGAAACACGTCTATGACAGCATAATAGCTGATGAATCATGGATTTACGCGTATGAGCCCGAAAGTAGACAGCAGACGACTGTATGGGTGTTTCGAGAAGAGCCCAAATCCAACATAAGTTGTTCACGCACAAAGCACTTCCCAGCAAATAGTTGCCTAATCTTTTGAAAAAACTTCACTTGGCGCAAGTTTTCTACTAGAACAACGCTTCCCAGTAAATGGTTGCCTGAATTTTTGGAAAAACTGCAACTGGCGCAAGCGTACCACTAGTGTCAGTCAAATCTGAGTGGTACACAACCATTTGTTTGCCAATTGTCTTCCAAGAATACAGATAAACCAACTGCCGAAGACAGCGCTCACACATCGGCTCAAACATCTGCATTTTTGAGCACTCAGAACAACGATTTGATGAGTCATACGCCATAGAGTCCTGACTGAATGACTTCTTTTTTATTTTTTACATAAAAAAACAACTGAGATGTCAATGTTTTCCGACACCTGAAGAAGCGGTTGATGCGTAGAGTATGCATGTTTTGGAAATACCTCCATCAGAGTGACAAAAATCGTCGACGCAAAGTGTTTAGATCTTTATGGGAAATATTTTGAAAAACCATAAAGCGAGTTTCAGTGATTAATATTTATTTTTGTTCTCTAAACTCGAAAAAGAAAGTAGCTCAGAGGAACAAGCTAGCAAGTTTTGAGATGTGGATATATAGACGAATGCTTAAAATCTCTTGGGTCGACCACATCACAAAGAGGAAGTCCTAAGAAGAGTTAATAAAAGCAGGGAACTTCTTAAAATCATCAAACGCAGAAAAGCAGCATATTTTGGTCATGTAATGCGTGGCCCCAAATATCAACTACTTCAACTCATTATGGAAGGTAAAATTGAGGGCAGACGCGGCAGTGGTAGGAAGCAACTTTCTTGGCTACGCAGCATCAGAGAATGGACTGGAATAAGAAGAGCTGCAGATCTTGTTCACCTCACTACCAACAGAGAGGAGTACTTCAACTTAGTTGCAAAAAAAATATTATATTAAAAACATTTGCAAACTTATTGCTAACATAGCTCAAATAGTCAATACAAATAGTTTGGCAGCCGCCTACATTGCACCCAAGGCGTTTACAGTGGCTTGACTTGGCTAATTAATAATATAATATCTACTAAAATGCACAAAATATTTCAATTTTCCTCGAACTGAGACCATCCGCTGCCAAACCAATCAAATTAAAAATACACATATATCTTGCATATAATTACTTTTTAAGCATATAAATATATATATATATTCTAAATATGCTTTTTGGCAACAACCACATATGCATTGCCATGGCGCACGCTGCGTATACGCAATTATTCAATTTGGCTTTGCAATTCGCTTTGCATTTACAATGTGCAAACTGCAATAATTTATAATTAGTCATGTATATTACGGATTGTCGTACAATCTATTTAGGAGGCATATAGAGAGTGCATATGGATATATATGTCCATATATGGCAGAGGTGTAGGGAGTCCTTGTTTGTGTTTGCTCAAGTAAATTTCATTAAAATTAAATCAATGCAATTTTAAATTAAAGCATCCATAGTCAATGCAAATCAAACATGCGGCTTAATGCGTAACATTTTTGATTGTAAATATGCAAAAGCGTTGAAATTCATGAAATAAAAATCAGTAAGCGGCAGGGGCGTTGAAAATGGGGGGGGGACGTGGTGTGTGTGAGTTGTGGGCGAAGCAAGTCAATATAAACGTGTTGATTCGAAAAGTTGTATTATATCTGAGTTTACTTTTGGCTTTTTCCAATAAGGCCACATCGGTGGATCTGATTCAAAAGCGTTTGGATTTATTTATTATATAATCTTGAACGCGATAGGCATTTTTTGGAAGAAAAATATAAGTTTAAATTTTCATGAATTTTTTTCTAGAGTTTTCATCTCTTTTCGAATATAATGACAAATTTCTTTTCTCTGCAGATTCTTAGTGTTTTCCGCATAAAATCATATTGTTTGTTGCATAAAAATCGATTGTTTATGTCGCGTTCTTTGGCCTCCTTCAGATTGAGGACGCTTTTCGCATCTGAATGAACCATTTTTATTACTTTTTAACAAAAAATATTATGATCAAAATTCAATTCCCTTCAGCTACTTAGTGTTTTCGGATGCAATGAACTATGAGATATATGAGCTCTAG
The DNA here is from genome assembly GCA_035046065.1 of Chymomyza procnemis. NCBI lineage: Eukaryota > Metazoa > Arthropoda > Insecta > Diptera > Drosophilidae > Chymomyza > Chymomyza procnemis. Next base: position 4,375,202 of record JAWNOJ010000026.1, read on the forward strand.
AACAACATAGATGACTTCTAGAGTATTACGCCAGAGCGTCTGTGTTGGCTCGACGATATCGTTCATATAGACGAAGAAGTTTCAGCGAAGAAGTTGTTCGAAGGAAGACGAAGTGAACGACCGAAGCTTCATTCTAAAGTGGAGAAAGACATAATTTCCCTTGGAACAACTGAACAACTAAAGAAAACGCGTGGAAAGCAGGGGCAACTGGCGGGATCTAGGGTTAGCTGTTACCCGATAAATGCTTGTGATATCATGCAGCTGTCATAAGGACAGAAAATCTAAAGAACTTTGTTCTTCTACTCTGATGGTTTTCTGTGTTTCTTGGTACACTACAAAGTTTGATTCAAATCAGTTCACTATATAATCGGACAAATAGTCGGTGTTTGTAGGTTTATGTTATGAGCTTTTAAAGCATTAGTTTTTTGGCAGAAAAGTGGTTCAAGTTGTGCACGTCCGACTTTGACTTGCACCATTTTGAAGAGTAGCACAAGTAACCAGTAGACATGAGAACTTTTTTTACTGGTACAATTGAATCTTCTGCAAAATTCGAAGCGATAATGGGTCAACATAAAAACTTAAGATATGTTAAATGGCGGACTCTGCTTAGTTTTGTATGCTATAAGTCACTGAAACCTTATAAGGCTTTTAAGAAAGATCACTATGAAGACAAGTAATGGCTTTCAGTGCCTGGATACGTATGGATGCATATCATGTGAATCATCAGGGAAGCAGTTTGGATCTATGGCATAGTAACGCTTGATTGCAGTAACCTTACATCAATATATTTGAATGAAAAATCCCACGTCTCAATCAGTACTTTAGAGACATCGTGAGAGGTTCTGAACTCCACTTCTTATAAAGTCAGCAAGAAAAGTAGCGAATTATGTGGGAAGAAAATTTTTTTTTTTGTGTAGAGAACCATGTATTATCCCGCATATTTATAGATGCAACATGAAGATTTTTCATCAAAACTTTAAAATCTAAAGAAATACTTAAGATGCACTTAAAGCGCAATTTCTAGTAACGAGAAATATGGCTAAACTACAAGCATTTAACAAAATTCAACCAAAGTTTATGATACTTTTTAGTAGGTAGCTGACTTCTGCTGCAGGCTTTATAAGTCGCTTATTCTCACCCTTTTGGTCTTTGCGTTCTCACACTGTAAGGTGAACAACCATATTTTTTTTGTCATTCCATCCAGAGTAACTCATAATTTTCGAGCTCTAGCACTACCATTTTTCAGAGCCATTTATGCATTGCAGTATCCTTTTGGCGTCTTAACCGCTAACTATAATAATCTAAATGATTTCCTATCTTACGAAGCGTCTATTCAATTCAACTCTCTCTATCTAAACTCATCTTGATGCGGCAAAACGAGCATCTTTGACCATTAACGAACTATGACACTCAACGCTTATGATATAGGATTCATTTCAGACGGAAAATATGAGTTTTAAAAAGAAAAGACACAGAAAAGTTTACAGAGTGTGCATAGTATTTGAAAATACAGCTGAAATGACAGCCGGGTCAAAAGAAATGATTGGTTTGATAGACAATATAATAGGCAAAATGTTTGGCGCAAGGCTGCCGCGATTTGCAACAAGGTTTGAAGGAATTAGGTTTTAGGAGTAATTAAGCTCAATATTATTTGGATTAATAGAAGAGGTTTTACGTAACAAGTTCTGTTAGCAGCATCATATTTGTTGCTTAAGATCGCACACTTATAGAAGTTTATGGAAGATACAGTATTTTTTTAAACTTTTTCTGCGAAACAGTGGACACACCAGTAAACCAAGGTAGTTTTATAGATAGATTTGAAGTAGAATAAGGACAAAGTGATAAAATTATTGTACAAAATTTGAGAGAAAATTTAAATGGATGGTTCTCATTTAATATTTCTTAATTTTGATATTTTAAGCTGTAAGTTCAACGGAGCTAAGTTGTAGCCCTTAATTAATAATAAATAAATAAGATTCTATTTCAACAAAAATATTTCTGAGGATTCCAAACTTGAGTCTCAAGACAAAGCACCCCTCTGCAAAAAAAAGCGTTGCACAACACTGACTCACGCATACACACACGCACACATACACAGCGCGCACAGATAGAGCTTAATGCAAAATACTTAATTATGTTGAATAATTGAGTTGTTGTTGTTGCTGTTGTTGTTATTATTGGTGGCTAGTGTTGTTGTTTGTTGCAGTGTTGCACTTGGTTGGTTGTGTGCCGCCACCGCTGTCTGTTTGTTGTTTGCGCAAACACATTGGTCATGCAAAGCTTTTAATGCACACGCACACCACAAAACAGCAGCCAGTGCAACAGCAACAACAACAACAACTGCCAACAACAATTGCCAACAACAACTGCATAACAACAAAGAGAGAGACCAACTCTCTCGGCCACATGATGCAACGCTTATGCCATTTAAATATCAATAAATGTTTGTGCTGTTTGTTTGCTGCATGGCTTTTAATTTAATTTAAATAACGCGACCGAGTTCAGCTCATGAAAAATGTATGCATTGTCCAACACTGTGCCGTTATGTTGTCTATGCATCCGCCGCTTGTCGGTTGGGTGTGTACACACTGCCACTGACCAGTGTTGCCGCTGTGTTGCACTGTTTGCATAAATTTGCATTCCCTGTTGGAGTTGACAGCTGAAATGAGCACCTACTTAATATGTCATCGTGATGTGCAAGTTGGCTTGCGATTAAGTTCCTTTATATGTTCAGCGCGTACTTGAAGCGAGAGGCGGGGGGGAGGGTTTAAGACAATGCTTCGAGGTCAAAAGAAATGTTATTAACTTGACAGAAATGGAAGCCTTAAAAAACAGACGTTTTTCGTGTGTGCATTTATATTTCATGCAAGATTACAGTTGAAAATGTTGGTGTCATAAGGGACTTGTGGTATACTCTATAAAATTCCGTTGGAAATAATCTACGTATAGTCCAAGAAAGTACTTGCAATAAATAGACTGCTTAGCACTTTCCTTTGAAAAAGGCTTTAATAAAACCCAAAATTCGAACAAATAGATTGATTAACAAAGAAGTGATAATAAGGAATTAGTCCATATTTATAAGAAATATCCCATATTATGCTATGTCGTTCTTAGGCTCTTAAACAGCAAAAGCGAGTTAATTGGCAAAATGTATACTAGTAACTGAAAGTTTCTTATTCGTGTTTTTTATAGGTGTTTATACTAGAAATATCAATTCTACCATCCAAAACTTTTTTTCGTCTCTCTGCCGTTGTCTTATTGAATCTTTAGACTTGAAATAACATTTCTACCATCCAAAACTTTTTTTGTCTGTCTGCCGTTGTCTTATTGAATCTTTAGACTTAAAATACCATTTATACCATCAAAATTTTTTTTTAAAGATCTGCTGTTGTCTTGTTGAATTTTAAGGCTTGAAATATTATTTCTACCATCCAAAACTGTTGTTCCCTTGATTCACATTAGACTTAAAATATCATTTCTACCATACAAATTTTTTGTCGATCTGCAGTTGTCTAATTGAAGTTTAAGGCTTGAAATATCATTTTTACCAACCAAAACCTTTATTTATCGATCTGACGTTGTCTTGTGGAATCTTTAGACGTGAAATATTATTTCTACCATACGAAACTTTGTTTTGTTGATCTGCCGCTGTATTGTTGAATCTTTAGACTTGAAATATCAATTCTACCATCCAAAACTTACATAAAAACTATATTCCGAACTGAAACTGGAAAATTTTATACTAACGATTAAATTTGATTTCGGAGTGAGAATCGTTTTGGCTTAAAACTCCCATGCTAATTTCGGATTTTATAATCTACCGTAATGTTACGGAAGTTTGAAGAGCTAATAAAGCTTAAGACATAAGGAGGTTTTTAAAAAATCTTTGTCATATAAAGACTTTAATATTTATTTTTGATTTATGACCATAAATAATGAAAGATGATGAAAATGGCGTAAGTCCCAGTCGGGAGTGGATGATTTTGAGATACCTTGTGCTACTTTTCTGCAAAATAATCAGATATTGCTTTAGAGCTACGGTATTAAGACAAACGATTTTGAACAAACTTGGTACATTAAAAACCACAAAGAACGGGATAGATGAAGATGACAAATAGCGAAAGTTTGAATCGGAAGCGCATGACCTCCAGATATCTTGTGTCAGTTTTCTACAAAACAATCAGTTATACCATCAATATACCGATTTTGATCAAACTTGGTACAGTAGTTGGAAACATAAGGACCAAATTATCGAACTATTTAATACTGACAATAGGTTGTGATCAAATTTGACATTGACATTGGGATTACATCAGCAAACCTATTGGGTGCCGAATTTGGTAGTAGTCTTTTTGTCAGACAGACAACTTATCTAGTCACCTTGAACATACCTTAGGTAACTTTAAGGGGTCTTCGACTTTTTGTTCCGATTATTACATACATTTTCAATTAACACAATCTTACAGGATCCAGGGTACAGGGTGAACATGCAGTAAATCAAGATTCACTATAGATCGCAGAACTATCAGCTTCTCTAGTCACTTTCATTATATGTTAGGTAACTTTAGGGGGTCTTCACCTTTCCTTCTGGCTATAACATAAAGCTACGTTTAGCACAAAACTTAATATACCCTATGGACCACATGGTGCAGGGTATAAATAAAAAAAATCATGATGTACTATAGATGGCAAAACCCCTCTGCTTAAGTAATTATATTACATTTGAGCTTGGAAACAGAATTCCATACTTCCATTTTCTGAGAATTTTTAAGAACTAAATATATTGCATTCTACATATTTTTCGAGATAACATCAAAGTTGAGCTAAGCTTTGATGTTATCTCGAAAAATTTAAAAAATATTTAAAGAAATTATACAAATGTGCCCATTTTCGTTATCTCGATCTTCGAACATAGTCAGCGAATTCGTAAAAAATGTGCAAAAATTTCATTTTATCAAAAAGCTCGATCAAATGAGTTAATTTTTGTTCCGACTTACTTTGGTATAAAGTAATTTTAGATTCTCATTAAAGCTTTTGTATTTTGAAGCAGGTCATTCCGCAAAGCCCAACAGGGTCACCGTAGGCCTATTTAACACATACATAGTCACCTGTATATGTTGTGTATGTGTGCGTGCGTGGGAAGGGGATACAACGTAATAATTTTGGCAAATATTTTGGCACTCAAGGCAGCTTTGGTCAGCTGTTTGTCCATTGTAAGCAAAACTATAAAACAAATATGCAAATTGATTTACCGTGCGTCCGTTGTGCGTCACAGAGTGTGAGTATCTGTGTGTCTGAGTATCTGTGTGTGTGAGTATCTCTGTGTGTTTGTGTGTGCTTGCTCTAATTTCAGCTTAGCCCAGTTTTGCTATTTTAGCTATACAAACATAATTTCGAAAATGATAACAATTACAATGTTTCTGAAAGTATCTATTTATGACAACCGAGGGTAGGCTAAAGAGTTGGTGACCCAGTAAGACGCGGCGTAAATTTGCTTTAATTTATTGAAATCGTAGTAAGATTTTGTTGAAAATTACTGATAGAAGCTTAATTTTATATTAATAATATTAATAAATTTTATACTTTGATAGAATAATTCTTTCAAAGATCCACAGAATTTGCAGCCTGCATTTTATAGCATTAAATTGACTCTAAAAAGATTAAAAATTTAAGATTTTGCAATGAGCAACTACAAAGTTAGTTATGATTGCTATTGCAATAAAACTTAATTTTTATATTATTTTTATTTATTCCCCTTGACTATGGTCATCGCTCCAAAGACGGAGCATAGGGAGATTTTGCTAGGTAAATAGCGTCCATTTGCTAGCCGTACCACTGCTAGGCAAATGCACCAGTGCTGCTGAGCGGAACCACCGACCTATTTAGAGGCGAGTACGCTACTGGGGCTAACTTTATTGGTTTTAACTTTTTTATTTTATTTTAAATAAGTTTTGATGCGCTAAAGTTAAAAAATGCTTATAAAAAGTCAACATGTCTTTAGATATTTTCATTATCTCTTAACTGCTGGTATAGAGATTGGTTTGTTCAATAAAATTTCAGGAATAATGAATAAATATTTAGATAAACTTATGAAGAGTTATAATGTTAAAAGTCTAGAAATTTACCACAAAAATTAAATAATGAAGACGTGGATTAATATATAATAATCTCATTAGAGAAAATTCTATAGCTTTTTACTCAATTTTTTTTTCAAGAAATTCGCTTATTTTTTACAAAAGAATTTTTTCGCAGTAACGTTTAAAAATGCAATTTCTTGCAAATATATTCATTAAATAAATCTTTCAAAGATTGTATGAGACAGTTTTCTGTACGTCTTTCCGTCTGAGTGAACGCATAGATCTTAGAGAAGGTAACAGAAAGTTTATTTTGATATATTGTTACCGGAAGTAACATATGTTATGTTACTCACAAAGGGATGTTTTGAATTACCTCAATAAAAACCAAAAAATTTTAGATCAATTAATTGATTTTTTATAAGACAACCCAAAGTTTTTTTAATGGAGAAAAAGGAGAAAAAGTTAAGCAGTATTGTTATTAAATTTAATGCAAATGAAATATTGTGAAATAACTTGGTTGATGTGTGTAACTACTTATGGGAATTGAGTTTTGCGGTCTCTTCATCATAGTTTAAGATCCGAGCTCCATTTGGAATAAATATATTGGCATTAGGTCAACAGAAATTGAACTATCAAACGCAGCGGATGTATTGCATTAAACTTGAAAAAAATCAGTTGACTATATCATATACGTCTTATAGGGTAAAACGTTAATAATTTGATTTTTCAAATACATAGTAAAATTTTTTTTAGGAATATTTGTCTCATAATACGTTGTTTTCTTTTTGAACCAAAACAAGACGAAATTTGTTGCTCAGCAAAACAAGCGAAAGATTCCTCTTTCCGCGAGTCATTACCAAACTTAAGGTATTTTGGTATATGGAGCTTCTTTAACTCAACCCTTAAATTCAGTGCACATGACCTTTGAAGTTGATTTCTATAAGTACAAAATCGTTGTTTTGCTACTACTTTTGAAGACCATAAACTGTTCAGCCTACCCTCGCTTCATAAATATGTTTATATCTCAGTGATGTGATAATTGTACAAATGCCGTCGCTTATGAATGTGTTGTATTCGTAAGCTTGCGATTACAAGTATTCATTGTAAAGCAGATAAGAGTCGCAGTTCGAGTCGAGTTCACTTACCTATTCATGACTATGATATGAGCTCGTACTTTAGCGGCTGCCATATGTTTGAGGGCCTCACGTAAACAACAAGCAGTGGCCACCACATTGGTATCGAATAACTCCTTAATATCCTTGGTGGGAGATTCTAAGTGGAAGATGATTTTTGTAGGTCATCCGAATGTTGAGGGAATCAAAACAACATGAAAGATAATTATTTGTATTGCATGAATATGATTTGACATAAATAAATATTGAGGTAGAGTCGGATAACTGATTGTATTTGTACATTGTTCATCAAGCTTTAGAATTTTTGATTTGGAATTTGAAATATAGGATTTGAATAATATATATATATTGCTACAAGTCGTAGTGTTATTTTCGAAATAAAATGCTTGAAAAACGTGTGAGAGTTGGCTTAAAACGTTCTAATTTTAAGATAATTAAGATTAAAAACAATATGATTATTCTCATTGACTAAGCTGCCATCGTTCGAAGGGCGGAGCATAGAGATATCTATACTGAAAGCTGTTCGAAAAAACAGGAACCTACAGTTTATCTTTATTTAATAGCGATTTAGCTATGCAAAGATATTTGAGGTCAAGTATGAAAATAGGTTTCATTTCTCTTTCTACAGCTCTCAAGCAATTTTTCTTCTTATTTTCAAATAATATCAAGTTAAAAAGCCGATTTCAGAAAAGCAAAAGAGAGTGGGGTCTCCAAAAGCTTTTTACATTATCTTTTGCCAGAAAGTCAAAAAAAGCTTTTGCTTTTGGAAAATTCACAAGGGGAGACGCCTACTTGGCTCACTTTAAAACAAGTTATTTGCTTTCGACGTAGTCTCCTTGAACTCATTTCTTACCACTCAAAAAGTTGGCCTTTAAGATGCCAGCATTGCAGACCAAGACGTCTATAGAGTTAAAACGTTCCATTATCCAGGCGAAAGTACTAATCAGCTGCTGATCAACACTCAGATCGCATTGACGCCCAATGATATTGCCTCCACCGGTTACTTTTTCATTAAGTGCCTAGAATTAGATATATAAACCAGCTGAGTTATTTCCTCTAGTTTGGCACTTAAAATATATCAAATCGCACCTCTATAAGTTCCACACGACGTGCCAGACCCACCACAATCATGCCGGCATTGGCCAAAGTGATTGCTGTACTGGCGCCAATGCCCACCGAGGCACCGGTCACAACGGCAACTTTATTGCGATAAAAGAAGTTTTCCATTATTTGGTATTTTCGGATCTTAATGAACCGATCGACAAGCGAATAATAACTTTTTGCTGGGACGCACTAAGTGCAACTAAAATGCTCCGAATTGCAATTGTCAGTTGATCGTTGTCGCTGACTGAACTAACGATGCGCTCCACACAGTGGTCGAAGTGTTCGTTTTGCTAAATAAATATTCGAATGTTAAAAGTTTTGAAATCAAAATACTTCGAATTGGTCGCATATTTTCGAAGTTTAGTACTTAAAATCATCATTTCATCATCATTTTAAATTAAAAATAAGTCGAATTTTTTCAAATTTATTTTTTGTAAGCTATCAAAAAAACGATCAGATAGTTACATGCTGAGCTTATTTTTTTGGGAACCTGATTGCAAATCGCACAACACACAGTATTTCCTATTCCAACAATAATGGCTACCTTACGTCTCTACCTGTCCCCTGCAGCGTAATTCCATGAGGCTCTATCAAATTTCTTAGTGCAATGGAAAAGATTCATCCAAGCCTTATACTGCCTGCAAGCAGTCTCGGATACTTATTCACTTCCTCATGCTAAAATTTTAGATTGCCAAAATCGGGCATAAGCAATGTACTGAATAATTTTGCACTTCATATCATTTCAAGTTAGTTCTGTGTGGTTTATACCAGATGGGATAAGTAGAATTGTGACCACCAAATTTTCGAATTCGAACTAGGTATACAAATAAAATTATTCCCCTTGATAACGGTCATCGCTCTAAAGAGCCTTGGGTACATTTCCATAAATAGCTGTTTGAAGAGAATATGCACTTGCAGTTATACATGAATCGGAACAGTGGGTTGGAATCGAACTACCGAACTTAGAGTTCGCTATCGAGGCCCACATGAACTCAGTATACTCCAATGACATAAAACAACAGAATTCCTTAAAGTCGTGAAACTGAGTTGGGCTATATTAATGCACAAAATTATTACATTTTGAAAATCTTTTTTCTTTTATTATCCCTCTATTATATAAAAAAGTTTTGTGATATATATATAGGTGAGGTTAGTCCGGTCGGCCCCCGATAGGGCCTCACATAGATCAGAATGGTCCTTAGTGTTACCGGGGATATATATATAATATATACTTGAAATATAATGGGTAAAAAAAAAAAAAGTATAAATATTAGAAGAACGAAAAGTACGAAAGAATACGAAAAATTGAAAATCGAGAGAGAGTGTCAATTCAAAAGAAAGATAAAGATAAAAGCAAATGCGCGCGTGGAAAATTTAGACAAAAATCAATTTTTGAAAAACGCAAAAATGATAGAGTTAGGCACTTGAAGGGAGAACAAATTGACAAAAAGAGAAAATGTGCGTTGGATTTGTACAAAATTGTACAATTCAAAAGGCAGAAGTTGATGTTAGGATTGTATGGTTGGGGTGAAGCCCCTAGTTACTTAAAAATATTTTTCTTTTTTTTAATTTTGGTTAAAATACCAATTTTAAATTTGAACACATGTGATAGGAAAAATGGTCACTTTTTTGACTTTATTTCGCGAATTCGGATTTGCAGATCGGGATTTTGCATTCTTGAAGCTTTTTCTTTATAATTGGGTACAGTTAATTTCGATATTTTGGTTATTCCAGATATATTTTCCTAAGATTTTAGTTGAAAATAAAAGTTTTTGTATTATATCTTATTTCAACGTAATCACAAGCACCATTTTGCTACATTTCGAGTTCAAAAAATTTAATTTTGAAAAGTTTCTCATAAAAGGGACACACTACATCTACATACCGCAGTGCAAATCTCTGCAACAATTATGAAGTTACCCTAAATAATAATAATTGTCCAAAAACTTTTTAATTATTAAGAATAACACTCCAGTTACCAAACAATATTGTTTTGAAAGTGCATAAAATTATGCCACTAATCGTATTACGCCGCCCACTGTGCATTGCCGCCTTAGTTCATGAGCTTCGCCTTTCATTGACTTCGCCCAACAAGCAAATCACTTTTAATTATAAACAATTGAACATTTGTTATTGTTTTTTTTTTCCTTAGATTTTATTATAATTCTCTTTTTATCAGTCATTGCACTTTCCACCAGTACAAAGATCGTTATGCACTTGACAACCGGCATTAGTTTCCATGGATTTTTGCTTTTTTTTTTGCACTCAAAACTCGTTCTGTGGTCGACTTACTGTTTTTGTTATTGTTTTACATTTATTTTATATTTTTTTTAGCGTTTTTCTTTTCAACGTTTTAGTTTTTCACGCTACGTTCAGGGAAATCTGATACAAACTGAAAATCTCATTTCGTTTTTGCGGCTTTGTTGTCATGTTTGTTGCCCCGGGTTTGTCACTAATCTCTTGGGCTGACACTAGCGGATTATTTTCCTACTTACTATTTCTTTTTTTTTATTATTATATTTGTATGGGTATAACTTGGTTGCGTGTTGAAAATGTTTAAAAAGATACAGTGAATGCTCGCTAGTCAGTGAAATCGTAAGCCTGAAGGACAAAGGGATAGTGGAAGCGAAAACTGCAGCAGGCGGCTAGGGAGAAAATCAAAGTTGAATTGAAACTTTTTATTTTAAAATTATTTTTATTTTTTTTCCAGCAGCTGGTGTTTTTTAAAGCAAACAGCAAAATTAGCCAATTCCTAAATTCGAAAATTTTTGGTGAAATCATTTTTGCACGATTTAAGTCTTACTATGCGGAGTTGCTAGTTTTACAGGTTTCAAAATAAATTTTTCTCAACTGTGCGTTTTTTATAACAAGTGAAATTCTTTTGACAACACCCAACATAGATTTAATCTTAAAAAACGCTAATCTTCACCAAATCGATTAACTTGCAATCGCCACAAAAAAATTGGATTTCAAATCACAGAAATTTATTTCAATTAAATCGATATCGAAAGACAAGCACTTTAAAATAAGAAGTTCGAATTCTACAATCTTTTAAAATAACAAACAAATTCTTAAATATTTTTGGGGTAATGTCTCCAGAAGCAAGCTAGAAATTGTTCAACTAGTACAGACTAAGTTGCTGAGAAAGTAACTGCTGCACCTTGGTATCTACGCAACGAGAACATTCACAATGACCTCAGAATCAAGTTTGCAATCGAAATAATAGCGGAAAATAGCGAAACACCTGTAAAACCAGACCTCACATCCAAAGCCAAATTTTGCAAGAAATATTATCAGAATATATATACAAGGTCGACTACATCTCAACGCTCAAGCAGCCCAGCGTTAGATCTGTTAAGACATTCATGTTAAATCTTAACACAATTATTTGGTTAAGAAATTTAGTTTAAGATTTGAATAATTATTGTACGTCTGTTTTGATAAAGAAAAGATTCAATAAATAAAAAAATAATATACTCGAAATTTTTGTCGCACCTTAAAATTTGTTGTTATTATTAGTGACACTTAAATTTTTCATTTTATATCTGATAATCAGTTTAGTTCTATTAAATAATCGAATAAATTTTGCAAATTTATTGTAAAATAAATAAGCGAATACAAAAGAAGAAATGAGTACTAAAATTAATTGTATAATGAACTTTCGTAAATGATTAAAATTTGTTGATTTATCCTCAATGTATCACACCTCAACTACTATCTATTCGGAATATAATTTTAAGAGCAAATAATATATTAATTATATTTTTTTACTTTTTTTTAAGGTTTATAATATTTTTTAATCAAGAAAAAATTTCGCTATTTGTTTTCGCATTTTCTTTTACATTTTAAAAATAAAAAATTTACTTTTTTTTAATTTGATCAGTTCAAAATTGAATGAAACAATCGAATACGATAAAAACGAATAAGTTGTGCTATTATTTTAAATTTATATTCGTTTTTCTTTTGTCACAACTTAATAACCACTTTTTAACTTCTAAAGCAACAAAGGCGAAGATTTTACGAAAAAAATAACACTTTTGTTAATTTGTTATATTTTGTGTTGTACTTAAAATGTTTTTAATTAATATTCGCATTTTTGTTACATTTGAAAGCAAAAATTATTCTGTAGAATAATCTTTACGATAAAAACGACTATATTCTACATTTATTTCTATTTCATTTTCGTTTTTTTCTGTTATAGCTAAAATGAAGTAATTTACTTCCTTTAATTTTAATATAAGCTAGAATTTTGGAAAAAAATCAAATAAATTAACAAAAAATAAGTTGTACATTTTTATTCGCATATATTTTTTTATGTAACAGAAAAAAATTAAGTTTATTATTTCTCAGCTGAAAATTAAATATTATTCAACACTTTTTTCTTGAAAATAAAAGTTTTAATTGTTTATTTTTCAGAATTTATGGCAACTTAAAGTTTTAGATCTTAATTAAAAAGTTGGTGGATCTCCCCCCAGACTTAAGTCTACCACAAGACAGTGTAAAATGCGCCCACTGTACTGCCTTTAAAATAACTAACACTTTTCAGGCATTTTTCATAAATTTTTCCCCTTTTATGAGTAATATTTTATTTCATATTTTTTAATTATGCAACAAAAGCTTAGGTTTCACTTAAATGCCTGCACCCAGCACTGCTAGGCTGCAGCATTGCTAAGGCTTCTAACGTTGCAAAAGAGCTACATGCCACGCTTGATTAACTTAAGTAAAGGCAGACAACTGCCAACAAAACAAATCACAAATGAATATTTATCTTTGTGGAAAACTTTGCATGAAAAATCACAAACCAAACCAGAGATAGCCACCACCATGCAAATGGCAACAACAAAGTCAAAAATGCATCTGCATCTAATGCCCAGAGATTATGTAGCTGGAACAATGCAGTTGACAGCAATAATAAAATGTGCAGGTGCACTTGGAAAATGGTAGAAATCGAGAAAATGCCAGCTCACTTGACAAGGGTCCAGATTAGATATTCCATAGTGAATGTTATCAGCACTAAGCTGGCTTTTGTTTTCCCCAAAAAAGAAAAGCCAACAAAAAACAAGTACAGTCACGCATACTGCTAACTAACAGCATGTTAGCTCAGCTTTAGTCAATTTAAGTTCAATTTTATTTAAATCAATTGGATGAGCTATAGAATGTCTCGTTGCGGGGCGCCTGAATAAATGGCCTATAAATAAAGCTACTTGACTTAAAATTTATAGCCAATTTTGGATGGCTGGGAAAAAAAATAAATGCATAAAAAATGTTGTAGGAAATGTTAAATTACTGTTAGGTTCTCCGTCAAAGTATTGACCGTTTAAAGGCTTATAAAAAGCATGATTGTAAATATTTTCAATACCGAGACAACACAGATGAATCAGACATCCCTTGATATTTGTACACTTGGTGAAAAAGTTGAGCTATTATGGGTCTGCATTGTAAGACTATCAGATGCGGATGTTATGCCCAAAATTAATTTGCTAAGGGACAGCTAAATCTTGATCTATACAATCTAAACTGACAGGCACGGCTGAGCTATAGTTGTCCTTACCATCGAGCATAGATGATTCCGCAACTATATACCAAGTGCCTCCTATTGCTAAGTTCAAAGAAGGAGTTCGATTGCTTTATTTTATTGTAGATATTATGAAAAAATAAGCTTAATTTGTGACCTCAGACTGTAGTATTCAGAACTTTTTGGAAAAACACTTATTGTTATCATGGAAAATGCAGGCTTGTTTTGGTTTCATGATATCGGAAATATATGATGTAGCTGTGGCACGCAAGGTATCCCAGGTGGTTGGAAAAATCTAACGAAGAAGAAGTCCTACGGATGGACCAGAATAGAGCACAAAAGCTTGTGCTGGCATACACACCACTCTCCACAAGAAGCAGGGGTCGACCAAGAAAGCGCCTAATTGACAATATTGACGATGACATACGGAAGATGGAAGTAAGGAACTGGCGCAGCCTTGCTAACAACAGAGACGAATGGAGGAGAATTGTAGAGCTGAATGATGATGATGATAAGGTAATAAAAAAAAAAATGCATACCACGTTTTGTGCGCACATTTTTCTCACAGTGTATTGGCGCATATAACTCTTACAACCGCGTGCTTGGATAGTTTCAGGCTGACTGTAAAATTGATAGAAAATTGGCAGGCAAACTGTTTTTAGTTTTGGTTGCAACAATTTATTCACTCTCTTTCGCTATTTTTTTTTGCGCTGCCACTTTTGTTCCCTTTCAGCCTCCCCCCCCTCTTGCACACAATTTTGTTTATTTTTTTGTTATTCGGCGCCTGGGCAAATAATGAAAAGCGCAGTGTACCCCAAAGTGATATTTATTGTTGCATACTTTTCGGCTCAGCGCCCGTTTTTCAATGTTAACCAAAAAAAATGGCGCCTGTTCCGGTTGCATTTTTTGTTATTTTTTTTAAGTTTTGTTTTTTATTTTTGCTTTGCTTTGTCTTGTTTATTTTTTGGTTAAAACCAAATATGCATTTTTCATGGCCTCGCGCCAAAATTTTTCAACGCATTTTTTGCATAAAGCTTTTTGTATTTATCTTTAATGGTTTTTTATATATATAAATAAATGTGTGTGTGTGTATTTTTCATTGCACTTTTTAATTGTAATAAAATTTTTGCTGGCCAACTTAAATTGCATTTATTTTTGGCAATTAGTGCACACTGAGCACTGAGCTGCAATGCATTTGCTTTATACTCTTTTTTTGGCCAACTCAACAAATTACTCATACGTCATGTGGCACTCTTGCTCAATTGTTCGTCTTTTGTACAAGCTTTGTTTGCTTGTCAGTTTTCACTTTTCAGCAATAAAAATTCCAAAATTCAATATAAAAAGCGAAAGAGAGAGAGAGAGAGATTGGTAAATTAAATTTAAAATTGCTCATGTGGGACTTTATATGCTTTAGTTGTCTTTGGCAGAAACAATTAAATTTATGAGAATATGCGAAATGAAAAGAGTCTGAAGCATACAAATTAAGCGTGAAGTGAAAATGTTGGCTTTGTTGATGCAGCTTTTTACCAATAGTAAGTGACTTGATTTAAATAATTTTGTTTTGTGTTCGTTAAAATCGTTTTTAATGTTTGTTTAATTCACTTGATGAAAGAATTGCGAGTAAAAGCAGCGGCACTTAATGTGCAGCAGCAGCAGCAGACTTGGCAGCAATTTCATCTTACTTGGCATGCAGAGCGATAAGCTCCTGACTCTTTGTGGCAATACGCTCCTGGCGGCGTTCACGAGCCTTACGCAGTTTTCTCGGCGTTTTCCTTGTGAATGTACTAAGGCGAAGCTCGACTTTAAAACGTTACCCTTGCACCCCATGTACACATCTTCATAGCAATAAGCTCCTTGAAGCGTCTTCAAGCCTCGGGTGCCTTCTGTCTTCTGGCATAAGCTGCACTGCTTCTCGGACTTCTTGCTGCGAGTGTACTCCATAAGGACACTCTTATTCCAGAACTCGTTACCCTTGCACTTCATGGCGACGCTCGACTTTAGAACGTTACCCTTGCACCCCATGTACAAATCTTCATAGCAATAAGCTCCTTGAAGCGTCTTCAAGTCTCGGGTGCCTTCTGTCTTCTGGCATAAGCTGCACTGCTTCTCGGACTTCTTGCTGTGAGTGTACTCCATAAGGACACTCTTATTCCAGATCTCGTTACCCTTGCACTTCATGAACAAATCTTGCGGTCACGTTACTTCTTCAGCAGACAATATAGCACACGCTGCATCCAAAGCAACGTTGTGAGCATTGGATATACCCTTGCGATTACCAAGACCACACGGAAACGGGAAGGCACAACAACTGGCTTCTTGATGATTCGATTCTTAATAAGCTTGCGCATTTTTTGACGTTGTGGCAATCTCATTGATTTCATTGGCATCCAACCAAACCCTCTTTTTACTCTAGATGACATTGGCATCAAAAGCTTGTACTTATGAGTCATGTCTGGGAAAGAGAGCTGATAAGCAAAAGAGAGTTCTCCATTAGTTTTTCACAGAAATGAGCCATGTTTGTTGAAGCTCTTTTCAAGCTTTAACGAACTCATACTGTCGTTCCTTATCAGTCATGGTTGGGAAAGAGAGCCGATAAGCAAAACGAGAGTTTTCCATTCGTTTTTCACCGAAAGCAGCCTTGATTGCTGTGCCTTAACTATGGCAAACTGAATTCTGCAAAGAAATTTAAATATTTAATCTCAATAACAATTAATCAAGTTGGTAATATTATTGAAGCCAATGTTAGGCCTACACCTGTGCCGTGACAGCAATTAAGCCATTATGTAGACAAAAGGCAGACAAAATTTAAATTTCTGTTTTTTGGGCCAAAATAACAAAATGGCGACAATTTGTTGGTCGAAAGGGTCAGAAACTATGCCAACAATTTTAATGCAAAATGCCAGAAACTGAGTGTTAGTTGTAGACATTATGGCCATGGTTGTGCCGGTAGTAATTGCATAAACATCACATAAAGTGCGCAACACACACAGTGAGAGTATGGCTGGTGGCAACAGTGGCGTTCCGAGGTAAGTGTTGTGCTTTGAACCAGTTGGTTATACCTTAGAAATTGTAAGTCGCTCGTGTAGTTGTGCGTTTTACCTGATCGAGTTACCAATATTTTTCAAACAAGCTCCCCCCAGGCAATTTTCACTGCCCACGCCGCTGTTTCACTGCGCATAAGCAATTTTAATTTAATTAAAATTTATTTTAATTAAACAAGCGTCGCAAATGTCTCATTTACGCTTCAATGACATGACAAGCTCAGACTCCATGTGACCAACTCTGCGTCTCTGTCAGTGTCTGTGTGTTTTGCTGCATATGTATTGGTCGACATTTCCCTATTATTTGCATATTTGCGGTTTTGTCGAAAATTGTTGCCCTTATTTTTTTTGGCTTGAAAATTTTGTTGGCAACAATTTTTGCTCGAAAACCTTTTCATATATTTTGTACAAAAACAAATGCAATTACATTTCGCATGCTTACTAACACATTCATACATATTACATGTATTTGTGGCAGCCATTTTGCAGTTGTCTGTATGTGTGAGTGTGTGTGTGGAAAATTAGAGAGAAACACGCGGAAAAGAAGCATCGTTAAGTTGCATATAAAGCCGCGCTTAAGCTCAACTAATTAGCCTAAATTTGGGGCACCTGCTAAGTATGCAATAAAATGTGCTTGCTGGGCGGCACAGTGGGCCAAAGTACGTATTTTATCTTGTTTTTAAATTTGGAAAATTTTTGGACGTGTTCTTACATATTTTTACCATATATGCTATACCATTTGGTACAATTTGTAAAATTTGTAAAGTCTTAGGTATTACTTTCAACCGGAATTAGGCAAAGCTGACCTCTATCGCCGCTGCTCTTCAACATCGCGGTTGATAAAGTTATGAGGGAAGTATGCCAATCGAAGCATAAAATCTCGTGGAGCCTCACCAGACACCTTGAGTACTTGGACTATGCTGACTGCATATGTCTCACCTCTCATAGACTCGTAGACATCCTGAGTAAAATTGCTGATCTCGTTAGAATAGCTAGTAGAATTACTCTCGAGATAAATGCAGTCAAAACAAAAGTAATTACTCCAGCCAAGGAAAAATCAACATAAATGGCAACGAATTGGAATTTCAAAGGGAAATTTCCCTTACCTTGACATTGTTATCTCTAGCAATGGTGCAGAAGATCAGCCGGTTCGTGAAGCATTCGTTAGATTGCACTGCATATGGAATAGCAGACAGTTGATCCGGAAGACGCAACTCCGTATCTTCTATTCTGCTAAATGACAGTGAGACATGGCTTACCACAAAGAAAATAGCGCAAGGTTTTCAGCAACGAATGCTTGAGAGTTATATGTGGGATATTCTGGCCAAAAAGAATATCAAATGCAGAGCTGTGGAGCGCCCTATTTACCTTCAAAACAATTGACTTGGATAGAGCATGCACTCAGAAAGAACAATGCTGCTTATTGTCCGAATGGCACTAGACTGAAACCCTCAAGAAAGCAGGCGCACAGGACAACCAAAAGCAACTTGGAGACGAGCCGTCGTTCTTCAAGAACTAACTCAGATCAGCTCGTCACCGCTAAGCAGACGGCAAAAAACAGAGTACGGCGAAAGCCTGCGTGGAGACTTTAAGTTCTAAAGTGGAATAATAAAGGAAAAAAGGGTGTTAAATGTTACCCAAAAGGAAAAGTCAGAAATCCCACAACATTATGTAAAGTTTGTGACTTTATCCGTTTGTCCGCCTCGAGATGATAGGAACCATAGTAAGTAACTTTTCGGAAAAACTAGTTCCTATACTAGGTACACTAACAGTTATATTAACAATTTTTTGTTTTTAAAATTGGAACACAAAGTCACAGGTTTGGCCATTCAAAGTGGAAGCAATGGGCAACTCTATAACTTTTGACAGGAGTGGAACTAATGTCATACCGCGTTGGCAGCGTCATTTGAAGACAATATATACCGTGATAAAATTTTGCAGCTTTACATTCCAAATAAAGACTCAATTGTGAAAACTTAAAGTGCGTTTCGTGCAAAAAATAATGTCAAAAGTGTGCCCGATGAAAACGCACAAGCGGTTAAGACCGTAATATTGGGTCCGTACGAGCCAGTGTTGAGGAGCAGCCGCGAACATGAACTTAACGTCGTTCTCAGGAGTTGGGCATCCACAATTAGTGTCGATTTGAAGTTGTTTCCATACAAAATTTATACTTAACTTATTCCAGTTGACTATTCCCGTGCCAAATGGATCATTGAAATTGCAGACAACGAACTCGACTTTTGGACAACAATATCATCATCTCAGATAAAGCACAGTTCACTTCACGTGGAATTCTAAATAATCAAAATGATCGAATCGAACCCTGAATTAATTGAAGAACAGCTTTTGCACGATCAAAAAGTGACTCTTTGGCATGGTGTTTGTGGGGATATGTCAGTCGGTCCTTTATTTTTTCCAAGACGATGTTGTAACAATTGAGCAATGATAACCGATTTTGTGATTTCTGTTGATTGAGAAAATGGCTTGAATGGCTTCTGGTTCCAACAAAATGGCGCAAAATGACAAACTGCACATTAGATTGACGTGGATGGTCGACTAGGCAGTTCTGCGTCTTTCTCGGCTTTATTTGAAGAGATAATACCTCTCAAATATACGTGTTTTGGATAGAGCCTGTTGGCCAAAGGCCTTTTGCACCATTCTCAACATTCCGGCTTCAGAAATTTCATTTTGAACACAAACTTTGATGAATAATTTGGAGCTTGATTTTTTTTTATTCTACTTCTTGAACCTTGTTTTATTTTTATCTTTCCTTTTGCGTAGTTTGAATAGTTTTTTGTCGCTTTCAGTGATTTCAAGCATACTAAATTTTATTCTAATGATTTTTATTTTTGTCCCATAGTGCGCATATTCTGTAGCAACAATCTTTTTGTCGTTGTAGTTGTTGTTGCTCAGTTAAATGAGCCGAGGGCGCAGGAGAGCGTTTCCCCCAAAAAAAGAACGAACTTTTTGGGTTGCAGCTTAACAAGTTTGCAGAGGAAAAGTGCACCGACAACATTGTTGTTGCTATTATTACTATAGTTGTTGTTGTTGTTGTTGCAAGCAGCACTTTATTAGAGCAAAGGCGAGTGGCATGCAACTGAGTAGCTCGCCGTTGGAATTCCGAGTGTTGTTTGCTATTATTTTGTTTTATTTATGACTTGTAGACGCTTAGACATGAATTTTAGTTAATAGTTGTACACCCACACACACACACACACACACAGATATAAGGCGGCATTGCTTGTTGCACCTGCAACTCGGTAAGATATGCAACATTATTTTACTTTAAGCTAAGCTACACAAAATGCAAGAAACTTTTGCGCTTACTTATGGCAAGTGTGGCAATTAGATGGAAAGTGTTGCACCCCAGGCTGCCATTAAGCCAAATGATAGCGCGGTGGCAAGTGCCACTACGGGGGGAGAGAGAGTCTGAGAACTTAGTGCGGGAGCGTAAGAGCGTCTTTGATGCATGTTTCATTAGAACTTTTAAGAGAAGTTTGTCCATTAGTTCAAATGAATTCATTAGAAGATGTTCCACAAATCTCTTTGAATGCGCATCTAATAGTGCCTTGGCTCTTAAAGGAAAAAGTGTGCAGCAAGTTCGTTTAAGTAAATGTTGGTGGCAGAAGCAAGTGTTCTCAGAGCTATGAAGAACAAAAAAAAAATTGTTGTTGGATTTAAGTTCTTATATTTAGAAATTTTGGGAAAAAAATTTATATATAAAATATGCTTCAAATTTTAGGCTCGAACCATTATTTTTGACCTAGATACATAAGGATTGTCATATTTAGGATGCTTTTCAAAGGAATTTTCAAAAATGGTATAAATTAACTTAATCGTTTAAGAAAATGTTGGTGGCAGAACAAGCGCTTTTGGCGCTAAGAAGAATTTTGAAGTTCTATTGAAATAAATATAATGAGTTGTCATTTTAAGATTATATGCTTATAATTGGGGTCTTGTAAGATACAAAAAAAATATATATATACGATAATATAAAGCATCCATATAAAATATACTTCGAATTTTAAGACAGTAACATGATTTCTATGGTAAAAATTGTCAGACTTTGTTTACTTTTTTTTCGATGTATCTCCAAAAAATGAGATAAATCTAAATTTTTTGGTTTTGGTATTTCTTGGGCTTGGTTAGGGGGTTTTTCGGTTTCTACACTGCAATCACAACTTTTAAAGCATCGCAGCCAAGCTTTGGATGACTTAAGGCTTGATGCAGGTACACCAAAAACTACCACAACCATTCCTTGGGCTACAGCTGCGTTTATATTTCTATTTTTTTGAAGACTTGTCTGTTGGAGCAGAATCATTTAAAATTTTCACAACAATCGATGTGTTCTTCTGCATTTTTTTTCCATTAAAACAGAAAATCGAAATTCGCCTAGTTTTAGACAAGACCGACTATTTTCGAACTTTATGGTCAGAAAAGTTGGTCAAATATGTAAACTAAGTGAACTACATTCATTTATAAGCTGTAGCTCCCGGTTCTCTTACTAGAGATATGCCTTGCAGCGATGATAGCATAGTCAAGGGCAATTTTTATGTATTTTACGTAAAACCTTCCCAGAAACTTCTCAATTTGATTTTTCGGAACACGCCGTTGTGTGCGTGCTTTGTTTTTTCAACGCTTTGAGATGAGTTGCTTTTGGCAATTTTGGCTAATTCTTTTGACCAAATTTTTTGTTCTTTCCATGCTGATGAGTTATCATTAACATTCACTGCAACTCTGCATAAAATAGCCAAAAAAAAAAAATATGTTGACCAAAAAGAAATCCAATCTGCATTTTAGTTGAAGCTGTGCAAAATGACCAAGCAGCTGTGCTGCATAGTCAGTCCAGTCCAGTCCACTCTCGACCAGATGCAGGACAACTGCCTGATGCATTTAGCTTAAAGAAATTGGCAACTTTGTTGTTGCTCTTGTTTGTTGTTATTTCTCTCGCATAAAGTATACGCCATGGCGGCCACTTCTTGGCCAAGCTTTTTAGTGAGTTTACTCGTGCGTACGGTGCTCTCTGGGTGTTGTCATCCCACCCCCTCTCTCTCTCTCTCTCTCTCGCTCTACCAAGTCAATGTCCTATAGTCTATGGTCTCCAAGCTGGCTTCCTAGTCGTCTCCTTTTTGGCTACAGGCATAAATCACGTGCGCGCACAAGAAAGTTTTGATTTGTGAAATCAAAAGCTATTTGCTGCGCTGCAATCAGCACAAACATTGTATGCATTTGCAGCACTTGTCCGACTAAGTGCGGTGGGGGGGGGGAGTTGACATGGGGGCGGGGAGCGGGCGTGGCAGTTGCAAGAAGGCGAAAAACTTTTGCTTTTTGGCATTCGTCAGATATGGCCAACAATAACAAACAGGCAAACAAACAGTTCTCGACTTATTGCTTCTTTTTCTTACGCTTTCTAACTCGGCAACTTTTTATTTTTTCAGCTACTCTTTGATGCAGTATTTGCGAATTTTATTGCCGTCTGGCAGCGACTGCTACGGGTGGGAGAGTATTTTAAAATATGTTTAGCACAATAATTAATCTGTTGGTAAAAACTTGTTAAAAAAATATGGTATAAGCCAAAAAACTTTAGAAAATTGTAAAAATGATTTTCGAAAAAAAAATATGACACATTTCTTCTATGTAAAACTATGTATCCCTCAATACATTTGTGAATTCTTACATCTTTAAATCAATATTTGCAAAACTGCTGTTTAACTTCTTAATGATGCTTACTCTCAATTCAGCCTGGAGTACAAAATCCTCCTGTGTAACTCTCATACAAAGTCTATGTGGACCTCATCGCTGAAGAGCAGCCTATACATTATGCAGAAAGTACAGTCCGAGAACACAGGTAGGTACAGCGTGGTACCTACGAAGCGAGAACATTCTCCTGTATAACACTGTTCTATAGCCTGTCTGCACTTATAGCGCCGAATTATTGGGTAAATCTTCTAGAACCAACAAAAGTTTTGTCTAGCGGGTAGATTGTGAGATGCCGAGAGAGTCTACGAAACGATAACATCCACAGAGACCAACAATCACGTGCGTTACCGAAATAATAATACGAATTCTTTTACAAGAAACGCACCGCATGATCAACCAGCACAGCGTTAAATTTATGCGAAATCAATAAATCATCCATAAATTTATATAAAAGAAAACACCGGTTTTGGCAAAGTTCCACAGGCACTTTTCTCTAATAATACAATCATTATACTAATGCCATTTTCTAACATAACCGCAATCCACAACTGGACTTTTCTCCAATTCAAAAATATTCTTTAGAGGAATACGACAAAAACCCATAAACCATTCGAACACGAAACTCTTTAAAAAATAAAAAGCATTAATGCTTACTTATCGTATTTACTGTTTTAATGAGTTGTGAATTATAAGCTTCAAGAAATAATTTTAAATGCAATAAAGCTTCAAAATTATAGTCTATAGTATGTAGTTATTTGAGAAATGCATCGATGAGTTTAGATGAGTTGATGTTAGAATTTTCATTTTTTGGTATGCTTATGGTGATTTATGTATTTATAGTTTTAATTCAATATTGAAATGTGAGGTAATTTTTTAGGGTGCTTTCCATAAATCTATTAAGTAAAATTATTGAGTTGCTAATTAGATAGTTATTTTAACAAAAGGCATACAGCATCTTAATAGGACAAAATGCTTTTAGTAGAACCCCATTGCTATTATAATCTTGTTACTGCTGTGATCATTATGTTCGTAAGCCTCATCATCAGCTACATCGTCATTGAACATGTTATCTGTATTATCAGCTTCAACATCATCTTTTGCGTCTTTATCAACATCGTTTTTTTTTTGTTACCTGCAGATGAGCATCATTTTCTACATCATTTCATTGATCATCATCTTTTTACATCGTTATCTTTGTCATGATCTTATCAAAGAGTAAAAAGCGGTGACCATAAGCATCATTGTCATTTAACAAGTTATCTTTATTATCGTCGTCATCTTCTGCGTCTTCTTAATCATCGTTTTTGTTGCTACCTTCAATGTTTACTGCCGTCATAGTTGTCATCCTCATTTGTACATAATCTTTGCATTATCTTTATCATTTTCTCTCGAAGTCTTTGTCAAAATCTTATTGGCATCTATGTTGTCATCTTTATCTCATCATCTTCATCCCTAACTTTATAGTCAGCTCCTTGCTTTCGTATAGCAGTTTCTTAATTTAAACATCATGAAAAGCTGTCCAAGTAATCTGTATTCGAATTCAATATAAATTAAAGAATTTGTCAAAACTAACGAATCTTCCGACTATGATTAGAGTATTTCCAATGCAGCTGCCTAACATACAATTTTTTTCTGCTTATTTCTAGGACTTAATTTTATTTTTTTTTAGTTTTTTTAGTCTTTCTTGTAAAGTTTTAATAGTTTGTTGGCGCTTTCGCTGATTTTGCGCAAAAAGTTTTTGGCCGTGCTTTGTTGCGCCCTTAACTCACTCAGGATCTAAGCGAATCCGAGAAGAATTTCTAGTACAGTCTACGGTTTGAGTTGCCTAGAAAAGTCAATAGCTTTAAGTATTTTGGTGAATGCAATCCAGAAGAATTCGAAATCTAAAGCTTAAATGGCAAATGAAGTGCATGTTGTCGCATAAATGTTGCATTGCCTAAATGTGGCATGCAACACTGCAACATGTAGTGCTAACCCAGTTTAAGCACAAAACGCTTCGCTTCATCAACTAAAAGAGATTTCCAGACTAACTAACGGAGCATGACGTCTCATTTAAATTGCGTCTAATTCAAGTAGTGCGGCAACATGCACTAAACTACAGTAAACTCTTCTCCATTGCCGAGCAGGGGTGTCGTTGTGTAGGGGATTAGATTCATTGGGAGATAAATTTGTATATAATGGAAAAGCAACTGAGAATAAGGACGAGCATTGAGTTGCTAAAATAGGTTGAATGGTTAATATTTTGGGCTATAGACGAGAATAAGGACGAGCATTGAGTTGCTAAAATAGGTTGAATGGTTAATATTTTGGGCTATAGACGATAAACGGCAGACAGTTATGTCCAAATATGGGAAATCATTTCTCTAAGCTGACATCAAGATGATCTAAGTATCTCTCCAACAGAGAACAGAAGATACACTACTATTTGGTCCTGATCTTTTGTAGCCTTTGTTTATCTTAGCGTACGGTTGGTTAGGCAGAACTCCACGGCCAGCTAGAAAGCTTTACCCGCGTTTGTGTAGAAAACCACAACTACCACGATACTCCCCGAAGAGTCGTACGCTCTGGTCAGCACAGAGCAAACTATGCGAGTTAGTTGACAACATGTGACACCAGTTTGACATCTGGTGAGTTTATGTGCCAAAGACACTCTCTATTTAAACTCCAAACCGGTTTGGACATTTTCATCCATGTATGTTGCCGCTGAGTCTTATGGGAACATCAGTTCATATGCCACTTGCAAAATTTTTCTATACTTATTTTATTTTTCTATACTGAGACAGCAGATTCCAAGTTTGTTCATTTTCAAAAATATCACACGGGGAGAATCTCCTCGGAACGGGTTGTAAAGTAAAAAGTAAACACAACGAACTCCTAGTACGCGCATTTTTCCCTGAGAGACGTCTTGCTCTTACGACCGACACGATTGTAAGAGAAGTCTTCGCGATCAATCCCATTCCAGGTCTTTAATTTATATACGCCTCACTTTTGGTACCAAGGACACTTTCTATTTAAACTTCAAATAGATTGGAGCAGGTTAACCCCTGTATGTTGTTGGTGGTTACACCAGTTCATATGCCCCTTGACAGTTTCTGCGATAGAAGCTTTGTTATATGGAAATTCTTTTCTTGACCTAATGTTCCTTAACTGAAATGAGCAGTCATGATGTTGGGATTTTCATATCACGCGGCAGTAAGGCCTCGACTTTAGCGTTTATTTCTTATTTAATTTTATCACACATTTATTTTTTAGCATTCCACAGGCCTAACTGCCCCCCCCAAAAGCTACGCCGCTGGGCTTTCTTTTGTGCGCGTGGTTGCGTTGTTTTTCTCAGTGTGCCCGTTCCTTTTTGGCTTTGCATGTCTGTTCATGTCTGTGCATGCACATGGCCCAAGGCGCAGAGACACAGAGCGAGCGCGTGTCCACAATAATTTGGCTTGATGGTCTTTGTGTTCCACGCTCGCTGCAACTTGTGTTTTTTTTGTTTTCCTTTTTGCTTTTTCTATACTTTTTTTTGGTTGCTCTTTGTCAGAGCTTGGCGCTGCGCCTAAAAGTGTGCTAAAGGACTCGCAAGGACTGCGAATATGTGCCAGTTGGTGCGCATTAAGCGCGCTCAAGTCTGTCGCAAAATTTGTCAGAATTCGTGTCGCGTTGCATATTTTTAGGCTGCTGCAAATAATCAACTAAGCTAAGTGCACAGTGCAGCGTGCAACGTGCAACATGCAGCCTGCCTTCTCTCGTCCACAAACTGCCGCAAAGTGCAGCAAACTGCACAAATAAAGAAAGTTTAAGGTTTTATTTTCTTGCAACTTTATTATTTTATTATTTTTTTTTTACTCTCTCATGCGCCAGTGCGAAAAACTCGTTGAAAAGTAGTTAAGCTTAAACTTTTGCCTTTGCCTGCCTGACATAATTTCTGACTGCCCTGATATGTAGTACTACTATATATGCCATATAGATTATATATAGTATCTATATATATATATAATATATTTGATACTTATAGTAACAAGTTATGGTTATAAATTTTGCGCTAAAGTATGCAAAAGTTTTCTCACTTTCTTTTGCACTTCTTTTTTTTGAACTGTGACACATATGGCTAATGTGGGGGGGCTTGGATAGTCATGGCGTATACGTATTAAATTTAAATTTTCGTTTAATTTTATGCGCTGAAAAGTATGCTGCACTTTTTTCTTCGAAAATTGCAGCAAGTAGCGAAAAAGTTGTAACATTGCATTGAAGAAGTGATTTGAAGCAGTTGCAGTTTGAACAAATTATTTAAAGATTTTGGTAGGGTGCATATTTTTTACGGATTTAGTACAATTGGAAAGATTAGTACAGACAAGAAAGAGAACGAAAACCATTTGAAACAAAGTTGTCTAGTTGAGTGCATAGAATTGAGTAAAGATGAAATATGGACGCATGCAGCTGCGCTTGGCGTGATCGAAAGAATAATTCTACTAATTCGCAAAATACTTGGTCTCTTTCCGATTGTAGACGAATTACGCTTACGAATGAAACATGAATCATCATCTTCTGCGACATAGATGTCGCCTAGTGTATTATGGCACAATGTCTACGTTGTCGACAGTGAAGAAGTATTTCAATGCGAATGACGACAGAAGAAGACAGAGGGGACGCCGATTAAAAGAGCAATTTAGGGGATCTGTCTTCTCTAAGAGTGGAGGAAGACAAAAGGGACGACCAAATCTCAGCTAAAAAGACCAAGTGGAGTAGCACCGTTCTTCCCATGGAATGACTAGCTGGAGTAGTCGCTCATAATGCAGTGGCGCCTGTCGAAAGCTACTGAGGTCGGCTATAATCCAATAATAGGCTGTGATGCCCAAAAGATCTAAGTAAAGTCAAATACCTGATGCAGAGCTTTGTTTTGCAGTATTTGCGTACTCGTTTGGTAACTCGTAACTCGCTCTCGGTACTCTAAGCACTCTTTTCACTTAAATAATTTAAAATAATTAATCTACAAATCTCTAATTAACTTAAAGTAACTCTTCTGAAATGCTGTACCCCAAGTATTAACTTCCGCTGCTGAGTTCCGCTGCTGTCGCTCATTTCCGTTTTACCTACCTGCTCTTCTCTTCTCTTTTATTTTTATTTTTATTTTCATTTCTGTTTTTATTTTATTTTTATTTTAAAATCTACTTTAATACAAGTCACACAAATTGCTTCAACACTCTATTACAAAATGCATTTGTCTGTACTAAAAAGCTGAAGAGGTTGTGGAAATCTTCGCCAGTGGAGCTGCTAGCTACTCGGCACGTGCTGGCCAGATTCATCTAAGTCAGCCACAGCAGCTCACAATTTCTCCATTTAAATGAGAAAAAATTGTACAAAATTTGTAACCCGGTCGTTTTGTTTGACGGCGTCGTCTCTTAAGTTGTTGTAGTTGTTGTTTCTCGCTGCTGCTGCTGCTGGTCACGAGCTGTTTGAGCAAATTCAAAGCTTTCCAAGTCAAGCCAAGTAAACATGACGTGCAGTGTCTAATTTTTTTCATACCCTCTCCAGTGTTTAGCTATCGTTGTCGCCGTCAACAACGACATCATCGTCTCTGACTTTCTTCACGGCAGTTGTTGTTGTTGGTGTTGTTGGTGTTTTGGTGGCGTGGTGTTTACCCCATTCTTGAGGTACAGTGAAAACTCTAAATAAGAGATTACAAAAAGTTGATTTTAATATACTTGTATTGTCTAATATTTCTTGCGAAGTTAATGAAAAATGTTATATTTTGAAGAATAGAAATAGTTGAACAAATCGAAAAATGGCAAAAGTTTTTCTTGATAAAAGAAGAGCAACATATAGAATTTATTTACTCGTAAACAAATCCCAAAGCTTAAAAACATTTAGTTTTTAGACTTTAGCCCTAGTTGAATAAAAGTCGCATGGTACCGATTGAGCATATAGGGTGTTTCATAACTTTATTCTTTCTTTCTTAACTGAGATCCTATACAGGATGTAAGCGATCACATAAAATTTATTAAAAATCAAAATTATCAAAATTATCACTTTTTTTTTTGTTCTACAAAAATTCAGTTCATTATAATTTCCCAACTACTCGAGGCGAATAGAACTTAAAATGGGTATTACAATAAACACAGTTGCAATTTTAAAAAATTATTTTTCAGTAAAAAAAATGAAATACTTTAAGCTTCCTTACTGCAATTTTGAAATGAGTACGGAAGGTTCGTAGAACACGTATCTCTCACGAAAACATAGATTTCCATGCCCAACCTTATACTTTGGGTAAAAGTTTTGTATTTTTTACTTAAAAGTTAATATTTTTTAATCCGTAATTCCGCACAGACTAGTGCAATAAAGTATATTTCCATATCCAACTGCAATTTATACAGTAATTTTGAAATCTAAAATATTTTTGATCTAATTTAATGGAAAACAGAATTGAAAAAAGAAGTTTTTCTGAAAATAATTCGACAGATAATTACGAAATTTATTTCCTTCATCATAATAAGATATTGAAAAACACGATATATTAAATCATAACTGTTTGGTGCCCGGTTTTGCAGGGAACGGTCAGTGCAAAAAGTACCGGGAACCGATTCCAACCGATCGAACTGTAGGAATATTACTTGAGTGTTATGTGTCGTTTGCACAAAGCAATTCGTCTCAAGCGGCCAGAGTTCTGGCGAGACAATAATGGTTTTAACGTCACACACCGCCCTCGAACTTTATGATAATTTCGCCAAAATTTCGACTCATGTTGTTACACAAACGTCTTATTGGCCGGATTTGACTCCGTGGTACTTCTGGCTATTCTCAAAACTCAAAGAAAACCACTTCGTGCTCATCGTTTTCAATCGATTGAGAAGATACAAACACAATCGAAGAAGAAACTTACGGCGATCCCGGTAAAGGACTATCCTGACTGTTTCGAAAACTAGAAAAAGTGCTGGCATAAGTGTATTGCATCGGACGGTGACTGTTGTGAAGTGGACAAAAAATGTTAGATTTTTTTTTAAATATAAACGAATTTCCGATATTATATTAATATTTCTAAAAAAGAATATCAAAGTTTTTAACTAAAAGAAAGTGTGAAATATGTATATATTTTTTTTAATAGTGTAGGAATTATGAAATTTATGATGATTTGCTTGTGATGGCGTCTTATACAATAGCCACAGTACCTCAGTACCTCCACGAATATTATAAAAATAGATAAACTAAACAAAATTAAGTTCAAATCTATTTTATAATTAATAATTGCAATCAAGACGTCTGCAGTTATTTGGGATAAATAGTTTTAACAATCGATTTTGTAAGATAAGAAAAACAAATTCTTTTTCAAATAATAATGAATTTGAAAAAGGCAAACATAGTATTTTTTAATTTTTGAATTAAATTTGTATTATTCTAACAATTCTTCT
The DNA here is from genome assembly GCA_035046065.1 of Chymomyza procnemis. NCBI lineage: Eukaryota > Metazoa > Arthropoda > Insecta > Diptera > Drosophilidae > Chymomyza > Chymomyza procnemis. Next base: position 4,405,166 of record JAWNOJ010000026.1, read on the forward strand.
CAAACTATAGAAATTAGAATGAAATAAAAGTAAAAACTTTCATTATAGAAATGCTCAACAAGTCATATTATTACAAATCAATATCATCCATTTGGTGGACATATTTCTGTGTACCCATTTTACTTCAATATCATTTTGTACTCAGTTTCCTTTCTTCTGTATAAGTTCCTTTGCAATTCCATGTTCTTAAGCAAAATTATTTGCTGAAAAAGTCAAATTCTGTAGCACCAATTGATCCCAATTTTCGAGCACTTACTGTCCTTGGCTCCATGTATGCTGCTTGCATTATATGTTCGTACAATATTTTACATTTTCATGCATGACGCGTTTAATCACGTGATGCATATGATTTTTCCTCGGCTGCTTTGGCGGTGGCTGCTGCTGCTGATGCTGCCGATGTCAACCACCCCAAAAAAGCAGCCCATACCAGCATGCATATCATACCATACTCATAAGAACTCATACCACATATCCATCTATCCATACGACTTCATATATTCATGCATACAATTCCATCAGCATGAATTATGTTTTGCATACTTTTAGGTTTGCTCCAAACACACACACACACACACACACACACACACACACACACACACACACACACACACACACACACACACACACACACACACACACACACACACACACACACGCGCACACACACTTACAAGCACAACATATGGCTAAACATTTTCGTATTTCTCTTTGCGTCCTGAGCTTAGGACTTTGGCTTGTCTGGCGCGTCAGTGCGCCGCAGGCTTCCTTCCATATAAAAAACAAGCGAGTAAGAGAATCGGCATGCAAAAAAAATAATACTCATCGGCCGACTGTTACGAAATGTCGCCTTTCATGTTCTTGTTCCCCCAGACGCATTCTCTCTTAGCTTTTATTTAGGATTCATTTTTTTCAGCTTCTGCTGTTATTTTTTTTTTTTTTTTGTGAATTGTAAAGCCCACAAGCCCACTCAAAAGTTGTGGATTAGAGCGTGTAATTTCACTAAAAAGAGCGCTGGGCTGTGCTGCGACGACTGCACTTCATAAACACACACACTCACACACACACACTCACACACCCACAGACACACTCGAACATACACATGCACGTTAGCGCCGCCGTCTAGTGCACTTTAAAGGACATGCGAACGCCTGTCTGAGTGTGTGAGTGTTTTAGGAATTATCGGGTGTATGCCACAGCGATAATTGCGATTTCAAGACGTGATTGTTTCGTTCCTGGAAGTAAGTGAATTTGCTAGTGGAATGGTTTCTAAGAGAGCCTTAGCGCTGTGACAAAGTGGTTGAACTACCCTAGTTACCCATAGCAAAGGATCGGTAATATTCTGGAACATACTCTAAACACTTGTGGCCATCGTTACTACGTCGTTTTTGTTTTGCCAGCGATGCTAAGCTAATTTTATACGAGGATGATATTGACATTATTGGGTGTTGTTAGCGAGATGGCATTCGTTTTTCGAAATCACCAAGGACTCAGCGAAAGTGGGTCTTGTAGTTGCTGTAGTTGTCAACAAATATGCTATACTTCTGAAGTTGTCAATGAATTCAAGTAACCAGAATATTGGCCTGGAGATTAAGTGAAGAATCACAACTGCCAGTAGTTGGTCTTAGTAAGCAAATGTGTGATCGACAAAATTAACAAGATGCTTAGTTTAGGTACTTTTCGATTTGGGCACGACAGTGGCATCCGCACGTACTATGAGCTGTAAGAGCTCTACAACGACATAGATGTTGTACAGCGTTTTACTGCACAAATCTGTGTTGACTCAGCCTATTCGTTCGTATGGACGAAGACGCTACAGGGAAGACTGTTTTTGCGACGAAGGAAGACGAGGGAACGACCTAAGCTTCGATGGAAAGACCAAGTGGAGTTGGATGTATCTTCACTTAGAGTGACCAACTGAAGAAGTCACGCGCAAAGCAGAAGAGCCTGGCGAGTGCAAGTGAGGTTGGATGTAGCCCTGTAATGGGTTGTGATGGCCAATCAAAGTGTAGTAAAGGTAGGTAAAGTTTTCCTGCAGCAAATCGAACCATCCACCTTCATCATCCTTCATCATCTGGAGCGAGTATGTTGGCACTGCGTGACCTACGGCAACATTATCGATACCATGCATCTTTCAATACTAAAGATATGATGTCTTACGCATTGCCTCTTCTTATATTTATACTGCCATTACAACACATTTTTTGAGGTGCTTCGCCCATTTTCTGTTTAGGAGAAGGTCCTAGACCTCCTTTTTTTTCTACTTTTAACGATTTATAAATTTAAAAAAAAAATGTTGTCGAAGAATGACCGAAAATTGTCTGAGTCTTCTGGATTAGTGGTGAACATGATGCACACTTAGAATTATTTAACGCTGGCGGTTCCCAGCTCAATATGGATGTCACTGTAGTGATACATCTCTCTCTCTCTCTTGGCCAACATGGCGTAATATTCAATTACTGATTTTCTAAAAGCAGGATGGTGTTGCTGACCTGACGCAAGTTCTTCAAAGTTTTTTTTAGTCCAGCTAGTATTTGCCTGACTTCATCACCTATGCAAGGTGAGGTGTCGTCTTCTTGCGTATGGATCGTAGAAAATTTATTGAAATCTCGCTTACAGACCTTAAGCGAGAATTCATTTGTCCAAAAGCACGGATAGGAGAAGTGTTTGGTAGAGCGTTAGTTTTGTCGATGGAGAGGTCTCTACAACATAACTGTCTACTAGAGACCACCAAACGTCTGCTCTTCTTATAGCAACGTATAAAAATTGTTCCCAAGTCCCAGCAACTTCCAGCTATGTGTCACAAAAACCGCAATTATAATACAATATCTTAAAATTTTTTGCTTATTTTAAAAATCTGCTACGCATAAACTTGGCTGCACGTGGATGCCTCGTATGTGACTCTGTTAATTTTGTGGGTGCCATATTTTCAGAATTTTTATTTTTTATTTTTTTTTGGGTTTTGCTTTTAATTTTACTCTTAGCAAATTCGCATGTAATTTATGAGCGAGGACGCCATAGGACGGCACACTCATGGAAACACTCGCATTCATAAGCGTAGCGCTTAACTTTTACAGTCCGCTGGCGACAGTCTAGCAAAATAGTCATAAAAATGCTAGATGCCAACGCACTTAACCCTATAGCGGGAGACATGCGCTGGAACTACTCCCCCTACTTCAAACCCTTAACTCAAGTACCCCAAAAGTACACCACACCCGCTACTCACAACAACAGCAACAACTCACACCAATATGCTAACACTTTATATATATATGTATATGCATGGGTATGCTTGTATGTATGTATGATTTTTACTTTTTAGCCTTTTCACACTTTTGCGCCTTTTGCCTAAAACTGAAAATGAAAGCGAGTCGTCCGACGGGCCACAAACAAAACCAAAACAACAAGGAATACGGACAACCAAAAATCCCAAAATATATTCAAGTGAATATTTATGAGCGACAAAAGTAGCATTTGTCCTTTACATTTTGCTTTCAAAATGGCGCGTAACGCTCTCCCCTCAGTCCCCTCTCCCAATGGAGATATACTCACACACGCGCGCGCGTTCTTCAACTGTAATTGTAAAACTGTAAGCAACAGTCAGTCGGCCAAAGCGTTATGCTAGGTTCACACTGCCTTAGGCAGTGGCACAAATTAGCTTCACAGTGGCACAGTGGATATAGTATGTTTTTTTTTGAGAATTTTTTTTTCGAAAAGCATATACATGGGAAACATGAAAGAAACCTCTTTTTGCTTTGGTTGGGAAGTTTACAAGCAAAAAGCCACTGAGGAACCGCTCTTGATGTAAATATTAATGTTAATTAGTATAAATGGATTTTGTCTTGCACAACTTAATTATTCGTACAATTTCAAGATTTATATAGATGCTTACCATAAGCTAGGTAAATTGGAGTAGACAGCTATTTGTTTTTTGGAGCATGCAATACGTAAACCCAAATGCAAATGCTCGAATGAATTAGTTCTTTTTCCGCAGCTTATTTGATGATAATTTTTTATATTAATGATTGTATTGTAGATAATGTTGTTGAGCTACATTGACACAAAGCAATTTCCTAGAAATTGTGTACTTTTAAAATCTTATATTATAGGCAACTATTAATTAACTTAGAAGGTTAAGAGCAACTTCGTAGCCTGGAAAGATAAGCAATTTGATATTTTTACTACTAATATAAGGGATTTCCGTCTAACCTTTTAAACTGCATATAATCTTAAAATTTCTTTAGCCGAACTACAATGTGTATTATCATCGTCAACGCTGATTTTTTGGCTCCTTTGTTGGAAAATGTTTCAACTTTTATATTACTTCCAATTTTCATCTTTTCGAGTTCCTAGCCAACCCTTTATTTGCAAATCTATAAAAAATTCACCCATCATATGAGGAATACAGATTAGTTTTGTATTATAGTTTACATATTTTAAACTAAATGTTTTTTCGACTAATTTTTCGGCGACTTAAAAAGTTCGTAAGTTTCAAAGGCCTATATGCGCTAAGCGGGGTTTGCGTTGACTCACAGCGGGTACGCAGTGAGCACTAATTCTAGATTGATTGGATGCGACAAAGAATACGAAGCGACAAAGAGATCCGAAGCGTCGAAAAGATTCAATGCGACAAAGACATCCGAAGACAACTTCTCATTTATTTATTTATTAATATGTAAGGGTACAACGAAGTTCAGTTGACCTTAGGATAAGACAAGTTAAACATTCTAAAAATTTATGAAATAATAAATGATAACGAGAAAAAAATATAATAAAACTAATCCGTATTCCTAGCCTGATGGGTGAATTTTTTATAGATGTGCACCGTCTCACATGACATCTTCTCATGACTTAGGCTCTTGTCATTTTGAGGCAAATACTGTGCGGACATCGGCGGCGTCGCTTCTTGTTGCACTGGGTTTCGGTTCAAAACTGAACATAAAGAATAATTAAAGTATAAGATTTTGAATTAATATATTTTTGTTTTAATTTTTTTGAAATAAACTTTAAGATATTGAAACAGCGATATAGTATTATTTGGCTCTTATTAAGTTCTTAGTAATGTTAGGTCTAATCGCAGTTAAATATTCAAATACAAGTTTTCTGTAAGCGCTTCAAGGGCGTCTGCTACTGCGGGAGGCTTTTCCGATTTCAGTTCTCGCGGTACTCACGCTATGTTCCAACTTTGACATCTCTCGTCAAAAGGCACATTATGAAAATCAGTGCAAACCAAGCATTATTTGTTGCTTATGGCGTCCTTGTTGATGTTGGCTCATCGTTGGCCTTGTCATCATTTCTGTCCCTTTTGGCTCTTTGTTGGCCATTGTTGTTGTTGTTGTTGCCGATGTTGGCCAGCTTTGGCTTTTAGTTGACAATCTAATGTTGTTGTTGCTATTGTTGTGAGCATTTCCGGCGCTGATGAGTTTATGCTTTTGGGGCTATATTACTATATCTGTATGAATGTGTGTGTTTGTGCGTGTGTGTGTGTGTGTGCGTGACGACTCCTAACTCTGCGGTTTCGTTGGTCACATAGACGCCCATTCATGACTGTCATGAATTTTCCGCAATTGATGGTCTAATTATGCCGCCAACACTAAATTTCATGACTTTTGTGGCTCTGTCAGCACACACACACACACACAAACAGATATACCAAAACACACACACACACACACAAATATCCACTTGTAATTTAGGATAAAAACATGTGGCACACACACATTGACGCAACCCAACCATAACACTATATTTTGTTGCAAGGTTGGGTTGTTGTGGCTAGTTACATTTTGCGGCCATTTCATCCTTTGTATTTGTATTTGTTGGCTCTAAATTGTCTGAATGGCGTTTTGATCGTCTACAGTTTGAAAGTAATTGGTTTTGCAACAGTTTGTTGAGTTATTAAGCGTAAATGGCCTATAAAGCGTTGTTAAGCTATTGCCAAGAGCTGAAGATTTGTGTTTGGTAACAGTTTGGGTTTAATAAGTGTCAACAATACCGGCATTTGTAGCTTTTGCTTGGTTGATGAAGTGTGATAGTTTGAGAGCAATTGTTGAAAATGTTATTAGGAATAAACAATGTGGTTGCAGTTCGAATGCCATAGAAACAAACTTTTTATTAAAGTTACAACTTGTAGGAAACATATTTTCTCATAAAACAGGCTGCCATTGACATTTAGATTTTTTGCAATTAGTTGCTACATAAATAGCTGCCCATTTTGACCAGAATTCACCCCTAAATATTTCGAAAGACCATTGGCAGAGTTATTTGATTGATTAAAGCCTATGATGAGATCCTGCACGCAGCGCGGGAGTGAAACCTGCAGGGAACGAGATGACGCAGTCGTCCCCAATCAACTTGGAGAACGGTTCAGAACGAAACTGGCAAATTGTTTAACGAGCTTCGAGCAATTTCTAGAGATAAGGACAGGTGGAAGTACTATGTTGAAGCCTTAAGCTCCTAGAAGCAGTATGGATAATTTTTGACCCATATTGGAGGAGTTTAAGCATCTTTAAGCGCCAAATTTAAACGGTTATCCCAAACTGCTTTAGATTCTTAGCAAAAGGATCGCGAGCTTTCTGAAAATGTTGAATATCATGAGCCATATAATAAGTCTATATCCAAAAAAGCCATCTCCCTCTGCTGTTGCTCATTGCCTTCAGTCCATTTATCTTAAATTGTGTAAGCTAAAAACATATATTTTTAAAAATTTTCCTCCGCTTTATTTGGACCAATGTTCGCATAGCCAAGGGGATGTATTTAAATTCATTTAAAAATTCTACTAACTCTAGCTACAATATCTGAAGATGTTAATTATTGAAAAGAACTGTAGGTCTCAAAATTCTTACATCGGCTGCGTGAAATCTCTAAAGTTGCTATATTGTAGGTTTTTAAAGTTCTATACATACCTATCCATTTTTTATACCATACTTGAGATTTTGAAAATTGTCACTTGGTAAACTAAGCGTGGTTGGATAGATAGATGCATTCTTCTACTAATTATACCTTTTCTGTTAGTTGTTCCAACTGCTGCCACGAACTTGGTGTTTTCCTAGTGTTTTAAGTAAATTTTTTGTCTACTTGGAGGTGATCCATTAATAACAAAAAACAGTCACTATCTTACAAAATATTTAAAAAAAAATACTAACATATCGATGAAAAAGTGTTTTAATTTTGTTATTTGAGGGTGCTTGGTTCTATGGAGAACCATCCAAAGAAGTCGAAAGACATAATATGTTTGGCACTTTGAGAAAAACGATAATTTTCTTTCTTACTCTTTCTTCAAAACGAGAAATAATTTTTATGATTTCTTGTAATCTTTGAAAAGTTTTGTTTATAAGTTCTTTTTTATGCTGTTAAAGTTCGGAGGCTTACCATATCTAGGTCCGTTAAGCAAAATAAGGCTTAAGAGACGAGTCAAGCCTTCGCCTCAAGATGGCCTAATCAAAGATGGGCGCCCACAAGTTTGTTTACCTGAAGACGATGCTATATTCTTGATTCTTAAGAATCTTCTTAATCTTCTTAATCTTCTTTTCCTTAAATAAAGTGTTTCAAAGACAAAACTAGCAGATTATACGAGACAAAACGGGTTCTGAAGAAGTTTACTGTCCTTCTTCCTAAAATTTTAAACGCATTCATAACTTTGAATTTTTTGTATTTCGTCTCCAGTAACTCAACTCTATTAATTTTAGCCATAAGTCAGTCTTAGGCATTTAAACTGTAAAATGTAATAATCGTATACCATATTTATAAAATATCTACAGAATACTGAATCAGTAGCATTATCCTTTAACCTCACATTATCTTTTTTTAACAATACTTATCTTTAGCCTTTTGATGGCGTAGTTGATGGCACAATCTAGTGCATTCCAACTTTTTTAGGAAACTACTTCGAAGTAGAATCTCATAAGTTTATGCTAACTTAGGTCAAGTGAAATTTACTGTGGGTGCATCAGTTGGGTCAATCCTTTAGTTAAAAATGTAGCTGGGAGAATCGTGCTTAATGTGGCTCCCTACAAAATTTCTTGTTGTTAATTGTAGTGTCTGCATGCGACAGATGTAAAAGCTAAGCGGCGCTTGGGGCTACCAAACTTTAGACGACATTCCGGTTAACTTAAGCTTTGGGTCAATGAACCTAAAAGGGATTCAGCTTGTACTAAACAGAGCTTAGCGGCTTCAATCTAGAAAATAAAACATTACGCTTTCAAATCGCAGTTTTATTAATTAACTAAGGACGAAGATTTCATTTGAGAACAACAATTAATTAACAAAAAGTAGTGTAGTTTAGAGAGAACATATGATGGTCGCGATACAAAGCTGGAGCTATCAAGCATTTAGAGCAAGCAATATTCTACTTCTGCTGCTGCTAGTCGTAGACAAGGAACTAAACTGAAAAGGCAAAGAAATAACTATTAAAGAAAAGTTTTTAACTATGACATTAATATACAAACAACTAAACTTAGTTATAACTTAGGCCATTGCCTAGTAAACAGTTTGACAGCAACTGTAGCAGCTACATTTTTGCAGCCACTGCCACAACTAAAGTTTGACAGCCGCTGTATTAGCATAATCATCAGTAAGTGATTACCGGTTTTAAGCTTTAACTTTATTTCAACTTATTATTGCCATTATTGTTTAGCTATATTTATTCATGTCTTGTCATTTTATTACGTATACGCAAGCAACACCCTATAAACATACGCCAAACGATTTGTTCACACTTTAGCACAAACTTAAATATTCATTAGTTTGAAATAAAAAACTCACTGAACAAACATATATCAAAGGCTTAATAAACGCAACAAAAAAAAAACAAATATTAATAATAGCAACAAATTATTAATAAGCTTATTAATTAAATGCAAATTACCGACAAATTTTTGGGATTTGCCAACAACAAATTTTGCTGTGGAAGCAACTCGTGCCTAATGATGCGCCGCACAGTTAATTTGAGTTATCATAGATATTTTCATCGAAACTTTTAGTTATTATTTTAGTTTCGAACTAAAACGGTGTGCGTTCGCTTAAATCGAACAAATTTGTAGCGAAACTTTCTGAAAGTGAATATGTACCCGTACGGGCTGCAGTGTTTGTTTTGTCTGAGTTGGGTTTATTTTGTGGCCATAATGGCGGCACAGTAGGTCATTTAATGTTTCTGCCGGCTACACATACGGGCAACTGACTGCTATTTATACTCTCTTCTAGTGCTAATGGGCCGCATACAACAACTACGACGACGACGACCTATATAACGATTGGCGGCAATGAAGTGACAGCGCCATGGCCGCCATTTCCGCAGCAACAGCAAAATGGCGTGCAACAACAGCAGCAGCAGCAGCAACCATTAAAGCTTGTGGGCTACAATAGCAATATGGCCATAGAAACTGCATCGATACCAATTTTGGAGCAGCGGCTGCAGCAGCCGCCGCAGCAGCAACAACAATATAACCAACAACAGCGGGTGCAAATTGTGGCAAGTGAGGCATTGATGCCATTGTTGCAGCAATTGCTGGGGCAAAATATGCCGCAGCAGCAGCAGCCCCATCAAAACCATCAATTCCAAAATGGCCAAGAACTACAGCGCTACCAACAGCAACAGCAGCAACAACAGGCGCCACAACAACAACAGGTGCAACACCAAGAACAACAACAACAACGTCGCCCACAACAACATCTTTTTGTTTTCAACAACCAAGCGGCAGGAAGTCAACAACCTCAAACATTGCCAGAGTTCAATGGCGTTCAACGCGAAACGCTGCCAAAGCCAATTCAGCAACAATACTCCCAATTTGGGCCAACTTATACACACATAGTGGCGCCTCCTTTGGCGGCAGCCGCTATAATAAAAACAACACCAACAACAGCAGCGCCCATACATACCAATGAGGCACGCCCGCTGCTGCCAGGAAATTTTTTGTAAGCATTTTTTTGTTTTGTACCAAAATCTACCATTATTTTAATTCTTTATATTATATGCGATTGTTTTGTTTGTTTGTTTTGCTTGATTATTAATTTCGTATTTATTCTAATTAGCACAACACCCTTGCCACATGCAACAACAGCCAAAACAATGGAAGTTTGCCAGGAGTGCTGCATGCCCCTAGATTTGCCGCCCTGCAAAGCTGGCTGCTGCGACACGAATCCGCTGCTCAGTGCACACGCTTTGAAGTCCTCGGCGGGTTAAGCTGCGGTCACACGTGCATATTTTTTTCCGCTTCAAGTGAAAAACATGAAACTGAAAACCTCGTCAGAGTTAAGTTTCCCATTTGCAGTGTTAAGCTGGTAACAATAATATTTTACATTTTAAATTTTTATTTCTACAAAATTATTAAAATATTTATGAACGTATGATATTTAATGGTGTTTGCATAGCAATATAATCCTAAAATCGTCGAAAATTCCATCAAAAAACACAGTTATATCGAAAATATGTTTTCTGTTTATTTAGCAATTCTGATTTAGTAGGGTAAAGTGTGCGTTGTTGCCTTTAAAACTAAACACAAAGTTATTACCGATGTTAATTTGCTTAATCAAAATAATAAACAAAGTAACTTTGTTTTCTAAACAAAATGATATTATGACAAAACTGCTCCTATATTATAAATGTTTTACTAAGTTCCCTGTTCAGTAATGAGCCGAAACCCAGCGTAACAAGTAATCCAAACAAACTCGCCTAATACTCTTCGAAGCGTTAATAAGAGTATAAGTCAGTTAAGAGAAGTAGTGTCCACTTATCGCAACTCACTGTCTCATAACTATGTCAATCTCTTTGTCGCTTCGAATATTTTTGACTCTTCGTATCTATTTGTTGCTTCCCAGAATTCGTTCTCACTGCATACCCGGTGTGAGTAAACGTAACCCTCACCAGCACATCGATCATTCCAATACACGAAGTTTAATTCACCGAAATTAGTTTTAATAAACGTTATAAATAATTTATTTTTTTTAGAATGATTTGCTTTAATTTACAACCAACAAAAAGTTCGTTGGTTCAACATTGCCTCAATTGGAAGGCACCAAGATTTGTCTAACACATACTAAAGAATCAGACATTAGCCAATGAAACGACAAAAAAGTACAGATCAAAGTAAGCATTTAGTAAGGCAAAGATTGCTGTCTTCAATCCGAAATCTGGTCACATTTTTCTTAAAACTGTCATCAATGAAAATACATAATTTATATTACAAACAAATTATATCATGCAATATTTATGTATGCCATACCCGGTTCTCCTACAAAGACAATCCAATTGTTGAAATATTGTTATTTGTGACTCACACTTGTTTGTAAAATAAAATCAACAAGTCTCACCGCAGCTGTAGTTGAGCAGCTTTTAATTAATCAAGAAAAATAACGAAAAATTGTCTTACAAAAAAGGGAAGCATACTTTTGGGGTTGCATTGAAAAGCCGAAGACTGATGGCTATACATGATAGAAATATTGTACCTTGCACAGTGGTTCAAGGTTGATTGCATGCTCCATTTTGCTTTCAACTAAGTGTGCTATTACGATTTAGTTTTAATGGCTTATTTATTGACCAATACTGTAGCGGGATTGGGGATATGGAGCACTTTGCTAGGGGATGTCGGGCAGGAAAAGTATCTGGCCAGTGAGTGTGTTTAGGTGTACAAGAATTAGGCAATCAGAGACCGTTGGATCGCCAATGCTGCATGCTTTGAGAAAATGAATTCATATTATTCATATTGTGATAGAAGATTTTCAGTACTAAAAGCTAACGATGTACCAGGAAACAGCAGATGTATAATATAACATTTAAATCAAACCCGACAGACCTCTTGGTTCTCTCCAGCTCATTTTATCTGACGTGTGACATTGCTGTCTTAGAACCATGGTGATCGAGTATGCCAGCATATATCACAAAGAGTATGGAAAAATGCGACTCTAACACTTAGCAGAAATTGCTGGTAGGAAAAGTCAGTATATGCAACTGTTCCGAGATGAAGAGTCACTTCTGTTTGGTCGTGTCCTTCACCCTTGCAAGGAGTCGACAGCTGTCTTAAACCTCTGTTCATCTGAGGCTCACCACGCGCGGTTGGTTATACAAAACTCCACGCCAAGCTCGAAAGCTTAATGCGCATTTTGGTAGTAAACCACAACCTCCAAGCTACTGCTCGAAGTGTCTTACCCAATAATCAGCACAGAGAAAACACTGTGAGTTAGTTGACAACCCATGATACTAGATTGATTCCTGATAAGGCTCCGTGCCATAAACACTCCCTATTTTAATCCCAAACAGTTTGGGTCAGGTTAACCTCTGTATGTTGGTCGAAGAGTCTTATGGGAACACCAGTTACGAGAACGCCAGTTCATATGCCACTTGCAAGATTCTTAGAAACATTTTATAGGGCAAACTCTTCCTAACACTTTGAAAAGTAAATGTAGCAAATTCCCTATTATTCACCTCTTACGTTACGTTAGGGCAGCAGTGATGGTATTCTTCAACCCGCCATCACGGGTTAGCCGACAATGCGTTCGTATTATTTTTTGTGCACCATCTCAACGAGTTAAAATTCATTATGATAGAAATCGTTGGATAATGCTGACTTATCCCAGCCATTGCTTAGGACAAACTGTAGATGCTTTACAAACAAAACTTATTCATTTTGGCAAGCTTTGGTTACCAGCGACTTCTATTCGATATTATTCCTCGAATGTAGCATACGAACAAGTTGGTTTTTTTTTTTTTGAAATGTATCTTTGTAAGCTGTAAGTTCTCTAAATCGGATGATCGATTGTTTGATTCCACCCTGACACACATCTCTATTTACTGAGGATAATCTCTATCAGTTAAAGTCGCCGTCATTCGGATTCGACAATAAACTTTAGGCCTCTCTTCTCTTCGCACAGCTTCGCGTTTGGAGCGATGACAATAGTCAAGGAGCATAAATTTAAATTTAAAACAATGTAAGTTCGTATTAAGACAAGCCAGATTAGTCTATCGAACAAACCTAAAAACTACTAAGTGAAAGGGTTTTCATCGGTTTATCGATACTTATGCAAATAGTTTGACATACTTAGCAAAGTAATAAAAATTTTAAACTAATTGTGTGACACTGTTTGTAGCTAACGACAAGCCACACACACAACTTTGGTTGCAATTTTCATTTAGCTACAAGATGTCGCAACAACAGTTACACCCCCAACACTCACACACACACACAGTTACTCTATAGCCAAAAACATATGTGTGTTGATGTGTTTGGCTATACAAAAAAAAAGAGTTTTGTGTATTAAAAGCCAAGCAACAATATGTGTCTTATCTGTCATCGTGAATTGCTCCCACATTGCAGCAGGCATTGCGTGTGTGTGGCTGATGGTGTGTTTGAGTATCTGTGTGTTGTCAGCTACCAACACAAAAGCAACAAACTAAAAACAATTTCTAAAAATATAAAACAAACCACAAAAACCACAACACTTCATGTTGAAGTGCGATGCTGCTGTTGCTCGTCCTGCAACTGCTGCTGCTCCTGATCCTGCTGCTGCTGCTGCTGCTGCTATCGTAGCTGCTGCCTTTATTCGCTTTGCTAGCCAGCAATGTTTGCCATAAAAATAAAAGAAATAATAAATAAAAAATCCACAAAAAACCGCATAGAAATGTCCATGCAGCTGTTGGAAGTTGTTCGCGTATGTGTGTTGGTGTGTATCTGTGTGCATTGCTCTGTATCTGCGTGTGTGTGTGCGTATCTATGTGAGTTTGCAGAAAAATGAAAGTGTTGAAGTGTTGGCCATTGTTTGATGTCAACGCTAGAAAAAGAAGCTGACTCAACGTCAAATGGCGACAACTACAACTACAACAACTGCAAACAACAATCTACACGTTGAGAACAACATATTCCTTGTATTTGCAACAAAAGCAACGAACAAATTAAAATGCTGACAAAAGTTGTCAAGCGCTTTATTTCAGGCACCTCTATTAAAAATAGAAAAAAAAAAAATGGGGGTGGAACAACAAGGCACACTCCACACATGGTCATAACAACAGCTAGCATAACTTGTATATTACATATACGGAAAAGTTAATAAACTCTTAAGACTTTTTCGATCTTTTGTTTTGTTTCTCGTTTGGCAAATGAGTGCCGAGTTTTAACTTTAATAAAAATTGCAAAAAGTTTCTTTCTAATAAAATGTGCAAAAACTTTTGATTGCTTTAAGAGTAGCCCAGGGTTTGTGGTGTTAGCCCCAAGTTTATGGCTGGGTAAAAAACTTGTTAACTATGTAGAGCGTACATTGTAATGTGTCTAAAAGTTGCGCTTAAAACTTAATAATAAATGTTGGGGGAATCTCGGTAGGGGCGTTGCCATAAAAAGAGTAAAATGCAAACTTTAGTTGCTTTTTTTTAATCTTATGGGCCTCGATAGCTGTGTAGGTAGTGGTAGCGTACTTGCCACTAAACGGGAAGGTGGATCTATTTATTATAGACTCCGCCGTTCGGATTCAGGTATAGTGCTAAGGTCTCATCGAAGAGCTTTTATTAGAGATCCACGCTGCGCCTTTAGAGCGATGACTATATGCAAGGGGAATAAATTTTTTTGTATTTCATTTATTTATTTTTAAGTTTTTTTCTCTTTTAGTTTCTTCCAAGATTTTTCTTTGTTGATAGATTATAACCGACAATAATATCAGCCTGAGCATATTAAGCGAAGAATCAAACATGCGCATAGCAGTTGCTATGGTCTTAGTAAGTCTGCTGTACTCAATCTATTTCGATGAAATTTGGCATTTTGCTTGAGAATACAAAAAAAAAATTAAAAAAATCTAAGGAATTTGGGCGAAATTGCCATTACATCATCTCGTCTATGATACAGATAACCGATTATGTTTAAGTAAGGCACCGCGAATGAGTTATTCTATCGAATATAAAATGAAACGAAAAACAGATTGAGATACATCCTATAACTTTGTCGATTATAAAGCTGCATTCGATAGCTCGATAAGGGAACACCTATACGCAATACTCTGTAAGTTCGGTATTCCTGCGATGTTGACTCGACTTTGCAGAATTATATTGCACCAACACAAGCACTGCCCACGTAGGAAACTACGTCTTCTAACCCTGTATTTATTTATTCCGTTAGAGGTTACTGATAACGTGGGTGACCTTCTAACGTGCAACCTCTTCAGATTCATAATGGTAGGGGTACTGCGGAAGGTGTACATCAGATTGGCACAATATGCTACAGAGGTATCCAGCTCCATAACCAGTATCCATAACCACTGCGATTTTCGCAATTGAAAAGGACTCATCGAAAGTGACTCTTGCAGTTAATGAGAGCCAGACAAAGTATATGTTGTCTACAAATAGGGGTGCATGGCGTCTAGGCTCCCATGATAAAGCAGGCGGGTATACCTCGGTGCTGTCGTGAATACCGCTAAAAATATCAGCCGGATTAAACGAAGAATCATAATTGGCGTTCCTTTGGTCTTAGCAAGCAAATATGTAGTATAGATCTATCTCGATCGACAAAATGAACGCTCTACACGACGCGCGTGATCTCATACAGCGCAGAAGTATGGATTGTGTCCCAGACGGATGCAGTTACGCTTGGAGTGTTCGAAAGAAAAATTCTTCGTAAAATCTTCGATCCTATTCGGATTGGAGACAACTATGCATCTAAACGGCACAACGTCTGCGTTGGCTTGGACATGTCCTACTCTTTACTTCATACAGAACTCAAAGCTTGCTCTTAAATTTTGGAGCTCATCGCTTCACTAGACCAAATGACTCACTCTTTGTGAATGTAACAGCCTGTAAGCACTTATTTGAGCAACTTTATCTCCCCATATCCGTCAATTGTGGCCCACTGTAGGGTTATATTAGCGTAACCCCCTTTAAAAATAAAAATTTTTCAATGTCCTAAAAACTCCTCCATGCTCGGTCTATCTCTCTGCTCCGCGTTGACAGCATAGTCAAGGCGAATAAATTTGGTTCAAAATTTATGATCTTAGTTAAAAAGTTCCATTATAGTTGGCTTTATTTTATTATTGTCACTTTAAATTATATTTCACTTTGCGTTACGCACAAAAAATTTTTGTCATCTTTCGATAAAGAAAGTTACAAATTTCACGATTTATATGGATTGTCCAATTTTTTCTATAAAAATGGGGTAAGTAAAGATATTCCAGTTTTCGCGATTGTGCATACTAGAGGGCATGTGAGGCACAAAAGGCCAAGAGAATATTGAAACCATAAAGAGTTGGGTCATGCAGCTAGATTCAATCTCTTTTTCGCTCACTTCGGAAATACTTTTCGAAGAGTTATAATATATTTTTAAATAAATGCCAAGCTGGTCTACTCGACCATTCACCAAGTTGAGCTCCTCAGTGAAGTTTCTAAATTGCGGCAAGAGAAGCTAAAGGTTTAGAGCTATGATCTTTCATTAAGATCTTCTCATGAGGGAGAAGCCTTCATCGCAACAATCGGCTTATTCGTTTCTCTACCTCTACAATGTCGAGGACGCAGATCCATGATGAGATGAATTCAGGCTTAAAGGCCCTTCGCCATAACTATGTAGTTGTACAGTTCTGTGTTACGAGAGAATACTTTATAAATCTTTTGTTGACAAAAGAAGTTCTTGGTCTTTGTCTGATAATCTTTAACATACCCAGACGCTCTTCTAGAAAATGCATTACGAACTATCGCCTGTCTCATACTCTTCCAATAGAACTTATATCTTCGTGCCTAGTAATGGTTGCTTAAATCGTTAACTTTGAGTTGAGCATAGCTTGAATGACCCCTATTGGATTGAAGTCTGATTTTCATACGATTCTGGTGATAACACTTTCAATTGGCTATGGTAAATTGGCGAATACCAATCACGGATTTGTAAAAATTTAAATAATTTATTAATACTACATCCGGTTATTGGTCTATATTCAAAAGTTACATTATAGTTGCCTTTGTTTTTAATTGTCAGTTGAATTTTTTTTTACTTTGTGTTGTGCACAAAAAATTTGTCTTTCGATAAAGCAAGTTAAAAATCCGTTCTAGCTTCGAACGTGATCTACTATCGCTAAATTTAAATTTTTTAATAAATTTTGTGCAAGTTATTCTACAAAAATGGCGTAAGTAAAGAATGTATTTTATGCAGTTTACGCAATTGTACATAATATTGCAGTAATATTGTACATATACAGTCAAAAGACTATTAATTCCATAAGACTTTGTTGGTACTGAGAGTACATTAGTTTTACTTTTCCGCTGATGGTAGATTACCCTTTTATATATGGTGAAGCGGGCACTACTTGGGAAATACTTTTCGCAGAGTTCTAATACATGTCATTTCTTCGGGAAAATCTGCCAGACAAGCGGCAGTTGAGAAGAAAGGCAAACTGCCCTGTGAGCTTTGACCCAGTATTTGTAGACCTACCTACCTATTTTAAAAATTTGTACCAAACCATTTCTTCTCTTTGTCTTACTCAGTCGAATATGAGACTTTAATGATCTTCTTTCATTGTTGAATAGTAGAATTGCGCCCAATATCCCTTCACCTGCTTCAGTTTAACGTTACTAACGTTGCCTAACGCTCCGCTAGAAATTTCGCTTCCTTATCTCTTAGGAGAAGCACCTCCCACAATGCTTCGTTGTACAAATATAGGCTAGGCTTATAATATAATATATAAACGTTGCTTTATGTTAGGTTAAATTACTATCCTTTCCTATGAGAAGCAGCTCAATTGGCTTGTGGAAAAACAAATACTCTCCTTTTTCGGATGATTCTACACTTTTTTGTTTTTGCCTCGAACTGGCTTTAATTGGCTGTGCGTAGGGTCTGTGGCAAACTACCTTATTCGAAACATATCTTTGATCCGAGTTTAAAAGTTTCATTATAGTTGGCTTTGTTTTTAACATTTTCAGTTAAGTTTTATTTTACCCTGCATTAAGTAGAAAAATATTTGTCTTTCAAGTCAAAAATTCTTTCAGAGTTCGAGCGTTATCTGATGTCACTAAATTTTACTTTTTTAATAAATTTTGTGCAAGTTATTCTACAAAAATGATGTAAGTTTAAAAGATATTTGTTTCCTTTACGCGATTGTATACAAGATTGTATATATGAGAGGGAAAGGGCATACACTTTATAGCCAAAGCGGTGTTCACTCCGTAAGACTTTGATACTGAAACTGGAACTTGGGAACAAAGGGAACTAACTCTTTCGCTGGCTGTAGCTTACCTCGTGATATCTCTTTTATAGTAGACTAGTGGCGAAGAGTGCATTACTTGGAAAATAGTTTTCATAGCTCTGACACAAGTTGCTTACCAAGTAATTTGTAGATTTGTTACCTGGAGAGCCTTACTGTCCTAAAAGCGACTTGGCTTGTGGTCGGCGTAATTGAACGTCAGCTGTCATTCCTAACTAAAGCTCCCAAGCTTAACAGTTTACCCCAGGAACTCGTATATGTCAAGCTGATCAACTCGACCATTCTCCCACGACCAGTTGTCCCATGAATCGAGTTAACTTGTTCCATGAGCCGCTTAAGGTAAAGAGCTATCTTTTAGACGAGTACCATATTTTCTAAGCGAGTACGTGTGGCCATCACAACCGGTTATCGGATTACAGCCGAGCTCACCTGTTCTCGACAGGTGCCTCTACTTTTTGTGCGCCTTCTCCAATTGGTCACTTCAAATGAAGACAGGCCCTCCCCCACTTGGTCTTTTCATGTAAGCTTTGTCGTTCCCTTCGTATTTCTTCGGCGGCTTTCGCATCGTGAACCTTTTCCGCTGAAGCGTCTTGGATTCAACAAACGACATGGCCAAGCCAATGCAATCGTTGTGCCTCAAGACGTCCAGCTTTTTTTGTGGTTGTAGCGCAACTGCATCAAGAATGAGCCTTCTGCGCAACAGCCGGTTTATTCACTTCTCTATCTATCGCTCTCTATCGATCATTTTTAATGTATCCGATGACAATAATATGAAGATTCTAGTGCAGATAAATTCGGTTCTATAGGCCTATTCGCCATTATTTTATAGTATATCAGTTCTGTGTTATGAGAGAGTAACTGAGAGCAAAGCTGCACCTGTCGGCAAGAAATATTACTTGCTTGGTCTTCGGGATGTTAATGTTGTCAGTTTTTAAGAATGTCTTACTTTCTCTCGGCTTTTCTTTCCGCTAGAGCTGTATTAGCTGTTTCTATATCAAAATCCCCATAGCTGCCTGTGACGACATCCAGATGACATCAATACCTTCAATGTATTCAGAATTTGGGATCATTGGTGTATAGTGCCGGTGATCAGTACATATCCTACAGCCAATTGTGTTTTGCGAGTCCTCGTTTGGTTTTAAAGTTGCCAATGTTGAAGACGTGTGGTTGTCTGGCGATCTCCCTATATCCTCTAGCTGATAATAGAAGATATGTTTATATGGGGATTACATTTTTGTCAGAAACCTAAACTAGTGTGGCCTTACTGGTTCATGAGCCTTTCTATATAGTGTATGCAGGTTGTCTCCGGATACCAGGATATATCGGAACTCAATTCTTGAACTTCTTTTTGACATTTATCCTTAGTATAGCACGGTTCCTAACTAGGTTTCATTCTTCGAACATCCAGTCAATACGCCGTATCTTGCAAATGAGTGATTGGATGCGATTTTTGCAACGCTCATAAACAACAGGAGCCTTGTTCGTCATGAAGGCATCAAGGCATTACCTCGTTTTTTAGTATTGGTTTTCTGATATTTTTTTTTAAATTTTACGCTTTAGGATCCATTTAGGCACACTGCTGCTTTTAGGTCTTTCCTTGGTACAGTTCCCGTCTAGCTCGCATTGTTTTCGACCTTTCTTCGAGCAACTTTAATTCCAATTTCATGGGCAATAATCAGAGGAAGCGAAGCTAATTAAATTCTTAACATTTGCCAGCAACAAATTCGCAAAGTACTAAAAAATCTAGTGAATGTTGTCTATGAAATGAAGAAGTGAGGGTTGCCATCCCAAAAACTCCCATCGTACCAATGCCAGACGCCCCTATGCAAATGGCTGAAAGCGGTACAGACTTTTGCCTAGCGTTGACGGCTTTTGAACTTTATGCACTTGTTGTTGTTGTTGTTGCTGTAGCTTGTGTTGTATTCTAAATTAACCGTTTCTGTCTTTGAAAGTTGACAGTTGACAGTGGCACTGTGCTGCTCCGCCAAAGAGTGAATCTTTGCTGGGCGAGAGTTGTTAGGTTGAGGCGAGTTCTCTGTTGTTTAGTTTCCAGTTTGTATAAGTCAGTCGTGCGTGCCCCAACGCTGCCAATTGCCACAATCAGTAGCAGCAGCAGCAGCAGCAGCACAGTCAACGTCGCCGTCAACTTCAGCGTCTCTGTAGACAACGCCTCAAAGTAGACTCTGTTGACTGTTGGCAGTTTTCCGTGCTTAGGGTTGCCAGCTTTACATTTGGCTTTGTCTTTACTTAGCCTTTTGTTTCGCATTCTCTCTCAGCCCGCTCAACCCTGATTGGCATTTACAATTAGCGCGCGAGTAAACAGAAAATCGTATACAGTTTGTTTTGGCCTTAGACTTAAGTGTTGCCAATGCTTGCTAATGAACGCATCGCATGCTGGTTGCCTTTTTGGTCGCCTGGTCTTAGCCCACTTTCGAAAGGGGGAATTCCTCTGTGTGTGTGCGCGCATGACGGAGTATGGAGCGGATTGGTTAGTGCCAAGGCAATTATGTTTTTGGCTATAAGTGAAGTGGTATTAAAGCGTTGTTTACACTTGGCAGTGCGCGAAGTCCGCACTCTTGGCATTTAGGACCTGCGGAAGTTTTACTTCAGTGGTGTGAGAGTTGCGCCTGTAAGCCGTGGATGTATGTTTGCAACCTGGGATTGGTTGGTATTTCAAAAGTTTCTCGATATGGACTGCGATTGATGTATATTTTTAGTCGCCATCTGGTCATACGCCACTTTTTCCATGAACAATAAATACGTTGTTCCCAATAATATTTAGAAGTAGAGCAAATGTTTGTTATTTAACTTCAATTGCTATGTGACACTTTGACTTACCAGAAGTTGTCAATGTGGGTTTCAAAATTAACATATTTTCTCGGCAGAAGCAGACACACTTGATAATATTTAGATCATATAGCATATCACGGGGCATTTTGCTTATAGGCACGCACGCAGCCAGACTCCATGCTCCATACAATGACTTCTGTAGGAGCTGTCGAGACGAGAAAGAGGAGGAAACGGTCGCCCACCTCCTCTGTACATGCCCAGCCCTTTGTAAGGCTAGGAAACAAATCCTCGGCGCTTATTTTTTCGCGGATCTATCAGATCTTGCTAGTAAAAGGCCCAGGGACGTAGTGTGGTTCGTACGAGTCACTGGATGGGCTCATGATGCGGTTGCAGACCAGGAGAGAAGCCTTGCGGCATCACAATAGGCCGTGCTCGGCCTAAGTGTGCCAAGGGGATATTCCCTTTGGCAACCGCTCTAACCTAACCTAACCTAGATCATATAGCATATCAAACATTTCCGCCCTACCAGTATTGTTTTCCTTGGGATCGGCTTTTCCGAAAGACGGCCGTAACTTCCAAATCATATATTCAATCGGATTCCATAATATTCAAATCACTTTTTTCTTTCGTCCTTTCGTATATTCAATCGGTTTTCATAATATTCAAATCACTTTTTACTCTTTTGTCCTTTCGTATATTCAATCGAATTCCATAATATCCAAATCACTGCTCACTCTTGTCATTTCGTATTGTTTTACCTGGGATTGGCTTTCCCCCTAACACCTTGCCATAGTCCCATATTTAAAGCGATTCCACATTATTCAAATCATCATCTACTCTTTGTTGTCTTAAAGTATTGTTTTGTCTGGGATCGGGATTTTGAATGACTTTTCCATACCCTCATATTTGATTTAATTCCAAAGGATGCAAAATTACTGTTTTTCTTTTCACTTTGTGGGATCGGCTTTCCTGCATAATTGTTTCGTACCCTACCTAATATTTGATACGATTGCATGATCTCTAAAACAGCTAATCAGATTGAAAACTTGCAAGAAGTTTCAAGAAGTTTTTCAGGGTATTCGCTTAACTCAGAATCTTAAATAGTTATTCGAAAAACGAACTCTTTTTTAAAAGCTTTTTAATATAATAATTTTTTTTCTGTGTCATTTTTGGAATAATGAGAGATCCCTTATTGGCCTTGTGCAAGATTGTTTCTTTCCTAAAAAGATGTAGCGTCGTGAATTTGCTTGAGCTCGTTTATAAATCAGGTTTTACTTTTTGCTCTCTATTTTTTTACTTGGAGCTTTTTAGGAAATTGGCTTGACTTAAAATCTAAAAGGAGTACTACGGAACTCTTTCAAGAGCTTTTTATTATTATATTTTCATTTATTAGCTGGATTAATAAAATTCCTGGGAATGTTCAAGGAACTCTGGTTTAAGAACTTTGCTTTATATCATTAGATAATATTGGTGATTTGCAGAGGGTCTTCCATCCATAAGTTAAGAAGAATTTGTTCAGCTGTCTTATTGAATACTTTATTGATGTCGCGGTGTTCTGGGAACTCGAAAAACTTGTGATAGTTTAGGAGGGAGTTTTCAAGTTACTTTGGTGTGCCAACTCTATTCACTGTTGCCGTGGCATCTACAAAGTGTATCGATGTGTATTCTTTTAATTTATTTATTATTCTTAGAAAGTTCTTTATCTTTAGTGCACCAAGGGTATTCCTCTTTTTTGCTTTAAAATTCTTTATAACTAACTGATCTTTGACACCTACAAAGTATATCGATGCACATCGTTATAGGATTCCAATTTTAAACCGCGAAGAGTAAAAACTTATATCTATTAATAACGAAGAGAACAACAAATTTCTTTTGAAAAATGCTAATTTGCGATATGATATAACATTAGCCGATTTTAGTCAAATGTAATACGATGTCTTGGAACAACCCCAGAACACTTTTTTTGAGTAAAGATAGAGAAGTTATCTGGGCCAAATAGTTAAGCCAATTTTTCAAATTTTGCTGCGCAGAGCAGAATTTACATCTTCATCCTTCAGCTGTCAAAAACTAAAATCTAAAGCGCTGTGATATCTAGAGCACTCGACTACACTTGAGTTTGCTTAAGCTAAATTACACTTTTCGGCACGTCCTAAAAACACCTACTAAGCAGGCGTTGATTGCCGTGTATATATTGCAACTAGTTGACCTATTTTGAGTCACTTGAGATAATCTTATGATCTCAAAAGCCATTGACAACGTCTGTTTGCAATCACTTAACACAAAGAGAGCCGGCAGAGAGGTGGCGGCTATCAAAGATGCAAGTGCATCATCATGTCTTGCCAAAGACAACACCCAGGAATAATATGGGTCATTAGGGCCAGCTGTGTGTGCAGAGTTGAAAATAGCCAAAGAGAAAAAAAAAATTAAGCGCAGACGTAATCCTCGAGAGCAGCTACCCAGTTAATAGCCATTAATAAGTTTTTACTTTAGCGCAAAAACTTGCATGCTGGCATCGTGACGTCACTGCCACATGAGGCACGTGGCAAAGGCAGCATGCACAATGAGCAATAAATGATAAATGACAGCAATCGAGCATAATTAATTGCAAATTTTACGAAGCAGCTTGCAACATTTTCATGACAAGAAACAGTCAGGGGGGGACAAAAAACTATAGTGCATTATAAGGCAGAAGAAGGTATTGACAATAAAGTGCTTTGCTTTGTAAAAATTTAAATTAATTTGTACGCGAAATAAGAATAAATTAATTTGCGAGTTAATAATGCAAATCGTTTGATACAGCTAATTGCAAAATAATGAAGAGAATGCAAAATGCAAACTGACAAATCGGAGAGTTATGTTCTTTAATGATAATTCTTCGCACACGCTGAGTTGATAACGATAAATCAAGAAGCTTGACAATAATCGTGAGTCAGCCACTTTTTTTATTTTTTATTTATGATTCATTAATCATAATACATTGTTGCATGCCACACAACACATGATAAAATAAAATTGCGGAAAACTGCGCGACATGCCTTAGTAAGTCATCATTTATCTAAATGGTTTGTCAACAACTGACTTCAGGCTTTTTGTGGTCGTTGTTGAATGAGAAAATTTTATGCAGCAGCAGCAACTACCTTCAAAAAAAAAAAAAAGTTTTGTAGCATAATGTAGTATCTGCAGCATCTACATTCAAAGAAACCAGCAAGAATAATGGTTAGAAATCGACTGCTTCGGGCTTGAACCCCGAACTAAAATGCTTTATTTAAGCCTGACAAGCATTCAATTGCCGTCCTATAGACTTCGACTCATCCATAGCATCTTTCTTTCTAATCTGCGATCCTATACAGGATGTAAGCGATCACATAAAATTTATTAAAAATCAAAATTAAATTTTTTTTATTTTTTTTGTTTAAATTAATTAATGTTTTGCAACTAAGTTGAAGTACTCCTCTCTGTTGGTAGTGAGGTGAACAAAATCTTCAGCTCTTCTTATTCCAGTCCATTCTCTGATGTTGCGTAGCCAAGAAAGTTGCTTCCTACCAATGCCGCGTCTGCCCTCAATTTTATCTTCCATAATGTGTTGAAGTAGTTGATATTTGGGGCCACGCATTACATGACCAATATATGCTGCTTTTCTGCGTTTGATGGTTTTAAGAAGTTCCCTGCTTTTATTAACTCTTCTTTTATTAACTCTTCATCATTTGTGATGTGGTCGACCCAAGAGATTTTAAGCATTCGTCTATATATCCACATCTCAAAACTTTCTAGCTTGTTCATCTGAGCTACTTTCAAGGTCCAAGTTTCTACCCCATACATCAAGACAGACCATATATAACATTTTACCAAGCGTAGTCTCAGTTGAAAATTGAGTTGTCTGTTTGTAAACAGCTGTCTGAATTTTTGGAAATGACTACGGGCTATTTCAATGCGGCATCTGACTGATCAGAGTTCCAATCAGTGTTTAACCACGCGCCAAGGTATTTGAAATTGTGAACTCGTTCAATTGGTGCGTTTTCAACTGTTATTATATCATTGTCATATCCGATCGTTCTCCTGCTCACTATCATAAACTTCGTTTTTGAGCTATTGACATTTAGATTATACTTTTTACTGGCATCAACAACTCGACTTACTAACTCTTGGAGGTCTTGTATGTTATCCGCTATCATGGTTGTATCATCTGCGTATCGTATGTTGTTTATGAACTCTCCATTTACTTTTATCCCTTTTTCTATAGAAGCGAAAGCTTCCGAGAAAATGGCTTCAGCATACAAGTTAAATAGCAGTGGTGACAAAATACAACCCTGTCGTACTCCATTCATAATTTTGATGCCTCTTGAAGTTCCGTCTTTGTTCTTTATATGTGCTGACTGGTTCCAGTACAAGTTCTTGATGCAAGTGATTATGTTCTTGTCAATATTCATTGTACTTAGAACCTGAAAAAGCTTGTCATGATTGACTTTGTCGAAAGCTTTCTCGTAGTCGATGAAACACAAAAAGACATCTTTATTAACATCGCGACAGTTTTGTATGAGAACTTGCAATCCAAAAAGCGCTTCTCTTGTTCCAGTACCTTCTCTGAACCCGAATTGCGTAGCATAGTTGCAGTATATTGCTATTACGTTTGGAGCTCTTACCAAGAACTATCAAGAATTTAAGTCTGTTTAAAAGCAATTTTTATTTATTGTTCTTCGTTTCTTCAATTGGGATCCTAGCATTCGACTGCTGTATAGTTTTTGTCTAATAAAATTATCTTCTCTAAATGATCGGCGTGTTATTTTTGTACGAGCTCTTATTCGGGTTCTTTGACTCTAACGGGCTCCTAAACAAAGTATCTTCTCTCATTCTATCAAGAGTTACTCGTAATTTTCGACCTAACCATTTCCTATTTCCTATCTTACGAATCTATCTATTCTTCTTCTTAATTGGCCATACCAACCCTATCGGGTCTCGGCCTGAAGCAGAATTTCCCTGCAGGCGCTACTGTTCTGCGCGCGCCTCCGCCAGTTGGCAACTGGTAGTACGTGGACTTGGAGAGAGAAGGGACAATGATTGCTCTAGTGCTCACCAAGTTGAGCACGATCAGACACTACCTTGTTTTACTCACTCCCACCCCCCTATCTATCTATTCAATTCATCTTAATTCGAGAAATTGAACATCAATTGATACATCACGAACTATAAAATCCCAACTTGGTCAACGTAAATGTCTAAACTTTTAATGTTATTTCCTATTTTCATGTAATCCTTGGCAAATCCCAGTTTCTAGCCAGCATCATATGTGAGACGGTGCATATCTTTAAAGGCTGGGAATACGCAATTTATATTTCTTAATTTTAATATAATATAATAATAATCTTAAAATAAGCAAACGTTTTTAAGGTTAAGTCTGGTAAAAATTGCCCAACCAGCAATTAAAGATCTCTTCCTATATATTATATATTTTTATGCATATCATTAATCTACGTATTCCTACGTATATTCTCTACTTTTCAGTCACTTTTCGTTGGGCACCATGATAATATTTCTTGGCCTATATTTGGGCGCAGCAATTGCTTTCGTCAGCCCAGACATTACTGTAAACATTTCAAATAGTTGCTTGTTTTTTTGTGGCCCGCCCACGGCTATTCTGGAACTTAGCTACAAGGTAGATAAGTGCATGATGCTCCTAGCCCTACCCCTGACCATCTCCACCACTTGGGGCTTAGTCAAAATGACTAGAGGCGCGAGCTTTATTTTTAAAACGCTCTTGCTTTCCGTGGGTATTGTTGCCATGTATGCCATGATATTGATGATAAATTTGGCCATCAATGGAATGGAAGTGTACAAATCTTTGGCAAGTATTACCAAATGCCCATGTCAACCTGAGGAGCTATGCTATAAAGTGGTCGTGGGTCTGATGAAATCAATTCCAAAAACTTTTGTTTATTTTCTTAATCGTAAACCAATCAACAATCTTCGCATAGAATTAGAGTTATGTGACTATATTCAAGTAATTGATATATAAAAACACTGTAATATTTTTGAATAAAATGTTGAAGATTTTATTATATATGAGAAATGCTAAGTGCAGTTTTTTATTTATTTTTTAACATTTTTTATAATTTTTAGCGGATATGTAAAGCAAATTTTTCGTAGTCTCATTCTCTAATTTTTTTTTGAAGAAATGGTAATAAGTAGACCCCATAAAGGCTGCGGAAAACACTATTTGTAAGTATTGGAAGTATAAATTTATTTAACTCCTTATTGATCTTTACTTCGGCAGTTCCATTGTTCTACCATCGGATTACCAATTTCTCCAAATTTTTAGTGAAATAACTTCCAGATGTATTATAAAAAAATTTATTTGAAGCCACCACTTGCAGCAGAGTTTCTTAGAAATAATGGAAGTACAGTAGAACCCATAGACATTTTTTGTAAAAAAAAACACTCATAAATCTTGTAAATATAAATTTATTGCATCCTACAATATGATGATCCTAAATTATGTATCTTTTTCTAACAACGAATTGACAATTTCTTCAAATCTATGGTCACTTGTGAAATTATTTCGTTATTTTTATTGTACCATAAAAATAAATAAAATTTTTTGCCATAAATTTTAATTGCAAATATTCCACGACATTCAAATAATCTGGAATATTTAAGATTTAGATGGCTTTTTGTATAATATTTTGAAATGAAATGGATTCTGAAATCTAGTGCATGCATCGGCGCAAGTTCGTCCGCTCACTGTCTCATTTTGCATCCCTTATTTGTTTTTTTTAAATAATGTATCCTCGAATAGAACTAGTTTTACTTACCAGATTAGCAAAAGTTACGCCATTTTAGATGCTTTTATCTTTGAACCTATCTAGTACTTGACTGATAATAATTTTTTGGAAAGAGGAGAGAGACAATCTAAAATGATATATTCTTCACCCTAGGGTGCAAAATGTTACCTCTACACTGGATGGTCCGATTGCCTTAAAAAAAAGTTAAGGCCAGAACGTTGTCAGATGCGTTTAAGAGCCAGGTAATATAATTACATTATTTTTGTGAAATAGAAGGTAAACGTTATAGTAGGTAGCTTCAAAAGTAATGTTTCGGACCACCTGGAACCAGACTCAAAATTTTAGATGAATGATTTTTTCGAAGACGATGAGACGAGTGTTCTTTTGTGCGTGATTTTGTGATACGTATTGATCGAAAAAAGGGTTTAAATTGCATCTGGTGCCAACAAAATGAAGCCACATGCAAAATTGCAAGTGAAACACTGGACTTATTACGACCATTGCTCTCCCGAAGAGTCCTAACGAAAAATGATGATTTTGACTGGCCGCCGAGGCCACTCAATCTAATGCTACTATTTGAACTCCAGGTATTTGCCGATAAGCCAAGGTCCATAGTCAACTTAAAAGCATACGAACATACGACACGAACTTGCAGCCATCTCGAACGATAAGTTGGTCAAAATAATGGAAAATACCGGAAAAAGAACAAATATTGTGCGCACGGCAAAAGGTGATCATTTCGCCATATCATATTCGAAAAGCCGTATCATATTCGAAAACATATCTCCGAAGTAAATCAATCGAAGTAAAATTATCAAAAAAAAATATCTATTTGTTCCTGAAAAAAAATTCTGCCTCTTAAAATAGCCTACTCGACATAGCAACAAATTCATTTTGAATGTTTTCAGCCAAAGTACCAAGTTGACGCAAAATCGGTTGACTATATTAGCTCCGAAAAATAAAATCTGTAAACAAAAATTAGTTTCTTTTACAAAAATTTTATTTCTTCTGTATAAATCGTAATTAGACTCTTAAATTTTATGTTTCCAAGAATTGTATTAAATGTGTTTCATCTTGGTTGATGTATCAGATTGTTCGTACTACATATATATGTCTGTCTTTCCATTTATAACAAAATTGTTTTGAAATTCAACGTCTATTTGGTGCGACAGCAAGATGCAACAAAGGTTCATCATTCATTATTAGGCACTCCATCGAGTGCATTACATTTTCTGGGTATAAAATTTTTCGCCCTATGTATGCATTACGACCTCCTGTTGGTCATCAAGTTTTGGAAAATAAAAAACCAAAAATTTGGTAAAAAACAGCTTTGTGAGTTAACTTGGCCCAGACACAATTCCAGCAAAAAAATAACAAAACCAGTTGAAATGAAACCCTCTATAAAAAGCAAGTGCGTTTCTCACATGGTAAGTGAATACCATTTTATTTAATGATATTATAATCTACACTTTCTTGCTTTTCAATTAAGTTAATTTTTTTTTTTGTTTTTTAACGAGTTTCGTAGTTTTTTTTTTTTTTTAAATTAATAAAGTAAATTAGTTTTTCTTCTACAGCAAATTTTAAATTGTTTTTGCTCATTTTTTTGTACTTCACGTTTCTGATGTTACTTTTACTTTCTTACCTTATAAAGCATGAAATCTTCGCCAATTTGCTTGTTAGTTACGAAAGCTACACTCTATTATATATTATAATTATTTTTGAAATAATTTAAAATCCTACCATCTTTCCGGTATGAAATTGTATATATTTTTGTTCATTTCTTCTACGTAGAGGAGTACGAAATTAAGTTAAATCTAAATCCAATTACATTTATTTTCTAGTTTTATTTTATTATTATTATCTTGATATTGAGTACTGCAGAACTCCAAAAGAAAATACCAAGACATTATTTCATTTAAGACAAATGCGATTAAATGAAGAATTCTTCAGTTTACGGTATGAAATATCGCTGTATGGGTCTCAGCCTTAGAGATCTGTATGAAATATCGCTGTATAGGTCTCAGCCTTACAGATCTTAGTGAGTAGTTGTTCGACAGTTCTCCCACACTGCCTCTTGGCACGCATGTGTATACACAAGCGCCGCTACAAGAACTTCAAACCACGCTTATTCTTGGACAACTTCAAAAATTTCATGGTACACTTCTCATAGGGAGCGTGGCCAAGCAGCTCGGGTTTGAATATGCTTCGAACAGGATGAGCGCAGACCTTGGCTTTCTTGTTGCCAGTTTACTTGACTTTAGACTTTGGTAATCTTATCGCCTGGATTGAGACCAAGGCACAGCTCGGAGAATTTTGCTGCTTTTGCCTTCTGGCGAAGTTTCTCATATTCTGATATTTGATTTCAATGGTAGGTCATGGTCGTATTGGAATGTCTCAGTAACATTTTCTGTGTAGTTTCCTGACTTGGGTGGATTTTATAGTTTGTTTTCGAAATTCTACTGTGAATTTTTCGTTCAATTTTTGGACACTCTTAATATTTATTAACTTTGATATTAGAACTTATTACGGTTGCAATGAAATGTCATTTTTAACTAAGAAGAGATCTCAGTTAAAAAGTGAATTTCTTAGAAGCTCTTTAAAATTTCTTTCACATGCAATATTCTCAAATCCTTAAATTCAGTACTAATCCAAAGCAATTCTATTCTTTCGTTAATTCTAAACATAAATTTTCCCTTTATCCTGCCTCGCTATATTATAAAATTTGATCTTCCACTAACAATACCGAAATTGCTGACTTGTTTGCAACTTTCAATTAACCAACATAACATCTTAACTATCCCTATAATCTACCTCATTCAAACTTTGTGCCGAGTCCTGATATCCTTCAGGCTGACGTTTTGTAATGCTTATTGTCCCTAAAACCGTCCTTTTCTCCTGGCCCTGATCACATTCCCAGCTGTTTTTTGAAACACTGTGCTCACTCGCTGTGTGCACCTTTACTTTCTGTCTTTAGCACCTCTCTTAAATACTCTTATTTTCCAACTATCTGGAATGAATTTTATATCATTCCTCTTCACAAAAAAGGATTCCAAACCAATATCGAAAACTATCGTGGTATTGCTAAGTTCTCTCATAGAATAAAATATAAACAAACTTAATGCAAAAAAAGATTTGGGTGCTGCTTTCAACTGAGAACGTTGTTTTAGGCTTCGCAAAGAAACAAAAACTATAATTTTTACTAAAATTTAATGCATTTTTATAAACTTATAAGAACTAGAAACCTAAGTAAAAACAAATATATAGACGTTTATTTTTATCCCAGCTAAAAAACATTTATACGAAATCTACAACTTTCATTTCATTCAATCGAACAGCTTATTTATTTTAGTGATGACGATTGCAAACGATTGTTGGTTATCGGCAGTTCATAAAAATGAAAGAAAACAGCTAGATAAAATAAGATTTATTATTAAATTAGTTACTTATTTTTATTTTTAAGGCGTAATGTTAGTAAAGATAGAATAATACTAAAGACAGCGTATCTACACGAATTAACCAAATAATTGAATTAAATGGGATCTCATGCAATTTCAAACACAACCAGTTAAGCGTGTAGAATGAAATTTCGGTTTATTTGGAATACTTGAGACCTTTGCAAACAAATCTCGGCTCTATCAATTTTATGGTCAGTTCCTGGGTATGTGTGCGTCTGTGCGCGTCCAAGACAAAGCCGGCTGACAAATTATGCGCACAGTTTGTTGTGGTTGAATTGCATATTAAACCCTAATGCGATTTGCATTTACTTTGTGTACAGAGACAGACATACATGGCATAACATATAATATGTACATAAGCCATATGTACAGTGGGAGCAGAAATTATGCGAACACTGCGAAATTTTATTGCGAACTTTACGAAAGTTATTGAAGGCTTTTACAAAGGGGTTTGGCGCGATAAGTAGGAGTTTGAAGAAGTTGCTAAATGTTACTCAGAGTGTTAGCTCTAAAGTGTACCGAAACAGAATCTTTTTTTCGAAGTTCTTGATTTTGCATGATTTCGAAGCGAAATCGTTTTGATTTAGCTGCGAAAATGTTGATCTGTATGCTGCTAGGACTTTGTGCATTTTCCAGGAAAATCATAAAGATAAGTTAGCAAGTTATCTGTATATTTTGAACATATTTTTGCTAGAATCGATAACTAGATGACTGACAAACCGTATTTGCAGTTGTTCAATCAAGTTTTGAACATCGTCCAAATACAAGCTGAAAGCAGCTTTTTCAGAATGATATTCAGGTGTTCATGTTTTCAGCATTTTGATCTCAGTCCCTGGTTACAATGTTACAATAATTGCTTTCAAAAAGCATTTTTGACAGCGATCGTGAAAGCAGCTGTAAAAGAAATAATAAATTTGTTATGTGTGGGGAAATCCCAAAGATAATCCGAAAGTCAAAAGTTTTTATTTGAAGCACAAATATGCTTACTTTCTATTTCGAACTTAACTGAAGCTTATACCAAGAATATTATTTTAAGCAAAAGGATTCTAAATTTGTATATCTATAGCTAATTATTTCTATAGCCGAACCCTTTATCAAGTTGTCGATTCGTGCCCCTTTCTCGATGATACCAGCTAGAATTTCAGATGCGCAGCTTGAGACTAAACTGTTAAGCATAGTAGCATGCTTCATCTCATTATACGTAGAAATCATCATAGAAAAGCACGTTAACAGAGTTCACTGGTCACTGACTACGTCTCTTTCTACGTGATCTCTCTCTATGAAATAGATATCACTAAAACACTGACGTAGACGCGACCTAAAATCAGTTCTACATCAGCGAACGGAAATCATAGAACGGCGCGCTGATAAAGATCACTGATTGTGATCACTCTCTCACATGAAAAAGACAACTCTAAAATAGAGAAGTGAACTGTACCGAAAGACAGCTCTCTGTCAGAGAAGAGGCAGGCAACTGTGCAATGTCGTCCATTAGTCAGATAGCCCCTAATTTAGTCACGCGCAGAGGAGGTAGTGCGACCGGAAATCATTGAACGACGCGTTGATAGTGATCGCAGGACGTAGTTAGTTATAAACATGAAATCGAGATCTCTAAAATAGAGGAGTGAACCGTAGCTAGAGACAGCTCTCTATCAGCGAAGAGGCTCAAATCCCCTTATTTTGTCGCGTGAAGAGGAGGTAGAGTGACCCCAAATCATCGAGCGGCATGCTGATAGAGATCGACCTATAGTCTATAGAGACCTATAGTCTGTCTTAAAAGAGTACTCTTAAAAAAACGCAGTGGACAGCACCTAATGTCAGCGAAGAGGCAGGCAACTGTGCCCCTTGTTTAGTCACGTGCAGCGGAGGTAAAGCGACCGAAAATCATAGAACGGAGTGTTGACAAAGATGGGTGGGTCTACAGTCAGTCTTAAAGATGAAAAAGAGAGGAGTCGACTGCAGCTAAAGTCAGCTCCACACTAGCGAAGAGGCAATCAACTGTGCCCCCACGTGCATTGATCGGAAAGCCCCTAATTTAATCACGTGTAGAGGTGATAGAGCGATCAGAAATCAAAGAACGCCACATTGATGGAGATCGCGGGACCTACAGTCTGTATTTAAGATGAAAAATAAATAACTCTAAAATGGAGAAGTGCATTGGACCTAAAGTCAGCTTCACACCAGCGATGAGGTAGGCAACTGTGCCCCCCTTGTGCATGGATCAGAAAGCCCTAACTTAGTCGCGTGTAGAGGTGATAGAGCGACCAGAAATCAAAGTACGCCACATTGATGGAGATCGCGGGACCTACAGTCTGTATTTAAGATGAAAAATAAATAACTCCAAAATGGAGAAGTGCATTGGACCTAAAGTCAGCTTCACACCAGCGATGAGGTAAGCAACTCTGCCCTCTCGTGCATTGATCAGAAAGCCCCTAATTTAGTCGCGTGCAGATGAGGTAGAGCGTCTTTTCCCTGCTCCAATCAATTCGAAATCAATCCATAACTTCTTAATCAACATCCTAATTTAATTGGTCGATTGGCTAAACAAAGGTTTTTGAAATATGAGATTTTTGTATATTATCCATATAATATATAATATTATCTTTTATAACCTTCTACTTGGGTCAAACTCCTGTCTGCCTTATTTCGGATTTGCTTTTGGTTCTACTGAGGTGTAGCTCTTTTATCGTTCTTCTGCTAGCATTCCGTTCCTGAATCATGCCACTACAGACACCTATTTGAATAAGTTTAGATTATCGGCACTTGTACCTGGATATGTTTTGTAATGGTCTCCAGCGAGCAGACTTAGTTCTTAAAGATGTTAAGATTGAGCTCCATATCATGGTGATCTACTTCGGTCAAATGTTTGCCTTATTTCTAATTCGCTTACGACTACTCTTTGGAGTGAGAAAATGGTAATCTATAAATATTTTTCCTTAAATAAAATGTTACCTGCTATTTTTCAAATTTGAATAAAAAGTAAAATGAACTTCTATCAATAACAGTGTGCAGCCAAGTGTGCCTTGAAAAAGCTTTCGATAATCAAATATGTCTTGAATAATAAATTGCACAGAAAAAGTTAGTAACTTTCCAAATCGTATGTTAGAACGTTATATTTAATTACGTAAAAGTTTTAGATCTTTAATTTTGAACGTCTTAAGACTAATAATAGAACAAAGGAATACTAACATGGCTGGTGCTTCGATTTTGGCCACAATCTCTGCCGAACGCTTAACCAAATTTGCGACGCATTACACCAAGGCGCAATCTTTCATATCTCAAACAAATCAGGCACAAAGCTTGCTGGTCTTTCTTAATACAAAATGCAATCTATTGCGAACTCCCGTCAAGCATTCTAGCTCAGTCTGGTCCAAACAGCAGCGTGCAAATCTGATCAGGGATAAGCAAATGCAGCACAAAAGCGAAACAAAGCCGCTGGGAGAGAACAATTCACGGTTGAAGGGCTGGCTTGAACGCTCGTCGAATAATACGCGTAGCTTTACACAATACAAAACGAAGATGCCAAAGGTTAAGGAGGTTGTATTCCCCAAGATGGAGCAGCGGGAACTTTACGGCGTCGAGAATAGCAATCAAAGATTTAATGCATTCCCCAAGATGGAGCAGCGGGAACGTTGCGACGGTGACAACAGGGTAAACTACAATGAAAGACTTAAAGCCCTTGGCTTGGATCAGCTGATGCTCTCTATGGGTATATCACGTAGTTTTGCTACACAGAAAAGTCGCGACGCGTATCCTTCATTGGTCCGCAGTGCCTTCACGGGTGCTGCAGCATTTCAACCTCAAGGCAATAGAAAGTCTCTATTACAAAATTATTAAAAACTAAAAACTGGCTTTTGATAAGTGCTACTTTAAGTAAAGAAACAATTTAGATATTTTTTTGGATGTATTCTGTATGCAGAGCTTTGAAGTTTCTGAGCACTGCCGATAGATTACAACCAATAAAATTCAAATTCGTGTCGTCTATTAACTGTTAACAAATAAATTGCATATTTGAAGTAATGCCTATTAGGATAAATCAATCGTCAATCTCTTGTGTAAAGGGTGGTTTTTTAAGAGCTTAAAGAAATTAAAAAAAAAAAAACGTAAATTCCGGGAATTTCAGCAAACAATTGGGATCTTTTCAGTTGTTGTGCTTCTGAGATTCTTCTGTCATAATGGTTGATTTTTAATGAGCTTGCTTTTTAGATTCTCAAAGAAAAAATTTTGGAGTTCTTAAATTTTCATAAAGTATATAATAGCGAATATAACGCTCGCCCGCCCCCACTTCTACGTTCGCTCTTCCAATCCTCTACATTCAAATATTCTACTTTTTTTTCCTGCTTCATGCAGTCCTCACATCAACTTTTGCTTTTTGGATTTAACATTTTTGTGCGCATCCAATGTTCGCTTGCTCTTTTTGAAAATTTGTTTTCCCTTCTATCAGTTTTTCGTTTTTTCAAAAATTGATTTTTATCTACATTTTCCTATTTTTCAATTTTTGCTCTCGATTTTAATTTTTCCGTATTCTTACCTGTCTGCCAATTCAAACATTTCGTTGCTCTGAGATTCTTCCGTCATAATGGTTGATTTTCAATGAGCTTATTGGATTCTCTAAGCAAGCAGCATTTTTGAGTTCTTTATTTTTTATAAAGATTAGGGGGCTTTGACCACTGCTGGTTTCGCTCGCCAACACCCAGCCCTCCTACTATCGCTCTCTACTACTTCTACTTTTTTATCCTGCTTCATACAGTCCTAAAATCAACTGCTTTTTGGATTTCGCATTTTTGTCTCTCCAGCAAATCGTTCATGACTTATTAATTCCACTAACGACACAACGAAGTGGTAATACTCTTACCACACAAAATGCAACGATTCCTTTTTAAGAAGAATGCTAAGAACTTTGCCAACCTACAGATTTCAGAGATTGAAGTTACGATGTATGTACTCTATTGGATGGATTGCTTGGATATTTTTTGCTTTTTCATGACATTAATTTGATTTCATTTTGAATTTCGAGAAGTTAATCCTGAAAATATATTAAAACCAACAATATTGCTTTTTGTATAACATTTTTAATCAAAACGTTATATAAAAAATTTTAATAATGCTTCAATTGTTACAATTATGCGATTTAACATTAAGAAATGTTAATCTTGTTGGGCCTGTGGCGTCTGCTCACAAGCATTTGCCTCTAATGCACTAATAATTTGATTCTCCTTATTTGGGGAACGGCGTAACTGCTGTTTTTTCTTACGCAAAAAATATCCTTTGTATTTGGTAACATATTTCATCTTTTTATACTCTTCAAATTCAAATTCTCTCACAGCAGAGTTAATGTATCGTATAAATTGTGCATATTCGACACGGTGTATAGGTGGATATTTGGATGCCTTAAGATGGTACGGACACATCTCACGATAAATCCATTTACGCGATATATACAATACGGATAAGCGCAATTCTTTGGCGCTCCTGAAAAATTCCGCCCTGTTTTTGGTTTGCTGTGGCATGCATTCAAACATCATGGCATCAGCAATTAATTTCATATTCTTTCTATTATTGATGAAATGAAATAAAGCTTGGTTCGGCGGCACATTGCCAATGTCTTGTGGCATGCGCAACCATTCATACAATTGTACAAGATGAAGTAGTGGCATATGGCCAAAACGCACACATTTCGACATAAGTATATCCATATACTTAAGCCTGCTCTCCCGTTGATGGTCCAGCCACAATAGTAGCGCGTAAAATATTTCCACTTCTGAATTGACACCAATATTATCCTGACTTAGTAATATAAACAGCTCCGTGAAGCTTAGATTTAGAAAACTTTCGGTACCAACGAATATGAGAAAGTATTTTTTTATGCTGCGCAAATTGTCGATGATGGCACTTTTTTTTACAGCCATATAAACGTGAAGTTCTCTGCCCTTGCAATAATCTTTATCGGTTAGTATTTTCCAGCATTCTGGCGTTTTGAGTTGTACTATCGCTTGTAGCACTTGCATAGCCAAGTCTACATCCTTCTTCGAGCGCATCAAGTGCAGCAATTGCTCATTGGCTTCGTGGTACCACGAGCAGTTCGATCGCATAGAGAACTTAAAACGCTGCTCGCCAATTTTAACCACCAATATTATGTAATACTTATTTTTTATATTATCATCAGCAATATTTTTCACTGCGGGTTCAAGCTGCTCGTTGTCGAGTGTGGGCTGCATTGCTTTGATTGTCAAATTTTTGTACTTTTCGTCGATATGGCAAATAATTTTCATGATGGGCTTGCTAGAATTTTTACGCATAATGGCACAAGAAGTGGCTGCGTCCATGGTCATAGATTGTGGGGAAGAACTTGCAGCAACTACATGCTGTCCTTCGCCTGAAGTGGCATTCTGATTCTCTGAAAAATTCAAATTGTTGCTTTTGGTATAGCAATGCATGCTGCAAGATCCACTTACCATCACGTCCATCCATATCTTCTGTAGAATTTTCTTCCGCATCTGGTATATCAGCAGCAGCTTCGTGCTCGTGAGCAATGGGCCCGCCTGCGCCGTCGTTACTTTTGTGCGCAACTGTACCATCTGTGCCAGCGGTCTCGTTACTATTTATAGGAGTTTCCGCTCCAGTCATATTGTCGCTCATCTTATATATTTTATACTGCTCTCTGTACGTATTTTTTTCTAGTAAATAAATATAAAAAAAAAAAAAAAATTTTTTTTAAATTTTAATTTCGGAGCGCACTTGTGACTTACTGTGTGCCTAAAGTTACTTTGAATGAATTTCGGATACAATTCAGTTTGTTAAATGTAGCATGGACTACTTTGTTCTGAAAAGTTTTTGTATTATTTGCAAGTAAAGTTGGCAGTCCTAATACAGCAGTGCAAACACGAGTTGGCAGTACAGTTGCAGCACCGAAAACGAGTTAGTTGTGGATGTACAACCGTGGGAAGTTGTGTTTAAATCCGAAGATCGTATCTGCGATTTTCTGCACCGTCTTTATAAACAAAATTCGCGTTTTATGAGTTTTATATAAGACGTTGGCATTTCTTGTTATCAATATATAAAATATAACCTTATATGTAGTGTCAGCTTTACTTCTTTACATCAGATAATCGAATGCAGCACTGTTGCAGCAGCCTAGCACTGGCCTGGCTAGCAATTCAACACTGTTTGCTTAAGTAAATCTTTATTAACTAACGGTAGCAGAGATGATAGAAAAATTTTTATCAAATCGACCTCCATTTTGTGTTAGCCGTTTTGATATCATTAATTTTGATATCAAAATTGGGTTATTTGACTCTAAAAGTCCTGTACGGCTTCGACTTTAGAATTCTCTTCCAGCCGCTATTATTTAAGACTTCGCCTCGCCTAAAGTTTGGAGCATTGACCGCATGCTGCGGGGGCATATATTTTAAGTAAAATTTTTAATTCTTATTGAAAAAGTCTAAAGTGGTTAAGTAATAAAAATTGTGAAAATTTCTTTGTCAAGCGCACAATTGAGATCTTTACAATTTTTGCTGAGATTCTTCAGTTATGAAGTGTTTTTTTGTAAGGAGCTCGTTAAGTTGATACCCAAAAAAACAAAAAATTTAAATTTCTGAAAATTCCAGGAATTCTTTAAGTCAATAGAACTAACGATTTAATTTAATGCTAAAGTTTATTTTATATAAACATTGTCCGTCCAAATAATTGGATACCATTTTGGTATACTCTCACTATCAAATCGGCAAATAACCCATGACTAAATTCCTCAATATTTGCTTTCAGTGCCTCAATCATTGCTATAGATATAAACTTTGACACAGCGCCACAAATTATAGTATAAAGATGTTTAGTCACAAGATCTTCGTTTCCCGAAATTAACTTTCCATTGTTTCGCACATGTTTGCCAAGTCGAACTGTTTCATCTTGAGACGTTGGCATCGTACAGCGGCAATCGTCATATACAACAATGTTACGACCTACACGGTCTATGTGAAAATTTGGTCCAATGGAGTTGTCCATAATGCATTGATAGTCCTTACTTACAATGATTTTTTCCTAGACAAAAGGCGGTAAGTTTGCAATTGCGTCGTGGAGATATAAGGGAAACGAGGCAAAGACACTTCCCCTACCTATGAATATCGATAGCAAAAT
Organism: Chymomyza procnemis; assembly: GCA_035046065.1. NCBI lineage: Eukaryota > Metazoa > Arthropoda > Insecta > Diptera > Drosophilidae > Chymomyza > Chymomyza procnemis. The sequence continues at coordinate 4,444,470 of JAWNOJ010000026.1, forward strand.
TCCAGCAGATTTTAGATTTTTACTTCAGATTTTTATATGCTGATCTTAAAAATACTAAAAAGTCCTATTTTATATTCAGTCGGCGAAGAGAGTAGCATTCCTTCTTTAACTTATACTTTCTACACGATGCGTGTTCTCTATCATTTCTTTGATATATTATCATATCATATATCATTTCTATAACTACATTCGAAAGATTTCTGCTAACTGATTTTTTTCTTGAGTTTTTTTTCTTATCTTATTTATTTTCTATAATTTATTTGATATAACTTGCACTCATTCCAAAGATTTCCGCAAACTTTAATCTTACTTTAATATTTAATCTTATTCTTTCAACGCGACACGCCTTTTCTTTCTTTGATATATCCTGCATACATTTGAAAGATTCTTCTGTCTTTACGATACGTTTTCTCTACCATTTGTTTCATTACATACGAAAGATTTTCGTATTTCTATCACTACAATCGAAAGATTTTCGTAAACTGAGTATCTGCTTGAGTCTTCTTTCTTAAATTATTTACTTTCTATCATTTCTTTGATATAACTTGGATTCATTCCAAAAATTTCTTCTTGAGACTACTTTGTACTCATATTATTCTTTCACACGTTACGTATTGTTCCTCATTTATTCGAAATAACGTTCACACATTTAAAAGATTTCCATTAACTGAGATATATCCATAAGTCTGCTTTCTTCTGTCTTTTTATCTTATTCATTGTACACGACGAGTATTCTCTATAATTTCTTTGACATATCCTGCGTATATTATATCTACCATTACTATTGTACATTCAAAAGATTTCTGCGAATTAAGTAACTTCTCCAGTCTTACGTACTCTCTAACTTGAATATATTTGAAAGATTTCTCTAAACTGAGTAACTTTTATTTGATATAATTTACATACATTCAATAGGTTTCTGTAAACTGAGTATTTTTTTTCTAACTCCTTCAGTCTCTTTTCTTCCTATCTTATTCATGCCACACGGAACGTATTCTCTAACATTTCTCTGATATAACTTACAAATATTGAAAAGATTTCTCTAAACTGTGTATCTTATTGCATCTATTTTTTTGATATATACTGCATACATACAGAAGATCCCCATAAACTGAGTATCTTCTTGAGTCTTCTTTCTGCTTATCTTATCCTGTTTATAGGACACATTCAAAAGATTTCCATAAACTTCAGTATCTCATTGAATCTACTTTCTTCTCATGTTATTCTTTCAACGCGACACATATTCTCATTTATTTCTTTGATATATACTGCATACATTCACAAGATCTCCATAAACTGCGTATCTTCTTGAGTCTTTTTTCTTCTGAAATTATTCTCTTTTATCGAAACGCATTGCCTAACGTTTCTTCGAAATAACTGGCATATATTCCAGAGATTTTCGCTGAGTATCTCCTGAGTCTCTCATTTGTTCTTATCTCATTTTTTCTACAAGACACGTATTCTTCGTAATTTCTTTGCTATAACTACCAATTATTTCTTAAGCCCACAAGTGTTCGTATACTTGCTGTTGCCCACTGTCTCTGCATGGAGAATATATATTGGATAATGATTGGAATTGTTGGTAGCCAGCCGCCTTGGACTGAGGTTTTTGCTCGGCAAACGAAACCGCAGCGCGTGCTGCAGTTGATTTAGCTTGAGATTTAGTTTTGTGTTGCAACTGTCTGCCAAGTTGTTGCAAGTAATTTTGTGGTTACATTTTGAGGCACGTTGCTTTGAGGCTGTGCCACATTGTCGCCCTCGTGTACAGCTCCCCCCCGCCCAAACGCCTACAAAGTCTTATAGCTGTGTGTGGGAGCAGTTAGCGCAGCTTTGAAAAATAATTGAAATTTTTATGTTTATGGAACTTTTTTCATTTGTTTGAAAAATGAAAATATTTCACTTGCTTTTTATTTTTTTGGATTTTTTGTCTCGCTGTTGTTGTTGTTGTTGTAGCTGGGATGCTGTCGTTTGCAGTCAGCCTGTTTCGTTCCGACGTAAATTCCCGCAGTTTTTATTTTATTTCATTCTTAGCTGTCTTTGATCTCTCCAAACATGTTACAAAAAAATGAAAACAAAAAAAATATCATGCAAAGTTTTGTAAAATAATCAAAACAACGTAAAACTCAAAAATAATATAAAAAAAATGTATATAAAATTAACAAATAAATTGTAAGTACTTAAAACAATGCAAAATGCGCCGTGATTTCGTTTTAAAATATTTGCCCAAAAGTTAATCACACAAAGACACACACACACACTGCGTCAGAGCCCCGGCCCCATCTGATAAAGCCATCAACTCCGCCTAAGTATGCAAAGCAGGGAGTATGAGGCTTTGGGACGGGGAGCGACCCTGTAACGCAATATGTGTGGGTTTGGGTTTTTTTGGAAGTCACAAAAAAACTTATTTATGCCTTTTTATTGTGATTTTAATGATTTTTGTTTTTTTGGAAATGTGCGTTTTAGGCAAATTAATTTCGAATGCAGTTGGGGAGGGGTGGGAAATAAATAAAATTAATGCCAAACTCAAAACGTATGTAAAATGCTTCATATGTCAGCAAGTTTGAACTGGTTATAATGAGCCTACAACTAAGGTTAGACTTCAGATTTCAAATACATTGGAAATTTTTAACGTTCATTAACTGAGGTGTTGTGCAGGGGAAACTTTTTACGTTTTGGAGGTTTGCCTTTTTGGCAGTACTTTGAATAATGCAGCTCTATATTCAACTACTTAAATCGTTTTAAAGTGGGCGTGTTCGAAATATGTCTTAAGTTGATGAATTACTAGGGAATATTAGTATAATTATTTATAGATTTCTAAAATATTTAGCTTGGTAACATCCGGCATTGGGCAGAAGAGAAAAAATAATTGTTTGAGCTGTTTTTGTTGCTGTATTTTTGGCATTTATTTAATTTTCAGCTTGACGACCAATGGCGGATTTTGAAATTTCAATATGAGGGGTGGGTTTTTGATTGAAAAAAATTTTCCAGTGTAAATCTAGTGTATGGACTTTATATGTTAATCTCAAGTCTAAAATTTACATGAGTTCATATATATCTCTATGAAATTTATATGTCAATCTTAGGTATTAATTTTACATAAGTTTATATATACCTCTAATTATTGTAACATTATTCTAATCAAAACGAATTAACGCCGCCTTGGTCAACAAGTCCACAACTCTTTGCCTGTTTTGTGTTATTCGATCATGCTCTGGAGTGTCAGATGAGAAATTGAAATTGTAAATCCATGGTCTATAAAATCTAGAGATATGCATATATCATCTGAATCATCTCGGTGTTGATGATTTTTCAACCGACAAGATGAAGAGAATTTTACTCGATTATTATTCACCAACTATTCGATATAATTTTTAATTTTGTTTCTCTAATTGCTGTCTATAAGTTAAGTTACTTTAAAGGTCATTTTAGGGTTATGTACGAACTTAATTAAATATATGCATCTGGAAAGATGCATATTTCATCTGAATCATCTCGGTGTTGATGATTTTTCATTTGACAAGATGAAGAGAATTTTACTAGATTATTTTTCACCAACTATTCGATATAATTTTTCATTTTGTTTCTCGAATTGCTGTCTATAAGTTAAGTAACTTCAAAGGCCATTTTAGGGTTATTTATGAACTGAATTAAATATATGCATCTGGAAAGACGCAAATATCATCTGACTCATCTCGATGTTGATGATTTTTCATTTGACAAGATGAAGAGAATTTTACTCGATTATTATTCACCAACTATTCGATACAATTTTTAGTTTTGTTTCTCGAATTGCTGTCTATAAGTTAAGTAACTTCAAAGGTCATTTTAGGGTTTTGTACGAACTGAATTAAATATTATCACGAAAAAAAATGAATGTTTAACCTAACCTTAAAACTCTATTGTTTTTTCATCTTTATTCTACTTTTGCCAAATGAATGTGAAAAAGTTTCTCGCAAAAGACTTTTTATACAACAAAAAGATGCACTGAGTCAATGATTTCAGAATATTATACATTTTTGTTTTCAAAGAATGTTTCAATTTAACGCGTCTAGGCATTGTGTAGTTTATTTTCTAATTAACTTAATCTGATGAAAGAAAATGTACTCCTGTAATTGGACTGCAATAAATGTTACTTGCAGAATAAGAACGACATTGAGTCTAACAAGTTCTATGCCGTATTCGCTGACAAAAGGCTGTCAAAGGAAGGAACTACACCGGTACTGTAGGGAGAAAACGAACCCGCGACTTTACGATTTAGAAGTGAATACGCTACTCACAAATTTTTGGCAAAATACCTTAATCTATATTAGTCTAAGCAGACCTCTATTATTTAAAGAAACCGCCGTGCTGATTTAACATTTTTTTTTTAACAATTTTCGTAAATATAGTTTGTGTGGTAGAAGACAAAGCGCATATTTGCTCCACTTCGATTAAGTTGAGCATACACTCCAATTCGGAGGGAAGTCAAAAGTTTCTGTTTAATTTTTTGTATTTCATTCAAAATACAAATATTTTTTAAAAATTATACCTGTAATGCTTTATTTAACATTTCGAATGAATCATGGGTAGAAAAAGAATTGAATATTGCTGAAAAAGCAAGAATCATTCGAATTCGCAAAGAATACGAACAATTAAAAATCGTGAGAAAATGCCAATTGAGGAAAATAAAAAGATAAAAGAAAATACTCAAATGGAAGATTGTGACAAAAATCAACTTTTGAAAAAACGAAAAAATGTTGGAGTTAGACACTTGAAGGAAGAACAGTCTCTTAGCGATCGTAGCAGGAATAGAGCTTAGCAGGCGAAGCGACAAACTCGATGATCTTGATACAAGCTTTTAAAGATACTCTTCTCTACTATATCTGCTTATAATTTTCGATCTCTAGCACTACCAATTTGTAAATACAATCCTTCAGCTGTCATCTTATTATCTTAACTCATCTTGATTCGCCAATATGATCATCTTAGAGCAATTACGTAGCCCCATGAAACCCCGACTTGGTCAACATTGATTTTTTGGCAGCTTTGTTAGGCAAAGTTTAAACTTTTATGTTTTCAACTTTTTCCAACTTTTACATTGTAAATCGAAGCCAAACCCTAGAAAAGGCTAGAAATACGTTTTAGTTTTATATTACAGTTTACTTGTTCTTATCTCATAATTGCTAATTTTAATAATGATAATTAAATTTTAAGTCTTTTTCGAAACCCTTAAGCTCATTTTATTAATTTAATTCATTAAAAAAAATCCCACTCTAACTCTAATTAATTTTATAATTAATTGCAGCATAAAATGTTTACATGCTTAAAATTTGCTAAACTTTTTTTTTATTTGTTAACATTCAGCGGAATTTCCATCGTAAAATCAAAAATCAATAAACGTTAACTGCATTATCAAACAAGATAAGGTTTTTATTGCAACGTTTAATTATTGGTACTGCCAAAAACAAAAAAAAATAAAAGTTTAAAAAAAAAATGCAGCACATAATGCCATTGAACCAGCTGGCTGGCTGTAAACCAACTAAAATGCAATCAACATTCGGCTTAAATAATCAAAATGTCAAAAAAATTATGATTGATATCGGGTCTATATGCATTTGGTAATTATTTGATATTGATGCGCCACCAAAAGAAAAGGGTAATCGGGTCGTATACTTAATTAAACAAAAGTTCACTGGTACAAAATAAAATGCATGTCTGCCTGTCTGGCTTATCAAAGTGTAATTAATAAATATATTTTTTAATAAAAATTTAATTTAATTTACATTAATTGCTACATAAAGAAGAAATTGCAATATGCCAAACAAAAAAAAATCAATAAAAAATAAATAAAGCTAAAAAAAATCCAATATGGTTGGATTGATGCAACTGAGCTGCACACAAAGGGAATGACTGTATTTTTTTATCATTTTTTTTAAAGAAGATAAAAACAATGTATAGCAATTTGTATAAAGTTTACATAAATCAATAAAATAAACATATATGAATATTCATATAAATCGACTGCCAACGAAATGTGTGTCAAATTGCATGCAGGCCCCATAGTCATCATCATGAGCAGTTACAAAAAAAAAATCCAATAATATAAAATAAGCAAATTTAATGTTTAATATTAAAAAAATCGAAAAGAAAAAATTGTATTTATGATTAAATATGCAAGGCTGTTGACTACTGAATACACTTTAAAGTGTGAAATAAATGAGGCAGCACATGTTGCCATTTTTCACTTTTTTTTCGTTACAATATAATGAAAAATAAATAAAATTGAAAAACTTAAAAGAAAGAAAATGAAAAATAAATTAAATTGAATAACTTAAAAAAAGAAATCAATACCTAAAGCTTTAATAAAAGTTTGATATAAAAAATATGGTATCTCTCCCATGTGAGCCTTGCTGGGCCGGCAAACGCTCTGTAGAGTAAAGTCATTAGTTGGGTAGGGCATTCTGATGTTGAGTTTTAATGCATGCATCCCGATACCAAATTATTATATATGCCGATGGTCATCTTCTTGGCTATCTCCTGCAAATGTAGAGTCACACGATGATATATATACTCACGACCATCTACGGAGACCACCAACGATACACCGCTTACCATCATGCCAACAAAAAGCTCGAACACCTGAATGAAAGTCAAATGGTATCCCAGCAAACTGTGTCTTGAATGGCAGATAAGTCGGAAATTCAGAAGGTTTTACGTTCAACACTAACTCGAAGATCCTTATTTACTTTAGGAAAATCGAGTTTTAAATTACCGAAGTTTCGGTTCACAAAACATTGTTCAAGTACAATTAACGAGACCGAGAACAACTTCAACTAGTTTCTATTGACCTTATATTGTATAAGACTTCTACTTCTCTAATTAATATTCTTCTCCCACGTTTTTGATTTAAAAAGTTTACTGCATAATTTTATTTTTGTTTGTATTATTTTTCAAAAAACTAGGGGGCTCTGCCCACTATTCGCCAAACCTAACCAAAGATCGCTTCGCGCCACTTACAATCCTTACGAATATGCACCTAAAACTTTCAGATCTACATTTTGGGCATTAAAAGAGGCAAAAGCAAACACATTATTATAAACACGGTTATTTCTTTATTTATTGCTTATTTTTTTGCAACATTTATCCAATACCTCTCTGGATATTTATCTTGAGGCCGTACAATTTTTTCTTGATGATAATAGGAATGTTTTGATCATAAAATTTCATTTTCGAAAGCAAGAGTGTTATAATCTCTCTCTCTCTCTTTCTTCATATCCCCTATATCTAAATATTCTACTTTTTTCCTGCTTCATACAAACCTAACATCAACTTCTGTTTTTTTTGGATTTTACATTTTTGTACGAATCCAACGCAAGCTTTTTCTTTTTGTCAATTTGGGAGTACAAATGTCTAACTCCATCAAGTGTCTAACTCCATAATTTTTTCGTTTTCTCAAAAGTTGATTTTTGTCTTTATATTCCATGAGAGAATTTTCTTTTATCTCTTCCTTTATCTCAATTGACTTTTGCTCTCGATTTCGTCTGCTTGTCTGTTCGCGTATTCGAACTTTTCACTCTTCTTCAGAAATATTCAACTACCCATTTCACCTATTATATTTGAAGTATATCCTCCTATATATACAAAGTGGCCTCACCTGTTGGGTTGGCTAGGAACTTCGATTTACAATGAATATAGGTAGAAACATAAAAAAGAATTTCGGAAGAAAGAAGCCAAAAGAACGGCGTTAACTAAGTTGGGTTTTTATAGATATTGATTGGTCAAAAACGCTCGATTTGGCGAATCAAAATCAGCTAAGATAGAGAGAGAGATGAATTGAATAGAGCGTTCATAAGATAGAAAATCCTAAAAGTTTTTATAATTCGCACAAAAGACAGGAATAGTGCAAGCCCGAGTAAGACTTTTGGCAAAAATAACTTGCTATGGCATGTTCGATGTTCCTTAAGAGAAGGTAATTTCCTAAGGCGTAGTCTGTAATAATAGCCAGGCAATCGAATGTTGGAATCCCAATTTGAACTCCGAACAGCAAATCAAATAGATAATAGATTTTTTATTTCTTTCTTCTTTTCAAGTTTTTTTTCCTTAAATTCTGCAGTCGTCTGAGGCTTTACAGAATAAGAATTCCATTTATTGCTAAAGTGAGTGCTAGAGGAAGACTAGGGAACTTTGATCCCTGTTCGATCCCAATATCCACACCGCTCCCGGTTGCCGGAAGCTCACTCATGTTCATGAAAATATATTTTTATGCTGCTTTACCGTGTCGCCTCCTTGTATGGATTTATCCCTCGTCTTACCTTGGATTCCATTCTAACACTGTACTTGTGATATATCATCATGAGGCTTACAAAGCGTGTTCCTATAATTCCCGGTTTTGTAACCTATAGAAGACTACTGTTTTTACCATAGCGTGGAGTATTCCTAGATTCGTGCGTCTACAATTATGTTAATTACCCATTACTTGTCTAGCATTCCAAATGTAGCACGTCCCATGGGAACTCGGTTTCGTCCCGTTAGTTTCTGAAAAAATGCTTCCAAAAAAGTAATACATTGGACACGTCAGCAAGACTTCTTTATCTAATAAAATAATAACTTCTATAAGGAAACATTAAAGTAGAGAAGCTGCCAAATGCAGAAGTTTAAAAAGATTAAAATTTCAAAAAAGGAAAAAGGGATTTTTATGTAACTAAAATTTCACTGGAAATAGATCTTGTTGTGCCTTAACCTAGATTTAAGAATCCACTTTTTAAGTTAACTGTGGGTCGGAAATTTCAAAACCACAGCTTTGATTTCCTATAGACCTGAATCATTATCGAAAGACATTTGCTGGGATAGATCATTTTAAGTTCCTTTAATATAAACAAACTGATTTTATATAGCTTTGTTGATAATTTTTATCCAAAAAATATTGCTTTAATATCAGTTTAGATGATTTAAATAATAAATTTAAATATTAAACAATTTATTGGGTCCCTTTTTTAATCTTTTGAATGCGGTTTCTTTTATTGTTCCAAAATCTCTTGATTTCTAAGGTTGGCAGTGCGCGACAATGGGGTTAGAACATCATTGTTTGTTTCTAAAAGCAAATCTAATTTTGAAAACGTTTTCTAAAAAGTTTTTATATATCTGATGAATTGGCTTCCTTACCCATCGCTATCAATTACTATTTTTAAATAAATCTATGAAATTTTATGCTAAATACTTGTCGCGACACGTTTCCGAAACGTTTTTATCGCTCTATTAACAAAATGTATTAATTAATAAAAAAAAAGCACGTAAACTCCACTAAAAATTCACACTTAATAGATTCCGGATACTTCATGCTCTACAGAAATGCTTGGGGAACTACGTAAATTTCGTACGAACTTATACTTCTGCTTTTTTTTTTTGGTTTTACCAGTTGATGCGGCTTCAATTGTTAAGCAGTTAATAGATCATTTAAATGGTAATAGGTGGGTGATGCCTATAAGTTGCACAATCCCAGCTAAAATACCAAATTATCTCATCATTATCGATGGAACTCGTGCTGCTCGCGCCACAAACAGCCACTGATTAGCCATTAGGTATTACCTAACCCGAGCCAACCAAGTTTTCATGCTCCATGTACATTTATCTTCGATTTCAACGCCTCTGAAAAGTAATTAGATTTAACTTAGGTTTTGCCAGAGTTACCATGCTTACGAGTAATTAACGCGTAAGCGTTGGTAACTCGCCGCAAAACTAATGCGACCTTTCTCTGCCATTTAAAGTTCCAACGAACAAAACAAATAGAGTATCAAAATAAATTTAAATTTCTTTTGTTTTTTGGAATATTTGTTTGACGCAATGAACCTGACTGACTGAGGGAACCCGCTTGGCGCAGCTTCGATCTCGAAATGAGGTGTATGCGTTGTTTGTCGTCGGCGCTGACGCTGGCGCTGGCGCTGTAGATTTTGATGTGTGCCTGACCTGCGCTGACGTTTGCCGCATGTGTCACTCACACTTGGCGGTTCGCTGAAAGTGCCGTCCCGCGTCTGCCATTGTATCCACAGTCCAGTGCAGCCGGCAGCGCGCACAGTTGGAGGGCGCATCATCCAATTTTTTTTTCTCGCTTCATTTTTTTCGTGGTTCTGACTGCGAACCGGATTTCAAAGTTAATTTCTGTATTTTTCTTATTTTATTAAATTTTTTTTTATATGAGAATTGTTAATTTTTTTTATAAAAAATTTATTTTTTTTTTGGTTAAGCTTTCGCTCGCTTGCATTTTGGATTAAAATATAAAACCGCAACGTACAGAACATTAGAAGTGTTCAAGAGCTCAAGCCAAGCGGAGCAAAATAATAAAAACAAAAAACGGAAAATAAATTTAAAAACAAAAAGTTTAGACTTTAGTGTGGATGAAAGTGCTAATAGCCTGAAATAATTTGAAAGTCTTGTAGAAGAAATTCAAAAGTATTTTAAGTCAAGTACACCATAAAAATAAACAAACGTGTTTTGAAACAGCTCGTCGAATTTAACAATAAAAAAAATATATAAAAAGAGTTATTTGCTTAAGTACAGCAGATAAATTATATTTAAACATCGAGAACAAAAAACATTTTTGAATCAGCTAATTGAAAGTTGAAATATTTTAAAGAAAATTTACAACACACAAAATGGCGCATAAATTTCAAACCAAAATGGTAAGTACAGTCGAAGTTCGGGAGAAAATGTCATGTGAGTACTTTTAAGCAGGCTGCAGTGTGAGTAATTCATTTAAGTTATTTTATGGGCAATAAATATTTATACTTTTAGTTTGTTAGTTTTGACAAATGATAAGTCAAAAAACTACAAGAAAACAACTGGAATGAAGGAATATATGTTAATTGGCAATGAGTACAATTTAAAAAACCTTGAAGCAATTGAAAACAAGTATTCAATGAGTACAAACTAAAAAACCTTAAAGAGATCAGATATCAAGTACTCACTGACAAGTATTCAATGAGTTTCTACTCATTTAAAAAACTTTGAAGCTATCACAGAAAGTACTCGTTCACAAGTATTTCCATATGAGTACAATTAAAAATATTTGAAAAGTTTAAGAAAATGCTCACTTGAAGAAAAGAAATGCCTTCAAATGTCGTGAACATTTTATAGCTTATGTAAATTTTATCATTCTACAACTTCAAATCAAGAGATCAAAGAAAGTACTTATGCATAAGTACTTTCAAATAAGTAGAAGTAAACAAATTTTTAAAAATAAAACACTTTATACTCATAAAAAAAGTTGAAGTACTCGTGAAGTTCATAGCCAATTTATGTTAGTTTTTGCAAAAAAGTTCAAGGTTTTTAAAATATTTGAAAAATATTTACTTCCTTCAAGTGAAATCTTAAAAAATAGAGCAAATTCTATAGATAAAGGATTTATAGATTACCAAGAATTTTTAAAAAAATATTGTTATGTTGATGGGCAAAGATGTTAGAAGTAAGTTATCAAAAATGAACATGTTTTTTGTACTTAAAAATAATATAATGATGAAATGAAAGCTTAGAGGAAATGAAAGCTGGATCGGGATGCTAAAAATATGTAAAAATTTCTTTAAGTAGAAAAAAAAGTTGACGTACTAGTCAACATTTTTAAGAAATAATAAAAGCAAAAATAATAAATATAAAGAGACAAATTCAAGTTTTAAAATAATAGGTTTTTTTTTAAATATTAATTCGAATAAGCTAAGATATTGAGTTTCTAGTTTTTAACTGATAGCTTGATAGTTATTTCATTGGTGAGAGATTTTCAGAAGCACTTAAAAAAAGTTACTAAAATAGAATTATAGCAGCTTCTGCAAGTTAAAAAAAAATTTACGAAATCCCCAAAAAAATATAACATTTTTTAAAACAGAAATCAAACAAAACACAATACGAAGTAAACTCCTAAACTTCAGATCTAGAAGAAATTCACCCATCAGACATTGGTTTTATACTATATTTTCCCTGTTTCATTATAAGGTCAACTGTTCTTCGTTGTACCCTTAAATTAATAATAAATAATTAAGTAAAAAATAAAAAAAAAATTGGGGAGTTGTTAATATATATTTTTTTCAAAGATTTAATTGAAAACTATTTAAGTTTACAAGAAAACAAAACTTTCAAAATTAAAAAAAAAAAATTGGATCTCTGTGCCGTATACCTTTGCATAATATTTACACTTCTAAAATTCATCATAGCAGCAAGGGCTTTTTGAGATTTAGAAAATGCAAATTATAACTATTTTGGCATTTTTTTTTCGAAAATAATGACGCAAGTATTTCAAGTGAGAATTGAGTAATTATCAAATTAAGTTTTTAAAACTGACAAAAGTATCGAAAATAAAGTAAAAATTAAAGTTTTGGAAATATTGTTTATTTTGGCACATATTTTACCCAAATTGTAGCGCAAGATCTTTCCCACGAAATAATTGATATTAAATTTTCAAATCCAAAGATCTCCTGTAAGATCTGTCTCTCCCAAGTAATCTATATAAATCTATGCAAAATTCTCAAATCCCAACCCCCAACAACAAGGCTCACTCTAATCTTCTCGCATTCAACTCTCCATTTCAGTTGCTCTTCAGCTGCCTGTTAATCAGCAGTCAGGCTGTACCACGCTACCGCACTCAGACACGCAAGGAATTCGGCAAACCCTTTGACTTGGAAGGCGCTGGCACCATTACCAGTTTGGCCTATGCGGCCAGTCCACAGGCGCCCATGCAGTTGACAGACAACTACAATCTCATCATGCCCGATTATTATGATCAACATCCAGCGGAATCTATGCAGCTGCAAAACTTTGCCGCTTTCGTAGATGCCGAAATGAGTCCTGGCACAGATCTGGGCATGGATGAGACACAGTTTCTGCAGAGCACACCCGTGCGTGCACCACAGCCACTTAGTGAGGATGAGAAACGTATACGTCAAACCGTCGATCAGGGTGATGTGAAGCGCGAGAAGAAGGCATTGCTGAAGCTCAAGAAGGGCGATACCCAACCACGCGGCGATGGCTATCCACAATGGGAACAGTTCGACTATGATTTGTATAGCGTAAATCCGGGTGATAGCAAAAAGAATAACCTCTATGGCTAGTTATCATCGATGGCATTTATGGGATTGTTTTGAATGTTTTTATGTTTTCTACGATATTCGAATACTCTCTTAAGTTGTTGGTTGGGCGCTGCGTTAAATGTTGCTGCTGCTGCTCTGGAGCTGTGATATGTGACGCAGTTCATCTATTTTGTTTTGTTGCGCACTGAAATAAATTATTTATTTATTGTTAAAATTCGTAGAGTTTCTTGATTTCGGGATTTGCCAGTTTGGAATGTGGTTTCAGCAACTTTCAAATTTGATTTGCTTTTGTTTGTTTACCTTTATATGGGAAAGGCGCCAGTCACCTGGAAAGTTCTGTCTCTGAAATAATGAAGATTAATTTATTTTGCATTTGATTTTTTGTGCGAATTTTGTTAATCGATTCGAACCTGCCTAATGGCTTTATAAAACGATTGATTCTTGGTAGACATTAGCACTAAATGAATAAATCGCTATTTGTTTTTTTTTTCTATTTAAGCGAATGTCTATTTTTGGTATGTCTCGAAGATGACTCAGGCGGATTCTTTTCACCGCAAATAAATGCGAGTTTTTTTTTTGTTTTTTTGTTGTTGGTTCTTAAGTTGGTTGAATTAGTGAGAAAACTATTAAGATGGATGACTATTAGATGGATGTATTAGATGTTGAGATGACGAAGTGTGTAGACTCTTTTTTGCATCTACGGATGTTGTTATGTCACTCAAGAGTTCTTCCTATTTTGGGGTGCAGGTTTTCGTTTAGCTGAATTTTGTAGAAGTTAGGTTATGGCTGCGCAGTGCGGAGCCCCAAACTGCCCGGTGTATAAAATGCGGCTGCGATATTAAATTATTAATCGCAGCGGCGTTGAGGCGATCTACGGTGGCTCCCCGGTTAATAGTTGAGGTCCCTGGTTATTTATGTCTTATTTAAAAACACGAGGTTTTTGTAAGTTTAATGTTAATTTAATTTTAATGATAGTTTTTTCCTTTTTGTTACACGAGTAAACCCACTGGCTGACGCTAACAGACTTTTGTTCAGCAATTATACTACCAACAATTTCCGCCATGACACTTACACTTTAAAATACAATAATGTAAAATTGCACTTACCTTGCGTTTGAGGTTATCAGCTCGCCTGGCAATGTAACCTCAGTCCAATCTGCTCGTGTCCAGAATCCACAAATAGCCAGAAAATCCAGAACTTTGTTCCCGCGTAGACCAGTCGTAAACTCAATCCTCACAGGAGGCACCAAAAATGTGTTCAAAAAAAAAAAAAAAAAAAAAAAAAAAACAAAAATGTGTTGGTTATGGCTGCGCAGTGCGGAGCCCCAAACTGCCCGGTGTATAAAATGCGGCTGCGATATTAAATTATTAATCGCAGCGGCGTTGAGGCGATCTACGGTGGCTCCCCGGTTAATAGTTGAGGTCCCTGGTTATTTATGTCTTATTTAAAAACACGAGGTTTTTGTTAGTTTAATGTTAATTTAATTTTAATGATAGTTTTTTCCTTTTTGTTACACGAGTACACCCACTGGCTGACGCTAACAGACTTAACTCAGCTTTTTTACTTAAGCTTAACTTAAGCATTATTCTTAAGGCGAGCAAAAGAAACAGCTGTAAATATAACTGTTCCTTAAGCTCGCTCACTAACGGCGGGTCAATGCACTATTTTAATAACGGCGCATCAATCCGCTATTCTTGTTATTTATTCTCTGTTTGCGCGCCAATGACGTTTGCTCTTAAGCCAACCGTCTCTTCGGCCGCGCTGACAGATGCTCTTAATTATTATTTACAATATTAAACAGTTTTTTGATATAAATAATTAACTTTTTTTAACTGAACGAGAAATAATTTAAGTTGACCTAAATAAATACTTAAGGAATTCTACATACTACCTTGACGGAGCTTTTCGTGTCGCTCAACGTCATTCTGCGTCAGGACGAGACCCGATAGGGTTGGTATGGCCAATTAAGTAAGTAAGTAAGTAATTCTACATACTTCAAGCCTATTTCTAACTCTTTACTTTTCTCTAAATTATCTTAAAAAATAAAATAAATCGTCAAAATAATGACTACTTCTAGCAAAATCGATTATGAAATATATATCTGAAATTATACTTTAAGGAAGAGTTTTTGTATATTTTGAAAGTCAAGAATAAACTCGAGAAGCCTCAAAGTTACTTAAAGAATGATAAGTGTGACCAGAACAGTTGATATACCCATGTTAGTCTGTCCGTCTGTGTGTCTGTAAAGCAACTTTATCCGACGGAATGCAAGTTACTTTTAGTTTTTTTTTTTTTAAATCGTTGTTATCGGAAATAGCTTCCATAGAGCGGAACATAGGGCCTCTACTAGAGTCTTCCAACGAACCCTGTTTTGTGCCGTCTGTTTAGCTCTGCCCCATGACTGGGCCAATTCTTGGAGAATGGATCTTCTCCAAGTTGCCTTGAGTCTTCTGATCCGATCTACCTGCTGCCTTGGGGATTCCAGTCCCGTGCCATTCTGACAATACTGCTTGGATTTCTTCTGAGAGCATGCCCTATCCAAGTCCATTTCTTCTTCCTGATGTGAAGGTGTATAGTGAGCTCAACTGTAACACGAGACAGCTCTGCATTGGATATTCGGCTTGGCCAGAATATCCCGTATATAATTCTCAAGCATTTGTTGCTGAAGAGTCTCCGTGTCATTCTTTTGGTGGTAAGCCATGTCTCACTACCATATAGCAGTATGGACTTTACAAGTCGGTTTGTGACGTCATCATCCACGGATTGTTGGGATGACAGTGCCAAGGTATGAGAAACTGGTGACGAATTCAATTGCCTTCCCATAGAAGGTAATGTTTCCTTGGCTGGAGTGGTTGAAGCGCATTGCCTTGATTTTGGCTACATTTATTTCAAGACCGACATTGCTAGCTTGCCGAGGTCAGCAGTTTTGTCCTGGATGTCGCAGAGCCTCTGAGAGGTCAGACAAATGTTGGCATAGTGCCCAAGGTGTCTAGAGGTGTTCTACAACGTTTTAAAAAAAAACCAAAAGTTGTTGAAAATTTCATAATATATCTAAGAGATTTGGTTATTTTCAAGCATTACTGCAAATACTATATAAATCGGTGGATTAAAATTTAGAGTTCCTAAGGTCAAGTCGTTGTTTTTGTAAATTCGATGTTGGCATTGTATTCGTTTCATCCCCACTAAAAATTTTATAATCATCAGTTGGTTACATCATATAGTTCCTATAGGGAAAAGAGCGTCCATAAAAATCGCTTGATTACAACACATAATACTCATAGGGTATGTTTTTTCAAAAAAATCGAAAAATCGCTTGATAACTTTAAATTATTATAGGGCAAAGAGATTTTGATTTTTTAAGCATTTCATCCAGTCTTTCGAAATCGGTTGATTATATCTATATATAACTTCCATAGAGTACATCGAACAAATTCAATTTAGGCACTACATTCGTTGTATTTGGTAACTTTTCCCAAAGAGCAATCGTCCGAAAAATTCGTTATTGCCACTATATATTTCCACTAAAGTCTATAACGAAGGGTATTGTGACTTTCCTTTAAATAACAGAGCGCTTCTATTCTCCATCTATTCTCACAAAGCTATGACTATGAAAAGTCTCAAATGAAGCATTAAAATCAAACCACAATTGATATTACAATCAACAAATTTCTTATATATTCAGTAAATGGTATTACATCATTTTTATAGATCCACTTTTTCTATATTAGACTCACATCTGATTCATATGAACTCTTTATTTGAAAGACAGTAGTAAATTTTTATATTCTGCAATTTTTATCAGCGCCGGCTCGAAATAATCTCCGTCCACTTGAACCTCTGTGTACGGGGTCAACCTTCGATTCCCGGGGCGTGCTAGTCGCTGCGCCTCCAGCAATTTCTCAAAAGCCTCAGCATGATGTTGACATGAGCTGTAGTTTGCAAAATATGTTCGCTCCCTGGGCTTCACAAGACCAGTGCGTAATTTATAACGTTGCACGCGTCCGATTGCCTCAGAAGGTAGCAAGAATGGATGGCTGGGACGTTGGTACTCATAGCCGTTGTCATTGTAGGCCAAAACTAAGCTCAGGCCGAGCAGTAGCTGCATAGTAAATGTGTGACGTCACTGTTTAGAAACTTGTTTTGGATCATCTTGAGTTATAAATCTTTACCAGTAGCGGCAATGTAGATTCCATAGTTCGAATGTGCCTCACTTGATTACCGATCAACGACTAAGTTAGAAATACCTGAAAGAACTTGACGTTTAGCAGTTTGTAAGATTTTGACCTTGTCTAGAGTTAAGGAATTGTGATTTTTATTTTGTTTATAGTTAATAATAATAATGTTTCATAATTTCGATTTGGCGCCGAAGTAAACCGGAATGTTTAGTCGTTGTGAGTAAAAATTAACACTGAGAAAAATGAAGTTAAATTTTACAGTGGAGAAGCAACAAACTTTGTTATTCTGATAAATTGTTAAAAATGAGGGTTTTAAATAGGTAACTTAAGGTTTGTGGGTAATACGTAGAAATTGCACGTACATCGGATAGTCAACATTAACAGATTTATCTGGAGTGATTTTCAGCTTAGTTATCGTATTTTTTTTCTAAGAGAGTATATATCTATGCCTTATTTGAGGCAAAACTTATCAAAATTTTGATCTAATAACTTAAATTTTTGCCCTTATCGTATAAATCTTGCAATTGGAGCTACCAATAGCAATAGTATCAGAAATAGTTTGAATATTTTGTCCTCGAAGTTTAAATTGGTATCCCAACATTCGTACGCCTCATGGAATTAACCTCTCAAAATGATGGTAGAACATGTCATTGCGTGTTACGCTTGCAGCAGCTCTCACTTGGTTTCATTGACTCTTACGTATTGGGTTGCCTAATAAGTAATTGCGGATTATTCATATAGTCGGCGTTGACAAATTTTTTTAATGGCTTGAGACTCTGTAATTGCATTCTTTCTTCTGTCAATTATCAGGCTGTTACTTTTAGCTTGCTTTAGAAAAAAAGTGCGCGAAATTTGTTTACATTTGTTTGTTTGGCGTCAATTTTAATATGGAACCCACAAAGGAGCATTTTCGTCATATTGCAGGTTGCTAAAAAGTTACGAGATGTGTATGGTGATAAAGCCTTAAAAGGAAGACAGTGTCAAAATTGGTTTCGCAAATTCCGTTCTAGAGATTTTTCACTTAAATATGAGCCACGTTCAGGTCGGCCAAATGAAGTTGATGATGACCAAATCAAAGCATTAATCGAATTGGATCGTCAAGTAACTGAGCGTGAGATAGGAGAGAAGTTAAATATACCAAAATCAACCGTTCATTATCACATAAAAAGTCTTGGAGTCTTGGTGAAGAAGCTTGATATTTGGGTGCCACATGTATTGAAAGAAATTCATTTAACAAACCGAATCAACGCTTGTGATATGCAACTTAAACGCAATGAATTCGATCCGTTTTTAAAACGAAACATAACTGGAGATGAAAAATGGATTGTTTACAACAACGTTCGTCGAAAACGATCATGGTCCAAGCATGGTGAACCAGCTCAAACCACTTCAAAGGCTGATATCCACCAAAAGAAGGTTATGCTGTCTGTTTGGTGGGATTGGAAGAGTGTGGTATATTTTGAGCTGCTTCCAAGGAACCAAACGATTAATTCGGATGTTTACTGTCAACAATTGGACAAATTGAATACAGCCATCAAGGAGAAGCGACCAGAATTGGTCAATCGTAAAGGTGTCATATTTCACCAGGCCAACGCTAGACCGCACACATCTTTGGTCACTCGCCAAAAACTGAGTGAGCTTGGCTGGGAACTTTTGATGCATCCACCATATAGCCCTGACCTTGCACCATCAGACTACCATTTATTTCGATCTTTGCAGAACTCCTTAAATGGTAAAACTTTCGGCAATGATGAGGCTATAAAATCGCACTTGGTTCAGTTTTTTGCAGATAAAGGCCAGAAGTTCTATGAGCGTGGAATACTAAATTTGCCAAGAAGATGGCAAAAGGTTATCGAACAAAATGGCAATTATATATTTGATTAAAGTTCATTCTAAGTTTTATTGAAAATGCATTTACTTTCTTTTAAAAAATCCGCAATCACTTTTAAGTTTCTTTTGTCATGCCATTCAGCGTAACTCGTAATTTTCGAACTCTAGCACTACCGTTTTGTAGATCTAATTATCCACTGCACGATGCAGTGTCTTATGCGCTAACTATAGAAACCTCTAAGATTTCCTAGAGTCTATTCAACACTTTCTCTATCTTCACTCATCTTGATTCGCCAAATCGAGCATCTTTGTCTAATCATGAACCCCCCTGAATCCCCAAATTGCTCATCTCTGATCTTTGGTCTGCTTTGTTAAGAAATGTTTTTAAACTTTTATATTTCCTTCTGTTTTCATCTTGTATATTGTAAATTCAACTTCCTAGCCAGCCCCAGATGTGAGAGGATGCATGGACTTTGTTGTACCCTTAATTTAAAAATAGGTAAATCAACTTCAGAGTGAAAAGAAATCGAAATCATTTTGCTGAGACTAAGTTACAGATTAAGCTTAAATAACGAAATTATTGTTTTTTCAAAATTATTTTGAAAATGATTGAAATGAAAGGAACACTTTAAATCTGTGGTAAATTCCTTTAAATCGCTAAAGTGCCGCAGATATGTGGAGAGTTCTAATGTAAGCTATGGCATATATTTTTCTAAGTAAGTATTTATACTATATCTAATTTTGCCCTCCACGTCGACATCGATTAACGATTTGTTTCAGAGTCTGTAAGAAAAATTGAATAAACGACGTATATATATTTCCCATTTTGAACGACCTATACATACTCCCAATTCCGAATTAACTTATTTTATGCGATTTGTTTGCCAAATCCAATGTATTCTGCTCTCAATTTCACCAAGCCGCATATCGAATTCGGAATATCCGAATTAATTCCGACTGAAATTACAACAAAACGCCAAAATAAAATTAAGCAAAATTACTATTATTATTGTCGGGAGAAATTTGCTCCATAACCTGTTAGATCTACTGGGTGCCACTACATTTTGAAAAATTTTGCATTATTCTTAAAATTAAATTATTCTATTTGATATTAATACCTTTTTTTTTATAAACATCATGCTGCATATTAAGTGATGTTTATTTTTAAACAATATTTTTCTGACATAATCCAAATAAAACCAAAAACAAAGGTGAAATTTAAGCAGAAAAAATATTAAAGAGTTAATTTACAATAAATACTGTTGGTAGAGTAATATTTTTGTATTAACTAATTAAATATTAATTTTAATAACTAAGTAAGCATATTTTAATAAAAAACAAATGTAAATCGCAAAAAGATTATAAATGTGCAAAACGGCGGCAACCCTGTCAGCAGTTTTTTTTTTATTTGAAACAAAATACTTACAATTCAAAGAAATTTTATCTTTTTTTATTGTTATTATTTCCATTATTAATTAAAAGCTGTTGGATTATCATTAAAGTAATTGGTATAGATGCGGCAGTGGCCTGTCCCTACGCAAAGGCATATTACCATTTTAATTTAGTTTTTATATTTATAGAGTTTCATAAATAAATATTTTGCATATTTTATATTTGAACTATATATTATTAACTCGTCTTGCTTGAAGTTCCATTCCAGGTATTTGTCTCATTTGTACATTTTCGTCCTGTAGAAGTTGTAGAATATTTTATATCTTACTCGATCTTAACTCATTTTGATTTATCAAATCGAGCATCTTTCAACAATTACCAACTATTACTCACCAACTTGGTCAACGCTGATCTTTTGACTCTTTTTGTTGGGAAATGTTAATTCTTGAATTCGTATTATAAATTCAAGTTCCTAGTCGGAAACAGTTGTGAGACAGTGTATATCTACAAAAAATTCACTTATCAGGCTAGGGATACGAAATAGTTTTATAGCATATTTGGCTGGTTCCAGTTCAATATTTCTTAATTTTAATATTGTTTATCATAAGAGAGTTAGTAAAGTAATATTAAGTTAATATTATGTAGTGCAGTGTACATTTTTGACAAACATTTTAAAAACCTTTACTCTTTTTTACTGTGAGGCCCGAAGTTAATCATTCAACTTCATGACGCATTTTTTTTAAATATGGTTATTTGGACATTTTTACGATTATAAACATTCACTCAAATTGGTCAGATTGTGTTGACCGAACTCATTCATTAATTTCGTGCGTGAATCTGTTAAATGTCACTTGGATTGTGTTCGTATAGACAGCTTTTTTGTTTATTTGTTTATTTGTGAAGAAAAACACTGTTCAGCAGCAAATTTAGAGTTGGGATGGCAAAGGGATAGTAGTAGTAGTGAAGTAGTAAAGTTTAAAATCTTTGTCAAAATTAAGTTTTATATTGTTCCAAAATAAGATGCCAGCCAATGCTCTATGGATAAAAGCGCATAATCTTTGAAAACAGGGAAAAATTTACTTAGACCTACAAAATTAGAATTCGGAAGCTGCGATACCTGCGCATATAAGTATTTGGCTGAGTATTAAGACTATAATAAAATTATAGAAAATTTGTAGTGTCGAGTAATACGGATCCTCGCATAAATTTGCGAAATTTCAAACTCAGAAGTATGATTGACAAGGGAGGTCTAGCAATCTATTTGCGCAATTAAATATCGTTCAAAGATATATCGAAAAGTCCTGAAGCAGAATTCATGATGCCTAGAAGGGAAAAGAAAGTCAGAGTAGATAGATATAACTAAGCCAAGATAGAGTTGGTAGGTTAAAATCACTTAAGATAATATTTTGGTCCCGTCTTACGAAAAGGTGAGCTACTGGCAACGAGATGCTTTATATCTATACCCAGGTCAGAAGAGGTTGGTTGAGTTTAAATATATTATGGAGTTGTTAAAACTAACTTTTTCAGCGATAAACTCAATGTCTATAGGAAAATGAAGAGATAGCAAAAAAGATTCCGTAGATATAAAGCTTGTATTTTACAAAGCAGTTAGTAAAGATCTAGAAATTATAAACTGATCGAGTTTCGTAAAATCTACTACTCAACTAATTTTGGAGAGAAGAACACGAACATTTTGATAGGTCAAAGAAATTAGTTTGTCGACACATTTTTAGCTGCAGATTTCAATGTAATATTAGCGCAAATGAATACGATAAAATCTGACAATTAATTGGAAAGACTAAATCACGTTTAATTGTTATTAATTTAGTGGTAATACTTTGTCCAGTTGATCTTATAAAATCGGAAAATATAATATTAAACTAAACCGTATCCCATAGAACGATGGGTGAAGCAGACAAACAGGGCTGACTAGATGCAACTTGAAAACGAGCCGTTCTTTAAGAACTAGCTCAGATCAGTTTGTCGTGGGACACCGCTTGGCAGACGGAACAAAACACAGTCCGATGAAAAGCCTTCAAAGAGGCCGCCCTAAGTTGCCAAGTGGAATAATTAAGGAAAAAAAAGTTATAACCAAATGTATTTCAATTTGCCTTTAAAGAGATATTAAAATATGAATTTTGACTATAAGATTAGTATAGACAATCGGGCATAATACTAATAAATCTAACCAAAAAGATAAAGAAAAATAATTTTCAAAATAAAATATTCCCACCCGAAACTTATGCAATTGGTAGCCGTCTTTAAATATTTTACCAAACATTGAATATGAGAAATGGGACATGCCTACGCATATCACTAAAATTAACAAATTTTACTACGAATAAATGCATATTAATCGGAAATATTTATTTCGTTTCCAAATATTTACCCCATAAATCAAATTTTTTACAAACTTTTTAACCTTTACGGATTACCTCACAATGCCAAGCGTGTGTACCAGCTGCTTTTGTTTATTTGTATTTTTTTCACTCTTTTTGTTTTTGGCAAAAGTCAAAAACCTCAAAAAATTTATAACAATAAATTAATCAATGATAATGAAAGCAACAAATGTTGCGCAACAATGCTGCAAGCGGCCAATTGCAACATTTAAATGTTGCCACAAAATCAAAGCATACTTTTGGGCTTACAGATAAAAACATTTATTTGACTATTAAAACTAACACAAAAATTCGTTATGAAAATCCCTGAAGTCGACTAATTGAAAGGATCCCGCTTGACCAGCGTCTCAGCATAGGGATATGTGCGTCGATTGCGTGGACGCAACTGACCCGTTGTGCTCAGCTCCGTGCCAGGTGGCAACGGTTTGGGTCCGGCGGGCACAACGCAATCATCGACTGCGGGCAGTGTCTGTGCACGCACTGCTTGCAGCAGCTGCTGATGTGGTGGCTCCAATTGCCCGGGGCCCTGCTCGGGCAGCTGCTGGCAGTGGCCATTAGCATCACAGCTGGTTATAAAACGTTGATAGTTGCGTGCATCTCCGGGCACAGTTTGCTTGTAATTGTAGCCATCCAGCTGGGAGAGCTGCGATTGCGCATTATAGTCACCAATGCGTGGCGCTACGGCATGAGCGCTGCTGGCGGCTGCCTGGTGTGCTTGGGGGCCATTGCCATGACCACCGTCTTGTTGCTGCTCACCGTTGGGTAGGCGCACGACAGCATAGGGCTGTGGATTGACAGCGCCTTGGGCATGACTGGAGGTGAGCGCTGTGGCGCCTGCATAGGCAGACTCGGGCACGCCAGACGGTGGATAGGGATAGCCGGGTACGGCAGGTATGGCAACAGCTGTGCTTTGAGGCGCCACAGCTGGGGGCACATAAAGTGGTGCGGGCAGTTGTTGCTGATGCACGAGCAGTGGATTGTAATGGCTGCTGGTGGGCGGTGCTGGTGGTGACTGATAGAGCTGTGCAGGCGGTGGTTGTTGGTAGGCTTGTGGTACAGCTGGTTGATGGTAGGGCTGTGGTGCAGCGGCTGGTAGTTGCTGATAGGGTTGTGGTGCTGCTGGTGGTGGCGGTGGTGGTTGCTGATAGGGCTGCGGTGCAGGCTGATAGTGCTGCTGCGGTGCGGGCTGATGGCCACCGCTTTGATGGGAAACATAAATAGGATGAGACCTATGCATTTGCAGCTCATAGGCGCGACTTTGTGGTCCCAAGGTGTGCACTATGAAGGTGGCAGCTTGGCTGTGTGCGGCAGCTGCAGCTGGTGCATGATAGTGTGTGGGCGTTGGTGGCTGATAGAATTGCTGTGGATGCGGATGCGGATGCGGATGTTGCTGATGCGCTGCATTGAAGGGCACTTGTGGCCGATTATACTGATAATGCTGACCTTGACTCTGTTGCTGGCTCAACATGAGCCCAAAAAGCTATCAAAAAAAAAAAGATTTAAATAAATTAAGCGGAATTTTTATGGCCAAAATGGGCTCGAAAAAACAAAGACTTACCAAAAACAAGAGCCACATTTTGTAAGACTTTCAAAATTTTCAATTAGTCACAAGCGTTTGGCTTGCCTGAAGTTGTTAACGCTTTGGCTGCTGACCACGAAGTGAACTCAATTGGACTTCTTGTCAAATGGGCCAGCAAATCACACATCGATGTTGACTTGGCGTTGCAGTCGTCGACGTCTGCGTCGCAGCTGGCGTCGACGTTGTGGCTATAACGTTGAAACTTGTTTATGGCCAAGTTGTGACTGTGAAATGGCTCGCATCTTCAAGAGTTTGGCTTTTTTTTTTTATGTCTCGATGGTTGTTGTAACAAAAATACATTTCATAATTTCTTTTACTTTGTTTAAGTTAACATTTGTTTTATATCGTTGCGTTGGGTTAGGGTAAAAGATAGCGTGCGGGGTATATGTGGTACATAAGAGCGAAAGTAACAGCGAGGGTAAGGAGGTTAGGTTGATCCAAAGAATGCCGAACTATATGGCGGTTGACTTATCAAATAGAGGTTTTGAGTGCTTAAAATGGCAATTGTTTGAGACGTTGTGTGAGAGCTCGCATTATCGTGGGGAAGTTTGATCCGTCATCGGCGGTTGATTTTTCTGTATTCTTGGAAGATAATTGTCCAACAAATGGTGGTGTACCCCTCAGAATTGACTGTTCTGGGTTGTTCTAGTTCTAGTTTTTCAGAAAAAATAGGAGAACATTTGCTTGAAAGTGCTTCGTTTGTTGTACGAAAACCCATACAGTCGACTGCTGTTTGTTTTCGGGCTCACACGCGTAAATTCATGTTTCATCACCTATAACGATATCGTGTTTCGATGTGTTTTGAAGCAACGTGAATGTATTTTTTGAGCATTTATTTCGACCAATCGACATAGGCTTTTTTTTTGAGCGATTGACAAATTGTGGGATTAACAAATTGGGACCCAACGCGAATAAATTTTTCTGAACAGTCAGATGTTTATGCAATATTGAATGTATGCTGGTCCCACTTATGCCCAAGGTTGAACCCAATCCCACGATAGGTAACATGACGATCTTGCAGTATTAGTTAGCGCACAGTATCATTGGTTGATATTGATTAACCTCCTTGGAATTCGCACTACCATCGATAAGCACTGATGCTTGATTGAGCTTTGTTGTCAAAAATTGAATTAAGTTCGCCCACGCACAGTTGTGGAGGTATTTCACGTCGAAAGTTGTACAAAAAATAATCGCACGAGATAAAGTGCGATAGCGCTAAAATGTCACAATGTTCTTAGTTTGTATAATCTCATAAACGCCAAAACCTTACGATAGAGTTACTAAATAGCAAGTCTAGGGTTGCCCAATCTCAAAGTATAAAAACCCATCCGTAGATCCTTGACTGTGCTTTCACGGTCCAAACGATTGTAGTTACGATAGAGTTACCAAATAGCAAACCCATCCGTAGACTGTGCTTTCACGGTCCAAACGATTGTAGTCAGTGTTTGGCACCAGTTTTCTTCATAAGTTATCTATCCATGCGCATTCTTGTTTTTTAAAAGCAACATACACTGGTATTTGGTGTGTTCACGTCCATAGATCTTCGGATGTTATGTAGTAGTTTGTTGTCAGAAAATCTAGAGTCATTACTCCACATTGCCGGGAGTGGCTGCAGAAGACAGAAGCTTGCGTTCCCGTTTTCGCTACGGTAAAAGTATAGTCAACATTACGAGTGAGTCGAAATTCTGGTAGCGTTTTCGTTGGAACAATCTTGGACCGTTTATGACTGCCGATGACAAAATTCAAAGCTGAATGAGCAACTGTACCCTATTGTATAGTGTATTCCAAAGTCGCCAAGTCTGTACGCCAAAGTAAGCTAAGTTTTTTGTTTGTGTTAATTTGTAGATTTGCCTGCGGCATAATTTGGCTATCACTCACGTAAAATTTTGTCGTAATTAAAGTGCCGAGTTGTTTAGTGAACGCATTTTGCTCATCATCGCGAATATTCACTACATTTTTTTCCACTTATTTCGATTGTTTTTCCCACTTGATCTTTAAATTTAATTTACTGGCGTGATGATTTGGAATCAAAAAAAAAATTTCTAGTCTGTTGTGCACGACATCAAAAAGAAACAAAATTTTTATTCAAAGAAAAGTAAAAGTGCGCTGCGTTGGCGTTGACGCAAACGTCGACGTCGACTGCGACTGCGACTGAGCGTTAAGCAGCGTAAAAAAGAGTTAATAAAATTTTGTTATAGTAAAAAATTTGCATATAACTTGCTTAATGTTGGTAACATATTGATTGATAGCTTAATTAATATGCGAGAGTTAAGATAAACGGCTTAAATGGCATATGTTTGGGATATTATGGGTTGGATGGATACCTTTGGATATGGATACTTATTATAATGGCTTTGGGTGTTTGTGTTCAAGAAAATATATAAAATTGGGGCCCTTTGAGCATTGTGAAATTTTAATCGGGCTTTATATGCAAGCTTAACGTGTTTTTAAGCGCGATCAGAGACAAATGCAAATAATGATGCAGCATTTGAATGAAATCAAAAGTAATCATTGCGGGGATTTTTTTTTTTTTATTATTTTGTGATGTTTTACGAAGAAAACTTGTTGTAATTCACAGCAGGAAAGAGCTGATGTGCCGCACTAAGGTTTGGATTGGCTAGAGGTTTGGAGTAGAATGCATGATATTGGAATAGATTTCTTTACTTTAATTTTACACTTTTTTCTACTAATTGAAAATAATAAATATTTGAAAATAAATAACAGTTTTCAGTCTGTGAGCTCAAAATGAAGCAGACAATCTTTCGTCAGTTTTGTAAACTGATCACAATCTTGTTTGCTGACAACTGTGAAATATTAAGAGTAATTGGTTGGTTTCATGGTTACGGGAACCTAATTTGCTCTCAAAGTTGTTGAAGGCGGTTATACAAGCAATATATCGTGTTGTTAAGTGGTTTGGTGTAGGGCACTAGACCACAACTACAGCATGAACAAGTTAATACAAAGATCAGGAAATACCAAGGTTTCCTTGCACATAGCTCAAGTTAATCAATAGCCTGGGAACGAAAAAAATAAAATAAATTTACTTTACCTTGACTGTGGACATTGCTCCAAAAGCGAAGCGTGGAGTAGCTGTTCGAAGAGAACAGAGACCTATCTACATATTGTAGCCGATCCGAACGATGGTGTCTTTAAATAATAGAGATTATCCTAGGTAAATAGAGTCTATTTATCTGTCACTGCTAGACAAATGCACCAGTGCTACAGTGTGCGCTACCGAGGTGCTTCTAGGAAAGGTTCTTAGCAAATCAAAAAGAAATATCAATGGCTAAAATTTCAATAGCTGATAAAACTAACCATCAATCTTTCTATAAAGATACTAATATGATGCCAAAATTTGCATTTTCTGGAAACTTCACTGTCGTTCTATCCTTTATGGAGCTTGGACGGCTTCAATATAAATCACGATGTCGAAGTGGGTTTGTATGGAGATGTACTTAGAAATGAAAAATCTGTGTGTCTGCTTAATTTTTGAAGCATCTATCAAGCAACATTTTTTAGCATCGGATTTTTTCATCATATACGAATAGAATTAGAGCTTGCCACTTAAGCCCATCATATAGCCAATAAATCCCCTCAAAATGGTACAAGAAATTAAACACGTTTGTCCAATGAGGGTTTCTGAAAACCGGCATATGGAAGGCAACGAGGAAGAAAGTGTATAAGTGTTCAACCTGCGGAACTGTCGATCGCAGCGTTACTTTAAATAGAAGTCTAGCGTTAGGGAATCTGCTGCCGAAACCTAAGTTCGGTGGTTGGATTACCCGCTGCAGCGCTGATACATTTGCCTAGCGCTGTCATAATTAGCCAACATGACTATGGTCATCGCTTCAAAGGCGGAGCCAGGAGATGTCTCTATCAATAGCTGATCGATGAGAACACGGACATACAGTTTATAGGCGAATCCGAAAAAAGTTTTTCTCAGTTAAAAAACGTCTATAAGTCTCCAGTGCTGCAGGGTAAAGTCGAACCACAGACCTTTCGGTTTAGAGGCGAACAGTAATACCAACGGCAAATACATATTTGCTTCTACCAACATAATTCCATTTGAAACCCGCTAGTTGTAATAATGTAATAGTACACGCTATGATATCCAGTTCTCTAATTTGGTAAATCGCTTTTGCCATAGTTTCTTTCAAAATTGCGATACCACAATCTTCACTTGAGAAATGTTGTGTTGGTTACCCAAATTGATTTCTTTGATTATTTTGAAAGCATTTGCTGACTGACCTATCTGTTGGGATGTGATGGCGCTGCGCTACCGAGAACCACAAAAAGATACCATTGATCCAAGCAAATCTGTATTATGGTTTTAAACTGCATATTTGTTATCTTAGAACTTGTATTTATAGAGATATCCCCATACTTCATACTACTCTCAAGGGGGACCGTCTTAAGTTGTTTTTCACAAGATAAATATTATGAAGTAACTTCAACCTCAGATCACCGCTTCTTCTCTGGTTGGACTGCAATGATCTGGACTTTTGGACTGTTACATAAAAGCTTTCTTATAACCATTTTATTTCAACGAGCTGACCTGAGTTGGAAACGGGAAGTTACAGCAAATTGCCACGAAAGAGCTACTTTTGCTCACGAACTCAACCGACAATCATACAAAAATAAACTACGAATCAGGTCCACCAAAAACTAATACGTTCCCCTAACATCACTTTATCCCACTTGTATATTCAAGGACAATGATCAAGTTGGTTATAATACAAATGATTAGCTTGTTTCCCAACCAAAACCCCCTCCTGTTTCGTCTGATTATCTATTATGCAATCAAACAGCGTCAAGTCAAATTGCACTTGATTGACACTTTGCAACAAGGCAACTAACAAAGTAGGGGCGGTGGGAACGCTTTTGCTTGTTTCTGCCACACGGATTGGCGCTTCAAATGCAGCTGCATCTTAAGTTGGCTGCAGCTTTTACATTCTTTCCATACG
This sequence comes from Chymomyza procnemis, assembly GCA_035046065.1. NCBI lineage: Eukaryota > Metazoa > Arthropoda > Insecta > Diptera > Drosophilidae > Chymomyza > Chymomyza procnemis. The sequence continues at coordinate 4,473,858 of JAWNOJ010000026.1, forward strand.
TACACGCGCTTCGCTCCCTCCATCTTTGTGCGAAACACAATCTCAGCTGCTTGACAAACAAAGAGCGGTTTGGTAGTCAAGGAACTGCCAACACTTGACATTCACAATAAGTTAACACGCATGAGGAAAGCTGGCTGGCTTATCACAGCTGTGCGTGTGTGGCAGCAATGCACACACGCACACACACACGCACACAGACACACTCCAACACGTTGCACACGGCGCACTTTAGTATGCAATGTTGGCCAATGTTGCGTATACGCAATCTGACAGCGTTTTCTTGATTTAACTCGAGTAGGCATAGTCGGCAGTCAGCAAGCCAGGCGGATGGGTGGCTGGCATGCACATGAAGGAGGCACTCTGCCGCGGTTGCCTTGACTGCCTGCGGTGTGTGTGTGTGTGTGTGTGAGTGTGCGGCTGAGTGTGTGCGTGCGTGTGGCAAGTGTGCGCAGTTGTGTCTGTGCGCTGTCTGCATTCACATGCATTCAGGGTTAAAAGCCGCGTCGAGTTGCATGCAACACAAAATGAGATAGAGCACGCGAACGTGCCGCGTCTCCGTGTGCCTCATCTCCGTGTGCGCGCGCGTGTGTGTGCAACCTGCAGACAGCTAGCTCCGTTCGCCGTTTGTTTTTGTGATTTTCCGCATGAAGCGTCACTTTAGACACCTTTTGCGACTGAGCCACAAAAGCAGCTTGAAGCTAGCTAACAATGTCTGTCCCACCGTCTGTCTACCTGTGTCCATGCGCTGCAAACGTTTCTTGCTTTTGGCCAGCTTTTATGTTTGGTTTGGTTAGGCCTATGTGGATGGCGCCGTCATTGAAGCAATTGCAGTTTTTAATGAGTCGTTGCATACTTTTAGTCTTTAGTTGCAGCTTAATTAGGCGGCATACGTTGCACACTGAAATTAGTTAGTCAGTCGGTCCGTCTCGAGGTTGGCAACAGGCCAAGTTGAATGACCCAAAGCTTGGGCTTAACTTTCGAGTCACTCCCAAAACAATTGCACTGAGGCACAACAACAACAACAACAACAACAACAACAACAACAACAACAACAACAACAACAACAATAAGAGCTCCGGCAAAAATGGGTGAGTGAAGTTTTAAGCACTTGGCCAACAACACCAAAAAAAAAAAGCAAAAACAAAAAGAAGTCGAGGGAAAAAAACGAAAAAAGTAAAATCAATTGCATAATGGCGCATGTGTTGCGCCTCCGCTGTGGCAGCAGCAGCAGCGCCAGCAACAACAAAAACAACAACAAATTTGCAACTCTTTATCATACACTGCCCGGGGAAGAGTACTGCTAGCTTTCGGATAGCAATTGCTACAGTCCCAAGTAGATTTTGATTTATGTTAGGGATTCATAGGGATTTCAGTTGATTGCATTGAATCGTTTGCACATTAATATCGAGTTCTAGAACTCCTAACTCAGAAGACAAAGATAGAGATCAAATTTCTTTGTTTTATGCAATGACAGTTATATCCTGAGTTCAAAATCTTAAGCGCAAAAATTCTGTTGCTTTATGTATATCTTGTACTTCATAGGCTTCCCTACTTTTAAATTCCATTCATGGCGATTTTAGGGAATAATCCAATTACGAAATGTCCGTCAGAATGTGCAAATGACTGACATAAATATTTCGCTATTCAAATTAAATTTGAACAAAAATGAAATGAAATGGAATTTCCACATAAATGAAACGAAATGGAATTTCTACAAAAATGAAATGAAATAGAATTTCCACAAAAATGAAATGAAATGGAATTTCTACAAAAATGAAATGAAATAGAATTTCCACAAAAATGAAATGAAATGGAATTTCCACAAAAATGAAATGAAATGGCATTTGCACAAAAACGAAATGAAATGGAATTTTCACAAAAATTAAATGGAATGGAATTTCCACAAAAATGAAATGAAATGGAATTTCCACAAAATTTATCAAGCCAGGATTAACCGTCAGGAAGTCTTGCCTCATGTTTGGTGGGATTGGCAGCGGATTGTCTACTAGGATCCGCTCGCATACGAAAAAATACTTATCTCGGAACTGATCTGTCAATAATTGAACCGTCTGAAGACAACAATCACCCAGAAGCGGCCAGCTTTGGCCAATAGGACAGGAATTGTGCTACATCAGGACAAAGACAGGCCACACATTTCGATATTGACTCGCCAGCAACTCCGAGAGCTTGATTGTGTACTTACGCATGCATCTTTTAGTTCTGATTTGGCACCAACTGATTACCAGCTGTTCCTGTCAAAGTGAATAATTTGTGACTCATCAGAAGCTCCGGGTGCTTGGTTGGGAGGATCTTATGCATCCACCATAGAGTCTGGAAGTAGCGCCAATTGTTTACCATCTGTTGCTGAAGATATTGAAAAAATCTTTTGAGTTATTGAAAATTTTAGACACATGTGCTATACCTTACACTAAGATGTTGTCTGTTCCGTAATTTAGGTATGTCCAAATTTACCACCTGTCCTATGGCCACTTCGCTGGGTATTGTCATTTCAGCTGGGTCTTGTAGCGCTCGTCTCATCATACTTATCTCGTTGCATTAGACTTTGTTTTATCGACTCAATAATGCATTTTCAATGAACAAACTGCCTCGGATGTATCCACTCTTAATGTGTCCTAAGCTTTGTCAAAACTGCCTTCATCCATAGCCATTCCAGCTTACTAGCAATTAACTCGTTTTCGTGCATTGCAATACGTGGGCCTCGGTAGCATAGTCGCGCGCTCGCCTCTAAATCGGGAGTTCGGTGGTTCGATGCCACCCAGCAGCATTGGTGCATTTGTCTAGCAGTGGTTTGGCTAGCACAGAGACGCCATATACCTAGAAAAATTTCTTTCAATTAAAGATACCGACGTTGGGATACGGCTATAAACTCTAGGTCCCTGGGTTGCATACAGCTTTCCCTTGAATTTTGTTTGAATTTTTCTAACCGCAGCAAACACTGAAGTTTTTCTGATACATCATTGCCCCCCAAACCCCTGTTGCCATGTTTCATACGAACAACGCCAGTAGCTTTTTTGTAAAGTGATATGAAAAAATATTTTGGCCAACTTATTACTTGTGTCAATCTGTTATCGCTCCCACCAAAAATTCTTAGAGTATATACGTTTCGGTTAGACAAAACAATTAACACCCTAAAAATAGCTTTTTTTTGCGAATTTTTTGCAATGTGCTGCAAAAAAAAGGAATCAACCACCTCATACACGGCACAGTTGCCACTTGAGTTGCAGTGATTTTTGTTGCAATGCTGCCATATTTTTTTGTTGCTACTAAAGACAAACACACACACTCACACACACACGCACTCACATAGATACACCTACAAGTGTAGACATGTGCATGTGTGTGTGTGTGTGTGTGTGTGCCTGGTGGAGGCAGCTTTTGTTTGCACCCGCACAGGAAGCCATTTAAGTGCGGCTTCTTGAGAAAATTGCCAGCCAGGAACGGGTAAGTTCTGTGAGTCAAGGGATGGCTTAGCTGTGCGGTGGCCGCAGAGGGGGTGAAATCCAACGGAGTAGCAGCGGACAGTGAGCAAACGATGTTGGCTTAATTATTAACAGACTTCTACACACGCAGATACACACCTACAGCTACACCCGCTTAAACGGATAGCAGCTTCAACTTTTGTTTTGGCCTATCAGTTGCCGTTAGATAGAGTGCTGGAGGGAGGGAGGGAGGGTGTGTGGGAGCGGCAGTGAGAAACCAACGAAATGCAGAAGCTAAAGCTTTGCTTTGCTTTTAAACGTTTTAATAGGCTTACAAACTGCTGGAGCTGCACGAGCTGATTGCAAACTATCAAAACAAGGCCGATAAAAGTTGAGCAGACAGACAACGAGCAGTTAGGCGAGGGCAGACGCTGTGTGTGTGTGTGTGTGTGATTGTGTGTAGAGCTGGGGGAAGACGGGAACAAAGCAGGAGTCAAGTTGGAGGACGACGTTGAGGGCGATGGCAGAGAGTCAGCAGTAGCTACTTTGTCAAGCAACCAAGTGAGTCGCATCAGCATTAAAATCAAGCACAATGCACACAATGTTATATACATACACGGGAGATATCTATAGATATATATATAGATATATGTATATATATAGTATATATGTATATATATATATTTTATATATGTTTGTTTTTATATAACTAAGAGAATAGCATATATTCATATACTTATGCATGGTTATGCTTACGCTCTAGATGCCGCGCAAAAAGCTTTGTCAACTTTGCGCTTGCATCTTTTTCGCAGAGTACAGTGCGGCTTCGGTGAACACGACCAAGTGAGTGTAAATGAGGAAAGTCGTTAATTGACAAACACATGTCAAGTAAGCTACAAAAAGTATTTGAAACTATCTTCAATTTTTCATGAATATCAGTGAGCTTCAGTTATAGCTTCACCAACTTTTAAGACAAAATGTAAAATGGTTTGATATCGATATAACTTCGGTAAACTTCGCCTTCTGCAGAAATGAAATATCAGATGGTATTGTTTTGTGTCTCTACGTCTTATAGTCTCCCATATCTTGGCGATCATACGAATGACCAGCAGTTATGATAAGCATTTTGCTATTAAGCACGCCTCCAAGCTTTTTCATGTACCCTAATGATATAGAATATAAGCATGCTCTTCATAGACGTTTATCTGCAACGTAAAGTTCAATTAAAACATCAGAAAGACAGTCTTGTTTTAAACCAACTAAAAATAAATTTACTCTTGCTAAATCCAATAATAATTAATTTTATATCGATGATCACGTTCAAAACACCGAAGTGTAGCAAAGAGAACTCATCAACGAATCGTTCAGAAATGTTAAATTCTCTTTGAGTGTAGCTCTTAAGCTACAAACATATAAATAATTTTAAAGTAGTTCTCAAGTATGGATACCTTGAAAAATATTATTCTGCAGAATACAAGTAATCTGCGCATAATGCTCCAAGTTTCAAAAATTATAGAATTACTCCACTCATTTTAGATTATCAGCGAAAGAGCATTTTTTCTAACCATTTTGAAAAGTTTACATGATCATCATCCTCGACAAATGATTCAGATCTCTCTGTTCTTGTAACTATCAGTATAAACATCATTTATATTTAAGACCATAACCTAAAATATACCCCATTTAAACGATCTATTCGTATAATAAATAAAAAAAGGAATTCTAAAAATTATTAACAAAAAAGTGAATTGATGATGAAACCTTATATATAGATCTTGAAAAGGTTGCCTTATATTCGGTCTGTATTGTTCATATTTAACTGAATTAATATTTAATAATGAATTAATGACGATGAAAATGAGCAGTTGATTACAAAATTTACATAACTTTAAGTCGAGGTAACACTGTAGTTAAAAGAGAGTGTGCCTATCTACTATAAGTTGACTGTTGGTTTATGGCACGTTTATGTCCTGGGCCTCCTTGATTATGTTTCAGCGCGTGTGTTTGCATATGTGTGTGTGTGTGTGTGTGTGTGTGTGTGCGAGTACGTGCCTCTGTCTGGAAGTCAGCCTATGTGTATGCTTTACTTTTTAGTATTTATCTGTCGCCCAAAACATCCTCTCGCACTGCTCGCCTTTCATCGTCAACATTCCTTGCATCCTTTTGTTTGTAATTTTCTTTTGATTAATTTTTTGTATTTCTATTTTCGGTCATGCGACTGACTCTGTATTTACTGCAATTTATACAGGGTGCCTGCCGCACATCAGCTTGTGGTTAGTTGCCACAACTCAAGGTCGACTGTGGTGAGTTGCCACCCGTTATGCCGGCGCGCATAGGCTTGCAACAGCAAGTTGCACAGTGTGTACAGCCGGCAAATGTTGCAACAGTGCCTGCCACTACAACCCACTTGTATAATAACTGCAAATCAGCGGAGTCTACTGTGTTGGAATTTGCTTGTTTTTTTTTTTGCACTACAAAAGAAACTGAAGGGTATTGCTGGTTGGTAAGGAAGTTTGTAACACGTTGAGGAGTATACCACTTCTAAAGTTGTAAAGAGAAAAAGAGAATTAATTCTTAAATAAATTTTTATTTTTAATACTCTATTATTGTGTTAGGAGTACAAAATGTTATGAAGATAATCTGTATTGCAGCTTTATAAGTTAGATATAATGACTATATCGTGTATACGTGTAATTATAAAGTTATTAATAAAGTGTTATTAATAAAGTGAAAAAAATTTCACATACAACTAGTTGGTAGGGCTCTCTTTAAACGGCTTTCCGTCTTTTTTGGATATAAGCGAATCAGCGTTTCCGGCTTTCTGAAATAAATCAATTCATTTCAAAGATTACCCTCAAGCTAAGCTAGTGGTAGCAGTAGCCAGCACGAAAAGAGAAAATAAAGAACTAATTCAATTCCATGGATTATGCTATTGAGTTGGTGTCCAAAATAATAAACAGATTAGTGCTTACCTGAAAGAGTACAAAACTATGCCGTCTATTGGCTTGTATTTTTTAAGTATAAATTAAAGGAAAATATTTATAAAAAACCCCAAAAATTGAAAACTGTTAGTAAAAATAATAAACTGACTTCTTTCATCATTCATGCAAATATCTGCCTTTTCTTTAACATGAAAAGTAGAAAAATTTAAGTGAGAGTTCTAAATAAATTTTAAGACTTTGTTTTTCTCTCTTTATGACTTTTTTTAATTGACTTTCAAGAAATTTAATATTCATCGTCCGTTCAACTGATTCGTTGTTTATCTGAAAGTTTTCGGTTTGGAAGGTAACAAGTGCTACGGATAACACAAATTACACCCATCTTATTAACAAAATAATGAAAGGTTATTAATTTTTACGCTTAAGGAAACTAGTGCCCGACGGTAGATTTGCTAAGTAAAAATCATTACCGTGCTGACTTGGCTATAAGCTGTAGGCACCTGCTTTTTTCGAACCGCTATTATTGGGGAATTTCATTTACTTCAGAGATCGGTTGCATGCTGTATTTCCAAAGCATAAATTTTTTAAGTTTTCTTGCAGTTACCTCACTTATAGAGTATTCATAGTTCGCTGCACCTAACATAGCTTCTCATAGGCCTAGTAGTTTTTTTTTTGTTTTTGCATTTGCATGTGTCGTCGTCAACAGCAGCCACTGTGGCGTCTCTGCTGGGCAGCGCCACCAAAGATGATGAAGCACAAAATATGCCCAAGCGCGCAGGCAAACTAAACATTATGCCAAAGGGTGATGCGGGTGAGCTTGGGGGGAGTGCAAGAGGCAGTAATAGATAGATGAGGAGAGCGTGTGAGACAGAGAGGGCGTGTGGACAGTTGCAAGCAAAATCAAAAATAAAAGAGAAATTAAAATAAAAAAAAAAAATAAATCGTAGTAAGAGCATTGAGACAAATGAGGACGACGGCGGTGACATGATAGCCGCCGCTGCTGCTCTGCAGCAACAACGCTGGGCCCTGCGGATGTTGGAGTCGCCACCAAATGCAGCGCTGCTGCTGCCACTGCGTCTGCTGCATGCGTTGCATTTTTACGCCAGTTTTTGTTTTTTTTTTCGTACTCCTCGGGAGGTTTTTTTTTGGTTTTTTTTTTGCTATATTTAAACACGGTGCGGGTTTGCTTTTATTTTTTTATTTTTTTGTTGTTGTTGCTGCTGCTGCTGCCACTGCCGCTGCTGCTACCTCTTTCTGTTGTTTTTGTGCGCTGACAGACTGACTCTGCTTACTCTCTGGGGGAGAGAGGAGTTTAGCTCGTCAACCGTAGCACTTCATTTGCTTCACAACTCATTCATGTTTTGTGTCTTGTTGTTGCTGGGCCTACCAACAAACACATACAGACACACAAACACATATGCTGTTCTCACACATACAGTAGCTGTGAAAATTATTCGCAAACTTGCTGAAAGCAGTTGTATAAAGTTAAGATTTTTTTGGGGTTTTATATGAATCAAATAAACTTTATTTATACATACAGTGAAAAATAATATTGTATATATATTAAACTCGAACTTGGACAATCTCTAAATGTATGAGACATTGCAGCCAAATCAAATAAATAAGCTGTCTGCAAATTTATAAAGATTCGCATGTTCCTAACGTCAAAGATGAAATAAGCGACACATCGCAAAAATATTTAAATACATTTCAACCTTCAAATTTCGATTGCAATTAATCTACTTGATGTAAGTGCTCTGAAAATGTTTAATATTGTAGACTTTTCAGTTTGATTTGTATTCATAATTGTTGTTTGGATGCGTCACCTGTCTATATTATATCATTTGAATAATATTTATTAAAGATAACATAAGATATTTTAGAGGCGATAGCTGTGCCAAAGCGGCTCTTGTCGTTAACATCGCTAACAGCTAAAAAAAAAATTATTTGAAAGAAAAATAAAAAAAACTCTAACTTCCGCAATTAATTGTAAAATATCAAGTAGTACATAGCAATAGTCTATAGACATATAAATCGTAACGAGTAAGTACAGTTGAATCCGACATACCCTACGAAAGAATACCAATGATATAGTGCAAGGAGCTCTACAAATGAATCCTCAATATGCCAGAAACAGTGCTCGCCCCAAGATGATATGGCGTAGAAGCGTATACAGGGACACTAGCAAAGCAATTCATGATTTAAGATATATTGCTAGAAATCGACATGTGTTGAAATCATTTGTAAAAGAATAGTTCTTAAATTACTTTTTAAAAAGAAATATTTTGTCATGTCAATAATAATAATAATAAATAGCAATGATATATACTGGAATAGTATTGCAATTTTTGATTTAGCAAAAACTGCTCATTTTCCTCAGGCACAATGCAAGTAAAACAGATTACAGAAAAAAAACATATGCTTTTTTTTGTTAACCAGCCAAAATGCTTCTTATAACGCCTATGAACTAAAAACATATTAAATAATAATAGTTTTACTGTAAAATTCTGGAGGTATTAATTTTTATTTCAAACTTTAAAGCCGAATTTCGAGTGACCAACTGTAGAAGGCGCGCGCAAAGCTGAGGCGGTAACCGAAAGCTAGTAAGGTTGGCTGTAACCCGATAACGGGTTGTGATGGCGAAATGAAATAAAATAAAATAGAATTTCAAATTTTTAGCCTCGGCAGAAATTTCTAATAAAAAGTAAGCTGATTTTTTAACAGAATAAAGTTATGGATTATTCTTTAAAATGTATAAAGAAAAAATTAATTTATTGCCCTTGCTCTAAAGACGGCGCACGGAGTCTCTTTTAATAGCTGTTCGAAGAGATCAGGGACCTACAGTATATAGCCGCATTCGAAGGGGGGTTCTTTAATTTTTTTAGGCAAATAACATCTAATTATTCGCTAGCTGTGACACTGCGAAACAAATGAACTTGGTTGGAATCAACAACGACCTATGAGTTTACACGTGCACGCTTCCACTTTAATTAATTATTTTTAAAATAATTCTGTAAAATTTCAAATATTTTTGACAGTTTATGTAATTTTTTTTTACCGTTCCATAACATTTTTTTTATTTTTTTAACATGAAAAATTACGATTTTATAAATATTAATAAATATTTAACATTAAATTTAAACATTTTTATTGTTGCAGCCAGCAATCAATCCTACGAGTTTCTGTTCTAAAAGAGAGCGTGCTTTCAATTCGCTACCAAAAGCCATTTGCAAATTATAACATTATAACTATAAAAAATAATCTAAAATTAATATTAAATTTTATAATATCCAGTGCTGATGCGTGGAATTCAACCTATGACCTATTGCCATCCGACGGCGACATTTAAAAAAATTACCCTACCAATTTTAAATTAAAAAAAAATACCATCAATCAGCAAAAATCATAAAAACCCGTGCGATTACTTTTAGAGCCTACTATTTGCCAGCTATGCCTACATTCTGTCAGTGGGTTAGAGAGTAGGCGCGCGAGGGACGGTGTAGGTGCGCCTCTAAGCGCTGAGGTAAACAACACACTCGAATGTCACTTGTCTCGCTTTGACTCATGTGGCTGCCTGGCTGGCTGTATAACGGGCTGACTGGTAAATACCGTATGCAGCAGCGTGCCACATGCCGCCCGCTTCTCGCCCACCAGCTGAGCTGCGCCTTACTCACTTAGACATGTTGCTGCTGATGGTTGATGGTTGCAGCAGTAGCAGCAGCAGCAGCAGCAGCAGCAACAACAAGAACAACAACAACAACAAACACAAAAAAAGGAGCAGAAAAAGTCACCCTCCCCAACTGTGCCTGCGTTTGTTGCTGCTGTTGTAGCTGCTGCTCCCTCGCGGGTCTCTGGTATCGCTTACAACAAACACTTGCAACGTTTGCAAAGCTTATGCTCCGCTGCGCTGCGCGTTCTCTTTACTCTTCGGTCGTTGGCAGGCTCTTTGGTTGTATGTGTTAATGACGCGATGCGACGTTTGCGGGCGGCGCAGGCGGTGGCTGCCGCAAAACGTTGGCTTTCCTCGAGAAGAAGTTCGCCGAGTTGTCGGCTGCATTGCTGACGGCCGGGCCCACAGTACGTTCGCGTGCTTTGCATACTTTGGTTGCGTTTTTTCTCGTCGCTGCGCGTCGGAGCAGAGAGACGTTACCGTTAGCGTTGCCGTTGCCGTTGCCATTGCCGTTACCAATTGCAGTTAGTCAAAAGCGTAACGGGATTTTGGATTTTTGATTTTTGCGGTCGCGCGCGCCGTTTATTTTGGTTTTACTTTTGGGTTTTGCCGGGCATTTTTGGGTTTTTTTTATTATTTTTGGATTGCAATCAACATTGGCAGCTGATTTATAACGCATCCTGCGGTTATCCTGCTGCTGCTGCTGCTGCCACTGCCACTGCTACTACTGGTCTGTATCCTCCACAACGTTTGCCTTGTGCAGCACCAACACGTACAGCGCGTACTAGACTAATCCTCCTGAACCAAAGTCATACACACAAGCATTCAAGTCAAGTTACACTGCGAGAAAAAGCGGCAAATATATCGAAGAGGCGCATAGCGGATGCTAGTAAATCCAAGTACACAGAGAAAAATATATGTAAAGATAATGTGGACGCTGTAATAATATAGCGAGATAGAATTTGAACTTTGATTTGCAAAAAATTGCAAATTGCGCAAGATGGCGACCAGTTAGAATTCCGGTCAGAAAAACTTAGCCGAAGTGCCACAAAACTGATAGCACAAAAATGATCGCTTAGCTAGCTTTTATAATTTTCAAAGGATTTCCTCCAGCTTTTTTATAGATTTTTTCATATTTTATATTAATTTATTTACCATTGAATGAAAGTTCAAAAAGCTTGGAAATCCAGAGATTTCCACGTAGAAAAACCCATATTAAGTTAATGTGCGATAGTAGCATAGAAATATTTTGGTTTTTGAGAAAAAGCACATTAATTTGTTGCAAAGATAACAACTAGTTACAACTCTAGTTACAAAAGCTTATTGCCATAGAAATTCTCACTTAACTAGTTTTTATAATTCTCAAAAGATTTCCTCTAGCTTTTTTTTATAGATTTCAATTTTATTTCCTGTTTTTTATTGAATTTTTCAACCTTGAACGAAAGTTCAAAAACATTAGAAGAGGTTCATACCAGCAGTTGATAATAAATCCAAATAGATAGAGAAAAACATATGTAAGGTTAATGTGGGCATAGTAATATAGGGAATAATTTTTTAGCTTGGTTTTAAAGAACAAGTGAAGTAATTTAGATCAAAGAAATATAAAAACTAGTACCAGCTTCTTTCACAAAAGCAGAGTGGTACAAAAAGTATCGCTTAGCTAGCTTTTATAACTTACAAAGGACTTACTTGAGCTTTTTTATTAATTTCAACTTTTTCCATTAATTTTATAAAATTATTTAACCTTCAATGTGATTTGTAAATAAATCAGCAGAGGTTTTTAACACTGGATGATCTTATGTCCAGGTATACAGAGAAAAACGCATGTTGGGCATAGAAACATCGAGCAAATATTTATTTCTTGACTTTCCAGAACAAGCACATTAATTCATTCCAAAGTTATTTAACAAGTTGCTACAATTCCGGCCACAATTGCTTAAAAAGTGCAAAAATTGTCTCTGTTTTAATATTTATTCGACTTCCACTTGCTTTTAGATTAGTTTTTAAAGATTTCCATTTTTTTTATTAAATTTTTTAATCTTAACATTTTTCTCTTTTTTAAAAGCTAATTGAATTGCTTCTGCTTTTTATTATTTTTTTATAGACTTAAATTTTTTCCATTTTATTCAATTGTTTAATATTGAAAATGAGCGCTTTTTCAATACTTGCTATTTTTATTTATTTTTATAGATTTTAAATTTTTTCCAATATATATATTTTTTAAATTTTTTAAACTAGAAAATTGTCTCTCTTTTAATACTTAATTGATTTCCTCTTGCTTTTTTATAGATTTAGATTTCTTCCATTTTATTTTTTTAAATTGTTTAATTTTGAAAACTGTCCTTTGTTTTATATTTATATTTTAAAATTTTAAATTTTGCACAATATTTTTTTATTAAATTGCTTAATCATGAAATTTATTCCTTTTTAAAAGTTAATTAATTTCTCTCTTGCTGTGTTATTATTATTATTTTTTTGTAGATTTTTTTTTTTCATTTTATTTTGATTCATTTTTTATGTTGAATATAAGTTTAAAATTTATTAGAAACATTTTTTATAAATATTTTTTTTTTCGTTTAGAAATATTTATAATTTATTTTTAACAGTCTGGCAATTTTTTAAATACCTAAGAAATCCTTACCATACACTGTTGCTTTTATCTTTTCGAATCTGCTTGTGACATATTATAGAGGATAGTTTTCTATCTTTCTTACATAAATACGCCTATAAACTTCATTATTCAACAATATTATTTAAATATTTCTTTCTATCAAAATTCCCGTTTTTTTTTCTTCCGGTGTACCCACACGCCAATTTGTTTGTGTGGGTGTGAAACTTCGATAGCAACTTCCGCCATTTTGGGTCATTTTTCGCGCCATTTTTATCAGTTTGCCGGTCGGCCATTGTTGTTGCCTGTTTCCGGTTTCTTTTTTTCTTGTTGCCTTGGCTTTGCGGCTCAAATTCTTGGAATTATTGGTCTGTTACGGCTACACCCATTTTGTTGCGTGTCTTTTGGTTACGGCGTTTACATAAATCAAACGGCATAATTCTCTCCACGCTTGTGTGCGTATGCGTGTGTATCTGTGTGCGTGTGTATCTGTGTGTGTGTGTGCTGTTGTTGTTGTTGCTGTTGGTGAGGAGACGACATTCATTGTGCGTGTTTATCCAGCGGCTACAACAACAACCAGGATGAGGCCAACAAGTGGGCTAGCATGTAATGATTATGTCTAAGTCGCGACGCCTACCCGTCCGACCCGCCCGAAAATCTTACAAATGAAGTGTAAAAGCATTTTGATTATAATGTCAAATTTGCGCACAGTCAAAGCCGCTTAACTTTTGGTGTATTGTGTTCCAGGATTTAAAGGATTACGGCCAAAATAACACAACACAAGCGGTACAAACATAAAGCCAATCAACAAGATATACACGTTCATCGAGAAATACAATACCAAAACTTGGAGAAGAAACTTATTGGCTTTAAGCAAATAGTAAGTATACAATTTTGGTTATAATAATAAAGTTTAATTTAAGGGAATGCTGAAAGGGTATCTGAGGGCCTCTTAATTGATTTTGAGTGAATCACTGCAGACTTGGCTTGAGGATTGGTCAAACATATTTTCGTTTTGAATTTTACGGCAGACCTAAGAGAACACCTTAAATTGTAGTTGAGTCTTCTTAAGTAGTAGTCCAGAATATTCTGTAATATTCTCGAAATTTCTCAAGGGCAATGCCCTGCATGTCAGAGAGTGCTGGAGGCTTCTGACAGCTAGAACGTAGCACTTCTATATGCAAATACCGCATTTTCCTAATTTAAAAACAATAATCAATTCGATATTGAAAACGTTTTCGAAAATTTATATTTTGCCAAAAAAAAAAATTGTTTTCATTTCCCAAGCTACATAGAATCTATATAACTGGAGACAATGTAGTCTTTTGCAAAAGGAAACTTTTATATTTCTGAAAAAATATTAAAAAGTTATATATTTAAGCAGTACTGCCTATTTTAAGACATCTTTAAACTTTTATGAGTCCGTCTGTTTTCATCTTTTACATTGCAAATCCAAGTTCCCTAGCCAGCCCCAGGAGCGAGATGTTGCATATCTACTTTTCTATTTTTAGAAGAACACAAAACTAACAAATAAGTAGCAAATCGTAAAATCATCAAATGTGAGGATTTGCGAGAAAGCAATTTTTGCGATTTTTAAAATTGAAATCAAAATAAAACGAAAGACGCACAGTGACACTGAAGTTTATGAAAACCTTGAAAAGTCATAAGCAGTTTACTTTAAAAACTGAGAGAAAAATATATTAATATGCTTTTAGCAGTCATTTTGACTTGGGTCTCGGAATTACTGCTGGGATTACCGCATAAGATGATATCTGCGGTAGATAAAAAGTATAGAATGGGTAAACAAATACAAATATATATGTTTTATAATATATTAAAACAATAAAGGTATTATTGGGTGTCTTATTTTTATGTTTTCTTCTGAAATACCACAAAGGAACTATTGGGAATTTTATTTTTTCTGCTGATTGAAAAACTTTTCAAAATCAATCCGAAGCTGTCGCTATATTTCGAGCAGCCAATTTAAAGCCTTAACATTTTTATTTTTTTTTCCTCAGTTCTATTTTAATTATATATAAAAAATTAAATTCAGTTTAAAGGCGAGTTGTCTGGTTTAGATAATAAATGTAGAAGATATTGTATTTTTTGAGACTTGTGCGCGATATCCTTTCATTCGAAAAACATCAGCGATTCTTCTACCTCAAGAAGCGCTTCCCAATACCGTGGGCTTATATAACTGAACCTTTTCTATATTGCTATAACTCTTAAGTGTCCTTGCATTTGGTTCTATACGACAAGCTCCATCATGTCCTATAAAGTATAGCAAAATATTTACAACAATAAAATATTATTTTTAAGAAGAGCTAATCTTTGACAACTTAATGAGCTGGTTTTTTTAAAATTGAACTCAAAACATGTTGCAGCATTTGTATTTTTTGAATTTGGTGAAACTCGTTGCCATTTCATTGTAAATACATCAACCAATTTTCGTTTCCAATATGCGCTGCTCGAATCTATCGGAGACGGAAACATATATGACTTTGTTCAGTCTTTCCATTTTATTATATTCTGGAAATCCCATTATATGCTATACTTCTTTCAAAATATGTGCTTTCAGTACCATAAGTAGGACTAAACTTTTAAAACTTAACGAGTCAAAGCAATTGTAATTTTTTTTTAAAACTTGTTGAAACGCATTACCTTTTTATTCTGAATACATCAATAGGCGCTGCTCGTTTCAAACGGTTAGTACAACTGCACCAGATATAGTTCTTTGACTTTGCTAGAAGTCTTTTCATTTTGTTATATGCTGCAAGCTCCATCATATATAATATCTTTCAAAATATTTACTATCCATGAAATATTTTTTTAAAACTTTAAACATTTAACGAGCTGCTTCCGCTTAAACGGATTCCGTTGAAAATCTTTCTTTACAAAACTGACAAAATGTGCTTAGCCTATAAAAGGCTTTCAGACATTGCTTCCTTGACGCTGCTGCTGCACTCCAAGTCAGTGCCTCAACAAAGACAATTAGTTGCTTCTATCAAGACAAAACCATGTACCATTTATTCCTACGTAGAAGATGTCTATGCGAATTTCACCTTCACGCACAGAGAAGAGAGCCTACAATTAACTGTCTAACATGCTTTCAAGTTTCAAGGAACTGGGTCACTTAGTTCCAAGCCCGCAAAGTTCTTTCATGGCATAAGCTAACCTATAAAACTGAAGTTTTTCGTACTGACTCCATGTACCCAAATGTGTGAGTGTGTGGAAACTTTTGTGCTTCATTTGCCTTTCACCAGACTCCTGACTGCTGACGACTGCTTTGGCAGACATATATGTATCTTCAGCATGGTTTTTGTAAGTAACTTCCTTTTCACTTACTGCAGCAGGAACCGCAAAAACCACAGCCCAACTGGTTAAAAAGAACCACCAGTAGCAGCAACCCAGTAGTTGGGCAACTCAAGTCGAGCACTTTAAAAAGTTTCCAAAAACCCAAAAAGCAAACCTTAACTTTACAATTACGTCAGAAATTTAAGACGAAAATAAAATTTGAGCAAATGCAATTTCAATTATAAGAAGTGTACGACGACTAACGGTCCACATAAACATGACACTGCTTCGGGCGTAAGGGTTGGGAGCAGGGCAGTGCCAGCAAAAGCAAAAAAATAAAAAACGTAAAAAAATTAAGTGAAATCGAAGCCGTAAACATCACACGCTTTGTTAAGCACATAAGGGGATCAGCGGCGTGGTTCGGGCGTAGCGGGACAGCAGCAAGGTTTTGTGTCGAGAGCGGAGCGAGCGAGCGAGCGAGTTAAGGGATTCTCGAATGCGTATTCTCAAGCGCTTGGCAGGCTTCCTTCCAACAACCGCAAGTGCGTACGAGGTTTGGGATGCCTGCGTTGAGTGCCTGCCATGCTGAGTGCCAAGTGCATGCAGCTGCAACACACACACATACACACACACACACACACACACACACACACACACAGACGTAAGCGTGCAACATAACGGTAGCATTCCAGCTGCTCAAGTTGGCTGCGTCCTCGTCAGCAAGTGTAATTTTTTTGTTGCCAACCTTGAGTGCATTCAGAGCGGCGTAAAATATACGTACGTCATCAGACCGTCTGCCATATAATATACAAATATATATAGAAACATATATATATAGAGCTACATATATATGTATGTATATATATACGATGCAGTCGCAGACAGTCTGTCTGCGGATTTTGTCGTCACGGCTCTGGCCGGGTCTGGTCTTGGCTGTGCGCCTGTTCTTAGGGAAAGAACGCTGCAGCGAATGCATTTTTCAATGTTTATTTTTTGCAATTTCTCTGCTCTGCAAGCTAAACTCATTTTCCAGTCGCAGGGTAGCTACACTTTGGCGTTGCTTTTGGAACAATATTGGAAAATTATGGTATGATTGCGTTTTTGTTGATAAAAGCTTAATGTGTGTAATTGGGTTATGAGCATCGGTAGCACGCCTCATTTTCAAAGCAGCCTTTGTCATTGGTTATTACAAGGAAGTTCTAAAGAGATTAAAAATGAAAGAATGGGATAATTCCAAGCAACTTGTATTCAATGTTTTGAAACGCTTATAAGATTTGTAAGATGAGAATATTTATCTCAAGCATATTTGACAAGATTAATTGTCAATTAAAAAAATATATATTTAATCCATTTGACTATACAATCATCGTTTCAAAGGCGGAACAGGCAGATAACTCTATTAATAGCAGTTTGAAGTGAAGGCAGGTTCTTTAATTAATTGAGGTTTACTGAGGCAATCACTTTTCTTTTCTATTTTTAAAAAGAAGCGCAGCTGCATGGATGGTCAAAAATCTTTAATTTGTTCCAAAAATTTAACTGAAAAAATAAAATATATTTCGAAAGAATTAATAAATTAATAACTCGTTTACGGTTATATATTAATTAACACTATTTGTACATCTGAATCAGTGATTTTCATGTCCCTTTATAATCTATTTTAAGTATAAAAAATTGAAAAAGTTTTTTTTCGGTTGAGAGCCATAACTCCATTTATTGTTAATATTTCATGATGCATTATAGCCTTGTTTCCAACTAAATATTATGTTCCTTAAGAAAAACACAGCACTAATTCAATATAATAATTGCAATATGAGTTTGAAAAATTTCCAAACTTTCTTGTATTATCACCCTTCGCTCTAGAAATTGACTAGATCTTTATTGGAAATTTAATTCAATTAGCAGCAAAGTCGTATCAAGCGTACTTAGGATTTCTGTGCTTTATTTTTGTAATCTCTCGAATTCTGTGCAGGACTCTTTGGGTCTTCAAAAAAATTAACAAACAGGGAGAGGCGCTAAAACTATAAAAAAAATTTAAAAAAAGAAGAAATAAAGAAAATATATATTTTTAAAGCATTTATTCCGCTTTTAGAGTGATGACAGTATTGGCCAAACAACTTATTTTATTTTTTGTAATATGTAGTAGTGCTTCGAAGTTTTGAATCTTTTTATCTACCATCAATTAATTTGTAACTTTAAATCCAACAAATATAAACAGATATGGTATATTTGAATCTTGAATAAGCTTTTAGATAACGTTTTTTTGAAGGCTTTGAAACATAGCATTCAGTGGTTTCTTTTATATAAATAACAAAAGAAGAAGACTTCGTCGAACCTTGTTTTGACTGGTGTGTGGTCAGGATTATTATTGTATTAAAGACTTTCAAAAATGCACAAAACTATATTAGAATTTTCTCCATAAGCAGTTACTACCATAGTCCATTTGGAGTTCACAGGCCACTTGAAAGATTTGCTTGAGTCGAAGAGTATTTGCTTAAAATTCTTCAATTTTTTTAAGTCTTATAACATTTTGTGCTGTATCGGTTAGTCCATGAAGAGCTTGGTTTTGGCGAAGTTTGAAAAAGTAACATTTACAATAATGCAGAATATTTGTTCATTTGTGACTGCCAGCAGCCTGCATGAAATTGTAACAGTTCTAATCTTAAATAGATAAATAGATAAAGTTTCGAAAACGCCGAATGAAAATCCAACTCATCAACAAATTGTGGAATTATTTTTTCATTGTTTACATTTATTTATGTAAACTTTACGAAATTATGGGCCATGAATTATTTTTCGCAGCAGTTTCCAGAATACTGCTTAGTCCTCCTCATCGCCAGCAGCGCCTCAGGAACCATGCTGGTTTCTCTGTAGGTTCCTACTCTTCACGCGACCAGGAAGCCCATCACCGGTGGGCGACTTGAACGAGAATTCAATAGTCAAACTTCTGAGAGTCCAAGCGCACAATAATAAATGAGGGAATATTGACAGAAATATGATGTTGGCGGAACAATACTCACAAGTGATGGATAGACCAAGCTTAAACGGATTCCGTTGAAAATCTTTCTTCACAAAATAAATAAATGAGGGAATATTGACAGAAATATGATGTTGGCGGAACAATACTCCCAAGTGATGAGACCATTCTTGAAAACTTGGGTCTGCACAGGATGCTCTAAAAAATCTTCTTCAGTCCGTTATATAATCGAGCTTCATACGCGACTCATCCAAGACACCATTGCGAATCAATCGACCCAGCAGCGCGTTAGATTGAAACAAGCGCTTTTCTTCGTCTTCTCATCTAAAGTCTTCAGGCGAAACTCATCCAAAACACCAATGCGAACCAATCTGCGTCGATTGAGAGCTTTACCTTTGAATAAACGCTTCTCGTCGTCTTCTTCCAAAGTCTTCATGCGAGACTCATCCAAGACACCAATGCGAACTAATCTGCGTCGATGGAGAGCTTTACCTTTGAACAAACGCTTCTCTTCGTCTTCTTTCAAAGTCTTCAAGGGAGACTCACCAATCGCTTCACTATGGAACATGCAGATCACATGCCTCTCATCTAAACTCCACAGTTTAATGGGCAGCTTTGCGGATCTCGGTCAGAGACAGCATGATGCGCCATTACTTACGCTTCTAACTCAGAACATACCTGCCGATGGTCTTCAATTACTGATTTCTGTTGCATAGATCTTAGAGAAGATCGAGGGTATGCGAAAGTTAATCTGGCGTGAAACAATGCCAAAAAATGTTACAATAAAGTGGAAAGGAACTTTGCTCCATTCTAAATTTCTAAATTTAGATTCTAAAATCATTTTGACAGAAGAGCATGGCCACTTCGTTGTACAAATTAGTAGGAAGTTTTTTTTTGCCAGCTTTGTTTTCATTTTGCATGCGCACCCTGTATTGTTGCTGTTTGAGTGTGTGTGTGTGTGTGTGTGTGAGAGAGTGTGAATGAGTACGAGCATGTATTAGTGAGTGTAGGTGTGAGTGTGTTTTGTCAACATGGACGGCCCGCTTGGGCATTGTGCGCCTTTTTGTATGCATTTGTATTGTTGATGGGACTCCCCCCGGCTGTAGTTGTAACTGCTGACGTTGACGTCGACGTCGTCGTCGACGCAGACGCTTACCCAGCGCAGTTGCAGTTAATTGAAAATACTAAATTTCCAACGTCTAGACGGCAAATTATATGACAATTGTGTGGGTGCATACATGTGTGTGCGTGTGTGTGTTCGTGTGAGTGTGTTTGTTTGTACTTTATATTAAAATTAATTACTTGTGTTGTTTACCATGAAAAAACAAAGCCCAAAAAAAAAAAATGCAAAAACAAACGCAAAATGCAATAAAAATTCATTTATTAGAACGCCTGTGCGTTCGCTCGGCTGCAATTACAATTAAATACAAATATTTTGCCTTTCTGGTTATGCAATAAATTTATGAAATTTTCACACTTTGAAGGCATTTTGCCAAAACTAATAACAGGCAGCTGCACACACACACTTACACATGCACATAATCAAAGCCTTCATTACAAACACACTCACACACTCTCACGTATGCGCCATAAAGTGGGAAATCTCATAGAGCCGGCAAACGGAAATTGCACAAAATTTGCACAATAATTACAAACGGAAATCGTGCGCAAGCCAAACACCTTTGACAATTGCAATACACAGAAGAAGCATATACATTTTCCAGCTTAATGTGAGTGTGTGTGTGTTTGTGTGGAAAATGGCAGCCATCAGAGGCGTCTAGCCGTAGGGGGGAATTAATGATAGAGAATTAATGGCTTACACGCCAGAGCGCGTTCCAGCTTAACGAAAAGTGTTAATAGAAATTGGGTTTGTTTAAAATTAATTTCTATTGTTTAAACTTCGTGGTTTAAGAATCGAGGAATCGTAACATGCAAATGCCTGCTTAGTAGACTTCGCCGTGTAGACTTCCCATTGTAGACTTTGTCTTATAAAGTTAACTTCTGCAAGTGATCGTAGTACCTGCTAGGGCCTGATATTTTTGCATAAGCTCTTGCTCGACTACATCAACTCTAACGCACTCAGTATCACAATTTCTTTTGTCATTCCATTCAGAGTAACTCGCAATTTTCGATCTCTAACACTACCATTTTGTAGATCGAATTCTGCATTTCAAGATCCTGCAAGATCTTATGCAAAATCTATAATATCCCATACGATTTTCCTATTTTACGAACGAAAATAAGCAGTAGGAAATAGACACTGTTTGTCTAAGTTAATCTCTCTAAATGATAGACACCGAATGGGAACTATAGGTACATTTTAAACAGCTATTAATCGGAACTCATCTTTTGGCTTCTTTGCTCAGAAATGTTTAAACTTTTACGTCCCTTTTCATCTTTTACATTGTAAATCCAAGTTTCTAGCTAGCTAGTGCGATTCCATAAAAAATTCACCCAACAGTCTAGGGACTCGAATTACTTTTGTATTATATTTTCTATGTTCTGATTTAATTGTTCCAAATTTTAGTATTATTTTACTATAAGCTTCACCAGACTTAGTTGCCGCCCTGAATTTATAATACATAAATAAATATAATTTTTTTTGACTTTAGGTTAGGTTAGTCCGGCCGGCCCCCGAAGGGGCCTCACATAGATCAAAATGATCCTTAGTGTTTTTTTTTGACTTTAGATCAAAAATGATTTTTTCTTTCGTTTTGGCCTCCCTTTAGGTCCAAGTCCATGGCTCTGGATTGCGTAAAAGTTTGATGGTTTTACCCTAATGGTGAAGCTGGTTTATTCAAATAGCTTGGCCATGTCTGGCCTATACTAAGATCTTCACAATGAGCTTTTGGAGGCACACGTCCAAGATGCCTTCCGTGTTCTTATTAGCAAACGTTGCGTATGAGTTGTAACAATAAAATCAAAGGTCAGGCGACGTCGTTCTTACCCAAAACTGTCTTATAAAAAGCGTAAATATTTGCGAGGTTGGTCACATATTTTATAGAGCCTTATTTCTGCACACAATAATAGGTGGCGCCACAACAAAAACTATATTTCTGCATTTTTCTGTTTTTGGTTGCGACAGACTTTATGGCTTCGAGTAGCTAAACAAAAGTAATCGTATTCGTATTGAAAACGTCAGAATTTTGAATTGAGTTAAACGTAGAAGCCTTCAGATATAAGAAGTCTCAAAATTGTTTTTTAACTCATTTCGAAGTCGTTTTTGGATGAAAAACTTGAAACAAGATCCGAGTTGAATTTAATATTGTCAGAAAAATAAGCGCTCATGAGATTTAGCTTATCAAATACGTAGTGCTTACTCCTCGAATATACAAAAAAATTGGTCTTAGAAGATTATACCTTCACATAGCAACGTTAAACTTTACTTTTTTTCGAATATTTTTCTTCCTATATTATACTAAGATCTTTTCAGAAATAAATCTTAAGCCCCAGTTGGACAAAGCTCATAAATGTATATCCAATTTATTTGAAAATAGTTTTGAAAATATAACGAGCGAAGCTAAAAACTGCTGCTTTGAGCTATTGAGGTCTAGGCATGCCCATTTCTCCTTAAGTGAGTTTTGTGACTATCAGAATTTGGCTTTGGATTAACACTTAGATCAAATTTTGGACGTCTTCAGCCGTATAACTCACTTTTGAGCATACTCCAATATCTTCTGATATCTAATCCCTCTGGGATGCATCGTAACTACGTCACTGCATTTACCTGCGCAGCATGAGAGTACGAGAAAGAGAGAGAGAGAGTGAGAGGAGAGAGCCAACAATTATTTAGCACTTAATAAACAATGAAATTGAAAATTTAAGACGCTTATCGTTTGGCATCCGTACGTAGGAGTAGAGTACTCCTCCATGTAAGATGCATATAACGTAGAGAATGAAACCCGTAGCATAAGCGTTACGTCCGTAAATTGTGGCTCAGCATGCACTTGTCATGTAATTACACTGGGCGCCTGTTTGTATGCAACATTTTATGCATTTTTCACATAGTTCGATTCTCTGCAGGTCAACTAATATAATTTTGCAGTGTATTTGCATAACATTCATTAACTGGCTGGTCCTGCATCTTGTAGTTGTGGCTTTTGTATGGCACAAAATATCTACTCCTCCAACGGATGCTCATAAATTAAGTCCGTACGTAGGGCGGCAAGGTGCGTAGTGCCGCCAGCTGGGGAATATCATCATCTTCTATTCAGAGATATCTTGCTCATTGACTTTACCTTTGCTTTCACCTTTTGCATTTTATTATGTGTTTAATATGCAAACAATGTGAGGATAGCTTCGGGAATGCACTGCAGTCTGGGGAATTCAGCTAGTTTTAGTTTGGATTAAGAAAAGGCATGGACCGACGAGAGCAACCGACAAAAGTGTTTGGTAATGTCTTTTGGCAAGGGAAATTGTTAAATCTGAAGATTTGTGGAGACAATTGCAAGTTGTGCTTGAAAGATGGCACTTCGTTGGTTAAGGAAGAAGTTGTTGGAAATGCACGTTTATAGAAGAATAGCATTTACATTTTTTAACAAAAAAGCAACATTATGTTTATATTTTGTGTTGAGTGTAAGCAAAACTGAATATAAATAATACGCAGATACAAGAAATATAGTTTTGCTTACCAAAGAAGAAACCAGAATATAAAAGGATGCAGCAAATATTCTAGGAACTCTCTAGTTAGACGGACGAGTACTGAATGGACAAATAGTTTTTCAAAACGTATGTTTTTTCAAGTAACTAAAAGTACTGATGTTGGATTTAATCTTTTGCATAATATTTTGAGTAAAAATCGGAAATTTATGTGTGTCACTGTAGAAATATACGGGCATATGAAACTTCTGAAGCAATTATTTTTGAAAAGATATATACTATTGAGAGTTGAAAAAATATTACGTCTCTGAAGTTCTCATGATAGATAAAGAACTTATCTAGTAACTGTTGGGATATGTTCACTACATATTCTCAGCAGCTTAGACACTATTTCGAAGCGTACCTAAATTGTCAATATATGAATGTAAATTTCCGAAAATCTTAATGTATGCATACTTAATATTGTTGGAAACAAGGTTTGCTCACTAACTACTTCTCGCTTCTGAAGAGACTTCCAATTCTTCAATTCTTCTTGAAAGACAGCAAACCATATTTGCTATTGCTGCATATTATTTATGTCTGACTTTTGATACAAGGGTTCTCTCTTACTGTCTTTTCGTGTAATACCTGACATGACTACTCTGGAAAAATTGCAGAGATAAACTTCTCGCCCTCAAATGGTCAGTTACTAGATTCCAACTCGGAAGCGCTGGTCCATTGGATTAGAACCAGCGTCGCCATTAAAAAGACGCTAACTACCTAAGAGAACCGGTTTTAAACAAAGATTCCCATTCGACTATTGATAAGAGGTGTCTGTTCTCTATTGAGAGCAATTAATAGAGATCGCTATGCTGCACAAGTAATGAAGTATTCAAGTCAAAGGATTCTTCATTTTTCATTTTTAGAAATATTACTGTGCGTATACTTGATATTAAAAAGAAATTCGCGATGCATCCACTTCTTACCGCTTCAAGAACTGAGAACTATTTATATTTTTCTGAAAAATAGAGAATGTTGTTCGGACCTCTAATTCCACTTTGTATTGGATCGATATTTACTTTTTTCGTCTTCTTTTATGAAAATACTTCTTCTATCATTGTATGTTATGAGAGCCAAGCAAGAAATATTGAAGAATTGCATTGATATACTTCTTGCCTCGGAAAGGTCAGTTTTATATCCTAAAGCACTGGTCCGCTTTTTTAGAACCAGCGTCACCAGTGTTCTATAAAGTAGTATACTTTTACATGCATATTGGATACCTACGAGCACTTTTATTCTTCTTCATTGAGTGGGCAGTAGTGCTCTTGAGGTCTACCGAGTCACGTTTTCCAGGCTTCGATGGATTCTAAGTTGTTATTCTTAGAATTCCCTAAGACCATTTTTTCACACTTTCTTTTTCTTGAAGTTGCAAAAGTTTATACCTGAGACAACATGACGAGAAAATGTGCTTGGTTCAAATTCATCTATTGTTTTGTTTCGCCTATTTTCTAAGTCTAATACTTAGCGAAGAAAATTCTGAAACAACTTAGATAAAAATATTGAAAAAGTAAGGAATACGCTATATATAACATACACTAAAAAGTTTTGAAATTTATTTATTTTGAGAGGAGCATAAAATAAAAAGAATTTTATTTGTTTTTTTCTTTTTTTTATTCCCCTTGAGTATGTGGTCATAGGTCCAAAGACAGAACATGGGTATATATCTATTAGTAGCTGTTCAATGAGAACAGGGATCTATAGTAAGAGAGGCTTTCCTGAATAAAAAGCGTCTTTTTATTTGCTAGCTATGTCAGTGCTAGACAAATGCACCAGTAAAATCCGACCTTACGTTTTAGAGGCGAGTGCGCAATCACAGCGTTACCGAGGCTCAGAAGTCGAAAGAATATAGTAAAATGCAAATATTTTGCGATTAGTTAATTTTCCAAAAACAAAATGTTGATTCAAACATCAATTTGGTTTCAACTATCGTTAAAATGCAGTAAAAGTTTTCAAATGGCCTGCCAGAACCATTACTAGTTCCTTAATTTGTTGCGTATGTTGGACGTTCCGATTCGAGAAAACTTTGCGCAGTTGAGAAACAAATATTTTACTCCAAATCCCTAAGCGCGCAACTTCTCAAACGACTTGCATCCTTCCTTTGTCATTTTTGTCGCCTGGTCCAAAGGCAGTTGTCTCGGTCCACTTCTGGGACACAATCATTTTGTAATATGAAAATGCTTTTGCTTTTGGTATTTTGTTGCAAATTCTAGATTGGACTTTATCAATAAGAAAAGCATGAAAACCAAAGTCAATTAGTGTTGTCTCATTTGCACGCTCACAGACACACACACACACACATACACACCAAGTCCAATACTCAACCGGCAGCTTAACCCTTACGTGTGCCTAAGTATATAAATGACCCCACTTAATGATAAAGTTGTTTATATATCCTCCCATAGCAGCTGCTACTTATGGTATTGTCGTTGTTGCCAAAGTTTAAGCCAAAAATGTAGCCACATTATTTTCATTAAGATCTTGTTTATTTGTGTATACACATTTCCAACTGTTTGTCACAGGATGGATGGATGGATGGATGGCCTGCATCCTTATGCTTTTCCTGTTTGCCAGTGACTTAACATTTACTTTAATTTCGCTTTTGAAATCGAGTTACGTTTGTTTGTACATAGATATTTATATATATACGAAGTTGATGTGTATATAGCAAGTATATGACTTATGTCTGCGCACGAGTGGACACCTGACATGAACCTCTTGGGTCTATGCGCCTCATGGGCTACAGTGGTGCAGAATAACATTGTAGAGAACATAAATTTTTTCTTAGACATTATATGAATTTTTAGAAATGTTTTTGATATTCATAGAAATAGAATCCAAAATATTCTTAATCAGTTTTATAACTTTATTTACAATGAAGCCGCTACTGCTGCGAAATCATCTACTGAAATATTTTTACATAGAAAATGAACTCATTTTTCGAAATAGTTTGTGATTTTGTTCAGCAGAGTCAAAGATCTACAAGTTCCATTACATCCATTATACACTATAATAATTTTGTGAATAACATTGCAACTATTTCATCTGTTGCAACATTTTTTCTTGGAAAATAAACTAAGTTTGTAATATTCACAGAAACTAGATCAGCGGAATACGAATAATTTGTAGAATCAGTTCCTTAACATAAAACGTAACTGCTAGCTCCTATTTGGAAATATTTTGATTTAATAAATCTTTTTGAAGAAAATTACTTTTTTTATAGAAACACTATAAGCAGAGTATCAAGAATTTCAACTGTAGTTTCCATATCCTGGCTCTTTTGGTAAATGAAGAGTTGGCTATTTAAAGTAGAAGCATTTGTATTATGTATTTGCTTTTTCCAAGACTATTACAATTTCTTAAGTTAGTGAACTATAAATAATTTACAGAGTTTAGTTATTTACAATAAGCATTTGTTTCTGAAAAAAAAATAATTTTTTTGCACTTTGATAATCTTTTATTTCTGTTCAAGTAGATATGTTGAAGCAACTTTTTTAATATGATATCGCGCAAATGACTACCTTTGGCACAAATTGTGCTACTTCTTCGGCTTTTATCATTGTTTCGGCCAACATATCGCTCGATATGGCTGCAATTTCGTGTCGTAAAGCAACATCTTTAAGTCGCGGTATGATCCCTGGCTTATCAGCATATACCTTTCATTTCAAATCTTCCCACAAAAAAATCTGCTGGCGTTAGATCGAGTGATTTCGGTGACCAACAAAATCACCTTTTTTCGATATGCGACTTCCGGGAAACAATGGTCGCAATAAATCCATTGTTTGACATGTAGCATGGGTTTAGTTTCTGGACCACTTGGATTTAGTATGGAGAAATCTTCAAATTGGTACGAATTATGCGACGAAGACTTGTTCGAGAGATGTTCAACTCCTGAGGACGACACTTGATCGGGTGATCTCGGTGGCCCGTCAAAATCAACATTTTTCGATATAACTCGTCCGGGGAACTAAGATCGTCATAATTCATTGATTGACGTGCACTATGGCATGTTGCTTCTTCTTGTTGGAACGAAAGAGCCATTTAAACTCTTTTTCATAAATAATAGACATCTGTTATCATTCCTCGATTACGCTCGTCATTGTCGTCGCTACATCATTGTCTTCGAAAAAATATGAACCGCCGATCGTATCCGCACAAGCGACACACCAAACAGTCACTTTTCAATCATGGAGAGGCTGTTCTTCAGTTAATTGGGAGATTTCAGTGGCATATAACCGATAAATTAGATTTTCTTACTATCAATTGACGTGATATGTGCTTCAACTGATATGATGACATGACTTTTTACAAAAGTCGAGTTCGTTCTCAGCCATTTCAATGCTTCATTTGGTATAATTGACACGACATGGAGAGTCAGCTGGGTTTAGGATCGAATCGACACAAATTATGCGACGACGTGTGGTGCGCCCAACTACTGAGAACTAAGGCAACTCGATGTCTACGATTGCTTACCAATACTGGCTCGTATAACATATATTGGTCGGCACGTCCTGTTGGTTGGCTGTTTGGCTGACATTACTAACATTCCAAGAATTCACTAATTTTGAGCTAAGACGTCTTATATTATTTTTTGCACAAAACGCACGTTTAGTTTTGACAACTGAGAAGTTTTCTTAAGGCTAAAGCTGAACAGTTTAAGCGCGATTGGTTGGTATGAACAGTTCCAAAGTCTAATTATCCTAGAATGATGCTTCCAACGCGGTTAGTCCAAAGTTGTAGAGTTCTTCGTTGGACTACCAGCTGTTTTTACAAGCAATCTTTTCATTGAACAAGTAGGCAGCGCAGTCAGTAAGAGCGCAAATGAGCACGAGAGGGACAATTAAGCGAATGTGTGTGAGAGATTACACATATTTGCAGCATGAACTGGATTGTGTGTGCTTTCCAAGGCAGCATCTCAACATCAACAATATTTGCTGTAACGCCAGCATTTTTATGCCTGACTTTTGCCATAAATTTTTGCACTCTCGCCCACTGTGCGCTACATGTGTGTGTGTGTGTGTGTGTAGAAAATGGCTGCTTGCATATATATATATAATATTTGAAGCAGCCACAGGCTAAGGACATGAAGAATGGGAGCAAAGGCAGGCAATGGCATTTGCATTTCATATTTGACAAGCAAAATATTTTTCGTATTTGGCAGCTGAGATTGTTGCTGTTGCTGCTGTTGTTGTTTTTGTTTTTGTTAAAGTTAAAGTCCGAAAGGACTACTTGGTGTCTAGGAGTCTGAGCACAGCACAGAGAGAGACTGTCTGGCAGCCATTGTAAATAGTTAGACGACTTCCTTTTGTCTTTTGTCACTAGCCCGTAGGGGCGCAGCAGCGTTTGTTGGCTTTGGCGTCACCGTCGTCGTCGTCTGTGCCTCTCGGTGATGCGTTCCAAATATACAATTGGAGTTGTACTTGTATTTGTAACTATGTGTGGGTGCGTGTGAGTGTGTGGGTGTATGAGTGTGTTTGTAAGCCTTAGTCCATCTGTCATTTTAAGTGGCTTATTCATATGCAAGTGGCTTCCGGGGCTAAACATATTCAAGTGTTTTAGTAGCTCGTGTACATGACCGAGCATTATCATTAAGTGCTTATAGGCAACAATCATTGAATTCATGTGCAACTGTGTGGGTGTGTGTCCATGTGTGTGCCCATGTGTGTGTGTGAACAATGGCTGCTATTAACACAAATTGATATGGCTGCCGTCTGACTGCAGCGTCGTCGTCATCATCGTTGCCCTGCTCGACGTCGTCGTCTCAGCTGTTATAAATGCCTTTTATACCTGCCAAATGTGTTGCATACTTTTTGGGGCAAGTGTTAAGCAGCATTACGTATACGCACAACAATAGCAAATCACTTAAACATAATCTCACTGGCTTTCACTCTCTATTCTCATTGCAGACGCCGACCCCCATCCAGCAAACTTCAACGTGCTTATATAATATAACCACACCGCAGCCTTAGCTCGACTTGCAGACACCCAACCGTCCACATCCACATAGCCAGCCCTACCCTCTCCCAATACAAAACGCATACACAACCGTCTGCTATGAAGGCAACAGCCAGCGGCAGCATCTCGCACAGCAGCAGCAGCGCAGCCAGCGTCAGCGGCAGCAGTACACACAAAAGCTATACTTCACACTTTGAGCCGCCAACGAGCACCAGCAGTTCAGTTGGCGGCATCTCCAGCAGCAACAGCAATAACAGCAAACCCATCAAATCCGCGCTTAAGCTGCCCAAAGTATCTTTTGCTCCTTTGGACATTACCACGCCCGCAGGTGCGCTCTCCACGGTCACGTGATACGCGAACATGCCACACAACAACATTGTCTGCGAGTGGCTGCGCACCATTGGGCTGCCACAATATGCCGAAAGTTTTCTGGAGAATGGCTACGATGAGCTAGAGATATGCAAGCAAATTGGTGAAATAGATTTGGATGCAATTGGCGTAGAAAGTGCTGGGCATCGTGCCAAGCTGCTAAAGAGCGTCAGAACGTTGAGGGAAAAGGGCGCCGCCATTGTCTATGTGCTCATCAATGATCCGAAGGCATTGAGCAGCAGCAATGAGATACTAGCCTCCGACTGTGATACTCCAGTGACCATGAAGGAGCTGGAGGCTGTAATGAAGCGGCATTTGGAGGCGGATGGCATACGTCTAACAGCGCATCCCTATTCAACGCCGGTAAGTGACACGGGCTCCCCAGTACCATCAAAAGTTGTTAAGCTGCTGTGGAACTGATGGTCAGTGAGTGACCATAGGGGGCTGGCAGAGCTCTTGCACTGCTCATTGCTCGCTTTGCTTGCTAGCTATCGCTTATCTAGTGTAATTATACGCTGGGGAAGTGTATGTTGGGTTTTAGTTGACTTTTAGATGAGGCTAAAAATGGTGGAAAAAGTTAGACGACGGAATATTTTTTTAAATCGGCAGCAGAAGTAAGGCACATATAGTTATTATTTTAAGATGCAATATGGCTTCTATATTTTATATAAAAAATCTTTACTCGTACCTTAATTGAACTTTTTAGTTAGTAAATTAATAGCGCCATCTAGCGACCACCTTAAGCCATTAAAATGTTGAAAGATTTTATTTGAAAGAATATATTTTGGATTAACTTTTAGGGATTTTTATGCTTTGATAAGCATAACAATTCTTTTACTTTCTTGATTTTGGATAAGGCTTTGGAGATATTTGATGTTATTTTTAGTACTACTCTTAAGATTTTTTTATTTTAGCTGACGTTCTTTTAAATTAAAAATCTCTTAATTTTGTTTCATAAAATTTTATTAAATTAAAAAAACTATTATTTTCGAAAAAATTGCACCAATATGCCAGCGCCATCTAGCGGTCTTACTAAACGAACTATTTATAAGTTAAAAAATTACTTAAAACTCAATCAATAAATGTTTCAAAGGCTTCTTTCTAGATGATTCATTTGGCAGTTTAAAGAGGAACTGTAATGGAAAAAAATGTTTCAAACCCAAGAGTTTATCTTTGGAAGAATATTGGCTTTGGGAATACAACCTTAAGTTCTTCTTTCTTCAAACGTTATGAAATTAGGAAAGGTTTTGAAACTTCGAACTATCCAAAGACTGGAAAAATCACCAAAAACTCAAACTATAAATGTTTCCAAAGCATTTATAGTAAAAGACATTTGACAGTCTCAAGGCAAGTTATTGTGAAAAAAATGTATCAAATTAAAGTTAAGCAAATTTCGCTTTAAGGAATACAGTCTTAAGAACTGCTTCCATAGAGCGTTATAAAATTAGGAAAGGTTTTGAAACTCCGAACTATCAAAGACTGGAAAAATCATTAAGAACTCAAACTATAAATGTTTCCGAAGGATTCATGATAGAAGGCATTTGACAGTCTCAAAGTAAATTATTATGGAAAAAATTTACCAATTCAAAGAGTTCATCTACCGAACACAATTCGCTTCTAAAGTTACAACCTTAAGACGAACTTCTTCCATCAAACCTTATAAAAAAATTAAGAAGCGTATAGGAATTTCGGCAGTCTAACAACTTTGTCTCTGCGTATCTTTTTGTTTAGCGGTTGCAAATTTTGCATGTGCGGGCCCGGCCAATTATCAGGGGGCGTTACGTTAGTTGTTTCTGCTATATGTAGCTGCTGTGTGACAGTTGTTGTTGCTGCTGTTTTTTATTGTTGTTGTTGCACTTGCTGTGGTCCTTGCTGGATAGTTTGTAATGGCCACCATTTGGGGATTTCCACAGTGTGCGCTCTAATGTGAAATTAACACGATTTTAATTTAGTTAAACCAACTCGCTCCGCAACCGTACACAAGCCATCCACGGTCAGGCCCACCAAAATACGCCCCGTTTTGTCGGTTCCACCCCGCAGGTTGTAAAGTTTATTTTATTACCATAAAGAGAGAGATATGCATATATGCTGAATGGTTGGTAAATGTTTTTGGCATCGCTTTTAATTTGGTTTATTTTTATTTTTATTTTTTGTATTTTGTTTTTTGTTGGTTGCAACAAAAAGATAAAAGTTGCATTCAAATTGAGCGCAACGACTTAAAGTTGCAACAATTTAGTGGACAGGCTAGACAAGAGAGCAAGCAGGGGGAGGGCATTTGAAAGTTTTTGAAAAGTCCGAGGCTCTAGACACTGACCGCAAAAACTAGTCAAAACATGCATTGGACTAGATTTTGCGGTACAGTGGGATGAAATTATGCACAAAGCTGTAAAAAGTGGGTCTGCCGCAAACGTAGTCCCTGAAGATTGAAGAACACATTAGCGTTGCTAAGTGATGAGATGCGATGAGATGAGATGGGAGGAGATAAGATGAGATGAGATGAGATGAGATGAGATGAGATGAGATGAGATGAGATGAGATGAGATGAGATAAGATAAGATGAGATGAGATGAGATGAGATGAGATGAGATGAGATGAGATGAGACGAGATGAGATGAGATGAGATAAGATGAGATGTGATTCGCTGCATATGAATAGGCAGAATTGCTTCAGTCATAAACATAAGGCATATAGATGTTTCAAAAAATCTCTTCGCTTTTGATACAGAATAAGCGAAATGCGGGCCACCCTAGTAGATGTAAATTATCGGAGTATCTATTAAGAGATTATTACTTACTTTACTTTAGTTGGCCCTCACAACTCATCATTGGGTTACAGCTAACAACTAGCTCTCGCCTTCTGCAGTTAGTTTTTCCGTAACATATCTTCTCCACCAATTGATTTTCCATCTGAGATTTGGTTGTCACCTTTGCCAGTCGTATCAAAAATCTTCTTTGCTGGAGCGTCTACATCCATACGTACGACATGGCCGAGCCAACGCAAACATTCAGCCGTCTTTGTGGTACTCATGCAGCTTCGTTTGGCTGCGATAGTCGTCCCCAATCCAAAAGGCAGCGAAGAATTTTGGAAGAATTTTTCTCTCGAGGACTTCAAGCGCAGCTGCAAGAATGCATCGAAGATTTCGCAAATAATTCGTTTCTCGAACAATCTAAGAGCAGCTGCGACACAACCCATGCTTCTTCGCCAAATTCGAGCACGGACGGTATGAGCTACCTTGTAGAACTTTGGTTTTCTTCATCGAGAGAAGTCTCTGCTACACATTTGCCTACTAAGACTGTGGTATCACATAATGGCAGTTCTGATTCTTTGCTTAATCTCCGAGCTGATATTATTGTCGTTGTTCACGGCAGTACCAAGGACGTGAATTCCTTGACAACTTCAAAACGCCACATTGATAACAACATTATCGACGTATGCAAGAAGCTAGACACTTTTGTAGAAAATAATGCCAGTACATTGTACACCAGCCTTCAGCAGTACCCCTTCGACTATGAAATTGAAGAGGTTGAACGATAGAGGGTCGGTCGCCTTGTCTGAAAGCTCCAATGATATTAAAGTTTTCGGAGCCGTCATTTCCTATTATTATTATCTGAGTGCCTTCTAATAAATAAAGCCTACTAAGGATTGAACATAAATTAGTTCCAATCTTATTTGCTAATATGATGATGAGAAGAGTTTTGACTTTAGAATTATTTATTTTAGAAAATTGGTATCTCAATATTTAAAACCAAATATACTATTGCAAAATTAACGATGGATTCATTGGCGAATGGATGTGCGTTGGATGTGCAGGCTACTTTGTACTAAATGTGGAAATGAATATAAGTAAGTTTTCAGTTTTCAAGCTGTCTTGAAGATAAATTGCCTAGCACTGGCACAGCTAGCAAAAAGTCGGTATTTGCCAAAGTACGTCTTAATTACATGAAGACTTTGGACCATTTGGATTCAGCTATAAGCTGTAGCACCCTGTGCTATTTGAATAGCTTTTTACAAAGGTACCCTCACATTAGCAAGCAATTGACATTAAATCGAATTCTAAGTGTTCTTAGTAAGCCATCCACTAGCTCTTGTTACCACCTTCATCATCTAGCGCTCTTTTTTAAAATAAAAATAAGTAATGTCAGCCTTAACCTACTAGCGTCATCTAGTGGCTACATTGTAAAAGCGTTAAACTACAGTACATTATTTTTTTTTTCTTAAAAACAAACATTTTTATGCGTCATATACCTGCTAGAACATACTAGCGCCATACTTCGATTTTCTTTAAAAGAAAGTTTCACAATCGAGAAGAGAGAGTTTACCGCCTCAGTGCTACATCATAAGCATAACTTTGAGTTTAACAAAAAATGTATACTCTATAATTTTTTCTGATAAATATTTTCCCAGCGTCATCTAGTGGCCAAACTATAACACAAAGCAACATTATTTTTAAGTCACAAATCAACTTTAGCACGCGCAACTTGTTGTTTTTAAGAAAAAAATAACAATTTCTTTAGAACAACAATTTACCCGCAAATAATCTAGAGGCAAGCACTTGATAGCGCCCTCTGTTTGCTTAAATTTAGGTTAGCTTCTTAGATTACTACGTTTTTCTTTAAAAGAAAGTTTGACCAGCGATTATTCCCTATGTTGCACAGTGATACATTAAAGGTATAACTTTCAGTTTAACAAAATATCTTTAAAGTTTTTTTTTTTGCAAAAATTTCCCAGTGCCATTTGTTGACTACATAGTAACACTTAACAATTTTTTTGTACTTACAAACAACAATTTGCATGCGCCATCTAGCGGCTAGAACATGCCAACGTCATCTTGTTGCATCCGTTGCTCTAAACTTCAAAGAATCCTTTATTTTTCTTTACAAAAAATGACAAGTTTTACAATCGAGCTTACTGCATATAGCTCAAAGGCATAACTTTGACTGTGTTTTGTAGCATTTTTTATTTTGGTAAAATTTTCCGGCGCCATCTAGCAGATTAAACAAGGTAGCGCCATCTAGTGGCACAAAAGAAAGTTTCACAATCCAGAAGAGAGAGTTTAGCGCATATTGCTCAGTGACACATCAAAGGCATAACTTTGACCTTCTATCCAAGCGTTTCTGCGCTGGATTACGTAACTCTCGACCCACTGTGTGTCATTGCACATTTATTTCTTTTTTATTTTTTAAATAAAATACCGGCATTTATTTCTTTGGTTTTCTACATTTTATTTTTTTTTTGAAATGATGATGAGTACCAACCGCAACCGTGTCAAGCTGCTGTCATTCATTATACATACACACGTTTTTTCATCATGGTTTATGTATTTATGTATTTGTACATAGTTTGTTTGCTGTTTTACAGTTACGATTTTGTAAGGATCGGAAAAAAACATGTCACTAGTTCAGGGACGTTTGTGCAAATATTCAGCACAAAGCAAGAAATGTTGCGAAAATATGCAGCAAATGCAAATGGCGCGCGCGAGCTCTTTTATGCATTTTTATATTTTACTTTTTTTTTTAAAGTTATTTGTAGAATTGTGGAGGAAGGTGGTAGGGGGCTGGGGGAGTTCTTGGGGCAGGCTTGTTTCGCAGACTGTCAATTGAGCACGACTCGCTGTCTTTGTGCATTGTGCGACATCAATGTTCAGGCATGCAAGCTGTCACTTTGCAGTGTGTCGTCTATTATGCAAGTAAGCAATACTTCCGCACTCCAACACACACGCACACACATTGACACACACAATGACACTTTACTTATGCACACATAGGCACGCACACGCTCACACACACACACACGCATATACGCTGTGAGAAAATTTTGGATAATTATGCTTTTGGGAAAACTGTGTCACAGAAAAGAAAAGAAAATATTCTATGGAATGGTTAAGGATTGAAAAGTATGCAAAGTATTCGTACGCATGGGACATACTCTGAAAAGATTTAAAAACGTTTCTCACAGAAAAGCATGGAAGATACTCTAAAAGATGGTATGATGATATGAGCAAAAAGTTCGCTTAAAACGTTGGAAATAGCTTTAGAAACAATATAAGCACGAATTTGGCTGATTTCTGAGATAGTTATTTAATTGTTGATATCTTTAGCAGAGAACAAGTATTTGCTAAATCCAGGAATAGACTTAACGAACTAAGGCAGAGGAGCTAAATAAATCGAATATGCCTTTCGGAATCAGAAGCTATTTTGAGGCACAATGAGTGTCTGAGGCGGTGCTTTTGTCGCCTGTGCCACCCTCACATCTATCTAACCTTTGAACTGCTAGTTGAGATGCTGCGAAGCCACTATTAAGACCTGCGCGCTATTTTGGCAAAATCATAAAGACGTTGAGACTATTACTAATTTACAAATAAAAAGATAGGCGTAAAATCAGCAAGCACCACTCGAGTGGTTCATGGCAAGACAAGTTATTTTGGTTTATAGCTGCAAGTAGATTTGGATTATTGCCAAAACAATTAGCGAGTTTTGAATATTATTTCCAAGTGAACATAATTTATGCTGAATGCAATCAGTGAATGTGCTGCTTTGAAACTTTTTTTCGTATATAGTCTCGTCAACAACACAGAATCGCAGTTTAGAACTTCTCAGCAATGTTATAACGAATTTTTTGTACTTTTCAATTTGCAATCATTTATCAACTTGCATAAGAGTTATTAACGGATGACCCATAGAAGCCAAATAAAACAGTCAGCAAACCTCATAACCCTTAACAAATGATTATTGCACTCAACTTAAGGATATAATTGAAAGCTACCTCCGCTGCGTTTGATAGTTCAATTTCTATCCAAAGTCTTTGTTCTAAATTCGGCATTTAAATTCATTGGGAAAACTGAAGTAAGAATTTTCTTTTTTCCTAAGAAAACTTTATGTATTACGCTTACAGTGCCACTTTATGGCTTTCCCATGAGTAGTGGACATGGTTCTGTATATAGTTCCTAAGAAGTTGTAAAGCATCCAACAGCTGATATGCGACTGTCCGTTGCTGCAAACAACACGTACTCGACTTCAGGAAAATCATTCTTTGAATACCTGTCTGATTTGACAAATATGTTCATGGGTCATCTGGCTGTTTTGGTCGTCGTTTAAAATATTGAGAGGCTTCGATACAATAGGATTAATCACCGACTTCGCTTAAGTAGTTTCCATCATCAGTAACTCCACCAAATGCTAATTTTTATCAAACTGTTTGCTCTTCTTTATTGTGAATTTTTACAACTAATTTTAGTGTCTTAATAATGTGATCACCTTGTTTTGGCGCTAGACCTGGAAATTCAGATACTTACAAATATGAAATTATTTCATAAATCAAGCTTGTTTGACCCTTGACCTGGGTATTTAGGAACTTACACAACAAATCCTACGGTTGGCGTAGCAGCATTCCCTATAAATTTTGTTATTAAAAATATCTTTGATTTATACAGCATCGGTTAGAGAGTTATTCAGGCTAGCTGTTTATTTTCTTAAGACAATTTTTGGTTTCCAATTTTGTCAGTATGTGCATGCATACTTTTCCTGATTCTCAAGCAAGTTGTTATTATCCCTAGATGGCGCTAGTATTTTGGGAATCATTGCTGTTTTCCACGTTAGTTAGAGAGCTGTTTGTATGCGATATCGTTCTTAGCGTCTTTTGGTCTAAAATTTTTCTCTACATTTTATTGATTGCTCCACTTGATGTAGCTTAACTCTGTAGCTCATCAGAAATTCTTTAAAGTGAAAACACAGAGAGCACTATACAAAGTTTCTATAAAGTTGGAATTCGTTGGAATTATCTTTTTTTATATATGAAGTTTTTTGTCATTCCAACTTATCCTTATATACTTTCGCCTAAAATTGTTGCCGCTAGATGTCGGTAGTGAGGTACTGCTGATTTAGTATGACAGAAGTCGATTGCATTTCTAACGCTTCCTGGACTCTTAATTTTTATACAAAATTTCATTTATTTCAAAATGACAGCCAACTAACGTGGAAAGCAGCTTAGCTGAGCAATTCCTTTTCCTTTTCCAACACCTTGACGTTGCCAGTTTCGCTCAGTGTACACTTGCATACATAATAGCGATACACTTTGAAACAAAATGATCAAGCATCTGCATATTTTGATGCAATACAAACGCATTGCAAATGTGTGAGAAAACTTAAGGCTGCTTTGCATTTTAATTAGCAATTGTCCTTTTTGTTGCACAGTTGTTGCACAATTGTTATTGTTGTTGGCCATACTGTGTCACTTAGCATAGTTTGCTGGCAAATGTTATTAAATATTTACAAATGGCGGCAACATTTTGTATACTTTGTATATGTTTCATGCGCACCACATGACGTATGCGTAATAATATCACGTCGAGAGCAAATTGAAATGTAACTTTAATGCAAGCATGAAAATTACCTGCAAGCGCAGTCAGGATACTTTTTGCTATCTATGTGTGTGTAGGTGTGTGTGTGTGTGGGTGTGTGAGTGTGTGGCAAATGAAAGTGCAGTGGAGTAAAAATATATATGCCTCGACAGGTGTCTGCACTCGTGCGCAACTACAAAAGAGGCGATGACTTTGCGGGTGTGGTCTGAGCAGCATGCCAGCCGTCGTCGATGGAGATGCCTCAGCAGCGGAAGGAGCAAACGTAGCGCTTGTGCTACCCAACGGACTTGTTAGCTTCTAGGCTAGATGCTGTGTTGTCTGGGGCATGTTGACTCTACGCGCAACTTCAACTAATTGCACTTTGCGCTGATGAGCGCAGCCCCAGACGTGTGTATCTAGTGCAAATGTATAAATGTATCTCTGTATCTGTGTGTGCAGCGGCGTATCTATGTGTATGTGTGCGTGTGTGTGCAGCTTGACTTAACTGAGTGACAGTTGTAGACAAGTTGCATTTCAGCACAAATGTTTGCATGTGCATTATATGAATGCGACGCTAAATGAATTTGCACCCACACACACGCACACAAACAAACACTCACTAAAACACACACACACTCACACACATGCAGACTGCAGAGTTGCAGTTGCATCTAGATAATGTCAGTGTGGCAACTTCGTTGTTGCCGCTTCACTGACTGCTTTGAATGTCAAGCAGCAAATGGTCGTGGAGAGGGCCACAAAATGCAGCTGCAGCATATCGTACGCGGCCGATGGCATAGTACTCCGTGGCCGCTTGGTTTGGTGGCCCGGAGCCAGACGGCAGACATGCTGGCAGACATTTAAGTGCCAACCTTACGCTAATTACCGGAAGATATTAACACTTGTGCGCCACCAAAGCAGCTGCAGCGGAAATGTACTCAATGCCTGGCATTGACTGGACCATGATGACCCTGTGCACTTGCTGATTACGAATGTTATCAACTGCAGATAAGACAAAGTGCGGAGTATTGTAGGAATCCAAGCGCGGCTTGTACAACTTTTGATGATGTGCGGCAGTTAAGTGGGTTTTGTCTACCTGAAGGAGTAACTAACTGCAAAATAGTTCGTTGGCCTGGGATAAACAGAGCGCGACTGTACTTTTTCCAATGGACCAGAAGAAGCCAAAAAAAGAAGATGAAATACCAAACGCCTTGGCAGCGTTGAGGAAGCATACTCGCCTCTAAACCGAAAGTTCGGTGGTTCCGTTCTACCCACCAGCACAGGTGCATTTGTGTAGCAGTTGCAGAGCTAATAAATAAATATACTCAACTTAACTAGAAATATCTGCCGTCGTTCGGATTCGGATTCATTGAAGATTAACAGAGCACTCTTGCATGAAGTATATGCTGCACTTGTAGGTGACCACCTACCCAACTGGTAGATCTTTCGATGTAGTGACTATGTTGAGATAAGTTTGGTAGAGTGATATTTCAATCCACATTTTGATTTGCCATAGTAAATTAAGAAGAGTAAGCTTGAGATCAGAACTGATGGGACGCTTAGTCCTTGGGCTGGATACACGATGCACACTGAAGACACTTTTATAAGAAATGCAGTCAGACTCGTTGTGTGATTAAGGTGAATCTTATCAATTATTTCAAGCTTCGATGTTTGAAAACCTAGTGAGTTTACGAAGTTCTAGTAACTAGATCTAATTTGGAACATTTAAATGAAATACTAAGAGTGAGTCAAGTCAAATGAAATCTTTAAACCTTTAATATCTGTGTTCTGCAAAAATTCGGATGCCAAACTACGTATGTTTCTAAGCGAGCGGTCGGGTTAGAGTTTGGTATTGAAACCCTTGCCGACTACTCCGACTCGATTTCAAAAAAAACTAAACAAAAAAGTTCATTTCCGCATGGAAAAAAGTAGACACAGGAATTGCTGGGAGTGTCGGGAATTAGTTCATATCCTGTGCAAAATTAAGCAATACCTATATACAAACATTTCACAGCTCGCTCCTTTTTTACAATTTCAATCAAACAATTCCAACGTCCAACTAATAACCTTTAAACCCATTTTATTACCCATTGCAGGAGGGCAAGCGTGGCTATTTGGAGGGTCTGGCAGCGCATTACAGCAAACAAATCAATATGCCCTATGAGGATGTATTGGACTCTATCGAACATGTGCGCGTATCCAAATGGAAGGAGCGTCATGTGCGCATTTCTACGGGTCATACGCTCACGCGACGTTCGGCCGGTGCCAGTGGTGCGGGTGGACTGGTCAGCTCCTCGGTGATGCCCACGAGTCATAGTCAGCCGTTATATGTGCCTGGAAAGTATTTGGTAAGCAGCGCAAAAGGGCGCCATTTTTATGACCCAGTTGAACTTTGACTTTTTTACGGCTGGACGGCTTTTACGACTACGGGCGCATTTCGTTCGCTGCCGCCTAATAAGTTTGCCTTAACTGAGCTCTAATTCATTTGGTTCGTTTGTGCCGGACGGTACTTTTCGTTTATTATTCATGCAGCCATCAAGTTGTCTGTCCAACCGTGAGGAGAACGAGATCTACAGCTATACGCAGAATGATTTGGCAAATCGCATGGCGCGCAATGCAATTGACTCCAAGTCGGCGTTGAATTTGAATGGCATGCAACACAGTTATCCTGGCGCTCGCACCAATTTCTTTTACGACTTTTCGGCAACAGGTAATTGAATATGCAAGCGACTCCTTACTCCCCACTTATGCACCACACTCCTTAGTATTTCGCGTATCCTTTTCTTAGCAGTTTGTTGACTGTTTGCTTTTTATGGCTTTTAATTCAATTAAATTGGTTTGCGCTTAAACTTTGTCTGTCTGGCGAGGATCTCTCGCTCTATGCCTACGCCTATATACCTATATCACCCATCCTACTGCACTTCCGCCATTGCACTACTCTGTCGCCCATTTTGAGCTACTTTTCATTTGATTTTTCTCATTCTCTTTTCATAGAGGGCCGCAATAAGCACAAGCAGCGCCGCACGGTCTTTGCACGATTCTTGCAGGGTCTGAGGCAGAGCGGAGATGAGCTGAATGCAACAGAAGGCATGCAACTAAAGGTGAGTTAAGATTAGAGTTGTTGGAGTGGAGAAAAATTAGCCATGCTTTGGGCACGGTAATTGCTGCTTATTAAGAAATAGTTTTGAAAATGTTCTCAAGTGCCTAAAAGTAAAGGACCTGTAAGTACAAACTCATTCACAGCTCATCTCAGGAATTTTATTTTTTAGCTCTTTTTAGGCTTGTTGGTTGTTTATGGATTCTATAAGTTTGTTAGTTTTAATATTTAGTGAATAATTACTACAGCTGCTTAAGTTGTTTGCACCGAAAGAATAGTTTGCTATGGAAAAGAACTATTGTACTTCGCAGTAGGAAGTTGAAGGTACAGTTGACAGAGTCCATATAAACTTTTGTATAACTCGCTAATCATCGGGAATATCGGATGTGCGATAACATCCATAAACACAAATATAAGTCAGTCTAGAATAATACAACGAGTTTGCCATCTCAATCGGCTCAAAGGAAAAGTCGCATAACTCTGACAATTTTCAACCGATCAACCGATCGCCATTACGGCTGAGGAACGTCTGATCGAGTACAACTATAATCATGCTATACATCTCAAGAACGCGACGAAATAGTGTCGCTTTACATTGAAACTAATCGGTCAGTTCTGCTAAGCCAGCGTGCATATTGCCGAAAATATCGGGTTCGTACTACAACCAAAAGCGATACGATACGTCGCTTAGAATCACATTTTTTGAGCACGCGGCAGCGATAACCCTCATATTATCCACGAAACAAGTTCTCACAACCAGAAAGTGACTGTTTGGGCTGGTATTAGCTCGCAAACAATAATTGGGCCATTCTTTTTTAGTCCTAGTGAGACTATCAACGTCGATCGCTATAGGTGGATATAGTTGGCGCACCTGAAAAATGTTTGTTCCAACAAAAAGACGCTACATGCCAACTGCAACAATCGACTATATGCCTTGGAAATTCCCGGCACGAGTTCTATAAAAAACGGAGATATCATAGACATATCATAAAGATTCCCTGATTTGACACAACTAGTTTTCTTTTGTGGGGATTTTTAAAGAGCAAACAAGCCGAAGATCAGAAAAAGTGCTAAAAGACAAAATTCGAACTGAAATAGCAGCTATGTCGGCCGTGTTGCTTGTGAATATGATGGAAAACGCAAAAAAATAGACCGATATGCTATGCGTAATATGACCCCCTTTCGTCAATGTTATTTTTTGAAAAACGTCCAAACAAAGGCTAAGATGATTTATAGCGTTCCAATTAATAAATCTGTATTTATATATTCGGAATAGAATTTGTTTTTTAAATTTATTATTTGAGCTTAAAAGTTGATTAGGAATAGTTCTAATTATAGGATTTATGGTATTTTTAATTTTAATGCTCGCAAATAAATTTTTTGCGAAATTCTAAATTTTAGTTGGAAAATTAATTACAAACTAAGTCCTATTTATGGGATTTATGGGATTTCTTAAACTTGTAAGCTTGTAATAATAATCAAAATACGGTCGCTATAAGCTTTCCAGTCGAAAATTGCGCTTTTGACTTTTTCAGTGCGGTCAACAAAGCCTTCTCCACCTAATTGTTGGCCCAACTCAATAAGCTGTAAAAACTCTTACTCCAAAGATGCGCGTAAAACGAGCTACTGGTACTATATTCCAAATCTATATCCCGATGTAATCAAAATAAACTTAAAGACCACAAAGAATGTGCACCGAAAGCTTTTAGTTGGGATATAATTAAGTTTCATTGTGTGCTGCACTCTG
Organism: Chymomyza procnemis; assembly: GCA_035046065.1. Taxonomy (NCBI): domain Eukaryota; kingdom Metazoa; phylum Arthropoda; class Insecta; order Diptera; family Drosophilidae; genus Chymomyza; species Chymomyza procnemis. The sequence goes on from JAWNOJ010000026.1 coordinate 4,516,921, forward strand.
CTTATCCTTTGCATCGTCTGCTCTTAAGCCTGTTATCAGTTTGTTGTCTACAAAGTCCTTTCTCTGGCATTGTTTGCCATAGTTTGTCAAACTCTTCGATACCCAAATGGCAAACAATCGGGAACAAACGCACCCCACCGCTGAACAGCCAGCCCGCTGTCAATACTTCAAAGCGAGGACAACTTTGGACAAGCATTTAACGTGGCTCAAATTTTTCTACATTTAACTTTTGAGTTGGCTGTCGTTCGGAGAGAGTGGTGCGAGTGGGAGAGCAAAGTAACCGCAAGCTACTTTAACTACGTTGTTTTTATAAAATTAAATTAAAATATATATAAAAACCACGGAAACCTAACAACAAAAACAACAACAACAACAACAAACATGCAAAGGACAATAAAACCGGAAACAAGAAAAGCAACAACAAATGCAGCAAAGTTATGCAAGTCTGCCCGGTATGAGAGTGAGAGACAAAAAGCAAAGCAGAGAATAGTGGGAGAGACAAGCAACAACAGCAATAACAGCAACAACAACGAAAAACTTTATCAAGGCTAAGCCGATAAAAGGCAATTACCGTTAATTGCGTTGCCTTGTGCGAGAGAGCAGCAGCAACAAAAATGACAACAACAAACAAGGCGCATAAAATAACAAAGAGCAACAGAGCCGTTGAGAGTGGGAGAGTGGAAGAACGGGAGAGTAGACGACAGCCAAGGCAAAGCGGAAGCTGAGTGGGAGCTTTTGTTTGGTCACGCATTGCAGTGCAACGTGAGTGCGGGCAGGAGAGTGTGCGAGCGCAGAAACAAACAACACAGCAGCAGGACGAGAGAATGAGAGAGAGTGAGAGAGGGAGAGTGAAGGACAATATCACGTTAAATTTGCAGCTTAGATGCAGCATGCAAATGGCCAGCAGTTTAGACCAAGATATGAACTGTCGATTGGCAGACGACAAGTGTGGGGTCGATGGGAGGGGGAGGGGGAGTGGGAGATAGGCAGAGAAAGTATCAGCAGGTAACGCCGTTTGGCAGAGTCATGGCGTGGAGAATGCAATAAAACGCACAGTGGAACAAATTTGAAAATACTGCAGGAAAAAGATGAATGGAAATTTCGATAGAATCATTTTGAAGGAAAGCGTAATGGGTGGGGGTCTGGGATCGTGGTATAACCATTGAGTAAGCCGCTCTACTTCTACTACACTTTTAGAACTTTCTTCTCTTATAAATAGTGGTTTTTCGAAACAGAATCAAGATGATGATCTACTAACGTAAGTAAAGCCTTTGACAAATGCACCAATGCTGTTGTTGAAACCACCGAACTTCCTATTTAGAGGGGAAGTACACTACCAAAAACGCTACCATAGTCTTCTCGTTTTCAAACTGTCAAGTTTGGATTTTCTCTCGCTTCTTTTAAACTGCATATTATCTTATCAGAAAGTAATTTTTAGGATTGTGATCAATTCAGATGATTAAAGTCACATCAGGGATACCGAAAGGTAGACATTTGGATACTTTGCTTTTTAATTTATTTCTAAATGACCTTCCTCAAGTTATATCGTATTCTCACAACCTTATGAAGGCAGTTGACTTTAGAGTTTGTATGGCCTATAACGAGACTAGTAAAAATTTACTTTTTCAGACTGATTTTGAAAGCATGCAGCTATGGTTACTTAGAAACCAGCTGCATCTTAACATATCAAAATGCAATGTTAGGACGTTTTATCGTTGTGCCCCATATTTTTGTGCTGCTCTTTAGGCACTTTTACCTTGCAGCTTATCCATAGCGTCTCCAACGTGTGTGTTTTGTTTGATCGCAAACAAATTAACAATATTTGTAAATAAAGTTAGAGGGGCTCTTACATTTATTAAGCAGCGGTCCAAAGAATTTAATGATTCTTATACAGACAAACATAGTCCGTATAATTCTTGAATATTGCTCTTGCGATTGGAGCCCTCAATACCAACACTACCAGGAATTAATAGAGTGTGTTCAATGCAAATTTTACGTATTTGTTTGCTCTTCATAAGTTTCGATTGCCCCCCTATACTTGTAGATTTCGCCTTACAAAATTACCTTCTCTACACTATCGTGGAACACGTCATGACATAACATGTGACATAATCTAATCAGAGTAACTCCTAACTTCCGACCGGTAGCACTACCATTTTGAAGATACAATTATGCATTCTACTATACTTTTCGCGCCTTATGCGCTTACTATTATAAGCTTTACGTTTTCCTATCTTATGAAATGACTTTTCAATTCATCTCTTTCTCTATCTTAATTCATTCGCCAAATCTTGCATCTTCGATCTTTTGGCTCCTGTTCTTAGAAGTTGTTCAAACTTTTATATTACCATACCTTCTGTTTTCATATTTTACTTTGTAAATCCGTAAATCCAAGTTCCTAGCCAGCGCCTGATGTGAAAGTTCACCCAACAACAACAAACGATATAGATTAGAATAAATATTTTTTAATTTTAAAATTATTTAATTATAGTATCAAATGCACTTAGTTGTACCACTAAATTAGTGATAAATAAAAAAAGATGAACGACTTGAAACTATAAATATTTTCACATAAGATGTCTCACTTTGAAAAGAAGATTTCAAAACATATTTCGAAGTATTTGAACATTAGAATGCGACACCTCATCCACTGTGCACGTGCGGCGGACATGTAAGCGGCTTGTTTGCCGAGAATGAGAAAAGTGAAGCGCGTTGACAGCGTAGAGTCCGTCCCGGATTTTGTTCATTTGCACCTTTGCGCGTTTTGCTCTTACTTCTTTATTTTCGTTGTCGTTTTTGGGTTTTTATTTCATTTCTTTTTGCGGTTTTTGTTGGTTGACGGTTTTGCCATTGGCTTTGTTGCTGTCAATGTGCATGGCGGTTGTAGGACTAGGAGGCGAACACACACACACACAGCGTCATGTCCTTCCTACACACGATTGTCCTTTTTTTTCGGCACCAACCGCATTTGTTTTTATTATTTCAGGCGTGCAAAGTGTTTTTGCAAGTTTTTGTGCTTGTCGCTATGACTTTTAGATCTCCCTTTTTTTTGGCTGGTATTTTTTGTGGTATTTTTTGGTATATTTTTTTTTTTTTTTTTGGTATGCTGCTCGGGAGTTTATAACTTTTCGTGTTTTATGCTTCTTTGGCTTTTGTTGTGGTTGTTGTTGTTGCTGTTGTTGTTGTACGTCTTTGGTGTTCATTTAATATTTAAGCGCAATTTGCTTCCGCTCTGAGCGCTGCTGTTTTTGACTGGGATGCGGTTCCGGGGTACCAGCACTCTAACCAACCAGCGGACTACTTTGTTTTGTGGTCAATTTTCAAAATGACTTGAACTAAGCACTCGCTGCACAGCAGCAGCTTCGGCTTTGGAATGTTTTTTTGGTGACAATTGTGCGCAGTGAGTGTCCTGGCCTTCGACTTTACTTCTTTTGTGTTTTAAGCAATTTTGTCCTTTGGCACTCATTACCTTTTTTTATTTTATTTTTTTTTTTGATATGCCACAATGCTGCTTTAGTTGTTAGTGCTGCTTGCAACAGCTGCTGCCATCTGCTGCTGACTTTTGGTCCAACCCCTCCGCCCCCCTGGTAAGGTCAAACCCCTAACCAGCAAGCACATGGAACTCGGGTAGAGTCTGTGGCCTTCTGGTTTTCCGTTTGGCTTCTGCGTGGCACTCATTATGCGGTCTGTTGCGGAAATGTTGCTTTAGGGAAATTCACTGTTGGTCTTTCATTATATTTGCTAACCGGACTTTTCATTTGACAATTTCATTTGAACTTTTGTTTTCAAGTCTTACCAGACTTTACCTATTTAACTAAGCACCAAGCATAGTTTTGGTGCTTTATTTTTATTTATTTTTTTTTTTTGTGGCATTTTTAGCTTGGCTTTTGTTGTAAGGTGTCGATTTGTTGTTGTTTTGGTTCTGCCGAGTGCACTCGACCTGTAGTAGTGCCTGGAGCGCTTCACAAATATTATCTACATTTTGCAAAATGTTGTTGACTGTACTTAATATTTTTTACCTAATTCTCTTTGCAGACGAACGAGCGTTTTAGATGCGCCACCATGAAGCGACCCGAACCACATCAGGATTTCGAGAAGACTATACAACGCGTAAATATGACTTAAGCGAATATATTGTAGAATGTTTTTTAGTTTTTATCTTGTATAAAAGATGATGAAAGATTTGTGAGATAAGATGCTGGGAAATAATGTAGCTCATCTTGGCGATTACAACAAACAGTTTTCCCCTTTAAACAGTTTTTATTTATTATGAATAGAAATTAGATGAAAGATTTCACAGATAAGATGTAGAAAAATAATGTAGCTCATCTTCGCGTTGAAATATTTTTTAGTTACTTCTTTGGGCAAAACCAACAAGCTGTTTTTATTTATTATGAATAGAATATCATCTCTTTTCGAACACAATGTTGCCAAATAAGGTAGCTCATCTCTGCGATTTTAGATTTTTCAGATTCTTTTTAGGCAAAACGAAACAGTTTTCATTTATTATGAATAGATAATGAAAGACTTCAGAGATAAGATGTTGAAAAATAAAGTAATATCTCGGCGATTGAATAATTTGCAGTAACTTGTTTAGACATTATAAGTTTTTTTTTATTTATTATGAATAGAAAATAGATGACATATTTCGAACATAATATATAGGGAAATAATTTAGCTTATCTCGGCGATTACACATTTTTCAGATATTTCAAAGATTTCGGAGATAAGATGTTGGGAAATAATGTAGCTCATCTCAACGTTTAAATATTTTTCAGATACTTCTTTAGCCAAAACCAAAATTTACAAAGTTGATCAAAACGTTACCGGTAGTACCACACGATTTGAGTAATTTTTTGTTAGGTTTGCCACATTTCTCAGCGACATTCTATGAGATTTTCAGTTGAAATTTGTAAAAGTAATGTTGTCAGTGATTATACAATCTCAGTTTTGGAATAGAAAGGGAATTGAATTTGCGACAAAGGATTTGCATTGAATTTTGCGTTAAAATTGGTTTCAATGGTGCGGCGATATTGAAAATGTTAGAAAAGTGTTGCGTCAATGATACTCTACGGCAAGCTGTCGTATATCAGTGTGACGAACGTTTCAGCATTGGCCGTGAGTCCTTGAACGCTAATGAATGCAATGGCAGAGCAACGACATTCAAAAACTGACAAAAATATACAAAGAATTATAGAATGGCTGACCGTAGATCATAAATTAACAATTAGAGAGATGGCATAGCAGTTCCTTGCTGTTCCCTACTTAGTTACATTTTTCACATAATCCCACTCATAATTGCATATTTTCTGAATTCTTTACAATTTATTCCACAGCTCAAGACACAGAAAGCAGCTCAGAAGAAGCCCGCAAGTGCTCCGCTGGACATAAGCTTACATGAACGCCAGAAGGAGGTGGCTCATACACATGTCAATGAAATGCCCTTGAATAATTATACAAAGCATCCCTAGGATACGGCCACCAGCATAGATGCTGCATAAGATTTATACATGTAATAATTAACACGTTATATACCAAGTTATAAAAACTCTTATATATATATATTATACATAAACTCAAGTTATATAAAGTTTTTAGCATGTAATTAGAAAAAAAATCCGTGATACACATGTTAAGCGAGCAAAAATACGAATTTACGATTAGCCAAACGGAACTTAGGTAATATATTATATAATAGTAGAGTACTAAGTAGTCGCTAAAGTACAGTTGGCGCTCGTCAGAATAGAATTTTGAAAGTTTGTAAAATTTTTCATTTTGTTGTTGAGATTATGAAATTATGCGCCTTAAATTCAGTGAACTAGTTCAACGTTTTGCGCAACATAAGTGAACTAGTGCAACAAAACGGGAATACCAAAATGAACTAGTACGGAAATCAGAATTTTGTAGCCATAACTTTGCACTTTTGATAAAAATTTTGCAACTTCAATTAAAGTTTCGTTGGAAAACGAAAACATGTCAACAAGCTTTAAAAACATTTACTTTAATTTTGAGAACTCGTTTAAATTAAACTTTTCTTTGCATAAATTTGCAACAACTGTTCAAATTTCCGTTTAAATTTCGTTTGATTCTTGTTTGCTTTCCAACTTGCGAGCGCCCGCTGTACGTAAAATACAAGTGATAAGTTGAGGGAATGATAAAAGCAGCATGGACGAGAAAACAAACAATCAAAGAAAGCACTTCGAAAATACCAAAAACACCAAAACACACCAAACATTACTGAACTTCTATTTGGAACTATTCAACCTACAAACTCAAACCAATCACACAAAACTCCGAAATCATGCATCTATTTAAGTTTGAAATCAATCAAGAAATGTGAAAATTGTTGACAACAAGCGAATATCCAACACGAAACTCAACGCGCGCTTGATACAAAAATCAACACGCATAGGTACAGACACACACACATACACACACTATCATTTGTACACTGAAAGAAAATGAGGGAAAATCTAAATCGAGAAAAAAAAAATTTTGATTGAAATAGAAAGTAGTGAAGAATAGGGGTTCCTAAAATGACACCAGCAGCTTCCTTTTTTCCTTAATCCTACAAGCTGCCCTATTTTCCACGAGAAGAAACATAGAACAGCCGAACTTGTACACATAAAAATGTTTTTCTTTTCTCTCCTAAGTTTTTGTCTCAAAATGTGACAGATGAAGTATCATAAAAATCTTTTTTTTCGCAACTTCTACTTCACTTAACAAAATTCGGAAAAAGTAAGCTTCATTAGAATCGCAAACATCCTGCACTGGTTTTTGATTATAATGCAACATAAGTCTTCATTACAAATTGCCAGGAGGCTGGGCAAAATTTTTCAATTTTCCTGTTAATCAGAACAAAAAATACATATAATTATCTTCTTTTTTACGGAAATGAAATCAACCAATTCTACTTCCTTCTTCTCCTTTTAAAGAGTTTTCTGGTATTTGTAGCTTATAGGTGGGTATTATAAAGTATGTCTCAGGAATTTTTGAAAGCCATTAGAAGCTGGAATTTATTACTTGTGCCTTAAACATGAAATACGAGAGGCTATAGCTACTTTAGTAAGGAAGTATTTATGAATGTTGCAAATCTATTCAAATATACAGGAGCTAATAATTAACCAGAAATCCAATACAAATTTCATTTGTTAAGTTCAGAAAAGGCAATGAGCTTATAAATGACAGGAGTGACAAAAGTCTCCCTTTATATTATTAAATTTATTATAAACTTATTGAAAACTCGAAACTTGTATATTTTTCCAACTATAGCCTAGATAAAACATATCTGACACTCTATTATTTACTCTGAATTATTTCGAAAGCGATTAATTTTTTTGATGTTCAGATTCGGCTATAAACTGTAGGTCTTTATTCTCTTCGAACAGCGATTAATAGAGATATCTCTAAAGTCGTAAGTGGTGACCATAGTCAAAGGCATTACATTTTTTTTTTAAAGTTAATGTTACTTGCCCACTAACTAGTTATTTGCTTTATACTGATGTCTTTATCCTTAACTAATTTTCCACTTGATTTTTAAGATGGAAGAATTCTCTCTTCTTTGGCAATATTAGAAAGACTCGTTATAAGGAAGCTGAACAACATATTGCAACGAGAATAATTTAAAAAAAATTTAGTGACTGTTAAAATCACTCGACGAAATCGCTAGAATTCGAAAATATTTAAATTAAGCGAGCAAACGCCATCCAACTATCCTCACTATGTGATTTCTTCATTGCTGCGTCTTTGGGTTGATGATCTTACTTCCTTAAAAGTGGAAATTGGCGACCTTTCCCAGAGATTAGAAGATCCTTAGTAATTTAAAGTCACCTTCAATTTCCATCATTGATTTTTTTTTTAACATTTTGTCGCTTTCTTGCAGGAAATATTTTTTAAGTTGCTTGAGTTCACTTCAAAGCTGGTGCTGAACGCTTGTCTTTTGCCTGGTTTGTAGAATTAAGAATCGTACTTGATGACAGTACTAAAGAGTACTGAAAACAATTTGCTTTTTTCTTATCTTAACTTAAAATGATTTTGATTCAAAGGAAATAATTTATTGATGTGTTGGAAGCTATGTTATTTTGTGGATACTCATCGAACCATTTGGAGTATTCGATAAAAGCAGTCCTACCGACGGTCTTGAAAAACGCGCATTTCATTTCAACTGATGCCCAATTTGACCAACTTTCAGCGCAATCTTTCCCTCGATTACTCATTACCCTTACTCCTAAAAATCCCACACTGCGCAATGCTTGTCGTTGTGTAGATTTGAGAAGCGTCCTTGATTCAAGTTACTCAAGTCCATATAACGTTTACGATTGTCTTGTTGATGTTACCAAAGAATTGACGAATCATCTCGGAAAGAAAAGAGAAAATCTTACCAAACTAAGTCGGAACTTGTTCTCATTTTAATAAACAATTGATATGAAGGAAGGAAGCTAAAAAATACTCCTGTCGCCATGCCACATTCCATTTCAACTGAAGCTCGCTCAGCTTTCATTGTAATTCATCCCTTTATTGCTCACTATTGCCCCTCCCAACAATCCCACACTGTTTGCGCTTAATCCCATCAGGCTTAGCCTGTCCTTAAATTCTCTCAGTGTAGCAACTGAAATTTACTGTTGCATGGCTTGCAACATGGCGGCCTGGCGCATAGTTTGCCAGCGCCAAACTTCCGTTAACCGCAGACAACACATAAACCCAGGGAGCGAGAGAGTGAGTGAGAAAGCTAGCGAATGAGCGCCCAGTTCCGGACAATTGGACCAAAGACAGCTGCCATGGCATTTCCGTTTCAACTTTGCCATGAAGCTTTGCCTGCCATCTGGACAAACACACAACAGACAGCGATTGCGACAGCGGCTGGGAGCTAGCGAGCCAGCCAGCGAGCCAGCGAGCGACTGCATCGATTTTGGTCTTTGGTTTTTGAGGCTGCGGGCGTCGAAACAGCACTCACTATACGGGATAACGTTTCCCCACATAGCGTTCCAACGTAGTTGCCTTTTTTGCATTTTAATTGCATGTTGCGCACAAAAGTATGCAATGAACTTGCTTGCGTCCTGCTTCGTTGCTACAGTTCAAATGCGATTTGCATTTTTTCCCCCCCTTCCCCATTGCGCCACGATTTTTGCAGCATTTGAAAATTCGCTTTTAATTTTGTTTGCATTTTTGGCCAAAAGGCATATAAAACTATCGACAACGTGCAATCGTGCAACATTTTTCGAGTATGTGTGCGCTTGCAACATGGTCAGCGTGCTGCATAAATAGCTAAATTCGCATACAATTTGTGTCGTGGCGCTTAAAGGATCAAGTTGAGTTTGAAGTATCGTTATTGTGGGCAACATTGCGCCAGCTGCATTTCTTCATAGAGAACGAGATACTTGGCTGCTTTATTGAACTGCCAAATTGAAACATTTAGTTGCTACGTGAGCTCATTTTGTCGCTGTGTGTGGGAGTGTGTGTGTGTGTGAGTGTGCGCGCGTGCGTGTCTCGTTTCCGTTTCCGCTCTGGCGCAATTCACACCGCACACGCACACGCACACGCAGACAGAGACAGCCACAGACACAGTTGGTCGCATTAAAGTGTTGCCAAACAGCAATTAGCCAAAGTAGTGAAGCTTTTGTGGCAGCCAAAAAGTTTTTGCTGTGCATTTGCTTGGTCCAATGCCAGCAGGTTGAGGAGGACTCCGACCTCCCACTGCGAAATGAATTCTGCAGCGCCATGGACGTGTTAGTATCACTACTAACACCAATGGGACTTGCTATTTGCTGCAATTCTGCAGTACTGCGGACCTGTACGTGGCAAACCAAATATCGGGTGTTCGAGTAGTACAAAGCAGGCCATTATATTTTTTGAACGCTTCAATAGTCATAGAATGATACGATTTATGCCAAATGTGCGCCATTTTGTTGGATTACTTTTTGCCATTTTATAGATAATTTTTTTATTCCTCTCTCATGGAAGCCCTTCGTCCTATTGGCAGTCGAACTTGATCTTATACAGAGTATATTTAACGCTTCATGTGATATTGCTGTCTTAAAACCACGGTGTTCAAATATCCTGATTTTACATATAACATAGTGAGTCTGATACAATGTGCCAACTTACGACCCTCAGAGCTATCAGCCGAAGTCGATTTTTCTTCGTTATCAATTCGGAACGCATACTGTCGGGTGTGCATTCCCCCCTGGGTTTGGAGCGAAGTGTTTCTTTCAATTCTTCTGTTTTATGGGCAACAGCAATTGGTTGAGAATGCAACTACACGTTGAGCCGACATGACTCTACCCGCGATTCAGGTATCAACCACAGCCGCAACGTTACTCCTACTAGGAGGCCGATCTCAATGAGCATGCTTGGACCATGCTCAAACCGTGGTACCGAAATGCAGGGCTCGGCAACCCTACCCTTTGAGTGCCAACAGACTCGAATTGGGGGGCACATACGTCAGTTTTGGCTAAAAAGCCTGGGACTGGTTATACGTTGGCAAAAAGTTGAGACATTCAATTGTCACAAGGTTCTTTTGAAGCGAATTTGCACCAGCAAGACTGATTGCCGTGGAGAGGAACAGCTGGTAATCACTTGGCGCCACTGCCGAACTAAAAGGTGGATGCCTGAGAACCTTCCAATCTAGCTCCTGAAGCTTTAAACGAATCACTATCGGTGTGTGTGACCTGGCGTTGGTATGATTGACCACAATTCCTTGTGGTTGCTTGCTTCTGACGGTCCAATTGTTGACATTACAGTTTAAAGTTTTTCCGTATGGAAGCAGCTCATAGTAGATATTTGCCCTGCAAATCTCGCCAAACATACAGTAAAGCCTTCCCGGCCGTCAATCCTGGCTAGATCAAGGTTTCCGCCGACTCACCGCATACCGAGCACGATCGTTTTTGCTTGACGTTGTCTCAAGTGATCAACTTTTCATCGCCAGTCAACACTGGCTCTTCCCTTTGAATGACGATTATCGTGGGAGTGATTAAATACCAAGATCCTTGTCATAAATGACGGAATCACAGCCAATATTTTGAATGAATGACCTTTGATATCATATACAATTCTTCACTACGACGTATTCGTACTAGAAATATTAAAACGAAAACCTATTTACCTACCAACTGTCTCTATCGAGCTTGATGCATTCCGCTATCATCAGACATAATTCTTCTGTGATAGACTTTCATTATTTGACTTATGTCGGATTATAAATTGAAACCTATTGTAACCTTAACTCTAGGATTCTTTATGAAATGAAATATCATAACAAAAAAATTAATAACTTGCTGTCTCTAGCGGGCTTGCTCCACTCCATTGCCATCTGACAAAACTCTTCTGTACTAGACTTACATTATATATCTTTTGCCAGATTATTAAAATAAAATCTTTAGAACCTAAAGTCTAGAATTCTTCATAAAATTAAATATCAAAATAAAAACTTATTAACCTACCAACTGTCTCCAGCGGCCCTGCTGCTCTTCGCTATCACCAGACATTACTCTTCTGTTCTGGACTAGGGTTCTATATCTTATGCCAGACCAATAGTAACTCTAAGATTCTTCATAAAATAGAATATCATCACGAAAAACCTATTATTAACCTACCTATGATCTCTAGCGGGCCTACTTCTCTTCGCTGTCATCAGACGTACCGCGTGCTATTCGAAAACATAAAAATTATGAGAGGCTTGTCTCATAATATTTTTGAGTTACCAGTCTAGGTATTATTGCTTTATTTAACGAACTCAACTGTACAATAAGGCTCTGAGGTTAGGGTATGAAAAGGTAGCAATTGACACCAACGAAGAACAGTTCTTCTCAATCAAACCTGTCAGTAATTAAATAATCTTCAAAAAGTTTCATAAAACTAATCATTTTCTGTTCTTTTGTAGATACTTCAATTTTTATTGGAAATTCATGTGTCACATTTAAGGGGTCAACTGCTGCTGTTTTAAGGAAATATATTGTTCTGTTATTGTATGAAAGAAATTTAGGGTTTGTCATGAAAAAGTGTTGGTCAGCTGCACTACTTGATCAAGAGGCTACAAACAATGTCCCACAGCAGTGGCAATTTACGCTGGGTACATGCAGTGCGGACTGCAGCAAAAAATCCGCCATTTTCAAACAAATGCGTGCTTGGGGTTCGTGTTGCGTTTTGTTGACATTTTAAACACAAATTAAATTCTCTCTCAATTTTTGATTTTGCTTCATCATCATCATCAGAATTGCAACTCTCTGCTTTAATTTTGAATGCCTTATTATTATTTTTTCTTATTAATTAAACAATAAAATGCAATAGTTTTACAATAAACAAACACAAAATAGCAATAAAATTTAAGCCAACCAGCAATAGTGAAATAATTCGCAGTCAATGCGACAAAATAGTAATAGACAACAAAATGCAAACAGTGAAAAAAAGGTGAAATTAAATATAGAACAATTAACTATTTAAAAAAAATAATAATATTAATCAATAAAATACAAAATAAATTATGCAATAAACAAAAACAAGAACTACAGTAACAACAACAGCAACAAAAACAAAACCGAAAAAGGCAGTGAAGTGTAAAATTATATATGCCAGTAGAAAATAGTTTTTTTATTATTATTATTAACTTTAAAATATTTATTGTAAAATTTATTGTAAATGTAATGTAGCACATAGAGGGTGCTTTTTCTTTGGTGCGCAAGAATTTCAATGAAATTTACAAAATTTTGTTAACTGTTTGGTAACAAATTTGAAATTTAAATTTGTTTTTAAGTTTTTAATTATAATAATATAATTATAATAATTCAATGAAGTCAAATATGATGATGGTCAGAAATGAATTCCTGCGCGTTTTTTTGTGGGATTCGTAGAAATTGCGATGACCCAATGCTAAGCTAGTGTTTTTATATCAAGTTTAAGTAAAAACAAATAATTTTAAGTTTTAATTAGAAAACTATTTCAAAAACAATATGGTTTTATGTACAATTTTTCGAAATATACCTTGCTTTCAATATTGATATTTTATAAGAAATTTTATAAGTTTTGTTGCTTGAAAACTTTAGACATATATTAGTTCCGATATGTTTTGGCCACAAATACAAGAATTGCACTTGGAATTCCAAAAGTAACCGACTTCGCAGTCCGGCCACTTATACGGGACTGATCTTTTGGGTTACATTAGTGGTTCACTTAAAAATTTGTTAAAAATTAGAAATTTTATAAGTTTTGTTGCTTGAAAACTTTAGACATATATTAGTTCCGATATGTTTTGGCCACAAATACAACAATTTCACTTGGAATTTTACTGCGAAAGAATATATGGATATAGGGAACACGCAGCTGTTAGTAAGTTATATAGAAAGTTCTATTAAATTCTACACAAGCAGCTTGTTTACAGCAAAAGAACTCAAAGTGATCTTCCCCAAATATTATTTATGATAAAAGTTACTTAAAGGCTAACTTAAAAAGCTAATTAATACGTTTTTATTATGACATATAGTATCAAGAGCAACAAAATCCTTACAGTTGATAAATATCTGTTATTTATTTTTGACGATTCCAGGTGTTTCGTTCTGAACCATTTGATTCATTCGTTTGAAATCCTTCAAGTAAAAATAACAACAAAAATTTTAAAAGCTGCTGATCGTTTGAAACAGATGTTTTTTATGAGAACTAACCATTAAAATCCATAGAAAATTTATTCAAAATCTATTGCGAAGCTACAAAAAAATCACCCGCTATATATAAAAAAAAATCCCTTTAAAATAAAAATAAACTATGTTAACTTAAAAGCTGTTTCATTTAAAGTTAAACTTTTGAAAACTAAAAAGTAAAATCAAAACAAAGTTACCAAAAAAGCACCCTCTATGTTTAAAAAAAATCTGAACCGCTTCAAAAATAAACTAAGCACTTAAAACCGCTTTTTGTAAACAGTCAAAATTTTATTAAATCTAAAAGTAAACTCAATTTTAAGCTACAAAAAAACACCCTCTATTTAATAAACGCTCTAAAAATAAACTTAATTTAAGTTAACTTTAAACTGCTTTTTGCTAAAGTCAGTTTTTATTACCAACTAAAACAGTAAAATCAAATTTCAAGCTAACAAAAAAAGCACCCTCTATAGCATTAATTTAAGCGTAAAAAAGCAACAAAATGGCAGCCATAAAGTGTAAAATATTAAGTAAAATAAAACAAATAGCTTTGTTGTTTAAATGTTGCCACACACAAAAACACCCCCTCCCCCACACACACGTCCCCACCCACTCAAAGCATATTTACAAAATATATTAAAATATTTATACGCAAATGAAAATGTTTTTTGAAATGAAGCGAATAAAATTTATTTACAAATTTTTTATTTATATGCAAAATATATATTTTCAAATAAAAACAAAATGTAAAATGCCAACATATGAGAAATGTCAAGGCATAAACAATGAAAAATAAATAAAAAATAATACATATTTATAGTGCAGTGTTGGAAAATTGTAAATTTAAAGTGTTGCAAGTTTTACGCCTTGTTGGGGCTCGAGCCAAAAGGACGAAATGTTAAATAATTTATGTATAAGCCAATTGAAGTAAATAAATCAATATATACAAACAAAGCTATTGACATTGGGGCTAAGGTAAATATTATTTAATAATAATAAAACATTTGCCAAGTTTTAAGGCCATTAGCTGTAAGCCAGGCTTAGACATAAGGATATTCTGAGGATACATTTATGCAAATGTAATAAGCATAAATTTTGATTAAAGAAACGAGGAGGTGAGAGAGAGAGGGGGAGTGGGACAGGGAGTAATTTGCAATTTTCCACTCAAGTACACATATTTTTGGCTCAGAAAATCAATCCTGCTCACAAGGATAATAATATGTGAAACAATCAAAAAAAAGCAAACTTGACATGAAAAGGCTATTAAATTGTGTTCAGCAATTAAACATAACAGAATCCATATATATATAGCAATATTTAATTATTTACTAAGCTCTACATAGCATATAGTAAGCAAGCATAAATAAATCATAAATAAATCAAAAATAAATAAATAAAGTTTATATTTTTATTAGCTTAGTCGATGTTCTACACAACAAACAATATTTACAATCAAAGTAGCACTAAGTCCACACAACGGTATGCATATATCCGATATATCCGATATATATATATATCTGAAATATGTTTTTATATATTTACACTGCATGCATTTTCATTTACATATTTGTCAAAATGTTTAAGTAAATATACCATAAAAATATTTATATAAATAAGAAAAAATATTTTACAATAAATTCTATGCAATAAGAAAACAACGAATTTTATGCAATCAAAATAAATATGTTCATATACTTGGAGATATACTAAATATATATATAAAAAATATTACTTATGTATTGTACTATATTGAAATTGAAAATTTACATAAATTTTAAATAAATATTTAGCAAACGTAAATTGATTGTGTGCGTGTGTGTATTTTGTTTTTATATAAATATTTACCCAATGCTTAGAAAATATTGAAAGTGAATTTAGTTTTGGCTAAAGTTTGCAAGCGCTGAAATGTTTCCCGTCTAGCACAAAGACAATTATTAATATTTTATTTTATTTTATTTATATTTATTTTTAACTAGTATAACAATAAGCAGTTGAAGAAAAGCTAAACTGACTTGAAATTGTTATAAGGAAAAATAAGAATACAATTTTAACTGTGTTTTTGTTGGGATTTTTTTTTAAATTCCTTATTATTTCACTTGGGAACTTAAGCCCTCTGCCAGAACCTTCCATGGAACTTTCTTTGTGGCGTCTGTTTAGCTTTATTCTATGTTGTGTTCGACTGAGCCAATTCTTGGAGGATGGATCTTGTTCAGGTTGTCTTGAGTCTTCTGATCCGCATGCTGCTTTGGCGATTTCAAGAGTGAAGAGTGATCCAACTTCGGCGGTTGGTTTTTGTGATTTCTTGTGACCAGTTACCACCACTCAGCATTGACTGCTCTGCATTCTTCTAGTGGTAGGGTTGCGACATGTCGAGTTTTTTCCGAAAAACAGGCGACCATTTGTTTGGAAGTGCGACAGCATTTATTGGATTTTGCTGTTCGTGACACCCTTACTGTCCACTGCTGTTTACTTTCGGGCTCACACGTGTAAATCCTTGATACATCCACCTATCACGATATAGTGTTTCGACGTGTATTGAAGTAAGGTGATGGTGTTTTTGAGCATTTCTATCGACGCGAGCCTTGTTTTAAGCGATTGACAAATCGTGTGGCATCCAATGTGAACACATTTTTTGACAGCCAAATACTTCTGCTGCTCCCATTAATGCCTAAGGTTGTCTCAATCTCACTATAGAGACACATGACGATCTTGCAATATTAGTTTGTGCACAGCAGCTATAATTTCCGAAACAACAACTGTCTTTGAACAACCTGCACGAAGTTCATCTTGGAGTGAACTACGAGCTCGGTTGAATTCGCCATACCAGCGATAAACACTGATCCTTGTTGGAGCTTCATCGCCAAAAGTTCATCCATGTTGCACTGTTTTTGAGGTAATTCAAGTCGAAAGCTGTAAAGAATGTTCCCGAAAATGTTCCCGATTTAATTTGATTAATTGGACGAGTTAAAGTGTAAACAACGCAAATAGCGCTCAAATGTCACAACGTTCTCAGTACGTATAATCTCAAAAATGCCAAACTTTATGAAAGAGCTGTCAATTGCCAGAGTCGGCAATCCTGAAATAAAAAAGGCAACTCTCGTTCAAAAAGGATATCTATTAAGAGCTATGCAAAGAGTACTGGCAGCTATAGTCTTCGCATGGCGCTGTTAAGAGAGATTCATCTGGGCAAGCAGTATCTGTTTGTTTGTGTCTATTTTCGTTTGCTAAGGAGGAAATCGTATAAATTATTAGATATTTCAATGATCATGCATATTTGTACCTATAATATGATAGTGCTAGAGTTCACAAACAACGAGTTACTCTGGATGGAATGACAATAGAAACTTTTTAGATTCAAAGAAACCGAGTGAGAGTTTATATAAAAATTACATGCCATGACATGTTCTACATTCATTCAGAGAAGGTATTTTTATAAGGCGAACTCTTCTACAAGAAACGGACGGCAATCGAATGGTACGATCTCAATTTAAACCTAAACAACAAGAAAAACAAATTATATTTAGCATATTTTTGAATATATTCTTATTCAATATTTCCTCAGGGTTCAGTATTCAATATTTTAAATTTTGATATTCCGAAATCCGCAAATTGTTATACTTTACAATTTGCAGACGATACCTCTATTTCCATATCATATTCGAGAGTAGGTGGAGTTGCTACAAAAATTAATGATTATTTGAATAAACTACGCTACTGGTACAATTGTAGGAAATTTAAGCTCAATGAATCTAAGACTGAACTAATTCACCTTATTGGCGATTGTAGGCAAGTTAAACCTCACAGACGGAAAGCCTTAAAAAACATGACGATCCAATTAAACAACGTAGCCATAGAAGCTACCAAAAGTATTAAGTATTCAGGCTTAACTTTTTCTGCCATACTGACAATTTTATTTCCAAATTTAATAATGCCAGGAAAGCCATGGCGAAACTTCTTTATAGTCAGTTAATAAATGTTAAATTCAAAAAGCTCCTGTATACGGTTTACCTCAGACCAATTCTAACCTACGCAGCAGCAGTGTGGACTATTTCGTCCAACATTTCAAGCTTTTTTTTTTAGAACATTTTTAGACCAAGAAACCAGTACAAATTCCACTCGAATCAGGTCTTATATAATACGTATGACTATGATCGGCTTGATGTATATTTATCTAAGCTTTCTATCAATTTTTACACCAAAAACAGCACGAGCACTAATTCGTAAATTAAAGATTTAAGCCAAATGTATAATATGACTACATTTATAACTTATTTTTGAATAACGAATTACAATACATATTTCTTTTTGAATAAATTACAGACAATTTTCTGAAGGTTTTTGGTCTTTCTGATATTTTACCAAGCTTAAGTTAAATTTGTGGACTATATTAATTAGTGTGCTCTGGTTTAAAAATTTGGAATTTTGTTGATTTAATTTATTTATTAATATGTAAGGGTACAACTAAGTCGAGTTGAGCTTAAGATTAGACAAGTCAAACATTAAAAAAATAAAAAAATTATGAAATAATAAATGATAACGAGGAAAAAATATAATAAAACTAAAACGTATTCCTAGCCTGATGGGTGAATTTTTTATAGATATGCACCGTCTTACATCTGGGGCTCGCCAGAAACTTGGATTTACAATTTAAAAGATGAAAGCAGAAAGTAGCATATAAATTTAAACATTTTTTCCAAATAGAAGCCAAAGAGCAGCGTGGACCAAGATAGGTTTTTATAGTTCATGATTGGTCAAAGAAGCTAGATTTGGGGAATCAAGATAAGATAGGATAGCAAACGATTAAAATATTAAAAATTGTTTTTGAACGGACTCAATCAACTCTTGACAATAACAACAGGCTATCTATATTTAATAGATCAACTTTCAGACCTCACCTACCAATGTATAGTGAGGCGCAATAACATGTCATTTGCTGTTTCTCTTTAAACTTAAGATCAGTTTTCTTTTTTTCTGTGATGATTATTGTAAGTACTCCATCTTTACCCTCTCACAATCACAGATCACATATATTACAACCACGTCTGTGGTTAATTGCTAATTGTTTTTTATGTTAATAAAACAATCAAAAAAAAAATCTTATTCAAGAAGTAAAAAAGTTTATTGAATGTAAAAATAAATAAAAATGGCTATTTATGAACAATATAGCGGAGCAGCTCGTAATGAACAACTCCGTGTCAGGCTCAACACGTAATTTTTAAACGAAACAAAATATTGCAATACTTTCTTAATCAAAAGGCTTTTCTACGCAGTATAGACTATTTTGGTGATTGAAAGTTAAAATTTAAACAATTTTGTAATATTTTTTTAAAAGTACTCGATTTGTAGAGCTTTTTTTAAGAGAAAGTGCGTCGAAAACTTTGGAAATTAAAAATGTCTAATACTTTGTTTTAGTTCTATAAAATTAGCTAAAAGAGAGTGTCTTACTTGTGCATTTAATTTAACAAAAAATAGGCTTTACTCTAGCGCGACTTGGCTCGCAAGCGCAAGACTCTCCGCGTAGAAAAAATCCTAAACTCGTTTGAGTTGGACTCTCACACTTTGCCAGAATATTCTTAAATAATAATTTGCAGACAAATTTAATTTGTTCTCAACATTTTCTTAATTAATTTATTTATAATAAATTTTATATAAATTAAACTTAGATTCCCGTCGGAGTAGCCAAAAAAGTGGCTCAAATAAAGCAACAGATTTGCAATTACTATTTGTATAACAGTCAAAAATTTTGCTCTATTCACATTCCAAACTGTGCTACTTCTTTGCGTATAACAGTTCTGCATTTGGCATTCAAAAGCTTGCAGCTTCTCCATTTTTCATTCATAAACAAAACGAATTAGGATCAAAATAGAAACAAACAAAAAACAACAACAACAAACGCAAGCGCCACAGCTGAATGACAATTTTTTTTGTTGTTCTAACGGTTGTTTTTGTTTCGATTAAAGCTTCGCTCTGCTCTGCTCAGCTCAGATCTGCGCTCTATCCGCTCTCTCTCTCTCTCTCTCTCTCTCACCTCGATCGCCTGCAGGTTTGAGCTATTTTTAGAATTTGAAGCAGTGCAAATCGGTCTCTCTTCATAGCTTGACTTGTTCGCTTTGCGCGTTAATTATTAGACGAAGTTTGTGCGAAGTTTGTTTCAATTGTCAAAATTATGTAAATAATTACGATTATTTTTTTTTTTATTAATTAATAAGTGACGTGTGCCTATACCAATGCAATACATAATAAATAAAAATAATTATAAGTAAAAGCTGCTGCTGTATTAGTAGATTTCATGCAATATTTGTCGCGCGTTTTAAATAAATATTTTCGTGCGTTAAACAAAATTAAAAATAAGTAAATAAGTAAGTAATCTTTGTTGTTATTTTAAAAATTGATTATGTTGTTTTACGATTTCACGATTTATATATAATATTTGTTTGTGAACGCAGCTGTTTATGAGCAGCGTCGCACAGTGGATCGCAATCTGCAAAAATCGTAGCAAAAATTTTAACTTCTAAAATAAATGTTATTGTAAATTATCAATTATGTTGTGGATTTGAATAGACTCGTCATGTCTGATGATATGACAACTAAGAGCTGCGCATTATATCTTCATAATATGATTTTGTTTGCCGATACAATAATCGCCTCTAAGCAGTAATTTTGACAGAATTTGCTATATCATATCGGGGCTTTCAGCCAAAGCTCATATCAGTGGTAGATAATTCTTATAGATTAGGTAAACCAATATGTATTAAATGTATTTGTTTATATGTTACATAATATAACTTAGGCTGGTACCGATACCATACTCGCCTCTATATCCGAAACTCGCTGGTTCGATTCCACAGTACAGAGTAGACGCTTTTTTTTATCTATTAATTGAAGACATTGCTGTAGGACACTCTTCTTATATCACTAATAATAGAGATATCTACATTGTTCTTCATTGGAACGAGTTAAGAGAAACACAATATGTATTTTTTTATGTTAAAACAAAAAAATTATATTATTGAAAATTTAATTTAACTTCATTTTCCTTTCTTTTTTTTTCTAAATTCAAAAATTGTTTCGAAATCTACATTTGGACTTTTGTAGAATTCCGTTTGGCTCAGCTGCTAAATTTGGAATGCATTTACACTCAATTGAAAGCCACATTTTTTTCTTTTTGCTGAAATTGAATATTTCAATTTCGAATTTCAAAAAATTTAGCTTATAAATATATATTTTTGATTTAAAAAAAAATTTTTTTTGCTACGATTTTTCGACTTTCGTGCCACTGTGCCTCGCTCAATTTGTTTTTTAGGCAATTTACAGAACATAATAATACAAACCTCTAAGTGTTCATTTAAAAATGTTATTTTGAAAACAATTCTTTTGATGATTATTGGATTTTTTACCCAGGACCAAGCTTATGCAAGCGGTAAATGTTTTTCATACCTAGATCTAAAAGTGGAAGACATTCCAAAGGTTACCTAAGCTATGATCTGAGTAACTGAAGTAGTTGATATATCAATATCCGTTGATCCGTTGTATATACGCTCAGATATCAAAGAAGCTAACTGCAAGAGTAAACAATTTGCTGGAAATAAACTTGTTATCCGATTTGACATAGGGATTATGTACAGCAGCTTTCCCATAGTGGTTTTGCATCACCGCAGAATATGACCTATATGACTTAATTGTGCAGCCAAGAGATTTTGAATGTTCCCAAGCATTATTCAGATTTGATGGAATTCTGTTAATTGTATGTTACTACATATAATGTTGCAACAAAAATACGGGTTATGCATTGAATTCATTGTGTTTTGTTTGATTTTTTAATATATAACAGATTTGGTTATCTATTCACCGTGTCAAAATTAAACGAAATATATGGTATTTCTATATTTCGCGTAGCTCCTCCTTGGGGAAACTGCGCCAAAAAATCGTCTATTATTGCACTAAATTCTTTGTATTCCGTTTGTTTTTCCAACTTACCCTTATCAAATTCGATTTATAAGAGTATTTTCTTTTTCTCAATCACGGTGTCAAATTTGAGATATGTCTGTAACATAAAGCTCACTTTTGATTTTGTATATATTTTGGCCAAATTCCTTTATTGTTTAATTAAAAAAGTTTAATTAAAACTGGTCCTCTCTATCAAATTGCGCAAATCTGTCAAAAAAGTCGATTTAAGCAATATATTTGATACCTTTGAAAAAAAAGTGTTGTAGTGTATCCTAAAGTCGTAAACTGAATAGGCAAAGTTTTTTGGTGTATATATATATGCATGCAAATAGCTTAAAAACGGCTAAGTTTATTAATATTATTGAGAGATACCTAAGATTTGTAAGAGATTTACAAAAAAATTAAAAATTTAAGGCTTTTGTTTTTAAAAATGTGATTTCCGTTTTTCCGTATTTATTTGAAGAACTTTTTTTGGGAAAACATTTTCCATTCGAACATCGACAATTTTCTGTTTTTTAAGGGCGAACTACTTTCATCTTATTAACATTTTATTAACATTTTTTTTTTAGTTAAATCATGGATTGACGTCAGAATAGTGATATAAATATATTATTATATTTGATATATAATATAATAATATATAAATTAAAAATATTAAATATATATTATTATAATAAATTGAATATATGATATAAAATTTTGAGTTTTTATTACTACTTTGCTATTATTTACTGAATCTTCTCATAGAAGAACCAACAATAAGTTTAAAAACCTTATGTTTTGTTCAGTTTATTTTTCAAACTGAGCTGCGATGAAGCGTTCTTGCAATCGCAGGGTTGTTAGGACCTTTCGGCGAAGACGCGATCAACTGCTGAGCTGCGTTAGACCTTCCGCTAGTTGGTTAGGATGCGAGGAAAGCTTGCTGAGGTGATTTTCCTCAAGTGTCGAAATTGAAATCTTAATCGACAATTTTTTTTCGGGAATAATGGTTAAATTACTTTTCTTTTGTTTCAATTTGCTTTAAATAAAAAGTACATTTATTTGCTAAAGCATAGTGCGGACTAGTGCGCACCGCATCATAGGCACATATTTGCACTTTGGGTTTGGGGCAGCCAGCACCTTCAATGTCTATTCCGTTAGTGGGACCGAGCTTGGAATTATTTTTGCCATTACTGCAGTTGGGCTGGAGTAACTTATAGAGTTTTTGATAAGCTTAAAAATGAAAATTTGCTAGGAAACGGTTTAATTGGAAAACAGGGATTTATTGCAAGTATTTTTTTTATAATGAGAAAACACTTTGATCCACCAAAATTCTTACTTTTTAGTATTTTACGGCTTTTTTGTGTTTATTTTGGGACGGAGTAGAAATGAGTAGAAATAGATTTATGAAGCAGCTTAGATTAAAAAAAAATTGGTAAGGGTTGGGATATGAATAGGGAACGTGTGCAGAATGTCCCTGATTTAGCAAACCGGTATTGGTAGTAACCAAAATCTCAAGCAAATCCAGTTTAAATAATATGGCAATTGTATATGAAGTTAAAACATCAAAAATAATTCGATTCCAATAATCAAAGATTGAAAAAAGTATAAACATTTCGGTTGCCGAGGCAATGTCAAAGCAATTAACATGACTATTTCTCATCTTTTTGGTTTTTGATTAGATCGCCAAACTTAAAAACCATGTTTTATCATTTTTTTTTGTCTTGATTTCCAAAAAATGTTTTTTTTTGCTAGTGGGGTCCGAATTTGGGGTTGAGAAATCGCAGAACATCGGTATTTGGGAATAATCTTGAAACGCGCAAGTTTGAAAATGTTAAGTTCACGAATCTTGAAGTAAGGAGCAAGCGCCACACTGTCAACTTTTGTTTGAATTTCGTGAAATCCATAATCTTACGAATTAAAATTATATTAAAAATAGTAACAAATTAAGATTATAGCAACCATTTTCTAAGCCAAGTGTAGGTTATATGGTATTTTCATTTATCTTCATTCTGAAGTAAAATATTATATTTTCAAACTCTCACATTATGCGCATCTATTGTACAATATTAATATAGATGTATGGCTGGAAGAATACTCTCTTAAATGTCTTCATTTGGCAAAAGTAGCGTCAATCATGAAGTCTTAAACAAAATATCAACCTTAAGTGCACTTAAGATTAGCTTAGTTCGTTTTGTCTCAACTGAAAACAAAATCTAGTCGCATTGAGCGACCATTCGAGACGACCCTCATCTACCCAACCCCCACACTTCCTAATTACGGACAATTGAAAACCATTGTACAGGCATACATCTTTTTGATTTGTTAATAAATGTTTTTTCAAGTTATTGTAATGTTTTGTCATGGGAAACAGTAGGAAAATTATTGAAATACCTAAAAATGAGCTATTTACTTATATGAAGTATTCTATGACTTAAATAAGCTGAAATTTCAAATACAAACATGACACCCTAAATTTTGTTTAATTTTGAAAAATAATTTCTACATTTTTATTTGTGCAAAACTCATTTCCACTTTTGCTGCACCTAGCAACATTTGTCTGCATGAGTCGCTTGCAACATTGCTTAGCAACATGTTGCTGTTGCCACAGCCAAAGCATCTCAAACTGTACACGCGCAGTGACTTCCCAACCGTCGATATGGCAGCTTGCTCTCAAACTGTGGCAGCTGCTAAAATTTTGCATTTTGCAACTTAAATATTTCATAAATTGCTTGTTATTTTTGTATTGAAATTTATTAATTCGTTCATTCATTTTAAATGAAATAAAAAGCAAATGATTTTTTGGCATCTTGACAAGCCCCAAATGGTATGAAACGAACAAAAATCGCTGCACAAAAGGCTGCACACAGCAGTGACACTTGACAAAAAGCCATTAAAAATTAATGAAAGCAATTTGTCTAAGCTCTGTTCCAAAAAGTCCGAAAAAAACAAAAGCTCTGGAAAATTCAATTGCAAAAAAAAAAACAGTCACACACACAAACTCATACAAACAGATTACAAAATATGCAGAACTCCGGAGATTTGCAGCATAAGTTCGAACATGTCATTGTAAGTTCAAGTGTAGAGTTTAGGAGCGAGCGTTTCGCAATGAGCGGGGTGTTGCCAGGCCGTAACTTTAATTCTCAGTTGGGGGGTTGGCAGTCATGGCAAGTGTTGATGGATGTTTGGGGCGGGGTGTGCGATGGGCACAAAAGCCAACACCTCATGAAAAATTCATGCTCCCCACATATGTTTTATGGCTTGTTGAATTTCGTTGGCTCTCGGTTCCTGTTGCTGGGCCTCATCATCAACATGTTTTGTAGTTCAAGTTGTTGTTGTCAAAGGCGGAGCCTGCCTAAATTAATAAAGGACATGGGGGGGCGGTGAGAGCAGTTGGAGCAGCAGCACTCGACAGGTCTATGACAAAATATTTTTTCGTACTTTTTTGGTATTTTATGGATTTGAGGTTTTTTTTTGGGTTGTTATTGTGGGTACAAGTGACGAAAGATGCTAAATGAGCATATTAGTTTTATGGAGATGTATGTAAGGGGCAGAAAATGGTGTAGGATTGTTTGCAGCAAATCCTTGACGAAGTTTTTTGTCATTAATTTTGGTGGAATTAAATTAGAACACACTTTAACTTGGGCAAGTAAGTAAGTTGAGACAAACCTAACAAGTTTAGATTTTTCCATTTTTTGATATAAATTTGATGACGAATGAAACGTTAAAATAATACAAAAAATATATGGTTCTAGGGCCTGTGCGTCAGAAGCAACTACTTTTCGCGATTGCAGCTGTAATTATGCGAATATCATCTGTAAAAAATTAGAGCTTACTTCAAATATCCCGTTCATCTGAACCGTAAAATTCACTTGTGGCTATTTTCGGATATCTTTTTTAAAAAATAATCACACTCTGCCCTCGGTTATCTAATCACCGTGCCTGTGACCCCCCAAATCCAGTTGCATGATGCATCGAAAATCCCAGTATTCGGAAGATGCATTTCTAATGCTAGGGTAATTTTGCGAATATTATCTCTTAATGCGAGCACTATCTGGCCTGCATGAGCTATTCTGATTTCTCTTAAAATCCCGTACTTGTGACCTACCAAAGGAAGGAGTATTGTTGTATCTGTGGTAACTTTTGAAAATCATCCTACATTGGTTGATCCAAAAATGGTAGCATTTTTTGACTTCATCAAAAAACCTGAACATCCAACCCTTTGACATTCATCGACAACGCCAGTAAGACGGTAAGCGCGATGTCTATAGAATACAATGGATAGTGAAGAGATATTTCGCTATCTCTGTGGTACTTTTTAATTATCATTTCAAAAAATGTTATCTCTCTGTAGAAGATGCAATCATTAAGCCATTTTTTTTTTTCTTTCAACGTAAAAATCCTTTTGCATCAATCATAGTAACACAGTATCTGGAACAAGAAGCCTGAAGTATCTCTAACTCTATGGTAATTTTGCGTAATTTTTATTTCCCATAAAACGACTATTATTATATGGTTTCAAACTAAGCCATTTTTCGAATTTTTAAAAAGACCTGCGGTTGTAACCCTTCAAATCCGTTTTCATATATCGAAAAACCTAGTATTCTGAAGAAGAATCTCGAACTCTGGGTTAATTTTTCAAACATCATCTCTAAAAATGATTATTCTTAGGTGCCGATTATTAGATTGAGACATTTCTTTATTTTTTCAAGAAATACGTAGATGCATAAGGTCCCATTTGCATTAAATCGAAAACGTCAGTCTGACTTGCTGTCAGAAAGAGCAAGTTTGAAGAAAACGTTTGGTGGGGTTAGATATTCTATTTCAGCGCTTTTACATAATTCTGGACATTTTATGCTGAAAAATCACCTTGTCATGCCTTGTTTACATTTTGTGGTTTCACCTGATTCCGGTTCATCTATATGGTAAATATATACGATCTTTTTTCGACTAGTGTCAAATCTTTCCAATGAAGTATACAATCGCTTCTATAGTATCGGACGCAACTTACAGATGTAGCCGCCATTTAAATAAAACCGAACCAAAAAGTACTGCTTAAAATAGAGTATTTTTCGATTTCTTAAGTTATAACTTTTATTTTGGAATCTACATCACAAAACGCGTACGCTAAATTCGGTTTTTATCAATGAAGAGACAAATATTGGGAAGTTTCTTCTAAATTTGGACCGAAGTTATTCGTCCATTTCTAAGTTTTATATTATTTTGAATAGTAATGCTTAAATCTATTTAATTTTCCAGATATTTGTATTCGCAATATTTTTCAACTAATAACCTTTAAGTATTAAATATGCCGCCTCGAAAAAGTATATCGAATTCGGTTGAATTCCATTAGAAAATTTACTTCTAGTGCTAGAGCCGCTTTGGAGTTTTTATTTTGGTACCTCATTGTCGGGAGCTGCCTCCCGTTAGTGGTTCTTTGGCATAAGTTTAATTTTAATTTTTTAATATTATTATTTTTTATTTTTATCCTTTCTTTTAACATTTGTGTTTTTGTTTTGTTTGATTTTCAGGCGTCCATCCGCCGCGCATATGTTATGTCTAACGAACTGTAAATTTTGTTGTGGATTAGTTGTTGTTACCCTTGTTGTTGGCGTTGTTGTTGGGGGTTCTACAAATTCCTTACATGAGAGATTGGGGCATAACGCTTCTCCGTCTCTTTTTATTTTTTTTCTTTTTGATTCTGATAAATTTTAATTTCCGTTTGCATTTTGTACGTTTTTCATAATTCATGACTTCAAGTAAGTAGATTGATGAGGGCTTTGTGTGCTTTGCATTTTTGGTTAGAGCGCGGCCTAGGAAGGAGATACCAAACAGAATAAACTCACACGAAGGTTTGCATATGCATATGCACGGAGAGAAATTGGGTGGTAAGAAGTGATATGTCTATTTGGAGCAGATGCTAGTAATGTTTGCACAGCGTGGAGATATTTGGTCTAAATTTTAGAGTGTCGTTACATGAATTGAGATACATTGAATACACTGTAACTTGAAATAAATAGAATTATATTTATTATATATAAAATTTAGATATAAAAATTTAGAAAAAAATAGTACTTTAAGTGGGATTGACTCTTTACATCTTAGAACTTACACCCAAACCAACTTTGGGTTTTTCAAATTTTCAGTACCTAAAAAACATGATTCTTTTTCTTCAGTGTATACTTCAACTTTGAGTGAGAACGAAATAACTATATTTCAAAAGCATCTTCTATAATTTTTTGGGTTGTACTGCTCGAGCAGATATTTTTAAAGACATTCCCGTGCCAAACCCTTTGGAGCAATGACAGAATCTTTAAGGAGATTCAGTAAAATTATTGCATATTCAAAGTTCAAACTCTACTACTATTCAAGGTGAATTTATTTTCTTTATTTAAGAAAGTTATTTCGAATATAGCTAAAAAATTGGCACTTTAGAGATAGTTTGTCCGAATTGCCATATTTTTTTATATTTAAATTGTAATAATAAGTTCAAGTATTTAGGACGTCTATTAGACTCAAAAACTTGCAGAAAAAGTTCTTCATTATACAAGATTTTTTTGAGTAAAATTTTGTGAGCCAAAGCTCACTTTTCGAGTTTCCTAAAAGTAGGAATTGAAACATATAGTGTTCGCAGTTTCCTAAAAGTAGAAAATGGGACATATAGTATTCGCAGTTGCTCAGAAATAATAAGTTTTAAAAAATATTCGGAAATATTCTTAGTTATGGTCAAAAAAGCTGCAGAAGGTGCTCTTTAGAGAATGTTTTGAAAATCCGAATAATTATTTTTTATTTAAATATTTATGTAAAATATAAGATAAGTCAATTTGTTATTAGTAAGTTTTTCATTCAAAAGATTTTTTTTTAGAAACTTACCAATTTGTTAGCCAGTTTAGGTCCTAGCTTGTTTTTGAGTGTCCTAAAAGTTTGAATTAGTATCTATAAGATACGCAGTATCTCAGAACATTTTTATTTACTAAAAAAAAAAGCTCTTTAGAAATAGTTTTGGAAATCCGAATTATGATTTCTATTTAAATTATTATGTTGAATAATAATAATTTGTAGAATTAGAATAAACGATTTTTTTTAGGAACTTCAAATTTTGTAAAACTAAAAAAAGGTTTTGGCTTTTTTGTGAGTTTTCTTAAAGTATAAAATATAAACTTTAAGATTCGCAGTTTTTTGGAAATAAAAAGTTTTGAAAGAGATTCGTAAATATGCAAATTTTCATTAATTTAAAGCTAGAAATTATGCTCTTTGGAGCATGTATTGAAAATCCAAATAAATTATTATGTAAAATTAATGAATTCCTATAGGCTTTTAGATATAGAACTTGGGGAATACGACTTTCATTATAAAAGATTTTATTTAGCAGCTTACGAATTCGTAAACCAAATTAGATACTTCTCGTTTCCTAAAAGTGCAAAATATGATTTTTTAGATCTAATGAGTTTTAAAAGAATATAATCGAATTAATATTAATGCATTAATTTTAATTTATATCATTTATTTTGAATCAGTTAAATATTGTGCAAGCAAATATTGAAAGATATTCGTCGAGAAAGAGTGGCAAGCTTACATTCTGGCTAGACAAGAATATATGCCGCTTTTATTAGCTTAATGTTCCTCATTTCTATATTTAATAACACATTAGAATGATTTTTTTTATAGATAAAAATTTGTTTTAAATTAAACTTTTTGGTATTATCACTTTGTTGCTCGTAGGGAAATCCCAATGCGATTTCAAGCATCTAAACACTTGACAGACCACCCTACTTTACTCCCCAAAGATAATCCATTTCTTGCTGAAAAATTTTAAGCTTTTTTAGCTTTTATATAAAAATTCTTCAAAGCATATGTCGGCACATCTGATTTTCGCCAAGTGTAGGACATATTTATAAATATAATCGTGCGGAAATACCAGACACACTAAGCTGACCTCAACGTGGCGCTAGGCCAAAACCAGCAGCTGCCAGGAAGCAGTCAGTAAGCCAGCCAGCCAGCCAGACAGTCAGTCATTGAGCCGCGCTGAAGAGTCGCCAAGTATAATATATTTATATCTATATCCTCTATATATATATATATATATACCATATAAAGATATAAACCCTATACGCCAGATAGATATAGTATATAAATCGCATTGGGTGCAACAAGAACGGCAACGAAAATAACAATTCGTCGTCAGCCCGCGTACTTGATGCCCTCCCCCCCATCAAGTAACACATTGTCGAACAGCTGCCTGCTGCTCGCTGCCCGCTGCCTGCTGCCAGCTCTTGGTTGGCAAGTTCTTGGCTCATATCATCATATATACATTCATCTCTCGTTCTCCGATGTACGTATATTACGTATACGTACAACCCCAAAACACCAAAACCCCTATAGGGCCATTGACTAATAGGATTTGAAGAGCGTAAAATTGGTTCGTTGTGAACATGAAATATGCAGTAAATCCTTTTGCTTGCACTTCTTGCAACACTCCCTACCCTGCCAGCGCGTCCTGCCCGTCCTGCCCGTCCTCACCCACCACCACACTTAATCTTTATTTTTCACATGTTTTTCTTTAATATTTGCCCGAAACTTTGCAGCAACGTCAAAGCTTAAATATTTTTCCAGCTTGCCATATTTCTCGCCTGCCACATGGCATCGCCATGGCGCCGTTGCACTGTGGCGCGCCCCTTGCAGATGTCCTGACTTTTGCTGCAGCTGTCTGTAATAGTTGCTCCCGCACCCCACCGCACCCTATGCGAACTGAGATGGCCTCATGTTGCAGTCGAGGCCAATGTACGCGCAGTTTGTTACAATTTCGCGGTTCGATTTTTGCAACGTACTCTGTGTGGCACGTTGCTGTAGTTATTGTTGTTGTTGCAGTTGCAGTTGTTGTAGTTGTTGCTGCTCCATGGCTGCTAGTAGCAGCGCGTTCCAGGGCTTCTCGATGGTGTGTTTTATTATCGCAAATAAAGCGCAATCACTGTTGTGGCACATGCCAGCAGCTTGGTGTTCTTGCCACCGCCGCCACTTACATATGGTTGGGGCATACCCTGCAGCGAAAAGGTGTAAGAGTATTGCACATACTAGCAAGATTGTGAGACGGACGGCTGAAGGGTGTGGCGAGAAATTTGGTTTGTGTACTTGTATGGAAAGATGAAGGCGAGATGGAATATTGGGACTTTTCGGCAAAAATAAAAGCAGTCCTTCAGAGGCAATAGATGTTTTCCTTAAACCTATGCCGGCTTTGTTTGCTTTGGTATGAATTCTTAGAACTTTATGGTAGTAATGATGTGTCGCCACTCTTTAAGTTTATAGTCGGATCGTCACTACACTAATAATTAGAGAGTAAAAAATTCTACGTTTTCAGATATAAAACTTTGCAAGCATTTTAGCTATTTGCCTTGATATTCTCTTTTAACTTCATCAGAAATTCACTTAAACGTAATTACAAAGAAAGTAACGACCACCAAGATTTCTTTGCTTTAGAGATTTTATACGCTATGAAAAACTATTATGAGCCGGTTTGGCATCCGATTTGGAAATCCGACATTTCTTATGGAATCTAGTTTACACTCATATTAACGTCCGCTAGGCATGTTGTAAAAAACGTATATTTAAGTCCCAATTTTTCCGAAATTTTTCCCGCTTTTCATTAGAAAAACGCTTTGACACAATTCAAAAGCAAGTAAGGTCCAACAAAATAAGTTTGCTTTAAAAATTTCTTCCGAAATAGCACCTTATTATGATCCGGTGTGGCTTCAGCGATCTAAATTTGCAAAAATGTTACCCTTGAAGTTCCGATATTTTTTGACGCAAACGAGTTTTTCAATTGTAACCACGTTTGTTTGGCGTACACTATCAGATTAATGCAAAAACGTTCCAATCATTTATCATATTTGCCCCAAAATTCTCTTAGAACGCCGTTCAAAACTTAGTTTGACGACATACTTCAGAATAAGAAAGTAACTTCCAATAAATTTCGTTCGCTTTGGAGATCCGAAATAACACTCTATTCTTGCCCGGTTGACCTACATCGTGCCAAGTTTGCAAAAGATCGAATTTTTTTGATGGAATCGATTTTTACGCGATTTTTAGCTTTACTTTTTCAAATTTGCAATAATGCTACCCTTGGATGTCCGATATTTTTTGATGGTAAGTCCAAAAGGGCCCCGAAGCAATGCTTTAAGTATGCTCCAAGCAGTTAGATATTTGATAAAGTAACGAGCCACAAATTTGGATTGCTTTGATGATCCGAAGTGATACCCTATTATTATTTTCACCTTGTAAAAATGTTACACTTGAAAATTTGATATTTTTTGACGGAAACGAATTCCAAGGTAAAAACAAAGGGATCGAAAAGTATGTTACGTATCGGATAATGAAGGAACAACATACAACTATCCTTCAATTTTCAAGTTCTTTTGTGTCTTTCTAACTTTTTTAAACGACGCTTTAGGTGATAGTTCCTTTTGCTATCATTAATTACTTTGATTTCTTTGGTACAAAGAAGAGAAACTTTGGATTTAAAAGGAAATCGAAATATATTCAATATATGAATATTAGGAGAGTTAATGTTGAGTATTTCTTTGTATAAATGTTGCGACATATGAAATCATATGGGCAAAATTCTCTTTTTGTCTTTCTTACTTTTTCAGAGGTTGATTTAGATTTTTGTAGAAAGAATGAAATCTTTGTAATTAAGAAGATATAATATTATATTCTCACAATTCTTAATATGTGGTATAACGAGAGTTGTTGTAGAGTATTTCTTCGTATAAATGTTTCGACATTCGTTTTGTCTTTCTTACTGTTTAAGAGGTAACTTTAGATGATAGTTCTTGCTTCTATCATTAAAGTTACTCCATATATTTGAAATAAAAATTAAAACTGGAATTTAGAAGAAATAATTTTCTGATAGTTTTAGACGTAACTTTAGATGATTGTGCTTGCAAAGTATGAAAATTTTAACAATTAACGTGAATAATGATAGATTTTTGCAATTTTCAATATATTATGACTAAAAAGTGATTACAGGGTATTCCCTAGTTGATCATTCCGACCAACAAATGTAACATTTTTATTTTTTCAGACTTGTATTGCGTTACGTTGCATTTTTCATGTGCCGCACTGCAAGTATTTTATGTAGGATTTTCCGAAAAGAGAAAGACTGAGAGTGAGAGACAAGCAAAGCTAGAGATGGAGAAAGAAAGACAGAGCGAGAGTGAGTAGAGAGAAAGATAGATAGATACCTTGCGTGGGTAAAGGGAAGGATGCTGGATGGAGCATTACATGAAATATTGCAAATAGTTTTATTCATACTCAATTGCGTGAAATATGAAAAATTCAAAGAAATTTGTAAGTGAAGCTTGGTAATAATATTCTGTTGCATACTTTTGGGTGCACACAATTTTCCACATTTCCCTGCAGTTTTTCCTCTTTGTCTAGTTGCTTAATGCAAATAAGATTTACTTTTCATTTCATTTAGTCCCATTCCCATTCCCACTCCCATTCTCCCATTGCATTCTCATGCATTTTCATTTGCATTTTTCGCATTTGTTTTCTCGCATTTATTTGGTTTTTGTTTTACATTTTCCCCATTTTCCATTGTTTTTCTAGTTGTTTCCCGCCCTATTTTAATTGTTATTCCTTTTGCTAATGTGCTTGCATTTATTTTCATTATTACTGCGGCGGCTGTTGATGCTCATTTTTTAAGTGGCATTTATGGGGGAGTGTTCACTGTAGTTGGATATAAATGGCTGTTTACTGTAGAACTTGGCTCCTTGCCAGACAGTGATAATTGCTAACATTATTTATTAAGTTGTCTCATGGCACAAACTCTAAGGAGCAGCGCAGTGGTTCTTCGGTTGTTTTTTGGGAGCTGCCAATGTTCACCTCATTATGTGGCATGGTTTGATAATGCCAAGAGAATAACAACCAGGAGGTAAGTTGAGGTTAGGGTTGACAAAAACAAGGAATGATTGTGAAGTGAGGGGATTTGGAATTTTGGCAGTGAGTGGATTTGATAGCGTTGGGATGCTGTTTTTAGTAAAAAGAGAGCAATTAGTTTGAAAGAATTCTTATAAAATTCTTAAGCTCTTTCTCTAAGGAACGGAAATTTAGATCTTTTTTATTCAATATTTGCTGGTTCCAATATTGTCAAAGTTTTCAACTTTTTGAAAACCTTATCTCAACTTGTTTGTAATAACTATTTTAATTTTATTTTTTGTTATTTCATTCTCATGTCTATTTAATTTTATATCAAATTTTTTAAAAGCTTACTAAATTTAGCCAAGATCCAATCATTGAGCGATTTTTTGATTTCTTCAAAAGACACGCACTGGCGACCCCCCCAACATACTTTTTTGGCGTCCATCAAAACCTTCATTTGTAAAAGTCTGGAAAATACGTCGTAGGGGGTTAAGGTCTCATACTTAAGGTGCTTTTTGACCCTTACAAGTGGTACTTCGCCTAATCTTCAGGCTCTTGCTGTTTTTTCGTGTTACCGGCTATGCCATGGTACGTCCAATCCTTAACAACTTCACAAAAATAGCCGTCCGCTGCGACCTGAGATGTAGACAGCATATACTTTGCCTTCTCTCCTTTACCTCAAGACCCACTTTCGCTGACTTCTTTTCTATTGCGGAAAACGCGGCAGAACATCTCGCTTACAAAGCCCAATGAAATCAATATCATCGGCGTACGCAAGAAGCTGGACACTTTTGTAGAAATGATGAACACCAGCCTTCCGCAAGGCCCCCTCCATTATGAAATTGAAGAGGTAGCACGATAGTGGGTCGCCATGTCCTAAACCTCGCATGGTATTTAAGGTTTCGGAGAGCAATACTGAAGTCAGACAGTGTTGCGTACAGTTGCTCCCTTATCGGACCTCCGAATGCAGTTTTTGATTTCTTCAAAAGACGCGCACTGGTTACTCCCACAAATTCCATTGGCAGCCATCAAAATGTCCCTTCACTAGAAGGCATAAAGTCTGGACAATATGCGGCAAGATCTCTCATTTGAGTTTAGTTTTTACGATTTTAAACAGATGAAGCCTAGATATACCATTTTGCAACAACATGTTGGCATAGCTAAATATGTTTATGTATTTTGCTTTGGCATCCATGTAGACGTTGATGGAACGGGCTTCAGTCACTATTCGATACAAAAATCCCCACCTTTTATAACTTTCAGGTGCAGTTTCGTAGTAAAAAATCGCCTTTTAACATCTCTCGGTTTCTGTATGTGGGATACACAATTTCTTTACCGAATCATCTTAATAAAAGGAAATTCGTTTTCTAGGTTATTCTGTTCTGCGAGCTCAGTTTGCTTTTTTGATCGTGATTCAGTAAAACTGACCCTTCATGCCTAATCTGTGCGATACGGGAATCACTACTTTGGTGGTGTTCATATAGCTCTCAGCACTTATGTTCTGTAGACAGTCCCCCAAAAATGCATTCGATGGGCAACACTTTCTTTCTAAAAAAACGAAAATTCCCGCAAAATATAATTTTTCACACGAGTCCGAATATTTTCGAAGAGACAAAAAATAATGCTGTTCTCAAAAAGATACGTTGATGCTCTCCGCTCTTGTCAAGATGTCAAACTTTTCCAATGAACGCTTTAAAACCTGAAGCTTTGCAAAAGTAAACCGAATATTTTTGAGGTGCTTCATAGTTTTAATGTTTCCTTTTATTTTGAAAAAAACAAAAAAAAATGTTCTGTTTTTATCGCAACATGTTTATGGAAAAATAGTTAATTTTGAAGAATTCGTTCTGCGTCGGTTCTACATTTTTTTTTAAAGCTATAAGAACAGTGCGCATGGGAATCATAAGAATTTACTATATCAAGCAGTTTTGTTTCATTCAGGCATTTGAAAATATACAAAAAATAAAGTAAATAACAATCTATGGAAATTCACTACATAATGCTTACTTAAAGGAGATTACAGCAGCGACAATGTATCTCGATAGTAAGTTGTTCGAAGATCAGCCAAAAAAAAACAAACTAAGAAATGTCTTTAGAAGTTTTTAGTTTTCTAACAAATAAAAGATGCACTAAAACTTTTACATTTTCCCTAGCCGAACTAACTCATGCTTTTCTTAGCTAAAACTGAGCTGACTGTAAGGCAAATCCTCTAGAGTTCAGCTTCAACTGACTTTTGCTGTTGCAACAATTTAAAGACTTAAACCAAGTCAGGCAAAGGCATAAGTCTGCAGCAGCAGAACTATTTACTTCGGCCTCACTTCAATGCCAGCTAATCCGTTGTAAATCTATTGAGAAGACTCAAGACTTGCTGCCGCTGCTGCTGCCGCTGCCTTAACACTAAGCCGCTTCAAGACATTGTCGTTCATTCAACTGCTAATGCGACGGCTATGTGGCAAACAGCAGTGGCAAGTGGCAGTGGCAAGTGTCAGTAGGCAGCAGGCAGCAAGCAGTACTGCCACGTTAACAATGGGCCCAGTGGCTACAACTTGGCTGACTTCCGGCGTTTGCAGCTTTTTATGATAAATTGAAACAAATAGCCAGCACACGCACACACGCGCCCCCACCCCCCACACACACACACATACACCATCCTGCACACACCCGCACACACATATAGACTAAGCTTATCAGAAAATTGCGCTCAGCTGTTTATGAAAGCATAACAATGTTACGGACGAACTGACAAAGTGACGTACCCCGCACCGACTTGCTATCTGTTCGTCCATCAGTCCATGCATTTGGCTGTCCGCCATTAGGAGCCGCTGCAAAGAAGCCAACATCAACATGATCATCAAAGTGTTGGTGTTGCTGTGGCTGTTGTTGCTGCTGTTTGGCAGCCTCGCACAACACATAACTCACAAGTAGGATAAACAATTTACTTATCGCTGCAGCCAGGATCCACAGAGCGGCAGGCGGGAGCGGCAGCAACTAGAAGGAGTAAGGACTCAAGCAGAAGAATGGCAAAGCACATCCACATCAACGCGCCACATTGGCAAATAAATCATAATAAATAACTTGAAAACGAAACACCTTGCCGCATAAAAGTTGCACGTTATGCCCTCCTTACTCCAGCTGGAGCGGAGAGGCTTCCTACGTCGTCGTTTTCGTCCTAGTCGTACGTACTCCTTGTCCTCGTCTGCACTATGCCAAACAAGTTTGCAAGTAATTTTTATCAGCAAGTTGGATGGAGATTTCTTCGTTTTTTTTTGTGATTTGTTAGTTGGGCTTGTGGCGGGTTGGTTGGGGCTGCACTGTACCGCCGCTTGTTGGTGTTAGTGTCTGCTTACAGTTTAACACTTTGCAAAGTTTGTGCGTGTGTGTGTGCGGGCGGGGTGTGCGGGGTGTGTGTTGTGTACTCATTTTAATACCTGTTTCTTAGAGCAGAAAATAAGGGTATACAAAGTTGAGAGTAACATTTGTAACCAAAAGTGCGTAATATGCGCGATAGATCAACTAGTTGTACGCACGTTCGGCTCTTGGTAACAACGAAAGCCGAATTGTTTTAATATCTTTCACTTTTCTTGGAAATTTTAGATTTTCCACAATTTTAAGTTTAAAATGTGAAGCAAAACAAGAGATTTTGAATCTCAAGCAAATCAAAAGTTACTACTAAGGAGTTATACGAAAAGTCTAGCGATATTGATCTGTGTTGAAACTAACGAAAATAGATGTATTCTGGAAACTGACAAGAACAAGTTAGTGGCAAACCTATTACCCACGGATCCTATTAGACCCACTATGTGAGTTCCGTCAATTTCGTTGTGTTATGGAGGGTAATATTTTGTGTGCTACAATTTTCAAAATGAAGTATACTGCATAATTAGTATAAAAAATTGTTGGAAATTTTGTCACCTTTGGACCTTATGCTCTATTGGGAGTTTCAGTTTTCCACTCTTTCAATGTTATATTACTTAGACTTTAAGTCATCTTTTCTGCTACACAATAGTTATCAGTAAACTATAAAGGATGATATTTTATGTGTTGAATTTAACAACAATAAGATTAAAATCTTACAAGAATGTATTGAATGAAAGCTATTACCTTCGCACCCTATGCTTTGTTAGAGTTACAGTTATTTTAGTTAATTAAGTCTTCTACAGGATGATACTTTGTGTGTTAAAAATTAAAAAAAAAGTTTACTAAAAGTTTATATTAACAAATTGTTGGGAAATCTTGAATCTTGGGTCTTTAAGCTCTATTAGGGTCAGTATAATTTTAATAAATTTTATAGAAGGTGATATTTTCTGTTGTAAAATTTTTCAAAAAAAAAGTATACTGATAATAAATTGTTGCGAAAACTATAATTCGAACCCTATGCTTTATAGGTAAGAATTTCATTTAAATATTTCAGTAAAATTTAAAAAAAGAATTAACAATACTGAAAACAAATTGTTGGCAAACCTCGGGGATTTATTCTTGGCCATTGGAAGTTTCAGATAATATTTCCTTTTTTTACATTTTATATGGTATTATTACTAAAGCCATTATTACCTTAAGCCATCTTTTAGCTAATCCTCGAAGGATCAAATTCATTGAGTCTCACTACGAATTGGTCAAAGATACTTGGCCCTTTCCGCTTTGTTTCTCAGAAGAATTTATTGCCGAAGAGGCTACCGGTGAGAACTGCATTCACCAGAGAACTCTTAGAATTTTGCTTGCTGAAAATCATAATTTTCTTGAAATTAAATGCTAAGCTGTTTTAACTTCTCTGCTAAAAGAAGCAGATAGATAAGAATATATCCTATTAAGAACACCAAACAGAAACGATTTAAAAAAAGAGAAGGCTATAGTTGGCGGATTCTAAAGTTTTACTGAATTCAGTATATATAACATTTGTTTGCTTTTGTTGTTTAAATTCAATATTAATACAATAAGAAAGTTCTAAAAGGTTAGTAGAAGTAGACCGACGTTTTCAAACTCCATGCTGGATGTACGATATCAAAAAACTAAAGGCAAATGCACCAGAGTTCCAAGGTGGAATTGAATCCCTGACCGTCCGTTTTAGAGGCGAGTACGCTACGTCACCGAGGCCCACATATAAAATGCTTAATCATATAGTAATTTTTGTTCGGTTCTATTATATATTTCTTATTTTTTGCCCGATGATAGTTTTAGAAAGTATGACAACTGCGCCTTGATTCTAAATATATGAAACAAATTCTTTCCAAAACCGATTTCAAATGATGGACTTTTTAAATTTAATTGAGGAGAGAAAGTATCTAGTACATAATTTTTGTAACCGAAGCAATGGAAATCGCAGAATACTTTTCGAAGACTTCTTTTCGAAGACTTCTTTTCCTAGACTTCTTTTCAAAGAATACTTTTCGAAGACTTATTTTCGAAGAATACTTTTCGAAGACTTCTCTTTGAAGAATAATTTTCAAAGACTTCTCTTCGATGGCTTCTTTCTCTTCGAAGAATACTTTTCGAAGAATTCTTTTCGAAGACTTCTCTTCGAAGACTTCTTTTCGAAGACTTCTCTTCGAAGACTTCTTTTCGAAGACTTCTCTTCGAAGACTTCTTTTCGAAGACTTCTCTTCGAAGACTTCTTTTCGAAGACTTCTTTTCGAAGTCTTAATTTCGAAGACTTCTTTTCGAAGACTTCATTTCGAAGACTTCTTTTCAAAGAATACTTTTCGAAGACTTCTTTTCGAAGACTAATTTTCGAAGAATACTTTTCGAAGAATACTTTTCTTCGTTTTCCCTTGCTTTGGTTACAGAATTTATATACTAGCAGCTTTCTCACACCAATTCTATTTGAAAAGTACTTTTCGTAAAGAGTATGCCCGAGTGGCATATACCCCACAACCAACGAGTATATCAAAGTCGGTCATGTTAGAGCTTAACGTAAGCAATTTTTGTGACTGGTGATAAAAATTGATACATAACTTGCATAAATCAGCGGCAGGTAGGAGTCAAGTTGAATGGAGTCAGTCAGCGTCAGCGACAGAGTCCGGGCTTGGTAGGATTTATCTGGAAAAGCCTTGCGCACGCATTACGCATACGCCATGTGTAGTATGAACGCCATTTATTAAATTGCCGCCGCATAAAATTAGCCAAACGCCGTCCAGGCTGTGTATGTGTGTGTGGGTGGGAGGGGTTATGGAGCTTTGTGGCAACACCCCAGGCATCGAGGTAATTTGTAAATTTCTGACAGATGCGCTGATAAACTCATTTCAGAGATTTCTTTTACTCACTCTACAGGCCAACGTGCATTTGTGCCATTTGATTTATGGCCAGCTTAATATGGCTAAGAGTAACTTAAAAAAAAAAACACACATACACACAGACATACGCATACGTATACTTTAGCGTAGTTTTTTTTTTTGCTTAACGTAAGATCACAACGTTCTTTTCTTTTTAAAATCTTGTACAATTGCAACAGCTAGGAAAAAAGTTTACTTAAACGATAACAATAACGATAACGATAACAGACACACGCGCATACGCGCTGCTCAAGGTGTAAATGCGGCTTGATTCAGTTTAACCAGTTCAGGTGCTGCTGCCTCTGCCTCGGCCAACTTTGCTGCCGCTGCCACTGCCTGGTTGCTGCTGCTGCTTCTGCCAACATGCGCTGCCGCTGCAGGCGCTTTTGGCAGACTGAAGAATTTCTGTAAATTAAATTTATCAAAAATGAAATTAGGTACAGGCTGCTTTGCATAATTTAAATTATAAATTAGATAGATTTGAAGGGGTAGCGACGACGACGACGACGATGACGACGACGACGCCAACTTACATCATGTCTGCCAAAGTTTTCCGCCTCCTCAAGTGTGTCTGGCAGCTTCTTGTGCAGCGTTTCGGGCAGAAACATGGCACCAATGCCGCCCAGCGTAAAGAGTGTGCCCAGTATATAGTAGGGTGCACGTATATCGACGGTAGTGCCCAGATAGACCAGATATGGCGCTAGCACACCAATGGCATTGGCCAGAATGGCGCCCAGCGCTATGCCTGTCTGACGCATGCAAGTGGGATAGATCTCCAGGCACTGCAGATTGACCGTAAAAAAGGTAACCGCATTGAGAAACTTTATAAAGGCAGCCAGATAGACCATTAGTGATTCATGTTGTTCGTCTGTGGCATAGATGATGATGGGCAGGCAGGTAATGCCAGAGATCAAGAATGAGAGGGAGTTGGTAAAGCGTCGACCATAGGTGTCACCTGTAGTGGAAGCAGAGCGTTAGTGCAGTTCGTTACTGGGTTAATAGGCAGACAAAGGCAAACTAATGAAGCCAAAACCCCCTGCACAACAGCTTCGACATGGCGCTCAATCGGACTTTTTTTGGGGGCACTCAAAACTTTTGGCTGATTGCTGGCATTGCTTAACACTCACCCACATATTTGCCCACAATGTATGCCGGAATTTCCACAATGCTTTGGAACAAAAAGTTCAAAAACGGATTGCCCGCCATACGCGAGCTGAAGAGCACCAATGTGAAATAGGAAACGGCTAC
Source organism: Chymomyza procnemis (assembly GCA_035046065.1). Classification (NCBI taxonomy): domain Eukaryota; kingdom Metazoa; phylum Arthropoda; class Insecta; order Diptera; family Drosophilidae; genus Chymomyza; species Chymomyza procnemis. Next base: position 4,557,899 of record JAWNOJ010000026.1, read on the forward strand.
CACGCACCTGGAAATGGGCAAAAAAAAAAAAAACGTACCAACAGTTAGAAATGCAAATTGCTTTTTGTTTTTCCGCTACCCACCAGCTGAAGCCCATGATGATGGTGTTGCGCGCCAGACGCCAGCCGGCAAAGAGCGAAGCAATGCCATAGGTTACATCCTGTGGGTCGCGCTGATAGATTTCGGCCAGCTCTTTCTCGGTCACATCGAATGTGCGTCCATTAATTTTGGCAATCTTCTTGAACTGCACAATGGCGTCGGCGAAGCGTCGCTTGCTAATCAACCAACGCGGCGATTCAATGACGTATCTGCCGTAAGCAACAATAAAAAAGAAAAGAATAAACTACCAAAAAAAAAAATGGAATGGTATGGAAGTGCTGGACATGTTGCCAGATAGCAGCGCAATAGACACAGATGTACGCTGATGGAGATTGAAGGCAATGAAATTGTATGAAAGAGAATGGCCGGAAACTTTTTTGCCACGGCCACTAACTTTGAATTGAATTTGCTGCGTTTGGCATTGTGGATACGACGAAATCGGAATTGGAATTGGCTTTGACCGAACGGACGAACGCATGACCGTCTGTGCAGCAATGCTTACTTGGAGAAAATTAAAACCAACGCTGTGGGCACCGATGTCAGCCACATAAAATAGTCCCAGTGGCGTAGCCACCAGAAAAGCAACGGCATCAGTGTTGTACCCACGGACCAGCCACAGCTCTGATAGAAGGCAATACGACTGCGATCCTCCCTGTAAAAATGTTACTTTGTATTAAATGTAGTTAAGCAAAAGTTGCTGTTGCTCGCTTCCAGACCAAAAGACACTAACTAGTCTTGGCCATTGAGATGCGCGCAGAGAGGGAGACAAAAAAAAAAAACTTACTCCCGGGAGATTTCCATGCCAATAATTTGCGGCGATTGAAACAAACTGTTTACGGTAAGGCCGACAATGCCGGACATGATGAGAAACCATGTATAAGAGCCAGTGCAGACAATGGAGACAGTGCGTCCCACCGAGCAGAAGACCACGCTAATGTAGTACACCAGTCGACGTCCAAACCTGAAGGGGGGAGAAAACGAAAAGTTGCAGCGTGAGCGGCGGGAGTGAGCGCAAATTCAATTACCATTTCTTTCTCTTGCTGCCTCATAACTTAGTTGCTCTTCTATTTATTTTTGCTTTCTTTTTTTTCTTGCTTTCCTTATATACTCTTTCGCTATATACAAGCCATACATGGGCATTATAAGTTTGTCAAAACGATTTGTAAGGCATTAAGCAGGGGGGGGATTATCGATATACTCATAAACTAAGTAGCGTGGCGTAGTAGGAAATGCTTTCGCAGATGTCCTTTAATTTTGCGAGTTTATGAAGCTTATGTAGGTGAAGTGATAGGTTTATGGAGGTATCGTTGAGGGGTGCACCTGGATTTTTGTTATTAGGAGTAATGATATGAATTAAGGGAGCGAGAAGTCTGCTCGCTTTACTCTACGAGTAGGATAAATTATGCGCGGAAAAAATTTTGTATGATTTAGAGACTCAAAACTTTGTTACTAAAGTCATGTTAAGATTTAGGAGAATACAATAATTTTCGAAAACCTCTTAAGTCAGAGACGACAAATTCATCCATTGCTCTGCGATCTCTAATAGGGTAAGTGATCAACGAAGAAAATTTGTTTGTGCATAAACCCCCTTAAGTTGGAGACCGAAAATTCCTTCATTTCTCTAAAATTGATGAGGAGAATACAATAATATTCGAAAACCCTTTAAGTCAGAGACCAAAAATTCATCCATTCCTCTGGGATCTCTAATTGGGTAAGTGATCAACGAATAAAATTTGTTTGTGCATAAACCCCTTAAGTCGGAGAGTGGGAATTCCTTCATTTCTCTAAAATTGATAAAGAGAATACAATAATATTCGATAACCCCTTAAGGCGGAGACCACAAATTCTTTCATTTCTCTGGTATCTATAATTGGGTAAGTGATCAGCGAAGAAAATTTGTCTGTACATAAACCCCCTTAAGTCGGAGACCGAAATTTCCTTCATTGCTCTAAAAATGATGAGAGAGTACAATGATATTCGAAAATCCTTAAGTCAGAGACCACAAATTAATCCATTCCTCTGGGATCTCTAATTGGGTAAGTGATCAACGAAGAAAATTTGTTTGTGCATAAACCCCCTTAAGTCGGAGACCGTAAATTCCTTCATTTCTCTAAAAATGATTCTCGTTAATGATTCGCGGAAAAAAATTGCTTGTGTAATAAAGAATTTTATTACTAAAGTTACGATAATATTCAGAAGAATAAGATAATATCCAAAATTTGTGTTCAGAGTTACGTCAAGCATCTGTTGTCGGAGAGCTTAAAATTCCTTTCTATGAAATTAGCTGATATTGAGAAGCTGGTATTGATAAGTACTTGGGGTATACAAATTACTTGGGAGTTTCATAACCAAATACAGAATTTAGAAGCATTCTTATCCGTGAAGCGGTAACATAACGTAAGCATCGTGAAGTCTTGACGAGATGGGCCGATTTGAGTCCGTATTTGAGTTAGGCACATCAAATTACTGCAGTAAGCAGACCATCGTTCCGAAAAAAGTTGACCTTTGTCATGAAAAAAAAAATGTATTCCCCCTTTGACTATGGCCATCGCTTCTAAGGCTAAACAGGGACATGTCTATATTAATAGCTGTTCGAAGGATAGAATCTAACCACCGACCTTTCGGCTAAGAGGCAAATGCTAGTTTATTACGCTTCCGAGGCCACGCTGTGTTGTCAACCTTCCAGAAATACTTCTTCAACTAAACAGTTTGTCTCTCAATGAAACTTCATATAACTCTATATATATCTCAAAATCACACTACTTGTCAGTTATAATTATCTCATTAAACATTTGTCTGGAAGAAAAGAAATGTGATTTTTATAAAATTAACTAAATGCTTTCAATTAGATAAAAAGTTTATTTGCATAAATATTAGATAATCAAGTGCATCAGAAACGTTTCAGGGGAATCATAAAAACAATTAAAGCCATAAAAATGGTTAATTGTTTTAGGAGGAACTATAAAATCAGGTTTATTTGCACTTTTACTGGTAAAATGCATTGAAATAGAGATTTTTTGCAATGAAGAAGTGAGAAAATTTATTTTTCAAATATTTGAAATATTTGTATTTTGTAAATTAAGAAAAAATTATTGGATAGCGGTTGGACTTAATAGAGAATTTTATCGTACTACAATTTGGGATGAATAGGGTATATCGAATAAAGTTATTTTACAAAATATATAAAAAGTATTTGCTTTGAGAAAATGTTTTGAGAAAATTATTATGTGCCTGTAGTTGAGACCAAAATATTAGAAAAATGTGATCTGGTCTCTTAATATGGGCTTCCTTTATAGCTGTGATACATATTGCAATTTTTTTAAAAACGAAGTGTAGTTTCGCCAAAAAAGAATATTTGAAATCTTTGTTTTTTTTTTTCAACTACAATGATGATATGATATGACACGACTTGGGCTTAATAGTGAACTTTATCATTATACAATTTGGTGGCAAGAACTACATATGTATATGATAGACTTTTCTCCGCGCATCATTTATATAACAAAACTATTCTACGAAATAAATAAAACGTATGTTCTTTGAGAAAATTTTTGTATTTCGCTTTTTGAGAATATAGTCCTCATGCGTAGGTTGTTTTTTTGTGTCTATACTTGAGACTTAAAATATTAGGAATATGTGAACTAGTAAAAAAGGGTTTTTATATTCAAATCTTTAAAACATCGAAGAAAGGATAACATATGAAGTAACTGGAGTCCCCTTCGAAAGAAAAGCCTTTATATGCTCATTTACAGAATTTAACGGAAAGTTTGAATTATAATTATAATAATCACTCATTCAGAAAGTACAATATTATTTACTATTAAAATTATATAAAAAATATATCGTAAGACTTTTAGTATACCTCCAGACTTTTAATGACTAATTTTCCACTTCAGTAATATTAAAACTAAGTTAAGAGCATTTTCTACCATCGGAATCGTACTATTGAACTTAGAAGCACAACAGCATTTATAGACTTGGATTATTTTCGTTATGCGAATGGGATCTAGCAAATCTGTTATCTAAACTATTACCTTACTTTTTTCTTACTTGCCCCAGGTACAGAGAGCTTTTATTTTTAGGAAGTACGGTTTCCTACGTCTATTGGAATTGTGTTAAGCTCTTCTAAGATAATGTTAACATTCGTTAACAATAGATAGTTGCCAAACACTTAACTTCAGGAGGAGCTTCTATTTATTTTTTAAAGAAATTTTTCTAACTAATAGATAAAAAATCTCAAGTCCCTTTAGGATACTTAGTACCCATTTGGAGAGCATTCCGACTTCTGCACACTCATTGGCTACTCATAATTTTTGTTGTTTTTAGCTAGAACTTACATGTCGCCCATTTGTCCAAATATAAATGAACCAACCACCTCGGTGACTCGGCCCACAACGAAGACATTTGTTACGAACAAATCCTTTGCACAGACCCAATGCTGTTCCGTGGGTATCGTACTATCGTACCAAGTATGGTCATAGCTCCAGCCGTGCTGACAAACTGCAAGTATGAGAAGTTGTGAGTGTGTGTGTGTGTGCTGGGGTGAGTCAAGTCCAGGAGCGGAATACATAGACGCGGTAAAGTGCATTAAAGTGCAAAGTTGTAAAAATTTATAAGGCGGAAAGCAAATACCGTGCAACTACGGAGTAAACTTTTTCGCTTGTACGGCGCGTCGCGACGTATGCCGTATAAATTTTCGTGCTAAGCTTTGGGGGAATGAATGATGATTGGGATGCAGCATGGGATGGCAATGGGGGGCGGCTTACATGCCGCACTTACCTGTTGTTTGATTCGAACGTTGTGTTACATTCCAAGTTGTCCAATCGACCTCTGTGAAATTCGTAACGTACATCTCACAGCTGCTGTATTTATCCAGCCCTCGATTGTCTTTTTCTCTATGTGGTTCACAAAACATTATCAATAAGTAAGAGCTTGTGTGCATCCATGAGTGGACTTACGTGGGCAATGTGAGTAGACGCCACTGTTCCAGCGTATAGTTGCTGTGCTCACGGCCCGGCACCAGACACCAGTGCTCGGGTATATTCAATGCTAATATTATATTCATATAGACCATGGCACCGGCCAGCGCTAGACCGCCCACAAATACAATATTATACATGGTCTGATAGCGTCCGTGGTTGCCAGCCTTTTCCATTATCGCCTGAAACGGATCATTCAGCTCGGACTCGTCCAGTTCCATTTCAAAGGCTGTCAACGATTCAGCCTCCGCAGCCTTGCCATTGTTTGGCGTTTCTTTCATTTTTGTAGACCAACTGTTGACGTTACTCTGTATATATATATATATATATATTTTTTTTTGTAAAGTTGAAATAGTATAAACAAATAAAGTAAAAAAAAAAAAACATTTGCTTGTAGCGGGCGGGCACTACGGGTCTGTCGTTGCCGTCTTTGGCGTCGTCATTCAGTCTTTGTATCTAACTAGTTATCTTTAGGGTAGCATATGGCCATATAAATAAATCATAAAAAAGTGCTGCTCTATTGTTACTCTCTAAAAACACTTTTTTTATATTTTTTTTATTTTTTGGCGCCAGTACTCTCCATGTAGATTATGAATATTGTAAAAATTGTTGTAGTTCCGTACCTCAGCTGTTCGCTCTTTCTAATAATTCATCGTAATCGTATTTATCTAAACTTGAAATGGTTTCATAAAATAAACGAAATCTACGTAGATTTCGTTTTCTTCGTTGTCATAAACTAATAACCAATTATATTTGATTTCTTGAGTGTTGATTGAGTAGATTAATACGTTGTGAAATGTGAGTTCGACGATGTCGTGGTTTAGGATAATAATATAAGTTATTTTGCGGAATTTTAGCTTGGATGCACTTTTTAGAATAAGTGATTTCACGATTTTTATTTGAGGTTGTTATACTTATTTTAAAAAGTTAGATCTCTTAATGCACTTTGAAAAGTTTCAAGCTAATAATGTAATAAGTTGAGAATTTTATCAAGTTTTCCTTAGTTCTGTGGAAAATTACCTAATGTGCAATAAGATGTTGCAAGAATTACCTGAAAGTGTTGTGCTTATCTGAATTGAACTTACTAGCAATTGGGGTCTTGAGCTTTAATAATTTAATTCCCCTTGACTATGGTCATCGTTCCAAATATGGAGATATTTCTATAAATAGCAGTTCTAACGGAACAGGGAACTACAGTTTGTAGCCGAATTCAAACGGCGGTGTCTTTCGTTAAGAAAGAATTTCCTAGGTATCACTGCTACATAAACACACCAGTGCTGCAGGGTGAAATCAAATCACCGATTTGCCTGTTTAGAGGCGAGTAGGGTATGACTGCACTAGCTAGGCCTACCGATAGTATTCTACAAATTTTTTATTTCTTAGAAGAAAATTAAAAAGTACTTTCTTTTGTAAGCTTATACAATATTTTTTTGGTTTTATGGAATTTAATATCTCTCAAAAAATAGATTATTTTTGTCGATTGACACTCAAAAGCAAAATTCTTTTAAGAAACAAAACTTTTCCTCAAAATACTATTGGAAAGCACTTAGTCTTAAGCCTTCAAAATAATGTCAAAATAAAGAATAGCAATATCGTTACTATACACTTATCGTCGGAACTTCAGCAGCTTATTAGATTTCCTTCCTAACTATCTTTGAGTTGTAGATTTTGATTATTTATTTGTTTTTATGAATTTTGAAAAAAAAAAAATTTTTCATAACTATACCCTTCTTTTTTACAATATATGCTACGGTTACAAGATTTCAATCAAATTTCGTTGCTCAGTAAGTAAATTTTATAAAACCTAAATTCCAATTTTTACATAGAATATCATCATAATTTGAACAAAGTAGAAAATTTTTCACAAAGTCGAACTTTAAATAAAAAACTTTACTGAACAAGGATGTCTTTAAAATTTTTGTACTGCTGTCTTTACATTATTTTTCAAATCTAGAGCTACAATTAACTGGATCATTAAATTGAGTTCTCTTCAAACTGTTACTATAAGTTCATTATAGGAGAAAGGCCACTGCTCAAGAATTCTGGTAGAATTCTGAAGGCTCCATCAAGTTACATGTTGTGAAGATAAATTAATTAAGATTTATGCTTTTTGACTAAGCTGTCATTGTTCCCATGAGGATAATGTAGGTGCCTCTATTATTAGCTGATCAAAGAGTACAGGGATTTGTAGTTTAAAGAGTACAGGGACTTGTAGTTTAAAGAGTATTGCCGAATCTGAATGACGCTGTCTTAAATTTAACAAAATTTTCCTAGGCTCTATTTGCTAGTAATGCGAGTAGTAGACACTCAAGTAGTTTCAGTTTTAGAGGCGAAGACGCTACTACTACTATAAATTGCTATTTTTTGTGAAAATAAATTTTAAGAGGAAGCTATAATATTATGGATTTGAAAAATATAAGCTGCTTTTAAGAAAATGTAATAATACAGCTACCGAGAACTACATTTTGTAGATGATATTTAAAATAATGTAATCATGATGGAGTTTTTTCAAGTACAGAGCACACGCGTGATCTCCAAAAAAAAAAAAATTGAATGGAACATCTGAAAAGTTTGAAAAAAAAAAAATCAAAAATATACCATGTTTGCGAAACATTTCGTGGGTCATAATATTCAGTTCAAATTAAAAAATTTTAATTATAGAGAAATATTTAAAAAAGTTTTAATACTTTGCAGTTATAGTTCGTTTCACAAGTGAATCTTGAATCACCAAGAAAATCCAAAAAGTTTTCGTAAGAAATTTTGAAAATGTAAACCTTTAACTTTGCTGATATTAATAAATGATATAATTTTAGTTGTCATTATAAATATTAAACAAATTTTGCAGTTTATTTGTAATTAGTGATCTAAAAAACTTTCTTGAAAATAAGAGAATCAATGGATAACATTGGATTTCTTCGAACTGAGCAGAAAAACTAATGTCGCATCATCAATTACCGTCTGACTACCAAAAATCGGATTCATACAAGAGGCAGGCGTTGATTCTTAGTTTGACTCTTTCAATTATTTTTCAATAGCAAAATTTTGGGAAATATATAAAAAACATTTTGAAGTTTATAATAAGCGATCCAAAAAATTAGTTGAAAATTCGCAAATCGAAAGAATGGGCAAGATTACGCACGGAGAGTCAATAGGCAACCCAAAAATGGGAGTCATACATGGACTAGATCCCGATTTCTAGTCAGATTCCATAATACATTTTTTTTAAGTAGTGTTACTTGAAGTCTTAAGCGATCGATTGTACGGTTTTAAAGAAAATTACTTAAGAGTTTTTGTGATAAAAAAAAGGGGAACTTTTGTGTTAGTTACCAAAACGAAACCAAAGTTTCCACCAAATTTTTGGTCTATTTCCAGAATATAATGCCATAAAATATTATTTCTTTACAAGTAGCACACGAAAATTATAAGTGCAGTTCGATATTACTCCACAAATATAAGAAGTTTCCTTGACAACTGTTTATTATCATTTACTATCCTCAATTCCCGTCCAATTCTTTCTTGTATGCCTGTTAAAATTCTCTAATTAATTTTTTGACTCATATATTTGACGTGCTCGTCCACGTGTGAAAGTTTAATCAGATTTAATAATAATTGTTTATATTGCGAATTCATTTCTCATATCAAAATTTGCACTATTATCGAAAGAGGCCATCGACATTTGTTGTCATAAAACAATTTGCAATTAAACTCGATAGTTCTAGCTTATATTGGCTTAAACGATAATTGTTTTGCCAACAATAAACTTTGGTAAATACTTAACAAACTTGATTAAATTTGAAGCGCATTTTATGCAAAGAGTTGTTGAACATTTTTTGGGCTTCTCTATGCAGTTTGAACTAGTTCCAAGTAGTACTCTAACTTTATTTTTAAACAGCTTATCACAATTTGCTACATAAAGTTAATAAATTTGTAAATTATATTTATGTTTATTATACCTTTTGTTTTATTTTTGGCAACAATTGAATTCTTTATAGACACTTAAGTTTGTAATTAGCCTATGGAGTATTATTTGGCGATTCTTGCAAGTTCATATGAACTTACGATTTGCGTCTTTAATGAGTAACTAAAGAATAACTTAAAAGCGTATTATTTTTTAAAAATTATATCGTATATCGTTTCACTTTGTTAATTCCGTTTTGAATTCACAATTTTGTACGTTTTGAATTCGTGCACTTTTTACATTTCGCGCGTAAATTGACGAGAGATCCGATTTCGGCTGCTGCGCTCTATAAGGCGTCAAGCGTAGTCGACACTTGAAAGTTTTCTGAATGCTGTCCGGTGAAAATCGGCATTAAAAATGAAAATAATGAGAGCTACAGAGAGCCGAGGCGTGCACACTCTCCGGGGCTTATCAGCTGTCTAAACAAACCATAGAAGACAGCCCACCAGAGTCCGTCCGTATATGCGAGCATTATGAGTATAAATTTAATTGCTGATAACAAAAGTGTTTTCTAATTACCAACCAGGTATATTATTATTATATTTGACAATCTCTAAAAAACTCAAGTGTTAAGCGCTTGGTTGTGGCTCTCAAGTGGAAATTATTTATGCTAGACCCCAACCAATTACAATATTGAGCAGGTCTTGTTTTGAAAGACCATTTTTTGTTATCAAAAAAGAGTTCTTAACTCGGGTAGACTGATAAGTCGCATATGCTTTGTGGGTCAGCATGTTAATCAGCATCGGTGGGGTGTGTTCAAGGCCCGCCCATACATCATATCCATAAATCGATGAAATAATTTGCTTAAATTATGAAATCTGAATTCATTTTTTTTTCTGGACTGGGGATATACTTTGTATGAGATTGTTAACTTTTATTTGCGCTTACAAACAAGATTTGAGCTGAGTATGTAATTAGATTTTTTATGATATCCTATTGTCTTGTATAATAGATAGACAAGGCGCCGAGACTTAAAATTTGATAACACAAAAAAAAAAAATGCTTGTTAGCATTTTATTGACCAAATCAAATAGATTAGGGACAAAGAAGACGACGTTCATTTCACATTTCACAAATCGCTTTATATATATTTACTTTTGCTGTATATCTAATTCTTCTGACGCTAATATTTGCGAGACTTACGTCAGACCACAAAGAGCAGAGCGCATATATCCTTTTACGACTTGACCGTAAATATTAAAATAACTGAAAGTTTAAGATTTTTATGTAAATTTTAACTGATTGTTAAGCAGGCTGAGTAAGCTAGCTTTGCGCAAGTAGTTGTCTTTTAGAAAGAAATTCGATTTGAAAAATGTACGTACGTTCATCTCTATTTTTAAAATTTATGTAATCAAAATTTGATAAGTTATTTGTTTAAAATTTGTGGTTGAGGCTTCCTCTGCCTGGTGTAAGAGGCGCTTACAAAAACAAAGCAACATTCCCATAAAATTCAGACTGAAACACCTGTAAGATCTTCTCAAATTTAGTGATCGGTTATAGAGCTTATAGACCACCCGTGTTATAATAGAAAAGATTATAGTATAATTTTCTCGTAGTGTTGAGTATAGAAGTGTTGCTGCTTAACAACGCTGATTTCTCAGCAGAATCAAAATGGAATCCAAAAACAAGTTGTTTCTGCTAGTTTTGAAAAATAAAGTAACCTAATTTTCTACCAATTGACGTAAATTAAAATATATCCTATTGAATTTTTCTCTTGTACATCAATCACATACGATTGTTGAAGGATATTTTCTATGGACTCATCTTGGGTAGTGTCGGAGCCAAGTTCTAAAAAGCGTGTCGTTGATTATATATATATATATATTTTATCTGTGAAAATATTTTAAGCATTTTTTGGAAACTGTGCACAACCCTACTGCATTCGCAATTTCTATTTCTAAAATAGAAGTTTCTATTATGAAACGATTTCTTCTTAATTAGGCATTTCTGATCTCCAAAATTTTAAAGATAACGCTTATTCAAAAGAGATCCAAAGTTTAAATTGGTGGCAATAAAATGTAAATCGGTTATAATTGAAGGGACTTTTCTTGTGGAAGAGATAATCAAAATTTTTATCTTTCTATCTATATTTCTGAAATAGAAATTTCTATTATGAAAAGATTTGAGGCGCTTCTAATCTTCAAAATTTTAATGAAAACGCTTATTCAAAAAGTAGAGATGATACAAATTTTTATCTTTCTATAATTAATTTTATTTTTTAAATTTTGTTTCTAGTTGTTAAGAACTAAAAGTAATCCAAAAAACTTAGCATATGAGCTTTTTAGATAGGGAAAAGATTACTTTAAGCATATTCCCTTTTAGCAATTAATCTAAAATCACATTGATTAAAGATATTTTAACTTCGGATAAGTAAGTTTGTTTTATTTATCGAATTATGAGTTTCTTAGCTGTCTTACAATCCTTATGCTAAACATGATATCACAACGCTTTTATTTATAAGACCTTGCTTACACTTAAAAATTAAAAAATATGCTGCCAAGGTGGAGCATAGAGATCTATTAATAGATTTTCGAAGAACACAGGGAACCTACAGTTTATAACCGAATCCGAACATCTGTAATTTTAATAATCGAGATTTTCCATGGTAAATAGCGTACTTTTACTTGCTAGCTATAAGACACCGCTAATACTACGCTACCGAGGCCCACAGGTCCGAACAATATTGAAATTATAAATTATAAAACTCTTCCATATCCCTAGCTTGATGGTTGAATTTTTTAGAGTTATACACTTAATTCAAACTGTGGTGTCTTGAATAATAAGGAATTTACTTCAGCGAAGAGCGACCATTTGCTTGCTATGCCAGTGCTAGGCAGAATACAGCTGTGCTACAGGTAAGAATCGATTCAGCGATCTTCGGGCTTAGAGTGGAGTATGCCACTGCTTCACTATGCCAAATCCACTTGCAGACATTTAGTCATATTTTTCTTAATGTTATATTTGGGATTCCGATTTGCGTTTAAGGCTTTCAGAGTTATTCGAGAATTTTTAAGTTTATTTTTTGTATTGTCAATTTTGATTATCTTATTCTATCTCAGCAATTTGTGAAAAGTTATTTGATATTAATTAGAATATAGAAAATTGTATATATATATATACAGCTTTATAACATATATCTCTGAATTGAGAGAACGCTAAGTCACAAATTGTATAAACTTGGAGATTTTTTCGATTTACTGATTTGCTTATCATTTTTATTACATTAACACTGTTCTTCCCAGAAACATATGGATATTGGATTCTGACTTGTATGTTTCATCTTAGTGGAATATTTTTCAATATATCACATAAGTATATATCTCTAGACTTGAACTTGCACGCTATAACGCCGAATTAAGTTTTATATTTAAAACAAACAATCATATCATTTTGAAGCATCCACAAAGATTTCTTAAAACCGTCTCTCAGTTAGAGAGCTCAGTAACATACGCAGATTCTTATAAACTTTATACATAACGAATACTTTTCTATAAACGTTTTTCTATTTTCACTTTGTACACTTGAAAATATCACAACTTGCATATTTCATCTCAAAACCTTTATATTTCTTCTCAAAATTTGTGTATTTCAACTGTAATCTTCATTTTATATCTTGTATATTTCATCTCAAATCTTGCATAATTCAACTCAAAATTTTACTTATATTTTGTTTTTCTTCTCAAATCTTGTACTTTTCAACTCAAAACTTATATATGTCATCTCAAAACTTGCTTATTTCATCTGCAATCTTGTATATTTCAACTCATATCGAGTATGTTTCAACTTAAAACTTGTATATTTCAACTAAACTTTTGTTTATTTCATCTTAAAAACAACTCCACTTTTTATTATTCGATTATCTTCTAATATTTCTTATTTTTATTTTGCATTTTTTTAATTTCAACTAGTTCTGCTGCTGACCGTTCAAATGAGCGTTGCCAGTGCTGCTAATGCGCTGAAAAACACGCGGAAACTGAGCAAAAAAAATATCACAGAAAGTGAGATAAGCTAGGTCTCTGGCTTTGGACTTGTCCGTCCGCCTGCGCGTCTGTGTCCGTATTTCCAACGGTCCATCTAACTATCCGTCTATCTAACTTGCTATCTGCTAGTACGTTTATCTACTAGTTGGCGCAAATGCAATAATATCAATTTTCATATTTTCATTTGCCTGTTGAACAAAGACAAAAGCAATTTAACAATTTACTGAAGGCACTTAAGCGCAAATTTACTAACTATAGTAGCCAGGGCTGAAGAAACGGCTGTTTTTTTTCGTTTTTGCCCTGGAAATGTGACAGTAGACAGCGGACAGCGGAGTAGTATGAATGAAAACAAAAACAAAATTGTCCAAGTAAACATAATTATATGCACGTGAGTGTGCGGGTGTGTGGGGGTGTGTGCGGGTGTGTGGGGGTGTATGCATATAGTATATAGATCTATTCAAGAAGTAAATAGATCTGCTTGATGAGTGCCATAAATTTAATCAGCGCAGATTACAGCGAGGCAGCGCATTAATTGCAACAATAACAACGACAACAACGAACACACACTCAGCGTTGCAGTCAATGAAGCGCAACGTTGCGTATGAGTGATGTGAGCTGAGCGTTGAAAGTGTTGATGGATTGTGTGTCAGTGTGTGTGTGCGTGTATGTCTAGTAGGCGGCACTATATGTGTGTTAAGTAGGCAAAATGCGGTATTTGCCCTGGGCAATTGATGTAACTTTCAAGTTCCATAGCACCCCCATACCCATACCCATCTTATCTTAGATATCTGTCTTTGTAGGAATCCCATACGAAGGCGGCTTTCGTTTGTCTCATCAAATGGGAAACTAAATTTAAACGCTTCAATTGCTTAGGGTAAGCGTGAGATCGCATTTATATACTCTAAGGTCAAGGGTAGTACAGTGTTGACAAATGCATTAGGGAAACAATGGAGTGAATTTGTTAGTGTTCGTGATGGGAGTTTTAAATGAAACCGAAATAGAATCTCTCTTTATTTTCGGTGCTTTTCAAGCCTCAATGGGAAAAAATAGATTTTTTATAGTGCTTTTTTTGTGTCTTAGCGTGCTTGGGCTCATCTGCATTGTAGACTGAATGAATTAGCTTGCATACCCCAATTATGTTGCCGCTTTCTTCTTCAAATGGGGCTGTTTTTTTAAACAATCTCTTCTCAAAATTACCTGGTCTGATAGTTGAAAAAGGCTAAAACGATTATTGAACTGTACTATGCTACAATATTGACATTGGGATGCACAACTTGTGATCTACATCGACTAGTTGGAAAGAGGACAAAATCTAAGATCCCAAGTTGTGAGTCCCAATGCGGCATAGTAGAATCCTACATTTGTTTTACAACTTATTTTCAACGAATCAATGTAGATTCCAAGTTTTGAACTCCGAAAAACAGTTCGCAGCTGTTAAGCACGTTCAGCGGGCAAAATTCACTATCTTGGTTTTATGCGATAAGACAGAAAACTATTTCGGATTACGCTAAAAAATCGATATATAATACTCTTCACATCTCATCAAAACCAATTTTAATAGTTGCCAACAAAATAGCAAAGTATTTCGCAATAGAAAGTATACAAAAAACTGTTAATATAGATTTATTTAATTTTCCTTCCTTTAAGAACATTCCAAATTTTGACATTAGCCATATTTTTTCTCCTTAATAATGGTCATTGCTCCAAAGGCGATAACTCTGTTATAAATTCGAAGAGAACAGATACCTCCAGTTTTTAGCCGAATTCGAACCGCGGCGTCTTTAAAAGTGATTTTCATAGGTAAATAGCGTATAGTTATTCGCCAACTATGCCAGTGCTGCAGTGTGAAATCGAAACATCGACATTTCGGTTTAGAGGCGAGTACAATTACCACTGCGCTGCCGAAGTTCATAAGTAGGAGCAAAATGTCTGTACTTATCAAGGATAATTGCAGCTTATAATGAGAATAATAGCTGAACAGTTTTAAATGCTTTTTTTTTATATGTAGCAGACTAAGTTAAAAAAGACTTTTATTCAAAGATCGGTAAGCCTTGTTTTGGCTGGAGTATGCAGATTCGTATTGTAGTAAAAATTTCTTCTTTTATTCATCCGAAATAAGGCAACCAAGGCTTTAGGTTAACAAGGATAAGTTTATTCCTCCTGACTTCAAAGGCGTACCACCGAAAATCCGATAAAGAGGTGGAAACGCTACGAAAAATCAAAGATTTATTTTGGACTTGATACCCTCTCTGATAGAACATGTTAGTCTGGTATTTGTTTATACAAATTTTTTGCAATTTCCTATTTTAGCAATTTCATTTTTAGTTCTGGGTAGTAGTTGAGTAGCCAAACAGAAACCGCTCGACAGAGACTTATTTTTCTGGGGTTTATCTAAAAACTGCTACTTAACGTAAAGCAGTGCACTGCTTGATGTACTGAAGCACAATACAAGTCTTATGTCTATGTGACACTTTTTTGTTTGAATAAACAATTAAAGCGCATTCCATAGTCGTATACAGTTTTTGTTCCAATGGGTAGGCCTAAATTTTGATACTCCTTTCGCTATAAGTGATGAGCCCTTAATAGAGGCAATTGAAACACGTGTTAATAAGTTACAAGGTCTGCGAATTGTCGAAAATGAGATTATTCAATTAAATAAGTTATTTATAAGTAAATATTCTGTGAATGGCAAAGGGCTGAACAAATAGTTTAACTAATCTATTACAAGTAGATGTAATCTGTTTTAGAGTGATAGTTTAGGCTATCTCTCTTTGGCTAAATTATCTTAAAAAAGCTGGCGTACAGTTAAGACAGACATGCACGATTTTGAGATAGTCTGTACTACTTTTCTACAACTAAATCTGTAAAATTGCTAAAATAATTTAATTCGTTGTCTGAGTTATGACTTCTTTTCAATTAAACTTTATGACAGCTTGAGCCTTTTTACCGATTTTACCTAGCGACATCGATTTTGAGACAACACTTGCAAGACTAACAAACTTTGAACAATGAGAGTCTCATATCTATATAGTCAACCTGCAATCTTATGTAATAAAAACGTTAAATAATATTTGATTGCTTTCAAAAAAAAAAACCAAGACACTGTAAAATAATCCTGTATCTTAACCCACAACTTTTACTCTACCCAGACCCTATTATACCTTTTCGTTGTTTAATAGTACGATAATTTCGTTTTTTGCAGCTTTTTAAGTTTTTGGTTGCTAAATAGAAAACCTCTCTGCAAAATGAAGACCCTAACAATATTCTGAAACTGTCTAGAAGTTAAATTTCCGACGCCAATAAGTTGACTTTTATTGCGCAGAATTGGTCATGCCGGTAAAAACGACTTTGTTCTAAAATACTATTTTCAGCTCTCAACTTCAGTCTGTGAATGCCCAAAGTAATGAACCTGCAAGAACCTTAAAAATCGGCTAAGTAAGGCTTATTTCGAACTAAAAAATATACAAAAGTGACTCAGTTTGTTATTCGATTTTTTTTTCAAAGAATACTTTTCTCGGCTGTAGGGTTTAGTTTTTTCCCCCATATTTGCAGAACGAAGTTTCATAAACTGCTACTTAAGCGCGTTTTAATTCTCTATAAATCTGTTTTTTTAATTTGCGTCACAAAAGCTATTATTCCGACTGAAGATGTTTTTTTGGTACATCATAAATATGTTTTCACATATACATACTTTTAACTGACCTATAGCAAGACACATCTGTAATGTTCCTGATTTTGTTAAACGAACTTTATTATCTGGAGCATGTTTATGGCACTCTCGGTCAAAATAAAATATATATTTTATATTGCTGATAAGGCATGACCTATATTCGGGAATCCATTTATTGCAACTGCATCTGTTACTCTTGCAATCTTTGTTACCAAGATAGGCGACGTCCCTTGACAAATTGGAGCTGTTTGTTGGAATGATTGATTAATGCCAAAGTCTTGAATATAGCGGAGTTGATAAGAACTATTAGATTTTGTTTTGGTTTTGGCCAAACTTTTAAAAGCATTTTTGGAGGCGCAAATAGTTTCTGCGGGAAAAACCACTACAATTTGAAATTTGAAGTTTTGCTTAATGCAAGAATCTTGAATATAGCTGGTCTTCCGCCTTAGTTTAATAGTTATCGGCGATTGTAAAATTCAAACATTATTTTTTGTTTCGGTTCTGCTTTTCGATTTAGCTAAACTTTTTGAAGATTTCTTGAAGTTGTAGGTAACTTTTACACAAAGGAGGAATAACACAAAGAATTGAAGGAATTTCCATTGTAGAGCAGATTATTGGAATGATTGATTAATGCAATAATCTTGAACACAGGTAGTAAGGTGGTCATCTTCAGCTTTGGTTCTGGTTTTTAATTTAAGCTTATTTTAGAAGCTTAAAGCTTATTTTAGAATATTTAAAGTCACAGAGAATACCTAAGCGAAGGAGAAAAAGCACTAAAATTTGGAGTCTAAAGAAAATTGTGCAGTGTTCATTTTGTTTCAAGTTTCATTTTGCACGGGATTTCATGATTAAAAACCTCAAAAATTAGCTCAGGCTCTTGATAAAACTTATCAACGAAAGTGAGAGTGAATGATAGAAGAAATGGGAGATATTTATAAGCTAAAAAGGTCATATTAATTTAGCAACATAAAGATAAAAAAAATGGAACCAGTGCGACTTAAGAAGTCGTTATGGCCATGTCCCTCTGATGGTGTGTAATAACGATTGCCTAAAGCACAATGATGGTAGCATCTGAGTGACCAATGTCTTGTATTAAAGACATTATATATACAAGTATCATAATTCTTACTAAAATTTCAAGCATTTCCCACTGCTTTACCTAAAATAATCAAAGTTTGTTGACTGTATATATTTTAATTTGATTTATTTAGAAGAAAAATTATAAAATTTTGTTTTAGCATCAGGGAGAAACTACGATCAAATCACCCTTTTTTTATTTGAGTTTGTTCTGAATATATCGTAAAGATTAGAAGTATTTAAAAAATAAATCAGATTTCTTTGAGAAAAGTGTGTACAATCTTTCGCTCTCAATTTTCGAATAAGCTCATTTCTTGTATGTCCGCTGAACTTTATGGAAATTCAGCCTATTAGGATACGTTCATATTGAATGATAAAAAAAAATGAACGGCAAAAATCGTTATGCAGAACCGATGTAGGTATTGTTTAACTTAGAAGTGCAACAGCTCCCTAGAAATTACGGAATATCTTTTCATGCGTAGTTTTGGGCCTTAAATTTGAATCTGCAGTTGAAAATGGCTTATCCCATCAGCCTTTTGCAATATTTCAGATTATACAACCCAATTATTTATGATCACTTTTAATATTGTATGCATTCTACATAGAATTTATTAGAATTAGCCTTCAGAATAAGCATTCTTACCTTCAAGTTGCAGCAATCAATTGGTTTCTTTGTAAAGTTCTTGCATTTCGATATGTCGAACCATACAGCTTTACGAGGAACGAGGAAGTTAATTCTAACTTAAAATAAAGTTTATGCTAACTTTAAAAATAATTGCTATAGTATGTGCCATAGTAGCTGATAACTTTAAAGCTGAAAACTGCAAAGTATAAATGATTTTTATCGTCTACGTCAGGAAAAGTATCTATCTTTCCAACTATATTTTAAGTAAACAAAGTTAACCTTTTTAAGTTTGGGTTTCTAAGATATATATAAATATACGTACAGCCGCAAACTTAAACTTATCAAATTTTATGCTCGACTTTGTTATTCTCTTCAGAAGATTCGACTTCAAAAGATGCTGCTTTAGTTGAAAAGTTGAAGCCAAAAGTCATTATCCTTTGAATGTGTTTTGACTTTAAATGGGGCTATCAAAATATTTTTTAAAACAAAATAAGTCAAGCAGCCATATATATATATAAATATATATATACATACCATCCACCCATCTGGGTTCAGCTGCCTCCTTGTGCTCATTTTGGCAGTCATGGCCAAGTCCCACCAACATCAACGAAAAAAATAAAAAATCAATAGTCATTATTTTTTTAGATATGTTCATTTTTATTTGAAAAGTTTTACTTGATTTATGCATAAACATTTCGTTTTTTTTGCTTTTAAAGGTTTTCAATTTTTTCTGGCTTTTCTGGAAATTTTTTCTAAAATGTTTTATTTTTTATTTTTTGCTTTGTTAATCTTGAATAATTTAATTTGCGTTTGGTTTTGGCGCTTTGCTCAAGTGTGTTGTGTGTGTTGTCATAAGTTCGTTAAACTTTAATATTGCTTACATAATTTTGTTGTTTTTAAGATTTAATTTTTTTCCTTTTTGTTTTTATTTTTGTTTTTACTAATATTTAAATTACATAATTTTACAATATTTAAAGAAAAATGCTAGCCACATGCTTCATGTTGGTTGTGTGTTTCGTTTTTCGCTTTTGCTTAATTTAATTTACATTTTGAAAAACACTTAAATATTAATAAATTTAAAAATGCCTACATAATTTTTATTAAATATATTTATTTGTTATTATCTGGCTGTAACACGTGCGCTTTATTTTAATTTTTTAAATTTTATTTACCTCTTTTTTTTTCTTGATTAAATTATATGCAATAACTATGTATAATAATTATTATAAATATTTAATGCTCACAAAATACATGTTCAGGTTTTGCGTAAATTTTTTTTATTATTTATTTTTAGCATAAAAAGCATTAATTGTTGGAATTTTTATGTTACAAGTATTATATTGATATATATATATATTGATATAATTATTTTATAAATATGTTGTGCTTATTTGTTTTATAAATAATGATATACATATATTTATTTAGCTAATTTTTTCAAGCAAGTTTTAAACTAAAAAAAAACGTATCAACTTGCCGCGTTGTCTGACTAATTTCATTGTCTGATTTTTTATTTTTTTTTGATTATCGCTAAGTAGCTTGCAAATTGCTAATATGTTTGAGATATTTTATATTTTTTATCTTTAACATTTATATATATATATTTTTTTTGTTTATGTTTAATTTATGCGCTATATACAAATTATGTGCTGGCACGCACTCTCTAAACTACAATTTCAAAATATTGCTTAGCGTACATTTTAGTTTTTCGCGAATTTTACAACTTTGACGGATTCCCAAAACATTTTTGGCATTTAACTTAAAATGGCAGTTTATTTTTATATTTTATATTTTAATATATTTTTTATTTTTGATTTTAAAATGTTAATTGAATTGGTCTATTGTTTGCTTTTAAAATAGGAAACAACTTGAGTTTGTTTTTAGCTAAGTTTAAAAATGAAATTATAATATCAAACATATTGTTTTTGCAAAAAACTTTAGGTTTGGACGTTTGATAATATCACCTTTGAAACATATATATATATATAGACAAATACATTTACTATAGACGAGGGTGTTGCGATAAGCAGTCTAAGTCTAAACACATGATGCTTGGAAGTGTTTTGATTGTGAAATACATTTCTGCTCAAGTGGGTGCACTGCTGTCGAAATCTTAGCTAAATCAAAAAAAAACGAGAAATAAATCGATTCAACCGATCAGTCGACGCGATAAAAAACCAAATTGTTGTCCCATAAAAGCTTTTTAGATTTGAGCCGCATCGTAAAACAACGATTACGATGCCGAAATTTCAGTCAAAGGACTTTCTAGGAGTTCGTTTAAGTTCACTGTCAAAATTTAAGCTGAATCGGAAAAACACAAAAAATGCCTTTTTCGGTATGACCGTCTGAAATTTTAGCTTTACTACGTAAATTTTAGCCGTATCGGAAAACATAAAAAATTCAGATTTCGCAGTAGGCGTCTACACTGATCAAATTTCCGGCTACTCGGAACTTGAAAATGTTGGATACTTTATGGAAAGGTCGAAATTTCTGCTGAATTGAGCTTAAAAAAACGCATAAGTACAAAAAATTCAAGAAAAAAATAAATTAAAGAAAGAAAAATGTTGAGTTGTAGTAAGTAGAAATCAGCTGCTGCCAGCCAAAGCATAAAAAAAAATTCTAAAAATAAAATATCGCTGACACCTACCAATGAAATTTCACGCGAATCAGAAAATAAGAATCTTAGACTCTCTACGGGAATTTCGGCTTCCGTACTCAAAAAAAAGCAAAACTTTGATGAAATCTGAGGGCATTTGGAACAACAAAATTTTAGATTGGCACGCCGTCGACAGTTTCTACCCAAAAATTTAGCTAAAATTTTCTGATTTTATCCGTCTAGTTTCGGCTACTATTGTTTAGCCGAAACCTTAATTGGATTTTCTGCGAGGCCGTTTACGTTTACCTAAATTTTAGCAAACAGCGAAAGTATCGATATTGAAGAAAATAAAAAATTAGAATTGTCCTAAGTAGTAAGTTTTGGCTTGGAGTTGTAGATAAAAAAAAATTTTTAAGAGTCCGTTGACCGCTTCTATCCAAGTTTTAGCTAAAGTTATTCGAAGAAGAAGAAATAATTGAACTTGCATTGAAATTTTTATAGTCTGTAAACAGTTGGGTTTTTATAAATCCAACGGGTGGTGTCAAATTTTCTGCTGAATCGAAGAAATTCAAAAAATATTTGACAGATACATATTATTTGCTGTAGATATTTAATGATATTGCAGAGGAATTGCAATACAACTAAAATTGAACAATTTCGTGTCTGATTTGGCTGCAGTAGAAAAATATCTGAAACGGAAAAAGCCAAAATTTTGGATATTGTATAGCTTAGCTTAAGTGAGTCGGGGCACAACAATTTCAGTTTTCTTACAAGTTAATTTTAATATTTGGGCTTATTACCGGAACACGTCGACAAGGAGTCCAAATCTGCTTTCAATATTTCAAACGAGTTTAAATCTGCATCGGAAATAAACTTACACTTTAGTTTTTCCATAAGTCCATCGACAGCTTGCTTCTTAAGCTTACTGGTACAAGATTTTTGGGTTTCTTACAAGTACGCCAACCCGCACGATTTACATATTTCGTGCAAAATAACACTTTGACAAGCAGTCAACATCTGCTTCTTAAATTTCAGACAAATTGTGAAAAAAAAAGAAATTTCTTCAATTCGACTAAAACTTCCATATCAACCCACAACTTGAGTAGAAATACAAGCAACATGGATCGCAGCGAACTGTTGCCTATCGCACCACGCCCGTAACAATCAATATATATATAAAGCAAATCTGAAGAAAAGAGCTAACTAAATTTTTAGCATATTTATACAGATATTTAAAATATTTGATTATCGCACATAATTAATGCTATATAGCTCTTAGATACCCTTGTTTAAGTCTATAAAAGATTACTACATACAATATATAGTATATATGTAAATGCCAACATTATCGGAGGAAGGACTGACTGACTGACTGACTAACCACCTGCAACTCTCTCTCTTTCTCTCTTTCTCTCTGTCTCTGCTCACTTGCCACTCTCACTCTTGCCTATACACTATACATTTGAACTGAAATATGCGGCTTGGCTTTTGTTTTTTGTGTTTGCGCTCATCCCTATAAACTACTCCTAACACTCTCTTCCTACTTACTTCATCTTCTCATACTCTTCTTTTTTTCAACTAACGAATCACAGCAATTGAAATACATTAAAACACAAAAATACACTTGGAGAAATTAAGTCATAACTATACAAATACATATATATATGTCCTTATGCGTATATCCCTACCACGTAGTTAATTCAAACTAAAAATTGTATATAATAAATGGGTTATTGATCCTTGTCGTCGTGCAGCGTTGTGGCCACAGTGGTGCCGGCATTATTGCTGGTATTCTTGCGCAGATGATTGCGCAACATGACCAGGTTGCGATTGAGTGGTATATTACTAGCTAGTCCAATTGGATTTGAGGCGGATGCGGATGCGGAACAGGGTGCATGCGGCAGCGTATTGCATATATTGCCCAATGGTGCTGTTGCATGTGCTACATTATTGCTGTTGCTGCTGCTGCCGCTGCTGCAACCACCAACCATACTAGCCGAGGCCACAGAGGTGGTGGGCGAGGTGGCGCCACCGCCAGTGCCCACACTGCCGCCATTATTGCTGCCCAGGCCAACGCCGAGCAGCAATTCCTGGGCAAGTATGGTCGGCAAATGTTAAGTGCTGCTCTTCAACGGACCCGACGATAGCGAACTGCTGCTGACGCCCGAATCGCTTGACTTCTCACTGAGTCCGCCACGTGTGAGCGTATCGTCAGCCATAAGTCCGCTGCCGCCAAGAAAGGACTTTTTGCCCACACGTGCCGGCAGCGTTGCCTTAAAGGGATTGTCTTTTTGTCGCCTTGCGCTCTCGACGCGCTTCATTATCTCACTGGAGCATTTGCTGACCACATCGTCCAGACTATTCGATTCATCTGTGGAGTTTACGTGCTGTGTGGGTGTCTGTGAGCTGGGCACCGGTGAGCCCTCATAGCAGCCAGAATCGCGTGGAAAATGGCGTCGTCCAAATGGTGAGGCGCCATGTTTTTTGTTTATGTTATTCAGACGCGCCTCATCGTTCTCGGAGCTGGAACCGGCTATGTCCACATCGGAGCCTGTGCGGGTGAAATTTGTTGCTGTGAGTGTGTGTTTGATATTGTGTGTATGTAGTACGTGGTGGTGGGGGGTTGGTGTGCATATGGTGTTATCGAAGGGTTAGCTGGATAAATGGATGAAAGTGCTATAGTAAGCTTTGTGAAACTATCGAAGTTTCGGTGCGTTTTGTGGCAGCTGTTGGTGTTTGGAAGCAATAATCTCCTGGCAGCTTTGATATTAAGAAAGTTTCTTTCTTTTTTTTTTTGCAATTGTTTAAATGGTTTTGGCAAAGTTGCCTTAGGGATGGGTTGAGAGGGGTTGCTGTGGGATAATATCCACTTGGAAAATAAAAAAAAATGTTCAGTTTTCTTTCACTTTAATTTGAAAATGTTAAGTCTATGTGGGCCATAACCACTAGGTTAGCTCTAGAGCCGGTTGAATCGACTATACCGATAGTGGGACGGCGCTGCCGTTCGGATTCAGCTTCAGATTTTAGGTTCCTGTTCTCATGCCCATAGTCAAGGGGAACAAATTCATTTAAAATTTTGAAGAAAACGCCATTTTGATTCGCATGTAAATATTTGGCACGCCTTTCAAACAGCTTCTAGTTAGGTCCTTGCTGAAGAACGCCAAATTATACTTATTTTAAAAGTTTAGCTCTGAATTTTTCACACTTCGAATTTAATGAAGGTGTTCTCATCGCAGCATGGACTGTTACATTTCATGAGAAAGTACTAACCAAATTCGAATAGTTTCGAAACACTTTGATAAAGCTTATGGCCCGAATGCCTTTAGAGCACGTTTATAACGGGAATATATAAAAGCATCCATAATGCGTAAGATTCTATGAGAAAGTAGTACACAATTTCGTACAGTTTCGGGAAACTCTTTTAAAGCTCAAGTCCCAAATGCCACGTTTACTTCGGGAATATATAAAAAAGCATCCACGATTGCTATGATTCCATGAGAAAGTATTAACCTATTTCGCGTAGTTTTGGAAAACTTTTGTAAAGCTTAAGACCCGAATAGCTTAAGAGCACGTTTATCTCGAGAACAAGTATATAAAATGCATCCATAATTCATATGATTCCATGATAAAGTGTTAACCGATTTCGAGAAAAGCTTAACTCCCGAATACCTTTGGAGCACGTTTAGTACGGGAATATATAAAAATGAGTCATAATTCATAGCATTATTTCGGCAGATAGCACCAGTTACCATGTAATCATTATAGTCCTTTGGTGCCAGCTAATCAACCCAAAACGCTAACCCCCACAACTTCGATAGCTCCACAAAACTCTCGTGTTAGTAAACTACTGGGTTTTCGCTATACTTACATTCAATGTCATGCAACAGTTGCACAGCCGTCAAGAGTTTCGCTCGATGCTCCTGATTCACAATACCCAAATAATCCAAATCGGCTGGTTCCAGTTCTTTGAACAGCTCCAGATCTTCGTAACTGCAAATGGAACGATAGGTGAAACAATCCAACAAAAAATTGTTGAGAAATTTGTTTCATCTACACCACTTACCCGTTGAGCACAAAAACCGATGTATACTCCTTGAGACCAATGCGCATAAGTAGATCTTCGACAGAGTTGGGACCAGTGCTGCTGCTATTGCTGCTGCCACCGCCACCGATGCTGCCGCCGCCGCTGCCGCCAACGCCAACGCCGCCGCCATTGCCACAAATGCCACCAACCAAACGTGAACCGGGTGCCAGAGTTTTGCTGCTCGAGTGCTTCATACGCTGCTCCGGCAACACCTCAACATTGATAAACTTAAAATGGCCCACGCGTCCATGGCAACGGCCCTTCCAAATGCCCGAAGCGTTCATGGACAGCACGTCGATGAGTTCGCCCTTCTGCAATGAGAGGCATAAGAGTCAAAGGCTGTGTGTTAGTGGTCTTACGTTGCGCATGTAAGTAAGTGCAACTCAGCGCTCTAGTGTGCTGCAAAGTGGTCGGTCAGGCTTTGAGTCTGGAACTCAAGTTTTGTGCCTTTGACTTTTGGCTTACCTTAAATTTAAGCGCCTCTTTGTCGTAGGGATTTGGCAGGCTATCGACAAGTGCTTTGGCTTTGCAAATTGGGGCTAACGATGTGCGATCCTCGGTAGAGATGGAGCTGTGCGGGCTGCCAGGACGCACCAGCGCTTGTGTGCCTAAGCGTGGCGAGCGACAGAGAGACAGAGAGAGAGAGGGAGAGTGCGAGAGAGAGAGAGGGAAAGAGTTCAAGTATAAATATTTGGCTTGAAAATGAGTGAAGTTTGTCTAGCAAAATTTTCAGCAAATTTCCAATTAATGCGCCCACAGCCAATTAGCTTCTCTGGCCAAAACAATTTTCAGTGGCCAAAATACACACACACACACACACACACGCACACACAATTCGTTTGGTTAATTAAAAACTTTTCAAATATTTTTAAACCCTCACACATACACACACACACACGTACACACACCGCCCGACCGGAGAGCGAGTCTATGGAAATATTCAAATATGCACTTGAAGTTTTAGCAAAGCCTGGCTAATCCTTGCTTTGTCCTGCCACATCAAAATAAAGTATTTTTTCTTGCACTTTTCAAACTTGCTGCAGCTTAGCCAGCCTGCCTGCCTGCCTGCCTGCCTCCCTGCTCGTTTATTTACCCCTCAAACTTACAGCTTACTCCTTTTTCGAAGGGAGCTTTTTATTTAGCCGAGAATTTGCGCATATAGCCAAACTTTTGTTCATTAAAAACTGAGCAGCAGCAGCAGCGGCAAGCACTTTTGCCCTTTATTTAACCACGCCCCAGACATTGAGCCATGAGGCATGCCACTTGACTGCTGCTGCTGCTGCTGCAGCTTCAGCTCTACGTAAACTTTCTCATTGCAAAAGTGCATTAAAAATTCATTAAGTTTGCAAAATTTCAAGTTATTGTGTGTTGTTGCACCCAAAACAGGCAAAAAAAAAATGCAAAAAAAAAAAAACGAAACCCAAAAAGCAGAGAAAGAGAAACTAAACCCAAAATAAAGAGAGTGCGCCGAGTTCTTGCCACAGCCAACTACTACAACTGTTAATAGACCCAATATGCAGACACGGCCAAAAGGCAGCTACAGCAGCAGCAACAGAGCCGCGTCTGGGAATTTTTTTTTTTTATAAATAACAAAACTAAAAACAACAGAAAAGTAGTGAAAATGCAAAAGGCTAAAACGAAAGCTGCAGCTGAAGCGAAAGCTCAAGTAAAACCCAAAATCAAAACTCTAAATTGCCAGCTGCCAGGCCAAAAAAAAGCCAAACATTCCAGCACACTTAAATACACTGAGCGAAAAGACAGTGAAATATTAAGAAATTATAGTATTATTTCTTATTTACAAAAATCTTTAAAACGATTAGTTTCTTAAGATTTCAGCTACTCTTTTACTGCGCTCAACAACAAGTTTAAAAATATTTTAAGATAAGACAAATTATTGCGCTTGAAAGAGATTTAAATTCTACAGCGAATAATCGAAGATTCCCCAAAGTTAACTTCTGCACTACCAACACATAAAATTGGGGAAAATTTTAATATTATTATGTTTGAAGCAGAAAAACTACCTTAAAGGCTTGGACATGAAAGTTGTATATCTTTAATTTTAACGAAAATCTGCAGAGAACAAAGTCCGGCAAGATCGATTTTAAAGGAGCTTTTCCAACTACTTGTTGAAGCGATATATTGCCTATTTTTTTCAAGTATTTCTAGTATATGATTTGAAGTAGTTTTAGTTGCAGAAAAACCCTACACTTCAGCGATCACGATAACCTTTTAATGGTTCATTATATGAAAATTTTGGAGCTTTCAAAGAGTCTCCAGAGATGTTTTTTTGGTTGCCGGTCTTATATTCAGCGACATCGTAAATTTTGTTGTAAATAGAAAATTTAAGTTTTTAGCCTTTTTGCAAACTTTTTTTTACGTCAGTTTAAGATTTTTTTAAAACTAAGATTAACTTCGAATTTATGAGAATAAAGGTAATTTTACTTTTAATTGCCAATTTGTAAAATATAATTAAATTCCATGTAAAATAAGCTTATATAGACCTTTTGGAATTATTTCAGAGTGCTGCAGCGCAGCGGTTCGTAGAAGTCTAAAACGGAGATGTGTCTATAAATAGCTGTTCGAAAAGATAAATAAGAAAGCTACAGTTTATAGCCGTATCCGAACGGATTTGCAAGTTTTGCTTAGGCCAATAGTGTTAACTTGCTAACTATGCTAGTGCTAGACAAATGCACCAGTGCTGAAGCGTGGAGTCGCACTAACAAGCTTCCGCCACTAGGCTACCTAGGCTCACGAACTCAAAATCGACTAGATCACGCCAAACCAACGTTGGAAAAAAATTTAAAAATTATTGAAAATTTGTTGCATTAATAATTTGATACAAGTTTTTAGTAATAATATGATTTCTAATTAAAAAAGTCGTCTTTCCCGAGTTGCATTATTCTACCTGTAAATCTTTGAAAAATATGCAAAATATCGTTAAAAATCCTTTGCGATTGCCCTGCCTATTAGCAAGAAAAACTTTGAGATCTTAAGAAACTATAATAAGTAATCTATAGAGTTGGTTTACAACTTACAGCGCTGCCAGTTAAGACAAGCATACAAGAAGTTAAAAATAACTATGAGAGCAGTGAGTAGTAGTTTTCAGACTTATAAAACAATGAAACAAAAAATGAAATACTATTATTATGATGAGCATTTTCGAACATAAATAGAATAATTTTTCTTTTTAATTTGAACACTTTCGATTGGATTCCAATTCGCAAGATTTCTTTGATGAACTGAATTCACAACCTTTCATTTGCTTGGTAAAACTCAAAATAGCGAACCCTAGTTTCTCTCAGTGTAGTAACAGATACGATTTAAACTAAGTTATTCTGCCTTGTTATTGTAAGCCAGCTACTAGTGTATGTATATGCACATTATATCTATGCGGATGTGTGTGTGTGTGTGTTTACTTACTTGAACCGGAAGCGCTGGGTAAACTTTCCACAGAGCTGGCGGAACATGCAAACGCCTGATCGCTCATGCTGCCACGGTCGGTATTATCTTGGGAGTTGCTGAAATCCCTTGATGTATCCTTTGTGGCAACAAAGTTTCGTCCATTCTCATTAAATGCGCCAATTTCCTTTGGTGAGCTACGCATTTCGCCAGACTGACAAAGTGTTGTTGTTGTTTTCGTTGTTGTTGTTGTTGTTATTGTTGCAAGGTTGTTTGTTGTTGTCGTTGTTATTGTTGTTATTTTGTTGCATATTCGCAGGCGCCGTTGAAGTTGCACATGTTGTGCAATAAATTGTATGCAAAAGTGGCAAGAATAGAAAAGAGAAACAGAGCGAAAGTTTTTGTTAGTTAAATCATTAAAAAGTTTAATAGTAGCAGCTCACACACACACACACACACACACTATCAAACACAGATACTCTCTAATACACAGAAGGCTTCTCACACACAGATACACACAGAATCAAACACACCCAGTTTGTTGCACTTGGGGGCGCATTTTTGGCTGCATTGCTTCCGGTTTGGCTTTTGGGGCTTTTGGCCATGGCTTTGCCACAAAATGGAAATGAAGCCTTGCTCTCGTGGGGCTCATTCCTCTTGCTCTCGTTTATGTACGCTGAATCACTCACTCACTCATCCACTCACTCATTCTCTTCCAGAAATTTGTTATACAACTTTTGGTCATATTTCGCTTAGTCAACAGCCAATACTCATCAGAGTAAAGGCTCAGGTTTGTTGTTGTTGTTGTTGTTGCTGTTGCAACCGGAAAACATCAAAGTTGTCTGCAACAATTTTTTGATGGGCTGCAGTTTGTTGTGTTGGTTGGTCATCGCAGCAGCAAAAAAAAAACCATCTCCCAAATTGTTAGCAACTTTAACGCATTAAACTTTTAATACTCTATTAAAAAAAATATATATTTTTTTTGTTGCCACACAAAAGTCCTGCTTTCACTCTGCTTAGTTATTTGTGAACATAGACGTTGTTCCTAAGATCCTAAGATATTTTCCAATTGTTTTGTACAATTATTTTAGTGCAAGCTAATTTAGAGAACTTTGGGAAAATATTGTGCAACAAGGAGCTGGCGCCATCTAGCGAAACGATCTTTTTTTTTACTTTCATCTCGGAAATTTATATACTTAGGTTTTCTGGGTAAAAAATCAAAAAAAAGGGTCAAAAGTCGTGTTTATAGTATGTTTAGGAATAGAAGATGAAAATCGAGAATCGATGTTTCGTTTTTGGCCCGGCTTTATCCGGCTCTTAGGACCATTGTCTGTGGCCATCTAGCTGTCACGTTTATCGCAAAATGTTGTAATGATATTTGTGGATACAATTTCGCTTTCAACTCATAGTTGATGGCAGATCCTTAGCCCCATTATATTATATTGCTCTCTAACTTTCTCGGGCTTTCTTTCTTCGCTCATTTCTTTGTTGAGGAAAAGCTGAATCAACCATTTAACTAGGGGAGCCCATATATTTTAACTTCCTTTGCTTCTCTCTCTTCTCTTCCTCTCACCCCCTTTTCCAACCAAACTCTTCTCTTTCTTATCTTTCTCATACAACAAACTACCTCACCAAATGCAACATACCCTCTGTTAGAGTATAGCCTAAAAATGCAATGCTCTCAAGTACAATTTTTCAAAGTCAAAATGAACTTTCACTTTTGGCTCGTCTGCCGCGAATCTCATCCTGGTTATTTTTTTTTTGCTGGGCATTGTGTGACCCATACACACAAAATCAACCAACTTCCAGGCCATGCTTAGCTTCATAGTATTTGCCTGCTGTCGCTGTCGCTGCCGCTGCCACTGTCCTGCCCCCCGCAGCTCGCACAGGACGCGCATAAAAACTCATTAAACTGGCATTTGCATTTAGAGTGCATGTCCAAAATGTGGGTGAATCCGGGTGACGGGCGACGGGATGCAAGCACAGCACTGCGAGCAATGCCTTCCAATTGCATAGCCTCAACATGGTTTGGGATACGCTCTCATTTTCTTTTTTTTCCAACCCGCTTTTTGACTCGCTGGCCCGTTGCAAAAAGAGTTTAAGCCTTTTGGCTTTTGGCGCATCGTTTTAGACAAATTGGAAGTTGACGGCGTTTAGTTTGGATGGAAATACCCAAAACCAATCAGGCGCATATGTAAATGCAACAGCGCTGAGCCAAGCTAATTACATTTGGCCTATGCACACACACACACACACGTACACAGATACAGATAAATATACACACAGATACGCACAAATCCAAACTCAGATTTAGATGGAACACAACAATCTAGTTGGAGCTGTTGGCAAAGTGCAGGAAATGCGCTTAAGCCAACAAAATGGCTGACCAGCTGCAAATGATGCCTTTTGCTCGTGTTGTTGTTGCCGTCAAATGCGTTTACAGTCAAAACACATGCAGACAATGATGTACCGTGTACAGTGAACACTGGCAAAAGCTGATAGGCTGAAACGAAAGCTGCAAATCGAACAAGTGTGTACTTTTTTCTAAGCGGAAACGTTCTAAGCTTTCTTCTCTTCTTGAAAGTTAAGTATACGCGCAGTCCTTACAGCTTTAAGCTCAGCCTACAATATAATAAAGCTCTATAGTGTATACATTTTTCAGTATAAATAGCGAATTTATTAAAATCTTTACGCTGAAGAACTCATATAGCTGCAATAATTTGATTAAATCTATTCTCCACATATGCAGAATCTTATTTATTGCAACCTACACTTTAGGGATTAATTTTCTGAAATCTATTCTTCACATAATCAATTCTGATTTATTGGCTAAACTTAAAATATCGCGAGCAGAGAACAACTAAAGACACAAAAGCGCCAGGTCAGCCGGCAAAAGCATCAAATTAGTCAAAAACTAATATTTCAGGTCCAAAAACCTCGATACACTTCTGACTCTTAAAAGGAGCCCTTATTTTTTTCTTCTGTGTCACTATTTTTGTGTATTTATAGGAAGACTATAAAGCAACTCAACCAGACTTGGGCCGAGGACAGTGCAAATATATATAGAAATTATCGTCGTCCATGGGTCATGGGTTGCTCAGATCTGTTTTAGAAGTTAGGGCCAGTACAGCACGTAAAATAAAGATTGTTGAACTCTGCAGAATCCAAAGCCAAACCTAAATAGTTCGCTTTATTTTGCTCTGATAAGTTTGTGTGTTACTTAAGGACCTCTTCATTTTCCATCTCTCCAGGCAGAACTTATTTACATTTCTAAGCGCATTCCCATACTTTACTACAAAGTACCGCATCTATTTGTGTGCAAACATTCAAGCGTCACTGTATCTTCGCATCCAGCAAGTATCTACTGTACCATCACACACCCACACACACACACACCTACAAGCTACTTAACGTTTAATTAACTTACATGATGCACCGTAGCCTTCTGGCATATGGTATTCGCCTTATGTGGCAAACCATTCTTTTTAGCTTTAGCCGCCAGACTTGGCGGCAATCCACGCGTTGCACCAATATCCTCGTAATCGGATGATGGACTGGGCGACAATGATGGTGACTCACCAATGCCGCCGCTCAGTGTGCGATACCTTGCCGTACAATTGTTGGTGCCAATCTGCAATAAAATAGAGAGCATCAGTTGAGTGACTTGTGGGAGGGAGTAAGTAATCCGTGTAGACCAGCTGCTGCTGCTGCTGTGGGGATTGCAGTTTCTCTATTGGCATTAGCCAAGTCAACTTTGCAAATGAAATGGCCAAGTATTTGGCTGTCGCCGTTTGTCGTTTAGTTGGCTTAAGTGATGTCTAGCTGCCTCAGGTTCCAATTACTGCCAACGCCCCGCGCCACATACTTCAAAGCTGTCGCCAACATCATAGTTGTCGTAATCGGTCTAGCAGTTGGTACAAAAAAAAAAAAAAAAAACTTTTTGCCAAAAAGCTTTTCAACTTTTTAAGAGTTCGTTCGACTCCAAAATGTACGAACTCGGACTGCGACTCCTTCACTCTCTATTTGGTTTGTTTTGACTGCTCTGCTCTCAGTAAGCCAGTTGAGTGTTGTTTTTTTTTTTTGGGATTTTGTGCCAACGTAGGCAAAATGCAAACTTTGTTTGTCGCAAAGTGCACTTAATCAATTTACGAATGCATCTACAGATTGGTCTGGACACAAAACATTAGCCCCCGCAGACATGTTCCCCCAACAGCTGCTGGCATCGAAAACGAAAAGAAATGCACAACGAACTTACCGAAACGGCGCTAAGTCTTGAGGTAACGCTTTGTAAATCCGATATAGAGCCAGCATAATCGCCGCTCTCCCGATCATGAGATCTGTAATGAAAATAAAATGGGAAATAATTTTACTTCAACTTTGTTGCTTTAAAATTTTATGCAAATATTTATTGTATTGCCTTTAAAAGGGTTTTCCTTCAACTGACGTCAAGGTTGGCCGCAAAGAGACCCCAAAATATATACAAATCTGCCACTTCAGCATGACAGGCGGCAAGCAAAGTTAAGCTACGAAACTTGCCCCCCCAAAGTTTACTTTTTGCTCTTTGATTGGTAAAACATTTTGTATTTATTTTGTTGCTGCCAAAGTAAATACACCCACGCACACACGAGGGACAGGGAGAGAGAGAGAGAGAGTGTGGGAGTGGGAGTGTGAGAGAGTTGAATGTTGCGCAAACAAAACTCATATAAAAATAAATATTTTATACCTTTTTGTATTATAACCGTTTGACTTTAACACTGTGCGAGATTTCCTTTTTTCGGGATTGTGATTGTTTAACCATTTGAAATACTTTGTTTTTGTATGGAGCAACTAAGGCTGCTCTAGGAGTTTGGTATATGAAAAGAAAAGGTGACGCGTGTGAAGCATAACTGAAGTGGAAGTTGTGACGTCACAAGCATTAATAGAGAGAGAGAGCAAATGTAAGTTGAACTTGTTCGTCTAGATTACTTTCTTTAAGCTTAATATAGTAATACACAAGTAATATATAGAAACACGCGATGAAGTTGGTTTAATCTTAAAAAAAGTTCTTTTAAGATTCCTTGATTTAAATTGTGCACTCTTAACTCTCTCAAGCTTGCTTGTGCAAGCTGTTTCGAGCTGTATTTCTGCTTTTTTAATTATACTAGGAACTGGGCGCCTCATCAACAACATCTTAAGTACTTTTCTTTTTTATTAAAATAATTTATGCTCTAAATTACTTCAAGGACATAGATCTTATAAAATGCAGTTGCACTAATTTTAGCCCCACGCTAGTACCTCGGTTAGAGTTTAACGCTTTTTGCATTTTGTGGATTCAGCTATGCATTGCTCTAGGAACATCTTAAGTGCTTCTTCTTTTTATTTCAAAATTTAATCCCCTTAATTATTTCTTCTGAGACAGAAACGAGCTCTTTACCAAAATAAAACCAGTTTGAAGCAAAGGAAACGTTTGTAGCGAAGGAGCCGTTTTACATGTTCTGTGGAGATATTCCATTCTTTTGATTTAACGAATCTATACATTTTTTTCTTGACAACTGGCCAAATGAGAACTAAGGAAGACTAAATCGTTTCTACTCTGAGTAAGCTAAAAACAGTATATCCTTTATGATTTTGAAGGATATATTTACAAAGCATTTGTTTTTTGAACTATTGACAGCAATTTCCCTCTACTAAGTTTTCCTTTGAAAGGTTTTTAAGTTGTGATGGCTATCTTAGAATGGTAACGTAAGGTATTGTTATCAGTTAGGAGCTACATTTCAATTTACTTAGTCCTTATTGGTCCGCACTGGCTGTTCTAACTCTAGTCTTTCTCTTACGAGGCCCTCTGGAATAGTTAAGGTAACACCCATAGACTCAGCACTGAGTGTTGGGATAGGCCACCCAAAATGTATGAATTTTAGTCTAACAATGGGATAAGTCTGTCAGCAATAGTAGGCACTTCACTGTCTTTAACTTCTCTTCGTATTCTCAACTTTAGCTGAAGCCGTGTTGGTGTTGAGACCTTAATGCATAGATTTATGTTGAAAGCTCAGTGTTCGGATATGTCATTCGAAACGTAGGGCTTAAGCAATTAGAGTATAGCCATTGAGTCAAAATTGAGACAGATTCTCCTCGTAGCACAAAGTTCTGCAGAAGCAGTGGTGGGGTTGAGACCTTAGTGCATGTATTTCTAGCCTTCGTTGTTCGACGAATGCTCATTTTAAAGTCGAGCACTTAGCTATAATATCGCTAGGTCAACTGCCAAAACCATTGGATTGTGGGAATTGTAAAACTAGAGCGATTGTGAGCTTGAAATCACGGAATAACTGCTACACTAATAAAGATAATGGCTGCAAATCAGCTTGAACAACTTCTTAACTTCTGCAGAAATTGCAGTGGGAAACGTTGGGCCCAGATACATAGATATCTACCAATCAGTATCCATTGAATTTTTGCTCACATAAGAGGCGTGCAGAAGGCATAATTTGGTTATGTTGTTTTTTTCAAGTTAATCGAATTGTCGGCTGGAGCCCGTCTCATCAAAACATTTGAAATAGGCCAGCAGCACGCCAAACACCGCAACATTCACTTCCTCTTTCCATAGAGTTAATTTCAATGCAAAGATGCCATGTCTCTATTTCAACTCACTGCTTACCTGTACCTCATCATCTAGCTTACACAAAGTTATACCAAAGTTACTTCTACAACATATTAACTAAAGCAAAAAAAAACTCACTTTGGAGACCTGCTACAGGGCATTGCCTAGTCTATAACCTCTCAACTCGGGGCAAATTAAAAAAATGAAAAAACGCACTCAACTTTTGGGCATTGGCGCCCAACGTGGGGCACACAAGTTATTTCGGCACGTCTTTTGTATGCTACGCCGGTGCGTACGTGTGGAAAAAGGGCACCAAGTGGGCTGTGCATCATGCCACCAAAGCAAAAAAAAAGGCGCTAGAGCTGTCCTGCTCATGTTGATTGACGAGCGACCTCACTTCGCTCATCCTCTCTCTCTCACTCCCTCTCCCCCTGACACTCTGTCGTCTGTCAGTGGCAATATTGTGCAACACAAATGTCGACATATATCGACTTTGCAACTTCTTATTAGTTTTGTTGTTACCTTGTCAGTCAGTCTGTCTGTTTGTCTGTTTGTGTGTTTGTCGCTTCAGTCCGTGCGCCTCGATGTATCTCTCCCAGCGTCAGTTTGTCTGTCTCAGCGCCACTCTGCCGCACTTGGCTGCTTCTTATTTTCTTTTTATGCTGCTGCTGTTGCTTTTGTGGCATGCGTAACAATATGAAATTGATGACTTTCGCTTCAATGCGTTTCGATATGTTCTCTCTCAGGCCACTTACTCAGTCAGCCGTACATTTGGTCACTCATTCATTCATTCAAGTCACCCGCACACACAACCAGACTCGTTTGCCGTTTTCTTTGCACTCAAGCACTCGTTCATTCATTCATGTGGCTGCAAAACGTTGATAACAACACTAATGAAGTGAAGAAGTGAGCTGTGAGTCCTGCTCCTGGGTCAATCCTTTAACGTCTAATGTGTCTAGCTGGACGTTCTCGTAGTTGTTGCAGCATTTGTTATTATTGTAGCTGGCACACCTTTTATAAAATTGACAAATAAATTTTGGGTTTTTTTTATTGTTGTTGTTGTTGTTGCTCTCGTCTTTGATTGCGTCTTCCTGTAGACGAGCAACCAGCTGGACAGCTGCCGCTGCCGCTGCCAACGTCGCCGTCGCCTTCTATTGTTGTTATTGCTTGTTTGTTAAGTTAAATGTTTGGCCTTTTTTATGCTATGTTGCACACATTTGTGGCACATTTTTATAGTTCAATAAGCAGCAGCAGCAGCTCGGCACGACCTTTTGAAGTGGGTTCAATCAGTAAAGGTTGGCAAAAAGGGTTGCCACACCACATGCCAGCCGGGGATGAGCTGGCTAGCTGGCCAACTGACTCAACTGTCACACAGTGCGTATGCTTCATATATATAAATGCTGCTAAAGCCAATTGCCCGCAGCTGACAATTACATTTAAAAATGGCATTGAATGCGCATAAAAAAAAGGTTGAGGCGGGGAGGGCTTAAGTAGCGCCGCCTTTTTTTATTAGACTCGGCAACTCTAGAGCAGCTGCTATATGCAGAAAACACTCCAACATTTATTATTAATGTTGCGCACCATAACCTCAACTGCAAATAATAATGGCAATCAACAAGGCACACACACACACAGATACTCTTGCACACACACACACACACACAGAGCTTGGGGCACTCACCTGGCATGCGTTAACGGTATTATTGTCGGTGGATTTGGCGGCTGCTGTGGCACGATAAGCCCACGCCGTGGCGGACCACGTTGCGGCAGTGAAATATCTCCGGCGGATCTTAATGAAATTACGCCCATGCTGTCGCGGTTCGTCGAAAAACGCACGCGGCCACCCTGTAAAGAGAGAGAGAGAGAGAGAGAGAGAGATATAAGAGAGTGCGCAAATTAGTGTGAGAAACAAGCGGCTTAGCGTTCAAGTAGAAGTTGTGGCAGGCACCACAACAACAACAACAACAGCAACAAAAACAACGCGAACAACAAAAATTATGAAAAATTAACAAAGTTATAAAAGTTTATGCGTGGCAACACTGGCGTCTGCTTTTGTACAAGAGTTTATTCGTTTGTTTGTTTGTTTCGCGCATAAAATAACTTTTTATTTTCTACTCCCCATACGCTGGACGACTCCTGTACTCCTGCATACGCCGTGATTCCTTGTTACGTATCATTTTTTTTTTGGTTTTATTTTTTTAGAATTTTAAATTTAGTTTAGCGCCGGAAATTGTAAAGTTTGTTATATGTATATTTATTTTTTTAATTTCGTTTACCATGCAACAAACAAACACACACACACACCCCAGATACACGCCCAACACACGCGTTCAACTTGAAACTTGTTGCGCATTTTCATGCAACATTTTGGTTGCATATTTAAGTAGTTAGCGGTCTTTGTTGTTTTAAAAGCTTTTGCCGGTTATTACAAAGTTTGGAGTTATGCAAATGTATAGGCAAAAATACAAAGTATACTAGAGTGCGTTGCTCGAATTCTCTAGACGCTTTCTTCGGAACGTTCTTCCATATTAAAGATTTTATAATTTTTCAAGAAAAGAAACTTTAAAGCAACAGCGGCTTTTGTTGCTTATAAAAAGCAAAAGACACTAAGTGCCGTGCCAAAATTCTATGTACTATGAATTATTTTGAAAGATTTGGTAATTGGTTCAAAAACTTATTTGCAATAAATGCTTTCAAACTTATGTACAAGAGATTAGTTTGATGAAACAGTTGAACCACCCTATAGAATTTTCAAAATATAATTAAATTTTTATAATTTCTAACAGAAGTTTATTGTTGGAAGTCGTAGAGGTTGGACAATCTGTAAGCGCGATTATTAAGCAACGAAATCCAAAATTTATTTTAAGTTTAAGGCTGCTTTGTTTATATTTTATTTTTTTAAATCACATAAATGCTTGATAGAGACTTTTGAAATAAAGTTTAGTTTTTAGAAATCGCATAGGGTGAGGCTTCTGTGCGATTACAAAACACGCGAAATCCAACACATATTTAAAGTTTAAGTATATTGGCATTCTCCATGTACTTTTCTATAGTAATGGCCACGTTACAGGATTTGCAGTCCTTCGAATAACAGATCTACTTGAGCGACAAATTAAAGGAGTAAGAGCGCATTCAAAAGCTTTTAAAATTATTTTTATCGCTATTTCAACATTACTGATATTTCTACGAATACCAGAGTGCAAGAAGTAACATTCAAAAAGGATGTCTTTCTTTGAAGTCACTTTGAAAAGCATTACAAATCTGTTCACCAAAAGTATCGTTAGCTGAGTCACATGTTTTGGTACTTAATTTTCAAATTATATTAGATTTCGACTCTAGAAGTTTTTGAGAAAATTCACTTTTACCTTAAAGTGATTTCAGGCACATGCCCGCCCACCTCCAAGCAGCAGCAGTAACTACAACGCGCGCCTAAGCCATAATATTTGGTCAGCTTTATTTTTTATTTTTTTTTAAGCACTTTGAGTGCCTTGTAAACCCTTTTTTTACTTTTAAGCAATTTGTGTTCAGTTCGGATTTTTTTGTGCGTTTTCCGGCCGCAGATCAAAGTGAAATACAAATTGAAAGACCGCCGCAAAAGGCTCAAGCATATCGATTCCGCCAACCTCTAAGCGTTGAGTGATTTTCAATTGACTAAGAAAACAAATTTTGCCATTACAAATGATGGTAGAAAGGATTGAAGGTTGGGCACTGCGCCCACTAATGCACTGACAAAAGCGCAACTTATGACAAAATTATGCAGAGCAAAGGAAAAAATCGAGCCCCAAAAGCGCCAAAGCAAAAGTCTCAAGTCCCAGGCACATACCCCCGTGCAGAAGTTGTTGAACCGGTACCCCCAACCAAGCCCGTACTCCAACTTCAGCTAACAAGTCAACAAGAATTATGCACTTTTCCTGCTTTATACATATTCTCTTTTCGAGGTTGCCACAACGACAACTTTTATTTTTATGTTTTATTCACTTTTTTTTTTTGGGTGCAATGGGATGTAGAGGGCGTAGGTTACCAGCCTGTCAATAAAAATAAAGTGAGTTCTTTGCAAGCCAAGTAAGAGAACTACAAAATGCCAAAGGACATGGCACATCGAAGTTGGAAATCAATGCGCAAGCAAAATATATTCAGCGTATAATTTAATAAAGCAAATAAAAACCAAACTGGAGCACACAAAGAGAGCTGCAGTCGGAGTGGCAGTCGGGAGTTGAAGTCGCAGTTGTAGCAACAACTTTTGGTATGCCTTACGTCTTAGCCGGTTGGCAGTGGTGAGCTCGAGTGGGAGTCAAGACTGAAGCGACTCCATGAAGCAATCCACAGAGAAATCAAAGTTGCAGTTGGCTTTGTGTGCCGAAAGCAAAAAGGAATCCTAAAAATGTGAAGAAAAAGTCAACGAGCCATAGAGTCAGTAACATCTTGTGGCTGAATGGGAATAAAATGCGCGGCGGCAACAGCGGTGGCACCCGTTTCCTTCTGATGCAGGATTAACAGCAAAGACGAATGTGCCGCATAAATTCAAAATGTGATTGCGCCAAAGACGCCATGTCCTGGCATTTGTTGCTGTTGTTTTTGTTGTTGTTGCTGGTGGCACCAACCAAAAGTATATTTGCCTTTTGCCAATGGCTTTGCCTTTGGACGCGCGACTATCTGTAAAGCAAACCAAGCTAGCTTGCGTGTCCTTGCTCGCGTTTTCTTTGCTTTTCCTTTTCCATTTCCATTTTTTTTTGTGGTTTTTTGAGGCTCTCCAGATCTCTGATAAAGTGCATGCCAATAAGTGGGCGCAAATGTTTGGTAAACCGCTGCGCATAAATCAAGCCAAGCCAAGCCAAGCCAAGAGCTATAAAAGCGGCTTTGCTGCTGATTCTGCTACTCCTTCTAGTCCGTCCGTCACCCTACCCATCTTACCTCACTCTTTATGTGTGTGCTAGCCACTTTGACTAAGTTTTATATACTACTCGTCGGTGATGTATTAGTAGCTTCGGTTTATGTGCGCGCCATTTGTAATAAACTCAAGCTGTGACGCACGGAAATATATAGTTTTTTGATTTGAAGATGCCATAATGTCGTTTAAAAATTTGACAATAAAATATGGAGACATGGAAGTAATGCAGAAGGCACCTCATTCTTGAAAATTGTTGAAAACAGCTTTAAAACTGCGTACGTCCAAAAAGATGGATATATCCTAATATATAGAATAGAAGGATGCACAATGCCTCGGTACTTAGCCTAAGTATGCTGACTCTAACTGCTTGCAAAATATTTCATTTTTTTAAGGTGATATGATGTTCATGTCGTGCTTCATGCTCCCATAAGGTGTTAGGCTCTGTGCGTACCATTTCAAATTGTACACTTATTGCAAATACGTTCCTACAAAATCGCAGGAGTTCAAATCTCATCGCATTCTGGTTCCACCTATTCGGGACCTACCTACTCTGTTCCCACCCAGTCTTCTGTGTCTAACGTGTCAGTTCACATCTTCAAATATTCTACCGATATACCGTTCCTACGAATTCGCACGAATTCCAGTCCCAGCACATTCTAGTCCCACCAATTGTTCTGTAAATGTATCAATGTCCAAAAAGATGGATATATCCTAATATATAGAATAGAAGGATGCACAATGCCTCGGTACTTAGCCTAAGTATGCTGACTCTAACTGCTTGCAAAATATTTCATTTTTTTAAGGTGATATGATGTTCATGTCGTGCTTCATGTTCCCTTAAGATGTCAGGCTCTGTGCTCACCGTTTCAAATTGTACACTTATTGCAAATACGTTCCTACAAAATCGCAGGAGTTCAAATCTCACCGCATTCTGGTTCCACCTATTCGGGACCTACCTACTCTGTTCCCACCCACTCTTCTGTGTCTATCGTCTCAGTTCACATCTTCAAATATTCTACCGATATACCGTTCCTACGAAATCGCAGGAATTCCAGTCTCAGCACATTCTAGTCCCACCAATTGTTCTGTAAATGTATCAATTTAAATTGTACTCTGGACTCGTAGTTGCGTTCGCAGATATTGAAGTCCCATCTCATTCCGGCCGCACCTCGCTCTAGTCTCAACTTATTCTGGTCCCACCCATTCTTATGTAAATGTGTCAGTTCAGACTGTAGTGGAGTTCAAGTCCCACACCATTCTTCTGTAAATATCTCAATTCAGTTTAGTACAGACTCACTGCTCGAAATGTAGCACCCATAGCACCCCTAATACCGATATTTTTCTTCTGTAAGTGCGTCGGTTTAGATTGTACTGCGGACTGACTGCTCTATCTATTCGTCAATCGGTTACAGTATTCGGCTCATATTTCTCCTGAACTTCATCTCTTGGCGATTAGGAATAAGAGAAAGGGTTTATCATTATCATTATCATTATTATCATTTTCTCTTTAATCCTTATTGTTCTTTTCCTTCGGAATCGAAGAAGATTCCTAGTCCAAGTCCTAACTTAAGTTTCTAAAACCGTGTGAGCTCAGATTTTACCGCTTACAGTGTTCTATTTACTTTTTCGAATGTTTCCTTAATTTGTGCTGAGATATCCTCAAACATTTTACATCCCCAAAGTTAGTTGGTACTACTAGACTGTTCCAGGCAGTGATTGCACTTTGCCTCCGGTATTATCAAGAGCTTTGACGTTTGCACCGAAGAGCATGGAAGAGCAATCGAACAGTACTCACTCGTACTCCGCATCATTATATTGTGAATTCGAAAGAATTCATACCAATATCTGAATTTACCGAGGATCGATCTAGCTGCAATATTCGTATTTCTCAACAACAAACACACAAAATAAAATCCAATAAAGGTTCTTCATTTTCTGGCAGCCTTAAATCGCAATTAACTTTCTCGTATAAACATATTACAAAAATATAAAGTTACAGACAAATAATTCTTAAAAATATCAAGTTACACACACATATAATACGCACACGCACACACACATAGTAGTAGTAACTGGAATTCATTCCACTCACCTGTATGGTAGCAGCTGGACCACAATTCAAACCCGACATGAGAAAATCATCCGGATCGCTTTCGTAGGGCGGTTCATCGTACCAATGACCTTGATGATGCAATGCACTAACCGCATAATGTGGACCTCTTATGGCATCGTCATACATATAAGTATCGTCTGCAAAGGGATAGACTGTGTGTGTGTAGAGAGGTAACCAGAAGAGAGAGATAGAGAGAGAGAGGGAAGAAAGAAATAGGAAGTGGAAGAGCGATGGGGTTACCCAATACCCTGTGTTAGTAACTAAGCGGGGTAACAAATAATTGGCTTTGTGCTAAGCTTTA
This sequence comes from Chymomyza procnemis, assembly GCA_035046065.1. Lineage (NCBI taxonomy): Eukaryota > Metazoa > Arthropoda > Insecta > Diptera > Drosophilidae > Chymomyza > Chymomyza procnemis. Next base: position 4,600,242 of record JAWNOJ010000026.1, read on the forward strand.
AAATGCAGCCCCAATCCTTGCCAGAAGTGGCAAAAAATGTGCAACAAGGCAAAAGTTTTATGCGCCCAAAAAATAGGAAAAAAAAAGAAGAAATATGGGAGAGTCAGTCTCCATCCTACTCGTAGATGCAACCAACAAAATGGCTACACAATATTATTATACGGAACGTTGCACACAAAACTTGAAATAGAATTTTCCACATGTGGTCTGCCGAGAGAGAGAGGGCGGCAGAGAGAGAGAGAGACGAGTGGCAACTTTTGTTGCAGAGAGCAAGCAAGCACACTCAGTGTTTGTTGCAACAACGGCAGCCGGAAACGGACATAAGATTTTATGCTCGCTTATGCATGTGACGCTTGCACATTCAGTCGGAGAGCGAGTTTGGCAGCAGACATATACAAAACACAACAACTGTATGCAACATGCCACATATGCAGCATGCATAGAGTACATATAGTGAGTGTTGCTGTGCTTGCAACATTTCAAGTGTAAAAAATTTCGTTGCATACTTTTGGGCGGCGTTTAAAGCTTAGCACTTTATGCCGATTATTTTTTTACATTTTGTTGCAAATGCCACAAACTTTTTGTAGCGCTTATAATTTGCCAGCATTTTAATTGAAATAGTTTGTTATGTTTCCTCTGTACACACTGCTTGCTACTTACCCATGCGTCCCTCGCCGCGACTCATTTGCAGCAATCCTTGACGTATGTCGCGCAAGATCTACAAAAAGAGCAAAGAGACACATACAAAAAATAAACATAAAAACATTTAGCGCACATATAAAAATAAATATAAAAATACAAATACAAAACAAAAAAAAAAAAACAAAAACAAAAACAGGCACAAAGCACTACGTACAACAACAACAACAAACAACAACGCAAGCAACAACTACAACAATAATGACTGCGACGACAACTGTACTCAAAAACGTAGTTTATTAAAGTCCTGGCGGCAGCCATTTGTATATAATTTTAGCTGGTATTCAACTATTTTTTTGCAGCTCCTTGTTTGCATTTTTTTCGTTTTTGGGAGCACTTTGTCTATACTGAAGGTCCTGGCTGCGACGACGTGACTGTTGTGCACAATGAGGCACGGCGACAAGCTCGTCAGCGCCATTGACAGACAGCAGCAGGAACGGCACCAGCGCCAAGAGCCAAGCAGCACAGGAGCAGTCACAGCAGCAATATCAGGCGTTGGCAGGCAACGTCTCAGCTTATTAGTTGCAATAGAAGAAGAGCAGGCTAGAGACAGACCCAGAGCGTGGTGGGTGTGGTGTAGCGCAGGGACAGCACAGTGCCGGCATTGGAGCTGGCTAGGAGTTAGGCAAACGGCCAAAATGGCAGCTGCGTTTGTTGGTTGTCGAATAATATGGATACACTGATAAAAAATTATTGAGATGTGACTAAGGCAACACTGGTTAACGATATGTGAAGTGCAGCTAAGGCAACACTGGTTATCGATATCCGAAGTAAAGCTAAGAAGTGACTAAGGCAACGACAATCGTCAATGGCGAGCGTTATCGAGTAACGATGAGGTGCCTATTGTTCGTGTAAATGGTTTGAAATGCTTCCTCATTGCTATAAGATGACGCAACGTGCAATACTGCACATCGAACAATGGATTTGTTGCAAATATTGTTTCCCCGACGAGTCATATCGAAGAATTATGATTTCGACTCGACACTGAGATCACACGATCTAACGCCAGCAGTCCTTTTTTTTGGGATGTTTGAGTTCGAATGTATACGCTGATAAGCCAAGGACCATAGTTCAACTTAAAGACAACAACCGACGCGAAATTACAGCCATAAGGACCGATACGTATTCCATAGTTTTATGAAAAACGCCGAAAAAGGAGCATATTTTGTGCTCAAGGCAAAAGGAGGGATATCTCATTTAAAGAGTAGCTTCAAATTATCTCCTTAAATCGAAGTAAATGATTATCAAAATGAAACTAAAAAAAGGCTCTTTCATTTATATTTTTTTTCAATAACAAACTCTGCAACCCTAAATGGCCTACCCTGTATTTATAGTTTCATATTTTCGACAAAGCCAAATCAATGCTCTCAGAGTTGGTAGAAACTAAACAAAAAAAATTGTCAGTGCTGCCTAAATATCGCAAAAGTACGTGAGACATTTAGGACAACACTGTTTGTTTTCTTAAGTGAGTACCATTGCCGAAAAGTTTCGTGCGTAATATTTCGCTACTTATTTTTCTATAAGAAATTTCTAGTTTCATATTTTGACCAAAGCCAAAGCTGGCAGATTCATTAAAAACAGAACATCTTGTATCAGTGCTGCCTAAATATAGCAAACTACGTAAGACAGTTAGGACAACTCAGTTTGTTTGCTAAGCTGAGTACGCTTGCTGAAAAGTTACGTACGTAATGTTTCTCCCAATTTTTCATATAAATTTTTTCATTTCGCAGCTGCACTTTGCCAGCTGCATACACCCATCCCTTGACCAAAAAAGTGTTGCACCACCAAAACAAACTGAAGCATTTTGTCTTAACAAAGCTAATAGCAATTGCCAATTAGTCTCAAATTTATTATGCTCAAAAATAGATGACATAAATTGAGTAGAATTTATTCACAAACTGTGTCAAAATAATTAATTTGTAAACAAAATTAAACTCAACTTTTTAAGTGCTTCCAAGTTTTAGGTTCTGTATCGTAAGTGTGTACACAAGCTGAATGTGAGCGAAATTAAACATTGTCAATATGCATTTATTTTCGTTCACAAAATGCCAAGACTGCAAATTGACTTTGATACAAGCAGCATAGAGAGTGTGAACAAAACTTTAAACAATTAATTATATATTATTTATATGTCACACACATATACAGCTCGAAGCTTAGTTTGGCAATTGCAAATAATGTTCAAAGAAATTGAAAGTTCTATTAAATGGCTTAAGTTGCTCAAAATTTCTTTGTCTTTTGTGAGAGGGTCGCAAATCCTACAGTCTCAAAATAATTTGCCTAGATTTTTGTCTTAAGCTTGTCAAAGACAGTGTGTACCTAATCAAAAAAGGATTATTTAATTTACATGTAAGGGTATGTGTGACGTCGTATGTGTGTGGCTTGTTCCATAGCTTCAATGAAGCAGCGTTTTGTGGTAATATTGCCAAGCTAAAGTGATAGTTTCTGTTGTTCTTAACTTGCTCATCAGCAACACACTCCCACCAACAATTTCTCTCAGTGTACACTGCTTTGTATAGAAAGCAGTGCGATTTTTATATTTCGACTGTCGTGGCAGCAATAGCAACTGGAAATGGCAACTGGCAAAGGCAAAGGCGTTAAAATTACAAAATTCCATTTGAAACTAAAACAATTTCAAAGCGAAAAACTTGCAACATAATAGTCTAATGTGTGTTGCATACAAATTGAAGTCCATGTGCAATATGTATATGTGTTTTTGTGTGTGTGTATATATATATATATATGTGAGGCACATAAAATATGTACAAGTGTGACTGTAGAATGTTGTGTTTGTATTTATGTGTTTGTGTGAGTAGAAAGCATGCCAGGGCCAGCGCAAAAGCCAACGCTAAAAAATTAGCTAAAAGCTTTTTAGGCAAGTAACAAAAATACAAAAATGTTGCAAATACACATACACTTCCACACACACACAACACACATAAATACAGTGGCACGCATTAAAGTTGCATTCAAATATGGCAACATTTGAGTGCCACAGCATAACAATTTCAGAAAAAAAAAGGAAAATACTGCCTACATAAAATTCGAGCATAAACGAATTCGAGATACCTAGTACTATCATTGGTCGAAAGCGTCTACGTAAGTTAACCCTGAAAGTTCTCTGTCCAAAAAGTGGAATTTCTTAAAATGATTTACTGCAATAATCGACAACATAAACTCTAGTCGAAAGATATCGAAACATTGCGTGATTAATAGATAAGATTGGTATAGATTTATCATGCTATCAGTAGTTTCTGCTGGCGCTACCTGTTGGTAGGAATATGCGCCGAAAATTTGCAATCTTCATAGACATTTTGTAAGTATTTTAAAGCAATAACGTAACCTAACGCAATATAACGTAACGTACGTAGTACACGATTGACCAAATTGTTCAAAATATTGACATAAGTTTAAAGTCACAATTGTCTTGTTCTAAAGAGTAAGATTTCTGAGACGATTAAAATCCAAGCCAGTTATATAAAATGCTAATACGAAATGATTATAGACCATGAAAAAACGCTTTATCGAAGAATAACCTGATTTATTCCACACATGTATGAAAAGTATAAAATAAGTCATGAATTGAATTACTCGACTTGACTGGCCCAAAACTATATGCAATGCGAGTTTATGAGAGATTACGAAGCAACGGGGCTTCAAAAGCGACATATCGATTAGGAAATATAGATGTATCGTACACAAACTCAGCAGAGACAACAGAAATATAACACGTGCAGCTCTCGCATGGAACCCTTTTGGCAATCGTAGCAGAGGGCGGCCAAAGACTACTTGAAGGCGGACAGTACTCAACAAATCTAAATTCACCTAACCGAGTTAACCAAGTTAAGATTTTTAGCTAACAATAAAAGAAAAGCTGCAATCTATTTATAATCAGGCTAAGTTGTCAATAATTTATTATAAGAGAGCATGCCAGAAATAATAATAATTCCTCTTTGACTATGTTTATCGTTTCAAAGACGCAGCATGGAGATATCTCTCAAAATAGCTGTTCGATGAGAAAAGGGACCTACAGTTTATAGCCCAATACGAACGGCTGTGACTTTAATTAAGAGAGATTTTCCTGGGTAAATTGCATCTATTTATTTGCTAGCTATGCTAGTGCTGGACAAATGCATCAGTGCTGCAGGTTGTAAACGAACCATAGGCCTTCCGATTTGGAGGCGAGAGCCACTTTAACAGAAATTATTGAAATATTTGAAATGTTGGAATTAGTTTGCAGTCATAATTTTGCATTCCAACGCAAAAATCAATAGCCGTTTAGTCGATTCAAAGAGTAAGACCTCTAAGATGCTAAATTTTAGGCAAGTTAAATGCTGATTCGGCATGATTATAGACCGTGCAAAATGCAATATCGTAGCAGCGGCGAACTTTCATTTAAATAAAAAGTAGTTCTCTTGCAGGATTTCCAAATTTAATCCACGCTTAAAGAGTAGAAAATAAATCATGATGAAGCGATGAATAAGACGATAATATAGATTTATGTGTTAATTGCAAAAGATCAAAGAGTTGAAAATTGACAGCTATTGGCACTTCTAATGAATGAAGCTCCGTTTGTTCTTGGTCAAAAGAAACGGGAAAGCTGTGAGTGTTATTGCAACTGTTCCTTCTAACTTCAGACTTTTTAACTTTTATTTCGAATTGATTCAATCGCTCACGCGCTAATATATTTAAGCGTTTTTTGCGCGTCTCATAATAAATTGATAGGGATTAACTTAGGAAAATTGTGCATTTTGCTAGCTTTGACAGTGCTAGACAAATACATCAGTGCATGTACTACTGTATTGCTTCAAATTGGTTTTTGATATTTTGTCAAAGTTACTTGATCTCTTAAAATCTTTTAATTTTGTTTAACTTATTAGTAAGAGATATATAAGGAACTTTTCCCATTCTTATATGATAGAAATATCTGCCAGCAAATTATGCACAACATATCTTCAAAATATGTTTTTGATTTTTGGGCAAACTAAGAAGGTTCTTCCTATTTTTGCATACTTTTTAAACCAAAATAGTTACATTTTCAGCTGTCTCTTGCATATATTACAACCAGACCAATGTACCCCTTAGCTCGAAGAGTAATGGGTATAAGGATAACAACAACAACAACAACTACAAGTACAACAACAACATTTGGTAACAATAACAACAAATGTATATTTATGTTTTTGCTGCTGCTTCTTCTGTTTCGTGAAGAGCGAAAGTTGTTTGCAGTTGACTTGTTGGCACAAATACAAAATTTAGGAGCAAGGACCGACCAGTAGAGAAGACCAAAGACGGCGCAAGGCTAGGACCAAGTAATGCTGTCTAGGTAATTACATCAGCTGGACATTGTGTGTGTGCGAGTGTGCCACTGTGTGTGTGTGTGCGTGTGTGTGTGCAGCTGCTTAATTACCAGGCAAAGAAATTGCAAACATTTGTTTTGCGCTTGGTGTTGCTGGTCATCATAAATATTTCATGTGCATGAAAACATTTTTTGGTTGTAGACATTGTTGTTCTTATCGTTGTTGTTGTCGTTGTTGTTGTTGTTGCACACAAGTTGGGCACAAAATGATGGCAACATGCCAGATGGAAAATAAGCAGCAAAAGTGGCAACAACATGCGAGAGCGGCAGCAACAACAAAAACAGCAATTACAATTAGACAAACAGAAAGTTGTTTGCACAAGTTAAGCAGCAGCAGCAGCAGCAGCAGCAACAACAACAAAAATGATAAAAGCAACAACTACAATAACAACAAAAAGTCAACTATGGAGGCTGTCCGAGTGTAAGTGAGTGAGTGTGTGCGTAAGTGTGAGTGTGTGAGTGTAAGAGTGAGTGCGTGCATGTGTATGTGTGCTTTTCATTTATGCACAAAAATTATTGCCGTTACTTAGGCGCACACAAAGCCAAAAGCTGAGAGCGAGAGAGAGCAAACGGAACAGACACACAAGTCCAGCAAACAAAACACAAAGCACACAAAGAGAGAAAGAGAACAAAAAGAGATGGGCATTTGTGCATTGAGAGAAATTTGAGGGTTAGAAGTGTCAAACATGGCGAATAAAATTGAAATAAAAAAAAGTCAATTTCTAATTTTTTTTTACATATTTTACAATATATTCATATTGCGTTGAAGCTGATAAGTGAAGGCCATACAGTGTGGATAAAAGTTCAGCTGTTTTTGTAAAAAAGCGATGTGATTTCTTTGTTTATAAAGCTAACATGCTAAAGGAGGTCTAACAATGTTCAGCTTAAAATATATATATATATGTTTATACAAATATTTAAACTAAATGGAACCCAATATTTCTACACTTACATAAATTCCGCATATTTCCCTCAAAATTACGCACTATTTTCATTTATATAATTTAATATTCATATAACCAATTTTTTTAAAGATCAAAATAAAAGCAAAAAAAAAATAACAGATGCAAAATTTTGCTGCAAAAGTTGAAACTAACTTTTTTTAAGATGCTAGAAATCATTTTGAAAATTCAAAGCAAGGTCTTGGAACTTGACTTTCAGATAGTTGCGTTTGGTTATCAAAATAAACCCTTTTTATGCCACAGAGTCAATGTGACAATGTTTACTAAAAAGGTTTAACCGTCCTAAATTCGTAGAGGCTATAAATATGATTTCAAACCGATTTTTATTTCGACTAATTACAGCGATTGTTTTTTTTTATTTTTATTTTTTTTTTTTTTAATCTTCCTATAATTATTGCAACTTAATATAATTGCATTTAAAGTGAAAGCACTTGTTTTAGAAAGAATTAAATGAAGAAATACTATAGACTGTTGTGCTTATACGTTTTCTAAACAATTAAGAAGTTCAGGCTTCCATAATGATCTTTTATACTTGGTTCTAATTCAATTGTACAACTGTGTATATATTTGAAATGCAGAAAAAATTGCAAAACCACTAAAATGAGAGAATCATTAATGTTTTTAAATATAACAATTATTTTCAACCAAAAAAAATCAATTGAAATATACACGTATATTTTTTGTGTCATATAGTAGTAGAGAAATCAAAAAAATTAAAATATTTCAATTAACGATTTAAAAAAGCTATGGCCCAGAAGATATTTACCTCGAGTAGTAAAAGAAAACATAATTTTTAAAAATTTATCTCTAATAAAAAAAAAATATAATTTTAGCTTAAGAAACTGGGGTCTTGGGTCTGCGGTAAGCGGAAATGTTGCACAAAATTTTGGCTAGTTCTGGACATTATGCGCAGCTCCCACCAAAATATTTAAAAACGTAATAAAACTGACCACATAATATCATAATATTACAAGTTAAGACTTTCTGTTGGTAATTTGAAGCCTTAGCACTTACTACCACATTATTCTCTCAGTGTAAAAGCAAATTGTCGTGCAGTCAGGCCATTTATTTGTGTATGTCTGTGTGCGTGTGTGAAGGAGGAAATATTTTTGCATTTTACTCATTGTTGTTGTTGTTTATTGTCGTTTGTTGTTCTTGTGATTGTTGTTGTTGTTGTAGTTGTAGTTCAAGTAACATTCATGTAACAAGGCGGACAGTTAGCCTACGATACGTCCCCGACTTGACTTTTGCCAGTGAGATGAAAATGATTGCCTTATAGAGCGACAGAGAGAGTACCCATAACTATTAGATGATACCAACTGGCACTACCACAACCACTGCCTTACGAAATAAAGAACTTAAAACAGCTTTTGTTACTGGATAAGCCCAAGATGATCATAGACTAGAGTAATGGAATTGCTGAAAAGACAGAAATTTAAAGATGCGAGATGCTAAGATATGGTAATAGATGTGAGGAGATGCTGCTGTCCAGATTTAAATGTAAAATAATTTTAAACAATAAAATTTAAAACTGCTTGTGGGTGTTACTTTTTTTATGTGTTTTTAAAGAGAACTGCTGTTGGTTTATTTTAAAAGCAAATTTTAGTGGCACTTAAAGCATAGAAGAAAAAGCATTCACTTAATTTTCGTTTTAAAATAGATAATAAAAATTTGTAATAAAAATATAAGGCAAGCTAGATGTTGTTTAAACATTATTTTAAATTTAGGTTAAGAATACAGGCTTTGTGCTACCTTGACATATTGGGAAGATATAGTTAAAAAATCGAGGCTGCTTTCTCTAATTTTCTTTGAGTTGAGGAAAGTCAAATATGAATAGGTAAAACTTTTGTTAAATATTTACAAATACTTATGCGCCGTCATTGTATTCAGATCAGATATTAAAAATCTCGCAAGTGCCAGAGTTTCGATGTAGCTGCCTAATATTACTAACCTACCAAAAAAAAGCCAACTTAACACATTAAATAACTTCTACTTAGTTTGCCTCAGAGCATAGGGCGGGCACTCTCTGCATAAAATTACTTTTAATTTTATATATTTAATAGCTTCTCAACTAGGTTATGGCAGCCAGCACTCACTGTACGCACATAAAACCTAATAAAGATAGATCTATTTACACATAATTATTAAAAATTGTTTCCGTTCTTACTTCGAAAAAAAAAACAAAGGTAATACCATTAAAAGCTATTGCTGCAAAATCTCCTGGGTTGCTTATGCATTAGTATCAACTCAAAAGATAATAACATAACATCAAAATTTTATGCATTTTAATGAGTAATCTCTCAAGTCCCATAAAAACTAATGAACGCTGCTAAAGAGAAGCTGAAAGTTGCTTTTATTGTGGCGCCTTTAAAAATTTAAGAAACACGAACGTGTCTGACCAACGCCCATAGATTAACGTCTGTCAGGCAACACTTTTCTGCACACATTTCTTCACACAGCTGCAATTAAACTTTCTGGCATCCTTGTAGTTATCCTGCTCAGTGGTTGCAGTTGTTGTTGTTGTTGTTGTTGTTGTTGCTGTTTTTATCATTTTGTTTGTGTAAAAATTTTCAAGTGTAGAAAATAATTTTTTATGACATACAAAAAGTTTATCATTTGCCACGTTGCACTTCATTGTTTTTCTTTGCTCCAATTTGTTGTTTTTACTACAACTAAGTTCTAAGTGTGTGTGTATGTATCTGTGTCTAGCAGTGTTTGTGTGTGTATGTATCTATGTCTACCTGTGTTTGTATGTGTGCGTGTGTCTGTTTTCCCTGTTGTTTTACACTCATGTTTTGCCTGTAATGGTACGCCCATTGTGTATGAAAACACACATACTCGCACACACTCGAATAATTGCTGTTTTTATGGTTTATATACTACAGATATACCTATATATATATATATAGTACATAATATATAAAAGATATATTTTAATAGGTTTTTTAATTGGCTAACATGCAAAGTAGAATGCTCTGGCATTTAAATTTGCATGCATTCTCTGTAAGATAATACAATAATAATAACAAAAAAAAGAAGAGAAGAAAGTGAAATTTTTGTTTGTTCTGTTGACAGACGAGATAGCATATAGAGCAGAAGCGAGACAAAAAACTGATGCTAGGTTCACACAGTCTCGTAAGAGAGTTTTACGACGGCAGAGGAGAATAAAGTACCAGATATCTTCGGAAGGAATAGAGTTCATAGCCAAATTCAAAGGTGCTCTCTTTAAATATTAGAGAATTACTTGGTATAATGCCAGTGCTAGGCAAATGCAGCAGTGCTATTGGTTGGAATCAAACCTCCGACTTTAGGTATTAGAGGCGAACACGCTTTCACTACACTGCCAACGCCCACTGAAGAATAACCAATGATTATGATCAACACTAGATTTAAGTGATGATTGGGTCAAATAGTAGACTAAACGCAAATGTCTATGTGAATCAAAACATAGGCTATGTTGCTTTATAAGTCTCATCTAAAGGGTGCAAGTGTGCCAAAGAAAAGTAACAAAATAAAAACAAAGATTATAAAAACATTTGCCATCTTTTGGCATAAATAAACCATCGTCTATTTGCGATTTTTTTTTATATATCTAAGCTACCCTCTTCAGATGCGGCTATGAAGTGTAGATCTCTGTTTTGTTTGAATCGTTATTATTAAAAATATTTGTTGTCTCTACAAAATAGTCTTGTGTAGTATTTTTAATTAATTATCATACAGAGCGCCTTCAACGGTTACATACAAAAATCAATTATTTAAAGATGTCACCACAAAACATATAAGTGATCATCTTCGTCTATAAAAACTGTAGTAATGTAGAATTCCAAGTCTAAATAACTAACAACAATTTAAATTTTAAAAACCTATTGTGCAGCTATCTAAAGTCATGCATGCGCAGTCAGTTTAAAGCCTCAAGATTTTTATTCCAGTTGCTGTTCTCATAATAATAATATATTAATTGATTCAGAAGTTTTGATTTTTACAACGTTTTTCACTGTACAATGACGGCCACATAAGTATGTTTTGTCTTTTTTTTTTTAAAAGCTTCAGAAGCTGTTCCCACAAGAAAGATTTGCTTCCCAGTGAGCTAAGTTTATTTATGATTATGATAAAAAAGTTGATGATTGGCATCAAATGTTCTATCAAACTTCTTTTATTTTTATAATCAAACGATTTGTGGTTTCCGAAACATCTCTATCTTTTTCATATGGATAACATTATTATACATTTATGACTTGTTCATCAAAATAATAATATAAATATAAACTTAGTGCCGCTTAAAAGTATTAAATAGTCTTAAATAAGTAAATCTACTTGCAGCCTTAAAGTCTTCGTATAATTGCAGACTTCACTGCAAACTCAACTGCCACACACTCACTGCACTGAAGAAGTTCACACTAATTGCCAGTGTAAACCTACCATCAGCTATTATCTATGCCACATCCCTCTCTCTGTCGAGAGGGGCAATGTGAAAAATTTAAAGTTCTGTCAAATTAATTGTATTTTTGCATACTTTTAGGCTCTGTTTGCTCTATATGCATAAAAATGTGCTCTAGATGTTTATTTAATTTGTAAAATATGCAAACAAATATGCTTGATTTATTTTCTGCAATTGCAATTTTCATTTTTGCCTCAAAGATTTTTATTTTCATTTGCACAAAAATGATTGCACCACACACCTGTATACATACACACACACACTCTCTCATCCTCAGACATACACACAAAGAAATTTTTGTGGTCAAAATGAAAAGTAAATAAATTACAGTTGAGTCTTACTTACCTCTTCATGTTCACGTTGAAATTTTTCCTTTTTACGCATTGCTTCTTGTACTTTTAACTGCAAAATAAACGAAATGAAATATTTACATATTTATTTTATGGATAGCATACACAATGGTTAAATTTTGTGAAGATAGAGAGAGAGAATATTCAATATGCCATTAGTTATTTGTTGAGTGATTTGCTTTATTTATAACATTTTGGTAGACAACAAAATGTACCTTAAAATAAACTCAAGTTTTATCATGTCAAAGCATTGCTAAAGTTTGCCAATATGTTGGCAAAAAGGTAAAGGTATTTGAGGGCAGTGGCGTAGACGGGAATATTAATGCGGGGATGGCGTTGGAAAACTATTGTTAGGATGAGAATGTTGGTGCTATGAGCACAAATAATCGTTGGGAACGATTGTAAGCAACTTGAATGTGTAATGATTTCAAATTTATAGAAATTTGCAATAAATGCCTTAGGATGTAATAGAAAGCTTGACAGAGACAATTATCTTGGAACGATTGGGAAATGAGACACTGCAGCAAAGAAAAAGCAGACAAATTTTGGTAATCATAAGATAACTTATTCGTAGAATTACGAATTATTAGTTACAAAGAAATGAATAATAAAAAAAATATAAAAATACTAAGAGAATCTATTTAAAACATTTAAGGTAATAAGTAAACTATAAAAGTAAATGAAATTGGAACAAATGCATAGAAAATATTTAACAGTACAGATGGTACACTTGGGAATGAAACACGAGCATAGAAAACAAATTTTAAAGCGCAAAACTTAGTCTCATTAAAAATTAAGGAATTTAAAACAAATACAATTTTGTACAATAGAAAATGAAAATATATTTGTTAAGTTGCTGCTGTAGAAACCCTTAAACAATAAAGCCAAGAACACAACATATAGCAACTAAAACACATTCACTTTTAGCGTCAAAGTTGTGAAATAAATACTAAACTCTCATTTGAGAAACCCGCCGTGCCTACTGCTACACACTTCACGCACAAACTTTCCCCCCCCCCCCCCCTAAAATTGATGGGTTGCAAGTTAAACGTTGTTGCACAACTGTACCCAAAAAGTTTTCAATACAATCAATTACATGGCTTGGCAACATTATGCTCTAAAATAGTTATCATCTTACCCCCCCCTCGGTCTCAGCAACGCCCCTGTCAATTTGTATATAATAGCATATCTGCGCTTTGCAACAAACTTAAACTTTGTAGTTGCAACTTGCTGGCAACTTGCAGCAGCAGCAGCAGTAGCAGCGGCAAGCAACGGCGCAGCCATATCAAACTCCCAAAGTCTACTTTTAGGAGAACACTCAAAACTTGTCTGTGTGAAAAAATTTTATATAATAGCTGCGCGTTGTCTTGGGTGTAGTTTAGTTGTAGATGCCCTGGGGGGAGGGAGTCCTGGCTGGGATTGTGGGGTTGTTTGCTTTTGGAGGCGCAGCGCCGGGTAGCGCTCTACTTTGGCTGAGGAGTTTTGTAGTAGATGCATGCATTATGCAAACGCTACGCCAGGTGTCGCACTGTTGCAAGCTGTTGCAACTTGCAGCTGTGTTTATGCCGCCATTGTTGTTGTTGTCCTTGTTGTTTTAGTTGCTGGTTGGCAGGCAGGCTCTATCTCTCTCTCTCCCTCTCTCCGTCTGTTTGTCGCTGTCTCGTTGTTTGTTGTCGCTGGTTGATTGCATTTTGTTGCTTGTTTTTAGTTGCCAGGCGCTGACGCGCTCTATTGCAAACGCGCTGTCATTAATAATGAATGTCGACGGCAATGAACTTTTAAATGTTGCATGCATCAACTTGTTGTATGAACGTATAGTAAGTACATAATACAGTTTTTTGTAACTACCCGCTGGATATTGTTGTTTTTTGTTTGTAATAATATGCACTAATTTTTCGGGTTAAGGAGTATGTTGCATTTGTTTGTTGTGTTTGAATGTAGACAGGAGGCATGATGGTAGGTACAAAGTTGTTTGAGTTAAGTTTTAGTGATTGTAGGAAAAAGTTGCTGCCAATGATGCAAGTCGAGGATAAGAGTTGCAACATTTCTTTAAGAGATATTTTAGAACTTATTGAATTCGATTGAATATTATGTCTACTTCAATCTCAATATTCGATTCGTCGTCCTGGAGCTGTACCAAATACAATATTTTTTGTGTTCAGATTTAAAGATTGTATGCTGCTTAAGGTTAATCTCGAGTATAAGAGTTGCAGCATTTTTTTAAGAGACGCTTTGAAACGCTTTTGGAATTCCACAAAAGCAACGAGGATCGAAGACAATGACTACTTGGCAGCGCCAGTTGTAAGAAGCTGCGTACTTACAAAAAGTTAGAGTATTAGGCATTCGTCTAAGCAACTTTCGCTTCCTTCGCCATTTTTGTTGCTCTTGTTGTTGGCGGCATGCCATTACAGTTAGTTTGTAAACGTGCTCAAATGCAACAGCCACAGCTTTCGTGTTGAAATTGCATTGCAAATGCAAGGGCGACGGATCCTTCTTGTTGCACTTGTTGTTGTTGTTGTTGCATTTGTTGCAACTGTTTTAATGAAAATTTGAAGCAAATTTGTTGTTTGTTTTTTTTTCCTTAATATTGTATATGTATTGGATTTTATTTTTGCATTGTTGCAGCTGTCGCCGGTATGTTGAATGCAACGCGCATGGCATAAATATTTATGCCACAAACTACTCTATACATATTTATTAAGCATACGCACTGTTGGACGCATATATTAGCAAGTGACAGGTGCGTGTGCAACAGAAGTTTCTTATGCGCAGCGATTGTTGTGACGTTTTTTTTTTTTTGGAAGGGAGTGTGGCAGATATGACAGGACAGAAATTTGCAAAAATGTCACAGAAAATTACGAAGAGGTGAAGTATTTATTAAGTTTGTATGAAAAGCGGAAGAAGTAGAGTTAGTTTATTTGTGGGCAAACTTTAATAATACGCTGATTAAAATATTTTGTGGGAAAAATTACTTCAATGGACTTCTTTAGAGCTCTATTGATGTTTTAATAAAAGTTGATTAAAAAAAAATGTTATAAAGAAAGTCAAAGTATGTGATGCGTCTGGTGAATGGAGAACAACTGACAATCACTGATTATGCTATATGACATTTTATTTATGGAAAACAACTTTAAAGAACAACTCTAGACCTTTTAAATGTTTAATTTAAAGTTGATTAAAACTAAATCTTGTAGAGAAAGAATATTAAAGACCGTGTTGGAAGTGTAGGGAGTAGAAAACTACTTAATTTGCGATAATATTGCAGAACCTATGTTTAAATTTTACTACGTTTGTGTTGCTGCAACAAGACAGATAGATGGCTGGGAAGAATTACATTTTAGAAGTATTTTATAAGATATGATGGGCTTTAAATAATCTTTGAGCAAGTTGTACGTTATTCGGAAGCATTTTAGGATCTTTCTGCGAAATGCGCCTTAAATAGTTTTACTAATGTTTAATTCTTGAGATCGGCGACTTTACGAATTAACATTTTCAGCAACACTCTTCGGAAAAGTTTGATTATTTTGATCATTTGATTATTTTTGATCTTGAGGTTATTTAGGAACTGCTACAGACAGGTGTTCAAAAAATGTTGGAGCTAAACGACGCATAGCTTTTGGATGTTTGCGGCGATATGCGATATGAGCACAACTGACCGATTATTTTCAATGCAAAGCCATACCATTTCAGCGCGTTCTTCGATCCATATACATGGATAAGATTGTGCTGGATCAAACATTACCAAAACGTAATGGTTTCAAATTGTCAAAGTTATTCGACTTTTTATTGTACAGATTCAGAAATTTCAAATATTGTTATCCATTGCATAGAAATTTGTATAATATCTCAAAAATTAACTTATTTTATACAAATCTCGAGCTGAGCTACATTTAATGAGTTAAAGCTGCCCTTCTCATAAATTTGCTATACAAATCGTACAATATCTCAAATACCTCAATGCAGCAGCTTAAAGACTCCATAGCCTTTCATCTCTATTCTCAACTGTTCGCATTGGGCCCACATACCCCATACTGTCTTTGCTTCGAAACTTTTCATAATGGTAAAGAATAAAGACAACTTTTCTTACCAAATTGGCTATTTACATTGTTTGCACTTAATATTATCTCTTATTATTAGCCATTTACTTACCCTATGGATTGTCTCCTCGAAACTTTGTTGCTGCACACCGCCGACTCCACCGTTTATCATCTGAAAGTGCCTTAATCGATCGTTGGCGGCCTGAAAAGGTTAAAATGAAAATTAAAAACCGCCAAGAGGAAAATCAATTTTAATTACATTGCCAAAAAGTGAGCAGGACAATGCCAACAACCAGAACAACAACGAGACCAACGCTAGCCAAAGTAATTTCCAACTAAATCTAAACAGAAACTTGCCAAATAATTATGTTTAACAACTTTGAAAGTTTGAGCCAGCGTCCGTCCATGCAGCTCATTAACTCGAAACTTGAAATTGAATTTTTTGCCCTCCAAAATATGCACGAAGTGCTTGCTGACCCTGCCCTTCATCAGTTCTTGAACGTGTTACTCTGGCGTATGATGTAGGCAGTGGCGGCGACTCATAAATCAAAGCAACTGACTGAACTGCTAGGCACAGGGACACTGTGCTCCTTTTTTACCTTAACGTTTACCTTTACGTGCTTTATCGCCATTGCTACTTACGCGCGCCATTTTATATTTCACACCTTTCAAGCGGGTTTTAATTTTTAATTAATAACAAGTCAAGCAGCGAGGGTTGCACGCAGCACCTTACCCCCAATAACCCGAGTCGAAAAATAAAAAGAAACCCCAACCACGTACAACTCTAATGCGTTTGTTTTCTTATCATAAATAACAAATCAGCTGAGAGTGGCGAAAGGAAAAATACAAAATCGAGAGCAAAAAAAAAAAGAAAGGAAAAGCCAAAAGAAAAGTCTGTGCGCTGTGTACGGGTTAAATGGGCAATAAAACAGCCAAACACATTGGCCACTCGCTTCATTTGGCTTTTAAGGGTTAACACGCACACACACACACACTTACATACGTCGATACACACACATAAACATTCAGACAGGTGAGATAGCCAGCTGCTGTTTAATTATATTTTTAGGTAAGTGGGATCTAACGACTTGAAGATGCTCTTTAATTGTAATGCGATTCGATAGCAATAAACTTTAAGAAAAATTATGGTGAAGAGCGAGTTTAAAGGATTTTTGTGATTTTAACTTAGAATTGGGGAATTGTAAACTCTCTTCAGAGATTACTTGCATGCAGAGTGGAGTTTGCCTTAGCAAAACTTCTGAAGAACTATTAAAGATCATATATTTATATGGACCAAGTTCAACTTATTGTTTTATGAGACTTGCTCAGAAGACGTCTGATGGCAACTGGAGTAGCAGTTAGCTCTTTTATGGATTTTGTGGAAACTATAGAACTAATATCTGATAAAGGACTAAAAAGCAACAAAATCTGAATGAAATTTCAATTCCATCAGCTCATTTGGCAAAATACTGAAGATCCAATACAAAAAAGAAGCTTCTTTGAGAATAGATTCGCTGAAGTAAATTATATTGTGTGGTCAAGTTGAAGCTAAAGGTACTTTTTTTGAAAAGAAAAGTAACAGTGTGCCCTGCTGATCTTGTTAGCACGAGAATTAGCAAAACGTAAGTAAAGCGATTGGTAGAATTCATCCGATTAAATGTTCTGTAATTTTCATCTCAGAGTTCCCTTCAGCAAGATGTGAAATTGACTATGAGCTTAGAGATCAGCTCCGTAGAAGTAAAGAAAAAAATATAATATAGTCAAGGTAAAGCCAGAGGTATTTCAAAAAAAATAAAGGTATAGGTTGCCCTGCCAATCTTGAAAGAACAATAATTAAACAATTGCATTTATTTTTTTGGTTTAGTAGCGGTCTCGCATCTCTGAAATGTAAACGTAGTTATGTCAATGCAGCGCCATCATCTTTCCGACTTGTTTCATTCTGGGCCTTTTCAATTCTTAAATATCTTAAATTCAATATTGAATCAGGGGTACAGGCAATGAAGACTTCAATTTAAACATAAGTCACCATAACTTACTTCAAAACTGTCGAATTATCACATCACGACATTTTGGCAAATTTCAAGTGAACATAGTCCAAGATTTAGCTCAAAATCGCAAATTTCTTCTACGCAGGAATAGGTATAGACATGAAGATGAAAGGTACAAGGTATGCACATAGCAATACAGACGAAATGAAGCTTTGCGCAGCCTATTCTTCTCCTGGTACAAATTAAAATAAAGAAGAAAGTGGCCCAATCATTTTTCCAGTGGTAGATTCACCACCAGGAGGAGAGTTTGCACTTAGCGAAAACCATCTGCATCATGTCATGACATTTTAAAGATGATGAATATCTATTTTTCAACAAATCCTGTTTAAGATTGTAGTCGCTTCAGTTGCGAGCTAAAGATTTGGTGTTGGGGTCGGGTACCTAATTTATTACGTCATACGGCCATCATAACCTGTAATCGGGTTACATTCGACCCCAGTAGCGCTCGCTAGGAACCCCTGCTCTGAGTGCATATTCTCTGGTTGGTCACTCCAAGTAAAGATAGGTTCTCCTCCACTTGTCTTCTTATCTCAGCTTTGCTTGCCCTCTTCGAGCCTATATTGTTTCTATCGCCGATATGCATGTTCTTGTGGTTTGTGTATTTTTAGATGAAATCTTTGTTCAAGGTTTCTCTCTCTAATTTAAATATTATTAATATCCAACAATACTTTGCATTAGTTTAAGAATCAATAGCTATTTACTTATCCCAAGCAGCTATTTCGATTATAGTTTAGGGCTCTGACACAAGCTGAAGCTCAGCATCAACAAGCTTTGTACCCTGCCCTATCACTTCGGAAAGTATCTGTTAGGTTAGCTTCAGTTATTTTTAAATGAACAACAATTTCCTACGCAATGAATCCCCCGCCATTCAAACTACTGCATCAATGGTTTCCTGGAATCCTGCGATTTAGTCAAAGAAGGCAATATCCGCACACTATACTAAAGTTTTAATTCTAAGAATCATTATTTTGCGACCTCAAGGCAGTTCCAAGAACTGCATAAAGCCAAGTTGCTCCTTGCGCTTAGTGTACATCTTCGAGAAAGCTGCAATACCTCATCCAGCCAAGGCCAAGTTGTGCAGTATGTTCCCGTCTGGTCCCATGGTCATGCTATACACTTAGTCATTTCCTGCGCTTATCATCTGCAACACTGTGTACTCAAGACCAAGAGCAGTAGTAGCATACGCTGCTCCCTTCCTCCAATGCGCTCTTTCTTTCAGCAACTTGGCAGTTGTGGGCGGCGAACTCAAGGCTCATAGCCGCCTGCCATTTTATGTTTATCCCTTTCTTGCTTGGTTTATCCCTTGCCACATTTTTGTCGCTTTATTATTTTCTTTATATTATTTTTTTTTTTATATTTATTTTTGCCAACGTCTTTTATGCCGCTCCCCTCCACGCCGTGCTTGTTGTTGCTGGCGTGCTTGTGAAAAATTTATGCATGTCTTTGCTTATTTATGAGCGGCGTCGTGCTCATCGTCAACTCCCGCTACCGCTTGGCGCTCTCTCTGCCATCGCACTTTGCTTGTTTAACGTTATCTTTGGCCACAGTTTCATTGCCATTGCCTTTTGTTATATGGCCCAGACCAGACCCCCCCTCCTGCCCACCCACAATAGTTGAAGTAGAGTTGAAGAAGCAAGAAGAAGGCAAAAAAAAAAATCTATATGCAGAAAAGGCTGCTCCCCAAAGGTTGCGCTTGCCTGCCGGCTGCTCTAATCAAAGGAACGCTGAGGCGCTTGCTCCAAACGCTGCCTGAATGAATCCTTTGTGAATGGCACATGCAGTACACACGCACATATACCAAAGCAGATAAAGTGTAAGTAAGTAAGGAACATTACCAGCACGACTAAAAAGAGAAGAGCACCAAGGAGCCAAAAAAAAAAGGAGCGTACCGGCAATGTAGACATGGCCGCCGGGCAACGGCGACAAGCCAAACATTTTTAACCTTTTCAGCTGCAGTCACACTGGCAGAAAATTGGCAACGGCTCCCGGTACACGTGATTACACTTTGTTGAAAGTGCTACATCATTTCTTGCAGTGTAGCTCGCTGTATTGCTGCAAAAGCTGACAGCAGTTGGCAGGACCTTGCCATCGCCTTGGTATGCGCGCATAAAAATTTACATGTCCCTAGGGTTAAGATTAAGTACGGCAGGCAGGCAGGCAGGCAGGCTCTGGCAAGAAACAGCAAGTAGCAAAGCAGTAGCCAAGAAGCTGCGTTCATTCAGTCATTGCCGCAGTTTGTACGTCCTGCCTGTCGTCCTTTGCGTCAGCCAAGTCAGTTAGTTATTACAACAACAGGAGTTAGAGTAACATGTAACAACAGGACGAAAGAAAGAAAGCAAGCAAGTAAGACATAAAATAAAAAATAAAGCAAGACGCAGCAGTAGAAGGAGGCGCATAAAATTGCGTATTGCAACTGAGCGAAGTATATATCCTTCGGGCGGCGGGATGGAAACGTATGAAACGAAACGTAGAGCAAATAAATTGAAAGAATTACCGCAGTTGATTTAAATGAAAAGTGCGGCAAAACACAGAAAGGACAAACAATTTGCTTGCGGTCATAAAACGAAGCGCGAAAATGAGTTGGCAGTTTTGTTGTCCTTGTTGTCCTTGTTGTTAGCTGTAGTTAAGGGGCGTGTGGGTGTTAGTGTACTTACCCTCGCCTGAGCGCCATTTTGTTGATTGTTGCGATCCCGTCGATTGACAGTTTTTAAGCCTTTCAGCAAACGCGCCAATGTGGTGCGTTTCTTCGTCTCGCGTCCCTCTGTAAAAATGAAACAAAATTGAATTAGTTGCTGCGTACGCACGGGGGTTGGGGAGTGGAGCATAGGGTAACTAGGGTCAATTGACTTACCTGCAGTCGGTGGAAATTCATAAAAATACGCGGAGCGTGGACTCAGGCAGCTGCAAGCATATTTAAAAAAAAAGAAAAAAGAAATGAGAAAAACAGAAGCAGAAGTAGAAGACAGTTAGTAAATTGCTGTGGAAATGTCATTAAGTTGTGGAAAATTGGCCTGCGGCTAGTTTTCCAGCTTTTTGTAGCTAGAACGGAGCATGAGTGGGTGGCACGCATGCAAGACGACGCTGGTAGCAGAAAAAACAAAAGCTAAGCTTGGTTTTGGTCGTTTTTGGTTTTTAAGAAAATTAGTGTGACCAGCGCTTAGACATTTCACTGAGATTAGAATAAACTTTAAAGCGAGGGCTTGGGAAAGATGGAGATATTAGTTATTAGACAGATGCTTCTTTAATTCCTGTCCATACTTTCCCTTAGTACAGTGCATCTGCCATGAAGTGCTCTACATTATAATGTGAAGGGTCGTAGGGTGTTGAAAGTATCCATAAAATGAAAGCATCTTCGAGATCTATTGTACCAAAGGGACAAAAAGAGGAACATTGAGCGTTAGGTGAATGACAGTATCCTTTAAATAGAAACATTTTAGAAATCCATTTTGCCAAAGAGACAACAATCGCTGCATTGAGCAGAAGACTATCGGTTGACTATTTTATTGGGACTCATTCCTACGAGCTGGGCTGTCTCGGATGTGCTGCAGCTTCATGCTAGGGACAAAGGTACCTAATAATTTTTCTATTTTTAAGAAGATTTTTGTTCTTACACAAATCTAAATCGAGCATGCTTCATTGAAGCACTCGACTTCGAAAAATTACAAGAGATAGCGTACAAGGCTTGGAGAGCTTTCGAAAGAATCTAACTGAGATTATTATGTAATCCTTGCCAACAAATGGTGCGGCATAATCAGTTCTATAGGCAAGTAAAGTTCAGCCAATCGTTGGATTAATCCAATTCATATTAAAAACTGAAACTTAGAACTAGAAAGTGGGAGACAGAATGGTCTTTAATAGTCTCTTAGCCTATAAGAAGTGATAAAAGGTTTAAAAATTGACAAATCGGATGAGATACATATATATTTTAGAGGAAAAAGTACAAGAGAAAGAATGTCCACTTGCATACGAGGATGTTTGGGGTCGAATTCAGACCCCATAATGCGTCAACTGAAGTTAACCAATATAAGAGAATGTTACCTTCCAAGGAGACTAATTAGGACGGAAGAAGTTTATAATCCCTGAGACTCGGTAGCGTAGTGGTAAAGTACACGGCTCTAAACCCAAAGTTCGATTCCGCTATTTACCTAGGAAAATCTGTATTAATTAAAGAGAACACCGTTTTAATACGACTATAAGCTGTAGGTCTGTCTGTATTTTCTTCGAACAGCTTTTAATATCCCTACTATTTCCATGCTCCGACTTTGGAGCGATGACGACCATAGTCAATGGGAATAAATCTATTTATTTATACAAGGATATTTGGGGTTAAATCCCAAGCCAATAATAGGCCACCTGAAGTTAAGTAAAGGACGTTAGCTTAAGGCGGAAAGCCTTTCACGATTCAGATAGAATGAAGAATAGAAGAACTCAATAACAGAATGGTAGCTTCAAAAAGGTGCAAAGTGCATCGGGTTCATTTAGGACAATTCGAAAACATGCAGTATCTCAAGCAAAGCGAGTTGCTTTTTTGGTGTTACCAACATGAAGGATACAAAATACCGCCCACTTTTCCTGCATGTTCCCTGCTATCGATCATTCCACAGAAAAAAAATCAACAGTGTGTACTCACTTTTGTTGCACAAAATTTAAATGCGCTACATTTGGCGGGAGTGTTTGATGATGCTGCTGTCCAGGCATGCCAGGATGCGCTTGCTGCTGTCCTGGCATAATTGGTAAATGCTGTTGTTGTTGCTGCTGCTGTTGATGATGATGCAACTGTTGCTGTTGTATGCTATGTTGCTGTTGCAGTGTCTGTTGCTGCAATAGCTGCTGTTGTTGCGTCAAGGCGCCACGTGCAACACGCGGCGCAAAGACGCCATAGCCAAAGCCATAGATTTCATCCTCTTCCTTGTCAGACAAGCAGCTAGAGGGCTGTAAATAGAAAGAGTATGGAGAAAATGTACATAAGAGCGGTAAAGTTTGGTTCGTAGAAATGTTTAAGCAATGCCAAAGTAGCACAACGTGCAACATGCAACAAATACAAGCAAGGTTAAATTAAAAGTACAACAATTTTATTGATAAATAAAAAAAAAATTATAAATATTTAATAATTAAGAGCAAATATTTTTATGTACAGATTGTGGGAATATTTGTTTTGGAGTAGTGTCTGTGGCCTAGGAATAATTTTGTTACATAAAGATTTTGACTGAACTGGTTTATTGTGGCAATGGCGGCTGTTGTTGCAAGGAGTTTGTTTTTGTTTTTCTTGTTTGGGTTTTGCTTAGTTAATACATACCGAATATTTTCCTGGCACATAAATTGGCTGACTATGACTATTGGGCAGACCGGAACCATGACCGGAATGACCATGCTGTTGGCGTTGGGCTGCTATGATGCCGCTGACAGCGCTGCCGCCACTGCCGCCGCTGCTGCCACCGGCAGGATGTAGCGGACTGCGTTCCGCCCAGGCTGCTTGTCTAGCATTTTCTAAAGCACTTAAAATATCTCCAAAGGGAGCCATTAACAATTCACAATAGACGGATGCTAGACCCTCTAAATGACCGCGTTGTCCATCCTGCAATAACAGTAACAGTAACACAGTAACGGTAAGCAGCAAATCAAAAAAAAAAAAAAACAAATACGGTCACACTGCCAAAAAAAATGGCGCTTCAAATGTTAACTAAAACAACTGCTAAGATGATGTGCATGGAGCAGGAGAGAGTGAACGTATGAGTCGGGGGAGAGTATGCGAAATGCTAAAGCGATTTCTACTTTTTTTTTGTGGGATTTTTGGTAACGAATGATTTGATATGGATTTTAGTATCTGGTTATGTTTGATGGTATTGTGTGGCATGTAATGCTGCATAATTGATTAATTTGAGGTTTTTGGTGAGATTGTTGGTTGGTTGGTTGGTTGTTGGTTCATTCGCTGGTTACATACAAGCGGTTAGTATTGAGGCTATTGTGAGGTATTGAGTAATGCAGCCAACTAGTAAATACTTAATCATAAGCAGCTACATATGCAATACAATACTACGGGGCGTATGCGTAATGCGCGCTATGTAAGGCATTGTGCGTGTGTCTGGGGTGTGTGTGTGTGTGTGTGTGCCTAGTCAAGTATATGTAATTTGCGCTTAACTCAAATTAGCTTGCCGCTCAACGCCAATTGCTTCAAATTATTAACTGGATGCGCGCGCCGCGGGCATTAGTGGCTACACCTAATGCATTTATATACAAAAGCAGTCAGCCAGTGCTCCCTCAACGTCCTTTTGGCAGAGCGTATACGAGTAGGCCCTACAGCGCCATTTGTCTTGGCATAAATTATGTAGCTCCAGCACTGTAAGTTTGCCATACAATTACGCACACATACATTTTGTGTAGCTACACACACACACACACACACACACTCAGTCAATGCACTGACGCGACGCAGCTGTAAAAAGCCAAAGCCAATGTTGGTAAATATTTACCCCGCTTATGCTGTAGGCGGCTGAAAAGGGGGCGGCTTTTTCTTGGCCTAGTGGCAGTAAATTGCCAAAAACAAGACGGTGATAAAATTGTTAACAAAACGCGCAGCTAAATTACAAACACACAGATACACACACAGATACATACATATACATAGCTACAACTACATAGACATACATAGAGCGAACATGGCTGAGAGTGAGAGCATTTAAGAGATTGTATTTTACATGCATTCAGTTACCAAAAAAAAAAAAAAATATAAAGGCAAAAAATATATAAAATAAAAGCCAATAATAAAAATAAAAATTCATGCAGGGAAACACCTCTACGAATATAAAATGGTGGCGGCGGCGGCGGCGGTAAGAAATACCGTCAAGCAAAACGTTTTGAGTTAAAGGCAGACAAATTATTTTCTTGACTATGCTATAAAGTGCATAAGTTACGTAGTGAGTACTTAAGCTTTGTCAGTAAGTTTGACTATAAATTGGGGTTTTTAATATTTGATAATGCTAGAAAAAAGCTAGTTTGGAAATTTAAAGTCTGGCTGGCTAGGTTTGGTTGAGTGAATTGCCTTATGAAATCTTTTCAACTAGAAGAAAAACTTGAGCGTTTAGCAAATGTAGTCGTTTTCGATTAATCGATCAATATGATTATCTAAGCTTTGTCAGTAAGTTTGAATATTAAATGGTATTTTTAATATTTGATAAAGCTAAAGCTAGAGCCCATTTGCAAATTTAAAGATCTTCTTTGGTAGAGAAAATGCTTGAGTATATTCTTTTAAACTTGAAGGCAAATACGCATAGAAATTTTTAATTAATCGTTCAATATTCGAATTCTTCGGCTATGGCATAGAGATTCATTCAACTTTCGTTTTAGCTCTAAAATTTTTTAAGTGTTTTACTCAATACGAGCAGTATTCTATGAATCGTTCAATCTGAACGTTGGGTTTTAATTATTCGGCTGTGGCATAGACGTCTTTACTTCGTTTGAACTCGTATTTTTTTCTAATATAGCTGAAAATAGCTAGAAATCCTACGTTGTCCAAACAAATGATTAAACAGAAGCGAGTTACTAGATTGGATTTTTGAATTGCGGAAATAGCTAGAATTCCCATATTGACAAATCAGATAAGTATGCAGATTTCGAGCTGAAGGCTATTTCTGGGATAACATTTATGTTATGGACGCTTCAGCTACTAGCCTTAACTTGTTTCCCATCCAAAAGCAACTTGCTTCATTAATGCAAAAAATGAATTAAAGAAAAGTACATATAAATTAAAGTCAGGTTTACCTTAAAAGCCGCAGCTTTTTAGTACAATGAAACGTATTGAAGGGCATGCGCACTTCGTCTACCCAGCCTCAACTTGCTACCTATCCTTAGGTGCTCTACTTAAATTGGCTACGCACTCTACGCACATTTTCATTGCATACCTGCAGGCGTAGGCCAGCTGTGAGCCTAGACGTATTCGCGGGCGCGACAAGCAAAGGATGACAAACAAGCCAGCACAAGTCAGGTGCGCACTTTGCTGTGACATTTTGAGTGTCGCTTGGGGCAATGTTAAACTCTTGACATTATTCTAGGCTTGCCGCACTTCAATATACATAAACACTCTCCCGCTGTCTCGCTCTTTCTCTATATGTCTCTCTGTCTGTCGCCTGCAACTTCTCCACACCACGCTCGCTCTAACTTTAAGTAGTCACTGAGCGTCAGGACCTTCGCATTGGGCGGGCATCAATCAAATATGGCACGCATTAAATTCGCACGCGTTCTCATGCGTGCGGCGAGTGGCGCCATCTTAGACGCACACACACATACACACACACCCGCACTCTCTCTTTCACACACATACACACACATTGCCATGACGCTGGGGCGCATTATAAAATGGCGTCTGTCTTTTTATGCTTTATTTATAGTTGAATTTTCATGCTGAAATAGGCGCAGACACCTAACCAACACCTATGCTGGTGGGGTGAGGGTATGTGTGTGTCCTTGTTAGTGTATATGTGTGCGTGCGTGTGTGTGTGCGTGTGTCTGTGCAATTTAGCGGGAAATTGCTGCGTTTAGCGTAATTTTTGCTACTTATTGCCTCTTTTACACCCGTTTCGTTTTACTTTTTTTGCGCTGCTTGCTTCATTTATTGCCTTTGGCTGTGCGCTGCCGCTACCTTTGATTCTTCCTTATATGCTTATATATCCTTTTTTTTATATTATTTAGTATTTTATTTTATTTTCGACTTGCTTGCCGCGTAATTTCACAATGAACGCCGATGGCGCGGTAGCTTTGCTCTACTTGCGCTCTACGCAGGAGCATGCCCTGCAGCAGGAGTTAAGGTAATTTTTATTATTGCACCAAAGCTCGTAAAAGGCACAAAAGTTTATTTTTAAAGTGTCAAGTTTTGATGGGATAGCGCAGGGCGTTTGGTATAAAAATAAAAAGAGAAACCCAATTTAATGTGCTGCTGAAAGACTGTTAGCGAAAGAAATATGATGGCATAAATGGCATAGCTATTGTAGCTTTTGGGGTATAGTACTTTGGCGCTGTTTTGGAATAGCTTTGGTTTGGCGAAGTCGTCTTCGTAGGCAAATTGGAGCGTAAAATGAAATAAAGTGACAGCTGAGCTGCATGAAATGGCTATTATAGGCAGAAATACGTTTTCAGGCAGTGCTTTTATTTAACTAAAACCAGCGATTTATTCTAAATGGTTTTAAGCTGGCAGCGTTCTTTTACAAAGTATTTCCTTAAAAAAAAACAGCTTTATATAATAAATAAACTTCTTAGATAAGTCTAAAATTGTTGATATTATTTGTTTTACTTTTGAAACACAAAATGGATCGCCTTTTATATACAGGTTAAACTTGTTTTTGAAGGGTAACTGCAAGAATTGTACCCCTATCATTTGTAATTGATGATAACTTGATCGCTCGCAAGGCGGAGAAGCTCGGGCATCTACAGATTACAACAGAGTCCGCGCTAATGAGAAGAACAGGTATCTATAAATTATAGCCGAATCCGAACGGTGTGTTCTTAATTCAGCGAGGTTTTTCGAAGTATATAGCGTGAATTATTTACTGGCTAACTGCAGGATAGACGCCTACCGCGGCCTACTTATGCAGAGAAGTAGTACAGAGTAGCCCTAAGTCATCCCAGCTCGACTTTAACTTGTCTGCGTAAACCTATTCAAGTTCTTATATTAGCAAAGTCTATCGAAGTTCCATTAATTAAACTTCTATAAATACAAAGTATCAAAATTAAACCTTCCTTTTCGTAGTTTCATTCCTAGGAGCTACAACTTCCAAAGTTGCCACTGCCACAGCTACAACTCCAAAAGCTGCAACTCCCAAAGCTACAACTCTCATTTTTCAAAATATCCTTTAAAACTTACTGCAACCACTTAAGCACACCAATGCCACCCATTTTAATCTAAAAACTAATCTTAAACACAATTATTCGTAAACTATTTGTGTTGCCAACATTAATCAAATATTGCAATTTTTAATGCAATATCGAATGCGCGCGCCTCTCACGCCTCGTCGTAACTCTGCTTTCACTGTCAATTTGCCAATTTATGTGTTCACTCACTTTATTTTTTTGCTGACATTTTCTTATTAGAGAGAAACATACGAGGATTATTATATCGATAGATGATGTCTGGTTATATTTACCCGTCATGGAAAGTTAACTAAATTTATAAGTTATATGCGTCATGTGCGCCAATTTGGTTTATTGCATTCATTGCTACTTGTTGTTGTTGCTGTTGGTGTTGTTGTTGATGGAACTTGGCAAAACTTCAATAAATTATTTTATTGCAACAGTTATTACGCCATATTGGTTGTGGTAGTTGTTGTGCTACCAAGGATATATAGCTATAGCAGCGCATCAGCTCAATTTGTATCGATGTCATCTGCTCACACACATATGATATATATATTGCAACTTTTGCGCATAATTCGTTATAGCTATCTCGCTTTTTTTCCGATTTTTTTTCTATCTATAGCCTTCAACTGTGTATCTGTATCTGTTTCCATGTATCTATGTATCTTTATATCGATAGATATATCGCTGTAGCTGTATTTCTATTTGTGATTCTGCTTTGGCTGCTGTCATAACGCATTTCGTTTAGTTTTTGCTATTTGCAGCAAATTGCAAATGAATCTTTTTTTTTTTTGTTTTTGCTGCTTTTGGGGGGGTCTTTGTTTTTTGTTGTTGTTTCAATCATCCCATGATTTGGTTCACTTGTATCTTGTAGTATGTGCTTTTGTCATCATGAAAGTGACAAGCGGCTCGGGCTTTGGTTCCGGCTCTGGTTCTGGCTATTGAAGAGCGCAGAGTGACTCATAATAATAATGAGTATTGGCAGCGTGAATGGATGTATGGATGAATGACACGGCATGGCTGGGATGCTGCATTGATATTGATTCTTTTGAGGCATAAACTCGGAATTGCATAATAAATTTGTGCAAAAGGCATAATGAGAGTCTTTGCAGTGTGTTTTCTGTTAGTGAAGCGTATCTAAATTATGCGTATCTCTCGCTTTATAGAGAATGAACGGCTTACGTTGATATTTATTAACCCCTTTTTTTTATGACTTTATTCCAGCACTTGGCTAGAGACGACTATATAGATACAGCTATTGGGTTTAATGTGGCGTTGAGAATATGCGCCAGTGTTGTGTACCATATAACATCAGAAGTTTATTAAGGCAGAAGAATGAAATTATTATATGGTTGCATATTTATATGTTTGTCTAGTAAAACTCGATTGATGGATAATATATGATAGTAGTGGGGGTTGTACTTAAAGCAAGTTATTGTTCTATGGATTCATAAATTCAAACTAAAAAGAGTGCGCCAGTGTTGGAAGCAGCTTGTCTGCTAGTACTTCAACTCAAAAGGCAGTGCACAATAAATTATTATAAAAATATCTCGGGCGATAAAGCTGCCATTTCACCTCGAATATTGGATTTTAGCTCTTCTATGATCTTTGGCATAAATTTTGTTCTTCAAAAATCAACACAAAAAGCAAACTGGTGGTATCAAATCTGAAGATCTTGTTGGCCAATGAATATTACTGTTTTTGGACACAACACGTACCGGATATTTCCGACGCAAGTCGTCGATTGTTGCAGTTGCCGTGTGGCATGTATCGCCATCTTGAGGGAACCAACAATTTTCCAGACGTTTTTCAAAGTGCGCTATAATCCTACTTTACCGATTGCCGTTGATAGTCTCACTAGGTCTACATAAGAACACCCCAATCATGGCTTTTTTTTACGAATACAAAAGCTGGTTCATTATTTTTGGCATTTTCCATAACATTCACAAGCATCTCATGCGATATAGCTGCCTTTTTAGCTCGAATATTGGATTATAGCTCTTCTCTGATCTTAGGCTTGTTGGCATAAATTTTGCTCTTCAAAAATCAACACAAAAAGCAAACTGGCGGTATCAAATCTGGGAATCTTTTGGTGCTCCAACATCGCCGTTGATAGTCTCACCAGTTCTGAAGAAGAACAGCGCATTGATGCTTTGCGAGTAAACATCAGACCAAAAATTCACCTGCTGGTCGAGCAAAGGTTTTTCGTGGATAATATGAGGCTTATCGGCGCCCCAAAAGCGACAATTTTGTTTGTTGCCGGCGCCAGAGAGTGTGAAATATAAAAATATTGATTTTATTACTATTTGGATTTTTTTACTATTTTTTTTTGCTAAATCTTAAAAATCTAAATCTTAAGCATATATTATTTTTTTTTTAAACGAAAAGCCAACCCATTCCCTCGTTGGCTAGTTTACCAGTGGAAAATGATTTTTAATAGGAGGATTAC
The DNA here is from genome assembly GCA_035046065.1 of Chymomyza procnemis. Classification (NCBI taxonomy): domain Eukaryota; kingdom Metazoa; phylum Arthropoda; class Insecta; order Diptera; family Drosophilidae; genus Chymomyza; species Chymomyza procnemis. The sequence continues at coordinate 4,630,427 of JAWNOJ010000026.1, forward strand.
ATTCAAAAAATTAATAAATTCATTCTGAATTAAGGGGCCTCTTCTTGAAACTCCATTCTATAATACAAAAATCCTTTTTTAACTATAAAAATTCTATATAAATAAAAATAAAAATAGATTCTTAAAATTTTTGTTGTATAACTTTTAAGATTAAAACTGCTATATAGTCGAGTAATGTGAAATTATAGATTATAAAAACAATACTTCTTTGTTATTATTATATTTCTTCACCAAAAGCCATTTTAAAACCTAACCACCCCAGGACGCCTATATAGTCCCCACGCACAACCAAAAACCCAGCAATTACTCAGAACGAAAGGTCTCTGGTTGGTAATAGACAAACCTTGAGATCAACAAGTGCTGCATAGAAATCGCCAGCGAGGTCTTCACAACTGTTCCAAAACCGAAATAGATATATGGTTACAATGACCATGTAGTTGGCCATTAAACAAAATAAGTACCAGCACTAAGCCATCTCTGTAAGCAAGTCAAGCCGTATAAACAATAAAAACCACAATTAGAATAAGCCTACTACTCCCCCCTGACAAAAAAAAAAAAGAAAACCACTAAAATATTTTATGTAGTACTTAAAATTTGGTTGACCACCCACAAAGAGCAGCCAACTATCTACCTAGTAGTTGGCCAATATCTGATATAGAGTAGTTCCCCCCGTCACAGTTGTTTGCCAGCATCAGGGTCAAGATTGGCTGAGGCGTTAAACATTAAAATTTATATGAAATATTTTAACTAATTGGTAAGTAAATTTTTGCTTTACGCTTAGTTGCTGTTAGACCAACAGTTGCGGGAAAGCATTTTAATAACAGTAAATACGTTTTGATGGCTGCTTGCCGCAAGCTGACCTTGAGAGCAATGCGTAAAGGTCAGCAGCTGCGTGCAACCAAATTGCATCGCTGCAAATGGCAGCTTCCGTATGCAAAAGAAGTTGCAACTAGAAACAAATCCATAAACGATAATGAAAGTCGCCAGCAGTTAGATCTAAGCTCAGTGCAACTTGCAGCATGGTGTGGCAACTGCAGCTGGTGCGTGCCACAGACAAACTTCTACGCTGAGAGCTGGAAAAACTTTATAAAGATACAACTTAGCTGCGCTTCGCTTCACACCTGCGCCCAACGCCAAGCGCTGCAGACCCAACTAACTTCAGTCTCGAGCCCAAACGCGATATTACAAAAGAAATAGAAGAAATAGAAGAAGCAACAGCAGCAGCAGCGGACCAACAGACAGTTATGTAATATTAGGCAACCGCCAACACTGCTGTGGCCAGTTCCGTTTCAGTGATTTTTCGGGCTTCCAAAAAAATACCCCCTCAGTGCCGAGTGTTATATCTAAAGCAAGTGCTCCCTAGACTGGCCCACTGCGTCTATGAATGAATAAAACTTTTGTCGGTGTTTGCATATCGAATACGAAATAGTCGAAATACTCGAAATAGTCTTAACACGCCTCGTCAACTTTAATTGTTCAAACAAAGCGCGAAAATTTGTGTTTGGTTTTTCCTTACGGCGTTTGATTTTTTTCTTTTCATTTTGTCATCTTTTTCGGCGCGTAAGAAAATGGGCCAAACCCTAGAAACCTTTGCGGCAGTGTCAGTTGGTCAAAGTGCGTTCAAGTGTTGTGAAGTGTGAATGGGAAAATTTGCTGTTGAAAAAAGACCGAAGCTAAACTGCGTTTTGAGGCAGGTTAGTTAAGAGCGCGTGAAAACGCTCAGTTATTTCGGTATTTACATAATCTATATAAGCGGGAGGTAAGTCAATCTAAAGTAGTGAAAAATTTAAGAATTTATATTGAATCTTCGATAGATTGCCAAAAAAGCTGGTATTTTATGTACGAAAAGTAATTGTGAAACATTGAGCTGTTGCCAAATTTCATCCTAATATTATTATCTTACATAGCACCCAAATCGTTTGCAGAATTCATTTCTCTTTCTTCAAATTGTGATTGTGAAAACAAAGCAACTCCCAAATATACTACAACATATATTTATGTGTTGTGTACTGTTGCCAAATTTCTTTTTGCGTTTGATAATGTGTCATAGCATTCAATCAGCTTTCGGAATGTATTTCAATCTCTTAAAGTTATTATTATGACGACTATATGTTTTGCTTATGATTAAAATAGCTTAAAAATGCTTAATGTGTATATTTATGATTTGTGGACTGTTGGCAAACTTCTTATAACTTTTCATAATGATCAAATGCACTCAACGAGCTTTCGGACTGTGCTTCAATTTTCAAAAGTTGTTATTTTTACTATCTATTCAGATTGTTACCAAAATAGCTTAAAAAAATTAATGCGATTGTTGCCAAAATTCTGCTTGCGTTTCTTTATGGTGCCTAGCACTCAATGAGCTTTCGGATAGTGCTTCCCTTACCTCATTTTTTTTCACTATATGTTATGTTTAGGTTGCAACCAAAATAGTCTCAAAATGTATAAAATACATTTATGTATAATGGACTGCTGCCAAATTTCATTTAACGTTTCATACCACTCAATGAGCTTTCGGAAAATATTTCAATTTTTTAAAGCTGATATTCTGAGTACATAAATTTGTAAGCAAAATAACTTCAAAATGTAATATGACATACATTTATGTATTTTGGACTGTTGCCAAATTTCTACTTACGTTCGATAATGTCTCATAGCAATGAGCTCTAGGACAGCAGTTCGAATATTAAAACAGTTATTAGGACTAGATTGTGGCTAAATTACTTCAAGAGTTGCCGAAAACGAATACGCGCTTAAGTTCTGACTATGCTGAAGTTGATTGAAGTTGTCTTAAATCCCATTGGGAAAGAGTGTTTGTGGTAAAAATTTGAATGTTTTGGTTTCTTAAGCAGTATATCCGATTTTATTGTTTGAATGGAGCTGGCAGAGCATTAAATACAATTTTTTGCGTGTAGAACAAAACTTTGTAAGCTTTTTTTTAATGTTAATTAACTACTAAAAAATATCATTTTTTGTATATTTAATTTTTTATTTTGTGTAATGTGCTCATTTTTGAAATCCTCTACTTTTTCCAATTCTTCGCCCAAAGCCGAAGTTTCTCAAAATCTTAAATTTCAAAGTAATTGAGTCTGTAGCAAACCAATTCTGTGGCATCTCTTATTGTATAAAAAATACAGAAAACTTTATAATATTTACTTAATGAAATTATAACAGTGTAAAAAATTGTTATTATATTTTAGTTATGAACTTAAAATGAAGGCCACTGAATTAGAGCAATGGAAGTCTGCAGCATAAACAGTTTGCTTTCTTTTAGGAGAAATTGTCTTGAGATATTCAAATCAATATATAAACGGGTCTACTAGAAAACTATATGGAATATGTCTTCTTCAACTCTTATGGTCTGAAGATCCTAATAAACATATATCTTACGATTTATCATCTTTTGCCTTTGAAAACAGAGTGCAAAAGGTCAAAACGGTAAAGCTGTTGCAGAACATCGAGCGTAGTTCCGAACAGATAAAAAATCAACTATAAGCTTTATGCGTTTCTTCTCTTTATTTGTTGGCATTTTATTTAAATTCCAATTAAATTTTTTTTTTTTGCAAACTTTAAAGCAAATCTACTCTTCTGCGCAAAACAGTTACTTTCAACCGCTTAAGCGCGCTGATAAGAGTTGCAAACAAACGTAAAATAACCGACAAGCGTTTAAAGTTGACATTTCCTGTGGCTCACTTTGCGTGAACACAAAGCAAATGTGCAAGAAAAACGCCAAAGAGGTAGAAGAAGAGGCAGCAGCAGAACTTTGCCATAACGAAAATGAACCGTTAAGAGTTTTCAATTATTTTAGCTAAAAGCAACAAAGTAAACGATTTTATAAACAAAAGCAAAACAACAAAGCCAACAAAAGAGACAAAGAGAGAGAAGGAGAGACAGGGAGTGAGAGAAACGGCAAACAGCCCAAGGTCAGGTATGCACAATTAAATATAATTATAATGCAAAAGCCGAAACCGAAGCAAAGCCAAAGAAGAAGCCACAACACAAAAGCAAAAGAGACCAAAACGCAGTAGATAAAATGAAAGCCCAAAAAGCAAAGGTAAAAAAACAAACAGCAACGTCGTCACCTACAACTTAACTTGGCTAAAAGAAGCGGCTAAAATGTTGCATAACCAAAGAGCTAACAACAACAGCAACAACAACAACGACAACAAAATGCAGACAACAAAATTAAACAAAGAAAAAAATCTAAAATAAACTTTAAGTAATTATAACAACAATTAAGCAAACGGCGCGCGTTTTACAGCTAAGCGAAAACGCAGCGAAGCATTTGTGCGGCTGAAAAAGAGTGCTTTGGGGCCATGGGGGTAACTGCAGTAGTTGGGGTTGCGAGCGGGTTTCAACTAACAAAGTCAACAGCCGTTGTAAGACAGACAGCAGGCGACAAGGGCGACCAGGGCGACGACTCACTGTTTATTAAAATGTGATCTATGCGAAGATGAAAAAGATGATAAGAACTAGAAGAATCTTCGAGTTAAGCTGTCAGTTTTGGTGTACAGGTGCGCAGCGAGGGTATGATATGGTTTTGTAGGGCTCACTTAGTATAAAAATACTTTGCAAAAGTATAAGGAGGGTTTGTTGCTATAAGAAATTAAGTAGAGAGCTAGCTTGTAGACAGTTGCAGATCAACGGAACGACCCACTCCAAATAAAAAAGAACCAATGCATCCATCAAGTGCGGAAAAGCTTTATCCTACGAAGCTATAGATCTAAAATGAATTTAGTGATTTTTGTGGTTGAGAAAACAGATTGATTTTTATTTTCTTAGTTTTGGTAATATTTATTTGCTTATTTCTGTACTAAGCGACATCCTTCATGCAGAGCTTAAGTCTGGATTGATATATGTCCTATATGGTTAGGTTCGTAAATGTATTTTCTTTTCTACAGAAACTCCCAATTAATCTTACTCCCAATCAATACTGGAAGTTAGTTTTGAGATACTGTAGATGCTGGAGCGGATAAAGGCTACCCTGTGAAGAACTCTCCCACTTTTAAGGTTTAAGTACTCAAGATTCTTGAAAAAAGCAAGTTGACTAGTTAGTTTTTGATACTGTAGATGCAGATAGCGGATTAAGGTTACCATATGCAATTCTCCCACTATAGACTATGTCGCAACAAAGAAGTGTTGATTTAAGGTCTACGGGTAATACGTAGAGGTAGATTCTTAAAAACACTGTAAGTAGAGCTGCAGAAGTCTCTTGGTATATCAATAACTAAAAGAGATCTAGAAAAAAGTTTTAAAGATCCGATGTGTGTACTCACCAAGTTGTGACTATTAAAAAACGAATATTTTTCGAATAGAAGATTATATGAGGACTTTCTGCTATCTTTATATATTGGTGTACAGGTTCAGGTTGACATGTGCTCTTGTAATTGGAGTGTAGGGTGGGCACTCACCACGTGGAGAAGATTAATAAAATAAAAATATTGAGATGATTATGAGAGGACTTTCTGCTATATTTTCATATCGTTTTCCCTACCAGGTTGGCAGATGCTCTTGAAATATTAGAGGAGAATAGAAAGCTTGTGAAGACGCCCATTTCTGCTATTTTGTCCTATGGGTTTCTCTAACAAGTTGGCATATGTTCTTGTAATAGCAGTGGAGAGTAAGGTACTCACCAAGTTGAGAAGTTTATTAAAAGTATAATATATAGAGAAGATTATAAGGATACTTTCAACTCGCATGCGAGTTTTTACCATAACTTCATAATTACATTTTTAAATAAAATAAAGGTTCACAAAGAATCTTGATGAAAATCTATATCTTTCACAAACCATAAAATATAATCTGAAATAAATGAACTGGCAAACGGCTCAGTTAGTTTTAGCATTTTGGTCTGTACCATACATATACCCCACTACATCCCCAACTGCCCACCAACGAGTATGCGCTGGAGCCATCAACTCGCTGCTTTTTTTATGCCTTCCCTGACCTTAACGCCTGACAAGCTTTAGCTTAACTTTGTCATTGGATCGATCTTGGGCTAGCTTTATCTATGCTTCCGCTGATTTGTTCTGCCTTTGTTTAATTTATGTCCCATAACTTTATGCATATTGACCAGCTTGGCTTGCTTCCTGTCATCAGCAAGCGCCCATAACATGGCTATTAATATCAACTGATTTATGAACACGTGGAACACTTGAGTGCCCATTGACAAGGCTATTTAGCAGATTATAAACTCTAGAATTAAAACCATATTCTTACAGTTCACTTCACTTGGCGAAAGATGTACAAAACGTGGAGTTTGGCCATTGGACTGCTTCTGCTACAGGTAAGTTAATCCCAAAGTTTAACTATAAATCATTCCCCTTTCATCTTTCACCTGTACAACAGTTAGATTTAGTTTCCGTTTGCTGTTTTCTTGCGCTTTGCACATTGCCTCAGACAAGTTTGTTGCCCAAGTCTTTTGTTTCTTCCTAACCGTAAAGTTCTGCATCTAATCTATTTAACAGTAAGCGGCATGCTAATGTGCAACATTCTTGCTCTGAACTTCCTATTCATGTGGCTGGACACGTCTGCCCGCCACATGGTCGTCTCTGTTTGCAATGACCAAACAGAGGGCAAGCACATGTAGCGTAACCGATAGTTGGCCAATCGTTTCGTTTGGTTAACGGATATGTAGCTGCCACACATGCCACAAGAGTCTCCTCTCTCTCTAACAATATTGCCATACATTGATTGTCTGTGGTCGTTGGTCAATAACAACAACAGACTATACCGGATATTCGGCATTGCGTGGCAAACTGTATAAATATATGGCCATTTTTTTTTGGAGGCTTCTTTCCATTTGGCCATTTGCATACAAAAAAAAAAACCAACAAACAAAAGACTTAAGACACAAACTTGGCAGATTTGACATATTGCGCATACGCCACGTGCTCATAGGGCATAAAATCAAATGCTAAGCTGTCACTAATTATAAGCACGTCATTCGCATTTCAGCAGCTCTACTTAAGCCACACTCATGGCTTGGAACAAAGCACCGAATATGTCATAGTGAGTAAGGCGGCGGTGGCCACTACCACGCCCGCCGCACCGCAGCGTAATTTTGTCAAGGCCAAGATTAAGACCACCACGCCGCGTGCACCAAATAATCGCAGTAGTCGTCCCTTGGCCGCAAGCGCAGCAGAAGAGGCACAACAACAGCTCATATCTTTATCCTCCAAATCGTATATATCTGCACCCACTACGCAGTCCACCAAGCTGGCCAAGCGTGCTGGTGGTCTGGTGGATGTCATACCCAAGAAGCTGAACAAAGATGCACGTAATCGCCATAATGCGGCGAACATAAATAAAAACAACAAGTTGCCGCATGATGTGGTAAGTAGACTATAGCTTCATAGGCCCGACTTTTTGAGTTAAACTTATTCGCTCTGCAGCCAGATCATGTGCCGGATTCTTCGGGATTTATACCACAGCGTGTGGGACATCCAGTGCACTATGACCCAGCAGTGGAATATGAAACACGCTCTGGTGATACAGACTCTAGGGATGCACCATCTAGCAGTTATCATGTTGCGCCCTATGATGGTGACAAATGGCATGAGGAGTACTGGGAAGAGGACTACTCGGGACAGCATTATGGGCCCAATACAACAAGAGTGCAGCGTAAGTGCAGTTAACTTCTGATAATAATGCGAGGTATTCAGTAGAAGAGCGTTCGGAACAATATGTTTATTATCAAAGATTAGGGCTCGCTTAGATGTTCTATTTCAGGGAACTTTTTTACTTTAGAAGGTTTCTTCTCAATACAAAGAAAAGTTAAGCAAATAACAAATTACTTAAAATGAAACTAATTTATTTTGAAACACATAAATGAAATTCAAGACGTTATCTTTTTTTTCGTGATTAAGTCGCTTTTAAGTTAAAAGTTATAAACAATCAATTAAAAAAGATGATAGCAGATGACGAACTTTAATAACTCTTTCTTTTTAAAATCTAAAATAGATTAAAGACATGTCTAAAGGGTTGTAAGAGATGATAATAGATGAACCATTATGATGTACCAAATGGATCTGTTATAGAGTGCAATCTGAGAAAATATTGTAAAAGTTTATTCTAATAATAAGCAGTTCGTTTCTAAAAGGCTAATAGTGGATGAAGATTCCAATAATGTTGATTTCCAAAGAATGTGATTTATAAAGTTTAAAAAAAAACTTCGTCTATGGGAGAGACTTATTATTCCAATGGAGATTTATGTACTTTTGGACTTATCTATCAAATGCTCATTTTCAGACATTGAAGCGGAATGTCAAGATGACTATATGAAGATACGCGTTGGTTTCAATGGCTCCTTCAGTGGCTTACTCTACTCAGCTGGCTATGCCTACGATCCGGACTGCATGTACATCAATGGCTCTGGACGAGATTACTATGAGTTCTATATACAACTAAATCGTTGTGGCACTTTGGGTAAAAATTTACTTAAAGAAGAAAGTCGCAAGAATCCATCGGTCAGTATTTCGCCAAGGTTTTGAAAGCAAAAAAATTTACAATTTCATTTGCAGAATTTTATGTGGAATACCATAACGGTGCAATACAATCCCTTAATCGAAGAGGAATTCGATGAACATTTTAAAGGTATGTGCCGAAACTGAAAGCTTAAAATAAAACTGCTTACTATCTCATCGATTATCTTTACTTTCAACTTCAACGCGAAGTAACCTGCGAGTATGGCTATGACTTTTGGAAGACTGTAACCTTTCCGTTCTTGGATGTGGAGTAAGTAAAAGTAACTAACGATTGCTGAAACAAGTTTCCTTATGCTTTTCTCTACTTCAGGGTGGCTACCGGCAATCCTGTAGTATTTACGCTCAGCCCACCGGAGTGCTATATGGAAATACAAAATGGCTATGGTATTGGTGGACCACGTGTCACAGGACCGGTGCGCGTTGGTGACCCCTTGACGCTTATTATCTATATGCGTAGTAAATATGGTGAGAACCCTAAAACATGCTTATGCCCAGACAACTGCTAATGACTTCTGTTTCCAGATGGCTTTGATATTGTCGTAAATGATTGTTACGCACACAATGGCGCTAATAAAAAGATACAGCTCATAGATCATCATGGTTGTCCAGTCGATGACAAACTAATATCCCGATTTCGTGGTTCTTGGTCAGACTCGGGCGTTTATGAGACACAGGTCTATGCGTATATGAAAACATTTAGATTTACGGGCTCGCCAGCTTTATACATCGAATGCGATGTGCGCATGTGTCATGGACGCTGTCCGGTAAGTTAGGACTTCTAGTAACACCATACTATCTCAACTATTTCGGATCTTGCAGAGTCAACCCTGTCACTGGCGCAATCTTAAAGCGGTGACCAAGCGTGATACCTCCAATCAGACAGCCACAAATTTGGCACTGCCACCACTAAATGCTGCAACGGATACTACGGAAAGTCCTGCAGAAAACTCGCTCTCAGAGAATCTCAACCTGTTTCAATCTTTACGTGTACTACAAGAAGGCGAAGCTGATGGAGATGATGTCTTTGCACGCCGTCAGAGCACAACGTCTGTGGCACAGCAAACGTGCCTTAAGACCTCCACGTTTACGGCTTTAACCGCCACTTGCATATGCCTCTTGTGTCTGCTCAGTGTCATGCTGTTTGTGGCATGTTCACGTCTAAAGCGTCGCACGAGAGCCACGCTATATGACTCCTATATAGCACATAAGGGGCAGATTGATTGAATAGTGAGAGGGTTGCACTTAGGGATACAATGTATATAAGTCTTTGCAATACCAACGAGATTCTTTTAAAGCAGTTTAAGTTTTAGATAAGTCTGGCTTAAGAAATTAGTTTAATAAAAATAATATATATTTAAGGCAATAAAAAAATTGAAAAAAAAAGAATTGCAGATGATGACATATCTCACTAAAATAACGTAGAGTATTGGTATGTGACAGAAAATGTCAACTCAAGTTTGTAAGAAAAAATTTTGAATTTTTACATTTCCTACAAATCAGACTTCAAGCATCATCTAAGAAAAGTAACAGAGCTGCTTTCTACGAAATTATTTTACAATTTTTTTCATTTCCTGCAATTAAGGATCATCTAAGAAGCTGCTCAGATATGCAGTGTCTTCTGAGAATTCAATTAAATTTAAAACAGAAGCAAATAATTTTATTATATTTAAGGGGCCTACAGAAAAGTTAATCAAATTCAAGTCGTTTTACATAAAGATGAATATTTTTAAAGAGTAGGCAGTTAAAATTTTCAGATTCGACAGAGATTTTAACTATCGTCTGCGAAGATGAAGCAATTTTAGAGGTCAAGATCGTAAGATAATCAGATTTTCGACATCTTCTTAGAGAATTTGAATGCATTTTTAGAAGATGATTTGCATTGCTGCATTGAGCTCAACATAAATAAGAAAACTTTCCACAGTTTAAAAACCGTTCTCAGAGAATGCAGCTTGGGATTCAAGATCTTTTCACCCTTTTTGTAATCTTAAACATTATCTGAGATTTTAAATGTCTTCCGCGAAGATGAACAAATTCTAGGGGACAACTTGGCAGATGCATAGATTTTAAACGTTATCTGAGAGGTTTTAAATACCATTTGTGAAGATGAAAAAATTATAGGGGTCAACGTAGAAGATAATAATATTTTAAGGGTCTGCTGTCTTCAATATTCTCAAAGTCTTTCATCTTATAGAATGCAGCTTTGGATATAAGATGTTCTTCGCCCCTTGAGTAGATAAAGAAAAAATGTCAATCTTTGAAAGTAATCAATCAAACGTAGAAATGTTAAAGAGTTTGAGTATCTATTACAAGCTATTAAGCTCAACAAAAAGGTTACCTCGCCTTTAAGCTGTCAATCAGCCAGATTGCCTATTAAGCTTTGACGGAATGAATGGCACCAAAGTTGCCCTGATATCAATGCATCAACTTTAACCTTTAAATATCTGTTAAGCAACATCAAATTGCCAATATATGGAATATACATTCTACATGTAAAAATGTTACTCAATGAATATGCAAGACACATACACTCATAGTGGAGTGAACCACATGACGTATACGTTATAAAACTTGAGCCAAGGCTGAGCTGTAATAAGCAAAGTGCGAACAGGAAGCGCTTGGAAAGTAAAAGAAAAAAAAAACAGGAGCAACAACATGTACAGTTAGTTAGAGAAGTTGACAACACGAAGCAAAGTGCATAAGATAAAGTGATGTATGATGCGTAGCAGAAGCAAAATAAAGCGAAACAGAGAGCCGAGGGAAAGAAGATTGAGCTGGCAGAAGAAAAGTTTATGCGCTAAGCTAAATATTAAGCGAAAATATCCTGGCGGTATATTGACAGGACGCAGTGTGTGTGTGTGTGCGTCTATCCCAGTAGGGATTTGGCAATGACAGCGCGATTCTAGCTTGTTTTTATACACTTTTTTTTTCTCTTTTGGCGTATTTTGTTAGCCAAAGTTTTTGGCAAGGAATTTTATTATTTTCTCTTGAGCTGACACGCCAATGACTTTGTTTATTTTTGGCTTTATGTATTTAGTAATCAGCTTTTTGGCAAAAACAAATTATTTGTAAGTTGCGTGGGAGCCGAGAGTGCAACAAGGCAGAGCGGCGTGTCGTGAAGTCAGAGAGTGTAGACACTGTTGCTACTAATAACTTTTGACATGTGCCTGTAAGTAGCGCTGATACTCTAGATTTCTTGGAATGGGTGTGGGTGGGAATGGTCGTACTTCATCGGGTTAGCAATAAAATTGGCTGTAGGCGCCTTCGGAGTTTCGTTTGCTCATTAAGCCACACGCAAAAATCGCTCAAGCTTGTCAATGTGTTTTGTTTTTTTTTTTTTTTGTTGGGGGGCTTGATTTTTTGCGCAAACTTGCCAATGGAATACCAACTGTGGCTGCTAATTGATGATGCCAACAATGTAGAGTTTATACACTGCACTGCTGGGTTAAGGAGTATGTTGGGCGCTTGTGTAAGGTATGAAACAGGTGCTAGAAGACAAAATATAAACAAAAATCTTAAGTCTTTTATGCTTTCATTGCAATAAGTTGCTTGATTCATTCGGACATCCTGAGACTTTTAATTAATAACTTCACATATTTTAAAGCTTGCATTCTTTACATATCACCTAAGCTCTTCAAACTGTTGTCTTGGAGTCTACTATGCTTAAAAAAAAAAATAATGAAAGCAATCTCTATTTAAATGGTCATCATCACCTGTTATTGGATTACAGCCGAAGACATTAGATTTCGCCAAGCGCTCCTGCGTTTCATTGTCAACTAGTCGACAGCCAGAGATTATGGGCGCAGCGATTCCCCGCCTCATAAAAATTCCAATCCGAAGAATACTAAAAATACTACTACGGAAACTGCTGCACGACAGATTAATTCGAGTTAGTCTGCCTTCTTTTATTTTATAAACTAAAACTAATAAAGATACCAAAATATTACCAAAGCTGCGCATTGGCAACAAGTTGATACCGGTACTGCGATTTCGTGGATTCGAATTTCCGTAGTTTTTAAAATAAAAAGCACAACCGCTTAAACCTGAGCATGAAAAAGTTTCGTCCTTTGCTCTTTTTCATATAATTATATTCAAAAAAAGACTAGCTGAAAACGTTCATATGCCAATGGTCTTCATCTTAGAAACCAATAATTCTTAACAGAGCTGCGCATTTTCTACACACCCATAATTCAGAGACTGCAAAATCTAGAAACATCTTATTTTACGCAAAGATGCGAATTTTGTGCAAGCAAGTTTTTTTGATATAAAAATATTTGCTTAAGTTCTAATGTAAAACAACTTAGCATCATCTAACAAGGCTGACCAAATGAAAATTAAAAATTAATAAATTAAAAAAAAATTGCAAGATTTGCTTTACTGCAGAAGAAATCTTATGCGAGCCTAACAAAGAGTGAAATAATAACATACTATTCCAATCCACCCCGTCTAAACTTATAGAGATTAATATCTGCTCATTTTTGTTTCTTTTTTTCTGTAAAACATTTTATAGTGTAACCCATAGTCGTCACATGACTCACAGAATTCAATTTTTTGTTATTGACGTTGTTGCGGCTGCCTGCAAGCATTTAATGAGCAAACAAAACGCACACAAAATTACAAAGAAGCAACCGACTCTATGGAAAAGGATCCAAGCAATGGTCAGCCCATACAGATAGACACCCTTACACCCGCCGCACTCACATAGGACTATTTACATAAGACTCACAAGGTAGACATAAGCCACATGTAAACACCAATTAGAGTGACCGCAAAGTAAATAAACAAAGGCATCATCGGCGATGCGTATCAATTAAGAATGAATGTGAATGAATGAGAATCTAAATACTTTAAACAGCTTAAAACATGAAAAGGGGCTAGGGGGCAGTTGGGCATGTCATGTGGTCTGTAAGTGGTTGCAATAATTGCATTAACTCTAAGCGCTAACGAGTTGTAGTTGCACTTTTAGAAATATGTAAAATTTGGCACAATGAGGGCTGACTTTGGGCTCTTGTAGGTTTTCCTACTCGATACTCGAGTTAAAACTTCTTTTAACTCTAAATGCTCATACGCTCATAGCACTCTTCCCATACACAAATCATCATCAACTCGCTTCAATTGCAATTGTTTTCATATTAACAACCCAGCAGCACGCTTCTTACACAAATCTCTTAAATTGCCAAATTGAATTTAACTTCAATTCACAAGAAAAAAAAGTAACAACAATAACAATCAGATGACGACGTCATGCTGCATCCGTTTCCGCTGTCGCGAAATCAGCAAAAAAGCACCAAGAATACAAAAAGATGAAATTAACTTCAAGTTCAATTGCTCAGTGATGCGCCAACGTCAAAGCTCAGGCAACGCATCCCAGTTCAAAACCAAATCCAAACCCAAATCCCTTACATACTGTTGCCCAAGTCAAGTCCAATGAATGGCAAAGACACAAACACAGACACAATAATACTCATATATCTATATATATATATCACGCCCTGGAGCATTGACTACTCTCTATAGAGCTACCACTACTTACTACACATACTAGGACAAATGCTAAAGTACTTAAGGGTTAATTTCATAAATTGTAGATCAAAGCATTTTAGCAGAAATTGCCGGCATTTCAATACAGCCGCCCCGAAGCCATGCCGCCCATTTCGCTCTTTCGTAATCTCGCCGTTCGCTGCTGCTCTTCATCTCCATCATCATCATCATCTCCCTGTGTGTGCGTGTGTGTGTGTGTTTAGTGAGTAGCCGCCCTCTGGCATATTTTGCCCTGCAGTTGACAATTTTTGAAATTCAGTGATTTGTAAATAATCCTTTTATAAGCACAATAGCTGCTCGTTAACAGCAAATGAGTTTTGACATCATGATGTCCGTTGGTCGAACGACCTTTGACTTGAATTCAAACTCCACAACTTCTAACGAAAACAACAACTACGCATAACTTCAACTCCAGGCTACAGCTTGAAATTTGATTGCAATTCCGTCTGAAGCCCGTTCCCACAGATAGAGAGAGAGAGAGAGAGACAGTCTCAACAATCTATAAACGTTTACAACTTATCGCTGTGTGACAATCTCAAAATGAGACACTGAATAATGCGTGGCCATTAGCACTAAAATGAGTTGCTGCCTTTTTGTTGTTTTTGTAGTCGTCAAGAGTGTCTCAACTGGTTTTGCCACTTTTTTTCCCCCAATTTCCTTCTTAGATACTCTTTGATACCCTTTAAGGCTAAAAAATGTACTTGAAGTTTGTCGCGCTGTATGAACCGTTGCGGAAAAATCGTGAAGATACTAAAGTATCTGTATCTGGAAATATAACTATTTCTTCCTGCGCAAAAAAAGGCATCATCTTTGAAAATCAAGTTCTACCGCGTATTTTTGTTTTAAATGCATCATCTTTTTATCATTTATGCAAATTTTCAAACCCATATTGATCGCAAATTCGCTAAGTCTGCATACTGCTTCCGTTATAAGATCGTCTTCTGCTTAATAATATTTTTATTTCAACTTCTGTTATATCTAGTAATAATAATGTGTAACTGCTTTAATTTTTGCCATTAATGTCATCATCACATGTTTTTTGAAAATGTAAACTCTATTTCTTATAATTTAGTCTTAATATGCATCATCTTTTTAACGTCTGCTTAATTTTTAACCCAAGAAAATATTGATTCCTTTACTCTTTCACAATGGTAGCACCATGAATAGTAAAAAATCTGTCTAGTTTTTGTATCATCTGGCTATTGTTTGTGTTATATATTATCATCTTAACAAAATCATCAAGACAGCGCTTTTACTACAGCCAAATTCATCATCTGCGCATTATTTGCTTTCTGTTACTATTATATCTGTCAAAAATCTTAATCACAAGTTTTTTAGTGCATTATTTTCTTTTCATCTATTGACCTAACCTCTTAGTCATTATATCATCGTCGTAAGAATGAAACCTATAAAAAGCCATGATATCCTCTTCCATCTTCTTTCCATCTGTTGTCCCTTTCAGAGCTTATCGAACATTTTAAAGAACTTACAAAACGTGCTTTGGAAAACTATAATTTAAAAAAAAAAATGGATTTTCTTACTGCATATATGATAAAAAGTATAAATCTATTATTTTTTCTTTCATCTTCAAAAAATTTAAATTACCAAACAGCTAAGATGTCTTTTCAGCAATTCGATTCTTAACGCATTGTCTGTATTTCATCTAACTAAAGTGCATTGAAAATGCATCATCTCTTAAAGAAACCCTCAACTATTATCTGTTTCTTTTATATCTATCAAAAATTCTAATCACAAGTATCTTAGTGCATCATCTTCCTTTCAGCTGTTGAAATATTGTAATAAGAAGTGTCAATCTCTTTGTCATTTATTTTATCTTCATAATGTGTATTTTATCTGACGCATCAACACTGAAAATTTGTCATCTCTTACCAAACACCTCCACTATTGTCAGTTTCTGTTATAATTGTCAAGAATCTTCATCGCAAGCTTTTTAGTGCATCATCTTCTATTTATCTGTTAACGTATTTTAGTATTATTTAGTTTTATTTCATCTTCGCAAAATTAAGATTGCCAAAAATGTGCTTATCTTTGCGGTATGAATTTCATATGACTAAAGAGCATTGAAAATTCGTCATCTCTTAGCGTAAAACCTCAACTATCGTCATTTTTGTTATTGCCATTTTGGTTGACGGCAATTTAAGCCAACACATTTTATGCTTTGTTTTTTCTGTTTAACTAAAATGTACAAAATTGTTTTTGTAGCTGTTGTAATGAGTGTGTGTGCGTGTGTGTGCGTGTGTATCTGTGTGTGCGCGTTGAGTTAGTTTTTCGGTGTTAATATGCGGCATACATGCAAAGTTTTTAGTTAAAAGCAATGTAGCTGCCTATGCAAAGCCCCCCATCACTCATTCTTTGCCACCCGGCTGAAAAGTATGCTCCAACGTTTTGCCAACACATTGTACATTAAGGAAAAAGGTATTTTGTAACACTAACAAATGTGTATGAGTGTGTGCGTGTGTATCTGTGTGTGTGCATGTTAAGTTGTTAAAAAGAAAAAGTTGCGCATGAAAATTCATTAGCGCGGCACATGTATCGACATGGCTCGAACAAAGCGTCTCAGTTCTCAGTAGTTTTGCTAGTTAGGAGGTTTTCACTGCTGCTGGTAAGGGTGTTTAGCGCACTTTTTTTCGGTCTGCTTTATGGGGAAAGGGTATACGGAAGTCGCTGAAATGTTTGACGGGGCGGACTGGCTGGATGGCTGGTTGGCTGGCGCTGGCGCTGATGCTGGCTGGCTGGCAAAAATATTTTCAAATTAAATACTCATGTTTTACAATATGACGCTGACATTTTGCGGAAATGCCTTTTAATTTTACATTTGAGATGCGCTTACACATGTGTGCACCAACCCCCTTGCCGTGTGTGCTCTTAACTCATTTTGCTGGCGTCTTGTGTGTGCGTGAGTGAATGTGTGTTCTATGTGTGTGTGTGTGTGTGTGTGTTTGGGGCACATTCAAGTTTAATTTGGCAGAAATGAGTTTTAGTTTTGAAAACATACGGCGCCCATTTCAACTTGGCTAGCAAATTATAACAAGTAACCAAGTGTGTGTGTGTGTGTGTGCGTGCGTGTGTGTGGAGTGTGCCGGCTGCTCTACAGATTTTGCTATATCATTTCCGCTGCGCACTTAACCCAGCTGGTCGGGTTGCATGTTTTAGACATTAGCAGCAAATAATTTAATTTCGCATTTTAAAGTGCCGAAATGTGTGCTACAATTTTTCATCTTGTCTAAGTGATACTCTATAATGATGAAAGCTACTGACGGCCTAATCCAGATTATGGCCAACAAAATGAAGTTGGAGTTACATATACCCATTAATTAATATAGCAGTGTCTATTTGTTTGCTAGCCATGCCAGTGCTAGGCAAAATGCAGGGTAAAAATAAACCACAGCACCTAAGCTACGCCACCGAGGTACCCAACTTCTTATAATAAATTATTATATTTTCACAATTCATTTATAATATTCGTTATATATCAGAGTTTCAGTTTTCATTGTTTCGAGTTTTTCCAGAAAAAATTATTATTTTTTTTTTGTTTATTTAAATGCTAAAAAATATAAGTTTTTGGATTATTCAAAATATCTTTAAAAGTGAGAAAATGTACTTTTTTCATAAACAATTTTTCTTTTTTTTTTGTGCGTTTCTATCAGACAGAAGAATCTGACACGAAAGTCTTCATTTTGGCTATTCAGCTAATACTTAGGTAAAGATTTCAAAGCAGTGCTTTCATTGCCATTTTTGTGCTTTTCTACTTTTAGAATCTGACACAAGAGTCTGATTTTTGAATCTGCAACTAAGATTTAGTCAAAGATTAAGCAATTCATTTCCTTTTTGTGCTTTTTTACTTAAAGAATCTGACACAATGGTCTTCTCTTATAGATGTTCAACTGCTGCTTATGCAGAAATTTCAAAAAGTGCTTAGCTTAGCTTTCAAAGCCTTAATCATTGAAGACTAGTTACAATTTTCTATTGTTTATTTTTTAATTGCTTAAAAAATTATTGAAACTTAACCAATATTAGTGGGCCTCGGTAGCGCAGTGGTAGCGACCTCTACTCTAAACCAGAAGGTTCCTCTCTGCACCCTCTTAGAAGCGCCATAGCTATCAAATAAATAGAATCTGTCAGCATAGGAATATCTCTATAAATTAAAGACATCCTGCCTCGCTTATAAACTGTAGGGCCCTTTTCTCTTCGAACAACTATTAATAGAGATGGAAACCTGCCTTTGGAGCGCCGACTAAAGTCAATGGGGAATACATTTATTTATTTATTTATAGGGTGGGCCATTGGGAGTTTCTGTATGCGTCCATCGATAATCTGCTGAGTGTTCTTAGGGTTTCTCATGATGAGCAATGACAGCATTTCGCATTTTTTTGTTCGTCGTAAGAGCATTACATATTCGTCATCTCTGCCTTAAATTCTGCTATTTTCATTATTTTCTCTTATAATTTAAGACGCTGCGTCATAAAAACTTATGTCTCGTTTTATACAAATTCTTTTTTTCTTGTATTTTTCTTGGCGCGCTTTCAATCTCAATTTGGTTTTGTGCTTAAAAGGATTGCCCATAAAAATTACGCATACGCAACGTTTGACAATTTGACTTGTGCATTTACTTAGGACGACTATGGTTCTCACCCCGCTCGCGCTCTCTCATTCCCTCTCATTTCAATTTCAATTTTCATTTAATTTTAATTCATTTGCATTGTTGCATTGTCTTTCTGCTGTGACGTTTTTGCGTGCCGACTGACTGACTCACCGGCTCCCCTTCCCCCGCCCCTTTCATTTGGCATATTTCTTTGTCAAGTCGCATTTGCTTGTGCTTCTCATACGAACAGAGCAAAAAAAAAAAAAAAATGAAATGAAATCAGCTGTAATTAGCATAATATTTCATATTTAATGTAATTTGAGTTGGCAAAAAAGCAGCTTTTAACTCGAATGCATGCAACAGCGCCGCAACCGCGCCCACCCCCTCCTCCCCGCTCGAACTAAGACCAGGCAGTGTGTAGCGCAGACTGACAGGCATGCAATACCCCTGACATGCTTCATGTTCATGCGGCGCACAGCCCAATTGAATATAAACGCATAGACAATGGCACTGCAGCCAGTGTTGGGGGGGGTTTCACCCCCTGCACGCTTGACATATGCACGCCAAGTGCAAGCGGCGCCCTGTTAACCATTTGATTGTCTGCCAGCCAAAGAGAGCGTCAAGTGAGAGCACATGAGCATGGTGGCGTCTGTCAGTCAGTTAGGCAGGCAGTCACTACTAGGGCTTCGCGCTATATAGCGCTGGTTCCAAGTTCCGGCAGCGGGCTTGGGCTCTACGCACGTGCCCGAGGGCAGCTGTCTTTGGCAATTTATGCGCTCGCTGACGCAATTATGCGAAATTTTCGCACAGCTTGGCATGTGTCGCTCTTGCTGCTGTTACCCGCTCTCTCGCACTGTGTGCTCCCACACACACACACAAAGTGTGCTCTCCCATACAGCTCATATGCCGTTAATGTTAACGTTATGCGTTTACCGTTACATTTATCGTTACCGTTAGCATTGTCATTGTTGTCGCCTTTGGCAATGGGTTTTTCGTAAAATGGTTCGAGAGAGCTTCACGCTGTCTCTTCAATATAGGCGTGTTTCTAAACGGTTCTTCGGAAGGGCGGATTGGGCGGTCGGCGTTTAAAGTTTTCGAGCTTACGCTGGGTTTTGCTTTTCAGCATAATTTAATTACTTTTTTGTGGTCGTGTTATGCACCGCCTCGCGCATTTTTGGCAGTCATCTGGCATTTAGCATTTTCCCCAATTGTGTATACCAACGGGGGAGTTGCGAACTGAAGTTACACGGGGTTTGTCTCCATGTCTGGCTTGGCGGCATTCAAAATTTTGTAAAACGAAATGCTTTAGGTCATATTAGCGTTAAATTAATGTTGTTTTAGTTGTAAATGAGCAAATGAACAATGCTAAATGATGTTTGCGTTTATAAGGAGCGCATAATTGTGAGAGCAGGGCGTGAGTTGTGGCTATTGTGACATCATGGCGGCAGGCTTTGTATGAGAAGTCGAGCATATTGGTAGAGTTGCGCCATGTAGCAGCTTGGAGGGCAGTGTAAATGTTGAAGATAATACAATATAGAGTTATTTCAAGGAGTCCTTCGCAACCCATACAACTTAAACTCAAGATTAAGAGCAGTTTAAAGTGCGTTATATATCCCTTTGCAGCACGAATATCTTCTGCCTCAAAACTTAAGCTAAAAATCATCTCAAATATCCTTTAAAAACACAGTTATTTCATTTTTTTTTGCTCCACGTCTAGTCGTCTGGCTTGTAATTATGCTTCGAAATTTGAACGCTTTCAAGGATAAAAAGCAGCTGCAAAAACGGCAAATGATTGATTTCATTTTTCAACAAACATTCATTTGTGGCATAACAAATTGACATTAAGTGCAACGATTGAACTGAAGAAGATCCAAAGGAACAAGAATTACACTAATCTGCCAGTAACAACAACAACAACAACAAGTAGGCGTTGCTCAAAGGAGTAGCAGCAACTTTGGGTGTTGTTTCTTTTTTTTTTTTTGTTGGGACAGCGTGGGTTGGGCAGGATGTTTGACTTGACTGTCTCGAAATGAATGACTGGCAGTCAGACAGATTGAGTTTCATTTTCGTCGAAGCAAACGAAATGAAACGCAGTGCAGAAAAATTTTGCCAAATTACATTTCAACAGCCTTTTGCTGTTACATTTTCTTGGCTTTGCGCTATACTTCTCGAATACACTAAAAATAAGTTGATGAAGAATTGTGGGAAAACCTGAAAATCCGTATACTCTCAATAACAGCACAAAGCCTAGAAGATAAAACTTGAAAGGATTTTTTGGAAAGCACAGAAGAGAGGCGGCATGCATAGTTGTGCTTTTTTGACCGCAATCAATCCAATGATGAAATTATAATTCCCAGATAATCAGAGACATTCGTTTCGGCTTGATATTAGGCCGATTCTGTGGAATAAGCTACTAAAATCAGAGCTCATGAAAGTAATCCAATATGATTTAAACGTTTTCAATACCCATAAAAAAAAAATTAATTTGAAAAATTCCTCTTCAAAGGAACTTCTGTTAAGAGGATGCATGTATGGCCTTCGAGCTAAAATTATGAAGACACAGACAGGCTTTTTAGACCGCATTCAATCCTATGATTAACAAATAAACAACTAATAAGCTCACGAAAACAACCCAATTACTTTTAAATTTTTTGGGGACCCAAGACCAATTTTACAAAAATTTCCTGATCAAAAAATATTAAGCCACTTTCTGAATGACATTCGTGTACCGCTCGAGCACGTCTAGATCTGATATGGGAATGACTAGAACAGCGACGAGCACTTCCCGATCTGCTAAGGGAACGACTAGAACCGCGTTCTAGCACTTCTTGATTTGTTGCGAGAACGTCTAAAGCTAAACGCTGCTGACCGAGAGCTACTACCGGACCGACTAGAGCGACAACGAGCATTTTCCGATCCGCTATGGGAGCGACAAAAACTGCTGCGAGCAGAAATGCCACTTTATGGATGACAAACGTGTATCGCTTGAGCACATCTAGATCTGCTACGGGAACGTCTAGAGCCGATCTATGCTTGCCGAAACCCACTACGGAAACCCGATCCGCTAAGGGAACCACTAGAAACACTACGAGCACTTCTAGGATGTGCTATGGGAATGTCTAGAGCGGCAACGAGCATTTCTCAATGCGCTAAGGACACGACTAGAACGGTTGCATGCGGTACGTAATGCGCTTAGAGACAACAGTTGTGTAAGGTCGGAGAGCCACTACGGCAACGGATAGAACGACTACTTCTCGCTCCATTTTGTGAACGACTAGAACAGCTACGATAACTTGTCGATCCGCTACGGGAACGACTATGAACATTTATCGCTACAATTCATGGACTACAGCCTCTTCTCACTCAACTTGGTTAATGGGAATGCCTAGAACAGCTACGAGCCACTCTGTGAACTGCGGGAGCGCGCTATAATCGCATGTAACTCGCACAAGTTAAGTTTCAACAATGAGTGTAGTGTATTCATATAGTCGGTTTGTTTCCGCCATTCACCCAAACGACTTGTTTCTTTTTTGTTTTGTTTTATGCATTGGGTTTTGTTTTTTTCTCATTTTTTGTTGCTTTGCTGTCTGCGTCCAGTGAAAGAAAATTTCCACATTTGGCACATCAATGTCAAATTGAGGCATAGTCCAGACACGGGCTAGCCGGGTGGGAGGCAGGAAATTGCCAAAAATGAGTATACGAATGTGTGCAGCAGCCAAGAGCAGACATAAAACGAAATGAACAAAAAAGATTTCTATCTGGGCGCACTGGCTCTCTGCACTTAAGACCAAAGGCACCACACTACACGTATAAACTAAAAGTTGCTTAATATGAAAGACACTCTCTCTGTCTCACACTCCGCCGGCTCCTTTGTAGCATGCCACAGAACAAATGAGTGTGTAATAAACGCTGGCATATCGTCTAAAGTGGGGTGAAAGTTTAAGCATAAACTGCAATTGCCCAGAGTGACCATGGCTGTTGATGAGTTTCGGAAAACGGATACCAGGGGTCAGTCAACCACCACCACCACCAGCACTCCGGCCGTGTCTTTAGTGCGTGCAATTTAATAGCGCCGCCTGAAAGCATGCCACAACTTGGCGCTACCTAAGCATGACAGCGGCAAGAATTGCTTATCATCAGCTTGTAGCAACTTGCGCCAACTCCACCGCGAACACCACCTTCATGCGCATACTCATGCTCATCATCATTATCGTTATGATTATCATATAGCACAGACAGACACACGCCTATCCCAGCAACTTATCAGATTTAAGCAAACTTTTGCCCCCCAATTCGTTTGCTAATCTTTGAGCTGAACGTACATGCCGCCACCATCTTTGCAGCTTAAAACAATTTACTTTGATGCGTTCCGGCGGCGACGCTGCCGCATTAGACATACCTCGAAATCTACTACTACAACGACAAAGCATATTGCTGGCAAATCCAATTGACTTCATTTGCCCCGGCAAACTAAAAATGCCCCAAACGGAACAGAGCAACTTAGCCTCAGTCTTTTGTCCAGCACGCAGTCCATTTATAAATATCTTTCACCCTCGAGTCATATTCAAGTTAACCGCACGACAATGGGCAGGCAACGAACGTTTTGATGAATTCATGCGGCAATCCTTAACGCTCGCCAGGCATATGAATTGATTTGCTGTCAGAATTTCTACAACTCTAGCTGCCGCTGGCTCTCCCTGTCTCCAGCTCTCGATGGCATGCACGACTTGGCTTGTATTGTATTGTATTGTACAGCTTCGTATGTACGTCATTATGACGCACATATGGCAAAATGTCGTTGTGGTTGCCACGTACCACTTAATATGCGCAAGCGGCATGTGGTAAGATTTGCCTTCACCCAGCCCTAGCTTTGGTGGTGTATCTGCGCCAGTCCGAACCTCCCAACCCACAAAAAGCTTTTTGTCTTTTGCTTTTTTGATATTTGCCCAATTTTGCGCATTTTCCCTTTATTTGATTATGTTTATTTTACTACTTTTATGCCCGTAGCTTCCCTTTTAATGTAATGAATTGTATGTGCCCATTGTGCGGCGCACGCTCTTTCTCTTCTCGCCGATACAATCTATAATTTTACTGTGGCTTTTATGCATCAATTAGTGCCGCAACAGTTGCCAATGTTGCCGCAACTCATCATCTCCACACAAATCTGCATCATCTTCTACATTTCGCTCATCATCTCTCTCAGTCTACCCATCAACTGCAACATCAGCATAATTAAGAAACAAAAAAACAAAGCGCGCCCAACAAGCTGTCAACAATTTAATAAAAACCTCGCCAAAAAAGCCAACAAAATATTTGTATAAAATTAAAAAACTGACCAAAAGTGCTTGCTTAAGCCCGCTTCCAATAAAAGTTTCTTTATCAAGTCAACAGCACTTTTGGCTAAAACTATGCTTCATTTTTTCTTCTTTTTGTTTTTGCTATCAACTACAAGTCATGCTGTATCACAGGCTCTTTCTCTTTCTCTCTCTTTCCCTACTTTTAACAGACATGTAACCCAAAGACCAACTTTGTGCTGGCAATAGGCCAAACGGCGTCAGTTTACTTTGGATTTTTCGCTGCTAAAAGCCGCGGAAAATGAGAAAACACAAGCGTAGCCAGTAGACACGTTTGTGGCATCCCTTGCCAAATGACAACACGGATACGCGATACTAACTAAAAGCCCCAGCCAAATGCCTGCCAAATGGCCTACAAAATGTGTTGCGCCTCAAAGTAGGCAACATACCAAAAAGGTAGCGGAAAAAAGACAACACAAAAAAAGAAGACAAAAAGTAGCAGAATCAACTGAAAAAAAATAGAAGAAAACTTTTTACGACAACGACAACTCTGATGACGACAACGAGGCTGAGTACGTGCGTGCAATGAACTTTGAAAACGAAATGTTAAAACACAGCAAACCAGCAAATAGCGAGGATATAAGACACAGAGTGTGTGTGGCAAGGGAGCTGGCACAAAAAAAGGGAGCAAGCGGGAGCACTGCCAAAAGTGGCAAAGTGGGCGTGCATGCAGTTGCTGAGACAAAAAGTGCACCAAGCCAAATGGCAGCAAATAAACGGCAAAGTGGCAAGAAACGCAAAACTGTAAGTATCCACTCTTCAATACTCTTTTTTGGTTAGCTGTTGAGTCTACTGCACTAATTTCGATCTGGAATTTCATCTCTGTAACTCTTTTGCATCAATAGCTACTTAATTAATTATTAATTTAATTACTGTCTTAAGTAGATAATTTTCTACAAACTAATGATCATCTTGCCATGTTATATACATATTTACGATCTTATTGATCTTCTATCTAACTTTTTTTCACTAACTAATATTTAATATTGATTTAATGAGCTGCTATCTGTTGTTATCCTGCATAAAAAATCGGTTTAAGTACATCATCTTCTATTAACTAGTGATCATCTTTTATGTTCATCTTCTCTCATAGCTTGCATAACTTCCGCTTTACAGCTCTATTTCGTTTTCATATGCCTGCACTCATACTTTATATATCTGCACTCTTAAAAAGTGTAGTTACTTCTTCAACGGAATTTAATATTATCTCATTAGTAGAAGTTAAGGAAACTTTTATCGTATTCCATTCAATAATGATCATCTTATAAAATTTCTTCATCTAAACTGCTTTATCTGTTCTTCTTTTGATGTTTAATCTTCTTTCGATTTATAAAGCTTCCCTCATGCAGCTATTTGCAAGTCATATATTCTTAACTTGTAATCAATTTGGAATCTTTTTCAAAATGTATTATCATCTATTCCCAAAACACTAGTTATCGGTAGTTTTATATTTGTGTTCATAAGCATATTTTAGATTTGACGTAAAACTCTTTTTAATCTATGCTCACTACGTCATCTTTTTTATTTTTATGATAAGCATATTTTAGATTTGATGTGAAACTCTTTTTAATCTATGCTCCTTACGTCATCTTTTATATTTTTATGATCATCGCTAAGTCTTTACCAAAATGTGTATTCATCTTATAAGGCTGCAGTAGTTAACTTCATCGTCATCTTTATACTTATATTTATATTTGTCATTCTTTCTCATCATAACCTTGACCTCGCGCGCGGCCTTACATGGCGTCATCTATTTCAAATATCTGTTCATATATTTTGATGATCATCTCATAGTCTTTTTCAACATTTGTCTTCATCTTATATGCCCACTTTCTTATTGATTCATAAACTTGGCCTTATGCGCCTTAAAAAGCATCATCTCCTTCACACTGCTGATCATCTCATTTTTTGGCTTCATTGAACACAACTTAAATGCATCATCTTTCGTTTTGACTGCGCAGCTTAGAAAATAAAGTTAATATACCTCTTCTGCTTGTAAGGTATTGCCAACGCACCGCTGGCACTTTGGCAGACAGTAGACAAAAACGACAACCGCTGGCAACAGCAACAACAAGAGCAGCAACCAACATGCAACATGACTCTTTGCCGGCTAGCAACTGTTTCTCGTTATTGTTGTAGCTGCTGCTAGTTGCTGCCTATTGCTACCCTAATGAAGCCACCCAAAGGAATGCAATTCGTCTGCGGCAGCGAGGGCAAGTAGTTCGTTCTACTAGTGCGGGTTAGGAACCCCAACATACACAATGTCTGCCGAAAAGTGCAAGCACGTCAACAACTGACAGAAGGCATGGCGAGAACCAGGTCTGCCAACAGTATGTATATATATATATATATATATATGTAGAGTACAGTAGAGCCTATAGTTGGCTAACGTGGACCATGTTGGTCTGACTGACTGACTGAGTGACTGTCTGACTTGGCGGCTACCATAGGCCGTAGCAAACTGGTAGCTGGGAACTGTTAAGAGAGGCGTGCACACTTGTCAGTTTGCCCGTTAGACATTGTTGACAACGCCGCAGACAACGCGTCGCCGCCCACTGTGAATACCTGGGATGACGCTGTGCCAGATGACGTTGGCAACTTTGTCGACAGTCATTTTGTCAGTCTGACGTTAGTGTTTTGGTTGTTTTTAGTTAGTTGAGTTCGCTTTGCTGCTTGGCTTTTTTTTCTGGTGGCGGTCTCTCTTGTTTGACTTGGGTTTGAGTGCTTACGATTGGCAATTGCATGACCTAGAAAGTTCAGCGCACTACGAAATAGCTTCCACCTACCTCTGGCTCTACACTTTTATGCTTTTTCAATTGTTTGGTTTGGTTTTATTTTTCATTTTTTTTGGTTGTTACTGTTGGCATCTCCCTTGATTGTTGCTGTTGTTGGCATTGTATTTATTGGCAGCTTTATGTTGTAAATCTGTTAAGCTGTTGAGTGGCCCGACGCAGCAAATTAATAAAATTTTATGAAGCGCGCACGTTTATTATGCTAATATTACAAACACACACAGATACTCACTGCCATACATATGTATCGTCATGTATCGGGTACCAATAATCCACCCTAAAATGCTCGCAATCCCAAACCCCCAAACACGCCCATGTTGATTATGGCTTATCAAAGCTATTGGCGCTTTTGGCCATTGAAATTTTATTTTATGTTCTACATTAAAAATGCAAAAGTGATTATCTCGGCAAACTGCCAACACATGCATAGGAAAGTACTCGGAAGGGCGAGAGAGTGTGAGCACTTTTCGGTAGGGGTCTTCAATTTAATGGCTAAAATATATTGCTGATCTGATTGGAGTTTTGGAGCTTATAATGGCTATTTGATTTCAGGCTGATTAGCGTTTGATGCTCCGAAACGACACGGCATTTTTGGACACACAATTGCAAGGTATTGCTATTGGTAGGCGGAGTTAGGTTGTTGTTTGGACAAACAATTTACTGGACATTTGATAGAGGTTCGTCTGATTTCATTTAATACGCAAATCAGCGGGGAAATAGATTATATTTTATAAATCTGCTGGTAAAAACTACAAATAAGTTTTTCTCATTTTTGTTTTTTCGTAAAAAGATATATATATTGAATAAGATATATTGAAGAAAGATGGCATACCATCAGTTTAGCCATAGATTTTGATACAGATACAATGCTGTTTATTATGATTGCAGATGACGAATTCAGTTGTATTGGGGCTGATAATTATCAAACTGGCAGAAGATGAAATTTATTAAATGACAATATGTCTTCAATTAAATAATAGATGATTTTAGAGCAATACAGATAATAGATTATATTATGTCTATATATCACGAATTTACTAAGGCAGATAATTATCGAAGTAGTAAAGATGATGACTGTTAAAATAGCAGTCGAGGTAAGATACTATTCCATCAACTACAAAACTGACGATTTTAGAGTATTACAAATAATATGCTGATTGTTCTGATTGCAGATGACGATTTCAGCTTGATAAACGAACTACTAAAATAAGTTAATTTTTAAAATAGCAGATGTTTTAACAATTCAGAGATTTTATACCTTTAAAAAAAAAGTTGCTTTACGGAATTGTTGGGAAACGAAATTCGCACAAACGCATTTAAAGATGATTATGGTGATGGTGATACGTATATGATCGAAGTTGTTAAAAACTTAAGCTCAAGTCAAAGATGATATGTGTAGTTAGTTTCAATTATACATAAAAAAATGATTTGGTGAAAATTAATTGTAACTAATAATTTGAAGATGATAAGCCTTAAGCTGTGATTACAGATGATAGTTTTGTATAGGTTTGAAGAATCTCATTTATTAAATTTTATGAAGCTAAAGTCATGCAGCAATCAGCAAATTTTCTCTTTTAAACTTTTAATCACATTGTGATCTTTTTTAATATTTATATAAGATGATACATAAGATGATATGCCAAAACATTAGTTATTGTTACTGAGAACTAATTTTAGCTTAAATTAAAGTGAGCGCGTTTGCTTGCAGATAAAGCAATGAGATGAAGAGTGAGAACAACATCTCTTGGTATGACTTATGCTCTTGGTCATGGGCAGTGTCGCTAGTTGTGGCACTGTTGTTCTGTGCATTACTGAACAGCTACTTTTATCTTAATGTTCAAAAGCATACTTTGGAGTTGAATAAAAACTCTCTTCAAGCCGTTGCTACTGTATCATCTCTTTTTTTTATATATTTTTGTGATCAACTCATAGGCATACATTCAAAAATTCTGCTAAGTGAAGAATTGAAAGAAAATAGTGAAAATTGCTGATAATTTAAGATTTGTTGGGACATCACATGCAAGTGCTTATGATGATTAAGAATTTGTGACTTATTTTTGCTGCAATTGTAAAGTTTTGGCGGATTAATTTATAATGGGACGATTGCTGATAATTGGAAAGAAAGGGCAATCTTGTTGTAGAAGTTTAGTTGGTAGAATTTAGAGTTTTCATGCGTGAATTACATTGGAATCAAATAACAAAAAAGAAGAAGAAACAATTAAATTATTTCAGAATATAAAAGTTGCGCTGTCTTCAAAAATCATTTCCACACTGATAAGATTTAAAACAGTTCACTGATAACATTTATGAGATAAATGAATTTTACAACAAGGCCAAGCGAAATGTGAAATTGAAATGCATACAATTTTTTCTATATATAAGCAGCTGAGAGTAATAGCTTCAGCTCATAAAGATTATAATGTTCCTAATTCAATTTTTGCCTCTCATAAACCTCAGTCAGTATAACTTAGCTGAAGAACATCAACAGCTGCTACTCATATCAGACGCATCTCGCATCATCTGCCTCATATCACATCATCTCCGCGCATTTCACGTCATCTCCCAAGGCTGTCTGTGTTTTGCTTTATATTATGTACTCCACTGCTTTACCCTACAGCAGGTCGACCCCCTCGCCAACAACCAACAGCTTTTATATCACCAATAAACAGCTACAAAAAATGCCATTAAATTCCGTACAATGCAAATTAATATAGCATACTTAGCGGCACGATAACCATTTTGTGGCTACAACACAGTCATTATTATGTGCAACATATACGATATAAGCGATATATATAGGAATTGCATATATATATATATATACGTAATTTTGCTGTTTTTGTTGTTGCACATTGACACTTGCAACAAATGCAACACTTGCGCATTTTAACGTTTGTTTATTCTGACTCTCACTCTCTCCGTCTCTCGGAGCTTAAAAGCTGGCCAGCAATTTACCACAGCCAGACGCATTCCATTTGCTGGTTGGCAACTCTGCTGCCGGCGGAGTCAGGGTTGCTACCGCGCACAGGCAATGCTATAGGGTAAACGGGGGGCTTAGGCTGTCGCGCGAGCATGTCGCGTCGCTGGCTTTGTTGTTTATCGCCGCTGACAAATCTTTATGCGTTCATTTCATTTTCCAGCCGTAGTTAGTTTTTTTTTATTTTTATTTTTTATTTATTTTTAATTTTTTATTCAGAATCTTTTTCTTTTTTTTAATGCGCTCTATAGCTCTCTAGCTATTTTTCATTAGCGTGCGTGTGGTTTGAATTGCATTGTTTAGATGTGAGTTTTTTAAACCTTTTCCGCGTAAAAGGACGCAGCGCGTGGTGTGAGCGAGGGTTGGCAGGAGACGTACTGAATGGCAGCTGGCGGTTTTTTTGTTGTTATTGCTATTGTTGTTGTTGTTGTTGGCCAGGCCAAAGGGGTTTTTAATTTATTTAAATGCTTATCACGAATGGCTTAAATGTTGTTTTGCTTGTTGCGGCGGCGGTTTAAAGCGGCTTACGAAAAAATTCTGCAGCAAACGCGGCGACAAACGGCAATGTAAACAAAGAGGAGAGTGACGGCAAAGTGTTGAGGTATATGACGACTAGGAAACACACTTTTTTTGTTCAAAATATGGGCAAATGCACGTTATTCTGGAAAAATTTTCTATAGTCCCGCATGTGCTTCAAACGCGTTGATCCTTCAAGTAAGTTGTTTTACGATAATTTCTAAGCTCTTTTCAATATTTTTTATGTTTTTTAATCTCGTTTGGTCTGGGTTCGTTTTCTGGGTTCTTCTGTTTAGCAGCTGTATTCAATTTCAGTCGACTTTTCCAATTGCCAAAAACTTATCTGCTCTGGTAGTTTTCTTATAACAAATTCCCAACCAAAAATCGGTAGTTCAATTCCAACCTGCAGTACTGGCGCATTTGTCTGGCACTTGCATCATTTCAACTTAACTCAAATAAAAAGACGCTATTTATCTAGAAAAGACACCGCCATTGCGATTCGGCTATAAACTCTAGTTCCCTGGTCTTTTCGTACTAATA
Source organism: Chymomyza procnemis (assembly GCA_035046065.1). Classification (NCBI taxonomy): domain Eukaryota; kingdom Metazoa; phylum Arthropoda; class Insecta; order Diptera; family Drosophilidae; genus Chymomyza; species Chymomyza procnemis. The sequence continues at coordinate 4,661,233 of JAWNOJ010000026.1, forward strand.
ACTAAGAGATATCTTCATATCTTCACATATCTATGCCTTTGGAGCGATAACCATAGTAGGCAAGGAAAAAAATATATTTTTTATTATAAGAAATCATAGACTTATTTAACTGTAGGTCCCATACTCTTCGAATAGCTATTAATAGAGATATCTTCATACTTTGGAGAGATGATCATATTCAAGGATAAAAAATATATTTATTTATTAGGTTAAGCTAAACTACTGAGGCATACGTCAAACTTTTTAAGGCGAAAACTATTTTATCTTATAGTTACATTAACTCTACCGACACAATTTCTGTTTTATCGAAACTAATATACTCCTTATGCTGCCAGTGCAGTGTACTAGGCGACTGTTTGTTGGAGTTACCAACATTTTTAACAGTTCTGAGTGCATTTTGCATTGTTACTTGGGGCCACAGGTTTGTATACCCTTTTTTTATTTTAACATTTGGTACTTAATTGCAAAAGTGTTGGAATAAAAGTGGGAGAGTTACGTGGGGCTGGAAAAATAGGACTACGACTTGGACGCTGCGTGAATGTATTTCTTAATTAAACGTAACTAAAAATAAGCAGCTGCGTCATACTGCTGCTTGGGTACAGTAGGAACTCGAATTAAGTTAATTGTTGTTAAGCAAAAGAAAAAATGAGATATACAAGTAAAAATATAAAGAAATACTCAAAATTTAGTGTAGAAATTTAATCTAAACACAATAATTTTTATAGAGAAGGAATCTCTGCATGAGATTCTGCGAAAGCTTCAGAGATTTCTGGATGGGTTTCTGAGCAAGCTTAAGAAACAAAGTTGTGGTAGTATATTCTTTTAGACAATCTAAAGCCAGCTTTCCTTAGTCATTCTTGCTTTTGCTCCTACAGTGCTTGCGAAAAAGACTTATATTTTTCATTTTCAGAAACTATCCAGACACTTGAGTAAACTTAACCCATCTATTTTTGAAGTTACAACAAAAGAAGCTTCATATTTTTGGTTTTTAAGAATAAATTTAATATTTTTCTTAGTTTCTATTTTTCGGAACTAGCTAACTTGAGACACTTGCGTAAACTTAACTTGTTTTGAAATAAAATAGAACCTTGGAGTTATCGCCTATGTTTTCATAGTTATAAAAAAGAAAGCTTAATTTTTAGAAGATTTGATGATTTTCTTAGTTCCTCAGTTCCAATATAAGCTCAATATTCAAATTCCTGACACCTTCAGATTGTTCAATGTGTTGGATCTCTTTAGTTCCACTACGCTCACTATATTTTGATATATATTTATATAGTTTCTCGGATTTTTATAAAACTCCTCACTGCTTCAGTGTGTTGGATCTCTTTAGTTCCACTACTCTTACTATATATTGATATATAATTATATAGTTTCTCGGATTTTTATAAAACCGTAAATAACTTATGCTAATCATACAGATTTCGCACGGCTATTATATTGTAGTTGAGAAAAAAATTTCGAAACTCATCACATTCATTCGTTAGATTGAAACACAACTGTACCTTTGAACCTATGCAAATACGCTGCACCACAAGACAAGCCACTGATCAAAACCACACATACATATATACCCTTTTTGCACAGACTCCCACACACAACCACCCATCCACCCATGTACCCTCTAACCATCAAATACTTGTACAATAAATGAAGGGCTACTGCCCAAAAATGTAAACCACAACAAGACAAAACCAAAAACAACAAGGGAGGTGCGGCAGCCAGGCGGTACAAACCGGATGACGTAGAGCACTACGCAAGGATCCTGCTGCTGGAGGGGGCACTGATTGGTGTGCTACTCCAGCTACTCCAACGTTGTCAGTCAGCTCAATTAATTATTCAAGTGAAAATTTTCATATCCTGCGATACATACCAAATAAGTCAGGTCATGTTAGAAGAGCAACAACCCAATCGAGCTGTCCCCTTCCGCTTTAATCCCCACCACCTAAGCGGAGCTACCGACATTTTGACAGCACTCGACCAGCTGTTGTTTTTGCTAGTTGACCTCTCAAATGGCTGCCTGAAATTATCCCGGGGTTGCGCAAGCACATGGAGTACGAAGCATTGGAGTCTTGAAGTTTGGGTGCGGGTAGCGTCTTGTTTGCTGTGGCAAATTTATGGTTGCAAATTGTTTTGCACCCGTTTGGGGCTACAAAGTGTAGAAAAAAGGAGAAGAAAAAGGTTAACACGCTGCGGACGAGTAACATATTTTGAAGCTCGTTGAAAAGTCAACATGAGCGCTGAATGCGGGAGTTGAGTTCTTGGCGCAGCTGGACTGCTTTGCATGCCACAGCAAGCTGTCAATGAAAAAGGTTCACAAGGTGGACGCGCTTTTGGTCTCTAGACTAAATGCTTGTGATCTCGTACCGCTTGCCGGTTGTTCTAGTTGTTGTTGTTGCCGTTGTTGATGATGATGATGATGATGATTGTAATCCGGTTTGTAAGTTATGTGCTGCTTAATTGAGTTCACATGCACATGACCTGAATTCTTGATTGCGGCACATAGCGTTTGCTGGCTGGCTAGTATTCATGTGACTCCTTTATATCCTTGGAGTCTGTGTCGGTGTGAAAGTATTCTGTCTCTAAAACAAGGCAAAAAATAAAAGCACATCGAAACGAGAAGAAAGAAACCCATTTGAGCTTAAATGTGTGGCACACTCGCGTCAGGTGTTCTGACTGCTGATGAGCCATGGCAAACACACAACCCAACACAGCCACCCACCCACACACACACACACACACACACACACATCGGCACATGTGGCAACTAATCCAAACGGGAGGGAGTACACCCACACTCAGGCAGACAATCGCCCATTTATATTGAATACAGCCGGCAGCTTAACCTGCAAGTTGATTTCACTTATCCTTTATCTTTTGCTTTTATTATATTATATATATTTTTTGCATACCCTTTCAGCGAGCTTGTTAGATGGCACAAAGGAATGCTTCCGTTTCTTGACCTACTTGATATCTGGACTAGAATTTTTCAAGCTGCATCTCATGGAGAGCAGCAACCTCAAACTGAAATGAGACTTCAACAACTTGAATCTGTCTTCTCAAATTGAGAAAAAAGTTCAATGAAAATCTTCAATACATAAAAATTACATATATTACAACTTGCTACAAACAGCAGAACTTAAAGACACTTCCAGCAGTGCATCAAGGGTTTTCGGTATGCTCGAATTGCAAATAATTGTAAACTCTATTTTGCGATTAAGAGAAGAATCTTAAGTTTATATAGAAGTTTTAAGATTTAGCTTCTAAGCAGCAAATATGTGTACTTGAAATACTTCAATGAACCGACAGTCTCGGACCCGAAACTATCGTCGTGGGCAGGATTAACAACTTTTAGAAGAGTGATTTCAATCAAAGTATTCGATTTCAACTTCCTATCTTAAGAAACTTTGAGTAAGATAATTACTTTCTTCAACATATTTTTAATATTAGGAAAAACCTAGCTGCCGAAATCCCAGAAAGCTTTAGGTCCAAAAACGCTAAGTCATTCATATTATGTTCATATTGATATGGTATGATTGCTCCCGAGATTAAAAAAAAACTTTCAGCCCAAAAAATGAAAAATATTATGTTCCTATTATGATAGCTCCCGACATTCAACATAGCTGTGGTGCCAAAAATGCGAAATGTATTATATTATGTTCGCATTGATATCATATAATAGCACCCGAGATTAAAGAAAGCTTTAGGGCCATAAACGCTTCATATTCATACAATTGTATATTTTCTGAGATTCCAGAAAGCTTTAAGACCAAAAAATCCAAATTCATCATATTATGTTGATATTGATATGATTACAAGATAGTTCTCAAGATTCCAGACAGCTTTTAGACCAAAAAATGTTTTGGAAAGAATTTTATGTTATGTTATAAAAGCTTCCAAGATTAAATGCTTTGGGAATAATATAATCAAGTTTTCATTCTTATAATAACATAATAATCCTGAAGATCCAGTAACTTTTATGGTCAAAGACGCCAAAATGTATTACCAAAATACCTAACCGTGTTTCAGTATCAATATCAACTTTCCTTCTTCTTGTTTTCAAAGTTTCTTAAAAACCCATCAATACAGCATGATATTAGAGCTCCCCATTTTACTAGAGTTACCATACCAAACTGAAGTATTTCGCACTTCTATTGAGAAAATTCTTTTATTATCATCTACCTGCCTTTTGACATTCTGCAAAGTTTATTACCCGCTGTAAGTACCAAAAAACTTAATTTATCCAACAAGGCTGCACTCACATTCCCCTCCCAAGCCACCCACTATAACTGATAGTAGCTGCCCAGGGAACAATTTCATGGATTGCTAGAGTATGTTAACTTTGGCGCGCTAAATTACAATTTTGTTACGGCTTAAAGTTTGCTTTGTTCCCAGTACCGTACCCACGCCGTCTCAACACGCAGCTTAACCGTCTTGCCTTGTCTGTCCTTGCATCCTGGCACAGCAAAAACAATCTCTTAATTTTCGTAAATCTTCACATCATAATTTATTTTAATTGCTAGCAAGACTCTACCGAGTTCCAGCCACCCAAAAAAAAAAAGAAGAAAAAGTTTAACTCAAATGTCTGAGCTGAGCTCAGCTTGGGGCTAGCTAGCCTGTAGTTGTCTCTGTGTGTGTGTCTGTGTGTGTGTGTGAGTTTAAGTGTGGCCAGAGTTTTTCGACGCTGCCAAAGCAATTTATGATTGTCGGCCATTTTGTTTATGATGTCTGGCTATGGAATTTACAGTTTTGTAAGCATTAGGCAGCATCAATTTTTTGGGAGCACACTCGAGGCACACCTGCAGCTGCCAGCTAGCTCAAAAACTCAACTCAACTAAATTAAACTAAACTAAAAACTATTAAAAAATACATTGTCTAAGGCTACAAAAATAAATTAAACTAATTTAGTGCAGAGAGAGAGAGAGAGAGAGTCAGAGAGAGAGAGCAGCTCTGGGGCTTAAAATATGCAGAGAAGCTGCACATCATGAACCCCCCAAAAAAAATATAAGGAAAAATCTCATATATAAAAATATGTAAATATTGGACTACACCTGCTGGTATTATTTTTGACTGTTGTTGTTGCAACCGAAACACACTTAAACTTTTGTAAAACAACAAAATAGATAGACCCCCCCCCATCACCATCCCCATAGGGCGTGGATAGGGCAGTAAAGATTTAGGATGGAGCATAGTTGTAGCATTACATGCATTGTGGTAAGTTTGACTGCGGCCAGCCTGAACAATGTTGTGGAACTTTTACGGGAGCACAGGCGGCGGACTGTTGCCATTTGAAGCCTGGCAACATTTGACAAATGCTAGGGACCCGCCGGCGCGGAACGGCAGGGGTTTCGGAACATTTTTGGTAATGGCAATGCCCCAAGAGGCTTTGCTATGAGGCTTTTAATAGTTTGATGTATGAGTCTCGTCTCGCTGCTCTCGCACATCCTTTGCCTGCATAGTGTTGGCCACCGCACATATGCAAATTTCATAAGGGTTGCCAGGGTTGTCGCTCGCACATACAACTAAGCCGTTTAATTGGGCACGTGTGCAGGGGCATGTCTATCGCTACATGTGGGTGAAATTAACGCAAATGTATTTAGTTTGCCAGTTTTGGCATCAAATTGTATCTAAATTAATGGTCGGGGCACTTTAAAAGGTGCCTTCTATGGTATGTGTGCGTGTGTGCGTGCGTGCGGGCGTCTGTGTGTGAGTAATGGTTTTTGGGCATATACTCATTTTGTGGTTGCCAGCCCACTCAAATGAAAATTCCACAACTTTTTAAGCTAATTTTAATCAAATTTTCCTTAAAGCATTTTATTTATCAAGGCCACGTGGCGTATGCTTAACATTTTGCTCGAGCCACAACATATTAAAGCTGCCAGCCAAGGCGTTGCTTGCCGTACATCCCTAACACACGCACATGTTCAGCACATATGCCAAATATTTACTTATTTACACATAAGTCTTTATATATGTAAAGTATTTTTTGAAAAAATGTTTATAGCTGCGTGCAAGACGTACGTACGTACGTACATTTTGCAGGATAATCCCACTTATAACTTGCTTTATGTAAAGACCTTGTAAGTGCTTCTTTATGAGTTACATAAGCCTATGTATTACTTGTTTTATGGCAATATTTTCTTTTTTTTAAGTGTTGCTCTATATGGTCTACTTTTTGCTTTAATTGTTGTTTAAGCGCAAATAAGAGTTGAAGAGTTTGTCAGAGAAATATGTTTTAATATGTCGCAAAGTTCTTCTACTTTTATGTAATTTTTTACAATAATAACGTCATGTTATGCTGTTTGATTTATTATGTGTTGTTAAATAGACTTAGTCCATGCTGTCGACGTTTAAATCATTATTTTCACTTTAATATTGCGGCATTTGTGGCCAATAATCGTTTATATGCAAACTTTTGAATAATAATTTCATGTAATGCTGCAAAACTTTTTATATGTTGTTTAATAGACTGAGTCTATCTAGGCTATCGACGTTTAAATAATTCTTTATACTTTAAACTTGTAACTTGTAGAATGAATGGCCAACAATCGTTTATATGCAAACTTTTGAATAATAATTTCATTTATTACTGTTCAACTTTTCATGTTGTTTAATAGAATGAGTCCTTCTTGTTGACTTTAAAACATTATTTATACTTTTTGTACATTGCAACATCCAATGCCAATAATCGTTTTAAATTAAAGCGAAAAACTGAAGAAGAGCGAGTGTAACTCGATAACCGGGTTACGATGGCCAATTAAAGTAAAGTTATGGATAATAGGTAGGTCTGACTCTTAGCAATGCATGCCGTATAGCACGAGATACATTGCTGGATTCTTGGAATACGAAACATTCAAATATCTACAAAAAGCTCAACTATATTTTTGCAATTTTTGGAAATGAGCCAACTAACAGCACTTCGTGCATACCAGACTAATTCGAGTGATTGCAATTCTACGCTTAGCTGTTGTATTATAAGCATATTCCTCATAATACAAGCCAATCCATACTCTATACATTTCGCATAAGACTAAAGCTTTGAAGATTTAATGAGTTGTTTTGTTTAAAATCGATTTTAAGTATATTTTTTCATAAACCGACAACACTATTGCGATTTATTTTTTTAATAAAGATGTTTTCTTTACGCTTTAATCAATAGTCGACACGTTCTTCGTAGCTTTATCAAATCATTGTTTATTCTACAAATACATTTTTCTAAAATTTTTTCAGCAAGCAACCAATAATAATACAATTACTTGCGCTTTTTGAGAAAAAACTGAAAAAAACGCATAAAATCGTTTTATATGCAATTACTTTTTAATGTCTCAGAAACTTTTTGCAATAACATAAATTTAAACAAATTATACCACTGGACTATGCTAACAATGCTACAAGGACACACTATCCAGTTATCCCTATTCCCTCAAAATCGATTATACAATTCACTGCAAACAAGCATATGGCATACCCAGTATAATCGCTTTATATAGTAAATGATATATGGTAATTACCTTATATTTACCACCCTCAGCACATTTTAAATAAACTTATATTTCGCAAAATTTGCGCATATTATCGTTTATATGCAACAAGAGTTTTTCATGTAAAAAATTAACAAATAAGAGAAAATATACCAAAATACAATTTAATACCAAATGTAGATTTCCCTAAAAAATTCGTATTTTACGCATTTTCTTAATAAACCACCCCCTACCTCCCCCGACAAACCATCCTTCCCGAACATCTTACATAATTAAAATAAAATCTTAACGTCTGAACGATGCTTAGCCCCTCCTGCCCCAAAGGCGCTCAAAATTATGCAACAGTTAAGCAGAAAATATTATCGCTCTATTTATGGTCGTTTTCATTCTTTGTCTTCTTCTCTTCAGCTTTGTGTCTCTCTGTAGCTTTTTTCTATGCTGTTGCACGCAAATAATGAAGACAAGTTCAAAGCAAACAGAAATAAAAATAAACTGAAAGAAAACAAAAAAAATAAAGACAGAAAATGGTTGTTAACATTTTCGCGTTCTGTGTGACGACCCTTTGCAAAACGCCCCAACAATTGAATTTAGCTTGCAAAATAAAACTGTATATAGACAAAAAAAAGAGCAGAAACGGGAGATGAGAAAGGGCAGCGAAAATCTATGTGATATAAAGAGCGCAAAATGGTAAAAAGAATCGGTGAATTGGTTGTAGTGCGAACAGGCCGAATACAAGATGCACTTTCTTCGCTAGCCGTGAGCTAGCATTTTGGAAAGCTGTAGAATTGCTTTCCCAAGATCATAATGACTTTGATTTGAAATTGCAGCAGTTAAGTTAAGGTTGTACGAAACTGAAGAATTGTATTGACCAAAAAAAATTGTTTTTTAGAAGTCGAATCAACGAATCGTTCCTTGTCTTCACAATAAGCTTAACCTTTGAAAAAATGAAATATAATATGAATGATGAAAAAATTGATTACTAATTTCTTCTGAATTTACTGACAATTCTGTTTCTATTGTGTGTGGAACTGAAGAATTGCGTAGGCTAAAAAAAAAAAATTGTTGGTAGACTTAAAGAATTAATTACGAAACAACAAAACTTTCTTAGAGTCTTCAGCAGAAGCTTAACTGATGGATAAGCGATATAGATGTTGGGGTTCAACACATGGAAGAATTGATTGCTGCTTTCTTTGGATTTTTATATTACTAAAAAATTCAGTTACTATTGTGAATCAATACAGCAACGATTTTAACTTAAATGAGAGTCGATGGATGATGCTAATTAAGATTTTCCAAAAGAACACTAAACCGACAAACTAGCAACCATAACATAGTTACTTCAAATGGAAGAAATAATAATTAGAATTGTTGGTTGCTATAATATAGAGTTTTCAAAAAGGAGAAAATATAAATGGACTGGCAAATAACTAAGATCTTACATATAATGGAAGAGATAATGGCTGCTGGCTCTTTTCGTCTTTTGTAAGCAGATACAAACCAGAAAATGCGAATTTGCTTATACGATTTCTTCTGATTATTAAAATTTTCAAGAAACAACTCCTAAACGATCGGAATACTATTAACATGAAAACATAACTTAGTAAAATAGCAAATCAATCAATAAATCAATGATTTTAGCTCTTTAGGCTACCAGAAGAACACAATGACCCACAGACGCAACCATAGCTAGATGAAATTGAAGAAATAAATGCTAAGAATTCCAAGAATACCAACATACTGGCAATTATAGCTACATATAATGGTAGGGATGATAGCTGCTAGCTCTTCTGGTCTTTCAAAGGCAGACAAGAGCCAGGAAAGTGAGAATTGGCTACGTTGTCTTCTGATTCTTACATATTTAAAAAAGATACAACTCTTAAAAGATAGAAATACCATTAACGCCAAAGCATAACTCAGTAAAATAGAGAATAAAACTTAATTAGCGAAAAATCCAGAGTAACAGAAACTGCAAGACAAACATGGGTAAACTCAATGCTTCAGACTCTTCAGTTTTGGTAGATAACAATCGAAATAAAATGTAAAATAGATTTTATTTTGCATTAAAAAAAGTCTTTGATATCAAGTATTTGTTCAATTCTTCTGACCTCGCATATCATCTCATATCTAATAGCTCTTCCTAATCAGCACATTGACCCAACTTTAAAGGGTATCAAAACTTTTTCCTTTTCGCTGGCGTTGTGTTGCGCATTGCAAATTAAATTCTCGTTTGATGTGCTGCACGTTTTTCCTTTACTCGGTTTTTTTTTCAACATTCTCTTTCTTTTTTTTTTTGTATTTTCCTAGAAGAAGCGACTTTCACTTGTCCTGCTCGGAATGCGAGTTCTTGTTGTTGTTGTTGTTGTTGGCGCTTTTGCAATTGTTTGAATACTTTTGCAGCGCATTAAATTAGTTTCGTTTGAGTTAACGTGCCCCAAACGGCGGCAATAGCTAAGCCAATGGCTGCCACTGATGCTGTTACTCTGCTGCCGCTGCCTCTTCTAGACCCACAGCTACATCATGTAAACTTATAATCATGTCAAAGACAACAACAACAACGCCAGCAACAACAACAACGACCACCACAACAACAAAGTTACAACAGCGCCAAATTCCAGCTAACAAGAAAATGTTGCTACAGCATGTTTGACTGTTTTCTATAAAATGCGTCTTTGTTTAGCTCTTGTCTGGCAATGGAGAGATTCTTCCACACACACACACACATGTGCCTGCATGTCTTTGCTTGCCGCTGTCAAAGAAAGTTTTGTGCGTTGGCAAAGTTTTTGCTTTAAAGCGTCTGACTTGAAGTCAGGGCGTGGCATAGGCAGCTGTTGCCTCTTTGCGCTTCTGCTACAACAGATTGCTGTTGCCGCCGCTTCTTCTAGCGCTTCAACAGCATCATCTTCTTCAACTGCTGCGTCATCTTCACTTCTTTCACTCAAATCTCTATTGTACGTGCCCTAAAGGCCAACAAAATTAACAACAAACAACTGGTAGAGCAGCACAGCAAAAAGCAATTGACTTTAATGTCAAGTTTTGTAGACAGCTTAGCTTCAAATATTACCCTTACCAGTCAGGCACACAACGCCCTGCCAAATTTTTTCAGCAACTTGTAAAAATGTCCGAGTTCCAATAATAAGCGCAATAAAAGTGTCGACAAAGTAAAAAATTCGCTTATAATTTTGTGTGTGTGTGTGCAATGCGCCTTAATGCCACAACAACAATAAATGTCAATGTTCAATGAAGTTGAATGCGGCAAGGGCAACAGCAACAGCAAGAGCAGTGTCCTCGCTGCTAACACTCGCCTTAGCAGATTTCATCCTTGTTTGTTGCCATTCCTGCTGTTATTATTGAAAAGCTGTCAGCGAACGCAAAAGTGCAACAATTTTGCTGCATTGTAGCATTTTTCTTTGCCAAGTAAGTCCACTTCTAACGCAAGGATTACGCCGCGTCTGTGTGTGCGTTTGTGTGTGTTTGTTTGTGTATCCTGTCAAAAACTATTGACAGCATAATTGAAGAAAGCGCAAGGCGTTGGCGGCAACTCTCTGCTGTAGCCGGGCAACAACTACAAAATAGTAAAAGAATTTTAAATGCGACATTGCTTAAAGATGACGCTTCAAGTGTCAACAGGAGAATTGCCTTTAACTGAAATATTTAGACGTTTTGCGAATTTACTAAGACAATTGCTTTTGGGGGCGAGAGCGAAATCCTTAGGGAAATTTGCAAAAATGTGACAAAATTTGCATAAACAAAAATTACTTCAAGCAAATAGGCTGCTGGCAGGCAGCTTGAGTTGAAATAAAGAGTTTCTTGCTCTGTAACTGTCTCAGATAGGCAAAAATTTTAAAAAAATTAGAAATAACTTATTTAAGACAAAAACTACATGAATTTTAAGTTGTATGTAAATATATAAATGTTATAAAAGTTGGCCTCGGTAACGTAATAGTAGCGCACTCGCCTGTAAGTCGAAAGCGCGTTGGTTTGATTCCATCCAACATTTGCCTAGCACTTGCACAGCTAGCAAATAAAACGGCGTCATTTACCTACGAATTACCTACGGCTTCGGCTATAAACTGTAGGTCTCTAAAGTCTGCGCACTGTCTCTAGAATTCTTAACTAACTTTGCCAGATTACATACAATTTATCTTAAGCTGAGCCGATTCCGACCCGGTACTCTAATGCAAGCATATTGCATAAGGTGAGGCAGCCTCATATTTTCAGTTCTACTTTTTTATGATATACAAATTCATTTGATGAAGCCAGCCTATGTCTTAAAATCGACTGCAATATTTTGACAATACGTCCCATTTCATTTTGGATAATGTTGCTGTAAACTCGACTACTTTTTTTTTAACAAATCTTGATACTTCTAAATTTCTGCATTAAAACGACTTATAAGCAGTTATTTTTGTCCGCACTTAAGTTAGAATTTATTTCAAGCGCTAGATGGCGCCAGCAGTTTCTAACAAAGTTGCTTTTTTATATAGGTGGCAGTGGTGGTAGCAATATGCTGGCTGTTCCCCACTCGTATCCATTGAACAGCTGTCGCGTTTTGAACAAGAGAATTACAAGGCATTGCCTCTATTCTTGGAGAATAAAAACAGACAGTCAACTATGCAGCGCGATAATAATACCGAGAAAAAGGTATAGGAATATTATCTCAAATATCATCTCAAAAAAACTTGCTTGAGTTAAGCTTGCTAAAGAAAGTAAAAAGAATGCAATCAGCTGTGGAATTCATTTAAGTAAAAATTATTTCGCTGTCAAATGACTAAACTTTAAAGCTGCAAAACCCCCCCATTTTTTATGGTCACTGAATTTGGAGTAGCGCAACTGCACACACACACCCTACCTTTTAAAAACTTGCAGAAATAAATCAATTCCGCTCATACTCTAAATCTACTATAATAGATACTAAATTAGTATGTTCAAAGCAAAGCAACCTACTTACGAAGCGCAACCAACTTCACAAGAAAGTTAATACATCCCTTGGGTATAAAGCCGGAAGAAAGTTGCGCTGAGGGATAGAAAATTGTGGCAAGGGACAGGGAATACGAGAAGTTTATGCAGCTGTTGACATTTCACACCAACAACAATAAGTAAAGTTGACAAAACGAAGCCATGACTTGCATATTTAAGCCGCTTAAGCAGCCATTTTGTTGTCGCTCAGCTAATTGGAAAGTTGCAGGAAACGGCAAAGGCTAGGGGGGGGGGGGAGAAACAGCTGATTAGAAAATGCATAGAAAAACTGTCAAAAAATGGATAGAGAGCGCCAGCTACGAATGCATTTATATAAATTTGCATTTTTTTATTTAAACTGTAATTGAAGTGTACCCGAAAGGGTTGCGCTGCGCACCCTCTGCGAGCACAAGGCACAAGGCACAAGGGCTGCAAAGCAACATTGCAATTTTCATAATGCTAAACATGATGCCAGATCATTTGAAAGATAACAAAACTACAAAAGCATAGCAGATAAGCAGCTACAAGCACTTGCGGTTGGGGTTGACATAGCCAAAAACAAGAATAAAGGGTTGCCACAACTGCAGCAATTTCTACAACTTGATTTGCATTAATAATAAAAAGACAAAAATTTGTTTAAAGCAAATTTCAAACAAATGTCATGGCAACAGCGTTACACCGAAACAGTTTTTTTTTGGGGGGGGAGGGAGAGCGCGGTACGTCGCGGCATGTCAACATAGAATAAATCACTAAACGCTGTCACAAGTGTCAAATGTCAAAAATTTAAGGCAAGCGAGTGGGCCAGTGTTGGAAAACGCAAGGTGTAGCGCGCGTTTTGGGCGCGTTTAAGTTGGATTTGCACTTCTTTTTTTTCTGTTGAGGGGGCTGTTTGTCAATGAGTTGTATTGCGCTGTGTCTGTCTAGGGGTAGCAGCTGTTAGGTGGTCATGGGCACTATATACAATGACCGTGGCAAGGCTCAAACCCGATACCACAACAACAACACCAACCCAATCGAGCGGCTAAAGCGTACCCGTTCCGTTTATGCTCGTGTTGTTCCTGGCAGCCGTTGCCCGCTTCAGTTCATTGTTGACATTTAACGTGTTCGTGTTTGGCGTGACAAGTGACATGCTGTCTGTGTGTGTGAGTGTGTGTGTGTGTCTCACAACGGTAACGTCAACCCAAACCCAACACTTGATGTCAGTGTTCAACAATGACAAAAACTGCAAAAAACAAATGGCAGAGTGTGGGCGCGACAGCGAGACAGCGAGTTTGGCAACAAAAGGGTGCACATGGATAGAAAAACGCGGCTGGAACAAAAGGTAGCGTATAATTGCATAAATATGCAAATTAGTGAAGCGGTGTGTGTGTGCGTGTGTGTGTACGTACCTCTCGCTCTTTAAGAGTGAGAGTAAGCGCTCTACATGTATACCCGTTACCCTGCACAGTGTGTTAGTGTGTGCAACTTGACGCATTGTCGCCCCAATGTCAACGAGTGTCGCCGGTGTCGTTGTCATACACAACAACGTGGCAGGATGTATGCGTTTTATGCCACAAACACACACACACACACACTGGCAGACACACACACTTGTGCGTAGCTTTGGAGTGCTCTTTTGGTGGAAGCAAAAATCCATAGCATACTTTTCAGCTGTCAACTCGAGCAGCTCCTACCTATGCAGCCGCCTCTGTCAGTAGTCAATGGCATTTTCTATGACGGAAATGTGTCTAATTTCAATGCAAAATGATTTGTCCCCGACCTGACAGAGACACACAATGTGTGTGTGGTTGGGTGGTTGAGTGCAAGCACTACGGATTCATCGTTTTTGTCGTTAGAAACATTAGACATAAAGCTAGTAGTAGCTAGCTGTGGCTTTTAACTGCTGGCAGCCAACACAAACCCGCAACAAATCTACAAATACTCGAGGTACCCACACACACTCCCCACACTCTATCCCCACACACTGCTATTCCCCGTTTATTTGGCAAAACTTTCCAATTCAATAAACAAAGCGTATGCAACTATGCAACTTGAAACCGTACACGACAGGCTGTCTCAATTTGACGACAAACTTACTTTTTAACGATCTAAACTTTTTCTTTTACTCCAAAAATTGAACGACTTTTCATGATTTGCTCCAATACTTTTTTATCAAGAAACTAGTTAAGCTTAGAATTTGTTGCACTTTACGGCTTCAGAATTTAGATATATGAAGAGTTAACAAGTTTTTGACTTAATGTTTAATTGCTGCAATTCTACAATTGAGCTGAGCTATAAAAAAAGCATCATCTTGCTTAACTTTGACGTAATCTTCAATTTTAAATATGCTCTCGTATTTAAGAAAAATTTCTTAACAGCAAAAACTGTCTATCTTGACATGATTATCGATTAACTTTCTTTGACTTCAAGTTCAAATGTAGCAATTCTACAATGTCTTTGAGCTACGAAAAAATCATCATCTTGCTTAACTTTAACGTTATCAATATTGAAATGTATATCAAAAGAAATGTTCTCGCATTTAAGAAAAATATCATCTAAGAAATCTTGGCAATTGAAGAATTTCAATTCTAACCGCAAAAAACGCATTAACTTCACTTAAATATTTATGATATTTTCAAATGCAACTCTTATATTTAAGTTTTCATTTAGGCAAAATTCTATAATCGTGCTGAACTGCAAAAGAAAGCATCATCTCGTTTGACTTTAATGTTATCTATATTTTTCAATAAATACTCTCATGTTTTATAAAACTATCATCCAAGCAAACTTTGTCTTTGCAGACTACCATTCTTAGCAGCAAAAGGCGCATCGTCTTCACCTAAAACTTAATGATCTTTTTATTTCGAAATTAGTCTTTCATCTTGGCAAATCTATATCATCTAGGCATTTCGTTTTTATTAACAATCCTCATCATCTTCATTTAACTCCTAATCATCTGCTTTCAGCTGCATCTTGGTAATGCGTTAATTTGCCTTAAAGTGCACAACCACTGCCAATACGCAACAGCTTAAGCAATTTTCAATTGCGCACATTTTTCCAATGCTTATTTTTGCCTTTTTCTGTATTTTCTTTTCTTTTTTTTTTGTTGAAAACATTTTCTTTATGCATATATTTTCACCCCAACACTTTGGCACTTACTCCATCCACCCGCTCAACTCAATTTCCCTCCTTCACCGCGTATAAACAAAATGTTATTTATTGAAAATTGTTATGGACTTGGACTGTGCTTGCTTGGTTGCCATTTTGCGTCCGTCCTGCCTGCTGCCGCTTTTCCCTATTTTTTCCACCAAAAAATACACTTATTCTTAAAACTTAATTTTGCGCAAAGTTTTTAAGAAAATTTTTCCCAAGCAGCTGTGAGTTTTTGTTGGTATTTGTTGATTGTGTATGTGTGTGTGTGTGTGGCAACATTATGACAAAATGTGTATTTAAGTGCAACATTTATGTAAAATGTGCGTCTGGCAAGTTTCCGCTGGTTTGGGCTTTAAAATATGCAGCGCACTTGCTGCAACATTGTTAAATTTACTCAAGGGAGCGACTAGGAGAATGAGACTCCCATAGAGAGAGAGAGAGGGAGTGGGAGATGTAGGGAGCGAGGCTAAGATGACGACGTTGAAAAAGCACAAAAGTTGGTGACGAACATTTTGTAAACGGTAAATTTGGCATTGTGCACGCTGCCACTCTCTGGCAGCAGGCACACCACACCCTCAACCATCCACTGTGTGTGGGCGCTACTTAGCCAGCCTGCCAACCCGGCAAAAGTTCAGAAATTAAGTTTACTGACAAACGTTGCTGCTTGCTTGCCAAGCAAGTGTGCACTACGACAACTCCAGACTACATGCCGCTCAACTTTTCTCCGGCTTTTCTAAGCCTGAACAAGTGTAACTTGGCTGACTGACTCGGGGAAAACTCTAAGCGAACGGAGTGACTCGACGCTGGGACAGACACTGAGACTTCTACGAGGCACATGTGCGAAGACTCTCTGCAAGTTTTCTAATGCAATTAATTTTTGCACTCGACGACAACGTCGAAGTCCTAGCCAAAGTTCGGCTGCACATTTCTTTCTACCAACTTCTTGGCGGCGATTCGATGTCATTTTGTTTTTCACACCCCAAAAAACTTTTCGAGGCAGCAAATTAGTTGGTAGCTCAGGCTACCGAATGCCACATGCCACATGCTGCCACATAATGCATGTCATAATGTATAGCTGCGTGTGGGCGCTTTCCAATTTGTCATACTCCTGCTACCTTAGACAGGATGCCTAACAATTCGTCCTAACTACGTTTGTTCTTGTTTGATGTAATTTAAATTTTTAATTAAGCACACAAATTGTTATCGGCGGTGTTTTTGGCAAATCTCTCTGATGGAAATTTCCCGGACGTATCAAAAACTGATAATGAAAATGTTTAATTATTTGTCACAACAACAATAACAACATCAATAGAGAACAACAATTACACGGAATACACCGACGCACACAGAATATATTTACATATATATTGTGCGCATTTTATGTGAAAAAATGTGGAAAAACTTAAATTGTATTTACAAAATAATATCGATTAGAATAGATGGATAGTTGATAGTTAGATGGATAGATATATGATAGGCATATGATGTTTACTTGGGGTTTTTTTGTGCATTACGTTGATGATACATAGAATTTTGTTATGCATTTGAGCGCAGCAGAGGCACTTACCTAGAAAGAGAAAGAGAGAAGAATTGTAGATTAGTTTGGGTTCAAATTATTTTAAGAGGTGATTGTTTTTTAATAAGAATTATAATATGCGACCTAAACTCTGCGAAACTGTAATCGGCACTTTGAAGACTTCTGCTATGTAGTACTTGGCTTGTCTGCATTGATATTTCTCGGTAATTCTTCAAGACACAATTCATAAGCGTAGTTTCTTCTTTCAATCATTACCATTTCCTAGAAATACCCCGTAACCATAGCTGAGATTGTTTATAAAGGCTAAAACAGTTCGAGTTGATTGAATCACGCCGACCGTATCGAAGATAACTTAGTATCTTAGATACCAACCTATTAATCAACAAGACTTTAAGTGGTTGAGAGTACTACATCTTTATGCATTCTTGTCATAAGTAGCTTCTGGACACATACGAGCGCGGAGTGGCGTCGATTATGTTCTTTTCAACTTTTAATTGCCCATCCCAACCCGTAATCGGTTTGTAGCCAACCTCACCAGCTTTTTCCCAAGTGAAGATAGATTCTCCTTCACTTGCTCTTCCCATCTAAGCTTCGGACGTGCATTCGTCTTCCTTCATCGCCTTTCGCTTTGAAAACCTTCTACGCTGCAGCATCTTCGTCCACACAAACGACACGGCCGAGCCAATGTAGACTTTGTTCCGTAATACGCTGGACGGCATCTATGTCGTTGATGAGCTCATACAGCTCTTGGTTTGTTCAGATGCAATAGTCGCTCACAATTCGAAAGGCAACGTGGGTTTTACAAAGAATTTTTTTCTCGAACACTACACTACAAGATATTTCAAAAGTGTATTTCTAAGCCGAATAAGAGCTGCCTGAAACATATATTGCTCTCACGTCTTCATCATACTCCAAAACTAAAACATTTATTTTTGGAATCACTTTTCCAAACACGATTTTTTCGGAATATTTTGATAAAATTATAAACCAGTACACGCGTCAGAGTTACGAGATCCAAATGAAAAGTAAATAAAATCAAAATGAAAATCACAAACTACAAAAGCAAAAACTGAAAAATTGCATTCGACGTAGTACGGATGCAGGGATCAGGAACTAAAAGGACGTGCGCCACAAGCTAGACAGAAAAATATTTTGCTTGCATTTTTACTTTCATTTTGAAAGCAAAATACAAATTTTTACTATGCGGTTTGTTTTTTTTTTTTCGAAAAAATTTTATAAATTTTCATGCGCATTTTTGTGTTTGTTGTTGGCATGTTTTGCGTTTTTCTTTGTTTTTTTTTGTGAAGCATGTGTGTGTGTGTGGGTGTGTATCTGTGTGTATTTGTTGTTTGTTTGGTTTGTGGTTTTGTGGCATTTATATTGTATCATTTGTTTTTTTTCGCTCGCTATTTTTTCGCTTTCCTGACAAACGAATCATATGCCACATAGAGCAGGGGACAACATCATAACGAGTCAATGGGTAAGGCGAACTACGTGTGTTTTGAAGCACACGGCGACGCAGCAGTGTAGGAGTGACGATTTCAGGAAATACGCCGGCGGCGATACGGTTTCACGGTTTCAATTCATGAATGTTAATATTTATGTTTTGATTTCAAACAACGCCACCTCTGAAATATTAATGAAATACAAACAAAAATGTCAGCGTGGAGCGGGTGTACGGTGTTGTAGTAACAGCTCAAACATATCCTTAAATATGTAGACATCAGCTAAAGGTAAAGGTAGAGGCTGAGGCTGACAAATACAGACATAGTAGTTGATATGCAAATAACGCCGGCATGACAAGCTCATGCTCACACCTTAGAGGCTCAAACAGACAGACATATATAGGCATGTCCTGGCAGACATATTAGCCAGAAAAAAAAGGAAGCCCCAAAAAATCAAACAGCCAGCAAAAGTGAAGCAAAAGTTAAGTAAAAGTAAAGTTCTTTGTCAATTTGCAAGAGCTTAGAAGTGTTGCTTCAAGTAAAAGATACCACACATACTCGCACACACAGATACTCAAACATATAACTTCTAGAGAGTCAAGTGCAGGACTTGTTTGAGCGCAGATATGAGAAAGTTTAGGCAGTTGAAAGTGCACCCAAAAAAAATTCTTTTGCTTTTACTTTTCTTCCAAATGCAAGTTTTCTTTTTATTTTTTTCAAGAAAATGTCTATATAAAAAGCCGCTTTGACTTTAGCCTGCAGAAGATAATCGAAATGTTGAGCTGTTGATTTGGGTGGTTGTTACAGGTTCGCCCCCCCACAAACCCCTGTACCCAATTTACAGCGGTGGTTGAATTCCTAAAAATAAATATATATACCTTGGCCATATAGCAAATATTTTATTTGAGATTAACGCTTGTCAGCCAGCAATGTCTGAGTTGTGAGCTTTAAGTTGGGTTGCTATAAGGCAGGGTTGCTTCGGCGCGCTGCCTCACCACTCTCCCTCACTGTTTCCATGCAGCAAGGTGTTTCAATGTTTTAGAAAAATGCAAAAATTTTACGCTTTGCACACATTTTGAATTCGGTTTGTTGCACTTACCAGACAGACAGACAGCCTGAAGTGTACGTGGCATAGAGTGCAGGATACTACAGACAGAGGACGCACAGAGAGAGTCAACATTGGAAAACAGCTGGCATATGCCACACCTAAGTGAAATACATATACAAAAAAAAATACAAGGAAGAGTAGAAACCTGCTAGAGAGACAGCTGCTGTGTTTATGGAAGCGAGATGATTGCAAATTTTAGCTTAGACAACACGGCTTATTGAATAGCGATAACGATAATATTAACATTTGACTGACGTCAAGCACTTATCGATAGCAGTTGACGTTGATTTACTACTTGAGGTTGGGTCAAGGACATTCTAGCAGCTTGCTGTTACTCAAAGCAATGGGAAGATGTACAAATGAGTGGGAACTATAACACTTGTAATATCATGAGAACAAGTTTGTATGATATCTAGCAATCTAGCTTCCAGCTTTCGAGACGAGTTCTAGGGCACTTGAATACTAATATATGACTATCTTTCCAGGTTCGCATTTATATTCAAAAAGGTATTTTTCTTGGGCTGTTACACATCTGGTACGTCTTTATGATCTCTAGTCATTTCTAAGTTTCAGCTGTAAAGATGTGTACTACGACACTTTGATTAAAAAGATGACGAGCTTCCAGGTTTCAGGTATCAGATTAGTAGAACAATAAAATTCTGCACCCTCTCCGTTTTTCTCTGTAAGCTCTTTCTTCTCTTGTCGTTCATAGACCTTCTATTAGCAGCTTGTCGAAGAAAAGCGCATTCTAAGAATCAACAAAAACAAGAATGAAAAACTGCTTCGAACAACTATTTCAAAATCAAAATATTTAAAAATTTACATTTCTTCCATAGAAAATGTGCAAGAACTAAGCCAATCCATGCGAGATAAGAAATACCCGCGCAGAAAGTCTACAATGTGCAATTCGATGAAGAAAGACGACCTAGACCTATATGAAAAGACCAAGTGGAGAAGGCCCCATCACTTCTTAGACGACTAGAAGCGGCGAATGTAAGGCCGGGGTATATGGCGAAAGTTAGTTCTCTAGTAACAGGTTGGAATGGCTCTCTAAAGTAATGTTAGATTTTCAATTTCAATTCAATGCGACCGTTTACGAGAATCTTAAAAATTAGAAGACACTTTTGTTCCATCCCATATATAGTTTAAAATTTTTCTTAAAACAAGCAAGATATACATGCAAGGGACAAGAAATGTTTGAGATTGGTTGTATGCTTAAAAGTAGCTCAACAACTTTAGTCAGCTACATAGATCATTTTAAGAAGAATTGAAATTCACGCAAATCTACTTGGCTTAGAAGATGATTTTTTGGGAAATTTTTGTTGGAACTGTACTTTACTACCTTGGGTTTAATTGCGATTAAAAAGTGTACGGGATGACTTAAGATGTCTGCGGCTTAAAGACGCAGCTTGTAGATATTACTATTAAAAGCTGCTTATAGAGAACAGGGACCTACAGTCTCAACCTTGGTATTTATAAATGAGAGTTTTAAAATGTATTCTTGGCGTTCCTCAACTTTCCTTCATATCCCCAAAATACTTGCAATTTCAGCTAATTGCAAATCTTCTAGGCATATACATCCTGGCTGGTTCTAGCTGTAGAGTATCCAGCTCGTCTCGTCGACCAACCACACTGTTGCAGTGGGGCACAAGCATGCCCAACACATGCTGCATGCTAGACACAAAATTCAAATTCAGCTGCAGGCGCTATGGGTCCACACAAACAACGAAAAATAACAAAGTTGGTTGGTCGCTGGTTGGGTGCGTTCGTTTGGCGTTTGGTTTGTTGGTGGGCGCCCAACGTGGGGTGCTAGAACCAGGCGACCAAAGTCAACGCAGATGTCGACGCAGCAGTAACATGGACGCAGCACAGTTGTCGCCGCACAGCATCTAGAGTTGCCACAGCTGACAACACAACCAGCAAACGCAGCAGCGCAAAAAAAAAGTAAAAGTGGCTGAATGGCTGGCTGATTTGGCTCTGGCTCTGGCTCGTTGGTTGCATGCGGCGCACGTTTTATTGATTTTCTCTTGACGTGGCCAAAGTCCGTTATGTGTCTGCGTCGCGTAGCGTCTGTCCCGGTGCCTTGCCTCTACTGAATGCTTGAATTTTATGTTGCATATGCGTTGCCGTTGTGACCATAACATTGCTTTTGTCGCCTCAATTCCGCTTTCTGGTCTTTCTATTTTTTGCGTATTTCCGGCGATTAAGTGTTGCGCCGCAAAAGTCTTTTTCTCGAGTCGAGTCGAGTCGACTCGTCTGGAGTGTAGGGGGAGTGGAGTCTCCGCTCTGCCGTTTGTTTGTAAATTATTTAATGTTGCGCTTAAATTTTCCGGTGCTCTTGGCTAGCCGGAGCACTACCCAGCAGTAGTAGTAGTTGTTGCCGCTCTTTGTTTTGTAATGCGCGCATGCCACATGGCTAAACTGTTGGAACGCTTTTTGCTGGCTGCCTTTTTTCGGACTATCATCTCAGCCTGCCTGCCTGACTGTCGGTCTGTCTGTCTGCCTTTCCTGCGTCTTTGTACAATCCGCCTGCGCTAGTCTTTGAACTTTTGTTTCGCTTTATATGGTGTCTGACTGGCTTCGGACTCATCGTCTTCTTGTTGCCGCCGCTGCTTTCGGTTTCGTTTTTCGCATTTTGTTGGCCATGTTTGCTGGCTCGCTCTCTCCGCCACCGCTGCTGGCCCTTTGGCTGGGTGTCCTTTTAAATGCTGCCACATCCAGAGACACCAACACTCGCTGTCTTTTGTTGTTTCATGGATTTGCGCTGTTTCCTTTTGACTCCTCTCTCGTTGTTGTTGTTGTTGTTGTTGCTGTACATCGTAGTATAGTCGAGTGGTATTTAACATTATCTGCTTGAGTACATGTTGCGGTATTTGCTGCAGACAACAACAGACAACACTGCCAAAGGACCAAAGGCAACGCGACCAACGCGAACGCCCCAACATTTGCAACATACTTCAGAGAGCGCACTCCCCCGCAAGGCGCAGACCTCGCAGACTGCTCAACACTTCAAGGCAGTTGACTGCTGGCCAAGGCATTGAGCGTCAGCCACTGTGCGTGGCATTCCCTTCCCTTCCTGCGAGAGTATTATTCATTTCGATCTGATATTTGTAACGAATGTTACAGCCAACATGGCTGGCTCCTCTTTATAAAGCATTTTATGCGCAAATGATCGAAATCATCAAGGTGACTTGATTTAGCCTTGCTGCCTTGGCCTTTTCGTGCGCTTTTTCAGTGCAACGCTGCAAAGGTCCTTCGTCATCTTGGTATTTATATAAACTTAAATTGCTTTAGCCTTCGTGCTGCAACGTTCTTGGAATATTTTCTTTTTGGTGCAACGTTTTAATAGTTTTAAGTTCTCAAGCGCTAAGCTATCTTCCTAGGCAAACATTAAAAAGTAGTTTTACGCATTTCGGGGCAACATCTGTTAAAGTTTTTAATTTAAACAAAGCATTTGATATTTTAAGTTTTTAAGAAAATGAGTTTTAAAAGAAAGTTCGTCAAGTTTTAGGATACGATTTAGGCAGAGAAATCAAACTAATGGTAAAGTTTTTAAAATAATTAATGGCATTTGTATCTTATGGATATGCAGATGGATTTAGTTTAGATAAAAGATGAGCGAGCTCATGGGCTGTGTACGCTTCAATTATTGCTTCTTCGAATTATTGTATTGATTGATCAGAATTAAGACATTTATGAAAAGCCAGCTGAATTGTTGAGTAGCCTCTGGAAACTCGTGAAGTCTATGAAAAAAGGTTTTTGACAATTTCCGCAAAAAAAGACATTTCTATGACGAAAGTCAATTACACGGAAAAGAAAAGAAAGGATGAGTACAGGAATATATTGTGTAGATTGAATGACTTCTTTATTGCTCGCAGGATTTCGGGAGCCAACAAAAAATTGGTGCAAAACAGCATCAGGCTACAGAGTGCAGAGATACAAGAACTTTACTTTTATTTTTCAAAAATATTTATCCGAAGATTTTAAATGGCGTGTGATTCAAAGAATCAGTGATAATCCAAGCTGTCTTTGGACCAGTTTGTAGGCAGCAGTACACAATAGTGTTTACTTTTTAACAAAATATGGCATTTTTTATCAAAATCGAATGATATCAATTTTTAGAAGTTATATACAATTCTTTTCAGTGGCTACACTTCATTTTCTGCCTGCCAGTGTATTCCCGCTTCTGTACAGCTTTAATTTCTAATATTTTTTTTTTCATATTGTATTTCCTTTTTTCTGCCTTGTTTCATGTCTGCGTTTCCGCTTACGACAACCTTGTCGCCATCTTTTTTTTTCTGAACTGAATTGTTGTTGATTTTGCTGCTTTTTTTCTTGGGATTTACTATGTTTTTTTGTTTTTTTTTTTGCCCATTTCAAGCGACTGCTGGAAGCCGCTTATCTTTGGTTATGTTTTCTTACATTTTTGTTCATTGTTTGCTTTTGATTTGATTGTTGGCAGTGCCAGGGCTTTGGGATGATGTTTCGCTGGTAACTTTTAACGAAATGTCTACAAAGGATCAAGCATTATGTCTGACATCTTGGTATGCGTGCGGGTGTGTGCGAGTGTGTGTGTGTTCCTGTCACAATCACGACGCTGCATTCTTCAGCATCATTTTCCGTTTGACTAAATGCACTCAAACAGCCAGCGGGCAACTCTCTAAACTTGCTCGCTTTCTCTCCTACGCTTTCTCTCTCTCTGTCTTTCTCTCGGTACAGGACGAGAGAGACAGACTGACTGTCTCAGAGTCTCGCAAACGCCGTTGGCAGCATTAAAAGCTAATTAATTATGTTTTCAGTCAGTTAGTCACAAGACGTCCGTCACTTGGCTTAGCCACGTCAGAGAGCTGCTGCTCACAGCACAGTTAGTCAAAGTCCTTGCAACGTCTTTGTCTGGCGCAACTATGTTCACACACACACACCCAAGCTGCCAGTGATTTATGTGGCATGCAACAGTTTGGTGATTGAAAAATCTACGCTAATGCAGCTCAGATTTCCTGCCAAAGTATCACTTTCAATAAACATAATTTATATATTTCCAAGTTGTAACAACAGCAAACACTTGACACCTCACAGCGTAATAAGCGGCTTTACGGCATGAATGCAGCGCAGGACCAGCACCGGCTCCCGCTGCTGCAGAGGTGTTAAAGGCGTGGTCGCTCCCACGCGCACGATAAATCTTCTTCGGTTTCATTTGAAATGCAGACAGATTGCCGGGATTTTGTATATCAAAGTGGCAAGTAGCGTAGCAAGGCACTGCAGACAGGGTCTGCTCTTGGTTGGGCTGGATGGATGGCTGGTGTTTTTTTTTTGCCCCCACCCATTTTTCAGGGTGTCGCATTGCCAAAGCAGCAAAAAGAAGTGGCAGCAAAAGCAATATACAATAACAAGGCGTAGAGGCAGCAAGCACGACAGCAAAGAGTGCTGCAAGTTTAAGGGATTTGGCAAAAGATTTGACTCGTCAGTTGAAAGCGATAAAAAAGAAGTTGGAACGAATTAAAAACTAAAAGGAAAAAATTTTAACAAAGCTTTGTTTGATACCTGCAAGTGCAGCAATTATGCTGCGGATCTTAAGAGATTTATGGAGTGGAATAATCGAAGAAAGCTACTGAAAGGGGTCGTCAAGATATAGGTGCTGAAGCGATAAGCGGCCAAAATAAAGTACAGTCATGGCTTAGTTTTTAGTTGAATTGGTCATACTGAACTGAAGGAATTTGCCCGTTGAAAAACCTTTAGCCGCATCCTAACAGCGAACCACAATGAGGGTAGGTACAACGCGAAAACATACCCCAACAAGAAAGTAAGATTTAAGGTGAGTTTGTAGATATATACTCACTGAAAAATCTTTAGTTTAGCCAAATCGCTACTAGTTATTGCTTTTGGAGCTGAAGCGATAAGCGGTCATACAGTATGTCCTTGTTTTAATGCGAGTTGGTCACACTGAACTGAAGGTATTTGTTTAGTGAAGAACCTTTAGTCGTCAGAAAGTACAGTCATTGAATTATTTTAAGCTAAGTTGGTCACACTGGTTTGTTGTAGCTAAATCCCAACGGCGAGCCATAATCAAGGCTACGCACACCTCGCAATCCTTCCTTCGAAAGAAAGTAAAGTCGTGGATTTGTTGGTTACATTGCACTGAAGGCTTTTGCCCACAACAAACTGTATAGACGCATCGCTACGTCGATCAACAATCAGGCGAGATATAACTCCGAATCCAAATTCCGCAGCTTAAGCCTCTAGATAAACCAAAAATGTGACTCTTCATACGCCATTTTCGCCACAACAAACAATCAGTTCCTTTACCTCTTAAATGCCTAATGAGTCACAAATGTCTTTGATGCGGATTCTTAAGAGATTTATGTAGTCGAATTGTCTAAGAATGTTACTGAACGGGGCTTCAAGATAAAGGTGCTTTTGGAAACCATAAGCGGCCACAGTAAAGTGCAGGCACTGAATTGTCTTAAGTTCAGTTGGTCATACTGATCCGAAAGCAGATGCCCTGTGAAGAACCAAACTTTAGCCAAAACGCAACGGTGAGACACAATCAGGCTAGGTAGTAGACCTTGGAGTCCTAACTTTGCCACAGCTAACTAAAATGCCTCTGCTGCGGATAGTAAGAGATTTTTGAAATAGAATAATCTAAAGTACAGACACTTGTCTGAAGTTGAGTTGGTCACACTGATTTGTAGGCATATGAAGAATTTTTAGCTGCAGCCGATTCCAAGGGCGAGCAACAAACAAGACAAGATACAATTCGAAATCCCACCTCAGCCGCTCACAGTTAAACCAAAAAAATAACTCTCTCTACAGTCATTGAATTGTTTTAAGTTGAGTTGGTCCCACTAAACTGAAGTTATTTGTGTACTCAAAAACCTTCAGCCACAATCAGACTGGTTATAACACGGAAACAAAAAAATACCTCTCTATGACGTCATTTCCGCCACGAAAAACAATCAGTTCATTTACCTCTTCAATCCCTAATGACTCACAAATGTCTCTTGTTTTTCTTTCGCAAAAAAAACAACCTTTACAATTTCGATGTTGCATGACATTCGAATTCGCGCTTGTTATAATTTCTTTTATTACTCTATTTGCAGCCAACAAAAGAGTATAAAAAATTAAGCGAATTGCTAAAACACATTAAAACCCAACAACACATCAAAAGGCAACAAAATGTGGCAAGCAGCAGCAGCAGCAGCGAAAAGTCGCAACACAATTTCATGTCAATTGTCAATAAGTTGGTGCAAATGAAATGAAAATATTATTTGCTGCCTTTTTAGTGACGCATAAATGCGAGAGAGGGCATGGCTGAATGTTTCTATGGGAATGAGTGTTGCATGCCGCCAAGCTGCTGCGTGAGCAACATTTTTGTATATTTTTTTTTTTATATATATTTTACTTACTTTTCGAATATTTTTGCTTTTTATGACAACCCTGACAGAAGTAACAACAACGCGAAGAGCATGTTGGAATTTTTGCATATTTTATGTTTTATACGCGAACAAAAAGCACAAAATAGAAAAAAAAAACAGAAAAATATAAAAAAATGGCTATAACAGCTGAAGTGAAATGTTTTGAAATGCGCAGGGGGTGGAGCAACCCTAACAATACGTAACACGCATACGACATGTGTGACGACAGACGCGAGAGCAGCGGTGGGTCGCGCAGTACTGAGATGACGACACAAATGTACAAGAACGAAGTTGTTGCAGACGTTGACATATTGCGTAATATAAAGGTGAAAGCGGAAAGGTGTAAATCAAAAGCAGTTGGCATAATTTGTTGTCCCCCGGAAAGGACAGGGGGTCACGGCAAAGTTATGCAGCTAAAAATTTTTGTTACAAAGTGTTGAATAACAAACAAAAGCAATTGAAATTTAAGCACTTTGAAATCAATTGGCATTTAGGAGCATAATCTATGCTTATAAGCAATTTATTGGTTAGAAGCAAAAAATTGCATATAAGCAAAATGAAGGCTTAAGCAGTTAGGGCATAAGGTAAGGGACGCTTATGACTCTAAGGGGTAAATCAACTACTCCTTCGAACTTTGATTTATATGACAATAGAGCTTAGAGCTTATAATTCTTATGAAACTACATAAAGGTTGGCTCATCTAGCGTTCGGAATTTCAGTTAATGTTTATTGAACTTGCAAAAAGCAAGTTTGCGAAGAGAGTAGATTTTAAAGTTGAAGTTGGGTAGCTTGTAAGTCTGATAATTCGATATTAAAGTGAAAACCACCAAAGTTTAAGAAGTCAAGGTTCATGTGAAACATTTCCGAAAATGTTCAATTTTAGCTTGAAAATACTTAATACTCGCCCAACTCTATATTAAAGGGTGGCCCATCTAGCGCTTGAAAATGATTTTTAAGTCTTGAAAGTCAAAGGTCATAAAGAACATTTCCAAAACAAATCGCTTTCAGCTTAAAGTTGGGAAATATGAAATATTTTAAGCACTTCCAAGCCTTTATTAATTTTCTTTGAAAATTGAACTACTGATATTTTAGGTTTTAAGCAACCAAAAACAGGGTTGATTTAAGCTTCAAGTTGGAAAACATTACAACCCAATAAAGGGTGTACCATCTGGAATTAGAAATTGCTACTATCGATTTAAAAAGTTTTAAGCAAACAAATAGCATATAGATTCACATCGAAAGAGTATCGATTTAAGCTAGAAATTGTGGTTCTCGTAGTTTATGTTACAAAATGACTAATTTTTTGTAAAACTGAAAGCGCCGCGGCATTAAAAATCGCTGGTAAGTGTTATCGATTAGCTTATGTATCTTGACAGACCGTCTCTTCATATGGTCTAGCATTCTAGAGTTAATTCTAGTAAATTTATTGGCAATTTACGGATTTTTTTTTGTAGATCTTCACTTGTTTATAGAACAAGATATAGGAAGTTTCTTTGCGGGCAGTTTTTATTACAAGACTAGAATCCCAAGGACTACCGCCTTTATTTGAAGCCAAGTTTCGTATTCTAAAGTATCACAAAAAAATATCAGACTAAATAGCTAAAAAAATGCCCTCGTAACGACAGCTACCTGTACCCATGCATGTAGCAACAACTCTGACGTCATTTGACACGCTTCAATCATGTCTAGTCTAGCTGCTGGTAACTTGAGCTACCTTTAGCTCTCGGCTCAATACAAAAATTCCCACAAAAGCTATCAGAAAGTTATTTGTGGCAAAAATAAATAGAAAATATTTTCGTTCATAGAAAAAAATCACAACATGCCAGGCTTAAAGCTAAAGGCAAACATACTTGATTTAAGCACAAAATACAATCTCTTTCGGAAAGAGTTAGAAAAACACTTGAAGCAGCTACAAGGAGCCAGACAAGAGCGTTAAGCATTGGCAAATGTTGTAGGTGCAGATACATAATAAAGATACATAGATAGATAGCTAGACATATGCTTTATATATAGATGGTAGATAGTGGAGCGGCAGACGCGTCGTTTCATGCGCCATTTGGCAGACAATGACAACAAGTGGAAATGGCTGCACTTGACTTGGCAGCAGCTGCACATGTCTCGACTTTTCCAAATGATTTTTTTTTCCTTGCCAGTTTGTACATCATGCCCCAACTCTGTTTGCTGCCATTCATATTTAGCTGGCTGTATTTCGTATTGTGTATCTTGGCCACACTAATGAAGTCTCAAAGGCGCGATTAAAAAATGTAACTTGTAGAAAGAGTAAAGAAAATCGAGAGGAAAAACTAAGCAAAGCGTAGACAGCGTAGAAAGTGGAAGCGGAAGTGGGTAGAGTGGCATGTGGAGGGAGAGCATGCAAAGCGCAGATAAAAAGCAAACAAACTAAGCCACTGCTGCTTCAACACTTTACCAAGGTGCTGGTTGGGATGCTGGTGTCTGGGGCAGCAATCGGACTTCAATGAAGTAAAGACAAAAAGCTCGAGCACATTTATCACAAAGTCAGCAGTCGAAGAGTACAGCAAGAAATGGCGTAAGTTTGGTTGGGGGGCAGCATTTGGGCTGGGGTAGATACTATTTTGTTGTGGGAGGCGGGGGGATAGCAGCATGGTTGAGCCATAAAGAGTGATGAGCTGCTGGGGTGGGAGGGTGTTGGTGGCATAGCAAATCGCTTGCGTTGGGTCTGATTGGAAGTTTGTTTTGCGATTTTGTTGCAAAAGCTAAGCGGTAAGAGTGTGTGTATCTATGTCCTTGCATGTGCGTGTGTATTGGTGTATCTGTGTTTGCATTGCCTCGTTTTTGTTTTTGAGCTGTCGTTGTTGCTGTTCTTTTTATATAGATTGCGCGCACGAGTCGCATGACATTGAAAAATTTATTGCACGCTTGTGAGTTAAGCAGCGCACACACTCTCACACTCACACGCACCTACACACAAACAAACACACTCACACGCACACACACATACACAACATACACTCATTGACTGTTGTAAAAATGTGTCGTGGGGTGGCAAAGGCTTGTCGTGCACTGCTCCGCTCCGTTCTGGTCTGGCCTGGCCTGGTCTGGTCTGGTGCTGCTCTACACTGCCCCAGGGGTTGTCTCAATGTCAATGGTAACCCATGCAACATGGCGTGGTTTATTTGCAACATTTGTGCCTTGCACTGCCAACAACAACAGCAACCACTACAGCAACAAGAGCAACAACATTTAGATTGCATTTAACACCTCAAGTGTAGTTTACGGGTCAAACACCCCTTGGCTAAGCAGCTGCACAACTTTGCACGCTAGATGGCGCTCAATGCGCCAAAGTGACGACTAAAATTTTAATTAAACTTAATGAAATGCATTTTTTTAGCTAGCCGGGCAATTTTGTGCAAGAACTGCCATTCCCGACGCCACACATGAAGTTCCAACATAAGGCCATCCTAAATTTTAATGCATAATTCTTATTTATTTACTTTTAACAAAACCATCTGCATACAGCTGCTTTATCGATAAAATTCCTTAAAGTACGGCTCAATATCATCGTTAAGGTCACGTTCAATTTTATGCTCGTATTCGTTGACATTTTCTTCAGCTACTTCATCCTTGAGCTCCAATTTTGTTTTCACCTCTGCGGCCGGCTCGTCCTTTACCTGACCAGGAACCAACGACTTGACAATATCATAAACAGCACCATATTTGTGCATATAAAATACCTCCCCCGATTCATTATTCTTATTTTCTTCCTCAAATTCATCCTTTCTATACAATTTGATTTCTTCGCCAGCTTCTTCTTTTGCCTCCTCTTTTAACTCTTTGAACATATCTTCCTTCACGGCTTCATAAGTTGCCGGCGCACTCTCTTGCGCTGGCAACATGGACTTGAAGAGCTCATAAGCAGCGCCATGTTTTTGTATATAGAAGTGCTCCTTACCCGGTGCACTGTTCACCAAATCGCACAGTTTTACAATACCGCGCTCGTTGACAAACCAAAAGTACTCATCGGCATAGAAATGCTCTTCGATCATCTGGGCCTCTTTAAACTCATTGATTACCTTCTTTATATCGGCGCTCAATAAAAATGTCTGACGGTTGTGATACTTTCCGCTAAGGCTTTTGCCATTAACTCTGCCATGCTCGAGTAGTAGATTGTATATGGCTGCGGTATGATATAAGCTCATCATTTTGCTGCAGTTGTACAAAGCGCTACAGAATTACGGAATATATAAAATTATTTCTGCAATAAACGCAGTTAATCGCTGCTTACTTACATTTACAAGAATAGTTTTCGTTTCGTAAAATTTTTTTTTCTCCAGACGACTGAACAGCAAAAAATTCTGACAAACAATAAAAATTTCTGCAAATAATTGACAGCAATCCAATCGGAACTGTAAGTCAAGGCCTACTATGTTCTAAAAATTTTGTAGTATGCGTTGTCATTTTGTATATGTGGTAGTTCATGAAAAATGACAGCTGTCAAATTGCCGAATTATAGTCTAGACTAATATAGTCATTCAACATGTGGGTTACTTCTAGAGGTAAAAAAGATGGGAAGTAATCTATTGATCAGCAATCCCTACGGGTTAACCTAAAGATAGTTCCAAACCGTCGAATAACCACATAGACTAACGTAGGACAAGTAATATCTGATTTACTTCTGAAGTTGAAAAAAGATAATGCATAGGCCCATTAAGTTGCTAGTTGCTCAGATTATCTATATGGAGCTGTCCAGTATTCTTAACGTAGAAATCTCGGAGTTTTCCTAGCTGCCGAATTGTAGTCTAGACCAACATAGCCAATTAACAGCTGGCTTACTGTGAAAGGAGAAAGAGATGAACAGTAGTGCTCTTAAGCGGTTATTTCCAAAGATTTACTTCAAGAAGCTTTCCGGCAATGCCTAAGGTTAACACTCATGCTCTGAGACAAAAACTTTACAACTTTTCGATTTGGAGAAGAGAGCTACTGCCTCCTGCTTTCCAAATCCCAGCATTTTATAGCATTGTTTGAAAGTGACTTCCCATCTGGCACTCATTTGAAATGCAATTAAGGAGCATTTTAAGCTCCACTTGCATTTCATCTAAACGTTTCGTCAGCTGTCTCACTCCAGCTCACCTTTTTTTGGTAGCTCCAAATAGCAGTCTTTAATCATTCTATGTGTGTGCGTGTGTATTTGTATGTGTTAAATACGCAATTCTTTTACCAAGGCAAACTCTGACATACACCTTCAACCAAACCCCATCCATCCCGTCCGGTCTTTACAGGCGCCAATGTAATTTGAAAGCGAAATTCCGGCATCAACACCTACCCCAGCTACATGCCCCAAACTCTTGCAACAAGCAATGCTCATGCGGCACTCTATACCTTGCACATCCATCCTCCCTTTGTCTATTTTTTGGCATTTAACTGTTTTACGCTGTGCGCGCATTGTTCTCCGCATCCGTGTGCATCCCCCGCTCTGTATCTCTGGGTATCTGTGTATGTTTGCGCCTTTTGAGTGTATTTTAATTGCGTTTGTATTACACACAGCATGGAAATTTAAACCATTTACAACAGCAATTCTTCGCAGCCCCCAACGCAACCTGGCTCAAACCCTTTTTTTCTGACCAGCTGAGCTCTACTCTCAACCCGCTCCACCTCTCTCGCTCGCTTTCGTTCGCATTCACACTGACTGCCATTGGCAAAGTTTATTATTGTATTTCGTTTGCCTGATTTTTCTGTTGCCATTTCTCGCTCTCTTCAACTCCAATTCTCTGCTCGACACATACCTTCTTGCCGTAGCTCTTATTTCGTTGTTGTTGTTGCGCTTTTTGCTAAATTAACTTAATTGTTTTCGCATGAAATTAATTTTGGCGCATAAATTTCACTTTTGGCCAGTTTATATACTCCATTCACTGCTCGAATTGCCCGTACTTGGCCATAATCCTAAAGTGTGAAATGCCGCACATTTTTGCAGCCGACTCAAGTTACACTTGGGCCGCCCGCTCTTGTACACGTGCCACACCCATTTTGGGCAATTAATTATGTGTGCTCGGCATTTGCACAATTTTTATTTCATCATTCACATTGCAGGCTGTGTAAATATTTTTAATATATTTATATGCAAAATTAATTAAAAATAAATTAAGAAAAAGCGAAATAATAAAAATAATAATTAATGTAATATCAGCAAAATGTTGCTTTCTTTTATATATAATGAGTTCATTTATATGCCGCATTTAGTTTTCATTGTTTGACCGGCCAGTTCGGTGAGTGAATGCATTTCATTGCCGGAGTAAATCTTGCACGGTTTTACTTTCTCGCTTTAGTTCTTTTGGCAAACGGTCACACTGCCGCTGGAGATGTGCGCGTGATACGATGTGTGGTATTGATTTCGTGTAGCTCGTGAGCCGGAGTGCAAATATATTAAATGACACATAATGCTCGGCTTGCTGAATTTTATAATGATTTTTATTACACGTACAAGTCGATAGGTTCTCGTATCCTTTGCGATATATGGATATGTTTTGTTACGAAGTATTCTTTCAAATCAACACAAGTTTCAAGACACGGTAAACAATCGTAGACACTCATTTTGGAACAAGCTTGAAGATGTTTAGCTTGTGCCTCAGACTAGGTATGATGATAAAGTTTTCGTGGATCTGAAGGTGTTAAGGTTGTGAGTTCAATATAGTATGTTGCTAAGTTTGCCTGCATAGAGTAGGCAGACTCACGCCAGTCAGATATTTTCATAATGCTAGATTCTTTCCCGTACACAATATGGAAATGCTGAATCAATATTATCCCAGATATTTCATACAAGTATAGTTGTTCAAAAATATTGTCTTTCTTAAAAACGAATTATAATAAGTTACGGTTGTTGCACTCAAGCACCCCTCGCTGTTCAGGTAGACGAACCAAAAAATTTCATACAAGTATAGATGTTTTTTGGTTACTAAAAACCTAATCATCGCAAGTTTGAAGCCAATCCATAGCTCACGTCACTCACGATTATTGTACGCTCACGCTCGCTCACGCTTTTGAGCTAGACAATGTTAAGTTATTTCATCTATTTTTTTCGCACTTTACGTTTCTATTTTGATTTCTTTTCGTCACTTTATGGGTTCTTCTTAAGCTGCAGCTAATTTGCATAGATTTAATGGCATGAAGCAAACAAGATGAGAAAAGTTTTTTTTAGGAGGGAGGTAACAATTGGCAAGGTCTTTAAATCGGCTTAGACAGCGTCACCCGGAGCAGCAATTGAAAGACAGACAGCTGGGAGCTCTCGAACCAAATGAAAAACGCAAATCTGTAATGTGCCCAACTGCTGTGCGTTGTCTGTCTGTTTTAGTATTTAAATTTTGGCTTTAGGATGAAACATTTTTCACACATTTCCCAAATATACAATCCATTTGTTTTGATTTTTATGAAGTGAGCGCACTCTCACTCACTGGGAGGCATTATATTTAAAGAGCCTTGGCATATTATATGGCGTGTGAAAGTGAGACGAGTTGGCCATATGCAAGTGCCAACGCAACCAACAACAATCAGCATAATTTCAGTTTATTTTTTTTTTGAAAACCCAAACCCATGTGAAAATCCTAAAGCAAATGCTTTCAATTTAATTCTTTTTTTCTGCTGCTGCTGTTGCTTCTGACATAAAGCGTTAAATACGCATCTTTATGTACATAAGCATTATATACATATATCTGTCTCTGTATATATTTATAAATAAAAATGAATGAGCGCTGAAAACCTGCGCATTTAGACAAGTTAACAAGGATTTAAAAGGTTTTCGCTGTCAAATACATAACATGCAATGCGGCTGACAATAAACGGAAAGCGAAAGAAATATTTATATGCATATAAGTATAATTTTTTTTTTTTTTTTGGGTACATAAGCATAAAAAGAGAAAACCCGCGCAAATTGCAAGCGAGTCCTTAACACACGCACACAGATACATCCACACACACAGATACCCACACACACAGATACACCCATACATGATTAAAATACTCAACGAAAGTAAAAAAATTGCATGAAGAAATATGTTTATCTGTATAAATGTGTTCGGGGGGGCTTGTGAAAGCGTAAGTATGTGAGTGAGTCCTTCGGCTTTCACTTACAACAGCTTGCCGCCTCCGCCGCAGCCGCGCCTTACTCTCACAAATTTTTTCTTTTCGGCGCTTTTTTTTTGACACCCGCTTAGTAAATTCTCATTTCCTAAATGAAATTTCAGCATTGGGTTCCCTATTTCGTCTTCAGTAGCGATGCTCTTTCGAAAAGTATATGCGATCTTGTAGCATAGGGTATAGAAATCGAAATCGGTTAAGGTTTTTGAGAGCCATTTTCAAGTTTTATGTGTCTAAGCTCTCTTGAGTAGTTCTTCAGCAGCAAGTTGCGAGACTGACTTCATATGCGAAGAAATCAAAGATATTGACAAACGATTTTAGTAGGATCTGCATCAATTAAGAAAAGTTTGAGAAAAACTTATAAAAATTCTTTTGATTTCAATACAAAGTAAATTAAATTTGCGGATACCCTCTGTGAAGTTGTAAAAAGCTTAATTCACGTCTTTCACGTCCAATTCCATTGCCCTCATTAACTCATTCTCTCACCTACGCAAGTCTGCTTAAGAGGCTATAACTTTTTGAAGAACCATCAGTAAAGTGTGGCAATGTGATGAAAATATATGATTATGATAATAACTAATTGTAATAAGACAAGAGTTATCAACTATAATAACAAATATCTATGCAGTTTCAAGGAACTGAAACTTCGGTTTCAAGCAACTAAATTATTGAATTGGACAAAAATTACATTTTTGAATATAATTTGAGCAAATTAGTTATTTCGTTATTCAATGATTTGACGCAAATATATGAAAAGCAAAGAATTTTAGTTGGACAGTAGAAAATCATCCTTTTATATTTTTGCGTAATAAAGAGAACTTAAAATATCTACAATATAATATTGAATAAAATGGATGAATGGATAAAGGTATAGGCGTCATATAACCAAGACGAAAAAGCTCAAGTCAATCTCAATTAATTTTTGATTTTTATAGATTTTGCTATTAATTGTAGGTGTCTGTTCTCTTCCAACAACTGTACCTCTATAGATTTACCCATGCATCGCATATAGAGCGATGACAGCGTAGTCCAAGGGAACAATATATTTATTTAAAATTAATATATATGACGATTACTTGCTGTTTTTTTTTTCAGTTTGGTTTTGAATGATGTGACATATTATTTTAGTTAACGTTGAAGAGTACAGCGACACTTACCTAAAAAGAGAAAGAAGACAAATTTGTGCATTAGTTTATGTGGATATTAATTCAATAGATTGTCCTTAGATATTTATTATTAAATAAAGCAAAGAATTGAGAAACTTGAACTTTATAAAAAGTCAAAATGACATACACCATGTCATAAATATGACAAACTATAAGTTTTTGATAATGCTATTAGAATGCTAGTTAAGTGATTTGCTTAACAACAGAAGACAGTTTATAAAAGAGAACCGGAAACCGAAAATGCATAAGAAAAGCTTAGAACAATTTGTCGCCGATACGTACAATATGACACCACAATATGACAAAGTATAGTAGCATTTTGCTAAAGATTTAACAAAAATTAACACTATTCTGTTGAACTGTTACAATAACAGGCCAAATTCAGCCATAACTTACTTAAATTAACCAAATTCCAGAGTCAAAAATTGCAGCCATATGACAATATGTCAATAAATTTATGATAAATTAACCAAATATGACGCTTTTGAGCAGTTTGTATAGCTAAAGATTGATCTGTAAATCAGAGTATACTCATGTCTACTATGCGCTCATAGATTCTTTTTTTTGACTCTCATATTTTGTCAACATAACAGCACACATGTGCTTGGCAGCTGCTAGATGACATTCAGCAAACACACACTCCAATTCACAGCCAGAGACCGAGGTGTCACATCTACACACACACGCACACACACTAGACAAATATGCATGACAAAGACAGTTTAATTTGATTTCAATCATGCTAAAAGCAGCTCACATAATAATTTATAAAACTGTCAGAGTTAAAAGTAAAAGAAATAAAAAAAAATATATTTATATATAAAAAAAAGTGTTGAAAATTAGTAAATTCCACTGCTGACAAAAAGTAAGTAGCTGTCTGCTGCCTCTTAAAAGCCAAAAAACATAAATCACTCTACACTGGATTTGGATTTCTTGAAATCCGTAAATCTGTGCAACTTTAATTTAGTTTGTGGACCCTTTTTTTTCCTGTGGCTCTTCTGATATCAAACGCGTTCTCATCATGGCTGAATGTTTTACATGGAAATGGCATGGAGTACGTAGCATGGAGTCCGGAGTATTGACCATGGCAGCAGGCCATGTCGTGTTTAGGCAAACATTTGGACAGTTCACACAATATATATCTCTCTATGTATACATATACATATTTGTACGCGTGTGTGTTTGAGTGTTTATATATATATATGGAGGGCTTATGCTTGTATGTGCAACATTTAGCTATCGTATTGATGATGAAAAAAAAGGTTCAAGCGCTGACTGTTGAATTATTAATGAAACAGCGCGCGTTTAAGTATGTCCATATGTGTGGATGTGGGTGTGTGAGTGTGTGGGGACGATGTGTGTCGGTGAGCGCGAGGGGGGTGTTGGCCAACATATGGCTCTGTTAACATTTTGTTGCTTATGCGATGAAATGCTACACAAGGGGATAGGATATTCTATATAAATGCCTTTCTAGACTGCGTGCAAATATTTCTATAATAAAAAAATATATACAAATATTATAGCATACTTTTATGCGCATATGAAAATGCTTTTGCATATAAAATATAACATATTTCTGGTCAATGCGAAATGACCCTGAAAAAACCGAACAGTTAAAGCTGCTTTGGTAAGTAGATGGAATGTTCCATCGACGAGGAGGAACTAGACGCTAAAAGTGGAAGAAAATGTAGGCGTGGTGAGCGATATGAAATGATAAGTATTAAAAAAGCACTTGAGAGCTAAGGAGAGGCTGTCTTCTAGTGGGAGACGCCGAGAAAAATAGTGAGAGAGCGTTAGAATAATAGATTAAGTCAGATCGAGTCTAAAATTTTAGATAGGACAAAGAATAAAAGCGAAAGAACAAAAAGATCTAGAGGCATATAAATGCGAAAGTTTAAGAAATCGTAATATTTTTGGTGACTGTGGTCATATATCTCTTAGTAGTTGTTCGAAGAGCATAGGGACCTACAATTGTTTGTAACCGAATCCAAATGGCGGTGGTCTTTGGCTATGCCTAATACAATGCACAAGTGTTGCAGGGGGGAATCGTACCCCACCTAGCTTCCGATTTAGAGAGGAGTATGCTACCACTACGCTACAGAGGCCCGCTCATTTATGTGAATAATATCGCATCATATCAATTATTCAAACTGAAGTGAGATATAGCTTTGATATTTTATGACTTTATGACTCTACCGCTTCTCGTATATTATCTATAGAAGAAACTGCTCTGATAAGATGATGGATTTTTCTTTTATAGATAACTAACTTATTCAAAACTAGTCATCGCATTTATGTGAGTAAAATTTTATAATCTCGAGGCTACACATATTAAATTAATGGCTTATCTAAATTGTAGTGCGATATAGGTGCTTTCCTTCGTAGAGTACATGTACTTTGTCAACTCAATTTAATCATCTCTCAGCTTATCGTCGTTTCATCTGTTTTTAAAACGAATGTCATTATTTTCACTCAGAAAAAATAACAAAACCAGAATGGTTCGGTATGCCGCTACTGAATTGGAAAAATAAACATATAAAATAAAGAATCATAGGATATTTAGCGAACTGCTATGAAGAAAATTTCAGATAACAGAAATTTTTTGTGAAAAAAGCTAAAAAACAAATAATATACAGTGACATGAGATATAGACTGTGTAAAAGTAGGCAAGAAGCGTCCTATCCAACAGTTTTGATTGTTTGACGTCTGCGTAAGATTTATTCCGTATTTTTCAGTTCTAGATAAAGATCACAGCCCTAACAATGCTAAAGTATTGATATTCGTAGTAAAAGAACAAAGAATCATAACAGATTTCGGAAAGTGGAGAAGTCACCAAATAATGATGCTGACAGAAATCAGTGGAGCCGATTAATGGCCGTGCGAACAATCGAGCTTCCAATGCAGAGGTGTTACACGATGGACAGATAACCTAATAAGGAGATCTATCTATATCTAGATAGAGATATCATTTAAGATTATACGAGCGAACTTTCCCTGGCATTCACTGATAAAAGTGTGTGGAACCAGCGACTTCAGCAGTTGAGGTAGCCATCAAATCAAGTTGCTGAGAGATATTTCGGAAAGAAATAGGAGAAGCAGCACTATTCGGCGCGTTAGCAAATAATCAAGTGGGTTTGGGTATAATTGAGAGGCAATTTTGAATTTTAGTGGAAGCTTTACTATGAGTACGTAAGGTTACATTAAGTAAAAGCGGAACCCGTGAGTAACGAAATAAAGTGAGTTTTTTCCATTTATATAGAGAGAAGTTGAGAGGTTCTAAGATAGGTAGAAGAAAAACTGCTGAATATCATAAAAAACAGAGACTGCTAGATGAAGCATATGCAAAACTTAAGTAAGGAGTATATATTTTATTTTAGACAAAGAAGGCTGCCTATGAACATCTGGAAATTAGTTTAAAAATGGAATACAAGTTTGACAGTTTCAATTTAATTCAAGCAAGGAAGTTTCTCATAGAGACTGCCAATGAACAACTGAAAATAAGCTCCAAAATAGCATTCAAGTTGTGACGGAACCAATAATAGTTGTCAATTAAAGAAAATGCTTTTTACCAAAAATAAACAAATATCTAATAAAGCAAACTAATTAAATTTTCAAAACAAACGCTGTAGTTTACACATTTATTTCCCGTTCAATTGGTTTTACCTTCATTAATTTTTCAACGAAAGGCACATTCCAACTCATTAGTTTAGACAAAGCAGTTGGCTAACACGGCGTATACTTGATTTTATTTCTCACTGATAAATTAGTTCCAATTTGGAGCGCCTGTTAAGCCTTTCAGTCTAAGGTTTTTTTAACAGCTGTTTGGCTGTTTCATGTTAATTACCACCCAAGGGGCAGCCAAGATGACAATATTTCGTGACGCGTGTGAGAAGAACCTTAAGGCATGCAAGCCAGCGCCTTCACGGCTTGTATCTTTTCATTTAAAGCTTAATGATGAACAATAATGTACACTTAAATAAACAAACAAATAATATGTTTAATAATTTGGCACTTGTAGCAGACAAGGACATACACAGACAAACACACACACAGCCTCACTGTGGAAGGAGTAAAACAAACGCGGCTTTAATTTAATTAACAAAAAAAAAAAACAACAAACACGCAGACGTACGCTGACTGACGCTGTGAGTAAGCAATTGGATTATTTTTTTTTTAAATCGTTATTTTATTGTTTTACTCCTTTTTTTACAACTGCTGGCTGACCTGCCTGCTGATTTTTATATAATTGCATGTCCTGGTTTGTTGCTCTTGTTGCTGTTGGTGCTGCCACACAGCCTGCGCGCCTGCTGTGCATTAAAAAGCCACTTTGTGGCTTCCTGTGGTCCGCCTACACTTGGCGTGAATGAGTGTGTAAATTTGTGGGCGTCATCAAGCTTTTGTTTTCTACTGCATATGTCAGCCACCAAGTACAACAGCTTTAAGTGAAAATTAAGGACTTTAAAAGGCAACTATACAGCACAAGGCTTACTGCTAAGCAAATAAAAAAAATGTATAAAAGGGGCAAAAATAATAACTACTTAGACATAAAAACGCACGTAGTATACAAAAATGTAGCCCCAAGAGCTTATCTAATCCTTTAAGGCAAGTTTTAACCTTAATGCGAGCAGCAGGCAGCAGGCAGGCAGTCAGCAGCCACCACCCACAATGCTTTGTGTGCTTGTGTAGGGCAACACTTTTATGGGCAATCGTAAAAAGTTTTGTGGCAACACTGGCAGCAGTGCCACAATACCTACGTACTATGCCTAGAAATATGCTCTCTGCTCTGCATACAATTTTAATGTGAGTCGGGTTTTTTGATGTTTTTAGTCGGAAAAAGTAAGTAAAGTTTATATTGTCGACGTTTTTATTGAAATCGTAAAATTCCTACGATACACGTACCAACACAACAACCAGCAACTGTCGCCAGAGCACTCCGGCAGAAAAAAAAACAAAATGAAGATGGCAAACTCCACTTTTTAGTAGCACTTGCCGCAGCATTTGGGATCCCACATTTCGGTTGCACAATTTGCATAGTAAATTTATGAGACAATTACGTAGCATTTTTGATTTAATGACAATTATTGTCATAATTTTTGCTAAAAATTGCCTCCTGTTGCGTTTGTTTTTTCCACTCGCTTTTCCTACGCTACGTTTGCTTTTTGTTTGTTTTTTTTTTTTGCGGACTTTTCCTTCGTTATATTTTTTGTGGCAGCTTTAAGACTTTTTCGCTCAACTTGCAGCACCCAACTCAACTGAATGGTGTTGTGTCCATTACCATTTTCATATTGCCGTACTCAAAGATTTTTGTTATCGAAATACTCTACGTTTGGGGGTGGATACATCAAGAGAGTGGGCAAAACGCGCCGTCTAGCGTTGCCTCACCAAATATACCAAGAAGAATTCTAAGACTGCATTTTAAAGCTACACGTCCCCAAATGCTCTAGAATCTTAGCGTACATAAGTATAAGCCTGATCTCAAAACAATTTCTCAAAAAGCAGTTTTATATATTGCTCTGGTCACACTAATGGTTAAGCTCTCTTGGGTCTTAGAGCACACAGCATAACTTAATAAAATAAATTTTAAAACTTAACCTCAACTCAAGATCTGGCCACAATGCGCAATATTCATACCGCTCTGGTCACACTAATGCCTGCCACAAAAATGGCTTTAGGACCTAGCAGCTGAGCAAAATTTGTATATTGTATTAGTATAATGCTCGCCAGATTAATCGCGATGGATCTTAGAGCACACAGCAAAACTAATTTTAGAATTTTACCTCAATTAAATAAAATATCCCAAAAGCTTGCTTGCAATATATAATTGTTTTGGTCACACTAATTGTTGCCAAATTTGTCGCTCTTTGATCCTAGAGCACACAGCAAAATTATTTTCACAATTTTACCTCAACTAAACACAACTAAACACCTCAAAAAGCAGCTTTATATAATGCTCTGGTCACACTAATGTTCGCCATATTATAGTGCATCAATTAGTCCACCAGCAGCAATGCTAAAAGTTGCCATATTTTTTGCTACTTTACCTAAGCCTATGCCACGGCCACATTCGTGTCTCTCTCTGGCTTTCTCACTCTCTAACTCAAACACGCACACAGCCACACTCACAAAAATACCAGAAATAATACTATAAAAAATAAGCAAACAAAAAAAAACAAAGTTTATATTTATGCGTTTTCGTGGCTCATGAATTTCGTAGCATGTTTCATACGGCTCTGTGCGCT
The DNA here is from genome assembly GCA_035046065.1 of Chymomyza procnemis. Classification (NCBI taxonomy): domain Eukaryota; kingdom Metazoa; phylum Arthropoda; class Insecta; order Diptera; family Drosophilidae; genus Chymomyza; species Chymomyza procnemis. The sequence goes on from JAWNOJ010000026.1 coordinate 4,703,815, forward strand.
CTCTATATATGTTACCGCACTCTCCTCTCTCGCTCCACACCAGCTCCTTTATTTCATTTTTGTCTTGGGCTTTGCATGGGCTCATAAAGTGTCTAAGTGTGTGTGTGTGTGCACTCAAGTCCCTTTTGCGGGGTTGCTCTTTAGTCTACTTTTAGGCTTACTTAAAGTTGCCCTCGACTTGACGTTATTTTCAACGAAAAATTCTTCGCTCGACCTCTCTCGCGTCCCGGCTTTTTTGCATATGCCTCAATTTCAATTAATCAGTCACGCAATTTCCGTATAAAATTGTCTGTTATTTTGCCATAAATCAAAAAATGTTGCCCCCAAAAAATATTTCGCTTAGAAATTATTTTCGACTAGCTGCCTAAAATTCAATTTCAATATTTGCGCGCAAAGGCTGGCACCAATATACTTAAGTAGTTGTTATATTCGATAAATCGATAGTAAATAAAGTAATGCGCAATTAAAGGGTTATATATATTGGGCAATATTGCAGTTAGACATGGCATGAAGTCTAAAGTTCTTTTTAAAAATGCCACCAAAAGAGTTGCAAGTTAATAAATGCCGCCAAACTTTCTACAGTAGACACATTCGTTTTTTTTTTTGGTTGTACAAAATTTGAAGCCCATAAATCGTCCTTAATGTTAAATTATTATTATTGGGCATTTGAATGAGTTCTCGCCGTTTCCAGACAGATGGCGGCTTACAGCGTTATGATAATAAATTGAAATATAAAAAAAAGTGATTTATCGATTTCATTTGAGTGAAATACATGAAACATATTTTTTAAGACAACTTTGTGTAAAATTGGTGGGAAAAGCGAAGAAAAGTTGCTTAGTGGTATGGGAAAAGGTTAAGGATGTAGATTTTCATTTTGTGGTAGAAGAGTCGACGGTGACTGCGCTAAAAATGAGCTTGTAAACGGAATATAAGAAAAAAAACAATGATTTCCCTTAAACGGCATTTACTGAAAAAAAATCAGAAAAAATATGAGAACTTCGAGAGGAGTGAACAAGAGTTAGCTTAGGTGATACCTAGAAGTTAATATTTAATAGCAACTCTAGCGCCCTCTAGCGCTATGTACTATGATGTATAATATCGAGTATAGCTTTTTTTCAAGGGAAGTTATACATGTTTTATTTCTGAGTATATCTAGTGCATTTCTAAAATTCGAGATACAATATCTGCAACAAATTTGAACAAAAATATGGAAACTCTGAGAGAAAGGTAAAGATCTGTAACAAAGATCTGTAAAACTTTTCAACCATTACCAATACTGTTTACTACAAGAACCAAAAAAAATTACAAGAATAAAGTTGAACTGTTTCCAATTACCCATTGATCTAGACAAAGCTTCTTTCTTTTACTTTGCTTCTTATGCTGAATGTTTCAAAATTCATAGCTGTATGTTAAGGTCTTTATGCCAGATTCTGTCGTGATTTTGCGTCTATCTGATCTCTTGCAGAAATCGCTTACTTATGCTTTTAATGTTTACAAACTTAGTGTGTTTGTTCCTAAAACTTTCTGAATTTAATTTTGATTTTTAAAATTATTTTTTGCAGAATATCATTAATGTATTTAGGTCTTAACGTCTTGTTCTCCAGTGGAATTTGGTATGGCAGCTTACTGATATGTAGCTAAACTCAGCAAATTACGATTTGAAGATAGCTTGAATCTTAATGTCTCCAAACTTAGCTTTTTTGCTCTAACTTTCTCAAGCCTAAAATTTCGAAAAATGACATTATTTGACATGGCTATGTTTAAATTTGAATAGTTTATTTTCGCGTAGGTCTTAGCAGCTAGCTGATCTCTTATCAAATAACGATGTGTAAAAAATTAAGATTTTAATGTCTCTAAACACAGCTTTCTTCCTCAAACTTTTACAGCTTTTAGTTTTGTCAAATTACATGATTTTAAAATAACATTCTTTTGTCTTCGTATTAATTTGAAACTCATAGGTATACTTTGACGTCCCAATACCATATTCTCTCGTGGGGATTGCGTCTATCTGATCTCTTGCACAATTACCAAATTTGAGTTGAAAGATAGCTTGCATTGTATGTTGGCAAACTAAGCATATTCTTCTCTCAGTTTCTTCACCTTCAATGGCGATTTTCTGAAGTTTTTTGATATTTTATGGCAGGGGTTCGTCTTATGAGTTTTTGAAAATTTTGCTGATACCAAAATAATATCTCATAAAAAATTATTTAACTCAGAAGATCGCAGATTATCTCCAACTCTACCTAGGTAACAAGCTACTACATGCAACCCAAACCCATTCCAACTGAGTTCAGCAAAACGTACTACAAGTTGTCTCTCACTTCTACAAAAAAAAAAAAAAAACCGCCATCAAAGCTGTTTGGCAACAAAAATTTTATTATCTTCACAACAAAGCGAGCTCCCATCCGCAAAAAAACCTGCAGCCAGCTCCGTCGCAGAGTAATACAAAAGTGCGACATTAATTAACAAATCCGCGTGTTGTGCAAATATTTGCATTGCAAATGCTTTTTGTATATTTAAGCTTTATTATTATTAAAACAATTGCAGCTCAATGCAATTTTTAGCCCAAAGCACATCACAGTGCATGCCCCCCTTCCACACCTAATGGCGTAAGTGAGAAGAGTGCAAGTAGAGTAAGCAGGGCAGGCAGGCTAACTCTTTTGCACTCACACTTACTTAGCGTTCAAGTGTTGCGCTGTGTATGTGAGTTTGTTTAACGTTTTGCGGTTAAACTGCCAGTGTGTACACACTCACAAGTGAGAGAGGAAATGAGTGCGAGAGAGTGAGATGTGTGCACACTCAAAGTGCCGCCGTCTGGCATCGATAACTCGACGCTTATAAAAATGCAAACAAATTTTTGCCATGCAGCGCGTTTTTGTTGTATTTTGTTGCAAGCACTTGTTGTTGTTGTTGTTGTTGGTGGCACAGGTGTCGTTTGTCCAGGCGGCAACAACAGGCACCAGCCAGCAGGGGCACTCAATTTGTCACATTTGAAATACGATGACGACAGCTAACGCGCTAGCATTGGAATTGGGAAGTAAAAACATTGGCAAGCGACAGTTATGCAAACAGCACAGGACATACAGTGGAGATTTACCAAAACGGCAGCGCCGAGAAATAACCGCTGGCGGAAAAGAGCTTGTGTAAGCGTCGCAGTGCCTACTGTAGCTGACCTAAGAGTTGAAAACAAAATCAAATTGCATTTTTATTTACAAATACTTTGCACTTGAGTAAACGCGATATATGGCTGCATTTTAGAATCACTTTGGAACATTTTATAACGCATTTGGATACGCGCTACACGTTGTCGTGTTGCTGATTGCACTCTGCCAGGGTTGACAAATAAAAAAATAAAAGCGAAAGTAAAACAAGTGACAAATGTCAAGTTGTAATCAAAATCTCGCGCAGGCTGAGGCAACTTAATAAGCGGCCAAATCAGCGTGGAATCGCAATAAAAGCTCGAAAAGTCATTTACACGCTCACACACACACACACACACAAGGAACAAGGAAATCAACTTAGAAATTATGGCTGCTTGGTGATGGCTAAGAAGGAGCAGCGCATATGAGAGAAGTAAAAACAAAAGCGCAACGAAAATTAAACATAAATACTCACACACGCACACACACAGCAGAGAGAGAGCATAAAAAACGTAAAATAAATGTAATAAAAAAAGCAAGAAAAAAAGTTAAATAAAAAAAGCATTTATAGAGCGGCGGCGTGCTAGAGACCACGAAGGAACAATGCAATTTTCGGGGCGTATCTGTGTGTGTGTGTGTGTAACAGGCCACAAAGGTCATAAAACCATATCAACGCCATTAAAAGTACAACAACGGGGAGTCCCCCACACACACACACACACGCTCACACAAAACACCTATGAGCTTGTGTCGGAGTGTGTGTGGAAGTGAATGAAAATCGTAAAAAGTGCGCAACAAAAACTTGCCAGCAAGCACAAGTGTATCGAAGTGTGAGCATAGAGAATCTCTTCCACACACACATGCTCCCACCACACCTCGCTGTCAAATGAGACCCCTGCGGTCGTCTCACCGCCGACACACTTACGTCAAACGCCCTCAGACGTATGCGTGTGTGTGTGTGCTTAGACAATGTGTACCCACCGCAAAACAAAAAAAAACGAAACCTTCACTTAGTGAAGAGCTATGAAAAAAACAAGGTAGAACTTGCTGCAAATGCTGGGGGAGTTGACGAAAATTTGCACCTTTTTAAAAAAGGCAAATACAGGTGAGTCGCTGTGCACTTGAACTGTGTGTAAAAAATACAACAGAAAGAATGTCTCTCAGACAGACGACAGACCTACAAAACAGACAGCAATTAGGTAAAAGTAATTTAAAATATTTTAGATTATATAACAACAGGTGCATAAGTGTTTGGCGTGTAAGGGAATTTCTAAAAGTTAAATGAGAGTATTTTCAGTGCAAGTTTACGAAAGCAAAATTTTAGCAATTTGGCTGGCTGAAGTTGTTCCAAAAATTTGAGCAGACTGCAGCAAGAGTAGTCACATAGTTGTTGGCCAGTCGTAACTTTATATTGTTAAACACTAACTGCCCAGCACTGGCACGCAGTAGAGCAAAGCTGCTAGGCAACTATATAATCAGTGATAAAGCTGATGTATATATCTCGCAGACTGATCTGTCTCAGCTACTGGGAACCTGAACTAGTAGAAAGCGGGCACAATAGAGCCATGCGCGTCGCAGCGCCGAATAGCTTAGGCCTATCCACGTTCAGAGCAGAACTATAAGCAGTTATGTCAGCAAAAACATTAGATGTACAAGCGCGATTAACGAGCGAATCAGGCTCCGTAGACTCGATCATAATGGCGGTACAAAAATCATTTAGAATCAAGCAAAAATTGGCTAAGAAACTAAAGCAGAAGCGATCGACTGCGTTTGCGTACAGCCAAATACCAAGAGGTACAACGCCAAGCGCCGTCATTGCAGACGTACTAAGTTGAAGTTCTAAGCCGCATTCTAACGCTGCCGCTGCTCGTCAATTCTCAACTTTTGTCTTAATAAAATACACCCACTGTTTACAACTTTACAACATTTTTCGCTTTCAAAAATACTTAAAGTAAGTCCCAAGCCCAGTAGTTTCTCACAACCCACTTACGGCCCAGGAAATTCAACTCCAAACCACTACAATTTCACATTAATGTGACTTTCAGTAAATTACCAAGCGACTACTGTCATTTACCTCACTCGTATTTCACGTTAAATCTTGCGCAACGTAACGATGTTAAGCATTAAGCCGTAAGCGCGAGCGCGCGCGCCTTACGTTGCGCTACGTGACGTAATGGTGGCAAAGGCCAACAATTAGTCTTTAATGTACTGCCACAAACTAAAGCACTTGCAGCTGCTTAATTAACTTGGTTAAGAGCCAAGTAAGAGCTTACACAAAACAAGAACTACAACAACAACAACAGCAGAAAAAGTAAGTGCACAACAAAATGGCGGCTGTTGGCTGCAACAAAATGGCCGCCTAACACACGCACATGCAGTTGCGGCAGGCGCCATTGTTATTTGAATAAACGCATTAAAAATGCAATTTAAATGTGTTTTGATTGTGCAGCTGTGTGTGTGTGTGTGTGTGTGTTAGCGTATTTATCTACAAGTTTTTTTGGCCAACAAACAAGCATAATACAAAATGGCTGCCAACACACACACACACACAGGTTACAAAATGCCGGCATACACAGCGGTAGGTAAACGCCATAATTTATGCTTTATTTTATGGCAAATTTTTAAATGGCCCGTTGGCAACTTGCATATGGCTTGTACCCAAAAACGGAAACCGGTTTCAACCAACGACTTTAAGCGCATTAAACAGGCAAGTGCACCCAACCAACCAAAAAAAAAATAATATATAAACAAGGCAATTTCATTTACACTTAATAAAAATTTAATGGCAGCAGGCTGTTAGGCTGGCAGGCTCGACGACCAAGTCCTAAACGGAAGCTGCCATTAAATTGTTTGCTTTAAGCAGCAATTCCCTAGTTTCCGCAACAAAATTGCCAACTTTGCTGCCTAAATAGTTGTTAGTCCCTGAAAAAGCTGACAGCAACAGTTTTTTTTTTTTTTATTTATATTTTATGGCAAATCTTATTAGAAATCATAAAAATAAAAATGCATAAAAAAGTAGCATTATTTTGTGGCCGCTTTTTGTTTTTAGCTTAGCACAAAATCAAAAGCAATAAATAATATAAGCAACAAAGAAATTTTTATGACCGCAGAAATAAAATCAACGAGCGCAAATACAAAACGAGAAACATAACAAAAATCCTTAAGTCGGGGTCGCTTTGGGGGCTTGGGCGCAATTCCAGGCACCCAAAATGTGCGGAAGCATAAAGGCAAAGCGTGAAATATGTCAAAAAGCCAAGCGACTTTGCAGCGCTGCCGGAAAAAAAGAACGACAAATTATGCAAGATATATAATATAAATAAATAAAATAAATATAAAGGGTCGCAAAATACAATGTGCTATCGAGTGGTAACTTTTGCGAGCAGCAAACAGTTGAAGCTCTTTAAGTCGAATATTTCCAAGTTTTGACAGAGCATACTTTTCAACATGTAGACTGTAGATGCCGCAGTGGAAGACTTGCAAACTGGGTTGGGGTTCAAGTTTTAATTGTATCTTAGCTTAAATTGCTAAGAATCTTGATAAATGTGTCCAGAATTTGAAATCATAAACCTTTTTTGATATTAAGTAGACGACGGAAGTAGTCTTTCTATCATTTTTTTCAAACTTCTTTGAATGGAAATTATTAGAAATTTTGTGTTACAATAAATGTAAAACGCAAGACCAAAGACTTTTTATGCATAAGATCTTGAGTAGCTTTAGTAAAAAATCGTACAAAACATATAATTTATAAAGTTTTAAGTAGCTTTCATTAAATGAAAAATGTATGAATATTTTATAATACAATTCCATGTCAGCATGTTCGCATTATAGAAAGTCCTTAGGAATAATTCTTAAGCAAGAAGAATCTCCACCCAAAGAAAAAAATATTCCCATCAAGGTATTATCTTGATAAGTTCTTAGACACTTTGATCGCAGTATTTTCTTTCAGAATACAATAAGTATATTTTAAATACTAGAAAAGGTATCTGAATGCAAAGAAATAAATTTTACTACAACTACAACATATTCCAGGAATCATTAATTTTTTTTTCAAAGAGTTCAGCAGTTTGTATTTCTAATAAACAAAAAAAATTTTTTTATTTGTAAAATAATAACTACTATCTATCTGTTCGAATTAAAGGATAATTAAAGGAACACACATTTTGAGACCAAAGCATATACCATCACACAATTGCCTTAATAAATATTAAGACTGGTTCAGCAAAGTATTTTATCTAAAGAAACAATAAATATGTTGAAATCACATAAGGACTTCTCCAGCAAGAAAAATAATAATTTTCGAAAAGTCGCTGGCATAACTTTTGCTGTCAAAAATTTTAAAACCATATTTTTTTTCAAGGACTTAGCGACATCTAATCGTTGACTTGGATGCATTTTTAAATAAAATAACAAAAATTTCTATAGTTGACTTTGAGCGCATAAATAGTCATAAAACTTGCCTGAAACTTTTAAAGTTTTAGTACCAAAAATCTGTTTGATTCTCTGGCAGACGCAGCTGCTTTGGTCTCAAATTGTTGCAAACAAAAATAAAAAAATTTTCCCTAATAGCCTTAACCCGCATTTAAATTATTTATTACTTTAATTCACTTTATGCCAGCTTGACTGTAAGTAGCCCCCCGCCCCAGCAATTTCTGGCTAAAAACAAGAAATATGTTCCCAAAAAACAACAAAGTTTTTCCAAACAAAAGCGACAAAGTGGGCCATAAAAATATGACTATGCCAGCGTACAGCACGGGTCAGATTTATATGTATATTCGCCAAAGTCGTGATGATGGTCTTAGCCAGGGCCAAGACCAACCCAAAAAACCCGACCAGCAGCAAGCAGTTACTGCCAGCTTAACAAGTTGCAAATTGGTTGCCGAGCACCACGCCCCGCCTGCATATATAGACACATAAGGATATAGTTGCCAACGTGTTTGGCAACTCTTAACAAGTAAAAGATGTGACATTAAACGCTTATTAAAGCGCCAAATGACAGATTACAGGTGTGCATTGCCAATGGGACGTATGCGCAACAAATTGACACATTAAAACAAATGAGGCCACTGCGGCCATCCAGCAGAGGACGCAAGGACATCGACGCACACACACTCACTCGGAGGCGACAATGAACAACAGCTGTCGAAGGCAAACTAATGGCGCTTGTTATAGTTTTTACCCAGCATACCCAACCAAACCCCCAACACCAGCCCCTCGCACAGTAGCAGCTGCTTTCGTGCAACAAATTGTAGCACAGTTTTGTGGGCGTTTTGTTAGTACAGTTTGCAATTCTGCTGCTGCGCCGTCTACATCAGCTTTGTAAGTTCGTGCCAAGAAATTAACGCCTTGACTGGGAAATGTGTTTTCGTGTATTTCCGCCCTGTAAATGTATTTTTTAACTTTGTTTTTTTTTTTTTTTTGGATTGCTGTTGTTGTTGATGATGATGGTGCACCTGCCAGTCAGCCAGTCAGTGAGTTAGTTGTGTGTTACCATGAAGGTACAAACATCAGGCAGCCATCAGGTACAAGCTAACAGAATGGACGCTGCCACATAAAAGTCTGAAAGTTTTGTCGCCGCACGCATAAATCAAGTTAATCATTTGCTACAAAAAGTTGCCAACTGCGCAAATTGGACATTTATATTTTTCAGTGTGTTTTCTGCTGTTACTACTTCATCGTCATCTCCTACTTCTTTTTCTGGCAAACATTCCTACAGCTAAATTATGACGGCATTCTTACACTGCGCCGTGAGGAAAAGCAAAGGTCTATGCTGCAGTACGTAGAGAGAGTGGGAACTGGTGCCATAAGGGAGACAATTGCCACCGCTCGATAATAAAGTGCGAACTGTAGCTGTAGCTTTTTACAGGAATATAGAAGTGTCTTCTAGGAATATATATAATGCTTGATTCAGGCCCTATATGATGTGAACTGTCTTTTAAGTTTTCCCCCATTACCTATGGTGGCAATTGTCTCCTTTCGTTCAGCAAAGCTTCAGATATGTCACTGAATCAGTGACAAAATTAATTAATACTGATGGTAGCAATTGTCTCCTTTGTTTCAGCATCAGTCGCTAGATTAACGTAGCAATAGAAGAAGTATCTACAAGGAATATATAGAACAAACGATTACCACCGTATATGGTGTCAATTGTCTTCCATGTTACTTGTGGTGGCCATTGCCTACTTTCTTTCAGCATAGCTATGAATAAGTGCTGCCACTTCATCCGTGACTAGATTCCCGCAAGAAAACCTTACACAAACCATATGACGTAAATTTCGGCTTAAGCGCTTCGAAGTTATGTACCAGCCCAGGGTACTGCAGTGAATATCCTATGTGTATCCACAAATATGTGTGAGCTGTGAAAATTTATGACTTTTGGCCATGTACTTGACGTTTTGTTTTCTTGTGGCAATGGCAAATTATGTTGGTTACCGTCAGCTAGCTGCCTTTCTTCTGCTGCTGCTGCTGTTGCTGCTACTTTCTTTACTTTTACCTTCTTTTTTTGATGGCTGTATTAGTTGAAATTACTGGCAACAAACAACAGGGCACGCCCAGCCAAGTGGCAAGTGGCAGGCGGCAAGTTGAAAATGAAAATTAATGCTGTATACAGCAATCAAACCTTGCGACAACTTCAACAACTTCGTAAAATTTCCAAAAACTTTGGCTTCAACTTGGTTGCTTACCTGCAAAGATAAGAGAGATAAAAGAGATGCTTAGAGTTTTTGGCAATCAAATTAAACAAAATGAAATTTTAATGTCAATCAATATCAATGAACGAACATTTTGAGATAATCAAATTTTGCAAACTAGAAATCTAAACAAAAATTGATAATTTCTCTAGGGGGGGACACAGCACAAACTACAAACATAGCAAAAAGGCAGAAGATAAAAGTTTGAACATATTGAAAGCTAGAAGGAGAGAGATGTGCAAGAAGGAGATAGTGGCAGAGCGATAAGAGTTGGCAGAGTGGAAGCTGTGGTGGGTCAGGGAGCAGCATGAATAAGTGAAATGGCAATACAACACATCAATAAAAGCGCAATGATAGTAGCAGCTTAGAAGGAGTAAATGGGAAAAACTGAGCTAGTGGTAGAGAAAGGACAAAGGACGATAAAGAATGCATAGAGGAGCGCAGTTGAAACGAGGGCTGTAAAATAAGTACTAGTAGTATAGAAGAGTGCTTTTAGCTTTTTGCTCTTTTAAGAGAAACTCCCTTCAAATACTTAGTTTATTTAAACTTCGAAAGAGTTTTTGGGAAGTTGTAAGTTTCTCAGTTCTGAAAAGCCGCTGAATACCTTCAGGAATACTTTACAAGCGGAATAAAAAGATTGTCTTGAAAATAAGCTTAATACGATATCGGTAATATCGGTTATTCGCTTCAATCTAAGGAAAAAATAGATTGTAAATATTGGAGGCAGTTTTCATTTACAAAATAAAATATTAAAGAGAATAGCTGATTTTTCCAACTGCTGAGAAATTGTATTGGGTGACACTGTCATGGCTTTGTGCTCAAATGGGTCAGACATTCTTCTCTACATTTTACTCCAGATTCATCATCCGCTGTACAGTTAACTTCTATCATCCACACACTGAAAAATTCTATACCAAAAAGTTATTGAAATTTAGATCTAGTTAAGGTAAAACTAATGACTTTGTATTCCGTTACTGAAACCGCACTAGAGATACGCAACTAACTTATGAGAAACATCTTCCAAAACAAAGCTTGAAATACCAAATGAACTTGGAAATCAATATAAATTTCGAGATTAGAATCTCAGATAATATACACGAACTATTTCTCGTTTGTGTTTAGAAGCTTTATATTTCAAATATAAACTTCGACATATTGTTTATTTATATATTGAGATATAAGTGAGAGATTTCACTTTGGACTGTTTGAGTCCCAAAAATTATCCGAATAAAAACTAAGCTCAACATTGGAAAAATAAAGTGTTGAAACGAATAATTACTTCTTGAATAAAAACATAGATTCTCGATTTTAAGTCTTTTATTTCTAGCAGCCAGCTTTAAATTTAGGACTGAATGTATCTTAAAGTCGATTTGTGTACATAAGCCAGGGTTTTGAGAAAATGCTTCAAAGTATTAGGTAGCAGAATGTGCAGACTTTGATATTTCAGTAAACGATTTTATGAAATAACTTAGTGGAGTCTATATATATTTCAAAAATTAAGCAATAACTGCGAAATGTTTATCAACTTTCGGTAAGCTTCTTTCTGATGCTTTACTCACAAAGCCGACCTGCCAAACTCAATCAACGCTCTCAAATGCGACGACGAACCACTGAACCGCAGCAGCCACATTCAATTTTTTTTTTGCAGCCCTGGCACAAAAAACCATTTAGAAAAAAAAAACTCAACTTGTGTAAACTTTAGCCAAAGTCAAATATAAATGAGAAGCTTGTGAGAGGGTTAAAAGCAAGAGCTGTAGAAATTGTATACTTCACAGGACGACAAGGCACAAAATCAAATTGAAAACTAAAAAAGAGTTGTGACCATGTGACCAGCAGCCAGGAGCACCAGTAGTGGACTGCAGGACAAACAGAGGGACAACAACTACAACTAACTGAACAGCTGCAGCAGCACAAAGTGATGACAAAAAGTATTGAACTGGACGGGTGTGCGAGAAGGGAGGGGGTGTACGAAGCGTATGAAGTCCGAACTAGTGAGTGTCCAGAAGTGCGTGACGCGACATGGCATGCTGCACTCTCTCTCTCTCTCTGACTCTGCTCTGAAACGCCTTTTGGAACACGTAGCCAGCTATATAGTTACAGCTTTGGAGTAGGGAGGCAATGGAATTACTCAGCTCCAGTGCAGCGCCAGTACACGTGTGTGTGTGTGGGTGTGTGTGTGTGGGTGTGTGTGTGTGGCCTCTGTGTGACAGAAACAAGCAAAAGCACAGGTAATCCTTTGGGGACTACAAGCAGCCAGACACACCACAAAGCATCACACCCAAAAGTGTGCACAGTTCAGTAGCCACACACACACACACCGACGCACACACCCAAAAAAAAAATGTCATTGTGCAGCAGCTTCATTTTGGGTTTCGTCTGGGGGAAATGGTTACCACTACGTTGCAATCGCAAGCTTTATTTTTTGGCAGCATTTTATGCAAAAATCTACACTTGCGTGACTTGACATTTGTTTTGGAGACGCCAACACTCCACAGCTCCAAAACCGAACCACCACTTACAGGGTGGTTATTTTTGTGGTCATCTGTTTGAGGCCAGGAAGCGACTCTGGTCAAACGCTTGTCCTTTGGCGCATTTACTGCTCGTTTGTTTGCTCAATGAGGTACAGAAGTGCGGGGTTTTGGATTCTCTGTGTGTGTGGCTCGTTTGGTGTTTGGCTTGTTTGCTCAATGTGTGCGTGCGAATGTTGTTGCGCCTCAAGGTATGCTTCATTATTTTTGCAAAAACTTTTGCAGCAAACAAAATGTGCACACACTCAGGCACGCACACACACACACACACACGCACGTACGCACGCACACACGCTTATGTACACACTTGCTGGCTGGCTGGCTGCTTTAAGTGTGTGCATATTTTATTTTTGTGGCAGCCCTGGCATTTTGTCATATGCAAAAATATATATTTTGGCATTTATTGTTTTTTCGGCAGAAAAAAATCTACAATTTTACAATAGAGCAGAACAGTGACGTTGTGCGCTCCCTAAGGCAAATGCAGGGGGTAAGTAATGGAAGCTATTCTTCTAATTATGTAGAAAGAAACTCGATCTGACAAGATACTCACAATGATTGTTGAAGATTTGCGTTTTACGGTAGAAATTAAGTACAGTCAAAGATGAACGTTTGGATTGAAATTTTACTAAGTAAATAACTGAACTATTTCAAAAAGAGTTTACCAAAAGATCAAATGAATTTTAAGGTATTCAGGTAACTTAAATACTCGTAAAAAGTACATTCTATGAGTTTTGAATAAATATATTCATTTTCTTGTGTGACTCGGTAGCGTAGTAGTAGCTGTGATAGCCTGTGCCGCAAGTTTCCACGTTTTCTTCCGCGTAGTCATACCTCGCCTCCAAATCGGTGCTACGATACCATCCTGCAGCACTGATGCATTTGTCTAGCACTGGCAAAGCTAGCAAATCAAGATAAACCCAAAAAAATCTCTATCTATCAAAGACAACACCGTTCGGTAACGACTATAAACTGTAGGTTCCTGTTCACTTCGAATAGCTTTGAATAGAGATATCTACATGCTCCGCCCGGAAATAAACTTCTTTTATATTCTCTTTATATACCTCTGTCTAATAGTTTTTCCCCTCTCTGCTTCCCTGAAAGCTCCCCCCTTTTTCAACGTCACTGCCTTGTTGCACATCTACACATATGTCTCTTCTTGCATGCGTTGAGCTCTCCTGCCTAACGTTCTATTGATAAATTAGTTTTCGGCATTTGTGGACAGGCGTTTTGGCATTTGAAATGCAATTATTGTTAATAAATGTTTTGTGCACAGAATTCAATTAAAACAGAAATACATACAAAACCACATTGACAGTGTGTACACACTGGTTGCAGGCAGTGTGCAGTGTGCAACAACAGAAGAGCAATCAGTGTACAAAACTTGCCACTTAAATGTAGGCGTTTAATGTCAGCTCTCTATGACATACACGTGCCACGCCTCACACACAGATACACACGCACACTCACACACACACACACACTCAGGCGCACACACTCATAAACACATCCGCCACTTGCACAAATCCGCTTAGCTCAGCTCTTTTTTTTTTTTGTTGCAACTTTAGACAAAGTGCCCCAAAGGCGGCAAATATTTCCACACACATACACAGACCAACACACATGTGGCACAATTTGCTTCAAGTAATTTTTTGCCTGCTTCCCTTCACCAGCCCTGCTCCAGCCAGTATGACCAACAGATACTTATGCTCTCTGCGTGCGCCAGTTTGCACTTTAGTGTGTCCAGCACTTTTCCAAACGATAGAAAAGCAATTCACTTTGAAATTTGCACCTGTAAACATTGTCAAACACAAGTAAGGCGGCGGCATTGGGACACAGGAATACCTTTAGCTGGACGGCGGATAGACAAGTAACAGCTACAATGCCATAACGACACTTGAGTGCAGTCCCTGTGTCTACGTGTCTATGTCTTCAACGTTGCCCGTGCACTAACCGTACAAAGCTGGGCATTATTTCTATACTCAACTTTGTACTACTGTCCATTATTGTTGTTGTCCTTATTGTTGTTGTTGTTGTTGTTGTAGTGTTTTGCAAATCGCCTTAGCTGGTAATTGTCTATATGAACAAACAAGAAAAGACAAGAAACAAGGCAAGCCAAACCAAGACAAACCCAACAGCAGCAGCAACAACGACAACAAACTGAAACGACATCGACAGGCAAGCATGGACATGAACTCCGTACTTGGGACATGGACATGACATGTACATGGGCCAGGTCTAAGCGCTCGTTAGTAACGCCTTCTTATATACATTGTGCTGACTTGGCTAGCTTGAAAGTATCTGATGTATCCTGTAGCTGTAGCACATACGCACACACACACACTCACGTCTACCCTCAGAGATACAAATGCAAAAGGTAATGGTTATTTTTCCAACGATGCTTACATTCTTCCTGCACGACGTGAGATTGACCAGCTGCACGAAGGCAATCATAAAATGTTTTATTCTATTAAACTTATTCCTTATTTTTCTTTCGAAAAAGGAGTTCAAGGAGCGGAGTGCTGGCATAGAAAGTGTGCTGCATTTTGTGCTTATTAAAATGCTGCCTGAAAGTATGCAACGTTTAAAAATTCAAAGTGACATATTGTCAAGGCGGCGGCAGCGGCATGTCCTGCAAATGAACTAGTTTACTTTTCCATTTACGTTTAAATATTTAAAGGGTTTAGGGCGAAATATACTTATTGCTGTAAATAAGTGAAAGAATAAAGTAGTTATTGTCAAGGAGTGAGTGATGGCAGGCATTTGAATGTTGCTGCAAGACAACTAAGGAAAGCAATTGCAGAAAGACGAGCAAGTGACAGTAGGAGAAGTGCTATAGGTAAACTGGTGACCATTTGTTTGCATTAGATGAACTTGGGCACATAACAGCTTGAGCTGTCGTTGGAAAAACATGTTTCTTTGCCGAATCTGCCTATAAAGTATAGATTTTCAACAGGCACATCAGTTGCCAACTTCAAATGCAGCCAACTTCTATTGCTCAAGTTGGTTCCCAATGTGCATTGTAGCAGGATTCGCATCGAAATAAGAATATTTAATCTACAAAGATATCTCGCAACGAGAGATGAACTGTATGCGCTCTACAGCGACTTCGATGACGTCGTATTACAGCACAACATCTGCGTTCTCTCGGCCATGTCTTTTTTATGGACGAAGACGCTCCAGCGCAGAAGGTTTTCGGTGCGAAAACCGAGGAAAAAAGACGAAAACGAACGAGCAAAGCTCAGATTGACCAAGATCAAGTGATGAAGGACCTATCTTCACTTGGAATGACCAACTGCAGACGGCGCACGAAAAGCATGTTCGCCTGGCGAGTAGTCTATGGAGCTCTCACAGGATTTTCTAGATGGATGATTAAATTCATATAAAGTCAGAGATTGGCTCGAACTTACTTCAAAATGAAGAAGAAGCCACTCTCAAAGTCTTTCAAAGTCATCTGGGACGGGTCGAAAGCTACGAAAAAATTCTGGAGGTGCTATCCTAGACAAAATAGCTAAGGCATGAAAACACAGATATCTCTTATTTACAAATGTTGTCACTTTTGAAAATATGTATAATACGAAATTCAAGACCAACTCTCCGATCTCTTAACTCTTTTTTTTATTGGGCCCTTATTATAATTTCCTCAACTAAAAAACCAAAACTTTTCCAAAGTTCCAGCAATAATTTCAAAAAATCCGCTCTCAACTATACTAATCTTTGCTTTTGTACTGCATAAGCTTTATTAATCCACACATCAAATCCCTACAAGCTGGTTTCTAACTTCGCCAGACATTAAAAAACTTGCGAAAATTGCCAACTAAACGTATGTAACAGCTTATATGGGAAGTAAAAAGCTGCCATAATATTAACAAGGCGTTATCAGACCGCACCACAAAACTGTGTGCCACACAAAAACCACAAGTTTTCAATTGAATTTCAAGTTTGACTTTAAACTTTGTTACAAAATGGCAAATGAAAGAGCTGTAACTGTATAGTCTGATATTAGGGAACACACACATGTGGAAGACCGAGAGTGAGAGAGAGGGAGAGAGAGAGCGCCATGGGGTAAGCGCTTCCTTGAAGCAAACCTAAATTGAAAATCGAAAGTTGTTAAATTTTATAGCCAGCAATCTGCTGGGAACTGCCATCTAAACGCGCGCGCATACACACGGAAAGGTTTCAAAGTCGCATTCCGCAGCCCACTCCATATTGTGCCACGACATCGCTACTCCTACCACGCTCATCATCATCAATGGCTCTAGTAGCTCGCACTCCCTCTCTCATCTCCATTGACTGTTTTGTTCTGCTTTCTTTACGTTTTGACATTGCCGCATCTAATGGCTGCAATTGTCAGCGGAAATCGCCGCAGCCGCAACGCACAATCAAGCGCGGAAACCTTCAAATCAACAGCCTGTACGCCTGTACTCCACCACGGTCGCGCTCCAACGATAGCCTTCGACGTCATCATCAACCGTGTTGCCAATTGCCATTGGACATTTGCAACATTTAGCATATTCACTTTCATTTTTTTCCCTAAATCTACTACCTAGACGGAAAAGCGTTTCGCTGCGCCAGCTTTGTCTTAGCCCCGCTCCCACCATTTCTTTCTCACTCTCTCTCCCTCACTCTCCGGCTGTCTATTTTGCATTCATTCAGTTCCAATGCCATTTCCATTTGGCATTCAAATGTGTTTTGGCTTTGTTTCGCTTTGTAATTGATTTTCAACATTCATTAGTCTTGCTTACTTTGTTCAGGCCACTGCTACAACTCGGTTCTTCTAAAAGAACCTGCTCTTGCTACCTCTCTTTGATACACTCTCACTCTCTACCAAACGTCATCATCATCATCATCGCCGTCATCTGTTTTGTGGCCTTTTGTTTCGTTTCATTTGACTCCCATACCCAACTTGGGTTAAATGTTGCAGAATTTCACTTTAAATATGCTATCGAATAATACTACTTTGGTTGGGTGGGGATGTTCCAATATTCTCCGTGTGCTTTTTCTGCGCAATAGTTGAAAATTTGCCCTCGATTTGTATACTCTGCAGACAAGTGAACGATTGCTAGCTTTGATGGCTTTGAGATCAGCAAGCGCCATTGAATTTGACAGAAAACTTCGGAGTGTGGTAATAGTTGGTCAATTTGGGTTGTCTGTGTGAACATCTGTATTGTGAAATACAGATTAGGTAGGTAGAACAAATATCAACAGTAGACGTTGCTTAGTATTTAGTTGGTTTTGGTGTACTGAAGTTGTTTCTTTAAAGCGATCCAAGAGCCAAAATTATGCTACTTGAATATTTTGGCTTGGATATCTATAAGCAGCATTCAACTCACTAGAGACCCAGGGAGAGCGCTAGACGTTGGTCAGTTTCAGTCGTCTGTGTCAGCGCCTATAAGAAAAGAAGCCAAGCAGCTAGATGGTTCTCATTTCAACAAAAGACGTGTTCCGGTATTCCACAAGTTTTAGTGTACTTAAGTAGTTACTTGAAAGGGTTTCCACAGAGAAAACCTGCAGTCCCAATGTCACTTTATAGCGTATTCCACAGTCGTAGACTCCTACAATTTGCTTCCATCTCCTTTTTGTTCACTCTTTTTTCCATACTTTCGCATGTGCGACTTGATTTCCGTTGCAAATGGCTGGCTTGTGGCGCACTGGCCCCGCCTGCACTTGCCGCAAATGTGTTGCAGCTTTAAGGGGTAAACCAGCGTACCGCGCAGCAGACGCTCTACAGGCATTATAAGTGATATTGAAAGCGTTGCGTTTACGTGCCATTGTGTATATCCAGCTGGGTAGAGCGCGCATTTTATTGTTAAATGGTGCGTATGATTTATATTTTATTTGTATTTTGTATATACTTTTTGCCAGCTTCATTTTTTTCTTCAATGGCATTTTATGTTGATTTCATTTTTATGTGGCAACCCCCAAAAGGACACTTTTAGCGCAAGGTCAACAATACAAGCAAGCAAAGCAGACACTACATTGATTGCTATCGCTGTGACATTTCAATACAAAAAAAAAAAAAGGGAAAAAGGAAACACATAACGATAATATGAAATTGTGCACAATTAAAGGCAACACACTCACTCGTCGTCGCTACGGAAATGGTCAAAATCCATAAATTATGCTCGAACAAAAACACTTGAGATAATGCACATAAAATATGTCAAATATGTTTAGAAGCCAAAAACTGTCTACTCTGCAGTGTCTATTAACGCCACGACACATACACACGTTTGCATGTCTAAGCCAAATAAACTCCCTGAATTCAGGCAAATTTAGCCAAAACAACAGCAACAACAACAACACCAAAAAAATGTTGTATCTATGGCACAACAAAGTAATAAACCGAAAGGAATGCGCCACTATATAAAATCAAGACACCAACTTTAGATACCAAAATAAAGGCAGGCAGCGCCTGACTGGGCTGGGCAAAAACTGTGCATAGAAAAATATGTACAAGAGCTACAAAAATATAAAAATAAAAAAAAGGGAACAAATTGTTTTTGCCGGCATTGGCATGCCAAAATGTACACAAAAACAAGAAAAAAAAACGTAGTAAATGTCGACACAGCGAGTAGCACAAAACGAAATCGGAACAAAAACGAAAAATAATAAAAAATACAAATAGATTTTAAGCAATTTCACTTGTGAACGAACGCAATAAAAATCAAGAATATTTGCAATGAATTTTGCCGCAATTTCATGCCAACGAGTAAAAACACACACACATCCACAGAGTGTACACACTTGCCATATACTCACTTGCACATGTGGGCACACTGACACACACAGGAAACGGAAAAGTAAATCGACGGCAGCGATGGCGTACACTGATAAGACGCTTTCATTGAAAGCCAACGGCAAGCGTCATTGCGCGAGTGAATGAGAGTGGGGGAGTGGCAGAGAGAGAGAGCGAGAGAAGGAGCAACTGAGAGTGGCTGAGCGTTGGGGTAAGAGCGTGTGAGACACCAAAAACGATTAAACTACATTTCTTCAACTTTTTTTTGCGATTTATTTCTTGCTTGGATTTTTCAATATGTATGCAAAAATAAACACGGGAAAGTATAGTGAATTTTAAGAGCGATTTGTGAATACTCTATATTTGTTGGTTGAGAACATAAATTTTAAAAAAGTTTGTATTCTAATAAAGAATTAAAGGAATTCATTTCCGACGGCTTTGTATTAAAGACAAATAAAAACTGAGAAAAATACAAGTTTTTGCAAACTTTTGGTAATGTCTCAGAGTTAAATTATTTTCTACTTAAATTAATCGTGGAAAATAATAAGTACTGCAGTGTAGTTTGAAATCAGGGAGATATCGCTTTGTATTACTATGGTACAGTACTTATAGCCAATTGGGAAGATAATCGCGGAAAATGAAAAGTCTTGCAGTGTAGCTCGAAATCAGCAATATATCACTTTTATCTAAGGTTACTAAAGTTCATATTATTATTTTATTATTTATTCAAAATAGCAGCTTAATAGCTTTTTATTAAAAAAATAAAGTATTGAGTCCCTCAGTAAGTGTGCCTTAGCTGCTCATTGACTTCCGTGGCATTTTGTTGTTAAGCCAGCACAGAAATGTGCTGTGCTCGCTTTATGTTTACAAATACTACTGAAGCTCACATTTGGGAATTTCATTTTCTTCAAATTTTTAAACAAATTTATTCCACTTGATTCTGGTCATCGCTGCCAAATCGAAACATTGGCAAGAGAACAGGGACCTACAGTCCTTATCATCGCTCCTAAGGAGGAGTATGGAGATATCTCTATTCTATAGCAGTTCGAAGAAAACGGAACCTACAGTTTATAGCCGAATTCGAACAACGATGTCTTTAATAAATAGAGATTTTTATAGGTAAATATATACTATTTAATTGCTAGTAATGCTAGTGCTAGACAAATGCTGCAGTACTACAGGTTGCAATTGAATACCCAACCTTGCGGTTTGCAGGCGAGTACGCTACCACTACGGTACCAAGCCCACCGGACTTTTTATTGCATTTGTATAAATGAGCTCTATAGACTTTTGGTAATGCGCTAACTCTTTTCAAATTTATATTACATTTATTGTCCTTATCATCGCTTTTAATCATAGCACGACGATTTCGCTTTTAAAAACTGTTCGCAGAGAATAGTCAGCAACAGTTTATTGGGGAGTCCGAATGGCATTGTCTTTCATTACGGCCGTTTTTTTAGCGTTTTTATCAACGATGCCAGCATAAGTCAAATGCACTAGTGCTGCTGCGGGGAATCACACCTATACTTCCGCTTTAGAGGCGAGTATGCTAGCACCACAACTGTTTAATATTCCACATAAGCTATTATATATATCATATAAGATTATCATAAAATTATTACATCTTGTTTGGTTAAATTCTATGGACGTCGAATATATATATGGCTACTACAGTTTAAAATCGTCAAATAAGACTTAATTCTTAGAAGAATAATGATCATTTCAAGCCTTAAAACGAGTAGCTCCTTCATATTTTCGGCAAGCTAAAGTCAGAGAAGCGTTCATTTGCTGGCATCATATTAGAACTTCTATTCCTACACCATCTGTCTTAAATAAAATAATCAACTCTTTAAGAGCTCCCCTAACACAGCGTCACCTTATGCACATTATACCATAAAAAGAGTATAACCATTGTTAACAAGCCGTCTTCATGGCTCTCCTAAACTCTCTCATACTCTCACCCACGCTGCAGTTGGCTCCACGCCTCTGCTGCTTTTACCACTACTCCTTCGTCCTTCCTTATAGGTACGATTATTTACACGCGAAAGGGATAACAGTTTCAGCACAGCCAACTAAAGTAGTATTAGTACGAGTGAGTGAGTGTGTCTGTGTGTGTGTGTGAGCCTTCCGAGTGTATGTGGCAAATGGGAAATTGAATTTCAAGCCAAGTTTTGTATATACCGAGCCACCGTGTGGCAGCCGTCTGGCATTGCAGTGGCACGACTTGACTTCAATATAATAAAATAAAGTTTAAAGAAAATTTGCAGCAGGAAAAAGCAGCCTCAATTTTGAGACCAACTGCGAGGAGTTCCAACGCAGTAGTTGCTAGCTTCACAAGGCGAGGTGCACACGTGCGCGTCAGGTGGCAAGTGAAAAGAACACAAAGAAGCAGCAGCACAAATGAAAAGAAAAGAAATTTCACATAAAAAAAAAACTAAGGAAAAGCAATGAAAAAATTGAAAATCGAAAGCAATAAAATGGAGAACAATATGTGCGAGGAGAAGGAGCTAAAGCTAATGCTAAGGCAAGCAACGGATGTTGCCAATGCCCACAGACAGCAACAACAACAACAAAAGCCAACATTAGTATTGCATACCTGTGGGCGCGCGTGTCGCCTGCATTTAAGTTTATAAAGATATTTACGACAGGTGAGTATAGGGTGCACTTTTGGCAGAAGGCGAAACTAAGTCAGCTGCTAAGTGGCTATTTTATGATTGTAGCCATCTTGCAGACTACTTTTCACTGTTCCCAAACACTTCTCACAAAATAACACCCTATACGTGCTGCCACTACCTGTGTGCGAGCTTTTCGGTTTCAATTCAACGCAAGCAAACTCAAGTGGAAATATGAATTGTGACAGCCAAAGAAAAATTTCGTATGCGAAACTGTGATTTGACTGCCGAATTTTCCCGCGCATAACCAAAGCAATTTTTTTTTTTGCTTTTTTCAATTTACTTTCATGTGCATTTTTATGCGTACTACCCAACACTGGCAAGCAACACGAACGCACAACAATGACAGCAAATCACATGAATAAACTCCAACTTGAGCGCAATTCAAGTGAAATGAAAACTCCCGCCCAGCACACAAATATACTTGGATATACATCAGGGGAGAAAGAAAGAAAAAAAAAAATAATAACATAAGCAAAGACTTACTATATAATGAAATCCTTAAGCAGCTGCCTTGACAGGAATGAAAGCCAAATGGCAACAGACAGACAGAAGACACACAGCACTGCGACAAAAATGGGAAGTTAGAGAGAAATTGTTGCCAAATTATTGACAGTATTGCTGGCAGTCAATAAAAAAAGTGAAAAAATAAAATACCGGAGACAACGACACAACGCCTGAAAAGTGGGCCGTGGCTGTCCATCAGAGCACGGCAATTTCGGCATAAAATTGAAAGCAAAATGCGCGGAAGAACATTAAAAAGAAATTTATATACATTAAATATACTAAATATATATATTGTGCATAGGGTGTGTGTATACAGTTCAAGCTGAATTCAGCGGATTGATGGGTTTTTGTTAAATTGTGTAAAATATCTAAGTTGTGTAAATCGGATTTAGTCAAACAGCTTGAGAGTTTGTTGTGTTGGAATTAAAGAGATTTTTAGAGACATTTTTAAAATGCTTAAATGATGTGTCGAAATATTTAAAGTGCAGTGAAATTATGTGAAAAGTGGTGTAGAATGTGCTGGCGCCACCTAGCGGCATACACAAGGTTAGGAGTAATGAGTAATTGAGTCGAAATATTTAAAGCGTAGCGAAATTATGTGAAAAGAAGTATGAAATATGCTGGCGCTTTGTAAATGCTGCCGAGGTAAAGAAGTTTATATGACAATTGAAAAAGCAGCCAATGTTTACGAAGACAACAAAGGCTTTAGTAATTTCGACATAATACCCAAATCACCTGAGCTAGACTTCGGTAGTCTCTAAAAACGCATAGCCTAGGTACAAATCATAAAGTGGCATTTGTTATAAGTGAATGGAAAATCTATATTCCAACTAGCGCCATTAGTCAGCAAGTTTGATTGGTAAGGAAAATGACAAAGGCCTCAGTATTTTAAAGATCATACCTCAATCATCTGACCGGGCCGTCGGTAGCCTCAGGCTAAGCTTAAAAAGTTAGGTGGCATTTGTTTGTTTTGATAAATAAAAAATCTGGTGTACGCCTTGCGCCATCTAGCAGCAAATTTTGAGTAGTAAGAAAGACGCCAAAGGCTTCAATATTACAAATATAATGCATAAATCAGCTGACCTTAGGGCCGGTAGCCTCGGCATCAGTGCATTTTGCCGAGAACTGCCAAAGCTCGCAAAGAGACGCTATTTCTCAAAGTAGTTCCTAATGAATTAAAGACATCACCACTTAGTCTACACGCTGTAGGGATCTTCCCAATGTATTGAATACATAAATCTCCATGATTCATTAATAGATGAAATATCTGTTAACTAAAGCCATCAACACTCAGATTGGACTAAAAACTGTAGGAATCTACAACTGTCTTTGAACTGCACTAAATACATATATCTCCATGATCCATTTATGGATGAAGTAAATCTCTATTAACTAAAGCCATCAGCACTTAGTTTCGACTACAAACTTTGGGGATCTCTTCGAAATGTATTTAATACAGATGTCTCCATGCACCAGCTTTGGATGAAATAAATCTCTATTAACTAAAGCCATCACCAGATTCGGCTACAATCAGTTCTTTGGTTGGAGTAAATCTCTATAAGGTAACTAAAGGCAGCACCACTCAGATTTTGTCATAAACTGTAAAGATCTACAATTCTCTTCGAATTGCATTTTATGGATATATCTGAATGCTTCATCTTTAGAAGAACGACAGCATACTCAGTTGTAATACATTTTGTTTCCAGGCGTCGATCAAGACAACTTAGCTACTTATACGAAAAACAACCTGGCGCCATCTAGCGCTCATCATAACCGATGCAGGCAGCGATCAAATCGTCTCACCTACTTAAACATAAACTAAAGCTCAATATCTAAGTAAATTTTGCTTGGATGGGACAACATTTTGCCAAAGACGCTAGTAAATGTGGACGACGATGATTTATTGTGGCTTTGCTTTAAGTGCTCATACACATTTGCTCTAAACTTTTGCATTAAAGGCGTTTTTACTTCTAATTAACATATTTTATAATACAAGTTACATAATCTATATATATATATATATATATATATATATATATATATATATATATATATATATATATATATATATATATATATATTTCCCACAAAACTGTAACGCTGCAGAAAAAAAAATTTGTGGAAAATAAGGTTGCGTCTGAAGTAAGCCGCCGACTGACTTGATTAGTTGTGGAACTTTTTCTTTATGACACAAAAGTCTGCAACAATTGTGGCAAATTGGGGTGACTCGCTGTACGAGTGTGTGCGTGTGTGCGTGTGTGTTTGTCTGTATTTTGACAGACTGTGGCAACTGTGGCAAGTGTGTGTGGCAAGCTAAGGTAAGCCAGAGCAAACGCTAAGCGGCCAAAGCAAATGCAAATCCTTGACAAGGAATTTGCATTTTTAATTCCTTTTCTCTTCTTTTTTTTTGCAGAGAGTTCTTTTGCATAATGCCGCGTGGTACGTGTGTCAGTCGTACTTGCTGTGGTCGCCATCTTGACTTCCGCTGTGTCCTTGTTGTTGCTGCTGCTGCTTTCGCCTGTCAAATGCAAAATGCGGGGCTGCAGAAAACTTTGTAGAAAGCTGTAGAGCAACAACAAGGCAACAAAATCCTTAGCGCAAAATTGTCTTGTCAGTTGGCATTTGTCGCCGTCGTCCACCAAGTCAAGTTTCTTATTTCCAAGTTGAATTAATATGCCGCAACCAAATACCGTTGCATAGGGGCGCCAGCCCCGGGCGCTCGCTCCGCGCTGCCACTGCTTGCCAGTGGTGTTGCCACCTTGCCACCGTTTTTGGGCACAATAAACTTTTGTGTCACATTTCATAAATATTCATAAATTGGCAAACATATTTTACTTCATTTGATTGCTGAGAAAGAAACTCTTTTTATTACTTTGCTTTGTTGCGCTGTTTATTTGTCTATTTGTTTTGCTGTTTGCTTTGTGCTTAGTACAGTTAGTTTGCACTGCTTGAAAACTGCTTGCGGTGCTTAACAAATGACAGTCGTTTTCATTTTCACTGATAAAACTCATTAAACTGCGGCAAGTGCTCGCTCGCTCGCTTGCTTGCTTGCTTGCTTTGGCCATTTTGATAAATCTACAAATAAAACAGCAAGAAAAGCGGTATAAGTTTTCCCCAACAACAACGACAACAACGACGTGCAGGAAAATCTAACGAGACAGCTTTGCGGTTCATTACAAGTCACTTCCGTTTTGAACCTTCTCCCCTACTAATGAATGTGACGCCCCCCGATCTTAATCGCAAAAGTTTTATGCCCAAAGTTGTTGGTTCTGATTCTGTTTCGGTTTCTGTTTCTGTTACTACTGCTGCCTGGTTTCCTTACTTTGATGATGTGATTTTGTTTCATCTGACCAAAAGCAACAACTAAATTAAAATTTACAGCACTTAAAATGGAAACGTGACTGTTTTATTAAATCAATTTTATATGTATTACATACAAACAGCAATGGCCACACTGGCTGCTGGAAAATGGAAAATCTCATTGTAAAAACGATTTTTATGTTATTTTCCCCCCGTTGTCGTTATGAGCGTCGTCAATGTTGTTGTTGTTTTAAAATAAATTAGACATTTAATGATGACCGCAGGCTGTTTGTTGATTGCTCAACACTGGACGGCAGCTGTAGCAGCTGAAATTGCAGGAGTTATGCCGTGGCAGGCATCGGGCATCGATTTACCCAGTGCTGCCTCATGCTTTGGGGCATCATAGCAAATCAGGTTGTGCATTTCGTGTTTTTTTACTTCACTTTTTCACCGAGATTTATTTAATTTAATTCAAGTTTTATATTGCAAGTAAAAATTGTGTAAACACGCATCTCAGTTCATTTTTATATTTTTTATTGTGTGTACACACTGTTTTGGCATGAATTTAAGTTAGGAAAGATTTGGCACATGTCTTATGCTGCGCATTCATCAACAAATCAAATTTAAAGTTTATACAACTTCTCAGACCCGTAGGTACAGTCAGTCACTACAATAGTGTACAGTGTGTACACACTGCTTGGGATTGAATTTTAGTAAGGGAAGAATTGGCACTTCTATAAAATTCTTAAATGTCTATCATCTCATCATCTCAAACCCGTAGGTACAGTCACTACAATAGTTTTGCACTTATCTCATTTTACATGACTTCAGTTAAGAAAGAATCAAACGCAGCCAAAAATCAAAAGGCTCTCAGCACTTCTAAGAAGCAAACTTCTTAAATGCAAAGGCGCCGTCCATTCTTCAACAAATCAAACTACATCTGATACATCAAGCCCGCAGGTACAGTTGCTACAATAGACTTCCACTGTCTATTGCAACAAAAATAGAAGGCGTACCTCGCTCAAAATTAACATTTTACCCAAGCAAAGAATAAAATTCATTAAAACCCAACTACAAACTAATTAAAACTAATCAATAGCGCGTCTCATCATAATTAAATGACGTCATAGACTGTGCTTTTCTCAGCTGCGTAAGAAAAACTTTATCAAATTGCCAGCTTTGACTTTCACTTGAGCACGGCGTCTGGACAACAGACGCAACTCAGCTAATGAAAATTAAAAGAAAATTGTCTAAAAGCATCCCAGGAGCATGCTAAAAACAATAGCATCTAAAGTGTTCCCGGGGTTGGAGGATTCCATGAGCAGTGCTCACATTTGAATATGAATTTCTACAATGTGCAACTTTTGCACATGTTTAAGCGGCGTTGCCCCAAGGACAAAACTCCATTCACTCAATCACTCTTCACTTACTTGCGTCTCGCAGTTGAGGGACTTGGAGAAACTACTACTATATGTCTCAGCCTGGCAGCCTTTTTGCCTACAAATTGCAAGCAGTCAACAACCTTTTGTCATCTTCTGCCACACTCCGTTCCGACAGCTTTTTCAAGTTGAAGGTAATAAGGTAGAAAGTACATTTACATGCCAGGACTCTACTCTACTAGCAAAACTATTAAGCATGCACACACACTATGTGTATGGAAAGGACTCCCACACACACACACACACACACATATACATATGTACTACATGATTGTCTGGAGGCCCGTTTGCTTTTCATAAATTTCTTAAGGTTCGCTACGGCTCTACGGGCTTTGTTTGCCCATTTGCCAAGATATGCATAAGTTATGCGTTTCTTAGACAAAGTTCACAGAACTCCGTACTAAGTTCAGGTGCAAGTTCTGTCGACGCGTCGTCGTCTCTTTAATAATAAGTTCCTTGGGAGTACCTGCTACTGCTCCTACACCCGCACACTACGTACGACTGACAACTGGCTGGCTGACTGGCTGGCTGGCTGCTCTTTAAGGTGTTACAAGTCTTTTGGGGCGCTGAGTGCACGACGTCTGCTTCAAATCATATTAAAAGTTTACTTTTTTCTCTCAAATGCCAGAAGAACAAAGCAAAAAAAAAATGGAATCTAAATAAGAAAAAAAAATTAAGCAACTTTTCTGGCCGCAAAATGAACTGTACTGTTGCGCTCGCACTCGGTCTCCGTCCTCTTCTGTCGACGCACCGTGGGTCTAGAGGGTAAAAACAATTGTACAATAATTAAGAGAACTTGCTGACAGAGATAATTATAGAGTATACATTTTTAATATAATAAAATATGTCTCAGAAGCTTTAAGTGACTAAATTAATCTTCAGAGAACACAATAGAAGAATATCTATAATGAAGAGATAACAAAAAGATCAAGAAACACTTAAAGGTGTAAAATACTAGAAAAAATAAAATTAATTCTATAAAAATCTGAGCCACTTAGTCTTGATTAATCTTCATAGAAACAAAAGAGAATCAATAATTCAACAAAATTGAAAATACTAGAAAAAGAACAATTATTTTATCAGTTATTCAGTTATTTGATAATCTGCCTTATAAGTAAATCATAACATATTTTTTTATAAGTGAATAATGGATGAATTGGAAAGTATTTGCGATTTCACATATATTCTAAAATGTCAGATTTGCCTCATCTTATGCCATATATTGTAAAACATCGTAGTCCTGTTCCTGTGGCAAAGCGACAGCTTTAACTTGGTTTACCGGACGAGTTGATTTTCTACAGCTAAGACCTTTTTTTTGGCTTTTGCCCCTTTCTATGTAGGTCGCATTTGCCCCATCTTGAAGATATCGTTAGCCTAGCTGGCGTACTTTTGCCTAAGCTGGTATCCCTTAGGCATCTCATCATCTCTCTGAAACTATATTGGAAAGTTTCTTAGAATGAATGCTGCTTCTGAGCCGTGTGAATGTCATGTTAGGCTACCTCTACAGATTTAATCTTGAATCTTGTCGTTGGTGAGACCCAGGATTCGCAATAAAAATCATATTCTGCAAGAATTTTTTCAAATTTAAAAGTAACACCTTGAATTATGCCGCTATTCTTTGCGTATGCTTCTTCCAAGCCGCGTGTATGCAATGGTAGGGTTCTACAGCGGCTCTGATCTTGAACACTGCTATGGGTAAGACCTAGAATTCTCAGCATATATCATATTTTGCCATTTTTTCATATTTGAAAGCAACATTGTCCCACTGTGCATCAACGCATTTTGAGACACTCTGGGTGCGTCTGACTTTTACATTAAGAAAGCAGAGCATTCCAACACCCATTCTAATTATTATGCTATATGCGTAGTCCACATACACAAACACCTACCCTCACCCATACTCACACACTCATTCACACACACACTGTCGAAATGAAGCCAGACGCGGCTACAGCAAAATAATAATAAGACGAAAGTAAGACGCAAAAGGCAAAAAAAAAAATGAAGAATTCAAGGAAAAGAGAGCCACTCTTCAACGCGAACCGGCGTCGTTACATTGAGCAAGGCACTTGGACCTGGACTTTACATTATATTGCATTGTATATGTATGAGTGTGTGTATCTGTGTGTATGTAACCGTATCTGTGTGTGAGTATCTGCGCCTGTATGCTTTTTGTATACTTAATTCCCTTGCTACTTGCACGCATTTTCAATTTCAATACAAATAAAGAGGCATTCCTTTTATATATTTTTTTTTTTCACCGAAACTTTTTGCTCTGGGACAGCTAGAAATTGGCAAGAAGGCAGCCGGCAGCCAACAGCAACAATAACAACTGCGAAAAAAAAACTTTTGCTTTCATTGGGCAACCGCAGAACGTTGCCGCAACAATAATAAAATGGCCAACCAACATCAGATACAGATACAACAGCCAACAACTGTGCCTCCTCCAACTACTTTCAACTTCAATTGCAATTAAGTTTCTACAAAAAAAATATATATACTCAGAAAAACAAAATGGCGAGAAATCTGCGCTTTGGGAAAATGTTCGAATCGAATGTGTCCTGCATCTGTCTACACTGAGCGTATTTCAAATGGAGTTGGGGGAGTCTGCAAAGTAAGGACTTAAGACTGCTGGAGAACTTGTTTTTGGAAAGCGAGAAGAGGTACTAAGCTACAGTTAGTTGGGTGCATGAGAAGCATTGGAAAACTTGTGCTATCTATATTGACTGAAGATACGGGTGAGACTAAGAAATTCTTTGAGTAGTTAAGCTAATCTTCGTATAGCAATTTGTGCAAAGTCCGAAAAGAAATAGGAATTTTTTAAGTTTACCGAAAACAAAACAAATACAAAATCATTTTTCAGCGCCGCACATTTCATGTAGTGTCTTGAATATTCCAACTCTATTTGTACTTGTTTCTATTCTTGAAGACTTCGCCTTATCAAATTTTTTTCTCTAAACAATTTTCAGCGCCGCATATTTCATATAGTGTCTTGAATATTCCAACTCTATTTGTATTTGTTTCTATTCTTGACGATCGTAGAACATGTCACGGCATTATTTGTACATAAGTTTTTACTCCGGTTCATTGACTCTAATGCATTCCTTTACAAAGTTTCTTTTGTCACTCCATCAAATTTTCGACCCCTATTACTACCATTTTGTATATCCAATTATGTATTATACGATCCTTTGCTCGTCTTATGTGTTAACTATAAGAATCTTTACGATCTCTTATCCTATGAACAAACTATTCAATTCATCTCATTCTTTGTCTTAACTTAACTTGAATCGCCAAAATCGAGCATCTTTGAAGAATCACGTACTATGAAACCCCGAACTTGTTCAACGTTGTTCTTTTATCTTCTTCGCTGAGAAATGTTTAAACTTTTCATGTTACTTTCTGTTTTGTAAATAAAGATTCCTTGCCAGCTAGAGCCGAGAGGCTAGGTTTACTTATTAGTTTTATATTATATTGTCCTGATTCTAATTTAATATTTGTTAATTTTAAAATTGTTTAATTGTAAGCTCATTGTACTTAGTTGTATCCCTAAATTAATCATAAATAAACAAAGCGCTTCTCTACAACGCATGTAATTGTGGTAATTCCAAAATCCCTCAAATTCCCGACCTAAGCTCTGTATTATACATAAAAAATATTATATAAACGCTGCCAGCACTTTTCTCCCAGTGCACTACCGTGGCGGCTGTCCAGTTCGCATGCTGCTTGCCACAGAACCGCAACAATTTCACGCGTGTCTTCTGCAGCGGCAAGTTCAGCAAAGCCAGCACGGCGTTGCCAACGCTCAATATAAATTGCAATGCACGCACTCACTCACTCCCTCTCTCTTTCTCGCTCGCTCAACCGCGTGAAATTGTGATATACTCCGGGCAACAGCATTGCCGCAATGCAGCGTACGCGTTACGTTGGGTCCAGCAGGAGTGAAAAAAAGAAGTAAAAATTATTATTTCACATTTAGCACGTAACGCACATAAATCCTTTTAAATAAACGTTTGGCACGTTTTTTGTAATATTTTTTTCTTTCCTTGCTGCGCTCTTTTTGCAGCTTAACTACGGAGAAAAAAAAACACCAAGGCTGGTGGGCTTTACGGATTGCGCTGCTGACCAGTTTCACGTTTACCCGCATCCGCAAAGTTTTGCGATTCGCAATTTTTTTTTCTTTCCTCTTACGCTTTAGCCTGTCGTTGCCAGGTAGCCAGCCAGCGCTAGTCTTTGGTGGTA
This sequence comes from Chymomyza procnemis, assembly GCA_035046065.1. Lineage (NCBI taxonomy): Eukaryota > Metazoa > Arthropoda > Insecta > Diptera > Drosophilidae > Chymomyza > Chymomyza procnemis. The sequence goes on from JAWNOJ010000026.1 coordinate 4,735,065, forward strand.
TCCTTGTCCGAGCAGTAGTGTCCTGACTGTCTTACTGCTTTTTAATTTCTTTGGCTGCATCTTAAAAAATTACACGCACACAGCCAGCGGAGAGCAGGTAGCTGGTTCACTTGAGTGTTATGCAAATGCCGGATACCAGTCAGTCAGCCAGCCAGCCAGCTAGCGCTTTGAAATTAATCACGCCAAGACTGTGGGCATGGCACATCAACTTGTGATGTGGCCAAATTGCAGTTGTAACTTGGTTTTAATTGAACCTGCCTGCCAGCCAGCCAGCCAGCTCGCGTCTAATGAGCCGCTGATGAGGTCACAGTATTTCCGTTGCATACTTAAGTGCTGCTAAAAATGTGACTTTCCAACACTTGACATGCTTAAGCAGCGACCCTTACTCCATCATTCACTGCGGCTGTCAGTATCTTATCTAAAATTATCAGCACTAATTGCAGTTTGGCAAGAGAAAAAAGCCTTTGCCAAGTTGCACCATTTCTCATTTCGTATGCGCGAGGCGCCAAAATTCATAATCGTCCAAAGAAAATGCAAATTAAATGCAGTCAAGGCTGCTGTGAGAGTATCTAAGACTGAGAGAGAGAGAGAGAGCGCGGCCGTTGGACTGCCCTTACCAGCGTACTGCTGCATTGCAGATAAAATTGCAAGCAGTTGGCAGTCCTACACAACCCCAGCCCAGTCTCAACTTGGTATGGCAAGCATAACGACTGACACGTGAGAAGTTTTTAACACGTACACATAAAAATTTACGAGTTTGTGTTGCATTTTTTTCCTGCGTTCTCTGTCATGCTCTCTCTCGTTGTCGCTCTCTTATCCTATTCTACAATCATCTACAGTGCTGCCGCTTTTTCTTCTTGTTATACTCTGCATACTAAGCATAAGGTGTACGTTGACGAAAAAAATAAAACAAAAGGTGTTAGTTTTTAAGCGCTTTTAGAGATATCAAGAAGAAATGTCGAGCTTCTGCTTGGTTCATCCAGAGTAGCAAGAAGTTGATAAGCGTCTTTGCAGGCATTCAAAAATATGATGAAAAAATGCGCTTACCAAGTGTTCTTCTAATTGTTTGTCGCTGAACGAGTTTATTTGTTTGAAGAATTGTAAAATAAACAATATTGAAATAAGAAAAAGGAAGGCTAAAATTAATTTAAAGATACTTATGTTTGAAAAGATGCAATGCAATGGCGCTTCTTATTGACACCCTTATCAGAAGAATTGGATGCTATTTAATAGATAAATGCAAAGATGCCAAATCGTATATTGCAGAAGAAAGAAAAAATGCTGTTCTTGTTTCAATCTTTGCAAAAAAATCTCTTCATGGAAGCATTGTATGCTCTATAACAGAAAAAAAGGTTCATAATAGATGATGGCGCCTATCTCGCTTAATAAAAGAATTGTCTGCTACTAGTTGCTTTGTTGAAAGATGAAATCTTAGTATTTTTAAAAAATCTTACAAGTGTGAGAAACTTCAATAGTTTTTTAGAATTTTTTAGTAGCAGAGTAAAATGACAAAATAGCACATATCTTTTTTTGCCAAAGAGATATCCAAAATAGATGATGATGTCGGCTTAAAAAAAGCCTCGCTTAATGAAAGTTGCGTCTACTTTATAACAAAAAAATTTAACAGTACGTTGGAAGATGATCAAGAATGAATTTCTAACAATAATCTTAAAACTGTGAGTAACTTCAATAGTCTTTTATTTGGAGAATTCTCTTGAGAGTAGAAGAGTTTGACAAAATAGCCATGGGGCATACATTTTTCTTTTCTAAGAGATTTCCCAAACAGATGATATTGTCGTCATTCAAAAATGCGCTTAATAGATGACTTGTTTTTACTTAATAGTGAAATAAATAAACAATTGACTACAGATTAACATGCAAAGCGTTACTTTAAAATCTTTGAAATGTAAAAGACTTAAATAGTATTTGTTTTTAGCTGCGTAAAAATGTGCTCTTGATAGAAATATTGCGTGATCGTTAAGGGTAATAATAAACTTACTTTTGCCTGACTTTTCTCGGCAGATTAAACCATTTAAAAAATTTATCAGTGCTTGGGCTCTCCACGAATAGAGACATTCGCTTATTTCGTATTGGAGCGAATACGAATTAGTCAAGGGATATGTATTTTTTTTCCAAGAATAACCGATTCTCAAATTTCTAACAATCCTCAAATAATAGACTCCAAAAATTTATAAAGCATTCGTAAACCAAATTCCCTTTGTTTTCTCTTAAATTCCCTCACCCCAAGAGTGTATACCATAGTCGCAATTTCCTCTTGGCCATCTCCTGCACTTGTTTCATTTTTCTTACTTTTTCTTCTAGTGTTGGTTGCCTGCTTTGCTTCATACTTTGTGATTTATTTGGGTTCGGTGGCCATGGTTTATTTGCTGCTTTAATTTCACGCTGCAGCTCCAAACAAAATCACTTTACTTGCTACCTGGTTGCAAAAACGTTTTTTCTGCTTTCTACCAACCGTCTCCGACCACTGTACTGTACGTACACCTTGCGCGTTATCGCGTGCTAGAACGTCGCACCTTAAGGACAGACAGCACAGGACATTGCAGACAGACTTTGTGACTCTCTGCGGCGGAGTCACTGCCACAACCGCAAAAAAAAAAGTGGAAGTAACCAAAGGCAACAACAACAACAACAACAACTGCACAAGGAAATGCAAAAAATGACACGAAATCGTTAAAAATGCCGAGACGCCAACGCTGGCGCTGCACACTCTGCCTCATACGCGCTGCTGGCAACACTGGCAGCTAACAAGCTTCTACAGTGTAGGGGGCGCCAGGCAGTTAAGCAGCGGAAATGCTGCTTGGCGGTTACGTACGTTTTTACTTCAGACTGCGCGCAAGTGTCGCAGCGATAAGCAGCAACAGCAGCAGCAGCAGCAGCTGCAACATTGTGTGGCAGGCAGTGAGTGCTGCAAAGTGGCAACAGAGGCTACAGCTACAGCCCGTCGGCCAAATGATATGCAAATGTGTGAACTACGTGGGCGTTTTGACGGGGCGTGGTTGGTGGGCGTTGTCGAGCAAGCAAACGATATGCGCAAAAAGTTTCGCAAGCAGCTCTTTAACCCTTCTTCACATTGCTCCCTACCCCTCAACCCGCTCGCCTTGCTTTAACCCTTGAGCAAGTGCGAAAAGCAAGCAATTCTTTCAAGCGCAATACTTTTTATTGTTTATTTTTTGTTTCATTATTGTTTTGCAATTTCTTCGAGAGAGCAGCAACGCCAGCAGCAACAGCATTGTAAGCTGTCAGTGTGACCAAGTTAAAGTGCTGCGCATTCTGGCATATTAAATGCGAGTTATCGATAAAATATATAAACACTTAGAAGTTTGTAAGCGGGGTATTTGTTACTTTTAAAGGTGATATATTCGGTTCGCTTAGGTTTGACTAAATAATTCACACGTTCTACGAACTTAAAGATGACTTTAAACATTGTCCGCAACTTAGTTTCTTCTAATTGTAAGGTCTTCTAAATCAAGGTATTTTAAAGATGCAGCCAAGATATTTTAACCACTTCAGATTCTACGATTTTATATCTCTAACTTCAATAGTAGTGGCAAAAGTATAAATGTAGTAATCAAGCAAAAGTTTTTAGATTTTTAATTTGTATTGAATTATTTGTTCCTGTTCTCTTCTAACAGCATTAAAAGAGATATCTTCATACTTCGCCTTTGTTGCGATGACCAAAGTCAAGATGAATAAACTTTTATGTTTTATAACAAAAAGAGTGTAAAAACATGAATTATCAGTTTTTCCTATATTAAGACCACTAAAATTATATTCAATGAACGCTTATCATCTCTTCTAGTCGTCTTTCAGCCAGACTCCAATTAAAACTAAACTTAAACATTCTTGCTTTAGTCAACATTAACTTAATTAACCTTAAACAAAGTTGAAAGCTTGAGAAGAGACTTTGAAAGATTTAGTAGAGCTCTGCTTTTCGCACAATCGGTTGTGAACACAGAATCTTATAGAATCTTATAATCTAGCATAGAATTTTTACTTAATTCAGAGTGTATATATTTGTGCTTGCTCATAATGTAGCTACTTCTACTAGATTCTTAAGGTCAGTGAAGTTGAGCAAGTGCAGAAACTCTTATGAAAGAGAACTCTGCAACAAAAAAAACAGCAATCTGAATCTAATTCTGAGCCCTGCTGTGATATTTGAATTCTACAAGAACCTCAACTCGTTGAGCAGTTTTCCATATAGGTAAAATTTTATTAATAGAAGAAACCGTCATACGGATTCGGCTATAAACTGTAGGTCATTGTTCTCTTCGAACTGCTATTAATAGAGATATCACTAAATTATTTTTATTTTTTTAATTAAAGTCTGAGTGAAGATTGTACCTGAGCAGAAACTTTGATAAGAAAGAGAAACCAACAACTAACCGCAAAAAAATTAAAATCTATCTGTATCTAATTCTGAGCTCTTCTAGATATTTGAATTCTTAAAGAATTATGAAAACTACCGTAATTTATATAGCTACAGCCGATTTTACCTTTCGTACAATATTGCTGACTGAACTTAAGCTCTTCTGCAAATGCCGCGATCAGCTTAGTGGTCGAGCAGAAACTCGCAACTGAACAACAACTCTTCTCTAGATAACGCTTGAATTAGCTATGAAAGAGTACAAGTAGCCATTGATGAATTCCGTCTCTCTCCTAGACTGGAAAACACAATTAAAAGCGTTTAAGCAGTTATTGGAAGCGCAAAACTCCGAAATTTTATATACATTACTTAAATGCTATCAAATCGCTGCCAAAGTATCCTCAAGAACGCCATACTGTTTGCGTGCAGTACAGTCATCGCTGCCAAAAAACAAGTCAGTAAAAATGTGCTGACTCATCCGCACATTCCGCTCTCCCTTACCTAACCCTTTCCTATGTTATTTTATTCCAAATTTCCTGCGTTAAGCAAACAATATTAGTAGTCCATATAGCAGATTTTCACAACTCCCATAAATCAATGAAAAAAAACGACTTTTATCGATGAACGCATGGCATATCGACTCATGGTTGTTGTTGTTGCTGTTGTAGCTGTTGTTTATCGTGCCAGCGATGACAGCGATATAGCAGGGATCAGCGACAGATATAGACAGCCCATCAGACACTGCCAGGATGATGTCAAGAGCAACAACATCGGCAACAGCCAACAATGATGGCAACTGCGACGCAACGCATAAATTTCAATTTTCAATAAAATTCTCGTAAAAAAATGCGGGTAATTTGCGTTTTTCACACACGCACACACACACACACACACAGGCATGTGTAGACACAAAGGAGTTCGTCCCTAGGTTCCTGGCACTCACTGAATGTCCGTGTTGGCATTTTATGTTACATGTGCATGAGGACATTTTTTTTTGGTTTTTTTTTTATCTCTATGCGGTTGATTTTAAATTGTCTACTTTGAGAGTGGAGTGCGAAAAAAATTCGGAACTTGGGAAAAAAAATTGGTAACCAAAAAAGAAATATTCATATGAAAAATGCATAATAAATGTGCTTGATTGCCAAAGGCGGGATATACTATGTAGTAGGCGATGGGACAAATTTGCACGCCTTCAAGTATGCTATGGGATTTTTCTCCCAAGAGTTCGTTTCGGGTTTTTTGCTCTACAAACTAAGTAGTGGCTTGATAAATTGTTGAAGGGGCGTTACGAGCATAATCTATGAGGAGAAACTTAGACAAGAGGCTAATGTACATTCATATGGATGGCTAGAGAAAATTGAATTTGGCATATAAATGTAGCAAGTGGGTACAGTCACGTCAAGCTGTTGAATATTGTAAAGTGGCTTTGAGGAGAGAGAGAGGGAGTACAAGAGAGTAAAATCAAATATTGTGATTAGATATACCATGTGGGTTGACATAAGTTGCTCTCAATGAAATATATAAAAAACTAGATCGTTACTAGCTTCTTCGAGACGTCGCTCACAAGCAGCTAAGCGAGCGAACTAAATTTTGTCGAAAAATAAGAAAGTAATACTATATCCATGCAAATATGTAACTTTTGAAATAAACGTAGTACGGAACGCTGCTAATTTGAGCACACGCCACACTGCTGCTCTCTTCCCATACCAACAATTTTCATTACAAAAACTCTACAACTCACTTTCGTCAAATTTTCTAAGCTCTCAACATATTCCATCCGCTCACTGCCACACACTTCAGCACGCATCAAATTAATTCAAAATAAACATTATTTCATTTTCAAATGATTTATTTACAAGTTTTTTTTTGTAGAAAACTTTTTAACCAAACAAACCGCAAGCGGCAATGTCAATTGTAGAAATCCTATAAAAATTATATCAATGTTTATTTAATTGTTTTTTTTTTTGTTATTTTCTACATTTATTTATTTTTATAAATATTTAATGAAATTCTAATTGTGAGTCAGCTCACGTATACAACAAAACACGCACACTTCTAAAACTATATTCTAAAACATTTGTCATGACATTTTTTCCTGTTTTTTTTTTTTTGGAATCCCATAGAATTTCACCCAACAGCCATGTACACATTACACATGATTTATTGTTTTAAAATTAAAATTGCATTAATGAGCGTCATGTATTGCAAAGTGTGAGTTATAGTGTCGGATGGAAAAAAAACAAATAGTTTAAATATATCAAGTGCAACTGAAAACCTGAAACATGCCACAACAAGCCAACCATTCAAATGAAATTCCACAAAAGCAACAACTATAAAGTTTGGGAAGAGTTTTACAAAAGGCAAGCCGACTATTAGATGTGCTGCTAAAATTTGTTTCAGGATTGTAAAATAATAATAATAAGAGTTGTACGATTTTATTATATTGTCTTCAAAAATACCTCAAAACTTAAGGTCCACCAGGAACTCTGTGCCTTTTTTACCTTCTGCCATCCTCCATAAGTATCTTTTTACTTGTTTTCATAAAACTTGCACATGACGGGAAATTTACAGGAGTCTTATTTTTATATCTTAAAATCGAATGTTCACGAGGAACACTGTGCCTTCTTTCCTTTTGTCCTCCTTAAGCAGCTTTTTTTTGACTCGATTTTATGTAACTTAAGCCACTTGATCTCTCTACCCCATTATTATTCCTTCGAAATCTACCATTTTCAGCAATTCCGGGGGCTCTACATCATCAATTTATTTGCTTTTAATATTATATCTTATCCCTTTATTTGGCTATCCCTCTACATTTCTATATATCTTTATTGCTCTTCCGCAGTACTTTCATGCGTTAGTAAGCATCGCTCTTATTCTCCTTCTTGTAATCTTAAAACCGAACTAGTCCTTAGTCTAAAACTGAATGATCATACTAAAATAGGGAGAATATATTTTCATTCCAAAGAATTTTATCAGTTTTTTTTAAGCGTTGACCTTAGTTTTGATACGGGTTCTTTAGCAGACTCACCAATCAATAGTAAAATCTTTTACTACAAAAAATCTTTTATCGCTCTATCCAACTAGTCCTCTAAACTTTACCGAACTTTACATTTTCACATACCCATCACTCTTCTTTCCTCTATTTGTTGACGCTTTTATTTCTCTCCCAAACTATACTTCAATTTTTAAACGTCTCTACCTCATTAACCCCAATACCTTATCTATTATGCTACTATTAGTTAATGAACGAGGGTGGGCACTGCAATCCCCCATGGGCCTATTGTACCCCTACTATTAGTATATACCTGTATCTCCATATGTCCTTATTCCTTTTTCCCTCTTTGCATCTATACCTATTATACATATGTCTGCATCTACGTTTATCTACCTTCGAATTCATCCACCACACTTTGTCACTATCTCTCAATCTTTCCAAGGGAATACAATCTTTCTATTCCAGAACTAAGTAGCAGCTTTGGTATTGATAGTGCGTCTATACCCATTTCACATATGCTTGCATATTTGCATGCTTTTCTACCATCTTATCCCTATACCATTATTAGTCACTATATATCAATCCCTCTTGGGGGATTCAAACATTTTATTCTAGAACTAAATAGCTGTTTTGGGAATGATAGTTTGAATTTTGTAGAGATATTAAACGCAGAGAATTTTTACTAATGAAAGAGGCTTACGAGAAAATGTATAGGTACAGCGAAAACCGCCTAAGACAATTCACCTTTAAGTTCTATAAATAGAACTTAATTTCAAGACTTCAACTAGAAAAAGTATTCACTCTCTTTTTAAAAACATGATGCCTCTTCAAGAAGCATTCCAAAGTCGCTTTAATCTCTCAGATTTATGTTTTCAAACCAAGACATATGCGCACTACAACTTTCCTAAACATTTTACAGTGTTGTGCAACAACATCTTCACTGCGTTACCAACACTATGACCAAGCTCATATACTCTTTTTGACTCTACAGCACAGCACTTTACAACATATCTCTAAAATGCATAATATAAATGCATTAAATTGCATTTAAAACTAATTAAAATTTTAATCGAGGCACTTACGCACACATGTTTGCTGCCAGAGTTTGATACCTATTACAGTTAGTTTCAAGTGTTGTGTAATGAGCTTACCTGCAATTAGAAGAATAAATACAAAAATGATTAGATTTTTATTTTTCGCAAAAAAAAAAACGATAAAGTTTAGATGAGATATATACTAGATGCTAGAATATGCTGTATAACTGAGAGGTATCCTTTGTCTAGCAAAGACAAGTACTTGGAACAATATTTGCAGTTCATCAACACAAACAAAGAGCTGGAGAGGCAGAGAGGGAGTGAGAGCAAGTGAGAGCAAGTGAGAGCGAGCATATAAAAGTGTTAGAGTGCAATGACAATAGCTGCTGTCAGCAACTGTCTAACTATCTCTATCTATATTTGCTGGCTGCACTTTTTCACATGCCGCAGGTAATTTGTTATCCATGACTAACGCACAATGCCAGTTACACACACGCACACACACGCATACTGATACACACACACACACACACACACACACATTCGCTCTACACTGACAAAAAGACAACGACATTTGTTTGCGCCTCAAGTCCGGTAGTAAAAGAAACGTAAAACTAGAAAATGCTCACATAAAAAACAACAAACAAACAACAATCTCATGGCACGTCAACAAAGCCCCAAAGGCAACTGGCCCAAACACACACACACACACACACACACACACACACACACATAGAGCCTGCGTAGCGCCAACCAAAAAAAAAAAAAAAAAAAAATATAAACAAGAAGCTACACAGACCTTACAATATACGTCAGTAATCGTAGCAGTAGCTGGTCACATTGTTCTGATTCTCTCTGGCAACTCTATTTGTTGTTCTTGCTGTTGTTGTTGCTGCTGTTGCATCTTTCAATTTAACCCTTTTTCCGTTCAATTCATTTTCGTTGTTGCCTCTATAAAACCGAAACGAAGGCAGGAAAATTGAAATGACATAAAATGAAAATTTCAGTACGTGCGCACAATATAACCCATATGAACATCGAATGTACAGTGGCACAAGTAGCCAACACTTGGGATAAAAATATACAATCTTATAGGGAAGGATTACCTTAGTTTGTGTTAATCACGAGGAGCTAAAAAGAAAATCTCAGCCAAAAATCATGATTGCATATAAAGCAATTAGCTTCTGGTGTTTTTGAGTAATTAAAACTCGTACTTTACAAAAAAAAAAGAGTTTCTGATATGATTAAAATTGATAGCAGCCAGCAAAATAAGTAGCAAAATCGAAACTTGTGGTATATTCAGAAAACTATTGTATTTTGCATATAAAGCGATTAATAGGCTTTTGGGACAAGAAAAATGTCGTTAGTAACATAATATTTGCATATAAAGCGATTAGACTTATGGTGTTGTTGAGAGTGTGTTTTTCGTAAAAAGTCGAGTTTTTTATACAAATAAAATTGGTAGCAAAATGAGTAGCAATAGCAAAGCTTGAAAAGAATTCAAAATCTTTGAGTAGATATTGGGACAAGGAATATGTTGTAAGTCACACTATATTTGCATATAAAGGGATAAACTTATGCTGTTTATGAGGAATAAAATTGGGAGCAGCCAATAAAATAATCATAAATAAATATTGCATGTCAATCGATTATTTCGGAAGACTAATTTATTGTAAAAAAAACTTATTGTTTAGACTGTAAAATTCACACTGAAGTCGTGAAACATTATTGTAACATGAAATTTTGAATAAGATTAGTCGCAAATGAACTGCCGAAAAGTTAAGTCGGATTTTTATGATTCGAATTTCAATAGTTTTATTTGTGGCCAACAAGTGATCAACTTTTCATCACCGCTTGAGCAATGAGTCGATTGTATTGCGATTCAGCAGCGATTCGCAGATGGTAATTCGGTCTATGAGATTTTTTCGTGTCAATTCGTGTGATACCCATGCATCGATCTTCTTTTTGTATCTCAGCCTTATTCAAATGGTTGCAAACTGTTTTCTGAGTAATCCTCAGCTCTTGGGCTTCCAGTTTGTTAAAGATTTGGAACAACAAAAAATTTTGAGTTCGTTAGACTTTTTATCAATAATTTCCACAATTGCCACATTTGGCATATTTTATAACCCCAAGAATTTGATTGAATCGTAAAATAAAGTAGTCGAGTTGCAATCTCTTCATATTTTTTTGGCAGTTTTAAAACTACTGATGGATCTCAGGATTTACTTCCAAGTTTTTTTACATAATGAAATACAATAAAATATACTTTTTGTAAATAATTAAATAACCTTAAAGAAAAACTATAATCGATAATTAAAGCATTATAGGCAGTAAGCCTCTGCGCTCTTGGCAAAAATCTCTGCTCAAGACTACAATGATGATGATGAAGTATGAACTCCAACAAATCACTTGCTTTGCAACACTCTGCAAACTTTTTAAGCTCCATTCGACCCACTGTACCATATGGTTTTATATGAGAAATAATGAAAAATCCCAAGCAATCCAACTGGCTGGCTGACTGTACCTTGTGCACTACTGATACACTCCAACTCTGTTAATAACTAAGTAGTGAATACGGTTAAAGCGCACAAACCCGATCTTTGTTGTAAGAGTTCCCCCCACATGCATACTCCTGCTGAATGTGTCCATGATTCATTGTCATGCACTGACTCACAAATAATCAAGTTATAGGAGAATGCCAACAAAACCAAGTAAAGAGATAAAATGGAATGTCACAACTTGTCAGCAATCTGGCCACACTAAAATGCAGTTGCTCCGCACGGAACAAGCGGGTGGGATGGGTGAGTGAAATACAAATCCTTGTGCCCCCACTGCACGGCAATTATAATGACAATGAATAATTATACGAGCAAGTTGAACGCTTAATGACAGCTGCAGCGGCATAAGGTCGTGAGGGTAGTGCGCTGCATGAAAATGCCTTACGGATTAATTTTTTAGGAATATTTTATGAATGCCAAGACTGCGGCAGCAGCAGCAGCAGCGCATGCCATTATAGCAATCAGTGGTGTCTTTGTTGTGCAAATGCTGTTGTGCCTTTAGATTTTCAGAGTTATTTTTAATTATTGCCGCGCATTTTTATCCCCCCCACCCAAAACAATGCCAGCCTTTGATTTGAGTTTATTTCTAAGCCATTCAAATGCAAATAACGTCAACGCGTTATGGCCCCACAAAAATTCCTAAAAATGCCCAAAATTCCGCAATTCCACATAATAATTAGACCATCGAGAATTGAGCGATTAAAATGACGCGTCAATTGTGAATGGCTACAAAATGGTTGCACACAAATTTAATTGCCAAAAATTTACACATATGCACAAATTAGTGCGGCAATTGTCAGCCAACTCCAATGCCTGCTCGCCGCGTTGCCGATGATGTTGATGATGATTTAGCTGCTGATATTACTCCCATTTCCACTGGCACTCACTCTAAGCCCGTGGCAGGCGCATGGAGTAGGTGGACAGCACTAACGACAACGTCGTTGTAATGCTGACATTATATCAATTACTCAACACTGACAGTTAGACAGAGCGACAGACAGACACAGTGTCGCAATCATCAGTTCTACCCACAGTAAGGCAACCCCTACTCCACCGCACCAAAGCATCCCTAAAACTGGACATTACCCCGTCGTCCGTCAGCTGCCAGTGCATTTTGTGGTATTGAAATTGAGCATTGGAAATTGATGAAATCATTTGCAGAGTGACATTTCTCGTCGTGATGCGTGGTGCGTTTAGTATGGAATGGAACCAGAGCACAGATGTGTGCCACAAAATTGTCGCACTTGTAATGGGCTGGACCCGCGCACGAACGACACCAAGTTAAGCCAATGAAGACACACCCATATCGTAAATTGTGCTACGGCGACAGCTGTTTCGCATGCGATTTGATTTTTTTTGGGATAATTTCATGTGAAGCACGTGTCCAGATTCGGATTTCACTTACGTTCAGTTGAATGCAGAGTGATGGTCAATTTTTTGTATCTATCTGCTTTGTATAACTGCAAAATCGCTTATATGCAAAAGTTGTGTTGGTTTCGAGATGATTGCATGTAGCATGTTGAAGCCAAGAAGTTTGCTGGCAAATAAAATGCAGTGAAGGCGCATTAAGAGCATTTTTTCAACATTAAAAAATATATATCGCTTATATGCAAATGTTTTGCTGGTTAGCGATTATTTGCTTGCATGTTGTAGCTTAAGAAACATATCGTTAAGCAAATGGTTTTCTTTCTTAAAATCATTGTTTTAAGATTATCAAAACTTATGCAAAAAGTGCTGCCTTGATCAGTTCTTGCATATAACCGATACTAGGGCATTTTTTTCTTAAATAACTTTGGGTGCAACGTATAATTTGTTAATAAAACTGGAAAATAAGCTAAATTAAATTTAAACGCGGCATCAGCTCTTGATGAGGTCTTGCGTATAAGAGATATTAGCGAAATTGACGTTTGTTTTATCACAATTTGTTGAAATGAAAAGGAAATTCTGAGTTAAGTGAACCAACACCACAAAAATTCTTCATAAAAATACAGTTTTCTTCAATTGGAATTAGTGCTTGTGTGCATTTAAACGATTATAGTTTGTTTAAGACTTTTTTGAGATATTACTTTTGCATGTTAATTTAAAACTTATTCGAAAAAAAATGATGGAGTTAGTGTCTAGGGAGAAGAAATTGACAAAAGGCAGAAGTTGTCAAGATTGTATGAAGCTGGAAAAAAAAGTAGAATATTTGGATATAGGGAATATGAAGAAGTGTTGTGTTGTGCTCTTACTTTCGAAAATGAAATATTGCTTTGAAAACTCTACTGCCGTCATCTAGAAAAAATTTTACTGCCGATTGAAAATAAATACTTGGAGGTCGAGAGAGTAATAAAAACTTTAAAAAAAATATTCGATTTTATAACAATATGTTTGGCTTTTGTCTCTTTCTATGCCCAAAATGTAGATTTAAAAGGTTCAGTTCCATATTCGACGAGGATTTTAGGATGGAGGATTTAGGAGGATTTCCTATCTTATGAACGATCCATTTAATTTATCTCTTACTTTATCTTAACTTATCTGAACTATGAAACCCCGCACTTGGTCAACGCTGTTGTTTTGGCTTCTTTGTTAGGAAATGTTTTAAGATTTCATGTTACTACCTGTTCAAATTACACTTTGTGAACTCAACCTCCTAGCCAGCATCAGGTGAGACTGTTTCCTAATTTCACCCAACAGCCTAGACACACAAATAAGTTTAATATTAATATTATATTATTATTTCTTAATTTTAAAATTGATAGCTCATTGCACTTAATTGTACCCCTAAATTAAATAAATTACACCCCCAAAAAATAAAACACATTTTCGTTGGATTTTTTCAATATTTTGCATACATTTTTTTGGTAGCGCCGTCTTTTACAATTGCATACAGTTCTGGTAACGCCTAATCCTATGGAAAATTAAGTGACCTTAGCAATATTTTTTTACAAGTTTTACAGACATTGCGCAATTTTTTTTGGGATTTTTTACAAAAGTATTTTTTGTTTTAACGTGTAAAAACATTGTTTTTTTTGTGGTTTTTTTTTGCGTGAATACTCTTAAAAATACAAATTTTTTTTACAACCTATTTTTTACATTTTTTACATTTTTTTTTTTTTTTTTGAAATTTCTCACAATTTTATCATTTTTTTTCGATTTTCCTCCTTAGTTTTGATTATTTGATTTTTTTTCTGTTTATGCGGCTTATCGAAACTTACACATTAAGACTGAGCCAAATTATGGTAGGCAAAGAGTTAAGCTTTTAGTACTTTTTTTTTTTTTTTTGACCAAGTTAAATAAATTTTTTATAGTCCTTTTTGAGGTTAGATAATTTTTTGCACTAAAACTAAATGTAAGTTTAAATTTCCTACATTAAACGTAAAATTTTTTTTTCCATTTTTATCTGTTACAGCTTCTTTCAACTGCATAAATAAATAAAATTTTCTACTTTTTTTTGGATTTTTTTTTTGGTTTTTTTCGCTGTAACAGCTGCTACTCTCAAGGCGTATGGGAACTAGGTGGTATGGCCACCCAGCGGTTCGGCCACGGACTCCACGTGTTCCCGATTGGCAGTAGCTGTTGCGGCATTGGTATTTGAGTCAGTAGCAACTAAATTATTATCTGTTTGAGATGCATCTGCCTCCATGTTGATCTGTACTAATTGTTCTATGAGCTGTGCCTTGAAGGTCTTGGCCAATGACTGTTGATCCCCTGCTGTGGACTGTTTGCTGGGTTTCTCGCCAATGTCATTCCATAGCGCCACAATGGCTTTGTCCACCATTATTTTGCTGCTAGACACCGAGTTATTTGCATCCGTAAGTGTTTCATTGGTGGGTGTGGTAATGGTGGGTCCAACGTATTTCTCAAAAATGGAACTTAGACTACGTGTAGATTCCAGACGCTTGTAGCAGGTCTTAAAGATGGTCTTCACACGCTCGAAGGTTTCATTATCATGCACCGAGCGTGCGGTATTGGTTTGATCAAAGGGTTCCTCTATGCAGAGTTCATTCCATTGGTAGATATCATTCTTGGCCGCTTGTGAAGAGCGGCACAGCTCCAAGGGTAAGACGCCACCTGTTCTCACGGAGATGCCATATTTGTCATACTCAAACTCACTATAGTAACGCAGAAAGTTTAATAACAAATCTCCCAAGTTTTGAGTATTCTCCGAATTATAAGGACTCATAACCTCATTCATATCGACATAGCCAAAGTCATGGGGCAGCATAAAATCAAACTTTTCGGGGTACAGCGCGTGTAGACAGGGCAGCACTGGCGGAGCAACACCAGCCTGTAGAAAGTGTATGACCATGAGTATAAGTGAATAGCTGGAAATGGTCATGTTCTTGGCATTGTTGATGTTGTGGTGCTGCGCCCATTTCTTGATGGTCAAGGCCATGGGACGCACACGCCACTCTAGTTGGGAGTAACAGTACAATAAATGGGTATTACGTATGCCCACCGAGTTATTGAAGTTAATGTCAACCTCTAGCTGGCTCTCACGATCCTTGAAGCGTAAGATGGGCACACGTGCTTCGATAAGATTAAACTCATCGAAAACATTGGTATCCTGCAGCAGCACACGCATTTTATGCAGATGATAGAGCGCCTCCGAGCGCGGATCCATGGTATAATTGGTGCAGGCCAGCATGCAAATATCCATATCCGAGCATTTGGAGCCAAAGTAGGATATGGAAGAGCCGACCAGATACATGCCATAGTGCGGATAAGCGGCCTAAGAGAGGAATAGACAGAGTTGTGTGACTTACGCGCTGATGGATACCCGCAGTTGTGAAGCTTACCAAAGTGGTTGTATAAATGAGACGCCATAGACGCATCTTGGTCTTGTACAAATGCTTTGTTTGCTGCGAATTCTGAAATGTTTCCCAAATTTCCTGCGATAGCGCATCCCACTTAGAACGACTCTCTACATGACGCGGTGGCTCACGCATTTCCACAAGCTCAGCGCGTTGTAGAAAGCGATCAGCAGGTGTATAGCCATAACACTCATGCCAATACATGTTGTGCGTAGCCAGCGGCTGCTCCAAGATGGACAGCTCCGGCTGGGGAGGGAGTAAATAATTTATAGTAGTCTCTTGACGTAGAGATGCCACTACACTTACAGCGTGTTCGCCCACAATTTTCTCTGGCGACTCCTTGTCCGACGGTGGCATGGTATACAGATGATACTTGTAACCGTTCTGATTGCGACGATGCAGCTCGTTGAGGCTCAACATATCGCCATAGGGTACTAGATTGGGTCCACTTAGATCCAGCGGTAAATTGCCCATGGCATGAGCTGCACACTCCAAGGCTATTTTGCGTGCCATGGACTTTACAGAGGCTTCACTCAAATCACTTTCACCGCTATCACTGGAAGAGCTGGGCTCAAGACTGGCAAACGATTGTGTATCCTCAAAGTTACCGCCAGCATATGGCGCGGTAGTCACCTGATCCGTCTGCTGTGACACAAAACTTGCCGACACATTACGTAGGTACACACTTTGCGCCGACGGACTTGGCTCCAGCGCTGGCGGTAGATAGATGGGCGTATGCGGCACAAACTCTGTGTACTGCAGCAGCAGTGATGATTCACTCTCCACATTGTTGCGACTGGCATCCAAGAAAGCCATGTATCCCGTTGGCACTACATATTTCTCCACGCTGCGCGATTGAAAGTAACGTGTACTCTGCGGCTGCGTTGGTCTTATATATTCCCCAGTGGCTGACGGCAGCTGATTGGCTAGCTCATACTGTCTCTTCTGCTTGGGCACATAGCAGGCGGCAGTGACGCTGAGCACATGATTGGACTTGCGTGCATTCAAATCGGTGGCATTCGGATAACGCATGCGATTGCGATAGCTACGTGGCGGTTGTGCTCCTGTAGTCGCTACAGTAGTTTGTGTATTTGTAGTCGTGCTTGTCGTAGATTGTTGCTCCGACACTACGCATAGCTGGCGTTCTGTAGAGGATGTACTCAACGAGCCGGACGACTGCGAGCATAGTGTACCACGTCCGTTGCCACGTTGCTTATGTTGTTTACCCTGTTGCTGACGCTGCTTACCCGAATCCTTGCTATGATTGCTATTATTGCTGCTATTGCTGCGCGTGCTCAGGGGCGCCTGCTGTTGTGTTTGCTGCTGACGCTGTTGCTGCCGTCCATTGCGTCCCTCAAAAGTTCTGCGCCTTGCCGAGTTATTGCTGTTATAGTAGTTCTTGGGTTCATTTCCACTATTTCGTGATCCATTGTTACGCTGTCCAGAGCCATGGCGGCGATAGCTATTGTGTCCACTGCTGCTGCTATTGTTGCCACTATCGTGTATTTGCTCCGCCGACTGTTCACGTGGTGATTGTCGCGGCAGCGGCGGTACTGCATGATTATAATAATTTGGATACACATAACGTGGCGTTCCATAGCGATGTTCAAAGCCCAGCGGCAAAAGGGGCACACCGTACTGGCCGGCATACGGATAATTGCGATCGAATTGAAACACCGCCATATCCGGATGCCATAAACGTCTCTGCGGGCTGCTCATATAATTCGGATAGATAAAGGGCGCTGGCGATAAGGCGCCACTGGTCGCTTGTGCCGCGCCATAATTGGCAAGCGGAAACAATGTAGTGTTGAAACCCGGCTGTGTGCCGCGTGGCGTCATCGATGTTGGTGTTGGTATATCCAAAGTCATGCCCGCCAGTGAGCTACCAATGCTATAGAGAAACTCCATGGAGTATTTGTAGCCACCAGGTGGTCGATCAATGTCATCTATACCCTCAGCATAAAGCTGCTCCTGATGATACAGCTGTTCTGGATTCTGCTGCGCTGGCTCTGGCTCTGGTTCCGGCTGCTGTGCCGCATTCGTGTACACGGGCTCCAACTTCGTATCCGTTGTCATCGCTGTTGTGTTTATCGCTGGCAATACGCAAGAATTTGAAGCAGTGCTTGCTGCGGCTGCAACTTCATCCACTGCAGTTGAATCCGCCTTTACCGATGCCGCTAAAGCGGTTGACATTGCTACTTACGGCAAACTAGGTGGAAATACGACATATATTATATATGTATATATATCTGGTGCTATATACAAACTGCCAAAAAAAATTCTCTTACTTATATTTGTTTAAATCGGGACGGTTGTATTGTTACGTCTCTGTGTCAAATAATTCGCCTGCTAGATCTCGAAAAAAAAATCAATTTTTTTTTTCCTTTTTGACGTTACGTAACTTGGAGCAGAACGCCGGCAGCGCAGCGCAGCGCACGAATTTTGCGTATATCAGTTGGGTTTTCACTCGTTTCAAGTTGATTTTCAATGTAGTCGGTTTGATCTAGCAGTTTTCCGCACTTTTTTCAATGGTTTTTCGCACTTTAAATAAAGTTTTTACGCTTTTTCTCAGCACACAAAAACAGAAATGAATAGATTTTTTTTTTTAACACTAAAAGGTGCTTGTCACTTGTCACAGCGATGCTTGTCACTTCAGTAAACGTCAGATTAAACAGTGTTGGTTAGTGATTAAGGAAAATATAAGAAAGCTTTAAATTGCAGCGCTGCTTAACACTGCACTTATGACATCGATTGCTTGAACCACACAATAGGTTACTTATTTTTAACACTTCAAAATAAATACAAATTTAACGCTAGAATATATTATTTGCTTAAATTATTTTTAGTTTGACAATTATTACTTTGAACTAAAAAGTATGACTAGAATGAAAGTTTTTTTGACAAGAAATATTTCAAATAAGGCAACTTTGTTCGGAAAACTTGAGTGTAGAGGGTGTGGCGGTGACAAATCGGTAATTAACATGCCTAGTCCGAAAAACCTTCGAGTTAAGCCGGTTGGAAGGATATCGGGCATTTTTATTCGTGCAAAAGAGCATTTTTCGGAAGTGGTGACGGGTGACAGTTGTCTCTGTGGGCGCACATTTTTTCTATGCAATTCGCAAAACTACAGCTCGAGAACCCTTAATTGAACTTCTTGACATGGTTTTCGGTACATTTTCGGTAATGGTAAGGTATTGTAGTTACATCTCACATATTTTGTATTGGAATCCTACATGCAACAGATCGAGAACCCTTAGTCGAACTTTTCGAGATAACGTGTTGTAGTTACATCTATAGGCTCACATTTTTTCTATAGGAATTACAAAGCTACAGATCGAGAACCATAAATCGAACCCTTGAGATGGTTTCGGGAACATTTTCCTATAATGGAAAAGTGTTATGGTTGTATCTATAGGCTACAGCTCGAGAACGTTTAGTCGAACTTCTCGAGATAACGTTTTGTAGTTACATCTGTAGGCTCATATCTTTTCTATGGGAATCGCAAAAATCGAGAACCCTCAATCGAACCCTTAAGATGTTTTCGGGTACTTTATGGGCGCATCCCAAAGTTACAGCTCGAGAACCATTAGTGGAAAACACAGTGTGATAGTACGTAGTAAAGAGTTGATTTTTCGGTAATAGTAAGGAAATCCGAAAGCTACAGATCGAGAACTCTAAATCAAACTCTTAAGATGGCGTCGGGTACATGTCAAAGGTTACGTGCTGTATCTATAAGTACACAGCTTTTCTATGGGAAAAAGCTAAAGATCGTGAATTCTTACTCGAATTCAAAAAGTTTATTCAAAACGAAAAACTTAAAGTAACACACCACTACGACTTTGGTGTACATGGTCGCGTGTAGTGTTTGTATCTATAGGCGTACATGCATCTTTTTTTATGGGAATCCCGAAGAGAACGAGAACCTTAAATCGAAAGCACAATCTAAGAAATAAAATAAAGAAATTGCCTGTAGCAGATACGACGCTAAAATAATTCTAAAAGTTTATTTTGTTTATGTTTAAACAAAACACTTAAGGTTACAACTAAAGGAACCCATAACGCCTTATAGAATTCTCAAGTAGGGAATGAGGTAGGAAGTATGGTAACCTAACACACCATAAGGAGCATTTAACAAATGTAGGCTGCTCAACTACTAAACTACACTAAACTTCTACAACATAACAGAGCATCTTATTTCCAGCAATACTCTAACTTTAAAATAAGTAATACCACCTTACCAGTCTCTCAGACAGACAAATGCGTTTAGGCACTTCAAAATACCCAGCATTGTGCAACATTCAAATGCTCTCTCTTTCCCTCGCTCTTTGTTCGCTTGTAGTACGTGTAGTATGCCCCCAATTTTTTAAGCGTTGCATATTCAAAGCCTCTGCCACACACATGGCCATACAAAGACACCACTTGAACCACATTCCCTTTGACGCATTGCGTTGTCAGTTGATAACAAAAAATGTTGGCGAAAAAAAAAAAAATATCAACCCAAAAAAAAAAGAAAATTCTCCAAAGAAAGCATACAAAGAACTCACAAAAGTTGACACGATTTTGCAGCACTTCAGTTGGAAAAATAAAAGGAAAAAAAATATATATTTATGAAATGAAAAGCTTTCAGCGGCAGCAAAAATCTGCCGCATTTACAGCACTCAACATACTTAGTTGCAAGCAGGCTGGCAGGATAAAGCGGGTAGGCTGGTTGGATCTCTCTAGCTCAACGCAGAGCAGCCGGATAAATTACATTTACAATTTGATTTGCTTATGTAAATTATGAAAATTGCCCACAAAAAAAGAAAATAATAAAAACCAAAAAACAAAAAAAAAAATAAAAGTAACCACAAGTAAGATTCGATTTGGCGGCTTAACGAAAATGCAGCAATCGAAATCAACAAAAACGAGAGAAAGCCAAAGTAAAAGCATTTTTTTCGACGACTGACGAATTGTGTATACTCTTAACTGCATATATCCAAAACGCAAAGATTGCATATTATTTAAATTTTACAAATCTTTAGGTCTTTAGGCACTTAGGTTTCATAATTCACTACTAAACTAATAATCGGTTATCAATTATATTGAGAAATATTTATCGATTATATTTATGTACAAAAAATTGTCTTGTAGACATTAACATAGCATGTATCGATACGTTGTTTTTTGATAGATTATCAACATCTAATTAGTTAGTAACTTCTTGACCACCTATAGGAATTATTCCGTTGAATCCATTTGAAATTCCTATTTTATATGTAACATATAATAAAAATATTGTTAATTCACTAATTTTTTAAAAATAGTTTAATTGTAAGGCATTTTTAATAAAATTTTAGAGTTACAGAAAAATAATGTGTTCACGGAATTCCCTAACCCCTAGATGGCAAGTTAACAAAAATAACGTTTCTTATAAATTTTTTATCAAAAAGTTAGCTTTGCTTCTTCCAAAAGATTTTGGCTGTTCGTGAAATACCCTTTATTTGGTGAGAACACAAGTAGAATTGGTTTACCCGTGCTGCTGAAGTAAGAAATTACATGTTCGTTTCATATCTTCTTCAAAATAACTATTATCGTTTTTGTACATTTAGAAGAAAACGCCTTTTTAAAAAAATTTTTTTTTCCATACCACAAAGAGAATGTCCGCTCTAAAAACTTTGTGATTTTTGTAAAGAAAACGTATTCGAAAACTGTAACTCAAAAGTTCAAAAATGATGATTCAAGTATTTTACATCGCAGAGTGCACGATAGCCATTGAAAAAGACATTTTCTTTTGCAACTTTTGAATATATAATATAATGTATTGTATAGAGGTTAGTCACTACAACTTTTTTAAACAGTTTATGGCAGTATTCAAACGGAGGTGCCTTTATTTAATAGAGATTTACTTAAAATATCGGCGTATTTTTTCAAGCGTTACCAGTGCTAGGCAAATTCCTAAGTTCAAAAACGTACGAAAAGCATACATCATATGGTAGAAGTTGCCTCTTTTCTCGAAAGGGTTTCCTTAAAAATAGTTATGAGATCACGCAGGTCTTAAAATTGTATTTCATGCATTTAAGCGTGCCAACAAAATTTGCTTTTGAATACTTTCGATTTAAGCGCTAACAGGAAACAGCTTTTGTTAGTGCTAGCGCCATCTAGTTGTACAGTTCTGCTGAAAATTTGATGTTTTTTTTCAATGCTTTTGCCGCACAACTCAATGGTTTTAGTAAGAGCAAAATTTTGATTCCTTAATAAAGTCACATCCATACAACTATGCCAATAATGTCTAAAATACGAGGTTACCCTGAAGTTCACAATTTAGCAAACATCTGTAACTCAAGAAGCAGCATTGGCTTATTTGGTATACTCTGGTGTCTGTAGGTCCCCAACATACACATCCAAGACCTATAGCCAAATAGCCTCATTGCATACCCTCGTAGCCCCTCCCATAGCCTACATGCCACATTTCAACAAAACTCTAACAAAACCCATATGACCGCTCAATCCACGATAGAGTATTAAAATTAAAGCAGAAAAAAAGAAATTGTTCATTGCTTGGGCCTGTAATTTGAAACAAATCAAATTTATTACAGAGACGCACAGACGCCAAATGATGTTGCAAGCATTCAACCAGAGAGAGAGAGAGAGAGAGGCGCAACCTTACAGACGCAACCACAACACACACACACACACACACGCGCACTTCGACATACATTGGCAATTTTCTGCGGCCAGATGCGTTGAGCATATAAAATGAGTTGAATATAGACAAAAATTCCCCCAAAAAGAATGCGTTGGGAGAGCGAGCGAAGACCGTAGCTTGAGCTTGGATGTGCACTCCAATCCATATTCTAATTAGATTTATTTTATAGCCGAAAATTTGTGGTAGAGATTTGCGAAATTTAAAAAATTTTTGAATTATGATCAACACAGCCCGACACAGCAGCCGTAAAAGGGGTGGCTGCTGGAACGAACTGCCTCTATGTTGTATGCTCTTAGATCCTTTGCCGCAGATAAACTGCAGAAAGCTGGCTCTAGGCAGCCACGTGAAAAATCAGTGAGTCATGCTGTATTAGTGGCTCATGCGGGCTGACATGCTTGCAGGACTACAGGCGACGCGTGTGTCAGATTTTCGATTTAGCACACACCAACCCAGCCGAACCAAGCTGACTCATTGACAAACTAAAAATTAGCCAGGACATGTCACCATACATAAAAAAAAAAAACGGAAACACAAGTAGCAAAGCAGCAGAAAAAAAGCGAAATCCTAAAAAGGAATTGCAAGTCTCATATTACATACAAGCAATTTGGCCAATAAACTGTCAGCAGACAGAAAAAAAATGCTCGAATTGGTTTGGTTTGGTTTATTGTTAGGCTAAAGTAAAAGATGCCAATGGATTTAGCAAGGACTCTGACATCGATTGAGAGCTGAATAATTCACAGGATACGCACAGCAGCACACACAGACATTGAGTGTATCTGTGTGTTTGTGTGCGTGCGGCTCGTCAGTCCCCAGGGCACGCACAATAAATAAGCCGAACATAGTGGTTGCCGCCATCAGTACCTGCATCTGGGGTTGATCGCCTTCTGTGCTGCTACCTTCTGGGTTAGGGTATTAACGGTGGTAGGTAGCTCTAGCGCAAGCCATGGTCCGCAACGAAAGAAGAAAAATTACGACAGCTGATTTATACTCCAAAAAGCATTGCATTTTCATTTTATCAAAGCAAATTCGACACTTGGGCATCGCAAATAATGCGTGGCAGTCTAATTAGATTAAGTTAATTTTGCTTTTATTAGCAATCAAGTTGGCAGTCCCAATGCCGCCAACGAGCAGAAGGCAGAGGAACAAACGTTTGCAGTTCGTTAAGTTTGGTAGCTCGAATTCTTAACTTTTTCGGTTAATAATTTGATTAGTGTATTCAATAAAGTCGTAAAGGGACTTGGAAGCAGGCTAAAAATCGTTCAAAAAGATTTCGGCACGAAAACAACTGGTGATGAACTAGTGAGATTGTGACAGTTTAAGTCCTTTGCTAAACAAGCTAGTGCTTATGTTTTGATAATAGCAAAAAAACAAAAACCAAAAAATTGGTTTAAGTGGTTTTCCAGTTTACAAGATTCAACAAGGCAAATTCTTAACTTTTTTTATCTGGAAAAACCACAACCATAAACTCTTCAGTTTCAAATTGTGTATATTTCAAGTAATTCCATAAATTTTACAGGCCTGAGATAATAATCATAAACTTCGTTAACTTTAGCGACATATGCAGCGGAGAGCTAAAAGCAACGTTTTATAAACAGACAAGTTGCTGTTTCCTTACATAAATTTCAAGAACAAAGAGATATGCCAAGTAAGTTGCTCTTTTTTATAGAACACCGAAAAATCGCATATCTGTTTATAAGAGCTAACAGTTCGAGGCTTCGGCATATTAACCACTTGAAAATAATTTTCTTCATTTCTAAGATGCTGGGTTGTACTCTAAGGAACGCAAAAGCGCTGGTCTCAATAAACGATATAGTATAGTTTATGTTCAATTATTACTCATTTTTTGTAATTTTAAGCAATCCTGAAGTGATATCAAAAATTTAAAATCATTCCGGAAGCTGAATTTTTCAACAACGACGGTCTCGAAATGAATCAAAAAAAAGTCAACCTAAGAGGGCAAAAAGATACAAGATAGATGAATAAAGTACAGTCTATTCAAAACATAAAAAAAATCATGAGGTGTGAAACAATAAAGTGCAGATCGATCACAACTCTTGAAAAATCATGTCCTCTGTTAGAGTGCAAATATACACATCTTGAGATTGAGTTAAGGTAGGCACGAATAATAACATATTTTTCGGCTGAATCATGAACACTGAACACTACTAAGATGAAGTCAATGCCAATTGACTTCATTTTTTAAGGATCTCTATTTACACCAGACGAAACCTTTCTCAAAAATCGCCACTTATCATAAGTAGCCGCAGTGCCATGGAGTGGATTCCACTGTGCTGATCCCACCCATTTTTCAGCATTAAATGTCAAGCGACAGAGTTGACAGTTCCCGCATTGCAACACTTATCATCAGGCTGCAAATGCGTTGGCAGCACTGTTTCCAGTGCGTGTGTGTGTGTGTTTGTGTGTCAGCTATGCGTGCTTGCAACAACAACAAATGTTTAATAATTTATGTGACACAACGATTGACAGGACACAGCATTGCGTCGTCCTCGGCTCAACTCTTTCACCTTTTCCAGCTTGTCATAAATTTACAATTACAAAATGCAGGTGAGTGAGTACACGACGCATACAACTCCGTATTTTTTTTTTTATTTTGTATTTTTAATTTAATAAATTAATAAAACAGCAACGTGACAACACTGGCAGTGGCATCAAAGTGCCAAAGTGTTGCCATTTGCATTTTTAATCGAGCTGGCAAACGCGTAAAAATAATTATCAACTGAATTGATGATGAGCTCGCCGCTACACGCAGTCAGAGACAGGGCGAGAGCACTTTTCAGTTTGCCCCGCCATGGTTTGCATCTGTAATTGAATTCTACAATTTATGTGTGGTCTGCGTGTGTGTGTGAGTAAGTGTGTACACACTTTCAGCTGACTTTCTTTTATGCGTTTCTAATGGCTTAAAACGGGAGACTGAAACAAATGTTTTCTTAGCTGAAATAAAAAAAAAAACCAAAAAGCGCCTATAAAATTTTCACTTTCAATTGCTGGTATGGGTAAAAAAATAAGAAAAATTTTATTCTAGAGAAACAAACTTTTAATTGCATAGCCGCAGGCGCAAAAGGAAAAACTTCTATGGAAAATGGTGGAAAAATGCCGAGTGTGTCTGTGTGTGTGTATGAGTGTATAAGTATCGTATAGAAGTAAATATGCATGCCAAAAACTCCAGCCAGCCGACAATTTATAAGTGCGGCAAAATTTTACTTTTCCTTTTGGCACACTTTGGATTGTTGCACAATGGGCGGCGGCATGCGCTTCCTGGTGGGGGCGCGCAAATGCCGCACCTGGGCGTACTTAACCCCAATTACGGGCACAGACAGTCAGGCTGGCCGCCTGCTAGCTGCGAGTCTATGGGGAACTAGCTTTTGCAGTAGTTAAAATATTTAAGCAACAACAACTACAACTTCTCAATGGCTCCAAGTAAACAAAAAACAAAAATTTGAGACAGGTGGAACCATTCGACGTTATAATACTGTAACTTGTGCCAATGAATAAAAATAATATACATATTTTTTGAATAAAAGATGGCTCCATGTTATCCATGTTACAATTAGAAGTAACTTTTAAATTGCTTTATCTAAATTTCCAGCTATTGCTGTACCAAAGTGGTAATGGAACAAGTTAGGCGTCATCTGCACAATTCTACCATCAATCGGCAACAACATGCCAAATCGTACAATGTTGGTCTCTAGTTACAATAGTTTCCAATATATAGGGAGCCCCCTAAAAACTAACTTGCATATTGACCAAGACTTTATCTACATTTCCAGCTGCTGCTGTACCAAAGTGGTAATGGAACAAGTTAGGCGTTATCTGCACAATTCTACCATCAATCGGCAACAACATGCCAAATCGTACAATGTTGGTCTCTAGTTACAATAGTTTCTAATATATAGAGAGCCACCTAAAAACTAACTTGCATATTGACCAAGACTTTATCTACATTTCCAGCTGTTGCTGTACCAATGTGGTAATGGTACAAGTTAGGCGTCATCTGTAAAATTCTACCATCAATGAGCAACAACATGTCAAATCGAACAATGTAGTTTCTCTCTATTCTCTATTCTCACTAATGTAGATTCTGTCTATCTCCAAGTGTTCACACAGAGGCTTGCGTCTTTTCTCAGCTCTTCAGCAACTACTCTACGAAGCCCACCACTCGCTCTACTACATGCTTACAGCCAGTTCATCTATACGAATGAAATGGAGCACTCCAAGAAGTAACTTCCAAATTTCCCAAGGCTTTGCCTACATTTCGGACTGTAGCTGAAACAAAGTGGAAATGGAACAAGTTAGGCATCATCTGTAAAATTCTACCGTCAATGAGCAACAACATGCCAAATCGTACAATGCAGTTTCTCTCTATTCTCTATTCTCTATTCTCTCTAATGTAAATTCTCTTTATCTCTAAGTGTTCACACAGAGGCTTGCGTCTTTTCTCAGCTCTTCAGCAACTACTCTACGAAGCTAACCACTCGCTCTACTACGAATACGAATGAAATGGAGCACTCCAAGAAGTAACTTCCAAATTGCCCAAGGCTTTGCCTACATTTCGGACTGTAGCTGAAACAAAGTGGAAATGGAACAAGTTAGGCAGCATCTGTTACATTCTACCATCAATAACATGCCAAATCGTATAATGCAGCTCTCTAACTGCAATAGTTTCTAAGAACTAAGTGTACATACAGAGACATCCAGCTTCAGTTTTTCCTCAGCACCCAATCTACTTACCCTACCTACTTCGCTCTGCCACATCCTTACAGCCACTTCGTCTATACCCTTCATTGCACATTGTGTAGTGTACCAAATACGTTGGTAAAATGCAGCAGAAATATGCGAGTAAGATGAAATGTTGCCGCAGGCATTAAAATAATAAGGATAAGGAAGCGGTTGTTAACCACGAAACCGCTCAAAAAATGAATTCATTCATTCAGCGACCGAGAGACAGTCGGAAAAACGTTGCATGAGTAACTTACGGCACACGGCCGGACCCGTTCGTAACCCGTGAGCCAAACGCCCAATGTTCATTATATGCTTCCTGTTTGCATAAGCCTTAACCATACCAAAAAACCTTTCCTAGCGCCTGGTAGGAGCGAAACTTAAAAGCTAGTCGTAGTTCTCGCTCTCACAGGAGGTGTAATTGTTCTTATGCACACACTCGCTCGCTCTCTCTCTCTCTCTATTTCTCTCTTGTTTGTTGCGGCCATTGTGCGCTCAACCGTGTGCTGAGTCTTAAATTTGGAAAGTTTCAGTATTGCTCGGGGCTATTGACAATATACATATACTGCATACTTTATGTATATTGTAGATATATAAAGGATAAAAAGTGTAAATAAAAGTGAAATTGCAGTGTAAGATTTTTAATTATGCAGCAGCTTTGGTTGGCTGCTTTGCAAATACCAGAAAATATTATGGGCTACCAATTACTTCAACAAAGTGGTTGAGAATGGAATGGCGGCCAGTGGAACTGCTTTTGGGAAATCACTAGAAAATGGTTGGCTAAGAATTTCAATTTGTAGAGATTTATTGAATTATATGCGTTTGTTGGTTTTTACATAAGAGTAAAGATATGAAGTAAGATTTTATAATTGTTAATAAATGTTGAACAATTTTTAGTCAGATTAGGCATACTGACTTATCTAAGAAAATTGTTTCCAAACCAACTTTTGGACGTAATCTAGAAAGCTTTTGATGTACATAATTCAAATTATTTGGTAACAACGATTAATACAAAAGCAGGTAGAATGTTGAGGAATTCAATAAAAACACTATTCTTCCAAAACACTATTTTAAATATTTAAAATTATTAATTATCTACATAAAATTAAATAAATATATTCTCATTGACTATGGTTATAGCTCCTAAGGCGAAGAATGGAGATTTATCTATTATCTATATATATCTTGATAAGAGTACCAGTGGTGCTGGAAAAAATCGAACCACCGAGATGATATCCTAAAATATTGCAAATAGGGAGCTATTCCATGAATTCTTCATTTGGATAAGTAAGAAAATTAACCAAGAAATCTAATTGGTTTCCAAAGATAAGCGAATCCTTGCAAATGTATTTTTTTTTTAAATAAAGTCTATTGCAATATTTGCGGATAGTTTCTTAATGGCATGCTGTTGTAGTAAAGCTTCCAATTTGAGCAAGTAAGAGCCAAACTGATATTCCGGCAAATAAATTCACTGGGATTCGTTAGCTCCAACTGATTCAGCATCTACTTGTAGATGACATAGAAATTGGTTTCTTATTTTAAGTTATTCATTAAGTCAAAGTTCTTCATAATACTGATCTATTCTTTATTATTATTTAGAGTTGGCATAGCAAGCAAAAGAATTCGTAAGTAAATCTCTGCTAATTAAAGACTCAGCTGTACAAATTCGTCTAACAACAGTAGTTCCCTGTTCTCTTCGAACAGCTATTAATAGAGATATCTTCAACGCTTTCTTGGGAGCTTTGACAGT
Source organism: Chymomyza procnemis (assembly GCA_035046065.1). NCBI lineage: Eukaryota > Metazoa > Arthropoda > Insecta > Diptera > Drosophilidae > Chymomyza > Chymomyza procnemis. Next base: position 4,764,004 of record JAWNOJ010000026.1, read on the forward strand.
CAATTTCATCTTTGGAGCGATGACAGCATGGTCGGGAGCAAAACATATTTCTAAATCACTTAAACGTACTAAACACTTTTTATGAGTTGAAGTTTTTTTTGGGTAATTCTATTCTCTTGCAGAATCGTAGTTGTCTTAGAATTGCTTAATAAGCTTTCACTTAATTTTTTAGTTACGTATTTTCAACATCTATTTTACTTTGAAGTCAACAAAAACTACAATTTCTTTATAGCTTGAAACTTCGGATTAAAGTGACCAATTTTGACTTAAAGAAAATAGAACTAGATAACACTTACATGTGTCCCACATTTTGTTTGACAAAACTAGGGATTTCAAGAAAAATGAGCTATATCCGAAGAACATAATGACTTACCTGCAAATAGAAGAAAATAATGAGAAATTAGTAAGTAATTATTGTATATTGTATAAAAATGCAATTTTTTTACCCCAGCTAAGAAATTTTTATCATCAATAGCCAAAATAGTCATCATCTTTTGGTAGATTATTAAATAAAGAGTTGTAAGTGAGGACTATAGTTAGCGACAATTATGGTCAGCATAAAAGCCATTCAAACTCTCAATTTAACTCTGTTCCTTTCAGTTGTAATACTCAACGTTTTGCGACCATTGTCCAGCTTAACTGCCGGCTATTGTTGACTGTACTTCGTTATTAGCTAATTTAGCTGATTAGCCTTTTAGCCTTATTGCCAGCCTCGAGGGAGACACAATCTGAGACACACTCCCAATGAAATATATTTTTAATCTAGACAAAAATTCGAATCCAAAACAATACGCACCGGTGCCTCATTATTTAGGCAAATGTACAGTCATTAACTTTATAAAACGTTTGGTTTGGTCGCAGCATCAGGGTGTCAAAAAGTCAGCGAGCAACCAGGGCTACCTACCACTTGTGTGAGGGAAAAAATTAAGTGAAACAACATCAAATTGACAAATGCGGCCACTTAATATGCTACAGGCTGATCGTGATGCCAAATGTTAAAACATTTTGCTGTTATTTTTCTTATGCCAAAAATACAAACTAATTAATTTGATAAACGTTTCGAGGTGGCAAGGGACGCCCACACGGCTTTCACCAAGAACAACAACAGCAAAAAACAAAAAAAAAAAAAAAAAAATGTAGTATAAGTTTTGGAGCGACAGACGCATTGTATTTTATAAGATTTTATAAAAATTTAATTTCGACAAGGAATGTTGCAACAACAAGAAGACAATGGGGGAGCAAGCGCAACATTAATGTCAACACGAGGCGGCAATTACTCAATGTTGCGTCTCGCAGGTCTGACTGAAATGAAATGGAATGAAATAAAATAAAATGAGACAGGCGGGACGCACAGAACAGAAACAGGCGCAAGTGACTCGACTTATTGTGAGAATGAATGAGTAAGTGAATGAGTGACTGAAGCTGAGTGACTGTGACTGCGTTTGGGACTGGGACTGGGACTGGGAAAGGGAGTGGGTCTGCGCCTGGGCCTGGGCCTGGTGGTACTGCGACTGTAACTTCTTCCTACATTTGTTGTTGTGTGGAGAATTTTTGCATTTTGTTTGAATTATTGCCTTCATTAAGATTTCGTTGTTGATTTTATTTATTTTTATACACTATAAACAAGGAATTGAGGCTATATGACAGAAGTGAGCAGACAGAGCAAAAACTCTGGCTATCAAAACACTTGTCTTATTGTTTCGCAGAAACAGGAAAAAATGGTGGCAACATTAAGCAATCTTGTGTTTATAAACACGTTAAGCTTAGGGACTTTTGAATCTACAGTTAACTAATTTTACTAAGAGATACGATTAGGTATATATCTAAGTTATATAATATCTTTTTCCGCCATTTATCATCATCTTTCGATTATAAACGTATTACTTCCTCTAACATCGTGTATCCGCCATTTACCATCATCTTTTGATTATTAACGTATTACTTCCTCTAACATCGTGTATCATGTATCGTAAGGATTTTCGTAATCTGCTTGAATACTTTGTCAGCGTGTGTCGTCTACTTTCATCTTTTGCCATCTTTGACCATCTTGCTTGAGCTATCATCTTTATTTCTACATAGTCAAATTTTATCAACTATATTTTATAAATTTTTTCTTTTCCACACCTATCGGTGTTTTTTGTAATCTAAATCTATACTTAGCTTGTTTCATTTTCCTTCATATATTGTCATCTTTACTCATATGTGATCATCTTGCTTGATTTATCAATTATATTTCTACATATCACATTTTCTCTGCTCGCTACCTATTGCTGTATTTTTTTAATATAATTCTATACTTAGTCAACTTGTTGCGTCTTCCTTCATCTTTTTTCATCTTCGTCCATCATCTGGTCATCTTGCTTCATCTAACATAATTTCACTGCTCGTTAACTGTCGTCTTGTTTTGTAATCTTTTTCAATACTTAGTCAGCTTGTTTCTTCTTCCTTTTCTTTTGCCCTCGATCGTCATCTATACTAATTTTACTTGATCTGACATGATTTTGCTTTCTACATAGCCGTACTTCGTAGTCATACCGAACTATCATACAAATCTTTGATCTTTATATTTCATCTTCATCGTCATCTTCATTAAAATCGACACTTTCTAAATGCAATTTTTTTCCTATAGCTATTATAAATAAAAAAGAGCCTTAATTCAAAGAATATGTTTTTAGTCTGCATTATTTTCGAGCTTTTATAAATTTGAAGCTACACACATCATTTTATTCTCGACGTCGGTGAAATAGCTCTTAGCAAACCTAAAAGCAAAAATTATTACTTGCAAGAGACAAAATTCAACTTCCGCCCCTTTATCTGTATAATGTTCACATGCATTTTATGCAAATTACAAAGAATCACAGCTTGATATGAAGAGCATCCCAAAGTCAGCTTGCCTAAAATTTATTTTTCAACATTTTGTACCTTGTTCATTCGCTTGTCACACTCTGAGCGACAGCGTCAACGTCACGCTACCGTTGTTGTTGTTGTTTACTTGTGCCCATATACCCTCCCATACCTGCAACTAGCATCGAAGTACACTCCCCCAATTTTCAGGTTACCCGGGAAAGGTACGAGGTATACACAACGACTGCACTTGACAATATATTTCATTGTACCTACGCACAAACTTCACGTCTTCCAGACTTCCCCCATAGATGATGACGCAGACCAAGGCAAAGACGACAATATATTTGGCTTATTTTTAGCTTAATTGTGAATGAAGTTGCCGGCTTCATTGCCATGTGTTGACATCTTTAAGTGCGTGTGAGTGTGTGTATCTTGTGGGTTTAATTGTGCGAAATTTATTCATATGGAAAATTTGCCAGACTGTAGCAAACATTAAAGTCATAATTATGAGAATTTGTAGAAAATTGCGGTCGTTTCTATTTACTTAGCTGGCAACATATTGTAAATAAGTTGGCAAACTATATATACTATGTGGTAGTCCCTTGAGGTAAGTTGGCTTAGATAAAGAAGAAATCCCTTTAAAGTGCATTTTGGGGAGCAAACAAAGACATGGTAGGTTGGCAAGACTAATTTGCTTAAAACATAAATAACTTAATGAAAATGCCTTAGTTAGCTCAACAATCGACTGATTTATTGAGATAATTATGTTTTATGACTTACAGACCATAGGGAGCGGAAAATGTTGCACTACCATGACATTAATTGGAAGAAACTTAAAGAGTTTAACTTATGAATAGGTAGCTGGGACTTGCTTGATGAATGAGATGATTTTTTAACGTTTTCCAGGTCAAAATCAAGTGGCGGATGCAAAGATGATGGAAAATAAGACTGCAAGCTTTACGATTGAAGTTCCAGATGCAAAGATGATGCAAAATAAAACAGCAAACTTTACGATTGAAGTTCCAGATGCAAAGATGATGCAAAATAAAACTGCAAACTGCAGAATTAAAGATGATTAGAGATAAGAAACCGAGATGATGAAGAAACCAGAGCGCGATTAAAATCAAAACTGCAGAATTAAAGATGATTAAAGATTAGATACTGAGATTTTTGAAAAACAAACTGCAACTTCTCAGAGCGCGATGAAAGTCAAAACTGTAAATTTGCAGATGATGAGAAATCAAAAACTGCGATTAATATTAAAATTGCACAATTAAAGATAACCGAAACTATATCTAGCGTGATAAATTATTGGCATAAAATGGAATATATACAAGACTCTGCATTTAAACTTTTTTAAGTTAGCGAGTAAAAAAGATGAAAAACTTAAATTCTTAAAATTTTATTTATTACCGTCAATAGAGCCCAGCGAAGCGTTAAGCTGCTCAAACGCTCATTGAATTCAAGTTTGCAACAATTAACAAAATTCTTTGCATCTACAAAAGCCGCAAGCCACACAACTAAAATTACGAAAAACTTGAAGAAAGCGATTAAGATACTAACAAGTAAGCAAATTCATTAACTGCAAGTTAGTTGAAGCTTTAAAACGCACATTAAGAAAATGGCGACTTGAGATGCAAAATATATATTTTATTCTTTAGATAACTTTTGCATAAACGCAAAATGCACTTAAGAAAATGCCACAAAGGGAGCTCGAGTCAGAGTTAGGACTGCAGACCGCTGCTGCTGAGCTACCCATTAAGCCACTCATAACCCAGATAGTTCAACACTTGAGAGCAAAAAACAATAAGTTGAAATTCAACAATGTCGAGTAGCACGACGATAATGATAATCATGATGTTGCTGTTGAAGATGATGATGTTATTGTGGCAGATGATGTTAAAGATGATGATAATAAGCTTGACTATGACTACAGCAAGTATGACGATGACGATGATGTTGATGATGATGATGATGTTGATAGCGGGAGCTTGTGGGTCGTAGTACTTATGCCAAATGCGTTTGCGATTTGTGTCAATAAACGCAACAGCAAAAAACAGCTCTTCCTACAACAACAACAGCAGAGTCAACAATAACAACAATTGCCATACCAACAACAACTGCAACAACAATAGCAAAAACGTCAGCAAAGAAAGAAATTTCTATTATCTGTGCAAAGTGTGCGCGAAATTGGAAATTTCAGGCTGACGCAATGCAATCTACTCTGCTCGCTCCACCTCACTCTTGTCCTAGACCTACGACTCTCGCTCTTCATATCTCTTCACAGACTCTCGTGCCATTTCGCTCGTTCTAAATTTTCATAGCCATGGCAGTTGATAAACTCTAATATGACATTGTCGAGCTGTTGTAGTAGTTGTCCCCCCCACAACAGCTACAACAACAACGATAACGATAACAAAAACAGCAACAACTAGTGCAGCAGGGTTGTCAATGCGCCTTGGCTTATGCTATCATTTTGTAAAATTGCATTGCTTCTGGAGTTGCCGCTACTTCTGCTGATGCAGCGTGTTATTACACAAGGGCATAAATGATATAAGATAGACAGATACAGAAGATAGATATATATATATATATAAAGCTACATAGCATATATGTGTCCTATGGACTACTATCTACTAACTGACAGTCAGCTGCAATGTGGTTCTACTTTTTTATTTTTGGGATACCCTACATTGGGTGGTATTTGTGGGATTTCACTTATTGAAACTTTAATAAAACAAAAGATATAAATATGAGAGCAACAAAATATTGACAGTACAGATAATAAAGGAAACTTTCTTAGGTGGAGATGATTAAGCTTAAAGTGTTTACTATTTTCTACAGCATAACCATACTTTCAGAAAACAAGAAAATATATGCAGTTGATGAATTTTTTACGAGTTTATAACGAAGAAAAAAATCATTTCTGGTTTTTATGTCTTACTTAAGTCAAAAAGATATATATTGAAAAGTGTTCATCTTTGGATAACTTGCCAAAGATTTGTTGACGAAGATGATGCTCGATAGCTATCCACCCTCTGCATTCGCCGTTAAGCAGTCAAAGCTAATTAGTTTGATTTCTTCAGTTAAGCAAAACGTATTTAGAATAACCAAAGTATAAGTTTTGAGATGTTGAATGAATAACTTCCCAGCTTCATATTCGTCAGCTTTCTACAACTTAAATCGAACAGCAAGTGGGCAATGTAAAATAATTTTTTTCTTACGTCAAATAAACTGACAGAGCATAACTCTATGCAGAATGACATCTTCTATCTACTACCCAATCGATAACTTCGAATAGCCTACAATTCACCGAAAATAATGAACAACTTTCTAAAGCCTTCATCTGACGTAAGTCCTATATCAAATTATGTTTCTGCATTTGAGCAAAATTTAAAAAAAAATCTGCCTGCTTAAGTCTTGAATTAATGAGAGATGATAAAAATTATTCTTTCCAATATGAATAGCTCTTAATTAAACATGCAAAAAGCATATTACCGAAGGAATGCAAGTGCAACAATGCATCGTATAAACCGCAGCGAAAAACTTTCCAAGTTATCATAATAGAAATAATTAAAAGAATCGGTGGTCAATTGATAATATAAAGTAAAGTAAAGATGATGGTCAACTGATAGTATAAAGTTAAGTAAAGATGATGAGCAAAAACAATTCTAAGGCTCCAAAGGAAATTGCTTCATCCAATTAAAACCCAAATACTTTCAAAACTTACGAATGCTATATTATCTGTATTTTGATAAAAATTAATCTGTAGATTCATGTCTGGCCGCATAGCCTTAGCCATGGATTTGTTTAAGACAAAGACGAACGAGTTTTTATTAAAGCGTCACCAATAGTTATGATTCTACAGCCATTGCCTTAGTCAGGTTGTAAGAATATAAATCGAAAAAAATTTCTAAAAAGAAGAATCTGCTTTTTCATTGAGCATATATTGTTATGGAATCTTTAGATTTCAATTATTGCAGTCGCAAAACTTTCTATATTTGAAATTATGGAACTAGCAACAACTCAATCTGATAAATCGATAAATTCCCAAATCATCTTCAATGATTCTTAGTTACATTTTGCTTTTATAATGTAAATTTTGCTCAACCAACATTTTTATCTTTCATGAATGCGCATCTTAGAGCATCTGATAGTCAACGCTACTCCCACTGCTAACCACTCCAAACAACTCCCCTCGTAATTCCTTTTCCGCCCGCTTTACGTTGCCGCAACAAGTTTACAAACACATTGCGGTTTGACTCAAAAGTCAATTACCATTTTAACTGGCAGTCGCTTGGTTTGATCCCCAGCTCTTGAATTACATCTCGGAATGATGGGTGGCAGTACATGAGCTTTGGGTTATGGGATAATGCTACCTACTCCTACAGCTACTAGTGCAGTCCATATGTCAGTCAATCAAACGATAATCGATTTCGTCTGACTGACTGTATGTTTGGTCTGTTGCTTGAGGTTAACAAATATTGCGCGGCTTTGGCTGGCGCCTCCTTCAATTGCGTGTAACTCTGTAACTCTCATCAAACCCTTGAACGCGTATAGTCAATCTCTTCGAAATCAGCGCTGTACCCTCTCCAATAACCTGCTCCGCCGCATCCCATTCCCCCCGGCCCTACATAACTAGTGTGGTGAAAATTTTTACGCACAATTTTGCTTGGCAAGTTCGCAGGCAACAAACAGCATTGCGAAATTGAATGTAAATATTTATTTTCATTTGAAAACACACACACAGATACTCGCACACACTCTTAATCACACACAGATACTCACTCACACACACACACACGTACACCTACTCAGTTACAAATAGATATGTGAAATTTGTTTCTCGATATAATTAGAGAATGTCTGTGGCTTTGATTGCTTTTGGGTCGCTCGCTGCAAATGATAAGCAAGTTTGCATAGATTTGCAGTTTATTTTTCATCTCTCGAATTTATTTGCACATGCAAATTGTTAGTTTGCCTTAAGCCATCAGACTTTTACTCATTCCGAGAGATTATTTTTGAAAGCCATTAGATTTTAATAAAGTTTTTTTTTTCGCAATGCTCTAGCAAAAGGAATATTACATTTGTCTAAAGGTTTGACATGGCTGGAATGCAAATGTAATTATTAAATGCAGTAAAGACATGGTTTGTTTTGAAAAATGTTATGGATTTTTATGGACTTTAATTGATTTTGTAGAACGTCTAGTCAATTCAAGATGTTGAAGTAGAGTTGTAAGAAAAATTTGTTACCAACTTACTGTATCCTTTAAAGTTTATCAAGTAGACTCTTTTTGCAAACTCACTAATCCTCCGTCACCTACCATTATCTTTTAGTACTAATAATTATTTTTTGCTATATATTGTCATAACCATATTTTTCATGCATTGCTTAGTTATGTAACGATCTTCTTAATTAAGCCTAGATATACCGTCATCTTTCGTAGTGTATTGCAATTTGTCATCGTACAACTTCAGTTTTCGTCAACAATCGTCGCAGCTCGGCATCTATTTCTCTCTACCTTCATAATTTGTTTCTCGATTTTGAATTATAATTTATTGTCATCTGTCGTCATAAGTGGTCAGCTTATTATATCATATTTTTATTTTTATTATCCATTATCATATTTTGCCATATGTGGTCATCTTTCCTTATATCATCATCTAATGGAATCTATTATTTTTTTTTTTATTATTCATATTTCGATATTTAGTGTCATCTTTGCTTATATCATCATCTAATGCAATCTGTCATCTTTCTAATTCTATTGTCTTTTACCCAATTTTTTCTTATTTTTGATAAGTCGTTGTCATCTTCATTTCATTACAAAATATCACCATATGTCGCAAATCGTAGTTTTCATCATATTACAACATTTTTCGTCAACTATCGGCATCTTTCATCCTCTATCTTCAAAATTCCTCACTTGATTTTGATAGATATATTTCATTATACATTATCACCTTAGATCATCTTGATCGCGTTTCTTAATATTTCATCATCCATTATCACCTTAGGTCATCGTAATCGTCTTTCGTAATATTTCATCATTTAATAAAACTGTCATATTTCTTATCAAACGATCATCTTTCCATATTCGTTTCATCTATCTGATTCTTTTATTTTTAATCGCCAAAGTTCCTCTTCTTCTGGCTTTTACCCCATTTTTTTATTCTTGATAAATCATCCTCTTCACAAATTGATCACAAATATTACTACCATCATCATATATCTGTAACTTTATTTATCGCCAGGTTTGCCACATTTTGTCTTCTATCTTCATAATTGCCCACGTGATTTTGATATTCAGCTATCATCTTTCTTAACAAACCGTCGGCTTTTGTCACCATTGTGATTTTTCTATATCCTTTGTCGTTTATCTGAGACTTCAAATATTCCTCTTCTTTTGTCTTTTAATATTTTTTTTTTAACTTTTCCTATTTTCAATAAGTCATCGACATCTTTCATTCATAATAAATATATCTCCTTGTACCAAAATCACACGTCGTTTAGCGCAATTTTCATCTCAGTTTCGTAGTAACCGCTACTTTTCGTTTTCATAAGTCATCTATTGTCATCTTCATCTATCGTCATGGTCGTACTTTGTCTTCTTTCTGCATTTAACATTATCTGTTGTAATCTTGCGTCATCTTTCACTCTATACATGCTTTTGCTTCATAGTTCACTTACATAATTTGCATACAATGTATCAATGTTCGAAATGAAAATTGTAAAGATTCTGAACAACAGTTCATCAAACCAAATGAATGCATAATGAAAAAGGACTACATGTTGTAGGGACAAAAAAAAACGCATGATCTCAAATTTCCATCAAGACAAGCTGTTGAAAAATGCTTATTAATTTCTTGTTGAAATAAATGTTTGACAGATTTTATTTTACAGTACAGTTGGCCGAAAGAGCATTTCGAAGTAATTGCTTTTGTTTAGAAAGCAATTATTGCAACAAAAGTGAAATACGAGTAAATCTAAGCTGTGGCAACCAATAAACAGAATTTATTTGCACTTCCAAAAGAATAAGCTTCCGCACTTTTGTCTTCCAAGTGAGTTGATTGAAAAAGTGCATTCGAAAGCTGAATGAAACTTGGAAGCAAATTCCCATAATACCCAACACAAAACGTTTGCAAACAATAATAATAATTTATGATTTCTCTCGCTGTTATGGAACGCGTGCTGTGGATGATTAGAGGGCGTCAACCTATTCATAATTGAATTTCCATGTTATTTTTATACTTTGTTTTTGCGGTTAGTTTTTAAAAGTGTTTAAAAAACACAACACGCAACCGAAAATTGCTACGTAAACAGAACTGGCCCGGGGTTCAAGTTGGCCACTTGCTTTGCACTGCGCTACCCCGCCCGCACACACCGAGTGCGGCACATTGTCCTTGCTGGGGTTTATCCTCACACACCGGGGTTTGTCTCTCGTTTTTGACTTGTTTTTAATAACATAATTGAAAAATGAGTGAGCGCCAGCGTCGCTGCGCATTGTTTTTTTTTTTATTTTTTTTTGTTTTCGAGTAGAAAAGTGGCATGCAACAGCAGCAATGCTGTGGGGGTATGTTAAAAATGGCAGCTGGCTTTGATTACCACAAAACGCACACGTGACGCAGTTCGTATGGGGTTGAGTTACGATGGCATGACGGTGTCGTTGTCGTCGTTTGCGTGTTACGCCTTGCTACGCCGCCTTGTTAACATGCGTTTGTCCTTTGTTGCAATGTGGCACGTTGTGTGCAGCAGCTAAATGCGGCACTGCACAAGGCACAAGGCACAACAGCAACAACAAATATAATGGGCGTACTTATTACCGTAAATCAATAAAGCAAATACACTGTCATTTGACGCAATTGAAAAATGTTGGCTCGTAATTAACTGCAATTTCCTCATCGATGTTGTCTGCCTCTGTGCGCTTTCCCGTTCCCCATATCAGATATCTTTATTTGCCGTTAAATTCTTTTTCCTGCTGCTGCGGCTGCTCATCATCATCAGCAACATCATCATCATCTGTGATTCTTTTTTTATTTGATTGCTATTTCTGTTGTATCTGTTGCGCTGCTCTGTTTCATCTCTGTCATCTGCTGCGAAATTATTGTGCGTTGGCAATTTCAGTTGTCCATCGCCTCCAACTGACTGCACTCTTCGTGCTGTCTTTGACCACCACGCCCTGCCATCCTCCTCCTACCACATTGCTAACGTGAATAATGAGCATTCCTTTTGGCACGGCAAGGGCACAAAATTGAAACTATTTTGCATAGCATTTCAAGTATTTTAATTTGAATTTCTTTCTTTCGCAAGTGATCAGCCATGATGATGCTGCTGCTACCAAGCCAAACAAACAAACGCACCAAACGAGTCAAAACCACGACACTGCAGCAGGCGCAGGCGGGCGCAGTTGATAGCCTCCAACAACCATAATGGCGTTTTCAGTTCCTGGTTTGATGGTCCATAGCGGAGCTACTACTACTACTACTACTGCTGCTGCTGCTGCTCCAAAGGCAACATTAACGATAATTGTTGTAGTTAGTACTTTTGAATTTATAATGTGCTTCATTTATTTGCACTACGTTTCTTTTCTTCTACGCTCTCCCTCGATTTATTTTTGTTTATATATCGCAGTTTTTTATCTGACGTTCTTCGCTTCTTTTTTTTTTGACATTCTACTTTTTGGTTTGCATAATGAAAAATTTCTGTACATATTTCTAATGATTCAAACGCTGATTATGCATTTTTAATGCCAAATGCTTTAAGCGTTGATTGCAGTCAGTTTAAGCTGCCATAAATATACTAAGTATCTGGCAATAAAATTCTACTATAATAAAAGATTTATTTGAAAGAAAGCATAATGCGAGCGGAAATCAAGTTATTTATTTGAAAGAATATTAAAAGCAATTGGATTGGTTTGTTTTGCAAGTGAAAGAGAGGTATTTTTAGGGCGCACATTATCTGACTTTCTTATGCCAAACAATTGGCTAACAATTCTTTCTTAAAGCTACAGTGGCGGGTAGGGCAAAAGATGAAGTATATATGTGCACGCATGTTTTTAATTTCAAAGTTTTTTAAACAATCTGAAAGATTTATTTTTTGCAAGGTCTCTATAAGATGCGTGCACATTATCCGACTTTCTTTTAGCTAAAATGGGGATTAGGCAATAGATGATGTACATATGTTCACTCTTGTTCATAATTTCAAAGTTCTTAAAAGCATTTGGTTCATTTATTTTCAGATCATACGATGTCTTTTTAAGGCGCACATCATCTCACTTTCTTATGCCAAAACTAACTTTCTTAAAGCTACAGTGTGTATAAGGCAATAGATGACAAATATATATTTATGTTCATTCTTCTTACTTATTTCAAAGAATCTTTTTCTACTATTTTTTTGCTTCGGATTATACGATAAGGACTTGCTTCTTAGCTAGGGTGGTAATTGGGCAATAGTTGATGTATCTATGTTCATTCATCATCGTTTTTCAAGGAATCTGTTTATTTTATTTAGGCCTAATATAACTATCTAAGTAAATAAGACACATATTATCATTCTACGTTCTTCTTGTTATGTCTTGTAACTACTCGTAAAGCCATGGTTCTTTGGCAAAATTACAATTAAGGCTTATATCTCTTTAGAAATAAAATGTTGTTAAAATTCATTACAGTTTGCTTTCTGAACGTCATAAGTGAACCTTTTTCAAACAAGTTTGCTGCTATACCAATCAAGCCAAGTTTATAACGCCCAGACTAGCATCGCTTATTTTCTCCACATTAGCTTTAGAAGAGAATGTATCTACCTCTAGGTGAAAGAACTTCTATTAAGATGAAGCTCTGAGTTGGCCTTCTCCTAATTTCAATAATAGAAAGAGTCAACTCACATAATCTATATAGAGACAGCAACTATCTAACGAGATTTTGTCAACAGAAGACAGTAGAGCGTTGAGCCACTTACACTTGTCAGGCAGGGTAAGGTGCTCAGCCATCATCTTTTCGTAAGTGATTTTCCAATGAGATAAATTGTACGGATGTCTGAGCAGTTCTCAATGACTTTCAAACACCTCTACAACTTGTTTCTCGACAACTACAAATTGTTTGATTTTATATCAGCAAATTTTTTGCAAAAACTTTAACTACAATTAAGACTTTACTAATTGCCTGCAGACACACTCAAAATCTCTGTAGTCTCTTGCAGTAATTCGATATACAATATGTTCGGCAGGGAGACGAGTCGAAAAAAATATCATATCAATGGAGAACGTTTGCAATCAACAGTAGCTCCATTTGAAGTCAAACAAATTGACGTGCCGACATATTGACTAATAGACCAATAGAACACTGCAACTGCAGCAACAACAGCAACAACAAAAATCATGCAACATGCAACAAATCCAACAACAACAACAAAACATGACCACCAAACAAATTGCAAACTTGTGCCAAAATGATAGACAAATGCCAATGTTGAACATGAAACGAACAAGAGAATGCAACGGAATGACAGCATAGATGACGGCATGTTTGGTGGGGGCGGGCGCGTTACTGCACCCTCTCTATAGGTATGACTACCGTTGCACAAAGTGTACGAACATTGCGCGCTTTATTGTAAAAATTGCATAAATAAATCATGTTCTAATATTGCACTTGCCCTTGCAACAATCTGTCAAAAACGTTGTTGGGGAAGGCAAGCAGCAAAGGGTTGCAACAACCCAAAAAAAGAACACACACACACACACACATACACTCAACGTTGCACGAAACGAAAGAACGTTAGCGAGAAAAACGTAGCAGCTTCATGTGGCAGCCACCAAAATGTTAGATAGACAATGGCAAAACAGTTTGCCACATTGACGGCAACATGGCGTGAATGAGTGCGCACAAAATGGCGTTTAAAGTCATAAGCAGCGCCATCAAAACGAACACCAATAACAGCAAATAGTACAAGAGATAAGGGACAGGTTTAACTCAGCAGGCACTTTTAGGCAGTCGAATGTCAGATGCTCTTTTTTTTAATGATGATGATCGCTTTTCCAGAAAGATTGCTAATCAAATCGAATACTCTGTTATGGGTTGTGCTTCCGTCATCTTAAGAGATACTTTTGGGATCAGTTTGAAATAAGTCTATTTTGCAGATTGGCTTTGGGTACATCATAGTCTGCTGTGGCTAAGCCATCTAGAAAAACATTTTAGTGAGATTACAGTGGCAAGATGATTGCTAGCATTAATTTAATAGATATCTTTAGAAAGATGCAAACATCTTTCAGAGATGATGAAAAAAAAAAGAAATCAATATGTCTTGTGAGATTGTATTATTATTGTATATTGATAGCGTCAATCATCTTCAAAGAATTTGTAAGAAGTAGAGAACTATTTGTGCCAAAACTTAATTTTTATGTACATCTATTTGAGGTAAGATTATTTAGAAGAAGCGCAAGTAGTTTTGTACTTGATGGTTTTTTGGGGCTAAGCCGTCAAGAAAAATTGCTTAATGATTGTACAGAGGCGAGATGATTACTAGTAATCTTTAGAATGATCCAATACTCTTTAAGAGACGATGAATAAAAGAATTGAAAATATAAATTACGTCACGAAGACAAGCAACAGAGAAGAGTTTGTAATATGTGAAAAAAACATGCATGTCAAAACTTAATTTTAATGAACAAATTTTTAAGCTAGAGAGCAGTCATCAAACGAAAGATTTCTTGTACAAAACAATCAACTCTAGATGATGAGTAACAGCTTGTAAAATAAGACAGCTCACACGATATGCACTTTGAGCAAGTCTCACTTAAAAGAAGTATTTTAAAATCAAACATCTTAAACAGTTGAGAGATTATGCGGAGAACAAAAAAAAGAAAAATATGATCAGATACAGCTTCCGAAAGAAGAACTCTAATAAGATTTCAGCTAGTATAAATGTAGAATTTGATGTAAAGTTACAATGCAACTACAATTTTGAATTGTCTTCTACAAAACTCTATGCAGATAAAGATGTTTTCAAAGATCTATCTTACAAAACTTTTGGTATAATACGGCATTTGTGAAATGCAGTTGCATCTTTCGAAAAATAATTTTCAAGATTCTTTACTAATTTTGATAGTCTTCTGCTATTAGGAAATTAAAAGATTTGCAACAACTCTGAAAGATGATTTTAGTAAGGTTTCCTGAACAGCTTGTATTCGTTCGAATTGTTGTTGACGTGAAATCTGTTCTTTCTTTTACGCCTCACCGTCTGCTGCTGTTACCAACTGTATGAATCAGCTCATAAGACTCTCTTACTGCAGAGAACATACAATTTAGGAGTGCGAATGATAGTCGCAGCCGGCGCCGCCGCGTTCATGTTCATGGCTATGGCTCAACAACTGGCAACTGGCTGATTCTGGCTAGCTGGAGGGCCAAAACCAATCGATGGCTAGCAATAGATAGTCAAGGCATAGATGACTGGCCGGTCTCATCTCTCTCCTTCTCTCTCCCTCTCTCTCGCGGGCTGTCTGCGCGTTTGTCTGTGTGTCCGTGGAGTGTGTCCGGCTGACTGGTTGCCGCTACTGTTTGGCAGTATGTTGGCCGCTTGACTGCATGTTAACGCGTGTAGCGGGTGCGCCATTTGCGCCTAGATCTGGCGCTGGTACGGTGTCGTGGCTGGTTGGGGTTTTGGGCTCAATGCCTGCACTTGACAATGAAGCCTCTCAGTCGTCGTTCACTTGGCTGATAGTATGTACGCTCTATTGGCCCATTGGCCTGGGCCATGTCTAGCGCTTGTCTGACAAACTGAATCGCCCGCCTGTCTGTTTTGGCGCTTAATTCGTCACTAAATGAGATTTTTTTTTTTTTTTGGCTTTGTTCGGCTGTTGATTGTTGCTTTTGTTGTTGTTGTTGTTGTTGTTGGCGAGATAAAATTGCCAGCCAAAATTGCTATTTTTTGGAATATGCTGCATGGGTCCTACGGTCCAGTTCGGTACCGTCCCAGCCGTGGCGAAGCCCGTGCGTGGTTTTGAACGTTGCTGTGGCGCCGACAGTTGCAGCCACTTTGCAATAACACAGCGTGAAATTGCAACGCCAAATCGAATCAGTCCGCACGGGAAATTCGATTTTTTTTCGCTTCTTTTTCATTCTTTGGCTTGTTCTTCACTCACTCTCTGCATTTTTATTCTGTTTGTGGCAATCAGACAGCAACAAATGGTGGCACACACACACATACGCACACAATGCAATTTGGCATGCGAGAGAGCATCTATTGTGAGCCAGGGATACAAACCGCAAAAATGTTTTTCAAGTGCTTAATATGGTATGCGCTGGTCTTGGCGTTAACAAGCGTTTGGAAACTGGCCGAGAAGCCAGTATTGAAATGGTCAAGGGAAGCTCTTGGTAACCACGGGTATAAAGCTCTGGTATACATATTACAACTATCCGGAAAGGTTTAAGATTCTTCTAATGAATTGAAAAATTGTATCCCACAAATTAATAAGGTACTCTACTAGGCGATCTCTTCGATTCCACGATTCTCATTGCGTCTCCCGAGAGTTCTGCTGTATTCTCCTTCGACAACTTGCGATAGAGCCCATCTCTACGATTGCACACTACTCATTGAAGGTTCTTCTTCCACATCCTTTGAAAACTTTCGCTAGAGACGATCTCTGCAATTCCATGATTTCTATTAAGTCTTCAGATGATTCTTAAGCTGTCGCGTATATTTTTCATAAGCTATTTTCCCATCCCAGCCAAAATTGCAACATCTGCCACACGTACTTCAGCCCTGATTTTAATTTTGCAACAATAGAACAAGTTGTTTGGCCAAAACTGTTGGCCAGTAAACAAAACACCGAATAACTGCCTCCCCAAGCTGCCCACTCTCGCAGCCAGCAAAATGCCCGAGCGTTAGCTGTTGAAGCTGTCAAGTGTCTGCAGGCGTACTATCCAGCTATATCTATATGTCCATCCATCCATCAACAACTCGACGCTTCAGTCGTCAGTTGCCAAAGCATAATGAAATGAAATTACATGCAAAACAAACACAACAACAACAGCAACAACACCAACATGGACACACTTTATAGCCATGGTTAAGTGTCTGCTTACACTTGCTATCAATCAGGCACGCCCCACCAAAATGTGAAGGGGGAGCCCCACGAAAACGGCCATCGTCGTATGGGAAACTGCTGCTTTGTTGCATAAATTGGGTATTTATTGTTTAATGGTGTGGTTACTAACGACATTTCAAATTTTCCAAACGTCATTGTCCTTTTTTGGCAATTGTCTGCAACAGCAGCCAAGCATTCTGTTGGGATTTAATCTGCACAATTTCAGATTAAATCGTATACTCATACATACGCACATGCAGAGAGAGAGGGGGGACGACGGCAGAGAGCAGTGAAAGAGTCACAAGTGTAAATGAAACAGGTAAAAACTGTGCTTACAGTTGCAGTTTGATTTTAGCCAGAGGATGCTTTTGGGTTTGGTTTTTTTTCTGGTTATTGGTAATGAATTTTGAATTTTTGACTGCACTTGAAATGGATTGAGCTGCTGGCAGCAAAAACTATTTGTAGCGAGGCCATAATACGGATTATGCCAAGTCGACTGACTCAAAGCTAACCATTGGAGTAGCTATTGTGTTTTCGAAATGTATATGCAATGTTTAGTTAACAAAGATGAAAAAGTTAACGCTCAAAAGAGGCCTAGAGGTTGCGCCTTCTGTTGAGTGCTTGATGAACCTGAGAAGATGATTAAAAGATGAAGATGATTGAAATATCGATAAACGAGTGCAGGATGAAGTATATGCTGTCTACAATAAGGAATATTGTTGCGAATGTTGTACATAGAACAGGTATGTCTTATTTGTCAAGGTAGGAAATAATATGTCCAAACCCCTAAATACCGTTCCAGGTTTCAGACAGGGCGATCCTCTATCGTGCAACCTCTTCAGTTTCATAATAGAAGGAGTACTGCAAAAGGCTGGTGTACAGGTGTTTGCATACGCTGATTATATTGACATTATTGAGCGTTGTAAGCGAGATGTTACCGCCACGTTGACGCAATCGAAAAGAAGTCAGCGAAAGTGGAGACAAAGTATACCACAAACAGTGCTTCCCGTCGCCTAGGCTCTCATGTTGAGGCTACTCTTTTGAAGTTATCAAGGAATTTATGTGCGCCGTGAGCAGCGACAATAACATCAGCCTGAATACAAACAGTTGGCAATAGGTCTTACTATGGTCTCAATAAGCAAATGCCTAGCAAAGACCTCTCGATCGACAAAATTAACGCTCTACAAGATGCGCATCCGGCTGGTGCTCTTATATAGCTCACGGGTTGTGTCGCGCACTAATGCAGCTGCGTTGGAGTGTTTGTGAGAAAAATTCTTCGTAAAATCTTTGCTCCCTTTCGGGTTAGAGATGACTATCGCATCCGAACGAACCATGAGCTGTACGACATAGATGTCTGCGTTGGCTCGGTAATGTGATTCGTATGGCCGAAGACGCTACATCAAAGGTTTCGATAACAAAAGACAAAGGGGATGACCAGCAAACGAAGACGAAGACCTTTTTGAAGCGAAAGCCCACGAAAGGGGAAGATGGGGATATTCTAAGCTAAGATGGAAAGACTAAGAGACCAAGAGGGAGCTATCTTCCCTTGGAGTGACCAACTGTGCGCCTTCACGCAAAGCAGGGGCACCTGGCAAGAGATAGTTAGGTCGGCTGTAAACTGATAACAGGTTGCGAATGAAGTAAAGTAAGTAAAGTATGTATTACTATTTATTCACTCTAGGTCAAGTAGAAAGAAACTTTGACTTAAGATTGTGGCCATCAATTTGGAACCTAACCTTAAGATTTCCCAGTTCCCTATTTCAAATTCTTGCGGAAAAGCCCATTATATGTCATGCACACACCATATAGAACCATCGAACCCATAATCATCAAATCTACGCACCAAAATTGAAGTTATTGAAGTAGCAGATTTGTATCCCCTACGTACCAGCTCAACCCCATTTCCATTATAAATTTCATAAAAATCATATACTTTCAGCTGTGCAGCTCCCTCAGCAGCTTCCTGCAGTCAAATAAAGTGCTTGTTTTCCCATAAAAAAAAAGAAGACCAACCTGTCACAAACAGCCAAAAAGACAAACCAAGTCATAAAAATTACCATACGACGACTACCCACCTACCTACCACCTTCAGAGCCAATTCAAGACACCTCGCTGCATATATGCAAAACTGCTCGACGACATTTTAACCCATTTCATATGCAAAGTGCATAAACAAGGTAAAGTCTTACACTCAATTGTCAACTTTATCTTAAGTAATTCAAGTTGAAACGTACAACAACCGCACGTTGCAGTTACCCTTCTCCATCCTGCAGTCGTAGCTGGACCAATCATTTTGATGGCATTGCATGTCTTCCACTGACTACAGTCAATCAAGGCACAAGTAACCCAACATGGATGTTGGGTTGACCATAACGATATGCAAAATATGTGTGCCAGTGGTCAGTGGTGGGGCTGCAGTCTCCAGACTACTACCACATGACTGGAACTGACTTCATACTACGTCTGTCGTTTTGCGCCCAATTACGCCTTCAAATTGAGTGATAAATGTCTAGAAGATGGCACATAAATAAACTTGAGTAAAATTTATTACACAACCCACACAAAGACTTCATAAAAATGCAAACTAAATGAACTATTAAAACGGCGGCAAACATGAGAAAACCAACAATTTCTGCAACAGCAGAAGCCGCAGCGGGCTGCTGCACAGTGGGTGCAACCAGACCAAGACCACAGAGTCGTCCAACAAGTCGTCTTAGCCCGCTGACAATGCTTAGGTTAGAAGATTAATATTATTTGGGCGTATTTTATTAATGGTTGCATTGAGAAGAGTGCTTAAGAGTTCATCTATCTTAAATTAATATTCAAAGTTTTAAAAAAAATCTTCGAGAAAGGGTTGGTGGTTCTCCAATGTAAACTTTAGCTAAGAAAAGGAACGTGTCAATTCTTTCTTTGATTGACTTTTATGGGACTCGTCTGAGAAAGCGTTAGATGTTCTGATATATATTTCTATTCTTAATACTTGTTGAGCTAAGAGCTGGACCGAGTCTTTATGCCATTTTTTCTTTGTTTGCCTGAATTAAGATACCACGAGAACCCGCTGAAAACAGCCAAACTTTCTTGGTTCCCAGTTTACCCTTCCGCCATTTCAATGCAGACTTGAAGGGGAAGCGAATGTATTGTAATATTGGTCTCTCTATCTTCTTCATCAAAGCACTTGATATATGTCTAACATGAATATAGGTTTGAATCATAAGCTGGTTTGACAAAAGCTATCCGCGCTTACAAAACACTATATTCCTTTTTCGGATTTTTAGGAATTGAAAATTAAATACGTCAGGGAAATTAAATGGTTATCCAACTTCGCGGAGCTTTATAATCTCGGTAACGAAGAAACGTGGTAATAAAAGTGATTGTACCCCAGGTAGGTGGTCCTTACCACGCAATACAGTCGGCTTCCGGTACAGGTGATTAGGATATAACTAAGGTATAAGTATATATTTTTGGAAGTTTCCTAGGTGCAAAAAAGCGTCTAAAGAAACAAATAAATAATAGCTTGATTTACCTCAGGCCTAATACGCGGGTTTCCTGTAGTATTTCTGTCTTCAGAACTTACGATAACATTTACCCCTAGGAGCAAAGTAACTCTCGTCCCCAATTTAACTGCCAATAAAAATCGTTCATAGATTTCAACATCTCTCCCACTGTATGATGCTTGCCAAGTAGAAGAAATTCAAAGTCAAACTCACATATAAACAAACAGCAGCAATCGTGGACAAGGGGAAGGACGCACGGGGACAGAGGAAGTAAGAGCAGAGAGCAAAAGAAAAATGCAAGGCGCAGACAATTGAATTGAATTACATTGAAAAAACAAACAGGGAAGCAATGAAGGAAGGTGATTGCATACGAAGGCAGCAGAGAGTGTTGGAGTCAAGCGGGAGAGAGTGCCAGAAAAAGAGAGGTAGGGAGAGTGAAGGCGCGCGACAATGCGATTGCATGTGATTGTTGTTGTTGTTCTTGTTGTTGCTGTGTGTGAGAAAAAATGCAAATAAATGCGCAAATAAAATGTGCAATCAACTGAGGGTCGTTCATACGAATCAGTGCAAGCAGCGCCAGGGAGGGCGCGACGAGACAAAAGCAACGGCAACGGCAACAGCAACAAAACAGAAACAAAAGCAAAAACAACAAAGTGTGAATGTTGCGCATGCGCAGAGCGCAATGGCAGGACAAACACTGCGCGCATCAATTAGGCCGCCAGCAGCAGCAGCAGACAAGAGAATCCGCAGCAGCCAACACACGAACTGAGATAAGCCAACTTGCAACAAGCAGAGGTAGAGAAAGAGAGCGAGGGGGGCAGAGTAGGCGGCCGAGGCGCTGCCACAGTGCCACAAATGAATAAAACGTTTAGATAAACAAATCCAAGAATGCTGAAATGCTGTTAAAAGGTACAAAATGAAGTGGCCCGTTTGCTGCAGGCCATTTGTGCGCCGGATCAAGACCAAGAGACGAGCAGATCCCGAAGCGGACACACGGACCACGCGTTGGACATTGCCGAGTTGGGGCAACATTGCTGCTGCGACGACGACGACGACGACGATTCTGGCAGCAACAATTTCAATGAACATGCTCGCGCACAGTTGAAGAGCAAACAAATTTATTACGCGCCGTTTGAACAGCGCATAAATTTAAGAAAGCGTTCCAGCAACAAAACCAACACCAGTGCCTCCTCTGTCAGGAACAACAACAACAACTACAACAACAAGGTGGTAGAGCAGCAACAAGCCAAGTCACGAGGCGTTGGCTGAGATTAACATACGTACTGGCCAAAAACCGAAAAAGCTAACTACGGAGGCTGCCAGCCAATCGATCGTTTCAATACAAGTACAGTGAAGCTTGCTGCAGGATAACTTGTGATTGTGGAAGCACAACAAGCGACCTCAGGCTAGTTTGGAGAAGAGTTCAAGGAATTCTATTCTTCACTGAAGCTTCATGCCTCAATCTAGGTCTAGTAACACTCAATAGGCAGTGCGCAAAATTAATCGATATCAGCCAAGAAGAAAACGTGTAGGAAACTCCGTCATTTGGGCGGTTAGTGATCTGGAGCTGTTTCAGTATCGAGATCGGTAGGTAATTCTTCACTGTCGGCCTTATTTTTATGTAAATAAATTTGTAAATATTTTCAAAACTAAGACAGCCTTTGTAGAAGTGCCAGGGCTTGCATGCTGTCTGCGATTACACTGATAAGGATGAGTGAAATATGCAGTAAGTTAAGAGAAGAAAGCACGATAGGTGTAATCACCCTTGGGAGTTAGTCAGCAGTTCATGTGCATGTTGAGAGATAGTCTGGTAGGCATTTCTGGCAGCCAGCTTACTTTACTTGTCAAACTAAATCAAAATATTATTTCAATTTTTGTAAGTTTGTTACCTGAACAGGTTTCGTTTAGTTTTCAGTCGTCTACTCGTCAGCGCAGTTATGCTAAAATAGAGTATACGCGGCTGCTCGGCTACAAGCCAGTTCATCTACGTTTACACCGTGAATCGAATGCAGCTGTATATAGTTTCTTTAGTTCTGTTCTTCTGCTTATATGCTTTACGATGACTTTTGTGCAAAATATTACTGAGTTGACGCAAAATTGGGGTAAAAGCTTAGTTGAAGCTTCTAATAACTTTAGAATAAATAAATATAGAATGACATAAAACTCCCTACATGCTTAAAGTTACTTCAAGGCGTCGTCACTGCAATCGTTTCGGCTAAATGGTACTAACGAAGTAGTTTCCTTATAGGAATGACCTGTCTTTCAAATAGAACTAACAACTCTTCGCCAAGCACATAGTCAATCTTGCCACATGAACTTATGCAAGAAACTCCATAGACTTGCAACATATTGTTTTGAGGGTTCGAGAAGTGGTATCGATTGTTACTGACTAATGGGTTCCTATTCGTACTGCCTAAGTGCTACACATAAAAACTATTGCAGAAGCTGCGATAACGACGAGAAGCTGCAACAATATTGATTATCAGATGCTCTACAACCAAGGTTTCTCTTTTTTAAGTCATGCGTCCTCACTGAACTATTTAAGCGCTCTGAATAGAGCTTGAACAAGCCTTACTTGGAGCATGAGTTGGATGTGATTCCCCAAGTGGGGAAGCGTATAACAGCAAAACACTAATTATATAATGTCTCTTCAAAAACGACTATTCCATTACATCATCAACCTACTCATCCTCGCCTTTACTCACTTACCCAAACACCTACAGTGTTCGCTCCTTCCAGTCTCCACTGTACTCACAAACACGAAATAGTGACTCAATATATGCTTGCCCGCCTTGTGTGTGCGTGCATGCATGCTTGTGCGCGTCTTTGGAGGATTGCGTGCAGCGTGCGTGATTTACAAACAGCGCCACATTTGGCAAACATTACGAGAACTTGTCTCAAAACTACGTAAAACGATTTAAAACTGAACACGAGCAATTTGTGGCTAGTTAAAGCGAGATCCCAAAGACAGTCGCAGAGACAGCACCAGCAACCAGTTCTACAGCTCCCAAAACGTGGCTGGGGTAGTGTTTGGAAATATCTGAACCCGTTGTTCAATGCCCACCCGCTGCTTGACACGATGCTGTGGCACATTTTTCATTTGGAAATTTATGTACGCATACAATTGATTGTTGATTTTTTCGATTTTCGATTTAAACAATAAAAAGGTATTTCGATTTTGGGTGTGGGTACGCACACACACACATGCAGCAGGCAGACTGACCAATGATTTTCAATTTTATGAATGTAAGGTTGCCGCAGCTTCTTCGAGCTATAGGGGGTAATTCAATCGTTTTTTTTTTTTTGTATTTCTTGTTGGAACTGTCAACTCCTGAGCCATTTACACTAATTTCTAATGTCATATAATTTTTATAATAATGCCCAACAATACGCGCGCTGCGGTTTTCAATTTCCTTAGAAATAAACTGTCTCCACTGTCATTTACAGTTTTTCGAATGCTTAGCTGCGGGACCTCACACTTATTAAAGAAAAAAAAACACAAAATTCCAACAGCGCTGTGACATTTCGATTTATTTTTATTGATTTTTTGGGCAAACAACAAGTCTTTGAGACAACTTCTCCAACTTTAATACCAACTTGCCCCCCATCTCTCTCTCTCTATCTCGCTGAAATATGCAAGTCAGGCGCCGCTGGCACGCAAGTGATCATCACACCTTGATAAAGCTGAAAAGCGGAGGCAGCTACAAAAACATATCGAATTTTATTCGATTCACTCGTTCTCCCTCTCACATACTCCATTCATACATACACTCACTCACTCCATCACCCCATCCTCCTTTTTCCGCTGCTATCTGTTTGCATTTGTTACTTTTATGCTTGATTTATTGACTTTATTTTATGGCCGTCTGATTGGACACTAAATGAGTTTTTAAACTGCATACGGCGGGCGGGTCTTATCAATATATAATTTTTTCCATTTTTTTTATTTTTAATTTTATATACGAATTTTTTTTTGTATTTATTTATTTTCTGGTATCTTGGATGGAGGCACTTACATTTAACCCACGTTTTTGTGTCGTACAAAACGTTTCGATTTTATAGCTTTGCAGTCAGCCCAACAAAAGACGACTTACCTGTAAGAGATAAGCAGAATAAAACGAAGAAAAAATGTTAATTAAATTGTTTTTCAAGTTGGGCTTTTGATTTTATTTCGGTTGTCAAATAAAAAAGACTAAAGACTTGGCGTAGATCAAATATGCGTTTGGGGTTTATCAAATTGAATTGGTTTGTGGACACAAGTTCAGGCAGTTACAAAACAATGGAGCTTATAAAATATTTAGATTGGCCCATTGTTCGTTTGTTGTTTTATGGTCAGAAATGAATTGGCCAGCTTTATTATCGCGATTTCTTTGGGATTTAAGTCTTTCGTTTTTTTTTATTTTGGTGATTTAAGTGTGCTGTAAACTTTGCGATCGATCAGTTCGATGTTGAAGATTGTCTTTAATATATTACTAAAGACTTGTAATATATTACTCTGCGCGGGAGTTGCTTTTTGTTTGGAACAACTCAACACTTTGTTAGCCGAAAAGCTATCGGGTTACTGTTTACATTCATTGTCAACAGTTTTGTTGTCTCGAAACCTACGGAATGTCAGTTCAACTTTAGTAAAATGTTAATTTAGAGTCAATGAGAAGTGCTTTACGAGTGACTCTAACGTTAACACGCTCTGCAAGAGCGCCTTCATCAAGTCTACAGAGCGTCTTTAATATTTAGATTCTAAAGATATGAGTTGATAAGGTTGAAAAGTGGTGAGCTATGTAAAGTCATTATACGTTTTTTCAACTCAGCAACCTCTAGTATCAGAGCATAATAACTTTGAAGTTGCACACAAACTGCTTAGATTAGCACAATATCTTTCTCAACGTCCAAGTCGAGGAGACTGTAGCAAAGCTAGACTGTAGGCAAATTTGCATTACTCGGGATAAGCTAAACTTTCTTTCATTTGGCATGATTCCATAGTTATGACGATCGTACGATATCATTTGTTTCTTCACAATACCTTTCTCAACGTCTAAGTCGAGGAGATTTTAACCAAACTTGTATTGGTCGGTATTAGCTAAAGTTTCTTTTATTTCGTGTGTCAGCTTATATAAAAGATTTTCAGAAAAAATACGCTCCGTGAATCAAAATATTTAACTTTTAAATCCCAAAATCTCATGGGGTTACTTTTTATCGTAACACCTGCTTTTCTCCCTGTTGTGTGATTGCATGAAAGCCTAGCTGGAAAAGACTACTTCGCATTCCTGAGATATGAAACATAAATTTTATCTAATTTTTTATATCGCTGTTTATCCAATCAAGAGTAGAGTTCGAATAGCAGAATTTGTACAGAAGAGAAAAAAGTTCGGATCAGCTTCTAGAGAGCATATATTTTATTTCCTCAAGTGCCGAACTCAACTCTTTACTCTTGGAATGATTTCGGATTCACGGCACCTTCATATCGCTGTCCATCCAGTCAAAAGAAGAGTTCAAACTAAGGAGAGCAAAGTTTGTACAGAAGCGAACTGGGTTCGGATCAGCTCCAAGAGAGTCTTGGAATGACTTCGGATTCACGACACCTTCATATCGCTGTTCATTCAGTCCAAAGAAGAGTTCAAACTAAGGAGCAAAGTTTGTATAGAAGCGAACTGCGTTCCGATCAGCTCCAAGAGAGTCTTGGGATGACTTCGGATTAACGACTCCTTCATATCGCTGCTCATCCAGTCAAAAGAAGAGTCTGAATAGAGAACAGCAGAGATTATGCAGAAAAGAATGAAGTTCGGATCAACTCTAAGTGAAGACCTAAAATTTTATTTCTTAAAGTGTTGAACTCATCACTTTAGTTTTGATAGGATTTCGGATTCGTGATAGCTTAACCTATTCTTATTATAAGCACAAAAGAAGTGCTTTGAACAAGCACAAGGGATCTTAACTTTTAAGTCGATCAGCGACTACAGGTATTCTTGAACCATATCGCAAGGCGGAAGTTATGTAGCTTTGAAGACAATTGATGTAAGTGGCGAATTATCAGTAAGATAAAGGGTTACACAACGATATGGATGTTGTCCAGCGGCCATGTCGTTTGTATGGACGAAGACGCGCCGAAGCCAGACGAAAGGGACGTCCTCAGCTCAGATGGAAAGACCAAGTGGAGAAGGACCAACTGGAGAAGGCGCGCGCAACGTAGGGGTGCCTAGCGAGAGCTAGTGAGGTCAGCTATAACCTGTTAACGGATTGCGAAAGCCAATTTAAGTAAGTTAAGTAAGTAAGATAAGACACAAAGAGGTCATTCTTATGAGCGATTCCTCTGTAAGCTCGAAATCAAGAGTCGCTGGCTCGTACGACATTGCTATGAGAGTCTTGATAAAGACTAAAAAAGTCTGTTATAACAATATTAAAGTCGCAATTCGTCGTTCCCAGCCGATTGTTTATAAGTCCTTTCAGCTCCCTTCCATTATCCCAAACTGATTTCCACAACAAGTTTCCCGAGAGCTGGCTATTATTGTCAACTTTAAGCACATGTCAAACTCTTGTAATCCTTTTCGACAGTCAACAATCTGCATTTCCTTCTTTGCCACCAAGTGCCGACTGCCCACTGCTTGAACTGATTACAAGAGTTCCTTCCTCCTTAAGGCCACAACCAACAATCTCCAGCAATCTATAAGTACCAATCTGTATGCTGTGTAATGCGTGTAGTACTATATATATACATAATATGGATACAGCAGACTCATTTGAATATGCCCACGCATAATAATTACCAAAGAACATCAAAGTCGTGCACATGCCTAGGCATCAATGTCAGTTTTAATAGGTTTAAACAAGCTTTTGGTTGCTTGCTTGCCTTCACGGGTCGTAAGAGTCGGTCGGGTTGCGGGATCTTATAGGTCTTGAGGCCTAGAGCCAGCGCGCAGCTTGACTATAAAACATGTTGGCTATAATTAAACAGGCAACAGGCACAAACAATTGTTAAAAGCAAATACGAACGAGAGCGAGACCTGGTACTACCACTACCACTACCACTAGATCAAGATGCAGACCAAGACCTCGAGCGGCAAGCAAGCAATGCCAACTGAATGAAAGGGCGAAAAATGAGCTGGCGGCAAGCGCTTGACGCAAATGACGCGGAATTCTTTTTAATTAAACATCAAATTACTTTGGCGTTGCCAGACTGTCGGACAGACTGTGCAGCATGCCTCAAAGACGCTCTGGCAATAAATCATGTAATGCAGCAAACAAAACCAAAGCAACATTGCAACCAACATACAGTTGTATGCGCAGCTGTATCAGCTGCCTTCCGGGGAGTGGAGTGGCTAGCCAAGTACTACCAAGAAATATGCGCACGTAATAATCATTTACATGAACACTCGCATAAATGTCACGTTGTAGCGTTTATAAAAATAACTTAAAACTCTTTTTAAACTGCAAACTCAACTAATGTCGTTAAGCAGCATGTTCCCGCCGCCATAGCCCCGCGACTCCATCAGTGCTGCGTATCTGTATCTGTATCTGTGGCTGCTGCAGCCGCTGGCAGTCATAAATTAATGAATTTTTATTTGCTTATGCAATGCTAAAATTGCAACATTGCCGTCGCCATCTATCTATCTATAATAATGAAAGCGTATCCTGCTTAAAAGCGCTCATAGTCGTCCGCCATGTCCGCCATATACCCGCAGCCATCCATATATACGATATGTATATTGTAGATGCCCCTGGCCCTGGACCTCGCGCCTAAGCCCGCTCGAAAACCCCTCATGGCATATAACCAGGACCCACCAAACCGATCCCATGCGATCTGTGGCAGGCCAGGTGGAAAAATTCAATTTCCAAGCGCAGTAGTGGCAACACCCTCCACACCACCGCGTCCTCGTCGGCTCAACGGCCAATGCCGTCGCGGCTTGAAAACAAGTTGCATCCGCAATTAAGTCATCAAGTTGCAATTATTGCCATAAAAACGAACAAAACGCCGACGTCGACTGCGCGGCAAGCAGCGTAAAAAATTGTGTAGCATGCACCATGCTGGCCAGCGAACTAGGAACACTTCTTATATTTTAGAGGGTCTACTTATTAGCAAGTGATAGTAGATTCAAAGTTATAATTTTTTGGTAGAATATTTTTGGTTGCCATTTTTTTTCTTCTTTGAAGCGTTCAATTTTGCCAAAAATGTAATCTTTCTTTCTTGGATTTCTCATAATCTGTCTCATCGTGAATGTTTTTGGGTTTTCCTGGACTTAATATAAAAAAGTTGCAGTTGGCTAGCCTTCTCTAAATGAAATCTAAAGAAGGGCTTTACAATAGAAAATCGAGTTAGGAGTTTGGAGACCAAAGTCCCAGGCCTACAGTCAAAAGGTTCCTTAGCATACCATCATTCCTCGGCCAAAAGTAGTCTTTACTCTTTTTCTTTTTTTTTTTCAAAAGTCATATAGTATATGCAAAGGATCATTGGAACTCGCATTCAGAACCGCTGAACTAGCTAAAAACAAAATAAATAAATTTCAAGTGGATCTCTACAATATTAGATGGATCATGGGCTTGGACTTACAGACAATTAAGAAAAAACATATAAAAAGACAATTTTATAGGTGCTTCCGATTTTTGAAGATTAGACATTTTAATATTGTGCATTGTTAAGGAAGCTAAGCGGTTGCGATCCAAAGAATCGCAGAGAAACCGACCATAATTCTATAGGTAATGCCAGAACTCAGACGGGTAATATGATACCGAATTTCAGGATCTTAAAATCAGAAAAAAACAAACCATAATCCCAAAAAAAAAATCAAGTGAATTGAGCATATTAAGAAAGCTTATGATATAGGAGCCAGGGGAGTCCAATAGCAGAAGACGTAAAAAATCAGGATCTTAGAATCTGAAAACGCAATTCATAAAACTACGAATCCAAGGAATCGCAGACAATTTGGCAAAAAGTAGCATTCTAGAGTTAAATATTATGGAATTTCAAGTTCTTAACCTGAAACCGACGAAAGCAAATTGAATTGACCATGTTTTTGGTATATTGTTAAGGTAGTTAAGGAAATAAGATTCAGGGAATATAGTAACGAATATAGTAACGAATCTCAGGATCTGAGTACAAAACAGAAACAGACAAAACTTTAAGGAGTTGATCAGGAATTTGCGTAGATTTAAGGGTCTATGCCAGTGAACTTAGTAGTAGAAGTGCAATTTATTTACGCTCGAGAAAATAGTGAGACATTTGCTTGTTTTGAGTCTTCGTGAAAAATATTTGTAGAAACTCCCCTTAATACCTTCCATCGAAGGAACGATTAAGCTGTAGCTATTACTTTCCACTGCAAGGAAATCGTTATCAGGCTCATAAAAGCTTCGACCGCAACTATTCAAGTGCCGCGTTGTGTCACTACGCGGACACGCATGAACGTGACGTTGGAGCTTGGACTGAGACTGCTCCACCGCTGGGGTGTTGCTGGGTGCGAGGCAACGCAGCGGGGTAGCAAATCGTGAGAGTCGGAGACAGCGTCAGAGGCAGCAAGCCTTAAACAAACAAAACATAAAGCGGCTGCTGCCGCCGCACCGCTGCTGCTCCTGATGCAGATACATATTGCAGTTACAGATACAGATACATATGCCGCGGCTAACTCGCAGATAAATTATTTTTTTGTGCAACCAAAAAAATAAAATAAAAACAAAAAAAAAAAATAAATACAAAATAAAATGAAGACAAGCCAAGCGAAATTGCAAGCAGCGGCAGCAATCAGCAACAACAACAACAACAGCAACTTGCAACAACAAAAACATTGATGGAAATGGCAACCAGTTGCTCTTTGCTTAATTAAAAGCTGCAGCATTTGTGGATTGCGGATTGTTCCACGCGCTCAACTGACATATCCAGCTTGTAGTACAGTTTGATTCTTCTGCTGCTGCTTTCGTCTTGCTTGCTCTTATTATTATTATTTTTTTTTTGTGCTTGCTGCTGTTGTCTTTGCCACATTTTGGTTTCTTCATGCTGTCTTTGTGGGCTGAGGGGTGCTGCGACGTATTTACTTTTCATGCTGTGGTCGGCTGGACAAGTAGAAGTCAACGCTGCTGAAATGACACTACAATGTCTTGGAAATGAAAATAAATACGCGCAACAAGCGTCGAATCAGGGTACCACGATCCATCCCAACCCAACCCAGACGTAGGACAACAGCGGCGTTGATAATCATGATGATGTTGATGATGTTCATGATGATGACGCTGCCGACGACAACAAGACAACAACAATATCAACAAAAGTTGGCAACACCAACGCCACGCCATGGCCAGCAGAGACAACAACATGAACTAGAGCTGGCTGGGCTACATGTTACACATTAAAGTGTTGGATGTTGTATGTCGGATTCGTACAGCAGTATATTGTCTGCTCCCAGAACTGTGATCCATTTTGTGGCTTTTGTAATGCTTTGTTTGCCCTTCTCGGGACTTGGATTGGTTTTCCTTTTTTTTTTTTGTTATGCCCTGTAAAAAGTGCTTGCGGCCTTTGTGCGGCATCATGCTACCCAGCTGCTGGGGCGTGGCAGTTGCAACAAAGTGCAGGCAGTTAGCAACGGGAGCATAATTAAGGTACATGGTGCGGCCCACTTGCTTTGATTGATAATGATTGAGAGGGAACTTCTTTTGACATAAACGGTACATTTGGAAAAAGTAGGGGACTCTGCTGTAGCGGTATGCGTAACTTTGATAGCTGGTCACACTAATTTTTTTTAGCTGGCTGTTGTTCTTTTGGGAAAGATTCTTAAAAATTATGTGATTCAGGGGAGGCACCTCAGAAAACGATTTGCTTGAAGGACGTAAATGTTCTTGATGATGTTTAAGCAAACTACTTGCAAAATAAAAGTTCGCTAAGGCGCATTTTCTGTGATTTTCACAGAAACGCTCGTGATTGGGAATATATAGATAAAAGCCTTCATGAGATCTGCTCTATCAGATCAGTTTTTGCTGCCAACAGCTTATTAAGGCAAAGGCCAAAAAAGTAAAGCTTTTAGTTGGTTCTATTTTTGGCAAAAGGCATCATTAAATTTGGAAGAACAATATTTATAAATATTTGGATATTAAGGCACAGATAATCTTAAACAATGAAATCAAAAAGAGATCATATACACAATTTTTGGTCACTTTTAAAACAAGGCCAGATATTATCTGTACAGATTTGGAAGTAATTAACCAGCGTGGAACTTCGACATTTATAAAGGACACATTTTAAAGAGACGTTTTTATAGAAAAGACTTCGCAGAAGATAAGAGCAGTCTCCTAGTTAAAGATACCAACAGAAAATCAGTATTTTTTTGCAAAATTAATCTGATGAAAATCTTTGAAAAACTCTTTCCATTTTATTATTATAATGCAATATATCCTAACAAAGACAAAATATTTGCTTTATATATATGAAGAGAATGATGCCAGATGAAATAGTTTACATCTTTTGCCGCGTACATTTATTTTAAGTAGGAAAAATAAATTCAAACAGTATATGCAGATGATGAGATTCAGATGATCTTAAAATATTAGTTTGTTCTACAAGAGAATCTTTCCTAAGTGTTCAATAAAATTGAAATCAGTTTATGTTTATTTTCTTGAATTTAGGAAAAAACTATCTGTCATGATGCATCTGATGATCCAAAGACAAAACCCTTTGCGCATTGATAGATTACATCATTCAGATGATCACTTTAAAACCCAAGCAGAGAGTGATTATTGACATGGGATAATTTAAATGGGAAATTAAAGCTCTAATTGTTCTTTAACTTAAGTGGCAGAAGACAGATTTCTGAAAATTTACAAAAGACATTAGGGCTCGTATTAGCATGATACTTTTCTTAATTGATGAAATCGTTCAGATGCTCACTAAACCCCTGACATACAATGGTCGTTGTTGCAGCTTTACGTCTTTGAATCAAATCTTAGTACATTCAATTTAACATTGGAACCAGAAGACTTCCTAAAGATGTTGAAATCTTTTTGTGACGTACACAACTTTTACTATTCTTCAAACTCATATTACTCACTTCCCTTAACTTGCCTATAGTGCATCATCTAGTCCGTATTTAGTATACACTACGTTCTGTACCGCTTGTTCTGGCACTTCTTTGGGTCGCATCTCTTATACGCTGACAATGACTTGCTGCTTTTTGCCCCTCGACCAGAACATAAAAAAAAAAATAAATAAAATGAAGACTCTTTGGAGCTGTTGGTGTGTTTTATAAATCTCATTTCAAGAGGATTTGTGTGGCTGTCAAAATGTTGATGTTTCACAAAACACTCAGCAGACGCAGCAACGCTTTGCATCACTTTGGAGTCCAGAGTTCGAGATACACTTGATGCACTGCTGGGATTCTCTACACATGGCATAGGTGCTCTGTTCCGTTGGCTGGTTGTCGTAGTCGTCGCCGTCGTTGTTGTTGATCGTTCTTGATTTTATTGTATGCGTTGCACTCTGCTCGATTTCAATCATGATCGATTTCAGTTTATTTAGCTTTGCTGGCTGGCATTTCTCTGATTCCGGCTTCTTTTTGTTTTTATGCTTTTCAGTTTTTTTTGCTTTTTGTTTTTTGTTTTATTCTTTTTTTAGTATTCATTTGGCGGCGGCAATGATCACAATAAGTCTACAAGAGCCAGAGATTTATACGATTTCGTTGCCACGCATTGGATTACCTACCATCATCTTGCTTGCTTGCACTTTATTTTTGTTTATTCTTTTTTGGTTGCCCCCCCCGTTTGAGTGACTTGTGGCAAGTCAGAGTCCTTAACTTTTAATGCCGATTTCCTGTTTCTGTTTAAGCTGCCGGCTCAATTTTTTAATCAAGTTTGCTTAAAGCCAAATTACTACAATTTGTTGCCACAACTGGCTGCAACAACAGTCAGCTTAATGCCACAACAAAGGCATACAAACAATCATCATTAACGAAATGTCATAAAACCAAATGAGCGGACATTATTCAATTTTAAACAGCAGCCGCTCAGCGATTTCTACCAACTCAAGTTCCTTCGTCGGTACCATAAAGTGCTACCAAATCGCTCGCCGCTCTTGCGGCACAGCTGCCAAACAACTTAATACCAAAAACAGCAGGCACAAAAACTCAATGTTGCAAGTTAAGCGGAATGCGATTTCTTTCAGCCAAATAAATGTTTCAACTGCCACAAATGCCCTTTCACTGCAAACGAAAAAAAGAAGCGCAGAACCGAGTTCGAAATACCTTAAAACCAATACACACAGCTTCGGCGACTAACATGTAAACGGACTGGCCAAAAATTAAACATAATTACTGACAGAGACCTCAGACCTCAAGACCTTGGCCACACACACACTCACAGAGTGATAGAGAGAGAGAGAGAGAGGGGGGAGCTACAGGTTGTTACCAGAATTTGGCGGAACTCTGGAATTGAGCGCTACGTGCTGTCATCCAGTTGGCGGCAACATTTTCATTAAAATTACTGCAGGGTACCCGACCGACTCATCCTGGCACTGCAATTTGCTCTGAGTGGAGACAATTATAAGCATGACAAATGAATTTCGGTTTAAAAACAGTTGAAATGAAGACAAGCTAAGAGATGATTAAATTGAGCTGACAAAGTGCATATACTCTACGAAAACAAATTTTAGCAGTTGTAGCTCACTGCAGAGTTTAGATAAATGATTATTTTTATATATTGTATAGTCTCGAGATGATAGAAATTCAAGATAATAAGCTATATATGATTTTATTCGAGTAAACAATTAGGTTTTTCAACTAAAGCAGAAAGCTGCATTACCTAATGTAAAAATCTAAATGCATCCGCATTATTAATTTTATGGAAGAACGCCGCATCATCTTATTTATAGTTTAGAAAATACTCAGATCTTACTTTTTATACCGTTTAAATAAGTAAAGGCATCATCTGCATTTTTCGTAGCATCAGATACAAATTTCTATCGATGTTAAGCAACGATATGAAAATATTTTTTGAGTTTAAACTAGCTGTAAGATATTCTAATCTTATCTTCGCTTCAAAGTGATGCTTAAGAGCATTCAAGTCAAAAGTGATATTGGACAGTTCAATTCATCATCTTTGCTCTGAAAATAATAGTGAAGCACCTCAAAACATTGATTTTTAATTAAGAACAATTTCAAAATATAATAAACATTCAAATTGCAGCTTTTAGTAAGAATTTCAAGTTATCTTTTCTCTGGTTATTTTGGTTCAGAGAATCCATTTCAAAAGTCGAAGTTCGAGACTTTAGTTGATTATCTTTGCCTCTGAATTCTATAGATATTCAGTAAGGAAAACATGCAATAAATAATATTGAGGTTACGGCCTGCTGTAAGAATTGATACTTATCTTGTCTTTAATTAATATGCTTCAGAGAATTCAGAATAATTTATTATCTTTGCCTCTAAATTCTTGAATTGATATGCAGTTAAGAAAACATTAATAAATATTCCTCAAATTTCAACCTGCTGTAAAAATTCTAACTTATCTGCTCTCTAATTTCAGAGAATCCCGCTCAAAGATGAAATTCGACAATTTACTTGATCATCTTGCCTCTGAATACTATTGGTATTCAGTTATAAAAGGATATTAAAATATTATTCAAATTGCAACTTTGTGTAAGAATTCTATCTATCTTCTCTTTAGTTTTTTGCGAAACATTTTTTTTTAGGTTTCAATGAATCCAGTTCAAAAGTGAAATTCAACAGTTTATTATAACCGTGCCTCTGAATTCTATTAATATTTGGTTAAGAGTAGATACAAAATTTCTACTCTCTGGTTGTTTTTGCTTCAGAGACTCCAGTTCAAAAGTCGATGTTCGAAGTCGAAGATAGTTCACTTAATCATCTTTGCCTCTCAATTCTATTCATATTCAGTTTAAAAAAGAAAAAAAAAAAATTATTCGAATTGCAACTCCCTGTAAGAACTTCAAGTTATCTACTCTGTGGTTGTTTTTGCTTCAGAGACTCCAGTTCAAAAGTCGAAGTTCGACAATTTATTTGATCATCTTGCCTCTGAATTCAATTGATATTCAGTTAAGAAAGGATATTAAAATATTTTAGCAACTTTCCGTGAGAATTTTAATTTATCTTCTCTTTAGTTGATAAGTTTCAATGAATCTAGTTCAAAAGTAAATTTCAACAGAATATTTCATTATCTATGCCTCTGAATTGTATTCAGTTAAATACGACAGTTTATTTTGTCATCTTTGCCTCTGAATTCCAGTGATATTCATTCAGTTAAGAAAATATACAATAAAAATTATTCAAATTCCAACTTGCTGTAAAAATTTTAACTCATTTTACCTCTAGTTGATGTGCTTCAAAAGTAAAAATTGAACTGTTTGTTTTAACATCTTTGCCTCCGAAGCCAGACAAACCCTCTCAATTAGCTAATGTACTCGTTCTAGCTAAATTCAAGCTCACTATTTATCTGGTACTTCAACTGAAGCAGCCAAAAACTGTCAGTCAATTGTGTGGCAATCCCAAAAAAAAAAAAAAAAACAAAGACGAAATGCAAAGAAATGGCAGCTGTTGTCGACACAAACAAACATCGTATACATCGCAGGAAACATCGGATCTACGTACACCTTGGGCGGACATTTGACTGTGTGTTGGCGTGGTCATTAAGCCAGCCTGTTCCCGCTGCAATGGAGTATATGAGTAATTGCATCAAGATTTTTGCGCATTTTTGTGGTTTGACAGCAGCTGCACTTGTGACTCTCTGCTGGCTGCAAACGCATTGGGTTTCATGTATGCCAACTTTGGCTACAAAATTCAAGGTGAATTTCAACATGACCGCAGTCGGCGTGACAGGCCTCGACCACCATGAATGCTACAACAACAACAAGGACTCACACACACACACATACATGACCATATATTTTAATTTAATTTTTCTGTAATTTTGGTTTTCATTTTTGTATTTTCGTAATTTCCAACTCTTTAAAACGTCGCAATGAACATTTTTTCGGGGGGCGGGAGGCTGCCTCTCGACGCTCTGTCTGGGGCAACGTTTAATTTTAAAGCAATTTGTTTTGTTTGCGCCAGTTTGCGTGTTTATGCAGCGCCAGTGCCCACAGTTTGGAAATATTCATATGAGCCATATCATTCAGGACAACCCGAAAAAAAAAAACAAAAAATAGCCACGCTTTTTATCAACTCAACTCTTTTGGTTTTTTCGTGCCGTGTTTGTTGCCTTTTATACATATTATATTATATTATTTTATTATTATGATGGTTCTGCTGGCGCAGCGTTTGTCTGACGGCGCGTATACTTGATTTTTTGGCTGCCCTTAACTACAGCTTTACATTCCTTTCGTTTTGTTTTTATTTTTTGGCCTTTATGGTATTATGTGTTTTTCGTTTTTTTTTTTGCGAAACATTTTTGTGTGAGCAAAAAGAAAATTTTTGCATATTTTTGGCATTGAACTCGACCGAGACACAAAGGATCTGTCCGGTCCTTGGCAATAGGCACGCACACATTATATAAAGGAAACAACTACAAAAAAAATCCTTTTTTTCTGGTGGTGGGCGTGTGTTTGTGCATGCCCGTGTTTTACATATTTCTACTGTGTATTTGTTAAGGTGAGTCAAAAATATGTTCTAGGAATGCTCCCAGGGCACAAATAGCAATGTGAGACTTTTCGGCTGTGCTTGTCACAACTGCGAGTTAGGAGAAAAGGTTGAGTTCAGTTCATATTTCCGAGTTATTTTTGTTGCCCAACAGGAAGCTTTGCACTTTAACGCGTTTGGAAGGGGGGTGGAAAAAAAATGTAACTTGTTTACGGGGTTTCGAATATGACGAAACCGAATAGGACTTTGTGTGGGAGTCTTACGCGGGAAGTTGTGACGCAAACAAAAGTAAGCAAGTGAATTATGTTTGCATTGGCAAAACAATTGGAAAGCCAATTATATAATAACTTTTAGGGAAGAAAGCAAAGCTACGCATTTTTTTGAGCAGAAAAGCAGTGGCTTTAGACTCAGCTTAAATTTAGATAAAAATTGCTGGGAATATTGATAAGGAATTGCATACTTCTTAATTATACGTTTCCCTCTATTATTATAAAGTTTTTAGTAGATTAAAAAGCATTTAACAAAATAATTTATGAAAACAAAAGTTTAAAGTTCTAAGTTCTTACGAAGTTTATTAGTTTTCGGCAATGTACCCAACTAGCTTCCTACTTCAAACAAAGCGCGTCATCTTGAAGTCTATAAACATGTTCATAAATAAGATTTTATGATAAATAATACATTTTCAAACTTCACTTCCAGCAAAATAAAATGTAAATTTTAGAAAAAAAATAAAAATTGTTTTTGGGCATATTTTTGCTTTTACAATGTCATGCCAAAACTATTTGTTGAGAAAGTTGCCTAAGGGTTACGATTGCCCAATCAGAAACATGGTCATAAATGTAGTCAGGAACAAAGAGTTTTTGCGTCATTTCTTAATTTTCAACATCTTTCAACAAAACAAGTTGTATATTTAAAATAAAAAGAGGATTTATTTCCTTACGTCTTCCATATATTTTTCCGATTTTTTTCTCTGAAAAAGCTATCTAAGGCTTAATATTCCCTTAATAGAAATAAATTTATTTTTCTGAGTATTTTCAGATGACGACAATTATTTGGTAAAAAGGTTGACGAAGAAAAAACATTTAATTAATTTAAGCGCAAAATATGCGTTTTTTAAAGAAGAAATTTTATTTTTGCAAAGAAGCTACTTTTGTTGCGAAAGAATAAATGTTGAAAAACTTAAAAGTAAAAAGTTGAAATAAGCATAATATACATGTTTAAGCGAAACTAAAATGCATTTTTTTTTTAAAATATTGCGTCTTGAACGCTTTCGCTTCGATGTTCGCTCCATATAGATATTCCCTATACCAATACTACGTGACCTAGTACTCAAGTAATTTTAATTACCAAATCACATTTTTAGTCAAACATTTTTATAAAACAAATATTCTCCAATAGAACAATAACTTTCTAAAGAACTTAACGATTTTTTCAAAAACATCAAAATTATCGTTTCTATGGCACTGAAAACCTAAATTGTTTGAAGTACAGCCTCTGCACGATCAGGATTTGCTGCGGACCCTAATTGTTTGGTACACGCTGAAGGAGCAACGACTATCGTTAATGGCAAGCTTTATCCAGCAATGATAAGAGATTTTGCGATGCTTATTGTTCGTGAGAATGGTTTGGAAGTGTTTCTGATAGCTACAAGATATGCGCAACCTGCCATATTGCACGTCAAACAATGGATTTCTTGCGAGCAATGTTGCCAGTATGAGGGATACGGAAAAATGATGAATCTAATTGGACCAGACTTGGCTATATGTGAAATCCACAGTAAACGCTGATAAGCCACGAATCAAAGCTCGCGATATTATAGCCAACTCGATCAATACGTTGGCCCAAACAAAGGAAATCGTCGAAAAAAGAACACATTTTGTACTCAAGGCCAAAGCTGCGTCTTTTCACAATATCATATTCGAAGAGTAGCTTCAACATATAAACGATTATCGAAATAAAAACAAAAACATATCTTCTATATTTGCTCTTTAAATGCCCTACCCTGTATATATTTCCCCGGCATGTTTCCTGCAATTTTAAAATACGTTTACTGAAACACCCTAACGTACAATGTACAGAAATGATACAGACAAATATATAGGCGCATATTTTTGGCAGCCGCAAAATGTTGCACCATTATCAACAACAACAACAATAACAACAAATTGTAGCCGCATACTATTTCCCACAACAACAAAAAGGCAGCTCATAAAATTGTTTTCTACATAACGACCCTGACAAAAAGAAGCTCCTTAAAAACAAAAAAAAAGGAAACAGAATTTAAGCAAACAAAATGGACAAACAAAAAAAATGGAATATCGAAAAAAAATTGCACACAATTTCAGTTATGCTGCCCAACAAACAAACAAACAAACAAATATATAAAAAAAAAGAATCGTCTAGAAAAAATCCAAAAGTGCAAATAAAACAAAAAAAAAGTTTGCAACCAGCAAACAATTTTTTCGTTATCCTTTTTTTTGGACTTTGGGATTTTTCATGCATGGAAAACAAAAGTAAAAGCCAAACGCGCGTGCTGCACGGCTACCAACTGCAATGGCCTATGCAATTTTCCAGCACTGGTTCTTTTTTCTTCAACGTTTTTGCACACTGACTGCATACGCGATTTCCTTTTTCGCATTTTTCAAATATTTTGTAATGTAATGAAATGGCGCGCTAAAAGGATTAAATTCATATTGCATTTTAAAGATAATGCGAAAAAATAAAGTTCGCTTTTTAAATATTATTTCGTTCGCTGAATATTACTTTAAAGACCTGCCAACCTTTGCTGTAATTTAATTGTTTTCTCTGTGTGATTTTTTTGGTGCTACAATTTTAAACGCAGTTTAGTCGCTCTAGTTGCTCCCTTATGTGTTTGCAGGATAGCAGGTACATGTATCTCGGTACATATTTGCACCCTGCTGAATTTTTTATGTGCTTTGCACGTGTTTGTGTTTTAATTAACAAAATTGAGCGGGAAGGTGTGAGCGAGTGAGTGTACAGGTAGAGGTAACTGACAACAAACAATAAAAAAGTCATATTAAATTGCTTATAAGCAAGTTGAGAGAGCGTAACATATCAGCAACAAACGTGACGTAGGCAAGAGGGTTACATAGGGGGCTCTCAGAATTCTTGGAATTAACTCAGCTGTCATATTTGTTTTCTTAAGTAATTGATCAATTTGCTTGAAAGTTTTGTTCTCGCACTCTAAAAGCAATTACCTTTGAATTTAAGCTAGAAGAGAAAAAATGTAGGCGGGGCAAACACGACCTAGTCAGTATTGTATACTACATAAAGCACCTTTGATATCCGAGCCGCTGAGGCTAAGACTTTGCCCCGAAATACACCG
The DNA here is from genome assembly GCA_035046065.1 of Chymomyza procnemis. Classification (NCBI taxonomy): domain Eukaryota; kingdom Metazoa; phylum Arthropoda; class Insecta; order Diptera; family Drosophilidae; genus Chymomyza; species Chymomyza procnemis. Next base: position 4,804,325 of record JAWNOJ010000026.1, read on the forward strand.
CACAGTGAGAAATATAAGCAACTGGGGCAACTCCGACCGGTTTGTAACTGCACTGCCGCTGCAGCTGTATCAAATGGTAACTTACACTTTGCGGCAACAAAATTGTCATTAAGCTGGGGAAAACGCGGCTTACTATTTGGTAGAGAGAGCGCATTTTATGCCTTGATAAGGGATCTACTCTTCCGATAAGGGATCCACTCATTAAATAAAAAAAGCTTTTAAAATAGTATGATGGGGCAAACCTGGCCTTTGGCTTACGTTTAGCTATAACATGCCTTATTGACATTGTCTGAACGTACATTAACCTCAAAATGGCGTTAATTAGGCTAAGTTGGCGTAAATCCGACCTGATATTTGGTTAAGTTTATTAAAATCTTATATATAGCCCATGCTTCTTTAACTATACTAGCTTTGCTGCAAAAATCTTAGACGCAGCAAAATTTCTATTAACTTAGGGAAAACCTAAGAGAGAATGAATTTTATACCAACTCATTGGATATACTTAAGTTAACATTTAACTCAAAGAATTATTTAAGAGCAAAAGATGAGGCAAACCGGACCTATTTGTTCCGTTTGGCTATAATATGCCTAACTGACTTGGCGTCCAGGTATGTTATCTTCAAACTATTGCTCTGACGTGTTAGGTCTAATATTTGCTTAAGTTTATTAGAATCTTACTCAACTTCGTAAATCTTCACATATTCGCAACAAACCCCAATGGCTGACCATCAAATTGTATTAATTAATTCACTTAAGCAATAATATGCAGAGAGCGCCCTAACTGATCATACAGCAAACTAATTAAACCAGAAGACAATAGGTTGGAGGGGCAAATCCGACCAAGTTCTTGCTTACACTACACACAATTTGGAGGAGCGAAAGCACTTTATGGGTCAACTTCTCCGATATACCAAATAACGTTTGACAAAAGAAATTGTATTAAAGAGCAAGATGGAACAAACCGGGCCTATTGCAAGCACTATAATATGTTTAATTAATAACGAACTAACGTTTAAATGCATTAAGACTAAAGTGGGGCAAATCAGACCTTATATTTGGTTCTGGGCCTATTCTTAACGTTGAGCTATAATATGCCCAATTGACAACATATCAAAGTACGCTAACTTCAAACTAACATATTGAAGTACTAAGACTAAGTTGGGGTAAATCGGACCTAGTACTGGTCCAAGTCTTTTAAATTACTTTGCATCTTCTATAATCAACTCATCTCTATTTATACTCATTAGATATACGCAACAAAAGAAACCAATTGCTGACCAACAAATTCGATGCGGTAAATTGGGGCAAAACCGACCCCATTAACAGATTTAAGCATTCAAATGCTTTACAGACAGCTTTTTAGCTTTTAAGTGGGTAGTTCAACATCCATTACACAAACTACTCCAATGACAGCGCATCAACTCGTCCGATTTAACAATTAAAACTTATGCAGAGCTTACAGGAAAAATTAAAAATTATATTTCATCCACTGTCATCGCTCCAAAGTCAGAGCATGCAGATATCTCTATTAAAAGCTGTTCGAAGCGCACAGGTACCTACAGCTTATGGCCGAATTCGAACAACCGATCGTTCGATTTCGAGGCGAGTTGTGGTACCAAGGCCCACAGAGCTTCCAAGAACTGCAGTTTTATATGCAATATTATAATTTTGCGCTTAGGATCATATTACTAAAAGAATTCTATTTTCTACAGAAACACATCAATAAAACACTGTTCTGAACAATAAAAAAGTCAACAGCTCCCCCGTAAAACATTCTTCTACGTCACTGTCCCAGTAGTGACTACCGTAAAAAGTCTTTCTCTCACTTTCATTAATTGTATAGAGCAACTCAAGTGCTTCCCGCTCGTAAAAATGTAACAAAATGTTTACCAATTAAGTTAACAAAAACAACAACAACCGAAAACATTAAATAAAAACGAAAAACAAACGCAGTCAAAACTCTGAATTAATTGCGTGGGAAGATTTTAGTGCGTTTTTATGCATTATCCGTAAGTGCCGGTACACGGCTTGACAATGGGAGGTCCTGTGGCTGTGAGTTCTAAAACTGATTCGATCTGTAGCTAAGCAGCTGAGCAGCAACTGTAGCTCATTAAATGTTAGTTTATGGCTTGCATAAAAACTTCCATGTCAGCCTGATTTCAGGCTCCGTAGCGACCGACCCCCCCCATAAGCAGTGGCGAGAGGACTGCGTCGTACCCATACTCACTCAACACTCCCTTAGCCTATAAATGTGTGATTGTGTTGCTCTTACAGCCCCATAAATCAAGCCACATAAAACTGTTTTGGCATACAAGGTGTTGTTTTGCGGACAACTTAAGAGTGTTAGAGAACGAACCTAACACTTTATTGTTCCCTTTCCAACACTAATTACACCTGGCTATGCACATTTCGGTGTTGAATAATTGTTATTCAGTTATGGCCGCCAGAAACTTTAAGGGTAATAAAATCTAAACTGATTAGCATAAATAATATGGGGTACATTGTGCTAAGACTTGGAGGGGGTAAAGTACAGATTCAAATCGGTCGTAAAGTTAACTGCATGTTATCAGAATATGTAACAAATTCTACAAATTTAGGTTCAGAAATATAAATATAACGTCAGTTTTGTGTTTGGGAGGAACTTATTGATTTTATGCGTTTGAGTCGCCAAAGCAGCCGAAAATAATAAAAAAAGGAATTTATTTTGAAGTGAAACAAAATGGAATTGGAAAGGAACACATGAAATGATGCACAACATTTACAGAATTCTGGAATTTGTGGAAATGCAACAATGAAGCCAAAAGGAAACGCAGTGAAATATAGAATATTGAAATAGAAGGCATGTAAAATGAAATCAATATATAGATTTTTTCCGATAAAAAAGTTGGCAATATTAATGATAGGCAATCGTATCACATCACAAAATTTTGGAAAAATTCACAAATATTATTTTGGAACTGGCTGATCACTTTGCTCGCCAACGCTCAGCCCTCCTATGAACGCTTCAAACCATTTCATTTTCGAAACATGCTCTTTCTTCATATGTCCTATATCCAAATATTCTACTTTTTTCTCCTGCATCATACTTACATAAGATCAACTTCTGCTTCTTGGATTTTACATTTTTGTACGATCCCAAGGCACGCTTGCTCATATTGTCAATTTGTTTTTCCTTCAAGTGTCTAACTCTATCTATTTCTCATTTTTTGAAAAATTTGATTTTTGTCTCAATTTTCCACGCAAGCATTTTCTTTTATCTTTTCCTTTTTCTTAATTGACATTTTCTCTCGATTTAAAATTTTTCGTATTCTCGCCCTTTCGCGAATTCGAACTGTTCGTGCTTCTTCAGAAATATACAACTTTTCCAGCTATTATAATTCAAGTATATAACACGTGACCCTTCTAGCTATTCTGTTACTCTGTCATAATATTAAAAAAACACACAAGATTGAGGGAATCCCCTTTTAAAGGACGAACAAAATTTACACATTAAATCATTTCAAAGCGCTAAAACTTTCTAGCCTTCTACAAATATAAATTAGTTTTAAAATAATAGAGTGGTATGCTTTGATTTTGAAAAAATTTTAAAATTAAAAAGTAAATTTCGCATTTCGATTTTGGTATTTGAAAGTTTGGGACTGCTCTTTCGAATGACTATAAGCTTGCATTCAAATTTTACTATTTTGAAACATGATTTTTCTGTAAAATTTTCAGCAAGATATATTAGAATTTTTATGAAATGGTGTGAAATTATTTAAAATTACTTGGAATGATATGGAATGAAACACACAGAGCTATGTAATAAATCAAACAGAAAATGACAAGCGCCATTGCGATGACGTCACACAAATCCTTTACGAAGAAGATACTTAGGCCAAAAAATTACTCCCATTTGGAATAAATTAAACTACACCGCAAATTGGCAACTTAAAACTTATGCTCAATATTGCCAATTTCGTTTGCACTTTGGAACTGTCCAGCCCTACAGCAACTGGAACCATTTCCAACCCGTGCAGACCGCAACTTGATGCAGTAAATTAAAATTTCAAACTTTCGACACGGCAGCAGACAACTTCAACAATTTTTTTGGCCAAAAATATATATATATATTTCCATTTATATTGTATAACAAATTTTTATTTACACAACGAGCTCTTTGTTTATTACCTAGCACTTGACTGCCAAATACACCCGAATATTCCCGCAGGACTTTCTGCCCAACCACAAACACCCTTAAACCTATCATTTTTCACTCAAAAAACCGACAAATCAAATATATAAAGCGCCCCAATTTGGACAATTGAAAGCGTATTTGAGCGTTAAGCGCATATTATATGTGCAAATATCTACATTTTATTTCAATTTTTAGTCATTTTTTATGCAATTTTTTTTTTAGTATATTTATTTTTTTGTGCGCCTGGCCACTCGAAAAAAAACCATTTTCATTATGAGTGGCCGAGCAAAAAATTACCAATGATTGAAAGCGCATGGAAAGTGAGCGAGCTAGATTACCAAAGTGTGCTGCTGCGGCTGGCGGGGAACGTTGGGGATTGGCACAGTATGAGAAGCGTAAATTTTATATCGATTTGCATAGTCAATGGCCTAAACAAATAAACTGATGAGCCATAATATAGCGTGTAATAAACGGTTTGATTGGCTGTACCTCATTGGGTTCGAATATAAGAAACTGATTGTGCGCGGAACTAGTTCATTTCAAAATGAACTACTAGGCACTAAGAAGAATGCGTGGGTTTCATTGTAGTATTTAACGTTAACAACTGTACCTCGGATTAAGCGCAACGTATCGTACCTGACTCTGACCAAACCAAATTATAAAACAAAACACTTTTTATATGAAAAAAACACATGAAGCGAATGCGACTTTCTAATACTCTCAGTAAAATAGAAAAATATCATTCTTGTAATAAAAAACCACACATATAGGTGACATATAATATTTATTCCATAAAAAAAAACTTTATTATATATATAACAAAATTTGGAAAAGTACCCATATTGATGGCTCATTGCTATTTTTAAGCAAACTTAATTGCTCTCAGTTTCAACGATTCTTTTTTACCAAATGGTACTATTGTATCCGACTCATCACTGGATACAATCATCTCATTCTGCTTCTACAATTGTTGCATTGGTTTTAGTCATTGTTCGAAGCCAGCTTTCTTTAGTAAAATATTCTAGAATTCGCTTTTGTTGCTTATTTTTGTTAGTCATATCTTTGAAAATATCTGCAGACTGTTTTAATAGATAACTAAGATTTCAATAAGATCTCCCAGCAGCCTCATGAAAAAAGTCTTTCAAAACACACCCACAGGAAAAAGCAGAAGAGATCGTCCAAATGCTCGTTGGATAGACAATGTGCAGCAAACTGCAGAGCGTCTTAGAAGAAGAAACAGTGGAACGCTAGCTCTATATCGTGAAGATTGGAGGAGATTTCAAAGGGAGATTTCAAGATTCAACTAGGATCGTTGCGCCACTAAAAATATTGATTAAGATCTCATTGAAATTTAATATTTTCGACGTTAGATTCAACGTCATAGTTAACACTATTTGGATCACAATCAATTTTTCAACCAATTCCATAAAGTCTTCTTGCATTACTTGCTTGAATCATATCGGAAAAGCCATTTTCACCGTCTGCTTGGCCCAACTCAAAACTCGAATTTGTGTAAACTAAAAATAATTGAAATAAATTAAGAATTTTAGGTTTTTAAAAAATTTGATCAAATCGACTTTGTGAAAAAATGAACGTAATACAACTTTTATAGAATACAGTAAGCGGTGTTTTTGAATGTGAAGAAATTGTCTTAAAATAAAAGATTAAAACTCTAATTAAATTAAATACTCGAATTTAATAAGAATTCTTGCTTTTTGGAAAAAAGTTGGTTTATCGTTTTGTGAAATTCGATTTACTCTTAATGAAAAAATATATAATCTATACAGACTAGATCGGAGTTTTAAAATCCGAAGAAATTGTCATAGGATTAAAGATTAAAAGTCTAATTGAATTGAATTATGAAATTAAATAAGAATTTCTGCTATTTAGAAAAAATTATAATTTATCGATTTGGGGAATCGACTTATATTTAATGATAAAATAAACATAATAGAACTTGTATAGAATATGATAAACAGAGTTGTAAAATTTGAAGAAATTGGAATCTATTAAAAAGTTTCAAGAGCCTCATTGAAATGAAAGTTAATTAGAATTTCATTTTAAGAAAAATTTCATTTATCGACTTGTGCAAATCTACTTATTTTTCAGGAAAAAAATTATAATCAGTAACCCAAATTCCAAAAACTGAAGAAATTTTCACAAAATAAGAGAGTAAAAATCTAAATCAATCTATAAGAAGTAGCTTTACGGCAATTATCAAATTCACCGAAATAGTGAGCTGGCTTCAAATATTTTCACCCAAATATGCAGTAGCTGCACAGATATGGGCGTTGGTCTGGGTTTGAGCTCTCATTGATTATAACATTTTTTAATTTAAATAGTATAAAGAGTGGCATTTACGTCAATGGATGAATGTGAATTTCAGTTTCGTTTTTTATTTCGGGTTTTTTTGTTTGCGAATTTTAGCTAAAGGTGTTTGGCTTAATTGAAAATTGTTTGAAACTATGCAGCAAATTAAGCGCATACCCGCTTAATAAAGCTATTAAAAAATGAAATACTTGTAAAAAAAATCATCTAGAGCTGGTTAGAATTTGAACAACTTTACAGTAAATGCACAATAAGAGCAAAAGAATAGGGAACTATTGGAGAAATAAATAGAAAAGTGTAATAGTTTTGCGAACATTTTGATATTGTATCTCCGTATCTTCAAAAGATTTTTATAGAATTTATTGAACAGCATTTCTATTGTCAGGAATTTCTAACTTTATGGAATTATCGTATTGTCTAAATCAAATAGAGTTAAGGAAAGAAACTTTTAACAAGCTTATGGCGTTCTATATGCTAGAAATGTTTATGAAAAAACTGTATTGGTTTATTGTTTTGATTGAAACTAACTTTGGTGAATACCTTGGGCAATTTTTTTTTGGGAAATCTCACAAGTCCTAACTTTTGCGACATTTGTGTGATTGGGGGAGTCCTAGGTTGGATTTTATTCTTCGGATCTGGTGAGACTATCGACGGCGATCGGTATAGATGGATGATGGCGTACTTTGTGTTACCCGAAATGCGTGAAAAAGGTCTGCAAAATATTTGTTGCCAACACGATGGTGCTACATGCCACTCAGTAAATGCAATTTAATAATCGATTTATTTGCATCGGAACTGACCGTTACGAAGTGTGTCAAAAAACGGTGATATTGATTGGTTGCCAAGATTCCCATTTTGGACACCGCCACATATCTGTTTGTGCGGATTTTTGACGAGCTGTTTGTGCAATATCTAAGAAACTTTAAGCAAAATGTGACATTTTTTGGGAAATTCTTAAGTAGCGGACAATCGCTTAGAGCGAAATCTACGGCAAACTTGAAGGAAGCACAGTGGGAACCAATCGCTTAAGCGATTTAGGTTCGAAATTTGCTTAGATTAAATATAAGTAAAACTTGGATGAATGGAGTATTTTTTTATGTTGTTTAAAGTTTGTACTAGAAGACAAAACTAGATTATAGGGGCAAATCCTACCTAGTAAGTATTTTAAACTACACAAAGAGCATTTGGCAACCCATCAACTCGACATTTGGAAGTCACGATAAGGTTAATCTTTTGTCTAAAAGAAGCTTATTTTCACTGCTAAGGAACTTAGTTTTAAGTTTGAAGTAGATGACAAAAATAGAGTATAGGGGCAAATCCGACCTAGTAAGTGTTTTAAATTATACAATGATCATTTGGTATGCGATCCTCTCGACATGTGGATGTCACATTAAAGCTTAGACTGTGCCCAAAAGAAGCCTATTTGTACTCTTAAAGCAACTAGCTTCAAATTTTAAGTAGAAATGTAAGAGGGGCAAATTCGACCTCGTCATGGCTTTAAATTACACAAAGATTATTGGCAACCCATCAACTCGACATTTGGAAGTCACGACAAGGTTCAGACTTTGTCTAAAATATTGTTTGAAGTAGAAGAGAAAAATCAATTACAGGGGCAAATCCGACCTCGCAATTATATTAAACTACACCACGATCATTTGGTATTCGTTAAACTCGACGTTTGGAAGGGTAAGGTTTAGACTTTATCTCAAAACCCAGAATGCAGCGAGATAAATTAACAATCGACGCTACACTACGAGTACTCACTGTACTGCACACACTAATATTTTACACACAAAAAAATTGCCATTTCAATTGCAATTAAAATTGTAACCTCAAAAAAACCAAAAAAAAAAAAATGACGCTAGTATATTTAGAGTGGAACTACTAAAAAAAAAAGGCAGAACTCGATTTTCCCCGACACAAAAGCTAATTAACTATCGATTGCTTTTATTATTAGCAGTTTCTGGCTTTCAACTCTGTCTTTTTTTTTATAACAAAATCTAGCCAAATATTATATTACACAACAATTATAGATGTTAATATTGTGTGCAGAAAACATTTTATAATTAAGCATGCATGACCACAAAATTTGCATTAAAATTGATATGGCAACAAAAACAACAAAAACAGCAAAAACTTGCATTTTTTTTCGCAATTTCCTTTTTTTTTAATAAGCTCATTAATGCTATAATGTGAAAATTGCGCTACATTGCACTAAATCGTTGTTTAAATAAAAAATTAATAATTAATAATGATAATGGGTCGCCTCAAAGTGTCCAATTAGTCGCAGTCTTATTGAATTTAGCTCACCAGCTGGCAGAATTCATAATGAATGAGCGATGGGATGGCTGGACTTAAACCGGTCAAAAAGGCTCTAGGCTTTAAGACAACTCTCAGGACGCACACACACACACACACGCTGAACGTGCTGCCGCATAACAAATGACTAGAGGTATCCGGGGAAACGTACCCAAGGACGACGACTGCATACTTTGCGTATAAGTAATATGATAATAAGCCCGATATTGCTATCAATAATCTAAATGGCAAGACAAGTCTTCGGCCGGATTTCAGTACTTGTAAGCAAACTAATAATTAATTTTATTGATTAACCAACACTGTTTGGCATTTATGGAGCGTTAATTGCTTATGTAAATCCATTTGAGGCGCCTAATGAATGAGGGGTGCTGGGGGAAGGGCGCCTGTTGTAAGTTCCTCGACTCGAAAGTATGCCGCCAGAGTAAGATAAATGGTTGAAAGTGGCACAAGTTTTTTTTACACATATAATCGGGTAAGTATTGCAAATGCTTGGATTTCGGGTAATGTAGGATATGCTACGGGTGGTGCTGGTGTTGCTATAGGAAACCATTCATCAATGTGCCCTTTGACAATAGGCATGTGGACCAGTGTAGTGGTAATTACTTTATGGCGACGGACTTATGTTTTTTTGAAGCGCTTTAAGGCTGTGATAGCTCGCCCAAATGCAGGCTACAGTTTTTCGGCTTTAAAACGAGATAATTGTGCTAAAATTAACAAAAAGGAGTTGCGATTTGGTAGTTAGCACGATTTTTTATAATATAATTATAACATTTTTTCAAATTACAATATAAATAAATGATGAGGCCTTTTTACAGAGTCTTAAGAATTCGAATTTTAACTGCTTCGAGATCTATTATCTCTTTATTTTGCAGTATTCCCTACAGTGTTCTTTTTATAGAATTCGATTTTCGACTACTTGGGGACTACCACAATATTAATAGATAATATACAGATCTCTACACAAAACATTTTTAAAAAGTTTTGAGAATGTGGATTTTGGTTTGCTTAGGGATTTATCAACTATTTATATTGCAGTAGTTCCTAATAACTCTTCTTACCGAGTTTTTAGAATTCGAATTCCGATTGCTTAGGAGCTGCTACAAGTTAAATAGATAATATACAGTTTTCTATATAAAACCTTTTTACAGAGTTTTTAGAATTCGAATTTGGACTGTTTGAGGACTACTTCATGGGACTAATACAGTTTTCTATACAAAATGCTATTTTATAGAGTTTTTAGAATTCAAATTTCGACTAGAAATAGATGATATACAATTTTCCATATAAATAATCTTTTTACAGACTTCTTAGAATTCGAATTAGGGGATGCCTCATGTTAAAAAAATATGACATCATCAATCAAGAAGTTTAAGTTTTTCTAAAAAAAATTGAGTTCTTATTTTCAAACGTTTTTTAGAGTTCTCAAATGCAATGTGGAGCTGCAGAGTATACATAGTCACCTCTAAAGAAGAAGTAGTTCAAATAAAAATAAATGAAGATAACGATAAAAAATTCAATATAAATTTTATCTCTCTGTCGTTCTATCGTGCTGTATTTGCTCATTAAAGTTAAGCTCTTAGAAATGGTCGGAACTCGAAGAAATTAATTAATTTGAAGTCTTATATCTGTAAAAAAGACTTTATTATAGAAAATTTGCTTGATAAATTAGGAAACTAACAGCTTGTCCCATTTTTAAATTTGCGGGCGGGTACTTTTTGCGGTACTTTTCTGAAATCTGAATATATAACACAACTGCAGGACAGAAAGTCTTTAAAAAGCTTCATACTTTATATAAGCAGTAATTGAAAAATTCATTAATTTGATGGGATTTCGCTAAAGTAAGCCATGTTTTCCTATAAAAATACGCAGCTACTTATCTAGTAAGGGTTGCCCCAACTTGCTGAAACTTTCGGACAATGCTCTTTGCATTTGAGAAAAGAATGAATTATATACAGAAATTTATAGGAACACAGCACAAAGAAACCCCTTTTCAAAAAGTAAATTATAAAAAAAATCGCTGAAATTTGCTCCCACTCGCTAAGCTTACCTTTTCTACATACAAATACCTCTCCATAGAATAATACTTTTTACTTTCTACTATTCCAACTTCGATACCAACTATCATAATTTTTAATTTTAATATAAGAGTTCTCCTATCAGACGGAGCACGCTTTACAAACTTAGTTACTGCGCTCGTGTTTTTTTTTTTTGAAAATCTCCTACACTTCTAGCGTTCCAATTTCCGAGTATTTTTTCCACTTTTAAGTAGTTTTCCAGTTTTTCATATTTCAGTTATTCATATGGCTTTAATCATGTCGAGTGGAACTTACAAGCCATACATACAGATAGGCAGGGGAAAGGCCATATAGACAGCCGCAGGAAGTGCTCGAGTGCGCTTTGAACTGCACTTGCCGACGCAAAGGAAGTAACAAAGAGAGGCATGCAACGCAAGAGAGCATGCAACAGAAGTTCTGGGATACAGAGAGAGGCATGCACAATCGTGGGTGTTGCTTTATGCGGCATAATTATGTCATTTAAATGCAACAAGCTATATAAGGCAGTCAAAACTGACAGGAGACAGCTGGACAGACAGGATAGACTGACTGACTGACTCGCAGATTGTGAAGACTGTGGAGCAACAGGCAAAAAAAAAAAATAAAAAACACGGAGAAGAGACGAGAACAACGAAAAAAAAGGCGCAACGATAATTCATAATTAAAAACATGCAAGATGAGCTGAGCACGAAATGAGCCGGCAAAGTATCGGTCTCAAAGAATAACAAGTGCAGTTGGCATAAGTCGACGATGGTATACACTGCTGATGGGAAAGCCGATTGCAGAGGTGGGTCGAAGATAAGAGTAAAAGTTAAAAAGCTTCTTCAGCCTTGGATTAGAGCGCATCTAACTTTGTATTGTTACTCTTAAAGAGATGATGGCACTTTGTCCCCCAACAGTACTGCATATTTGGTCTGTATGATAAACTGTGTTCTCAGCGATCATCTCTGATCTTAGGTTCTAATGAAAAGCAAGTTTCCCCCCCAACAATACTTCATATTTTTATCCCGATAATTTTCGGTATTTTTGAGCGCTCATCTCTTGAGTTCACACTTCTCCACAGTTGCCTCAAGTTCGCTCGTTCTAATGAAAAGCAAGTTTTCTCCCCGACAATACTTCATATTTGATCCCTATGATTCTCGGTATTCTTCAGCGCTCATCTCTTGAGATCACACTTCTCCACAGTTGCCTCAAGTTTCTTCCAACAACTGCATATGCCGCTTATGCTACCCCAGCAGTGTATTAAAATAATAAAAGAAAAGCAGAAAAAAAAGAATATTTTGTTGCACTGCCGCCGCCCCAAGTTGCAAGAACGCTTTCAGCTGCAACTCCAGCTACAGCTCCAACTTCGTGGCGTGGCGCGCGACTGTTAATTAAATGAGCAAACGACTGACGAGCGACGTCAGCGTGCTGGGCACCAAGGTTGGGTCTTTGACTGCCAACAACTGAGTGGGTGTGCAGCTAAATTGCTAAATGAGATTTGCCTGCCGTCGTCTGCCCAACTAAGGACACACACTCCATGCACTCACTCATATGTAACCAAACAACACAAAGGGTTAATAGTGCAGGAGTTACTCACTCGCTCACTCACTCAGCCAGTCAGTGGAGTGGTTGAGTATAGTGTCAGTGCCTAAGTTGGCAGCGTTAACTAACTTAGCCTTCTAATTAAGGCAACAGCAGTGAATCCAGCTAGTCAACCATGTTGCATGCACCAAGTGTGAATGTCTCTCTGTCTGTCTCTGGCCAAGCGCTGCATCCATATGTTTGCCCATGTCTCTATGCCAATGACTGTGACTCTGACTCTGACTGTGAATCCAACAACGACGACGACGACGATGACGATGACTACGACTTGTATGTGTGCCCTGGGCTAGACTCTTGCATTTTGTTGCTCATTAGTTTATTGCCGAAAAAAAGAAAGCCAGTTAGAAAAGCAACTGCAGCACAAAGGCGCTGGGTTTGCACATGCAACCCGGTAACTGCTTTAGTCGAGACTCTAGTTGGGTTCAACTACCCCACATTAGAGAGATACTTTCTTTAAGCCAGCATTTGTGCGCGCCTTTGTGTCATGTTAGTTTTAACTAACCAGGGGGTAGTCAAAAGCAACAAATGATGCGTGACTCTTGGACACTTGGACTGTGATTTAGCAACTAGCAGGTAATCAATCGTTTAGAAGCAACAAATATTTCTGTACTTTCTCTACAAAGTGTTTGGAATAAGCGCTTTCGTGCCATGTTTCGTAGATAAGACGATGTAACCTCGTTGATGGAGAAGCCATTAAATAAGTTTCATTGGAACTAGTTCATTTCGTAACAAGCAAAATAATAGGTTCAAATTTAATTCTTACTTCTTAGAATCCCATTTTCAGGAAAAATATGTTTACATTTACATGCTCTTCACTGTCTAAACTAACTCCCACCCCTTAACTGCAGCACTGCCTCCGCGAACCAGTTCCTTTGTGCAGCCCTGCATATGCACAAAACTGCAACTAACTAACCTCTGACGCCATAGACGCGAGTAGGTTAATTGCGCTCAAAAGCAACAGCCAGCAGGCAGGGAGGCCAACTACGAGATTGTCGCCACCTTTGCAATTTTACTGCATTTTCATGCTTTTCCAATTAGAAACACTTGGCTTGCTTGGTTGCTTTTGTTGTTGTTGTTACTGCTGTTCCTGCTGTTGCTGGTGTTGTTGGCACACGGAAGTTGCCACTTAAAGTGGCGTAAAATTGATTTGAAGCATTTTTGGTCTAAACAGAGCGGCGCAAACACACACGCACGTACACGCATACACCAAGTTATGTGACAACAATGGAGCATATTACGCATACGCCATGTCTTGCCATTTGCCAATCAAAAGCAGCCGCCACACACAAACCTACTACACACACATATATATTGCATAAATCGTTCAGGCACTGTCAATCTAGGCAACACGACGGGTGTCTTTGTCGCGTTGACAGCAGCAGATTCCCAGCTCCACAGATCCAGAGCCATAACCAGAGCCGGAGCCAAGGCCCAAAAAACAACAAAATAGCAAGGCAAAAGGGGGCGTTGATGCACATATGTCACATGGTAACAATATGAGGCTAAAAAGATACCGAAACGAGACGACAAGCGGCTCAAGTAATATAAATTTTTGCAAAAATCAGCAAGCACTCACATAGGGTAATAGGCCATGGCGCAACTAGTTCATTTGTAACCAGTTGTGCACTAGTTCAAAGAGGGAAATTTTTTGCTTTTACCAAAGGGGCCTTATTTTGATTTATTTTTACAGATTCTCTTTTATATTTGATAGATTTCAAAAAACTAGTAAGGCTGATGATGGCGTTTTTTGAGAAATATATTCGCTTTTTCTCATTTCAGCAAATAGAAGTACTTCTACAGATTTCTAAGCTTTAACTGAATCGTATATTTGCAGAATTGCATACTTCCAGTACTGCTCAAGTCCCTTGAGTCAGCTACTAGTGCCCTTACTTAACCCAAAGACTTTGCATCAACTTGGAGTGGTGCTGCAACCAATGCAAAACTCCAACATTTTTTTTTTTCGCTCTACTCTGCTGCAGCTTTGTAGGCGGCATGCAACCACAGCAGGCAGAAAATTGAGCTCTGCAACAAACCGTACGTAGTCCGAAAGCAGCTCAATAACCACAAAGGATCAGATCAGTACATTGTAAGCTGCCACAAGAATGTTGCCAGTCGACTCGACTCGGCTCGATGGCAAGGCAGCACAGCTCAACTCTCAACTGACTGACTGAGCGACTGAACGACTGAGCTGACTGAAAGGTGTTGCAAAATGTTGCAAGTGAAATGAAGGCATGTCCATGTAATGCAATGCAGAGCGCCGCAAAAACAATGCAAAGAGCAGCACAAAAAAAAGGCAGAAAAAAAATTGCTTGCTTACAAGAAATATGGCAACAAAAAGAGGCAATTGTGGCAAGCTCATAGTTTGCCTGTTTTGGCATGTGTCAAGGCTTGTCGAGGATTCTGTGCTGTGGAAATTGCTTTGCCTGGCAAAAGGGCGAGCCACAAGTATGCACAGACATACATACGTACCAGCAGTCAGCTAGCCTAGCTAGCTATCCATTCACCAACCAGTCAGCCAGCCAGCCAACCGGCCAGCCAGCCATCCATCCATCCAAGCAGTCAGCAATGTGTCCATCAAGAGGCAGCACAGCCAGTGAGTTGCGTGAGGGCGCCCCCCAACGGAGTCCAAAGCTTTCCACACACACACACACACACACTCACACATGTGTGCGCCTGTGGTTCTTGTTGTTACTGGGACGAGGTGTGTTTTGGTTTTTGCAATTATTTTCTAATTAAAGACGTGCCCTGCAACAGCAACAACGAGCACGACACAACTACAACAAACAACTCACCACAAATGACAGCTATTTAGGCGTAGTACATCTCTCACATTTAATCAAGATTCAGCAGGACGTACGAACGAACGCATTTAAAGGGCTATACTCTATACAATAGACACTTTCGACTTGTTATGAAATTTAAGCCAGCGCAAAAGGGGGGGAGTGGCGAACATAACTAGTGCGGAGACCTAAACAAACATATGACGAAATGGGTCAATTGTGGCTCTAGCACGAGCCTGAGAGCCTGAACGCGTTGATTATGCAAGTGCAAAGCACTCGACGCTGCCTCAAACACTTCAAACTGCCGCAAACATGAGAAGCATCAAATCCGACAAACAAAAAAAAAAAGGATTTGGAAAAAAGTCTACAAAAAGTCAAAGAAATGAGTGGAACATCCTAAACTTAACATATGCTACTTACTCCCCAAAGGCAACAGCGACTTGAAGTGGTTTTTGGTAACAAAAATAGCGATTTTTTTTTGCGAAACATTTGTTGGATGTACATTAAATTTTTAAAGAAGCGGATGTAGGTTTTTCAAAACTTAAGAATCTTCGTATTTAAGCGAAATATTATAATCATTTTAAGAGCTCACAATAACTATTGAAAATCATAAATGAAACAACATTGTAGTGAACTTATAACGCTAAAATGTATTTGTATTTTTCCTTCTGTAACTCCAAGTACAAGATAGTGTAGTTTTAGGCATTGTAGAGTCTATATGTCTATATATCCAAGGAAGGAAGATGACATTCTTTACTTCACAGCAATTTCTTCACATGATGGGATTACTTTAATAGGAACAAAATGTAGTTCCCCATTTTAAATTGTCAGCCACATATGCTGAATTCTTCTGTTGGAAAGGAAGGCGGGATTATTTACTTCATAGCCATTTCTTCACATGATGGGAATACTTTCATAGGAATTTTCTCTTTTGTAACTCCAAGTACAAGATAGTGTAGTTTCAGACATTGTAGAGTCAGACCTATATGCAAGAAAGGAAGATGAGATTCTTTACTTCACAGCAATTTCATCACATGATGATACTTTAATAGCACAAAAATGCAGTTCCCGATTTTGTATTGTCAGACACATATGCTGGATTCTTCTGTTGGAAAGGAAGAAGACATCCTTTACTTCATAGCCATTTCTTCACATGATGGGAATACTTTAATAGGAATTTTGCCTTCTATCAATCCAAATACAAGAAAATGTAGTTTCCGATTAAATAGTATCAGACACATATGCTGGACTCTTTGGTTGGAAAAGAAGACGAGATTCCTTACTTCATAGCCAAATATTTGTAGTTGCAGTCTTTGTAGTATCAGATACATATAGAAATCTTCAGTAGGAAGGCAAATCAGATTCCTAACTTTATAGCAATTCTTCACTAGATGGAAAACTTTAGAAGGAATAAAATTGGGTTCCGAAATCCTAGTCATATAACAGATTTGTGCTAGACAAAAAGATTGCACTCCAATTGCATAAATTTTTTATCAAGTCTGTGTTTATCGAAACTCTAGAGGGAGAATAAAATTGATCATATTTATGGAATGCTTACATAACATAAACTTCTTAAATTTGATCCTTGGCGGGGTCTTAATATGAACGTCAGTGCTATTTTAAGGAATCTTAAGAATTTTTGAAACAAAATAAGGCCGTTCAATTTCTAAAGAAAAAATGACCCAACAACTTCAGCTTCTTAAATTTGTTCCTTGGCGGTTCTTAGTATGAATTCAAAACTATTTTCAGGAGTGTTAAGATTGCCTCTAAGTAATTTTGGATTTGTTTAAAGTAAAACACAGATTTATGCAAGGCGAAAATATTGAACTATTCAACTTCGACTTCTTAAATTGGTTCTTAGGGGGTTTTCTTAGCTTTTAAACAGAATTAAACCATCTAGGTTATTTTATATTTATATAAAGTAAAAGACAATTTGGCAGGCTTCTTCACAAAACCTAAATCAATTACAACCTTATTCAACTTGAAGAAAGGCTGACGATCTGCCATTGCTTAGTTGTATAGATAAAAAGTCTAGATTTTAATTTAGCCAGCCTCTAGAAATCAAAATAAGGCTCTAAGTTTAATACAACAACTATATATAAATCAGAAAATTTTACGCTACTATACAGGTCATCAATATACGATTGAAATCGTAAATATATTCACTATATCCAAGTCGAAAAACTTTCCGGAACTAATAAAGGTCAATAATATATAATTGCAAAGCATTTTGTATTCTAAAAATCAGATTCAATTTTAAGAGATTACCTTATCCCAATATTTTCCTAGATTGTTGACATAAACAACGATTAATTAGTATTGTGCCTTATCGAGGAATCATCTGTTAAGATAAACCTATGCATAAGTTTAGTTCCATCAAATACTCCAAAGGTCACACATTTTCGCCAAGAAATAAAAAATCTAATTCAAACCCCAAAACATAAAATTCATAGCACTTAAGTGCTTTTTTTTCTATGCATTACAACCCACATGTAAAATTTCGCAATATACTCTATGTCAGAGTATAAAAACTTTTATGTTGCTTGTGGCATATAGTATGGGACATAGTTTCACATGATATGTATTAGCTGTGGAGCTGCTTAAACTTTTTATTTCAGACTTTTGCAAGTCAAAGTGCAACACAGACGACAATAACAACAACAGCAGAAACAACAACTGCGACACAGCACTTCATTAAATATTTAAATGAGCATCCTGTTTTCTGGGGTTTCTTCTCTGACTTTTTTGTTTTTTATTTTTATTTATTTTTTGTTATATTTTATGTATGCCACGCCACCGCAGCAACAGCAACAAAATACACGCCCCAAAAACAAAAACAACAAATAAGCAACACAGCACCTACACAACAGACAAGAGACAAGCGGCAGGACAGCACAGAAGACAGGCCAGAGCCACACTGCTGTGAGGCGCGACAAGACGAGGCAGGAGACACTGTGTGTGTGTGCATAACTACAAATGGGACAGAGATAGAGCGACCGAGAGAGAGAGAGAGAGACATTGCTGCATATGCAGATTCATAAGCAGTTAATTAAGGCCGAACTCGGGGCCCCATGCAACAAAACGAACAACAACATGCAACAAAAGTGAAAACCATATAATAAAAATCTTCGAGCAATTCGATAAGCGACAATGGGTTACTCTATAGCACTGCGGCAGGAATAAAGTGAACAATACGAATAAAGTGCATTCAGAACGAGCGCAGTTAAAGAACTGCTTGTTGTAAGCAGCTAAGCAGTGTACTGCTTGGCTCTTCTAAGTGCAAAGACTTGATGGAAATTTTACATTTTAAATAATAGACAGTGGCAGTCTTCAGGCAAGCTGTGGACTGCTTGGATAAGCGACAATACTCTATAGTCTGCTATTAGCAGAAGAGCTGCAATTAGAACTCAAATGCGGACACACTTAATGAACTGCTTGTTGGGAGCAGGTAAGCAGTGCACTGCTTGGGTAAAGAGTACGGAAATTTTAAATATATTTCTAATGAATCAATTCTATGAAAAGTTTAAGTAACGTATCTGTTTAGTTTATAAGATAATCAGCTTCAATCCTTAAACAAGCTGTTCACTGCTTGCATAAGCGATTAAACTCGACAATAAGAGAGCCAACACAGAATTAAATGCCGTAAAAAGTGAAATGAGAATTAAGTGTATTCAGCAGCTGCTAGAAGGAGCACAACTAGTGAAGTGTTTGTGTATCTGGTAAGCAGTGCACTGCTAGGTTTCAAGTGCAAAAACTTGGTTGCACTAAGTTAGCGGCCTAATCAGCACCAATCTTCAACTAACTGTTCCAATAACTTGTTTATTTATTAGATTGTATTTTTAACATAATACAGCAACGAAAACATAACTTTTTGCAGATGTTTGGCATGTATTGTTGAAAAGACCAACATATTTTTGCTTTGTTCCAAGCAGTGTACTGCTTTGTTTTCGATAAACAAAGACAAGCACAAATGTAAATAAATTAACAAGAAGACGCTATCAGAAGTAGTGTAGATACAACTTTTATTAAAGTTTAACTTTAAACAAGCAGTGCACTGCTTGGATATAGAAATTGTTAGCAGGAGAATGTCTCAAAATGAAAAGAGCAATTGTATCTTAAAAATCTTATACTTGGTTGTATAATTTGAAGAAGAAACTGAAGAAACTGACAAAAGTATTTAATGTAAACTCTATCAGCCGCAAGCCTGATTCAAGCAGTTCAAATACAATAGAAAGAGCATTTGTATATTGCGCTCTTGAATCTTAAAAATCTTATACTGTATATTTTGAATGTGACAAAATTGACTAATATAAACTCCATCAGCCGCAGGTCTGATTCAAGCAGTGCACTGCTTGAACAAGAGTGTAGACATTATACAAGCTTCAAATTTTGCTGCTTTTTTTATATCTTTCACACACATCTAAGATTCAAATCTAAAATGTTACTGCATCATACTTTCGCCAGAAATGAGTGTACCCTGCCGCATTGCATCCCCAGAACTAACAAAGAAAAAACCGGAGATATCCCATGACTAGCAAGAACAGCCGCCAGCCGGCCAACATATTTTATACATTTTCATTTTCACTGCTGCACGAATTTATTTGGCAATAAGACCAAGCAATGGTCTATAAAAGCCAGTGAGGGCGACACATGAGAGAGCGAACGACAACGCGGTCTGAAGACTCCAAGACACGACAATTTTGACACAGGAACCGAGACTGACTGCCGTCTACGACAGTAAAAAACAGAAAACGAAATCGAAAACGTTGAAAATGCAGACAGACGAAATAGGCAAAGCAGTTAAGGAAACGGTGCCATGTAGTATTTTTGCTATGGAATACCAGAATTCCAGAATGTGTAGGTGCGTGTGTGAGTATCTGTGAGAATGTATCCTGTGTATCTGGTAATTTCATACATATGAAATATTATTTATAATTTCTAGTGGCAGTTGGGTGGGCGTTACGGGGCGCTCCTTCTGCACTGCGCTACACCGTAAATTATGTCATTTTAGACAAGTGCGCGCCATGCTAAATTCTCTTTATGTTACAATTTTTTTTTTTTACCACTACCCCGCCTGCACGTAGTTCTCCTCCACCAGACTACTCTTTTATGTTTCTTCCGTTTTGTTGGCTCTTTTTTTTTGAACATATTCTTGTGCTGCTTGCTGTTGCTGGAATTTGGGTTGAGCACTTGGCACTTGTGGGACCTGGACCAAACAAGAAATATGCTTCCCGGAGTACTCCGGTGGATATGCATTTATGTCGCTTTTGGGGTCTGACAAGTGCCATGCAGAATTAGTTGGCGTTGAGTGTTGGCAATATGTCGTCTGGGTGGGTTGCATATGTTGGCATGTTCTTTTTTTTATGAATTCGTAGAGCTAATGAGTTTTGATGAGCACATTATTCAATTAGTTTTTGCTAGGTGGAAGACATCTATGTTTAGACATGCATATAAAGTGTGACGATGAGTAAGCAGTTTCATGTATATAAATTTACTTTAAGATGCGATGGAGGATTACCTCATGCAGTAAGTGCTCGTTTAGCTTGGCTTTTCGCAAATATTTGCTTAAATTTATGTCTCTTGGGAAGCTTAATTCAAATTTTGCACACTGTTTAAATTAAAGATTGCAATAGACTGGAGGTTTTGTGTCTACAGTATATAATAAAGCAGAGGAACGTTCATCTTTATACGCTTTCCAAAAAATTTAAGTAAAATGGAGCTATAACTTTAACGCCAAGTGCTACTTCCCATACGAATAGTCATAACTTCTCAACTGCGTCGATTCTCTTTTTCTTAAAACGTCTTGACATTTTTCTTTATCTGGAATTCTTCTGTTTTTAACTTAATCTGGCATACTATTGATTTCTACTTAATCCTCAATTCTTCTGATTTGTTCTCATCAAGACATGATTTCTGTACCGTCGTAGGTTGACACCATGACATTTTTACATTTGTAGATCTCTACAAGTTGTTTCAATTTTTAACATCGCACTGTCTAGACATAAGAATATAATATAAAAAAAATATCAAGTCATTGTAGAATTACCCAATTTGTTTGTATTCGTTACAAAATGGGTTTTGAGGTCTTTTTGGTGTTATGATCCATCGCTTTTCACTTACTAAGTTTGAGTCAAACCAAAGATTTGGGTTTTTAAGTATAATCTTCATTGACAACTTACCTAGAAAGAAAAGAAAGAAAATAGATATTAAATTCTTGTTGTACAATAAATGATTTATAAAAGGTGAGAGCATAAATAAAAGAAGTATGATAAAATTGACACAAAATGAAAGGCCCAAGTTTTCGTGTAAAAAGTGGTGCTTGTCATGATAGGAATACTGCCTGGTTTTAGAACAAATGAGAACTACTCTTATGTATGCCATCTTTCCCTCAATTTATTACTGATGTCGAGAAAACTTTTGGATATGCTGCAGTACACTATAAACTCTTAAAGCAAAGGTGACGAAATATGATGAAAGTCGACACATGTGGATACGTAGACATAACTTTCTTTCTAATGTTGCAATGACAAAGTTATTTTTAGATTTTGCAAATATTTTTTTTCTCATAATGGTAAAGAATGACAAAAGACAGCCCAATTACAAGGATTTCTTAGATTTTGCAAATTTTTTGCTTCTCACAATCGCAAAGGAAGATAGAAAAAATACGGTTTTAAAAAAGTCCAAGCTAACTTTTAACTACTAATATTTACTTAAGTTTTTTTGTTTTTAGTTTCATATTGAGTATTTGAGTTTTGCAGTGACTGTACTGAAATACTAAGATGAACCGATTTCCGTAGTGTGGTTACTGTAAATTCTGCTGAAACAGAGATTTATTCGTCAGATTTATAAATATATAATCTTACTTTCCTTTTTTTGGCCCTACAATAACGACTCTACTAATGTTCTTCAATCCCACCCAAAACTCTAAATCCATTCCCCTGATTTGGCGCCGAGTAATTTCTAACAATTCAGCAAACGCTTACAAGAAACACCTTCGAGTCGTTTGAGGAGTTCTTAAATGAATGAGAGCCATGAATATAACTGGTGGCTTCCTCATGTTGGTATAGCCGCATTGTATCAGAGGGCGCCTAGTTTGATGAGGACTGAATAGATTTGCACGATTATATATCATAAAATCTTTCTATTGTGGATGGGGTCCGTATACAAACGGACTTATCTCTCCAATCTTTTATTCTTTTCTATTGTTATAAAATTTCGATTCCTAAAAGTGGTTCTAAGACGTGCCTGACAGTGCCTAGCAACTAGATGTCTCACAGTAGTCTTCTGAATCTTTCAACTGCCCCCCTTGAAACCTTTTCACTTATATGACAAAAAAAATCTTAATTTTTAGGCATCGGAACCCTTTTCTTCAAATGCATAAACTTCAAATTCAAGATAAAAACGAAGCAAAATAAAGCTTTAGGTAAGTTCTGCTTGTTTTACTGAATTTTTTGAACAAACTCCCACAGACTTCTTTGTTTCAAACAAACTTTAACATACAGCTGCGCTCTGCTATAAGTTTCAAGTTTCTGCTATAAAGTTTCAAAAACAAGCCGGCAGATTATTCCATCAACGAAGTCATCAACGATGTATTAACTTGTACATCATTTAAAACTCCATATACTTATCTTATTTAAGATTCTTATATGCCCATAAACTTTTCAATTCTGCTGCAACTTCCCCAATTTCCCCAACTGCCTTGCTTAACGCGGCTTTATCTCTGCCCTAGAGTAAACCATTTTATTAGCTGCCATTTTCTTATCAAAAATTTCCGAACATATTTAACTTGATCACTCAATTTGCATAATCATAAAACTTGTTTAGATAAAGTAAATGCTTTTGATATCGGCTTTCAACGCTCTACATATAAGACGACAAAAGATGCCAGCTTCTTTCTTCGCACGCTCTGTGCTTGTTTTCCTTTAGGTTTCGACAATCCGACATATATGCCCATTAAAGTGCAGCTAAGTTCCAGGCCGTTGTCTCAATCCTCACACCTTGACTAAATTGCTAGCCGTATATAATTTCAGCTGCAACCAATGCACAACCATGAGGTGGACAACAACAAATGGTACGCGTACTAATGTCAACCAATTCATTTCATTGAGTGCAATGCGTTGGCCCTAAAGGCAGACTTTGACTATGGCAGCAGGCAGACAGAACAGACCAGATGCCGAGCCGAACCAAGAGCCAATCTCTGTTAGTTTGGCATTTAAGGCGCATGTTTTGTTTTGCCCTAGCCTCAGGGTCAAGTTCAGCAACGATGTCGACGACGACGACGACGACGACGACGACTACGTAGACTATGTCTATAAGGATTGACCACGATATGTGTCGTCTGCTGGAATGGAACAACAACAGCAACAACAACTCTACAAGTAAGCTGAGATATTATACTACAACTGAGACATACAGGTATAAACACAGAAACACAAAAACGAAACGTATAAAAATGGAAGAAGACAAAGAGCAGGCCAAGCTTTGCATATCGCATATCTAAATGAGGTGATGATGCTGCACATATCAGCAGCACAGATACAAGCATGTGCACACACAGATACACCGAAACACAAATACACCGAAACACAGATACACTCGCAGCGAACACTCAGCTACACTCGGTTGCATTCAAACACATTTAAATATAAAGGCTGAGCGAGCGTAGAGCTCAAATGTCCACTTGAGTGGGAAGCATGTGAGCTACTTCGTCTGTGTGAGTCTGTCACTACAGTGCCGCTGCCCGTCCGCTCGCCCTTGGTATATTCAATCTCCGCCTCGGAACATGAAATGTTTGCCCAGTGAGCGTAACAACAGCAACGCACAGTGTTTATATGCCAGGCATTGGGAGGGAGTGGAGTACACTACTCCCTCCAAACAGTACCGATGGCCAGTGCCAATTATGAAAACTGATATGCTTGTGAAAACCCGTTGATGAGCGCGCTTCAAAGTGCTGCCGGGCCGAGTGAAGCGAATGAGCCGAGTGAGCTTGTCCAAGCGCCGCAGATAAGGAAGTGCCAAGTGTTGGAGACAGTTGGACATATGGACGTTGGCAGCAGGATAAAGTATGATGGCATCATGGCAGTCGGCAGCAGCAGCAGCAGCAGGAGGAGTAACAGGATGGCGCTTAAGCAAGAAGAAACGGCTGCAGTTTTGATTGCATGCGGATATTGGACACTGACATTGAGACTGTAACTGAGATTGCAACTGCAGCTGCTGCACTGAGAGAAATTGACGGGTTGGCAGTGAGTAGCCCTGCGCCGCAATAGAATGCAGGTCAACCGGATCTAATAGTAATAAAATTATATAATCTCTTTACTTCATAAGATTAATAGAAGCGCTATGCGCTTGTCTTTTGTGGGTGGTTTTAGAACAAATGAGAACTACTCTTATGTATGTCATCTTTCCCTCAACTGAAGATGACGAAAGATGAAGAAAGTGTTTTTTTTTTCGATTTAGCAAGAAGCCGTACTGAGCTTAGTTAGCTCTTCTACAATGCCAGCAAAACTATTGATCAAGCCATATGTGATGTTAATTTAAACCAAAAGTTCAACTGACAGAAAAGTCTGGAAAAACAAGAGCTAATGATAAAGCTTGTTTTTTAAGATTGTAGAAGAACTGTGCGGATCAATGCTTCTCTGCAAATTTTTTATCAAAAATCTTAAAAAGTATCTGATTTGTATGAAACTTGTTTTCATTTCTTTTAAGATTGCTTCTAAGAGATAATGGCAAAATAGCAATTTTGCATCAAGATGTAAATTTTTAAATAATTCTTGTTGAATAGTTGCTTTCTAAAAAGATGATTTGCAGTCAACACAATTTGTTCAACAAAACTTACTTAATCTGTCTTCGCAAATTTATGTTAAGCTGAAATTATTAAAGACAATCTGACTTACTTCTTCAACTCGCTAAAAGCCAACTTTCTGGTGTACATAATCTCTTAGTTCCTAGCCAAACTAAACCTTCTTCACAATACTATATCCAAGCTTCCCTCTCTATCATCCGGCCAAAAATCCATACCAACTCATCATCTCTTTCACAATTTTTGTCGCAGTGCATTGCAGTGCAGCAATCAGTTGGGTTTGGCTCTGGGATGCAACCTGCGCGTGGCACTCGCTGTGCTCAGAAATTAATTAAGCCAGCTGCAACTCATCACCAATGCAACTTTGTGTTGCAGTTGTACTTGCAGACAAGTTAGTTGCAGTTAGTTGAATGTCTGGTTTAGCTGTTAGGAGAGTTAGGAATTATAAACTTCACAGAGACGAGAGCTAGAGCTAATGAAATTGTAATATTGATTAGACTTGCTGGGCGTTGACTCAATGTCATGCCTCATGTGGCATATTTGCAAATAATTAGATTGAAAACACGCTGTTGGCTGTCTAATTCCGAATATCACTTGGATTTGTCATTTGTGGGTGGGAGTGCGCCCAGCTTATAAGGAATGGGCGTGTCTGTGTGTGTCCAATGTTATTTGCAAATAATTAAGCACAGCAAAGTGCCAAGGGTTGCCTGTTGGTTGGTTAATGCTGGCAAATGGGCTGGAGATGATGGAGTTTGTTGGTAGGATTGTAAAAGTTTGAGAAATCGTTTTTTTTTTTTTTTAATAAATAAACAAATTTGCTGTAGTTGAAGTTCGTCGTGTTGTTGTGGCTGTGCGTCTGCAAGGCATAATTCACTTTGCATATGCAGCGGGAGAAACGACATTTGTTGGCTGTGCCACAAAACATGAACAATGTCACGTTGTTTTTGTAGTCGCTTTTGTTGCTGTTGTTGCAGAATACTCAAAATGCCGAAATGTCGCACTGCCGAAATTTATGACCCAAAACAGCAGCCGGACGACAAATGTCCAAAAAAGGGGAGCAGCCCGGAGTCAGACAAACAAAGTGAGAGAGATCCCAGCTAAATGCAGCCGTTGCAGTCATTGCAGTTTTCAACTGCTGCTGCGACAATGTCAAAGTGAAGGCAACACCACAAAAAAAATGTGATGAAGAGAAGCGAAAGAGATCGTATCGAATAGTAGATGCTCTTGAAATTCGGGCAGACTACTTTCTTAACTTATAGATTTAAAAATACGCCACATGTTTAAACTTATGCTCAGAAAACAATCATCTTTAAGTAAAATTAAGTCGTGATCAAATGAAACAAAATTGCATCATCTTCAAAAAATTGTACATCATCTTCAAAAAATTGTACATCATCTTCAAACAAAATTGCATTTTTTTTTTTTTCCATCTTCAAAAAATTGTACATCATCTTTAAAAAATTCATCATCATTTTATATAAGAACTTATAAGCTCACAATAATATTCAATTATCTTTACAAAACTATGCTTTTATAAATGATTATCTTTTTCGAAAAAAAGAAATCGTATAACAGATAATTTTATTTTGTAAACACAAAACTTAATCATCCTAAAAATGTTACTAATATCATATAGATCCTTTTGATAGAGTAAAAAGTTGATCATCTGTAATTAATGAATTATCTTCAAAACTACAGCCATCATCCTTATATTTATCATAACAAGCGAATCTGAAATTCATCAACTTCATAAAAATCATCACTATCCTTACAAAAGCTAACATCATCTTCCATTAAAACTTAACAGTTCACAAGAATTTTCAATCACCTTTATAAAAACTGCGTATATCTCAAGAACTAAGACTACGCATTCGCAAATTCAGACAAACCAAACTCTTTGCCATAGTCAAGTTAACCCTATACAGTGCATTCTAAAACAGGAAAAAAATTTACCAAACCGTCCCTGACAACGACTGCAATTCGAATTGGTTTTGAGGATTGGGACTGAGGACTGAGTAGGTTACAATTTATGCGCAGAAATATTGTTGAAATTGTTTGACTTTAACAACTAAATTTTCATCAGTTGTTGTGTTTGTTCCCACTGCTCTTTTTGTGGTCCTAAGCGTAGGTGCCAACCGAGTCCCTGCATATTTGTGTGCGAGACAAAAGTGCTCTAAATTGGTTTTTGTGGATGCTGGAAACAGTAAAACTGTAGAAGGTGATAAAGAGGTGTTTTCACTCTGCGAGTGTCTCATGTCGCAGGTGGCCACCTGGATAAAGTTGGGGGGCCTGTGGGGGCCTGCAGTCTCCGATTCTGTTTGCCTCTTGGTCTGAATCCGAGCTAAACTCTATGGCCAGACGCTTTTACTAATGGTTGGCCATGATTTGTGTCGTTCTAATGGCCACAAGTATTCAGGCATTGAGGTGCGGCCTTATGTCTGGGATATACGTCTCACCAATACGGCTGCTGTTGCACAGCTGCATGATTAGCTCCTCAGTGGGAGTTAGCTGGAATTGCTTTGAGGCCTTTTATGTTTGCATCGTGTCATGTGAATGAGTTGCAGAGCTTAGTTTGGCTTAACTATTGACATTGTCACAACAACAGCAGTAAGTGCAACTGCAACTTCTCATCATCATCTTCAGCATCAGCAACAGCATCATCATTATTATTTTCAGCAGGCAGCAGGCTTGATACAATGGACCAAGACCAACCAAGCCTTTAGGGCGTGTTTAGCCGTACCAGATGCTGCTTCAAGTTCAAAGCCTAGCCATTATGCAAATGTAAATCTTTGTCAAACGCTTGCCAAGTCTGGCCCAACGACCCAATCATTCAACTCAACTCAAACGAAACTCATTGATAATGCTTAGCATTTATATCAAATGTCAAAGCGGCAAAGTACCGCTGAAATTACCAAAATGAATCATCATAGTCCCAGTCAGCAGGAAACAGACCACCAAGATTTGGCTTTAGGCACTCGACCCTCTGCTTAGATATGGATAAATTGTCATAGATCAGGCGCTCAGTCAAACAGGAAATAGACACGAAACCAAGGCGTCTCCTGTGCATATGTGCACACCTACACACCCCAAAACACCAAAATGCTACGCCTACAGAAAACCAACTTTGCGTCTGCCAAAGACCAACATACGTATGGAGGGTCGACAGACAAGAAGGCATCATAAGTCTGCACATGCAAAAAAATATAGTATATGGCCAAAGCATCGGTAGAGGCACATCGGCATGAAGCACGGCACCCACACTGATCTGACTGACCAACATAAATGGCGCAAAGTTGAAATGTTGACAGCCGCACATTCGTTATGACGTATAGAGGTAGTCAGTTCTAAGCGCAACACCGTAAGATAGATGCAAAGTTAACCAGCGAGAGACAGAGAGAGAGAGAGAGAGGGAGAGCTAGAAAGTATTCCAAGTCAAATGGCATGAGACCCACCTACCGACCCGGGTTTCTGCTTTTTTTGGGGCATGAGTAGAGCGAGTAAATCAAGTTGTAGGTAAGTGAGATTTATGCTCATGTCGTTTAGTGTAAGCATGCACATCACATGAGCCAGCGGTAAGAAGATATAACTTGCTCCCACCCCCAGTCCGCTTGGGAAATATGACAACATGCTGCATGTTGCAAATCACATGCCGCTGCAACTGTGCAACAGCCAAAAATAAACATAACTGCAACAAGATTAAGAGATGACGAACATGGGATGCTTTCTTTTAAGGCAATTGCAGGAATGTAGCTCCATCTTTCTTTCTCTCAATTGCAAGCGAGTTCATGACGCAAGGAATACGAATGTTGCCATTAGACGGTTTGGTAGTACTAATGATGCTACATGTAGGAGGCAAAGTTTTTAGCGCAAACAGGATCAGCGCAGAAAGAAGTAAATTTCACTACAGATCGACCAACTACAAGATAGTCAGAACGAATAATTTTGTACAAAAATGCAAAGAAATATTGTTCTTTTATTAAATAATCGATGTGCGCAAGGATTAAGACTATCAGCTGTCCACGTATTTCATAAGCGAAAAGCTTGACTTTCAAAAAACCAGACAGCTCAAAGATAGTTCCGAAGCAAAGTTCTTTCTTGTTTTTCTTAAATGCATTCAATGTGTTCTACAAGCTCCATTAAGAAAGCTTCCTAAGTAGAGTATCTTAAGCTTTCCTCCGAAAAGATAACGTCTCAACGCACGTACAGATAGGTATTGGAATACCACTCCGTTATCTCCAAGAACACAAGCTCTCAACGCAGCTATAGATAGGTATTGGACCCCGTTGCCTCCAAGAAGACAAACTCTCAACGCAGCTACAGATAGGTATTGGAAACGGATTCCCGTAAGCTTTACAAAAGATATAGTTGAAAACTTTTTTTAAACATTTTCAAACTGTTAATGATACTTGAAGACATTATGATGATGGAGGCTGTCATGTCCTACCATTACAACTATAGCTCTACCTCTCAGTCTTTTTATTATTCGAGTTATCAGTTTTCTTTTCTCGATTTCTGATTCATGATAAATCTTCATCTTCTTAAGTTAACGATGCCATCAATTCTTCAACAAAGATGGTTTATCTATATCACAATATTGTCTTCTATCCTAAACCCATGAGAACTACAAACTGCAGGACAATTCCGCCTAACAACTAACCCCCCACACCAGTAAGCGTACTCATTTCCATAATATACCTCCCCATCTGTAGCCACCCTCATTTTGGGGCACACAAATGTAGAAATTGCAGCAGCCAGCTCCAACTCATTGACAGTCATGGATGACTATGCCTCGGGTCGTTTGCACTAATTCTGCATTCGTTCACAGTTTTGGAGAGTAAGTATACTATGTGTGTCTGTTAGTTGTGTCTATTTGCACAACATTTGGAAGCGTTTGGTAGCTGGTATTTTTGGGCAACCTGGTTTCCCACTTTTAGAAGCTTCCCTCATATTTTCTGTTTTTTTTTTTTTTTTTTTGGTAACTTGTTTCTAATCGTTCCAGTTACTTGTTAATTACAGCAAACAAGCTAAAAGCTGCGCAGTGTCCGAAAAGCTAAAGGCAAATGTGTGGCAACATCAACCAGTTTGTTGCTGCTGCTGCTGGTGCTGGTGCTGCATTCATGTTGATGCATGTCAATGCATGATGTTGCATGCTCGCTGTCATGTTTGATTTATGCAGAGCGGCACTGCATGTTCTAATTAGTTGCTCCAGAAAGTTGAACCGAATAGTTAACAAGCTGCTACGCTCGTGCAATGAGTGAACTCATTCAAATAGTGATCCAGCGGCAGTTTCTAAGGATTAAGGATGTGCTTTTATACACTGCAACTAAGATGCAGCAGGGTATAGTTGGCATTGACGATGCTCTGAATAGATTCTTCGTCTTTTTGGATAGCTTATCATTATAAGAGAA
Organism: Chymomyza procnemis; assembly: GCA_035046065.1. NCBI lineage: Eukaryota > Metazoa > Arthropoda > Insecta > Diptera > Drosophilidae > Chymomyza > Chymomyza procnemis. Next base: position 4,834,771 of record JAWNOJ010000026.1, read on the forward strand.
ACGAGAAGCTCGCAGAGAACTTGTCTGCGTTTTCCTTGAACTGCTTCTATCTGAAAGTAGGAATACACTTTCCAAATGCTAGAGAGCATTTTCAATTCGAGCAGCAGCGACCACTCCAAACTCAATCTCTTTTTTTATGGGTTAGCTCGTGTAAAATGTGTCAGCGTGGGCTTTTCACCTTGCAACAACAACACCCACAAGTGACCCACCCACAATCACAAACTGCAAACAACTTTCACTTGGCTTGTGTTCCGTGCACAAAAAGGAAATGTATAGAAAAGAAATCATTTGCAGAGTACAGGAGTCTGACAGGAGTCAAGAGCACACGCCCACAACGCTGCATCCTAACCTAAAGAGTTGCTGCTGCTGCTGCCAACTAGTGCTACCGATGAAGCTCTGCAACCAATTAAAAGCGAAAACGTTGCGGCTCAAGCGCGTTGCCAATGCGGCAACTGTTACCACTGCTGCCTGCCGCTGCCTGCCTTGTTGCAAAAATAGTTGATGACATTAATTGACATTTAGCAGCGACGGGCATATCAATGCGCCGGACAGCACAATCACCCCAATGGGGCAAACGACGACAACGGGGGACAAGTGTACAGACGGCACACTGGACACACTGGAACGGGGCACAATCCGACGTACAACAGCCAACGGGCAAATGGCGGGAACTGGCCAGGCCAGGCTAAGCCAGGCCGTGCCATGCCTACGTTGACATTGTCAGCGCGTAGGCTTTAGCTATAACCAGGTCTCTTTCGGATGCCTAGAGGCTTAGGCGGCTGGCCTTTCACTGGCAGCACCACGTAGCAACCCCTGTCAGCCTCCACAGCCACGGCAAACGTTGCATGCCGCACTCACGCAATTGTACAATTTTGTACTGTCTGCCAATTGGCTAATGTCAAAAAGTCTAGAGGCAGTTGTCAGCGGCGCTTGGACTACCCATCATTAGCGTGGCACAATTGTGAAATGTGTAATTGCTGTTGCAACAACAGCAACAACGGCAACAAATGAAACAACTGCAACTAAACCAACAATAACAACTACAACAACGGCAACAAAAACAACGAAATCTATGAGACGGGCAGACGACACATTGACAGCGAGTTATGTCAAACCAAGCCAGAATGGAAGTTTGACAATGACTATGCGCGATTTGTTTAGCCGCATGTGGCATAGGCCGTAAATATCCTTGACGTACTGACTACCAACTGAAGAGCGTAGTAAGTCAACGCGGTAGAGATGTGCACGTGATACAAAGGAGTTGGAGACGTTCAAGCGATGGGTACATAGTTTGAGTGAGGCCTTTGAGGCAAGAGCATCAATTTGTTAGGAGTAAGTTATGGAAGCGCATGTGATGCAGCAAAACAGATCCACGATCGAACTTTGTCTGTATTACAGCTTTTTAGGGAAAACTATCGATAGGGATGTGTACGTGACATGATCTTGTGGCGTCACAAAACTCTAAGAAAACTTAATTTAAGAGAATTAATAGGTAATGTTTGAGAGCCACGTGCCCTAGACAGTTCTACGATGAATAACTTGGGTTATAGCTCTTTAGGACAAACTATCGATATTTTCAAAAGATGCAGCTAAGGATCTGTACGTGACACGACTTTGTTGCGCCCAATACTGCTTAAAATTTGATAAATTAGATAATTATTATGGAATGCCTACGAGATACGATACGAAGTCAAAGCATAATCCAGAATCTATATATTGGCACCCTCGACATTCCTCGAGGTTCGTTGTTATCGTTGAAGTGAGCAAGGATTGCGCCCGTGCCACGATAAAGAAAAAAAGGTATTATGCTTTAAAAAGGTCTCACGAATTTTTAAAGGAAATCATTGCATTCCTTAAAGTATTCGTAAAATAAGTTCGCTCTAGACGCATGTGAAGATCGGGCTAGATTCAGGCACATGCGATAGAAAATCAGAAAAATATGTACTTGTCGCGATAATGCAATAACATAGCTTAGTCAGAAATATCCTTGTTTACTTTTAACGAATAAGTGAATTGGGGATATGGGAAGTAAATCTTGTATCAATGGATATACAAGCAAACAATTTTCTGCCTAAAACAGAATAGGCTTTGAGGTAACATTCTAGAACATGTCAATTAGGGAAGAGCTCACACAGAGAAAAATACATACAATACAAAATATAAAAAATACACAGAAAACAAGACAAGTGTAAAATAAGTGAAAATAAAACAGTAAGACAACCCCCAAGTCTTTACGAACATATTGCATCCATACTTGAATATTTTAAAGATGGATCGCTGGAACAAGCTCTATGGTAAGTCAATGAAGGTCACGCCGGCTACCAACCGCATGAGAAGCTTACACACGCTTTAACCCTTTTAGGAACCTGCAGAAAATTCATTTCAAAACCTCTAAAGACTCCGCGCTTATCCATGAACAGCTGGTATAATTGGTTCCAAAATATGTTTCAGAAAAAACCAACAGAGGCTGAAATTGTAAATCCCTTAAGTAAGAGCAGAAAAGGAGCTAATTAATTTTAGGTAAAGTTTCTAAAACTTTGCTAAAATGCAAAACTGATTTAAGGCTTTATTTCCAGCACAAATTATTCTATGTTATAACTTGTATACTTCTCGACTTTGTTTATATACGCTTGGAATACCCACAAAATTAAAGAGTAATCAAAATTTCTATACACCGAAAGAATTTTGCTGAGATATGTGCCAATTGTAGCGAATAGTTCAACAAAATTCTCTCAGTGGAAAAAGCCTTGGACACGGAATTTGTAAATATCTTAATGTGATGCCTTCTGACAACTGGAATATTATTTGACTCAGCGACATGGTAAGAGAGACTTAGATGAACCGTATGCAAAGCTGCAGACGATGTCTGCTGATTTCTCTCTAAAATGAATTGTAGAATTTACATAAAATCGTGCAAATTTTAGTTATTCAATTTGTACAGCTTTTGTACGATTTTTTATGGCTAACATATTTTAAAAAAGCTTTTTTTTATAATTTTTCAGACTGCGTTGAAATAATAACAGCTGCAAAGTATCACATAGAAGAATCCAATTTCATCGGAGCGTGTAGGGTGTTCCGGACTTTTAAATAATAAAACTTAGTATATAACACAGTAATATACAATAACAGTCATAAACCAATTTTTTTCAAGAAATTTTATTCTTAACTCACAAAGAAGACTCTTCATTGAATTAGCTGTGATACATAGCATTGACTCCCCAGCAACCCACTATTTTTGGCAGATTGGATACCCTTTGGCTGCTTTTAGGCCAACTTAAAGTACGTCATAAGGTCAAGGAGCACGTCAAGTTCTTCAGAAAACAGACCACCCGTAAGACTCATATTTGCCCTCTGCGGCTGCTGCTGCTTTATTATTTATCGAAAGTTATTTAAAACTTGTTATCCAATCCCATCGTTTAGCCCGTAATGAGCTCGCAAAAGGTAATCGTATTCCCTAAAAAACCCCTACCTACCATTTCCATCTCTAAAGCAGCACATTCAGCCAATGTTGTTCCTGCCGTTGTGCTGCCCCAAATGATAAATAACCAATGTGAATTTTGCAACATAAATAAGCAAAACTTTTGCAGCAACAAATTGAAAAGAAAACAAAAAAAAGGAGCCAACTCCATGGCGATGATAAAGGGGTACAAGTACAACATACTGAACCGGGACAGCAACGGACTGAATTGAAAACGATGAAGAAGAATTGGTATAATTGGTTACAAGAAACTTTATTTGTGCCGCACACGGCACACACTAACCTCCAACTTCGGGACGCAGCACCGAGGCTAACCAGCCAGCCAGCCAGCCAACCAGCGAGCCAAGTGAAGTGCGCGCGACAAGCCGGGCCCAAAAGATTTATAAGCGGCTGTCAACAGGCAGCAAGTTGCAAGTTGGCTGCTGCAACTACCCCACTCGAGAGCGTCTTGACCATTTTTTGATTTATAAGCAAAATGTTGCCGCGCTAAAGTATTTATGAAACATTTCAAGGCGATGGTCAGGCTTGGCGACCGTGTACGAGTCCAAGTTAAGCGACACAGCCAACTGTCTGCCACAAGGCTCTCCTTTCTACTACTTGTGTAGGCAGCGGCACAGCGCAGTTGACACTGCAGCCGCAGCAAGGTAGCTGCAAGGCAGTGGGGGCCAGAGCGGGCAATAAGTAAGTAGCTGCTGCCGCGGCGGCAGTAATTGCAGCGGCATGTGAAATATGAGATAAAACCCAAAGAAGGCTGGTGCAGCGGCTACAGCCTAGCCAGAAACTTTCAAGCATGTGGCAAGTTGTTTAGAATCCCCAACTAGCCGACAAGCAAGACCAAGTGCACGATTGCGACCACGACCAAGTGCACGTCCAAGGCGTATGGACGACAGGCGACGACAGCATTTTGGTGCCACTTCGCGGCATTCGAAATAACTTCGCACAATTGAGCATGCCGCCGCCGCTGTTGCCACCACAGCAACCAAGGCAACCAAGAGACCAAAACCAAGCAACACAGCCAAAGTAACTACTAGCCGCAACTCTCGAGTCGACTCCACTTGCTGGCCAAACTTGGGCATTCTATTAAATTAATCGTCAATTATCAACGGGCCGACAACTACAACAGCAACATTGGAGACAACGCCGCTGCAAATTCTATGTGTCAAGTAGCACTCCTGTGGGATCTACCAAGCAGGCCTGTCAAAGCGCATGCCACATCCTGCCCCTCAAAGACGCAAGCCGCTGTCTTCAATGTCTAGACAGGTGATAAGGCGGTGTGCAGGCACATAGGCACATAGTCAAAGGCATAGTAGCTTGACGTGACAAAAGCCACTTGGTTTCAAACAATGACAACTCGCCCTGCTCCGCCGTGCCCTGCCCAGCAAGCTGAACCGCCTCTTTCCCTACCCTAAAAATTTTCAATAACTGTACGCTCTAAACTAACGGCAAATCAATTAAAGCTTTTGTCTAATTAAGCCATTGGAAGCAATTTGGATACACCGTAAGAAATCATTTTCAGCGAATCGAATGGTGCTAGGACACCTTGGAGAGAATGAGTTACTAAAGTGAAGGGTTTCCACTAATCAACAATGTGCTTTTCTTTGAGAGATAAGGCGCGCAAGTTGCTCCTAGATTCAGAGTCTCGCAGTTGCTAAACCATTTCAGCTTGCAAAAGAAGCTTTTGCTTACACGAACGCAGCAGCGCCACCTGGTCGGGTTATCAGTCATAAGGAGCTTTGTTGTGTCGAAATGTGAGAAGCATTTTGAAAAGAAGGAACAAAGTGAAAAGATCTACAATGCATTTCTCCTTAAAAGAAAAGCTGCTCTTGTTGCGAGCTCTCGGATTCAGAGGCTGCAGTTGGTTCTCATACAGCAGATATGTTTGTTTATCTGAACCCAGCAGCGCCACCTGTTCGGGTTATCAGTAGTTGGAAAGTCTAAGAAACCTTTACAAATGGGAAACAAAAGTGAAAAGATCAACAATGTCTTTATCCTTCAAAAAAAAAGCAGCTCTAGTTGTGAGCTCTCAGCGCTGCTTGATTCAAAGTTTGAAAGAATAATTATTATAATTGCTTACCAGCGCCACCTGGTCGGGTAGTTACGAACTTTAACTTATCGAAGTCTTCGAATGTTGAAATGAGACCTTTTTTCTTGCAGTGCTACAGCTATGAATTGTTGGCCAATTGAAGCAACAACTATTTGTTGATATTTCAAACTAAAATTGGCTACCCAAAAGTTTGATGCAAAGAGAGTGGGCGCGCATGGTACGCGGGTTTGAAGGCAACGCAAGGATGTGCCAGTGAAAGCGCCTCGCTTTTCACTTTTCAATGTGTTTAATTAAATAGCAAGCGTAATTAAATTGCAATTAAATTAATTAAAAGGGACGCGAATATACAAGCACATGAAAGTCCTTCTTGCCACAGCTAGCTAGCTCGACTGGAGGGCAGTACTTTTGTGGGTACTTTTTTGTGTTTTCCTTTTTTTTTTGAAGAGGGTTGCTGCAGTTTAGTTTAGGGTCGGCATACCAGAAACAAAAAAAAAAAAAACTGGAAATAAAATAAAAGAAAAGTTGGGGAAAACAACAAGAAAAACGGCCATCCAATGAAGCTCGTACAATTGGAGTTAAATTTTTTATGAGCAGTGAATGGTTTGGCAATTTAACATTTTATTTTCGGTATTAAATTTTTCATTTTTTTTTTCTTTCATTCACGTGTTGAATGCTTGATGAAGCGTTGAGAGCCTAAAAATGAAAGCTGTTGAAATGTGTGGCAAATGCAGGGAGTTGGGTGTTGTTTGGTTCCTTAGCCAAATGCTTGATTTAAACAGTGTTTCTTAGATTAAACGTTAACGTTTCGTAGTTAGAATTAGGATTAGGACTAACAGCATCATCATCAGGTAAGCCATTTGCTGATGAAACAACTCTTAAGTACGAAGTGTTTTCCCTCGTCTACATCGATAGCCGTTCTTTTCAGTGGGGTTATTGAAGGTAAACTTTTTTAGAAGAGGGCGCTTCTTCAGTGCCTGTAATCCGTTCTTCTTATTCTACAGTTTTGAAAAAGCGTATCAGTGAACATTGCTTTGGACCTAAAACTATCATGGAAAATTAGAACTCAACCGCTACTTTTCTATTTTTTGGTATATCATCCCATATTTATTTTGTCGGCCGTACTTGCCTCTAATTCTACCCTAGCACTGGCATAGCTAGCAAGCAAATATACGCTATTTACCTACGAAAATCTCTATTAATTAAAGACAACGTAGTTCGGATTCGGCTGTAAACTGAAGGTCCCTGTTCTCTATGAATAGCTATATATAGAGATATCTACTTGCTCCTCCTTTGGAGCGCTGACCATCTGTACTGTTATCTTGCTTAAATCAATAGGGAAGCCCGGGCAGAGTTTTTTATGTCTGTCTGTGTAATCTGTGCGTTTTATTCCAAAAATAAGTAGCAATTATCTCCCAAACTGTTTGTTTTGTCTTTTCCAATTTAGGCACTGGAAAGCATTGGTTTAGATTGGTAGAAGCTCAGGATTCTCACACAAAGTTTCATCTCTCAAAGTCGTTCAGACCAGCACAGGCCTAAATGAACTCTCATTATCAAGCCTAGTTTTCACAATAAATTCGGCTGAGATAATAATTTCTTCGATGGTTTCGTACAAGCTAACTATTATCGAATACAAAAATATTAGCATTGCATATAAAAAATATGCGCAAACTAAGAGCCGAAACCCTTAGAAGTTTCGCGAAATAAGTATCTTATAGGTAGATAGTAAATTCCACACAGGTTGTTTTGTGTTTTTCAAGACTACGCACTGGAAAGCATTGCTCTAAACTGGTAGAAGTTCAGGATCCTAACACTAAGTGTATTTATTCTCCCAAAGTCCGCATTTGTTGACTCGTCTGCCCAGACCCCCACATTATCATGTCTCGTTCCGACAACAAATTTGGTTAAAGATGATGTATTACTTCGATTGTTTTCGTATCAGTTAACGAATAACAAATAGAGTCAGATGATTAACCAAAATCCTTTGAAGTTAAGTGAAATATTTCCTATCTTATATGCGATTCCATACCGTTTAATTTCTTTATTTTGGAATTTGAGTTCAAAAGTAGGCTGGGGCACGGCCTAACTCTCAAGCATTACTTTATAGGGCAGACATTAAGGCCACATGAATCGTCAATCAAAATACTTACCCCCAAGCCAAACTGCCAAAATTAAAATAGTTCCTCAAACAAATTAATTTTCAAAAATGCGCTTAAAAAAAAAACAATCTCCTCACGAGTAGAGAGTCCACCCAGCACTCGAACCCTTTGAAGCTGTTTGCTCTTGCATGCATTGATTAAGTTTTAATTAGCGTCAATAAAATATTCGATATAAGAGTATCGAACAACTTGTAGTAATTTTTGTTGTTGTGGTTAAATTAAGTTCAACTGTAAGCTCTTCAAAATGGGGGCCGGGGATACACGCATACACGCACATGCCATTACAACATCAAAAACAAATTTGTGCTATAAATTACCCAAAACATAAGCTTCAAGATGATGAAGAATTTTCTTGGTTTTTTTGTTGTTGCAATCATAATAACAATAATAAAGGGAATCATCAACATTGGCACGTAGACTAAATCTACAAATTGAATTGCGGCAATTACTTGCCACGCTACGCAAAATTGAAACCAAAGCGTTTGCCGACAATAATGAAAGCTACAGCAAGAGCAGAGGACTCCAACGACTGCACACGAAAGACGACTTACGTTGCGTTCTGAGACTCGAAATGAAAATGCGAAAAAGTCAAGTTCATAAAAATGAAATCATGCCACAGCTCAGGCAGAAGATCAAAGAGGACAAATCAATAAAGCCCAGCCAAGAAATAACTTAAAGTCAGTCAGCCAGGCAGATACAGATGACTGCAGCAGACAACGCTGAAGCAGATGATGTTGATAATCATGTTGCCCCAACAGATGATGATGCTGTTGCGCTCAAAGATGATGCTGGTGATGGTGATGATGATGATTATGATGACCAAGCGACCCCAAAACAACTTGACCTGGTCAAGGCTACAAGCACATAAAATAAAATTATACAACAAGAGCGAAGCAGAGCAGCCACAACGAGCAAAGCAAACTGTCTTTTGATCTATGGCCAGTGCGCCCAAAAACGTTGATGAGCATAAACTCGGCGGCAGGATGATGACGATGTGAGGATGATGCTAACGCCGACGCCAGCAATGATTGCGCCCGCTAAGCCGCATGTAAGTAGAGCAAAGAGCAGCAAGCGCAGAGTAAATTGGCATAAGAAATCAGAAATCACAGAAGTTTGTGGCAAAGCAACGAGTGTACCCAAGCTGTCCACAGATAAATGGCCAACTTGTGTGTCGACTGCAACAGTCCGAAGACTGTCTGAGTGACTCCAATGCAATATTAAGTAAATATACAAAACGTTGCCGGTTCGCGGCGCAGAAAACTAATGATGCTGCTTGCTGCAGCCGCTGCTGCCACAGAGACGAGGCTGCCAACTGATAATGATGCCACAGCGTAAAGTTTTAGAAGCCAGCAAGCAGTCAGGATGCAGCCCAGGTTCAGTGGTAACAACGTCGTGGTCTGCAGCAGCAGCAGCAGCAGCATATACACTACACACAAGGCAGGTAATAAATTTCATTTCTCAGCTGATATGGGCAATTAAGGAACAATTTTGCAGCTGAATGAGTAATAAATAAAAATTGTATGCCACAGCGCCGCAGATACGCAGATACGCGAATGTCTGTCTGTCTGTCTGTGTGTGTGTGCAACAAACGGATAGGCGCGCACAGATACAAAACTGCAAGCAAGCCGAAGCAAGAAGAAGTCGTCGTAGCAGATAGTTTTTGGGATAAAAATACACAGACGACCAGAGTCAGCCCGTCAGCCGACCGGCCGGTCAGCCGTTCAACGTGTTGCATGAATGAATCAAAGGCCAAAAGAAAAAACCTCTTGCTGCTGCCACCAACTCAGATATTGAGACTCATCAGCTTCAACGCGTCGTCAGTGGACGACATACGCTCGCTCCACTCCGTATACCACAAACTGGCAGCGCTTCTCTGCGCGCTTTTTGATGAAAACAACTCAATGACGTGATTTGTGTATGCTTCGTTGGAGGTTACTCCTTAAATCCGTTTGCATCTTAACCGTCCTGCGCGTATCCACAGCTCATCATATAAATCACATGCTGCAGATTGACGTGCAAATTCTTTAGTTATATAATTTGACTCGGCAAAATGTTTTTGCATAATAAATCAAGTCAGGCTTAACTTACTTGAAACTCCGTTGTGCTGGCCTTAATCTTTGCTGCCTTCTGACATGAATCATTCCGGTAGTCACATTAAGTTGAGCCATTTTTCGGCAACTTGTCTCGCTGCTCCTGCCGCTGTCCTCTTTTTCTTTTTAATTTTTAGGAGCATTATTTTAATTACAGCCGAACGTAGCTCCGGCTTCGTGAGGCATTTTTTAAATGCCGGCAAGCATTTTGCAGCAATTGTTGGGAATGCTACCATACCTACATACATACGTGGGATAGGATATGTCTGTAGATCTGTCAGTTTGTCTACCTACCTGTTCCGTAGTTAGGCAGATAGGTAGTACGTAGGTAACTGCTTTAAAACAATGGACGTGGCAGCAACATGACACTCGAGACGGCCACCAAAGCCAAAAGCCCTGTATACACAAAAGCAAACGTTGGAAATTCAAGCTAAGCATCGTATAGCAAAGCTCAGGGCCGGAGTAAGGACCATAGGGGAAGCAGCTTATAGGAACACGATTAGCTTGTAAATCGGGTGGTTGTATATGTGTAGAAACAGCAAAGTTGGTAGTTCAAAAAAGGTAATACTTACGGGCGATATTATGTAGAGTCCAGGAACAAAGTCGAGTTGAACTAGGATGAATTCAACGTGATTATAGGATCAAGGGAGTTAGCTACTTTGTGCAATTCCATACATTTGGCAGTGAAAGAGTTCTAGTTTAAAAAGTTAGAAAAGTTAGGATTGACTCCGATTGAGTCATCATACATCAAAGCAGAAGCTAGATCAAAGGTACGCGGCTGGGACCATAACAGATTATAAATTAATTGGTTCAATTACTTTGAGGGTCGAAGCTATAAAGTTTTAGAACCACGACTGGCTTATGAGAACCTCGAGCGGAACTTTAGTATGTGCCTTTCTTTGTAATTTGGTCGAAATTGTGCATCCATAAAAAAACTATCCCGCATTAAAACCCAACAGACAGATATAATAGAGTAGTCTACCAATTGTCTGCTTGGTTTGGATTGAGGTTCCTTATGGATGAATATTCGATATCAGGGTACGATGTCTTGCGACTCATATTAAATTTCGACTATTATATCTATTTCTATAGAATAAATAAACAATGCCAGACTAATGAGTCTATTAGCAGAATAAGACCAGAATGCTTTAAATTTTTACTAAATCTAAGGTTCCTACCAAATAAGTTGGTAAGCACCGATTCCCAAAGATTCAAGAGAAAAACTTTCAAGTCATACTGGTTCCTACCAAAGAAGACAGTATCCACTGACTCTCACAGATTCAACAGAAATGAATTCAATTTTTTCTAAAACAGAGACTCCTACCCACTGATTCCCATAATTTTAGTTGGAATACCACCAAAGAATATAGTACCAACTGACTCTCAAAGTTTTAAAAAAAATACTTCCAATTCTTACTTCTTAAAATGCAATCTGTCACAATTAAAAGCATTCCAAATAATTTAGTGGAATTAGGGATTGGCGTTGGAAGTTCAGCTTTGAAGATGATGCGATAAATCCCTTCCAATTATAAAATGGCAACTTCGTCATTTCAATCCAGCCCTGTTTGCGACAATAAGTTCAGCATCCTAGCCCCCATGTCCTACACTTTAGCTCAGTCAACCCAGTTGCCAACCTGCGTTTAAATGTGCTTCCATTTTACTGTCAAGTGTCGTTCGGTTGACATTTGTAACCAGGACTCGCACACACACACACGCTCTCTCTCTCCAAATGCTTCTTCCTCTCTTTCCTGCACTTGTTTACTTGCTCGCTTTGGCATACATGCCGAGAATTTTAATTTAAGTATGTAAACTGACATTGAATAGTTTTAGTACCCCTATCATACTGCTTTCCCATAGTCCTGCTTCCCATAGTTCTTTCTCTTTCCGTTAGATCCCATTGTGGGTGGCTCATACCGTTTAGTTTGTTTTTGCAATTGAATTTCGCAATAAAAATGAAAAGCTTTTTAAACTGAAACATACTAAAGTTGGAACAGAGCTTAAGTATGCCTTACTTTTTAATGAAAATTCGCAATGGAGCGAAGAGATACGAACGAAGCTTTGGGCAAAGCATTTTACAGCTGGCTGAGCAAATTCAAATGCCACATTGATACAGTTCCAAACGTTGGATTACGAAGCACTGCTGACAAAATAGCAGCAATTTAATATTTCTCTACATGCTAAATTCTGCCATATGGACATCTGAAATCGCTTAACTTAACATATAGCAGAAATTATATGTATTTTGCTTGTAATTCACAACTGGCCTAAGTAGTTATGGAAGCGGAAGCAAACTGATTGTTTGCAATCAGCACAATAGTTCCCAACCAGCTCAATTAGGTTACGTCCATGCATCGATGCTACTTTAAAGCTACACGTAGCTGAATAATCTAAACCAAAGCACAACTCACAGTAGCGACGGGGAGGGAGTCTACACGTTGACCTCCACCCAAAAATCTTTTTACTGCAGGACACGCTGTGTCGTACAAATTACAGGCACAGCGGTTGGTCTACGGCCGCCTCACTTTGCCAGCTACTCTCATTAAGTTCTGCTTCACGTAATCAGCACAACGGGTGCAACCCAAGCCAAACCAATCAAGCCAAGACCAACAACGTTGCTCGTAACCCCATTTGTTGCAACGATCTGCCAGCCAGCCAGCCAGCCAGCCTGCCCAACGCATTGCACTAGAGACATAGTAGTAGTGGTAGAGTCATAGGAGTAGTAGCTGCTTACTACTTACCGGTGTTGAGTATGGATGCGCTGTCAATCGCACGCCATCCGTCTCCAGCTGTTCGCGCAGCACCAGGTCCAGTTCATGGCTAGGCGGTGTCTCGCATAATATCTCCATGCTGCCGGACAATGAATTTGGATCGTTTAACATGAAATATACAGAAGCAGCGCCCTTTTCGCGTAAAGAGCGTACACTCTTGAGCAGCTTATGACGATGTACCGGATTCTCGACACCGATGGCATCCAGGTCGGGGTCACCGACTTGTTTGCAAATTTCCAAATCATCATAGCCATTGTCGAGAAAACTTTCGGCATATTGTGCCAGACCCAGGGCGCGTAGCCATTCGCAGACAATGTTACTGACGGCCATGTTGCCAGCGAGGATGAGGTTATATTTTGGGGGGGGGAGGGGTTGGCGTTGGTGGGTTGTGGTGGGTTAACTGTTAAGCTCACGTGTGCGGCGCCAATTACCGTTACAAAATGGCGTCTATTAGTGCTAAAGCTCAGCAAGCAGGCAGCGGCAACGTCACGTGCTAACAATGTTTGCACAGTCTGCCTGGGCGCCCCGTCTCTCACACTCTCTTCACTCTGCCTTCTGCTTCTTCGTCTTCTTCCGGCAATGTCTTCTACGCTTTGTCCTTGTACTATGTAGTTGACTTTAAAGTGTCCTTTTTTTGCGCTTAGTCGTATTGTTGCTATTGTTTTAAATTGCCTTCGAGTATATATATGTATATATGTGTGCTTGGCGCTGTATCTCGAGCTGTATCTGTAGCCCCTATCCGTTGTGTATACTCTCTCTACTCATAAATGTTTAATGCACGCGCGTACTAAACTCGTAAAAATTTATAACCCATTTTTTCCAGTTCTTTCTGGCATTCTCTCATATCACACGCGCCACACGTCGCCTCCAACAACGTTGTCTTTCTCCTTGTTCTTGTTGTTGACGTTGTCCTGCTGCTCATATTTGTGTTTTTTTTTTTTTTTTTTCTGGTTTTCACTGCTTCTACAGCTCTTTGTCTTTAATCCCTTAAAATTCCATCTTAGCACTTGAGCGTCTCAGCTGCGACTGATCTTCCTTGAGCATTGCCTGCAAGTAATAAAATTTCAAATTCATATGTTAGTCGCGCTCCATATATAGTTCTATATATATATATTGTTATATTATGTGTTTAAAATACTTTTAAACCAAAAATAATATTGCATAAATTCTAATTGAGAATCGCGCGCGCCCGCATTTTGCGTGCAAATAGTAGAGAATAGATTTTCCCACACTCTGTGGCAGCATATGGAAACCCCTAGACCAAATGAAAACGCTGCCACACAAATCAATAAACGGCAATTCACAATGCGAACAGTGCAGAATGGGTAGGAAAATGGAGTTGCAAGTAGCATGTACTTAAACACCCTAACTATTACTGTTAGAGCAGAAGTATTTCTTAATAAGTCGTCCCAATATATGACGTCAAAATCTACAATATTTTCTCAGCTGTTTATGTAATGAATTGTATCTCTTCGTCATAGCCCATAGAATATGACAAGTTGACAGTTTTTAGTTTCAAAAATTTTAAAAATATGACAAATGTATTGCTCAATATTACGACAGTGCAGAGCCAGTTTAATTTGCAACTTTTTTGGGAATAACAAATGAACTTGAACATTTTTCAACGCATTGAAAACATAGAAAACACCTATGATTCTTATAACTTAAATAAAGACGTGTGCGATATGACAAACCTTTTCAAGATATGGCAATAAAAAAATTTATATCCATAGAAAGCTAAGATAAAAGAATTTAATTTAACAATAATTAATGCAAATAGAAAAATTTTTATGCAAACTTAAAGGCAAATTAACAAGTGATATATGTCAAAAAATCTTATTTTGACAAAAGACCAGTGCGATATGACAAAATTTAGATCCAGCCATTGCCTATGCTATAAAATTTAATTTAAATTAATAATAATTAATGAGAGGTAAAAAAAAATTTTATGCAAAGATACAGCCAAATTAAGAAGTGATATATGCGTAAAAAATTTTAATTTATTCAAAGACGCGTGCCATATGACAGGCAAAGCTTTCTACAAAAAATTGTGTATACCCCTTGACTACGCATTCATTGTCCCAAATGTGCAGCATGAAGATACCTTACAATTCGAAGAGAACAAGAACCTACAGTTTATAATCGCACCTGGATTTATAGAGATTTATTTAGGTACAAAGCGTAACTTTGCCAGCTGTGCCAGTGATACGCAAATCGAACCACCCACCTTCCGGTTTAGAGGCGAGTTCCATAAGTTTGTAATAATATGACAACAATAGAATTAAAATCTATGGAAAACTATATGGTAAAAATTTAATTTAAACAAAGAATATATCATAGTAAATTTTATATTAAAACAAAAACGAATATGACAAAGATTCGAAATTCGTATAAATCGAAGATGTATAACATGAAAAAAAGTGTCAAATTAGGACGATAAGTAAATCAAATGTTCTCATTTTGATCCAAAGTTCGTATTTCAAACAAAATCAAAAAGCAACCTCAGCTAACCATAAACTAGGACGATATTTTTGCAGGCATCGAAAATAGAAAACGGTTTCAGGAAAATAAATTGCCAATGTGGCACCGAAAGTTCATAAATCAAAATGCAGCTTGCCAACTAGTAGGATACTTTTCGCAGAGAATAAATTAAGCAATATCGTTATTTAATTGTTGTAAAATAATTTTTTTAATAAGTGTAACTACTCATTGGAAGTTAGCTTTGCGCTCTCATTGCCATAGCTCTATTTCGAATAACGTTGTTGGCATGAAGTCATTAGAAACTGAACTATAAAACACAGCTGAGGTAGTTTGTAATTATAAGGATATAAGTGCAGTACAGTCAGACCGATAAAGTGATCGTATATGGGAGAAGGTTTCAGGAAAAGCATCAAGCTATGTACACATTTTTTCAAGAATTCCTACTCAAATCAAACGTAGCAACTTCGGAACAGGCACCTAACCTAACTTGCTTCCGATCGTCATAGTACTTCGTATTCCCTTTCTGCACAACGATAGTCTCTCTCAGCGTAAGTGTATAATCGTTATCGAGAGTTGTGCAAAGTTATCGAAGCCGTTGCAGCCCGCGGCATTCACTGCAGCAACAATAACAACAACGCCAACTTCAACTTCTAGTACAACAACGAGATTCAAATCAAATTCAAAATGCTAGAAAATTAATTAAACCCAACGCATCTGTGTGTGTTCCTAGTAAACCACACACACACACACACACATGCTGACACCATCCCTACCAACACAGCTCCCACACGCACACCCCTACACTTCAAATCGTAAATTCCCAGCTCCTTATCATAGTTCAGTAGCTACGTTCTAAAGCTGTTCGCATGTTGTCGTGGTATTTTCCCAACATTTTGATGGCAAGCAGCAGCAGTTGTTGCAACGCCAGCAGCAACTAGGGGCTTGTGGCATGCCACTGCGCATAATGCGTGCAGCACACACACACACAGACAGACACACAGACTATCGCAGTGAGTTTATCAATGACGTCTGACGTCGCCATATGGGCCGGGCCTTTGACTTTCCCGTAACGTCAACGAAATCGTCATCGCATTTTCACGCTTTACAAAATCTATGAGGCGTTAAACACAAACTAAAAGCTTCCAACTACAACAACAATCAGCGCAGTAGCTGAGCTACGTCTCCTCCTCGCACACTTCATGCATCACCTCGTATGCAGTTTTTCTTGTCTTTATTGTTGTTGTTTTGAGCGTGTGTGTGTGTGTGTGTGTGTGTGTGTGTATGCGTTGCGCGCTCATTGATAAATGATTGATTATCAGCGTGTGTTTGTTTTTGTAACTCCCACTGCTTGGTTGGGAAGTGTACAGGGAAGTACTGTGGTTTCTTTGCTTAGCACAAAAGTTTAGTGTTTGCTTTTAGTTTATCTTTAATGGATTATTTTAGTGGTTGCACGAGCTACAACAAGCACAACAAAATCAACATTTTGGCCATAATCCATACGGCTACGAACCCCCTACCAACAATCTTTTCTTTCATATAATTTATGTGGCTGCCTGCCGTGCCGTGCTGTCTTATAGGTCGGTCGGTCGGTCGGTCAGTCGCTTGTTGTCTCTCTTCCTTAGTTGTTGTTGTTGGTTGTTGCTGTGTGACTAAGCTGATTTTTTTCTTGTATTCATTCTTTGTGTTTATTTTTATATATATATATCGCTGTGCTTCCTCTTGCGCCTCAAGACAGCTGTTTTATTTCATTCCACGTATTGGGCCCAATAGATCAATCATGGTATACGCCATGCCGTACAAATAGTTTAATGATGAGCAATTATTCAACAATAAAACTGTCCAGTTGAATCTTCATGAATTGAATGAAGCTTTTCTCCCATTGACATGACAATCAATTGAGATATCGCCGCACGCTTAACAGTTACAAAAGAGTTGAACTATGAACTTTCGATTGAAACTATATAAATAAACTGGGTTAAAAAGTCGGCAGAGATTTATGAAGAGTGTAGACACGTGTATGTGGAATGAGTTGAGTTCGGCAGTGGGAGCAGAAAGTTGTGTGACAGGGAGAAATATGCGCGCGTTTTTAATCAATTATAGCGTAGGTTGAGAATCTATACAGAAGCACAAAGCAACGAAAATTATTCAAAAGCTTTGAAATTTAAATATTTAAACCTTTTTTTGTATAAAATGACTAAAAGAGTTTAAACATTTTAAGCTGTTTATAGCATAAGTTGGGGTAAATGCGACCCTCTTATTGATTTTGATTATAAAACGTTTGCTTGAGAGCAGCTGCTGTGATATATTTCAGAACAGCTAAGATCTTAGTTTTTTGAAGTAAAGCCAATTTTGTCATTTAAAACTTTGTTGGGGCAAACCTGACACACTGGCTGCTTTTATATGCAGCAAAAAATCTTAATCGCGAAAGTTTAAATCAATAAATACAAGTAACACTTTTTGAAGCCAACCATTTCTTATACTTCAAGCCCCTTCAACCCACTGACAGGAGTTGTGAATTGCAACGCTACAAAGTTAACAGTATCCTTTACGGTTGCTTGAAGGATGGCGAGGAAACGAGATCTACTCTGCTCGAAGTTCCAGTCCACAGTAACTAGAGACTGCAGTCATTATAAAGCTATTGAGGTCCCTAGATGTGTATGACAATACGCTGGACGGAGAGCGAAACATCAACTCGCATGTTATGTCGTAGGAAGATATAGATAGATAAGACAGTATAAGGTAAGTTGATAGTTCTTCTCTAAGCAACTTGTAGAAGCTATTGAAAACGAAAAGCATTTTAGACGGATCTCTCATACACAGGCACTCAGGACATGATTTATGATGCGAAATTACACTGCAAGACCTTCCAGTCTACAGCAACTAGAGATTGCCGTCTTCTTAAAGCTATAGATGCGCCCAGTTGTATATAAAATTACGCTGGATGGAGAGCACAACAGGTCGCATGTTATGTCGTAGGAAGTTATCATAGGCATACGGTGGGTTGATGGTTTTTGTTCAAGCAACTTGTAAAAGATATTGAAAACAGAACAGATTTCAGATGAATTTATCAGATACAGACACTCAGGACAAGACCTTCCAGTCTACAGCAACTAGAGATTGCTGTACGGCTCTATGCCGTCTTCATAAAGCTATAGATGCCCCCAGTTGTATATGAAATTACGCTGGATGCACAGCAACAGATCACATGTCATGTCGCATGAAGATATATATAAGGATACGATGAGTTGTTGTTTTTTGTTCAAGAAACTTGTAGAAGATATTGAAAACGGAGAGGATTTTAGACGGATCTCTCATACACAGAGGTTCACAACTTGATTTACGATTCAAATTCGCAAAGAAATTTTTATTGATGTGAACAAATGCGCAATTCTTCGAATAAGTAAATAAAATTATTTAGCTTGACTATGCTTTGATGGCGAAATAGAGTAATATCTTTTAATTTCTGGTCGATGAGTATAGGTAAGAAACTACAGTTAAAAGTCGCAACTGAAGAGCGATTTTTTTAATTAATACAGATATACTCAAGCAGCTAGATACTCCAAAACTAGCTAGACAAATGCGCCAGAGCAACTGCGAAAAATCGAACCTTTCACCTGATCTCACGGCGTCATTCTGTAAGTTTCCCTTAAAAAGGCATATCCGATTTACAAATTGAATGTATTATGATTATGATCAATAGCTGAAGTGACAAAACGTTGCTATGATTTAGTTTGAGAACATAAAACATTCTCCATTTTTCAGATGACCGCTTTATAGAGCGGTCTACCCTTTCAAGCATCGATCATGTTACCTTCATACCAACCCATTGCAAGCTCTTTGTGTGTACCTGGATTTACCTAGCAAATCAGCTAAATTCGAAGTGCATATATCAAACTCCATCTCCATTCTCACTCCTATTTCATAGCACTTGTTCTATTTTTTATTAACAATTTTTAAAAGTCAAATACGCTTTATTGACAGCCCAAGAAACCAAAATCTACATGCAACATTCACAATAATGGAAGAGGGCATAACAAACTGTATTACTAAACTGTCTAATAAATATCAGATACTCGTTTATGTTGGCTTTTATGGTGAGGGCGCACCTTTGATAATCCATAAAAAAAAAAAAAACAATAACAAAATGAAGAGGGCGTAACTAATGTGGGAGCACGCCCAGCACGAAGCGCCAAGTGCACGCAAATTAATAGACAAACTCGATGGGATGAAAAGTGCCCAAAATAAAATACTATATATCTATATATATGCGTTCCTGTCAGAGCGAGATCACGAAGTACAACGTTCGAGACGTTCGCTCGGTTCGTTTGGTTCAAAAACCTTTCACTTTTGCGCCCAAAACCAAATGCATTTTATAAGTTTTTAATGGGTCAAAAGTTTTGGGTCTTGTGGCGGAAACTAAACGAAGCGTCGCAACGAAGGGTCTTTAAAAATATTTCAAATGTTTGCTTTGTTTTAAACGCCAACGCACTTGGAGAGCGAGCGAGCGCCGCAGCAGGGGCAAGCAATTGCTGCAACATCATCATCATCGTCATCATCATCATCAACAACAACAACAGCCACAAAAACTGACTAAGAAATAAAATAATTTGGTTACTGCAACACAGTTGTTGCCTTCATTCAGCGTGCCACATCCACGAAAACCAAAAACAAAAAAAAGTCCAATACAAATTCCATGAAAAAATGCTTTGTGGGCGTCAAGCGGCATTATAAATTGTTAATGTTTAATTTGTTTATGGCGCGTCGTTTACTTTTATTGTTGTTGTAGTTGTTGTTTCTGATTTAAACGTTGTCATTTGTTGCGGTTATTGCTGTTGTCTTAATACCCTATAAATGGGCGATAAGGGGAGTACCAGAGCTGAGTAGGCAGCGTAAGATGTGTCAGTTAGTTGCTGCAACAAGCAGATTTGTTCATCTATAACTCAAAGACCCTAAGGAGCTGCAAGCTAAAATTTTGGTTAAAGATTCTTAAGCCTTCTTGTCATTGAGTCAGTTCTGCAGGGTTGATTCCAGTCGTAGGGTGTCCATCACAGCTTGAGCCTTCTTGTCATTAAACCAATTCTGCACGTTTTTCGTTTCCAGTCGTACGTTGTCCATCCCATCTTGAGTCTTCTTGTCACTATTCCAATTCTGCAAGTTTCTCAATTCCAGTCGCAAGTTTTCCAATGCATCTTGAGCATTCTTGTCATTGATCCAATTCTACACGTTCTTTGTTTCCAATGACACGTTTTCCATATCATCTTGAGCACTCTTGTCATTGACACAATTCTTCCAGTTTTTCGATGGCTTCCAACGAATCTTTAACTTTACAAAAATTGAGCAATTCTTTGAGGCAGGCAGCGTTAGAAGTGACATTGAGTTATTGCCACAAGTTCGCAAATTTGTTTATCTATAACTCGAAGACCCTAAATTGCTTGTGAGCTAAAATTTTGGTTAAAGATTCTTGAGCCTGCTTGTCATTGAGCCAATTCTACAGAGTTGATTCCAGTCGTAGGATTTTTATCACAGCTTGAGCTTTCTTGTCATTATTCCTTTACTGCAAGTTGTCTATTCCAGTCGCACGTTTCCCAACACATCTTGAGTCATCTTGTCTTTAAAACAATTCTGCACTTCCTTCGTTTCCAGTCGCACGATTTCCAACATCTCTTGAGCCTTCTTGTCACTATCCCAAATCTGCAAGTTTCTCAGTTCCAGTCGCACATTTTCCATCACAGTTTCAGCCTTCTTGTCTTTGAGCCAATTCTGTCAGTTTTTCGTTGTCTTCCAACACATCTTTAACATTTCTTCCCTACACAAAGCAGTGTATCGCCAATGCGACTCATCATCTCCTGCTTATTTAAATTTTTTTCGCTTCATTATTGTTATATCGGCTTTTATTGACTCTTAGCCTTTTAAGCAAACTGACCGAAAACAATTGTTAGCCAGGCCAAATCAAATTAAGCGTCAATAAACTTGTGTGCCAATTTTTTGCTGTACTTAGCGATGTTGTTGCTGTTGCTTTTGCTGTTATGTTGTTGCTTATGCAACACTGGCGACATGCAACAGCTGTCAGTTGGCACTTGTGGCAGCAGCCGCAGCGCGCGCTTTATCTCTGCCTCTATATCACGAAACCTAGAGGCACGGCTTTTCGATATACAGCAACAACAACACACACACACACATGGCGTATGCGCAATTGCCATTTAATTAAAAATTATTTGCACATTGATAGATATATAGATTTTGTTGATTTTATTTTATTTTTTACTGTAAATAATTTATTATTTGCTTTTTGTCTTTGCTATTTTAATGTACTTTTCGTGCAGGTGTGCAAGAAATGAAATCTACAAAAAGTTGAAAAATATAAATATTCACACGCTGTTCGGAGCTTTGACGGATTTGTTGTGTGTGTTGGTTAATTATTTAAAATGTGCGTAGGTTTCCTTCAGCGATTAATGCTGACTGTCAATTTGATTGTTGTCATTAGTAGTTCGCTTAAAACAAACAAACTAAAAAACATGAGAAAACACATCAGAAGAATCACAAGTAAGAAAAGCAGATATGTTCCCAATGCCATTGGCAAAATTATCGTACTACAAATGTAGTCGGCTATGTAAGTAAAAAGTAGCATAAATTATGTAAGCAAATCAAATGTTGAAAACGCTGTGGAAGTTAAGAATGTGGAATACACTGCCGAGCAAAGATGATGGTAAGATATGAAAGCAAATTAATCTATGAATATGTGCTGATAGATAAGAACTTTGCCCAACAAAGATGATTAAAGAATAACCATAGACAATATTTGTAGCCATACCAAAGATTCGAAATATTTATAGATGAAAAGCGTATGATGATAAAACACAAATGACGTTGATGATGTTTCAAATGATGAAAATGTTGTGGAAGTTAAGAAGTATACTGCCGAGTAAAGATGATGTTAAGATGATCATAGATACAGTTTGTAGAAGAACATCAGATAAAAAAACCGATGATAAAACACAAAATGTTTCGAATAATAAAAATATTGTAGAAGTTAAAAAGCTGAAATACACTGATGATCATAGATAATGTTGGTCAACAAAACAAATTATGAAAATGTTGTAGTAGATAAGCAGTGGAAATACACTGCCAAACAAAGATGATAATAAGATGATCATCCACCAAATCAAAATATAAAAAATTTCACAGACGAAAAGCAGATGCAAAAAGATGACGTTGTTAAAAGCTGTAAAACACTAAAGCTGATGAAAATGTTCTAAAAGATGGCAAGAAAGATGATAGGCAGATGATCAAAGACATTGTTTGTAGCTCTATCTAATTATAAAAAATGTAATATAAGAAAATCAGATGAGAAAAGTTGATTAAATGAGCAGCTGAACTTTAAATACTAAAACTCGCAGTTTACGATTTTCGACATGATAAAATAGTATACGTATTTCAGCAGAAAAGCGTATGAATAAGATGACATAATTAAGAGCTGTGTTTTCGAATCGTTAAAATTGTAATAATTGCAGAAGAAAATCAGATGAAAAATAATGACACTGCTAAGAGCTATATTAAAATAGTACAACTGTTAAATTGAGTCAAATTTCGTAAAAAGTGCAATATCAATTAGTATTATGCGTTGCAGAAGAAAAGCAGATAAAAAAGATGATGCTGTAAGGAACTGAATTTTTAATACTAAAGCTGTTAGATTTACTTCGATAATTTAAACTGTTAAAATTGTTGACGTACTCCAGAAGAAAAGCAGATAATATACGCTGGTAGTTAGAAATAAATAACGCAAAGATGACGCGGCTGTTTACTCAAAAAGTAAGATGATAATAGGAGTAAATTGAAAATAAAGAATGAGCAAGCATTCTTTGTAGAAAGTAGTTTTAAAAACTATTTATACTTTAAGGTGTATGATGGCTTATGTTCTTAATCAGAAGATTTATATTTTGTTCGGGAAATGTCAAGTTTAAGCTGTCATCTGGCATGAATTCTATTATCTTTGGGAGCTAGGCGCAAATTGATCGGTCGCTGAAACCAACAGCAAGCAGCAACATCAAACTGAAGCAGTACTTGGTCATACGCAGGACTATGTGTTACTACTTACTCTTCTTATTTTTTTACATTTAGGATGTTCTTTAAGTTCTCAATAGTTTTGAACAAAATGTTTACTGTGCGTAGGTCTAGTTATTTTACAAAAATGTCAATCTTGCTTGATTTAAAAGTAAAGATCATGCATGCATGCGTCAAAAAAGCCATAAAGTCTGCCAAAATATCATCAACAGTCATATTTGTTTAGATGTCTTAAGTCATTTCGACGCGTTTCCTAACTCGTCTTATATAACAAACTGCTTTTGCATTTTTATTGATTTTCCGGAACCCTACCAACTTTTAACTTTATCTTTATTTACAGTTTCCCTATTTTAGCTACCACTAATTATCCTGACTTCAAGTATAAAAACACATAAAAACGAATTCGCATGCTCTTCAGGGCAACATAAATGTCGGTTCGAAAGGCAGACAAAGGTAGGTAGGTACCTGTGGCTACACTTCGTTGCCGAAACGGAAAGCAAGTTTTATTTATGGCAAAGGAAGTAGGCAAAACATTTGACATAAAAATTATATTATTACTTCTGCGCTCGTTTCTACTCTCTTCATGTGTAATGTGTTTTTTTGTTTTGTATTTGCTTTTGGCCAATTCACATGCAAGCCAGCGCTGCGTCTGGGCCATTAATAGCAACGGCTAATTAACTTATTGTTGAGCTCATAAAATAGTTTTTAGTCGCGCATCAAGATAAAATAAAGACCAGCATTTTTTTTTTTGTTTTTGTTTATTTATTTTATAACTCAAGTTTAGGGTTTTGCGATCAAAATAAAATTAAAGTTAAATGCCAGCTGCACAGACAAATATTCGATTACTGCTACTACTGTCAATGCGCAAAGGTAAATGCATATATTCGATAAAGATGTTAATACACACGGCATAGTCTCTCGTCGACTGACTGCAGTTACTTTTGTTAATTAGATTTTGAATTCGAGATAATAAAATGAACATTAAAATTTAACAACCGCAGGGCATAAACTCTGGCATGCACACACTCGATAACATTCATACACACACATACAGACTCATTCGATAACATTCACACACACCCAGTCACTCCAACGAACACCTTGCCCATTGAAAGCGAATGAATGCGCGCTCAATAAATTAATTACAAGCCAAGACTTGAAACTGTCAAACCAAGTCATGTATCGTCTAGTCCCTCTCCCCCAAACCATATACACTTCACGACTTTGGTTGTACTCCTAATAACTGTCCTATATCAATTGTACTCCTCTACACGGCCTTGGGGTGTGTTTTACAATTTACTTTAGACCCCAAGTCTTATATAGCCATTTTGACAATATGTAATAAAAATAAATCTGTTGCTGCTCTGGTTCCTATCTATATGTGGTTCTCTCTCCCTCTATCTCTCGATATATATAGAATACGATTTATATATTTATATAATATATGCAAGTGGATAGTGTGTGTGTGTAGGCATGACTCTAATTAAAACCACAATTGCTGTGCAACATTTTCAATGCATTGTCAGGCAATTAATTTGCAAAACTCTTGGGTTAAGGCTTTCAAGACCAGGGCTGCGCAATATGTTTTGCATAAAATTTTAATTGTAAAAACAGTTTCTGTTGTTCCCAAAGCATTGGTAGAAATCTCAAAATTTATCCTGAGAACTGGTATTTTTTTGCTGTACAGAATTGCAAAAATAGCAAAACAGAGAAATTCATTATCTTAAATATTCTAGTTTAGACATTATAAATAGTAATAGGAATTCGAGGTTCACAAACACTTTTTGTTTACTTAAGTAGCAAGAAAGTCCATCATACGATTACCAAAACACTTCAAAGTTACCATTATAATCCGACTTTCGATTTTCAAATGATCAGTGCTAGCGATTGTTTACCGGGTCTGGTGACCACAGCCGATGTAAAAAATAACCTTATAGTAAAACATATACACAAAAATCAGCATCTTTTTCAGCATTCTAGTCTCAGAGATTAGACAGTTCCAGGAACAAAAAAAAAACGCTCAGACGATAAACTTCCACTTCAGAAGAAACATAAGCGAATTCCAAAGGAGACTTTGGGATATGATACATAGGTAAGTGATTTGGAGGCTTCGATAGCGTATTCGTAGCGGACTCGCCTCTAAATCGGCAGCTCATTAGTTCGATTTCACTCCATTTGTCTAGCACTGGCAAAGCTACAGATTCAGGTAAAAACTGTAGGTCTCTGTTTTCTTCGAACAGCTGTAAGCTCATGCGCCGCCTTTGGAGCAAATACCAAGGGAAATCCTTAAGGAATTTAAACAAACTTTTAAATAATTCAAGATCATTATTATGTGAGCTATTTTTATGTTATAGCATTGGCACTCAGTCTAATTTTCTAAATTAATAATATTTTGCTTGCTAGAGTGTTCAATCGGTGCGCTAGTTTAGGTTCCGCCTCATAACATGCAAATTCGACGAAATGTTGAGTTTAGCATATCACCTCAATGGAATTTGCAATTTTATAAATATTTTAACTTTTAAGTTCTGAAAACTATGATTTTGTATTGTTTTTATTTTGAAGCTAATTTTGGTGTCGCTTTGAAACATGCACTTTAAGCGACGAAATGCATGCTGAGTTCAACATATTATCGTAATGACATTGTACAATTTATTATAAAATTTAATAGAAAAACTATATTTTGTGAAAATTACATTTGCCTCATTTTTGTACAGTTTATTTAACATTTTATTTTAAGTATTTTTAGTTTTAAATTTCGCATGAATCAACATTTTTTATTTTTCAGAGTGAACAAAAATCTTACTGAAATCTGATTTAACAATTGTTATTATTCAGAAGGAACTGAAAGCTGCAAGACCATGATTCGATATAAATTCCCCATTTATGTTCGTTAGAGATCGTATTAGGTTAGTTAAATCAAGTATCGTTGCTCATTGTTGAGGCGATAGTTCCTTCCTTTTGTATTACCAAACTTTTGTATTTCATAGACTCTAGAGCGATAAAGTGCTCAAGATCTGTTTTAAATTTTAATTTTTGTATTGTTCTTTTTGAACATTTTGATTCTCTGAGAAACTTTAGCAGTCTTCACATTATGCACAAAACTCACTCATGAACTAGTTCACTCCGACTACTCTCTGACTTTGCAGCCCTCATTTTGGCATTTTCGAACTTTGGCAAACTGTACTACGAAACAAATACTTTCTGCTATTGCCAATTGCTGCCTTAATTCTATAACTATAAGCGAAGCCTTATGAGTTATGTGCAACAATTTGTTGCATTTTAAAGTTCAAAATTGCCAACTGACGCCAGTTGACTTTTGTTTGACTTCATTATTATAGCTCAGCTGATTGATGTATGCATATTTATTTGTTGTTGTTGTTGTATTTGCCAAGACTGCTTGATGTGCCACAAGTGAATTGGTTTAAATAGTTTTGCTGCCGCTGTTGCTGCAGTTGAAGCGAAACAAACCTAACCAAACCGAACCCAAAAACCCACAATAATGTTGCAATTTAGTGTGACCTGACTTGGCCTGGCCTGGTCTAAACTGGCAGCCATGGCAGTCTTCGAGAGGCTGCTCTGACTTAGTTTGTGTGCATACGATGTGGGAGTGTGTGTGCGGAACACTTGAAGACCTTTTGCCATTTAACAAGTATAAGTACCTATATATAGGGTGATTTTTTTCGTAGGGTAAGCAAAGTAAGTGGGCGATATGGAGCACAATATACCCATGGACGTCGCAGTGCCGAAGGGCGTAGGCACACCCACGTACATACATTACTGTACAGAGTGCGCCAACTGAATCGGGTCAATGGAAAAGTCGAAAAAATTTGACAATTTCTAACCGGGCGATGGCTTCACCATTAATTTTAACCATGTATCGCTAGACACCTCAAGAGAACGCCGAAATAGTGTGGCTTGACATTGAAAACAATCGATCAGTTGTGCTAATCCAGCGAAGAAAGTTTCTATAACAGATTCAGCTTATCACACACTCTCTGGCACCGTCAACAAACAAAATTGTCGCTTTTGGGACACCGATAATCCTCATATTATAGCCAATAGACCTTTGTATGACCAGAAGTTGACTGTTGGGCTGGTGTTTGCTCACAAACCATCATTGGGACGTTTTTCTTTGGACCCGGTAGAATTGACAACGGCGATCGGTATAGATGGATGTTGGTGTACTTTGTCTTACCCCAAATGCGTGAAAAAGAACTGGAAACTTTTTGATACCAACAAGTTAGCGCTACATGCCACACAGCAACTGCAACAAGCGACTATATCCCAGGACGTGTAGTGTTCAAAAACGATGATATTGACTGGTCGCCAAGTTTTCCGATTTGATACCGTCAGATTTCATTTTGGGGAGAATTTTGAGGAGCAAAATTTATACCATCAAGCCGAAGAGCATAGAAGCGCTGAAAGACAACATTCGAGCTGAAATGACTGCTAAATCGCTCGAGATGTAAGGGACAACACAAAAAACATATCGCTTTTGTATTCGTAATAAAGAGCGTCATTTGGCCGATGTTGTTTATGGAAAATAGCTCAAATTGTAAAAAGTTGATTTTGATAAAAAAAAATTTTTGAAAAACATATTGAAAATTCTTAAAGTTATTCGACTCTTCTATTGACTCGTTTCAGATGGCGCACCCGTTATAAAGGGTGACCATTTAAAAGGCGGTATTTTGTAGGGTAAATGAGTGTGTTCGAAGTATGTGGTAAGTAAGTAAAGCGTGTTTATTTTGGTATATGAAAGCAAAAGTCAGGAAATTGTGCTTATAAAAGCGTGATTTTATGTTAATAGTAAGTCACAATGTCGCATATGATATTGAAATATTTTGATAGAGTTACTACTGAATTTTGTAAGTATTTCAACGGAAAGGTTCTTATTAAGTTCACATGCTTCTTACAGAGTTGTTCATGGCATATGCATGGAATGAAATATGTCTTCTTGAAATACCTTAGTTGACAACAAGAAAAAGTATCCAATTATATTGGGAATATGTAAGGGTAGTTTTGGTGTACAAAAGATAAAAAAGAGGAGGTTAATATTCATTTAATATTATAAATGCGTCACTATAGAAAATCCCATATAATAAGCAAATATTTTTTGTTAATATTTTCAAGTATTTCAATGGAAAGGTTCCTATCACGTTAAAATGCTGCTTAAAAAAGTTATCCATGGCATATGATTAGAATTCTTGGATGCCAAGATGTAATACCTACGATGACAACAAGAAAAAAGTCTCCCAAAATAGCACCCTATTTATTTGTACAAATTACTGGAACTGCCTTAGGCACTCGACCAAAAATATAAAATTCACATACATTTTATTTTTATATTACCTGCCTGTCGGATTCGGTTTTTTTTTTTTGGGCTTATTTAAGCCTGGCTAACAAGCAGCGGGTGGCTTTGGTAAAACTCGCAGGTGGCTCTCAGAAATTTGCGTTACGAATGCTTACAAATTTTTTGTTCATTTTTTTTGAAGTATTATTACTGGTTCTCCAGCTAAGCTGAACTCATTTTGTGTGGCCACGATTTATATAAGCTTGTTTTCTGCCTAATAATTTAACATTTTGTTCTCCTTCTGCTTAACTTTGTTTTTTTGTTGTTGTGTTTTTGTTTTAACAATTTATTATTCAAACAAATGGCGCTAGAGTTTATTTAACATACGCTTATAAATCATCATCATCTATGTCGGAGCACAAAGCGATAGCAGCAACAGACCCATCGATATTATCGTTAATACGCAGGGCCCAAAGAAAAAGTACAAGAAGTATATTTGTTCCATTGTGTAAACAATGAAAAATGTGTGATATGCCCTCATAATATTTGGCAGCTACATGTCATCATCAACAAAAACCACGATTGCCATGTCGTTGAAGATGATGATGAGGTTGTTGGAAACGACGCGCTGACGAGCTGTTCGACGATTATGATGATGCTTGCCCAGAATGATGTGGGCATTGATTTTTTTTTTTTCATTTGATTTGCCTTTTGGGGGTCCGACGACGTCGTCATTGACATTTTCGAATATGTTTCAACTGTTATTGATTTTGCCCTAAATTAATGTAGCCCTCGTGTGACTTGATAGACTGGAAGCTCATTACCAGCCATGGGAGACGAGACGAGGCAATACAACTCCCCCCCCCCCCCCCCCCAAAATATGCAATAAATTCACATTAAGCCGCTCACATAAAATGCCTGATTGCACATGAGCAGAGCAGAGCCACAGCGAGAGCTGGGACACAATAAAACGCGCTGAAGCTAACATCCGCTGCTCGCCAATACGATTGATTTTTGGGTTTTAATGCTCTTCCGGGGGCGGTTATATGAACTGTGGCAGTAGAAAGCTTCAAAAGGTTTGCATTTATAAAGGTTAACTTTTCTGATGACTTGTTCGAAAACCAAAGTAAAGTTGCATCTAAGAACTAGTTCTTCTGAACTTAATATAATCAAGGTTGACATTCGCGTAATCTGAATAACAATCAACATTGAGATAAATTCAGATGCCGACGCCTACTCAAAAAGTTAAAGAAATTTAAGCAAAAGTTGCTTATGAGAACTAGTTCTTTGGAACTACGCAATAATAAAAATAATTTGTTAATGCACAAAAGACGGCAGTTATTAATAATAGTGCTTTTTTAAACTATCTGCTCTATATACATTTTGTTTAAATATAAACCTTACTTTGCCATTGGTTTGTGCAAAAATCGTTTTAATGCAAACTATTAGGTACCAAGGTGGAAAGCTGCTCACACAAGAAGTTTAAAAAATTAAGGCAATATTTAATAACTAGTTCCTTGGAACTAAATGTTAAAGCTAATCAAGATTTACATTCGTGTTATCCGAATAAGTCCACTTTGGGATGATTTTAACTGGCGAGGTTCTCAAGAAGCTTCAAAAATTAAGACAAAATTTGCAACTAAGAACTAATTCTTAGAAACATAGCAATAATTGCTAAATAAAAGCAAAAAAAAGCTAGAAATTGTGTAAAAAATTGTTTTTGCTTTTAAATTGTCTTCTCGATATACAATTAATTTAAGTAAAATCCCAACTTTGCCTTTAGCTTGCTCAAGAATTGTTTGAATGCTGAACTCAAGACTCTGAATTGCAGATCTCAGGCGCATTTCATTAGTTCAATAATCGTATTAATCCAAATATTAGTTTACTTTTCATTGAAAAATCGAATACCAAAAAATCTTGTATTTTTAAAGTACTTCAATCGCTTTATTGCAATAAATCGTTTTATCGCAAATAAACGACTTATAGTCTTATTTGTTTGAAGCAATCAACAATTTTGAACCATATCTGGAGGTATGCTGAACTGCATATTGAAATGATGAAGGAATTGTGCAGTAGTTTGAGGTTGAGATCGTCTCTCAACAGCATATACTCTACGATAAAAAATGAACAGTGAACCTTTCACTGTTTATATGATTCACTCTTTAAGGTACAGTCCCATCATGCCACTTTCCACAACTATTCTATTGAAAAATTTTTTTTTGTCTAGCAAAACGAGCTCCGCCTTGATATTTCGGAAGACGTATTCATTTTCCGTATTTCTTTCTATATCACATCCAACACATTTTTCTGACATCCTTCGTCAATTTTGGTAAAACTCAAAATTACTTTCTACAAAACTCCTCCTCGCTTCCAATAAAAAGCGTATTTCATATTTAACTCATTAAATTAAACTTTTCTTGCTTGTTGGTATTACGATTATTGGCTGCTTATGCTGTTGACAGCGCACCAGCTCGTCCTGTTTGTCCTGCCGTTCCGTGCTGGCGTCCATCATTCCTGCCGTCCCTGGCAGGTTGCTGTTGCAGCTATCAATATTAAAAGCGCTTATTTGACAGAAATATGACAAATGCCTGACAGCAAAGCTGAAAATAAATGCGCCCCGTGCACACAGGTTGCTCTGACTCTGATCCCGCTGCCGTTGCCAAAGTTGGCTTTGACTCGTGACTTTGATTTCGATTTCGATTCCGGCTGCGGCTGCGACTACGACTCCGACTCCGACTCTGACTCTGACTGATGTTTAAGTAAATCCAGCAAGTCAGCCAGCTGCCAGTTGTGTTGTTGTTGTTGTTGTGCTGCTGCCGACCCTTGCTGCATCCTGTTCGCTTTAGCCCCCTGCCTGCACTGCCACGCCCTTACTGCTGCTGCTGCTGCTGCTCCTGTTGGCTGTCCAATGAGAAGTGCCAAGTCATTAGTAACAGGCGAGAGCAAATGTCAGAAATGCTTTTTGGATTAGTCAATTCAAATTGCGTGCGAGTATTGAAACGTTGGCAGCGCCGCTGCTGCTGGCGCCGTCTATATGCGCCAAGTCAGTGTAGTAGTATCCATGTGGCAGTTGCAAGTGGCAAGTGCGAAATTTAGCTGCCGGCTGTTGGCTCTGTGTGTCTGGACGAACCGAGCAGCGTTTTGGACGCATGCTGCGAGAAGCTTTTAGCGTTGGCGCTGCCGTTGACAACGACAACAACGGGAGCAACAGCAACAACAACAGCAACAACAACGAGCCGACACGACACGTGCAACACTCACGCAATTTGTGGCACTGTGGCACTCATTTAATACGTAACGAGTAGGTATGAGAGAGAGCACATCCTTGCTATTGGTAAGTATCGAAAATGCGTTCAACTGTCAAAGAGCATTCAAGTGTGTGTGTGTGTGTGTGTGACTCAGTGTGTGTGAGCTTATTGGCAACATGCAACGAAGCGTGCCGCGGTTACAAAGTAATCAGGAAAAGCAAAAGAAAAAATGAGGAAAAAATGCTGGGAAAATATTGCCTAGACCAAATTATAGGTTATCATCGCAGTATGTGGGCCGATTTTTTCGTGGCTGCACACAGAAATTGATGGGTAGGCAGCAAATGAAGCTACAGTCTGTGTTGAAATTTTACACACACTTGGCATAATGAAGATCAAGGTGGATGTGGTGGTGTGTTGCAACGGAAATAGGAAATATTTTGAACGTTTGCTTATTTTCGGCTCTACTTATACAAGACAGATTTTTATCGTAATATTTTCTGGAATATATATACGATCGGAACCTTCAAAGACCAGGACACAGAAAGAGAGAGGGGTAAGCAGTAAATGAAGCTATAGTCCGTTAACAATTTTTTGGTGCTTGAGTCCAACGGAAGAAAATGTTCCAAACTCGCTCTTAAAGAGCGATAAGATAATATAAGATTTCAGTAATGATCTGGGACTTGAATGCATCAGAATTAAATGTGCTACTGTAGTTCAACGTAAACAGGAAATATTTCAAAGTTGTCGTCATATTATTGACTCTATATATACCATACAGATCGTAAATGGCATAAATTCTAAGTAATCAAATACGATACGCAACTGGAAAGTGACAGAATTAAAGCCGCAGGTAAGTAGAAATTACTTCATACTCACTCCAACTTACTCTTTATATTAATATTTTTTAAAATAATGGAGGCCTTGAAATGGTCAGGATATAGCAAATGAATTCACAGTCTGTATAGATATTTTACATATATTTGGCATGAGTGAAAAAGTCAAAGTAGTGGTGGGATACAATAGGGTCCTCATAATCTTGACTCTACGTTTTCTAGACATGCCCTTTGGATAATAATTTTAAGAATATCTAGGGTCCTCGTAATCTTGACTCTACGTTTTCCAGACATATCCTTTGGATAATAATTTTAAGAATATAGATATAATACGAGACTTGAAAGAGACAGTATTTCTAGTTTAAGCTGAAGCAGTTTATTTTTTACAAATTACACAGAAGTAGGTAGCGACCTTTGAAAACAATTTCTTCGCTTATTTGTCACTCCGAATCGTGACTAAAATTAACTGGGCAACGCTCTAAAAAAACGTTTCCAAATCGAATCAAATTCCAAGATTTTTCGCTCGTCTAAAGACTGTAGCCCCACAATAGGGCCTTAAAACTGTGAGATACGTAGTAGCCTTTCAAGTTGTTCACATACTTTTTGCGCTGACTGTACCTACATAATCTACGCTAATGAAGCGCTTACATAGCAAAAGTCACTCATAAATTGGGTTTGGCAAAACAGCATCAAGAGCCATATATACATACCGCTCTTCTATAGATAGAGTATTTCAAATATATGTGGGCTTTACTTATAGGATCGTTGATTACTTCAATTATTCAATTGCGAAAAAAATGTATGCAAGTAATCAGCAGGTAATGAGTTTTTATCGCATAAACTTGTCATTTGTTATTCCAACATGAAGCCGGGAAAATATATATATATTCACAATTACTATAAATCTTTGCAGAAATTTAAGATAACGCCCTCTGACAGTTATAAGTTTACCTAAGTACGCTACAGACTGCATATATTATGATTCCCCGCATGCAAGAACTCTAAATAAAATGGGTTTGCCTCCCCCACTAAACAATATCGCAGCTAATCCCATTGATGAGCTCGTAAAATAATTTAAAATTAACCCTTGCCATTAAATTTGGTATTTACAGATCATATATGTCATATGTCAAAGTTATCCGAATTCGATAAATCTTGAGTTAATTCTGCGTGAAGCTATCTATACGTATGCCAGCACGCTTCTAGCTGCACAAATCCCTCAATTTCGGATATATAATGGAGGTAGTATTAACAAGCAAATGTAGTGAAAATTTATCGAAAACCGATAGCAATAAATACACTTTAACTTGCACAAAAATCATTGTTTTTTTTAGGATAAATATGCATATACATATGTTTCGCTGGTAAGTTAAGTTTAAGCCTTATTCATAAATAAATGCATATATTCATTCATACTTTATATCGAATATTCGCTATCTATCAGCGTCGATTATTTTTAAACGCATTGACGCATTATCAGCTGTTTTTTGTGTAATTTCAATGTTATTTTTAAATACACGTCTGATGGGTGTAAAATGCAACAATGCTTTTGTGTACAGAAAAAATATATTGTAGACATATGCGAGGTGTGTTCGTAAAGTAAGTTTAATACGTATCTTCATTCGTTTTGAGTGCGCTTATTGAATATTATTTTTTGATTGTGAATTAGCGGAAGAACCACATTGCAGTGTTTTAAAATTTAAGTTTTTTTTTTTAAATTTCACACGGGATTTCCTCAAGTTCTTTTAAAACAAAATTGTATGATGTGGGTCCATAAACATTTTCCACAACATATATGCACGCTTAGTTAATATTTCATATTATTTTTGGATGGTTTTTTATCGGAATAACATTATTATAGTGTTGTAAAATTAAAAAAAGTTGTTTTTTTTAAATTTCATATTTTTTCTACTTCCTCTAAAACATAAATATATGATGGCGTTGAGAAAGATTTAAAAAAAAATGTATGTACATTTGAAAGTTCTATTCATTAAGAACTACCGAAAGAGTTTTAGGAGCATCAAAAGATTTTAGCTGTGTAGAGAGTCTTTTTGAAAAAATTAAATTGTTGGTATGGGTCAAATATTTCTTTGACAATGTTGCAGTGTTGGTAAGCAACTGAATGTTTGGCATTCATAGCTCTTCGAGAAGCTGCGGCAGTTTGTTGCCGTTGTAAGTAGATACATCTGTAGATACATCGAACTTAAAAAACGAGTAAGAAAAACTAAAAAATGCCTAGTTCGCTATAACAGTGACTGACTATTCAGTGGAATGTATCGAACTTCACCAAGCCCTTGACCAACACTACATACGTAAAATCTTCGCATCTGGCCAATCACCAGTTCGATCGAAAAACTCAACAGATTACAGAAACCAACATAAGAGAATTAAGCATAAACGGCTCCCCAAATTCGATGACGTCCATAGGCATTTCAAAAAACGGACACGAAAAGGACAGTGGAACGTTAGAACCCTTAAGGAACCATCAAGATTAGCACAGTTAGAGGAAGAAATGGAGAAACTGCAGATAGCGATAGCTGGCATCCACAAGGCAGTAGACGGATCGGCAGACCCAAGGCGACCTGGAGAAGATCCATACTCCAAGAACTGACCCAGGCGAACACAACATGAGACAGAGCTAAACAGACGGCGCAAAATAGGGTTCGATGGAAGGCTCTTGTAGAAGCGCTAAGTTCCCAAGCGGAATAATAAGGAAAAAAAGAACATACGTAAAATCAATGCATACAGCTGCATACTTTTGAAGCACACCTCGCGTAGACATATTTTTAAACACATCTGTAAAAAAAAAAACAAAGAATGAAACTGAAACACTCTTAACACACCAATTTCAAAAATATTTTTATGGCGTTTAATAAAATTTTATTGGTGGGGCTGCATGTTTTATGGCTTGACGAGAGTCAACTCGAACCGAGTGTCAGGCTACTCCAATTTGTCGTCGTCGTCTGCATCATCGTTGGCGTTGTTGCAGCATTGTTGCAAGTTATTGCTGCTGTTGTTGTTGTTGTGGTTGTAGCTACTGCAGTTTATTTAAACTGCATGAGAGCGAGAGATCGAGGCTTTATGTTTCGCCATTTTTTTTGCGTATTTTAACGCTTCATTGTCAATGCAAGTGACAGTTCGTTGCAACGGAGGGTTGGGCCGGGTGTAGTAGGATTGAATGAGTAGCGAGTTGCACAGGTCATGTGCCTTGTCATCGGTTGCAACAATTACTTAAATGCAGCTATAATTTTTATGCAGATGCACAACAGCGTTCCAGAACAGAGAGTTGGCGCTGCTCATCATGCCACAAAGGTCCAGTCAAGCGCATGCTTATGGCTATTTTCACAATTTTATTATGATTATTATTATGACTGCTACAACGGTTACTATTATTATGATGATAATGATGATGATGCTGCTGCTGCTGCTGCTCATGATGACAATTACGATGCTGTAGATGCAAATCGTGAAACAAAAATCTGTTGCAGAGATGACAGTTTGTGAAATACGCTCGCGATATTTTTAATGTTTTTCGAAAGAATGTTTAATGCAAAAGTCAATTTTCGCTATTTTCTTATTAGACTCTCATCTGCTTTCTAGTTTTCGTCTCCCAAATTCTTCAGCTCGTTATCTTCGTTCAAGGTATTTCATCTATTCCTTATTTCCAAAGAATATCAATAAGTTCTGTTATCTGCTTTATGGTTTATATCTTCCAAACTCTTTTGCTCGTAATTTTCGTTCAAGGTATTTCATCAATTCCATATTTCAAGAGAATATCTATAAGTTCTGTCATCTGCTTTATAGTTTTTATCTCCCAGCATCTTCAGTTTGTTATCTTCTATCAAGGTATTTCATCTATTTCATATTTCCAAGAAGATAGTTCTGTCATCTGCTTTATAGTTTTTATCTCCCAGCATCTTCAGCTCTTTATCTTTCTTCAAGGTATTTAATCTATTTCTTATTTCCAAAGAATATCAATAAGTTCTGTCATCTGCTTTATAATTTTTATCTCCCAGCATCATAAGCTCGTTATCTTTCTTCACGGTATTTCATCTATTCCATATTTCCAAAGAATATCAATAAGTTCTGTCATCTGCTTTATAGTTTTTATCTCCCAGCATCTTAAGCTCGTTATCTTCCTTCACGGTATTTAATCAATTTCATATTTCAAGAAACTATCAATAAGTTCTGTCATCTGCTTTATAGTTTTTATCTCCCAGCATCTTCAGCTCGTTATCTTCCTTCACGGTATTTAATCAATTTCATATTTCAAGAAACTATCAATAAGTTCTGTCATCTGCTTTATAGTTTTTATCTCCCAGCATCTTCAGCTCATTATCTTCCTTCAAGGTATTTCATCTATTCCGTATTTCCAAGAAGATAGTTCTGTCATCTGGTTTATAGATTATTTTATCTCTCGACGTCTTCTTCTTGTTATCTATGCTCAAGGTGTTTGATCTATTTCACAAACTTACTAAATAGTTTCATCTGCTTTATAGTTTTCAACTCGCAATATTTTCATCTCGCTATCTTCGTTTTACGTATTTCATCTATACCATATTACTATAAGGTTTCAATAAGTTCTATCATCTGCTTTAAAATTTTCATTTCCCAACCAATTTATCTTATTAACTACATTCAAGATATTTCATCTATTCCATCCAGAGGGTATCTATAAATTCTTTTACTTGCTTTATAGCTTGCTTCTTCCAACCCCTTTATATTTATAGTTTTCATCTCCCATACACTTCATCTCGTTATCTTCGTTCAATTCTTCCCATGCTAGCATTTTTTTCATCCCATAGTTATAGTGTATCCTCAAACAGATTGTAATTTAATTGCATTATTGCTTTTCATTTTGCTCACTGTCACACTATCATCATCATCTCACCATCACCATCACCATCAGCATCATCTCACCATCACCATCACCATCATCAACATTTACAACGTTATTGCCAATCATCGATTTAAAAAATATTTGTGGTCCATTAGCTTTGCGGCATTGTTATAATTTCTGCGCAACTCCCACTCGTTTTAATCGCATCCCCCGCTGCATTTCGCTTGACAACGCCGCTGGCATTTATTGCATTTCGCATTTGGCCATTTTTAAATTTAAATAAAAAAATAAACTTTACGTTTAATGATAAAAATTTCATGCTTCACATTTAAATGCGCTCGCACGCTCGCTCGCTTGCTCTCTTGCTGAGAGAACGCACAATTGTGGAAGCGCACACGCTGCTGCT
Organism: Chymomyza procnemis; assembly: GCA_035046065.1. Lineage (NCBI taxonomy): Eukaryota > Metazoa > Arthropoda > Insecta > Diptera > Drosophilidae > Chymomyza > Chymomyza procnemis. The sequence goes on from JAWNOJ010000026.1 coordinate 4,872,466, forward strand.
CACTCATTCATTAATTAAGCCAGTGTTGGCCAACTCAACTTGCCCATAAATATTAATTTGGCTTTCAATTTAGCGTGTCAACTGATGTGAGAGATGATGACAACAACAAGAACTACAACAATTAAGCACAAAAACCATTCTCAGCACGAAAGCATTATAAAATATGTAACATTCATTGATTAATTCACCATTTTGTCAATTTGTCATATTGCCGCCATATTTCTCGTTCTTTTGTTCCATTCCACTCATTTATTTTGACTTTTTTATTTTCAATTTCCTGTGCTTCATAAATCACAGTGAATCAAATTCGAACCCTCCCTCCCCCCAAACAAACCCAAAATACTCAATTGAACCCAAAGAAAGGAAAATAAACCATTTTTTATAGCATCATTTTGGCTTTTGGCTCTGATTGCCAAACAATGGCAATTAACCCATAAAATGAATGTTCTCCAACACTCTTTTTCTGCGCTTTTTAAAACCGACCTCCCCAACCATACGCCATAAGATATTCAAAGCGTGAGCTAGTCAGTCATTCCATCAAATTAATTGCTGTCATGGCTGCAAAATTGCTTTTAAATTGTTTTGAAATTCACTGAGATTTGTTGGTACAGCGACCGGAACTAGTTCCGGAAGGCAAGTCTTGCAATTCGGGGAATAGAATTGTGCTGAATGCTTAAAGTATCTCAGTTCCAATTTCTGAAAACTAATTGAAGCATTAAACGCACTAACTAAGCTGAATTACAAGACTTTTTTCTTAAGAAAAATATTCCTATTTAAAGTTTCTGAAAAATCAACAAAACTGTACCAATTTTTGGGAGTTCAGTTCATTATGTTGTTGAAACTATTAAATTCTTTTCAGGAACTATAATATTTTGCGATATTTATTAAGAGTTCAGCTTCGTTTCGTTTTAGTAAGTAGTTTCAGAATAGGATTGTTTTAGATTTTGGTGCTGAGAATGAACGATGTTTATGCGAAGGCTTGCATCTTTCTTAATCTATCGTAAAAGAGCGTAAAAATCAATTTTTTTGAGTATGTCAAATCAACTTGAACTTGATCAACGTGAACTCTCTAAAAAACTTCATTTAAATTTAAAAAAATTGAAAGATTTCAATTTAGTTGCTGATTCCATTGCAGTAACAAATTCTGGAATGTAGTGTAGCATTTAGAACTGAAAAACCATGAGCAGTTTTTATAATCTTACAAACTAGAGCATAAGCATTCGGTTCGTTATTTTTAAGCCAATTTTTGTTCTTTTAAACGTCGACTTGCTGTCTTTTGCTTTCAAAATTAAAAGAAAATTTTACAGCTTCCGCTGCAGTAACTAGTTTCAGAATGCGATTTAGTACTTGGAACTAAAAAGCCAGTTTCCAAGCACAATGTTGCTAGGAAAGCTGCTGATATATACATAAACTGTCTTAAACATCCAAAAATGGCATACGTTCGATTTTAGTCTGTATCGACTCAAAAAGCATAAAGAGCAAATTTTCTAAGACGGTCAGATTTTCAATTTTAGAAGTTTTCGAAAATCTGGTATGTATATAGAAAGAAAGTGCTCGTTCTCTTTACTCTCTACCAGCGGAGCAAATGTGCTCTTACTTAGAAAGAATGTTCTTCCATCCCACTTCACTTTGCCTTTTACTCCTTTCTTAGCATTACAAAGTCTCAGCTAATTGGAATTATTTTCATTGCAAACTTTTGTAAATCTGCAATATTTTACAATTCTACCCAAGCCAGCCTTACTTTGGCTTATTTAAGATTTATAGGTTTATACATGATTCAGCTGTGTGGCACGAAAAGTAATTTCTTAGTACTTCGAAACTCATAAATCCCATTTGCTAGTCAAAAAGCAGATACTACAACAACCTTGCACTCAAAGCTGACCCAATCAAACAGTGTGACGACCAAAAAGCAGAAATATTTCACCAAACCGCTTCAATTTCAACGCAACAGCAGCTTGCAGCCCTGATTGAAATTCAAAGCAATGATTTTAATTTTGATTTTTCTCCCTCTGTCTTTTTTTTTATGATATTGCCCTTGTTGGCTTTGCCAATTTCTATTTAATTGCTTGCATACCCCAAAGCGTCCCCTAATTCATCAACTCCAGCATCTTCAGCATGCTCCTGCTCAACCTACTGCTCATCATCATCTACATCATCATCATCATCTGTGTCAACATTATGATTCAGAGGCTGCAGCAACTGTGCTTCGGCTTCTTCCAATGAATAATAAAGTAGAGTAAAGTAACAGATATAAATCAATTCCCAAGAAGCGACAAAAATTTACATGCCGAATTGCGTGTGAGAGGCGATTTAAAGATTTCATCGGCAAGTTTTTATGCCCATTGTCTGGGTATACGACTCTAAGATGAAAAAAAAAAAACAAAACCAAAAAATATATAAGAAAAGACGGCGCATGCGTATACAAGTAGTTGGAATATTTATGGGAATGTTAAAAGAAAACGGCATTGTATTAATAATCATGCATTATAATATAAAACTTATATCATTGAAATCGTGCACAGATCCCATCAATGGAGCATTGTCGAGGGCGATACAATTCGTAAAGCGTTTAGCTTTAAGTGGGGCTTGATTAATGACCAAAAAGCAGCAGCAGATCAGCCAACCTAACGCCATGGGGGGCACAGGCAGTACACAGCAGACAGATAGACGTTCAGACAACCGAACAGCCAGAGTCAGTCGGATTTAAGCTTTTGGAAGCAAAATTTATATGTGAATACAATCAAATAGCCTGGGACTAACAACATGCTGAGGCGTGACAGCAGCAAATGCGTTGGCAGCTTAGATTAAGTATTTCGCAGTGGGTCCATCACTACAACAGAATTACTAAACAAGTTCCTGTCCATAACTCAGCCTGTCAGCCTCAGCCTCAGCCTAGATGCGGCTGCACCAATTTCAATTAAACGCGCATACTCCATTTCACAAACTAGCTCAAATTTCAAAAACACATTAGGAACTTATGAAATTTCATCATTCTGATTAGCCTGTCGCCGTTGTTGTCTAAATTTCTTGTATATTTTACGATGCGGCGCATATGTATGCCATAAAGACGCACAAAGTGGAGCCATTAATGAAAATTATTTTTAAGAACCACATAAAAATTTTCCAACTGACTGCAAATGACGCACGATCAGATAAAAACTTGAAAATGTCATGTCAAAAACTGGCACAGCTCGGACCGGCAATATGACAGGCCCGGCCTGGCTGGGCCCTACCTAAGTCAGAGCAGGAGTCAGAACGCTTCTTCTTGCCAGCACTACCTACATAACTGAGCAACTGAGTGCCTCTAAGCTCAAGATGTGTCCAATGTGTTGTGATACCCACGCGACTGGCCGGCCTGTCCAACCTTAGCCCATTGTCGGCCCTTGTAAGCTGATCCTCGTTCGTATCACATACAATGAAATTTCAGTTGAAATGAAAAATTGAAAAAGGAAAGTGAAGCCAGGCACAGGACGTGGAACGTCAAATGACAGCAATGTTGTCGACAAGCAGAGACCGCGACGAAGAGCACGAGAACGGAGACGACTACGAGGTTGATGACGACAACGACGCACAATTACACAACTAAAATGCACAAATATTAAACACAATTATAGTCCTCGACTCTTTGTATGGCTTATAAACGGGCTACACTGAGAGAAATGTTACTGTATACTGCAAGGAAAGCTGTTCGAGGGTCTATGCGAACGGTTCTCAAGGAGCTAAGGGAATTCCCTTAGCAAAACTAACAGAATTTCCAACGGCAATTAACTATGGGGTCTTTTTTGAGTATTCTTTTAGAGCAACCACCTGTTAGACAATGCCTTAATTTCTTCAAGTTTCGAAGTTGGTGTCTACTTACAGACAGCTCAAACTACTAAGGAACTTCATCTCGAGATGCCAACGACACTTGGTTTCATAAATTAGGTACAGTACCTTAAATTGTCCAAAATTTCGCAGTTGGTTTCTTCTTACAGAGAGTAAGCAAGAGTTGCTACTACAAAGCAACTTCGTCTTGAGTTATCATCAGCAGTAGTTGTCATCTCATCGTCATCGTCTAGTTTTTATGAGGAATTCGTCTCTTCTTATATCCAGTACTATGTTATTTTAAAATAAGAATCTACCTTTTCTGGAAGTCGCTGTTATGTGTTACTATTTTGCTCCTGTCTGATACACATCATTTTATTTAAAGTTTAACTCTTCTGGAATAATATAAGAAATTGAAAGGGCGTCTCTCCCTTCCTGAAATACTGCAAATACGTCTCTACTTCCCTAGAAGTAGCTGTCATGCTCCGCCTTAAACTGTGGGCAGCAACTATTTTACTTCTGTTCGTATACGCAACATTGCATTTAAAGAAGTTATATTAAAAAGTGGAAGCAAGTTGGTATCTCCCTTCCTGAAATACTATGAGCAATAGTTGTCCCTATCATTTCCCTGTTATGTTTTTGGGACACCTATACTCATTCCGCTGGAATACCTAGTATTTACCTTGAAGTTGGAAGTAGACGGTTGCTATCTGAAGAACCACAATGTCAGAAATTTAAAGTCTATCTATTTGCTACAAGTACTATCCGAAAAAGACATGGTAAGATTGTCTTGTAGTAAGCTTCCCTCACAGCGACGATAAACACAAACATGGCAGCCCATATACTTGGATAGTTCCAATAACTAAGCCGTTTCTGAGGAAAACCATTTACCTACTTCCCCAATGTCGGGTTCAACACTTTGTTCCATAGGTGGCGCTTTGTAATTGCTAAAGTTTTGAGAACATTAAACAAGCTACACCTCTTTTCTTCAACTGCACAAATGTCTCACACACACGCGCACACACACAACCTACAACAAAGGCCGTCGGCGGCATAAAACAAAAGGGCCCAAAGGCATAAAGCAAGCCAAAACCCGAGGCCGAACCAAGGTAGTAGGTACGGTATAACGTAACGAGCCTGCAGGCAGCTGCCGTTTGCTCGCAAAGTACCTTTTTTTTTTTTTGGGGTACCTTAAGCGAGTTTTGTGTATCATTTTTCATGACAGGCAGCAACAGCAACAGCAGCAGCGGCAGCTACTCCTGGCACAGTGAGTCAAGGAGTGAGTGAGTGAGTCGTAGAGCGCAAGCGGCACAGCATATTGATATGCCGCTGCTTTGACAGCCGAAGACATACGCCGACCATAGTAGACCCTTCGGAAAGATGTTCTTGGCAGTCACTTCAAAGTGCAATTGCTGCAGCTAATTAGTCTTTAATATGAGTTTGTATTTATTTTAAAGGCTCACTCACTCATTTACCGTGCTCATGACCAGCACTTACCACCACCTACACATGGACACACACACACACACACACACACACACTCACAAATTGGTCTAATTTTGTATAAAGACATTAATCAGCTATGACACATGTTAATGGCGCTCTCACACATACTTGAAACATTCATGGAAGTCTCACACTCAAACTATTCATTTCGTAGTAAATCGCTCTCACTCGAATGTGTCTGGCCGGTTGGCTGGCTGGCTGGCTGGCTATCTAGCACTCTGACTCTCTTGTCTGCAGCACATAAATTTTGATTTAATGCAGCCACCCAAAAAGTGCTCCAATATAGACACACTGTACAGTAAGTCATTATTCGACGAGTTTATATCTGTGTGCGTGCCTGAAGAAGACTTCATCATTTAACGATTATTTCTAGCAATTTCAATGCACTGCACTCACTCACTCACTCATTGTCCGTCTGTCTGTCTGTCTGTCTGCCAGTCTATATGTCCCGTACTGCTGCTCAGCCGCTTAGTATTTGCTAGCTGGACAACCATACAAAAGCCAAAAAGCCAACCAACCCCCAAGACCTAAACCCTACAAGCGACCGAGATCAAGCGTAGGAACGACCCGACCCGTGCCATGCAACGTTGCAAAATTTACGATGCCTGTGACACAGTTAACTCATGCTCGACACCAAAACATATATCAAATGTATATGTGGACACATTGGCACGACTTTGTGCCCAGTGTCAGTAAGAGAGCAGGACAGGATGGGAGGGAGAGAGCGTCGAAGAGAGAGAGCGTCGGAGAGGGTGTGCTGAAGAGACATTACTATGGTACCTGGTTCAACGACGACTAACCAACCAACCAACCAACGAACCAGCCATCCAACCTTCCAACCGGCAAACAATAACGTGAAATATGTGCGGCGTTTTGCAATTCATACGCAAAAATGGATGAGCGGCCTGTTTGAATGTTTCTTGTTGTTGGTCCGCTTTAACGTGCCATGGCTACCGTGATCCCAATGCAGTGACGTAGAGCATAAAGGGGGAGCCGTCGAGAATATATTTCCCTAGGAGTAAGCAAAGGAGAAGTCAAAGGGTTCCGAAATGTTTTCTTCGCCAGCTGCCAAAGCTGATCTCAATGCTGCTCTTAGGAAGATAGTTACTTTCAACATAGGATCTGTTTCTATTCTATAATCTCATGAAATCATCCCCATCAGGGAGCTGATAATATTCCGAGATATGCTTTGAGAGCATATTTCGATACTGAAGCATGGTTCATGACAGTTAAGATTTTTTGGGTCTTCAGACGCTTTTTTAAAAAAGTAAACGGTCCATATGGTCATAGGAGAACAACCATTACGACAGAATTGTTAGATTTGAGGTCATATCAAGCTCTGTGTAATTTATAGACGAAGAAACCTCAGAGTGTAGCTTTCTTATGAAATTTTGTGTATTTTAAGTAGATTTTGCCTGTGTTGAAACGACCTATGAAAAGACGAACTTTGCCATAAGGTACAATTGCGGAAAGTGAAGATGATATAAACACAGTTTGTATTTATTTTGTCTCTTCAGAATTCTTCAGAAATTGCCTTAGAAAATGCCTCTTTCGAATTATTAATTATATTACGTTATTATGTTGTGAATGACAGCCAAAAAGATAAGTCTTCTAAGATGACAAGACGCACTTTTGGAAGTGAGCATTCATATCCGCTCAAGCATACGCATGTTCAACTAAACACAGTTTGGTTTTATAACGCGTCTTCAGAAACGTTGCTTATCAAACTGACTCTTTTCTACTACGATTTTGTGATGTTAATGACAGTCATGATGCTAAGTCTTTTAACAAAAAAACTTAGATACTTATACAGCTAGAAATAGATACGATCTTCTCGTTTCATCAACATCTATAAAAATCATTAATTTTGTAGACAATATATTACGAATGCACTTTGATGGCAGCTGTACCTTTATAAGAAGATGATGTCTTCTTGTAGGATCAGTATGTATAAAATAAACACCTTTTCTTCACAAATGTAATTTTGCATATTATACGATATCAGATATTATTAAAATGCATGAAAAAGCTTTAAGACGACATGATAACTTAAAAAGTTTACAAGATGATGTATTCTTCCAAATCTGCACTCAGTTGTTTGCATTCGAAGCTATCATCTCTTATGAAAACTTCAAAATTATTGCTTTTCAACCATCATCTTCCTCCCAACACAAAGTGCTTGTCAAACTCTTAGTAGACTCACCAATTGAACCCTTGAAATCTCACATCATCTACGTCACTGTGACAATTTATTTCTACTCTATATGTATGTGGGTTGAGGTAGTTGAAGAAAAAAATATTAAAAAAAAAATATGTGTATGAAGCACAAGGACAGTGTCGCATTGTCTCTGTGTCTGTGTGGGTTTCAACAATGACAACAACAGCAACAACAACAAAACATAAAATTAAAGTGTCGTCAGCTAGCCAAGCCAGCCAGCCAGCCTGGTAGAATATCCTCCAACCAAGCAGTCACCTCAATGCATTTAATCTTCCAATTGAGTGCGTTGAGCTGCGTTGAGGATATGCTCTGGCTCTGCACGGTGTGACATAGATAGAGCTGGTCTCGGTTTGGTTCGGCGGCCGACTGTGTCGTATACCGTCATATCCTGCCACATTCAGTCACATCCTGGCGCACTTTGAGAGCATATCCTGGAGTCAAGATTTTCGCTTGCGCTTTTAAAAAACAATTAATCTTTATTAGTTGTCACTCTCAATGGCCCGAAATCCAATTAAAAGTCTTTTGCGTACAAAACTGAACCATTTCGGTTACGGGTCTCAATCAAAGATTTCTCTGCCCTCACTCACGCCTGGCGCATAGTCGCCGTGCCAAGGACACACACACACAGCTGAGTTTCTACTATTACTAGCAAGTAATTAATCATTTTTTTAATATGTATATATAAGTCGGGGATGGCACATTAAAAGTCAACGCCTGTGCCTTGAGGCCAAAGAAATTGTGCAATATCCGTAAAATGTGCAAAACTTGCCATCAATATGCTACGCTCGGATACGTCCATCAGAAATGCACTGAAGCGTAGATCCTTTGCGGAGCGCTTGCTGTTGTTGCTGTTGTTGTTGTGTACGGCAAAGGATTCGTTACGGATTTATTGGCAGCCAGAGCACGCTCGCTCTTCCCTGGCGTTTTTTTTTTTTTTATTGATAGGGTTTGGGTTTTGGGCCGAAACCTTTACTTTTGTTGTTGCTTCTTGTTGTTGTTGTGGATACTCTGTGATTTTTGGCCCGAGCTTACAATAGAAATTGCTTTTTCGCTAAAAACCCTTAAATTTACAAAATAACTTTGCAAAAAAAAATTTAAATTGCCTTTTGTGACTTTGGCTACAACAATTGCTGAGACACTAAAAACAAATCGTGGTTAAATATTATTACAAGCCTTAAAAGCGAATTTACGCGTTTGTCCAGTTCCATTGTTCCATTGCCTCGCTTGGCAACACTTGAAAAGGTCTTAACTGCCACGACAAATGCGCCTAAAAGCCGCCGCCTAAGCCCAAAACTCATTCCCAACATAAATTATATTAACCCTCTGATGAGAAGCCCCCGGAAAATAATAAGGGTTTCAAAGGGCGCTGAAATCGAGCAATGCAATCAGCACGAAAATAAATGAAAATCCTTAAATACTGTTAAACAGAAAACAAATGAAGTCGCCTGCCTGCCGAGGACACGCACAAATCCCCGAGACAAGTATTGATGGTCCAAGCGACAGATATGCAGTCAGTGCGCATATTGAAAATCACACATCCAACCAGCACGAGCAGGGGTTACTTTTACTTTTACTTGCGGAAAAACTAATAAACGGAGTGTAGGAAAAACATTTGAAACTCCCTCCCTCCGCCTAATGAAAACATGTGTGCCAATGGAAAACAAATTCCATTCGTAATTCGTAGTTTTTCACTTTTTTGGTGGTGGGTACGTGCAACATTTGGTTAGTTCCGTGCCACGTCCTGTTTATTTACAATCTATTTGCATTGTTGTTGATGTGGGCTTTGGAAAATTAGCAGCAGCCAAGTGACTTACTAAAGACCCGACCGAATCTTTCGAAGCCTACATACAACGACAGCAACAACAAGTACAAATCAGTTTCAATGAAAATATTTACACAAATACTTTGACCATCTATTGTTCAAATGTTGACACTTTTTTTTTTTTTGAAAGGAAATATTTGCTTAGGTCGTTGTGGAGTAGAGCTGGACAAGGGTCTGATGCCAGCGTGGTAAGCAGCGCTACAAGATTATTATTTATTGTTGGGAGTAAAATAAAGCAATTTGGTAGAAAAAAAAACCTTGTCATGCTAGGGAGGTGACAAAAAGAATGAGATCAGTTTCATATTTAAACAGCTGAGATAAGGTTAAGGACCCTAAAGAAGTAAGGGTACTACTATGATGATGCAAGAGCGACTTGATCTAGTTTAGACGGGTTAAGGTGAACTTGGTTAACTGGACAAAAGTTATGTATAATTTATATAAATAAGAAAGAACTTTCGGTACCTCCTTCGCTTTTTGGAAAGTAAGGAGACACAGAAGAAATAAGAAAGAATCAAACAGCGCAGGAGAAGCATAAGCGAATTCGGCAACGGGTAAACAGGGGTTTGGTGAAAGAATTTATCACATCATGAAATAGAATTATGCTACGGTCTTCGATATTCAACTATTACTTTTCTCACTTTTTGGAAAGTAAGGAGACACAGAAGAAATAAAGAACAGTCGAAGACATTAGGAGGAAACAAGCGAGTTAAGAAGGGATTGGGGAAACACTTCTTTGTATGATTGTCGATGGCTGTTAGTGTTTTCGCTTTTTGGGGAACGAGCATACACATAGGCGAAATAAGCAACAATCGAGCAACTCAGCAGGATCATAAGCGAATCCTGAAAAGAGTAAAGAAGGGTTTGGAGGTAGAATTTTACGATACATCGAATTGAATCATTTTATGATTTTATGATACTCAGCTAATACTTATTTCATTTTTTTAAGAAGTAAGAAGACTCATAGGGGAAACAAGCTACAATCGAAGACCCTAGGAGAACGGTAAGCAAATCCTTTAAAGAATAAAAAAGGGGTTCGTTAAAGGAATTTAAGGACTCAGCGAACACAAACACTTTATGATTACCAATGTTCAGCTGATACTTTTTTCAATTTTTGGGGAGTGAGGAGACACATAGAAGAAATAAAGAACATTCAAAGACCTTAGTAGAACCATAGGCGAATCAATAAAGAAGTGAAGCAGGGATTGTTGGAAGAATTTACCGACTCAACATACAGAATTGATTGTCCATATTCAGCTGATACGTCTTTTTGAGGAGACTTACAGAAGAAGTTAGAAAAAATCGAAGCCCGAAGGAGGGCCATAAGCGAATCCAAGGATAAATAAGGGTTCTGAGCAAGAGTTTACCAACTCATCAATTACAATCTTTCCTATAATTGTCAATATTCAGCTGATAGTTTAGCAGGACAAAAAGCGTATTCGAAAAGGAATGATGAAGGGTTTGGTTAAAAAATGTACCGATTCATCGAATATAATCACTCTATGATAGACGAGATTCAGTTGAATTTTTTGTATATATATTATAAAAATATAGATATATTTATTTAAAATAAGGTTCAATCGATGACCGTACATTATTTCAGAGGTTTTTTAGTTGGAAACTGATAAGTAGCCTAGAGTACACATATGGTCCATATAACTTAAGAGCTGGATAGGTTATATCAAGAGTTAATAAGTCCAAATCCGAAGAACAGCCAGAGTACTTATATCCTTTATATAATTTAGGAATTAGGTAGATTATATCCCGAGTTAATAAGTCCGAAACTGATGATCAGCCCAATAGTACTTATAGCGTTCGTGTGGTTTAAGTTGATGATGGCCTAGAGCTGCACAAGAGTCTGATATATATAACTTAAGAGTCGGGTAGGTCTTTGACAACTGTTTAAATCTAGCTTGTATTGAGTCAGTACTAAGAATCAGTTTTAAATAAACAGCAACTTACATTGAACATTAATTTTAAAAGCTTGAATGCTCGATATACAGACAATTAAAGATGGCTGAAGCATAGCTCATCACTCACACATTGGATCAAGTATGGTAAACACTAACAACCTTAAAACTTGAACATCAAATCCAATATCATTCAATATCGCTCAACAGTTGCCAAAGCCAAAGTTTGTATTTCCAACTAAACTTTTTCTCATAATACAAACATTTCCTCAGAAAAAGCAAAGATTATCCACTAGCGTTTGTAACTCTACTCTTCATTAACCTAACAAATATGAAAATATAACTTGGCCATTAAGTCTTCAATGAACACACACACTACAGATAGATCCACAATTTTTCCAAATGACTGTACTTTTTACATTAGGCAGGCATCATATCGCCTGCATTATATCAAATAAAGCTGCTGTCATAGAAAAATTCCATTAATACTTTTGAGCAGCCCAAAGCCAAGTCTATGCATTATTAAAGAGTTCTCTGAAATATTTTCCACATATATGCACATATGAAACAACGAAAAATTCTAAATTCCAAAGTATTATGCAAACAATTGCCTTTCAAATTGCACTCGACTAACCAAAGACATTGCAATTTTTGCACAACTTTCATAAAATTGCATTCATTTCTGTTTATCTGCATACTAGAGAATTTTAGATAAAAATTCCAAATACAACAAAAAAAAAATACCTCACAAAAAAAAACACGAATCCTTTCCAATACTAAAACTCAATATTGCAAAACAATTTCTGTGCACACAGATTGGTTCTAGTTAACAGAGTAGAAGAGACCAACCGGACCAAATCAAATAAAAATTGTTGTACAAACATATGGAAAAAATCTGCATAAAAACTGGAATAGTACATATCATTGACATGCATATAAAGTAAAGGCCGGCAAAAGCAATATGCGAACTCGGAAATAATACCAACTCGACTATGCAAGAAAAAACAAATATTAAAAGAGCCGAAAAAAAAAAACAAATCGGCCGGCTCGCTCGTTTTTTTATTATTATTATTATTATTGTAAACGGAAAAATAGAATGAGGTCAACTGGACATGATGTTGGCCAACATATTGTAAAAATCCATGTAACTAACATTGTAGCAGATGTAAAAAACCAAGCTGTTTCTATGTTGTTCTTGTTGCAACTCTTGTTGCACATAAACATATGCAACACGCAAAATATTTTGCATGGCATTGAACAGAAAAACGCATGAAAAAAACGTATGATTCAACCGCAAAAAAAGAGCAAAAAGTTGCAAAAACCGCGCCAAGTGCAGTCAAGACAATGCTAGGCCCAGGCGCAGACTTGAAAAGTTCGGCTGTGCTACACTGAGCGAAAAAGTACGCTGAGAATGAGTCAACTTCAAAGAGAATTTATTTCAAGCGAAGTAGTTCAATTATTATCTCTAGTAAGGGTAAATAATAATGTCAGAAATTGATAGAATCCGTTCCTAAACATTTTGCCATTCGGGGTCTAACAATTGATTTGCATGCTATTTTTGTAGACTTCGCCTTATAACATTAACTTCTGAAAATGATTGTTTTATTTCTGCGTGTTATTTCTACCTAAACTATCGGGTTCTTGACTCTTACGCATTCCATAATTTTTTATCATTCCATCCAAAGTAACTCGTTATGTTCTACCTCTAGCACTACCATTATGTAGATCCCATTATGCACGATCCTTTTCGCGCTTATTATAATAATCTCTACGATTTTCAATCTTAGATGTATTCCATGCAGTTCATCTCTTTCTCCACTTTTACATGGTGAATCCAAGTGCCTAGGCAGCCCCGTACGTAGCTGCCGTAGATCTTCCCGAAATACCATTCATTATTCGGCCTATGAAAAGAAACTAACTACTTCGGTACCAAATCTTAATGTTTGAGTACTTGTACTTGATAAATAACTCCCTTCGAAGCAGCCAAAGACAATCTGATTGACATTGGCATAGTCAAATCGGTATTACTCAATTATGGAACGTTGCTATGTATCTGCTACGGAAGTCAGATAAAAGGAATTGAAATAAGGAACAACCGCTCTTCAAGTTGGCGTTGCTCTCAATCGACTTATTAACACATTTTTAGCTTCTCAATATCAATTTAAAGCAGCGCAGCGAAAACCGAGAATTTCGTTCACCTTAAGTTACATCAATATCTAAGAACATCGGCGGTTCAACTCTGAGTTTGTATCGCATGCATACTCAGGGCACTTTAATCACTCTTACATGCAAATGCTTGTTTGTTGCTCTCGCGCTCATTTGCGCTTATGCAGACTGCGCTTTCTACTCAAATGATAAAGTAAGTCCCACAATGAACACGATAAAAAATCGTCATATAGTCGTTGCTTGCTTCCCAATTGAATAGAGCCACCTTATTCTCATATATAACACTTTGGCAAAGTTGATTTTGTTGTCTGTTGTTTGTTCATTGGGCCCCAACACTTTCGAACCTTACAAGTTAAATTGATAGGATAACAGCAATCTTAGAACATTGCACCCTTTTTAGCAACGAAAATACAAATAATTAATAATATAATAGGCGACTTTCTGTAAGTTCCAAATCCTTACCGTAAGAACGTATAAGAATCGAAGGATACAGAAATAGAACAATTTAATAGACGCATTGATAAGCTAGAAAATCGTAAGGGTTTCTATAGTTTGCGCATAAGACGCGAAATGCATGGCGAAATGCATAATCGGATCTACGAAAAAATGGATTGGTTTTTTTTGGAAAATCGATAAATTTAATAGGCATGAGAGTAAATAATTTTACTGTCAAAAAATTAAGTTAGAAAATTGTAACAAGCAGTGAGAAATTATGAAACGAATATGAGTTCCGAATGAAGAAGTTGTTTTCGGGAAAATAAATTAAAATTTTTTATTTTTGTTTTCCCAAGAACTAGACTATCAATTAAATCCTTAAAACCAAAAGCTGTCTCAAAAAATACTGAATATAATTTAAAAATTTCAAAAAGTAAATATTGGCAATAAAATTCCAATTAAAAAAATACCAGCACAACAAGAGCACTCGCTACCAACCAGATATCTTTCAAGAATATTCTCTCACTGTAGTTTCTGCCGTTTTCCAAGTCGGTCGTCCAGCATTGTGGCTCCAACAGGCGGCACACAGCACGCTGGACTTTTATTTGTTTCATATTTGGGGCTGCAGTTTCTATTTCACGTTTTGCTATTATGGTCGCCTCCTATATATATTTTCTTTTTTTTTTGCATTTAGCCGCCCAGAGCCAACAAAAGTTTATTCAACTTTTTACGCTGTTTTTAGTTGTAGGCTGTAAGCCATGTTGTAAAACGGCCAAAAGGGGTACCACCAACAGCACCACCATCACCACCAGCACCACCAACAAAAACAAAGGAAAACGCTTTTTTTCTGCAAGTGCATTGAAGCTTAGTTTTGGGTATTTTTATGTTTACTAGATTTTATGGGTTCGTTGTGGGCTGTTTGCATGGGCGGAGTTTTTGAATACCATTCCTCGTTAAGTAAAATGCATAAAATAAAAATAAAAAGAGAAAGAGAACGCCAGGAAATTATCTTTAACTGAGAGAAATTATGTCAAAAATAAAACAAAAAACTGTGTAGCAATTTCAATTTCGTTGCAGCTGTTGTTGCAACTTTAAAAAAATTTTCCATGCTTGATTTTATGACCCAACCAAGACGAGATACCTTAAAAAAAATTAACTTTTGGAAAACCAAACAATATTTATTTTCCTCATACTCTGCAGTTAAAGTTTTGGCCATGATAAAACGTAGTAAGTCAGAGATTTTTCGACGTTTGAACACCGTGAATGAAACAATATGCAACCATCGACACTCAACATTCGAAACATGGGATTCCCCGAATCAGCTAAAATCGCAAAGATTATGGTGATCGTATTTTGTAACGCGCGCTATATCGACTACCCAGAACACGGCAATACAATCACCCATAAGATCGTGGGCCTCGGTAGTGCAGTGGTTGCACACCTCCTAAATCGGAGGGTCAATGGTTCGATTCCACCCAGCAGCACTGGTGCATTTGTCCAGCAGTGGAATGGCTAGAAAATCACCCTATGCGCCGCCTTTGGAGCGATGAGCACGCGGTATACAGGAATAATTATTAAAAAAAAAAAAATAGATTCAAGCAGTCGTTGAAGCATAAACGCCCCCCATCGCAAACGAAAAAAAAATGTTTTGTGAAAACCATAACCAAATTGATCGCATTACGAAATCCTTCCGCACCCGACGTATACGATAGATTTGGCTCTCTCCGATTAGTATCTCTTCCCAAAACTGTTAAAATGGCTCGCTGGTAGGTGCTTCCACTCGAACGAAGAAGTTATTGCTGCCTATTTTGAGGAACTTTCGACCGACGACTACGAGAAGATGATGAAACTGAACGAGGATTGTTATAATCGCTGCCTCGTGCTTAAGGGAAATTATGTTTAAAAACTAAAAGTAAATTTTGGAAAAACTTGTATTCTTAGTTAGAATCGAAAATTTTCTTAATTTTTAGTGTTCAGGATGATAGAAAGTATTGAGAAGCAGAAAGGCGTTCAAAAAATTAACATTTTCTAAATATTTTTTTTCTGATGACGTTTTGAGTTAAGTATGCAGATTGGGCTCAAATACTTCGTGTAAAAAATATAGTATCTTTCTCTTCACTCCATTAATAATATTTTCTAGGAAGACCCAATTCTTCATACTGAGTTTTTAACAGTCTAGAATGTATAGGTAGCCTTTTCATCAAATATCCCCAAGATATGTCTTCTAATTGCAGTGCATACAATAGTTAACATGTGCAGACTATGCCTATTTGCAATTTTTTTAATATTTTTTGTTTAAAAATTTTAACGGTACAGCAAAACTTCATTTTGTTTTATAGCTCATGGTTTAGGTCATAAACTTCTATGGCTTCAAACTAATTGGTTTGGAATCAGATAAGGCTGGTGGGTAACACTCAAGTAATTATCAGGCGAAAAAAAAACTCACGCTTAAAACTGGGCCGCCACGTTTTTCGCCAAAATCCATGCATCAAAAACTCACCTAAAAGAGATGGAAGAAAGCAGAGAAAAAAATTTTATGATTTAATAAGCAATTAAATTATACATTTTAATAACAACCAAGCAGGGCAATAGAGAAAATCAACTTTGCTGCTGCTGCACATAAAATTGCAATTTTCCAACAAATTCATAAAAAAAAAAATTATACAAAAAATTGCCGCGGGCAGAACTTGCATTAAACAAAAATTAAGGCTTAAGTTGAAGAGCTAGAAACAAGCACACTTTGAGGCACTTAAGTAGAACACTCGAGTTTACTTTTTTCTTAAACAGGAAAAAAATTGTAGATGGCATTTTTAGATTGTACTGTGAAAATCTCAAAGAAGACGAAATCCCTATCGCAGAAGAATATAGCGTGTTTCCATCCGTCTTTGACGCACTCTCAAACAAAACTGAATCAAAAAGTCACAAAACTGCCAGAAAAGCTTTTTTAGTACGAAATATCATCTTCCTAACGTCATCTTTCGTAGCCCGAACGTATTTATACAACGCGAGATATAGACAAGTAACGACATCTTTTGGAAAAATAATATATGCCTTGTTACTACTCCCATATGTAGGGTTGGCCAGCTGCTTATGTCATTTCCAACAAAATTAAGCAACTTAACACTTTCGACTAGTTTGTTTCTAATTCGGAGTTATATAATAGGAAAACAGCAGATGGCCCACCCTATTTGCATACATCATGCGATATTCTATGAAATCCAAATTTTATTTTTGCAGAAAAGTTTTGATACCGCAGATCTCAAGTGTCATATGTGTTTAACAACTAAACCAACAGTTGGCTCACCCTCTATGACTCCACAGCTTCTAGCTGCCTTTATTTTGACTGTGAAAATGTAAGCCACTTCCTGCTGTACAAAAATGTTACAACGCCCTATTCACATGCCCCACAGTGTAGCACTGCCACTTGCTGTTGAAAAATCAAGACCAAGATTCAACATCAGCCAACATCATCATCATTGTTGTTGTTGTTGTTGTTGGAACTTGTCAGCAGAGCACATGGCTCTGGAGGAGCAGCAGCAGCAGCAGCGGCAGCAACTGCAGTAGCCCCAACAGCGCCCAACTAATGCCATCAAAGCTGATGCATATAGTGATTAGAGTGGATGGACTGCCGCTACGTCTCCAAGACGCAGAGCTGTAAAGGCTTAGGACAGCGGCTGCTGCAGATGACGACGATAAGTGCAGTTTGCAGCGTAATAGAAAAGTTGCCATCACATAGATACACATACTCACAGATACACACACACACACACAGACACACATGTGTGTGCTGCACTGCTGATGATAATGATAGATAAGTGTGCGCCAAGTGTAGTACGTAACTTTTAGTCGAACTTCAAAAGCTATCAGCAGTTAAATCGAAAAAGCAGTAAGCCAAGAGTCAACTAAAGACCAAGACCAAGTCCAAGTCCAAGTCGTTCGATGCGATGAGATGTGATGTCTTAGCGCTGGCTGAGCCAATGGCATGGGCATTAACAACCTAGCGCAACTTAAGCAACTTGTGTAGACATAAAGATACTCTTTACCGCGGTGTGCCATCACGAAAGCATCTTTCAAAGTCATCTCTGACCTAGCATAACAGCTCTGTTCCAGAAGAGATAACAACTTTATTGCTCTGTGACGTCATTGGCTGCAACTCATTAAGCGACTGCAGCATATGCTTGCTCACTTCGGCAATGCTCTCAAGACTGACTGACTGGCTGACGCATTCCATATGTTCGTCTTCTCTCACAAAAAAAAAAAAACAAAACCTCCCAACTCTGCAACTGTAAACTTAATGACAACAGCTCTTGGAAGAAACAGATATGCGCTGGATAAGTAAGGGCGCACGGGAGCTGTGCCTGCAAGTTGACGGCAGCGTTGGCGGCGGCGCTGGCATCGTTTGTGTGCATCATTAGCAATTGTGGGCAGGCAGAAGGCGGCATGGGAAATATTTGCTATAAATGCATGCAACATTAAGTAGAACGCATTTTTTCCAAGAGAGAGAGCTCGACTTGGACTTGGCGTCGCTGTCCAACACCACACGCCACTTGACTTGACAGCCTCCTTGTTGTTGGTGTTGCTGCTGCTGCTGCCGACGCTATTGTTGTTGTTGCTGTTGTGGTTTTTCACAGCTCAACGCTTCCTAACTCTGGCTTACGTTCGCAAAAAGGGTTCCACCATAGCATGCTTTATTCCTTCCAAGAATCTTGACGGCCATTAAGAAGCCAACTTTACCCATAGCTCAGGCTGTTAAATAAAATTATGTTTGTATTTCTTGCTTTTCGTGCTCATAATTTCTTCTTTTCAGTGCGGGGTTTGATACCCTGCCCGCAGAGGCTAGGGAATACATTAAGTTTGTGAAACAAAAGGAACATAACAGGTAAGCAGTGTGTTCTTCCCTTTTAGATCAGTTTCATGTTTTTTTGGGCTCTGTGACGTCACAGAAACGATGTTCATGGAAGAAGACAAAAGTTTAGTTACAGTTTTCCCATATAATATTTGGCATTTTCTTCAGACAGATCTGCTGAGTGTATAAGTATTTGGTAGTTTATGAATGTTCGCAGAATTTAATTATCTGAAAAAACTATCTACTTCTCATCTGACTATTTCCTCATATTATCAGTTATTGGTTTTCCGTTTAGCAGTGCATCTCAATTTTTCTTACCAAAAAAGTTCTACATGTCGTCTCATCTGAGCTCATCTCTTCTCACAGAATAAACTTCGTGTGCCATATTATTGGATTTCGCTTTGAAGCTCTTTCATCTGATGTTTTTCCAGCTCATTCCTTCTGAAGAAGTTATCATCTTACTGAATCTCATTTTGAAATTCTTTATATCATCTTATGTTTATTGATCTCATTTCATCTGAGCTGAAGAAGTTGCTTTTTTAGCAGAGCAATTTTTTTTTTATCCCATGTCATCCCATTATTTTCGAAAGTTTCCCTATATCATATTATTGCGACAATGTTTTTCGTCTTATATCATTTAACAAAATCTACTTTTCATCTCATCTTTGAAGAGTAATTCCTAATGGTCATCTTTATTGATCAAAAAAATCTCATGTGACAAGTTCCTCATCTCAGGAGTAGTTCATCACGGTTTACTTTATTAATCAAAAAAGTTGCGCAAATTATCTCATATGATAAGTTCATCATCTCACCTGAAGTGTTGCTCAGCGTATCTCACCTCATATTATCTTAGAATTTACCTACAACACCTTATCTATTCTAGGCAATTTCTGAAGTCAAACCAACTTAAAATTCTGAGATTTATTTTTGAAGAACTTAGCTCAGAAGATTTTTGTTGCAAATTTAATGTTGATTTTACTTTGAATCGACGGGGGAAGAAAACTGGTTCCTCACTTGTACAAACGTTTTCGTCAGTGCCTCTCTCTGTATCCTCATAATACCAAAAACTCAAAACTGTCAAAATCAAGTACTAGTCCAAGTCCCAAGCTAAAGTGTATACCATAGTCGCCTTTTTACGCTTGTCAGCACTCAACTTGTTTTTTCTTTTAATTTTTTGCTTATTTTTATTCAGTAGTCGTCCTGCCTTTGGCCTCAATTAGTTAAAGGATATTTCGTATTACTTGGCGTTTTTCCGGTTTTCTTTTTTAGTTTTATTTTACTTTTTATTATTTTTCACTCATGTTTTTCATGTTTTCCATTTCTTTGCTTTTAATATTATTACAACATGATTCATGCCATTCGATGCTGTTGCCATTTGGCGCTGTTTTTTTTATGACTTGGCTCTTTAATTTCTGCCCGGCTTTATATCGTTTTAGCCATTTGGCTTGGCTTTATTTATATATATGTATATATATACTATATATGTACAGCTTGTGTATATAAAGCATTTTTAACCACTTTTTGTATGCACTAACGCCCACTCACTGAGCAACAGCAGCAGCAGGCCAACCAAATCCAAGCACGACTTTTATTTATTGACTATTTATTTTATTTTACCAAAAAAAAAAAAAAAGAAAAGAATGTTTAAAAATAAAAATCACTTGCGTATTATGGCCATTTAGTTGCGATAAAAACAAAATTTATGCAGCTAAATCTTTTTATACATAAATGCAGGCGACCGCAGCAAATGGCAAATAAAAAAAAAAATAAAGCATAAATATAAATAAAAAATTAAAATACAAGATTCTATTTTCTCAGGCAATAAAAATGTCAACAGCGCCAAGCAGACAAAAAGAAACGTTCTAGAGAAAAGAGCAGCAGCGAAAACTGGCCGCTAATGTAGCTGTAAGATACACTACAAATGACACTTTTTGTTGAGAACGAGGCTTCATTTAGCTAAAGTTCATGCCCTGAAAAGTCTTTGGATGCTTCCAACATTGAAAATCTAACAAATGGCTTTAGGATTACTGTTTTCATCGCAACTCATGTTCGATGATCGTCGTTTTACTGTTTCTATCCCAACTCATCTTATCTGTTCTTAAATTCTCTCATTTGTTCTCGTATGGTCTTATTATCTATCATCTGATAAAATTGATCTCATTATCTTTCATCTGAGATCAGTCATCAACTCTGATCTGATGTGCGCTTATTTACTTTCAATATATTTTACTGTTTCTATCGCGTCTTAACTAAAGTCATCCGATCTTTTCATCTTTTATCTGATTTGGTCTCATCATCTTTTACCTGGGATCAATCATAAACTATTATGTGATGTGATCTTATTTTATTTCAATTGATTTAACATTTCTGCAATTGATTTGTATTATTTTTTTTCTCTCATCATCTCCTTCTCTCTCAGCCTCAGTATCAGTATCAGTATCAGTCTTAGTCTCAGCCTCAGCTTCAGTCTTAGTCTTAGTCTTAGTCTTAGTCTTAGTCTTAGTCTTAGTCTTAGTCTTAGTCTTAGTCTTAGTCTTAGTCTTAGTCTTAGTCTTAGTCTTAGTCTTAGTCTTAGTCTTAGTCTTAGTCTTAGTCTTAGTCTTAGTCTTAGTCTTAGTCTTAGTCTTAGTCTTAGTCTTAGTCTTAGTCTTAGTCTTAGTCTTAGTCTTAGTCTTAGTCTTAGTCTTAGTCTTAGTCTTAGTCTTAGTCTTAGTCTTAGTCTTAGTCTTAGTCTTAGTCTTAGTCTTAGTCTTAGTCTTAGTCTTAGTCTTAGTCTCAGTCTCAGTCTCAGTCTCAGTCTCAGTCTCAGTCTCACTCTCATTCTTATCTTATCTTATCTCATCTCATCTCATCTCATCTCATCTCATCTCATCTCATCTCATCTCATCTCATCTCATCTCATCTTATCTCATCTTATCTCATCTTATCTCATCTTATCTCACCTCATCTCATCTCATCTTATCTTATTCTCATTATCATTCTCATTATCATTCTTATTCTCATCTCACCTCATCTCATCCAATTCTCATCTCATCTCATCCAATTCTCGTATTATCTCATCCAATTCTCATCTCATCTCATCCGATTCTCATCTCATCTCATCTCATCTCATCCAATTCTCATCTCATCTCATCCAATTCTCATCTCATCTCATCCAATTCTCATCTCATCTCATCCAATTCTCATCTCATCTCATCCAATTCTCATCTCATCCAATTCTCATCTCATCTCATCTCATCTCATCCAATTCTCATCTCATCTCATCGAATTCGTATCTCATCTCATCCAACTCTCATCTCATCTCATCCAATTCTCATCTCATCTCATGCAATTCTCATCTCATCTCAACTCATCTCCTACCATTTGGCTTTACCTTTATTTTTTTACCTCATATTATTTCAGTTTTCATTCATACTAAATAATCGTCAGCCTGCAAGTGTATCCCTACTTTGGCTAGTGTATCGCCACTGCAACTTCTTGTTGCGCCTTCGTGTTTCGCAAAGCTCTTCGCTTTTCGCTTGATTTATGCTCTTCGTATGCAAAACGCTAATCAGTCTCTCAGTCAATTCTCCCCACGCTCTACTCACTCACTCACTCACCATATTGCCGCAACAAGAAAATTCACTCATAAAAAAAAGGCAGCCGGGAGACGGCAAACAGTAACGTTCCCCGGACTGCATCCATACAATCATTAAACCCAACCAATAATACAAAACTCAAACAGCGTTTAGTCCAAAGATGACTAATGGATCGCTGGACCGTGTCCAAGTGCTCAAGTGGGCTGGCTGGCTGGCTGACTCGGCTGGACTGGACTGGACATACAAACAGCCGCCTGCTGGCTTTGGAGTAGCTACATGTGGAGGCAGTTAAATGAATGTTTAAAACAACAACTACAACAGAAACAATAGACACAACAACAACTTGTTGTATGTGCGTTCCACATATACATATATCCCGACATATATATACATTTGCTTCCATTGTTGCATTTACATTATAGAATTAAGCGTTTTGCCCGATGTGGCATAAATTTGCATGCATTTGGCAAGTGTTGAGATTGACAAGCTTGTGCTGGAGCAAGTGCAGCGGGTATGCCCAACAGGCGGCAGCAGGCACTTGCTTAGTTGCAACCCAAACTCAAAAAAAAACAAGTATTTATATATGCCACAAATTGCATATGGTTGGTTTGCACTGCATGTTGCATGTGCGGCATTGTATTGTGTTGCCGGGCTGCCGGAAAGTGCATACAAGACCATATAGTGCGCGATGTACTACTTGCTGGTCCTCAATTAATTTTACTTTTTTATGTACAAATATTGACTTACATGCTGACTGACTGACTGAATGACTGACTGACTGACTGAATGAATTTTGCGCTTGAATAAGTTTTTGAACCCCAATCGAGAGGGTTGATTGCCAGCTTGTTGAAATTCGCGCATATGCCGAGCATAATTACAAAATGTAAACTCAAATTGTGCAACTATGTTTCAACTCTCGAGTGCCTTTTAAAGAGCTTACGCATGGAACGCGGTAGGGTTCCGCTTGGGGTTATTTCGCCAAACAACTTATTTGGGGCGCAACTGTATGCTCTCTTTCGGCGAGGTCAAGCAGAAATTCTTTTTAATTGCGAAACATGCCAAACCCTGATAAAGTTGAAAATGTGTAGCTTATGGTAATCGGTAACGAGAATAAACAAAAAGTTTGGTTTTTGGAAACTCGTGATGCAGTGCTTTGAATGCGGCAGAAATTCACGAATTTCGGATTGAAAATGTATTATTAAGTGGCCGCAATTTGGGTAAAGGCAAGTGCAGGCACTTTTATGCAGGCGCTCTAGAAAATATTGCAAAGTTTTTACCAAACACCGCTTAAATCTCTAAAAACTAAAATTCTAAAAGCACAACAAAGATGGGAGCTTTGAATGGGTATATTTCATTTGATGAGGCAGGGGAGTGTTTCCAAATGCGAAAAAGAAGCGCTTTACAACAAATTTGAAAAATTAGTGTTTAGTTATGAACTGAAATCCCACACAATTAGTAGCGAAGCCGCCCATGTCCAAAGTAAACTAGTCTATCACTCTTCGCAGTGATGATAAGAGCATGAGTTACGCCAAGAGAAGTTGTTATCATCTATAACTCACACTGTCCTGCTTCTGTCACTTTCAGTTTTGATAGATCGAATCTGCTCCACTTTAGATGGAGGTTAGCTTGAGCAGACCGGCTTGTCTGGGACTAAAATAACTCATAGACCAAGTCCTCCCAATGAATATGTAATTGTTGAAATGGAGAAAATAAAATAAGGAGTAGGCCGTTTCCTCATCTTAGAGTCGAAGCTTGCTGGTAATTCCAAGAATTTCTGGAAGAACGCCTCTAAAGATAATAAGTTTATTTGCCTTGTTTATGCTGTCATCACTTCTAAGGAGAAGCGTGAAGATACAACCATTAATAGTTGATCGAATAGAACAGAGAGCTACAGTTCAAGCCGAGTATCTTTAATAGAAATTTTAATAGGTTAGCTACGATTTTTCTTGGTATGCCAGCGCTGGATATTCGCAGCAGTGTTGCTACGGAGAATCAAATCACTACCTCGGTTTAGAGGCGAGTGAACAGGCACTACACTACCGATGACCGCTAAGCATTGAAGAAAAGTAACCCGGCTAGTCAAATCAACAAAATATAGTTCTCTCTATATCTGATTTTAATTGCAGAATCATACTTTATATTAGATATTCTTTCATTGGCTTGCAATCTGACCACGCTGTTACAGAGCTGCAACAACCGGATGTAGTGTCCTACTCTCTATGAGTTCTGGCCGTCTCCTTGATATCGCCGATGTTGCGCGCTTGCTTGCTCCTTTAGCCATCTTCTTGCAATCAGTAAAATTATGGTGAGCTCGAAGCCCCTCCAGAGTCCAAATTCAAGCCGCTTGCTCGCGTGGAGCTCTATAAGTAAGCTACCTTCTGAACCGCGTGTCATCTTTGAAACTAAAAGTACCATATAGCTTCGCAGTTCGTTAAAACAAGCTTCAACTTTCAACCCCAACTCAATTTGTTTAGAACATAATTTAAGGCATTACATCGGCTAAAATTATAATAACTCTTTATTCATTGATTGCACATATTTGCTCTCGTTTTCAAATGTGTCAAAATGTACAAATTCCAAATACTTCTCCCTGCTGCTAATGTCCACCCCCGGCACACAAAAAATCAATCAAAGTATTATAAGAGACCGCATAGTACATCCAATGCTTTGGCATTTAAATCAAAGTGTGTAATCACCTGACATGGGAACAATTCGCTTGACCACAAAATTAATTAACTAAAATATTTACACAATAACAAGTGCAAATGCAAAAACAAAGAGCCAACAGATACACTCGCACACAACTCACAGATACTCACACACACACACGCACACAGAAAGACACTCCAAATGCTGTTAATGTCATAGGTTATGCAACTGACTGAATTGAGTGCGCAAAACATGAGTACTTCCTCTACGCTTCGTTTTCTAGATCCTCGCACTCATCCACAGCCACAGCTGTATGGACTGCACCCAAAACAAAGTTATCAAAAACCGAGAAATATGAGCCACATATGTGGCCAGGGTCCACAACTGCGGCAAAATGTCACTTAAGCGCCATGTAATGCTATAACGGTAACTATGTGTATGTATATCCTGCGAGTGAGTGTGCGTGTGTGTGTGTGTTGATACACCTACACACGCAACACATTATAGTTTAGTTTAGTTTAGTTATTGGGTACATGGGGCCATGCTTATAGAGTATGTCCTGCTGCCACAATTAACTAAAAGCGCGCATCAAATTACAAACTAACAACAAAAGACAACAACATTGAGGGTATGTGTGTGTGTGTGTGCGAATGTCCTTTTAGTATAGACTAACAACAGGCACAACGAGTGACAACGACATGAAGCGGAAGCAACAACTGTTATGCGCCTATACACTGAGCGAAATTATTATTTTTTTGTTGAGTGCTCCTTGGGGAATTTTCGAAAATGAGGCAATAGAAAAAATCCCAAAGGGAATTTATTTTTACTTTTTTTTGTTGCCTGTTCCTGTGTTTGGGTTACTTTAGTTTGTAGTACTTTTAGTTTAGGAATGTTTTGCACACTCTTATTCTGTTCCTAGGCATCAATCTCTTTCAAATATGTAAATTTCTATCTTTTGAAATATGACTTTTTTTCTAACTGTTTTACCCAAAATCTTTATTTTTTATTCTTCTCAAAGAAGTTAATGTTTTCTAAATATAAAGGGTATTTTTTTTTAGGTGTAGAACTTTCAGTTGGCATTACTGTTCAAGATGGCGACCGATTTAAGAGCTGTCAAGTGATTTATTCTCAGTTTGGTTTAGCAATTGAAGAATTGATGCCAAACGATCATCAAGCAAGAAGTAGATTCGTCGAATGGGCCCAAAACAAGATTGCCATTTTGGACCTGTGAATTGACCTCCATGATCTTGAAATTTAACAACGCGAGACTACCTTCTGTGGGGCTATGTAAAGTCATTGGTCTATGCGGATAAGCCACAAACGCTTAACCATTTGACAGATAACATTCGCCATATTATTGCCAATCTACGGCCACATCCGAGCATCCGAGCCAACCGTGGCGGTCATATGTCAGAAACCACATTAAAATTGTATTTTCACAAGATTATCTTTCGGATAAATAAAATTCATTCCAATCAAAAAATGCATCACATCACCTATATGTCTCTCTTGACTCTTGACTAATGCTTTCTTAACTATTGAGCATCTCGATTGAGATAGCTACTATTGCTAGCCAAATTTTCAAGTACGTGTTATTATTAGGAGAAAATTGCACCTCAAGCTGCTAACTTCATCAATCCAACTGCTAATTCTCAAGCTATTATTTAAGTTTCAAATGGTAGATTTCTACTTCATCTTTTTCATCGTCTTGTGTAAGAAAGATCTCTCTCTCTCTCTCCCAATCTCTCTGTTGATCGCAATCAACTCAACTTGCCAACTGTATTAACTCAACCATTTTACTTTACCTCCCCACGTTCTGATTTTCATACCGATTTGTTAAGATAATCTTTCAAAAAGAAATTTTTGTTATTCTTTTACCTCTTTCCACTTACTTTAGTTACCCTTCCCAACAATTTCTCTCAGTGTAATACTATTTATTTCAATGTGTATCGTTGTATTTAGTATATTATTGTTATTTCACTCCAACGCTTGTAGATTTGTCGCCAACAGCTGTGCTTTTTGTGTCCGTCCGTCCGTCCAGCATGGCCTGCACGGCCGCACAGACAACCTGACAACCAAACAGTTGGACAACAATCCCGTCCAGACACAATTTAGTTAGTCAACCATTCTAGGCAATGGCTCCACGACATTTTGCACACACAATGCGCCATTTTGTAAGTATCTGTAGATGGCTTTCTAACTGTGTGTGTGTGTGTGTGTGTGTGTGTGTGTGTGTATCTGTGTGCGTCTATATGTTGGTATAAGTATCAGTGCTGTGTGCACCGGCTGCAATTTATGTATCTTTTAGTTTACAAGCCCATGTCGAATGTCGCTCGCCCAGATGAATGCTTATTGTGCCATATGTAAGCGGCCTGATTTGTCCTTATGGAAGTAGAAGCCGTCTTTGCTAAGTTCCCTGTAGTAGCCCTGTAGCCTGCAACTTGGATTTGACTTCTCTGATTGTCTATGCATGTTCAGTCGTGCATTGGGGCGTCTTTTGGCTTGTTGTAGTCAAGTGTGTAGCAGCCAAGTAGAGGAGTATATAGGTAGCAGCCCCTAAGCACGCCCACTTGTACGCCCCACACACACACACACACACCAACAGCAACAAAGCATGTAAGCTACTTAAGATTTTGCACAGATTATATTATATATGCTAAAATAGACGCGCAAATTGAGTGTGAGTTTTCCAAAGATAATCTTTACAAGCAATTTAAAGCTAGACAAGTGCTAATATAACAAGCACGGAGCAAAGCGTACAAAGCAGCTAACAAAGCCAATGTCGAGGTCTGCCCCGTGGCTTAAGGTAGCCCAGATTAGAGCCCACATAGCGCAGATACTACTGACTAGAGTTGGTCAGGTTAGCCAGCCAAAGGCCAGCTACAACAATAAGCTCAAAATTAAGGCCTTAAGTACGCTGAGCCCGCTCGACGTACCAGACCAAGTACGACCTGTCGGAGCATATCACGTGCGATCAACTAATTAAAGCAAAAAAAAAGAGAAGAGAATTTATACAACAACAAAAAAAAAGAAGTAAAAACAGGAAGCCGCACATTAGCCTACAACAAACTGAGTAGCACAGCAAGAGATACAATAACAACATCAACAACAACAACTTGCTACACACAACAATGTAGAAAAACTTTTTACTTGAGTGATTACAACAAGACTCGAGTTTTTCCTGAAAAATTAATGAAGAGCAGACAGCGTACAAGCTAGATAGCTTCCTGCCTACCCCGCCCCTCACTCACGTAACGCCCACCTTATTCAATTATGAATGAGCTTAAAATTACAGTTACCCAAATACACACCGCACCAGCTGCCCCCTACCTAGCGCATAAACTTCTCATTGCTCCAAGAGCTCCAAAAAAAAAAAGCAACCCATTGATAGCTAATATTCTACAAACAGTCCGGACACGTACAAGTGCCATCTGGAAATTGAGATTTAAGTTCAAAGCTTATAAGTAGATACATTTTTATAGGGTCATCTGGTTTGGTAACCCAAAAGCCTACGTTCGGAACTGGTCTACTACAGTTGTTAATAATAATGTCGAAATTGTGAATAATATGCGTTGAATAAAGATTGGGAGCACAACGTTTGGATACTCTACATAAGTCCAACATAAGCTTCATGCTGGGTCTGACATGGTACTTAGCTTGAAGCAAGCTTATTGCAGCAATTATTCCTAGAAACCTAGATCATAGAAACGTAGTTAAAAGGAATTTGTAGATCTTCGCTTGAGGAAACGGAAAGTCATACGGCATCTGTTTCCGATACTTTTATACCTTAAGTTTTTTAGGGCTATGATGATTGAGGTAGAGGTTCGTTTATCTTACAATGGATAAGTGGGATTTGTTTGTCTTCACTTGAGGAAACTGCATCTTTTGCGTTACTTTTATGTTTGTAGTTTTTTAGGGTTACAGATTTTTATCCGGTAGGTACATGTCTCAGTAGACAAATGGGATTTGTAAATCTTCCCTAGCAGATAATGTTTAAGAACATGCTGCTGCCTTTTGCGGCACTTTAACGTCTTAAGTTTTTTAGGATTACACGATTTAAGCTGCATCTATCAAAAGATATCAGGGAAAGAATTAAAGCTGCAAACTCCACTTTCATCTCGCTCTCAACTCACTTGAAGTCGCGTCTTATTAACAGGAATCTTAAGATCCGACTATATAAAACAATGATCCGGCCTATATTAACATAAGGATGCGAGGCATGGACTCTGAGAAAGTCGGATGTGTATCTCCAGGAAAGAACAGAACGGAAATTTCTGCAAAGAATTTTGGGGCCGGTAAGGCTCGATGACTCTGACTACCGTATTCGTACCAACGAATAACTGCAGGAGATATTCAACGATGCAAATTTATCCGCCTGTATCAAGTCGCAAAGGCTAAGATGGGCTGGCCATGTCGCGAGAACACGCAACCCGATTCTTAAGAGAACGTGCTTTAACCGACCGGATGGAAGAAGAGTAGTTGGGCGACCGCGATCACGTTGGATAAATGGAGTCGAAGCAGATTTACAGAAACTAAACGTCCAAAATTGAGAAGAAGCGGCGAAGGATAGAGACTATTGGAGAGAAATTGTTCGAAAGGCCAAAGCTGAACTGTAGCTGTAGCACCAAGGATGATGATGATCAAAAGATAAATGGTGTTTGTAAATCTTCCTTCGATGAAACAGTAAGTTATTCTATCATTTTAGACCGTGCTGCATCTTTTTGCATAACGTAGATTTTGTCGGTTAACAAAATTGAAGTATCAGATGCATCTCTCCATGGCTACCTCCATGCAGTAAGTCCTCTAAGAAGAAAATATGTAAGACATAAGATCATGGAATATCTCCCAATGTTTGTTTTAGTGTTCGATGGCTTGGAAGCTATAGGTTCAGACTTTCTGGGCTCAATAGTTACTGCAGAGAGTTCAAGCGTTCAGCAGATATTTTACTCCGAATTTTGACTTATCAAGGACAATCGTATTCGTCAAGCTACTACAATCTGGTAAATCTTGCTTTTAAGCTTTCAAAGTTAAAAGTGTTTATACAGACAGAAGAACATGTTCTTAATTACAGTTACTTCTAAGCAGTTCTATCAAAATAATATTGGTATCCTAACACGCCTACTACAACCAGCTTCATACGTCATATGCAAATCCAGCAAACCCTTGACCCAATATATGCAGTGTATCAAAACCAGAAAACCAAAAAATCAAAAGGCAAAAAAGCAAATTCCAAAGCTATGTTTGGGCCATCTAGAAACTTGCCACACTCAGCTTGGATGCTTTTGTCAGTGTGCGAGTGTGTGTGTGTGTGTGTGGCAGCCACACAAAAGATAACGCCAGTTTGATGAAAGTGGTGACTAAAAGGTGAGCACCCCGAACACACACAGGGGCAGTGGCAGAGCAGCTAACGCTTAATCGAAGAAAATGAAAATTCTGTCTTTGACGCTGGCGCTGTTCTTTAAGTGTTGGGGCTGTGCGTGTGTCTGCGAAGCGTAGATAAATTGCTTTGAATGAAGCGCTACTGATTGAACTGACTGACTGACAACGACGTCTTGGTTCTAGCGGTGGCAGCAGCAGCAGTTTTCTAGATAAAAAGATAGAAATAAGTAGTAGCTTGACTAACTGTCAGTTGGCTTTAAATTTAATGTCTTCTGGGTGGCTCTTTTGAAATTTTCAATTATGGTTAATCATGCAAATGTTTGTCGCCTGTGAAAATGTTTTACATAATGCAAAGTGAAACTCATACTGAGTGCATGACAAACTGAACGACTCTGTGACTGAATGAGAGCAGCAGTGGCAGCATTGATGTCATGCATACATGAATAATTGTCTGATTGTCTGGCTGTATCTGTGTGTATGTGTGTGGTAGACAGCAGCAGCTGGCTCCCGAGAGCAACGACTAGAGACCGGCAACCGGCGAGCAGAGACATTGGCACAGGTAAGCAAACAATTTTTGCTGCTTCATTTCACGTGAGCTCAGGGAGAGCAGAGAGCGCGCGCGAGAACAGCGATACGTAGATTCGAAGATATGTTGCCTTTAGCTATATTTTGGGATTAGGAACAACCCCTAGAAACGTGTCGCATTATGTATATCTCACATAGATACACGCTCATGCTCACACTCACTTAGCCACATAGTTGCATGGACAATGGTTTTTGGTGACCAAAAAGCGAAGGGTGTCCGCTTAGCTCAGCGGAAGTAACTAGTAACTGCTCAACGAACGTACCACTTTGCTCGACGACTCTAAGACAATGAGAAATAAATCTAGCGAGCATGGGCCTGAAACCACATAATAGATGTTTTCGTCTCCCTAAGCAATATGTTGAAAGCAATTAAAGGATGTACCTGTGCGAAGTGGCAGTGTGTGTATGGATAGTTGAGTTTTAAGCAGATTAGGATTTGAGGCACAAAACGATTGTTATGGTCTTAAAGGTATTTTTTGTAGTGCTGGCAGAAGAAAATGTAAAAATGGTTATAGATGGCATTTAGTTTGAGAACTGGGAGATGCTTTCATAATTTTACAAATCTTAGAATGATGTTAAAGACAGTTTTCTATATCAAACACTGAAACAGAGAGGTGCCTATTTATCTGAATAATACTGCTGTATCCGAAATGCATATGTTTCCCACAAGCCCATATTCCACAATTCTGTTTCTCTTGAATATACGAAACATGGTAATATCTCTACTTATAGCTGTTTGATAAGTAGAGGGAAGCACAATTTATAGCTGAATCCAAACGGCGGTGTCGCTAATAGAAATTTATAGCTGCTATTTGCTAGTATATGCTGACTACAAATAGAGATGCCTAGGTTTCCATATTGTACCGGACGGCTATACTATTGTCAAGGAATTCACGTACCATGGCAAAGCCGTGAACACCGATAATAATATCAGCTTGCAGATTAAGCGAAGGAGCAAGTGTGAGCCAATAGGTGTTACTATAGTTTTAGTAAGCAAATTTGTAACAGAGACCTACCTCGATTGACAAAATTAACGCTCTACAAGACATTCATCCTGCCCGAGTTGTTATAAGGCGCAGAAGCATAGGTTGTGTCGCGGACGGTCGCAGCTGCGTTTGGAGAAAATTTTTTCGCAACTTCTTAGCTCACTCTCGGATTGAGAACGAATATCGCATCTGAACGAATCATAAACTGTATGAACTCTACAACGACAAAGATATCGTCTAGCGTTTTGCGGCACAACGTCTGCGTTGGCTCGGCCAAGTCGTTCATATGGCCAAAGACGCTCCAGCGCAGAACATTTTTGAGCGGAAATTCGGCGAAGGAAGAAGACAAAGCAGACGATCAAAGCTCAAAAGGAGAGACCAAGTGGGGGAGCACCTATCTTCCCTTGAAGTGAGCAACTAAAGAAGGCGCGTTTAAGGCTGGGGCGACTGGCGAGAGCTTGTGAGGTCGGCTGCAACCCGTTGACGGGTTGTAATTGGCCAACGAAAGTAAAGTAAAATTAAGCATCTGCTAGCTATACCAGTGCTAGGCAAATTTATCAGCGCTGCAGACTGGAAGCGAACCACCAACGGTAGGTTTTAGAGGCGAGTACGCTAACTAAGCCCATAAGGTCTACATATTCTACAATTGCTCAAAATAATTTTTAACACAATCAGACAGTTACCGGAAGCAAAATTTTAGAATTCCTCTCAAGCCTTTTTAGCTGAAATATGATTTATAACTCTAAGATACTTCATGATGCATCAACGTTTGCCAAAGAGCAATGAACAAGGAACAAGAGCAAAATCGTTAGTTTTAGGTAAGTTTTGATCTAATAAACGAAGATAAACATTGTTTTTGCGAAAAAAAATCTTACAACAGCTGCTTAAATGTATGCCGCATTCTGCAGACAATGGGGAGAAAAGTGTGTCCTATACCTGTTCCAGTATATATGGCAAAGATCTTCGGAAATCGGATAAGCTGCACAAGATAATCATTATTGCATATTTGAGACAGTTTGCTGCTGCAGGTACGATCCATTGCTGCTATCTATGTCTTTTGCCATTCCCAAGCCATCTTTCGCCAGATAAAACCTATGCTGATAAAGTCAGTGGCGTCTACGGTTACGCCCTATAGCCTGCTTCCCACAAAACACCTCTACCAATTCCAGCAGCAGCAGCCACACAAAGAGTCTACTTCCTACTTATTATTCCTGCTGCAACACAATCATTTACCTCGTATTTAATAACTCTGCATAAAACACAAAGCAGCTAAAATCTAACCAGATTAGAAACTAAACCATTAAAATACTATTTCCACTGCCGGTCTGCTGCAGCATCTCAAATGTGCTGCTTACCTGCTGCAGCTCACCCCCTGCAGCTCACCCTCTTCACAATGATTTAATGAACATTTGTGTTTTCGTCGTGCTCGTAAATTCTAGAAAAACTTGCCCCAGCTTAAATTTTGGTTTTTCAATTTTTGCACCCCAATCCAAGCAAAGACCAAGCTCAACCACCACTACCCTTACTCCTTTTTGGGCACAGAGCCAGTGCGTGTAAATGCAAAACGTGTTACACAATGCCAACGACACAAGGAGTCAACGCACGGACATTACCAACCAGGCGCAAACTGGCACACTACAACACCAAAGCAAAAAACAGCATATACAGAGATTTAATTTAATTAAAGCATTTTGCTTCAGATCCTTTCAACATTTCTAAAATATATGCAAAATTTTTGACGCCATATGTGTGTGCGTTTGGAATGCAAAGATATTGTTTGGCATCCATCTATACAACGGAGTGAGTGAGTACCTCCCAACATTTGTACACTTTTTTTTGTTGTTGTTTTGGTTATGCCACTGATTGGAGGATTGTAACCCTAAACAAATAGCAAGACAAATGTCCAAGGGACACAAAATAGTTGTTGTATAGCCTGGCCTCTTGTCCTCATATTATATAGGGATTATGTGTCATTAGCTGGGCCCAAAGACTTGCTGGCATTTCGAAGATGAAATGCTTTGCCAGAGATTTAAATAAGGTTAAGACCACAAAGTGTGCCCAACAAAAAAAAAAAAGAAATGCTATCTATATATGCATGCGAACGGACTTAAGCTAAGTAGTCGTCAAAGTTATTTGGTTTAAATTAGTCTTGTCAAGACCAACATAAAACCAACACCGTCTGCTGTTTTTTTGTCTCCTGCCATAAGCAGCAAGCAGTGTAGACAACGACATCCAACCAAAGCGACCTGCCCTGGGGATGCCAACTTGCAAAGGACAACAACTGCGTCAAAGACAACATCGTGTCGACTAGAAAGCTCAACTATTTAGTTGGCTCGAGGCAAGCAACCGGTAGCACGGCTTGGGAACAAAAAAAAAAAAAAAAAAACACAAAAACCCCAAAACAACAACAACAACAACTGCGACCCAAGAAACGCTGAGCTGGAAAATCAACTTGGCCACCCAACGAACAAGCAAACTGCAAACGCCCCAACGCAAATCATAAACTCTTTAATTACGCCTCACGACTTGGAAGACACGCAACCCAGTCTTCCACCACAACAACAGCAACAACAACAAGGGACACTCTGTAAAAACAACAAAACACTAAATGGAAAATTATGCAAAATGCAGCAGCAGCAGCTACAGTTCCTCCGACTACAGCAACATTCACGAAGATCTCTGCAGCAAGTTAAGCTACCGAAAATGTAAGTAAAAATTATAAAATCTTTGGCACGACAAAACAAAACTGAAGACGAGGACAAAAACTGCAAATTACCAAATTATAAACAAAAAACAAAAAAAAAGGAAAACACTAAAAATATGTAAGCATGCGAAAGAGTAAAAAGCAGTTACTTCAAACGTTGAGATACTCTTTTCAAGGCTTAAAGTAGTTGTAGTTGAACAACGTTGGCAGTATTTTGCCTTTAAGTTGTAATAGATGGTATGAGAGGAGGACTCATAATCAGGTGGGGATTATGCCTTTTAGGGGATGAGCATTGAAG
This sequence comes from Chymomyza procnemis, assembly GCA_035046065.1. Taxonomy (NCBI): domain Eukaryota; kingdom Metazoa; phylum Arthropoda; class Insecta; order Diptera; family Drosophilidae; genus Chymomyza; species Chymomyza procnemis. The sequence continues at coordinate 4,907,349 of JAWNOJ010000026.1, forward strand.
CATTTTACGTTCCAATTCTACTTTTCAACATAAAGGTAGCTCAATTGAACTCAAAGACTCAATACCATTGCAGAAACTTCGAATTCAAGAAAAAGCGCACTTGGCCTTGCACAGTCATCGCTCCAAAAGTAGAGCAGGTAGATAGCTCTATTAACAGCTGTCCTACAGCTTATTGCCAAATCCAAAGGGCGGTGTCCTTAACTTAAAGAGAACTACTTAAGCAAATAGCGTCGATGTATTTGCTAGCATGGCCAGTGCTAGGCATCGAATTTAAAGGCGAGCACGCTGTCACTATTCTACTATACTCACTAGAACGTACCTGTTTCAACAAGCGTTCATCTCGTCGCAAACTGCATTAACTTAAACTAGTAGTTTTTATACTTTAAGCAAAATATTCCCCCAGTTGCATCCAAGTCAGCTAGTGCTGCTCAACCAATCCCAGATGACTGCGCTGCTACAAACAGCTCGATAAACTCCATAATACACTTTACTATTAAAAGCGCATTAAAACTAAAACCCAGGCGAAGACGTACGAAAAAAGTACAGAAAACTCCATAAAGCCCCGAGGAGGAGCTTACTCCGCTGCCACTGCGCGTCAATGCAACCAACGATATAGAAAGTGCAGGCAGGCTACACACAGCATGAACAAGCAAGCTCCCAGAGAGCCCATTTGGGGAATGCTGCGAAACCCCGCTGGGGGAGTCAGGCACATTTAAACAACCTGCCCCAATCGAATGGGGCATAACTAAACACATATACATATATATACATATATTTGTATATAGCAACTAGTATATAGTATGCGCTCGCTTGCACCCACTCGATTATCACCGAAAAACGATTGACCTCACGATTCTGTAATTAATTTTCTCAAAAGTTTTCTACTACGAAGACAAACTTCAAACAAAGGCACCAATGCCACAAAAATACACCAATCCGTTCCGTTTCATGGCAAAGTGTGGAGTGTGGATGCAAGTGAGGAGGGCGGCAGCATGTTTAAACATTTGTTGAACGCGCCGAGACTGTTTAAAGACACAGACAGACATACCCAACGACCGATCGACCGACCGACAGACCAGTTGAAGCAGCGCTGTGGGGGGTATAACTTGCCACAGCTCCCTTCATGCAGCATTCGGTTACTCCTACTTCTTTTACGGCTGCTACGTCCACTACCTCTAGCAGCTCCTACCTCTTCAGCTATGGCTACATCATCTTTGCTCGTTGTGCGCTTGATGTCGCTTAAGTGCTGAAACAATGTTTCAAGTTGTAAGTGCAACAACGACAACAGCAACAACACACAGCGGCAGCAATAGCTGCATTGGGCATGCCGCAAAAATAAAGTGTGTAAAAATGAGCAACTTTTTTTGTTCAAGTGAGAAGCAACTATGTTGTAGGCACCACTAACTTGCGACACACACACACACACAGCGCCACACACACTCCATCTTCTTCGACTGTTAACATCAGTTACTTTTCTGCCACACAGATACTTACAGCTACAGATACAGATACTTTACTCGTAGTTGAAAATTTTTGTCTTTGCTTTGGCACCAAAGGCAAAAGCAATTCGACTGTGTACACACAATTTCAACAGGCACTGTAAAGTGCATCAAATTGCAATTGTAACTGCCTCACAACAACAACAGCAACAATGAGCTACAGGGAGAAAAAAAGATACAACAAGCACACACACACACACACACACACGCAGACACACTCCACAAACTTAGGTGTGGAACATCTATCTATCTAGGCGAACTGATGACTTTCTAAGCATATCGATAGTCCAGCTATGTGCAGACGTTCGATTTGTATGAGTTGTTTGACAGAGGAAATCAGGAATTAGAAAGTGGCTTTCCTTGGCTGGACTTGGATGAAAGATTTGTAACTGAAATTTTGATTCTTTGATTTGAATAGCTTTTTGCGTGCATGTCCCTTTTCTATGAGAAACATTCGCTTGATCCATCATTTTCTTAAAAGGCCTTAAATTGAATGAAGGAAGCATGAAATGTCCAAATTGCGACCATCGATTCCAATATATCGAATCGGTTGAAAATAAGTCTTGATTTTGAGATTAAATAAATAACGTTTTGCTGCTTCTTCAATAATCAAGCCGAATGTTATGAAACAATGCGTTTTTTCAAGTAGCTCATCCAAAAAACTATACAACAGTTTCTAAAATCGAAGTACTTCGACGGATTTTACTATGATATCCTTAGACGGTCTCATATTCAATTCAAATAAAATCTACAAGTCTACGTTTGGACATCTATCACATTATCTTCTTATTTTAATTAAATCCACAAGTAAATTTTCTAACCAATATATTGCAATATTTTCAAATTTTTGCAAGGAATTCTTAGATTATTTCGGTGTTAAATAAATGTTATATTAAGAAATTCTTCATTTTAAGATGAAATAAAATTCCTATAATATTATGAGTAAAGCCCTCGATACAGTCAAGAACGGCACTAAAGCTTCTGGATAAATATCTGCCTAGGAAGCCACTGTCAGATTCTATGAAAATAATGAACCTTCTGGATTCTCGAGAATTACGAAATTACCAGATATATTCTGTGTGACTGTACAGCGTGTAACATGTAACATAAGATGTGTCACCTGAGAAAGGAAGAGGTATAACCATTTTCAAACAAATAAAATATCAAAAAAGGCTCATTACTAGTCATGCAGAAATCGTTAACCCTTTTGCTTTAACATATGTTTACTGGAAGGATTAACACGAAAGATAACTAAACGAACCCAATAAAGAAATGTATGTCAAATTGATGAAGGTTCAGACAGAGACAGCTCCGAAAAAAGTTTCGGATTCTTTGGTAAAGCGGCGCAGGTATACAAGAGTGTATGCCAAATAGGGAAGTAGGGTGGAACCCTGCCAACTGCGAAAGCTTTGAATGAAATACAGACAAGTGCATGCCAAATATATGGATATCGGAAAGGTATGGTGGCAACAGGAAAGCGTCGTATGAAATAATAATTTCCGATATCATCTTTTGACTTCTGAAAATCTCCTGCTTAAACTCTCTATCCAATACATTTCTATAAGCTAATACTAAACACCAATACTCCAAAAGTTTCCAACTACTGGCAGCCAGCCAACCCAACACTTGCAATAATTACCATTTGCACGTCTGAACGTGGCTACAAATCTTACACTGTTATCGGCTCTTAGCTAGACAGACTAGTTCATAGTCCGAACCATTGAATTGATAGTTGTTGTATCCCCAAATGCAAAGTGCAGCATTGCAGTGGACAGAACATGAGACTATGGTTAAGATACACACAATCACACACGCGCACACACACACACACACACACACAGCACATGGAGGGCGACAGACTTTGGATATGAATCCGAAGCATGGCTATTGACTAAAGCTGCCAAACTTTAATTTAAGCCTTTTTTGTGTAGCATTTTGAGCATGATTGAACTACAGTTTACACATCTGGTGGTCACTTATAGTCATACTCATCGTCGTCATCATCATCGTCCTCATCGACATCCGACAGCGTCATCCTTGTGGTTTGTCTACATAAAGCGCACTCGCCACGACTTGCTCTCTCTCTCTCTCTCTCTCTCGCTGTCTCTTTACCACCAACATGGTCATCATTGAGCTGTGTGTTTTTGCGGTCTATTTCGAGAGCAGGCATAAAATGACGCTGCACAAATCCACTTTTTATACCCTGCAAAGGGTTTGGGGTATGTGAAGTTATTGCAAATTGATGTAATGCTGTTGAGATAAGAGTTGCAAGGTGACGCGGAAGAGCTAGTGCATTGCGTGAAGTAAGTGCCAAAGCGATTAGAAGTACAGATAGCGATAACTTCGTAGGAATGTGATGCTGTTCGCCTAATGCATTCCTCTGAAAGGGAGAGAGTGCCAAAGTATTATTAGAGGAGTCTGCTTTTTCACTTTTAATAGCTTCTTCCCGTCATTAAAATTTGACGACTTTCATTTGTAACAACAACTTAAAGATAAGGTTTGCTTTGGCGCAAAAAATAGTACAGAAGGTGAGAAGAAAACCGTTGGGAAGTGTATATGGCTAAGTGGAAAAGCATAGATTCTGGCTGATTGAGAAAGGGATAGCCCCTACCTGGGGATTATGAATTTAAGTTACTTTGGTACTGAAATGAGTGAAATGAGGCTGGTTGCCTGCTTGAGGTGAAGGGTACCACATATTTGGGACATTAATATCATATAATTGGTAACGAAAAAAATACGCTGATAATGATGATAAAATTAATATATATGACTAAGTAAACAAGAGGTAAGAAGGTCGAGAATGCATGTTATCTGCTTGAAAGCTGTGTATTTCTTACTTCAAGGCTTGGGCCCCAAGATGTTTTCTGATTTAACGAAGTCGATTTCACAGTAATTTGACAGTAAATATACATATACACTCCACACCTCCAATTAAGAAAGAAAAAATAGACGTGGATAGGTCATACTCTCAGAACAAGCTCAAGCAGTATTGTCAGGACTGAAATACCCAAGGCAGCAGACAGATCGGAAGACCTAAGGCGACCTGAGGAAGGTCCATTCTCCAAGAACTAGCCCAATCGAAGACAATATGGCACAGAGCTAAACAGAAGGCGCAAAAAAGTGTTTGATGGAAGGCTCTAGTAGAGGCCCAAAGTTCTAAGCGGAATAATAAGGAATTAAAAAAAAAGTCTTGGTAAAGAAGTAGGAAGCTCGAGAATGCATGCTTTCTGTTTGAGAGTTGGATTTCTCTTAAGGGTTAAATCAACAAAGGTAGCATTTGCAGATTTGAATATGAAGCAAGCAAATCTCTAATCCCAAAATACAGGATAAGTCTGTCTTCGTTTTATATATCCTTTTGTTTCGGAGAATCTTTGATTGCTGCCTTACCGTCATATTAAGGTTATAAATGAAAGCATTCCAAACATTTTACAGTGTATTTTAAAGTCAGCAAGTCTTCCTCCACACGCTTTGCACTTAGCAGCTACAATTTATTTTGAGCTCAGGTGTTTTTTGTACATACATATATGTCTATGTGGTTTTTGCCGGCACATTATTTCTTGTCAAAATGTGTACAAAGTGTAAATAAACCATATATAGCTTTAGCTACATCATCCATGTTACCATAACAAAACAAAAAAAAAATACAAATCTAAAGGTGCAAAAAACTTAAAGATTCAGCCAAGCTTAAAGTTAGCTCTTCTTTTTCATTTTTTTTTTTTGTATTTCTTGTATTCACTTATGTATTTTTCTTTCAAGTACAAAGTACTTTTTATTCTACTTATAAGTAGTTTGCTGGCGGGCTAGCGAAATTAATTTTGGCTGCTGTGTAAACAAAGCTCATGACAACGACAACGACAACACAATCACCCACAATTTGTAGACACCCAGTCGCCCCCCCACGTTTTGTTGTGTGACTTGTAACTTTTTGCCCAGACACTTGAAGCATTTTACGCTCAAGTTTAATTTTGGCGCTTGACTTGAAAACTTTACAGCCAGTTGCAGTCGCTGGCTGCACTGCGTCTGCCACTTGCGTCACCTCCAGTGTCTCCTACCAGTGTAGGGCACCCACCATCTACGTCATCAGCGCAGTCACAGTTTGAAGTCAAAGTAACAGCCGCCTTTTAGCTGGCAAATTGCTTCAAGTTTTTTGCATTCAAAAGTGTTTTAATGCCTTCCCCTGACAGTCAGAGTCTTTACGAGTCTTACACGCCATTTGAGTGCACTTCAAAAGCTACTACAAATTAATCGGTAGAAAAAGAAATTTTTAGCAACAAACTAAGTTTCGAGTGATGAAGTTTTAATGCTCTTCACTGAATTGAATAATAGCAACATTGCGTATACGTAACTCTCATTCAAGTCAAGCAAAGGGGAAATTGGAGAATTTGCATAAAAGAGTTTACTGTTGAGCTGATATCGGTTGAATTTGCATTTGATAAGTTTATGTCTGCTAGGATTATTATATTAATTAAGTCTGCAAAGTGTTTAATTTGGTTCGGCTTAGATATCTTTTTGAAGTTCATACTATATTCATTGAGGAAGTTGATGGGTGTCGCAGGGAATGACCAAAGCTGCAATGAAAAGACCAAGTGGGAGAGAACCTATCTTCACTAGGTGTGACCAACTGAAGAAGACGCGAGCAAAGTGAGATTGGCTGTATCCCGATAATGGGTTGTGATGGCCAACTCAAAATAAAGTTAGAGTGACATACCTCTAATATCTAAAGATTAATTCAAGAGCAACTTTTTGTTCTACGTCGTCATAGATACATATGCCCGATTCTGGCACTTGAAACTCATGTGCTACCACGCCTTTTTGTACATCTACCATACACATAATAAACCCAAAACTATAGCCATTCCCTACATACTCCCTTTTCCGCAGTAAGAGTATTTAACAGCGAAAAACTCGCGACCATCTTCAGCTTTGGCACCACCTCAATCAAAGGTGAGTTAAGAGAGTTGTGCTCAAAACCACACAAAAACAATGCCGCCATGGCGCTAGACTTCAGACAACAAGTTCAACTTAATCAATTTAAAGTGCTTACCCCAAACCGCAGAGTCAACAGTTCAAACTAACCGCAAGTGCGCATTACGGCCGGGCGCAAGAGTAACAACTCCAAAGACTTGGCCAAAACCAACAATGACTAGGTAAACACCCTCATATATATATATACACATAACACCTGCATAGGGTTTGAGTTATTAGGCAAATTGCCGCATTTAAGTCCGTCCGGCGTGCATGCATACAACAACAACTACGTTGTCCTCGCCTGGTCCAACAAGTGCTTAGAGCTATTATGCGCGCTGGACAACAACTACCCCCCATGGTCCGTACGGTCACATACTTAAGTATCCTTTTCATTTAGCAGTTTTCACAGTTATCGTTATTATACTTTTTCAATATTTTGTACTTTGTTGTCGTTGGAGTTGCTGTTGTTGCGGCAACCCCTTACCCGCCAACTGCTTTATTAACTCCGAGGAGTCGTCAACATGCTGCGACTTGTCAACATGGGGGCTTTTCGGTGTGGTGATACAAGTAGCAGTGGCTTTCCCTTTGCTTTTTCCTTAGCTGCTTTGTTTGCTTACGTGTATTTATATTTACATTGCTGTCAACATTGGGAAATTATGAAAATTAATATGAAAATTGTTGCTATTTATGGCACTTGACGAAGGCGAAGCACCTCTGTCTCTACCACACTCTTGGTTGGCCAACTCTACATCATCGCCGCCGCCGTCGTCGTCGTTGTCGTCATCGTTCATGTCTTGGGTTACAATGGCTAATTGTTAGTTTTAGATTTAATTACTTGTGTCAACTTGAATTATAATTTGATTGAGTATTATTAACAGGCATTGGGAAGGAGTTCCCTGCGGAAGCAGTACGCTGCGGTTTGAGTGCAAATATGAGCAAACAATGTCTGTATTGGCACAGCCACGCACTTTAATTTCCCTCGCTCACGCAAACAATTTCACGGCATATAAAATAATAAGAAATAAAAATAAAAGCCTTACTTATATAAAAGAAAAAGCAAAACAAATAAATAAAAAATAAATCAATTGCCTTGGCACTCAAGCGTTGACATTTGCAACTCAAAAACTCAAGTATCTCTATTGTTGTTGGCCCAATTGCATTATGCAATGGGTTCACACAGATACTCAGCACCACACACACACTCAGATACTCACACACACACAGATACTCAATACACGCAGACACATACTGCATACACACATATAGTTACTCTACATACACATAGATACTCCACACACACATAGATACTCCACACACACATAGATACACACGTGCATGCATAAAATATGCAAAAAAGCTGCAGCAGTCAAGCAAAAAAGGGCTGCAAAATATGCAAAACAGGCAATATCCGAGTTCCATTTTAAAATCTAAAGGATAAACTATTGCATATTAAAGATTGTAATGGCATAATGGCTTCAATAAGTTGCTAATCTGAAATAAAACCGAGCTCAGTTGTTGCATAAATTAATTTCGTATACAAAAATGCAGCAGGAGCTGCAGCAGCAGCAGCAGCCACCACAGCAGTTGAAGACTCGTTGCCTTGGCTGGAAGAGATATCGTATGCATTTATCTTGCATATCTTAGTGCTTGTTGCAACAGCAAGTGCAACAAAAGTGTGTGTAGCAACTATCCGAAAAACGATTAAGATAATGATACTAGGATGCATTTTTATAAACTAGCCACAATAAATTAATTCTACGCCTATTAAGAGTAACACCAAAGGAATCTTATAAAGACTTAGTTTATATGTGTCGATATCTTTATGGCAGCAAAAAACTTGTCTGGCAACATACAAAACAATGACGTAGTTATTAACTGGAATTCTTTTAAAATATTTTTTAAGAAAGATTCTTCATAATCTGCAGATCTTCATCTAATGGCTAGTGCAACAACCATAGTCTCTATATCTTATATCATTATCTTATTTATTTTGAAAGCACATAGTAAAGATAAAGATACTGGCTGGACTCTCTTTAAATATTTTTACTGCCAGCTATGGTTATTGGAAAAATATTTATACCATAATTAAGCTGCAATGGTAAACCCAACAGTGAAGCTTAGGCTTGCAAAATAAAGATTTTCAGCAGAATTCACTTATCATCTTATTTATCGCTTAGTTTACATTCTTCACGAAGCAATTTATACAACTTCATACAGTGAATCACAAAGATGACGTTTTTCTAAATATTTTAGGATAGATAGCAAAAAAAATTTCTTCTAAGAACTCCCCAAGTATACTTTATGAAACCTACACAATTTTATCTCATCATAATATTTGAATTCACTCCTCTCCAATAAGTTCATCACTTCAAAGGCGCACCATGGAGATATCTCTATTAATAGCCCTTCGAAGAGTAGAGGGACCGCCAGTTACGAGCCCTATTCGAACGACGGTGTCTTTATTTAATAGAAGTTTCCCTAGGTAAATAGCTAGGCCACTTACAGATAAATAGGGAACAAAAAATGTTCTTGGAAGAATTCCACAGGCATCTTTAAATTTCGCAAAACTTAACAATGTTGTTTCTTCATAAAATTGTCAGTATGAAAAAGATGTTTTTACGTTTCGTGTTATAGATGATGCTCTACTTATCTTAATAAAAATTGAATGCAAAATATTTAGCAGAAGAATTCTTCAGAAATTTGCTGTATACGCGCTTTGCATAAGATCGTAATCTTATGAATGAAAATATGAATAAGCTTCATATAACTCGGAGCAGATTTAAGATTTTCTTTAAATTTATATGAAAGCAAACAACTTTTATATTTGTTCTTTCTCATAAAAGCTTAAAGAAATCGTAACAAGGCGCATATCTCTTAAACATCTACATCTCAGCGTCAAAATATGAAATTGCAATCCACTCCGATTGGATAAAATTTTCTAATTAAGCTTAGAAGTGGTGGAGCTCAATTTTCTTCGCGTATTCATTTCAATAAAATCATCTCATTTTAAAAATATGAATCGAATCCAATTGGATAAAAGAAGAGTACTTCTTTTAAGAAAAGTTCAAATCGGGGAAGCTTAATCTTCAACAGTTTTAAAGAATTATTTCATAAAAAAATATGAAATTGCAATTCAGTCATTGAATAAAATTTCAAAAATATTCCTTTAAGAAAATATGAATAGGTTATCTGCTATATCTCGGAACTGTGACATAGCTCAATCTTCTACGTGCATACATTTTTATAAAATTATCCAGCATTAAATATGAAGTTGGTATACAATTGGATGACATTTTCTAAGTATTCCTTATAAGAAAAACTATATAAGCTTTCTATAACTCGGAGCGGAGCTATGATATACAATCTTCATCGCGCATTCATTTCAATATTAACTTACCTTATTCAAGTTGTTCCAGAGCGTGTGCACGAGCAGAGAGTTTTTCTTAAAACGTGCGAGGAATTACCTGAAAGTAACAATAAAAAAAAGTTAAGTATTTCTTTTGAAATTTCGAAGTTTGTAGTTTAGAAGCTGCGAAATTCGTATAAGTTATGACAGTGAAAAATTCGTTATTAAGAAGTTAGCATAGTGATTTTGCTTCAAAAAAGTTAATGAGCTCATTAAGCTTACTAGCTGAATTTCTTCGCATAATCTCAAAAATTTACCATTGCAATAAATTAAAAACAAACTTATAAAATTCTAAGCAAATAACTGCCTCCACCCATAGCTAAAAAGCCAACTAAAGTTTTATTCGCTTGATTTATGTACAACTTTGCCGAGAGCTCAAGAACGCCTACCAGCTGAAATAAACTTTTAACGATATTTTCATGCGACTCTACACCAAACTTAACATTTTGCCATAAAAAGTAAGAAACAAAACTGGCTATAAGCCATCAGCATAAGCAACTCAAGCCATAAAACTCATGTATTTTGATATTTATTTAACTATAAAAATAATTAAAACGTAAAATACGTTAGAGATTTTCAAGCAATTAGAAAATTATTGGAAAACAACAGTTTCGAACGCTTGAAAACGATCATCGGACACTTTGTGCAACAAAAAACAAATGCAACAAATTACTTGGCATATTAAGTCTTTTTTTTATTATATTATTGCCCGTTGTGGTTGTGCTTGTGGTTGTCGTTGTTGTATAAACAGCTGCATAAAATCCACATAATTTTTATGCATTTATGAGGCGCTGCTACAACTCTGGACAATGCCATACAATGCGCGGCAATCATCGTTTTTTTTTTTATGACAATTTTATTTCCTTTGCGCACGCGGCTCGCTAGAGAGCAACTTCATTAGAAAGCTGCTTCGGAAACGCGCCCAGAATATCCTATGACATTACAATTGTTGGAAACTAATAAAGACACTACGTCTGAAATATAAAATACAGCCCTATTATTATCATCAACGCAGAGCTTATCGTGATTGCAGTGTACTTATTATATTGTGACATGTAATAAATATTTCATTTTTACTTTATTTCTCCCCTCTCTCTTCATATCTCTCTGGCTCTCTATCTATCGTGTTGTTAATATTTATTTTTATTTATTTTTATTTATTATTATTTACATTGGCATTAAACACAATATTTAATTGCATCGTAAAAAGTGCGTTAAAAAGTAAACTACAAAATCTATAGAGAGTGTATCTATCTGTGGAGAGTGTGAGACAGTATGTCTGCTATAAAATCCGTTTTCAGCCAAAGGGTAGCACAGTTGGAATCGGAAAACGAACAGTTGCATTGAACTTTGTTTTCATTGCAGCTACAGTGAAGACAGAACGGCAGAGACTACATTTTCTTGAATTCTATCTATTCTCTCTTCTGTCCATCAATTCTATTCTTACTTTGAAGTAGTATGTCTTTAAAGCTTTCAAAGATTTCGTTGAAAAAACGTGACAAAGTTGTTCAAGCCTTTTAGTGTAATATCTTCAAAGAAAAAAAAAATATTTGCTTAACTAATCTGTAATCACTTCAATGTCAAAAAAAAAAACTCTAAGAATATATCTTATAATATACCTAAGAATACCTGCTCAAAGAGAACACTAACCCGATTCCTCATCGTCTGCCTCAACGTCAATGCAAATAATACGGCGAAACTATGTGGTTCTGATCTACTATCAGCTAGTTAAATAATGCAAAACTATAAATGGAGAACATTCTTGAATAGAACAAGCGCATTAAAATCGTAAATTGCGTGTGAAAAAACTAAACGATTTCGTGAAATACCCAATTGAACTACAAAAGGCGGTAATGAGATTGCGGAAAGAGGTCTAACGACATAACTTTATTTTCAAAAAATGAGATGATTTTGACTTAATATTTCTTAATAAGACTCAGAAGCAGTACTGATACAAAGGTAAATAAAGAGTTCGTAGAAGTTGTGCCCTGTTTTTTAAAACCAAAGTTATAGGAATTTCAACGAAAATTCACCTTTCAAGCACTTTGTGTTTCGTAAGATTTTTCTGTTGAGAATAATACAATCGATTCCTAGTCGAATAATTTTCGATCTTTAAAAAATCAGCTTATAACCTAAAATTGCTCAAAGTTCAAAACGCTGAAAAACACTTTCTACATCAATTTAAACGCTCAAAACAGTACTATCGATATCGCCGTACCGCGAAAACTCGATTAAAAGAGAATATTTTATTATAAAATGAAGTGATTTGAACGTGTCTCAATTTGTCTTAAAAACAAGTGATGTCAAATGGATTTAATGTGCCTCAATTTGTCTTAAAATGAAGTGATTTGCAATCGAATTCATGTGCCTCTTTTTGTTTTAGAATCAAGTGATTTGAAATCGATTCCATGTGCCTCAGTTTGTCTTAAAGTAAAGTGATTTGCAATCGAATTCATGTGCCTCAATTTGTCTTAAAAACAAGTGATTTGCAATCGAATTCACGTGCTTCTTTTGGTCTTAGAATCAAGTAATTTTTGTCTTAGAATCAAGTGATTTGAAATCGATTTCCTGTGCCTCAGCTTGTCTTAAAAATAAAGTGATTTGAAATCGATTTCATGTGCCTCATTTTGTCTTAAAATCAAGTAATTTGAAATCGATTTTATGTGCCTCTATTTGTCTTAGAATCAAGTGATATGAAATCGTTTTTATCTACCTCTATTTGTCTTAAAAATAAGTGATTTTAATCCGATTCCTTGTGCCTCAATTTGTCTTAAAAAGAAGTGATTTGCAATCGAATTCATGTGCCTCAATTTGTCTAGTGATTAGAAATCGATTTCGAAGTTATTAAACATTTTTCAAGCCAAGCGCATAATCTTGATGCAAACAACAGTTTGTTCCAATAACTAGGCGATCGGCCACATCGCTTTCTACTAACTCACTCTAACTGGGCGAGGTACACGCCTGCGAGTCTCTACTGTATCTCTTTCCACTTACAAACATTATGTGTGAGTTCGTATTTGTTTAGTGCAGCAAATGCTTATCACACTTTTACTTCATGGTGCGTGTGATATTTTTATGAGTTTTTACAACATGCAACTATCGATATGTGCAACGCTGCTGGCGTCGCTGCCGCTGCTGCTGCTGCCGTCTGTTTGCTTGACTGCCGCTGCATGTTGGTTTTGTTGTTGTTTGTTGTTCACAGTTTTTTTTCTGGTTTTTGTTTTTCTTGTTATTATTTACACAATTGACCCTTTCACACCAAAAACTCATTGAACTTCGACAACGGCAGCGGCAGCGGCAGCAACAACAACAACTTGCAACTTACAACAACTCACGTACGTGGCCAGACTTGTTGCCACTTTTAGTTTGGATTGGGCACCGAAACACGGCCAACTGTAAATAGTCATAAATGTTTTGTTTATGTTTACAATTTAGCTGCTGTTACTTGCAACATAACTTTGTTGTTGTTGCTGCTGCTGCTGCAGTATCTTTCGCTGTTGCAGTTCGTGACTCTTCTAATGTTGTCGACGCTTGTTGTGCGGCATGTTAGGCAGTTGTTGCTGCTTGGATTTCTGAATTGTTAATGGAGCGCTCTTATAGCCACCACCACCAGCACCACCACCACCACCAGCACTGCTGCTCCATGCAACCAGCCCACTCCATGCCACAGCCACATACTCCAGCTTATGGCATGTGCAGTTCAAGCCAGGTGAACGAACACACACTGTAGATACATACTGTAGATACACAGAACCGAGTCATACATGGGAGTCTAGTCTCATAGCCATGATTTGAGCTTTCCTCGAGCTATACATTTTATTGCTATCTAAATCGTTTGTGTGTCCCCTGTTGTTGTTGCTGTTGTTGTGGCAAGTTGTCTCAGGTTTTTATTTGCTTTTAATTTGACTTGAAACGAGCTTAAATGTCAGCTTAGACTAATCTAAGTTAAATGCCTGTAGAGCAACTTTATGACCTCTTTTTTTTTGGGTAGTCTTGGTAGTCTTGGCTTAGAAGATAAAGAGATAAAACTCAGGCGACAGCTGCAGTAGAACCAGCCTCCAATATATAAGTCTGGTTTATGGGATCCATCATTATCGGCACTACTCATGGGGGGAAATTTATGGCTTTATGATGGCCATAACTTGCAAATCGTCTCAACCAATTATTTTTCTCAATCAGAAAATTAATTCCAAGCGATATTGTTGACGATTTACGATAGTTTTTATCATATCTACTATCATTTAATTTTCTTATTTTAGAAGTTTGGGTGCGCCATTCCCAATCGATTGGGCAATTCTTGGAAAAATCAACAAAAAATATATAAATTAAAGCGCAGTTGAATATAAAAATGGAATGTCTATGGTTTTATTTGAGTCAGGACAACAAAATTGGTAGTAAATATTTCAAAAATGCTATAACTTCTCACAGATATTAAATAAAACTGGCTCCCTGACTAGCAAAACTCAGCTATCGATGCTTAAAAAATGGGTGGCATAGAAACTTCGACATATACAAATTATAAGTTGAAACGAAACTTGAATGTACGAGTGCCCAATTTTACGTTGTACTCCGATTTCCACTTTTATGCGAAGAATAGTGCAGATCTATCCATCGAATATTATATCGTACCCAAGACGTCGTATTTTCCCGAACTTGTTTCTTCAAACTACTTGCATTTAGGAGATTCGTAATTTTTGAAGAAATTGTAAGATAGCTTTAGGATAGGATCGAGGCCGGAGAGGATAAGAGAATTACATAGGCATGTGGGTCCTCGCGGGATCAAAGAGCTACACAAATTTTTACCTAATCCGCCGTATTCTCCAGAACTTGTTTCTGTGAACTACTGTATTTGCATTTAGGAGATTCGTGATTTTTGAAGAAATTGTAAGTTGGCTTTATGATTGGATCGAGGCCGGAGAGGATAAGGTATATGGTTCCTCGCGGGATCAAAGAGCCCACCGTATTCTCCAGAGCTTCTTTCTTCGAACTAATGGTAGGTTTACCGCTTCGTGTCTTTGGAAAAACTCAAAAAGTAGCTCTATGCATCGAGGCCAAAAATAACTAAAATTAAGGGATATATTGGCTTATCATTCCTCGAGTCACACTTATATTTGTGTATGCCATATTCGCCAGATCTTGCTGTTCTCACTATCGGCGTAGCATTTGGCAGGTTAAACGGTTTATCTCGGAAAGAAATCGATGGCTCTACGATGGGATCGAGAACAGAGAGAATTAAATTTTAGATATTCGGTGCATGGTTTCTTGGGGGAACAACAAATCACACATATTTTCAATCAGCCGTATGCTCCAGAACTTACTTCTTCCGACTATTGACTTGGGAGACAAACCGTTGCGTATCTGTTGCAAAAATCGCAAAATTGGCCTAGAATTGCTACGAGGTTAGAGATATATCCTCCTTTCTAGAGACGCGTTTTAAAAGTAACCAGAGACATGAGTAAAATAAGTCGCTTTTGAAGGCGAATACTTCGTTCTAATGATAAAACAAAAAGAACTTGCAATTATAATCAGATAACTACATTAACAATAAATAAAAATAAATAAATTCTCTAAAGCACTTTTGACACCAACTCATTTCCGTCATATAAATCAATGTATTCCCACCACACACTTTGCATAACAATTAATCTTTCTCTTCATTTTTTTTAATGTCCCTAAAATTCTTTGCAGCTAATTCCCTAATAATTATTTTTAACCATTTTTAGCGCGTTAAAACAGCTAAAATCTCACAAAGTAGATAATAAAACAAAAATTAGCCCATTGTTTACATTACAAATTTATGTTTATTTATCCACCGAGTTTGGTTTTAGTTTTTAATGTTTGTTTTTGTTTTTTTTTTAGTTATCTTTTCTACTTTTTCTCTTTGTATTTTTACTAATTTTTGTTTATGTATAAATTGTTAATTCATTTAATGATGCTTTTTAATGCGCTGAAATGTGTTTAGGTGTTTGCTGGCATTGTTCTTGTTGTTGTTGTTGTTTGGCATAATTATTGACAAAGGGCGCTTTATGTGTACATTATGTAGAAGTAATAAACAAAACGAAAAAGCAACAACAACTACTACTACAATAATAATAAACAAAAAGTAATACTATTTAGTATGGCTTTAGGCCTTGTTAAGCCTCCTATCTATTTTTAGTGTGTTTTGTTTATGTTTTTAATGAGTTTAATTGTTGTTGGTACTTAATTGAATACATTAATAATAGCACAGTCGAAGTGGTGGCAGAAAGAGCGTGGGGTGAGAGAGCATAGAGCTAGATTTATATGTGTGGGGGGATTTTGTAGCTCTGTAATGTTATAGAGATCATAAAGTTTAGCTGCATTTTAGCTAGATTAGTTTTTGGAATTAAATATATTAAGCTAATTTTAAGCTGCTAAGTTGAAAATGTTTAAACAAAATGTTGTGAATTCGAAAGTAAACGAAGGATAGGTAGGGTATATAATAAATAATAATAATATAAAACTTATCTGTTTTTCTAGTCTGATGGCTGCGTTTTTTATAGATATGCCGCGTTCCATAACTTGGAACTTGGATTTCAATGGAAACGAAAACGGCAAGAAACAAAAGATTTTAAAGATTTCTTAGTGTTGACCAAGTTAAGGTTTCCTAGTACGTGATGGGTCAAAGATACTCGATTTGGCGAATCCATATGAGTTAAGATAGAGAATGAGAAGGCAAAAGAAATAGAACGTACATAAGATGGCAAATCTAAAAAGTTATTATAGTTTTCGCATAAGACGCGCAAAGGGTCATAATTGGATCTACAAAATGGTAGTGCTACAGATCAAAAATTCCAGGTTAAGGGAATGACAAAAGTAACTTGCTTAAAAAGTGCGTTAGAGTCCACGAAACCGGGTAAGAGCTTGTGCAGAAATAACATGTTCTACGGATGAAGTTAATAGGAATAGGAAGGCAGTCGAAAGTTAGGTTGCCAAATTAGAATATACTAAATCAATACATAACTTAGACTTTGGCATAGTAACTTGAAGGCGTCTTGCTCGTGACGTTTTGCAGTAGAGGATCCTAGATGGTTAGGAATTTTCTGTTTTTGTTTCTGGCGCAATGTGCCCATATGTCTTCAAGACTGCATTGTGAAATTCGCACTAAAAATAGTTAATCCTTTATAACCATGCATAATTCATGAAATTTCGATAATCTCATCAATGGTTCTCCTCAGGTACAGCTATTTGGCCAAACTCCAATTTAAAAAAGTCCAGTTTTCGACACTTGTTTATGGAAATGTTATATTATAGACCCGGCACCTCACGCGAATTATCTTCAAACAAACGCTATATGCATATAAACCAATACGGTACCCAATTACATTCTCTGATCTTTTAGGAGTTAGGTAACCAAAGAATGATATTGAAGGAGTTTAGTAACGAAACGCATACTTCGATGTTAGAAAGATATTCACGGCGTTAAGTAACCAATAGCATTTTCTGATCTTTGGAAGATCTTAAGCAGTTAAGGGAAGCGGTAACCAATCGAATTCTCTCATTTTAGAAATATCGTTAAGTTAAGTTACCAATCGCATTATATGATCTTTGAAACATCTTTATGGAGATAAGAAATCTGTAGCATTCCCTGATTTTAGAAACATCTTTAGAAAGTTAAGTAACCCATCGCATTATATCATCTTTGAAACATCTTTATGGAGGTAAGTAACCAATGACACTCGATGATTTTTGAAAGATCTTAAAGGAGTTAAGTAACCAATCGGATTCCATGATCTTTGAAAGATCTTTAAGGAGTTAAGAGACTTGGTAACCAATCGCATTGACACTCAATGATATTTAAAAGATCTTTAAGGAGTTAAGAGACTCGGTAACCGATCGCATTCTCTCGTTTTAGAAAGATATTTAAGGAGTTAACCAAACACATTATATCATCTTTGAAAGATCATTAAGGAGTTAAGTAACCAATCGGATTCTACGATCTTTGAAAGATCTTTAAGGAGTTAAGAGACTTGGTAACCAATCGCATTCTATGATCTTTGAAAGATCTTCAAGGAACTCAGTACCGAAACGCATTCTCTGATCTTTGAAAGATCTTTAAAGCGTTAAGGTTGTGCATTCGACTCCATTTAACGCTACAGTTAACTGCATCTAACAAATGCTCTTCTAGAGGCTACTTGCGCCAGGCAGAGAGCTAGATGATTTCCCGGACATCTCGCGCACAACATCAACAAACAAACACTTTATGCTTATAAACAAAATTATGCTTCTAGAAACAAAAACAACTCACAACTCAAAACAAAAATGTATATTTATTTTTAGATATTTATAGTTCTCCTCGAATTTCTGTAGCAGTATCTATCTATAGCTTTATGGATTATGCAAATTAGTGAAAACGCGGAAATGCGCGCAGTTAAATTTCAAACAAAATGTCTACATTTAGTTGCAATCAAGCAGTTCATGTTGAACCAGTTAACTCTCTGCTTCATGTCGTGCGCGCTTAAAAACCCACAACTCAAAAACCTAAACCCAGCCAGCTTACATCAACCGACTGTCTGTCTCCAGCGCCCCAAACTTATCGAAATCTTTATTGACTGTCAATACCTGCGCAGCAGGCCCAACCCAAAAAAACTCACAGACTTTATCGCTTAATCTGCAGTTTAAAGTTCAAACGCGCTGACACATGCTCCAACTTACCATAACTCTAGTTAAGCAGCTCACTTTTGGGAACACGGGGAAAAAAAACGGTATTTAAATTTTTCTTTCAAACGAATTGTAATCAGATTAACGCAACGACTAAATTAGATTAAACTAAATTAATTTGTTCAGACAAAAGCCAACCAACAAATACAAACACGGCAAAAGCGCAAAGCCATCATTAAACTTCAAAAAGAAATACCAGCCAACTTTGAAAAGGGGAAACCAGCGAGGGAGAGCGAGAGGTAGAGAGAGAAGTAAAGTTTCCCCCTACCCCTCACCCAACAAAGGCAACATCAATTATGCGAATGAACTTCAAACTAAATCGCTTCAAATCTACTTTGACATGGGCAGCACTTTAAAAACAATTTATCATTCAAACTGATGAGCAACAAGAGAGATTAAACCAAATAAACATAAAAATAAATAACAATGGAATTTTATGCTTTACATATAAAATGTACCCGCCCAACGCCCTCCCCCAACCAAAAAAAAAACCATGAATTATGCAAAAAGCTAAATTAAATAATAAAATCACATATGTAATGTGTGTGTGTGTCGGTCTGGGTGTGTCTGTCTGTGTGTTTTATGCAAATGCAAAAATAAGTTAATTATTTAATTTATGTGTCTAACAATAATAATAATAATAAAAAAAAGTTGAAAATATCTAAATGCAGTCGCCGTCTGTTGAGTGATGACAAAGGGGAATACATTTTAAACTGCAATTTAAAATGCGCATAAATTACAAAAAAACACACAAAAAACATACAAAAAACAACAACAAATGCCACAACAACATCAAACCAAACCTCTCAAATACAGGTGACAATATTAGTTTTTAATTGCAATATAAATTATATATAAATTGCATAAGCGTATAAATTTACATAAATTAAACAAAATGTTTATTGCAAACTATCGAAAAGTCGGGGGATATGGGGCTGCCAACTCTTTGCAAAAAACAAACAGCAACAACAACGAAATTGGCGTTCAGACTTGTTTGACATGCTCTGCATTTTGCTGAAAAACTACAGCTGCGGAATGCAAAACAATTTTAAAATTCGCACAAAAGTTGGATTTTTTAAAACCGAAACCTTAATACACTCATTTTTATTTGTATTTAGATTAGAGTAATCTCGTTGTCTCAGTTCATATTTCAAAATTTAAGCTCAGCTAAACAGCATTTTGGCCTTTAGGTTCCCAAACTCAGCTCTCTAATTGGTCTCGCTACTCTGAAAGCGCAGATATTTCAGGCTAACTAACCAATTAAAACGCTTTTTACACCTGTGAGATCACCCCGCAGTTTGTCGTGTGGCAATTGTCGACTTTTCGCCACTAAGTTGCCACTAAAAGAAGAAAAGATGTAATGTGTGAACGAGGGTAGGCCTACGCTCAACGGCGCTGCGACCTCCATGTGCCCATTGTGCCCCCTTTTGTTAGTTCACTTTTTGTTCCCAGAAACTGAGTTAGAAATGAAGCAAAAATTGAAATGTTACGTATCTTTAAAACTCTATTCACTTTTTTTGCGTATATTACCTTAAATATGTTTGTTTAAATAAAACGCTATTTAATATAGACTACCTGCTCCCTTCAAAGTTATAAACAAAGAAATCGCAATGCTCCAAATTGGATGCGATGACGTTATGAGACATCTTCAAAACCTTACTTTGTGCGGCAGATGTCTGGCCAGACCCCTATATCTTTACACGCATTTGTATGTGAATATATGGTACTTTCAGGGGCATTTATATAACAAGCAGGTAAATATTTATTTATTGTTTGTGGGTTTTTTTAAAGTCCTTTTTTTACTGTCCCTTCCAAGGACTTTACAGATATCTGGAACACAAGTTGCTCCATAAAATATAAATATATGTAATTAGCGGCGAAAAATGAATATATATCTGACCAAAACCGGGTGCACAATGGAGCGTTCAAATTGAATAGAATTGGCATACTTGCCGTTCGCCTTGTAAATTTTTTACTAAATTATCGTAGAACACGTCATGGTGCGTTAGTTTTTCAAAAACTCTTAACAGGTTTTATTGACTCTAATGTACATCTTAACAAAGTTTCTGTCATTTGATCCAGAGTAAATCGTAATTTACGACCTCTAGCATTTTGTAGATCCAATTATGCATTGCAACATCCTTTGCGCTTCTTATGAGCTTACTATAATATTTCTTAACATTTCCTAACTTATGAACGCTCTATCCAACCATCTCCGTCGCTATCTTAACTTGATTCGCCAACTCGAGCATCTTTGACCCATTACGTTGCATGAAACCCCAAATTGTTCAACGCTTATCTCTTGTTAAGAAATCTATAAAATTTTTACTTCCTGTTTTTATCCCTTACATTGTAAGTCTAAGTTGCTGGCCAACCCCAGAGAAAAGAGAGAGTGCATATCTATGATCACATATATAAAAGTTGAAGCTGTGTTGTAGGGTGGCCGCTTAGTCGAACAGACCGAAGCCCATGTCTTCATCCTCGGATTCAGACTCTTCCTTCTCTCCTCCTTCTTGGCATCCTTCTTGTCACCACCGGCAGCAGCGGCTGGTGCACCACCAGCTGGAGCAGTGGCAGCAGCAGCGCCACCAACGGGCATGGATGATAATTTCTCACCCATCAGGCTAGGGGTACGGTTTAGTTTTACTTTATTATTTCTTAAAATTAATAACGTTTAATTTAAAGATCAACTGTACTTAGTTGTACCCCTAATTTGATAAATAAACAATTTTTTTATTTATTTATTAAATATTATTAAATATCACCAAAACGAGTTGGCATATCAGAAAGATCAGTTCATAACATTTTTAATGTTTATTTTGGGCCTCCGAAAAGTCAAGTCTCGTTTGGTGCCAAAAACACTCAATTTCTTGGAAAAACAGCGTTGCGTTGATGTGAAAGCATGCTTTCTGACTATCAAGATAAGATGAAACGTATTATAACTATAGGCGAGATATGGATTTACGTTTACAACCCGAAAACAGTCGATCGATCGAACGAATATTGTGCTAAAGGCGAGCCAAGATCGAAAAAATCGCGCCAAAGTCGCTCCAAAATCAAGCTCATGTTCATTGTTTTCTTCGATTACCGTGTTGTAGTGCAGTTTTCATTCCTTCCAACTGTTAATAAGGAACTTTGAGTGTTAGGCGTCGTCTCAAGAAGCCAGTATTGTGCTGAGTTTTTGCATCATCCACAAACCGTACTCGTACTTCGTGATCATTTTGCCAAAAATTCGACTCATATCGTCGCCACAACCGCCTAACACGCCTGATTTGGCGCTGTGCGTCTTCTTTTTATTCGGTAAACTCAAGAAACCTTTCTTCATTGTCAACGTTTTTGGTCGATTGAGAAGCTACAAACGGAATCGAAGCAGTACTTTGTACAGAGATAAAAGATTCACAAATATCCATACAAATATATCTCTTATCGATCTTGATCGATTTTACGCTACTAACTCTTTTTCATCCAATTTTTTTTGTTAACTGTATAAAGACCACAGATGCTCTTTAGAATAATAATAATCTATATAACTTTCCAACCCAATTGCCTAATTTCAAAACACAACTTCAAAACCTACTGACTTTTCGTAAGCGCAACTTGCCATCATCAACTACCACCAAGTAATATTTTTTCCTATTTTTTTTCTCATAGATAACCAAAAAATTAATCAATTAATTTAAACAAAACACCGTTCACCAACAGCTGGCATCAAATTAATTGACAGTTACATAACAAACGCCAAATAAAAAACGAATTACATCAAATTGAATGCATTTAGAGAAAGAAGCCAAACAGTTGAAAAAAAATATAACCCCAAACCTCTAATGCAAAGTCAGTCGTGCAGAACCTAACGTTAGTTGCACGTTTTCTGGGAAGGGCTAAAATACAACAACTTCAAAAAAAAAAAGAGTTGCCTTTGTCTAATTAATATTACAACAAAAGTAACACCAACACATTAGCCCAAAGGCCAGCGGAGTTCCAGCAACTTTTCGAGGGAACAAGAACAACAACTACAACACTCAAAGACTGTCCACTCGAGCGTTCCAACCATTCAGGGTTGACAAGTGCTGGGCATTTGCTGCAATTTGTCGAGCATTGAAAATTGTTTCAGGCATTTTTAGCTTGTTGCATATTAATTTAAATATAATTATGATAATTTTTATTGTACAGGTAGAAAGACA
The DNA here is from genome assembly GCA_035046065.1 of Chymomyza procnemis. Lineage (NCBI taxonomy): Eukaryota > Metazoa > Arthropoda > Insecta > Diptera > Drosophilidae > Chymomyza > Chymomyza procnemis. The sequence continues at coordinate 4,930,082 of JAWNOJ010000026.1, forward strand.
CCGAGAGAGAGAGACTGAACCAAGCCGCAGTACCCAAGCAGAAGGATAGGCTTGGAATTTGGAACTGAAACCACATGTTACGGACAAGCTGGCACGCCTTGGGCAAACAACCCTCTCTCTCTCTCCGAAAAGGTTGCACATACGAACCTTCAAAAAGGATTAGTTATTGAGTTATTTTAAATGAAAGTCGCTGCGAACAACTGACGGTTGCTTGTGTGCACCGCGTCGAGCCTACAACTACTACTGACATTTGTGCGTCAAATTAAGTGCAGTTTATGAACTCTTTCTTCTGGTATCATATATTATCTACAGCGCGCTGTTCTTTTCTTCTTGACGGCACATGGCCAGTAAGCTGAGGGTTTGGCCAGTGCTTCCTGCCTGCTGCTGTTTCTTTTATGGTTGCTTTTTTCATGATCGTGTTGTTTCTTCAATACCCTGCAACTAGTGTAGGCTTTAACTTTGTTCTAAGAGTTGTAGAATAGTCACGATATTAGGGTCAGATTAGATGAAAGCAAGAAAGTGATGAGATGATGCGAATGACTACTTTTGGAAATGTGTATTTTGGATGTGTATTTTCTTAAAAGAATGCATTAAAGACTATCGAATGCGCATCATATTTTTAATATACATTGAGTTGAGATGATGTAATAAATATACACACTCTTCTACGTGCTTCAAGCCAAGAGTGAGATGAGATGATGGAAAAGACTAGTTGCTGTGTGCATTTCGACTGTGTATCTTCTTAAAAAAATGATTATAAAACTAACGAAAGCGAGCCTATTTTTATTAAACGATGAGTTGAGATAACAAATATATACTATCTTCAAATTTTTTCAATGCAAGAATGAGATGAGATGAGATGAGATGGGATCATTTCGAATGTGTCTCTGCGTAATAAGACGAATGAGATGATATAAGAAATATATGTACTCTTCCACCTGCTTTAACTCAAGAGTGAGAGAAGATGATGAGAAACACAATTTCTTGGAATGTGTATTTTTGATTAGTATCTCCTTAAAAAGTTTAACCTAATCGAATGCGCATCATATTTTTTATAAAAAATGAGTTGAGATTTCTCACAATATAACCTCTTCCATCCTTTTCAAGGCAAAAATAAAATGCGTTGAGATGATGAGAAAGACGACTTTTTGGAATGGGTATTTTGGATGAGTATCTTCTTCTAAAAAGTTGAACTTAAAGCTATCGAATGCGCAGAATATCTTTTAATAAACAATGAGTTGAGATGACAAATATATACTCTCTTCAAACTTTTTTAACGCAAGACATTGAGATGAGATGAGATGAGATGATTAGAAAGACGAGTTTTTGGAAGTGTGTATTTCGGTTGTGTCTCTTCGTAATAAGACGAATGAGATGATGTATATACTCTTGCACCTGCTTCAAAGCAAGAGTGAGATGAGATGATGAATAGGGCTACTTTTTTAAAATGCGTATATCGAATGTGCATCTTCTTAAAAAGATGAATTCTAAATCAGAGAATACGAATTATATTTTTATTAAACAATAAGTACAGATGATGTGACAAATTCAACTCCTTTGAAGCAATTCATACCCACACATAAGTTTTCTAAAAGATGATTCGTATAGTAAGCAGTTAATACATCAAAGCATCAAACTGCTTTGTCAAAGTCGTCCATCATCTTTTTTATATTATATGAGATGAGATGAGATGAGATGAGATGAGATGCGATGAGATGAACATCTAACCTCACAAAAAGTTAACTTCACAACTATCAAAAACGAAAGATCTGTTGGCACTTCCACCTAAGCTTACAGTGTATGCACTCAGTCGTCTTCGCCGATCTACAACCGATCCACTTATTTATTTTCTTCTTTCGTTGTTTTTGTTGCTGTTGTCTTCGGCTTGTCCGTGGATTGCGTAAACTATAATTAATAACAAAACATGTTATGGTTATGGCTTTGACTGCTGCTGCTGCTGCTGCTGTTCCTGCTGCCTCTGTAAATTGTTTTCGTATGCCCGCGCCTGCGGCAACACTCCCAGAACATCAGACAAAAGGGTTTTTTGAATATCGCATAAACTCGGCGAGTTTAGTGTGTGTGCAACATATGTTATGCATTTTTCTCTCTACGTCTTTTGGCATTCGAAAAATTATGTAGCATTTAATTAGCGCATAATTGCAGCTACAACAACAGCAACGACAACAACAACTGCAACAATCAAGGCCTCGGCTGGAGTCCAACAACAACAACAACAACGACAACCCAAGCGAAGACTTCAACTACAATAAAGATGAAACAGTTGAGCTGTTATCGAAACTCTCGAGAGAGACAGCTTGTCTCGTTAACGTTGAGTCTAACAAATAATTTCGTTGAAAATATGGCTGATGAACACATGTTGACAGACATTCCAGAGCTTGATCTCTCTCCAAGTGCAAGCCAAATCCAGCACACGAACATCCGCACGCACACACACACACAATCTCACATAGACATTCTCAGGCAGTCGCCAAATGTCTCATGTCAACATGTCTGCAACTCCTACTCCGCGTTAGTTGTGGTTAGAGACGGCAGTGCGCTTTTCTCTGACGGCAACCCAGTACCCAGTCGGGATTGAGCGCGCGCCTCAAGCTGATGATATCTCTTTCGGAGTTAGAGCTACTGTTTGAGCTTATCAAATTGTTCTGTAGAATTAATCAAAGCGGTATGAAATTTTTAACTAATTACGTAAACAATTTGTTAGTTTTTAAAACGAAGTTAGACATTCGTTAGTTGAACACGAAAAACAGTGACAAATTACACACGAATTAACTTTCCTACGAAGAAATTTCGGATATTCCGCATTTTTTGTTGTAAAACGGACCGAAAATTAACTATTTCGTAAAAAATTCAATTTTTTTAACTTTCTCACCTTTAGTTTCAAAATTTATTTTTGACTTTAAAATTTATCTGTTTCTATGTATGGGGCATTTTTCCATTTCATATCATATCATACATCTGGACTTCTGAAAAGTTAAACTCTACTACTTGTAGTTTTGCTAATAAGAACTTACATGCCAAAGTTGAGTTTTTCTAAATTGACGATTTTAATTTCAAAAATTATCTTTCCAAGATAATCATAACAATCAATCATACCAAACCTTTCTCCAATCATTTTTCACCTCGCATTTTTCGTAAGTTTCAGACTTTTTGTAATGAAAGTGCCTGAAATGCACTTTTTGGCAAGGGAAACCTAAAATCCATATAATAAATGCGCAATTTTTACTTAAAGCCGCTGCATTTGGTTAATTTGACCAATCCAGGCTTATAAGTACTGGAAAATCTGAAGTACGTAAAAACCAATCGAATTTCTATTCCTACTAAAGCAAAGCTTTATTGAACAGATAGTAGTTCTATAATCATCGTCAGGCCGAGACCCAATAGAGTTGGTATGGCCAATTAAGAAGAAGTTCTATAATCAAAATCGAGTTCCTTAACTAAAATGACATCTAAGTCTAGTTTGTTTTTACAATCCAAACAGTTACTTTGAGCTATAATATTGCTCAAAGTAGTTCTAGCTTTAAGACTTCAAGCTTTGGAATGCATAAGACGTTTTGGCAATATTCGAATATTCCATAAAAAGATGTCTTATAGAACTTAAGTATAGAACTCAAGTGAGGTTCAGAGTTTTACAAATTAGAAGTTTAAAAATGGGTAGAGAATGCAAGCAGCCTCTACTTGGTAGAATCCTTTAGTGTGGATTGACTTTGAATTAAGAGCAGCAAAATCTGCGTAAGTTTTCTTGGAAGAATCTGTTAGCTTAGAATTTTTTAAAAGTAAAGACACAAAGGAGATTCGGCTAGAAAGTGTTGGCTTCCCCCCGAAAGCCCAGATCAAACAACGTTTGATATTCAAGGATTGGTATGCAAATTGTGGGAAATTAAACAGATTCCAAGTCCTTAGTTTGAACAGAACTATGTAAAAAGTGTGTATTATGATAGAAAATTTCGTTTTCATAATTTGACAAAATCTGTTACGCCTTTCTAGTGAATCAAAACCCAGGAGTAACCATTTTGTTCAGGTTCTCAAAAACTTTATCAGCGTTGGGTCGCCCGGCGCCTAACACAATGGCAGCGATCTTTTTTTCATTTTTCATCTCTTCCTTCAAGTTTCATTGCCGGTTGGCCATATTTAGTCTTCTAAATTATCTAACATTTGAACTACTTTTTAAAACGCAATTATTTTCAGATAAAAAAATTTCGTATATCTAATTTTGACGACATCTATTGACTCCTTTACTACCAGGCATGCCAAATAATAACAATTTAGATTGTCCCATTTAGTTAAAAGGAATTCCTGGACAAACTTTGGGTATAAACTTTTGGCTACGCGTCTCTTATCGTAATACAGTAAAACCGCGATTCTTCTAAGTTTTATAACTCTTTTTGTAAAATCGTTCGCAGAATTTCTGAATCAATTCCGTTTGGCCAAGATGTTTATTCTAAGTTAGTTCAAACTTTAAGCTTTTTTTATATTACAAATCTCTTTCCTTTCATTCAATTGTATCAGAATCATCTGTCATCTGCTTCAAAATCTAACGATCTAACTAATTAGCGCTTATAAATAATTTGATACTTGTTTCAACAATTCCATAAACCACTCATTGTTTATATCTTCTCTACCTTTGGCGGGTTTCATTGACATCATCTTCTTTGCAAATTGTTTATTGAAAACACTGCTTTTCGCCTGCCGGCAGCTTAAGCATGTCAAATAGATATAAAGACGACCGATTTCAAGCTTTGCTTCATGATTCAGTTACTTTCTTCTCCACAAAGAATGCGAAAAAAGAAAACAGAATGAACGCTTACAAAAGGCATTACGATATTGAGCTGCACATTCCAAAAAATTCCGACTGGGTGGCTCTGTGGCTCTTGTCGGAGTCAATGTGTGTGTGTGTGTGTGTGTGTGTGTGTGTGTGGATTTTGTCTAAGGATGCAACCAAGCGCTGGCAACGACAACAAAAACAACGCATAAGTTCAAAAGCAGTCAACAGTTCCTGTTTGAAACTCTCGAGGATGCCAACATCGTTTGGATTTCATGCCTTGTGCGCCTTTGGCAACACCAACGTCATCTTCAACGCAGTCATCCTCAGAGCGTTGTCGTCATCCTCGTGCTCATCAACGCCGGCTGCAATATGCCTGCTGTTGTTCCCTGTTGTTGTTGTTGTTCCCGTTGTTGTTGTGGTTGCAGTTGTTGTTCCTTGTGGCTTGGCAAATACTCAACAAACCATGAAAGTAAATAAATGTTTTGCAACGTTGCAGAAATAAAATGCAATTTAAGTCACACAAAAATGGCTAACACACAGCTACAACAACAACAACAACAAGGACGACGACGTCGAAATAGTGCAGCAGCAGCAACAACAACAATACGTTAGAGGCGCCACAGCAGGCTCCAGAATTCCATTCTAACCCAGCCCTGGTCGCATGCATATTTATATTTGTTTTTGTTTTTCCAGACCCGGCTTATTTTTATCCCATTATTTCCGAAACCTTCTCTACTTCTGCCTGTTTTTGTTTTTCTGCGTATTATTTCGTAGCCAGTTAAAGTAACAAACAAAATGTTAACGTGCGGGGGACGCAAGGACCAAAGGGTTAGGTGCATCGAACTTTGCCATTTCACACAAAGGAAAGTGAAATGTTTTGTTTTTTTTTTTGTTTTTTGTTTTACTTCTTCTTGGTTTTGAGTTTTTCCAGCATATTGTGGTTTCGGTTTTGGAGTCGATGCTGTTTGGCAAATTCTACTCTATGTTGCATGTTGCAGTTGCACAGACATGCAAAAATGCGACGAGCAATAAAAATAAAAACAACAACAACAAAAAACAGAAAATTGTTTTTTTCGAAAATGAATAAAATAAAGAAGAAAACACACAATGTAATGGTAATGGCAAACAAATTAAAAGCAAAAACGATTTAAAATAATTACATGCGAACTTTTCAATGCAACAACAATGCAGCCTGGGCGAGACGAATAGGGCGGCAATCATTCACAATGAAAGCTCAAGTGAAAAATATTATTTGAAGATATTTATTTGTGAGAGAATTTCTATACTGATCTGAAATTCTATTTGTTAGAGTATTATCTGTTTTTTTTCAATGAAGTAAAGCAGCCTTCAATATGTTGCAAGTTTTAGGGCAGGGCATACAAAATATTAAATTTATCTCTAATTTTTATTATTTGTTTATTGAAATTTTAACTCTCAGATAGCTGAGTTGTTTTGTGAAAACAATTACTTAACAGTGTCAAACCTTTGCAAACTTTGATTTAGTTGCATTTAAGTCAAAATTGCAAGTTAAGTCAAAAAATATAATTTATTTTCAGTGTGAAAACATTTACTTGACAGTGTCAAACCTTTGCAAACTTTGATTTAGTTGCATTTATCGTGAACAAAATTCCATGAAGTTAAGTCAAAAAATATAATTTATTTTCAGTGTGAAAACAATTACTTGACAGTGTCAAACCTTTGCAAACTTTGATTTAGTTGCATTTATCGTGAACAAAATTCCATGAAGTTAAGTCAAAAAATATAATTTATTTTCAGTGTGAAAACAATTACTTGACAGTGTCAAACCTTTGCAAACTTTGATTTGGTTGCATTTTTCGTGAACAAAAAGCTAAACATTGTAAGTCAAAAAATATAATTTATTTTCAGTGTGCAAACAATTACCTAAAATTTCAGAATTCTTAAAAAGAATCGGTGGTTAAGAAGTAAAACTAAATTACAAAATAAATTCAGACTATGCAAAATTTGGAACTTTGAGCATTCATTAATGCTAAATACTGCTTAAAGGAAAATTATGACATCAGAATATTGACAGCTGTTTAAAATAATGGAACGATTATTGATTTTAAACAAACAAAGCAAATGGAAAAGTAATTCAAAATAAAAAAAAAGTTCTTCCTCGAAAATGTATTTATTTATTCAACCATTTACATGATTATTTTTGTAACTTAAAGCTATAAATAAATTGGAAAAAGTTTCGATAATGTAATCAATTTCTTCGTCAACTAGTGTACTTAGGTTATAAAGAACATATTTGATTTTAAAGCGATATAAGCGATATATTCGTGTTAACCGTAATTCTATTTTTAAGACAGAATAATATTTATAACAATGGGACTTATTATTTCGCAACTTGTTCATTTATAAAGTTTCTTAAAATACTATACTAGGCATGATCTTCCAGTCTCAAACTTTTAAGCCATGAATCCATTAATGAAAGAATCTATAATCGTTTACAAGTATTTTAGGTGTCCAACTCCTAAAGTACATTTCTGCCTACACACTGCACTACTGTTACCCACGAACTTCCCTTAATCCCTCATCTTCTTTGCATTCCCTACCACCATTGACATTTGCCAACAATTGTGAATGATTTGACAAACTTTGTCCCGCCCATTGTGCAGCGGGCGCACTTGTACTTTATTTTTGCTACCTTTTTCGTTGCGACGAAAGCAACAAAAAAAACGAAATGCAAAAACCAAAACAAACAAAAAAAAAAAAAAAACACAAAAAGGACGACAAAAAAGTGCAGCAAATGGCAGACGAAACGGAACAATAATTAAAGCAAAAAGAATACAAGAACAACAGCGACAAGGAAGCCTTAGCAAAATGCAACTGAACATTGAATGGGTTGCAATGTGGATGATGTGCTGCTCCGGTATCCCGATGGATTGTTCCACAAATGTTGCGCATGTTGTTGCTGTTGCTGTTGCCGGCCGCTGTCTGTCTCTAGCTGCATGTACTTCTTCTGCTTCTTCTGCATCTTGTCATTGAGCTCCAGCCGCTTCTGGTGTTGTTGTTGTTGCTCGTGGTGCTGCTGCTGCTTTGGATTTGTTGTTTTTGCTGATGAGCCAAGGCAAAAATCAGTGCAAAAGATGAGTGCATCTCTGAGGCGGCGGCACACGGCAACAACATTGCAGACTACTTGAAAAAAAAAAAAATGCAAAAACAAAAAACATGCAACAAAAACAACAACAACAAGCTGCAACAGACGCACGGACTTTGTGGGGCTGCCAGCAATTTGGGCGCGGTATGGTGCATGGAGTTGGCAGCCTACACACGTTTTTTAGAGGGACCAGCACTCTATTGACAGTCACGTCATTTTAGACAGAGCACGACGACGACGACCACGACGTTGGCAACGGAACACACACGCAGCCGCTGCTCTAGCTGAGACTACCTACCACCACCCGTCTCCCTACACCGACCTGACTACAACATCCAAGACCACGTTGACTTTGCTGCTGGCGCTGATTTCCCAGACAAGCAGGTGGCAAAGGCTGCCAGCAGTGGCAATTGATGTGCCCGCAGTAGCAGCGGTAATTGCTGCTCTGCCCTTGTCACCACCAACAGCAGCAGCTCCCCCCCCTAGCAGCTCGTCCCCTACCAGTCAGTGCAACCAACAAGAAGCATGCAAATTTTGCTCTTGCGTGTCTAGCTCATCTTGCTCCCATACCCAGGTACGACGACATTGATGCCCGTTGTTATTCGCATGTTAAGCTGGTCATGTTTGTTGTCATTGTTGTTGTTGTTGTTGTTGTTGTTGTCGCTTACAGAAATTATGTTGTACTTGTTGTACGAAAAATTTGTATACCAACTTCTCTATATCATTAAAATACTAGACAAAAGCGGGTTAAATTGGTACGCGGAGTTCGAAGGCGTGACGGATGTTTTTATAATATATATAATGTGCGACAAGCTTCTAACTAAACGCCTTCTTTCAAAGTTTATAATCAGCGCACATGTCGTCCAGATTACATTCGGAGATACAAACGCAACATAAAATGTCCATTAAAAGGCATGAATTTTGTAGAAACTATTCGGATTCAGTCGGGTGTATCCGAAATACCATTATTAAGGAATCCAGAAATTGTAGCTTTATCGGTACTACTCTTAGAAGTACTACTGTAGTTGAATGAGACGTAATCTGCTATCTATGTGGGAAAATTCGTCAAGCACGCAGACAACGTAGTTAAGTTTCCAAGTGTTGCCAAAAGAGACATCATTTCTTGATTCATTCCGTAGTCAAAGCTTCAACAGACAAACAACGAACGATAATTTTCTAAGTATTATTTTTCGATTTACGCCTTAGAGCTCCCACATCCCAAGCGTGCATCTAAAAACAGGAGTATTTTCCAATTTCTTGAATGTATATGCTCTCATTTCTGACATTATATGAACATATGAACACATAACGTCATACGTGAATTTCCTATAAGGATGAAAAGCCTCCATCTAAAATATTAGACTTCTACAACTGCTTGAATGCTTAAGCGCTCAACCCCTGCTGACCTCATGTAGCCGCCTAAATAAAGCATCAATCTTAAATTTCTTAAAAGGATTGGAAGCTCACACAACCCAAGCTTGAATGCTTATGCCATCATTACCGATATTGGATGAACCTCTCTAAACATAACGCCATACCTAAATTGCTTATAAGGATTGGATGCTGTTGCCCATACTTCTGTCAAACTATCCTAGAGCCCATCTAAAAAGCATTCGCGAAGCGCTTGAATAGTTATGCCCTTAATTCCTACATTCCTACAGTTGTCTTAACAACGCGTCAATCTTAATTTTCTTAAAAGAATGTGAAGCTCACACAACCCAAGCGCTCATCTAAAAACTTCTACTATGTGCTTCCAAATGCCGTCATTCCCAGCAGTAGGTGAAACAGTAACATCATACCTAAATTTAAAATAAGAATTGCGAGCTGCTGCCCTCTCTCCTAATAAATTAATCCATAAAAACCATGTAGTCCAAGAGACTCTCTAAGCAGACTCTTTTCCTGGAAAAACAGCTTAAAATCTTTACAGAAACCCGCACTCAATTGTGCTTATACCAAGAAAACATATCAAGAAGAATCTCCGTGAAGACCTGTTCATCTAGGATTGATTCGTAGCTGCTCAAAACGTGTAATTCAAACGCTTTTTTGAATTCTGAAGAATTCCATTTTAAAGTTCGTTTCTTCAAGCAATTCGAATTCCATAGAGAAGAGGTACATTAGAAAGTCCCATATAGTATTAATTCGCAGCTTCTTAAAAGTGCGCTTACGGTTTTTGGAATCTATTTTTATTTTGAAAATATTCGTTTTAAATTCGTTGCTTCGAAAGAACAGGGTGGGGTGCAGGGGTGCATTAGAAAGTCCCTACTCGTCTCTGTCAATCACCAGCGCGTTTATGTAGCTTAGGTCAGAGTTACTTTAAGATAGTTCCCTCTGCGATTTTCATCTGTTAAAGTACCGAGTTTTCCAAAACTTTGCGTAATAGTTTCAACTGGGAAGCCCCGCAAGAAAGTCTCCCGCCGTCCTGATAACACAAGTGCTTTTGCCTCAAGTCTACTATTCAAATCTAATATCCAAGGTAAACCCAAATTTTGAACATTTTGGCAGTTTTTTTAACTTTTCGAAAACCCTACTCCGGCTAATTCCCTCTTAAGAAAATGACATACTTTATCTATTATAACCTTCTCAAAGAAGCAGCAAAGGGAAGGAAGTACTGCCCTCCCCGGTAATTCCAGACTTTAAGACTCTTTTAAAAAGACTCTCCCAAGCTAAGAAACAAAAATCCCCCCGTAACTCTTATTCGCTTCGCCAAAAATCTTAATTCCAGCTAATTCCCCGACTCCTAAGTCGCTCTCGCTGCTTGCTTGCTCCTTATTTTTATTGTTAACGATCGTGCGTACATTTAAAACTGCTTAAAAATCCTCGTATGCATGTTGTATGCAACATCCAAGTCACTTTGGGCTTGGCCTAGTCAAGATGATTTCAATTAGTGATAAATCAACGCAGCGCAGTTGCGCCACAATACCCAACCCAGTGTGCCCAGCAGAAAAACAAACTATGTGCACCACGTTTCAAGTCAAGCTGGACCAGCCCTCAAACCATTTGCTAAATAAATTTTCAACAATTTAATTTAAGCGCTCAACTTCTCTGGCAGTTTCCTTCAAACATTGTGATAGTGGTGGTAGTTGTGGTATCAAGCCGAAAACGAAAAACAAAGCCACACTCCGGGCCACCATTTAAGGCCACAAACTGTTGAAATTGTAGCTCATATTGCCCTAGGGTGCAACTCTAGAACTCAAGAATTATTGCATTATCAAATTTATTTATAACAGAAATTAAATAAGTCGCTGCCTCGCGCCGTTACCTCGTGCTCCACTGCCGCCCGTGCCGCTTGGTCCATAACTCCCTCTAAGAGCTACTAATAAAAACCGCTCGAATGCAATTTGCTTAAGCTGAATGCTGCCGGCTAGCGCAGATTTACTAACCCCGTCACGGGCAATCAGCGGTACCCGGGTACTCTGTACTCTGGACACTGGACACACGTGACTTGGTCGGAATGACTAGCTAGCTGGATGGCTGGATGGTTGGCTGAATGGTTGGCTGACTGGCTCAGAGCAAATTGCAATTGCAATTACCGAATGGCAACAAAGAGCTCTGGCACAAACTAAAACTAAACAACGTTGAAGCGCTGTTTGGTTGGAGATCATGCCAATGATGAGGATGATGAGAGAGTAGCATGATAATGATGAGCTTGACGATGACGCTGACGCTGACTGCAACGGCGACGACAGTTTGACTTGCAATTTAGCTGCACCGAGTTGAAGACCGTGAATATAGGCAGTGAAACGCATCCACATCATCAAAACCGCGACGCAACGCCCGGCCATATCCATTACACATAAAGCAGGCAAACTCCTTCCGCTCCTACAGCACTTGATCCGTGGCTGTTGGAAGTTGTAGCTGTAGCTTTGGAAGCCCCTGCGGCTGGCTAAGTTTTGCGAGAAAATCGATTTCTGTTGCATTGCGATGGTACTAGCGCTTCGGTGCGGGTAGCGGCGGCGTTTCGTTCGTTTTTTTTTTTTGTTTTTGTTTTTGGTCCACGCAAACACGGCCTGACCAGCAAAGCATTCAAGAGGCCTACCAGCTGGTTTACAGTGGGTCAGAAAGTGGCGCAGTGTGTATAAAGGTTTTAAGGTTTAAGGCTTACTCCTAGAAAGTAGTCAATCAGTGTGGTTTTCCATCGAGCCGAACTTTTGAAAATTGTGGTTTTCTTAAGGGAGTTACCAAACCATTTCAGTTCCGAAAGTGATGCTTCGAGAAAATTTATTGCAGACTGCATTCAAAGTAACTCTATAGATCTCTCCGCATTTCTGCGGAATTAGCTTTCCGCTTTAGCAACTCCCTATCCAACAGAGTGTAAATCACCCTACCCATTTCAGTTCCGAAAGTGATGCATCGAGCAACTTCATTGCACACTCTATAGTTTGCAGAAGCAGGAGGAGTTTTCTTTGGAGCTAGCTATTCGCTTTAGCAGCTTTCGAAAGTGTAAATCCAACTAAATTCTCTCATATTCCACCAGGAACTTATATTCAGTTTCACGGCATTTCTTTAAAATACCAAATCTTAATTAGAAATACTTGGGGTTTTTCTCTGCGGACTACTTTCCCTCGATAGCTGTGAAGAAAATGTGGCTTTTGCGAGATTTTCTAACGAAATTGAAGGTAGGGATATCTGTATTTCTCGACAGCTTTAAGATCAAGTTGGGTTGTTGATCTCTTGGGTCAGAACAAGTGGGATTACTTTATTTAGCTGGGTGCTTCCAAGGTCCCAACCGACAAACCCTAGGAACTTAGTTACCCCAATAGCCAGCCACCCACTAACAGCTAATCAGCCTAATAACTTTGTTTATCAATGGTAATCCACACTCTGCCATATGCCAACCACTGTATGGACTCCACTGCCAAATGTCCACTGTCCAAGCCAACCGTGTGTGTTTGTGTGTGCTCATTCGTTGGGCTCCATTCGTTCGTTTGTTTGTTTGTCGCTTTTAATGTTCTCAACGTTCACAACAACATGGAGCTACGGCGGCGATGGCGGTGGCGGCATCGTCTCTTGACTGATTTTTATGCTTTTGGCCCAATTGCCCTGGAGTAGTAGTAGTGCTGCCATCATGCCAAGAGGGCCCAACGATGAGCTGTGCCGAGCTGAGCTGAGCAGAGCAGCCTGTGCGGCCAACTGAACAACGCTTCTTCGACCGGTTCTCAGCTAGCAATTCCTTTTTGCCGATCTGTGCTGCGTTCTCAGGCGTGCCGCCGCCAATCCTACCTACGCCCCATTGCACACACTGCCTCCCAACAACTTTTGGCTGCTCTATTCAACTCGTCGTCATCATCATCAGCAGCAGCAGCAGCGGCGGCGGCGGCAGCATCATCATCATCATGCTCTTTCTCTCTGCCCATTAGCGGCCCTTTTGTTTGTGTTGCAGTTGCAATATAAGGTCATTCCCTCTGCCGCATCATACTCCTACTGCTCCACTCTGCAACTCGACGTACTTGTTGTTATCGTTGCTCCAGCTGTTGTTGTTGTTGTTGTTGGCGCGCCTGCACGCTTTTCGTTTCGTTTGATGGCCGCGCGCGTCCTTTGTTAGTTTTTCCACCGTACATATAATAATTTTATTTTTTTTATTGTTTATTTTTATTTGTTATATATTTTTTATTATTTATTGCGCTCACATTTTGCTTCAATTTCTTTTTCATGCTTTTTTTTTGCCTTTAACTTTGCTTGCCATTGGCATAAATTTTATTTGCTTTTGGTCAAGTTTTAAACTTGAGCCTATGCCTGCCAACCCAAAGCCAACTTACCCAACTTGCCAACTGTTGGACGGTGTTGCCTCTGCGTTCCCTGCTTATCGCATAATTGGTAGCAATGTCTGCTGCTGCCGTTTGTATATATCTCTTCTCATATATATATATTTTTTTGTTGCACCAACTCGGCATTCCAAACATGCCGGCAAAACACTTGTCAGCGACTTAAATGGCGTGCAGCTGTTGCCACTGTGCCCGGCTTCCATTGCGCTGCTGCAGCAACCGCAAGCTGGTAGCTGGTAGCCGGTAGCGGGTAGCTGGCATTAGTTTGGAGCTCTGGCCTGGCCTGGCCGGGACGGGACACACCTCTTCATCTTTGTGTGCGCAAGTCAAGGTGTTGCCGGCAAAGCACAAACTGCCTGCCTATCTTGGCTAGTAAGCCAACTTGATGTGATTATTGAGTTATGCCCTTGGGCAAAAGCGTGGCATATTTCTCTTAATTTTCTGATGAAGTTATTTTCCGTTTGCTTTTTTCATTTGGAGGGTGTCAAACGTGCTTACAATAGTAGCGCGGCGTTGTGGCAGCGGTAGCCGCAGTAATTAAAATTGCCCAAAATTATGTCAAGCATTTCTATGCCATCCGAAGCAGCTTGGGGTTTCAATTTTGCTGCTAAAAATTCGAAGGACAGAAGAAATTCAAAAGGAATTTCGCTAAAGTAGCAATCGTACGAAAATCGTACGCGATTATCAGTAATCAAAGTTATACATATTTTTTATGAATTTTTATTATCGACCGCTCTGTCAGCTCGATTAACTGAGAATATCCTCTGCTACTCTTCTCGGAAGCACAGGTATTAAACGTTTTAAGCGGAAATATTGAACACTTGTTTTCCTAAAAAAAAGTATGTTTTGGGAACCCAAAATATAATGTAGGCACCCCTGCAACAGGAAGCCATGGAGACTTGGGCTTTCTGTCTTTATAGAGACAAAAGTTCTAACTCTGCCACAACAGAAAACTTGTCTCCATTACCTAATAATTAAACCCCACTGCTCTTCGACTAGGGGCAACCAGAAGTAGCAAAGTATGTAGAATACTATAATTCTCGTAGTTTTCTCAAAAAGTATGTCTCAAGTAATACATCAAGTTTCATAAAAATAAAATTATTAAAAGTTCAATATTTTCCCACTTGTATTCGTAATGAATTAAAAACTGTCCTGAAATCCAATAATTGATTCTTCAACTACCAAACTTCTCATAGGATATTTGAATTTTTGATGAGAAAAAAGTTTTTCCAGCTGTATTTACATAAAATCGAAAGCTTTTCTAAGCTGCAATATAGGTTTCTTCGCCAATCCAATCAAATCAAATAACTTTAAAGTATTCTTTGAGAAAATTCAATTTTTTATAAGAAAAAATTGATTTTTTTTTATTTTCCAGTCATTTGTATTCTTTTAAGTCTCTTGAGAAAATTAAACACAATTTTTTGAACGCGTTTTTCTGCTTCTTACAAAATTCCACATCGTAAACCTATTTTTATTAAATACGCATTTTTTTGTAAGTAGCCCTACAGCTAAGAAATAAATATTTAAAACTTAATTTTTTTATTTGTTAATTTTACACCAAACTATGTTCAGTATTTTAATTATATTAATATATTCAGTTTTGCTTCGCATTGCTTAAAACTGCTTTGGTAATTAAAAATTTTCAAGCAATTTTTTAAAATGTATTTTTGAAGACTTCTTTAAAAATCGTTTTATTTTAACTGACTCAATAATCTTTTATTTTATATTTATTCTATGCTTATTTTTAACGAGTTTATTTTTGTAATTAATTTCATTCAAAATGTTAAGAACGTATTAAAAAATATACATAATTCATTTCCAATTGACAGCATCAAACAAAAATTTTAAACGCATGAATTTCAAAATTTACGCTTTTTAACAACTTTCTTATATTCTTAATTCTAAATTCAAGGATCGTAAAAATAAAAACTACTAGTATCTTGCACAACATCTGCTAGACTAACATAATTTCGAGCCTATTTTCAAAAAATATTATTTTTATTCAGCAATTCACAAGAGTATTAAAAATATTTCATTTTACAACTTCTAAGAGACTTTGAGAGTATTTAGACATTTCATATAAAAATACGCATAATTTTGTGTTCAAATCTCTTGCGTATTATGTTTGGTATTCATTTCACAGATTTCGAAATAGACAATGTTATATCAGCAAATTCTATACTTAAGATTTTTATGGTTTAATATAAAAAAATAATAATATGAATGTCAGAAAAATCGTTTATTACGAAATAAGGCGGCGCCTGTCTATAGGTACAGCCAAAATTAAGCTCTACAACCTAACAAGTCTGCCCAAGCAAGGAATCGCAAATTTCTTAAAAAACTATTTTACTCTGATTTACCGCCGAAACTGTGTCCCCAAGTCCAGTATGCTCACTTCGCCAAGTTCTCAATTTAAACAACTCAATCAATTACAATAAATAATTTCATGCTTATATTAACATTTCGTCTGTCATTTTAACGCAAAACGGAATGAGCATGGAAATCCGGAACTAGCGTGACTAACTCGAATTTCCTCCCAAAAAAAAAAAATTCCGTATCCGTTCAACACGCCGTATATTTTTTGCTTCGATTTTTGGCACACAAAAAGTACTTGCCGCAACAACAACAACTGCTCCAAAATCACCTGTGGCAGCAGATTTTGCCTTTTTTGCGCCGCTGAGTCCCTCTCCGATTTATGGCAATTTTAGCGCCCATACAGAATTTTTCTAGAATTTCATTAAACTTACAACAACAATAAAAAAAAGAGAAGCGAGACGAGACGAAGTGAAACATAAATAAACTGCGAAAGAGCCGCAATGTGCCAATAACAATTTGGCCAACAGCGCACGCAATTGACAATTAAGGCTGACCAAGCCGACTGAGCCAACGAACGAACGAACGCAGGCAGAGGGGTGCGGCAATAGCAACAATAAGTAAAACAAATAGCAAAAAAAAAAAAAAAAATTACACCCACAATGCGTCGCTTTGAAAAAAATAAAACTAAAAAAGGATAACGAAGGACGCTGGTAAGCCAACAGAGCAAAGCAAGAAGTGAAGTCACAGCAGAGACCAAAACAGCAGGCACATTAATGCCAACAACAACAACAACGAAAGGAGAGGAGGAGAACAGCAACAACAGAACGAGAACAACTCGCACAACAACAACAGCAACCCCGTTAGAATTGAGCAAGTAGCTGAAAACGTGAAAAAAAAAAACAACATAAAAAATGAGCGAAATCTCAGCTCTCCAGCTGTGTGCATGTGAGCGTGTGTGTGTGAGCGTGTGCATGCGTGTGTGTGTGGAAGCGTGTGTGTGTGTGTGTGTGTGTGTGTGTGTGTGTGTAAGCGTGTGTGTGTGCCTGCAATCAATAAAACGGATTAGAAATATCCTTAAATGTTGCCTACGGTGGAGGCCACGCTCAGGAGAGCGACAACAACAACAACAACCGGGACAAACGGGACAACAACAACTCGCTGCACAAACGACAGCGGCTGCTGTGAGAGCATTAGAAGCAGCAGAGCAGCGCAGCGCAGCAAGCAGCGCAGCAAACGCCAAAGAAAGTTGAAAACAAAACAAAACCGGCAAAGCAGCAGCGGCAGCGGCAGTAAATCTCTTGAAAAAAAAAACAAGAATAATGCAGCAAAACGCAGAAGCAAAAAGACGAAGAAGCGATTAAATAAAAACAAAATGTGTAAGCAGCAGAGTTGCCGATTTTCTCAATTTTTTAATTTTTTGTTTTGCTTTGTTTTTTGTGCATTAGAATGCACTTTTTGCAGTTTATGTGTTTTGAAGGAAAAACATTAAAAAATGTGAAAAATCGGGAACTACTTTAATTTGCACTATGTTAGGGGGAGGGAAGTAATATAAAAGGCGGTACGGGTAGGGGAATTGAACAATATTTTGCAAACAGTTAAAGAAAAATGTAAAAAAATAAATTTTTGTGCAAGGCAGAATCGAAGCCAAACGTGGCATCCGAAGAAATATCGTTGGCTGAGCAATATCCGACACTGAACTGGAGACTTCGATACATACTGCTAGAGACAGAGAAAACTTCCAAAACATTATTTTTTTTTTGTAATTGTAAAGGGTCTTTTTTTAGAGGTTTAGAAGCTTAAATTGCAATAAAACAACGTTGAATTATACGATTGACATGAATTTTCGTTAAGCGAAAGATAAACTTATGGCATTACATTTTAATTATGATTTCTGGCTCGGATGTAGTCCAAGCTGGACGTCCAATTTTCCATGAATTTTCTGCAAAATTTAAAGCCGTATATCGGCGAATGTTGTCTTTCGAATGGTTAAGCGTTTGTGGCTTATCCGCATAGATCAGAAAGTAGTCTATCTTTTTCGATCTTGGAGGCCAATTTATAGGTCCAAAACGTGAAATTAGAAGGTCACCAAACGTGTCGATGGTGCCACGAGCTGCGTGACATGTTGCCCAACTTGTTGCAACCACAGCTCCCGGACAATTATTAGTTTGAGTTATTTCACAAAAATAACGTCCCCCAAACGACTTCTTTATTAAAACATTCAGTTTGTGCATAAACAATTAAAGAAGAAGTAAAAAAATATTCTAAATACAGAAAACTGACTAATTGTACTTCATTAATTGAAACTTTCGAAATTGACAATTAGAGTTTGGATTTTAGTAAAATTCTCTGTATATTTTGGGCTCAAAATTTGGGATTACAAAACGCAAAAATTGGGTAAGATTTGTGTTCAACTCTCTTGTTTTTTTTTTGCAAAATTATTGCACTTTAAAATTTAAAAAACAAAAAATGTTTTCGAACGATAAATTGAGTTAATTATGCGGCATTATTTTTAAGTGTAGGAACTTGACAATTTTGCATTTTCATTTTAGTAAAAATGTTTCTTTATATTTAGCTGAAAATTTACGATTTGTGAAATACAAAACGCACAAAAATTAGGCTAGATTTTTTCACAACAGTTAAGTGTAATTTTTTGTTCAACAAAATAAGCAAAATGTTTTAAGAAAAATCTGTTTAATTTATTCTATAATTATTTTTAACTTAAGCAATTGACAATTAGTATTTTGATTTTAGTACAAATATTTTCACTCTTTCGGAAATAAAATTGGGACGGAAAAAATAAAAAATATATAAAGCGAAAAATTTAGCAAGTATTATGATTTTTCTAATTTTTTCAAAATAACTGCTCTTGAAATTTACAGAATTTTGCGGAAAAATTTAAATCAAACGTTTTAAGACAAAAAATATGGCTTGTGCTTCATAATTTTCAAATTTAGAATTTAACAATAAAAATTTTGTTTTTAATAAAAATGTTTTCGTATTTTCACAGTTTTGACTTAAAATTGAAATGAAAATGTATATCACACACAAGTAGGTGAAAAATTTATCTAGTGTTTCACAGCATTTAAGTTTCAATATTTCAATATCTGTTAAATCTTCTTTTTTAAAAATTATTGCGCTTAGAATTCACAAGATTTCGCAGCAAAATTAAACGAAAATGTCTAACGAGAAATCTGAAAAACCAAACTGTGTCTTGATTTATCTCAAATTTAGTATTTCGGCAATCGGTAGATATTTACAAATAATACACAAAAAATTGATGCAACAGGCGGACATAAATAAATATTTCAAATAAAATAATTTGGATGCGTTTTCACAATATTTCAATTGCATTGCATTTATTTGAGTTTAGATTTTACGAAATCAATCCAAAAGCTTTGTAAGTAGCGAAATCTTTCTATAAAATTTCATGTAGATTTCGAGTTTATAGTAGAAACAGATAAAATTTAAATGCATCTATGAAATGATTTATTTAAATGCGATAAGATTTGCAATCTTCTCGTTGATATAGTAAGTAACTTCGCTTTAATATTAGCGAAAAACTAACTAAATCTACAAATGAATTTAATTAAATTTAATATTGGCTTATTTGGTCGTCTGACTTCACTTAAATTAAAATCAATATATTTATATTATTGTTTATTTAAATTTTATGCTACAATATTTGCTAATTTTGAGTTCCATATTTAGCCCAACGTCACTTAAATTAAAAACAACGAAATTCTGTTTCCACGAAATGTTTATTAAATTTTATTCTATTTGCTGTTTTGTATTTTTTTATTAAGAATATTAATATTGGACACTAAATGGTTTAATTTAACACTTTTTGTTTATTTTGAATGTTTCATTTAGTGCTACTTCACAAATACTAGAAACTGGGAGATTCGCTAATTCATTCATCAAAATTTTATACAAACTATTTTCGAGTTTTTTCAAGTCTGAAGTGACTTAAATTAAAAACAACGAAATTAGGTTTCTATGGAGAATGCCTATTAAATTTTATTCTATTTGCTGAGTTTTTCCAATAATAAATTTAAAATTAGAAAATTTAACTAAATCTATCCATTAAAATTTTATATTAGCTATTTTTGGTTGTTTCCAGTAGACCGACTAAATCAAACTTAATCTATGTAATTATTTTTTTAAAATGTAATATTTGCAAATTTTCAATTTTTTGCAGTAAAGATTGAAAAACAAATCAAAATATTAAATATATAAATAAAAATGAATAAATATAAGAAATGGGCGTGGGAATATGCCTATTAAACGCTGCAAATCTCCCAACAGTTTTCAATTTGTTTAAACTTTTCTTGTTATATTAAAGCATAAAATAATTTTTTGCACATTTTTTATTTCGTGAACTTGAGACTACATATTTTTTTCCTATATTTCATATTTTTTAATTTTTTTATAGGTTTATACATTTATTTATTTGTTATATTTATATTTCCCTATTTCTCAAAATTATTTTATGCTTTGGCAGTAAATAGCCAAATATATTTTATAATTTTACTTTCAATTTATAGAAAACTAAGTAAACTAATTTCAAAATGTTCCATATATGGTTTCAGCTTATTTAAATTAATGTTTTTTACATAAAAATTTTATAAAAGTTTAAAACTTTGTTCAATTGAAAATATTGTGATAATAACGCATTTTCATATGCATAGCGTATCATTTAATAGCTTAAGTTAAAAAATTATTAAAGTTTAAAATGATTCCGCTTGACTATAATCATCGCTCCAAAGGTGAGGCATAGACTGATTTTCCTAGATAAATAGCTAAATTAAATGAAACTTATTTTTTAATAGCAAAAAATTATTTAAAAGCTATTTTAAAAAATATTGATAACTCTTTTGATATCAAAAAAAATTGGAAAATGCATTTTTGCTCAAACTTTAGATAGAAAGCTATCTATTTGCCAGAATTCAAAGTTGCATTGTGAAAAGAAGAACCAATTAATAAGCAGGCCTTTTTTTGTATTCTTTAAGCGTTGACTAGTAACTCCTAAGTTCCTCTACTAGAATCACGAAAATTATTATCGTTATAATTTGTTATTTTTTTTGGGTTGTACATATTACCACAAATAAATAAATAACTATTGCAATTTCAACACAAAACACTCAAGAACTGTTACACATACGCATCCTTGGTAAGTAATTTATCTACAGCTTTAAAAATATCATATATATTATATACATTAAATATATTAAATAAATTCTATATTTTTGTCTTAACAACAAATTTATTTTTCTTTTATAAACAATTCAAGCTCTCTTAAAACTAAACTTGTTTTTTTGTTTGCTGCTATAAACATTAATTTTTGTATTATCGCTGATAGGTTTTCATTTCTTTCTTTATAAGTCATAAATTTTTTTTAATTCATATTATTTCTCATTTTCCTTTCTATTTGCTTTCTTTTCTTTTTTCATTATTACAATTCTGTAACTTGTTTATTACCTAAAAAAATGTAATAATTTAAACTGCTTTGATAAAATTACATTTTTTTAAGTTATTTATATATTAATAGCAATTTTATTTAATTTTTTTCCTCTAAAAATATCCCATTCTCCGAAAATTAATTTAATAAACATAAATGTTCCTGCCAAAAAGTGTTGAATTATTAACAATTTAATTTAATTTTTTTCCTCCAAAAATGTTACATTTTCAGCTAATTAATTTATTATAAATGTTTTGTGCAAATAGATCTTAAGTTTCGCAATTTATAATACAAATATTTTTTCAAATAAATACTATACAAAACGCTTTTTTAACGCTTTTTAGTAATTTTTGGCATAAATATTTTTTATGCTCAACATTTTTGTTAAAATAATTTATTAAAAGTTGTATGTTCTAGTAGAAAATACTCTATAAATATTTATAATAACTACTCACAATTTAAATTATTAATATTTTTTAAATTTCTTGGATATATACACTTTCGTTAATTGATATTTGAAAGTTAAAAAAAAAGTACACTAAAAATATTTATTATTATAATTAAATTTACTGAATTTGGCATTGTTTTAAACATTTTAATTGTAAAGCTAAGCCTATAAATTGTTTACACCAAACACAATAAGCAAAAATATTTATTTTATTAAAACTTTGAGAATTAAGAATTAAAAGTTATTTTAATAAAAAATAACTCGCAGCTCTTTAGATATATAATGCAAAAAATATAACTCTTAAGCATTGTTTAAACGATTTAAAAGAAACAAAGTACTGCTTGAAATTGTTGTAAATTCCTGTGCTCGACGTTATTTTGTGATTTTTGTTTAGTTTAGTACTCAACTGCCGCATTTTTAAATTTTGCTTAAGTTAGAGACTAATCAAAAAATATTAACAAAATAAACGTTCTCAAGCTTAAAGAGATATGCGCACAACAAACAATTTTGGCAGCTGCTTGCAACAATAAGAAAATATTATTTCTTTCAAAAATAAAATTCCCAAAACTAATTTTGGAGGCCAAAAAAAAACTTGGCAACTCTAAAATGCAGTTAACTTAGCGTGATGCGGGGAAAGACGTAGTGCGAGAGAGAGAGAGAGAAAGTGTAGCAAAACAAACGTTTAAAACAAAAAAAAATGCAAACTTACATTTGTGGACTGCGGCGGGCGCTGAGGCGCTGTAATGCGTTTGTTGTTGTTGTTGTGCTGGCGCACATGTAAAAAAAAAACAAACGAAAAACACAAAAAGCACACAAAGATAACCGTTAGCTGGTTAATATTTATTAAGAAAACCGTTAGGCGCGACAATTACTGTATTTGCATTTGATTTTTTTTCTTCTCAATTTTTTACTTTTAATTAGAACTTTTTTTTACCGTTGCTTGCACTGGCACAAATCTTTAAATTTTTATTTTTTGTATTTTTAAATTTTACTTTGCTTTGACCTTAGCGCCAATGACCTTTGTGGGGGAGAGAATTTTAATAGCCGGCGTTTGTTTTTTCTTATTTTTTGTTTTAGATTTTTTCTCACACAAAAATTGCAGCAGCCGCGACAGCGCAGCAGCCGGCAGCAGCGGCCAGCGACGCACGTAAATTGCTTGCCTGTTGTTGTTGTTGCTGCTGTTGCACGGAGCGAACCACACACGACGTTGACGACGCAGCAGCAGCAGCCGCAGCAACTTAAGTTGCAAACTAAATGCCGCCTCTTAATATTATTACAATTTGTTTTACTTTAATTGCGTTTATTTTATTTAATTATTTACTTTCGCTTTTAACTTTTCGAGCACTTTTGTGAAATATACTTTTTTTAATTTCTCGGCTGCTTTTGGCGGCGCTTCAACATTTGCCGCAAGTTCCTCTTCGCGTATTTCTGCTTTGTAACGTTTTCGTCGTTGCCCAAAAAATTGTGCAAGCAAAGTTCTTCCGTTCGCGCGTTGCTTTCGTTCGAAATCAGAAAACAGAATGAACGGCGAACTGAACGAATCGGAGAGCGCAAGCGAGTTGTTTATGTTCGTGCGGCGTTGCCAGACGGCGTAGCGCCGCGCAGCGCTGTTAGCGCGCTGTTAACAGCTGCAGTGGGGAATTTGTGCGCGCTGTCTCTCTCAGCTGTTGTTGAGAATGTTAAGAGAATGTTAGGAGCAAGTGACTTTGCAAAGAAAATGGAGTTTGTTTTTTTCGCTTTGTTTTTGCTTTTGCGTGACTTTGAGCGATCAACAGCTGATTTTTTCTTCTCTTTTTTGTGCATGAGCGGGAAATATTTGAATTGAAGTGGAAATATTTATTGTTTTTAATAGAATAATTATTTATTATTATCTTGATGGGGGTCCAGTGGCTTGATTGTGCATACTTGTCTTATTTTAGAGCGTATCTGCAAGTCCAATACTACCTATAAAGTTTAGTATCTTGCCTTGACTAAGATCAATGATATAATTTATGATATAATTTATGCAGATTTCCCAAGGTAAATTGCCTGCTTTTGCTAGCTATGTCAGTGCTAGACAAATGCATCAGTGCTGCGGGATAGAAACGAAACAACGAGCTACGTTTTTAGAGGCAAGTGTGCTGCCACTTCAATACCGAGGCGCTCTATGGTGATTCTGCTTCTTTGGTGCATCAAGGCTCCCAGTACCAGGGGGTATAAGTTTAAGTTTGCCTTTAGGAAAGTTAGATGTCGCTAGCCATATTTATACAGTTTCTTGAGTTGGTCTACGTGTCATTGGTTACTGTTGAGCATCATCAAAATAACAAATTCGTTGTTGTTTATCACAGAAAACATGTCGAATTTTGTGTCAAGTGAATTGCATTTGCGGATTTCGTTGCTTTTCTTAATTCAACCACGAAAAAAGCAGCCAAAGCTCATCGGAAACATATGGGGAACATGCTGCAGTAATTGGTAGGTATGAAAGATGGTTACGTCAAGATTCTCGTGAAGATTTTGATTTGTCGGAACCCGAACATCCTGGTGAAGCGAAAAAGTTCAAGCAGGAGAAATTGCATGATGACCCAAATCAATCGCAACAACAATGGGCGCAGACACTGAATGTAATACGGGCAGCAATTTATCAAAGTTTGGAAGTCGAGGGTAAGATCCAGTAATATGGAAAATGGGTGCCAGACCAACAAAGTGATAGGCAAATGGAAAATTGAGAAACGGTTTGTGAAATGTTGCATCAACGGCTTGAGGGAAAAACTTTCCTGCATTAAATTGTCACGCGGGACGAGAAATGGAAATAAAGGGTGTTTTTTTTCGAGATATAGAAATTTAAGTTGTCATTACTGTTCAAGATGGCGAATGATTAAACAGCTGTCAAGTGATTTATGCTCAGTTTGGTTGGGCAGCTCATCAGGAATAGACTCACGATCATCCAGCAAGGCGTAGATTCGTCGAATGACATAAGCGATTTTTTTCAAGCAATGCAGCGCATTTCTAGTTGAATCGTTGTTGTTTATCACAGAAAACATGTCGAATTTTGTTGCAAGTGAATTTAATTTGGGGAATTCGTGAATGGGGAACATGCTCCAGTAATTGGGAGGTATGAAAGATGGTTACGTCAAGATTCTCGTGAAGATTTTGATTTGTCGGTACCCGAACATCCTGGTGCAGCGAAAAAGGCTACGTCAACAAACAAAACTGCCGTATTTGGCGTGAAGCTAATCCTCAAGTGTATGTCGAAACACTGTTGCATCCAGAAATGGTGATTTGTGCGCTTTATTTTACTACTCGGCCATTGAGGCCGGAACATTACTGTCAATGATGATCGCTATAGAGGCATGATTACTAACTTTTTCATTCCCGAATTGAACAAGCACGATGTCCAGGCGCTGTGGTTGCAACAAGACGACGCAACATGTCACACAGCGCGAGCCACAATCGAATTATTGAAAGACCGCCTTTTTTCAAGTTTTAGACCTGTGAATTGGCCTCCAAGATCTTTTGTTTGAACAACGCGAGACTACATTCTGTGGGACTACGTAAAGTCATTGGTCTATGCGGATAAGCCACAAACGCTGAACCATTTGGAAAAAGACAACATTCGCCACAAATGTTGGAAAAAGTCATCAAAAATTGGATACCCAGATTGGACGACATTCAAGCCAGCCGTGGCGGTCATATGCCAGAAATCATACCTAAAAAGTAATGCCACAAGATTATCTTTTGAATAAATAAGATCATGTCAAGATTATCTTTCGGATAAAAAAAATCATGTCATGATTATCTATCGCATAAATAAAATGCATATCAATCGAATAATCCAACTTTGTTTTATTGCAACTTAAAGTTCGAGTCCTCTGAAAAAAAAACACCCTTTACAAGCAAGAACTTCATCATATTGCAATACTTCGCCAGTTGGCCAATTGGCGTTCCCGTTGATGTCCTTGGAGTCCAAGTTATCTCGTGTGGATTTTGGCTATTAGCCTCTTGGCAGCCTAAGTACATTTTCAGAGATTCGCTGCTGCCTCCTGTCCATCTTAGCCGTTAGATGCCAAAGTAGGACACTTTTTTATATTTAGTAATAGTTGTGTCATGACAGTTGTGAAACCACTACGTGGAGGTAAAGGATCCGACTTCCTGCAATAGTTGTTGTTTGTTGTAGCAGCTATCTCGGTGCACCACGTATGTGGATTGTCAGTATTATGAAAGGAAAGGATAGAAAAAGATTAGACCCTAGTCCTAGCCAACTCAAGGAAGCAGGCTGCCTCGACCGGATTTGTTCAGTAAGGAATAAGCGGTTGAGGCTGGTGGGCCTCGCTGGGCATGAAAAGAGTTGGTCCGTATTGTGCGGACCGCAGCCGCAGTTGGGGCAGGAGTCAACTACCTCTGCATTAACTCTCGCCAGGTAGTTCTTCAATAATTTTGAATATCCTGAGCGGAGTTGGGACAGCGCAGTTCTTTGCTGCCGGGAAAGGGAAGACCTGGACTGGACTTGTGGATGGGGGGGAGGCCTGTGGCCCAAGACTGGGTTAGACCTTGAGGTGGAGATGAAATTATCCACTGACTCCGTGTGGATAATATGAAGCCTGTGCTTTAGGTCTAGTGGGAGGAGAGCTACTCGGGAAAAGGCACGTAGCTCGCTGCGGATATCTAATCGGACAGGTCTAGGCCGCTCTGACATTCCTGCAAAAGTTACGGAACATGCTGTTCCGCCTTGTATTACCAGCGCCCACTACGTCCCACCCACTTTATAGTTCGCGGAAAATCGCTCAAGAAAGTTTTGAGGAAATGAGCTTCACCTTCAAGTACTCCCCCGCATTCCGTTGGGCCCGCGATATCTATATAAAAAGTTTAAAAAAATTAACATTTCATTGATTTTTTTTAAATTATTAAAACTGCAAAAAAATCATTCATTCCAACTTTCAAAACAATGAAAAATTATTTTTTATATTTTTATATAATTATTTATAATTAATTATTTATAATAATAAAAATACGCAAATTTTCGTAAAATATATGAATTTAATTTAATTTTTACTAAAAAAAATCACTTTAATTTATTTTTTATTTATTTTTGTTTTTTTATTTATTTTTTTTAAATTTTTTAAATTTGAATTTTCATTCGTTTTGTTGTTGTTGTTGGCGGGTTTTGTTAACAGAGATGAGAGTTTGCTACACTGTTAACCTTCAGTTTGTTCTCTCTGCTGTTAAGTTTATGGTGAGTTTGGTGAAAATTTTACAGCATTTGGTGAGTTATGTTACATTAGGGTGGTGCCTGTTAGTTTAGTACAGGAAAGGGAAATTCCCTGCGCAGCAACTTTTGTTGTGCCAAATTTAGTTCAAAACTAAAATATTTAATTTTTGAAAATTTTTAATATATTGACAAATACTGAAATAATTTTAAATTATAATAAAATTTTACAGTTCAGTAAACTAAAAAATAATGATAAAATATATAAAATAGATTCTATAAAAATAGTAATAAAATTTAGTTATTTAAAAAAAAAAAGAAAAAATGAAAAGATTTCTTTTTAAAATTTTGAAAAATTCATTCTCAATCGTCAAGCACAATTTTAGGTATTTTGAAAATTTTGTTATGGAAAACTGTTTTAAATAATAAATTTGTTTAAAATGTGAATTGTTGTGAATGAAGGGAGTGCCTAGTACCAAAGAGATGAACATAACTATAATGTTTGCCATAGAAGTAGGGAATATGGACAACGGACTAACATCATCATCGTTGGGGGCGCAACGATTACCTTATTAAAATCTTTGAGCAACAGGAAATTCATAATTTCATAAATTCCTTCATAAATAAATGAATAAATAATTAATATGAAAATAAGACAGAAATTCGAATAAAAATCCTTTCCAAGAAACTGCAGCTAGAGCAAATTCATAAAATGCCTCGAAGATCGGCTCAAGTTACTATGACTCCAATCTTTGAGTTATTATGAATGCATCAACAAACGATTCTTGACTTTGTCTTATGAATAGAGAAAGAATAACAAAAGATAATTTAAAACAAAAGTTTAACAAACGCTATATGACAACGTTTGGACTTGAATAGGGCATGCTCTCAGAAAGCACCCAAGCAGCATTGTTCGAATGGTACTATCACAGACTAGAACCCCCAAAGATGCAGACGAACAGCACGACTGAAACCAACTTGAAGGCGAATCGTTCCCCAAAAATTAGACGGCACAGAAAAGAGTCCAATGGAAAGCCTTCGTAGAAGCCCTAAGTTATCAGGTGGAATAATAAAGGGGGAAAAATTACGACAGTTACGGAGCTGTCTGATATAATTGTTAATGTTCACTACGGTGAGACATGAATTTCTTAACAATTTTAATTGTATAGCCGTTCGCTATAACCTGGAAGCCTGGGCATCATGCATTCCAATTTGAAGATATCATATACCTTATCTTGCCCTAGTTGAGCACAAGAGCCGCTTTCGCTGACTCTTTTTCGCCAGCGGTGACATCTCGCTTCCTACGCTCAATGATGTCATTATCATCGACGTATGCAAGGACACGGACACTTTTGTATTTCGAAGTATTCCTTCCATTTGAGCATTAGCTTGTCTTAAACCTGAAACAGCATTCATGGGTTCGCCGACGTCAATTCCTAACTTTCAAGAGCTAATGTTTGTGGCCATTGTCATTCTGCAGTTGCAACAACTTCTCAGGATTGCCGAACTCAGGCAGTGTTGCGAACAGGCGGTTCCCATTTCGGGCTATCGCATGCAGCTTTGTTATCGATGAGTTGATATATATCGAGCCATTTTTCTTTGGTCTTTTTCAGGATTTTGCGCAAAGTGAAGATCTTTTGTATCTGGTCCATGGTGGATGGATCAGTTCCGTACAATGTGTTGTCATACGGCTAGAATCTTTTACGCGTTAGGACCATTTAAGAGCTGAAAACCTCTCCTTTGTCTATATTGTCGGGTCATCTTTCTTCAGCATAGAACAAAGTACACTGGAATTTCAAACGTCAGGATGTTTTCTGCTTACTATATTTTGCAGAGGAGCAGAGGCATACAGCCTATCGGAGCGACGCCGCCAATCTTAAAGAACTCTACAGTCAGTCTATTAGCAACGACCTCTTTTTCGGCTTTAAGTCAAAATATTATTATAAATCGGACTTTATCATGGCTAGGTGAAGTGACATGCACACTGTCATGGATTGGTCAATCGAATAGGTCCAACTCGCGGCATTTTTAGCATTTTTTGCTGAAAAAATTATCCCTCCATAACCTCAGTGTACACCGAGGAACTGTAACTTACGCATGATATGCCTGATATTTTTTTGGGTTTTTTTTTGTGATCAACATATTTGCGATTCTCTCCATTTACAGGCATCCGTTGCTCCTCGTTCGTATACAGATTTCGGGAATTCCCCAATAAAAATATTCATCATATTGCATGAAATTAATTTGTTACAAAAGTAAAAAAATACTATGAATTCCAGCTAACTTTTCAAAAAGCGTTTATTATCGCAAAAACTAAACTGATGCATTGACTTATTTCAAACTAACACCGAATACTGATAATACTTTAAGTTCAAAATGAATGTTATAAGAGATTTAGTTCCGGTTCTGAAAGTAGTACAGCCCGCACGCCATATGTAGTTAATTTTTATTCGAAATTTTACCCGAAATCGAAAGCGTAAATTTTTCAACGAATAATATTGTTTTTTGTATTTAGAATTTAGCTCGAAAAGCAATTTGATACTTTTTATCGGTATTATAGAATTTTCTACAAAAATCGGTTGTTGCGTTCACTCTAGTACGAACACTTTTGTCTTAAAATCCACTAGAAGCTCTTGAAACATTGAGAAGAATCGTCTTCGAAATAACTTCATAGTTGTACTAAAAAAAATTAGCACATGCGCTTCACTTTTGCTCAGAAATTTACTAAAAATTTCCCTTATCAGCAGCAAGTTCCCTCAAAGCTCCAAATTCGTTTTCTATCAAAAAATACTCAAATCCTTTAATTTTTGTTAAAAATATTTACATTTATTCGTTTTCAGTTTTTTTGTTGCGGTTTTAGAAACCAATTAAAGTTCAATTGTT
The DNA here is from genome assembly GCA_035046065.1 of Chymomyza procnemis. NCBI lineage: Eukaryota > Metazoa > Arthropoda > Insecta > Diptera > Drosophilidae > Chymomyza > Chymomyza procnemis. Next base: position 4,960,038 of record JAWNOJ010000026.1, read on the forward strand.
TTATTTTTTTTACAATTTTTATGTGTTTAGTTTGGATTTTGCATATTTTGATTTTTTTTCAAAAAACCCACAAGTTGCAAATAAACAATTTCAAATAATGCGAGTTACATATTGGCAGACAATGTCGTGTAACTTCTGGTTAGTGTGCTCCATTTACTCAGTGCTTAGTATTATAGTGCGAGTACTAATCTTCAAGACTTTCTTTTCTGCTTTTCGAGAAAATTTAAAAAAAAAAAACAGCCACGTTTTTCTTTTTTCTTTTTTCTTTACAAAAATGTGTTTTTTTCCGAAGAATAAATTTATCGTATAAACAAACAGCTGTGCGGCAACGCTTCACACAGCTGAGATCATATGCGCATCATCCTCGTTGATATGATCATTGAGCTTGCCATTCACTTCGATTGTATGATTCGACTCGGTATCGCTGGGTTCCTGCTCCTCCTCGTCTTCATCGGTTTGCTCGTTTTCCTGCTCGCGCGCGGGTGACTCTTGTTCCGGCGACTCACGCTCTTCGTTCTCCTCATAGATGACATCACAGCTGGTGGGTATCGTTTTTGGTGGCGGTTTCTTAATCGTCGTCTTGCCGCTCATCTTGAGCGCCTGCGCATCGTTACCATTGCGCTGCAGTTCGCCCATTTGGATCTGCATATCGCGCAGACGATCTGTCAGTGTATAGAGATCACGCTCTTGACTCTCACAGCGTGAGCGTAGTTCGGCAATTTCACGCAGATCCTCGGCGCGTGGATCACGACGCTCATAGCGCATGCGCATCTCTTCGAAACTGCAAGTACAAGGATAATGTGGAATTAGAGAGAGCTTGGGTGCAGCCTAGCCCTGAGCGTGCACACACAACAACGACGACAAGGCTAAGCGAAGAGAGCAGGAGAGAGAGAGAGAGAGAGAGTAGGGCACTAAAGAGAGCAAGTGCTGTACAGTTGGCAATCGTAAGCATTGTAATATTAAAGTTTTCCCTGAAGAGTTTAAGGCTATTTGTTTTTTTTTTAAATGCTTTTTCTGACTAGTCGATGGAACTAAAGAAAATTTTAGAAGGAAATATTATCTAGTTCTTAGAAACATCTACTATGTAGAACTGCTACAAATGGAACTATCGATTGTCTTGACTATGTAGAACTGCTACAAATGGAGCTATCGATAGTCTTGAAATGGTAAGTTTAGGTAAAGTTGCCGATAAAGCTATAGCGAACACAGATAGAGTGCGTATTCTTCAAATACGTTCTTCTCTATTATCTTGATCTTAGAAATATGTTGAAATCTTCTATATGGAACGGGTACAAATGAGATAGTTGCGGATAGTGTCATCGCTAATACAGACAGCGTGAATTCTTCAAATACGACTTAAGAAAAATTTGAATTCCTTTATACTATCCATAGCGCTTATAAATGGAACTATCGTATGAAAGTCACAATTTTCGATAGTTTGAATACTAACCGCTACTGAAAAAGATTCAGAAGTATTGTTAAGTATATTCCCATAGACCTATTAAGAAATTTTACACTTTCCTAACCAGATTGATCACATACCGATACCTCTTTGTCTCATAAATTATGCTACGGGCGTGAGTTCCACATAAAACGCGGCATTTTTTTTTACAGTTTTGAGCATATTGACGAAATCAGCTCCTGATAGTTCAAAAGTGCTAAGTGCACAAAGTGTATGAGTTATTCGATAATTTCAACAATTTTTAATCCTTGTAATCAGTTACCGATAGTTCCATGCGATATGTTCACCTAACGAAAGGTCTCCCGACTTACTTTGACGATTTACAAGTTATACATGAACAGTAAGCCAGAATTCCATCGCTAACGAAGTGATATATCGACTTACTTTGATAATTTTCAGCAGACGTGATCAGTTGTCGATAGTTCCATCCCTAACATAATGCAAATGTCGCATGCTTCAAGGCCCTAACGACTAATTTTGGTGATTCGTAAATGTTACGTTGAAAATAGTTTTGTCTGTGAGAAACGAGCTTTTGGATTATTTTAAGACTTCTTTTCCGAATACCTATTGGCAAAACCAACGTATTCAATTTTCGATAGTTCCATCTCCAGCATTATATAAATAAATGCAACAAATGAAGTTATCGCAAATCTTGATACTTTTTCCATAAGTGATTTTAGCTTGATTAAATCTGATGATTTCGATAGGTTCATTATAAACTAATTGTCTTTTCGACCTGTTCAAAATATTGACCAACTATCTTCGGGAGAAACCGAAGTGATCAGTTTAGTTCCAACTCTAAAGATGTCGAAGTTTTGGATCGACTATTTGGAAAACCGATATGATTAGTTTTCAATAGTTCCATCTCTATCATTATATAGCCAAATACAATAAACGAAGATATTGAAATTCTTAGACCTTTTTTTTTTGGTACCGATAGATTCATCTTTAGCATGCAACTGGCGGCAAAGGCTCAATAGAGTTCTCAACTATATCTGTTGTTTCCGATGGGTTATTGAAAATACTGCACCGACTATCTATTTGGGAAATGGACGTGCACAGTTTTCGATAGTTTCATCTCTAGCATTATATGTACAGAATCTTAAGACTATTTTCCATACGAGATAGTTCCATTTCTAACATACTACAACTGACAAAGGCTAAATTGAGCTCTCAACTATATCTGACGACTACGATAGTTTCGTTACTAACAAATTGACTTATCCACCTATTGAAAATTTTAATCAGACTATATTTTTAAGAATCCAAGGTGATCAGTTAAGTATCATCTATTATCATTGTTGTAACTACATCGACTCGTTGAAAGTACTGGATAGACTATCTATTTTTTCTCTCTCGAGCATTATGCTACAAATGGAACTATCGCAACTCTTAACACAAACTAGACTACTTGCCGATTGTTCCATCTCTAACATACTGCAACTGGCGATAAATAAAGCTCAAGACTAAAGCTGACCTTTTGAGAATACTTTACCTACAAAATACTTAAAAACCCGACCTAAACCGTTTTCGATAGTTCCATCTCATGCCTAAATATGATGATTTCGATAGTTCCATCACTAACAAATTATCGTAGTCCTAAAAATACTGCACCCATCTATCTGTTTGAGAAACAATAACTCCATCTCAAGCATGCATGCAAAAATGATGGTATCGAAAACTCACGTGTTTAGTTACCGATAGTTCCATCTCTATGATAATGAAAAACTCAATTAAGTTTCACAATTTTTAAAAGTCGCTTTTAGTTACCGATACTTTCGTATCTAACAAATGAAATTATCGGCTAGTGGAAAATTCTTCTCTTACCACCTATTTGACAAACCCATTATGATCAGTATTCGATAGTTCCATCTCTAGCATTATGAAGCTTTCACAAATCTTTGAAAATTTTCAACTTAGTTATCATTGAACGATCGATTATTGATCTTGTATCGCATTTGCAAATATACAAATTATAAGAACCTCTTAAAATCTTCGTATGCCAACCAATTCACAAACTAAAAATTTGAACTTTTCTCAATTTATCTCCGATAGTTAGCGTTATCAACTTTACAGCACTTTGAGAGAAAGAGAGAGAGAGAGAGAGAGAGAGAGCCGCACTTACAGATTCGTGAGACAGCGACATTTGCGATGTAATTGCTCGATCTCATTGGCATTGCTTATGTCACGTTTATCCAACGCCGCTTTCTCCGCATCATAGGCCGCTTTCAGATCCTTGAGATCACGTTGATGCCGAAGCTCTACATCGCTGTGAGTTTTGTATAGTTAGGCGGGGGGTAGACACAAGCAAAGAGCGGGGTTTTTATATAATTTTTTTGGGATTGTTTTTTTTTATAGCAAAAAAGAAAAAGTAAAAGATAAAGTTTATACATTTGGTTAAGTCAAGGAGTGCTTCGAGCTTTTTTTTGCGGGTAGGGTTGTGGCAAGCAGAACTCAATTCAAAAGCAAATGCAAAGAACTTCAAGAGATGATGTGAAAGATGATGAAAACATTGCTATATTTAAACACTTAAAGACTAGATAGAGCATAAATCATTGCTGCAACAGATGACGGTATTTCATATAGAGCACAGCGATAATATTGAACACTAAACATGCTAGGGCAATCAATGGCGACATGGTCAGATATAGCACATATAGTGTGGGCATATACGGACACGCCTCCTTGGCAAGAACACACAAGTTTGAGGCGGTCGTGAGTAGATGCGATGATGTGGTACAATCATAACCAATGCTGTATATCAAATAATATGAAATAAAAAAAAAAGAAAACAAAAGACAAGTAAAGATGATTAAATTAGAACAAAGAGCATGAAGATGAAGAAACAAAGGAGACTACGTGGGAATGTAATGCTAAGGGGATGAGCAATTGGATAAAGTGCAGTGTTAGGGAAGAGGTGGAACTACGGGGCTAGAAGTAAAAGCAATCTGAAACTCTAAGATTAGTGGTTTATGGGTTGATATGGAAGTGGATTTGGAGCATGATGCAAGTAGGGTGATGTCTTCAAAGTAGTTGATCAACCGAAGAAATGTCAAATGTCAAAATGTGAACTCAGTTTTGGACCTAGGGGTACTGGTAATCTCTTTGAAGAATTTGATACATTTATTGATGGATTCTTAAAGATTCTCATTTAAGGTGATTTTTCAAATCCTATTGTCCATCCATTACCATCTTAATGATTTACAGTATTTCGGAATCAACTTCTTCTTTTCAAGGAAAATGATCGCTCAATATCAAGATGCCCGGGGCTCTTACAAAGTGAGCGACAACTGAAACTGTTTCTTAACAAGGATCTGAATGGGGCTCTATTTTCAGAACACTCTTACCTTTTCCCAAAAATAAGATCAATTTGTTTACAGCTTTATCCAAGCTCACAGCTGAAAACTTTCGGGTCTATTCCTAAATGTGTCTTAGAGCTCTTAAAGGCAGAAAGTGATTGATTCATTGAATGATTCTGGGATAGGAAATTACTTATGAGTTTACATTTGGGCTCAAGGGAAATCAGCCGTAAAATTTCATGAAATGAAAAGATCAGCCAGTTCTTTACAATGTTTCGATAGGCTAAACATATTGAAAATCCAATAAACCATGCTGGAGATCCCTAGACTCTTAGAACTCAGCGCAACACTGCAGCATGGCTGCGATAGGTCACCTTTGTAGGTGTTATTGGAATGATTCTCTTTAAATTCAAGGAAGTTGGAAGACTTTTGTTGTATTAAGTGATATCTGAACATCTCTTTTAGGAATCTTTAATTCGGTAACTTTAACAATATTGCAAGAGGAAATGGAGCAGAAATTTCTGGAGCGTTTGAGTCAGGTCAAGGAGGAGTTTGCTAAGGAATTGCAAATAAGCACGAAGGAAGTGAAGGAGACATATCCCAGTTGTGTGGGTTACCATTTCATGGCAACCCTTATCCTTCCGGGGGTTATTGTATTGTTTTCTGAAATATAAATTGATAGACATGATCTCTGTTGAAATGGGCCTATAAAATGATAAGCAGGGGTTGATCGAATGATTAATTCGATCTTGAAATATTCATAAAAAGGAAGTCAACATATCTTAAAAAAAAATTAAAACTTTGGGCTATAAGTATTTGCTTGTGGAGGGGTTCTAAGCATAGCTGTATTAGATCTTGTAAAACACTTCAGAGGTTCATAATGGATATATCGAACTAACACACTAAGATAATATACCATTTCGGCATACACCCAACATAAAGCTACAAAAGCTACAGAAGTCGGTAAGGCCAAAGAAACCAGAATGGCAATAGAACCAGAAGGTAGTTTCGCTGACTCCTAAGAAGTGGAAGTCAACACCTAGAAGGAGAATAACCAATATGCAATGAAACTGTTTCAAATGAATATGGCTGATTCATTCTAATACTTCTTTGAGACTTTGAAACGAGAATTAAATTTTCTACCATAAACTTTGGTTAGTAATCTTGATGGTAATGATCTACGAACGTAATTTGGGATTTTGGTAACAACATGCCAGCAAAAGCGTATTAGGCTGATACATGCAGCTTACTTGATTCGTTCCTCGGCAGCGGCCATCTTGGCGCGATGTCGCTCGACAAGTTCCTGTAAAGCTTCCTCTTTTTCGGCTTGCAGCTTGGCCTTTTGGATTTCTATAAAAACATCGGTCAATAAATAGAATCCAATGAGCTGACATCGAGCAACCCACCCAACTCCTTGCGATATGTTTCCTTCACTTCCTGCGTGCTTATTTGCAGCTCCTTAGCAAACTCCTCCTTGACCTGACTCAAGCGTTCCAGGAATTTCTGCTCCATTTCCTCTTTCTCCAGCTCAAATTCCTTTTTGAGTTTCTCCTCCAAGGCCACACGACGATCTTCCTCACGACACATTGCATTCTGATACTCACGATCTGCACGATCCAAATGCATGCGGGTTTGCAGCAGCGCATTATCGGAGCGTTCACGTAGCGCCAAGAAGTCCTGTTTCTTTAACTCCAGATTCTCATGCAGCTCGTCGATCTATGGTAGGGGTTGGAGTCATTAGTAGAGATGAATGCAAAGTTTTCAACTCAAATGCTACCTCTGCACGCATCTCTTCCTCGTTGGAGGAATAGCGATTGGTTAGTGCACGCAGCTCCTCAACGTGCTCTTGTTGCAGCTTATCGAGTGCCTCACGACGCTCCTCCACATAAACCGATTCCAGTTCATTTGTCAGTCTTGTCATCTCTGTGCTGTAATATGGAAATTGCGTTAAGCTTATTGCCTTCGATTGCTTTGCGCGTTACTTACTAAAGTTTGTTTTCCCAAAAGGCGGCAGCTTCATTGCGCACCTCATCGATGCGATAGATCATTTGACGCTCCTTGTCATAAATGGCACTGGGTTGTGGCAGAAATTTGAAATTAATAACAAGATTAAAGTCGTCAGAGCTGTGCACCTACTTATCACACTGATATTTGATCTTGCTGACAGCCTCGATTTGGGTTTCCAAATTCTCATTGGCCGTCTCAAGTTCCGCTTTGAGATTATCAATGCGTTCCATGAGCGTTTGTATGGAGTGTTCCTGCTCGCTGACAACGCCACGCAGCGAGTTCACCTGTGCTTGGTAGAGCCGCAGATGTTCCGTTTCCTTGCGTCGCGATTGCAACTCTTGTTCCAGCTCCTCGGCCTGCGCCAAGGCCTGTTTGCGTTCATAGCTGGACTTATCCAGCTTATCCTTGCACTGACGCTGCATTTGCCGCAGCTGCCATTCGCAGTCCGTCATCAGCGTATCCTCGCGCTCTACAAGAGAGTTTAATCAGTTAAAGTTTTTACTTAGGTCGTTCCGCAGCTACCTCTATTATGTGTTCGTAGCAGCTCAAACTCCTTTTGCCATTTATCCTCGCATATCTTACGCTCCGCCTCGGAGTTCTCTAGCGCGTTCTTGAGTATGCGTATTTGTTCTTCCAGTTCCAGGCGTATTTTGGTCACCTCATTGCGCCACTTTTCGGCATCCGCCTGTGCGCAGGCCATCTGCGTTTGTAGGCTTCTGGCCAGGCTCTGATTTTGTTTGTACTTCTCGGTAAGTTCGTTGTACTGTGCCTCGAGTTCGTCTGTATGGAAGAGGAAGTTCTGGTTAGCAAGTCGAAATGGATGTATTCAAGGGAACTCACCATATTTGCGCCGAAATTCATCTTCGCTTTCGTTGTATTTGTGCCGCAGATTGGTTTTCTCATCCTCTAAGAGCTTGAGTTTTTTGCGCACATACTCATCATCCTTGTCCGCTGCATTGAGTTCGCCCTGAAGTCCTGCAGAAGTTACAAAATAACTTTTTGAAATGCGGGAGAAAAGACTACAGCTGAGATCGATTCTATCCTGCAGTGCCTAGCACTGGCACAGCTAGCAAATAAATAAGCGCTATTTGTCTAGGAAATATCTAAGACACCGCCTTTCGGACTCGGTTATAAACTGTAAGTCTCTGTTCTCTTCGAACAGCTACTAATAGAGATGAAGCGATAGAATTGAAGCGATGATCGTAGACGAGGGGAATACATTCTATTGTATTCGTTTAAAAACTTTCAATCAAAAAAAATTAAAATCAAAAAATATTTGTTTGTTCGATTTCCCCATATCTTAGCAGGAGCAGAGTACCAGGGTTCAAGAGAAAAATTTCAACAGCTAACTCCTAAGAATAAAGAATCTTGGACCGACTCCCAAGAGTAGAGCGTCGTTAGTAGTATGAAAGTATTGAGCTGACTCCGAAGAAGAGAAAGTCTTGGGCTGACTCCCAAAAATAGAGATTCTTGGCTGACTACCAAGTAAAGAAAATAAAGGGCTGACTCCCAAGAATAAAGAGTTTTGGGATGACTCCCAAGTGCAGAGAGTCTTGCGATTACTCCCTAGTACAGAATCTTGGCTGACTACCAAGTATAGAGTATCTTGGCCTACTTCTAAAAATAGCTGACTCACAAGTGAAGAAAGTCTAGGGCTGACTCCCAAGAATGGAGAGTTTGGGCTGACTCTCAAGTATAAGAGTCTTGGATTAACTCCCAAGAAATGAGAGTGCCGAAATTAGAGGCTCACACAACGATCAGTTTTGGTTTTAAATAAAAATATAAAAATTCCCCCTCCCTATATTCTGCTTTCTCCACGAGCTGTTCGAGCTCTGCAATATCATAGATGTCTCCCTGTGCATTACGTCTGAACGTCTGCGTTGACTCGGCCATGTCGTTCGTATGGAGGAAAACGCTCCAGAGAAGAAATTTTTCGATACAAAAGGCGAAGAAGGAAGACGAAGGTGAAAACCAAAGCTCAGCTGAAAAGACACAGTGTAGGTGAAACTATCTTCCCTTGGAGTGAGCAACTGAAAAAGGCGCGCTGAAAGCAAGGGCGCCTGCCTAAGGCAAGTGAGTTGGGCTAAAACCCGAAAAAGGAGTTGAGCTGGCTGACTTAACAAAGTATTCTGCATGCACCAACTGAATAAATGATGCGCGGAAAAAATGTATGTCATTTAAAGCTCTACCCTCTCTAATGGCTTCTACTTACGCGTTCTCTCATCACACTATTTCTAAGGCCAAAGATAATGAAGAACATTCTCACCGAGTCTGCCACTGCCTACAAAATCGTAAAACTTTGGAATTGCGTTAACTTGGCACCCTGGTTACTACTTAGACAAAGCACTTCGTTTTAATACTAACTTTTTTAGTGATAATTTTTCAAAAGGAATGCTACTTATGACGCGTACAAGACTTTTCACTTACTTTCCACATTCCATTGCTTCTGGGATAATTCCTGTTCCAGTATTTGTATCTTATTTTGCATATCACTAACTTTGGCTTCCAAATTATGAACATTTTTATGAGTATCATCCAGCTGCTGGGCGTGCCTCGCTTTTTGTAGTTTTAGTTCTTGTCTGTAATGGCAAATAAGAGAAATTAAGATTTTAAGTATGAAACATTTTATGCGGAATTAGTTGGTAAAGTTGAGAACGAGGACTTCAAGGGGTATTCTCCTAAGTAAAAATGGCAAATGTTATAATTAATAAAATAGTTTTGAAGTGCAACATTTGATTAGACTTTATCTGTATAATTCTACGCTGATATGTGTTTTTATAACAAAGTGCCCCAAATTAATAATAAATATATGAGTTACAACCGAGAGTTTTCATCTCAAAAAGTTGGCATCATTCAGATAAAATATAAGCAGTTTTGGTTCCGATTCCTGCGAGCTTTGCTTTTTCGAAACGCGTGTCTTACTTCAGTTAAGATCATTATAAACTTAATTTCTTAACTTTTTGTTTGTAAAAGAAAAGAAATGCTGTAAAGAGATAAATTAGAAGACTGCGCAGTGAAGAAAGCAGAAAACTGCGCAGAATGCAAAAAGATAGATAGAAATCTGTGAAACCCAGCTAAGCACAAGCACATATATTATATGTAACGCTTTTCGATAACACTTTTTCGACGCAATGCTTTTCGATTCCGTTTGTCAAAGTCTTCAAAATATCGACAAATCATCTTATCTAGAGATCTATCATTAAGTAGAACCTTTTGTGATTTCTCAATACATAGCTAAAAGAAGCAGGAATCTCTGGCCCATTCCTTGGTACGTTGAGTTGATATTTTAAAAAAATTTAAAATTTCTAAAAAAAAACTTAAAATAAGTTTGTTCGCCAAAGTAAAGCTATGAAGATATCGACAAATAAGCTTATTTGGTTGGTTCTACAGAAGAGCCTTTTGTGTTGTCTCACTAAATAGAAGAAAATAAGCAGAAATATGTGGCACATTCTCTGCAGTTCAGGGTAATATTTTGATCAATTTTTAATCAAAGCCATTAAGATGTTGAAAAATAGGTAAGGTAGGTAATAGGTATCTGGTAAGTTACTGGGTAGAGCCTTTTGAGTTTTCTCAAAAATGAACTGGAAACTCTGGTAAATTTCTTTGCTTTTTTGGCACGTCAAGGTAATATTTTGAGAAATTTGAAAAAGTTAGTTTTTCTGTAAAACTATTTGTGTGTTCTTATTAAATAGAATAAAAAGTATTCGGTGGCTCATATCTTGGCACGTCAAGCTAATATTTTGAAAAATTTTGAATTGTTTGAAGAAAACCGAAAAAAAAATCGCGAAGAAAACGCTTATCGATTCTATTTGCCAAAATTAATTCTTGAAGATATTGGCAAATAAGCTCACATAGTTTTCAGTAGAGCCTTTTGTGACTTCTTATAAAATAGAGGAAAATTACCGGGAAACTGTCGCACATTTCTTTCCTTTCTGCCAATTTTATTTTCAACAAGAAGAAACCGTACAATAAAGTGAAGATAAGGCTTTTTGATTTTTTTCGCAAGGTAAAGCTATGAAGATGTCGATGATTGTCAATACTAATAAAGCAGTAGTCTGTGGGATATTTCTTTGAATTTTGGAAACGAGAAGGTAATATTTTGAAGAATTGGTAAAGAAGAAGCGAAGAACATGCTTTTGGATTCTGTTTGCCAAAGTAAAGCCATGAAGTCATCGACAAATCATGTTATCTGGTTGGCTTTTCAGTAGAGCCCTTAGTGTTTTCTCATTTCATAGAAAAAAAGAAACAGAAATCTGTGGCGCATTTCTGCGCTTTTTGAAACCTCAAGGTAACCTTTGGAAAAATTAAAGAAGAAGAAACCTTAAAAAAGCGAAGAAAACTAATTTGGATACTTGTTGCAAAGCAAAGCACATAAAGTTGTCGACAAATCATACTTTTTGGTTGGTGTTTCAGTATTTCTTCAGCCATTTGTGATTTCTCATTAAATAGAATAAGAAGCAATCTTGAACATCAAGGTAAGATTTCGAAAAATTTGGAAAAAAAAACTTAAAAGACCGAAGAAAGCGAATTTTTGATACTTTTTGCTAAAGCAAAGCGTTGCTTGACATCTGATATTGATATTGATTGATATCTGGTTTCTATTTAATATAACCTTTTTTTTTTGAGCACGTTAATTGGGAAAAAATTTTAATTGTCTGAAAAAAGTTAAAAAGCGCTTCTTGCGAAAGTAAAACTCATGATAATGTCGACAAATAAGCTTATCTGTTTGGTTTCTCAATAGAGCCTTTTTTGACTTCTCATTGAATATAAAGTAAGCAGAAATCTGTGGCACATTTCTTCATAACATTACGAAAAGTTTGAAGGGAAGAAAACGTAAAAAGGTGAAGGTCATGTAGAGACAAAACTCTTTTGAATACTGTTTGCCAAAATAAAACCCATGAAGTTATCGACAAATATGCAAAACTGGAGATATTTTGAGAAGAGCCCTTTGTGTTTCCTCATTATATAGCAAAATTAGCCAGAAATCTGCGGCACATTTCTACGCTTTATGTCATGTCAAAGTAACGTTTTGAAAAAATGGAAGAGAAAAAAATTGAAGAACGCCAAAATAAAATCCATGAAGTTGTCAACACATAAACTTAGCTGCTGAGATTTTTAGAACAGCCTTTCGTGTTTCCTCATTACCTAGCAATATCAAGCACGAAACTGTGGCACATTTCTTTAGTTTTCGAGCAAACGTGCCATATTTTGAAAATTTTTACAATTTCGGCAACAAGAAAAAACTAAAAAAAAAAACGCAAAGTACACATAACTTAATTTTATAAATTCCAAGGTGTAAATTAATATGCACACATCGATCTCACTGCATTTGATTTGTTTAAAATTTATTTAAACAATTAATTGAAATAAAATCTTACCCAGTGGCGCGTAACGTGTTCCACATGCTTCACACTACACTTAGTTATATCTCTCTATAGATGTATGGCCAGTGGCGTTGTACTTGATTTTGTTAATTGATTTAGAGGCTTGCAGCTGCCCAAATAAACTAAATGTTCATCATGTAGATACAAACATTCAATTACTTAGCATTGAAATGTTGTTTAGAATACACACACACACAGATACACATGCCCGGGCACATAAATCCATATAAACACACTTAATTATGCACAGATAACCACGGCGTATGCGTAATATCTAACAGGTAACATACGTTGAGGCGTCAGTTAATTTAAACAAATTAATTAAAGCTACCGAACTTAAGCATAAACACAGCTGCAGGAAAATATTTTAGGAAACTTTTTCGAACTAAATCATATCAAAGCCAAAGCGAAAGAACATTTTGCCAGAATAGTTGAAATATTTTTGAGATATGAAGAGTCACGTCTGTGTGAGATTTAGAAACCGCGTGTCTGAATTTCATGTTAAAAGTGCGACAATATTCATTGTTTGTGCTTTGTTCTTGGCTACATTTAGTTTTAGTAAGTTATGCGATACATACAAAGACAGATACAAAGAGGCACACACACACAGATACACGCACCCATAGATACATACATGCGCAGCTACAAAGATACACACACACACACAAATGCACACTCAGTTGTCAAATTGAAAAATTGAATTTTATTTTTTTTTTTTATAAAAATAGATTTGCGCATTTTCGTTGCGAAAAATAAAAGCACATTAAAATGAAATTCAATTAAAATGAATTTTGTTATTTTGCATTAAACAAAAGTCAAAAATCAAAACAAAAAAATATACATATAGTATATCTGCGTGTGTGTGTGTATCCGTGTGTATTTACGTCGCATAAATCAAGACAAGGTGCGAAGACTTTTTCCTGCCGTTTTCCATATTAAATGCGTTTTTACACCTAACAGCTACTACGTATGTACGTACAGTCAGGCTGGCAATTATTCGCATCTGCCTTAAGATCTCTCTCAACATTACAAAAATTTCTCTACCTCTACTAAATTTGTTTTAGCTTAATACTACATTTTGCACCAATTCCAAAAGTTCTTGTACCTTCTACTGATACTTCCACAAAACCTGCGTTTAATATTATTTCAAAAACTAATTTCTTCAATTTCACTCGAAATGTAACCGGTCTTCTTTCTAAGCTGAGATGACACTTCATTTGCGGCGTAGATTTGAACTTATGGCCTTTTCTGAAAACTGCCTTGAAACACATCAGTTTATAATTCTTAAATTTTTATTAAGTTCTTTGCAATCTACAAGCTTGAGCGGTCTAGCGGTCGTGTGGATGGTGTTATTGCTGCTATTATAGTAAACTTAGAATCTCAATTGCTTTCTCTTCATTCATTCATTGTTGCTGTAAATATTAACTTTAACAATTCTATAATTTACTTAACTTGCTCATAGAGGCCCTTGGGCCTCGGTAGCGTAGCAGTAGCGCACTTGCCTCTAAATCGAAAGGTTTTTGGTTCGATTCCACTCAGCAGCACTGCTGCATTTGCCTAGCACTAGCAATGCTAGCAAATAGTGGCGCTAATTGAATACGAAAATTTCTATAAAAAAGAAGACATCGCCGTTCCCATACTTTGTAGCTGCCTGTTCTCTTCAAACAGTTTTTTTTTTAGATTTATTTAACTTTTTCACATATACTGACTGGGTGTATATGTAGCATTTCGATGGCATTAGTAAAGTGGCTCCGAACCAAATTGTTGGCTTAGCTGATTTTAACCTATCAGCTCTATCTCGGCTTTCTTCTAATAGCTCTTCTATCAAACACTTCATTTTACTTTTACCTTTCGAATTGCTTAGGAATTAATATTCGTTCCATAGTTGTCTAAGGTTCGAGAACTTTCATATATCTTAAAGTTATGCTAGACTGACGAGTAATTGCGGTCTACCAGCTACTTTCAAAGGGCCTACTATATTGAAAATATTGTTCAATTAGTTTCCTAAGCCCTTCCATTTTTTCATAAAGTGCTTTCTTTCTAAGAAAGTTTAATAGTTAATAGTGCTTCAGCTCTTCATAGTTTATAACTTGCTCAGGCAAGCATTCATTTCTGCTTTTCTGACCTTTGGCGGTCAACATGATTCTAGTGATTTTGAAAAAAATATTCCTTCAAAATGCATTATTACTTGTAATTATTTTTTTATTATTATTACTTCTAATTAAAATATTTATAATATTTTATATTTCCTTTAAAATAAAATCAATACTTACACGAAATCGGATGAATCTAGTATATTCACAGTATATTCAATCACAGTATATTCGGACCAAAGTTATACCCCTAATATATATCCACTTTTTTAGCGCTTGACCCGCCCAGCCACATAATGCCCCATAAATACACAATGACCAATAGCTTCGAGCATTTTGCGATAGAGTATTGGGTGAGCGGCTAAACTACACTACAACTTATTGCCGACTCACAGCGCATGCATCTCAAAACTCAAAAGTGTGCGCATAATTGGCGTACTCACTGTATGCTCAACTAATATCTTTCATTAGTAAAATTTTCATTTAATCTACAACTTGTCTTTTATTTATTTATTTTTATTTTTTTGTCTACATTTAGTGGAAATCTTAGATAATGCCTGCATGCGTGCCGAACTACCAGACTTTGGCGACAAAACATTTATGATTCATGCTCGGTGGGGCTTTGCTCATCATTTTGACTAATTGTCAGAGATACAGATGCATAGGCCCAAAAACACGCAGATATATATACACTATAGACACATATAAACACATTCATTGCGGTTTGGCATGAAAGACACGAATTTTCCGACGTCTAATACTTTTAACGAACCATAGCATATTTATGAGTTTCTTATAATTCCTATGCGTGGGATTTTCAAGCACATATTGCAGACAATATACGCATTTATGTGTATACTAGGAAAGTTCATCCGGTGGAAATGTGAAGAGATTCTGTGAATTCTTGTTTCAATATGAAGATATATGTAATTATTTACATTATTTCTATGTGGCAGTTCAGGTATTTCCTTGACTGAAATACCTGCGGACTTTAAAATACGGATTTTCATAATCTTCCGAAAGAAAATTTGCAATTTAAACTTTTCTTCATTTCAGGCTACATAGTTCAATAGAAACAAAAAAAATGGCGTATGTTAAAGTCGGGCGGGTAGAACTTGTATATACCAATTTTCCAAATCGGTCCTTCTAACCGATTTACCAAATATATTCAGTCAACCCATTTTAATCCAACTTGGTACAGTACCAGGATGGCGGTCGTAGAACCTTTATAATAGCAATTTTGTTCAAAATATATTAAAAAAAAATTATGTACAACGAATTTTGTAAAAAAAATCCATTCTTATTGATCCATTCGCCTTATGGGAGCTTTGAAATAGGCAACCTATAGAACTTTGTACTTGCAAACACTAAAAAAACCTTCAAAGAAGTAAATTTGTTCGTGATATATTAAAAAATAAATCAAAAAAAAAAAAAAAACAAATTTTAAGGAAAAACAAGATTTATCGTATTTGTCCTATAATATTCAACCCGAACTGAGCCGATTTGAGGCAGAGATTGGAAAGATATTTTTAGGATGAATTGAAAATCAAACAAAATACAATCAATTTAGTAATAATATCAAATTTTTCGACCGATTGGCCCTCTATGGGAGATATATTGTATAGTTGACCGATGTGAATGTTAATTTCGATTAACAAAAAAAAAAAAAACAATTTTTTCGGTCGATCAACCCTATGACAAAATTATAAGATATAGAAAACCCATGTTGATAAAATTTGGGCATAATGCTTGAGAAGCTCAAAAAACTACTGATTGTCGAACTCGCTTACAAACACACAAAATTTTTTCGACCGATTGGCCCTCTATGGGAGCTCTGTGATATAGTTAATCGAAGTTGCTCAAATTCGTCATAATGTTTCAGAAGCTATTGATTGCCGAATTCGGTTGCTATATCGTGATGAAGCGTATTATATTCCAAAATTTTTGATATTTTGAAAGTGAAGCGAAGCACCGCTAGGCGGGCTATGTTATATTTCCCGATATCAAAAAGGTTGAATAAACTTACATCCCTTAGATAACGATTTTGTCTGAAAAATTAGTTGCTCTAGCTCTTTCCATCTCTTAATTCTAGGCGTTCGTACGGATAGACAGAAGTACGTGGGTCTATCAACTTCTATGCTCTTCCGTATCATGCTTTCATAACTCTAAAAGTGTTTGCGACTTCTTCCAAGTGTTACAAATATTTTCTTCTTGTATCAACGTAATATAACCTTTGTACCGTCGGGTACTGGGTAAACAAATAATTAGTGTGACCAGATTTTGCTTTTATCGAAACTCTTATGTTTATCGTGATTTTCATTACAATCGATGACATCAAGTTATCGAAGTACGAGCTAAGCAAACCCCAAACAACACAATAATTTCATCAAACCAGCTTTGAGTTAACTGTCAAATTGACTTGGCAACCACATGGGCGAAAACATTTAATTGCTCTACGAATTTAGTTAAGAAAGCATACAGTTCAAAATCGCTAGCAAAAATGTCTAAAGAGGATTTAGGTTCGTCGACTAAAGTTTACGTTGGTAACTTGAGCCGTTCGTCATCCAAGGAGGAGCTCTTCTCGGTGTTTGGCAAATATGGCAAGGTGCGCAGTATTTGGATTGCTAGATCACCGCCAGGATTTGCTTTTGTCGAGTTTGAAAAGCACAAGGAAGCCGTTGCAGCGGTCAAGGGTTTGAATGATACACGTTGCTGTGGTGTTTGGATACGTGTGGATATCTATTCCAAAGGCGGTCATGGGCGTCGCAGTGATTTGCGTTTTGGCACACGCCCGATTGGACGACGTCAGTATGGATTCGAACGTTCGCATGATGATCGTGAACGCGCTCGTGATTATGCACATAGGCGTGAACGTGAGCATGGACGTGAGCGTGGGCGTGACTCTGAACGTGAGCGTGACCGTCATGCTGGATATGCTCGTGAGCGCTCCCATTCGCGTTCCCGACATCGCCCGAATTCGCGCAATCATTATTCACGCAAGAAGCGTGAAGATTCCTGTCCACGTGACAAACAGCGTTAGGAAGCTGGTAAGTACCAATGTCTGGCATGAGCCTGAATGTGGCAGTAATTTCGGGTTTCCTTTCAGCCAATAGAATATAAGTGGAAGACCCCCGTTATCGTGTTGGATTGTGTCGCAAAGAAGCCCGTAGCTGTCATCATAGAATGTGCGCTGCCATTTTGGGTCATGATTGTGTCTTTTCTTGTATTCCATTAAAATAAAATAATACAATTCTGATCAATTTTTCGTGAGGAAGTATAAGATTTCGTTTTTTGGATTCCTAAAAAATTTCGCAAAGCTTTTTGAATGAAACTGGATGCCACTTGAAATTGAAACCTTTCAGAATACTGCTCCCTAAAAGTTCTGCATTTTTTGAGGCTGCATGGGGACGTGAAACATAACTTGGTGAAAGGCGCTTTCAGCACAGCACTGCTACTTTCTCGAGGAAGTTTTGTATATCGAGTCGTTCATCTAATTTCCAAGCTCGCGAATGATGCAGATCTGCAGAGTTTTGACAATAAAAAGTAGTGAAGGTTGACTGTCAATTGGTCGTAGGTTCCAGCGAATACCATGATCTGAGCCAGATTTTTTTAATACAGCGAAGTCGTTACCTATAGATGCAAATTCTTGGAAGTATTTGGCAGAAAACTACAAGTTGCAATTTTCGATTTGACGAAAGACTGTATCGCTAGTCAACATCAAAGCAACCAAGCGTGCCAAACGTAAGCAAAACTTAACGTTCAAGATCAAGGCGTTGGAAAATCCCAAAAATTTGTATGCTGTAAAAATATTAAAAATTTTTGGATTTGGAAATATTTTTTTTTAAATTTATTTTCCAAGCCTACTAGGTTATCGGTATTGCACTTTGTGGTAATGCTGGGTTTACTTTTTTCCTTTTCGAAATGCATCTGCTACAAAGCCAGTATCCCTGTGGTCGCTTTTCCGATTTTTCTTTTTGTTTGTAGATACAGGACTCAGCGAATTCTTTTTTTTTTTTTTGTTAATTTTACCAATAACTGACCCAAATCAGTTGACTATATACTAATTTATCTGCTTGGTAAAGAAGTAAAGAAAGTATTGAAGCAAAGTCTGACTTTTGGGTAATTTACGCAGCAGTTATAGAATAGATTTCCCATTCCCCATTAGAGGTACAACTATGTACAGAGTTTTTCATTTAAAAAAATCTCGAAAGTGAATAATTTCTTAATTTTTCCGTTAATTAAACTACACCATCTCTTATAAATCGGTTTAGCATCTATCCAATTTCAGCAAAATCTCGAATGGATATATATATATGGATATATATACCCATATATAGAAATATCACTTTCTTTCAAGTCTTTCAAGAAGCAGTTCCGAAGTTCCATTCGAAATCTCTCGTCTTTAATTTGAATAACGCCCAATTACTTTGGTTTTGCATAGATCCCAATTTTTTTTTTTTAGCTGAACGAATATTGTTTACTGAGTAGCTCCCAACGATTCTGTAAGTTCTGTTTGTGTTTGGTACGAATCCTGATTCGGACGATGTCCTAACTGAAATAAACATGAAAACTTACAAAAGAAACAACCATTTATTTGACCGTTGTTTTGCGCTAGATGGCGCTGCCGTGCAATCGGTAGATGACGCTAGCAAAAACCTATACGACGTGGTAACAAGTGATTCTCAACAATATTTGCTGCGTATATTTTGCAGAAAATATTTAATGTTTAATATTTATACATTTTGTCAGCTGCTAAAAATCAAGTGACTGATAAACTAAACAAAGTATTATAGTATTTTTCGCCGTCTTATAAAATTTTTGCATAATTTGGCACAGATTTATATGTAATGAATGCAGGCATAAGACTGCGATGACAATTAATAGTTTTTTTTGTCTTTTAAGAAGTCTAATTAAGCTAATGCCCAATTTGTTTAATTAAAATTAAGAACAATTGATTACAATGTGCTACAGGCAATGGATGGATAAATGAAGAATGCGCTTTGTTGAACCAACGCTGCTGCTGTTCCGTCAAGTGTTCGAGTTGGTACAGTTGTGCCGGTCTAAGTGCAGCTGCTCTTGACGGCTTCACTTCGGCATATAAATATTATTTATTTTTAATTTAGGGGAAAATATTAGACAAAACTTATCCGTGATATGTTAATTTTTTTAGAGCTATGCAGTAAGTTACACCTGGGGCTGTCCAGAGACTTGGATGTGGAAGGGAAATAATGAAACAGCAGCAAATGAGCAAATATTAGTGTTGACCAAGTTGGGGTTTTCATGGTTTGCGAATCAATATAAGTTAAGATAGAGATACAGATCGAAACTTTGTTTAGGAGTACGTTAGAGTCAATGAAGCTAAAAAAGAGTTTATGCAGTAATAAAATGTTCTACGTTTATTTGGAGATGGAAATTTTATGAGGCGAAGTTTATGGGAATAGGACGTCAATCGATTGTTGGATCCCAAATTAAAATGCGTAGAGCAAATGTGTGTACACACTGGCAACTACATTGCTGTAAGCTGAAAAACTAACTATGGGTCCCTGTGCATGCTTCAGGAAGACTGAGAAGGTCATTTAAAGTTCCTTTAATGTAACCAAACTGGTCATATAGACTGTAAGTCAACTGTTTATATTCTGTAGTCTAATCTGCGTATATCCTTGGCGCACATATTCATGTTTTATTCTCATCCACCTTCAATCCTATCCTTCAATATATCTTAAAATTAGACGCAAATATATTGCCAAATTGTGAAGTCGGCTGCTTTTAGAATGACACTCCAATTGGTTTTATTTGTGGCACAACAATGATCTTAAAGCAGAAAACAAACGAAACTCAATGTCTTGAGATATTTTAAGAAGAATTACTTTAATTAGCGGCATTCCTATGTCTTCCATTTGTTTGTTTACAAACTATCAATATCTTATTTTTTTTCAACATCTCTCATCTCCGCAACATAGTTGAAGTCTTGTTTACTCATTTACTTATTTTTCGGTTACGCTTATGCTTCTCCTAACGTAAAGCCATGCGATTTCGGGAGTCTACATAGAAGGGAGCTAAGGAAATCTTAAAGAAGACCTTCAAATAGACAATAAATGCATCTTGAAGTTCCAGATATATTCAGAAGAATTGCTTCTAACAGCGTCATTCCTCTAGCTTAGCTTTCTATGCAAACAAAGTTTGCTTTAGTTTACATTATTTAACGCGTAAAAGGCACCAATATCTATTATTTTTTTTACATAATCTCAAAGATTTCAAGAGCTCCACAGTATACAAATGTACTTTAAGGCAATTTATGCATGCCTTTTGCATAAGTTTATACTTCTTCTTATGTAGCCGTGCGAGTCCTAAAAGAATCTAAAGGAAGGCCTTGAAATAAACAACAAATGAACCTTGAAGTCCCAGATATATATAGAAGAATTGCTTTAGTCAGCGGCATGCCTATGTCGTCTCTTTACTCGTAAGAATATTTTGCCTTTATTCATAATATTATTCGTTTAAAAACTAAGGAAATATTTTAATGTTTTTTACATATCTCAAAGATTTCAAGAGCTCAAAATATACAAATATTATTTAAGATAATATATACATGCTACAAGTCGATGTCTTTTTCTCCCTTTCGGATACGTTTTTTACAGGTCTCTACATATAGATGGGTCCTATATCAATCTTAATAAATAATCTCAAGAATTTTAAAGTCTATAGGCGCATAATAAACCTCGAAGTGCCAAATATATTGCAAGGAATTTCCTTAATCAGCATCCTTAATCTCGCAAGAATTTTTTGCCTTCATGTTTATTGTCTCATGTATATTTTTTTTCTTTGCATAATCCCAAAGATTTCAAGAGCTCCACAGTACATACATGTTCTTCTAGGCAATTTATGTATACTGCAAGAAATCTTTTTCTTCCTTGTTTACTTCCTTTCGGATACGTTTATTTTTTTCCTTACGTAGCAATGTGATTACAGCTCTACACATACAGAAGTCTTAAGGAACCTTAAAATGTGCACAAAAAAAAACCTCGAGGTTTTAGATATATTTCTAGGAATTTCTTTAATCAGCCGCATTCCTATGTCATTTCTTTACTTGCAAAAATGTTTTGCCTTCATTGAAAAACCTACAATATCTTTTATTTTTTACATCTGTCAAAGAATTCAGCAGCTCCAGAATATAGAACAATTTATGCCTGCTACAAGTTGAGTATAGTTTCATTTCACTTTCTTCCAAAACTCTTGAGTACACTCTTTCGAATACACCTGTTTCCTCTAAAGGTATTCCATTTCTACATGCCGTCATCGCTAAGACCTCCAACCCACCAAACTATCTTGACCTTATCGTTTTTGCGTTTCCTGTACATCTTTGGAAAATGCCACAGCTTTGCTTACATTAACTTGTCATATGTATTATAAACCTAGAAAATTTAGTATCCAAACGAAATATTTTCGCACAAGTGCAAGTTTGTTCCAATTAAATTAAATTACAAAATTTCTGCTGCTGCTGCAGTTGTCGAAAATCTAAATATTTCAAATAGAATGGCCAGCATATTTATGAAAGAAAGCAAACCCAAAAACTAAAATAAACCGGAAAATGTGGAGCACTCAGCTTGCACTCGCACTTTGTATACAACCAACTGAATGTGAATACACTTATTCCACTATCTCTATTATATACAAAAAAAAAAACAAAAAAACGAAAAACTTATATATAGATTTGACGTAGTTGCCTATAAGTGAAATAAATATAAAGAAAAACAAGATGAAAAACGTACGAAAATTATTGAAAAACAAGCGTGGGAAATGCCAACATGTTTCAAGCGGCCGCTGCCTATGTGCCAAATATAATATTAATATTAATAATAAACAAAATAGATGATTTTATAGCCAAGTGTCAGCATGTATTCGTGCAGCGAGAATTGATTTATGGCAATTTTTAAATTCCATAAAATTTGTACTCTTCTGGGGTATACACTGCGCGAAAAACTGCATAAAAATCATCAACGGAACATGCTTGCATATTATTTTACATTGTTTCTAAATGCATAATTAGTGAGCTGCCAAAAATATAAATAATATCTACTATTTTTATGGGTGGGGGGAATTTCTCTTTCAGACGGACACTTGTCGCACTTCTGTCACAAAACTGTCATACATATTTCTCAACTATATACACACACACCTTGAAGGCCAAACAAAGCGCGGCGTGTATAAATTGTTTTTAAATTTTTATACATAAAACAAATGTATCGTTTCGTTTCTTTTTTTCGTTTAAGATTTTAACAAATATACTTTTAAAATTTCCAAAATGCTATATCTTATATATAGATAAGTTATATCTAAACTGCTGTCCATAAATTTTGCTTTCTAATGGAAAAAACAAAAACACAGGAAATGGTTGGGGGGGTAAAAAAAAACGATCTCAAGTTTAATAAAATTTTCTTTTCAAGTATGATTGATATAGCCAAAGCAGATCTATAGCGCTTGTGATTGACAAGTAGGGTCTGTCTGGATATTGATCAAAACGACGCGACTGTTTTCTGCGAATTGCGCAAATTTTGGTTTAGCTGATATTACTCATACGCCATGTTGTGCACGGAAAGCTAAACAAAACAGCTTTAAGCTGGAAACTGAATCACAGCATTATTATAGCAATTGACTATTAGATCATCTATAGCGCATTTAAATATATTTTATGTGCAATAAAAGTGTAAAATCTTGAAATAATTAGCGAATACACGAGAACGCCATCGCTCGAAGAGCGCTAAAGTTCAGTACGTTAAGTATACGCCTTGTTGTGCCAGTGGAAATAATTTATAAGTTCTATCTCAAGCAAAACAAACATCCACAACGTTATATCTCTCAACGAAATTGTGGAAATTAAGGTACTCGCCTTTACAACATGCCAAGGCAGAGATCGTGAAGAAGATAATGATACTGCCTTGGTCCATGATCGTGTGCGAACTAACATACTTTGTTATTTCAGCGAAATTTATTCTACGCTTCAGGTGTTTTTGGATTAAATCACCTTAGAACCTAGTTGATCTGCAGATTCAAATATTAAAATTTGATAAAGAATATATAAATTCTATGAAATAATTTGGTTAAACTTATTACCGTATAATACTAGAGAGCTAGGTCCAGTCCAAATATTTTTTTATCACTGTAGGATCATCCGCGAAAACCCAAACTATTATATTGTCTTCTTAAATGGAACATTCCGCTGTGAAATTTTACTCCCATAAAATCAGATCGGATAGTTTTGGAAAACAATTTTATTGAGAAGTCAGAAAAAATTAAGAAACAAACTAATTAATTTGGGTGGTCTAGTAAAACATTTAAATAAAATAAAGAAATTAAAAGGGTGTGTAGTATTCATTGTCGGTAAATTGTCTTAGACTGAAAATGTGGGAAGTCCTATATGTCCACCGTCATCCAATTTTCTATTACATGGTGAAAGGTATACAACAAAATGGATCTTTATGCAAAATTCTTAACTTTTCAATGAATCTTATTCAAAGGTGCCAGGTAATTTAAAACAATACACAGTGACAGACATTTATTAAATTAAATGCGAACAGATTTAAAGACTTATATATCAGGTATGGGATTTTTTGGCTAGACACACTATCAAAGCGAGCTGAGCTGTGAAACGCCACATGTAAGTCTCCTATTCACCTCCAAATCAGGAAGAGAAAATGGACTTGGATAGGGCATGCTCTCAGAAAGAACCCTAGCAGCACTGTCCCCAAGAAAACAGACGAGTAGTGTCACTAAAAGCAACTTGGAGACAAACCATTCTTAAAAAACTAGCCCATGTTAGCTTGTCGTGGGATACCGTTAAGCAGACGGCACAAACAGAGTGCGATGGAAAGAAAGCCTTCGTGGAGGCTCTAAGTTCCCATTCTATTTGGGAAAATGAAAAATTCCTAGTTCCAGCAAGCCTTCTTCACTTGGTAATAATGCAAGTTCCCAATATCCAACATTTTTCGATACGAGATAACCCTCGAAGTAGTGACTGGAAATTTTCTCTACACATACTCGATACCATGGAAACATACGGAAATTAAGAATTCCTAAACAAATCCTGATAATATCAAATATTTCACTCTAATCTCCATGAAGCCCAAACTACAATGTACCCATTCGCAATGAGCATGATCTTGACCATCTGCATCTGCAGCCATTTCATTTTGTATTTCTTGTAGAATAGCAATCACTAATGATCCAAAAATATATAATGAAAATTGTCCAGTTTAGAGCTCAGTTAAGACCCAAATCTTAGAAATTGATAACAAAAAAATAATTGATATTTAAAACCCTTGAAATCTTCGAACTTCGTATGTAAACTTTTGATCTTATAGTTCTTGAGAACTACGTAAAATCCTCGAATCTCTATTCTCTGCATGTCTATGCACGAATACTTTTTAGGAATTGTTACCATGATCCATGGATAGCTTAGGTTGAGGACATAGGTCACCTGAATAATGTTATTCCTATAAGAAAAGTTTTTAAAATGGGGAAATATTGCTGAAGAGAAAAACCAATGGGAACCCTTTAGCTCTATTTGGGCACCCTAATTGCTGAATCCGCTATGGACTTCCAGTTGACATAGAAGCGCAATTCGACTAATCCAACATCCGGAGTACAGTTTCTGCTGCTAACAGCTAGTGAAAGTGACCAAACTCTGTTTCCTGCGAAGTCAAACTTCCCTACTTCACCTTTTTACCTACAACAACTTGCAAGTATTTTGCCGGAACCAAATGTGCACCCCCACATATTTCTCACCTGAGCATATCCGCTTCATAGCTGCTCTGCTGCTGTTGTTGCTTCTCCTGTAGCACATGCTGATTGTTGAGCACACTGCCATCTTCGATAATCTCAATGGTTGGCGGCATATTGCGTCCAATGCAGCTATCATCCAAACTACGATGCTTGGGACTGTTGCTGCGACTACGTGCAGCGCCAGCGCCACCTTCGATGTGTATGGGTATAAAATGCACATTGCCAACACTGTTACCGCTGGCCCCATTGATATTGATATTGATCTGCGTATCGTTGGTACTTCCGTTGGTGTGGCAGCCATTGGTGGACTGCGCACTTGCAGAGGAGCCATTAACGCCCGTGCCGCCGGTCGTTGACTCCACAACGACATCGGGCAGGCTAATGCTCTCGATGCACACCAGACGCTCGTTGTATTGGCCGCTAAAATGCTCATCATCGAGTTCGTCGCACTGCAGCAATGTCTCCTCACAGTCCGTTGAGTTGCCATCACGCACGAAGGGTGTGCGCAGCGTTGACGTGGCTGACATGGACGATGTAGTGCTATGGTGAAAGCTGCGAGGTGGTGTGGCGGGTAAATCATTGGGCTGCGAGCTAACCGATGAATGCTGCGAATCATTGTGTCCAATGCCTGAATCTGCATAGCTGCAGCTTAAATTGGAATCACTTTTCAGTGGACTACGACGCTCACTGCTGGCAGATTGACGTTCACACGACTTGCGTGTGGCTTGTGGCGTGTGTGGTGCGGTGCGTGAGTCACGCTCGTTTTCTATATCATCGTCGAGTTCGAGTGCTTCATCGAGCTCATACTCTTCGGCTACCTCTTGTACGTTCTCCAGCTTCATGTGACTAAGGCGCGTCCAGGGACGTCCTAAGCCATTCTGATAGACTGTGGTGGGCACATCCGCTTCAAAGACCTCGTCTTCGAGTGTGTCTATGTGTGCCTCATGCAGCTGCTCGACGGGTGTAATATTGATATTGGCACTGGCAGTGGGCTGCTCGAAATCATAAAACAATTCTTCGCCAGCTTCGATGGGACTTTGTTCACAGCTGCTGCTTTCACTATCATTGCGCTGCTCGTAGCTGCAATCGACGACAGTTATCTTGGGCACCTGCACCTCGCGTGCGCTTCTTTGTATCTGATGTGGTGAACGTTGACGCGCTGGCGCTACGGGCACCTCGGGTGTTATGATCGACTCACGAAACTCACGCGGCGTGCTGGCACGCGATGTATTTGGCGTTGTTGGCGCTGTTGAGGTAGTGCACTGTTCTTGCGGCTTGGCACTTGATTGTCCCATGATTATATCACTAGCGTTGTGGTTGCTGTTGTGGATGGTGCTATTGTTGTTGTTGTTGTTGTTGTGGTTGTTGGTGTAGTCGTGATCGGCAATGCAATTGGCAGCATTGCCGTCTAACAATTTGTCGTGACAAACTTCCGCGTTGCTGGCGAAAGCAACGTGCCGTTCAACGTTTGCCGCTTGAATGAAATCTCTTGGTTCGACGCTATGTGCGCGAACTCTGCTCAACGCTGCCGCTGGCGGCCACTCTTCTCTTTCGCCATTGAGTGTGGTTGCTCCAGTGCGTGTCTCGCACTCTGCTGAATTACTGCGTAACTTGCTGGCATGATGATGAGCAGGAGTGGATGTGTGCTGCTCACGCTCACGATGTTCACGCGGCTGCGAGGCGCTCTGCAGTGCGCTGTGAAAATTCTTTGCGCTATTATTAGACATAGTCATTTGATAACTATTTGTAGAATTGCCAGCGGGGTCGGAGTTCGTTTCAAGGTGTGCTGGGGCAGCCGCTAGCGTTGCGGTTCCCTTGGCCAGCGCCTTGATGATTACGTCGGCGGCGGCTGCCTTAATATGCGCCTCTTTTTGTTGTAATTGCTGTGTAGTTTGTTGATGTTGTTGTGGTTGTGATTGCTGCTGCTGCTGCTTGTGTCGATTATGATTACGTCCACGCGCCATGAAAATATCACTGAGAAAATCGCGACTCTTTTGCAGCGCTCTACGCTTAGTCTTTGGCACTTCAACAACACTGGACTTGTCTTTAACTTTTTCTTTCTCAACACTTGCACTTTGCGTCCTGCCCAGCTGCAGACTGAGATTACCAAGTGATAGACGCGCTTGTCGTTTCTGTTCGTTGCTCGTTGCGTGTTGGCGATAACTCACTGCCAATCCATCATTATTATCGATTCTATCGATCGGCGCTGCTGCTGCAGTTTCGCGAATTTCGCTGTTCACTTTTGCTAGTACTTTGCCAATTAGTTGGCCACCGTCGCTCGCGCCGACTGACTCGTTTGGACTGCCCGCTGTCGCTGCCGTGCGCCCAACACAATTTCGCAGACGTTCATCTTCATTATACGACGTTGTTGTCCTCGTCGTTGTCTCTATGGCTTTGCCCATGTTATTTATAATCGACTGGCAAGAGCTGGCTGAATTGCCATTAGCAGCAGCTGTTTTGGCTAATTTTACACTTGCCCGCTCTTTAGCATCAACTGCCAGTTGATCATCATCTTCATTTTCATCTGCGTCGTCTTGCTCATCACTGCCAAAGTCCTCCAACTCTTCAATGACAGCGCGTCGTGCTGGCCGCTGTGCGGCTTCTCCTGCTAGCTCTTTGCCGCTCTCCAGTCTGCTGAATTGACGATAGCGCTCAGTGCCGCTCTCTTTGGTTTTGTTCTTCTCTCTGGTTGTACTCGCTGTTGCAGTAGTCTCTTCTTCATCGCTTACATCTTGCGTTTTCCTTTGACGCTTTCGTCGCAATAAATTAAACATTTTTGTCAATTTCTTATTTAATTTTAATTTTCATCTAATTGCTGTCTGTTTCTCACTCTCCCGCTCTCACTCGTGCGCTCTCTTTGGCTGTTGCTCGTTCTTCTTCTTATGAATTAAGTTTTCTATTTTTTTTTTTTTTTTTTGCTTCGTTTAGATTTTGCTTATAAACAAATCGTTGTTTTCGTTTAAACAAAAACACAATTCCTATATCTATAGATCTCTAGATGTGCCTCTTGTGTGATTTTGTTGTTTGTGTGGCATGCCGCGCGCGCATTTATAACATCAACCTGTTGAAAAATTAATTTGTATTAGAATAAACAAATTAAAAACAAAAAAATAATAATAAATTAAACAAGAAAGCAATCAATTATGATCGACTTGCATATACACTGCAATGAAGAGAAAATTATTGAACAATTTTAAAGAAATAAACTTAACTTTTACATTTGGCTTGACTTCTATTGGAAAGTATGTTTTATAAAGCTATTGAGATTATGCGACCTAAACATACCCTTTCATCAGCTCAACTATTTTCTATATGTTTACAGTTCTCACGCCTAATTGTTAATTGTTAGGAAAATCTTATATGACTGATATATCTGGAAACTTTCAAGTGAGAACCATGAAATTTTCGTCTGTTTTTCGAACTAGAAATCGAAGATGATTTTCTGCTACTATTATATTAAGAGAACTAAACAATAACGATTTCCTAAAGAATTTTGCTGTAACACATTTTCCAAGTCTAAAAATACCCTAAATTGAAAGAAAATCATTTTTTTTTTGTTCAAAACTGTTTTATCTTCTCCTATATTAAGAGAACAGTCATGATAATATGATACGGATCGTGAAGTTAGTGATGTTCGATAAATGCTTGGCAAAAATTGAGGCTTACAACAAAGTATATCCAAGAGCAGCTTGCTGGTAATTGTACCCAATTGGTTGTAATTCTCTGAAAGCTTAGTCCGAAATTAAACCATAACCCCTATTTGCGTAGTGGAATTCTACTAACAATATTAATACAGATATACCAATGCTCTGACTTACGGGAAATAGGTTTAATTTTCGGTTTTTTTTAAATGAATTAAGACTTTGTTACGTCTTGGATGCTTCAATTTTGTTGGGTTTACTATTTTCGAAAAAATTAAATAACAAGCTTTGAATATGTTAATTTTATGGAAAAAGAGGGGACTTGACATTGCCAAAGTATGAGCTCCGGCTATGCTCTCTATGTGCTGCACCACACATATGTTATATTTCACTCATAGGTACTCTGAGTAAGGGTACAAAAAATTACTTTGGTTTTTTTTTAACTTATGAATCTTGTACAGATCATTGAGATTAATGTCGTATATAGAAATAATACTTAAATTTCACTTCAATCAACTTAACTTAATTGTTGCAGTAATTAGTTTTAATTTTTAGTTATGTTATTTTTCTGGAAACTCACAGTTTTGGTTCGGTTATGAGCCAACAGTTGGTTCGACTTCGTGGGCTGTTCAATGGCAACTGTTTTCTGAGACTTTCAAATTATTTCGCTCAGTTCTGTATAGTTCCATGCGATGACAACGCTGGACAAATATGAGCAACAGCTACAACGACAACAACGACAACAACAACCCGTACACTTGACAAAAAAGTACAGCAACAACATGGCAGCACATGGCATAATTAATTTTAATTGTTGGGTATGGATATATGGCTAGATATATAGATATAGATATTTTCATATTTTTCTATAGTATATAATATAAATTTATGGTAAGCGTCGGCTTAGTCGTGATCATGCGTCATACTCGCATTACTTATAAACAAATCACTTATGAATATTAAGCAAGTTCCATGCGCTGGAATGGAAGCTCCATACTGAGCTGAATATGAAAAGCGATGATGACGCTGCTGTTATTGTAAGTAATTGCTTATAAATTGTCATAAAGTGACAGAAATCCAACTTAAGTTGATTAAAGCTAAATGGGTCAAGCCTAAAATAGTTCTTTTCTAATAAATATGATAAATCTATGGCAGGCGTGTGGATGCGAAATTATAAGTTGGGGGTACAGTTCTGGTATTTGCTGGCGTTGGCCCTTATTTTATTGCCAACCCATCTGTAAAACCACCAGGTATGCAGCTAGTCTCTCCTCCATAAAACATCTTAAGTTCTCCTCTTACAAAAAGTTTAAAATTTTGATTTTTCATAGACTACTATAAGTAGTCCATCTTATTCTTAAAGAATTTGTTACAAAAATTACCTCTTCCGTTCAGCAGAAATGCTAAGCAATTTTATTTTGCTTATTCTAAACGCAAATTATTTTTCGCATTGCTATATTATACAAATATATCTTCCAAAATTAATACTGAAATAGCTGACTTGTTTGCAACCTTTTTCAAGCAAACATATTCTGTTATAGCAAATATTATTGCTCTTTATTATGCCTATAACCTTTTCAAACTATGTTGTGAATCCCAGAATCCACGCGACGAACTTTTTTCAATTTTTGCTGTTCATAAAATTATTCTTCTCTCCTGGCCTTGATGCCACTCCCAGCTGTATTTTAAAACACTGTTCGCACTCCTTCTGTACAACTTTATCTTTTTTTTTAGCACGTCGCCTAAATACTCTTATTTTCTGGCTATCTGAATGAATCCTATATCACATTTTTCCACAAAAAGGTTCCACAACTAATATATCGAACTATTGTGGTCCTCGATTCCTTAAAGTCCTTGAGAAGATTGTTAATTCACATTTGCAAGACTGCTGTAAATGTCGATCTTATTCGACTAATTTTTTAGATCTTGCTTGACTTATGGTTTTTCAGAAAAAAAGGCAAAAATAGAACAAATTATGGTCGTCAGTAGCGTGGTGGCAGTTTGCCTTGGTAGGTGGTTCGATTTCACCCAGCAGCACTGTTGCATTCGCCTAGCACTGACATAGCTAGCAAAAGCAGGCTAATAACCTAAGA
The DNA here is from genome assembly GCA_035046065.1 of Chymomyza procnemis. NCBI lineage: Eukaryota > Metazoa > Arthropoda > Insecta > Diptera > Drosophilidae > Chymomyza > Chymomyza procnemis. The sequence continues at coordinate 4,990,793 of JAWNOJ010000026.1, forward strand.
AAAACGCAATTATTAAAGAGAATGAGACAATAATCCAAAAAATTGAAATTATTTCATTTGTTTTAACTTTATTTTAAATGGAAATATCCAGTTTTTATTAAAAATTAAATTATTGTCAGGTCCTGGTTACATATTTTGAAGCTTGCTTGTCTTATGCAGCGATTTTTCAAATACGCCACCTAGCGAACACTACAGGAAATACACCATATGATGCCGTAGAATAAGATAATGTCACAATTAATTTTGAAAATACAATGGTTGCGAATTAAGAACATAAATATCCATATTGCTATATCTTGTCTTGCAACTTATGTTAAGAAATTGCTAACGCCATCTAGCTGACAACGAAAACAATGATATTCATATTTTAGAGGCATTTTCCTGATGCTGATAACGTTTGAGATATCACAATTTACGTTAAAGTATTTGTAATGATATGATTACCCAAAAAGTAAAGTTTATGATCGTTTTTAGTGATTTCATCATCAATTTTACTATCTATGGGAAGAAATTTTGGTGGGAAATAGAAAGTATTTAAAAATTCTATAATTAGTTTAGTTTGCTGATCATAGCTAGATATGAGGAAGTCCAGAGGTCGAATTTGTACATCGAATTTGTCAATGTAGACACGTGATTGACTATGAAAAAACGCTTATCGAAGTCCAAATGGAAGCGGCGAAGACTTGTATGCACGCGGTATGGTTCCTCGGTAACATTTAGTTCCCAAAATAATACAGCCCGGTCGCTGTTATACCAAGGTGCAGTCTCATAAAAAATATTAAGGTTATTATGGAAATGCTAACTGTTGTCTTGTGGAATTGGTCTTATAAAATTACTTTCTCTAAATAATCGTAGAACATGCCATGGCGTCTGATTTCTGCTGAAGCTCTTACTTGGATTCATTGATTAAAACGCTCTTCCTAACAAAGTTTCTTTTGTCATTACTTCCAGAGTAACACGTAATTTCGATCTCTATTCCTACCATTTTGTAGATCCAATTATACATAATACAATCTTATGCGCTTACTATAATCCCTCCCTTGCAAACGGTATCTTCAAAATATCTCTTTGTCTATCTTAACTCATCTTGATTTATCAAAACGAGCATCTTTGACTAATCACGAACTATGTAACCGCCAACTTGTCGCTGATCTTTTGGTTTCTTTGTTAATAAATGTGTAAACTTTTATGTCTTTCTGTTTTCATCTCTTACATTGTAAATCCAAGTTCCAACCCAGCCCCAGATGTGAGATGGCGATAAGTTGTTAAAAAATTCACCCATCAGGATAGGAATACGTATTAGCTTTTTATCATATTTTCCTCGTTCTAATTTCTAATTTATATTTCTTAATTTTTATGTTGTTTCTTTACAAAGTCAACTGGCCTGAGTTGTACCCCTAAATTAATAATAAAAATTTGTCAAATCTAAAAGCTTCGATTCGGCTTTTTCTTACAGTGTATCGGCCCCGCATGCATTTCGTACTTACTTTGCGTTGACTGACTCACTCTCCTGCACTCAGTACTCACACACTCCAATTTAAGTACAAGAAAAAAGTCGTAAATTTCACAGAGGCAGAGACATGGAGACACAAACACGCCTCAACTACCTCGCTGCGACTCTCACTCTCTCGCCCAACATTTATTTCCCTTGTAAAAGTTCAAATTGCAGATTATGCCAAAAATAAACTAATCACGCTTCCCGTACAACATCATAATCCATAGCAAAAGTGCAACAACATTACGACTCCCAGATCCGCCTTAGGCCAATGGCAGGGAGTCGCGATGATGCTGAAGATGATGACGATGCTGAAGATGATGGCGATGCTGAAGATGATGATGATGATAATGCTGCCGATGATAATGACGCTGCTATTCCTAACTAAGAGGCAGCTTGGATATCTCGCCGCGCACACATCAAACAGTTTCAAGTTCAGGCCACAAAGAGCTCCGTATCCAAATAAACAGACCAATTATAGGCAGCAATAAAAAAAATAAAGAATGGAAACGGCAAGTTTTCCAAGGCAGTAAAAGTGCGCTAAAGATTTCGCTAAAAATAAGTTGAAATGGAAGAAAAAAGATAATAAAAAGAAGACGCCAAATCTGTGCGACTTATGGCTATAATAGGGGCCCTAGAGGCCTTGAGGGGTTAAGTGACGTGCTTGTTGTGTACCGTGTCAAGAAGGGGAAAATACATTGACGTCACCTTAAATAAACACACACTCACACACACTCTCATACACACACACACACGCACGGGCATTAGTTTTTCCTGTTGCATTTGTATTGGTGTGCAGCATTCAATGGCGCATGAAAATTTCGATCTTTGCAAATTTGTGCGCATTTTCACTGCCAATGAATTGAATTTATTTTGGAAGAAAAATAAAAATACAGATAAAAATCAAACGCATTAAATCGTCCAACAAATCGTCTAAAATTGCAGTAAACTATGGGCAACAAAATTTCGCGAAAACGTCAATCCAAATTTAGCGAAAAACCAGATGAAAAGCCAGATGGTTGAGAAGGGGTGGGGGTTTGGCAGCTTTTCTGGCTTGTGTCTGATTTTGGCACGTTTTTCGAGGTAGAAAATTATCGAAACGGAAATGATGCAGCCGCTAATATAATTGAAACAATCTAGCGGCTATATGGAAATTAGCTTGTAAATAAATTTCAACAATGAACGTATCACATTTTAGGGAAATATTTAAGATAATTGAAGATTATTATTAGTTTTTCAAAACAATTATGTATCATAGAAATTTTATTGAGAGTTAACCTTGAGGTCAACGGGTCTATTCTCTGGCTTTATGGTAGAGCGATTACCATAGATAAGGGAATCCATTTATTTATTCAATCGATTGGCGATAGCGAGATAAAAATACAAGATTTTTTTAATGATCCTTTATTATTTACAGAATGATACAAAGGGCATATTGGGGTTCTGCAATTCTAAAATAAAATGTAACACTCAAAAACGAATAGATGGAGAGCCGCCCCTACAAAAGTTGATATAACAATTTCCGAAAGCTAGATCTCAGAGATGGTAAGAGCAATCAAATTCTCATGAAATAGTTATCCGAAGGAATGCAAGTTCATTTTCGTGTTTTAATATGGGAAACATACACCTAAATACAGCCATGTCCGAAAGCTAGATTTCAGAGATGGTAAGAGCAATCAAATTCTCTTAAAATTGTTATCCGTTGGAATACAAGTTTATTTTCGTTTTTTGACATCGGATACAAGATATAGCATGTCCGAAAACTATATCTTCGAGATGTTAAGAGCTTAAGCAACCATCTTTTCATAAAAAACTTATCCAAATGCAGTTTGTTTTCCTTTTTAAATTTAGGGGACAAAAGATATAGCTCACATAGGGGTGTTTTATATTATGTACTAACGTTCTATCTCAGAGATTGTAAGAGCTGAAGCAATCAACTTTTTAAAGAAAACTTATTCAAAGCAATGCAAGTTTATTTTCGATTTTATCGGCGATATATGATATTTCTCCCATAGGAGTGTTTTGTATCATGTCCGAAAGCTAGATCTCCGAAATGGTAAGACCTTCAGCAACCAATTTCTCATATAATACCTATCCGATGCGACGCAAATTTATTTTTGTTATTTTGGTATTGGAGATATATGATATAGTTTCCATGTGGGTGTTTTGAATAAGCGCAAGAAAATCAAGACTTGGATAAATAGTGGGAATACGTGGACTCACGGTGACAAAGTTGTCATTACTGAATGCCAGCAGCTTCAGCAAATCCTCAACCAAGGCATCGGGTTTCTTGTCCAGAACTCCAGAACGCTAAACTCCTGCGTACCGAAACGTACACGCTCATAGAGCTCGCTGAGCGCATGCGCATGGTGACATTTCTTCAGAAATATCGCAGGGAAAGTGACTCTCATCATCGAGCAAATGGCAAATGCCTACAGCTAACTTGGCCGACAAATCTCTAACAGGCAGATTGTCATCGCAAGCCAATGGTGTTCATTCCAGACGCTCAAGAGCGTGCTCTGCATGCTCCAACTTAAAGATATGCTTATGATATGCGTATTGTTGATGTACAGCAAGCAGCTCCACGCTATTCTCTGCCAGATCTTCAAAGCCGAATATGTTCAGCATGCTCATCCGTTGTGCTTCTTATCCTTTTTTGCACTAAATAATTAACGCGTGAGATAAGTCAGTTGAAGAGTTCCGCGTGCAAAGCCTTAGGGAAAGCATCACGTGCATCTTCTGCACAGGGTGTAGGGTGTTATCGAACCACCGATCTTCCGATATCGTGGCGAGTGCGCTACCAATACGCTACCGTCGCCCACAAACGAACGTCGTTTTATTTTAAAAAAAGTTTCATTCTAGGATAAATTATAAAGCAAGTGACAAATTTGTGTTATAAAACTGAAATTTGGCCAATATAGTATAAATTAGTATTTAAAATTGCTGGGGCTCTCTTTGAAACTTCGACCCTCGTCGCTATCTTACAATTTCCCAAAAATAAATGCAATTTGCCATAACTCATCATATCAACTTCTAATACCAGAGGCCACAGCTGAAATCTCTTGATCACATTTTAGGCTTTTTGCCTTAGTTTTCATGCATTTACGATGCTTTTGATCAAAATGAAATGCGTTTTTGTGGCCCACACGCCACATCCATCCACTGACCCAAATACACTTCGCTGCCCCCCCCGTTCAAGTTTACAGCCTTCGCCATCTGCCACAATTTGTTAATTAAGTAAATTTTGTGGCATCTCCAATGTATACAAAAATTTTTATATTATATTTGTTGCCAATTGTTGCACAAGTCCGAGGCAATTTTTATATTCATAAACTTGAAAAGTTTTAACGATTGAAAAAAAGCAGAGCCAGCGAACTAAACTGAAACCCACACATGGGCACCAAAAATTGAATGATAAATTGAAACAATAAATTTTGCACTTGGCCCTGACAGACTGGCCGGCCTATCAGTAGCAGCCAAAAAGGCAGATGAATTTTGATATATAGCCTCAATGAAACTATTATGAGCGAAAATAATTCGAAATATTTAGATAAAATATACGATTTTTTTTTTGTATAAACTGTTTTGCATATATTTTTGTTTTTTTATTATTAGCAGGCATTTAAATGAATAGTATTTAAAATGATATATACAAAAAAAATGAATGTACTAAAATGTTTCGGACGACTAACTTGGGAACAGTGAAGTTTGAATACCCTGAAAAAGGGCTTTGTGCTTAAAGAGTTTTCAGAGCTTTATGACTCCAGCATTTACAAACCATTTCATACAAAATGAATTTTTTTTTCAAAATTGTCAATTGTTTTTGGCATTTTTAGACTGCAGTTGGTCTAGATCGTAATACTTCTAAAAAAAATAATTGAAGTGGGCAGCTTATTTTGTTTGGTTTTTTTAATTTTGCTAATTTTACAAATGATTTCTCTATTAAAAATGTGAGTTTTTTTAAAAAATGATTAAATAATGGTTTTGATTATGCGAAAAAGTTTACACTGTCATAATCAAATAATACACTGAAATTTTGTTTGGCCACAATGTTGCTTAATTTCACATACAACTAAAGTTTAGCATTTGAAAAAATAATATAAAATAAATGAACTATTCCTAAAAAACCGTAAACCGAGGTACGGCTGTATTTCAAAAACGTTTTTCGATATTGAAAATACTTTCTTTCCCTGTTGGAAGTGTTAAATAAACAATTTATATAAGAAGTATCTATTCAATAGCATTGAGTGGACCGAGCTGATTCTGAACTGTCTTGTCCTTAACAAATTTTAGAGCTAGATATATGAACAGATAGTCAAATTTAAGATACTTTCGAAAAAATTTTATTTTGGTTGTGCTGCTAAAAAGTAATTTTCGCTATTTTAAGCAATTATTAAAATAAAGAATATGGAAGTAAACGAAAGTAGAAATTTTAGCACCGGAGAGCTACCTACTTCACCGCAGTTCGATAAATCATAACTCGGAATCGACAGTGATATTTGAATGATATACTAAAAAATATTTTAGCACTAACAAAAGCTTAAGATCAACACTTTTTGAAGTTTTTAAATTAATCTAAGAAAATTTCATAGTTTCTATAGAATTGACTCAAGCGACATTGCAGTTCACAAAAAATTCGCCGCATTAATCTGCACTTTTTTTTATAGAATTTTTAATCAATCTTGACTTTGAAAAATAGTCATATATAGATGCGAAATAATATTAAAACTTGTCGCTCCAATTGTAAAACACAATTGTAAGGCACATGTGACGAGGAATTGTAAACGTCAACTACTCCGTGACGCCATTTTGAATTTATGGTAATCGCTTGTGGGTTCAATAGCTGAACGTTAGCCATTTATTACTATGAAGTGGTAATCCTATAATCTCTTTTAAGAGTTATTAAGTAGCAAATTATTGATTTAGCGTTGTATTTCTGTATTGTTTTCCCTCAACGTTTAATACACCCCCGATCTTGATCATATTTGGTAAAGCGCTTTAAGCTTCAGCGCCTTAAGTCGTCAAAGAAGCTTTATGAAGATGTCAAAGAAGCTGCAGCTTTTTAAGAAGTCGCAGCAGCTGAGTCTTCTAAGAAGACTATGTCATTTGGCTAATGCGATCAAAGCGGATGTGGCTGATTTTCTTAAGTGTCAGGATGCGGATTTCCTATTAGTTACGCTTAGTTCTACTTATCGTATACCCGCCAGCCTATCCACAACAACGCGCTATTTTCTATTATTATTAATATTAATAATAGTCTTTAATGGAACATTAGGTCTTCAAATAATTTCAAATACTTCTTGATTGAGCTGTTTGCAAAACCTAACATAAATCTAATCTAACCAAGGCAATGAGAGAATATTGTGAAAGATTCGCGAACAAACTTTGCTGTAAAAGGTAAGCAAACTAAATTAAAATAAAATGTAATCGATTATATTTCAATTGAAATATTTTAAAAACACTTAAAAACTCTGCATAACATAAATACACCATTTTGGTGCACAGCGATGATTGATGTATCCCACCTCATTGTCTGACATTTACAAAATAGTATTCAACCCAATAGAGACTCCTCTGAAGTGTATCGAAATTTTTTGCCGTGCTTTTTTGTGTCGCACATGTTTGCAATCGAGGTAAACCCACTCGAAAAATTTCTACATAAATATTAACTATATGGAACGCATTAATATTTGGTGAAACTTTTTACATGTTCCGCCACTTGATATTCGTGATGTGAAAAACACTTGAACATTGCTCCAAAAATTACTTTGCATGTGTCAGTTGATTTTTCTTATGCACTGTACAATGTTTCTACGGAGTCTATGCGACAGTCTGCAAAGATCTCGTACAATTCTGTGCGTGAGTGTAGCGCATTCTGGTGTTTTCGTAGCCGCATGCAGCTCGTCTGATACTTTCCCTTTTCGGATTTGCTGTAATGGCGTCGCCGCTGCCATGCGCCCGCCCCCAGGCCGGGAAACTGGCACTGCGCCAGCTGACATTGACTGATGCCGCCAGAGCCAACGAGCCAACGAGCCAGCCAAAGATTTGATTCCATGAGTTTCCGCACTTGGTGGCGTCTCCCACACCACCGGTTTGGGATGCCTAGGTGCCGCTTTTGTCACATTTGTCGCGTTTGGGTTAATGTTTTGCTTTTGACTTTTGTGTTAAGCTCTCTGCCGATGAGTTGTAAAATTCTCTACATTCTCTCAATTTTTTTTTTTTATATAAATAGAGTCGAGTCGGTTCATTTGGTTTGTGGGATGTTCGGAAATTCGCCTCGTTTTGATTATGATTACATTTTTGTGTGTAAAATAACAAAATGAGCTTTATAATATCAAAAATGCTGTGGAGGTCGCATAAATTTTGAAATACGTTTTACAACATTGGAAACTATCAGGGCGTGTGACACTCTGCCTCAAATTATTGCAACATGCCAAAAAGTTAGTTATTGTGAAGGTGTTGATGAAATTAATTGGTCGTGTTGGCTAAGCTAGATAGATTTGGGGGGAGCTTGAGATATATGTGCGGCAAATGCTATATTAATTGGCTAAACTAATTAATGTCTGATAAATGCATTTATTTCCGTAATTGATATTATGAAGGTATGCGAAATTTTTATTTATTATTTTAGAAAATATTGTGATAGAAATAAAAGGGAGAGGACTTTGTTATGGTAGATACGTAGTGTTGTTTGTGTTGGATTTAGAATAGTATTTCGGGGCCTTATGTAGCAGTTCTTAATATAAATATGGAAATATTTTATGTTTATATTTTGATTTTAATTATTGTATTTATGTTCAATATGCTCCCTTGCCAAGGGGTAACCGATTTCGACCAACCTCAAGGAAATGTTTGTCTTTCCGCCAAACTGAATAAAAGCGGTTTTGTGAAAAGTGCTAAAAATACTCAAGCCAATTCTAAGCAGTTAAAAAAAATATGAGCATGTACTTTTTCATATAATCAGAAATCGATCTAGATCAATAATTTTAGCATTTATTCGAACATCAATGGAAGCATTCAAATAAAAATAAGCCGATTTTATGTTAGCTTAGATTCAAAACTCTGGAAAATGTTTCAAGACTTAGTTTGCTTTAAGGAGGAAATTTTTTTATGACGGGAACTTAGCTTGACTTTCGAGCCATATGTTTTTTGGTATGGAAAAATTATTAAAAATGCTAATCGATATATATTTAACTTGAGATATAATAATAGTAAGTAATAATATAATAATAGGTAATAATGCTCAGTATAAACTGTGTTTACTTTTTAGCCCATCTCATTAACTGTCAAAATCGACATTTTGTAGAGATTCAGTCAATATTCCGGCATAATACAACGGAACAAAAGTAGTAAAAGTATTCTCAAAAATTATTGAAGATAAAATTGGAATGCAAGTCGTCGTAGAGCTGATAGTTCATTTAAATGCGATAGTCATTCCCAATTCAAAAGAGATAGTATATTTTTCGCATTCTTTTCATTTCGAACAGCCGAATATGCTAATTTAAGTAAAAAAAATAAATTTATTCCCCTTGACAATGGTCAGCTGCACAAGAGCGGAGCCTGGAAATATCTCTAATATTAGCACTTTCAAGAGAACAGGCACCCACAGCTTGTAGCCTAATTCGAACAGGAAGTCTTTAATTAATTGAGGTTTTCTTAGATAAATATCGTCTATTTATTTGCTAGCAATGCTAGCGCTACCGAACTTAACTTTAACTTTACCGATAAAAATAAAAAATATTTCTCAGCAAAAAATGTGTTAAATTTTAAACCCAAACAAAAATCATTAATTGCCAAATGCGACATTTTGTAAAGGTTCCAACAATATTTGGAAAAAATAGAACTCGGTAATTTAATAAAAATATTCTTAAAAAATATCTAGGAATAAGAATTGATGCAGTCATAGAGGTCGTAAAGCTCACGGTTCATTCGAATGCCATAGTCGTCGCCAATTCGAAATGGAATGAAGAATACCTAAAGTAATAATTTTAAAAATGCTAATTTCAACAAATTTTAAAATAAAAAGACTTGACACTATGGTCATCGCTGCAAAGGCAGCGAATGAATTTTCTGGATTTGCTGTTCGAAGGGAATGGGGACCTACATGGAACTTAATTTCTTTAATATTTGAATGAATTTTTAAATCAACAGAACGGCTTCCTATTTTATTGATTTCAATCTTTCAGAAATGTATACACAAAAATGTATCTATCCTAAAAACATTGTAAAATTGCTTATTTTGAAGAGTTTAACTCTTGATTTGAAGCCAGCTTTGCACTCTCTTCACCATAGTTGACGTTTCAACGTAAACCGAGCTATACTCAGACGTGTATAGGTTGGCATGAAGTCAATAGAATTTGATCCACCAAAGGCGGTGAAGGTAGTTTTCCATTAAATTCTAAAGTGAAGATTATTCAAATGGACTTAGCAACTAAGAAAATTGTGTTTGAAATGCGAGGGTTGTCTTTATATTTCGGGATTAGGTAACAAAAAAAAAATGTTGATCACTGAAAATCGCTTTATTGTTATACAAAATTATCCCCATTAAAATCTATACACTTTGGCATGCGTTTGAGCCTAGCACCTTTGCCACTCTGAGGTATCTCCAAAACCTGCATGCTGAACGCATCAATCTCAAGGTATCGAAACACGTTGGTTTCTTATTTTATTTTTTATGTATAGTAATAAGAAGAAGTCATTCGATGCCAAGTAGTATCATTTGGCGGTTGAATCAATCAAGAATTTGATTGCTCAAGATTGCAGTTGCTTGAGCCGATGTGCGAGAGCTCGCTCGCATTGTCGTGATGAAGATTGATTCGTCTGCGGCGGCTGGTTTTCCCCGATTTCTTAGAAGACATTATTTAAGTTATTGTAAAAAACACAAATAGCGCTCATATGTCAAAACGTTCTGAGTACGTATAACCTCAAAAATGCCAAACCTTAAGATGGAGCAATCCCGAAATATTAAAGGCAATCCTCGTAGAGAGTATGATGTGTTTGACGAAGGGACCCAATAGTAGTAATAGTCTCAGTCATTTCCCTGTTACTGAGCAACCATCCAGCACCCATTCTTAAATTTTTCAAAGACTTAATGCAGCTGGCATGACTCATTAAAGTTAACTTGTATCCTAAGTCTATTTATAAGCCGCTGAAACATGCATTTAAGCAAAGGTAAATAAATATTGTGAAATTTATCCAATCTAATCGCCAATTCATAGTATTTTCCAGTACGCTGAGTCAGCTTTTGAAATTGTTTACTTTGTTTATTTGTTTGAACAATAAAAAAAATACTTACATTATGGATGGACACAATAAAAGCTGGTTACCAATTATATAAATTTTGCTTTGCATTTATTATAAACTAGTACATAAAATTATTTACAAAAAGTGAAAAAAACGACGACAACAAACACACGGTTATTTACTCAACAATTTTAACACTGTTTCAATATTAGTTCACGTAATTGCAAGCGATTATTACTTTATGACTTTATTTATTTTGGGTTTTTTGTTAATATTTTTTCAAAAATGAATTATTAAATACGTTTGAGACTTTATGTAAATACACAACACTGGCACAACAATCGCTGTTATATACAACAATTTTCCAACACTGATTAGTTACTGTTATGCTAAGGCTACTACTACGATCGGCATATGCGGCGTATGCGCAATTGCAATGCATTGCCGTGCCATTTCTATATTTCCTTCACTTGGCCGTGCGACGCGCACGTTCAGACGACTCAACAGATATTTAACGACTGATGAGCAGAGGCAGCGCAACGGCAGCGCAGCGAATTGGCAGCAGAGCTCTGCCGGTAGAGCAGATTTTTCCGTGGGCATCGTCTTCGTTGGCGGCAAATGAGAAAATTTGTCGTGGAGTCAACAACAAATTAACAACAACAACATTGTTATTACAACAACAATAAATGAAGCAGATGAAAACAACAAACATTCAAAAGAATACAAAGCGGCTTCCGTTGTTGGCAATGTGGTTGTTGTCGTTGTCGTTGTTGTTCTAGCCGCTTCTGCCTTGATGTCGATCAGCATGGAAATGACACTCCGCGTCATTTGTATAGATCGCATAAGTTTTTTTCCGCTTGGCTGCTGATGCTAAACTTAAAAGAAAAAACTATAAAAAGTTTTATTGCTTTTGTAAAATTTTTATTGAAATTCTTATTCTTATTTTTAAATCTACCACTTACCAGACTGAGTCATTATAATTTATTGAAGGAAATTTGAGTACTCTATCCCTATTTGGCGTTGAATCGCATCATTCATTTTTCATTCCGTTTCATTAAAAAAAATTGATTTAAGAATATTTTCTTCGTTTTTATCTGGATAATCTGACGGATTAAATAGAAAATCTTGTGAAGAAACTAAAGAATTTCTTGACTTAAACTTAGGTTACGTGATCAGAACTGCAATCCATCCCAAAATCAAAGAATGCGATATATGGGTGCAGCCGTTTTTGAAAAATTATGTGACAGTTTTTTTTTGAAACTGCATCGATGTAGTGCAGGTTTTTTACTATTTTGCTTTTTTTAAGGTAGTAATTGTTGTTCATACTTTAGGCAATCCAGAAAATCACAACTTGTTTGGCGTACAAAAGCAATTTTAAGACTTGTTTGAAGCGTGAACTAAGTTCATTATTACGAGGACAGTTTGGACTCTATTAGGTACCAACACATCGTCTAGAAATAAAGCCAAACCTAGTTTAAATAGTCTTTCACAGCGTCGAATTCTGTTCCAAGTTGATTTTATGGTCTCACCATTTTGAGATGCCCAATTCGCTTTTGTCAAATTCGAGATATAATTTTTGTCACGTTATTGCGGTTTCTGTTTCCGTGACAGATCCTACTAAGAAATTGCACTTAAAGAGACTAAATGTCTCTTGTTAATGCGACAAGTACTTACATACTAGTCACGAATACTATAAAAAATGTATAAAAATAATTTAAATTGTGATTAATTGCTTAAGCTGGGAAGTCCGAAAACAATTTTATGAAACATGCACGAAGTCTCAAAGGTGAAACATAAAATATCTTAAAATCATCTTATCATATTCAGGCAGCAATTTACTTGAATGATAAGTGCGATTTTTCAACAATTCAAGCAATTTTATTTATCATAATTATATTTTATCATAAATCATTAAACCGCTGAAATTATTGTTTCCAATCACAAAAATGACTCTTTTTAATTTTTTCTGCAAATAAAATAGAAAATCGTAGCATTTACTTTTATGTTGATTTGCGATTTGATAGTCGACCTGCTCTAGCTTGCTTTTCATAATACCAACTCTCTAATACAAATCGCAAGTGTGTTTGTCTTTCTAATAAATTTGATCCACAATCAACAATAAAGTGCACTTATTTAATTGCCCCTCATTGTATGTTACTCTATTCACAATGAGCTAAGCATATTGTTGCAAAGAAAATATGGAAAATTTAAAGAAAATTGGAAAATGGTTTAGCTTAATGATGGTGTTAAATAAATAAATAATCAATAAACGCAGATGACCCATAAAGTTATCAGTGTGTTTGTGTAGCTATGTGTCTGTGTGTGTGGTTCACTTTTTTGTATCTTTTTTGGGCAAATGATTTAAGCTTTTTTTATGGGCATATTCTGAGAAAAAAGCGTGCTAAATTTATTGTTTGTTTTGGCCCGCAAACATATGAAGTACATATATATATAGCAAAGTGTTTATTTGATATGTATAAATGCTTATATATATAAATATATAAGTTCGTGTTTGTTTTTGCCAGTGTCAGTCTGGCTTGAAAAGCCGCAGACAGTCATTAATCAAGCGCCAAATTGTGACAATTTATTGTATTGTATTCGTATCTTTATGCAATGTGTGTGTGTATAGATATCTTTGTGTGTATCTGTGTAAGTCTCTGTATGTGTGTATGTGTGTGTGTGTGTGTGTATCTGTGTGCTTGTAATTATGACAATTTGTTATTGCCACGGCATTGTTGATTTTATTGTTTACATTTGCGGTTTTTGCCAAGTTTACAAGTCGATTGTAGCAGGCGCACGCCTTAGCTTAACGATGCTAATTTGATTAATTTGCCACGCGTTTAAACTCACACAGATACGCGTGCAAATATATACACAGATACACACGCACACACACGACATTAATACAGTCACACATTGCGTATACGCAACGTCAAACAGTTTATGAAACATTAATTAATGCTTGTAATTGTCAGCAAGGCATGTTAATTGCACGATGAGCTTTCAATTATCCCGATTGAAACTAAACTGTCAAGCACATTTAGACAAATCTAATATAATTCTTATTTTTTTAATTTAATTTAATTAAATAAATTGCAAGACAAGAGCTATTTGAATCAAGCAATCACAGCCAGATGATGCCCTTAAGACATATGTAAAATTCATTTAGTTATTGAGTTTCAGAGTAGCTGTAGTCTAACTTTTTTGAATAGCTAAAGTTTAGACTTGTAGTCTTCCTAGATCTTGTAGCAATACTAGACATTTGAAGAATTTTTTATTTGTTGTTTTTTAACCAATACAATTTTCAAACTTGTTGTTCAATAATTATTTATTTTACTTCACAAACAGTCTTAAAAGCAAAATATTTAAAGCATTTTTAGTTTCTGTTTGAGGCAACTGTAAGCGATAATGGCTGCGTTCATGTATAAGTGCAGAAATTTGATATTGTTTTTTCAGCAACTTGGGTAAAACTATAATTTTTGTCAAATTTTAAGACAAATTGTTAAATTCCATTTAAAACGAAATGTCTCAACTATAACCTAATAATTAGACTACAACAACCTTATTCACATTCAACGATGTCTTGCTAAATTCAATCTTTAAATCATATTAATATTTCAGCACCTTAAAGAATATGCCAACATTAGGTTCCAAGTTGTATATCGCTGCGTCACAAATCAAAAATGTTGCTAGGTATTTTCTCGTCTTAATACTAATAATACAATCAGATTAGGCATTTACAGCAGCTCATAAAAACATCATCAGAATGCATATAGTTGTACCCTGCATCATTTTTACTTACGGTGTTTCTACAATTTTCGCAAATAATAGAAAACATCCAAAACCATCTGAAAACACACAAAAAAATAATCGGCCATACAAATATCTGTCTTAAAAATATCTCAGATGAATTTCAAATGCTAAAGTATCTATTTGGGTGTCTGACAGTAATCCACATTCCACAGTGATCCACATTTTGCAACGACGTAAAAATTGTCAATTTCTGTCTGCTGATAAAGCTACTCATCATCAGATCATGTGATCTCTACAGTTTTTGCAAATAAACGGGAAAAAATCGTTCATATGCTTTAAAAATAAGTCAGATAATATTGAATGGTTGGAGCATCTTGTCGCATATTTCGCAGTGATCTACATTTTTTTCTTGGCGTAAAAAATTTTGCTTTAAAAATATAAAAAACACCATTTAGATTCTATCAGAATCTATGCAGTTTTTGGGAATAAATGAACAAATTCGAAATCCCAATATTATCTGTCATATATCTATAAATATTTTAGATTCGCTTGGGCGTCTTTTTGCGCCTCTCATATTCGTCCCCATTTTTCACTAGCGTACGAAAACCATCTAGATTCCAACAGATCATGGGGTTTCTAAGGTTTTTAAAAATAAATGGAAGCAACCCAAAATAATCTATCATATGCAAAAGAATATCTCAGATGATCTTGAAATGCTGCAGCTTTTCTTGTTGTCTTGTTAAGAGTCTGGAAGTGATCCATATTTTTCACCGGCGTCTTTCAAATATTTAAAAATCCATTCAGATTTCATTAGATTATAGGGTTTAATAGGCTTTGCATATTTTTTACCGGAATTCCGTTTCAAAAACCAATAGGTTGGCATGGAATCTGAAGATTCCACAAGTGATATCGTCTTCTCGTATTCTTACGCAAGCGCGTGACGTTAAACGTTATTTTTTCTAGTCCTGTAATGACTAAAATTTAAGCAATTTCTTCAAATTTATTTCGATAGAGTGCAATATTAATTTTAAATAAAACCAAATTTCTTATTTGCCAGTAACTTGCGTTCTGAGCGTTTTAGACTGCAATATTATGAATGAACCTGGTGGGATGCTTGCGATTATAAAGCATCGGCCAATCGTCACAAAACTTCCTTATATAACGAAACTTTTCTATATTACTCTCGTCCAAATACCATATTGAAATATTGGCCCTTATCAACACAAAATTGAGTCTGATCAAGAGCACATTCTTCTCTACGCACTATGAGTTTCGACTTGGTAACAATCTTTACAACTGCCTCCTAGACTTCGACCACCACCTTGAATGAACGTGAAAAATGACTTGAGGTACTATTGCTGCATAGACTATTTATTACTCAGCCTTATTGATTCTTCAGATCGTTTTATAAAGTTATTTTTAGATTACCAGAGAGTACTTTATATGTATAAACTATCACCCGACCAAGTTAACTTGGATCGTCTTAATAAAGTTACTTTTACTTTACCATAATGTATTTTATCTGTTGACACATCATTTCGCAATGACATCTTGACCTGTCTCTAGGAACATTGTTTTCCAACTTCACATCATTATCATCTATTGAGTCAATAGTGCAATTTGGCTTCTAAAATGGCTTCTAAAATTTTTTAACTTCCTATTTCATCTTGGTTATTGAAAATCTCAATCTTTGATGTGACTTGATGCATATAGTTAGAAAGTTCACCCACTGGGCTGCCTAGGCAATTTGGTTTACGTCTATACTTTTCCCCGCTCTATTTTTCATTATACTATATATTGATTTTTCTTTTGATTTGGAGATCAACTGCTTAGTGTTGTACCAATCCAATTAAATAAATAAATCGAAAATCAAATTCGCTATTCATCTGGATCATACCACATGCTACTTTGGCATATGCCATATGCGATCTAGATAAAATTTGTAAAAACAATTTTAATGAGCAATTTTTTAAGTTCTGTTTGCAATAACTTTTCTCTCAGCCGCCAGTTAACTTTACATTATTAGTAGTAAACTTAATCTATACTCTAGACAGTAAGAGACTTCAGTAATTAAGAGTGTCTTTGTTATTATTGTAGCTTTGTCTCGCATATGCGTTCCATCGTTACCTTTGCTCATTTTTTCTCAGTGCAGTTCAGTGTCCTCTGATTGTTCAGCCTACACAACTGTCCTGTACGCACATTGCTCAACGATTCACAATATCTTTTCGCCTAAATTACCTAAATATTACCTATTGTCATAAGCTTATTATAAATTATTATAAATTACCATAAAATAACTTTTATCGAACAACAAATCTAAATTTATTTTACAATTTTGCATCCAAACTTCCTCTACTTCAACTCATTTGGTCTATAATCATCAGCTAAGCCAACGATATCTTGTTATCTTGACAAGGTTCATGTTCAGTTATGAACCAAGCTCCAGAGCCTCTTACAGGAAATAGGTTATCCTCCATAGTGCTGCCTCGTCGTCAAAAGCGACTAAATGGGAATTGCAGCCACATAAGTAGTTGAGCTTAAAGCAGTGAATGGAGTTGGAACCTTTTGTGTGGCCAACAAGCGCAATAGGGCGAGGTCTGAGCCCGAATAGGTGTGTAGCACGACGATACGGAATTCCAGGATTGGTATATTGTATGAATAGGACGAATGACGACGATAGAACTTCAATTGATATCTATGCTTATCTCATACGCAAGTTATGTGTTCCTAAGGAAAATTTTTGCCAAATCTATGAGCCTGCTGGTCAATAACAACTTGACTCAGCGAAAACTCTGATAACTGACAACTTATGTTTCGGATAATATAACAAGCTCAAATAAGTTGCAGTCAGCTGCTTGGTTCAACAGTTCCTCATCCCAAATCAAGCATACGCACTGTTACCTGAGTCATTTTAAAGTCAAATATAACTTATCGCTTTTTTTCCAAAGATTTATCTTTAGTTTATTGTTTATTTTTAAACTTTAAATTAACTTCGTTGCCCTTCCACAACAGATCCCCCGCACAACTGTCACCAACAGCTTCTCATTTTATTCATTTTTTTTCACTTTACGCCCATGCCCCCACACCCCGCTTCAGTTAACCACAACCGCAATATGCCTGCGTTTGCTTAAATTCTATCTGGAACTGAAAATGTTCACGAAATATTTAATAAATAAATCTGATTATGCGGCCGATGTCTGCAACTAGTTTGTGTTCATATTAGAAAGACCGCAATTTGTATTGTAGCTGCACACACACACACATACACATACACACGTAGCGCATAGATACATGCACACACTGACAACTAGATACTTGCATATGCATGCATTTATATATATATGTATATGCGTGTGCCTGCATTTGTATTTGTGTTTTTTCCAATTTCCATTGCTGACAGTTGCCAAACGCGCGCTAAATATTATTTATAATAGAATTTATGTCCCAGCCTTCTATGCAAATGGCAGCCTGTCGCATGCGCTCCAGTTTTTTTTTTTTTTTCATTTCAAGCCGCCTGCCCCTTTCGCCTTTCGACCGACCGCCCAACCATTGTAGGCACTTGCTTTCAGCCATTAAATTGGGGCCAAAATGTGACCACAGCATTCGCCATTATAATGAACCATTTTTGTGGCTGCGCCCGTAGCCAAATAATATTCCAAAAAACCAACAAAAAAAAAAATGTGTAGAGAAAATATACGTCTTTTTGAAGTTTCATCCATGTCCATGAATATTTCATAAATTGAAAACGAAATTGAAAATGGCATTGCACAAACAATATTTGACATTATATTAAAATTAAGTCATAAATTGGGCGGTCAGTTGTGATACAATACACAAAAATATCAAAAGTTTGGGGGGGGGGGGGGCCAACTGCTCTATAGGGCTTCCAGTGGGTTGGTAGTATTGTGCCCTCAGGCGTTAAAATTTTCATGTGCCACACAAATCTCAATGGCATTTGTTTCATCGCGCGCATTTTCACACATATATGCGTGAGTGTAGGTGTGGGCAGGTGTGTGCGTAGGTGTGTGCGTCGGTGTGTGAGCTTTCAGACATGGCAACAAAATGGCCGCTGGCGGCATGTGTCAACAGCTGTGCATGTCTGCGCTGGTGTGTGTGTGTATGTGTGTGTATCTGTGTGTGCCTTGTTGCATTGCGCATAATTTTTGGCAGTTGCTTGCTGAATTTTCGCACTCCTGAAAAGGCACACACAAAAAAAAAACAGAATAACAATGATGTACAGCTAATTGCGGTAAGTCGAAATAGAGATGCTCTTACCAGAAGTACTTACGAAGCAGCTAAGCAATAGGGTGCGGGTCAACTAATTTGAATTATTCGCCTACAAAGTGAATTCTCAAGTTTTCAAATCTTATGTTAAAAAGTCTGAAATTTTAGTCATGATTAAGAGAGGTATGTCTTACTAGGGTCATATTGCACATATTTACAAAATTCGACACAACTAAAGATCATTTTAAGCTACGCTAAATCATTCAATATATATATATATATATATATATATATATATATATACTTTCGCAAATGAAACCGGATTTACTATGTTTAATTAAAAAAGGTGGACACATTCTTTTTTACCAATAATGACTTTGTTGAACCCATTCATCATATTCGCCTTGAAAACTTTTGTTTGGACACATGGCCTGCTAATATTTTATTATTTAAGTAATGTTTTATTTAACATAACATGAGATATGCTTGAAATATAAAAAACCAGAAAAATTAAGCTTTTTTCTAAAGCCGCTGAAGGGCGCCTATTTAAAGTCGAAACCTTTGTCGAAGCGGCAGTCACTTACACAGGCATTCTCTTCATTTATATCGCTAAAGTCGAAGTTGCGATCCACGATCAAGTTGTCACGTATCACATATATACAAAAATTAGAATTTAATATTTGTTAACTTCAACGTCTAATTGTTTTGTTTTTGAAATCCAATATATATGCAAAATAAACCGAAATTACTTACCGAATTACTTATTGAAACACTTCAGGACATGCCGAAAAATGTCTTAAAGCATCAGTGTTGGGATTTTTACGATATACCACGTAGAAAAAGGAATATCGTTTCAAGATTACATCGTAAATATATATGGAGCGAATCTAATGAGTCAACTTCTGTGATGACTATTTTTTTGATTGCTCATTGAGTAGCCATTTCCATTTGACCAATTTCATAGTATGATAATGTTATTATCAAACAAAAAACTATTGGCTATTTTTTTTAAAAATTGTGAAATTGGCTAAAATACGTTTGGATATATTTTGCTTTGAAACACGCTTAAGTGCTTAAAACCTGATTTAAAGTGCTTTGCAAATATTAATTATGTTTTAAAAAAGTCAACTTTTTGTATGATTCGAATAAAGTAATTTAATAGCGAAACCTGCCTTAAGACGAATGCTATCAAGCAACAGCTACGATGCTTTGGCAACCGATGTCTTAGACGCATAGGCGGTGTATTCTGGCTTAGTCGAATGTCTAATGTGCGATTATGGAAGTTAACTGAACAAAAAGGTTAAAAATTGACATCAATAGACGAAAATATAGATGGCTAAGACATACACTTCGCAAAATCCAGCAAAGATTTGCACACGCCGCCCCCATTGGTAAAAGACGCAGGGGGCGTCCTAGGACTACCGAATCCTAAAAGTCGTTAAATGAATTAAAATATTTAGTTTAGAATAGACAAAATTGGAGTTTGATATATAGATAGGCTAAGTTCTCAAAATAACCTTTTGTTATAATAAAATCATATTAATAATTATAAATAAAATAAAGTAGAAATGCAAAAGATAATTTTCGGATTGTTTTTTATATTAATATAGATTATAAGCTGTATCCAACCTTACATCTTTGCATATGTGTATGATTAATGAAAGCAACAACATTGAGCATTTCAATATTCTTCAATAAAAAAATTATTGTTTCTAAATCACACAGTAAACTGAGAAACTATTTACTTATAGAAAGCGATCCAAAATGTTTTCAGTTAAAAAAAACTCTATGTGATGATTGATGAATTTGAAGTATTTGAGTGGCTTTTATCCAAAAAGCCAAAATTTTTAAATTGATTTCTATTATAAGCTATATACGTTCTTACAGCCTTAGTTGATGAAGTAGTATATTTTTAATGTTAAGAATATACTTGAGGATTTAAATAATCTTTGAGAAAAAATGTATGACTTATTTCTTTTTAAACTTATATACTCTTCACGAATTAAGAGCTACAATAAATTTTCTCAATTAAAAAACCCTCTATATGAAGAGTTTGAAATTGTAGAATTTGAATGCCCTTATCCATGTAACGCAATTTTTTTACGACTTGAGAATGAATTCGAGTTATTTTTTTTAACTGCTGCCATACTTTTTACAATTTTGTTAAGAAATTTTAATGCACTTTTAATGTCCTGCCAAATGGCATATAACCCGGGCGAGTGTATATAAAAACCGAGCCAAGCTACACAAAAAAAAAACGCAACAACAAAACCCAAAAAGTCAATTTAATTACAACACGCGCATTTAAATTTAAATCAAATGTTAGCATGTGTGCGTGGGTGAGTGTTGAAGTGTGTGTAGGTGTGTGGGTGTATCTGAGTGTATGCTCATATTGACGTTGTATGCGCAATGTCATTGGGGCGTATGCGTAATAAAAAGCTTTAAATGCGCTTTAAAAGTTTTGTATGCGTTTTTTGGGTGTAAAATGTGTGTAACGCTGTGTGGTGGTGTTTGTGAGTATCTGTGTGTGAGTATCTGTGTGTATCTGTGTATGAGTATCTTTGTGTGTGTATTAAATAGTTCACATGGCCAACTAAACGGAAACTGGCGGCACATGCCGCACACAACATACGCACACACACACACACACACACTCAAAGATACACTCTCACACACACATGCACACACTCACATAGATACATATAGGCTAGTGTTGGTTAGTGTGCCAGCAGCGCCACAAAGTATGCTACAGGATATTTTCAGTTTCATGCGCGCTTCCTTCGAATTGAGGCGGGGCAGGGACTTCGCTCTTTTACATTTATTACATGCACACTGTCCTTGCTAACGGCTTTTGGTGGCTGCAACGGCTGTGGCAAGCATATATAGCACATAGGCTGCCCAACTGCCTGCCAACCTCCTGCCATCCACTAAGCTGCATTGACCAGAGCGCCGCTGCCTTGTCTGGCAAAAAAAAAAAATAGAATTGTTTATTTGCTTTCGCTGCTTTTGCAGTTTTTTCTTCACTTTACTTTTCTCGTTGTTGCTGCCTTGCTGCACTTGCTTTCCTTCTTAACGTTGGGTTTTTCTTATTTAAAACTATTTTATGTGCCGCCTCAACCAGCATAAAGTTTTTTTTTTTTGCTTTGCTTTCTAGCCCGAGCAATTGGAGTGTGAAACGTTTTCACTTCCGTGTGTTGCAAGTTGCTTGCTGCTGTTGTTGTTGTTGTCGTTGTGGTTGCAGCTACAACTTGTGCAACACTTTTCTTAACATTCACATAAAGTTTAGTCGATTTTGCTGCTGGCCAAAATCCCATTTGCCGCTGAATTGTGTGCACACATTGAATTTGTTAGCTTAAGCTGCAGGAATTTATACATTTGCAGTTGTAGCTGTGTAGGTAGCTGTGTATCTGTGTAAGTGCAGCAAGGATATTGATATTTATTTGAGACTATTTTCGGCGATAATCATTTTGTGCGCTTAGCAGCAGTGCTGCAAGGTAATTGAATTGAGTCGAAAAGTGCTGCATACTTTGGGGCGCTGCTTCAAAAATTTAAACCAAATCCCCAAGTTAATGATGTTTGCGGCTTGCATTTGTCAGTGTGCGTGTGTATGTGTGTGCCTGCGCACTGTGGCATAGGGCTGACTGTGGCATGCACAATTGTGACACAATTATGCCACATGCAATGACATTTATGTGACCAAGTGCAAGCAACCATACAACAATCAGAACGTCAACAGCCAACAGCCACATTTCGCTGCAAATTCTCAAGTGTTGCCGCCACACACTTACAAAGAGTTTATACAATTTGTTCAAATGCCATAGATTGCCAGAAAAAAATTTAAACAAAATGTATTTTGTCAATTGGCAATCGTTTATTAAATGTTTTAGAGCTTTAAATACACGTTTTTCTGTTTAAGAGTAAATATTGTGAAATAAACTTTTAAACAATGGACAGCATATTCAAAATGAATCTTAAATTTGTTACTATGATGGAAGTGATGTAATATTTTTAGAAATCTTCTCTATTCGGCAGAGACACAAGGGAAAAAATCTTTAGCGCATAATTGACATCAATAAAATAAATGAGATCTAAACTATTTTGAAAGGTCGATAAAGATTTATATTTTAATAATTTTTGAAAATTACGTACATATATATATAAGGATACCATAAAAGACAAACTTATTTGACTCTGGTTTTTCAAATTTTTATTTGTATAAAGAGTGCTATTTTTTTGTGTTATTAGTGAGTTGCATCGCGAGCACAATTGTAACTGCTTCTTCTATCATATAGACTATCTCTGAGTAAAATGCTAGCTATAAAGTTTAGTAGTGGGCCTTTCTTTATATTGTGTAGCTCACTATCCTGTATTATATGACATTTTATGATCTTGCTTTCCTCTTTTGTGCATTAGCGCCGGGCGGGCTTTGAATGTATGCCTCGTAGTTTCGTCAGTTTTGAATTTGAAAATTTGTCTTCGAAATCAAAATAAAAAACCAAGTTACTTGTCACATTTTTGTACTTTTTTAAATTAAATTTTTAAGGATTCTTCAATTGGTGTTATTAATTTTTTTTTTGGATAAGTAACTATCAAAAGTTTGAAAGAACCTTTAAAGTTTTTTGCAACCGAACTAAAGTTGTATACATATAATTCGCTGGAGACGATTAAACTTATAGTAAGCATTTCTGAGAAATTCCTATTTCTTCTTTAATAAATAGCTATGCGAATTCTTCGATCGCAATATCCAGTATATCTCACTATTATATAGTCTGTAATTCCGACATAGGCTCTAAATGTTATATTTGCGCATATAGCTTCATAGCCAATAAAAAAAGGTTTAATTTATAAATATTTAATGTAAATTGTATATCTGAAATTTTTTTGTTCCCCAGCCAGTTTGGACAAAAGATATCTCTATATCAAACACTAAAATTTAACTATTTCTGGGAAATTATTTATCACATTTCGTATTTTAATGAATACACTATAAACGGTTCTGAATTCTG
This sequence comes from Chymomyza procnemis, assembly GCA_035046065.1. NCBI lineage: Eukaryota > Metazoa > Arthropoda > Insecta > Diptera > Drosophilidae > Chymomyza > Chymomyza procnemis. The sequence continues at coordinate 5,014,514 of JAWNOJ010000026.1, forward strand.
GGTTCCGAGAGAATTTTGCTTTTGGCAATCAAGCAAGTTATTGAGTGTAACCCTAATTCATAAAAATGCTTTGTCAAATCATTTTGATTTTCAGTTTTTAGCTCTGCGTCAACATATAATAAAACAATTTTATTCTGCCGCTTGTTTTTTGGATTTAAAACGTAGCCAGTCCAGTCAAATTGTCCAGGAAGCTCCTACTTAATTATGTGCAGGATTGTTGAATAGTAAGCGCCCTTGAGAATTACTCTTAATTTGAGCTTGCTATATGGTAAACGTGAAATTTCTGCTCAAGTGCTGCGATTTGCTTACAATATATAAAAATATATCTATATACCACGCAGTTTCGACATCAATTCATTCATTTTCGTTTTTTTTTTTCTGAATAAAAGACTTCTATGTAATGAAACTCGCATCTGGCTAATCACCAGTTCGATCGAAAAACTCAACAGATTGCAGAAACCAACATAAGAGAATAAAACATAAACGGCTCCCCAAATTCGATGAGGTCCATAGGCATTTCAAAAACGGACACGAATAGGACATTGGAACGTTAGAACCCTAAAGGAACCATCAAGATTAGCACAGTTAGAGGAAGAAATGGAGAAACTGCAGATAGCGATAGCTGGCATCCATCCACAAGGCAATAGACGGATCGGCAGACCAAAGGCAACCTGGAGAAGATCCATCCTCCAAGAACTGACCCAGGCGAACACAACATGGGACAGAGCTAAACAGACGGCGCAAATTAGGGTTCGATGGATGGCTCTTGTAGAGGCCCTAAGTTCCCAAGCGGAATAATAAGGAAAAAAAAAAATATGTAATGAAACATTTTAAAGGATTACATGTAATATTACGAGTCAGCATATTTCTAGTTAATAGAAGACAATTCCCACTTGGAAAATTCTTAGCTAAAAGTGCGCTCAATGATTCGAAAATTTGTGCCGAGTCTTTACCCCAAAGTTCAAGTGAATTTTTATTCAAATCGTTCAAGATCTTATCACTAAAGGAACTGCTTTACTATATCTTCAACCGACTTCGTATTGCAGCGAAACAATTAAACACATTTTCTAGTTATTTTAGGGTATACAATTAGGCTAAAGCTTATAGATTACCTATAACTGTGCAAAGTACTTGAAGGGAGATTGGTTTTTATTTTTATTAATAAAAATATTCTCAAAAAACAATAACAAAGCTCAACCTACAAGCTCAACTTTTATAGAGTATCCCATCAACGGCTAGCTTGCATGTCACTGCCACCATGCCTGGCTTCCTTGGCAGCTGCAACTGTTTTTGTCTATGAGTTATGAACGTTCCCTATTGCATGCAACGTTGACACATTTAAATGTGTGATAAATGAAGCATGCCAAGCCAGTGTCACGATAAACTACACGATACAGTCACGACTCACTCACGAAACACTCATCATTGATAAAGACTGTCGCCGCTTTAAGTGTCAGCTTTAATGCTGAGCTCAGCCTTTTTGAAAGACTGCCGCAAAAATACACACACACACACACACAAACAGAAAGAGATTGAGTGAGAGAAGAAAGCACAGAGAAAGTGTGAGTTTATGTGTGTGTGGCTGTTTGCGTGAAAGACAGTCAAATGAAATAAAATGCTTAAATGCAATAAAATAACAACTTAACACCTTGACGCAAATAGTAGTAAAGAGTAAAGAATAGAGAGAGTGTGGAAAACAGCAGCAGCTGGAGTAGGAGTAGCCGGAGTCGCACCGAGAACACAGAGCTGGCATAAAGGGAACTAAACAAATGCGCAGGCAAATGCAAAAAGCAAAACGTAAGCGTAGACTAAGCCGATTATAACACGAAAGTAACTCCTCTTTCTCCCTCTCTCTCGCTCTCTCTCAAGAGCTACACAAATGAGTGGAAGTGGGCGGAACAGTTACGAATTTGAGATCTAGTGCGGGGGCAGCGAGACGCTGTCAGAGACTGGCAGGAAGTGCGTGGCAGGCAGACACAGACAGGCAATGAATTATCGCACTACAAGGAGCGCCTCCCGCACGACTATAACACTAAGACGGGCATGAGCATGGAAATCAGACAGTACCGGAGTCAGAGTCGAGACAAAAGTGTTGTAAAAAATGTACTACTATTAATTTCCCTGCATATCTTATTGTATCTTCATAAACACAAGGATACAAATGCACACACACACACACACGCATACACACGGAGATACAAAAGACGATGATGCTCCATCTTTTGGGAAACTGCTTTTGGTGTTGGCTTAGTGCTAAGAGATTTCTAATTCAGTTGAGCAGAAATAAATTACTTACCGTAATTGTTTGCCATATAAAACTCAGTGTAGCAAGCCGTAAAGCGTGCAAATCGAGACAGTTGTTTTTCTTCGCTTTTTTGTTTTATTTGAGATAGCACGATAATACACTATCGATAAGGAGTGCAAGGAGCTTTTGTTGGTAGTAAGTGTTCCATCAACAATACAAAGTGTCTAGGCAATTAGCAGGAGATGGTTGAAAAAACGTTGATTTTGATTGAGAAAATATATTAAATTCACGGTTTACTTTTGTTTTTCAGTAGATCTAGAGTTCGAAGATGTCTGAAGTCGTTACGGCTGTGTCAAAATATAATTTATTGCAAAAATATGACTTATCTCAACTTAAAGTGAGTATTATTTTAAGTTAAGAGTAGTAGTGTCAAAGTTGTGGGCCTCAATAGGCTACAAGCTGCAGGTGGCTGTTCTCTTCGAACAGCTATTATGAGAGATGCGCCTTTGGAGTGACGACCACACTCAAGGGGAATCAATTTATTCACTAATAATTTTTATTGGTGTCAAAGTAAGCTAAATCGGTAATCACAATTACTTTATATTTAAAAGTTTACAGCCTTCTATAGAGACATTCTTATCAAAACGACGATTAACGACAGTCATCTTTCCAAGTCGATCATCCCAAAAAAGCATCTATACAGTCTACAATAAGCTGCAGTATCTTGAAGAACCACTTGTTGACCACCTTGTATACCGATTTAAGCTTCATAGGTGTCTGAATACAATGTGTGTTGCTTCTAATAGTATCTTTTGGATCCTCAAGCGATAACTTTTCGAAGCTGATTCCGTGAGTTGTGTAGCGGGTCGGCATCAGATTGTTATAGTTCAAGATGCTGAAAAAAGGCATAATTTTGGACTACTTCTTCAACTGGTTCTTGACCATTTTCTGGGCGTACTTGCGTGGCTATCTAACGATACTGCCAAAGAGTTCATGACAGAAAATGATTTCTCGTCGTCAGTGGTCTTGACAATAGCGGCTTTACGGCCAGCGTAGCATCCAAGACGATTACGATTTGGCACTGTTTCATTATTTTCCTGAGCTTGAAAAGAGGTCTATTCGCTGATTGAAAAACAAACCTATTTAATCTAAGTCAAAAACAGTAGACTGCCTATGCTTTGTGAAATCCGTTCTTACTGAAAGACTGTCCTTGAATTAAAATAAAATACTTAGGTGGAAAAGCCTTAATCGATGTACATCAAGCAGCTAACAACGAATTCTAACAAGATGAGCAATTAAATGTAGAGGGTTTTTTTTTAAGGTATAGAACCTTAAGTTGGCATTACTGTTCAAGATGGCGACCGATTTAACAGCTGATTTATTCTCGGTTTGGTTTGGCAATTCATCATAAATAGACTCAAGGGTCCAAAAGTTTCTCTTTTTTGGATTTTTTAACATTGTTTTCTTCACAAATTTCTTCACAAATTCGAATTATAACGTTTTGGGTTTTTTTCTTAAATATATGGAAATAGAACTCAGCAATTTCTTAAAATATAAAGGGAAAATATTTACATAAGTTCACCGACTATGCTGAATTACTGAAGGCGTAGAAAATAAAGATATTGATATTTCCAATAGAGGCCTTCAATCAAATTGACGAATGGGATGACTAAATAAGAATAATATGTGAAGAAATCCCATCAGTTAGTTTTTAGAAGAAAAACTTATCATTTTTTTTCTACGAAACTAAAATAAGTTCTTAAAGTGAAAGCAGAAGATCCACATAGGTACTGATTGATAGAGTATCCAAAAGTCATGACTATGTAATGACAACAGCTAAATAGTTATTCTATTCGTTCTGCTGTCTGAGGTAAGCTTTGTAAGTCGTCTCTGAATTCAGATATTATTAAAACTTTGTTTTTTTTTTTATTAAAAATATCTTAAAAAAAATTAATATGCTGAACTCTTTAACAAAGCAAAGTTATGTTAACTTTTATTTTATTGTTAATATTTAAAACATACTACATATGCGTATGTGTGACAGTTGTTTATTTTTAATTTATTTACTGCGCACTTAAAGTTGACATACGCAAAATGAATGCCTTTTACGTTTTGGTATTTTATTAAAAAAAAAAAAGATAAATTCTGCAAAGACAAGCAAAAATTTGCAACGTTTACAATTTTTAATTATTTTTTAATGAGCTACAGACACAAAAAAAATGATAATAAAGTAAAAAACTCGTTTTGTTTCCTTTTGTATTTTATTTATATTTTGTAAATGTTTCTTTCTTTCATTAATTTATGCATATTTAAAAATGAATTTATGGCGTGTAATTTTAATATGGCCCGCCAGCCCATAAGTATGCAATGGTAATTTTCACTTTCAGAGTTATCTTGATAAAGTGTTGCTATTTTTATGGCCATTGGTGTTATTGTTTTATTTTTTTTTTAATTTTATTTTTATTAAAATAGTGAATGCAATAAACGCGCCTTTTAAATTAAGCTGATACCTGTAGATAAATCAGATAGTCATGATTATGGTTATGGTCATCATTATGGTAGAGGGAGAGAGAGAGAGACTTTAAGCGTAAATTATTGCAATTGTGGAATGTTTGTTTCGGCTACAGTTGCTACTTTAAGGCTGGAGATGTCAGGACATTAAAACTACTTAATGTCAGAGGTATAATCTCAGAGGCCCGCTACTCGCATTCCATACTGCTTTATTTGGTGGATCATCATAAGATTTACTTTACTCCAATAGTCACTATTGCAACTGATATGAGTTTATGAGGCCCTTATATTTGTGCTTGGGCAGCAATTGTGTCTCGGAAGGGGTGTTCGAAATATAAATTCTGCAGACGCATTCGGATTGAGGACGAATATCGCATCCGAGCGAACTGTGATCTGTATAAGCTCTACAATGACATAGATGTCGTCCAGCGTATTATGGCACAATATCTGCGTTGAGTCAGCTGTGTCGTTCGTATGCACGAAGCGAAAAAAGTATTCGATGCGAAAGTCAACGAAGGAAGACAGAGGGTAGGACCATAGCTTAGATGGAAAGACCAAATGGAGAAGGACCCACCTACGCTTGGAGTGTCCAATTGAAGAAGGCTAGCGCAAAACAGAGACGTCTGGCGAGGGTTACTTAGGTTGGCTGTAAACCGATAACGGGTCGTCATGGTCATATAAAGTAAAGTTAGTAATATTTATCATTGGTTTAGCATGTCAATAATATGCAGTCGAGTTCGCCGTATTAAGTTCCTCGTAGGTCTATGCGGATGGGCATGTAATTTGCTGCGATATTTTTCCATTTGCTGGGCTATTTCATCTCCGAAGGCCGTATTCCTACATTTTATTATTTAATCTCTGACAGGAAGTTTAAAAAAGTTCCCTCTCTCATAGAAGCCCTCGTAACCATTGGGCAAAAAGTGAGATGTTTGATTTTCACAAGCCTCTCTTGAATCCCAATTGTTTGCCATGGACTGGAACAGCTGGTAATCACTTGATGCCAAATCTGCAACTTCGGGTAAGTTACTATCGATATTTGTCGCCTGGAGTTGTACTGGTGAAACACAATTCCTCTTCTTTTGGCCAAAGTTGGTCATAATTTCTTTTCTAGTGGCCGAGGCTGGCCGCTTCTGGGCGATTGCTTCCCTCAGACGGTCAAATTCACGTATAGGCAGCTCATAGTAGATAATTCGCTGATAATCTCAACAAATATGCGGCATACCTTTCAGAGCGTTAATTTTGACTGGCTTGATGTTTTCGTAAGTGATTCACTGACTTTATGGCCAGGCTTCAGAAATTACTCGATTTTTTTGCGATTCAAAAGCGATTCGTAAATGGAAATTCGGTCCATGATGTTTTTTGCGTTAACTCACGTGGCACCCATACATTGAGCTTCTTTTCGTATTCAAATGATTCCATAAGATTTTCTGTAGCTCTTCGGCAATGGAAACAATGTTTATATCGGACTCCCAAATGTTCATGTTTTAATGGACATTTTCGACAGTTGGCTTTTCTTCCATAATGCGTGGTGCATCTTTGACATCGGTACTTACCAGAACGGAATCCACGAAACCAAAGTTGTGAGTATTTGGCTTTGAACTTTCGCTATTCAAACTTTCAGCCGCGTGGCTTGCGTGGCTTCTTTGCACTTATCGAAGAAAAATGTAGCGAATTTTCTCTTTGCTAGTGTCCATCTTTGACGCATGCTCAAGCAAAACTGAATCAACCAAGCTCAAAATTATCCGACAAATTTTTTTGCTCGAAATGTCTTCTTTCTAACGCCATCTTTCGAAAACCGATTAAACTTATACAACGCGAGATATAAATGAATTGCGGGTTCTATCAGGAAAAATTATGTATTTCCACACAAGGAAGATGTTTAGTAACACCGAATATTTGGCAAGCGTACTTCATTCATTGTCATTATCTAGCAGACTGCTAAGTCGAGCACCTTCTTTTTTTAGGCTTATCTTCAAGTCGCCGTTTTTGACCAGACTTGAATTTATAGTCAGCTAACTTTATGACGTAAAAAGCACATTATTAAGCTGAACAATAGCAGCAAAGCTCTTTATGCAGCCAGACATCATTTTACTGCCCATTTTCTGCAAAACTCCTTTATGTTACCAAAAAAAACAAACCACTACCGCATCGCATCAGAAAGCTGCTGCTTATATCGCTTTAAAATGCACCTTAACCTTTTGTTGCAAGCTCATACTTACAATCACCTTGCGACAGCAGCAACATCGGCAGCAGCAGCGGCTGCAGGCACTGCAATGAAGTCTTATAAGCCACAAGTCACGTGCCACGTGCTTTTTGCACAGCCGCCAGTGCCACAGTGCCACAGACTGTTGCCTCATTAATGGTTCGTGCAACAACAAGCAAGTACAACAACAAGAAAATCACGCATTAGCTGCCAGTTTGCACTTAAAGTCATAAATTTATTTAAATGCAAGTATAACTCAAGGCATCAGAGTGTGTGTTAAGTGTGTGAGTGTGTGCGTGTGTGTATCTGTGTAAAATGTGTGTGTGTGTGTGCGTGTGTGTGCGTAGAGCAATGCACGTAGAGGCGCGCTTTAAAGCAAATTTATATTAACTTCATTTTGGGGGCAGGCAGTCGACATGCAGCTGTGGCATAACTCATACGCACCGTGTGCAACCGCAATGACTGTGCGTGTCGACAGCAGGCAAAAGCAATGGGCAGCAGCAGCAGCAACTACAACTCCAACAACAACAGCAAAGGCAGCTGCAATAAGTGCAACAACAACAACAACAAGCATGGCGTCACAGGCATATCAGTGACGCAAAGTGAAGAAAAGTGCGAACGTATGAGAGAGAACGTGCAAGAGAGCGAGGCTGAGGGCCAAAATGGCAGCCAAGAGAATTTTAAATTACGCTTTTGAGTGCAACGGCAGGCAATGCAATGCCGAAAAGAGAGTCACTGCATACATTTGTCTCCAGCCTCATGTACCTACATTTCCCTCCTCACTACACTGCTGCTGGTGGAGTTAACGAGTGCATTGAATTCGTAAAGCGGCATGTAACAGCAAGAGGTAGCCTGGTCTGATCGTATGAAGTATACGTTAAGTTGATTGGCTGGAAAATAAGTACTCGGCGATACGAAAGGAAGAGATTTTTGTTTAATTCCAATTCTATATTTTCTTCTAAAGGAACTAATGGGTTTTCTTCTCTGAATTCCATTAAATCTGCTTTAAATAAAGTGAAGTATAATAAATTTTAAGAAGTATTTTTTGAAATCCCAATTAAAATGAAAAAGGATAAGAAGAGTTTGGAGAAGGATTTATATTAAGTGGAGCCACAGAAATGTGAATACGAAAGGATCTCAATAGAACAGCACTGACTGTTCTGCGAGAATAATCTCAGATATATTGTTAAATATTATAAATATTTGGCCCACTTGAATTATTATAAAAACATTTTTAATGATCAGTGCAACTTATTGGAAGTGAGCTTTGCGCTTTCTTCACCATAGCTTAAGCTTTCCGTAAACCGAGCTGTATTTGGATTAAAGATTTTGGCATAAAGCGAATAAAAATGGAACTACCCAACGCTGCGGATATAGTTTCCAATAAATACCTAAGAGGATTAAATTTGAAGGGAAAAACTGAGCCTCTTTGGGATTTTTTATAAGTTTTTCAGAAACGTTTTGTTTTCTAAATTGAATAGGCAAAATAATAGTTTTTTTTTCCAAAATTTTTAAACAATTATGAGAATACACGGATTCATTTTTTTATATTAATTTTGATAAATCTTTTTCATTCTCTTTAGAAAATTATTGTGTTTTGTTTCTGAATTCGATTAAGTCGAAGTAATCTCACTGATAGAAATATTTCAACACCAAATGCTTTCTGCTAGAGGCTAACTTCAATTGAAATATATTTATATAATCTAGTATTCCAAACCAGGCTAGAGAAATAAAGAAAAAATCAATATCAAACTCTACTAACAACGTAAAAGTAATGTTTTTTGTACAGTAGTTAGGGGTGCCCAGTGGACTGGAAGGCCCAAGCCGATGCGAAAGATCAAGTGACTGAAAATCTATTTAGAAAGAACGCTTGAATCAAGGAGGTAAGCAGCAATAGGGTTGCCAAACGACAAAGGATTGTGTAGCATTATTAGCAGAAACTTCTCAAAAAGACATTAAATTCATTTCCAGAAATTTTATTATTACAATTTTGGCCTCTATGTTCCAATTATGCATTACAAATGGATCATGTCTTATGTGCTAACTATAATAAGCATTACGATTTCCCATCATACATTCTGCCTACTTAATCCATCTCTTACTCTATTTTAAATCGTCTTGATTTGTCAAATCAAGCATCTTTGATCTACCACAAATTATGAAACCTCGAACTTGGTCAACACTGATCTTTTGGCTGCTTCTGTCAAGTAATGTTGCAACTTTTACTTTCTGTTTTCATCTTTCATATTGTAAGTCCAAGTTTCTAGCCAGCCCTAGTTATGTGACGATTCATGCTTATTTTTTTAATTGTTTAATTATAAGATCAATTGGACTTTGCTGTAAGAAGTGTACCCATCTCGCGCACTGCCTCCCAAAATGGACATATCGCAGTCGGTCACGCCCGGCTTTAATGTAAGCAATTTTTTTTCTCCTGCTTGCATGCATTTAATTGCAAATGAAGGGAACGCAAAACCTCAACCCCTACTGCCAGCCTCTGCTATACACACAGACACACACTCACTCACTCACCCATACAACTACTGCACTGACAATGCCAATTCGCATTGGAATGCATTGCATTTCGCCTTGATTGTAGAGTAACCCATTCCATTTTGATAAAGTTGCCAGCCCTGGCAGCTGCCACTGCTGTGCTGCTGTTGCAGTAACTGCAAATGACGTTTAATCAAAGTTCTTGAAAATTGATAGCATTGTTTGTGAACACAAATTGCATAATGCATTTTACATAAACTACGCTAAATGTGTTAATTAAAGCATGCCAAGCGACTGCCAACCGTTTTTCCAAGCGCCTGCCAAGCTGCCAACTTGATTCATTTCTTTGCATGTTGTACACGATTTTGCTTTCGCACACAAACACACACTCACAAACATTCACATCCAACCAGCATTTTGCTAGGCCAAATTCTTGGTAAGAGTATGCCAACTGCATTTACCACGATAAGCATTCTATACATAATTATTTCGCTTAATAATGAGAATTTCTTTTATTGTACAAGGTAGCTCGTTAAGGGTATTTGGATTTGGTTTCTGTTTTTGAAGGTTTATGCGTGCTTCAGCTCGTTAACTAGTTAGTTTTCAGACGACTAGATTACAATCAAGAAACGGTTTTTAAAGTTCTTACTATTATGGAATATGGTAAATAAAAGCAAGATAAACATTGGTTTCGTTGAGAAGCATCTCGTTAAAGAGAATAAAAGCGATCACACGAAATTTATTATTAAAAAAAATGATCAAAATTACAAAATTTTTTTTTTTTTAACTAATTACTTAATGTGGGCAACTAAGTTGTAGTAATCTTTTGGTAGTGAGGTGGATAACTTTTCTTATTCCACTCTTATTCTAGTCAATTCTGTGATGTTGCGTAACCAAGAAAGTTGCTTCCTACCATAACCACGTCTGCCCTCAATTTTTTCATCCATAATAAGTTGAAGTAGTTGATATTTGGTTCCACGCATAACATGACCAAAAAATATGCTGCTTTTCTGCGTTTAAATGATTATAATTATTGTTAATATATTTATATAATATTTTTAATAAAAATCTTCTTAGGAAAGGGTAGAAGAGTTGTACAAAAATGGAAAAAAATCCTTTATATTTTTAATAAGCATTTTAAGATTTCCCTTCAAGAAAGTCTAAGTACTGTGTATCATTTATATTTAAAAAAGATTCTTTATATTTACATTTCTATAATAAAAATAAATAATTTGGTTAAAAAAAAGTATTGCTGAAGTATTACCAATTCAAAGAAACTCACACTACTTTTTTATATCGCAAAAATCCTGCAACATAAACCCTTTCCATATTTGCGCAACTTGTACAAACAAGAGACATAAATATATAAGCAGGTGGCAAAAAAAAATCGCAACACCTTGTGCCAAGTATATAATGCATTAGAAAATGTTTAATTTGTTTGCTTTTTAGTTGGTCGGGAGTAAGCAGCCAGATTGGGGGAAGGGGCGCGTCCACAGAGTAGTCCTTTGTGGTTGCCCTTTCTCGACTCGGCCAAGGCAATAAAATAAAGTCTTAGTAGCCAAACAGACACAAAACTCACTTACCTTTTTGCACTTGCCCCGACGCTTGCCAACAAGCACTTTACTCGCTCTCCCTCTGACGCGCTTCCTCTCTCTGTCTCTAACTCGCTTTCCCGCTCTCTCTTTCTTTCGCTTTCGCTCCCCTTCTCACTCCAGCATACACACAGTGCGTCTCATAAGTAAGGATACACATTTAATTTGTTGCGCAACAAATTAGCATTTATTTTCATTAGGATTTCAACTTGCTTGCCTTTTTGTCTCACCAAACAACAAAGACACATTGATGCACACTCCGTGGCAATTGAATAGCGCAGTTTTTAATTTTATCTTTGAGCTGCGATGCACTTTATTTTTTACTTTCTTTTATAGTCTACATACAATAGATAACGTACCATGCTTCAAACGAAGAAAAGACAAAAAATTTAAGACGTTTTGGAAAGATATTGTAAGGAATATTGCACTCTACAACGTATACAAAAAGTGTATAATATAAGTAAAATTATAGCCAAGATCTACATCGTAAAAAAATAAGTAATAATAGCATATTTTTTTAGATCTTTAAAAGAAAATCAATTTAAATTTATATGTTTATTTATTGATGCACTAATACAAGCTTAAATTCCTTAAATCAACAATAAATTCCATATATTATATCATTTGTTTGGTCTCAAATTAAAGAATTGAAATTTTAATTCCAAAAGTAACTTTTACCTGTTACAGCCTACATCATCGTCAGTGCAAGGGACAATTTGATGGAGCATCTTCATTTATAAAAATAAAATAGCCGAGCCGAGGCAGACTTGTGCTGGACAACATTAATGCCATTGTAGAGCTGCTACAGTTTATTATTCTTTTGCATATAATATTCGCCCCCAATTCAAAAGTGACCAAACGGGGCTAAATATTTTTCACCCAGCCCGATATCCTTACTATTCTCAGTTGATTATTTTAAGGTTTCATTATTTGGGGTTACTAATATTATGAAACTCCTACAGCAATTAGTTGGCTGCACCGGGCCAACCGGGTTAAACTTCGGATAATCTTTTTTTTGTTGGGGAAGTTCATTTATATCGCATATATTATATATTGTAACCTGAATACTGTGAAGTCGGCAACTTTTTGAATAAAACTCCAATTGATTTTATTTATGGTCAAGCAATCTGTAATTTAAAAAAAAAAACACACACAAAAGAAAACCGATTATAAGGCTGAATAACTAAAATAAATAATAATAGTATTTAGGAAAAACTAAAAAATCTTATGATCCTAACAGCCCAAACGTTTTTTAAAAAACTTTAATTTCGAAATGAATGGGCCACAAATCTGTGAGAAGAACAAAAACAACTACGACAAAAAAAACTAATATACAGAAAAAAAATTTATCGTGTATAAGCAATAAATTTTGATTTTGAAAATTGGTATCAATCCATTTAAAAAAAAAATACGGAGATTATATCAATCTGGAGGTGCTTGATGTTGCTTTTGAAATATTTTAATTATTACATAAATAATGAATTGCTAGTACCTATCGGCAATACTTACTTGGATGATGACGAATTGAAGAACCTAAAAATTCTGTTTGATGTTAGAATTAAACAATAATTAATATATTTTCTTGCTTAAATCATAACAAATATTTTGAAAATAAATAATTTTATACTAAAATTAAGCAGTTGCACTATTCCAGTGCCCAGCGGTGTACCAGCAAACGCTTTGTGTGTACTTAATTATTATATTTATTTTGCTTTTTTGCGCAAAACTTTAAAACAAATAATAGTAGTGTAAGCAACAACAATAATAAAAGCAAAAAATCAAAAGAGTAAAAAACCATATAAAAGAAGAGCGAAAAAAAAAGAAAGAGCACAACATTAACACGAAATGCCCAGCGTAAGAGTAAGTACAGTGTACGAGTTAGTTATAGTAAAAAGTTCAGCAATGGAAAAAAAATTATAGCATACAATTGTGCGCTGCAACATTCAATTAATGCGTGTATAGAAAGCAGCGCCATGACCACGACGCCGCTCATCATCATCATCATCGTCAACCGTATCATCATTATCGCCACGATGATGATGATGAGCAGCAGCAGAGAAAACATCATCATCAGCAATGGTGGCGGCAGCGGCAGCAGCATTATCAACAACCGTGCGCCGCACATTATCCAAGTAAGAGCTTACGCCCGACTGAGCGCCCAACGAAGCTGAAGACCACGGTGCGGATGAGTAACGTTTTTTGGCTGACTGCGAATGGGCATCAGCAGCAGCAGCACTAGCAGCAGATTCGTAAGACCAGGGATAACCACTGTCCGCATTATATGGACGTCTAGGGTAATGGTAGTTGTTGTTGTTGTTGTAATTGTTGGGGTAGTGCTGCTCTGGTCGCTGGTCAATGTATGTGCGATTAGGATAAAAATCCGTGGCGGCGTAGGGCAGACGTTGTCCATAATTATAATCATCATCATGTGCCGATTGTTGTATTGGCTGCGGTGGACGTTGTGGTGGCAGATATTGTTGGTGTTGGTGTTGCTGATGCTGCTGCTGCTGCTGATGCTGCTGCTGGTGTTGTTCTTGTGGATAAACTACAGCAGGCTTGGGCTGTACACTATACGGCGACTGCAGCATCACAGCGGGCGTAATAATGGCCACCACGGGTACACTACTAGCCGTTGGCGTCAATTCAGCCGTCTGCCAAGATGCCTGAGACTGGGACTGCGACTGCGACTGGGACACTGTTGCGGTGCTCGAAGCCGTTGAAGAGCTCTGTTCGCGTGAGTTCATTTCAGCTAATTTATTGAACCGATTGCGTCCACCGCTAGCCGTGAGCACCATAACAGTGGGATTCATAGCCGCCATGTGATCCTTGATGCAGCTTTGTAGCATATTTACAAAGAAGAAGAATGAGAGCAGTGTCAGTGCCGACATCACAGACGATGAAGAGCCGCCCTTTTTCTTCTTTGAGTTTGAGGCAGATTTGCCGCTATGCATTGGTGGCGGTCCATAGGCTGGTCCATGTGCCGGTGGCGGTGGTGGTCCATGTGGCGGATATGCGGGTGCACTGCCTGCACTAGGATGATACGAGGAGTAGCTGCCAGAAGGTGGCGTCTGATGTAGCTCATACTCTACGGAAGGTTCCACGCTGTTAATTTAGGAGTAGTGCAGTAGCTTAGCGGGGACAGACTCCAACGACTTGAACAAAAACGCGCTGATACTTACGCATAGCCAGAGTGTGCACTGCTGGCACTGGCATAAGCACCGTTGTGACTATTACTGCCAGCGGCCAAAAGCGGTCTCCCATAGGGATAATGCGTATGCGAGGCTGCATGCTGATGATGCCAGGGGTAATGGTAATGCGCTGCGCGTTGCGTTTGTCCTGGTCTAGAAGTTGAATATGCAATGAGTTTGCTGGTTGGGTTACGGCATGTTTGCCATGAGTAAGTGCAGCCAAATGGCTAAGCTTAAAGCGTTTTGTGGTTGGCCCACATAAACATGGCCTAAGTGCAAGTGGTTTGTTACGTGGCGCAGGTAACTTTTGGCTTACGTAAGGCGACAAAGATGCTATGCATGTCAGTTGGAACTAGTTGCCTGAAGGCTGCATGGGATGGCATTGCAGCATTTGTTTTGCTGCCAGTCACTGTGACAGGTGCTGTGCTGATCAAAAGCAGTGTCTGTGGGAACAAAAGTGAGGTCTACTCGTAGCATTGCAGTGGAAGGAAGTCATTTTGATTGAAGGATGTGATTACTGTGTGTGGTGCTAAGAATCAGGTTCGATTTAATTAGTCAGTCGGTTTGAAAGCCGTGCGGCAGATGAGCAATTTTGTGATTTCGCATTTTTCAAGTGTCAATATTTTGTGAGCTTTCATTTTTGGAATTGGAATTCTTTGTGGATGCTTATGGAAATTGAGAAGGCTATGGATATCCTTTCAACGTCATGAGCTGTACACAAAAAAAAAACGATTATTAAACGTGATGTCTGTATATATCGTTAGAAACTGTACCTTAAAAAAAGCGTAAATCTCCCAAATAAACAAGTGTTGACCTAGAAATTAACTGAAGCATTATTGAGAGTGGATCTGTCAAAAAGGGTCCCCAGATAATGCCGGAGTATAAAATGCGTCTAATGGGTTATGTTGCATTGAACTAACTTTAGTGTTTTTTCAATCAGTACCTAACGATTCCGCAAGTTTCAGCGAATTCAAAACAGGATTTGGAGACAATCTGGTGTATTCGAATATGCGTCCGAGGTAAAATCCATTTGGTTTCTTCGTTGAAAAACATTATTAAGCAAACAAACTGACTCAAATTGAACTTAAGGATAAAAGAACTGATCGATGTGTCTACCTTTATTATTATTATCAGCTAGGTGTCGTCTTGCAAAACTTAAACTTCATCGTGATACCATGCTGATTCAGCAAACGGACTATTTCTTGTCTTTGTAGGTATCAGTTGAATCTTTAAGCTTAATACAGATGGACAGAGGGCCAGCCCCGTACCATTGATGATATATCCTTTTAGTCTGAAAATCTGTTTTTTTATATTTATCGTAGAATCTGCACCAACTAGAATTTGGTTAATATTGGCTTCATTTCAATTTTCATTAAAAAAAAAAGTGAAGACAATTTTGCTAAATAACCAACTCTTTTCGTTTTGGAGTTTAAATTGGAATCCTAGCTTTCGAATGCCCAGAGAGAAATGATCCTTGTAAACTTCGCCTCATAAAATTATCTTCTCTAAATAGTTAAGCCCCAACTAAGTCAACACAAATCTTTTAGTTTCTTTGTTAAAAAATGTTTAGACTTTTATGTTACTTTATGTTTTCATATTTTAAAGTATAAACCCAAGACGTTCCAAATTTATATAAATCCTGTAGGGATACGGATTGATTTTAATTTAATACTTCCCAATTTTAATGTTGTTTAATTATAAGATCAACTGGACTTGCTTGTACTCCTAAAGGAATACAAGGAAATTTGGACATTTTTTTGCTTTTTATCAAGAGTAAGCCATGTATGGAATATAAAAAATAACGTAAAATTGATTTCAAAAATACTTCGCGGAAACAAATTTCAAAACAAAATGTAATTGGTACAGACACAACACATACACTAACTGCAATGTGAATTGTCATCACTTTCAAAATCGGCATCGCATAAGTTACTTACACCTTGAACAAAAATCTTAATGATTTCCAATTGTTATCATTTAAGTCACATTTTTAATTAACATCACAAACACGTTCAATTCCCGAAAAGTCATTGTGACTGACCTCTGTTGGCCTACCTGACGTATACTTAATGCCATAAGTTGCCTCAACGTTAGCGTGTTGACTATGATTTTGTTTTTGCCAAATGCCGCATTTTTTAAGTCCTTTTTGGGGGGGAGGTTGGCAACATTGGTCGCATTTTGACACCCACCCACCCGCTTTCATGGACACATTGGTGGCCACAACGAGTGGCACTCATAAATTTCAATGTCATTTTGTTTGACTGTTACTTTGCATTTTGCTTACGCATAATTATTGCCGGAAATGGCTGCCAGCAGCGGATGTTGCTGTTGTTGTTGTTGCTGTTGTTGTGGAAAATTGCGCTGATACTGCATATTCCCAAAGGACATTTAACTTGTTGACGTTTTGATTTGCAATTTTATATACTAATTGATTTCCGGCTAGCCAAACAGTTGCAGACTGTCTGTAACTCACGGATACATGGATACGCGGATACACGGATACGCGGATACTGGTTTTTTCTTTTTGTATCTTTCTGCAGCAGCTCTTAAATATCGAAAGATACTTTCAACTTTGGTTTCAACTTGGCGAGTTTTTTTTGTTTTGGTTTTTTTTCTGTTAACTACTTTGTATGCAAAAGCTGTGCTGCAGGCGGCGGCGCATTATATGCCAAACCGCAAGTGACAATGTCGCTTAGGCAACTGTGGCAAGCCTTTTGGCCAGACAGCTTGGCAGCCAGCTATTAACGGCAACATAACTGCCAGCTGCAACAACAACAGCAACTACAAGTACAACTGTAGCAGCAGCATGACTCCTCACGCCGCTCCACACGCTCGTTTACCATATCCCCTCGCCACCTACTGCTACTGCTGCTGCTGCTGCTGCTACTGTTCTGCTGTCATTGTCAGTGGCTAAGTGAGTTTTACTACTGGGCTACTGTTGCAACATGAGGCAGCGGTGGCAGCAACAAATGCAGCGCAGCAACTGCGACCTTAACACTTACAAACTGACAATTGCCGGTAAAGTGTTTTGCGGTGCGAAAGCGACGCCACGACCAACTGACATACACCTGCATTGGAGCGTTGCATTCTACAGCTGGCGACATTGATGCACAGTGGTCGGCAAGGCGATTTTATTGTGACAAAAATTAATGGGGCTTCTACTTTGGATATAAACAAATTGCTTTTTATGCATATTCCAAGAAAAAATACGTGCAATCGAAATATATTGAGTTAGCCGAAAAGAAACGGTTGATTTTTTAAATGAAAGTAAATAATTTTTTTTTGATTTTAGAATGAACTTTAATCAATTATAAATTTTCCATTCTGTTGGATGACCTTTCGCCATCTATACTGCAAATTCATTATTCCACGCACATAGAACTTCCGGCTTTTATCTGCAAAAAAACTGAAGCAAGTGCGATTTTACATCCTCGTGCTTATAAAAAGTTTAACAATTTGAGGAGTTTTTCAGTGACTGAAACAAATGCTGGTTTTAAGGTGCAAGGTCAGCGCTATATGGTGAATGAATGCATAAATTCCCAGCCAAGCTCACTCAGTTTTTGGTGAGTTACCGAAGTTGTGTGCGATCTATCGTTGTCCTGGTTGAATATGACACCTTTACGATTAACCAATTCTGGTCGCTTCTCCTTAATGGCTGTATTCAAGTTGTCCAGTTGTTCACAGTAGACATCTGAATTAATCATATGATTTCTTGGAAGCAGCTCAAGATATAACACACCCCTCCAATCCCAGCAACAGCCAAAACAGCTGACTGCATAATCTACTTTGGTTAAATATCAGGTTTTGAAGTGGTTTGTGACGCACCGTCATCTCGTCGACTCTAATCGCTTTCGATTGACGTTATTGTAAACAATCAGTTTTTCAATATTAGTTATGAATTGATTCAAAAACTGATCATATTCATTGCATATCACAAATGTTGAAGCCATTTGTATAATAAATTTCTTTCAATTCATGTGGTATCCATATATGCAGTTTTTTCATCAGCCCAAAAGGTCTTATATGATAATGTTTGGTTGATTGTGGTATATTTAACTTCTCTGCAAACTCACGCTCACTTACATGACGATCCAATTCGATTAAAGCCTTGATATCGTCATCATCAACTCCACGTGGCCGACCTGCACACGGCTAATCTTTGAGTAAAAAATCTCCCGAACAGAATTTCACAAACCAATTCGGTCAACCCAATATTTATGCTTTCATATTCGGGATGGGATTTGGTATGCAGAGTAATGTGTTTGAATCAAAAGAGTTTTTCTTGTTGAACTGTTTTTATAACCAATTTCAAAAAAGTAGTTGTATCCAAGAAATGAGGTGGTCAGGGCAATACTGAAGACAATGTACTAAGCAGCCAATTTTGATATCTAAAATTTGGATGCGGACGCCACCATGTCTCCAGATTAACTTCTATGCCTAAGCGGTTGGCTATAATGCACGGATCTTAGCGTTATTCGGAACGTGGAACGACGGAAGAGAAGGAAGATGTTATTAAAGAGTTTTGCATTCTTCGCTGACGGAAGCATTTCATTCTAAATTTGTGACGCCTTTATAGTCGATTTATCGCAATCGTTGCGGTCACACGATTGTTTGCAATCTAAACCCGCAAAGGGTGTTGAGATTAATTAGTGAATTACATATTTTAATTATTTAAATATCTAATGCTTATATTATTGAATTTATTCATAATATGCGCTGTTATAATTTTTAATTTGTCCAATTTTTTATCAATCTCATTAAGAAATTGTACCACTGTGCGAGTGCAGCACAATTTCGGGTGCAGCACAATTAGTGCAAGACAAAAGGCAGCCACACTGTGCGTGAGTGTAGCTGAGTATATATGTCAGTATAGGTGAGTATCTATGTGTGTGTATGCTTATGTATGTGTATGTGAGTGTTGCATGTCAGTTAAACTCAGACGTTGAGTGTTAATGACGCCTCAGTCATCGTCGTTGTCGTTGTTCGCTGCTGTTGTCTTTGCAGCTTTATTGCATTAAAAGCGCTTGCAATGTTATGCACCAGAAATTGTCATAATTGTGCTACATCTTCGTGTATGTGTGTGTGTGAGTATCTGTGTGTGTATGTTTGTATCTGCAAGTAAGTGCCACTGTGTGTTTGCGTGTGTGTGTGTGTGACCGCAACGTCGCTGCCGTTTATTGAATACAGAGTATGCGTGGGCTTCCGAAATCTGCTTGCGGCTTTTGTTGTTGTGTGGCTGCTGCTGCTGCGGCCGAATGCAGCCAAGAGATTTCATATCTGGCTCAAAAGATTTATGGCCAGTGGTAATAGTTTGGCTGGCAAAGCGGCCAAAAGGGCCAAAAATGCAAGTCTAATGCTGGCAAAAGACAAACATTTTTGTCTTACACATAAACAGGAAAACATTAGACGGCAATAACAAATATTTAACATTTCCGCAGTGAGTGAGCAACGACAACAGCAACAACAACAAAAACAAAAAGCTTAGGCTATATAGACATAGAAATACATATACATATAAATATAGGAAAGTCTAAAAAAATGGCAGAGACCTTGCAGCGTTGGAGAATTGTGGGATTCAGCATCATACTGATTGTGATTTTTCATACAAAATGTTTCGTTTTCTTGAGATTTGAAGAAAGCAACTTGGCGCCTATTAAGGCGAAGTATATGCGATGTACCGAATACTTTGACTCCAAAAATGTGTCATAATTGTTTGTGGCATTGATAGAGAAATTCAATATTTATTTAGGAATGTTTATAGCTAAAAACATAAAACTTTCCTCTTTTAATTCGGCTCAAGATAGAAAGTGATTTGTTTTGTAAACCAAATGGTTTACTTAAGAGGTAGGATTTTTCGGGATCGTTGAGGTAACTTGTTCGATCTGATCTAAGCGATTAGTGAAGATTTTGCTGTGAAGATTTTGAAAGAAAAATAAACAAATTTTTCGCCAAATCTTCGATCGCTTTTGGATTGGAGAGCTGTATGAGCTCTACAACATCATAGATGTCGTCCTGAGTCTGAGTTGGCTCGGCCGAAAAAGGTTTTCGATAGGTAGGATTTTTCAGGATCGTTGCTGCGTCCAGGTAATTTGTTCGATCTGATCAAAGCTATTGTTATTATCGTTTGCTGTGAAGATTTTGAAAGAAAAGAAAACAAATTTTTCGCCAAATCTTTTTGGATTGGAGAGCTGAATGAGCTCTGCAACGTCATAGATGTCGTCCAGCGGTTTCGACACGAAAGTCGATGAAGCAACACGTAGTGGACGACAATAGCACAGATGCAAAGAGCTTCGCTTGGAGTAAGCAACTAGAGAAGGCGCGAACAAAGCAGGGGCGTCTGGTAGGATCTTTTGACGTCAACTGTAACCTAATAACGGGTTATGTATGATCAAAGTAAAGTAAGTGAAGATTTTGATAACTGTTTGGATTTAGTTTCAATCTGAATCAATTTTGTTCTTTCGATCTTTGCACAAGTAAGAATGATAGACTCATGGGGGCTATTTTTCTGTGGTACTGAAATGGGATGATACATAAAAAGCCTTCAATCGGCACGCATAGTTCAAATACGGATGAGTGCACTGAAATGGGCGTGATCTTGAAGGAGTCCGCAATGTAGCTTTTATGTGACGTTCCGAATTTAAGGAAATATTTGTTGTCAACCATGTAGTTACCAAGACGCCCACTTACACTCTCGAAAGTGAGGGGAAGACAAAAGCATATAATACCCGCTATGTGACTGTACCAAGCTTCTGATGAAAGCTGGCAAATCTGCAGAACTTAACGTATTTTTTATTGAACCCTCAAAGCAGTTACGAGGTGTGTAGGTGATGTTGCCATAACTATTTAATTATCTTCTTTATAATAATCTATTCCTCTTGAAGAGCATCAAAATGCAAGGTACAGGCCTACCGAACTGCCTTTCGTATCTAATAGAAATATGTTTTGATCCCAACAATTGTTTTTATGCTTATTTGCCACCAAAATCTTAATCTTAATCTTTCTCTATAATTTTTTTAATACCCCCCAAAGACCCCTCACTCACTATGCCCCTGCTCGTCATGTCTAAAGTATGTAATAAATTGTCAACTGACTGCAACGTGTAGAATGCTGCCTTGCGGCTGCTTTTCCATCTTTTCCTGCTTTTGTTACGCTTTGATTTGTCGCGCAGCAATTTCAATTCCGAGCCGTAACTCCCTTCGTAATATTACCAAAATAATATAAATAAAAAAAAAAAAACACTAAACACAAACAAAAACTTGCTGATATGTTGAAAAAAAATAGACTGGAAATAAGCATAAAAATAGTAAAAATAAAAAAGCGGCTGAGCAAATCAAAAAGTCAAATGTTGTGAGGGTTGCCAAGGCTAATTCGGTGGGGCGGCTCTTTTGTCGTGGTGGTCGGGGGCAGTTTGTTTTGACACTGGCGCCATTGTCAACATATTTCTTTGCTGGCACATAATATGCTGCGCGCTATAAACTTATCGTAGCTGTTGGTTTGGGCCCAAAAATTTAATGACTGGAAAATGAGGCTTTATTTGAAGGCGACCTCCGGCTTGCACCAAGTGCGAACTTTGGGCGAAATGTGACCACAAATCATTTTATAGCCATGAAGAGGAACCAGACCATTGTTGGTTTTTAATTATATGTTTAAAGAGTGTAAGAAATATTGTTTTGTGCTAGTAAAACTTTAAAGAAAGTAATTTTGATTTAAATGAAATGATAGTGGAAGTTGTGCTCATAAAAAAAACTTACAAAAATTATTTACAATAATATCTCAAAAATAAAATTTTCTGATCCCACCTTATTTCAAGTAAAATAATAATAAACTATTTTACGATATTATATCTATCGTTCTCCCTACCAAACTCGCTGCCTTTCTTGCACTAATTGCCTGGATTAACACGTAGGCGCATTAAATAACACCAAAAGCTCAGTCCGAGACACGTATTGGCACATCAATTAAATATGAAATTCCTACTGACATCTCTACCCTAGCCAGCCACAGCCAGTCGGCAGTTGCCGCCCCCCTTACTCTATGTTGCATGTGTAATTGCCTCAAAGCATTCGGCATTTGGCAAAGAAAATTGCAGCATACTTTTCCTGGCCGCGAAAATTCCATACACAAAGCACAGTTAGACGCGGCACAGGGCCATAAATTAACTTGCATAAATCATTTAGCAGCATTAAGGCCAAAAAGGCTTCTTTGCTAAACAAACTTTTCTGGCCGAGGCTATACAAACGTAATGAAACAAATATACCAAAAGCAAAAAAAAACCAAAAACAACAAAAAGTACAATAACAACAACAAGTGACTACAACATGACCAAAAAAAGAAAACTCGTTACGAGCCAGGCCAACAAGCCAACAGATAGTGCGTTTATACGCTGCGGAATATTGTGATTTGGTTTTTGGCGGTAATCAAAGGGCAGACTTCCAAGCTGCCTTTCTATACATAGAGCAGGTGCTCGAGATATTGTGGAAAATCGAAGCAACAAGACAGTAGCTTTCTATATCTGATAAATCAACACAATATTTTAATGCTTAAAGTTGGATTACATCTGGCTGAAAGGTAAGAGAATACGGTTTTACTATACCAAACGCTCGGGTTATAATAATGCCCCATGCGCCACTGCTAATCCGTAATTTGAGGTCTTACCGCCACCGCTGTATACTTCAGACCGTAGTCCTTTCAATTACTGGCTTTTTCCACAAACGCCAACGAAATGGAATAAAGGTGATCTTTTTAATCCTTCAATATCTTTCAAGGTTTCAGACAAGGCGGTCAACTGTCGTGCAATCTGTTTAATTTCATAATGGAAGGGGTACTGCGGTAGCCTGGTATAGAATGTACTGGCACTATTTTCTACAGAAGTGTCCAGCTCCTTCCATATGCCAGATGATATTGGTATCATTGGGAGTTGTAAGCGAAATGCCACGCTGCGTGCAATCGAAAAGCAGTCAGCTATTGTGGATCTTGCGGGTGACGAGGGCGAAGACAATATATATGATGTCTACATACAGGTATGCACTGCGCATAAGTTCCCAAGATTTGGGCCTTAGAAGTTGTCAAGCAATTCACGTACCTAGGCATCGCCATGAACACCGACAATGATATCAGACTGGGTATTAAGCGTAGAACCATACTTGTCAATAGGTATTACTTTGGTTTTAGTAAGCAAATGTGTAGGAGTTACTTCTCTGGATGGTCAAAATAAGCTCTTCACAACAAGCTATACTGTTTGTGCTTTATATGGGGATTTGGCGCAGAATTACACCTCCCAATACACGGTCATTCTGCCCGTATTCCTATATGGCGCAGAAGTATGGGTTGTGTCGTGCACTGATACAGCTGCGCTTCTTCTCAAAATCTTCGCTGCCTTTCGTATTGGAGATGACTCTCGCTTGCGAGCGAACCATGAACTGTATGAGCTCTATAAAGACATTGATGTCGTTCAGCGTATTACGGCAAAACGTATGTGTAGGCTCGGCCATGTCGTTCGTATGGACGAAACCGCTACAGCAAATAAGGCTTGAAATGTGAAAGCCGAGAAAAGAAGACGAAGTGAACGAGCAAAGTGAACCGCTCGCATTATGTGCGGGAAACCCAACGCAAAACTAGTCGAGCACATCTTGAAGCTTCCCCGGAAGGACTGCAGACTCATGCTTGGCCTACTAACGGGTCACTGCCTGACCGCTGTCCATGCCAAAAAGCTGGGCATCACCAACAACGATGAATGCAGGAAATGCAGGGAACCAGGGGTGAGAGAAACCCTGGAACACCTTATATGCAATTGTCCTACCCTCTTCACCCCGAGAACTAACTTCCTAGGGACACCAGTGCTTGACTCGCTCGCAGAGGCGGCGCAGAGGCCACCCCAGAAACTGTTAGCCTTCGCAAAACATACGCGCATAGTGGATGGCTAATCTGTCCACGACTACGACTCACAGCCGAAACACTCCGGTTCCACTAAGGATCACATTGATCTATGTGAGGTCCCCTCCCCCGGGGGCCTGCCGGCCTAACCTAACCTAACCTAACCTAACGAGCAAAGCTTAGATGGAAATACTAAGTGGAGTAGGGCCTTACCTTGGAGTGACGAACTGCAGAAGGTGCGCGCAAAACAGGGGCACCTGGTGAGAGCAAGTGAGGTCGGCTGTAAGTCTATAATGAGTGGTGACGGCCAAGTAAAGTAAAATAGGATTCGATTTTGGCTTGGGAGGAGGCTTTTTTTTGATACGGTGTTCAAAAAGTGTCCCAGAGATAGGGAAAAGTTCTCTTCCGATGGCGCTATATTGATTGACAAAAGTAACAAAAATTACTATATAAACTTTTTCATAAATAAAAGTAAACCTTCAATTTGCTAACTCAACTAGATATCTTCCGAATTAGCTGCTTATGCTCATCAAACGAAATTTCAGCAATCAAAGCAATCACTTCTACTTTTATTTTCCTCCCCTACACATTTATCATGACTTACCCCACGCATAAACCCCTCTTTAGTTAGACATCCCCACAAAGACACAGCAAAGAAACAGAGAGACAGAGACAAGTTTGCTACGTGCTTGGACTGACTGTTCGCCCTAAGGCTGAAGACGCCACTAGACAGTGTCAAGTGTAAAGAAGAACTACTAATCAGCAGTTAATTCTTATCTTTAATTAAGTGCACGTTTCCTCCCAAAGACTCCCCCCCTATGCTATGCCGTAGCAGCTTCCAGCTGGCCGGCTCTTTGGACTTGTTTCAGTTGTTATAATATCTAAGCGTGGGTGACATGCCCCTTGCTTGGGCATGGTGCGCCATGTGGAGGTGGATGACACTACATTCAGGCGCTGTTTAACACTTTTGTTTGCCTTTGTTTTCTGTGTGTGTGTGTGTGTGTGTGTGTGTGCGGCGACAAAGGCCAAAGTCGCCATCTTTGTGTTTTGTTTAACTTGCTCGTGGCCGGCCATTTTGTCTTTTGTAGAAAAGAGCGAGAGCGGAAGAGATATAGAGAGCGAGCGCTGGTCAATTTAATGAAATAATCTAAACAAACATTCTTGAAAATTAAGCAGTCTATTTTTTCTTTTTACAAAATATATATATCTATTTTTTCGGTCTCTTTATTGTTGTTGGCATCAAATTAAAAATGTAATGAAAGTTGCCTTTATTGGCCAAAAGCTTGCTGCAAATTTCCGGCCAATTAAAATGGCCATGGCCCAACAATGGAGTCCAGTTGTTGCTCACGCATGGCTTATCAGCAGTTTGTTTTAAGTCAAAAGGCTTACTTACTTTCGTTACTGATAATAAGCTGCTGCATGTGTGTGTGTGTGTGTGTGTTCAGTACGCAGAAGTGGCATTTATTACTATCGGAAAGATTACAAGGAATTCACATAAATAGAGTGCTCCGATTTTTAAGCCTTTTTTATCAAAAATGATTCTGTATCAAACTAGTTTATGACAATTAATGCTGCTTTCGTTTTTGTAAGATGATTCTTGCTTTTGGGCGAAAGAGGGTTTTAGTTTTTTTTAAAAGCTACAAACAATTCCCTTGTTCGTCTCTACGTCCAGGAAGGTATCAAAGCGAGTTTGAGCAGAAAATAAATCTTCAAGAATAGGACGACAAGCGAATGTTATAATCCCAATGTAAGCCTTGAAGAGGCTTGTTTTGGAACAGAATCAATCAATTACTGATAGTGTTGGTATTGAGGGATACAAACACAAGAGCGATATTCCAAAATTGGAAGTTTGTGTGAAAATCAACTCTCCAAACCGCAGTGAACGTCGATTTAGATTTTTTTTTTCGAAAGTTAAAGCTATGATATGCTTACATTTTTCTGCAATATTTTATCTACAATTTTTTATCGACAAATTTGATTTAGTCAAAGATAGCTTAAGGGATCTCACCAAATGCAGAGTTGTACTTTGGCGCCAAGAACATGAGGTTTCCCTGTGGACGTGAAAGCATGTCCCAGTTTTTTCCTTAGATTTTCAGCACTTCAGATAAACGTTATGTAGCCAGTATGCGATGACGAAACTTCTTATGATTTTAGTTTTTTCTACTTGACTTTTATTTATCGAACATTTTTGAGCAGTTGAAGTTAGTCTGAATTTTAAACCAAATGACTTTGAAGCTTGTGAATGGATATCATTTTTTGATAGTGTTTGTATTGAGGGCTACAAACGGAAGAGCAATATTGCGGAATTGGACGGAAAAGTGACATATTAAGCAGTTCAAATTATTTTCCTAATATTTGCTATGATGTAGCCATCGGCAAAAAAAGGAAGCGTACTTGTTAGAAGGTCAGTGATTTGATTACTCTTAATTGCTAGATGGAATTTACCTAGCACTGACATTCTGATCAAAAAATGGTAATTACATTCGGGTGCAGCATCTTCTACAAATTGTTGTAAAACCGATTTCGATGATTTCCTAAATTAATTTAATAATTAATGCATTTATTTCATAAAATTACCCATTGTATACGTTATCTGGCAGTCTTAGAAGCAAATAAATTTTAATCTCTTAAAATATGTAACCGCCTATGGAAAGGCTAAAAGTTGTATCCAGTTTCGAAGTAACTCTATCTATCCTTGTACACTAAAGTTCACAAATCAACATCGAAAACCTAAATATCGTACTTTAGACATAAAATAAAAAATTCTTAAAGTGTGCTCCCTACTCAATCTTATAACAATGCTACTAATTGCGTTTGTCAAGAAGCTAATTTCATCTGTTGATTTGGTGATACTTGCTGAGATACCGCTCTGAACTCTAGAATCCTTCTAAAAATCACTTCTGTGGATTTTGCCATTTCTTTCGCTAATTTGTATAAAATCTCTTCTAACATTTATAGCGAGCGCTTTTAGCATTAAATTTACTAATGAAAAATTACCTTCATGCAGCACTACATTATTTTATGCTGCAGCTAGTCCGTTCCCCAAGCGTAGCTACCGAAAAAATTCGGATCTCAAGTGTGTAGTCAACAGTTTTCAGGTATTCAGTGAGGTACATAAGTCATTACCCCCATTAAAACGCCCACAGGGCAACAAGCTGCCCCCTCCATCTTGCTACAAGTTGCATGCAACTCAAGTTGTTTGACAAACAATACACAGACACACAGACACTCAGACATACATCCCATAGCCTCTGCTTGACTCACAAGGGGCAGCACTCAAGCGTGCCCGTCACATTTTTGCGCTTTTATGTAGCCAAAGCAAGAGTCAGTCCGTCAGAGCCAAAAAGAGTTCCCCTTGATGCCCAAAAAAAAACGAAAAAAATCAAAATCAAAAACGAGAAGTGAGCTGAGCTGAGCATCAGATACATGAAAACATTATTTTCAAAAGCAGCACTAAAAATAAAATAAAAGAGATTTTTTATTGAAGTGGCAACACGACAGCGGCACAGTGTCAACCAAAATGCAAGCACCATACACACCACTCAGTCTTCGGTCTACAGTTTCAGTATCCTGACGCCTCCTAACCACGCCAACGTCTCCTACTAACACCCCAGTCCATATCGCGCTCGATTCAGCAGAACTCAGCCACACAGATTAATTATGCATCGCAAAATGCTAAGCCAGGTAGCACTGCGGCAAGTTTGGTTCGCCTTCCCCCCATGTGTTGGGGTTCGAGTGGGAGCGAAGTTACTCTAAAGGGGACACATAGGAGAATACAACACATATAATACTGTCCCAAAAAGCATGCAAGCTAAAAGCCAAGTACAAGCCACATAAAATAAAATAGAATAAAATAAACAAATACGTGTAATAAAATTGTAATAGTAAGGAGTCTACGACTTAAGGATGCGCTGAAAAGGACATAAAGAAGAAGTATTGTAGATAAAGTTTGAGAAGATTTTTTTCAATAATTTTTTGTTGACATTCTGGCATTATAGTAAACATTTGATAGCTTTTGCGATAAACAAATCAAATCAAAAATAGGGACTATAAATACATCGTTTCCTTGAAAGTCTTAATTGCATACTTTATTTTTAATATAAATATATAGAGGAAAGTTTTGGGTTCATCCGTATATTCGTAAATATTAAACCTGTTTATTATGGAGCACATAAACCTTAAAATGAAAATAAAACTCCGCTGCGTTTAATCAGATAGAAATAAATCATAAATCCGAATAGCAGCGACTTCGAATGAAATCAGCTTTCATATGTTGTTACTTTATTTTAACTTTAAAAATAAGACTTTCTCAAACAAAAAAGGACAAAATTACGGAATTTAGTCCTACAAAAGTGACCTACCCATTCTGGAATACTAGAATAATATTTTGATTAAACTAAAAATTCTTATGGGCCTCATAAAGAACCTTTAATGCAAAATGACCTGAATTCCTTCGAAGCGAAAGGATAACCATACATTATCGATAGCTCTTCTTTGTATTAGCTCATGCATCATCCCAGTTCAGCCCACAGCGATTTATCCATATATATGATATATATTTATTGAGGGTGGCAACTTTCAGAGTAGCCCTCTAAGATCTTTGGTTTTAATCAAAAGATTTCCAAGGTTTTGAAGGTGACAACTTAGAATGTGACCCTACAAGATATTTGGTTTCACTCAGAAGCTTCCTAAGGTTTTGCTGGTAGCAGCTAGTACCTCTGGCGGTTCCCATGCGACCCATTTGTTTTTCATGGCCAATACTGAGGTCAAACAACGCAGAAGATTGGGGTTTCAGGCCACGCAGATAATCTGAATGCATAAATAGCCAACATAGTACAAGTAAGTCTCGGCAAACTGGAGTTGAAGGTAATTTTAGCACATCATTTTAGTATTTTTGAGATGATTTATTAGCGAGGAGGAACCCAATTTCTGGGAAAACGGCTTATCGTACGGACGACTAACTATTTAGCGGATGATAAGACAACTATACAGGCGGCGCCGCATGGAGATTGTGCTCAACTTGCAATCATTTGAAACAGATATCGCTTTGGCTTTCACCTAGTTAACAACAATCAGAATCTTTCCTCGGCTCAAATGAAAGCCTAGCCGAGATCTGATAACCTTGAAAACAATAGTGTAACCAAAGATCTCTTTTGCAAGAAATAGAGATTCTAATTAAATGCTTCAAGCTCAGCTCCTGCACACCCTATTTAGCTTGGACTTAAGCGCAAATATTAGTTCACTTAAAACTTCCGAAGTGCGACATTCGTTTTCAATATTTGAGTTTTAAATATAAAAGGTTCTGACATTGAAAACTAAAGTACAAATAAAAAAATCAAACTATTTTTTTTATTGCAAAATGTTTAAGAGTTCTAAAAATTATGCTCCATTAGTTTCGCCAAAAAACATTTTCCAAAATATATAGATCTACTAACTATTTAGACTTGTAACTCTGAATGCCACAAATACTCAGGAAACACTTTTTCATATATCACATTATCCGGCACTCAAGCTCCTTAGTCTTCAAGATCTGTCACTAGCTGCACATAGAAATTCATATGCTCCATATACACTCACAGCGCATTAAAATATAAATAAAAAATTAAAATAAAAATTAAAAGCTGCTGCTAAAAAATCAAGCGCCAAAGCGACAACATTCACGTCAAAGGCAAATGCGCGTAACTGTCGTCAGCGTCGCTGCCAACGTCAACGTAGCCGTAGCCATTGCCGTCAGCGTCACCTTCACCGTTTCAGTTACCATTTTGTACGTCGCTGACGTAGCTGACGTCGCAATCGCCGTGTCACTGCACCCGGACAGCGATGAAGCACGGGCAGCACGGGCAACACATGAGGTGTTTTACGTTGCTTGCATGAGAGGCGACGCACACACACACCAACGCATACATGCCCACTAGAGACACACACAGATACACGTACACACACACACCTATGCGACGACGATGACGATGACGTCGCCATACGGCATCATAGTACCCACTTGAAGCCTTTGTTGTTGTTGCATGCTGCTCCTCTTTTATTTTTACAAGCAAAAATTCTTTTAATTTTTTGCGCCAACTTCTTTTATTTTTTTATTTTTTTTTGGCATAAAAATAGAAAAAATGAGAGAAATTAAGAAAATCCGTGGAGTTGGTTAAAAGAGATGCTGAAGCTACTGCTGCGGCTTCTGTATATTTGTGCAACCCTCACAGAAAATGAAATTTTTGCTGCAAGAAGAAGCCAGCGACAACAACAACAACAAGAACAACAATAAAAGCGACAACAGAAGAAGAAGCAAGCGAAGCACGACAACAACAACAACAACGAGGCGTTCATTGTTGATGAAACAAGCAGCTTGCTAACAAGTCGCCAGCGAATTTCTGGCTGCTGCTGCCAATGCACCTAACATTGTTGTTGTTGTTGTTGTTGTGTTGCATATGCCACGCCTTATGTTTACCCAACACGTAAGGCGCAGCACAGTTGTCACAAAAGGGGCTGTCAATTGGTTTTCAAGTTGCATCAATTGGATTGTAATAGGGGTGCAATTGGATTGTAATAGGGTGGGCCATCTGTTAAATTGTTGTTAGTTGCGGTTTTTGTGAACTTTTTCAGGGAATTGAAAATCAGACTGTGTGCTTCCAATGATTCTCCTTATGTATTGCATCAAAGGCATGCCAAATTTGTGTTTGATGAAGATATAATTGGTATAATTATGAAAAAAGATACATCGAAATCCCTATAAATAAAAAAGATGCTACTTTTTTTTGATAACAAAAGCTCGAGCGATCAGTTTTATAAGCACCTAAAGATTATCATTATCGTTAAACTTTTGAGAGTACATATTAATTCGGTCCAGGAGGTTGTTTTATCTCACAAAAGCAAATCAAAAGTTTTTCCCAATTTTGGACCTCTAGTACTATCATATTGTAGATCCAATTATACTTTACAATATCCGTCTTATGTACTAACTATAATAACTTTTTCAATTTCCTATCTCACAAACGGTCTACTGAATTTGTCTCATTCTCTATCTGAACCCATCTTGATTGGTGAAACTCCAACTTGTTCAACCCGAATCTTTTACTTACTTCGTTACGAAATGTCTAAAGTTTAATGTAACTTCCTGTTTTCATCTTATTTACTTGCAATCAAGGATTCCAGCCTCTCATCTGAGTATTTCCAAATACTCTTTACCATTCCAGACACTTTCTTTTAGAATCACCGTCATACCTTTCGGTTGTTTTTGATTCTATTTCTGGCAACGCGTTAGTTGTATTTAAGAACGTTCCCATTAATGCTTTCATCTGGATAACCGGTTTATATCTTGTGGTGCCACAAAATATAGAGCGCGACTTTTGAACCATGGACTCATTGCTTTGACGTCGATGTATACGATGGTGGAACGGATTCACCAGACTTTGATGTAGTTTAATAACTTCTAGGGGTAATCGTTGTATATTCACTTCTCACATTCAGTCACGATCCAGTACGAAAATTGATTACTCTTTCAGGAAGCAATTCTGAAGTGAAAAATAGCCTTTGTATGTGTCGTGGTTACAATAAATCCTATTTTATTTTTATCCGAACGAAAATAAGTTGCTCAGTCACTTCCATATTTCAGCAAGTTACGTCTACGTTTGAAATAATTCTTGACCCAGTTAAGCCTCAAATTCTTTAATCTTTAATCTTTATAATTGTACAACAAACACGCTATTTGTCTGTTGCACTGAAATCATCACTCTCGAAACCAATCTTTCTTCCTGCAACCATATTAATATTTTGATTGCAAAAATTAAGTTATTCATCTTGACTTATGCGGTCATTACTTCAAAAGCGGAGTATGGAGATACTACTATGGAGATACAACTATGGAAATACAACTATGGAGATACAACTAAGGAAATACTAATAGCTGTTCGAAGAGTACAGAGATCTAGAATATATAGCTGGACCCGAACGATGGTGTCTTAAACTGATAAAGATTTTCTTTGTCAAACAGCTGCAATTTGCTAGCTATGACAGTGCTAGACAAATGCAGCAGTGCTGCAGTGTAGGATCGAACCACCGCCTTTCCGGATTAGGGACGACTACGCTACGCCATCCACGCTACCGAGTGCTATTCTACGATATTATTATATAGAAATAAACATTTTCATTCTACAATGATCCATACAAATTGCATACGAAATGCACAACTTTTTAAGGTTGAAAAGACTTTGAAAAGTCTAAGAAGCAGTTTCAAAAATAAAATTTTTTCAAAATCTTCAGCTCCCCTTGCTAGCGCCCCTGCCGCAAAACTCACTTGCAAATTATTATGTTTGAGTTGTTGCTTGTTCATTTTCTTCTGTTTTTTTACTTAGTTGCTGTCGGTTTCATATTTTTATTTTCGCTTTTTTTGGACTTCGAAAATTACAACAAAAAATGCAAAAAAAAAACAACAGTTAAAACAGTTAGGAAAAATAGGAAAATTCAAGTGCATTTTTCACTTCACTTTACGGTGCATTCACATTTCCGTTGCATTGCAGCTCGGATTTTTGCAATTTGTCGTCGTCTGTTTGCCGTGCATTAAGATATGCGTAGCCCGGTGCATGTGGTGCGGGGGGTACAGTGCCATGTAGACGGTAAAACAAAAGCGCTCGCGGAGCCCCTTAAATGCTTTAAGGTATTTTTACCTATGCAATTTTTTGTCATTGTCATCGTTTTGTTTTTCCGGCTTTTATTTTGGCTCAGTTGGTGCAAGGGGTTGGTACAGTGTGGGGGGCGGGAGTGGTGCTTGGCATCTGGAGGTGCCACAAACTGCAGTGGCATTGTGGTCTACGCTTTTGGCATTTTCTGTTGCCTGCTTTTAGGCATTTTGCTAGAGTTGCACATTTTGCGGCCTGTCGGCTGCATTTTGTTTGTTGTTGTTTAATTTTTTATAAAATTTGCATGCAAAGTGCATTTCATGCCTTTCCCTTTGGTCCGTTTTACTCCATTTTTTTTTGTAATGTTTTTTTATGTTTTTATTTTAATTTCTTAATTAGTTGGCTTTTGTGCGCTTCGGTCCAGGCATGAAAGCAAAAGTTACGCCAAGGGTTTATGGCTTTTATTGGGGGTTACCCATTGCACTGAGGGAAAAAAGTTGCTGCGATCGATGCAGTTCGAAATAAGTTTATATTCAAGTTATTCGGAAGAAAAAGTGTGCACAATCAGAAAGTTGTATATTATGTAGCTCCATCAATAATTTGAACATACTCTGAACTCGAACATAGCTACCCTAACTTTGTAAATTTGACTAAGCGCATAAAATTACTATGTCTTATTTTCAGAATGTCTTTGGAAACAAATTGACTGCAGGTAAATGTGTCAACATTTTTGGGCTTGCCCTATAGCAAATATTATTATTAGTGGAGCTCGGTAGCGTTGTGACAACTCACTCACTCACGGCCCAATCGAGCGATTCAATTCGGCTCTAAGCTGTCGGGCCCTGTTCTCTTCGAAGAGTTATGAATATTGATATCTCCCTGCTTTGGAGCGATGACCATAGTCAAGGCGAATAAATTTATGTATTGTTTTTGTTATGAGTTATTTGGTTATTCGCGCAACCAATTTCCTTATGATCTCCTTATTAGTTATTTTACTCGATTTTAGTATTTTTTATTAAATGCCACGAAACACACAAATATTATATATTTCTGATATCAAAAATGTGTAAGGTAAACTTGACTCTTCGAATACAATTATGCACATAATCGGAATATTGTGTTTAGTTTTTCCAGCTCTAAGATTCAATCAGACATGAATGCATCGGCTTCTCGATTT
The DNA here is from genome assembly GCA_035046065.1 of Chymomyza procnemis. Taxonomy (NCBI): domain Eukaryota; kingdom Metazoa; phylum Arthropoda; class Insecta; order Diptera; family Drosophilidae; genus Chymomyza; species Chymomyza procnemis. The sequence goes on from JAWNOJ010000026.1 coordinate 5,048,414, forward strand.
TCCTGCCTCAACATGCTCTAGTTGACACATTTTTATAATTCGTGTTCTTATCTTTATACTGAAAGAGTGTTATCTCAGGGAAAACGCCAATCCGAACTAATTATCAAATTTTTTCTTCCCCTTGATCGTTTCAAAGGTGTAGGGTGATTTTTCTAGGTAAAAAGCGTCTATTTGCTAGGCAGAAGCTCCAGTGCTGCTGGGTGGTATCGAATCACCGACCTTCCGATTTAGAGGCGAGTGTGCGCTATCATTTGCACTACCGAGGCCCACGCACTTCATCAAATATCTTCGCATTTTCTATATCACAAAATAAAAGATTCTTTTCATTATAAAAGCAATTATTTTCAGTAGATCATGTATGGAAATGCTGAACACGCATTGGGTGGATCCGTATTGGTGGTTAGGAAGCGCTGATTTAACTCTATAAAAAGGTATAACACGGCAGTTGTAATCACATAACATTGGCCGAAAATTGACAGGACAACCAATAAATGGGTTCAATAGTCTAGTCAGCTTTCTCACATATAAATTCTACAAAGCGCCTCACAGAAAAACTTGTAGTTTGAAATACTTTTTAAAATATATGAAACAAGAATGAAGATACTTTTAGTTAGTAATGAAAATATGGATTTCTGGAATTGGTAAGTAAACCACTGGAGTTAAATTCTAAGTGAGAATATCGCTTATACGATTAAAAAAAGTACTGATTTTTTGGGAAAGAAAATGAAATTATTGCTTTGCTATAAAAGATACACATACTTTCTATATTTTAGGATTTAACATGGAATTAATGGAAAATCTTTGGTTGTGGAAAGCCACACAAACGTCATATATCTAAATAGCATACGTCGAGCCGTACTTTGGGGACTTTTTAAAACCAACTTTTACTTCTAAAACATAAGTCTAAGTATCTGAAAATACGTTCGAGTGCTTTTCTTGGCAGCCATATCTTCGTAGTAACGAAAAAAAACTGGGCACTTTTTTTTGGCAATTCATTATACTTTAGAGTCAAATGATCAAGGATCAAGTTAAAAAAAAAATATACTTTAAGTTATCGGGCTTTGAAGCACTTTGAATGAGTTTATGAAAACACAGTAACTTGCTAGTTCTAAATATCTTCAGAAGCAGACTAAATACGAAACAAAAATATGGAGCTGACTAGACTTTTTGCATGATTCGTTCATATGCAGCTGTCACATATAGTAAACCGATCTTAAATTTGGTACAACATCAATGCATAATCTACCTTACAGGTTACAGCATATTTGTCATATTTAGTTCTTCAGAAAATTTTAATTACTCTAAGACACAAATTTTTTACAGTTTGTAAAACATTATTAAAAACACTTACTTAAAACCATATAAGCTATAAAAATGTTCTTAAACGACACCACGCTTCATGCCACAAATTACGCCCAACTGCTTGCCACACAATTCTCTCAGTGCAGCGTGCAACGAAGCGCGCAACTTAAAGTGCATTTTGGCGCTTTTAAATTAGTTAAATTGAAATGGGCTCGAAGCAAACATAAAGCCAAATCCATTCCCAAATCCAATTTGCATTTAAAGTTTCTGCTTCTCACGCAACGAGTGTGAGACAGACCCGCACGCATGCACACACACAAGCACTCGCTTCTCCCGCACATACAAAGTTCTCGCTGGCATAATCACAAAATTTGTCATAAAACTTTGATAGACAAAAAAAGTTTGCCACAAAGTCGTCGACATTTCTAGTCTTTGGCAGAAATTAGCTGAAAAATCAAAAGTATAGACAGCAAAGTCTCAACCTCAATCACCCGTTGAACTCAGTCCAAGGCATGCAACTATTTGCGCAAGCTGTTTGCGCAAACAAGTCAAGTAAATGTGTCTTATTTATATGCCTGACATGCCTAGAGTAACAAAAAGTACTTAGTTCTCCAAAATGCATGCCGATTTTCGACATTTTCTACGACCACCCCTCACATTCATGCTTCTTACCCTATTCATAGCCATATCCATAACGCATTTGCCATAGCCCGCCATTTGCTTTCTTAGTTATGCATTTATTATTACAAACCCCATGACTCTTGCCCCTCTCACAAACACTGTTGATTTGGTTGCACTTTTGGTTGTGGTTCTTGAGTTTTCTGCAGTTCTGTGCTGGTGAGGGGGGGCTACAAACTTTTTAATTACCCTCATCAGCGAAATGCAATGCGCACTCATAGGGCTTACCCCGCCATCTTGGATTGGCTAACGCAAATTTTGTACTCACAAAAAGTTGGCCGTAGATATTTTGAAGTTTTGTGTTTATTTAATGATAATTAGATTTAAAAACTACAACATTCTTAGACCAGACAGCTAAGTGCAACTAATTAATATTAATGACATTTACTCAAAGCATCTGCAATATTTAGGCACGAGTTCAACGACTGACTGCACCTTGAGACTTCCTGTTTATTTAGTACCAAGCAGTGCAACCTTAGGGATATCGTATTGCATAGCTGCTATGCGGTCAGCCTTTGACCGAGTATTAAAATTAAGACGCAAATTTATAGCTTATCAACGGGTTTGCCATCTAACTGTGTCACTGTGCAAAAAGAAAGCGAAATTCTTCTACTTTTATGCATTAGCTTAAGATACATTGCGATAAGTATCTGAGCAAAAGTATCCAAGTATCTGCAACTAAGTGCAGAGAGTAAAAGCTGCTACTGGTGCTGCTGCTGCTGCTGGAAAGACATCATCAGGCAGCTGGCAAAGTGTGAAAAGCGAAAACACTTGACAAATTCTTAACGCCTGAAATGAGCAGATCTTATCTGTAATTGCTTTTTTTTCCATAAATGAAAATAAAAATGAAAATAGTAGAGTGAAAAGATACTCTTGGAAAATTGCTTTGAGGTTTTGTTTCGTACAAGACGAGTTTATGTGATAGAATGTGGGAGCTTAATAGAGACTTTTTAATAATTTTCCTTAGATTCTAACTAGAAACTAGCTCTAAACCAATATAATATCGTCTTCAATGAAAATTGTACAGTAAACTAAATGACCATATGGGTAAAAGAGTGAGATTTTATATTCCATACAAGAGCTGTATGAAATGATGGAATTACAAATGTTTGTTATCAATCAAATAGGTAAAATCTTAACCCGACTCAAGTTTATAAGTCTTCCAAACAATTTCTTATTTCGAATAGAATTGAGACAACAGTTAATCAAGATATGTCAAATTTTCTATATAAAGTATCCTGCGCTAAAAGTACCTGAAAAATAAATCAGTTGTTACGAAGCCGACATTAAATGTAGCGCCATCGTCAGGATATAGTAAGATAGACTCTATAATCGGAGAAGAGCATTGAACTCTATGCTGAAGTCTTTCGGACTAACAAATTATAAATTCAAGAGAAGATATACAAACGGTGCAACTCCATTAAGATCTTTAAGTTCTGCGATCGTTTTCAATAGAAACTAACTTCACCTCCAAGCCCTTGTATCAACTTTTACGGATTCTCTTTCACTTCGGCTCAATTGTGGGTATTTATAGAGGCTACGTTACTCTAGATTGCTCAAGCTACAACTCCAGTATTGTAAAAGCTACGATCTACGATTGATCTGAAAACGATTATTAATATTCAAATCTATTGTAGATCGCCGATCAATCTCTCTTCTGACTCTGATCAAAAAGTCAATCCATTCAAATCCTATTGCTTTCATATGCACACAAATATAATTAAATCCAATATATCGTCTACACGTATATCCCTAAAGCTACTAAGGCAACTTCATTGCAATCCTTTACTCTTGGTATTCGTTTTCCTAAAGAGACTTCTTTTTCACCCAAACCCTTCTCTAATGTGTTGCGGATTCTCTTACGTTCTTTGTGAGTTTTCGGTATTAATAGAGGCTACCTACCTATCCTAGATCGCTCAAACTACCATTTCAAGATCTATTGATCTGAAGTCGATTATTAATATTGAAAAATGATTGGGAGTTGAACACTTAACCAATTTCTGATTCTGATTTAGAAGTCAATCCATTCCAATTCGTTAGCTTCGTTAGCAAATTTCAGAAGTTGCTCAAGCAACTTCATTGAGATCCTTTACTACAACTTTTTCTCCCAAACCTTTGTTCAAGCTTTTACGTATTCCCTTATGCTTTTTCTGAGTTGTGTATATTTATAGATGCTACATTAGTCTAAAACGCTCTTTCATTTCAGTAAAGTAAAACACACGATCTATAGATTTTGCATCGATTATTAATATTTCAAAACTATTCGAGCTCACAACTAATGACTCCCTGGATTGTTATTTAAAAGTCAATCCATTAAAATCCCCTTGCGTTGCTATATACAGAAACATTACTTTATACAATATATCCTTTATCCCTAAAACTGCTAAATTGCATAACTTTGAATTTGTTGAAATTTTTACAAACTGTTTCATAAAGTTGTTACATTCTCTTGTAAGAGCATTAAAATAAAAGCGAAAATTGTATTTTTCTTATGAACTCTCTCACACATCTTTGGGCCTTGTCTCATGTACCCACTTTAAGGAAATGACCCAAATTAGGCTAGAAAGCAAAATGCGGCCCGAACTTTTTAGATTAGCAAGGGAGAGAGAGAGAGTAGAGTGTCTCCAAGATATGGCAGTTGTTAGATACTTTGTCTTTAGTTTTAAGTTTGTCTTGAGTTTGTTTTGCATATAGCTGTGTGTGTGTGTGTGTTGAGTATCTGTGTGTGCGGAGTATAACTGTGCACGTGTTGGTGTGTTTGCTGTAGCTGTGTAGGTGTTAAGAAATCGACATTTACTTTGGCGCTAAAGCTTCTCAAGAAATCACGTAGAACGGTAGTGAGTGAAAGAGAACGTACCGCTTGCAGGTATGAAACTTGCGGGTATCTGTGTGTCTTTGTGTGTGCGAGTGTGTGTAGGTTACGTGTGTGCATTACATTTTTTTCTCACACATTTATCTGCAAACATATCTATGAGTGCGCACACACGCGAACACACACACACTCTCCCGCACTCGCACACACACGCGTCAGTCAGTCAGTCAGTCAAAGACAAACATGTTGGATGCAGTCGAATTTGTTGTACTTCCTTCCTTCCGCTGCTGCCTCGGGGTTAGAAAATCAGTTTTTTGTTCCGTTGCTGATTTGTCGCACGACTTGAATTTCTGATTATGCTTTTGAAAGCAGCTGAAATATTATGAAATGTCCTGGGAAGGAGCAACGTGGCGGCGGCACGACGTAGGTGCATAAGTTTTCTGTGGAACTTATTTGAAAATTGCACAAAACACAAATACGGGTTGGCACTTGGGACGGGGTAATGTGAGGGTTCAGTGTGGGTCGGTCACAAATAGAGTGAAGTGGCATTAATTATGCGTAAATGAGCTTAATGCATCAATTAATCAAATCAAAGGCTGGTTAGCTGGTAGCTGCTCTCTCTAACTGCAAATGTATTTCAGTCCGGCCAGCTGAGTGAGTGCTTTTTATGTTCCAAACACACACACACAGACATAAAAGCGCGTTTCCGCGTGCCACATAAAAACCAACTCTATTAGCTGTTTGCTTAGGCCGGACATTGGTCATTATAACCCAGCAACAATTTAATGCCAGCATAAATATGAGACTTTCATATGAGGTCCTAGTGCGCAATGCCAACACACTGATCGAATCTTCGAAACTGGTAACTCCACCATAGATCAAGAACTAACTCTGCGCCAAATCTTGGAAAAAAATCACGAAAAACGGATCGACACACATCATCCCTTTTGTCGATTACCAAGTTCAATAGCCTGATAGGGGAACACCTGTATGGCACACCGTCTGAGTTCGGTATTCCTGCGAAGTTGATGCGACTGTGCAGAATGACATTGAGCATCAACATTGGCTTTGTGTAGGAATTGACGTCTCCGAACCTTTAACACCGTTCGAGGCTTCAAATAAGGCGACCCTCTATCGTGTAATCTCTTTAATTTCATAATGGATGGGGCACTGCGGAAGACTAGTGTCCAGCTCTTGCATACGCCGATGATATTGATAATATTGGGCGTTGTAGACGAGATGTCACCACTGCGTTTTCGCTATGCAAAAAGAGTCAATGCAAGTGGGTCTTATGTTTAACGAGGGCAAGACAAAGTATGCCCTGTCTATTAATATGAATGCACGGCACCTAAGCTCTCATTTTATAGCAGACGCCTACATTTTTCAAGTTTTCAAAGAATTCACGTATCTCGGCAACGCCGTCAGCACCAACAATAATACCAGCCTGAAGATTAGGCGAAGAATCACACTTGCTTCGGTCTTAGTAAGCAAATGCGCAGCAGAGAGCTCTCTCAATTAACAAAATCAACACTCCACAAGACACTCATACTGCCTGCGGATGCATGCAACGGAGCCATGAGCTGCATGAACTCTACGATTATATAAATCTATTCCGACCGACGTATTACGCGGCAGAACGTCTGCGCTGGCTCGGCTTTGTAGTTTCTCTGGATGAAGATACTTCAGCAAATGGAAAGATCAATTGAAAGAGGACATACCTTTCTTTGGGGTGTACTTTTAAGAAGTCAATATCTGCAGCTAAAAATTCTTTATTGAAAATCTTGTAAAATAACTTAATTCATTTGGGCTCAACGCAATTGCTCGCTGGGTAAACTTAATTTTGTGCTGGAAGTAGGGAATTGTTGTTATCTCAGTTAATGGCCAACACAATTGAATATATGGCTTTGATTTAGAGTCATAATATTGAGTCCTTTCATTGAAAAAAAACATATTCTCGCGATTAATAAAATCAACAAATATGGTTTAGTTTATTAAAAAAATAAAAGTTTATTTTAGATTTGCGGGCTTGGCTCATAACAGCAAAAATTTAATTAAAAAAAAAATAGAAATTTTAAAATGCAGAATACGTGCTATAATTTTGAATCGCTGTTGATAATCTTACACACAATCTTTTTGAATAATTGCATTTTATTATTTGGAACTCAGTGAGTACGAAAACTTTCCTCTGAAAACAAAAACATAAAAAAAGAGTAACTTAAATATTGGTATGAATCATGGAGTTACGCGTCTGAGCCGGAAAGTAAACCGCTGTCTACTGTATGGAAGAGCCAAATCCAAGAAATGTTCGCGCACGAAGCACTTCCAAGCAGCAAATAGTTGCCTTTTTTGCAGAAAAACTGCACATGTCGCAAATGTACCAATAGAACAACGCAGAACAGTCAAAAAGTAATAAGCAAAGCTTTTGTTTGCCCCGAGCTTAGAAAATTCTTGAGTTCTGCTGTTTTGCTTTTTTCGCGTACTATTCATTGCCCAAAATACACAGTCCAAATATTTTGCGCTCGGCAATGAGATAATTAAAAAAATAATGAGTTACTTTTACTTCAAACCAAAGTAACGATAATTTTAACGAGTTTTTGAAAAAGAAAGCTCTTTAAGGTGGTTTTACTTGAGTTTAAAGCTTTTGTAAAAGCTGTTATTTCGCAACAAATACATTTCTTGCTATCTTTTTGCAACAACCATAGTTGACGCATAGATGGCACTCTGCCACAGCTTCAATATTTATTTCCTAGGTGGCGCGTTACACAAAAAGCGCCATCTAGTGGAAGCTTATAATAGAATCAACGGCAATTTATTCAAATTTATTATTTTTACATTAAAATAATTAAAATGAAACCAAAAACTCATTAGGCGCTGCAATGGGTAGTTTGTATTTATTTTAAATTTAACAATTTCTTTGCGGGTTAAATCTGGTAGATAATTTTTAGACATCCTATATGTTTCCAAAATAATCTTTCAAACAACAAAAACTTTCAGCAACAACAAGCGTGGTTCAGCGTGTTTTAAATTATAAAAGTTAAATATAAACGTTGTACGGCTTCGTTCATTCTTTCTAGTAAATCCGGCAATGTCAAACGCTTAGAGAGCAAAAGTGAAGGAACTATTTAATTATTAGATGTTTTTAGGAATTTATTCTATTTCGATGCAAAGAAAAGCGATTCTATTTTTATTTCTACCAACAATATGATCATCAACATGGGTGTAAATCTACTTTCAGACTTCGTAGTTGAATTTATTGATGGATGCCAAAACCTACGCTCAACCGTCGGCGTCGAAACGACTTCCTCCACACAATAGCTTGCTGTGCAGCGGAAGCCAAGATACCCACCCCAGTGGCGTCGCAATGAGTCTATCAACTTGATAGAATGGTCCTTCGATCGTTCTGCCCATCGAAAGATTACCAACAAGCCCACCAACACAGTCGTGACCCGCTAGTGGCAACCTAAAGCAAAGTTACTATATATTCAAGAAGTGGGTGCTAAGCTAACTCAGGATAGCATCCAATACCTGATATATACACTGCAGTCATGCCGCAGCTAAGTGGAATAATTTGAACTATCTGCACATACGCTGACGACAGAGCAATCATAAACTAGGGCAACTCCACTGATACGGCAAGACATGCGCTTATCAATATGCAACCATGGCTGGAGCGAAAGCTAAAATATAGTTAACAGGGAGGTCCATGCAGGCCACCATTTAGATTAGACTTGAGTCCATCGCTCTCAATGACTTATTCGCTCGACAGAAAATATCTGGTAAATATTTTGGACTGACCCCAAATGCAAAGCCTACATCGCAAGAGCATCTCACTGGTGAGCTTAAGCTATTGATGCACAAGTCTCGCCAAATGTTCTGGTTTCTGCAAAGAAAGAACAAAAGTCCTTCTTTACAAGTGCAGCCCGTGAGGTTATTGTCAGTCAAAATCAACTACTCCTACTTCTGTGGTAATTTTCGAATTCCATCTCTAAAAATTGTGGCATCTTTAATCACGATTCAATTTTTGCGCCTTTTCTGGATTTCTTCAAAAGTTTCGAACCGGCTGCTTCCAAAAATTTCGTTATGGGAACGAGGAGCAAGGTCAGAAAACCACTACGGGTTTCAGTATTTTCCAGACCTTTTTTTAAGACTTACAGCCACATTGTCATCATCTTGTCATGCCTTTGGGTCATTTCTCATTGATCAAGAAACCGGTGGCTGGCTTGTTTTGACGTCGATGTAGACAATGAAGAAACTAATTCACCACACTAAGTATTGTATTTTTTTTCTTGGGATAATAATCCGATGCGATCCTTTTTTTAATGCCTTAAAGTAGTCAAAAGAGGACTTTCGGCATCTCTCGCCTTCAAATACGTACGAAACCCACTTTACATTTAAAATATTTCCAAGTTTTTTGACGATTCCCAAATTGTTTGCTGAGTCACATCAAGGATTTTGACATTTCAGTTGGCTTTTGGCACTAACTCCAAAATTTTTGTTGTTCACCCATTGCGAAATATCTCTATTAATAGCTGGAACAGAGATTTACACCAAATAATTCCAATTATATATGGCTGAATGTCAGATAACCCCCCCTTTGACATGAAGTTGCTGAACACATCGGTAAGCAATCGCTTCAAAGCTGGAGCATGTAGATATCTCCATTAGCATTTTGAAGAGTCCGGGGACCTGAATCCGAACGGCGGTGTCGAAAGTAAATAGATATTTTGCTGGAAACCTAGCGTCGAAATTTTCCGACTCCCACCAAACAATGCTCTCTGTAATGCGCCCACAAAAATTCCAATCTTAATTTTTAAACATAAACCATTTTCTTAAACTTTAATTTGGAACTCAAAAACAAATAACGCCAGTTAAAAATTTATAAAATAATTCTCCAATTCTTCATTACTGCGAACTATGCCCGAGAAATTCGCCATAATGCGTTGCCATCCCTGGGGCAGCATGTGTGCTTGCTGACTGTTCGAAATTCGAATTAGTGTCTCGTTATCAAACGGATACTGAGGTGCATTATTCTGCTCCACGGAATTGGGCTGCTCCAGTGGATGATGCGGAAGTGTATTTGCAATATGCGAGCTCTGTACTTGCCCAGCGCGAACTTCTTCAGGATTCTGGGTTGCTTGGGAAGACAGAGTGCCAAAATGTGTCTCCAAAACAGCTTTGCCTTTGACAATCAATTGCATTTGGTTGCTTAAGATTGTGACGGTATCGGAATCTACAGAAATGTTGGCAGCAAAGAATTGGGCATCGGCGTCCATGCTGGCATTATTGGTAGAATTGACAGTATTGTCATCGTTCTCGCTTAGAGGTACAGCCGAATTACGAAAATAATCGTCAAGTATGGCTTTGATATCTTGTAATAGATCTTCATTGGTGCTTGATATTTTTAGTAAGTCCGGTCCTAGTGGTATGTTCAACGACTTCGAGTCCTTAGATGGCAGCAACTCCTGCTGGTTCCCAATGGAATACAAACTTTGCTCTTCATCAATTTCCTCCATTATGCTTTTCGTAAAAAATATATAAATATATATATAGGCACAAATTTTCGATTTTAAGTTCTACTTGCTAGAGCAAAATAGACTGAATGAATGAATGAATGATATTCCAAAAACTTGTCGGGTACCTTGAAATATATTTGAAAGTTGTCCGCCTACTTGATCGGTATTGCTGCAAAGTTGATTCGACTTTGTATAAACGACATTAAGTAGGGAAGAACTTCAATAACGATCGAGATTTCTATTATGCGACAGCTGGAATAGATCGGCTACTAGAAGGGCTACTGCGGAAGAGCGGAAAAGTGCTTCTTTCATAGGCGTTACAATGTTCTTAGCAGAGACCTCTCTTGAGCGGTAAAACTAACGCTCTACAAGCTGACCATCCTGTTATATGGCGCAGAAGCATGGATTGTATCGCGGACGGAGGTTTTCATGAGCAAAATTCTTCGCAAGGTCTTGGGTCCTTTTCGGATTGAGGACAGAATATACCAACTATTTGCCGAAGAGTATTTAGTTATTCAGTCATTTCAAATAATTTTTACATGTTCGGGCGATTCAAAGGAGGAACGCCCTTCCTGATATAAGCGAGCTTTTGGAGATGGTGCCTAAAGGGTATGACCTGTAAGCAAAAATGACTGCCTTTGTGCATCATATTCAATCGCTGCTGCCATGTATGGATGAAGTCTTCAATCTATACTGACCGTACGTATTTTGCTGGATTTTACTGGAACTATCTTCAGGTTAAATATTGAATGCAAACGATACAGATACGGCGGCTGTTTGAGGTGAAAATTCTTTGCAAAATGTTTAGTACCTTTCGGATTAGGGACGACTATCATGTTCAAATGAATTATGGGCTGTATGAGCTCTATGACTGCGTAGATATCATCCAGAGCTTTGCAATACTATGTCTGTGCGAGCACGGCTATGTCGTGCGTTTGGATGACGAAGCTCTTGGAAAGAAGGTGTTCGATGCGATGAAGAAAGGCAAAAGTAACTACAAAACTTAGATGGAATTAACAAGTTCCAGTTCCATGAGTAATCAACTGTAGAATACGCATGTAAAGCGACGCCTATGAGTTCAGCTGAAATCCGACAAAGAGTTGCAATAAACACTGAAAGTCAAGTAAAGTAAGCCTACTAGGCAACAAAGTACTTATGCTCTTTAATTTCTAATATGTCAAAGAACAAGTAAAATCTTTATTTTCAAATAAAAAAAAATTTGAATGAAATTTATTGTGTTAGTTTTTTCATATAATTTTTCAACTTTAATAATTTTATTTGATTTTCAACGAACTCTAGTTGTTTCCTATATAAAGCATTTTTCGCATAAAAACACTAATTTGTGTCTCTTAAAACAATAAAGGGTTATCCAATTGGTGGTCCAGATTTCACCATATGGAACCGCCATAGGATTGTCGTATAAACAATAGTGGCCGATAATGGCATATAGTTGGGTAAGAAATTGCGGGAATTTACTTATATTTCAAAAAATTTTTAATGATTCTTCTTAATCTTATTCGTCCCAGCGGTTTTTCCAATTAACGTAACAGTTCGAAAAGTACTTTTCAGGATCTCCTTTAGTTTCATCTTAAATTCCGATTTTAAACCGATGACCACGAAGCTGTTTTTTGAGTTAAGCGCATTGCCAGTAGTGACACGGAGTCAAATCAGGCAAATAAGTCGGTTGTGGAACGATACAAGTCGAATTTTGTGGCAAAATGATCACGAAGTAGGGAGTGCGGTGTGTGACGGTGTTGCCTTGCTCCAATTCTAGTTGTTTGAGGGAATTGCTGCACGCAAACGAAGAATTACACTCAAATATATTCCTTTTTAACAGTTTGATCGGTTGGAAGGAATACAAAGTGCACTACAACACTGAGATTGATTTTGGAACGACTTTGGCGTGACTTTTTAGATGTTGGCTCGTCTTTAGCATGAAATTGTCTTAATTGTTTCCGGCTCGATCAGCTGTTTCCGTATAGTAGTCGTAAGTTCCGATCTCGTCTACATTGGGTTTAATCTTTTCTTGATAGTTAGTAAGCATTATTTCACACAACGATATCAATGACGACTCTGTTTTTTCAATAAATAGAGTGTTTTTGGCACCAAACATGACTACAGGCTGTACAGTGGTGCAACCTTCACAGAGGAAATAATAGGATAGAATAAAAAATACGAATTTTATTCGTCCAAAATCGCCGCTTGTTTTTTAAAGATTCGACAGCGCTTTGAAAAGAATTAATTGGTGAACAGTAGCTTCTTCAATTACTTGGAAGTCTCTACTCTATAAATCACTTAGGAGAGAATTTCGAGTTGAAAGACGCATTCAATAAAAAATTCCTTAACAATAAAGATGGAAATTTTTAAACCAGTCTCCAATATAACCTTGCTTCTCGAATTTTCATTATGTACATCGAGTGTACTACAGCTCTATATAGAGGGTAAACATGCTTCGACTAAAAAATTCAACAGTTCAAAACATGAACCCCTACTTGTGTACTCATTTACATTAAACTTTAGGAAGATAATAAGTTGTAGAAACCGTTGGAACCAACTTATAGGGTTTAAAACTAGCGAGAGAATAGAACCAATTTCAATCAACCAGTTAAAACGTTGTTTTATACAACAAAATTCAATAATATTACACATAACTTTGTCGAAGAGTTATATAAGACGAAAATGTTGCTTGAGCCAAGCTACGGTTATCAGAAGATTTTTTTTTGGTGATCATTGTGGAACTTACTTTTATCATTTGAGTAGAAAAAGCGCAGTCAACACAAGCGCAAATGAGCGCGAGAGTGACAAACAAGCAAATGCATGTGAGAGTGTTTAAAGCAAAGAGAATTATGCAACGTATAGAGCACATATAGCTTCTTAGCTCTGCTAACAAAAAAAACGACCCATTCGTAGTTCGTGGAACGACTTGGGTTCGTTGACTATTCAACATGTCCTGACGAAAAGCACCCCACTGCTGTTAAAGTTTCAAAGTTTAAAGAATCAAACTTCATGTAATCACATTTGTTCTTCAAACACACATTCAAAAAAGTATGCAAAGAATTTGCTTTCCTTCATTTTAATGACCTCTCTGACTACCGTACTACGCTGCGTATACGCTATAAAAATCGTTTTTGTTCAACCCTTTTCAAAATGCCTCAAAAACAAATGTTTTATTAATCGCACGTGCATCCCTCATACCAATAAACAACAAATAGCTTATTACAAAGGGTCCTTTGCGCCAAAGCACAGCCGTACACGTGCTTGAGTGTATACGGAGAGTACTCACTCTTTATATATAATCTACTTAAAAATTTATTGTCATAACAATAAAATAAAATCCCAAAAAATGCCTACAATCAAGTCAGCTATGCGTCAAGTTGTTGCCTTAAATTTAAAGCCAAATTTAAGAGCTGACCAAAAATTGATTGACCAGAAGCACACAAAATGCCGCATGTGGCACTTGCCGAACTATATACAGAGTTACAAAGCGCCGGACACGTGTTTTGGTTGTCCGGGCAACAACAAACAAAAGCCCGCCTACAGTTGTGAGTATATATATATACCCACGGCGGAATCAAAGTAGGAAGCCAGGGCTATATTCGTTGGCCAATGCCAGGCAAGACCGCCATTATGTTAATTGCACGATACTTGGCTTAATTTGTGCATAATTTGTGGCTAACACATAATTAAAGTTTAAATGTAGCTGCTTGAACTTGGCGCATGGGAAACATGATAGCTTGATAGCTGTCTAGATGGCTCGGTGAGAGTTTTGGGCATATCCGGAGTGAAGAATCCATGTTGGATAATTATTTAATTAGAGATAGTTTGCCAGCGGCGTATCTATTACAAATGAGCGTTTTTTTTTTGGAAGGTGCGGCTGGATTTTCAAAAATGCTATTTAAATTGAAGCTAAATTAAAGCTGACGACTTTGAGAGACCTTTTACCTTCGATACCTACAAACTTCAGTTAAATTGTATAATTACGGTAGCCTTATAGACATACATAAACTGAATATTGTTTTGCCCAAAAAATGATTTTTTTTAGCGTTTCTTTCAATGGAATCTAATCAATAAAGTTAAGCGATTTAGATCGAGTGCTTAAGAACCTACCAGAACTCTGCTAAAAGCGACCTACTTTTTGGAGCTGTTGGTGTCATCATCTGCTTGTACCCCGATGACTGATTTTATGCAGATAGTAAGATGCTGAATGTTCGGATAAAGAACTGTAAGTTGTTTTACAAATACACAGCACCAGATAATGTAATTAAAATTGTGTTCTAAAACTTCCCAAACAGTAGAAAACTTTTTACCCTATCAGAATAAATCATCATCAATCGTCGGTTATTAAGTCAGCTATTTCTTTTTTCAAACTTAGTTACCAAACTTGGATTCCCAGTTAACCGAAGTATATCAATTTCCAAGTTAAGAGTAAAATTTTTACCCACTTATCCGCCATTTTGCTGCAGCCATTTTGTTTTCATAAGTTTTGAAAGCAGGTTTGAATTTCTTGACCCAAAATCAAGTAATTTTCGAGCAATTCCACTCGGCACTTGGGACCACTGTGCAGAGGTGAGTACCGTCCATAACTTTTACATAAAATTGAAGACCTCAATTATCATGTATGAACAGGGGTGGGCTTACGCGCTTCAATACTGCGACCCCCCGGTTCAAGTGTGCCTCAAAAGTTAAAATGATCCGATTTGTTGCCATTTTATAGGTAACTTCACTACGTCTCGCTCATAGAAGCCCTCGTTCCTTTTTCGTAAAAAATAGAGACAGTCGAGTTTCAAGACGCGCAGCCAATTATTCACCAGCAAAATTTTTTTCAATGGATAGGAACAGATGATAATTAATCACTTGGTGCCAGTTGGGAACTATAGGGTGAATGCAGAAGAACTAACCAACCAAGTTACCGGACCTACTGGTGAGTCACTATCGATATGTGTGGCCTGATGCAACACAATTCCACTCGTATTGACCAATTTCGGCCGCTTCTGAGCGATTGCTTCCTTTAGACGATACAATTTTTGACAGTACAGTTCCGAGTTTGGGCGTATGGGAGCAGCTCATAGTAGATAATTTTCTGTCAATCTCACCAAATACACAGCAAAACCTTTCTGGACGGGAATACTGACTTGGCTACCGTTTCCGCCGGTTCACCGTGTTGGACTACGATCGCTGTCGTTCGTTTGGCCAGCGAATCAATGGAAAACGTGGAAAAATGTTCATTATGCCCAAGGTCAAAGAAGGTCATTTAGGTAAATTTAGAAAAATGTATAAAATCTTTAATAGATAAAACGTTCAATATAATTTAAACTAAATACGTTCTGTACGCTGGATCTGTAGCTTAGGAATAAATTCTTTAATGCTATTTTCTAGTAAGTCAATCGTTGCATAATTATAAAATAGACACGACCCCAAATATAGTCCCATAAAAATATACCAACCAAGTCGAGGTGTTCAATTTTGACCAATAAAAGTTTATAAGCATTGTATCAGTGAAAAGAAGCTGATATATATCTCACAGACTGCTGTGACTCAGCTTCTAAAAAAGTAGTAGAAATTGGGCAGAATAGACCCATATGGGTCTATAGCATTGTAAACTAGCGCTGGCCATTCACAATAACGTTTCGAACTATGCTGCCTTTGACAAAGTAGGGCCCAATGATGCAGCCGGCACTATATGCACTCCAAACAATAGTTTTTTTTTCGAGATGCAAGGTTATGTGTTCTGGTTCAGTTAAAATGTAGAAAGTTTGCATATAACGTATCCAATCAAAAAGCCCCATCGCCAAGTACAATTTTCAATATTCAGACTATCAGATTTGATTATAAAATGCAATCATTTATTTGCGATGTTCTTTTGTAAGTCGATTGATATATAAAGTAAAGCTTCAATTGAAACATATTACTCAGCAACACAAAGCACAAAACTGGCGTCACTTTAAAAAAAGTGTTACCAAAAAAATCACCCTTTATATGTAATATATCCAACAAATGTCATTCAACAAACAAATATTTACGCATCAAATTGCATTGCACTTAATTGGCACAATAATATAAAATTTATTTTTCACTTTCAATTTTTTTTTGTTTTCATTAATAAGCGTTAATTAAATTATAAGCATGACTGTACATTTAATTAAGCATAAATTTCAATTAAAGCCTTTTGTTTGTTTAAATTGAAATTTATTTCAACTTGAATTTATGGCAAATTTTATGGTGGCAAATTATCATCGAAACACATCGAAATGCACATGGCAATGTGTGAGAACCATAAATGTCATAAGTTTGATTGATGCTATAGACAACACTTTGGCAATTTGTTTGTCAAATCAATCATGCAACATGTTGCATGTTGTTCAGCGAAGCCGCAAAATAAACATAATATGTAAAATTACTCGCTTTTTGGGAAAGTGTAGAGTTTAATGAGCTTCGCTTTTTGTTTTTGTATTAAATTTGTTAGAAATTGTAGTCGAAATGTGGTTTGTTTTAAAAATATTGTCGCTTTGAGGAATTAGAAGTGGTTCTTTTTATAGAAAGTCAAACTGCTTCATATAGGGACTTATTTTTTAAGAACCAACTCCAACTCCTAAAATGTCTCTGTTGAAGCTGTAAAACAAAAATTTAAGGCAATTAAAATCAATGAATTTCGAAAAAATAAAATAAATGTATTCTTCTTGACTATGGCCATCGCAAAGTCAGAGCATAGATAGATTATATTAATAGCTGTTCGACAAGAATTTGGGACCTAAAATCAATAGCCGAATCCGAACGACGGTACTCTTAATCTATGGAGATTTATCTGTGCTACTGCGCCACATCGAACCACTGATTTGCGATCTTAAAGGTTATTAATAGTCCTCATTATCTGCCTATGTTACGATGACAAATCACTCAAGGGGAATTATGGTATTCTTCTTCGATTGACGAAAACTTAATTATTGCAAAAACATTTTTCTTGTAAACTTAGTGTTAAAAATCAATTTTAGTCAAATTTATTTTCGAGATATGGGGAAAAGCAATGTTGGTCACATCTGTAGGCTTTTCTGCCAATATTCCGACAACCAAAGTTCGTATCGCTATGATAGTTAATTGTATGAAGAGAGTTCTAAATAATAAATGTTATCATTGAAAGCTCAAAAAGTTATTTTGGTTAAGAACTTTTGTTCGACTAAAAATGATAAAGCCAAAAATTTACATATTTCTGCTCGCTTCGCTCTCCAACTCTCACATCTCCTACGACCGACTATGGCACTAAACCTTTCAAATCTACCTTTTGGGCATTGGAAGAGCCAAGTCCTGACGAAAAAAATAAAATAGATAGATATTTGAAAGCGGTCAATTTTAGCCAAAATTTGGAAGTATGTAAGCCAGATTCATGTTAAGAATCCTTGGAACTCTATCGTCTCAAAAATTACTAAATTAATGTTTCGTCTCAACTTGAGATTAATGATAAAGTATTCCGAAAAAAACAAAATTTCTATACTTAATTCGGATTATAATTTAGATCTTGGCGATTACTTGTTATCAGCCATTTCGAAATTAACCTAACAAAGCAAAACTTTTTCTGAATATTGCCAAAAGGTGCATAATTTTGGAGCTACTTCAAGTTGGTGTTCATTGTAGTCAATCAAAATGATAAGCATTTTAATTAAAAATTTATCAAATTGTATATCTTCAAAGTTGAAGTAAGAAATAATAGCCAAATTTTTTAATTTCTTTTGAATGTTAAAGCAGAACATAAATCTTAACATGTGCTGCTCTCAAGTCTTTATTTTATTTGTTTGGTACGAAAGTAGAAGATATACCAAGCACCTTTGTTCTCAGTTTTAATATATTTATTTTTTATAGACAATGAGAATTGTGCAGACCAATTAACTTTTATTTTATTAACTCAAAGTTTAAGTGGCAAGTTCTTCATATATAGAAAAAAAATAATTAATTGCCTGTTCTGCTCTCTTAGCCTCAAGTAAGAGAGTTGTAAACAAAAGGCAAAGGTTGCCAATAGTTATGCACTTGGGCACACATACAAAGCTTTCGTTTTTCCTACATGCAGGCGCACACAGATATCCTGCCGCACACACACACTATTTACAAGCTTCAAGTTCAAGATGAACGCCAATGATTACCTGCAGGAAGTCTAGCTGAGTAAGTGCATCCTTATGCAGGTTTCTTCTCTTTTACGCTAATGCTATTAATATGAGCAAAGTAAGCAAGCCGTTGTTGGTACACAGGATACAAGGATACACACAGAAATACAAATACGGATATACACACACACACACATGCACGCACTTGCACCCACACAAGTGCAGCCATTTTCAATCAGCCAAACAACAAACATTGCTTGCAAATACTTTATGTAACTTTTTTTCCTCATTTTTATTTTTTTCATTATAAATTTTTGCTTACCTTGCTCAGATGTCAATGTGAATGCGCCCCATCTGGTAGAAGGGCTCAACAAAACGTTGCTTTATTGTAAAGGATTGAGGAAAATATTAAATTACTTGGATAGCTACTATTTGACCAACTTGCTCTGAGCAATTGCTGCTGGCCAAGCTGATTGATGTTGATTGATGTCAATTGCACTGGGGCAACTTTGGACCTTGGATTATTTATATGCAAAATTTCTGAGAATTGTGCTTGCAGCAAATGCTAAAGCAGTCAGCTCTTGCTGTGCAACAAATATGGCAGCTCAGTAGTGCAAAGGTCTAGGGAAGCTTAAGTTTGAAAGTAAAATTGAAAATTTAAATGAAGTTTAAGTAGTCGAAGGAAATACTGCTAAAAAATACGAAATCGAGCTTGTAAAATATTTGTTTTTATTTCTCGTTTCTCATCGTCAATAAATATTTGATAATGTAGATTGGACGCCTTAGGTGTTTGTGTTCGATTTGTGCTTTAGTTTGTTACTTATGGTAGCTCTATAATGCCTTAAAAAATGTCTTTTGTTGATATTGTTGCCTGCAAGATATCATTGAATTTCATGATTGAAACGCTTGCATGAAAAAGGCTGGAATGGTATGAAAGGCTTCGAAGAACATCGAGTCCTCGAATTTTGTAGGAGTTGGGCATATCGAAAAATGCTGATCTTGACTTGCTAACGAGATTTGAGGATATTTCAAATCAAAGTTTTACGCACAAACCAAGCATCATAGCTCAACTCAAAGTCAATCGACTATGCAAAATTGCTGCCAAATCGACAGATACTTTGGCTGAACAATTAAAAAAGAGCATATTTTGTGACCAAGGTCAAAGCAGTATTTACGCGAAATCATATTCAAAAAGTATCTAAATATAATTCCTTGTAACGCAATAAATGATTATCAAAATGAAATCCAAAAAAATGTCTTTTTTTTTCAGAAATAATTGCTGCCATTTTAAATGGCCAACAAAATATGTGTAGATAATGGTTGTGATGGTATACATTTTTTTGTATCTTACATACACAAGGTAGTGAGCGCTAGATCAATCTATCGAACTTAATGTCTCTTTAAATATCAAAGCTGAAAATCATATTCTAACGACTTTTTAAAGATGACAAAGTGAAGTTAATTTTCTTCAAGCAACACAAATCCGCTCTTCAAATTAGTTTTCAAGAAACAAACTCATTTTGTAAACAAAACACTTAAAATCTTTAAATAGCCTCCATCGCACGAATGTACTTCAGATTATAACGAATATTATTTTAGCGATTTGTCTTTAAACAAAAAAACAGTTGACGTCACTCTTCATTGCTTTGCAATTCTAATATCCAGATAGTCAACATTCACTTAATAAAATTGTACTCACTCTACAAAAACTAAAAGTCACCACTTTTTTTCTCCAACATTTCTCATTAATTCAGGTTTCTTGAGCTATTCGAATGCTTTTTTTTCTCCTTTACTGCGAATAAACTAATTCAAGTCTAATGCAAGACACGTGTCGTGAGCAACGTGAGCCAAGGAAAACCTGCGACTCACGCAGCAGTAAATCTTTAATTCGTTTCGAGTTAAGATGCTGCTCAGTTAAGCATAAAAACTGAGTAAAATCTGAATGTCATTGCACTCGATTGGGCGACGAGAGGCGCCACAGAATGGAACAAAGGCGGCTACAGCTGGTAGGTACAGTTGGTACAGTTGGCGATAGGTCAAAGTTGATGAATGGCAGACAAAGTGCAAAAAGTGAGAAAACAGATAAAATGCTGCATACGAAGAAGAAAAACTATGCAGAGAGCGGGGAAAAACTTTTATTTTGACGCTGCAGCGTCGAGAAAATTTATAGCCCAAGTTGTAAAAAATGCAGTCATCTAACCTTGAGTTTTGGAATAAAAAATATTCAGTTAAAAATGAAACAAGTATCATTGCAGAATTTCCAAGAAACACAAAGAAAGCCAAGCAATGCCATCTAATTGATAATAGAAAATTTATAACATGCAAGATAAGAGAAAACTCAGTCTTCGTTGGGTCTACAGGGCATTTAAGACTTTAATTGGATTATGGACATATTCAGCTTGCAGTTGAACAATTTTGCAAAAAGTAATAAGAGAGAAAAAGTGAGACATTGAATGCAATGAAGGGGAATAAAAGGCAATAAAGACGTTTAGAAGCAGGTGTGGCAAGTGAGGCAGTTGAGAACTGATGACAGGCAAAAGAGCAGAAAATATAAACATTTATGGTTCGTTGGCACACGTAGGCATTGTAAAGGCTTACAACAGTTGAAAGGAGAGACACAAGCCTAGTCCTGCCTGGGCACAATATGAAAGGTATAAAGGGCAGTGGCGGCGTGAGAATGTAAAAAAGGGGAGTTATGTGTACAAATTTTCGTCCATAAGCGACGGATATTATAGGTGGTTTGTGGTCTAAAATAAATTTTATTTTGAGAATAAATATTATGTCTGCAATACTTGAGTGTAGCAATGAGTCTAGGAGAAATATCTTTTAAAAAATATTTTACAGATTCAGTAGTGCATGGGCCTTCGTAGCGTAGTACTAGAGTACTCGCCTCGGTCGGTAAACTAAAACCATTGAAAAGACTCAATAAGTTGAAAAACAGACTCTATACTATCAAAAAGAAACTGTTTGGTGAAGTGTTTATGAGAGCGTGGTCACCGGTCCCTATTTTCGCGAAGACGACAGCAACGACAACTGTCTCTGGCGTCCAGTATCCAGCGATGATAATCGATTTTTCGATGTCTATTGTTCGTGAAAATGGTTAGCATAGCTACCGGTTCCAACAAGATTGCGCAACATTCCATACTGCACATCAAACAAAAGATTCATTGCGACAATGATTACCCGCACGAGTCATATCGAAAAATGCTGATTTTGGCTGACCAACGAGTTTACCCCATCTAACGCTACCAGACTTTTTTTTTGTAGGGATATTTGAAATCCAAGGTAAACGCCACTAAGCCAAGGACAATAGCTCAACTTAAAGACAACAACCAACCATGGAAATCGCCAAGAAAGTAGCACAGTTTGTGCTCATGGCCAAAGGTGGCCATTTACGCGATAATATATTCAAAAAGTAGCTTAAGCATGTGATAGATGTGAGGGTGGCAGAGGCAACAAAAGCAGCGCCTCAAATACTCAGGTAAAATAGCCCATTGTGTCAGAATTTGCTTACATTGTTCTATAACTACTTGAACATTTAAATATTTGATTATCAAAATGAAAACAAAATAGCACACAAAATAAATATAAAGAAATCATACAAATTATACAAAATGGATCTTTTGAATATACATGGGCAAGGCAAGCACAAGGCACGTGGGCAAAAATCGGAGTTTATTGCCAAATGCATAAGAAAACTAAACCAAAACATTGTTGACATAGTGCTGCGACCTATACAAAATTTTTTCAAAGAGTTCTTGCGATTCTTTCATCACCGTACTTTTAATTAATTAAGGGCCTACGCCCTTCGGAATTGCGACCCTCCTGGGTCTATTGCGCCATCTTTCAACTAGTTCAGAATAAATGTTCTCAGAAACTGTGTCAGAGCAGTCTACGAGATATATATTAGCTCCTACTCACTGATAATATAGTTGCCTAGCAGCTTTGCTCTCCTTCGTGCCAGGACTGGGCAGTTAGTGATTAGGTGCTCCATTGACTTGGCATCCTCCTCACAGCATCTTTATGTTTTATTGCTAACAAGACGCATTTCGTGAAAATGCTCGTTGCAGGGAAAATAGCTCCACAAGTTGACCTAAGCTGTGTCCTATTTTAGAATAGAGCTTCATTGGCTCTTGCTTTATCAAGGCACACAAATATTTTTGAGTGTCTGAGACCCTCTAGATTATTCCAGTGTCTCGCTTTCCTAACTTCAATCCATTTTGTGATGTCACTGTTGAGTCTGTTATTGGAATAACCAAACATCGGACTTGGACCTTACTCTAGTAGCAGTTTCCAATATTCTTTGCTTTTCTCTCAACTTTGAATTTTGGGTGGCAAAAGAATGGGCATAGATTTAAAAACAAAACCATATTTAAAGTTACTAAATTTAAGAAAATCTCTTAATAAAAGTAAAATTGTTTTTTGTTGGAAAAACTACATTGTTGACTTTTCCCTTCATTACCATTAGGGGCGCGACGAGTCTATATGAAACTTGGCCTCCGCTTGAAATCTTATCCATTTCTCACGTTGTTGAGCCAGCGTTCTCCAGTTTATTCTTCCAAGATGCTCTGCAGTTTGCTTCACATTGTCTATCTAACGAGCCCTTGGATGTCGTCTTCTTCTTGTTTCTTTCTTGGAAGATTTTTCTGATTGGGCTACTGGGATCCATTCTTGGAACCAGCAAACATTTTGCTGATTGCTGGTTCACCAAGTTCATCCTCGCATTCGCTGTTATATCGAAGGCAAGAGGAGCCACCGTTTTCTTGCACGGCATCAAATATACAGCGAAGTATTTTCTTTCAAAAATATCAACTATTTTCTCCTCCGTCTTTTTCATGGTCAAGGTATCTGCTCCGTACATTAGTACCGCTGATTTAAGCTTTTGTTTAATCGCATTTTGGATTTTTGTATTAGTTAATTTGAACCCAAAGTTGTGTAGAGTCTGGCCAAACATCCGTCTATCTCTACGCTTCAGTAGTTCGTGTTATTTGTTATAGAGCACAGATATTTGAAGAATACAACCTGCTCAATGTTGCTTTCGCCCAATTGTATTTCAGTGTTTGAGAACTAAAGACTTTTTACACATTTTGTTTCCTCATTGTTAAGATTAAGTCCTACTAGTGATGTTTTTCGCTTTCGCTTAGACAGTTAGACACATATTCCAAGCACCAGCTAAAATAGAGCCGGTACTAAGACATCTCCTTGCTTTACTTCAGTTTGAAGTTCTGGGAGGTGTTTGCGTACTTTGACGTATGATGTGCTTTAATTTATAAGATTAACTTCCTTCATTTAAGGTAAATACAATAAGTTTCAGATAAATTGCAATATATATTACTATATCCCATGCTGCTTGTAGGAATTTAAGAGATTAAACATAAATATAGCTAAAAATATCTAACACTCTGCCACAGACTTAATGCTTAAATTTAAACTAAAATAAAAATTCTAGCCCAAAAAAATGGTCACCAACCATAAAAACTTTCCCAAATCGGCAAACATAAAATGACTTCGCAGCCTATAATTTACAATCCACATATTCTCTTGGGGTATAGCACTGCCTTTTGAGCTAAAAATACATTATAATAACCCCGTTTCACCCACTGTACCCCTCCCATTGCATAAAAGTCGTCTACGCCCCTGATCCAAGTGGGGACACTTTGTTTTAGTAGCCGTCATAAACCGTGCAGGAATTTATATGGGAGTTATGTGAGAGCATTGCTCTTGAGAGACACTTTGCATGTCCATGAGAAGCATAAACTAATTAAACTTGGCAATGATTCCAGCAAAAATATATTACAAGGATACAAGGACGCACATTCATACGATAAATAAATGCTTAATAATCCCATTAACACACACACACACACACACAACCAGAAAATATAAGAAGAAATAATAATATCAATAATAGTTATAGTTAAAGGGTTTTTGTTTTTTTGTAAAAGGAAACACATTTATCGATTTACTAATTGGCATATTATGCAACAATTTATTTATTTGCATTTAACGGAAATCAGTGACCACAGGAACTCAATATAAGTCCATAAGCCGTAAATAATGATGTCAAAGACAAATCAAAATCAAAATAAAGTCAATCGTTTCCAAAAGAGGCGCGCTTAAAAATTTAATATTCCTTTTAAAAGCCAAGCGCACTCTGCCCATTGGCTCACTCTGACAGAATTGTCCAATCGCTCACTTTGAAGCTTTTCCTGGCATAAGGATTTTCTTGTCAACCAAGATTTGCATAAATTTTTTCGATGCGATAAATTTGGTTGGTTGAGACTTGTGTGGAAAGCGAACTGTCAGAATAATAAGAGATATATGAGTGTGGTAACTAAAATACTCTGAAAATTATGGGTTTCGGTAGATTAATGGTAGTGTACTCCAATGCCGAAGGTGGGTGCTTCCGTTCCACACTGCAGTACTTAGTGCACTTGTCTAGCACTAGCACAGTTAGCAAATAAGTAAAGAGTTATACCGCCGTTCCGATGCGGTTTTAAACTATAGCTTCCTATTCCCTTCGAACAGCTATAAATTGAGGTATCTCCATATTATCCAACAGTAGCAATTACCATACTCAAGGGAAATAAATTTATCGCTCTATTATATAAAAAAGTTTTTTGACTTCGAAAAATACCTGAAATACCATGGGTAGAAAAAAGTTGAATATTTCTTAAGAAGAACGAAAAGTTCAAATTCGCAAACAAGACAAGAATTCGAAAAATTAAAAATCGAGAGAAAATATCAAGTGAGAAAAATAAAGAAATGCTCGCGTGGAAAATTTAGACAAAAATCAACTTTTGAAAAAAAGACAAATCAGTCAAGAATTCGAAATCGAGAGCAAAAGTCAATTGAGATAAAAAAAAAAGATACAAGAAAATGCGCTCATGGAATATATAGTCAAAAATCAATTTGAAAAACCAAAATATGGTGGAGTTAGAAACTTGAAGGGATAACAAATTGACAAGAAGAGGAAGCGTTCGTTGGATTCGTATAAAAGTGTAAAATCCAAAAAACAAAAGTTGATGTTACGATTGTATGAAGTAGGAAAAAGTTTGAATATTCGGATATAGGGAATATGAAGAATTAGTGTCAATATTGTAACGATCTTACTTTCGAAACAATGCGATCAAAACATTGCTGTTGTTATCAAATTTGTGCTGCCGCCTCTCAAGCTAAACATCCAAAGATATTGAAAAAACATTGTACGGAAATGAATAAACAAATAAACGTTTTATCAAAAGTATTGGAGATTTTAACAATGTGTTTAATGTTGCCTATTTCAATTCCCAAAATGTGTTTTTAAAAGGTTCAGGTTCATATTCGATGAGGATTGTAAGTGAAGCTCATGTGAAAGCATGGGGCTTATCGTGCGAAACGTGCGAAGGGCGAAGCCTCCCCTGTTTTTTTAAAATAAAATATTTTGAAAATAAATCTCTTTGCTAATATGGACTAAAAAATGTTTTCCTATACACTTTAGCTTAAAACTTTCTATGATCGCCAATATCTTTTAATGAGTTTGTGTAGTGCCTATTTTTGCAAGGATGGTTCCAGATGGTCGAGATTCAATCTATCCGTAAAGTCATTGCATTATCTATTCTGTGCAGTATTTCCTTGTATTCAGCTATTTTCTCTTGAAATTAATTGATTTGTTGCAAGCGCAGTAAAAATGAATCGCTCACAGAAACTTTTAAAAAGGCAAGAGTCACATCAACACATTCTTTAAAATATTTTTTAATATTATTTGATAAAATTTACACTAATTTAAGTTATCCCATGGGGTAACCATTATGCAGCAGCCAAAATAGTTGCCAACTTAATTTTGTGGGATCTCCAATAAACTTATCATATAATGATTCAATTTTTTGAATCTTGAAAAAAGAAATTTTATTTTCTAAAGAACAAAAAAAATGAGCCAGGTAGTCATTTGTGCTTTGAAAAACTACAATTTGGAAAGTCCAGAGCATCCAGACAATACAGAGAGAGATATTGGATTTTCGTTTTCCGAAATTTAGTAAAAATACTCAAAAATAGTAAAATAATTTTGTCGCATTCATTAAACAACTCACCAGTAAATAAAAGTTAAAGTAACTAAAAAATATATGAGCGCAAGGACCAAAAACCTTTAAATAATACATATATTTAAAATTTCATGCATTATCCTCATGGTGTAAGAGACAAAAATGATTTTCCGAGAGAGTCACTCACTTCAGTAATATATTTTTCAAGTTTATCGATTTTAGACTTATTTTCTGATAAATTGAAGCTACTTAAGTAAGTTCAAAGGAAACTCAATCATAACTCAATAAAGTGAAAAAATGAATGATTTGTGTATCTCTATTCAACCTAACATAACTCAGCAGTAAACGAGAACTTTAAGGTCACACGTGACTATGTGAATTCTGAACCTATTTTTTGCTATAAAAAACATGTTCATAATCACAATCAAACGGCATGCTGTAGACACTCATAAAAAACCAATTTTATTTTAAAAATATTGAGTATACGCCACGTATTTTGCATGAAAAAGTTTCCATGACAAAAGCAATAGAAAAAAATTGTTTCAACGTTAAAGGGACAGAAAGCAAAATGAATTTTAAAAAGCAACAACTGATTCACAAGAAAATGCATAAAAAGTAAGTGGGCTGACCAAAGTATGGGTAATGGCGACGGTAATATACACTATACTTATTTTTACAAATGTCTGAAAGAGCTTCTATATATCGCCATTTTTATTATAAATTTAATTCTAAGAAACATTTTTTGTATATAAGATATTAGATATTTGCATTTTTAAAACTTAAGAAGTATCTAAAGATTTAAGCAGACATTATATTATTTTTTAAAATTTATTGGAGGTAAGGCCAAAATTTTGTTGGAGGTACAGAAAAGTATACAAAAGTTTACTAATGTAGTTAATTTTAAGAACATTTTTGTATTAAGTACAAGACCTTTTGCTTTTTCAAACAGTTTCCGTTTAATGCTTCAATACATGTGCTCAGATTTTATGTAAACAAACTGAGAGTCAAACCTACGAAAATTTATTGTTAGGTTGCTGCAAAGTTTAGCGTAATTTTCAAATTATTAACTGCATGGTAACATAATTCGACTTCAGAATAAATACATCACTTCAGGTTTCCAATATTTTGTCAGGTTTTCAAAATTTTTGCAACTATTTATAGTTTTCTCACTTTTGAGGTATATTTGATATCAAATGAATTTTCATCAGATTCGTATAAATCATGTTCATTTGTTTCATCAATTTAAGCTCACTGAAACTTACTTGCTTTCATTTATCACCTTTGAGCTCTAAAAGAGAAACATTTTTTTGCTCCAATTGCATATAACGTACACCCAGTAGGGCAGCCGGAGTGCAAAAAAATCGTTGCATACTTTTGTGCTGATGAATTTGCATGCACTTTTTCCTCCGGAAAAAGTTCTTATCACAAGTAGACAGCAATTTGCTAAAGTTGTCAGATTTGTAAATACTTTGTTGACATATTTTTGTGAGTGAGTGTATCTGCATAATGAATGAGCTGACTGTAGTCAACAATTATGCCGATGATAATACATTTGAAGTCCGATAATGTGCATAAAATTCGACCCTTATCAAGTTGACTGAAATTTAAAGCGTAGACAACATGCAATGTACAGTCACACATATACAGTCATACAGACACAATCATACAGATACAGTCACACAGATACAGTCACAGCCATAGTCGCACAATATAACCGCACACATGCATATGTAGTCACACAGATACACACACACAGTTAAAAGATTTGCATATGTTGCCTTTTGGCTCATTTTTTGTTCAGATTCAGATAGCCCACGGCACGTATACGCAACATAATGAGCTGGTGCTTCTCGTTGCCTTTGAAACTGCTACTGTTCTTTATTTATTTACAAAACTTTAATCAATTATTAAAGTCATTTTAAAAAGCAACAAGTTTTTTGCTGCAGCAGCTGTTAAGTCACTGTTAATTGCACTGTTAACTTAACAGCATGTAAAGTATGCGTAAGATTCGATTTTAAGTGGAAAATAATTGTGGTAATTTTTGTCATACTTATTATCACTTACTCTTTCTGCCAGCTTAAGGAGTATATTAACTTATTAAGCGAGAATTTTCAGAAAAGGTTCTACTATCAAATAACACGGGTAATGCATCATGTGGACCATACGATCTAGAGTCACCAGATATTACCAACTGCTTTTGCTTTTCAGAAGCTAAATTAAAACGAATTGTGTTGAAAACTTGAAGTTTT
This sequence comes from Chymomyza procnemis, assembly GCA_035046065.1. Lineage (NCBI taxonomy): Eukaryota > Metazoa > Arthropoda > Insecta > Diptera > Drosophilidae > Chymomyza > Chymomyza procnemis. The sequence goes on from JAWNOJ010000026.1 coordinate 5,077,079, forward strand.
TTGGTTTTCCATCAAACTATTTAGCATTTTCAACAGATAGAGCTAAGTGCGTCCTGTACAGTACGCAGTCAAAATTGTAATCCTTGCTTATGATATAATCATAAAGTTCTATAAAGCAGCATGGTTCATTTAATATTATTTAATTTTAGTTGTTGGAAAATATTTGTTTATTTAGTAATATGGAAGATCTCTTATAAGAGCATCGTTATAGGTATTTTATATTTCGGGAGTAGAGAACAAAATTAAATATTATTCATTGTAAATCGCTTTTCAAAATATTCCCCATACACGTTTGCTTGCGTTGGAACCAATTGCCGCAGCACTTTTGATTCTCTGATTGAGGTATCCCCACATACATTCTGAACGCATCAACTGCTTCTTCAGGTATCGAAAATCGTTGACCACTCATTATATTTTTTACGTAAAAAAATAAAGAGAAGTCAGTGGGTACTATATGGCGGATGACTCATAAAATCCATGTTTTGAGTGCTCAAAGATGCAAATCTGGCTATTTTACCCCAATTATTTTGCTTATCCAAACATTGTCAAATACAATGTATATTTCGTTTAATTTTATTTTCACTTTTAACACAAAAAAGAACAAAAAGCGGCAAAAAAAAGAATAAAAAAATCAAACCCAACGCATTTGAAACCAATATGAAATTCGCAAAGTTGAAATTAATTTAATCGACTTAAATTAAATTCCCTACCAAAAAAAAATACAAATAAGCCTTTTAATATAAATAATTGAGTGTGTATGTATTAAATAATTAAATGTCTGTTTGAGTGGTTTTGTTAATGATTAATTAAATGTTTGTGCCCCAAAGCTCTTAATTTAAAGAGTTTTGTTATTTCAAAAAATTGTGGCCAATGTGAAGGCTAGCACAATAAAGTATTGTTTGGATTGCAGATTGCTGCTAGTTAGTTCCCTAATAAAATGGCATGGATTTTTCTTAAAGCCTTTGTAAAAATTCTTAAAAAAATTGTTAACTTGCTGTAAAAGTTTATGCAAAGTTTTGACTGCAAAGTTTTTGTCTCATTCTTGAAAAAAGTTATTCTTCAAAGAAATTTATTTCTACACAATTTACCTGGATTTTATGATGAGTTATTTACTTTTTTAGCAGCTACAAATCACCTCTATGCATTTATGTATCTTGTCTTTATTTGTTTGTATAAAGTTTTGTCTGTAGATACATGCGGCAGCTGCTTGTTGCGCTTGTCATATGTTATATGAAATATTATTTGGAAAAGTTTTGTTTGGATAAGTATTGCTTATGTCTCTGAGTAAATATTTGGATGTCAAGTTTTAAAAGTTTTACGAAAACGTGTAAATAGTTTTGCCAGGAGAGAAGATGATGCTCCCAAAGTCGCGAGCTAAGGTAATTCCTAAAGTAAAATGCAACGAACCTTGAGCTGTTCGTAGGTACGAAAATGCGATAAAGATTTTCGATGCAGAAACCGACGAAGCAAAGCGAAGGGGACAAAAAAATCTCCGATGAAAAGACCAATTGATGAAGTACCTAACTTCCCTAGGAGCGACCAACTGAAGAAGTTGCGCGCAAATCAAGGGCAAGATATAATGTTTCCTACAGTGCAATGCTTCTAAACATTACTTTTCAATCGACTTTTGCTTAAGCCGATTTAAAGTTTTCTGGAATTTTCTAAGATGTAAAGACCAAGTGGAGGAGGAGCTAGTTTCCCTTGAAGGGGATAACTAGAGAAGGCCTTCGTTTCCTACAGTGCAAATGCGACTTTTGCTCAACCCAATTTGAACTTTTCTGTAATTTTCTTCTTCTATTTTGTTAAGAGATCATAATCCGCATTGGGCTAGAGCGTAGTATAAGCAAAATTGAAGCATTTTAGGCCTTTCGAAAAGCTTAAAATTTTCAACTTAAAACCATAATTAAGACAACTTTTTTTACACTAATGAGCCAAGTTGCTGCTCAATTGAAGTTAATTATTTTCCATTTGACTGAGCTAAGTCTCGTGTTCAAAGCAAGTTAGATGTATTGAAACAACTCATTAAAATTGTTTGGTTAAGCCCGGCGGCTGTTTTACTTTTACAAAAGTTTTCCTTGTAATTTGAGCCGAAAACTTTTGGCCATCTTGTGTGCCCATTGAAGTCGACGTATTAATTTTATGTTTTAAGCTGAAAAATGACAATGTGCAGGCTATACAGTTTTGATAAAATCGATCAACATTATATTACAAAGAGCTCCACTCTCTATATATGCTTTCAACTCTGTCGTATTCTCTGTTTATTTGCACAAATGTGCACAATTTTATTTAATTATTTGTTTATTAGCTTTGAACAAATTTAGTTACATTGTGGTAGATGACGACGTCGACCCCTTCTGACACTTGTTTGTTCTACATTTTCATAACTCAAATTAATTTAGTTACTGCGAGTTGTAGTTGCAGATATAAATGTGAGTGTGTTCCTTTGTCCCAGTGTTGGCGGGGAGTGTAGTGTTGCTGTGTCACTGTCATATGCCAGTCACATTTGTTTATAATGATGCGTTACTCAGCTAGAACTCACAAACGCAGACACAGGGGCACTGATATGCGTGTAGTAGCAGCAGCAGCAGCAGCAGCACATTTTAATTACGCATACGCCATGTAAGCCATAATAAGCATGTGCTGCCAGCCAGCCATAAGCATATATTCTGCATATTCCGCATATTGTAAATAAGTTTTTAAAGGCTCGCACACAAAATCCAGTTGGTACAAGTCACAAAAATATGTCACATGTTCTTAAATTTGCATTTATTTTGAGGGAAATAAATTTATGCCTTATGATGAAATGTAGGTTCAATATTGGGCCCAAGTGAGCTGAGTTTTGCTGTAGCTATAAATACTTACATAAATGACAGCCCACATATGTGGCAATTTCTCTTTGCGGTTTTTCGTTCAAAATAAGCAAAAATCCCTGCAGGATGCTGCACGTGACCATGTTGAATTAAAAGCTAGTCCTCTGCCCAATAAACAGCAGCAAAATTACAAAGAGAAATGCCAGCCATAAATCAAGGCACTGTCGACAACAGCAAAAAAGAAAGGCGGCGTCTTAAAAGCAAATCATTTCTTTGCGAGAAATAAAAATAAAGAAATGCCAGCGAAAATTGATTGGAAATATTAGTCAGCAGTTGACGGTGGGCAGCCCTGCCATAATGGTCCGAAAAATAAAGCTGCATTGTGAGCTTAGAAAAAAGAAAAGCAACCATAACTATTATACAGTCTGCTCGCCTCGAAATTTGTAGCTTTAAAATGTTGAGGCAATGGCACAAATAATTTTGGTAAATGTCTAGGAAGTGTGACAATGTTCCCCAGGCTTTCTTTTTTGAAGTAGAGCAACGCTAAGTAGTAATTTCGGTGTATTTATGCCATCAAGAGCAGCAAATTTGATGGAAATAATATAAAAACATTTTCGTTAAATGGATTTCTAATTTCTGTTAAGTATGTCAACGCTAAAGATATTACGCAGCTTCAAAAACATCAATAGCAGGTCTAAAACGCTCAAACGTATTAATTTTAAATCTGGCCTTTACAGTTTAATCATTTATGTTTCTGAAAAAAAATGAATGGAGAAGACATTTGTTCTGATAGTCACTTATATCGGTTTAAGCTGCTATAGCTACATTTTGAATATGATGCACGTCGTTGCTGCATTAACGTCTTCGAAAAAATAAGAACCCATTATCATATCCACACAAATAACACACTAAGCTTTTCAGTGGCTTAGAATCCCGTCAACTTTTCTGTCATATGATTTGATGATTATTATCCAAATGTCGGGTCGATTCTCAGCCATTTCAATGGGCCATTTGGCATAGTTGAAAAAAAAACGGATAGTAACTTGTGTTCAGTGTCGTGTGCCATTTGGATTGTCTACGGAAACATCTTCGAATCGACATGAATTATGCAACGAATAGTTTTCCTAGCGTTGAACAATTGTTGATGATCGATGATTGCAGCTCCTTCTCAACATTGGCTAGTACGGCCTCAGTATGTTGGCCAGAACGCCTCGTTCGTTGTCTAGATACATGGGCTGGCATTGCTAACATAACCAGAATTCACAAATTCCTAACAAAATCTAAACGTCTTAGAGTGTTATCGTCGGCTGGCCTTTTAACTTTATATTTTGCACGAAACATACGATTAGTATTCACAGTTGGCATATGGTCTGACATTACTTGAACTGTAATTCCTGTCAAAAGTCATAATGTTCCGCGTTACTTCTATTTTAAATGGCATACCCTTTACCATTATGATGACCACAATACTATGAACAACATTTTCTGTATCATTTTTGAATTTGAACTTCTCACAATTGAATAGGAGCCACATACATAGATGGCGCCAACAAATATGAAACCTTTTCATAGCACGTCAGTCCCAAATCGAACAAACGTCTCACTTTTGCTTTTTTATGCTCTAAAGACAAACAGCATATAAAGTTGTTTAAGTTCTATATTAGCAACAAAATCGCATTTTTTCACAGTGTAGTTGATGTAGCCAGCAACTGTTTATATTTTGATTAGGTTTCTTATTTCATTGTTGCCTAGCAAAAAAAAAAAAAATACATTGACCAAGCGAGGCAACAAAAGAAAATATATTTCCAAATACTGTTTGCATACATACATTTTATTTTATTTTTATTTTTACTTTTTTTTGTAAATTACGCAGAAGTTTCAAGCTCAGCAAATCGAATTATATTTCAGGTATTTTTCCACAAACAGAACAAAAAACAAACAATCCAACAATATTGACTTATTTAAGCTCAATTTCATGTTTTGTTTCAGTTATTAAAAATATTACGCATACGCAACGTTGTCTATTGTCTAATTGACAGACATTAACATTTATTCGTAGAAACATTTTTGTACAACTTGCGCTCAACTGTGCCAGCTTAGAGCTGTATAGAGTTCACTTTTTAGACATATTTGCAGCTCTTTAGGATAACAACTAATTGTTGTTAGGCATGTGAGTTGGCCTTTTCTTGCTCGTTTTGCATTTTGAACTTAACAAGAAAACTTTAAATAGCAGCCAGCTGTCAGCTGTGCTACAATTTACTATTATTATGATACTTGTTATCTGCTCTGTATGTCTAAGGAACTCACTCACAGCTTGATAAGCTTCAAGAGTATATTTTTCTTTACCTTTAACAAGCATTGAATTTCATACGCCCCGTGCGCCAACGCAGCCGAAAGGAAATCAAAGCTGCTGTGCATATTTTGTATCTATGTTAAGTTTGCAGTTGTGTGTGTGCATGTGTGTTTTTCTGTCTGTGTGTGTCTGACGTATGTGTAACCTTCTGCGCCTCCAAAGACTGCCAAGTCGTTTGCAAATATTTATCAAACATATAAAGCAGATAGCTGCAGATAGCTGCCTTTACTTGTTTAAATTCCTCTTGTCGTAATAGTTGCTGTTGTTATATGAAATATTATATCGAGTCCTTTTAGTCCTTTAGACGCTCAGAGAAATTACAATTTTAGATTTTAATTGCAGAGTTTTGATGCAAGTGCATATTAAGCATACGTAATGTCCAACGTCATGACAGTTCTGCAGAAAATAAAGCTTTTAGTTCGTTTTTTGAGGACGTTGGGCGGCGTTGTCAACTTTTTGTTTGGCTGCAACATTCTTACACAATATTCCTGGGAAAAACAAAATAGTTTCCAGTTAAAGCTAAAAATAAAACTAAATATTTTGTTCAGCGTCTAAGTGTAAAGCTATTTAAAACTGGAATGCAATTATTTGTGCAATAATTACAAAATAAATGCGTCACTGGAAGCTTAAGTAAGTTTTTCGGATAAGGGCGTCTTATGAAACAAGGGTACTGTGATGACGCGCCAAGATTTGTCTAAACTCTTTGACTCTTTAATAATGGATATTACATGTAACTGATAAATAAGGAATTCCTAACTTCGTGTGTTATGCCTTAACACAAGAATTTCTATACATTTTTAGGGTATTAATTTAATTTGGAATTATTGCGTTGAGACCTTGATGTAGGACAAAGCAGCTGATACATAAAGCTACGAAGCTTGCCTTTTCTATTTCGCGATTAGAGAACAAAAATAAATTGTTTTTCCAAATATTTCCTATTAAGATCGATACTCTTGTCTATTGTCGAAGCACTTTTGCTACTCTGATTGAGGAAACTGCAAAACAGGCATTCTGAACGCATCAACCGCTTCTTCAGGTGTCAAAAACTACTGCGGAATAAAAAGAATTCTTTTGTTGCCAAATCAGGGCTATATGGCGGATGGCTCAATCAATTGGATGTTTTGAGTGCTCAAAAATGCAGTTGTTTGAGCCGATGTGTGAGAGCTCGCTTGCATTGTCGTGGTGAAGAGTGATCCGTCTCTGGTTTTCCTGATTTCTTGGAAGACAACTGACAAATAAGTGGTTGTGTACCACTCTGAATTGACTGTTCTGGTTTGGTCTATTGGTACGTTTTCGACATGTATAGTTTTTCCGAAAAATCAGGCGAGCATTTGCTTGGAAGTGCACGAACGACTTTTATTGGCTGCTTTTCAAACACCCATTAAATCGACTGTTGTTTACTTCAAGGTTCAAAAGCATAAATCCGTGATTTATCACCTGTCACGTTGTCATAGACGCGATCCTATTTTTTGAGCATTTCTTTCGACCAATTTAACGATTGACAAATTGTGTGGTATCCAACGGCAAGACAATATTGAATGTATGCTGGTCCCACTAATGCCAAAGGTTGCCTCAATATCACGATTGGTCACATGACGATCTTGCCATATTAGTTTGCGCATAGCATCATATGGTTTTCGGAACAACAACTTAGACGACCGCCACGAAATTCGTCTTGCAGTGAACTACGATCTCGGTTGAATTCACCATACCATCCAAAAGTACTGGTACTTGATGCGGCTTAATTCGCCAAAAATTGAATTAAGTTCATCCCTGCACTCTTGTTGAGCTAATCAACGTCGGACGTTGTAAAAAATAATCGCACGAAAATGTTTACGATTGAATTCCATATTCTGTCCGAGATAAATCTTTAAAGTTAGCACATAGAACACAAATAGCGCTCATATGTCAAAACATTCTGAGTACATATAATCTCAAAAATGCCAAACCTTACGATAGAGTTGCCAGATTGCAACACTAGGATTGACCAATTGCGAAATATAAAAATCTAATTAAAACTACGTCTATATTATGCGTGACATATAGTACGAATTATGGAGATTATAAAACTGTTCTTCTCTATGATTCTCTCAAGTTTTGAAAATGAAATGTTGATCGATGAAATCTAAACTCGATGCAAAAATGAGACTAATCGAAAGTAATTAAAACCGGAAACCTTAAGTCGTGAGAATGTCAGCTATTTTATTTTTCGTGATATAAAATTCTTTGTTTCTGCAAAAAAAATGTCCAGGATTTCTATTCATGGAACAATTTTCGAAATTTGGTTGATTGTAAGTCCTTCGTATATGCTTGGTTATAAGTTTATACCAATTCGATTACTGTGGTGGCATTATATTATCATATTAACTATATTTGTATGAAAAATTGATCCAACAAGCTGCGGATGCGTAATATTTCATATTATATTTTTCGCGTTCTAATTTAATATTTCTTAATTTCAAAATTATTTAATTGGTAAGTCAATAGCACTTAGTTGTACCGCTTAATGAATAATTAATAAATAAATTAAAAACAGATAATCCGATATAAAAAATTTATTTCTAGCAAATAATTTGAGATCTAATTTAGTCTGAAAACAGCTTATTTAAGTTTTAGTAGTTAAAGATAGTAAGTAAATTGAAATTTAGTCAATAGCCAGTAAACTTTGATTTTTATTCAATTTTCAAAAACTTTTTAACCTGATTTGAAATTTTGAATTTTGAAAATTTGGTTTTAAGATATTATTCAACCTAATGACGGCATCGGTACCGAAGTGATAGCGGACTCGTCTCGAAAACCTTTGGGCCGATTTGTCTTAAATAACTTATCTTAACTTTAAACTAATTTAGAACAATGGCAGTGGCATATTGATAATTAGGCACTTACACATTTCTATATCAACCAAACCTAAAACCATTGCAAGATTTCATAAATATATAAATATATATGTCTTCAAATTTTGATTAACTTACAAAAAACAATTCACACAATGAAATATAACTTTAAACATTTTTAAAATTAAAGGTGGTTGACAAACACAAGTAGCCTGCATAATATTGCGCATACGCCGCGTGGGCCACGTGCATTGCCAGCGGCAAGACAACTTAAAAGCTGAAAGAAAAGTATTCCATGCGGTGAAATATTAAATGTTTATGCATAAAGTGTAACTGTGGGTATCTGTGTGTATCTGTGTATATTGGTACATCTATGTATTTGTGCACATGTGCATGTATGTATGCGTGTATCTATGCCACACAGCGCTCCTTGTATCTCTTAAAGATATTGTCAGGCGTCAAAGCAAAAACGACTCCCTGTTGCTTGACACGAAAAGCCATCCGCAAATATTCTATCTTATATCTATAAAATATATTGCTATAAATGTCAACCCGCCCCACTCCGCTACCACACTGCTGCTGTTGTATGTCAAGTAGCTTTTAACGCTCATACACACACTTGTTGACCTTTATTGGCAACGCCGTTGCACTAAGTATACAGTAAGTATATAATATATTGATTTGTTTACTAACAGCCATAAAATCTTTTGTTACTTTAAAGCGTCGCGCATATATCAAGTTGAATAGCAGACCTGACCTCATGTGTGAGCAGTTTGTTCCAAGCTTCACTGCCAACGCGTAACTGATGCCAGAACACAGCATGGTATTGAAATTCCATGACTCTTCCTGCCACAATGTCAACCAAAATGAAAGGGTTACCATCTACTACCACTCGTTGCGAACAATTTGACAATATATACGAAAGGGGGAACTCTCTACGTAGTTCTTCTATTATCTGAGAGACAGAGAGTTGTATACTTGAAGTAATTGAAAGACGTTCAAACTCAGTTGCATTGAGTATGTGATATGCTTGTAGGAAAATTGTTAGCAAATCGTTTGTCTGAAATGTGTAAATGATTGAAAAATGAATTGAGCTTGCAAGCTAATGATGTTCTCGAAGGTTTTATTAAACATCTACATTGCATATTTCACATCTGCCATTGACCACAGTGTTGCCACCGCGTCTGTAGACCGTGGCGCGTCCATCATTATAGCCTGGACGGCTTATGACCACATTATTGCCGCTCTCTCCATTGGAAAAACTACGATACTCTTGACCACCAATATTCACGGGTGTGCCATGGCGATTGGGACCTGTGGAAAAAAAGTTTGATAAAATTTAAGATGATTATTATTAAGTGTTGAACTGCTGAAGTATGAGATGATGTAAGAAGACTAATATTGTGTCTAGAAATTAATGTATATTTACAAAAATATTTAGGTATGCATGTGTAGCGTTGTGTGTGGGCCCCGGTAGCTTTGTGGTACCGCAATCGCCCCAGAATAGAAAGATTGGGAGTTCGATGCCACCCAGCAGCACTGTTGCATTTGTGTATCAGCGGCACAGATAGCCAATAAATAAGCGCGGCTTGCCTAGCAAAACTATATTATTTAAAGATACAGTCGTTAGGATACGGCTATAAACTGTATGTTCTCTTCGAACAACTCCTAATACAGATATGCCAAGGCTCCGTCTTTGCAGCAATGACTATAGTCAAGGGTATAAATTTCAAAATCTGCTTGTAATAACTAACGATGCTTCAAAATCAATTTGTCTTATTAAAGGGTTTCCAGCCAAACATTTTTAACTTTGATAATTAAAATCAATGGACTTCTTGGCTGTTGGTTTTAACCAAAGCTTTCTTTACGCCGAAATATTGCATCTAACAATAACTCTATATTTTAATTTGAACATTTCGATTAAAAAGCAGATAGTTTCTGTTTACTTAATTACTTATTTTCAAAAAGTATCAGATTTGAAATTCGCAGACTATTGAAAGTAAAATTATACAAAATATTACTGAAAATGTGTTGAGAGATATTTTTTTTTACACAACACAAGTTTCAGTAAACTTTTTGGAACATGACGGCAGCAGACGAAGAATCTCTAAGATAATTCAACACGATGACAACATTCCAAGGAACAATGAAGAATTGCTGAGCTCTAGATGTAGTCAAATTCATTCAATACCAGTGGCTAAGATGGATAGGTCATGTACTACAGATGGATCAGAATAGAGCACAAAAGCTTGTGCATACACACCCCACACTCCACAAGAAACAGAGGTCGACCAAAAAAGAACCTAATTGACGATAACATGCTGAAGTTGGAAGTAAGGAACTGGCGCGCCCAAGATGAATGGAGAAGAATTGTTGAGAAAGCCAAAGCCCACCACGGGTTGTAGAGCTGAATGATGCTGATGATGATGAAACGTTCTAAGATTAAAAAGTAAAATTGTTATACCCAGCACATAGCACTCAGCTATTAAGTTTTTTACAATTATTTTTTACGACCGCAATTTCCAAAGAAATGCCATTGAAATTTAAGCCAAACCGATATATACTAAATAGTCACTAAAATATCAAGAATATACTTACAATCCAAACAAACGCCATTTACTACCACAACAGGAGCGGGTGCGGGATTAGCTATCATAAAAAAAAATACAATATAGTAATAAACCATCAATTAAGATCGATATCATTTGTGCTTTCAGCAAGCCACTTACCGTCGATCAGCGGCATTATAGCCATGATCACAAACAGTGCAAACGTCAGGTACCTCATATTGATTGCAATAGACTGGAATAATAAACGATCCGCTCTAGACTTCATATACTAATTTTTATATGAACTTGCCATACAAAACCAATTTGCATATTGTCTATATGCGAACGCTTATCGCTTACGGGTTCAAGAGATTTTGATTACAATCGGCAGCTCAGCTTGTTGATCTTTGTAGTTCGATCAATTGTTTTTGTTTAAAAAATAAAAACTAAAGAGTGTAATTTCGATTTCATTGGAATTTGTCAGTTACTATATAGACGATATCGTAATATTATATATTGCACAAAAAATATACATGTACTAAAATAGCAGCAATAAGAGATTTTTAATGAAGTGCGCATGATTCAGCAAGAGAATCCAACATTGAGAACGACAGCGACAACACGATCCAGCAACAACAACAACTACTACCTGTTCTAGAGCTCAACTCATTGGCGGCTCACAGCGACTTGTCTGTGCGCTGCTCAACGAAAACATCTCTTATATTTTTATTGTAAAATCAAATATTTTTTGTTTTAATTTTAAAAACTTAAACTCTTATCACATTTAAATTTAGTTCTGTTTGCAATTGCTTAAGGTTTTTTGCTAGCGCATCGAATATTGCGATTTAGATTTCACGGGCTTTACCCATTGATAAGTTCTCAACTTGTACATTTCGTGTGGGAAAATACGTTTAATTTGTTCTTAGTTACGGCGTGAAATATTATTAAATGCATTTGTACAATTTAAACGCCCCCAACTATTAATAAACATTTATGCAGCTAAAATCTACATTGTATAAATATCTGTTGGCCCCCCCTCATGTGTCTAAGTGAATAATTGCAGTAATTTTGCAAAAAAAACTTAACTAAATACAGTGAAGTTTACTTAAAATTAACTAATTGTTAACGATTTCACTTAATTTGAGATTTATTCAAGATATTGCTATTTATTTATCATACCTTTGGAATAAAGACTATACGTTCTGCTTGTTAATTTTTATTGAAGTTATTGAGATCAGAACGCAAACTAATTTAAAAAAAAATTAATAAAAAAATTTGTACCCCTTGACTATGATCATCGCAGGGAGATATCTCTGTCTGTTCGAAGAAAACAGGAAGCTACAGTTTATTGCCGAATTCCAATGGATGCATTCATATTAAGATCTTCGAAATAGATTTTAAGCGTGTGCTCTACAAATCACATTCAAAGGTCTTGATGACTGCATATTATAATTCTGGGAAATTACCATTTACTCATTATCTCATATTTCTTGATAATTCGAGGTACCACAAAGTGTTCCAAAAATTCCGTCACTCAACAATGAATTTTTGCAGTTGTTAGATTGCTCTAGTTTCTGTATTAGGTCGAAAATCGCTTGTTATTTTGTGGAATTTAAAATTTAGGTTTGCTGAGAGTAGAATGCGAAATAAAGTGACGTCTACAATAAGGATACGCGTAATACTATCAATAGTCAAAAGCAAATAATAAAATTTTGAATATATTATAACTCGCTTGAAAACAAATCTAAACGAAACATTTTTACATAAGAAATATACAAGGTTTTCTAACTAGTTTCAGAAGTATTTTGTAAGAAATAATAGAACATAGTTTACTCCACCTAATTACTCCACCTAATTATACAATTTTCTTAAGATTTCTTACTAGTTTCAAAAATTGTATTATAAATTAATATTAAATTTTAAAAAATTAATTAAAATTTGTTAAATGTTGATTTTTTTTCCAAGAATCCTGTTCTACTCCCAACCCTCGATTATCTCTTTTCGGATTCACTTATAGACGTCTTGAGTAGGTATGTAACCTCTAACTTCTGCGTTCACCAACAGATCTCTTAATCCTCTATAATCTGTTCATTAAGATCGCTTAAGAATAGATGAGGTTTTCAGCACTTGATTTCATACGAACTTCCTTTTTTAATATGGCGGTTGTCTAAGACCCGGTAACCTGATCTACGATCTCTAAGATAACTTTTTACAGTTCGACGTAAGTATTGCAAGGATGGCCTGCACTTGTCTAGGTTGGAGTCTCTTAAGCTAGACAGAGATGATCATGATGTGATTATAATACATTCAAAAAACAGCCAAAATCGAAGTAATATTAATTGTGAAGAAAAAATGTTTTCTAAAACTCAATTTTGTAGTCAAAATTTAATTTTTTAATTATATATTTTTTGCTGTTATAAAAAATGTTTTCTATAAATATCTGTTCCAAAATAACTTCATTCATTAAATTTCAAGTTACGATATCGCAAAATCTTTGGTCCCTTTCGGAATAGGGCGGAATATTGCCCCAAACCAACCTTGAGCATAGATGTCGTCCAGCGGTACAACATATGCGTGGGCTCGGCCATGTCGTTCGAATGGACGAAGACGCTACAGCGAATTAAATTTTCGGTGAAAAGCCAACAAAGAAGGACGAAGGTGACGAACAAAGCTTAGACCAAGTGTAGGAGGAGCATGGGGGCGCATGCAAAGTAGTGACGCCTGGCGAGAACTAGTGAGTCAAAGTAAGGAAATCGGTATTTCTTTTCAAAATTAAATTCTATTTAGTTTTGTAATATTTTTTCAAAAATAAAATCTTTCTTTTGTTTATTTATAAATTAAAGTTGCACATTTGTTGTGCATGTATTATATATACTTATTCCACTTAGGATCACACTGATCTATGTGAGGTTCCCTCACCCTACCGGCTTTACCTAACGTAAACTATATATTTTTATAAATATTCTTATTAACTCTAAGGAATTATGACATAATAGATTTTATAAAACTAGAAAAAAATATTATATTAAATAATGAATATAGAACTTATTAAACTATTTATTTTGCTGTTTAAATCACTAAATCACTGCTCTTTACAATTAAATTAAAAAAAAAAAATATGCTTATTAAAAAAGTAACATCATAGCAACATTTTATGAAGAAATCGCTGATTAGTAAAATAAAAATACAAATAAAAAGGATTCATTAAAATTTCGGAAAGTATAGACTAACTTAAAAAATAATCTAAAATTATACTTAAATAAATATTTCATATTTTTTTATTTTGATATTTTAATTTTAAAGTAAAAAGCTTACATTAAATTATACACTTAGAAGAGACAGAATATTTAAGCAAACAAATAATAAAATAATATTCAACAATTTTATGTAAAAGAATTTGAATAAATTATTTTTTTTAATGCTTAAAATCATTAAAAATTTGTGCAACTCGTACGTGAAACTACAACTATATTATGCACATTATAAAATAAATGAAACGAAATTGTAAAAATAAAACACAAATTTATTAACAATCATATTTTATTTATGACATTTTTAAACAAACTAAAAGTTTACATAAAAAAGCATTTTATAGTTGAATAATATTTAAAAAATGAATATAAAAAAGCGAAGCTAAGTCGTCATACACAAATTCTCCGAAACTAAATCGTATTCGCTTTAATATAAATATTTCTGTTGAAAATTTTGAATATAATTATTACTATTATTACTTCCACTTAAATAATACAAATGAATATTTAGTTTCCACATAAAATGTTCTCCAACAAACTTTTGCTTGTCTAAGAGCAGCCCACACATAATACTAAATAGCTGTCAATACGAATTGCTAAAATTCCCAAACTTTATTTTTAAACAGCTGCAAATTCTATGCTTCTGCATTTCTATTGGCTGTTTTTCTTCTGTATTTTAGTTAATTTATTTTATTTAGTGCTAGTTTTTCCCCCAAAATCTGTAAAAGCGAGCAGGCTTATTTGCAGCAATTTCCTAACAATAAAATATGCAAAGTAATGCCTGCACGTTTCCACAAATTTTGCAATGAACTTTGGCTGTTTGTTTTTTTTTTTCAAATAATAAAACCATAAAACTGCACAATTTGAAATTCCAATGAATGCCAGTTGTTACAGTATTTAAAAAATATTCTCTAAAAAATAAAAGAAAAAACTACAACAACATACATCGCGCTTATTGCAACAAACCCCGCAATTACCAGCGTAGAACGAAAAAAAATTCTTTCCGTATTTAAAATAATTCCTACTAAGCCGGCATTTTCCCAGCTGCCCAAAACAAACAATTCATTATAAAAAAAAACAAAAACTAAATGAAATCGTACAAAAATCGTGACCCACTGTGAGACGGACGTACAATGATTACTTTTTATTTTAAGATTTATTTTATAAACCGATCCAAACAATTTGTTGTAAATCGTTGTGCCACTATGGAGCGTGTGTAGCGCGCCAGCCGTTGAGCAACTCAATGTCTCTTATGTCTCCGAGTACTTAAGTGCAAATTATTGTTTTTGTATAACATTTTTGATGACGTCGCACAGAACTGGGCATTTCCACAGGTTTAATTAATTTATATAGCGTTTGAAGAGATAACAGCTGCCATATACCCCGTCCCCATATAGTAAATAGCTGCAGTGCAGCGCGAGCGACGCAGCTTCGCTTAGTCAAGTTCTCCAAAGCGAGCGAGAGAGAATGAGAGATTTGAAATGATGTATAAAAGTAGCTGCTGACTGGGAAACCTTGCCAGATTAGTTCTTCAACTGCGATACAACGTAGCCAGAAATAAAAATGAAAGATTTTGCGCTTAGTTTTGCCTTGGTTTTGGTGCTGGGCCTTATGGCAACGACGCAGGCAGCTGTCTATATAGGCGGAGGCTGTTATGATTGTAAGTTGGCAAAATATAGGGCAACACTTTTTGGCGGCACGATTTTTATGTTTTGACTTGTTGATTTTGGCAGGTAATCCACCAGGTGGTCAAGGACCCGGCATCTATACAGGTGGCGGCGGCGGACGTGGTGGCGGTGGCGGTTATTACAATGGCGGTGGCGGCGGCAGTGGACGTCCAGTCTATTCAGGCAACTTTGGCCCTAATGGCTACAGCGGTGGTGGTGGTGCGAGACACGGTGGCGGTGGTGGTGGCGGCGGCGGCTATGATGGCCAGCTGACACAGTACATTGGTGGCGGCCGGGGCGGCGGCGGTCTAGTACAAACCATCAGCGGTTAAGCATCTGCTGGCATTCCAGGTTAAGTTTACTTTTTGTATTAGTAACAATAAACAACAAAAACAAATTGGCTGTTTTTTGCTTAAGTCCTTGAAACAAAGTGTTTTTTATTGTCTAACAAAATATTTGCGCATAATTTTGTTATTTTGAAACTTGACTGCATCATCTTTCGTTTTTGCGTTATTCTATTTTTTTTTTTTTTTTGTTTATGCAAATTCGCAGCTTCGCTCGTTTTTAGGGGGATTTCTTTCAGTCGTTGTTGTAGTAAGAGTTGCTATCAATATAATGTTTAGAGATTGCGCAAAAAATATTATTTTTGTGATATGTAAAATAAATCGATTGATAACAAAAACTAAACGCAAACTTTAGAGATTGTGGGGTTCATCAGGGTCGCTTACAATTACACTTTGAAATTTCCACAAGCTGAACGAAAATGTTGTTAATTTCAACTAGCTGCATTTTAAGTAAAATATTAGTTAAAAAACGAGCTTGTCAGATCGCTCGAAGTCATTATAAAACTAACTAAAACGTGAAAGATTGTATATTTCAGTTGAAGCAGCAGCAGCGGCAGTTAACATATTCAGAGCTCTGTTAAGCTTTTTGTTGCTGTTAATGAAAAAATGTTAAAGCGTCAGAATGTTAAGTTGTTGCTGTTATTGTGAGGGAGCAATGGCAAAAGCAAAAACTAGCGGGTAGGCCATTTGAAGTAGATGCGACGGGTGACTCTATAGCTTTTGATAAGAGTTACAGATCCAGTAATGTCTTGCCGCATTGGAACCAACCAACGGTACGTATACGCAATTGCATTTTAAGCATTACGTATACGTAGTTGCGTCAAGTATTCTACAGGGCAAGCCACTTAATGTAGAGCTGCCTCTTTTTTATGGTCAAAATTTCGTTGGCTTTAAGGAAGCAGCTTAAGAAGGATTAACTTTTAACTAATTAATAATCTTTATGTAAAATTTTCGTCGACTTAAATTATATTAGTTTGAAAGGCCGGCGTTGACTCGGCTGGACGCGTCGGATCTGCAGCGAGAACTAATTCTAGCTAAAGTTAAAATGAGCGCCGTCAGAAGACGGGCGACAAAGAGATTTGAAGCAACAAAGATTGAGTTATGATAAGCGATGACATCTTCTCGGAACATGGCTTATGCTCTTATCATCGCTTCGAAGTAATACTTTGCTTAAACATGGGCGGCGGGTTTTTAGTTCATAACCGAACAGTCACATTGAATGCTCCATAGAACATACGACATTTAATCGAATATAAATTTGACGAGAGTTACAGATCAACTTATGTCTTGCTTTCAGTTCACACCAAAAGAACGCGCAGTTCTGCATTCAAAATAACTTCTCAATTGTGAAAAGCGTGTGTTTCGTGCAAAAAAATAAAGTTTAAAGTGTGCTCGGTGATAACACTTAATTCGTGTCGGTCTGAAGATGTTTCCATACAAAATTCAAATACCACACAAACTAAATACAGTTGCTGATACGCGTCGTCCCAATTATACAAAATGGACCATTGAAATGGCTGAGAATGAACTCTACTTTTTGAGAAAACAATAAACATATTAGATGAAGCACACAAATGTAAATAATCAAAATTGTCGGCGTTCTTTGCCACTGAAAACTCCCAATAAATTGAAGAACAGCCTCTGTACGAATAAAAAGTAACTTTTGGTGTGACGTTAGGGATAGGATTATCGTTCCCTAATTTTTCGAATGGTGGGGAGTTTTATGGAGCCATGGCAACATATTTTAGATGCCAATTGTACGGGAAAATGGTTTGTATAGCTTAAACCTATTAATTGAAGCAGCAAGTTTAAAGATAAAGTTCATAAAAATAATACTGCATGACTTCAGTGACTCTGTAGTCAGTGATAACCATACAGCGAAGATATTTGGCGAGCACCACAAGAATTTCCAAAATCAATTTAATTCCTTTTGTTTGCTTTTCATTTAAAAAATATATTCTTTGCAAGACTTTTAGAATCACCAAGCAGAGAGGCATTCGCTCAATAATTCAACAAAAGCTAAAAAAAAAATTCAAATCTAAGAGCATTCCAAAGTCAACCATGCCCAAAATTTACATACCCCTGATCTCTCTTGGCATCTCAAATATTTATCACAACCTAATAAAACCCTTTCCGGCTTTAACCCTTTTGCACGCTTCAAAAAATATTTAAACATAAATCAGCTTGCTGGTCGAAAATTTTCGCTGTAACCCTTTGTAGCTGCAGCACAGCAGCTCGCTTGAAAATATTTTAATAATCTCCAAAAATACAAAAATCGGGAATTTGTTTTGTAAGTTATTTGCTTTTGAATTTGAGCTCCATTCTGCTTGCTTTGCAAGCCAAGTTAACCACATAACCCACGTGCTCTGCAATTCCGCAAATATTTCATTTAAAAAATTATTTTAGCAAATATGAAAAAAAAAAAAACGTGCAAAAATTTAAATTTCACCCCAAAGATTGTGGCATGTGCAAAACTCTGCAGTTCATAGAGAAGCGCAGTGGGATTGTTATTTAATTTTAGTTTTTTGCAAAATAGAGAAACTTTTAATTTACAACGTGCTTGATTTTAATTATTTAAAATTAGAATAGTTAACAATTTAATTTGAGAATTAATGAAGTTTAAGATGCACAGCTTTAATTTAAGATTCAAGTTTTAAAGCTTTCAGCTGAAAGTGCGACATATAAGTTACTGAATCAATCATTGTCTCTATTAGTCTTCAAATTTATTATTCATAAATTGCATTAAAACAATGATTTATTTACCTGCATTAAGTTTACAATATGAATTCAATTCATGAGCTTAGAATGAATTGTGACGTTTGAATGTTAAAGGTGACAAAATGAGAAATAATTACAAATTAGATGATAAATTGTTGACGGCAAAACTTGAAGCTTCGTTAATCGGATGAGTGTCTATATCGCATCTTGAGCTACTGAATTAATCGTCAAAGAGCTTTCTCATATATCTCTAAAAGTAGAACTGCAGCCTGGAAATAGCGCAAAAGCTCCAAAACTATGTAGAATTCCAATTCTTCTTAAAAGATGTCCGCCTAAAATCGTAAGTTCCATAGATATGGGCACTACTTATAGCTTTCTCGGCTTTTATATCGAAAGTCGTGGGTTCTTTTCGAACAACTATGCATAGTGATAGATGGCAGGTCCGCCTAAGCCGATAACATAAGCCTTCTACAAAAATTTTAAATCCGCAAAATTTTAACGCCTTATTCCCCAAAAAATTCAAAAAGAAATTATGGCTTGCAGGCTTTGACCACTTCATAAAGTTATCTCAAGCCAAAAAGCTCATTTTATAACATCTCCGGAGCGATAGATTGGTTTTAAACTGTGAAATAATATATTATGTTAGAGGGAAAAAGAATCTATTCAATAAAATACACAGCTTATATTCCTGATCAATGCTGGAAGGGATCATTTGGTTATTGTCCGCGTTTTACCTTCAAGATATCACAACAATTTATTGTTCAACTAATGTGGAACAAAAACCTCTCTGTATTTCGAACTATTCAAAATGAAAATAATGTTGAAGAGAGATATTTGTATTTGTATATATTTGTGTGATATTTTATTTTGAAGTTGTAGCTGCTTTAAAATAGTTGGACCGACATAAAGGCTTTCATTATTGACTCATTCACTTGGCAACCACCAGATGCTGATATTCCCCCAACGACATGACCCAATTTTTCGATTCATATCAACAACAACAACTAATTTATGTATCATTAATCAAACATTGCCCAGACATTTGCCGAAAAGACTCACTTAAATGTAGATTAGCCATTGCTACATTTCACAAATCTTTATTATTGATTATTAATATCTCTCATAAAGATGACTAGCTAGATTATATTTGTGATTCATAAAATCTGTTGCCAATAAACAAATCCATAAACTCATGTCCAGAGTTGTAAGACAAGCAATAAATCCAAACTGAAACTAGATTCTAATTTATGCATAAACATTATGCATATGAGTGAACGTGCTCATGTCATGTATCCTGTCTGTCCTGGTGCCACATCCATTAAGTGGGAGTAGCTTCAAAGGACATCTGACAATCGAGACTCACAGCGTTGAATTGTTTATATGGTTGGACATACTATATATATATACTTATATACTAAGTACAGCTTTGTTTTGCATAAGTACATGAAAAAAAAACGAAGAAAATAAAATAAAGATAAAAATGAGAAGCTGTTTACTTGTTTACAAAAAGCTAAATGCAAACTTTGCTGCTTCTTTATTGCAATTTTTGTGTAGTCAAAAAATAAAAACGAAATTTGCAAAAAATTGAAAATAAAAATTGCACAAAGTCGATTTTTACGAACACTTCTTTGTATGATGTAGTACTGACGTTTTTCTTTTTTAATTTAAATTCTTGTTTTTGCTGAACACCTAGACAGTTACAAGTCCATTGCCGACACTAGACTCAATCAGCTGCCTTCTCGAGAGGCCAAGAGTTCACACATGAAGTAAATTTATCCATTTATTTATATTTCTTTATTCACTTTCTTCAAAGTATTACGGAGACTAACTCTTTCGCAGTTTGACAACTAAGATATTACAATTATGTCCTGTAAATGTTTATATATATATAGTTCTTCACTAAGAAAAAATGTTAATAAAAAATCGTTTAAAAACAAAAAAAAATCGAATTACTTAAAACTAAGATAGTCTATTACTTCGGTTCTTCATAAAAATCAAAAATACGACAAAAGGAGAAAAATATAATAAATGATTTCAAATCATTTTTATTATTTTGCTCTATGAAATGCAGCACATTCAACCCACACCTCCACAACATAGCTGGAGCAAATATTGTTTTGTATTTGCATCGGGTTCTAAATCGGTTCAATAGAAAAGTCGAATAACTTTGACAATTTCAGCTTCGCCATTACGTTTGAGTAAAGTTTGATCTGGTACAATTTTAACCATGAATCGCAAGACACCTCAAGAACGCACCGAAATAGTATCACCTTACATTGAAAACAATTGGTCAGTTTTGGTAACCCAGCAGAGAAAATGCTTATGACAGATGAGGCTCATTTCCTCATTTCTGGCGACATCAACAAACAAAATTGTCGCTTTTGGGGCACCGATAATCCTCATATTATCCACGAAAGACTTTGGCACGACGAGCAGGTGATGTTGTTGTAATAGCTACCTCAGGAGCACCATGTATGTGGGTTGTCAAGTATGAAAAGAGTAAAAGGAAAGATGTTAGAAAGTGAAGCAGATAGTGACTTAGAGAGAAATCCTATCCAGTTCGAGGAAGCGGGCTGCCTCGACTGGGTTGGTCCATAATGAGGAGGGCGTCAGTCCGGTGGTTCTTGCACGTGCAGGTGATTGTTTGGGTTGGCGTTTACTCGGCGTTCTTCTTCGGATCTGGTGAGACTATCAACGGCGATCGGCATGGATGGATGTTGCCGCACTTTCTGTTACCCAAAATGCATGAAACTGGCGTGTAAAATTTTTGGTTTCAACTAGTTGACGCTACATGCCACAGGGCAACTGCAACAATCGATTATTTGCGTCGGAAATGGCCGAGACGTGTTGTGTCCAAAAACGGTGATATGGACAGGAGGCCAAGATCCCCGAATTTGACACAGCCAGACTTCTTTTTGTGGGAATATTCAAAAAGTTTCTGCCAAGCGGAAGGCCATAGAAGTGCTGAAAGACAACTCTCGAACTGAAATGGCAGCTATATTGTCGAAGATGCTTGTGAATTCGATGGAAAACGCCAAAAAGAAGAGCCCGCTTTTGTAGTCGTAACAAAGGGTTGTTTTTGAGAAATAACGCAAACATTTTGTAAAAAGATGATCTTGATAACAAAAAAATGTTTTGAAATAAATTCATTTCTATCTACCTAAAATTGTCGATAAAAGATACGAGGACACACCAATATTTTGTAACTTGTGCAACACCACCATCTGAATGGGGTCAATAACATAAAAAACTTGAAATAACTTAGATTAGGTTAGGTTAAGCCGGAAGGCCCCCAGAGAAGGGTGTCACCTAGATCAGTGTGACTCTAACTGGAATCGGAGTTTGTCGGCCCTGAGTCGTGGTCATGGATGTGTTAATCGTCCAATATAGACGTGTGATTGGCCAAAGCTAACCATCTCTGGGTTCGCCTTCAAGCTGCCTCTGCAGGCAAGTCAAACACTCGTCTCCCTAGAAACTTTGCTCTCAAGGTACAGAGGGCAGGGCAGTTGCATAAAAGGTGTTTCAGGTGTTCAGCATAACCTTTTTACAGTTTGTTATACAGCAACGTCGACCAAATGTCACCATTTATTTTTTTTTTTTTTCCTTATTATTCCGCTTGGGAACTTAGGGCCTCTACAAGAGCCATCCATCGAACCCTAATTTTGCGCCGTCTGTTTAGCTCTGTCCCATCTTGTGTTTGCCTGGGTCAGTTCTTGGAGGATGGATCTTCTTCAGGTCGCCTTGGGTCTGCCGATCCGTCTATTGCCTTGTGGATGGATGCCAGCTATCTGCAGTTTTCTCCATTTCTTCCTCGAACTGTGCTAATCTTGATGGTTCCTTTTAGGGTTCTAACGGTCCATTGTCCTATTCGTGTCCGTTTTTTTTTTTTTTGGAAATGCCTTTGGACGTCATCGAATTTGGGGAGCCGTTTATGTTTAATTCTCTTGTGTTGGTTTCTGTAATCTGTTGAGTTTTTCGATCGAACTGGTGATTGGCCAGATGCGACTTATCCCAGTGGTGGGTCTGCCACCTGACGCCTTCTGAGAGTGGCGTCTGCGCTTGGCTGCGCGGAAAGGCTGGGCGATACAGTCCTTTTAATTGTTGGCATCATTCTAGCTGGTGTTGTTGCTGTACGCCGAAAAGCTATGAATGGCGCTTGGTTCTATGGTGTACCCTCCATTTAGCGTGGGGGTGAAGAGTGGGGCAAGGGGGGTTGCCAGAAATTGTTGAATTTTGTGCAAATGGAGAAAAGCTTTCTACTAGGTAGAGAAGCACTTTTTTTAAGAGTGCCATGAGTGGGATTCGAACCCACGACCCCGCGTTTAGAAGACAAGTGTATTACCCACTAAGCTACGAGGCCCCAGTTATTAGGAATGCAAAAGCGGACACTATTTTTGGAGTTTTCTATTCACATTCAGAGGCATCTGGCATCTCGAATATTTTCCTTTATATCTTCTAAGTTCTCCCACTTTGTTGGAATACACTTTGCTCTTCAAAAATCTCAACAAATGCATTGAAGATTATGCTTTATGTAGACCGAAAACTGAATTGGCCCCGAAGGAGAAATATGCTTATGCTCAATATGCAGGTTAGGTTTTGATTTTAAAAAACGCTGCAAAATGATTGAATATTAAAAATCAACACAAAAGGCTGAGTAGACGATAGTTTTCTGTAGAGTCGAGTGGCTTGTCTGACTTAGGAATTGCAACAATTCGCCAGATTGAATGCATGAAGTGAATGTATATTTATTGAATGCCTTTCTTTTAATCTTAAAACACATTTCAAAAACAATTAACAAACAGAAATGGCCAGATTTGTGCTTGTGATTGCCAGCACATTAAAAACATAATTCAATTTAAAGCACAGAAATTTGTAGACTTTATAGGAGATAAAATCTTAAGAATTTGTTTGCCTTTATGAGAAAACAATAAAAACTTACTGCTTAAAAATTAAAAGCGAAATTAAACAATGTAACTTGGGCCCAGTGCACGTAACCCAAAATGGACTTAAACTTTTTCTGGGTAAATGTAACTCAAACGCTGCCAGAAAAGTTCAAATCAAAGTAAACAAACTTAATAAACTGAGTTGCTCCATCTATTAAATATTGAGTATACGCCGTGTAAGCCTAATCCCTTGCCAAAATCTAATTTCTCTTAATTACTTCAATTAAAACTTGAAATGGATATCGATTTACCCATAACGAGCCATGTAATCTGCGAACAAGTTGGTTATTAACGTAAATATGTACACCACTAGGTGTATATATATATATAAATATAAATGTATATATATATATATATATACATAAGATTTATATAAGATGTCTATATATTTTATTAAATAAATTTACGCATTTTGGTGCTTCAAATTTTAATTGCTTGAAATGGCCTTTGTTTTGACTTGAAAAGAAATTGATTTGATTTCTGCTGCCGAACAGAAGTATCTTTTATATATTTTTTGGAGCGCTCTTCAACAAACTTGAATCCTACGCTCAGAGCCAAAAGTCCAGCAGCTGCTGCGAACAAGAGTGGGAGTAGGATTGGGATGAACATCATGACGGCTGCTGTCTGTAATTGAACATTTGTATATTGGATATCTGTTTGTTCATTAAAACCTTTAAGATATCTCGAATTTCTCGGTTTATTTCAAGTGCAATCTTTAAGCAAAAATTGCAACAATTTAAGTAACGATATGAAAAGCTTTTCATGCCACATGTGGCACGCAATTGTACAAGTTGCAATGCCTCAATGAAGTGTTTTCATTTCACTAATTAAGAAGCGTTAATTATTAAATGTAACCTGATGCAAACTTCTCATTCATCTGATTAATATTTGTCTGCAAATTTTGCACTTAAAGCGAATGTGTGTCATGACATGAAGAGTTTTGAAATAAGCATTTGGTTGCTCCAAAGCCCCCATTTAATTATCCCCTTGCAACAAAACATAGAAGGGGTAGAGCAAGTAAAATATTGATATAAGAGTTAATACAGTAACGAGCGTGCTCTCACTTTCATATCTATCATATGCAAAAGCAAAACTCAATTAAGTTAACCAAATTAAATCAAATTATATTCGGAAATGAATTTTCTGGAAGACAGCAGACTTCTATGGAAATATAGATTAATATAAACAAGTTCCACTGAACTCAGTCTGATGCTATTTGTTTTGCTTCGTTTCAACTCTTTGCGCTTTTGTACAATTCGACTGCGACCTCACTGCTTCTGGGCGTGCTGGTCGTCAGCTCCTGGGTGTGGCTCAAAGTAGAAGATAATTTATGCAACATCTGTTGACGAGGTTATTTTAGCCTCGCAAGCGTTTAAGTTTTAGCAGTAAGATTTCCATTGTGATAGAATGTTTGGGGTTGAGAATTCTTAGCCAGAAAATAAATGTTGTGGTTGGCCGAAATGCACTTTGTATTTGCCGATGACATGGATTCATGGAAGCTGAAAGCCGCAAGATTTCTATTGTAATAGAAGGTTTAGGACTTCTTAGCCAGAAAATGCTGGTTGGCCGAAATGCACCTAATATAAGTCGGAGATATGATTTAAAGAGCGTTTGAAGTCGATTTACGTGATTGACGACGATGTGTCAACCGTCATACTGTAGAACGAACTTCGTATTACTATTTAAATCTACCAATCTTGAAATGGCAATCTTCATATTGATGATAAAAGATACAGCAAGCTTATGCTTAAGTCCTGCTAGTCGCCATTATTTTTTGAAATGATGTTTCCGAGTTAAAACTACTTATAAACCCAATAACCTTTGAGTCGCAAAGACACGAACAGGCAACCGGACAGACTGGTATTTAGAGATACATGAGCATGTGGATGGACCTCTCGCATCAACCTAAAAGAAATACGTACATCTTTATCGGAAAGTTAAGTACATTCGTGAATTAAACATATTGAATATTGTATACCCTTATTATTTATCATGCACAAACCCTTAAAACAAACTCACTAAGGAGATGCTTAAAGTACAATGTGAAGTTTCTCCAAAATAGAGAGCGTTTTATATATTAAACGAAATCAGTTTCAATAATCAATAGTGGGACATCTGAGATGAGATCATCAATTAAGTAATTTTTTTGCCTTAATTTCATTTTACAAGAAACAAGATATAAACAATTTGGTAGTGATAAGTTGCAGCTTCGTAATTCCCAAGCAGCTAATAACTTACAAGAAACTTGATGGTAAAAGGAGTAAATTTTAGCTGAAACTTTAAATTTCTCAGAAGTTAATAGCAATTACGAGAGAGAAGGTAACACTATTTGTTCTTAATAACAATTGGCATACCGGAATTTAGCGGGTAACGGCCGTATAATTTCAAAATGCAATATTTTTGAGCCCATAAAATGAAATAAATTAGGTCCATTATATAGTCACAAAATATGCCTACAAAAGAAAGATAGATATTATTGCATCTAACCAATTCTTATCTATTTAAATTCTTCTATATTAAAATCTTATTGATGATTGTGTATGCAAGGTAGACCATTTAAAGTGCAAGCAACGGGCAATTCTACAACTTTTAACAGGAGTGACAGATCTACTAATGTCATAGTTGAGCAACGCGCAGACCACTCCTCGTTGCATAATTCGTGTCGATTTGTAGATGTTTCGAACAAAATCCAAAAGGCACACAAACTTAAACGCGTTTATTTTTCAACTATGCCAAATGGACCATTGAAATTGCTGAGAACGAACTCGACTTTTGAAAAAAAATCACATAATTTCAGATGATCAGATTTCATGTGGAAGTGTAAAAAGCTTCTATACCAACAAACAGTGATTGTTTTTTGTGGAGTTTGTGCGAATATGATTATCGTTCCCTTATTTTTCGAAGATGTTGATCAGCAACCACAACCGTCAATGGCGACTATTATTCTTCAAGAAAATGGCTTCCGGTTTAAACAAGATGGTCCAACAGCCCATACTGCTCGTCAAACAATGGATTCATTGAGACTATGGTTCCCTGCACGAGTCATATGGAAAAATTTTAATTTTAACTGACCACCGATATTATCCAATCCATCGCCACCAGATATATTTTTGTGAGAATATTTAAAATCCAAGGTAAACCCTGATACGCCAAGGACAATAGCTCAACATAAAGAAAACATACGACGCAAAATTGCAGCCATATCGACCTACATGTTGGCCAAAGCAATGGAAAACGCCGAAAAAAAAGGAGCACATTTAGTGCCGAAGGCCAAAGAAGTTCATATACGAGAATCATTTTCGAAAAGTAGCTTTAACATATATTTTTTGAACGAAATAAATTATACAAATAAAATTTAAAAATAAAATTGATTCCTTCATATATTATTCCTGAAACAAATGCTTCCGCTTTACATTTAAAGTAAGTCAAGTAAGAGATTTTCTTTCTCCAGAGTTGAGAATTTTTGTTTATCAAATACTGATTATTTTATTCCTGTAGAGTACTCCTTTATTTTTGTTCACCAAAAACATTCCCACGTAGCCAAATAGACAAAGTAGGTCAAAGTGTCTGTGGCAACTTTTTCGGCGTCGCGACGGCGTCAACCAGGTTGGAAGCGCTATCTTTGCCTATACCCAGCAGTTATTATGACTACCGAACGATTGTGGTGTTTCTCTGTTTGTGTCAAACCTTGAAACTTTTGTCATGATGACCGTCTACGAATGCCGTAAATCTAATGAAGAGAAGGCACAGCTGTTCAATTCTCACCTACCGCATGTGGAGCAATTCGTATACCATTGCAACCTTTAAACTTCAAATAAATACAGAAAAAGTATCTGAAAATCGAAATTAATTGCATTATCCCCTCACAGCTCTCGAAAATTATTAGAGCGTTCATAGGACACAGGACTTGTTGCAACCGGAATGAAGAGACGCCGAAAAAAGTACCTTGGCAGCTACAAATACCTACAGCTACGACTTCAGATGCCCTAAAGTACACTTATGTAGCGGTAATAGCTTTTTAGGTTACGCTTTTCAGGAGCAAGAACTAACCGATGATACGAGAAATTAAAAAAAAATATATAGCATAATTTTAGTTACCGATTTTAATGCACTTTCTGCTGATTCTATTTCGGGCATTTCCATTTTCCATTTTCGGGCAACGGAAATTTTGAAATTTGTGAAAAAAAGCGCAGCATACTCTTAATTGCCAAATCTAAGGCATTTTCTGCGTTTTCTTTTCGCCTGTTACCTTGGGTTGGCCAAGGCCTAGGAGTTCCAATTTTGGCCAACAGAAATTATGAAATTTGCAAAAAACCGCGGCATACTTTTAGTTCCTAAATTAAGGGCATTTTCTGCAATTTCTGTACGCCTGATATTTTCGTTTGGATGTTAGTAATTTTTATATGAAAATTGCTGGACTTGAAAAAAAAATGCAACGAAGGCCAAAGAATTAAAACAATTCTTATTTTTATTTCGAAATAAATTATTTATATTTGTTTAATATCTTAGGATAAATTAAAATAAGTGTCAACCAATGCGATCGAACATTTAATTTTATTTTCTAAATATAGAGCAGATCGATCGACGTTTTCTTTTTGTAATTTTAAAAGAATAAATGTTACACACATATCGCAAAGTAGAGAACAAAACCTATTTTTTTTAGCTTCTATCCACTTTTCGGATTTGCGTATTATTCTTCAGATGTGTAGACAAGCGATTTGAGAGTGCATTCGATCCTGTTGTGTTGTAATATTTTCTAGTCGCAGCAAAACAGAGATCTTTGGATATCATCATCATCATAGATAGGCTTTACTGGCAACTACTTCTCAAAGGTTAAATTTACGGCTTGACGTGTTCCTTATGCATCAAAAAATTTAATCCAGAAATTGAAATTATAATATACTTTTTTTTTAAATATTTCTGATGAGCGATAGACAGCCCATTCAATCTGGGTAAATTTTGTTATCTATAATTGTCGAAAATTTAACGAGCCTGTTTTCGGCTGTGTTTTTAAATAATAACGATTTTCCTAAGTAAATATAGCCATATCAGTGCTAGACAAATGTACAAGTGATGCTAGTTGGAATCGAACCACCAACATATCATTTTATAGTCGAAGGCGCTAACACTACGGTACCGAGACCCACACCACCTTAGCTCCCATCACTGGAGAATTGATATCGTCCTCTTGAATCATCTTAGATTTTTTGGTCTAAAGACAGCACTTAAAAATCATTACATGAAAAAATAGAATGTTTGGATCTTTTCGAACAAAGTGTTCTTTAGTATAGATTGTTGGTAAGACTGAAGGACATGACTCCCAAGATTATGATAACTGCCGACTGCCGCCGTAACCTAAGCTTGTTCAGGCTTGCACAATATGTAAATTCCATCTCTGGAGAATTTGTATTGTCTACTTGTATTCCCAAAGATTATTTGCTCTAAAGAAAAGACATAGAAATAAAACATTCCAAGAATTGGATAAAAATTAAATGATTAGGTTTGTCACAATTCCACTATTCTGCGGAAAAATGCGCATCAAATGGCAAAGTTTGATGTCTCTCCGAGAAGAGGGTGTAATTTTGCATGGATTGGCGCTAAGACAGAGCAACATGGCCTAATTGTCTCCCAAGTTTATTATAAGAATTTGGTATAATTAACTAGAGGATCTATCACACCTCCTTCTGAGAATTACGTACATGGCAAAAATCTAGTATACCCTTTGTACCTCACAGTTATAGAGTATAAAAAACATGCCCCAGCCGGCATTTATAAAGTTACCAGCCGTTTTTTCCTGAATATTTTTAACGCATCAATTATGTTCGCAAGCTCTTACCAAAAATCGTTTTACTCGGCTAAAATAGTTTATGGTAAACCATAAAACCATAAAGATTCCTCTTCAGCGGCCACACGTTATTGGCTTTCAATGTGCTTCAGGGTAGCCAAACATGCAACCGGCTCCACTTGATGCACTGATAAGCTGAAAAGCCAGAAAGCCCCCATCAAAGTGATTGAACCATTTTTAATCTACCAAAACGGCAACAGGAATTTCATTAAATTTTCATTTTATGATAAAGATATTTGCAGCAGATACAACTGCCAATTTTGGCTTGTTTGCAAATAATTATTTTCATATTTGCAATCTGTGCGAAATTCAGGTACAGAAATCAAAAAAATTATGCGGTTCATTGCACAGAGCATTATTTGCAAAAAAATATTTGATTTAGCGATAGGGAACACACAAAGTTATATGGCTTAAATACTGCCAAACAAGTTAGGATCTCATTTAAAATTATTTACTAGCCTCCAAATGCCTAAATCCGATTTTAGTATACCTTATACTTCATTTTTATATTTTTACAACCAGGTAAATTTTTTTTCCTCCACAGATAGTAGTTTTTGTTTGCCAAGTACAAATTATTTTGATCCTGCAGAGGTATTCCTTAACAGGGCTCTCCAATTAACCTGCCCTGGACAAATGGACAAAGTAGGTCCAAGTGTTTGCTTCTATTTTTACGAGGTCGAAAAGGCGTCGACCAAGTTGGATATAGGAAGCGATGTAGCGGTTTGATAAATTAAGTAAGTCTGCTATATCGAATACGACTGTCAAGAGGCAGTTCCATGAATTTAAGTTTGCCCACAAAGCTGCGAAAACAATGACCAAATTGATTACGGAAATCTTCCGCAGCCGCCGTATTCGTGAGAGTTGGCTGCCTGCAATTACTATCTCTTCCCAAATCTGAAAACATGGCTTGCTGGTAAGCGCTTCCACACCACGAAAGAAATTTCGGCCAACTACTACAAGAAGGGTATCGAAATGGTCGATGATTATTATAATCATTGCATCGAGCTAAAAAGACATTATGTTAAAGAAGAAGAACTGCTAATTTTCCGAAAAAATTGTGATTTCTTAGTCAGTCACGGGACTTATCAATCTTCCTAGTAATCCTGTAGTAGTAATCCTGATTATCAAACCAACAGTTTCTTTATCTAAATATTACGTTTAAAATCTCCACATTGTTTAGTTTCTTATCTACTTAAGAGAATATCCAGCAGACCTAAGCCGTACCACGTTAGGCCATTGTATCAATGAGTACAAATGCATTATCATTGCTATGGTTCCATGTGGAGCTGAGGCATGGTGCTTTGAAAGAAACACTGATGACTTATAAGCCACATTGTGGGATTCATAGATTCGAGTAATGCGCAGCCAGTGGGGGTCTTTGCAAAATGTTATTCAAAGTCTTTTTGTAATTTAAGGACGTATTGCTGTAAAACGCCTTTTTCTAACCAAATCTTTTATATCTAAGAAGTCAAGCAATCAAAACAAACTGATTTAATTTTAGTTATACTATAGGGTGTGCACAAGTCGACGCGTCCAACATTAAAATAATAACATTTCGAGAAATAGTTGACAAAAAAAGGAAATACAAACTAAAATCGGAATGCTTATTTTACAATAATCTATTGAATGATTCAATTTAGGTCAAATATGCGCCGTTTTGTTCGATATCTTGTTACCATTTTAAAGCTATTTTCATTATTCTCTCATAGAATCACTTGTTTCAATGGGCAAGACAGTTCAATTGTGGACAGTATAGTTCCGAGTTAGGAGTAATCACCAGAATCACTGCAAGACCTTGCTGTTAGCCACCAATCGCATATGGAAATTATGACGGCTTAGGAGTTTTTTTTTTGGCGTTAACTCGTGTGGCCTACATCGAGCTACTTTTCGTATTCCCAATTCAAATGATTCCAAATGGGTTGTTTTGCAATTTGTAGCTTTTTGACAATCGAACTCACGCTCAAACGTGATACAGTGTTGCGCATGTGCACGCTCTGCGATCAGGGCACAGATCCGGCGGACTTTATTAAGACCTCCTAAGAGCATATGCAGGTGTATGCCAAGTTGTGTGAGGATGCCATACATGCACGCCAGCCACAGAAAATGGTGGATAATACTTCGAATATAGCGCGACTCATCAATCGCGTCTTGCTGGTGGCCAAACAGGAGGCCGACAACTCCGAAGATCCAGTGTTTACGGAACGTTTGAATGCGGCAGCTAATCGCTTGGAGCGCTCGTTGCCGGCCATGGTGGGCGATGCCAAACTGGTAGCAACCAATATAGCCGATCCAGCGGCTGCTGCAGCCTGGAAGAACTCATTCCAGCGACTGTTGGGCGATGTGCGTGAGGTGCGTACGGCAATAGCACCGCCAGCACCACCACCGCTGCCTACATCGTTGCCGCCACCAATACCCGAGCTGAGCGCCTTGCATTTGTCCAATCAGAATGGTGAGTTGTGGATTGAGTTAACAGTTGGTAATGGTAGTCTCACATGGTTAAACTTACAGCTGAGCGCGCGCCACCACGGCCACCAACCAATTTGAAACCCGTTCGAAAAGCTCTTTTAGTACGAAATGCTATCTTTGTAACGCCAACTTTTTAAACATGATAGGAATTATACAACGCAACATATAGGCATGTAAAAGCATCTGTTAGAAAATTAATGGATTTCTTTTTACTGCATCAATTTATCCACATTATAGAAATGATATCCTTGCTATTTTATTTGCAATATGGCGTTAGATGCATGAATCCATGAAACAATTAACACCACAACAACAATGTAATTTCTAGACTTTTCGTAATTTCTCGAAATTACTTTGCATATTTAATTTGAAAAATTCTGAATTTATTTATAATATTTCAAATGATGCTTGCACATTTGCTAACACACCTGCGAGAGCCTTAAGTGCATTTTGCTACTATATACTAACTATCCTACACATACCTTACCTTTTTATATATTGTTTATTTATTTATTTTTACAACCTTTTGGACGCCATTAAGCTTTCAACTTAATGGAGCGCCGCAGTTTGTTCAATAAACTTAAGGCAATATTGAGAGCTGGGATTTAATGAAAATTGACTCGAGGCAAGTTGCTTGTTTTTCTGCTTCAATTTTTTTGCCACAATGCACTAGGAGCTGGAAGCACTTGCTAACTTTGCAGCAAAATCTGAAACAAAGTTCAAAATTTCACACTGCGCTGAAACAATGGGAAATGTGTAGAAAGTATTTTAAGTATTGCGAAGAGTTTTTGGCGATGCATTGCTGCGGCTTTAAAAGTTTATCAAGTCATGGAAATTGAATCCATTTTCAATAACTCCGGAAAATTGCATTGCAAAAACTTAAAAGTTTTTTGGTTTTACAAAATATTGTTTATTTTTTTTTTGTGTGTAATTTTCGTATCAATGTGGAAAAGTTTCTCGTTTCATTTTTTTTTTCAAGGAAAACTTTTTATAGAAAAGTATTGTTCATCTTGTTGACAGTTGATGCTTATGGAAAATTTTTATTTTTTGTTATTGAAAAGCAAAGTTATTGCAGACTACGATTAAGTTGAAAAAAGTTTTTAAGCCAAAAAAATACATTTTTTTTATTAAAAATTATTCTCGCTTTAATTATTAATTCATAAATTTCCTTTAAAATTAAAAATAAGTTGAAGAAGTTAAGAAGTTGTGCTTGCATTTTTTGTTGTTTTATATAATAAAGTAAACATAATTCACTTCCAAATAAAAAAAAACAAAGCCTTGGTAGAAAAAGATGAGCAAAACTGGCAAAAAATATTTTCAGAAGACCGTCTTTAATCTGAAATTTAATACGACATAGAAACAAGGCTGTAGAAGTAAACTTAACTTTAGTTAGAGAGTTTTATGTTCAAAATACAAATACCTACAAGCAGTAAATCAAGCAGTGGCCAAGCAGTAGATCAAGCAGCAGCTCAAGCAGCTCCATTGCAATTTTATCTTATACAAAATAAAAAATTAATATTATTTATTTTTTTTTATTTTCCTTTTCGTCATCACTCTAAATTCAGATATTTCGAAAATGTCAAGTTTCTCGGATTGGGCTTCACGACTCAACTGACTACTTGAATGCTATCTGTAAAGCAGTATTAATTTCTAATTCCCATATTTTAATTTAATTAAAAAAAATTTAGTATTAGAAAAAGCTTTTCCAAAAAAAAATGATGCCAAAACTAATTTCAAAGTAACATTTTTCCATTATTTCGAATTCAAACCAATATAAAAAACAATTTCATTTTGAAGATTCATTTGGACCTGTAAAAACCAGTTTCCAGCGGATTAAACAACCAAGACCTTAAGCTATTTCAAATAAGATCCAAGAAGTAACAAACTAAACATATTCTGATTATGGTTCTGCATAATTTTTATATTCAACATTCTGATTTTGCGTTAAAATGGTCAATATTTTTAAGGTAAACCGAGAATACCATTTTTTAAAATTATATTAATCTAAAAATATAAAGTCAAATAAAAGAAAGAAAACTTTTATGTAACTTACTGTTTACATGAGTTGTGAATTGTAAGCACATGCAAGCGAAATATATATATTAGACTGCAACTTCGAATTAGTAAATAAATAGTAGATGTATGGTTGGTAAGAGCAGCAAATGGATCAAACTTGTAAAACGACGTAATAACTTTTTTCCAGAACACGCCCGAATTATATGTTTTTTGTATTATTTAATGAATAATTTTTATAACCTGAACTTGTTTTATAAAAAGGTTGAGGCTGCAAATGTATTTAAAATCTAGCAGCACTAGTTGGAGATCCTCAAACGTTACCTAATGTATAATAAGAGTGTCTAGATAAGTAGATATGCCCATATCCGTTTGTCCTATTTCTGCCTATTCGTTTGCTAAAAACTACTGGTTGAAACAATTTCTGCCAAACATATCAGAGAAGATTTAGATTTCCTTTCCATAAAATAGATCAATTCTTTAAGGCATCAATCTATGTCAATTCATCCATACTGCTAAGTTTTCAAACCTAAACCAATTCTACAATCCTTTCCCAAATTTTACTCATTATTTAATTTTCAAACTGAAGCTAATTCTTCAGCTCAGTATATACTTTCCTTACTTGTGTAGGTTGAGACAATTTCTCTCGAACCAAATGAATGAGCCTATGTATTAGAGAAGATTTGAGCACAGATTTCATTTTTTAGAAAATATCAATTCTTGGAGGTGTCAATTAAAAATCAAGCTAGTTCTTCATCTCAGAATTTTAACTTATATATCACAGAAGATTTGAGCATTTAATTTCCTAAAAGCGAGAAATTCTTACCAATCAAGAATTTCGTTCAGTAGTTTTCAAACAGAGAAGAGCTTAAAACAGTAAACTTCATATTTCATCTCGGTTTGCATCTTAAGCCCAAGCTAAATATTACATCCTCTGAAGCTAATTGTTGACAGAGGCAACTGAAACTTTACTTACCCAATCAGAAAGATACAAATGTTTCAGAACATCTCAGTAAAAAGGTCATCTAAGATTTAGCTCTTAAAATCTCGTGGATTTTGTAAATATCAGTATTCGAATTAGATGACGTTGGTACTACTAAGCTTTTAATATTAAATTATTCTCAAATATTTTAATGTCTGAAGAAGTTGTTTATATTTTTAACACCAAATGTAACACAAGATGTCATCTGTTGAAGATGAGCATCTTTTTAACTTCAAGTCACGTTACTGAAAGCTTAATTATATTTGCTGACATGTAAAATTCACCTTTTGGAACTAAAACTTACCGATTCCACGAACTTATTGCGACACGCTATCCCATATGTATGCCACCAATGTTGATATTAACTTTTAATTAGTTTATTTTACTTTTTTTACTCTAAAAACTGCAAATTTTTTGCAGAATTCGTCCATCCTGCTGTTAATGAGAAACCACACAAAACTGTTTTATTTTGCGTAAAGTAAACAACATTCAAATTTGTTGAATTATAATTTTAATAAAGTTTTTCCTTTTTAACTTAAATGCTAACTAAAGTGCCGCATGCCAGTAGTGCATCAGCCCAAAGCAGCACCCAGAGAATCACACAGTTATAGCCCGAACCAAGACCCAAGAGAAAACCAAAATTAGAAAACGAAAAACCCGACAAAAACCCAAAAACCACAAAACCAAAAAGAGATCCAAATGCTATGCATTTTCAATTAGATTTTTACGCAAAGCGTACAAGTAGGACCTTAAGCTAGTATAGTCAGCCACCTTAACTCCAAGAACACAAATCCCGGACTCATGGCCGCAACAAGAGCAACAGCAGCAACAACGAGTGAAGCGACAACAGCAACAGCTGCAGTGCAGCATCTGGTAGAGTACGCTGTGTGCCCGCACAGATAACATCCTCGTAGTAGCGACAATTACTAAAATGTTTCTCATCCGATAACATTTTGGCCGTTTCTCTGGCAAACTCCGCCGAGTGCTTGTAGCACTTGTATCGGGCACTATTGTAGATACAATTCTCATATGCATATCGTGCGCTGCAAAAGATATTAACGGGAGCATATCATCAAGATGAGTGTCTTTGGCCAAGAAGAGTTACTGAAGCAAAGCAGATGCTTACCAGCAGAATTCCATGAATTTATCGCTTACGTTGCGTTTGTTTTCGTGCAACTCCTCGCTGAGTATATTTTGAAAATCCTTTGTACAACGCACCCAGTCCACTTGTATGTACGCAAAGCAATCCTTGTGCCGCAAATAATCTGAAATGTGGAAAGTGAGAGGTGGTGAGTATGTAAGTCTCGTCATCTGGCAGGCGATTGTGGTGGGCGTACAAAGTGTTGGATACAAATGGCAACAACAACAATTTGTACAAGCCAATGTATAAGTAATGTGATTCTGAGTGTTTTCCATGTAGACATTCCTTTTCAGAGGCCGGGTGTGTAGGTGTGGGTGAACAAGAGTATATGTCAGTGAGTGTGTTACACTGGAAGAAATTTTGTATAATAAAAATAAATGATTTTTGGAAGAGTGTTAGAGATTCTAAAATGGGGTAGTTCATTGGGAACAAAATTTGTTATGGGAATTGTGCTGTATTGGTGAATAAATTATACAAACTCAATGAATTTTTAGCAAGCATATAAGTTGGAAATATTTTTTTATTATTGAATAGAGTTCTACGAAACTACGATAAAAAGTTTGTAAAGAGTCTAGTCAGATAAGGGACTCAACACTATTTAAGCTACAGGGTGAGCCATCTGAATTGGATCAAGAGAAAATTCGAATAATTTAGACAATTTGTAATCGTTCAGATGTGCTAACCCAGCGGAGAATATTCTTTTGACAGATTAGGTTCATTTCACACTCTCTGGTGCCGTCAACAAACAAAATTGTCTCTTTTGGGGCATCGATAACCTAATATAATCCACGAAACATTTTGGCACAACGTGCAAGTGAATTTTTTGACGGCTGTTTGCTCGCAAACCATTATTGGGCCGATCTTCTACAGACATGGTGGACCTTTTAAAAGCGATCGGTATAGATGGATGTTGGCGTACTTTGTATTACCCTAAAAATGCCTGAACAATTTTTGGTTTCAACAAGTTGGCGCTACAACCCACACAGCAACTACCACAACTGTCTTTTATGTCGGAAATACTCGGAACGTATTGTGTCCAAAAATGGTAATATGCACTGGCCGCCACGATCCCCTGATTTAACTTTTTATGAGGATTTTTGAAGTGCAAAGTTTAGGGCAACAAGCCGAAGACCATTGAAGCGCTGAAAGACAACTTTCGAGCGGAAATGGCAGCTATAACGCCGGAGACGCTTGTAAATGTGATGGAAAATGCCAAAAAAAAGAGCAGTCTTTTGTATTCGTAATTAGGGGGGGTCAGTTGATCGATGTTGTGTTGGGGAAACTGCTCAAACAAATTGTAAAAAGCTGGTCTGGATAATAAAAAAAATTTTCTTGGAGATATATAGAAGAAAATTCGATATAGATGGCACAACCGTGACAAACTTATTGTTTTTGAATCTTTACTTTAGAGAAAATATATTTTTAATTATGCTCATGGATCTTAAGGATCTATTGACAGCTGTTCGAAAAGTATAAATTGAGTCTATTTATTCGCTTGCTATGCCAGTGCTAGGCAAATGCACCACTGCTGACCTTCCAGTTCAGGGGTGCGCTACCACTACGCTACCAAGGCTGAAGTAATGTTAATTTTAAACAAAAAATTATGATTTTTTATGTACCATGTTCTATGGACCTCGTTAGCGTGAGTGGTAGCATCCGTGCCACTAAATTCGATTCAACCCTGCATCATTGGCGCATTTGCCTAGCAGTGCTATGGCTAGCAAAAAGGCGCCTTTTACCTAGGAAAATCATTCTATACTCCGCCATAGGAATAATATTTTATATTTTTAATGTACCATGTCGATTTCTATAAAATTAATCGAATTCTACGTTAGCCTTAATTGTGAGTCTTAGTATTTGATGGGAGTCGATATCCAAATCATTAGCTGTTTGTCTGGAATTTTACTTTTAATTATCTATTCTATTTGTAATTTTTTAATTTGACGTAAATTAAAAAGTAAAAATAAACTACAAACAAAATATTAAAAAAACAAGCACTTTCAATTTCGAAAACAGTTGCACTAAAAGTTTGCTTAGTTACAAAATTACAAATAAAAATCGAAAATATATGAGGGAAAAAAAAAGAGGGCTACACAGAGACTACAAGAATAAAGATAGCCGCAATATAGATTAAACCTAGAAATTCTTAATTCTTAAAATTAAAACTAGATGCAAAAAAAGTAACATAATATGAGGGTGTTTTTTCAGGGACGGCATTATTGAAAATCAAACTCACTCGCAGGAATAAATAACATCAATAAGCAGTTTCCTGCTTAAATGAAAATGTTTTAACAATTTCCAAGCAATTTCGCTTGGGGTAAACAATTATTGTCCTTCATTTTTAAACATTCAATTTAGTTCAATGTGCAATGTGCATGTGACGTATACGCATTGTTGCCACAAATGGGTGCCACATTGTCAAATAGCACCCAAGGTCTCAACTCAAAACAAGTAAAATAATAGAATGGCAACATGTCGTATGCGCAATATTGGAACGTATCAACATTATTACCATGAAACCTTCAAATTTTAAGCAATGTAGAACATTGCTTGCATTCTGTGCAATGTGTCGTATACGCAATGTGTTGCATACCAATTTTGTTGTGTCTAGTTATTCTTCTCATAGGTTCCATCAAATCTTAGCAAACTTAGTCTTAGATGAAGCAAATTCCTGCACTGGATAACTACGCAATGTTGCTTCGAATTTGTGCCATCTTTTTCATTATTAAATCTTTAAAACTGATCCCCACTTTAAAGCTATGGCGAACTTCTACTTCTTCTTCTTGTACTCAAGTGGATGGGGTTCAGACTTTCGTACTAGATAATTCGTCATGGCGTTTCCACTCACTTTTACCTACTACAGCTATTACTATGGAGATGGGGAGTACGAGGTAATCAAAAGTGCTTGAGTGTAATTGTACTTTGACAGCAGCTGGGCTTTCAAAATAAATAACTATGTTGTCTTTCACAGTTCATTGTTGAAGATTACCATTAGCGCAGATATCCTTGGCATGATTTTATGCATAAAGCACACTGTATGAAATGCTTATTGTAATCGAAATTGTGGGTTAATTTTGAATGACAGCATGTAGTATTTCAAGATGAAGAGAAATGACACATTGTAGCCAACACGAATTTCCACAGACACTCGCTTTCGTCCAAGTGCGACTCAGATAGAAAGAGATCTAAGTTTTAAACTAATTAACAAAGAAATGTGCTGCGACACATTTTCTAAATGTCCAAAATGCATCAACGCTTCAGCAATTTGAAGTAATTGAGCTGATGCAGCTTTAATTTTTTGGTATAATCTACTTTTAAGAAGGTCTAAGGAGGTCAGATGTTTAATAAAATGTCCAAAAATCCTACCAAACCAAGCGAGATTTTGAAATTTGAGCGGAAAAGATTCGTCGTATAGCCCATAACTCACCACACATTTTTTTTTACGTTTTTGTCTACTTGTCAAACTAATATCGATTTGGTCTTAGTTTTCTTCAAATATTAAAATAGAACAAATATAACATGTATCCATTCTCAAATTATGAGCTAACAACTTTTCAAGATTTCTACAAAACTAAGCGAGATATTGAGATACGCCCTCTGTTTCGGAAGCCCAAACTATGCCTAGTGCACCGAAACAGCTGCAACAGCAACATCGCAAAGTTGAACTTACTAAAATAATATTATTTACGTTTTTTTGTTTGCCAATCTACTTTTCTTTAATTGTTTATTCACAAATTGAATGTTGTAGTGTTTGCCTTCGATTCTACCTCGGATGATGTGACCAAAATACATAGTTTTTCTTTTTTTAACGGACTTCAGAAATTCCCTATCTTTACCCAATCTTTTAAGAACACCTTCATTTGCTATTTTGTCAGTCCAAGGACCCTTCAGAATACGTCTGTACCACCATATTTCAAATGCTTTAATTTTATTCTTTTTTAGGATTTTTTAAGTCCCAGATTCCAACCCATATTTAAGATATTTAAGCTTAGCTACTCGTTCAATAACTTCAGTTTCAATTTTAATAGTAGCATCGGTGAATGAATGAATTCGGTTTTTTTTATGTTCATGGATAAGCCAAAATCTGCACTATTCAGATTAACTTTTTCAAGTTCAAATTGAAGTTCATCTACATTATCAGCTATGTGTATTTTGCCAATCAACTTTTCGAAAGTAATTTTCTTCAAAACATGTGACAAATCATAATCGAACAATGTGTAACTTATAAATTTACTAACTTGCTGCAGCACTTTTCTCAGTGTATATACAATACCTCACAACGAAATCGCACAAACTCTTCCACATACCTTTACACTTAAATCCTGAAAAAGTTTGAGTAGATCCTATTTGTACTTTATTGGTTTAACAACTTTGTACCCAAGGAGTAACAGCTGTTGATGTGTGCGTGTGTACATACGTCTTCTCTCTGTCTTATGTGCCTTACCTCATAAAGCCCGTGCCTTAGCTCGAGGCCGTGCACCCTACTCGCACTTTAATATATCATTGCGACTACCAAATGCCCAAATTTAAGTGCTATAAATTGCCTTTGACAGGCTCAATTTATGGCTGCTGTTGACATTTCAGCATTCCGAGTGCTGTTTATCAAAATGTGCGACGTCGCATTGCATGCGTATTGGTTGACAACTTACCACGCTGGAAATCCGCATCCCCACAGAATTTAATAAAGAATTTTCGCGCTCCTTCAACATTATTCTTGAACATGCTTAGTTTGCGGTTTTGCAGACAACGCGCCGAATACGCATCAAAACATTTCATGCCCCGATTGAAGACACTGCGAATAAAATGAGAAGAATCAAAACAGAAGAAATGCTTTTTAATGGATTATTGATTACTTTTGTGTAGTTTAATTAATTGAAATCGCTGCCGTTGCACTGACATGACTCGACGGTTTTCCCAGCGCTTTTACGATTTTCTTTTTACCATTTAGTCCTGCACGTTACACGTGTATTTAATTTTGTTATTTAAAAAGCTTTTTCAATTATTAGCAGCAGCGACAACGTTGCGTATGAGTAATAAGCAGCAGCAATAATTAATAATTGTGCTGCATACTTTTAGGGATGCTGGAAATTAAAACAAAGCAAGAGTTGTGCGACCGAAATCGTTTGCGAGTGAATTTGGTAATAAATTTATGCAATTAAAATACTCTCTATATATTAAAAAACAGTAATACTATAATTTTGGAAATTGTTTATGTAAATTCAAGCAGTAGCAGTTGCTGAAGCAGCAATATTTAGTTTTTTTCCTTGAATATTTAATTTTGTTTTTAAAATGATTTTAGAAAAATGAGTTATAGAAAAAAATGTTCAAATTGGTCGATCAGAAGTCAAATATTGTATCAAAAAATCTTATAACAAAGTAACAAGAAAATTTATGTGGGGGTAAGTAACATTTAACATTGATCACCATAAGTCAGCTGCATTATTTAAAAATAAAATATTATTAAATGTAGTAGTTAAAATGGTGTAAGAAAAGTGTATTTTCGAAAAAAGAAATTGTTTAGTTTTTAACAAATTTGAAAAATTTTGTTTAAGATTTTAACATAGTATCAACTATTGTCAGTGTAAAACAATAATAAAAGAAAGAGAAAACAAAAGCTATCAGAGAAAAACTTGAATTTGTAGAATAGTTTAAGCCGTGTTGATATTTGTTTTATACAAAAAAAGAAAAATAACCAATTTCTTACGAAATTAAAATGCTTTCTTTGGAATGGTTTACTATTTCTCCTAAAGAAAATTGAAGACAATAAAGTTTTGGAATTTTTTTTAAATTTATAAAATAAACAAATGCTTGATTCGTAAAACCCAGGATATAGCTTATACTACCTACATCCGAAAAAATGCTACCAGCTCTTTAAATTGTAAGTAAAGTGTCTGCTGCTTTTGCAGATAAATGCTGCGAAATGCAAGCTGAATATATCATAAATATATATCATACTTTCTTCATTCAATCATTTCAGTGATTTTTCGATATATTGTGTATTACACGACGTTTTTCGCGTCTTATGCGCAGACAATAACAACCTCAAGGACTTTCCGTCTTACAAGCGACAGCATGAGAACAATACCAATCTGTAGATCTATGTTAATTCTGCTTTTTACTATCCTTTTCGCGTCTCTGTGTTCTAACTACAATAACCCTTACGATTTCCTATCTAATGAATGTTCTATTCAATTTAACTTTTTCTCTATCTTAACTCAACTTGATTTGCCAAAGCGAGCAACTTTGAACTATAAAACTCCGTACCGATCTTTTGACTTATTTCTTAAGAAATGTTTAAACTTTTCTATTACTTCCTGTTTCCAACTTTTACATTGTAAATGCAAGTTCCTAGCCAGCCCCAGGCGTGTGAGTTGGTGCATAGCTTAAAAATTCACCTGTCAGTCTAGGGATACGGACTAGTTTTATAATATAATTTAATATTTTTTAACTTTAAAATGTTTAATTATAAGATCTTTACTTAGTTTAACCCCTAATTAATAATTAATAAATTTTTAATACTTTTCTTTTATATAAAATCCTGAACACAGCTCCGATTACTTATAATATTTAAACGGCTAAAAATTCAAGACGTGCTGCAATCTATATAAATTTTAAACAAAGTGCCAACTGATTTGCATCTAAATACTCCACTCTGCAGAAACTACACTACGAGCTTGAAGAAATGGCAAACGTCGAAGGATATCGGGCACACTCCCAATTGTAGCTGCTGCAGCTACAACTAGCCATTCCATAGAACACAGCTCACTTTTCCTTTACTTGAATTTTACAACATGTTTTAAATCCGTTTACAATTTAACTTTATTACTTTTTGCTAAAATTGATTTGAATAATGCAAAAGAAAGTATTTTGCCTGAAGGCACTTTATGTTTTGTTACTTATAAGAAGCAACTCTCTTCAAAGTTTTAAGCTCTTTTAAATTGAACGAGTACGAGATTGTAGATATTTCTTGAATTTTTAGTTTTGTACGGCAATCAACAAGGCATTATTATTATAGAACAAGACAGAACTTAGGGATAAAGATTTGATTCAATGGTATGAGAGTTTAAGTAGCAGGGGAAAAAACTAGGGGTGATGAACTGGTCTGTCGCGTCTCGCCTCTTAGGAATTTGACTTAATTATTGCTTGGCAAAAGCACGGCTGCTATGTCTGCCTAAGTTTAAACAAAAACTTAAAGACAAAAGGACAAAAGTCAAACTGTGCAAATTATCTTTTGTGATATAAAATTTACTTAAGCAGCGAGAAAACTAAATAAATAATATCTTACTAACTGCGCCACAAAATTGTTCGAGTAAAAGCTTTTGTTGAAAACACTTTGTTGCTAAAAAGCCAGTCAATCGTAAATAAAATAATCTTTAACTAAATAAACAAAAAAAAAGTCCATTCAAGCGTAAACTTGCGCTTTTTCGCGAAGATTTTTAGCACTCTT
The DNA here is from genome assembly GCA_035046065.1 of Chymomyza procnemis. Taxonomy (NCBI): domain Eukaryota; kingdom Metazoa; phylum Arthropoda; class Insecta; order Diptera; family Drosophilidae; genus Chymomyza; species Chymomyza procnemis. Next base: position 5,120,442 of record JAWNOJ010000026.1, read on the forward strand.
GTGGATATTGCATTTGGAGTTTGGCTTTGTTTGCGATTCTGGCCTTGAAGGCGCATATCTAAGTTTAACACAATTTTGCATTTATCTTTGTTTTTTCCAGCTTGTAGCACATGAGTTGATTTAAACTTTTCGAAAATTAAAAGACAGAACAAGGACGAGAATGCAAATCGAAATTTATGCTTGAGAAAGAAAAAAAATCTGCATTGAAATAATCGACTTTTAAACAAAAGCAGCACTAAAAACAAAAAATGGCCGAGTCTCATGCGCCTTAAAACCGACAAAACTTCAGAAATGTTAAATTCAAACCGCCATTGATAGAAGGGCTGAGAGGATGCAAATTAGCGTTTCTTGGTACATCGGAACAGTTTCTAAGTAAAACTTTCTCATCGGACCTTCTATCATTGAAGCCTCTTTCATTGAGTCTGCTGTATAAATAGCTCAATGGCTGTACAAAGAATATGATTCTGACGTATGGTTTGCAAGTCAGAGCTCTTCAAGAATCGATTATAATTTTTACTATATGACGTGCGCACTTTTCTACTTTAAAAATTACAAAAGATCTCAATTTTCCATTCTATGTTATTTACTTAAGTGAGTGAATGAAATCTTCTTAACTTTTACCAACTGAATTAGTAATTTTCCAGCAACCTTTTGAATATGAAAACAAAAAAGAATAATAAACCATAAACAAAACATTATAGATTTTCACAAATTACCAATAAGCTTTTATGCTCATGGAATAGGGAACTATAAATATATATCACTTGCACTCACTAAATGGACCACATAAAAGCATAATATGCACGCTTATTTCTTTCACTTTACAGGGGAGCCGCGTAGATGCAACAGAGCCTTGATGAGGTAAGCAAAGAACGCAACTGTCAAACTTTATGCAATCAACAAAAGGCGGACTGACTGCCTCGAACTCGTCTCAAGCATTTGACGCAATAAATGCGCTTAAAAAGGACACACGTAATGTCAAACAAGCAGAGAGGGAGAGAGAGCGAGAATGAGGGAGGATGTCCTATAAAATGCCAATATAAAAGTTTCATCAAGGAAATGTTCCAAATTAATGGCCGTCCCATTGCATGGTAAGTATTTTTATAACATTGTAAAAAACACCACGAAAATTCAAGGTTTTCTTAAAACAATAGAAAGAAGTTGTAGTACAGTAATTGCTCTACAAAACCAACTGCAGCGAATTATCAGAAGTTGCGCTGAGCATAAATACGTGGAATATTCTACATACGCACATAGGCTGAAGGCTGTATAAGGATTTATTTTTATCGTTATCGGTTTTTCCGTATGTTCAGGAATCAACTGCTATATAATAATCCGAACTAAATTTAGATTTTTACAGCGTTGTTGGGACTATTTGGGGGTCTCGGTAGGTCTCGCTTCAAAACACGAAAGTCGGTAGATCGATGATACCCCATTTTTCTTTGGTACCAATTTTGATTGCATATTGTCGGCTGTGCACCCCCCTTGGTATGGAGCGAGATGTATCTATCACCTCTTCTGTTGTCACCCGGTTAAGAACGCAACTCCAAAACGAGTCATCAAGACTCTAACCGCGATTTTGATGTCAACCAGCAGCCACCCCGATGCTCCCACTAGGGAACTAACCTCAGTGAGCATGCTTGGAACATGCTCAACCAAATGAAAAGTTAAGTTTATCCTAGAAAATTTCTATTAATTAATAACAACGCTGTTTGAATTCGGCTAAAAACTGTCGGTTCCTGTTCTCTTCGAACAGCCATTAATAAGAGTTGTGTCTATGCTCAGACTTTGGCGTGATGACCTTAGTCAAGGGGAGTACATTTTTCTAGCACTAAGATAGCTAGCAAATAAATATACGATGTTAACCTAAGTATATCTCTATTAATTAAGAACACAGTCTGTTCTCCTCGACCGCTTATTAAGAGAGATGTGGGCACATCCCTCCCTTGAAGCGATGACAGCATAGTTAAGGGAATGTTATGGTATTGTAAATATTGATCAAGTTTCTTATCGATCTTATCGATATCGAAGATAGCGAAGAGTAAATCTTTGACTTCCATCAAGAAGACGTAAGTAGCGTTGGATCTGCACTTACTATCAGTACGCAAGGAAATGCCATAGTAATGATTCCTCAGAAATAACGAGGACCAAAGGCAACCAGGCAACTTACATTTTTAAATAAACTAACTTTAAGAAAGAAAACCAAACTGCGGCCAAACAGTCCAATGAAAATTTCTTGTAGCAACACTAAGCATTTTGAAAACGTTCAAAAAGAAGTATAAATAATACGTTTTTCAAGCAACTTTTCTTTGAAGCCAAACCTAAATAAATTATTTTATCATAATGAAATATTTTAAAAAGAAATTGCCAATTAAAAAAAATTTAATCTTAACAATTTCCATGATTATGCACCCGTTTGATCGGTTTATCCCATAAATAAACTCACTCATATCACTCACATCACTCGATTTATCCCATAAACAAACACAGCTCACGCACAAACGTCGCCATATTCGAGTTCATAAAAAATTCCCATTAAATGACAAAAAGTCATAACAAATTGCATTTAATCGATTCAATTTGTCTTAATAAAAACGTTTATTAAATGTCATCAATTTGTTTGCAAATCGCATATAATTTCATTAATTGCATTGTTCTTCATTTTTTGCATTTAATATTCCATAAATTGAGAACATATTTTTTAAGCTCCTGAAATACATTTTATTAAGTGGATTCTTTCATCTCCTTTAACATTAAAATAGCTTTTCGTGACGAAATTTTTAAACCGGTTTGACTGCGCGCTGCTGAGCAATGAGCGCAGGTATTGCATATTCAAGAATATTTCCATAAATTATATTATTTTGTAAACTTTTTGGTAACAAGCAGAGGGTTAACTTGTGAAAACTTATACATAAAATGAACCCGGTGTCTTATAGTAAAAAAGCAAACACCGCTTGCTATGAATTTTAAAACTTTTGACATGTAAATCTATAGGGAACTTGGTGTGATCCCTAGAAAAAATATGGAAATAAAAAAGCTGCGTTTGATGGAATACGGAACTCTGAAGGATATTCTTTAAAATAACAAGTTAAGCTTTACGGACTCTAAAGTTTTTTTTTTTTTTTTTTGAGGTATACAACTTTAAGTTGGCAGTATTGTTCAAGGCGAACGATTTAACAGCTGTCAAGTCATTTATGCTCGGTTTTGTTTGGAAATCCATCATAAATAGACTCACGATCATCGGGCAAGGCGTAGATTCATCGAATGGGCGCAAAAAGAGATTGCCGTTGTTCCTTATTTTCATAAGCGAATTTTGCTTAGCGATGAAGCGGACTTCTGATTGAATTGCTAGATAAATGAACGTCAACAAACAAAACTGCCGCATTTGGAGTGAAGCTAATCCTCAAGTGTATGTCGAAACACTGTTATATCCAGAAAAACTGACTGTTTGGTGCGCTGAATCATTGGTCTTGAAAACTACTTCAAAAACTATGTTGGCCGGAACATTACTGTCAATGATGATGTGTGATCTGTGGTTCCAACAAGACGACGCAGCATGTCATACAGCTATTTGATTTATTGAAAGACACATTTGGTGACCGCCTTATTCCACATTTTGGAACTGTGCCTCCAAGATCTTGCGCTTTAACACCGCTAGACTACATTCTGTGGGGCTACGTAAAGTCATTGGTCTATGCAGATAAGCCACAAACGCTTAATCATTTGGAAGACAACATTCGCCGTGTTATTGCCGATATACGGCCACAAATGTGGGAAAAAGTCTTCGAAAATTGGACGTCCAGATTGTAGTCCAACATTAGAGCCAGCCGTGGCGGTCATATGACAGAAATCATATTTAAAATGTTAGCATTACATTTACAAAAATATCTTTTATATAAATAAAATGCTTGAATATCAAATAATCCATCGTTTTTTCATTGCAATTTAAAGTTCTCTACCTCCATAAAAACATACAAATTACATACTTTTTTCTCTTTAAAAAAATTATCTCGACAAATTTCTCGTCTTTGAAGTAAAAGTTTTTATATTTTTACGAAAAAATCGATTTCGCACTTAGTATAATATAATAATTCTACGATCCTCGATGACCGTTTACAATATTAAAACGTGCAAAAAGTTTGATCAGTCTGTCCGTGTATATTAACGCCTAAAATATTGTCACTTGAAATTGGTAGAGAAAGAAGCACAGTAGCTATAGAATCAGGAAAAGTTCTGATAAGTAATGCACTTAGGTTGACATGCATGAACGAGTAGGTAAATATTGGAGACTTCAAATTTTTTTTAATAATTAAAGTTTCTATTTTTTAACAATTTGCATTGAAATAACTTTTTTTAGAGAATTGTAATTACTTTTGTTGACCAAAAATAAAATGACATAATACTACTTTTTCGTGTTCTACTGTGTATCCTTTTAAAGCACAATATATAAATGTGTTTGAACAACCCCACATATACCTGATAATTGCTGAAAATTCAGCTCCATTCAAGCCTAACTTTAGCTTAGGGATTCACCACTTTGTGTTGACCCTACACGAACCCTTGTGTTCTTAGAATTAAGGCATCATTAAACACTCAATGAGTGTTGTTGGGCGGTAACATAAACTAACCCCAGCATTGCGTTTGAACCTTTGCCGCAATGTCTTTGTTGGCCAAAATTGTTGCGGAAATAAGTTCGTTAACTTTAAGAAATCTGTTATTTTTATCTGCGCAAATCTAATTGAACAAACTTAAATGAAACAAAAGTCGTCTCATCTCGAACATGGCACTTGCTTTCTGCTTAGATATTTCCAAAAAGCAACCAACTGCTTTAGATTGTGTTCCCTGCCAACTTATCAGTAAATTCGCAACAATTTTAGCTATCAATCATGCATCAAAGTATTTCTTATTAAGTGTGCTACCCCAACCCTGCTGCAAGGACAAATATTGACAAAACGTTGCAGCAATAAAAGCAATTAATTAAAAACAATTTTTACAACACTTTTTAACACAGTAATTAAGCAGCTTAGCATGACGGAAAGTAATGAAGCGAAATAAAACGAAGGAACTTGCTCCTTGAAAAACTTATAAACTTGGCTAAAACGGTCAGCAAGATTAATTAATTTTTTTACATCAAGCAGCTGAGCTTTTTCTTTGAAATCACTTGACTTTCGTTCGCCAAGACAAGTTACAGTTTTGTTTGAATTTTCGCCCCGTGGCATTTTTTTGCACATTTCTTATTTCTCGCAAAACACTTTTAAGTCTGCCCGTGCGCACCTTATGACTTGGCGACACTAAAGTGCCCGTGAAGTTTTAAGAAATACCCAGCTTACTTGCACTTGGCCATGATTTCTTTCTTGCTGATGGCAACTTTTGTATTCTGCAAAAATTCCATTAGATGTGGTGGCAAATCCTTGAAGCACTCATCCACCATCTCCTGCGTGCTGCCACACTTTTCGCTGTCCACAGTGACATTTGGTTGCATGGTGCTTGCAGCAGCATTGTGCTCATCCACATTTTGAGTCACAGTCAAAATAAGCAACAAATTAAAGCAACAAAGCTGTAACAAAGCATTTGGCGTGCACATTTTTGTTGTGATATTAACACAAACACTTGTTGCCGTTTGAATTCTACCGAGTTTTGTTTGGTTTTTCTCTACCAAATTGCCGAGAGTTCCTTAATACGCGACGGTTGCATACGAACTGCCTGTAACAGGCGACAAGTTGCGAGTTTTAAGGAGCATTAACAGCGCGCTGTTAAGTCACTGTTAGATAAATGTTAAGCTAGATAAATGGCGCACAGGCGCAATGTACGACAAAGCACGTGTTTGCAGTTTTGTTTACAAAACAATTCGAGGTATTTGTGTGTGTAGTGGTATGTTTGTTGTATCTGTGTGTGTGTGTAGGACTCTTCAAGTGCGTACTTCGTCGTCTCCTAGCAAAATATGGTAATAAATTTGCGTCGCCGTTTAACATGTTTCAGCTGCACCATTGGTTTCTTGGTATCGTTTCTTGGCGTCGCTTCTTCCTCAGCTTTAAAGTCAACAAGTGTTTTGGCTAAAAGTTTGTTGTTTCAGTTGAGGCTTTAAATAGCTTTGGGCCATGGCGTAAATAGCTATGTTGCTGTGACTTGTTATGCATAGAAATACTTTGCTATATATATAGATATACTTTGACGCCAACAGTCATGTGAATTAAATTAAGGATCAAAGGTCTGAGGTTCCTTTTTCGAGGATTAAAGCAAAAAGTTATCATCAATTAGGTTAACTAGGTCAATCTGTGTGAGAAGCAAGTTAATCGTCCCTTACCTATATATCAACTGAAAAGGTAAATGGTTTTTATAATAAAAATCCTCAATTTCTTTTTATGAAAATAAGAAATGAAGAATAACTCACAGATTAACTCTCCCTACTTAACACAGAACGCAGAGCTACTTTATTTTTCATAAAAGTACGACAATCATTTAAGAGATATAACCCAAATACACGCAAAAAAAGAGCAGGGTCAAGTAGTAAGCTTTGTTATTCATTCAGCCAAGGCTTTCGTAGTATGTTACGAGGGTTGGGCGACGAAAATCCTTTGTGGAAGATGCTTAAAATGCTTACTTCTGTTATTGAAATTTGACTCTAACATTAAGCGATTTTAGAAAATGCGAAAACTAAGTTCTTTTGATCTTTGGTATAATTGACATCACAACTGGGACAGCAGTTGTTTTTCTGGCAAATGCATTATAATTCATTAAAGTTTAGCAAAGTTTTATAACAAATGCTAGTCTGTATATAACTAACACATGAATGCGTGTAAAAAAAAAATATTACAAATTTTCCTCCTTCTAGACTATGGTCAACTCTCCATGAAGATAACTCTATTCATAGCTGACCTGAGAAAATAGTGGATATACAGTTTATAGCCGAATCCGAACGGCGGCGTCTTAAACTTACTTAAGCGTTTAAAGAAGAGAAGTCTGCAGAGAAGATGATAATTTTAGATAAGGTGTTGCTAAGTGCTAGGCAGCACAGATGAAAGGACGGAGGCCGCTACGGCCGTGTCACCCACAGTTTCAACCCAAAAGCGAACTACATCCTTAACAGGCGTGACTTTTGTTTTAGTCAACGCTTTGGATTCTTCCTCACTGGTCATGCAACTGTGAACGCATAATTCAGGCAATTTAAATGAATTCTGAATTAGTCGCTGAAATTATTAGAAATTATTCATTTACTGTACCAAAGCAACGTTTTTCCTGACTCAACGAGGTGGTGGTTTAATATTCAGTAAGCACTAATCGCATCTCAACTTTGGCTTAGACGGCTCGTACAAGCATTTTCATACCTATTCAACATAAGTACCCTGCTCTTTACAATTCTCCAAAATCACATACAACTTACTGCTAAAAACACCCTCGCCTTTAACAATAGCTAACTGCGATTGCTTTTGGCATATCCATAGTACCTAAGTGTGTATCACACAACAGCTGGCCAGCGTCACTTTGGCAACTCTCCTGAGGACATCTTTTGTAACCAAAAAAAAAAAAATATGATTAGTATGTCAGCAAGCAGACAGTGTTGCCAGGATGCTCGCATAATGCAATTTAACAACCATTGTTTGGCAACTTATTGTCTGACACTGACAAAATGGCTGCCACAACTTGCTTTAAACGAAACGCTTTCTTCCTAAACTTATTAATGCGCTTGAAAGAAACATTTTATTGATTTGGTTTTTAAAAACATTTATTTTTGCAAAAAAATTATACATAATTTGTTTTGATTTGTTACAGTTTGCGTGTTATTTATGTTGATATATTTTTAGTTTTTGTTTTTCTTTTGTTTTGTGTTTTAATCATTTTTGAACATTAAAATGATGAAAACTGTAGATAGCTTTGTTATACATAATGCATGGTAACGATGATTTCACAATTATATAATATTCATAATGATAATGATGCCATGATGGGGGTTTTTTGTTTCAATGTTGTCGTAGACACAGTACAAACAACATACAATATGTAATGATAATGCGCTTAAAACTAACATAATATTTCTCATTTTGTTTTTTTTTCTGTTTTGTTTTGTTTTTGTTACAATATTATTATAAAAATTATTTAATTTATGTTATATATTATTTGCTCAATGCTCAGCTAAAAAGACATAATAGAATTTCAATTGAATTTCGGCCACGAAATCAACTTAAAAGCAGCAAAATTTTGTTGCATACAACAAACGATAGGCATTTATCGATAAATGCAACAAAATTGTTGCACGCTGCTCATTGCACGATTGCCGTTTTTTTGTTTTTGTTTTATAAATATTTGTTATATAAATTAAACAATTTTTTTTTTGTATTTTTCATTTAAATTAATTTGTTTTTGCTTTTGAACCTAATGAGTATGTAGTTGCTTATACTTTTCGTTTTATATTTAACATAATTTCATAATATATATGCGCTCGGGCATAATTGTTTGTTTTTTTTTAAATCCTTTTTATAAATTAAGCTTAAAAAGGCACGCTAATTAACATTTTTGTTTGATTTAATTATTAGAATTAGCAGAAAATTTGTTTACTTGCAGCTGCTGGGCAAAATTCTTTAATTTAAAATAAATGTGCGTTTTATTTGTACCATATTTTAAATGCATTTTTACATACAAAAAATTGTTGATTTTTTTTTCTTTAATATTATTTTAAAGTTTTTATAATGCATTTATGCAAAACACTAGATATGGCAGCTAATTTTTATGCCATATATGTATAAAAATTTTACAAATTTTAACATTATAAAATCTATAAATATGTTTTAGCTAACAACTTGGCTACTATTTAGCTTAGTTTTTTTTTAGTTTACTTTAAATTAAAGAATTTTTGTTATTATTATTATAGTTTTTTTTTTAAGTGGCTATACAACATAGCTTGCTGCGTTTGCTTTAGTTTAAGGTATTTTTTTATTTAATATTATTTTGTTTGTATTAACTAAGTATGGCCTTGTTATAATGCTTTAATTATTTATGATTTTGTTTATGATACAAAACTGTTGGTTTTTTTTTGTTTGTTGTAATTAGACTACGCGTTTAAACATAATGGAAACGCGCTGCATTTAGTTATTATATATAATATAATATATTTTATATAACATAATTATGTGCATAATCAAAATACTTCATTAACAAGAAATTTGCGTCAATTTAACAAATAAAATATTCATATTTTTTTTGTTTTGTTTGTAACTTAAGTTTTTTTTTGTTTTTTTTTTTTTGCAGCAAATATAACAAACAAATGCTGCGTGTGTGGTGTGTTGTGTGTGGTTTCTTGTTATAAACTATTATACAGCACTTAGTAGCTATAAAAGATTCTTCTTCTTTGTTATGAGAGAAAAAAATTAAATATGAGAGTTTCATTACTGAGATTCCGTAATGTTTTTGTTTTTAAAAAAATTTAAATACATAATTTTTTTGTTGATTTTTTTTTTACTTAGAACGCTGCATTCATTTTAAGTAAACATTTTGTTCGTTGAACTGCATTTTTGAATTAAACTAGGCGTATGCTTGATATTTTTGTTGAAACTTCACTTTGTTTTTGTTGTTGATTTCCGCTACAGAAAATGGCCACCAAATTCATTTGCATTATGTCAGGCGGCGCGCCATTTTGTTTGAAGAGAGAGTGCGAGAGGCCGCATAGGCTTTGTGTGCAATTCTGAAGGCGGCCGCCATGTTGTTTTATTGTTGCTCTTCTTGGCAGAGTGAGAGAGTGGCAGTGGCGCCACAGGCTTTGTATGCAATTTTGAAGACGGCCGCCATGTTGTTTTATTGTTGCTCTTATGGTTTTTTTTTAGTAGTTGTCAGTGACATTGCTGTTGTTGTTGTTGTTGCTGATTGGTTGGTTAGCATTTTTTGCATGCTGCGTTTGTTGTTGTGGCTGGAGTTGCTGTTCTATTTGTTGCTCTGGATGCGAATGCGTAAACTTTTAGGGTTACGGATGCGAATACGGATACGTATGCTGTATGCTGGATGCGACTACATTTAGTTTTTTTTTAGCTATATTCCGCTCCCTCCCTGGCATATGCAAAACGCTTGCGACTTTGCCCGTGTGCTTCATCTAGTACCAGGGCTGGATATGGTGATGTATATGTGTATGTTGTATGCGTTTTATTTTTTTTATTTGTTTAATAAATTGTTTTATATATATATATTTTTTATGTGTGAATGTGTGTTTTTGGTTAGCATGTAAATAAAAAAAAAAGTCGTAGAAAGTGGAAAATTGTTATTAATTGATATGTTAGCAGTTAGTTTAAATTGTAAATGATTTAAAATATATTTATATATAATAATGGGCTTAAGCTAAACATTGACTATTAATGGGCGTTTGAAGGAGTAGCTGTGGAAAAAAATAGTTACTAAATGAGAGCAAACACTTGGGGGCATGTAATATAGTATCTAAGGTTTCAAATTAGCAAAAGCCACAAAACATGCAGGCTAGGTTTACAAATAATCAAATAGTGCCAGGCGAACTTTTAGTAACTCTTTCTTTCTTAATGTCAGCTAAGTTCAGGGCTGCAGAATCTCTGATAATTGCTTTTGATGCTTAAGGTAAAAAATAAAAGCATGCTTTAAAAGTTAATAGTTGCAGTTCAAAAAAAAAAAAAAAACTAAATATAAATAAAAATTAAAAATATTTAGAATACAATAAAAAATAAAAGATTTAAAAATAAAACAAAAGAAAAAAAAATAATAAAAAAACAAAAAGCTTTAAAAATAAGACAATAAAATCATTTAAAAATAATACAATTAAAAAAATAATATATTTTATTAAAATAAATAATAAAAAAAATAAAATGAAAAAAACCAAAATAATAAAAAAAATAAAATAATATTAAGGATAATCAAAATTATCAATTATAAAATAATTTATATAAATAATAAAATAGTAATCAAGCAAACTTTTTTAATTTTTGAAAATACAATAATAAAAACTTAATACATTTAAAAAACACAACAAAAAAAATTACTACTTAAAAATAGAAAATTAACAATAATCAAATTTTATAAAATTATTAATAGAAATCAAATAAGTAAATAAATTGTATTAATAAAAAATAAAATAGTCAAAACAAATTTATAGGTCCAATAACAAAAATGTTTGTTTTAAATTAACTATTCAATGAAAAACTTTTTGCATTTCTTTTTGATTTGTTTCAAGCTTTGCTTTATATATAATGAATATTGAAATCTTAAGTCTTTAAGTTTAAAAATGATTAAAAATAAATTTAGGGAAACCAAAATATCTGATTTTTAATTTAATAATAAATTGAAAAATGAAATATTGCATTACGAATCGAATTCAACAAAGCAAAATTGAACAAAAAATAAAAATTTATTTATAAAATTAAAATGAAAACTTGAAAAGATACTCGAAATTGTATGTATTATTTATTTTTTTTTTATAAAAAAAAGTGGAAGAATTTGATTTTATTCATTATTTTGCGAAGTTATTGATATACTGCAATAAAAAAATCTAAATATTTCTATTTGTTTATTTAAAAAATGTAAAACTTTTGTCTTTTTTGAATAATGTATTCGATTAATAAAAATTAAATTTCTTGATTAAAAAATAAGTTAATTTTTTAATTTAAATGTATACAAAATAGCATGTCTAAAAGCAAAAGAGTGAGTTCTATTCGTCTGCCAATTGAGCATCAAATCAAATAATGGATAAAAATAAATTAACTAATAATAAAAATAGGTAAAAAAAGATAATGATGAAATTTAATACAATATCAAATTCTTTCTTTCATTTAATAAAGTTTCTTGACTGACGTAATAATAATTTTTTTTGGTAAATCAATTATTAAATTATAAGTTTTTTTTTTATAAAATAAAATATGGTGAAAAGTACAGTTACATATATAAATAAAATTCAGAAAAAAATTTAAAGAAATTTAAGTATAAAAAAATCAAAATATTAAAAAAAAAAACAAAAAAAAATTAAAAGAAAAAAATTAAAAAGAAAAAAAATAAAATATAAAACTAAAATAATTCTTAATTAACTATTCGAAAAAAAATTGTAAAATATTAAAAAAAAATCTAAGATAATAAACAAAATCCTTAAAAATAAAAATTATAATGAAACAAAATCCTTAAATATAGAAAATATAATTAAACAAATCCTTAAATATAAAAAATATAATTAAACAAATTAAAAAAAAAAAATTTAAAAAAAAATTAAAATATAAAACTAAAATAATTCTTAACTATTCGATAAGAAAAATTTAAAATATTAAAAAAACCTAAAATAATACACAAAATGCTTATATATAAAAATATAATTAAACAAAATGTGTTAAAAAACATATGCACATAAATAACATAAATTATTAAAAAAAAAAAATTAATAAATGTTAAACAAAAAAATTAAATATGTTATAAAAACAAATACAATGATGTTTGTGCCTAAATTAAACAACAAAGACACAAAACAAAAAAATTAAGCAACAAAAATAATTCAATTAGTAGTAGATTTTGCAGCCCTGAAGTTCTTAAAAAAAATAAAATAAAATTAATGTAAAAATAAAAAACAAACACATACATAATAGATAGAAGTATAGAATAGAGATTTAAATGGTGCATAACATTTTTTTTTTTTAAGAAGAGTTTATGATTTTTTTTGTTCGCATTGTAAATGTAGTAAATTATTAATTAAAGTAATGCAACATTTTTGGTTATTTATATTGTTGTTGTTGTTTTTTTTATGTATCATTAAAAAGTAATTTACAAAAACATTAAGATATGTTTACGTTTCATTTTTATATATATATTTTTTTCTTTGTTTTGGTTAACTTGGCCTTTGGTTAGTTAAAATTAGCAATAATATTACATCACATATTGTTTTTATTTATTATTATTTTTTGTTTTGCTATATATATTTTGCTGACCTAAAGTTTATTTAATTTCAGTTTATTAGAAAATTTTGTGTTCTCTTTTTTTAAGTATTAAAAATAAAATTGCAAGTGCATTTGGCTGTCAAACCAGAATAAAAACAAAAATAATAATAATTAATTATAATAATGCCAAGTAAGCGTTATTTACAAATTTTTTAAAACTTTTAAAACAATTTTAGTTGTTTCTTTTATAAAGTGAAGTGTAGTGTGACAAAGGAATATTTTTAATATTTTTTATTTGATTTTTTTCTTTTACTTTTTTTATTAACAAGCAATTATTATTTTTAATTGAATATATATTCAAACATTAGCTTCGATTTAGTAATATTTTGTGGTATATATGTGTGTGTGCGTGTATGCGTGGTAAAATGCTGTGGTAAGCAAATGCAAATGCAATTTCATTAATTTATTTAATTTTACTTAAAACATAATAGGTATTACTTGCTAGCTATTAAACATTATTACAAGTTAATTTGTTTTTTAATTAATATTTCGATACCAGAACCATAAGCTTAGAAAGTATAAGTAAAACTGTTAAGTACACAGACAGCGCTTCAGAAAACGATTTCGATAAAAAATAACTATCGACTAGTTTGTTTAATAACCGCAAACAGGGCAGAGTGGAGCACAGGCAGAAGGAGTTGGATAGTGCTGGCACAGGTACAGTAGGTGGCAAAGGGTTGTGAGTGAGTATGCAAAGCACTCAGTCGAATGAATTGAGTACTGCGATACTTTTTCGTAAAATTGTGTTTACGAAAAGTTAAAATAAGTTGATTTTGAGTACGAATGATAAATTGTGAGGAATATATGAGTCACATAAAGAATATTTAGCTTGTAAGCGAGTACAAAATTGAGTGATTTTAGGTACAATATGTACAGCTTATTTGGAGTGCAGCTAAGTAAGTAGGATCAGACTAAATACATTACTTAAGAGCATTCAAGACAGTGAGTTGCGTACAGTCATGCTCATGTTGCCTCAATGGACTAAAAGAGAACGCATTCAAGCAAGTGAAGTCTTTTAAAATTCGATCATGCGTGCACTTGGTTTCAGATGATGCAATATGTCTTTACTTAACTAAAGAGAGAGTGCATTCGTGAGTTAGTGAGTCACACTCAACATTTTTTCATAACTGCACGCACTGAGGGAGATAGAAAGCTCACTCAAAGCAAGTGAAACGCTTTTAAATTCGTTCATCAGATGCATTTGCGTACAAATGAAGTTACAATTATTTCGATACTTATAGAAGGAAAGAGCGCAGAAGTTCGCTCTAAGCAGTGAATTCTATCATAATTGCAGTACATTAATTAAGAGCATTGAAAGACACTGAGTTAAGTACAGTCATGCTCAAAGCATTTGTTCAAAAATGAGCGCACTGAGGGAGAAAGAGCGCATTCGTTAGCTGAAAGCAAGTGAAGCACTTGCCAGCTGCATTTGCATACAGCTGATCTCAGGCATGAGGGTCATCAGAATAAGTACATGTATCGAGAGCAATCAAAGACACTAAGTTAAGTACAGTCACGCTCACAAAACTTATTCAAAAATGAGAGAGGGAGAGAAAGAGAGTTAGCGCATTCTTTCGCGCAAAATCAAGTCAGAACGTTCACAATAAGTGTGATCATAATAAATTTATTAATTGAGAGCATTTCATAAGTGAGCGTACTGAGAGAGAGAGCGAACGCATTCGTTTGCTCAAAGCAATTGAGATCATTCATGATGAGTTTCATCTGGGTAAGTTTGATAAAAATTGATAAAAAGCATTCAAAGACAGTGAATTAAGTACAGTCATGCTCATTAAATTTTTCACAAATGAGGCCATTGAGAGAGAGAGAGAGAGCGCATTCTGCGATTGCGTACGTTTGATCTACAATAATTCGTTAGATATTGAAAGAGAGCGCATTCATTCCCTCAAAGCAGGTGACGTCCTTTAAAGTTCGCTCATTCGCTCCTTGGTTGCGTTTGCACGCAGTTGATATCAGACGCTACATCAAATTGATGGTTATCGGAAGAGAGCGCATTCGTTCGATCGAAGCAAGTGAAAGAGCATTCAAAGAGAGTGAGTTAAGTACAGTCACGCTCACCAAACTTTTCCAATAATGAACGCACTAAGAAAGAGAGCGCAATCGTTTGCTCAAAACAAGTTAAGCTCTTAGTTTGCGTACAGTTGCTCTCAGACACGATACATCAAAACGATAGTTATCGAAATTGTATAAAGGCGGGATTATGAACTACTAACTAATACATATGAACATTAATGTAGACTATGTGAAACATATAGTTTTATGCACGTTTTTTGTCGATATATTAGAACGGTTTTAAAAGCATAGTAGTTATGCCTTCCCGATATAGGTGAGATATGTGGTAGATTTTAGATAGTGCTCTCACTACGTGTGTTTTTCTATATATAAATAGATGTATGTTTGTGTGTGTTTTAAGACTTATAAACTAATAGTTGCAAACAAAAGTTAATTAAATTTTTTTAATCTTTGAATATTTTAGAATTACTTTGGATTTTGATCAATGAGTTATGTATGACATTACGATTTGGTTAAATTTTTTAAGCGTTAGAGTTTATTTTTATTCATTTTTTTTTTGGTAGAGACTGAAAGTAGAAAACGCTATATGGAAACAAAAAAAATAGTAACTAGATATAGAAGACTTTTTTCGAATTTGTTGTTTTTGGTTTTGTTGTTGTTTCGCTTTTTCACTGCAACAAAAGTCATTGATCTTTATTCTGTTACACTTTCGATTCAATTGCAACATGGATACAAATGATGTACAATATATAAAGTATTTTTTTTTTATAACTAACAAAGTCTTAACTATAAATACACATGTAAAATTCATAATTTTTTTTATGTAATTATTAAAATATGGCTTACTATTTAAAAAATTGTAATACAAAATAAAAAAAACATATCGCATAATATACAAAAGATATAAATTTGATTTATAAAAAATTTTTAAGCTAAATAGATTTTGATTTTTTTTTTATAACATTTTGTGTTTTTTATTTTAACATCAAAGGCACAAGTCAACGTGTACAAAGTAAAAATAAACAAATTTAAGTTATAGCAAAATATAATTTTTCGAAATTGTATTCGTTTTTTTTTTTTTTTTTTTTTCAAAATAATAAAGTTTAGCGGCCTTGAAGCAGCTTCTATGTATAATTTTGCATGTGTTTGTGTTTGATTTTGTTTGAATGATCAGAGAAACGCGCAAGAGACAACACAAAATGCAGTTTTTTATTTATAGACAGAAAATGTAGCGTCTGGCGTTGTTGTTATCGATAATGCCGGAACAAACGTGTAGCTGCCTTAGAAGACAAGATTTGTAAAAGAGTAATTAACAAGTATTAATTTTTATTTTTTAATTTTTTGAACTATTTCAAAAAAGTACAAACTATAACTAAGTGTTTCTTTGAAGTTATTGTGAACGATAACAAGTACTTTATCGTTTTTGTCGTTTAATAAAAAAAAATGGTTTAACCCATGTTTTAAGGTATTGGGAGCGATAACAAGAGCTTCAACTTTGTTATCGACTAATAAAAAATTAATTATTGGCTATGGTTTTATGTAATTGTAAACGATAACAAGCACTTTAACTTTGTTATCGTTTAACAAGCACTTTCATTTTATTATCGATTTATAACAAATTAATAATAAACTATTGTTTTAAGTTATTGTCAACGATCACAAGAGCCTAAAATTTGTTATCGTTTGATAACAAATTAACTAGTGTTTTATGTTATTGTCAGCGATAACAAGAGCATTAACTTTGTTATCGTTCAACAACAAAATAATAGATTAACTCTGGTTTTAAATTATGGGGAACGATAACATCAGCTTTACCTCAGATAACAAGAGCTTTAAGTTTTTTATCGATTAATAAAAATTAATTGTTGTTTGAAGTTATTGTGAACGAACTTTTTCACTTTGATATCGTTTAACAAGCGCATTCACTTTGTTATCGAAATATAACAAATTGATAATTAACTCTTGATTTAAGTTATTGTGAACGATAAAATGGCTTTTTTTTTATTAAAAAGCACTTTTACTTTGTTATCGTTTTATAATAATTTAATAATTTTCTATTGTTTGAAGTTATTGTGAACGATTACACGAGCTTTGACTCTCATAACAAGAGCTTTAACTTTGTAATCGTTTAACAAACATTTTCACTTTGTTATCGATATATAACAAATTAATAATTACCTACTGTTTTAAGTTATTGTGAACGATAACAAGAGCTTAAATTTTAATAACAGAAATAAACTATTATTTAAGTTTAAGTTGCGCTAAACGAAAGCAAACACTCTATATTAGCGTTTAAAAACTTTTATACGACTTTAGCAATACTCAAAAATATTGTAATCGATAACAAGTGCTTTTAATTTTTGTATTACTTTTAAAAATAAACATAAATGATTACTTGTATTTTTAACTAATTCTTAAATGCTTTTTGTTATGCTTTCAGAATTCCAATGCCTGCTCAAAAGTACAGCACACTTAGCACTAACAGCTATGCGATAACTTATCGATAACAACGCTTACAACATTTACCGCCTCAAAACTCATTTTGTGTTCAAATAAATTATATAAAAAAAGGGGGGGAAAAATAATAATTATAGTAGAGTAGAAACACAACTAACCTGTTAGGCGCTGAAAAATTGCATTGATTATTTTACTGACTCTGAGTTCTGGTTTGTTTGTTTGTTTTTTGTTTTTAACGTTTTACTGCACTTCGCAGCGAGTGAGAGAGTTACACACACACAGAGAGACAGAGAGAGAGGAGTTTCAGAGAGCAGGCACACGGGACGGCGGCAGCAGTCAAAGCGCATTGGCTGGGTTACAGAGTGTACAGTTGACGACAAAATATTTGAAAAAAATGAAAATAACTCATACGCAAGATTTGAAAAAAAGTGTTTAAAAATATTTTTTAAAAAGTAAACGTGAAATGCGCGCGTTTAGTGTTGGAAAATACAAAAAAAGAACTATAATAAAAAAGTTTAACATGATTGTACGATTTTAATGTGAATAATTTTTTTTTTTTTGTAATTTTAGTGTTTCGCTCGGGAAACAATTTTTAAAAAGTATTTATTTTTTTTTTAAGAAAAAAGTGTTGTGGATGGAGTTGTTTGTGTGTGCGTGTACGTGTGCGTGTGTGTGGGTGCGTACTACTGTATCTCTATGAAACCCGCCGGCTTGGCTGGCACACCGACCGTTGCACGCTGATAGGGATGCTCTCTGTTAGCCGCCAAACGACGTTGCTGCTTAATGGCGCCTACTAAAATATACGATACGATACATGTAGATATATATAATTATATATGTATATAGAGTTTTGTATATAAGGCAATAAATATATATATATATAGAGTATGTGCTACTTTAAGAGTTTTATATAGCCTACTTAGGAGCTAAGTATATATCATGTAACATTTAAGGCCTTTAACTTTTTTTTTGGATATTTTAGAATTTTCAACGCTTCAAGTTTTATTGCTTTTAAACGATTATTTTTGTTTTGCTTTTGCCAATTGCCATAATATTAAAAGAAATAAAATTAAAAGTATTGTGCTTTTTATATCATTCTGTGTTTTCTTTGGAATGAGTCGTTTTATGTAATTATTGTATATGCCATTTATTTTTTATTCTTCAGAGACGCTCGAAAACTAAGCCTTTAGACTTTATAAGTGATTTTTAAGCAGCTTAAACTAGTCACTAAGTTATAGACTAACTTTTTTATTTTTTTTCTTGCGCATTTAGTAGTTCTTCTCTTTAGCATGTTTCCAGCTGTCTACTGCTATTGTCTAGTTTATATTTTCTCAAAAATTATATCTTTGCTGACTAGTTGTGCAAAACTGTTGGGTTTCAACTAAAGCCTACGACATACTCTGCAATACTAACTTACACACTAGTCGTACATATCTATAAATATATATTGTATCTTCATATACTTTAAGCACCAACTTGATTCAACGCTCCTTTTGCAAGCTATACCTTCTAAAAATGTTACTTATAATGCTGCACAAAAAATGCCTGATACTATGGAAAACAATAATAAAAACGAAATGGCACTGGCTGGAAAAAATCAAACGGTTCAATGCTCTGTTTTTGTGCCTACCGAAAAAATTAATTATTTAAATAAATTCTCTCTCGTAAGAAACAACAAATTAAAATAAGGTACATTTGTGCGTAAATACTTGCAATTTGTAACTACACTAAAAAAATTTCTTATCACTAAATTGCACTTAACTAACAAACTTTTTACCCACACACCGCATTATCTAGAAATCTTAGTTTTACTTTAATTCAGAAACAATATATAGTTCCAAGTTCTAACGAAGAAACATAAACAATTTAAACGACTTAACTATAATAAATAACTCTGCAACTTAGTTGAAAGTTCTAGAATAGAATACTCATGGTTTCTAACAACAAACAACCAACTAACTATGCAAGTTGTAAGTAAGCTTGTTCTTGCGTATTTTTTTGCGGAACTTTTAAGAGCAGCAGACACTGGGCACATTTCGGAAGTCGTACAGTTCATATAGTTCTTCATATACTCACTTTGTCTGGCATTAAGTTTAAGTAAATAAAATCGTACAAATTTTGTCGGTTTTTGTTCTGAAAGCGGAACAGCTCATTCTGTAATAATATTAGATATAGCATTTTCAGCAAAACGTATAAACTTTTAACAAAAATTTTTCTCTTCAGCCTCAGCCGATTTTAAGAAAACGAATCCGTCACTTTTTTCGATTTCGTATGAAAAGTGGCTCTTTCATTTCACCCGACTATAAGAAAACGATTTCGTAACATTTTTTCGATTTCGTATGGAAAGTGGTTCAACCGACTTTCCGAAAAAAAAATCCGTCACTTTTTTTCGATTTCGTATGGAAAATAGTGAAAATTTGAAAGCTTCAGAAAACGAATTCGCGACATTTTTTTGGATTCGTATTGAAAGTGGTTCAGCGGTTTTTCGATTTCGTATGGAAATTGGTGAATATATAAATTTTATTGGTTTTGTAGAACACCTTATACAGCTCCTTCTTCTAAAATAGTAAATTTTAGTTAATATTCAAGCAAATCGAATACATTAATTAACCAAATTCCAATTTCGGCTGAATTTCAGAAAACATATCCGTAAGTTTTTTTTTTGATTCCGTCTGAAAATTTGTGAAAATGCAAAATTTCACCATAGTGAAGGCGAATAATGATAAAATTTACTGTTTGTGTTGAGGCCGAATATGTGATACTCTAACAATTTCAACGAGACGACGTTTTAAATATGAACATTGTAACAAATCATGTGATGCACGTCAAAAGCAATAATGCCATGGTGAAATAATTATAAAAGTATCAGATTAAGTTCAGACGATTGAATAGAATGTTACAATTTGGTTTGCATAAATCAACATTAGATATTTGAGTCGTTACCAATTCAGCTGTGCAGATGGCGCCAGCACAATATTTGTTTTTTTTTCGCAAAGTTATAATGAATTGACTTACGAAAACAGTTCCAAATATGCCAACAGTCGCATAGTCGCTGCTGCTTCTTAACTATTTACTTGCATAGTTCTTGTTGTTTTTGTTAACTAGAATATACTCATTATGTAAAGTTTTTTTTTTTCATATACTTGAAAGTAAATAAAGTTTAAAGTTACAGAGAGTGCGAGTTAAAAAATAAAATAAAACCAAAACAAATGAAAAAAGCGCCTAAAAATCACTTATACGTCATTTTTGTAAATTTTTTTTTAACTTTTAAGCAAAGTTTTGTGCCCTAAGCTAGTTTAAATATAAAAATGATAAAAAAAGCTGCTTTCAAACTTTTGACGAGCAATAATATTGTATAAAAAATTCTACTATATTTAAAGTTGTTGAGTATTTTTTGTTTGTTTTGTTTTTTTATGTGCCAGTTCGCTATTGTTTTTGTTGTTGTTTATATTGGTTTTTGGCGCTAAATAAATAGGCTTTTGATATAAATAAATTTAAATTTGTTTTTTTTTATATATATAAGTATATTTTTGTTTATGCTATTATGCAGTTTTTCTTAAATTTCACTGTAACTAAAACTAAAACTTTAATGTGGGATTTTTGCTGCTTATTCAGATATACACATATAAAGAGTATATATATATTGTATATATGTAAATTCTTGCTGTATTTTTTTCAAACAAAAAAAGTTCAAAAGACGGAGCCGGCATGCATATATCGACCAACTGTAAATATTTATACGATAACAAATATATAATAAAAAGAATAATTTCAGAAATCAAAAAAAGTATTATTAATTTATGTAGAATAACAAAAAAAAAATAAAAAACATTAATTTTGTTAAAACTTTGTTAGCTGGGATGAACTTTTCAAGCGTTAATTTCGATGCAGCAGCACTCTGTTAAGTTTAACATTATGTTAAAATGTTGATGTTAAATTTGAAAATATTTTATAGCATAATTTTTGGCGCTGCACAAAAATTGTTGCACAACATAAAATGCTTTAAAAGTTTTAATTTTAAATGCATGAAAAAATAATAATATTATAAAAGCAAATACCAAATTGTAAGCATTTGCATGTGTATAAATAAATAATTAACAAAAAAAAAATAAAATATACATATAAATATGCTGTTAAAAAATAATACTTGCTGTTTTTAATTGTTTAACAATTAACATAATAAATATTGCACTTGGTTAGGTTGAAACAAAAAAAATAAATAAATAAATGTACATAAACTTGAAAGTTACTACACTGCTAGCCAAAAGTTTGCTTCTGCTACAGTAAACACTTGCAAAATGAAACGGAAAACTACTTTCTTAAAAATATTTAAAGAGAATTTTCTGTTGTTTCTAAATGTTTCTAAAACTTTTGTAAGCTCTTTCGCGCTCAAGAAAAGTTTAGAGCCAACTAAATAAATAAATTAATACAAATATGGCCAATATTTTAAGTTTTGCGAAATGCACTTTACAACTATTCCTTAATGTTTTATTTTATTTTTAAGATTCTGTGAATTTTCGTCATCTTAATTTTGAAAGAAATTTAAAAATTCTGCTGAATTTGTTGTTTCCATTTTCGTAATTTTGAAAGAACCCAACTTTGAAGCCAATTTAGAGATTCTGCCGAATATGCTTGTTTCCGTTATCTCGCAATTTTCTGTTGTTTATTAACAAATCTCTACTCTCATATAAATGATTGTTTTTATAGTAAATGTAAAAAATATGAGATTTTCAACTCTTGTTAATATATTTTTCGACGATTGTTGATTGAACTCAAGAAATTTGAACATAATCTGCACTATATTATTTACTGCAACTCTACTTTGCTAAATATTTTCCCCTCTACTTTGCAGGTCCATTATAGTTTTCCATGTTTTGAACGCGATTTTCTGGGATTTTATAAAATCTTTGATTTTCAAGACTTTCTAAGCGTAGTTAAAATATAATCTCCAAGATATTATTATGCTAAGTATTATCACCCCACTTTGGAAATATATATTCAATTTTTTAATAAGGAATAAATCTTACATTTTTTTTTTGTTTTTTTTTATCAAATATGAAGATCTCTGGTATTCATTAAAATGAAATATTTTCAAGATATCAAAAAAGGTACAGGTCAGGGAATGAATCTGCAATACACTAACCTGCTAAGCATTTCATTCATCTTCGGAAGTGTATAATCAATTTCTGCATAAAAAAGCAAAATTTGTCATAAGATTTTTAAATTTAAATTCTAGTGAAATCGAAGTTTTCCAAGTTTCTTGAGATTTTGTAAGATATTCGATTCTCAAAATATTTTATAACGAAATTTCTTGGAATTTGGTAAATTTACGATACTTAAGATGGTCTTCTTTTATTTCTTGTAAGAGGATTGCTGGCATTTTGTAAAATCAAAGATTTCCTAAGCGTTTAATAGAAGTCAAGTACTTCTTTGAGGAAAACACATTTTTCACAAAAACAAAAGCACATTTTTGAATGTACAACATTGCTCAGGTGATCCTTTCCATTTCTTTACAAGTGTTTTGTTTTTAGTGAGAAATCAGTATTCCAAGTTTTCTTTAAGAAAGATCTTCTGGAAGATCTTTTGTGAAATCAAAGATTCCCAACATTGTCCAAGTCTTCAAAGGAAATTAAACAAAACTATATCTAATTTCTGTATACATAATTTTCGCTTTTTAAAACTCAAGCTTACCAAACTTCAAATATTTTCGAAAAAGTCGCTGTTTTTCTGCACGCTTAGCCCCTATGTTCCCTTATTTCCTAATGTTCCACTCTGCAAGTGTTCACTGTACAGTTCTCCAATACGTATACTTGTTATTTTGTATGGCAATGACTTTGTTTTGAGTATTTGGTGATTATTATTGCTCGCTTTGTGTAAGACATTCAAGAGATATTTCGTATATGATATAGGCTCACTGTAAATAGCTAAATTTCGACTCGCCTAGTACTTCTCACTCGATAATTAATCGATTGATATTGATTTTGTATTATTTTTTGTTTTTGGCATATTAAAATGTGTTTAGATTATCGCTCGATAGATGTGCGTATATGGGTGTGTGGTGTGTGTTGTGTGTGATGGCTGTTGTAAACAGTTATGGCGCCGATATATATATATATATAAATATATATCATATAGAGTTATAAATATATAGTTAAAAATTCGATAAATCGATAAATAATAAAATCAAATAATAATAGATGAAAAAAATAATATCATATAACATTTTATCTAGCAAACAACCCACCGCTATGATCTGCATATTCCGTTAACAGAGGATTCCCGGCAAGGGCCGCATAGTTCGCATAATCATAATTCGCAAAGATCATGCCATGTGCAGTCTGATCGAAGGCACCAGTTGGAGCTGCCTGGGCGGAGAGTATGCTGGCAGCCGTGGTGGGCACGGTCATGCGTGGATTAAGTATCAATGGAGCGCCCAATGGTGCGCTAGCCTGTGGGCGTATCTGTGTGGCCAGACTGGACAGTGCCGGTGTCAGCAAACGATTATCCGATGCAGCAACCAAACGGCGCCAGTCCTCATCGCATACTGCGGGATACAGAAGAGAAGGAGAACCAACGCATGAGAAAGCTGGTCATGTAGAGAATGGTATAAGATAGTAAATAGATATGGCAACAATCGATAAAAGGTGGTTTGTTTGTTTTTTTTTTTTTCAGTCAGTGGGTTAGACGTATTAGAGAGAGAGTTCTGTGCGTAGCTTCTAACTTGGCTTTAGCTTTTAGTTTGATTTTTGTTTTTTGACCTCGTTTAGTCAGTGGTTTTTCGACGTGTTAGCATATCAATTAAGCTCTGTTAATTTAAACGAGATTTTTGTTTAATAATAATTGTAAAAAAAAATGAAAATTGACAAAACAAAGTATTGGTATTGGAATAGGGGATAGATAGTGTGCACATACCTGCAACAGATTTGGCCGTAGTATCCCTATAGGTGCCATTTATAATGGCCAACTCCATAAGTTGGCGTTTCTTAAGTTCATCCTCGCCTTCGGCTTGCTGTTAGTACAAGTTGGGTGTGTGTGTTTGTGTTTGTGTGTGTATAAATGTTTTGATTTTTTTTTTAATGTATTAAACAAAATACATTAAAGCATATTAATTTGGTAAGAAAAAATAATATAAAAAAATATTATCATTATTAATTTTGGTATTTTTTGTTAACAAAATTTTTTGTTTTAGCTATGAAATATTTGATTATTTAAAAGAGACAGCGCGCACACAATATTTGAAACATTTTATTTCATTTTTTTAATAAATTATTAAATTATATTGAGTGTAAGCATTACATTTATCTGGTTTTTAACAACGTTTTGGGGCAAGGTTTTAGATATATAAAATATTATAAACAATCTGTAAGCGCTATCAAATTTATTTGCCTTAATTCGGTTTCAACTACTATCGGGGGGAACTTACCGGCACAAGCAATTTCTGCACTTCGGCCACGGCCTGAGCTAACTTGACTTTGGCGCGATTCTCGGTATCCTCCACGGTAATCAATACATGCAGATCATCGGACAAGTGCTCCCAGTTGGGTTTGCCACGATTTGCATCCTCCTAAAAACAAAAAAAAAAAATATTAAATTAAATATTATTATCCTACAGTGTTTAGCAAAAGTTTTTGCACAGCTTAATAAAAATTGTTCAAAAGAATTTAAAAAAAAAAGTAGAGTATCTTAGTTATTCAATATTTATCTGTATCTCGCGTTGTATAAATGCGATTTGGTTCCGAAAGATGGCGTTAGAAAGATGACATTTCGTTCTACACTTTTGCTGACCGTTTTGTGATCTTTGGCTGAATCAGTTTTGTTTGAGTGTGAATCAAAGTTGGAGACTAGCAAAGAGAAAATACGCTATACTTTACGGATTTTCTTGTTTTCAATAGATGACGATTTTTATCTGTATCTTGCGTTGTATAAGTGCGATCGGGTTCAGAAAGATGGAATTACCGAGATAACATTTGTACCCAAAAACTTTTACTGACCGTTTTATGATCTGTGACTGAATCAGTTTAGCTTGAGCGTGCGTCACAGATGGATACTAGCAAAGAGGAAATGCGCTATATTTTACAGCTTTTCAACGATAAGTGCGAAAACGCAAGCCAGGCGGCTGAAAATATGAGCTATGTCACCCACTGTGACACCCACTCATGTCGTTATAATCATGGGCATTGTTGAGTAAGCTCTTTTCCCCAAGAATTAAAGATTGCACAAAAACCCGTTTGGAACAATTTGAATAAGGCTAGATATGAAAAGAAGCTCGACCGAGGCGAATCACAAAAAAATATAGAACCATTTCTGAAGCGTTTGATGACTGAACTGTGGTCAACCAGAATTGACGGCCAATAAGGTTTACTTTTGGTTTGGCAGGGTATTATCTACTATGAACTGCTTCCATATGGCAAAACTCTTAGCTCGGAACTCTGCTGTCAACAATTGGCACGTCTGAAAGAAGCAAACGCCTCAAAGCGGCCAGCTTAGATTAATACAAGAGGAATTGTGTTCCACCAGGCCACACACATCGATAGTGACTGTCATCGTCACTATCGTCTGGACCAAGCGATTAGCCTCTGTTCCTGTCCACAGAACAGAAAAATTTCACATTAAGGATGGCGGTTTGCTCAGCAACGTATCTACAGCGTACACCGAGCTACAGGTGTAAAAACAGCATGGCAGCACTACCATGTTGTACCGTAGATCCAATTATGCATTGCACAATCCTAACTAAAATAACCTTTACCATTTTTTATCCTACAAACAACCTACACAATCAACACATTTTGATTCGCCAAATCGTGCAACTTTGATCAATCACGAACTATGAAACCCCGAAATTGGTCAACGCTGAATTTTTGACTTTGATAGGAAATGGAATGGAAATGTAAATCCAACTTCCCAGCCAGCCGCAAATGTACGACGCTGCTTATCTACAATATAAAAAAAAATTCACCCATCAGGCTAGGGATACGTATGAGTTCTATATTATATTTTGCTCACGGCAAGCGGTAGCTGCACAATGTGCGAAAACTTTTGTTCTTAAGTTTTTTATGTAATAATTAAGATATTTCTTGTCTCTCATTAACTTGTATATCTAGCGAAATATTTTATTAGTGATGCGTATAATAACAGGTCCACATACCTAAACAATTGCCAACTATTAGGCAGGCACTGCCAAAATTGCACACTCCCCGTACCCGATGATTGCCTAACACCCGACAATAAACAATTAAAAACAAACAAATTTACTAGAAGATTTCAACCACACAGGGCATAAAAAATGTATATATAGTGGGCGTTACTTTCTTGAATATATCATCTCTACTACGGCAAGTTGGTCAAAAACACTGGGTAATGCTCGATATAAACGCAAATATGCATTTCGAGAGGCACAAAGCAGTATAAAGGCGGCAGCAGACATGTTGGGATTTAAACAATCCCAACAAAAGTCTCAAGTAGTACATTCAGCATGCTTGACTGCCAGATACAATGTATGTCTAAGAGTTCCTATTGAAAAATGGGAGCAAAGTCTATAAAGAGCAAACCGATGTGCGCACCAGTGTGTACCTACACGATTTTCGAAAAACTAACGACATCGGCAGATTATCATTTTCACGCAAATTAGAGCCGTCGTCAAACTGCTGCTCAGCTAATTAAATGCAAATCATCTGAGACACTTTTTTGGACACATTTTACTCTAATCAATTAAGCACAAAGATTTCCACGCAACAAAAGTGACAGTTGGTTTAGTTTAGTTTTTGTGATGTCTGGACAGAGTTTCTGTCCAATCTTTTGAAGTTCCCTGTCCAGCTAATTCTGTCAAATTAAGAACTGTCAAGTGGCTGTAGAGCTGTAGACAACACACAAGATTCACTTTTCCGTTGACGGAAAGCAACACCTCAAAGTGCATTAGTTTTGTTGTTGTTGCCGTTTCACCTTAAAGAGTGCAAAGACTTTTTGTTGACTTTTTTTCGTTTATTTTCCCAACTTTTGTATTTTTCTTTTCTTTTTTCGCTTTTCGTGTTTTTCTTCTGCCTGTCAGGCAACATTTTGCATTGTGACTAATCTCACACACTAAACATTTTCAGAAATTTTCTTACTTTTATGCCATGTCACAGTATCTCTTGCAAATGAACAAATAATAAAAATCACGTACACACATTTGACAAAAGTTAAGAAAAAAATTCGTTGTTGACCAAAATGTTTTAACTATTTATACGCTTACGGAGGGATCTATTATATTTGGTATGGGGATTGTGACGCATGGCACATATTTAGGCAGTCCTATCACGCTGCATGCTTAAGCAGTTGGTTTTTAGGCAAAAATTTCTCATTATCTCTTGGAAAAGGTTTCTCAGAAAATCGCATGGAGATAAAGCTAAAGTTCAGAAAGTTCGCAGAAATGTTAGTTTAACGCTTTGGAATATTTCCAGCTTATTTACTTTTCTCAAACAAATCTTAAGGATTTAATTAGCAACTCCGCTGTGTTTGGTAGTTAAATTTCTATTGACTTCACACCGTCATCTTTATTCTGAATATGTCACGGTCGGTAAAGATATTTTGACAATAACTTGTTCTTCCCGAATAAAATCTAGTATAAGATTGGTAAAGGACTATATAAAATTTCAGACATTTTTAACGTTTGGACAGAGCTCCTAAAATGGAAGCACGTTCATAATGGGTGACAGAAGATATGTGACAAGATAAATACATCTAAACGTGAATTTTAAAATATTCTCAAATGGATAGACTTCAGTTTAAAAAAATGCATTCCTACAGTATTCGTTCGTCTACATTACATTTTCAAACATCGCCCTAAAAACTTTTTGAAAAACGACATTTCTCATAAAAATATAGTCTTTTTCTTTTCGAAACATAACTTTCTCGATTTAGTTCCTTGCTGCGAGAATCAGAGTATCCGCTTAATTGAAAAAAAGTGAACTTGATTTTCAAATCAAGGCGTCTAATCTCTTGGATTTAGGCTCATCTCTGCTGTTTTAGCGTTTTTTCATGGTTCAAGAGTTGAAGTATTGGCATATTTCTATATATTCCTGTTTAAAATAAATCTTTACGTTTTGAAGATAAGTCAATGTTCTAAGTTTTTCACATTATTCCGATCAGCTAGTCGTTCTAACATTAAAATTAAACAAAATATACTACTTTTGCTGGGTCATCGCAACAATATGGATCATGTAGACATCCCTATATGTTCGAAGAAAATAAATAGCTACGGATAGCCCTACTCGAACGGCAGTATACTTAATTAATATAGATTTTTGCTCGCTCTTCCAGTGCTAGGCAGGGGGATCTACAAGTTAAGAAGGCGACTTAATTTGATTCAAGCAAGTTTATTTTCGCTGAGAACTAAAGCATAATTTATTTAAAGTCTAAATTTTATCAATTTATGGTAATAACGAGTCAGATTTTTTATTTAAGATAAAAAAAATATGGCCTTTATTTTGAATCCATAATTTTAAAAAGGTCACTTCCCTAATTTTATTCCTTGCTGAAAGAAACAAAGCATCTATTTATTTAAAAAAAAATCAAGCTTTTGTAACTTTGACTTCCAAATCAAAGCATCCAATTGATCCTGGAATTTATCTCATCTCTTCAAATATATCTTATTCATGGTAAATGACAACAGCATAAATATGTCAATAGAGAAATTATTTTTTTCATTTAAAACTTTCAGAACACTCACGTTCTCATTGCTCCCACTATTTTTCTCAAACTTACACAACTGAACCTCAAAAAGCGCATTAAAAATTCGTTACGTCCATCATACCCGGTAATATCTCTTAAATTTATGAGTCAACTAGCCGGCGGTAGTCACCCAAAAGATACGATCCGAAGTATAATTTGGCTGACGTTTTGTGTCATACGCTGTGTGGGTGTGTATATATCTATCTCAATGGTTCTGTTGTTCTTGTGTGATCTTAGCTGTTGTAGTTCTGCGGCTACTAAATTATCAAAATATTGCAACGTTAAAAAAAGTATATATAAAAATTATAAAAAAAAAGAACAAACTCAGAGATTTTAATATGACTTGTCCGAGACACAGTCGAGTTGGCCATAATGCGCGCTACATTTAAGAATTACAAAAATACAAATTTAATTGTCAGAAATGTATTTCGCCGCTGACTTTTTATTTGCCAAAGGAAATTAAATCATCAGCGCGTTTGACTGACATCTTGTATACAGGCAAGCAGAACGCACACATAGATACAAGCACACACACACAGCTGCACGCATTCACACAGATACACACACACACACACAGCTACATGAAGTGAAATATTTTTTGGCTTAATGCTTGCATTTTTTTTAACTCTTTTTTTTATTTGCTTTTTATTTAATTGACTATAATTTTCATTTGGCACGGAAACCGACTGTCAACAGAAATTGTATACTTATGATTTTCATGATATATATGTATCTACTTATATGCAGATAGCTAGATACATTATGTACTCTATCTATATAGCTTTGCGTTTTTTTAGTGATTTTATTGAAGTGCTGCTCTGTTTCAGCAAATGTATTTTGTATAAAACAAAATAAAAAATATTTATTTATGTAAAAAATTTCACAGCTTTTAGCTTTGGTATGTGGAAGCGCAATTTTCACTAATTAAAATGTTTGAGCCATTGGATTCTGCAGAAAAATAATTCTATAATGAATCGCTTGCTATAATTGAGAAATTTTCAATCAAAAGCTATACAGATTCTAGTACTTCAGCAACGTTGGGCAATTGCGACTATGGGATACACTTTATGTAAGAGTTTCTGGAAAAAATTATAATTGCATACAACTCTTCAGAATGAGATAAGTCCACGAACAACAAAAAGCGGCAAATACTACTGTGCGCAAAAGGTACCGATAACTTCAAATCTATACAAGCATTAGATTTTCGAAAGGGACAAATCCTTTTATTTTTAGTTTGGCAGTAGTGTCTTTACCATCCGTGACATTCATATCAATACCTCAATTGCTTAGTTAGTTGAGCTTGCGTTTTGTAAACAACCAAAAGTGCATTTTTCGACTTTTAAAATGTTTGAAAATAATTCAACAACAATGTTTCATCAAAGTTTGTGTTTTCGGATAAAATATCTGTAGCCAAATCGTTGAGAATGTTGCAGAAGCTCTTTGGCCAGCAGACTTGATCCAAAAAACGTGTATTTCAATGGTATAAAATGTTCAAAGAGCGCCGAGAAAGTGTTGGAAGACACAGAGCGTCCTGGTCGACTATCTACGTCAACTGAAGAGCAACATGTCAACGAAAACTAAGAATCTAAGAAGTGTTAGAGACATTACTGGTATTGTGGAAATATCAGTAGAGTCAATTAAACCCATTTTAAAAGATCATTTGAGCCTCCGATAAGGCAAGTCTGGTTCGCTGCCAAAAACACTCAATTTCTTGGAAAAACAGCTTCGCGTTGTTGTGTACGAAACCATGTTTTCTGACTATGAAGATGAGATGAAACGCATTTTAACTGTAGACGAGACCTGCATTTACGCTTACGACCCGAAAACAGCCTATCAATATCGAATATCGTGATACAGACGAACAAAGACCGACAAAATCACGCCAAAGTGGTTCCAAAATAAATGTCACGTTGACTGTTTTCTTCGCTTTTCGCACTGTAAACTCCTTCCAAACGGTCAAACTGTTGATAAGGAATATTATTGGAGTGTTATGCGTCGTTAGTGTGCAGCAATTCGTTTCAAGAGGCCAGCTCATACTTTTTATAGCAAGAATGATACTCAGCGATTTATTCCTTTTTCTTCAACTTCGTGAATTTAATTTTAGAAATAATTTTATTTCAGCAGATTTAGTTTGCAATAAAAACGATTTCGATAGATAGAGATATAATCGGAACTCATGAACACCATGCTTGGCCACACCAAGCAGAAATAACAGAACAATTTTGTACCAAAAACAAGTTCGATAAATAGAAAAATAATTAGAATTCGTGAGTACTTTCACATTAAGCAGAAAAATCGAATGCATTGCAAAATGAACCACTTCGATGGATAGATAAATAATGGGAATTCATAAATATTTGATCAAACTAAACAGGAAAATCTGATTTATTTTACAATGAAAAAAGTTCAATAGACATTTGGTCACACTAAACCGACAAATTTTTCGCGATATAAGAGTCAAACATTTGCTTAAAAAAATAAGCTAAAATTAAAACATATTTTTTGCACTTACCTTCTTTTTGTCTCTCATGGAGCCTTTGCCTCGTACCATAATCTTACAACCAGTCTCTTGTTCTAACTGTTTGGCTGTCATGCCACGTGGACCCAAAATGCGACCAACAAAGTTGAACTGCAAAAAAACAAACAAAGAAAGGAAATAGCAGCCAATTAGTTAAGTTTGATATAACAAATTAACATTTGCTTGTTATAGTAAATAGACTTTTAATTTGATAATATTAAAGGTCACAATATAAATTTAAAAGTCATTAAGTAACTTGCTTTGCGCCAGTTTCAGCGCTATAGAGAGTCAGTCATTCAGTGTGCCTTCCAACTGTCGCAAAAATTAGTTTCGTTTTTTTTTTTTGGATTTAAAAAAAAACCCCGAAATGCCAAACAATAATTCAAAGTCAAAATTATTAAACGAGTCATAGCAAGACGGTATCTAACCCGATCAACACCCCTCATCGACGAGTAGCTGCTACTAACGCCTCTTTGCCCTTTCCACCGGACGACGGAACTGCACAGATTCTGTCAGCATGGAAAATCACATAAACGTAATATGACCTAAGGCGACACGCCTGAATTTAGCACGATAAACCAATCAGTAAATGCAGCAGCAGCGGCAGCAGATAAACACAGTGGAACAAGCAGCGGTTTTGTGTGATAAAGTTAAGTTTACAGGGATTTGCAGTAGTTAAAGATAAATTGACGCATTTAGGCTTGATGACGCTTTTTTGAGTTTTGAACTTTGGTGCTCTAGTAACAGGGCACAAAACGTAGCAGTCTCAAAAAACCCCAAATCAACTTGTAATTAATTTACCTCACAACAACATGCACTCGTCCCACTGTGCAACTTTGCGGCGTTAGACAAAAGAATTGAAAAACAACAATCAACAATAACTAAGCGTGCAAAGTTTGACGCGAGCATTGACGAGCATCATCATCATACACATGAACATGATCATCATGTACATAATTATGATCATAGCTGAAGTTGACGTTAGTTGACGATGCATGGAAAATCATCTGGCTTGTGGCATGATGACAGGCCAAGCGCGCAAACAAAATGCGTTCAAATCGCATAGTGTCTTCATAGCAACACACACACACAGATACATCGAGCAACACAGATACTTGACTTCATAGATACATGAATGCCTACATAGATACACACTTAGGCAGCGCGTTTGAAGTTGTCTTAAGTGGGTAATTGATGAGGCAACTTTGTGCACAAAAATTGCATGGCTTAAATGCGGCGCTTAATCATTCAATGGCCCAGTACAAGCCAGACCAAGTCAGTTGGCGCCAATTGCAAAGTGAGTTGAGAAAAACTTTACTTTTATTTTTACTCACAACAATATTTATTGTATAATTCACAAAAAAAGGTTAAAATTGTTATGACACGCCTTGAGGCGTCGTCATTAGCTGCCGCTGCAGCAGCCGCTCCGTTGGCACATAAATTAATAGATAAAATGGAATTTATTAAGGCAAAAGCTTAAAATCAAACAATTTTCTATGAATTATATAAATTGGCTAGAAACTGCGCTCACATTGACAGCTAAACTAGTTCCATATATTGGCCTAAAGGCAGCAAAACGAAAACAAGCAGCACGCGTTGATATGATTGACTAAGCTACGGTTACTCAAACTACCAACTCAGACGGCCGGCCAGCCAGCCAGCCGCCCACCCACAATGTATCTATTGTTATATGTGTAGCTATAGCTTTGTATCTGTATCCGTATCTCAAGCTACTACAGTTGACCAACAAATGGCAGCTACAAAATCTATTCTAGCTGCGATGATGTGATCTGTTTGCGCTCATCAGCAATACAAGCGCATGCGTTGTATCTATGCGTTACATGTAGCTGTATCTTTGCGATACTCGTAGATCAAATCAATTGAAAATTGCCGCTGCTGCAGATGCGGCACGTTAAATTGTACAAATGACTTGAGTGCAAAAATGCAGTTAATGCCTAATGTCTGTCGATTTTAATTAAAATTTTAAAATCATTTTGTAGCAAGTATCTGCGACGCAGCACATGTTACAATGCAGTCGGCTCGTAATGCATTTGAACCCGTGAAAGTAACAAGGCCAAAATGCGTGAAGAGCATGCTCGAAATGTGCGCTTGCATCCACAGTTGCTTTAATTAGTTTTAAGCAATAAAGTTTAGAAAATTATAAAAATAATTTAAAAAAAACTCTACTGTATTTGCATAGGTATAACCCACAAAATCGTTTTTTGATCCTCTAATGTGAATTTCGATTTTAAGCTTGCATACTTCGTGACTGAAAATAAAGTTACACAAAGCATACGATGTTTACTTACAACTATCGCATTGAACGTGATACGTAGGCTCGTGACAACTGTAGTTAGCAAAAAAAACAGGTGTGGTTAACGATGTTCCAAATATTGCGTGTTGCATCAAAATCAAAAATCACGCTTGACGTTTTCATAAACCTTCCAAGTTAATTCATATTAATCACATGGCGCGTGAGAATACAGCTCGTGAGAACCGAAAAAGGGGCTAAACGTGAGCAAATACTTTGTTTACCTTTTATTTTGAGCTAGCGGCTGTTGAAAAGCTTTTCGACAGCTACAAAAAAAATGCACGATATTATTTTCCAACTATCACGTGGTGCTTGATACAATAACTCGTACTACAGCGAAAAATCGTGAGCGGGTAGAATATTACTATTAGTATTCAACTAAAATGGGTTTTAGATTTGCCTATCAAAGTAATCTCAATAATACAGCACACTTTTTAACCTCAATATGATTGATGGCCAATTCGTTTTAAACTAATTGAAGGCTCATTCATTGCCTACTATTGTACTATTGTAGGAGAGTTATTTTCCGCGCATCATTTATAGAAAAGTTTGGCGGGGATGGCCTAAGTCTTTTCTTAAAAAAATAAGTTTTAAAGAAACCAAAAGTTTAGATTCTTGTTTATTCATAAATCTGTTAGTTAAAGTGTGAAGTGTAAACACTGCCAAATAATATTAACTTGCAACCGGGGGCTTATATTTTGCAGGTTTTATATCCTGGTTAGAAACGTCTCTTACGCAAATAACAAGCCCCAGCCTACAATTAATATAAAAGACTTGTGCCTACCAGCAGCGAGGTCATCAACAGCATTTCTACATTTCCAAAGATACGGAAAGGTGCTCTCCGGAACCCTCAGACAAGACCACCCTCTATTATCTCCAATTTTGTTCTGGAAGGGGTACGGCTTTATCCACGAAGTTCTTAAAAAATTCATGTGACATGGGTACGTTGTAAACACCATCAAGAATATCAGCCTGCAGATTAGGCAAAGCATCACAGTTCCCAATAGGCGTCATGATATTCTTACTAAGCAAATGTGGAGTAGAGACCTCCCACACTGTATCACCAAAATTAACGCACTACAAGACCGTGACCACGCTGTGTTTCAAATTGGAACAGAATTATGATTTCTGTCGCGGATGAATGCAGCTGCGCCTTTGCAAAATCATTAGCTTATTTTGTATAGAGGACGGCTATCGCTTTGGAATTACCCATGAGCTGTAAGAGATTTACGACACATATGTCGTCCAGCGTAGTACAAAACGACGTTAGCTCGACTATGTGTGCGCTCTGCGAAAGCTCTTGAAGAACGACTAAGGGAACGATCAATATTTAAATAAAAAAAACCAAGCGGAGAAGCTCCTATCTTCCCTTGGAGTAAGCAACTGGTAAGAGCTGGTGAGGTTGCCTGTAACCCGTTAACAGGTTGTAATGGTAACCTAAAGTGAGTACTTATTGAGTCGAATGTCAAAGTGTGCGACTCCGTCAGTACTAGAGAGTTACTATCATATAAATAAATAAATTTTCTTCATTTGACTATGGCCCCAGCTCCAAAGACGGAAAATGTATATATATCAATAATGATATATCAGTGATGTACAGTTTATAGCCTATATATAGAAATCACAACATCGACCTTACGATGTAGAGGCGAGTACGCCAACACTACGCTACCGAGGGCCCACAACTCAAATATATAGATAAAGCCGGGACGAAAATGCTTTCAAGTAGTCCAGCCGATTTATATTTCCAATTCAGACGATAAGATATACAAAGTCTATCTAGCTAATAGTTAGATAGAACCCATGACTTCCTTTCTTTATACTTTTTCAAAGGCTAATGAAATGTTGCCAAAGCTAATCAAGTACGAGTGGTAGACTACGCTACCAAAGCCCACAATATTTCATTTCATATAACACTCTTCCCAAGCGTATCGTCTTCTAAAATGCTATTGAAGGCGTTTTTGCATTTTTCAAAACCATTTCTCTTCTATTCTGCCAAAAACACATTCAACTGCTTCTTCGATGTCTTTGTCAATTCCTATCCCTCTCAATTATGCTCCAGAAATGGACCAAAGCGCGAAGGAAGCACTTTCTTTGTTCAGTCAACTCAAACAGCACAAATCTACTTAATCTAATACACGAAAATGACAAAGAAAAGTGTGACCAATCATGTCAATGCTGCACATTCCATACCTAAAACGCTTAAGCGCTCTTCAATACAAGTGAACTCGGAACTATTTTTAATTAAAATTCAAAGTTTACACAGCCGCCGCGGCAGAAGAATTTCAATTCCAATTCCATCTCGTATTCCCCCGGCCCCCAACACTACCAACGGAAATTAAAAGCCACTTGGACGTTGGCTGCTTGCTTTTAATGGCAAATATTTACTCAATTTACAAAAATACGAAAATAAATAAATTATAAATGACTTCTTCGATGGGTTTGTGATGCTCCCTGTGTGTGTGTGTGCCTGCGTCTTAGACGTACTTATGAAACTGATTGGAAATCGTTAATAAAAGATCTTTCATAACTTGGCAATTATGGGGCTTTCAAGTGGCACGCGAGCCACAAAACGGCGGCTGTCACTTTCTTCTACCTACAACAACGGCAACAACAAGTGCACAAACAGCTCAAGTAAACATAATTTATTGTTATTGTAATTGTCTTTGTTGTTGTTGTTGTTGTTGTTATTATTAAATTATTTACAGACAAAAAACAGAGCAATGCCAAGTGAAGTGCAGAAGCAAACAGTAGCCCGCCCAAGTATTAAGTATCAGAGAGCGAGCAACTGTATGAGTGTGTGTGAGGGCCACACTAATATGTTCTACATATGCTTATGTACACACTCTTTCTACAGATTGGTACACACTGATAAGAGTCGCGTGTGTATTTATTTTTATATATATTTATATTTTTTTATAAGGCAAAAAGGTACAAAAGCAATTGATAAGCCGATGGCATTGGTAAACAACATAGTAGCGCAGCCACAAAAGGCAAAAAGAAAAATCTCAAGAGTCATAATAGGGAATCAAAGGAACACATGAGCAGCAGGTACAAGTACAGTCAAGCAATGCTATAAGCAATAGCTTTGAAACAAATCTATTTAATATTTAATTACAATCTCTATGCCATAGTACAATACTTCAACATTCGTTTTGCCGCAGCTTCACTGTAAAAACCAATACTGGGAGCAGGGCTGCTGTCCCTGTCTGGGGGCTGCTTTGCAGTTGTCCCTGGCAACCCAAATAAATACTTAATTGCCAAAATCAAAAGGCCTCAAATGAAAGCCACTTATATACAATATTTGAGACAAAAAGCAACAAAAACAAAAGCTTCACCAAAAGGTGGAGGCAGCTTGGCAGCCATTTTGTTTTTCTGCTACAATTTTATTATTTTTTTACTTAAGTTTTTGAAGTATTGCAACATCTTTTCATTTTTAGCCGCTTAGTTAATTGGAAAAATGCTGCGCAGCTTAAACTGGGAATAGATCTGCAGTCGGCAAAGATCAAATAGATAACATTTTGCATTATCTGCTAATGCGCTACACTGAGCAAAACGAAATCGGTAACATCTAAGCAGTAAGTTGAAAGTTTTTACAAACAAATTTGAAAACTGATTTTTGTTTTAAAAAAAACTTAAGTTACTTACAGCTACTGCACTAAGAGGAACTTATACTGAAAAAAACTACTACAAAGTGTTTTGTAATAATTTGGAATAGTACTTTAAAAATATTACCTCCAGAATTATCACACAGGCAGTTCCAGCTGAGAAGCACGTAATATAATTATACCTTCCAAATTCGTCTGATAAAAGTATTTTAGTATTCCAAATCAATGCGCTAAACTTGATTGAAATCGGTTGACTATATTGCTCTCATGGAAAACATCGAAATAAATCAATTTTTCACTTAAATTCGGGTTTTTCAATTGCTTTTGAACTTGTGACTAAAATCCCTACTTTGAAGGTTTTCGGGGTTCTAAGAAATAACTTAGATTTAGTATAAAAATTTGAAGATTCTGATACATAAAAATAAATTGCCATATTTTGTCATTTTTGTTTATCTAATTGCTGTTGCTCAGCTTAACAATCTTTTTGTATTTTTTTAATGAATTTCGATTGCCACTTTCGATTTAAAAAATATATTTTTTAAATTGTCATATTTAAAATAAAAAAATTATTAAAAAAACAAAAATTAAATTACGTATTTGAAATTTTTTAAAAACAATTTTTTAGTATTTTTTTTTATTTATAAATAAATTATTAATTATTTTAAATTTCATTTTTTTTTAATGTATGTTGATTTTATATATATATATATATATATATATATATATATATATATATATATATATATATATTTTTTTAAATTTACGTTGATCTATTTATTATTTTTTAGTTTAAACTGTATTTTTAATTTATTAATTTTTATATATATTATTATTTATATATATATTTATTTTTTTTTTAATTATGTTTCTTTATATACATATATTTTGTTTAATATTTATTTATATTTTTACAGCTATAAAGTTTATTTTAATTTTTATTTTATGAAAATTTTTTTGGCATTATTTTTGTAGAATTTTTGTTTTGTGAATATTTTGTTCCTTTTTTTTCTAATTTTATAATTTTTTTTTATTGCAAAATTTTTGATTTAAAAATATATTTTTGAAACAAAACTTCTTAATATTTCAGAAGGAATTAGTTCGATGGAATGGTAAAAAAGTTTCTATTGCAACTACTAGCACAAATAAGAACGCAGTTTCCTTCAAATAACATATACGATTATGATTATTTCTCTCAGTGTACATCTCTCAGCTGTGTAGCCTGTGCTCACATAATTACTGCAATTCTACTTGCAACTATTGCGCGGAAAATATAAATCAAACTTTGACATCGAACACAACACAACACAACAGCTAAATACAAATCAACACATAAAAATATTTAAATATTTTTGTTAATTCTTTTTGTATTTGTTGTTGCTGATTTTTTGCCATTTAATTTATATTTCTAATGCGCTGCAATTAAGTTATACAAATAAAGTGTGCATAATAATTGCATGTGATTAGCATTTTATGTTTATGACTAATTTGTTGCTTTTAGTAGATTAATTGTTGCTTTAGCGTTGCTTTTGTTGTTTACA
This sequence comes from Chymomyza procnemis, assembly GCA_035046065.1. NCBI lineage: Eukaryota > Metazoa > Arthropoda > Insecta > Diptera > Drosophilidae > Chymomyza > Chymomyza procnemis. The sequence continues at coordinate 5,159,531 of JAWNOJ010000026.1, forward strand.
CGTTTTTTAATTTTTCTGCTAACGACTTCAAAGTGAGATTTGGTGCGATAAAAAATAATATTCAGTAATCTGAGCAGACAAAATCTTAGAACATAAATTGATCATTGTTTTAAACGATAATGAGCCAGCAAATGGCCTTAACAACCGAATGCTAATTGAAAGCGCTTAAAAAGCGACAAGAATCGGCTGCCTGAAGGTTATTGGGTCAAAAGTAAACTGGGTGTGGTAGATACAATAACGTAATTCGAGTAAGTAATGAACGTTGGTAGGCGCATAAAATGTGTGAGTGCATGGGAAGAGCTTGAGATTTACTTGGATTTTGATTTCTCGAAAATCTATGCTGATGTTGATATTTAATATTTCAATTGTTATAACTTGAAGAATTGGAAGAAGCCTTGAAGCCTTGTCTGTCATGCTGCCAAACAACGCTGAAACGATAACGTCTAGGAGAATGTTCTGACAACTGACAGTTTCTATTCAAACGCAATTATGGCAAATATTAACTTTTGAAGTAGTTAATTCTTTATTCAAACTTAATATTTTAAAAACCTAATATTTTATTATTTTAGCACGTTTTTTGATTTTTTTTTAATTTGATTTTCGAAAACTACGCTTTAAATGACATTGGAGCAACATGTTTCAATAAGTTACTGACGTCTACGACTTGCAGAAATAGCAGCCTCTTTGTACTAGATGTTAACGCTCAGCACTGGGAGCAGATTTTAACGATAATAAAAGCGATTCAGAACACAACAAACCCAAAATTACTTAAATTTTCCCTTACAGAAATTTAACTTGAAGTACGAGAAGAATCGAAATAAAAAGGCATTCATACAAAAAGGCAGGCACACATGGGGGTCTTCGAATTTTTCTTCTAGAAGTTACTGATGTCTACGACTGGCACAAAGAGCAGACTCTTTGTACTAGACTCGTAGCACTAGGAGCAGATTTTTATACTGTAACAACATATTTGGATTAGTACAGCTACTTTATTAAGTGATAATTATTGAAGAACGTTAAGAAACTAAATAAAATGGCGTACATAAAGGTAGGCATATGGGTGGCTCCGAATTGTCTTTCTGGAAGTTACTTACTATACAAGCACGGCTTTCACAAATAGCATACTCGTTGTTCTATACGTGAAAGCTTACCAAAAGGAGCAGATTTCAACGACTATCCAGAAAACAAGCACATTCAAAAGTTTAAATGAAAAAGCAAATTTAACAGTTACTAGTCAAAAATTCCCCCAAAGATACGGTCTCACTGAATATCCAAAACTTCTCCACCAATTTTTTACCAATCTTCAACAAACTTCAAACGTGTAAAAACTATAAAAATTTCTAAGCAGCAGCCGGATAGTTAGTTCCAAAGTAGCTGCATTCATGACACCACGCACAACGGGGCGTATGTGTGATGTGCGCTGACAAGATGACCAACCAAGTGACTTGCTAGACAACAGAGAGCTGAGACAACTACTACAAGGCGGGCGCCTCAAATAGCTCAAAGTAATTAATTGTGCTTGTTTTTGTTGTCGAGTGTTGACTGTTTTAATGCTTTTGTTTAGGTTGTTATTGTTGCTGTTGGTTGGCATTGTTGTTGCAGCTGCTGGCGTTGACTTTAATTAAGTTGTATTTATGTTTTGGACACAGAGTCAGTCAGCAGCAAAACGGCAATGACAATTGAGCGCATTTAAAGGCTTTGACTTGACGTTTGTCAAAGTATCTGTAGCTGCAGCTATAGTTGTATCTTTAGCTGCATCAGTTGCTTGTTTGCTGCATTTTGTGGCAATTTTTTGTGCCTCCCCTTCTCAAACACATGTTGCATTCAACATTTTTGTTGACAAATTGTCTAGCATTTAAATGGCAATCGTTGCCAAGCCAAATGACAAATTTGTATTTATATATTAAGTTGAGTTGCATGTGTATATGCCTCTCTATATGTTTATTTTGTTATAAATTATTAACTAATTCATTGACTGAGTCATATAGCCGCCACACACACACACAGCAAAACTGATTGCAACTGAGCAACAATTAATCTTTGTTTCACATTTTTATTTCAAAACATTATTCATAGACCACGAAGCGCTGCTGCTCTCTGCATTTGGAAGAAAAATCTCTGAAAAATCTCTGAAAAATCTTTATTTGCAATTTGGCTCAAAATCTTGCAATTAAATAAATGATTTATTGCAACGCTCCAACGCCCTCGCATTAAGTTGGCCAAAAAAATGGGAAAAATAAAACATTTTCAGTAGAACGAAAATCAAAAAAAATAACACCTGAAATTATAGGCGCCCTGTGGCACATAAATCTTTTGCCATGTCAGTTTTCATTTGAAAAGAAAAAGATTTGACTAAAGTTGTTTGTTGTTCGGGTTTTTTCCCCCTTTTTTTTGGAGGGGAAGTGGTTACTAACTTGGTCAACAGCATCAAAGTTGTCGGAAAGCAAAAAAGTTGTCATGCCTGCGTTCTATATTCTGTTCTCAAATTATGTTTTTTTCCGGCTTATTTATAGCCTCAACTCATTCATATTCATTTGAGTTTTAGCTTTGACTTAGTTGTTGACAGTCGGCGAGCATAATAAAAATCAATATTATGTTCATTTTAAACATCTTTTTTTAAGTTGCTAGTTGGCCTATACTTGCGCTTTAATTAATGACTAAACTTCTTCAACAGTGATAGGCGAGTTAAGAGACTACATCAGATTCTTGAATATGCTTTGGTATCAGCCATAAAATTCTTCAGCTAATAAAGATAAAAGTTATGTTCGCGCGCGCAGTCGATAATTTTTATAGCATCTACGTAACATAAAACTTTTTCCTATCTTTATTTCTAGATAGTGTCTTTCGAAAAACAATTGAAAATGTTCGAAAGTAATAGTTTAGCACGTTTTTAGTTCGAAAGACTAGATAATTTAAACACAGACAGCCAGATGGCGGCAGTAACTTGTTTAAGACAGCTAGATGGCGCTAGTCATTTATTTTACAAGCGTCGCTGTTTGGTTAAATATTCCAAAGATACTTCTGCCTGCAATAGATACAAATGCATGCCTCAACGGTAGCATCAAAAGCTAAATATTCAAACGATGGAAAGACTTCATCCAGCAGCTAGTACATGTTGATAGACGTATTATATTTTAGAGTCAGCAAAAAGATACGCCAATAGAGACTGGAAAACTGCAACCGATTTGTGTGCAAAGAAAACTAAGACCATAGCAAAAGTATTCAGTAATTATCTAGATGGCGCTAGCTAATAATAGTAAGCGGCTAGATGGCGCTAGCAATACATGATAGACGAAACTAGTAATTGGTTCTTGATGAAATTTAGAGCATAAGCTCTTCATAAAATACATTAAAAATGTAAACAAGTGTATTTCCCTTGACTATGGTTATGACAACATGAAGATATCTCTATTAATAGGAAACGATTGTCTCTAATCTATAGACATATTCGTATTTAAATGGGACAAATGCACCAATGCACCGGGTTTAGAGGCAAATACGCCACCACAAAGCTACCGAGGCCATAAAACAGATTATATATTTATATTATAATTTATATTATATTATTTTTTCCATTTAGGAGCAGAAAGAAAGCACAAATCAGTTCCATTTGGTTTTGTGACCTAAAGCGAGTTTAATTTTGCCTTTAGTTTTTCAGAACTAAGAAATTCTTTCAGATAAATTTGGATGCTTAAAGAACCAAATTCAAATGCAAATATATCTAGACACATAATCACTTTGGACGTGCGAACTATTCAATGTCATTTCCCACTGTGATATCTAATGTTTGCTGCTTGCTAGTCTCAGCTTCTATAAAGATAACCTTTGATACAATGATATTTTTTCAGACTGACACGTTACTTGACTATTTCACTGACATCTATTAGAAAAGTTTAAGCTCTTCTTCATTTATCATCCCAGCCTAATAGAAGAATGCAAAAACGCAGTAATTTTAGGTAGATCATTGCGTATATCGATCGTGGCCATATAAAGCTTTATAATCTTCTGGAGTTTACTTTAGTTGTCTTTGCTTTCGATAAAAATATCGATAGGTACAACCTTTTCAGCTTCATTACTGTACGTAAAAAGCTTTGAACAGATTGGTCCAGAAAACTGTGCAGGATGACGTCATCAAATAAGTCAGTTAAATAGATGGCGCCAGTAATACAACTGAGCGCTATGAGTTTGTGGTTAAGAATAACTCCTTAGTCTGTTGGCTGTCTAGGTAACTCTCATTGCATTGTTCGAAATTCAATTGTTTACGGTAAAAGCAATATTCACAGACCCATAAAATTATGATAAATATGAAAATGGAGTTTAGAAGACTTGTTTTTTAACCGCTTTTGAACAAAGTGTTGACGGCAAAATATAGTCAAATTCGTAATATATTGAAAAGTTTGGTAAAAATAAACATTATAATGCTAACCACACCATAGCCATGTATATAAAATTTACGACTTAAAGACAGTTAACAGTTTTAAAAAAAAATTATTGAATAAGATATGGCAATTGGCAGCTAGATGGCAACAGATTTAAAAAAATATGTATTGAATAAGATATGGCAATAGGCAGCTAGATGGCGCTAGCAAATTATACTGGATGGCTTAATCAATTGGAGCTTACTAATATATCTATTTTGGTTTTCTACAGTCTTGAACATGGAAGCATAAACGCTTGAAACCACGAATTTTTGCAGGTATAGTACGCAGTCTATTCTTACAGATATGAAAATCAAATTTGTTCTGTGTTTGTCGTTTGTGCACAAACAGTGGGCAGCAGCCAGATGGCGCCAGCAGTAAAAGCTGCATGGCGCTACGAGCTGTTGTGCTTTACAATTTTGGCTGAGCCCTAACGTTAAAAGTAGTGGAAGTAGTGCTTTGGAAACTACGGATTTCAGCAGTCTCATTAAAATCTGAGAGATATTTCAATGAAATTTGTTTTTGAACAAGCACTGAACAGCAAGATGGCGCCAGCAGTAAAAGCTACATGTCGCTAAAATCTATTGCTTTTACAATTTTGAGTAAGACCTATTGTTGGAATTAAAACATTAACAGGAGATAAAAAGTTTTTCAAATTTAGGGTAAGCCTTCTAGGTACAATGAAAAAAAGACGCTGATAATTTTACAATTGCTACGTAAAAATTAATTGTTTTAATTGAATTAAATGGTTAACAGCTAAATGCAGCTAACAATTTAAGCTAGATGGCAGTAGCTGTAGCAGATTGCTTTAGGATTTTTTAATTATTCTGTGTCTCCTTAAGCCTAAACTGCTCATAAATCAATAACTAATGCATTCTCAGAGTTGACTAAATTATTAAATAAATTTTGCAAAATGCACACATGCCAAGTAACGCCTCAAAAATTGCTTTACAATTAGCGCTTTGCTAAGAATTTATTAAATCTAAATTTTACTGCCAAAAGGCACTCACTTCCAAGAAACTTAATAAAGTTCTCTCTCTTTTAGCTTAAATTAACTTTCCCAAATAAAACTCATAAAAACTTATTAAGCCAGTACGGGGTAGGGCACAAAAACGCACTTATTATTCACAAAATGAACACTTTTCGTAGAAATTTGTAGATACTTTTTTTGCTGGCACGAAATTCCTGCAGCAAATTTGCTACCTCAACTAACTCTAATGAACGAAAAAGCTATTAGTCGTAAAGTTTTATTTGAATTTTTGGCATGCCCAAAATGTGCCAGAGATGCCTTAAGGGCAAACTATATGCTTTCCGGCATTTGAACTGCAATTTTCAACCACTTAGTTGCTCTACAAATTGCCAAAGCATCGTCGGGCATAGCTATATAGATACATTTGTATCTAACATGACAAACTGTCAGTTGGAATAGTAGGCGCCATTTAATGTACAAAATATTTGAGCAGCTGTGCGCAAAATGAGCAGAAAAAATAAAACTAGATAAATGTGGACCGACTATTTCATTCATTAATGCTATTTAAATTTATGCATTGAACTAGAGCACATATAGACATAACTCCATTAAGTAAAAGCGACCGAGCCAGACTGCCGCTGACTATAAATGGCGTTTTGGGGCAGCACTTTAAGTATGTCAGAACATAAAATAAATTTCCAGCCAGTTCTTGATGCTGTCAGCCTATAAATAAGCTCCACGTTACACCCAAACAATTTCCGAATTCAAACGTTAGACAGCCAACAGTAACAGCAACAAAAGAACATTTTCAAATTGCATAAAATTAAATCAAATTCTAATTTGCCTCCAAACAAAATCGCCTACAACAAAACGACGCCAACAACAGACCCCAAAAAAAAAACCCAAATACGAAAAACGACTTCCCAAAACGCTTCAGTGATTTCGTCTAACCTATTTAGTTGTAGCAGCTTCGCCTCATAAGCGTCTCTCTTAGTGTTTCTCCTAGAGCTACACATTTTGCATTTGGCGCGTCTTGGCCGTCTTGATTGACAAGCCGGGCTCCGCGCCAGCAGCAGTAGCTGAGGCAGCTTAGCTGCATTTGTGGAACCTTGGGCAACGCCAACAACTATTACTACAACCTAAGGCGTTTGGCGCACATTTCTGTTGCAGTCTTCATGGCTGACAGTCACAGAGGGCGCACCTTAAAGCGATTTCCGGTGTACCAGTTGCTCACTGAGCTTCATTGAGCAACATCATCATAGCCAACCACCCCACCCAACAGCTCTTTTTGATGCAGCTTCAAAAGGCGCTGCGCTGCTGTCATTTCCAATTAGCGGAAGCATTTCAAATGACTCTCAATATAGCCCCCTCTCCATCCCGGTCATATATGGTTATATAGTAGGTCATAAATTAGATCATCGTCCAATAACTTACGTCTGGATGTTCACGCACTGGCACATAAACTTTCTCATTGAGCGTGACCACAGCGCCCTCGGGTTCGGGCAACGTCAATGGTTCCTTTTTAACGCCATTGATTTGAAATAGGGAGGCGCGTACGCGTGCAATTTCTGTAATTAAATAGATTGGAAATAAATTAGATATTATAAATTAAGAGTTATAGAATAAAAACTTAAAATATAGCTATGGGGGCTGAAAATGGAAATGAATTAGGAAGTCGGAGAACCAAGTGTGGTGCAATAAACAGATAACTTCGTCGAGAGTTGGTTTTTAGTAGACAATACTTATAGGAAAACAAATGAAAAGTTTCCGAAAATTCTCATTCATTCTTAATCGTTTTCAAAACGCAAAGATAGTATTGAGCCAGAGATGCCTTAAGGGCATACTATATGCTTTCCGGCATTTTAACTGCAAGTTTCAACCACTTAGTTGAAAAAGAGTGAGATCGAGAGACAAAGAAAGAGAGATCGAGAGACATGGGCAGAGAGAGAGAGAGGGAGGTAGATATCTCGCAGAATATATTACAACTTTAATTGATTGAATCTGCGAATTTTTAATATTTGCTCTTCGGGGGTTTGGGCATTCGATTGCTGTACTATTCTTGTAGAATTACCTACTCAAAATGATCGTAGAACCATGCTATGGCGTGTTATTTTTGCACAAGTTTCATCGTCTCTAAAGCATTTTTCCAGGAAGTTTTTTTTGTCACTGTAATTTTCGGGTTCTATCCCGATCATTTTGGAGATCCAACTATGCATTTCGAGATCCTCTTCGCGTCTTATGCGCAAACTATAATAACCTTAACTATAATAATAATCTTAACCTAACTTACAAACGGTCTATTCAAATCATCTCTTTCTGTAGCTTAACTCATCATGCAGCATCTTTGACTGACTATGACTATGAAACCCCGAACTTGGTCAACGCTGATCTTTTGGTTTCTTTGTTAAGAAATTTTAAGCTTTTATGTTACTTCCTCTTTTCATCTTTTATATTGTAAATCCAAGTTCCCAGCCGTTCCCAGCCATCCCCAGATGTAAGACGTTGTAAACCTATCAAAAAATTAATCCATAGGGATAAGGGTTAATTTTGTATTACATTTTCCTCAATCTAATCACACAAATTTTTTTTTTGGTAAAATGATTTTTAATATGTTTTTAATATTAATTAAGATCACTTATATATTGTAACTGCAGAAAGATTATTTGATACTCTATGCTTATCTTCAAAGTATTAAAGATGATGAAGAAATAATATTATCTAATATATATTGCAGAATGATTATTTGATACAATATGTTTGTCTCTATTATTAATTAATATTATTTGCAGCAAGATGATTTGATACAATGTGCTTCACTCTAAAGAATCAAAGTTGATGAAAAAATAATATATCCCTAAAATAATTTATCCGCCGAAATACTATTTCGTACAAAATACAAATCTCTGAAGAATCAAAGATGACGAAGAAGTTATATTATCTAATATCATTTGCAGAAAGATGATTTAAAGAATCGAAAATGAGGAAGCAAAAATATATAAGAAAGTTTATTTGACATAATAAATTCATCTCTAAAGTGTTAAAGATGATAAAGATAATATCTACGGTCACTTAGCTGCCGAAAGACTATTTGACACAAAATATTTATCACTAAAGAATCAAAGATGATGCAGAATAAGTATTTATAAAAATGTATTCTTTACAAGTCAGCGTCAGAAAAGGTTGTAGAGACAGCAGAGAAACGATTTTCGTTAATAAAAGAAAGCTGCACAACTTAAAAAAACCAGAAGAAACTCAGCATGCTACAACACAACTGATAAATGTGCTTCATTATTAGAACATTAAAAGCATGCCAGTTGTTTTTATTGCTTAGATTGTCTCAAAAAGCATATTCGAAAAAAATACGCTAAAAACTTAAGTTATGACTACCATTAAATGGTCTGTTGAATGGGTTTTCAAACATGTTGAAAAATTTTAATTGCTCCAACTTGGACAAACCGACTGACAACCTACCTAACGGCTACAGCTGCTGGGCAGACTATGTTGCTTTTGAGGCTTTTGACGCTTACGCATTCTACGGGCTTGGTCCACGTTCACTGTCTGCGCTCCAATGACTTTACGGGCTATTTGTCATTTGACTAGTTAAATACGCGTATTAAATTACAACTAATTTGCCATTTTATATTCTATTATTAACATGCTCATTGTAAATTCCAACAACAACAACAATCATAATAATTAAGACTTACAACAAACATGGCAATTATGGCGTGTGAATGTTGATTTTATTTTAATGCTGCTAATTTATTAGATGCAAAAAAAAGAAATACGGGGAAAAAACTTAAGATCTTCGGCGGAATGAAATCATTTAATGCATATATCTTGGTATGATTAAACAAATGATTAAACAAAAATGATCTCAGTGCCACCACTGTGTCAACTAGAATTAACACTTTACGTACTGAACGCTCTCTCTCCCCGCAGCCGATTTACTGGGTGGTGGTGTTTTTGTAAGACCCCCAACTGTGTCAGCTGACAGGGCCTTGACAATTTACAATTGATATGATCAACATTTTTCGCTAAATGTGTGACTGCTGATCGAATGTTGGTTTAAAATTTTTGCATATATGCAATGTGCATTGTTTATTTTGACATGTGCCATATGTAAGATAAAAAAAAACATTGCAATATTTGCAAAATATTCATATCATTTATTTAACCGATAGAGTTCGTCATAGTCTGCCAGATGACTTAAGCCGCTTTGACAATCCAATGACATCAACTATGATTAATTGTTGCTTATCTGCAAGCGGCAATCAATTTATAAGAGATAGTATATTACATCGACTAAATCTCAACACTCACAATCCTCATCTTTTAACATTATAGTTATATTTAAAATTTGGTCTACCCATAATTAAACCAATACAAAAAAAGCAGAAAAATTGCAATACAAAAATGTTTAGCAAAATAAAACTATTTACTTGCTAGTTTGCTTAAACCACTTGTGAATTATAAGCCATAACTACAAAATATCAAAATGCACGCAGCAAAGTCATATACCGCCCCGCATACACTGACAAAACGTAAAAAATATACACAAAGTGCTTTCAGTTTTAGACCTTCTTCCCTTACACAACTCACGTTTCCGCGCATTCTACCAAGTCGCTCAAGACCCTACAAATATGTGGCACAATTAAGTTTTGTCAAATTTCCAAACGTTGCCAAATCGCTATGCATAAAATTTGACAATTTATTGGCATTCGCTTGCAGCACGACAAATTCGTATCTAAAATAAAAAAGAAAGAGAAACAGATCACATCTAAATTTATCATTCAAAGTGCTGCAGTTGCCTCCTAGCTCTTGCTTGGGTCCATTAGAAAGGGCGCTGTATATGTATAGGTAGGTTATTTTTTTTTTTTTTATATTTTATTGCTGCCTCATGTGCAGGAAAGCGTTAAATTATAAAATGCAATTTATGCAAGTGTTGAGCAAGTAGTGGAAATTGCATAAAATAAAAACTTTTGCCAGCTATTTTTAAAAATAAAATAAGAAAATATACACACGACTTGGGAGTTTTTTTTTTTTTTTTCTTATAAAACAAGATGTTTGTATGCGCCCCAATGATTTCATAGGTAACAAGTTTTTTGCAATAAAAAATATACTGACAAAATTTTTAAATTTAATTGGAAATTCTATATCAAACTATTTTAACTATTTTCAAAGATTTTTTAACATTTCAGTTGTGGAATAAGTCAAAACCACATACCTCTATTAAAGAAGTTTTTGATGTCGTTCATGTTTTATATATAGGACATACTTGATATAAAAGTGGAATATTTCTAAAGTAGAACGAAAAGTTAGAATTCCCAAACTGGCAGAAATACGAAAAATCAAAAATTTAAGGAATATTTCTATTGTAAAAAAGCAAATTATAAAAGAAAATGCTCGCGTGGAAAATTTAGACAGAAATCTACTTTTGAAAAAATTATAAAATTAGACGCTTGAAGAGAAAACAAATTGACAAAAAGAGGAAGTGTACGTTGGATTCGTATAAAAACGCAAAATCCAAAAAGCAGAAGGTTTTCATGGAAAAAAAAGTAGGGTATATGAAGAAAAAGTATCAATATTATAAAGCTATTTCTCTCCAAAAGTAAATTTCGCAATTAAACATTGCTGCTGTTATCAAAGGAATAATTTTACTGCCGCCTCAAGATAAATATCTAGAAGTACTAAAAAAAATTTATGAAAATTAAGATATAAACACTTTAGCGCAAATATTCGAGATTATGTTGTCTGATACTTTAGCTAAAATAACTTTCTGCTCGCCAATATCTGTTAAATCGGTTGTGAAGAGCCTATTTTTTGCAACAATTATTCCAAATGGTCTGCATTGAATCTGTCCATGAAGTCATTACATTACCCATTTGGTGCCTTACGTCCTCATATTCGACTATTCTACAAAAATCATATCCCAACCCTCTTTTTCGAACTGTTTCGAAATTGAATGATAAGCATTGGATAAAAAAATAATAGATTTCTTACCAGAGGAGTGAAAATGAAGCGCTCGCAGAAACTTTTAAAGACGCAAGAGTCAAACTAAGACAATTTTTGAAATAATTTTTGATATTTGACTAACTCTTAAGTTATTTTTTTTTCTATTTCAACCACTAATATCATGCAGTCAACATCATCGCATCCTGAATATCCGTCCCACTGTCCGTTAAAATATTGTATTTACAACGACATCTCTCAAGTCAAAAAATCCTCAATTTACAAAAATTAAGTCTCGCGGAGAAAGTTGAGATGTCTTGCTACTTACCCGGAAAAGCTAGTGCTATCGTTTCATACTCCTTCTCGAAGCGTCACGAAATACTAACCAACTAAGTTTAAAAATACCATAAAAATACCATAAAAATACCAACAATAGGAACCTACCTACAATGTAGGTAGCTTTACGAAAACCTCAAATAAAAAAAGGTCTGTCAGCAAACAACCAACGTTTGGCCAGCCACTTAAGGCAAGCGTCATGTGGGGCTTAACCATTTTGAAAAAAAAAAAAAAATAAAACTTTTAAATTATAAAAAAAATACCAATAATCATAATAATAATACTTGAAAAGTTGCCTACATAGAGAGACAACAACAACAAAAAACTTGCAAATTGTTATGGGCGGCACACAACCAAATCTGGACACTGCCCGAGCCTTATAAGGATGCCAAGCTTATGCCAAGCCAGCCTTCACAGCATTTGAATGTCTTCGATAGAGTTATAAAACAAAAAATATATAGAAAAAAAAAGATCATATAAATATATATATTTAAATTATGGCTAAAACTTGACTTGCATTAAGAACGCGGCATTTAAATGAATGAAAGATCATAATCTTGACTTTGCTGTTGCCTTAAATGTACAACTTCGAAGCTGTTAATGAATTCGATTCAAGAAAAAAAAAATAACAACTTTGTTGATCTTTCATTGATAATTATTAGATTGACTGACTACGCTGGGTACTATGGAGTTCATAGCCATAGCTACACCTACACGTGTAGACCATTTTGAACTTGTTTGTCAGCGATCAAGTTATGCCCTAAAATGGCCAGACAAAGCGAAAAACCGCTAAGAACGTAAGTTTTAATTATAGCCAAGTTGACGCATACAAAGAACTTAAGATCTCGCAGAGTCACTTAAGTTACTAATTAAGTCCCAGTGTAGTAACTCGAACTTAATTATTGCAATTTATCTAAATACTACTTATCAGTTGTCGGTTCCTACGGTGGTACGCCTAAGGCTACAACTAGCCTAACCAATTCCAGTGACTAATTTAATTGATTTGCCTTCTGGCCATTGTGTCACCTCGTCACATGCAAATGCAATTTTACAACGACTTTCAGCGGATTTATTCATCCAATTCGAGCTAATCTCTATATGTCAGACGCGCGCGTCACGCAGCACAGTGGGCGAAAATGTTAAAATATTGGAGAAAAATTTTTAGCTTTTGAAGTGAAGGAATGAGACACGATTCCGACTATCTATTGTGAGTTAATATTCGCTGACAATCGGAAAAGAGATTTCTTTGATCAATTTTGTAAAATCGACGCCACTCAATGGATGACCCTATATGAACATTATTTATTTACTATTAATTGGGGGATACAACTAAGTGCGGTTGAACTTATAATTAAACAATTTTAAAACTAAGAAATATTAAATTATAACGAGCAAAATATAATATATGTTAGATCCAATACGAACTTTTTAGCGATATGCAATGTCTGACATCTGGTGCTGGCTAGGAACTTGGATTTACAATGTAAGAGATGAAAACGAAAAGTTACTTGGACTTTTGTAGTTCAAACATTTCTTAACAAAGCAACCAAAAGATCAACGTAGACCAAGTTCGGTGTTTGATAGTGTGTGTTTGCTCAAAGATGTTTGATTTGGCGAATCAAGAAGAGCTAAGTTATAGTAAGAGCTGAATTACATAGACTGTTCATAAGATGCACAATCGTAAATAAGACGCATAAGACGCAAAAAGAAAACATATTTATATTATAAAGGTATTATTCTAGGCTTTATAAGTGAAAAGTAAATCTTCACGTAAAGAGAGACTGAGACTGTATAGAATATGCATGGTAAACATTCGAAATGGGCTACAAGTACAGGATTTCGTTGTTAGAAAAACTTAGCTAAATATTTAACTAATTTGCGGGGTAGAACCCAATACTGAAGCGAGAATCAGTCCATCCATTTGAATACTTAAAATATATTTTAAGATTTAAGAGATTATGTATGTAAGAATATTTGAAGTAACTTCAAATAACCTTAGAAGCTCAAAATAAAGGTTAAAAATGGCTAAAAATTGGGCTACTACAAATAAGAAAGTAGCCAATAGATCAACATTGACCAAGTTGGGGATTCAAAAGATCAATACTGGTCAAATTCACGGTTTCATAGTTCGTGTGTCATCAAAGTTGTTCGATTTGGCGAATCAAAATGAGTTAAGATAAAGAAAGTGATGAATCGAGTAGAATGTTCGTAAGATAGAAAATCGATAAGGTTTTTATAGTTAGAGCAGAAGACGCGATAAGGATCGTGTAGACGTCGAAAATTACTAGTTACCTTGGATGGAATGATAAAAGAAATTTTGTTAGAGTCAATGAATCCGCATAAGAGCTTATGCAGAAATAATACGGATTGACATGGTTCTAAGATCATCTAGAGAACGTTATTTTATAAGACGAAGTCTACAAGTATCGGCAATCGAATGTTAGAATAACAATCTAAAATGCAAAAATTGAAGTGCAAAAATTTTAAATTGTATAGACTCAATCAATTGCTGATAGTGAAGGTACTGGGGCCTCCAAACGCAAGAGCCATATTCCAGAATAGGACGGAAGAGTGAAATATGCAACAGTTTAGTCTCCTGACTGCAAATTTGCAGACGATAGCAGTTTTGTTGCATCGGTTTGGTCAAATCCAAATCATTTAATGGCTAACCCTTTATGAAAATGTAGGCTAATTTTTCATAGATGTTCTATGAAAAGAGCTCTTAGTATTGCTAACCTATAACCCTATCAACTCTTATGATCTCACATATGCATTACTTCTTTGAAAACATAATATCATTAAATCTGTAACTCTCCACTATTTAATACATTTCGCCCACTGCCGACGACGTCTTCTGTACGGCGCTCCCTCTTCACTCCGACTACTGTCAGCGACATCTACATGACATTTGCTCAATGAGAATTGACAGCTGTCATGATTGCATTTATGTTCGAGCAAAAGATCTAATTCGCAGATTTGCCTATTACATATAAGCACTACAAGTAGTACATACTACTATACTATCCATCCATATAGATATATAGTATGTATTCTATATAAGTGGCACGTTGCTGTGGAATCTCAATTGATTTGGCCGCAAAGTGCAACATTTGAACTGCTCTTAAATGTTGCGTTGAGGCAGAAATGTTGAAAATGTTGCGCTACATTGTTGTGGTCTTCCTTGATGGGTTCGTTCGCTTTCTTCATTTGGTCAACATCAGAAATTAATGGCCGACATTTTTCTTTTAATTTCACTTTTTTTATAGTCTCCTCCTTTCTTTTCGTTGCTTGTCTTGTCATTTTGGCCAGCAAATTAAAATGTTTGCAATTTTTTTTTTTAAATGGCCCGCAAGGAAAATGGTTCTGCTGCCACAACGTTTCTTTGTTTCTGGCTGGACACAGAACAGAACATAGCAAATATGAACATTTTTTTCTATATTTATTTTCATATTTCTTGGTTTTTGGTTTTTATTATAATAAACTTATTTATGTGGCACACAAAATGGCGTTGCATGCGCATAAAATTTAATTTATCAACATTTATTTAGATGTCTCAAAGTATATGTATCAAAAAGAAAAAACTGTCTACTGAATGAGAGGGAATGTATATGCTGACCATTGGATGATGAGCTGAGTTGATGCTTAATTATATTAAAAGTTAAAAATAGCTGAGAAGTCTGGAAATCATAAAACAAGAAAAGAAAATTAAAACTGTTCATAAATAAGGGACTACAAAAAAGCAATTAAAAATTTTTGGTGTAAAGCTCTTAAGAATTTAATCAATTATTAATATAGTTTGGCTTGTACTCCTACATATATTTGTTTATGAACATAACTTTTTATACTTTTTTCTGATTGGCAAAAGGCTGTCTTCATCTTAGTTTCATTAAAGATATCAACTCTTGTTTAAGACTTTAAGACAACACGATGATGGCATTTTTTTAGAAACGTTAAGAATATTAAAATAAATCACGCCTCGAAGTGGCAAGTGAGATTATACTCATCTCGTTGAAGACGATCACAAAATTGTGAAAAATACTTTAAAGATGACGTCAAAGAGAAGATGATGCAAATATTGCAAAAAGACATAAGCAATAAGCTTATAAGAATCTAATAAGTAGATCTTTTTAAAGATGAAAACCATCTAGTTGAAGCTAATGCAAGTTTTTATAAAGAAAATATCTTGGACAGGGGTACAACACGTGATTCAAATAACGAGATGATGTAGATTTTAATAAAGTTGAAGAAAATCTTATTGCAGCTGAAGAAGATTCTTTTCAATTTAATTGGTATGAACACAAAACATATAGTATATATGAGACAAAATTCTTGTTGCAGTTGTAACGAACTGCGAAGAATTGGTTGATATATGACAGGGCTTTGAAGGCATTTTCTTCTCTCAATTGTTGAAGGATACAAAAGGCATACTGCAGATTGGTAAACGCTTAATAGTTTTAATTGAAGAAAGTTTTGTTTTAGATGACAAAGATTTTGCCTAAAAATCATGCATTAAATGTACAGATAGATATTGATTGCAAAGGTCTCAAGTAAGTTGGAAATCTAAATGATAGACAAGACTATAGGAAATAAGAGATCATCTAATAAATGTTTTTATCTACTAACAGGGAAACATATTGAGTTTCTTTCAGGTAAACAAGGTTGAGATGAAGACCTAAACATTTTGCGAACTGACTGGGAAGCATATTAAGTTTGATCAAGTTAAAGATTTCGACTTCTAATACCGTTCCTGGTTACCTTCTAATGGCCAATGGCCTTCTAGCTAGACAAGGTCTACCAGCAGATTTTACAAATTCAATTTTTAGTTCAACTTATTTTTCCCACAATACCCCAAGCGTTAACATTTAAGACTTTAAAATATACTTGCAAATATAGCACGTCTTTTCCACATACACTTTATGATTGTCATTGAATTCTACGTTTTAAATCTGCAAATAGACAACAAAATCTGCATGCTTGTTTTGCTTAAATCCATTAACTCCGCCGATCAGTTTACCCTCGGCTACTCGCTTAGAGTGTTTCGCAATCCAAATCACATATCTAAATTGCATACAAAAATCCTAAAACGAAAACAAACATTGTGTTTTTTTTTCTGCCCCCTCAGTTAAATCGATAAACAGCAGCGACCTCGCTTATGCTAAAATCGAAATCTGAGCTCGTCAATCTCATAAAATATGCCAAGCGACACCTTAATGTAAGTTAAATTAAATCCAGAGTCAGATTGAAGCCACACAGCTGATTGATGCTAAGGCAAGCCAATTTGCATTGGCTCACGATTTTCTTTCAAGTGCGACACATAACCAAGCGAGTATCTGTGTGGCTGTGTACTACCTTAGTATTGGTGTATCTATGAATCTGCGTTGACAGTGTGTGTGTGTGTGTGGGGCTAATTTATAAATGCCCAACCATTCATAGAAATTAGATGACGCGCCATTCTGAGTATGTCTTCTGGCTATGAGTGTGTGGGAGACATTTGGCCAACAACAAAAACAATGTCAAATGTTAAGTGTTTTAGCCCGACTTTTATGTCGCGGCGTGTGTCTTGTCGTGCGTGGGTGTTAGCCAAGTTTAACAAATTGACGCAAAAACAAAAACGAAAAAAAAAAACACAAAAGCCAAAAAAGGTGCCAAAGCATTTAATACACTTGGCTTTAATATTGTATCCGAGATTTGTGTGACAATTGGCCAAAATGCAATTAAGCCTTGCCTCACGAGGCTACAACCAAGTGCTGCGTATAGTATTTTCAAAGCTTATTTACGGGCATTCAACAGTGCAGCAAAAAGTTTAGTCACAGCTAAGTGCAAAAAAAAAATGTGTAACCAATTTTATTATACATTTTGTTCAGCTCATAAAGTTGGGCATAACTTAGACTGATTCATTAAGAGTTCAATCGAAACTTGGATATTCGTCATCTGCAATTTTTGTATCTTCGTAAGTAATTTTTATTCTAAAGTCTCAAATCAACTGCGACTTTTGTACATTTTCATATATAATCTTTCTCAAAACTAAAAATCCTGTACTTTTTGTATATACTTCCGTCATCTTCTTTCTATAACCTTTTATGTTGACCGTGTTCATTTTTGTATATGCTTTCGTCATCTGCAATTTTTGCATATTCTTCCATAATCTTTGTTCTGAAGCCTCTCAAAATTGAAAATGCTGTACTTTTTGTATATGCTTCCGTCATCTGCGTCTTTGGTCTCTTCTTCCCAAAATCTTTTTTTTTTTTGAAAGCCGTGTTAATTTTTGTCTTTGCTTTCGTCATCTGCACTTTTTGTATTTTTTTTTTTCTTGTTTTGTAGTTTCTTCCATAAGAACTTTTAAAATTACAGATTGCGAATTTCTCTCCTGGACTGATATGTTATTAATATTTTTTATCTTTTCTCAAAGCAAAAGCCATAAGGCTTGGCTCCATAAATCTGTTTCTCCAATAGCAGTATAGCAATTTTAACTATTTATATTAAATTACGGCAGTAAAAATATTATTTCCAGCATTCTTTTTCTACAATAGATTTAATAGAATAATAAAAAGTAGTACATATTACAGAAAAAAGAGTTTTTCATCCTTTCAGGTTTCCGAGTTAACTGATCCATGTTGGATTTGTATAAATGAAGTTATCGGAGAGAGAATTTTGCACGATTTCTTATTTCTCTTAGACTGATCTCCCATTCTCTATAATTGTTTTATGGTATTCCGGTCTGCGACAATATTTATAACTGCATTGTGCTACCTCAACAGTTTGTTAATGTCCATTTAGATGTTGATGATCTCCTATAATTATTCTTCGGGAATGTCAATAGAAGAACAAGAGAAGAGAATGCGATAAATAACTGAGATTGCATATTCCAGTTGATTTAGAAAATGTTTCGAAATAAAGTCTTCGGAGAGAAATAACACTGAAGATCACAGATTCCAGTTGATTTAGAAAATGCTTCGAGATGATGTCGTAGAGAGTAAACACTAGAGATGACAGATTCTATTTAGTTAAGAAAATGTTTCAAAAAAGTGTGTTTATAGACAAGCAGCTTTTAATAAAATATAAAACAATAATAACAGAATAAGTCACTCCCAATACCTATTGGGATTTTCTTAGATAGATCGTTGAAACCAAAAAAAATCCTTAAAAAGTTCAACAAATTAAAAGTTTATTTGTTTTTAATCGAATTTCCCAAAACACTATTAGATTTCATAAAACAAAAATTAGCAATAAGAAAAAACAATATATAAAATATTAAAATCATAATTTTTGAGTTTTTGTGCGTGAACTTTTTTAAGTCACTGTATTAATTGGCAAACATTTGTTGCTATTTGTATATGCAGGCAGGCAGGCTACAAAAAGAGAATAAGAAAAAAAAGAAAAAACCAAATCCTAATAATAATAATAAACCAAATGGTTTTATACTTATGATATGGGCTCATGAACTTTAAATGCCTGAATGCAAATGTTTTTGCGTTTTTGCTGTCCCGACCTTGAGTTTCGCACAAAAATCATTCGAACAGCAACAAAATACACAATATACAAATTTTGTACATATTTATTTCGTATAATTTAATTCTTTTTTTTTTGGATTTTCAAGTATTGCATATTTTATGCATATTTCGGGGTTTTTGCGGTCTGTCGGGGCAGTAAATGGCCATGTGTATCAGTGAGTATCTGCCCAACTTGCCTGCAATATGCTTTAAAAAAAAAAAAAAAAATGTCATGATATAGAGTATTTCTTAGACAAGAACAAAATTTTAACTTTAGTTATTTTTAAAGCACTGACAGCTTTAATGCGTTTTTGTTTTTTTGTTTTTTTTTGCTGTTGTTTAAATTACATTTTATTTTTTATTTTTATCTCTGGGTACAACATAAAACTGTCGTTAGTATGTTGGTTCACACGCTTGACATGAATTCCATTTAATATTAGTCGAGGTTTCAAAAATAAAAAGAAGATAAAAACAGCATTTTCAATAAACATAATATTTGTATTGCATATTGATGGGCCTACATTGCGTATACGTGATATTTCTAGCGGTTTGTTGAATACGGCTGAGAACGATTTTGTTGGATACAAAAAGATTTACGAGGAATTGCATGAAAAATAAACTATTTGTAATAAAGTTGCGAGATTTATGTACAAATCTACAAAAATTTAATTACAGATAATACTAAATGATTTACCTCAGGTAAAGGTAGCAAAGCGATTTTGAAAAATTGTATTATTTATTTAAGGAATGATTACAATGTCAATAGGAAATGTTTTATGCGTAATAGAGCAGAATGCTCGTGGGATCTATTTCTGCAGACAGTAGTCTTCAGTAGATACATAATTCATTTACAGAGAAATTAAAGATACTTTTTAATATATCGCATAGTCTACCAGGGCTATAGTTTTGAAGTTTTCAAGGAATTCACGAAACTTGGCAACGCCGTGAACATCAACAATAATAAGAGACTGGAATTGATTCAGACGCCAGTCGGTCCTCCACATTGGAATCGACGCAGGCCCAGGCCTGCCCAAGGATTGCAAAAACGCCCCCTTTTCGGAAGTCCCAACTATACAGCTTCAACAACAACAGACTGGAGATTAAGCGACGAAACACATTTGCCAATAGGTCTTACCTATCCTCTCTCTATCTCTATCGCCACAACTAAGGCTCTACAGTCGACGTACGTTGATGTCAATTTGGCGGTACTGCGCAACGGCAAAACAAGTGCACCTTTCCAGACGATTACTAGAATGCGGCAAGGATGCCCATTGTCGCCGCTACTCTTCAACATGGTGGTCGACGAGGTTATGAAAGAAGTGTGCAACACCGTGGGTGGATTCACGTGGAGCCTCACCAGACAGCTTGAGGACTTGTATTATGAAGACGGCAGCTTTCTGACCTCTCACAAGCTCTGTGGCATCCAGGGCAAAGCAGATGACCTGGCCAGGCTAGCAAGCAAAGTCGGTCTTGAAATAAAGGTAGCCAAATCCAAGGCAATGCACTTCAACCACTTCAGCCAAGGGAACATTACCAGCTACGGGAACGCAATTGAGTTCGTCACTGGTTTCACATACTTTGGGAGGAAGAAGGAATGGACGCGGATAGAAGAAATCCAAGCAGTATTGTCAGGATGGCACTGCACTGGAATCCCCAAGACAGCAGGCGGATCGGAAGACCCAAAGCAACCTGTAGAATTGGCCCAGTCAAACACTACATGGAGAGAGCTAAACAGATGGCACAATACAGAGAAGGCTCTAGTAGAGGCCCTAAGTTCTCAAGCAGAATAACAAGGAGAAAAAATATAATAATAATAATATAATCATATCATTTTAACAGAAGCATATCAGCGATTTACTTCAAGCAGTTCTGGAAGCAAAGACTTGCCGACTCAGACGAACAATGACATCAGCAGCAAAGTATTTGAAATAAACGAATGACAACTGCGTACTTTCACGAAGTTCTGCAAGATTCTGCAGATTAGAAAAAGTAAATAAAAAAGTTTCAAAGAAATAAAAATGGAACGTGAAAGAGCTCACTACACATTCGCAACAGTTTTCTAGTGCAACCATAATCGCTTAGGAGTGATCAAAACTCCAAAACGACTTTTTTTTAGGGAAACTTGGAAACATTAAAAAAAAATTGGCATTTTTTAAAAGTTAATTTTAGAGCAGCAAAAGTTTCAGGTTGCCAATAACCGCCGACTAACAGTCCTAACGAACTCTTTGTAAAAATTTACAAAATGCAAATATTTCTACCATTTGTACAACATTTTTTCACGTCAAATAGTGAATGTATTACTATAAAAATATTATTTCAACTGGCCAGGTACTTTGTTCAATTTATGCGTAAATTTTACAATTTTTAAAAACGCATTTAACAAATTTTTTAAGCATTTGCTTTTTTATTATTTTTTGTGCACTTTTTTTTATCAATAAACAAACATTTTTTTATTATTTCGTCTGGCAAAATAAACAAATGAAAGTTGATGTACAGCTAAAAAAAAAAAGAAATACAACAAAAAATAAACATAAAAAATATATATAAATATAACAAAGTGCTACAACATTAAAACTACACAAAATAATATGGGTCAAAATCCAACTCAAAAACAAAACAAAAGAAGCGACCCAACCAACGTGACTCAGCGTGCATAAAAAGTATGCCAAAAAAAATATTTAAAAAAAATATATACAAATTATTTAAAAGAAAAAACTGTTGTTAAACTACAAGAAAATATGCAAAACACTTTCAAAAAAAAATAATAATAATAAGAAACAAGCGCAAAGAATTATGATATATATAATAAATTATAAAGAGTTTAAGAGCCAAAGAGCCCCAAAGGCATGGGCACAACAACAAGCTCTCTTGGCCAACTGCAGCACCCATTGGGTTTGGTTTATGCGCCGTGAAATTTGTTGCTATGAATTTGAGGTCTTAAAAAAATTAAAATTTTTTGTTAACAAAAAAATCAAACAAAAAGACAAGAATTAAATCAAAGCTGGGCCAAAAATGCAGCTGCGTCAACAGCGCGTGTCTTGGTTCAATAGCATAAGCAATTGAACAAACAAGTTAATTAGTGTAGGGCAGTCACGACTATGAAATACTCTAAAGTCAAAATTTAAACTTCCACAAAATAAATAACATATCCAAAACTGCAATATTGCATAAAATATATAAATGTTAACATTTTACAAATCAATTATAAAATAAAAAATCAGTTCAAAGCCCACTTGGTTTGCATATTTTTCCCAATTTTCAATGAAAATACCTACGAAACCCAAAACACTCGTTCCAAAGTGTATTGAAAAAAAAACACACAAAACGCATTTTAAACAAACAAACATAAAACGAATTAATAAATTTATTGTTAAATAAACATTTTAGGCGTTAAGCCATTGTCTGGCTTATGAAAAGCGTAAAACAACTGAAAATCCATTTGAAATGCTTAACAATGCGCATATCGTTTTTTTTTTTTATAAATAAATTTATTTTTATTTTTTATTGTGAAATTATTAATTCATAATTTATGGTTCTTACACTATGAAATTTGTATAATTTAATAATTAAAAACCAAATGCAAATTCAATCGAATATTTTGACAGATCTCGCGTTTTACACACAAAAAACACGAAAAAAAAGCGCATCTAACAAGACATCAAAATGTCAAGATGAAGTAATTTTCATTATTATTCGATTGTTTATTATTATTTATTAGTCATATAATGCATAAATTGGTTTGCACTTTGCCTGAGATAATGACAAAGAGCATTTATTAAAAGAAATTATGATATAGTACATCATAAATCTTATTATTGATTGGGGAAAAATAATTTATAGGGTGCCGCCTTTGGTATTTAAAAAGCAGTAACTCAAAGTTGCCCCGCCCAACCCCGGCCTATGCATAAAATTTTGCATATAAAAAATTTCCAATTTTAGTTTATATTTATAGTTTTTAAGTTAAGTTAAGTTAACTTTATACTATCGATAGCATCAATCAGTCAATTTTAAATAAGTTGAACTCTGTTTCATATTTTTGTAAAAAAACATTCAGCTCAGAAAACAGTCGATAGTTGCAGCGTTTGTCTATCGATAGACTAGCGTGGAATATATTTTGACATTCCAAAATTTTCACTATGTAATTCTAGGCAAAAAATTGAGAGTAAGCGCTTGTATTTTACATACATAAAATTGTATCGTTAATTGTTGTCTACCTAGATAGTTTTCCACATTGCACTATCGATACAATCATCGATAACATAAATCTTGCGATTTTTTAAAATTTCAAATCAATTTCATAAGTTAAGATTAAAAGCTTGTGAAAAACATTCACCAAATGTTGTCTTAATGAGCTAATTGTTAGGATGAGCTCAGAAAACAGTGGATAGTTGCGCCGTTAAGTGCTGAATAATAAGGTCGATATATCGCGATATATATATATATACAAAAATTGCGAGTAAGCACTTTTCTATCCTAACAATGTTGCCTATTTGTCTGCATGTAAATTCTCTAATTATTTAACTCGATAGGTTTTAACATTGTACTATCGACCAAGTTATCGCAGCAAAAGTAGTTTGATTTAAAAACGATTTTGTAGATTTTTTTAACGTTTTTGTGTCATAGACTAAGATTAAGTGCTTGTCTCTCATTACGGATTGTCTAATTGATAAGTTATAGCTCCGAAAAGAATCGATGGTTTGTAACGTTTTACTATCTATTCTCTCAGCACAGTTCATCGGCTTTTAAATCTTGAACTTATTCAAAATAACTAATAATTTCAATATAATATCAAAGGAAAGATTTCTAAATTGCTTACATGTTATAATTGCCAAAATAAATAAGATGCAAATAGTGAAATACAGCTCAGAAAAAAAAACTTTTCAATTTTTTTGTGCTTAAAGTTTATTTTGGACTAATCTTTTTGTAATTGTATTGATAGTCAATGGTCATCGCTCCAAAGCTGATGATGAGATATCTCTATTAATAGCTGTTCGAAGAGGAAGGAACCTTCAGTTTATAGCTGAATCCAAACGGCGATGTATGGTGAAATAGCCCCATCGACCTTCCAGCTCAAATGCGAGAACGCTACCGCTACGCTGCCAAGGCCCGCAATGCCCAAATAATAAATCTATAGGTTTTCGTAGAGTCTAATCGATCAAATTCTCATAGCATAAGTCGGTAGATTCATTTTAAACATAATTTTTCAAAAATTACGATATAATATCCCAAATAAAGTTGGATTAAGGAAGTATCTATCGTTTCGCGTGAGGGTCGATTGAGGAGATACAAACGGAATCATAGGAGAAACTGAAGGTGATCCCGGAAAAGGAGTTTTTTGACTGTTTCGCAGGCTGGAAAAAACTCTGTCATAAGTATTATGCATTGAATGGGGCCTCTTTGAAACGGGATGAAATAGATTTAGAAGAATATATAATATATATATTTTTTGAAATATGTACAAATTCCCAGTACTTTTTGCCACAGTTAGGGGGCAGAGTTCTATCGATTGTATCGATCAAGTTAGCGTAGTAAAAATGCGTTGATTATTAAAACATTTATGTTAAAATTCCAGAAAAACTTCAACTTAATATCATAAACTAAACTTCGATGTAATTTAATTTTGTCTCAATTGTTTCAATGCACAAAATCCCCCCATTTTGTATGGATAAAAGTATCGCCGGCAAACACGCATCCAAAATTTTTATAATGACAACAGAAGCAATAGTGCCCAATATTTAACATTAAATAATGACTCAACATTTGTGTAGGACGTACAATTAATATTTGTCTCAGCTACCCTACGTTAGACAAAACTATTAAAAACACCTCGAAAATAAACGTTTAAATTTAAACGATTTCCATCAAAGTACTTTTATGGAATTTTCAATTAAAAATATTGCAATGTTGCCCATAAAAGCGCAGTTCAAATGAAATTTACTGCATTATAAGGAATTCCAATGATAAATTGCAAAATATTGCAAATATAAAGAATAAAGAAGAAGGTCTTCGTAAAAATGACATCACCTTTCATTTTGAAGAACCTCGCAACACTTTAGGTACTCGATAATAGAAATCGACTTTAAGCAATTAAAATTTTAATTTTCGCTGCTTAAAAATGCATAAAATTGTATTTATTAATAATATTTCTATGAATCATAATTAATTTTAATTCGTTATTAAAATTTCTTTTCTTTATATTTTACCTGTACTGAATGCCGATATCGATACCGATTAACAAAGTGACTTATTGTTGTAGCAAAAGTGTTTTAAAATTTTGTATTTCCATTTTGTAGTTCCAATGGGATAGATGAATTGCTTGTGTGCAATGCTCTTGGGATGTGTAGAAGGTTTAAATATGCAAGAGCTTAATTTTGCAGAATATTTAGCGATTACGTTTTTGGAACTGGCAATCGATAGCGTGGTTGCTGCTAAATCGGAAGATCATAGCAATAGACACAGACAAAAAGTAGTCTGGAGACGTAAGTTTTTATGATTTAGATGACCAATGGACTGTTCCGAATCGTAAAATAAACTGCTCCAGTTCGATACTGGACTCCCAATTGTACGTGATGTGGGACAATCGAACTGGTTCAGTCAGCAGTGGTTCGCGTCTACCCTTCAGCACGCACTTCAGCATAGATGCTATTTACAAAGGAAAAAATCTTTATTAAAGATATCGTCCTACGGCCTCAGCTTTAAGTTGTAGGTCCCTGTTCTCTTCGAACATTTATTAATACAGATATCTCCATGATTCACTTCTGAAGCGATATTCATAGGGAAATAAATTTATTTTTGATTTTAAGTTTTTAGATGAAATTATTTATTTCTAAAAGTTCAAGACAAATATCGTACTAGGATTTATTAAATCGATTTTTTTAAATGAAACCAGCTGCATTTAGAATGAGTGATTGCATACTGTGATCAATTGAAACGGGCCCAAAACTACAAATGAAATTTTCTCTATAACATAGCAAAAATAGGCTCCCATTACTTCTTATACAAATCAAAACTGTTGCACCACGAATTCGAGGGAAAAAGAGTCCACAGCTTTGATTCTCCATAAAATCAGTTGCACAAATAGTCGCCTAGTGTGTTCTTTCAATTTAATTCGAAAAATAACTCAAAATTTGTATAT
Organism: Chymomyza procnemis; assembly: GCA_035046065.1. NCBI lineage: Eukaryota > Metazoa > Arthropoda > Insecta > Diptera > Drosophilidae > Chymomyza > Chymomyza procnemis. The sequence continues at coordinate 5,185,832 of JAWNOJ010000026.1, forward strand.
CTTAGCATGGAAGTAATAGAACCGACTTCTCGGTGCTATGCACTGCCCAACCGGCCACCTGCAATAACAAAAATGACCAAAGTTTATTTAATGATTCTATAAATTTTTTTACCTTTTACAGGTTTTGCTTATGTTATATTGTTTTCTTTTACATGTTCATGAATCATGTTTATTTTCGAACATTCATTTTTTGTTAACAAAAATTTTGTTGTTGCGATTGCTGAAGTTTTGGTTACTTATTTGCATTGACAGTAATTTGATTTTTGTTTATGTTTAGACTAAGACTGGTTTGGTTTGTAAGCAATCCGTAAGTCCGTCGCAACGCCTATCGACCGCATACTTGACAATTCGAAGCTTGAAGCTTAATGTCAAGTTGCAAGGTTTTATGGTAAGTATGGATAAGTCTGTCCCAGGCAGTCCGCAGAGTCTGTCTGTTCCACCAAATGTCTGTCAACACCACAACACACACACACACACAGTTGAAACTTACTCACGCATATTTGCTTTCATTTGGAATTTCGTGTGAAAAACATATGTATGCCACCCACCCACACACACGCACACACTCGCATCCAGAGTGTGAGAGGTGCCACCGTTAGTTATTGAAGCTTAATTTACACTCGCGTTGAAAAGTTTTGCAACACTTAAGAAATTTGGTAGAAAACGCTTATGTTCAGAAAGCTTAAGCCAGCTTTTGAAAGCAAAATTGTGGAAATATTAAAAAACTTCGTATAAAGTATATTGAGTTACGTTCTCCAAGCCAAACCTGATACGCTTAAAACGCTTTTACGAAGTAAACCGATTAAATCTCTTAATATACTAGACGATGACAAACCTAAGAATATTGTTTAATAAAGCGCTAGACCTTCTATCTAACGAAAAAAGATTCAAAATTTATACAAATAATATTAAAAATTTTCATAAGAATTTCGATTTCGATTTCCGATATTTTATTGAAACTGTAATTCGCCTCCTCGACGTCACAAACCGACTTGGCAAAGCCCGATTAGCATTTGGAAGACTCTACCGCAAACAAGCAGACGAACAAAGCTCCGGATTTACGGATCTTACCACCAAAAAGTTGACACAGAGACTGCAAGTCTTCAGCAACAAATGCTTGAGGATTATATGCAAGATATTCTGGCCAAACAGTATATCCAATGCAGAGCTGTCTCGTGTCACAGTTGAGTCCCCTATACGCCTTCATATAAGGAAGAAAAAATGCACGTGTATAGGGCATGCTCTCAGCAGAAATCCAAGCAGTATTGTCAGGATGGCACTGAGCTGGACTGCCCCAAAGCAGCAGACGGATCGGAAAACCCAAGGCAATCTGTAGAAAATCCATCCTCCAAGAATTGACCCAGTCGAACACAACTTGGGACAGAGCTGAACAGACGGCGCAAAACAGGTTTCGTGGGAAGGCTCTAGTAGAGGCCCTAATTTCCCAAGCGGAATAACGAGAGGTTAGGTAAATAGCGTCTATTGATTTGCTAGCTATGCCAGTGTGAGATAAAAACAGCAGTGCTGCAAAACGACAACGTTTCATCCCACAAGCGGACTTCGTCCGTAACAGGCTTTACTTTGGATTTAGTCAACTGGTCGGATTCTTGCTGACTGGCCATAGATGGGCAACACGTGCTCTATATTTGCTCGCTGCTTGCAGATTTGAGGCAACTTGATGGACTTGGTATACGCCAAGTGAGCTACAGATGAAGCACAACCGACATCAGAGATACTGCAGATGCCGGCAATAGTTGCAGATGTTGTAACTGTTGAACAGTTAACCAATCCCGGGCTTTATGCCAAAACTTGCATAATACATACACTTAGGAGAGAACGCACACCCAACAGTATGCATTGCGAATCGGTACCAAAGTAAATTCAAGCCCAGCTGATGGCAAAGTCACATAGCAAAGTCATATACCACGTTAAATAAACTGTGAAGCAGGTTCAGATCGACTGCTGCAGGATGGAATCGAACCACCGCTACCGAGGCTTAAAGTTTAAGCCTTCGAAAATCTGTCGAAATATTGGTTTACCACTTTAAAAAGTTATTCAATAGATAAAACATTTCTATGCCAAATATTGAAGCTAAGATCTAATTCTTCGTTTTACGAAGATAACTTTTTTAGCCCAAAATAAAGAAGTCCGCTTTGGGTGAAATATGATTCAAAGAAGATGAAGCCACATGCCAAACAGCATGTACTCAGTTTATTTCGCGTGTGGGATGGGTCAATTTGCTACCTAGATGAAAATTGATTGAGATGAAAAACCTAGACTAATTTTCGTAGTGCTTTGTTAAGGTCCGCACCTACCTATGAATCAAATAAAGGCCTGATTTTTGCGTTTTAGGATGTATAAAAACTTTTTGAACCAAAATAGAGGAACCTACTTTGGCTGACATGTGATTTCAACAGGCCCAATTAAGAGTAAAGAACTGGCGCGGCCTTGCTAACAACAAAGACGAATGGAGGAGAATTATTGAGAAAGCCAAAACCCACCCCGGGTTGTAGAGCTGAATGATGATGATGATGATGAATTAAGAGTCGAGTTCGCAGAGCAGTTTACTTTGCGTTTGTGGTCGTTCAATTCACCAACTGAATGATGAGATTTAAAGCCGCTAGATTGATTTTTGTAGGGCTATGTTAAGGCACCTGTCTACTTATACCAGCAAGTTCGAAGATAATATTGAATAGATACGCGAAATTCCCAACGGCATGTTGCAGTGAGCATGCCACAGTTGAACCCAGCATGTTGTTTAGACTATTTGCAGATCAGACGCAATTATTAAAAAATTACATTTGTAGAAAAATTTAAAAATTTCATAAGTCAAATTAGCAGGCTCTTAAAAAATTACACTCCACTTACTTCCTTCCAGTTATACTACAAACAAATTTCCAAAAATCAGTATATTTTTTTAGAAAAATTCAAAGCTCTCTAAAAAATCACCCTTTGCATGCCAAATAAATTTATTCTACAACTTGAAGTCACATACACCAAGTGTTTGCACACTGTTGGTAAGCAGTGTCTGGCCATAATATGTTTACATTTGTTGTAGTTGCTGTTGTTATTGTTGACGGCTTGTTGACTTAAACCGTTAGCCGTGGTCCAAGCCCAAGCAACACCAGCACTCATGGCTTAAAGCTTGCTGACAACTTTCCATTATGTCCATTATCATTTGCCATTGTTTTTTCAGCTTTTGGCGCTAAAAATTGAAAGTTCCAACTTGGCTGGCAAAGACTTCCTGCACCACGTTGATGACGCCCTTGACAAGATCGTAAAACGAAATTCGTCAAGATTTATGCCATTTCAAGCTCATTCTAGCGTGTCCGAAAAAAAAAACAAGTAGAAATGCTTGCCTGAGAAACAAGTGCGGCCTGCTCTACCTTCACTTTTATTTATTATTTTTTATATGTTGTGAAGTTTTTCCATTTGCAACTTTTTCTTGTGAAAATCCATGCGCGCTTTGCATTGTCTTTGACATATATTTTTCTTTTTATGATTTTACCGGTTTCCTACAGCTCGAAAAAAGAAACAAAAGATCTAAGCTTTTACTCACTCACATGCTATGACATGTGCTTTTATCTTTTATTTCAACTGCTGTCTTTTTGGCATTAATATTTTAATGCCCTGACAAAAAAAAGCGCATCTTTCATAAATAGAAGAAACTCTTTTAAAAATAATTCTGACTTTGTTGCTGAGCAATGCGCTTAGTGCAAATCCCTTAAAAGTCAGCAGCTGGCATTATACACAAACAGCATCATCCGCATCATCATCAGCTTCATTATCATTCTCGTCATCTTTATAATCACAGCGCACAGTACGTTGCCTCATTACGTATACTTGATTTATTTATTTTTTATTTTTTTGTATTTTGGCATATTTTTTTACACGCCGACAATAGCCACTTTAAAGACTATATAAAATTTGCTTTAAAAAAAAATGTTTTTTTTAACAAAAATATATAAATTAGTCACAAGTTAATTTTATTATCTTTTCATCTAAAATTTTGTTAAATAATCTCTGCTATTTATCATTACTTTTAGGTGTTATTTAAAATTTAGCATGCATTTCAAACATTTTAATTTGTTCGTTACGCTTTTTATTTTAATTTTCTCACATTTATGTGTAATTTATTGATATTTATTACTAATTAGGGTATGCGATGGGTTTATGTGGCTTGTTGCGTTTATGTTTTTTACTTTTTAGTGGGCAAAGTAATAGTACTGCTAATAAAGCAGAATTAACGAAAATTAAAAAAATACTAATTATAATAATAATAAAATAGAATTTACAACGTTTGTAGTTAATGTTCTGTGACTTAAAGCTTGCATTTAATTAATAAAACTTGGAATTTAAAATAGAATCCCGTTTGGAAGCAATCAAAAGTCAAATCAAATCCAAACACAAACAAAAAAAAAAATTGAAGAAATAAGTCAACAATCTAAAACCTACTTCTTCAAACGTTTTGAGGAAGATCAAGCGTCTCCTAACGTTTTTTTTAATAAAACTTGGAATTTAAAATAGAATCCCGTTTGGAAGCAATCAATATCAAATCAAAACCAAACCCAATCACAAAAAAAATTGAAGAAATAAGTCAACAATCTAAAACCTACTTCTTCTAACTTTTTGAGGAAGATCAAGCGTCTGCTAAAGTTTTGAAGAATATACACAAGCTTTTAACTTTTTGCAGAAGGTCAACAATATAAATTATTAAATAAAACAATATGCAGAATTAAAGATTAAATTCAAATCGAAAATTTAGATGTTTACAAGTTGTTTGCGGAGAGAGAACTTTATTCTTGAAGGGATCAAGAAGATCTATCTAAGAACACATTTCCAATTGGTAAGCTCAAATAAAATGCGCACTTAAGCCTTCAAGGGTTCACATTCCCCTATATCTAAGATTTTTTCGATTAGAAAATTGTTTGCAGACAGCATGACGATTGTTTGTCACTCTTTAGAAAATCTTCCAATAAAATAAAAAATATGCGATTTTTACATTTTTATATGAATGCCGATTTTCAAAAGATTTTATTATAATTTATCTCCTACAATAGCATACAAATATTATGTAAAGTTTTCACAACAGTGTCGGATTGTGTCCCCCAAAGGTAAAAAATCATTCAAAAGTTCACATTTTGCTTTTATAAATATTTCACTACTTCGAACCTATAACCTATCTGTAGCGAAACGTTAGTTTTTTTACTCGAAATTTTTACCAAACGTTTTACTACGAAACTTCTTTCCTGCCTTTTTTTAAACACAATAGCATTTAATTGATATCTGAACTTTTGATTTCAGCTTCAGATTGTATATCCCCAAAAATGCGAGGAAGATTTCTTCAAAAGTTTACATTTCCCTTTTGTAAATATTTCCCTACTTCATAGAAAAATTTATCAGCTAAAGGCATCTTTTTTTTACTGAACAATTTTACCAAAATCTGGCAAGTATTCTGTTTTTAAGCGATTTAATAACAAAAAACCCTAAGTAGTTATTAATTATTTAAAATAGGTTCTCGCTGCACATCCGAGCTGAGTCAAAACAACTCTCCGTCCTTTCAAACTAACATAGTTTAGTTCGCCGAAAACTTAAATAAACCTTATCAATTAGTTTATAATAAAGTTATTCTTTCAATTTAAGACCAACATAAAAGCGTGTTGGTCCAAAACTTCCTCAATAAATTCCATTTTTTGTTTTCGAATATTTCTTTGCTGTCAAACACGTTCACAAAACCGTTTTGAGCCATAGCGTCCTGCTTTCAAACACAACAATTCTTCTCAAAAATTTATTGTAACTCAAATTCCTTTAACAAATAAACGCTCATTACAACGTCATCGTAACTCGTGCAACACCCTTTTTCCTACTTATATAAATAACTTGCTAATTTTTCCCTAACCTAACTTTCATTTCCCAAAAATTTTCGAGTTTATCTGCTAAATCTGGAATATGGCAGCTTCAATTTACACACTGATTGCATATTTATGTAGCCTCTTGGCTTTTCTTTCGCATTTTTTTTTTGGTTTGCGAAAAAATTGACTACGCTTTTCCTGGGGCATTTTCTTGGTAAATTGTGCACATGGGAACTGATTGATTTGCTGATCGAGCGACCAGCGTCTTGGCCACTTGATTTGTTGGCTCACTGCCTGCCTTGCACTATATTGGCCACAAAAACAACTCATGCAAACTGTATAAATAGATATTTGCAATATTTTTTGGCAATGACAAGTTGCATTTTACCGCATCGTCCGTTGTCGTCGTTGTCGAAGCAGTCGATGTTTCTTTATTTTTTTTTTGGTTTTTGGAAAAATTGGCGTACAATTTTGAAACTTGTTTGCAATTTTCTACATTTGGCTACAAATGCGGCAACATGTTTGACCAATCGTTTGGGTTGCTACTTTTTTTTTGCTGTAGCTGGTTGTTGCTATCATTAACGCTAAATTGTACCTTCAAAATCAATTTTTATTTATAAATTAAAAGATCTTTGCACATATCTCTAGAGTTGTTGGACAAGCGCATTATATGCAATTAAATAATAGACAGCTAAGGTGTCTCGAGTTTACTGCACGAAACAGCAAATTGGGAATAATAATTTAATATTGCTTGGGGTTTTTTTTTTTCATAAATTTTAACCAACTACACAAATGGTATTTGTAGCATACTAAGATAAAACTGGAAAAGCTAGAAACTTATAAAGTAGACGACGCACTTAGCAAAAATGATTGCAATATTTTCTGTTTTTTTCGACACCGACATAGAATTTCCTCGGCTTTGACGAAATTCCCATTTTTTTTAACCGAACGCTAAATTGTTTCCAAGTCACTTCCAACGATTTTGAAAATTCAAACTTCGTTTGGCAACAAACTTGCTCCAGTATTACCTATTCCACATCTTCTGACTTTTTCGGTCATTCTTTGTCTTTGGCACTGAAGTCACTACTTAAGAAGTATCGATACTCCTCTCTACATGACTTATCGGCTACAGCAACTTCCGCTTAAACTACAGCTGCACTTTTGTTCTCATTTCGACAGGAAAACAAAAATTCTCCCAAATCCCAATTAACACAAAATCGACACTAAAATCACCACTATGAAAGCGATATCAACGTTTTCTGCACTCCAAATCGCCGAAGCGTAATCACCAGAAACTATATTCTGCACTTTTCGTTTCATTAAGGCAGCAAATCCAAACTGCTCCAAATTCGTTTATTTACCACAAAAACCGATGCAATAAATCCCACCAAGTACAAGATTAAAGCTATTGCTGACATAAGACCCAAAATATGTGAAAATAAATTATAAAATCGAAACTTATTGATTTAATTTTCATAAAAAAATATGCCTAAAGTAGTCTTTCCATTAAAAGCTCAGCCCTTAAAACTATCGGAACGTTGTCTGAGCAAAACTGAAATTCCAATTTAAAATGACCCACTCTATATATCTTCAAAAAGATCCATAAACGCGGGAACTACTTTAACTTTAATAAATCCACTTTTCCAAAAAGCTGTTAAAAATATTGAGCGTTTCTTTTAGCAAAAGCGAAATTGTGTATAACTTTGATAAGTTCAAATTAAAAAGTGCCAAAAAAACTCGGCAACTTCTTTAAGTTTAATAAACCCTTCTTTTTAACTATTAAAAATATCGAACGTTTTTTTTTTTTTTTTTGGCAAAATTGAAATTTCAATTTGCAACGACCCACCCTTTATATCTGACAATCACTTTTGATAAGTCTACTGAAATCGTGGTAGTCAATATAAAATCAAAAAGTTTTAAAAACTTGGGAACTACTTTAAGCTTAATGAATCTACTTTTTCAAAAAGCTGTTTAATTTAGATCATAGGGCTAAAGATGGTCACAACTCACAGGTAAAACAAGCGGCCAACAAGCCTAAGATAAACTATATCAACAGATATCAGTACTGCGACAGCTGATATCGACACATCTACAGTTTTATTTTCATAAAAAAAAACCTTCAAAAGTTCTACACAACCAAGATAGATTCCGCACTTTCCGCATTCTTTGCAAAATCATATAAATGTCAAAATCAAACAGACGGACCCACTGATGAGGGTATTTATAATCATCTAACATATTACGCGTACGCTACGAAACAGGAAGCCACACCCTGTCAAAGGCGTTTGTCGCTCATTTTTGCGGTGAGTTCTGTCAATATTTAAAAATTAATTAAGATTCAACTAATGAAGCAAGGGCACTGGAGCGGCGACGCGCAATGCAACTATATCCAACAACTATTAAGGGCAGGGCATGGCCTAAACGTGGGCGGTCCTACGGTTAGTAGTGCTGCCAAAGGGTTTTGACAGGTTGAAATGCATAGATTTATGGCGCTGAATGGAGTGGGGGGGGGGTCGGCTGTGCTTAGAAGAAACCCGACAAACAGCTAAACGTTTGTCAAGTCGAGTAGCCCCAGTAATCGAAACATGCGCACCCATATCATTCAATATATTCTGCTCAGTTTTTATACGACTATTAATTGCGTTTGTTTTATGGCATTTATATAGATACAGATACACTCACAAAGATACAAACACTCACAGATACACACACACACACACACCAATACACATAAAGCCATATATCAATGGCTGCTTAAACCAATTAAAAATTAACAACTATATAGTATAGTTTACTTATAGATTATATTTGTGTACTCAACCAATCAGCTTAGCTTCACCCAACCGACGGCATTTTACGGTCTCTAGCGATTCTGCCATTGTTGACTTTATCGATAACAAAAGCAATAACAATCGTGCGCTACTGTTATCACTAGCCTGATAAGCAGTTAAGTAAACTCACCTAAAACGAGATAGAAATAAAGATTAGATTAGTTTTGTCTATAAAATGGCGTAGATAAACAGTTAAATATATATAAAACTAACAAACAATATATGTATTTCAAGTTAAGTCAAGCAATTTATGGCCGACAATTTTAAATTGGCCAAATCGTTGAAAGAGATGATGAATAATTATGCATATTTATTCAAGTAGATGACGTAGAAGAAGCAAAATTTAATTGGATGTATGCAAATGGTATAAATAAAAGTAGGTAAATAAATAAATGTATAGCCAATACATTGGGTGCGAAAAGTCATAACCCAACTGTGAGTTGAATGCAAGCATAAGCAGACAGATTTCTTTGGCTGATAAGTTTCAAAATTACACGCTAGAGGGCGTAAGCAAAATATTTGGTAAGTCCAAGGGTTGGTCAGTGAAATACAAATTTTCCTCAAAATTAAAAAATAATATTTATGTAGTAAGAAAGGAAATATGTCAATATTGAATAACATAGCCAACAACACGTGGTATTCCAAAGCGGTCCTTCATCTAAGTTTTAAGCCCACCCGACGCTGCTTAATTTCGGTGATCGGACGAAAACCTATATATTCTGTGAATGAATGCATTCATACATTGGTTCTCGTCCGATCGCTGAACATAATGGTTTTCGTGTGATCACGGAACAAATCGGTTCTCGTGCGAAAATTAACAGATCGGTTCTCGTGCGATCGCCGATCAGATTTCGACTTCGTAATCAAAGTTGTAAATAAATAAGTGCTTACTTAATTTGTTATTAATTTATAAAAGGATTACAGTAATATCGTAATCATATTAAGTAAATGTAGCAATTTGATAAAAATTCCGCCGTAGGCAGATTGCCCGATAAAGTTTCACTAAAATGGCTATATGTATATCTATGTATATGACTTCAAGCTTTTATTGTATTTTTCGTATCATCGTCGTAAACAGATAAAGCATGCGCTTTAGAGGTCTTAAATAGATTGATATTGAAAGGGAAGTAAAAAATATCAACTGTATAGGGAATCATTTTCTTGATGTCTACAGCTATTGCAGTTACTGAAATTTATTATAATTAACAAATCAATGAAAATATTCAACAAGCTACAAGTTTTTAGGGACTCACGCTCTGAAAAGCCTTTTTCGAACAGTTAAGTAGGTCAAACATGGGAATATTGAAACCTCTGCTGGCAGGCAGCCCATTTAAAAATAAATGCTGCGCGGAAAAGTTCCATTCATTCTATTCAAGAAAATCTTATTCAAACAATAACTTTCCAAATAGTGCACCAGACTATCCACAATATTGTATCACGTTTAAAATGAAAAAAAAAATAGTTTGAAGATATTATAAACTAGGTTCTAGAGACTAACGCGCTGGAAAGCCTTTTCTCCGTGCTTGGAACATTTAATATAGGAACATTCAAACTTCTACTAGCAGTCAGATCATGTGCGAATCAAATTAAATGCTGCGCGGAAAGATTTGATGCTTTGTCTTCAAAAAAAAAACCTTGTTCAGACATTAAGTTTGTTCAGCATTCAAATTAACAGTCACTACCCAAAAATTACCACAAAACATAGAAAAGTGATTTCATTTCATACAAAAACACACATTCCAAGAGTAATCAAGGCTAAAATCTTTTCAAATATTTGGCAAAAAATTATTGCTTTCCCTTACAATATATTGTACATTCCTGTAGCACAACTTAACGCTTTCCGCTTGATGCAGGCATAACATCATGTTCCAAAAGTATGCACTTGCGTTGTATCCGTAAAAATAATAACCAATCCCTCCGAGAAAAAAAAAAGAAAATACTGAAATTCTCTCATTTCAACCAACTGTAAGTAGTTTTTCAATGCCCAATCAAGCAAATATTTAAACATTTGTATAACAATGAAATAATTCATTTGCTTGCATTTGCACTTGGAGCAAAAAGCGTTTTGCAAAATTCGTACATATTTTATAAGAAATAATTCAAATTTCCGCCAAAAGCACACACTGACAGCCCCAGCCGTAGTGCTCTCCGGCTGTGAATTTTCAAAAAACCATATTATATTTTTTTTCTTCTCCGACTTTTCGGCGTTTTTCCTAGCATTTTGGGTAATAAACAGACAGCGAGCAGCACCCAGCAGCAAAAGTCAAAAATGCCAGCGAAAATTTGCTTGCTGATGGAAAACAGCTTGTTGTAGGAATAAGAATAATTTTCACTTGTTTACACATCGGCGGGCCCAATACGCAATGCATAATAGAATTTTTCCCTCTACTTCTCTTGCCCAATTTGCTGCTTGTGCTTTTCCCACAAAACGAAAACAAAATGGCCACAGGCCTCTGGGCTCATAAATTTGTGCATTAAAATGAATCTATAATAAAAATTAATTGCCAAAATGTGGCAAAAATCCAGCAACAGAACGCAGCAACAGTTGCAAGTTGTTTGTTGCATTTAACTGATACGGCGCTGCTGGCCGAAAATCGGCCAACACAAAGACCCTAAACAAGTAGCCAACCGCATAAACCACTTGAGAATTGTTTATAACCTTAAAACAGAAAAAAAAAAAAAAAAACAACCAAATCATAGTAAAGGTCATGAACCCTGCGGTTTGCTTCTATTCGGGTCTTTGTATCTCCAATTCTTTGTATGTTAAATTTGTATTTCGGTTTCATTTTTTGTTTTTTCGTTCTCCATTCTATGCTGCGTCTGCGGTGGCGTTGGCAACAACAACCACAGCAAGATTGTCCCTGTCTGTGTGTGTCTACACATCCATGGTCTGTTTATGTTCCACACACGTAGCGCAAAGGGTATATACACTAGGTAGGGTCTATGGCAGCATTGCCAGTCGCTTGATCGGGTCGGTCATATTATAAAGCGGAAAAGTCATTCGGCAGACATCAGACTCCAGAAATAAACAGACTTGGCAACAAATGAGGCAACGACGTGGCGCGTTTACATTGCACTGGGGCATGACAGAAAATTTCGTCTTGTAAATAGTTCTATTTATAGTTGAATAGCCGAAAAAATAAAAACACCAAATAAAATCTCACACATAACCAAATGCAAAAGGCTCTGGCCAAATCGTTGAAAAATGCTGTTTTTGATTTATCAGCGTTACTGGATTTATGGGAAATTCTGTATTATTGGTAAAAAGAATTCCCAGTAGAGGCATTCTGATGTATTGGAATTTTTACTTATCTGAGTTTTTAGTTTTAAAATGCAAATGTGTATGCTTTCGATTTTATTTTATTTTTTTTTTTCATTAATTTTTTTATGGTATTTTTTATGTTTAGAAAAATTTTTAAAAGTATGACAAAGTTCCAGGAAGTCAATACAGTATTTGGTTTAGGAAAAAATCTTGAACTTTGAAGAGTAGTTCGTCAAAGGAATACACACAAAAAAATTTTGTGAATATATCGTTGTTTACTGACGGCATGCAGCATTACGAATGTATACACCTGGAGAGTTCGAGAGATAAATTCTTCGCAAAATCTTCAGTCCCAATCAGATTGGAACGATTGTATCGTTCGAACGAACCATGTGGTCCAATGAAAAAGCTTTACGCAGGAAAACGAAGAGCACGACCTAAGCTCCGAAGGCAAAGCCAAGTGAAAAAGAAGCTATCTTCCCTTAGAGTGACCAACTGAAGAAGACGCACATAAAACAGCTGCGACTGGCGAGAGCTAGTGACATCGAACGTAAGCCAATAACGGGTTGTAATTGCCAACAAAAGTAAGTTATATTTCCAATATTTCTACAATTCTAGCGGCACAACATAATCCTAACGCTTTTTTAAGGGAGAATTACGTTGTTTTTAGAAAACCTGTTTTTGTGAGAAGGGTAGAAAGACACTCAACAAACAAAAAAACGACGCACAAAAACAGCAGCCCCAAAAATCCCCACAATAGCTGATCAACCAAGCCGTACTCCCAAGTTCTAAATTAAAGAACACCCAAAGCTTTTATCAATACTTAAGGATCTCTTTCAGTTTAAGCTCTGTAGCGCGTAACGGAAATGGATCACACCAAATATTTAACAAACACTTTCAGCTTAATCTTCGCGTTTCCGCAGCACGTAGAAGAATTCAAAAAATTAATCTCTGCAGATAAGGAGTATATTATACTAGACGCATATGTTTGCGGGTAAAATTATTTACAGTTTCTATTAAATAAACTTTTCTTTTTTAATTTAAATTTGTGCCACTTGACCATGGTCATCGCTTCAAAGGCATGGAGCATGCAGATATACTTGTTACTAGCTGTTCAAAGAGAACGGGGCCCTACAAACGGCATTTATTAATAGAGATTTTCTTAAGTAACTAGAGTCTATTTGCTAGCTTTATTACAGCCTATATTATTATGTTGAAATAGCTCAAATAAATAAGCTCAAAAGCTGTCGAATAAATAAATAATCGCTTATATGCAAATTCTATGGATCTAATTATTAGAGTACAGGATAAAGTTTAAGGCATAATATCATATTACATACCAAAAATCGCTTGTATGCAAATATTATTTGTTCTGCCAAGACAATAAGTAGTGGAAAAAAACAACCATTTGACCCACAAGGAATCCACAAAAATGTTCTTAGGCAAGTATGAAATCCACTTTACCAAATATACGACAAAGTTCGAGGTATATCATTCGAAGCGTATGCCATAATGCAGAAAAATCGCTTGTATGCAAATGTTGCTAAACAAATGCTAAAATGATAGAAATAAGTACAACCTTTGCCAAATGGACCATGATCATGTGACCCAAAATTAACAAATGAAGAAAAAGTTGTCTTAATGCAAATGTTATTTAAAATTCATTCTACAAACTATAGACACTTTACAATTAAATTGTACAACTGCTGTGTTTTTGAAAAATATGAAACTACTGCCTGTTACACTTTTTTTAAACAAATAATTCTTTAGTTGAAGAAGAAAAAACGCTGGTATGCAAATTTTGCAAAGTAAATGCTGAAATAAACGGACTTCGTAGTGCGAACAACATTTTTCATTTGATCCACAATAAGCAAAAGAAGAAAAATTGCACTTATGCAAATGTTTTTTAAAAATCTACTGTATAGATATAGAGCGTATTCCATAATGCAGAAAAAATCGCTTGTATGTAAATGTTACAGATAAATGCTGTGAGAATAGGAACATGTAGTGAGAATAACCTTTCCATTTGACCCACAATGAACAAATGAAGAAAAAAATTTTCTGTATTCAATCCAAAATCCACTAAAAGATAGAAAGTTTTCTTATAAGTTGCCTAACTTGAAATATTATTACTATTATTGATATTTTTTGAACAATAATTATTAAGTTAAAGAAGACAATTTTGCGGAACAAATGCTGAAATAAAAAAAAACTAAGTAGTGAGAACAACCTTTTTAAAAAATTGTATAACTGTTGCACTTAAAAAATAGCAATAACATGGAAAGTTTGAAACTACCACCTATTATACTTTTTTTAAAACAAAAAATTATTTAGTTTAAGAAGAAAAATCGCTGGCATGCAAATTTTATCAAAATACATAGAAAAATGTCTGCTCGTTAAATCGTATAAGGTAGCAACTTTTTGGAACTACGATAAAGTCGGTAAATCATTTGCACATTTTCGCCTTTGTAGCGATGACAGCATAGTCAAGGGGCATAAATTTATTAATTTTATTTTTAATTTATTCCCAAGATATTTGCAAAAAATGCGCTAAACAATTTTACTGCTCACTAGGTCTTGACAAATCCGCTCCATCAAAGAGTACTTTGTTGAAGAAATATTCATAAACAAGAGTTCTAAGGGGCAGCTGGTTACCTAAAGTGGTGCCACTTCAAAGTTGCTGCAGCAATTCTTGGACGGCCTATAACTATAACAACTTGCTGTTGTACCCAAGAATGCCACAATAAATGAAGTACCTCTACTTGTTTACATTGTCGTCCGATGCTGTCAAGTTGCAGTTGTCCAAGTGAAAGTTGTCTGCCCCATTTGGGGGCAAACTGGTGCACAACAACAACGCCAACGCCAGCATCGACGAGCGTACCCAGTAGCTGGCACTTAAGCTCTTCTGATTCGTGCTTATGTCATGTTTTGTCAAGTTTTATCAATTCATTTTCCTATATGTTATGTTAGGCTTTTCATGTTTTAAATGTTTTTTGCTATAATTAGCCAAAAAGCTTAACTTGTTAATGTCTCTATTTGGCTTTTGATATTAATTTAATAACGTACAAATCGTCAAAGACCAAATGTGGGAGAATGTCTTTTGACTGACTGGGCTGACGACAACTATGCAACAAGTTACTTGTCGCAGACACACCACAAACTTATCTCATATAAAGCTCATATATATGTAGGATAGATACACTTAAAGAGTTGTATTTGTGCATTTCGAAATAAGTGAGCGCAAAAGAAGGGCAAAACCACAAAAAAGATATAAGAGCCCAGAGACAAGGAAAACTGTAGGCGTACAAAGACCAACAGCAACAACCACTGCGAGTCTGAGCAAATTAAGCGCTCGAAATGGGCCACGCATGAAATTATATATGCCTCGACTCAACATATATATAAACATTTTTATGTTCACATATATACAGTTGTTTTGCGCATATAGTCAGGTAACTTAAGGTAGCAACGACATTAACATGTCACTTGATCGTGCCTCGCAGAGTTTCCCCTACTTTTGGCCTTTTACTTTGGCTTATAATTAAATTTTTCTGATTATCGCTCATACGCAACGTGACACACGACGTGCAAAGTGCGGCAACAACAGCAACAACAACAAATTTATTACCATGTTGCATGGCCCTCTACCATATGGAAATACCCACACACATAGTTTTATTAATATATAGATATATATATACATATGTATAGGAGACAATACATAAAGAGCGTCTATAAATTTATTATAAACCTTTCCACTGACTTAAACTGCCTACCACTTGTCCACCTACCCAAAACTTATACAGCGCTCAATTCGAAACAACTTAAGCTCGACAAGGTGGTACTTGATTAACTATGGAATGGAATGGGCAAGCGCTATATATAGCGCTGGTACAGTAGGCACCCAATATGACGGTATACTGCGAACAATACTGTTCCGAATTGATTGACAACGATTCAACGACTGCTTACTTGTATAAAGTAATCTGATTTATCCCAGTGTTGGAACTGACTTCTAAGTCGTAACCTTACTTCGAACTCTATGTGTATCAAAGTTCGTAAGTGAACAGCCAATAATAAGAGGGGATCACTGCATCACGCCAGAAATCTTATATCAAAGTACTCCCAGTGTTGGCTTTCAAATGAGTTTTAAGACGTAGCCTAACTTCCACCTCTATGCGTATCTTGAAGTAAATATCCAATAATTGGGGTGGTTCAGTGTACGCCTGAAATCATAGAACTAGAGTTAGATCGAATTACCAACAGGATTTGGAACATAGCTGTACTTCGAAATCGATGTGTATCAAAGTTTGTAAATAAATATGCAGGGCTCAGATTACAATCTTAGAATTTTAAGAAATATAACAAAGTACTATCAATTTAATTATCCGAAAGTTAAATTCAAAATGAGTTTTATGTCGTAGACTTACTTCGAACTCTTGGTGAATCAAAATACGTAAGTGAATATTCGGGTATCAGTGCACGCATAATTTCTTAGTAGTTGAAGAAGTATATCAAAGTACTACCACCTTACTTCTAAGTTCGTAGGGCTCACTGCAAGCCCGAAATCTTTGAATTTCTAGAAGTATATCTATCGAAAGTACCAGCATATTAGTGTACGATTCAACTCCCTAACTTCAAACTCTATGTCTATCGAAGTTCGTTAATGAGCATCCAATAAGAGGGGATCACTGAATCCCGTCTGAAATCTTAAAAGTTTGCGAAATATGTCAAAGTACTGACATCTTAGTTATCCCAAAGTTGGATTCAAAATGAGTTTTATGAAGTAACCTTACTTCTAACTCTATGTGCGTCGAAGTTTAAAGGCGAACAGCCAATAATTATGGACATCACTGTACGCCTAAAATCTAAGTAGTTCTAGAAGTATCATCATCTTAGTTATCTCAGTGTTTGATTCAAAATTAGTTTTGGGACGTATTGTTGTGCATCAAAGTTCGTACATAAATATGCAATTAGGGCGCACGGATTATGCCTGAAATTTTAGAAATTTGATAAGTACATCGTAGTACCACCATCTTAATACTGCATGAAATCATTGAAGTGAAGTCCGACTCTCTAAAACCCTCTAAACAAGAATCTTGTTTATTTCAAGCATACAAAGCTTCTTTAAAAGACTGAGCTAAGGGGCTACTAATCTCACTCAGGGGCGCTTAAAAAGAGTATTACGCTGAAAACCCCAAAAAAATTTCTATAATGTATGAAATCATTACATCCAAGTCCCACTGTGGGTAAAACCCTTTAAGAGAAGCAAGCATCTTGTTTGTTCCAAGAAAAAGTTTCTTTGACAGGCTGTACCTGGTTGCTGCCAAACAAAGCGTCCAGTTATTAGCTTAGAGAGGCTTAAAAAGAGTATTACGCTGAAAACCCAAGAAAGTTTATATCTTATGAGAACTTAGGCGGAAATATTTTGATGTAGTTCCTAGAAGCTATAACAATTTGAGGGTTACACACCCATGGACCATTAAATCCATACATATTGCAACAGAGATTTCTTTGTAAACCTGGGGAAGATTACTAAAACGCATCTTGAACGAAAGTTAATTTTCATCATCAATCTAGGAACATTGCGATGGTGATTTCTGTGTAATCAAGTTGTGTTTCTTCTATTGAAACATAGAGTGTTTGCTCGTCATTTACTTTAATTTTAAACACAACGAAGCATTCTTTCTGCGAAAGTGACACTAAAAGGGCAAATTCATAATATGGGAACATCAAGAGTCAACGTTAGAGTATACTGCCCCTACTACCATACATTGTTAATTTCTGCATCTTATTGTATATGTCTCAAATAAAAATGTCTTCTTTACATTTATTGTTTTGCATTATTCTATATCAAGAAACTTATTTAAGGATCACCCACCAAAGTTTGTGGTACCGAAAGTGTACAAAAATAAAGATGCACTGCGTAGAAAAAAAAGCCTCTCATTTAATGTTGTGGAAATAGGACTTTATCAGGAAAGATCATAAAATATAAAAAACAAAAATTGAAAGGGTTTGAGAATGCAGAAGTTAATATAGATAAATTGTCCTTTCATTTCCGTTTGGAATAGATTTGGGAAGAAGAAACTATCCATACTTCTTTCTGCACATAAGCTTTTAAAACGATATTTGAATGTAAGAACCCTTGCAATGTAATATCTGTTAATTCATAAATCGTTGACGATTAAGAGATGATTATAATTTTGCAATAAAAACACAGTTTCTTTGACTGAAATCTTTAAGAATATCAAAATAATTGGTGCTGCCCAAGAGTAAAATATTTGCAAGGCAATACCAATGTCATCGTTGTCACAATCGTACGCTTCAAATAGGCGTCTATTACAATTTTAATTTAATATAATGGTTTCTGGCTTTTTTTTTTAAGTTCGCCTTAACTAAACTCACAAAGTATAAGAAAATTTCGCAATGGGATTTCAAGACAGACACATTACGTACACACAGTTTGACCTTGTCTATTTGTGCTTGTGAATTATAAGCCGCATTCCTTAAATTTACTTAAATTTATTATTGCTTTGAGTAATTTAGAACTATAATATGCTACTTTAAAAGTTTTAACTTAGTTCGACTAACGAAACTTTGCTGCCTTTATTTTACAGTCTTTATGCAAATTCCTTAGCATTCTTGGCTACGAAGACTCATTATTTGTGCAAACTTGTAGCTCCCCAGCAGCGTCATACATCATCTAAGAAAAAGTATTACTTTGTTGTCGCTTAAACAAACCTAAAAGCAATGTTTCTAGTAGCTACACAAAAAAGTACAGAATTAAGCAACTCGTTTGGAACAAAAAAAAAAAGAAAGATATAATATACTATAAATAATATGTTTAAAAAGTCTGTCGCCGATATATTTGTTTTTGGTTTTTTATGTGTTTTTTCTCTTTTAATTTTATTGCGTTGTCTCAGATTTATTATGATTTTTATTTATTTATTTATTGTAATTTTTTTAGTTGCTCTTTTTTTATGGGTTCCCCAGCTAATACTCTTGTAGATTTGTGTAGTTTCTTTTTTTTCGTTGTTGTTTTTGTGTTGTTGTGTGCAACTTGTTCTTAACACCTTTGAGCGCCCACGTTTGAAATTATTTTTAGTAGTTGCGACCGACCACATCAAGTCACCGGCTACAATGAAGGCGACGACGCCGCCTTGTCAATGTGCCACTTTTTCATCTGTTTTTATACGAAGATTTACTATCTCTCTTGCACTTTATTGTGCTCTCTGTCACTGAATCTCCTACTATTACTTGGGCTCTTTCACTCTGCTCAGTCTATGACAAAATACGAGCGGAATTCTTGTGTGGGTTTTGGTTTTATTTCAGTTAAGGCGTCAAAAAAACCGGAAAAGCCTACATGAATTCAATAATAACTAAGTCCAAGGTATTTGACGGTCTGTCTGTATGTCGTTTTGTACGCTGGATTGTCGTGTCTTGCACATTTTAGAAAATGCAAGTGGAAATTGTCAATGACATTCGCCCAGTTGTTACCAATAGATAAGAGCCACAGCGAATGTCCTTGGGCACGAGCCAATGTGGGTAGCTGTACATAAGAAACAACTTAAGCATGAGAAGTGAGAGGTGTTCGCCATAGCATGGTAACAGCAGGAAATTGTTAGAAAAGTGAAAGAATTTGTTGTTGTTGAGTTTAATTTCAGATTTTTGCAGTATGTGCAACGAAAGTTGTGTTTTAATCTGTTAGAATTGGTATTTGTTGGTTTTCTTCTTACATATTTAGTCACTATCTTTGATTATTTTACTTTGGCAATGTTTTTTTGTGCTTTACTTTTATCATCTCGTTTTTATTTTTCATCAAATGGATTTCTTCTAACACATTTGGTCATCATCTGCCATTATTGTATTCTGGCAACGATTTGTATGTTCTTTGAACATCTCACATTTATTCATCATCATCTCAATTTTAATTTTTATCAACTGTGTGTTGTCCTCATTATCTATTGTTCTTTTTCAATAACTGTTGGTAGTTGTTGCTTTTTTTTTATTTGATTTACTTTTTATCCATTGTTCCTTGTAGCATTTCATATTTTTCTTTGTTTATTTGTCCACTTTCGTTATTCTATGCATCATCTTTTTTCTGTTGCCTCTATTATCTTCTTTTTTTGTATTTACTTCCTTTTGTGACAGTTTTCTCTTTTATCATTTCAGATTATTTTTCCATCATCTCGAATTATATTTGCTTTTCCAACACTTTTTCTATTGGTTTTTATAATCTTTTTCGAGGACTAAATTTCTGTCTTTATTCTTTATGAATTCAAAAGAGCCACTGAAAACCTATAAATGAGCTGTTTTATTCTTATTGGAATAAGATACAAAAAATTATACCCTTCCATGTAAAGCAATTATTTTTCTTTTTTGTCATCTCAAACTATTTATTCATCATCTCGAATTATTTTTGCTTTATCTCTGCTAGAATAAGTATTTTATGGTTAATTCCAATAATGTTTTTTTTTCAATTGAATTCTTAAAGAGATATGAGTCAGTGAAAACCTAGGAAATATAACAAAAAATATACCATTCCATGTAAAGCAAAATACAATTCTTAATTACACTTAGAATATTATATGAACTTTATATTTGTAATTCAAGAAGTATACAGAAAAAGTCTGAGCTAGAAAACCATACGCGTGTGTATATGCGTAAACTTATGTGAAACATTATCGGATATGACTAAGTTTTCAAGTTTGAAAAGTTGTTTAGGTTTGGAATCAATGAATCAGTAGTGTGATTTAATTTGTGTGTGTAAATGATAAACAGAACCCTGCAATAATTCTCCTATAATTATCTTAAACTAGCAGAATTTTATTTGTTACTTAGAAAAATGCCCAAGTTTGGTATAACTTTAAAGCTGCCTTCAAGCGTGGGAGCTAAAAAAAAAAATCTGTTTTTTATACAATCCCCAAAGTACCCTTAGCAATAAATTATTACAACCATAAGTATGTAAATTTATGTGATAAGATTTGAAGATTTTGTTTTACTCATTTCGAAAGCACGATGACTCAGTCAAAGTTCAAACGTTTAAATTATGCATTTTCATGTGTGGGTGTTTTATATGGAAATCTGCTTTGACCCCTCCTAACTTTAAAAGACAAGCGCACATTTGTTGCCTTCAATTAGCTTTTCCTTGAAAAAAAAAAACAAAATATGCGCACCATTATTATTTATTTTGTACAAGTTCCTAAGCAACTTTGGAATGCCGAAACTTTTTCACTCACTCACTCGCTCACATGGTATGGCAATTACGTCATTTCGGCACGTTATTCGATATCCAGCTGCAGGTTCAAAACAATTTTCAAAATAGCAACAAAAACCAAACATCAGATACAATAATTTGACAAAAATAGTCAAAGTATAGAAGGAAAAATCCAAAATTGAAATTGAAACAACGCGTATAAAAAAATATTATATGGAATGCGCGTAATTAAAACATTTTTCACATGATCGTTTCGAAGTGTCTTGTTTTGTTTTTTTTTTTTTTGCGCTCTTGTCATTGGCAAATTTTATTTGCGAAGCAATCGAGCTATAAACGCATTACAAACTGCTTGGGAATTTTTTATAAAAGTGAAGCTTGTTTTTGTTAATTAAATAATTAGGTATTAAGTGGCCTATAGTACTTGGTTGGGTGAAGTGCAGCCAATGTAATACAAAGTCGTTACTTGTCAGATATGCCTCGCTTGCCTTTGAACTAGCTTTTCTCCTTATCTCAATTTTAAGATTTCCAGAATTTTCTGATTTCTTCGATTAGCTAATACTTCTATTTTTTCGATTCTTTCTAGCATGCTCAGGTTTCACCAACCCAATTCTGGTTGACGAACGTTTAGTACTTTGTGTTCGTATAAAGATCATGCAGATTTCTGTTATCTATTCTACATAGGCAATAGGCCTTTAGTACAAAATAACCAGGAACAATAAACAAGACTGCCAAAAATCCAGAAGCTTCAATATGTCCATAAAAAGCCGCATTGGCAGTCGTTCGAAACACCCACACCCGAAAGAAAACGTAAGAGAGCCCCAAAGTTACCTCAAGTATGATCAGTGTGACCAAAATAGTCCAACTGTCTGAACACCTAAATGTACATAAGAGATGATAAAGGTCCTACTATCTTAACACCTAAATGTTTATAAGAGATGATAAAATCTGATGCAAATAACTTTTCGAAAAAATCTTGTTTTCAGAGGAGAAACAATAGAAGTCTTCGATAAGGGGTTGTAATGCCCAATTAACGAAAGCGAGGAGTGTTTTAAGAGCTTATATCTGATTCTTTTGCAGAAAAGTGGTAGAGAAAATTCCAAAAACATCCACGTCCGACTACAGTTTTAAGAAAAAACTTTTACACGAGACTCTCAGATATCTCAAGTTTGTTTTACGAATTTAGAGCTATCTTAGGTGACCCTAGCCTAACTGCAAGTAAATACAGATAAAAAAGCAACTTTCTCTCAAGCCTTCTTAAAGTGCATAAGTCTTAAAAATTAATACACCTAACTTTTTATAAAAAAGTTAGAGTCTTAAATAATGGTATAGTACTTACAAATTGACCTTATTCAAACATGTCAGATTAATCTACTGAATTAGCTTACCTGAAAAGAAAAGAGTGAGAAATTTATTGTTAAAAAGAGCATATAATTATGTAAAGTAAATCAAAATGTTGTATTCTGTACGTCGTTCTAACTGAAAAGTCCCGCTCAATTTAGTTTTAAATTTCATAGACAATTTTGTCAAGCTGGAACTAGAGTTCTTAACTGAAATCTAGAAATGACAAAAGAAAACACTTTTAAACAACAATATTCTCTACAAACGTTCGCACATTTCTTTATCATTAATACTCTGGAATAGTTTCGGTTTCTCGTTTCTTTGCCGAAATAATATTCTATAAATGTTGCCGCTAGAAGGGTTTCTTACAAACAAACTAATATCACTATAGGTACAGATCTAAGCTTTCAAAATGTTGTCTTAATTTTCATTTTACACTTTTTTCAAATAGTATTCAAAAAGATGCAAGTCCTTGGTTCGAGAAGCGTTGAAAGTTATGGAAATCGCCTTAATCGACTTTGGACCCATTTTCAAACCAAAGTAGAAACTTAAGAGAATTTCTACATATGAATATGTGCAGAATATCTTTATCAGCTAAATATGATAAACTTTGAAAATTTTAGCTTTTTTCCACAATATAAGGAAGTTTTTTTTAATAGAAGAGAGTTTCAACAGACAAAAATTTTCATATATTTTAAGCTATTTCATAACAAGCTTAACTGCACTTTTTCAAATAATATCTAAAAAGATACAAATCTTTAGTCTGCGTCTTTAGTATTTAAGAAAACCCAGAATTCACTATTGAACTACAATCATTGTACACAAAAATCTTTTTTAAAATAATTATAAATTAATCCATAAAGCGTATGGAAAATTCGATATGCCACAAGCTCTACATATGCTTCTGTTGTTGTTTTTTGTCGCCCCTCCCACTGAGGCACGCGACTACCAGCAGCTAAACGGCAAACGACGGCAAGGGAGCAGTGAGGAGTACCCTGGCATAGCCATGTGGCAACATGCCGCCATAAAATTAAACAATTGCTTTAATATGCGTTATACAACAACAACAACAACGATGACTACGACGACAACCAGTTGAAGAAGCAGCAGAGGAACCAACCACCACCACCACCACCAAAAGCGTAGCCGAACACAAATTGAACTAAACAATTTGATAAGAGGAGCATTCATTTCGTACATACAGAGAGCGTCCACTTATAAGACAAACGCTTGAAGATCGTATGCTTTGAAGTTGTTTTGGGAAATTTGCGCATATAGCGGAGCCAAAGCAAGCAGAGCACACCATATGGTCTCGTCGCTTGACTTTCTGACTCCAAAACACGCGGCGAGTCTCGAGTCTGGCATGCCACTTGAGCAAGTGAATCACTCTTATTGTGCAACGTCTGCCTGCTATTTAATGCTATTCGATTTTTATCGTTAATCAATTAAATTTTTCAATTGCAGTTGCTGAAATCCCTCGTGCAACTCCTCTACCTCTGCCAGGGTTGCCTACACACTTGAAGCGTGTGAAATGCGGGCGCGCTTTAGGCGGCATAAAGTCGTCGCTCGACGCACCCCCAAAAACGCAAAATAATCCAAACAATTCGACAAACAAAAATAAAAACAGTAGCTGCAATACAATATTGACAACGGCATTGACAATAATTACAAGAAAAAATAACAACAATTACTATGTTACCACAAAAAGATATACATTTCGAAATATTATATAAAACAATAAATAATCTCTTTTGTGCGCGCATAAAAATCGCTACGAAAAAGATTTAAAAATAATTGTTAAATAATAAAAATAGTCATAATAGATGACAGCACGCTTGTAGGCATCAATAATTCTTTTTTTTATGTTAAAAATAAATGTAATTGTTATTTAATTATAGAAAACAGTTGTAATCAGAGTGGGACGCTTTAAATTGGCAGACTCTGGGATGCTCTTATGTATATTTTGGGCTGTAGTAAAATATACTTTTCGGTATCTGGGTTGCGAAAGACCCTTTCGTACTTTTTCGGTGTAGGAGTCTACGCAAAAAAAAATCTCATTGACCGAATTTTCAACTACGAATCGCAACAAAATCGACTTCTGAAGCGGTTGGTGACTGGCGATGAAAAGTAAATTGAATGAAAGTAAATTAATACGCGGTGAGCCGGCGGAAATCGGTGACCAAATCAGGCTTAATGACCAGGTAGATTTTGTTGTGTTTATGGTGGGATTGGCTGGGAATTCTCTACTATGATCCGCTACCATACGATAAAACTCTTAACTTGGAACTCACTGTACTATCAACAATTAAAGAGACAACAATAATGTCTGAAGGCAGAAATCACCCTGTTCAATCAGGACAACGTCAGGCCACACACATCGATAGTAATTCAGCAGAAGCTACGGGAGCTTGGTTGGGAGGTTCTTATGCATCTAACTTGTCCATGGCGAACAATTTTGCTGGTGAAAAATACGCTTCAATAGAGTCTTGTGAAAATCAAATACCTTCGCTTCGAATGGCCTACCCTGCATTTTCTGGCATAACTACGCACATTTCTTATAACTTCATTAGCCAAAGCAAAGATATCGTATTTTCTATCCAAACTCAAAAATTTTATTGAGCAAAATAAACTTAGAGATTTTATGTAGCCAATGCTAAAGAGACAGACTTTTTTATAGCAAAATGAAGCTAACTTTTTATGCCAATCATTTGGTAATAGATTTTATGAGTTTTATTCCAGTATTCTATTGCCCAGTAACCTAATTCACAGACACTTAATGTTTGCAGTGTATTGAAAACGCTAAGCAACTCCCAACGTTTGGTAAAAAAAAAACGCCACAGACATTTGAAAAGAAATCAGCTTACACATATACGCCACACAAGTCTCGAAATGACAAACACAAAAATATATATTATTTTCTTGTGGCTTTATGCGTCATGACTGCTCATATGGCATAAAGATACACTCAAACACACACACACAAGCGCAGAAATCTACGTCAGATACATTTGTAGATAAAAAACTCATATAAAGCGACACAATGTATTATGGCAGACTGTGCGCTAGATTAAGCGTACACAACGTTTGAGATACTTTGGCTTTTTGCTTGTATCTACTTCTGGTCTGTTGCGGCTGCTGCTGCTGCTGGCTCATCATCATAAATGTTATTGTAGTCATTATCAACAACATCATCTTCATCATCATCAGCAGCAACAAGTTTGGCAGCGTCATCGATGCTGTTTTATGCATTAACAAGATCAGTGTCATTTGAGACAATTTAACAACATAAAAAAAAAAACTTAATCTAACATGCAAATGTTGCACAATATTCAATTAAACACTGCCAAGCTTTGACATTCAACAAAGTAGATACAAATGTATCTTTTACACAGTAATCAACTAGACAGTAACAAGTGGCTTTTGGCAAACACTTCAAACAGTCGGACGGACTCGAGCGCAGTATCAAAGAGTTACAAATGTATCTTTGGCTACACTTGAAAATCCCGGACTTGCCAAGATAAATGTGAGCAAAGAAATTCATTGCTAACTTAAGAGTATAATTGAAGAAACTATCGTGCAAACATATCGCTTGCTGAATCGAACACAGAATATTGAGTAAGAATTATAGAGAATAAGTAAAGGAGAATACAATTATTTTTTTTGTAACTCAAGAACTGCGTAACTTGCGCTGAAGCAATTCTGTTCTTATTTTGCTTAGACTAATATTAGAGCCATACACCCGTTCACTTAGCGTCAATAGAAAAAACGCATTGTGTACCTAACAAATACATTAAGTTAGATTTTTGTATAAAGAAAAATCTTAAATATACAAATGTATCTTTTAAGATGAATCAAAGAAAATGTAAATAGCTAAATTATAGCAATCAAGATGTCGATGAAAGATCTTTTATGAAATAAGATAGAGTAGCACATGTAAAATAAGAAATTTGACTCACAAATTACTTCTACTTTGAACGATGACAATTATAACTTCTATATCGCATTTTAAGCTTGAAACGTATTTACCGCAGTTACAGGAAACATAAAAGATACAAATCGCTAAGTGAAAACATGCATATAAATAAAGTAGATTACACAAACATAAATGATTTGAAGCAGACATAAAGACACAAGTTTGATAAAAATTTAACTTAACGAAGCTATAAAGATAAATTTCTATCTATTAACTATAAAAATTAGCAGAAACAGTTGCAGGTCTATGTTTAAACTACTTTAAGAGTTTTATGAATATTTATTTCGAGACGCATGATGACTCTTTAGCGTTTTAGATTGAAAAAGCAATGAAAGCTGCCCGATCGTACAAATCCATTTTAAAACCAATATGAACCTATGGAATTCAGCTTATGGCTATTGCAAGTTCCACCAAGCGTTACATCTGACATTGCCTTCAAAACAAAACCTTCGGGATAGACTCGGGCGTCCTTCTATGAGATGGCATAATAATATATAACTGTTCACAACCAGCTGGGTGTTCCTTGGGTCCAAGAAGTAATAAGGAAGGCCAGCTGTGTGTATCTACATCGAGAATCTGCACAACCACCCTGCTAGACAACAGCCAGCTCATAAGAAGACTCTGAAGAGTCTGAGCACACTGAGCTCCACCCAAACCATGGCAACATAACTATTCTCGAGCTGGGCATTCTCTGGTCCAATAAGTGAGCTCAAAGGCCGGCACCAAGTGCACCAAGAGTCTGCACAACCACTAGAATCTGCTGGCCATCAGCCTGCTGGACAACATTCAAACCACAAGAAGACTCAGAAGAACATTCCCCAGGCTCCTAACCCTACCATGGCAACATAACTATGCACGATGTGGCTATTCCCTGGGTCCAAGCAGTGATAAGAGAAGCCTGCAATAGATACATGGAGAATCTTCGCAACCAACCCAATGTGCTGGAGATCGGCCAGCTGGACAACAGCAAGACCAGACAAAGATTCCGAAGAACACAACCCTTTGAAGATGTCTTTTAAAAAAAAATTGATATATGATAGATAGATGATAGGATAAGTGGATGAAAACCACAGAAAGTCTCCGTAAGATACATCCCCTTCCCTTGGCCAAAGAATAGGCATAAAATTTCGAACATACTAGCCGTTATCCTGAACTAAGAACTATTTCCAATCCAAAGACTTCATTGAGATCTTGAATATGGGAAACAATATCGATTTCTTATCTTCAAGTAATTAAAAAAAACAGCTTACAAATGGTAACAAAGTCGATACTCAAAACTTTTCCCAGCTTAGTTAAGCTACAAAAACCTACTACCCATTATTTTCTGCAAGTGTAGCAAATGCAAATCTCTAACGCTTAACATAAATTGGCTTGAGAAAAAGAGCGCCCGCAATTTGGCCAAAAACTGTTGGCCAGCTTTGTTTGTTTTCAATGCGCACGGTTAGCAGTAAGTATCTTTTTTTTGTTTTGTGCTTTTTGGTCACAACACTTTTTGTATCTTTATTTATTTAGTATCATTTGTTGCTGTTGTTTTTTGAGTAACTGCGCTGCCAGCCAGTGCAATTGAGCAAGAGCCGGCGCGCGCAAGTTTTGCGTGCAACCAGACGTTTGGCTGGTGGAGAGGGGCGCACAGCCATACATACATCATGTATTTACTTTTGCAGCATGAATGAATGAATGTTTTTGGTCGTCTTGGCCAAGTCAATTTGGCCAAAGCGTCGCCAACAACATCATTGCTGTCGTTGTCACGTCTTTTTGCGTCGCTCTCGTCTGTGCGTGTCTTGTGTATCTGATGTTGCTGGCATTTTCTTGTGCACAGTATCTTTTGAATACACCTCCACTTGGCAACAACCAACTAACCCCCCGTTTGTCACCCAGCTGCCAGCCAGCCATTAACTTGTTTTGCCGCCTTTTGGCGCACACACCCGTTTTAGTTTTGGTCTATTTTCGCCTATCTGGCCGCACCAAATCTATTCACTTTGATGTCGTTCAACTATTTCAATTGAAAGTTTTTGATATTCCATAAAATTCTAGGCTGCCGGTAAACAAATCATGCTGTAATTGTTGCATTTACACTCAGCTGTTGACCGGCTCCACTTGCCGGTTGCACCAACAGCTTCACACAGATACATTTCGGCTTTCGTTGTATGCGTGCTGACTGACGTGTATGGGTTCAATTTTATGTTATTTATGCATTGCTTTGGCAGCTTTGTATACGACATAAATGTTTCGTGTCATGTTGCTTAGCTGGTTCGTTTTGTAATTGGGTTAAGTGCCGTGAGACTTGGACAGTGGGGGGTGGGGGGAGAACCTAGTAGCAGACCGATCCCCAACTTTGATTGCATGCGATCGCCACATAAAACTATTATACAGTTAAATTGACCACCTGTTTAGGCTAAACAACTTGAGATTTTTGTAAAAAAAAAATAATAATCAAAGAAATCCAACTGTTATGGCAATTTGACAGCCAAATTAATTGGGGGAACTCTAGGAATTTTTGCATTGGTGGCACGCAAACGTAAGACGCACCAGCCAGCATCTGTTGGGACTACTACTTCTTAGCTTGCTTTGCTTGTGGTTTCTTAGATGTTTATATTTTTGCAGTCATAAGACTAACTCAGCTGCCTTTTTATCAGGTTATTCGCACATACAAGATAAGCCTTTTTATCTCGTAGTGTAGAAATTTTCATAAGGTTCCCACAGTAAAAATATTTTTGAAGCTTATCTGGTATTTCGTAATGCACACATAATAAAGAGATTCTACAGGCGCCCGAATATTTTTGGAAGTTGCAGCAAGTTGAAAGAAATTTAGAATTTTATAGGCTGTTTCGTCTGCTGGTTTGGTTGTTCAATGTGATCAAAAAAGTCCACCAGTTTAAATTATTATTAGAAGTTTTCAAATGCGTCGAACATCGAATAGCTTAATGTAAGTATCTTACTTGATTTGTTGTTGATAAATTGGAAACAAAGTAAACTTTTTTGGAGATAACAATTCTGCTTTGTGTAGTACAAAGTTTAGAAGATATTTGGAAGACGTTTTATGCATTTTATGTTTCAGGGAAGAACTATCTTAGAATTTTCGAATTTCTGCATTAAAAAACTTTGCTTTTTATAGAGTTAAGAAACCGAGTATTTTTGCTAGGGGATGTACGTAAAATTTTTCTAATTTTTATGTCAATTTCATCTTTAACTAGTCTTTGTATATTTTGTAATTTCCAACAAAATGCTTCAAAAGCTGCAGATATAAGTTTTCATGGTTCATGGCAGATGATATTTTCAAGATATACAGCAACTTTCATCTTGAAGACTAAACGTATCTATAAGATAGTATAAGTAACTTTCATCTATAAAACGAAAGGTTGAAATTAGTTAACTAACAATTGCCTTCAAAAGTTACATATCTTGAGTTTCAAAATGTACATCTGCTTGTCTTTCCACAAAAGTGTTCTATAGCAGACAGAATGCTGATGATGATTTTTATTGAAGCTGCTTGGAATAAGGCAGCATTTGTTCAGGCTTGAAAGATACAGAGATTGCTACTCATTTTTGGTGGCGGATCTGTTATTTTCAAGATACTTAGTAACTTTCTTCTTTAAGACTAAACGTATCTTTAAGATATTAGGCAACTTTCATATATAAAACTGAACATTGAAATTACTAAAATTTAAGTCAACTAACAATCGGCTTCAAAAGTACATTACATATCTTAAGTTCTACAGCAGCCCCAATTGCTACTTTGAATTAAAGCTTATTGTTACAGCTCGTCTTGCTAACAACTTCGCCGACTTATTTTTTCAAACAGAGCTATTTATAAGAAGATGATCAGGCTTGTAATCTGCATATTGTTACCGCAATTACAAAGTGTTTACCCTTTATTTAGGAAAAAATTAATAAGAATAGATCGCCTTATAGTATTTTATAAACTCCTAATATCATCCTTAGCTTTTTTGCCTTATATAGTTTTCCCAAAACATTGTTCTTTCTACACTTTTCCCTCACTTTAAACTGCAATACTTTGACATTCGACACCCATCTAATGCATTAGCTCAGTATCTACCCTCTGGCCCAGCATTACCCCGTCTTAATTCCAACATTTTTGGCAAACAAAAGGCTTGTAATTCGCAGCACTTTCCACACCACAAACCTCGAACAAGCAGTATGTATAAAGTTCACGCCACAACTTTCGCTCGTCCAACGTCAACTAGTATCAAGCCATTAAGCCAACTAGTTACAGCCAAACATAGTTGGCTAACGATCAATGCCCTTTTATAAATACACAAACACACATCACCAACGGTAATAACTGATTGAATGAGTGATTGAATGCATAAGCTGATTGACTGAATGAGGCGGCCTCAAGCTGCCACATTGCTTCATTTTGCGGTGCAGTAGTTATTTAATGGCCAAGCACACATACGATATAATGCAAAAGCCAATTGCATTTACTGGCCAATAACTTCCGCACCCAAACGCTTCGTTGCATTTTTGTTGGTGGTAGCGCGAGCGCTTTTAGCCAAACAAACTAAATAAATAAACAAATCACAAACTAAAAGGCGGTAATATTGTAGGTGCAGGGTTTGTTGGTACAAAAGATTTTAATTGAATTTGGTAAACGCAATGAAACGTATACTAGACTGACCATCAATTTGATCAATCAATGCCTTCATCAATATCTTCAATAACTCAATACTAAGCAAAACAATGTGCGGGTGCAGCTGTGCGTACGCTCGCCGCATAACAATTGTCAACAAATTTATGAGCACGACGTATCTAACTATACACATTGTGTATGGCTGCACTGAGAGAAAAAGTTGAGTGTGATATTCACTTTAACCTGATGATGATTGTAAAAATCAGAACCGTTGCTTGGAATTTTAGGACTTATTTTTAAAACAATTCTTTGCTACTCTATGACTACAACAGCGACTGATAAGAATGCACTGCAAGTCTTTTTAAAGCGATTTGCTGTCTTCGCCAAATGGAGTGCTCTGGCCCACACCAGCGGGAGTAGAACGCAACAGACTCCAGTACTTCAAGCGATTTGAAGAGGAAAAATAGGGCAGAATCGGCAACTTATGACGACTTAACTAGAGCAGCGACTGGAACCTCCAAATCCGCCGAAGATGAAGAAGAACTGAAAACTGTTTCTGGAATCCGAAACGCGCGCTATGTAGAGAGGCCGGAGCAAAATTTAGGAGACTCTCACATGACAAATCTTAATAGAGATTATTTGTAGCAGCCCTTAGCTCCTCGTTAGAAACAAATGGCATATGCGGTTTGTTAAGGCAAATATGACCAGAAAATCTTTCAAATTAAATAAGAACATATTGTCAAAGCATCAAAGTTCAGTATCTTCTTTTGAAGTTACTATGTTAGATTTAAAACAAGCTTTACTAAAAATAAAGAGTTTCAGATAAAATAGAGCAACTTTAGTATTGTTCGAAAAAAACAAATTTAATATTTTTTTTTTTTTTCAATAATTTCTAATATATTCTTAAAAGAAAATTGAAAGAAATTTGTCTAGCCTCTTTTTTTACTCAGTCGTACGGGAACTTGCTTCTTTATAACAATTTTGTTGCGCCTAGAATATGTTTCCATATAAAAAATTAATCCTTTTTTGATAGATTTAGCAAAACTCTTTTAAATAGTTAATCATCTTCAAACTCCTCCAAATTTTTAGTACTGAAAAATTATATTTCAACAACAAATTCCGTATGTTCTTACTAATTTATCATAATTTTTATACAAAAACTGATATATTGTTAAAAAGATTTTGCAAAACTCTTCTATTTAGTTAACTTTCCCCCAAACTGTTTCTAAATCAATCTGTTTTTGAGAGAAAATTAAAAAACTATTCCAAATAGTTAGCTTTCCTCATATATTTCTTAATTTTTTGCGCTGAAAAGTTTTATTTTGGCAAGCAATTTCGCTCAATTCTGAAAATTTATACAAAAAATCAATATAATTTTGAGATATTTTGCAAATTACTTTTAAACAGCTAACATTTCTCACATGTTTTTTGTACTGAAAACAGCTACAAATTACATAGTACAACTTTTCTTACAGTGTAGTCGTCTTTGTTTCACCGCTTGACTAAGTCACTGTAGATAGATGTTTTGAATACCGCTCAAAATACTATTCAAAATTTTGTTAGGCCTGCCCGCTTTTGGGTGCTGTATATGCATGAGTTACAAATCACAGCGCACGACGATGTCATCGATCGATGATGCGTATGATCAATACATAACAACCGCTGATGCGTATGATTATATAGATAAACCTGAGCATAATGAACTTGTCATGCCTATTGTGGGCGCCTTTTTTTTTAGATTTTTGATTTGGTAGCCATAGCTGCCAAAAGTACGGCCATATAACGCCCTAAAAGCTGACGCGCCTGTACCAAAAAAAAAAGCCAAAACCAAAAACATTGTTGAAAGCTGCGTAAAATAAAGTAAAAACGCAAAGAAGCAAACATTTTCCAATAAGCTAAATTTAGACGAAATGAAACACATTTCAAATTTTCATGAAAAATGTCGAGCAAACTTAAGGTATAGAGAGAGGCGGACGGGCAAAAGCCAAAAAGCAGCTGAAGCAACAGCAGCGTAGAAAATTTTGTGTATCTAGAAAAATACCAGCTATTATATATATATATATATATATATATATATATATATATATATATATATATATATATATATATATATATATATATATAGTTAAGATAGATATATGTAGCGCTTGTATATAGCCGAGCTGGCTATATAGTCATAGCGCGGGTGTAGCTAGACGTAATTTGATTTTTTGTTTTCTTTGATTTTCCGAATGCAGGCGTGCTTTTTGCTGCTGCTAAAATAAAAAAGTACGTTTGGGCGTGTTTTAAAATTGTTTTTTTTTCTAATTTTCTAATAAACAAATCAGAGTTAGAACTTGCTAAGTATTTGATATGGTTATAGATACGACAACAGCTGTCACTAAGCCACAGAATGCTTGCATAATTACAGCGTTAATGCGGAAGATACAAAAGTATCTTTTATTTTGCATTGCATTTTTTTTTTTTGCATTTTACCCCCGCTACATGCAGTTATGCTTGAACTGCATGCGGTAATCTGAGTAGCGCATTTTGACGTCGACTTTCCACAGTCTAGGCACACTTCAACTGTGCAAAAAAAATAAGATACATATAGACAGACATACCGACAGCCAAACGGCCAGATACTGTAGCTCAGAAACGTGCGCGCGTACGCTCGCGTGTATTGTTGTTGTATTGTGTCATATGGTTGTTTTTTATTTTTTCTTTTTTGCGTATAAAAGTAAGTATCTAAGAGATACTACAAATATTATGTGTGTGCTGTCGTTTGTTTTTTTTTCTTGTTTTGTATTTTCAGGCAATGAGTCAACCGAAAAAAGCAAAAGAACAACAAAATTTATGTCAGCAGTGCCAAAAGCGGCAACCGCATCAAGACAATAAAAATTTAATTTTTCTCGTTCTTGTTGTTGCTGTTGTTGCTACAAAAGCACAAAACAAGCTGCTTAAGTTGAAAGATACCAACTGACAGATACACTTTCATTTGTGGGCGTGACCCAGTTAGCACGCTAACACGGGGATTAACATAACTTGGCTGCTACAAGCGCTCTTACAACACATTTGTTGTTCAGCATATAGGCCATATGCTGCTTATGCTATAGTGTATACCACAAAAAGTATAAGGCATATTTAAATGTAATCACAAACTGTGCATTTCAAGTGACCGCCAACCAAGACGTCAGCACCCAACAGGTAGCTGCCGTCAACAAGCTATAGCGCTACACAGCTTGCTTTAGCCATATGACAGTTGGTCAGTCAGTTTGACCATTAGCTGTTGCCACTTTATGTACTCCAACTTGGCCAACGCCCACCCTCATCCGCACAAAATAAGCCTGAGGCTAACACGTAATTAGGTCTCTAACTATGTGTGTGTTTTTTTTTGGTTATTTTCAATTTTTTAAGACATGCAAGCGAAATAAAATAATTTTAAGCTACTTAAGTTTTGGCGACTTTGAAAAGCGAATTGAATTGCTTTGTCTTTGCAACTCTTAGATACTTTTTTGCGTATTTTGTTTTTTGGCTTTAAAATTAAGTTGCTTTTGTTGTTGTTGTTGTTGTAGCTGTTGGCGGTTCTCGCACCTACAACACGAAATTGCAGCACAAGGCAAAGCGTGAGCCAAAATAAAACCGGAAAGAAAAGTTACAATTGGCAAGCCAGTGTTTGAATACACTGCCTCCAAAGCGCCTCAATGTTGCTTAACTCATAAAAAATAAAATTGTACTATTTTAATTTTTATTTAAACTAAAAGAATGAATCTAACTAATATAAAAATAAATTTCATTGGCTTGATTTATGGCAGAACTATACAGGTAAAGTGAATAGTTGCAATTTCTTTCGAACGCTCTGTTCAAGCTATCAAATCCTTCTTTTAAGAATGATATTCTTCGATCAATACCATATCATTATCCTCTCTTGGTATTCATTTTACTCTTTTTGTAATATAATGTTTAAATTTTGAAATCTTTTTATCGCCGTTTGGTTTATTGTAAATCAAAGTCTTTGGCCCATGTTTGATGACAGTTGATGCTTATCGGTTTACCCAGTGTGCCGAAGATTTAGATTAGTTTATGTGTTGTTTATCCTCTTAATATTTTTTTAATTATTTTAATTGTAATTTGTGGTCAATTGCGCTTTGTTTTTCACAATTTCTTTTATAAATAAATAAAGACAAATTCATTTTAACATTCGCTGTCAAAACCAAGAATTAGTAAAAACCAAGAAGACCTAACTGAAGAACTTTATTCACATCGCTATCCACACCAGAAAACCAATCTTGCCTTTTGACGATTTCTACAATTAATAAACAGCTTCAGCAGCATCTAACATGAATAAAGGTGCAATAGGGCTCTCAAGATATTAGCTTCTTCCAGTGAAAAAATGATTGGTCAAGGATTTCTAGTTCGGACTTGCTTTGAAAACCGACAAGACCAAATCGAAGCACTTTATGCAAATTTGGATTATTCAACTCCGGAAACCCAAAATAAAATCAATAAACAATATGCTCTTTTTTATTTTAAGCAAATATAAAATCGGAAACATGAATATAAGGAATATTATATTTGGTTCCTGCAAATCCTTGCATTCCAAACATATCTTCACACTATCTCGAGAACAGTTGACCAAATAACTCGAAATTTAAATTGGCAGAGAATCATTCCGAATAATAATATTTTTTCTTAACAAAAATCTAAAAATTCAAGCATGATGAATGCGTAGTTGGATTAAGAACTTTTTAGAAACAAAACGTGAGATGTCAATCAGTACCAACATTTTACACCACGCTTACTTCCCTGCATTCACAAATATCAATAATTTAGCTTTAAATAATAAAAATAAAATAAACAAAAAATTATAAAAATATCAAAAAACAAAAGTCTAGGAAGAAAGAGGGGTACCAGTTGCTCAGTACAAAAAAAGCTTCCATTGAAAGAAATTGAGTATTCCAAAAAGAATCCAGTCACTATACGTAGAAGCAGTAGTAGTGAGTAGCGACTGACATTTCATGCGAATATAGCGATAAAGACGACTCTGAGAGGCTCGTCTAACATATTTGCTTAACGATCAAACTTTCAGATGGCCAACTCTATATACTATCACAAAAATTATAACTCTAGGGTGTCAGCCAATAGGTTTAATAAGAGAAATAAAGTTAGCATATTGGTAAGACGCGCCCTAGTTGTGTTGCATATTACCTCTACTCGGTAGGGTGGCAAGAAGCAGTATCATGGCAGGCTCATGTCTTCGCCATGTGATGCTGGTATGGAATGGTAGTTCATCGAAGAGAAGAACACTTCAAAATTACCCCGAGGTAAGATATATAGTAGCAGGAGCAGACTCTTGTTCCTGAGAACGATAATCAGGTACCGCCTAAGTCAGTAGCAGTAAC
Organism: Chymomyza procnemis; assembly: GCA_035046065.1. Classification (NCBI taxonomy): domain Eukaryota; kingdom Metazoa; phylum Arthropoda; class Insecta; order Diptera; family Drosophilidae; genus Chymomyza; species Chymomyza procnemis. The sequence continues at coordinate 5,222,277 of JAWNOJ010000026.1, forward strand.
TGACTCCTCCGCTGGGGACAATAATCAGGTATCACCTGAGCCAAGTCAGTAAATTGGTGAAATACTGCGAGAGAAGATTACCCCTTATACTGGAAAGCTACGAAAAAGCGCATAACGAAATGTGGGGAAGAACAGATACAAAGCACAATGAGCCTGCAAAGAGATTGAATATCCGGCCATGGTGAAATGCTGCGAGAAGTTGCCCCTTAATCTTGGATGCGACTCAAATACGCATAATGAAATTTGGGGCAGTACAGATACAAATCAACGTGATTCTGCAAAGAGAATGAAGGAACTACGAAGCATATCTTGCATGCCTGCACAGCGCTGATGCAGGAAAGCAAGAAAACTATGAAAGACAGGATAAAGAACTCTATAATGTAGAGATTGGCGCACTACTCAACTTTATAGATAGTAATGCACTCAGAGATAAGCTCTATGAAGTGGACACAATAAATAAAGCACAGTTCGAGGTGTAAAGCTCGCCCGCTACTAATATTGAGTCATGCGTTGTTTTGTTTGCTAATTGGATTATCCTTGTACGCCACTTTAGACAAATAAATGAATTTTTGCTAAAAAATCGTTTACAATTGAACTCACAGCTGACTAAATCCAAACTAGCCAAAAGTATGACTACCTGCCTACAGCAAACTCTTAGCTCCAAGCAAAGTACCCAACAGTTAGTGTATACCTCCCCAAGTAATTTTACCTGCGTGCTTTTGTTTTTCATTAAACAAAATAACAAAATTGTCTACTAGGTCACACACATTTTAGAGACTTACAGCGAGACAGACACAACAGAGCACAACAATTATTTTTATTTTTATTTTTTTGTTGCCCGCATGTCAAAGTTGCACCAACATCGTGAACGACCCAACAACAACAGCAACGGACAAACACGATATCGCGCATTTGAAAAGAGAAAGTTGCAAAAAAAAAAAAAAAAACACAAACTTCTTTTTAGAAGTAGCGCGAACCAAACTAAACCAACTTTTGAGGAACTTGTGGTGGGGAACGTATGGCAGCAACAAATAAAAACAAACACTTAAAAAACCAGATACTTGAAAGGTTTATACGTCGCCAAATACGCCAAAAAGCTGCGCATGGCCACAATGTTTAGATTAACCCGATTTCGTTTATAACTTTTATTTTTGGGCTTTTAATTTTTTGTTGGTTAACCAACAATTGGCCGCTCACTTGGCGCGCACTTCCTCTAAAGCGCTGCGGCGGCGCCCACTAAACTGATAAGATGCGGTAGAGGTTCGTTCCCCCTTCGACCGGAGAAAAAAACAAATACGTTCGATTTAATTTGCTTTTAAAGGTTTTTGTTTTTGCGCCTTGGTGGGTTTTACTGGTCGAACGAGTTTTACAAATTGTCAACGCCGCTTTGGCTATAAGCAAATAAATTTCTTAGACCAAACCAAAAAAACTAGTTTATTTTGTACCTACGCGTGTAGTGAATGCTAGCTGGGTGAGTGTATCTACTAGCAGGCATACATGCCATGCAACATAATTTTGTCATTACGACAAAGTGCCAAGGCGTGTGGGTATGTGTGTCTTCGGGTCTGTATCTCTGTCTATATATGCATATGGCCAACAGATGTTGAGCAAACAAAAACAAAAACAAAAGCAACAGCAACACAAATTGTCTAGTGTAAAATTGTAAGATAAAGTTAGAGGCGACAAGCAAGACCTTAACCAGGTAGTGACAAACTATGTGCGGCATTGCATCCTGCGCTACACTTTTCCAGCTCATTATTTGCACAACTCACGCCCAGAGTTCAAAGTCGTCGTCGGCGTCGTCGTCGGTGTCGTGTGGTCTTTTGTTTTTCTTCCACTGGTAGCGCCTCTTTTGGACAAACGACAACGCTCAATAAAGTTTTGTTGACTTTGCTTGATTTTGGTTACTTCAGCTGTAGTGTTTACGCTTTGCATACACCATATACATTTCGACTCTAAACCAAAAAAAAAAGAAAAAAGAATGCATGTTTTTGTGGCATATCCGCCCAAAAGTTACTTTAATCAGCGTCCCAGTTGCAAGCCAACTAGATTTCTAGACTCAATGCCTAACAAAGATAAGCGCAAAGCGCGTGTATCTGCGCATGTGTGTCGCGCTTGCTGTATCTGCATCTTTGTATCTGCTGCTGCTGCTGCTGCTGCGTATGAAAATGCGGAACCAACCACACAGCGTCAGACGCTTGTCGAGAGAAACCAGCACATATCTTGGCTGGCTGCAGTAGAATTCCAAAAACACGCATGCATCTTGGGGGTACACAAGCAGCCAGGGGGTTCCCTTTTTTAAACTGTGTGTGTATGTGTGTGTGTGCTGTTGTGTGCGTGTGTGGAAAAATCAACAAAGAACAACAACAACAACAAAGATGCACAATGTACGCAGCACACAAGTGTGGCCAGACAAGAGTTGATGCTCTCCAAAATGAGAGCTCACGAAGTGGCACACAAAAAGGAAGTAAACTAAAAATAACAAAACTTGCAACACATAAAACAACAAAAAGAAAAAAAAATAAAAGTATCTTATTTTGTTAGGTGGAATGAACTCAAATCAAAAGATACTGAACGAAGGCAGACGATCCGCTAAAGATGCGTTGCAACTTGCTGCATATCTTTGGTTATCAAAGTAGCTACAATGTTGCGCTTTAAGGCAAAACTTGATTGTTAAAACGTCTAATAATTGTAGGTGCCAAGCTGGGAGCAAGGGGCGGTATCTTGGCATGCATCTTTGTAATTGCCGTTGAATTATGATCAGTTTTTTTATTTGTTTTTTTTTTTTTCTACTCTACCCGCCATCAATGAGCTTGATTGATTAAAGTATGTGATTGAAATGAAAGATTTTCTAAGCGTGTTGCTTAATTAAGCGTACCCGATTGCATAATGCAAGCTCACAAACTAGAAGAATGCAAAGAATATTCACTGTTTGCAGTTGCTGCAAAAACTTGAATAAGCTTTATCAGCATTATAGAAATTCTTATAAACAAAATAAGATAGTTTGCAATGGTAAAGTGCTTTTTGGAGCGCTCAAAAAATGATGCAAACTTTTTTCAGACTTTTGCTGGTCAAGTCAAGACTGACATCATCCGATAACATTTTAAAATTAAGGCTTAAGAAAAGTCTAGTCTCTAACATTCTATACTCCAAAGCGTTTTTTCTTTTGAAGAATTGCTGAGAAAGTCAAAACCCATTGCGGGTTGTAGAACTAAATAATGATGATGATGAGCGATCTTTGTCTACATATAACGAGTTGTTGTTTCGATTCCATCCAACAGCATTGACGCCCTTACTATGCACGCACATAGCTACCATTTTGCTTAAATAAATCCTTAACTTATTAAAGACATCGTCATTCGGGTATAAGACATAGAGCTCCCTGTTCTATAGATATTTTGCAAAAATATAGTTTTACAAATCGAATATCTGCTAAAACCTACATAGCTTCTGATTAAAGTTATTTCGAAAAAAAAACTGCAGATAACGAACGAATGATTAAAAACAAAAGGTACTGCGAAAAGAAAGTTTTCAAAAATTGTAAATGTGCTATAATTTAAACACTTTAATAAAAAAATATGTTTGACAAAACAAGGCAATTTGTCACGATTTAAGACAAAAATTTGAAAAATATAGACAAAACTACAAGAAACGTTTGGCATATGGTTACAGCCGATTAAAGGAAACACAATTTAAGCTTGAAAGTGCATAAATATTAGCAATTTCATTCAAATTTACGAGAAGCTAAGGAAACTTTTTGGCTAAATCTGAAGCCGTTTGTCAGAAACACGATCTAAGCCAGAGAAGTGCAAATGTCCAAGAATATGCAGTATGTATTATAAGGCCATATACGGCTATAACCGTTTAGAAGCAATGCAATAATATTAGCTTTTCCAACAATTAAAGACTGAAATCGCAGAAACATAGGCAAATGTCCAAGAATCTGCAAAATACTTAAGCATATGAGCCACAACCGTTTATAGGCAATGCAATTTAAGTCTAAAGTGCATAAGTTTTAGCTTTTTCATTAAAAGCTACAAGAATTTGGAGAATCTTTTACCATAAGTCGTCGATTTTATGAAACGCAATTTTAGCATGAGAAGTGCAGAAACATAAACAAATGTTCAAGAATCTAAAGAATATTTTAGCTTATGGCAGCAACAGTATATAATTTAATCTAAGTCTAAATTGCATAAATATTTGAAATTTCATTAAAACTTGCAATAATCCGAAGAATCTTTCAAAATAAGCTTAATTAAAAAACGCAATTGAAGTCTGAAAACGCAAATCTGCAAGAATCTCAAGAATATTGTAACATATGGCTACAACAGGCAACATAAGTCGTGAAATTTTATGCAAATCTACCAGAAACTAAGGAATCTTTTACCATTTATAAACGCAATTCAAGCTTGAAAATGCATCAATATAATATAATGTCAATTAAACTGAAGAATCTTTAAGCATATGGCAACAACCGTTTATAAGCAATAGAATTAAAATGCTTAAAAATTAACAATTTCTCTACAAACCGCACAAATCTGTACAAACTTTAAGCATCAGGCTACAAGCGTTTATAAGCAAAAGAGTGCGTAAAATAATTAATAATTTTGGTAAAAGCAGACTTAAGAACTTAAAAAAATACTATTTTTAAACAACAACTTCTGCAAAATAAAAGTAAATAACAAAAAGTGTGTAGAATAAAGAATTAAAAAATGTAGAAATTAAATGTCAAGTCAAAAATATTACTGTCAGTTTTAAGTTTTCTATTCTCTAATATTGTTCAAGCAGAGTATTGTTTTAATTTTGGAATTGCATAAAATTGAGTAATTGAATATCAAGCAAGTTCTTATAAAAAAAGCTTACTCGACATCTTCAGTACAACATCCTTTTTTATAACTTTTATACGAAATGTTTTATTTGAATTTGAAATTTAAAAATGAACTTAAGTATATTAGACGCTGCTCTACTGTGCAATAATTAAAACAGTAAATGCAAATTTTATTGCGTTTTACGTCTTCCTTTTTTCCTTGAAAAAAAATCCTCTACTAAATTAAAATTTAATTTGATGCATTTGCCAAAACTTGGTCACACTTTGCACACAGTTCTAGCTCAACTATGCCCAATGACTGCAAAACTTTGCATACAATCAAATGGCTGCCAAACTTTAAATGACAAAACTAGCCAATTCCTAGTATTGTCTGTGAGCGCGTTTTTTTTTTTTTTGCGCCTGGCGCCGTCTGGACGGCAATCAAAACGGCGGCAAGGCAAACGCACTTTGGCGCGCGCTTTGTCTTGGACTGGTGGCACTTACCTTCATCTAGCAAACGTTCCACATGCGCAAAGACATTTGGAAAGGCGGCCAATTGCTTGCGATCCTTTAGCAATTGGGCCAAATAGTCGGCAATGCTTTGTGTGCTCTGTTGTTGCTGTTGTGGAGTTATGTGGGCCTGTGGTACGACTTGTGGGGGTTGCTGCTGCTGCTGTTGTTGTTGCTGCTGCACGACGGCAATTGCCGCAGCGGCGGCTGCAGCTTGTTGTTGCAACTGCTGTTGCACAACGCCTTTATTCTCACAGACACTCATAATGCGCTGTTGCTTGATTATTTGCTTTTTGTTATATTATTAATATATATTGCGAGTGTGTGTGTCTGTGTGTGTGTGTATTTGTTTATATGGCTGGGCTTTACAACAATTGTTTACTTTTTGCACACAATGCGAGATTCTTGGCGTTTTTTTAATACACGTTTCTCTTGCAGTTCTGCAACGTTTAACTTTTGTTACTTTTGATTTTACTTTTGCTTCATGTATTGCACAATAGAACTTTTTCTTTTTTTCTTACTTTGCTTTTGCTTAACACTTACTATGCGCGCTGCTGCTGTTTTAAATAAATTAAAAGAGAAAAGCAAACACGCAAATTTTAGTTAATTGAATGCAGTAAAGTTTAGAATTTTTGGTGAATCTGCTCATTTATTTTATTTTGGAATAAAAACAACTCCACCCAAAAACAAAAGCGATTGAGAGAGTGAGCGTGCGTGTGTGTGTGTGTGTGCGGCGATCAACAAGACAGCGCGCAGGAGAGCAAAACGAGCATAAAGAAGAAAATATAAAAATTCCTCAGCGGCTGATCGCGTTTGTGTGTGCGAGTAGCGCAGCAGCATACACACACACACACACACACACACACAGAGACGCAGCAGCGTGAGCGCATTTACGGAGATGAATGAAAGCAGAATGTCAAAATAGCTGCTCTCTTGCTCTCATACAACACACACACACGCACGCACACGCTCTCAATAGCGGCTGGCTGCTGCAGCCCAAAACGACTAAAAAAAAAAATGAAAATAATTTTGATGCAAATTAAATTTATTAAATTTGATTCTAAATGAAATTAACACAAAATTTTAATAAATATTTAATGAAAGATTTGCATTGAGCAGCCAACGCTACAGCAAAGAACTACAAAATTTTTGCACAGTTGCTGATTATGTATTTGTTGTTGTTGCTGCTGCTGTCAGCTTTGCTGTGTTGTATGTTTTTTAGTCTTTTATTTTAATTATTTATACAACGTTCATTGCACTCACACTAACTGCTTTAAGTTAAACAAGTTGCACTTGAAATTCTTTACTATTTGAGAATTCCTTTCTTTTGTTTATTTTACTTTTTTTTTGTTTTAATAATTACAAACTATTCGAGTCGGGGGGAAACGCACGATCTCGCTTTACTATAACGATTCTTCCGTAACGCGAACCGTACGCAAAGAGTGAGAAAATGAGAATGCCAAAGCGCACAGCGCAAAAGTGCGAAGTGTATTGAAGATCGTTGTTCGCTGAGCGTTGCCAGCTGTGCGCGCTGGCAACAGTGTTGCGCAGCTGTTTGCAGTTTAAACAAATTTTACCATTAAAAAGGCCTTTAGCTGCGTATAAACAATATGCATTTATTAAGTACAATTATATTTAAAATTTTAAGCAAAAAACTCGAAACTTTGACAGCAAAAACTAGTTTAATTCAAATGAGCGCAACTGGCGCTGACCAAGTGGCAACGCTGCTGCAGCAACGCTAGTGTTATCTCGCTTACACGCATGCCAGCATGCTGTGCTAGTTTGGCGCGCGTTGGCGTTTAATTTGAATTATGAGGCAATATTAACTACGCATTGATTTTGTGCACAAACAGCAAGGCAGCGTTTTGTTGACTGTTTCTATTTAATGTAGGCAGACATTTGGCCAAAATGCTATGCAAATCATAAGTTTGGCCAAATGTTGGTTGGTGTTAACTGACTGCGGCGTTGCGACTCACAAAATGTATGTGGGAAAATTGGCATTCGCACGCAGCAGGCTGGGCAGCAGCCTAAACGCACCGTAAACGGCAGTTACAACTTTTACTTTTCACTGCAAATGCCTAGCATTGCTTTCAACTTGATGGCACTCTGTCTGCTGCTGGCCACGGCCCCGTACCTGGCTTCCGTATTGCTGTTTGACCAAAATGTCTCGCTTTTACGGCTTACAGCACCCGCATGCACTTAAATGTGACGTGAAAGTTTTCAATCACAGACAAGCAAATGGCTTGTGTGCAGTTGCAGCAACGAAGACTAGCAGATGCTCTTTAGTTGCAGTAGTAGAGCAGCATACAAAGCAAAGCTTACAGCTTTACTATATGAATAAGTGAAGTGTTTAGCACATTTTGTTCGTTTGCTTTGTTTGCTTTAATCCCTAATATACACCTTGGCTGCAGTGTATCAATGGAAATGGACAATGGAAAGCAGCAGCAGCAGCAGCAGCTTCTTAACCTGGGCGCCCACCAACAGATTTGTCGTTTTATGTTTGCAGTTTGTTGTCACTTGTTGTTGTTGCTGTGTGTGGGTTGAATTTTATAGAGCGACCATTATATGGGCCCATTATATTTTGATTACCTTCGTTGCGAGGGTAGTTAGGATAGTTAGTGAAAGAAAAGGTATTAAACACCGGCTATTTGGATATTTTGGACAGTTTTCAGCTTTTCTACCTGTTGATATGACCTAGTTTTGAAAACAAGTTAGTATGCTGAGCTTAATATGATTTTGAAACTGAAAATCAATAGATTTTTACCAGTATTATTGTATATTTATGCGCTTTTGATTTAAAACCAACTATATAACACAAGATCAGTTTGACGGATCTTTACTTTCGAAACCTTTGAAATATAAAGCAAAATAATATTAAGTATTAGCTCTCATAATCGCAAAGATTCACCCTCTTGTATTGCAAGAATTCAGTTTTTGTTTCATCTGATCTTTGCACAGCCCTTCGATGTTTGGAAATGAAGCTGTATAGTTGAGAGAGCTTATAAGTAAACTAAGCATAGATCATTAGTAGAAGGTGGTAACTACTAAGAAAACCAGAAAATTATTGGCTGCGCAAGTTAGAATACGTACAGCAGAAATATGGCGTGGGGCACACATATTTCGTTCTTGGGTCTGAAGACTAAACAAAATTTCTGGTAAAAAGGTAATTGGCCGGCTGTTAAAAGACGATTTTCCAGTATTTTAAGAACTCAGACCCCTATCATAGCAGGAGGAAGTATCTGCTGGACGGTCGCATAATGTAATCAAGACAGCAGTTTCGTGGATACGACGATTTCAATCATTTAAAGAAACGCAACCAATTGGACCTGAAAACACCAAGTATACCAGTTTCCTAATAGGACACAGTGGACTAAGGAAGACCATAAGCAAGATGGGCTAAAAATTCGAGGCCTTCTAGATTGCCTTCGAATATTCGAATTCGGCACAACTACTTAAACTCATTCGGAATGACCAACTAAGGGAGCACCTATATTCCCTTGGAGAAACCAACTCGAGAAGGCACATGACGAAAGCTGTAAGGTTGGCTGTAACCCGATAATGGATTGTAATAGCCCGATAGCGATTACTCTGGGAAATAATATTACGGAAATTACTGCTTCTTGTTCCTGAGTGAATTGTTTACGTTCTAAGCTTTTGGATTATTATAGATTTGTACTACGCCACAAAAGTTCTTGGCGTTGACTTCATTTGTCTCAATGTGTCTCAATAACATAACATTAGAATTGTCTTTAAGGGCTTATAAATGCCTTAAAAATTCTTTCGAAGTGAAATAACACAGAAAAAAATATAAAGTCTACGATAACTCAAGCAAACTAGTTCCCTGATATTCTTCTTTCTGACGTTCAAATCACATGGGGTCAAGGTAAATCACATTCTGGTAATAGAGCATCACAGAAGAGTTGCGACCGCGTCGTTTTATACCTAAAATCGCAAAAAAACAATTCTAAGATATTATCAAGATTCACGGAAATTTCTTTTTTCTCAATATTTCGTGTTGATATTAGATGAATTTGGGGTCGCACTCATTTCGAAGAAATTTTATGTTGCCATGCGTCTGATTTTATAGACATTTGCTGAAACGCTTGAATTCGTTCAAATTTTCTCAATTGGTAGAAATTGGTAAGTTTTCGTATATCCACAACTTTTTGAACTGCCCTCGCAAATTTGATTGCCTTTGTTACGATATGTGTCAAAGCGCGTAAAGTCTTCGTTTTATTGTTTTTTTTATATTTTTTCGATTTACAGCCTCAAAGCCCTCAAAGATATTTACACTTAACACCTACATAGAGGCTCATAGAAACTTGGTATATCGTGGGATGCATCTGGAGTGGGGGTCTTGGCCCGTGTTGAGCTGTTTACAAGGCGAATAGGGCTTTTAGGCTTTGTAACTTTGTATTTTCCTCTCACTCCAACTCTCTCTCACTCTCTGTGTAGGTCGTTTTAGTAGCACACAAAAAATTTATATAAGCTGTCAAGTTCCTGACTAAAATGACCCAATTGCTTCACTCTTCATATACGTACAAAAGATGTAAAGACCTGGTCCAATGCTTTACATAGTTCGACCCAGGCGTGAGTTGTTGTATTTTTATTTCATTTATTTTTTTTTTGTAACAACCAAGGCTTCATTGTGCTGCCCACACCAATGAAATCTTAACAGAAAATCAAAAAAAGGAAAAAACGAAACCGAAATTGCATCTGAAATGCATATCAATTACTTGGTCATGTCCAAAAACGGGTACCCAACAGCCAGTGTCATAAAAGGAAGTCGCCTGGCAACAGTTTGACAAACAAGCTTTGTCTCATTCCTAACGATTTGCAGTGTTGGCAATTTTTAACACTTCTCTGGCGACATTTAGACAGGCATATCGGTTTTGCTCTCTTATTGGTTAAGGGGAGTGAATGAATAGTATTGGGATTAAGCCTAAAACGTAGAATTGAAATTTAGGCTATTTTGAAGATAAGCCTAGTATCTTGTTTAATGTTGCATTATATTAATATTATTATATACCCTAAAAGGGATTCAAAGAAGACAACCACTTAAAAGAATGCCAAGCAAATTTTCGGCCTTATTAAATCCAATTGGAGTTCGTCGACAATCGCACATCTTTTGGAAATTAAAGTATACAACTCAACATCAAGTTTACGCTTTTATAATCGGAAATTTTATTGTCACAAAACTCCAAAAGCTGCACGTTTTTGTAAATCGTTGGCTCAGACAATTTTTTTTAGAAATCTCTGGCTTTTAGGCATTTCCAATAGAGAATTGTGGTACCTTAAATACCAAGCGCCTATACGCATAGAGATCTTGAACAGCAGAAGGCTTGAAGGTCCGAATCACAATCTGCTAGAATCCGCTAAGGCCTAAAGGCAGGTCCGCACTTACCGGGCGTAGAAACTTGCATTTGTACATAACAAAATCATGGAATGGCAGCAAGGGCTTGAGCGAAGACTGAAGAGAATGTAAGAACCTTGTTGTGATCCATTACTCCCGCGAGGAACCATGAAGGATCCGTACACATATATACTTTTATAAATCGCCTTAAGCTAGTTGAATAAAAACAAATATCTGAATTCAAATTTTTGCACAGATTTATCTTATGGAAGCTATAAAGCTATATATAGCGACATAAGCACTATGTCAAATCAAAAAATCAAATGACTATTATGTTTTGATTACAATTTGTTGTTTTTTTTTTGAGGTGGCACAAAACCATCTTATGGCTGCCAAATCATATATCTTCGATATCAAAAAATCGAAACTAACTCTGGAGGTCCTCGGTCCTTTCTTCTGGGTACAACATACACTTGCGGCTATTTTTTTTTTTTTTTTTTTTTTTTCCTTATTATTCCACTTGGGAACTTAGGGCCTCTACAAGAGCCTTCCATCGAACCCTATTTTGCGCCGTCTGTTTAGCTCTGTCCCATGTTGTGTTCGCCTGGGACAGTTCTTGGAGGATGGATCTTCTCCAGGTCGCCTTGGGTCTGCCGATCCGTCTACTGCTTGTGGGTTCCAGTCGAGTGCCATCCTGACAATACTGCTTGGGTACCTTCTGAGAGCATGCCCTATCCACGTCCATTTTTTCTTACATTTGAGGTCGCGTGTCGCGTATCCCTAAATACATTTGCGGCTATAAAAAGTTTAAAAAAATGCGCTTTGAAGACACTTGTGTTTTCATAAAATCAGACACGCGACCTCAAGTAGAAGGATCGCTTTGGAGCCAAAATTAATGCTAGATCTCAACATGCATGAAACAAATATAAACTTATTATAACCCAACTCTTCAAGTTGTATTTAATTCTATATATTTGTCAAAATTGTATATATTTCTGTTACTTCTCATATAGAATCAACTTCCTATGGAATCAAAAGTCCTATCATTAAATTGCTCGATTTTTTATCTTAGTTGTCCAAAATTTGTAATCTTTCTGCGGAAATTGACGTTTTTATTGTTCTACCCGAAAGCTCTAACTCTCTTATCTCAACTCCACTCAACAGCATAGAATTGGATGTCTTATATCTGATCAAATCCTAACATTGTAAACAAAATATCCCACACATTCACGCCGTCTAGTGCATTCAAAATTCGTTTTACCAAACATTTTCAATAGTTTTTAGTTTTGGTATTCCTTTTGGACAGTCGTACATGCATCTGCATCCTTGGTGTCACCATTTCAGCTAACTGCACGTTTTACCAAATGCAAATTTTCCTGGCCAAATGCCACTATGAGGTTTATGGCAGTTGGTTCTTTCTTGGCCACTCTTAGCCAACATTTTGTTTGAATTTAGCCGACAAATTATGTATTGGCCAATTTACAATTGACACACAAAGAGTGCAAGCTGGTGTGTGTGTGTGTGTGTGTGGTGTGTACATGTGTATGTAATTAGTACATAGAATGCGGCTTAAACATCAACCAAACCAAGTTAGCCATTAACTAACGACATTCGGCCAACGACAAGAGGCCAAGCAAGCAGCCAACACAGTTGCTGGCATTACGCATGGAACACTTGATGCGTAGGCGCTGCCATAAGCTTCGGGGCGCGTGTATGTGAGCTGGAGAAACTGGCTTGGGACACCTACACACGGACAGAATGGTGAATGGTGCAGGTGACAGCAAAAGAAACAAACAGTTTGGGAAATATTTGGACTAGTTGAAGTCTGAAAATGACTTGACGTTTCAGAAGCACATATTTTGACTTTGATCATATTCAAGAACATTAAAATGTAAGAAACACCTCGACTATAACTAAAGCAGCAGCATTTTTTATTGATTTAAAATTTCCATAGTTTTATTTGGTGGCATCCAAGATAATCTAAAGTATGAAACAAATTTTTGACAAAAAATTTGCGAAAGATATGAAAAAATACTGCAAGAAATCGTATTTCTTATGAAATAGACCGGAAATGTGGCCAGTAGCCGTCTCTCTTTAGAATTGAGAGTTTCTTTTTTATTTGATTGTCATCGAGAATAAATGATTTTGTTACTGATTTTGGGCAATACCGGAAATCTAGTATAAAATCTATATAAAATGCAATTTAAGCAATATCAATTGTCTGTTTATGAAAAAAAATCGTTACCAAAGTTGAAACTTGGAATACGTTGAGTGTTACCAACTGCGAAAATAATATTTCCAAAGACTGTGTTCTCACTATATTAAAAACATTTTGCTTGTAATTCTCAAATGAATAACGCAACAATTCTATTACGTATTCTTAGCTGTTTCTGTTTTTGTTTCAAATAATAAAAAAATAAAAAAAAAATATTAATATATTTTATTGTTGGCTTTTGGGACGGTACGAGTTGCCGGTGTAAGGCGAAATGAGACGAACTTCTTATATTAGTCTGGTGGTTCTCTTATTATGAATAATCGTTGGAATTCTTCCAATTTATATTTTTCATATTTTATTTTATACGTTGATAAATATTTTACTATGGTGCATTATCCAAACATCCAACGTTGTATCCTAACTACTTTCTCACGCTTATCCAATAGTTATATTTCATTTGCTTAATTAGAAAATCGATTTAAGTTTTGAGCACAGAGCACACAAACTGCTATAAGTTTATAACCACTTAACTAGCATGTTGTGGACAAGCTAAGCTATTTACTTAACCATAACAATTTGTTTATTTAAAACTATATAAATAAAAGCTTTTTAAAATCATTAAGGGCTGCGGCCCACTGCTCGCTTCACTTGCCAATCGCCACCTCTCTACGATCGCTTTGCCTGCTACTACAAACCTCAAATTTACATTTTGGGCATTGAAAGAGGCAAAAAGCAAGCACATCGCTATAAACTCGAGTATTTTCCCTAGAGTGTTTATTTCTTCATTTTCATACAACATATTTTTTATAAATTTTTTTCACATTTAACTTGAGGCGGCAATACAATTTTTACTTGTTGACAATAAGAATGTCTTGATCGCAACATTTTACGTTACAATATTGACACTCTATCTTTATATCACTCCAGAATGTCCCAATTCTGCTCGAATTAAAATTCTTAAAGATGTTCCAATTATTCCGGATCAAGCTCCAAAAATAAAATAAAGAGTTCCAATATCTTTAGGATTTGTTGAAAATAATCATTGTCGCGATTAAGTGGCTGAAATATAGGCAATAAATTGTAAATCTATTTATAAGATAAATTCTTCTTCATCGTTATAAAGCTTTATAGTCAACAATGATATTAGACTGCTATATCCAAATACTCTTATTTTTTTAATTGCTTCACGTTGGATGCGTACAAATAGTTTTAATTCGAAAAGTAGAAGTAGATGTTAGGATTGTATGAAACAGGAAAGTCGAATATTTGGATATAGAGTATATGAACAAGGAATACGGTAAGGCTCGAAGCGATTGAGTTGCGGTGGGGGTTGGTGAGCAAAGCGCGCTGAATCCGAAGCCTTCTAGTTATATACAATTTTGTTCTTGAGCTATACAGCTTTACAACTAAGTTAGTATAATTATGACTTGCTTATGCATTCTTTTGCTTAAGAGAAAGTAAATAAAAAACACGATAAAAATATTTTCTCATTAAAAAGCATTAAGTTACAACAGACTGCGTGCGCATTCAAATGCTCTAGCTGCGTCTTTGGCGACGACCCGAACGGTACGAAGGCTAAAAAGGAGGCAATACCTGAATGTACTTTCTTCTTCTTAATCAATGTCCTACTTTCTACTTTTGTATACATGCAAATATAATATTAGATATTAATTTTTTGGAAAAAATAAAAAAAAAAGCTTTAAATAAAATCAAAACAGCGATATCACTTTTGAAATTTTTGTCGCCTGTACGGCATTTGCATTTTTTGTGTCATTCATGCGGCTGTCAAAATCAAGACAGCAGCAAGTGGCAGCCCACATGTAACAGCGGTACTTTGTGTATATATACGCACACGCACACACACACACACACGCTCATATGTCTATCAATGTATGCGTGCACAGGTGGCAGTTTATATTCAATTTTCATTCATAAGATTTCAAAAGTTTTGCATATTACGCGACATTTTATGTCAGTTAGTTTGTTTAAACTAGACATCGCAACTGCCTGCCCCTGCCCTCCTCTCAGCCAGCCTTTCCACCTCAATCATAACATTAAATGTCTTACATTTTAACGGCCACATTTTTCATTCACAAATTTGCCTCTGATTGCAACAAAAACAACACGCTTCATTAGCTTCGTCATAAAAATGCAAGAGAGACAAGTGCGCCGAGCTCTATTAGTTTTAAGTTTTTATGTAACTTTGTTAGTTAGTTGCACCCACACCCCCTGCTAACGCCCACAAACATACCACAACATACGACTACTTACTAATTTGTTGTTGTTTTTAACTGGCGTTTTTCATTAGTCGCTTGCGCGCTTATGCGTTGGCCCAAACAACAAGAGACAACAACCTCCTACAACAACGAGGAACGACAACTTTGTACTCAAAAGCGACAACAAGCAGCAAGTGTGGGCGGCTGTGTTGTCGCTTTTAAACGAGTTTTTATTAGAAAATTATTAACGTTTTACAATCCAATGCTATTTCAATTGGTAAAGTAAATGCATTTGTGGGCGCCAATAAGTCACTGAACATTATTAAATTGATTAAATGCGCGATCTTGGGAATGTCAAACTATTTGTGGCAAGCAGTGATGCTTGTCAAACTGTAGTTGCTGTTTGACAAGCACTTCGTTGGCATCAAGACGTTGGGCGTGAATTATGGTGCAAGAGGCTTAGGCATTGTCAAAAGTCATCAGACGAATGACACCATTTAGAGCAAAATTCTTGTTTTTAGAAAACCCTACATTGCACGAATTGAATAACGTCAAAGTCTCAATTAATTAATAGACAAACATGGCACAGCACAGCTTTAAAATTTTTAATCAAACTGACATGCCTAGACACCATGGCGAAGATGTATTCAAATGGTTTACATCCCAGAGGCTAAGATGGATAGGACATGACCTACGAATGGACCAGATTCCATCTTTCTGGTGTCGACCCAGAAAGCGCCCAATTGACAATATTGACAATGACGTGCTGAAGATAGAGGCGAATGGAGAGTAAATTTGATGCCAAAAGCAGCTGTAGCCTTGTTGCTTTGTTTGTCAAAGTCCAATTAAGCGCCAACAGCTGCCGTGATGGCACAGCCAAGATTGCAGAATTTATCTACCACTGTCAACTGCTGACCATCAGCTGTAGCACATACAGTGGGAAGACTTAATATTTGAGACTTGAGCGTTGAGCCCTAAGCTCGTGTTTATCGACTAGCCATTACATACTTCAAGACTTTTTAAAAACAAATATTGAGATTAATTAAAAAAAAAGCAATCAATTTTTAGCCAAAAACAAAACTTGCTACAAGTTTTCAATTGCTTGCTTCTAGAGATCTTCTAAGCCAATTAGCCGGTAATTCCACTCGTAAAAGCTGCATATTCTAACAATTACAAATATTGTGCTATACGCCGAATCGCATGAGCAATTCACTAATACTTTTTCCGCGCCATCATAAATTTCTTGAAGAGACTCACTCACTCACTCACTCACCATTAGCTCGTACGGTCACGCTGCCAAATCTACCATGCCGCATGCGCTTGCAGCGTGGGCCAGCGAACTGGCACAATTTAATGAATAATGAAAAAAAAAAAAATGAAAATAAAAAACAATTGCCAAATTTGGCCAAACTCGCTTAATACTTATTTAAGATTGAGCCAAAAACCGACAATGACAATAAAAAATTTGAAAACAACTCGCAAATAAGGCAAAGCGACATCCGCGTAGGCGTTCGGTTCAATGAAGATGAGTCTTTGGCCAAAGCAGTTACGTGATTTTGTGAAATGGACACACTTATATTTGCTATATGATCATCATCAACATCATGATCATTATTATCGTAATACATATTAACTTTATGTATGCATAAAATAAACTTAACGTGTAAACTTTTTCTTGTTCCCCTGATCCCGATGAACCTGCTTGAACATGCGCTGCTTCGGCGTGCCGTCATTCATTTGCTTGTAGTAACCAAAGCCGCCGCCGCCAACTCGTTTTTCCGGCCGCTGGCGCTTGGCGGCGCCTACTTTAAGATCCACCACGGGTGGCACCAGAAAACCAAAACTCTTGGAAACCGCCTGCAAGTCCAGTGTGTTTACATTGAAGATTTGCTTCAGCTGATGTGAGTCATAGGCACGCACATAAGATTTAAAGGCTTCCTTTGCGGACTGATTGAGAAAGTAGTTCTTGGATATGAGCTTTTCCAGCTGTTAAAGAGAAAAACGAGAAATACAACAGGTCATGTGGCGCACTTTTGAGCGACTTGCACTCACCTGCAGCTGTATATCGGCAATTTTCTGCCAGGAGAACTCAAACTCATTCAGCGGCACCTTGGCCGCCTTCAAATAACGCAAGAAACCCAATTCCTCTGGCCGCAACATGAGCAAAGCATGACCCGAAGTGCCTGAGCCACGCGCTGTACGTCCCACACGATGTATATACTCTTTAGGATCATCTGGTGGATCATATTGCACAATCCAATCAACTTGTGGTATATCCAGACCACGTGCGGCCACATCCGTACAAAGTAATATACCCGACTCGGCATTACAGAATTGAAAGAATGTTGTGGTGCGTTTGGTCTGCTTTTGCTTGCCATGTATGGAGGTTACCGGCAGATCAATATAATTGAACAGCTCATGATGATACTTGACAGACATGCAGGATGAAAAGAAGACCATAACCTTTTTCCTGCGATTCTTTTTTAAGAATGTAAACAAGACCAGCAAACGCTTCTCTGAGGGACAAACAATATAACCCTGCTCTAGGCCATCTACAGTGGCGGTCTGTTGATCGTCATGCACGCCCACATAATGTGGTTCCTTTTTAAGTGCCAACTTGGAGAGCGCATCAATTTTGGCAGTTTGTGTGGCCGAGAAGAGCATGGTCTGGCGGCGTTCTAGGCGAAGAAATCAAAAAACATTAATATTGAATATATGCACAGTGTTGTTGAGCACCTACTCGGCAGCAGATTGACAATTTGCTTGAGCTCCTCCTCGAAACCAATCTCCAATATTCTGTCCACCTCATCAATAATCAAACATTGCAAATTCTTGTATAGAAAATCGGGTGAATTCTGCAAGTGATCAAGTAGACGACCTGGCGTTGCCACCAATATATTTATGCCCTTGCCCAATTTTTCGCTTTCCACCTGACGATTGGAGCCACCCATAACCAAACCATAAGTATGATGATGATGCGCCATTAGTTCTTTGAGTACACCAAACGTTTGCATGGACAATTCACGTGTAGGCGATATAATGATGACACCAGTGCCATTACGCGGCATAAAACGCAGCTTATTGATAAGCTCCACGGCGGGTATTAGGAAAGCCAATGTCTTGCCGGAGCCAGTTTGTGCTGCACCCACCAGATCGCGTCCCTTAAGCAAGGGCGTCAACGATTTGGCTTGAATTTCGGTCATTTCCGTAAAGCCCATTTCGGCTATGGCTTGCAGCGTAGCTTCAGAAACTGCGCCCTTAAGCGAGCTAAACGAGCGATCTTCGGCATCGCGTTGATCCAACGCAGCCAAAGAGGACTCAACAGTAAAAGGCTCTTCTTTGGCAGCGGCCTTGCCGTTTGTTGCTACTTTTGTTGCTTTTGGGGGTTTGGCTGCAGCGGGCGCGAGCTTGAATTTCTTAGCGGGCGCCGGCTCAGCCTCATCCTCGTCGTCATCATCATCCTCGTCGTCATCATCATCATTCTCATCGTCGTCATCGTCTTCTTCGCCGTCATCCTCAGCAGCGTCTTCAGCTGTCGCAAAAGTTTGTTGTTTATTAGTAGGCTTATTTACTAGTTTATATTCAAATGCTCCAACCCACTAATCAGTTGGTTTTTACATGGATCTCATGCCAGATTAAGCAGCCTTAACTCGCTCTTAACAGCTCGAATTCGCCTTTATATATCCTCATTAAATCAAAATTTAACTACCATTTTCTACTTATATACGAACCTTCACTATCCAGCTGCGCATCTGCATCATCCTCACTATCGTCATCATCATCATCTTCTTCTTGTTCTGCCTCCTCATCTGATTCCGTCTCAGAATTGGCTGCTTGAATCTGCGGCTTTTTCTGTTGCTTTTTCTTTGACTGCTTGGGCTGCTGTTGAAAATCCTCTTGCAAGTCCTCTGCTTGTGGTTGAATCTTATTAAATAAGCTGCTTTTGTTCCACACGGTAACCACCTCACTTACCCTCATCTTCCTCACTCACTGCAGCGGCTACATGCTGCTGTGGCTTCTTCGGCCGCATCTGTTTTTTGTTGGACAAAACAGGCGCCGCTGCAGCTTTGCTCTTTTTCTGCGAAAGCTGCTTTTTCATTTTCTCTCTTCTCACTATCTTCTTCATCAGCAGCTTTTCTCTTATGGACATCTTGGCTTTTGTTAGTAAATTAATTAATTAATAAGTAAAAAGTAAAAAAAACTTTTTATCAATGAGGCGCGCACGTGTTGCAGGCCAGCGTTTTAAAATGCCATTCACACAAGACGCAACTGATTGCCAACAACAGCTGTCCGTGACTCTGCTGTTATCGATAGTTGGCCCAACACATAGCATGGTCACCCTCCTAACAAAAAGCAAGCAACAAGCCAACAAAAAGCATCAAATGCATTAAATATTTTCCAACAAAAAAGCGAAAAACAAAGAAAAGTGAAGTAAAAGTGCATTGTTTACCAGCAGCTTATTAATAAACTTAGTTTTTTGTTCATGTAGCACTAACATAGTTTTTGCTTTGTATTTGTACTGCTCCGTTTGCGTGGTTTTTGGCCACATTCATGGAAATCTCTATAAACGTTTTTGTTTTTGTGCTCTACAGTTTAATTATAATTTATTTGCAATATTTTGTTATCAAATATACAGAATTTGTGCGCAGTCTTTAGTTGCCTAAAAAAAAAAATATGTTAGGTTTGCAAACATATGCCAGCGAGTCCGAGGGCGAGTCGGACAATGAAGCAAGTGCCACCGAGCCGGAGCAACTGGCGCATTTGCAGCCTGTGGACAAGACACATTCGCTTAGCAAGGCCTTGGCCATTTGTGCAGCACCCGAGGTAGTACCCTTAGGCGCTGCAGCGGTGCCCAGAAGTCTGGATCCTATGCTCAAGGAGGTTGTCTACAATCCACGCTATGAGGAACTGTATGCGCCTGTAAAGGGACCCGAGCATCCGGATCTGACCATGCAGCAGCGTGCGCCACGCAACACATTGGCTGGCTATGTAGAAAAGGCGCATATAAATGCATTTGAATTTGAGAATCAGCGCAGAACTTTTCACACTTACGGTTATGCCTTGGATCCCACCGTGGATGAGCAAGCTGATGGCCAAAGCTTTGTGGGTGATCTACAATCCGCCTATGATGATAATGGCAAGACAGTGTTTGAGCCACCCAAGCCCAAGAAAATGCGCAAGCAGGAAAAGAATGACAAGCCTGAGGATATAGAAGGCTTTCTGGGGCCCTGGGGTAGATTTGAGAATGAAGAGCGCATTGCGCGTCCTAATGAGCAGGAGCGTGCCGAGCTAGACGAGCTGCTGTCCAAACGACATAAACGTGGACGCATACCCGAAGACAAGCCGCTTGAGGAAAAGTCCACGCTGCACAGTAAGTACTTGAATATTCCTGCTTTAGCTGCAGTTGCTCACATTTGCCTAAACTTGCAGTCAAGGATGCCTACGATTATCAGGGCCGCTCCTATCTGCACGCACCACACGACCTGGGCGTCAATTTACGCTCCAATACACCACCACCCAAATGTTTTCTGCCCAAAGCGCATATACACACTTGGACGGGACACAACAAGGGCATTTCCTCCATACGCTGGTTTCCCAAGACAGCACATTTGCTTTTGTCCGGCTCTATGGATTGCCGCGTCAAACTTTGGGAGGTTTATGGCGATCGTCGCTGCATACGCACATTTTCCGGACATCGTCAGGCCATCAAAGATATTGCATGGAACAACAAGGGCACACAGTTTCTATCCGCCTCGTATGATCGTTATATAAAACTCTGGGATGCCGAAACTGGCGATGTTATATCCAGATTTACCACACGTAAAATGCCCTTCTGCGTTAAATTTCATCCGGATAACAGCAAGCAGCATTTGTTTGTAGCAGGCACCTCGGATAAAAAGATCATTTGCGTAAGTTTGTGTACCCAACAAGGTAGTGACTAGTCTTTTTATCAAACAGCCTGACGCACTGTAGCTTGCTGGTTCGTATAACTTACTAATCTTTGCTCTTTCCACAGTGGGATACACGCAGCGGCGATATTGTGCAGGAATACGATCGTCATTTGGGTTCGGTTAGCACAATTACCTTTGTGGACGACAATCGTCGCTTTGTCACAACCTCAGACGATAAGTCTATGCGCATTTGGGAATGGGATATACCCGTTGATATGAAGTACATTGCCGATCCTACTATGCATTCCATGCCCGCTGTGACATTGGCGCCAAATGGCAAATGGATGGCCTGTCAATCGCTGGACAACAAAATCGTGATATTCTCTGCATTGAATCGTTTTAAAATGAACCGCAAGAAGACCTTTAGTGGACACATGGTTTCGGGCTATGCATGTCAGCTGGACTTTTCACCAGATATGAGTTATCTGGTTTCGGGCGATGGTGATGGCAAGTGTTATATCTGGGATTGGAAGACGACGAAAATGTACAAAAAATGGCAGGCACACGATGGTGTTTGCATAAGCGCTTTATGGCATCCACATGAGGCGAGTAAAATGGTCACCGCTGGCTGGGATGGTCAGATTAAATATTGGGATTAAGTAGAGAATACAAGTTTAAGTTTAAACGATTCTAGTTGCATTAAAGAGTCAAGCAAGTTTATGAACGATAATGTAGCTGGCTGGTGATTCATTTGGCTGGGAAGGGTCTGCTGAAACTTGAGTGGAAGTTTTTGCGTAATTGTCTGCTTCCCCATGTTCATCCATTTCTTACTCCAAGCAAAACCTTCATCTGCTGTGATTTGTTTACGTTTTGCTTGCCTGCCGCCCCCAAAACTGATAACAGCGAGCATGCGCAGTGCATGTCAAACTGTCAGACATGGCGCAGCAATCAACGGATGCCACCATCACCCCCCAAAAGGCTGCAAAACATATGCGACTTTTAGCCAAAATCGATATTTTTCCAAGCAAGTTAAATAAAAGCACAGCAACTGCGCAATTTTTATAAACTTTTCGTTAAAAGTTTTTAACAAATTAAATGCAATTTAGTGCATGCTAAACTGTAGGCCTAGCTTTCAAGTGTGCCAGGAATATGTGAAGGCATTTTGCGCCACAAAAAAACAAAAAACACAACTCGCGCGTTAAGTTTGCCAAGTCCTTGTAGCGACTTCCACAATGGCCAAACCCCCCACGGATAGTGCTGGTCTGGGTTATGCCTATCATCTGCCCTCGGGTGGTTTACTGCTGCGTCTGAAGAATTCGCTCTCACAGTTTAGCGATTTGTTTAGTGAATTTAATAAATATATTGCACCGGCGTATCATCATGATCGCTGTGAGCGCTCTGTACATATGCGTTTATACTCCATGCACAAGCGGGAATTTGTTATGGTGTTTTTGGGTTTCTTTACCTGCTTCGGTCTGGGCATAATCATAGGACTGACCGGCCCGCCCATAACAAGCACCTCGGCGCTGACGGCTCAGCAGATTTTGGCCAATACAACGTTGGCGCATAGCAAAACGGTGCTGGCTACAGGACCGTTTGCCATGAAGTCACCGCTGATGACCACCTATTCGCAGCAGCTGTGGCTCATAGCCAAGCTGGTTACGGATAACAATGATGGTTTGTGGCAGTGGGAGTAGCAACTAAGTGTTCTGCCTCTTACAATTGATTTTGCTTACAGATGAGCGCTACGACAAAAGTTTCCAAGTCAGCGTCTCCATTGATGGCATAAATGAGCAGCACAAACCACTCAATGTCATGGGCTCTGGCATGGCGCACAATCGCACGCGGCATCTGATTTGTGTGCGTAACGACTGCGAGGAGTTTACGCTGATGCATTTGGGTTTTCTGGACTATGCGCACTACATCATAACAGTGCGTTTCTTTGGCTTGGAATCCTTTCATCAGAAGTATAATATTCGTGGTATTACCTTCTATGTGAGTAGCAGCGTCAGAATAGTGGCGCTTGCAGCTTTGGCACTAACCTTATTATTTTCCTGCAGTTTAAAACCTACAGTCCAGAGTTTACCCAAATCGAGATTTGGTTTAGATTCATTTTTCTGCTGTTTACCTTTATTGTTATTGTAAGTAAACAACGCGGCTGGTAAACTCCTCACCAATACACACATCTCCAATCTCTCAATTCTTTCAGTGCTGGTACGCACACACCTTGCGCAAATATCCCATGTACGATTGGTCCATTGAGCAAAAATGGCTGGCCATACTACTACCGCTGCTGCTGCTCTATGATAGTAAATGCATTGGCGCCTGCACCCCATTGCTTCATCTAATTCTGCTGTATTTTTTTCAGATCCCTTCTTTCCCTTAATTTTTCTTATAAATTCCTGGCTACCCGGCATGCTGGATGCGGTGCTACAAGCCACATTTCTCTGTGCGCTGCTTATGTTCTGGCTGTGCATCTATCATGGTCTGCGTCAGAATGAGCGCCGTTTTATGCGCTTCTATTTGGTCAAAATCATTGTGGTCATGCCCATTTGGTTGTGCGCCATTGTGCTGGCTACTTGGGAAAAGTGCAATGAGCTGAAGGATCCAACGTACAGCCATTTTGTGGATACCAAGAACTACAATGTAAGCGACACAAAAGCTACAACTTTTGAAGCTATCCAGTAACTACTTCATGATTTCCAGGGCTTCAAGACGTTCTTCTATATAGCCTGCTGCATGTACCTGCTGTATCTAGCTCTACTTTTGCTGCGTGCCTATACAGAGCTACGTTCCATGCCCTACTTTGGTTAGTTAAAACTATTAATCCAAAATTTCAGCGTCTGCATTTATAGCCATCTCCCACAGATATGCGCCTTAAGTTTTTGACGTTGCTCATGCTCTTTGTGCTGTCTATTTCCGTGACGGTTACCACCTGCCGTTTTGGTTTTGGCATTTTGGAGGATAACTTTGTGGCCAGCTTGAATACCACCTATCGCAGCTCGGCGCAGTTTATGTGCTTCTATGGTCTCTTGAATTTCTATCTGTATACCATGGCCTATGTGTACTCGCCAAATGGACGCTTTGCGCAGGCAGAACTTGCCGTAACCAAAGATAATCCTGCATTTTCTATGATCAATGACTCCGATGAAGAGGTGGTTTATGGCTCGGATGAGGAATCACGGCGTCCGCTAACAGCCGTGGGTGGAGCTGGCAAGAATGATTATGATAGCGATTAAGTGTTTTTAAAGTTCCAACAATAATTTCCAAATAATTGTACAAATTATTCAAAATATAAATTAACATTCATTGTGCATATGTGAGCCGAAAAAGCTTGATAGGATTCTTGCTGTCCAAACGAAGTAATGACAAGAAGCCGTTTGGCGTTATTTTACTAGATCGTTTTATTTTTATTACATAATTAACACATTTCTTTTGCGAACAGCAAATTAAAGGACTTCGTTGACGCCTACCTTGGTCTTGGTCAGCAAGCCGGTATCACCCATGTCTGCATTATAGCCAGGGCGATACTTCATGCCGGGCGCCTAGAAAATAAAACCAGTTAGTGCCAAGCAGTGCTAAAAGTAAATTCCTATTGCTACTCACATTGTACCAGACATCGTGCCAAACCTTGGAATCATCTGCGCTGCGCAGCAATTCGGGCACGTCGTAACGTGGCACATTGAAGTAATTCATTAAATCGGGCTTCTCGTGGCAGTATCTAATGCGCGCCTCGCACCAATCTGGCTCCAGCGGAAAACGCCAGTCCAACATTTTTTTGTTGTGCGGATCCACCTCGAATTGCGCGAAATCAATGCGCTCAATATCCTCGACTACAACCTCGGCTTCGCCGCCAGCAGTCCAGTCGTAGATCAACAGCTCAGCATGTATAGATATATCCTTGAGATACTGCTGCTTGTATAGGCTCTCCACATCGCGCAAATAGGCCTCGCTAAAGACCTTAGATTGCACCTCATAGTCCACATTGCGTGCCTTGATTTGCTTTTGCACTGCATCAACTGGCAGATCCAGATAGATGACCAAATGTGGTTTCAAGAGCTCGCCAATAGTGTTCTGACGCACCTCATTGTACATCGAACGCGCGCCACGCGACAAATAACCCTGACGGTACATGGCCTCGGCAAAAACAAAGTCCGAGTATGGACTACGTTCCAAGACCACACCTTGACCCGTGGAGAAAATGTGCTGCAAGGCATCAATATACTGCGAGAAACGCAACATGTACATGCGCATTTGGAATTGCGCGGCCAAATCATGATTGGGCTCCAGACAGAAATTGCGCACATCATAGCTGCGGCAGCTGGGCGGTAGCTGAGGATCCAACTGACGCATATCATAGCCATAGGGATTAATAAAAATTTCATCTAAGGTAACGGCAGGAAAGAATTTCATATCCAGCTCGTCGGCGAGTTCCTTGGCAAATTTGCTTTTGCCCGCCGCTATGGGGCCTTCAACGCAAATGACTTTCGAGTTCTCATCGAAACGATGTGAAGTCTTGTCAAAAAAGGCATTAAACACGGTGTACTTCTTTGTCTTGTATGGATAGGGTGCTGCCTTGGGCACGCGTGGACCACCGCGCATGGTTTTGCCAGAGATATTGCATTTTTGCATGAAAGCGGCTGGTAGTGCATTCGTTTGCGCTTGTAGTAATGAGGGCGTAGCAGCGGCAGTGCGGCCGCATAACCGCACTAGACCAACACGGAGCACGGCAGTCATGCTGTTAAAATTAAAATGCTAATATTGTGGTTACTCCAAAATTTGCTGGGACATAAACAATAATAGAAATTGTGGCACTCTGGAGTGTGGTTACATCACAGACAGCGCAAAGTTTTTTAACTTTGGAACGCCGTGTTACGCTTAAAAAGCGTCACCATTTGTTTTTCATTTAAGTTGCTTTTTATTTTGGCTTCAATTAATCAAAGTTTTGCAGCGAAATTGCTGATTTTTACTTACTTTTTAAATAAAAATTGCAAAACTGCCCAAATAAATTTTGGGATATATTGCTAGTGTTGGGTAAAACAAGAAATTTAGTGCGCACTTGTGCAACACTTGAAATTGAAGCTGCCAGATGTGCTGTAGGTGTTTAATGTTGAATTCTAAACGTGTTTGCAGCATATGCAGGTGTCTTTAGAATTTGTAAATCATATTTATAAATCTTTAAGACTTTTTTATATTAATGTTTATTCATTAGAACTTGAACATTTCATTTTTATTTGTATATCTAGTTGGCGGTTTTATTTGTGCTGCTGAAATAAAATAGTCTGGCAACTCAGTTTCAACCTCGCTGAAAATCTAGCAGTTCGTCAAAACACATCAAAATGAATTAAAAATTTTAAAAACGACAAACTTCAGTTTTTTATTCTTTTAAAAATAATTCAACTTACATTAACTTAAATACTAAGTACATATATTGCACTTGGTATCCAGAAAACTAGACAACTGCAGCGCTAATTGGATTGTTACGCAATTGTAAGTAAGCCTCGCAATAATTTCATACCAAATATGCGACTTGTGACACAGTTTTGTATAAACTTGCTGCATTTCTTGTAGATACCTATAAAATGGGAAATCAGGCTGCTACACAGCAAAAATCGGACACGCCCCAACAAATGCCATCAGACCACGCCAAGCACATGGCCATGGGTGCTGCTCCGCCACCAGAATGTCCCATGCATCAAAAAGGTGGCGTGAACACATCCAATTCTGCAGCGCCGCCACATCCTAAAATGGTCTCCGCATCTGAGTGTCCAGTGCAGCATGATAATGCTGATATAAATCCACTAAATATGATGCCAGCGGCAAATCAACAACCGGCTAAAGATCAGCCCTTTCCTTTGCCAACTGATCGTCAGACCTCAACCATACCTAAGGTAACGGAGGACGGCAGCGTACAATTCTGGCAATATCCGAGCCAGCAAATGTTCTGGAATGCCATGCTGCGCAAAGGTTGGCGTTGGAAGAACGAGGATGTAACACAAAAAGATATGGGCGATATTATTCGTATACACAATGCCAACAACGAACAGGCTTGGCAGGAGGTGCTCAAATGGGAAGCGTTGCATGCCAAGGAATGCGGTAATCCTCGATTGAAAAGCTTTGGAGGCAAGGCTAAGGATTTCAGTCCACGCGCGCGTTTTCGCAGCTGGTTGGGGTATGTCATAATAGCGAAATACAAGATTATTTTTTTGCTTAATTTTGTGCCTATTTTTGCAGCTATGAGTTGCCTTTTGATCGTCACGATTGGATTGTCGATCGTTGTGGCAAAGACGTGCGCTACGTTATTGATTACTACGATGGCGGCATTGTTGATAAAGATTATCGGTTTGCATTGCTGGATGTGCGCCCAGCTATGGATTCTGTGGACAATGTCTGGGATCGCATGCGTGTGGCCTATATGCGTTGGCGATTTGAGCTTATGGACAAAATTAAAGGTAGCAGTGACAACAAAGCGTCTGCCAGCAGTGAATAAACTGCGCTAACGAACCGGAATTAATAAAAGTTGAAGCCAATTAGACAAAATATCAAGTTAGGCGCCCAAGCGTGGTCTAGTGCTGTTGCCAGTACTTAAAAATTTCATTTGCAAAATCTTACCAAATTCAACGTTACACGTTATGCGCCTACATGCGTTGTGCGCCATTTAATACATCTTATAATAATATAATCGGCAAATACATTGTACCTATTTATCATAAAAAATATGTTCAATATGGTTTTTCTTAAAATTTTTTTTTTCAAACTTATGAGAGCTTGCTCTCAAACTGTGACAGCTGGAGCGCATTCCATGCAGCGCATTTCAAACCTTTTTGAGTGTTGTAAAATGCTACAACTATTGATCGCTGCTTTACGTAAAGCTTATTCCAATCGTTACTTCTTTCACTCAACTTAATTGGAGTCCAAGTGGAGCAACCACAACTTTGCGCAATCATCAATGTCGGCTGCTAGAATGCGTTTCGTACAATATCTGCGTAGAGGTGACCTTTGTAAGCGTCTGGGACTGCTGGCTGAGGATGAAAAGTCTTTGCTGGAGCTGTCTAGTGTTGAGGGCGTGCCAAATGATGTGAAAACTTTAATTGCACAAAATCCCAATATTGCAGAGCTTAGCGAAAAAGCTGCTAAGCTGCCAAAGTTGCCATTAAACAATGACATCACTTTACTGCCGGCTTTGACAGATCCCGGCAAGATTATTTGCATTGGACTCAATTATAAGGATCATTGCGATGAGCAGAACAAGCCAGCGCCCAAGGAGCCCATGTTCTTTAGCAAATACAACAATACGTTGGTGGGGCCGCGTGATAATGTGATAGCGCACAAAGCGAGCGACGTGCGTATGGCAGACAAACAACTAGAGCATTAAGCACACATAGATAACGCATTGTTGTTGTTTCACTTGTGTATATTTGCAGAAAATCGATTGGGAAGTGGAGCTGGTTGTGGTCATAGGCAAGCTGGCACGTCAGGTGCCCAAGGAGCAGGCCATGGACTATGTATTTGGCTATAGTGTGGCGCAAGATATATCAGCGCGCGACTGGCAAAAGGAGCGTAATGGTGGGCAGTTTTTGATCGGTAAATCCATGGATACCTTCTGTCCGCTTGGGCCTGCTGTAGTGCATAAAAGTTTGATCAAGGATGTTTACAATTTGCCATTAAAAACCTGGATTAACGGCGTGGAAAAACAAAATGGCAATACTGGCAATATGATTTACAAAATTGACGATGTCATCAATCGGCTGACGCAGTAAGTCTCTTCAATCTCTCTTATCACTGCTCCGCCATAATGCGCACATCTTTTGCAGAACCATTACGCTGCTGCCTGGTGACATTATACTTACCGGCACGCCTAAGGGTGTGGGCATGCATCGCTCGCCGCCAGAGTATCTCAAACCAGGCGATGTGATTAAAACTGAAATTGCAGGTTTGGGCACGCTGCTCAACAACGTTGTGGCTCCTTAAAACAATTATTCTTTGTTGTTGTTTATGTTTAATTAACAAATTGTAATGCATTTAATGACAATAAGAGACATTAAACTTTAAATGTTTTCGATTTGGTGGCAAAGTATTCATCGCGTTTATGATACGGCGCATAGGGATCGTCTATATAGTGCCTAGGACGTCGCCAGTAGCTTGTGACCATCTTGTCCAATAGCCAGCTTTGTGTGGCATTTGTAAAGACATGTTGACGCAGGCGGCGTCGCAGCGCCATCGATTTTTTAAAGATTTTCTTATGACGTCCCGAATGTGTGCGTATCCAGGCGCCCCAGTCCAAACGCTTAAAACGCTTCAGCACAGCTTTAACGGACTTACGTTTGCCTTTGATGAGTGAAAACTTGGTGACACTGCGGCTGGGCGTTACAGCTGGCACGGCCAATTGCAGTAGATTTGTGTTGAGCGTAAGCGCACAGTTGGGCAGCAGCATTCGTTTTGTTTGCAGCTGTTGTGCGACCATTAGTTGCGCAAAACCGGCGCGTTGTGTCTGCTGCAGTGCAGACGTTGCCAAAGGAGCGCGGCAAACGCTGTGCACAGCTGTTGGTAAGTAAATAAAATGTGCTTAATTAAACTTCATTCTATTAATTAATGCAATGAAGCTCTACCTCTGGACAGCAACGTGCGCAACATTTTTAATGTTTTATAAAATAATTATTAATTAAAATTTCAGACTTTTTCCAATCGCGTAACAGCAAGCCGAACAGCTGTTTCTCATGCCGCACCACATGTTTGTCATTCACAGCACACAGCAGTCGTTCTAAAACTGTCATGTTATGTTTATTCTATTGCCAGACTAAATATGTTTTTAACAAAATTAACAGTGGCGCATTAAACTGCCTAAGAAACTTAATCTGCCAAACTTTGCATCTATTGCAGGAAAGTGCATATTGAATTAAACAAATACAACGCTTGCAGTAGTGAGCACAAAACTGTGGCCCCCACCACCACGTGCAAGAAGCAGCAGCACTTGGCTTTTGTCATTCAGCGGCAAACGTAAACACGCGTAAATTTTGGCCAGGCAGCATTTAACGTTGGAGCATTGGGCAGCAGGAAATATATTAACGCCGCCGGGTTATAACACGGAGCACAGGCAGAGCAGTAACGAAATTAGCTAAATTGTATTGACAACAACAAATATGTATAGGCTCTTGTTTAAAGATCAGTGCAAGTGTGCGTTGCAGGTAATTTGCTTGAGATTACATTGTGAAAATCGAACGTGACGTTGCACGCGCACCCCACCAGTGCCGCGCACGCCCACAAACAAAGCAATTGCAAAAATATACAAGAACCGATTGTTATGTCATATACCAAATGCAGGAAATATGCGAAAATTTCCAAAACTCCAGCAATTGGTGTAGTGTTTAGGCATATGACCATCTTGTGAGATGATTTTTTCTCAAATGAGGCAGCAGTGTGCTTGCCTAGGTTGCCGATAATTGGGTATTGTTTGATACTGTCTCTTGTTTGTCAATTTTTAGCGCTCGCTGCAAAAAACGAACGGTAGGCAATATAGTAGGAACAGTGGCGGCCATGGCTATCGTCAGAACAGCTGTCCACCACCGCCACCACCTCATATGCGCGAAGCTGGCTTTGGCAAATTGCTGCTCTTTATGACACCACTGGCTGCAGTCGGCGGCGTTATAACTTATGCCAAGTGAGTGTTAATTGAAAACTACAACATAGCCCAATGTTAGTTTTATTTTTGCTGCAGATACGACAATGACTTTCGAAAAATTGTGGGACAAAATGTGCCCGGCGCAGAGTCTATCATAAAAGTAGCACTGAAAGAGGAAGTACCCTTTCAGGGCATTACCAAAAGCATAAATCAACAAATTGACAGTGTTAAGGACACGTATGCTAATTTAAGTAGTTCCGTGGGTAATGCCACATCAAAAGTTACTGGTCTTTTTGGAGGTGGCAGCAAAAGCAGCACCGAAGATGCAGGCACCAAGGAGAAGAGGCATGAGATCAGACTGCAGCCAGCCAAAGCAGCTGAGGCGCCAGTCACAAAGAAATCCGCCACAATGGCCAGTGAATCAGCGCCAAAAGCTGCAGTGCCTGCAGCTGCATCCGCTAAGCCGGCTGTTACACCTAAGGCAGAGCAATTGCCGCGTGAAGTTGTAGATTTGGAAAAAGTCATTGAACTGTCGGCGCAATTGGTGATTAAGGAGTATACCACTGCGATTAGCATATTGCACAGGTTTGCAGCTTGAATATAGTGTACACATCCTAAAATGCTCAACCTTGTTATGATTGCAGTTTCAATGAGGATGTGCGACGTGTTGTGGACAAGGCAATCGAAAATAGTGACAATTCACTGTGGCAAACATTGAAGAATCGTGCCAGCGCGCGTGATACAGCTGTCGCCACCGCGGAACGTTTGGCGCGTGAGGCGCAAGACAAGATGGGCAAGTCTCAACTTTAAGCTTAAACACAAAAACGAAATTCTTAACCAAAACTCTTTGAATATTTAGAAAAATGTGAAGTTGCCTTGAGCAAAGCGGCCAATGCGCAAAACCATGAGCAGGTTGAAGTAGTTCGTAGCAAAATTAAAAAACTCGTCGAACATATTAACAATGTTAAGGATGAGCTCTACCGAAACAAGGACACTGCCAGTGTATCTGATAAATATTGGCGTAACGTAGAGCAAGCACGGAATTATTTTATAGACGAGATTGAATCGATATTCCCGGGACTTAATATTTCCGAAAAGAAGTTGAACATTTCGAAAGAAGATTTGGATTTGTTTATTCTGCATGCTTACTCCCATGTTTTGGCTTATCAAAAGGAGCTGCAGCGCTTGCAGACCGATGGTGAGCTGCGTTTGAAGCGTGCCATTGAGGCAGTGCATGGCGATAATGATTCTAAAGCAACCCGTGCGCAGTTAGATTATGCTTTGGAGACCGAACGTCGTAAATTGGCTGTTGAGAATCAAAAGAAGATATTCCAAATTCATGCCGAAACAGATAAACAATTGCGTTTGCAGTTGAAAAAGCAAGCAGAGGCGCATGCCGATCACATTAAGGATATTGTGGCGCAGCGTGAGACAGATCTTACGCGTAGTTTTAAACAAGAGTTGGAGGATAAGTTGGAAACGGAAAAGGCGAACTACAAATTGGAGCTGGCTGCCATGTTGGGTAAATTGAGAGGCATGGATGCAGCGCTGGCAGGTAAGTCTTAACGCTTTCGAAACGCATGTCGAAGATCATATTTCGTAGATTCAGCTTAGAGTTAGTCATTGTTTGCTGAACAAGCATCAAATTGCATCAAAAGCATTATTGTCTGGCGCCAAGTTGAATCATAAAATCTTATTTGCCATTGCTAGTCAGCGAGTCAATCTTTGGCAGCTTTGTAATTTTATTGTGTATATCCTTTAATTACCATGCTGCTTACATAGAAATAGAAGATGAGTTTCAAGGTATTGCTAGTCAGTTTTCATACTAATTGTGTCTCAACTATACTGAATATCTCTACTGTTTCTCATCGTAGAGCGCGCTGAAACCGAACGCACTGCCAATCAGGCACAGGCCTTATGGGCTGCTTGCCAAGCACTGTGGGCATCAGTGCGCACTGCCACGCCCGGTGTGCACTACAAGGAGAAGCTGCGCCCACTTAAAAACGAGATCAACGCTATTGTGAAGGTGGCACGTAAGTCATAAGGTGTGTTTTCTGCTAAATTGTGTTTTAATTCCAAACGTTTCTTTGCAGAGGGTGACGAGCTGGTTAAGGCCGTTTTGGATAACATGCCCAAAGAGGCACAAGAGCGTGGTGTTTTCCCCGAAGATGCTTTGCGTGAGCGTTTTATTAATGTTGAGCGCATAGCACGCCGTTTAGCTTTGGTTCCCGAAGAAGGTGCTAGTCTACCTATTTATTTGCTTTCCTATTTGCAATCTATTTTCATTTTGCGACCGGATAATCCCATTTCCAAGGATGAGCTTGAAAACAAGCCATTTGATTTCAGTAAATTGGATACTTATGATATATTGAACAGAGCCAGGTGAGTTTTTACCAATTTGCAACTTAAAGCTGTCGATTCTAATAAGTGCTACTTCTTTTTAGGTATCACGTTGATCGCAGCGATTTTCTGCAGGCCTTGAAATACATGAACCTGCTGGAAGGTGCGCCACGCAAAGTTGCTGGTGATTGGATGAAGGAGGCGCGCCTTATGCTGGAGACACAGCAGGCAGCCAATACACTTATGGCGCACGCTGCGGCCAGTGGCTTGTTGTATTTGTAGATTACAATTTTGTTTAGTTTCCGAAAGCAGATCAGATAGTGAACAAGCCTAAATCTCTTAAAAAAAGAAAAATATCTAATTCAAGTGCAAAGTCGTATAAAACTTACCAATTTTTTGTTTAAAAACTTTTGTTTTAGCTGCAATAATTTATACAAATAATTGTAATTCTTATTGAGAGAAAAGTAAAAAAAAAAAGGTCCATAAAAATTATAAGATAAGATTGAAATTTATTATGAAAACGGATTTACAACCTTATTATGCATTTTACCTAAATTTTGAATTTCACTTTCAATTATGTCGCCAGGTTTTAAAAACATTAATGGATTGTGATAGGCGCCAGTGCCAGCGGGTGTGCCCGTTAAAATTATGTCACCGGGAGAGAGCGTTATGTATCTGCGGTAAATAAAGTAAGAAGTCACATAAGGGTGCGACGCCTTGGCAACTTAAAACTTACTGTGACAGTCGATGTATTAAGTAGTCGACTTTAAATATCATATTTCTTGTATTGCCCGACTGTATCTGCTGTTTGTTTATATAGGTTTTTATCCACAAATTGTTTATATCGGGAATATGTGTTTTGTGCACTATGACTGGGCCTAGCGGACAGAAAGTATCCAGAGATTTTCCGAGCAGTTGTTGTCCACCGGAAAGTTCTAGGCAGTCACGTGCTGTTATGTCCTGCGCCAGTAAATAGCCAAAAACATACGACATTGCAGTATTGAGTGAGACGTTACGCGCCGTTCTGCTTATAACCACACCCAGCTGGCAGCCATAGTCCAAGCGCTGTAACGGAGTCGAAATTAAAATCTCAAATACTTGTAGCGGCGACCAAACAACGCTTACCTTGACGTTTTGATTAGCGCGTATGTTATCCAATGCTCCTATAATAGAGGTGGAAAATTTTACATAAAATGATGGCTGCTTAGGCCAACTCAAATTTTGCTCAGCAATGCTATCCCTATAGTTGCATTCAACGCCAATGATTTTCTGAGGCGCATCAAGTGGCGGCAGCAGCTCCACACTCTCATCCACATCCAGCACATCCATATGTTTAACGCTGTGCAGCAAAGTTTCTGTACAATATCTTTGTTGAATGAATTGTATCATGTCTGGTGATGCACACGTTAAATGGGATAAGGCAGTCATTTTTGTGCCATCCTCAGATACCATGCCTAAGTGCTTTTGGTGCTCATTGAAACGTTTGTACTGCATGAAGCGACACTTGGGCAACAATTGTTTACTGAAAAATAAAGAAAATGTCGCGGCAGAGTTGAGTTAGTTGCTGCTTTGTGCACCCACCAGTAACGATCCAGCTGCGGTAGTTCAGCAGGCAGGCGCAACAAGTGGTTTCGCAATAGGGAAGCCGCAGTCTTCATAGTCAACTAGATAAAGTAAAATTTTGATGGTGTCTGCTACACGTTATATATAAAATTTTGCTCTACGTTTAAATCGAATTTGGTTGAAAACAAATTTGTAGTACAGTTGTTAAGTTTTTGTAACACAAACAAACTAAATATGTACATAAATATAACATTTCAAATTTAAACTTCAAAATTACGCGGTCTCAACTGTCAAGACGAGTGTACACACTTACACAGTTGTAGAAAAAAGTGTGTACACACTGTGTTACCATTGCGCTGCAAGAGGCAGTCAGCTGTTTTGCATGGTGCTCGTAGATTTTCGCAAATTTTAGTTCTAAGCAAAATTTAAAGTTAAACATTGGTTAATTTTGCTTATTAACATAAAATTCTTAGTAAAACGCAAGTAAGAAAAATGGTTTTGCTGGCTAGAATGATGGGACGCACGCTGATGCAGGTAATTATGGCAAACAGCCGCAAGTCACAATGTTGCTCCAGAGTGCTTACATAAACGTTTGTGTTGGCAGCCGAGGCCGCAATTGTCTGTTTGCACAAATAACTTGGCAATTTTGAGGTTATAATCCTAGCAAGCAATAAGTGAAAATAACTTTTTCTTTTAACTTTTTTTAAAGGCAAGCGCTGTGCGTAGTTTGCATACAACGGCTATATTGAAACAGGTAAGCATTTTATAGGCCTTGGTTTTTGAGCAGTGTTTGTTATATATAATACACTTGCGTTGACAGGAAGCCAGAATAGCTGAGAATAGAACCACCTGCACGCTGATTCCCGGTGATGGTGTGGGTCCCGAGTTGGTCTACTCACTGCAGGAGGTCTTCAAGGTAAGTAGACAACACTACGTTAAGTGCAAAAACCACTTGGTTACATTTTTGTTTATTAGGCAGCCAATGTGCCTGTGGACTTTGAATCGTATTTCCTATCGGAAATTAATCCCGTGCTTAGCGCCAAGCTAGAGGATGTTGTCTGTTCCATACAAAAGAATAAGGTCTGCATTAAGGTAAGCTGTCGTCTGTCTTAGCATCGGGTAGTGCGTAATTGCTAAAAATTTTGCTGCACAGGGCATTTTGGCCACACCGGATTATAGCAATGTGGGCGATCTGCAGACACTCAACATGAAGTTGCGCACGGATCTGGACTTGTATGCCAATGTGGTGCATGTGCGCAGCTTACCCGGCGTTAAAACTCGCCATTCCAACATTGACACTGTTATTATACGTGAACAAACCGAAGGTGAATATTCTGCTTTGGAACACGAATCGGTGCCCGGCATTGTTGAATGCTTAAAGATCATTACTGCCAAGAAATCCATGCGCATTGCTAAATTCGCCTTTGATTATGCTACCAAAAATCAACGCAAGAAGGTTACTGCCGTGCACAAGGCTAATATTATGAAGCTGGGCGATGGTCTGTTCTTAAGATCATGTGAGGAAATCTCAAAGCTATATCCGCGCATACAATTCGAAAAGATGATTGTAGACAATACTACCATGCAAATGGTTTCGAATCCCAATCAATTTGATGTGATGGTAACGCCAAATCTCTATGGCGCTATTGTTGACAATTTGGCCTCTGGTTTGGTGGGTGGTGCCGGTGTTGTAGCAGGTGCTTCCTATTCGGCAGAGGCAGTAGTGTTCGAGCCGGTAATTATGCAAAAGTTTTGCCAACTTGTATACATTTTTTTTACTACTATTTTGTGTTTTTATTTTTTTTTGCAGGGTGCACGTCACACCTTTGCTGAGGCTGTTGGCAAGAATGTGGCAAATCCCACAGCAATGCTGCTGTGCGGCACAAAGCTTTTGCGTCACATTAACTTGCCCACCTATAGCGAGGTCATTAACAATGCCATCAACAAGGTGCTCAAGGACGGCAAAGTGCGCACCAAGGATTTGGGCGGACAGTCAACCACCATGGACTTTACACGCGCAATCATTGCCAATCTGCACTAAATAAATTTGCTGTTCAAACTTTATACTCCTGTAAAAATCAAAAACAACAACTGTGGCTAAATGTAACCAATGCTTATATAGAGAGAAGTTTGTTGTTGTATCCGCAAATTCTTTGATTGTTAAAACTAACTTTCTTTTTTATTTATAGAAAACTATTTTTTTTTTATTTTTTATAATTTTGCTTATACGATTAATGCGCAGTATGTTTGTTTCCTATAGTTCAATGCATCCCCTGAGTATTATTTCTGGCGAATATTTAAGTTTAGACAATTGAATGCAGACGTCCCGAAAGAAAAACAATTAATCAAGAAAATTTTATGCATGTTAGTTTTATAATTCGGCCGGTTATCCTTATTTTGTATTTAATTTAAAACTTTATCATTTGTCGTATTATTTTTATAGTTTCTCTACAAACAAAACAAAAAAGTGTAATTTTGGTGCCAACTCTTAGTTTATGATTTAATTTTGTTATAAAACTTTGACTACAACAAAACAAAAAAAAAAATATTAAGTTACAAAATACAGAAACCTCAAACTCAAATTTATTTAGACCAAATAAAAATATAGTTAAGCCACAATTGCTTAACCTAAAAGCAAGATATAATAATTTAAATGAAATAAATATAAAGACCATATAAAAGTTATAACGAAGATGTTGAATTATTTTTGGACTATTGGCTATTGGCGCTCTGCAACTTGCGCGACTGTATCATATTACTTATTGAACAGTTCTACTTAATTTTTATTAAAAAATATAATCTTTTCTTTTGGGTTGGCGCAGTAGCTCAACGAGCAAAGCAAGCACGGGAGTTTGAAATAAATTTTATATCTCGTGAAAAATCTGCAAATACTGGCTGTCATCCTGGAATACTTATGGCACAAATTGCTATATCAAGCCAGGTATTTCCAATAATAAATAAATTACAAATCCTGTTCGGTATTTTAAATTCTTTTAATTTAAATTATTATCCTTTCATATAGCAGTTACGAAGATCTATGATTTAAAGCTTAAATTCTAAATGTTGAAAAGACCCGAGTTGCCTCACATTTAGAAACCATACATAAATGTCCAACTGGAATGAAAATGCAAAGGATGACGACGGCTGTATACTCTTTGAGTGCAAACACAAGACAGATTGTTCGTTAAAAATCCTTTCACTGAGGCCCATAATTAAACTCAAATGGGAGGGTATTGTCCGATCTTTAAAAGCGACTCCTGCAATTTCCATGAAAGTTTTAACAATCAGCCGTAGGGAAGACTGACCAAGAAATTCGTGAATCGGTTAGACCAAAAACTGTCAACCGAACAAATCATGGATCGGTCATATGTATAAACAAGGGTGTGCCTATGCCCTTAAGCACAGCGATCCCCATGGATCTACTGTGCTCTGGATCGGTCAGATGATAAAGTGTCACTGCCAAGAAAGCCAAAAAAAATTCGTGGGTCGGTGAGATGAAAAAGTGTTCATACCAAATGAGTCTCTGCAATGAGATGGTGCAGTAACGGAAAGCCGACCGAGAAACTTGAATATCACATAGCTACACCTCAGACGGAGTATAAAGCGAATCCAAAGTGTGATAGGGGTTTAAAAGAAGAAAAAACCAGCAAGACTCCGTTCGAATTTCCAAAAACAATTTTTGTTTCGAAATTGGCAACATCTCTTAAACCCAAAGCAACCTCCTAAGGTGCAGGAGGTTAAGTTATATTATTGTAATTCGCCTCAGTTCAAAGCTTCGCATCTATTACTTTCCAAACTTGCAATGCTGATATTTGAATTAACAAAATCTAAGCAAAATTCGAAAAAAATTGATTTCAGTTATAAACTGTATACATATTATAAATTTTCCCACTTAGTGAGAAGAACATTTAGGCTTAAATCTTGCTACATTTTCTTCCAAATTCAGTGGAAACAGAACAGCGAATTTGTATAGATCTCAATCTCTTTCGAATATCAAATTTCAAGCTAGAGGCTCTTGGATTTATGTAACCAGATATTGAGTTTTGGGTTGCAGGCTTGACTTTGGTAAAAACGGCAGCTTATGAGCTATGAGAGCTTTCCGACTAAAGCTACTGAGGTTTCAGCTAAGAAATATGGTTTTCTTACAAAATGTAACGCATGGATCATAGAAATTTTTTAAGAATATTGAACTCTATTGTGCTTTTTACAAAGTTCTGTCCTGTTTGGCTTGACCTAGCATAGCTTTAGTAGGGGACTCCGTGCCTGCATATAATAGAGACGTTCCCAAATTCGCAAACTCAAACGCAGTTGGTCGGCTCATGGGATGTGCAGTATTCTTTCGAAAAGATAGGATATACTTTACGCTGGCTTCTGAGAATTAGCTTGATATTAAGATTTGATCAAATTGCAGCCCTTTTGTTCATTACTGCTACTACATCAGCATCAATCTAAAATTATTTTTATACTCTACTCCTCCTACGCGCTTCATCCTGACGTCCCACAGAAAAATCAACACTTTTAAAACCCGCACTTTTACTACTCTAAAAATATATTTACTAAACCAACTGAAAATTTACCAATAACAAGAAAATAAATATCGAAATTATTAATTGACAGGAGTTTGTCGGACAACTGGCTTGGCCAATTCGCAGAGACGTGGCGAAGCCTTTGCTTTGAGTGCTGCTGGGGAAATGGCAAATGGATTTTCGCGTATATGTGTGTTCTCGTACTCCTTGGGTTCGGCCAGTTGCTTCAAGCGTTTGGTGGTCCTGAATTTCAGTGCCTCCGGCGATACGTCATATGGATGTTCCTTCATGTCCGAAGGATTCAATGGACGTTCGGGCCATTTGGCCATCTCCTTGATACGAGCAGATGCTGTACAGAATAATAATATTATTATTGTTATTATTACTATTATATCTATAAATACTTACGTTTGTAGGTGAGCGCAGTGGCAGCAACCTTATTGGGATCAGTTTTAATATGGATATTTTCACTCTTCTTGGGCTGAGCCATTTTATTAATACGTTCCGTAGATTTGTAATTACGTTGGTTCTCTGTGAGATGCCACGGTTCTTTTTCTTCCATGAGGAAAATGCGTGGACGTGCCAAGCGCTTCATACGCCCCTCACTAAACTCACCCTTTTTGCGTGGCTGTAAATGATTAGAAATTGAAAAAAAAATATTTTTTAGATATCAGTTAGGATTGTGGGACATCGTGTAGGTATGCTTACTATTTTCGGGGGTTTGACTAGTACTTTCGGTTTCGCCAGCGTTTCTATATAAGCGGCCGATCTGGCCTTGGCTTTTTTGGAACGCTTCTTCTTCTTGACACTAGTAGGAGAAATGCTTCAGTAACAGATTTTCACTCTAAACCAAAATTTAAACTTCAAACTTACGGCTCTTGCAATGGTTGTATCTTAGTTAAACGACTATACATAGTTAGATAGCTGGAACGTAACAAACGATTTAATATAGACTCGCCGATCTTATCGCATCTATCTCTGGCATACATTATACGGTATAGCAATCGCCTAAGAAAATACTATTTTTAGTAACCACGTCTTCGCGTTAAGATCTCTTAATCTTACCGGGTGAGAGGCAATGCCAACTGTTCCGTGCGAGTATTACTTGGTACATCTGCTCGCACGATATCTATATGCTTGGTGAAGGGACAAGGACATTTAGGCACATGACGACACCAGTAGTTGTTGGGCACAGCCAGCTCCATAAGCCGTTTCCTACGCGTAAACATTCGCTTATGCCTAGCGTACAGCTTATTCAGATCCTTTTTGATGTCATCTATAAAGCATTCTGCATCGTAAGGTATACGCTGCAAGATGGGACAGCAGTCGAATCGATGATAATCGTCCGCCATCAGATTTGTTGTCAGCTGAGGACTGAGATCGCAGTTAACTTTCTTTATAATCATTTTTGGATTTTTGTTTTTTTTTTTTTTTGTTTTTTGGAATTTTAAAATATAATTTTGTTGCTACTTAAAATTTCTACATCTACAAAATCAAAAGAATCAATTGACTGAAACCTGTAAATTTTGAGTTGTTTTTCAACGCTACTTCGATTTTTGTTTAATTTGAGTTATACAAGCTAAGGCCCAAGAGCTTTTTGAGTTAATAAAGCGAGCTGGTAGGCTGGACTTGATGGTTTTGCATCAGTTGTAGGGTTGAACCATTGAAGAGCTGGAAAGTGACTGGGGTTTTTATTGCAACATTTTAGAACTTTTTATGTAAATAATTGAAATGGGAGTTTCTTGGAGAGCAGACCCCAGCTGCAGTGTCTACCCTGCCTCTTTGAAAGTTTAAAATCAGAAATCCGAAAAACTAGTCATTCTATTCTTAAAAGTCTAGATATCATTCTGTTGTGATTCGAAACGGAAAGATGCATTGTTTGACGATTGTTTTATAGCATTTTATGGCATATTTTTTTAAAAAGAGGAATCAATTATTCATTCGCATCAAACTAATGTTTAGGTATATTTTATTTTTTTTTTATTTGTTTCATAATTTGGTTCATAAATTGTATAGCATTCATTCATTCACGCGACGATCCTAGTTGAACCTTGGACTTCACTTGAAATCTCCTTTATTCTTTACGATGTAGTGCTAGTGTTCTACAGCTTTTTCTTCCAATTCGCTCAGCAGTTTGCTCCACATTGTGTATCTACTTCTTCCTTCGGGTGCTTAGTATAGTCGTAGTGTTTAGCATTAGCACTTACCTATTACCCCAAAGAGGATAGCCCAAAGGAAACATATTGCAACTGCTCGGAAGCCAATGCATATCACCGCATTATGCGTTTTTCTGACATAGGCCGCAAAAATGGGTTATTGTTTTGAATATACGGATGTTTAAAATCATATATTCTCGTTGGGCCTCGGTAGCGTAGTGGTAGCGCACTCGTCTCAAAATAGGAAGGTCGGTGGATTGATTCTATTCTCCAGCCCTGGTGCATTTGACTAGCACTGACATAGCTAGCAAATATACGCAATTTTCCAAAGTAAATCTTTATTAAATAAAGATTCCGCCCATCGGATTCGGCTATAAACTGCTTGTCCCCTGTTTTCTGCGAACAGCTATTAACAGCGAGATATCTCCATGCTCGTTTTTTTTACATATAAAATTGTGAAATCTTCATAATCTACAGCCAGTCTTCAGAATGAAGCTGGATGTCAGAAATAAAACATTTAAAATCACAAATCTATGTTTATTTGGTTGAAAATTTTTTTCCAGCGTTGATCTTTGTTTTCAGACGTGCCATTTTAATCGGACTCAAGCAATAAAATCTCTAACTAATCTCTCATTATTATTATTATTCTTAAAAATCGCTGAACATTCGAGCTGAAATACCAGGCGTACAAAATCGTTTGACAAGTAGCTGGAAATCAAAAATGTACTTCGTAAAATCTAAACATTTCTGTAGCCTTCTTTTAGTAACAGGTTTTAACGGATATTTTCAAAATTAATATAAAACCAAAGTATACTTTTAGTTGCCCATTTTAATATACCTTCTGTTGACTTCTGTTCGCCTGATACTTGCGTTTGGATACTAGTCATTTTTATGCTTAATCTGTTTGCAAAAATTTCTAAATCAAAATTGTTGGGAGTGTTGGTTAAATTTAAACTGACGAACGCGATAAAATAGTGTCGCTGTATAATGAAAATAATCGGTCGTGGTCGATTGTGCTACCTCAGCGAACGTATTGTCGTAAATATCGTAGACGTACTGCACCTGAAAGCGACACCCTACATCGTTTAGCCTTAAATCTGAATCTTTGGGTCTGAAGCAGATTCCAAACAACCTGAAAAATCACGCACGCGTCGATCAAATATCGAAGCTGTTCCAGAGTGTGTTGCTGAAAATCCTAATATTTCGTACAGGCGTCGTTTTTAGCAGTCAAACATTAGTGGAAAATTTTAAGGCGTATTTTGAAGAAAGATCTTCAAAAGTGACTCCTAATAAAGTACAATAATCTCAATGATTATTGGAAACAGGCAAGCCAAGTCGCTTGACTTATGAAAGGCCTGGAA
Source organism: Chymomyza procnemis (assembly GCA_035046065.1). Classification (NCBI taxonomy): domain Eukaryota; kingdom Metazoa; phylum Arthropoda; class Insecta; order Diptera; family Drosophilidae; genus Chymomyza; species Chymomyza procnemis. Next base: position 5,264,834 of record JAWNOJ010000026.1, read on the forward strand.
AATGTTTGGTTCCAATAAGATGTCACAGAGCAACTGCAACGATCGATTATTTGCGTCGGAAATTGCCGGGGCGTGTTGTGTCCAAAAACGTTAATATTGACTAGCCGCTATGATCAACAGATTTAACACCATGAGACTTCCTTTTGTGGAGATTTTTGAAGTGAAGAGCATAGAAAAGCTAAAACTCAGCATTTGTTCTGAAATGGCAGCTATGGTATATTCCATCCATATATGATGGAAAACGCCACAATTGAGCGCACTTTTATATTCGTTAAAAAGTGTTTCATTTGGTCGATGTTGTTTTTGTGAATTAGCTCTAAAAAATTATAAAAAGTTGAATTTTTTTAAAATATATTTACAATTCTTAAGGTTATTCGATTCAATTCAGCTGGCGCATTCTGTAAATGACAAGAAGCTGCAAGAATTGTGGTTCTATTAAAACATAAACTAATATGACTGCTGACCGCCATCTTGTCCGCCTACGCAGGCGCCATTTTACTTTTTATACAGTTGGCAACACTGTTTGTTGGTTTTACATGAAGCAACGATAGGGCAACACTGATAATGCGGCTTCAATAAAGTTGCTTTTGATTTGCTGAAAATTAATGAAAATTATTTGTAATAAATAAAAAAGTTTATTTTTTGTTTTATATTTTATTTATTTTTATTGACAGTATTAATAAAAATACTGAGAGTATGCTCCAAGTTCACATCATTACAAGTTAATAGTTGTGTGGTTTTTTTTTCATTTCTCATTTTTCAGCTTCCTCAAGCTTAATCCTTATGTTTTTTTTTTTCTCAATCGCTTTGTTCGCTTTCAGTGTAAGTATATCATTTATTTGGTTTGCTGTTATTTTTACTTCTGCTATATATATATATAGATATATATACTTTTCTTCACATATACACAAATATTTCTCATCAGCTTTCATATTGGTTTTTTTTCAGTTTTTTCAGTTTGTTTTTAAATTTACTTTTTACAATGATTTTGCCATATGTTTTTGTGTTGTTGTTGTTGTTAGTTTTGTTGATATTGCAATTCAATTGAATTTCAGCACATAAAGTTCTTAAGTTGGCTTCGAATTTTCCGTTTGTTTTTTTTAGAACTAAATAAGGTTTTCTTTTTTGTAAATTATATATTTTTACTCATAATTATAGTTATAATTTATATGTGATAGACATATATAGAACATATGCTTACATACATAAAGTTTGTATGTGCTATAAATTTGAATTTAGCATTTACTAAGTTTGACAAAAATTTTGCTAATTTTATGTTTTGTTTCTTTTTTTTTTGTGTTTTTACATAATTTTAGTTTTAATTTTATTTATTTTTTGTTTTTATATTTTCGTAGAAAAATGCCACTTTAATATTTACACAAAATTAAAACCAAAATTATAATTTACTATTTAAACATATAATTTTGACTTGATTTTTTAGATACCTTCTAGCATACAATTCCAGCCAAATGCATACATATGTATAATCTTTTTTTTAATATATTTTTTTTAGTTTTATACACTTAATGTAAATTGAAAATGTTTAATGTTTTTTGTTTGTAATTTTGCATATCGTATACAATTTGTCTTAAATGTTATATCTAGAAGTTTGCCGCTTAATTTCTGACTTTTTTTTGCCTGAAATATTTATTTATTTTTTCTATGTTTTTTGGTTTGCCTGGCTTAAATATAAATATATTACCAAAAGGGTTTTTATTTTTATATACACATAAGCTGCTTTTACAAACGTAATTTTGTCGCCTTTTTTGAATTCATTTATTTTTAATTTTTTTTTTGTTATTTTTTTAGAAATAGTTCCCTAGCTGTTCAGAAATATGTCTGGATTTTATTTGTTTTTATTTTAGTGGATATGCGTCAAAAAATTATGTTTTTCAAAATTTACTTTTTTTTATAAGTTTTGTTTTTGCATAGTTCTTGATTTTTAGTTTAGTTTTAGCTTGTCAGTTTTATAGCTTAAATTTTTTGTTTGTTCTTGTTTGGTCCCTGAAGCTGTTGAGTTCTAGATTTATTTTTTAGTTAGCTTTACTCATATGCTTGTTTTTGTTGTTGTTGTTTCTACGGTCTTTATAGCCAAAGTTCAGTTCAAAAGTTTCCTTGTAACTTGCTGAGCCGAAAAATGTTGTCAAAAGTTGGTAAAAATTAAGTATCGGTTTTTGGTTTTTATAAAATAATTGTTAACTGCAAAATTATTCTTAAGAGAAATAAAAGTTTTTGTTGTGCCCAGAGCCATGTTTTGCAAGTAAGGAGATTTCTAGGGTTGTCTTCTCAAACTAATTCCACAAGAAATTGCAGAAGAAGAAGAATAAAGATTCTAAATGAGCTGCAATAGTTTATAATTTAGGCAGATAATAAGTTATTAAAACAAAGCAATATTATACAACCAATTTGTCGTAACTTTTTGTTTAAACGCAAAGCAGTACAATTCCGAATATCTTGGCCTAGATAAAATGCTTGAATTTTGAAGCTTTTCGTAACAAAATCTCTGCAATATTGATGTAGACAAAAAAATGTGACTGATATTGAAAAGCTAGACAACTGTTGATTGTCACACAATCAAACTTTAAGTTTTAAATGTTAGAGTAGCATCATCCAATTCAAATTATTCTATGGCAGTTCTAATTATCGCAAAAAACCTATCTGATTTTTCTAGGTTTTGAGTGGTTTTGTTTCTTAGCAAGAATCAGTTTAACACGCCTAAACCAAAATTTTTATACAAGTTTCGCATAAATATGACTAGTATCCAATTGCAAGTACCAGGCGAACAGAAAACAGCAGATGGTATATTTAAATGGGCAACTAAAAGTATACTTTGGTTTTTTAATAAATTTGAAAATATCAGTTTGAACCTGTCATTAAAAGAAGGCTACAAATGTGTTTAGATTTTACGAAGTACATTTTTGATTTCCAGCTACTTGTCAAACGATTCTACCCTACAGCACTGGTGCACTTGTCTAGCACTGACATAGCTAGCAAATAGATGCTCTACTATTCGCCTAAAAAAAATTATTATTAATTGAAATACCCGTATTGGACTATAAATAAACTTTTGGTTCATTCATATCCTCATGCTTCGTTTTGGGAGCGATGACCATAGTCAAGCGGAATAAATTGATTTATTTTAATGACAAACTGTTCTTTTAAAGATATAGTTAATATTGTGTGAATTATTTTTGAAATGATTGAAAAATGTGTTAAGCTTTTTAGAAAGTACGAATTGCGTATAGCATTGTCACTGAAGTCGAGATTCTGGGACACTTGCGCCAATTTCTATGCTGACAAATTTTTATGCCTCAGTGAATCGAGAAATTGATTAATTAATGGAAAAAGCCTCCAAATGCATCGCTTTTGAAACAACAAGCTTTTCGTTAGCTTAAAATTAAACGAACGATTAAATTTTAAATAATTAATAACGTTTATAGAACTAATTTCGGCAACTTAAGCTTTGTCAGATTGAAAGGCCGATCCATTGGGTGGGGCTACGATGACGACGACTTCAGACACCGGTTACTCAGTGAGCACTAATTCGAACTTGAATTAAGGTGAGCGCCGTTAGCGTCAGCGCTTGACTTGAAGATGCAAAGCGACAAAACGCTGCGAAGCGACAAAGCGCTGAAAAGCGGCAAAAGCATGAGAGACTGAGTTGTAATAAGCGATAACAAAATCTCTTGCCATGACTTATGCTCTTCTCAAAGCTTCGAAGCGTGAGGCGTCGCTACTTGTTGCTCCTGATTTTAGTTCATTACATCAAAACAATTTGCACAATGAATAAAGCTGCCGCCAAGGACAAAGAGAAATCAGCTTTTAAAGTTAAGCTCTTGGCTTGAAGTTAAGCTTTCGCTCAGCTTACAACACTTTCTGCTGTTGTTTGCGATGCTAGAGGAAATTACTATAGAAAAGTCATTTAAAAATAAGTTAAACAATGCAGATCCTAAATAGCGACTATCTTGTGGTAATAAAGACGTGACTTTTAGGCTGACAGCGTTGCCAACGTCAAATAAAAACATCAAAATGGCTTGCATTAGAAAACCATTGAAAATGAGTCATGTTGATTTTGAGAAATTTTTAGATTTTAAACAACTTGGTCGTCTATTGTTTGCGATGCGAGAGTTGCAGATTATATGGGAAAATCCCATGTAAAAATAAGTTAAACGGCAACGCTGGCGTTACTTTTAGGCTGACAGCATTGCCAACATCAAAGACAAAATTCCGCCAGCTTTTGCTTAGCTTACAACACTTGACATTCTTCTGTTGCTTGCGATGAGAGCGTAGGAGATAACTTGGGACAAATCATTTAAAAACAGTTCAAAAAGTCGACATTCTAAATAGCTACCGTCTGGCAACGCTGACGCTACTTTCTGATATACAGCGTTGCCAACACCAAATAGCGAAAAATCAACATGGCTTGCATTAGGGGTATCCGCTAATATTTAGTCGAGTAGTTTTTAAGGCAATTTAGAAACTCGACAAAAATTTCTTTGTGTTTTTTGGTTATTTTAGTTTTTGAGGATAATCCTGCTCTAAGACCCCTTCAAGCTGCGCATGGCTCTGGTTTTGCCAATTGATTTGCTATATATTTGTGTTTGCTTTATTGCTGTTGTTGTTATTGTAATTGTTGTAATTGTTGTTGTTCTTGTTCTGTCTTGGCCAATTCATTTCTATTTCCTTTTTTTCCTTATTGTTTTTTTCTTTTGCTTTGCTGTATGTGAAAATGGAGCAAATAATGTGCGCATTGAAATCCATTTCGAAAGAATTCCAACACGCTCAATATTCACTTTGGGCTATTGTTTATCTCATAATTATTTTCTATTTATGTTTGATTTATTTTTTATTTTTTACTGTTTTGTTCGATTTTTAAGTAAACTATTGCAATATTGTGTTTTAATTATAAGAGCATTTGTAGTTGTGCTTAATTTATATATATAGCAAATGTTTTGCTTTTTTTTGGTTTATTTTTTCTTTTGTTTTTATATTGTTTTTAATATATAATATATGGGGTTTTTGTTTTGTTTTTTAATATGTCTATTACTGTTGAGTGTGTGTAACAAAAGGAAAATAAAAACGCTTTGTTTAACTAAAATATTTAATTTGTTTTTTTTTTTTATTTAATATGCGTATGTATTTATAAATCAAGTTTGCTTTTAAAACAAAATACGTAATAAAAATAACGAAAATTAAAATTTTTTTTTAAAAATAATTGCTGTTTTGTTTTTTTAACATAGTTGTGTATGTGTGTGTGTTTATATATAAAAACAATTATGCACGTTTTAAGGGCTAAACAAATTTTTTTATATATATTAATTTAAGGCTTACATGTATTTAAATTTTTAAATCAAATTAAGCAAATTTTTGTATGTGACTTAAAAATTAATTGATTTTTTTAAACATTTTTGTTTAGGTAATAAATAAACAAAACTTTGTAAAGCAAACAAAATATTAAATTTATGTTACTGTTGTTTGTTTTTTTTTATGTTGTAACATTTTATTTTTAATGCTTAGTTGACATTTTTTTTTTAATTTTTAACTTTGCTGTTTGTGTTTTAATGCTAAATACATATGCTGTTGGTATTAAACTTATGGGCTATTGCTAAATATAATGAATTTATTATTTTTTTGTTATATTTTTTTTAATGTTTATTGGCTTTTTTTTGTTTTTAAATAATGCTGCTCTACACAAAAAAAAAGTGTTTTTCGCCGTAAGTAAAATGCAAAAAGTATTTGCTCAGTTTGCTTTTAGTTTTTGTATATATATATTTTTTTTAAGTATTGTACTTACATCAGCTTTGAACAATATTTGTTTTTTGTTTTTGTAGTAAGTTGACAAAATTTAATTTTTTATATAGAAAAAAAACGAGAAACGCTAAGTGTTTGTTGAACAAAAGCTGCATTGAATTTTTGTTTAAGAAGTTTGCAAGTTTGTAAGTTTGCTTTGTTTTTAGCTTAGTTTTATGTTTTTATTCTTTTTTTTTTTTTAATATGCCTTTTATTTTTTTATTTAAGTATTTTTAGCCAATTGCTTAAAAACTATTGCTGCTATGTAGTAGTTGTTTAAATATTTTTATTAGGGCTATTGTTTTGTATTTCTTTGTATATTTTTTAAGAACTTTAAATACAAATGTTTTGTTTTGTTAATAATTGAAATAAAAATTATTTGTTTTTTTTAGTTAAAAGTTATGCAAGACATTTAGGAGCGTTTTGGAAATACTTAACGCTCTTGGTACACGCGCTTGTGCTGCTTCTTTTTTCACTCAAAAATCTCAAAATCTCAAAATCTATTTATTAAGGACTTGTCTATTGTATGAACGCTAATTATGTGGCTATTGTATTGGTTATGGCTATGGTTAAAAAACTGTTTTAAAAACTGTTGCTTTTTGTATTGTTTTTAATATATGTATTCTTTTTTTTGTTTTGTATTTTTTAAGTTAATTGTTGTGGCTATTTCTATAACTGTGGCTATTTTCAAGTTGTAGTTAATTAAGTAGAGTATAGGGGCAGTTACACTCCAAACAGTATGCAGCTGCTTAAGATGCTTAAATGCACAGTGTGACCATGTGCAAGTTTAAGTTTCTTAAGCAGCGCAAAGTGTGACCAACTGCAAGTTGTTTGTTGCCCCTATTGTTTGTAGTACTATTGTTTTACGTTTTAATTAAATGGATTTGTATGCAAATGTTTGTATTTAGTAAAAAAAGAAAAGTACAATCGACTTTAGGCTAAGTATACGCTGCTTATTCTCACTTTCTGTGGCATTTTTTTTTTAAGTTTTTTTGCTGCAAAAAAATGCACTCATTTTTAGTTCAATTATTTTTGGGCTATTGTTGTTGTTGTTGTTGCTTTGTTGTCTTGGCTGGGCTATTGTTGTTACAGTATTTGTTGTTGTTGTTGTATTTTGTGGTCTTTATAGGTATTTTACGCTCAAGTTGTTGCAATTTTGCTGGCATATAAATAATTAAGGCAAGCAGTCAGTTTGCATCTTGCTGAAATTTGGCAACATGCCTGCTTGCCTTACTTGTAAGGTTTCTCGTTTTTGTGGTTTATTTTTTTGTTTAAACAAAATTGTTTAATATTTTTTTTTGCATTGAAATTATATAAAAAAAACTAAGTTTAACTTTAAGTTTATGTGCACTTAAAATGATTTTTGATTTGCGTTAATATGCTTTGAAGTTTTTCTCTTTTCATTTTTGCATTAAATATATTCTTTTTTTATATATGTACTTCTTGGCTTTTGCTTTTTGCTTTAAATTATATGCATAATTAATAATAATATGTAAATATTTATGTTTTTTTTATTTTCTGGTTGTTGTTTTGTTTGTTTGTTTAAAACAATTGCACTATAATTCAAATGTGTTGCCCATTCGTAATAGAAAAATATTAAAGTATATATACCATATATAATGTTGTCTAATTATATACAAAACCACAAATCAATGCTAACAACATTTGGCAACATGCCGGTATGCTAATAATAGGTAATAATTATAATTATAATAATAATAATAATTAATAATTAAGTTTATAAAAAATATTTAAAAATTTTTTGATTTTGCCTATATGCGTAGACGTTTATATCATAATTATTATAATAATATGCGCTAAGTAAGTATTTCACATAAATTAAGCAGAACATAAACTTTACTATATTCAGCAAATTTTGATTGTAATTTTTTTTTGTTTATTTTTTTTTTTTTGGAGGGGGGTTTACATTTTTCTTCTTGTTTTTGCACGAAATATGCGCAATTTAAGCACGCAAAAAAAAAACATTTAATTTATAAGTATTATTTATAATGTTTAAAGTTGCAAAAATTTGTTTGCTTTTATACAGTTATTAACTATTATTTGTAGTAAACAAAATGATAAGTAATGTATGGGTAATCAATCTTTTTTCTCTCCGAAAAATAAAACACATACCTGAGCGTTTTCACCTGTGCCCAAGCACACACGCACATCATACGTGGCGAGTGCGGGAGCTACAGGTAAAAATTCTATACAATTCAACATGCTCTCAAGCTGTTACTCATTACACTCACAATTTCTCTTACTCTTTCTTCGCTGACCTTTGCTTTAAGACCTTTTTTTGCCTTTGGCTGTTTTAATTTTAATATTATGTTGAAATTTTTCTTATTTTTCTATTTAACTCGCTTGCTTTTTGACGTTTTTCAGTTTGGTTGTGGCGCTATTTATGGGTGATTGGGTAAAGTTCTCCAAATGTACCCAAAAAAAACAACGCTTTGTAGCAGCTTGTGACACAATAATTGAGGTTTTACTGTAGTTAGCAGGCGCAAGCTCAATAGTCACGCGTGAGTGATCGGCTTGCCATCACAATGTCTTTGATCACGCTCATCTCTATTGCAGTTGCCTGCAGTGAGAGAGAGAGAGAGTGAAATGCCTTTTAACTAAGAGAGCGCACGAAAGCTTACAGTGGCAGCTAAAAGCCTGTGCACATACTTTATCTTTTGGATTTGTTTGGAAGTAATTAAAAATTATTTTCGAAAGTATTAAATATTGAATTCCGGGGCAAATCTATATATATCTTTAATATAAAAGGCAAAGGCATACACTGTTGTTTAAAAAAACTGGCTTTCTCGACTTTTCTACTACCTCAGACGTAAGACGTTTTCAAGAGAATCTCTTTAACTAAAGTCTATAGAATCTGCTGAAAATATAGTTAAAAATTAATTTGCTCATTGTGACATAACATAACATTTTTTCTACAAAATCTGAACTTTTTTCTTCTATATCAGACGTAATTGCGCTATTTCCAGAGAATGTACATAACCGAAGTCTATTCTATATTCTGCAAATATTTTCAAATTAAAAAAAAAATAATTCATGTTTAAAAAAATGGCTAGCTCGACTTTTTTCTTTTGAAAAATAAAACTTCTTACAAGATTTCCTTGAGAATCTACGTAAATGAAGTCTATACAATCATCTGAAACTAAATTTAATGAAATAAACTAATGTAGGTTATGCGGCTTCTTGCCTTGTTTTCTTCTATATTAAACGTATTGGCGCAATTTTCAAGAGAATCTACATAACTGAAGTCTATCCAATCTTTTGAAAGTATATTTTAAAATATAAAAAAAAATATTAAAATTCATAAGCTCGGTGTTTGAGCTGGTTTGAAAAAATTGCTTTTTCGACTTTTTTCTTCTAAACAAAAATTTTCTACAATATTTCCCAAAGAATCAACTGAAGTCTATCCAATCTTCTGAAAATTAAACTAATCAAAGCTTATACTGCTAGTCGAATGCACCGGTTCGAAGCTAAAAGACTTGAATGTTATTTTTAATGAATTAAATTAATTTTGCAATTTTCTCATATTTATTGTACAATTCTCAGCAGTATTTCCATAACTGAAGCTAATTGAAACATATATCTACTGAAAGCAATAAATAGAGCTCGACATGTTCTACTGCACTTTCATTGATTTTATGCACTTCGCCAACTGTACTGGCATAATTTGAACAAGGTACAGTTTGCCTTATGTCCTTCATTGAAGCAGGCAGATGATTTTCTAAACAGCGTAATCTACGTGTGCTCTAACTTCTCGATTAAGTTTGGAGAATTATCTCTAAATAGTGCCTTGGGTAAGTTTTTGGATGTTGTCTGTAATCGTTGTGCATACTTTAACTCAGATTTTAAGTTAAAAGTTTTTATAAAATTGTTGTATTGAGGTTCTTTGACCGTCTGTACAGCTTTCTTGATCGATGCTGTAAAAGCTAATCTTAACACTTTAAAGAGAGCTAATCTTGCTGAAGAATGGCTGCATATGGTCTGCGTTTAGGATCTTAGAGAGAGATCTGCAAAATTTAGTTCAAATCGAAGAAAAACTGAGGAATAGGGTATTACAAGAACGTATTTGGACGACGAATTATTTCAAATGCAGCTATTTTAAGAAAAACAAAATTCTTAAGCTGTTTAAGTTCGATAACAATTAAGTAGGAATTAAAAAACAAATTGCTCAAGCATAAAAATGTAAAAAACTATTTTTTTTAAAGAAATATAGTAATAAATTGTTTTCAATAAACAAAGAAACTGTCATAAAAAAATAATTTCTAATCTGAGCAAGTCAGTGTTGCCAAATCGAACATAGCCAAATGTTAAAGTTCTTTTGTTCTGAAGCCAAAGAATGAAATTGCTTTGATAATATTTTCGGTAACAATTAATAATTTTCAAAAAAATGTGTGCCACTTGTACATAAGAATTTGATGAACTCTAATTATTAAAAGTTTTCTAAAGAAATATAGCATATATATTAACTGGAATAAACATGAAAACAGTGTTGCCATGAGCAAAAATATGTTACAGTTTAAACATGGCAGTGTTGCCAAATCGCACATTAAGCTAAGCAGTCGAACAATGTACCAAAACTTTTGTTCGGCCTGCTAGCTCAATCACTTTGCTGCGCACAAACGCCAGCTACAAGTTGCTACAGTGAAACCTCCAATTGTGTCACTTACGCTTTAGAGTGTAACTTCCGTTTAGTATTTTTGTTTTTAGTTTTGAAAATTAAGGCTTAAATAGTTTTACTTGGCAATTTAGCTAAACTTTTTGTTTGTTTTGAAAAATTTCGGCATTTTTTTTAAACTTAAGTTTTTTTTTTTGTATTACTTTAAATTTTACTTTTGCTCAGTTAAGTTTTGTTTTTATTTTTTTAACGTTCGCTTCTTAAATTTGCTTATATAAAACGTATAATTGCACTTTAAATTTTTTTTGTTTAATATTATTTTAGTTTGATTTTTGTTTACATTTTTACACACAAGATTTTTGCTTTGTTTTATTTATTTAAACAAAAATAAATGTCATTTGTTGTTGTTGTTGTTAATTTTTTTTTTCGCTACTTGTATACAGTTTGTTTTTTTTTTTTTGCTTTTAATTTTGTTTTATAAACTGGCTATTTGTTTTATTTTTATTTGCTTGCTTTTTTAAGTTTAGTTCTTCAGTAAAAATTATTCCAAAATATATATACAGCTATATATGCTCTGAACAGTTTACATTTTATTTTTTTTAGTGATGTGCAGTAGCTTTTTGTTTTAACGTTTGGTTTGTAAACGTTTTTGTTTTGGAATTTCTTTTTTAAGTTTAAATTTTGTTTAATTTTTATCAGGCTTTGTTTTTTTTAAATATATTTTATTTTTTTTTATTATAATGTCTGGTTTGTTGTGCTGCAACTTTGTGGTTGTTCTTGTTGCTTCTAAGAACTTATCCGATCGTTCTAGCATGTTTTTATAGTTTGATTTGTTTATTATGCAGTGTTGGGTTTTTTTTTATTTTTTTAGTTTTTATTATATATAATTTTTTGTTAAATTTATATTTATATATTTTCATTATAATTTCTTTTGTTTTTGCATTTGTTGCTGTTGTCTGCCTAACCAACATTATTCAGAAAATGTTCATCAAAATTTTGGATTATTAATCACAGATAGTGTGTCTAATATATATGTATTGTATATATAATAAATATTTTATGTATACTTCAAATATAATAAAATTAGCAATAATAAATACTTTACTTTTATTTGCTTACTTTTTGTTAACAAACTTTTTTTTTTTATTTTTTTCGCTTGGTTTGTTGCGCAAAGATTTTACTAAATTTTTTTGTTGCCCAATATTCTTATAATTTTTTTTTGTATAATATATGCCTTAAGTTTAAATTTTGACTTGCTTAGATTTTAAATTTTAGATTTTTTTTTTAAATACTAAACCACAACATTGATGCACATTGTATGTAATTTGGAGTGTAGCCAATAAATATTTGTTTTGTTTTTTTTTTTTGTTTGCTCGTATTTAAATTAAATATATAATTTTGGTATTTTTTTAAATGCTGTTTTAAATGATTTGCAATTTTTTGTTAAATATAAATTTTTAGCATTTCACTAAACATTACCGACATTTAAATATTTTGTATATATAATTTATTTTTTTTTAATATGTTTACTTTTTGACACTTACTAGCTAGCACACAAAATATGTTTTAGGTACATTTAATATATATATTATATATATTTTTAATATATACGCATACAATAATTTTGAAACGTTTTGCTTAGCGAAATAGTATTTTTTTTTACTTTTTGGTTTTTTTTGGGGAGTGAGCTAAAGTTGGCCAAAAAGTGTTACAAGTGTGTACTGTTAGGGAAAATTTACTTGGTATTTTTTTTTTTGTATTTTGCGCTGTGTAAATATGTCTTTTGTCTTTTTATAAAGAGTATAGAGTGTATAGAGTGTGTATATAAGTACTTGGAAATATCGTATATAGTTGCTCAAAATGATCATGTGTTTTCGTTTGAGGTATACGCGTAGTGATAAAGACACACACATGCAATAAAATGTACAAACTGGCCTAAAGAGTTTCAGAGTTTTTGGCTTGGTTTTTTTTTACAAAGTTATACCAAATGGCTGGTATTTTTTCTAAAATTTAAGTGTGACCAAAGTTGCTTAATTTTGTTGTTGTTTATGTTCATAATTTGTACACGCACATTTAAACATCGAAACATTAATTTTGTAAGTAGCAAGTATTTTTTACATTTAATTTTTAATTTTTTTTTAAATTTACGCATGTGTCTTAATTTTTTACAAAAAAGTATGTATAATTTTTAAATTTTGCTGTATTTTTGTTGTTGTTGTTGTAGGTGGTTTGCTTAAATTTTGTTTTATTTTTTTGTGTATGCTTTTTTTTTAAATTTATTATTTTTTTTTTTATTTTGTGTGCTTTTTGTCCTAAATTTGCTTGCTTACTAAATTTATTTTTTATTTGTAAAAATGTGAAGGCAGCTTTGTTTATTGATTTCCGTTTTTTGTATGCTTGTTTTGCTTTATTTTTTTTAAGGTTTTTAGGCTTAGGTTTTTGTTAAATAATAAACTTTAAAAAAAAAATAAAAAAAATTTTATGTAGAATTTTGTTTGTAGTTTGTTTTTGAATTTTGCTTTGCTATTTTTTTTAGTTGTAGTGTATTTGTTGTTATTATTATTGCTGTTTGTTGTTATTGATCGGATATTGTTGTAGTTGTAGCTGTTTGTTGTTGTAGTTGTAGTTGTTGCTCTGTACTGGCCAGCATTTTGTCAAAAACGCGCAAAACTTTTTAAAAGAAACTTAAAAAATATGCTAAAAAATTGGAATGTTTTAGTTTGAGCATTTTTTGAAAGTTCATCGACGATCTTTGACAAAATGCCGCCTAGTTGTTTTGGTCTTAGCCTGTTACTATTTTTTATGTTTATTTTATTGCGTTTTTTTTTGCTGCTATTTATTTTATTTTGTTTTAAAAAAAATATATAAAATTTAATTTAGTATTTGTTTAAAGGAATTTTGTTGTTGTTTTTTTTTTATAAAAATTGGAAATAATAATTTTGTTTATAACCTGCACAGTTTTGTCTTAAGGTTTTATGTTGGATTTTTTTTTAGTTTTACTTTCTTCTTTTTATTTATTCTTGTTTTATATTTATTTTTTAAGTTTTTAATGTACGTTGTTTATTTTTTTTTTAGAAAGTTTTGTACAAGAGAATGCCTATTTGTCGATTGTCAAAAACTAAACAGAATTATGCTTCTTATAAAGTACTAAAGTTGCATGCAGTGTGACCGTAGCAGCTTAAGCAGCTATCGAACAGCTGTAAAATGTTATCGATAACCGCTTGAACTGTTGCGTTGTTACTTTGCTTTGTTATGCTTCGTACCTTTTTATGCATTTATGTTGCTTGTTTATATGTCTATAATGTGGCTGTTGTTGTTATTGTTGTATACTCTATAAATTTATAGTGTATATGTACTTGATTTTAAGTTTTGTTTTTGTTTTTGTTTTTGTTTTGTTTTATGTACTAAGCGTCATGGCTGTGGTTTTTGTAGACTTTGCATTTTAGGCAAGTTGAGTTCCTTTGAACTAAATGAGCTTATTGCATGAGTTTGGAAGAATGTGAATGATTTTTTATTGATTTCACAGATTTCACAAGTTTTGGGGAATTTAGGAAAATAAATATTTTGTTTTTGGCTTAAAAAAAAGTTCTTGAAGTAGTTAATTTACATTCTGATGAGCTAAATTTTGTTTCCTAAGCCAGATTTCTACTACATACTCAATTGGAATTTCTTTAATGACAGATTTGCTTTCAAATTCTAATTATTGTTAAGCTGCTTAGTTGGTACTGAAATTGTTTCAACATAAAAATATTTTTATAGAATTAAAATATTTGTAATGAATTTTGTGCTAAAGTTAGATTCATCTTATCAGCTTTTTCAAGATAAAAATTATTTGCAAAATTCAATCATATTTAAAGAATTTTGTTTTCAAATTTGAAGACCATAGTTCCAAAGTTAGATTATAAAATTTTTCAAGATAAAAATGTTTTTATAGAATTTCAAAAATTCACAGTCAATGTTAAGAAAGTTATTTGCTATTTTTAAAAAACTGAAAATGTAAGAAAATGTTTTCTTATTTAGTATTTCTGAAAAGAAGCAAATTTGCTTGAAATATGCTAAAATACTAACTACAACTTTAAAATGATTTAAAAAATTTTTTGAAATTTGGCATTGCAAATTTTTTTTATAGCATTAAACAAAGTTTTGATTGCTTTGCAGTTGCAGAAAATTGTTGGGATTATGAATTGGATATTTTTTTAGACTTATACAAAGTCTTGATTGTTTTTCAAGTCTTGTCTGTATTACCGATTTATTTTTGTTAAAACTCTGTTTGCAATTCCAAAGTTTTTTAGTGTGACCATATTTCATTAAATACTAACTAATGCTGGCTTTTATTTCAGCAAAAAAGATGAAGGTAAATTAATAATAGAGTCGAACTTTTATTGGTAATTATGAAAATCAAATTGTTTTTCGAAAGCATCCAATTTTTAAAGTAGCTGATAGAACTTTTAGGGGTAAAATCAGAAGAAAAAAAATTTCTTTCATTAATAAAATCTACGAATATACGAAAAGAACTAACAAATGTGAAATCGACCAAATGAGAAAGAAATATTTCAACTCACATATGAAAATTATTCCCAATTCCATGCAATTACCCACTTAGTGTTAATAGCGCCTTATGCTTTATGATCAAAAACCGCTGCTCAACACTTTTTTCTTCTCTTTAAGTTTCTTCAAAGCTTTTCTTCTGGCTTTTCTTAATTTGGTTTAATAGTTTTCTTTTTCTTTTCTTTTAAAGATTTGACAAACAACTTGTAGAACACGCACACATACACCCACGCACAATCGCAGACATCGCGCTACACACACCCACACCTTCACGCACACCCGCACACACCCGCACACACCCGCTTATCTAAACTGTACAATAGAACTAAACTTCAACATCTTCAATAACTTTTCTATAAGTGTGCTGCCGTGTCTTCTGGGCGTGTTTGGCGCCTAGAAGCTGTAGTAGTGCGCGGCCAGTGGCGGCCAGGCATATGGCACACCACCAACCACAGCTGGCTGTACGGTGCCACCCATTTGCCACCTGCTCTATAAGTGCTCCTCGCTGACATTTGGGCATTCCTGCTCGGCCTTGATCTGCGCCAGCTTCTCATGCAATATGGATGAGCTGGCGGTGGCATCCATAGCACTAGCCTCAGTTGCCTGATGTTTGCTGCTGCTGCCATTGAGATCCATCATTTTGTTATTTTGCACAGCAGCCAGACTGAGCTCGGAGTGTTCGCTCTTAAAGCTGCTAGCATCGGTTTCCGAGTCGCGTGACGTCATGCGACTGCGTCCGTTGTTGCTATTGCCATTTTTGCACTTATTGTTGCCGCTGCTGCTCTTGTTTTTGTTGTGCGCCGTCTCACTGTTGTTATTGTTATTGCTGTTGTTGTTGTTGTTGCTGCTCGTCAGATGCTCCTCATCGCCGCTGCTGCTGCTGCTGCCAGCGGTACCGCACTCGGGACTTAAACGTTCACGTTTAACATCCGCATAGGCTTCCATGGGTGTGCCCAAACGTTTGGCTGCCTCGCTGCCGGCCGTGGAGCAGGTGGATGCTGCTGCATACTCATTGGCGCGATTATTGGTGAACGGCACCGGATTGTTATTGACCAGCAGCTGATCCAGCAGCGGATTGCCAGTGCCCTCATTGCTCTGCAGCTTTTTGCGTATAATATTATCGTAGACACTTTCCTGGAACTCCAGCGCGCCCTTGTGCGGTATACCATGTCCATGTGCAGCATGCTGCTGACTCAGCTGTGCGCTGGCAGTGGCCATGGCATTTGAACTGCCCGCGTTTAGGCGCATGGCATCTAGCAGGCTAGTCGGTGACCAGAACATGCCTTGCTGAAAAGGACGCTGTCCGGGTGCCTCGAATATTGGCAGCGTAATGCCATTGGGCGGCACTCCGGCAGCGCCCACTACGCCCATGGCTTGACTATTGTTTTTAAGCGCATTGCTAAGTTTGGAATTGGCACCGCTGCTGCTGGCCTTAAGCTTGTCCAAGTGATTGTTGGCTACCAGATTGGCGGGATTGATTTTATTGGCTGCGCCCGTCAGACCAACCAAATCCGGCTGTGGCTTGGGTTCACGCTTACGCGGACGCATCAAATGCCGTTCCTTGACTTTGTACTCGAGCGTGGAATGCGGCACGCCGTAATAGCTGCCCGCACGATGTACGCTCATCTCGCCGCGCTGTACCGCCTTGACCGCCTCGACCAGACTATCTCGATCGTAGTTGCGATACTTGCCGCGCTTGGGGCGTGTGCCCTTGCCGGCGGCCAGCGCGGCTGCATCTTGCGCGCTCAGCTGATGTGCATGATGCGTGGGCAGATGGTGCTGTTGTGCCAGCAAATTGGGTGAGGCACCAAAACGTGAGGTATCCGTGCCGCCCACTACCTTTGCCACGCTTATGCTCGGCTTTTTGTAGCTGCCGCCGCTGCTGTTGACATTCAGGCCGCTGCTGCTGCACTCGCTGCCGCTGGTATTGCCATTATTGCGCTTGTTGCAGGCATCCAGGCCGAGTCCTAACATAGCTGCCTCCTGACTGCTCTGCTGCTCATTAATCTTGCGATGTATGGAGTTGACCATCATTTTTTGTATGTCCGTAGGCGGAGAGTTGAGTTGTCGAAAAGTGTTTGCACCCACTGCAGACGATAGCATGGGCGATAGGGAATGAGGCCGCTGCTCGCCGACGCCGCCATTGCGATTGCTGATGCAGTTGCTATTGTACGGGGGGAGGGGGATTGGAAAAAAATCAGAATCAGAAACGGTTGCAGCTGCAAACGATTTGGAATAAAATAGTATTAAATCACCCACCTGTTGGTAGTATTGTTATTGTTGTTGAGGCAGCTCGAGAGCGAGGGTGAAACACTTGAGGCGCCGCTAAGCTTGAAGGACGGAATCTTCAGTATGGGATCATCACAGGCCTCGTTTGTGTCCAGCGAGGAGTTGGTCTCCGGTGTATCAGACTTTGGTAAGCGATGCCTATAGCTGTTGACGCCCAGCTGCTGCTGCTGTTGGGATTGCTGTTGCTGCTGCTGGTGCTGCTGCTGCAATTGTTGCAGCAACAGATGCTGATCAAAGATGGCAGTGCCCGTGCCATTTTGTAGCAAATTTGTCTCGGGTGTGGTCATGCTAACTGCATTGGCAAACGTGCCATTGAGAAAGGAATTGCTCCTACTGGCCAGCGCCATCGTTCTAAGGAATTCACCTATTGTCTGATTCTCGTCTAGCTTGGGCATGACGTTGGCCAGCATAAGTGTGCGCAGCAGCACATTGGGATCGATGGCAGCACTACCACCGGTACTGGCAGCGCTACAACCTACGGGTGTGCCGCTATCTGTGCGCTGCCCAGGTGATGTGCCACCCTGTCTCGGCTCAAGGTCGTCGCCCAGTTCGCTGCCATTGTTCTCGGATAGACCGCTAAGCTTGCGCAACTTGCGCATCTGCGCTAACTCGGAGTACACTGGCGTTGAGGCATTGCTGAATATGCTATCGTCATATTCATCCGCTGAGTCATCCTGATCCACATCCAGATCATTTGACGGCTCAATACCGCGTTTGGCCTGTATCTTATGCAGCTTGTTGCGCAACGTAGAGCGCGGCACATTGTATTGGCTGGCCGCTTTGCGTGTACCCATCTTGTGGTCCAGCACAACCTGTAGAGCACTTTGCAGATCATCCTCGCTGTAGCTACGCAGTGCTGCAGGTATTGGCGTAGCGCACTCCGATATTGTCCTGCAACAAGAAGTTGGGTGAAGTTGTTAAAACAATTGTTGTTTTAATAATAATACTATGCATTTAACTGTGCACTGCTTGAACTGCTTGGTAAGAGTAGTGGTAAAGGCTTGTAACGGGGTTTCTTAAGTGTCAACGAGTCAGTCTTCAATTGTCCTCTTTTTGTAAAAAGAGTAGACTGAGGGCTGGACGCTTAACAAGCAGTGCAGGCAGTTTTGATATTGCTGCAGAAATTCCTCAAATAATTCATAAGTAAACTAATAACCTCGATTCTTGCAAATGAATCTCATAGGTGATTACAAAGAAGATAATAAAATATTCTCACATCTATAATTATACTAAGATGGAACTGCGTTTATTTTTTGGTTCAATTAATTGTTTAATTGCGATATCGTTAATATAGCTACTTGTTGCGATAAGATAAGCACTTGTACGGCATTATAGCAAGCTGTCATTATCGATGTTGTCAGACTTTCATTTGGCTAGATTGCATAATTTTATCGATAAAGATTGTCAATTGTGTTACAAATGCTTTGTTTGATTTCTCAGAACGTGAGTGACTAACGATATAAGGCAATATTTATCAATGAGCAAATCATGGAACTTTGGTTGAGCTTACATTACTTTTGTTATGCTTTCATCAATGCTATTAATTGGTTTGCTGGTCCCAATGTTTGCTCAACCTAAGCTAAGGTCACCTAACCAGGTGAAATCAGTATACTGCGGCAGCTCAAGCTACCAAATGCGAGATGGAGAAATAGGCCTTGGCTAAGCTTAACCGATTAAGTTGGTTCAAAGATTGTACATATCATTGCCACAATGTGACAGTGTGACATTGGTGCAAACATAGCATTACGTGTTAGTTACTCCTTTTTCTTCTTCGCTGATTTCAGTTTTTGGCAGTATATGCTTCTTTTGCTGCAAAGCACACAAAAAACCAACAACAAAGACAACTGACAAAAATGAATTCCTTGCCTGCGCTGCTTTATCCTTTTTTACTTTCTTATGAATTACAATTTTTTTTTTTTTTGGCCACTCTCATACACACCCCCCACACATTGCACACTTAGAGAGACTGACAATGAGTGCTTTTTAAATGTCTGCAGCAGGCGACAATCTTGCCAGGATATTCATCAAAGGCAAAGGGAACGGCAATGCAGTGCCAAGGATGTGCACAGAAGAAAAACAAAAAATAAACTAAATATATGTACAGAGAAGTACACATACATACTTTTATTTTTGGGCTAAAGAGACAAAAGATGACAAGTGACGTCGGCAGCGATGCCAACGACGCTGTCGACGTCGACGCCAGCCAGTCAGTCAGTCAGTCTGAGACTGAGACTGAGAGCCGGAGACAAACATGTTTTTGAAGTTCATTAGACGAATTTCAAAAACATTTTCACTTAATGCCAACGCGCGCGTCACTCCATCCTTGGCTTAGGTGTATCCGTGTGTGTGTGGGCGGCACTTTTGCTGGCCCGTTAGAAAAGGCAACTTTTGTGTTACAGCCAGGACGACGACAACAACAACAACAACAAGAGCAAGTGCAGCCCAAGTGAAAGCAGCACGAAATTTTTCTTTTCTTTATGCGCAGTCAGAGTTATGAGCGCCGAAGAAAGAAAGAGTATGAGAGAGAGAGCAAGCTACACAGTGAGTAAAAGAGAGCTTAGTTCAACTGGCCGTAAAGGACGAAGGAGAGCATACGTACATTAGAAAGCACTGGGTCATGGTATAATTATTGTAAGGTAGCGACAGTTGAAAACATTTTTTTCATGACATTCTTGCATATTTTGGTACAGAAAGCTAGTTAAATCGCTTTTGGAATGTTGTGCGGCAGCTGAGCACTTTGATTGGTTTTGATTCTTTGACCATGTCTGCCACAATATTCTGCACGTCTTCGGATATCGATTCCTTGTTCAATTTGTTGTGCAGTTGAAGTGATTTCTTCACTTAAAAATATGTATGCCCTTGGTTGGCTTTTTTGTGCCACCTGTCACTTGATTACGCAAGCTACTGTTGCTACCTTTTACAATTTTACCATGGGTAAAGTATTATTTACATGAAAAATTATTACAAATGACACTTGTTTTTTATTTGGAAAACTACTTGGTTGTTTCACAATCTTATAGTTTGAAAGATATAAAATAAATTACAATCTCTTTTACGGATTTGTACAAAATACATAACAGACAGAGAGGTGTATGGAAGATTTGTATTTAATTTGGTGGAACGATTCGGTGTGCTCCGCTGGATAGTCGCTCAACATTCGTTAAACGCGACGGGTCATCTATATCTTAAGCTCACGAAAAACTTATGTGACAGCTGCAAAAATATCTCTAATACGTATTGGGAGACGCGCACGAGACAGTCTTTCATTGAGACGCAAACCACTATCGTTACCTTTTATAATTATACCATGTACTGCCTGAAGTATTGTTTAAGTGACAAAGTTGTTGTTTTTATAGATAAATATTTGTCAAAATTTTTCTGGTTTTGTAAAAGGTAAATAACAGTAAGCTTTGTAAGTGAAAAGTCCTACAAGACAACGTTTGGCATTCATCTTAGAATGAGCCACTCTGATACTTGTTCCAGCTTTTCACTAACTCGCGGTGGTTCCTTTTGGATAGTTGCCCTACAGCCGTGGCACGCTAAGTGCGTGATCCTAACCATTTAAGTTAGTTCGTGGTTTCGATCTTAAAGCACGCACATGCAGAAAATGTTTTTAATAAAAGATGCCTTTGCTGCGTACACGAAGACTTGCGCAAGACCGAATCGAGTTATAGACATCGCAACTTTTTTCCTGTGATCCTCAAGATGAGGAAAGCTTTACAAAAGATTTATTAGAAGCTGTTGTTGGAAATCTCTCACGATTGTGAGCTAAAAATATTTTTCGACCGATTATGAGATTTTTTTTGTGCTGTAGTGCTGAGTAACTTCTAAAGCTTCATATGGGCTTTATATTAATTGAATTACGAATTGGTTTATTCGATGCTCGCCTCAAGTTGAAATTATACAAACTCAAAATATTTTTTGCACCAGGGCTTACCAGTTTTGATATGGCTCTCATACATATAAGTTCTTATAATAAGATGTCACGATGCAAAAGCTAAGTTTAGTACTAAGAAACTCTAAAAGCTTCAGAGCTTGCTTTATAAGTTGAGCGTAGAGCTGAGAATAAATTGTAAGTTCTTAGAAACAAAAGTCCTAACTCTCACATCAATTTTTAAATAATGCAAAAGTTCTCTAGGCGTTAGTTCTGCTTCGATCAGTCAAGAAATGAAAAACAATTATTAATATGGTAAGTTTTCAACTTTGTACATCTTAATTGCTTACTCACAATTTCTTGCAGTGTACAAGGACCCTTTTGGCAGCATTGCTTCAAATAGCATGCAAAATGCCTTAAAGAGTATGAGACTTGCAACATGGTGGCATGTGCGAGCGTTGAGTAAGCGCTCAGCAGCTGTGTTGGTGGGGAGGGGGCATCTCAGTACATTGCACTGCGGCTACGTCACGGCTGCTCAGCTTCTTGCGCCTGGCATTGGGCTAAGGGTCCATAGGAGTCAAGCAAAGTTGACTGCAAAGTCGCTTTTATTTTTTGCGCGCTCGTTCTACAGATTTTTCATTTTTTCCTTTTTTTTGTTTTTTTCGGTTTTGTGTTGCTTGTTTTTGTTGTGCAATTTTTTTCAACATTTTTCGTCTGGAAAATGTCTGAAAAATTGTGCAGCGGGCGCAGCAGAGCCACCATACGAAGACAACCCCCAAAAAGGTAGACAAAAGTCGCGAAGGGCAATGTGGCTGACGGCGGCTGGCAATGACTGTCAAACTGTTGACCAAAAAAAAAGCTGTGTTGCTGGGTCTTGGCCAGGTCATTAAAAATTGCGGGCGACAATTTTTGCTCATTTAAAATATTTATAAAAATAGAGTTGCCATTTTTTTTTTATATTTGTTTGGGCGGCAAGTTAAATAAAAAAATGGCCGCGACGTGAAGATAAAAAATGAAAAAAAAATGAATAAAACTAAAATGAAAAATGTCATTTCAATGTCGTTTGGTTTTTTGTTGGTGTCGTTTACCTTTTGGCCGCACTTCAATTGCAATTTGCAGCGCGCTTGCAACAAACGTAGACGTGGACGCCGACGTCGATGCCTGCAGCGACGCTGGCTTTGTTGCAGCCTTGTTATGCGGCATGTATTTGTTTTTGTTGCACGCATGTGAGCGCGTATTTCATTTATATATGTGATTTTTTTTTTATTTTATTTCTTGCAAAAATTCACATACTATTTGGTTGTTGTTGCACGCTGCAATTTTTCTGACATTTTGTTTTAATTTGTGGCAGTAAATGCAACAGCAGCAGCGGCAGCGGCAACAACAATAAGAACGAAAAAATTACAAATGGGGTTGATTTTTTCGCATTTTGTTGCATTTGTTGTAATTTTGACGCTTGCTGCAATTGCAGCACTTTTTTTTGTGGCACTGCAGTTTGTGGCGCCGTTTTTGTTGTTGTTGTGGCAAACGCATTTCGCAGTTTTGTTGGTTCATCCCACACCTTTTGTTTGCCACACACAAACAAAAAGCAAGCACACACACACGAATGCATATATATACCACATGCATATAAATATATTCCATAAATGCGTGCTTCATATATCTCTATATATATTTTTAAGGATGTCAGGATGCCTGCCAATGCGTTGGGCATTATATTTTGAGTACCGTAAAGTATACCAACTTATATGAGGATTAATTAAAGAGATTTTATTTTTAAGCTGGAACAGAAAATTCTGCATAACGAAAGATTTTACAACTTTGATGTCACAAGCAGAGATCAATTTTACTTGGAATGCAATTGTATTGAAGGACTTCATAATTATCCTTAAAGTCATACTCATACAACTGTAGAGATGTGTTTCAAAAAACTTCGCCAGAATCAGCGATGTACATACATGCTCTCAATCACAGAAGATTTTACAACCTTAATGCCACAAGCAGCGATCTAGTTTACTTGGTATGCGATGGTAAGGACAATATAATTATCTACTTTGCCAAACTCCTACGACTGTTACTTGTGTTGTAGAGATGTATTCCAAATAACTTTGTCTAGATCTGAGTGATCGTAACCGACGAGTTCATATTTGTCCATAAGGCCATCCACCTATCGCTGCAACATATGTAGCAGCCTGAATCAGATCACAGAAGATTTTACAACCTTACGACTTCATATTTATCCTTAGGGCCATCCAACTATTACTGCAACTAATGTAGCACTGAAGTGATCCAAATAACTTCGCCCTATTCAGAGAAGGACATACTCTCAATCAAACAGGCTAATATATCATGGGATGCAATCGGAACTTACGTCTTAATAGTAGAGATAAGAACCAATAACTTTGTCTAGATCAAACATGGACATACTCTCAATCAGAGAAGACTTTGAAACTTTGATGCCACAAGCAGCGATCAAGCTAACGTGTAATACGATCGTGACAAGACTTCTTACTTCACAGTATTTATCCAAAATGCTATTCTCCTGCTACTGCTGCAACACTTGTAGAGAATGGATGCTGCAAACATCTGTGTAAATCCGAGATTTACTCACTTAACAAAGCTCACGTGCTTAGGGCACTAATATCCGCCACAGCGCTGTAAGCACACACACACGCATCTCTCTACTCTCTTACACGCATTTGCTTAATTGCCGCTCTCGTGCTCATTTGTGCTCTTGCTGACTGCAATTTTTACTCACATGTTTGCATGCTTGCTGGCTGCGCTTAACTATAGCAAGACAAATTATATAAAATAAATAAATTTATTTCCCTTGATTATGGCCAACGCTTCAAAGGCGGAATCTGACGTTATCTCTATTAGTAGCTCTTCGAAGAGGGCTCTACAGTTTATAGCTGCAACCGAATGACGCTGTCTTAAATTAATAGAGGTTTTCTTAGGTAAACAGCGTTGATTTATTTACCAGCTTGCCACTGTTACCCCAAGCACCAGTGCTGCATAGTGGAACCGACTTGCCGACCTTTTGTTTTTGGGGCAAGTGCGCTATCACTATGACAGCGAGGCCCACAAAGTCTGCTGTCTGCAAATAGGGACACACGGCGCCTAGGCTCTCATGCGACATAGAGGTCTCAACCATTGCGTTGGGTTTGATCGTGTCATGAGTATGGACGAAGACGCTCCAGCGAAATAGATTTTCAAAGCAAAAAACAACGAGGGGAAACAAAAAAGCTGGCCAAAACTTAGACGAAAAGCAAGTGAAGCAGCACTCATCTCTCCTTGCAGCGAAGAGAGCAATTGAGGTCAGCTGCAAGATGATAACGGGTTGTAGTGGTCAACTACGATAGGTAAGTTTATTATGGTATATACCTGAAGCACTTTGGCTGAATTATTTTTTGCAGAAAACCGATAATCCAATTTTTTTTGACTAAGCTGTAAACTTGTTTTATTTCCTAGATGATACAGACATGAGTGGTACCAAAAAATGAATTGATGACAATTTTTAAGGTGATTGGAACTTGCCAGCGCTGAATAGGCGGTGAAATAAACTCTATCATATACCTCACACAGGACAAGTGCTGCAAAAGAATTGATTTATGCGCAAAATTCATTGAATTTTTAAGTTCTTCAAGTTATTCTATTCGAATTTATACAAAAAATCGGTTAACTATAGCAATTGGTTTCCATGACAAAAATGACTACACAAAGCTGCTTACTAAAACGATAATAATACTTAAGCAATACTAACGTTTTGGTGTCAGAAAAGTGGCATTGGGTATACCGAAGTTGTGCGCACGCGACTTTACCCTAAGTAAAGTATTTATCAAAAGTTTTTCGTAAAATTTGCACTAAGTTTAGATTTCTACATATAAAGCGAGACTATTTTGAAGCATTTCTTACGAACTCGATCTATAGTTCCTTAGAAGCAAATTTTACTGTACTAAGTTTGTGACCCTCCCCCCCCCAATCGTTATGGCATTGAAGATCAATTTAAGCCATTGACACATCTAGGCCTTCTTACAGTAACTTTGAAAAGGTCCTCCCCCGTACACCGCTTATGTAATTAATTTCATATTTTTTATTTTTGGGTTGTCACTTATTTGTGCGAATTTTTGTTGCGTGCAGCTGAAAGACCACCCCCACACCATTCTACCCCCGCTTGCAAGTCGAGCCCTCGCAGTGTATGAAGCGACTGGTTTCAGCGAGCGCACAATGCAGCCAACTGTCCCATACCAAGACGAGTCAAAGTTGTTGTAAATTTTGTACCACGGTGGGTGTGCGTGTGTGTGTGTGTACGGCTGTATGTGTGCAGACGACGGTGAATGCAATTTTGTTAAAAATGCATTAAGTGCATGCGTGTGTGTGCGCGTGTGTGTGTATGAATGCAATTGCATGTTTGTTTTTGTTGCCAATGCAAGCGTCCCAACTGCGCCTACACTTGATGCGTGCGCAGCAAACCCCAGTTCACACACACATTCACACTCATACACTCACCTCCCCCCCCATACACACACACCCACTGCAGTTGCAGTTGCATTTTTTCGGAAGATATGCACTCATTTTTTTTTTGTGTACAACTGCAGCGCTGCTTGCGTCGCAGCTACTGCTACGCGCTGCTGCAATTTTTGTATGCCTTTTTTTTCTATCTCGCTCATTTAAGCGACATTTCATTCACGCACGCACACGCATACACACACATAACGGCAATCAGCCAGACTTATAGCCAACCTTTTTGGACAGACCCCAGCGGTGGTTGGGTGCCCAACCAACCAAGCAGGCCGCCGCCGCCACATGACGACCCTAACGGGCCAACTGAGCCGGTCATTGAAATGACAAAAAATATGCTTGAAAAAATAATAATATATAACATGAAACTCGGTAGTGACGAAGATGAGATACTCTTTAGGAGGTAAGCTAAGTTAGTAGGAGGGTGCTAGGTCATCGAACGCTTAAGATGCAAGAGTTCATGATGGTATCATCGGAAATTTTAAAACTGGAAATAAAGCATTTTTTGCTTTGGCACTCAAAGTTGTAAGTTCAGGGAGCACGATATTGGGTTCAACTTAGAAAATCAACAATTCTCAAACTCTGAAAAAACATGATGAGTACACAAAGAGAAGACCAAAGAATTCTACGATTTGGTGTTCTTAGACTTGAGCTAATAAAATATCATTGGGTCTCATGTTAGATATTTGGAACCCCAAAACTCAGCAAATCAGGGATACCATGATGGCACTATGTGGGCTTTCACATACAAAAATGAAAACATCTTTGCTTTGCGAGAATCTTATCTCAGCAAGTATGATATCCAGTCTCATGTTAAATATGTAGGACAGTCCAACTTAGAAAATCAAAATCTCAAAGTTTATGATAACATGTATTATGTGCACCTAAAGAACGGGTCAGAGAATTCATTATTTTGGTGGTTTTAGATCTCAGCAACGTTGGGTGTCATGTTTTGGATCACTAAAACGGGGTAAATCAATATTAATGGCATTATCAGGGCTCTCGCATACAAAAATTAAGAAATCACTCCTTTGAGAGGATCTAATCTTATGCTAACCAATCTCATGTAACATATGTAGGACAGGAAATCAAAGAATTATTTGGTTTTGCGTTCTAGACCTCTAATGAAGCTACATTGAAAGCTTCATTTTAGATGTTTTGGATAGCTGAAAAAGTATAAGCAATGTAAATGGCTCTTAAACACAAGAATAATGAAATCTTTGGGATGATCTTTTCTCACGCAGTACAATGTTCAGTCTCATGTTAGACATGTAGGTCAGCCAAATACAGGAAAAGTTCCACGTCTTTTCTATTTTCTATCTATTTTCTGTAAAAACTTGAACCAAACTATTAATGTAGTAAACTTTCAAGATGTAAGCCAAATCTTATATATTATTTGTAGACGGTGTAAACAAGGCATGAGTAATTTTTGAAAATTAGTGTGAGCATAGCATAAGTTTAAGATTTTTTGGAATTTTCTTGACTTAGTGGGCCTTGATATACTATGAAAATTGTAGGGCTTTCTATTGTTATCTTTATTTTTCATAACATTCGAAACGTCGAACAGTGAAGTCGTCCTAAAAAAAAAAAAAAAATGTAAAATACAAAAAAATTAAACATTTTTTGGGAGTAAAAAATTAAAAATTATTTTGAGAAATTATTGGCTTGAAATTTTTTTACCAAACTTAGTGAGCAATGATTTGAAACTGCTATCCTTAAATTAATGTTCGAAAAAATATTATAAAATATAAAATAATGATGTAAGTAACAAAATGAATATTTCAGTCGGATTATTAAATTCCCTTTTTCAACTCCAGCTAGATGCAACAATTAATAATCTTAAAGATGACCAAGCCATATAGAGATGATGATCAAAAATGACCCTATGGTAGAAGAATATAACTTTGCGACTTGGCGAACAGTAAGTAATTCGCGTAGTATTTTAGGCGCTTAGTATTTGATGATTGTATTTTCTTTCGCAATTTTCAAGTGCCGATTTCAATCGGTACAAACAGATACTTCTCAACGATGATAATGCGGATACTTGGCAATATTTACATTCCTACATCCTTCTGTTCCGCAACATCAAAAATTGCTGCCATTTTCAATTTTCGGTATCGTGTATAATATCCCTATAGTCAGTATGTTAAAATCCTCAACCATATGGGCTGGGGGGTTTAATCTACTGAAAATATGAGTATTATTTATGATACCAAAATTGAAAATTGCTACAATATTGGTGTTTCTACACAGGAGGATGCAGGAAATTATATTCCAATTGCCAAGTCTAAAGTAGCTGCTTTCTTTGAAAAATGGGCGATTTAAGCAATTTTCTGTATGAGGCAACTGCGCGATTAATTAGTAAATAAAAATTATGATGTATTATGTAAGAATACCTCTATTTTGGGGTTACAGCTTTGTAGAAATAGCATAAGATATTGAAATAAAAGTAATTTCTTACCTTATATGTTAAAAGGATGATGTACTACAAAAAATTCAATTGATTTCAACCCATTTTATTTAAATTCGAAGTTTTAACGTTCTTAGATCGGGGGTACGACATAAATCGTCGATATCTATAACTGAGGGGAAGTCATTACTTAGTATCCTCTGTTTTACTTTAATAAGATATCGACAAACGGCATCTACTATGTGCATCGGATGTTTTTTTTTATGACTCTAGCTCTTATAGTGTCCAAGATTCTATGTGTTCATGCGGATAGATAAATCACTACCCGAGCGACGCCTTGTTGCCTTTGTCTTGCAAACGTTCGACAACCATAGTATACCCTTGGTACCTGCCAAAGTATGGAATAGGAATCGTTCATTGAATGTCGCGAAACTACTGGCAGTGAAAGGCAGTGGCGCAAGATAGGGACATGATTTTGAAAAACATCTTCGAAGACATTCAGTCTGCTGTTCTCCGATACCTAGTTGATCATAAATGTACGCGTTGCGTAAGTCTAATAGCGCGATAAGATAAATTTTCGGCTAAAAATAAGTGTATCAATCAATAAGTGTATTAATTAAAAATTATTTATAATTATATTATATATTATTGCTTGGTAACTGTAGATTCGCTTTCTACTGCGAGAGAATGGGCAAAAGATATCAACTAGATTTGACAAACTGCGCTTCGGTGACCTATGGTCTTATGTTCTTTCAGATCTAGGTGATTATGCTCAATTGCCATTCGAATGTTGGGGGCTCACCACGTTTCCTACTTGCTGTTACATTGCAATGAACGAATCTAGTTTCAACTTTTTATCTTACAGGAGGTAGATGGTATAATAATTCTTTCAACGATTTTTGTTACTAAGTGGCTAGCCATCATTCCATTTCAAGATTTGGAATCATATTCCTTGACTGATGTTACAAACTTTGCCAATAGCCGAAAGTACTCTGCCTTGTATTGAGTGTATAATGAGAGTAGGGCGAAATGTCGACCAAAAAACAGTAAAAATTGTTGGCTGCAACAACAACAACAACAAGTGCACGCATTAAGTTCTTTTTTTGCTTTTTTTGGGGCCAAATGGGGAAAGCAGTGCGTCGCGTCAACGTCAGCGTCTGCGTCGACGTCGACGTTGACGTCAGCGGCATCACGCTGCTATGTCAGTTATTACGTTCACAATTTGCGTTTTTTTTCGGTGCAATATTTGAGTGTGTGTGTGTGTGTGTGCACAGAGAATTTTTCGTAAACGAAAAATAATGAATACATACACACGCACACCACACATACAGTTGTCCCTTTAGGTCCCCCTCCTCTACACACTGCACGCCACTGCCGCTCATCAAGCATGTTGGCATTGCAATGGCGAAAATGCATAGAAAAAAGTAGCAAGAAGGATGAAGAAAGGCATGACGAAAAAAAAACAACAAAAAATGAAACGCAGCAAAGTACAACAACAAAAAGTAGAGAAATATGAAAAAGGAGCAAGAAATAAAAAATAAAGCAAAAAAATGCGATCGATATGATGCACTCATTTCTGTCTGGTGCGCAAAGCAGCGGCTGCAACGGCAGCGGCAGCAGCGGGCGCCGCAGCGTCACACAGCAGCGGTAGCCACTCCAAGTCAAGCGTCGAGACGAACTGAAGGAAGGCACCAGCCATCAGCAGCCACCAAGCGAAAGAAAAAAAAAAAACAAAAAGAAAGCAAAAAAGAAAGAAAAAAACGTTGCGAATAAACCGTAATAATAAACGCTCGAAAAAAGCCAAAAATTGCAGCGTCAGTAGCTTTTGTGCTTCAAGTGCTGCTCGCTCACAGAGCCTTTGCGTGTTGTTCGTGTGGGTGTTGGGTCTACCTCTCTCTGTGTGTGTGTGTGTGATGCTGTATGTGATGCTGTATGTGTGTGTGTGTGTGTGTGCGGGCTTATCAGCTGGACGCTGTCTATGGAATATTGGCAAAAACATATAAAAATACTATTGAAATTTTTTAAAGAAAATCTAATTCATTGCCAAGAATAACAATAGGAACTTTATCTGAATCAAATGCTTTTTGAAGATTTTTTAAAGTTTTTAGTTTCCCAAGCGGTAAGATGAAACTCTGTCTAGGTCGCAGATAGACAAGATCGCTTCTTGATCTGAAGTTCATTTTTATTGCATAGAGCAATGGAATATACATAGTTTGAGTGAATTCAGGCATTATTTTCGAGCTTTCTATGTTTTCTCATAATACGCTAATTTCTATTGAAATCCTGTAACATTGTAACCGCTAGTCAGTAAATAATAATCTTGAAATCGTATTTTATTTTTAGAACAAATCGTTGAATATTTGATATATTCCAAAGAAAATGTATATTTTCGGCTTATGCTGGCGATTTCATTCATTGTTGCCAACTTCAACGAATCTTTCACTATATGCGTCGTGGTTTCCGTTGCAAGTTTCACAAAAAAATAGCATTACAGCTGCATTTCCTTTACGTAACAAACACCTCTCTCGTACACTCCACTCCCCATCAGCTTTCCCATCTATTTATCTCTCGGTGAGCTTTTAACCGAATCCTGCTTACTTTGGCCAGGCATTGTTACAACATTTTTCGTCGTTTTTTATTACGACAATTAAAATAGGTGTAGCACATGTGTATTTGTGATGATGATGATGATGGCGTTGTTGCATGCCACACTCCGCTCTGGCGGCTGTGAACAAACACTTGGCCATGCTTTAGACAATAGAGACAAGGACTTGTGTTTTTGCGGCTCAAGTGGCAGCCACGGCGAACAACCCAAAAAAAAAAACGAATAAAATAAGCAGGAAGAGGAGAGTATAGAGCATATAGCGATTGTACGAGGTAGGGGGGGGTACGAGTAACAAACAAGTAATGACAAAAATTGTTGAAAGTGCTGGAAAATTATGCACACGTTGTGGCATGCTAACAAGGAAGCAACCGCAGCAACATAACCACTGAACCACCTAACAGTTGTCTGAAGTGCAACTTCCAAATTGCGCGCACAAAAAAAAGGTGCTCAACATTTTAGAGTAATTAAAAAAAAAATACAAAATGGCGGGCGCAAAAAAAACCCAAAATGCATTTAAGATGCAACAAAATGAAACATTTGGAAAAATATGTATTTTTTTTTTTTTGGGGGGTAACAAAAAAAACCACGAAATTTTTTATGCAAATTTATGCAGCTGCCACAGCGTGCGCTACTCCGCCAACCCCGCTGGTAATTAAGTGTTGCGACTGCGCTGCGTGTGCTATGGGGCGTATGTGTAATTTTCGGCATCGTTTCATAACCAACACACACACACACAAATCATACTCCCTTCATACAATGGACTACAGTGCTCACTCCAAAGCATGACTTGGCGTGCATAATTGCAACGACGAATATTTTTTTCTCTTTTTTACGTTTTTTTTTTTTTTACTCTCTCCACATGCGGTGGCATGCAACAACGGCAACAACAACAATAAAGCGCTGTTAAGTATGCTACAATAAATGCAATGTGCAGCAGCAGTGTCAGCCTCTGACAGCCTAAAGTGCAATTATCTGCCATGTATTGTCTACACACACACACACACACACACACACACGTCCATGTACATAGGAGCTAGTACATATATAATATACAAAAAAAAAGTACATATGTACAAGCGCAATTTTTTGTGCATATTTGGGTACTTTTTTTTCGAGTTTGCGCATGAGTTGTTTTTTTTTTTTTGTTTTAATGTCCCTCAGGTGGAGCGAATTGTTCAAAGTTTTTGAAGAGCTTGGTTTATGGGTGAGGAGCGCAAGGGGGATAGGGAGCATACTGCTTTATGGGCGTGCATATGTTGTTCGTTTTTAAACGATTGACCAGCTAAATGTCTTGCAACTTGTGAAACTTCGATTATGAGTTAATAGAGTTTGCAATCTATATTGACAGTGTGACCGTTTGCTTGTTGGTGCAATTGAAGTGTGACCAACAAATAAGGATTATGCATTTATTGCTGGCCATTTGATAGCTTTCATCATTTTATTTATAGGTTATTGAATCATTCAAATATTAGTTGTATTTATAAAAACTTAAATTAAGTTTAAGCGGGTTTTCGTAGATAGCTAATACGCGACAACTTGATCATGAATTCTAATTCGGAATTTAGCGGTATGAAGAGCTATTTAGTTGTGCTTTTGTTATTAATGAGCCTTTCTCATTACTTACCATAAATGGTATAATTTGCACAGGTGACGTTAATTTCTTAGTTTTATGATATCTAATCAAAAGGAGTTGTGCGAAAGAGATATTTAATGACCACAATCACATTTCTTAAATAAGTGAAAATATTAATGCGACCATGAAATCTGAGCTGAGGAGCTGTGTTGATTTTGGTAGGTCAACAAATTTTAAGCCATTGTTCATGTGACTTTTTTATATCTTTATAAATCTTTAATCTTATCTTTATAAAACTTCTTGTGAAAGAAAAGAAAAAGAGTATGAGATTGCAATATCTAGCGAATAGACGTCGACTATGAACCTGCTCAATACATTAGAAGATAAGAGATTCTGTACCGAAATTTTTATAGATTAATATTGATAACAACGTTGTTAAGGGATTTAAAAGACCGTTCGTAAGAAAGGAAATCAAGGTCATTTTAATCACCAAAAGGGTTGTGCAAAGCATAATTATATACAATTATATTATATTATATGAAATTTATTCCCCTTGACTATGGTCATCGTTTCAAAGGCGGAACGTGGAGATACCTCTATTAATAGCTGTTCGAAGAAAACATGGACCTACAGTTTATAGCCGCATCTGTAAGGCGTTGTTTTATATAAGAGTGATTATAATTAGTGTTACAAGAAAGCACAGATCTTTAGTTTCTAGCCGAAAACAAATTGCAACGTCTTCTAATAATTTAGATCTTCTTCAGCTTGTTGCTTCTTGTTGCTAGACAACTGCAGCAGTACTGCCACAGAATAGAATTGTAGCAAAAAAAAAGGAATTGGGCATTCAATTTTTAAATCTAATTTGAATAAATGTTCTTATTTGGGATT
Organism: Chymomyza procnemis; assembly: GCA_035046065.1. Classification (NCBI taxonomy): domain Eukaryota; kingdom Metazoa; phylum Arthropoda; class Insecta; order Diptera; family Drosophilidae; genus Chymomyza; species Chymomyza procnemis. The sequence continues at coordinate 5,297,965 of JAWNOJ010000026.1, forward strand.
TGCGGTTTTAATATAAATAAATGTATTCCCCTTGATAATCGTCATCGCTCAAAAGGCAAAGCATGGAGATAATGGAGATATCTCCATTAGTAGCTGTTCGAAGAGAGCACGGATCTACAGTTTATAGCCGAATCCAAACTCGGGTAACTTTAATAGGGATTTTCACTTTGCAATTCCTAGGCAGGGTGGACTGCAACCAGCGATTTTCCCGATTTACGCTGCCGAGACCATCGTAATCACAGATTCAATATATTAAGTAATTTTTTGACAATGTTTAGTACAAGAATATGTCTTTGGTTTATCGATTAAGGTTTGATTTGAACAAAGCCATATATGGTCGAAATAGTGTGACCGAGTGTTCTCTAAATTTATATGAGACATTTTATGGCTTTGAAATTTTAGCATAAAATGTTATGCTTTTTTATAGGTATTCTATGTCAAATTTTTTGGGAGACCAGCAAAATTTTCATCTTGATAAAATTTTGTTAATTGGATTGCGAGAAGAGCGTGGTTGTGTCTTCGTCTGATTTATCGATTAGAGCCGGTAATTAGAAAGCTTTGTATAAGCCATATGAGTGCAAGTATTTTTTTCATTGAATAATTTCTGCATAAAAACCATTAAATTTTCTATCAAATTTACATTTTCTTAATTTTTTTAATGTAGCAAAAGTAGCTTGTAAGATATGACAATGTTGTTGTTTTTGTAGTCAGTTTCGTATGTGCGATTTCTGTCATTGCATATCTGCCAGAATCAAGCTAGTTGATAAAAAAAACTTCTATTTATACTTTAGTCAATTGACAATTGAATTGACGGATTGACAGGCTGTTGTCGCATTGCGAATGTGCTCATCACATCTTCTACCAATTGTGTTTTGTTGCAAAGTTTCACTTGTAATCTGTGTGACCGTTTGTTTTTACTAATCTATCGATTGGTTGATTATGTAGAATCATATCACTATGATTTCTCACATTGTCGTCATTTATAGAATTATTAATATTTTATATAAAAATGGTGCGGCCGTTTGTGGATGCAACCGTCTGCATTTTTTTTATAAATTTTTCATACATTCAATTTCGATCATCTACAAGAGACGAGACGAAATAATCATTTAAGAACAATTGAAACCATCTGCGATTTATTAAATATTTATTTTTTTACCATTATTAGTAATGAGTTCTGTCCTTTAATCGATAATTTTTGGCGTTGGTGCTTACAAAATATCATTTCACTTACCTGCCAGATTTAAGATCACCGCTAATCGATGAATTTGGTGATGGTTTGGAACTAAGATCTAAAGGTGCATCTGCACTCGGACTGGGCGTATCTTTGAGTGTTGGACTTATTGCGGCGCCAGATACTTCTGAGGTAGTTGGTGTTACCGATGTAGTATGCTGTTGTTGCTGTTGTTGTTGTTTCTGATGATTGGCCAGCGTACTCATAAAATCTATATCAAAAAATCGTATATTATAATAAGTATGATTGTATTGGGATTTATCAGACGCTTACTAGTTTGAAGTTCCTGTATTGCAGCTAAATGTGCGGCCATCGAGTTCATGGATGTCATTGTAGGCGCTTTTTGTGTAAGCAACTTATAGAGTTCTATAGAAGATGATGCCGCCGATGGCGACGCAGAGGTACCGACTGCGCTGCTATTACTGTGGGCCGTTATATTGCGTTTCACTGTACGCACAGTGGGCTTAGTGCTGTGGTTATTGCTGTCAAAATTGTGCAGCGATGCGCTTGAATTGCTATCACTGTCCAGCTGAAAGTTGGTAAAGAAAGAAAATGTTACGAAGTGGAAAGATTTTCGATTTTTTTTTAGTAATAGAAACTATTAACAGAGTTTGACTTCTTTTGAATTTTGATCAATAATAATTTACTTTAGTAACGAAAATATTTGTGTGATCCATGCTTCGGTTATAAAATTTAACTAAAATTTTTCAAACCTTAAGAGCTATGTAGGATCTTTGAAAGCCTTATTGTAAGCTTTTCGCTGCTTTTAGAATGTATCCCACACATACTATATTTCGATCTATACATTTTGGCAAAGATACGTATATCTTGGGAACTCCTATTGCAAATGTATCGTCGCTTTTAGAATGTATGGGATACAAACAAAATACTTCGAAATTAGATCTCTTAAGCTGCTTTTAGAATATATGGGATTATTATATTTCAATTTTTCTGAAATTTGATTAAGATTCTTATTCTTTTTCCAAATTATATCTTGGAAACATCTATTATAAGCGTTTTGCTTTTAGAATGTATGGGATTACTTTGTTTCGATCTTTATAACTTTATGTAAGTCTAATGTTTGGTTTCGCTAATGGTTTCGCTATATTTCGATCTTTACTTTATAGTTTCTTGTATGATAATCACACTTATTATCTTTCATAATGAGTTGGACTCTTTTCACTTACCTGATGCACTATTTGTGTGGCACCGTTGTGGCAATAGTTGTTGTATGAAGTGGCTGCTGCTGTTGTTGTAGTTGTTGTTTCGGCCACTAATTCACCTTGGGCATTGACCGTGAGCAAGCGACCGTTAACACAGAAATTACACTTATCAGACGGTGTCCAATCGTTGGGTTCAGGCGGTGGTGATGGTGTACGTGATGTTGGATCAGTTAGTGATGTGCTATGGTTGTTGTCTGAAAAGACCAAAAGAATGCATCGGGTAAAGTAAGATTTTATGAAGGGAAATAATGTCAATAATAGGTATTCAGAAATAAGTAAAAATAAGAAAGTAATAATCCAACATTTTTTAATCATTATTTGAAGCGAACTAACGTACTTATTGGATTTCAGAGGTTAAATTAGATTAGAAAAGTGGTAGACCGACAACAATATATTTAAAATAGATCTCTAATAGCTACACATCAATAGTTTCTATAACATGTATTCTACGTTATTCCGCACGTTTTGTTCTTTTTTAGTTCTTTGTTTCTTTTCAGATATTTTCATCGTAATCATTCTTCTGACGATTATTTATAACGCGTGAGTTGATTGCTGCTCATCTCTGATTTGTAGTCTTTTTTGTTTATTTTCTCATCTCTAGCAAACGTAAATTGGCTGATCGCTTACTCTCTTTACTTTTTATGCAAAAAAAAAAAATTTTTAATTTTTCGATGTTGGTTTTTGTGAAAAGGGTGGGACAATTGATATTTTTTATTTTTATGTAAAAATACTAAAACTGCCTCAAGGGATGGCTTTTCGGGACCCAATTGTGCTTCCGATGACAAATATTCCTCTAGGCCTCTTAATGCAGAACCACATGGTACTTGAAAGATTTAGTTATTATGAGGACTTCATACAGCAAACACTGGTTTCAATTTCTTGAAATGTGTATGACGTCTTGAAAATGAAATGCGTCGAATATTTTATTTTATGTAAACGTTCTTAAAACTATTTGGTTCATTTAGCTTAGGAAAGTTTTACAGTTTTGGTTTAGGTATCGTAATCGATTTCAGGAATACCAACTTTTGCAACCGTTCTTATCAATCAAGCCGCCGCAGATGGTTCAGCCTATAAAAAATTGTGATGCCTTTCTTGTTCTGGAAGCATTTGCTTATCTCATGAACTGAAGCAGTTTTGCTGTTTTTTTTTTCAATTATACAATTAGGATCAGCCAGATCAATTTTTAGAATATAGATTAATATGGGAATAAAAAACGGACCGTTTAAAAATATCGAAATGCTCTAATAACCCCTCCGCTTTGTTGTACTCACCAAAATCTGTTGGAAATTCCAAGGCGTTGTTGCTCCAAAGTTTCCAGTTGTCTATTGGCTCCTTTTGTTGTATTAAACGGTGGTCTTGTAATTCTTCGACTTCTTGTTGTTGCTGTTTGCAGTGTTTGTTGTTGCTGTCGTCGTATTTGTTGTCTGTTGCTTCTGTATCTGCTATGATTGTTGCAATATTCAATTGGGTACGCTTCAATTGTTCTTGATAGTGCTTCCATTTCCTGCGACCCATGGATTTCTCAGCGACGCGTTCTAGACCTGCAAAGGCAAACGAAATAGAGTGAAATCAACTCATTAGTAAATTCAAGAAATTGCAGTTTCCCATATATATATTTATTTTTTCGCTCTTAATTGGAAATTCAGAAGTCAGTGCAATATGTTATTAAATTCTTTTTCAGCACTTTGGCATATCCATAAGTAATTTGTCTAGCTGAATGAACTATAATTTGAGACCGAAAGGGTTTGCTACACTTGCCGGCAATTACAGGAATTCATTGTTTTTTCTTAGACGACCTGCCCTTGCATTTTTTTTCGTTCGTATTTTCGTTGTGCCTGGGAATTTGTGCAACTCGCAGTATTTGTTCTTCTATACTTCAATCATAAATTACTTAATTGAAATGCAAAAAAAAGAAAGCAACGGAAATGACAGCAGTCAATTTGCTGGCATATTGCAATTATATGTGAGTAGTGTGCTCGGCACACATTGCGTATGCGTATTATAATTACGCATACGCCACCGTGTGCATGTGCCAAATGAGGCGTCGCGACGCTTGCACTATTATTTGATTGCAGCTCCTTACACTGCAAAAAAAAAATACTAAAGCTTAGACTTAGGGGAGGCTGGGTGGATAATGAGGTAGATTTTTAATTAGGAAAATTTGAGTTTTAGTTGGATGGCAACAAGTTGCTACAAATAAGGTTGTTTTTTGGAAGGCAATGAGCTCTGGTGAGACGACTTAATTTTGGACAGTTTGGGAATCAAGCAAAATAAAAGGTGAAGAAGCATATACTATTTATTACGAACTAAAACCAGCAGAGAGCGCACCCCGTACCAAAAATATATCTTCGAATATGGAAGTAACTTAAGAAGAGAAAATGGTTTTGTAGAAACGAATATGAGAAAGTGTGCTTAAGTTTTTAACAATGAGAAAGGCATTCTTAATGCAATAAGACACTTCTAGTCTTATGCAAGCACCTAACGTGATTTTTTTTCGATTTTCTTTCCAATTTGTTTTCTGATTTTCTTTACTGGTATCTTTTCTTTTCGATTGCATTTCCTATTTACTTTCAGCTTTGCCTCACTCTTTCGATTCTAATTTGCTTTTTAATTTTTTTTCCAATTTTTCTTCTCATTTGCTTTCCGATTTGCCTTTTTTTTTTTCAATTTTTCTTCTCATTTGCTTTCCGATTTGCTTTCCCTTTTTTTTACGAATTGCTGACGATTTTCTTACGATTTTTTACGATTTTCTTTCTACTTTTCCAAATTTATTTTTAAAATTATTTCCAAATTTCTTTTCAAATTTCTTTCCAAATTTCTAAAATTTTTTTTTCAAATTTCTTTCAAAATTTCTCAAAATTTCTCAAAATTTCCTTCTAAATTTCTCCCAACATTTATTTCCAAAGACCTTTCAAAATTTCTTTCCCAATTTCTTTCTCAATTTCTTTCCAAATCTCCTTGCAAATTTCTTTCCAAATTTCTTTCCAAATTACTTTGCAAATTACTTTCCAAATTCCTTTCCAAATTTCTTTCTCAATTTCTTTCCCAATTTCTTTTTCTTTCCGTTTTTCTCGCAGTGCATGTAGCAGCCTATATCATTTGATTGCCTTTCTGTCGATTCTAAAACATAAAATCAGTGAAACAAATTGATAGATTTGCTTGCTTTTTAGTGACCCGAGCATGTATTTGCATATAGCCGATTTTTATTTCATTTCATTTCAATTGTGGCGACAGTTGCGACTGCTCCACAATTATATGAAACAAATGTACGTACTATGGACTTTGGTTATATAATTTCATGCAAAATATGGTCGAAGTATTATGGCATTGTGGTAGAGAGCCACCAGATTCGTTTTCTGTTACGGCCAGGACATTCCAAATACGGGGGAACCGGGGGTTGTGCGACTACGTCGGCATTTGGCACTTGAATTGTTAGGCATGCGTGCAATAAAAGTAAAAAGTTTTGCGCATGTAGAAAATATTACGCGTCAAGTCACACGAAATGCGAATTAAGGAACTCACATACTATGTACGGTTTAACCCTTAAGTTGTGTTTGGGGGCTAAAAACTAATACGAACGAGAACAACTGCTAAGAAGCGATGAAAATGTTTAATGCATTGCATACTTGACGGCGCGCGCGTTACATTTGTAGCGCACTTTTGTGTGCTATAAATTAGTGTGTGTGTGTAAAGGGTAGTTTTTTTGGGACTTAATTTTCGCAGATCGGTTAAATCTAGAGAATTGATCAGAATATTAATGATGCGTAGTAATTTCTTGAATTGTTAAAATTTTAAATTCAATTCAAATTAATTCAGCATTTCAAGATCGTCTTATATGTTTATAAGCATATGATAGATCATTCTGGAGTTATATGTTTCCGTATATTTACAAAAACTATTCACACCCCATGATCTAATGGAATCTGAATGGTTTTTATCTTATAAAATTGGCATATTTTTTACGTTAGTGCTAAATTTGGATCACTGTGGGATAACATTCTGAAATCATCTGAGATATGTTTAAGTATATTTTATATTGTTTCGGATCTTTTTTTGCGAAAACTATTGAATGTCAATAAGTTAAATTAGTACGTAGTCTAGTATGATTATTTTTGCTGGAGGGGATGAATTAGATAGATAGATGTGAGGGTGGCAGAAGCGTCAAACATCGTCTCGGAGTTTTAGGCTAAAAAGCCCATTGCTCCATACCGAAAAAGGGATGTATCAAAGAGAACAAACGTCTAAGCAAAACTGAGGATTTGTATCACTTGGAACCAAATTTTGGCATATTTTGTAATATTTCGTAAGTCTGAATAAAGTTTTAGTTTATTCTTAGTTTTATTAAGTCAATTTATTTTTATTGAATTAAATATAGAGATTACCTCTTAAGGGTAGAAAAATGATGTTAATAATATATATAAAGTGCCTTCTAGTTGTTACTAAGTATAATTGTATTGTTTTTAAAAAATGCAAATCAGCAAAAAGCTCAGCCTTTGGTACACTTAAGGGTCCAGTTGTTCCAGAAAGTCCATTTTTGTATTCCATTTAAGATTTACTTAAAAATTGTTCTTGAATTGATGATTCTAGCATATTTATATATTATTTTTTATCAATTTAGTTTAATACATTCTTTTAATTATTCTTTTTGGTACATAAAAAAGCACCCTTTAACACTTCAAGAAATTAAAATTAAAATCCTTTCATTGATACTTCAACAAGACTCGCCCATTTCTTTGAGCTTGTTACTTTTAATAAAATTAAAAATTTATTTTTATCATTTATTTTTATTTTGTAACTGACATAAGGAAAAAAAATAAAATAAAATATATAAGAATGTCTTTTTGTACCTTGTCTTATATATCAACTCTGCTTCAAATAAATATTCCATTTTAAAATATTCTCCATTTGTGAGAGATCTTAATATTCTTTGTTGCTCATGGAACAAAAAGTTGTTTTCTTTGAGAAATATTAATGCTTATTTTGCTATAATCTTATCCACAATTTATTATGCGGTAGCAAGCAGTTCTTCATTATTGTTATGTGTATTAGCGTATACTTCATATTGAAAACAAAAATTGTATTTTACAAGTTAATCTTAATCTTGCAAGCAAAATTTTTACTTATTAAACAATTTTTTGACCGATTTACACTTAAATACAATTTCCAAATTAATTGCATTTTTTTGGCACTTAAAAATGCACCCTTTAACCACACACACTGGCACACACACATTGACACACACCCCCTTATATATATAACTTGGAAAATGTGTGAATTTGAATTTTTCAAACCGGAAGTTGCGCGCTAATAACAACATACGAAAATTTTAACGCTCCCCATATATGCATCAGCCCTGCTCCATATGGTTTATGATACTAGGCGGCGAGCGGACGGGCGGGCGGGCTGCCTGGCAACAAATACCTTATAAAAGAAATGGTGAACTCAAGACCCACCCCCCCACCAAAAGACCCCCAGCGTACTCTAGACCAGTTACTCTTGTCACCCTGGCGCCATTGCATTGCGTCCTGATTGCGCAAAAGTGCGTGCGTACGGTGCGTGCATTTGGTAGCTGCTGCCGCCGTCCTGGCAGGGTTACGGCAAGTGGTGGCATGTGGCAGGTAGGCTAGAGGTAGGCTCAAGTGTCCCAGGCATAGTTATAGGCACAGGCGCCAAACGATGCAGCTGCTCATTCCGTTTTGCAAAAAATAGAAAAAAAAAAACGCGAAAAACTAGAGCGGCATGTTCAAACTTTTGCTGCGCCTTAAAAATTGCATTGCAGTTGCAGTTGCAGCTGCAGTCGTTGCCGTTGCAGTGGCAGTGTGTGTTTTTTTTTTGCCGCGCTCAAATAAACAGGGTCGTCGTCTACGGGTTCTTCTTCTTCTGGTTGTTGTTGTTGTCGTCGTCCTCGTCGAGTTAGTGCTTGGGGGTTGGTTGTTCCTGACGTCGTCGCCATCGTCAACGCACGCACCAAAAAAAAATGTATGAAAAAAAAATTCCAGGCGAAAAAAACGGGGTGAATGCACGCGCGGGACTTACGAAACTCAAACTTTAAAATGCAGTCAAGGCACACACACACACACACACGCATGCAATTTGAGAAGAAAAATCCTTACTCTATATATCCTACGCATAGAGCCGATGACTCGACTGCAACGAGCAATTTATACTCTAAAAAGGAGATGAACTTTACAGCCATAGAAAGGAATTAATGGCATTGAGGCGCCCTTAACGTTATTATTCTATGAAAAATCCTAAGATTTATTCATGTTTCCGATTAATTTAGTGCGTTCTTTTTGTTGGAATAAACAGCACTTCGTCAAGCTGAGCTTTTATCTCCTTTTTTAAATATGTGATTAAAATTTGGTAAGGATTAGCGAGATGGCCCAGTGGTTCGTGATTGGTCAAAGATGCTGCATTATAAAGTTAGAGAAAAAGATGAATTCAAATCATATTCGTATGATCGTAAATCATAAAGGTTATTTTGTCGGACGCCGAAAGGATGCTGCAAAGCATAATTAGATGTACATAATGGTAGTCATAGAGGACGAATTCTTTCTACTTATAGTGGATGGTCGTGGTTTCCAATTCCATTCAGGGCAAGAGGCATGATCGTTGTAACGTTCACCTTAAAAACATGCTTTTCTATTTAATAGAAAGCTTTCTTCCATTGCATTATGACATTCAACGATTTTCGATTTCCCCTCTTGACCCACTCCTCTCTACGCTAAATGGAGGAAAACATGATGCCAAAATTAAGACTGTATCGCCAAGCCTCTTCACGATTATGAAATCTAAGTGTCATTTCACAATAAAATCGAGAACAATGGTAATCGTAGACACCACTTAGTTGGCAACCCCACCACTGGGATATGGGGCATCTGGCTAATTACCATTTCAATCGAAAACCCCAACCGATTACAGAACGAAGAGACATTTCAAAAACGGACACGAATTAGAAAATGGAATGTTTGAACCCTCAAAGAGCAGCTCGTAAGGCAACCTAAAGAAGATACATCCGCCAAGACGGTTTCATCCATCAGTCAGGCGGCGCAGTATTCGATGGAAGGTTCTAGTAGAGGCCCTAAGTTTCCAAGCGAAATAAGGGGGAAAAAACAATATTGGATGGAATGGCCAAATTATGCATTCCAAAACTCCTGATTGCTCAGGAGAAAGATGGATTAAATAGACCTCTTGTAAGAGAGGAAAATAAGGTTATTGTAGTTAGCGTAGAAGACGCCAAAAGAATTGTGCAAAGTATAATTCAAATTTCAATCATCGCTCCAAAGGCTGAGCACGGGGATATCTCTACTAGCAGGGACCCACAGTTTATAGACCAATCCGAAAAGCGTTGCTTGTTAGAGATTATCCCACGTAAAAAGCGTCCATTTGCTTGCTATGCTAGTGCCAGAATCGAAAAACCGATTTTCCGATTTGGAGGCAAGTGCGCTACCTAATACGCTACCGAGTCCCAAAACTGAATTGCATTGACAAAAGTTCGAAAATGAATGGTATGACGAAATTTAGGAGTGCATGAGGTCGCAAAACAAATCATCAAAAACAACTTGAAGAAATGTATATCGCTACTTAGCTCTTCCTAGTAATAACTTTATGTTTATCTGGCTTGTAGGATATTTTGTACTCCAATCTGCGTATTCCCTTTATGCACATCATTTTCTCCTGAAATCCAAAATAATGTAAATTTATATGAAGATCAGTCGCAAACAAATTGCCGGACTGCAAAGTCGGCTGCTTTTGGAAGTCGAACTTCGACTTGGGAACAAAAACCAACCTTACTTAGAAATAAACTGAGAAAACTTCTTATTATATCCTGGCAGAGATCTGTGATCAAAGTTGGGTTGACATATGTAAAGTTGGGATTGACATAACTTCTGAGCAAGTGTATAAGAATCCTTCGTACGCATATGTAATAATAATCATACAGCCAGGGAGGGGGTTGTCGGTGCTTCTTCACAATGCAATGCACGCACGCACAAAATGTCTGCAAGTGTGTGTGCGTGTGTGTGTGTGTGGTTAAACATACCACGCGACACACATTGCGTATGACGATAATGATGATGTTGCTGACGATGATGATGACGACTCTGTTGACGTGCGCCGCAAGGTGCTGCTGAATTTCAATGCTGCGCTGTCGTCGTCGTCGCCGTCTTTTTGGCGTCTTGCCCCGTCTCTGGAACTGCTGCACAGCCTACAAGCAGCGCCTGAATGTATGCTAAATAGATTTTTTTTTGCATAGAGAACTGCATGTTGTCAGGCCAGAGACGTCGATATATGCACGTGTATGTGTGTGTGTGCTTGTGTGGATATGCGAGTGTGTTTGTGGGTATCTGTATGCATGCGTGAGTATCTATGTGAGCTGCGTGTATTTGCTGATATTTCAACGCTAGGGCCAGAGTTGAGCTTCCTGGCTAACTGGTAAGGGGTACATTGGATTAGGGCAACAAAATTTGTACGCAATTAATTTTAAAGCAAAATCTGAGATTTATTTCTCAATTATTTTTACTTTAGGGACAGTTGAGTGCTTATAATTAAACAATTTTTAAATTAAGAAATAGTAAATTAGAACCAGAAAAATATATTATGAAACTAATCCGTGTCCCTAGCCTGATGGGTAAATTTTTAGAGATATGCATTGTCTCATATTAGAGGGTGGCTAGGAACTTGGATTTACAAAGCAAGAGGTGAAATACTTGATATATCTTTATACGGCGGCCGTGAGTTTCCATAGGTTACGCACTTTTATTGCTATATGGAACGTGGAGGTTAATTCCTAAGCATATGATACTCAAGCTTATAGTTTATATGGACACGCTATTGCCGCAATTTAAGGTTCCACATAGCCCTGAAAAAATTGAACCGGCTTACGAAACATTTTTCGCTGCAAAGTGCTTAGAATTCACAAGCCATTTAAGCACTTTTGTAGACATATATAGCAGCTCAATGGGTTTTTGTTTATATTAAAGATTGCTAATAATTAAGAAAAATAAGGAAAAGTGAAGGAATAAATTCCGGTGCATTTTATTTGTTCCAAAATATAGTTGGTGAAGTATGGAAAAAAAAACGACGTAGAACGTTACACAATGTTTAATTTATTAAGTGCACTTTTTTTGGGTTAAAAGTGAGGACGAGGTCCACTAGGCATATATTAATGTAATAAGCAATTATACTTCAGCAAGCCTAAACTGTCATCTATAAGTCATTTAATGATGATTGTCCCATCTGATTTCCATATATTTATCAAGAAGAAATAGATAATTTGATTTGTGAAAATAGAACGTGTCACAACATGAAATTACAATGTCATCCTTCAGCTCTTTTGAGCGGATGAATGTAGCTCGAAATGGTACGGAAGAAAGATGTTCTTCATTTTAAATCCAAAAGATCAGCTTTCATAATTCGTGATTTGGTGAATCAAGTTGAGAAAGAGATGAATTGAATAGATTTTTCATAAGATTGGAAATAGTAAGGATAATGGAATGTGCAATGTATAATTGGACTTACAAAGGATTCGAAAATTTTGAGCTTTCTTTGACAAAAGAAATAAATCCTCGAGTAAAATGCAAAAATAACGCTCGATTCTACGATTATTTTTTTTAAAAGGCGAAGTCTACAAGAATATGATGGCAAACAAATGTGAGGTACCCAATCTAAATCCCGAAGTGCAAAAATATGAATTGTCTTTGAACTGTTAGTGTTGTTATAGAAGGGGGCTTCGAACGCAAGAGCAATATTCCGAGAGGGCGAATGAAACATACAGGATATCTCTCGTGAGCCTGCAACGTTTAGCCAGTAGATGCACTGCTTTCAAAAGAGTACAACATATTCTGCTACTTGCCGCTCGAGACGGCCCCACTTGTTTTTGTAGTTGCCATTCAAGGCAACGCAATGCAACGCTGACATGTCAACGTCGCTGTCGCAGTCGCAGTCAACGTACGACTGCCAAGTTCTGTCTGTCGCGCTGTTTAACCCCGTCTGCGTCTGTCGCTGTCGCTATCCCTGTCCCTGTCTTTGCACACAGTCTATTTGTTTGTTTGCCTTTACCTATTTGGGGTTCGCGGTCTGTGGCGCATTAAAAAACTAACAACATGTTGTAGCCGTTTGCAGTGCCACTTGGAGTTGCAGTGGCACGAACCGCATACGCATACGCACAGACACTCAGACACAAGCGGCAATCAAAACTGAAAGTGCGTTTAATCAAATGAGAAAGGTCGAACTTAGTTGCAAGCAAATAACGCGATGCAAGTTGGCATTAAAGCTTTAATGCAGCAGCAAAAATGCCTGGCATACGGGGCGTATGATTAATAAAGCAAATGGCAAACAGAGCAGCTTGGTACTCTTGCGTGTGTGTGTGTGTGTGTGTATGGCGCTGACGGTACCGAAAAAGGCAATTAAACACGAAAACTCATTTAAAAAAAGTACATACACTCACACACGCACACATGCAAATGCCATGCGCCGAGAGACAAGCAACGCATGAAAAGTGGCAAAAGAAATGCACGAAAAAAAAATGCAATTATCGATTAATGTACACATTATATGGCTTATATACATACCGTACATGTATGTATGTACATTTGTACATATGCATTACATACATATGCCTGCATATATGTATATATAGAGCCGCAGTACATACATGCCAGTAGATAAGCGCCTATGTACACACAGGCACGTTTGTATATACAAAAAAAAAAACAAAAAAGTTCATGCAAAAATGTTGTCTTTTTTTGTTGTGTGTTTAATTTCTTTTAACTGTACCTGACATTTTGAGCAATTGTGTACATATGTCATTTAATAATACATATATATACCACATAAAAACAAAAAAAATCGCGCTTTTACATAAGCAAATGGTAGTGCGGGAGGTTTAAGTGCTTTAATTTATGGCCAAAAGAACGCTTTTTTGGTTTAAAATTTAACACATTACGTATACGCCACCGCTGCATTTTGTTTGTAAAACTTATTTGATATTTTTCGGACTGCTTTTGGCTGTACTTTTTGTTGTTGCTTAGTTTGTTGCTGTGAGATAATGAAATGTCAGCTGTTGACAGTTCCATGCAAGTTCCATACAAGTCTGTGTGCTAATATTACGCATACGCCGCGTGAGCTGCACTTAATTTCGTTTGTTTGTGAAAATCACGTGTGGGAATTATTTTTTGTGACTTGCATGCTAAACAGTTGAGCATTGGAATTTAAATTTTGAAGTAACGAAATTTTGAGAGGCATGCAAACTATGAGGGAAAAAAACTATATGCCTCAAACAAAGCATATACACATTTGCTTCTGCAAAATCAAACTCATCAATAAAAACAGTTTCCAGTTGAAATATTGAGGAGTAAAAATTAAAGGGAAATTTTTACGCAAAATTTGTGAATTAAGGAAAAATAAATTCTTGTTCTTGAAAATAAAATAGCAATATTATATAAAGAATAAATACACTTCTTTTTTCAGTTGCAACAAAATCAGTTCAGCTGAAAGTTACAAAAATAATAAAAAAAATGAACGAGGCTTCATTTTTTTATTATGAGCAATATAATTTGAAATACAAAGAATAAACATATATTTGTAGAAAAATCAGACTTACTGGCAAAATCGTTAGTTATATAAATAAAAAGAGAATTAAGGGCAAAGTAATCCTCGTAAAATTGTCAAATTTAAAAAAAATTTTATTTATAACTTCAGTACAGTGAATCTTCCCAACATTAAGTGAAAACATATTCTTGTTATTGAAGATAAAAGTTTAAAAAATATTCGTATTTATTATTCTTATATTTGTTGCTTCAGATTGCAGGATAAAGAAACACGTAGTCTTTCATTTTAAAAATAAGAGCAAAATAGAGAAGGCTTGATAGGAGCAGGAAGGTGGCATAAGATCGACCATGAACTTGGGAAGAATAGCAGCAGCATCGAAAGCATATGCATAAAATGGAATCTAAAAGGAAGCAGAATTGTAGAAAATCTGAGATAATCTAGTGCCTAATCTGTCCCTAAATTATTCCAGCGGCCTGTTTGATAACTTAATACAACAATGCCGCTCTCGTCAAGCAGTTTAGGCAGTTAATTATAGGAGTTGACCGGCTATCTGAAACCCAGCAAACCCAATGCAGAGTATCTGTAATATTGAAACTCCCCATTCATGCAATCAAGTCGAGCTGTTCTTCTATGAAAGCATAGATCTCATGAAATGTAAAAAATATGTTTCTTTTCAAGATTTTTGTAGAGATAGCTTGACTTGCTGAGTTATTTATTAAAAAAAAATTTTTTTTGTAAATAAAAAAATATGATAATTTTGAATTTGGCAGCTCAGACGTCTTCTTTTAAACCAGAATAATATTTTTTTTTAAAATAAAGTGTTTTTCTGAATTATTTCTTTGCTAATTCTTGACGACAAATCATATTTTTTTTTAAATAAAAGTTTATACCTTTTTCTTTGACAAATAATTTTTATTAAAATTTTTTATTTTGAAAAATCTTAGATCTTATAGGTGAATATTGTTATGCTTGTTTATATTCGAAAAATGTTAATATTTTAATTTTTTATTTAATATTCATGAAATTATCAGCTTAAAAATAGATTTTTTTGGCCATTGCAATGGTCTTACGTAATCGCAAGGATTATATTTATACGCTCTGTACCCCGTTAGCGCATGCTAACCCCAAAAACAATTTAAAAATTGTCTGATTAAGCGCCATAACTCACAGCGAGCCTCCCCACCGTAAACCACAGCTGCTGGCATAATTAAAATACCAAAAATATGCTACAAAAAAAATATCTAAATTATGAATTCAATGTTATAGGAGTTGTTGCTGGTCTAGTACACGCCACCGCATATGTTGCACACACAATTTGAGTTATGTCTAATGTCAACGTACTTGCAACTTCTTTTGTGGCTTTCGGCTGCGTCTCCTAACTCTTGACTCGCAGCGTTCGTTGTTTGTCGTTCGGTTCGGGCTGCAGCGTACAGCCGGTCAGAAGGGAGTAGTGTTGGAGCAAGGGCGCAGGCACGTGGCAGTGGCAGTCACGCTTGTTAAGGGCATAGCCAAACCTCCCCCCCCCAGCTCTTTCTAATGTTGTACGAGGAAGGCTTTTGTGCTGCAAGTTGGTTATGTTGTTGTTGCTGTTGTTGTCGACTGGCGTCACATGTCCTGCCGCAACAACAAATTTGTTAGAATGTAAGCGCAACAACAGCAAACAACAACAAAAAAAAACGAGCTAGTTGAAAAGCCAAAAGTGAAGCAAAGAAATGAGTTTCACAAAAAAAAAGCGAACAGAAATAGCTTAAAAGCTGCAACAACAAAAAATGTGGCAAGAAAATTGTTGTGTGACTTACAGACTATGGGGTACACTGCAATAACGATTTGCTTATTCACATTGCAACTTGGCTACAGCGCGCTCTAGCGCTTAATTTTAGCAACTTGCATGATCGCTGTTTGTGAGTGATTGGTACATTAATTTTGGCCGCTAGATGGCTTCAATTCAATATGCTTCCTATATATCGGCAGATGGCGCCAGTTAGTTGCTTTTCTTTGTTTTTCATATTTAAACTCTAGCTTGGGTTTAAGGCGATCAATTTTTAATTCAATGTTACAGTTTAAGTATGCCCATATGCTTGTACTTTTATTTGAGCCGCGAAATGGCTTGCAATCCAAAAAAGCTTCCTATATATCAGTAGATGGCGCCTGTAATTTAATTTTTTGGCTTTAGCGCGCTTTAATTTTAAAGCCAATGTCATCTCTGTTCAGTGTGAGCAGACGTTGGTAGTTTAATTTTGGCCGCCAGATGCCTTGCCACCAAAATATAGTGCTTAGTACTTGTTTTTATATTTAGTGTGACCAGATGATAAAACTTTAAAATTTGGCGCTAGATGGCGTAGATTGCTGTTCCTTGTTTTTTATAAAACCAATGTGATCTGTGTTTAGTGCTGGTACATTAATTTTGACCGTAATATGGCTTGCAATCGAAAAATATATATCTAGAGCGCAGTTATTTTGTATACCAATATGATCTACGTTTAGTGTGATTATATTATAGAATATTAATTTTGGTCACTAAATGTCTTACCATCAAATACAAATAAATTCTTAGTCTATTTCGCTAGTTGGCGCCAGAAAGTAGACTTTCTTTGTTTTTCATATTTATACTCTAGTTTGGGTTTAAGGCGATATATTTTTAAATCAAAAATTTACTGTTTAGTGTGCCCATATATTTGTACTTTACTTTGAGGCGCGAAATGGCTTGAAATCCAAAAAATATGCTTCCTATATATCAGTAGATGGCGCCTGTAATTTGATTTTTTTGTTTTAGCGCGCTCAGTTTTTAACCCTATTTAATTTTGGTCGTTAGATTAGGTTGCTTTTACTCGTTTTTCATATTTATTTATTTGCTATAGCGAGTCTAATTCAATGTGATTTGTTTCTAATGTTTTTTTAAATTTGACCGCTAGATGGCCTTACAGCAAGAGATAATGTAGTCTTAGTACGTATCGCTAGATGGCGCCAGCTAGTTGCTTAAAATTCATATGTGCAGATAGTGCATTTGTGAACATGTATTTCTTAATTTATATATAATCTTTAAAAAAATATGAAAATTTGTATATAACAAAATTATGGCAAAATGCCACTTCCAAAATCGTTAAAAAATTCAATAATATGATTATTATTGCACAACCAAATTATCCAAAGGCGGCTTATATACTTGCGTATTTTTTTTTGTAATAACTTAAGCACACCAAATACACTTTCGCCTCATCGCGTACAGGGTATAAAAATGCATAGAATGAAAGACCAAATACCGTTTGCATGCGTTTTTCTTATATTTTCCCATTTTGTTTGATTTTACCTTTTTTTGTGTGTGTTTTTTTTAGGGGCTTGTTTAATGTTGTGTGTGCAATGAAAAGGACATGCGACTGGGGCGTATTTATAGGAATATATACTATATATATATGAACATGTGTATGTGTTTGGGCACGTGACATGTTAAAATCGCTTTGGGCCAAAGTGTCCACCTTCACAGCCAAGTGCTGCGGCTATGCATCGCATATAGAGAAAGGCTTGAGCGAAAGCAGCGTCGAAATGTAAATGAATTGCACAAAATACAAGGACGTGTACGCACAAATAGTTCATGAATATGTACACCATATGGCTGGCTATACTTATATATATATATATAAATTGTAGGTATTTAGTAAAGGCACGAAATTGGTAGGAAATTCACGAGTAAAGTACGAAGCGGTGATACACTTCAGTAGTTAATATTATTATTATACATAAACTTTGTTACGCCATCTGCCGCGCAAAGCAAGCAAACAGCGCGAGATCTACATTTGATTTTATGCTTAAAATTTATAACGCCATCTAGCGGTTATTTGTAGATAATTTACTGCATTCTTATAGTAAAATAACCAACGTCCCGTGTGCTCGAAGATAGTACTCCAGTAAACTCTGCTAGGAAAAAGAGTCCCCTAAAAGCGAACTTGTCAGATGCAGGCAACTTCACCATCAACAGAGCCAAAGGCACAACCTTAAGATTTAAAAGTATTTACAAAGAATATGCGTTTGGTAACCGTGTCTGGAAACCACCGCCATTGTAAAAACGTCGTCCATACTGGCAACAACATCGGACCTGTCCTTTAGTTCTGCCCGATGGAGAACCTCGCTAAAAAAGCATGAACCATCGGCTGAGGAGCAATTACGGTGTATTGTTATATCCAAAGACGACCGCTGGATAACCCTGCAGTTGCAGCAAGCAGCCAGACTAAAAAGTACATAAATCGGTCAAATAAAGGCATGGCAATGACATAATCAATTAGCGGAATGCCGATAATTCTGAGATGGCATAATCAGAAATAGAAGAAATAGTTTTTGATATAGTGAAAAAGCCAGAACTTATGCAGCTGACAAACATGTCTTTCATCCAGTACTTGTTTTGATCAACATTTTTGTACATTAAATAACTAACGCCACCTAGCGGCAAATCTAGACAAACCAGTCGAAGCGTTATAATAATGAATAGGGTCATAACTCCAGAGGCGGAGCATGGCGCTCTCTATCAAGGAACAGAACTGGAACCGAATCCGAACGGCGGTAAATGGCGTTTATTTGCTAGCTATGCGGTACGTAAGCACAAAATGAATGTTGGAAATATTGCGAAAATATGAAATCAATAGCTTGACCCTTGGCTCCGGAACACTAGGAAAATGGTTAAGCCATCTAGCAGTGAGGAGAATAATCGAATCCTAAATCATTGCCTACATTTTATTTGCAAGTTTTTAATGCACGAAATTGCTAACACCACCTACTGGCCATTTCAAGCAGCAAAATATCGCATAAATCTGAAGCCAATGTCCCAGAGACCGCCTGAATCTCCTCACCACATTTCTGTTGCTCTTGTATTGTGCCGCAATTTCCTTAATTAAGCCACTTAGTAGCCCCTCTGTAAGGATATCATTAAAAATCAGCACCTCTCAAGCAGCACTACGACAATTCCCAAAGGGGGAAACATGCATGGAACGAAGGCAAGCAGCGCCGGCAGGCACCGGACTCGGTATCATTATAAGTCCAAAAATTCTCAACTTGTGCGGCAGCGCAACCCTTGAACCCGCTGGCCATTTGCAACTGGCACAACCTACCCCAAAAAAAAGGCAACAAAAAAAACGAAACTTGCCACAAACACACACACACACACTACAAACACATATATGGTAATTTAGGTGCATGTGTGGGAATGTATGTGTGAGTGTGTGTGTGTGTGTGTGTATGAGTGTTGCCTTTTTGTGTGTCACTTTGGCATAGAAATTGTCGTCGTCATCGTCATTTTTCGATGTGTTGTTGTTGCTGTTGGTGTTGCTGCTGTCGTCGTTGCACATAGAAAATTAGAAGCAGCAAATAAATTCGATTGCCTTTGCAGTCGAGTGAGTCTCTTGGTTCGGAGGGGGGGGCACACACATATGTACGAATGCTTTTCGTATGTGTGTGTGTGTGTGTGTGAGAGCTCGTGTGTTTGCTTGTTTTTGCTATTTTTGTTGCTGTTTTTGTGCATTTTCGGTGTGGGTGTCGTTTAAATGCACACTACTGGGCAGACGATTAGAAACAATTTTTAATTTTTTTTTATTTTTAGTATTTAATACTATAATTCTTAATATAAGAAGCACCAGTTACGGGAGCTTGTGGGAAAAATTTTGTTTATATTTGGTGGCTTGGAAATTACACATTTTTTGGATTAAGTACAGAAGGCGCGTCAAATTCATTTTGCGGAATTTTTAAATGACTTTTAGAAAAGAAAATAAAAAGAGAAACTAAGATTTTTAGGAAAACTTTTAAACGCAAGAGACCGCTGAGAGTATTGAGCTTGGAATTATTGAAATTCTTGACATATTGATTATATTTTTGATAAATAGAAACTTTTTTGTGCATAAATGATATTTGACACGTGTTTTAGGTAAGTTATTATTTTTAGATGTTTTTAATTAGTATTATCTAATAGTAATTTATAAATGAAAGGTACATTGTCAAGAGGCCTGTGAGACTATTGAGCTCATTAGTTTTTTTTTTTGTGCATATTGTTATTTAAAATTTTGAAAATATCCAAGTCACTACTGAACCTTTGTGTTTTGAATAATCTTCAGTTCGATCTTTTTTGTAGTAATAAATATAGTAAATTATAATTAAAATACTGATTTTTTTTTTATAAATTCTCAAGTGGAAGATCTTCCATTCTAGTATATATACATATATTTACCATAAGTATATATAGTACTATATCTCAAGAATAAGTACATGTCTTTATTGTATTGCAAGTGATTAAATTGGGATCAGAACCAAAAAATTTGCAACAACTTAAGAAGTAAAAACGGTATTGAGATAATGTTATGAGATCAATTTAATTGAGAAAGTTTGACCACAAAAGCAGCCGACTTCGTTATTTGGTAATTTAATTGCGAAAAATACTAATATTTATGTAGTATATTTCGGGTTATATTATTGATTCATTCCTTCAGTGTCGATTTGATGCGAAACCACACATGCTTAAAAGGAATACGCTGATGAGAGTATAAAAGAGTTCTATTACAGTCATCTAGAACTCATTGTTTACACTAAATAGAATTTAAAATGATCTACTCAAACAGAATATAAAAACAGCTTATATTCCTTACTTGCCGAGAATGCAGTAAATAATGCTTTTTTCTGATATCTTATTGATTTACTTCTTATAAATTAGAAAGCCAGACAAACAAAACATGATACGCTTATTATTAAAAGCAGTATGATTTTTCTTGACAATAAACTAATTAGCTTCATAGCAGTCTGAAAGGCATACAAAGTGGTTCTAAAGCTAAAATCGGTGGCCTAACACTTGCATTGTTTGTAATTAGATGCTACTTTCCTTCATAAAACTCTATTAGAACACTGCCATTCGGATTCATTAATAAAAATAGCCGCCTTTGGAGCAAGCAACTGCAGCCGAGTTAAGGGAAATTCTTTTAAACTTTTAAAAATTATATATTTATTTCGATAGCATAGTTCTGCAACGATAAATATCATAAGTGGCCCTATTTAACTGCCACGGGGTGTGCCTGAATTTTCGTGTTAGTGTTGTCTCACTCTAATGCATATTCGTATGCAGTTTGGTCATGCAATTTGATTGGTTGCTTTGACTTGCATTTTTCGGCTATATTTAAGTTGTTATTGTTGTTGTTGTTGCTGCCTTCGATTGCATTTGATTGCATGTTTGGTTGTTGTTGTTGTTTATGGCATTTCTTTCTGGTTTTTTTTTGTGTTTTTGTTAGTTCTGCAATTTTTATTGTTGCTTTTTTTATGTGGTGTTCCTTATGTACTATCATTAAGTCCGATGCAATTGGTGGGTTCTCAACCATCCATCGTTTACAAGAGGAAATTACTTTGCTTTTTGGCGTGACGAACTGTTGGACAAACCTTTTGCGTGGCCATTTCTCTTTTTTGTTCATTTTTTTTCTTCTTTTGCCTTAAATATTTCGGGAAAGAGTTAATGTGCCGCTAGTTAACAGTTTTGTGTGTGTAACATGTCAGTTATAGTTACAGTTATGTAGTTGTTATCCGGCCATGACAGCCAAATGACCCAAACGAAATGAAGGAAACTAGAGTCATAACTAATCAGCGGAAAGAAGAACTGTTTCGGAAAGAAAGTTTGGGCTTTTGAAAAATTTTACCTTAGAGAAACGCATTTGAAATATATACTTTACTTTTTTAATGATTTTGATGAAACGCTTAATTTTAGCAAAAGATTTCATCAATAGACTAAAATTGGGGATTTTTCGACAAAAATTTGCGGGAGTAAGAGCTCGAAAAAAAATCGGCATAAATAATTATCTACAAAAATGTTCTATAATTTTTGCTTTCTTTTAGCTTGAAATAATGAAATATAAATGAACGTCATCTATCTGTAGCAGTAGGAAAATTTATCGAAGACACAAAGGGAAAATATCGAAAAAAACATGGATATGGAATAGGATTTTAATCAGAATTAGGAGCACATTTATTGAAATACTAATGTTGGGATATTGTTTTTCATTTTCATGCAAGTTTTTTATTTTTATGCGAGATTGTTTATTTGTTTGGGTATTTATTTTTAGATCAATGCGTGCAAAAATGTACTGTGAATTTAAAAACGTTCAAGTTTAATACATTCTTAGTCTTTCATTAAATTAGGAATTTTACTTTTATTGCTTTATGTTTTTTATTTTGTATGATTATTTGTTTATTATTATTATGTTTGACATAAGCATTCTTTTTTTTTAATAAATTTCAAAATAAATTAATAGAAATTATTTTATATTCTTTTTAAGTTGTTGGGCATTCGTTTGAGGTATTGCATTTATTGCCAAAATTGGTTTGTAATTACATAAAATTTTAAGAAATTGCTGAAAATCGGGAAAGACATTTTGTTGCTTCAAATAGTTTATTTTTTTGGCATAACAAATGGAAATTTTTGCAAAAACAAATTTATTTGAAAAAATATTGCCTCTGTAAAAAAAAGTGGTGGAAGTATATATTTTTCAATAAATTTTAATTAATACAATTGGAGCGAGAGCAGCCTTTGGAAGATTGGAATGGGGATATGCCTGCCCTCTGGTCGTATTAATGGCAAATTTAAATTCATTAAACTAAAAAGCTAAAGACATCGTCCTTAAATAAATTAAAAATTTTTTGGCGGCAGCAGGCTGGGATCTTGTTTATAAACAGTTTTTAGTAGTAGGTTGGATTACTGCTTCAACACTGTCCAATCTGGGCCTCAAAGTAAAAAATTTCAAGGCAATCCAAACTTGAAACATGCAACTTGAAATATGCCATCAAACGCATATAACAGATAAAAAGTGGGAAAATGTATAAAATCTTTAATAAAATAAATGCCTGCAGTTGCATTAAAAACTACAAAATTCAATCTCAATCTCAAAAGTGCGCGCACAATAAAATTTTTTCCCCAACAAAAAATGTTTTCCATTTTAATAAAAAATAAGTACAGTTCAAATAGCGCTTGTACCGAAAATGGACAAAAAAAGGCAAAACGCAATGCAGACCAATGACAAAAATTTATTGAAATGTAAAATGCCGAGAAATGCAATTTCCGCACAAAAATAACAACAAAAAGCTAGACAATTGCCGAGAGGAAACTTGAGGGGGACAAACTAAATAGAGAAAAAAGACGCAGCAGCAGCAGCAGAAAATCTAGATCGATGTTAGAAGTTGCGCTATATATATTATGTCGTTCTCACTCGCGCAATGTGACAGCAACAGGATGAAGCAGGCGGCATTTAATGTTGCAGCTGCCGCAGCTGCTGGAGCAGGGGAAAGCAATAACCAAAAGCAACAGGCAGCAATTGTTGCCACGGACCATTGCTGCCGCAGCGCATTAAGCTGATGGCAATATATAAATTGTCGCACACAAAGAGCGCGCGTACATACAGATGCACAAATACATATAAATAAAAAAAAATCTAGGCGCAAAACTGGAGCAGCATGCAACAGGCGGCAGCCCAAAAGTATGCAACATGCGGCAAACTAAACAACTAAACAAAACTAAACCAATTGTGGCGTACAATTCATTCATTGAATTCGGAAATTCAATTTTGGCCGAGAGCGAGAAAGATAAATGCCAGAGTGAGTGCGCACGAGAGCAATAAACGCAGCACACACACACACACACACAGATACTGCACACAGTTGCAGCACAAACACAGATACTTGCACAGATACAGCTGCAACGACAGCCAGCAGACAAAGCTGCATGAAAATTTTATTCATGGATTTAGTTGAATTTACAATGAATGGATTTTAGTTGGCTCTTTGGATTTTGACTCCACAGTTGGCTGCCAACTTCTATGTCTCATCGTCTCTCCTCCGTCTGCCTGTATGTCTGTCTCACCCACTGCACGTGCGTCTGTCTCTGCGTCTGGCTGCTGTCAGGCAACGTTTAGCACTAAATAGCACAAAACGGCTAATGGCACGAAAAAGAGCAAACGATGATTTAACTGTTGAAAATGTTGCAAGCAAAAGAAGAATGGGGCAATAGAACTTGGGGCAGAACAAAAGATACGATGCGCTTTAAGCTTGAACGATTGCTAACAGCTGTTTGTAGTTATCAAACAGTTATCGATAACTATCAATATAGCGCGAAGTGTAATTTTGAAGATCTGATCAAATGTCATACCAAAAAATTGTTCCACTAATTGCAAAGATTTCGATTTTGGCTGAATTTGTGTAAGCAGTGGATCCAGTACCTAAGAAATCTATAGCTATTTTTGTATAGAGGGAATCTCTAAACAAGAAACGAATTATGTGACATTTATTTTCTTTAAAGTATGTACTCTTCGGTCTGAGACAGGGCTGGGCCTCGGTAACGTCTTGGTAGCGTACTTGTCTCAAAAACACCGCCGTTCGGATTCGCTTATATTCGCTGTTCTCTACGAACTGCTAATAATTGAGATGTTTCACCTTTGGTGCAATAACCAAGGCGGGAAGGAATAAATTTAATATATTAGTTGGAGAGGGAATTTCAAATCAAGATAAAGAAATACGACTCTTAGTTTGTAGTTAAGTTGGGATACTTGTACTCTCTTTACAGTTCTTGATAGTGATAATAATAGCCAGGGAAATAATTTTAATGCTTCTAAGGAAATGCAGTTTATTTATAAATTTCTATTGGTTTTGTATGAAGCGTATATTCATATATTCTTGCTGGCGCCATCTATCGCTAAAAGTTTGCCGGTGACATCCTTTGTGTATGAGATATTTTATAAATTAAAATTAATGTAGAATCGTTTTTATGATTCTTATATCGAATTTCAGAATTTTTTAAATGGACTTTTAACCAAAAGCATATATTTTTAGAGACCAGAAGAAACAGATGAAATATTCTATACTTCATAAATCAAATCAGGCTACAGTTCTAAAGACATAAGCTATATTGTCTCATTTTGCTGCTTATTATTAATTTCTTGGTACTTATCTTTTACTCTATAAACGTAAAGAGGCATTTGGGGATTGGAAGATTCGCGCTATAAAGTTCAAAGGATATAGGGGATTTGAAGTATAGGGAAACAGAGATAAAAAGGAAAGATACAGATATGAAACAATATTTCGCTCTTCATCTGTTGGACTTTAATAAATAAGACGATTACAATATGGCCATAGACCAAATTCTAGGCAAATAACGTGTGGTTTACTTTTAATACAATTTCAAAGCTGTGATTCAATGCGATTAAAGTTATAACTTGTTCCGTAATTTGTGTTGAATTGAATCTCAATTTGTTTATGTTGATTGACGATTTTAATAGGCCAGAAGATTTTTTCAAGTTGACAGCTTGAATTTGATAGCAAAAGTATCATAAACTACAGGGAGCGTTGAAGAAGATACCGAGCCTCTTTGATACATTCTAACCTCAAATTCTTTTTAAAAACTTCGCCAAAGTACGCATTCACATGCAGCATCGTAAAACGTTCCAAAGCTGCCTGCTCCCAAGTCTTACCAAGCTGCACAATGAAACTATTAAGCTGCTTATAAGGGTATTAACAATGACAGGCAACGAAAGGCATTTCCATTTAAATGCTATCAGCAATAGAGCGAGAGCGTAATAGTTTGTAAAGAGCGCAGTCTGCTGTAAGTTGGGGGCAAGCAGCTGAAGATAGACGACGTTGATGTTGCCTCAAATCAACAAGTGGCAGTAAACTATTTTTCATGAGCGCACATTTAAATGCACACACACACACAGATACAAAAATACACAGATACACAGATATAAATAGTTACTAACTTCTGCCAGACGGTTTGCTTGTTTTTGTTGTTGGGCCAAGGAGTTGGCGTCTGGCTGACTGGCACTCAACAGTTGCTGCAACAGCAGCAGAGGCAGCAGCAGTGCTCCACACTTGACGCCGCCTCGCTGCTGGCATGAATGAGCACAGTGAATGAAGCAGCAGCCAAAGCTAAGACACAGCTACAAGTACACAGCAAGAAAAAGTCTCAAAGCGCTTAAGGCAAAGTGAAATTTGGCAACATAGCACAAAATGGCATAGAACTAAAGGCACACATTTTTTTGATTCAATAATCAAAACTGTAGTTCTCACTACAACTTTTCGCTCAGTGCAAACACAAACACTCAAACACGCAAGTCAAACTTAGTTAGCAGTTAGTTGGCTGCTCTTGACTGTAAAGCTGCACAAATCGTTGTGGCATGTGGCACGTGTGTCTCTTTTTGGGCTACAATTTTGGCTAGTCGGAAGCAGAGCTGCTCCCGAAATTGCACCACAGCAGCACTTAATGTGCAAGTGTGAAAGCAATTAGGGCCACTTAAGTGTGCACTTCAAATAGACACACACACACACATCCAGTTAGTGGCCGTGTCCAGGTCCGCACTGTGTCTGTGTTGTGCACAGAACAAAAGCTGTCCATAGAATAGCGCGAAAGAGTAACAGGAAAGGACCCAGCGACAGTGGGTAGGTGCCACATCGCACTCACTCATAAAATGATTACCATATGAATGCCAACAAGCTGCCGGGCAATACGTATACGCAATGTGCACCACAACAGCCACAAGCGCAATGAGCCCAAAAAAGCGAAAAAAAAATCGCATCATAAAACAAAAGTGGAGTGCCCCGGAGTCCGTGTATCCCGGACTCTTAACAAAAAAGTAGCCAAAAGTCAACATCAACAACAGCAGAAGAGCCAAAAAATAAAATGGCACAAAAAAGTGTTGACTGATGCAACTAATTGCTGCAACTTCAGGCATCAACTTCATCAAGCCAGCCACACACCCCCGAAACATACATACGCACGCACACTCACACACGAGGCCGTGGAATCCCTTGAAAGGATAATTGCGCGGATTGCACACAGATCGCCTTAATCCTTTTAGGCCTGGACGCGGCGCCGTTACCGTCACAAACGAAAAACGAAAAAAAAAATGCAAATGGCGGCTTCTTTTTTTTCCTTTTGGCTGTTGCATGCACTTGATTGCATTGCAGACAGATGTGCAACGACTGTCGAATGCGCTCTCGAGAAGAGAATGCATAGATACTGCGATTGCTGAAAAAGGCGTAGTACGTATAAGGATTAGGGTTGAAGCACAGTGATATATAGATAGGGAAATAGGCATAGAGCGATAGAGAGTTGAGGGTAGGAGGATGGAGGGCAAAAAGATATAGGGGTAAACGGATAGAAGTATAGAGAATAGAAGACAATATAGAGGGATAGAAGTATAGAGGAGTAGGAGTATAAAGAGGTAGATGAAAAGTGGCACAGATGTAGTGGGATGGAGGCTGGAGGATGGAGGTTGGAGGCTGTAGGATGGAGGACAGAAGGGTACAGGGGTAGAGCGAATGGAAGTATATAGGATTGATAAATAGAGAGAAGAAAAGAAGCATAGAGCGATAGGTGGTAGAGGGAGAGAAGGGAGAATAAAGAACAGAAGGACAAAGGGATGGAGGAATAGAATATAGAAGAATAGCAGACAAGATACATAGCGCGATACGGAGTAGAGGGATGGAGGCCGGAGACTGGAAAATGGAAAACAGTGCGAAGACAGTGAGTTCGAGTGATCGAGAGGTAGAGAGATAGAGCGATAGAGTAAACGTAGGGGTACAGGGATGGAGAAAAGTGTGTTAGAGGGATAGGGGTATAGAGGGATAGAAATATAGAGAATATAAGTATAGAGAGAAGTATAAAAGTTTAGACGGAAAGAGATTGATAAGAAAGGGATAAGAGTCATAATTTGGAAATAGAGGAATGAATGAAAAGAGAAATATTTCTTAGAGGAAATTGAGAATGAAATGAACCAATTTGTGTTCTGCTGTTCATTAATAACTTATTGGAGCTTTCTTATGCCTTCCTTTAATATAACCCTTATCCCTCGAGTGCAGGGTATCAATAAGCGGCACATACACCATGTTATGACTTTGGCGTCTGCCTGGCATTTGGACATTTTTTTTCGCGGCTTCTGTTTGCATTTGTCTAGGCCAACAGATACAACAACACCTCGTCAGGACTTCACATATATGTGTGAAAGGAAGTATCAGTGTATCTCTGTTTTTTGAATGCAACTGTTGGCTGGAAATCCTTTTTTTGGTGAATGCCTCTCTGTTGCCATTTGATGTTTAAATGGCCAAACTCGTTTGTTTTTGCCAAGTGCCAAAAATCTCGCGGCTATTTTCATCTGAGATTTGTATGTCAGTGGATTTGCATTTTTTTTGTTGCAAGGAAGTCAATGATGATGCATTTTGACGTTAGTTGACTTTAATGTGAGAAGGTAATCGGAAATAAGTTGAGGATTTAAGCGGCAACCTGCTAGAACTTCGAACAGCAAATGTTGTGGTTCTGGTCGAATCAAAGATGGCATAGTTATATTCCAACATTTTTTTAATTGATTTCAAATAGCTGTTTTATTTTTTCAATTCTAAAGCTGTCACAATAGTTATCGCTTGGAGGGTTTGTCAACTTTGGGGTTAGTTTAGTGGCCGTGACTGTCATAACCGCATTTTTTTATATTTTCTATTAATTTTTTTTGTTTTTTTTTTTCATTCAGTTAAATCAAGTCACGAATATTATGCATTCATATTAATTGAAAGCCACATAAATAACAAAACATATATACATGCAGTATTCGGACAACTGTATTAGTAACTATATATATATTATATGGAATCAATTTATAGATACTTTTTGTTACTTTAAGCCGGCCAAGTTTTCGTGCTTGTATTCGTGAGTGAACACGATGTGAGTGGCATTCAATTTTCATTTGATTTCATTTCATTTGACGCCAAAGTTATTGTGTTTTATTTTTCAATCACTTAAGAATGCAATCATTGTCACTTGCAATGAAAGCTGCGTTTGGGGCTTTTTAAACAATAAAAGGAATAGAAAATATAAATAAATAGAAAAAAAGAAAGAAAAATAATTCGGAATAAAAAAAAGTTGGCTTGAAGCAAGGCCATGTACGAATTGGAAATGGTCTTTAGTTGGAACTTTTTTTTAATCGTTTCAATAAACTACAGCCAAGTACTTGTGGAACAGCATCGCTACCGACTTGGCTACAGGGTAGGGAATAGCTGGGGTTTACAACAAAGCAATTTCGATAGGTACTCATCGTCATGCCGATGACTTCAACACTAATAATTCTCGCATATCGACAATACAAAATTTTAAAAATCAAAAGATGTATCAATATTTCTTAAAAATTGGATACTGATTGTGCTCAATTTTTATTATATTCTAAAATATTTTTGAAAAAAAAATTGTGAACTAAATTTAATATTGGTTTCGGTGGGAAATTTTTATAAATAAATTTCATAAATGCTTGCCATGAAAACAAATTTTGAGCATGGATCTGGAAGTATCTCCTTTGTGTTGCGAGACTAGGATACTTCGGAAGATCACGAATAATAGGCGCTTTAGAAAAACTCACAATTCATATAATTTCTCTGAGCATGTATAGCGAGACAGTTGTGAGGGTGGCACCGGCGACACAATAACCGTCTCAGGCATTCAGACTAAATAGCCCAGAGTTTATGTAGTACTTTGTCCTAAAACTCGCGTATATGGAAATTTGTTGACGCTAAATTGTTCAATTCATTTAGGAGCTACGCTGGAAGAACTCTGCATCAATATTCTAAAAGCCCTAGAGCTTCTGTTAGTCTCACTTAGATTGACAGATAAATAAATATATCTTTAATTTATCGTTGAAATATATTTGTTTCCACGTGTCTAATTTATACCAAAAATAAAAGTGAGTAAAGCTTTATTTATTACAAAGACTGTAAACTGTTAAAAAATTATTAATCTTGTCCTTTCCTGCTATTCTATTTGTAAACTTTCTGCAAGTTTATTACTAAGACTGTAACCTGTTAAAAAATTATTAATTTTGTCCTTTCCTGCTAATCTATTTGTAAACTTTCTGCAAGTTTTATGTATTCTAATTCGCCATGTTTGAAATTTGTAATGAATCTGATCCTGCTTCAGGGCATTAGCTAAGTTTTTTCGATATTTATTTCGGAGTAGTTTTTCCAAAAACCCCTACGAGCTAAAACCAGCCCAAAACACAACACACACACTTCCCGCGGGATTATCGCTAAGTATTACTTTACGCGGATGGGAAGCCTTCCTAGGCATTCTCCGTTATTCCCCCCCCCCCCCCCCTCTCTCTCTCTCTCTGTTTTTTTGCATCTTCTCAGATCTCTCAGAAAGCCTATTATGGGAGAACACACATTTTTTCATTCCAGTGCCCTACTACATCCTCTAGTGGCGGCAGTGATACGAGCCGTGCACAAAGTCCTACTTTTGAGTTGGGCAATTCGGGCAGAATGGTATCGGTTCATGTCTGAACCTATACAGATGGTTGCTGTACCCTGCATGCCCAGTCAAAAACCGTCACTACGGTTACTAACGATTTTTTTCGGATTCGCTTTTGAGCAATCCTTGACTCCTTCCCACTGTTACCTACTTTTGCACAAAAGCAACACAACCTATTTTGAACTACGTAAGAAATTGCAAAATATAACTCTTATAACAAATAAATATTAACCCCAACAACTAACAACAAATAAGTTTCTATTTATTTAAATAAAATATGTTTGCGTGTGTCTGCTCGTCTGTCTCTCTGTCTCTCTAGTAAATTAGAATTGAATTTGCTGCGCCATATTTGGTTACAATTTGAGCGTTTAATTCCGCATATATGAAATACTAGCAGAATAGGGGGGCAGTGGGTATCGTTTGGACGGGGGGACGGGTCGCACAATCAAAAGCGTGCAATCGGAAATTCTGAGAACGGCATGTAGTGGGAACGGGGGGAACAAAAACTTTTCAAAAAGGGGTTTGTTTAAATGGGTGTGACGGGGCTTGCCGCCGCATTTGAAGGTGGCGACATATTGCCTTAAATATTTATATAAAATTCGAGCGAAAATATCGTATTTTATTATTTATTTAGTTGGCAGAACTTGAAAAGTTTACATTAAAGTGCAAAAGTTATTTAAATGCTTTAAATGACCGTTAATTAATAGAAAATAATTTATTTATTTATGAGAAAATAAACAAAAAATATACTAATTGTAATATGATCGACTTTTTAAAGTAAATAAAAGTGCAAACCTGAAGCGCCTATACACTTTTTTTTGATGAGAAAATTAAAAATATTTTTATTATTGGAAAAGATTTAAAAGTTCACTTATTAAGAAAGTTCAGGTGCTATTTATTCGTGTTTTTTTGGTATAAAAGTTAGCACCTTGAGTTCGATCTTTTTAATCATTTTCTGGGATTAATAATTTTTGCGTTTTTGTAATAGTAAGGGGTCTCAAACTCCAACTTAAAATTATATTATATATGTAAATATATTAATATATAGATAGAAAATCACAAAGGGTATTATATTTTGCGCATAAGATGCGAAAACTATCTTGCAATGTATATTTGGATGTAAAAAATGGTAGTGCTAGAGGTCGAAAATTACAAGTTACTCTGGTTAGGAGCTTGGATTTACAATGTTGTAGTTGGAAACATAAAGTTAAAAGTTGCCTTAGGATCATCGTCGACCAAGTTTTGGATTCTTAGTTCAAGATGCTCGACTTGGCTGCTGCAAAGCATAGATATACAACAATTGTAGTGCTAGAAGCTAAGAATGTAATGGGTTACTCTGAATGGAATGGGAAAAGATACTTTGTTAGGGAGCGCCTTAGAAGAGTTAATGAACCCGAGTAAAAGATTATACAGAATAATCTCGGCTTGAAATAGGGTCTTTTTCATTCGCCCGTATGACCAAGCTATACCATTTGCTGCGCATTTTTTTTTCGCTGAAGCAAGTGTATTGCAGCATTTTATATGGGATTTTGGTCTCTAAAAAAATGTTGACCCTAAATATAGCTTTAACCATGTATCTCCCATTTGTGAATAATGGAACCATCAACCCTTTTTATTTTTGCATTTGTTTCATTCTGCTGGCCACATGATTTCCCTCAAAACGAATGTTCTTCAGTGAAAGAATTCAAAGATAATTGAGATAAAGAAATAATTATAATTGACGACTACATGAGTTTCATGATTTGGTATTGTATTTAAGGAAGAAAAGATATTCAGCTTGAAAAACTCGTGAAAAAAATCAATATTTTTAAATATTTCCTAAAGACGCAGAAAATCACATAATGCACGATAATTCGAAGAGTACCGTCCAATACAAAAATAAATAATTTTAGCTAAATATCTATAATATATATCGTATATCTCTAATACTTTCTAGACTTAGGCCTGTAAAATCAATATTTTTACCCTAAGAATCGCTTCTAGATTCCCTCAAAGCTAATATACTTATTCATGTCCACAATAGAAATTAATTGGAGCTGATTATCGTATAGGGGTTTGGGCGATTTTATCTTTTAATATTTACTTTTGGAATTTTGGTCTCCAAAATTAAAATTTTGAAATACTTTTCAATGCATTTATCTGCCTATTATGATAATTCGAAGAGTGACGTCAAATACAAAAATAAATAATATTAGCTGACTGTCCTATATGGGTTCTTGGGAATTTATATGGAATTATTTATAGATAATTTTTTTTTCTGTAATACTATTGGGATTTTGGCCTTCAAAATCAAAAATATGATAATATTAAGGCGATTCGTATAATCTGTTCTATTTGCTATGCGTCACATAGTGACATCTGACATGCTCGTAGTGTATTTAATATTCAAAGTTTATTTAGATAAATATAAATAAAGTGATTTTTGCAAATACAATAAAATATTAACAACTATTAAAATTAGGTACAGTCGATTTAACACACACGCTGGCTAATAACAAATACAAGCGCAGACACACACACACGCACACACACACACATGTATATATATACAAACATCCAGCACTGATTGCATTTTGTCGTAGTAGTAGTTTTTTTTTATTATTCCAAACAATACCGATTGTAATACGAATTCTATTGATCTTGAACTTTAGAGCTTTGTACAATTTTTTTTTTATGTTATTCATGATTTTTCTTGATTTTCTTTTAAAATAATTTTCTTGTGCCGTTGCCGTTGGGCTACGTATTTGCATACGAAAATGCATAACAAAACGTAGATAATTAACGAATATAATGTAAAAGCGCAATTTGTATAATATGGAATTACAGTAGCTGTACATTATAATATGCACATGCAGTATATATATATAAATATATATATGTATTAAGTATATAAGCATGTTCTGTGTGTGTGTGTGTGTGAGCTTAAGCATGCATGAAAGTCAATTGGGTGTGTGTAAGCTGACAAAGAATGAAATGATTGGTGTGGCTTACATGCATATATACATACATACATACATATATATTCAAAGTACATAAGTACATAGGCGACAGTGAAGCAGAGAGGTAGAAAGAGCGCAAAATACCTTTACATTATATACCTCTTTCGTGATTAATAACAAACAAAATTTTATAAAAAAAACTGTTCTTTTTTAAGAACATAAATAATGGCGCCAGATTTTATGTCGCAGATACTCCATGGCCAGATATATCAATGCTGGCCAAAAATGGCTTTAAAAATGTGCTCCATAATTTATTTATTTTTATTGGGAACTATTTAATTTACGTACTTACAATTTACAATATATTTATGATATGAAAGTTAGCATGTTGTTGGCACTTACCTAAAAGAAAGAGAAAAAATATTAAATACATTTTATTAAGTAAATGATTAAATTATTATTTCTAAAAATAAACATTCTTGGAAGCTTAAATCACACTATTTTAAGAATAAAATTTTATTACAAAAAACAGAAACAAATGTTAAAATTACTAGCGCCATCTAGCGATTGTATAAAGTTTATAATATTGCAGCGAATGGTCACACTTTTTAAATGCATGCAAATTTTTTTGCGAACGGTCACACTTTTGACATATAAATGTCAAAAAAAGAAAATTTTTTTGTGTTTAATTATATTAATTTTATATTAACACGCCAATGCCTCATTTTTTTTTAAATAATTTTGCAGCTTAATATTTACATGATATAATACAATTATGTTGGCAAAGTTACTAGCGCCATCCAGCGATTGCATAAAGTTTATATTATTGCAGCGAATGGTCACACTTTTTAAATGCAGAGTTCTAAGATCAATATTTATTTTGCGAACGGTCACACTTTTGACATATAAATGTCAATAAAAAACAACATTATAATTATACATTTTGTCCTATTTATTTCACGCAAAAAACGCATATATTAACATGTAACTCCAATTTGATATTCTTAATACATGAATATTTTTTAAAAATATTTTACAGTTTAATATTTACATGATATAAAATTATGTTAGCCGAGTTACTAGCGCCATCTAGCGATTTTATGAATATTACTTAAAAAAACTTTAGCTTAAGGTCACACTTTTTTTGGTAGATATACATGATTGTAGCCAACTATTCATTTTTTGGAAGAACTTAATATTTAAAATTTATTTTTGGGTTTTGAAATATTTGTATTTGCTTTGTTGCAAAAGCATTTATGCAAAAACTTACTGGCGCTATCTACTGCCAAAGAGAGACGAGCTTAAGCTGTAAGTTTTTAAAAATTTAGTTGGCTTAAAAAATTATTCCCATTGCATAAATTATTAGTATTTAATATTTGGTTTTATTTGTTAGAATTGAAGACAATTTGCTAAGGCTTGTACAGGTATTTATTTGTAGCTGTATATTTTTGGAAGTGTGTACCATTTTGTATAATTTTTACCAATCGGTCATCTACATTAGTGGATCATCTCGTATGCAGTTTTTCTGTTTTGTTGTTATGCTGTCTTCACTAGATGATATTACTAACTCCCAAGTGGCCCACCATCACCTCTACTTATCAGAGTTTTAATTATTTCTTCATGTGACGTATTTTCAAAGGTTAATGCAATATAAATGTATTCCTCTTGAATATAAGCAGGAAGATATCTCTATTAATAGCGAAGAGAACAGGGATAAAAGTCCCCGGTTAAATCTGAGATCTTCCTTGGCAAATTGCTTCCATTTGCTAGCTATGCCAGTGCTAGGCAAATACACCAGTGCGAAGTAAAGTTACCCATTCTCATTCATTCATTCGTACCGCACTTGAAATATTTTATCATATATACAAAAACATGTTAGGCTTAAAACAAAATGTAATCTGAGAAGATTCCATTATTGGCACAATAAAAAAAATTACTTAAACTTATTCGACGTTGCATAATAGGTTACGTTTAAAAAATTCTAAAGGGTTCTGTTGCAAAGCTTGTAATATAAATAAATATTATATTATTATTGAGAAATCAATAAAGCGAATGCGCCATCTGGCGACAAACTACAAGTGAGTAAACAGTTACAGTTATAGTTACATGTTTTGTACAGTCCCGCATTCGTTCGAAATCTGCGAGCTTCCTAAATTGAAAGTTTTGAAGGTGTTTTTTGTTAAATTTAAAATTGGTTACGTTATAGGTAAAACATTACAATCACTGGAAATATGGAAATATTATAACTAGCAGTGATACGTCATTTTCTCTAGACGTTTGTCTTATTTCTCTCTCTTCTTATTTCGACTTCTGTTATTACGTGAGGAAACATCAAAGAAACTTGGAACAATTCTTTTCACAATTCTCTTTTGCAGGTTTTTTTCTTCAAGTCCAGCGCTAATTTTGCCTTATTCATTCGCTTTTGGGGCTTGTAAGTTTGTCTGTATGCGAGAGATTTGCATGTGTATTTCTAATATTTTTTGTTAATTCGCATATTTGATTACACACACACACACATACACAACACACACAAACATACATGCAGACACACTTGAAGCTTTTCAAGTAAGCCGCATAGGTTTTTCCTCGACCTCTCTGGCTTTGCCTCTTTTTTTTTCTCTGCTTTGTATAATTTATTTTGTATTTGTTTTTTTTTTTCTGTGTTTTTGGTTGTTTATGCGCCTATTTATCGTTGCTTATTGACGTTTCTACTTACTTCGTGTATTTTGCGCATTTTCGTTTAGCTAAAAATTCTCTAATTCTATTTTTTCTTGTAAATTTTTTTTTTTAAACAAAACTTGTTTTTTGTTGAGCTGCCTGCCCGTCTTAATGTCAGACATTTTTGCATGTTTGTGCATACACTGTGAGAAATAGTGGGATAAGCAATGAGAAAATTTTCTGCTTTTGTATTAATGTATTAATACTGTATTTACTTGTCAATATTAAAAGCTTATAAATCATTGCTGCAAACTTAATGTACACTAAGAGTAAAATGATGAACGGTTGCTAAGCCAGAGAAGGAAATTGCTTTCCGTACTCTATTTAAACATCTGGAACTACATTTTGAATAATGTATGCTTAAAAATATAAAAAATATCCAACTTTTTGGCTAAAAAATTCAAATCAAACAGTATTTTTTTTTAATTAGAAGTTGTGCTGCCGACAATGAATTCCGACGTGAATTTCACCAAAATGAATTTTGAAGAACACGTATTTTAATGTCTTTGATAGATAAGCCAACATGCTATTCGATAAAAAACTTTAAATCAAGAATGTTAGAATATTGAACTAAGTAGTACGAGTAGTTAAGTTTAATGTTTTATGGACTTGGATGGAAGAATTGGTTGTGGGTAATCGCAGTATTCACCACTTGCAATACTATTTATTAAAGATACAACTGTTCGGATTGGGCTAAAATATGTATACAAAACATTGGTAGTTTCTTTTTAGACCCTTGTAGAGTGATGATGGCTTACTCGCTTCCGAAACGGAAGATAGGAGATTGCATTTCCCGCAGCAATATTGGTGCATTTGCCTAGCACTAACAAAGCAAAATTATGCTATATGTGATTTAAATTAAATTTCAGTGTGTTTTGTGAGAAAAGTCAGAACAAATATGGAAAAGATTCTTCAGAATCAAAGCTCTAAGCCTCGTTGGCGTAGTGGTAGGTTTCTGTTCTCTTCGTACAGCTATTATTAGAGATGTGCCTCGTCTTGAGAGTGATGACAGCGTAGTCAACGCGGAATTAAATTTGTAGATAACATTAGTTTAATTTAGAGTGTTGTGGACAAATTTGATTGAAAAAGTGCTTATCTTTTGAATAAAATAATATTTTTTTAATGTAAACAGTGAGCTGAAAAATATTTATCAAAATACAAAAAGTTTTGCTAATAGTAAGAAAAACAACAGCAATATAGATGGCGCCAGCAAAAAATGGCATTTCTGCTTCTGCAAAAGTAAATTCAATGTAATGTAAGACTTTTGATTGCTTTTAGCACTTTCCTATCACAGCTGACTGGAAGTACACTTTTTCGCGCAGTGTAGCGGTGTGACTTGGCCTGGCTTTGTAGCTCATTTTCATTAACAACATTTTGTGCGCACATGAAAATTTGTACAACAGTAACTTGCTCTATCTCTCCATCTATCTCTATAGACATTGCCTTGGGCTTTATGCAAAAATCGCTAAACAAACAAATTTTACTGTTAACAAAAAATAAAACAAAAAAAAATAAATACAAAAAAAAAAAATACTTGAATAGATACAATATATGCGCCGTGCTGCAGTTGGCGTGTTAATTGTTGCACTTTGGCAATGCGAACAGCAACAAAAACCACATTTGTTTTAAAATATCTATATGCATAATTTTTTAATTTTTTTTTTTTTTCTGTTGATTGTTTTTTAGAACAAACTAAGGCGCGCTTTGTATTTTTATTTATTATTTGCAATTTGTTGTAAATTTGGTTTAACCAAATTTGGAGCCGCCACATAACGCCTACGAATGTCGCCATTTTATTGGCGTCATGGTCGCCTGACATTTTGGGACTTTGAAGTTGGTTTAATCTTTTTTTTTGGTAGTTACCAAGATGCATAAATTGTGTAAGACTAGGGGGGATAATGAGTTTTGTGTATAAAAATATATGTAAATGTGGATTTTGTTAGATTTTGAAGGCGTATAAGTTGAGGTAACCTAATTTGCATGCTTGCAAGTTAATCTTGGCTGAAAATCAAAGTTGCCATTAAGATCTGTCTTGAAACTGGTACACATCCAATGAGAGAATATAACTCAAAATTGAAAAAGCTATAGTCGATATTGGCAATCATCCATTGAAAGCGATTATCCATTGAATTGGAGAACATCAGCGTCTGTTTTAGACCTCAAAACTGTCTTTTGCCTCTTCGAAGATGTCTGAATTTGAGTTAAATCGAAATTTGGTTTTGTGTCTTAGTGGGAAGAGAAGTGCCGCTGAGGCCCCTCGAACCTTATGGGGTATCATCATGATTGATAAGCCACGCAGAGCATGGTTTTGACGTTTTGAAAGTGGCGATTGTAGCGTCAACCCAGAAGAGTTTGATGAGGCTCTACTGCATCAAGATCTGCGTCAAGCTAAATATTTCGAGTGGATCAGCAAACAAATGCAGATACTATAACCTTAAGTGCAAATATTATGCTAAAGGAGTTTTATCATTCTGCTTCAAAAGTGAAGCCAGAGAATTTCGAAAGACGGCTATTAACTACGAAATTTCCCCAGAAAGCCACAATAGGATTTTAGCACCGGCTTGAATACTATAACCCCAAGAAGAAGTACTATGCTTAGTCTGGGAAACCAGTTTTATCTTCCTATTTCAAATATATTGATTTCAGCGTCTGTGACTAAAAGTTTTCTTATCAATCCATAAGAGCTTAAAAATGAGAAAGGAAAAGTTTTACTGCATCATTATCCGTGCCAAATGAAGAACCATTTCGAGTGTATCAGCAAATAGTTTCCGTTTGTTTAAACAAGACAGGCGAGAGAGGATTCGAAATTGCTCCCAGTTAGCCACGAAAGAATTTTCGCCTAGGCACGCAAGTGCAGGTGAAATGTGGGTACTAATACTAAAACTAATAAACCAGTTTCATCGAAGGACTAGGTCTAGGTCTTCTATCGCCTGGTAAATACAGGCAAAAATATAAATAGATACCAATTGTCGACTACAACAAGCGCGTTGAAATCGTGCATTGCCCAAAGAAATTTTAACGAAATACAAAAGGCGGTAGGAAGATAGTCATTGAAGTGTATGGGAAATCTGTTCAAAATAAAGCGCGTATAGCGCAACCCAAATAACTTGATGATAAGCAACTGCATTATAGATTGGGTCGAGATCTGTGCGAAATGCAATCTGAGCTCTCCAAAGATGTGAGAATAGGAATTTATTCTAATGCTGGGCAATTAGGTATCACAAGTAGTATCGGAAATAAAAAGACGATTTAGTACAATAAAATAAATAAGAAAAGTACAAAACCCTAAAACTCTCCCCTAGTAAAGATTTTCTAAACGCATTCAAAGTTCTATGTTTTAAGCCCAAAGCGTCTTTTTTTTCGAATTTTTAGCGCCCCAAAACCTTTCTCATAGTGAATGGCTTTCAAATGAATTGTAATTAAGCAGAAAAAAAACCCATCGACACGCTGTTTCGAATATTCGTTCTGCTTATAACTCTCGACCCTTTGCTTTACACGTGAGGCTGGCAACCCTGGCAGAATGAAAATGCATTGCCAGTTAATTGCCCGCACAAATGGCCAAGTGAATTTCATTATGCATTTTTAATGTTGTGCAACACACACACACACCGCACACACGCACACACACACACACACTTATACATATACACGCACCTCAATACGCATTGTAAGTATCTTTGGCTAGATTTTCCTAATGTTTTTTTCTTTGGTTTTGCTGCTTTTGTTATGCATTCGCATGTAATTTTATTATTCCATACTGAAAGCAGCGTCCCTGCCTGAAACGCAGGGTTAAGACCCAGTAGTCCCAGACCCTCGAGACCCCCGAGACCCAACTCATCATGTCTATCTACTACATTATTATGTATTATAATTTTCTTACTTTTTATTTTCCTCGCTTATTGTAGGCCTCTAGTTGCATAGGCCTGAATGTCTGCCACTTTGTGCCAGGGTTGTTGCAACTACAATTGTTTTATAGAGAATTTGATTTGGTTAAGTGCGCGCTTGTTGTTAAGATCGTCTCATTTCTGTTTTATTTTCTAGAATTTTTTTTGCGTTTCAGTTTTTTGCTGCCTGTTTTCTGTTTGCATTATAAGTTTTATTTTTTTTTAACTAAATTATTAGTAACTAAGTGGCCGTATGTTGGCTTTGTGCCTGCCTTTTCTGCCTACTTTACTCTCAGCCACACTCTGTGTATTATTTTCTATTTTCTTATTTTTTTTTTTTTTATCAGTTTTTGCGGCATAAATTAAACTGACGTTGGGCGTGTGTATAGCGACTGCATCCATCCTATATATGCAGACAAGTGTCTAATGCATGACAGGCTTTTTATTAATTAGACAGTTTTTCCTTTGATACCAAAGGCCCAACTTATTATGTTGCGCTTAATTTGTTTAGGCCGGAAAGTTAATAACAACAAGCAGAAAAAATAGAATGCTAGACAATAATTTGATTGCGGGAGATACGTAATGCTTTGTCATAGATATGAGCAATATTTGTTAATAATTGGTTTGATATTTTTACAAGGAAGCAAAGCCTAACAATAGAGAGAAAGATGGAGTAGAGAACTGCGTAGTTTTTTGGGCCTAATGGTTGAAACCTGAGAAAATTCAGTAAATTATCCAGCAATGAATGATATATGTCGATTTGAAAACTATTGGCTATGGTGCAATGAAGCAACCGAACAACAGCCACCCGTAGTTTATTCTTCTCTATTGAAAACTCTTGATTCGAAATGAATTAAATGTAGTATGAAAAATCTATTAGCTGCTTTGGCTACTTCTCTAGGTTCACAAATCGAACAACGTAAACAAGTAGTAGTTCAGACAGTCGTAGTTCAGACAGTCGTAGTTCAGACAGTCGTAGTTCAGACAGTCGTAGTTCAGACATTCGTAGTTCAGACAGTCGTAGTTCAGACAGTCGTAGTTTAGACATTCGTAGTTCAGACATTCGTTGTTCAGACATTTGTAATATATATGTTGGATCATCTGTTGGGTTATTGTTGAAAACTCATACATAGTTCGATCAAAATACCCATCAAAAAGTCAATGCGTCACGAAATATCTCGATTAGAAAACTACTAAGCAATTTTGGGCTATACGGTTCATAACACAACAGACGTTCATAGTTCCGCAACATGTGGGTCATCTAGCGACTTATTTATTAAAAACTAACAGGAACTTTGATCGTGGTTGACAGATCTGGAGATATCACAATCAAATGCTGCTCGAATAGAACCTGGAGCTACATGTATAGCCAAATCCGCATGGCGCGCGGCCGTGTCTTTAATTCGTAGAGATTTTCATAGGTAAATAGCGTATATTTAGTAGTTTTACCAATGTATCTAAAGAATAATATTAAAATATCATTAGAAAATAAATAATAATCCGAATCTTCATATTTTAAAATGTTCAAATCTAAAAGTAATCAAAATAGTTTTCAAAATCTAATAAAGTCATTATGCGTCCGTCTAAACTTAAAAGATACAAATGTATCTTTGTATCTAAATATGTAGATAATGCTAAAAAGCGCAAAACCAGAAAATACGAGGAGCGGCTAAAACGATTACAACAATATCAACAACAACATA
This sequence comes from Chymomyza procnemis, assembly GCA_035046065.1. NCBI lineage: Eukaryota > Metazoa > Arthropoda > Insecta > Diptera > Drosophilidae > Chymomyza > Chymomyza procnemis. The sequence continues at coordinate 5,339,495 of JAWNOJ010000026.1, forward strand.
ACAACAGCAACAACAACTCACGTGTTGCTAAGCGCCTCTGACAGCTCCCAACCAGCAGATCAGCTACGATCCATTGTTGTTGTTGTTGTATTTTATAGATACTTTTCTTGTTGTTTTTGTTGTTGGCATACGCGACCGTCGCCTTGCCATTTTACTACACACTCGCACACACACACACACACGCATGAAACAAACCATGAACTGGAAAACCTTGAAAACTCAACTGCAATTTATGTTCATTGCAATTTTATTTTTACGTCGCTGCTGAGTATCTTAAAGATACATTTTTTTTTTGTTCACTTTTTCTGTATTTTTTTGTGTTCTGTGCAGTAGGCGCACGTGTTAATGTGTTTGTGTATGGAATTTATTTATTTCTTTTGCTTATTTTTTACTGCGTGAAATAAATAAATCACAAAACTTGGCAATTTCTTTGAGTTTTGATGTAATTTGAATGGTTGGACAAAATGTTTAGTTAAAATAAATATTTACAAAAATGAATGTAGGTAGCAAAACTGTAGATGTAGCCGCAAACACTCGCTTCAGCTTATAGATGCGTGTAATACTTCCTAAAGAAATCGCCGAATTGTTTAAATTTTAAAGCTTTAAAGAGATAAATCCGCTTACTGTCTACATCCGAAATCAAAAAAGTAAGCTCATTAAAAATTACCCTTTAAACGGTCAAAGTACAAAAGCAGGGTTTATTTTGCAAGGATGACTAATTTTTTGTAATAATATTTCCTCTATTTTCCATCTCAAACCTGTATAAAGTTTATCGCATAACAAAGTCAAGAACTCCAAGTCTAATCAGGTGGCAGCTAACTATAAATTATTACAAAAAAATAAAAACTTGTTTTTACAACGAATTTCATTTGCACATTTTGTTATTATCTATTAATTTGCGTCTTAAAATAAAAAAGTTTTAGCACTGCGTTACTTAAATTATGCAAAAGTATTTCATTTTATTTTTACATAATTAAGTTAAGAGCGAAAAAAAACCAGAATATTTTGCATAAATACGAGCTGGCAGTTGTTTTTATATTTTATTTTTTAAGTATTCGGGAAGTGAATACTGTACAATTAGTGGAAAGTTAATTGCAAATTTTTTATGCAATTTTAAAGCCAACTGCTGTTTAATTGCTTAGGCTTACGTTTGGAAGACTCAAGAGGCGCTCAGGTTTTATGTTGCCACTTTGTGGCCTAAAACAAAATGGCGTCTAAAGTATTTTTTTCCTTTTTTTTATATAAAAACTCTAAACAAGACAATGAAGGTTACGCAAAGTCTGCTATAGATTGATTGTCGTCTGGCTGCAACTTGTGCATGCGAATGGATACTTGTGTACATATCAACTCTGAAATGTCTACAGTTTCGAGTCCTTATAGAGCAAGCAGTGTGTACAGACGGACGATGACTATCAATGTCATTGGGAAAAATGCTTATTTCTATTATGTACATTTCTCTATAGAAAAAAGCACATTTAAGGCGAATGTAAATAAATGTCTGACGGCCATTTGTGAAAGTGCAGAAAAATGTTGCGAAAAATTGCAGAAAATCTTACAAACTACTATGCATCAGTTATCGATGAAGCAAGCTTGAGTTTAAAGCAAGAACAAATGCATTATAACAGTTTTAAATTGCTTAAAAATATTAAATTTAAGTTACGTCAAAATGTATAACTGCTGAAATTCTTTTTGCATTCTTTAAATTAAAATCAAATCAAAGTAATCTATATACAATTTATTTTTTATAATTTACTTGCTGCATATAGATTGATTTTAATGCATAGGTAAAAAATCAATATTAGTTCCGCCAAGAAATCTATTTTTTGACTTTACGCCTCTCTAATCGCCTGAAAATAAAAAAGTAATTTCAAAAAAAAATTTATACAAATTTCTATCTGCTTTACTATCTCATCTTGAGCAGCTCGATCCTGACCTAATCTACGTTTTTTCAGCTTCTACGAATTTTAATACAATTCATTTCCGTAATAACCTTAAACACCTTTACTTTTTTATTTTATTTGTGGTTTTTTTTTTGTATTTTTAACGCAATTCTCATTAATTCTCGTTAGTTTGTCATTGATAAGAAATGTCACAAAAAAACGAAACGCGAAAATCAATGTTTCTCATTGTCATTTTTTGTTTTCATTCGAAATGAAAAATGCGCTAAATTATTTATGAAATTCAATCTGAAAAATAGCCTTCATTTTTTTTTTTTTGTTCAGTTTTATTTCATTTTTGTGTGTCTGTTGTGTTTCTTTTAACTTTTTATTTACTTTTATTTTATATTTTGTGATTTTTGTTGCTGTTGCTCGGTCGCTTCGTGTTTGAATTTGAATGTGCAAATTCATTCGCGTTTAGCACATTTTCTACTCAAATGAGTTTCATGGCTCTGTCTGGTTACGTTGGAGTCGTCCGTCGCTTCGTCCACACACGGTTTGGGTTCTATTCGTTTTCGACTGTACCTACCACAACAACAAATGTGTCAAATTTTTCAACAAGCGTGACAAATTTCATTACAAGTTTATTATATAGTTGTTCTGTGTGGCAACTGTACCTGCATATTACTCATACGCCCATTTGTCAGTATTTGGTAAATTTTTAATTCCGTTCAAATTAATGCATAGCTTAAATTGCAATTTGTATAATTAAAATTGTTTCGAAATGGCTGCTGCTGATACGCTTTTGACCGACCGCTTTGATAAGAGCGAGCAATTAAAATTGATGGTAGTAAGGAGTAAAAAGTATTCAAGGAATGACGGCGTCTCTCTGGTGGGCGGCGTTTGGCTTATCGAAAATGGGACAACAAATACCGAGAGAGAGAGAGAGTTAGAAGTGTGTGAGGTAGGGATGGAAAATCGTGAATACTCTACAATTTTCAAAAGAAATATATATGGAAATATGAGATATTGCGTATATAGAGTATTCTCAGAGGAAAGAATATTATTAAGCCTTCATCTAGAAATTATTGATAGAAAAATGGAAAAGTTATTTACAACAATCGAATGCGCGATCTGTGAGAACTGTACTATGGAACTTTTGAACTTGTCCAATGATAAGCACGCTTTGAAATTCTTGAAGCGTCGTTTGGGCACACACATCCGTGCCAAGAGGAGGCGTGACGAACTGTTTTCAGCTCCGTAAGGCTCAGTTCCACACTCAAGCCAAGTGAAACCGTAGCAGCTGTGAGAGCAACAACTTCAATGCCAATCTTCAAAATTTCGCGAAATCTTTTTTCTGAACCGATTTTATGCAAAACCATATACCATTATATTATACGAGATGTTGCGTTTTCTGTGATTCCACATAAAAATATCGATGAAATCGAAATTTCATCTAATACCTATCGTTCCTTACCCGCTATCAATTACAAATAGTTCCTTCCATAAGTTCTCACAAAATAATACAACCTATATATTTCAATAAAGAGAGCATATCGTATGCATTCAGAGTTCGAATTAGATTATTTGTCATATGCGTTTTTTGGGTATTCATACAGAAACGATCAATGTTATCCAGCTTTCATTTGAAAAGTATCGATAAATAGATCGAAATTATAAAAATTAATTCATTTTATTTCTATCCGCTATCAAGAACTTTCCATCACAAATTGCACCTTCTATATGTTCTCACAAAATTATACAACCTGATATCTTCGAATGAAAAGCGCATCGTATGCACTCAATCCCTCGCACCCCTCGCCACCCCAAGCTATCGACTCTATCAACACATTGACATTGTTGACCAAGGCGCACCACAGGAAACTCAATATGGACGCGACGCTCGCTGCAATACAAAATGGCCACGCGCAGCGTTTGGACATTTTAAGTTTTTTTTTATTTTTCGCACAAATTTGTGTAGTTTTGTTGTTATTGTTGTTAGACGAAGCGTTTGTTTTATTATTTTTAACTTTTTATTTTTTCAAGTTGTTTGTTGTTTTTGTTTGGCATTGTATGGCTTTTGTTGCAGTTGAACTATGAATGCAATTTCGTAAATTATTTTCCTTTTAAGTAATTATTAAGGTGTGGTTCGTTGCCAGAGTTGCCATTGACTTAGCTTGAGTTGGCCACTCACTCAGTCGCTCAACAGTTTGCTAAACACAAAAAAAAAAAAAACAACAAAAAATATTAAAATGGAAAATAACAAGCATAAACTACGCGCTTTGTTGTTAGATATTGTTTTTGTTTCGTATACTCTATGTGCTAAGGCTTAAGGAGTACATAGGGTGTGGTGGATAGGTATGCCAAAGTAAAGCAAGCTCAAGATGTAAATTAAAATTTGGCTTAATAAAGTAGAGTAAGACTGTTGCAATTTTGTTTTAAATTTGTTAGTATGTACACACTTTCTTGGTATGAAAATGTAATGTATCTTAGTGATGAAAATGTGCAACACTGCACGAATAGTTCACAATAGTTTTTTTGTGGTATTTTTTAGTGGGTACACACTTTTTTGTACGAAAATTTTTAAAAGTAAACGCTCAAGTAGCTTGTTAATTTTTAAATTAAATTATTTAAATGAAGTATAGACTACTTGAACATTTTTTTGGTAGCTTTTAGTGTGTACGCATTTCTCTTGTATAAAAATTTTATAAAGGTAAATAACGCGCAAGTAGCTTTATAAAGAAAAGGCTATGTAAAACTGCTCAAGTAGTTCACAATAGTATTTTTCTTATATAGTGTGTACACACTTTTCGTATGAAAATTTTATGGAGAATAAAAAATATTCACAATATTCCTTCGTATTTTATATGGTGTATACACATTTATCATAAATGAAAATTAGGTGTGTATACACATTTTTAAATTTTAAAACGAAACGCAGCTAAAGCGCCTTAAAAATTTATTTTGTTGAGCAGAATTTGCCTAAAATTTTTGAGTACACACTTTTTCATAAGTAAAAGTGTAGAGAATATTTTTTTGTAATTGACGACTCACAACTTTGTCGCTTCAACATTTTTATTGCTTACAAGAACTTGCTTTGATAAATATTATTAATGCCGAAAAAATTTTGAATAATATTTGTATTGAATCTTACCCTAGATAATAATTTTTAAACACAGCAAAATGCCTTTTTCAATTAAAAATTAAGCGTGTTAATTTTTTTAAATTTTGTTTGCTTTGATCAAATTAGGTGTGCACGCACTTTTTGTTGATACGCAACAGTGTGGATAATTAGTTTTCAACAACGTTTTTTGTGATGAAACAGGTTTTTTCCATTAATAAAAATTTGGCGTGTACACACTTTTTTAAGTAAACAATATTTTTTTGGCTTAGCTGAATTTGCGTTGAAACAATTTTCGAGTGTGCACACACTTTGTATTGATATGTAGTTAATAATTAATAATAAAAAACCCAACTGCAGCGCCTTTGCAAAAATGTGTAGTGTGTACACACTACAAGCTATTTTCAATAATAAAAATTTAGTGTGTATACACTTTTTTAGATTCATTTCACAACACAACTCAAGCGCCTCTACAATTTATTTAGTTTTAGCAGTAATTGGCTTGATAAAATTTTTAAGTGTGTACACACATTTTATTGATCCACAAATTTGTCTTTGATATAATAATTGAGTGTGCATACACTTTCTGTAGTGAAAAGACTTCTTCGGCTTAACGCTTATCATAAACTTCAGTGTATACACAACAATTTTAGTTAGTTTTCCAAGTCGTACCTAAAGTTTGCTTAACCACAAAAGGACACACACTAGCTACACATAACTTTCTTAATTTCTGCAGTGTATATAAAAGTCCACTGACCCGCAAGTCCAAGTTCCAACCAACTGCTAAGCTTTGACTTACTTCCCCCTGCGTCTTGCGAGGCGTCTCATCCATTATAGACCATTTAACTAATAACAAGGCTTTGGTGCGCCACTCAAGTTGCACTCAACTCATCAGTCACTACGGCCTCCTTCGTCCGTTCCATCAATGGATCAGTCTGTCATTGTGTCATTTAGCTAGTTAGTCAGTCATTTATTAAGCCACTGGCGTTCCTTCCCCCCCCGCCCCCATTTCATTTACGGCTAAAAACTGAGCCTGCGCGCGCGCACGCTCTTTTGGCCTACGAACTCGTTCTGACTTATTAAGTTGGCCTCCGGTTTGCCTCAACGTCATCGTAAATATGCTGGTAGTAGGTGTAACCGGAGAGTTTTCTTTGGAAGTGAATTTGAGCACGCGCTGAGGTAGTAAGCAGTAGCTCAAGCTCTGGGCATTATTGGCATTAATCGTTTTGAACCATAAATTATATTGTTGAACTGTAACAGTAGCCAACATTAAGGTTTTTTTTTTTAATTGAGAAATGAATATTTTTAATGTTTTGGCCGTTGCAAGCAGCGGATATTTGGCTAGAGGGAGTTTATGGCTTAAATTGTTGGCTACCGGATTTTTTTGAGGTGTGGATGATCTATAGAACTGCTATGGAATTATATTGGCTGTTGACGAATCTAAGGAATTTTAAAGCAAAAGAGAGACGCTCTTCTCTTCTAAAAACTGAATATTATGCCGCTTTTCTTTGAATGACAAAACTTATCAAAAAATAGAAACTTTGGCATGCAACGTACTTCAATATCTCATAATTTAGGTCTATATAGATCATCACTATGATAAAAATCCCAAGGCAGATCACCACGTGTTGGTCACATTGAACGTATGTAGTTTCAGGAAGTTATGATTAGTTCTAGTTAGTAGAAGAATATTCTACACAGAAGAAGTGACTTCAACATCTTTGACAGTCTTAAGATAAAATATTAATTACTAAAGAATCGTATTCTTGTACTTGGTTTGGACATCTATATCAGTATACAGAAGATTTGGCTTCGACATCTTTGGCAGTTTTAAGATAAAATACTTAATACTAAAGTAACTGGTTCTTGTAATTCTTATACAGATATTGGCTTCGAAATCTACAGTAAGATAACATAAATAATGAATTAAGATAAAATACTTAATACTAAAGTAACTGGTTCTTGCAATTCTTATACAGAGAAGAATTGGTTTTGACATCTTTGACAGTTTTAAGATGAAATATTAAATAAAGTAACATGTACTTTTAATTGTTATACAGAGAAGAATTAAAACGAAATATTCTCGTAATCCTTCAAAAAGCTAGACGAAAAGCGGGTTTTTAAAGATTTCTTTCTCCCAAGCCTCTTTTCCACCGAATTAAAATATTTTGCAACAATCTGAATTTGGGTTTACCTAATAATAAGCATTCCACGATTTTCACAAAAACTATCCGTCCTAGGGTACGTTCGCGTCTAATAAATCAGTCTTTTTATCATGGCTTGGGGCCAAGATTTTGTCGCGCTTCCTTCCACTCTATAACAAGCATCTATCATCTTACATTCAAAATAAATTGAAGAGGTGTTGATAACCTTCATTTGCTTCCTTAAAAAAAAAGACCAATACCAGAAACCAGCTCAAGATCTCTCAGTTCCAAATTAAAATGGACAAACTGAGTGGCCAATTACACAAACCAAGTTAACACAACTAGAGCAACAACAACAACTAGTGCTACAACAAACAACGAACTACAACAACTACGTAGAACACCAACTACAACAACGTACAACAACAATAATCAAAGTGAACAAATTTGCTGTAATACAACAACAATTACATGAACGTGAGAGCAACAATAACACAAGAGCAGCGTATGACAGAGACCTTCAAAGAAAGAATGCAAGAAAGAGATGCAACTAAGCAATTGGCTATGGAGTAAAAGCGCAGGGAGGGCGGTGCACATGAACATGGCATAAAGTTTGACGATGAGGCGCTACCAAAGTCATTCCACACCTTGTAAATTCAGCGCAGACCAAAAACAACAAAAACAAAAAAAAAATGCAGAAGGAAAACAAAAACAACGTTAAAGATGATGAAGAGGAAGCAGAAGCCGAAGAATTGCAGCAGCAGAAGCTGCAACCAAACACAAATACACCCAAACACACACTGATAAAAACAAGCGCGCAATTTGCAGCCTAGAAAAAAATATAATTGCGCAGAAATACACAGACATATGCATATTATAAAGATATGCATGTAATTGAATACACTGCGAGAAAAAATGGGGTGTCAGGAAATTTGGATTCTTGACTAAAAACGGGGAAGAAAATTGTAAATTCATTAGAAAAATTTGTCATCTTATGAGAAGTCATGAAATGTAATAGAATTTTATAAACCTGGAGCCTGTTGCCAGACCATTTCGAGCTGCTTTTTTCGGGGGAAAAAGGAAAAAGAAAGGTGGTGTAGATTAGAATTTAGCGCTGATAGTTTGGAGATTGAGTAAAAATATGGAACAAAGAAAATTTTGAGGTGATCATCAAATCAAATGAATCGTTCAAAAGTTCCTGTTTTCAGAGCATTTGGAACGCTTTGATGAAACTTTAGAATATGAAAGAATATTATGCAAATAAAATTTTTCAACTTATGAACTAGAATTTTTAAAAATCTGAGAATTTTTTTCTGCTTAGTTACAAGCAGAGTTTCTTTGTAATGAATTTTGGGATGCAAGAAAAGGAGATTTCATAGTGAAAAATAAGGGAAATGGAGTAAGAAAAAGATTGATAATGTGGATTAGAAGAGCGCTGGCAGTCATTTCTATTTGTTGCCAAGGTCTCTTTGCTAATATAAATGATTTGACAATTGGATAGTGAAATCCCAGGTATACTTTAAGCTCAAGGGACCTGATTGTCAAGTTCTTTGAAAAAGGATTTGTTCAGCAAATTGGAATCAATATTTTTTTTTCTTGTGCCTGCTTAGGATCAGGATTTTCATCCGATGTCTATATTAATGGTCATTATGTGTAGTTAGGAAGTAATATATATGGTTCAATCATCTACAAGTAGGATAGGTGGCAAGTATGCATTGAATAGTGGAAGCAAATTTCAATCCAAATATTCGCTTTTTCTGTCCGACTAAATATTTCCTAAAATATTCTCATTTCGCACATAAAAAATGCACAATTATTATTTTAACAATTCTCGAATCAAAAATGCTATCGAACAACATACGGCCCTAGTAGCTGAACTTTTTCTCTCAGTGCATGAATATAGAAGTTTGCGCTTAAACATGGAGGGACTTGTCTCATTCATGCTGCTTGCAAAGTTGAGCATGGCGCGCGGCATTTGTTGCAAGTGCAAGTGCAGCTGTAACATTAACATGCAACAACTCGGCTACAACAACAACAATGCCGCCACATGCAGATGCAGACGACAGCCATGATGACGATGACGCCGACGCTGAAGTTGACGCCGCTGCTGCAGAGATGCAGATGCATGCAACGTCGTCATTGTTGTAGTTACTACAGAGGTTGTTGTTGTTGTAGTTACTGGCTAACAGGCAGCAGGTGAATTGCACGATTTTCAATGCAAAAGTCAAGAGCGCCAACGGAAAAAAGTCGTTAGCCAAGTTTTATATGCGCGCTGCTGCTGTTGTTGTTGTTGCAACTATTTAGCCCGTGTGGTTGTTGATGTTGTAGTTGTTGTAGTAGTACCTGCAACTGCAACGGCCTAGCATCTAGCCAAGTTTGACCAGCCAAACAGCCGGCTGCATTTAGAGTGTTTGGTAGCAGCTTCCTTTTGGCAGTTTGACGTTTCTACCAAAAGGGGGAACACACATAGATACACACGCACACACACAGACCGACTAGACAAAGCCTAAGACAAAGAGCAACAGCAGATATCTGCATTGCCAAGAGACAGCTGTTTCCGTTTGTAAAATGTTTGGTAACTAATGATTGGCAAGAGATTGCCAGCGTCTTTGGCCAACTAGGCAGCGGGCAGCAGGCGGGATACTGTGCAGTGCAGCCAATTTGATTGGGGCTCAACGCTGACAAAAGTCTGGCCATGACATTGATGACTTTAAATTTGTTAGGGTATTAAATTGTATGTTCTGCGGCACTATTAGCGTGGTCAGCTAATTACAGTGTTGATAAACGGCAGCAGAATGCAGGGAGAGAGAGAGAGAGAGAGAGAGACAGAGACAGAGACAGAGAGAGAGAGAGAGAGAGAAAGCGATGGCGTAAGCGTGAGAGAGTCGAGTCGGCGTCCAATGCGTGTGGCCTGCGCCTAGTTTTAGGCAACGATAAAGCGATGAAGCTGTACAGTGTGCACTCGATTGAGTGAACTTTGTATGAGCAGGTGAAGAAGGGGTTTTTTTTGGCAAGGAATTCTAGCATTCATATAATTAGTTATTTGTTGTCGAAATTATTATTGACGGGCTGATGGTTTGTTTCTCGGTTTACTCGAATTCGAATTCACGCATGTGGAGGAAGAGTTTGCGAAAAACTCATTCAGGTATTTAGATATTCTTTCTGCATTTCTTCGAGTTCAGTAACCTTTTTTTTTCGAGTAATATTTGCGGCAGCTCCCAAGAAAGTGACTTTGACAATTTGATACATCTCCACCTCCGCTTGGCGAAAGAGTTTTCTCAGATAATTGAGTTGTGCCAAGATATTAATGAATTCATACAAAATGAGGAATTAAATGCAGAAGTCTTAGATTTACTTTAAATCTTAACCCTATGTTGTCACAGCGAAATTTTATTAAGATGAACTTATATTCGGAAGAAAACTAGGAAACTATTGTCAAGAAGAATATGTTATTTTTAATGAGCTCTTAAATAAGCTATTTAAACAATATGAAGTCTACAAAGATTTGCCTACAAAAGCTTGTTTCAAAATATTTTCTTAAAGAATGAATAACTAAAACCAAACCAATGACTAAAACCAATAGAAGCAAAATCTTATGAGATGATTGTAGTCACTGTTGAGATTTTAATAAAATTTTGATAAAAAAAGATGTGTGGTAAATCGTCTGATGAAGAAGACAAATGACCCAGCGTCATCTGTAGCCACACTGACTGATGATGCGTGATCTACTCAAAATCATTGGTTGTACCGAAGAGATCCATATTTGTGTAGCGACTCATGTCATCAGCAAGCGAAAACACTGTAAGACTCTATCTAATATTTTATGATAGATCTTCAAATGATATTGAAATAACATCAGCAGTTCTAAAATAATTAACTTTTCATTTATCTATCCAATTAAATATACATTTTATTCAAAATTCATAAAATTATTATTTTTGATGGTTACAACGTTTCGTGCTTTTCGGTTTCTCATAGTATCACCCACCGTATAGAATTTTGAACTAATTGCGTAAGTGGCATTATGGATCGCAGCTTACTTCGGTCATGTAGTATTATGCTTCATTAGATTAAAAGCGATTAACTTTTAGGAGATCAACATAGTTTCTCTATGTCAGCCTCGCTCTCAACTGATTATATTTTTATGCTGCTTGGCAGCACTGTTTGCCCTATGTGAGTCGCCTGACTGCAACTGGGGCGCACTTCTGGTAGTTTCTATAGAGTCCACACTGTACTTACATTCTGCTTAGCTCATCAATTTCGATTTTTTTTTGATTTTTGTAAATTTTCGCTTATTCTGTTTAAACCGTTTTCAATGTTCACACACAATTGGCAAGTTGTTAAATTTCTGCCGACTCGTATTAATTTACTGTCTTTTGGCATTTGGTGGTGCGGCAGCGGCATTATCTTTACGATAATTATCTTGGAAAATAGTTTTTAATGAGCCCTCAAAACAGCTGCCAATCATTTGGCCAACGAAATACGAGATGTTCGTAAGTTACTTCCTATTTGCACATTTGGTTTTTTAGTTGAACAGATAATTTTCATTTTCATTTTTTTTTTCTTTTTTTAAATAATAAAAACAGCTTTCTTCTCGGATTGCCAAAAGTGCACTGGAAACTGCTGAAATATCATCGTTTTAAATTTTGTTTATAAAGTGTTTTTTATATAAGTAAGTACGTTGGGCACGCACGATCCAACAATCAGCAGTCATTGCATTAATTTTATTTGTATTATTATTAAACCATTTTTTTTTCTTCTGGGTTTTCTGTTATCGAAAGCCAAAATTTATGAAAAAACAGAATAAAAACAAAACACAAAAAAAGTGTGTGTAACTTTAATTAATCATCACGCAAAATTTGAGTCATATGCGGGATTTATTTGAATTATTGCGTCGAATTACAAGGCGTAAGGCGGCGATAAGAAATTATATAAATTTAAAAATGATCAATTTCAGTCGGTTAATTGCAACGAATTATGAGTACATATTATGCGGTTTTTGGGATACGTGCTTTAAATCTAAGACACCTGCTGTTTTGGGGAAATTGTATGAGTCAGGGGAGTATTATGTATTTGAATTGACTTACAGACTGTGATAATTTTTGTAACTTTGCCCTACAAGTCAGACTTGTTACAATTGCAAGTCGTATATGGATTTATTATCTTACTTTCAAGTTTTCATATGAATTCACTGGTAAACTGCTTGCACTGCTTGTTGAGAGTTGATAAGCATGGAGTGCAAGCAGCTTACCTCTCATATCTCATAAAAGATATAAAATTTTTGAACAAAAATTATATAAAACTCAAATTTCCCTACAGCAATTGCTCCTAAAAAATATGCAATACAATACTGATTAGTTCCTCGAAATAGTATACATGCAGCTGGCCAATTTGCTCTCATCAAGCAGTGCAAGCAGTATCATTATGGCTCTCATAAACAGCATTTTTGAAAAAAATAAATATATTAATCGATCCATTAAGACTTGCAGTTCTAAGAAGACAATTTCTCGCCATGTAATATCTGATTTGTGGGATTTTCCGGGTGAAATTAGTCGCATGAAATATGGCACATAGTACCGAATATTTTAACGAATTAGTTTAAATCGCGGCAAATAGTATACACGTAACTGGCCAAGTTGCTTTCATCAAGCAGTGCAAGCAGTTTATCTATGGTTCTCTGGCGTATCTTCAATTAATTGTCTTTCGCCATGTACCATTTCCTAGCGATATTCCCCAAGAAATAGTTTGAGTTAAAGACATAGATATGCATGCAGCTGGCCAAGTTTATCTATGGCTCTCAAACAACATATTTCGATAAAATGAGCCTATACATTATGACTTTCAGTTAATTGTCTTTGGATTTTTAGTCTTAATTATACATTGGAACATCTGATTTGTCGGATTTTCCTAACGAAATTACTCACAAGAAATATGGCACATAGTACCGTTAATAGCTTAAATCACGGGAAATATTTTTCGTTGTTTGAAAACCCAAAAAATGTGCTCAATGCTGTCGGTACTTATCTCATCGGTAACTTAGTGAGCTTTACTCATTGGAAAAAAATTTGCTATAAGAAAATTGTTTTAAAAAAAAACCAAAAAGCGTAGTTACTCACGAAGAACGATTTTATAGCTTATCTGGGTCTGGTACTAATATATTATAGATTTAAAGTGCAACTTGAAAAATTTCAAATATTAGCGGTAGTTTTTGTTATCAGCAAAACTGTTGCATATATTATATATAAGAATTGAAAATAAAAATTATTTCATGCATATTTTAGTATTTTAATGAAAATGAAATATAAATTGTGATTATTTTTACGACTACGAAGGGATTTACATTGTTTTTGATAATGAAAGAATTGTAATAAAAAATAATATTAATAGCTGCAGCTGCAGTTTACCAATTCTGATTAAATTTTTTCGTAAGTCTTTCAATAACTACTCTTCCACAATTAGTAATTAAATAAAATTTAATAATATTTTATATGGAATAAAAAATCATCCAAAATTGGTAAACTGAGGCCATAGTTTATTTTTGTGAAGCAAAGTTGTATCATAAATTATATATTTAGTCATAATTTGTACGCAAGAATTTCGATTTAATAACTTAAAATAGTGTGACCAAGTTATAAAAAATACAACAACCAGAAAAGTCTGGAGTATAAAAAGATCCAAATTTAGTGAAACTTCTTTGTAAGCCGAGGTCAAACTTTATTTTTGAAGCAAAGTTTTTCATAAAATATTTTGGATAAGTAGTTTCAGTTGTCGAAAAATTACTTTTGTTCAAGTAAAATTTTAGAACAAGTCAAGCTCTTTTTGAGCCTTGGTTATACTAATTCTCTGCTTTGTCTCATTTATCTACTCCCCATTCGACTAATATCTATAAATTATAATATCTATAAATTTCGCTGTAAATCTAATGTTACATTATTTGGTAAGTGTAACAATTCTTCTTTGGAATTGGAGCAGGCATGTTAGGAATTTTTATTACATGCATATAGGGTTTCCGATTTCAATTTTCAACTGGCAGTACTTCCATGAATATTATGAAATTAAGAAATAAGGACAAATAGCAACATGATATCGCACACATATATATATATACGATGAATCGTTTAATTTTCTTAAGAAATTGTTTTTTGTTAGAATTGATGTATGTAACACTGCCACTGCGTATGTGTTATTCAGTAGAATTGAGAGAAGTAAGATCCAATTATTATACAATTTTCTGCGTATTACTATATTTATTTTCGTTGGCTGGATTGCCAAATTTTGTAAATAGCATGAAAAAAAAATCGAAACCGAATAAATTCAATTGAATTCGGTTTTGCGCGGAAATTATAATTATGCTGGCGCCATCTACGTTGCAATTTTTCGTTTGGATTTCACATGTAAACAAAATATTGTTCAAAGCATAACAAAAATTCGACAAGAAATAAGACAATGTTATGCCAACTGTCCAACTTTCGAAAGAAATTTGCCGAAAACGTGGTCGTTTTGATACCACATGTTAACAAAGCAAATCGAAAATTCGGAATCAAAGAATTTTTGCATAACCAATCAGATTTTTGCATGCATGACGCCTTTAAAGGTAAAACCAATTACGCAGAATTATGCGACGGTTTTGCGATTCCCAAGTCATCGAGCCAAATTCATTATCCAAAAGCATTAATGGAACTAAAAAGAAATTTATATAATTTCACTTGAATTTGGTTTTGCGTAGATATCGTAATTATGCTAGCGCCATCTACAATTATTTGATATGGGAGAACGAACTGTATAGCTTTTGAGAGAGATTTGTCGAGATCATGGTTCGTTTGGCTTTCACATGAGAAAAAGTGTTCATAGCATAATTCAAAGCACACCAAAAATTCGGAATACAAGAATTTGCATTATCCAACACCCCGAATTATACAAAAAGAAGAATAATGTCAATGCGTCGAAATTAACTATTATTTCAAGACATTTCTTATTTTTTCGCAGATAAATTTTGAGACAAATTGATTTAGAATGTGGTGCGTCTGGACTTCATATGCAAAAAAGCATTCATAATCCATGAATCAAAAATTTGAATATTTTATACCTTTTATTATATAATAGATTCCACTGAGGATCACACTGATCTATATTAGGTCCATCCCTTCTCTGGGGACCCGCCGGCTTAACGTAACCTAACTTATAGAATAGATGCATGAAGCTTTTGAAAACCAATGCCTAGCCATCGAACTTAATCGTAATCCAAAAGAATTATTGCAACTAATTCAATTGCGCGGAATAGTCTTGCATCATCTTTGACATAAAATACAAAAAAATTTCAATTGGAATTGGTGTTTTGCTTGGAAATCGTAGGCCTTTTGGTATAAATTGAACGAGATTGTAATCTATTTGGATTTCACAAGCCTTAATTCATGTATGTTCTAAATTCGATTTATTGGAATCTGAATTACCAAACGTTTACGTAAAATACTTGGATTTGACAAGAAATTATGCTAAAAAGTTCCTTCCACAAATAGATGTCTTCTCTCTTTGTAGGAGTCAGTCCTAAATAATATAGCATTCCACATTTTTCCTTTGAACTTGTTGAAGATCCATTCATTTAGCGCTTTATTTATCGAATAAACTCGCTGTGAGAGAAAAATTTGTCGAAATCATGGTTCATTTGGATTTCATTATTTTAGGAATTAAAAATCAGAATTAGAAATCACATTTTTATGCAAAATTTATTTCAAATCGCGAATAAATTTCACTTTACCAAAAAGAAAGTAAAGTAAACCATGAATTTCTCACAATTTTATAATTTATATTCGAAGCTAATTCTCGCAACTACAGTCTGGTACAAAAACTATTCGCATAATTTTGGTAGAAATTGAAAATTCGCAGATTTCCAAAAACTTTAAAAATGATACCATACAACAATCGTAGCTCTTAATCGCAATAGTAGCAGCTGAGGATGTCACAAATTAAGTGAAAGAGTTATATTTTCTCGGGCTTCCAAGAACTTCGAAAAAGATCTTATACAAAATTTATGGATCTTAATCGCGAAAATATTCTATACCAGCTGAAGAATGCCACAATTATCTAATTTTGAGTAATTGTTAGTTGAAAATATTTTTTGCGGATTTCCAAGAACTTTGAAATATATCTCATACAATAGTTTTGGAATCTTTTTCACTAGAAATCTGCTACCATTTTATACAAGAAGCTATAGTATATAAAAATGTTTCACAATTTGTGCTTGAAGTGCTCCCAAAATCGCACTTACAGTTATATAGGACAGCACAGATATGTCATGACATATATTTTCGCTAATAAAATCTTTGCTGAAAACAAACAACCTTCACGAAATCAAAAGAAAAAAGCTAATTTCACAGCCGAGGAACCTTGATCTATGGCATGCCCGAAGCGCGCTGAAGCGTTGTAATCTTGAACAAGCCCTTAAAGACAAAGTTCCATGCGCTCTTATCAGCAAACAAAATCAATATGTAACCAGTTCTCTGAAGAAATAAACAAACAGAACAGAAAAAAGTAACAACGACTGACATTGTCCTTCAATGTAAAAAATTAAAAAAAAAGTGCAACGAGTTGCAGAATCAGAAAGCGAAAAGCTCAAGAGCGTAAACAAAAGATATAGCAACGACTGACTGACTACACAATGCATGGGCTATACTATATAGAAAACCCCCAGACGATCTGTAGATATAGGCGTTAAGGACACAAGTTCAAGCAACTGTAAAGTGCTTACATATTTACATATGACAATATCCGAGATATTTTTAGTGAATTAATGGATATTGTCAAAATGCAAATAAGCGCCCCACAGCAAGTGCTCTGTGTCATCGTAAGATATATTTCTCCAGCTTATCGGACTACACTCTCCATTCATAAATCTCTGCCGGAAATGTCAAAAAATTGTCGAATTCATAGCCAGACAATGAGATCTATGAAAAATTTACTGCGACTACGTTTAATTCATGATTGCAGCAGACTGTTCCGATTGCTGTACCTCTGTTCCGATTGCAGATCTTTATCTGCAAGCTATATCTTTAGTCATAGCACAACGTGCCGCGTCTTGAGGCGTGTGGCAACTCTCGGTGGCTTATCAGACAAAACAACGTGCGACATGCGATTGACTGACAAATCTCTGACCCAAATTGCTTAAACCAAACTCACTGATATCAGCGTGCTTTGTGCAATCTCTTATTTATTGCACAAAAAAGAAAAAAAAACAAATAAATTAAGCAAGAAATTATTGAAAAAAAATATGTAGTATATTTTATATACTAAATATAAGAATGTGCATGAAACACTTGTGAGCAATTGCAATCACAATTGTGCAAAATTTTGCAATGCGTTTCAGCAAAAAAAAAAAAATATAATGAAAAAATTCGTAACAAAAAATAAACTGAAAAGCGGAAACATTTCACGCCGTCTTATCAGAATACAACAAGAAATTGATTAATTTATTTCGTTTTTTTTTGTGCACTGATTTTTGTTTTTAGGCAGTGTCGAGTGTGAAAATAATTAAATTTTTATATACAATTAAACTTTGAACGATCTTGAATAAGTTCAAAAGTAATTCTAAAAAAGCTTTGGATGATCTTGACTACGTTCAAAAGAAATTCCAAAATACTTTGAACGATCTTGACTAAGTTCAAAAGTAATTCCAAAATCCTTAGAACAATCTTGATTAAGTTCAAAAGAAATTCCAAAATCCTTTGAACGATCTTGACTAAGTTCAAAAGAAATTCCAAAATCCTTAGAACAATCTTGATTAAGTTCAAAAGAAATTCCAAAATCCTTTGAACGATCTTGACTAAGTTCAAAAGAAATTCCAAAATCCTTTGAACAATCTTGACTAAGTTCAAAAGTAATTCCAAAATACTTTGAACGATCTTGACTAAGTTCAAAAGTAATTCCAAAATCCTTAGAACAATCTTGATTAAGTTCAAAAGAAATTCCAAAATCCTTTGAACGATCTTGATTAAGTTCAAAAGAAAAAACTAGGTTCAAAAGTAATTCCAAAAGAGCTTTGGATCATCTTCACCAAGATCAAAAGAAACTCCAAAAAAACTGAACGATCTTCACGAAGAAAGGAAGTCCACAAAAACATTGGTGAAGAGGGGTTTGATTATCTTCTAAAATAGGTGTACTGTCCAGACATTTCCACAAAGTTGGCTGCATTTAAATTTTGTTATCCTATGCCACGTATACCCTTTAGAGCATATTAGTGTGTTTTGAGCTCTATATTATATATATATATGATAATTTATTATAAGAAATCATGCAAATAATAATAATTAATTAATAATAATATAATTAATAATATAATTCACAATCTGAATCAGTTTTTTTTTTACGAAGAAATCACGTATCCACACCTCTGCAATAGCTTAAGCGATTCCAAAGAGAGGATATTTTTTTCGATACTATCGACTATTTAATTTGTGAATCAAAATATGACGCAACGAGTCAAATCGAAAAATAAAATCTCGGTATCCAGTTTCAAAATTCTATTTGTCATTATGACAAGCAATCACTTTTACCATTAATATTCAAACTAATCTTAAACTGAAGTAATTAATGGGAATACGAACTTTGATATAGCTCATGAATAGATTAAAAATTTATTCGCCATTCATTTAAAATACAAACCAACACATTGTGGTTCGATATATGGGTTCGCATAGGGCGCTTACGTCATGGCCGACATACACAAGAGTATAATTTTACCGATCTGGAGGAAAGCTCTAGGCTTCGATTTCGACAGTCGCAATTGATAAAAATGAGTTTAAAATTTTCTTTTCCTTAAGTAACTAGCAAGCTGGATGCGTCAATGAGCTATGGTATCGATACTTAAGTAATTTTCGAAAATAGAAAACTCTTGTAATAGTAAATGTTATCGAAATCGTCCTTACATTCGTAATTTTGTAATAATGCTGGGCAGTCAGCATCCTAGTATGGTTCAATGTGTCGGCTCTCTCACATGCATTCACTTGATTGTTACTCTTGCGCTCCTTTGCTCTATTGCTGACTGCATTGCTCAGTCATACAAACAAATTTTGGCTTGTTGCTATTGCTAGGCGATTTTCGAGTTCATTTATGACTTATTAAGGTTTTCTGAGCTGAGTTTCTGCTTCACATTAAGATTTCTAGAAGTAAAGAAGTTTTGGATTGTAATAAAAGTTCTAGAAGAAGTCAAGCAGTTCCGGATTGTCGAAATTGTAAATATCAAAAGTTCCCTTTTACCAAAGTCAATCCGAATAGCTTAAGATGAATAAAATAACGCTGCTTTGCAAAGATTTAAAGCCATGTCAAAGATGGCAAACTCTACAAGCTTCATATTTCATATTTGCAAAAGCTTACCGAATTACACAAAAATATTAACTGATTAAAATAATGAAGATTCGTTAGTAATTTTTGTAATACCAGTTTCTGTTCGAGCAATAGACTACCAAATTAAGCAAAAATAAAAAATGATTCCTGAAATACAGAAACATCTATTGAAGATCAGTGCTGCCAATGCATAATATATTTCTGAGTTTGTCGTTATCGAAAGCATAATAATTTAATTTTACTTTATATAGAAGATATTATGCAAAGAAATATCTGTGCTATTTGACTTCTATATATCAAATAGTACATTATATTATCCTTTTCCTAACGATAAAAGCTAAAACATTTCAAGTTTCAATCAAACGAAATTTACATTTGCTGAAGTCATTCTACCTGCAGACACATAAAAATTTACTATTATATCATTTATTACCAAATTTTTTGGTATCTTTCATAATAATAATATCATAAATTCTGAAATAGATACTCCGGAACATCGGGAGAAGCATAAAAGTAGAGAGAGAGAGAGAGAGAGAGAGAGAGAGCGAGAAAGAGGCGAGATATACGTACATAATTCATAGCTGCTGATGTGCATAGCATCACATATATTTTTCTTAAATTATATTTGCCCAACAGCGAAATTGATGGTGGATGCTACCGCTGCTGCTGCGAACGTTGCTGCCGCTGTCGCTGCTGGCGTTGCCGACGCCGCCGCCGTGGCCGCTGCCGTCGCACCGGGGCAGACTTTATGTAAAAAATAAAAAATGCTTACAGCGGCTTTGTAGCTGCCACAAAGTTGGAGTTGGGCCACGATTTTCAGTGTATATATAAAGCGTTTTTATATATAAATGTATTTTATATATATTTATATATATATTTTGTATATATTTTAAATTTCTTTTTTTATGTTATGTACTTTGATTTTTTTTATTTTATTTTTTTTTTTTTGTATTTAAAAAGCGCGCACACAAAAGGCGTAAAATGCAGGCAATTACTATTGTTGTTGTGGCTGATTTTATTTTTTTTTTATATATTTATATGTAAATTAATTTTTTTTCGGCTGTTGGCTGTATTTTTATGTAGAGCACAAAGTAAATAATATGCAGCGTGAAAATGAAACGATTTTGCTTCCTTTTATTTTTTGGTTGTTTTAATTTTTCTTTTATTGCAATTTTTTATGCGACAATTGTGTTGTTGTTTATTATTTTAATTATATTTATGCATAAATTCTTTTGGTTTTGTTTTTTTTTACACACTTTTGATATGTTTTATTTTAAATATAATTTTAATAATTTTATTATGCATTAAACATAAAAAATAATTCAAAAGTAACAGCTACTTTTTTAATTATTTTGCTAGTTTTTTAACGTTTCTTTTTTTTAATTTATATTATAAGTTGTTGGTTTTTTTTTATGTATTTGGATTGCACTTGTGTTTGTTTTATTTTATTTATTTTTTTATTTATTTTGTGTATTTGTTTTAAACTCGCAAATTTAACTCAACAAAGATTTACTAACAAAAATGTCGCTGTTGTTGTTGTTGTTTATGTTAATTTTATAAATCTAAAAATGAATTGAAATAAAAAAATTAAGACAATAGTATGGGGCGAAAAAAAGTAAGCGCTGCACTTTTGTGAAGTCATTAAATAAATTAGGCAATTTATAAAATTTAAAGTTAATTAATTTTTTTCTACATTATTTATTTAATTTATAATTGCAGAGCAGCAGTCAAATTAAACTTTTTGCTTAGACAAAAACGACATAAATTAATTGGTTTTATTTTTAATGGGTGCAATAGGACCCCAGTTTATAACTATTTTAATGGAATCTTGGGAGTAATGTCACGTCTTATTCGAAAACTACAAAAACCTTTACGATCTCCTATTTAATGATCGATCTTTTCAATTCTCTCTCATTACGAATCGCCAAATCGAGCATCTTTGACCCATCCCGAACTTGTTCAACGCCTATCTCTTGGCTTCTTTGTACTTCCATCCGCAGACGTTGAAAATTGGTTTTCTATTAAATTTTCCTAGTTCTTAATAAAAATTTTATTAAAGTAGTAATAAATACAAGTTTTAATTATTTAAGACGATTCGCTCTGAAGCCAAAAAAAATTTAAATATTTCCCTAGGAAAATAATATTCAAAATAATTAATAATTTTTTGATATGAAATTGAAAGAATTCGCGAGCTTTAAATCAACAGTTTTAATTCAATTTTAACTGAATTTTTACCTGGACATCATATATAAAACCAACAAATTGTAGCATATTTACTATTGATACGATTTGTTCTGAGGCCCAGAAAATTTATATTAATAGGAAATATAGGAATTTATCGAAATTCATCCAATTTTGGGTTCTTGTTATTCAAAATTCGTTCATTTAATAAATAGAACATTGTTTAACGTTCTAACACTAATAACATTTTCGAACACATACAATGCACCGGAATTTATTCCTTCACTTTTCCTTATTATTATTAATTATTAACAATCTTTAATATTATTAATCAAATACACCATTTATCTGCTATATATGTACACAATTTTTCTTAAATGCCTTGTGAATTCTAAGCACTTTGTCTGTTTCGTATACGTGTCCCCATATAAACTGTATGCTTGAGAAACCAATGCTTGGGAAATAAAGCCCCACAACACAAATTCCTTTAAATTCATTATTTCTAGGCTAGATTTTCACTTAAAGAAGTTAGTAGACAAGTCAGAAGACAGTATCATGGTATTGTAGTATAGTTCAAGCTAATCATGTTTGCAAGTAAACAATCCTTTCGAAGTAGGCTTCACGTAGCATTTCCGATCTTTTGAAAATAACAAACCTCGAAAATAATTATAAAAAAAAACCTGCAACATAACACAATTTTAAATAAAGAGTACCTTCAGGCCCCACAGACAAAATTTTCCTTGTATAGAATACTTGATGGAACAGCAGGGACTAAGGAATTATTTAGAAAAGTCCAAAAACATTATGCGGCATATCCAATCTTCTGTTATTGTCAAATAGTGTAAGCTAACCAAGTTTCATGTAAAAAACAAAAAATTAGGCAAATCAAAACCGTTGATAAATATAGTAATCCTGTCAAGTCCTGCAGCATAGCAGAATTTCTAGATGTAATACATCAGTTAGCAGTTTCAATAGATTGGTTCAAGTAACATTGCATTGATCCATAAAGTTTTATCTAGCTATTACAATACTCGCAATAGCACTAGTTAATCAAGCAGAAGCTTAGAATTCACAAGTCATTTAAGCAGCATAATGCATTTAATTATGTAGCTGGAATTTCTATTAAATAAATATCACGTAGCGAACTTTTTTCCATAGAGAGTATAATACATCAGCAAATTCGTATATTTTCCGTGTTGTTGGTTAATATAGTAATACTGCAGCATAACACAATCAAGTTTTCAAGTTAAGTAAAAAAAAAAGGACTTCTAGCAGTAAGATTTAGTACATCACCATAAATGCAAAAATAACATTCTTAGACCAATTTGGAAGCTATAAGAAGGAGACCAATGATTTTTGTCAAACTTCAACAAATTTATCCATTTCGGGTGACTGCATTTACCAACTGTATCTGTAATACTTGATTGGAATCAGCTACACTATATCGAGGACCCTTCTTAGACGAATCTAATTTTGATCTTGTCATTGGTTCAATCCAATGGCACCAAATGATTATTGGTTGAGCAATACTTGCGCTCGTCCAAACCCCAGACCATTGCCTGGATAGCCAGTTTTTGAAGAATCAAACAAATTATTGATTAGTATTAGGAAATTCTTGATAATTTTTACGGCAGCCGTGACTTTCCACAGGATATGTGAAATATGTGACTTGAAATTTTTTTTTTCTGAATTTTACTTTTCGACAATAACAGAAAATTGTCTATGTCGCATGATGTGAAAATCTAGCCTACAAAGTGTGAACAATTCTTAATAATTGCTTAGTCCCTGCTGTACCTAATAGCTTCAAGTAACTTCCCAAGTGCTTGAAATTAGTGTAAGAAACCCTCTATTGCTGCACATAGCAGCTGCAGCTGCAACCAAGCAGCCTTTATTTTTAGAAAAATCTACAAAAAAAACGTGCAACACTCCATAGTAAATAGTAATTTAAGTTTGGAACAAAAGGATGTGCCCAAAAATATATATGCAACCAAAAAAAAAGTATGACCAGAGATTAAAAAAAAAATACCAAAAAAAATATTAACGTCAAAACGAACGGAAGGTAAGCCAAGGAAATAAGCAAAATCAAATGCAGCGCTGCTTGGGAGTTTGCTTTGTTTTCCTACATTTTTTTTGGGCCGAAAGGGGGGTCTGTGGCGCCACAATAGCTGCACATGGGTTAAGCTCAGCGCACTAACCACTACACTGACTTCATGCCAAGTACTTCCCGGCTCTTCTCTCATTTTTTGGCTATTTAATTTGCAATTTTTTTTAGAGTTTTTTAGTTTTTTTTTTGCCAGAATATCTGTCAGTCTGTTATATTTTTTAAGCTACGTTGCTTTTCATTATGCGCTGCACCTACCCCCGAAAAAAAAGTTCCAGTAAAATGCTTGGAAAAGCAGCGAAAAACGCCAACGTCGACGAGGAGGAGGTGGAGAAGGAGGAGGAGGTGAAAAAAAAAGTAAAAGAAAATGCCGTCGGCAAAGTAAATGACAGGCTGGGCTTGGGTTGGGTTGGGCTAGGGCTGGGGCTATTGTTGGGTTGTTGCCCGGTTCAAGCAGTCTTCAGGAGAGTTAAGAACTGCAAAAAACTGTTTGTACTGTTTGGACTGTCTCTCTGTTTGTTAGTGTGCCCCCAACCCCCCCTTCCCGGCGGCGACGCTGCCGCTGTGCTTGTAAATTGAAACTGACCAAAAAATTTATTTTTTTTTTGTATTTTATGCTACCCAAAACCATTTTGTTAGTATTAAATTTCAGCTACTTTTAGTTCCAGTTTTTTTTTTTTGATTCTCTTAATTTTTTGACTCAAAAGTTTTGTTTAAAAACTTTATTTGTTTAGCAAGTTTTGTGTGTTTGTTTTAATTTTAAGCGAATTTGTCATAGCAAATGTAATTCGATGCGCTGCTTAATTTTTCAATTTCATTTCAATTTTTTTTTTGTTTTTTTTTTTTGGTTTTTATTTAAATGAGTAACAAAAGTGCGCTGTAAAAATTATGACTGAGAAAATGTAATATGCATCGTATGAGTTTTGTTTATTTATATAGATTTTTTTTTGTAAGTTTTAATTATTTTTTGAGTTGTTTTTTTGTAGCACTTGGTTTTTGAACTTGGTTTTCTGAACTTTCGGTTGAACATTTGTTTTTTTTTTTAATTTGGTTTTTCGTTGTTTTTTTGAAAATCAATTGAATTTTTTGTAGTAACACAGACCGTATTGCACAGTTTTTTGTTTTTATTTTATATTTTTATTATATAAATAGTTATATATTGCTTGTTAAGCTTTGATATATATTTAATATTTTTTTTTAAGTTTTATATATTGACTATATTTTTAATTGTGCTTTTAGTTTTAAGAAACATAGAATTATTTTTGAGCTAAAGTAACGTTATTTTTAAGTAAAAATATTTATTTCAATGCAGTGGTTTTTGTATTAAATATATCTTTATACGTTTTGAAATTTTTAAACTGCATATTTCATATAAAATATTTGAATTTATATAAACTTATATTTTATTTGAAGTGACAAAATTAATTTATTTTATTATATATATATACTTAATTATTTTATTTTATTTCAGTATATTATTTTTATTTCAGTTTGACTTCATAAAAATTAAATTTTAATTTATATTTGGAAATGTATATTAATTTTTTTTTAAGGAAATATTCATATATTTTATATTTGCGAATTTTTAATTAATTAATTTTATAAAAATGAAATTATCATAGATCTTTTAAGGAAATATTGATGCATATTTTATATTTGCGAATTTGTAGTTTAAAACTGAATTTATATCTTTTTTTCATTTTTATTTAAAGAATATTCATTTATATTTTATATATGTGAATTTTTACTATTTAAAAGTAAACGTTTTACATAGTTTTTTACATTGGGAATTTTCGTTATTTATTTTATAAAAATAAAATTTTATCGAAGATATTTTTATTTTTTTTTTAATATTCATATATATTTTACACTTGCGAATATTTATATTTAAATTTATAAAAATGAAATTTTATCATAGATTTTTTAAAGAAATATTCGTATACATTTTATATTTCCGCATATTTAATTTTATAAAAAAGAAATTTTATCTTTGTTTTTTATTTAAACAAATATTCATTTATATTTGGCAAATTTTATTTTTTAAAAATTAACGTTTGTCAAAGTTTTTTATACTCTTTGAGAATTTTTATTTTTTATTTGATAAAAATGAAGTTTTATTATAGGTTTTTTTTTAAGAAATATTTATATTTTTTTTGCAAATTTTTATATTTAATTTTATATATGAATGCGTTTCTATCTATGTTTTTTATTTTCTATTTAAAGAAGTATTCATTTATATTTTATATTTGGCAATACTATTATTTTGAAATGAACGTTTTTTATATATTTTTTGGAAATTTTAATTTTTTATTTTATAAATTTTATAAAATTTTATTTTTCATATATATTTTTGTTTAATATTGAATAAAAATTTTATGTATTTATGTATAACTTTTTCTTATTTATATATTTTTGTATTAGTTATATCTTTGTACGTTTTAAAATTTTTAAACTGCATATTTCATATAAAATATTTTTCGAGAAACAAGATACTCTATGAGTCTTTTCGAGCTGAGGTATTAAGCTGTTCCAAGCGAGCAATGTTTGTATATAAAAGCATATATCCTCAATCAGAAAATAATTATAAACCTTAATTCCTGTATAGGATTGTTTATATTTAGTTTTTGAATATTTTTTTGGTTATTGTTTTTGAAAAAAAGGCATAATATGCGTTCTAAACTCAAATAGTCTATCCAACTGCACAGTTCCAGATTTAGTATTTTAAGTAGGGAAATTTTGTAGAAATTTATTATTATTTTCGGTGAATTATTGGGTGAATAATGTAAAAGCTTTTCGTAAATTTATGTATTCTATATATTTAGTTTCCATGTTTTATTTTTTAATAAAAAACTGCCTATTATCTATTTTCAAATAATAATTAAACCATTTTAAATTTTATTTATTTTTTGCTCCATTGAAAAATGTTTTTAGATTTGCATTTGTTTTTTTTTTTTTATAATTTATATATATTTTTAGAACAGCTTAATACTTTTCGTTTTTTAAATATTTCATTTTTAAAAAATAAATTAATTTAATTGATTATTTAAAACTCGAAATCTTTTATATTTATTTGTTTTTTTTGCGGCACATATCGCCTGTGAAAAGCTTTCATTTAATGTTGCATTTAATAATTATAATTTTTTTTATTTTTTATTGAATATTAAGTAGTTTGTGAATAATAGCTTAATACTTGATATTTCTCTAACATTATATATATATATATGATTATTATTAATTTTTCTGATTTATTTATTTTTAAAATTAATTTAAATATTAATGATTGGCTTCTGGCAAACTTTGCTGCAATTTGAGACATTTTATTCAAATATTCTGTGTAACTTTAAATATTTCATTTGCGGTTTGTTTATAAAAATAATCACAGCAGGCATTTGCTTATAAATTTTAACTATATCTCTTATTATGTAAAATTAATTTTTTAATTTTTTTGATTGCTAATTTATTTCAACAATTTGTTCACTAATGAGTTTTTAAGCAGCATTAGATTTTTATAGCACACATTTTTTGTATTTTTTTAATTATTTTATAATTAACACATTTAATTTGTCACTAATATTTTTTTCACAGTTTGTTAAACATTTATTATTAATTTTATTCAAAATTAATTTCATTTTGTTGACACTTTTGCAAGCATTTTATGAAGACACGCAATTAGCTGCACACTTTCTCGTATATGTAATTTATTGTATAAAACAATATTAATTAAATAATTTTATTAATAATAATGCACACACACACACACACGCGTACACACATACACATACACACACACACGCACAGCGTTGAATACGTACACAGACAGACGCAGGCACACAGACAACGCAACGCATCGGATCGCATCGCGCTGCAACTATTCAACCAAAAGACCGAAATAAAAATGCATTCTAAAAAATTTTGCGAGTTCGCGAAAAAAAGTTTTCCGCGTTTTGCATGTGACGACGCCGACGTTGGCGTCAACGTCTGCGTTGCCGACAATGGCAGGCGGCAGCGCGACGCTGGCAGCGCACGCACGCACACACACACAGACAGACGATACTCGGCTTTGTGGTTGTTGTAATTATTGTTGTTGTTATCGTTGCTGTTGTTGTTGTTGTTGTTGTTGTGGTTGTCATAAAGAACAAAACCGTGAAGCAGAATCAAACAACGAGTCAATGAAAGTTGCGTACATTGCCCAAAAAATTTATGAAAATAAAGAACATAAAATGGCAAAGTACAATGCGGCGTATACGCAATATTTCAATGCAATGGGCAGTGGCTTCTGTTGTTGTTGTTGTTGGTGTGAGTTTTGAAGGTGGCGCAACGAAAAACAGGAGTTGTGGGATTTCTAGAAGTTATTGTTTTTCGAAAGAGTTATCAAAATGCTATGGAGTGTTTTATATGGTCGCGATAGGCAAGACTAGACTGTTGGGTAATTTTATTTACAAAGAAATTCTCATTTAAGTTGGAAAAAATTTAGCGCGTAAGTCATAAAATTGCCCAATTTTATATAAATTAACTCTTATTTTATTAATTTGACTTTTCTATGCAAAATTCATTGGAATGTGAAATAAGACTTGTATTTTTTTAGGACTTTTGAATACAAATTTTTTAGGATGCTCAATATATATTTATGATGTAAACAGAATTAAACGAACTACTTAAGATGGCTTTTTTATAAATTGAAAAAGAGAATGATCGCAAAAAGATTTAGATTTTAAGTTGTTGCAGCTCAGTTTTGATTTAAGATTTCGATTTTGGTTGTCGCAGCTCAGTTTCGAAGATTTTCTTAATTTCAAAAGTTTTCTGTTCTTAATTCGAAAAACATTTTTCCTTTCTATTGCAAATTTTTTGATGTAAAAGTGTTGGCTGTGCTGGAACATGAACTTGGCGACTGGTAGTTTGGACATTTTACCGAATATATTTCCATCCTTATGCGCCCTAGAACAAAATTCCCGATAGCGTTTACATTGCAAAATTTTGGAGTTAAAAATATCTCTCTAGTGTATCTTAATAGCATAATGATAGCTTTATCGCCTCTAAAAGCATAGTTCGATGCCATCTTGCTGCACTACCACATTTACTTATCGCTGACATGGTAAGCTAGTAGACGCTTTTTGACCAAGTGAATCTGTAACCGGAAACTTTAGTTCCCTGTCTTTGAGAGGAAAAATGTAAAATTTCTGAAAACATGCAACATTACGCAACTTCTATTTGAAAATTCGGTCCAATAGAATTGTTGACAGTGCTGTCTGAATTTTGATACTCAAGAGATAAATAATGTTGCTCAATTTTTAAGCACAAGAAGTGCTTGGGCTTGATAGCGCAGTGGTTCCTTTGCCTAGGAAAAGCTCCATTAATTCAAGACTACGCGTTCTGATTCGGCTACAAACTGCAGAAGTCTTTTATTTATAATAATAAAATTATTTTATCTAGAAGTGAATTTTTAAAATTTTCTGCTTTAATAGTTCCTAAAAGCGTTTGGATAATAATTGGTCATAAATCTGTTTACAATATTGTCCCTTTTAAGTGAAGACATCATAAATATAGAATCTTTCACTATCGAGTTTTCGTTTAATAGGGATTACTTTAGATACTCAAATCTGACATATTTTCATATTCTTGACGGAATTAGCACGGGGTCACTGGAAAGCTGTGTATGAAACTCACAAAATGTCGTAAATATAGTTCACAATTTTTTTTAGGGTTTTCAAGCTATTTAAATTCCCGCCGCGTTAAGCAGTCACTGAATCGCTATGCTACTGTTATTAAAAACTAAGGGAAATTGTGGTATAAAGTTTTTGCTTCCAAACTATCACATTTTTAGAACAAATTGTAATCAAGGATAATTTAGCAATTTTTGTTTTTACAGAAACATTTTTTTTTATTACAGACAATTTCGAGTAGCTTGGGCTTGCGTTGTTTTTAGAGCGCGTGTTATTTTTTTAATCTTAATTTTTTGGGCAAGCTTTATTGAACATTAACTGAAAGCTTTACGGGAAAGAACTTTCGATATTTGCTGCCGCCACTTTCCCACTTGCATGAAATAGTTAACAAATGGGCATTTAGTAGTTTGCAACTACTTTTCTATTATAATTTGGCGGTATTTTTACAGTTTTTTTTTTTTTCTTCAAAAACTTGTGCTAAAAGAATGGTGTTTATTTTTCTTAAAAAATTATGGCAGATAGTACTGGTATTTTTAAAAACTTAAGAATAAATGCAGTTAAATTATATAGTTGCATAATTTCCCGAGCCTGATTGCTAATTTCCGATTAAAATGCTGCTTGCCAGCCAAAAACTCGATGCACTTATTATTTCCACGAAATCTCGTATAATTTTATAGCGCCCAAAGTTGTACTTAATGCGCCTAGAAGCACAAAATTTTTGTCAACAAAACTAACAGTAGAACACAGCGTGTTTATGCTTGGAAGAACTTTTGGAAAGACTGTTGGCGCTTTGGAAAGACTGTTGACGCTTTCCAGAAAAAAGTGACGAAAGAAGCACGCTACACAAGTAAACGATTTAATAACAATTACTTCGAAAGCCAATGCATTTTAGGCTACAGAGTACACATAGAAACATTTATTTCACAGAAAACAGCGATTTATTTTGACTGCAAATTATGCAAATTCCAGCAAGCGTTGCGGCGGCGTGCGTATGTATGTGTTTGCGATATTTTCTTTCAGTGTATTCGATTACACTTGGTAGAATTTGTTTTAAAAAATTGCACAAAAAAACCGCGCCTATTGCATGCACTCACAATTTACGTTTCGTTTTTTTTTTACGATTTAATAATTGTTTTATATGCAATTAATTGCAAAATATCTACGAATTATTTCAATTATTATTGTGATTATTATTATTTGGAACAAGTTAGTGCTGAGCAGGCTCTGGTAAATGACAATGCGCTTAATGCTTTACGATTGATATACGCGATCGTCGGACGCTACACCTCGGAACGGTTCGGGCCGCGTCCGAAAATGCGTTCCGTTGCATATCGGATGCGTTGTGTTTATGCGACTGCCGAAGCCGACTGCAAAATTATATCACAACAACACGAAGACTATGCAATGTATGGCAAAAGCGTCGACGTCAGCGTCAGCGTCGCAGTTCACGTTGTCGTAGTTGTGTGCGAAAAAAAAATTGCATATAAGCGCATTCATACATAAAATAACTAGAATGCGAGAGAGAGCGCGAGCGAGAACTTAATACATGCATAAAAAAAGTAAGCAAAGCGAGAGAGTGAAGAGAGCGTGCGAGCGTAACACTCAAGCATTGAGTGCGCGCAAACGCGAGAACTTTAGCTGTAAGCGCTGTAACGGGGTAACACGCAGTTCTCAAGCCCTAAAACACACACACACACATACCGTCTCAGACAAAGTTCAAGCTGCTCTCTTGCTTTGCTCACGCGCGCAAAAAAATGCATTTTTGCATGTTGCATTCGCAATGCATTTTGCCTCTCTCAGCACACTGCACTCTCTGAGCCTGAGTGGCTCACTCACTCTTGGAGTGCGCGGCGCGCGTTGATAAATAACAGTCGACTGCGCGCTACCAAAAATTACTTGAAACTAGCCGGCAACTCAGCTGCACTCTGCCCACCACTACCCGCAGCTCAGCAACTAATGCAGCTTACAATTAACCAACTCACTCATACATTAACACATGTCATTACAGCGAAAAAAAGTCACTCAAAAATGCTCGCTCATACGCTCACACACACACACACACACACGCTTAAGCCTAGAACAATTCTTACTCACACACATAGACAATAGATTTATTCACCACATTTTTTTGTTTCGCTTTTTTATTTCGCACACGCATACACGCACAGGCATGGTTAATAAGCTCACACACACACACGCACAGCAGCCATGCCGAGAGACACACACACGCACACACAAAAAAAAATGCATTGCTCTTGCGGTCGCCACGCTGCAATTAATATTGTGTTAGTGAAGGACAGCGTCAGCGAGAGTGAGAGCAGGCGTGAGAGAGATGCAGCGCATTATTTGGACTCCGTTTTGGGACCCAAAAAGCATTATTAACTGTAAATATGTAAAAACTGTTTATTATTTTGGCGGCTACACTGCGCGAAAATATTGTATGCAAATTTTTCATAGAAATGAGAAAGAGCATTGGGTTTTGGGAGGATAGAATAGGAAATATGTTCAGAGCAAGATTTTCCGTAATTTTTTCGTCATATTCCTGTTTATAATCCAGAAAATATAGATATATAGCAGAAAGCGGCTCTTGAATGAAATCCCATGGGCAAGCGTCGCGGAGGTCGGACTACTTGGAGGCGGACAGTGCCCCACTCCAAATCGATTAACGAATTTAGGTTTTTATCTGAAAATTATTTGTCAAAAATGACAATGAATTTATTATAAGAGAAATTAAATTTGGGCATTAGTAAATAGAAGAACAAAAATAGATAAAATCCGTAAATTAATATTAAATAATAATATTGCTTCTATGGGGTAAAACGTTAAAAAAAACTTTGGAAGTAAATTATAGAAAAAAATTTTTTTTTTAAATTTCAGTATAGAGAACGGAATGAGATAAAATACGTAAACGATCATATAACTGCCATAGAGTAAATGGGTAAAATAAGTGGAAGATTTTCAGTTTTGGAATTAAGAATTTTGCAAGTAAATTATAGAAATATTTTCAGAGCACTTTTTTGACTTATTTATGAAATTCTATTTGCTGTTTTGGAATTAAGAATTTTGCAAGTAAATTATAGAAATATTTTCAGAGCACTTTTTTGACTTATTTATGAAATTCTATTTTTTCCAACATTTTTTGGGATAAACTTTATCAAATACCATAGCGTACAACGCTCAAAAATTCAAGATTCTTGGTTATGAATTTCAATTTTTTGACTTCATTGTTTTGGTTGAGTGAGAGGAAATATTTTAGTTGAAATCTGTTTTTAAGCATTATTATAATTATTTATTATTATTTTTTTGCGCGATATTAAATACAAGTGAGCACTAGGAATAGCAGAAAATCGGTGAACTTTGTCATTTAGCTCCCCAAAGGTAAATCGGTCAATAGATACAAGACTTTTAGGCTTTACTACTTTGGTAGTACATTTGGAATACTTTTTTGATTTGATTATTTAAGAACTTTGAAAGATTCGCGTAATTTTTAAGTGGAATGCTTTAAGAACTTTGTTTTAAGAACTTTGAAATATTTTGCATTATTTTTAGGTACAAATTTTGAATTGGAGCATTATTAAGAATAAGTTTCTGTTGGAACTCATCTGTAAGCTTTATCGCATAGCTCCCATACTGTACACCGTTCAAAACTCGCAACATTCTTGGGTTTTCAGTATTAAGACTAGGTGGAGCGCTAGTAATGCTCTGAAATATGAAAAGCGACAATTTTAAAGATCGCAGATTTTTAAAATAAAAAAGCTAAACCCATAGCCATATATGGCTTCTAATTAATTGTTCTATATTGAAGAGTGTCTGACCTATGCAAAACTTTAGAACTAATGACCTTGACTTATCTACACATTCAGTCTCCTTCCTTGTGCTCATAACACAAGCACAACAAGCAATTGGTTAAAAGTTCTATAAAGATTAAAGTTTCTACAGATTATATTACTTTCGAAATTTAATTGAAGATAAGAAACTTAAATCCAAAATATCTAGCAGTGGGTATAGTTGGCTTGGATGAATAAAAAGCTTTTGAAAACTACAATATTCCTAGTAAAATTTGCACTATAATACAAAGTTTTTTCGTGTTTCTCGGTAGCGTACTCGCCTTTAAACCAAAAGATCGCTGGTTGGCAGCACTGTTGCATTTGTCTAGCACTAGCATAGCTAGACATAGACATAGGATTTCGTAAACAGAGACCAGTTATGGAGACGACCAGTTAGCAAGAATTGGTCGCTCATATTCCAATTTATACTTATCGTAGTCGTGCTTAGTAAATTAAGTCTTGCTTAGAATTCACAAGCCATTTAAGCGTCATGGTGTACATATATAGCTGTGTAAATTTTGATGATTTGTATATTATTTCTTATTATTGTGTATATTCCATTAGTATTGTACCGGTTGTCTGCTTCTTCATAGCTAATGTGTGCAGAAGAAATGCTGATTCGATTTTCTAAGGGATATGTGGTACCTTTGATAACGATAATAGCGTGTCTATATGCGTGTGACGAAACTACCTCGTTTAACCAAAATGCTTATCGTATGGGGAAAGTTACGGCTGCAATTGTCATCCCCGATCTTGTATAGCCATTATATGGGCAATCTCCGGCTGTAAATTTCAGTTCGAATTAAATACGATACACCGATAATAGAGTGTCTGCGACTTGCTCTGAAGGAGCAATTGATGGTGAGCGTTCAAATTGCTCAACTGAAGTGCTCTCTTGGTTGCGCCAAATATTTCCCATGAATCATTTGTGCGCATGCAGATAAATTATCATTGGATGGTTTCAATATTAGATGCTGTTACGTCTAAGGTCGGGGCCCTGTTACTTGTATCGTTGGTTCGATTCCATCCTGAAACACTGGTGCATTTGGCTAGCACTGGCATAGGTAGCAAATAACCAAACGTAAGGAAAATCTCTATTTATTAAGGACACCTCTGTACGAATTCTGCCATCAACTGCTGTTCTCTGCGAACTGCTATTAATAGAGATATCGCATGACCCTAGTCAAGGCGGCAAATACATCTTTTATTGCCGAATATTTTAAGCGAGAGAATTTGGAGGCTATTTTTGCACTAGAAAAATTTAAAAGTCTCATTGTTTCATCAAAATATACACATAGTTCCAACAACTAATGATGACAAAGCATAAATGCATAACCTATTTGTGCAATACCATTTTTAAGGCGAAATGTAGACAATTATTTTTGCTAGAAATTTATTTACTTAACATTTGCGTAGAATCCCAACCACGCAATCCTATCTTAATTGCTCTATTTATGCATAATTTCAAGCAGTTATATAATATAATATGGAAATAGAGTTTGATGAATTTCCAAGATATACAGTCTCTTGCATTGGTTTACATTAAAAATTTAGTCTGGATATCAAAAAAAATTTTTCATTATAACAAATGTAATTCGAAAAGCTACAACTGGCGGAAATATTTTTGCTGGAAAATATATGGCAATATGCAATTATCGTTTTCACATTAAGTAATCCATTAGAAGTTTCTGGCAATGGTTTCAATTGGTTTTGAGAATAAGAAAACATAAATTATTTTAGCAAAAAATGCATATCAGAATATAAAAAAAATAAAATTAAAGTAGTTTTGTGTCAAAAAACCAAAACCTTTTTATTTAATGACAAAAAAAATGAAACCCTGACCCCTCTGTCAACTAGAACTGCACTCAATTTGCACTCGCAAAAACAGAAAAAAATATTCAATCAAAATTTACAACACAAAAAAAAAACTCGCTCATTAATTTTAACTGTACAACAATCATTCATCTGGCTGGCTTTTGAGTGACTTTTTGCGTTTATTTGTTTTTGCCTTTTGGCATTAAAAAATGAACTGCATTTCCTGCTCAATGCGGGGCGCCAGAGTCTTAAGGCTGCGTGTGTGTGTGTGCGTTTGTGTGTGGTGAGTGGTGAGTTTCCCCAAGCAGCGTTTTGCTTTTGCTTAAAGTCACTCAAGAACCTTGCGCCAAGTGAACGCAGTTCAGAGTGAAACTCAATGTAAATGAGCATAAATTTGGCGCTAGGCTTCAATTTTTTTGCAATTATTTTTTTTAGCAAATTTATGCTTGGACTTTGTTTTGAGTTAAAAAAAATGCACAATGTAGGACACGTAATTAGTGCAGTAAAATTATTTGGCAGTTTATTCATTGTAGCAAAAAGTAGACCAGCTGTTGCGCATTTTTGGTTAAGTTTAGGCTGAAATCTATAGATTTGTGTCGAAATTTTATACTGCTGCTCCGCAATGAAGATACACAGATTTCCGTCGAAATTCTCATTCTTTATATTTTTCTAACTCAATGCTTGTAATTCGCAATCGAATTAACCATAAAACTGTAAAAACCAACGCTATGATGCATATGCCATAAAATTAAGTTGGTTAATTCTTTTTTAATTCGTGTTGTGGGTTGTGGGTATGTCGGCCGAAGGTCCAGAATAGGTGTAAAAAATCGATCAATGTTTGTGTTTGTGTTTTTTTTAAACTGTGGCGGTGTTCGAAGTTATACGTGTGTGCCCAAAATAAAAAATTCGTACAAGTACAGCGGAAGTACTTCACTTAACGTCTGCGTTGGTTCGGTGATGTCGCTCAAATGTACGAAGACGCTCGGTTTTTTTTTTATAAGGTAAAAAATTGTAATCGTACATAAATCGCTATAAAGCAACATCGTTCATACAATATTAATTTTAATTGATTAATAATATTTGTCTATGTAGTAACGTGGGTTGGTACAACATCGGTTGAAGGGCTTTCTAAGTATAGTCAGTTTTGTTCTCACTACCTTATATCCATGGCATTTATGGTTCCCGTTAGAATTCGGTAAAAATAACTATTTTCTTAATAACTAGGGAGTTTCGCCTCCTGCTAGGATCGTTAGTATGTAAATTTCTTGTTTTTCCGGTAAACGACTTTATAGGAACTCCTTCTACCAAATGGAATTGGTAAAATCAAAATATTTTCAAGTAAAAGCTAGAACTAAAAATCGTAGCTCACAACTATATGCGAAATTATAACAATCTGTTTGCTTTTGCCTAATTCTCAAAATGTAGAATTGAATTTAGGTCTACATTCGCGCATTTTCCTTTTTCACTGCTTTTGGACGTCCGGCAACAACGTATCCGCCTGTAAAACTTGGAGCATTTAAATTTATTAAACCTTCTGTAAGCTTTAAAAAAATTGTAAACTAAAATATTAAGTTAAAAACATACTTAAATATATACTAGGGGCTACGCACCCTGCTGACTTCGCGCGCTGCCCATTTTACGATCGCTTCGCAATCTCACATATGCTTCACCTACAATCATCATCGAATATAGACCTAAAGTTTTCAAATCTACATTTTGACTATTAGGCAAAAGCAAACGCATTGCTACAATGTTGAGTATTTTTCTAAAAGTGTTAATTTTCATATAATTTTTTTTTTTACATCAAAGTATATTTATCTTGGTGCGGCAGTACAATTTTTCCTTGATGACAAGTGAAATGTTTCGATCGGGATATTTCATTTTCGAAAGTAAGAACATTACCAATATACTCTATATCCAAGTATTCCACTTTTTTTTTCCTGCTTCCTAACATCAACTGCTTTTTGGTTTTCACTTTATGAACGTAATTTGTGACTTGATCATTGTGGCTTTTATTTATTATTTTAAAACCAAATAGAGCTAGAGCTTGATATTTCAATAATAATAATAATGGTCATGACTCTCCTCGATCTCATGCTTCAATTGACATTTTCTCTGGATTTTTAATTTTTCGTTTTCTTGCCATTTCGCGAATTCAAACTTTTCGTTCTTCTACCATCATCATATTTCAGGTATATCTTATATATATAAAACCTGACCTACGCCAAGAACCTTCATTTTTATAATTGAGGGAATTGATTATATTTAAAAAAATCAATCAATCGAAACTTATATGTCTACTCTGTCTTATTATAACAAAATAATTTTTTTGTTGCTTTCTTATATTTAAATAAGCAAAGTATTCTATTCAAATGCCGCTGCAGTATTGCTACACCAACCGTAGGCGTTGCTTTTATGCACAAAAATATTGATATCAACAAATTTTTTTGGTTTTTCTTCTAAATGCGATTAAGTTAATTCTATTGCGCAGTTAATTCTATAATTTTTAGCCAAATAGCGTTTTAGTTGTGTAAACTGTACCCAAGTGGTATGACTCATT
This sequence comes from Chymomyza procnemis, assembly GCA_035046065.1. Lineage (NCBI taxonomy): Eukaryota > Metazoa > Arthropoda > Insecta > Diptera > Drosophilidae > Chymomyza > Chymomyza procnemis. The sequence continues at coordinate 5,377,117 of JAWNOJ010000026.1, forward strand.
GTAAAAATAATAAAATCGACAAAAGATAACTTAATTCAAAAAGATATGAACATACATTTTGTTAAAGCTGTGAAAAACCTTAAGGTAATTCGTATCTCTAGACACTTTTCATTTCACTTCGGTCAAGTGGCGCGCAGTCGAGTAATGGGCCACAACAACAACAACAACAGCAACAATGGGGAGCAGCGACGTCATTTTGCGTTGGCGGCAGCTAAACGCCAACGACCTGACTGACGCACGTTCAAGGTATTATCTCATAAATGAAAATATATACACAGATACAAAAAGCAAGACACACAGATACAAACACGCACACACAGATACAAACACGCACACACACATGCGTCTGAAAAGCCCTTGCTCGCCATAACAACAACATTCAACACACACACACACACACGCAACAGTTGCAAAGTCATACGGTTGCTGCAACTGGGCGCGGCAAGGGACAAGCGACTTGGCACAACAGTAGCAGCTACAGCGACGCCAGCGCTGCGCCAACTACTACGTCAGCGTTGACAGCGACACTGCACGCTGTGCCTTCCATTGATTTATCGCCATTAAAAATAATAAAATTAAAAATATATATATTTTTTATGTATGAAAAAAAAAAAATTATTACACTGCGAAACGTGAACGATAAGAGAGATGCCACCGACGTTCAGACAAACATAGTTGGTCAGCGATAAAGGGTGTTTTTTATTTTTGGAGAGAATTCAATGCATGCTTTTTGAAAGTGTAGAACTGGAATTATTTTTTTAGTATTTTATTCGACTTTTATTTGATTTTTTTGCTTCATCCAATCCATACTAGCTCATGCACGTGTCCAGCACTAGTTGTAAGACGTTGTATTTTAGTTGTACCACCAAATTAATAATAAATACAAAAATACCCGACTTGTACTTGAAATCGAAATAAAAAGTCGGCTTAAACCAAAACGAACTTATATTCGAAGCACTGCCAATAATCCTAAATTTTACGTCGTATAAAATTCTGTTTCAAATAATTATTATTATTGGCAGATTTGCAAAAAATATCGGTGAAGGAAATTGATTTTTGTATTTATTTCGAACTGGACAGCCAGAGATCTGGGATGATATTTACAAAATTACAGGATTCTTAAATACTTAATTTACTACGTACGATTACGATCAATATTATTTGGAACATTTAATTCCGAAACCAAATTTAGTAGCCATAAATTATAAAATGAGCTTCTAGACTTATACTAACCTATTCTTGCTAGTTTTCCAGTCCATAACTGGTCTCTGCTTACGATCTCTTATGTCCCAGTTCATTACGCGTCACACTGGATCTCGATTGCAGCTTTATTATGATCCACAACTTTTGGTTCATGTCGGTATTTATTCAGCGGAGGAGATATTTTGTCTATTGGTATTAGGATTTGCCGCGCAAAACATTTATGATAGTCCCCACCCATATGATTTCATTATCTCTGTGTACCTCGATTGCGTTGTATGTATTCATCATGCATAAATTTAGCATTTTATTTTGTCAGTTAATATTATAATTGTTATTGTGAATGATATAACAGCTATAGTCTCTGTCTTGGACGTTTGCCATACTAAAAGCGATTTTCTATTAAATAAATGATTTTGCTTACCTTAGTATGAAGTATCGAAAAAGTTTGGATGTAGAACTTTAGGCAATGTTTCAATTCTATGCACGAATTTGGGGCTTAGAAGCGAGTGCACTACCACCACGTTACCGAGGATCACTATCTGAGACCCACTCACCGAGGCCATTTACCAGTTAGTAGCAGTTTATTCGCCCAAGAACCAGCTTCAGTTAAGGTAGCTGCATACCTAGTCTGAATTATAATCAGTGGCAAAGAGTATTATCTGACTCATGGGGGATTTTCTGTTAGTCCGTAAGCAGTCATTAAATTTTTTGCTGTCATGTCAACAATTTCGAAAAAAATTTTATAAGCTTAAAAAAATTCAGTCACTAAATAACACCCTTCTCATTTGTGCAAAATTTAACAACTTATTTCAAGAAAACCATCACGCAATAAATGCTCGTAAAAAAACGCCCTTTTCACCTCTTGAAAATTTCTGTCAAAATAGAATAAGCGCCAATTAGGCTTCGCTTCAAAAAGAACACCCTATAACGCAACGTACGCATTTTCGTACGATCGGCTCGCGCTGCTGTTGTCGCTCTTATCTGTGGCACACTCACACAAACACACACACACACACACACACTGAGTGACACTCACATAGATACACAGAGCATGCTTTTGTTTACTTTTCAGCAGCAACATCAGCAACAACAACTCATTTTCGTTGCCACACAAAAAGTTATTGAGACATTCGACATTTTGCACAACATCTTTATTGTTGCACATTCGACAACAAGAACAAATACATAATATACTCAATGTACATAAGGCGCGCACACACACACATATATATTATATATATAGCGACTCTATAATGAGCATTCGCACAACCTTCCTGCAGTTTTTTATTATTCTTTTTTCGTAATAAAAAACTGATAATTGTTTAATCAATTTTACTCGATTTTTGCGTATTAATATGATTTTATTGCATTTTCTTAGATTTAATATTTATTGCAATAATTGCAGCCCTTATCTCATGCTGCTTGCATTATATTTTATTTTATTTTTAATTTCAACTTTGCAACTTAGTGGCGGTAATCTGGCAAAGTTTAGTCATGTTGGTGGGACTTAGTAGCCTGTTGAAATCGCAGCCAAGATATCTTGTGTAAGACGCACATAGATGATGAGATCATCTTTTATTTTGAGGACAAGTGTGAGCAGTGCGATAAGTGTTATGAAGATTAGTTTGGTTAGAAGATTTTTAGCTTAGCAAAAGTGTGTAGCGAACTTATTTTAGGAGAGTTGGAAGATGCGGCAGCAAAGAATACTTATGCGCCTAGAATTTTATCAGAAGAAGCTGACGGCTCATATTTGCATATGAAATTAAGAAAAATCTAGTGCAATATCGTATTTTGATATATCAAACTTAGGATGGCAAAGTGCGCGCTTGTATCGATGAACTCATAAGCTTTGTGAACAGTTTTGGCCATGTGACTAGCGCGAAAAAATATAATTCTGGTTAGGAGATGTTTATCTTACGGCCCATATTTCAATATCAGATTTTGGAAGAACTGCTGCCATATCGAATTTAGATATATCAATCTTACTTGAAGATGCAGAAAGTGCACGCCGAATTCGATGAATTAATATTTATGGACTTATTTGTCAAAAATTACTCATACGCCGAGTGAAACGTTTTGGCTATGTGACCAGCGTGAAAAATTATAAAAAGTTAATTTTAGTAAGATTTTTCGCTTATTAAAAATTTGCAGTGATTTTATTTCAGGAGCAGTGGGAAATTAGGCAGCAAGAAATACTTATGTGCATAGAAATTTAAGAAAAGATATTTCTGAATATTATGTATTGCTCGGGAGCACGCGCGGCGTGTATGTATTGCTATAATTTTTATCCTGACGCTACTTTGTTTCCTTTCTCGCTTTGCCTTTCACATAGTAGCACTTAATGAGCCTACGAAATTCGTCAAACAACTTAATATACATCAATAAAATATTGCATGTGTCTTTTGAAGTATGAGACGTAAGGCCCGGAATGTTTGTAATTTTTCTACTCTTTCCAAAATAAATAAATCTGTCTATCATAAAGATTAAAGGAATAGCCATTAGGCGATTTTTGCAAAAAATGCATCCCATATTTACCTAACGATACCCAAAGTATAGGCTTTATTCTGTGCGCCTAGTAAACACTTTTCTAAGGGAATTCCCAGTTTTCTTGCGATTATTATACAATAAAACGGGCTGTTTAGATTATGAAAGCCGTGAAAAAATTCCCCAAAAATAAAATAATGTTAAATATAAAATATAATAAAAATACAAAAATAAAACAGGTTCTCCAGTTCGTCTAGCAGCCCTGAGCTTGAAGTTTTTGCGTTAAAATTTTTGTCAAAAATAATATTTACCATAGAAATGCTGCATATCAGTAAACTTCGAAAAACAAGATACTTGACGGAATAAAATAATTATTTATATCTAGACGGAATACGACATTAGGACTGCTCTCTCTACATTTTTTTATCAACAGTTCCAAGAGTCTATGGGATTTTTTGATGAAAATTGCCAAAATTCGCTAGCTTTAAGACAAAAATATGGCATATTTGCCAGCTTAAGGCTTCATACCTCTATTTCTATTCCTAGTCGTATTACGTATAAGCAGCATTGGTAACTTCAGCTTTGACAATTAAACCAAAAATATTATTTGTTTTCTGATGAGCCGCAATAATACAGCGTAGGCCATTTGAAGTTCAAGCAACTTGCATTCCAAAGACAGTAACACAAACAAAAAAGCATCCGGAAAAATATTAAAGGTAACTTGCCGAAGAATATGGTTACGCACTCATTGCTAAAGTACTTTATTTAAAATAAAAATTGTGGATTCCGAAAGAAATATGATAGTATACAAGTTTGAAGAATATGCAACAAATACTGCAAAGCTAATTGGAAAATATAGGGCAAAGCAGCTTACTCCTGCACCAACCAATTTTTCCACATGTTCAATCAGTAATCATAGGCGAAACGTTGATGAAAGCTTCGACAGAAACAAGAATTATACAATGTTTTGAGCTATATATACATGTAAAATATCATCATCACGGGACTACAAGGATATTTTTAATATATAATAATTTAATAAAAAACAAAAAAAATTTTGGATAGCTCAGCAGGCAGAGATATAAAAATTAACTTAAAATGTTGAATTGATTTGCATCGGAAAACTGATTCAATGAGTATATTTGAAGCTAATATTCTACGGGTAGGTCATTTTATGAGAAAGCATTTATTTCTGATATCCTTACTTGTGCAAGGACTAATTTAGCTGCTCTGTCACTTAAATCGTTTCGTTCAACACCTGAATGTTTGCGAATCCACAATAGCTACATTTTTGAAGACAAAGTTTTCAAAAGATACTCAGATGAAAGCCAGGAAGGCTTCGAATAACATTTGGGTCGCTTTTAGTGAGGATTTTTTATTTTCCCCTCGATTGTGGTCAGTGCAATGTTCCGACCTTCCGATTTAGCGGCGAGTACGCTACCACTTATGCTGCCGAGGTATGCCCTGTATGACTCAAATATTTCAAAGGATAGAAATATTAGAAACTGTCTCACTTGTCGATATACATCCGCTCCATTCCGTTGCTTTTCACGTAGCGCACGCTGAAATAAATCACTGGTACAGCTTAGGCCGTGAATCTAAGGAATGCTATCATTGAATCTGAAGCAAAAAAATAAATAAATCTGTGTACATTTCTCGAAAATTACGTATACGTTAATTTGCAATGGAATCATTGCTCTTCCCATCTGCTTTTAATTCTTTGGTAAATAAGTTTTTCACACTCTGCCCAAATCCCAAATTGTATATCTTAACTGACTTGAGATATAATCTACAACTTTATCATTTATTTTATCTTAGAATCTAAGTAAAAGCTATCCACTATCTAGACTCTTTGAGTCGCTACAAAAAGTCATATTACGCATACGCAGCATAGGTCAGTCAGTTGAGTAGCATTTCAACTTTTGCGTTTTTCTTCCGTGTTGCGAATAACGAGTAGCTGACAACAACAACAACATCGACTGACAACAACAACAACGGGCAACAAGTTGTCGCCGTCTGTCCCGGCAAGTTTACCGTTTTGTCGCCATTTTGGTCAAATTTCAAGGTAAACTTGTCTGCTTCCAACTGCTCAGTTTCAATTATTTATACAATTTACTCTAGAACATAGTTTTGAACATTTATTTATTTTTTTTTTGTTCAATACATATTCCACATGATTTGTGGCATTTGATTTGAGCGGAATTTTTCGTAGCAATTTTTCTTTTTCGAAACGCAAATCGAAATGCGCTTAATCGCCAGCGACTGGCCCCACCGTCGGCACTACAACACATCCAACCAACCAAGTGCGTTGTCAACCTTGAGTTAAGAGTTAGAAATTATAGACTTGAGCTGCTTGTCTGTAAATATGCGAGAATTGTTGAAATTTATAGCACACGATTTGTACATTAGCAATTGTGGATTACAATTTAATCGATACTCTCAATTGGAAGGGTATGTAAGTTATAGCATACAACTTATATTATTTTATTATTTAAGATTTCCATATTCCACTTAAGAAAGGACCCTTAGAACATTAGTTCTAAAGTGAATTAAATCAGGATTCAAAATCATTGCACAATTTTGGGATAAATTATTTTGACAGAAAATAGAATTTTAAAATTATAATTAGTTCTAAAAAAAATGTGTCAAAAAATAGAGTTTAGGGCAAATCCCAAAAAATAAGGTCGATATATTAATAGCTAATATATTATAATTATAGTCTTTCAAAAAACTCCCAAAAAATTCCCTCATATAGATTAGAAAGTGAATATGTTGCGAGCTGAAATTTCATAAATTCAATTTTCTAACTTTTCTGATACTTCTGATACTTCTGACTCTTCTGTCTCTTCTGTCTCTTCTGACTCTTCTGACTCTTCTGACTCTTCTGACTTTCCTGACTTCTGACTTTTCTGGTACTTCTGACTTTTTTGACTCTTCAAACTTTTCTGACTTCTGACTCTTCTGACTCTTCTGACTCTTCTGACTCTTCTGACTCTTCTGACTCTTCTGACTCTTCTGACTTTCCTGACTTCTGACTTTTCTGGTACTTCTGACTTTTCTGGTACTTCTGACTCTTCTGACTTTTTTGACTCTTCAAACTTTTCTGACTTTTCTGACTCTTCTGACTCTTCTGACTCTTCTGACTCTTCTGACTCTTCTGACTCTTCTGACTTTTCTGACTCTTCTGACTCTTCTGACTCTTCTGACTCTTCTGACTCTTCTGACTTTTCTGACTCTTCTGACTCTTCTGACTCTTCTGACTCTTCTGACTCTTCAGACTCTTCAGACTCTTCAGACTCTTCAGACTCTTCTGACTTTCCTGACTTCTGACTTTTCTGGTACTTCTGAGTCTTCTAACTTTTCTGACTCTTCTGACTTTTTTGACTCTTCAAACTTTTCTGACTTTTCTGACTCTTCTGACTCTTCTGACTCTTCTGACTCTTCTGACTCTTCTGACTCTTCTGACTCTTCTGACTTTTCTGACTTCTGACTTTTCTGGTACTTCTGACTCTTCTGACTCTTCTGACTCTTCTGACTCTTCTGACTCTTCTGACTCTTCTGACTTTTCTGACTCTTCTGACTTTTCTGACTTTTCTGACTCTTCTGACTCTTCTGACTTTTCTGACTCTTCTGACTCTTCAGACTCTTCTGACTTTCCTGACTTCTGACTTTTCTGGTACTTCTGAGTCTTCTAACTTTTCTGACTCTTCTGACTTTTTTGACTCTTCAAACTTTTCTGACTCTTCTGACTCTTCTGACTCCTCAGACTCTTCAGACGCTTCTGACTCTTTTCTAATACTTTTTCTGTCTCTGTTCCGACTCTTCTGACCTTTCTAACTCTTCAGACTTTTCAGACTCTTCTTCCTATTCTAACTCTCCTGGCCCTTCTGCCTCTTCCGACTCTTCTGATTACAAGTTATGACAAAAATATGAAATTATTTCAACATTTAAAGTGTACCCAACAGTCGCCCAGTTACTTACACATCATCTCCTTTTGATTTCTACCTTTTGCTCTTAATTAAGCAAAAAAAAAAAAGTAAAAACAAATAAATGAGCTACATATTTACATTTGTCTCGCAGAAAAAAAGGGGAAAAAAATGTCTGAAGGCGATTAAAATTCATGCCAGAGACCAATGTCTAATGCATTTTCAATGTATTTGAACGAAAATTGTGCGCTGAATATTTATCGATTAGTCATCGTCATCGACACTGTCGTCGTCGCCGCTGGTACATATCTCTGTGACTCTCTCTCACTCTCTCTCTCTGTATGTCTGTGTGAGTGTCAAACAAAGACGCTTGCTGGCGGCAGATAAAACGGAAGTACAGTCTGTAATGTCCAGGCAAAGGCAATCGCCACCTACCACAACAACAACGAGAACAAGGACAACCAACAACAATAGAACTCGAAGCAGTTGCAATGCCACAAGTGCCGCAGGCACCACAAAAGAGATTCGTCCAAAGTCCCGAAAAAAGAAAACCGAGTAAATAGCAAGTAAATAGGTAGAGTCGTGTTGGGGTATATAATAAATTTGCGCTGCAACTTGCAGAAAAACTGTTTGAAAATGTGGAAAATAAAAAAGAAAATCTATTTTTATATGACAAAAATGTCTGGACTCGAGTTTCGGCGAAACGCGGTTAACACTAAAGAGTAGATTGTGGCAGTGATGCAGCTCCTTTTACCAAACTAATGGCTTTGTGTACACTATCCCTGGGCAGGGTACTATGTTATAGCTAAGGAAAAGTGTTCAGCATGATACGAGCTTTAAAGTATTTTTACTAATAAAAGATGAAAGATTTTTAGAAGATTTGTAAGAGAACAATCCGTCATTTTTCAATTAGAAATCAAAGATTTGCTTATTGGGTACAAATGCATTAAGGGGAAACCTGAACAAAAAAAAGGTAATTTGATATCGGATCAAATCTTTAATTTATCAAAAATCAAGGTATATTTGAGAAGAAATACGTGCTGAACCCAAGAAAATTGAAAAAATCTCCACAGTTAAGAAAAATAATGGAATTTATCGAATAGAATCAAAATATGTATTTATATTTTGCTAAAGTTTAACTAATAATTTCAACTGCCCGAGAAGCCTTCTGTTTGTTCCTGAATTATCATAAAAATAATGAGGTCAGATGGGGCAACTAATTTTATATAAGATCAACTTATCAAGAGATCAAAATTAAAACTTTGGCACAACTTTTTGAAAGTGAACTACAGGTAATGACTTTTGCTATGATAACAAAGTTAAAAAACAATAGTAGGCCCCATCTTGAAAGACACATTTTGCGTATCTTCGTAGTTCTTTCCTTTAGTTCTTTTCCTTGGAATGCCTCTTGGTGTAACATTAATATTTGCCCGATGACTGTTGTGCTTGTTTAAAAAACTGTTAGGTCAGCCTTGCCCCATCTTTAATGGCAGATTTTAGTAACATTTTGTGCATCTTTCGAATTCCCTTTCGATTTAATAGTGTATCTAAACTGCGCTTCTACATAGTTCTGCCCTTTAGTAAGTCATTTTTCGTAATTTTTTATTTCAACACATTGGTCCAGGGGCTTTCCGTACTCCCCATTTCCATCCCAGCATTTCTCATTTTGTGTATCTTTTATATAGAAAAAGCAGCAAAACAACGAAAAACTATGGTAGAAGCAACACGGCAAACGAAATGCCACAAAAAGTGGCATAAGAATAAAAAGAGTGGATATGGAGTTTAAAATAAATTTTTTTTTTTGTGCAACATGCTGCAGTGTGTGTATGTGTGTGGTGGCAGTTTATAATGGAGTTTTGGGTGTGGCACCAAAGAAAGCGAAAAAAAAGTTGGCAAAAAATGAGTTCAATAAAAATTTTTTGATGCAAATTTTCTATGAAAAATTGTGGCATGTATAAAGTGTACCTGTTGCAAATGCTTTATGGCTGTGGCATGCAACATATGCTGCAAACAAGGCAGACAGCAGTCAAAAAAAAAAAAAAGCAGAGCATGCAACAGAAGCTGCTATGGCACTAACAAGCAACAACAAGTTGCCGTTTGTAGACAACTGTTGCTGCCACCGGGGGGCATAAACGCGAGATCTATGAAGGCAGGCAGGCAGACAGATAGACACTCCCCAAAAAGCAGGAAGAAAACCAAGTGCAGCGCACACAAGTGGCAGGCGGCTAGCTGGTGTGTGTGAGTGTGTGTGTGCTGCCGAAATTTGCCGAAAGTCGAGTGTGGCAAGTGTGGCCAAATATACGTATGTGTGTGTATATGTGTGAGTGGAGTGGAGCGCGCGTGTGGCAACAACGTGCTGCCGGCGGCAACGATGCTTGTTAGAACGTGTGAAAAAGTCTTTGCATACTTTTATGCGTTTGCCAATGTGCCACTTGTTGTGTGTGAGTGTGCGTGCGTGTGTGTGAGTGTGTGTGTTGTGCAACAAGTGTAGACTAGTTTGCAGTCAGTTACTGGCTGCCATTGTTGTTATTGCCAGTGTTGCATAACAATGTTATAAAGTCAAACATAAATGGCTGTGATATGTTTTAATACTCTACAACTCGTGGGGTTAAAGGGTATACAGAGTTCGGGAAAGTAAAGGAAACAGTACAACAAAGTTCAATAGTGCAGTATTACAGATTGATATAGATTATGAAGACTATCAGATTGAAATTCTGATATTCGAAACAGGTAATATGTGTATGAAATCCTTCCAGGTAAAATTGATAAAATTTGTTTAATTAATTAACTTCCCTCGATTAGTACGGAGATTGTTCGGGGAGAAGGCTAAACAAAAGATTTAGCTGCAGCAGTTTCTCTCCAAAAACCGCGTGACTGTACCACTCCCGGTCATCACCAAAGGAAATCCGAAAGCAATTTGCGGTGAAGCAGCCAAATTCTAAGCGAGAATCGGTTTATATCAAAAGATATAAGAAATTTTCAATTAAGGATACTCGGCGTAACTTCAACTACCCATAAACCTTTAAAATAAATCTGAAAGATAGTTTTAAACTGTCGAACTGAGTTCCACCAAAAATCTATAAAACTCTTGCACATAACCTCAAAAGTGACAAAAAACACTTTGGAATTCGAATATCTTACGATCTTAATACTGATCCCATTTTCGCAAAAATGTTCCATTTTGCTACTTCGCCGAATTTCATCACTTCAAGTAGTGCATTCCAAGGTCAGCTACTGCCCAAATTGCTTCCCAAATTTTCATCTATTTCATGCAACTTTTGCTTCTTTTGCCACATTCTTGGCTTTTGTTGTTGCGCTCTACGTCTACAACTACCACTTTTTCTTGTTCTACACATGTTTCTTGACTCTGTCTGCATTACCAAGTTTTTACAAGACCTTTTTTCCTTGAGAAATTTACATATACACAAAAGCATATAATATTTTGTTATTACATGTCTGCGTGGCAGCCTCGCCCGCCTGCTTCTACCGCTCGGATACCCTCGCATTTTTGCAGGTTTTCAAGTTTTCGGTAACACTTTGGCAACATATCCATTTTATAAGTAGTTTTTGCAAGTGTTTTGCAATCTGTCATTTAAGTTGCTTGCAACTTTTTGGCTTTGATAGTTTACAAAGTGTTGACTTTTTGGTTCTTATATACAATGTGTGTCTTGTAATAGTTTTTAATGTCGTGTAAGATTGTGCCCCTTGGGGGTGCAGGGTTTTATAGTAGATATTTTGAACAATGTTGAGGGTAAGTTGTGAGATTTTAACTTTCAGGGGTGAATCTTAAAGGATGCATAGAGATAAAAGCATTTAAGTGCTAAAAATTAAGCCCCCGTTAGTGACTTTGCTTGATACCCCACACCTTTCGACAAATGTTATGATTGGTCAAAAAAATTTGTGATAAAAATCACAGATTTAAAAATCTTTCTCGGATTGCTTTCTAATAAAATCAGCATCATTAAAAAGCCACCTGAATACATTTATGAACACGGTGATAGCACTTCAAGTATAAATTTTTAATCTCTTAGTATACAATCTCACGAAATATAATCCGACTAGCTCTTTTTTTATCTTGAGGTGGCTGTGCAATTTTTCCTTGATGTTTTCCTGTTTCAGACAATCCCAACATCATTTTCTGCTTTTTATTTTCTACATTTTTTTTATCGAATCCAAGGCCCGCTTCTTTTATGTCAATTTCTGCTCCCTATATTTTCGTTTTTTTCAAAACTTTTTTCTAAATTTTACTCGCGAGCATTCTCTTTCATCCTTTTTTTTACATGAATATTTAACTTTTTTTTTTTACCTATTCAATATATTGCAAGTATATCTTATATATAAAAAATCCGCCTTTGGAGCGATGATCATAGTCAAGATGGAATAACTATATTTTTTTTCCAAATTTATCTCATGAATATCTTCGATTCATTTTTTTTCTCAATTTCAACTTGATTCGCGAAATCGAACATCTGATCAATCACGAACAATGCTGCCCAGGACTTGGTCAACATTTTTAGATAAACTTTTTTGTTTATTCATTCAAAATTCATGAAGCATTGTGAATATTTATGAATAATTTTCATGTTATGAATTATTCGTTTTTGTTGAGAATGATTAATTTTAGATTGTCGATTATGGAGCATGAATAATTTTCATTGTTTTAAATAAAATATTATTGATTAATAATAATAGTAACCATATGGTTAAATATATATTATTTTATGTTCCAATTCTTGTGTGTCGATAATGTGCCTTGTTGTTAAAAATTTTTATTTTAATTTTTATTTAAATTTCTCTCTATTATAAAGGGTGTTTTTTTTCGAGGTATAGAACTTTAAGTTGGCGACTACATTCGAGCCAGCCGTGGCGGTCATATGCCAGAAATCATATTTAAAATGTAATTTCAAAAGATTAACTTTCGGATAAATAAAATTCATGTCAATCGAATAATCCAACGTTGTTTCACAGTTCTAAAAAAAACACCTATTATAAAGAATTTTTTTTTTCGGAGCACATGGATTTATATGTTAGAGAGTCAAACATGGTTACCTCGAAAGAAGTTGAATTTGACAAACGATGAAAGAAAAGAACGTCGTTTTGAAATCGAATTAAAAGTAATATGAATTAAATATATTCAGAAAAAAAAATAGTATGAATCAAATAAAGCGAAGTTACTACGAAAAACTTTAGTAAATTCTGAAAAAGAAAAGGAGCCAAAGGTTTGGGGGTAAACATGCGAAGTAAGCAGGAGGCAAAGCCTCCCAGTTTAATAAAATTATGAAATAGATTTATTTGTCTTCAAGAAGACACTTATCAGAGCAGTTTTTTTTTTAAAGCTGAAGTTCGAGAAAGACGTTCTTAAGTAGTGTTTGGACACATGAAAATGTACATTTAAAATATTTGCTACATTTTTTTTACATTACCAAATTATTTTTGATGTAATTTTCTTATAATTATTATTTTTATTTATTAAAATGTTTTGAACAATTGATTTACTAGGATTTTTGGGAATTCTGTAACTAACGGAGGCCACTGTTTAGTAATGAAATACATTTGTTTATAACTTTTTTCCACTAAGTATCACACTGATCTATGTGAGATCCACGCTGTCACTGGGGGCCTGCTGGCTTAACTTAATATCTTTTTTAAGATGTAATGATTACAAGTTGTTAGGCACTTTGCGCCATAAGCACTTTTTGCCTTATGAAAATATACTGCTAAATTATATGGAATTATAAGAACTAGAATTTTCAATGTGCGAAAAACGCTTATTCGGCGGAGTTATGATTGTTCGCAAAGTAAGACAGCAGAGTATTATCGTAATTATACTCCAATACAATTAGTGCTGGAGTTTTAAAAATAAGATGTATTTTTATTGTGTGTGTCAATTATTTAAGTTTTCTTTCAGTTTTCGAACATATTGTGAGTAAAATATTACCAAATTTTCAATATAAAGTAGCACTGGGTATATTTTTTTATAAAAACTAAAATTCGTTTTAATTTATAATCTTACAACAACTGCAACAATTGTATTTTCAATTCTATTTTCACTTTTTTTTGTTACAATTATTTTTTATATTTAAAAAACGTAAACTAAAAAATGCTAAAGCTCACACAAACACTCACCCAATTTGTCGCATAATGAATCAGCAGCTGTTAGTGTCTATAGTTTTGTGAATTTTTAAATTTAATTAAGCATTACACAGCGTTTTCTGCTCGAACATATGCCAAGTCACAGGCAATTATCTAAATGTATCGATAACACAAACAATATGCAAATGTCTGCCAGTAGGTCGGTCTTGCGATGTCTGAAGAACGTATATCTTATTTTGACGTTTATTTTTCTAATTAAACACACCGAAAATTAACTTGTTCATGACAAAGTAGCACAAACGCTTTTGATTACAATTATTTCTTACTCGAAATAAACCGGAAGTGCAGTGCACACAAAATGGCAGCAGCTGGCGCACAAAAAAGTACACAATACTTTTGTTGTCATGCAACAAATGACACTTGAACAACAAAACACACACACACACAAAGCGACAACAAACAAACCATAACACACACACACACAGTCAGACGGCACAACACGGCGTATGAGTGCTGAGTGGCAAGGTTCTCAAAGTGTTGCAGCGGGCGCGCAACAGTTGGCGCCAATTGTTGCTTCAATCAACACTCAACAAACACAACAATCAAAATGGCAGCTGCCACAGAACAGTTAGACGCCACTTTGGCGTTAACCATTCAAAAATTTACACAATTAACTTGCCGCGCAGGTGGCGTTCAAGAGGCAGTAGGATGCTGTTGCTGCTGCTGCTGCTGCTGCTTGGTATTGCCGAAAACTAGTTGTCGTCCTGTTGGTGGCTGCTGCCAAACTCACTTGTTGCACAATGCGCACAAAATGCCGCTGCCAACATGCAGCACAAAAATAGTTGTGCAGTCGACGTCTGACGTTGACGCTGACTGCAGCAGTGCTGCCAGCTCTACTACAACTACACAAATTCGACAAAAATGTCAGTAGACAAGCCAAACTATAAGCACACTGGAGGTATGGGTTAGGGGGGTGTATGTGTGGTTGGGGTGAGGAAGAGCAGCAGCTAGCCCTGCCTAGCCAGCCAACCGAGTGCAGCCAAATGTTGCTGCAAAACTCAAACCAGCCAAAAGCTAGGCAACAGCAACAACAACAACAGCAACACTCAAAACACACACACACACACAGCACAGAGAGTGAGCAAAAACTACCAAAAGCGCACACGAAAGACTGTGGGGTTGGGGGTTGGGGGTGCGATAGCAGCAGTAGGAGGCGAGCTGGCAAAGGCAACGACGTCAACGACGAAACTTTTTTTGAGCACACGAAACTTTTTCAGCACAAAATAAAATGCAGCAAAGTGTGGCAGGAGTGCGAGGGTGGAGGGTGGGTGGGTTCTGCATGAGGCGGCCAAAGAGAGAGCAAAGCATTTCCGTTATTTTTTTGCGCCATTTTGTTTTTTGTATGTTTTGCTGTTTGCTGCCCACACTCACACACACGCACACTCACACTCACATACATACCGCAGACATACAACAGCTAAGCGCCATTTTTTTTCTTTGCGTTGCATTTTGCCCAATGTCCTTAGCGCCATATTGGCGCGTTCGTTGGCTGCATGCTGTCGACGTTAGCGTCTGCGTTGGCGTCGCTGCTAGCGCCACTTTTTGTTGTTGTTGTGTTTTAGTTGTTGTTGTTTTGCTTGTTATTGTTGTTGTTGGAGTGCATTTTTCAAGCCTTTTGCAATATATAGCCTGCAATAGTTTTCACCTGCGGCTAAGGCGCCACACGCGCCGCAAGTAATAAAAAAAGCACAACAACAACTAATAGTGGCGCCCAAAGGCAGCCACCCAAAAAATCTATTTTCCAATTTGAGTGCAGCACACAGCAAACGCAAGACAGAGAGCGAGCGAGTGAGTGAGAGAGAGAGAGCGCGCGCGTGCAAGCAACGTGCATGCAACAAAACTAAACCCGGCTGCCGCATGCCCACTTGTAGCGCTTCCATCACACACACACACGCACACACACACACACACACATACCAAGCAGGGCCACACAAAAACGAGCGCACGAATTTGAGCCACCAAACTTGGGCAGCGTCCTTGCCGTGCGCCCCACGTTGGGCGCAAGCAACAAAACCAACCAACACTCACACTCACACACACGAAGGACGATTGCGGCAGTTTCTTCGTGCAGCGTCGTCAAGCATTGTCGGCCACACACACACGCACACACACACACACACACACACATAAAAAAAGCATGCAACAAGAAAAAAAAAAGCAACGCAAAAGCGTAGAGCTCGTAAAAATGTAACCTAAAAACCGCCAGAAAAAAATGTGCGCTCTATGCATGTGTATGCGTGTGCGTGTGTGTGTGTGTGCAACAACTACAGCGAATTTTTCGCAGCAGCATAAAAGGAAGCAACGAAAATGCAAAAAAAAATAAAGGATATAATACATATATATATATATATATATTGTACATATATAGTTATATGTAGTGACTATGTGCAGAGCGTGCGCTTGGAAAGTAGGTGGAGTGCTTATTGCGTAGCCACAGTACTTGGGGGGTGGCAGGCTAGTGTTCCTAGGACACCTCACACACACACACACACACACACAGACTACCCAACGTCGCTTGTTGCATCCTTCAGCTGGCGCAGCGCATAAAAATTCCTTCTTACAACAAGCAAACTAGTTGATGACGCAGCGACGCTGGCAACGTGCAACGTCTTTGGCTGCTGCTGCTTCTTCCTTGCCTCGGCTGCTTGTTGTTGTTGTTTTTATCGAAAGATGCGTTTTGTGGAGCGTCCAATGTACTAGACGCCTGCCAGCTGTATATGTCTGTGTGTAGTAATACTAGTACAGTGGTGTGTGTGGGTGTGAGTGTGTGTGTGTGTGCAGCCCACAATATTACCCAACACCTGCTGCTTCGTTTGACACACACCACACACACAGGGACACCTACACTCCAACACTTTCACACCAATGTAGAGCGCCAAATAGTTTGCTCTCGCTTGCACGTTTATGAATTTGTTGTTGTTGTTTTTTCCAGCTCCTGTTGCTTCAATTCGTTGTTGTTGTTGTTGTATATAGTCCTGGGTCTTTATATTTTTCGTAATGCTTTTAAAAAGTTATATTTATAAACAAAAAAAAATAAGGCGAGAAAAAAAGCAACAAAGAGCATAATGCAAACAAAGCTCGCGACAGTATTGTGTAAGGATAGTTTTGGTGCGGCAGGACTAAAGCTAGGTAGCAGTTTTTTAATAAAATTAAGCAATTCTTAAGAAAATGGAAAACAATGGGCTTAGTTCCGAATGGACGCGGTTATTCGTGGAAAAGTAACTAATAAAGAGAAGCAAAAGAGACATAGAAACAAAGACTGATTCCTATTTATACTCTGATATATAATATTAAATTTTTTTAAGAGGGATATTGAGAGAAACCTTAATATTTACCAAATGGGATGCTATGAAAATTTGAAATTTAAAAAAAAGACTACTTTTGAAAGTAGCAAGTTCCACTCAAGCTAAAATCTTAAATCTAAGAAGCATTTTATTGAGACTGTAGTATTAAGGCAACGACCAACGAACCAGTCAACGCATTTGGCATTCAGCGTTCAACCAAAAGTAGGTTGAAGTGAAAAGTTGTTGGCAGTTTTTTTTTTTTTTTTGGAACCCTCCCAAAACAAGTGATTTGCTGAAATACGAAATACAAGCTGATTTTGCGAATTAATCGAATAATGTAAATAAGCCTAGGTTTTTACAGAATTACTCTACCGATCCCCCTTTTCACCTCTTCCGATTGGCTTATGTGCCTTCTGAAGTCTGACATTCATTCTCAGCATTTTTCTTAGGCATGCAGATTCTGAACCGCTCTAGCCTTTTTGAAATTTTTGTGTTACTAATAAATGAAAATTAAATTAATAAAATCAACATCAAATAATTTTCGAAAATAAGCGATTTTTTAAAATACGTACAATTTAAGAAAACATATATACTGAAGGTTAAAGTTCTTTAAAATATTTCTATAAATTCTGCAAAAATTATATAAAAAATTAGTTAAATGTTATTATTTTAATTCCTGTTTAAGTAAATTTTTAAAATAAATAAAGTTGCACTGCCGCAAATTATTAAAGAATATATTTCCAATTATTTAAAGAAATTAAGTAAATATTGTAAGGTCTAAGGCAACTTTTGTTTTTTTTTTGAAACTGTTCCGTGATTCTCTGTCTTCTCTAAATGAATTGGGAAATAAATAATTTAGTATTTTTAATAATTACAAATAAATTTGTATTTCTATTTTTAATTCTATAACTTTAACAATACTTTTTCAACAACTAAGAATAACCAACAAAAAACCTGTGTCCTCTAATGTCCTCTTCTATTATATTCTGGCACTTAAGATACATACCTTATTGCTAAAACCTTTTCTTTGAATTAAAAATATAATTTTCTAACAACTTTTTATGTTTTAATTAAACATATAATCATAGTATTTGCATTAATTTACCTATCCATACAATTTGCAACTTGAAACTATGATTCTAAAATTGACAGAAAAAAGAACTGTTCGGGTAGATCAAATTAATAGGTTTGCACTACATTAGCCATGTACGGATTCCCATTTTTTCCCCTATTCTTCTCTTAAAATCCACTCGGAATTGGTAAAGCAATATTGTACCGCCAAATAATAGTCACAAATAAATCGCCAAAACCCGAAGTCGGCAGCTCTGGGTATTCGAACGTCAATAGATTTATTTTTTGCCAAACAACTACTATTTTCATTTTGATAAAAACTTCGTGAAATCTATATTTGATATTTCATTTACTTCACAATAAAGTGAATAATTTCTTTTCAAGTTTAGTTATCTCTTTTTTAGGCTTGCTAACTATCGTTAATCGATTTATATGCAAATAAATACTTTACTTAAAAAGTGTCCAAAAACCTTAATTTATTGAAGTACTCAGCCAAGTCTTTTAACATTTGGTGATTCCAAGAGTCTTCCGTTTTCACATTTTCAAGTGTATAGTCGGCTTTTTTCGGCTTAAGGGACCCCATAATTAATTGTCTGACACGCCTAGTTTTTTGCATATACGCTATTAATATCCTCCTACCGTTCCCACAATAAATTCAATATTTTCACTTTTGTTTTTGTTTTTAGTTTTTTCGGCTTAAGAATCCCCCCCAATATTAAGTAACCCATAATTAATTGTCTGACACGCCTACTTTTTGCATATACGCCATTCACACACTCCTACCATGCCTACAACTAATACGATATATTAACTTGTGTCCTGTAGCCTTCTAAAAACTCACAGCTTTCCAATCGTTCTACAAGTGGAATCCACAAGTGGTATATCCCATTACAATCCAACCCAACGCCACCACTGATTGAGCCATCACCCAGCACAGGCAGCCAGTCAGCTAGGACACTCGCAAGAAAAGCATGCCACCCAACTAGGGCCGCCTCCCCCCTCAAATCCCAAACCAAGCGCAAACGCCTGCACAGACCCAAACCAAACACGTCTCTAACCCTAACCCAAGCGAGTGGCGTCTTCTTCGATCAACCAAAAAGCCGAACGTAGAACTTTGGGTGGCACAAAATATACGAAAATAATAATAAAAAAAAAAAATAGAAAACACCAAACGAAACGAAAACACGAAAAGAAAAATTTCGTCGTTCGTACCAAATGCAGAGGAGACGCAGTACATGTGTGTGGGTGTGCAGGAGTGTGTGTATGACTGTGTGTGTGTGTGTGTGTGTGCTTGAACGGAGGACACGAAAATCGGCCACAAAAACAGTTGAGAAAACGCTGAAGCGTTGCAGTCTGTTTGGTTGAGGGCACGGGCGCGGGCACAACTGACAAACTTTACACACACATTCGGCTGCCTTTTCGGCTTTCGGCAGTGCATTCGGCAAAATGGCAGACATCGTCTGCATTTTTATATTGTGTTGGATATAATTCGTAGGGACGACGACGTCGTTTTTGCCGTTATTTTCGTTGTGTGCGCTGCTCGTGTGCGTGTGCGAGTGTGTGTGTGTGTGCGTGCGCTTAAGTGCGCTTCGTTATCTCGTAGAGCACTTCGTTTTGGGCACACACACACGCACACACACACATACAGCTAAAACTAACCCAGACCAGCCAAAAGCCAGACACCGCTTTTTTTTACACTCTGGTCACATTTTTTTTTCAAGCTGCTGCCGAGTAAAACGAAACTTGGCAATCCCCCTTCCCCTCCCCCAGCCACACCAAACCGAGAACGCAACGACAAAAATTGTAGCTGGAAAAATGCGACTGCTGGTTTGGGTGCAACTCTGCCACATGGTAGTTGTTGCTGCAGTGTCGCCAGCGACGACGGCATTGGAAGCGTTATAGCAGCTGGTGTGTTGGTGTGCGGGAATGTCAACTAGAAACAAGGACGATAAGCATTATGGAGCGCATTGAGGAAGTAATTGAGTGCACGAGACACAGCAGCGGGCAAGGACGAGGCGTATAGTAAACGGCGGTTGGGACTTGCCTAGGGTTGCCGAGCTTAGCAAAAAAAAAATTACAACAAAAAAATACTTATAAAATTGTAACAACAACAAAAGGCATTTAACATTTTAATGCAGCCGACGTGGAGTGAGTGTTGGGGTTGGTCCTGGTACACGGCTTGCCAACAACGTCAACGTGCTAAACGTGCTCAAAAACCGAAATGAGTGTCACACAGACACACAGACACGGAGCGACTCAGCCGTTACAGGTAAGTTGGTCTGTGCCGAGTGGGTCGGGTTTAATCTGGACAAAGTTAAAAAAAAAAAAATTGCAATTTATGTTAATTTTTCTTGCTGTTTGCTTTAGACAGCAGGCGCCATGCAGGACTTTGGACTAGCGCCAGTCAGCAGCACTTGGGCATTTGTTTATTTTAGTCCACCCAGTGAGTACTCCCTTTTTTTTTGCATTTCGCTTCATGCTATGTACTAGCGCACGTAAAGGAGCAGCACAAGTACGAGCACGACTCTTGCCATATGGTGACTCTACATTGAGCTGGACACTTGCAGCTTATGTTAATTAGTGGCTGGGCTAGGCTCATCCCAGTGCCAATTTCTATAGACAATTTAAGCGCGCTCTCTAACGCTCTCGCCATCTCTTCATGTACTGCAGCCCAAATCCCATTTACACTCATGCACAAATCCAACAAATATAAGCAACTAAGCTGGAAGAGAGCGAAAAAAAATGGGAAACAAATTTTTTTT
Organism: Chymomyza procnemis; assembly: GCA_035046065.1. Lineage (NCBI taxonomy): Eukaryota > Metazoa > Arthropoda > Insecta > Diptera > Drosophilidae > Chymomyza > Chymomyza procnemis. Next base: position 5,398,000 of record JAWNOJ010000026.1, read on the forward strand.
TTTTTTTTGCACCTAAAGTCAAGGCATTTTTTTCATTTTAAATAAAAAATGGAGTAAGAAGTTTTGCCTGGAAGCATTGTCAGCAAAAGAAGCTGGAAAAGCACGTCGTAGTTTGGTACGTAAAAAATAAACCCATTATATATATATATATATATATATATATAGATATATAGAGATATCTGGCGAGCGACAGAGAGAGAGAGAGAGAGCGCGCAGCGGCGGCTTATATAGCCTGCGCTTCCTTCGCTTTTTTTTGCTGTAGTAGTTTGCTCAGGCAACACAAAATTATTGAGCTTATTGGGATTTGCTTTATGCGCCATATTCGAGTTGATTTTTAATTGGATTTGGATGAACCCTTTTTTTTGCCTTAATATAAAGTGTGGCTATTAAATGGCAGTTTTTTTGTGACAATTTTTACAGCGCCAAATGGCAGGATAATAAACACGAAATGGAGTCGCGTTTTTTTGCAAACACTTACATAGTTACATTTAAAAAGTGGCAGCTATCAGTTGAATTCCTAATAAAAAACGTGTACGGAAACAACTTTTGTGCCAGACTGTACCTAAAAAGCGTATTAAAAAGCCGGGCTAAATTGGGTGAATAACAGCAACCCTTCTCGGAAGGTAAGAAAAGCATATGGTGAGTCATCTAGAATTTATTTTTAAAATTACTTCCTATCGAAACAGCGTTTCATTCCAATACAAATGTATAAGCAGCACCAGCTATCGCATGTGAATGAACTATATGATGACATAGATATCGCCCGGCACTTTACAGCACAACGGCTCGACCATTTGGGTATATATCTTCATCCAAAGCTTTTTCAAACTTTGACAAAGAACTTTGGCAAAGGTAAACGGGAACAACCTAGGATCAAATGGAAAGACTAAGCGGATGGAGACCTGTTGCAGCTGTATGGTCCACGATGACATATATGCCATCCAGCATATTACGACCATGTCGTGGGTATGCATTTTCATCTTTGATGAAGGCAAAGACCGACGACGCAGTAATACGAACGGGGACAACCTAAAATCAGATGGAAAGATCAAGTGGATTGGGACTTATTTTTACTAAAAACTCGACGATAATAGAGATGACGACATCCAGCGTATTACGACACAACACCTGCACTGGTTTGGCCTAAAGCGTATGCTTTAGGAAGGTTCAGCTAACAAATTCAAGGATGCGAAAGCCGACTTAGAAAGATGCAGGGGACGAGCTGGACTCACATGGAAACATTTAATGAAGTAGGATTAATCTTCTCTGGAATCTCTAAAATGGCGTGGGAGCGAGAAAAGCGTAGCATAGTGGTGCAATTATGTGCAGTTGACTATTAAAATTAAGAAATATTAAATTTGAACGAGAAAAATATAATGCGTATTCCTAATGTGTGAATTTTTTTATATAATGTTGTACAACTAGGGCGGGCTGAGAACTTGGATTTGCAATGTAAATGATACATGACCAAGTTCGGAGTTTCATGGGGGGTTCGTGATTGCTTAAAAATGCTCGAATTGGCGCATCAAGATGAGTTCAGATAGAGTAAAGGAAATGAATTAAATAGACTGCTCATAGGATAGGAAATCGTTAAGGTTATTACACTGAAAGCATAAGATGCGAAAAAAATCGTGCAATGTCTAATTATATCTACAAATTGGTAGTAAAACTTTGTTCAGAAAATGAAACCTAGTAAGAGCTTATGCAAAAAATAACACGTCATGCCATGTTCTACGATCATTAATCTACAAGAATAGAACAGCAATAAAAAGTTCGTATCCCAATTTAAACCCCAAAGAACAAAAATTACAAATTTCTTATTGAGAGCTCCAAACACAGGATCAATATTCTAGAATTCAACGGACATGTGAATCAAATGAAACTCTCTTTTTGTAGATAACTATCGATTTGAAATAAGAACGAATTATAGGGTTTTCCATTTAAAACTTATCGAAAATAAGTGTGACCAGATTTGATTTGCATGTTATATTTCAAAAATGCTAAAAGCTGATTTGCATAGATATATACTCGGAACGAAAATTTCGATTGAATATTTATTTCAAAATAAAGTTTGTTTTATATGCCATTATGATCACTTAGGGCTTCCTTGCAGACCTTGAACCAGAACAGGTAATTTCCGATGCCTTTGCGGCACATCTGGGGCGCCAATCTTGGCCATAACTTCACGAATATTGTCTTTCTAATGTTCAAGATTTTGTGGACGTGTGTTTTCTTATGGGACGATTAGATTTTCCGATTGGAAAAGACGCGCGCAAAGCTGGGCGATTGGCTTTAAATCGGCTGTAATACGATAAAAGGCAGTCAAGCCAAATAAAGGTAAGTAAAAACTTAAAATAGCTAATACATTTCGAAGGCAATTTTTAAGAAATATAAATTCCTGATAGTGTTGTTACTGAAGTAGAAGTAAATTCCAGCAATGAAAGTATTTTATATTTTTTCAATTGTTTATAAATAAAATAACTTAATCATTGCTAATCATCTGCTGTCGAATAAGATATCATTGGAAGTAAATTAATTGTGCGATGATTATGACGCATCAATGCCGTAGATCAAAAGTTATATGCATTTCTGTATCGTTGTGGTTAAATTTCGCAGAATCTGACTAAAAGCTTTCGCTTTCGTTTGTCGCAGCTCATCTCCACTTAGAACTATTGCATGCCCAAACTTACCGACAATTTGCAGCATATCCTTGGACCATTTGGCTAGCTCACGTTTGATCAGCTGCCGTTCCTGCAAACATCTGGCAAAGGAACACTCGGCCATTTTGTTTTTTGTAAATTTTTAGCAACAATATACACTCACACACATACAACAACACGCTCGTGCGTGTCGCCGCTACGTTTGACAGTTTTGCCAGCAATGCGGAAATGACTTTTTGTCGCAACTGTACCTGCAAGCAAAACGAAAAAAATAAATTAGAAATTGCGATTAATTTATTTAATATATATTAGATGGCGTGTATGTGTGTGTGTGCATGTGTGTATAAAATTTCATATATTCGCTGGTTTAATTTTTTGTTTTTGTTTTTGAGTCAGTTGAAAAATTATTAAACAAGTTTTATTCAAGGTTAGAGCGCGCGAAAACACAAAACCTGTTGCATTTTTTTTAATGCTGAAAATTTTTGCTCTTGTTGTTGTAGTTGCTGTTGTTGTTGTTGCATTCTTGCCCAGCCAGCGGCAGCTCGTTGTTGTTTTTGTAAAAAAATATTTATTATTTTTTTTTTATTTTTTAAGTTGTGGTTACGCCGTAATTGTTGGGGCTTTTACTATTCGGGCAGCTACCAGTTTTTGATATTTCCTAGTTACACATAGACAACTTTTTTTATTTTAATTTTTTTTTTTTAGATATTTTGTTTTTGTATTTCTACGATATTTATATTTACTGTCCACATTACTATATTAATTTATTCTAATGCCGTCAAGCGTTGTCGTCGCCGTCGCCATCGTCGTCGTCGTTGTCGGTGTCGTTCTCGATTTTGTCGTTGTTGCACTTTTAGTTTGCATTAATTTAATTTTTTTCTATTAAAAAGTCGTAAATTCAAAAAACGTGTTGGTTTTTGTTGTTATTTTTTTCCATTTTTACCATTTTGTACAATTCTATATATGAGCGCTTATTTATTGCTTTACTAATTTTATTTAAATTTTCTCGAGTAATTTCAAGTCGTTTTGTGTTTAATTAATTTTCTAAGCACAAATTTCCAGTTTGGAATTGGCTTGTTGGATATAGTTGGGGATAGTTCTATACATCGCAAAATAATTGCTTGAGTGTTTCTGTTTAGGCGGTAATTTTTTGTACTCATGGCAGCCGTTTTTTTGGTTTTTTGTGCCTTGAATGACTTTGGAAATATAGAAATTTGTGGTTTTTGCTTACAACTTATAGCTTATCGAAAACTGATAATCGCAAGGAAACGATTTCATCACGCAAATAGAACGAGTCATCATAATTAAGATTCATAGAAAAATATTAGTAAAAAATATTATCCATTTTTATTTGAAATATGAAAAAAAAGTCGTTCAAATTTCTGCAGTTTTTTTTTTTGAACTAGTTACCTTGATTCTATAGAAATAAATATAATAGTTGAAAAAGCATTTTTGATGTCCTCTGGCCCTAAGATTTAATTTAAAAAAAGTCAATTTTCTTGAAATAGAAACAATAATTAAGTTTATAGCAAAAAATTGAGTAAAGTAATCTATTTAAAGATTTTAGAAGCTTCTTACGCGGCTTAGAAGAAAGAAATAAAAAATAAACAACAAGAAGCTATTTCAAAGGTTACCTGCTTCCCGGAAACTAAAAATGCCGCTCTAATTATTATGCACAAAGCAACCAAACGCCTAAAACTCAAATCAGCTCAATCTTAATTTAAAGTGCTCCTTTTCTTTTATTTTTATATTAAACTAAATTATGGCTAAATGGGTAACCATAATAGCTGAAACCGGCAGCAACTGTACGCAAGCCTGCCAACCTAACCAAAAACAAAAAAAAAAAACAAAAGAAAGAAAAAACAAAAAAATTTCCGCGAAATTCTTGCAGCGCTAATAATGATAAATTTGAAAATTATAATAAATTTTCTCAGCCTCGAATATAAACAATAACCAAACTTTTCCATCATATACATAAGGCGACGGCTCTAACCACAGCCCAGCCAAAAGCTACCAGGCTACCAGGTTGCCAGTCTGCCAAGCTGCCAACCTGCTACCAAAAGCAAATTACAATACCTCCCAAAACGCTCTGAGCACAAGTCAAAAGACAGTGAAAAACTAATTGAGATTCTAATATCAGATAGTCCGATAGTCCCCCAAACCCAGCTACATGGGCGCCTCATAAAGAGAGAGAGAGAGAGCGCGCCAATGCTTGCAGCCATTCAGCAGTACGAACCCTAGAAAAACTGGTAGCTGGTAATGCCTCCTCGGGGACAGCATGACGGACGCGCTACTCTGGGTCTGTCCTGAGTCTAAAGATGCGCTTTGATGAAAAATTACTTGCTGCCATGGCCAGGGGCGCTTTAATACCAAAACTTACAACCCAACATCGAGCCGGACAACAACATTTGGCAGTTGGCGTGCAGCTTGCAGCTTGCAACATGATGCAGTAGCTACTTTGGAGGCGTGTCCGCAGCGCACGCGGCAGCAGCTGATGATGGACGTTGATTATGATGGACATGGTTTGGCCTGACTTGGGACTTCAAAACCGAGGTTCCACTCTCTGGCTGCAATTGCAATGTGCCTTCTTTCTGCCTTTGCATAGACCAAATTGTGCAAAAATAGCCAAGTGGATGCAGTCAAGCAGGCATAAATTTGGTCAGAGATTGAGCGATTCCATGCGCCAGCCCAACGCCTTTTTCATATTATTTTTAAATATTTTTATAATTAAACAATTTCCCCCTCACCGTCTGTCTGTCATTTACATAAATGTGTAAAAACTATAAAGTATTATTATGTGCACTTGACTACCGAACTAAAATAAACAATATTATAATGACTAAGATCATGATAGGTGCGAAGTTACGAACATTAGATGCACTCTATATATGATGTGTTAGCGATTGAAGTGCCCAATTTGAAAATGTGGCTAGCTCCTCTATAGCTGTGATCGAAGTATGCTTGGAATTGGAAGCCTGATGATCGCTTACTAAGATTCCCTGGATCTACTAAGGAATCTAAGATTTTTTTTTGCATTTGGCTTAATCTTTATCTTCGGTTTGTTAGCAAAAACTTTGCTCTTTCAAAATCCCCACAAAAAGAAATCCGACGTTGTCAAAACTAAGGATCTAAGCGGCCCGTCAATATGACAGTTTTTGGACACAATAATTCCCTCCAATTCCCGATGAAAATAATCACTTGTTGGAACCACAAATTTTTCGTTCCTTTTGGATGCAGAACGGCTACGACATTTTCGACGATTTGCATGCAGGGTTCGCACAACTGACCGATTATTTTCAATGTAAGGCGGCACTATTTCGGCGCGTTCTTGAGGTGTACAGTGATATATGGTACAAATTGTCAAAGTTATTCGACTCTTTTATTGACACGATTAAGATGACACATCCTGAATATACGTCGTTGTATCGAACAATCAGTTATAGAACATTTTAAAAATAAATGAAATGTTTTGGTTAGATGGAAGTTGATTTGCGTTCCGACACTTAAAATATTGAGAATAGCTAATACTGTTCGTACGATTCTGATAATTTGTGTTTCGACAATCTTTAGCTGTATCTATTTTTTATAGTAAATTGAGTAGATTATTATTAAAAACAATTATATTTAGGCTCATAAGCGGATTCAAAAGGAGGGAACTGCTCTGCGTCTTTTTATACTTAAGCTGGTACTCAAAAACCGAAAAGGAGCTCAATTTTTTCGGAATAGCAATCGTCAACAATAATATTTTTGAAAATAGTTTTCTAAACATATTGAATAAAGAAAGTAAATGAAATTATACAAGAAATAAAAATTGTATAAGCTAAAATAAAATGGAAAGGTTTGATATCAGATAAAACTACCATAACTTTGAAATCTTGAGACGTGTGTTCTTTTCAGGAATGGTCTTGCTAAAACTTCAATTTTCCCATTGCAATAACTTTGCATCTACAAACTTATTAATAGCTCTTCGGTATTTTTGGTCCCTTTCAGTATAAACGATTTTCACTATTACAAATCGAAAAGCTTCTGGTGGACTTTGGCATAATTAAATTGATTTTGTAAAATTGAGTAGATCGTTAATTGGCGAATACTTGTTGATACTTTAGTTGTTTATTCTAAATTGGCTAACAATTCTTATCAAAAAACTTGTTTGAAAATATGTTCATCATTCAACAAACGGTCAAGACCCCATCGCTTAAAAAGTGAAATAATATCTGATGATTTTCTTCAGTTTGGTAAACAAAAATGTTTCGTAATTTTCGCAAATTCTGTTATTTAAAAGGTCATGGCTTTAAACGCATGACTTCTATAATTATTGTACGTAGATTCGGTTTCGAAGAAAAACTTTAATAGAAAACCCAAATATAGTTCAGCTGCGCCAACTGAAAGATATTTTATGTAACAAAACTTGACTTAAAACTAACAATTCTCAGTAATTCATCAAACAACGATGAAGTTATCGAAATTTAGTGTGACCAAATTCATTTAAGTTTTCTTCTAACGGTAGTAAGAAGCTTTCACTTAAATATCGATCCAAAACTTCCATAGTATCTGAACAATAGTTTCTTGCCATTCGAGGCAACTGTTAATTTCTAATATAAACTGCGCCCAAATGTGAAAATAATAAATAAATAAAATAAATAAAAATGCGACAAAAATCAACAACGCCAAAGAAAAAGTAGCAGAGGAGGTGGAAAATAATAGGCGTAACAGAGAGTAATCAAATAGAGCAAAAAAAATTAATAGAAAAATAAATAGTGCACAATGCGAAAGTTTATTTATTTTGACGAATGAGCAGCCAAAGTCGACGTTGACGCTGACGCTGACATCGACAGCTGCGTCGACGCAGGCGCCAGCTTCTATCTCGTCTTTGTCGTTTGGCTTCCTGCATTTCCAACACAGCCAAACCCCAAAGCCAAAGCCCAAGCATAGCTATGGACTACGTGTCACAGTTACAGATTCAGATACAGATATATATTGGGCAGTTGACAGAACGACTTACAGATACAAAATACACAGAACGTTCATTCAATCGAACATTTCGTATGGACTAAGAGCAACAAGTATCTGTAAGTTAGTGTATCTGTGTATCTGTATCTGTAGCTGTTGCCGCTGCACTGTAACTCGTTCGTATGCATTTGATTTCATAAATAATTTTATTTTTTTTTTGCTAAATATCAAGGCCAGACTTCTGAGCTTGGAACTTGTGTGTATAGCAATCGAGTGTATCTTATATAAAAAAATATAGTATATTTTATATTAAAAAAAAATCACGAAAAAATGGCAACGTTGGCGACAGCAAACGAAGCCGCAATAGCGCAATTTATTGGCTACAAAGGTACAAAAAATATTATAAGATCAAGTAGGTTTTTGTGATTGAGACAATGAAATCGAAATACACTTTGTTTAGAAGAAGCAAAAGTTGAGATGAAATAGGTGGAGTCACTATTTTGTAGAGAGGAAGTTTAAGATACTAATTCGCGATATTAGTTAATGCGGATTTAATGATGTGTGCTGTCTCTCGACTTTGGTTCTAATTTATGCTTTAAAAGGAAGTAGAACTTGTTATAATCTTTTGTTTCGCATTCGACAGAGAATTATTTTGTAAAACTTTCGTTTACTTCTTAGATAATCTTTAAGGCGGAGTTACTCTTATTGAAGTTTTGCGTGGTGAGAATCTCTTTTGGCAACCGTTCTCACCCCTTGTCGATATCTACAATATTTCTACTTAGCTGTTCTTTAAAGCAAAACAACTTTACTTCTAGTTTTCCAAACTGAGAGAGTATTATTATAATGCATTCGAAAAATGTTATGAAAAAAACAAGTTGGTGTGCAGGTAAATCTAATATCTGTCAGTTCCGAACATGTGTGTGCGTCTATCTATAACTTCTAGACTTATAAACATTATAAGCACTAGATAGTCAGTCTACAATTGCAAAAAATTGACAACAACATTAACAAGGCGCAAAGTGCAATTTGGCTAACGAGAACCAGTTTCTAAGCCAACTATAATATTAAAATCGCATATATGCAATTTCTCGATTTCGATAGCAATTAAAGTATTTTTTTTTTGCAATATTTTTTATTTTATTTAGTTTCATTGCATGCGCCAAATTTAAGTTAATTATTATTATTGTGGTCAATGTTAAACGTGCAGTCGTCACCTTGAATTTTAATTCGATATTCAAGAATTTTCCATTTTCTTTCTGAAAAGCATAAAACACACAACATTAGCATTACGTTTAGAGTTTTTATTTTATTTTTTTGTTATTCTAAATAGTACGTAAGAATTTGCATTTAATTTCTATGCAATTTGGTTTTTTATCTTATATTTATTTTTTGCATTTTTTTTTTGTAATTTTTTGCATTATTTTATCATGCATTAATTTGCTCCAGTGCGCGAATTAATAAAATTGCTTTTTATGTGCAAGTTTATTTTTATTTTGTTTGTAGAGTAAAATGCGGAAATGATCGATTATTTATTTCATTTTTTTTTATTTTTTAAATTATCAAAGTGTTCTCATAATTTTATTAATAATGCTAGTTTTACTTTCTAGAAATTTGTCCACGATTTTTTTTTAGAGTTAAACCAACAACCTTCAATTGTCTTTTTGCACATATTAAGCTGCGTTTGCATAAAAGCGCTTAATGATTTTTTATATAGTTTCTTAATTAAAATTGTTAATTGCAAAGTGTTTTATTGGTACAATATAATTAAGCTTATAAATGAAGTGATTAGAGCCTGCATTTTGCATATAACCATTGAGAAATTAAGCTAATGATGTAGCATTTATAGAAGTTCGGAAATAATGGAAGCTCTAACTTAAAAGACATAAGATTATTTAATTAATTGATGTATAGTTTAAAAAGGCAGTTTCTAAGTGCTAAAATAAACAATATAAAAAAATATAAATACAATATTTATACTATATGAAGCGTACAAATTGCATAAACCCTTAAAGGTTCCAGCAACTTATGTGGAAAGGTCATATAATACAAGAAAAAAAGTTGTTCACTAAAAAAACGTACCATATCCTGTTGCTTAGTTAATTAAAAACCCTTCAATATATATTTTTGTAGATAAAAATTTTAGTTTTAGAATTTTCATAGTCTGTGAATACGAATACGATAGTGTGCCGAAACTACTTTCGCAAACTGTAATGAATATTAAATTTTTGAAACCAGAATAATTCAAATTTTTGAGTTAAAATCATATTAAAAACTAAATAATCAGAATTCGCAAAAGTAAGATGAACAATAATAGTAGATTGACCTTTGAACATGACTTCCTTGTAGCAGAAACATCTTAAGCCGTTTCTATGTGCTCAATCGCAATTCCAGATACGTCACCGGCTTCTGGTGATCTGACGTATTCGATAACGATAAGTCACACAAATTTAGAGTAAAAAGTTCAAAATCATCCACTTAAATCTGGAAAACTAACTTCTAGTAATTGATTTCTATACATATAGGGGTCTTCGGTTTTCTTGCGGGCTTCAGTAGCGTAGTGAAAGCGTAGTACTCCCCTCTAAGCCGGAACATCGTTGCTTCGATTCCACCGTGTAGCGCAGCTGCATTCGAACACCCAGCCTCTGTTCTACCCGAACACCTAATAATAGATACATCTCCATGTGTATAAATGCCAGACGAGATACTTTTCCATCACCGTCTCATTTTGGAGTTCATAGCAAAAACTTAACCAAGATTTTATAAACTAAGACTAACAATTATGGATTGAGCTCAATTGCCTGAGTATCTACTCATAAGTCCTTTGTTCTGTGATTATCTGGTCTACTCAATAACGATAAGACATACATTCTGCGAACTCTTCAGATGTTTTAGTGCAAATTAACGCAAATTAGCAATATAGATGATGAGACAATGTATCAGGACTAGCTGGCTATCAGGCTCTGGTCACTGTTAATTTCAAAGGGCAGTTTTCACAAAAATATGTGACAAAACAGTATCAATAGTTTGATTCTTTTTCTTTGAATAGTATTTGCGGTTTTTTGGTGACTCTGGTGATTATAACTCTCTATTAAGATAACTTAATTGGCAGATCTTAACAGTTTTGTTGAAATTTCAAAAGATTTCTTGCAGCGAACGCATCTAAACTTACTAATTATGCTCAACATCTTACAACATTGATTATTAATCAACACAAGAAACCACATGTTTTCTGAGTCTTACAACCTAATTCCAACCCCTGAAACTCAATATGAGTTATTTTTTAAGAAGTTTATCAGAACCTTCTTAGAGGCTCTCTACAGCGGCGGGATGGCATTATGGGTCTAAGCCGCGTTCTACGATAGATAGAACTCTTTTTGGGTCTGATCTTTTTAGTACAACAAATTTAGAAAGACTTCTGATTGTTACCTTAGTGCATTAGTTTCGAACAAGGCAGCGACAACGTTCCCTTAAGTTCCTTCCAAATCACCTCTTGGCTCGACTTAATTACAATGCACCTTGCATACAATTGGCTTGTTATCTCGAGTTGTAACAACTTTATGCAAAAAAAAAAATACAAAAAACAAGACAAACCTAAGCATGCCCTCAGACCATAGTATGCAACAACTTAAGCCCACTTTGCGCTGCGCAGCTTCCGTTGTTGCAAGTTGCAAGATCCATGATCACTTCCGCTGCTGCCGCTGCCATAGGAAGAAGCATGGCCATTATAGTTGCATAGTAAGTTACTTTGGCATTGGCCCTGCAGCGCCTTTGATTAAAGATCAACGCCAACACACAAGCAACAACAACAACACCAACCACCAATAACTACGGCAACCACAATAAAAACAACAACAAGTACTTATGTTGTACAACAATAAGAACAGCAACAAGCACAAGCTGCACAACAACAATGACAACTCTCACCTGTTGCCGCATGTCGAGAGTAACATGCAACAACTAAAGCAACAACAAGCAACACGCGCCACGAGGCAACCACACACACACACACACACACAATGCAGCCACACAATGACAGGAAGATCGAAAACGAAACCAAAGTCTGTCTGTCTCTGCAACTCCGTCGTGAGATCTCTCTGGGCACCGCGTGCTCACCTCTCACGCCACACACATTTGGCCAAATGGCTGCCATGGCTTGACTACGCTTGGCCATCTATTCGACTAGCTGAGTAGCTGGCTAACTGGCCAACTGACTATCTGGCTCTTTGACTGCCGCCTCTGACTTGGCTCAGTTACAGTAACACACATTTGGTGCCTACGTCTCCCAGCCTTGCAGCCTGCTCCGGCCCCAGCCATGCAGTATGCAGTCAAGCGCATTTCCATTTCTAACGTTGATCTGCGATCTGCAACAACTACAACTGAGCATTGTTGTTGTTGTTGTTGCTGTTGCACTATATGCATGTTGACTTGCCTCAATGGGCTGGCTGCATGTAATGTTCGCTGTAAGGTCGCCAACGCCATTTGGAGCGACCAACGTGGCGTGGCATGGCTTTGGCTTTGGTACAACATGACTCTTTGGCATAAAGCGCCGCGGCACAGTGGGCGGAATTTAGTAAAGTTTGGGAAAACCTTGTGTGCCTTGGGGTGGGGGGGTCAAGGTTTTCAGACATCGCCTACTTCGGAGATGCTGATCGCTAGACTTTAATCAAGTAGGATTTCACAAGAAATCAATATATTGTTTCTTCGAAAGCAACGATGCTTTGAGTGGAATTACAGAAAGCGCGATGCAAAATGCATCCATGCAATATTGACCACGTTGCTATCTTTAAAATCAGCACAAATCCTGATTATAATAGATTTGTACAATCAGTGTATCAGTGAATAAAATTTTTGTTTCACATTTTCGAATATTTGCGCTCCGACAACAGGAACGAAGAACTGCAGGAGATATTCAACGATGCAAATTTATCCGTCGCAAAGGCTAAGATGGGCTGGCCATGTCGCGAGAACACGCAACCCGATTCTTAAGAGAACGTGCTTTAACCGACCGGATGGAAGAAGAGCAGTTGGGCGACCGCGATCACGTTGGATAAATGGAGTTGAAGCAGATTTACAGAAACTAAACGTCGAAAATTGGGAAGAAGCGGTGAAGGATAGAGACTATTGGAGAGAAATTGTTCGAAAGGCCAAAGGTGAACTGTAGCTGTAGCGCCAAGGATGATGATGATGATAGGTGATCCCTGGGACTATCTTCGAATAACCAGCTCTTCTATGCAGGAGTCTTTATTAAAAAAGAAAAATTTGTATGTTATTTATTTTAGATTACAAGAAGGCGATCCCAGGGAGAAGAGTTTCAGTAATCTTACTGACTGAAAATCGGGATATAAACTGTCTGCACTATCAACATTCCCACAAAACTGTGCCGCCAATTCAAGAGTTTCTCAGATTTTGTGTTCGAATAGACGCTTTATAGCCATAAGAGTGCATTAAATTATAGGTTTCACTACCTTCCTGACATGGTTTAAAAGCCTTTTCATATATTAGGCAGATCGATGTAGCTACATACTGTGGGTCCGTTATAGTTACTCTGATGATGCCCCAGAGAGAAGTCATTATGAAGACAAAATCACATTGTTATTCTTTTGTTAGAGTAATAAACGAGATTGCTTTAGGACAGGTTTCGCAGTCACAAACAAGATGTTATTGTGGGTTTCTCTATATGTCTCTAGTCGGACGATATGGTAATGTTTGAAGTCTTTAGAAGGCTCCCATGGAAAATTGATATAGATACCTTGTATCTTGGTTACGCAAGGGAGTTGCGATATCTCAGAATCTGTGATAGTATTTCAATTGTAATAACTACAAAGTTATCTGCGTTAGATTTATATGTTCGCCGTTTTCGCTATAAATTAGATGACTTATTGGGGCAAACTAAAGTAACAAAGGTTGAAGTTTTGCCAAGAATTCTTTAATGTTCCCACAAAATCGCAAATTAGCATTTAGTGCTATTAATGTGACGAAAATATACTTAGAACATAATGCTTATCCCGTCAGAGAGAGAGAGAGAGTCGTTTTCTAAGAACAAGTGGATACATGGATAATATTTTATTAGAGGACAAAAGAATTTCATGTCTATGTGTTGATGATCGTAGGATTTTCTACAGATTCAAAGCAGTAACTTCCTATATACAATCCGCATAAGTCGCGAATGACATTATAAAGGCCCGTCATTGGGAAAATCACGGTATAAAGTTTATCGACAAGTTGTTGACTGCAACCTTCAAGAGAACAGATGGTAAGTCATTGAAGTGAAGCAATTGGGCAAAAATTTTTTCCGATTTCATTTTCATACAGTAGCTTTATAATCCCAAGAAAGCAGCTATAGTTCCAAGGCACCTACATTCAAAATGATTGATGAGAATCGCAGTCCCAAGTCAACTTTGGCTTTATGATTCTAAGGAAATAGCTGAAACGCCATGGGCTCAACATTCTGGCCCATCGATAACCCAATCATCTGCGCTTTAAACTACATAAAATCCGCATCATTTTTTACAATACCGCCCACTGTGCAACGTCTATGTGGCGTTTTGTTCATGGCTCAAGTCACCTACAAACCGAAAACCTAAAAAAAAAGACAAGTTTAAGTTTAGCGGCTTGAGCCGCTGCAACGCCTTAAGCTACGTCACTTGCTTTTGTAGTTGTTGTTGTTGCTGTTGCAGTTGTTGCCATTGGACTTGCTCTTGGCTTTGAGTTTTATTGGTTGTTTGACTATGGGCTGATTTATGTTACTGCTGCTTTTCGGCCAGCTTTCGGCGCGTTTGTATTTAATTCTTTGGAGTTGTTTTTTTTTCAAGAGCTTTGATTTTTATGCACAGCTTTTGGTCTTGACCCTAATGAATGTTTGCCATGATTGCGCCGTGTCTCTCAGTGTGTGTCTGTCTCTGTGTGTGTGTGTGTGTGTGTGTGTGAGCAAGTGGCTATAACTTTGATTGCCAGCTTGCTACGAGAAGTCAGCACCATAAACAGTCTCATAACTAAAACCAGAACTAGAACGCCGTCGCTCCAACCACAACCACAACGCCCAAAAAACTCGATTTCCTGTTTAACCAAAAATGGCCAACAGACGTAACTAATTCAAGCCAACTTGAGTGTCAGCCAGACAGAGGACTCGGTACCCAGAAAAGCTTCAGTTCAGTTTTTTTTTGGCTGACGTTGATGTTGATTGCATAAGTGCCCCGAAAGAACGCTTTTAAATCAACGCCAGACATTTGCCATACAAAAGTTTGTGTCTCTGTATGTGTGAGTATCTGTGTTTAAGCATCTGTGAGTGTGTGTGTGAGTGTCGCTCTCAAAATGAAGTTAAATGCCGCTCAAGGATACTAAATGTGCCATGTCGTTCGTTCCAACGAAATGTGTTGCTGCTTGTTTTGTTGCTGCTGTTTTCATTTGTATTTTGAAGTAAACTATTTGGCTGCTGGCATTGTCTATGTCTCTCTGTATGATAGGAGGTACACCTACATTCAACTAGCGTCCTTATGCCTTTGATGGGGAATATGTATATAGGGTGACTTTTTGTGTAGTGTGGCAGATGCTGTAACCTAATACCAGTTGAAAATTGATTTCATCAAAATGTGCAAAGACCGTATGTTGCTTACATTTTGTTGTTTGTCGCATTGTTATTCTAAATAGATGCATTCTAAATAGAATAATTAACAAATTAAAGAAAGCTAAAAGCTGCAACCTTTCTTACAAATAAGGGATCATATATTGTAATGTGAATAAAATAACTATATTTCTTTGAAAGACGCGAGATAAAACGAATATTGTGCAACAGAGATACGCATGTATCGATTTTTTAATAATGAGAGTTCTGAAATCACGAATTTTTCTATGTTTTCTCATCTCTTGTAAGAATCGATTTAATTCAAGATAGATAATGAACTAATAATGTTTAACGAACCATTCTTCTTCAAGAAGGGTGGAAATTGATTATCGTTGCTTAAGATGGACGTCAGAATGCAGCACCCAATATAGATACCGTATATATATATCTGTGTATGACATAACTGTTGCATGCAGTCGGCAAAGACAACAACGACTACATCAACAACAATCACAACAACAACAACAGCAACAACGATGTTGAGAACAACAACAACAATAATGCTGCTGGCATGTGGCACATTTTCGACATGTTTTGTGAGCATTTTGGCAGCAACGGCAGCAACAGGAGCAACAGTGCCACAGCCAAAACAGCAACAACAACAATTACTACGACTGCAACAACAATAAAAACAACAACGATGACAATAAGTGACAACAACAACAACAACAACAACTATGAGCGGCAACCATTTCTATAGACAGTTCCAAACAACATTCAACCCCATTCCAGTTGCTGACGTGTTGCAGGAAATGTGAAAATAACGTTACGAAACTTTTTCGTTGCAATATGCGCAACAGGAGGCACCAATACCAGCGCATCAATACACACACACACACACACACACACTCGTACACACACACATGTGCACAACCATTGGCAGCAGCGCTGCAGCAGCCCTGGTGCTGCTCTGTTCGCTGCCCACCAGCCCAGTCCTGCCGCTCTTCTGTCTTCACGTTGTTTTACTTTTTTTTTTTTTGTTCCTTTTTAGTGTTCAAACTTTGCTTTTGCTGGCATTTTTTTCTCTTTTTTTTTGGGAGCTGTTGCGAGTTTGGGGCTAGCTGTAGCTTTGGGTTTGGGGGGAGGTCCTCTGCAGGTCTGAGTTTGGCGTTGCGATAGTTTTCTACTTCGTATTTTGCTTCGTTTTCGTTTATTTAGTTTTCAGTGTGTGTGTGTGTGTTTTGCTTTTTTTTGTCTTCCTTTCATTTCATTTCATTCGGTTTTGTTGCTTCTGCTATATATTTCGGTACAACGACTTGTTGCTTTGTCTGTGTGTGTGTAAGGGTGTGGGTGTGGCTGCAACGTCGTCGACTACGTTGCTGTGGCTTGTTTACCAACTTCTCTGCACATAGTGCCTTGGCCATATATTACGTATACGTATGGTATGACAATAACATAGACGCCAACAGTTGGCCAACGTCAAGGAACTTGGAATATTTCGTATAACAGCAACAGGCTTCAATTGATATTTGGAGAGCGTATGTTTTTTTTTCAAGAAAATTGACTCCAGTTCTACGCAACCTGAAGAAGCTGCTTAGAGTTCTCTACCTATTGCCATAAAACCGTATGGCCATATGCTTGACTTTTATAAATTAAAAAAAAAAATAAAGAAGATGAAATCTATTTAAATCTATTGAAATCCCTTGAGCGACGTCAAACAACTTTTCTATAAAATAAAGGAATGTTAAAAATAACGTATACGCCGTGTATGTTTTTATAAATTTTTCGATAGTTAATGCTACGTTTGTATTTTCCAAAAAAAAGAACAAAACCATATAATATGAAAATTACAAACTTTTAAATTCCTGATAGATAACATGAGCTAGGAGCATTTAAAAAGTTACGTATACGCCTAGTAGAACAATTATATTATAACTTATATATTTGATCTATTATTGGAGAAAAATTGAAGCAGTTCGTACTAAAAATATGCTTATGAAGCCTGACAACATGGCAATGAAGTTTTAAAATTTAAATTGCGTATACGCCCAGTTAAACATATTAAAATATTTATTTCAATTAATGTTACGTATCTTCGAACAAAGATATGCAATATAAGCAAATGATATAATACAAATTTTCAAATTACCAAGAAATTACCAAGAAAATACAATAAAAATAAATTTGTCGTCTATGCCTAGTAATATATTTAGAACAACGTAACGCAGAAAATGCATATTTTGATGATGCAAATTGATTATTTAAGAATAATCTTGAAATTAATATAAAAAAGGAGGACTTGCATTTCGCTTCACTAAAGAGCTGTTTCCGTAAAGAATCGTATTAAAATGTGCATACGAAGTAATTGTTTAAAAATAAAGAATATGATAAATCTTGAGAAGTAAATTGAAATTCACCACAATCAAGTATATTTGATTTCCACAATGGTTTTTTTTTAAATAATTTCGAATTTTTCGAATGATTTGAAATTAAAGCTGAAGACATTAATATTTAGGATAAGATTCATAAAATTCATAAAATTCATAAAATTCATAAAATTCATAAAATTCATAAAATTCATATAATTCATAAAATTCATAAAATTCATAAAATTCATAAAATTCATAAAATTCATAAAATTCATAAAATTCATAAAATTCATAAAATTCATAAAATTCATAAAATTCATAAAATTCATAAAATTCATAAAATTCATAAAATTCATAAAATTCATAAAATTCATAAAATTCATAAAATTCATAAAATTCATAAAATTCATAAAATTCATAAAATTCATAAAATTCATAAAATTCATAAAATTCATAAAATTCATAAAATTCATAAAATTCATAAAATTCATAAAATTCATAAAATTCATAAAATTCATAAAATTCATAAAATTCATAAAATTCATAAAATTCATAAAATTCATAAAATTCATAAAATTCATAAATTCATAAAATTCATAAAATTCATCAATTTCATTCTTCAAATTCTAAAAATTATTCAAATTCTTCAAAATCTTCAAATTCGAAAAATTCTAAAAATTCTAAAAAAAATGTAAAGATTCTACAGTTTTAAAGATTCTATAGATTTAACACATTCTTAAAATGCTAAAAATTCTCGAAACTTAAAATTGTTTAATTAAAAAAAATTCTATAAAATCATGCTCCACAAAATTATTAACATTCTTTTCCTTATAGATTTCTTCAATGAAAATGAATTTTTAGACACCAAAATACTTTTAATACAATAAATAAATCAATAAATTATTAAAGTAAACTGAGTAGATTGTAGAAAATTATAAAATTTTAATAGAAATATATTTATGATGTATACGCCTAGTAGTACATTTAAAGCGTCGCAATTTTGTTGGTAAGCAAATTCCATATTTTGCTACAATTCTTTATTCTTTTATAATCATAAAAACTTAAATTAAATCTGCGAGTATATATATAGCAGTATATATATTACACATAAAATTTACTGAATTCCATTTTCAATTAAAAAATTAATTCAAATTTGCGTACAAATTATTTGGTTATAAATAAAAACCGGCAAAAAACGTAAGGCTTTGCATTGAAATTCAATCACGTAACGTAAATTGATTCGCAGAACAATTAGTAAAGCTTTTTTTATTTTTGGTTAAATTTAAATACCCTTTAGTGTGTGTCCATATATATGCACGAGGCTTGAAGAGCACGTGACAACAAAGTTTCTCAGCAAAGATATCATTTTGCTTCAAAAAAGCCAGAAAAAAAATGAATTTTTTATTATAAATGTGCAAAAATGTGGTTATTTTTTCTTAAAGAAGACAGAGTGTATGCGATGGTCGGACAGTGTCCCAACATTCTTGAACTAAATAGTTAATTTAGATGCCAAGCCTAGACCTGTTGTTAGTTTTATGTTGATATTTTTGTTTTTGATTTAAAGTAATTAAATTTCGATTACGGAACCATATCGAGTGGTTCTAAAAATAAAGGGATTTTAGTGAGATTATTAAAAACTCGTTAACGAACAATAAAAGTTTTAAATATTTTACGATTTTACTGCAAACTAATCGATGGATCCCATTAGAAAGAAGACAAAAGTTTTAAATAAAGATAATATTTGAGACGTCTGCGGTTGCTATTTTAATGTTATTGGTCATATAAATCGTTCCTAATCGAAACAGATTTATCAAAAGAGTTTTTTTGTACTTCACTCGCGCGTCCAATTTTGGAGCTCTGCTTCTGTGTTTAAAGCTCTCAACACAAACATTATCAGGAATTGATTACTTTCAAGAATGTTTATCAAGAATGTTTATTTCGAGAAAAATTTTTCCTATATTTCTTACTTGCCAGCTCTGGCAAGATTAAGCAACTGTTTGGAAAACAAAATTTCTTATCCTTGAAGATGCAAGGTTATTTAATTTATTTAAATCGGGCTTATAACATATAGCCTCCATAGGGATGTTTTACACAATCCCAAGAAGGTGTTATTTTTTTCCTACGGGTTGCAAGTTTATTTTAGTCCTTTGAAATTGGGGAATTATGATATAGCTTCCAAAGAGCTGAATTACAGCAACTCAATTAGATAGTAAGAAGTGGATAAAACAATCATATTAGATTTTATATCATTATAAAACTTTTACCGATTGAAAATCATTATTGAACAATTCAATGGGTTTGCTTCTAATATTTACATTTCTGCTCATAAAAAGATTAGCTATGATTGATTTTGGACCTCCCCATACATTAATTCATTTAGGAGTTAACACGGCTACACTATGATCACAACGTTTATTCAAAAAATATATATAATAATAGCACAAGAAATTCAATGCAAAATCCACTTAGCTGGGAATATTTGTCGACTTTGTTGTTTTATACAGCAGTGAATTACAAGGACTTGCAGGTTAAATACGAAAATATAAATTAAAATAATTTTATACAATTGTAAATTACAAGCAGCAAAATCATATAATATTAAATAAAATAACTGAAAGTTTCAGTGATAATTTTATTATCATTATTTTACGATTTTACTGCGAATTAATCAATAGATTCCATTGGCAAGAAGACAACTGCTGTGCAACAAATTGTTAGGCAAGAATTTTTTGCATCACACTGAGGAAAGCTACTATTTGAGATGACTACGTATGCTATTTTAATAGATTTGGTCCTGTGGTATAGCACGTTCTTCCTTGAAACAGCTATTTATCCAGTGAGTTTTATTTGAGTCACTCGCCCGTCCAATCCTGGAATCCCCTGTTCGTGCGTTTAAAGCTCTCAATACCGTCATTATCAGAAATTGATGTGATCGTAGAACATGCCATGGCTGGTTATTTTTGCATAAGCTCTTACTCGGGTTCATTGAGTCACATCTCAGCAAAGTTTCGTTTGCCATTCCATCCAGACTAACTCGTAATTTTCGACCTCTAGCACTGCCAATCTTAGAGATCCAATTACTCATTGCACGATACTTTTCAAGCCTTATGCGTTGACTATTATAACCTTTACCATTTCCCATCTTATGTAAAGTCTACTAAATCCAACTCTTTCTCTCTGCTAATTCATCTGGATTCGAAAAATGGAGTATCTTTGACCAATCTCGAACAATCGTATACAATAGCATGCTATCATTTATTTAGCATTTACTTCAACCTGCCTTTACTTGTAATTCACAATCGTGTTTTAGTATTTAACTTGCTGGTGCTTGTAATTCACAACTGCATACATTTAGTTTATTTTATATTTTCGTATTTATCCTGCAACTCCTTGCAATTCACAGCTGCATAAAACAACAAAGTCGATAAATATTCCCAGCTAAGTGGATTTTTCATTGAATTTCTTGTGCTATTTTTATATATATTTTTTGAATAAACGTTGTGTTATCGTGTTATCTCCTTAATGATTTAATGTATAGGGAGCTCCAAAATCAATCATAGCTAATCTATTTATAAGCAGAAATGTAAATATTAAAAGCAAACCCATGGAATTGTTCAATTATGGTTTTAATTTGTATAAGTTATACTCAAAAAAAGTTTTGTTTTTAACAAATTGTGAATTATATGAAGTAGGCAAGCTGCTGTTAAGCTAAAATAAAAATTATAGAGTGAAGAAAAGAAGAAATTATTACAACTAATTCAATCAAAACTAATATATCTTAAAAAAATATATAAAATATTTTCCGTCCACGGATGTTAGCTTTAAGTGTCTCTGGCTCACTGCCCCTCGAGAACTAACTTTCTAGTGAGACCAATGCCTTAACTAGCTCGCAGAGGCGGCTCCAAGGCCACCCCAGCGACTGTTAGCTTTCGCGAATGGTGAATGACCACGACCAAATCACAGCCGATAAACTCCGTTTCCACTAAGTATCATACTGATCTATGTGAGGTTCCCTCCCTTGGGGCCCTGCCAGCCTCACCTAACCTAACCTAACCCAACCCAACCCTTTGTCCAACTGCACTTAGTTGTATCTCTAAATTAATAATATGTAAATTCAAATTCGTTACTATGCAGCTGACCTGCACTGTATATATGCAGTTGTTTGTCTCTTCTGCTACTCTGCCAGCAAAAAAGTCGTATGTTTTATGATGTCAGTTTTGGGTTTTATTAAAACTGCTTTTTGAGATATGAGCCCCTGGCAACGGTGCATCACCTACAGCATAGTCAACGCCTGCTGCTCAGGGGGCGCCATGTCATGACCATGTGACTCCCTTGCCCAAGAAAAAACGCCGCTTGGATGTCTACATAACTCAGACAGGTGTTGCCTGTTGCGCTCTACGGGCCACTTTTCAAATTATATGAGGATAACTAGGGAGATAGCTTCTACAAGCTTCTCATATGCAATTCAATTTGGTAAATGCGCGCAATGCAGTTCATATGTATTTTTAATAAATATGAAAGTAGCATTTTTTGCATAAAAATTGTTTATGTTCGGAGACGACGATTACGTATACGCCACATAGCGCTGCAAAGTTATAGCATCGTAGAATATTTGAAGTGCAGTTCTTATCAGTAGCGCGCGCGCAAAAAATATAACACAAAAATTGTTACTACAAATTGGGGTCACCTTCAAATTATCAAATTTCAGCCGAAATGATTAAGTCAACCAACAAAAATGCGCCAGAACTGCAAAAAAACAACAACAATTACAAGGCGAACAAGAAACAGCGCGCCGCACAGCCCACTCAGTCATATAAGCGAAACCTTATCTTTGGAAAAAAATACAAAAAAAAAAATATAACAAAAAAATATAAAACACACAAAACGCAACGCTGCTGATGATGAATTCGCCCTGATTTCGACACAAAAATAAACAAAAACTATACAAAAAAAAAAAAACGAAAGAAAAATTATATATATTATATAAGAAAAACAAGAAGCTTAAGGCGAAAACAGCGCTAGAAAATAGAGCACAGCGTTTCGGCTTAAGAATATTGTAAATAAAAAAATAAAAAACTAGCAGAAATGAAAAAAAAATTAGATAAGACCAAATTGGCTTTTGCGGGACTGACGACAAAAATACAAAAAAAAAAAATGTAACTAAGACTCAAAAAGTCTAAAAAGCCGACAAAGCAGCCATAACAACAACAATAACAACTTTCAATGCAGTTTGAAAATTGCAACAAAAAATTCAAAAACAAAAAAATTATGAAAAAACAACAAAGACAGCGCGTGCTGAAGGGGGGGCAGCGACAAAGCGGTTCGACTCGAAAATATTTTTCAGCAGTTGTCTAAATAACATCCAACTACAGCCACAATGCATACATATGACATCGCCAGAAAAGTAAACGAACTAAATTGCTAAAACAAAGACACTAAATATTATATACACTGAGTGTGAAAAGTTTAACAACACTTGTCGAAATCCATATTGAAATTGTTAGATCATAGTGTGCTCTATAGTTCTTAGCTAAGTTTTGCTTCTTGAAATGTCTGAAATGTTGGGATTCGAATTTGCAAACAGATTTGACTCAACATATACAAACTTCAGTCAAAATTTTTTGATGGAAATGCCCTTAAAAAGTATTCCTTTATTTTTAGAAATTGGTAACTTGGCTTTAGTTTTGAAAACTTTAAGCAAACAGAAGAGCTCCCCTCCTCCCTTGACCACATTAGCAATGTTTTTTGCAGCCCTCAAACAATTCTGATTCTTCAGCGTCGAAAAAGCTCCGCAAACTGAGATTGTCTTAAAATATCATTGAATTTTAAGCAAAGTCTATAGTTTCCGAGAATTGCTGTAAATACAAAGTTTTACAGTGCTAAGGCCTTCGCACATAATATGCTCATACGATATAACCCAACCTTCAAAAAAAACTTCCTAAATCCTCGAAAAATTCTGTTTCCTTCGGCATCGTAAACTGTCGGCAATCTGAGATATCCTCAGTTCTAAGGTAACTATTGATTTTTGGCATAACTCAAATGTTGGTGTGCGAATTTCTATATAGACTCAAGGTTTTCGAACTAAAAAAAAATATTTTCCTTAAATTACTGGGAAGACCTTGAAAAATACTGCTCCTATATAATGTGATAATGCTGATTGGGCTTAAGATTCGAAACATTTAAGCAAATAGATGAGCGAACACCTCAGTAGACTGCATTACCAATATTTTTTAAGTTTTCGAAAAATACTGTTTCGTTCAAAAACTTACTTGAGCTTGAAGTTTTAGACATAAACATTCTGACGGTTTGACACACATACAATTGTCTCGTAATTTGAGATATCCTCAAAAAATTCGCTAATTTTAAGGAAGGGGTATACCTTCCTCTAATTTTAAGGAACGTCTATGCGTTCCTCTAATTTTAAGAAAGTTCTTTAAATCCTGACAGGTGTGTGCAGGCAAGGTTTGACACTGCTAAGGCCCCTACACATTTAAAATCTCTTGCAATAAAGGCTAACCTTCAGATATGCTATAGATGACAGCTGTTGTAAATAGATAGATGGCATTCCGGTTTGATTTTCAGTGAAAGATTGTACCACATAAGGAAACATTTTTTTCAAAATGCACCAACATCTGTTTCTGACAAAAATACTGAATATATCGGGACTTGTGTTTTAAGGCGACACGGTCCGAGAGTCGATTTTTTGTTTAAATGGAAAGCAAAGTTCAGCGCATTATGGGGTATCAGCAGCTATTTTGTAGCTTACGTCCATTAACGATTCCAAGAAGGAAGACCATAACGAATTACTAAAGAACTAAGCGGATTTGAAAACATTTACAATCCCATAGATGCGAACTAAATGCTTTCAGGATTTTTTAACTGAAATTTAAATCAATTCACTCAATAGCAAAACATCTGGAAGCGAACGCCGCCACTTTTCTTACTGGCAATATTGCAAAGATCTTGCATTAGCTGTAAGCTTGATATAGGCAGAGTTGATGACTAAATGAGGGATAATCTATTGTTGCATCAAACAATCATGATAATCTGCAAGGACTAGTTGATTCTATGGGACTTTAGTAACATTATATACTAGAAATTCGATTTATTGTGCATCTAGTGTAGCTCCTTTCGACAATCTCATATTTATTTTGAATATTATTGCCAAGTATTCGCAAACCTTTGTCGGTGACTGTGAAGCGCAACAAAGAAGAAGCGCTACAATGCACAAAAAGTATGGCAAAATATAAAAAAAAAAAACAAGAAAAAACGAAATAAACTAATGAAAATAAACGAAAACGTAACAAAAATCAATTGTCGCCAACCAAACGTCAATACAAGTGGCAAACTGCATTGGTGTGCGTGTGTGTGTGTGTGTGTATCTATGAGTTGTATCTTTGTGTGTTAGCGCGCATGTGTGTGTGTGTGCAAATCGTCCAAAAACATGCAGCCGCAATTGGAACTATTTGCCAGCGGGACGTAGTGCAAAAGCCATGTGGCAGTGGACTGCAGAGACGGGTAGGGAGACAAAGCGCCAAGCATTTAATTGCAATTGAATGCACACACACACACACACATCCAGACTCACACATACACACATATCACGTGCAGAGTATCTATGCGTGTGTGTGCTTAGCTGTACCCAAGTTTTTGGTATAGGAAGTGTGTTCTGCACGTAGTTAGAACAAATATGAATACGAATATGAAGTTGATGTGTTTAATTGATATTTTCTGGAATTCGGTTGGTATGCGAAGTGGATTTGGAGAGCTGGGAGTCTTACTGCTGAAGTTAGAGTGATAGATTGTGCATAATTGGCCAGTTACTGGCAACTTGTTGCGTTTAAGCTTTTGGCAAAATCATCAATGAAAGGAATTTCTTTATCTGAAGGAAACAAGCAACAGTTTAATTGCGCATGGAAAGATTTTCAAGAACGTTTATTTCGAGAACATTTTTTCTATATTTCGTACTTCTCAGATTTGTCTCCCAAAAATTGTAGAATGCCGCAGACTTTGAAGATAGCTATTGAAGTTTTGTAATAGTGCTGGCTACTGCTGCGAAGTTTTCAGAGCCCCAATCTGCTTAGAATGTTTTGCGGCTTGAATAAAGGCGGCATCGAGGTTTTCACAAAGTTGCCGATTGAAATCCACGCAAATTAATTTAACTATAAAATTTAATTAAAAGTAATTTTTGCTGAACAGTTTCAGAACAAGGTTAAAGCAGAATTGAAGCTGTGAAGCTTTATCTTTTACAGGGTTGAACATTTAAAATGAAAGCAACCTGCAATTGTATAGCTTTTAACAGGAGTTATATTGTACATCATACCGCGTTGAAGCGCTTTATTTTAAGGCAATTCATACTATGGAACAGATTGTACCAAAAGATTGCTCTGAAATTGTGCACTTCTACATTTAAAACTTCGCAAACGTGAAAACTAAACTTAACTAAAGTAAATAAATAAACAAAATGGTCTGTTCTGTACCACTGAAACAGAAGCACAGCTTCTATTTGTTCAAATATGATTATCGGTTACTATTTTTTCAAAGATTCAGGGGTATCAGAAGTTAGAAGCTCCTATTTTATGAGTGTTTCTTAAGTAATGTCGCCCTCTGGCATTCTAATGATGTGAAATTTTAAAGAATCTACTACCAAGTCTTAAGTAATTTCTGAAGAGCTGTGAATCTCGAGATATGTGTGTAACTATGGGGGTACCACAATGTACTACTTGAGAAACCCTACCTTAAGTGATGTTTCTCAAGTCATCCCATACTGTTGCATTACTGGGCATGCAGACGATGTTACGGTTTGCAGGATCTACAATGTTGCCAATAAGAACTTACTTCTTGTACCAATTGTGGTTGGCTAAAAGTTCTTCGCCCTCTTCTAAGTTCGCTCAAACAATAGTATTTTATTTGTTTAAATAAAACTAACAATTACTGTAAGTTTATTTTTATGCTTTTTTAGTATATTTTCTTCCAATCAGGATAATTTTGGGAAAGTTGTTGGTAAACAAATTATATGCTTATCAAGGCCAAACTGATACCGAGAGCATGTTGTGCCCTGAATAAAGTATCCCAAAAAGAGCAACAATTTTTAATAAAAACAACAACAAAATTCAATTTATTTTTCATATAATATAAAAAATTTTTAAATTATGTAAACAAAGATTCATTGTTTCTTTTGTTATATTTGTAGTTTTCGATTTTTTATTATTTTTAATAGAAGCTTACTTTGTCGTATATTAACTTTTATTTTTTTTTGCATTTTTTAAACAAAAGTTCAGCTGATATTTGTTGTGTTAGTTGTTGTTTTTGTTGTTGACTAGTTCTGTGCAAAAGGTGATAAGCTCAAGGACAATTTTGCAATGTTTGGCATTGCAGTGTTTGTTGTTGCTGCTGTTGCTGCTGCTATTGTTGTTGTTGTTGTAGTGCCAGAGCTATACCAAAATTATTTGTACAATTGTGCTTATGCAGCGTTTTGTTAAATATTGATTTTGGTATTTCGAACAACAATTTGAACAGCAAATGCTAGACAATAAAGAAAAAAAATTTAGAATAAGAATTACAAATAGCCGAATTGCACATACATTAACCAAGAGAAGATTTTTAAGGCAAATGCAAAAGATTTGCTGCAAATTAAGGTTTGAAACAACGAAGTAAGATATTTCTGCCCAGAGTAGCCATAGTAGAGTCAAGAAGTAGATAATTTCTCCCCAAAGTAGCGTAGAATCAGAAAGTAAGGCATATCTGGCCAAAGTAGCGAAGTGAGGCATTTTTGTCTCAAGTTGCGTATATTCAACAAGAAGAAGAATTCAAGAATCTTTACGCGAATTAAGAAGTAATGCATTTCCGTCCAAAGTAGATTAGACCCAAGAAGTAATGCTTTTTGTCGAAAGTCGCCTAGAGTCAAGAAGTAGGGCGATTCTTCCCAGCGTAGAATAAGGAAATAGGGCTTCACTGCCCGAAGTAGCGTAGAATCAAGAAGTAAAGCATTTCTGGCCAAAGTAGTTTAGATTTATGTCGGAAGTATCTTTAATACTTTAATATAAGTAATTATGGTGTAGTAAAAAGAAATCCATTAGATTTTCCCAATAGATGGTATTTTAAATTTATATCTCAAGTTGTTCAAGTCCGATCGGGTCCCATAAGCTGGCGTTAGACCAAAAAAAAAACATTTTTGTCAGTTTTATGAATGGTTTGGCTAGAAATATAGCAAAGAGAAAGTACGCTATATTTTATAGTTTTTCTTCGAAAGCGTGGAAACCTAAGCGAGGCGGCTAAAATAGCATTTATGATCCAGTTATGCGCAATTTTGTTCTGGTCGATTCCAATCTGTTAATTTCTATGTCAAAGATGCACCACGCACTGCCGAAAATTTCGATAAAATCATGGCTATTCTCTTGTCCGATTGTTATATAAGGACGGTTGCGTTTGCCCACAAAAAAACCGTTTTTCTAACCATTTGAATAAGTCAGGATACGAAAGGAAGCTCGATGTCTGGGTGCCACCTGAGTCACCGCCAAAAAAAAGTTTTATTGACCGAATTTCCAACTGGGAATCGCTGCTGCATCGCTCCAAAAACGACTAATTTCTGAAGCGGTTGGTGACTTGCGATGAAAAGTGGTCAACGTAAGATGATGTCAAACGAAAGTGGTCGTGGTCGAAACATAATGAGCCGGCGAAAAAGGTGGCCAAGCCAGGATTGACAGTCAAGTAGGTTTTGCTGTGTGTTTGGTGGGATTACCAGAGGATTATCTAATGAGAGCTGCTCCCATACGGTAAAACTCTTAACTCGGAACTGTTCTGTCAACAATTGAACCGTCCGAAGGAAGTAGTCGCCCAGAAACATCTAGCATTGGCCAATACGTGAGGAATTATGTTCCATCAGGACAAATACAGGCCGCACACATCGATAGTGACTCCCCAATAGCTCCAGGAGTTCGGTTAGGAGGTTCTTAAGCATCCAAGTTATAGTCTGCACCTGGCATCAAGTGATTACCATCTGTTCCTATTCTTGGGGAACAATTTAGCTGTTAAAAAAATCGCTTCAAGAGAGGCTTGTGAAAATCGACTGATTCAATTGTTTGCCAAAAGAAATGAGGGCTTCCCCTCAGAAGCATCATGAAATAACCTTTAAAATGGCAATAAGTTTTCCAACAAAATGGCGCATATTTGGCTTGAATCGTATGAATTCAACTATGGTAATCAAAGCCTTTAATTTCAAACAAAAATAAGGGATTTATTTTTACTAAATCCAGTATTGATTTAAAGGTTGCGATTTTAACTGGCTATTCATTATTTTCAGATAAATCGATATTGTTCAATGGCTTTCCCAGTAACGTCAAAAAATATTTGGGCTGAGATGTAACAAATTTGTATTGAAACTTAAGCGATGTGAGGCCCAATTATCGTATTAAGTTTGGTGCTGCCACTCACACCCCTAAGGATACGAAACGTGTCTAACGAACTCTATTAAAATCGTTTAAATTTTGCCGACCTTTTAGCTATATAGTCGAAATAGGCAAGTGTTTATTTTTTAACTTAAAAGTTAAAAGTTGCATTTGCACAAACATACTCTTGTTTACTTTAAAGATTATTAAGTTGGGCAGTTCTTCTTCGGAGTGCTTCAAAAATTTGAATGCTTTGGCGATTCCCTGCTAATAAATATGCACATATTTAATTTTAAATAAATATTTTCATAAAATATCTGAAAATAAACATAACTAACCTAGAACATAGTTGCCGAAAACTGAAAGAGATACCCACCATTTTGAGCGCAACTCATCTCAACGCTGAAGGTTAATCATACGCCATGTGGTACGCTGCATATTTTAATTTCAAAATGTTTGTGCATAAAATGTTGCCAGCCAGAGAAGAATCGCTCGCTATCCAAAGGTTTTCTTTCACTGATTAAGCATTTTTATGCATAAATTCCTGCTAAAAGATGCAACTAGTGGCATAGCTTGGGTTAAATGAAAATCCATTCTTTCTCAGCGTTCGTAAAATGAAAAACAGCAAAAAAAAAGAAGAGCAAAGACGAAAAAATAAAATACCGAAAGCCGCAGCAAACTTTTTACCAGCAACTGTACCCGCACCAGCCCAGGCAACCCAGAGGCTGCACCTCCACCACCCTATCCCCCACATAACTCCACCAATGCGTGTATAATTTTTTTCTATACCGCCTTTCCAGTCACTAACATAAAAAAAATAAGGACGAAATCCAAAAACAAAAACAACAAACTGCCTGTTGCACTTTGCTTATGTACTGCATGCTCTGGCTTTTCCTCTGCCATTTCTTTTTCTACTTCTTCTACCGCCTGCTTCCTACTTCATCTTGTCTCACTTCCAATGCGCAAGTGTGTGTGAGTTTTTCCAGTGCATCCCGAGCAGCGTTTGTTTTCCAGCCCAAAAGGAAAAACCAATAAAAATAAAAAAAACGCTACCCAAAGCATAAGCGAAAAAAATTCATACCAAATGCCACCCAACCTCCTTCCAAATGCAACAGTTTGGTATTTTTTCCGCTTTAGATTTTTATTTTTCCACATTTTCCTTCTTCTTCTTCTTTTTGTTGTTGCTGTTGTTGTTGTTGTTGTCTTTGTGGTGGTAAGAAAATGAAGCAGAAAATGGGTTTGGATATGTACTACGAAAATCTTTATATATGTAGAGGGTGTGAAGAGTTGTTGGGCTTGGGCGGGTGTAGTTTGGATGCAGCTGTAGCAGGTACTAACATGCAAGCCAAGTCCAAGATTTCCGAGGGATTTGGCTAAGTTAAGGTTTATGATATTTTGCATATTAACTTTTGAATTCAAATAAAGGAAATATGAGATGAAAAATATTGGAAAGTCACTCAGTCTCTTTAGCAGCAGGCGCAATTTGAGATCGAAGTACAAGAAAAAATGCGTAAAAAGCCTTAAAATTGAGCGAGAATCGTGAATACACGAAAGCTTTTCATTTCATGGAATAAGTAGAAAGAAAACTAACTTGCAGAAAATATTTTTTAAATACAACTTTTTAACCTAATCCTTTCTCCATACCAATAATGAGTGTGAAAATATACAAGATGATTCCTACACAGTGTAGGCGATTTAAAGTGGAAACAATGGGTAACTCTATAAATTTTGACAAGAGTCGCAGATCGACCAATGTCGTACCGCGTTAGGAGCAATCATCAATCCAAGGCAATTTATACCATGAAACAGTTCCAATCAAAAGAAGGCGTTGAAATTTTTCAGTTTTACAATCAAAATATCTACTTAATTGCGAAATCTTGGTGATAACATTTCAACACGTTTCTCCACAAAATTTTCTAAATTCTGGTAATGTCAACCATGTGTCCGCACAATGAACTAGATGTTTCGAGCAAAATATTGAGGTGGTCCGAGCAAGAACATCGAGTTATAGTCGTTCTCAGCAGTTGTGCAGCTCTCGGAACACTCTTGGTAGCATAATTCGTGTCGATTCGAAGATGTTTCCATAAAAAATCCAAATGGCACACAAACTTAGCCCATACAGCACGTCGAACAATGGATTTATTGCGACTATCGTTCCTCGGAAGAGTTAAATTGAAAATTGTGACTTACGCTGGTGGGCCAAGGACCATAGCTTAACAACGTGGAATTGCAGCCATATCAAACGTTATGTTGGCCAAAACAATGGAAAACACCGAAAAAATGCCACATTTTATGCTCGAGGACAAAAGTGGTATTTTCGCGATATCTAATTCCTTAATCCGAAGTAAATGATTACTAAAAAGTAAACAAAAATATTCTTTAATATTGTTCAGAAACAAATGCTTAAAATTTTTCGAAGCCCAACCTCATATACATATGAGTTGTCTTCAAATCTATTAAAATTTTTGAATACTATATAAAAAAAATTTCGATACATGCTAAGTTCTTTGTCAATAACTGCAGTGTGTGGATAATAAAGGGTGATTTTTTAGCAAAGTCATTTTTTTTTATCAACATTTACATTTACGTGCCTATTGTTACTGTAGTATTACTATAATTTATCCTAAAATCGAGACCCTAAAACTAATACCCGTTAAGTGTTCTGACCTGTTTACAGCGACTTATTTGTGTAAGAGTTATAAAATATTTGATTAATAGAACTTTTCTAACTAACTAGTTCTAAATCCATGATATTATTGAATGTAGTTAAAGTTAAGTTGTATATTTTTAAAACTATTTTCCGAAATTTTCAATAACTACCATATTGTTTATATACAAATGCTGATTGTGGTCAATAAAGGGTGATTTTTAGGCAATTCGATTTTTTTTATGATGTCACTGTTTTTAACAGCTGACGCAGATAATGTGCTTACTATTAACGTGGAGCTCAATTAGTTTGATATGTAATTAAACTTTAAGTCGATTTACAAAAGAGCAGCGCTTAAAATTTATGCCAAAAAAATTCTTTGACCTATTTCTAGTAGCTCACCATTATGGGAGTTCAAGTTATTTAAAGATGGGGATTTTGCTTTAATTTTATTGATGAGAATATTATTTGGCTTGATACTTGACAAGGATACATAAAAAATTTAGGCTAGTGGGTTCAAGAAGTAATTAAAGATCACTGGCAAGCCTATCAAGCTTCAAATTGCAGTATTGGAAGTTTGGTAATGTAATGGCATACAATAGCGTATTCTCTTTCGACCAATTGGCTTGATTAAATTATTTTTTCGAAGAATCATTATTTAGAATAATAAATTATATAATAATTAATTAATAAGATAATAATATAATATTTCATTTGAAGCTTAAGAAGTTACATGAATAATTAAAACTAATTTCCCTCGGTTATATGAAAATGTTTTTTGACATTTGAAGATATACTTGGAATATAATGGATAGAAAAAAGTAAAATATTGCTGAAGAAGAACGAAAAGTTCGAATTCGCGAACTGGCAAAAGAATACGCAAAATTACAAAATGACAGAAAATATCATTTGAGAAAATGGAAAAGATAAAAGAAAATGCTCAACAGGAGATTTTAGACTGAAATCGATTTTTAAAAAATTACAAAATTATAGAGTTGTACACTTGAAGAAAGAACATATTAACAAAAAGAGGAAGGGTTCATTGGACTCGTAGAAAAATCTTCAATACAAAAAGCAGTAGTTGATGTTAGAATTGCATGAAGCAGGAAAAAAGTAGAATGTTTAGATTTATTATGAAGAAAGAGTGTCGACATGGTAAAATTGCTACTTTCGAAAATGAAGTCTCGCGATCAAAACATCATAAAGAAAAATTTGCAAAATAAATATACCGAGGTATAGCAAAAAAAATTGAATGAAAATAAAGAAAATATTCGAGTTTATAACAATATGTTTGCATTTGTCTCTTTCAATACCCATACTGCAGATTTCAAAGGATCAGTTCCAAAATCGAGGAGGATTGTAGGTGAAGCGAAGAAGTGAAACCAACGACAACCCTCGAGTCAAAAAATCCACAATTTGAACAAATCTACACATATGATGACGGCGTTGCTATGTTCCAAATAGCAAAAACGACGTACTTGAAGTTATACAACAGGCGAAGCGACTTGGCGCAAATTTAGCATTAACAGCAGCAATTCCAACTCAAACTCAGCATTGAACATTAGTTAACGTTAAAATATCAACACTATGCGAAGACTACCCCAAGCATGACGTCATCGAATGTACAAGAATTTACAAATTCCATTACTGCTTTTGTTAGATTTCTATCTCAAAGAAACACAAATAAGGCACAAAAAATACAAAACAAAAAAGACAGAAAATATGCATTTCAGAAAATAAGCTCAAGAAAAAAATAAATAAATAAATTTTTTAGAAGCCCGTCAAGTGCTTCTTCATAGTTCGCCGCACCATATTTGCTTGCACACAGGCCAGTGCAAAAGTATCTGTGTGTGCCAATGTATCTGTGAGCTTTTGTATCTATGTGTGTGAGTGCGTTCTTTGTTAGGCTTAAGCAAAATTGCGAAATATAGCAAAGTGATATTTTTTTTTTTGTTCAAGGAAATCTCTTTATAAATGTCGCCTCAAATTTATTGTTATTATTTAAATGAATAGATTTAATAGTAATAAAAAAAACAAAAACAAAATGTGCATAAAAATTACTAATTAATGCGCTTCTAATTTCAAGTTGACAGCAACACAAAACGGAAGCTTTTTAGCAATAATTTTTAGCATTTCTTTGTCTCGAAATAAAATGAATTTGATTTCTTATAAATCATTTGTATATAATTTATGACATTTGCGTTGACAATGCATCAGACGACGTGGACGACGACGATAACAACGACGCCCACAAGAATTCCATTTCGTTGCATGCGTCCTTGGCGCAATGCGGAAATGTATTATTACGGCAGGGGGGGCATGCGGGTTTTGGGTAGCGCTTCACAGAGCTAAACTTTAATTGCAGCCTGACGAGTGAGATTTGATGGGAAAACTTGCCACAAATTGAAATTTAATTTCATGTAACATTTATGCAATGGCAAATTGATTTCAAGTTGTGGCAGCTGACAGATAGCAGCAGCAGGCAGCATCAGCAGACGGTAGCAGGCACAACACACACTGATTCTCTAGGCCATTAGTCATACATAGCAGCAGCAAGATGTGGCAAGGATTAACATTAGAAGCGGCAAATGCAGGCAGTCAGAGAGGCCGCAGCAGACACAGGGGCAGTGACAGCTACAGATAGAGACCCAGTGCCAGACGCAATGCTAGCGCTGGCAGCCAGACCCGGCAACAGTTGCAAACAACATGCAACAAACAATCATCTGGCAGCGTGTTGTTGCCACTATCTGTAACTGCCTCGGTGTGTGTGTGCGCGCGCCGCACGCGGCACGTAAGAAACGAGTTATTGGAACAGGTTCATGACCTTGACCATCAACACCATGGCAAGGCAACACTTTTATAACAACAACAACAACAACAACTGCAATTGCAACTGCAACTGCAACTAAAGCTGCCACAGCGTCTCTGCATATGGCACTCATTCACTCACTCACTCACTCATTCACTTAACTTGCCAGCAGACAAAGGAAGTTGCAGCATTTGCATTTGCCATTGTATGCGGACCAACGGACCTACGGACTTGCTGTCTTTGCTTCTTACTGCCGTATATGCACGATTTGCAGCGGATTTGATTGGATTGGATTGGATTAGAAGTTACTGCAATAGCAACATTTATTGTTTGCGGCAGCCAAAATGTTTATGCAACACAACAAACTTGCCACAAAAGCCTATGCACTTTTTTTTTATCAGCTCAACACAGCTTGTGAGTCATTTGGGCAAGCGTTACTCGTGTATTCGGCGAAACATTTATTTATTTATAATTATGTAAATAATATATATGCGTTACATATATGCAGTGATTCATGGCAAATGCATTACAGATTGATATTGCAAGTGTAAGCATTATATTTCGTTTGCTTTGAAAATTTTTAGCTCAACGGAATCCCAAATGAGTACACTAATTATGTAGGAGTGGTTGCATTTTTAGCGAAGTATCTTTGATATTCTCAGCGGGTAGATGGCGAGAATAGCATCAATTTATAAGAAGTAGCTAACACTTTGGGAAGTAACTGCTCAGGTGCTCATCAAAATGAAAAAGTTCAGAGCGTTGGGCCAAACGAGAACTCTCCGACTCCAACAATATAGAAACATAGACATTTTTTCTTGAGATGGCAAACGCTTTTTTAGTTTAAGCAAAGTGTATCTTCAAGTCGTCGTTACTAAGTAACTATCTTTATGCTTGGGAAAGTTCAAAGATATGAAATAAAATGCTCGCTTAACCTTTAATTCCTTACATTTTGGATTATCCATTGTGTGAATGCCAATTATAATTTATATGATTTGAATTCATTTTAATAAAATTTTTAAAACATTTAACAATTCTTTTTCACATATTTATCGTAGCTTTTTAGTAATCTGGATCCTTAACGATGATGCACATCATCTTCATTCTTAATTGTAATTAAATAAATATATGTACACCTGTACCTGCGTTTACACCCAACGGCACTGCGACCCCTATGAACCTAATGTTCTCTGAGTCAGAACAGTCTGCGAGATATATGTCAGGTGCTTCTCACTGAGAATATAGTTGCCTAGCAGCAGCTTTTCTATCCTTCGTGCTAGGGCTGTGCAGTTAGTGATTAGATGCTACATAGACTCGACATTCTCCTCACAGAATCTACATGTGTTCTGTGGTTAAAAAGGCAAATTTTGTGTAAGTGGTCGTTGAAGTGAAAATGGCCTGTCCACGCTCCACAAAGTGACTTAAGCTGTGTTCTATTGAAGGATATAGCTACCTTGGCTCTTGCTGCATCAAGGCACACAAATCTTTTTGAGTGTCTGAGACCCTCTAGATTGTTTACGTGCCTAGCTTTCCTGCCATCTGGCAATGCTTATTATTTTGGTTAATAATTTAAATCTGGCAACGCTGCATGTTACTCCCATATTAAATGCTAATCTGTGATATTTTGAGAAATCGCAAAAACGAGGGAATTCCCCCTTTTTATGCAAAGCAAAATTTAAATATTAAAAGCACTAAAACTTTCTAAATTTCTACAAACAGTAAAGTTAGTAACTACAACATAGGATTTTGTTTTAAAATATCATTTTCATAAAATTAAAAATTTTATATGGAAAGCAAAAATTTACGATAAGAGAAAAATTATTTCTTTGAAGAGAAAAATTTATATTTTGGACCTTGGACTTTGGACTTGATGATGGTGTATATTGCAAAATTTTATTCAATAAACCAAAAATAGGAATAAAGCTAATCGAAAACTCGTAAGTGATAAATATCCTACAGACAATGCAACAAAGCTCATTAATTTAAAACAGCTGACGTCAATTTAGTCTGCGCTATGGTTGAACTTGTAGTTATTCTGGAACCCTACTTTTCTTTTTAGCAAAAAATTATAGATACCTAGGAGAGATATCACAAGATCCTACATTATTATCTGATAAAAAGAAGCCCACTTGAAGATGGTGTTAACCACAAATGTCAATTTAGTCTCCGCTATGATAGAACTTGCGTGGCAGAAAAGTTTTGTGTGCGTTACTTTGGCAGATAAACATGGATATCTGATTTACTTTTAGCTGGAACAGAAGTAGAGGATCCCAAACAATTACTTGGATATCTTTTAGCTACACAGTTATCTAATAATTTTTTTTAGTACAAAATCACGAATAATTAAATATATTTTAGCTGGGACAGAGGTATCCTACACACTTGTCTAATCAATAAAAAAATATGGAGACCTGAATATCTTTTATCTGGGCCAGAAGTCTCTTAAGAACCTAAAAATATCAGATGATGAGAAGAGGCTGCATATAGTTTCAGTCACAAATGAGTCCATAGATTCTTTTTGTTTTGTTTTTTTAGTGCCCATGTTTTGATTAATGTCTTCCTTGCTGCTTGACAACAAAACTTCTGTAACTAGCGGCGCAGATCTGGAGAGCCCTTTATTTTTATCAGAATTAATGTTATGTCATCATATCATTGTCTGTAAGCACCTCTAGAGCATTGATATAGAAGCCATTATAATTCATTAAATAGCAGCTAATAATCCTGCAGACATACATGGATATCTGAATATCTTTCGTCTGGTATATAAGTATCATATGATTAAACACAATATTTTGAGTAGCCTCTTTAGCAGAAAACATGGATACATGAAGTTGCATATGATCACAATCACCATACAAATATATAGTTACTTGTAAATCTTTTAGCTGGAACAGAAGTCTCATAAGATCTTAAAAGGATTCCAACTGGAAATGACCCATTGTGGTTAAACACAAATGATTCTAAAGATTATATTTGTTTTTATTAGTAAATATGTTTTGATTAATTTCTTCCTTTTCTGACAAACCAAATCCCTTAAATCTCTCAAATTCTTAAAATAGGTTACAAAGTAACTATCATTATTATTATAGTCTGTAAGTCCCGCTGAACCATAGATATGTGTATTTAGGTTAAAAGCCATGATGTATGCATAAAGAGTGTTTGTTAGTAGTTGAAACTTTTACAAAACTTCGGTAAATCGTAACCAAAAACTGAGCTTCTAAAAACTATTTATCTCTAATTAAAGTTCCAATTATCAGACTTGGAACTCAATGGAAAGAAACCCATGAAGTCTAGTCGCCATATCCTGTAACACTACCTACTTGTTATTAATATCCTTTACACCTAATTTGCACTCAATGCTACGAAACAAGCTTTGTGTTGCATAAACAGAGCAATTTTACACTCTTTATTCAATTATTCCTAGTGAAAAGCAAGCAGTATCCTGCCATGACCAACTCCATTTTAATACACTTCATATTATCGCTACCAACTATGGGCATGCATCCCTAGTAACTCGCACAAAATAGTGCCCGAAGGGGGGTGGCGGGAATAAAAATGCAAAACAAATTGCTCAGATGCCGAGTGCAAATGACAAAAGGCAAAAAAAAAAAAAGAGAGTGAGAGCATTAAAGAGCGCGAAAAAAAATGAGCATTAAAAGATAAGGCCACAACTTTTGTGTAAAAAAAAATCAATAAAAAAATAGCATTTATTAAAAGCAAAGTTTTTGTTTAAATTAAAAAAAAAAATAATAAAAACAAAAAACGAAAAGCTTAATTATGTTGGGTAATTATTTTTTAAGTAGCCTAGTCTTGACCTTTTTGAGGCGCATTAGCTGAGAGTGTGTGTATCTGTGAGGGTATGTGTGT
Organism: Chymomyza procnemis; assembly: GCA_035046065.1. Classification (NCBI taxonomy): domain Eukaryota; kingdom Metazoa; phylum Arthropoda; class Insecta; order Diptera; family Drosophilidae; genus Chymomyza; species Chymomyza procnemis. The sequence goes on from JAWNOJ010000026.1 coordinate 5,436,247, forward strand.
GTGTCTGTGTGTGTGCATGTAGTACGTATGAGTATGCGTGCATCAGCTCACATAGATACTAATGTAACAACGTGTTGCAGCTGAGTGCATGTTTCAACAACTTTTAATGCAAATAAAAAAAAAATAGACAACTCAAATGACTTACCCAAAAGTTTAATGCAGCTTTTTGCAGTATTTTATTTAAGCACTTGTTCTTTTTTTTTTTGTATAAAAATATTAAAAGTTAAAAATTTAATTAAATGTGTTTCACAGCACTTTTTTGTAAGTTTTTTTGTGTAGTAGTACTAAAATGGGGTATTGCGTGTGGAATAAAAAATTTATCACATGAAAGACGCACGTCGACTGTTTTGCCTTTAGTTTAGAAGAGGAAGCAGGCAGACATGTGTGTGTGCCGCGTGTGTGTGTGTCGCGTGTGTGTGTGTTAAATAAAAAATTGCGCACCGCGACCAACGTCAACAACAAACAAACACCGACACTAACAACAAACCTAGACAACTCTACTAATACGCAAAGCAACAACAAACAAGCTGACAATGGCGCTGACGTTGGAACGTTAACTGCGCTGCAAGTGTCGCTGCTGCTGTTGCTGCTGCTGCTGCTGCATGCAACAACAACAACAACAACAATAAAAATAACAACAACGTCAACAACAACCAAACGGACGTTGGCGATCCGAAGGCAAAAGCGTACCGAACCGTTCGAAACGAGCGACAATAAAGCTGCCAACCAGCTGAGTTCTATGTAGAAGCTACGACGACGCTCTAGCGCGCTGGCCCATGCGGTGGCGAGTTGAGTAGTTGCCACAGAATATAAATACAACAATGCAGCAGAATGAGTGCAAAAAATACACGCTCTCCCCACCACGCACACGCACACACACACACACACACACACACAAAGAGACAATTACAAGAACAGTGTAAGCTGTAAGAGTCTAAGAAATGTGCAAAAAACACAACACACACATACACAAGACGACTGCATTTAAGACAACGTCTGCGTGTGTGTGTGTGTGTGAGCGCAACGCGAGAGCAGGCGGCTATGTTGGTATGCGTGCCGGCTAAGTGTGTCTTGGTATTGGTGAGCTTCATTCATGGCAGCCGGCATGCAGGAGCAGCGCGAAAGCGAAATCGTTCAAAGAAAAAACAAAATGTGAGTAAAAAAAAGAAAATGGTGGCCAAGCCAAATGTAAATATGGAGAAAAAAAATACTCAAAGAGAGTAAATTGCGTTTTGGAGCAGCGTGAAAAAAAATGTGTCGCCTTTGAGTGAGTGCTCACTCCGCGCGCGTGTGTGTGTGTGTGTGTGAGTTGAGTGAGCACTCGCAATGCATTTTTCTGTTTGTGTCGAATGCACTTGGTGTCAATGTATTGCAGCTTGAGTTGGACTGAGCACGCTCTTGCGCTCTCATTATTTTTTTATTATTTTGTTTTTAACTTGCGCTCTTAGAATATTTACAAGCGTTTTCTACTCCATTTTGTAATTTTTAGTGCTTGTAATACACTGCAATTAAATGGGTAAGGGTTGTGCTGAGTTGATACTTGGAAATTTTCGGTAGAATTGAGTTAGAGATAAGCGGAAGTTAAGTGAACTTTAATGGCAATAAGTGAGTGTAAAGTGCGGAAATGCGGCATTAATTGGTATGTCTGAGGGAAGGTGCTGTGGAAATTTTTTGATTTTTTCTAATCTTGCTTTTTTTAAATGTATTGAATATTTTTAGGTTACTTCTTCAAAAGGATTCTTGAACGGAAATTTTGTTAATTCATCAATTGAAGAAAACGTTTATAACATAAGTAGTTTATGTTTGAATAATCAAACGCCGTTTAATAACCAAAAAGTCGCTGTAAATTAAATAAATAGCTTTTAAAATTATAGAAAATTAATTAAGCATTATATAAAGTGTTCACGAAATAATGACAGGTACCAAGAATAAATGCATTTTTATACCTGAACCCATTATTTTCTAAAAATTACACATAGTTCACTTTAAGATTTCGTTATACATTCCAAAAGAATGTCGAGTTTTCCCAACTAATCAATTGAAGAAGACATTTAGAATGTGAGCAATACCATTCGAATGCCCAATGATTTAAGATTTTTAAATACATATATATTTACCAATTATTTGAAAATTATCAAAGTATTATAGAAAGTGCACACAAAATTAAAGAAAGGTTCTTAAAATAAATGCACTTTGAGCCCTGTCCCCTATTATCTTCTATAAATTATGAAGTACTTCACTTGCAGATGTAAACTACATACAAAAGTTTGACAACTTTCTTCGAGTACTATGAAATAAAGCTTCAAATTCGAAAGAAATATAAGGGTTCAAAGGGTTACCAAGAATATAAGCATGCTTGTCAATAAATTCTGTAGACATGGAGAAAACGATGTATATTACATTTTTGTTCAACTTTTATGAAAGTAAGAAGGTTAGAAAAATCTTGAATGCAACAAGAGCTTTACAAATACAAGATCCTTTCCTACTAATACATACATTTAAATTAAAAAAATATTTTCAAAAAACTTTTTATATCAAGAATGCGTAAGAATGCTAGAACAAAGCCGAATAAGATATTTTTGTACAAAAGTTAAGTATAGGCAAAAAGAGACTTAGAAAGTTATGAAAATCATTTTTTTTTTACAAAGTGGACATGCCACATTTGACTTTGTTCTAGCTTCTCTAATGTAATCCTTATCCTTTCGATGCAAAAATAGTAAATTCTAAATAACTAGCTTTAGCATCTAACTCTGTAGGCCACCAGCAAAAATGTTTACTGTTTCTCATTAGACGCAACGAAATGTGAATTGGATGTAGAAATATAAAACTTTGAATAACTTTAAATCCTAAACGTAGGGTCTTGAGCGAAAATAAGCTTCATGTTTGATCACATGTTTTGACTTTAAATACTAATAGTTTCTAAAAATGAAGATTCTCTTGAACTTTAATTTCAAAATTCAAAAAAGAGATTCTAGAGTGAAAAAAGGCATTACTTGGACTTCGGTAGCGTAGCCGAAAGGTCATTGGTTTGATACCACCCGGTGGTTTGATACACCCTACAGCACTGGTGCATTTGTCTAGCACTGACAAAGGCTAGCAAATAAATATACATTATTTACCTAGGAAAATTTCTATTAATTGAAAGCGCCTCGATTCGGCTATAAAGCTGTAAGTTCCTGTTCTTTTCCAATTGCTATTAAAAGAGATGTCTATTCTCCGCCTTTAGAGCGATGAGCATAGTCAAGGAGAATAAATCTATATATATTTTATTTTTTTATTTTTATAATGCTATGATTTGAGGAAGGGCATATTTCTGTGTAATTGAAAAAAGTTACAACTTTGAAAATATCTCCACACAACAGTAACAGATTTTTACTTTATTTCAATAATAATTTACCACATTCGTATTTTGCAGGTTTACGAAAAAGAATTTTTATTATATTCCACAATTTTACAACAAACAACGCGACATAAAACTACAAAACTGAACTCATAGAACGGATTGAATGTACGGAAACTAACTTTTAATTATTTCCAAAATTGTGTAAAAATCCTCAGTACTACATTTCACTTGTTGCAGGGTATATCAAAGTCGTGGTTTAACTCGGCGTAAAGCCGCAAAACTGGACTCATAGAAAGGATTGCATGTACAGAAGCTAACTTTTAGTTATTACCCAAATTCACAGGACTATATTTCACTTGTTGCAGAGTATATCCAAGTCGTGGTTTTTTGGCTTCAAGCCAACCCACTTGTTTTCGGTTTCGTTTGTAAACGCGACACAGACACGCACACTCTTACACACGCACACAGTCAGTTACAAGACGCGCGCTCTCTCGCTCTCTCTCTATCTCTCTCTTGGTGTCTCTCTGTCTCCTTTCTAGGTTAGCTTTTGGAAGATGGATAGGACGCGACGCGCGACGGGAGGAGACTAATCGGAGACCGTGTTGTCCGCAGCTTTGAAGCGCTCACTTACCGCTCAACGTGCTCGAAATGCAACTGGCGAGCAGACTGGCAAAGCGCGGCCGTTGCACATGCATTTTTTTCGTATATTGTTTGGGGTTTTAGTTTTCGTTGTTTCCCTGCCTTCTTGTTGTTGTTGTTGTTTTTGTATTTTTCGGTGCGAATTTTTATTTTTTTTTTAGTATAAATCGTATATAGTATATATATAATATTACGACTCTAGGAAAAAGAGAGAGAGAGACGCACTTAAAAGTACTAGAGCTATTAAATTATTATTTTTATGAAGTTTGTACGTCACTCAGTCAGCCAGTTAGTCATTCAATCATGCAGTCAGTCTGTCATTCAGTCAATCCCGCATTCATTCATTCATTCCCTCACTCAGCCTGCACTTCGAGTCGACTCAATTGCATGTCATTGTAAATTTTGTGCATTATTTTTTACGTATTTTTTTGTTTTTTTTTCGGTGCAAATAGCAACAACTACAACAAATTATGGGTTGGTCTCTGCCAGAATTTAGTCGTGACTGGTTTCAAGGTCTCAATTAATGCGAAAATTTCGTTGTAATTTTTATTTTATTTTTTTTTTTGCAGCCATATAAAAATAATTTCTGTTTTTTAGCTAAAATTCGTGTATAATAAAAATAGTAATTGTTTTGTTTTTAATGTTTTTCTAATAAGCAAAATATTTGTGCATTTAATTGCCATTTGAATAGTCTCAACAATTGACCTTGGTTTGGCCAGTTTCAGTTGGCATTTGAGTTGGTAAAAAAATAACACAAAAAATAACGAGGGATATCAAGTTTCTGACTAGGTAAGAGTTGCAGCTTGCATTGAGTAGAATTTAAGAATGTTGTGCGCCAAGAATTGGGAACTGTTTTTAAGAAGGCGGGTTTTTTTTGGGGGGTACTTGGATTTTTTAGTGATTTAGATTGGCAGCTGATGAAAGAAGATTTTGCCTGTAGCGTAGGCTCATGCATACAATCTTCGTTTATTTCAGAGGATTCATTGTATTTCGTAGCAATATTTAAGAATATTTGCGGCATGGCAGAGATGAGTTCCATAACCTTTTGGTTTAATTTAACGCGCTAAAGCTTCACTTACGAGCGAGATTTTTTAGAAGAAGTTAGATGATTTTGGAAGAAGCCTGATCATGTAAAATCTCACTATCAGTAGTGTCGATTATAAAGCTGCATTCCTTAACCCGATAAGGGAACGGCCGAACACAAATCACAACAGTTACTGAGCTCGGTTTTTCTACAGTTACTGAGTTGATTCAATTTGCAGATTGATATTGAGCAGCACCTTGAATTATGTTGAAACATCACTATCAATGGCCAAGTTGGGCTCTGGATACTTTTGGATGTATATTTTTGGGGAAAGTTTCTCTAACAATTCCGATTTTTTATTGCTTTAGATTCGAAGCTAAGTAGTGCTGTATTAAGAAGATTTTGGTTGTATCCTGATGTCATGCATATAATCTTAGTATACTTTAGAGCATTCATTGGTTTCAACATGAATATTTAAGATTTGTTGAGGCTTGGCAGTGATGGTTTCTAGAACCTTTTGAAATTTGTAAAACAATTGGCTAAAGATTCACTTAGGATACAGTTTGCCAACTTCAGGTCTAATATTGCAAGCAAAACTTCTATTTTGTGGATTCCATTGGTTACCTTTTCATTAACTTTTATTTCTATTTCTATTTTCTTGGCCTATATACTATGTGGTACGCAAAAAGTTGCCGGGGTAGCTATAAGCCCTTGGCATCAGCCATTTTCTTATCTCTGAGCAGCGGCTCGAAGTATATTTGCCAATGCCAACTCCAAGTTCAGAATCTCTTAGAGATTTTGCCGTAGCTGTTTACTTACCGGAAAAGTTCATGAGTCATAATATAAATGTAAGACTAGCTCACTTTAATTCATAATCCAACATATTTTAGTAGTTGAAGCATAGGATGATAAGAAAAGTTCTCCAAAGATCTTTGTTAGCAGTTTGTCGCTTTTTTGCATTCCAGTTGGCAGTGGAATGACTTCCATTATTAATTAAACACGTCCTGGTTCGACGGGGGCAGCCACTGCGCCGATTGTCACAATTTGGGATCCCTGTGTGTAGGCTAGCTGTAGGTCGAATAGAAGAATACCACTACAGCTGCTCCAGCGTGTCGTAAGAGGCGTCTAACAGTGGAAAATGGCAAAACTTGGTATTGCTGTGTGTACCTTTCAGTCTTAGGAAAAGTTTGGCCTATAATGAAGTATGTATCGAAGAATGATAGAACGGACATAGGTGTATCTCATAAGACTTTTCGACCACATGCTGGGGTTTGCCTACCCTTAACTGTTCTATGTCATGAAACCTTACCAGTGGTTAATATGATGCCACGATCAGGTAGTCCGCAAAGTTTTCTCTGTGCTGGCCATTGGATAGGACATTCGAGCTTAGAATGGAGTTATGTTTAACCAACCGCGTGCGTTATGATCCCCATATCAACAGAGATTTGAGCTAGATCTCGACTCCTATCAAGGCTGAAGAACACGACGAAACAATTGACTCTTCATTTTTGGAATAAAAGAGTATGTCGGCTTTATCTACCTATTTATTTTGCTGGACGTTAGAGTAACGCATTATTGCATACCTATATGCTTGCATATTCGCTCGGCGAGGTTATAATTCAATGTTGGAGACATTCAAGATTCCAAGCATTCAGAAGTCCATACTCCCCATTTGCTCACCATTGAGGACAACAACGAGACATTGATGGAGAGCTCCAATTTATCTGTCACAATTTAGGATTTCACCAAAAAGCCATTTTGAAGGCTAGTTCTTCCTGCAGGCTTGCAACAAGTTCAATGATTTAGAGAGAGAGAGCGTACGTTCCATGTTCCCATTCGCGTTATATGATTAAAACCTCAGGTCGTCGACATGGAAAGTATTATATAACCGAGCCTTGCTTCCGTTTCTTAAATGTTATTGTTTTTATAGCCGACTTACTCAACTCATTGTATTACAGCAGGTAAGGTGCGCTTCAACTCTGGCCCCATTTCTCAGGGGGAACAATAGTATGAGACAGACAGAGAGAATGAGAGAGTAAAGCGAACCAACGTTGATCAATGCCGGGCGAGGAAAGAGCTTTAGTTCATAAGGACTTTATGTAGACTCAACTACTCACAATTAACCTGATGAGATCCTCAAGGCGTTTGTTTCTTTGCTACTTAAATCATAATGTATATCAGACTAGGAGAAACAGGAAGGTTTCGCCCATAAGGACGCGTGTGAAAAATGCTATCTTAAGCTCTGGGTGTTGTAGATTCTATGCAACTATGACTTAGCTCCTGCGGCACTCACAATGATCTCATCAGACGTTTGCTTTCTTTACTTCTTAAAGCAGCAGTTATTTCACAGACGATCCTGGGACCTATCAAAATTATCTCATCCAAAATATTAAAGTCTCACTTAGCAAGCCAACCAATACTCCAATACCACAATGCAACCCCAACGAGTGACATGCCCCAGGGGCCAAGGCAACTCTTAGCTTGCACTTAACATTTTGCATGCATTTTTTTGCCGCCTCTCTCTCTGTATCTTGAAGATGCACAAAAATGCATTTCTTGTTGTTGTTGTTGGATTGTGCAGTGTGGTGTGTGTGCATCTGTGTGTGTGCGTGTGCACCCCTTTTGGCTGTTTACATTTCGACAGGGCCGCATCGCATTTTAATTTTAGAATATATTTTTGGGCTTATAAGAGCTTCAACTTCGTCTGGATTTCAGACGAACCGTTCACCGGTTTCCATTCAATGCATTCGCAATATTCGTTTCATTATTTGTTTTCCTGCTGCATTTTTCATTATGCAAAAATGCATACCACTTTTTTTATTTTTATTTTTGTTGTATTTTTTTTTTTATATTTTCATATATGAATTTTATGTTTTTTTTTTTTTTTGGTCTACCCAAAGAGAACTTCGCTGTGTTCACTTTATTTTGGGTATTCGGACGTTGTTGTCGATGTCGCTGGTGTTGTTGTTGTTGTTGTTGGAGTTGTTGTAGTTGTTGTTGCTGCCACATATTCGAAATGCATTCAACAAAATTGCACGTTTTCATGGATCTTTTGTATGCTTGACGAAAAAATAAAAATGCAATTGCAATAGGGTTGAATTTTATGGGATTTTGTTTTTTTTCGTACTTCTGCTGATGTTTTCTCGTTATATTCATTTATTTTTTTTTGGCGGCTTCCCTTGTTGTAGTTGTTGTTGTTGTATATTTGCTTACGTGTGTTTTTAATTTTAATTGCATGTCGTCAAAATCTTTTATGAAACAGTGAGTGTGCATATGTGTGGTGTGTGTGCGTGCATGTCCCTGATTTTATCTTTTGTAAATATTGCAATTATGTTTGCTCCTTTTTGTGACATTGCATTTTCAGAATTTGCTTTTTTTTTTTTTTGGTTTTTTTGAAGGTACTTCGAAGTTCGTGGCTCACTGCAAATAACACAGCAATTACATGCAATAGGCGGCGGCATATACTTATGTTTGTAGGTGTGCGCATATCCTGACGAAAGTTAAGGTGCAAAACGTACAGGAAATGGTCTCGTAAATTATGCCTTGATTCGAGCAAAGTTCCTACTAAGGGGTTGCAGCATTGTAAGTACAACTGAAAAAAAAAGAAAATAAATAAATAAAACCTCAAAGATCCATAAATAAATTATTTGTTGTAAAAGGTAATTCAGATTCTACGACAAACTGCAGGATATAAGTTGAAAAAAAAAGGAATTGTCGAAGGATTGTGAGATTTTTGAAAATACTAAGAATTAAGCATATAAGGCGAATAGCGTGTCTGAACTTATTGTTAATAAAAAAATATCCTCAAAAATCTATATCAAATTATTCTATGTCGAACGTTCTTCAATTGCTTCAAAATACTCAACTGAAGGATAAAAGTTGAGGGGGAAAAAACTATTATTTGTCGAAGGATTTTTTGATTCATAAAAATATTATTGAAGAAGGATATAAGGCGAAAAGCACGTCTACAGTCTGAACTTACGGATATTAAAAAAATATAAAACAAATTCTGAATTATCAAAAAAAAAATTATTTGATGTAAAAGGTTATTCAGATACTTCGAAAAACTAAACTGAAGACGGAAAAAATAAAAATGTTGAGATTCTTGAAAATACTCAACCGATATATTTATTTATTTTATGGTCTGAACTTATAGTTGTTGTGCAAGCACTTTGAGAGCCTTTGTATTTCAATGCGTTTATTTCAAAATCAATTTCCTTAAGCTGGCTTGAAGTCTTGACTTATCAATATGGATACATTTAAGATCGTTATAGTCGTTTGTGGGACTTTTTTTTTTAACAAATTGTGCCAATTGTTTGTCTATTACAGTAAAGACTTTTTTAAAACTATAGCTACGTTCCTAAGAAAACCCTTTCATAGGTACATTTGGGAATCTGTTTCACAACCTTAAATATCAATCTAAAGCATTGGTCTGTCCCACGAAACGTATCTTAATTCCGTTTCATTTATAGGTCAAGCATTTGGAGTGGAACATTTCCTTTTACTGCAAGCTTGTCGGCAAACTTAACTTTATAATTACCTTGCACCTTTCTTCATTAAATTCCAATTAAATTAAAAGCTTTCATTAAAAAGCAAAATAAAGAATGTTAAAATGTTAAATAAAATTATGCATTTCCTAGAACTTAAATGCAAAAACAAATTATTAGATACTTTGTCACTGATTGATTAAAATGAGCTCGAATGTACCACGTACAGTCAACTGGCAGCCGTCATGCCGCTCCACCAACTCGCTAACTGCCTCTGGGGTGCACAGGAAGCCAATTGGCACAAACTGCGCTACTTCCGTTCTAAGCTGGCCAAGATGAAGTAGGAAATGCACTTCAACAACAACAACAACAATAACAAAAACAACACCTATATCGGGGGGAACTACTTAGCCAGTTTGGCAACGGAATCGCAACGGAAGTTGCAGCTGAAATGAGTTTAGAGAGCTCTCCACAGGTTCTCAATTGCGGAAACTCTTAAAGACATTAACTTCATAAATAATGAGCGAAATTAAGCAAATAAGAGATTATAGAAAAAATTAACCAAAAACCGTAGTAATTTGTTTGCACTCATATCTGATGCAAATCACAATTAAATAGTTGAAGCAAATTAAGCAAAGATATTTAGTCGTAACTAAAGAAAGGGTACTTAAATAGGCGATAGACTTTGAAAGCGCAGTCTTGATGTTGAGATTTAAGTTAATGATGTTGCGGCGTAATTAAAAGTTGATATAGGTAGAGATGATTCAAATGGAGATGATGAAAATATAAGATAATCATGCGACGTAAATAAAATATGATATTGGTAAAGGTGATGAAAAAGGAGATGACGAAAAAGGAGATGATGAAAATAGAGTTAAGACCGAGATGGAAACATAAGACAACGATGCGAATTAAATAACAAAGGATTTAGCTTAAGATGATGACATTGAAGATGATGAAAATAAAAGTTAAAAAAAGATAAAACTATAGAAATTAAATTAGACACAGGAAGTGTTGGATTAACCGAAAGAAGATAAAAATTAGTTACGCGAAAAAAAGTTACTCATATACTCAATTATCAGATAAAGTCCAGCTAATCACAAGCGAAAATCAAGAAAATACCTGTATGCTGCACTCAACTTAAGGATTTAAAGCGAAACTACAACAGTCGTGTTCCCTAGTAAACATATTGATTGTTTCATCATCCGCTACCGCTCTCTGAGATCAGAGGTGCGAGATGCTGCCTAAACAAAAAATAAATCAAACTCTCTTCTATATAATATAATGGAGCATTTTTGCTTTCATTTTTACTAATTGATCGCAAAAACTCAACGAATAAAAATTTACTAATTATATTGTCTGTGTAGAGAGCAAGAGACATTTAAAGATAACAATCCGTTGACGGAAAATATTTTATATATTTTTTTAAGATATATTAGTTTTGATTGAATTAGTTGTAATAATTTCTTCTTTTCTTCACTCTATAAATATTATTTTAGCTTAACAGCAGCTTGCCTACTGCATATAATTCACAATTTGTTAAAAACAACACTTTTTTTGAGTATAACTTATACACATTAAAACCATAATTAAACAATTCCATGGGTTTGCTTTTAATATTTACATTTCTGCTCATAAAAAGATTAGCTATGATTGATTTTGGACCTCCCCATACATTAATTCATTAAGGAGATAACACGATAACACAACGTTTATTCACAAAATATATATAATAATAGCACAAGAAATTCAATGCAAAATCCACTTAGCTGGGAATATTTATCGACTTCGTTGTTTTAAACAGCAGTGAATTGCAAGGAGTTGCAAGTTAAATACGAAAATATAAATTAAAATAATTTTATACAATTGTGAATTACAAGCAGCAAAATAATAAAATATTAAACAAAATAATTTTATAACTTTCAGTGATAATTTTATTACCATTATTTTACGATTTTGATACGAATTCGTGCGTTTGAAGCTCTCAATACCGAGATTATCGGAAATTGATTGACTCTATTAGAAACAGTTTTTAATATTAGCTCTTCGAGGCTTAAATTGGTATCCTAAAAGTCGATTGCCCTTTTATTCTTGTAGACTTCGCTTAAAATATTAATTTCTCTAAATGATCATAGAACATGCCATGGCTGGATATTTTTGCATAAGCTCTTACTCGGGTTCGTTGAGTCTAACGCACATCTCAATAAAGTTTCGTTTGCCATTCCATCCAGAGTAACTCGTAATTTTCGACTTCTAGCACTGCTTATAGAACCAATTATGCATTGCACGATACTTTTCACATCTTATGCGTTGACTTTTATACCCTTTACCATTTCCCATCTTATGTAGAGTCTACTTAATCCAACTCTTTCTCTCTCCTAATTCATCTGGATTCGAAAAATGGAGTATCTTTGACCAATCTCGACCAATCGTATACAATAGCATGCTATCATTTATTTAGAATTTACTTCAACCTGCCTTTGCTTGTAATTCACAATCGTGTTTTAGTATTTAACTTACTGGTGCTTGTAATTCACAACTGCATACTTATAGTTTATTTTATATTTTCTTATTTATCCTGCAACTCCTTGCAATTCACAGCTGTTTAAAACAACGAAGTCGATAAATATTCCCAGCTAATTCAATTTTGTATTGAATTTCTTGTGCTATTATTATATATATATTTTGAATAAACGTCGTGTTATCTCCTGAATGAATTAATGTATTGGGAGATCCAAAATCAATCATAGCTAATCTTTTTGTGAGCAGAAATGTAAATATTAAAAGCAAATCAGTGGAATTGTTCAATAATGATATTCATTCGGTAAAAGTTTTATAATGATATAAAAACGAGAGTATCTAATATGATTGATTTATCCACTTCTTAATATCTAATTGAGTTGCTGTAATACAGCTCTTTGGAAGCTATATCATATATCCTGAATTTCAAAGGACTAAAATAAACTTGCAACCAGTAGAAAAAAAGCTCGATTAAAAAATTAAAACCTTCTTGGGATTGTGTACATCCCTATGGAGGCTATATGTTATAAGCCCGATTTGCTTAATCTAGCCCTTACCGTCTTTGAGTTCTGAGCGTTTATACAGACGGAAACGAGTTTACAACTTCTTTCGTGTTCCTGGCCATACTTTACGCAAGCTTCAGGATCTACAACTTTTTCTTCTGAACAGACATTTTCGGCTTGCACAAACTTAGGCTATATTACCTGGGTATTCAACAGTTTTGAGATACCTTTATGTCAAGAGCTTAGGTTTTGAATAAATTTATGCATAAAATAAGAAACCATGTCCGGCGATTGTTAACTTTTTTGGTAAGACGCTTATAGCATATTCCATGTTAAGCTATATCACTTAACTCCGCAGCAATCTACATTTCTTTTCAGACAGAGCTGAAAAGAATTCCTTTCATTGATGATTTTCCCAAAAGCTTTAACTCAACAAGCTGCCAATAACTGACCAATTATGCACAATCTATCACTCTATCTTCAGCCGTATGACTCCCAGTTCTCCTAATCCACTTCGCATACCAACCGAATTCCAGAAAATATCAATTAAACACATCAACTTCATATTCAAATTCATATTTGTTCTAACTACATTCCTATACCAAAAACTTTGGTACAGCTAAGCACACACACGCATAGATACTCTGCACGTGATATGTGTGTATGTGTGAGTCTGGATGTGTGTGTGTGTGTGTGTGTGTGCATTCAATTGCAATTAAATGCTTGGCGCTTTGTCTCCCTACCTGTCTCTGCAGTCCACTGCCACATGGCTTTTGCACTACGTCCCGCTGGCAAATAGTTCCAATTGCGGCTGCATGTTTTGGACGATTTGCACACACACACACACACATGCGCGTTAACGCACATAGATACAACTCATAGATACAAACAGCCATTACCGAATTCAGTGCTGGAATTTTGGAGGCACTTTAGTTGGGTACACAAAATCTTTTGCCAACTCTAACGAAGATACCAATATCTGTATACCACCACTTTCGGGAATTGATTGAGTTTGTTCAAAAAGAATTATTAATAATTGCTCTTTCAACATTTTATTGCCATTCTGTTCTTTTTGACTTTACCTTATAAAATTATATTCTCTAAATGATCGTAGAATATGGCGTATTATTTTTGTATAAGCTCTTACTCTGCTTTATTGACCCTAACTCAATTCTGAACTAAGTTTCTTCTGTCATTCTAACCAGAGTAACTTGATATTTTTGACCTCTAGCACTACCATTTTTGTAGATCCAATTATGCATTGTAAGATCAGTTTCGTGTCTTATGCGCTAACTATAAATATCACGACGACTTTCCTATCTTATGAAAGATCCCTCTATCTTAACTCATCTTAATGAATCCTCTATGAATCCCCAACTTCGTCAACGCTGATATTTCGGCTTCTTTGTTAAGAAATATTTAAACTTTTATGCTGCTTCGTGTTTTCATCTTTCACATGGTAAATCCAAGTTCCTCGACATACGCTTCAGGCTTGGAATTAGTATTAGTTTAAGATTATATTTTCTTTCCAATTTTTTTTTTATTTTAAAATTGTTTATCTATAAGGTAAGTTAGGCTTAATTCTAATATTAAACTATTATTGTCTTGAGCTCGAGCTACTCTGACAATTATGAAAAATGCAAAACAATTCTTAATCACAATTTTTTTTTTCGTAATATTCTAGAAGCCCCACTGTCTGCCGATTATCAAACGCAGCTGCTATATAATTATTTAACTTTCTTACTTCGATGTTTACACTCTGTAGCGCTTATCATGCAATATTATTATCGTATGTCATCATATAAAAGGCTTGTCAGTTTTACACGATTTTTATCTTATCAGCTGCATATAGCCCATATTTGCTCACACACACAACACACTCACACATGTCTACACCCACTCACACACAGATGCGCCATATAGTATGTGTATCTGTGTGCAGCTTTTCTTTTGTTAACTGACTTGGCAAAATGTTTTAAAATTTTTTATTTTTTTGCGAAAAGTTAAATCGCAATAATGTAAAGAAAACAACAACAATAACAACAAATACAGTAATAACATCAACAAAAATCAACAAAAAAAAACAACAACGACAATATTTAAAATATTTATACACTGTGCCTGACCAAGGCCAAGTAATTTTGTATTGCAGCCAGTTCCTTGGCCTCACACAGATACGCACATGCATACACACACACATACAATCGCTTTTTGTGCGCAGTGTTTGCAGCTGTTGTTGTTGTTGTTCTTATTACAGTTTTTTGTTGTTGTAGCTATATGATTCTTGGTCATTGGCATGGCCTGTGCTGTCCGTACGTCCATCCGTCCGTCCGTCAGTCCATCCAACCGCCCGTCTATGCCTCCGCTCGTCTGACTCCTATGGTTGGGCTGCTGCAGATACTTTTTGCTGCTGCAGTTACTTTCTGCTGCCGTAGATACTTTCTGCTGCTGCTGCTGCCCCTTTTTAAATGCCTCTGCCAGCTGCGCTGCTGCCGAGTTTATTTGTTGATTTCATTTTATATTATTTGTTTGTTTTATATTTGCAAAGTCTTCTTCTTCTTCGTCATCATCATCATCATCGTCTTCATCATCTTTTTTCATTCTTGTATTTCGTTTACTTTTACTTGAAATGTAAATAATTTCAAGTTGCAGCTGAGCGTATATTTATTTGGTTTTTGAATTTTTCTTTATTTTATTTTATTTTATTTTTTTTTTTGAGTTGTGTCTTTAAATATTTGTTTAATAAATTATTAACAAAAAATTGCCTGCATGTAATTTTAATAATAAGAATTAACTGAAAATGCGTAAGACAGAGCTGCTGTATCTGCTGTAGATACTGAAATATATCAAGTTTTTGCCATGAAATTTTGTTTTCAAAGTGAATCAATAGGATGCTGTTATTAAACTTTGTATATATTTGGTATTTTTCTGTTTTCTTTATGTTTTACAATGTTTTTTTTTTTTAACTATCAAACGACAATACTAATACTACATTTAGCAACTGTGCTGCATTACTACAGGCTGATTAGATGCAACACATATTATGTGCGAGAGGGAGCTTAGTTAGTAGACTGAAATATATTTTTTTATACATTACGACAAAAAAATTTTTTTGTTATTATTATTACTATTATATGATTAAATATATTTGAAACATTTTAGAAATATTGCCTATTTTTTCACCTTTATTATTCCGCTTGGTAACTAGATGTCTCTACGAGGTCTTTCCACCGAACTATGTTTTGTGCCGTCAGCTTAGCGGTGTCCTACGACGAGCTGATCTGGGCTAGTTTTTGAAGCACGGTTTGTCTCAAAGTTGCTTTTGGTCGGGCTGTTGGTCTGCCTCCTTGGGGTTCCAGTCTTATGCCATTCGCACAATGCTGTTTGGTTTCTTTCTAACAGCATGCACCATTCAAGTCCGTTTTCCAATGAAATTATCAAACTACATCTAAGAGCTTAGTATTTAGGTTGAACAATTGAATAAAAGATTTGAAATAAAAAATAAGCTCCGACAACTCCACTTTTTAGTAATTCTAACTTAAAACTAATACAAACAAAAACTCAACCTCAAATGCTAACAACAATAACAAATACAGACTGGTAATAATCGAATCTTGTTTTTTTTTAATAATTAATTAACGCTCAATTAGTACTTTCCCCGCTAAGAGCACTTTATATCGCATATTTCGCGTGAAAGTGAAACCAAATAAACTAATTCAAATTCAATTTAAATAATCGCATTTATATATTTATTTACTATGTAAATAAGGTCAGCTAATAAACACATAATGTGTACCTTAGCCCAATGAAACAGATTTGCGGCATTTATTTAACATAAATCTGCATTAGAATAGACGCACAGATACACACACGCACACAGCAGCCATAGATACACACACACACACATACACACCACACATGTGTCCAAATATATGAAACGCACAAATTGCCACATTTTGCCAATGTCAATGTCAAACAGCGCCACACATAAAAGCCACAACAACAACAACGACAACAGAAAAACAACAAAATTTCTAATGGCCACATTGCAACGCAGTTAGCGTCGCTGCGGCAGCGCAGCATACACGCGGAAACTGTTGCTGCTGCTGCTGCTGCCACATTTGGCTGCGCGTAAACGCGTCTGAATGTGTGCGTGTGCGTGTGCGTGTTAGCCCGGTGGCAACACACGCCAACAACAAATTGTGTCTAAGGTCATATCTCTAAATTTTATTTGGCAGCACGCCAAATAGAAAACAGATGATTGTATGCCAAAAAGCCCGCGGCCCAAACACACACAGATACTCACACACACACACACACACTCGCGGACACACGCGTAGTTTGTTGTTGTTGTTTCTAGTTGATTTGAGATGTCTGGCTATTTTCGATGTTTAGTTTTCGATATCTATGAGGGTGAAAGCAAAAGTGTTTTGGAAACATTTCAATTAACAACATTGCGTATACGTAACGTGTGCATGCCTGTGGTGGTCGCTGAACTTGTTTTGGCTGGCGTTAGAAATATAAATAATATTTAGTTAAATTTAGTCATATGCTTGGGTGTTTTCAGAAAAAATTTGATAAAAATTTCAATGTTCATTATTTGAAGTAACGCAAGTGAAATTGAGCTAAATTTTGGGAAAATTGACAAGGATTTGAGGCAGAAAAGCGTATTTTTAAACTCTCTTTGCTTTAATTACTTAAAGATATATATTTAACTTAGCAGATGTACGATACACGGATTCTAAACTAAAAAACTACGAAACGCACCTATATTGTTGGTTCGATAATTTCAATGCACATGCAGAACCACCGGATACAGCGACATCTTGTTATTTTCAAAGTTTTTAGTACATTTTGGAATAATATAAAGCAATGGTTATGAATAATACGTTTCGCTCTGAAGAAATCGGCTTTATAACATAGAAACTAATATTACTATGGCCACAACAAATATCACAGTTCCAACCTATTACCTCACTCTAAGCGGATGAATGCATTTAATATACGACCAGACAATTATTTCGACTTTTTAGGTCTTAAAAATCAATAAAAATTATTTAACTATTCTACTAACCTTTTAAAACTTTAATCTCTTAATGATAATGTTTTATGGAATGAAAGCTTACTTACGTTTTTCATATTGACTTAAGTAACGCCTGATTCATTGGATATCGTCCTAATGATCAAACAAAGTTCAAAAGATAATTTTTTAAAGGTTGTGAATGTGAGGAAATGAACTACACTTTATGGTACTCATTGAGGAGCTCTACTTTTACTAATGATCTTTCTTGAGTATTCTCACATAGTAATACATGCAGACGATATAAAATTTTGTTGGATCTATAACCTAGTCCGTAAGGGCTGTGAATCTAAGGAAATGTATGTTACCTCAGAGGTACCAGAACATAGTTCATGAGGAGCCCTTCCATACGTGATGACTCTAGAGTAGTCCCATACTGTTGCATTATTCTGCATTCTGCATCTGTTGCATTATTCAGTTTTGCAGAATCTACAGCGATCTCATCAAGAACTTACTTCTTGTTTTTATAGTCTTTTAGGATCTACAAGCAAGTCCAGGTGGTTATTTCTTAAAGGCTGTGATTCTATGGAAACGTATGTTACTTCAAAGGGACCACAACGTGTTCCATGAGCAGCCCTACCTTAAGTGATGTTTCTCAAGTAATCATCATGTATTCTAATGTATGCTGAGGTTGTTTAAATTTGTAGGATCTAGAACGATCCCCATAAAAACTTACTTCTTGTACTTATTGCAGTTAGCTGAAAATTACTGCCACCTTTTAAGTTCGCCCAAACAGTATTATTTTGATTTGTTAAAAAAAAAACTAACAATTTTTATAAAATTATTCTTATGCTATTTGATTATTTTTTTTCCTTATCAAGATAAATATAGGAAAGTTGATACTATCCATCTTTTTCTTTATTTGTTTAAATTAACCTTCCACTCCCGACTATTACAAAATGTTTATCGAAATGATCGAGGATCGTTATAATCAAGACACAATCGCGCTAAAAGGAGATTATGTTGAAGAATAAAACCTAATTTTTCGAAGAAATTGTGTCTGCCTTAGTTAAGCTTGGTTTTTTCGATCAGCTTAGTTTATACTATTATTTTCTTATTTTTATATTATTAAACAACAACAGGGGTTATCCTTGATATAGAGTAGTACTGAACGATAAATAAAAAAACCAAGAATATCATTTCAGACAATATAGATAGAATCCTACATTTCTACAATACTAAAAATGGTACCTAAGTGGAGCATAGGGTATCCAACTTAGCCCTTCTATAAGTATCTCAACACGACCCCAACTCAAACTATGAATGACTTCTCCTCCTTACCTTATCTAACTTCAAAATGTATTTCCATTCTAAAGACAGTAGCTCAATACCATCAAGTTCATCTAAAATTTAATATTAAAAATATTGAATTATAATAAAAGGTTACTTCACGCGTGACACGAACGACTGCACCCATCTTCTATCATCTCCCAGTTGGCCCTTAGCTTCCACCCCTTTCGACAGAGCCTGTTCCTCTTTTATGTTTCTTGTGTGCAACTTTTATCCAAAATAAATAAAGTTCAAAAACCTCATTAAAATTAAAAACAAAAATATTTTATATTTAATTTCCGATGATTTTGAAGTGTTTAATTTTTGTCATTTATAAACATCTTTTTGCATCAATTGGCATATTATGTTGATTATTATTACTTCTTTATTGTGTCATATGATTCATGAATGTGGACATGGCGTCCATGACCAACACAACAATGGATAACAAGGAGAGAGAGAGAGACATTTGCTTGAAGCTCTCCCCTTTCCATGACACTGAACCAGGGGACTGAACCGAACCGAACCAACAACCGATTTTTATTATTATTTTGAATACACAATTTTGTTGTTGTTTTTGTTGTTGTTGTTGCTGCTGTTTTTGTGTATTTTGTTTTGTATGTTTTTCGTCACACTTGGCAGCAGCAGCAGCATCGGTGGCGGTGGCGGTGCAGACGGCGGCGTCGCACAGTGGTCGATTTAGCTAAATATCTTGTCAATTGTTGTAGATCCCAAAACATTTTGTCATATAGCAATAAGTTAACATTCAGCGAATAAGAATTACAACTTCAAGATAAGATATTGTCCATGTGAAGATGTTGAAGAGTATTATCACACAGCCTGATAGCTTGATACTAATAAAATTATAAGAATCGCAAGGCAATGCTAAAAAAATTACTATTATTTATTTTGTAATGCCCATAGATCATCATAAAAGCTATAAATATTAAATTCTCAAAAATATCTTCTGCTAAATTCTGTCCAGCTTATAGTATCACCAGGGCACGAAGACTAAAACTGAAGTTCTCCACTAAACTAAATTAATTGAATAGTATAAATTGAAGTTCTTAAAATGAATAGAGCTACAAATCTCATCCATTGTCGGCGATCTTATCTAGTATCAGTTCATCCGTAGATACTACAATTCAATGTCGACTTGTCTGCCTGTCCCTGTGTGTTTTTTGTACTTGGGGCTTCCAAAAGTTTGCAGGTCGGTGCCCATTTTGCGGTCAAATTAGTTTTTGGCATTTCAAGTTTCACAAAAATAAAGATTAGGCGAAATTGCGTTTGAGTTAGAAATGTTCAGAATGAATGTTGGCACATCTAAAGTTAAGCACACTTAACTGAACAACCTAGGTCCGTTTATGGTAAAATGAGGCTAGAGGAATTGTACGTTTTCTGATATGTAAGCTGCGTCATACCCCAGGTTGCCGGACCTTCGGCAGATAATGGATAATCGCATCAACGAAGGCAAGCAAGCATACGCATCTCTACAGTTCGTGTGGACATCAAACAGACATGTAAGCGTAAATTAACAGTGGCAATATTAACATTATGTTAATGCGCTGTTAAGTTGCCAAAGAAAATCTCACATATTTCCGATATTGTTTGTAAATGCAAAAAATGAATCATTCTCGATTATTGCCAAATTAAAGTTTTAAATAATTTGATTGCACATTTCGACCACTGTGCGGCGACGTCCAGGGCTAGCAGCAGCAGCAGCTCCGTTGGTCGGTAGGTCTGCCGGTCTGCCGGTCGGTCGCTCAGTCGAACGGTGGCTTGGTGTCGCTCGTCCCTAACCTACGACAACCGAATTCGCACTGGGCCAGGTTCAATGAACTTTTTTGCTGCGTTGCTTTTGACGTTGTTGTCAACGCTGTTGCCGCTGCAGTCGACGTCGCTGCTGCCGTCGCAGTCGCCATTGCTGTCATCAACGCCGTCATCATCATTGTTGTTGCTGTCGTTGTTCTGGTTGTTGTTGTTGTTGTTGTTGTATTCGCATAAAGCGTGCATTGAGGGCGCTGCCTGTCCGACAAACTGACGGACTTACGTACGGGCAGGGCGGACGTAACGTACAAATGGACGACGGACGGATGTACTGTAAGTCGTACACGCTGCTAAGTTAGCTTTCTATGCGTGTGTGTGTGTTGTGTGTGTCTTGTGTGTGTGTGTGTGTGTGCATGAATGAAGCTTCTTTCTTTTAATTTTTTGTCAAGTTCGTTTTGAATTTCAATTTTGAGTCATGCAGCGCAAACTTAAAGATACTTTTTTCACTTATTACTTGTATCTTTTGAGCATATAAGGCAAATGCACAACATTCGATTGGAATTTTCTTGGAAGTTCCAAAGTTATAAGAGATATATTTGCACTTGAACATATGTTTTGTCAAATAATTTAAAAACACACATACAGCTATATTCTTGGTGTTTTGAAAAAATATCTGCATTTATTATTGCTTCAAGATTTTTGTATTGAAATTAAATTGAAAACGAAAGTCGTTTGATGTAACCAAAAAGCTGCAAAATAGTTGGATAGAATTTGTAGAGTTATCTCATAATAAAATATAATAATTATAATAATAAAAAATTAAATTAAAATTATTTTTGAACGCCTAAATAGTGTACATATTCTTTTATTTTATAAGTTCATCCTTACTTTAATTATTGCATATTTTTACTGCAAATCATATTATATTTGAATGCTTTTTAATTGGTTTTTTTTTTTTGAAATGGTATGACATCATAAAGCTTGCCGGTTCCATTCGATGAAGCCCAAAAGTGGACTATCGCTAGGCGGCAGCACGTACGTAGAACGTGCCCTGGTAAATGATTGCAAAAATTGAGCTTTACTCTCAAAATGCCTTCTTAATTGCCTGCAGATATTAGCAAAAACGGGAGTGCATTTAAAAAAAATCATAAATCAGAAGAGTTCTAAGATAGTAAATATTAAGTCGAGTCATAAACAAAGCCAAAAGAAAAATCATACTACGTTCGAGTATCTGATATCGACTCAACATCTTTTAATCTAAATTAAACTCATAAACTGTTCCAAACCGCGTCTATGTGGGTTTGGAAAGCATATGTCTGATAACATTTAAGATTTAAAGTTTAGATTCAAATCATTTCTAAACCTTCTTTGGCAGAATCCTTTGTATCTGGACTTTCCTTTCGAAAGTCAAAAAGTCTACGTTTTGTAATTTGTTACAATTTATTATTTAAAAACAGAAAATTCGCGTAAGAAATTTAATTCAAATCGTTACTTGACATTGCCCCCATAAATACAAAGAACTGACAAAAATAAAAGAGGCATTCTAAAAACTTAAAAAAATAATTATGTAAGTTAAGGGGTAGAAAAATAGCCATCAAAAATCATTCTTTATCAACATATTTTGGAGACAAAGCGTTTGCTTCAAATTTTATTTGAGAGAAGTTTATCTAAATTCTGAAGAAAAAGCTCAACAAATGCCGTATCACTAGAGCCTGAAGCCTCAACAAGCGTCCCACACTAAATCTTCTTTACTAAAACGCACAATGTGTCTCCCTATTCAACACGCTTGGAAATCTTCTCATAAGCTTTCTACTTCAACAATTATTACACTTAAATACAACTACGAACAAAAACTAATAATAATAATTTTTAAAGAAATTAACCACAAAAACCCAACTATCCCAAGTGTGTGCCCCCAAGTCCCAGCAAATCCAACTTGAGCATTCTGTAAAAAATTCACTAGAAATCGGAAACTTTTTAGAAAATCAAATTACCACAGCTGGCAAAAAAAAAAAAAGATGAAAAATGAATTGCGGCAGTCTACGCTTTAACTAGGCAAATGTCTGTCTCGCAAGTCCCACTGTCTATTTGGCCCTCCGTCTCTTCTGTCCTACAGTCTGATCGGCTCTTGGGCTACCAATGCCGTTGACGTTGTTGACGATAATGATTCTGTTAAAAATAATCAGTTTATAGTAGGTACAAGTACAGCGAAGATAGTAAGAGCAAGAGAGTCTAGGGATGAGAGCGGGCACCGAATCCGACGACACATGAAGCATCAAGAGTTCCGAGGCTCAACCTCTGCTGCTGCTGATGCGCTTCGCCTGGTTTGGTTGGCTTGACTTGACTTGGAGCGACTTGGGCCCCGGAATGACTCGGCCTGCTGACTAAATATGATATGCCAAGCTAAGAGAAAAAAAAAATGGAAAAAATTATAAAAAAAAATCGAGTCAATCAAATTGTTTACCACCTCTCACCAGGCGCGCTCCTCTGAGCTCTCCCTGCACTCGCTGTGTGTGGCTACGAAAATGTGAAATCAAATCGTCGTCTAGAAATGTCGCCCGCCTGTCGAATTGTGGATTAGTTGTTGCACAAAAAAGCAAAAAAATAAAATAAATAATACAAGAAGAAGGAAATATGAATTGGTTTAACCCCGGCCGCCATGTGGGCTCTGCTGAAAATCGTCAGAGCTAGAAATTTGGAGGGAATTTGGAAGTTGATAAAATTTGCAAAAAAAGTCAATTGATTTGTTTATACTCATGAAAAGTGAGTGATATTGTGATATGACTGAATATTAAAAGTATTTGAAAAATTGGTTATTATAGGCATCCCTCTTTGTAGTTCTCATACTCATACTCATATTTGGATTCCTCATATCTCGAAAATGTCATGTATGGAATCCTCCTATTTCCTCATATTTTGCAAATTTAATTTTCGTATGTACAGAATCTTTATTTCCCGAAAATAAAAATATTAGAATGGAGCTCCTCGCCAAGTCAGCATTCTTTGGCTATTTTTGAGTATCTTTTTTTAACTGGAGCTCTATTAGCATTTCAAGTCTCCTAACCGCGTCTCATTACCCTTGAATTTTGGTAAAAGGAAAGTTCTTTGTATGAAGGGCCGTTAAAGGTGAAATGCCTCAAGGTAGCATCCTTTGCCCATTTTTATGACCAATTTCACCTAGGATACTCAGAGGTTCTTACTGCATCTCACTACCTCTACTACTTTTTCACATTCATCAACTGTTCAATTGGCTGCTTCGGCCTCCAAAGTTACTTGGATATTATTGGTACTTGTTCTATAAGCTACAAATCTATAGTTTTAAGAAAAATTCCTTGTTCTATGACGTCTCGAAACGGTTTAGAGTCCATCTATTGCTAGTATTTCCTCAAAAATTTTTTTTCAAAACTTATCGAAGCTCCATACGCGTCCAATGCCTCAAATCGTTCTATCTGCATATGCAAATCCCCTTAGCCAGTGAAATTCAGAGCGTGCCTACTTAATTCTTAAGTTTACATATTTCTCTATTTGTGTCTATCAGTTCATTTGTCAATACACATATGTATTCGATTCTGTTTGCTGTTGTTGCTATTTGTGCATTTGGGTGTGATTAATTGCATTGGATGCTGAGCCTGAGGGGAAACCTTAGAAATGTCAGGGCCAATGGCATGAGGCACAAGCAATATAAAAACAACAAAAAAAGCAAGAAAAAATCACAAGAACTCCAACAACGCGGCATGCAAATTTATGACAACATTGCAACGAGTTGCGAGATTTATAAACTGACTTCAGCCTGCCACAGCAGCGGCAGTAAAATCACAAAAAAAAAATATATATATGCAAAAAACTATATAAAATAAATAACAACCAAAACGAAATAGGAATATGGCAAGAGGAATGACGACAAACCAGCAACCAGTTAATATGCTGGCAAAAATAAAAATCGAAAGCCAGCGTCTGCCACAAAAAAAAAAAATAAAAATAAAAATAAAACAAAAAAAAAAAACCAAACTGAACTGAACCAAAAACCGGTTTTTCCAAAGTTCTAAAAATGAAACTCGCTGCTGACTGGCAAAAGAACCCAAACAAAAAACGAAACGAAACCAAAAATATTTTCGCAGTGTCTGCCAAAATTGCAAGCGGGCATAAATTAACCGCATGGGGTCCACAGATACTACAGACACACAGACACAGATACACACACAGACAGATACGCACACAGATACAGCTGCAGCCACGCATTTAACTGCGCGCACTCACACAGATACTCTCACACAGCTACATTCACTCACACACACACAGCAAGCACACCCAAAACCACTTAAAGTCCACAATGATGACGTTGATGTTGCATCGCTGCTGACGCTGCAGCCAACGTCGACTGCAACGGCAGCGTTGTCGTCCAGTCAGCCGGCGACGCCGCTTGAGTTTTCAAGTGCATCATTGCGTTGATGATAACGCAGTTCTGGCAGCGACCACAAAAATAACGACAACGACGGCAGTGACGGCGACCACGACCTCACCCAAAACCCAGACAACAACAAAAGGCAGAAGCTTAAGCAGTTGAACGCATAGGCGGTATCCCAAAAAAAAAATGCAGTAATTCCGATGGACCCTAAAAACGGCCAGTGATATTTGCATACACTGCTTTGCGCCGTAAGGAATCGTAAAAGCTAAGAGGGAATTTAGGCAGAAATTTTGATGTTAAACGGATATAGACATGGTTGGGTTAGATTTCAAATATTCGCTGGGAAAAAGAAATATACCATCCTGCAAGTGTATCATTAAGAGGTTTTCGAAAGATCTTCCTGATTTTAATACATTAATACTCCACGTGTTTTTAAGTGGGAAGAGTCTAAGGATTCGTAAGGCGAATGGACAGTTTTGTGTAATATCTTTGCCAAGAAAAACTGCCATGTGCAAATAATGCGTCCCTGCCTCGCTATATTTCAAAGATGTTAGCGTAGTAGCAGCGTACGCGCATCTAAGCCCAAAGTTCGATTTTTAAATTCCACACTGCAGCACTGGTGGATTCGTCCAGCACTGACATAGCTAGCAAATAAATAGACGCTATTTATCTTATCTAGAAAAACCTCCATTAATCAAGGCGGCGGTATCTTTCGAATGCGACTGTAAACTATAAGTCCCGATTCTCTTTAAACAGCAATTACTAGAAATATTTTTACGCTTCGCCTTTGGTGCAATGGTCATTGTCAAGGGAAAAGTTTTCCATAGATAATTTTCGCTTAAGATATTTTACTTATGGTTTTGGTAAAACTTGCTTAAATTGGCGATACAATCTTATCAAGTAAATAATTTACCGCCTGTAGGCAGAACAGCAGTGCCGTATACAGTATCAGAGACTAAAGGTCAATACTCTACTCATCCTATTTGGGGTAAATAATTTTTAAATATTCGTTTCAATTCAAGTTTACACGAATTTTTTACCATAGTCATTTTGCTTTATTTGTTTCAGATGCCTCCGATTTTAAATAGCTTTTATTAGCTTTCCATGTTTTTTTGCATAATCAAAACTTATTATGAAAAAGTGCAAGTATTCTCTCAGAAATGCTGCCATTCTGCGTGGCAGCAATTTTGCTTTTAATAGAAACCCACAAAATAAATACAAGATCAACGAACTAAGTTACGTAAAGTCCTTGAGAACTTCAAAGGAACAATATGGTAACCTATGAGCCGTGCATTCCCGTTTAAAGACAGTCTATATTTTGTCTTGCAATATTAACCGAGTCAAATAATTAAAGATCTTTTTGGATGCAATGAGGCATTATTTTGCACTTGAAAATCAATTCCTGCCTTACTTTCACATAAAGTTTTTCTAAATTCCGCTAGGGAGCTTTGGAAAAAATCACAAAAAATAGCACTGTAGAACAATGTGTGAATTTTAGTATAAACCCACAGCATGCTCGGGTAAAAAAAAATATTTTAAATTTAAAATGGTTAAAAAACATTTAAAATCTTTAAGAATATGATAGGTACAGAAAATATAATGATTTTGAGCATAGCCGCAGGCTTAAGTAGCCAGAGCTTATTAGTTATAAGTTTACTTATAAGTAATATTTATAAATGTATAAATAAATAAAAATTTGGAATAGTACAAAAGAACGACTAAAGTAAATTGACTGCGTATAAAGGGATATTTGATATACTTATATTGTTATCTCTTGCCAAGAATTAATTAAGAAGAATTAAAGGTCTTTGTGCAAAATACAGCAGAAAGTGAAGCAAATGCGATTAAGTTACTGATCTTGAACTGCCATACAATTGTTTATTCGATATACGATTTACCTTCGATGATGTCTGCTGATTATTGAAAATATTTAAGAAACAACTTGTAAACATTTAAACTCTGATTTCACCAATGCAGCATATTTGTTGACAAAATTGGTACGTCTCACTGTTTTTACAGAGTATCTCAAGCGTAACAATCAGCCAGCATTACTGGCCGCTCTGCTGACCGACAATCCCCAACTAAATGCACTAAAGCGACGGGTTGAGTGAGGCTTCATCCCAAAAATTCTACCCAAAAAAAAAATGCGCAATGCATTTTACAATAAAATGAAGCACCACCACAAAAACAACAACAACAACCGACGAATAAAAAACACAAAACGTAAAATGCAACCAAAATAAATGCACAAAAATACGAAACAAAAAAATAAACCAAAAAAAAAAAAATAAAAATAATTTTCGTTTCATACAAATTTACTGCTGGCTTTGGCGGTTACTGACCGTCCTCAAGGTTTTTCGTATTTTGCCCTTTTTTTTCGACGTTGTTGTTGTTGTTGCTGTTGTTTTTGCGGCAACTCTTGTAGTTTTTGTTGCTGTTGGCGGGCTGCGCGGGCAGCGACGCCTGGCAGTCAACGATCGAGGCGAGCGCTCAATTCCCTTCATTTAGAGCGAATTTTTATAGCAGTTGTTGTTGTTGCTGTTGTTGTTGTTGCATTTTTGAACGTTTTACGAAGTAGCGCAAATTACAGCAAACACGCCATCATCATCTGCTGCAACAACTTCATCATCATCATCATGCTACAACGCATCATCATCATCATCTTTGTCATCATCTTTACAGCAGCAGCAAAAAAACGTTGCAATAATAACAACAACAACAAGAACAACAACAACCATAACAATTACAACAACAACAACAACCAGCTGAAGAACGAACGGCAGCTACAACATAATCAAGATGGCAGCCGCTTCTGCCGCACTTTGCAGTCAGCGGCGTTCCACACACAAAAAAATTGACGAATATGCGCGCTCAAGTAAACAAAAAAAATGAAGGCACAGAAAATGTGCATAAAGAGAGCAGCAGATGAAAAACAAAAACAAAAAGTAAGCGAAGCAGAATTTAAAACCCGAATTCAATGTAAAACAACAACAACAACATGAAGCAGCAAGCGTTTCCAGATCAGACGCAGTGCTGGAAAGACGTCGACGCAGACGCAGTTCCAAACCCATGACACTGTGCAGAAACGCAGCAGAAAAGAAGCAACAAAAAGTGCCAGAAGAAATGAAAGAAAGTCAAAAATGGAGTGTTGAAATTTGCATACTCTTTATTTGATGAATTATCGATGTGAGTTGTGCAGCAAAATTGATTGTGGCACATATCGATAAATCGATAAATTTGTGAAAAAGTGTGACCAGCTGACTGGACTGCGCTGTCACTGCAGCAAATAATAGAAAATTGTGGGCCCGTAACCACCAAGTATTGGTGATACCTTAGTTTTAGTTGCCTCAGCTCAGCAAGGTTTCCACACAATTTTTGAGAACTTTCTGGCCTGTCACAATTTCTAATAGAGAATTGTGAGTCACCAAGTGCGAACACGCATAGAGATTTTGAGCAAGATGAGAGGACATTTTAATAAGTGCTTCAAGCGACATTGCCCGAAACGCCAACGACTGAAATCCTTAAAGCAGCGAGCGTAGAGGCAGACTTGCAGGCTCGCCTTGTAGAAGAAAATTGGACTTGAACATAAGAAAATCAAACCAGACTTGGTCAGAACAGAATGTAGGTAAGTAAGCTTGGTGGGGTTCCATCGCCATTTTAAAGGTAATTTCATAATGCGCCTCCTATAGAAGCACAGCGTTCTTGCTCAGACATTGCCTTCCTGGATTATGTCATCGTCTAGACTCATTGTTTGCTGCACACCAAAAAATAATTCTAATCGAAAAAGTTGTAATCAAATATATTTATGAACAGGTTGCAAAATCTATTCGAGTTAATTGTTTCGAGAAAAATGTTTTTAAACTGTTAAGTCAACAGTACTTCAACTTAGAACTAGAACTTATACACCCATTACTCTTTTTATAATTTACAAAATTAAGAATAAAAGTTTTTATACATTTCTACAATCTTCAAAGCCCTTAAAAAAACTTAAGAATTCTTGGATCACATTTACCCCCAAAAAACCTTAAGTATTTTTAGACCACATTTTTCATAATTTAATTGACTTTCCAGAAAATCACACTTAAATCTTATAGGAGGAATTTTTAATAAATTGTCAAAGCTGTTAAGATGTTTACACATTCTTTGCCACTTCCTTAGAATATTATTTCAGATACCCTGAGTAGGAGAGTTTTTATGCATTTATGCACAATATTGTAACGCCTTGAGGAACTTAGCAAAGAAAAAATTCGGTTTGCAGCTCTTCCTAAAATCTTTTCTCAATTTAAGTACAGCTCACCCATATAAGGGAACAGCTCCCATATAAGGGAAAACTTAAAAGTTATGTCCTTTAGACGGTTACAGTTAATTTATAAAGATAATTAAAAATATAAAGACTAGTTTACCTCTCTAATGCTTATTGGAAAAACAAATATTTTTTATTCTTGATGGGAATTTTTCATTTGCTATCCTCGAAAATTTTTAGGTTTAGACCAAGCTTGAGGTGAGTTAAAAATTTCCTGCCGTTCTGCAACTCTCACAAATTATCAACTTGTTTTCCATATAGCGAAATTATTAAATTCAGCTATAGAATGTAGATCCAAAAATAATAATGTTGTTTCAGAAAATCTTTAATCATATGTGCAATATGCACAGATCTTCCGCTGCCTAAGTGCATTTCCAACCTTTGCACACACTTAAAATACAATTTCATTTCATAAAGAGCATTAAAAAATGTGTGGACTTGACATAAAATATGAGAACATTTGGGAGGAGGCAAAAACGAAAACCTAGGCATACGAAAAAAAAGCGCACACACACACACACACACACTCGAACTCCGAAACATTGGGGATCTTGAGTGCCAAACTATAGCGATCTCTTTCGTCGAGGGACCAGTGATGCATAGTTTTTAATTTATGAAGCACGCACATTTCATGTTTCTTTTTTTTCGCCATTTTTTTTATGTTCCGCTGAGTTTTTGTCGGGCTTTTCTCACAATTTGTTTAGTAGATCAGTGGGTGGGCAGCAGCGGGCGCACAGCGGGTAGGCGACAAGAGCAGATGGTGTGCCAGGCAATTAAATGTGCGGATAAATGTGGGGGGGACTAGAGCAACAAACAAAAAAACGAGAAATGCAACTAGAACCTAGAGTTAATGAGAAGTGGAACAGGGCTGGGTATGCAATAAACACATCCAAGTGAAGTGAAAATGTTTTTTGAAGCAAACTAAAAAATATATTTGAAATAAGATGTGTGCGATGGGGTGGTTATAAAGGATTTTAGCGAAGTGAGCAGAGCAGCTGGAGAAGCGGAATAGTCGAATTGATAGATATAAGCGTGGAAGGTTTAGAATTGGCAATCAATGGTAGAATTTACAAGGTTAAGCTTGCACTGTTGACTTATAAACATGATTTCTTTTGTAGATCATGCATTGCGATTTTTCTAGTAAAAACGCCAAACAACGCCAGTGTGGTACCACCAAAAGGAGGAACAAACGGATTTGAAACATCTATGCGGAAATAACAGCTCCAAAAAGTGATTAAGGCAAGCTCTTAAGTAGATATTACAGGCGTAAGCCACCAAAATTAGAGAAATTACAAACTTAACTTTGCGAAAGGAATTTACGTATTGGCCAAATCGGGAGAAAAAAATTGATTGATAATTTTGATGAAGGTCATTTCAAATTCTTGACGAAGTTTTTTTTCGATTTTATACGCGATATATCGATATTTTTCAGCTTTACTAGTAGCAAAAAAGCCTTTTCTAGGGAACTACCACAAAAATGTGCCGACATAGCTACCAAAATGGAAGCTATTAGCCTAAGTATATGCGTATTAAGTAAAGACACTGCCGTTCGGATTGGGCTAGAACTGTAGGTTTCCGACCTCTACGAACATCTCTCTTTACTTCGCCTTTTGAGCGAAGAGTGCAGTCAATGGGAATGATTTTTTTTTTAATAATGACTAACTTTTGGGACACGGTAGCATACTCGCCTCTAAGTCGAAAGGTCGGCAGTTTGATTCCAGGTTGCAGAACTGCTGCATAGCTAGCAAATAAATATACTAGGAAATTCTCTAAATAATAAAGACACCGTTCCAATTCAGCTATAGAATGTAGATGCCTGTTCTACTCGAACAGCTGTCAATATAATTATCTCCACGCTGCGCTATTGAAGTGTTGATAGCAAAGTGTCTAGGGGAACATATTTATCTTTTTTTTTCTAAATTGTGACCGATTTCTGGGAAAGATACAAACACCTTCTCATTTTCAAAGCTCTACTTCCCGATTTTTAGTTCTGCCATCATTTACACAATTTATGCAATGGGAATGGATTTAATTTAGAACTCCATTGACTACTTCAAGCTGTTGGAATGTTTTGAAGAATTCTACCTTATAATATGCATTCGAATGCTTTGGTATCTATAAAGAGGTTACATATCAGCAAAAACAGACTTAAAATTAAATTACTACTACGTAAAGTAAGCAAAGGATTTAATTGTAATCACCTTGGATTAAAAAACATATAATAATACTTCTTTAAATCTCGGCGCCTTAACATAGCGCTTCAGTTTCCACAACGAAACGTTTAAAGGCCAAAAAACCCTCACCGCACAGCTTCTAAACAGCCCACGGCGTATACGCAATGTATAAATTATCAACACAAAAACGTCATTGTCTGGCCAAAAGTCTATGGGATCTGTGTTTATTGGTATTATAAATGCCTTATAATAGCAGCCATGATACCTCCCAAATTGCCACTCTAAACACAAATCCCATCAAGACCCAAAACACACAAAGAAATGACCCTGAACTAAATTTGCAAAACACTCAATTAAATATTTGTGTGTGTTTGTTGGTGTTGTTGTGTTTGCTGTTGATGCTGCAGCTGAAATTTTGAATGAAAACACACGCAAACACACAGAAACACACATAGAGATGCAAAAGTATCTGTGAAGTTCAGCACACACACACACACACACCCACACTTGTTGAGTATCTATGCGCAGTACATACAAACATAATGCAATCTAATCCAGAGTCGTTGTTGCATCTACAGGTGGGTGGAAGTACCCAACAGTAATAACAACAATAACAACGCAGCAAGCCGGCACTAAACGTTGCATCCACATGCAGCGCTACACGTGTGTGTGTGTGTGTGTGTGTGTGTGTGTGTGTGTGAGTGAGTGTCGGCGTGTGTGTGTGTTTGTGGCACATTGAATTGTTTGGGCTGTTGGGCCAACAACAAGCGCATGAGGCAGCAGTCGAGCAAGTGGCAAGTGCATCAGGCTGCCATTTAGACCCACGGCTGGACTAGGCTTACCTACAACAACAATGTCCGTTGTTGCAACAAATGTCCATGTGTGTGTGTGTTTGCTTAGGGAAAGCGAAAGTGCAATGCAATTTTCGATTTAGATGCAGTTTTGGACATTGTTGTTGCTCTTGTTGCCCTTCTCGGTTGTCGGTTGACGCTTGGCCAGGCAGGCGCACACAATGAAATTAGTTGGCAGTGCCGGCAACAGGTGGCGCCTAAACCTAAGCCGCATGTGTTGGTTTGTGCGCTTGTGGTTTATATTGCCCCAAGCGGCATGCAAATTTGACCAAAAAGTTAGAGCACACACACACTCGCACACAAGTGTGGCATAGCCCACATGAGCTGACCACAAACTGTGGACACGAGGCTCTTTGGCTTTGTTGGCTCTAACATTTTGGACAGCTTTGTGTGTGCGGTTAACAAATTGTTTCAATTTGCTACCAATATATTATCAGGCTTAAGTTGGCCCAAACAAAAGCAGTTTAGTTTGTGGATGGGCTAAGTGCTTAACTCATTTAAGGTTGGGGAAAAAGTAAAATGGATTTTGAGAGATTGCCTGCGCCCTTTGGGGGCAGTTTATAGTTGTAGTTGGCAACGGTTGGGCAGTTGTTTCATTTTGTCTTGAGCTGCGCAAATTTAAGGGATCTATATTTTTTAAAAAATGCAATCATATTTGAAAACAAATAGGCAGAGAGTTGGTTTTGTATTGTGGCTATAAGGAATTTGCTTTCCGCAAAGTTAGCAGTAGCTCATCCTACACTACAAGCTTTGTACCACATCAGTGCTGGGAAGTCGAACAATAAATGTTTTGTCACCTTTGAAACAGATATGTTTGTTATATGTTTATTATTAAACTGCAGAGTTTTTACCAACGGACGTAAAAAGAAGAGCTGCAAATTGTGCATCTTATAATAAGTTCCTTCCAGTTTCTGGAAATTTTGATATAACACTCATTTCCATTAAAAATATGTTTGCATAAAATGCTTAAATTTCGACAGAACTAAAAATTGGACAGCTCTAAAAACGAGAGGGTATATCTTTTTCACAAATCAGTCGCCATTTACAAAAAAAAACAAATTTATTTATTTCCGTTGCTGCTTTGCTGTCAACGTCCGAAGGCAATGCTTGGAAGTCTCTGCATTCATATGGCCGAATCCGAGCGATAATGTTTTTATTTAATAGAATTTTCAAGTTAAGTAGACAAATGCACGCACCCGTGCTACAGTATGGAACCAACGACCTTCCGATCTACGCCATCACCGCGCTGCCTATGCTCCCTCTTAGTATATAAAAAATGACTAGTATCTAAAAAGTGACTTTCGGCAAAGGATTATGATAAAGAACTATCTAATATAGAAGCTAAAATTATTTTATCCTCCACTGAGGAAGTTTTCAAAATTCAAAGGTAATTCCATATTTTGCTTTCATATTTGACGTAAGCTACATTTTTTATGTATTTTCTGGTAATTGCAATAATAAGGGACTCGCCTGCAATATTCTTAAGAGTTCTTGACAATATTTTGACAGAATTTTAATATTCGAGTTGTTCACTTTTATATAGAGTTGCATAGCAGATCTGTAAACTGGCCTTAGGGCTGTCCTTTATTTACCACGATCTGTGCACCAAAGACCAAGTATATCAACTTCGTTTGCGATTTAAGATATGTCTGTAGGCCTTCCAAGTCTGTCATATATTCAAAGGTAACCTAAGCTACTTTTAAGTTTCATATTCAGCAATAATCCAACTGAACATAAGGATGGACATTTGCCGCGTCTTAACGTTAAAGTCATATAAACGGATTTCTAGAGTATTTTCTTTAATCCTTCAGTTCTTTCGTCATTTTTAACCGATGTAAGCTGCTTGCTTGATGCAACATCTCTGCAACCATTTGTGGCAACGATTGCTGTGTTATCAGCTTGTGGTGCTACCATAGCTGCACTGGTACTCATGAATACATTGGGTTCAGCACATTCCGAGCATTACCAGAGTAGTCTTCCAATGAGTTAATTAGGACTTAATAGACAAGAAGTCAGCCTTTTTGAAGTTTGACGTATTCCTATGAATTCGAAATAAATTTTAGATCTTCGAAAATGAGGATTATTCTACTTACACCCATGGCGCCTGCTGAGCCCAAAATACTGAGCCGGATTAATTTTTAATTCTTCCCAAACGGAACAAATTTTTTTTAGCTACAAATTTTTTTCTTTTTGACGTTTCCCTCATGCATCCCATGGCCCTTACTTAACCCTAATTGGGTAGTCGGAATCGTTGTTAGGTCTTCCAAAACGGGTATCATTCTATCCGTTCAAATACTTTTGTAAATCTTAAAGAAATTATTTGTAAAACAATTCAAATTCTTTTTGAAGTGGGACGCATTGCTCATGCATCCCATGGCTTCTACTGTACCCAAATTGGTGAGCCGGTATAATTTTTAGTGCTTCCAAAACGGAGATCATTCTACTTAAAAGTAACCGTTTAAATTCTATTGTTAATCTTTCGAAAATTATTTGTAAAAAACTTTAAATTCTTTCATTTACGTTTTTAATTAAATATTTTATATAAAATGGAAATAGAAAATCGTTGGAAATGAGTTATTGACAGAATTGTGCTCAAAATATTTATACTCAAAATCTATTTCTATTTCTAAACAAAGCAAATCTGGTTTTTGAGCAAGCACCTGCACACCTGCGCCCCTACTTCGCCTCAGCTATGATTAATTTGCGTAAATTGTTGCAATTTGCTTAAAGATTAGTTCGACTTAACTCGACTCGACTTTATACATCAAAACTTGGCCTTTTAGCCCTTTTTTCAGAATGCAAATGCCGTAGCAACAAATTAGCATCAAAACGAAATAAAAAATTAAAAAAACAGAAACTATGAAAATAGAAAAATGTTGAAAAAAATAAATAATAAAATAATAAAACACTTAACATTTTAATTGCCATAAATTAGATTCAATTTTGTTGCTGTTGTTGTTGCGCTTCAAGCAAATTTGAACTGAAATTGAAATATTCTTTCTGTTTAATGTAATTTTATTTGAGTTCTGCCTTATTTTTTTTAATAATAAATTTTGTTTTTTTTTTATATGTTTCTCTTGGTTTTTCTCATTTCAATTAGCGCGAAACCTGTTATCAGTTGGAAATTTCAAGCGGAAAGTTTTCTAGTTTAATATTTTTTTTTTCGCTTTATTTTAATTACAATTTTGATGAAAATTAAAATGAAGGCAGCATTGCAAATAGAGTTTATTTTTATTTCTACTTTGTGTGGTTGCATTTGGAAGAAAACATGTTTAAGGGCATTTATGAGGCGTGTGTTTCTCTAGGCATGAGTAAACCGAATTCTGATGAGCTTACAATTAAGCAGTTCCATTGAAGGTGTAAAGATATTGTCTAATTGCTGTTTAAATGGAAATACAAAACTAGTTTAAGATTAAGTTAATTATTTATTCCGACTTTAAAATTGAAGGCATTATTAATTAGTTTAGTTAGCTTTTAGTGCTGACTATTGTTATTTAAATAAATGAATATCTCGGTTAAAATTTATGATATTATTTGCTTGTAAATGAAACTAGTTTACTTTGTGCTAGTTCCATAATTTGTAAGCACTTGATTTCAGGTTCCAGCACAGTAATGCAGAAAAAACATTATTGATAGTATCAAAAACTTTAATTTTTACTTACTAGGGGGTTTCGCCCCCTACACGCTTCGTTCGCTAACCCTACACCTACGATCGTAGTAGCACAAATGTTTTCTTGATGACAACAGGAATGTTTTGTTCGGGACATTTCATTGTCGAGAGTATGAGAGTTACAATATTGAGATTCTTTCTTCATATTCTCAATGGTTTACCGAAATATTTTACTTTTCTCAATCCGTACATCAATTTCTGCCTTGTCGATTTTACATTTTCTCTTGTTGTCAATTTGTTCTCCCTTCAAATATCTAATTCTTTCCGAATTTTCCCAACCAACTTGCTTTTGGATTCTAGCAGTGCTTCTTAAAATATGAAGACAGCTTCGGACAAACTTTTCTCTGACAAATATGCCCACAGCGGATCTAACAGTCTTGTCAGTCTTATAACACAAAACGTCTTTGCGAATCAGCAAGATTGTAGCTTTCGAAATAGATGTAGCACTGTTGCCAGAGCTTCTTGTTCCATTACACCAAATATCTCTTCAAAAACAAGTTGATTGTAAGTTTCTTCATGGACTACCTCCAAATTATAAAATCCCGGAATCAATTTCAAACTAAAGAAGAGAATCTAAATATAAGGTGTAGAGTAGCCACTAGTATCTACAGCAACTTCTTGGAATATCTCTTAGCTCTTATCATTCTGCTTAGTTTTCTGTATATTTTGGCTATGACATTTGTGTACCATGTCACGTCACGCCCCCTGTCATACGGCAATACTGCAAAAAAAAGAACGTATTATATCATCCTATAAAAAAGATTCTATCGAACAACAACAAAAAAAAATCGAAAAAAAAACCTGAAACGAACTTTATAACAAAACAGTTCATTGTCTTGATGTGACCATTTCCTCGGTTCTCCTGCTCTAGCAGTAAACGAAGAACTCTTCTATATATTACTCTCTATATGTAGTACGTTGAATGCCCCATACAATGCAAAAGTTCTCAAGAAAATTCAGCAAAACAATTTGACAAAAAAGCGAAACGACAACAAATTCTGCCATCTTCGGCGATCCTCAGTGATGGACGTTGGCATTTTTAAATGAGTTGCGCGTTTCTGCTGCAACTTTTTTGTGGTTGTTGTTCTTGTTGTTGCTGCTGCTGCAGTTGCAGTTGCAGTTGCAATTGCAGCTGCGTTAAACTACATGCAACAGCCGCGATGCGTGTGTGTGTGTGTGTGTGTGCGAGAGAGCCCTGCAACTTGAAACGCAATGCAAGAATTAAAAGCTACCATGCCAAACTAAGACCAGTCGCTCTGTCGACGTCAGCTTTTGACGTTGACTGCGACAGCGACTGTGACTGCAACGCAAGTCAGTTGATAGTCCGACAACAAAAAGCGCCTTTTTGATGCATTTGTGGCAAACAGCAGTGGCAGCAGCGGTGGCGACTCCGATTCCAATTCCCGACATCGAGCGACCGCGTGGCACTGACCTTTCCTAATGCCGCTCAACTTGTCTGCCACAACAACAACAACCAAGTATCTGAAGCACTTACGAAAAAAAACTCAGTAACTCAAAAAAATGTGACAAATATTTGTGAAATATTTCAAGTTACTTTGGCAGAGTTCGGTACGGGATTGCAGCGCATCAAATGGAATGGAATAGATTGGCCTTTGCATCGTTAATGCCGTGGCAGCGGATGATGTGTTCTTTCAATTAAAAGTTTTCGACTTTAGGAAATCCATTTCGTCTTTGTAACTAATCAAGCAAGTTTACCAGTAATCTTTTATATGCAAATGCATATGTTATATTTCAAGCGCTGGAATGCTATTTATTAAAAAATTGAACTCAATTTGAGAAATAATTGCTTGTAAGGTTTCTTCTATTGATTGTGTCATACAGATAAGATTTTGTAAAGCGGATATCTCTACCTGGCCTAGCAGACCTGCAACACCTGCTCTACACGTGTTACCTCAAGGATTTCCAACTTAATTTATATGTTTGAGAAGAATCTAATAATAATAAAAAAAAAACTACTGAGTCGTAACGAACTCAGATCTGTAACATATGTCTCAAAAGTTCACGCCGCTTGAGTTCCACTGTATTTGCATTCGATTATTTGACAAGTTGGCAGCGCTGCGCCGAAAATGCAACGCTTCGTTGCATTCGAAAATCGTAACCAAAAACCAAAAAATAAAACGTAAAACCAACAAAACATCAAAACGTTGACGCATTAGATTTTCTAGTACTACAAAAGTAGTTTTGGCTGCGCTTGGCCTCTATTTCGGAATGCATTCATAATACCGCACACACACACACACACACGCGCGCGCTGTGTGTGTTTTTGTATCTTTGAAATAGCTTTGGAAGTCGAGGTTTTTGCATTGGTTTTCAATTTGTATTTTTTTTTTTTTTGCATTTGCTATTTGAGCCGTTGTCGGCGTAGCGCTTTGTGCCTAAAATTTATCGCCAACGTTTTTGTTGTAGGTTTTGTGTTTTATTTTTTTTTTTATTTTAATTATATATATTTTTTATTTGTTATGTTTTTATACATATTTTTTGTAGTCGTCGCAAAAACAGCCTCGAACTTTAGATTGGTTTGCAATGTTTATGAGAGCATAACATTTGTTTGTTTAGACTTGGAGATACTTTTGTAGCTTGTATCTATCTAACTACAGCATAATGTTTGTTTTGTCGCATTGAATGTCGCTGGCTGTTGGTTTTTTATGTGCCTCTTAAATGCATAATATTTGGCGCTACTTTTTTTTTCTGCAAGCCGCATTTGAAATGTATCTTTAACTGCCTTGGACAGGAAACAGCAATTGGCAGCAGTTACATTAACACACATTTTCACCTGCTGCTCGGGCAGTTGATGGCCAGCCAGTAGATGATCGCAATGTCTTTATGGCCTGCGGCACATTTTCATTACAAACTGGGTTCCAGAAGACGGCTCTAAGGTTACGTGCAGTGGCTAGACGAAGACACTGCGTTGGTTGTTGTTGGCAAGCACTAGGGGCCAAAACTAGTTTAAAGTGCTCTCTCCTAGACTTAGGGCACTGAAAAGTGTACAAAGTTTTTAAATTCGGAGCGATGTATCAGTTATTAGTATAATGAGCATGATGATTTTGCAGTACGATGAGTTGACGATAAATAAATCGAATTGTATATTTGATTTTTCTAGTTTTATTTGTTTCTAGAGCAACGTTCCAGCAGAAAATCTTCATTGACTACTATTATTTTTTTAAATTAATTCTACCGAGGCCCGCAAATTCTTAAGAATAAAAAAATATGTTAAAATCTAATTGAAAGTGATTTTTAATTCTTTTTCTAATAACTTTATTTTGCACGAAACCCACATTGCCAGAAATAAAAAGTTTTGAGGCACAGAAAAAAAATATGGTCACACTTAATCAGCTAGCAGATTGTTGGTCACACTTTAATGTGCTTAAGCAGTAAATAAACGACTATGAGAACAAGAAAGCCTTTTATAAGCGAAAGAGTATCTGCACTTCACTGTGCTTCCAGTAGTTGATCAATTTTATAGCTTAAGTCTTTATAATATCTTTCGGATTGGGGACGACTAGCGTGTCCGAGCGAACCATGAGCTGTACGAACTCTACAACCAGATAGATGTCGTCCAGCGTATTACGGCATAAGATCTCCGTTGGCTCGGACATGTCGTTAGTATGGACGAAGACGCTTAAGTGAGAAAGGTTTTCAATGTCAAAGTCGACGAAGAAAGATGGAGTGTAGGTGCACATATCTACACTTGTTGTGACCAACTGGAGAAGTCGCGCGCGAAAGTTAACTTAGTCTTAGTAAGCCAAAGCTAGAAAGAGTGGCTACACTTCGTTGTGCTTCCCTTAGTTGGTAAACTTTATGGCTTACGTCTTAGTTAGCTGTAGCATTTTGTTGGCCATTAATGTTACCATTTGTTGCCATTACACTTGCCCCCTGGCCTTGTGCCTTACCGAGTCCACCAACTGGTTAAGTGATTTTGATAAATGACTTAAATTTACTTGTCTCAGTTTTTGGTTAACTTTTCAGTTTTAATTGCTCTTGACCCTAATATACTCGAGCTTAGAACAAGTGAATTTAATGCATTTTTTGGGCTATTAAAGCGCAGTTTATGACCAACAATTGGCCACGCTTTTGGCTTTCAATTCTTACTCGGAACGGAAACAATGCGCCCACTTCCGCTTCGCAACTGTTCCGCCCGACTCCTGTTGCACGAACATTTTGCAGGAAATGTGAATTTATCGTTAGGTAATTGCCAAACCGCCCAAGCAACGCATCCCTGGCCGAATCAGATTTGAAATTTTCTTTATTTACTCTAATTTAAAGCTGACAAGTTAATGTGCAACCTGTTGCAGGCTGTTGTGGCGCAACCAGTCAAGCTAAGTTTGGGCAGCTTCTGTATAAAAGTTATGAAAAATAGTTTAAGTAGATTGCAAATAAATGGAAAACTATGCTTAACTTTTTGAGCGCCATCAAAGCTTAACAGGTCTTCATTAAACTAAACGGAGATGCTTTGCTTCAACTTTATCCAGAAGACTGGGCCAAAGATGATGGCTAAAGATGATGGTTTTTCGGAATATTGCATTTTTGGGTTTCTTTTTGTTACATTTTTGAAGATTTGTTTAGTTGGGGTTTAGTAAGCGAACTGGATGGACTAGAAATTATTGAGCTCAGTTGTAAAGATGATGAACACAAGGTGAGAATGATGGCCTCACAAAAGTAATAGACGATTTTCTCCAAATTCGGGAAATATACTTCACAAAGTGAAGATGATGGCCTCACAAAAGTAATAGTTCATATACTTCGAGTAACGACAATTTGCCCCATATTCAGAAAATATTTACCACAAAGTGAAGATGATGAAATTAAAAAATTAAATAAATTAAACAAATGCTTCATGTTCTTAGAATAAAGATGATACGCATATAATCCAAAAAGTATACGCACTGTAGGTCAACATGGCCAACAATAAAAATTACAGCGCAATAACGAAACAAAGAACTTTATTGATATTCATCTGAAACCCCATATTATGCGTATTTAAATTTTAATAGAATATCAAATATCTTGTTTATTTGGCATACTTCAAATTTTGTCCTACACTCAAAAATACGAAAAAAAAACATATTATTTGGCATTTGAAATGCAAGCAAATTGGCCACAATAAATTGAATCAACTGCACAACAAATGCAACTCAAGACTGCAACTGCAACATTGCCAAAGCTGCAAGACCTCTCTAAACTTCACTTTGCCCCCACTGTACTCCAGTTCTCTACTGCCTGCTGCCACTTTACTCAAATCATTTGGCCAAAACGTAGCCAATTTTTGTTGCATGTTGTATTTGTAATTCACAATTTTTTTGTTTGTGGCCCAACGTGGTTGTTGTTGTTGTCGGTGTTGCCGCTGTGGCAATTGTTGTTGTTGCAAATTTTGTTCAAGTACGTCAAGTTCGATTGCGTTCTTTACCTTGAAATCTTGTTTTCTATCCGTTGTTAAGTTTTTTGTTGCGCCTTGTTATTGCCATTGCTATTGCCAATGTTTTTTCGCTGTTGTTGTTTTTGTTGTTTTTATTATTATTGTATTAAAATGCATTGTTTGTTGTAATGTTTATTGTTGTTGTGGAGTTGGCGTTGTTATTGTTGTTGTGTTTGCAGTTGAAGCAGCTGCAAATCTTCAGCCGCTTTGCATGCCGCTGCCTAATATTTTACTTATTCAGCTTGCGAGTTTAATTTACTTATTTTATTTGAACGTTTTTTTTTTTGTTTTCTTTCGCATATATCATTATCATCTTTGGCTAAATAAACGTCATCTATGACTTAATTATTGTCATCTTTGTTCTTATCAACATCATCTTTGATTTTTTTATTGTTATCTTTATCATCTTTGTCAGCTACAGCATATCTGCAGCATAAGCACAAGTAATGTGTTTGAACTATTATTTTAAT
This sequence comes from Chymomyza procnemis, assembly GCA_035046065.1. Taxonomy (NCBI): domain Eukaryota; kingdom Metazoa; phylum Arthropoda; class Insecta; order Diptera; family Drosophilidae; genus Chymomyza; species Chymomyza procnemis. The sequence goes on from JAWNOJ010000026.1 coordinate 5,478,186, forward strand.
TTGTTTATTATTATCTTTGACAACAAATCTGCCTAATATTTCACTTATTTAACTTGCTAGTTTATTGTACTCATTGCATTTTATATTTTTTTGTTCTGCTTTGAAAGCAATCATGAATTTTATTATCATATTGCACTTTATTATCGTCTTCTATGACTTAATTATAGTTTTCTTTGTCATTACCAACATATCTTTATTAATTACAATGTTATTTCGATTTAATTATGAATATCTTAAGCATTATTATCTGTTTTACGATGGTTACCTTTATCAATTTATGCTATTTCTGAAGATAGGCCTACTAGTTGTTTTGATGCATTGGCTTATCTTTGACAGCAATTAAAAGTAGCATTTTCATTTAAGACCATAATATCCTCATCTTTGACTTACTTTTTGTCATCCTTACCTTTATCATCAATATCTTTTACTTACTGGTATTCATCTTTGACTTTGATTTGAAAATTAGCTTAATTTCCGATTTTAAATAAGATACATAGTTGTACATGTTATCTAAATCTCTCTAAATCATCTCTCTTAATTTAATTTTTTTTTAAATATTTTAGATTATCATAAATCGTTCTGTTCAAACGATTTTAAAACATATTTTATTATGCAATAACAGCGAAGAGAGTACTTATTACAAATTTTTAGTGAAATTCACAATAGATGAAAATAAATTACTACCAAAGCTATAAAGCCGATTGATATACAAATGGGAGTTGGAATTGACATTATCAAAGTCTTTGTATTTTCGGTCAAAGTAGTTTTTCGTAAAATTTGCACATCTAGCTCATCATTTTCTTTGATAGGTAACGTTTTTTCTGAAAGAGGCTGCACGCGTTTCTCTTTCAACTTGGAGATCATAGATTTAGTATCTGTTGCTTTGCCTTCACGCTCATTAAACAGTGCGGGCTTCGAAGTCGGAAAAATATATTTAAAAAGCTTTTTCATAATAGTATTCTTGTAAATAATGGAAGTTAGTGGTTCATCATTTAAATCTATTAAGAATAGTTTTTGAATGTTACGAGAAACGGATTTTACTTCGGCGTACTGAACTTGTGGCCATTCTACAGGACTATAATTTATATTATGTACCATTTGTTTGTACTTTTTCGGGCATACACCTGCTTTCGAATGAGTTCGAATCATTTTCGGCTTGCTATTTGATGGTAAAATTGGTTTCTTCGTTTCAACTGCAAGATTTCTTTGAATTGTGGTAGCCGCCTTTTTGGCTATGTTCGTTGCCTTCGCCTTCTTCTCCAAGTTTTTTTTCAAATTTAGGATTGTAAACATCATCCACATTCACTCCCAGAATTTTTATGAATTTATTCGGAATGTGTATTATTTCATCTTCAGTTACGATTGTAGTCTTATCGTCAGTACGAGTAACTTTGTATGTAGATTTCCCGGTGACATCCATCGTTGTCATTGCGATTAGTTGACAGTACCGAGCCTCTAGCTGTAGGTTACAAGAAATGAACATCAAAGCCCTTAATAAGTTCTCTGCAACTCACCTGGAACAGCGTTGCCCACAAAATATTTTACTTGAAATAAATATTTATTATAAATTTTTTCTTTTTTTGTATTGCTAGAAGCGAAGCACTTTCGAAACTAATAATGAATGAAATTTTATTCATGAAACTACACGATTTGTCATTTATGAAAAAGGCCTACTTGGGAGAAGTCAAATTTTGTTCCGTTTATAAGGCATTTTAAAGTTAACTTTTTCAACTTTTAGCTTTATGTTTTGTTGGTAGACTGATTTTACTTAGACGTTTTCTCTATGATATGCAAAATCTTCGTTTTGTAGCATCTCAGAATGTATTACTAACAAAATATCTATTACCTATGCTTCCTGGCATGTGTACGAGGCCCCTCAAGCAGCACTAGGCAGATGTAGGCAACCTATCGCATTGAGCCTTATGCACAACCTCGATACCCTAATCGTTAATTTCAATTGATTTCGTTGAAATTCGAAACATCCAAACCAAAAGCCTATGTACTGGAGTGTGGAAGCTAACATTGTAAATCTATTGTTGGGGTTGGGGATTAAATTATATAAATTTTTATTAAGTGAAATATGAAGCGGTTTACAGAAAATTTGAAATTTTTAAATATTTCCCCAAAAACCTACGTTTTACTTGTCTAATTTTGTTAATTCTCAACACGGATCGCGCATAGCTCTGCCAAGTCACAGCTGAAGAACTGGAACTTTTGGCTATTGCCAAAATATTTTCAATTTCTGCGGAAGAATGTGTATGCGTAAACCCCTAGGATTCGGACAGCTTCACGAGGTTATAATAAGTATTTCAGTTTCAGGTTCTTGGGGGTTTACCACGCCTCCTTCTTGCACTTACATACATTGCACAAAGTTCAGTTTCAACTTAAGTCTACGTCATTGATTCGCAGTAGAACTAAACTAGTCTTACTGGTAAATTCCTTTCTTATAGGTGTACGTTCTGCTGCTTGATAATAGTTGCACATGCAACTGATTATATTCTAAATAATTATATTTACTCGATCAATCGCTTAAAATAGTTTTCATTATATTCAATTAGAAATCCATTTAGACTTTTGAAATAATCTTTCTTATAAACATTCCCACACAACTTGTCAATGTCTGAGCTTGCAAAAGCTAATCAAAAACGGTTAACAATAACTACCAACTATAATAATAACTGTCACAAATTGTTTAACCAGCAGACCACTAGAGCGGCTCACACACACACACACTCCCCGAGACACACACACTCTCAATCGAGCTTAATGAAATTGTTAACCGTTATGAAAAACCCCCAGCAGACAGTTATAATCGTGGGTCAGATAGAGACCAAATGATCTAAAGAATTTAATTGAAAAATCACAGCGCACAGAAACATTAAGAAAAACGCAAAAAACTATGACAATAAATTTATACAAGAAACAAAGATTTTTCTAATCTATAAAGCAAAATACGAATATATGGAAAACGGAAAAACTTATTTAAATCAAAAGTCCTCGCACTCAAAAGATACTCAATTTGTGTTTTTATACCATCATCAATGGATGTTGGCTTTGTTGTGGCCCATGTACGTTGCGCGATAATAATGATACCTGCTGTAGGTGCTACATGAACACAAAACGCTCCAAGTGCAACAACAAAAGTGGCAAAATCTCTACCGTACATCGACGATAGGATACCCTCAAATATGCTCAGCAAATATTTGATCATTCATCAGCAAAAAAATTAAATATTTCGAAAGCTAATTTTTTGATAACATTATCAGTGCAGCTGATCGATTTTAAATTTGGCAAAGATAACGCCAACTAAGCTTCAGCAAATGTTCGGTTCAACTATCAATCCTATAACAAAATATATTGAGCAAATATTTGCTGCATTTTGAGCAAAAACCTTGCTGCCTTTTAAACAAATATTTCAAGTCCTGAAAAAAATTTAAGCAACCTGACAAATTCTTGGGTTAACATATTTTCGTGCAATACTCGGGAAAGTATCTAAAAATCGGACAGCTATCTCTGATTTTCCAAAATTTTTTTTATCAAACAAACTTTAGAAGCAAATTATGGTAAATATTTGAAACAAATTTTGTGCAATTAACATTTAATTAATCAATCAAGTCAGCTGGTTTTATACATCATAAAGAATACGTTTCCCGTGTGATGTTCTAGAAAGCCAGTAATCTCCAATATTTATTCCGTCTGATGTGCGTGAAAAAATCTATAGCATGCTAATCTTTCTCTGGCTGTTCAGAATCGGACATTCGTATTTTTCCCTACTCAGAGAATACATTTTTGAGCAACATGTCAATCAATGCTATTCTCATAAATTCTTGGGTTAATATTTTTACAGGCAGAATCTAAAAATTGTTCAGCTTTTCATGCATAGAAATGATATTCACATTAATTATAGCATTAGGGTTTTTTTCGTGTGATGTCTGGAAAAGAATCTTTAGCGCAGTTATCTTTTTTGGCTTTCCAGAATCACCCAATCGTATTTTGCTACACTCAGAGAATTTGAGCAAGCTGTCAATCCAATACGCCGAATTCTTGGGTTGACATTATTTCGATGTGGGTCCAGGTAAGAATCCAAAGCATGTTAAATTTTCTTAGACTTTTCAGAATCGGAGGTTCACATTTTGCCACATATACACACGTTATTTGAGCAATCTGTCAATTTTATTCACATTTATTCTTGGATTATCATTTTTCCTTTTGGTGTATGGGAATTTACAACAAGGAAATCTTTCTCTGGCTTTCAAAAATCGACCATTCATATTTTGCCATACATAGAAGGGAGCTACCTGGTAAATGCGACAACAAATTCTTCTCATTCCGGGAAAGAATCTTGCAATACGATAATCTATTCTTTGTGTTCGAAGCGCCCTTTAGGGATCTACTCAGGTGAAGGCAACCCTAACATCATATTGAGTCTAAGGCGTAACCTTCAAGATCTTGTAAAAATCTGTGTAAGCAGTATGGAGACCACTAAAGCGAAATTCATCATAAGCCATATCCATACACGTGTTCCCAAAACCTTATCTTTTTTAAATGGGTCTTAACGATGATAAGATCCAATATGATAGAAGAACGCTGAGATAGCATAAACATATAGCAGATGTGACCTAAGGTTACTGGGAGAATAAAAGCCGATTGCCTACCCACGGCAGCAGTATCTTTAAACTCTGAGGCACATTTCAAAATCAGTATACCCTTTCTTAAAGTGTATTCAAAATAGTTAACTGAAAAAATGATTATGTGCTTGAAGCAGCAACTGCCACTGCACGCTGCTGTTGCAAGCAACTCATTCTCGCCACAAAAAGCAGGGCTAGTAACTATTATCATTTTAAAGAGATATGAGGCATGGAAGCGCTGAAAACTTTGCAACAACAACAACAACAACTACAATAAGCGGGCAATAACAATAACACCAACAACATCAACAACAGCAACAACTCCCAAGTGTTAGGGTAAACCAGGGACGGCACAGGGCGCACACACACACGTACGCATAAGTAGAGCGACGTGCAACATTTTGCTGCAGGGAATTTGTGTTGCAGATTTAGCTTAAGCAACAACAACAATAACAACAACTTGGCGTGCGGTGGGGCTCAGTATTTTGCACACCTGTTGCAAGATGCTATACATGCAACTTAAAGTTGCAACAAGCGAAACCCTAAGACTTTGTACTTGAGCTACAGATTTAGCCGTAGTCGCAGTTGTTGATGATGTTGATGATGATGACGATGGGCAGTGGTAGTGGCAGGGCCACTTACTGTCTCGAATGGAGCACATTTTGCTGCGCAAGCGGGTCAAAGTTGAAACTCGAACGTGGCAACTTTCACGTAAATTTCGTATTATGCAACAAAAACTAATGAATTATTGAAAAGTCAATCAAATTGCAATTAGATACAAAGCGGTGGCAAACAACTCTATCTAATATTAATGAGACTTTCATAAAGAAATTCTTTAACTCGAAAGTCGGTTGAGCGCATTTGCTCTGGGACAAATCCGTCAAAAAAATGCGTTTATTGTACACAGTTTTTTGTAATTTGTTACAGAGAGATTATTTTCTTGTCAAAGTAAGAATCAAAACGAAAATAAACCCATAATGATTATTATTTTTAGTGACATTTTATTGTTTATAGCGCAGCGTTATTTCGCGAACTTAGCCTTTTTACTGTCATTTTCCTATTTTGTCTATACTGAGCTTAATAACTTAATTCAATTATCTACTTCTTCGTTTCGCAATTAAAAATTACATATTATGTCTGCAAATTTTTGAAAAATCTTTTGTTTTTGCTTAGTATTCTGCAAAATCTCAAACAGTCGCTATGACGTCATTTACTGTCACCATAATAGACATATGCTGACTTCCACCTGTTACATACAAATACACAAACTTAATAGACTCTTTTTAACTCTCTAAGAAAGGAGTTTAAAAATGTGACACAGTAAGGCAACAAATACTACTAGATTTACCCCTTAAAAGCGATTCACTCAATTGAGCTACTTCCCCTAACAATTCGCACTCAACTCAATTGCAATTGTTGAGCTTTTCTTACAAAATTCACCTCAAATGAGGAGACTACAACTTGAGCATCATATGTGTGTGTGTGTGTTTGAGTGTGTAACTGTGTGTGTAACTGTGTGTGTAACTGTGTGTGTGTTTGTTGCTGTAAGTGTAACTGTTTGTATATGTGTGTGTGTGTGTGTATCTGTGTGAGTTGAGCCCTTTGTTTGACTGCAGAACGTCTGAGTAGCTGGCACTCAGTTGCTTGAGCTCGCTCTCGCCACAGCAAACAAATCAAGCGGCGGCATGCAACCCAAAAGATATTATAAAAATTATAAAATTATAAAAAATATTTCACACAAAAAAAAATAAAATAAGAAAGCTTAATACTTATTATGAATTTTTAAGCCAAACAATAAACGAGTTTCTCTTGCTACTGTTGACCCTGTAGCCCATATAAAATACTCTGCCCGCAGGCAGGATCAGGCTCAAGCACATGATTGCCATATTTACCATATAAAGAGATTTATATCTAGATAAAAAAAAAAGCCAACAGCTACAAGATTAACCACAATTTCCTAACAGCAAATATATGCTTATGGCCCTCAAAACGAAAACGCAAAATAATTTCAAGTTTATGCAACCAAAATATTGTCCTTCGTGGAAAAAAAGGGCAAACCCGAATTCAACCCTTGTTGGCCCAAAAAAAATAAGCATAAAAACTGCATCCCGAAATGCATTTAAAGGCGGCAGAACAATGCAACAAGACAGACAGCGGACGACAACAACAACAAAAGAAAAGTGCAATAAACAACAAGAAGAAGTGCAACAGGAGCAGGCAGCTTTTGCATGCAGCAGGGGGAAACTGCAAGTAAATGCAAAAACAAAAGCAAGTCCTGTGCCTAAGGTCATAAGAAAAATGCGTAAGAAGCAAAGCTAAAAGCAAGCAAGCTACCGAAATATGGCAATTTGGTTTAAAAACAACGAAGCTTAAATGCTCTTATTTTTATTGGTATAAAATTGATTTAAATCAGGAAATAGTAAAAGAAACAATTATTTGCTTGTACTCGAAAATGATTTCCGATTTAGTAAAAAAAATCCAATATTTTTGCAAGAAATTGACCTTATTTATCACAGCTAGAATGATTCGATTTAGGTGCCATTTTGTCCGATAACTTGTTGCCATTTTAAAGATAATTTCAGGATGCCTCTCTCATAGCAGTCCACGTTGCTATTCACCAAAAAATTGCGACACTCGATTTTCACAAGCCTCTCTTGAAGCGAATTTTTCATAAGCAAAATTGTTCGTCATGTACGGGATTAGATGGTAATGACTTGGTGCCAGGTCTGGACTATAAGGTGGATACATAATAACATCCCAACGAATCTCCCGGAGCTTCTGGCGAGTCAGTACCGATGTCTGTGGCCTGTATTTGTCCTGATGGAACACAATTCCTCACATATTGGCCAATGTTAGACGCTTCTGGGCGACTGCTTCCTTCGGACGGTTCATTGTTGACAGAACAGTTCCGAGTTAAGAGTTTTACCGTATGGGAGAAGCTCTCATTAGATAATCCCCTGTTAATCTCACCAAACACACAGCAAAACTTACTTGACCGTCAATCTTGGCCTGGCCACCCTTTTCGCCGGCTCATTATGTTTCGACCACGACCACTTTCGTTTGACGTCATCTTACGTTGTCCACTTTTCATCGCAAGTCACCAACCGCTTCAGAAATTAGTCGTTTTTGTAGCGATTCAGCAGCGATTCGCAGATGGCAATTCGGTCTATGAGATTTTTATTTGGCTGTAACTCGTGTGGCACACAGACATCGAGCTTCTTTTCGTATCCATCCTTCTTCAAATGCTTCCAAACGGTTTTTTGTGCAATCGCAACTGAGCTTACATGACGGCCAAACTCGAAAATATACTTACTTAAAATTAAAAATACTTTATTATTTTAAAACTATGGCATGTGGCCCCTGCTAGCCTCGTTATCAATCCTAGCCCCTATATATTCTTGCAAAATGAACTAAGAAATCAAAATTACAGAATTAAATCGGTTAAACCTATAGAAAAGATATAAATCAACCAAACCAAGCTGAACTCATACGAAAACGTAGTACACGCATCCGAAGGCAACCATAATTATTACAAGAAACCGTAGAGAAAACGTCTAAGTAAAATCAGTCTACCAACATAACATAAAGCTAAAAGTTGAAAAAGTTAACTTTAAAATGCCTTATAGACGGAACAAAATTTGGCTTCTCCCAAGTAGGCCTTTTTCATAAATGACAAATCGTGTAGTTTCATGAATAAAATTTCATTCATTATTAGTTTCGAAAGTGCTTCGCTTCTAGCAATACAAAAAAAGAAAAAATTTATAATAAATATTTATTTCAAGTAAAATATTTTGTGGGCAACATTGTTCCAGGTGAGTTGCAGAGCACCTATTTTTGGCTTCGACGTTCATTTCTTGTAACCTACAGCTAGAGGCTCGTTACTGTCAACTAATCGCAATGGCAACGATGGATGTCACCGGGAAATCTACATACAAAGTTACTCGTACTGACGATAAGACTACAATCGTAACTGAAGATGAAATAATACACATTCCGAATAAATTCATAAAAATTCTGGGAGTGAATGTGGATGATGTTTACAATCCTAAATTTGAAAAAAAAAACTTGGAGAAGAAGGCGAAGGCAACGAACATAGCCAAAAAGGCGGCTACCACAATTCAAAGAAATCTTGCAGTTGAAACGAAGAAACCAATTTTACCATCAAATAGCAAGCCGAAAATGATTCGAACTCATTCGAAAGCAGGTGTATGCCCGAAAAAGTACAAACAAATGGTACATAATATAAATTATAGTCCTGTAGAATGGCCACAAGTTCAGTACGCCGAAGTAAAATCCGTTTCTCGAAGCAATCAAAAACTATTTTTAATAGATTTGAATGATGAACCACTAACTTCCATTATTTACAAGAATACTATTATGAAGAAACTTTTGAAATATATTTTTCCGACTTCGAAGCCCCCACTGTTTGATGAGCGTGAAGGCAAAGCAACAGATACTAAATCTATGATCTCCGAGTTGAAAGAGAAACGCGTGCAGCCTCTTTCAGATAAAACGTTACCTATCAAAGAGAATGATGAGCTAGATGTGCAAATTTTACGAAAAACTACTTTGACCGAAAATACAAAGACTTTGATAATGTCAATTCCAACGCCCCTTTGTATATTATCAATCGGCTTTATAGCTTTGGTAGTAATTTATTTTCATCAATTGGGTAATCAATGAAATAAAATTTTTGAACAATTAGCCTAAGCTACTATTTTTTTTTGGTTAGTTCATTTCACTAAAAATTTGTGATATTGTAAAGACTCTTTTCGCTGATATTTTGTATGTATAAAAATCGTTTTTGCAGAACCATTTATAATAATCTCAAATATTGCAAAAATACATTCTAGTCTACCAATTTAAGTAGTATTTTCACCTAGTGCTGTTCGTTTAGAAGTCAATTTATACTCAAATTGTAGATCAAACTGAACGAGTTGAATGTACGTAAATCGCGTTAGCTGTTAAAAATATTTTTACCAAAAACTGAAGTTACTAAAAACTCACCCTTTATGTAGCGCAAGTATAAATGAGAACAATTAGTCCTGCTTTTGAGTTTACAAATACTTATGGCTTATTTTTTATTTCTCCAGTTAGCTGTTGTTCATGGTGTCTCAGCATTTTGATATCTTGAAACTCGAGGTTCTTGTGATGTTGGCACACTTGAAGCGTGAAAAAAATTATTAAATTTTGAATGAAATTTAAGGCTTGCTGAAGTAAAGAATTATCCAAATACTCTGTTTTTTGTTCGATTACTAAGAAATTTCAGGCACCCATGTGCTTATAATACAAAATACTGAAAAACTTAAGCTCAAAGTTTTTGTCACATAAATCAGTGTAATCCTTAGTAGAACCGGAGTTTGTGAGCCGTAAGTCGTGGTCATGATCCATGGATCATCGTTCAATATACGCTTATGTTTCGCTAAAGCAAACAGTCTCTGGGGTAGCCTTCTAACTGCCTCTGCAAGCAAATCAAACATTGCTCTCCCTAGAAATCTAGTTTACGAGGTACAGAGGCCAGCGCAGTTGCATAAAATATAGAACGAAAAAATTCGGAAACCGAAGATTAATAGATAAATGCTTAAGATGTGAATTTTCTTAAACAAAAAATTTTTCAAAATCACAAAAAATAAAATTCCGAAAAAAAAGACTTCAAGCATATTTCGATTAAAGTGAATATCGCCCCACAGTAGATGTTTGTGGAAAATTTTACAACATTCTTCTGCTCAAGATAAGTGGGATTTTCTATTGTTGTTGGAAACAATTATTGGCCCGGATGGAAATCGTTATTCAAGCGTTTTAAGTGTTAGGTGGAGCTTAGCCAACTTACCGATATCGGTCAACCTTAGACATGCTGTATCCCAATAAATTCCGGAAGAATGAAGTAAAATCTTTGAAGTAGGTTGATTTGAACGTCTGGGCACGCAGCACTTTTGAGGCTAAACAGAATAGTTCCACAATAAAATAGGCAGACAAACCGCTTCATAGCAGCAATGTAGCCCACTTACTTAGAGCATGCAATTGACCTTACGAAATACGCATCGACTACCAAGATGCAATGGATGTATCTTGAAGATGCAGCACTGCAGTTCTAAAGCAACCAATCCTATGTTACTCTAAAGTTGGGGTAAATCTGGCTTTATTTTCAGACTTCTTTTTTTATTGATGTCTGATATTTGATATACTTCAAAATTGTGAAAAACAACAACAACAAAACAAATGCTGGCCAGAGCAGCAAATACAAAAACAATGCCAATGCCAACAACATCCTGCAAAAGGCCAACCAACGCTTTTCATTTAGCCTCGTCACAAGCTTCCGTTCTCAGCAGAACCAGAACTTGAATAAAAGCAAAAAATTTATTTACGATTTTGGTCTAATTCGCATGGTGTATCTGTCTCTCTGTCTATGACTCTTGGCAAGGAAGTAAACTGATTTGTTATGTACTAGTAGTCTCTCCCCCTCACTGCGCTACCGGACTGTCTAAGCACTCCGTCCCACTTGTTGTGTTTGTTACCCGTTCGAAACAGGAACCAAACAGGAAGCTGCTGTTAAATTGTAACCAACTGAGGGAAGCGTCTCTAAAAAATCCCAACCGAACCTGACTCTCTCATTAAAGCTGTTAGATAGTTAGTCCATAAAACGGAAGTCAGCCCATGATGTGTGTTAGCTGGCAGTTACAATGTGATTATTATATAGAAATTAACTTAAATATCAAATATGTTGAGAATGATTAAATTCATATTGAGGGGACGACGGTGCATGTGTGCACACTGGGTGGCGTAATTATTTGTACAGGATTAGGAAATTTTAGTATTTTTAAGTTTAGTGTATGAAGAAAATGTTGGAAAATAGCCGAATTTTAGTAAAGATACAAATTATTTTGGAATTTGCCAGCTATAGTGTGGGACATTGTGGGCCTTGGTAGCAGCCTAGGAGCGCAGTGGCCGGTTCGACGCCACCCTGCAGCACTGGTGCATTCATCTAGAACTGACTAGAAATAACCAGACGATATTTACCTAGGAATATCTCTATTAATCAAAACGAACGCTGTTAGGATTCAGCAATAAACTATAAGACCCTGTAAAGAGATATCTTCATGCTGCGACTTTAGTGCTTTGATCATAGTCAAGGGATTACTCTTTTTTTTTAATAGGATGGGCCATTAGGAGGTCATTAGGGAGTTCTTTGTGTGAGTGACATAATGGATCTCTTCTGCTCTGCAAAAAAAAATGTACATGTACTCAAACAACAAATAATTTCGTATAGGGTGGGCCATTAATCGTTTCTTTTTGTGTGAGTGAAAAAATTAAGGATCTCTTCTGCTCTTTAAAAATTTGAATTTAGTAAAATAGTTGCTTCCAATTAAAAAGTTAAAAAAAAATTACATTTATCTACTTCATAGGCTGGGCCATCTGCTGCTTGCATTGCTAACAATTCATATGAAAAAAAAAAACGATAATTTCAGCTATTTTTATTTTCTTATATAAAAAAATTATATTAACTGATACATTGGTTCCTTTTTTTCAATATACTTATAAAATGCAATTAAAAAAGCGCAGATGGCGCATTGTATTTTGCACAAGGTTGAGATTTCAAGGAACCGAGCTCAATATACCTGTTTCCTTTGATTTAGAAATAAGTATTCGAATATATCAATGAAAGTCCTATCATGTGAAAGTTCATTGGTGCCGTAAAAATATATCAAGAATTTTGTGATATGCTTATCAATAATAGTGTTTTTTGATTCTTCATTCCAGCACTTGCATAGGCTTTATAGCAAGGACATTTTGTATGGGCAAAAACTGGCTTTCCAGTTCGAAATAAATCAATTTCCTTCACCGAATTTCGGAGCCCGAATCGAAAATCTTGTGCTTGGAAATCGAAAATTGACGCTGCGTGATCTGATTGAGATGGTAAACATATCATCTGAACAACATTTTCCACAACCATTGCTTTATGCGGAAGCTCTGCTCGCGTTGGGTGCCGCACGTCCTCACAAGTGAGCAAAAGAAGGAACGAGTTGATGTTTCAATGGACGTATTCGGTTTTGATAAATCATCATACGTCCGAAATTTTGAACTATATCGACCAGAAAATGTAGATGGATCGGACACACCCTTAAGAGAGACAACAGAAATATAGCACGTGTAGCTCTCGAATGGAATCCCATTGGCAATCGTTGCAGAGGGCGTCGGCCGAAGACTATATATTGCATATGCAAAGACGGGAATTTTAGTAAAATGCAAGCTATTGCCAAATTTGTAAGCATATAGGGTGAGTCATTAGAAATTTCTATGTATGTTCACCGAGTGGAGTAAATGCTCTTTTTTAACTTTTTAAAATTAATTTCTGAAATAATTTTGACGTATTTGCACTTTTTCTGAATACTCGTACCAGATGCATTTAATAGAAAGCAGTTGGTCCACCCTATATGGCGTAAAAATGGCGATACAAGGGAGCAGAGCTCATTATATGTTTTAGGAAAAAGTTTTTTTCCAAAATTAAATTAATTTTAATATGTAACAGATTAACTAAAACAGACGCTGCCGTCGATTGCTCAAACTTATCGATAAACTGAAAATTTCAAAACTTACAAAACTTTGTTTTGTGATTTTCGAGACACCCACATTTGTTCCGCTTCATATGCCATTCCAAGAGGCATATGCTTTGGATTTATTGAAATAATTATGTCGACCAGTGTATACAGATTTTCATATAAATATATATCCCTGACTTTTTTTTTCATAAATCGCCAACAGGCGGCAGAGTTGTCAGCAGCTTAAAAATGTGCGCAAAATTACTTTTGTCATAGATTTATTTTAATGCTGCATGGGATTGGGACTGGGTTTGGGATTGAGTGTGTTTGGTGTGATTTTCATATGCGTGAGTTTTCCATGTCCATGGTACTGATTATGTTGGTAGTATATGGCATTATGTGTCGCGCTGTGCGTGCCGAGAGCCCTAAGGCTAAGCCATATCATCATCGCTTTAGACCTATTTTAACCCCAGCTAACCGACAGCAAAGGGCGACAACAAAACAAAACGAAACAAACAAAAAAAATATATATGAAAAATTATAATAAAAAACCGCGTCAACAAATTACAAAAGTCGACTTGTTCAACAAAGTGCGTATAGTCGCTGCCATGCCCAGCAGCAACAAAAAAAATGGAATTTTTATTAAAAAATAATCACACACATAATACAAAATATTAAAAAAAAAAATGCAGTATTAATGCTGAAATCAAGCCAGCGAAGTCTGAAGACTAAGCGATGCTCTAGCAGTGAAGACACTTTTTGGGCTTTAAGTGCAAATCCCAGCTTAGTTGTTGTTAAGGAATTTGCTGTCGAGCAAAAGGTTTTGGGACTTCCAAGGGGTGGCTTTTCTTGTCAAATCAGAAATATCTAACTTAAGTATATACTGCCTAAGCACAAATGATTTTAATTTTAAAATTTAACGCAGCTTAAAAACAATTTAATGTTTAAGAAAAATCGTACAAACTAATATTACGCTACAAGTTTCAATGGCTTTAAGGCTTCGTAGAGGAGGTCTATGCTGATGATACAGTTTCGAAACAATAATGCCTATTTAATATTTTTTCATACATAAATTTTCCATAAATCCCAAAGCCATTTCAGAATTGCATTCCATTTCTTTTAAGAATTTTAAGTTTCCATAGAAATTTAGTTATTTTTTAAGTATATCTAAATTCGTCAATATATTTATTATCTATTTGCAATTTTTAAGATTGTAGAAAAATGTATTTTTTAAATACGAATGATATTTTTTTTTTCTTAAACAGTCGCAAAATCTCCTTTAAATTTTTTGAGATGAGTGTTGGAATTATGATGTATTTATTTTATTTAATTGAACGTTCGCATGGATGCGTGTTTCTTGTACAGACGACAAGAACTGAACGTACGAACTGAACTGAACCACCGGTTCACAAAGACTGTTCATCTACAATATCTAGTTTGTTCATTTCAACAGGAAAATGTATTATTTATTTAAAAATAATATTAGTCAATATATATGTTTTTGATTTCCAAAATAATTTAAGCTGCTTATTTCAAAATTATTTAAAAGAAATTAATGCAAAGAAATAAAAACGATTCTACAGATTCGACAGCAGCTGAACTGAACTGAACCACCGGTTCACAAAGAACGTTCATCTATCGTTCATCATAGTGAACATTTTTTTTTTGATTTCTAAAATAATTTAAGCTGCTTATTTAAAAATTATTTAAAAGTAATTAATGAAAAGAAATAATAATGATACTACAGATTCTTTTTCTGTGTTTAATCAATTTTTTTTCAAAAAATATTGCAAATAGGTAAAAATAAATATTGATTCACGAATCATTCATTTTTAAGAAAAGATTTTTTTTAAGCCGTATATTACGGTTTTGACGATTTTTTTAAATTTATTTTATCATTTTACAAAATCATCTTACAGAATTGTATATATTTAATTATATTACTTAAATATAAACTTGGTCAAGAAAATCTGCTTTTGAAATTTTGCAGATTCTATAGACGTTTCTTGTTTAAATATAAGATTAGTTAAGATTTTTTATTTATTCCTAAAATAATTTGAACATAACATTATCTTAAAATAAATAAAAATATTTCTGCTAATGTAAATTTAAATTTGTTAATTTTAAAAATTTTGTTAACAATATAATTTTTCCTTCAAATGAGCCAAAAATAGGCCAGAAATAGAAATAGTTTCAAGAATCACAATCATAAATTTAAAAAAAAATTTTTTTTACCTCGAATTTTATGGATTTCATGATTTTTTGGAAATAAATTATATATATTTGATCATTTTTAAAAATACTCTAAATCTAAAGGTTTCTACAACAGTTTTATTAATTAAGATTATTATCACTATGCTTAGTACTTTCAAATCTTATACGATTTTGAAATCCATCTCAAGACTTTTAAAACTTTAAAATCTTACACGATTTTTTGGACAACTCTTTAAAGAATTTAAAAATTCTAAGATCTTACACGATTTTTTGAAAAATTATATAAAACTTTAAAATTTTTTCAAAAGTTCTGGTTTCCTTTCATGGTTTCCTTCTGATTCGAATATTAATGCTCTCAAAGTTCGAGTTCATTTAAACTAAAAGTGATTTATCATGCCAAGCAGAACGATTAATTGTTTACAAAGAAATAAATTTCAGTACTCTTTAGCGATTTTATAAAATTCTTAAAATAAAATACAAGATATAAACTTATGAAAAAATTTAGCTAGTCGATAGAAAATCTTACTGAATTTTTTGGAAAATTTTTTTGGGGACTTTGAAAAACTTTACGTAGTTCAGAATCATCTATAAATAACAATGAGTTTGTGGCTCTTTTTCAAAAGTTTATATTTAGAATTTTGCTTTAGGAGTTTCCACTTTCATCGAACATTTCTTCTGATAAAATGCATATAGCCGATCTCTTCTTGGTTTTCCAATTGTGCAACAAAAAATGTGACCAGCTGCAGCGACTTTTAATTTTTTTGTATACAGTATTCAGTATTTTTTTCCCCTTTCCGTCAAGCTGGTTCTTTACTTTTTTCCATATTAATTTGTTTTGTATTGCAACATTTTGCTGCTTCTTCATTTTTGTCAGATTTTGTCGTTGCTTGCAACAAATATGGAATTTTAATTTACAGTTATTAACAACAAAATGTTTCATTAGAGACAATGCAACAATGGGGCAAAGTTGAAAATTTCATTAGTTGGAAATTTCATTGTTGCCTACTTTGTGGCGCTGAGGCTTGTGTGTGCAACATGCAACGTTTTGTTGTCAACAATATTATGCAATAAGTCAACGTAATATGGCTAATACGCTAAAATGCTCTGTTTAGTCTAGTTGGGGTTTGGGGTTAGGAAAATATTGCTTTGAATTTATTATTTGGACAAGGGTTTAACTTTAATATTAGTCAGTTAGTTGATTATGCGTCTAATGGGAACACAGAAAGGCGAGAGGGGAGTTGGAGAATATCCCCAGTGGCCTGGTTTAGGAGGGGCCTCAAGGAGCGGCGAGAGTGTGTGAGTGGATAAGTATGCGATTTAGATTCGTGGATTGGAAATCAGAGATTGTAAGCAAATTAGAGTGAGTTCTTCAGAAGTTGCAGCACATTTGCTGGGTAATTGGGTGCTGAGTTCATTTTTGGATTTTTCTATTAATATGTGAAATTTGAATTGTGGTTCCGACTTGACCTCGAAAGTATATATATTGTATATGGCAGTGACTCTCTAATAAATTACAAGAGTTAGTATGTTTATTTTTATGATCATCATCATCATCCTTGGCGCTACAGCTACAGTTAAGCTTTGGCCTTTCGAACAATTTCTCTCCAACAGTCTCTATCCTTCGCCGCTTCTTCCCAATTTTCGACGTTTAGTTTC
This sequence comes from Chymomyza procnemis, assembly GCA_035046065.1. Lineage (NCBI taxonomy): Eukaryota > Metazoa > Arthropoda > Insecta > Diptera > Drosophilidae > Chymomyza > Chymomyza procnemis. The sequence goes on from JAWNOJ010000026.1 coordinate 5,495,221, forward strand.
TGTAAATCTGCTTCGACTCCATTTATCCAACGTGATCGCGGTCGCCCAACTACTCTACTTCCATCCGGTCGGTTAAAGCACTTTCTCTTAAGAATCGGGTTGCGTGTTCTCGCGACATGGCCAGCCCATCTTAGCCTTTGCGACTTGATATAGGCGGATAAATTTGCATCGTTGAATATCTCCTGCAGTTCTTCGTTGGTACGAATACGGTAGTTAGAGTCATCGACCCTTACCGGCCCCAAAATTCTTCGCAGAAATTTCCGTTCTGTTCTCTCCAGGAGATACACATCCGACTTTCTCAGAGTTATTTTTATTTTTTATGATATGAAACTTTTATAACTTGTAAGTTTTTGCGAAAAAAAATTACTATTTTCAGCATAACCTCATGCATCAAAATGCATTTGATTTATGAATACGATGTCGGATTCGCCATAACAGTTGGGAATTTCGATTAAAAATGAACAAAGTTAAAGTTATTCAATTTGTCGCTTTTACTTTTAAGGGTATATAAATGTTGCTTACCCATAAGAATTTTAAAAACGCTGCTCCTAACCCTATACGTAGCCAAAAAATCAAATTTTCGAAAACATAACCTCAAATATTTAAAAATGTTGTCATGATTTGCTAATTCTGAGTCCGGTATTGTCTTCTTAACATCTCACGAGACGCTGGAATTAATCTTTTTTCTCTATATCTTATTATAAAACTCGATTATCTCGGCCATTTTAAATATAAATCTGAAATGTCTGGCACATTTTAGAAAAATCAATTTAATTATGTGCTAGTAAGCTCTGTTACCATAAGCTTTAAATTGAATTAAATTGATTTTTCTTTTGTAGAAACCTGAAACACGTGGAAATTTGTAGCTTTGCCTAGTTCATCGAAATTTTTGGTTTTATTTTTTGTTAGAAATTCCATAAGAACAACAATTTGTAGATACGAGAGACGACTGCACGAGCAGAGTATAATTATCTCGGAAAGTGGTAGTCTATGGAACCGTAGTGAATCATGACTTCCATTATCTGAGCTAAGTATCTGCTTTGTAAGAGATTATTTGATGGCATTATCAACGACAGCGTCTAGAGGTAGCAGATTTACGAGGAATTTTGTATGATTGGGTAACATAATAGCACTTCCTATATGCGTACACCGCTTTAAGAAACACCTTCAATTTTTCACTTCGAATTGAGAAATCGCGCCTGTGCTGTTTACTGACTAATAGATATAGCTACAACTTTTTTCAATTTTTCAATATTCTAGAACTATAATATTTTTAGAACTAAAAATACAATATTCATAAAATAAATAGTTGTATGCTCTTTTCTGAATTATATAAAAGCATAATTTCCATTATCTGAGACCAATCATCTGACTGATTAGAGATTATTTGATGGCATTGTCAATGACAGCCTCTAGAAGCAGTAGATCTGCGAGGTCTTTTGGATAATTGAGTTGTCCGCAACCCAAATCTTTCCAAAATTTTCTAAGAAATTGCGCCTAGGCTGCTTATATGTTAAGTAAATCCCTGGATTATAGATATAGCTTCAACTTCTTTCAATTTTGATTCTAATACTTCAACTTCTAGAACTTCATTTAAATCAAATCCGAGCCCCCCGCCTGCAAAAACCATCTCCACCACCGTCTATGCCTTTGTTCTATAATTTGAAACTCCCCTACGGATGTGGTGCTGCCGTTAAACTAAAATTCTAAATAGCCCTGTCCAAGTTAACCAAGTCAATGAAACATTCAATGAGGCTTTTCCACAACAACAACAACAACAAACCCAACTCCCAGTTCCATGGCAAACAGCCAAGTGCTACCATAATGCGTATCCCAACCATGGATTCATCGTTCTGTGTCCTGGCTGTTCTTTAATTTCTACTCTCCTTTATTTTTGTATTTTTTCTTCTCCTGTATTTTTGTAGATTCCCAAAAGGCAGGGGCAGGGGCAGGGGCGGCTACGCTCTATACGCAATTCGCAGTGCACTTCATGGGGTTGTTTAATACTAATAATAATAATAATAAGACTTAGCAGGGTTAGGGGCAGATCAATATGCCTTTTCGCACAAAATAAAAAAGTACCCAACCAAAAGGCCAATAAAGTAAGTTGCATGCAACATATCCGCTTGCCGCACTCCCCACACACACCGGCTCGAACTCACTCTTTGCATTCTCCTCGCTTGGATAACCTTTGACTCTAACTCTCTTTTGTGTGCGTTTTGCTTTTAAATTAGAAAACGTAAAAAGTGCGTAAGAAGGCTGCACGTACACACACATGCACTCCATATCCTTGCACACACTCACATATCCTCACACACACACACGCACACACACTTACTTATTTATGCTGGTCATTGGCCTCAATGCATTTGCTGCGTCGCCGCTGACGTCACTGCTGCGTCTCACCATTCCTTGCAAAAAATAAACAAAAAATAAACAACTTTCAACTCCTTTTGCTGGACTCCTTTTTAGTGAGTGAAATTTTCAAAACGAAATTAAAATTTTACGCACTCTCAAAGCGTATACCATAGATAGAGGGTGCACTTTTTGGGGATTAGTTTTTTAATGCGGTCTGCGTCAGGCAAAGAAAGTTCCAGCTTCCGGGAAAATTTTTCACGATTATTTTTAAGGAGTGCAGAACCACAACGGAGAGGGATTCAGAACTATCAAGACATCACAGTCTATTGTGAATTTGGAAACATAATTGTTTTGCCGGCTACTATGAAAGCACAATTGGGGGAAAAGTCAGTTACAGAAATTTCTGTTTCAATTACTGAATCCTAAGCAAGAAGTCTTTGAGAATTAATTGATTTGATGATATTATTGTATATATATGATTCATTTTCCAAAACTCTTCTGACTATGGGTCTAATGGCACAATGGGCTATTTAGCATGAGTGTCTCGAGGCGGTGCTTTTGTCCCTCTGCCACCTTCACACCTATCTGTAGGTCTATGTTCCCCTGAAGCATTTGAGTAATACTAGATTTTCAATATACACAGTTGATGATTCTTCGTATTCTTGGCACAAGTTGGTCGCCGAAGTATTTATGGAATTTGATCTTGAGATACTTGTTAACTCTCAAACGAAAACTAAACTTTTCCTTTTAATATTAAGGTTGTGAATCAAACATATTTGTAAGATGAAGCTGCAAAAGCCAAATGATAAGATGTCAATATCTTCAGCAGTTTAGAGCAACAGAATTCATATTTAGAGAAATTTTACTAATATTTCGTTCCTAAACAAAATAAAAACTTTTTGTAAATAAATCTTGAAACACAAAAAACGTTCACGTTGGGTAATTCAAAATCAAAATGGCGGCTTTGCATTCGTTTTGCTTCGGTGCACGCCGGAAAACCGTTATGAGTATTGAGAAAGTCGCTTGCTTGTTGAATTCCTCAATAATTTTTTAGATTTTTTAAAATGTTAAAGTATTGTAGGTGCTTAAGAATTTCTTTTTTCCCACAACAAATATGGGCATAAAAGTCCTTTGTATGATGTTGTCTATAATTTTTGGAGAGTTTCAAACATCCATAAGCCAACCACAGACCGTTTGCATGTTTTGCAGTAGATACTTCTTAAAATAGAAGCCAACCATAGATTCTGGACAGGCTTTGTAGCAAATACTCCTCCTGTCATAAGCTAATCAACTGAGATAAATCTCAAATAGAAACTGGATAAACAGACAATTTTTAGGACTAAATACATCTCCACTCTTCCTTAAAATAAAATTTAGGCAAAATTTTAGATAAAGCTCAAATAGAAAGCAGACAGAGTATTTTCAGAACCTAAGTCTTCTCCACTCCATCCTAAAAATAAAATTTAAATAGTGCAGAATTTTTTTTCCAATTTTTATATAAACATTAAGTTCTTCAAAAGATCACATCCTATAGCAACAGTTGTTTGGTATCCAATATACAAACGTTTACAGGCCCGAGGACTTGATAGAACGAATGAAAGAATCTGCTAGAAAGCTTTTAGCCAGAAATTGAACATCAGCATTGTGCTGATTTTTTAGCAATGAAGTCTTTCAACAAAATGTTGGTTCATAACAGCATCGTGAAATCTACGTGCTCTCAAGACAAGATACTTAGAGATCATAGTATAGACCAATATCGTTCTTCATCCTACAACCTCTAGAAGAGTAACTTTGTGCTTATATTTCCACCAATCAAATATTATTGCTGTGAATTAATCTTATTTCTGATGATGATTTCACGACTAAATTGATAGTCATCATGATCACGATTTATCTTATCGATTTTTAATCACTTTTTATATACATTTTTTTATCGATTTTTCAAGCTGAGAACTAAAAAATCTAAACTAATTAAAAGCTAAAAAAAATCACCCTTTACACCAACACACATACACATACAGCCACACCCACTCAAATACATGTGTGCATTACGTAATTAAGGCCTGCCCAAAAGCACTTCAGACTTTTTGCTAGCTACTCGGACTTACTTTTGTTCTTGTTGCTGTAGTTCATTATGGACTTTAGGTCCTGCACATCGAATCATGCACTCACACATACGCACACACTCTACACATGCACACACACACACACACATACACTCCCAGACGCGCACTCATACCTACATACCTCAGATTCAATCATAATTTTGAATTGATTTGGTCGAACTCTCAACTGTAATGAATCGTGCCAAATAACTTTCATTTGATTTTTTACGCATTTTTCAGCCAATTTGCTTCAGGTAGTTTCGATTTTATTTTTTTCTGCATGATATACTCTTTACTTGTAGAGTGCAAGAGTATTTCAGCTTCATAGCGTAGATTGCAGGAAAATAGTTCAGAAATTCCAGTAAAGGCATTATATAAAGTCTGACCGTCTATATGGTTACAAAGGCATCCTTACTAAGCTTTCTTCTAGACTTTTTATTCGAAGAGCACTTATAGTAGAGATATCTCAATGCGCCACCTTTAGAGCAATTATAGGGGAATAAATGATTCATTTGTTTTATCTTTTCTTAGGTCCGACGAAGTATACCAAAGTCGGTCATCACTTCCGTCACTGTTTCAGTTTTTTTTTTTCACTCGTGCTAAGTGCGCTTAAACCACTCATGTGCCACATGAAGCACCCACCCAATGTTTTCGTTGATTTTCCTTCTTTCTTTTTTTTTGTTGCTGTTGTTAATGCCGCCGCTGTATTCACATTTCTGCTCAATTAACGATTTTCAACACACATTTTCCGTAATTAAATCATTTTCCAAATGAAAGACCCAACACAACTGTAGTTTCGGCAAATGCCCGTTGGTGCAAGCAGGATAGCTGCAGCTATTGGCGATCTGGCAACATTTTTCCAACTGTACTTTTGCCTTCTCAACTGTGTCTGGCAACTTGACCTACACCAAAGCCACTTAGCTTGACGCGTCACATTTTAGCCAAAGTATTTTTGCACAAATTTTTGTTTGGCTTCCTGGGGTTAAGCTTGCCAAACCTAAAGCTGCAAATTTTACTAAAAGAGAGAGAGAAAGCTCTCTGTTGTAAGTGCTGGCAGACGGGGCGTATGCGTGATGGAAAGGCGTACAAAGTGTCTAAGGAATTTACAGTTATTTTAATAAGAATTTTGTTTTATTTATAATATGCAGATAACTTACTTTAGCTTACTTTGTTGACCAGTAAAATTTCCCCCCATGGGATTATGACTGAGCACATCAGCACTCGCCAGGCGTTCCAGCTCTGCGAGCACCCTTTCAGGTTAGTTTTTGTAAAGACAGATTTATACTATTGACAAATAATTTAGCATTAGAAATATTTGAGAATTAAATATTTATGGCTTTTATGATATGTGAGCATTACAAAATAAATGAAATTAATTTTAAAGCAGGAGTATATGTGAACTTGTAAACATATTTCCATGGGATTCTTACATTTTTTATTAGTATTAAGTCACCAGGTTGCGCGATAATCTTTGACGTCAACAATCTTACCACACTTGAACAATATCTTATCTTGAGGTTGTAAGCAGTAGCCGCTGAATGCCAACATTTTGTCATATGGTCATCTTTTAGTATTACTTCCATAAGCAGAGTTTGGTAAGTACCCTCCAATTTTGCTAATCTAAGCGATATTGGTCAAGATTATGGTCTTAGAGGTAAAACAACTTTTTTGTTGTTTTTTTATTATAATTGGAGAGGCGCACTAATGAGCTTTTGTTGTTGATTATGAAGTTTTCTTATGCTCCTATTGAGATATAGGAAGTCTATCAAACATTTCCGTCACAATTTAAATTTCATATCAACTACTTACAATGAATTCAAGTTTAATGATAATGTGGGTTTGGAGTTATTTTGGCAGCTGTTATCAAATATCGGGTTCTAACCGACAACATTAGCTTTCGTCAACAGTTTCTGCTTTGGAGGCGCTATCTCCAGTTAGTTATTTCAAGTAAAGAGATTTCCTCCACTACTTGGTGTTATAATCTGAGTTTTGGTCGATCCCTTTGTTAGATACTCAACACTTTTATTAAAGATTCGTCATCCACACACACAACAGTGCAGACTTTGTGTGGTAATACGCTAGACGATACGATATCATCTTAGAACTTATATAGCTCGTAGTTTATTCAGATAGTTGTCCCCAAACCAAAGATCTGCGCCAAATTGTATCACGGGTAGTAGGATAAGCGTGGGTTGCTAGTTTGAAAAATGCTCATTTCAATTCAAAATTACTGAAGAAATATACAAAATTCAAATTTACCCTCTCTTAGTAATTATTTAAGATGTCTGGTATTTTTAAATGTTCACTAAATAAACGAAAACCAAATTAAAGTTCGTAAAGATGAGCCGAGCGACTATTTTAATCTTTAAAACTTTAATTTTATGCTGCAGTCCGCCATTTGTCGGCGCCATATAGAATCACAGCAAGGATAGAGCTTCAGTTTTAAAAAAGCCCAAACTAATTCCAACCAGTTGAAACTTGAAAAGCAATTTCTAAAGATAATTTATCCACATGGTACACATTATTTAACACTAATGACGAAATTTCCGCGACGTTCCTAACTTCTATGGGTAAAACGCTTTCCATAAAACGCTATTTTAGTACATCTGTTTCGGATCAATGTATAAAAATTTTGACAGCTGTTCTACGAAAAAATTCAAAATAAAATAGAATGAAATATCAACGAGATGCATTATTTTTCGGATTAAGATAAGATACTTCCATACATTTTCGCAACGTAGGACTAAAGAATTAATTATTTTTGTATCTCTCCTTAAGATCATTATATTAGTATTTTGTCAGTGGTACTAAAATATTAGGGACTTTCGCCATAAATCCTAAACAAAACAGAAATATTTCCATAAAATACACAAATTTTCGAATTAAGCTAAGACGCCTCCATAGTTTTAGTTATATCTCAGGAGAACGAAATCCACCACGTAGATCTAAAGAATTAAATACTTGCTAGTGTTTAAGTTTATCTTCGCCTATCCACCCTTCTCGATTCGAAATGGCATGTAATAATTTTTAATATCAAATTAAACTCTCTGAAAAATGATTTCCTACCATTTTTTTTTTGTAGCTTCCCAAAAACAGAGTCATCAAATTCACGCACAAAACAAAAAAGGCAGCAATAGCTGCGAAAATGAAGCACAACAATAACTGCCACAAAGCTCAACAAATGTGGCATAAGAATACGAAATAACAAATAGAAGCAAGAAATTGCATGCAACACTTGGAGCTATCCCAAGGAGCAGCTGTACGAAGTCGGTCCCCAGACTGAACGGCCACAAAAGCGAAAACGACTTATGAGCAAGACGAACGACCATGAGTGTTGTATAATGACGTTTGCCGCTTGCTGTCACTGCCATTGCCACAGTGCCACACTCGGCTTGAGAGTGCCGCCCGGTGTGTCAGCCCGTGCGTCCCATGACTCTCTTTGGGGGTAACATAATCGGTCACTGACTTGCCCATTTGGCTGTGTAAATTGAGACCGTTTTTGTCCAACGTCTGTCGATTGATGCGCTGGCGTATTGCCAATTGTTGCGGGTGGTCAGCGTCGGGAGTCGCGGCTTGGGCAGTTGCTGCAAACCGCAAAGGAAGTGGCTGCCTGGAGATGCATATAAACAGATATATAATGAATGTAGTACAGTCCTACCACAATCAAAATGCAATTGCGCCAAAATAAATAAGCCAAACAGCCGAAGCTGCAGCAATATTATCGATGTTGCCGCGCTTTGCAGCACATGCCTCGGGAGGCACGTACAACAATTTATCACTGCCTTGCCGGCTTGCAGCCTGTTGCCTGCTGGCTGCTGCTGCCTTGCCCCAAAATGCAGCAAAGCCAGTTGCAGTCGCAGTCTGGTTTGTTATTATTATTGTCGTCGTCGTAGTTGTTGTTGTTACGCTTGATTGCCAGACTCATTTCGGTTTCATTTACAAATTCGGTACCGAATCCAGAATAAGAACAAGAACCAACGAACAACGAGCTAGACCACGGTTAGGGACGTAGAGTGGCACTGCGAGTTGAGCCGGCTGCAAACTTACTTTGCTTTCGTACTAAATTATATCATCCTCCTCTTCGTCGTCGTCGTCGTAATTGTCGTTGTTTGGGGAGCACCGCAACGCAACAAGTTTTGCCAACCCAGCAAGTAGTGGTGAAGGCCTCTAAGTGAAGAAAATCCTCTTATTTGAAGGAAATTTCTGGGAATGCAATATTCTGAGAAAAGTTAGTATGATCCCTTTTTAATTTTTTATGGGTTAAGCTTATTTTTATTTTAATAAGCACGCTTTATTTTTAAATTCAGTTATCGCTCTGAAATAAATCTATTAACCAAAGACGGTTGCAAACTATAAACTCTATTGTCTTCGCTCAACAGTTTTTCATATTAATAAATCCTTTTTTCCCAGTTCAGTGATCTTTTATACGATTCTTTTTAAGAAGGATAACTATTGTGTGCTGCTTGAGATGGTGCCCATTGGTGATTGCCGCTACAAATTTTGCGACTCCAAATGGTTGCCGAACCGCAAAGCCACAACGCATGTATCTGCACTCGGATAGTCCGGCCACATTCATATAACCTCTATTCGTTATTCTGGTTCAAAATTTTTCACCATTTCTAAAGATGACGATCTCCGTTATCATTTTTTGTCAGTAAAATCTTTATATTTAAATCATAGTGGGTATAACTCTGTTTTTTCTTTTCCGCCAAACGGATAGCAGCTGTATCCGCTCAAAAAAGTGAAGAATGACATAAGGCATATTCTTCCATGCAAAAACTCAGTAGGCGTGATAACTTTAGATATTCTATCGGCGTTTGACACTGTTTGACACAAAATTCTTGTACGTAGGTTACACAATATAGGTACGTCTCTATATCTCTTACAAATCATAATTTTTAATTGATATTTTCGGTAGAAATACCTGGTGCCAATTTATATATACTTCATAAAATCTTTACTTATTCCAATATTCTAATGTATAGCCGAAGAACCCTTAATTTAGCAGATCAAATGTTTCGATAGATATGTAAGGTGCCAAGTCATGTCGAAAACTTAAATAAAAATTGAATTAATTCAAAGGGCGATGAATATCAAACAACTTAGTATTCATTTACACAGCAAAATGTTGTTAAAATTCACATAAGCATCAAGAAAGTCAATGAAAGTATAGGTTCGATTTTACGCTGCAGCACTGATGCAAAAGTTTTTCTTGGCTTATCTAATCTTTTTAGAGAAAAATTTTAGAAGTAATATCGAACGCTGTATTAGAACTTCTCATACAATTTTTCTGTGCCGAAAATCCTATCAGCTTGTCAAAGAACTTCTCTCAATGCACAAGTTCTCCAAAACCTTAAATTGGTTTTGGATGGATTCATTACAAGAAGCGTAGTCATCTATCTACTCTCTTTAAGTTACTTTGGACTTATTTTGTACCTTTCACCTAGGACCGATACTGAATATCGATTTGTATCAAAATATTTTTGCCTTTTTCAATTTTAATTTTCTTCGGATGGATTCTTCACATGAAGCGGATATCATTGCTTCTCTTTTTGGTTATTCTGTGCTTAAGGTCTTTAAAATCCAACAATCTTTTAAAAGTCCCGATACTGGATAACGATTTCTATCAATTAATTCTTGCCTTTTTCAAGCTTAAACTCACTTCGGATGGATTCTTCACAAGAAGCGTAATCTCCTCTCAACTCTCTTTAAGTTATTTTGGACCTGAGGTCATCTATTTCAAACAACCTTTCAACCTAGGACCGATACTGAACATCGACTTCTATCAATCAATTCTTGCCTTTTTCAATTTGAATTTTCTTCGGATGGATTCTTCCCAAGAAGCGGATATCATTCCCTCTCTTTTTGGATATTCTGTGCTTAAGGTCTTAAAATCCAACAATCTGTTAAGAGAACCGATACTGGACATCGTTTTCTATCAATAGAATCTTGACTGCTTATACACTTCTGTCGTTTCTTGCGATCCTCTACAAATTGTCTGTTGGCATAAACCGAATCAGCTGTCCGTGTTGCACGTTGGCCGCATTCCTTTTTTTTTTCCATTTTTTGGCGCACATTTTGTCGCTTCCTTTGCCTCGAGCTTTGCTTTTATTTTAATGCAGCTGCGTGCGTGTGTGTGTGTGTGTGTGTGTGTGTGTGTGTGTGTGTGTGTGTATGTGTCGGCTGGCATATTCGTCAATTTTTGTTGCATGCAATTTACGCAGCAACAACAACAACAACAACAACAACAACAACTCAACCGAACCAAACCAAACCGAACCGAACTGCACGAAAGAAGCGAAACGGCAAAATACGAAAAACCTTGAGTACGGTCAGTGACCACATGAAGCAACAACAACAACAACAAAAGCAACGAAAAACAACAACAAAAAATTACATGAAAAAAATGCATAAACATTTTTGTGCTCCCTTGCGCCAAAGTGCATGCAACAGCAGCGCCCTCTGTCAGAGTCAATTGCAATTTTCGGAAATTTCACGAAACGCAGCGTTGGAGCGGGTGCACCGGGTAGCGGTGGAGTGGCCACAAGTGTGAGCAAATGAGCGCAAAGAGTTGGCTGCAGGCACGTACAAAGCCTGATCAGTTGTTGTTGTTGCTGGCGTGGGCTTGGCAGAGATGATGATCGCTGGACGCGGGAGCGCAGGATGTGTGCCACATGCATTTGCTTAATGGTCCCTGGTCTGGCATTGTCTCGCCGCCCCTGCACACACATCATCGCCCTGCATTGCCGATATTTTTGGCAGACTCTACGCACACACACACACACACACACACACACACACACATTTGTTGCATTTGTGTGTTTATTATGGCTACGTTGCATGCCCCTTCTTCAGTTTTCGTTTATATTTCTGGTTCTTGTTTTGGTTTTTAATGCTTTGATGTACTGCAGATTGGGGCAGGCAGCCTCTGTGCAGACGCGATGGCCCGCACCGTACGCACGGGTGATCCACTGCCATAATTTTTGTTTATCATACTCTACAAGCGAAGCGAGAGAGTATTACTGACGCAGTTAGACATTTTGTAGCGTGAAGGCAATTTTATAGATTGCTTTATCTCATATTGAAATTGAAAGTAAGTTCGATTCTAAAATGATGCATGAACACGGCTTTTACTCAAAAAAAGGATATATTCAAAAAGTTTGCAGTTTTACCTAAAGTATATAGTTTCCTTACCGATTATGTTAGATTTAGTTTTATTACCTATGTATCTATCTATCCAACGATGTAACTATAGCAACAGCTTGTTACAGAACACATCTAATTAAGAGTAAACTCTTCGAAGACGACTATATCATTTGTATAAGGTTTTGCTTACTGTCTACCTACTATATATCCAAAGCTTCAGATCCTAATATATAGAAAGAAAAATGCTTCGCCGACTCTTCGGTCCCGCACTATGACATGTGTTTCTCTCTCCCCCACTCACTGATTCCATCTAGCATTCTCCCCTACCACCTCACTTACACTCTCTCCCCCACTCCATAATTGTTCCTCTCTTCCCCGCTTTCTTTCTGCAAGTGAAACTGCCCGCAGCTTCACACTGCTTGTTAGAGTATCCAAGCAGTGTTCTACGAAATGGCAATTTTTTCGCTATAGCTTTCGGTTTTCTTTTGTTTTTACGATTTGGCTGGTTTTTTGGGCTCGAGTTCCCCCTACTCTCAATTTTAGTGTTCGAATGAGCACGTGTGTGTGTGCGTGAGTGTGTGTGAGCGTGTGTGTGCTTGGCTGCTGTGCTCGTAAAATTTCAATTATCAAGGACAAATGTGCGTTGAACTTGATCTCGCTTTTCATTGCAACTGCAACTGACGCCGCCGCTGCTGCTGCTGCTGCTGCCACGAATCTTGTTTACATATTGCAATTTTAAATATAGCTTCACTGCACTTTATAATATGCCACAACAACAACAACAACAACAGCAGCAACCACAGCAGCCACAACAACGACGAAATCTACGAAGAACGCCCAAGCAAGTATTCGCTGAAAATGGCAAACTATAATATCTGTGCGCAGAGCATGCTGATGATATGATGATGTCTTTGCTGGACTGCATTTGGACTTTGGTTATTTTTTGCCTAAAAAAATTAGCTACGAAAAAAAAAAACAACAAAATATCAAGTTCAACTTGTTGTTAGCCATGGTCGAAACATAAAATTCGCTAGTTTAAGGCTAGTAAAAGATAAGGCTGTCAGTTTTTGACAACAACAAATGTTTGAAACTTGATGCCGTAATTAAGATAAAACCCAAAGCAGCGATTAAAATGCCAAATTTATGTTGCACGGGATCACACACACACACCCAGAGACACACCGACTTAGTTGCACAAAATCTTGTTGCAAATTTGATGATGATGCTGCCGCTTTGATTTGAACACCATGTCCGAAAATTGCATATGCACCGTTTGGGGGCCTCATAAAAAAAAAATTGCATATACTTGGTCTGGGCTTGGGTGCTGCGGCCAGCACAGTTCGGTTCGTTAGCAGACGCTATGGACTCCAAGACCGACTCGCTTGGATTAAGTTGTTATGCCCGGCATTAGCAAAGGTGTAGCTATTATTGTGGTTGGCTAGCTGGACTCTCTGCAAGATTTTGGCGCAGCTGAAACTTTGTTGCTTCTTATGTGCCTTGACGGCGCTGTGGTATGCCAATGGCTACTAAAATCTGCAGTATGCATGGCATTTTAACCGTAGAGTGTGGAAAATGGAAGCAAATTCCGGCTGATGATGTTGTTCGCTGCTAACACGAACTTTACAAACACTTTGGTGCAAATGGGCAGGGAATTTGACGAAATAACGGCAAGCTTAGGCAGCTGGCAGCTGTTAATGGGAAAATGCTAAGCAATTGGGCTGAACTATTTTATATATGAGAAATTATTTTGATAAAAGACAACTGAGAATAGAAGCTTCATTGAGAGAAGACAAGGATTTGTAAACGGTTTACGTTTGCCTTTTCCTGTAGTACGATTTGGGTAAGTGGGAAACGAGTTCACACAAAGTTGGCTTAAGTATGATGTGGGTGAGTAGCAGAATGGCTTCAACTATGTTCTTCTGTCTGTCGGCATGAGCGCTAGTTGTTCTCCCAAATCATTAGGTGCCGCTTTTCGCATGCGCTTATGCTTCTATGCCGCTATGTGTATGTAATCCCAGCGTACTTTGGCAGACAAGTCCGTTCCTTGATTATGTCATCGTAGACTTTTCTTATGTACTTTTCTTTAACACCGCCGGTGGTTCCAGGCACGAACTTTGGAACATCTTTACCTCTGCTCATCTGTCTGTTGGCATGAGTTCGAATTCTGCTGCCAGTGCCTTGTTTGCAACTTTACGGATTCGCATATGATTCTCCTCCGGTTTGGATGTGCAATCCCAGCATTTTTTGGCAGATGATTCCTAGATTATGTCATCGCTAAAATTGATTTGAAAAAAGTTGAGGTTTCTGGCACTTTTATTATATAGTTTCCTATATCTGGCAACGACGTTGGCTCCACAGCCGAACCTTGCAACATCTTGAAGACGTAAAGGTTGTCAGTGTCATTATTTCTATGATTTTAAACTAAGCTGCTCCTTCGGTCTAGGTATGCGCTCTCAGCATTTCTTTGGCAGATCTGCTAATATTGGATTATGTCATCCCGAAAATCAATTTTAAAAAGGTAAGATATCTGGCACTTGAAATCTGTAGTTTCCTCTTACCACGGCGCTGCTTTCAGACCCGAGCCTTGGAAGTCATAAAGATTGTGAGTATCATAATTTCCTTGTTTTGTTTTTTAGGTCCAAAAATAAACAAATCATTAATTTAAATTGGATCCGCCTCTTTGCTGCCAAGGCATCACATCAATAGAAACATCACCGTCAAGGATGAACTCTCCCAGTGCCCGACAAGATACAGCTTTGAAGATCTGCGCTGCATGGAGAATGCATATTTCCATCGTAAATTTCAAAATTATTTCACAAGTTAAAAGGCTAAGGAGATAAAGAATGTTTTATCACCTCTAACCTAAGTGCTGTTTCGTTCGCCCCTAATTGCCTAGCGATTTATTCTCAATACTAAGTTGAACTAAAATTTAAATCGGGAACATTGTAGACAATGGGCCAAGCTAGCCTTGAAGTCAAGGAAGTCTATTAGACTTAAATATCATGAAATCTTTTGACACAGTCAAATTTTTGTGAAAGATATCCTAAAAATCTGCTCGATTTGAAAATGGTAAGAAATGAGTTCTGGGGAGATGCGAAAGATATCTATTATTTTCCATCATAACGAGAAGATACTGGAGAAGAACAAGAAGATACCCAAGCCAAGTCATGAGCTGTCATAACAAATTAAAGTGGAACCTAACACCAAAAGTTTTCATGGAAAACACAGCCAACACGCTCAAGAAAACAAATAAACATCCTTGCTGTTCCATTAGAAACCGAATCAGGTTGAAATAAATGCCTCAAGAATTCTCTGGGAGCTGCGATAATAAGGAGAAGCCGAAAACGCAATTATCCCTTTTATCACTTTCCATGACGTTACAGAACAAGACTTCGCTTCTGTAGGTAATGCAACTTTACTGAGTCCAAAGTGCCTTTTGTTGTTTATTTTGGCTCGAATATTTTGAGTGGAGGAGAAATGCGTAAGGCCCATTATCGCCGCATCACATATATCCCAACAGCTGCTCTGAACAAACTTCAGTGCTTAATATTAAAGTTATTAAATTTATCGAATTAAACGTATATTTGCTGTGCCTAGCCGTCGAACTTTTGCAGTAAAGTTTCCAAGACATATTGCAGTCCCTTTTCAGAACAATTTGTTGTCTAAAATTTAAATTATAAAGCCCCTTAGGTAAGAGTATGATGCCATCATAACTAATAAAGTTATTACAAGCGGTCGATCAAAAATAAGAAAAATAAGCATTTAATAATACTTAACACATGAAGTGCTTTGTCACAAAGTCCCTTAAATATTCAATACCAACAAAACCTTAAGCCTTTCGAAAAGCGATATTATATTTCCCATCCCCAACTATCTCTGCTGCATCTTAAAACGTACAAATTGCTGACGATTCATCAACTTGGCTATCAAGCATTATAGACAGCAAATGCCCAGTAGCTGAATATTAGCGCTTCTTCGTCTTAAAGATCACTTCAAACACTTTGTCATCCATACGAGGAGGATCGGGAGGAACTCGACTAAATGCGCATTAATGATCAGTAAGTGCTTGTCAAGCATCCCTATATTGCATACTATAAAAGCCAACTCATTCAACGATTTTCAACATTTTTAGTTAATTTACCAACTTGGCAGGTAAGAGCAAGTAGTACAGTTGCTGCAATTGTCATAGCAACTTTGGAATACACTTTAGTTTTGTGTTTTATCTCAGCGAGTTGGTAGAATGTTTTGTTTTTTGGTTTTTTGTTCAGTGAGGATTTAAGAGATAAAGAACTGCGGAAAGTCTGTGTGTGTTTCTGAATAAAACTACAAGCATTTCCATTTCTTTCTACCGATATCTTAGAATTGTGTAGCACTACCAAAGCTCGCCAATTGCATGATTGATATCTTCTAAGGTACAACTGGTACAAGTTACAAGTTTGGCAAATCGAAAACATTTTTAGATTTTCAATTCAATACAAAAATAAAATATTATGTTCAAATAAATCTCCAATCCTAACCATTTATGTCCAAAATGCATATAATAATGATTCAAGCAGGATCGAATATATGAAACGAAGTCTTTGATATGCAATCTTTTTAAAAGGAGAAGAGATTGCCAAACTTTCAGAAGCTCTCAGATATATACACCTCCAAGGGAAAAATATCTTGAGAAAACCGAAGGCATTGCAGCCTGTATCTTATGCGGATACCTACGCATATGGCTGAAATGATAGTTTTTTATAGTTCCGATCTTAATGTGGGGTCTTACCGAGCTGGTAACAATCTTTTAGCAACAAATCAATGTACCTCTTCTTCCAAAAACTTGAGGGTATCAAAAAAACAGCGCAACAACATTTGGAATTCTTACAAAGATCGCAAGAGATCCTAACTACAAATCCCGCATTTGATCATTTATGGCATTTTATTTGGCGCGTCAGCAAATGTTGCAAAGCTATTTATTTATGACATTTTTTTGTTGTTGTTGTTGCCGTTGCTACTGTTGTTTAAATGCTACGCGCCACATTTACTGACTGGAATCGTGCGGCAATGTGTGGCACAAGCGACAACAATGACAACAACCACAACAACATGGCAAAAACTTGCCACATGACGCGTCCAAAACTGAACTGAGCAGACAACCAACAACAATGTTTTAGTTGTTGCAACAACAAACAACAAGTTGTACACGAAGTCAAAGTCAAAGCCAAGTTCCATATTCATTACTTACAATAAAAACCACAGCAAGAACATTGATCATCAGCGGCAGAAGAATCTCTACAGTAGTAGAGTGGGTAGGGGACCGAGCTGTGGCCAGACGGGCATCAACTAAATGTGGCTAAGTTTTTGTGCTAATGACTCTGGACATGAAACTCTGGCCAAGAAAGATGCAAAGACCAAAGTCACCAGCCATAACGTACATATATGACTTGAGAGTTCCATATGGGTTACATAAAGCTCCAGTGACTGCCGAGAAATGTCTTTATCAGCAAAGATGATATGACATTTGATCAAAAAAAAAAAAAAAAGTAAAGCAATATGATGCTGCAACTTTTCTTTGTCGAAAAACCAAACTTGAGAATGCTTGCTTTAGTTTAATAATTCTGTAATGCTGATGATCTGGAAACTTTCTTCAGGTTTTTAAATCCAATTTTTTTTTGTCCTCAGAATACCTCAGTTATAAAGCTTTTTACTTTATTTGAGAAGATTGAACCAGAGAGATGAACATGATTCTCAAAACAGATGTCTAGGGCTTCTTGAGCTCGATTAAAAAAGGGAAATTTATCATATTTTTAATAAAATGCTGCAAATCTAGTTGTGATCTAAGTATACCCATATATACTTATTATTGAAATTCAAATCTCTATTGAAATCTCTTCCTCTCGTTAATTTATTAAATAGTTTATCACCAAAATACGGCAGACAAACAACAATAGTTGCTGTACTTTTCTAAAAATTTTAAGGGAGTTCTGCTCAATAGCGCCAAGCGTCATCTACATACTATACTTCCCGAAGAATTGTTACGAAGAATTTTGGTAGATTATTATAAACCGTGTATACCTTTTAATGGAAGGATATACTGAACCATCAAGAACGATGAAACAGAATTCTTTTAGTTGAAGCATGGCGCTGTCAGGGATTTTGCAGAATCACTGTTCTATAAATGTTAAAAGAAAGTTTGTTCCCCCATCTTTGTGAAAGCATCAGTTTGGCGCAAGCACCCAAGTTTCTAATGGAGACTCTGTTTCATACTCATTGATGGTTATGACGTGGAAGGGAATTTTTCTTTGCTAGATCCCGAAGCAAACATACGATCTCGGTAAAGGTGGCTTTGCATACATCTAAGGAAGACTCTCTTCTTTGACCTGGTTTGAAGCATTGGTGGACTTACTACCACCCATCAAGAGTGGCCTGATTTGAAAAATGGTTGTTTAAAATTCTGCAAGACAAACAGAGGAATACCCCTTTTCATAATAGAGTAAGTCACAGATTTGAGTGAGCCTTCGATTTTATTGGGGCAACATAAAATCAAGGGGATATGTCTGCAGGAACTCTCTATAATATTCTTATTCTTATAACACAATTTGGTTTTTTGTAAATGTAGCATAGTTTAAAATGCAAGACCAGGTATCAGAGTTCCTTATGCCAAGGCAAAGCTCTTAGAACTCGACTATAAGCTGTGGATCTCTTTTGTTTTCAAGTAGAAAACTTTATTTGAGAGATTTTGCTTAGGTTATTTACTTTCATATACACAGCTTCGGAGTTCCGGTCTACTATGAAAGAACATGATTATAACTTTCAAGATATGTGAAGTGAACCAACTTATATATACCTCTTAACAGAAGTATCCTTCCATTCAATAGTAACTTAATGTTGTTTCCGATTGTTAGGATTAGTACGATTATTATTTGTTTTTGCAGTGCTCATAATATTAAACCAATTTCATACTTAAATTCTTCTCGCTAACAACCGCAACAAGAGGAAGACTCTGGCTTTCTCAACTCGACAAAGTCTTGCTGTCATTATTTGCTATAAAAAAAAAATATAATATAATATTATATTTAAAAAAAAATTAAAACCTTGTATTGATTTTTCTATGAGGGTAACTGAAATTAACTTATTCGAATTTATCTTTCAGATGAAGAATCCTTCCAATTTCTAGTTAGTTACTGTTTGTTCTCTGATTCTTAGGACTTCTAAGTACTTGTACTAATTTCAGCCTTAAATTTTTCTCGCTAACAATGTATTGATTTTTGTTTTGAGCGACATTATTCAAATTTATCTTTCTAGAGAAGAATCCTTCTAATCTTTGTTAAGTTGATGCTTATTTTACGATTCTTAGTACTTGTTGAAGGTTCAGGTAAATAACAAAGTCGATTATAATTACAGTTGGCATTGTAAACTTGACCAGTTTGATTTTACAGCAGTTCTATTTTATTTATATATTTCACACTATCATAATATCACGGAGACATCTCTTTAAAATCATATAGCTCTTCAAGTTACCAAGCTATGAAAGCAGCTGGAAGTCGATTAACACTTCAACTCAACATTTTATAGTCTCTATTCGCTTGTAACTATTAAAAAGCAATTAAATTACTTTTCCAGAAGTAGTCTCTTCCGAACTATGGTGTACCCGTAACACCCATTAATCATGTACACCCCATCTGCTGGCAATAAAAATTGTACTTCATTGCAAAAATTACACAAAATTCAACAATTTGTATGCTGCGAGATACCATATGCCCCCTGCGCACTCTTAGCCAATAATGTTAACCAACTATTTTGAATACCAATTAGCAGGGTTCTGTCAGCCAACCCAAAATAGCTGCAAATAGCAAAAAAAAAAAAACAACAGACCCCACGATAAGAGCCGGTAATCGTTGTAGTAGCTTGTTCAACTACAGAGCAGCTCTATCTGCGCATAGTCATCTCTTAACTTGGCCAAGTTCAGCTGGCCAGCTGGCCCTACCAAATGAAATTTCAAAAAACTAAATGGCTGTGGTTAGTTTGAAGTACGGCGAAGGAAATTGATACAAGTGGAGGTCCAGGCCAAAAACAGGAAAAACCTTAAGCAACGAAAAATTGAAACGACTGACCACGTAGTACACTCCGCTGGTCAGAGTCGGCATTTAGGCAGGTAACAAGTGTAGGAAAAACCGGATTTTTCCTAGGCCAGCCCATTGGGTGCCGGATGTGACGAAATTGCTAGGGAACCGTCCAGCCGGTAATTGGCAAACAAACTGCAACAACAACAACAACAACGACGACGACGACAATTTCTTCTCATTTTTTTTTCTATATATTTTTTCGTATTTCTTTTTTTCGTACATTAAGTTGAGCAAAAAAAATGTTGTAAAACTTAAATATGAGAGCAATGGTAACACGCGGTAATGTTGGTAGCTAAAGTTGGTACGCGAAGCTGGGTTATGTTCTGGCAGCCAGCTGCTGGGGGTACATTAGTTTTTAGACACTTAAGGTAATGTAAGTGGTTCGGATGAAAAGTTTACCCAAAATGAGCATCTTTTGGGTATTGAAGATATCGAAACTTTTAAAGTCGAGAACACCAGCTTCTCAATTTTCACTCTAGATGGTCAAGAATCTGTATGAGATCCAAACACGTCTCTGACGTATATGAAAATAATCTCAGATGCAACGAGAACCTTCGGATATCATGACTATAAATTTCCCTTAAAACTATATATTTCAGAGAAAGACTTTTGGATTCGGCTAAGATTCGTAAGTCTGTCGCTTTTTATTTAATGTTCAATGAAACAATACCGATAAAAATTGTCTTAAAAATATATTACAACAAATTATAACCAAAAAAAACTTTTCTAAAATTCCAGTACATAAATGAAATACTAAGGCTTGCATCCGATTAAATAACAGAAGTAATGATATATTTGCGGATGATTAGCCATAATAATTTTTTGTACCTAATGTAGCCTTTAATTTTGTTCTTCTGGTGCTTCGCTTAGCTTTAGACCCTTATTTGGAATTCTTATCAGCAAATTGCTTTAATAACGATCCTTAGGAGTCTAACAACCAAGATTTCAATAATACCTTGGCTTGATAGGTCTGTTATTACCCTAGATAGCCAAAAGGATTGGTGAATTTTTTAGGGTCTGTCAACATCGCACTAGAACAACAGCATCGTTGCTGCAAGAAGGTTTGTGGTTCGGTGAAAAATTTTTTCAAATCGGAAACTAAGCCAATGCTGTTAAGACTCATGTTTATTATCTTTAGACAGGTTTACCTACAAATATTGAAGTAATTTAGAGTTTCTTAAGTTAACTGTCCCATGCTACCTATTATTTGGTCATTTCTAAAGTCGTAAACTAAGCTTTAAGTTTTTCTGAAAATATTTAACTGGCTTCGAGTTTCTAAAAGTTGACTACTCCATTCTTCTCTTTATTTGGTAAAAAATTTTCTCAAATCTGGAGACAAGCTAATGCTATTAAGGCTCGTATTTTTTCGTACAAATATTGAAGTAATTTAAAGTTCTTTGACTGCCCGATTATTCTCATCAATTGGTTAAATATTTTCTCAAATCGAAAACTAAACTAACTCTGTGAAGACTCCAATTATTGTCAGGTTTTGCTACAAATATTAATTTGTATTTATTTCGAGTTTCTAAAAGTGGACTGCACCACGCGTTCCATTAACAATTTCTGAAATCTCATCAATCATATTTGCCACTTGAAAGAGTATTGCAACTTCGTCTTGCTCTACCAAGATGATGCTCGAAATTTTTTTGATGTTGATAGTTTTAGGCAAAAGCAAGAAGCGGCGCAACCGTCAAGACAGATGTGCGACATTGCAATTTGTTACAGTTGCAGGCACAGCCCAGGCCCTGGGAAGCTTTTGTTGTTATAACTTGGTGGCAGGCAACCTAAATATTTTATTTTTGTTGTTGCATTTGTTGCAAGTTGCTGCTGCTTGCTGCTGCTGCCACGCCACATTGATGGTTTTTTGCGCTAACGTTGGCAATTAACATTTTTTGCGTGCACAAATATTTTTCGACTTGGTAGAAAGAAGAAAAGCAATGAGAAGTGGAAGTGGCAGAAGAAGCAGCAACAAGAGCAACAAACAACTGCAACAACCAACGACAACAACAATGCAACAAAGATGCACATGAATTTCACAACAAAGTCAAAGAAGCTGCTGCATGAAACTAAAGCGAATTAAGCCAAAGTTAAGAACAAAAACAGCAACAACAACAACAACAACAACAAAATAACAACAGAAACAATTTACAAAAAAACAGAACAAATGCAATAACAACAACAATAATAATTACAACAAAAAATCTTTGCTAAAGAAAACGCAACGAAATATGTTAAAAAGCAGCGAAGTGAGTAAATTGTCTGCGCAGCAACTAGAAAAATGTATCTAACATAAACAACAACAAAAAGAACAACATGAACAACTAAATTTTAAAAAAAAAAAAAACACACACACATGCACAGTTTACACTGCGGAAAAAAATTAATAAAAACAAATTGTCTAATTCATTGAACAAAAGTTCTGACATTTATAAAGCGGACATGCAAAGAAATTAACGAACCTTATGCAACCCAACTGATGCATTCTAGTGGTCATCCAAAGCATTTAACGAACCTTATGCAACCCAACTTCTGTATGTTTCATTCGTTCGTCAAATATTGCTCTTGCGTTTGGAGATCTCAATACTAACACTCTTAGGAATTGATTAAGTGTTTAAAAACTTTTTAATATTGGCTTTTCGGGGATTAAATTGGAACCCCAACTTTCGATAGCTTTCTAAATTGTACTACTGGGCAAACCTTCATAGAATGATTGCGCATTTGGGTCCGATTGTCAGAAAATAAATTTAAAATTTCATTCTAAAATGATCCATTTAGTTTGAAAACCTTAAATGAGCCAAAATATTTTTAAGTATTTTAACCTTGACTCTCGTATATAGAGTTGTATAAAGTTTATCAACAAAGGTAACAACAGGTGCCCCACCCTATATTTGAATGTCATGATTCTTTAAAAGGCTTTTATCTATAACTCTGCCTTGATGACTTAGAGCATGTTCTTTAAGCATTAAACGTTAAGCACATAAAGGATTTTTTTTGGTATTTTTTTTTTATGAAATAACATATTTCCGCATAAGTTATTGTTCGATTTCATTGACTCGCTTCTCTGAACTAAGTTTCCATTGTCATTCCATTCAGGGTAACTCGTTGTTTTCGACCTCTACCGTTTTTTTAGATTTAATTATGCATTGCACGATGCTTGGGCTAACTATAAAACCCAACGCCAACTATAATAACCTTTACAATTTTCTATCTTATGAACAATCTATTTAATTCATATCCTTCTCTATCTTGGTTCGCCAAATAGAGCATCTTTGATCAATTAAGAACTATGAAACCCCAACTCGGTCTACGTTAATAGCTTAGGTTCTTTATTAAGAAATGTTTCAAATTTAAGCTGCTTCCTATTTTCTTCATTGTAAATCCAAGTTTCTATTCATCCCCAGTTGTGAGACGTTGCACAGCTATAAAAAATTGTCCCCATCCGTCTCCCATCTAGGGCTACGGATTTGTTTTATTTTATATTTTACTTCTAAATTAATATTTCTTAATTATAAAATTGTTTACTTATAAGGCCAACTGAACTTAGTTTTACCCCAAAATTAATAATAAATAACACGATATCTGGTAATGCCATCTACGAAAAAAATGAATACCCTCAAATCCTCTTAAAATCCTGAGCCTTTTTTCAATTACTTCAAACACGTATTGCTGAACTCCAAATCCATTTGCATTCATCGAAAAGTTAGTAGTTTGAAGCACCAAGTTGTCCAACAAACGACGAGGGGGTAAGACTTCACATTGTAGGTAAAAGTTAACCCTTACAGGCGCATGCGATTAAGCGTTATCATCTTAAAAAATCTTCTCATGCCATTTTGCCGATTCTGGCGATGTTTCACGCAATGCACGGCTCAAGCTTAGCCTGATTTTGTCAGCTCATAGTATATCGTATCCTTAAGGTACAGGTTCATCAGGCCTGGCAAAGTATTTTTTCAAGCCCGAATCGGTGACACCCCAAATCCACTTGCATTTGTCGATAAAGCTAGTAGTCGAAAAGATCAAGTTCTGTAGATTACGACGGGTATTATTTTTCTTGCGATTATCTTCGTATATATATATGCTTTTTCGGTATATCTGCTACCACGATCTGGTACCAAAAAAGGCGTTCTGTGTATCTTTTTCTTTTGGGTCAATCCGGACACTGATGGAACGAGTTCATCCGCTTTGGCATAGTAGTTTCTGTTCTGGCAATTATCATTGCATATCTGCTTTTTATTCCCAGTCACGATATGGTACCAAAACGTACGATCTGGAAAAAATTCTTTTACTTGTATATCTTTCAAAAAGCTCCTTAGTATCTCTTTAGTACTCGAGAGACTATTTTTAAAATAAAAATATATTAAAATAACAATTTTTGTGGAAATGATATTTACAATTATCCATTTCCATGCCTTCATTTAAGAACTAAATCAGCCAATTTCTCTCAGTGCATTTACCCATCATAAACTAAGCAAATTATTATTTTTTAGAGCTCAGTCAAGGTGGAGGAGGCAAAAAAAAGAAAAATTATAAATTAAATTGTTTTAATTACGCGCTACTTGAAACAGTGTTGGTAAGAACAAAAACGATGAAAACCATTTATTTTTTTGTTGTTGTAAATTAAAGTTGTTATTACGATTGTTGTTGTTGACGCAATTGTTGCAAGCGAACTTTGGGAAAATTGCCTGCCAAATTGCATTAGATTTTCCAAGCTTTTAATTAACTCACTTTAAAATGTAAGCTGTTTTGGAGGGTAGTGTTGGGAAGTGCTTGCAGAGAGTCAGATGATGAGTTGCAGAAATTACAAGTAGATTAGGAGCACTTAGAGGCAGTAATGCTACAGTGATATAGTTAAAAAGTGGCTACAATTATGGGCTGTGAGACTTCTCCCATTCCGCTTGGGAACTTAGGGCCTCTACTAGAGCTTTCCAACGAATCCTGTTTTGTATTTGGCTGGGCCAATTCTCGTAGGATGAATCTTCTACAGGTTGCTTTGAGTCTTCCGATCCGCCTGCTGCCTTGGGGATTCCAGTCCAGTGCCATCCAGACAATACTGCTTGGATTTCTTCTTTTTCCTTATTTGGGAGGTGTATAGGGCGCTCACCTGTCATACGAGACAGCTCTGCATTGTATATTTTTTTTGGACAGAATATCTCACATATAATCCTCAACGATTGGTTCAAGACCGACTTTGCTTGCTAGTCTGGCGAGGTCATCAGTTTTGCCCTGGGTGTCGCAAAGCCTGTGAGAGGTCAGACAGATGTTGAGGCTTCACGTGATTTCTCGCTTGGTGTTGCACACTTCCTCATAACCTCATCGACCACGATGTTGAAGCGTAGTGGCGACAATGAGTATCCTTGCAGAATACCAGTATTCGTCTGGAAAGGTGCAATTGTTTTCCCATTATCATAATTTAAAAAAAAAAATGGTGACGAACCTGTACCTCGGATGATATAGTTTTTTTAATTACTATTAATTTCAAAACCCGCGTAAAGTCGAATCCATCTATACAGATATAATTTTAGATATTTAAACAAAACCTTTCCAAAACTAGAAAAAAATGCTCTTCACTCGGATTTGTTTGCAATTTATTGCGATTTTTTTTTATTAAATAAAATAATTCAATTTTTTAGTTTTTTTTTGCTAAATGAGCTTTAAAAAATAGCCGTATCTCTCTATTACATAATATATTTTTTCCGCGCATCATTTATTTGACTAGTAATGAAGCGGAAGGCTGTTGCTGTAGTTTTCTACACTTTTTAAGAAAAAATATGAAATACTTTTATGCTATTCGAATCAAATGTCCTTTCCAAAGTCTGGATTATCTACCACAGACATAAATTGCTTACACAAAACCCAACCAACCCAAAGGTATTCCATTATATTTCCTACTCCATTTAGCTTACTCCAACTCATTCCCAAGGTTACCTCTTCAAAGCTACAACTTATATTTACCAAGTCCTACAAACTAATTGTATAAAATTGCTAAATTAAGCGTTTAACTCAAATTAAGCGGTTATGTTCAAAGTGTACCCAATATGTGTATAGGAACTTTACAGTCCCTACTATTGCACATACAACGACGATACCTCTGAGATACTCCGGTATACATGGTATATTCAGGTATTGGTCTACGCACATAAATTATTTATAGAATATTTTTGCAAAATATCTACGCACTAATTTGCGTAAAGTAATCGATGTGGTGGAAAAATTTTCACGCATGCACACATGGGGTGACCCGACCCGACAGTCAACTTTCGTGAGTGCCACCGACCCATGATCCTTGGGTTTGGTGTTGTGGGCAAAGAGTGCGGTGTCGGCTACGCAACCGTCAGTGGGTTGTAGTTGGCTTAACGTTTCGGGGTCTGGGATTACTAAATGCCAAAGCCAACTTGCCTTGGATGTACGAAAATATACTTGTGTGCAACCCTTACCCATCCGTGTATTGCCCAGCGGAAGCTCAAAATATCCAACTATAATATATGGTCCTAAGTTGGATGGGCGGTTTGCGGGTATGGCGTTAGGTTTACGCCCACAAAACTTTCTTTATTGTGCGTAAATTTGCCTGAATCTCACATAACTGACGGCAGTTTTAGTATTAGGATAGGTTTTAGCTTAAGTACAGTGGGATGCATGAGTTTTTTAATTGACAAAAATAGTGGAGAAAATGCTGCGGCGTGGCTGCTAATTGAGACAGCTTATTGTTTATATTTTTTTATGATTGTAAATAAAAAAGCTGTAATATCTTTCTTCTGAAAAAGTTAACAAACAAATTTTGTAGCTTCACTTTGGTTGGAGCGATATGCTTTATGATGGAAAATGTTTTTCTTGGAAAAGTTACAAAAAAAATTTGTAGCTTCACTTTGGTTGGAGCGATATACTTTATGATGGAAAATGTTTTTCTTGAAACGGTTTTGAAAAAAAATTTATATTGGCTGGCACTTTTGCCGGGATGCAGTTACTTACATAGGGAATTGTGGATATTTAAAATATATTGTACTTAGATTTTTGAAAAAAATCCAAATACCTGAGGAATTTAGGTTTTAGCTTCTTTGTTGTTCTATGCTTCAATTTATTTTTTCTACTTTAGTAGGCCATCCCAAACTGTTATCGGTTTACAGCCAACCTTAGTAGCCCTTGCCAGCCTCCCCTGCTTGGCCAACGCCTTCTTCAGTTGGTCACTCCAAGGCATGATAGGTTCGCCTCCAGTTTCACTATACAGCTGACCTTCCATCATCCCCTTCATCGGCTTTTGTATAGAAATCCGTCTTTGCTGGAGCATTTCCATCCATGGTCCAGCCAACGCAGACGTTGTGCTGTACTACGCTGGTTCGTTCCGATGCGATAACGACTAACCTGAAGGGGATCAACAATTTTGCGAAAAAATCTTCTCTCGAACACTCCAAGAGCAGCTGTATTCGTTCGCGGCACAACCCAGGCTTCTGCGCCTCATATAAGAGCAAGATTTATATATTTTTATATATATTTTTTACTCTTTTTTTGACATTTTATGATTAATATTACAATAAGAGTAGTTGTAGTTTTCCAGTGATCCCTACAACATAATATACATGGTAATATACATGGTTTTTACCTTTCAGGGAGATCGAGAACGTGGATTCTTTTCAGACTGCTTTCATTTATTTCTATAGTTGTGTAATCTGTTAATATATTTATCACTAAATTTTTTAATTTCATCTTTAACATAAGGGATTCCCAAAACTAATACGTATCTCTATGGCAGAGTTTTTTACAGATACGCACCGTCGCACATCTGCGGTTGGCTAGATTTTTGGATTTACCAAGTAAACAGAAAGCAACATAATACTTGAAACATTTTTTAATAAAGAAGCCAAAAGATCAGCGTTTACCAAGTTGGGGTTTCGTAGTTCGTTATTGTTGGAAAATGCACGATTTGGCGCATCACGATGAGTTAAGCTGAACAAAGAAATGAATTAAATAGATCGTTCTTAGGATAGCATATCGTTTAGGTTATTACAGTTAGTGCTAGAGGTTGAAAATATCGAGTTAATCTGGTGAGAAAGTCAGAAGAAGCCTAGTTCAGAAATGTGATAGAGTCGATGAACTGCAGTAAGACCGCAAAAATCGTACCTTAAACATTCCAAGTGCGTCTGCACTCGCGTGTCCACAACTGCTTTATATTTTTATGCACATATTTTGCTTGCCGGCCCACTGTGCCACACGTTATGAGCCGCATTTAACGCATTTACATGCGTTTATGTAATTACGGCTATGTAAAATTTATAATATAAATAAAATGCACGCAGTCAAAAGAAGCAAAGCGACGACGCCATTCAACCAGCTTGAATTGGTGGGTTGCAACGAGCTCGCCTATCGAGAGTGTGAGCGTTTATCGATATTTTCACACACACGCACACACATATGCGTGGCGGGAAGTGCTGGGGGGGCATATCAATGGGGCATATCAAAAGCATCGATACGTGGCACAAAAAAAAAATGGAAGGCATAAAAAACCATTGCATAAGCCGGGGCGTAAAAGTGCTAAAAAAAATTGAGTTTGAGTTGAAGAAGCGTTGCATGCCACACGCTGTCCATTCACATGCGCGACTGTACGCATTTTTGTGCGTGAAATGGTTGCCACTTGGACTGCATTGGACTTGGCTATGGGTTGTGGGAGTTTGTGGTGTGTGGTGTGTGGTGCGCGCGGCAGCTGTGCAATTTTACGGGCATTTAGGTTTGAAGTTGAAAATTGAAGGTTTTCGTTTTGACTTGATTTTTAGTGCCGCAAGTAGGAGGCTCGTAAATTTTACCAGCACACACACATATATATATCTCAACAGGAAACCGGAAACCAGCGCCCATTTGTAGCATTCTCAAAGTCGTTTATCTTAGTTAAGGCCAAAATCAAGTTGTGCGTAAAATGCGTAAATATTAAGGTTGAGTACGAAAAAACGAAACGGAGCTCTCCAAAGGCTTCTCTAATAGCAAACGGAAATTGTGGCTTTTGGTTTATGAATTTGCAGATAGTGCAAGAACCTGCTACCTGGCGCTGATCTGTCGGAAGTATGCTAATTGGGCGTGTTGTTGTTGGTATTCTTATAATTTTTTTTTTTGCATAAAATAATTGCCAACTGGCATGCCCCCCTTTTCACGTTACTGCAGTGCACTGAAACTTATATAATTCGAGTTAATATTCATTGCATGTCTAGGCCTTAGGTTATAGCTAGTTATAGCTTTGGATACAGCCAAAGCTTTTGCTACCTATTTTTTTGCAGTTGAATTTATGCAATTCAAATTAACCAAAAACAATAACCCCTTGGCAGCTATATATATATATTACTCCAACCCCTCTGTCTTGCCACTGAATTATGCAAAAAATTATTGTTTAGGCATTTCAATTAAAAGGAAAACAATAAAAGCCATGCCAACATTATGATGACTTGCAGTCACTCAGCTGAGCTTAACTCAGCTCAGCTCGAAGCTCGCTTAAAGATGCAGTGACGGAGTGGAGGGGGTGTACTAGAAGGAACCTTCCTTCCATTGCCGAAAGAATAGTATGACTGATTTTAGTTAACAGTCCTTGTGCGATTATATTTTTTGTTTTTCTGGAACACTTTTATAACGACCATGATAAGTTTATAAGTAGAATGACAGGTCAAGCGTTTGTTTTAGAAATCTTCGGCGGCTTTAAAATTTTCTTTCGTTTTAGTAATTGCTTCAGTCCACATATTTTTGTATTTGAATCCTTTAGGTAAAACCCCTAGTCTAGCTCGGAAAACGTTCGTGCAAAGTTATTATTAAAAAAAATTTCCGATATTTAAGGAAAAAAAACACAAATTAAAATTAAGCTTTTATATTATATATTTGATTAGAAATGAAGGGAATGATGGTCTCACTAAGCAGATGTGTAGCAGAGAGCTAACTCAATCCACAAAATTAACACTTTTTATGACCTTCATCCTGCCACTGCTCTTATCTGCCGCAAAAGTATGGGTTACGTCGCCAACGGATGCAGCTACGCTTGAAGTGTTCGAGATTCTTCGTCGCAAAATTTTCGGTACCTTCCGGATTGGGGTTGGCAATCGCATCCGAATGAACCATGAGCTGTATCAGCTTCACAACAACATATATATCATCTAGCATATTACGGAACAAAGTCTGCGTTAGCTCGGCCTTGTCGCTTGTATGAACTAAGACGCTCCAACGAAGTAGGTGTTCGATGCGATAGTAGACGAAGGAAGACAAAGGTGGCGATCAAAACTCAAATGGGAAGAACCAAGTAGGGCAGGACCTATCTTTTGGAAGTGACCAACTGGAGAAGACGCGCCGGCAAAAGCAGGGGCGCCTGGCGAGAGTTTGTGCAGTCTGTAATGACCAACTAATGTAAAGTAAAGGTTCATCTCTGAAGCTCGACATAATATGGTCGAAAGCCATTAAAACAAAACAGTTTGAAGACACTTCAGAAGCTTAAAGATTCTGCTTGGCTATGGTCATTGCTTCAAAGGCGAAGCATGAAGATATTTCTTTTAATAGCTGTTGAAAGAGAACAGGAACCTAGAGTATATAGCCGAATCTGAACAGCGGTATCTTTAATGATTATATATTTTCCTAGGCAAATAGCGCCTATTTATTTGCTAGCTATGCCATTGCTGGATAAAAGCAGTCATATTCCAGGGTGGAATCGAAGCAGCGACCCTTCGGTTTAGAGGCACTGACTTTACCGAAAAATCTACCTTGTCGTAAAAGGTTAAAAGATGATTTATATCTTGTTCGAATCAAATGTTTCGAAGTTGGAAACAGAGTTCTGGTAAAAGCAGTTTGATAGTAGTTACCTATTGAGTTAGAGAAATGTTGTTAGCGAACTCGAACGCGGCATATGGAAACATTGATGAACCTATACGACCAAGATAAGCATGTATTTTTTGGCAATATGAATCGATGTCTGAATGAAACTTAGTACAAATCCAAATCACTCACCCAAGTCATTCCTCAAACAAAAATTTTTCGCAACCCCACTTAAGATTCATTATTCCCAATCTGCATCATTCAGCAACCTCTCTACGCCACTGACCATATCCAGCAATTATGCAAAAACCTTGTAAAGATTGACTTGACTTCAATGCCCGGGTATATTCATTCATATGTTCTATCTAGATGCTCTCCCACTCGAGGCCCCCAAGCCTAGCGCATGCCAAGCCAACATAAATATAATACAACCTGGTAATTATCAAGCAAAGTTGCCCACATTGTCTATCTCTTGACTGCGCGTCGCTTCTTGCTACATGCCCCACCCTCGACTCCACCCAACTGCAACATCCAGCTACACTGCCGCACACACAAAAACAACAACAAAAGCCGCATGAGCACACGCAAAATATGTTAAGTGTAGTAGAATTTTTGTGGCACTCAAGCGCTAGCACAAGAGGTTGCGGGGCACTCGAACGTCGAACGGGCCATGTTGCCCATTTTCTATGTCAAACTTGAGCGTTTTTCTATGTTGCAAGTGCAATTAAAAGCAAAAAAATATGAGGCAAAAACAGTTGCAGTTGCAACATCCCAGGGCCGCGAAATAGAATTTTGAATACCAAGGCAATTAATTTTAAACATAATTTCTTTTTGAATAAATATTTCTCAGAGTTCTCTTCTGGGAGTAATTAAAATGTGAATGGTGTGAACATTTAAAAAGTTGTATTTTATATGAAAAGGTTATCAAAGGTTTTAGCTGAAACTGAGAAAGTTAAAAGCCATGAAGCGGTTAATTGAAATGTCAGCGTGGAAGACATGATTTCAAAAGATTACCACAATGAATATTATTAACATACAGAAACTCAAAATAATGTTTTTTTGGGAATATTATAAAAATCAGATAATCTCTGCAACAGTTCTTCTGGTATAAATTGAGATAGTTGGGAAGAGTAGCAAATTATACCAATTCTTATGAACTTTTGTGTAGGGGATAATATTTGTACACATCAAAATTGTCTTATAAAACGGGTTTCGAATTGGAATTGATGTATTTTGTTGCATTTCAGCTTATTTGAAGGGTTTCTTGAAGAACACCTTGACAGAAAGATCTCTCAATAGACAAAGTAAACGCTCCACACTACGCTCATCCTAACTTAATTGTTATATAGCTCAAAAGCATGGGTTATGTCAGATGAGATGAGATTGAGGGAAAAATTCTCCCCAAAAACTTTGGTTCGTTTCGGATTGGGAACGACTATCGCATTCGAACGAACCATGAGCTGTTTTAGCTTTACAACCATATAGAAGTCGTCAAAAGAAGACGCTCAAGCGTAGAAGGTTTTCAATGCGAAAGTCAGCAAAGAAAGGCGGAGGGAACGACCTAAGCTCAGATGAAAAGATCAAGTGAAGGAGAACCTATCTTCCCTTAGAATGATAAACTGAAAAAGGCTCGCGCAATGCAAAAAAAAAATCGCACAACCTATAACGAATCGTCTTTATGATGTAACAGCAAATAGGTAAACTAATTGTGTTACCCATACCTTTGCATCGTCAACAGTCATGGTAGAATAATGAAAGGTAATGCAAATAGCTACCATCATTATCTAGCTAAGGCAAAACTTTTTACTCTCTTTGTTCTCTCGTATGCATGATAGATCTAACATGGCAAAGCCAGGGAGAGTCTATTATCGAGCTAGTTAACTAGAGACACTTCTTCTTCGGTTTTATCTTGGTGTCTCTATGGCATTTATTCTCGACCCGTTTATTGTTTGTTTGTTCTCAGAAATTTTGCGTCACCGTGGAAAACCTGTTTTATTTATACCATGGTATTATCCATACCATTTGCTTCATCAACAGTCATGATAGAATATTGGAAGGTTATGCAAATGGGTACCAGCATGGTATTATCCATACCAATTGCTCATCAACAGTCATGATAGAATATTGGAAGGTTATGCAAATGGGTCCCACCATTCTCTAGATGAGGCAAGAGATATGTAGTATATTTTGCAAGGTATAGCGACAGAGAACCTATCGTCGAGAGAGTTTACAACAGCTTAGGTTTTATCTTCGTGTTCCAGTACTCTCTTGTACTCTTCCGCATTAATTCTATCATAATGTTGCTTCTTTTGCTCTGTTGATTCGCTCCAACCTTTTCCAAACAAAAATAAAATATATTATTTTTAACATTATATATTTATTACACTTCTTACTCCACTATCACAACTCTCCCTCCCTCAGTCGTGATCGTAACCACTTGTATTGGGTAGACCATACGGACTAATTGCAGTATCATTATAAATACGCTTCAAGAACTTCAGCACCTCATCCTTTACCCAAGGCATTAAGCCAACAATATGACACTCTGGACAATCCCTTGGGCTTGGATATTTTATTTTAGGAAACAATGGATCCTCAGTGCTATCGCCCGCTAAACGCACGTTAACCTCATTGTGTGCCTCCCATAGCCAGAGTATGGCCTCATCACTGCTTGCCACATCGAAAAGATGACGCTGCTCGGCCATACCCAGAAAATGTTCCACACAATTGGTGCAACCAAAGAAATGCTTAACAAAACCATGCACAGCACGTAGTACTTCGCCAGGCGGTAGATGTGGTCCCGCCTTAACGGTTAGATAGTGAAAGAGTTGCCACAATGAACAGGTAAAGCCACGTAACAATGGCTTGGAGGCCGCACAACCCACATAACGTCTGGCCTTAAAAATGCCTTTATGTTTAGCATCTACATTTTCGACCATGCTCTCAAATTCCTTACCAGTTAAGCTGCCATTGGTTGCAGTGACGTCATTGTATAGCTGCTGCAACATGGCGCTACCTTTGTAATTTAATGGATGATATTTGACCAAAATTTCGAGCATTAATTTGAGCGCCTTAAAGCTATCATCGGCTATGATTTTGGCGCGTGGAAATTCAACATGTAACATCATGTCCACAGCCTGCTCCAAATCGGCGCGATAAACCGTGGCCTTAATTTTCCTCACCGTATTTATAATATTTAGTTCATCGGACTGCAACTTCAAGTCCAGCTCGCTTATGGGTACGGTGGGTTTGGTGGGCGTGGGGTTAAAGTTTTTCGAGCGCAGATATTCTATTAGTGTTTTGGCATAGTTCTTGCCGCTTAGTGGCTCCGGCACCTTTAATGGCGTATTCTTCAAATCCGCATCGATTACATTGACATGACCCTTGAGCAGTTTGGGCTCATTGCTGGCACCCACACTTGTGTCGCTTATAAGACGCAGCTTGACCATGGGCCAACGTAGTAGCTCCAATATAGCATCACGTCCCGTCGTATTTGCCGTCAAATCTTCCACAATCAACGCCAACAGCTGTTGCTCAGCTTTATCTGCCAGTGCTGATGTCACGCTGTTTACTTGTCTAAAGTTGGGTTCATTTTTGGCATAACCATCCTGTTCCGCCAGCTGTGCTGCTACTTGTTCACGTATCTCACTAGGCTCCCCCACATGTAGGTCCACACCCACAGCATCATCTGATTTCACATAGCGCGGTGGCAGATAACGCAAGGTGGGCACCGACTTAACGCCAAAGTATCTGCACAGTTGAACATTTCTGCGCTGCGCACAATCCACTGCCAGTATCTGCAGTATGCTCTCCCAATCGTATAGCTCAAGTGCCAGTTTCTTAAAGATCGGCGCAAAACGGCGACAATCGCCACAAAAGGAGTTGAAGAATTGCAATAAAGTGGACTTTGAATTGCCATAAGCATGTGCATCAAAGTCTTCTACGTACACCACCTGCACACGATCATTTGCATGATAGAGCGTTAGATAGTTCTCCTCCGCCTGCACCACTTGGAATGGGCCGCAACCGCAGCAGAGCAGCAGCAGCAGCAGCAGCAACAACAACGGCGGCCTTAACTTGGCCAACTGGAACGCGTTTAAGCGAATCATTTTTTTTTTTTTTTTCTTCTTATTGTTTTGCGTCTTGACAATGTTAACGCGTGCAGTTATAGCCAGATACTAAAGTTTACGTATGAAAGCAATAGTCTTATATACGAGGTGTATAAATTTTCACTTGTTATGGTCTTTATGGGCGCCACAACAAGCGTGTCACGCGTGCATCCGTTGAGATCTTGTAACGTACCAGACTCAATTCTCGCGCTTTTACAACGTGATCTCAACGAAGTCCTTGAGCACTATATTCAATTTGTTGTGGTTCGTCAGAGCTGTCACTGTTTAAAACGCGCAATGCGCCGCTCTATCCGTCTATCCGTTGACGCTTAAAAAGCTTATAACTAAACAATTGCGTCACGGCTGGAAAGTTTTATAGCTTTCCAAAAAAATCACTTACTTTGGGTATAAACAAAACTTATAATCTTCTCACTTGATAAACTGGTTTAGAGACATCCAAAAACACACGAGTTGAATCATTTAATTCTTTGTTTAATAGCTGCGCTCTCTCGGTACAAGTTGTCGAGATTTACATATACCCTAACTGGTTGGGGGTATGTGTCACAACGAGAATGTAAATAAATAGATGTGCTGTGCATACTGATGTATGGCACGACGTCTGGTCAAAGGCTTGAAATCTACGCAAACATACGCTTTTTATTTTTAGTATCTTTCAAGGCGCAGTCAGTCTAGTAAATCTTAAACTAAAGATACAGAGAATAGAAAATTGTTTTGAGGAAATTATACAAAAGAAAGAGAAATCCAATAGAAGAAGGTTAAGTTCTTTAAAGATGATCGCTAGAAATAAGCACATTAAACATTCCAACCCTACAAGTCTTTTCCTAAAGATAAGGAAAATAGAAATTGGTTGAAAAAATTCTACAAAAGAAATTGAAATCAAGTAGAAGAAATATTAGTTCTCCTAAGATGATCAACAGAATTAAGTCAAAGTCAAAAGGCAAAATTGAATGTCTCCAAATCTTGAAATCTAAATCTGAAAATTAATTAAAAATTACATTAATACAAAAGAAACACAAATCAAACAGAAGAAACAGAGGTTTTCCCAAGATGATCAACAGATAAAATTGGTCGCTACAAAAGCAAATTTTATGTCTCCAATTCTTCGAATCTTAACCTGAAGATGAAGAAATTAAAAATTAGTTTCAAAGTAATTATACAAAAGAAACAGAAATCAAACACAAGAAACGTAAGTTTTCCCAAGATGATCGCCAGAAATAAGAAATAAGTAGATTTCGTTGTCGCTACAATATTTTGTGTCTTCAAATCTCCATCTTAAGATGAAGAAATTAAAAAGTATACAAAAGAAACAGAAATCAAACACAAGAAACATAAGTTTTCCCAAGATGATCGCCAGAAAAAAGCCGTCGCTACAAAAGCAAATTTTATGTCTCCAATTCTTCAAATCTAAATCTGAAGATGAAGACATATATACAAAAAAAAAAACAGAAATCAAACACAAGAAACATAAATTTTCCCAAGATGATTGCCAGAAATAAGTAGATTTCGTTGTCGCTTCAAAAACAAATTTTGTATCTTCAAATCTTAAGATGAAGAGAATAGAAATTTGTTTCGAATAAGTTATACAAAAGAAATTGAAATCAAATAAATGAAACATAAGTTCTCCTCAGATGAAAGAAATGCTATTTTTTTCTCCATATCTACAAATCTTAACTTAATGATAAAGAGAATAAAAATCAGTCTCGTTAAAATTAGACAATAGAAATAGTAATCAAATTGAAGAAATATATTGTAGGTTTTGCCAAAATAATCTCCAGAAGTAAGCAAAATTTTTTTCTCCAAATCCACAAATCTTAACTTCAAGATAATGAGAATAAAAACTAGTTTCGTGTAATTTGTACAAAAGAAATAGAAATAAAATTGAAAAACATCAATTCTTTTCATTTGACCGCCAGAAATAAGAACATTTCGCCGTCGTTACAAAAGCCAAGTTTATAAATTTGCATTAATATAAAAGATTATTTTATGTGCCCAACAATATATTTTATTAATAAAAATTCATTTGCCACACCTGGCAGTTACATCATATAAAAACACAATTATTGAGAATTAGAATATATATCAAATAATATACGGAATCGTTACAGAAAATGTATTGTTTCTATTTCAAAAAAAAAAAAATATTTATAGAAATAAGGTTTAATTTTTGTGTTTTCGAAAAGTCGGTAGTATAAAAATAGAAAAATTAATGGATATGGACAATTATTACAAATTAAATATTTTTTCATTTGTTTGCTTTAAAAATAATAATTAATAATATATAATACAAAAAATATAAAAAAAAATCATTTATCTTAAGCTTTGATACTTAGACTATGATAATTTATTTTACTTTTTGAGAAAAGTATTCAAGACTTTTTTCAGAAAATTTGTATGCCTAAAAATCACTAAAGCTGCGGAGTCGGTGATCACTCTAACTTGCAAACATCTTTACTGTTCAATTTAAAAAATATTTGTTCCTTTTCGAAGAAGTAGAATATTTTATTCTGAAACTTTTTAACCAGATATAACTTTGAATAGAACTGTCTTAAAACCTTCAACCTGTGGAAGCGGTAATCACTAAAACTTGATTTGAAAAATGTTCAACTTACAAATTAATCTCCAGCAATTTTTGGAAATAATTTTGCAAGTCAATATGCGCCATTTAAACGAAAAATAATTTTCCCATCTCTTCCATCATAACATCTTATAATGAAAAAGTAGCTAATATTCAATCCGATTTACCACAGTTAATTTGAGAACAAATGTATAAAACTTAAAGAACGATGAAGAAGTTTTATGAAAAATTTAAAGGCCTTGATACAGATATGTTATAGAGCATTCTTTTAACGACTTTTCAAACCCAAGAGCCAGCTATAATCCGATTATAATTTATTATTAATTGCCAGTCAGTTTGTAGTTTGGTTTTCAAACAAATTTTTTCATGTTTATATAAAAGCTAAAATAAAAAATCCCTCATTTCATTAGAGTTCTACAAGATTTCTTAATGGTCTCGTGACAAAGTTGTGTATGAATAGGAGAAACTTGTTTTCTTATATAATAACAAGTATATGCACTTTGCGGTGTGCCTCCAAATTAACAAAAAGCTCGTCACATATTCTGGCAATTAAACTGTTTTCCAAGAAACTTTATTATGCATATTAACTTAATTCATATTAACTTAATTTCAAAAATTTGTGGTCAAATTAAGCGCTCATCGCAATATCTATCGCATACAAATGAAAGCCAAGAATTAACTGGCATGGTAATTGGAAGCTGTATTAGGGCACGCATAGGACACATTAAGTGGCAGTTACTTTTAAGTGCTAAACAATAAACTGACAAGAGCCTTGATCGACCTCAATTTGTGTTTCAATTTGCAAAACAATTTAGATGCCAAACACATGCAGGCACACTCAAAGATACATGCTGGCGCACACACAGATGCTCACACCTATACAGTGGCAACCATGAGTGCCCAAAACCACAAGGCCATGAACTGCATAAACAATCATTGAAATTTTGTGTGCAAACACCCGGAATACATACACTCACTCACACACACGTACCACGTTTCAATTTTGTGAATGAAACTGCACAAACACACATAGACGCACACATAGATACACTCACTTGGATGCAGCTGCATAGATACAGATACATATACAGCAAGTTTTGCAGTATCTAAATTATCTAAACACAAATGCAACAAGTTACTTACAGTGGCAACAAGTTGGCCAAAAATCAAAATATCATGGCAAACTTTGTGGCCAACAGATTTGCATAGAAATAAATGTTGTATGGTTTTCATTAAAGCAAAGAGAACGACTAAAAGATACACTGCGAAATGGTGAAATTCAAATAAGATAGGAGCAGTGACAACAACAGCAACAGAAAACTCTATAACTTTCGTCAGCAGTTACAGATCGGCTAATGTCATACCGCGTTGGAAGCGTTATTCGAAGACAATTTATACCATGAAACAGCTTATACCAAAAGAAGGCGCTTAGATTTTTCAGCTTTACAAACATTCCGATTGTGAAGAGTAAGCGTTTCATGCAAAAAATGTACAACTTTACTCAATTCGAATACGGTCACTGTTGTTTCTGGTTCTTTTCGAACAGCTTTTAATGAAGATATCTCACAGCTGGCATTTGGAAGATGTGAGCAAAATCAAGTAGAATAAATTGATTTATTTGTATCTAAATGATATGGATGCTTATGTAGACTACGCAAAACTCGATATTCATTTAAAACAAAGACTTCTTTAACAATTTCTTTTTGCTTTTAAATAACCGACTTCTGGTGGTCAATCAAATCAATTCGACACATCAGATTATTTCCACCACAATTCGACCTGCCTGACAAAATATTTTTTATTCAGATCAATCCATGCATGAAGTTTTGAATTAATAATAATTGAGTTGATGTTTTTTTTTGGTAACACAGTTTAAGCGTTTCTTTCAGTTTATATTTTAAAAAAGTATTTGTAATTTACTAAGTTCTCTTCAAGTTTGCGATTAGGTTCTACTGTTTTGCTGAATCCACTTGTGGTTTGGCTATTGTGCAGCAGTTCGATAGCCAGTACGTTTAGTTGTATCCCATATCTTGGAGTCGTCGGTACATATTGGCAGTCGCAGGCGCAGGCTGGCAGGTACGCCCAGATAGTCGCCTTTCAAGCGGCTGGAATTTGGTGTTAATTTTATGATGGACATCCTATACCTAATTAAGTTATTTATTTACTTGTAAGACTTGCCAAATTTTTTAAATGATGATTTCAAAATGGTCACTTAAAAATATAAAAATTAGTTTTCGGGGTCTCTGTTCAGTGTTCAGATAGAAGATAAGGCAAAGGTATGCAGTAAGGGTGCTGCAGGCAAGAATTGAAAAACTGTTAAAAAGAAATCGCTGAGCAATGTTAGTTCCTCTTATCCGAATCTTCGCAGAAGTAGTTCGGAGGAGGAAATCCTGCAGGTCATTAAAAAAAAAGACTTACTTTAGTGCTTTATTCACTTTAGTTTTCCATCACAACGCTCACTAGCCCTCGTCAGAAGCACTAGACGATAGCTCCTTCTCCACTTGGTGTTTCCATATAAGGATTGGTCGCCTTAATGTACAACTTATGCAGAAAATCAGTTCGTTTTGTATGAAATGTGTTGGAAAGTTTCTGCAAAATCTTTATAAGCAAGGACTTGAACTGCTACTAAAAATCTGTTCTTATATTTTGGAAGCAAAGTAGCACAACTGTTTGAATTGGAGAAAAGAAAGGAGAATGGACAAAGCGTCACACAATCTCGAAATCAAGACTAACTCACCTTAGAGTTAACGTTATATAACTCATTCAGGCAAACTTCTACTTCAACCTTTAATCACTTTTATACTTCTTTTCTTAAATGCATATGCTGTATTGATAAGGCCCAACTTCGTGTTCCAAATAAAACTATATTCTACTACTGCTTCATAGTCTAATAATAAAAAACTGTTGACAAGGCCTTTTCCTTATAAGCATTCAATATGCTCCTCCATTGCAGTGTACACAGACTATCATGCACTCCATTTGCGGCCTCAGCTGCAGTTCTTCATTCGAGAATTGGATTATGGCATAAAATCTGCCAAAATGCAAACAAGTCTTGAATTTTGCATAGCAAAAACTTTCTCATGGCTTTGGCGTCAGAAAAGTTTTTTCTGCCTCTGCTTAAATATGTTTCTCTGCGGCGAGCCAAGGGAGAGACAGAGCGATGAAACCAGCTCAAATGCAGCTTAAAACTTTTTGGCAACAGTTTAAGTGCCCCAAACACTATGCAACAGCTGCTGGCTTTGCTTTTACAACTCAACCAAGCCCCCGCTCTGTACAGACAGACAGCCAGTCTATCGTGCAACTTGAACTTGGGGGCTTGTTAATTTAATTGCGACAATGAGTAAGTGAAGCAACTGGAAGCCGTTCGTCAGTTGTTGCATGTTCCTTGTTGCTCTGCTTTGCACTGGATGTTGGCACTTGAGCAGTTGTTGTTATTGCTTGTGGCATATTTTATGGCAAATTAACTGTTAAAAGGCGTTCTGCTAGAAGATGTTAAGTAAATTATGCAAAACTTTCATTTATTACTGCAATGAATAGCAATTTGAAGTTAGTTAGACAATTTGCAATTTGGCTTAGAAACAGCAACTGGGCCAACAGTGCGTATGAGTACTTTGTGAGTTCGCAGTGGGCAATGAATAATGAATGTTTCAGTAGAAAAGTTTAAGAGAAGCAAGAACAATGGAAACATTGCGAAGAAAAGCTGTGAGTACTGGTGGGAAGTAATGATTTACAGATAAAGGAATTGTGAATGGTTGTAGTCCGATGAGTTAATCCAGCCAGTGAATGAGGAATTTTAGACAAGCGTGTTCAGAGTTGATCCGCCTATTCTATTTTAAAGTAGGATGATGCCACATCTCACGATTATTATGATGGAAATAGTTTAATTAAACTTCTTCAAGGCCGTATTTTAATATGCATGCGTCATAAGTCAGTCTGAATTTTGAAAAAGATACACTTTCTAATTGAATCCTATAACTGTTTTGGTTAGTACAAGGCTGCCTTTGATAGGCCATGTAATTGCTGTTTATACTTTTTCATTTCAGTTTCTCAGTCTTCTTAATTAGTTCTTCAGTTTGATGCAGTCTGAATCTTAAAAACGACGCACAATATTCTTTTTGATGTCTTCAATTGCTTTGTTAATTACAAGGCGGCCTTTGATAGGTCTTGTAGTTGCTGGCTATACAATTCCATTTCAAATCGTAGTCCTGCCGAGAGATGTCATCAATCTCTTAAAGACGCTTATCATTAGTCCAACAAAAAGTAAACTTACATTACTTTTCGGAGCAAGTGCAAATGTATTGCTAAATTTTTATATTGTGCTACAACAGGCACTCCCGAACTCTTGATTATCATTGAAAATGATCAAACACTCAATAAAATGATTATCAGTATGAAAACTAGGCAATGGAGGTAAGTAACTCATGCCAAAAGGTGTTTCTGTGCTTGAAAATGAATAGCAGCACTCTCCCTAGCATGAGAGATGAAGCTTATCATTTCAGAGCTCATCTTTGTATGCCAAATACTTCGTGGTATGGTACAAAATGATGAGCATTGTAAGTTAAGACGATCTCCTACCGTGCAATAGTTGAGGAGAGCAAAATGTTACCCAGACCAAGTGCTTCAAGCCGAAATTAAGAATTTTTTGGAATTGCCTATATGTGCCAATGACAGCAACGTATGATCACAAATTATAATAAATCGTTTTAAGAGTGTTGCAGAGTTGTTAAAGTAAAATAATAATTGTAATATTGATTGTAATATTAATTGGAATATTAAAAGAAAACGAGTTGCGTTCATTTTTCAATGTAGATGCAAATATAGTGCTGGGGGTTTTAGCTCAGAATATGCCAAACGTTGAGGCAAACGGCTGATAAAACAAAATTGGCAAACTCACTCAAATTGTAAAATCTTAAGTTTCTCTCAATTTGCAAAATACTCAGCCAAGAGATACACACATTGTCTCTTTAAACCAAAAAAGGATTTATTTTTTTAAATTAGAAAATACAGCTGGATACATCGAAATGCATACCACATTATCATACGAACACTTAGTAATCGTTTAAAATCGGTAAAAGTTTTTACCAAATTGAAAAAAATTCAAGATTTGCTCAATTTTAGCAACTCATACTTTAAGAGATAGTAAGATCTTAGGAACAAATATTTTGATGTGGCTGGTTTTCATTTGAACAAAGTGAAGTTTCTGATTGCTGTCAATCTGGCAACAGCCAGAGCGATATTAAGCTCAAGTTATAGCAAGTGGACACACATGACCCAGAAGGGGGTAGCTATTCGCTAATTAGTAAGAAAACGTGTGCAGCGAGTCGTCTGCACGCGTAACGCTTGAACTTTGGAATGGGCGTCCGTCTCGTCAAAAAAAAAAACAATCCAAAGCATACTACACCCAAAGCCTCGTAAAGGATCCCCCTATATTGATGACCACAGAAAGCCAGAATGTTCCGAACCCTTAAGAAGGATGGTGCCTTTATCTAATTGGTGGATGCCCTTGAAAAAGTTAAGGCTGATATAGCCGCCATCTAGGAAATGAGATGGACAGCACAAAGTTGCTATTTCAGCTGCCATGCGGAAAGTCGCAAATTAAGATGCGCACTAGTAGAAAGACGAAAACCATAACCTTCATGCGGAAAAGCTGAAGAATGAAAAGAAAAATGGAGTGGAGAAGATTGGCGGTAGACAAACTGTTATGACCTCCTCAGAAAAGTAAGTACATCTAAGTTTTTCACAACTAGCTGCTCAAAGAGACCAGGGACCTACAATTTGTAGCCGATTCCGAATGCCATTGTTACCAATTATTCAAGATTTTTCTATAAAAATAGCGTCTATTTATCTGCTAGTTATGCCACTGCCACCAGACAAGTTATACCCCGCGTATACCTAATTTTGTAAACTTTTAAGAAGAAATCAACTCCATCAGTTTAATAATTAAAAAATTTTCAAAATCTGCATTTTTATTTAATTTGTATTTGAAAAAAATCATGAATTTTTAGCGACTTAACTGCTATTTAGCCAACGTATACTTCCCAGTTCATTAAAATAGTGGAACTGACAAGTCGAACTTCCTACGTATACTTTTTATCTGATCAACCTAATTTCTTAATTCGAAAAAAGTTTTTTTTTAAGTATCCTAAGCTATTTCTTTTATAAAACATCTTCTCAGTTGATATACCATAACTTGTTTCCAACCAGCTAAGTTAAAACAACAAGTTTTTCCCCAAACGCTTCTCATGCCGCTTGACAGCATGTTTCCAGCCTTACAATGAAATCGAAATAGTTCTTTTTTGTACTATAATATTGATGGAGTCATTTCGTACAACCCGCCGTATACTTAATTTCGTCAACATACAATTTAGCATATCATCGAACAGAACGTTTTACGTAAAACCACAATAATTGTCGCATTTGCATAAACTTTCAACTCGAACAGCTGAAGACAATGACTAAACAAACATATTCTCTTTATTAGAGAGACTATAATTATAGACAGGCAGTTGTATGTATGTATGTATCTCCCCCAAAGCTGTTAAAAGTCACTCATACGCCCCCCTCCCTCAGCCGAACGAATAGCAATAGAATAAACGTATTGTTAATATGCTGTACGAGTAACTGACAGAAACAATGCAGAAAATCGGTTTGCAAATCATAGAAACAACATGGCAGGCAGTAAAAAATGCGTAAAATACTACAAATATTGTAATACTTTTTTTTACTTTTTTTCGTTTCTACGTTGAGATGATGAGCAGAGCTGATGAGATGATGATGGATGCGTTGGTTGCGGATTGGTAATGGTGGACTATAGTCCATCAAAACGATTTGAATGCGTCGTTGACGTTGATGAGTTTGAGTGAAATGCATTGAAAAGCAACAGCAATGACAACAACAACAAGGAGCATAACAACAACAACAAGGCAAGTTCGTCAATCAAAAGCTAAACCAAAATCTCCTCATGCGTGGCATAGAGGATGAGCAGGCAAAAGGATGCCATTCCTGACGATGATGCGTTTGTTGTTTGTTTTGTTTTAATTTTCTCGATTTTTTTTCCACACATTTTCAGTCAGTTTTTTACATTTTTTTTTCACCCTAACTTTTTGACGACGTGCAGAGTAGCCCTAATTCGTTGAGGTGGTTTGTAAGGCCTTAAAATGCGTGGAGCTTGGTAGAAAATTTTCACGTTATTTAG
The DNA here is from genome assembly GCA_035046065.1 of Chymomyza procnemis. Taxonomy (NCBI): domain Eukaryota; kingdom Metazoa; phylum Arthropoda; class Insecta; order Diptera; family Drosophilidae; genus Chymomyza; species Chymomyza procnemis. The sequence goes on from JAWNOJ010000026.1 coordinate 5,539,602, forward strand.
CAAGCATTTAGGAAAAGACGTAAGAAGTATCTCCTGCTTTAAGCATTCAACAAGATATCATCAAAAACATTTTTATCTCAGTTGCAGATATGGCGAAGATTCTGAGAGATGGGAAGAAGTAGTCGACAAATTTTTGGGAATTTCTATCATAAGCATAATGTTCTTCATTCGAAACATTTGCTGATATTGAAGATTTAAGCTGAGAAACTTGTTTATAGCTTGAAAATAATTGTTTTAACTAAATACAAGAAATTAATGTTAAACTTTCAAAATTTGAAAAATATTCTTATTACTTCAATAGTTTCCAGAAGAATGAATAACTAAAGAGCCAAAGAAATGTATATTGCCGTATTTATTATGTTCTCTGAAGTTTCTTTCTAATAGGCACAGGTCTCGCCCGATATATAGCAAATGTTTGTTTCGAAGTTGTTTATGTTGTTCCACGTAGATTTGCAGGAGAATTCGTCAACTGTAATGAGACTCTGCTGAACGAAGTAAAACGAGACTTGTCATCTTTTCAATATTTACAGGAATATTCCACAACTATAAAGGAAGACTGCTCAACCAAGAAAAAAGAGGCTTGTCATCTTTTCAATAGCTTCAGAACAAAATTCGTTGACAGCAAAGACAGTCGGCTGTACGAAATATAAAGAGGCTTGTCACCTTATCAGTATTCTTTCACATAGCTTTAGAGTAGAATTCAATATTCTTCCATGTAGATGATGGAGAATTTGTCAGTAGTAAAGAGAGACTGCTGTACTAGGTATAAAGAGTCTTGTCATCTTTTTAATATTATTTCACGTAACTTTGAAGGGAATTCAGGTCACGCTTAACAACAGCTACAAAGTGAAACAACTCATGATTAACACTCAGAAGCTTAACATATGTAGAGAGTATTTCATCTTCGAAATCCTGCGAGTTAATTTGTAGTCATCCTTTTTTTTCGTTATTTGAAAAACTCTCGAGTTTTGAATTGTTGCCATGTTTTTATTGTTGTTGAGTTTGGTTTTAGTTTGCCTGAGTTTCTCTCTGTGTGTGTGTGTGTGCATGCGTATCCGTATGCGTATTGCTGAGTATCTGTGAGAGCCAGTGCGTGTGTGTGTGTGTGTGTGCGTGAATGTTGTTGCAAGTGCCGCTTAGAAAACGCTGCCTATCAGTTGCGTTTTACAGTGTTTACTGTTTGAAGAGCTCGAGACGCGGCCAACGCATTTGACATTTCATCCAGCCAGTGAGTTGTCGTAGTGGGGGTGAGGGGATAACGAAACGATGAGTGGTGTTTGTGGACCGGGGGGGACAATGTCTGAAATTGGAATAGATGACGTTGTTGCCGCTCAGAATTGATGTGCGTCAGTCAAAAGGGAGTTTTTCGAAAAGCAAAACACAATGCGCTGAAAATTGCATTGTTAGCAAAATACACACTACATATGGCCAAAGTGCCCGGCCAACAAACACACAGATACACACACACACACACATACACGGAGATACTCAGTTACTGATACAGTTACAAATACACTCAGATACACGCACACGCATGCACTTGACAAAACGAAATAGCCTGCAGTCAGCAAGCAGCATTTACTTCCGCTTTTAATTAAAAATAAAAAATAAAAACCCAACCAAACCAAACAATAACCTGAACGCAGCAAGCAACAAAATAAAAAATAAAATGAGAAAAAAAAATTCGCATTTATTTGTGCATAAAAAAAAAAAATGTGAAAAAATACAGAAAAAATTGAAAACCGCACAGCTACATGCGTGTGTGTGTGTGTGTATCTGTGTGGCTGTACATAAGGGTCGTCCGTCCTGCAGCTATTTGCATGCGTATCTCATAGATACGCACTTTAGAGCTTGCAACGTTTGCTGATTCGCACAGGGTTGCAAGGGTGCCCCGCCCACTGCCGTAGCTCTTAATTTGTCTGCAAATGCAGCAAACTAATGAAAATTACGCAATTTGAAAAATGAAAAACTGGACGTTACAGGTTGGCAGAAAAAAAATATATCCAAAAGCAATGTTGCATCTGTTGGACATTTGAATGCGCTGCGGTGGCTCAAAATGAGCGAGCTCGAAAAAAAATTGTAATTGTTTGTTGACTGTTCAGGAACAATTTATTGGGAAAGGATATGGGGCAGAAACGCCAAAGTAAGTAGCAGCAACGTACAACTCACTTAGGAATTATCTTAAAATATTGCTTAGCTTTAACCTAAAAGCCAAAGGTAATGCCAAATAGTGCTATTTTGGCAGTGCTATGGGCAGTATTTTGTGTGAAACATAAAAATTGTATAATAATTATAAGCTGTTGTATTTTAATATATTAATAGAGATTCTTATGTACCCCAAATAGTAGTATTGTAGGTAATGCTGAAAAGTATATTTTCCAAACCTCATTGAAAAAAAAAAAACATTTTTGTCTTCAAACTTTTTTCTCTTAATAATAACATTCACCTTTTTTGCATGAAACTGCTGTATTTTTCACACGTCGGTACATTTTTGGTATATTGCTCTTGCGTTTGAAGACTTTAATACCAGCATTATCAGGAATAGATTGAGTCTGTTCGAAACCAATTTTTTATACTTCGGGGATTGCATAGGGATTCTTACATTCGCCTTATAAAATTACCTTCTTAAAAAGATAGTAGAACATTTCATGACGTTTTATACTGGCATAAGCTCTTACCATTATTTTGTGGATACAATTATGTATACAAGATGCTATTTGCCTCTTATGCGCTAACTATGTATAACTAACTTCACGATTTCATATCTTATATCTTCCTCGTTTACATTTTAAATCCAAGGAATACAAATTAGTTGTATATTATATAGGATGTTTTAAATATAAATCCACTATTTTTAGATTAAATTGCAGTCTTTCCTTAAATTCCACAGGTAGCATAATCCAATTTTGGTCAAGTATGCGCTGTTTAGTTCGATAACTTGTTGCCATTTTAAAAGACTTTACAAGATGCGTCTCTCATAGAAGCCCTCGTTCCTAATGGCAAACAATTGGATCGGTCGATTTTCATAAGCGTCTCTTGAAGCGAATTTTTCAACAGCTTGGTTCTTGGTTTCAACATTCTTGGTTCCCCAAGAATAGGAAAAGAAGGTAATCACTTGGTACCAGGTCCGGTTTATATGGTGGAGATATAAGAACCGCTTAACCAAACTCCTGGAGCTTCGGCCGAGTCACTATCGATGTGTAGAGCCTGGCGTTGTCCTGATGAAACACAATTTCTTCCGTATTGGCCAAAGCTGGTCGCTTCTGGGCGATTGCTTTCTTCAAACAGTCCAATTATTGACTGCCGTATGGGAGCAACTAATAGTAGATAATTCCCTGCCAATCCCACCAAACACACAGCAAATCTGTCTGTCAATCCAGGCTTTTCACCATTTAAGCCGGCGTTTCGACCACAACCGCTCTCGCTTGACTCTGTTTCGCTTCAGTAATGGGTCGATTTTTTGCGATTCAGCATCGATTCGCAGATGGAAATTCAGTCCATGAGAATTTTAGTGGTTTTTTGCGAAATCTAGCTCTTATGCAAACGAAACAATACGTGCATGATGGACGGACTCGACAATGTCGTTCAACGCCTATCCTGCGTTTTCTTCTGTTCAAGAACGCAAAAATTGCATGCCCGCACCTCAGGAGGCGGAATGGAGTTGATAAAGATTAAGAAGAACTTTAAACTAAAAAACTGAAATTAAGTTAAAAAGTGTTTCTTGCCACTAATGATACTTTCTTAAATTTCAAATCAAAAAAGTAAACAAATATCTCAATTTCATGCAAGTTTCCTTTGTAAACACATATGCCGAACTAGAAAAATGAAAAACAAAAGCAATCAGAAGCAATATAAATAAAGGATGTGCTATTCACTTCCAACTAGCTGAAAGCCAACTTAGTTTATTTACATTAAAAAAAAAAGAAAACAAATGCTGAATACAAACCTCTACCAAAGGAGTGAGCAAGCCGAGCACTCGCTTGCGTGTTGGTAATCGTATGCTTTGCCGTGTTTCAGTGTTGTATAGTGTCAACAGTCGGCATATTCGAATCAAATTAGATGAACAATTTTTCACTCATTTTATTTAGACATTATTTGTAATTATATTGACTACAAGTCAAGTCTTATTTAAATATAAAAAATAAATGCAAGTACTGAAAACAAAAAAAAAAATACCTAGAAATCTAGCTTATGTTTATGTGCATTTAATTAAATAATGCCAGATGTTAGCGCTACTCAGCTATCCCATCCCAGTCCATTCGATTCCCAGATACAAATCGTAACCCAGGCCTATTTAAAATGCTAATATGCCAAATAGAAATATGCTCGTGTATGTTGCACGTTGCAATGATGCCTCATTAAAATGCACTTAATTAAAATGCAATGGCCAGAAATGTCCGTAGAGAGATGGATTGTATTGGGATGCTGGATGGCCGGCTGGCTGTCGAGCTGCACATCATTCAAGACCAAATCCAGTTTGGGGTTCAATAGAAAAACAAACAAGACAAACAACAACGAAAAATTACAAGCCAAAGCACAGGAGGCAGGCGTGTTGCAAGCTGATGAATATGGAACTTGGCTTTGACTTGGCAACTATTTCAATGCGTTATCTGCGCTCTTCACTCGTCAAGCCCAACACAGCATCTGCATCATCATCATCATCATCATTATCATGATGATCATGATCAGCTGCAAACGCTGGCTGTTTGGTCTTGAAATTGCTGCACGAAACTTGCAACACTGCAGCAGCCACTGAACTAAACTGAGTTGAACTGAAAAGCAAAAAAAAAAAAAATCTGAAGAAAATGTCATAAATAAATTGCTTAGCAACATTTGCTGACGCGCCAAATAAAATCCCATAAATGATCGAATGCGATTTTTAGTCTATGCAGCGTCGCCGCCGTCGTCGTTGTCGTCTTCGTCCAGTGGCAAATCTATACTAGTTGCAACATCATGAAAAACAAGGCGTTCTTCTATAGATGCCAATTCTACTTTTCTTCCCTCCCGTCATCCAATACAAAACGTATACAACTACAACTACTTCGCCTCTACTACTTGTTGCTACTTTTTTAAGAATTTCAAATGTTTTTCCTGGTAAATTAACTAAAAATGCTGAAAACGCTGCAGCAGCCGTTTTTGTGGCACTCTCGGAAAGTGTGTGTGTGCAGAGAGAACGACCAAGACGACTGGCGACTGATGGCATTGAAGTTGTCACAATATATTGCACAGTGGTCCAAAAGTTACTGGGAAGCGGTAAACATGAAAACAAATTTAATTTATTCCACTTGACTATAGTCATCGCAACAAAATGCGCATCATGGAAATAAATAAAATTTTTCCTAGATGTATTTATTTGCTAGCTGTGTCAGTGCTGGGCAAGTGCACCTGTACTGCAGTGTAGACTCGAATCACCGATCTTCCAGTTAGGATGTGAGTGCGCACCCAACACGCTACCGCTTCCATAGGGTAAACAATACTCCATCAAACTAAATCTGGTCTAGCACGCTTTTAGAACGTTATAAGGGAGGATTTATATGTTGGCTTACAATAGAGATTGTGGGCCTTTGTAGCGCATAGCTAGCAGATAAATATATGCTATTTACATAGGAACATCTCTATCAATTAAAGACACCACCTATAAGCCCATAAACAGTAGATTCCTTTTCTCTACGAACAGCTATTCATAGAAATATTCACCTTTGGAGTTATAATCATCGCTCAAGAGGCATATACATTTTTTTAAATTCAGAATCATCATCATCATTCAGCTCTACAACCCTGGGTGGGTTTTGGCTCTCTCAGCAATTCTCCTCCATTCGTCTCTGTTGTTAGCAAGGCCGCGCCACTTCCTTACTTCCATCTTCAGCATGTCAACGTCAATATTGTCAAGTAGGCGCTTTCTTGGTCGACCCCTGCTTCTTGTGGAGAGTGTTGTGTATGCCAGCACAAGCTTTCGTGCTCTATTCTGGTCCATCCGTAGGACATGTCCTAACCACCTTAGGCTCTGGAATTTAATGAATTTGACTACATCTTCGCCATAGTCTAAGCATAACAATTCGTCATTGTTCCTTGGGATGTAGCCACCGCGTTCATTTATTTTTGGTCCAAACGTTTTTCGCAGTATTTTTCTTTCAAATATTCTTAGCGATTCTTCGTCTGCTGACGTCATGGTCCAAACTACTGCTCATATTGGCCTTATGATGGAATTATAAATTCTTAGTTTGCATGTCCTCGATAGCAGCTTTGACCTGAATATTTCGTTGCACATTAAATTCCTGCTACATTAAATTCCGAATAGTGATTTAAAAAAATTCCTTAAAATATTACCACTCTGCATTTAAAAATTTCCTAAAAAATGCCTTTGGCATCCTGTGCTGCCTCCACAGTTGAGATTATGACTCTGCCTGTATGCAAAAATCGCTTCACCATATCTTGAAGAACTTGTCAATCCTCATAATCATAAACCAAGAAATTATATTTACTGTATTGGCATTTTTTTCGGTATGATATGCGAGAACTAGTCAGTTGCTAGTCAGCTTACCATCAAAATGATGGACTACAGCACAACCTGCATACCCTAAAGATCTTTCAAGAATAATTATCGAGCCTGGAGACCAGTTTGGATGTAAAAAGAAATTCCAGTATAAATAATATCCAGACGTAAGTATCGAAATTCCTTCCTATTTAAATGGTATCACCTATAATCAGGAACGGAACACCAGTTGATAAACGCATTTCTCAAGAGCGGCCTAAGCGAATTCGAAGAGTGGTAAAAAGGCGTTTTGGATCATAAATAACAACTCTTTCAAAAGCTTGTTTCTTACTTGCCGACTTATTTTGATGTGAACCATACGCGAATTCGAAAAGAGATAAACAAGTAAGTAAGATATATGAGATTTAACTTCATGATGAATCACAAACAGAAGTGCATGCAACTTGAGTTTCTTACATTTACCTAGTCAAGCGGATATGAAACTAAGCTGAGTATCTTTGGATACTGCGACTACTTACTACCATCAATTCAAGTGCTCCTTTGTAAGTCGTAATGGTCATTACTGTCCCAAGAAGATAAAAGATCTATAATGCCAACCTTAAAAATTTTTTCCACTTCGCCATACGCTACATATATTCTTTCTGATGCTTTTCCTACAAAATTTATAAACGAATATGTTCATCAAAAGGCTTACTAAGGCTAAGATCGCATGTTTCTCTCAGACCCAAAAATCTAGCAGCTTGGCTGTGTGATCTAGCCCATAATATTCCAAACGATTAAACAAAATTACGATAACTCTATAAGTATTGCAGATTCAAAGAATACAGAAATCTACAGCTTAAAACCGAATCCGAACAGCGTAACTTGAAATGTTATACTTTTTTAACAAAAAAAACAAACATAATTTTCAACTTACTAAATTTTATGACCACATTTTACCACTTCGCCCACTGTACATCTTTGATGATGACGAAATCTAAAAAAATAAAACAAACATAGCACTAAACGAAAGCAGCAAGCAATTTCCTATTTTACCAAAGTGGGGTTGGTCCGTCCAGATGTAGTTTGGTCCAATGGTCGGACGGACGGTTGGTTGGTTGGTTGCTCGCTCCTCGTCTTTGTCATTAATGTGGCTTTTAAATGCGTTTTTCATCTACAGCTACGACGAGGCCCAACACCGGACGACGGACGACGGACGACTCCAGACGAACTGCGCTGGACAAACCATGGAAGACGCCAAGTGTGTACGCTTTAATTATGTGCGAGTCTTAAGTGTCTGTCCATACCATACCCATAGCCGCGCCCGCTGCATGCAGACTTTGATTTTGTAATTAAGTTTTCATTAGAACTATGTGCAACTATGGTTGGCTTAGACTGTTTTTTATTCTTTTTTTGTTATTGTTTTAAGCCAGCTAATTTTATGGCCAAAACGAAAAGTTACCAAGTTGAAAGCAATTTGTTGTGGGGTCAAATGTTGTGTAAGCCAAAGCGGCAATACCGCCTCTACATGGCCTGATTGAGTTATGTAAACAAACAGTAGCACACAACAACAGCAACAACAATGGCAACAACAACAACAACAACAACATTATGCACAACAACACGTTTTGGCCACAAGGCAAACGAGGCGGCAGTCAGAACACGAGCCACGTTTATATGCCCAGCTCAAGCCAGAGTCTTTGAGTCAGACCCACAATCAAAGTGAAAGATACGGCTAAACGGCAAATGTCTGCATTTGTCTTGGCCCAGAGGATCAGCCCAGGTAGTCTAAGCTGCATACAAGCAGCCAAACAGCCAACATGCGGGGCTGTTTAAGCCAAGTTAGTAGTCGGCTTAGCTAAGCTGCCATGTGCGCGGCACTTTCTTTGGCTTTGCGGCTGCGGCAGATGCAGCCGTAGCAGTCGGAGGCATGTCTTGGCTGCATTTTGATTTATCCACACGCTGCCGGCAATAGCTTATGCGAGGGTTGTCAAAGAAGTTTGTAGAATATAAAAGAAGTTTTGCTGCGTGGGGTAGATCCGACTTTCGCGAAATGTATCACAAATTGGCTAGATGTTGAAACGGGAGAAGATTCTGCTCGCAAGCCGTCGCCTTGTTGTTCTATATTACTCCTACTAAGGTATAAGATCTCAGCATTCTGCGGCATGCATTTCGGTCTGGGATCATGTCTTTTTTCAAACCTAAAGGAGGTGAGGATTTGGCTTACTAAGAACTTTCAGGCGTTGATTTCCAGAGCCTGCTACCAATCGTCAAAGCCAACTTTGAAAGAGCTAAAATGAAATAGCCTAAGTGTGAAGGTGTTGCCTCAGGACCATCAACTGACAACAGGCATTGATAACCATTCTCTCTCGGATATCGAAATATCTAAATGCACAATATCAAATCCAATAGAAATTTGTGCAGCAAGTTGATGATAGACCAAGTCTGCAAATACCATACCCAAAACATAGTTACCAACCCACTTGCAACAACAAGCGAACGCGCATGTGCCGCATGATTAGCGTGGCGTTGTAGAAGGTGTGTCCCAAACTGGCAACTTGTGGCAACTGAAGTAGCCAAATGCGCCACAAACAACAGACAATGGGTCGCCCCGCATCATTGTGTACATATAGCCAGATAGTACTTGCCATGAATGAAAGCCACCGCCTTGGCTCCTGCCTCATATCAGTGCCTGCTTTTGTTGCCATCAATGAAATTGAATGGAATGTGTGGCACCATCAACTGCTGCAGCAGCGGCAGCGGCAGAGGCATTTGCAGCAACAAATGCGTCGAAATCGTTTAGCCTGCGGCTAATTTGTGGACCACACAAAATCCACCAAGATCGTTAGACCTTTTTGCCTTTTGGTCCTTTTGGCTAAAAACTTGTAAATTTTTAATGAGCTCCATTAGAAACTTAAGCGAATGTAATTACGAATAACATGACGATTATTCGTTTGTGGTGAAGTGTATTAAGTGGTTTCGCTTTGACTTTATGACTCTATTCTGCAGTTAAGTTTTTTAAGTGATAAAACGATTAAATGTTGTAAGTGATGGAAAGTGCCAGCTTGTATTTTGGAACGTCTTGAAAGTGCATAGGCTAGAGAAAGACTTTTAAGCTAACAAATCTTTTTTTTCCAAATCGCAAATTATTGTTATCGTTTAGAGGAATTTTTCACAAATTTAAAAAACCTAGTTAGAATTTGTTAAAACAACAGTTTGCTGAAATCGAAAATATGATGTTTGAGTAAACAATAAGAGTTTATAAAGTTTATATGTAGTTTATAAAGCCGACACTGCTTGTGCTGGACGAAACTGTATATAAGTCCTGCAGAAGAAGAGCGTGGAGACCCACAATGATGTCTTAACAAGGATTAGGGTGACCAGAGAACTTATTGTACCCATGACCGTGTGTCTATGTGAATTTCTAGATTACAAAGTTGGCAAATGTTAATCTTTTGATATTATCAACACAAAGCTTACTTATGAGTGTCTTGTCCTCACAAACAAAAAATTACTAAGAGTTTTGTTTGAATAATTCTATTGTATATAGGATGTAGTAAAAGGAAAACCATAATTTTTCCAATAGATACCGTTCTCCATCTGTACCTTACGTTGCTTTAGTCCGATTGGCTTCCAAAAGATGGCATTTCGCACTGAAAAACTTTTACTGCTGCTGAATCGCACCACAAGCGACATAAGGTCATGCGAGGTCATGCGCAAACAGTCATAGTCGAAACGCTTTGAGCAGGCGGACCTATTGGGATTGGCCGAGAATTATCTACTATGCTTCCATTTGGCGAAAAAAGTTAAATAGCCTTTATGATTTTGATATTTTTGAAAATGTGGATAAAATCATGGAAATTGTCGAGTCCAACCGGTAGACACGGTTTCGATTGCCCGAGCTACAGATTGTACAAAATGCTATTTGGAACCATTTGAGTAAGGCTGGAAACGAAAAGAAACTCGGTGTATGGGCGCCACATTAGTTAATGTAAAAACGTAAAAAACCTCATGGACCTAATTTCCATGTACGACTCGCTGCTGAATCAAGATCAAGTCCAGCGAAAATGGTCGTGGTCGAAGCCGGCGGAAATGGTGAAAAGCCATGATTGGTAGACGGATTTTCTGTGTCTTTAGTGGAATTTGCAGGGAATGATCTACTATGAGTTGCTCCCAAAACTCTTAACTCGCAGCTGTTCTGTCAACAATTGAACCCCTAAAGGAAACAATCGTGCAGAAGCAGCCAGCTTCAGCCAATACGAGTGGAATTGTGTGACTCACAAGAAGCCACGGGAGTTTGGTTGGGAGGTTCTTATGCATCCACCTTATAGTTCGGACTCTGCACTGGACTCTATTCCCGTCCATGACGAAATACTTTGCTGGTAAAAAATGTACTTCGAGAGATGCTTGTGAAAATCGTCTGCCTCAATTTTTTGGCAATGGTAGCAAGGGCTTCTATGAGAGAGGCATCATGAAATTATCTTTTAAATGGCAACAAGTTATCGAACAAAAGCGCGCATATTTGACGTATCAATCTAGCTATGGTAATCAAAGCCCTCAATTGCATGCCAAAATAATTTTTATATAATAATAATAATTTGTTCTAACAACAACTAGTATTTTAATGAATTTAGCAGCCGAATACTCTATGATGTGCCCATAAAAATCGGCTGACTATATCATATACAAAGCTCCCATTGGAATATCGTTCAAACGGGGCTTTATTTACAAAATTTGTTGTTTGTTTTTTGCTTATACTTTTATCATAATATTGTTGTTGCAATAGGTTTGCAGAGAGCTGAGCAACACTGAACGATACATTGTGCAACACTGCTGCCTATCGAACTATCTGTTTATCGATTGTTATTGCTAAATCGCACGACGCAGGGTCGTAGCACTTAACGTCAATTTTATTGCACAAAATAACGTACCGAGATTCATGAGTAGGCGCCTCTGTTATTGTAAGGGCTTCAGTGATTTTATGATTGCCACTGCAAGCTGCCTATTTGCTGATATGTTTGCACTTTCACAAGCCTGAGCAGTTGCGTCCGATATTACACGTAAATTATTATAAATATATTTATTTCAATTCGGCATCCTGCACGGTAAGCTAACGTTTCCTGTAATTAAATTGTGAAATAATTTGTGTGGAAATAAATTATTTTTTAGACAAATCCTAGAATATTTTATCAAAAACTTCACGCAGCTTGGTTCTTACTAAACGCAAAGCTTATACGACATGGAGCGCACATCCACTGGTGTTCCGCGTAAGTCTTGCGAAGCTGAAAAGATGGCACAGACACTGCCAGCTGTTATTGCTGCAACTCAGCCGGATAACGTCGAGCCGCAGCAGCAGCAGCCAATTGCAGTATCAGCTGCCACTGAAGAGCCACCAACGGCAAAGCCCATTTATGATGAAAATCACGCGGGCAAAGACAATGCGCAGGAGCAGCCAACAGCTATGCCAGCTGCCACTGCAGCAAGTGTGAAGGCAGAGAGCTCAGATGGTACTCAAATTGCCAAGACTCGTACAGCTACCGATGCGCTGGATTTGCCCGTAACAACTTCTACTGATACATTATCCAGTGAAGCAACTGTTTCTCGCTCACCTCAACCCAAAGGCGATTTGTGCGTCGGCATAAACTTGGGCGCCGAAGAGCAGGCAGCTACACATTCAAAGCTTCAGCCTGACATACCACTTCCCGAACCGCAGAAAATTCCACAAAATGAACACGATTTTCGTATTTATCTTGAGCTGGACAGCAAGACCCTGGCCATATTGAGTCATATTTCCAAAATGCCCATACATGAGCACGATAAACAACCAGCGGATTGTGTTGTGGATGAGCGTATTAAGCGCTTTATGGTGTACTATTGCAGCCAGTGTATCGTGTCCCCGGAAACATCCTTCCATTGGTACAAGAACGACGGTTTCTATGGCTGTCATATGTTAATCGAACATCCCGAATATATGGACAGATTGCTGCCGAAAACGCAAGAACCTCACAGCGCTGCGCAATGCGCAATAGCTCACAAAGTGCTAATGGAGCTCATGAGCAGCTATAAAATCGAATATAACAAATTAAGTACTCCGTCGGCGTATACGGGTCAGCAAACCTATTATATGCTTACGGCCTATATAAGCTTTCTGCTGCAGTGCATCAGCCAAAAAGAGAAAAGCATTGAGCAGCGCCTGCTGCTTAAGGCACGCTATGTGGCGCATGTGCTGGAGCAGTACATTGTTGAGAAAGAACCCGCTGGTTATATGCAACCCATTAAAACCAAGGAGTTCTTTATTTGGTCACTGCGCCAGGAGCCACGACTACTTATGCTACTGGAGAAGCCAATGTTCGTTGCCAAGCAACGCGCTCAGTTACATCTGGCCAAACGCCCCTGTCTTAATATGCCTAATCTGGAACAATTTAATCGGTTCTATTTTCACGATATGCCAGGTACATACACACCGGACTCGCTAGTCATTAATCCGCACAGAGTGGGCATACGCAAATACGAGCATCCCCATCTGCAATTACCAACTGTAGCTATGTGCCCACTGCAGGATTGCAATGTGGGTCTGTGCGAGCGCAACCTGATGTCACATTTTGTTACCCATCACTGTGGTCGCTTTGTAGATCTCTATAAGCTGGATCGCTTGCAATATGTTTTCTACGTCAGCGCTTATCCAGCGGATCAGATTTTTTGCCTCTTCGTTTTGGGCTTGGCCACGCAAGGCTTTCAAGGCATTGCCGGTGTACCACGCCCACGTCAGGTGCGTAATATGCTGCTGCCATCGCATCTGCTGCATATGGTTGATCATCTGCCGTGCCTGCTGATGTACACACAGATTAGCGCCACCGTCAAAAGCGAGAACACATTTTATATCCTTTGGTTTATGACCAACGATGATTTTCCACCACAAACGCGTCTTCGCTTGCAGCTACACTCAACGTTTCAAACTATTGGCAAGGGTATCGTACTTGAGCCGATGCCCATATCCAAGTTTCAAGACGTGCTCCACATGATAGCCAACTATGGCAATTGCTTTTTAGCTCTAACTGGTGACCAAATGACGCAACTTACTAATGACTTTGAATATTTGATAATTATGGATATAAAATATGTAACTGAGGGCTATGTGGAGCCGGATATAGCTTCAGAAAACATCGTTGACTCGACTGCCTTATCTCTTTACGAAGTTATTGTTGGTTAATTTTCATGTTTTTTGCAAATGAAGTGCAGGAATCTAAATATTAGTTCTATAAGATTTTGGTTTTTCATGAATTACACTGTGCAGTTTCATTTCAGTAAAAACTGTGTATTGCCTCGCCAACATAATCAACGTTCATTCAATAAATCATAAATTATCATAAATAAAAAGTCTTAATAGAATTTTGAAGTTGTTTTACTTGAGCGCAAAAACTTGAAAAAAAATGCGAAATCTGAAAGGATTCTTGATAATACAGATTTACTTAGGCAAAAATTGTTATTTTGCAGTTTTGCTACTGGGAATCGATCAACCAATCTATATGAAAATGCCCTACAAATACACTACCCGAAAAGATCTGAATGACTAGTGAAGGATTTAAGTGCTTCCAAGTGCTAAACCAAGTTTCTTCGAAATTGGTTTCATTTATTAAAAACTTTAACAAACGACATTATTATAATATTTTAGTTATAAAGCTAATCTCTAAAATATTTCGTATTACAAAATTTTCCTTAATGAAGATTAATTTGAATTGATTGACTATTATTATTTGATTTTACCAAAATATTCTGTTGTTTATGAGATATAATCTCCCTCGACAACGAGATGTTTTGTATCTATAGTTTGCGTTCCTTTTAATAATTGGAATATTTTTTAAACCCCCAATAGGGCTGCCTTGCACTACCTCAAAAAATTGAATCAGTTTTGTATCCAATTTTGAACAATTTTAAATCCACCTTGATAACGAAATTTTTTTATATCAAAATCGATTGATTATATTATATAGTTTCCAAAAGACGTATGCTTGACTTATTCTTTCTTTAGATTTCCTCATCAAGTTCGACACACGAATTGAAAAAAATCAGTTGATTTTATCTTATAGCTTTCATATGATAAATCGGTAAAAACATCGACTTGTCTTCTCGATTCAATGTATTGCGCTTGTTTTCAAAGTTATCCTAACCTATAGGTTAGGTTAGTCCGACCGGCCCCCGAAGGTATCCTAACTTATATATACAGAATACAATTCATTCAAGAAAAATTTTATCCAAAGTTTGAAGAAGAAAGAGATGAGTATCTTCAAATCCACAGCTCACTGACCACGGTTAACTTTATGGAAGTTGTGCCTCTTTGAACATTAAACTGCTGAATGGAAAGCAGATTAGGGCAAGGCGCAGCGATTTAGGCCAAAATTAATATATTTTTCGATATGGGATAAGAGTAAGCTGAGTCCGAACTGATAATTGACTTATGCTATATAATAATTGTTTGTCATCGTAACAAAGTAAAGCTATAGCTGATGCACAGCTTTCTGCTTTATTAATTATTAATATTTTCGGATTATAATTAATTTTCTATATTTCAACAGTTTTCAAGGGTTAAAAGTGTCAAAATCGGTGGCCCTATGGAAAATCGGCCAATAAACTTTTGTCACTAAGTTGATTATCATAACAAAGTCAACCAATAAAACTGTCTGTATTACTTAGGCCATATAATTGATTTATATCAAGACCACCCCGAATTTAACATTCGCTATCATTTTTTATATATTAAATAAAAAAAATACCAAGAATTAATATAATTCAAGTCTCTAATATCATTTATATATAATAAATATATAATATATAATATCATATGTTGTAAAACAAAATTAAGAAAAATAATATTAGAATGAAGATTCCATTACTTCAAATAGCATCACTAAAAAAGAGATAAGATAAGACAGTTCTGTTCCCGATTTCGGAATTTTTAATGATTCTATTTTTTGAAATGCGCATGAGTTTACTCTTCAAATTTCAAGTAAATTGATTCAATCGTTCTCGATATAAAATTTTTTGTTTTTGCAAATCAAAATTATGAGAAGATCACTTTATAATGATATACAAGATGTGATAAAGTATCAATTCATACACAAAAAATCAAACAAAATTTTATAAACTTTTCAGCGGGGAAATCTCTTATTTTGATTTGAGAAAATGCTTGCTGCTTTTGATGAATTGTAAGTATAATTGGTTAATGTTATATTAGGGATAAAACTTAGTTCAGTTGAACTGAGAGAATTAGGGCACAGAACATATAATATAAAACTGAACCGTGTCCCTAGCCCGATAGGTGAACATGCACCGTCTCACGGTAGATTTACAACGTAAAAGTTCGAATCCGCAAGAAACATAAAATTTTAAACATTTCTTAACAAAGGCGGCAAAAGATCATTAGCATTGGCCAAGATGGGGTTTCATAGGATATGTCAAGGATGCTCGATTTGGAAAATTAGTATGAATTACGATAAATAAGAGCAAATTATAGAGGTTAATAAAGATGTCGCAAAGTACGCCAAAATGAACGTGCAAAGCATGATTTGATATATAGAATGATACTGCTAGAGGTCGAAAATAACTATGACTGTAGTAGTTCCCTACTACAAGTATATGCAAAGAAGGATAAATTACAATTTAAAGCCTGTAGTAGCTCCATTCTCAAAGCATAGATCCACGTATATACAAAGATTGATTTATATACCTGCTTTAATTTTACCTAATATACTTCAATTATAAAATAATCTCCAAAGTGTATGCCAAATTCGTTACGCCTTTATCATAATTCCCAGCGCTCTTCAGCATATATTTTCAATCATTTCTTTTCATATCGCCAACATTGTTATTTACGTCAACGAACTCTCTTCTTTTTGTCATTTATATGAAAAAGAGCATAAAACTGAGCATAATATTAACGTTAATAGACGCATGTCCATGAATTCCAATTAAATATATTTTTATATACAACTCGCAAGAGAGGAAACAGCAGAGAAAAAAAAAGAGAAGAAAAGAATATCAACAAATATGCAAATTCTGCGCTTTTTGTCTAATGTGCGATAACGTTTTGGCGGCAAGTTATAAAAAGATTTTTACTGGAAATACGAAAGAGTGACAGTCGTCGAATCGTCGAATCAAATTGTTGACATTTCCTGAGTGTCAATCAATTGTTTATTTGAGTGTGTGTCTCGTTGCCGTCTCGATGTGTGCGAATTGGTGGGTAGATTTAGATTTAACTTGTGTAGAAACAAGCAGATGACAACAATAACAACATCATCTCTGTAGTTCAATGTCTTCCCTCAAAACATAACCACAAATATATGTGACAAATGTGAAAATAAAAAAATCTCAAGAAGTAACCACAACAACACAAATCAAGCTAGATATCTCAAAGTTGTTGTTGCTGTTTTTTGTCGTCTTACCAGGAATAATGATGAAGAGCAACAATCTTGGCATTTCTAAATGAACAATCGACGCATGGGCATCTTTTGTTGTGGTTGTTCTTGTTGTTGTTTCTGTTATTTCAGCTCGAATTACAACTTGTTTTCGTTGTGAACCTCAAAATGTTGCAAACGCAGAACGAGAGAGTGCGCAAGAGCTGAGGAGGCTAAAGTATCTACCAATCTACAGCTCACTGACCATGGTTAACTTTATTGAAGTTGCGTCTCTGTGACCATTGAACCGCTGAATGGGATAGGGCGCAGCGATTTAGGCCGAAAATGGGATAAGGCCGAACTTATAATTTATTTTGGCTATATATTAAATATTTGACATCTTAACAAACTAAAACCATAGCTGAAGCACAGCTTTCTACTTATATTTTCGGATTTGAATTAATTTTTCTCTGATACGAATATTATTCAACGAGGTTAAGCCTGACTTTCGAGTTTGGATTGGGACTATCGCTGACTTTGTATAGGTAATAAATAAAAATCTAAATCCTATTCATGCAATACATGATTGAATCAGGGTCCGGACATTTCAGTTGTATATTCTCAAATCGTAGTTCTGGTTTTGCATGCGATTATCGTCAATCGTGATCTTATGCGAGGCTTTGGTTTTGGTATTCTTAGAATAGTTTTTTTGTAAGACTTGGAATCAATCGTCCTGACGACTCGCTGCACTTACACAAGTAAAGATTTTTGATAATATAGTTTTTCCTCGGAAAACTCTAGATTAATTCCAGTATCGCTCCATTAATTTCGAAATATTATTTTCTTACTTAATAAAAAGATTATTTCAAGTATAAGCAGATATCAGAGTTGCACCTAAAGTATCATTTTTGCGTTCAGAAAAGAGTGCCTGCAAACATGTATCTGTAGATCTGTATTTTTTAGAAAAATTCAAAGTCTTGTATTAGATACCGTCAGCAAGCATTCGACAATTTGAATAGTTTCTAGGCAAAACAGACTTACTTTATCATAGAGGTATTCTGGCCAAATATAAGGTAGTCTGGACTCTTAAGTTTCTATAATGAACGTGATCAACATCGGAATCCCATAAAAGTTAATTCCGGATTTCCTTTTAGGTATTAGTTTTATTTATAGAGAAAAATACGTTTTCGGTGTAAATTTCATTCAATATCTTGGATCGTTTAAACGAAGTTAGATACTTGTTATGAATCATAATTAAAGTAATTTCCACATTGTGCCTATCTACCTATACCGTCTGATTCGAAGAGCTAGCTACATCATTGCCACAAATCTGCAATACCCTGCATCCCTATGGCTATGCAGTGTATAAAAATGTATGGCAAAATCTTTGGTCAAATACTTTTTTAATGATCTTTTTCCTTTGGGCTGATGCTGCTGCTGCTGCTGCAGTAACAACTTTTAGCCCAACTCAAGTTGGCCAAGTGCAAGCTGCAAGCTGGCAGCAGCAATTTGGCGACACAAAATCAAAGTCATCTCAGCAGTTGAGTGCAGCCAAAGCTTACTACGGGCAGCTGAAGCTGGGGAGCTGTTGGCTACTGTTTCCCCAAGAAATGAAATGCATTTTATAATTGCGCACGCACTTTTTGCACTTTGGCAAAATTAGAAGCAGCAACGGCGACGCCAACGCCGACTGCAACAGCGTAGTAGGCAGCGCTGATGGAACATTAAAGCTCAAATCGCGCATCATGTTTTGCCATGTCAGAAGCATGAGCAGCAGTTGCACGAGCAGCGACGAGTGAACAGCGCTAGAAGGCGGCCAAGTTAATGACATTGCGACGGGGCAAAAAAAGTTGGCGACAACTTTGGCCAAAGCGCAGCAGCGGCGGTGGCAGCGGCCGCGGCGTTGATGAGCAAAAACTGGACATTTTGATTTTAGAAAAATATATAGAAACAACTTTTTTTTTGTGTATGGCTGTTGTTGCCTGACTGAGTGGCATGGCCATCAACGTCGAGCATCAGCGCAGTGTGGCAGCAATAGAAGTAGCAGCAGCTGCCTTTTGGCCAGCCAGCCAGCCAGCCAAGAGCCGCCTGTTGCATGTTGCATGTGGGCAAACAGCAGCAGCAGCAGCGGTGGCAACAGACACACACGGCAAATGGCAACATATTTTAAAACTTGGCTAAAATATGTGCAACCAGCTTGCCCTCTCTGGCAGCCAGCACCAGAACAAAGTTGTGTGGTGCGGGGTAGGTGCGGAAGTGCTTGCTTTTTTTTTGTGTCTTGCACCCAAAATTTATTAGACGCGACTGTCATTGCAACCAAGGCAACAAAACGTTGCAAAACATTTTGGCTTAACGTTTCGGGTTGACTTGGTTTTATTACTTTTTTACGATGAGCTACTGCATACCCTGAAATGTGTGGAGGTCTGCTGGTTTAAGCCGATCGTCTTGCGTCTTGTAATAGTGTATTGGTGTTCTTTGTATTCCTAGTTGGGTAACTACGGTACAGACTCGAATCCCGAACAGAGATAAAGCGTATTCCATTCTTACTTCAAAGAGCTACCTATGGTTAAGACTCGTAGGAATACCGAACTGCAACTGATATAGTAACAGACTATATCGGTTCGATTTTTTGTTGGATGAGCTACAGCATACCTGAAATGTTAGAAGTCTATAAGTTCAAGCGTAACAGTGTTCCAGGAGCGCATTCCAGCGGTTAAGACTCAAGTCCCGAACTTCAGCTGATATACTAACAGAGATAAATACAAATCAAAAGAGTTCGAAGAAATGCTTATACAACGAAACGATGTTCTCAAGTTATCTACGAAGTATAGAAAATGGAACATTTTTGAATTCAAATTCTCAAATTAGACTCAAAAAACAAGTTTTATTATTACAACTGCAAAATATTTTTTCACTCCCACAACTTAGCTTCAAATCTACAGTGTATCTGCTAGTCGTCAATTGTACATTCGCAGTATCAGGTATGCTTTTTTCAAGCAATTCCCACTAGTTTATATGGCACATTAGAAAATTTTGCATGTCAAAAGGCAGATTAGCTTAAGCTGGTTCCAAAAACAAAGAAGCAAAACCCAAGACTCTTGACATGCAAAGCAACTACCATTTGCATATGGATTGTGCTCAGACCACTGCCAGCTGACTTCTCAAGTTTTATGCCAATCCCCCAGCTCCCATTCTATGAATATTCGGAATTGCTAAAATGTATCTGACAGTAACATAAAGCAAGCTAAACGTAACGTTGACTAATTAAAAATACAATTGAATTTGCGAGAACTCTTTGAAAAAAAAACAAATAGAACCAACAAAATGAGAGCACAAAAATGCAATGTTAATTAAATATAATTTACAATATGCTGGCTGACGGTCATAAGTTTTTGTGTTTCTCTTGGGGGGTTTTGTTTTATTTTTTTGCAGGCCGACAAACTGCATGGATTAAAAGCCTTGCTCCTTGGGGGATTTGCAAGGAAAGCGGAGCAAACAACCAAAGAGCATGTCCCAGGGCAATAATGGACGATGTACACTAATGTCCTTCCGTGTGTGTTTGTGGTATGGAAAGTCATGGCTGTGAAGGTTTTTCCGCTGATTTTTTTTTATTTCCCAGCCATTCCAAATTATCATAAATTTGTCGTTTTCAACTTTTGTCAAATATGCAGATGGAAAATTCTACATTTTAGCGCATTTCGTGCTGAAAATGTATATCAAATAATTTGACAAACAAATTACATGCCAGCCAAATGCCAAAATGTTGTCATTTTGGTGGATAAAGTTGACTTGGTGGGTGTAGGAAATGGATGTCATATATGATAGAAGTCAAGCGGATTATATGCAGCTAAGACGAGATATATGTTGGCTGGTAACTTTTTTGTAGCACACATTATTGGCTTTTGTTAATCCTATGTAATCTTACTGAGAATAACTCAATGAGATTGATCTTCAAGGTAAATTACTGAGTAACCAATACTGCTCATTCCAATTTGAAAGGACTAACAATCAAGCGTACACAGAAATGTAGCACAGAAAATCAGAAAGCATTGATTGAAGTTATCGTTTGTTTATCGCAACCGAGTCAAACATATCAATCTTTAGGCGATAGGCAGCAATGCTGTACAAATCTACAATTTTTTAAGGTAAAAAAGAAATCCATTATTTTTCCCATAGATGGCATTATTTATCTGCATCTCGCATTGTATAATTCCGATCGGGTTCCGAAAGATGGCGTTAAAAGGATGACATTTTGTACCAAAAAAAGTTTTTCTGGCAATTTTGTAATTGGTTGATTGAGTTTTGTTAGAGCATGAGTCAAGGATAGACACTAGCAAAGAGGAAAACTATATATTTTACAGCTTTTCTTCAACAAGGGAAGCCAAGCCGCTGAAAATTTAAATAGCTTTCATGGTCCTGACCCGATTTTTAGAAAATATCGATAATATCGTGGAAATTGTCGAGTCCAACCGTCATGTAGACAAGGTTTCGATTGCCCGAGCCAAAAATTGCTCAAAAAACCGATTGGAACCATTTGAAAAAGGCTGGATACGAAAAGAAACTTGGTGTATGGATGCCACACGAGTTTCAATAAAAAAAAAAAATTTCGTAAAAATCCACATGCACCAAATTTCCAACTACGACTTGCTGCTGAATCGCACCAAAATCGACCCATTTCTCAAGCGGGACAAAGTCAAGCGAAAATCGAGTAGGTGGAAATGATAAAAAGCCATGATTGACAGACGAATTTGCTGTGTCTTTGGTGGGATTCGCAGGGAATTATCTACTATGAGTTACTCCCATACAGCGAAATTCTTCGCTCGAAACTGTACGGTCAACAATTGGTTCATCAGATTGAAGCAATCGCCCAGAAGTGGAGAGAGCAATTCTGTTTCATCAGAACAACGCCAAGCCACACACATTCGAAGTGAATCGCCAGAAGCTCCGGGAGTTTGGTTGCGAGGTGCTCATGCATCCACTTATAGTCCAGACCTGGTACCAAGTGATTACCATCTACTTGTGAAAATCGACTGTCGCAATTTATTGCCAATGGGAACATGGCATTTTTTTCGATAACTTAATAATTTTTTAGTTTTTTAATAATAAATAATTATTATTAATAATTTAATAATAAATATTTTTAATAATAAAGAAACTCAGCATTACTACTAATTGGCACTTAATTCTCATATTATATGCAACTCTAAAACTCATTAGACTCCTCGAAAACTTTTGCTAATTAGTTCGTCTAAAAATTAACGCTTAAATAAATTTCCATAGATAAATTGCAGAACTGACCAATCAGTAGAAAACTAAATCGAATAAAACTTCAACTAAAACTGAAGCGTAAAGACCGAGAGAGATAAATGCAAAATTTCCATGCAAATAACTAAATAGCAGTGCGTAGGCATCTCTATTGCTCTGCTAAAATAAATATACAGTTTGGTAAGGCATAAGGGAAATGTAGGTGTGTTGGCAGGGTGCTAGCCAATGCATTTTGCGGCTAATTTGCCTGTCTATTTTACCAATGCGAGAGACTTGGCCAACAGTTGCAGGCAGCAATTGAAAGCAAATAGATTGCGTATACGCCATGACTGCACTTACGCATTTTACTGCACGCCCAACATTTACGTAACGTTGTTGTTCTAATATTGCAAACTGTATACTCTTATAAAGGGTATAACACTTGTGAAGGCCAAGTATGTGCTTCAATCATATAATGAAAATTGTTACAATAGATTTGTACATTAAAAGTTAACTCCAAAGATTTTTTGACCGCTTGTGAAAACAACGGT
Source organism: Chymomyza procnemis (assembly GCA_035046065.1). NCBI lineage: Eukaryota > Metazoa > Arthropoda > Insecta > Diptera > Drosophilidae > Chymomyza > Chymomyza procnemis. The sequence continues at coordinate 5,562,260 of JAWNOJ010000026.1, forward strand.
CTAGGCTACACTTTATTTTTGACAGGAATTTCAGATGCACTAATGTCATACCGCGTTACAAACGTCATTCTAAGGCAATTTATACTATGTAGCAGTTTATGCCAAAAGAACGCGCTGAAATTGTTCATCTTTACATTCAAAATAACTTTTCAATTGTGAAAATTAAAGTTAAAAGTGCGCCAGCTGACAAAAGAACCTATGTATCATATATCAATTTGAATTTGTTGGTAAACTACATCGAGGCCATATTTATTTTTAACTTCAATAGATTCAGATTTGAACGATTCATTTGCAGTTATCTTAATAAATCATGCGCGCATAATTGCCATATTGGCAATGAAAATGATGTGCGGAAAATCCTAGTAGAACCATGCGCCCGGACAACGAACAAGACGTTCCGACCAAAATATTGATGCCATACCAGCCAGTGTTGAGTAGCAACCGCGAACATAGAGTTAACTTCGTTCTTAGAAGTTGGGCATAGCTCGTACCACGCTTGAAGTTGTTTCCATACAAAATCCAAATGTTCCACAAATGAAACCCAGCTCACTATCCGCGACGCATCCATTATGCCAAATGGACTATTGCTTATGCGACTTTTGGAAAAAAAGATCATCATGTCAGATGAAGCACATTTTACGTCAAATGAAAGTGTCAATAATCAGAATTGTGGGTTCTATGTCACTGAAAGCCCTTAATTAACTGAAGAACAGCTCCTATACGTTCGATAAGCGACATTTGTGGTGCTTGTGCGCATATGATCATCGGTGTCTATTTTTTGGAAGACGTTGCTGGAGCAATGACAACCGACCTTTATCGATCGATAAGAACAGATCTTGTGATGCCTTTTGTACGAAAAAATGGTTTGAATGGCTTTTGATTCCAACAAGATGGGGCAACAGTCTATACTGCACGTCAAACTATAGATTTATAACGACCATAGTTCCCCGAATGAGGCATTTCGTAAAATTATGATTTTGACTAGGCACCCAGAACTCCCGATCTAACGCCAGCAGACTTTTTTTTGTAGGGATATGTGAAAACCAAGGTATACACTGCTAAGCCAACTTGCAGACAATATGCGACGAAAAGTTGCAGCCTTATCGACTGCTACGTTGGCCAAAACAATGGAAAACGTCGAAAAAAAGCAAATTTCTTCTGTAGGCCAAAGGTGGACATTTGCGTGATATCTATTTCAAAAGTATCCCTGCTTGAACCGAAAAATCAAAATTAATATTAAAAAAATGTCTTCTTCATTTATTTCTTTCATTATTTTATTACTTTTTTTTAACTTTCTGAACAATTTTCTTATAAAACTTCACATATTGCACAACATCCGCTTTGCAGGGTATTCCAAAGTCGTTTATTTTTTATTTGTTCTAACTAATTCTGGGCAGTTTTTGTAAAAAGCCAAAGCCATGCATTATGCAAACGCCAGAATGCAAGTGGCATAAAAGGATATTGATCTGCCTCCAACCCTATTTCAAGCACCTAAGGCCAAAGAGACCGCTACGCAATGAGGTTCTCCTAAACCTAAAACGCAACCAAACGTATCCGACAGAGCTGCCCCCACCAACGTGAAACTGCTTAAAACTTTTTTTATTTTTCCCCCCATTTTGTTGCTTGGCAAATATGAAAAGCTTTGTGAGTTTGGTAAGTGAAGGGAAGGCAGTGTTTGGTCAGATACTTGGGCGGGCCTCAAAAATTGTACTCTACATATAAAATGTATTTTCTTTTATTCTTTTCTCTCTGTTATTTTTTTTTTTTCAACATTATAGAAAGCAGTTTTTCATGGCTATGCGCTCTTTCTTGTTGCATGCCACAATTTACGCATATTTCGTTATTGCAATTTTGTTTTTGTTCTTTTTCTTGCATGCATCATGTGCCACGCCCAGTGCGTAGAGTGTGTGGCAGCGAAAAGCAAAAAGATATAGTCAGGGTTGAATTGAGCATGGGGGCTACAAGCTTGTGCTGGGGAGTCATTGCAATTTGTTTAACTATCTGGGTTGCGTTTTTGTAAGAAAGAGGCAGAATTTCGAAATTTTAACAAAATTAAAGGAAATTTTTAATTGAAAGCGAAATACCGGTATAGTTCCTTTTCAAAGTTTTGCTTTATATACAACTTAAGCTCTTCAACAACTGGACTTGGGTACAACTTTGTCCAGTTGACCTTATAACAAAATAATTTTAAAATTAAGAAATATTAAATTAGAACGTGGGAAATATAAAATAAATCTAATTCGTATCGCTAGCCTTATGGGTGAGCCCTTATCTGAGGCTCGTTTGGAACTAGGACTTACAATGTAACAGATGAAAATAGGAAAATAAAATGTAAACATTTCTTAACAAAGAAGTCAAGTTGGGGATTTCATGGGTGTTCGTGATTGGTTAAAGATGCTCGAATTGGCGAATCAAGATGAGTTAAGATGGAGAAAGATGACTTTAATAAGACACGAAATCGTATGGATTATGTTAACTTATAAAATGCAAAAAGGATTGTGCAAAGCATGATTGGATATACAAAGTGGCACTGCTAGAGTTTGAAAATTATGAGTAACTCTCGATGGAATGACAAAACCAACTTTGTTAAGAAGCGCGTTAGAGTTACTAAGCTCCAGTAAGAGCTTATGCAAAAAACACGCCATGCCATGTTCTACGATCCTTCAGAGAAGAAAATTTTATAAGCCGAATTCTACTAGAATAGCACGACAATCGAATGTCCCTAATCCCAACCCAATTTACACCCCGAAGAACAACTACAGTTTAGCTAGCTTCTAATCATCTGCCCCAAACTACGATTCGAATCTACTTCAATTATCTCCCAAATCTACACAAATTTCATCTTCAAGTAGCTGCATTTAGTCTTTTCAACGACCTACAGCAACAAAAAGCTTGTTAACAATGAAAACAACTTGGCCAGAACTACGCGTTACAAAAAAACAAAACGAAAAACAAACAACATATCCAAAGAGAGAAACCAGGCAGCAGATAGTGCAACAAACGGCACGGCAAATATTCTATGGCTTCCTGTCACAGGCTGTGACTTTCAGCTTGCAGCTTGCCTCGGCCAGGCGCAGTTGTGGCAGCAACAGCAGCAGCAACAAAAACAATACCTTTGACGCAATGTCAAACACCTGCTGCCAATGTTAACGCCAAACATGAAACAAAAAGCAGCAACAACAACAACAACAACAATGCAGCTCAAAAGCCAACGAGTATGAGAGACTAACACACATACATACACACCCAAGCACACATAGATACACGCACCGCACATACACACACACACACACACACCAATACGCACTCACACAGATACATCGTCCAGGCGTTTGTTCTTCGGCTGGTTAGGCAACAAATTCTGCGCAAAAAGTGCAATGAACTTACACACACATACACACACTCATACCACACACACATACACACATATGGAAAGGGCTACTCTATGTGTGTGTGTGTGTGTGTGTGTAGAACAATTTCTGCGACTTTAGCCACAAAAGATATCAAATGCCCAAAATGCCAGCACATAATAAAAAGTTAAAACAAAACAAAAGTTAAAACCAGCAAGTAAGAAGTTAATACCCTTAAATGACAATATTGGGATACTCTTTACAATGTAGGGAATTAGGTAAGCTGATGACGAGAACTACTGAATGATTCGAGCTAGTAACTACAGGGTTATACATTTTGTGGTTCGGATTGTTCAGCACTGTATTAAGGACATATACATCTTAAACAACTGTCGTCCCTTTGTCATACATTTACTCGAAGGTGTAGAAAATTGATGAATACTTAACACAAAATCCTTGTACCGTGGATTAATACATAAATAGAAATACTGAGCGACATCCTCAAAAGCTCATGTATAAAATAGCAAGTTTTAGTAGTAGTTCATATCGCTCATTATAGTATCTTAAAATGTCGAGAGGGAATACAAGCATCAATATCAACTACTCAGCCCTTATCACAGAACATATTGTAAAATGAATACATATTTGATAGCTTCGAACTGAACCTGCTGGCAGCATTCCAAAAATCCAAAAAATGATTTCCAATGGTCCATATAAACCCACTTTATTCTTTTCCAACTAATGAAGTCCGAGCATTTTGCTGACTTTATTTTTCAGAATTCCTGCATAAACTTAAAAACAAACTACTTAGGAGTAAATCTCAAAAACAGAGTGCCGTTTTTTCACTTTATTTTATATATTTCTAAAATTGCTGACTGTGACTATCGAAGACACTACAGAATCTTGAATAACTTTCAGAAATTTCTCATTCCATGATTTCCACGATTAGCAAAGTCTTACATCTAAAATTCGCAATTAATTAAGATTAATGCTTTTGTGTACACGTGCTTTGAAAGTTTCAAATTCGTTAAAAATTTGTCTTTTTTTATAGGATCTGCAAAATTTCTGCTTTCCAACCATTTAAAGTTGTAGAGAATGCTATCAGTGCCTTGTTCTATTATGGCCGTTGGATGCTCAGACATCGTGGAATCATATTCTTCAGGATTCGAAAATATTTCATATTCTAAACTTTACTGAAATATGAAAATATTATTATTAAAAATGCAGATACCATGGGAAAGGCTGAAGTTCTGAGCTGTCTTAAGGATCTATGGTTGTGCTTACAGGAGCTCACAATGAATGAAAGCTGGATTCATTTAATTGTTTTCACTTAAATAAGGCTCCCTGTTCTTTGGCTTCGAAACAAATCGTAATATTTGAAGTTTGGCTACCACGAAAACTTGGCGTTTTTCAGTCTTATGACAAAGAAGCTTTCGTCTTGTAGCCAAAGTAGATAATAATGATAATGGCAAGTGTTTCTCATCTTGCATTAGTTCCAAGTTACTACCGCCGAGAACTTAACACTTTTCAAAATGCAACTACCCATCGAGAGAGCATAATTAATGACGGGTTGAAGGGCAGTTAAGCTACTAGTGAGCTAGTCAGTCCACCAGCCGGCTGATTGGCACGTTTGGGCCGTAGTTATTTTTTTTTTTTTTGTTAAGATATTTGCTTTTGTTGTTGTTGTTATTGTTGTTAGTTCAGTTTGAGTTTTTTGTATATATGCCTTATGCATTTTTATCACATGCTACGTTTTGGGCTTGCCAGACGCACAAAAGCAAATAAAAAAAAAAAAGAAAAACTTGTCAAAGGAATTAATTCCCAATTCATCAAGTTTCGGTCTAGGCACAAGAGAGTAGACTAGTCCGAACTCAGAGCAAAAGCTACTCCACGACGATGACGACGACGTTGAAAATAAAGTCAACTTGAAATGTGCCGACGTTGTTGTTGTTGCATGTTGTTGGTGTTGTTGTTGTTGTCTCCTACCCTACAAATGGCCAACTAGGGCCAGATACACTTGGTCTAGGCAGAGCACAGTGGATCGCTATGATTATGAGTAACAATTTTATTGAAGATGATTTAAAATTTCTAAATTTTTCTCTTGAGATAGCATATTTCTTCCTTAATTTTAAAACTTAAAAAAATAGCTAGTATGAAATTAAAAAAAATAAATGCAGTTCGCTCAGAAACTGAAATAAGAGTTAAGTTCATCAAGTTGTTCCAATCTTTAAATATTTCACGGTAAAAAACAAGCAGAAATTACAAAAAAAAAACGAATGGAGGAAACATTTTTGTTTAAAATTTAAAATAAAAAAAAATGACATATTAAAAAAATCTTAGTAAACAAAATCTTAAAAAATTTGAATAAAACATATATAAAAAATAATTTTGTTTTCTTAAAAAGTATACAGCATTTTTTTGTATCATAAAATTTGATTTATAAACTTAAAAAAGGGGCTTTAATTTTTTTAATTTAAAGTTTTACACGAAAAATTTATGATTATGTTTTGTTTCTTTGATTCAGCACTTCTTCTTTATCAGTCATTTTCTCTTTATACCTTCTGACTTTATTCAAGGATTCCAATGGATTTCGAATTCAGCAGATTGGTCTTTTTTTGTAAAAAAAAAATCATAAAATTGATAAATATTTGTAACGTTATTTATTTTATAGAAATTCATAAATTATATAAAAATAAAAATTTTGTTTAAAATTAAATAATTGAACTATTTTTTTAAATTAGTTTAATTTTAATAAAAAACAGTAATTTCAAATATGTTTCTTTTTCTAGAATTCATTTTATATCATCAAAAATATTAAAACAAAATGTTTAATTAATAAAATTATTTCAAAAAATATAAAACTTGTTTACATAATTTTTTTTATTTATAATTAACTTTACTGCCTACATAAAATTGTTTTAAATTAAAAAAAAGTATGTATTTTTAAAATTTGTTCATAAAAAAAAATTGTTCAGAATTAAAAAAATTTTAATTTATTTAAAGTTTTGCCTATAAAACAATTTGTTTCATATAAAAAATAAAATAAATGAAATATTTGAAAAAAATATTTGCAAATTTAAACATAAAATAAACAAAAAATGGTTACTTAAAAATGATTTTTTTTTCTTAAAAATAATTTCAACCTACTTTTTTACTGTAAATAAATATTTTTCAATAATTTTTTACTTTTGTTTAATGAAAAAAAAAACACATAGAACTTGCAACCAATAATTTTACTCGGATAATATCTTATACCCAATCGCATATATAAGAATAATTCCACAATCAAAGTCATTTGGCCCACTGTGCAGCGCCTACTCCAAAACCTAAGCCACTCCAATGGCTTGTTTCCCGTTGTTGTTGTTGTCAGTTTTCGACGTAGCCTCAGCCAGAGCTATCCGACCAAACCGAAAGCAGATGATGAAGCCCTCAAAGTCAACAACAACACCAACAACAACTCATGTCGTTGACGTTGCAGTCGGCGCATCGGTTTAGGCCTTTGAAAACTTTAAGCACACAGATACACCCAGAGTTACACACACACACACACACACAGATACACACCAACACACATGTAAAAAAACGACAGCTAGGCGACATGTGCTATGCATATTTTTATTTCTTTTCTTGTACAACTTTTTTTCCAACAAATATATATGTACTTATATATACATATATACATTTTTTGCCACTTTTTCTTTTTCGTTTGCATTTAAAGCGCAAATGTTCTCAAATTACCCATATGCAAAAAAAAAAAAAAAAAAACACCCGAGACAAGAGTAGAGGAGGAGCCGAAGTAGAGAAGTCTCTTTGAATCGTAGAGCGGAATTGGTAGCTGAGGGCTTGGGGGTATCCCTAGGGGGCTTTTGCACTTCCAGCAAATGGTCTTTGGTCGGCATCGCTTTGGCGCATTTCGGTTGCGCCTCATATTTCGTCTATGAAGGCTCCACGACTACAACTACGGCTCAAGATGTCAAGCGGTGAAAAGCCAAGCAACCAAGGCAACCAGAGCGCCAGTTCCGCTCAGCTTCTAGAATTTTGTGGTTAAGTTGGCATGTTGTCGTCGTCAACGTCTTTTTTCTACTTTTTTTTTGCATCTGCTTTTGAGGCTTAGGAGTAGAAAAAAAAATACAAACAGAAAGTTTCAGAAGACAATTGAAAGGTAAAAAACAGAGCAGCATTAAATTTCATAGCAGAACAGACTTGATTTTTGGGCCATAAAAAACTGGCAGTACAAACTTCAAGTTCAAGTTGCAATTGACTAAGAAAAAAAATATTGTATATGAAAAACCAACAATAATTTAAGCATAAGATATTGGATATCACTGAGTTTTTAAGAGATAATATTCAAATATTCGAAATTCTGAAACCCACTGCAGACCCACACTGCAGAGGATCTCCTTCTTAAACCTTTTAGTTTGAAATCGTGACATGCATCGCTTCCGAGAAAGAGTGAGTATAATTTTCTATTAAGAAATTTTAGCTAATTATGGTCCAGTAAGCTTAACTATTTTATTACAATGCTGAGGTTTTCTGATTCCGTAATTTTCGATAGAAAAATAAACTAAAGGTTCACATCAGCAGTTACTCAACCCAACTCAAGTTACTATTATAACATAATGCCATCGCTCATCTCTCATTAACATTTTATAAACCTAAAGTCGCAAATTCAAGAAGCAGTTAAAAATCTTGTGCTTTATATAAGTTGAAACTTAAACCATATGCGAATTACAAGCACTGACTTTATGTTAAGGTTAACCGGTAGACCAAAAACATTTCTTTCAAAATGTTTTTTTACAAGCAATAAAAAAATAAACAGCAAAACTTTAAAATAAACAAATTACATAATGCCAATAGGTATCTCTATAATAGGATTAAAGTTTTGATGGGAGAGTTTTAACCGAGGAAATTAGGTTGAAATACTCCAGTTATTTAACAGCAGAATTCACCGAAGGGAAGAAATATGAAAAGAACTTACAAAATGTTTGATTATTTAGCTACAAAGCAATGTCATAAACATAGAATAGGTCGAAGTTTAATTTATTTTTCAACTTCAAATAATTCTTACTCATTGTGACAATAACATGATATGTCATAGTTCTTTATAAAAAATAGCTATAAGGTTGTATAAAAAATCTCTTTTAATTGAAGACACAGTCTTTCCGATTCGGCAATAAACTATAGTTCCCTGTTCCCTTCGAGAAGCTATTAAGAGAGATAAATATATATATTTTCCGCCTTTAGACCAATGACCTTAATCAAGGGGAAGTTGTGGAAAAGTTGTGATTAGAAAAAAAATCGTTGGCGAACGACAATAATTTCAATCACTGAAGCTGCTAGGCAGTATTGTGCTTAGAACAATTTTAAACCAATAATTATCTGCAATAAATTCGAAATTCTTAGAAGTAATTGTTATTCAAAAACAATTTACAATATTTACTCTTGCATTTGTTCAACAATTCATTGTTTAATAGCTTAATCGCTTTGCTTCAAAGCAGTCGACTCATATCAATGGATAAAAACCCCCCCTAAACCAAAGAACCCCATAATCGCATTAAATGCATTTATTTTGTGCAAAAGTAAAATATATTATAAAGTCAGTTCAAAATGATTGTAATTGTGATGATATTTGCCATTAAGGGCGCACTGATTACTTTTTATATGTTTTTGATACTTAATTTATGCGCAATACAAACAGCTATACACATAGATACATGCACTCACAAAGATACATACACTCACACACGCACTCCCACAGTTACGCAGACATTCACAACATTTCGTCACAGTTTTTTTTTTGCAAAGTTTGTCAAACAGTCATTCACTCAGTCACTTCGTCATTTCGTATCTTTTGCTTTGACTGTGCGGGTGTGTGCTAGTGTGTGTATCTATGTGAGCACGCGTGTGTGTATCTGTGTTTGTTTTACTTGCCGCAAGTTAATTTTTTGTATGTGCTTTGTGTTTTATGTCCTAACCTACGACAACCGAATAATATTCGCTATTCGGCCAAGTTCAATGAACCGGCCTTTTGGTTGAATAAACTTCACGCACACACTCACACTTAACTCACACTTAACTCAACACACACATGACGCGTCGAAGCGCACAAAAAAGAAGTAAACAGAAGGCAAAAGCCAAAATGAGCGTAGACTTTTTGTGTATGCCCTTCTGTGTGTGCGTGTGTGTGTGTGTGCGAGTGTGTTGGAGTGTGTGAGTGTTTATTAATGCATCTGTATTGTGAGTGCGTTTGGGGGCGCGTTGTTGGCTACTTAAATGACATGCTCTGTGTACACCGAGAGAAATCACATACAGCTCTTCAAGCTTAGGTTTCAATCATATTTAGAGCAACACACGAGATTAAAAAGTTCTCTAAAAAGTTCACATAATCATAGAACAGAAATGTAATACAGTTGAGACAGTGCCCGACAATACAATACTCTGTACCTTAATTTTATTAAAAAAAAGTTCATTTCTATTTAGTTCAAAAATTATACAATTGTTTTCCTTATGCTTTTTTTTGTAGGAGTCCAAAAAAGCAGCAGTGAATGCGTCAAACATAGTCTCTGAACTCACATAGCCTTTCCTGCACAGTTCCTAGTGTGGACTCTGTCATCCAGAGCAACCTGCTGAAAGATGGGCTACTCAACCCCAGTGGGAAACCGAGTCCTCCCAAAAAAGGACACCTGTAGTTAACTCTTAACGTTTTTCAGGGGAAAAAAACGACCAAGAAAGTGAACTATCAAGATAGACTGGAGACTGAAGACGAGACATGGATTTACGCTTACGACCCGGAGACATCAATCGAGCAAATATCGTGCGTAAGGTCGCATTTCGAAAGACCGAATAAATCACGCCAAGATCCTTCGATTACCGTGGTGTAGTACACTTTGAATTCCTTCCAAATTAAGAAATATTATTTTAGTGATGAAAGGCCAGAGTTGAGTGATAACAGTTGGTTTTTGCATCATAATAATGCAACGTCACATACCACACTCGTATCGTTCCACATTTCCGAATTTCAATGTCCTCTATATAGGCGTGTGGAAAGCGATATGGCTAATTGGAACCCCAGATTTTAATCGTAAACCGCGAAAAGATATCGACATGATTCGATTAACCTCATACTCTAGTTTACCTTGCACCTGTACGTGCGCCAATACAAGGTGTAATGATAAGGTAAGGTCGCCGCTTCGAAAGGTCACTAATTGTACACAAAGCATTTCAATTTCAAGAGATCTCTAAGCCTAACTACGTCACAGCAAATGTTGCACTGACGATAAAAAGAGAGAAAAATGTAGCTCACATGGCATTACCTTATTACTACACCATGAGACGGTGAGATAATTCTGTATTTAGCAATACTAAAATTTCTTCTAAGATTTGAAAGCTTCATGGTGCAATAATGGAAGCTTTTATTCATAGTTGAATTATACTCTGCTTGTTGGTGCAAAAAAAAGCTTCAAAAGATTACCGAATCTCTATCAAATTTCGGCGCTACAAATAAAAACAATTGATGTTTTTATCTTATCAGAGTTAGCAATACGTATTTTGATTGGTTTGGCGCTCGTCCAATAGCGATAATGAAATTAAAATCAATCTATTTAGTGAAAAATTATAATTTATAGTTAAAAATTTGATAACAGATTGCCACGAGCAATGAGCAGAAATCGGAAATTAATATCGCAGAGCTTTAATTAATAGAAATTGTTTGCCGTAAAGTGTTATGCAAATGTATAATATGTACAGCCAGTCAGACTCGATTATTTTTGAGGAATTTAGCCTTTTTAATTTTCTTAATTTATTTTAATAATTGGCTTTTCCCATTTACAAAATAAACTACGTAATGAAGTATTCGCAACAAAGCTTTGCTTTCCGCCTTTTCTGACAGTGTATCCCCTTGCAAGTTGTGTAAATTGAATGTGTACATATGCATGTGTGAGTTGCTTTGGTCGTTGGGTCGGTCGTCTGCTTGCCAGTGCATTCTTTCATTTAATTCTTTTTTATTTTTATTTTTTGTATTTTTTTAAGCACGCATTTTGAGTTTTCCTTCGTTTTTTTATTGTAAACTCTTGCCATTTTGACTCTTCAATTTGTCTAATTTTCAATGACGTCGACTCCCCGACAGAATTGTCGCCCGACATTGGCGCAGCAGCTTCAACAGCATTAAGATCCAATGAAGTAAAAACAAATTAGTTTCGAACTGTTCCGATGCGAAGCCAGCAGCAAGCAAATTATCTGACGAAAAAAAAAAAAAATATTAATGGATATGGGATATGGTTGATGCTGGGTTCTAGTCTTCGGTTGTGCTACTGCGGCTGCTGCCGTTTCAACTCAAATGCAGCTCCACAAGCCAAATCGAATTTAGCAGCTGCTCGCTAAATAATTCAATAAATCGCACTCACACACCAACACGCACACATACATTGCAATACACAGATACCTTACAGTGAGTTTAGAAATTATTCGAATTCGAACTAAGCTTTGGTTGGCGCTTGATTCCAATTGATGAAGAAATGATCAAGAAACAACAAATCTTGAGTAGTGGTTCATCAGCTGAAACAAGATGATGAGCAAAACCTTTGAATATTTGTTGTTCAGGAAGGTAAATCTTAATAAACAACAAATCTTGAATAGAAAATTAATCAGTTGAAATAAGGTTAGCAAAATCTATTTTGTGTTCAGGAATCTAAATGTTGATATACTATTGTATATACAACTGCAGTTGAAACCAAGCAACTGGTGCAACTTGAATCTGCAACAATTCCTTAATAGTGCTGAATATTTTTGGTTATTCGCGAGAGACCTCAGCAAATAGCAATCAAAAACTCAGTGGGCCTCGGTAGCGCAGTAGTAGCGCCCTTGCCTCTAAAGGTCGAATGTCAACGGTTCGATTCCACCCTGCAGCCCTGGTGTATTCGCCTTGCACTGAAATAGACTATTAATTCATGACACCTCGACTATGAACTTAAGGTTCCTGTTTTCTTCGAGCAGCTATAAGTAGAGATATCTGCATGCTGCGCCTTTGAATCAATGACCATAGTGTCATTTTGGGCATTTGAAAGATCGTTATGTGTGCGTTTAATTACCACTGCCACTGTTGACGCTACAAAGCCAAGAACAGGGGCTGGGGACAAGTGTAAACCATGTGTCTGCTTAGCTCATATCAACAACACAGACACACAAATGAAATTTCATTTCGACGTGCAAAACGTCGATGGGGCAAATGTTTCCTAGCATTAAGGAACCCAACGAACGAATAAACCAACGAACCAACCAACCAATAGACCGTCCCCAATGAGCGACCAATCGACAAACCAAACTCAACCCAAAGTCAACGAAAATATCTGCAAGATATTAATAAAGCAAAGAAAGAAGAGAAAAAAAATTGCATATGAAATTTTAATATGCAAACGAGCAAGTGAAGAGCAAAACGCAAAAATACTCACACACACACACATGGAGGGGGGAGCATATGGACTTTGGAGAAGCCAAAAGTATCGAAGCATATAAATCGAATGTGCGCCGGCATTTGGGTTCATAAGCAATACATGGAGCGGGCCTTTGGGCGCGCACCAATAAATGCACATTAAGTGCGAGCACGGGTCTCAAATGGACAAGTGCCAAGTGTAACTGGTAGGAGTTGGAAAAGGTGGCATGGCAGATGTGCAGAAGACAGCCAAAGTGGCAAATAAGGTTTCCCAAGCGTTTTATTTTTCAGAATCTAACAGAAAACAATTTCTGGAACACCCTTATTGAAGGTTTTATCTATTGCTAAAATCTACAAATCGTATTATTTGCGCTGGTTTTGGTACTTCTCAAAGTGGAAGGAAACTGTAACGAGAACGTAAGGAGTTCCAAACGAAGAGGCTCTCTATAATTGCGGGTAGATCTATTCCTGAAATCTAGAAGTCGTTATACTTGTTATTGATTTTTTCTCAACGTGGAAAAAAGCTGTGGAACTGTGGAAGATTTGGATGGAACTACGCCTAAAAGCTGGAAATTGAATTATTGGCCTCGTTATTGGTACTTCTGATAGTGGCAGGAAACTATGGAACGAAAGGCTTCGAACGAAGAGGATCTCTATAATTGCGCTGCAAATTTCGGATGGATCTATCGCCAAAATCTGGATATCGTATGATTTTCGTCGTTATTGGTACTTCTGAAAATAGGAGGAAACTGTGGAAAGTTTCAAATGAAGAGGCTGTCTATAACTGCGCTGCATTTCTCGGATGGATCATCTGAATGATGCTTTGTGATCAAACTCCAACCACATCTTTTCCAATATTCAACAAAATTTTCTTATATTAGCAAAGGCAGTTGAAGTTAAGTTGCCAAGTTATGGTTCTATGGTTAATATATTCTTCATACCTTACCAGTATAAGTCAGGCCCGAGGCCTATAGAGTTTTTTCATGCGTTACGAACTTCTTAATTAAGCAAACAATTCGTTAGATATAGTTCTGGAATATATAGAATATAGAAATTTATTTAAGTGAAGCTCAGATATCATAATTTGGATAATTACTGGATCAAGCGACAACTTGCTTCAGAAAATATATTTTGTTTTACTAACGCAAAATACCTTTTGTTCTAAGAATACCTTTTGTCTTAAGATCTTCAAAATCCAATACGAAATATTTTTGAAGAATAAGCCAATTAGCATATTTTCCCTTTCTTAAAGTTGCAAATCAATTACCAAATTGCCCCACCCAATTTAAAAGATTTTTCGTAAGTTTTATAATATATTTGCTAATTATTTAATATTTGGTTGTTGTATACAGAAACTTTTTATAGGCACTATATAAACTTCCATCAGCCGTCAAAGGCAATTAGCTCAAAGTCTTGTAAAAGTCCACGTTTACATGAGGTCCTAAGGAACAAAAAATCAATATTACTGCAATACTTTGAAGCGATATGAAATTTGTATACTTACAGCAACGCTGCCACCAAGTGCGATTCCGGTCTTGATGTCATCCCAGACCTTCTTGCCGACATGGTGATGGTGCTTCTGAGCTTCGATCTCAACATTGACGGGCTCGGGCTTCACATACTCATCCTCAATCTCGAACATATCCTAGAAGCATATAGAAGCATGTTAGCCCCTTAGTTGTATAAGATGTTCAACTATTAACTTACAGCAACGCTGCCGCCGAGCTCAATTCCGGTCTTGACACCATCCCAGATCTTCTTGCCAACATCGGAGTGGTGGTGCTTCTTCTGGGCCTCGAATTCAACATCCTCAGCGCTCATCATATCCTAAAATTAAATTTATAGTTAGTAATGTCAAGGCTTCGAACGATGTCGATATTAGGACTTACGGCAATGCTGCCTCCAAGAGTGATTCCGGTCTTGATACCATCCCAGATCTTCTTGCCAACATCGGAGTGGTGGTGGTGCTTCTTCTGGGCCTCGAATTCAACATCCTCAGCGCTCATCATATCCTATAATTAAATTTATAGTTAGTAATGTCAAGGCTTCGAACGATGTCGATATTAGGACTTACGGCAATGCTGCCTCCAAGAGTGATTCCGGTCTTGATACCATCCCAGATCTTCTTGCCAACATCGGAGTGGTGGTGGTGCTTCTTCTGGGCCTCGAATTCAACATCCTCAGCGCTCATCATATCCTGCAATTAAATTTCTAGTTAGTAATGTCAAGACTTCGAACGATGTCGATATTAGGACTTACGGCAATGCTGCCTCCAAGAGTGATTCCGGTCTTGATACCATCCCAGATCTTCTTGCCAACATCGGAGTGGTGATGGTGCTTCTTCTGGGCCTCGAATTCAACATCCTCAGCGCTCATCATATCCTAAAATTAAATTTATAGTTAGTAATGTCAAGACTTCGAACGATTTCGATATTAGGACTTACGGCAATGCTGCCTCCAAGAGTGATTCCGGTCTTGATACCATCCCAGATCTTCTTGCCAACATCGGAGTGGTGATGGTGCTTCTTCTGGGCCTCGAATTCAACATCCTCAGCGCTCATCATATCCTGCAATTAAATTTCTAGTTAGTAATGTCAAGACTTCGAACGATGTCGATATTGGGACTTACGGCAATGCTGCCTCCAAGAGTGATTCCGGTCTTGATACCATCCCAGATCTTCTTGCCAACATCGGAGTGGTGGTGCTTCTTCTGGGCCTCGAATTCAACATCCTCAGCGCTCATCATATCCTATAATTAAATTTTTTGTTAGTAATGTCAAGGCTTCGAACGATGACGATATTTGGACTTACGGCAATGCTGCCACCAAGAGTGATTCCTGTCTTGATACCATCCCAGATCTTCTTGCCAACATCGGAGTGGTGGTGCTTCTTCTGGGCTTCGATTTCAACATCCTCAGCGTCGAACATATCCTAAATAAACATTTGGAAAAATTCAATCCTACGTTTTGGGGCACTTCTAAGCTTTAACTCACAGCAACACTGCCGCCGAGCTCAATTCCGGTCTTGACACCATCCCAGATCTTCTTGCCAACATCGGAGTGGTGGTGCTTCTTCTGGGCTTCGATTTCAACATCCTCAGCGTCGAACATATCCTAAATAAACATTTGGAAAAATTCAATCCTACGTTTTCGGGGACTTCTAAGCTTTAACTCACAGCAACACTGCCGCCGAGCTCAATTCCGGTCTTGACACCATCCCAGATCTTCTTGCCAACATCAGAGTGGTGGTGCTTCTTCTGGGCTTCGATTTCAACATCACGGGGCTCAGGCTTGACATAGTCGTCCTCAATTTCGAACTTATCGGCGATGCTCTAAAAAGGAACAGCAGGACATTATTATAAAATAAAAGTATTATAGCTTTTAAATATAATACTTACACCAACACTGCCAGCGAGTCCTACTCCGGTCTTGATGCCATCCCAGATCTTCTTGCCCACATCATGATGATGGTGCTGGGCTTCGAAGTCAATGGTTCTTGCACTGGCTAGAACCAATGCGAAGGCCAAAAAGGCGAAAAGTTTCAACGCTTGCATAATGTTTGGATTTACTTTTACAAGTACTGACTAACTGAATTCGGCACCGTCTTATATACCCAAAAGTTTGGCAAACTTATCTTATAAAGTCAGTATTATCTGATTTTTAGGCGCAATATTTGGTAGCCATTGTGATATTATGTGATTTGAGTGCAGAGATAGGTTGAAGAAATATGTTGTGGCTAACACTTGAAGCACGTACGGCACCAAGACTTTTTATCAGAATAATCAGGGAATCGAACTTTATGAAGTTGGTTGTGAAAAATTTGTATAACAAAGGTATTCTAGCTCTTTGCTTTGGTCATGGTACCGTAGGACGGGTTGGAAATTGTATTGGATGTGAAAGTTCCTCTAGCTGTTTGTTTGCCAGGTATATCCGCCTAAAACTCTTTAAAAGCTTGAATAATCGAAGGGCTTTAGTGATCAGTTAATTCTGGATTGCACTTTATTCTATTGCATCGTAATACATGTAACGTAAGATTAATCTTAAACAGTCTAACTTATGTATATATTTGAGTTGGTTTGGGTACTTCTTGACGCAGAAGGAAACTGTTAAGTTAATCGTAACGAAGGGGCTCTTAATAATTACGGGTAGATCTATTCCTAAAATCCAGAAATCGAAATATTTGGCTCGTTTTTGTTTTTTATTTTTGCAGTAAAATGAAACTGTGGAACTTAAGAAGATTTAAACGAAGAATTATTTCAATAACTGCGCTGCAACTTTTATTTACCTAAAGTCTACAAATTGAATTATTGGTGTCGTTACTACGAACGGATCAACCGAAAGCATCAAACAATTCTATTGACGCTTAGTGAGCAAACTACAACAAAGTCTTTTCCAATATTCAAAGAAATCTTTATATATTAAGTAAGGCTGTTAAAGTTCAGTTGCCAAAAATGCCGGCTTACGACTGTAGGGTTACTATATCCTTATAAATCAGACCCAAGGCCTACAGAGTCTTTAAATGCCTTACAAACTTCTTAAGTAAGAAGCTAATTCATTAGGTATAGTTTAAAAATTCCTTAAAATATGTATGAATCCCAATTTATTCAAGTTTAGAAATTCAGTTATTTGATGATCAGATATTACAATTTGGATTATTACTGTATCATGATTGAGAAAATTTATTTGGTTTCCCTAAAACAAAAAAATGCTAAAAAAAACTAATTAGCATATTTTCCCTTTCTTAAAGTTGCAAATCAATTACCAAATTGCCCCACCCAATTTAAAAGATTTTTCGTAAGTTTTATAATATATTTGCTAATTATTTAATATTTGGTTGTTGTATACAGAAACTTTTTATAGGCACTATATAAACTTCCATCAGCCGTCAAAGGCAATTAGCTCAAAGTCTTGTAAAAGTCCACGTTTACATGAGGTCCTAAGGAACAAAAAATCAATATTACTGCAATACTTTGAAGCGATATGAAATTCTTATACTTACAGCAACGCTGCCACCAAGTGCGATTCCGGTCTTGATGTCATCCCAGACCTTCTTGCCGACATGGTGATGGTGCTTCTGAGCTTCGATCTCAACATTAACGGGCTCGGGCTTCACATACTCATCCTCAATCTCGAACATATCCTAGAAGCATATATAAGCATGTTAGCCCCTTAGTTGTATAAGATGTTCAACTATTAACTTACAGCAACGCTGCCGCCGAGCTCAATTCCGGTCTTGACACCATCCCAGATCTTCTTGCCAACATCGGAGTGGTGGTGCTTCTTCTGGGCCTCGAATTCAACATCCTCAGCGCTCATCATATCCTATAATTAAATTTTTTTTGTTAGTAATGTCAAGACTTCGAGCGTTGTCGATGTTAGGACTTACGGCAATGCTGCCTCCAAGAGTGATTCCGGTCTTGATACCATCCCAGATCTTCTTGCCAACATCGGAGTGGTGGTGGTGCTTCTTCTGGGCCTCGAATTCAACATCCTCAGCGCTCATCATATCCTGCAATAAAATTTCTAGTTAGTAATGTCAAGACTTCGAACGATGTCGATATTAGGACTTACGGCAATGCTGCCTCCAAGAGTGATTCCGGTCTTGATACCATCCCAGATCTTCTTGCCAACATCGGAGTGGTGGTGGTGCTTCTTCTGGGCCTCGAATTCAACATCCTCAGCGCTCATCATATCCTATAATTACATTTTTTTTGTTAGTAATGTCAATACTTCGAACGATGTCGTTATTTGGACTTACGGCAATGCTGCCTCCAAGAGTGATTCCGGTCTTGATACCATCCCAGATCTTCTTGCCAACATCGGAGTGGTGGTGGTGCTTCTTCTGGGCCTCGAATTCAACATCCTCAGCGCTCATCATATCCTGCAATTAAATTTCTAGTTAGTAATGTCAAGACTTCGAACGATGTCGATATTGGGACTTACGGCAATGCTGCCTCCAAGAGTGATTCCGGTCTTGATACCATCCCAGATCTTCTTGCCAACATCGGAGTGGTGATGGTGCTTCTTCTGGGCCTCGAATTCAACATCCTCAGCGCTCATCATATCCTAAAATTAAATTTCTAGTTAGTAATGTCAATACTTCGAACGATGTCGTTATTTGGACTTACGGCAATGCTGCCACCAAGAGTGATTCCGGTCTTGATACCATCCCAGATCTTCTTGCCAACATCGGAGTGGTGGTGCTTCTTCTGGGCTTCGAATTCAACATCCTCAGCGCTCATCATATCCTATAATCAAATTTATAATTAGAAATTTCAAGACTTCGAACGATGTCGATATTTGGACTTACGGCAATGCTGCCTCCAAGAGTGATTCCGGTCTTGATACCATCCCAGATCTTCTTGCCAACATCGGAGTGGTGGTGGTGCTTCTTCTGGGCCTCGAATTCAACATCCTCAGCGCTCATCATATCCTATAATCAAATTTATAATTAGAAATTTCAAGACTTCGAACGATGTCGATATTTGGACTTACGGCAATGCTGCCACCAAGAGTGATTCCGGTCTTGATACCATCCCAGATCTTCTTGCCAACATCGGAGTGGTGGTGGTGCTTCTTCTGGGCCTCGAATTCAACATCCTCAGCGCTCATCATATCCTATAATTAAATTTTTTGTTAGTAATTTCAAGGCTTCGAACGATGACGATATTTGGACTTACGGCAATGCTGCCTCCAAGAGTGATTCCGGTCTTGATACCATCCCAGATCTTCTTGCCAACATCGGAGTGGTGGTGCTTCTTCTGGGCTTCGATTTCAACATCCTCAGCGTCGAACATATCCTAAATAAACATTTGGAAAAATTCAATCCTACGTTTTGGGGCACTTCTAAGCTTTAACTCACAGCAACACTGCCGCCGAGCTCAATTCCGGTCTTGACACCATCCCAGATCTTCTTGCCAACATCAGAGTGGTGGTGCTTCTTCTGGGCTTCGATTTCAACATCACGGGGCTCAGGCTTGACATAGTCGTCCTCAATTTCGAACTTATCGGCGATGCTCTAAAAAGGAACAGCAGGACATTATTATAAAATAAAAGTATTATAGCTTTTAAATATAATACTTACACCAACACTGCCAGCGAGTCCTACTCCGGTCTTGATGCCATCCCAGATCTTCTTGCCCACATCATGATGATGGTGCTGGGCTTCGAAGTCAATGGTTCTTGCACTGGCTAGAACCAATGCGAAGGCCAAAAAGGCGAAAAGTTTCAACGCTTGCATAATGTTTGGATTTACTTTTACAAGTACTGACTAACTGAATTCGGCACCGTCTTATATACCCAAAAGTTTGGCAAACTTATCTTATAAAGTCAGTATTATCTGATTTTTAGGCGCAATATTTGGTAGCCATTGTGATATTATGTGATTTGAGTGCAGAGATAGGTTGAAGAAATATGTTGTGGCTAACACTTGAAGCACGTACGGCACCAAGACTTTTTATCAGAATAATCAGGGAATCGAACTTTATGAAGTTCGATGTGAAAAATTTGTATGACAAACGTATTCTAGTTCTTTGCTTTGGTCATGGTACCGTAGTACGGGTTGAAAATTGGATTGGATGTGAAAGTTCCTCTAGCTGTTTGTTTGCCAGGTATATCCGCCTTTAAGAGCTTGAATAATCGAAGGGCTTTAGTGATCAGTTAATTCTGGATTGCACTTTATTCTATTGCATCGTAATACATGTAACGTAAGATTAATCTTAAACAGTCTAACTTATGTATATATTTGAGTTGGTTTGGGTACTTCTTGAAGTAGAAGGAAACTGTTAAGTTTAACGTAAGATCTATCTAACGATCTAACGGTAGATCTATTCCTAAAATCCAGAAATCGAAATATTTGGCTCGTTTTTGTTTTTTATTTTTGCAGTAAAATGAAACTGTGGAACTTAAGAAGATTTAAACGAAGAATTATTTCAATAACTGCGCTGCAACTTTTATTTACCTAAAGTCTACAAATTGAATTATTGGTGTCGTTACTACGAACGGATCAACCGAAAGCATCAAACAATTCTATTGACGCTTAGTGAGCAAACTACAACAAAGTCTTTTCCAATATTCAAAGAAATCTTTATATATTAAGTAAGGCTGTTAAAGTTCAGTTGCCAAAAATGCCGGCTTACGACTGTAGGGTTACTATATCCTTATAAATCAGACCCAAGGCCTACAGAGTCTTTAAATGCCTTACAAACTTCTTAAGTAAGAAGCTAATTCATTAGGTATAGTTTAAAAATTCCTTAAAATATGTATGAATCCCAATTTATTCAAGTTTAGAAATTCAGTTATTTGATGATCAGATATTACAATTTGGATTATTACTGTATCATGATTGAGAAAATTTATTTGGTTTCCCTAAAACAAAAAAATGCTAAAAAAAACTAATTAGCATATTTTCCCTTTCTTAAAGTTGCAAATCAATTACCAAATTGCCCCACCCAATTTAAAAGATTTTTCGTAAGTTTTATAATATATTTGCTAATTATTTAATATTTGGTTGTTGTATACAGAAACTTTTTATAGGCACTATATAAACTTCCATCAGCCGTCAAAGGCAATTAGCTCAAAGTCTTGTAAAAGTCCACGTTTACATGAGGTCCTAAGGAACAAAAAATCAATATTACTGAAATTCTTTGAAGCGATATGAAATTTTTATACTTACAGCAACGCTGCCACCAAGTGCGATTCCGGTCTTAATGTCATCCCAGACCTTCTTGCCGACATGGTGATGGTGCTTCTGAGCTTCGATCTCAACATTGACGGGCTCGGGCTTCACATACTCATCCTCAATCTCGAACATATCCTAGAAGCATATATAAGCATGTTAGCCCCTTAGTTGTATAAGATGTTCAACTATTAACTTACAGCAACGCTGCCGCCGAGCTCAATTCCGGTCTTGACACCATCCCAGATCTTCTTGCCAACATCGGAGTGGTGGTGCTTCTTCTGGGCCTCGAATTCAACATCCTCAGCGCTCATCATATCCTATAATTAAATTTATAGTTAGTAATGTCAAGGCTTCGAACGATGTCGATATTAGGACTTACGGCAATGCTGCCTCCAAGAGTGATTCCGGTCTTGATACCATCCCAGATCTTCTTGCCAACATCGGAGTGGTGGTGCTTCTTCTGGGCCTCGAATTCAACATCCTCAGCGCTCATCATATCCTGCAATAAAATTTATAGTTAGTAATGTCAAGACTTCGAACGATGTCGATATTAGGACTTACGGCAATGCTGCCTCCAAGAGTGATTCCGGTCTTGATACCATCCCAGATCTTCTTGCCAACATCGGAGTGGTGGTGCTTCTTCTGGGCCTCGAATTCAACATCCTCAGCGCTCATCATATCCTATAATTAAATTTTTTGTTAGTAATGTCAAGGCTTCGAACGATGTCGATATTAGGACTTACGGCAATGCTGCCTCCAAGAGTGATTCCGGTCTTGATACCATCCCAGATCTTCTTGCCAACATCGGAGTGGTGGTGGTGCTTCTTCTGGGCCTCGAATTCAACATCCTCAGCGCTCATCATATCCTATAATTAAATTTATAGTTAGTAATGTCAAGGCTTCGAACGATGTCGATATTAGGACTTACGGCAATGCTGCCTCCAAGAGTGATTCCGGTCTTGATACCATCCCAGATCTTCTTGCCAACATCGGAGTGGTGGTGCTTCTTCTGGGCCTCGAATTCAACATCCTCAGCGCTCATCATATCCTATAATTAAATTTATAGTTAGTAATGTCAAGGCTTCGAACGATGTCGATATTGGGACTTACGGCAATGCTGCCTCCAAGAGTGATTCCGGTCTTGATACCATCCCAGATCTTCTTGCCAACATCGGAGTGGTGGTGGTGCTTCTTCTGGGCCTCGAATTCAACATCCTCAGCGCTCATCATATCCTATAATTAAATTTATAATTAGAAATTTCAAGACTTCGAACGATGTCGATATTTGGACTTACGGCAATGCTGCCTCCAAGAGTGATTCCGGTCTTGATACCATCCCAGATCTTCTTGCCAACATCGGAGTGGTGGTGGTGCTTCTTCTGGGCCTCGAATTCAACATCCTCAGCGCTCATCATATCCTATAATTAAATTTTTTGTTAGTAATTTCAAGGCTTCGAACGATGACGATATTTGGACTTACGGCAATGCTGCCTCCAAGAGTGATTCCGGTCTTGATACCATCCCAGATCTTCTTGCCAACATCGGAGTGGTGGTGCTTCTTCTGGGCTTCGATTTCAACATCCTCAGCGTCGAACATATCCTAAATAAACATTTGGAAAAATTCAATCCTACGTTTTGGGGCACTTCTAAGCTTTAACTCACAGCAACACTGCCGCCGAGCTCAATTCCGGTCTTGACACCATCCCAGATCTTCTTGCCAACATCGGAGTGGTGGTGCTTCTTCTGGGCTTCGATTTCAACATCCTCAGCGTCGAACATATCCTAAATAAACATTTGGAAAAATTCAATCCTACGTTTTGGGGCACTTCTAAGCTTTAACTCACAGCAACACTGCCGCCGAGCTCAATTCCGGTCTTGACACCATCCCAGATCTTCTTGCCAACATCAGAGTGGTGGTGCTTCTTCTGGGCTTCGATTTCAACATCACGGGGCTCAGGCTTGACATAGTCGTCCTCAATTTCGAACTTATCGGCGATGCTCTAAAAAGGAACAGCAGGACATTATTATAAAATAAAAGTATTATAGCTTTTAAATATAATACTTACACCAACACTGCCAGCGAGTCCTACTCCGGTCTTGATGCCATCCCAGATCTTCTTGCCCACATCATGATGATGGTGCTGGGCTTCGAAGTCAATGGTTCTTGCACTGGCTAGAACCAATGCGAAGGCCAAAAAGGCGAAAAGTTTCAACGCTTGCATAATGTTTGGATTTACTTTTACAAGTACTGACTAACTGAATTCGGCACCGTCTTATATACCCAAAAGTTTGGCAAACTTATCTTATAAAGTCAGTATTATCTGATTTTTAGGCGCAATATTTGGTAGCCATTGTGATATTATGTGATTTGAGTGCAGAGATAGGTTGAAGAAATATGTTGTGGCTAACACTTGAAGCACGTACGGCACCAAGACTTTTTATCAGAATAATCAGGGAATCGAACTTTATGAAGTTCGATGTGAAAAATTTGTATAACAAAGGAATTCTAGCTCTTTGCTTTGGTCATGGTACCGTAGGACGGGTTGGAAATTGTATTGGATGTGAAAGTTCCTCTAGCTGTTTGTTTGCCAGGTATATCCGCCTAGAACTCTTTAAGAGCTTGAATAATCGAAGAGCTTTAGTGATCAGTTAATTCTGGATTGCACTTTATTGTCAGGGAATCGAACTTTATGAAGTTGGTTGTGAAAAATTTGTATAACAAAGGTATTCTAGCTCTTTGCTTTGGTCATGGTACCGTAGGACGGGTTGGAAATTGTATTGGATGTGAAAGTTCCTCTAGCTGTTTGTTTGCCAGGTATATCCGCCTAAAACTCTTTAAAAGCTTGAATAATCGAAGGGCTTTAGTGATCAGTTAATTCTGGATTGCACTTTATTCTATCGTAATAGATGAAGCGTAAGATAAATCTTAAACAGTCGACATTATGTATCTCAAAGATAATGGTAATAGAATATTGAAAAATATAGGTCGGAGTTTCCTCATCTGCAGAAGACAGCAATGTTAAGCTAGTATGATGGACAGATTCCCTTAAAAGTCTACAAAACATGGCAGATGACTCCCCTTTTAATTGCACTGCTCAGTAGTTCATTCCCTTTTCAGTTACAACTCACTTTCAAAATGTTTCTACAAATAAAATTTTCCCCTGATATTGAAAATTTCACTTAACTAACTTTCTATAATTAAAATTAATATATCAATCTGATTATTCTAAAATTTTCAAAACTTTAATTAAATTTTATTCAAAAAACACTATTACGAAATCGACCCAAAACGGCCATTCTACTGCAATCTTTGGTGATTTGTAGAAAATCAAATTATACTCAAAACTTTTACCATTTATTAATATTATAGAGTGGTCGATACGATAAATTTTTCATTTATATTTATTTGAAATCATTAAATCGAGTGACCACTGTTCAGTCGGTAAAGATTAAAGTGTATATTAAAGTTAGAGTATTTCGATTATGACCAGCCCACTTTTTTGTATTATTTTGTGCTTATTATCTTCGTTATTATTATGCTGCCTATAGTTTCAAATCACGGATGTCGCACTTGACTTGTCTAGGTAAACTGATTATCTGACGGAAACATATTTTGAGTACTTTAATTGTGACATTATAAATATAGAAATACCCCAAAGGCATCGATGAACCTTTGATCGAATCAATAAGCGTTGGAAAACCTTAACTAATCTGAATAGTAGGCGTGATATAAGTATAATGTTTGTATGGGTATTAGGAATTACCCTTCGGCTTGTTCAACTCTATAACTTTGCAAATAACCAAATATTGCGAAGATTGTTTTACTAAATAAACAAAGTAATAATCGACGAAGTAATTGACATATCACGAAACTTTCAAAAGTGCAATCTGATAAGCTCTTATGCGTGAAAGGAAATTGACTGATTGGCAAGTTGACTGACTTCAAGATCGACAGACATTTTAAATGTTAGTTACTTTGGATTTTGGGGAAGTGAGGAAAAACTCTTGTTGATAGATGCAATGCTTGCACTGAAAGAAAGCGTGGGAAGTATACTAGGCAGATTGTAAAGTCCTGAGCTTTTGTTCTTCAACAAAATTTCCGTTTCGGCAATGTCTTCTTCGTTGAAGTGGAAGCGCTTACCAGCGAGCCATCTTTTCAGGTTTGAGAAAAGGTAGTGGCTCCCTGTATATGTAAAGCCCGTTACTCTTCAACCTGGCTAGTATGTTAAAGTTGTCGCAAAAGATATCTTGATTTCTGCAAATCTAAGTTTTGAAATTCTTGGAGTTTGCTCTATAAAATCCATCATTCACATAAACAAGTTGTTAAGTTAAAACAAGTAATAATGAATGAAGATCTACATCCATTTAGAAGTAGGATGTGGTTCGATTTTCTTTACCACAGTGTACCGCTGGAACTATAATAGGGCCCAGTTTAATAATTCCTGGAAATACTACAAAATAAAATGCCCAGCATAGCCAAACAAAGTTCTGCTGAACGTTACCTATTTGATATCCTATTTAGATCCAAGACTGTTGGGGCATAATAGACCCTTGGGGTCGCAGTGCTGAAAAGCGTAGGTCCATGCTTGTTCATACGTTACATTAGATTCAATACTACATCCAACAATACTTTTATTTCGCGTCTTCTAACACCATTGAAAGATCTCACCAAAAGTCTGTGTACTAATAGCAGCGGTATTAGGGTAAATTTCCCTTATTTTGGGCTCAGCTCTGTAACATTTATAATGAATGAAAAGGGTGAATGTTCTGAAGCTAACAGCCTATAGTCACCATGCAAAATTTTTAACCAAAATACCGATTATGTCTCGAGTTGTGAATAGCCAAAAGTAGAATTTTTCTGTTTTTAGACTTTTGTTTGACAAATCCTAAAAGAATAAAGATTCCGATATAAATTTATTTTATTAACAATTTTATTTCACTTGCGCTGAATATAATAACTTTTACGATTTCCTTTCTTTAAAACAGTCTTTTCAACTCATCTCTATTTTTACCTTAACTCATCAACGCCAAATCGAGCATCGTTGACCTATAACGAACTATGAAACCCCAACTTGCTGAAAGCTGATCTATTGCCTTCTTTGTTAATAAATGTTTAAACCTTACTTTCTGTTTTCATCTTTCACATTGTATCTTCAAGTTCCTAGCCAGCCCCAAGTGTGAGACAGCGCAGCTCTATAAAAAAATCACCCATCAGGCTAGCGATACGCATGTGTTCTATATTATATTTTCCTCGTTATTATTTAATATTTCTTAATTTTATAAAAAAAACTAGGCTTAGCTGTACTCCTAAACTAATAATAAATAAGTTGACCAATGGAGTGGGAACACTCCCACACTCCACACAATGGTTCATCCGCCATACTATGCTCTAGTCCCCATTTTGAAATTTTGGACTCCATTTTGTTAAAACTCATCAATATTTTTATTTAAAGCTTGCAAACAATGCATTTTTTTTATCATATTTCTCTTGGGAAATAAGCTTTTTCTAACGTACAATAATGATGTAGACTGCCAAATCATAACTGGAAAATTGCGTTTTCATCCATATATGATTAAGTACAAGTTTCTTTTAAAAATGTTTCGAATACACTCAATAATGAGGCACAAACTTCTGGGGATTAACCTAACTGTGGGCGTCCAATATTGTATGCAAAAACAATCTACTGATAAGCATGGTCCAGGAACTATATGAACTCTCTGAATAAACTTCACAATGCATGGCAAACTTTTGATAATACCTCCTACCCCACGTTTCCTGGTAACGATAAGCCCAGCATCATGCCAGACCACACACAGTGCAACAGTTGAATAATCCGGCACGTAGTCCAAATGAGTCACCATGCCAGCATGGCAGGCACACACAACACTCACACACACAACACACATTACGTAGACGCAACATTTGGCAAAACGGCGGCATGCCAAAAATACTATCATGTTGCAGCATCAAGAGGCAACAGCAGGCTGACTTGTTGTCCAACAGTCTTTGGCTCGATGCCTGCTGCCACAGTTTTCCCAATGTCAATGCCAATGCTGTAAGTGGAAAATGCGTGGAGGATGCAACAGCAAACAAACACACACTCTGTGGCACACACTACATATATAAGTGTTGGTGTTTGTTTTTGTGTGTTAGTGTGTGTGTGTGTGTGTGTTATGTGGCAGCGCCCCAATGCCACAGATGTAGCCAGCGGCATCAAACCATGGATGGGGCACATTGTGCCAAAAATAACAACGGATAGGTCCACTCAGCCAGACACGATGCATGCAACCAGAAGTAGAGAGAGAGAGCGGAAGGGGCATGCATATGCTGCTGCATTAAACGGCTGGTTTTGGGTGTTGTTTTGTGATACCCTGCAGGCAAAGGGTATACCAAAAGTTTGCTAAAATTTGTAATTCCTGAGGTAAAGTGGGTTATATTTGTTGTTTCTGATCAGAGTCATATTGGGAGGAATCCCTCGGCAGCTTATAAAATCGCCGATATTTGTTTGCTCAGTTGTTTTCTGGATCGATATAGTCTTGAAGCTAATCCAATCAATGTTTGAAGAAATTTTCAGACAATGCACAATTTTGCTGAGCCTTATCTTCATTATTGGCATAAAGGAGAACTTTTAATGAGAACCTTTCGTTGGAACGACGCACTAATGGCTAAAAACGACACAGTTATATATCAATGACATCGGAATCAGTTGGGCCCATTTTATGGTTCAGATGTTTCCCGGCTCGACATCATCTTGAAGATAATTCATTGGCATTTTCAGCCAAATGAATTGTTTTGGTAAACCCCTCTATTATTGGCATAAAAACTAGAAACTTTGAATGGGAATCTTTCGTAGCAACAACCCGCTAAAGTCAGTTGAATCCATTCCAATTGAGCATCTATACTACTAGGCCCAATTATATATCAATGATATCGGATCCAGTTGACTCTATTTTGAATATGCTCTATATACTCTATCTATCTATTTGGACATTTCTTGAATACACTTTCTTCTGGAGATATTCATTATTCATTAGAAAGTACTAGACCACCATCCTTTTACTCTTAATTTTGAGATTTTTTATCAGTTCCCCAGAAAACGAATTTACCGTATTTTTGTAAGCTTAACTACAACTTTCAGTTCAGGGATTTTCATTACAAAGTGGATTCACTTTGCAGCTGGATCTTTGGCTATAAGCCAAGACTTTTGGGCCTTCCAGAGTAGGCCTACCCATAATTGTTGAAAATTTAAGCAGATTTGTTGAACTCTCTTCTGGAGATTTAAATATATCATTAGAACGTACTGGACCACCATATTTAGATTGAGATTTTATGTCGCTTCTCCAGAAATCGAATGAACCCATTGCAGTCTTTTTGTTAGCTTAGCCACGACTTTTAGTTCCAGGATTTTTTATATGTTTCATCTCAAAGTGGATTTAGTCCACAGATGTGTATTTGGCTATAAGCCGTATGCCAAGATTTCTTAGCAGTGGCATTTCAGCGTAGGCTCTGCCCATTATTGTTCAAAATGTAAGTACTCTGGCATAGACATATCATTTGCGATAACCTTTTTATGGTTTAAATTTTGCAAAAATAATGATTCTCGAAATATCAGGACTAACCTAAATCCCAAGAAGAGCTTCCCGAACACTGTTCACACTGTTTTATTGTATGTTCACAGTGTATTGCGTAGTCGGAATAGTCAAGAATTTCAAATGCTCCACTGGTGCTTCTCGTTTTTGTGTGTTTGACCAAAAAGTGCAACTAACCGAGGCAAAGGTCGCGCCGGGCTTAATACTGGCCAAGAGCAACGAGACCGAGTTTCATTTCATTAGCCAGCCAGACATGATGCAAATGTGCCGCAGTTGTTGCCCCTTTTGATGCCACTGTGGAGGATGCGCCTCCAAGTTGAGTATGGCTTGAAAGCGAAAGCCTCGAGTTTTATAGTGTGGGTTGTTCTTTCATCGTTTACTCCAGTGAGCTGCTCCACGCTCTTGGTCGTGGACAAGCTGCGTGCGCTGTAATCATATAATCGTTTTGCAGTTATTGTTGTTTTTGTTGCGGGTTTTGTGGAAAACGAGGATATCATGGTTGTTGTCGTTGTTGTTGTTGTTATTATTGTCAACGCTTATGTTGGCCTGGTTATGCAGAAAGTGGCTAACTTCAATTAGGCTTTTGTAGGCTACTGAATGGATATGGCCATTTGGTGGATTTGGTTGGGCGCCTTTTAATGAACACAATCAAGTTGTCAACACAAATTGTAATGAGGAATTTGACAGCTGTCAGGGAATATGAAAGCAGGCTTTTTTAAATAGGCTGAGAGGATATGGGAACGAGGTCAGAGCAGCAGGACTTTGCTGGAAATTGGAAGTAAGTAATATGGTTTGTGGAATTTGTGGGAGATGGTAAGTAAGGTAAGCATTTTTCGACCAAAAAGCATTTCGTAAAATGTAGTTTTTCAATATCGCAAGTGATTTTTTAAGTCAAACACTTCTACGAAAACCTTCTAAAAGTATTCACCTAGGGAAAAGGTGCAGAAATCGCATATAGCCAGCAAATAGTTTGAAAATGTGGTGCCTTATGTCTGCATTGTGTATCTTTATTGATTAATGACTTATGTACTGGATTTCGCGTTGCCAATTCTATTCCTTTACTGCTTGAAGTCCAGGCTTAGCGCTTCCACAAATATAGTCGCCCCTTTTGCTCCCTGGATTTGCCCATTTCAAAGAAGTTTATGTAAAATCATAATAATTTTGTTTTAATAATAAAAATTTAATAAGCCATCTTTATATTAGACAACATTTCAATCATTCTTTGGCAATGTATTTGTTATAAACTAAAGTAATTTTTAATCTTACATACAAATACAAAATATAGCTAACCATGGTATAGGTATCTCAAGGCTAATATGCGCACATCTAATCGGAATCCTCCACTCCAAGTACGACATGCGTGTAGTGCGAATTAAGAAACTACCCGATCCTATCAAAACTAACAATTTAAAAATCTGTAGACATATTGTTACATAAGTCAACCCACTTTAAAATACTGCAAATGGTGACTTTTTGATTCGGATTTCAAAAAGAAAAAACACAAAATTTAAACAATTATATAAAAGCTTCATTTGAGTCCATCGAATTTAATGTTTAAATATAATTTCTTGTTTATATTGAATGCAGCTGGTTTACAATCTATAATCTATGTCTAAATTTAACAAACTCTTTCCAACATTTTGCCTGTAATCTCACGTATAAGTTCTTTAATATTGGCTTCCGGTGCGTCAATTGTTGCGGTGTTGTCGTCATAGATATGAACCTAAACACACTTTTCACAAAAAATAGTCTGGAGGCGTAAATTCTTATGATTTAGACGCCCATTGGACTGATCCGAATCGTAAAATTAACTGCTTACTCCACTACCAAGAGATTGTTAAAAATGGCATATGTGTCTCCTGTTTGGGGCCTGGGTAGCGTAGTAGAAACGTGCTTGTGTCTTAACCCGAAGATGTGTGGTTCAATTCCACCCCACATATGTCTAGCACTGGCATAACTAGCAAATAAATAGTCGCATTTAGATTTTCCAGACAACGCCGTTGGGATAAGACTTTAAACTGCAGGTCCCTGTTTCTTTTCGGCTAATAATAGCGATATCTCCATGCTTCGACATTGGAGGTCAAGAGGTCAAATATGCAGACTGATATATATAGAAAACGATAACTATGGTTTAATCCGCCCATAACGCACTTCACAGCCATCAGCCAAAGTTGATTTATCCTGGGTGCTAATTTGAAATGCATACTGTCAGGTATGCATTTCCAACTTGGTTTAGAGCCTGTATCTATCCTTCTACTTTCTGGGTAACAGCCTCTGGTTGAGAACGCAGATACACGCTGAGACTGTAATCGCGTTTTAAGTGTCAACCACCGTGCTGTGAGACATGTGGCATCATCTCATTGAAACAACATGTTAGTCAAGTCGAGCTTGTATTGGAAGAAGAAGCGTTGCTAAACAACTTGGGGTTCGCCATTCACAATAATATTACTACAATAGGCGTCTTTGAAAAAAAAAAAGATTTTCATCATGCAAAGGTATAGCCCAATGATGCTGCCAGCCCATAATGCACACCAACAGTGACTTTTCCAGCATACATTGGTAGTTCTGTTAGTGCTTCTAATTGCTATTCAAGCCAAATTTTGTCTTAAACACGTATCCAATTCACCAATCCGTTGCTAAACACAATTTTTCGTTAAAAAACTTACCTTACCTTAAGTTTCGGTGATAAAAATTAAATAACTAATAAGCAAAACTCGACAAATTGTTGGTTATTGTTCGATAACGCAAAAACCCTCTACCACAAATATACGTCATAGTTAGGCTCACAAATCCCCAGCTTTGAATGCTCATAAAAGTTCTGCATATGAGGAGCGCACATCCAAATTGTTAATTTTATACGCCTAATTAGACGAAGCCTACCCCCTCGTCAGTCTTATACACTTAATTCTGTGCTGCTCTTCTATTGATATAAAAAGTATGAATCTACTCATAACTGAACTGAACTGAACTGTTGCAAACTGTACCAAAAAAAGAAACGGACGAAAAAAAATCCTTTGAAATAAGTAGAAAAAAAGAGAGCCCAACAAAGGCTCCTAAATGAAGGGCACATGAAAATGGCGCAAAAAACATATGTAAAACGAAAAACAAAAAAAAGTTTGCCACTCAACGGCAGACGCCGACGAATGGGCCCAGGGACGGATCCCCCGGACTGGAGGACGACACAAAGCGAAATGCAACATTCCACACGTAGAGACGTATGTGGGCGTTGTGGGTGTGGCATAAAGTGTGCCCAACTTGGCTACAATGACGGCATTTTCGATGGCAACGCCGACTGCGACGGCGACGTTGACGAAAAGGACGCGCAGGATGAGAAGTTCCTTGTCGACGACGAGTTGCCAACAGCCACTTGACACTTCCGACGTCACATGAATGGAGCCGTAAAAATGTGACGCTGACGCTGTGTTTCATTTTGTAGCTTCCCCGTATTTCTTTTTATCCTGCTCTTTCTTTTTTCCGGTTTTGTATTTTTTTCCCCATTTTTTTTTTTGGCTAGTCGAGGGCAACTTTTTATTTGGGAATGAATGTGAATGAGAAGCTACTGTGATTTTGCATGTGTTATGCCTATGGGAGAGAGAGAGAGAGAGAAGAGTGTATGAGAACTGTAAGTGGAGAGCAAAGAGAGTGCATGCACAGTGAAAAATTAAAGGTCACAGTGCTGGGCTATTAGAGTTGACAAAGTCTTAGTTCTTACTAAGATAAAGAGTTAGTAAAAACTAAAATATTTTGCAAAATCTTGAGCAAATTCTGGATATACAGTAGACATAAAGGAAAAAAGTTAGTAAAAACTAAAATCTTTAGCCACAGCTTGAGAACTATAAGTTCAATAAAATGTAAATCTTTTGCGCAAATCTTGAGTTAGTTTAAGAAATACAGGAGAAAGTATGAAAGTTTTTAGGCATATTGTAAAATTTAAAATATTTGGCAAAATCTTGAGAAAGTTTTGGAAATACAGTAGACAGAATGGAGAGAAGTTTGTAAAAATAAAAATCTTTTGCAAAATCTTGAAAAGTTTCTAAAATAAAATAGCAGAAAGTTTAAAATTAGTTAGTAACAATTAAAATCTTTTGCAAAATCTTGAGACAATTCCGGAAATATAGGAAACAGTATCGAAAGTAGCTGGTAAAAATAAAAATGTTTTGCAAAATCTAGAAATATAGCAGCAAGTATAGTAAAAATTAAAAATCAAAATATTGAGAAAATTCTAGAATTATAGGGATCCCTCGCGCATATTGTGGTAACAAAGAATACACCTTCGGCAGGCCCACTTTTTTGTTCATTTTTCATTAATCATGATGATTATTTTTGTGCTGCCTTTAGTTTGAAATCACGGATGTCACACTTGACTTGTATGGGCGTTTCACAAACTGATTATCTGACGGAAATATATTTCAAGATATGTATTGTTTAATTGTGATTAAGTCATTTTGAACGAGAGTCGACTTTGAAATACACTTATCAAAACTGAAAAAAAAATGTTTTTTATTTTATCTTTAAACGAAACTGATTATTTTGCATTTCAATCAAAATATTTTTTAGTTTAAACACGTAGTCGCTGATTGGTTTTGCAAGCTTTTCTTCAAAAATTTGTTTTATTAATAAACTTCTGGGGTTTTTATAAGCTAGAAGTTCCTTACTTCCAATATGACAGGTGAAGTTAATTTAGTTTTGGTAAGCTAAAGCTGCTTTGCGAAATATTTGTAATAATTTAGGTCCAAATCTGAAGTCACAATTGGTAATGGACCTACTCAATGAACGTCGCGATTTTAAGATATTTAATATTTCTTATGTATAATAAATATAAGTTAATACAATATTTCAATATAATAATATTTATATACATCCTGATATATTTCGTATTTTCGCATAAGCGATATTTATAAGAGCGATATTTAATCGTAATTATCCAAGTATGCCTTTTTATTATTATTATTATTCCTTCAAACTTCATATAAAAAAAAATATTAATTAAATAAAAAATTATTATTTAACATATATTATATTTATATAGATGTGGAAATCGCTGCATGCTCTCTCTGGCAGTAATTTTTTTAATCATAGAACGTAAAATTATGCATTTAATCGAAATTAGCCCAAAAGACATATCTTGTAATTTTTATTTCTCTTTTCTCCTCTAAAAAAAAAAAAAATAACAAAATATAAAATAAAAAAAAAATAATAAATATAATAAAAAAAAATACCTAATATAGAACTACCTAATGTCTGATACAAAATTATTCATATAAAAAGTCTCTTAATGTAGACAAAATTAATTATTTTTTCAAGTCAGTTGTAGAATTGTAATATAATTTCAGATTTTTTTTAATCCCAAGTTCTACTAATTTCGTTAAATGAAAATTCTTTGAGATATTAGTAAGATATTTACAAATTTTATCTTGAGCTTTGATGAAAATGCAAAAATTAAGTCAACAAATAATAAATAATAAAGAACATCTCACACGGTAGTTCAACTATCCAAACTACCCTTTGGTAAAGTTAAGTAGTGCAGAAGTAGCCAATTCAATAGCCACTAGACAATAAAACGTAGTTACCATTTATCTCTCTATTTCCATCGCATAAATAAACGTCATAGGCTGTGGGCAAACGGCACCAACAGTTTCTTATGACTAAATTAATTGTTTTGAAATAAATCCAGTAAGTCCAAAAACGTCCGTAATCGAAGAGCTTCCGTACCCTTCTTTGTTTTTTAAGAATATTGAAAATAAATAAAAAATTTCCAAAGGGAAAAAATGTATTGCCTTATATCCAAAGGCGGAACATGTAGATATCTCTACTAATAGGTAATAGAACAGGAACCTACAGTTTATAAAGGCATTCAAATGGCGGAAGATTTTTCTAGGTAAAAAGCGTATATTTATTTGCTAGCTATGTCAGTGCTAGTCAAATGCATCATCGAACCTCCAACCTACCGGTTTAGTGGCGAGTGCGATACCACTAAGCTACCGAGGCCCAAATAAAATTTAGGACTCTTTAATTTGGCGGCTTCAGTCGAGCGGAGAGCGCGCTAGAACCAAGCGGAAGAAATTAATTTGAATATCCACTGGCGCCTCCTATACTTATTATATAGTCTCATTGTTATACATTTAAGGAAAAATCTTTTTGAAGTATATTCAAAAAATTATTTTTGCCGAGAGAGTTCTAGACTATATTGACGATTTGTTTCAATTTCTGTTTCAACAAAACAGTCGTTTTGAAATCACATAAAAATAATTCCAATTATCGAAAATGGTAGTTCCAAATAATCGTTCAAAACGATTTTGGATCATTTGTTTGCAATTGTTTCACGGACTATGATATCATTGTAAGGTATGACGAATTCAGTCAATGAAGTCAAAACATAAATCTTGTAATATTAAAATAAACCTGAAATTATGTATAAAAATTGTATTTACAACCATTCTCTTATGTCGAAAGTTGGAATTGGTCTTGGAGGGCATATTAACACAAGACACCGCCATCCTGAAAAACAAGAACTAATGTCATAATACCACAAATTTTTATAATTAAATCTTAAAATTCAAGAATTAATGTTGATTATGGCAACGAAAGACAAGATCAAATGGGTTACATTTTCAGTAAACCCAGCTCCGGATTATTCCGTTTTTTTCCAACTAATTATAACCCATAATGTTTATAGATTCAAGTATATTCATTGACTTTATTGATGCCAAGCTGAAGATAAACAGAGCGTTAATATGCAGACATATATTTTTCACGGCAGCGCTTTCTATAAATCCGACCCTGCGATTGTTTTTAGCATTTGAACACTGATAGTGATACTGACTGTTGATTAGATGCAAAAGCAAAAAAACAAAAGTTTATTTTGGTCTATAAACTTAATAACAATAATATTTTAATTGATTAATTTTAATCAATTGCCAGGCGCACTACTCGAAACAAAAAGAACTATAAATGGGCAAGACGGCAAGTAGTCTCGTCAGTAGTCTGGATGACAACTTGACTTACGTGTCTGAAGGGGTTCAAGAAATATTTTTTAATTTCAGATGAGTTGAAATAAATAATCAGTAACTAAAACGAACAGGTCCGCTTTCAGCTAACTTTTTCAACTGGGAGAAGTATGGTTTTCCCACTACTTATACTTTATTTATTTATTATCAATTTTGGGATACAACTAAGTACAATTGAACTTAAATTAAACAATTTTAAAATTAAGAAATATTAAATTATAACCAGCAAAGTATACTATGAAACTAATCCGTATCCATAGCCTGATGGGTGGATTTTTTATAACTAGACTCACAGCTGGGAAGGAACTTGGTTTGACAATCCTAAAGCTGGAATCCTTAAAGTATTAAACAATTTTAAATTTTTTATAACAAAGAAGCCAAAAGATCAGCGTTGGCTAAGTTAGGGTTTTATAGTTCGTAATTGTTCAAAGCTGCTCGATTTGACGAAACAAGATGAGTTAACATGGAGTAAGAGCAGAAGTGAATAGAATGTTCATAAGATGGAAAATCGTAAAGATTTTTAAGAATAGCTCTGTTATTAGCGGTTCAAAGAGTACAGGAAGCTATAGTTTCTATGCGAATTCCAATGGCGGAGTCTATCTTTTAGAAACATTTACTTAGGTCAGCAGTGTCTACTTGCGAGAGTGAAAAGAGAAAATAGTATAGATTATTATAGTTTGCACATAAGACGCGAAAAGAATCGTACAAGCAGTATTTGGATCTATAAAACTACATCTCGAGAGTTAGAGGTCAAAAATTGTGAGTAACTCTGGAAGGAATGACAAAAGAAATATTGTTAGGGAATGCACTAGAGTCAAAGAAGCCGAGTAGGAGCTTATTTCGATAAAGTAATTTTGGAATGCGAAATCTACAAGAATGCTTCGGTAATCGAATGATAGAATCCCAATCTGTGCGCTCAAGAGCATATATTAAAAATTTTGTATAATAATAACTTATAATTTTAATAATTTTTCTGCAAAATGTCGCTGCCTGACTGAAGTATTCCTGGTAATGCAAATCTGTTTAGAGCGAATTTAGATCCCAAGCCAGAAAAATTTTTATGATATCTTACCAACGAATTTTACAAAGTTTTTAGACTTCATTTAGATTTCGCTCAGTGTATACAATATGCATGCATAATTCGTGTATTCAAACAGCAGGGCGGCTTTTATGCAATTGGGATGCCAAAACGTTTTGGGAGCAAGTATTTTTCGCAAAAAAATAAAAAGAGTTTGACAAAAAAAAGGAACTTTTTTGCATGTGAATGCAGTTAATGCGGAATTCCAGCTGCAACAAAATACAAACACAAAAAAAAGGAATCCAAGTCAAGTCATTAATGAAAACAAAAGACAATGAGCATGACAACCATAAAGTGTGATTAGGAGCTAAAATACTGATGTTACGTCAGTACACAAAAAAAAGGGAATATGAAAATAAAATATGGCAATAAAAGACAGGTGAGGCAGTCGCGGCAGTTGAGGCTGCTACAGCTATCAGGTGATAATGATGCAAGGGCTGCATTAAGAATCCCCACCAAAAGGCCACGATGATGTTGGTGGTGTTGCCAGTAGCCAAGCCTTTAATGGCATTTTGATGATGGTCCCCATAGGCCGCGGCGGCGACGACTTGGCATAAGAAACTGCTGCATGTTTTGCTTGTACATATGTTTGTTCAGTGTTGCATGCAGCATTGCACGCACTTGGAAGCCAATGGCCAAACATCGATATTCCTCACCATCTTCCCAAACCAAAGTACAAAGTGCTGGCTTACAAGGACGACCATGCAATGCGGTGTATGTACTTGACTTCTTTCAGCGCCTTGTTTTCGGTTATGATTGACTGATTTCTGTTGAAACTTTGGCGTCTACTGCCACGCATGAATTACAATTTTCGAGTAACGAAAACTACACACACTTCGTACACACACACACACACACACACACACACACTGGTACACACAATTAGCACTTTTATTGTATTGAGCATGAGCGGATGTGGGGAAAAATTTCAAGGGGTCTTAATATGGAATCCAATGGAGGCAATAAGGAGTATAAACTGAGATGGCAGTGCCAAGCACTCGAGTTGCGCAAATTTAAAAAGTTTTTCAAAACTGTCCATGGTTTCTTGTCAATTTTTAATACAAAGTTCTTTCAATGGAAATATTATTTTTCGAATTTTTTGCACAAAAAGCCATTTTTTTATTTTCGAAAGAGATTGGCTCCAACTTCACTCATCATTTTTCAGGATATTGAAAAAATATAAACGAAGCTCTAGAAAAGCGTCGCGATGTCTATGTTCTTGATTCTGGCATTTAAACAGCAGAGTGGCTTTTATGCAATTGGAATTTCAAATCATTTAGAGATCAAACATGATTTACAAAAATAAAGAGAAATTTAATAAAACTTTTGCAATAAATCCCTAAAACAAAAAAAAAAGCCCTATAAGTTTAAAAATGACGCATTTTATGGAATTTTATCAACATTTATCAGAATATTAATAATGAAACTGGAACTTTTGCTTGTGAACGCAGTTGATGTGGAGTAATGTTCTTCCGATTTCCAACTTTTTTCCGGAGAAAAAAATATAGCCCCAAAACAAATAAAAAAAGAGTCCTATTTAAACCCGAAGTTATCCGATATAGCCTAAAAATCATTTCAGTAGCAGTGAACTTTAAGTTTCCATTAGACGCATTTTATGGAATTCTATCATCATTTAACAGGATATTGACGAAATACAAAGAAGCTCTAGAAAAGCGTCGCGATGTCCATATTCTTGATTTAGGCATTTAAGCAGCAGAGTGGCTTTTAGAGCATTTTTGTACACAAACTGAGAGAAATTGGATAAAACTGGAACTTCTACATGTTTATGCAGTAAATGTGATTGCATGTTCTTCCGATTTCCCACTTTTTACGGAGATGAAAATAAACACAGAAAACAAATCAAGTAAAAAGTACTTTTTTATTCCTAATTCCGGATGAGTCACGATACAATATAATTACTGACAAATAGAATTCAAAATGCTCAAGAACGAGACCCGACATGAAGTCTTAAGCTGTTCTACCAATAATATCGAGTGGCTGGC
Source organism: Chymomyza procnemis (assembly GCA_035046065.1). NCBI lineage: Eukaryota > Metazoa > Arthropoda > Insecta > Diptera > Drosophilidae > Chymomyza > Chymomyza procnemis. Next base: position 5,601,394 of record JAWNOJ010000026.1, read on the forward strand.
GCCAGCTAGCGTAGTAAACTTAATAGAAAAGAAGCATCTAGCGGCCAGGGGCAAAACTAACATAGATCTTGGTTATATGCAAAAGCTAAGGATGACGGCTAGTGTGACAAAGCTTGAGCACATTAAACAGAGCAAATCCGAAACAGCTGCTTCATTAAAAATCCCATGACTGAGACGATTGAATAAAGTCAAATAAGATGGTATTGCTGTTCAAAGGCGACCGCTATATAGCCCCGCAATTTCCAACGAACTAAGACAAGCAAATAAATTCGTAGATTAATCCGATGAAAAAGAGTCAATATGAAATCAGTCTCTGGGATGACATGATCCAGAACCGCAATATCTACAAGAGAACCCCATACCCGCACACCTAGAGGAGTAAAAGAAAAAACGACAAGGGTAAACAAGGATTTCAAAAACCAAAAGTCTTCGAAACTGGAACTATGTTTGCGAAAAATATATTTTGCTTTCGTGCGAAAATAAATGTTTTGTTTCAGTTCACTCGTCCGTTCAATTCTGGAATGTTGCGCTCTTGCGATTGGAGCCCTCAATACCAATACTATCTGGAATTGATTGAGTCTGTTCTTAAATTGCCTTCAAAAGTTACCTTCTCTTAGTGATCGTAAAAGCTCAATCGTTAACTCACTGCGTCCAGAATAACTCGTAATTTTCGACCTCTAGCACTACCGTTTTGTAGATGCAATTATGCATTTAATGATCCTTTTCGAGTCGTATACGCAAATGGATACGAAAAAAATATTTTGTATTCGTTTTGAAAATTAATTTTTTAATAGAAAACCAGAGCTTACGGGGTTACCATTTTTTTACATTTTCATATTTGCCTTCAGGTTTTTGGAAACCCAACACCATAACCCCCTTGGTGACAAATCCTGCAATGTTTAAAACTTTTGTTTTCTTTGGCATTTCGAGTGCCCTGCTGATAAGGTGAACAAAACATCACCAACCGCATTAACCAAAACATGCCCTGCTATATAATTTTTGCCTTGAGGTAGGCGCTTGAACTCTCAGAATTCTTACATTTCTGCCAGACTTAAGTTCTGAAGTGGCAAATAGATTCTTAGTATATAAGTATACACTGGGTTTTTACCCGTCTAAATGTGATACACTTCGAACCCGCACCACCACCACCACCAGCACCACCACCATTACCACAAGTATCTCGTACATTTTCGATAACAAAGTTTACTTACAAAAAATGCAAGTAAAGCCCCAAAAGCAAAGCCTATTTACGCATTATTCTCCGGCAGAACTCACAGTCAGTGCGTTCTTATTTATGATAAACATTTGTTTTGTTTATTTTGTTTTTTTTTTTTTTTTACTTTTTCATTTGGCAAATAAAATAAAAGCGTTGAACTCGGTACTTATAGTGTGTATACTATGTAGAGACACTTGGGAATATACGATTTGTTACGAGTTAGGCTAGGGCAACACTTGTAGATGCTACGAATTGGGAAGATTTTCGGATGAAGTGAAAAAACATTGCAGATATATAGTGTATATTAGGCTGATTAAATGCCGCAAAATTGCCCTCAAAGACATCAGAGATTTAAAATTACGAAATTTTCATATTATAGAAAAATTGTTTTCTTCAAGCTGGAAGAAGAATTCAACTTAGGTAGGAAGGGTTACAAATCAATAAGTTCTGTTCAAGATTTGTATTCCGCTAAAAGCTCTAGAAATCGACGTTCATTGTGTTTTTGATTGTTTTGCTCTCAATGAATTCTACAGCATTTCATTCTATTCTAGTCAAATGTCCTTTTCCCGAAAATATCGTTTAACGCATTATTCTTAGGGTCTAGACGTTAGTAAATAATAAAGAACTATTTTAAAAGAAGCTCTCTGCTTACTGATTTTGACCAAATTTGAGCATTTTGCACTTCAATTAATTTAAAAACTCTAACGAAGTTATCATGATAGTTAGATATTAGTAAGTTATCGATAACGTTTTTCGAACTAAATTTTGGAAAACAAAACTCTATTTAAGCTAATCAATTTAAGTAAGTTATATGATTTTCGTAACAATCTTTAATTAATTTAAAAACTAGACCGAAAATATCATTATAGTTAGATACTAGTAAGTTATCGATATCTGTTTCTTAACTGAATTTTGGAAAACAATACTTAAGTGATTTTCAGAATAATCTTTAATTGATCTGACAACTTTACGAAGATATCATGATAGATAGATACCAGTAAATAAGTTATCGATATCGTTTTCCCCATTTAATTTTGAAAACAACATTGGAAACAATACACTAGTTTAGCTACTCAATTTGAAAGACTTGTTTGATTTTCGGAATAATTTTAAAATATATAAACTTATCTTGAAAAAAATTAGAAGTGTTTGTGCAATCGATTGCTTAAATTCGCAGAAAAGCTATAGACGCTATAAAAGCTTTAAAAAAATGCTTCGCTTTATGATATAGACAAATTTTAAGCAGTTTTGTAAAAAAAAAACTAATACTTAATTAACAATCGAAATTATTTAAAACAACTGTAAGCGATAGTTATCGATATCCAGCTAAAGCAATAAAAAAACTTAAACTACTCATAAAGTTGCGCAAACTATTCCCCTTTCGCTACAAAATACAAATAATACTTATTAAACTAAACCTTAAAATATTTTCTAAACAAATATAAAAGTTAATCTCATAAATTCTTACGAACTAATAAAACAATCGATAGACTCATAACGAACGTATAATCGAGTTGAACACACACACACAAAGTACAAGTTGAAGTGTTGAAAAGTTTATTGCACTTTTCGCGTCTGACTTTTGCTAAAGTAAATATTGTTTAATAACATTTTTTAAAAATAAAAATTTACTGATTACAAGTGCTTTGCCACAATAATAATAAAAATAACAAAAATAAAAAATGAAAAATACAAAACAACGATAATAAGCCTACGTTTGGCCCTACCCCAAGACAAAAAATAATATTCGTGCCCCCATGGATGGAGTATATAGAAAATCATTTAATGCTTTGTTGATATAAAAAAAATATTTACACTTTACTTTGCCAAGGAATAAAGATCTTTTGTGACAAAAACCAATAGCAAATACGTCGCGTTATTTCCTAGAAGAGGTTCAGTTGAGCTGATTATGTGGTTTCATAGGTTTGGGCGGGGTGGATTTGAAAATTGATAAGAATTTGTACGCTACGAAATAATCCGATGAAATTTGTCATGAAATAAAGAGGAAGGAACTTTATTAAAGTTTGAAATAGAAAATTCTTTTGCCGATTCTCAAAACCTACGAAATGTTATTGGGCACTTGCCTATATTTTTTAATTTTATCTTTAGTCGGAAACGCTTAAGCATTGAAAATTTCTCTCAGTTATTTGTTTATTGATCATAGCTACAGCTTCGTAAGGTTCATGAATAGGTTTCCGTATTTTTTTGAATCGAAACATTTCTAGGTATAAATTGAAAACATTTTTCTAACTAGGTTCCCATCATTGATTCAAAATCTGAACTTTTTAAGTTTACGGATTAAGATATCTTTATAAACAAACAAAGGCTTGACAAATTTTACAAAGAATTATTTCTTTCTTCTAGGGATTTACTTTATGAGAGCCATTTATAGAGTTAATCGACTTTAATCAAATTTTATACCGAGCTTAGAAAACTTTAGAGTGCCTAATGTAGAGTTCCTAAGATATCTTCAAAACCAGAGATTTTGTAACTTAAGAGCCGTAATCTTATTTTGCTTTTTTTTTTGAGGTGTTCTTATATTTCCTTGTAAAAGCTATATGATTTATTTTCGAGGACTTCTTTGGTTCACCTATATTTTTTGGTCTGCAAAAAAATTTTAATTTTTTGAGACGGCAACGAATCCGTAATTTTTGAATTATTAACTTAAAATTCTAGAGTTATTAAAATCAACAATTCAAAAAAATTGTTGTATGACTTTTATTTACATAATGGTAGAAATCTGGATTATGTGTTATTGTAAATAATTTCCATTTCGATTTCTGTTCGCTTGGTAACTTGAGTTGGCCATGGTCTAGAAATTTCCAATTTTGGGCAACGGATATTTTAAAATTTGTAGAAAAAAGCGTAGCATACTTTTGGTTGGTAATCTTAAGGCATTTTATGCGATTTCTGTTCGCCTGGTAATTTGAGTTGGCCATGGCCTAGAAATTTGCAATATTGGGCAACTGAAGGAAATTTAACAAATTTATTCCTTTCAAATCACTCAGGCAAATAATTTAATAATAAATATCAGGAAAATAATTTGCCCAAAAGAACTGTTCAATTTTTTTATTTCTTTTTTTCGGGTTTTTTATTTTATTTTATTATTATTAAAATCCCATTGGTCATAGTCTTACATTCAGTGTTTCCGTAGGATCCTGTTTTCTCTTGTGCATCTGCTCCAATTGGTAGGTTTCACCCAGGTGTAGCACGCCTATCCTCATCAGGCCTTGCCGGCGTGTTAGGGACCATGCTCTGCTTCGTTAGCCACCTTATACCTTACCTTGCGAGCTGTGATGTGTTCCATTCGTTATATGCAATCCCGCACCTGACTACATCAAAATCATTGTACAGCTCATACAGCTCGTCACTCCGTATAAGGATTAAAATACTCCTATTGATAAATCTTTCCAAAATGAGCGAATAATGTCATCGATGGGCATGTAATTTGTTGCGATACTTTTCCATTTTTGTGCTATTCCATCTCTAAACGGAAGTGTGACTAAATCCCTCTGGGTGTTCTAATTACGAACGTACCACTATGCGCCGGTGACGGTTCTCAGGATCCTCGATTGGGCTCTTTGGATGACTTCTACACTGCTATTACTGGCTTCCCCCATAGTTGGGAACAATTAGTCTAGATCCGTATTAAGACGGACTTGTTGAGTAGGGCCTTATAATCCAGTCTTAGGTGAGAACGTACACTTAGAAGTCAATATATACTACTGGTTTTTATCTTGAAGTGTGCTCTTTTTGCTTCGATATCTCTACGCCATGTGAGTCGTCTGTCTGTCAAAGAAGAATAACTGGATACGCGAAGGGCAATCGACTAGCCATTTCTCAATATCTAACAAGCGGAGAGCCAGCGCCATTATTTCAGTGTAATCGGTAAAAATACATATTGTAAACTGCCTCGTTGTTGGTATATCGGCTGTATAGAGCACATATAGTGTTGGACCAAGTACACTCGCTTGAGAAATCCCAGCTTCTATGATGTCGGCCTCAAACATACCAGTTTTATCGAAATAAATTTGTTTTCTATCTTATTGACAATATTTAAAAATAACGAAATTCAGCTTGCACACGAAAGCTGCCCAATATACAATGCAGTTTGTCAGCTGGCAAAAGCTACTTGTTCTACAATTGCAACTTTTACCTTTACTTCGTTGTCACAGTCACAAACCTTGGTTGTAGTCTTCGCTAAGTAACAATTTTCTTGATTCAAATTTAAAAAGTGACAGTCGAAGTTTTATTATTTCAGTATTATTGATCAATAATTAATTTGAAGATTCATTCAAGTTTTGTCATTCAAAGTTTTGTCCGTTCGAAGTGAATACTTTGCTCCCTTTTTTCTGGTAATCATATATCTACATTTTATTATTATTAAGTTCATTCTGACCCCGCTGCGACATACAGTTTATTGATTTCTTCAAACACTCGAAATGCAATTCGAGTTCTTCGAAGAAGTCAGTAGACAGGGGAATTAAAGCTTGGAGAGTAGGCCAACTGGGTTCCATTTCAGTGTTTTTAGATAATATTGGAAAACTTAGCCGCAAGCAGCTAAGGCGTTGCCATCCTCATTTGGGCCGTTTCTGACTGTTTTCACGGCTTAAACACATTGATCATAGTAAAAAACGTTCCCCATTAATAATTTCACTATGTTTGAGCAGTTTATTGTAGATCACACACTTAAGGGCTTATCATATTCAATACATCACCATAGAACCGTGTATGATATGCTTTGACATCGTTGCAGACGACAATGGAACGGCTTGACTAGGCTTTGCATTTGTTCTCGTGCTTCGAGAAGTCGTACATTTTTAAGTTGGATTGATCTTTGTATGTATAAATGAGCGATTTTTTCAAAATGATGAAAACCGACCCAAACTTTAACGTCAATTTATAGCTTTTTGTGTTTAAACATTTTCAAAATTCGCTATATTTGAAAACAAATTACTTATTTTTTTATTTTTGGACTTAGATGATTGTGAACGTTTTTACTTAACTTACTTAAACAAACTTTAGTTATAAAATAGTTTAAAATATTTTTTAAAGTTTCGGCGTAATTCTTAGTTTAGTAAAGAAAATTGCCATTTTTTTCTTCTTCAATTGAATTTGAATCTTTTTTAACAAACTTTGGCGTTTTTTTGGCTTAAACTTAACAATTTTTGAAGCCTGCTTCTTAAACTAAATGTACATTTCTTTGTCATAAGGTCAATCAGTTTCATATAAGTAGACTTTTTCTTACAAATTTCTAAAGCAATTTTTACAATTATTTCATATTTTAAGCGTTTTAAGATTGTCTTCAGTTGCATCCAAGATTTGAACTATTTTATTTTACAAAAATTGCAATCTGGAACCAACTCTTGACTAGCAGCCTCAAGGATAAATAATAGAATGAACGCGTAGCATCGTGTAACGAATTAAAGATGTCAGATGCTAAAGAACAAGATCAGATGTCAATGTTTTAGAAAGACGCTCCGCTCCACTGTAGCTTCTGAAAATGATGACGCTGATGACCGCCATAGTACGCAGCCATAATGTTGCTTCAAGGTTTAGGCAGTTTCTTTTAAATGGGTTTTTAAGGACTTTTTCATATGTTGAAAATATGTAAATCCATTTTGATATATTCCATTTTTCGACGAGCTTCTCATCTCTTGCATGCCAGGTATATTAAAAACGCGAAATCCTTTACTACTTCCTGTTGCGCATATTCCGTAGCCAAATAGCTTACATACAAAGAGTTGCTCAACTTTTCAGCACCAACAACGTAGCCCAGGGACCACAAATAACTTCAATATCCGCTTCTTCGCACTTCTCACGTACCAATGTAAATTCATCCAAATATTTCTGCTTATCCTGCTCACCTAGTTGTCCATAGACACACCAACCACACGCCCACAGTTTGCCGCAGCTACGCAACAGCAATGTGTGACGTGCACCTGCATGTATGCTCAGCGGTGCACAGCTCTCCTGCTCCTGCTGTCCGCAACATACAGGTAAATCAAGCACTTGTGGCAAAGGATATACAGTGGGTTCCTTTAAAACCGCATCAGCTCGTAGCACACGCATTGCCAGCTGTCCGTTTGAGTTAAAGCCCCAGGTGTAAACATCGCCAAAAGCCGAGATAGCTGCGCTATGCCAGCCACCAGCTGCGATATGCGTTATCTAAGCAAAGTGACAAATCGCTTAAGTAAATATTGAACCAATGATAAACATAGACGCCAGCTCACCTTAATACCTGCCAGCGCATCCAGCAGCTGTGGTGTCTGTTCGCTGCGCATTACCTGCTGACCCAGTTGGCCGCGACTGTAAATTTTCACAAGACTATGTCAATTATACACTTTATACACGCGCCGCAGCTAACGACTTACAGCCCATTGCCCCAGCTATAGATGTCACCATTGGCATTGAGCAGCAGTGCATGCTCATGGCCGCAGACCAATTGTTGCACACGCCAGGGCGGTGCAGGAAACTGATGCAGCAGACTGGGTATGCTCCAGACACTGTTACATGCGCTAATTGCTACATTTATGTGCGTGCCGCAGGCTATGTGAGTTAGTTGTGGTGGCGTCTCGTGCGTCTGCTTGACTTCGCCAAAAATGCTGCGTTTCGGCGCACGGCTGCTTGCAGCAGGCGCTTCCAGCACTATTCTTGCTAAAGTTGCATGCAATTTGGCAGGCAGCTTGTACAACGCACCCGTTTCCAGCAACAACAGACAGTAAGCTTCCCCAGCAGCTAGCGCTTTGATGACTGCGGGCGCCTCCAGCCGCAAGCACTCATTCGGTGCCTCATGCAGCAAACCTCTTAAGCAAATTGTGCTGCCGCTGGCATAGGCTGTATAACGCCAGCTGAGCGCAATTAAAAACTTGCCAGCAGCTGCCTCCGCCGGCATAGTTATGGCTATAAAAAGCAAGGATTACATAGTATAGCGCGCTGGAAACTACTATCTATATCAATTACTTACCGCCAAAACCGTGCGCGCGCTGCCCACTTTTGTAAGCGTGCTGCCCGAATGCATTGAAGCCCGTAAATAGCAACTGCATGGCATCTTCCGTGTCGTCCCGTCCGTCAGCGTGCTGTTGCTCTCCACGCCCCGCTGGCTATTGCTCTATTTACGCGTCGACGACGTTACTATGTACACTGCGTATACTATGTACCCAGCGTTGTTGTTGTTGTTGCTGTGGTTGTGGGCATTGAGCTGTGCGCTGGGTGGTTTATTTTTTTGGGTTTGTTTAGTTTGTGAGTAGCTTTGCAGCTGAAATGTTGTCGCTGTTGGGCTTGTAATTGTGCGCGCCTACGTGTTTTCGCAGTTTCTAAAGATCACCACGATCACGGCGTGGTTTAATATGGTATTTATACACTACACAGCAGCTGGCATTGCTTTGTGCCTGACATTTCGCATACACATTGCTTTAATTGCATTAAAATAAACTTTTAATTAGCAACTTTGAGTCAGAAGTGGCTGAAATTTATTTGTTTTCGAATTTGTTGCCATAGAAACAGCTGAGCAATGGCGAAAACAACAAAAATCAAAAAGTTTGTTAAGCTGGCTGCGGTTCGCGTGAACAGAGAACTAGTTAGTTCACAGCAACTGTTGGTGGAACTTTGCACAGCGCCGCGCTTAGCTGCAGCAATTTAAAAATGAATTTTAATAGATTTAAAATTTATTTGCTTTATTTTTGCTGCGTTTGTCAGGGTTTGCTGTCCTTACTGCGCAAACTGCGTCCCAATCCGGATAAGGAGGCGCGTATTCTGCTCTTGGGCTTGGATAATGCCGGCAAGACTACTATACTCAAGCAGCTAGCTTCGGAAGACATAACCACAGTGAGTTCTCTGATCGAAATGCAATTTGAAAGAGAACAAAGTAAAATGCTTCGATTTTTAACAACAGGTCACACCCACAGCGGGCTTTAATATTAAATCCGTAGCAGCCGATGGTTTTAAGCTAAATGTTTGGGATATTGGTGGTCAATGGAAAATTAGACCCTATTGGAAAAACTATTTTGCTAATACAGATGTGCTGGTAAGTAATTATTTGAGATATCGTAAAAATTTAGAAACTTGTATTATTAAGAAGCGAAAAAAACAGCGTTGACCAAGTTGGGGATTTATAATTCGTTGTTGGTAAAAGATACTCTATTAGGCGAATTCAGATAGAGAAAGAGAAGAAGAGACCGTTAATAAGATAGAAAATAGTAGAGGTTATTATAGTTTGCGCATAAGACGCGAAAAGGATCGTACAATGCGTGATTGGATCTACTAAATTGTAGTTCTAGAGATAAAAAATTACAAGCTATTGTGGATGGAATAACAAAAGAAACTTTTTTAAGGAGCGCATTAGAGTCAATGAAATCGCATATAAGCCTATGCATGCACGCCATAGCATGTTCTACGAACGTTTAGATAATGTTGTTTTATAGTGCGGAGTCTACAAGAAAAGGAAGGCTATCGAATCTTGGGATCCCAATTTAAAAATGTTAATCCCAAAGATCAAAAATCCATTCATATTTAAGAACAAATTTTCTATATATCCTCTTATAAAGAAAATATATATGAACATATAAAAAATTCAATTTGGTTTTTAATTTTGTAAAGATAAAAGATTATTCAGAATATGGACAATTATTTTCAATACTCCTAAATATCCCACAAAACGGCAATCCAAAGGAAACAACGTCAGATCCCTAAGATCAATCAGAATATGGAACATGTTTCATATAATTACTGAATATCCAACGAATTGACATGAATCGACATTAGTGAGTGAATTAAAAAATTATTCATTCAAAAGAGCATGGATTTGAAATATGCCTCACAATTATTTTTGGATATATTAATACTTAATACATAGTACAATTTTTTATAGGTGCTTCATTCTTAGTTTCTGAATTTTTCATAAAGTATGAGAGGGTGTGAGTCTTTGAAAATTCTGATACTCAGCAGATTGATGCAAGGGAGAAGAATTCCAACGAAATCGTTTTAAAATTCTGTTTCAATAAATAGCGAATTAAAAAACGTATTTCTTTTAAAACTTTCAGATCTATGTAATTGACTGCACGGATCGCACACGCCTCTCCGAAGCGGGCAGCGAGCTATTCGAAATGTTGCTAGACAATCGCCTAAAGCAAGTTCCACTCTTGGTCTTTGCCAATAAACAGGACTTGCCCAATGCCATGACCGCCTCCGAAGTGGCGGAATCTTTAGGTCTAATACGCCTGGAGGAACGCACTTGGGAAATAAAAAGCTGCACAGCCGTTGACGGCACCGGCATCAAAGAGGGCATGGATTGGGTGTGCAAGAACATGAAGAAATAGTCTACTATATTATACACAAACTATATATCTTATGATACCTATACTATGCATAGCTTTAAGCTCAATCTAGTGGAGTCATTAGCATCAGCTATTTTGTTTTCTAAGTGTTGCACCGACTTTGCCTTAAATAAAGAAATGAAAAATATAATTCCAAAATTAACTAGTCACACTCTTGGATACCAAAGCCGGACTGTGACCAAGTGCATGAGCCAGAACTAATCAATCTATTTATAAAGAAACTTGGTGAAGCGGCAAGCGACTAATTTCAGGTTTTTCTTAAACAAAAAGAGCGCAGAACTTGGAATAAATTTATGTAACGGGCACAATGCAATCCAAGTACGGAGAGGAGGCGGGCAAGAAACGACATTTCTGGCTGATGAATGTGAATTTCATTTGTTAATAAAAAGTAAAAATTCAAGTCGAAATTTACATAAAACCTCAAGAGCGTAGCAGAAATCGAACTTGCGGGCGCGTCGATCTAACTAATCGAAGAAGAAGAACAAGTCCATGAATAGTTTTAAAATAAGTCAATGGCTTGAGTTAGAACGAAAGACTGGGGAAGGAGGAGTACGAGGAGGAGCCAGCACGATCGGGTATAAAAAGAAAGTAGGTAGATATATAAACAATGTTTAATCCAAAGACGAAGAACAACACAAAAGTATTTACAATGCACTTTGAGAGGGTATATTAGTTTGGTTATTGGATTGGAGACGCTCAGAAATAAGCGATTTTAGCACAGTTTGGGATTGGTGTATGTCAAGATTGGCGTATCTCAAGAGCCACATATATAATGAACTCTACTCTACTGTGCCACCTATCACAATTTAAGAATAGATTTTACAAGTTTTGATTTATGCCAAAAGTATATAACAGTTGGCAATAAGATATCGTATTTCAATGTTATTGTCTCGAGTTCTATGGAAACCAACAATTTCCATATTTTAGCATTTCAAGATTTGTAACTTCAAACAAAAGGTATTTTGTTGACTAATACCGAAATTTTCTAAAGCTCAACAAGTAATATTGTTTATTAAATGTTCCAAACTAACATTAAAATGGCTTTATTTTTTTCTGTATATTTATAATTATCTCTATTCCATCTTTATTTCATTATTCTTGAAAGCTATAGGATCAATCAAGGTTATAACATCTAAAGTTGATGATACAAAAGTGGCAGATTTTAAGTCTAATACATTTGTATAAAAGTTAAAAATTACCTTCTAAAAGCGAAATATTTTTCGATATATTTTAGATTCTTAAATAGTTGAAATATTATGCAATTATTAATAGGGGATCTAATAGTCTAATAAGGACTTTTATGCATCGAGCGATTAGAAACATAAACATACCAAAAACATCTGGCCGATTAGAAATATAATGGTACAGGTAATATTGTTGTGGTGGAGATCCGTTGCAAAAATCGTACCATATCTAATATTCTAAAAAAAAAAGATAAATAATTACTAGTAATACTATTTGGTTTCAACATCACATATTAATTATATATCATCTTTGGCTGCAACCCCAGTTGTAATGCAGAAACTAACTGCAAAAAGGCAAAAATATTCCAGTTTCAAACTTAAAAGACATTATATTCAAAATTTTTTTGCAGGCCAAATTTATTTCATAAAAATAATAAGTAGATTTTTTTCAGCTTTTCCGCCACAAATCCAAAGATCGGTGGTTAGATTCCCGAACTGACAAAGCAAGCAAAAAAACGTAATGTTCCTATGAAATCCCTATTAATTAAAGACGTTTGAATATGGCTATAATTATAAGTTTCTGTTCCTTTCGAATAGTTTTTTACTAAAGATTTTATAGTCAGGCAGAGTAAATTTATTTATTTAGGACTAATATTTTGAATGCAGGCACAAATCTCTCTCCTTTTTATATCTCAAAATATTATTATTGTGAAGCTGCTTTGGAAACCATTTGCACTTCTTTATATTGAATGCATGAAAACTCTCTCTATTTCGTATATATATTGATAAATAAATTTTGAATCTCAATATATCTTTTTTGTCCAGCTGCTTTGGAAACCATTTGCACAAATCTGAAATTATACTAAAACTGATATTTCTAAACTTTCAGTCGTATATTAACAACATTGTAATAGTTATTCCAAACAACAAGACGCTAATTAATACAATAAAACAAAGATCATAAAAATCGTTGCAGCCGTTGCTGAGTTACAAATAGAACATTAGCGCAAATTACCTGGAAAAGTGCATCTTCAGTTCGACATTACCAAAGATTACAACTGCTTGCTTGCCTTTATGGCTTTTTATATGCGGAGCAACAGACTGACGTGTACAAAGCGCAGGCGTAAAGAATGCCAACTAAGCGGGAGAGCGACAGAGAAAGAGAGAGAGAGAGAGAGAGAGAGAGCGCAACGCTGGGATGTTCCAACAGATTCACCTGCAACATGTTGGCTGTAAGAATCTCTAACGACACGAACAGTGAACACGTACGACGCTGTGTGTGTGTGTGTGCCTGCGGACTTGTCTTGACTTAAGAAGTCTTGCAAACTTGAGCTGCGGCTCAGAAGAAAGAAAGTTTTCGGCCGGGTTGGTTGCGTTGTAGCGGAAGAAATCGTAACCAGAACTTCAAAGAAGTTACAGAAAAAAAAAAATAAAGCATAAAAAAATAAATTAGTTGTAAAAAAAAACAATTTAATTTAAGTGGCCGCCGCATGAATTTGGCTGTTTAGTTGCAATTTTCAAGCGTATTAGATCCGCTCTCCGTACCACCGTACGTACCACCGCCCGACCGTGTGCGCAGTGAAGCGTCGTCGTCTGCGTCTTGCGTTCGCGTCGTCAACGCTGCGTCGCTTAATAACTTCAGAAAAAGTAACAACAAAAAAAAGTAACAAAAGCAAAGTATTTCAAGTGTGTGATTGTGAAAGTTCCTGCCAAAATGTATCTGAAACGTGTGCTGATCTTGTTAACGCTGCTGTGCGCACCCTGGCCCTATGGTCAGGCTAGCGAGGAGGAGTCTAATCCGCTGTTGGACATGGCCTCAATGTTTATACAGGAGGCGCTTAATAATCAGAATGTTGGCGGCAATGGTGGTGCTGGTGCAGGCGCTGGCTTAGCTGGTGTAGCCTCATTGGTCGGTAATTTAATACAGAGCAGTGGCAAGTCTGGCGCAGGCGGTGGTGCTGCAGGCGCTATGCAGCTGCTGTCTGGCATAGGCTCGTTGCTGGCCAATGCTGGTGGCAATGAAGCAGGCGCAGGCGGCGGCGGTGGTGGTGGTTTTGATCCAGCCATTATAGGCAATGTCTTGGAAATGTTTACACAAGGCGATGATGATGAGCCGTCCAGTCAGCAGGCAGGCGCGCAACAAAAGCGCAGTGGCAGTGAATCCGGCATAGGTCTGGATACCATACTGCAAGTGGCCTCGGCTTTTATGAATACACAGAGCGGTGGTGCTGCCAAACAGCACACAAATGGCGCGCATCATCAGCAGAAGCGTGCGGCTGAGTCTGCGCAGGAGCCGGGCTTAATGAGTTTGCTGCCGCTGGCCATGCAGGCCATTAGTTCTTTCACCGGCGCCGAGGGCCAAAGCACACAGGAGCGCCACAAAAGTCATGCCTGGGTGTTGCCACCATTTTTAGAACACATACATGTGCTCTGGGATCACTTTTCCAACTCCGAGCTGGCCGATGCGCTCTATGAAAAGTCGGGCATTAATAAGATCATGAAGGTGCGTTGGCAGTCATAACTTACCAAGTTGCTGTTGCTACTTTTCTTTTGAATATTTCTAGGGCTTCAAGGCACGCGATGGCAAGCTGGACTATGACAAACTCTTCGAGTCGCTTAACAATCAATCCTTCCGTCGTCGTTGGATCAAATCGGCTACTTTATATTTGGCTGACTGGGCCAGCTACCTGGCCAATCCAGATGTCTACCAGAAGTAAGTCATTAACTATGTTCGATTTGTGCTAATTAAATGGCATGCATTGCTCGAATAACGGTTCTGGGCACTTAGCACCTGGAATCGTGCAGACCGTACCCTGCCGCACCCCGGTTCCAGGTAGCAGCATAAAGCTGAAGATGTTAATGGCAAGAACAACAGCTGTTGGCCACTTACCGTTAGGCTGCGCTTGCGTGTTACCTGTTTGTCGCTTCGAACATGTTTGACCAGGTTCGAAGTGGTTTGATTGCGGGTTTTGGTTTGTTTGTTGGCCGGCTGGTTGGTTGTTTGGTGCGGCGCATGCGTCGCGTTCGGTGCGCTTACCTTTTGACATACTTTTGCATTTGTTGCTGGCTTTTAGAACTGTCATGTTAATCTGCTTGGTCAACAGCCAAGTCCAAGTCCATGGCCAGGCTTTTGGTTGCGACTGGTGCTCTGCGCAGTGACGTAGTGAGGTAAGGAAGTTCAGGGGCTTAGCCACACCCCGAGTAAAAAAAAAATGAGTACTTTGTTTAAAGTGACGTTCCATTTAAGATTATTCACGAAATGTTTAAAAGCTTAAACAACTCTAATGTTTTGAAGCTAACGCCTGGTTTTATTCTAAGATTTATTGAATATTTCGTTTTTATATCAAGTCTTATTTTGTCAAGTCCTTCCCAATACAATAGTTAATGTTATGTTTATTTTTTTTGCTAAATTTTTTTTAGTTTCTGCAAAATTAAATTTTAATTGGTACAGCATTACCTAACTTACTCAAAAAACACAAAAATTGAAAATAATTCGTGAAATTCATAACAGCATCTCTCAAGAAACAGTTACTCAATACTTTTGGAGACTTCAAAGAAACTAATGTTTTGTTTTTAAAAATGCTCCTTGCGAAATTCTTGCTTTATTTTATTTGAAATCTTAAAAAAAAGCTACGCCTTTCCACGCAAATATTTTCATCAAGAGTTTTGGATAATGTATAAAGTTATTGGAAGATATTTTTCTTCTTTGTTGCTTAATTGTAAATAAATTTATTGTTAGGTTAGGCCGGCAGGCCTGTTATTATTAAATATTGTTCCATCATGTGAGATATGCAGAGGTCTCATTTTTATATAAAATATAAATATTTGCAACTTTTGAAATAGAAAACCGTTTCGCACATTTGAAGGCATAAAAAAAAACTTGAACTAAAGTAATTATAAGAAATTTAAGAATTTTAAGCGCTTAAATAAGGTAAAAGGGCGTAAAATTCATTAGCTAGTCTTTGAAATATTTTTGCTTGTTTTTTATGTTGAATTTCTAAAATAAAAGCATATTTTGGAATTTGGAATCGAAAAAAAATCTTAGAATGTCACATGTTTCTTTGAGAAAAAATGTGTTCTTTTTTGGTAATGAAACTATAATTATCTTGTAAACATTATTTTGCCTTTGGCTATTTGTCATGACGAATGGGAATATTTGGCAAATTTTACATTCTAATACTGCTTGTAATAGTCCAGATGGGCACTGAGAGAGATCCAAAAACTCCAAAACACGCAACAAAATTATCAAAACATTTTGCAAAAACTATCACGAGAAAATGCTCTACTTTGGAGTTCCCAATTCGTTTGGAAATATTCCATTTCCAATTGAAATAAAACACACTCAGAATGCGAATTCCGATTGAACTTTTATTTCAAAGTAAAGTTTGGTTTATGCCATCTTTATGTGTGAAATACAACATCGCTCAAATTATCACCTAGGGGCCTACCAAACAGAACTTAATACGAGACAGGTAATCTCAGCCATGACGAATGTTGTCTATCAAATGTTCATGAGTTTGTGCCGGCGTAGACTCGATTTTTAGCGTAGCCCCATAAAAAGTCCAAGGCGTCTTCGTCCGCACTGGCAACAAGGCCTAATGTACATTTCGAGGGTATGCAGGTCTCACAATATCTGCTACGGAGCCAGTTCGTTCGAATACCTGCCAAAATCTTTTTGTAATTCTCGATAAATATTCACTGGCTTTTCAACATTTTTCTAGTATAATTTCGCAAAATTAACATGTCGGACGTGGAATATTGTAAAATGGCAAACACTCAACTAACGATCACTTTGGTTGACAGATATGTCAAACAGCGCAGGATGTTTACTTTTAAAAGCGCGAAAAGCAAAACCTTGTATGTCTTTAAAAACGGAATGTTTTTGAAAAATGGGCATTTGTTTAAATTTGCTTATAGAATAACGATTTCATATTATTTTCTAATATCAAATGATTGATGAGAGATTATACTTTACCTTTACTTTAATTGCCCATCACCCGTTATCGGGTTGCAACCGACCCAATTGACTCTCGCTAGCTGCCCCTGCTTTGCGCGCGCCTTCTTCAGTTAGTCACTTCAAGTGAAAATAGGAAGATAGGTCCTCCTGCACTTGGTCTTTCAACTGAATTAAGTTATAAAATTCAAACATGCCTGATAGATATAAAGTTATGCTTATAGTGAGACTACATCAGTTGGATAAATATGGACAACAAAAACTTCGGCGGGTACGGAAAAACAGTTTGAATAAAATCTTCGATTTGGATCAGGGTCCATATTGATGTTTCACAAATAGTTTCTAACTACGCCCATTCCAGCATAAACCTACTCCACCTCTGACTCTACTGCCTTGATTTGTTTGTATTCGTGTTACAGTTATAGCGTCGACATAAACAAATAAACAAAACGAGGCAACGGGAACGATGCGTTTCCAAAAACCGGTTAGTCATGGTTGCGTCTGATACCAACCAACGACCAAGTTTGGAACTGTGACCACAGAGCCGCAGTAGAAGTGGGCCAAAGGCAAAGTACAATGTTATTTTTTTCGCATTTCTGTGCATGTAAATGGCCAGCCAAATATTTGGGTCAAGTCGAGTTAAGAGCTATTCTCTGTGATATTTATTTTTTCTTTCGACTTGAATCACTGCCACAACTCTCGCTGCTACCAATGATTGTTATTAGAGGTCGACGACGACAATAACAACAACAATAACAACAAGCTGCCAACAAATAACTTCCACTTTCTAGCCACTGACAGCCCTTTCACTAGTCTGAACTCTGCTTTGTGCCAGCAGCTTCATTACTAGACCATTATTATGTTGATTATTATGATTGTGGAAATTAATATTTATTTTGTATGAACACTTTCCACTTGGCAGATACTTCCAGACAGCGCAATTTATGTTCAATAGCTTGCTAAAATCTCAAGGTTACCCCAAGCAAACCTATTTCGATCCTACACGTGCCAGCGAAACCCTATCGAATCTATTGGATCACGTGGCCAAACATCATCTAAATGTGAAAATCGATTCGCGTCAGTATGTTAAGCCCGCTGTGGGCTATGCCAAGGAACTACTCAAATTGGGTCAAGCACGCGGCCTGCTGCAGTTTAATGCCACCGAGATCAGTGATAAACTAACGGATACGCTGAATCTGGAGGTAAGAATTGCCATGGCAATTAAGGCGCCTACGAAACCCGCTGCCGCCCCCCTGACACGCAACAAACAGCACAAATTAAATTAATTACGCTACAATTTTCTCTTTTGTTGCTATTTTGTTGCTCGGAACGTAAACAGGTTATCGAACCGGTGCTAAAAGTGCATCGCGCCTATAGATACATCTCCAAGACGCCTCAATGCGATCGTTATGTGCTTTGTCAGCTGAATGCAGCTGCTGGCGTGGAACAGCAGCAGGCGGAAACCAAACAGACAACATCTAAGGCGTCTGGCGGCACACTCATTGCAGGCGTTAGTCCAAAGATTGTCAAGATCGGTAGCATGGGCGCAGCAATCTTTATAAGCACAGAAACTGGCACACCATTCTGGACGCTCTTCGGTGTCATCAATGCGCCATATAACTGTGAGGTGAGTTCAACGCTCAATGATTTATAGCCTCGAGTTCAACTAAATGTATAAATCTTTGCAGACAAAGTATCCCGTAGATTGCAATGGTTTCCATGAGGGTGAAGCCAAGGTGACCACAGAGTATATACACAATGAGTTGTAGAGGATGCAATGCAAAACAACAAAAAAAATGGGAAGGAAACCAGAAACTACGTGTGCTTCTTACTTGATAGCAATTTAAAATTAATCGAATGTTATCGATTTGTCTGTGTGTGTATATAGTATTAACGAATTGCAATAAACTTAAACTTAATTGGTATGACTTGGCATCGGTTTATTGCATATAGATGGTTTCTAGAGCAATCTGCTGCTTATGTATTTTAGGAAAACTGTTAGCTGCCCTGGACTTCTCCCTTGGAACTTCCAAACATATATACCGCCATATTACAAAAAATAGACTTGCGTCATATCGGGGACACACTTTTTTTTTGCAAAGTTGGATGGTCCAGCTGATACCATCCCTTAGTTCTGTAATGCTGTTAAAAGTGCCATGTGAGCTAATGACCGCTAGAAAAAAAATTTACGTAGTGCTTGGGAACATTAAAAATATCTTGGGTACCGAATTGCATATTTCCCTTTTTGTATAACCGATAATATGCATTCGAAACTTTTTAATCTTTTGAGATGTTGCAAAACAACCCAAAGTGAGCTGTATAATAAATTTTCATCTTTAACCGATAATATTCATTCGGAACTTTTTGATTTTTGGAAATGTTACAAAAGACGTCAATGTATCATGTCTCCCTGATATCTAAAAACAACAATTAACTTTTGTTTTTATGTACAACCGATGAATATTTCAGTTCAAAACTGCAAAACTCCTCAACGGAAGCTATATCCTACTTTCCCGATATCTAAAAACAAGAATAAACTGGCAAGCTATAGTACAGCAAGTTATTTTTCGAAAAGTTGATTGCTCTTTCCTGTACCATCTTTAATATCTAGGCCTTCATATACACGGGCATGTCTATATCTATATATGTTCTACTACTAAAGGTAACTTTGGGGGTCTCGGACTTTTTTTCTGAATGTTACATAAATTTTCGTTTTGCACAAACCTAATACACTCTTGGTGCCTTAGTTTACAAGGTGCAACAAGTTTTATTGGAGTTTTGGGAGATAATTAAGGTTTCTTTTATAGACATACGACATCTATAAGGCTAGGATTCTTAAATTAAGCATCGATTGAACTGTTAACAAACAAATCATCTCTAAGTTCTAGGGACGGATACACATGGGTATATCTAGATATACCCCTATATATGTAACTTCGTAAGGGTCTTCGACTCTTTTTTCTGCGTATAACAAACATTTTCGGCCGGCACAAAACTAAAATACCCTTGATAACTTATTGTACAGGGTATAACAAGAGTTATCATATTTTTAGGAATCTATTGAGGTTTCTTTTAAAGACGCGTAGAGTCTCAGTTACTTTGTGGAGATTATAAGCATCAATCGAGTATTTTACTATCAAATCGTTCAGAAGTTGTGGACCGTAAAAATCAATATATGTCCAATAAATTGAATCGATATTGTTCGTGTTGCATGTTGCAGCTTAAGAAAATAATTGCAAATGGGGAAACGCCAAAGCTAATGAGGAAGCATTTTCAACAAATACACTGGAAAAAATTTGTAGCAAACAATCAAGTTTTATAAGATAGACATCGATAATTTTTCAAGATAACCAATATTCTAAGAAAATATTTAAAAAAGAAATGTCTGTAGATAAACATTTCGTTAAAGTATTAAGCAGTTGTGGAATATGAAGTTCCTAATTTTGCATTCTCCATACGCACTTTTCGGATTTGAAATGTGTCCTATTAACCAGTATTTTCAAGTTAAGCAATCGGCAAATTAAAATTTTAGAAAAATTTTTAAAGTTTAAACTTTTAAGCTAGCCCATATATATCTCTATAATAAATTTTTTTTTGACGTCTGTCACGTTTTATATATTAGATATACTGGAAATATAATAGGTAAAAAAATTGAATATTTCTGAAAAAGAACAAAAAGTTAGAATTCGCAAATAGCCAGCAATACGAAAAATTTTAAATCGACAGAAATTTCTTAATTGAGAAAAAGGTTAAGAGAAAAGAAAATGCTCGGATGGAAAATTTGAAAAAACTTTTGAAAAAAGACAAAATATAATGGAGTTAGTTACTTGAAGGGAGAACAAATTGACAAAAAGGGAAAGCGTGCGTTGGATTCGTACAAAAATATAAAATCCAAAAGGCAGAAGTTGATTTATGAAACAGAAAAGAAGTAGAATATTTGGATAAAGAGGATATGAAAAAAGAGTGTCAATATTATAACGCTTGTAGAGGGTTGGGGGTTGGTGAACAAAACGAGCAGGTAGCGAAGTCCCTTAGTTTTATAAAAAGTAGTTTCGAAACTTGCAGCAAAGTCATCTTAAAATTGCTTTCTCAAGTATACAATACTCTATGATCTCAGCGAATTGCTTAAGAAAAGAATTACAACTTCATAATTTAAAAGGATAACATCGTATGGCTTCTGTTTAAATCGAAACCAATAAAATATATGTCGAAAACAAATTGTGCCGGGAATCCGAACTATTCTTCAAAAACATCTTTTCAGACTTTTTTTTAGATATTCCAATACGCAAGTCCTTTAGTTCCTAAAATGTCGCCGGAAATTTTCTCGATGCAGAATCTCTTTAAAATCAAGTAGAACTTAAAAGTTTGCGAATCTATTTATGACTCTTGGCGAAATTTGGCATTCCCATTTTTTCTCAGTGCGAAAATTGTTTACGAAATGTTAGCTTTTCCATTTACCACTAGTTGGTCGTCAGCCGGTTTGTACAATGAACCGTCGAGACGGGTTCAACTCATTCGTTCATTGGTGGCACTCACTTTCACCAATCGGGTTGCGCTTGGGCGCTTTTGCCTCTGGGCTGCGCTACGATCAGTCTTAAGCGGCACTTGGCCTAGGACGGAAGCAGAAATATTTGGCAGCTCTATAGACCAAAATGCAGCTGTGCTATCGCGAGTTGGAAGCAGATGTGGTGCGTCGCACCAATGCCATGTTCCCGGTGCAGAATTGCTTTATTGAGGTGCTAAACGAGCACTTGATACTGCCACGCAAATATGTTGAGCTGGGTGAGTCTATACGCACATTGCCCGTCTATGAGGATGATGTCTGGATGGTCTCGTATCCACGCACGGGTTCAACTTGGGCGCAGGAAATGGTCTGGCTGTTGGGTCATGAGCTGGATTTTGAAGGTGCCAAACAACAGCTGGGTCTACGTTCGCCCTTGATAGAACTGTCGGCCTTGTTTAGCGCAGATCATCATGAGTGGGTAGCGTAAGTAGAAGAGTCTAGGCGAAAGTCTATCAAAATCCCTAAGAGAACTCTCTCTCTCTTTGCGCAGTCAAGCCTTTGGCAATACAGTGGATGTGGTGCGTAATCTACCGCGTCCACGCTTTGCGCGTTCACATCTCTGTTGGCAACTCTTGCCGCAGCAGTTTGACACAGTTAAACCCAAGATTGTGTATACGGCACGTAATCCCAAGGATTTATGTGTTTCCTTCTATCATTACTGCAAACTGTTGCACGACATCACAGGCAGCTTTGAAGATTTCGTTGAGCTATTTCTGGATGGCAAATTGCCATTGGGCAACTACTGGAGACATGTGCTGCCATTTTGGAAACGCAGTCAGGATGATAATATATTGTTCATTAAATACGAGGATATGAATCGTGATCTACCCACTGTCATACGTCGTTGTGCCAAGTTTCTGAATGTCTCACATTTGCTGAACGAGCAGAGTATGCGCCGCATTTGCGAGCATCTGAAATTCGATAGCATGCAGGGTAACAAGGCGGTAAATCTGGAACCGGTGCTCAAGCAGGATAAGTCTAAATTTATACGTAATGGCAAAATCGGCGATTGGCGTAATCATATGAGCGATGAGATGTCGGAACGTTTTGATATCTGGACCGAGCAAAATACGCGTGGCAGTGGGCTTCAGTTTGATTATGAATAATGATGATTCTTGCAATTTTAGAGTTACAAGGAAGCGTATTTTTTTTTGAATAGTTGCCTATTTTTCGGTTTTGTGAAAACTTACTCTCGAGTGATATTTTTAGTTAAAAAAGCGAAAACTGTTAAAGGGGAAATTTTTATGTTAGAAATATATTTGTATTTAAAGTGAAATTGATGTAAAGTTGTGTTAAACCAATATCGATAATAAATTCTAGAAACTAAATACAAAATCTTTTTTAAACTAAAAAAAAATCTAAGAAATATATATGTGTTTTAGCTTTTTAAATCCAATGAAGGTTATACAATCTTTAAGTAATTGTAAGTTTAAATATATGGTCGATATTTCGTTTCTTTATTTAATAAAAAAAAGTTGACGCATTTTAATGTACGACCCTTGCCTAATGGAACAATGGCTATATTAACTTTCTGAACGCCACACTCCCATAATATACTAAAATTATGTTGAGGGCGATTTAGAAAGAAATTCCTTTCGATTGCTTCTCTTTCACGAACATAGAGTTATACAATTGGTTTTTCATATTTAGAACGATAGGTATTCCTAAAATACCAGTATTTATTGAGTATAAGAAATAGAAATCCATTTTTTTCCATGAAATTGTAGGCTTCAACTACCATAGTTAGAATCATCCGATATAGGTCAAATATGCACCGTTTTGTTCGATAACTTGTTACAATTTTAAAGAAAATTTATTATGTCTCTCTCATTGAAGCCCTCGTGCCTCTATTGACAAAAATTGGAGACAGTCAATGTTCACAAGTCTCTGTTTTTCACGAGCGCAATTGTTCGCCAGATGGTAATCACTGTCACGGTGCTAGATACGGACCATAAGGTGGATGCATAAGAACTTCCCAACCAAAGTTCCGGAGCTTTTGGCGAGTCACTATCGATGTATATGGCCTAGCGTTGTCCTGATACAACATAATTCCTCTCATATTGCCTAAAGTTGGCCGCTTCGACCCTCAGACGGGCCTATTGCTGACAGTACAGTTCCGCCTTAAGAGTTTGCTCAAATTAGATAATCCCCTACCAAAACCACCAAACACACAGCCAAACCTTTCTAGCATTCAATCCTGGTTTGGCCAAAATTTTCACCGGTTCACCGCATTTTCACAGATTTCGCTTGACGTTGGTTCACTTTTCATTGCCAGTCATCAACTGCATCAGAAATGAATCGATTTTGTTGCGATTCAGCAGCGATTTGCAGATGGATATTCGGTCCATTTTTTTTTTCCTTATTATTCCGCTTGGGAACTTAGGGCCTCTACAAGAGCCATCCATCGAACCCTAATTTGCGCCGTCTGTTTAGCTCTGTCCCATGTTGTGTTCGCCTGGGTCAGTTCTTGGAGGATGGATCTGCTCCAGGTCGCCTTGGGTCTGCCGATCCGTCTATTGCCTTGTGGATGGATGCCAGCTATCGCTATCTGCAGTTTCTCCATTTCTTCCTCGAACTGTGCTAATCTTGATGGTTCCTTAAGGGTTCTAACGTTCCATTGTCCTATTCGTGTCCGTTTTTGAAAATGCCTTTGGACGTTATCGAATTTGGGGAGCCGTTTATGTTTAATTCTCTTGTGTTGGTTTCTGTAATCTGTTGAGTTTTTCGATCGAACTGGTGATTGGCCAGATGCGACTTATTCCAGTGGTGGGGCTGCCACCTGACGCCTTCTGGGAGTGGCGTCTGCGCTTGGCTGCGCGGAAAGGCTGGGCGATACAGTCTTTTTAATTGTTGGCATCATTCTAGCTGGTGTTGTTGCTGTACGCCGAAAAGCTATGAATGACGCTTGGTTCTATGGTGTACCCTCCATTTAGCGAGGGGGGTGAAGAGTGGGGCAAGGGGGGTTGCCAGAAATTGTTGAAAGGCATTGTGCAAATGGAGAAAAGCTTTCTATTAAGTAGAGAAGCAATTTTTAAGAGGGACGTTGGAGTAGTCATGCCTCTTGCCATGAGTGGGATTCGAACCCACGACCCCGCGTTTAGAAGGCAAGTGTATTACCCACTAACCTACGAGGCCCCGAGTTACAAACATTCGGTCCATAGTTACAAACAATTGTATTCGACTCCTACATGCTGCGGATCTTGAATGTAATTCTGTTGCTGCATTTTGTATGGGGTTGCGCTTAAAGAAAAGGGATAAGCGTTTAATCGGGAACTGTTCGCTGAAAGTGTATGGCCCTTTGACTATGGTCAACGCTTCTAAGGCGGAACATGCGAATATATCTTAATAGTAAGAGGGAACAGGAACCTACACAGTTAATACCCTCAACCGAGCCGCGTTGGCTTTAATTAATATAGATTTCACTAAGTAAATAGCGTATGTATATTAAACTCGTGGAATCGAACTACCGACCTTCCGTAGCTGCTGCTTGCAACCAAAACAAAGCAAAAATAAAACCCAATATCTAAAAATCATGTAAATTCGTAAGTGGCAGCACGCCACATAAATCGCAATAAATAATTTCAAGCCAGCTTTATTTATTTGGCAACAAATTCCACTCAAATTTGTCACCAAAGCAGCGAATTCAAATATAATTCTTAGTGTGAACCCAGCATGCAATCGTCGTTGCACAGCTGACGAACAATCGTTCAATCGAACTAGTTCCGCCGCGATGCGCTTGCATAGCTCTGCTTCTCTGCTCGTTCGTGCCGCTTCACTACAAAACAAAAGAAACTCAAACGAAATAGTCGCAGCTGGGCGCAAGTACGCTAAAAATTGTGCATTCTTTGTAATTGCCATAAGCGCAGCAACAACAACAACAACGACAGCAGCAGCAACGATAACAACTGGCATTAAATTGGAAACACGCTGAGGATAATAGAGACGAGTGAAATTTTGTGCAAATTTTTGACGTTAAACCAGTTTCTGTGTGTTTGTTTGCAGTGTGACTCATCAGTTTCCTTTGGCGCACTTGAACAATGGCCGCTGCGAACACAAACAATGAGTCTGGCGACCAGGTGGGCATACGCGTGGAGGCTAGCACAAATACGGATGATCTGACCGATGCCTTTGGCTCGGTAGGTGGTGGCTCCACAAGTGTGCATACACAACACAATAGTAGCTATGGCAGTGGCGCCATAGGGCAGCTGGCCAATGGCTATAGCAGCTCGTCCAGCTATGCCAAGTTCAGTGCCAAAATGGTGACCGAAAGACATGCAGCCGAGTATAATATGCGACATAAGCATCGCGGCATGGCGCTAATATTTAATCATGAGCATTTTGAGGTGCCTACGCTGAAGCCACGCGCAGGCACCAATGTGGATTGTGAGAACTTGACGCGTGCACTCAAGCAGCTGAACTTTGACGTCACCGTGCATAAGGACTGTCGTTTTAAGGAGATTTCACGTTTGGTAGAGTGGGCTGCCGCACAGGATCACAGCGATAATGACTGCATTCTGGTGGCCATACTCTCACACGGTGAACTGGGCTATATCTATGCCAAGGATACGCAATACAAGCTGGATAATATATGGAGCTACTTTACAGCCAATCACTGCCCCACTTTAGCCGGTAAGCCAAAGCTATTCTTTATACAAGCCTGCCAGGGTGATCGTCTGGATGGAGGCGTTACCATGAAGCGTGCACAAACCGAGACCGACGGTGATAGCTCCATGAGCTATAAGATACCCATACATGCGGACTTTCTTATAGCCTACTCCACCGTGCCGGGTTTCTATTCGTGGCGTAATACCACACGCGGTAGCTGGTTTATGCAGAGTCTATGCGCTGAGCTGGAGGCTAATGGCAAGCGTTTGGATATCTTGACGCTGCTTACCTTTGTCTGCCAGCGTGTAGCCGTAGATTTCGAGTCCTGCACACCAGATACACCGGAAATGCATCAGCAGAAGCAGATACCCTGCATTACGACCATGTTGACACGCATATTACGCTTTACAGATAAGCAGCTAATAACGGCGGGTAGGGCTTAGTCACAATTTTATTTAGAAATTTTAACATTTGTGATGATTGCACCGACCATGATGACAAGCTTTTGCCAACTAGATTAGATTTAAGCCAAAAATTTTTATATTTTTTCATAACTACGGGTATAGCCCCTGACTTGCCTACATCTTGCTGTCCGTTGTTTTTAAAGAATTATTCAACAAAACTTTTTATGTCGCAAGAACAAATGCATTTCTATATTTATAAATATATATCCACACAAAATATTTAAAACTTTTTTATAACTATTGTATTGTATTGGAATGTCCATAAATAAAAACAAAAAAAAAATGCTTCTAAAATTGCATTAAGAAACTTGTAATTTGACCTTGGGTTCGACCCCGAAACGTTGCCATGTACGTAGCGCGCACTTGAAATCGTTACCATTTAATGCTTTATAATTGGAAATGGAAGAACCAAGTTGAGCTACAAACTCAGATAAGGAATTGTCGGATATGCAACAACTAGAACAGCGCATACAAAGTTGGTCTTTGACCTTCTCGGAAAGCAAAAAACGAAGTCGTTAGAGGGGCACTAGGCTTTTGGAGTGTACCGAACATGCGGCACAAGTTCTTCGAAACAACGATGAAAACATAATCTCAAGAAAAACTACTGCAAAAATACCCTCAAACTTCAAAGGAATCGATAGCATATAAATCAGAAACCTACATTAAAATGGGTCGATCACAGTAACATTCTTTAAAAACAGGCGTTCTGCTACTATCTAGAAAATCTGTTCCAAATCGTTCAATTGAAAGAGTGTAGGAATAGTCCTAACATATTTACTCTGGATAAATTCGCAAAACTGCTTCCGAAATTCTACGACGTTGTTTGATCAATATTGTCTTTAGAACTTGAAAGATCGTCAAACGAACTAAAACTGGAGTTCACTCGACTGGACGCATACTCTGAACTTCATTAACAAAATCTTCGACAGTGTTAAGACAACTGTTACTTTAGAACTCTAAATATCGTCAAACGAAATAAAACGGGTTCACTCGACTGGGGGAACGCTAACCCTGAACTGGATAAATTCCTTCAACTCCTTCAGAAATGGTGCGACATTGTTTAATCAATTTTGTCTTTAGAACTTGAAAGATCGTCAAACGAAATATATCGGGGGTTCCCTAGACTGAAGGAACGCTTACCCTGAACTGGATAAATTCCCTAAACTCCTTCAGAAATGGTGCGACATTGCTTAATCAATTTTGTCTTTAGAACTTGAAAGATCATCAAACGAACTAAAACTGGAGTTCATTCGACTGGACGCATACTCTGAACTTCATTAACAAATCTTCGACAGTGTTAAGACAATTGTTACTTTAGAACTCTAAATATCGTCAAACGAAATAAATCGGGTTCACTCGACTGGAGGAACGCTTACCCTGAGCTGGACAAATTCCCTAAAATTTTTCAGAAATGGTGCGACATTGTTTAATCAATTTTGTCTTTAGAACTTGAAAGATCGTCGAACGAAATATATCGGGGATTCCCTAGACTGAAGGAACGCTTACCTTTAACTGGATAAATACCCTAAACTCCTTCAGAAATGGTGCGACATTGTTTAATCAACTTTGTCTTTAGAACTTGAAAGATCGTCAAACGAAATATATCGAGGGTTCCCCAGACTGAAGGAACTGGATAAATTCCCTAAACTCCTTCAGAAATGGTGTGACATTATTTAATTAAATTTGTCTTTAGAACTTCAAAGATCGTCAAACGAACTAATACTGAGGTTCACACGCCTTTCCGCAAACTCTGAACTTCATTACTTCGGTTAAGTCTCATTCCGAAAATCTCCGACGGTGTTAAGATCATTGTTACTTTAGAACTCGAAAGATCAACTCTCTACACACACTTATGGGTTTCTTTTAGAAATGCTGCGAGGCTGTTATGACAATTTTTACTTAAGAACCCAAAATATCGCCAAATCGACAAAACTCTCGGTTTAGTTCGCATAAAAAAAACCTCTAGGAGCATAATTACTTCAGATGGGAGTGTTGGGTTCGTTCAACTGTCACATATAAAATAAATGCACGGGATTCTCTAACAGTGACAGTCCCTTGGATCAGTCAAAAATTTTCATATACATCCCAAACTGACGATGCTACCTTTCGATATTGGCTACAGTCGGTCGATTGATAAAACCCTCCCGAAATTTTTGATGCAATTATTGAATATTTTATTCTCTTTGGCCTTGATTTTTTACTCAATGTTTGTGATAGCAACTTCTTTGGGCTAACTTATGCTCTTTCGTTCATGGTCGTTTCGAAGAGTGATAGAGACAAGTTTGTATGGACACGGACAGCATCGCTAGTTATTGCGCTCAAGAGATGTATTAAAAACTTCCGAAAGCCGAATCCCATAAAGAAATCTTAAGAAATAAATGAAATTACATAAAATGTTGTGCTAAAAATGTCAGCAGAATTTAAGCTATCCTGTAAGAATTTAGAATATATCTACTAATTGAAAGCGATCTAGTAAGGATTCGGCTATAGACTTTTCTATGGACCAGCTAAGGCGAAAGTAGCAAAGAAAAACGCTTCCCATATGTTCAACGTCAATTGGTTGGTTCATCGTATAAGTTGTTCTTGGTCCCATACAGAAGCCTTCGTTAGACGGGTCCACTTTGCGCACGTTGGCGCAATTTGTTAAAATAAACCGCAACCAGGTCAAAAGATATCTTACCCTCTGAAGGGTGACTTACGCGGTTTTCCGTTTTGCTGCCCTTTGCGGTGACATAGCCTCGACCATGCAGTTGCTGCAAACATATGAACTTAAGTATATCTTAGTCTCCATAACCACTGGTAGCATCTCTGACTTGAAAACTCTAAAGACTTGCATCATTTTTGAGGAAACCATTGGGTCGCGTATAATGATCATTTTAAAACTACATATCTTCATCCAGCTTAAGGAGACCTCGGCTTACTTTCAATGTCCTAAATTTGACCTGAAATGATCTTAAGCGTGACATTGTTGTTGTCACTGTGATCTAAATCCTACGCCTTAAGCGCTCAAGATTAACAGATTACAAAAGAACACTAATTCCCAAGAGATACATCTAACCAGAGTACAAAGTTCAATCGAAAACTGATAGCAATGTGGAGGGAGCAATACTTTGAGCTTAAATCACTCTTTATTCTTCTAAAAGATGTACACAATAAATTCCAATC
Organism: Chymomyza procnemis; assembly: GCA_035046065.1. Classification (NCBI taxonomy): domain Eukaryota; kingdom Metazoa; phylum Arthropoda; class Insecta; order Diptera; family Drosophilidae; genus Chymomyza; species Chymomyza procnemis. The sequence continues at coordinate 5,630,881 of JAWNOJ010000026.1, forward strand.
GACAAAATAACATTTCACTTAAGTTTCTAGAATTAATTCACAAATGATAAACGGATTTTCAATTAAAAATTTCTGATAGATTTGACACGACGCCAGCTTTAGGGGGTAAATAAATGCACGTTTCTGATAATTTCAAATATGAAAAGTTAAACGTAGAATTTTGCTCACAATTTACTTGGAAATCTTGGGTGTGTTCGCAACTTAGGCATGGCCACCCTCCTTCAATTTGGCCACCAACGCATCCACATCGGCTACCACAGCGCCAGCTTGACGCACTGGAGGATCTACCACAGAGATAATCTCAATGCGTGCCGTTGTATCAACGCCCAAATCCTTGGGTGTTACCTTCTTCAGTGGCTTCTTTTTGGCCTTCATAATGTTGGGCAAAGTGGCATAACGTGGCGTATTTAAGCGCAGATCAGCGCTTAACACAGCAGGTGTTTTGGTTTTTATGGTCTCCAGACCACCATCAATTTCACGTGTAATAGTTAGACCAGCATCGGTCTTTTCGATTTTATTGCAAAAAGTGCCCTGCGGCCAATCGAGGACAGCAGCAGTCATTTGTGCTGTTTGATTGGCATCATCATCAATGGCCTGTTTGCCCAAGATAACCAAATCTGCCTTCTCATCCAATGCCAGCTTGGCCAATATTTTGGAAACATGTATGGGTTGCAACAGCTCGTACTCTGCGGCAGCTACCTCTACATGCACAGCGCGATCAGCGCCCATTGCTAGCGCCGTGCGCAAGACCTCCTGTGACTGTGTGGGACCCACAGAGACTGCAACAATCTCCTCGGCTAGCTTTTTCTCCTTTAATTTAACAGCCTCTTCGACGGCAATTTCATCGAAAGGATTCATGGAGTGCTTAACGCCTTGGGTAACGACGCCCGTTTTGTCGGGCTTGACGCGTACCTGTAGTATGCAAAAAACATTAATTAAAATTACATTTAATTAAATGATTACGCAAAACCAAGCGCAACAAGTGATAAGAAGAAGCAATTGTCAATTTTTGTTGTTGTTGCTGTCTGGCGGCTGTCTACAGGGCTTACCTTAACCGCATAGTCGATAACACGCTTTACTCCAACCAAGACACGCGCCATTTTCTATGTAATAAACAAATTATTAATTAATTAATTTATTTAAAGGCCTCTTAGCGGCCTTGCGAATTTTTGTACCTTGTTGAATGCCAAAGAAACTAACTGATTGGGGGGGTGGTCCAAAGGTCTGCACTGCGGCGCTGCCAACTTGCTGGAAATAAGGCATTGTTGCCAGACTTAAGCTAAAACAGCTGATCCAACAGCTGCGCCAAAGGTGAAAGTTACTCTTTCCGGCAACAGCCGCAAACAGCATTCCAAAGCAATTTAAACGCATTTAAATATATAAAATAATGTCTGCAGCTACTCCGCTGGTCATGCGCATCATGGCATTGTCCATTAATACAGCCAAGCGTGCTGGCGGCATTATACGCGATGTCATGCAGCAGGGTAACTTGGGCATTGTGGACAAGGGCAAAAATGATCCACAAACCGAGGCAGATCGTTCGGCGCAACGTTGTATAATAGCCTCATTGGCCAAACAGTTTCCCAGCATAAAAATCATAGGCGAAGAAGGCGGTTCCGATTTAAATGTCTGCGCTGAGTGGTTGGTTACAGAGCCGGATCAGACATTCTTGCAGCAAACTTGTCCCACAGAATGGGCTAATGCGCAGCCTGAAGATTTTGTTATATGGGTGGATCCGCTGGACGGCACTTCGGAATATACGCAGGGTAAGACAACAGCTGGCTTAGTAAGCAGCTTAATACAACCTAATGCTTTTCTAGGCTTTGTGGAGCATGTTACCGTCTTGATAGGCATTGCCATTAAAAATGCTGCTGTTGGTGGCATCATACATCAGCCGTACTTTAAGCAACCCAGCGGTGAGCTCGGTCGCACTATATGGGGGCTTAAGGGTTTGGGTACAGGCGGTTTTACGCCCACAGCGCCGCCTGCAGGAAAATTTATTATAACCACAACGCGTTCACATTCCAATCAGCTGCATCAACAAGCGCTAGATGCATTTAAGACCACGGAAATACTCAAAGTGGGCGGTGCGGGCTACAAAGTGCTACAAGTGCTGGAGGGTAAGGCACACGCTTACGTATTTGCCACGGCCGGTTGTAAAAAATGGGATACCTGCTCACCGGAGGCTGTGCTCGAAGCACAAGGCGGCACACTAACAGATATTAATGGCGTGCATTACGCATATAATGCCAATGTGGAGCATGTGAATCGCACCGGTGTGCTAGCCAGTTTGGCCGAGGATCATGCCAAACTAGTAAACACAATACCGGCGAGTGTGCGCGCAGCTGTGGGTGCCACACCCAAGTGATGTTGTTTAGGCAATTTATTATCGTTTTATTACAATTAACAACACAATACAAATAAAGCGATAACAAACAGGGATATGTTAAAAGGATTATAAAATAAATTTTCAAATAAAATTGTAAATAATTTACACAGCAAAAGGGCGCCGCTTGTTACGAGTTCCGCATTAATTAAAACTAATAAATTGTTTATTTAAAAATGTTATACAAGTTGTGAAAATTGTGGACTGTACTCACTGAGTCTATTTATCGAAACTACCGCTGCCGACTGCGGAAGTGTTAAGATAACGATTACGCTTAGCTTTGGCCATTTTGCAGGAATTGACAGAAGCAGCAAAGCGCAGCGATTTAACAGACTCCTGAAAGCAATCCTGAAACGGTGAGACATTGATAAACATCAGCGTTTTGGAGTTACCGCCGAGTGAAGGCATAAGCAGATGCGTTAGTTTGGAATTGCGATAGGGTATGTGATCTTGCTTTTGCAGCAGCGCCAATATAACATTTGTCAGTTCGGATAGTGAGCGATTAATGTTCTTGGTCTCCTGCATGCGTATGCTGGTCTTTGGTGATTCGGAACCAGCCAGATCTACCAGATTAATAGAGCCTATGGAGATTTCCTGCTTTTCCGCATGATGTCCTATCAACTCTAGCTTGGTTACTGCATGCGAACGTGAAGAACGCTCATTGCCCACGGTGGCTGCTGTGGCACGATTCATTTTGGCCAAGTGCATTAACTGTCGCAGTTGATTCGGCGTTGAGACTGTCTCCTCTGTTATATTGGATACATATATATCATTTTTGTTGTTCTTAGCCATGCGTATTTCCATATCTTTTGGCTCATTGCTTAACAAATCGTACAACACTTCATTGTAGATCTCCAAAAAGGTTGCCTTAATCTCATACTGCCAGCCCAAGTGTTTATAATTTTTAATAGAATCGAACAGCAAGTCCACGGTGCGCGGTATGACACCCACGCTCTCGGCCACACCATCCATGGTATATGTTTTGCCACTACCCGTTTGTCCATAAGCAAAGATGCATATATTGTAACCATCCAGCGCGGATTGTATTAAGGGCGATACCATTTCAAATATGTCTGTTTGCGTGGAGTTGGGATTAAAGACTTGATCGAAGCTGAATACCAGCTGGCCTGTTTTGTTTTTGTCCGCCTGCAGGCTTTGTATTTCCACTGTAGCCTCATCAAGATAGGACCAGCCACAGACCTGACGACCTTCCTCACAATCCAAGGGCGGCCGCACACGACAGAAAACACGTATATTGCCACGCAAATCCATGACCGTATTATGCAGCTCTTTGCGTTCCATATTCGATTGAAATAGCTGCTCCTTGCATATTGCTAGCTCCTCCGCAAGCTGCTCGTTGCTGGTAATAAGTTGCTCATTGCGTTCACGCAGCTCTTTCGCTTCCGTGTACAGTTTTTCGTGATCCGCTTGGAGTTTCTAAGTGTTCAAATGTGGTTAATATTTATTTGCTTACTGTGTTTAACTGCACGTACCTTGTGATCCGTTGTCAGCTGGCTGAGCTCATTTCTTGTGCGTCCCAACGAGCTGGTTATAGTTTCTATCTTGTGCGCCTGTTGATTTACTTGCCGCTGCAAGCACTCGTTATCTGTGTGCATATTCTTAAGCGTGGTTTCTGTCTCTATAAGCTTGTTTTGCGTCTCCTCCAGCTGCGCGGGTAACGTCTCTAGGTCACCCAAATCCTCAGTTAGTTTTTCATATTTGCTTTTGAGCGTTTTGTGCTTTTCCAGCAAGTCATGAAAACGTGCCTTGAAATCGTATGGTGCTATGCGTTTAACTGTTGGAGCAGCTGCACCCGTGGTGGCGGGCTTAGCTTTGTTGTTTGTTGCTGCTGCTGCTGCTGGAGCTGTGCGAGCAACGGGTCGTTTTGCCGTTGTTGTTGTTGTTGAACTAGTGGCAGCTGCGCGTCTGGCTGCAGCTGTACCAGCTGCTGTAGTTGCTGCTGCGCCTGTGCGTACCACACGTTGCAATGGCGCAGTTGCGGTTGTACCCGTCATATTACTAGCGAATCTTGAAAACTTTGTAGGTATTGTCGGTAATGTTGGTGCAGCAGCGCGTTTAATATTTTTTCGCATTTCACTTATATCGCAAGCGCTGCGACTACGGCGTAGCTTTGTACGATTCTGTAGCAGTCTGGCCTGTGCAGGTTCTGGTGAAGCGGCTCGCCCTAACGCAAACGACGAATTGTAATAATTTATATTGTTCACTTACACGCAGTTACTTACCTCTGCGCGCCAGCTCGAATGGCAGATTTTTTAAATCTTTTGCCAGCGGTCGAGGGGCATTTAATTGATTGCCAGAATAAGTATTATTTGCATTGAAGCCGCTGGCCGTAGCCTTTATGCGTTCTGTTGGTAATGTGAATTTTGTTGGCGCTTTTAAGCCACTAGGCTTTGGTAAACGTGATTCCATTGCATTAAATATTATTGTTTACTTTTGTATACAAAATGTTCTTATTGTTGACACCGCGAAATAGATTATACAAATTAACAAATAAAGGACGCCACAAACATACACCAATTCCCGCCGTTAGTTTTGAGTGCTGGCTATGATGCGACGAAAAAGTGTTGGGTAATGCCAAAAATAAATGCTAATCGACTATTAATGCTAGTCGATAGTTATCGTCGGGCCAAAGCAGCTTGGCATATGTATGCGTATATCGATATGACTGATAATTACCTTATACAACGAAATATTTAATTTAAAAAAGCTCTGCTTTTATTTTATATTTATTTTAATATAATAATTTTTCATTTAATGAATTTTAAAGCATAGAAATATTGCTTTTAAATTGTTTACTAATAAAGTGACCTTTCTCTTTCCAGAGATTCTATTTATTATCAAGCCAAATAAATTAAATCAATACAAATTGAGCTTTGATGAGAATGGAGGTTAAAAAACTGTTAGGTTTATGAATAGAATGTTATTTTTTTCGAAACCACTAAACACATTGTACTGCTTTTTAAATTCGAGACAGAGTGATGGAATTTGCAAGATAATCGTTTAATAAAGCTTAAAGTTTCAAGCACTTTGAAAGCATTATATTGGGGATCTGTTTCTAAGTACTAAGATTTTGAATACAAAAAAGGTTCACTTTATTATAATAGTTTAGACAGTTGCGGACTCGCCTCCAAAATCGAAGTTTGATGATTTGAGTCTCCGCAACAATAAGAAGCAATTTGCCGAGGTAAATGTCTACCACCATTTGGATGTCGCCATAAAATTAAGATCTCTGTTTTCTTTGCACAGCCTTTCGAGCTATAACAGTTGAACATAAATAGCTCAAAATTCAAAATTATATTAAAACTAATGATAATTATAAGATAAAACTGCAGGCCAGTTTTACCGTAGCGCATATGTAAAACACATTTGGGAATAGAGCAATGATTGTCGCAACTTCAAACCACTCATGCAAAAAGGAAAACAAATCTCTTACGCTTAGACTTAGAAAGAAGACTGGGGTGGTGTTAGCAGTTGCACTGCGACATAGGCATTCCGGCTCAGAGGTTGCCACTTTAGACGAAGCTGGAGGACGAGTACGAGATGAAAACTGTTCAACATATTTTGTAATCGGCTTTTTTCGCTGAATCATCTACCACCATTTACGAGCCAAAGCAATGTGGAAAGATCTAAGAAGCAGTGGCACTGCTGGACCTCATAGGCTTGAAGACAAAAAGGACATCTGATTCCTGACTATTCCGGTCTACTTCTTTGGGGCAAACCATTGCTTAATGAACTAGGCTGTAAGGCACTGCTATCCTCTAGAGACTAGGAGATGAGAAAGAGAAGTAAAGTCTCCAACATCTGTTGCCTCCAGTTCTGCTTATGGGTTCATTTTTCCCAAAGGTAAAGTGTACAATCTCTGTTGCCTTACTTCCTAGTTCTTTTTCTGGGTACATTTTTCACAAATTTTCTTGGTAGACCGTTATTTTATGTTCTAGTAAGTATGGACAGCAGTCCCCGTCAGAGAGCTGCAGACTAGAAGGTTATCAACTGAACTAATTTCTCCCTTTTTGGTGGGAAAACCACTGTGCGCTCTTTCAATTATTACTTTATAACGCAAAAAACTCTTGTTTAAGTTATGCAAACAAAAATGTTTTTTGGTGGAAAAAAAGTTACTTTGAATCAAAGCTAAGAACGTGTTTCCTATTTTATACAGGAAATATTTAACAAATTTACAAATAATACAATAATTTCGTATAACTATTAAGAACTCCAACTTATTGCGGAAAACGTTACATTTCACACAAAATTTTACAAAACAAAATAAATAAAAATAACGTATTTTTTTATTGATTTTTTTCAAAAAAATATCGTTATCTAGCAGGTAACTGCCAACTCTTTACAAGTTTAAGTATTTCATGCACTTGTTAATACTGCAATTTGGTATTTTAACAAATAGTTGCTATGGTCACGCTAAAAATCAGAGCAAGAGCAACGAAAAAGGAAATTTGCAGTTTTCAAATAATAATTAATAGGCCAAATTAATGCAACAACACTAGCAAGCTGCGCCATCAGCTCAACAAAGTGATGGCGGTTCAGTCGGATCTCAAGGACTTAAACATATTCGAGCTGCGTCCCATTGTAACAAATCTCAGCTGTAAACTCTCCACTATCACATCGTATGATACGCAAAAGCAATTGCTTTGCCTGGTCAGCGAAGAAAATGATATTGTGCTGCGTTATGTCAGCGCCACAGGATTGGAGGTGCTCAAGATGATATCCTGGTTTAGGCGCACCAATCGAGTCATACACGATGTGTGCTTCGATCCAGCGGGCGTCTGGTTGCTGGTGCTATGTAAGTGTGTGTTGTCTGTCAATCGTGAGGGATGCAGTGGGCAGTGGCAGTGGCAGCTACTAAAAAAAAAACCTAAAATTACTTGCTACGCGCGTGTGTGTGTGTGTATCAGTGAGTGTGTTGTTGTATGTGTGTAATGTGCGTGCCAACACTTTCACACACACATACACACACGCACGCACACAGTGGCATATGAAGGCGACTTAAATTATTGATTTTCTTTTTTGGCCTTTTTGTTTTGATTCAAGCCATTCCACATAAGTTAAACTCGAATCATTTATTATCCCCAAACAACTCGTGTCAACAGGTTTCGACAACACGCTGCACATAGTGCCCGCCTTGGCTCTGGTAGATAAGTGCAATGATTTGGCCAATTGCTCCTTCTATAGCACCACACAAGTAACATCCTATATAATACCCTTTGTGGGTCCACACGAGTGTCCCAATTCAAAGAAATGCCCGAATCATTCGCATGGACAGACGCAGGCAGCTCAGCAAGATAACGTGGAGCAGGAGCAGCTGCTGCAAAATTTGGAAAATCCTAATGCGCAGCTTGAGGCTGAACCATTGGGCCAGGAGCTGCCACTGCATATGCGTGGAAACAGTGAGTCAAAAGAGTGGCCAGTGGAGCAGCAAGCGTCTGCTACGTACAGCAGCAGCACCACCGTCCAGCAGCAACAAGCGCACACATATGATGCTACAGGCAATAGCCAGGTAATGGCTAGCTCTTTTATGGCCTCCAAAACCTGCCCATATCCGCTGGCAGTTGTCTGGTGGAAAACTTATGCGGGTCTAAATCGCGCCATCATAGGCTATTCAGATGGCTCTATATGTTTTGTTGGCCTAAGTCCAAATTGTCCCATGATTGCCAGCACCAATATAGACAATGGCTCCGTAGTGCGTTTGCTCATATGCAAGGATAATACCTTTGATGGCGTCATGTTGCTGGTAAGCATATTGTAGGCTACATACGCCAAGTTAGAGCTGCGACTAAATGCACTTACTTACAGGTAACATCTTCGTTGAAACAGCAGTACAAGCTATTGCTGGAACAAAAGGCTATCAAGTATGTATATCCTGGTGACAGCTCGCCGACAAATGCCTACAATGCGCGTGAAAACAATTGGCAGATTGTTATGCCTGTGCAAGCAAGCAAGTCGCAAAATTTGGATGCGCGTCAAAGTAATAGCTCTGATCCGGCCTCGGATAGCAGTCAGCTGGAAGAGGATGTATTTGCTGCACCTGGCGAGGAGTTGGCGCCCAGCACACAAACTGCACCAGCAACAGTAGCAGCCAATGAAAGTGCTACAGCACTGGAAGCGCCCAACAACGCTGAAGCCTTGCCCAACCCACCTGCGCCGCCTAGCTACAGCGAAGCTATTAGTCGTCCGATTAGCAATGATTCGGTCGGCGGTGGTGTGCGTTTTCAGCAACAGCAGCTGCCCGCAAACAGCTTTGATGGCATACTACCAGCCACACGTGCACGTCTCGCATCACTTAAAAGCCTTGGCGCCAAGAAGCTGCAGGCCATCAAGACACGCTTATCGGATCAGCGACTAAAATTCGATGAATGTGCGTAAGCTCTCAACTGTTATTAAACCAAAACATATTTCCAACTTAGGTGCTCCCGCGCTCTCTCTTGTTTCCAACTTTTACTTATTACTCTTGCTTTCTTTTGTTTTCTGTTGTTTCTGAAAAAACCAAAAAAAAACTTACTTAAATTTTTGTTGTGGATTGTGTGATGTGCAGTTTTGAAAGTACTGATTATGTTTGTTAAGCGTCAGTTGCGTGCGAGGCTTGGTGAGTTCAAGCGACGTTACTCTGCGCATTGGTTACCAAACACCCAACGAACACACACACGCATCCCCAACACGCACACACACACACACACACACACACCCCACCACTCGCAAGCATTCACACACAAAGATTTGCAATTAGAGTTATTTGTGTGTTTGTTTATGCGAACGAAATGTTGCAATTTTTGGAACGCTTCTTGATTTCGTGTTCCAAATGGTTTTGGCGTGCGCCGAACCAATTACAATAGCGCGAGTTAAGACATTTTTTGTATACATCATTATTTTGCAAGTCTTCATTACATATATATCCAAGTTTATCTACTGCAAATAGATCTATTCTAGTTAATCGTCTTATACGTAGCAGTTCTTATTCAATACTAAGCCGTGTGTGGTTTATACAAATCGTGAATCAGTTTGTTTTCTCAGACATTCCCAAAAATACTCATAAATTTATTTTTTTTATTTGCCTAGAAGACAACTTTACTACGTTTCTGCTTCATTGAATTTTTCAAAACACAATTTAAACGATTATTACGATTATTCTATTTTCTTGCATGTAAGAAAAGTTGGTAATTTGCATAAAATTATAATATCCTCAAAGTTACGCTGCATTCCAAAAGTAAGAAACCTGCAATAATAATAAGAAAACATCCCCAAATAGGCAGCCCCAATATTGAAAATATTGCCTAATTTCTGAGTTTCTAAAACGTTTATTTGAAAAAAGTTTGGATTGCGTAAAATGGCAATATTCTCAGTTAAGCTGATTTTCAAAAGCCAAAAACTTTTAATCTTTACTCTAGATCTAAAAATAGGCCATGAACGTAAAAATATTTTTCTATAAAGATTCTCCTATTTTATTGCATGTAAGAAAAATTTTTACTTTGCTTAAAATTACAATCTTATCAAATTTACGCCGATTTGCAAGAGTGTAAGAGTTTTACAAATAAGCAGAAGAGATCCTGAAATGGGTGTTAAACAGATTTCCTTACTCCTGATTTTTTGTAAGGTTTATTTCTTTCTTTTTTGTTGCTTATAAGAAAAGTTATTATTAATTTGCTAAAAATTACAATCTTCTCCAATTTACGCTGATTTGGAAGAGTGCGAGAGTTGTAATCAGAAGAGATCCCGAAACGGGCATTGAACTTATAGTAAAAATAGATTTCTTTACTCCTCATTTCTAAAATGTTCAAACTAATTTGCTGCAACTTTTTATATTTTTAATTGCATAAAACTGTAATATTCTCAAATTTAAGTAAATTTCTAAATTTTTTAAGCTATCTTAAAACTATTGCTTAATTCTTGAGTTTCTAAAAACATTAAACTATATTAAAAATAGATTTCTTAATTCCTGAGTTTTACGAATGCCTAAAATTGCAATATTCTCAGTTAAGCTGATTTTCAAAATTTAAAAACTTTTAAAAATAATGAGAAAATATCTGAAAATTTGATTTCTTAATTCCTGACTTATCCTTAAATGTTTATACTAGCTTAATGCAACAATTTTTATATTGTTAATTTGCATAAAATTGTAATATTCTCAAATTAAAGTGGATTTGCAAAGGTGAGAATTTTTAAAAATAATAAGGAACCCAAGATAGACATATTTGAAATAGAGTCCCTAATTCTTAAGTTTCTCAGAGAAAAATATTGACTTTCATCATCTTTTCCTGAAACTTCTTAGACTTTATCATAGTCAAGGATAATTTTGTCTTTATACTAGACAATCATATATAGTACATCTTATATTATCTTATGTGATTTTTTTTAGTTTTTTTCGATTAATATTACAAACCAACAATTTCCATATTAATAATATTGTAAAAGTTCTGAAAATCATAATTCCATTACAGTAAATTTCTAGCTTCCTGAAATCTTAGCAGAATCTAACATAATCGTAATCTTAAAACTTAAAAGTATCATTTTCCCTCGGGAAGTTACCAGCTGCAAACTTTAAATTACAATCACTAGCCTCAAGCTGATATTGCCAAATCCTTGTTTTGTTACTCAAACTGGACTAAATGACGATTTTAAAAATTGCAATAACGCAACTCGCATAAACGCATTAATTGATTTAATTAACTGATTGCATTTTGCATTTTAGATATACCTGATATTGCCATGAGTTCCTTTGCCATTATGGACTCGCCGTCGGTGACACCCGAACCGCTGGGCAGCACAAGTGGCTCCTTCTATACCGTACAGAATTTACGTAGCACGTATTTATTAAGCGCGTTGCATAGCAACTCCTACAGCCTGACCGTGCATAATATTGATATCAATTTGAAGCCGCTGTTTCTCTATAAGATACCCAAACATTGTCTGGACATACTCATCAGTTCGAACATACTCTATGCCATACAGTATGTGGATCTGCATCAACACAATGAGGTGGCGCAACTAACAAGCGGTTTGTCTTTGGAGGAGCCACTGGTTAATACGGAAAAAGAAAATCGCGATGCAGATACGGAGAAACTGGAGGCATTACGTTCGCAAGACTTTGCCAAAAGTGAGACTACCAGCGCGACAACAACGCGTACCAACTCGTCCAGCGTGGAGGCCAGCGAAATGCCCAGTAATGCCATTAATGCAGTAAGCGTCATAAGCAGCGCCATGGCTTCGCTACACACGGCGGAGGATGATGTAAGCCATGTGCTTTTGACAACTTTTGCGACAACTTAACCTATATTTGTTTATCTTCTTAGCGCTTTAATAATCTGGCGCAGCTGGGTTTGTTTCGTTTTGAGCATGAAACTGTCTTAAATCTCTATCAAATGTCACAGTTTCGCAATGGCAACGGCAGCAACACATCTGTGCAAGCAGAAACGCTGACCAAGGAGGAAAAAGCCAAGGCCTTTGAAATCAAGGATATACACACGCCCATGGATTATGTGCAGTTCTATGAGACAGCTAATGTGGTTGGTGAATATTCATTGCGACAAATGGAAATAATGCAAGCGGAGTTTCCCAAGATCAATTATGATCCCTGCTATGTGGTGACCAACAAAAACACCTACTACATACAGCTAAAGTAAGTCAGTTGCTGCATTATGGCCGATGCTGCTTTATTCATGCTTTAACTTTGTGTATACTTAGGAAAGAGCCTTTTGAGCTGTTTTTGGATGCCGCCTTGGCTGGCGAGTTCAATCAATGTCGTGACTTTTGCAACACCTTTGATCTCTCCTTTGAGCATTGCGTCGAATTTGCCGGCGACTACTTGCTGCGCCGCAAAAAGATTACGCAGGCTCTGCTCACCTACAATGTGGCGCGCATTAAGCCCATACGCACTGCGCTAAAGTTGGCCATGTACGGTCATACCTATGCCTTGATGCAGCTAGCAGCCATGGCTTTGAAATGCTCCTATATACTGCGCACGCGTTATCTCTGTCATCCGCTGCTTAAAACCATGCTGGAAGATATAACCTACAGGCATTCGGAGGATGTGCGTGATATCTTGCCTAAAAATTATTTTGACCAGAAGGATGTTGTGAATTTTGGACGCTCATGCAGTGATTATCATTATGGCGTTGATGAATCTATAAGCTCACTGCAAATGTCACCATCTTCCCAATTTCATTTGGCCAATTTGCTGGTCATAACGATGGCGGAAAAGGCTGTCAACGATAAAAACTACGTGCCTTTGTGGTAAGTGGCTGCCACAAGTGGCCAACGCGCAGGCAACATAATATTTGCGTATATTTGCAGGAACTTTTTGGTCATCAATAGCAAATATCATACCAATATGACGAGCATTGTGCTCTGTCAGAGTGGACTATTTTCTTCCGCGCTAGTGCTGGCCAAGGTGCGTGGCGTCTGTTTGGACACTTTTAATGCGCTGATAAGTGTTGTGGCGCAAGAATTTGGCTGGTACAACGAGCTCAATGTGTGTCTATACAATCTGAGTGAAAATATATTTATGGAGACCATAACCTATCTGCCGCATGTTTCGATGGACTATTTTGCGTTCATACAGGAACGTTTGGAGCATATAAGACCTTGCGTGCTGCAGGTGTGTAGTATCTTGCATTTGAACAAAAAATCAAAAGCTAACTAAAATGTTGCACATTTTCAGCGCCTGTCACAGCAATTGAATCCATTCTCACCCGCAATGCGTGCCATTGTTTCACACACCGCTGTGGGTGGTGCTCCTCATCAACTGGGTTCCGATGAAGGCATGGCGAATGACAATAATACGTATCTTTTTGAGTTCTGTAAAATTCTGATTGAAACATATTTGGCTGTGCTCATACACATGGAATCGCAGCGCACCAAGCATGACTCCATTGTAAATGCTCTATCGAATTTCCGCATCAACTATGAAGACAATCAGGTTGGAGTATATAATATAACTACTAATTAATGAGTAAACAATTTCCATCATACTTGTACGCAGTTTGCTATTGAATCATCACGCTTCAAGCCGATCTCAGCTGGTTGCGCCTACTGCGCCTGCGTTGTGGATGGCGTGGCCTACTTCTGGGGCTCTAATGGTATACCCTGCTGCTTTAGTGCGCAAAAATCGTCAGGTGAGTCTATGCCTGTTGGAATATATATACCAATGTCTCTACTCATGGAGTATATGTTTTTATAAACTCAGAGCCACCAGAGCCTGCGCATGCAGTCAAAGCTTTGGAGCTGTTGTCTCAACTGAACTTGGAAGTGCATGCGGTCAAGTGCGGACGTCAGCATACGCTAATTCTAACCAACAACGGTGTACGCTTTAAATCATAAAAATTTGATAGCCTTTGTTTGTGCCTAATTAACCCAATCATATGCTTTCTAGGTGTATGCCATGGGCAATAATAATCTGGGTCAATTGGGCATAGGACCACACATGCAAATGGCACTGCAGCCCATGCTGGTGGAAGCTTTAGATGGCATGAACATCACAATACTTGAGGCGGGTCAATATCATAATGCAGCCGTGGCCCAGGGAAAGCTTTATATGTGGGGGTGCGTCTGATTAATGTTCGCTTGCTTTAAAACAATTTAATCATATACAATTTGCAGTTGGGGTGTCTATGGCCAACTGGGACATGCAAACTGTGAGAATGTGCACAAGCCAAAATTAGTCAGTTTCTTCAAGTACAGAGTAAGTTTTTTTGTGAAAAACAAATCTCAGTCAGAAATGGCACTTAACGCATATGTCTTTTGCAGAAAGTACTACAAGTTTCTTTGGGACATGCACACAGCTTAGTGCTCTGCCACAAGAGTACATCCTTTATAGAGGCTAATTCCGGTGAAACCGAGCTGTTCGTATTTGGCTCAAATCATTTTGGCCAGCTAGGCATAGGCAATGGTGAGCATGAGGGAGCCGAGAAGGATGGCAATCAAATAAAAAGCAGTCTGCCCTTGCTACTGGATGTGAGCAGCTGCCGTTTAAGACTGATACACACCAAATTTTTTACTAATGTAAGTTGGTCTACATAACACACTGCATGTAACTCATCAACAACAATCTGCAACTGCAGCTAGCGGTAGATGAGAACGAGCGCATGTATACGTGGGGCAGCTCACCACAGGCGCTGCGGCTGGCTAATCAAATCAAGCGTCGCGCCAATGCCAAGCAAAAGCTGGAGGAGAATCATTTACGTGAGCAACGTGAGCTTTTAAGCAAGAGGCTGGAGGCCACCTTAACAGCACCAGGCAACAGCAGCATGCCGATGGATATACCATTATCATATGCAGCAGTGGCATCTAGAGCCATGTCTGCAACAAACAGTGACACCAAAGAGGCTGCCTCAAATGAGGACGATATTAACGAATCAAGTGAGGATAGTACAGTGAATGAGGATGATGATGATGCTGCGGAATCGGATGCATGCGAGAATCTGTTTACACTGGCACTGCCGGCAAGTAAACAGCCAAAGCTGCCCAAGGCGTCAGCAGCAGTAGCAGCAGTAGCAGCAGCAGCCCCTAAGCTAGCTTTTGCCGTCACTGAGCCAAGTCCAGCGCCAGCACCAGCACCCGCAATCAATAGCGAGCCTGATCCAAACGAACATTTAAAGCCGCACTTGGTGGATACCACTGAAGTGGCAGGACAAATACTACAGGTAAGTAACGCACTGCAGCACTTCAAAGCTCGGGTATTCAAAATGTACGATTCAACAGATCTCCAGTGGCCTATTTCACTTTGCGCTCATCTCGTCCAGCTGCACGCTTTATACATGGGGCAAGAATCTAGAGCATCAGCTGGGTACCGAGGATAAAGACAGGCGTGCTGTACTTAAGCCATCTCCAATAGACAGCATAGAGCAGCCCATGTATGTGGATTGTGGCGCAGATTTTACATTGGTGATGACTACGGATTTTGTGGTTAAAGCCTTTGGCGGCAACTCAAATGGTCAGTGTGGACGTGACTTGGGTGCTAGTTTGGATCGCATGAAGCAGCGTGTAGTGTGTTTGCCCACCACCAAGCGACTTATGCGCTTTGAAAGCCAATGCGTCGGTGTGCCAGTGGAAATAAACTTACCCAGGCCACGCATACGTCTGGATAGCGAACCCGTGCGTTACCTTAAGGTTATACCACCCTTTCAGCCACACTACTTGCAGCAGGCTAGCATTAACTTTGAGCAGCGCTGCTTTGATGGCATGTCGCTGCTAACGCCCAACTACAAGTCCAGTACAGATAATGCTGTTACTGGTCAGGATTCGGATGATTTAATAAGTAGTTTGGAAAATCTAAGCAATAATGATGCCTCCTCGCTCAACTACTCATATAATGGGCCGCAATTGGGTGATGCCAATAGTTCGTTGGACTATACGCCTGAGGAGCAAAGCTATGCACCGCTGCCGGAGCAACAGGCGGCCACAGCGGCAGCACAACGCGCTATGGTTGGCGAGAACAATGACGATGCCAGCAGCTTTACGCCCAGCACTGCTGCCGATGAGGCTGCGCTGCAGCCATTGCGCCACTATATACACTACTGCCTGTACGTTTTTCATGGTCTGTACAATCCGGACAAGATAGCCGATTTCTCGCGTGGCACACGTAACGAGTATCGCATACGCACACTGATGCTCAATTTTAAGTTTGTGGAAGCTTTCAGGCTGTGCCTGCAGGACTGCGATAGCGCACAGCGCACGCTCAAGCTGTTTGAATACTTTAGCAAGGACACCGGTTATGTGCCGTTGCGACGACCCGATCTCAAGCATCTCATCTATCATATGTGTCTGCACTTTCTTGCCAACAAATTTGATATGCTCGACTGCGAGCGCTACTTTATGGCCGACTTGGATTACTATCTGCTGGAGCTGGCCTATGTGTTTTACTTTAATAATAATAACTCTGCGCTGGAGCAGAATCTAAATCAGAAGTTTAAGTTGCTCATAGCACAGGAACAACATGCGGACAGCAATCAGTCAAGTCAGGCAGCGGCGGCGGCGTCCAGTGGCCTAAATCTAGGCGTAGCGCTGCAGGATACAGATGCAATTTTCGACAGCTTTACCGTCAAGTTCAAAACGATTCTGTGCCAGCGTTTACTCAGCTACTGCGATGCCAGCAATTAGCAGTGGCCGCTTGCAGCTGCAATATGTGGCATGTTTCGAATGTGTTTTGTTGTCTCCGGCTAATGTTTTAGTTTTTTAAGTTTTGTTGTATGTTCGAAAAGTTCGCGTGTCCCCCCCCGTTTCCCCAAAAGCTCAATAAATCCATATCCAACAATACTACTCCACAGATACCTAAAATACTACCATAATCAATATATAGCCCACGTGTTTACCACTTAACTTAATCTTACTTATTAATTAATTAATTAATTGTTGTTTGCCGTTTGGATGCGATTGCGCGCATATTTATGTAGCTTTTTATAGCGCCTGTTATTTAAACGAAAATATTCGTAGAGAGAAGAGAGTATATAATTTTTGTAAGGATTTATGTTTTTTGCAATTGGCTTTAAGTGCTTTTTGATTTTTTGCGAATAAAAATTTGGCACATTTTTCAAATATGAAATACATTCTTAGTTTTGATTATTATTTGTTTTGTTTTTTTTTAATAATATTTAGCTTGTGATTTTACACAATTATTTTATATGCAAAGTTATACACGAATTATATACATATATAAATATCATAATAATAAATAAATTTCTATACAAAATCTTAAAGCTTTGAGCGAATGTGGACGCTACAGCTTAAGTTTGATGCTGTCTGTGGTCCAGCGTTTGCTTTGCAGTGTCTTTAAAGCATTTTCGCAATAAAACTGCTCCTCGGAACGTTCGGGCAGCGTTTCCTTTAGTTGTTGCAGCTCTTGCAGTTGCTTCAGTGCCGCCATGGCGTCTATAACACCTTTGATGCATTTGACGCGTTGTGCCAGCTCTAGCTTTTCACTGCTGTTGCTCATCTTGGATAGAAATAGCTGCAGCACCGAGTTGGGCGCCTTTAGCTCATACAAACGCTGTACGGCAAGCGTTAGATCAAAGCTAATGTGAAACTGTTTGGTTTTCATGGGATGCCAGCTGGGTGCGCGCTCGAAAATACACTCCAAATCTGCATAGGCTTGTGCACGTGTGCGTTCTGTCAAAGCAGTCCACTCGTATTGAGCGGCAGATATTTGCTGATCCGCAGCAAAGCGCTGTGGTGAGGTAAGCTTAAGCATATCCTGATCTTTCCAGTTGCTGTTACGCTGACAGCAGGCATAGAGCAGCTCGATGGGCGTAGACTGCTCATTGAGTTCCTTGCCCAAAAACGCGCGTTCCTTCTCCATAAATAACTGCAACTTGAGTGCGGCATGAAATATTTGCTCATAAAGTGGCACAATGCCAACGCTAGCAGTAGCGTAGGCATCTGTAAGTCGCTGCAGCTGTTGCTTGCGTGTTACCAGCTCGCTGCAACGCATGGCCGCTTGAAACTGCAAGAGTGCAGCCTCCTGTGAGCGTCCAAAACGTTGCAGCACATCTATGCAGCTGCTTAGCTCACCCGACTGCCGCAAATAGCTGATATAGTGCTCCAATGCTTTGGGACGCTCTCGTAAAATATTATAAAATTGTGTGGTGTGCAAAGTGCGTTTAAGAAAGAGCAGTACGCTGATGACTGCATCGCCGCCGCCGTTATGCAATAGCGTATCTAGCAGTTCTTGTTTTTCATGCAGCGATTTGAACACCTCCAATGGCGCAGACTTGCCGCGCAGCAATTTGTAAGCCGTAGCCTCCGCTGATGGGCTATACAAAGTGCTCTGTATTTGACGACGTAGCAGCTTAAGCTCCTCCTCTGGACTAACGCCTTTGGGCAGCACACGATCATCTAACGTTTGCTCCTGCAGCAGCAGCTTGAGTGCTTCATCGCTTATGAGCGATTTAATGGAAACATTTAGAGAGCCCAGCGCAGCGCTATTATCAAAGCTGGCCTCGGAAATGGTGTCATCATTGAAGATGGCAGTGCTCAGATTGGTAAAATCAAGTTCCGTAGAGGCGCCCGCCAAATCATTGCCATCATCGTCATCAAAGCTAAAGGCAGCGCTGGAAGAACGGTTCCAGTAGCTTTCGCTATCAAATTGTGTGTCCATTTGCAAAATAACAAAACAAAACAAATAAATTGCCACAGCTGTGCTTTGCTGGCTAGCGATGACAGCGTTGGCGCATTTATCGATAGCTGTAGGTGTGCAAATTATCGTCAGTGAATGTCTAAAAATCAGTTATCGATAGCTTGCAAATTCAATGATCAGAAATAAACAAAACAAATGCCAGATTTGTTGCCATTACAAAAACTTATATTTTAAACAAATTAATCACTCGCTACTTAACTTTTAGTAGTTATATAAATATATTATTTAGCATATTCAATTAGTTTAATCCTCACTCAAGCTCGTTTAAACGTTATGAGCATTCTTTAGAACTTTATTGTGCCATTTTATTTGTATTTTGCGTCTTTTCTCTTTTGCATATTAAAGCAAATAGCTAAATTAACTAAATCTTAAATTAGTTTAATAAACGTTAAGAAATTACAGCGCATAAAAAATATATACTGCATTTAATACTAAGCGCTTCAACTCGCAGTTGGTGCGGCATTTGTGCTACTGGCCACTGGTTCACCGCCAGCCAACAAATCTGCGCTAGAAGCTTGGCTTGTAAGTGGCGCCACTGCTGGCGCTGCTGCGGCTTGTGGCACTACAGCAGCAGCTACCACGTTGGCATCCACACCTGGCGCAGTGCTTATTGTGCGTGCCAAATTCTTTTTCTGACGCTCAATTTTTTCCTTTTCACGTGCAGCCTTCAGTTTATCAAAGTCATCACCTTCGTCCTCCTCTTCTTGTGCGGTTGTCGAATTGGCCAAAACGTCTGTTGAGCTTCGCAGATCCAGATTTTCCACTAAAATAAGCGTAAGTGTGAGTTTTAGTCGACAGTCATTGAAATTTGCTATTCAAGATTACGTGCAATTTTTCAAAAGGCAAGGCGGTAAGATTCAATAAATTTATATAGTATAAGTTGACTGCACGAGAGGATTCACAAATGCAACAGTTAAGATATATTAAAACTCGCATAGAGCTCCGTTGACTGGGTACAATACGCTATTACAGAGCAATTCTACAAAGATTATTCCTTAGCTCCAAGATCACTACATTTCGTTTGCAATCAACTCGTGCAGCCTAACTATAGTTATGGTAATGAAATTTCGGGATATTTATGATTCCTACTTGGGCATAAAAACTTTGGGAACTATTCATAATAGGTTATGCGCTAAGCTAAGGTTAGTAATTAACAAATTTGGCAAAAACTCTAAAACAACAGCATGCCAATCCAAAAAGGAATACAAAACAAAAACATAATCCAAGTTGAAGTGAAATCGCTTCCAAACACAAACCAATCGCGGGATTAACCAATTTTCTTTTTAGGCACGGAAACGATTTCAGTTAAATTTTTTTATTTTTTTGGAAAGCTACAAAGTTTTAGTTTCAGCAACTTTTACGCAGCACAAGCCAACTAAGAGTATGCGCTTAAAATGGCCAATGGATAAACTTTACCGGGTGTTATGAACCACCTGAAAACCTGCGATGCACTGGGTCGCTCATAGTAGCTCGCTAAAGGTATAAATTGTTTCATATTTTTTTTTTCATGATATGAGAGAAAATGTTAAATGTGAGTTTTCTGTTATGGAAGAGGCACTTTGCGCGCGGCCAGCTGCATGACTTACCCGTCTCCCGGCTTGTAGCCTTTTGGCTGCTGCGCTCGTACAGCGATTTGCTGCTATCTCCCACTGGCGTACTTGGCGCTGTGGCAGCATTCATTATGGAGTTGGCATCACCCACCGGTGCCGAAGTGCTAAGCAAACTCTCAATGCCGCCAGGTGGAAACAATGAGGGCTGCGTGGGTTCGTACTGAGATTGTGCGCGTTGATATTGATTGCGTGAGGGTATGTTGACGGGCTCCGAGCGTGTAATTGTTGTCTGCGCTGTTGAAGTAGTTGGCACACCCGCTGCGCCGCCGGAACCACCGGCTGTAAATATATCCTGCACATTGGGACGTGGATCGTTGACACGCATAGATGTTATGGTGGCCTGTTCGTCTAATTCTTCGATAACCTGATCGGTTATGCGCATGCTGCCTGCAGGCTTGGCTGTGGTCACAGTTGTGGCCATGCCTGTAAAGCTCGAGGTGCTGGCACTAGCTGGGAAACGATATTTGCCCTGATCCTCATTGGGTGTGGCAGAACCAGGTCGGCTATCATCTCGGCTGAGAAAACGCTTAAGCGCCGAGGCTACAGTGTTTACGCGCGACAAAGTGCCCGATATGCTGACCATGCTGGGTGAGGAGCCCAGACGCGTTTTGCCATTACCAGCCGAGAAGTGTATGCCGCTGGCATCATCCGCCTAGTGCAGGATACAAATGGGTATAACATGTTAATTAGCTTAAGGATTAAGTTGAATGAATGGTGCGTTTGGGATTACTCGTGCTTACAGCCAATGCGAGTTAGGTGCAGTTTTTTTTCGAACTTTAAGCCGTGCAGTGCAAGAAACGATTAGAAGCTGTAGGCAGATATATTATGTTTAAAGATAGTTAGAATCAAAGGTTAGTATGCAGTCTTAGGTACTATGGGGTCAGAGACACAAACACCAATTATGTACTATATGTAGTGGAGCTCGTCAAGCAGCTGTTAAAATACATATTTATGATAGATTTATATCAAGGCTGTAGAAAGTACGTGAGATTGCTCAGGAAAAGATTGAAATATTAGGCGATCGAACTACTTGGAAGTAATTTGGTATTGTTATTATTTCCAAAAGTGTTCTTCTGTGTTCTATAATTCTTATGAATGTATTCAAAAAAACAGATTAGCCACTTTTAAATGTAGTTTATGTTGACAGAAAAGTCTGATTTCTTCAAAATGGTGGCATCTTTTTGAAATATAATCTTGCGTTAAGTTTTATTCCCATTGGAAGCTGTGAATTTCTTCGTAAGAAACTTAGGAGAAAATAATTTCTTAAATGTTTTGTTGTACAATGATTGCGCTTTTAAGGCATCAAGTTTTGGAAGATCTCTTTGCTTTTGGAAGCCACAAATTCGGTGAAATTCTGCGTAAACCTCTTTTGCGTTACCGAAATGCTAGAAATGTTACATCAGCAGCGGAATTTTAAGAGTTTAGAAAACTATCATATAGTAAAAAGAGGCTACATTAGCTTTAAGAGTAATAGGCTTCAAACCATGTATTTTTCTCCTATTGCAGTTTGGGCATCACTTGAAGATAAAGGCTTATCATGTATCGAAGAATCTCAATATACAAAGTTAAAAAAAAAACTTTGCATATTCGCTATATAAGATTGGCCCGAAAAGTTTTAAGTCCCTCTGCCATTTCGTTGAAAATTCGATCAAAGCCGTCATAAAGAAAAATTAATCTGAGTTTCTAGCGCCATATGTCCTTGAACTAAGCTACTTATCGCACTTCCCTTGCATCAAAATTTTGTAGAATTTTAAAAAGTACAGCCTTGATATATCAACTTTGAAAAACCAATAATATATAATATTTTATATTTATAACTACCAAGCACCATTTTGTTTCTGAAAGAGCGTTTATCTCAATTTCCGATATCAGGTAGGCAGAAAAGAGGTTAGAATTTGTTTTGCGACATAAACTTAGATTAGAAGATAGCCAATTGTCTGGATTTGGTGCCAATGGATTTTTGATCTGTTAAATGCTGCCAACGTTTTGATTCTAACCTCCTCGTCTGGCGCACCCTTGCCAAAGTCATAAGTAACCGTCTGCATGGGCGCGCCACTACCGCCAGCGTTGCCTGCTGGCTGTTCGGCTGCATTCGGCTTGGATGCATTTGTTGCCGCATTATTACCAACCATTTCATCGATGCGCACAGACGATAGATTCGAGGGCATAGCAGCATTTTTGGGCACCTCAATTTTGGCAGTAGATGGCTCCGGATGATTCTCACGAAAACGTTCCGCAGCAATGGTATAGGGCAGCTCATTGGGAAACACCTCATCCCAGTACTGATCCTTGAGCAACTGTGGATGATCATGATGCATTTCGTCGACAATAAGGTAGGAGACTTGTAGATTGCGATCCACCATCCAGTTGACCTGCGTAACAATAAACTTAATATGTACAACTTAATACAATTGAGTCTGGCCATACCTCAAAGTCATCATCATCTTCGCCAAATGGATTGATCAACGACTCGGCCACTTTGAGCCAACCCATGTAGAAGAAAAACTGCAGCGTGGTAAAAACTGGAAAATATAAATCCACTTTATTCAGATAGCTGCTGTTGCCCACAACTTTGCCATCTGTCCACTGCAAACATGGAAATTATATAAAAGCAATCCTTCAAGACGCTTTAGCAGCTGCACCCACCTGTTGTCCCATAACACAGCACAGAAAGTACGAGTACACCGCCAAGGTAACCACCTGCGTGTAGACAAGTGGTATACTTATGGTATCATAGGATATCAGCAAACCACATTGTCCGCGAAACTTGTTCAGCTCATCAATAATTGTCTTTACTGCAAAGTCATCACGTATACGCCCCTCCTTGCGTGCGCGTGTTATAATACTTGCTGCCCACACGATGGGTAGCCAATGCTTGGAGGGACGTGGAAAAGCCTTATTCATAGAATCTATAATCTGTTTTTCATTGTCGTTGAGCAGACCAGCCTCCACAAGATTATTAAGTTGTGGAAAACGTTTTTTCACTCTCGGGGAGATGTTGGACAATACCATGGTTAGGCAGAGGCAAACATAACGCATAATTGTACGACGCATAACACGACCACGTTCATCCTGTCCATGCACATTGGAGCTAACAAAGACGGCTATGGGATCTGGCCACGGTATGGTCGTATACTGATTCCACCAGCGTGTCATCACAATGGATACATAGAAACCGAGCACAAAAGAGAGCGGTATGAGATCACTGTACTTGTTGCAATACTCTACAATAGCCTCGAAGGTTCTGTAAGAAGGAGAGACTTAGAATGAAGTTTTACCAAAAGAAACTGGGCTGCTTAAGCTTTGGAAACGCTGTGATAGTAGCGAAGGTAATGTTGGAATTGAATTTCTATTTGGTTGCATCTGATAAAATAGACAAATAGGTTATGCGACCTGTATTGAGAGTCAGCCTCGCTAGCGGCCCGGGTAATAAATTGCTTAGGGAGAGTCCACTAGCGACGACCGCCTAGTCTGCTGACCCTTACACTGGCATTGCGGATTTCGAAGTGGAGTTTAAACTCTTTCGCAGCCATGGCTAAGCCATGTTATTGATCCTTTGTGAGATTATAAAATAAAACTTCTGATGGAAGAGTTAAAGCAGAGGTCATGATGTCGTTATCTAGAGGGACATACTCGACAAAAGTATAATTACTGCAAAACTAAGATAAAGATTGTTCCCGGTAAAGCGAAGCAAAGCAACCAGCAGTACCAGTCGGTAAAGGGAAGTCCCGACAGCGCCCATACTGGTGCTAAGGATGTTGTATTGAAGCCGTCATCTGATACAGCACTGCCTCCTGCCAATACTAGCGCACCCACATCAAGAGCAAGGTGCGGATAGAACGACTAACTGCAGAAATGTTACTGATGGTGGAAGATAGTGAACTACCCTCGGCTCCCAAGACAGCAATATGCGGAAACAACGTAAAGGATAAAGATCACTTAAGCGCTTAGGGAGTATTCTCAGGTGGTACACTGCAGTGAGAAGCAGCTTAAGAAGGTAATATTGGAGCAGCTTGGGCTCTCTCATATTTTTCTATTGGATACATTTCAGAGATGCACCCGTATTTGTAGACTGCTCGATTGAAATGTCAGTTAAATGATGTCTCGCATTAGGTTTGTAGCAAAAGTAAGACAGCTGGTAAGGACTAGAGCAAATTTTCCTTACATTCGGCCATCGAAAAGGAGGGTCAGATACCGCCTTACGCAAGCTCGACGCTACCACAATTGAGGTTGTTGGCAGCATTGGGGAATATGCGCTTTGCCCCCTCTTTGCTTCTCATAGGAGTCAGGGGCATATACATATTACAGATGACCATAACTCAATTGAGTCAACTCTCTATCAATTATCGCTCTTGCAATCTCTATCTTTACTTTTCTGTACTAACTGCGATTCCAAACTTCGCCAAATATCAAGATATTAAAGTTTTGTACCCTCGAGTCTTTGAATAGATAAAAACGAATTTACGCGCAAGCATTTTTAGCCCAGCTACATGTTCTTAAGTCAAATCATAAACTTACTCCTTTTGCCCAGGATTTAAGCCAAAGCGATAGACTAAGTTGAGCACATAGTAGAGGAACAAAAACGCCAACAGATCCAGCCAGACCAGTTTGTAAATACTGCCGCGCCATCTATAGGAAAAAAAGAGAGATTAAATTAGAAATCTTGACATCACTAAATCGCCAGCCTATCAGCTGTTTTTATGCTGACACTGTCAGCAGCTATAAATATGCCCAGATCGTAATCTCTAAACGGATCATATAGTATTATCGAAAAAAAAATAAATCTATGATGGATTGATTCTATTTCACTAATTATGTTTCCACTTAAAAATACGCGGCATATTGTCTGACATGTGTTTGCCGTAATTCTACCAATTCGGAACGTCATCAATAAGCCCAACCGATATTATTACTGCTGATAATATTTTTGGCCACTTGTGGCTGACAGACAGGGACTCAAAATTTCACCTGCAGGCCTATGAATGTAAACAAAAATAAAAGCATTGGTTATAATTATAAAAAAGTGTGACTACTGCGGTTTGTGACATTGTGGGCTTTATCAAAGACTGATAAAAATGTAGATATAATACTTTGGGGAAAAATAACAAAAACAAAAGTTGTTATTTTAAATACGCAAACTTATCAGTTAGACGTTAAGGGCAAAAATTTAAATTAGTGTTATATAAACTGCTTTTATATCAAAAAATATTTAGTCGGGTTTTTTATTCTGTCGAATTGCCATGAGTCAAAGTTCTAAGCGCGATGCCGACACAATCTAACCAAGTCACATGATCCGTACACTTAATTAGACAATGCATGTCGTTTTGGCACTCTAATAATCTTTAGCTATACGTAAGTCCCCAACCTCTAACCGTTTGAAATTGACAGCACTTTAATTAGATCATCAAGTAGTAGCAGTTATAACAAGTCCATTGATTAGTCGTTCCCATTAATAGCGTCACAGTCATTATCAGCTCTAGACACAAACAAACATTATATGCACAGAGTAGTGGGTAACGCTACTATGCACAACCCCCTACTCACAATCCCTAGAAAACCCACTCTTCGCCAATGCCAGAAGCTACCAAGTGCTTTCATTATTAAATTATAATTCAAATTACAAGCATGACAGATGTCAAATACATATGCCAAGTGGTCTAGATTACACAACGTGCGTAGTGCCGGGGGTTGCGGGTTTTACGTATACCAAGTTATCCGTAGAACACCAATTGCATGCTATGTAGGCGATTATATTTAATCGTTGGCATGAGTGAGTATTTGTGTGGAAAATTCTATTCGAAATGCATACTTTGCATGGGTAGTTTAGAGCTAAGTGTAATTTAGACACGAGTTTTTGCATTGCGACTACACTAGTCGTCACACGTATTCTGATGAAGACAAAGCGCCGCAAAAATCAAGGGGAACAATTGAGATCTAACTCAAGAGATGTAGGAAAATAGTTTCAAACTATTAAAGAGAGCGCATCTGGCTAATCACCAGTTCGATCGAAAAACTCAACAGATTACAGAAACCAACACAAGAGAATTAAACATAAAAAACGGCTCCCCAAATTCGATGACGTCCATAGGCATTTTCAAAAAACGGACACGAATAGGACAATGGAACGTTAGAACCCTTAAGGAACCATCAAGATTAGCACAGTTCGAGGAAGATATGGAGACACTGCAGATAGCGATAGCTGGCATGCACAAGGCAGTAGACGGATCGGCAGACCCAAGGCGACCTGGAGAAGATCCATCCTCCAAGAACTGACCCAGGCGAACACAACATGGGACAGAGCTAAACAGACGGCGCAAATTAGGGTTCGATGGATGGCTCTTGTAGAGGCCCTAAGTTCCCAAGCGGAATAACAAGGAAAAAAAAAAGAGAGCGAAAGTTCTTTAGCTTTTTGGTTACTAGGTCTAAAAAAGTTTGAGACGTGCTGCCCGCACAGAATTATGTACTCAGGAGACAACGATTTATAGGGAGTCTTCTGATATTTCGGTGTGTTTTATATTGCTATACCGACAAAAAAGTCGAAAAACAACTAGAAAATTTTATTATATTAATGATATTACTTTACTTTATTTGGACATCACAACCCGCTGTCGGCACTCCTACTTTACGCCGCCTTCTCTATTAGTCACTCCAAGTGAATATAGGTCCTCCTTCAATTGGTCTTTCAATATCAAAAATCTATTAGGTACAATACAATGCGGGTGCGCTTAAAAAATTAAATTATGTATTTATTTATATATATCGGTGACCGTCAGTGGTAGATGTAGGTTCGACTACACGCAGATTGGACTATAAACTGTAGCTCCCTTTTCTCTTTGAATAGTTATTATTAGAGGTATCTTCATGATAGAAGGTAAAGGATTCTAAAATATATGTAAACTGCGATCCTAAAACCGTTGGATATCTCTAAAGACGTACTACATTTAGACATGCCATAATTATAAAACTTATTACAACCATGCTTTCTATTTCAAGATCTTTTTATAATATGTTAGATAGATCTAAAATGCTGGGCACATAGTTAAATGTCATGTTACAATATCACCCAGAACCCGAACCGATAATAGTTGAGTTAGCGACTTGTAGTGCTACATATGGCTTAGGGTAAAGACCTAAAGTTAGCACATCTTAATTGTATGCTCTTCGACCATCTTTCAAAATATACATAGTGCTATAACGGGAACTTTTTGGAATGCTGTAAAGAGTTTGGTATAGCTGGATTGATCATTATACAGATACGCCAGGCTCCATCGAATATGTTTGCTGTCTCAGCATTGTATAAAGTAATTATTTCTCAGAGGATATACAAGTACAAGAACCAGAAATACTCCACAAGTGACTTCAGTGATCCAAAAATTCAAATCGCTCATAATACTAAGTCAGCTCTTATAGACACCCTCTCCCGCACTCATATTCCATCCACCCTGACGTCTAGTGGTAATCAAAGCATTGAAAGATTACTCCCGGCTTGGATTGGAAATATGGAAGCTGATATGATTGTTATATTCTGTTTATTCACGTAGCTGATATCCAAAATAGCAAAAGTGGACATATTAAATTGCTCAACATTCCGAGTGATTCCTGCAAGAGAAACTAGGAATTTATACAATGATTTCTAGAAACCGCACATAAGCTATTTGAATTCTATTTGTTATTGTGTCAAAGTTAACATTTTTGGAGCAATGTGGATCCTAATGTTGGTAATTGTTTAGCCAGCGAATCGCCAAATGCATTAGATGCTTATACGCTAGGATCTGATAAATTGGCAGTGACAGAGAACTAAAATTCGCAAATCGTCCCTACAACATCCAAGGCGTAACCTACGACTGGACCTGAACCTGGACAGAATCAGGTACACGATAGGATCGAGTGATCTATTGCCAAATCGAGTTATCCACGATGTTAACGTTTTGCTTAATACGTTCACTTAGCAAACTTTCTGGGGTACAATGGCCGCCAGTTCGTTCGCTTGGCAATGCCAAATGAACTCCTCTATCCCAAGATAGATCTTTAACCCCCAATTAATATATTTTGAAGTAACAACAGACAACCATATCGCCTGTCTACAAACTTATTAAACTTAGTGTTAAAATATCATATCTTTAAAGTTACTTTACGTATAGCACGAAACTGTGTCAATCTTATAATTAGCATGATTCCATTAGTTTTACACATGTCCATAGCGAGTATTGACTAAACTCTATAATATAGTATGTAATGTCTTATATAGTATATATAGTGGCACTTGGGTATCACTCACCTGAGTAAAAGTTTTAAAAAACATCCAAACCCACGACATGTCGCTACCTCTCCGGTATAGGTAATTGTCATTTTTACAAGTCTTTACTTGTGTCGAGTTCTCCTCGGATTGTTTTTGCTAATTTTTATTTGAGATTTCTGATTTTTTTTTATAGTATCGTCGATTTTATCACGCCTCGTGAATTAAGTACATTGTGATTTTTGTTTGTTTGCTTTCTGCGGGGTAATGCGAAATGTCAACTTCGTCTGGGGACCGCGAGTAAACTTTTGAGCTGTGGGACAAAAAAATTAGATACGTTTAAATTTAGCTATGAAGTGGGAGAATATATTATATGGCTTTACAGAAAGTAAGCAGTGCAGCCATGACTAGGGGGATTGCCCTTAAATTAGTACAAACAAAATAGAAGATTTTCAACGGCAAGAAGATTTTTTTTGAACTTAAAACTTTAAACCTGTACCGAAAACATTAAAGCATTTATTTACGTTATGAGCAACCCGAAAATTTAAAGAAATATTTTTTTATGATGTATCTGGGACAAGGTTATTGTCTTATCTTCTGAAGTATATTTTGAATTATTTAACAACATAGCTAGCTCTATAATGAGATAAGTGAGTTTATAATTGTCACCTTCAAAACGTTTTGTCAACAGAATGATTTTGGATAGGTGGATGGCTATATAGATGTAGAGATGGATGGAGGGATAGATGCATAGATAAAGATAAATAGAAGGATTGATAGACAGATGGATCGAGGGGTAGTTCAATAAATGGATAAATGGATACATAGATAGGTAGATAGATAAATGGATAGATACATAGATAGGTACATAGATAGATACATAGATAGATACATAGATAGGTACATAGATTGGTACATAGATAGGTACATAGACAGATAGTTAGATAGATAAATGGATAGACACATAGATATATAGAAAGGTACATGGATAGATAGTTAGATAGATAAATGGATGGATAGATAGATAGATAGAGAGATAGATAGATAGATAGATAGATAGATAGATAGATAGATAGATAGATAGATAGATAGATAGATAGATAGATAGATAGACAGATAGATAGATAGATAGATAGATAGATAGATAGATAGATAGATAGATAGATAGATAGATAGATAGATAGATAGATAGATAGATAGATAGATAGATAGATAGATAGATAGATAGATAGATAGATAGATAGATAGATAGATAGATAGATAGATAGATAGATAGATAGATAGATAGATAGATAGATAGATAGATAGATAGATAGATAGATAGATAGATAGATAGATAGATAGATAGATAGATAGATAGATAGATAGATAGATAGATAGATAGATAGATAGATAGATAGATAGATAGATAGATAGATAGATAGATAGATAGATAGATAGATAGACAGATAGATAGATAGATAGATACATAGATAGATAGATAGATAGATAGATAGATAGATAGATAGATAGATAGATAGATAGATAGATAGATAGATAGATAGATAGATAGATAGATAGATAGATAGATAGATAGATAGATAGATAGATAGATAGATAGATAGATAGATAGATAGATGGATAGACGGATATATGAATAGAAGACTAGAATTACAGATTGCAGAGGGTGGGAATATATAAACATATGAATGCAAGACAAATGAATAGATAACGTATATATTCAGAGAGAGGTGGATAGATTACAAACCGATATTGTTGTAAAGATGGACAAAAATTAAAGATGGTAAATTAATTGATTCTAATAGTCGATTTAATTCCAAATTAGTGTCAATTAAATATAGATTGATACAAATTGTTGTCAAATAGTCCAAATGATATTTATAGAAGCTGACCCAACTTGTTTTATTTGCAATTCATAAGAAATTATTAATCATTCGCTTAGTAAAGTTATAATTAAAGTGAAATGAAATAATCTCTAAATTGGAACTGTGGCAAAATGCCGAATCGTCATCGAAAATTTAATTAAACGCCGATTAGCTTTGATGATAGGCTAATAACCTCTTATAAATTGGACTAATTAAAATTTTTCCAGATACGGGGAAATAAATCAAATTCAACGAAAAATGTGTTACTATGGAAAAGCAGAGTTAGGGCCTTAGCTTGTTTTCGTAATGTGTTGGCGAATCCAATATTACGAAATTTTTTGTTATTTTTCTTAAAATTAAATGGAATTTAATAAGAAATTTGGCTAATTTTAAAGTTTCTCCACAGTTAACAAAAATTAGATATCTCTATTGTGTGACAAGAATCCCAGCAAGTCAGAAACCATAAATATACCGATTAAAAAAAAATTAATATATATTGTTTGATAAGATATCCCCATGTATATGATCTTTCATGCATTTCCCAGATATAGCTACAAAAAGTGCAGCTGAGCCTTTGATTAAAACCAAAGTACATTTAGGAGAGACCATTGTGGTTTCTTTCTGAACTATTTTAGTAGATCCTTAATACAACTTAAAGTAGTACGAATTTAAAGAGTGGTCGATTGGGTGTTGGGATTCGCATTCTCATATTCTTTCGATATTCTTTCGAATTCGATTTATTACAAAAATTTATAATATAAAGTTATAAGCTCTCTATAATAATTGAGGTTGAAATTTTTGAATAAATTGCGCTGAGCAAAATCAAATTCTAGCTTTCAAATAGTCTACCCTGTACTAGTGCTTCAGTCGCTTACGTTAATGCAACAGTGTTCACTTTATTTAGAAGTCTCCAAATCAATCCCTTTATTGTCCTTGTAAGTCATAACAAAATCCCATATGTACTCCCTTTTGCTTTTATACAAAACATGGGACGGAGATTTAATGCATATAATCAACTTAGAAATCAAACATAGTGCATCCACACGATATGCGTGTCAACAGACCGTCTAAAACTAACCTAAATATTAGTCACCTTAGTAACAACTACAAATTGCATTTAAAATTCAAAAATCGATATTTTCATAGTGCAATTTTTACCCCGCTTTTAATACCAATGCTGACAACCGCTTCCTAGCGACCTGACAAAAACGCGGAATACAATTGAAATGCATTGCAAACGATTATTACGAGATAAAACAATTGCAATTAATTGCAGCAATTATGAAAATACTATAAACTTGTTTTTTGCAACTAAAACGATCGAACAAAAAGTGCTGCAAAGCGTCAAAGCCTTGCGTGTTTGTCGCGTTTAAGTGTTGGAAAAACGCGCAAAGATTGACATTGTGGGTGATGCTGTCAATGGGTCAATGTTATAGCGCAACAAAGTAATTAGTTATCAACTCAAGCAGAGCAAACAAACTTTTAGTACAGAGAACATAACTATTTATAACGTCAATAAAACAGATGACGTAGAGAGTAGAAATCGTTATAATAATTATAATAGTCAGAGCCAGAAATGAGCTCATAGAGCGCGATATTTTGTTTGGAAAATGTGCGCGCACGTTTGGCAGCACCAGAACCACTGTGATTAATTTCCGCCAGCGGCTCTTAACTATCGAAAACGCTGCGGTACACCGAACTAATGAACAAACGAAGCCGAGCTTTCAATATATATTATAGCGCAGCTATGTAAAAAATAAAGCATACCATGGTATATAATATGGCATTTAGTATATAAGGCAGACAGTGTCTGCGCATGTTAAAGGTGAGTCTGGCTTGAAACTTGGATATGACATCATTCCTCTGGCTTAATTTACAGCGTATATGTGGTGCGACTTTTGTACAAACTTTATATTTACTTTTCAATTATTTGTAAAAAATATTCAAATTACGCGTAAAATAAATCAGCTGTTTACGCAAAAAAGAAAATCCGCTTAGGGCTCAAGTATGCAGTTGATTTCGTATAGAAACTTGAGCAGGCTGTAATTTTGGGCACACGAGTAGTTCTGGTTCGAAGTTCGAAGCTTCAACTACGTCATTTGCAAATTATTAACTAAACAAATAAAAGAAAAAGCTTAAAGATCAAATAAAATACGCTAATTGTTTTCATATGTCCGTTGAACTTGAATCACACACGCGAAATTCTCAGTAAAATGAAAAATAAATCTTTAGCGATTGGACCAAGAGTAAAAAAAAATATCTTAAATCAACAACGAACAAAGGCTGCTCATTATTTCTGATGATATGAGGCTTGTGTAATACATGATAAATGTTTATAATATGCAAGTTGTGGATATCTCTAAGAGCGTCAGGCCTATATGTTATATGGAATTGTGCTCATTGTGCTTGTTTTTCGTAAATAAGCTTTAATACAGGGTGATACATTTTGTGTTACCACAACTAAACATTAATGGTATGCAATTTCAGTTGTAACGTTATAGAACCTTAATGTTCTCCCCGTGAATTCCGACAGAACTCGATTATTCTGAGGTCATTTTCGATGACATTTTATTTATTATCCAAGAAGTGCATGCCAAAAACTTCACCAAGTCGAGAAACCATAATGTGTCGTTTTAAGGTTGGCATAATCTTTCATTAGTTAAAAACATTCGACTTTCAAGTTTGCAATTTTGGAAGAAGTTACACAAAACTCGATATGAAGACCCGTATCCAGCTATGGAGAACTGCAAGCTTCACCAACCACAATGTCATACAACGTCTCCAAAACAAAAACTTGAGAATGGTCTCAGGCTCTCAGGGTATTTCTTGAGTCTCCTTATGGTCCGTTATTTCAAATATGCCAGTGATAGGCAGTACTGCTGCTGGAATTCCCGACTATCAATTTTAAAGGCAAAATTCGATGTGATGGAATTCGCTGGGGTTCAAGCAGTTATTAGCAAAGCCAGCGCCAGATTCGTCGAAAACCTTTTTCATCTGCTGGACAACAGCCAAACCACAAGTAGACTCAGAGGAACAAGCACACTCTTGATATTACTATGAAATAGTCGTAAAATTCCTAAAACCCCAACTCCTACCATGAAGCAATGATAAACGAAAACCAATTCCAATGAAATTAATCCGTATCCCTAATCTGATGGGTGAATTTCTTATAAATGTGCACACATCTCACATCTGGGGCTGGCTGGAAACTTGGATTTACAATGTTAGAGATGAAAACAGAAAGTAACATAAAAGTTGAAACATTTCTAAAGAAACTAGCTGGAAAATCAGCGTTGACAAAGTTATAATTGATGCTCGAATTGGTGAATCAAGATAAGTTAAGATAGAGAAAGCGATGAAGTGAATAGATTGCTCATAAGCTAGAAAATCGTAAAGGTTATTTTAGTTAGCTCATAAGAAGCGAAAAGTATCGGGCAATGCATCGTTGGATCTACAAAAAGGTAGTGCTACAGGTCGAAAACTAGGAGTTACTCTGGATGGAATGGCAAAAGAAATTTTGTCAAGGAATTGCATTAAAGTCAATGAAACCGAATACAAGCTTATGCTATATAGAGAAGTTTGTTTTCTAAGGCAAAGTCTATAAGAATAGGTCCGACTATTGATCCCAACCGATTACAGATTCTGATAGTTTAGCAAGAGATAAACGACTCCTAACGATCGATTAGCAGTTTGGCATGACTATTATCGAGACCCTAAAAAATGCGCACCATAAAATGGATGACGCTATATTAAGTGCTTCTTAAGTAAATAAAGTTGCATATGAACTGAAGTATGTGCGTTTTATGTAGAAGATTATCCTACAGAAAATTTTGATGCTGCTTTCAGTGCTCTTCAATTGACACCGAACTATTGCTTATTTAGCAAATAAATTTGAAAAAACAAGCAGTTTGATAGCTTAAGTCAGAGTAACGCAGATAAGCTGCAGTTTGCGTTATGCAGCATTGGCATTTTTTGCCAGATGATTTTTTGATGGATGATTTTTGCAAAACATTTGATTTCTTGTCAAATTTGTAAAAGCGAAAAAATTGACGAAACTGCTTACTGAATCATAAATGGCTATTCATCGGTACAGATGCTTTTAATACGTTTGTAAATGTTTAAGGAAAAAGGGGCAAACAGCGAATGATACTGTCCAAGAATTTCTCTAAAGTCAAATAATGATTTTCGTATTTGGATATTACTTCATAGCTGCATTAATGGTTATATGATCAAATTGTAGAGCCGCAGTTTGTTAGTCCCAGAAGAATGTGTAGCTTTCGGTTGGCATTGTAGAACTGAAAGCCCTTGAAAATTAGTTTAGTGCTTTTGAAAACAATTGTACATTTTTAAGGAAAATGATTCGAATGATACTGTCGAAGAATTTCACTAAAGTCAAATAAAGATTTTCGTAGTTGGATATTACTTCATTGCTGTATTAATGGTTGTATGATCAAATTATAGAACCGCAGTTTGCTAGTCCCAGAAGAATGTGTAACTTTCGGTGGATATTGTAGCACTGACACCCTTGACAGTTAGTTTATACTTTTCAACTGATTTTTGCACAATTTCTTATCTATTATCGTTCACTATCAGTCAACGTTTGATATCTTGCTGCGAACAGGGAAGATAACTTGTTTTTGTTTAAAACAACTATTAAAAGCTTGTACAATTGTTACAAAAAATCGATCTAATTTCGTGTCCAGAATTGGCTCATTAACTTATAGTGTAATAATAAGGTAATGCCATGAAGGCTGCCTCTTTCTGTCGTTTTAAAGCCATTATCGTCAATCTACGCTCGCTGTGGCAAGGCTAAGAGGGCTTCCGAAATTGGAAGGCTTTTTATACAATAAGTGCTTTTAGCGACGACGTCACCTTATTATTACACCCAGCATCGGCTTTCGTCAAAGCTTAACCTCATCTCAACCTCAATCGCTTGATCTTAAATTATGCCTAACACTTACAGGGTACAAAAATAAGTGTATTTCCCTTGATTATGGTTATCGCTCAAAAGGCGAAGCATCGGGATATCATTATTAATAGCTGTATGCGGTTTACAGGCACTTATAGTTTATAGCCGAGTCCGAACGGCGATGTCTTTAATTGATAGAGGCTTCTCCTAGGTAAAAAACGACTCTATTTATTTGCGAGCTATGCCAGTGCTAGACAAATGCATTACTGCTGCAGGGCAAAATCGAACCATCGACGTCCAGATTGTACTACATGCGAGATTATCTTTCGGATAAATAAAGTTCATGTCAATCGCATAATCCTTTGGTGGGTTATTGCAATTTAAAGTTCTATACCTCGAAAAAAACACCCTTTAGAACGCTAGCGAGTCCTACGTACAGGGCATAAAGTATTGTATTGTTATGCACCGACTCGAATGTATTACACTTGAATTTCTTTTTAGAAGCAGATTTAAATTGAGTAGAAAATAAATCAAGAGCCCTAAATTCACAAGCCATCATCAACGTTAAATCTCAATTTCTATAAAATAAACTCTTTTTTTAGAGCAAAGTGTCTGTTCTCTGGTATTATGTTTCGTTAAAAAAAATGTAAATAAAAGAGTAAGCAAATATCGAAATAAACACACATTTTCTATGAAATACGTACTTCTCTTAGCAAGAGCTGCTGAGGCTTTGATAAGAAAATAAAACCATAAAGCTTATTAAAAAAAAAGTAAACATTTAACATATAATTTTATTGCGCGAACTTCCTATAAAATATCCAAATAAATTTGAATATTTAATACTCCCAAGCCAAATGATTTTTACGCAAAAATTCGTTAAATAGTTCATCAAGAGTAACTGCAGCTGAAATATCGTAATTGTTTTAAATATTCTTAAATGTTGGAAGATTTCATTTTTAACAAAATTTCTTGTGATTTAATATGATTAAGTACACTTCCCATTTATAGCATAATATTTGACACCTTATAAGTAGAGCGCAGTTTTATTTTTAAATCTATTAACAAAGAGTGGCACATAGGATGGATTTGACGTCAAAAGCTTGAGATGATCTTGACGTCAAAAACGTGCTTTTGGCATCAGAAAACCGCAGCGAAGTCCACAACAAACATAAAACCAAAGTACATATTTTGACTCATTGGTGACTCATAATGCAGAATTGTTCATGGATGCACTAAGAGACAAAATCCAGATTTCATAAAGAAGATTTTGGAAGCGAACATATGTAAATAATCAGTAAAGCTGCAAAAGAAGCGATGTATCGAGAATGAAAAGAGTAAATAGTAAAGCTTAAAAATTGTCTATCATAGTCAGCAAATAGATGTTATTTGCATAAGTAAATCCCTATTGAGTGAAGACATAAATTTCGGATTCGGCAGCTATAAATAGTGCTATCGCAATGCTCCGCTTTTGGAGCAATGACACCATCGACAAGGGAAAAACATTTATTTTTTAAAGACAAAAAAAAAATTGTTAAGATCTGTTGCCTTTATTATTCTAACATTAAAATCGCTAATTCTATGTTTTCTAGCTCAAGCATTCAGAAAAATTTTAAGCTAAAATCACATTAAGATTTTTATAATATATTCCAAAGTTAAGATAACTGCAAAAAATGCAGTAAAAAACACGAGACTTTTGAAGAATTTGTTCAAAACGAGCAAGAATGAATGAATAAGGGAGATTTTATGTAGGAAACATCATGAAATTATGTTCTATACGAGTTCTTAACTTAAATATGAGACACTATAGATATTAATCCAACCTTAATACCATTCCGATTTTGACATACGTAGCACAAAGAGCATATAGATGAAATATAAAGAAATTATGTTCTATACGATTTCTTAATATAAGGCACTCAAATACTTATAGAATCTAATCCACTCATAATACACTTCCAATGACTCTGAAGAATGTGGTACAAAGATCATATGTAGGAAACATACAGAAATTGTGTTCTTTAGGAGTTCTTAACTTTAATATGAGGCACTCTAGAGTGTTATCCCTATACAATGTTATCCATCCATAATATCTTTCCAATGATTTTGAAGAATATGGTACAAAGATCATATGTAGGAAACATCATGAAATAATGATCTAAACTTTTATATAAGACATTATAGATTCATTATCCATAAAAACTTTCCAACGATACTGAAGCATGTGATACAAAGATCATATGTAGGAAACATACAAAAATTGTGTTCTATAGGAGTTCTTAACTTTAATATGAGGCACTCTAGAGTGTAATACTTATAGAATGTAATCCACTCATAATATCCTTTCAATGATTCTGAAGAATGTGGTACAAAGATCTTATGTAGGAAACACACAGAAATTGTGTTCTTAACTTTAATATGAGGCACTTTAGAGTGTAATCCATCCATAATAACTTCCCAACGATACTGAAGCATGTGGTACAAAGATCATATAGATGAAACATAGAGAAATTATGTTCTATTTAGTTCTTAACTATAGGGTGAAAACCATTCATAATACCCTTCCAACGTTTCTGCCATATATGGTACAAATATCATTTGTAGGAAACAAAGAAATTGCGTACCCGAGTTCTTAACTTTAATATGAGGCACCCACCTACCGCTGCAAACTCCTACTACAACATATTCCTCTAAATTTCTTTCGGTGTACTCCATAACTGACCTTTCTGTGTGTAAGTGTAAAATACGTATAATTCTGCCTGGAACTGTTTCGATGTCTCGCATATACACTTCATTTATGAGAAATTGTGTGCAAAGTAATTGAAGATAATATTTGCATTGCTTTAAGTAAACCCGAGTGGACAAATATCAATGACCCATTTCAACTGACTTAAATCGTCGAATAAAAATCACTGACACGTATTCGATTGTAATTGCTTAAGCATAAAAATTACGAGTTCTTATGCCTCAAAGCAAATGATATTAGACGAAATCCGAATTAATTGCAATCACACTTTTAAGAGACGGCGAGGTTAATGGCTTTTGCATTTAAATTTCAAGTTGTTTGGAACATATTTTGAGCTAGTATGTGGAGCTTTCAACGTTTTGGCGTTGGACATCTGTTAAAACAGAAGATTCTAATGTTCTCAAGAGGTAGTATTTGACATATAATAATTATTTATTTTTACTTTTACGTCTCTTTTTTTCAATTATAACAGCGTCAGACTTGAGTGCGATAGCAGCAAAAAGTTGAACGAGGGTCGATTTGTGCATTTCGAGTAGACTTTTTGCTTTATGAGAAATTAAAGAGTTAAGCAAAAATGTAAAAAATATTTATGTCTCTACTGTACTTTACAACTTTTATTAAACAATATAGCTTATCTTGAGTTGAACTTGTACAAATATTTTCGTATAACTGTTATATAGAACACTGATTGTTCACGCTTGCACGCCGAAGTCGAGCATGATCGGCTGCTCGTAAGTAACATGAGCAGAAAACATGATGCGGTTTTTCACGAAAAAGAGCCAACTATTGTAGATTTTGTAAAAGACTAAACACTTCAAATATGCATTCGAAGTCGCTTATGTTACTCCAGTGGTCAGGGAATGCGGTCTCTGCGTTTTTCTGCTCGGTTAAATCCACTTCGTAAAATCAACAAATATGTGTGAACATCTATAAAATAAGCCTAAAAGTTTCTTAATATTCTTTTCCACAACTCTTGTTGGCCAGTTTTCGAATTCGCTTATGCTTTTTCCATCTCAGCCTTATTTATCAGGCAATCTGATCCTAAACTATGTCATTGTTAAGACACAATTTGAAGAAGAGTTAAATCTATAAATATGTATAAACTTCTATCAAAAACGTCTAATATTTCATATAGCTTCTTTCCCAAGACCTTTCAGAATATATCTCAGGGGAAACAGGTGTGGGAATGGGATTTCATCGTTATTTTGGCTGGCATTTCGATCCATGGTCATGTTAAATGTAACTCACTTGGTAGAATCGCAAAATCTACAAATATGTATAAACATCTATGAAAAAAAAAAAAAAACTTAAATTTCCATTTACTGCTTTTTCCAAACCAGTTTTTGCATTTGCTCATGCTTTTTCTAAGGTGTGAGTGAGCAATCTCAGCGTTTTTCGCTAAGCAATGGGATCCTGAATTCTGTCATCCTTGATACATAAGTCAAAGAGTGAAATCTATAAATATGTATAAAACTCTATGAATTAAGCCTCAAGAATCCTAGAGCTGGAAACATTGTTGACCCCTTTTAGAATTTGCTTATGGTTTTGCTGAGGTGTGGTAACGCAAAATTCAGCGTTCTTCAAGTTAACATTCCGAACCTGGATCATGTTTTCGGTAAGACGCGCTTCGTAGAAACTCGAAATCTACAAATATCTGTGAACATTTTTGAAATAATACGAATATTTTTTAGAGTTTCTTTCCCAATTCTTTTCAAATTCGAATTCCTCCTACGGTGTGGGTGGTTCGTAAAAGCATACCAATCTCGAATCATATAAGATGATTATGCTTATGCCAACTCATGCTTTACTATCGACTTTGCTTTCATATCGGCGATGGTGTGCGGATCTGGTATAGAATACTATACACGGAAATTGGAAGATCTTTAAAGTGAAGGCTGTCTCTTAGGTTCATTATGAAATATTGCTTAGTGTTTCATCATTTATCAAGACGCTATTTACCTAGGAACATTAATATTATTCCCAAGTAATCATATTTTTATAGTTTATTTTGAAAAATTTAGGACATGTCCTACGGATGGACCAGAATAGAGCACAAAAGCTTGTGCTGTCATACACACCACTCTCCACAAGAAGCAGGGATCGACCAAGAAAGCGCCTAATTGACAATATTGAAGATGACTTGCTGAAGATGGAAGTAAGGAACTGGCGCGGCCTTGCTAACAACAGAGACGAATGGAGAAGAATTGTTGAGAAAGCCAAAACCCACCCCGGGTTGTAGAGCTGAATGATGATGATGATTTTGAAAAATTCTTCAAACATTAAAACATTCTTTGTTCCAGATAATTAACTTAACTATAGAAGTTACTATTTTTAAAGAAATTTCAGCGAAATATGCAGTAATATTATTGACTATACAGAATTTTTGTATTCAGTTATTGTTCAATGTTACTACTCTTACAAGATTTAATAAAATTCAACTGAAATACTTGTTTTTCGTACCAGTCGATGATATTGTGTAAGTTATGTAACTCAAACCCAAAACCTTATCAGCAAAATTTTGATATTACAAATGGATTCATTTTAGCTATAATCAAATTTTTTTCACGAATTTCCAAGCCAATATACCAAGTTTCTTTACAACTGCTAGGATGCTCAATTCGTTGGAGCAGAGGCTTTATCAACAGAGACACATCTATTCCTATTCCATTTGTTTTTGTCACAATAACACTTTATATTGATTTCCTATAAAAACTTTCTAAAGAAATAGTTTATATTGATGACTCACAGGAGATGCGTTTGGTTAAAATCCGGTAGCAAAATCTTTTATTTTTGTAAATGAAGTAATTCACGTGCTGAATGCAGCAAACAGAAACTCTTGCCACCAACCTCGTATGCGGCAGAATCTTAAAACACTTTTGGGTTTAAATATAAATATGCATGTATATTATATACTTCTGTAGAGACGTATGTACGGGGTATGTTGGTGTACCCAATATATACATATATATAGTATGTGCAGTCCGAGTGTAGTAGTAATGTTTGTTTTTATGCAGAGAGTGCAAAATGGTCATTGAACGTCAGACAGCCTGACTGGGTGACTCATTGAGTCTGGGCCTCATAATGCCTAGGCTAAAGGGTGATTAAATAGTACACTTCCGAATTCATCTAAAAACTTCGATTTTTTTTGCACATTCTTCAACGATTTATAGCAGTCACGCGGTATTTGCTACACATTTGTTTTGTTTTTATTATTATTATTTTTATTGTGCTTCCATAGCCACGCGTGTTTTGGGGAACTTACGTTAGATAACTCGAAATTTTAGTCACATTTACGGAATAGACGCTGACGGGAACCACAAGAACAACCACAACAACAAAGACAGCTCAGGTACATACAGCAGCAAAGCCTCTGCTAGTTTCCACTTCCTCTAGCACTACAACTTTGATTCAACAAAAAAAAAATAACAGAGAAACACGCGAAGTTGTCTGAGTTTTTATTACAACTTTTTATATATATTTCTTGGTCTTTACGACTTTTATTCTTTTATAAACCCGCGCTCGCACACACAAACACACTCAGACAATAACACCAACACAAGAAGCACTCGGGCCAAGCAATTTTTTGGGCTCTACTTCGTAAAAAACTCTAGATTCTTATGTACTATAATTATTATAATAATATTTCGTTTTTGGCCAACTTCCGCGCGTAGACGACGCGACGCGCTCAACCGTCGTTTTCAAAATGATTCGCTTTGCGAAAATGCCAACGGAGCGGAGCAGAGCAGTGCAGCTGGCGAATGTCGGGAGAGCCGTGAGAGAGAGAGAGAGAGTGTGCCAAACCAAGCAAAACTTGTTTTTCTTGTGAGCGCAGCATTGCGATAAGCTGCGCACAGGGGTGGATTTAGGCATGTTGAGGGCAGGCCAAGCAAATGGTTTGGAGTGTTTGGTTTGAGTTGCTTGTGTTTGTGTGTTGGCTCTTCGCAAAAGCCGGATGAGCAGTAACAGGCTTGAGCGTTATTCTATTTACACTGGCGCCGCAGTGGGGCGCCATTTGGCTTTCAAGTTTAGGTGTTTTGATTATGTGTTACCGCCAATCAAAGAGCTCCTAATGCAAATAAATTGTAGGTCAGTGGCGTTTTGGCTCTTAGATTGTTTATGTAACAGAGAAAATGTGGCTTGATGAACTGCTAGTGATTCGAGTAGCATTTGAGCTATGTCCGAAAGATAATTCATAGATACAAAGTGTCTAGACTCCATTGTGTAGTAAATCCATATTTTTTTCAAAATATGACGTTATTTATTTGTATCTCATGTTGTATAAGCTCAATCGGGTTCCGAAAGTTGGCGTTAGAAAGATGACATTTTGTAGTAAGAAAGTCTTTCTCTCAGTTTTCGGATTATTTGATGCAGTTTTGTTTGAGCGTGCGTCAAGAGTGGACACTAGCATAAGGAAAATATGCTATATTTTGCAGATTTTCCTCGATAAGGGCGAAAATGTGTAGAGCGTTTATGGTCCTGATACGGTAAAAGCCCATCAAGCGACCTTTGGGTATCGCCGCTTCCATTCCGATAATTTCGATGTCAAAGATGAACCACACAGAAATGAAGGAAAAAAAGCCAATTCTTGAAATCGTCGATAAATTATGTCCGAAAGATAATTCACACTTACAAAGTGCCTAGACTCCATTGTGTAGTAAATCCATAATTTTTTCAAAATATGACGTTACTTATCTGTATCTCATATTGTATAAGCCCAATTGTTCCGAAAGATGACATTTTGTAGTAAAATAGTTTTTTTTTTGCCAGTTTTGTGATTGGTTGATAATTGGTAGCTTAGGGAAAATATGCTATATTTTGCAGATTTTCCTCGATAAGGGCGAAAACCCAAGCCAGGCGGCTGAAAATATGAATTGCGTTTATGGTCCTGATACGGTAACAGCTCATCATGCGACTTTTGGGTATCGTCGCTTCCATTCCGATAATTTTGCTGAATCGCAACAACATCGACCCATTTCTGAAGCGGTTGGAGAGTGGATCACTTACGACAACGTCAAGCTAAAACATTCGTGGTCGAAACACGGTGAGCTGGCCGGAAATGGTCGCCAAGAATGGATTGACGGCCATAAAGGTGTTGCTGTGTGTTTGGTGAGATTGACAGGGAATTATGTACTATGCGCTGCTCCCATGAGGCAAAACTCTTAACCTGGAACTTTACTGTCAACAATTGGACCGTCTGAAGCAAGCAACCGCCCAGAAGCGATCAATGGATGAATTGTGTTCCATCAGTACAACGTCAGGCCACACACATCGATAATGATTTGCAAGAAGCTCCGGGAGTTTGGTTGGGAGGTTCTTCTGCATGCACCTTATAGTTCGGACCTGCCACCAAGTG
The DNA here is from genome assembly GCA_035046065.1 of Chymomyza procnemis. Taxonomy (NCBI): domain Eukaryota; kingdom Metazoa; phylum Arthropoda; class Insecta; order Diptera; family Drosophilidae; genus Chymomyza; species Chymomyza procnemis. The sequence goes on from JAWNOJ010000026.1 coordinate 5,674,136, forward strand.
ATTGCCATACGTTTCTGTCCATGTCGCAAGATTCTGCTGTTGAAAAATTTGCTTCAAAAGAGGCTTGTGAAAATCGATTGTCTAATTTTTTTGCAAATAACAAAAAGGGCTTCTATTAGGGAGGTACGGATGAAATTACCTTTAAAATGGCAAAAAGTTTTCGAACAAAATGGCGCAATATTGACATAAATCGGATCATTTTAACTATGATAATTGAAGCCTTCAATTGCATGCAAAAATAATTTAGCAAGGGTGTGTTTTTCAAAGTCTCCTGAAGTCCGCCTCTCCGTCCTTGCGAAGCTTCAAAAGACTCTACTAGACCTTTAGAACTTTGTTTATGGATTATTATCCATAGGAGTAGATGGTACTGCTCCGACAGTGTCTTGGTGATGCTATGAAGTTGTTTTGTGGAATTATGGAATATAGCTGCCAAAAGAGAGACCTGCGCTTAACTACTTGCGGATTGTTTCTAATAAGATTCGCATATGAGAGAACGCTCAGCATATAATCCCAAATTGGTGGCTAAGTAAAAGCTTAAAAGCTACAATTGCAATTTGCACAATCTTCATCTGCTTAATAAAGTTACTTTAAATACCTACCTTCTAGAGCAACTGGACATTTTATTCCATTAACCTTAAAATTTTCTATATAAAAATGTGCACTTTACGATCCTTTGCGTATATACTAATTTAAAAAGGCTTTTCTTATTTTTTAGTTTCCGAACGATGCAATCTATCAATAACACTGCTGACCGAGTCATCATAGCATAATCTAGCAAGATAGGGTTCTTAGTTATTTCCACATAAATAATGCTCTGATGGGGCTGCCAGAAACCATAGGACTGGTTTTTTACTCAAGGAATGGAAGGTCAAATAACTTGTAAAGAAGACAGTTATCAAAACGAGGCTTCTTGACGGAGCAGACCTAAAAATTCTGGGTTATACCACTCTGAGGTACTATCTGCAGTACATAATATAATAATAATTTAGCAGTGCGGAAACAATTCCCTACACAATGGAACACCCTGTCACATAGCAAAAGAATAAACCTTAGATGACAATTTTTTATGACATTTTTAAAAATAATTTATGTTAGGAATCAAAGTCTTATACTTAAAGAAGTATAACAGCCTGGCTAAAAGAGTTACCAAATTTTTTTAATTTCTAAGGTGGAACCTACCTAATTGGAGCAGACGCACAGGAGACGACAGGATTTCATGGAAACACTAGACATTAGACTACGACCAATGGGATTATAAATAATTATAAAATAAAACTTAAAAAAACTAAAAAATTGAACACTTATTTTGGGCAAATTATTTTGCTGATATTTATTAAAACTTCTTACATGTTCAGCGATTTTTTTGTTTTCCAATCCGCATAAAACGTGTAATTTGAGAGGGTTTTTGGATATCAAAGAATTCAAAAATGTAAGTTAAAAATATAAGGAAAATATTTAATTTAAAATTGGAGAGTTAATTAAAAAAATATTTCATTGTTAAATTTCCTCCCGGCCACCTTAAGGTACCAGGCGAACTAAATTAGCAACCAAAAGTATGATACGCTTTTTTCGACAATTTTAAAAATTCTTGTTGCTTTAAACTTCTTGCCTTGGAAACTTCTAGGCCATTGCCACCGCAAGTTACCAGGCGAACAGAAATCGCAGAAAATGCCTTAAAAATAGCAACTTAAAGTATGCTACGGTTTTTTCTATAAATTTAAAAATTCTCGTTGCTCAATTTGGGTAATTTTTGGACTATAGCCACCTCAAGATACTAACCGAACAGAAATCGCTGGAAATGCTTTTAGATTGGCAACCAAAAGTATGCTACACTTTTTTCTGGACATTTAAAAAATTTCGTTGCTCAAAATTGGAAATTTCTAGACCATGGCCAACTCAAGGTACCAGGAGAACAAAAATCGCTGGAAATGCTTTAAAATTAGTTTCCCAAAGTATGCTGCACGTGAGCGACGTCAAATCCTGAAATTTTCCGCAATCATATGTCATATGTCCCTGCATATCTGCCTATTTTATATTCAGGCGATCAGACTGAGCTCAACGTCTTCTACGTTGTATCTGTCAGCTCTCCTACCAAAAAACTAAAAACCATTTTTTTTATTAATATAAATTTATTTTTTAATTATAAATTAATTACAATTTTTACGTTTAACGTATGCTCAAGGTTATAAACGGGCAAATAGTACAAGTTACATGCAATTTTTTATTTAAAAATTATTTTAATATTAAATCGATTTTATTTTTTTGTTTTGTATTTTTAAACTTTACAAGTAATTGAAACATTTTGCTAATACATATTCGTTCGCACTTATGACAGACTAATGACTTACTTTTAGTTGCATTTTTATTTAAAATTAATTAAATTTCCAAGAAATTTATAAGAAACATTAAATTTAGTATATGTTTTTTTTTAGTATTTTACAGCGGCTTAAGCCTTAAATTTAAAAGAATTTGGAAAAAATACAAAAATTATTTTAAAAATAGTTTTTATATACAATTTGAGACTTAATTGCGAATTGCGGAAAGAATACTACAGGTCAGCTTAGTTTATAAGTATTATTAATTTTTTGAACAAACTGGTTTATTTTTCGTTTTTTATTTTTTTTTTTATTATTAAAATTAACATATTTTGTAGCTTTAAATATTACTGGGCGGTCCGCGATGGGCGCGCTGTCCATTTAAACCGGAATGTCTAGAGCCGGGTCGTGAATGTACAATTGCATAATCGTTATCGATTGGCATAGACCTTCAAAGTACGTTGGATAATAGTTTATGGATTACAAAATATAATTTAATATATAAGCAAAATATTACTACTTTAAGAAAGTTGAGTTTTGGAGGGAGAAGTAACTAGCACTATGGGGGCAGTACGTTTAGTTTGGTAGTTCTAATGGGTGTGGGGATTAACTTTAGTTTTTAAAATTAGTTATTTTCGTTTAAAAAAAAATATGTAAATTATAGGTGGTTAATTACAGTTGCATTACAAGGCACGAAAACTCTTCTTTTTTTTATGATTATTGGTTTTGTTTGATTTTTTTTTCTTTGTTTGAGTTGGTTTTGTTCTGGTGGCTCCCCCCAGCGTTTTGGGGGCGGACACATCAGTTACAAAAAGTTAACAAAAGATACAACAAATACAAATACGATTACAATACATAGATACGTTACAAAGGTTGGTATATATTGTTTTTTTTTTCGATAAAGGCATGCTTGTTTTGTGTGTGTTTTCCAGATCCGTAGCTACCAGAAAAATTTGTAATTTTTATTTTTGAGAGCAGATCATAGCAGAGTTGTAGTTGGATGCATATCAAATGGTTTTTTGTTTTTGTAGTTTGAAGTGTATGTAGAACAGTAGAGCTTAGATGTTTTTGTTTTTTGTTTTGTAGAGCAGCTTAATATCTATCAGACCTATTTGAGTGTATCGTTGAACCGCCGCTTGTATAACCTTTGTGCGCATCACGACCATGCAGTGAGTAGCGTGATCCATACTGACTGCCATGCCAGCTGCGATACGGATCGTATTCCTCAATTATCGAGGGCTCTTTTTCGATGATCTGGAAAAAGGGTGGGAAAAAATGATAATAGATTAGTTTTTGTGATAATACTTTAGGTAAAACATAGTGCAGTGAGTGTGAATTATAAGTTAAAGAAGAGAAGAATTTTTGATATGAATAGAATTATTTATAAAATTATTTGCGATAGGCTTATTGGCATTAATATTCGTAATTTTCATTAAATATAAACATATAATGAATATCTATCTATCTGTCCCAATTGTTAAGCTCATTTTCAATCTGATCATCTTTAAAACGAACGTGTCTCTAGCGACCGCTCTTGCGTTTGTTAAAAGTTAGGCAGCGGAAATACTGTTACCCCTACCAAGTTAACCTGGACTTCTGTCAGTTGGACTAGCTAGTAGCCCCCCGCATTAGAATCGATTGGGTTAGTTCTACCGCCTATTCATTTGAAAACATTTGATTATAGAACACACTGCCGCTCTTTGTTGCTTCTTGAAATTTTAAATTAAAAATATATATTGATGCTTGCCCCAAGATTTATCTAAAACTTGTTGATTTTTTCGAGGTTGTTGAAATCACCCCTATACCATATAAAAATTGAATTTTTAAGGATAACAGGTTTTTTTTCCCAAAAAACGAACGGTTACATACCGACTCACAGATGTGTATAAGTCATAAAAACCTCTCTAGTCACTTTTTAAGCTATTTTTAGGAAGTTTGTGACTTTATCTTCTGGGTTTTATATGCTTTCTTCTTCTATATATTCTATTTTTATATATAGATTTTGATTTAAGAGTACATATTTCATTATACAGTTGGACAGTTTCATATGGAATAGCAGGTACTGTGCCTTAAATTTTATAGCAATTAGAAAATTTGCGTTTCAATATCAGCAGTAAGATTCACGCCTCAACTATTCCAAGCGCTGGTGGCTGTCCGAAGATTTGACTGATTTCCTTTAATTCCATATTCTATTCCATAGACTTTTGAGATGCATTATGACAACTGCTTTGTTTCATTTTAAGAAGTGCCAATAATTTTGAATGTTTTCGATAGGTTTCATCTTCATGTAACAGCTTATTCTATACTCTTCTAACTGCTGCTTCTCATTTTGAGGAGTTGCAATTATTTTTGTTATTTTCGATATATAATGTCTACCTGTAACCCCAAATCTTCCATAGCTTACTAACTGCTCTCTCCCACTATCAATTATTAAATATTCTTTGAATGTTTCCGATATGTTTTTTGACTTTCTGTTTTCCCAAATCCTTTCATCTTCATCTAACAGCTTATTCTTTACTCTTCTAACTGCGTCTTCTCATTTTGAGGAGTTCCAATTATTTTTGTTGATTTCGATTTGTATTGTCTTCCTGTAACCCCAAATCCTCTTCCATAGCATTCTAACTGCTCTCTCCCACTATCCATTTTTTCCTATTTTTTAATGTTTCCCATATTTTTTGATTTTCTGTTTTCCCAAATCCTTTCCGACTTATGCCCTTTCAACTGATTTCTCTTACTTTTTAAAGTTGCAATTATTTTCTATGTTTTCGATATTTTTTAATTTAACAAGATATGACATTATTTATTTTGATAATATGTGGCACTGCAGAAGATCTGACGATCTATATCGATAATATGTATTTTCTGCCTATCCATGAACCACTTCACATCTACCACTTGTCATTTTCTCAACTCACCTCTGTGTTGGCACAACTACAGCTCATGGCTGTGCAAAGGAATATGTTCATCAGCAGCATGATCAGGAACAGCACGCCCAAGGTAATGGCCAGCCAAAGTAGCCAGGTGGGACGTATGCCCTCCTCACAATTTGACGAAATCACTGCAAAAAAGATTCGTTTATAAAATGTTCGCTTTGCATTTAAATCCCAGCAAATTTGTAGCCTTACAGCGCGCCTCGGCAGGATCCAAGACAAAAACTGTTGTGCCCGCTATGCTGGAGCCCTCTTCATTGGCTCCAAATTTACGCTGTCCATTTGTGCCCTTGGTGAAACCGGCCAGGGCTATGTCATTGCCGCAATCATCAATCTCCACACAACGACCATAGCATTGCACCACGTCACACTGTAAATGCACTTCGGAACCTAAAATGGACAATTAGAACGATTTAAATTGGGTTTTGTGCTACAGTTCTTCAAATAAGAACTAAAGCCGCCGCCGACATACCCTCGGGGAACTTGAACATGGAGGCCAAAGTGGCCTCGGCAGCGCGTCCATCAAAGGTGGGCACAAAGCGGCTGATGAGACTAGCATCATAGGGGCAGCTGCAAGATAAATACGCGCCAAAGTGTTAGCTTGAGCAAGCAGTATACGAAGTATTCTAATCGTGGAAAAAACTTTTCCAACTTACCCGCGATCATCTGTCAGCTTGAGCGTAAGATTCTTCTTATCAAAGGCAAAACAGTTGCCCACACGCAGACCATAGGTATCTATTAGAGGCGGAGATTGGAAGAACGGTTTTTTTTTGGTTTTATGAGTTAGGCTGGAAATTACTTTATTAACTGCATTATGGGTTTACCCACCATTTGGCTTGGAGAACTCGGCGCGTATCTTGTACTGATGACCGTAGACTGTTTCACGCACGCGATGATCATTCTCCAGAAACTTGAGCACTACGTGGGCGTTGTCATCGCTGCAATGGAAATGGTTGGGATTGTATTTTATTTTTGTTTATTATTATTGGTCAGAGGTAGAAATTAGTTAACGGTTTGTAGCTGGCTAGCATTATTAACGGAATGCATGTAAGAGGCAATTAAGTGGAGGCCCATGGAATCAATAGACCCCATAGAAACGCAGGGAACGGGGTAGTTGAGGAAGGAACTGCAATGCAATTCGCTTGCATTTTCATTGACTGCATTTGGATTATGCAATTGCCGGTCATTATGTTATATAGACAGTTGTTGCATTTGTTGGCACATAAAAATTAATTTGTTTTTCGTATAGTAATTTTTTATTATTATGTACTACACTGAAAAAAATTATTATTGTATTTCGCAGTTGAATGCACATCGCTAGAAATTAGGAATCTTTCATTTATGTGACATCCCAAAACGCAATATAATTTTTTTCGTAGTATTATTTGTAGGCATTGTGTTTCAAAAATACTCTTGCCTTGTTTTAAGTTCTTAGTTCTGCTTAAGACAGCGTTTTTAATATTATTTTAAGAGTTTGAAGAAGAATTTTCAAAATATATATATATATATATTCATACAGAAATGTCAATTCATTCCTTTTATGTTATTCACGACTCCACTGAGTTCTATAATAAAAACCTATACAGAACTATCAAAGTCAGCTGCCCAATACTTCTAATCAATTTCTCAACGCCAATAACACATAGAATAAGATCGCTGAATAAGATGTTGTATCCAAAATATCCCTCACTTCTGTAAATAAATCGAATTTATGTAGTTCTTGAAACAAAGCCAGTCGTCAGTGTGAAGCCAGGAATAAATGACCTAAATCCGGGAAACTGTGTTCTGTTCAACAAGTAATTCTTCCGTTGAACTTTTTATTTTCTCAGCATTGGGTTTAGTTTTCATACGGGTCATTAAGGGAACTCAAACAATCAAAAGTGATATCTCCCACTATATAGTAAGAAATTATCAATTGTTTTTCCAATTGATGGCGTCGTTTATCTGTATCTCGCGTTGTAAAAGTTTACTCGGGTTCCAAAAGATGGCCTTAGATGACAGACGATATTTTGAATTAAAAAAGCTTTTCTAACAATTTTGAGTTTTTCTTCCATAAGGGCTAATCCTGAAGCTGCTACTCTACCAGAAAATCACACGAATTTTGGGTTTCGTCGATTCCATTCCGGTCATTTCAATGGCAAAAAAGCACAATGCAGGTCAATCCTCGAAAATGTCGATAAAATCATGCACATTGTCGAGTCCGACTGTCATGTAAGCATAAAATTGACGAAGAGCGAGAAATTGCACAAAAAAGCGTTTTTAACCATTTAAGGCTAGAAATTCGATGTATGGATGGCCCAAGTTAAGGCAAAAAAACCTGAAGGACAAAATTACCATCTGCGAATCGCTGCCGAATCGCAACAACGACCCATTTCTGAAGCGGTTGTTGACTTAGGATGAAAAGTGGACTACTTAGGATACTATCAAACGAAAATGGTCGAGGTTGAGACACGGTATGCCGGCGGAAATGGTGCCCCAGCCTGGACAGACGTGCGAGAAGATTTTACTGTATATTTGGTGGGATTGGCAGGGTATTATATACAATGAGCTGCTACCATATGTCAAAAATCCTAACTCGGAACTGCACTGAACTGAACAATTGAACCGTCTGAAGGAAGCATTCGTCTAGAAGCGCCCAGCTTTGGCCAATAGAAGATTAATTGTGTTCTACAGGTTACACACATCGATAGTGATTTGCAAGAAGCTTCGAGGATTTGGTTGGGAGGTTTTTATGCATTCAACTTATAGCGCAGACTTGGCAACAAGTGATTACCATCTTTTCCTGTCCATGGCGCACAATTTTGCTGTAAAAGTAATGGATTTCTTCTTACTACTTTCAATATTTAATATATTATAGTTGGATCAAATTTTCTTAATGGGCCATAACATCAAGATATTAAAATATATAATGTTTGAAAACTTTAAAATATGGAACCTCGAATATGGTCAAGGCTTCAAAGACGGAGCATAGGGTGCTAGGAAACTGCACCCATTGCTGCTGGATGGAATCGAACCAATTCCGATTCCTTCTGATTCAGAGGCCAGTATGCTACCACCAAAGCTACCGAGTTGTACTGAACCATAAGTATATATTGTAATACAAATATTTTAAACAACTTAAGCCAATATTTTTTTTGTAGTGTATAACTTTTTGCTGCAGATTTTCATTTTGTAAATTTATTTATTGTAAATTTTTCTAGTTATTGTATAGGTAGGTCTGTGCTTAACAGAGCAAAACATTTTGGCAGACCATTCGGTTCCGTACCATAAGGTAAAAACCATGCTCTATGAGGCTTTTCATTAACGCCTTTTAGTTTTTTCCGAGCTATAAACGAAAGACTTAGGCAACGAACTTGCGCAATTATTGTAATATGGTTAACTTTTTGCCAAAAATACCAAACCAAAAGAAAAGAAACGACCAACGTTAAAGTCCATTGGCATTATGTAAATTACGCAAGTAAAGCTTTAATTATTTGTTTAATTAAAGATTTCAATCTGTTTCTGGTTTTTTTTCGCGCTTTTTCCGTGAAGCTATAAATGATTTACCGTTAATTTGTAGGGGCCACAACAAGAGGAACAAAAAGTTAAATAAATAAAACTTTTTTTAGCTGAAAGACATGATTGAGCATTTAAATTGGGAAAAAAATAATGTTGCTACAAGCCGACAGTTGCTTAATGGCCTTGAGTTCTACATGGGAATTTCGATGATTAGAGATTTCTTTTCTTCTTTTTTTGTTCAGTTAGAGTTTCAATGCGTTGAAAGAAATGCGAATTACTTGCGAATTTTTATGTGGGTCTTGAAAAGAAAAGGAACTAGAAGTGGTTATTTTTTTTTTAATTTACTTCGGTTTTTGTGTACAAAACTTACGAGCATTCATAATGAATTTTTGTGGGCTTTAAAATTATTTTAAAAGAAAATAAAAATGATGTTAAGTGGGGCGTCGATGACTTTGGTATACCCTGTACCACTTTGCTGCAAAAGAATTATATTGCTTAAGCAGTAATAAACCTAGAAAACCGACTCTTTTGTGTGATTTGCTGTAGTGAATCGAAGCAGCAAACTCTTAAAAGCTGCCGCGGCTCTGCGTTTTAGCATTTTGAGATATTTGAGGCCATCTATACGAAGATCTTCGAGTTTTTTTAGAGGGTATATGAAATGTTTACCATCTATCTCCCAGGATGAAATATTAAGTGCCCGTCTTACTTCTATACTTATAAATTCAAGCGTTATATTTAAAGTTCAACAAAGCTTACAAATTTTTCGCAGTTCCAGAATTTTTTTTGATCTACCTAATTTTATAAAAAAAATGTGCCTATTATATAAAAAAGTTTTTTGACTTCAGTTACGTTTTATATATAAGATATACTTGAAATATAATGTGTTGAAAAAAGTTGAATATTTCTGCGGAAGAACGAAAAGTTCGAATTCGCGAATGGGCCAGAATATGAAAAATTAAAACCGAAGGACAATTTCAATTAAAAAAAAGGCAAAAATAAAATAAAATTCTCGCGTGAAAAACTTACACAAAAATAAATTTTGAAAAAATTATAGAGTTACACACTTGCAGGGAGAACAAATTGACAAAGAGAGGAAGCGTGCGTTGGATAGTAGGCTGGGTGGGGGTTGGCGAGTGTAGTGAGTATATTCTTGGCATTTTTTAACTTCAGATCTACAAATACTGAAGTTATGCCACTTGTTCGAAAACTTAGGCTAATTTTCGGAGTAGTTTGCAGCATTAAATACGATACTACTCTTTTCAGCTAACGAGCTAAGCTTCTCCAAATTGAAAATATTTGGGATATAGTCTACAAAATGTTTTGTACAATCAATGCATATATAGAGTCTCCAATGTATTCGATAGTATTCGACTATAGTTCTAAGGTATCGGCTAAATTCTGACCTCCGATTCAAGTTCTACGCAATTCATTAATTTGAAAATGGCATTTAGTTTTTTAACAAATTGAACTACGCTTTTGAAATGGTAAGACTATTCTATGAAAAATATAGCTTTGTGTATTTGGATATATCGATATTGAAATGCATAGAAATAACCGATATGTTTACCTACTTATGAAAGCGTTTTGGCTTTCTACCCAAGCTGCCAGTTCCTTCACCTTCATCTCACAATCATAGTTAATATTTATGATATGGTTTTTGTATTCTATCAAATCATCTCTTCCAATGGTACACACCTTAAAGTCATATATAGATATCGATACCATGCTGTCTTCGAAAATATCGATTTTTAAATAGTTATGCGACCATAGTTATGCGACCATACACACCTTAACTTCATATATAGATATCGATACCTTGCTGTCTTCGAAAATATCGATTTTTTATTAGTTATGCGACCATTTTGGATTTCGTTTATTATACCGATTTGGTTTTGTACCGCAGCTGCCTCTTTCAATCATGCACAACTTACAATCCTATATTGATAGCGATACCTTGCTGTCAACGAAAATATCGATAATTAACTAGTTATAATATCGTTTTTGTTCCCTAACGCAGCGTCAGCTTCGAATGCTGTACACCTTACATGATGTACCATGCGTCATCACGCTAAAGGTTGTTCACACTGCTATTCTCTTCCAAAAACGCTTCCGAACGCCCTTACCTATTAGATAACAGAACCATGGACACCACCTACGTTCAGCTCTCAATGGTTATATCTGGTCTATATTTAACCAATATAATTGGAGCTTTTGAAAACATTTGTTGTCTGCCGCTTAAACGAGTTCGAGGTATATTTTTTTTCTGCTAAACACACACACTCGTGCATGCATACAGCCACACTCCAGTCCATACCAATAGAGTCATTTGTTTGCCAGTTAAGTGTGGCCACAATGGGCACTTGGCTGACGGAAGTCTTGACCAAATTACAGCATTAAATGGAAGTGCCCAAACTTAATTCTAATACCTCAAAAGTGCAATTGTCTAGAGCGCTTAAGTTCTAATGTTTATCTGAGGGATAGACAGACACTTACCGAGTGTAGCCGGACTTGCCACAGGTAATCACATAGAATTTATCATCCGCCAATTCGAGTGTTTTGTGCACACGCACCGCCAGCTGTATGGAACGTTCCTCGGTGCGCTAAAAGGTTTTAAGGTTTTAAGATTTTAGTTTTATTTTTATTTTGCAATTAATTATAAATCTTTAAATGACATTTATGTGAATTAAAGTTTAAAAGCTGCATTTATATTAGTCTATTAACCGGAGTTGAGTTAAGTGGCCCTTAGTTGCGATTTTTATGCAGGGTTATACCAGTTACGTTTTTTTTAAGGAGTTTTGTTTTAAGTCTTTGAGGTAGGGTTGATACTGTTGGTATGACTGATACTATAAAGTTGGTTTAAAAGTAAAATCTGTTGTTACGAGTATTGTACTGACAACAATATAAACCAAATTTTAAAACTATTGTTGAAGACAGTTGTTGATATTCCAAATCTAGGTATATTGGTTATTTATTATAAAACATTAAGGCCCAAAATTCAATGACAAACTTGTGTATCTTTTGAGAGAACAGCTTCCACGCGTCGCAAGTATATTGCCTAATTATATTATGTTGAGAGATAAATGCTTATAAAAACTTGGTAGAATTGAGCCGAATTGCTTTAAGAACTTGCTCGTAGTTTTTTTCAAGCCTGACTTAGAAGTTGTCAGAAAATAAAGTAAAATAAAAGTAATCCATTTTGTTTCAAGATGTAAAAATATTAAATTAAATGTTTTATTGGATTTAAAACAATAATTTAATCTTCAAATCTTTAATATCTAACGAAACTTTTATGGTAAGACTCCCTATAAACATATCTAATGCAGAGCAGAAAAAAATATCTATATAAAATTTGAAAATATCGTAATAAGGCTAGAACACAAATAGAGCCATGTGGTACCGGCAGCTATTTAGTACTTGAGCCTTAGAGAACTCAATTCCGTGTTCTTCTGTTTACATATTAGCCAGTTTCAAACTTGTGAAACCATAAATTTGTTCCTGATTTGCTCTTCCAAGAATAACCAATTAAGTGCCATATCTAACAACTTTACCCAGAACCAACAACAGAGACGTATAGTATACCAAATATGAACGGGACTGGTATCTTTCTTGCCCTCTTAACAAAGGTTCATTGAAAATGTCCAAAATCGTTAAGATTATCTTCCCCCTTTCGTCGGGTTTAACGTTGTTTTATTCGGTGCTGAAGACCCTTTATCTCGCATAAAGGCCGCAAGACGCGAATATTGCCAAATTAAAACTTTAAAGAATTCTCTGTTTCAAGCATTGACGATTTTAAAAATTACTTATAACCTAGGTATTTTTATGGTTATTTCGCGGATTATGGTTGAGTTTCAACTCGAACTTTCTTTAAACTGCTATAAGAAATATAAAGTTATTACTATAAATGATTGCAATTATTTCTGAAAAAGTGTGTACGGCTCTCAGAAAACTAAATCTTTCATTCGATTTTAATTAATTTTAAAAAATTCATTAAAGAAAGCAATTTGAAAAGTACCTAAAATCAAATTATCTGTTCTCGAACTTGAACTAAACTAATTTGTATAAGTCTACGTATCTTCGTATCGTATTTGATTTCAATAAATTTTGAAAAATTGTAACTTGGAAAGCACTTAAAAAAATGGTGTACAAATTGAATCTATCCATTTTTGTGTTAAAAATTAAGTTGCTTTATGAAACAAAAGAAAGAAAAAGAAACCATATAGACAGTAATATCCGCCTTAAGTAACTACTTTTTCTATATTTTGGTTACCTTCTCTAAAAAAAAGTTACCACTGGTCTGGATCCTATCATTGAACCATTTTTCGATTTCCTTAAAAACCTCCAGCTGGTTATCCCAAAAATTCACTTGCATCCGTCATCAACAAAAACCGGAAGTCGGAAGCAACAAGACCTAGAGAATATAGCAGTGGGCTTAAGATTACGCATACTAGCGATGCCGGAATGAGGTCCCATGGGGTTCAAATTGTTAGATCGTTTTCTCCGTGAGACGAGAAGGTTCGTGTAGTGATGGGGGTTTCTACACTTCACTTTTTTTTTTTCTCCTCCCCAACCACTAGCTAACCCTTTCCATTTCCGGTATGGTACGATGGGCTATTTAGTCTAAATGTCTGAGGCGGTGCTTTTGTCCCCTCTACCACCCTCACATCTCTCTCTATCTATCTAAGCCCTAATTCGTACTTACATGATATTTAAAGAGTATATGTCGAACCCTCTTAAGTGAACCGATTCTTTCACTGGGTATTCGTCTCTAAACCCCTTGGAGTAAACCTTATAAATATTTGAAGAGTTTATTTGGAGCCGTTTGATAATCTTATCCTTTGACTTGATATTTATCTCAATGCCACTTGGAAATCGCACCAATTGCAAGCAAGATTGCTCTTTGTGTGGAATGCATCTCATTATGGCAACTTTTGGGTACTGCCTTTTTTTCGCACTTGGCAAGCTGCAGAGTATCCAACCGTCATGCTGTTGGGATTGCAGTCATACCCACTTGATGTAAGTTCTTCTTATTTTCTTAGAGTGCCACTTGTTGATTTTTTTCTCCACTTTTTATGGCCACAAGTTTTATTGACTTTTAGCGTCAGCGCATAATAAAGCAAAAAAAAAAGACGATGAGCGGAGAAAAAAAGAGGCAGGCGCCGCTTGTTGCAAGTTGCAACTTGCACTTGTGGCACGTTAATTGTCACATGATGTAATCGCTGGGCTGCAGCAGCCGCAGTCGCAGCCGCTCGAGCTGCAGCAACAACAAAGACAACTAGGAAATGGAAAATGCCGCCAAGTGTGACGTCGTTGTGCACACATAGATACACACACACAGACACACACGCTCAGAGACACACACACTCAGTCTGTTTATTTTCTTTTCAACAATTTCCTTGGCTTTTGTTTGTTTGTTTTGAGGTTTTTCAGTTTTTCCATTTTTTTTGTTTTGTTTTTCTCCCGCTCTATACCTTTTTTCCCCCATTTTTCCCCATTTTTGTTAGACAAACAAAAATGCTCCGAACTTAAGTGTAGCTTATGCCATGCCTTCAACTTCAGACTTAAAGTCTTGAGTCTTGAGAGACTTGATGCCGCATTGTTGCATTGAGGCTGTTGCAGTTGCAGCTGCAACATAATGAGTTTCGCTGCTGTTATTATTTTGGTAATTACATGTTTACATTTCATTTTAATGCAAGTTACTTCCATTTGATATAATTCAACATTTTAATTGTGCAGCGACATGTAACTGACATACTCGCAATTGAGAGAGAAAAAAATAAAGTAAAGGAGACGCAGCAGCGTTAGATGAGAGTGCAAGCGCTGTGACGTCACAGGTGTAGGTAGCCCTGTTGGGTTGCCCACAATTTTGAGAAATTTAATATATAATATTCCATCCATATACAATAAAATCACATAAAAATCATACTAAAAAATCCATTAAAAGATTTCAAGATCTCTTAAGCTCATGGTCCATTTCGGAATACAAGTTTTTAGTCCCGCAACCTTATACCTTGTTTACATTTTTTGTTCTTAAATTTCTAAGGCTATTCAGAAACTAGTGGACCTCTGTAGCGCAGTGATAGCGTTCTCGCCTCGTCTATGGATTGATGCTCCCTGAAGCTATATAGGTCCCTGTTCTCTTCGAACAGCTATGGCTAGAGATATCTTCGTGCTCCGCCTTTGGAGAGATGACAATAGTCAGCTAGGATAGGATTTACATATATTATAGACATTGAGAACGAGAGCTTTTATTTTCTACTTAGAAGTTTTTGAAATCTGCAAGATCGTATTATAGCACGTAAGTCATAGTTCAAACTGAGAGGTGAGTTCAATGAGTAGTTTACTTCTCATTTGGGGTTGATTAATTAGCTGCCTGGATCAAGCGATTTAAGACCTTCAGAAATTATTATTTGTGGGGAAATGTTAAATATTAGATCAATAGCGACCAAGGCGATTATTAATGGTTTTATACTTGCGATACCGACCAATATATTGAAGAGTGTTTGGAAAAGGTAAACTTTTTGCAGCGCAGCTGCGGTTGACATTCATATGTGTTTATATTTATTCATTAAAAAATTTCTTGTTGAACTAAAATGTTGTGTTTCAGATTTTATTTTTTGTAGTCTAATTTGAAAGTTCTAAAAAATTACCCTTTATTTCCAAAAATTTTGCGTGTTGATAAGCATCTCATGGAAAATGTGCCAGTTTTGCTACATTTTTTGATTTTTTTTAAGTCAAATTGGCAAGCTCTTAAAAATCACCCTTTCATCGAAGACAAAATGTTTAGTTTTGTCAGATTTCGATTGTTGCTCATGGACCATTTGATGGTTTTCCCAAATATCAGTACCGAATGTACTTATCTGCTAGAGATATAAGCCTATATAAAACGAAAGATAGCAAATGGATAGCTCAATAGCGTCTTGTAAGAATCGCATGAAATACGTTTTCTAGTAAAATACAATAGCAATATGTTCATCAGAATTTAACATAAGTTTTTAAGGATTTTTTCATCAATTTTCGTAAAGTTTAATTCGGAGCAGGATTAAGTTTTTGAATTAAGGAAATATAATTGTCTTGGATGCATTACTAGAGTTGTTCATTGTTGAACATGGTAAAACAGTTTTAATTTTTTTTATCGTATAATCAATAATTTTATAGAGTTTATATTCTAGGGAAGAGTTCCAAATTGTTTGAGGTGGAATAGAAACCGGAGCATCTGCAAGATGCTGAACAGATGTTTTCAAGTTATACAAGCGAATTTTCGTGCAAGTTTTTGTTCTACTTCCAATTCCAAATTTAAGAATTTATTGCAAAGTTATTCAAAGTTTTAAATATTTTTGAATATCTTGAAGAATCAATAAAAATAAATTAATTGCAACGTTCGGCAAAGTCAAAAGCTACCTAAGGCTCGTGAGCATAATGGTATGCAGCCTGAAAAACGGCGCACCAAGCTCTCTGCTCTAAAACAGAGAGTCACTGTAGCTGCACTTGCCACTGGCGTCACCTTAGTAAATCGCATCACGTGTCGGCCGCTGACGTCACGCAAATAAAACGAAAGACTTAAGCGAGCAACTTGTTAGAACTTTAAATGCTTCGCTTCGCTTTAACTTCACTTCAACTTCACTTCAACTTCAACTTCAAATTCCACTTTGCATTTCTTTGTAGTATTTTTTTTTCTGATGTGGTTTTTCTTTTTATTTTTTATTGTTATTATGTAACTGCAAGTTTGGATTGCGATTTAATTTGTCTAAGTTGCAACTTTGTTGCATGTTTAGTGGCAATAGTCAGTGGCCGCAGGCAATTGAAATGCCACAACTGACTAAGCATTCAACCATGCCGCGATTCCACTTAAATGATGTACCCCTGCATGTACCGTCATTATGTAAGTTTTATTTTTAATGAATTTATATCACCTTTTTTTTTATAAAAAACTATTTTTTTGTGTTGTATTGTCATCAATGCATAATGAGCGCCACAACCTTGACCTGCAAAGAGTGCAATCTAAAAGTTGCCATAAAAGCGAACACTGTGCTTCATGTGCACCCGATGTTGTTGTGGTTGTTGTCTTTTATGGTCTACATTAAAAAGGTGTTACCAGCTTTATGGAGTTTTTACTTGCCACTTGCTCTTTTTTTGGCTAACCTTTTAGAGTTATTTTTGCGATACTCGCAGACTTTATTGTTTTTTCTCATTTTGACAGAAGTTAATTATAAAATAATCGTTTTAATGACAGTCGCCAACTTTTTTGCATATAAGCGACTTTTTTTTTGAGTTATTTTATTAGAGTTATTTTATTATTTTAAGAGTTAGCTTTAGTTTGCTAAGCTTTCATTATCGTTTTACTGCTATGAATATCGACAATTATATCAGCCCGGAGTTTTAGCGAAGAATCACACTTGCCAATAGATGTTACCATGATCTTTGTAAACAACGTGTAGTTCGAGAAAAAAATTCTTCGCAAAATCTTTGCTACCTTTCGGATTGTGGTTGCCTATCGCATCCGAATGAACCATATACAACGAAGACTTATCAACGAAAAAGATGTTCGATGCGAAAGCCGATGAAAGAAGACGAATGGGACTAGCAAAGCCACAATGGAAAGATCAAGTGGAGGTGTCGCTATCTTCACGTGGAGTGATCAAGTGGAGAAGGCGCACGGAAAGCAGGGGCGCCTGATGTCAGCTAGTAAGGTCGGCCAATAATGCGTTGGGAGGGCCAACTAAAGTAAAGTAATAATAATTCTAAAATATTTATTTTTTGATATATAGTATTCTGAAAATTGCCATCACTTTTCTCCCATAGGCTTCTAAGCATTTTGCCTCAATTTCCTTAGAAGTTTTTGCCCATATGAGCGATTCTTTAAGTTTTTCTGTTGGTTTATAAATGTTGTGCTGATAATAGTCTTCTTGAAGCATTTCTTTTGTGACATGATCAATATTCTTTTCATTTATTTTTTTAAGCGTTTCTATAGGAATCTTCGTTTTCTGAAATCTGTTTCAATGCGATGTGCCCAGATCAAGATATTACAATAATCGTATAAATGCAAATGCCAAAGAGGTTCTTGAAACTGTGGAATCTTTTCCGTGAATTCCGTGACAATCTGACGCACACAGTTCAAACACACAACAATAATCGTTTTAATGCAAATGCCTAAGACGTTCATGTAACTGTATGCAATTTGTTTTAAACTTCTTAGTGACATTTTATATTTCGTGTAGCTACATTTTTTTCAAATAAGTAAAAAGATCCTTTAAATGCAAATTTTATTAGGGAATGTAGGTTATGGTTGTGGTTTAAGAAATATTCTTACGATGCGTTTATTTGAGTTGAGTGACTTAAGTTCGCTTAGATAAGCAATAGCAGCAAAATAATCAAGTAATCGCTTTAAAGCAATCTGATTTCTAAGAACTTACAATTTCTTAACTTTGGACATTAATTAATTAATTATTAAAATAACTACCCAATGCAAATTTCATTTAAAGTTTTAAGACATATGAAAGTACAGCGTTTTTATAATTTCCAGCAAAAAAGTGCCTGCGTACTGTGCTGTTGCTTTAAAGCGATTATGCTTATAAAGCGCTTAATTGCAAATCTTATTGCATAAAAAGCGATTCTTATTGTTGCTAGAACTCTAATAACTTTTAGATACTTATGTTAGCGTAACTACATCGTCTTTATAAGCCAATTCAGCTCATAAAGTAGAATAATTGTTTTAATGCAAGTTAGAACTTCTTCAACTAAAATTAAGCCATTTTGTGACTTTCCAGCTATAAATTTTATGTCTTTTGCAGCTAATTAATTTCTCTTCTACTGCAATTAAGATTTATTTTAAGTTGATTCAGCGATTGAAATCTTTATGTAAAAATTATTTAATTTATAAAACGATTATTTTACAATCTTTCTGTTGCTTTTTTACGGATTTTTGCAGTGAGGTAATGTGGAGCCAATGAGCTTTAATTTTTGGATGTTGATTGAATTTTATTTGTTTATTATGACAGATTAGGTGTAAATCTTAAAAGTCCTAGACAATAAATGATAAAAGTCATCAACATTCCGAAGAGATATATGATAGACTCGAATTCATCAAATTTCAAACTTGAGTGCTAATTTGGAGTGTCTCAGAAGAGCGAATGTTGTGAAGAAATAAGCATACCTTTTGACTTCTTTCGCAACCGAGAAGAATTGTTTAACTTAAAACATTTGAGCGACTTAAGTTGGTAGTTTGATCGATTTATTTTAATTACCAAAATCAAATGCTGTTTATCTTCTGGATGAAGCTCAAAGAGGTACTATTCACTTGATGAACGTCTACAAAACATCTCGATTAATCGATATCGATTTTTTCAGCTAGGTATACACTTTTATTTTTATTATTTATCTTTAAGCTTTATGTACCACACGTGTTCACTCAAAGCACCGACTTATGCATAAAGTCTTGTTTTTTCACTACCTTAAACATTTTAAATACTTTTTGTCAGTGTTGTCAAACAAGTTGCCAAACCGGTACACTTACAAACATTTCATACATACGATTTTTGTGCTCATTTTAATAAATTTTCTTATATTTTTTATTTTATTGATTTAATGTATTTGGAACTACCCACGCCTGGAACTGGATTACGTATTAAGTTTGTAGTTTGTTATGAATGAACAACATTGGGTTAACGTCAGTCGGAGTTAGGCACAAACCAGTGTTGGTCAATGTGTATAGACTACTTGGGTATGAGTCATTCATTAGGCTTAGTAGCAGAGTTAGACTATCTGACTAGATATATATATAGTAATAAATACCTTTGACAGCTGCAAGAGACCAAATAGCTTAATAACAATATTTATCAATGGCACCAAGAAAGCCAAGAAATCAAAGTCCCAGACAGACGCTGTGACTTGGCAAATTATGTCACAATTTGTTGGCCAAGTCGTAAATTGTAGAAGAAACCAAGTGAAGCGAGCGAACTTAATAACAGTGACAACGTTACAGACTGGCAGATAAAATGACGTCTTGATGTTCAAATTGAAAAGAAGTTGCATTGCAACTCCGAGGTTGCCACCTTGTCAGTCGTGGTACTGCCACATGCTACGTTATATAGCGACGGATGAGCTCATTATCAAGTTATTATCAACAACAGCAGCAGCAGCAACTAAGAGAAGCAGAGGCGTGTAGGTAAGGCGAGAATGTGGGGCATCAATGTTGCTATGGGTAAGAATTTTTACACTAAATACAGGATTATTTTGTTTAATTGAAAGAAGCTATTCGAAAGGCGGAAATAAGTTGAAAACGAATTCATTCCCATTCTAGATATTTATTTTCTGATGAATATTCCAAGGAAATAACTACACCAAAAGTTCTCTCTAAAGATCAGATTTAAGGCTCTTAGTAATTCTCTAATGAGAAAACATGAAATTGCATTAGAAGATAAGCGTTAACGAAACATTTCAAACATCTTTGGATATTTTGCGAAAGAGCAATTATTTTGTAACTGCTACTGGAAAGCTACTGCTATAAGCGCGGAAAATTTTATCTTAAAAAAAATTAAAGAAAGAAAATTGGCAGTAAATCCTTTTCAGTGAAATGTTGTTACCATCAAAGTGGAGAAACGCCTTTTTTCCATTTGACCGTATACAATAACAGTTGCTATACTATTTTAGTTAGACGGAATGAGATCGGAAAGTAGGATGCCCTTTATAAACACGTTTTGACTAACAGACTACTTAACTTTCGCAAGCTTAAATCCATTGTGACTTGAGTACAACAGAATCAGAGTTGAAAAATAATCTTATCCAAAAAGCTGGTGACGAAAGGCCCTTTGCCATAGAGTGTCTCATACGACTTATAGATAATTGAGAATCAGTTGGGGCGCCTTGGTGAGGACTGATCTAGTTAAGAATTACCAAAGATTACCCTGAATTTAAGTTAAAGATCCGAGTAGAAAAATCCCCTCCAATAAGCTGGTGACGATAGGTCACCTTAGAGGTGCCATAGAGTGCTTCATACGATTTACGGATAATTAAGAATCAGTTGGGACGCCTTCATCAGGGCTGATCTGATTATGATTTACCAAATTTAGGTAGAGTTGCGCACCTCTTGAAGAGTTACTACTTTCTTGGATTTGTGTGGAATAACTTGTAAAAAAGTTCGAAGGGGTAGAAAGCATGACCTTAGGTAGGGTCAACGCTCAGAGCAACGAGTTATCTCTAACAATATTAGTTCAAAGAGAATAGGGATCTAAAGTTTATAGGCAAGTCCGAACAGCGTTGTCTTTAATTAATAAAGATTTTCCAAATAGACGCTATTATTTGCTAGATATGCAATTGCTAGACAAATGCACCAGTGCTGTAGGGTAAAATGGAACTACGGATCTTCCGAGTGATATAAATTGCTATACATTCAAGAACGTATTGAACGACATTCGTCTGAGAGAATTTTTTTTTTTAAGTTTAAGCTGCATCAAATGGAAAGGTTGGTATTCCTGAACAACTAGAGATCATGCCTATTAAGATACAGGCTCCATTGGTAAAAGAGTATTTTTAGGGAAATCTATGTGTAAATCGTCGTTTTGGAAAATAACTATCTTGCGGGTTACGAAAGCGCAGATTTCATGGAATGGAAAGATTTATCGAAGCCAGTGTGCACAATTTGATAGTAAGACACATCTTCGAATTTACGATAAAACTCTTCCAGACTATAGATTCATAGGAAACTGACTTGTTAAGTCGTTCTTATTCAGCAACCTACACAACATCGCCCTAAAGGTCTAAAGTTCTTCCATTGGACATTCAGGGCATCGAAATAACAGGTTCCTTACTGGTTTCTATTAAAGAGTAATCTTTAAGGGGTTTTGATTACCTGCATTTTAAGAAGAAAAGCATGACGGATTAGTTCGTAAAATCTATCGCTTCTGTTCAGATATGATTGTGAAAAGTGAATTAAGGAATTTTTTCTGTATTAAAAAAAGCTGTTGTAATAAGAGAGAAAGGTATCTGCAGTATCCGATAATAGTTCCAAGAATTTTTCCAATATAGACGGAAGAAGTCCAAAACTAGAGAACCTGCTACAGACCTATTCCCCCTCTAACGAAAAACTCCAACCACACCTCTGCAGAACCAGCAACAACAAGAGGCGCCTCAACGCCAACATATTGCAAAATTTGCCAAAGTGGATTTTCCATATGCGTTGTGGCCATGTTGCTTGGCTGGAGATCTTATACCTGGCTGACTGCACAGCTGTGTGTGTGTGTTAGCCATGTGTTGAAATTGTTTAATGGCAAATTGACATAAGAATTGTTTATAGTTTTGTTGTTGTTGTTGTTGCTGTACATTGCAATTAACATTTAAATGTTTATAATAGACAAAATAGACAAAGAAGCGTAACAACTACAATAATAAAATAATGGCAAATAATTTGCGGCTAGGCACGATACCAAACCAAGCCAAATGGTCAATAGCCCACATCAAGAAGCTGCTTAAATACACTATGATTTGGTAAGAGAGGTAACAGTGGGTTTCATGCCTTGGGTTGCTGCAGCGAGTTGCTGCTGAGAGCGATGCTTGGGAAACTGCAGGAAGAATGCTCCCTGAATAAGGTTTGCATGAAAGTTGAGAATTTGAGCTCTTTAAAGTTTTGTCTTTCTTTAGAATTGAAGCAACTTGAAATGATAGTTTGAGAAAACAGGTAACAGTGGTTTGGTTATATGCATTTGAAAAATGGTTTGGTGCTACGAATTGTTGTAATAAGGAATGCTTGAAGTTCTTCCAAGAGACTGGAAAGGAGTTGAGTATTCGCTAACTTCAAAACCACATCTTTGGTTCAGTTGCATCATAGATGATATAGTACGCATCACATGCAATTGAACCAGCTTTGATAGTTTCAGTCAGGAATGGATTTGGAGTTAGTTCTCCTAGATTTGGGAAACGGGGTAACAGTGGGATATATGCATTTGGGTGGCTACGAAATGCTACTGAAAGTAATTCTTGAAGATCTTCCAAGAGGCTGATCAACACAGCAGGTTTAGATGAGAGTTAGCTACATGAGATCTTTAAAATTTTGTCTTTCTTTAAATTTTTTTTATAAATAAAACAGCAAGCAGCAGATGAATTTAAACCAACCTAAAATTAGAGCTTCAATCAGGGACGAATTTCGAGTAAGTTTCTTGGGGCTCGGATTACTTGAAAATATCACACTAATTGCCGAACTGCGCCATTTAGCAAGTGTAGAGCATCTTTTAGTCGCATTTTCTCCAAAATTTTTGCATCTTATTTGTTTTCTTCTGTTAAACAATATAATAAGCCATAATAAGAAATAAGTTCAAGTAAAATTAGAGCTTCAATCAGGGACGAATTTCGAGTAAGTTTCTTGGGGCTCGGATTACTTGAAAATATCACACTAATTGCCGAACTGCGCCATTTAGCAAGTGTAGAGCATCTTTTAGTCGCATTTTCTCCAAAATTTTTGCATCTTATTTGTTTTCTTCTGTTAAACAATAATAATAATAATAATAAGCCATAATAAGAAATAAGTTCAAGAACACCAAACTCGGCCCACAACAAAGCACCGCAAAATAACTACAACAATGGCAAGAAAACTTGAACTTTATGTAAAAATTGTTGGTAGTAGGTTGTTTTGTTGTTGTTGTTGCCGTTGCTCTCTGTTATTGTTGTTGTTGTTACTTGGGCGTTTGCCATTGTCAGCGAGCAATTTCATGCTTTGCCAGCTGCCAACAAGGCAACAACAGCAACAACAACAACATGCCACAGCCAACAAAAAAAAAACAGCCAAGAGACTTTGCCATAAAAAAGCAATATCCAAGTGATTATGGCACTTACAAGAAGTCAACCTAACAGATTTGATCCATGACAAGAGAGAGAGAGCCGGCGGTAGGCAGAAGAGCGGCGGCAGCAGTTGCAATGTGAAAACATGCAACAACCCACAACAGACGCCAAGGTCAACTGCTGTGAAATATTTGTGCAACAATTAAAGCTGCCACAGTCAACTGCAACTACAACAGCAAAACAACAACAACAACAAACAGAAACAGCAAAACCAACAACGACGACGAAATGCCAAACGAAAATATTTGCCAAGCACTCAAAATTGTTAGCTCCATCGGCGGCGGCAACAACAAGAACCAGCAAAAAGGAGTACTCGACTTGGCAATACACTGTACAAAAGTTCGGGGTTTTCGGGTCTAAATACCTCGAAAAAATCGAAAAAGTAATCGAAGATTTGAGGTGTCAAAGTTTTTCGGAAGGGTTCTCTCACGATCTCCAAAAAGGCTCTAAAAATTAGTTGCAGTTTTGTGAACTCCATTAAAAATAAATTATTTTGAAAAGGTTTCCTCACAATCTTAAAAAAACATTTTCAATTTCTTGCATAAGGTTTATCTCATTTTTGTGAACTCCTAAAGTTCCTTGGCCCTGAGTGTTAACGTATCTAGCTCAAGTATTCAAATATATCAACTATGCCTTAATTCGAGTTTAATCTTAGAATTCTGAGCTATTGCTGTCCCGTAGCACTCAACCTCAGAAAATCTAACATTCGACAAGTCTAAGCTTTAAGACTAAAACATAGGAATACAAAATTCCGGAGTTGTAGTTTCTAGTTCGCGAATTTCAATGCACTAAGATATAAGATTGCAAACCTTCAAGCATGTCAGGATTATAAGTTATTGCGGTTTACTAATTTTAAGGCCCTTAACATTCAAAAACTTCAAGCAAGTTTGGTTTACAAGATTCTCGATAGGTTGACAATCTCCCGCCTTGAGATTTTGAGGATCTGTCTGCAAGAACGAAACATTTTTAGCGTGTCAGAGTTCTAAGCTAACGCAGGTTGCGCACATACTAGCGAATCTAGATTGAAAACTGCAAAATTTCAAGAAAGCTTAAACAACAAGATTCCCGAAAAATTGCAATTGGCTTTCGGAAACAGCATATTTAGTTCCAAGTTAAAAAATTCTTTAGCATGTTAGAGGTATAACTTAGCCTAAATTACCGAAATATTGCAGTTGAGGCTGACCTTTGTCAGGGTCAGGGTTCTTAGTTATCTTAAATTTTTGACGTCCTTATGTCCATTGGACACTCAACTTAGTGGATTAGTTCGAAATGAAGACCATAATCCAATATATAAGGGTACTGATACAACCTGCAAAATATCTTCTTTAAAAGAAATTCAAGGAGATGTCTGTCAGGAACCTAATATTCTAAATAAAATTAACTAATATGTCTTGCCTTTATTTGGTAGAACTCTATGTCGTATGAGCTCAGCTAATCTACAATATATGGTTTGTAATTAGCACAAACACCAAATTTTTCTCAAGTTGTAACCGTCTTAGAGGTCCCAGATCAGGGTCAGCAATGCTCTATGACGCATGTGCTGTAAGGAGTTTCAACTTTATCGGTAGCTTCTTTTCATTAAAGTTTCAAGTATTTTAAGTAATTAAGGGCTTAGTCTCTGACTTATATGGTTAGATTAGTATAACGTAGGAGCCTCTTCAGTACTAATTTTGGAAGTGCTGAATAAAGTATCATTCGCAATTAATATGCGGATTTAGGTTCCAACGGCTGACCCTAAAAGCAGAAGACTAACAGTAAAGTAAATCTTCATTCCCTTGGGAAGATATCTTAGCTGTGGTTTAACTTGGTAAGAATAAGACATCAGCGTAGTCTTAGATTTCAACAGCTCTGCGAAACCCTTTATTGATTGAAATATACCCCCAATCGAAAGGGTATGCCAACTACTACGACAGCCGAACATTCTTTTGACACAAATACCGCGCACACGCTCCACAACAACAACAACAATTACAACAGCAACAACCTCCAACAACCTCCAACAACAACAACAACTTGGTATGCCGTCAAAGTCAAAGCATGAAAAGTCATGTCTGAGCATGTGAACTCAACTCGAACTGAATCTCAAGCGTTTGTCGTCTGCTCTGATCTCCGGCTGGCAGCTCTAGACGCCGGCGCGGTGCCGCCTGCTAAGTCGCATGCTTTAAGCTTGAAGCTACTTTTGGACCTCTTTGCTCTTGGAACCTGCTCTGATCTGTGTAGCTCAGGTCTCGAATGTAGCTGCTTTGATGCCTAGTCCACGGCTAACTGACGACACTCCCAGACAGAAAAAGCAGCAGAAGAAGAGAAATCCCAACTACAGTCGCGATAAGAGTGATTTAATTTTATGGGGGACCTCCCTTTTGGCCAAACCACTAAAAAAAACTAAGCCATGAAAATGTAATCGGGGGAGTGACAATGTTTACATACTCTACAGTTTGGAGCAAGGATTTTTCTTCAATCGTCGGGCGTGTGTGTAGTCTGAGAATCTTAATTGGTAATTAATATGCAGCAGATGCTGGTAGATGGGCAGTTAGCGAACAGAACAATTGATTTTGCGGCAAAGGGGAAGTTGCTTGAATTGGGAAGTTGGGTACTAGGAACTTCAAGTGCGAGGTATTGCTATATGCCAGCAGTGAAGCATCTTTGAAGTCTTCTTAGAAGCTGATTATGTGAATTTTTGTATTCTTTTTGTCATTGTCCTTCAAAGATGACTAAAGTCTAAATCTTAACGATTTAGGTATGAAAAACTACATTCTTGCTATTTCTTTTATAGAAACTAACTAAAACTTTCTTTTGCACAATTGGAGAGCAACTTACTAATAAAGTTCACATTCTATACATTTTTTTGAAACATTTTTCGGAGTAAGAAAAAACATATAGTTAATTATATTACCAAACATGTGGCTAAAATACTTAATAAGGCAAAATAGAAATAAAAATGGATAAAAAGACGTCGAAAGATCGTTTGAATAAGGTAAAGAATATGGAAGGTAATATTAGTACCATCTTATAGGAATCAAGAAACCAAAGTATTTGATAAATTCGCTTCCAATCGAAATATATTTTTCAAGTTTAGAGCTTAAATAATGAAGATTTGATTCAAGATTTATCAAAGCTTAGCCTAGAAATTAAGTTTTGAGGGGGTTCAAAAAGAAATGAGTTGAGAAGAAACTTTTAATTCACTCAAAAAAAATACAGAGTATTATTACTATAAAAATACTAAAAAATATGAAATATTATTAGTGAAATATTCTTTGAATTATTTTAAGTAAAGCAGATAGTTATGGGTATGTGGAATTGTCTTATCATAACAATTGCTACCTTCACTGCGCTGTAATGGTTTATCTATGATGGTGTCAAGGTGGGTTTGGGTATTCCGCATCCATATCCAGTTCGCTTAAGGCCACGCATTAAAAAACAACAACTTGGATAACTTAGCACCACTCGATTGCAACGAAGAAAACATAATTGGATACATTTTAGTTAAAGAAATAACCACGAAAATAATAATAACGATTGGTACCTTAACTGTGGTGCAAAAGTTTAACGGTGTCAAGATGAACTTGGGCATTCCGCTTCCATCCCCAGCAGAGATGCCCGCAACGCTTAAGGTCAAGCAACAGTAAACAACAACTTGGATAGTTTAGCACCACTCAATGGCAACGAAGAAAACATAATTGGATAGATCAGGCTTACTTAAATTTAGTTAAAGAAATAACCAAGCTCGGGTTTCGGCAGGATACCTATCAGGACTTGTGGAACTAGCATAAATCTTAGACTCTATTCTAACTTCGTATGAGCAGTTCAAAGTATTTCAGCGCATGACACATTCTGATCACATGTTTTAGACTACTTGAAATTAAACGTTCTAAAAAATTCTTAGATTTATGTACAATCATACTGTACTTTATTTCAAAGTATTCTACAAATTATCATATGCTATTTTTGAGACTATATTTCTTAAAAAACATGTTTTTTATCCATTGATTTTTGAATGTTTTAAGCGGAACTTTGCGATATTCTACAAAAGTAATATAAATATAAAGAGATAACATTCAGCAAGTTATTTGCTATGTATACCCAAGCTCAACAAACTCTAAAAAAATTAAATTATAACTGACTGCAGCATGACTAGTTGCGTACTAGTTCAAAAAAGACTAGTTGCGGCTTAAGTTCAATTCTTTGCACAGTGGTTAGGCAACTGAAAAACCATTGCAAAAAACATATTCTCAAACCAATCTAACGATTTTATGAATTAAATTTGAATTTTTTTTTGGTCAAAAAGCGAGTTGAGCCCAAGCAAGGGTATGGCTCACAAAAAAAAAACTACAGATAGAAGGGACTTAACTTGAAACAGAAGGTGGGCCAAGCGCTGAAATAAATCTGCTACACCTTTGTGTATGTGAGAGCAGCCAAGTCGATGTTAGGTAAACCAGGTAAGTCAACCAGACACTCACTCGGCCAGCCGCCAGTCAGCCAAGTGAGCCAAGTTATTTATAAAATTGGGCTGCACATTTATGCACGAGGCATGTACGAGTGGTAGTGGTTTAGATATATATCGAAGATATATAATGTTGGCACAATATTCACAATACAACGTATTATGCTCATATACACACACATATGGGGTGCGGTTTGACATTGCAATTAATAATGTTGTACAACATGACGGCTGCGTGATATGCTGATAATTTGCATTTTAACACGCCGTATTATGAGCAATCCAACTATAAGGCAATAAATTTTCGTAATAAACAACAGTCCAACTGTTGCAGCTAATGGGATTTAGACTCAGCTCCAGGAATAGACGCAGACCCCCAGACCCGAGGAACCCAGTCGCTACACACAGAGTCTTTTGTCTGCTGCTTACCCACACACAATGTACATGCCGACAGCACGTTGCCTGTCAACGCCTTTGACGCACGTAGGATTAAACTTGATTTTTATTGCCACAAAGTTGCCAGTGTTGCCATATGCTGCGATGAGTATTGCCGCTGATTTCAAATTTATGCGCATGCGTGCCCTTTAACAGCGAAGCAGAAAAAAAAACAAAAACAAAGATGAAGTTGTGGCTAAGTGCAAGACAGCTGACAGCGGGGTAGGAGAAGCGACGTTGTTTTGGACGGATTGACGTATGGACTACGCCTGTTTGCTAGTCGCAGCACAAGGTCTGTGCAATTTGCAATGCGACTCTTTGTAGTTACTTGGTAAAGTTATTTGGTGTTTTTTTTTCGGCTGGATTGCCGGAGATTGCATAAGTCGCAGCACAGTTGGCGTGATAATTTCTTTGGCTTGTTTTTTTTTTTTCGGCAGCTTTAATTCGCTCTAATTTGAAAATTATAGACAATGGCTGACAAAATTAATTCGCCGTTTGCCACACTTGAATAACACATGATTGAGCAGCAGCAGGTTGGGCAACGCTGCATTACTTGGCAAAACACCAAAGGGGTGGTTGTGGTAATTAAGGAGTGGCTTCGATTACAACGTGTGGAGCGTAGCCAAAGTGCTTGGAAAGGCAAATGTCTGTGAACATTTAAGTTCATCAAAGTTACAGGAAGTGCACTTTAGGTTTTAGATGAAAAAAGTGGAAGTGAAAAGGGTTTTGCTTCTTAATATTAAAACGCAATGTGGCAACACTCTACGGTGACGCTTTTTGATGAGCTTTCAGTAAAATCAGTAATTATTGAAGAATTTTTTTTATTTTTAATCAAACCTAGAGTTATTATCTGGAACTATAGATGCATATAACATACCCGACAACCGGTACATAGTTACACAAAACTTCAAGCAAAATAAATTTAAAAATCGTTAGAAATCCTATTGATTTGTAACAGCGTTGCCACATTTAATTGCGATTCATATAAATTTCGGATACATTATTGGTCTACCACTTCTGTAATAAGGGAAGATTCGAGTACCAAGTAAAAACAGTTAGTTACTTCTACGTTTCGGTTTTATGTGACATTATTCCAAACTTTTCCCTTGGGAGACTGCGTTTTTATTGAAGTGGTAAGAATTCATTTAGTTCCAAAGCACAATATATAAATGAGAACGTACCGCGAACTTTGACTTGGATAGGACATGCTCTCAGAAAAAACTCAAGCAGCATTGTCCGATTGACACTAGACTGGAACCCTAAAGAAAGCAGACGAACAGGACGTTCTATGGCAATTTGCAGACGAAGAGTTCTTCAAGAACTAAGAGCTAAGATCAGCTCGTCGTAGGAAATCGTTCATAGAGACCCCAAGTTCCCAAAAAGAACTTCCTGACTTAAGTAAAGGAAGAAAAATCCTGCGAACTAAAGCTGTGGTAATTCGGTATTTTAACATGTTTGCTAAATGCGCTTTGGTGGAATTCTGTGCCCTCAGCAGATGTGCTATATATAGGTTGAGGGTCTACCCAAATCTGCACTAACGTTCTGATAAAAACCCTGAACGAAGAAAACCCCAAGTCTGCACTAACGACTCCGAACGAAAGGATACGCTGTAGCTGTCCTCACTCCCGGGTTGTTGTTTCACCTTGTCTAAGGTGTAGTAAGGAGGTGATGTTTAAAATGAAATCAGCCCTCGTAAAAACGAAAAATCTAGAGATCCCTAGCATACCAAAACGGCATGAGCAGAAGTAACCATTACCTGTATTGTTTGTTATTAGCTTAATTCGAGTATCCTGAGCATAGTTGCTATTAGGTAAAGGGTCTAAAATGGGGTAGATACTACTTCGTTTCAATAATCTCAAGCTGTTCAGTCGGTGGTTCCAAAGCAAAACTGCATATTGATTCCTGATTATCACGACGAAATATGAACTCGTTGGAAAAAAGCCAAACAAAGGAAATTTTCAAAACTTCAAATGTGCAAAATCCCCAAATTAAGGTAGCAAAAATAAGCTTCAATTGTGGTACTATATTTTCAACTTTGAATGCCTGTTGGTTTCTTGATACAGAGATTTCAACTAAAATAATAACATCTTACTGCTAATGAGGCTTCGAGTCTTTCTGACAAATGGTGTGAAGGACTGTGGTATGGTGGTAAAACTTTCTTTCGCTGATAACAGAAGTGAAGAACTTATTGTATTAGGTATTTTTGTAAGGAAGGAATTACCTCGTCAATGGGAGGATACGAACTGCAATTGTTCGCTGTGAATTAAGATTGTTCCGCACTGTGACATAGTGCGAACAGAGCAGCAGATCTAAGGTAGTCTCATAAGCACATGGTAAGGAAACCCACTATTACCAATCATTTCATCATTTCCCCCAAAAACCACACAAAACCTTACCTCGGATAAAACATTTCCTCAAACTAATTGCAGCATCAAAAAGAAATTTACTTTCAAGTTAATCTTTAGTAATGTTAGAATTATTGGGTTATGCTTACATTGTGTCCACTCACGTTGCTAACCAAGATGCCACAATAATCGGGTGCGCCCTGTTTAGCCCAAAGATTGAGACTAAAGCCCACCGAATCGCTGCCATCGCCCATGGCCATGCAGGCGGCAGTGCGATGATCCCGAGCGTGCACAGCGCCCGTATAACCGGAGCTGAACTTTACTTTGATGTTCATGGTGCCCGCCTTGCAAGTGGCCGAAACGTGTGGTGCAAATTCATTTGGAGCCGCCGCTGGTTCCTGTGTGGCAACCTGTAATAGAGCACACAAAAATTAATAAGCTACAAGTTTTTTCTATAATGCGTATAATATATTTTTAAAATATATAAGTACCAAAGTGATTCCCAAAAAAGCAGCCAATTAATTTCAAATCGCTTAGAACTTTGGGGCTGCACGTTTTGGGTCAGCTGCACGTAAGCAAACCGTAACAGTTCCAGTCAGACTGTCAAAAGAATTTGGCTTTAAGATAATTTATTGGCAGTCTTGAGCCAGCCGTCGTGATAATTGAATTTGTGCGACCCGAAAAGCCATGAGCCCAGCACTGGAGCGCTTGCGCGCTTGGCAGCTCCTGTGACCGTAGGCGCTGCCTAGATAAGCCGCACAAGAGTTAAGTAAGTCATGTCATGACAATCGCAGTGACTGTTTGTTTGGCAAGCCGGCAAAAAGTCGGGCTGTCAGCGCCCTCGGGCAAACTGGACTGTGGCACAGTCGAACAACGGCTTGCGCAAGCGCTTCCCAAACAAAAGCACTACCAAGAATCGGGGGAAAAAAAGTAACAGAACCAAATCATGAAGCAGTAATCAGAGCCAAGGCGAAAGGCGCAACAATTCGTGTGCCTGACTGCGCAAATTCCAATTGATTTATATGTATTTGCTTTGGCGCAGGCAGAAAGAAAGGCTGAGGCAGATGCGACTCATAGATATGGAGTTTGCTTTAAAAAATATGAATTTGTTTGGCCACCACCACCAGTTCCTGAAATCATTAAGCCAATTAATTTTGCATGGGCTATGCGGCAGCGCTACTGCGTCAAGTGAAATGCATGCATTTCGCTGCTGTTGCTGGGGCTACGTGTTGACCCAGTTCCTGTTGGCTGGCCAAAAACATGTTGGCCAAAGAGCGCTGGCCAAAGAAAGTAGCACAATATTGAACACTTGGTGTATGCCGGCCAAATTGAGGGCAACTTTTGGCCACAACTAGAACGCTTGACTTGGCCAAGTGTCTGCGCCAAATGAATTTGTCTGACCAAAGACTTGGCCATAAAATGTAAATCAAATAAGCAATTTTTATATGCAAAGTTATTGATCGGCTCTTAACAAGCAACACAGACACACACTGCACTAACTTGGCCATAAAAAGCTGGAGTGGAGTAGGACTTGCTGCAGTCTGCAGCTTGGTCTTGGCTTGGGTTCAGCTACTCAGCCAGTCAGCAATTATTGCTTTAAAGTCAAAAGGCAGGCAACAGGCGAAAACCCAACCAAGATGACAATAAAATCTCATCGCATTGGGTTCAATGAGCGACTGAGGGTCAAAATGCTGCGAACGATTCCAGCTACGACTGCGACTATGAATACCAGCCAACAAATCTGCAAATCCCATGACAATTTGTCGCTTGTGAAATCCCAATTGTTTGGAATACATTTCAGCTGTTGCCCTTTTTATCGCATGCTCTGCTTTACAGAGGAAGTTTGATCAGTTTGTGATGAGTTTTGTCACGGGTTGGGAAAGAAAGTAACTAGGAGTATGGATGGAGTAGGAGCAGATGAAAAGGGAACGACGGACCCACTGATTCACAATTCCTTTATACTTTTGCAGGTACGCTGATTCTGACTTTTAGTTACTTCGACAGAACTGATTCACAATTCTCTCATACATAAAGCTATGCTGATTCTTCTGCTCGCGCAGCAGGCCAGATGATATAGGGAAAGTAAGTGTAAGTAGTAAGTGGGAGTAAGGAATAGGATCAGGTAATAACGGGTAACAGTTCTTAAATTATACGACGAAGCTGTTTCGCGGGAGACACTGATTTATGATTTCATAAATTTGAAAATCTGGTGCCTCTTCTCTTGCAGCAGGCCAGATGATACAGGTAAACTCCATTACTTATTTTCTGTATGCGGTTTGTTACAATTTGGAACGAAAACTAACTAGCAATATGGAATTATAGTAGATGTAGAGAGTAAACAGTTCTACGATAAAGCTATTCCAACTGAACCACTGATTCACGATTCTTTCATGCATTTTAAGGTTAGCCTATCCTTCATGAAGCAGGCCAGATAATACAGGGATATCTCATTATTCATTTTTTTATTATTTAATTTCATTTTCATCGAAGAAACTAAGATCACCAACATCACTTCCAGTTACTGTACTTCGAAGAACTATATTATTTTTTATTTCTTTATTTTTATTTTTATTTTTTTAGGCATCTGATTCCAACGACAGCTGTCTTCTGATTAAACTCTACACAATTCATTCCAACTGCCCACCCAAACATCTATACGTCGTATCAATTCTTCTTCCACCTAAACAGCCAGTTCAATAAACAGCCAAAGTTATGTGCTTTTTGACCATTCGGAAGTCTTAACACTTTATTTTATGTCACCTTTCATCGGCATTAGTAAGCAAATCACTGATAAAGATTACTCAACATATTCACTATAAACCTTTATGATAATTGGTATCGCTGCTGTTCTTTAACCTTGAACACTCTAGATGACTCAAGAGTTGGGGTGAATGAGTTCCAGCTGGATAAACAAGCTTCATCCCATGCTGCTCATTATGAACTTGTACACGATATAGGGTAAATTGGATGAAGTGAAATATTTATTTTAGTGAAATATTCCCGAGTTTTAGAGATCTTGTATGAAAACAAAGAGATCTATAACGCCAGAACCAGCACTTAATTGAAGAAGTATGTTATTGCTTATAATATAGTATAATCTTCGGAATCAGAAGATCTAATGAACGTAGAGCTATCTTCCGTTTTAACGTTGCCAAAGTGGTGATTTCAGTGTCGCCAAAGAGCGTTCCGAGCTGCTTCTTGAAAAATATTGGAAGCATGGGTTTGAGTCTTTTTGAAGAAATCGAAATATGGCTGATGGTATATGGTATGATGATTGGTAGCCCAAGGTTAGAAAGAAATCATTTCAAGATTTGACATTTGAAAGTTTCCACAGAGATGGAGAAAAGTAGTCAATTCCAAAAAACAATATTTTGAGTGATGTTTTTTTTACTTTTGTAATCAAGAAAGAAGAGTTATGCAGAGAGAAGAAGAATTACATACACTGGGCAGAGGATATAAAATTATTACAAGGCTAACATGATAAGATTGTTGAAATCTCTTGGTAATAATATATAGATATATCCGAATACTCAAAATGTTCTTTGATGTGAATCAGTTTTTCGTATAAACAATTTATAACTTGGATATATGCGAAAAATATCTCAATCGATTGCTTAAAATTGCAAGTAAACAAAAAAAAATACCACGAATGATAAAGCTAGGATAAAATTTTCAAAACATTTTTTTATAGCCTGTTAACAACTTTAAGGATGGGAAATATTTGAATTTTTCGGAAATAAAACCTTAAAAGATTGCGTGATATTATTTGAAGATTATTTCGTCTTTAACAAATCGCAAGAGCTAAAGTATTTTAAGAGCTTAAGTGAGACTAGTTTTTTCGAGCTGTGTGATTAGTTTGTCGTGAGGAGCTCAAAAATGCAAATCAAATTTTCAACTTTTAAAAGTTTTGTCTCCTTTTGCAAATAATTCCATTTAAATTTATGAATTTATATACGAATATTTATAAATAGATGTTTTTTTAACTAATTTCAAAGAGCTCTTAAATGCTTAAATATACAATTTGGCGCCTATTTATGCATTCATATGCAAAATTCACCATTTAAAAAAAAAAATTAGATTCAATGTTACGAATTTTGAGTAATTCTTAATAATCATTTTCTTAAACTAAGTCGAAAGTTCTCTAAAACGCCTCCAAACTAAAAAACACTTTGACTGACCCAACTAGGTAAGAGAATTTCAACTTCGTTGGTCCCTGGCATTCACCCACACATCATGTTAATTTTAAATATATTTTGCATTTTGCATATTTTTTTTTTGCTGCAGTCAATTAAAATACTTTTTATTTAGCATATTTGTTTGGACTGGTTGCAAGTTGCAACCAATTGTTGCAAGCTGCAAGCTTTTTGTTAACTGAAAAAATAAAAACGAAAAAATTGCATAAAGATTGTACGTGCTTTGTGGGCAGCGTGACGGGCTTATGGATTAGGTCTTTATGTTGATGGATTTGTGCAGCCTGCGGCGAACATTAGCTGGTTTCTGGTCAAGATGTGAGTCAAAGTCCAAAAGCTGCAGGACACTTGGCTAATGTCTGCCAAATAGACGGTGGTAATATTTCAACAATTCTCTTTTGGCGCGCAAAAACAAAAGACTTAGGACACAAACTTGTTTGGTACTTGGAAGGCAAAAAAGTCTTGGCCAAAATTGGCAAACGCAGACTGCCACATGCGCTGTAGTAGAAAATGAGAGACTAATGTGATGACGATGGGAAATTTGTACAATTTTTTAAGTAGAGTTCATAATAGATTTTGAAGTGTTTATAGGGAGTTTTTTTTTGGCAATTCGTCAAATGTGGCAAAATAAATATTTCTACTTGCAAACTTAATTTATTTTTGGGAAAATTCTACTTTAATTTGAATTTTTTTAAAGCTAATCGAAATAAAGTGATATGAATCAATTCAATGCTATACACAAAAAACATTTTTTTTTTGTGATTTGAAAACGTCAAAGTAAAATAAGCTGGTTTCAAAACTACACAAGGGAACCTAACGATACCTCAAACGAAACGCACTCCGAAATTATTACGATAATATTTTGTTTTAAAATTGGCGAAACAAATGTTTCTAGTGCGAACTTAAATTTGTTTAAGAAATGTCTTTCTTTTAATTTGAAGTTTTTGTGAAAAAAAGTAATAAAAATGTTTGACATTTTTTAAATAGAAACCATTTGTATTTTGAAGGGCTTAAAGGAAGTTATTTAGAAATTCGTCAAATATGTCTTTTACGCGAAATTTCTATTTGGGAACTTTATTTTTTTTTTTTAATTTCCTATTTAATTTGCATTTTTTGAAAGCTATGGGAATAAAAAGTAATTAAAACTAATACGTTTGAAAAGCACATCATTAATTTTTTATTAATAAATGTGATTTTAGAATATCAAAAAAAGCTGGGTTAAAATCGTTGAAAGGGAAACAATCAAATATATGGACTCAGAAGTAGATAACGATTATGTTTGTTTTTTTTTTTTTTTTTTTTTGAAAAATTGTTTTTTGCATTTTTCGAAAAATGCAAATAATAGAAATAAAACGCAGGATTACGAAGATATTGATGGTTCAAAAATCGAAAGCACTTGTAAAAGAATTTAATAGACGCGATAGGGGATTTGGGGATATTCTTACAAGAACTATTAATACGCAAATAATGTGAAGCAAGGTTGCAAAATTCAAATCAAATAGAAATCAACGAAAAGGAACCTACCAATTCCTTAATTGGAAGCACACAGAAGCGCCAATGTATGAAATAATTTCCCCTTTCGAAGATTTCCATAATAGCTCCTTACATGAAAAAGAATAAAATTTTATATCCCAATACCATACTTTGTTACTTCATGAGCCGCTGCCCAAGATGCAGTTAAAACTGATAGGTATAGTATGGCTACCTACTCCCTATCTACAGTGTATTTCGTAAACCCATCATGCCCCCTACTTATGCTGCATATGCCGCCGCCTTACTTGCCACATGTAAATCAGCGCGTATAAGTATCAAAAATCAAATGCAGCTTTCGAGCTGCAATTCACAGCAGGAGTTCCCCATTGCCAGACAGACGACTTAGAACCCGACCCGACAAAGCGCTGCTCAGTTGGCCATTAAGTCTCGACTGATTTATATAGCTGCAAGGGGTCAAATGTTGTAGCCATAAACTAAAAGCCGTAGACGGCTTAGCAGCACAAAGCAAGACGAAATGGCAGATTTGCAAAAATTTCAGAGTATTAAGAATGCAAGCCATCTGTAATTAGTAGGATAGAAGAAAGTGAGTATAATTAGTTAAAAATGATGAAAGAGACTAATGTCTTGACATTAAAATTAAGCACCAGAAATTTTAGCTGATTTATAAGCAGCAACTAATTTGGCTTAAGGCCGCCAAGTTAGTTGAGTGCTGCATTGTTATGAGTTTTGCCTATTTTAAGCCAAGACAATTTATGATATTGCAAAAATGTTGCAAAAGATTTGGGTTAAGAAGCTTACAATTTTGGCTTAAAGACAACGAGCTGTATAAAGTTCCCCAAATACCAATACTTAATTTGGATTTGAAATAAGTGGAGGGTTTGAACTTGACTCTCTTGTGCTCAAATGGAGACCTACTTATCATTTGTTTCAAGATTTTTGTTCTTGTCTGAGCTCAGAAATATTGCTCAACGGAACACATAGAGTCTTAAATTAGTTCGTCTATAAGTATAAGTTAGCGGAATGTACAGCAGCTTAAAATAATTTAGATTAATTTTATATAAGATCGCTTCTTGGCGTGCAGCTAATCAGCAGCTATGTCTTCGACCTTGTATCTTGAGATGCGGACATGCGACTTAGTGTGACTTTTGGAAGAAACTCATTAAAATTGCCAAAAACAAGCAATATTTGGGATAATACATTATTATGATAGATGATTAATTTAGTTTTGCAGCTTAAAATTGTTATAATTTGGTGAAGCACATTGAAATTGTAATCTTTCCAGTATGGGGGTATAATATTTTATACTTTAAAAATGACGCTGCGACTAACAAAATAGTCAAGTGTAATTACTATTTTCCAGTAGCTCAAAATAAGTGATTTTTAATAAAAAAGCTTCAGAGGTTTTGCTGCAGAACTCAAACTTCTGATATTATATTTAGAACTATCTGCTGCCTTGCTTAAATTATAATATAGAAATTTAAGATTCTTTCGATTCGCGACAAGCTTTTGACTTTCTGGATTTTGGCAGAACTTGAGGTGGGTCACTAAAATCATAGAGCTAGTACAGCACAGTCAGAAATATAGGCATAAATTAATTTGCTTTCACTATGCGTTCCTATGTACTATGTACAGGAAAATTTGTATTTTGAAACGAGTAAATAAGGATACGTTGTAGTCCGTCGAATTTCACAGCTTTCTCGGTGGCCGAAATTACGCCCGCCACCTTCTAAAACTTTATTTATAGCGCTATTTGCCAAATGGCCATTTATTTCCGTATAGGACAGCGAACAGAGAGGATTAAGATCCTCCTTTTTTGGTGTTGTTGTTTGTTGATATCCTTGCAGTACACATTATGACTCAATATACAATAGTCGCTACTAGGCAAAGCATTTCTACTGCAATACGAAGTCTTTCTGGTATACCAACTTGAACAAAAATTTCCCGGAATTTAATCAGAAAATGAAAAATACATGATTGTATATCAAAATCGATATTGTCCTCTTCAAAGTGCTACCCCATTGACTGCAACGCAATTATGCCAGCGCTTGGTCCAATCTCAGAAACATACTTCATATTCGGTTTGCGGTATGGCCATCAGAGCTATCTTCGATTTTTTCATGATCTCATCTCGGGTTACTTGAGTCGGCCGAATAGGAAAATATCGGCTGAATTTGGTGGTTATTGAAAGGTGTTCGTTAAGTTTTTAGCCAAATGTTCACGGATAACGATACCATTGTGCGACGGCGCTTTATCGTGGTGCAAGATCCGCGAGATCTCTCAGATCCAGAAATTACCATATTTTTTGCTTTCCAAAAACAGTGAGTTAATGTGCTTTATGCTTTAGCAACTTCTCCCAACAAGCTTAGTCAGATCCAGGAACTTCTCAAAACATGCTTACTTTTCCTAATATTTATCCCTATTAGATCCAGGGATTGTGATATTTTTGCTTTCTCACCAGCAAAGAGCTACTATGCTTTACATTTCAGCATCTCCTTTTATTGTGTTCAGATCTCTCATATCCAGAAAATACAATATTTTTGCTTTACCAAACAGTTAGTTATTGTGCTTTATATTTTAGCAACTTTTCCCAACATGCCGAAGTAGCTCAGTCAGATCCAGAAACTTCTCAAAACGTGATCACTTTTCTTAATATGAATTGATCCAGGAATTGCCATATTTTTGCTTTCCAAAAACAGTGAGTTACTGCGCTTTTTACTTTAGCAACCTCTCCTAACACGCTCAGTCAGGTCCAGGAACTTCTCCTAACAAGCTCACATATAGAAGTTACAAAAATATTGCTTTTTCCAACAGAAATGAGCTACAACGCTTTATATTTTAGAAGCTTCACCTTATATTCAGATCTCTCTGATCTAGAAATTCTCATATTTTTTTATTTTAGCCACAAGCATATTTCACTAATACTTATACCATCGACTTATGATATTAACAAAAAGAATCTATAAGCATATTTCCGCTAAATGAGACACTGGGAACAGCCAAAGTGGCCTCTTTTAAATCGATGCTCTCTTCTCTTTTGAGCGCCTCTAGCAAAGTTAGTTTAAGCCGCAACCCAAGTGCTGTTCGTTCCAGCCAAGTTCTAAGCTCGGCTAATTAGCGTATCTTTCATTAGCTGTAACTTTACTTTACTTATACTTTACTTATACTTTTACCTTATTGATCTGAGAGTTTGGTAAATTAAAAAATTCTTTTCAAATGCATTGATTGATGATATTTTGAAAGCCATAAAAACTAAATGCATAAATTTCATGGTAAGAACTTTTAAAAGTAACTACATTCTTTTGCGCTTTTCTAAGGCCAAATTACTGCCACAAAGCCCAGCACTTAATTGAATTAAAGGCCAGCTTTCAAAACATTGTAACCCTGAACATGAAGAGCCAAAGTAACCCTAAATTAAACCCTCGAGATAGGCACGAAAAAGAAAGTGCTGCAAGTGCTTAAGGTAATTGCCAAAAGCCATGGAAAAGCGCAGTTTACCAAAAAAAAAACGAAGAAAAATATCAAAATAAAAATTTCGGCTACTGTACAGGGCCAAGATGCTGACAATGTGGGCCAGAACCACAACAACAACGACAACAATAACAGGCAGCTTGAAAAACCAATAAATAAAGGCATTTTATTAATGAAAAGAAAAGAAGCCGTGGAGAGGAAAAAAAAAACCAAAAACAAACTCATACATAAATTACCACAAAGACTTGCCCCCTGGTTGGGGGCTTCAGCTATTCTTGTAGCTACAAAATATTTTTGGATCTTTTTTTCTACTGCTGCTTCTTGCTAGCAACTATTGATTGCCGCGCGGCAGCAACAAGTTTTAAAAAACCAAACAAAAACGACTTTATAGACAGACAGCAAGTGCTTATTATTATATTAGTGCTACGACAGCGTTTCATTATGGAGCCCCCAAAGAGCTCAGACAATTGACCCCAGCGTGTGTTGAAAGCGGGCCCAGAGCGAGAGGCGAGAGAGTACGTGCAACACTACAAAACGAAAAAAAAAAGAATAACAAAAAAATGTTGCAGGAACATGTAGACGTGCCATAGAATTAGCGCGTCAGCAGATCAATGGAAGTCGCGCCGACAATTGAAAATTTAATTGAGGCGACTTTAATTGCAGTAGTACCTGCCAATACCCACAGCTCTATATGCTTAGTAGGCGCAGCAGTTGAAGCCTTTTGTTAAGGATCAAATATAAAAATAGCCTTAGAAAGAAGGAAATTTTAATAAAGTTCTGGGCGTGGCGGCATTGCGACACTTGGAATTCTGCTCTCTTTGCAGTGTCGTCGTAAATTATAGCTTACAGTGCGGCTACGTATTGTCTGCGGCGCAACTGCTGCAAGCAGTACCTGGCGGTATGAGTGGCTGCACTGCTTCAAGCAGTGTTTTAACAGTGCAAGCTGGTTTAGAAACGCAAACACTGCTTGAAGCAGTATTTGTTTTAGCAAAGGCAATTTTTCTGAAAAAGAAAATGAT
Source organism: Chymomyza procnemis (assembly GCA_035046065.1). Lineage (NCBI taxonomy): Eukaryota > Metazoa > Arthropoda > Insecta > Diptera > Drosophilidae > Chymomyza > Chymomyza procnemis. The sequence continues at coordinate 5,715,097 of JAWNOJ010000026.1, forward strand.
CTTACATTTTGACAAAGTGCCCACCAGCTGGCGTCAGCATTGTAAGCGATTATTATCTTCTGCTGTTTATTTTCTTAAATATTTATTTCTGACATCTTTATAAATATATATATAAATATTACGCGTTATATTTGTAGTGCTTAAGGTGCTTGTTTATTGGCTTAGAAGGGGTAAGTTGTAATAAGATATTTATAGCGCTTTATGTTATAATGCCTTGTTGGCTAAAAATAATTAGCATTTATTCAAAAGCAAGAAAATTTGGTGTATTTTAGTATATCGCCTATATCGATACATATCTAAGTCGCTAAATTGCAGCTGCAAAATATTTCCGTCTCAAGAACAGATCGTGTCGTTCATTTGGCTTAGATTTTCAATTATCGTTAGGTTTTCTTTATTATTTTGTCTGCATACTGCAGCAGATCTGTAGCTCACGGCATTATGTTTTTAGCGACTTGCTGCTTATAATATTCAATATAAACTAAGAAAACTAACTTTAAAAACATTCATTTCAATTTGGACTGCTTTAATTTTATAGCAATGAAATCGTGTCTTAAAAAAATTTAGAATAGCGACGGTTTGGTACATTTCAATCACAAAACCAAACACGACACAACAGAACATTTTTCATCTATGCTGCACAACCAAATTTAAAAACTTAAGAAAACAAAATACACAGAAATATAAAATAGGCAATACAGAAAACGTTCCTTACAAAAAGTAAAATTAGAAAATATCTTTTAACTAAACGACAAAATAGAACAAACATTACCAGAACAAAACATGAAATGGAGTCAGTCATTACTATATAGTCGGTTCTGCACAGAGAACTGAAATTAATTCTTAATTCTTTGGTATTTACTCTACGAAATCAGGAGTGCTTGCATGATTTTGAAAAAGAGTACAGATTCTTTTATAAGAATTTCATACAGGATTTTTGTGCCAGATCGTGGCTGGAGATGATAGTACTACTTGTACTACAATAAGCTCAAGAAGTATAAATACTACGCTTAGTCGGGTGAAACCATGCCATTATCCACGACGCCAAAGCGAAACATATACAACATTCTTATCAGTAGGGCGTGATCTTGATCGAAACTGTTTCTTCAAAATAAAAGAAAAGGATTTTGCGCCGAATCGTATTTGTACTACAATGTAGGATATACTACAATATTAACAAGAAAAGAAAATACTGTGCTATGAACCCATGCTCCATCGTTTACAACGACGCCAAAACATAGCATATACGCTTCAAAGATCATGTTCTATATATGTAGAGTTTAGGCGGTTGTGGTGCACTATGAGTTGGTAAACCCAAAAGGAACCAGTAATGGTGAACGTGCAGCTAATGCGCATCAAATAAATTATATCTGAATTTATTCCTCTTTAATATGCTATCATCGCTCCAAAGGCGGGTGACATGGAGATGACTACGATATCTATTCGAAAATGAGAGGCAGCTCTCGTCCAAGCGGCATTTTTAATAAAGAGTGGTTTTAATCGTGTACTTTGTGAAGAATAGTCAAAAATTGCCGAATGCCATGACAAGCTATAATTATCCTCATGTCAATTGTGTAATAATTGGTTCAACCTGGCTGATAGGATCCTATATTATCTTGTGTGCTGCACTATTAGCTGATAAAATCGGGCGAAACCATTAATAAGAAACGTTCTTGAATACAATTTATGCGCTTGAGTCTTGTTAAAAAAAATATATTCCCCTTAACAATATTGTCATCGCTGCAAAAGCGGATGTATTGAGATATCTTTCTAAGAGAACAGGGCGATGTCTTTGCCTAATAGTGATTTACGCAGGCAAATAGGGTATACCAAAGTTTTTTGTCGAATCCGTATGACCGTATCTATTACGGCCGTATCTTTTTAAGCGCCGTTTTGCTAGCTTTGCCAGCGCTAGTCTTCACCATCGACTTACGGTCTACGAAGTAGTAAACTATCACTATACAAACGACGACCTGGCGGCGACCTGGAGAAAGATCCATCCTCCAAGAACTGACCCAGCCGAACACAACATGGGACAGAGCTAAACAGACGAGTTCTCGCAACTACCTAGTTACATATTCGCAATGACCCTACGGTTAAAGGGTATGTGAAAAAACAGAGACCCTGTTCACACACAGTTCATATGTAAACAAACAAATTGAAAGGCAAATTATTTGCAAAAAAATAAAAATAAAGCTCACATTATATAAGCTGCAACAAAGTAACAACAAGAGTCTGGCTCTGAGTCGAAGTCTGGGTCTCAGCTTAAGCCCGGCTTCATTAAGTTTCGTCTTAACAACAGCAACAACTACAATGTGCACACAGTTGGCACTAACATAAATATGGCCAACAATACTTGGCCGTAACTTCGTCGTAGTTTGACTGTAACTCGAGCCGCTTAAACGCCAATTTATACGCTTGCAGCGAAAATACCGTGACAATTTGCAATCAGCTGCAGCAGCGGCAGCAGCAGCAGCAGCAACAACAACTTGGCCAACAATTGTGCAGTTGCGGCTGACGTCGCAGTCGGCGTCATAGTCTTTGTTGCATTCATGGGGCCAGCCTTTATGTTATAATTTAGTTGGCGCTGCGCGACGCGCAAACATTTCAAGCTTTATTACTTGAAGGCAGCGCCAAATGCAAAAAAAAAAAAAAATGAAAAACAAAAACAAAACACAAAAATAGCGGAAATTCAAATGCAGGCAGAAAATATTTTAAAAAGCATTCACACATATGCTACGAGCACATAGATACACACAAATACACTCATGGGCACAGTGAGGCTTCGCTTTGGAGCCACAAAGAGTATGAATGTTGCTCTAGAGGTCGCTCTTGTGCGTGCACCTTAGGCTCGCTAGAGGGCGCCAGCAGTAACAGCGTTACTATAGGCAGCAACAAAAAGGTTTAGTTTGGAACTACAAGCTTTACCCAAAATGATCCTCACATATATTTTCTCTTTGAAAAAATTTAAGATTTATAAGATCTCCTGATCTAATTAAGGATTGTGGCTTGTGGCCGACAATGAATGAGCTTTCTTATTTCATTGCAAATCTTTGACTTCTGTCCATAAAAATCATAGTGCATCAGCATCTGTTTTTGACAACAATATTGTTTTTTGCATTCTTGGAAAAAGTGCGGATCAATTAAAAGAAAAGTATGAAAGGTCTTGGAACGATAAGCACAGAGTGGTCTCGAAGCTTCCCAAGTGATGATTTCAGTGTTGCAGAAAAACAGTGCTGACCAACTTACCAAAGTTAAAAGATGAGATAAAGATCTATGCCAAAAACAAACTGAACTTCTTGGAATGAGGCTATTTGGTAAATCTGTTCCGAACGAAAGACATGCAGAGAGTGGATTCTGTTCCGAACGAAAGACATGCGGAGAGTTGATTCGAAGTTGCCGGAGTGAAGCTTTAGGTATCGCAGACCAACCCACAAAAGTTTAAAGATGAGATCAATATCCGCCCAAGAAGCAAACTGAACTGCTTGGGATTGAGGTAATCTCATAAATCTCTTCCGACCGATAAGCTTTGCAGCAGATTCGAAGTTTCCGAAGTAATGATTTCAGTATCGCAGGCCAGCAAAGTACCAATCTACAAACGTTAAGAGATCCGTGCTTTGAAATAAATTCAACTACCTGTATAAGCATTCATTACATTCTTCAATTTATTTTGCAAAAATATAATAAAATTATATTTGGAATAATTCTTCAAAGTAAGCAATTGAAGTAGCAAATATATTCCTTACATTATAAGCAAATAAGAACAAATGGTGGTAGGAAATTTTTATTTTCCATTGCGCTAAGCAAACACACAAATATTTTGAGCAAATTTTTATTTGCTAAAATTTACAACAATCTTTGTTCAAAGTTGGGCAAATTAATACCTAAACCAAGAGTGCAAAAATATATATTTTTTCATATTAGCTTGAAGTAGACGATTTGGAATTGAATTACGTTCAATAGAAATCTTTTGATTACTTAAAATAAATGATATTGTCTATAAGTTTTTGAACCATATCAAGAAAAATTCTTTAAGCCAATCTAACACTCAATCTATAAATATAATATTAAAATAAAACAAAGAAAATTCATTAAAGTAAATTTTTGCTTTCCAGAGTCTACAAAACTTTATGGAAAGTATTTATCAAAAGTTTTTCTCATGACTTCTTCTGGTTCACAGCATTTAAATGCAAATATTCTTTGAAAGCTGGATTTCTCTTAAGCAATTTTTCGACCACAACTTTTACTGGCAATTATTAACTTTTTATTGCCAAGTTTTCTATTAAACTCGAAATGCCATCATCCCACAAGAGGTCAAACTAAAACATTTAAGCAAAGTTCCACTGTAAACATAAGTCTGGACATATTTCGAGCATATAATACTTGACTAGCCTTTTGTTTGCACGAGTTTTGGTTTTTGTTTCTAATGCAACAACCACAACTGCCACAACAACCACCACATGCTTAGCTCCTACTAGTAGTGCATGTGGTGGAAATCTATTTGGAAAATCTGTTGAAAATCTGTCGAAAATATGCGCAGCTGCACATAATTGTAAGTAAGCCGACTTGACCGTAGTGAATGTGATTGTATCTCAAATATTTATACCCTGAATACCCATAAAAATGTTAGCTAACAGCAAGAGATACAATGTGCCTTCCATATTAGTTGTGCTTGGGTAAAGTATTTCACGAGATTAGGTAGGTGTGGCACCGCCAGACCAACCAATCAACCAACCAGCCAGGCACCTTACATGAGAGGATGTGCATTTATCGAATATTTTGCTAATAATTAATCCGCACACAACGTCATTAAGTTGTTATATGCGGTTTCATGGGAACGAATTTGTTATAAACTAATTAGGTGGTTTTTGGAGCTAAGACAGTCTAAGGCAGTTTATGGGAACTAGTTGTAATTTAATTTAAGGCTGACTTATTCTTTATTTCATAAAATTGAAATCATTTGAGATTATTTTTTGGGATACTGCGGCACAGTACTGTAGGCATCATTAACGAACTAAAATAAATATTTGAAATACATTATGCAAGCTTATTGTAAGGATGTGATTAAATTTGAGCTATAGACTTTTTCTATATCTCTCTAAATTAAAATCATTTGAGATCACATTTCGGAACAATCTTTCTTGCTAAGAAATTTTTATTCCGAAAACCAAGGCCTTCAACGGCGGCGAAGAGCGATAAAAGTAGAAGCCCAAATTTGCTGCTTAGACAATATAAAATTTGTTGTTTCCTTTTTATGGATTTTCTAGTCGTTGGTAAGGTTCTTCTTCAGTTAAAAACCCGTATTGGTTTAGAAGTCTATATAATGCAAATTTCCCCTTATTTATCATTGCAGTCCATCACGGACACGACTTTAGAGGCGTTCAGACCTAATCCAACGGGCGAAGCGTTACCTTTCTTCTGTATTGTGCTATTGGTCATTACCTGTTTCTCTCGAACTACGCAGTAATCCTGTCACAACAAATTTTTCTCATTAGGTAAAACTAACCTAAAAAAGTTCGCTCATTTTAAAAATTTGATGGATTTGGGAGTTGTGTACGGACATGTTATATTATGATAAACTTTCCTGATGTTGGTCTCCAGACCTGATACCCTATCGCATAAACTAATCTTTGAAAGATCGTTAGGATAATCTCATACTACATATTGAATGGTTGCGTTCATCCTGCGCCTCTTTCGCCAGCTAAATATTACCATGGTGATACATTTCTTCCCGGACACCACAAAAATTTGTAACAAAAATAACGTTTGCCAAACTAATAGCTAACTAGTTGTAGTTCTTGCTCCTCTGACTTGTTCTACCTTAAAACGATTATTAGAGGTTTTCAGTCTACAGTCAGTCGAAACTTTTTTTTCTTCTGATTTGTTTGATTTCGAAACAATAAGTAGCAACTGGAAGTGCTTATGTTTTAAAAATGCTTTATGATTTTAATAATACCTATTCGAAAATTTTTTAGCATATTAAAGAATCAATAATGAATAGGCTGTCTCTGTGCTTCGAGTTGGGTTGCGTGAAGAGAAGAAGTGGCTGCTATATATATATCAATTATTGTTCTAAGAGATGGCAGCAAGGAACAATGTTCGACAATATACATTGTACCATTATTTTCATCGAAATTGCTTAGGTAGCCCTGGACGTCAAGAGATGTGCTCTCTGCTGCAGCTTATATAGCGCATATTATTTTAATTATTAGTAGAATTAGCATTATTTTCCATTTTATTTTCCTTCTATAATTTCGCCATAAGTCACCTTTTAGTTCTTTTGAACTTTCAACTTAAAATCTGCTAGTCAACTATAGCTTTTAATCGTTTTTTATAAGATTTATATTATTCTTGCAATATTTACAACGAAATTCATTATCATATTTCCTTTGGACGTCAAGAGATTTGCTGCCTCTTTTCTCTTTGTTCGTATTGTCTTTCTATCGTCTTAGCATCCACAAAATTCATCTTAGTTCTCTTGAACTTTCAACTTAAATTCTGTTAGTCAACTTTAGCTTTTAAATGTTCCTTATCTGACTTATAGCATTCTTCCAAATTCACTATCATCTCGCGCAGTTAATAAATAACATAGGCTTGGGCGTCAAAAGTTATGCTGTCTACTTCAGCTTATACGTATTATCCGAAAGATAAGTTAACTACGATTTGCATACACGTTGCGCGTATTTTGATTCCATCATCTTAGCATTACAAACTTCTTTTTAATTCTCTTGAACTTTCAACCTGAATTCTGCTAATCAACTATAGCTTCTTATCGCTGTTCATTCGACTTATAGCATTGTTCCCATATTTTCATCTAAATTCATTATCATCTCGCTCGGTTGAAATTGATAGCCCTGGATATCAAGAGATGTGCTGTATCTTAAAGACGACTTAAGCACGTTTAACATCAAATTTTCTTGCCATCATCTCAGTCGCCAAAAATCAACTGTTAGTTAAATTAAACTTTCAACTCAAATTCTGCAGCTTTTAATCTTTCTTACTTCGACTTATAGCAACTACTTAGCTTAGTATGGCATCTCAACTAAAATACCCAAATGTAACTAAAAATGTTCATCTCTAGATCTTCTCTCGCTAAGCTCGCATAAGCTGCAAAATAAAAAGACGACGCTGCAATTGCCCTAAATGGCACTTTCTATGCATAATCCCAGAAGAATTTGAAAGCAGTCAGCTCATTGTCATTTAGCTCAGTCAAATTGTCTTGCAACAAAAACAACTTTCGGAGCATTAAAAAAAAAAAAAACTAAACTATGATGGTCAGACGTCAGCGACGACATAAAAGCTACAAAAAACAAAATTGAAAAAAAAAAAAAGAAAAATGCAACAGAACAACAACAATGGCAGAAGCGACAAAAGCAGAACTGGGAAATGGATTTTCCCAGTAGTTTCAAATAAAACCTACTTTTACCTTGCCTCGAAATAGACGCAGGCTACACTGCAACAAATACAAAAACAATTTAGCAATTGTTATTGTTGTTTTTGCTGATTGCTGCCATTGTTGTTGTTGTTGTTGCTGACGAACTCAACTGCGTTGAGTGACAGGTGAGAGAGCGACAGTGGGCCATGTTGCACGTGAACAATGCAAGTTAATCAAATAATGAAATGTGCTAACTTTCCGAGAGAGCAAGAGGTAGACTAGCGAGAGAGAGAGAGGAGAACACGGCTGTTTGGAAAATTCAAACAAAAGAAAGAACTTTCTCCAGTGTAGGGCATTTTGCTTGCAACAAACCCAACAACTACAACAATAACAATGATAACAACAACAACAATAACAACACGAACAAGAAAAACTAACTAACTAGAGATGACCCAATATGCCAAACACTTTTGCATAAATTTTAATGAATTTTACGCTAGAGCGCCTTGAACCAAGCCAGATACTTTTATGCTATAAAAAATATTTATTTTTCTATATATATATATATTTATTTTTATATATAGAGCTTAGATTATATGGTCTTGTTCTAATTGTTGGCCAAGTTCCGCTGACAATTCGTAAACAAAATAATTTTTGCGCTTAAAAACAACTTGGCGTTAAATTGCGTCAACGAAACGAGAAAAAAAAGAAACAGCGAACAGTGTTGACATTTGCACCGAATGACCGCATACAAATATTAGCTATTTTGGTACAGTGAGCACTCGAAATGTGAAACAGTTGAAAAATTCTGGGGAAGTCTGAGACATGGCATGTGAAGTGATTTTGAGCGTAACCTATAGAAGCCATGATTTCAAGATATCGTTACTTTATCTGTATACTTCATGAGCTCAAAATTTAGAATTTAGAACAAAGAATTCGTTGTTCGTAAATAAAAAAATTGGAAATTCCTATAAACAAAAGACATGGTTTTCAATACGTTCCTTAATGTAACAAGCTTTCGCTTTTATTTTTTTTTTGAAACTAACATTTAAGATATGAAAGAAATTTCATATGCTCAAAAATTTGACTATTTCAACATCAATCTTATTTTTTTTGAAAATACTCTTTTACGCTCAAAAGTTTGACTATTTTAGGATCGATGATAGCTACATCAGCTAACAGCAGTGAAAAAGTAGACCAACCAAAACTCTACAAAATACTTTAATATCTGCAACTTATTGGTTCGAAAATTGGGTCGTAAAAGTAAATAAGAACAATAATACATCATTTAGACGAAGCGGAATTCCGAGAGACATTCGACCAAAATAAATGGAAGACTTAACATAGTATTATGGGATAAGACTAGTCCCCGAACCTATGTGGAAACAATGTATATTCAAAAAAAGAATTGAAAAAAAAATAAATTCCGATAAATCTATTGGCTACATTATAAATCTTCTAATCTGAGATTATGGCACAATGGGCTATTTAGCCTGATTGTCTGAGGCGGTGCTTCTGTCGATTCTGCCAGCCCTCTGGTCTAGAACTTTGGGGGACTTTTAGTAAATCTAACCTACAACTAATCTCTCTCTTTCTTGGTAAACTGCGATTCTATACAGAATATAAGCGATCACATGGAATTTATTAAAGTTCAACAAAATTACAATTGCAAGTTTTTTTTTTTAATTAATAACTGTTTGAAACTAAGTTGAAGATGAACAAGATCTTCAGCTCATCTTATTTCATTATTATTTTTATTATTATTTATTTAATTCTTATCAATGCCACATCTCCCCTCAATTTTGCCTTCCATGATGAGTTGAAGTAGTTGATATTTAGGGCCACGCATTACAAGACCAAAATGTACTATTTTTCTACGTTTGATGATTGTAAGAGGTTCCCTGCTTTTATTGACTCTTCTTAGGACTTCCACGACCAAAATATGCTATTTTTCTGCGTTTGATAATTGTAAGAAGTTCCCTGCTTTTATTGACTCTAAGGCCTTTCTCATCCTATAACTCATATAAAAAATAATACAAATGCCGACTGGAACATACGAAACGATGATATTCATCACAATCTCGACGAAGAAATGCTTGCGGAATCATTAATTGAAAGAAGTTCATATTGCGACTGCTACAAAATGTACAAAAGAGACCAATACCTGACATGGAGCTTCAACCAGGATGACTTAAGCGCAATAGACCAACACAATAAGCTCATATTTTAATATATTTTGATTGTAATATTTATTATTTTTAACTAAATACAATATAGTCTTTGTAACATTGTTGGAGATGCATCTGGCAACTCACAAACCGTATCGACCGTCTGGCAACTCCGACCAGAGCATTGTTTTTAGTCTCTGCGCGATCATCAACGAGATCACATGTAACGTTCGCTAATTATGTGTTAATAACACTTTTAAAAACATATAATGAACCATAATTAATCAAATCAATAAAAAGGGAAACACTTGCCAAAAAAAAAAAATTATAAAATTTTCATCATTATTTTGTAACTATAAAAATAAATTACAATAAGAAGCACCCTTTTGCAAGGGGAAGGTAGTTTCTTGTTTATTTTCTTCTATATTGAAGCATAAAATGTTATAGAAAATAGAATCATAGGTTTGGAGTGAACTTTTACCAGATTAGCAGATTACTATGGTCCGAACGCAAAGGCAGTCAAACAACAGCTCTAACGAATAAAAATACACAAAAGTTGGTTTCAGAATCTAACATAGTTCCAAACTTCAATGGAAGCTCGAGGTGTGCTTGCTTTTATTAAGCGGTGGTCAAAAGAATTTAATGACCCGTATACGTTGCTGTACGTTTCGCTTGTCCGCCCAATTTTGGAACCCTGCTCCTGCATTTGGAACCCTCAATACCAACACTATCAAGAGTTGATTGAGTCCGTTCAAAAACAATTTTTAAATATTTGCTCTTCGGGGATTAAACTGCGATCCCAACATTAGTTTGCCATCCTATACATGCAGACTTCGACTTATAAAATTACCTTCTCTAAGTGATCGTAGAACTGCGTGCTTTTTTTGCATAAGCTTTTACTCGGTCTCATTGACTCTAATATAATCTATAACAAAATTTCCTTCAACCTCTATGATTTCGTCTCCTTTGAACGGTCTATCCAATTCATTTTTTATGTATATAATAAATATGCTGGCGCTAAGTGAATACAAATTAAACTATCAAACGCGGCGGAGATAGTTTCAATCAATATTTAAATTTCAGCATTCAGTTCAAGATAATAGCCCAAACTCAACTAATGTAATTAAGCCAAAATTCCAGAAGTAAATGAAGTTTTTCTTTTTAGAAATAAAGTTAAGCTCGTTGACAATTGTACTTTGGCTACTCTACTCAGAAGTATAGAAATTAACAAAAGTTATAATTCCCAAAGTAACTTAGTACACAAAGCGCAAAGTATCTCAGTTTATGTGCTCCAAAATAAAAACCTTATAGCAAAAGCGGCTATAAATTTCACGCAACTCTTATAAGGTTTCACGCCGCGTATACTTAATGTGCTCCAATACAAGTGCTTTCTATCAAAAGCGCACATAAATGTAAGCAATTCTTATAAAGTATCACACGGCGTATACTTAATGCTCATTCATATTGTCGTCTGAAATGCATTCTAACAGCTTACCCAAATTTTTTTGTCATTTGTGGCAACTGTTTCTCGTTCATTGAGCCAATAAATTTCCGATTTAGATTTGGTAAAACTTGAAATATGAATGCAACGTGTAAATAGCTTCATTCTCTAACGCCTAACAATTCAGATTCAGGTTTTTGTGCAAAAGCAATTGACACCAATTCCTAGAGACAACCCATAACTCCTGCCGTGCACTACCTATAGTCAAATGTTCACATTGAATCCGGTATTGGCCAATTGGTTTTAAGAATAATTATGTCAACGGCAACGAGAAGGCATATGTAAAATAAGTTGCCATATAAAAAAAATGGAAACTATTGAATTGAAAGTTGTAGACGAGTTTTCCAGCAGCTGGCGGTAAATACAGTAAAACTTGTTTCTTCTTACACATAAAACTTTATAATTGCCAAACGATTAATGTTATTAATAAAAAAAAAGTTGAATGCTCTAACTCAAATGCTACAAAGGATACCCCGCCACGAGACCGACTAACTTCGACTAAATTTTGTCCAAAACCGCGGAGTGTTTACTGTTTATTTGTCTCTATTTTTTTGGTTTTAATTTTTCGTGGTCAGAATGTTGGCCAACTTTAGCCAGACACACACTAATGCACACACGCACACTCCGGCTCACACATGCAGACTCGCTTTTAAAATACTTTTTTATTTATGCTTCCTTTTTGCGCACTAGTTAAGCAAGTCAATAACTGCTGCACAGTGGTCCAGTTGGAATTTATAGCGGGTAAATTTAATTTGCTGAAATTTACAGTGAAGGAAGCGAAGTAGCGGCTGAATAAATATTTTGGCAACTCTGTTGATGGAACAGAATACGATTGTCAAAAGATGGTTGAGCACGTTCCGGGCGGCCTTCAGACTTGGCTACATTCGAAATGACAGCGAAAATCTCATGCTTGGAAAACGAAAATTGAAGTTGCGTGAGCTGGCTGACAGGGTAAATATATCATCGGAACGCGCTTAGAACATTTCATATCACCATTTGTTTATGTGCTCACAAGTGATCAACGTGACAGCCCACAAAGCCCTGAAAATGATAATAAAATTGATCGAATTGGGCTACGAAATCCTACCACACCCGCCGTATACGCCAGGTTTGGCTCCCTGCGATTACTACTGCTTTCCAAGCCTCAAAAGATGGCTTGTTGCTAAGGGCAAACAAAGAAATCGTTGCCGAAGTACAAAGAAGTGACGCCTATTTTGAAGAATCGAAATTAACAAGTATCGAAAAGCTGTATCGCGCTAAAAGGAGATTACGTTTGAAGTATAAAAGCTAATTTTTCGAAGAAATTATGTTTTTTTTAAAAGGGTACCGGACTTTTCAATCAGCCTAGTACATGACTTTGAGAATATTCAACCTAAAAATAAAAAACCAAATTTATTCGACTGGAACATAGTATTTAAATTTTTTCAGGACTTATCCAATTGATTTATTGGCAATTTCAACGATTTTTCAAGCGCGATTTTCAAAGCTATGCATCTTGCGAATCTTTTGCTTGCTTCAAAATTTATTTTTGCTTAAATCTATATAAGAGCAATCCCTAAAAGGAAATCAATATTTTCGACTTTTTTCTGTGGAATTAGAATTTCTTATTTATAAACTTTTCTAACTAGTCTTCAGAAATTATTTTTTGCTTATCTCTAAAAAATAGCAGTCTCTAAATAGAAATCAAGAGTTTTCCAATTTCGACTGATTCTTTGATGCTTTTTACGAGTGCTAGAAAATATGGACCAAATAAAAGTCAATTAAAAAATATATTTTTGACTATCCAATTCTCTAAAAATTGTTTACACGAATCGCGTTGAACTTTCAAATAATACTATACTTTATAGTTTACCGATTTTGATAAAACGATTTTATAGTGTTTGAACAACAAAAAAAGTGTTCAGCGCCGCCATTTATTTCAAATTTTAAATTTTTTTTGAAGAGTCAAATAAATGCAAAATATATAAGATTATTTCCCTAGATTTTGCTGACATCACTCCAAAGCGACATCTCAAATCATTACCATTTCAAAAATTGCTTTTGCACTCCACATTTTTCACATTAAAGAATTCCTTGTAAAATATTAATAATTCCAATCAAATTTATGGCGAAATCGTATTGCTTAATTTCTGCAGAAAGCGCAACATTCTAAAAACTTCCAAATCAATTACAAAAAATTTCCCTAAAAGACAAACCAAATTTTCAGACCAGTAACAAACACATGCTGCCCACTGTGCGCACCGCTTCTAACTGTCTTTGTTAGTTCAACGCATTAACTTGGCTTACTTGGTACGGCCGGCCGTGCTGCCAGCTGAATCTACAATAATAGAGGCTGTAAGTTTCCTGGCAGTCAGACAAGAGACACTACTAACCCAATGGCTATTGCGTGCCAGGCACTTTGGCAGTGGACAAACTGGTTGCCACTTGGTTAGAAGTCCGCCAATGCTGTTCTAATTGCCCCAGTCATGGTTAACGTCTCGATGATGTGACAGACAGCAAGCAGCCTAGTCCGGCAGCAGGCAGCCAGCTAGCAAGCCCGGCCAATGCATTTGTTTGCGTTCCATACATTTTGTGGTCAATATGGGTTGGTCAGAAAAAAACTATAGCAACCTCCATTTATCCGTATCTCTGGTAACCGTTGCAGCTGTACTAATGAACTGTTAATTGGAGCATAATTTGGCCGAGAATTTTTGTGGTTTTCCAGCTGCCGCTTATCTCAGGCGTCGTCGAACTCTCGCCAAAAAAAAGCAAATAAAGCTGAAATCAAGTAAAACCCACATTGTGCTTGACCAAGTTTTAACTATCGATAATTTGAATTTATTTATCGCACGAATGCAATGCAGGGCAACTGTACATAGCGGTGACTTAACTAACCGTTAGACTAAAACAAATAAAAAACTATTTTCATTTGTCATAAAAATGAAAAAAAAAATAATAATAGAGCTTCAATCACAGCAAAACCTTCAAGACAATCAAGTTTGTTGCCCAAGTCTTTTGTTTATGACAAACAGTCGAGATGATGCCGCCGCTCTGGTTCTCCTCCGCCTTACTATCTCACTCTCTCTCTCTCTGTCTTTATCTCTGTGTGTCAGCTCAAGTTCTTAGAAGTATTTTCTGCTACGGACGTAAAACAAACAATGAATCATTTCATAAATATGAGTTATATTTATAGTTAAGATAATGTTACTTCCAAGAACTGGTCTGGTGTTTAGGAGCTAGAGATATGTGAACGTAGACTGTCTATAGGAAGATTTTCAAAGCACGTGCTTTGTGGTTGTCAGCTTAGCTTTTAGTTTTCAAAAAAATAAGTCACAAATGTTTAAGTTAAAGATAGGGTAAGTTGAACTTGGATGGTATTTGTAGGATTATTTTGGACTGCGTGTAAAACGGAAGTGAGAGAATAATGGAAATAAGCTCCAAATAAATGTCTCTTTCAGGTATACGACATAGATGTCGTCCAGCGTATTACGGGACCAACACCTGCGTTGGCTTGGACATGTCGTTCGTACGCACGAAGACGCTCCAACGAAAAAGGTTTTCAATGTCAAAACCGTCGAAGGAAGACGAACGGGAAGACTTAAACTAGATGGAAAGACCAAGGACCTATCTTAAAAACAGGATGTGAAAATTTCGACAGAAAATGGCAAGGTTAGGGTGAGGCAAACTCCCTATTAGGATCGACAAGGTCAAAAAATTTTTATTTTAAATTTTGTGCTGTTATTTTTCCATTAAATTGAATGGAAAATAATCGGCAATCTCCTTCGCTGCTTAATAAGCTTAAGCCCAAGGCGGAATTTGAACTATGCTGTACTTGGTTGATCAAATATGGGTTGGGCCACCTTCGACTTTCACAGATGGGAGCAACCTTGGAGCGATGTGGTTACTCTTTGTGCAGGGTGTATATAGCGCTGGCTTCGAGTCAGTTTGTGAATGTTCGAACTCTGCGAAAGTTATAACCATAAAGCAAGAATCGTATCATGTATCAAAAAACTGACACTATGATATAAACTAATAGAAGTTTCGAGCATTCTTTGTTTTGCAGACATTTTTTTAACGATTTTGACAGCAGGGACCGTATTTTGATATTCGAAGAAATCAGGGACCTACAGTTTAAAGCCGTATTCGACCGACGGTGTCTTGGAGTGATAAAGATTTTCTTAGGTGAATAGCGTATATTTACTTGCTAGCTATACGAGTGCTAGGAAAATGCACCAGTGCTCATTTAGAGGCGAGTGCGCTACCTGTACGCTACCGATGCCCACAGGTGTCGCTTAGTAATTAAAAATTTATTGTGTAATTTCCCAGGCAATTGCAACAGTAATTTCGCAATAGCTTATCCATTTACCATTAATTTGAAATCGGACTAGTTAATTATTGGAGTACTATGATATACCGGAACTGACATAACCGCAACTATTAGATCAATTGTGTTATTTTATTAAAATGTGAAATGTTCAACTAACTATAGATCGTTCTTTGTGTTGTAGAACACATATATTTTATTTGACAAGAAAAATCACATATTTAACGAAATAAAATTGAAAAATAAAATTCCTGAATTTCGTGCATTATTTTGCGAACTGATAGACAGGCAACTGCTCCAATGATTTTAATGTTCTATCAAAGAGATTTATAATTAGGAGAGTTATAATTTAATTCTCTTTCGTTCTATACAATGCCAGTAATTACTCCAGCCAAGAAAGCATCACCATAAATGGGAACGAAATTAAATTCGTAAACAACTTCCCTTACCTTGGCACCATTATCTCCAAGCAATGGTGGAGTACATGATGAAGTCTCGAGCCTGCTTTCAAAAGCGCTTGCAGCATTCGGAATCTGTTTGACCGAAAGACGAAACTCCGTATCTTCAAATCGTATATTAAATCCATACTGCTATATGGTAGTGAGACATGACTCCGACACAGAAAATAGCGCATAAACTGCAAGTTTTCAGAAACAAATTCCTGAGAATAGAATACGGGATATTCTGAGCAAACAGAATATCAAAGAGCTGTGGAGCGCCACAGGTGAGTTTCCTATTCACATCCAAATCAGGAAAATAAAATGGACTTGGATAGGGCATGCTCTCAGAAAGAACCCAAGCAGCATTGTTCGAATGCCACTAGACTGCAACCTCCAAGACGAACAGGGCGATCAAAAGCAACTTGGAGACGAACCGTTCTTCAAGAATTGGCACAGATCAGCTGGTCGTGGAACAACGCTAAACAGACGGCACAAAGCAGAGTGCGGTGGGATAGCCTTCGTAAAGGCGCTAAATTCCCAATTATGATGCAAAAACAAAAAGAAGTGTAAGCTGCTTTGATAATCAAATATCAAAACCAGCCTAGGGTCGAATTTGCCCCAACTCAAGCAAATTATGCTGCCATTAAGCTTGAGTTAGTTGAAAGCTGATGTTCGCTTACATTGTTGGGAAGAATTGTAATATCTGCTTTAATTTATATTTAAGCCTACCTATAAGTATGTCATTTTAACATAAGAAACGTTTATTTTGAGATCTTTGCAAAGAGTATCGCTGTAATCCCAATCAAACGAATCAAATTTGTTGCATAAAAAAAAGCTTAACGCCTCGAAAAAGCACATAAGTCTCTTAAAGCACGTTAGGCCGTATCCAATTATCTTCCCGCTGTGCATACCAAGAACTTGACTGTACTTCTGACGATTATTATGCGATTCCCCACAATAAAAATAAAAAAAATAAAGAAACACTACCCACAATTTGACCGCAAACCAACGCCAGCTGCCTGCGGTCACATTTTTTTGTTTGAGGCACTTTAGGTATTTTCTTACCCCAAAAAAAAAACGCAACAATTTTTGCTTTACATACAAAATAAATAAATAAATAAACTGAAACGCAGTTGTTGTTGTTGTTCGTTTATTTGGCTTATATGGTGAAGCATGCCAACGCAGGTATGACGACATGGTCCAAAACACAAACACAGATACAGAACCAACACAGCTCCATGTTAGCCATAACATTTTGAGGCTGGAGCTTGCAAGCCACAGAAAATTAGCATATGAGCAATGTGTTGTACATGTATATATATACATAATCGTGTATATATATATGTATATACCTGCACGTATATATAGCTTGACATTGAAATTTCATTTAAATGGCTTATGACAACAACAATCAAACAACAACAACACGAGTTCGCATAGTTCACAGTCAATAATATTTTTTGATTATTATTATTATTTACATGGAGCCGCAACTATAAGGCGTCAATTATTGTTAAAATAAACCTGGCCAAAAGCGGCGAGCCATTAATTGCGCCCAAAATGTGAGCCGCATTGCAAGCAGTTCAGCCAACTAACTTGGCTTCAAGTGTTAAACGGCTTAAAGAGGCACAGTTCATTTCTTGCCTAATGAGTGTAAAATGCGAGCAAGTGTAAAGAATTGGGGAGTGCGGAAAATATCAAGTACAAAGACGTTGTGTGTACACTGAGAGAAATGCTGGAATACGCTAGAATATGCTAGAATACTTTTGAAAAAAAAAATATATATATGGAATCTGTTTTAATATAAAATGTTTCCTGGAGATTTGTATTTTACTTTTTCAACATTAAAAACAGCAAGACAAAGGCCAGCAAAACAAGACACAGTTCTTGTGTCTTACAAGAGTTCTTCTGTCCAAAAGAAACTTAATGTAGAAAAAGCGCTATTCTTCTAAGAAAATCTCTTCTAATTAAAAACACCGCCATACGGATGCGGCTATGAACTGTAGGTGCCTGTTCTCTACGAACAGCTATTAAGATTTTTCAAAGGGAATACATTTATTTTTAAATAGAAAATATAAATAAATATATATAAATTTTGTTGAAAGTTTGCAGAATATATATGTTAATTTATTATTTATTTAGCGGTACAACTAAGTCTAGTTCACCTTATATAATTAAAAAATTTATAATTTGGATATATAAATTAATAACGAGGAAAATATAAAAGAAAACTAATCTGTACCATCTCACATCTGGGGCTGGCTCTAAGAACTTGGATTTATAATGTAACCTAAAAGTTTAAATATTTCCTAACAAAGAAGCCAAAAGTTCAGTGTTGACAAAGTTGAAGTTTCATAGAATCAAGATGAGTTGAGATAGACAAAGAGAAATATTGAATAGATCGTTTATACGATAGGAAATCGTATAGCCCATTAGAAGTGAATCAGATCGTGCAATATATAAATATATAAGCAAAATTATAGTGGTAGAGCTCGAAAATAACGAGAAACTCTGGATGGAATGCCAAAAGAAACTTTGTTAGAAGTGCGCTAGACTCAATATAACCGAATATAGTAGTATAGCATTTAATAAAATTTCTTTTATCATTCCTTCCAGAGTAACTCGTAATTTTCGACCTCTAGCATTAACTTTTTGTAGAACTAATTATGCGTTACACGATCCTTTTCGTGTCCTATGCGTGAATTATAATAACCACTATGATTTCGTCTCCTTTGAACGGTCTATCCAATCCATTTCTTTATCTATCCTATCTTATCTTGATTCCCTAAATCGAGTTTCTTTGACCAATCATGTACAATAAAAACCCAACTTGGTCAACGTTGTTCTCTGGCTTCCCTATTTGAAAAAAGTGTTTAAATTTATATGCTACTTTCTGTTTTCATCTTTTACATTGTAAATCCAAGTTCCTGGCGAGCCCCAGATGTGAGACGCTGCCCATCTATAAAAAATTCACGCATCAGGCTAGGAATACGGATTAGTTTTATTATATTATTTCCTCGTTATCATTTATTATCTCATAATTTTAGAATGTTTAACTTGTCTAATCTTAAGGTCAACTGGACTTAGTTGTACCCTTACATATTAATAAATAATAATAATAATAATAGTATAGTATAGGACGGGCAATTTTGTAAGTTTACAAGAATATATAAAATAAATCCTTGTTAAAATTTGTATTCAAATGGTATTTGTAGTTGGTATTTATTATAATGAACTTGAAATATCATATAAAACTTTCCCAAAAACGTGGAATTTATGGACATTGATAAATATGGCGAGGCAAAGTACTACTTGAATATTAATATTCCATTGCACTTGCAATTCATATTAAAAAATAAAAGTGATATTGCTTTAATGTGCCCGCGCTCTCCCAAAATAGGGGATTCCTTAAATGATGCAATTGTTTCAACGAACAAGTAAAATCCACAAATCATAAAGCAAGCATGCCCAAAAAAATAAAATAGATTCGTTGTGTCACAAGTTAACCAAAACTTGTCAAAATTCTCATCTTTGGTTATCTTTGATTTGTCCAAAATTCAATATGCAAAAAATAATTTATAAATGTTCATAAATTCCAAGATTTTGGAAATATGTTATTTGAAGTTCAACATTATAAAAACTACAATAACTTCAGATGCCATTTTATTTTTATAAAATTATTGCCCATCAGTTAAAAAAAAGTTTTTATTTATTTGTGAATTTAACAAATATAATATTTTGGACAAATTAAGCCTTGTCAAGAAATATAATATTTTGGAAAAATGAAGCTTTGTCAACTTAGTCACAATTTAGAGTGTTACCAAAATGTATTCCGTAAGTATCTTATTTGAATTGACTTATAGCGCTCCAGCGCACTTTTTTTAAAGACAAACTTCTGAATTTTTGGGCGTGACGCCAGTTCTGAAACCTGGCTGGTTTCAGACCTCTCAGAGCTATGTGTCGCATTTTACGGCTAAGAACGAAGTATGAATATTTACTTCTGATCACCAACAGTTAGCTACATGAACTCCACACATAAGCAGCGCAAATGGAACTGGAGAGGATATACTTTACCTAGAGACGATACCAAATTGCAAGAAACTTTTAAGACCGTAGAAGAGTCCTTCTAACAATCGGTGCAGATAACACATAAAAATGTACTATTCACAGAGCAACATTCGAATGTCAAAAAGCTTCCACCAAAAGCGATATTTTGTACCATAGAATGTCATATGCTACATTTAATCGTAATTGCCACAAAACTATCGATGTTGACCAGTAATCGATGTAAGTTAGGTTTTTCAATACAAAAAATCGACTATCGAAGTTACTATCGAAAGAATGAAATTTTGCCATTTTGTCCGTTGAAGACGGTGTGCTGACAAAGGACTTGCCCTACATACAATAAAATGCTGCACGATATAAAAAAATCGAAAAAATAAAGAACTACAATTATTCAGTTATTAAATCGCTCAATAAATTGCAAATTTCTCGAAAACAAATATTACCTTTAATTTCAACTGCTGCTTATTCTTATCACTGCCACTGAAAATCCCAAATCGTTGTTATTTTGCTTATTTTTCTCCCATACTCTGCACAGCACCAACTTTTTCTCTCAGTGTTTGCGGCAAAAACCAACAACAACCGTTAGCTGCTAAAAATTTCAATTTAAACCAAGATGCTTCCACACGCATGCTACCAACTATTTATATGGCCTAAACTCAGTCTCATAAGTTTTTCATCCAAATGAGCTTGAGGGCAAGACTAAGTAGACGCTAAAGTTATAGCATCATCAACAGCGCAAAACCTCATAATCATGTCAGCCGCACATCATTATGGCCAAGTTTATAAGCAGCGCTAAAAGGCCTCAACTACAAGTGCTTGTAGTTGGCTTGGCTTCAAGGTTTTTGTTGTAAGTAAAATTTTTGCATTAGGCCAAGAAAAACTTCAAGTCTAAATAGTTGTTCCTACACACATACATATGACTTGGCCAGGCCGTAAGACGTTGGTTGGCCAAGCCCAAAACGGTTTTTGTTTTTTCTCAACTCTTACCAAGTTGTTTCGTGGGCGTTAAGCGCAGTTTTATGATGTCATTTGCAGCGGCCGCTGACACCAGCGTTTGGCGGTTCAAAAGACTCCTAAATCAAAGTGTCTGTTGATTAAGTCGAAACTAGCCGGAGTTGTAGAATCATCCGTTCGAAATTGAAAGTTATTTTTGTTTGTCAATCAAAAATGTTGAGGCTAATGATGTCTGGCTGCAAACAGCTCGCGGGCAGCAATAAAAATAAAGAAACACAAACAGTCTGTAATTATTGACAGATTAGATGGAGTGATTTTTGGTAGAGTTTTTAGCAAGTTATTTTTTTTTCCGAAGATTTTACAGCAAATATTTAAGCTGCTGCTATGGCCTGAGGTTTTGAGGAAAGCTGCAGTTAATATTAAGTTAATAATGTTGCTGGGAATTCTACAAAAACGCATAATGATCAATTGTGAACTTTGAGCTTTATACTGGAAAGTCGAGTAATAGATGTTATTTTTAACGCTTGAAAATTGAATACCATTTGTTTGGCATTCTCATTAAATAACAATTAGTTGATAGAGTCTACAAAATATTAATTTGTGTATAAAATTTTTAGCTGTTAAATATTGATAATGCTTATTGGGAAATGCTTGTAATCACAGTAATGGGTCTTAGGATCAACTTCAACAGCACAAACAACGTGCGACCAATGAATGATCTTTCATTTCAAGCAGTCAAGATCTTGCAAACTTTTTTTTACATCCCAGTCCGAATTTTAGTTTTAATGATTAATTTTTTATCATAAATCGAAATAAATTGACATTGATATTAGCCTCGGTATATTTGGAAATCAATATTGAAAATTTTCCAAATATTAATTCTACATAAATAAAATTGCAGAACTTAACTATATTGAACTTCAATAACTTGGTTAATATTTTCAACATTACATCATATCATTCAAAAAAATATAGCGCAGATTATAGTCCGACGCAGAGGACTTTCGGATACAATCTAATCATGCTATGCAGTTTAATCTATAAAATTGGTGAAGATGTCTGTTTTGTTGACACATTTTGCTCTTTACCATGCTGTCTTCGCTCCAAAGGCGGAGCATGCAGCTATCTCTAATAATAGCTGTACGAAGAGAACAGGAACCTTCAGTTTATAGCCGAATCCGAACTGCGGGTTCTTTAATTAATACAGATTGTGTAATAGGTAAATAACGTCTAAATATTTGCTAGCTATGCGAGTGCTAGACAAATACACTTTAATACAGCTCTGAAAATGAATCAGAAAATTGTTTAAGTAAAACATAAGTTCGATTGAGTGACTCATTTTTATTTTAACTTTAAAGAAAAGTATAAAAAAAACTGTACGATAAAGTCAACCGACTCAGAAGCTATTTTACCTATGAGAACTCACTCAAGCACAATACTTGAAAATACTTAAAAACTTTAGAGTACACGAATGTGTCAGAATATCAAAAAAAAAAAAAAATAATCAAAACTCAACTAACTTTGTTCCAAAAATAAATTTTTGACCAAACGTCTCTATTATACTATAGCCATCCGATTTTTCACATACAACAACAAAATAATTGGAAAACAGTACAAATATAATTTAATTCGTGAAAGCTTTTTTGGTTCAATTTTTCTTAATGATGTTGTATGTATATAGTACAACGATTTAGAGGAAATTAGGCGCAGTTATGGAGATTTTCTAAAAAATTGTACATTGTGCTATAAAATTTTAAAATATAAGGCATTATTTTATATAATTTTTATTACCGAGTTTTATTTATTTTATAACCGAGTTTGATAAAGATTAATCAGTAAATATTTGAATTTATATCCAAAAAGCTTTTTTGAATCAATTTTCCCTAATGCTGCTATATGATATAGTGAACCGATTTTTATCAAATTTGGCGCATTTATGGAGGTTTTCACAGAATTGTACAATCTGCTATAAAATACTAAAATTCCTTAGAAACCGCATTAGATTAGGGTAACTTGGGTAACATTACGAGTATATTTTCAATTTTATTCGAAATAGTCTTCTTGGTTAAATTTTCCCTAATACTGATTTTTTTTTTCCAATTTTGCGCAGCTAAAGAGAATTATTAAAGCTGTATTCGGTTTTTAGAAATTGAATAGTAAAACTAAATTCTAAATTCTGAGTTGACAAAAGCTAAAAACACGCAAATAATAATAAAAAAAAAGATAATAATAAAAATAACATTAATGATGGAAACGCAAAATCAAAGCTAAGAGGCTTTTCATACTCGAGTGGCGGCTGTGGCTCGCACAAACAAAAACAAAGTCAAATTCAATTTGCAGAGTTTACGCAATATTTTCTGTTTGATACTTTTGAAGCGGCTACTAAGAGGCATTAGCATTCGGGAAAGTATGCAAGTAAGACAATTTTTATTTGCGCAATTTTTACAACAATTTTTTGTTTTAAATTTGCAGAGTTGTATAGCTAAATTAAGTTTGTTGAGCAAGTTTTAAAAATAATGCAATGTATTTTATGCTTTCTTTGCATAAAACTGAAAACTTACTATTTTTAAAATAAAATTAAGATTTTTTTTTATCTTTCGCAATAAGATCTTTAATAAATATAAAATAAGAAAATAAATTTTTATATAAAATAATTTCTTCAGTAACTAATTATTACGTTACTCTATTGGAGGAGGTGTAGCATAACAAAAAAAAACTTACTTAAGAATTCGATTTTTAGAAAGAAAAAAAATATATTTAAATTTATTTTCTAAATTCCATATCATTTGCATTTAATGAATTGAAAGAAGAGAAATTTTAATTAAATAATAAATTTAAGTTTTTAAGTAAATATACAAAAAATATTTTAAAACAGTTAATCGTAATATGAAAAACATAAATTAAACTTAGAGTAAATTGTTTGAAATATCTGAAAATTTTTTACGAATATGAATTTATTTTAATCAATTTTTCAATATTATATAAAATTAAGATTTTTATATTTGAAAAACACTCAAAAATTATATTCCTTTCGTAAGAGTGCTTCTTTGCCAAATATATATTATTATATATTATATTATGTATTATTATGCGAGCTTTAAGATAAAGTCTACCGAATTTGATTAAACTTCGCAAAGTTCTTGAAGCACGAAGATATTGTCGAGTACCGTAGTTGATTCAAAAATCAAAAAAATTTGTGCAAAAAGTACTTTTAAACCGATTGCCCCATTGGAGCAATACGATATAATCAACCGATTTCGATCAAATTCAACGCAGTGATTGAGAAGTACACGAAAATCAAAGAAAATGTAAGGAATTTTAGTGCCAAAATTTTTGGACCGAGTATAGTATTGTAATAATATAGCATGATGATAATGATAAAAAAATGATATAATGATATGAGCTATGAGAGCTATGTCATATTGAAAAACCTGACTCTGAGCTTTGAAATACGAAAAAAGTTGAATTCCCAATTTGCTTATTATATGTATTTTGGCATATAAATGATTATAAAAATGCAGATTTAGTTAGTGATATTATTGTATAATTTTTAATGTGCATTATTCAGCCTATTTTTTAAAAGACAGTCCACATTTAGCAGAACGAAACTCGTATGATATCAAAAAGATGAAATGAAGCGCTAAATATTTGCAACTCTATTGGTAACATTCTTCAAGATGATTCGCAGTAAATCTCTGACATAGGCGATTCCCAAAAAAATTATTGTATTGCAGATTTTATAACTGACATCCAATCTATAACACTTAGTTTTTAATATGCGTTCTTCAGCTCACTGATTAGTTGACTGTTCCACATGCATAAGCACTAAACTTGTTTGACATTAAGAAGACGCGAAAGTATCGCTTAATAATTCCAATTCTATGGCTATCATCCTTCAAGATGACTCGCATTAAAACTCTATTGACAACGTCTTGACACTAATTACCAACGCATCAACCAAAAAGACCGCCATAAACTTAATAGCTGCATTAAAATTGGTTCAACTAGCCAAATCCAAAATAAAAAAAGACTTGTCACCACGTCAGACCCACATACCACCACCACCTGTCTCTCTCTTTGTGTGTGCTAAGACCCGCTTAGACTTATTTTAACGCCAGCCCAAAAAAAAAAAAAAAACCAAAAAAAACTCTCACCCAAAAATAGTTGTTATTGCGCGGTCAGTGGGCCTCCAAAAATGCTGGTCTATTTCTAAATCATTTTACGTTTGTTACCTTTATGAAGCGAAAATGAAACCAAACGAATCTCTGAATGAATATTCTATTCTCTATGCGGTCGGTCGGTCAACTGCACAAACAATGGAGAAGTTGTTACAAATTGGGTTAAGTGTAAAAAATACACAGCAACCTCAGCAGCCGGCCGCATGAGCGGATCATGCGCCATGCGCAACGTAAATCTTCCAGCTTTGGTAAAAGTTCAAATGCGCTGGCAAGCGGCCCAAACGGAATATCGGTCAGTGGCACATTTGAGTTGCTGCCAACAGACGGAAGCTGCAGATCTTTCACCAGCGCCAGCACACGCGGCTACCACAATGCCAGAAGTCACCTGAGATTATATACACTTGACTTGAGTTGACTGGAACGTTGCGGCGTTGATGTATTGATAAGCTTGCAAAGCTTCAGTTGCAGTTCATTAAGCGGAGCTGCAGTTGAAGTGTGGTGCGGGAAATTACTACTTACTAGAACGACCCACTAGACCCCCATGAGCACTTTCTGTGTTAACCTGGTTTTTATGGCCCGGCTAGAACAACTTTTATTGTATGCAAATGAAAAGTGAAATGTCCAGAAACTTGTCTAATTAGTGAAGTGCCTCAGTGTTCTCGACGCATAAATTAAAAACTATTATTATTATGTTGAGGCGAGTGTGGTTTGTTTACTTACCTCGGAGATGTGCAGGGTGCCCAGTAGTAGTAGTAGTGTCAGCAGCAGGGGGGGCAGCGTCTGTGTGTTTTTGTTGTTGTTGTTGTTTTGCTTTGTCATCGTGCAGCAAGTTCGTTGCCTACGTCTTTTGTTATCCTTGCGGGAACTGCGAGAAAATGTTGAGGTTTGTTTTAGAATTGATGAAGGGAGGCAGGGATTTCGGAAAATTTGATTTCGTATTATTTGCAAATTTCATGCACATCACGTTGCCTTTGGGCCAGACAGATAGCTTCGTTATTTATTACTCATACAAAGGCGTTGACGGAACCGATTTTTTTTGTGCCTATAATGCATTCAGGCATAACTGGGCAGATGAGTCAAACGAAATTATTGTGTACAGTGTTGGGGAAAAGTTCACGTACTTAACATTTGATATTATTTGTTGGTTCTTTTGAAAGTTAATGT
This sequence comes from Chymomyza procnemis, assembly GCA_035046065.1. NCBI lineage: Eukaryota > Metazoa > Arthropoda > Insecta > Diptera > Drosophilidae > Chymomyza > Chymomyza procnemis. The sequence continues at coordinate 5,741,242 of JAWNOJ010000026.1, forward strand.
TATGGCAAAAAAGGCTTCTAAGCAAGAAATTTAGATATACATTGAAAAATGTAAGAGTTGTTACCTTATTTTAGTCTGTCAAAAAGTAGTTGGAATTGGGCCAGAAATCGTAAAATCGTAGTTTTTGACAAGAATATTACTTAATAGCGTAGTCGAAGCATACTCGCTTCTTAGGTAATCGGAAGTTCGTTAGTTCGATCCACCATGCAGCATTTGTCTAGTAGTGGCAAAGCTAACAAATAAATAAATGGTATTAGGCTAGGAAATCTCTGTTATTTTGGGACACCAATGCTCGGACTTGGCTATAAATTGTGGGTTCCTTTTCGAACTGCTATTAGTTTGGAGCGATCATTATTGTCTAAGAGGAATCAATATATTTTTTTATTTAGGTTTTTTTGCCCCAAATCGTAAAAACCATAATTTTTGGCAAAAGTATTATTGTAATTGTTAAAATTTCAGGGTATTCACGCTAACTGCTGAGCAGTTTTGCAAGTGGTGAATGACTGTCAACTTTTAGCTTGAAATTGAGATTTTTTAACATTCATGGACTTTCCAAACTTTCTGGCTATCTCAGGGATTTTTGACATTCATGGACTTTCCAAACTTTCTTGGTATCGCAGGGACTTTTGACATTAATGGACTTTCCAAACTTTCTTGGTATCTCAGGGACTTTTGACATTCATGAACTTTCCAAACTTTCTTGGTATCTCAGGGATTTTTGACATTCATGGACTTTCCGAACTTTCTTGGTATCTTAGGGATTTTACACATTCATGGACTTTCCAAACTTTCTTGCTATCTCAGGGATTTTTGACAATCATGGACTTTCCAAACTTTCTTGCTATCTCAGGGATTCCTCTAGAACATAATTTAATCTTCTTGCTCTCTGACTAGTGAATTTTTTGAGTGAATGAAATTTTATCGCTTTAGCGCTTTCCGCCTCAGACAAATTTGCAGGGAATAAGTGAAGTATTTTGAACTTAAAGGACTTAAAAAAAATTCTAAAATCGTTTAAGGTGCCATATCGTAAGTCCTTAGATGTAGAATGCTAGTTAAATATAAAGTACCTCTGCTATAGAGAGTTGTATTATTGTAGCTACAGTTTCCTTAAATAACTTAAATAAAAGAAAAACTAGAAAATCTCGTATTCTTAATAATTTGTGAACCTAGAAAATTCAAACGTGATTTGCCTTAAGTTAAAAATTAGTACTTCTAATGCCCTTCGCAATATAAAGCGATTCCTTTTTTAGGCGAGAGTATGTTCAGGCATCGCAGAATCTTTGCATAATTATCTCAAATTGAAGCTATTGCAATTTTGAGCTTTTAGGGTTGAAATTTAAGCATTAGACTTTTTTCCTAACTAGGGAAGTTGGATTAAAATCTTACGCAATTTTGCAGCTTTTCAACTATGCAACAAGCGTGAATATTCATTTGGATGTCTTCTGCAAACTAAGTCGATTTTATTTCAGATAATACACACTTTTTAGTTATAACTTTCTAAGTAGCTCAACTTATCTGAAGTTTGTGCTGAAATAAAATGACAAAGAGTGCTGAAGACACTGCCCAAAGGGAACGGTTGCTTAAAAGTTTTTTCTTAAATATTTTGAGGTATTAAAAACTCGCTCAAGTATACCATTCGGATTCGATTTTATTTGACTCAAATTCTCAACGGACACAGACAAACAAATGAGACTAGTAACTGATAGTTGTGAACTAACCAAATCTGTTAAATTCTCAAACCGACTAAAGAACTGCATCTTTCAGATTGCATAGAAAAGATAATTCTCATAACAAAAAGTATGATTCAATAAACTTTGTTTTCTTCGCTCATATCTAAAACCGTCAAAAAGAAGCATTAGAAAGCTCTTGGGATAGCTACGTGATGTTAGGTAGAAAACAATCTTCAAGCAATGCACATTTGATTTGATAAAGTAGATTTATAAAAGCATTAAAGACGAGAAATCTGCTTCAAAAGTTAAAGAGCCCATGAATCTTAAAAAATGTAAGCAAAAATGTAGTAAGAAGACATGATGGCATTGATCTTTATTAATCTTTATAATCTTTAGCAGATGAAATTCTTTAAAGCAAGCATTTCTCGAAGAAATATTCCTCTGGTCTATACAAGACACATAGTGCTTTATGTATAGAATGGATGTAAAAATATAATAAACTTTAACGCAGAAAGTGAGATGATGTAGATTATCTTGCAGAAACAATGAAATTGTAGTCTCTGCCACAAATTTCTGATACAAATTTGTAACTCAATGCAATAGTTGCTCTTATAATCAGACAAGTTTTTTTTATAGCTTTTGTTGCTCAAAGAGACCCGCTGCTCTACTCTCTGCCCAGCTGCATAGAGATTTTTGTGATTTACCAACTTTCTAGGAATTTTTAAGTGCACAAACGTGACTGTACCTTGTACCGAACGCACTTCAACGTTAATCTTCATCTCAGCTGATTTGCTATCATATCAATTCTTTTAAAATTTTAGTTTTTATTTGTTTTACAGCAACTCTTGATTTTCTCACGTTGTCGTGCCGGTTTCGTTTTCTGTTTAATTTCGATTGGTTTTTTTTTGGATATTTATTCGGTGATTTAATATAAAGCGACCCCGACCTGATTTAATGCATTGATTCAAAGGCTTCAAAGCTTAACTTGAAGTTTTAATGCATTTTAAAGTTATTAATTGTAGTTGGCAAAAAATTAAATCAAATTTTGCAATACTTTTATAAGAAAAACAAAGCATTTTTTTGTTTAAATTTAAGCGCAAAAAATTGTTATTGTTCTGTAAGTTTTTTTTGCGACTGAACCAAAAATCAAAGCTCAAAGGCTGACGTCATTGACATAGAATGTGACAAAAAAACAAAAGGCAGGCGGCATGCTGACAAGTAATAAATAAATAAAAATAAAATATAAAAGTATATATTTATAATAAAAACAATATAAATTGTTAGCCAAGTACAAAACTATGTAGCAATTTGTTGTTAATGAATGAGTAAGAGAGTCTTTCGCAGAATTCGCTGACTTTGGAATACACTTGAGAAAAATCTATGGAATGTATATAATTTTCTATGTAGTTATTAATATTAATTTGTGTCTTAATTCATTGATTATTATTCTATTAAAAAATATTTTTTACAAAATTTTATAATATTTATTGGTTATCCTAACTGCCTTTAGTTTAAAATCATAAACAGATTTCAAAGCATGTATCGTCAATTCTTATGCGGCTGATACTTCAATAACAACTTAAATCTATCTCAAAGTCTTTATCCTCTAAGTCAAAGTATTCTATATCATCCTAGAGAAAAAGTATCCTTGGTAGATTTCTCTAAGTGTTCAAAACAAAACAGAGTATTTCTAGTTACCATTAAGGAATCGTTTCATTTCAGCTGTCTGTAAAAATCTTTGATTGAAATTTTTGGAGTATCTGATTTTTTCTTAAATTATCTCAAAATCGTTACACCCTTTTAGTCAAAGTGCTTTATTTCATCCTAGATTCTAAATTTGGTAGATGTCTCCAAGTATTCCTAGTTACCCTTAAGGAATCGTTTTATTTCAGCTATCTGTGACAATCTTTGATTGAAATTCTTCGGAGTATCTAATTAAAATTGTCATTTTTTCAAAATCCTTATCCTTTAAGTCAAAGTAATAATCCTAAAAAAATGAATCCTTGGTAGATATTTCTCAAAAATAAGAGAGTTTTTTTGGAATCATCTTATAATTTTTTATTTTCGTATTAGTTTAAGGCACTGCCGTTCGGAATCGGCTATAGGTCCCTGTTCTCTAGAAAAAAACTATAAATGAAAATATCTTTGCAGCGATGAAAGCATAGTCAATTCGGACTAATTTTTTTGAATATTATCAGGAAAAATTTCATTTCTACTAAAATGCTTATCGATTTTTTTTTTAAAACGATTCGAATTTTGTTATGAAAAATAATTTTTATTTTGAAAAGATATTCTCTAAAATTTATGAAGACTACAATGAAACCCGCTTATTCGACTTATTTTTGTTTTTTCCTATATTTTGATTATTTTTTTAGTATTGAGCATTATTGTTTTGATTGAAAATTCCATCTTTATTGAAGAAAACGGCAAATGTCAATGACATTTTCTGGCTAATTCTAAGCACCTCAGTAGATTACTTTCAAACCTAATCAGCACAATATTTTAAGTAAGAATTTAAACTTAAGACAGAAATCAAATAGCTTTTAGAATTTCTTTATTACTGATAAATCGAATTAAGTCCTTGAGTCAATATTTCGAGAGTTTGGAACTTGATAAATCAGTAGAAGGAAAATTTTGGGCTGACAAATTCTAAATCAATTGAGTTTATTTTTGTTTAACTGGCCTAATAAAAATAAACCCAATATTTGAAAATCTTTAAAAATTCTTTTCGAAAAACCCACTCTATTCGAGAAATTGCAGTTTTTAACAGCTAAGTCAATAAAGATCAAGCATTTTACAGTACATGGAATTCTTTATAGTTCACAACTAATTCAAGCAACTAAATTAATAATATGCATGATTTTACATGACAGTTCTTTATAGTTCACAATTGATTCAAGCAACTAAATGCATAATAGTCATGCATTTTACAAGAAATACTTTATAGTTCACAAGTGATTACAACAGCTGTACATAGACTTGATAAAGCTTTGGATTTCATTTATATATATATGTATATTTAAAGCCCTAGATATTATAGTGTATTTATAAAAGATATATCGCCAATTGATTGATTATTTTTAATTGATTATTTCTAAAGCGACGCGTACTTTAGTAAGTTTTGTAAAGATTATTTCAAAACTTAACCATCATCGACTAATGGGATAACTTTTTGCTTTTGGAGTATCATGCGTATAATATGCATCTATTTATTATCTTACCGCCTTTTTATTAATTACCAAAGTATCGCAGTTAGGCCTCACCTTATAGAGTATGCTGATTATTATTAATATTTTAAAATGCAAACCAAATACTTTTCAACGTCATTGAAATCTAAACAGTCAGCTCAGCTGTGTAGCTTACAGTGGCAATGAGTTATTCGTATACAAAATCTGTCTGTATTATATAGTGAATACATATGTTTCTCGAGACTTGGCCAAGAGCGGAAATAGAAGCGCACCTACACAGAAGCTTACACAAGCACAAACACGCATAACTGAGAGACAGCAGTTAATACGTTGAAAAATATCAAATGTCTATTTAAGATTTATGCAGTGTTTGAAATGCCGAGCAGAAAACTTGAAACGATCTCAAGTTTCTAACGACAAAAACAATAACACGTTATTTGCGAAAGAGTTTTATGGACTTGAGGATACACTTTCTTAAAGATAGTTCTTTATGAGATATAGCGTGGCGGTTTCTTTTGAGATCAACACTTCGAAAACCAAAGAAGAAGCGTTTCGAGGCACCCATTGCATATTTTTCTTGTTTTCATCTTCATTTTCTCTACAACTGAAATCTTATGGCTTTATCTTTTGATAATTATTTTCTGAATTACACATCATGTTTAATATTCCAAGGGTTCTCAGATATTTTGTCGTTGTCTCTCTTAGAGAATTATCATCAACTACGAAACATTTTTAAAACTTGTATATCTGCTTTATAATTTTTTGAAATTCTCATAGGTTTCTTCAATAGTATTGCTCTTTCTCCCACCATCTTTACTTTATTTTTATTTACAAAATTATACCAAAGCTCTCGAAAGATCAATTAATTTTATCTTCCGATTGAATTTTTGTGCGCTTTAGATTAAAATATTAACTTGGCTAAAAATATTGTTAAAACGTGCTAGTGCTTACAATTTCGGATTCATCACTTTGGATCTGTAAACAAAATTCTTGTATTATTATGATCTGATTCGACGCAACCGATTTCTACCAAAGTGAAGAAGTGAGGATTACAGAGCAAACGACCGCTACGCTTTCTGTTTTTAAAAATTTTTTATATTTGTCTAAGGCAGCTTATTGGATCATAAACCCATATCCAGATAAGTACAGATTAATAAGGTAATACTCTAATGTCTGGGGAGCAGTTAATATAAGTGAATTTCAACCGTTGAGGTATCACGATATTATTTTATAAGGAATTTTAATGAACTATGGAATTATTTCAGAGAACGATATTTCTACGGAAAACCTAAAAATGAAATAGATATAAATGCAGAAAGCTCTTAAGTCAAACGGAAAGGCTGAGCCTACTGATAATTTTTTATTGGATTATGTTATTATGATAAATTGATGATACGTTTTCCTTGAAGAATAGAGGATTCTAGACTAGATTTGTATTGACTTTGTTTTAAAGCTAAGAAAGAACCTTTTGCACTAAGCTGATACACTTAAGTTTTTCGAAATCCCTGTGTTTTGATGCAATCGAATAAATGCCCAACTTGTATTCATGTTTTGAACAAATCTTGCAGTACGAGTAACTTCATAGTACAGGTTTCTTTGAAGGGTTTAGTTTAAAGACTTGTCAGCCTTTGCTGATATTATTAATGTATATTTGCTTTTAAGGCTAAGTGTCTGTGGTACATCTAGGTTTTTCAAAATCCCCAGACATAAAGTACTGCCCCGTTGTGATATTTTCAAGAAGCTCGCTGTGCCAGGATCTTCGTAGTACAGTTACCTTGAAGGGTCTTAGGACACTCAAGACTTGTTACCTTTTGCAGATATTATCGTTTTGATTGGATAAGCATGCTTGCCTCCGCTCGACTGTTACATAAATTTGCACCAACCGAATAAGACCTTAAACTCTTGGAGCCCAAAACTAAGAGAAATGCCCAGTTATGGCTAAGAGCATGTACAACCAACTTGCATTTAAGAGTCGTTGCGTCTAACACAGAATTCGCGCAATTTCCAGTCAATTGACTTGCCAAAATATCAACTTGGCTCCGCAATAGAGCGCAGACGCAGCTGTGCATGAAACTTGCTTCATATTTTATTGTTAATCTTTTTAATAGTTGTTTTTTTTTAACTGCGATCTTTTTTGTTTAAATGTTATAAAATAATATTATTTAACACCAAAAAATATACACTGGACTTAAGCGAAGCTGTGTCTGTGTGTCTTAGCTGAACTTATTGTTGCTGAGCATTTTGGGGCTGCACGTGAAAACAAGTTTTATGCAACAAGTTTTTTTTTTTGTTTTTTTGTTAAAAGGTTTTAAGCTTTTTTATTTGGTTTTTTATTGTTAAACAATTGCTTTGTTTAGGCGTTAAATATTAAAACTTTTGTTTGGTTTGGCTACCTGCACTTGCACTGTTTTAATTTGGAAGTTTTGTTTGTTTTAAAAACGCGTAAAATGTGTTGGGGGAAAAATTTCAAAAAGACTTAAAGTTTTATCCGCTTAGACACGTTGACGTTGCGAGAGTTGAATTGAAACTGAATTGAAGTTCGAAGAGCGTGAGATGCTTCAAGCGAAGACGGGCGCTCTGGCGCTCTCCTCTTGACGGCTTTGGTTGTTGCGTCGTTCGCTCTCTTTGCTTGCGTTTTTGTTGTTGTTTTGTGTTATCATGTCGCACGTTTTGGTCACATCTTTCGTTAGCTTTGGCGGCGCGCTCTGCTCACTCTGTCGCTGCTTTTCGTGCGTGCGTGAGTCGTGACACAGCGTTGCCAGATGTGCGCATTTAGTTGGCCAAGTGACCGTTGCGCGCTTTGAAGTAATTCAAATGTTGTTGGAATTATCATTGAAGTCATGCGTGACGACGCTCTGCTGCGTTTGATAAAAATACACTTAATGCGCTACGCCGAGTTTGTGTGTGTGCGTGAGTGTGTGTGTGAGTGTGTGTGTGAGTGTGAGTGCGAGTGTGTGTGTGAGTGTGTGTGAGAGTGTGTGTGAGAGTGTGAGTTAAGGTGGTTGATGTTGCACGCGTAAACTTGTAACCAAAACTTCAATGAATCGATATGCCCGCAGCGAGGGGTTAGACGCATGCGCAGTGGACATGGCGGGGGTTGCTGCACGTGAGAGAGAGCCAACCATTTAACACTGAATGGGCATTTTGGGTCTTTTTCGACCTGTAATTTTGAAGGCTTTGAAATCCAGGAAAGTTCAAATCAAGTACAAACAGTTTCGTTTTACTAATTTTGACACTTGGGAAGTTGGTTTGATGGCAAAGCTGCACAATTTCAGCGCTTTCATTTGGTGTGAACTGTTCCATGGCATAGAGTGTCTTGGAATGACGCTTCCATTGCTTGCAAAATTTACTTGTTTTTTAAAAATAACTTAAAATAAGATGCAGTTGTATAAGCATTTAAGAAACTTTAGTTAAGTTACTCAAGACAACAAAGGCGGAAACGGTGAGCCTGATACTGATAACTCATCGTTGGATAATGATATTATGATAAGCTTCAGTTAATTCGTATTCCCGTTTATTTTATTTTTCTGTCATTGTTAAAGATCCAACCAGCATGAAAATGTGTACAAGTTCCGAATCATAAAATCAAATCAAGGCCTTGAAATAGGCTTTTGCTTATTTGATAATTTTTGCAACTCTCTTCTATTTTGAGAAAGAGCTCAATTCCGATTTTCTGCGCGTATAAAGTCTTAAAGTATCGTACGTGTAGAACTTAGTTAGACTATAAGATGGTTTCACTTTCGAAATAGAAATAAACAGTCGAGATTTTCATACTCGTAACCGACTTCTGTTAAGTTTTACTATGTACTTTCGCGCAACTTTCTGGCAGCATGCGGTTCGCGGTAATCTAAATATCATTTAAGTTTTTGACTTCTCATATAAACATGCGGGCAGTCAAATGGATGAACGTACGGATGGTGGCAAACTTCCATTTGAGCGTTTCCTAGTATTCTTGAACACTTTTGCGAAGTGTCTTTGAGCATTGCCATGTTAGGGAAGTGCTTTGTAATATATTTGCTTGTATTGTGGCCGTTTTTTTTTAGTTTTCGCCTCATACGCATCAATTGTAAGAGTTTCAGTTGACTTCAGGAGTTCATAATACTGCTGGTCCCATGCTTATGCTGAGCATGATTTTGGCGCCATGAATATTAGGTTTCGCTGTGGATATGGAGGCATGTCGTTACCTACCCCAAGACTCTCTGCGCTACGGTCTCTTGTAATGAAGCCGATTTTTGTAGCCACTTACGAAGCGATAAAGAAATCCCATACAATTTTGCTTTGGAAAAGCTATTCACAAGCAAAAATCACCAATCTATCTATCTCGCCTAGTTGTATCGCCGTTGGATCTATCTCGAACTCTCTTTCAGTTTGTTTGCTTCTGAATCATTCCCATAGCTCTAAGGCATTTTGAGATGGCTTGCCGAGTCCATTGTAATATGTTTATGCAATCAATTTCTCTTACGTTTGGAACACGTCTTGGTATAGTAATTGCTTCCAATTTCGCATCTTCGAAAATCTTTTCCCTTCCACCACTGGTCTCAAACACTGATATTGACTTTTACTGAGAGCAGCCCCATTCAAGTGCAATCGATCAGTTTCAGCCACAGCTTTCCGTGAATTGCAACAATTCTCTCAAATTCGGGTCAGAAACTGATATTTGCGTTCAACAATGAAATATTACGAAGCAATAATGTAGAGGGATGTCTGCGTTTTTAATCGATTAATACCGATAAGCATTTATTCCCGTAGACATTTATTGGAAAACGGCAGATACAAAGTTACACAAGTAATATTAATAAAAAAATATTAATGCAATAATAGCTCCCATTTTTGAGTACGGCAAAGGAAATCAAGAAACTGATGCTGAAGCTGTGGTTCACCAAAGACAGACAGTGACGCTAAGAATGCGAAGAATAGAAGGCGTCCCAAATAGGTTTTTTAAAAGATTCAACTAAAGAACGCTTCTTTAATACCCTTAAAGCACAAAGCTCGTTCAAAATCGTTATTTTAAAAACACGAAGTTTGAATCTTTGCAAAATTTTAAAAAATGTTAAGAATGGATTTGTACTAAAATGTATGAAATGCACGACATCATCAAAGAAAAATTGTACTGCCGCCTCAACATAAATATCCAGAGGTTATTAAAAAAATGTATTAAAAATGAAGAAATAATGAAACATTTTAGCGAAATATTCTAGTTTGATTTTCCTCTTTCAATGTAGATTTGAAAGATTAATGTGAATATTGAATGAGGATTGTAGGCGAAGCTCATGTAAAAGCAACGATATCTCTCGAGTGAAAAAATTCTCAATTTGGACAAGATGTTGGAAAAAGTTACTAATTTGGTTTTATTTTATTTTGTATATCAGAGGTTTTGTGGGATTATTTTTTTAAAAATTATATTTTTCAAAAGGAGGCTTAAATCTTTTTTTGCACAAATTTTGAAATATTTTGGCAATATAGCAGATATATATTTATTAGCAAATTGCTGAAATTTTTCAATCCATTAAAAATGTCTGAAAAAATGCATCACTCCCAAAACTAAATAATCCCAAAAAATTTGTGGAATGTCTTAACAATAAACTTTTTCACGTGCAACCTAAGGGTTAAAGCAGTGTTGTTAAACGTCATTGAGAAGCGTTAAGATTTGAATTAAAAGCCAGGAAATGCCGAAAACTAAAATAAAATTTGCTTATCTATTACTTTTATAGCTCAAAAAATTTATATTTAGAGCCATATTTCAGCTAATTAACTGAAAATGCCTAACTGGTTGCAAAACGAATATTCGTTCTGTAAGGCGCTCACTTCGACTACCATAGTCACGCTCATTTGCTCTCTTGCCCACTCCCACGCGCTCCAGCCGTTGGTCTACTATATATTTTTGGTGGGAAATTCATATATAACAACTGTTCCCAACGCTCAGTGAAAATTTCATCACCGTCGTTGATAGTTCAGCAATTTCTCGCAAACTCCGCTTAAGTTTCAAAAAATAAGAAAATTTATAGTCAAATATTTCAAGTGTCATTGTTTTAAACTTAAAAAATTCTCAAAATAATTTAGCAGCGTTTTTTTCTAAAAATAAAATACGTTAAACTTTGTTTAAGAAATATTTAAAAAAAAAGTGTAACTAGATTTTTTTTTGGGACTGCCAAAAAAATCGAAACACGGCAAAAATTCTGTATCAGTCAGTCAGTTAGACGACAAAAGTTGTTGTTGTTATAGATATATATATATATAGAGAGAGATATATTCATTCGAACGTGTGTGTTTGTTTGTGCTTGGTATTGCCTGTGTGTACGTGATAAGCGTTGTAGTCAGACACAAAAAATAAAAATATACCTAGAGCCATACACTGCGTATACTTTATATAAAGTCAAACAAACCCCATTTTGATTGAATTACAGCCAAAAGGCACAAGCTTTGTGTGTGTGTGTGCTGGTGTTGGTGTTGCCGTGTCTTTGTATTAGTGCGCGAGACTTGGCTGAGACGATTAAGGCTTAAAGACCTTGTGCCCAAAGTGCGTACCCAAACTGCTAACCGACAAATTATAACGCGGCCGAATTAGGGTAAGTGCCTTTGGGGTTAAACCAAAGAATTTCTTTTCATTTTTCTTCAAATTTTTTTCTTTTTAATTAGTTGTAAACATTTAAGCCTTTTTTTTGCAGTTAAAACAAAACGTTTTCGCTTTGCTTGCAACACGAAGTAGGCCTTTTTTGTTAAACGAAATGTGTCAGCGTAGTGTGCACGTGATATGGTGCAAGGCTTTTGACGGGCATACGGGGCGTATGTGTGATAAATGTTGCGGCGCATTTAGTGCAATAAATTGTAGTACTTTGACCCCTCACACACACACACACACGTACACACAGGTGCACTGTGTCAGCTTTATTGTCAACACATTCGTATGCGTGTTAACAATTTTGCAACAATTTGTGATAGACCTGCAGACAGACAGTCAGTCAGTCCATAGCCATGATTATGGCGCACACATGCAAATTATATGCAGCCATTACAATATACACTATAAAGTGTGGGGCATACCGGCTATGTGTCGTATTTGGTCGTCAGATTTTGGTGGAGGGCGTAGCAAAGCAGATTGCATAAAAGTTTGGGCACAATTGATGAGCAGGAAGACAAAAAAAATCGATGAATCTGTAGAGTTCGTATTAATAGGCTGGCTGGCCTTATTAGGGGCTGCTTATGTCATGTATAAGGACTTTGTTGCTGTTGTGCAGAGCGCAGCAGTTGGAAATAGAAGTTTGCTCGACATTTTTGTTGTTCTTCAGTTTTTGGCAGCTAAGTGGAAATTTTACTTTTGATAAAAAGGGAAATAGACACGACGCTTTGCACAAGTCAATGTGCTGTTGGAATGGCAAGAAAGGTCAGCCAACGGTTTGGCAGAAAATTTTTTGCCCATTGTTATGAAACAATTATTTTGATATGAACGTGCTTCTTGCTTAAAATTAAAACCTATTTAGATTTATTTCTATACTTATAAGTACAAAATGATCTTTGGGCTTGAGGTTTTGAATTACATTTCGATTCAAATGCGGCATCTTTATCCTAAATGGATTTCATGCCGTAATATAATTGCCTTAAGGAACCAACGAGTCTTATGAGCTCGTCTACTTCAACTACTTCTTCTAGAAAAGCTGAGTCAGCGCTTAATTTCATTGAAGCAATACTTTTTAGGAATCAAGCACTAGATAATCTCTTGTAGAGTTCGCTTCAGCTTCTGCTGAGTTGTAAGTGGGCGATCTTTATGGTCTCAATGTGTTCGCGAGATGTCTTTTGTCTTCAGAAAAAAGGTGATCTTTTAGACAATATGTCTTTTAAGCGCGCTTTGGTCTGCAGACTCGGTATTGCATACACTGATTTTTGTGGATTATTTCCCCTAATTTCTTTGACATTATTCCGTTGAAAAATTTATAAAAAATATTTCAAATAATGGGTCAAAACAAGCTAATGTATTAATAAGTCTTCTTTTCAGATTGTCTGAGTTCTCGAGCAACGAAGCGAAAAAGCTAGGAATGCTCTATTAATTTGTAATAGCTCGTGAGCTCAGAAACCGATAGAGGTAATTCTTTTTTATAAATACCAAAATTTAAGGTACTACAAGAGTTAGGGTAGAGCTTTCGGCTATAGCACTTTAGTTGGTAGTGTTCCAAAGATTCGAACTGTTTCCTTGTAATAAATGGTAACTTACTTTACCTTAGCTGACCAATACAAGCCGTAGCTGAGTTACAGCCGTTCTCGATATATCATTTATCTACTTATCCAAAAATACTTCACAAAGTTATATTGTTAGCGGCAATGTTATTTTATTTTAGTAAAGTTTACTTTAATTTACAAATTTTTATTTACTGAAACTAAGCTGCTGTTTGTCTGGTTGCCAACAAGCGCATTTTTCTACCGCTAAAAATAAAGAAGACAGACAACAAATAATAAATATAGAAATGAAAAATATATAATCAAAAATATATCATATTCCTTATTTAATCGACTTGCAGGCACCAATAAACTTATCCACAAAAAAAAAAATATTTTCAGAAACCCATGAACATCACATAAAATTGAATTTTGGAAACTGAATAACTTAAAAAAAAAATCGTTTTTCAGCAACAAAAACTTGAATATTTACTGCTTTTAGTTTTTTGTAGTTGATAGTGCCCAATAATACTAATATATGATTCGATGATTTCTAAAGACTTAAGATACTTTGGTATTGGTTCTTTGTCCTCTGAAAAACTCATTATTTAGATCCTGACTTGACTATTTAGTGAGTCGTTTTAGTGGGAAACGTGCAGATCTCGATTGATATGTAGAAAAGCCAAAATGGGAGCTACAATGTATAGCCGAGTTATTATTAAATAATATTATATTTTTAGAAATAATATTTTTCACTCTTTACTTTCAATTTCAACGCAACCAAAGTCCAAACGGGTAACACTAGAGAATATTATTTTTTCAAAAAATTCAGATCTTTTTAGAATCAATGTTGTTCGTTCTTTTCTTTCAATTATGCAACCAAAGCCCGCTGACAAGTAATGTAAAAATAAAAAAATAAATTTTTTTCAGAAAATCATTTTCCTAATCTTTTTAGAAACAATATTTTTCAACCTTTTTTTCAATTTCTACGCAACCAAAGTCCAAACGGGTAACACTCGAAAAATGTATTTTTTCAAAAAATTCAGATCTTTTTAGAATTAATGTTATTCGTTCTTTTATTTCAATTTCTATGCAACCAAAGGCCAAACGGGTAACACTCGACAGTTTTTAAAATACCAAAATTTTTGAAAGACTTTTTTTAATGCGAAAAAATTTGCTTAAGATTTTAAAATCAGCTAAGACCGTTGAAAATATAAATGAGATCATGAATGATAAGCATGAATTTTCATTTTTCGCGCTCTGAATCTTACTTTGTGCCCAAAATATAATCCACTCAATATCACTTGTACTTTGTTTTCAAATCCACAAACTTTTCATTATTGACAAACACAAAAGAACGTTTACTTCGAGGAGCCTTAAAATCGTGTCATTTACCATTAATTCCCACTTTTGTAGAGTACAACAAATTCGTCATTTACCATTTACAACCCATGCTTTTGTTTTATTATCTTCCACCATCAATGAGCTTCATAAAGCGCATGCATGGTGTCAGTAGGTCGTCTTCCTTCTAAGTTCTTCGCCTAGTTTCAGCCATTTACATTTACCAAGCGACAGGATATAATGGACTCAAAAAGGAAATACCGTCCTGAAAATGGGTTATAGCTGCAGGTGTTATGGCTGCCAAATGACTGAGGACTCCTGGCTTTGCTTTTGCTTTTACCACAAGCGAAATAACAATAGCAAAATGGCTGCTTGGCAACAACGACTTGTCAGCTTAGGGAGACGGAGCACTCCGTGCTGTAAGAAAACTAAATTCCAGAATATTGTTTCAGATTTATGTCCATCAAGCAAGCAAAGCGCAAATATCAAAAATGCCAAGGCAGCTTTAAGCTTTTAGGAAAATAAATGAAAAAAATAAATAGATAAACGCAATGAGCTCTAGGGAATTTCAAACAAGATTTACGAGCAGCAAAGTTGGTAAAATATGCCAGCATAGGAATTTTTCGGATATCACTGCTGGAAATAAGCGCGAGTGTTTTAATTAATTAAAGTAAGAGTCTTTGCTAGCCAGTGGGAGTAGCGATTGAATCATATTAATTTTAAAAAATAAGCACAAAGCGAGCATTTTTGCTTATAAACGATTATTCATGCACGTATGGAAAATCACTGCAAGTTTTTTGAGAAACGGCTGTCTGCTAGTTATACCAGTAGGCCTTGAGCAACACTTTTTCAAGGCATAGTTAAAAAATTGTTTTAGTTTTATTAATATTAGTTGAAAATTTCCGTAAGAGACATAGACATCAATAAACAAACGAAATGGCTCCCTACACCTGGCGTCAGCCGCCTTATCCTTTAGATGGCTCTGATCAGGCATGGATTGAACCCACGATGATCATTATACTGCAAGATGGCAATTTAGATGGAGCTATTGAACCCCTAATGCGTACACTTTACGAACCCATCGGTGTTGGCAGAGTAGCCAGCGTCTTTGTGCATGAATCGATACGTGCAGCCTTCATCGAGAAGGTCAACTCCCAAATGCAAGTTATGCATCATAAATGCAGCAAACATGAGAATTTTCTCGCCTCACTGCAACGCATCAAGGAACTAAATGCGGAAATTATCTCAATGCAGGCCTGCAATGAGTACGGATTTGCTCCCAAAATGGTACCGGGTTCTCCCATCATAGTATGTGACTTTACGCAAGCCTATTTCAGTCACGAACGTCCCAGCTGCATTACAACACTGCATACGTTTCGCTCGGTACGGGAATTACCCGGTTTGATAGATGCGGAGAATCTGAAATTTGTCAGCGCCTCGTTGTGGTCCAGCAAAATGGCTGCCGCCTATGAGGCGACACTGCTGCTAAAGGCGCCCACTGTGATGATAAACTGCACCGATATCTCAATCGTGCCGGTTCTTAATTTTTATATGGAGCGCAAATCGCAGGTGGTGCTATCGGATGGTTATCATTTTGAGGTGCTTATATGCGGTACGCGACGCAAGATAATAATATTTCCCTATAAAAATGTGACGCCAAGTGATTTGAACAAAAAATAGAAGAACTGCAGTTTGGTGGAATTGTGAATAAGTTGTGAGATTTTACGTGGTTTTATCTCAATAAAAAAGTAAGTTTTAGCAAAAGTGCCTATTATTGATATTACTGAAAAATTGTTGCTTAAATGCTGCATGAAATATTTCGAGAAAAATTGAAGAAAGAAGCAGAAAGTTATAGCAAAGAGGGCGGAAGAAATGTTTATTATGGCTAATCCATTCATCTACAACTTCTTTCGAAGAATATTATTTTTTGTGGTTTTTAAACTGAAAAAATGCAGTAATTTAGATACTTCATATTTTTGGCGTTAACCAACACTTTTTTGAGACATAAAAAGAGTAGTTTTTATTCATTTTGATTGACAATTTCCGTCAGAAACATGCTATCTGAACGAAATGGTTCCTAAGAGCGAAGAAACCTGGCGTCAGCCTATTTATCCTTTCAATGCCTACCGCTGTATGAAATTTAATCCAATTCCAATCTACTTTGTTTTCTTTAAAAATTTGTAACTTTGGCCAATAGTCTGCATCATCAATATCTTGAAAAAATTTGCGAAGACTGCGAATTGTGGGGCATAAAGTAGAATCATCAGCCTAAAAAAATTAATAAGGCAATGTCAGATTTTTAACAAATTGATGACAATCTGGGAGCACAGCACATTACCGTATCAAGGAAGATTGGCCCAAAATCTAGCTGTGAAAAAAAAAACAATTCATCAGGATGCTTCCCATACGTAAGAGCTGGAACAGATTGAAATATCGATTTTTCAATTGGAATAGTAAAGAGAAAACTTTGAACAACAAATAGAAAAAACTTTGAATAACAAATAAATATTGCATACGTCCAATTTTTTTTGGTCTTTTTTAATCTTTTAGAAAATGGATACGATCTACATGAATATTTAGCGTTATTATCTTAAAAATATTCGGCTGATAGCAATACTTTTGTATTCTCTATCAATGTGTCGGTTACTTATATAAAATAGACTTCATAGAACAAATCGGTAAAAAATCAACTTTACCAAAGTTCAAATCGCTTTGGCAAAACAGTCAAAGAAATGCGTTTTTGCGGGTTTAGAAGTGCTACAGCAATACATGCAACTTCAAGTGGTACAGAGTATCTCAAAATCGTGGGCGCTCGACTTTAACTTAGCCCAATATTTTAGTATCGCTATTATACACAGCTTTGTTGAACTAATTGTTGTAAAAATTTTAATAAATATGCTACAACCCCTCAAAAGACTTGGAACAACACCTGATTCGTGGAATTCCCTTCAGCCCTTTAGAAGTTACGATGGAACAGACGCACATGAGTACGTGACGATGGTTATATTGAGCTCAGTACCCCCCCGCGTGCAGCGTGGCGCCACACTGCGCAAATCCAGCAGAATGTTGCGATTAGTTATGATTATAATTTTTTTGATTAAATTGGGGTGCAGCTCCACTGACGACTTCCCCCCATATTGCCATCAAATATGATTATGAAAAAATTTCCAACTCAGATTAATAACTTTTTCGTTCAGTGTTCTTACATATGCATAAGTCCCCCCCCCAAAAGTCCAGCACGAAAAACTTTACTTTAATGAACCGCCGGGATTTGAAACTTTAACTCCCCTGTTGGACTTTGATTGATTATTGTGGCAAGTTAAGGCAACGTCAGGAAAAAGGTTTATTCCTTTTTTGGCGCATAATCAAGTTTAAAGCTGGGATTTGAGCAAAGGCAAATATGCTTCTAGAGAGAAATGAACAACCAAAACTTTGTTTTTTAGCCAAACTGCACATTGGTCTACCAAATAACGTCTAACCAACAAACCAAACAAGTTATGCTGATTATTAATTCAACAACTTTTCACAAACAAACCGAGAGAACTGTCTGACTTTCATGTCGGAGCCCAAAGTCAAGCGGCAGTATGCGCATAAAAATTTTGCTAAAGTCAGCATATAACGGTAAAACAGGACTAAGGATGCTCCCAAAAATGTTGTTAACGAGCCAAAAAAAAAAAATATATATATATATATATATATATAAATATATATGTATGGCATGCTCATGTGGCGCACATGTGTCTATATATCTAAGGCATAATTGAATAATATCGTTGTCTGTTTGCTGCCTAAGTAATCAAAAGATACTACATCATTATAATGTCAAGGATATGTGTGTGAGAGGTCCTATGGAAGTGTGTGTGCGGGTGTGGGTGTGCAGTAAATAAAAGTCCGCAATCAAATATATAACGTGCTGTATGAAAATGACAAGCGATATTATCCCCAAAAAAAAAACAAAAGGTAGCCCCGATGCCTGCAGTTACCAAAACAGGCCACACAAATATATACCAAAAATGTATTTAATTTCCTATTTTTTGGGGGGAGATCCTACTAAAATCGACGACTTTGACATTTCAAGTGAAATGCCAAATGTCAAATAGACACAACGTTGCTTTGGTAGGGCTCGTAGAGCTGACAGTGGCGTAGAAAGAGGGATTCTATTGGGAAAGTATCTTGTGCCTAGTGAATTTTTTCCACTTGGAAAAAAAATTGAAATAAGTAAGGGGCATATCGTACGTTTTCGAAATTATTAACAGATTTTTTACAGAGCTGACAGTGGCGTAGATTAAGGAATCCGTTTGGGTAACTATTTTAGGTTAAAGAAAAAAAAACATCGAAAAGAATTTTATGCGCCTTGAAGAAAAATTCAAACAAGTAGGGGGCTTATCATAGGTTTTCCAAATCAACAACATATTTTTTACGAAGCTAACAGTGGCTCTGAGAACATTGTGGATTTATGGAAAAAATTTCGAAAAGAAATATCATACGTTTTCGAAATTAATAACCGATTTTTTACGGAGCTGACAGTGGCATAGATTGAGAAAACTATTTCAGGTTAATGAAAAAAAAAAAGAACGAAAAAGAATTTTATCAAACTTGAAGAAAAATGTAAACGACTAGAGAGGTTTTTGATATCAACATCATATTTTTTAAGAAGTTTACTGTGAAGTGAAAAGAGGGCAACTTCTGTAAACTCTGTGGATTAATGGTAAAAATTTCGGAAGGAAACTTTGTGCACATTAAAGAAAAATTGAATCAAGTAGGGAGCATATCAGACGTTTGCGTAAATTGAGGAATGCTTATGAGGTCTATTATGAGTTGAAGGAAAAATAGATCGAAACGGAATTGTATGCACTTTGAAGGAAAATAGCTTATGTTTTTTATATCATACGTTCTCGAAATGATCAACATTTTTATTACGGATAATTAGACGCACATAAATCTTCAAACCGCACTTTTCTTTCGCTCTAACGTCTGAGATATGAACTTTTGTATATATGTATATATTGCATTTACTTGTTTGCCATGTTCCGCCATTTTATTGGAACCAGAAGGTATTCTAACTATTGTCAAGAACAAACTCTGTTATCATTGCTCGTAAACGCGCGCCATTGACGATTATCGTGGCTCCCTCATAGTCTTTGAAAAAATGGGTTCCTATTCGCACAAACACCACACCAGTCACTTTGGAGTTTGTTCTTCAATTAATTGAGGGTTTTTTAGTGGCATTTTTTTTCCTTGCTCTACGGACCCTGTTTTGCGCCGTCTATTAAGCTTTGTCCGATGTTGTGTTCGCCTGGGCCAGTTCTTGAAGAATGTATCTTCTTCAGGTTGGCTTGGGTCTTCCGAACCATGTGATGACTTGGAAATTCCAGTTCATTGCCATCCTCACAATACTGCTTGAATTCATTCTGAGACGTGCCCTATCCAGGTCCAAATGAAAACATTTCAGCGGCAAAGAACCGACAATTTTGATTATATGCACTTTCAGCTAATGCGAAATGCGCTTCATCTGAAATTCTCAATTGAGAAGTTATATTGAATATAAGGCTGAAGAATTTTAACGCTTTCTTTTGGAGTGAATACTGTCAACGCAGTATGACTTACACCGATCTGAAACAATTGTGAAAAGTTATAAAGTTGCCCGTTGCTTCCACTTTTTATATACTTTGTAACATTTTCCCGCATTGCCTTCAATAACGCAAAATTCTGAAGTGATAGACAAATTGCGGCTACGGCTTTGGATTGTATACACCAGTTCTACAGTTTTTCAACAATCCGGGTTTTTGTAGACCTGTGTTACATAAACTTTTCTAAATAGTTTCAGTTCCACTTCCTATGCTCTACTGCAAGTCAGCAAGAAGCTAAAAACGAAGAATAAACAACGCTAGGGTAACTACAAATGTTTCCAAACTTACCTAAATTTATCAATAATCGCATACTAACTCAACCCATTGCTCATCCCCACTGCAAAAATCTCTCTGCGTGTCACTGCCAGTGTCTTCTACCCGTCGCATAGGTTGAGTGACTGCTGCCACATGGGAGATATTACCCGCCCTGTTGCAAATATAACATTTGCACAGCTTCACACTGCGCAGTCCCTTGACAGTCTCCCCCAGGCCCCAGCGCTTGTTGCCACCTCCTGAGGTTTATGCGCTGCGAGCCACCTTCCGATGCTGTGACTTGCCACCACTTCCATAACACTGCCCGCCGCCTTTCACACGCCCGCTCATCAAAGTGGCACAGACTGGGCATACATATACTTATGCATACACACTCACACACACCCACTTTGTTAGTTTGTGTTTGTCAGACAAGACACTGTGACGGCAAACATTTTGCGTGTGATATATTGTTTGCCCTCGTCAAGGGGCTAACAGTGCGTATGCGTAATCACTCAGTCATCGTAAAATGTTATGTCAAATATTGATGGATAAAAATTTTAGGCGCAAATTCTATGAAAGAATTCGTTGTTCACATTAAAAATTAATACTTTTTTGAAAATTTTTGTTTATTTTTTCATTTCATTTGAAGACAAATATAAGGTGATACATTTTGTGGTTTCGAAAGTTAGAATTTTGATAAATATTTGATAGCAAAAAATTGCTCGCACTTTGCTATTATATCTGGCTCGTGATTTCTTATGGAAATAGATGCTTTTCGTTGAAGTTTATAGTAAGACTGTATTTATTATAAAAGGAATTTAGGACAAACTTTTCGAAAGATCTAATGTACAAACACGTCTATGACATCGTGACAGCTTATCAATCGCGGAATTACACGTTTGAGCCCGAAAATAAACAGCAGCCGACTGTATGGTTGTTTCAAGAAGCGCCAAGTAAATGATCACCTCTTATTTTGGAAAAACTGGACATGTCGCAACCGTAGCACAAGAACAACATAGAACAGCCTCTTCTGAGTAGTACACAAGCTTCCATTTGCCGGTTTTCTTCCAAGATATGAGGAATCACACTCACACATCGGCTCAGACTTCAGATTTGATGAGTCATGCGCCATATAGTTCAGTCTTGCCACCGAATGACTTCTTTTTATTTCTGTACGTAAAAAATAAAATGAGAGGTCAACGTTTTTTAGGCACCTGAAAATGCCTTCGAAATGCATGTTTTGGAAATACCTCAATCAAAGTGGCAAAAGTACTCCGACAGTGTGTAGATCTTAATGGGGGAATATTTTGAAAAATAATAAAGCGATTGTCAATGATTTAAATTTACTTTTATTTTCTGATCCCGAAGTATAAAAGGCAAACCTCGCATTCAACACAAATGTGAGGAAAAATCTATGCGAAAAATCCAACACTATTTTAGACTTAATTTTGCAACATTTTTACATATTCAACGATATATATTGTCAAGTGAACGACTTTTAACTTTATGGATACAGCCATTTTTCAACGCTGTCAAATCTGCGGCACAAAATGGATCACCCTGTACCAGCATTTATGTTTGCTTTATGTAAAACTGACTCGCGTAAAAACGCTGAAAAAAAAACTTAAAAAAAGATGAGATACTGTGGTACTTCTTTATGCATAAAATTTTTATTCCCGAGTGGAACATGACTTTTATAAATGTGAAGGACGCTTTAATGTAACTTTTTTTTGCCCGAAAGCAAAATGCAAAATATGGTTAAAAAGCGATTTTCATGGTCTATTGTAGTCAGACAAAGTAGTAAGCTGAGGAATATACGATTGCATGTAACTTTAGGTACGATATTCTGCAAATCATGTTTTTGTGATTATTGATACTTGAAGGGTATTAAAAAGATCAATGGGCATATTATTAACATTATAGGGAGGTACTAAGAAAATGGGATTATCATACCCTGTACCATTTGGTACAAAAGATAAGGCTCTTTTTTAATTAATTGTATGAAAATGTATACAACACCCAGAATAAAAAGTCTGAACCCACCAAAGTTACCCAAAGTACGATTAGGATGACAAGAGAGCTTGATATATCTATATGAAGCCACAGATCTCAGAGATGGTAAGTTGGTTGGGTACGTCTGTTATTTCATCTTTTTTAAGCACATGATATCAAAAATGTTAAAATCTAGAGCCATCAGCTTATCGGAGAAACACTTGTTACCCGAGGGAATACATATTTATTTTAGTTTTTTGATTTCGGAGATATAGTTTTGGATTAAGAATTTGATTGTTTATAGAGATATTAAATGCAACTGCGGTGTTCAGCAAGCACATTAAGTTTGGTAGAAATCGGTTAACCATCATATCAAACAAATTCCATAGTGCAAAATTTCAGTCCAAAATTTCGATTTAAGCATTGCATTGTTTGTATTTCGTTTGTATTTTTAATAATTGTTACTCAAATTGGTTTTTATATATTTATTCCCAATCAGTACATCGAATTTTATCAAAAGCGATTGATAATATCATATGGTAACGCTCTCTTTGGGCCAGAACTAAAAGTATGCTATACTTTTTCTAACATTTAAAATTTCCAAAACAAAACAAATTTTTAATTAAATTATTTTGAAGCATGAATTTTGGGCATGAATTTTTAGCTGTTTTCTTAAAATTGCTGTCTGATACTTTAGCTGCTAGGTTATTGCCTTCTATCGAATTGTTCTACGAATTGCGCAAAACTTTTATATAAAGATTTCGTACGTCAATCAGGGCGCGGGAGAAAGACTTTGGGATTGGTTTCGATTGGTCGACTTAGTTATGATTTCGTTATTAATCAACATTGGTATAATTTTGTGGAAGAATATTATTTCTTGAATGAAAACTATAAGATAGTCAACCGATCTTGATAAAATAATCATATATGTTGTTGTCACAGCAACTAAAGATTTGTCAAGCATAAGTGCGGATGCGAGCCTTACGGATCTGAGTAAGAACATTGGACAGTTCCTCACCGCTTGGACACCTTTAAAATTTCCATGGGACTCAACTCACAGAGAGCGTGGTGAACAAACCTTCGTAGCAGATCGCGCATGAACTTGGTTTGAATTTCAATATTGTTCAAACGGAAACCCTTGACTTTCTTGTTGCCGGTGTACTTGACGTTCTTGACTTTGGTAGTTTTGTGGAATCGGTGGAGAACGAGTCTTAAAATATTTTCCCTACCGTCTTCCAATTAATAGCACGAAATCTGACTTAAAAATTGACTCAAATTTTCATAACATCAAAATATGAGATGTTTCAGGCAAAATCACCTTTTCCTCATGTATTTTGGTATTTTGTTACTTCATTTAGAGAAACCTGTACTTTGCTTAATTTCCCCACAATCAACTTAATTTTTTAAGAAAATTTTCCTTGAACATTTTTTTTGGTGGTTTGAAGCGAAATGTTTAGTGAGAAAGCAACATAAATCGGAAATGAGCTCAGTCACGCCAAGTACGTTCTTCTTATTAATTAGGAATTTTTCATCGTCACGCTAACAATATATAAAGGCGTTGCATGTTTTGAAGAAAGCAAAATGCCCTCAAGGTCGGCGTACTGGAACCGAAAAGAAATGGTGAAGGACTTAAAAAATCTGTTTTAATTATTAACTAAAGTTAAGAAGTTAACGAGCTTAGTTACGAAAAGTCTTCGAATGCAATGTGTGGTCTGTGAGAATGCAATACGGTAGAATGACCCATAAAAAAAGTTAATTCGTAGAGTAAGAATGCTGCAGAAGTGATAGTCCTTCAGCTGGCAAATCTTGAAAGTAACACTAAGAAGTTTCTAGCATGAGTTTATTCGCAATGGAAGAGTTCTACTGTAGCCATAGTTTTCAAGTTGGAAATCGTAGGAATTTTCTAGCAGCTTCTTCTTCATCGGACATATTTCTCAAAGATTTTTTCAACTTTCCATGCTTTCGATTTCCTAACAAGCTGGAATTAATAGAAGTTGACAGAACACCTCATAGTGAGGCTTGCAAAAATCGATAATATTTATCGCACTATTGTCATGGAACTAAGTCCGGAATCGTAGTCCTCAAAAATGCCACTCTTTAAATGTTTAGTAAGAAATTTCAAGCCCCATTATCCACAAAGAAGCGTCAAATTGAACTTCATTTTGCAGTAAAATTTGACAAGAAATTAAAAAAAGAAATCTCCAGTACAAGTCAATTCGTAACGAAGAAATCCTTAAAATTTGGTAATCTAGAAAAGCGTATGTTATAAGGAAATTTCTTCTCTTAATCCAAAGAAGCGTGACTCAGTTGCAGTTGACAGTTCACCCCATGCTAAGGCTTCTAAAAATCGTTTATCCATATCGCTGCTCAAGTTTATAGGTTTATGACATAAGACATATAAGAAACTTCTGCCACAAGTTAATAAGCAATAGAACCATTCTTCTAGAACCAAAGTTCCAAAGGAAACCATGCTTAGAAGGCATATTTAGAAGTATCTAGCAGCTGCTTGTTTAAGTTTCCTCCAACTTCTTTTTGTTCAAGCAAACAAAACATCTCATGACGAGGTTTCCCATACCGAAGCTTTCAACAATCGATTATCGCTATCGCTGCTCAACATTGTCATGGAACTAAATCTGGAATCGCAGTCCTGAAGCATGCAACTACTTAGACACATATTAGGAAATTTCTACCATAAGATGATGGGAAATGGATGAATTCTACTAGAGTCATAGTTCTTCAGCTTCTAAATCTTAAAAGCCATATTAAGAGCATCTAACAGCTGCTTGTTTGTCTGACATATATGTTCCTTTAAGTTTTTCCAACTTCCTATGCTTCCAAGCCATCATGACTCAGTGTAAGTTGACAAAACATCTCATGCCGTGGTTCGGTATATCAAAAATCGATTATCTCTATCGCTGCTCAACATTATAGCCTTATTGTCACGGAGCTCTTAAGGCTCATAAAAATAGAATACACGCAGGATACAAGGATACCATCAATATAGCAAGCTTAAACGAATACAGTAAAAATTAACTTTTGCGTCTCGTTACTGTTCGATATAAAAAAAGGATATAAACAAGGATAATAAAAAATATTAATACAAAAGTTGGCTTTGATTAAAAAATAATTTGGTAGCTTTTCATTTTGCGCAACTTGAAATTAAATTTTTAATGGCGTTTTTGCTCAACTTCGAAGGAAGGAAAATTTATTTTAATGGCGGGCACGTTCGACTTTTCCATAAATTGAAGCCGTTAAGGTAAACTCTTTATGGTTTTTGAGAAAAGTAAGAAAATTATAAGAATCTAGTAGACAGCTGGCGCTGCTTCGAGAGTTTCTTAAAATAATTGGAACAATGATTAGTTTAAAATAAACTAAACGTTTTAAATCAATATATAACAAATTAATTGGAAATTTATAACAAATTCTTCTTCTACCAAACTTACTCCTACAGTGTGTCGCAGCATAACTTTAACTCTTTCTCTAACTCACAGCAATTCCAACTTTTTAAAACTGTCCCTAATATAGCTAGCTTGCTCTACCAATATTAATGACCTTTTAAAATGAATTTCCTAGAAATTTCGTTGACAGCAAGTTTGTTGTTGCAATTTTTAACATTGAGTGCTGTGGCAACCCTTAAAATGCCCAGCATGACCCAAATAAAAGTGTCAACTCTAAAGAGAGCATTGTACTAAGTATAATAGCTTGTAGGCAAAACTTTTCAAGCAAAAATTCTGCTCAACTTGTTTAAAAAATTTCAGGCACGTTGAATACGTCAGTCTTGGAAGTCCAGAGGGACATCCTATGAAAAGTTGCAAAGATGAAATCTTTCAAATACCAAACATTGTTGTTGCAACAATTTAGGCCACAAATATTGTGGCACAACTTCAAAATGTTGTAAAAAGTTTTGCTCATTAGGCGCGCGTTTTCATAAATATTTAAATAAAATCTTTTACCCTAACACGGAACTGACACCCAAACGGCTTTGACTTGACGAAAGCCCCCAGGGACAAATTAACGCAATTTTCGTATATTTACCGAATTAAATAAATTTGTTGTGTGCATAAAGGGTGGGTATTTGGGTGTAGCTGTTTTTGAAGTTGTCGGGTTAAGTATTTATTTACTTATAAATGGGTTGCAGTTTGTGGCTTGTTAGACACAATTGGCGCGCACATTTTACGTGCTTTGTTGAATAAATTTATAAGTCGGAACAGAGAAACTATGAAGGCAAATATTATGTAACAAAAATGTCAAATGCCAAACTGTAAGTTGTTTGGGAATACACTGAAAAAAACCTAGTGAGAGCTTTAAGGTTTGCGTACAGAGGTGAAGTTGTTGTAGGTATGATGCTTGTGAAAATTTAGAGGAAGCTAAAGCCACTTTAAATTTTTATGAGTTGGTAAAAATAGGGCTATACATTTTGTGATCTTGAGAATAATAGTCCACAAATAAAGGGGAAAACTTACAATGCCGACCATTTTTTCGCGATTCCGTAAAAATGGACAACTTTGTGTACAAATCTTATTTTTTTCTTTCATCTAAATTCTGTTTTTTTTGGGCAATTAAACAAATTTTGTACAAAAGACTTCGCAGTTAAATGTATAAAGGGTTATCATTTATCATTGCTTCAGGATGGTATTAGGAGTTTCGCGCTCTATGGCAAGCTCAAGGAGTGTATGCTTCTGTGTACTCTTATGGTTTATCATTGGTGGTTATCATTGCTTCAGGACGGTATTCGGAGATTCGCGCTCTATGGCAACCCCATGGTGTATTCTTCTGAGTATGGTTGGGTTGTTCTCCAGCAGGTTAATCGACATTACGTTAAGATACTAGTGTAGATTCTTGATTTTTGATGGTTATTATATATCATTGCTTCAGGTTAGATGTTAGAGTATTAGACGATTTTCCCCCTATAGCAGGCTCAAGTAGTGTGTTCCTCTGAGTATGCTTGTAGTTTGGTTGTTCTTCAGTTTGATTGGATGGTTGTACAGATTCTTGGTGTATCTAGCGCTGATTTTCCTTCTTACTTCTTGGGCCTAGTGTACTTTTAGTTTGTGATGAATAGTTAATACCTTTTATCAAGGCCAAAATGTCTTTTAAAACATCAAGTCATTTCTTCTTTCGTTCACTTGGGAACGCGTTCGCAGAGCTTCCGTATAAACAAGTTGTAAGCCCGTTCAGATGATATGTTTACCATCTTAGTCAGCTCACGCAAACTCAATATCCGATTTGCAAGCACAAGGTTTTCGATATTTTGGAAGTACTCACATCTGACGGCAGTCCGGAACGTGCCTGGTCATTTGTGCGTGTACGACTAAAGTTAAATTCTTGGAACCATCTTTCTTTTTGACAGTCGTTTTCAATGCATGCCGCATCTGGCCAATCACCATTTCGAACGAAAACCTAAACGATAACAGAATTAACCGAAATACAAGAGAATTAAACATAAAAGGCTCCCCAAACTCGACAACCAGAGGCATTTCAAAAACGGATAAGCATTGGGCAATATAACGTTAGAATCTTTGGTAGACATAAGGCAACTTGAAGAAGATCCATCCTTCAAGAATAGGCCCAGGCGAACACAACTTGGTACAGAGCTTAACCGGCGGCGCAAAATAGGGTTCGATGTAAAGGCCCTAGATTCCCAAGCGGAATAATAAGAAAAAAGAAACAAACGGAGATTATGCACTTAAGACAACTGCAGAAACCAAAAGCAATTCGATATTCATGGCTTACTCTATATGTCTGGCCTGAGGCTTTGGGCATTGTCACGGCTTTATATTTTATTCATTGTATGATATAACGTTTGGAGTAGCTCGCAGTAGTCCTTAGCTCTATATTGGTTTTATTATGGTTTCGTAAACCTGCAACTTGAGTTTGGATATGATGCCTGAATGTCACTACCTAGAGATGGGAAAATAAAGTGACTTTATATTTAGTGCTATGAAAATCCTAAAATGTTCTTTTTTATGACAAAAAGTAATAAAAAAATCTGCCTTTTACAAGCCAAAGTTTTAATTACTGGCGCCAACCAAATATCACTTATTGGCTCATTTTATTGCAGGTAGATGGCGCCAGCAAAAACTTCAAATTATTGAACACTAAGTTACAGCTTTTGCTTTCATGACTTTCTTTAAACTTTAAGCGAACTTTTATTATTTTGATAGCAGAGAATGATTAAAATTTAAATAGAGACTCTTGCGTATCCCAAGCTGCCAGTGCGTTGACTTTTTAGACAGTCGTAGATTTCAAAAGGCTTATATTTCAATTGCACAGGCTTAACACCCAATAGATTGTCAAGGACCCACACCGCAGCTTACTGGCTCAAAGCAATAAAATCCTTCAGCAAGCACGCAATTTCGCATAGTGTATCCATGTGATTGTCAGCATTTTCACTTACTTGTTTATTTTGTATGTCCTTTGCGCAATCACTCTGCTTCTCTGCCTTGCTGCACCACGCTCTTCTACTAGCCTCTGCTGCAAACTTTGTGTACTCCGTGTCCTAGTTTTGTGGCTGGCAAGTGCAATGAACCAAAAACCAAACAATCTTGCAGTTGATGCCAAAAAAAAAACTCCAACAAAAAAAACAATAACAATCACTATGACGCAGAGACGACAGTCAGTAAGTCAGCTTGTTGCCATCTTTGTCCTGCCGCCCTGACAAACTACTACTCTTCCAACCAACACTACTCTATGCAAGTTTTTCAACACACGACAACTACCACGTTTCCTTGATGAAAAAGCAAAAAATCAATGATGCAACTTTTGAATAATAACAAACTTTATTATCATTTCAGCTTTTCAGCATCTCTGACGTAATACGCGCAGTTACAGCTCAGCATCAGGCTCTCCAGGAAGAGACAACCCAGCTAAACAGCGGACCACTGTTTGGTGCAATTCTCGCCCACTGTCAATATTAGCGCCATTGCAACTGCTGGGTGTGGGCGAATCTGCGCCCCGCCACCGGTAAGACTGTTCCAAATAACTATCCATCCATCAGCTTCATAAAACACAATCAACTGCATCACTGTCACCTTCTCACCATTGTCGCTGTGACAACTTGTCATGCCGTCACCTTGCTTTTGCAGCAGCACCAAAGATCATCATATTTCGCTTTTTTATTTTTGTATTTATAAATAAGTCACCTATTCACCTACTCATATCTCACAATGCTTTGGCTTTAAAATTCCTTTAGTTGTGCTTTTTGTTTTTTTTTAAGCTTAAGTTAAAGTTGTAATTATTTATTTTAAAGAAAAATTAAATCCAGACTGTTTGTAACTAAAAGACTTATAACTAAAACTCGGTTTGATAAAAGAAAAAGCTAAAAGACAAATCTTCCAAAGAATACTTCAATTTACTTTAGTTGGCTATCACAAGCATTTATCGGGTTTCAGACGACTTCAATAGCTTACGCTAGGCGCCCTTACCAGTTAGTCCAGTTGGTCACTCCAAGTAAAGATAGTTCCCTCTGCACATTGACATTCCATAGCAGCTTTGGTCGTTTCCTTCTTCTTCCTTTGTCGGCTTTCGCATCGAACAACATTTTCACTAAAACGTCTTCGTCCATACGAACGACATGGCGAGCCAAAGCAGACGTTTTGCCCCTGTACGCTGCACGACAGCTATGTAGCTGTAGAGCTCATATAACTCATGGTTCCTTCGGATGCGATGGTCGTCCCCAATCCGCAAGGGACCGAAGAATTTTGCTCTCTAACACTCCAACTTCAGCTGCATTCGTTCGCGTCACAACCCAGCGTTCTGCACCACTTAAGAGCACGATTAACATGAGCGTCTTCTCAGGGTTAATTTTGTCGATCGATCCTTACTAATAACTTAGTAACATCTATTGGCCAATGTGATTCTTCGTTAATCTTCCGACTAATGTTGCTTTCCGTGTTAATGGTTGCGGCAAGTTTCATGATTTCCTTGAAAACTTCAAAAGTAGAGCCGTCCGCTTTTACATGGCAGCCTACGCGACGTGCATCCCTATCTGTAGATGGCATATATTTTGTCATGCCTTCGTGAACCGCTAGACCCACTTTCGCTGACTCCTTTTTGATTGCGGATAAACGCAACGGTGACATCTCGCTTATGACATCAATATTATTGGCGTATGCAAGGAACTAGAAAATAGTGCCAGTACGATGAACACCAGCCATCCGCAGTATCTCTCCCATTATGAAATTGAAGGGGTTGCACAATAGAAGCTCGCCCGCCTTGTCTGAAACCCCAAACGGTGTTAAAGGGTTCAGAGACGTCTATTTCCTACCCTGACAGATCTTATGCTGGTGCTCAATGTCATTCTGGAGAGTACAGTCAACTTCGCAGGAATACCGAACTCAGACAGTGTCTGTACGTTCCCTTATCGGGCTATCGAATGCATTGTCGCAGTGTGAATACCTGGTCTTTGGTGGATTAACCAGATTAAGACCTGGTCTTTGATGGATTTACCAGGTGAAGACCTGATCTGTAGGATATTTATCAGGCGAATACATTTTCTATGGTGGAATTAACATGTGAAGACCTGGTCTATGGCGGATTTACCAGACTAAGTCCAGTCTATGGTTGATTTACCAGCTTAACACCTGGTCTACGGTGATTTACCAAATAAAGACCTGGTCTATCGTGGATATACCAGGTGAAGACCTGATATATGTTGCATTTACCAAGTGAGCCCCGGGTCTATTATGCGTTTACGAGGTAAAAATCTAGTTTATGGTTGATTTACCAAGGGAAGACCTGGTCTATGGTGGATTTACCTGCTCTCAAGCTGCACTGATGTCAGTTTGTTGGCATAAGGTTTACTCTTTCACATGTGATTGCGAGATGGGTACTTATATAAGATGGAAACAAGACTGATTCACGGATTATTTGCGTATGTCGTCGGGTCACCCTACTTCAGCTCAGGACACTCCAAAGAATAAGTTGACAAAATATATATGTTGTTTTTAAAATATTTCTGTCATAGCAAAGTAGTATTTGGGAGCTCTGAAATGTAATTTAACTTTATTGGCAGGACACAATGCTCATCTTCAATATTTATTTTGAGACATATTTCCAGCCTGTTCTCAACTTAAACCCAACCTCTTGGAATTCCTTTCAGCTTCGAGCATTTAATAAGCATCCATAATTAACGCTTTCATAGATACTTCCCAAATATCGCTTGACTTCCTTAGAGTGCAGTATTGGTTTGAGAAAACATTTCCCCCCAACTAGTTGCAAACTTTATCAAAAGAGATGTCCGCCAACAGCAGCAGCACCCCGCCGCCGCCATCTGGTTCCGCCATCATGTTCCACCATTTTTTTTTTTTTGCCACTTTGCAGTTCTTCCGCCTTAAATTTTAAGCTCTGCAAACTTTTTACTTAAAACTTGGCTAAGAACGCGTAGAAATGTCCTGCAGCTAAGCAACAGTGTTTATTTGTTTAGGCTTGCCTGTGTGTGTGTGTATCTGTGGGTATTTGTATCGCCATGTCAACATACACACGCACTCACTCACACAGCCACAAACTTGTATCAAGTAACATAGAAGCAACATGTACCAACAACACCAACAACCACAAGTCACAGCCCAACAGTGTTTGCCACAAGTGTTCGTTCAACATTGTTGCAGCTAGTTAAGTTCGCTACTTACAAGAATGCCTCCAGGGGCACTGACTGACTAGCTGCTCAAGTATCTTTCCGATCACCCCCCCGCCCCACAAAAACCCCACACTTTTTGACTATATTTAAAATTGATTTTTGTTCGTGTGCATGTGCTTGTTTGTGTGTGTGTTTGCCAGAGTCCTTTGTCCGACAAGAGTTTGGTTGCCACAAAAGGAAACTGGCTTTATAATAAATGTTGGCTAAAAGCTTTTGCTATTTTGCAATTGTTATACGTGCGTTTGGTGTGCTCTTTGTGAGTCCTTGGGCGCACGCCGTCGATGGCAGCCTGTGGCGCCACCAAAGCTGCTGATGATGACAACCCATGGCATGGGTAGTGACGACAGTGATGACAGTGACTTGGCTGTAACT
This sequence comes from Chymomyza procnemis, assembly GCA_035046065.1. NCBI lineage: Eukaryota > Metazoa > Arthropoda > Insecta > Diptera > Drosophilidae > Chymomyza > Chymomyza procnemis. Next base: position 5,773,475 of record JAWNOJ010000026.1, read on the forward strand.
GGCTCTGAACACGATGACTTCGACGACGACTACGACGACGCAGACAGGCATGTGGCACCTGTTGCCAACAGCCAATGCAATTATCGACAACTTTTTGATATTCCTTTCGATGTTGTAAGTTTTGTTTGTTGGTTTTTTGTTTTTTTTGCATAAAGCTGGGTTCTGCGATCTGGCGTAGGTAGGCTTTGTGCTGTTTGATGTGCTTGAAGATGTAAAGTTTGGAATTAATGTGGAAATATTTTTTTTTTGTAAAGAATCTTTAATTTTAATGCTTAATTTTTAAACGCTGAACCGACCTATAATATTTTCCGATTATTTAACGCAAAGCAAATAATATTAACTTACTACATATTTAATGTAAGAAATATTATTTTTCGCTACAAACTTCAATATGTTGCCAAAGCTGCGATGATATTTAACTACTTATGAATTCGATAGAGTGCGCCAGTGCCTTTCAAGCACTTTGCGGAAACAAGAAATTTATTTTAATGCGAAAAGCTAAGCTGCTATATGCTCTATTTGACAAGACCACCATATCCTGCCTCTGATTTGCTTTTCTTAAGCGTGCTACTATAAATATTTAACTTTTTAAATTTACAATTATGAAAAGTAATGAAAAAATCGTGTGAGAAATGTTGCTTCATTAAGCGATAAGTGCCCTCTAGTGGCTGCATTTAACGTTTCGCTTGGTACAAAAATGTACCAATAATATTTTTAAAATTTTAAAAAAATGGTGCATTACCTAAATGCGTTCTTTGACCAAACTTGATTTTCAAGCCATATATGGCAAGCACTTAACTACCAAACTGATATATCTATGATATAGTTTTCACACGATCTTCTTCCTTTACGGACGTTTTCTTTTCTGCGCCACTTTGAGCAATTCTTTACCAGTTTGCATCCATTTGAAAATGTTTGGATATATTTAAAAATATTGACAGTTGCAAAGAGAACCTCCGTGGTGCCATTGTTACCCGCAGCTACATCTCGACTTCTTCAAGTTTGAAAAGAAAAAGTCATGTGCAGCATAGTTTGGAGAATATGCTTGATGGGTTGACTTTTAAAAGTCCAATTAAAAGTCCAATTTCAATTTAGCCACTGCAAAGTCGAGAGAGAGTATAATTTTTTTTGCGGCGTTTCATCGGCCTTAAATAATGAGATAAGTCTACTGCAAAAATTATCAAAAAACTCGTCAAGGCTGGTCCTTCATCTGCCTCAAGAAAGTTAATGCCGATAAGAGAGTCTTCGCCTTTTCTGGCGCAGGTGCTCTGGGAAAAGTTCTGAGTATCAATATCATAACAATACGCAACGCTCTAAATACTTGTCCAAGTTGGCGTATTTAACATGCCGGGAGCTACCTATTGACCTAAATTTCACGCAAGTTTTGATAAACGTAGTCATTTGAGAGACTTTAATCTTTAATAAAAATTATTGATTTTTGGTACTGCCTTCAGAAAAAAGTAAGGTATCTCTCTTACGGAAATTGTACTAAACGTATTGCAGTTCTTATAAGTAGAGTTTGTATAAGTAAAGTTCATATAAGTAGAGAAAAAAAAATATGGTTCTTCTATAAGATCAATCAACTCCAAAGCACACAAAGGATCAATACTTAAGTTTGACAAAATCGAAATCCAAAATGTAGAGAAATTATTGAATAGATTATTAAATGCAGCCTCCATAGAGATGGCTTAGGTCAGCTAAATTTTATTTTTTTACCTCGTGCTTCGTGATGACAGAATTCGGGATACCTGCCCTGAGCAGCAGACCACAAAACGAAAATGTTAGAATTTGTAATACCAATTCCTAACAGTTGCGACCTAATGTTACCAAGAAATGAATCACTCCAACCTTTCTCTTTGCTCTTCAGTCTGCGGGAACTCGCGCTCTTACAAAGAAAAGCAACTGATTTGGGACAAAATTCGACAGTAATCGCATACACACGGATGAAAGAGTTATCTTGAGGTTAAAGCCCAAATATTAATCGGACCTACTTTCTATTATTCGAAGATTAACTACCTCTGCGATGCATATCATCATCTTTATTTTCTACAAATCAAATTAAAGTTTCCATACAAAAGCACCCTACATTAAGTTGGCGTATCTTATAATTCCCAACTACGAAAATGTTCGTAGAACCGATTTCATAGAGTTCCAAACGAAGTTGATCAAGAACTGAATTACACCAAACCATATTTCTTCTTTTTCGTTGCTTTGCAATCTGCAGACAATCTCGCTTTCATACGTGTTCGACCCAAAGAATAGAATCCGATTTGGCAAAAATTTCGATAGTTAGCACATTTACTAGAGAATGGCAGCACAATGACTGAATACTAGTCGAAATTACTTTCTATTATTCGCAGTTTAAGTATCCTCAGAAGAATATCAGCTTCATCTCTTTTAAGTTCTTGGCAAGCCTATAAGATTTGACTACCAAAACGACTTTAAGCTTCTACACAAATTTACCCTCCATTAGGTTGACGCATCTAATAGTACTGAACCGATTTGAATAATATTGAATCAATATTACAGATGCCTATGCAGAATATTTTACTTCAAAGCTACGAAAAAAAATTCGTTAGCAGCAAGAAAAGTCATTATTATCAATCGACTTCTTATTATTCGGAGATTAAGTACCCCTAAGCAGCATCCTTAAGTTTAGCTGTTTGTCAACCCTATATGGTGGACTACAAACCGAATTTCAGCTTTTTCACAAAAATTTCTATCCATTAAGTTGGCGGATCTTATAGTCCTAAAGCAATTGGAACATTGTGATTCCTTATGCAGAATATTGAACTGCGAAACTACTAAAGCAAATTCGTTAGAAAAGTCAATGTTATCGAACAAGAAGCGCTTTGTGAACTAATCGGATCTAATTCCTCTTATTCGCAGATTAGCTACCCCATAGAAGCAAATCAACACCCCTTCGATTAGCTTCATGGCGAGCCTATATATACAATTGACTACAAACCGAATTTCAGCCTTTACACAAACGAACTCTGCATAAATCCTCATCTCATAGTTCTAAACCGATTCAAGGTTTTGGCAAAATATTGAAGTTCAAAAATACGTATGAAAATCCATCGAGATTAAGTAAAGTCAATAATTTCAGCCATAAAGCACTTTGTGTTTTTTTTTTATTATTTTTTAAACTGATAAGGTTTTTAGAAGTGTCTGCCCGATTTTCTTAGCCAAAGACTCAATGTTTCATCTAAAAGATACAAGTCAGCATTTTAGATCATAATTTATCAAACATACAACATATATTGAAGTTCATAACAACTATAACACCTAAATGATTCAACTCGCACAGCTTAAGCTCATTAAATAATAATTATTTTAAATTACACCTAAATATTACTGACAGCATAACTCTTATATATAATTAAAATTAATAAAAATCAAAATAATTATAAAATAGTTCCACCTACGTTCTGCAAATGTTTAAGCACTTCGGACAAGCATCAGCATATTTGTACCTCATTTTATTGCTTTTATTTTGTAATCTCGTGTCACTTTTAATTATCGCAATTTAATTTTAAATCACATTTCAGTTTTTAATTACAAGTTTTTAATCGATTTTCATTTCTGGGAGCTACAGAGCCCCAAACCAACTAAAAAAAAAGAACTCTAACTAAAAGCCACTTAAAATCATTAAATTTTCATGTTTCTGCTTCAACGACTCTCACTCTCAATCTCTTAATCTCTCTCTCTCTATCAGTTTACTCTATGTACATGTAAATCCATTATATAAGCAAGTTTATAAGTGATTATTTATATATAAATAAATTTGAAATAAAGTTTTACTAATCGTTCTCTAAACCAGCCAACATATGAAATTTGATAATAGTTAAAAGCAACCGCAGGCAACAATTTCAATTAGTTATTGCTTTTTGATAATAACGAACAAGAAATTGAAATTGTTTTTACGATTTTTACCATCTTTCAAGGTGTGAATTTTCATTTGAAGTATGCAAGACATAAAGCATACGCACTGTTGTGCGGCCAAGTTTCGTCTCAAACTATATTAAGTATACGCCAGCGTGAGCTGCTGCTTTTGATTTATATTTCCCCAAGAAATCGCGCATACGCCGCATAGGCCGCGCCTTAGGCAATATTTTATTTTTTTATTATTTCAAGCATTTTATTTCGAAACAGCTTTGAACGTCTAGCCTTATATTTACATATTTATATATAACTAGCTGTATGTTTTATGTAAATGCACTCAAAAATTAATATATACCAAAAAAACGCTTTATGAATGCCTACAAAATTTTAATGCACTGAACTAATGGCTTTCAAAAAACCATCTATCTATCTTATTCAATGCTACGAAATGCCAACCAGGAACCAAAAAGCAGCACCCTGAATTTCTCATCGTTCAAATCAAGCTTTACTTCCAATGTTAATTTCCTGAAGAGAAGGTAAAGACCTTAAAAAGTTTAAGCCCCATGCCCGCTGCTTATCGCGCAGCGGGTACAGTTGAATGAGACTAATTTGAAATTTCATATGTTTGTCTATTTCTCTCTCACTCTCTCTCTATCTCCCTCGCGTCCTGGCTCTCCACGAATTGTGCGCTATCTTTGCTGCACCCTACGATACCCTACGATCTCTCTCTCTCTCTCTCTCTCTCTTAACTCTCTCGAACTCACACTTTCACAACTACGCCGCACTTTTACTTGTCTCGGTGTCGTCGTAATTGTCCACTTTGAATTTATACCAACAACAACGACTGCACCCTATCCTGTTCCCCAAATCCACACACACACACAACACACTCAATCCACCAACAACAACCACAAATGCGCAGATTCAGCTCGGGAGACTTGTCTTCCGAGGTCGATGATGTCAATCCCAATGATTTGCCACCGGCTGCGCGTCCTATACAGGACCAACCGACCAAGCCGCATGTTGCCGGCGGGCCACCGAATATGCCGCCACCGCCGGCCCCAGGTCAAGTGCCACCGCAGCCCACTGGTGCTGCGCCAGAGCTTTCCCTAAGCTTTGGCGCTGGCAAGACGGGCACGGCAGCGGCACCACCGCGTGGCGTCAGTGCGCCCACAAGTCCGGCTAAGTCGCGCGAGAGTCTTTTGCAGCGTGTGCAGAGTTTAACGGGCGCTGCACGAGATCAGGGCGCTTCCATATTGGGTAGGATTATTGTTGTTTTATGGCAATACAAGTACAATATATAAGCTAAGGCTCTTTACGGGGTACAGCTAGGTTTGCGTGTTGTTGACGTATTTCGAAAAGATTAAGGATCAGGGTATCACCCGTCTTAAAGCTAGACAAAGGGAAGAACTCAAAAATATAAGATTTAATATTGTCCGCTTATAATAAAAGCAACCAAGGTATCCAGCAAGATAAGTCTTGGTGATACGTCAAAAAGATACGATGTCAACTTTTAATCAGAAGATATAAAAGGATTTTGATGCTACGCAATAATTTTTGAAATATCCCGAATAAAATATGCTTAGAATCTGGGCAAAGGTTTTAGAACTTTGAGCAACAAGATTTCAGCGTGACGTAATAAGGCAAACATTGAGCCCCGACAAGATTTCACATTATTTTTAGTTAATAGTTCATTTTGGGATCAGCGTACTTAAGAGATTGTTAAAGATCTTGGTATCAGAATTACCAACCCAGAACACCAAACTAATTATTCATTCTTGATTATGTCAAGCCGAAGGGTATTCCTGGAATGTAAAATAAAAATAAATAAATGGATTAGTTTCCCTTGACTATGGTCATCCAAAGAAGAAGCATACAGATATCTCTAGTAATAGCTGTTCGAAGAAAACGGGAACCTATAGTTTATAGCCAAATCCGTACGGCGGTGTCTTAAATTAATAGAGATTTTTCTAGGAAAATAGCGTCTATTTGCTAGCTATGTCATACTAGTTCTGCAGAGTGAGGCAACTTTAAATAAGAAGACTTGATCGAATTAAAGTTTTTCCGATTTTAAATACTTCGAAGGGTTGGTTCCCTCGCCTTGCAAACTGGCTTTAAAAATGATTTCTAGCTCAACTAATCTTATAGACTGTAAAAATTTAGTTTTGTCGCTGAAATTAGATTTCTTAAATTATTCTTAACGAACACCAGAATTCAACTTTCTGCATAGAATATAGAAAGCTTCATTTTAGCGAATTGAGTTCGGAAAATGTTCAGAAGCTTACATCTAAGAGATATTTTTGAGAGATAACTCGCAGAACGTTTTAACAGTTTTTAATAAGTTACAGAACGTCCTACTGAGTCAAATTACTGTGAACCAAATGATCTTGAAAATTATTATGTCCTATAACTGGGTTCAAGCTTATAGAAATTATGGAACTGGTGATTGCCCTATATTAGTAGTGTCCGCGTTAACGACGATTACAGAACGTTCTACTCACTAAAAAAATGGGTATAGACTAAATGGTCTGGAGCATTATTAGATTTCTTAAACTTAGTTAAGGTAAATAGAAGTCTTGGAAATACTGCTGGTCAAAGTCATGAGCGTCCGCTTACTGCTTCGGAGTTACGTAGCAAAAGTTAGGACTACTTTCGTTGCCCCAAGTTTGTGGAGCCTAAGAGAATTTTCGTAATTATTTATCGCCTTGAGTGCTAGATTAATTTGGCACTTTCCAAGCTAAGTAAACTTTTTTCTCTCGTTTACGTAAACGATATATAAGCGAATGTATTATTATCCTCTGCTATTAGCTTTGAAAAAGGGAAGCTTCAAGATGTTGCATTAAAACACTTCATCAAACATACAAGTTTCTCCAAATGAGCACGGCAATCACAAGATAAAAATCCGGAAACGCATATTTTTCTAGTGATATTTGCGACATTAATATCTAACCCATTTGTAATCCTTGGCGCGCTGAAGAACTTCTATATCGGCTGACCATCAGAAATACGTTGATTGTATAAAATTCTCATCGAATTGTTCTCTTATTTACATAAATTTAAAAGCTGCAATACTGAAAAGCTATGAAAAACTGCAAACTCCGGAGGCACTTTTTGTGCTGTGGGCAAGCCTAACTATTGGAGAATAGACAAAGGATACGAATAATGTTATTAGAGACAATACAATAAGCGCTAAAATAATCAAAGGCCTGCAATGGCGACGCTGTTTGCCCAAGGAAGAAGTCTATATTATTATGAGATTTTGCAGTGCGGCAGTACATGAAATAGTTATTATTAGAGAGTCCTTTGTTTCCATAAGTCCTCATAAACTTGTGAGATTTGTAGAACCTTTTTTGATTCGCGTTACTAACAAGATAGCTGCAATCTAGGAAGTCGCATGTCTTGATTAGAAAAATAACGTCTGCCCAAAATTTTGTATTCTTCAGTGTCAAGACAAGAAATCTTCCCTGCGAAAGTTATTGGTAGTCAAAAAGAAGTATGTTACGCTCTCGTACAGGCTTTCATCAGTTCCTGGTATTAGAAATCAAGTAGAAATCTTCCATGCGAAAGTTTAGGTAGTCGAAGTTAGTTATTCTTACCCAAAATTTTGTATTCTTCAGTGTCAAGACAAGGAATATTCCCTGCGAAAGTTAATGGTAGTCAAAAAGAAGTACGTTACGCTCTCGTACAGGCTTTCATCAGTTCCTGCTATTAATGAGCAAGTGGAAATCTTCCAGGCGAAAGTTATAGGTAGTCGAAGTTAGTTATACTTACCCAAAATTTTGTATTCTTCAGTGTCATGACAAGAAATCTTCCCTGCGAAAGTTATTGATAGTCAAAAATAAGAACATTACGCTCTCATACAGGAGGAGTCTTCCATGCCAAAGTTAAAGGTAGTCCCAAAGGAGTAAATGACGTTAATTTGCTAGCATTCCACAGATCCAAAACAGGTCGACTAAAACTAATGATCCGAAAATCCACAAACTAATTTCAACTCAATGAAAAATAGATTAACCGATGGTACTCTTATTAAGTTCCCTTTGCTGAACCAATAAATTTTGTAATTTAACTCTCATAATAGTTCAACCCAAGCTATACACACGTAAAGAGTCTACAAGCTTCGTGCTCTCGAAGTTACTAATACCCATCCAACTGGCTAACCATTAATTCTCATGCTTTTTACTGCCCTTAGGAGCGGCAGTGCAGAGTGCCACACAACGTGCACCGACCTTTAACAAGGACAAGTACTTTACGCTGCTCGTTTTGGATGATCAGAATACGGACTGGTCCAAGTACTTCCGTGGCCGTCGTTTGCATGGCGATTTCGATATACGTGTCGAGCAGGCGGAGTTCCGAGTAAGCTAATGCAAATGAGCGTACATCAGCTGAAACAACTAAACTGGAGAGTACCATTTTTTTTGCGCTTTATTTCCGCAGGACATAACTGTTGTCTCTAGTGCGGATACCGGACCGGTGGTCACCATGGCAGCCTATCGCAGTGGCACACGGGTAAGTACACACCGCTGCCAGCGAGAGCTCCATAAACATGTAGAGCGTATAGAGTATACACAATATTTAAGCTTTTAATTAGTGCTAGGCATGTGCAGGACTTGCTCGGTCAGGCTCATTTAGTTGCGCTTGTCTTGGTATCGTGCCTCTCTGTGTGTCCTTTTATTGTTGCTGCCACATTGAAGAATAACATTACGGTATTTGAGTGGCTTAAGTGCTTTCTGGGGAGCGTCTTCAACAGCGACAACGATGAGTTGGTGCTGTCTAGTGGCATTGGAAGTGGGTTGGGGCATTCAACTGAAGGTCAGCGTCGGCGTCGGCACACAAAATGAATTAAATGCTTGCCCAAAGGACACTCAAGTGTTCACATCTATATAGCGCACTGGGCCCATGCTATGTTTACACTAACAAGGACGTGCGTGTGCGTGTGTGTGTTTGTTTTCGAGTTGTTTTGTTGATTTAATGACGCTGATGATGCACTTGCTGAGTGGCAGCTATAGAAGAAGCACTTGTTACTCGAGTACACAGCAGTTTCGGGATACATACATAGCACAAAGCCTTCCAGAAATAACTTTTATGTGACAGTTACAGCAAACACTATTTATAGTTTTCGAGCACATAAAAGCCGTCATTTGTGCGTTTAAACAATAATAACTTTTAATTATGTATTTCGCTTGAGGCAGCCATTTGAAAAGTTGAAAATATTCATAGCTGATTGTGAGTATATTTTACCTAAGGCCAGCAGGACTAAGAGTTAGCAGGGACAGAGTTATGACACCAAATTGACGTCAATGTTATGTCCTTGGCTGCAGCATATCGTGTAGCTGGCATAATGATGCCGTAAGGAAAGAACTTTGTTTTCTACAAAAATTATAATAAATTGAAAATATTTTTAACTATTTTGCGAAAGGCGGCACTCTGTGTATACAACAATTGATGCTGTGCTGGTTTACTTTTAAGATTATATCAGATTTTCAATTATATTAGTTTCAAGTCCTTTACAACACTAAGCTTTATTTTGTTGGTGATTGTTATTCGAAGAAATATATTTTGAGTAATAGAAGGTCTAAGGATAGACGTTTTGGGCTGCGCCGTAATTGGAAAAAAAATTTCTGGTAGCGTTAGATTGTGTGATCTCGGTGTTCAGCCAATATCACAAAATTTTCGTCAAGGGAATAATGGCTGGAATAAATCCATTGTTCGTCACGCAGTATGGCTGGAACTGGAAGCCAATTCAACCATGTATATGTACAATTCGCATCAAGAATTCTGTTTTCATTGCTGGATAACGCTCGCCATTGATAGTTGTCGTTGCTCCATCATCGCCTTTGAAACATTCGCAGCTATGGTTATATCCGCACAAAAACCACACCAGTCACTTTTTTAGTCGCATCGCGATAATTTTTCGATTAATTGAGGACTTTCAATAGTATAGAAGCAACAAATTTGATTATTGACACTTCTACTTCACGTGAAACGACGTAAAAGTCGAGTTCTTTCTCAGCCATTTCAATGGTCCATTTGGCATATTTGGACTGGGTATAGTTTGAGTACAGTTTGAATTTTGTGCGGAAACATCTCTAAATCGACACGAATGCGACGAAGAGTGGTCCGAGCAATGCTCAACGTCTGAGCACGACGATAACCCCATGTTCTTGGCTCCGCCTCGACTCTGGCTCTTACAGCCTGAATATTATACTCGGAACGTCTTGTTCGTTGGCGGAATTCTTTTCCTAAAAGTCGAGTTCATTCTCAGCCATTTAAATGGTCCATTTGGTATAATTGGACTGGGCATAGATTGAATACCATTTAAATTTTGTGCAGATACATCTTTAAATCGACAAGAATGCGACGAAGAGTGGTCCGAGCAATGCTCAACGCCTGAGTACGACGACAACCCGATGTTCTTGACTCCGCCTCAACTCTACCTCTTACGGCCTGAATATTATAATCGAAACGTCTTGTTCGTTGTCGGGATGTTGGTGGCATAAGTGCCATTAACAGAACTCATAAATTTTGGATTCAAGCGATACATAGTGCTATCATCATGCGCATTTTTAAGTTTAGTTTTCCCAAATGAGCTGCTATTTTGCAGTTAAAACTCAACAATTTCCGCGCCTTCATTTGATGTGAGCTCTCCATGTTATAAACTCTTTCAGAATAACACTTCCAATGCAATATGGAATTATTTGATCTATAATCCCTGTTATAAGTTATAGAAATGCCCGTTGGCCTATAGTTTATAACCGAATCCCAGCAGCTGTGTCTTTAATTGGTAGAGATTTTAATTGTCAAATAGCGACTATTTGCTAGCTATATCAGTGCTAGACAACTGCAACAGTGCTGCAGGGTGGAATCGCGCCACAGGTGGAGTACGCTATCGAGGACCACTACTTTCAAGATTTACAAATAGTTAATCTCACTTACTCACAATAAATTGCGCAACTTAGGGTAGGCAGCACAATTATTTCAGGCGTTGTTTCAAAATGCTAGCATACTTTTAGGCACTTAACTCTGACGTAGTAGAGATCCAGTTGGTATATTTTTCTCATTTAAAACGATTAGTTTGTTTCCAAAAACATTTTTATAAAAATTAGCTTAAATTGCATAGTCAAAATCTGTATAATTTTTTTTTGTTCATCGAAATACCGATTGTGGATGGCACTGAGTCAACCGAACAAACGAACAGCAATCTTCAAAATGTATGTATTGGAAACCCTAATCGATTTTGTAGCAGATGTTGCGAGTTATGTGCATTACTTAGTGCTCTTCTATAGCTATATAATACCAATATAATCTGACTCCCGGTACCATATGTAGCCTTCTTTTAGTTGTTGACGATTTTAAACTAGAATACATTGTTGTTAACTGGTTAATATTGATGCAAAAATATTTAAATTATATTGTGAATAGTTTATTAGATATTGGAATTAAGATATTAATTAAGTAATCAAACATTCAAGAAAATCTTGGAACAGCAGTAAATAAGCGTGAGCAGCCTAATACCATTTCGAGACTCTCACGAGCTTCGTATAAAGATTATTAAAAATTTAAATAGTAGCAATTCAGTTTTGTTAATTTATTTCGTTTTCGTTAAACTTAAAGTGTTAAAAGTTAACTAAAACTACAAATTGTATGCTGCACATTGTCTTATATAAAAAATTTTTTCTCATTTCGTTTTTCATTTTTTTTTTTTTGGAATATCACACCAATATAGGTTGCGCGTTCCTTTCGCCCGGATTTCGTTTTGATACGCCAACCGCCGCGTGATGGCTCCAGCGATTATCGCTCCACAATACTGGGCCTCAAATATGGCGGTGTGCCCAGCATCAATTCGCTGCACTCCATCTATCAATTTCAGGTAAGTCGCCGATAAGTCACTTGTTTCCCATGCTGTTGCTGATGAAGCACTGCTTGTTGACAGGACAAGCCCTGGGTCTTCTCGCACTTGTTGCAGCTGCAGCGTCGCCTGGGACGTGACGGTTTTCCACTGATTGAGCAAACATTCTTTCCGAATCCACGCGATTTGGTAAGTGTATTAAACATTAAAAGCTAAGCACTAATTAAGTCGCTAATCGAAACTATTTTAAAAAAAATTCAAGCCGAATTAATAAATAACATTTTCATTTTTTTTTACGAATTAAAGCTCTACAAAAAAAACTGCTTTAAAAAAGATATATATGTATATATATATAAGCTTTTGTAGCATAACAAAATCATATAGCATTAAGAGATTATGGATTGCTCAGACATTTCTTGTAGAGCTGTGTGCGTCTCCAGCGGCAACGCGAAATGGTGCCGGTGAGCGTATGAGCAATATGTGGCATGCAGGCGCTGTAATCACGTTCGCATTTGCCAAATGGAGACCACTTGCAGCCATCCGCAGATTCACGATGCCGCAGACACGAGTTGCCAAAGCAGGGCGTGACCTATAAAACGAAATGTAGAACAGAGTAGTTATTAATGAGTGTTGATGGCTGATGGGTTTATGAGTTGTTAAAAGTTGACTACAGACAGTCTTAGGACTAAGTCTGCAAAAAGCTATTGCAAACCAAATTAAGTGGTTTATGTCATGTGCATTGAATGTCTGCTTGAAAAGACTCATATAAGAAGTTATCTCATGCAGTAAAAAGAGATTAAGGAACACTATCTGTTATAATCAGTCTGAGAAGCAGATGACTCTATAGAATAGCTTCTGATTTGATGATGTGCGTATTATTCCAGCTCAATATCTTGAAATCTTATAAACAACAGCTAAAGAAATGATTAGAAAACAAGTAGCGCAGCCTGCTGCATGCTTCGTACATAAATATATATAAATGCATGAACATTTTGAGTAGAAGATGAGTCTATAGGATAGCTTCTGAATCGATGGCGTGCTTACAAATCTTGCCGATAACAGCTAAACAAATTGCTAAAAATAAGAAAGATCAACCTCCTGCACGCTTCTTAGATTAATGTATATAATTATTGTAGAAACTGAAAGATAAACTGATTTGTAACTAAAGCCGAAGAAGGCTCGCAAAGGCACGTAGTGGATGGAGCGTGCTGTGAATGATCAGTCTAGTATTTAAACCAATTTTTCATTTTATCTCAATATCTTGAAATCTTGCAAATAACAGATATAGAAATTATAAAAATATAAGGAGCTCAGCCTCTTTGGCGCTTCGTATATGAATAAAAACCCATTGTAGAAGCTACTAGAGATGAGATGATCTGGTTTTAAATTAAATGGGAAGTAAGCTGGTAGGAGCACGTAGGGGATAGAGCCTTCCCTTACTTATAATCATCGCTCCATAGGCAAAACATGCAGATATCTCTATAGACACTTGTTCGTAGATAGTCGAGTACAGTTGAGTCCATGCCTCTATTTTATAAAGATTTTCTAAGGATTCACCTATTTATTTGCTAGCTATGCCAGTGCTAGACAAATGCACTAGTGTTAGCCAACACTGGCATGTGTCCCCTAAGTCCGAGTCTGTCGTAAGTATAAGTATTAGGGGAGAGCCACCAAACCCTTCAATTCGGTACCACGGGTTGAGCATGATATAAGCATGCTCAATGAGGTCGACCTCCTAGTCGAAAGTATCGTGGCGGCTGTTAGTTGACGACCAAAAGTCAGATTGGCTCGATGTGGAGTTGCGTACTCAACCGGCTGCTGTTACAGAAGAGGTAAAAGATACACTTGGCTTCAACCAAAGCGGAGAATGCACACCCGCGTTCTCGACCGGACGCTGTTACCCGTAAAACAGCAGAGGTGATAGATAAACTTCGTTCAAATGAAAGAGGGAATGCACATTCAGTATGCACTACGAACTGGTATCAAATTAAATTCAGCTCCGCCTAATGACTCTGAGAGGCGTTCGCTGCCGTAGTGAACCAGACTCAGGAGGTTTTAAGACATTCCACGTTGAATAAACTCTGGAGCAGATCCAGTTGACTGCCGCAAGCTGTAATCGATCTACCTTTCGGTTTGGAGGCAAGTTTGCTAACACTACGCTTTCGAGGCCCACATGGTGCCCTCTAGTTGCTTTGATTGTAAAGTCTGGCATTTAAATCAATTTTGTCGCATTTCAGTGAAATACACTACGCTCTTCCCAGATAAAGAGTGAACTGAACAAGCTGCTAACACTAATCCCACTGGGCGCGAAACATACCACCCACATTGCCGACAGCCTATTCAAATCCAAACTATTATTCACAAAGTCCTCTCACTTCATAATCTCCGCGCTACTTACAGTGCAATTATCACAGGTCTTGCCATAGCCTCCACTAAAACCATGACGCTCGGTTATAGTCATCTTAGTGTACTCCTTGAAGTAGCTGCATAGATTCAATTGTGGCAAACGTCCGGCAATAATATACACCTTGCCCAGATCCAGTTTAACACCACAAAATGAGTCCAACGATGGCGTTGCCAGGCGACCATCGCGCAACATTTTGCGTGCCTCCGGTGTGGCCTGTAATATTGTTATAGAGCAGAGCAAGTCTTTAAATAAATTCCGCCAGATGTGTACTATTCTGCTGGCTTACCTTATAAGTACGCTTTATGTTCACCTTGTAGATAGTTTTGCCACGCTCCATGGTCTCCGACTTGCGTAAAACGCGCAGCTGCACGACTGTAATGAAAATGTTGGCATTCTTTAGCAATGCTCCAATCAATGGGCATCCGTGCGCATCCCTATTGACCTCATTTGTATGGCATATCTACTCACCATAATCGGCTGTGCAGTAAGCTGTCTGCGGATGTGAGGGCATGCAGGAGCAGGCATCCACTGTGCGCCCATAAAAGGCCAAGACAACAAGCAATGCCAGAGTCCATAAACTAAGATGCTTGCTGGTGTACTCCATGGCGCCCAGTATGTATTTATGTGCTAACGTTGGCGTCCGGCTGTAAAGAGATGCGCAAATCGTACAGGTTCTCTTAATATTTGTTGTACAATAAGTAATATGCGATTTACGGAATTATCAGCGGCAAGGTCGCGCTGCCAGGTTTAATCAAACCTGATTTTTAATATAAATACTACTTATCAGCCATTCAATGCAATGCAATGCAATGTAATCGATCAATCAATCAATCAATCAATCAATACGCTATCACATTGCTAAATTAAACAAAAGCAGCGTTCCAAACATATTTTATAAGACGTATACTCAATGTGTGCCCCCAACTTGTCGCACCAATTAATCTGTCACTTTCACACACAGACACGCAAGCACACGTATACGCACATTGGGAGGGGGCGAAGCAGAGTAAATGTAAGAGGTTAAGGCATTTTTCAGCGCCGAAGCTGCAACACCCTTGCGTTAAGTGAGTGGGACTACGCGTTGACTGTAGTAGAGCTAGGTACAGTCACCGGCCAAAATATTAGCACAGCATGTGAATTTGTGCTTTTCCTCAATAGCTTTATAGGAATTATATATTCTTATTTTTAAAAAAATTATTCCCCTTGACTATGGTTATCGCTTGAAATAGCATAGGGCGATTTTTGCTAGGCAAATAGCGTCTATTTGCTAGCCATACATGCTAGGCAAATGCATCAGTGCTACTGTGTGGAATGAAACCACTGAACTTCCAATATAAAGGCTTGTGCGCTTTTGTATGAGGAACTAAAAGCTTTTGGCACTTTCTGGCTTTGTTTTGTAGTTGTAAGTTTGACATGAAAAATGCTCAGTCCTAAAATTTCCTACTCCAAATTTATTATTCCAATTCCAATATCTAAGGTTTTCAAATCGGTTTACTAAGAAAACAGTCTACAGCGACTAAGTAAAGCAATTTTGTGTTTTAAGACGCACATCTTAAGGCTTTGGGGTTAAAACTGGAAATATATATTTCTAATTACACCTTTTTTATGGAGAACCCAAAACGCCTTAGCGGTGACGATTTCTTTGATCCGAAAATACTTTTATACATCGAGTTTTAAATTAAGATTTGTCTAGTTAGACTTTTTTGTATGGCAGGCAAAACTCACGCTTAAGAGCTCGCAGGCTTCTTAGATCTGGAAAAACATATATATATTAAATTTTGGGCCTGTCTTTTGAGACATAGGAGACTCAAAACTCACGCTTAAGAGGACACTGGAAAACTTTAATATATTGAGTTTTAAGTTAAAACCTTTCTAGTTAGACCAATATGTAGGGGGCATCCTAAAGTCACGCCTCAGAGGTCGCTAGATTCTTTAATTTGGAAAAATATTAATATATCAAGATTTAGATTAGGGCCTGCCTAGTAAGTCCTTTTTATATGGTACACCCACAACCCAAGCCTTAGAAGTCGCTGCTTTCTTGGGTCTGAAAAAATATAGATATATAGTTTCAGGCTTATCTAGTTAGACTTTCATGTATGTTGAATCGAAAGCTCACACCTTTCAAGTCGTTGCTTTCTTGGATGTGACAAAATACGAGTTTTGAATGAAGAACTTTTTAGTTTGACCTTTTTTCGTGCGAGACCCAAAACTAACGCCATAGGTCACAGCTTTCTTGGGCCTGGAAAACATTTATATATCGATTTTTAAATTTGGGAGTGTCGAGTTTGAGCTTTATGTATGGGGAACCCAAAACTTTAATACCGTCAGGCTTTTTTGTTCATTTTTTAACTTGGCTTGACAAAAACTTGAAATCCCTTACTTGTTGCCATCTTAAAACATGTTCTTACTCAAGTCTTGAGGACAAACTCGCGCTCTATAATACAAAATCCTTTAAATCTAGTCTGAGTCGATTTGTCAACATTTTTCTTACAACAGAGTCAAATAAGATCTCCGTATTTGAGTTCCAAGAATTGGCATAAAGTAAAGTAAAATTCAAAATGAAACTTTTTTATATAGAATTGATTGAATTGACGTTGATTTCAAAAGAAATCTCATTAAAGATGGTATTTTCTGCAAATAGTCACTTTGATTTTAAAATAGATCTCACTAAAGACACCATATTTGTTAGAAATAAATGCAGACTGTTGGTTCTACAGTATCTTTTTTATTTACCAGTTCTACAATCGCACATTTGAAGAATGGGGGTAAGCTATTTTCAGCAGTTACTTCGCCAAACTCTCCCTCAACTAACCAACAACAGCTGAACCACCCTAAAGTATTCCAAACCACTTTCTGCGCTACTTCATTAAATCCCATTTGATACCCCCACAAACTTCATGCCACAGCTAATGTACTCTCCTTTGCACTCACATCCTATAAAAATTTTCTCTTTGCTTTCTGCCGCTTTGCACAAAGATTTCATTTTTATGCTTGATTTGGAAAATTTATTTGACGCGTTTAACGAGTTTTCACTGCTGTGCGGCGTCTAATCGAAAAGCATGTCAAATCCCATTACGTTTCAATTTGGCCAAACTTGAGCTGCTTAGACTTTAAAATTAGCTGCCGCTTATTTATTATATGACTCATTTATTCGATTCCCATCGATTACGGCTGAAATATTGTAGATATCGAATAAATGTAGTTCAATTGGCGCAACCAAATGCATGCCAAAGAGTATTTTGTAAATTGTTTATGTGAAATTCATAGGAATCAAAACTTGTTGCTCGCTGGCAGCCATTATGAACTGATCCATAGATCGACCATATATCAATGTAAAAATATTGTATAATATTGTTACGGGGAACATCGGTCGCATCGGTGGAGGGCTCCAAAAAAAAAAAAAAAGTAATCAAGCAGTCGTCGTCGTAGTCATCGTTAAAGTTTCGAACTGATCGACAGAGATAGGCAACAGCCCGCCGCCGTCATGCAACAGACACGGACAGCTAGTTGCACATAAGACAGGCAACGTGGTTGCAGGCAATGTGGCAATTAAATTGAAATAAAATTGAATTAAAAGCATTTTGCGGAAAAGCCACTAGAAAAACACAGAAGGCACAAGCAAAAGACTTCTAGAGGCAAAGCGTGCAAATGCATATACATATGCGTGTTGTACAGACTCCCCCAAAAAGCAGTGCACACCCTCACACAGTACGCAATTCCTTCAAGGCAGTGGCGTTGTTGGAGTCTTCGCTGTGATGGGGGATGGCTTATTTGTAACGATTTGAGATTTATGAATAGCTCCATTATCCGCAAAGAAGGGATATGTTTGTATTATATTTGAGAAGCTACTTTCGCAAACTTTGATTTCCCACATTCTTAGCTATTCTATTAAGATTATATTTTGCAGAAAATCCTAAAAGGTGCAACTTAGAGGAAGATAGATAGTGCTTTTATCTGTAACTACTTTTTTTCAACTTTAAGTGCCAATTGCTGTTAGTCCCGATGAAATCTGAATTTAATGCAAAAAAGGGACTAATCGAAAGTAATTAAGTTTCAAAACTTGACGAGACCTTAAATCCAAAACAGAGCGATTTATATATATGATTATATTTATTATATGATTACTTTATTTTTCAATTTTAAAGACCCATTGTCGTTAGTCACAAACGAAATCTTAATTCGATGCAGAAATGAGATTAATTCAAAGAAATTAAGATTCGGCCATAAATCCAAATCAGAGCGATTTGGAGCGAAAAAAGCGTTCATCTGTGATCACTTGTTTTCAACTTTGAGTACAAATTGTGATTAATCAAGACGAAATCGGAATTCGATCGACAAATCTTAAAGGGAGTGATATAGAGGGTCATATTCGTGGCCCTGACACTACTTCTCTAGTGCTTGTGGTAAATTCAAGGACATATTTTGTCGCTTTATATAAAAGAAATACTAACATTCTTGTTTTTTCGACAAAAAATTACGACTAACTGAGTATTAATTCAGAACATATCTGCATTTTTGAGATGAAAGACTAAGAGTTAAACTTTGTCAAAGGAGTGTATGTTTTACGACACTTTTAGTCTTTCGAAAACACAATCCCTTTCCCTCATTTCTAATAATCTAATATACACATCTTTGTGATACTTTATTCAATGTACTTGTACTGCTGCGGGAAATCGCAGAACGACCCATCCAAGAGTACTAAAATGTCGAACAAAAAGGGTGCTTTTTCTGAAAGTAAGTTTCCCACTTTTAAGACTTCTTTCTTTTCTCACTTCGTAAAAAACACGCAGAATAAATGCTTTTAGAAAATATTTACAAAAAAAGAGTGAAGCTTTTTAAGAATTTTCGTGGAACTGAGTGAGTAGTAGCACACTTGCCTCTAAATCGGAAAGTCGGTGTTTCGATTCCACTCAGCAGCACTGCTACATTCGCCTAGCAGTGGTTATGGCTAGCAAATAGACGCTTTCTACATAGGAAAATCATCCAATGCTCCGCCTTTGAAGCGATGGCTATATAAAGAGAAGTGAATTCCAACTGTAATGAAACCCTTTTTTTATATTTTTTTCCATGCCGAGTAACTCGTAATTTTCGACCTCTACCACAACCACTTTGTAAGACGATAGGAATACGGATTAGTTTAAGATTATATTTTGCTTGTTCTAATTTAATGTAGCTTACTTTTCAAATCATTCAATTATAAGAGCAGTTGAACCCAGTTGTACCCTCATATTAGTAATTAATAAATAAATACATTTTAAAGTTTTTTGATTGATTCATAAAAAATCCGTATCATAGGATATTTTTTTTTCTGTGAAAGCATGCGACCATTGTTGTCTTTAGTCAAATATACTATAAGACAGCCTGACGAACCTTGAAATTACTCTGCGTTAGATTTTGATATTAAGAAAGAAATTTGTGTTCTCTTCTAAAGACTTAAAAAAAAGAAACACGTCTGAAAAATAATAACGAGTTTTAATTTCTACTCTACAAAATTCCTACAACACAAAAAAAAATTTTTAAAGAATTAAAACTTTACATCGGAAGATGTATAGTTTGTTCCTAGCTTGAAAAGATGTTCTCATTGCTCCTAAGGTAGAGCATGAAGATATCTCTATTAATAGCTGTTCGAAGAGAACGAGAGCTACAATTTATAGACGATTTTAAAAAGCGGTATTCTAAATTAATAGAGATTTTCCTAGGTAAATAGCGTCTTATTATTTGTTTTCTACGGCTAGAAAAGTGCACCAGAGCTCTAGGGTGATATAGAATCACCGGCTTTCCGATTTAGAAGCGAGAATGTTAATATATTCTCTTATTATCAGCTCATAATAGCACTTTCTGGGATTAGAGTGTTATATTGAAAGCTGATAAGAACTTTCAGAGCCTTAGTCGATTTACGCTAAGAAAAAAATAATCTCTTTAATATAAGCAAATTTTTCTTCCACAATTTGCTGAATTTCTTCAATAGCGTACGGAAATGTCTATGAAAAATTTAAATAATTTTCGTAAAATCAATCCCCCTTCTTCACCCAACTACACCACTGCAGCTGCTCTACTTCAAAGCGCCTTATTGATTGAATGCAAGAAATAATGCATCAAACTATTTATTAAGTGGCAGCCCAAGTGGCAGCTAGACAATCAGACGCTACAAGACCCCAGCAACAACACCAACACCAACAACAACAATCCCAAGCAAAAACAACAATGCAAACAACAACAAAGCGCATTCAGAGCAAGCATCCACTTAATGGGCCATAATGAAAAACGTCTGAAGAAAAGAAAATTTCCATCTTGGCATAAAGTTTGTGTTTTTCCAGCTTTGTCACTTTTCCGGCAATTAACGTCATGGATTTGTTTAACAAACGGCCAAACATACAAGAGACAACAAACACAAACACAAAGACAACAGCAACAACAACGTCAACAACGTCAACAACTTTGACTAAACTGGCACAATCCGTAGAGAGACACTGAATCGCAAAGCGGGGGGGAGCGAGAGAGAGAAACGTCAAAAGCGTTTAGCAACGAAATCACCTAAATCACCTGAAAACCATTTGAAAACAAGAAAAAACTTTTTAGACGAAGTTAAAATACAAAAAAAAAGAAAAAATAAATCTGAAAAAAAATAAAATAAATTCGCACGATTTCGTTTTTCACAGCAGCGCAGGCAGTCACAATTAGCATAGTTATATATCAAAGCGATATATGCCATACGTCTGGCTACAGTGAGCACTCGAATTGTGGGAATTAGTATGGGATAGCATGGGATAGCAGGTAGTGGGTGCAGAACTAGAATATATAGCCAATCTAAAGGCGGTCATTCCTTATATATATTCTCTTAAGGACATAACTTTCTACTACTATGCCATCTTTGATTCTGTATTTGACTTTCTTTCCTTCTTCCATTTAAAGATGTCTTCGTGGCAGATTTTCTGTCAGTTTGTCTGTTTATTCGTTTCTTTTATAATTTAACAGATTTACAGATTATTCAAAGCGAATTTTTATAAATTTTGGAAATTACAATACAAAATGGAAAACTACTGATAACTTTTTTTGCTACAAAAGTTTTTCAAATAGAGAATTTTGTGCTTCATCATTGAGATCTTATTTAAATTTTAAAATTAAAAGTCGAATTTTAAACTCGATATTGCATTCAATTTTACGTGAATTTCGAAATTAATTCAAAATAGTAAAAAACGGTTTGCCCATTCACTCCAAATATTGAATAAATCCTGACATAATTTGTAATAATTTTATAAAACACATAAAATAAATTAATTATATAAATTGCTTTGAAATACTTTGAAAGAGAAGAAGGCCGTTAAAAAAGAGCCATAGATTATCCGAAGCTAAATTATGCCAAAATGATCAAAACAAAACGATCATTATTTATTGGATCATTTTTATTTATATCAAATATAAATCGCTTTGGTCAGCTGACTAACTTTTTCATAACTAACTCAATTAGGTTAGGTTAAGCCGGCAGGCCCACAGATCAGTATGATCCTTAGTGGAACCGGAGTTTGTTGGCCGTGAGTCGTGGTCATGCATGCATTAATCGTCCAAGAAACGCGTGTGTTTCTCGAAAATCTATAGGGTGGCCTTCGAGCTGTCTCTGCAAGCGAGTCGAACATTGGTCTGCCTAGAAATTTAGTGCTCGACTTACAGAGCGCAGTGTATTTGCATAAATGGTTTTCCAGGGTTTCTTTGAATCCTGGTTCACTGCCTTTTGGCATGGACTGAAGTCAGGCAGTGGGCCCGTTAGTAAGTCCAGCCTGCAGTCTTTGCTGGTAAGAAAAAAGCTGCCGATGTGCTTGGCTAATTTCGGATCGGTTTTCCCACACATGATGCGGGCGGTTTTGCAGTTCGTCTTGATTATTTATTAAAATTTTGCATTAAATTCTGCGTGGTTTCTATAGGCTAGCAAATTAATATGCGCTATTTAGGTAAGAAAATCGCTATTTTAGCGGCTAAAAACTGTAGGTGCCTATTCTACGCAAACAGCTATTAATAGAAATATCTCCATGCTTTGCCTTTGGAGCATTCACCGCATAGTCAAGCGCAATAAAGTTATTTATTTAAACATAAAATATCTTTAAGTAAAGTACAATCAATATAATCATGTAATTGTATCACAACTCTTTGCAATTTTCGAAGACGTTTTCGTACATCTACACAGCACCTCATCGGTACACCTCAAAAACTATATAACTTGCTTTGAAATGATCATCGTACAGTACTAATCTACTAATATTCCAAATAAATACTATTTTCTATTTAATTTTTCAGACAAACAAACTAATTTAATGTATGCATTTCAATGTAGAAATTTTATAAATTTCGCTATTTATTGTTCTGCAACAACAAATACGATTTTAACTTTAGTTAATGGATAAGTTTTTTTAAGCAAAGAAAATTAACTAAATTTAAATAAAATAAATTTTAAAGACTTTTGCGCCAAATGTAGAAACTTAGTCAATTTCTAATTTTATGGGTCTGCTCAATAATTACGAATTCGTTTAGTTTTTTAGGCAATGAAATTCAATTTAAAGATGCGTTAATTTAAATGCAATTTGCTTCCCTATTTTTTTTACTTTTCAATGAAATTCACATATTAAATAACTAACAACAATTGCATTGTGTTTGTTCCAACCTCAACCATGAAAACCACTAAAAAATTTACCAGCATACCACAACCACAAAAAACTCTAGTATAGTGAGTCTGAGCTGCATTGGGGTCGCATAAAACGTGCGCCCACTGTACGCAAAAGTTTACCAATAGGGGGCGCCACGGCCTAAGGCAAAATAAGGCGCAGCGTTGATCACAGCGGCTGTTGTTTGTTGACAAGCTTTACATGTGTCAATTAAATGTTATATATTATAGCAGCAGCAGTAGCAACAATAACAACAACAACAAACATATGTAAAAACAAGCAGATATATGTCTATATATCCAACATTATAGTACATATATACAATATATATATATCTCTAGATAAACTGACATAACTGACAGCAATATATGGGCTTTGACGTCACACTGAATGTTTGCTAATTGCCACATGCCGCATGCCCCCACCCGCTATACACACTCTACACACATGTTGTGGGGGGGAAGAGTAAAATATATTTTGTATTCCATATCAATATCCATGCTAAGGCCCCACTGCCGTCGCTCTTATACCAGAAATCTACATGACATTTGACACTGAAATGGCGCGCTGCTTGGGGGCTACAATCGTCAAGCCAAGACGCCGCTGCTTTAGTTTTTTATGTTTATATAACTAGGTGCACATAAACTATATGCATACATACATATATATACATATTTCCATGTATATACATAACTTATTTATGTATTTAAGTTTTGTCATGCGTGTCCGCTTGAATGCGGGCTGTGCATTTTCAAGTGTCAACAAGAATTTCGAAAGAAATAAAGTCAAATATCAACATGACTTTAATTAGCATTGATTTCCACTTTGCCCTCAGCAATTTAACCAAAGTGACAAACAATGAGTACAACAAATGCAGCAACAACGCGTGCAACATTTACAACAACTACAACAAATTCCAAACACAATCAGTAGGTGGTCGTTGTTGTTGTATTGATTAAGCGCAATTTGTATGCTTGAATTTATGTTTTTTTATTTTTTTTAGTTAAGATTTATTGTTTGTAATTTTAATTTATGCAAAAAAAAAACGCCACAACAAAAAATTATGAACGCGGTGTTATCGATAAGTTCTGTCAATTGCGCCAAAATCGAAATCGTGCAAAAACAGTGTTGGTAAACAAGCAAGTTGTGTTACTTATTTTGTCGTTTTCTAGTTGTTATTGAGAACTTATTTTTAATAAACCAGAGGCTTGGTACCCTGCTTGCATCGCTTACCAAACACATGCACCTGAACCTTTGAAATCTACATTTTGGGCATTGAAAGAGTCTATTTATGTCATCATTTTCATACAAGTAATTTTTCATACCTCTGGATATTTAACTTGCGGCGGCAGTACAATTTTTGCTTGACAACAACAGGAAGGTATTGATCGCGACATTTCGACATTCTCGAAAGTAAGAGCTTTACACTATTGACACTCTTTTTTCATATGCCCTATATGCATATATTATACATTTTTTCCCTGCTTTATACAATCCAAACATCAACTTCTGCTTTTTTGGATTTTACAGTTTTCTACGTATCCAGCTTCCTCTTTTTGTCAATTAGTTCTCCCTTCAAGTGGCCGACTCTATCATATATTTGTACATATATCATATTTTTATTTTTCCAAAAGTTCCTCGCGTGCATTTTCTTTTATCTTCTCCTTTTTTTTGACATTTTTTATCGTTTTTTAATTTTTCGTATTATTGTCAACTTTTCATTCTCTTTTAGAAATATTCAACTTTTTTCTGTCCATTTTATTTCAAGTATATCTTATATATATATTAGATATATATTACATTCAGAGAGATATGCGAAAGTCCCAAAATAATGCTGATGTATGTACTGCATTTAATTTTATTCAAATCGTGTATCGATAACATAAATCTACCACGCGATTAATAGTTCGAAAGAACATGTAAAATACATAAATCCATTTTTTTGAAAAATGTTCTCAAATGTTGTCTATCTAAGTGTGAAAGTGTTTTATATGGTTTAACTTGTAAAAGTATTCCCTAAATTCGTTCAAAAAAGTAAGATAAACTGAACTAAATTAGCTTAATTGATTAAATAAACTCAACTTGATGAATTTAAGAATCCTGCACATTATATATGATACTACTATAAAATATATAAAAATATGTTAAAATAGCTAGCAAAAAAATATCCAATAATTAAAGATACTGTCATTACAGTTTGATTTTTTGTACTTTATTAAATAATGCCTTAAAACCTTAACCTTGAAACGATCCATCAACCAATTATTTATCCAAATGCTTTATTGCTGCATGTTTTTCAATACTCGCAGACAATTCTTGATTCAAAAACAAATCACCAACAAGCAGCCTAACATAATCCCACAACTTTTCATAACCCACTCACCCCACCAACTCTTGGAGCGCACCTCGCATAAATTACACGTTAAAACCCTTAAAACATTTTGTGCAGCTTAACACTTTTTGGCCAAAAAGAAAACAACAACAAGAAAAAACCAAACCAACTTAACCAAAATTAAGCAAAAAAGTGCCGCAAATTGTTGCATATTAAAAAGAACCGCCCGCAAAGGACCGCACAAATGATAAAAAGAGCAGCAAAGGCTGGATAAGCAGAAGATGAGGCGGCAACTGCCTAAACAAGCAGCTTGCCACAGTAAAAAAGTTCTGGGTTCTGGACGAATGCTCCGACCGTTTGTTGCCAAGTTTGCTTTGGGCGCCAAGCCGCATAATTAAATCGCTTGCGGCATTTTCTTTTCAATGATTCTCGTCGTCTTCTTCTCTCTTTCGTTTGGATTCTCGTCAGCAGCGCTACATAAATCCTCTCCAGCAAGAAAAAAAGGCCAACAGCAACAGGAACAACAACTACAACAATGTTTTGGACTTCTAGGTTTTGTTTTATGGCCACTTAATTGAGTCATAAAAGGCCTACTAATGCTGCATAAAGTGCAGCAGTCACACACACACGCAGCCATACGCGACACGCTTTGGCACATTTGTGGCACTTATAGCTTGTAGCATGTTGCATGAGTGCGTTGGGATTTGTATACACTGCAATTACATAAGTTAAAGAGTAGATCAACTATAAGATAGAGCAAAATCAGAAATGGTTTTCACGCATTGGAAAAGTGTGATTTTGGAACTAGTTCGAGTTCCAACTTTCTTAATTCTGCCAAGTTGAAGGTCTGATGAAGGCCAGCATTGTGTTTTATAGTCAAATGCCATGGGAATGCTTTAAAGCAAAAGAAATGCAGAAATTCGTATTTGAAGTTCCAGCTATCTTTACTGAGAAATACTTACGAACTCGTACATAAGTCAGCTGGAACATAATGGTAGCCAGTTTGCCTTTTCAGAAAATGCAAATCCCAATTGTATTTGAAATTAAAAAAATGTAAGCTAAAGTTTCCAAAGTAATTTCTTCAATAGGAAAATGTAAACAAAAACATGAGTTCGAAATTTTGGAATACTTTTGTAAACTAATTCTAAACTTTTACAAAAATATTTCAAATTTTCGACTTGTTAGATCATAAAATGAAATAAAAGTTACGGCTTCAAAAAAAAATTGAAGTTTGTGTTTAAAGTTATTTGAAGTTATGACCAAATGCAAAAAGAATAAAAAAAAATATTTCGTATTTTTGCAAACCTTTCGATTTGTCAGTTGTTCCCACAAATAATTTAAGACCTCAAAGAAGATTCTTTGAGACATTTAACTTTCTTTTAAGGAATTTTAACTATTTAACAAAAACTTTGAGTTACCTGAATCGAATTGAGCATATCGCTCTCTCACTCTGAAGTCAGTTCTGAAGTTTTTAGAGTAAGCTTGAATTCGAAATATGTCTTAGACTTTGCAAACTTCTCAGGATTTTGATTGTAAATAAATTTAATATAATATAGAATTAAGTAATTTCAATTTATTAAGTAAAGAGTATGCTTCAATTATTCTCTTACTTTGTCTTAAGCTTTACGAGCGAAAGGGAACTTAACAGATTGCATTATTTGTAAATTATTTATAGAAAAGCAAGAGACTCTTCTACGATTTCACGACTCTTCGAACTCTTCGTATTCCTCAATAAGTCTAATGAACTCCAAATTTTCGTTTTAAACAAAAAATTTCGTGTCTCTAGCTGTATTTCTACAAATAAAAGCTTAATTTTTGTATTGCACTCAAGTTCAAGTTCTACGGGTCTCAGCGAGATAGAGTACATAAGAGTCGTTCTATCTCAAATAGAGCTGCCTCTACTCAAGTTGTTGTCGTTGTTTTATTCGTGTTTTATTGTTGACATCAAAATATTTAATGACATTGATTTTTGTTGTTGTTGTTTGGTTTT
This sequence comes from Chymomyza procnemis, assembly GCA_035046065.1. Lineage (NCBI taxonomy): Eukaryota > Metazoa > Arthropoda > Insecta > Diptera > Drosophilidae > Chymomyza > Chymomyza procnemis. Next base: position 5,800,589 of record JAWNOJ010000026.1, read on the forward strand.
ACGATCTCAATATTCTCTATGTATGCAGTTTTGTGTGTCAAATAAAATTATAAAACTAAAATGCATTGAAAATTTCAATTGTCTAAACAATTTCTGTGTTTTAAATGCACAACAAGTTTATATTTTTATTTTGACTTAAGTTGTTTATATTTTATATAGACTTTTCAACTATAAGAGGTCTTATTTATTGTCACTTAGAAAGTAGTACAATGACATTTTAGTGATTTTTCTAGAAAAAAAAATCTGAAAGCTTGGAAAAAAAATGCAATCCAATTAGTTGTCGATATAATTTTAAAAGCTTAAGTACGAAAAGTGTTATTTGAAACTATTTACATTTTTAGGAAACCCACATAAGTTTCGAAAAAGCTAATAAATTGGAACACGATTTGCAATGTAAAGTTTTTTATTATACCAAAAACTCAGATGATGATTCAAAAAAGTATTCGGAATCAATGTACTTAAAATTCATCTATTTTAGGTAGGGTGAGTATAGTTTTTAATGTTTTCGTGCTACTCACATGCAATCGAGTACTTTTGCCTTAAGGTTACATGTCTCTTTACAAAGGCATGCTTGCCCTAAGGCTTCGTGTTTGCTTAACTCAAATTTTCCATCTTGCTATTATGAGTTTTCCAAGTTTGATAGCGCCACGCCTTTACCGCAAAGTTAATTGAATTATCCTTAATTTACAACCAGCTTTGTCTATTCTACTTTCCAGTAAAATTATATGCTACAAAGAGACAACACATTCCACTCAGCGTTCCACAAGACTCTTATGAGCGCATAAATTGTCATTGGTATTTCCATCAGGCAACGCTATGTCCTTTGTACTTTGTCACTTAATATGGTTATGCGAGTGTGTGAAGCCATAAAAGGCGCTCGCAGCATCCCTACAGGTGCAAAAATTATCCTTGTAGATTATGTAGATGGTATTTTTCTATTATACTTCGCATTTCCAGGTAAATGCAATCAGTGTTCAATGACATAACAAATTACCCACAAAGCGGGTTGGAGACTGTGTGAATGTGAATTTAGATTCAGGGATACAGCTTTTGAAGCGCTATACATGTGTTTTATCCTGGTTGGCTTGGCTTGGCTGTTGCTGACAGCTAAGAAAACTCTCACTTGATAGAATGAAAGCGGATATATGTAATTATAAGATGTAAGAGGGGAGACGCTTTCTGTAAGCTAAGCCAATATGGGCCATAATCGTGTGGTATATATCTTTAGGAAGTTAATCTTTAAAGAGTCAACAAATACGCTCAGATAAAGGACCTACGTCAGCTGTTAGCTTTGATTAAGAAACAACCGATAGCATAATAATCGATATATATATATATCTTTATTTACGAAGCATCGTTAGTTTTGCTGACCACCAGATTATACCTGCCAAAATATTGGATGTCATTTGAACTGCTTTTCGGAAAATTATCGTGATATATACAATAATCTTATGGTATATATCTTTCTGATAAAGGGGTAGCCTATGTCAATCGATGTCTTAAGCAATATTTATGAAAAGTTTGCTTACTACGATATGAGAAAACCCAGAATAGTTGATGTCTTTCTAGCAGCTTTTTGTAAATTTTGACATTTTTTTGTAATATATAAAGTAATTTTAGACTTAGGGCTATCTTTCATTTTCGCTGGGCTTACATCGATATAAAACAACTTTTAAGAATTATCAATCGTAATACCAGTCTTTCAGTATTGTTGATTCACGCCATCCAAATTATGATCAGATAAAAGAAACTATAAGACCTATATCTTTAGACTAGTTAACGTTGATAACAAGTCATTATATCTTAGGATATATTTTATTCTGAATACGGAAATATTACCTACCTACCTAAAGTACCTACACCAACTGTTAGTTTTGGTTAAGGAAATGCTGATAATATAATAATCGATGCCTTATATTTCTTCATCTTACATCTTTGTTTATTTGTTACGATACGATAAAACCCAAAATAATTGATGTCTCTTGAACTGCTTTTCTGTAAACTCCGATTATTTTCGTAATATATAAAATATGTTTGGACCAAGGGACAAACACTCCCTTTCGGTTCGTTAGGATAATATTGTTTCAGTGATGTTGGTTCTTTGTAAAGGCAACCACACTATGGTCAACCAAGGGAAACTCTATTAGCTATAACTGTAGACTAGGTTACTTCGAACACGATCTCTGATGATATATTTTTTTCTGAATTGTGTTCAAAGGAACAAAAAACAAACAAATTTATTCCCCTTAACTATGATTATCGCTACAAAAGCCAGATCATGGTGATAACTCTATTAATAGCTGTTCGAAGCGAGCAGGTACCTACAGTTCATAGCCGAATCCGAACGGCGGTGTCTTTTAATTAATAAAGATTCTCCTAGGTAAATAGTATATAGTTATTTCGGATCAGATAACAAATAAAATAAGTTTAGACAAAGGGGCTACCACTTCCTATGCTTACTTCGGTATAATAGAACTTTTAAGAATTCTTATCTGTAATATCATTCTTTCTGTAATGTTGATTCCTAATCAAGATAACCAAATTATGGTCAGACGAAAGAAACTATATCAATTATAAGTCCAGCCAACTTATGATGATATTTTAGATTTCTTATGATATATTTCAGTCTCAATTCTTGAATCTTGAGATGCTCAGAATAAGCGACTATTTCAGCTTTACTTATTGGTTTTGCTATTTATATAATGACGTTTTTTGGGCTCTTCTTTCTAAAGTTGTCAATATTTAACGCGATATACAAATTTCATTTCGACTTAGAGATTTCGCCTTAACTTCATAAGAATAATATAACCTTCAAATTAGCAATGTTTATGCTAAAAAGTCAATAAATTTGTTTAGATATCAAGAGGTAACTTTATTTTCGTAAGCAAACCAAGTTGTACGCTTAAAATGAATTCTTTTCAAGTAATTGGATTCTGGCACCAATGCAACTTCTAGCTGAAGCAGTGATGCCTCAAAATATGGACAAGTATGACGCTCTGAAAACACTCGATACTACAGATTACCCACTGAATGACTCACATAAGCGTGTCTCGCTATCAACTCTCATGTTTATCTTTCTGCAGATACAGTAAATAATTGCAAATTTTTTCAACACTTATTCATGTAAGGTGACTACAGTTTGCAATATGATCCGAAAATTGCATATTGTGCAAAATTTTTGCAAAGACTTACTCAGCTACGCTGTCTGCCGTCTGCATTCGATTCACAATTGCAGCTTGCAGCTCGTTGCCCCATGACGTCATCGCTCAATGCGCTTATCAACAACGTTTATCTTTTAATTAAATGCAAAAATTTACAAAAGCAGCTAGATAAATATTTATCTAAGCATTTGCCAAAACAAATAGTAAAACTGCAAAAGACAACTCTCACAACTTTCCCGCCTTTGAGCTAAATATTTCAAAGCGGGTCATCGAGGTTGCATGCCCCACAAACAATGCATAAATATTTTTATACAATTTTTTTCACAATGCTCGAAATCTGAACTTTCTTTCAATGCCTTGAAGCGCCTTTGTTGTCCAAGTTTTTCCGGCTTATTTTAGTTTTTTTTAGGCGCGCTTACAATGGCCAACAAAAAATTAAAGAAAATATCAAAGTCACGATCAGCAGCCGCAAAAAAATGACCGAAAAATGCAATCCCCCATATTATGTGCAACACAGGCGTGATCAATAAAGCCACAATATTGCCTGCCCCCCTCAAAAAAAGAGAACCCAAAAGTGCTACCCATTGTTGTTGTTGTTGTTTTCGAAGCTGATTGCTTTGATTAATGGCATAAGTTGTCCGACGTTTTTGAACTTTGACATGCAAATGCAACCAATCTACCGCAAGTCGTGTTGTTGCCACATCTATCAACTCTGATAAGCTCATTATACGAAAAAAAAAATACAAAAAAAACCATAATAAACTATTCATTAAGTCGTATTAATCGGACATGCAAATAGAAACACCTGTAGACAACGATTAATGTCAGAACGATAAGACTCGGCGTTCAACACGTCAATCCTATGAAGAAGTCTAGAAATCTTTTCTAGTATTTATATTAATGCAAGCTGACTGCTCACTGAACTGCGCTGATGTAATTATTGCGATAGAATATAAAGCGGCAGCAATTGGAAACGACTGTGAAATACACTTTGAAGAACTTGACAAAAACATAAATAATGCTTTAAGTTGCTGAAAGGGGCAAAGCAGTGTCTAAGCGCGCACTTTCTCTGCAAGCAGTGCAATGTGTGTGTATGCAGTGCAACAAGCAGTGTGGAAATGCATTTTTCCGTAAAGTTTATGCGCAAAATATTTTCTAAGCAAGTGTATGAACTTAACGCAAATAACCGGGGCTTCAATCTTATTTTCAAACTCGATGGGCCCTTCGCGCATTTCGTTCACCAGCAAAAAGACCAAAAACTGAATTTATATCCCTCGCCTATGCTGTCCTTGCTCCAAAGGCGCAGCAGCAAGCAGTGTAAAGTGAGTCATGCAGTGCAACAAGCAGTGTTGGAATTGAAAAAAAAATTTTTGTAAGCAAGAATTTGATATAAATACAAAGAAACGCCATTTCATTGGGATTTTCGAAGCCGAGAAATTAGCGCCTTCGTTTTCCAAAAAAATGACTAAAAATAAACACTGATTTTTACTCCTTGCCTGTGTTGTCATCGGCTCAAAGGCGAAGGAGCAAGCAGTGCGAAGTAAGCTATGCAGTACAACAAGCAGTGTGGAAATGCATTTTTCCGGAAAGTTTATGCGCAAAATATTTTGTAAAATATATGAACTTATCACAAAAAACCGGGGCTTCAATCTTATTTTCAAACTCGATGGGCCCTACGCGTACTTCGTTCTCCAGCAAAAAGACCAAAAACTGAATTTATATCCCTTGCCTATGCTGAATTTGATATAAATACAAAGAAACGCCATTTCATTGTTATTTTCTAAGCCGAGAAATAAAGGCCTGCTGGCACTCATAGATGGGACTTTCGCGTACTTCGTTCTCCAGTAAAAAGACTACAAAAATAAAAGAATTAATTTTTACCCGTACACTATGCCATCAACACTTCAAAGGCGGAGCAGCATGGAGATATCTCTGTTCGAAGAGAGCCAATTCAGCAGTGTCTTGAATTAATAGAGATTTGCTTAGATATCTTTTTGCTAGCTTACACAGTGCTCGACAAAGAGACTACACCAGCTGAAGTATTGAAATCGCAGTAATACTTTTCAAGCATTTGAGGTTTTTTTCCTAAACTTTTAAGTTACCTTTTGTTTCACAAACGTAATGTAGCCTTTGTACAGGTGGCTCAAGTGAAAAGTATTAATATAAAACGACAAATGGTTTGGCGCCGAATGACAAACGGTTTTTAGCAGTATTATTACAAGTTTTATAGAAAATAAGCACTACTTTTCAGTGAATTACTTCACGAAGTCAGTTTTAGAGTTAATTATAGAAATTTATGGTCATCAATGTCGCAGCATCAACAGCAAATATCCACAACGAAATCTGAACTGTCCATGCAATACCAGTCAACAATCTAAAAAATTCAATATACCTACAGTTTATAACCGAAGCCGAATGGCTCTGTGTCTTAATTAATAGTGGTTTTCCTAGGCAAATAGCGTCTATTTATTTGCTAGCTATGTCAGTGCTAGACAAATGTATCAGTGCTGCACGGTGAAATCGAACTACCGACCTTCCAATTTAGAGGCGAGTACACAATACCAGACTCAACAAGGAATACTTTTTCAATGTTTTATTATATGATCGTTTCCAGAACTGTTTGTTGCTTTTTCTAATGTATTTTTAAACTTTTCTAAAGCATAAAGATAACATTTTGCCCAGAACTACAAATCATTGCCAAGTTATTTTAGGAAGCGTCGTATTAAACTTGTACGAAATTGAATATTTATTTAGAAAGTGTACAAAAATCATATCAAACATTTTCATATATATCTAGATCATTCGATTTCTTTCAATTAACAATTAAAACTTTGTTGTTACTTTCGTCAAGACAGTGACAACTTTTGACAAAGTCTACAAAAATCTCATCATATCCTCATAATTCTGAATCAGAATTCAGAATAAAAACTTTGTTTCTATTTCTTTATTTTCAAAAAAGCCAATATGTCCATATTGTGGTAGTGATGCAGTTTTTTAGATTTAATCGCACATTTTGTGTTTTTGACGTAGTGAGGCTAAGGTTGTAAATTTGTTGTTTTATAATTTGTTGAACCTTTTAAAACCATTATGATATGTTAAAGTCTTAATGGCAGTGCTATTTTATAGACTTTTGAAACTTCTTATACTTTTTCCCGTAAAGCAGTATTTGTTAACTTTAGATTTATGACAGTAGTATTTCTGTACGATCTCATCAACTGAAGATGTCACTGTAAGTTCTTCAAAATTTGATACTTTAATGTTATTACTTCATAAATCCCAATTGTTGCTTTTGCCAAGAGATAAACAGCTTGTTTCTGGAACATGCTCTAGAATGATTGACAAATCTCAAACTCGAGCTTCAGATGTCCCTGACTTGATCACTTTGAGTGCATTGGCTATGGATATCGTCTAACGCTTGCAAAATCTAATCTTTTATAACTTTTTGCCACTTAACCTTATGACTTGACACAAGCACAAAATAATTGTTACCACTTTTTTTTTTGTTAAACAAAAGCTTGTATCTTTGCACAAGTTTTCATGTAGCAATTATGTCAAACATTTCAAGCACTTTGCGCCTCATTAATTTTTACAATATTTTGTACATATGTACACGACATGCTAACCATATAAGCGATTTATGTATATATATATCTAGATATAGGTATATGCATATGCCTAAGTGTATTCATGTTGGCATCATTGTGCCGAAAATAAATCTTACGCATTTCTTATATTTGCTCCGTCGATTTGAATTTTCGTCATCGTCGTTTTGGGGGGGCAACTAAATAAACAAAATAAAAGAATGAAATGAAATGCAAATCGACAAATTGCCACAGTTTTTATTTTTTTTTTTTTTCAAAAAATGTCGATATTCGTCACGTTTCGCGAACCCAAAGTGTCTCGTCAAGTGACGCCATGTAAACAAAACATGGCAGGACTCGCAACTAAAACAGAAAACTCGCAGAGACTCATTAAAAATGCCAATATGACGCCAACTCATTTGACAGTAAGAATTCCATAAACAAACCAAAGACGTCGCCTCAAATTGCCAGCCGCCATATAAAAATATTAATTTTTAATGAGCAAACTCAATGCCACTTCATATTATAAATTTTAACTTGCAACAATATTGGAATGCATTTTGTGGCACAAGTTCAGACTAAATCCACAGCGTTGTTCGATCGATTTTTGGCATAATTCAAAATGCAATAATAAAAACATATTTGCATTTTTGCTTATTATGGAAATGCTTGATATTTCGTGGAACAACTAATGAAATTAGTTGTTGACTTAGTTTTAGGAATTGTTTACGAGCGCAACGAATTTCAAAATGCAAATCAAGCACAATTCAAGAGCCAAACGAACGTAACGCGTTGTACAAGCTGGGCTAACGAACTGTGAATACCCTAAGTTGTGGCTACTTTAGGTTGGCGTTGATCCACAGCTCCGCTGGTCGAAATTACTTTTTTATAAAGATTTTATTTTTCATATTATATATTTCTTATTATTTATCAAAATCGAATTTCCCAATTTTATTTTAATGGAGAACCCTCTGGTGACAGAAATGAGGCATTACTTATTTATTTCGATCCCTAAACAGCAAGTTGCATCAGTTTTTGTTCCGGTGCTTAAATTCTTTGTATTGTTTGCTCGAGCCAAGGCCGAAAAACAATCAGAACTGCGAAATAAACTGCACAGCTCATAAAATGCATTTTGCTTCAAATAAAATTTGCCGAAAAATACGTACTTCGAAATGAATTTCGTGCCTTCTGCTTTATTCAATAAATATATTTTTTTAAATTTTCTGAGCTGTTTGATTGTTTAACCTGAACATAATGGCTATCGAAAGATTGTATGCAGTTTCTAAGTAAAAAATTATGGCTATCAAATAATTATAAAAAATGTCTTCGATAGCGCGAAGCATTGAAAAAAAATTTTTCAAATAAATATATCTTAAATGTACTTTCCAAAAATTTGAATTTTTTTTTAAATTATTGGTATTGATAGACTGAAAACAACTTTTGAGATGATACGAAAGCTATTGGGATGGCTATCATAAGATTATATAATATAATTTCTAAGGTTGTTAAAAATCTTTCAAACAAATACATCTGAAACCCACTTTTCGCACATTTAGAAACTGTTTTTGCAGAATGTATTGTAGAAATTCGAAATAACTCTCAAAAGCTCTTTTTTGGAGGAATAAAAAAAATGATTCGAATAAACTTTATCTTATTCGACTTTATTGAGTAATCCCTACTTCAATACGAATATACGGTAAAATTAAAATAATTTCTTTAAAAATATTAAAAAAAAGCCGACTTTGTCATTGGTTTGATAAGGTTTGAAAACTACTTTATTTTTCACCTCATATGTTCAAAAATCAACGTTATGTGTATGTGAGATTTTCAATTATTTTCCCCAGTATTTGTGATTGGTAATGAAAAACATTCGCCATAGTTTTCCAGTTGAATTCGCATGTGGAAGCAGAAGTTTTGTATTGCCTCTTATTTATTTCAAATTTACGCGAATTTCAAATTTGTGAAATTGTTTACGAAAGTATTCGTAGTGTATATGTTATATTTTCTCAAGTATTGGTGTTTGATAATAAAAACTGGCTATAGTTTTGGACTTTAATTCGCTAGAGGAAGTAGAAATCTCTAATTAGTTTTTTTTTAAATTTGGATTTTTTGAAAAAATTCGCATAAATTCTACAGTATTTTACATATTTGTTTCACTGGAGTCACAAATTTTGTATTTTTTTTTCAACTTATTCAAATATTTCACATACTTGCTTCACAGTAAGGAAACATCTTATATTACTTTTTTTTTTTAAATTCATTGAAATTAACCTTTTCTAGAAAATGTACTATGTATATTAATTGATTTAATTCGTTCAAAGCTATCACGAAACTTTTATTACCTTTTGGGCAAATTTAATCCAATTTAGCATTGTTTAAAAATGTTTACGAAGTTATTCCAAAAATTCTACAGTATTTTACATACATACTTGCCTCACAATAAGGACTAAATTTAGCATTTTTTGAAATTATTTACGAGATTTATTCAAAACTTCTGCAGTATTTGAAATACTAACTTCACAGTTAGGACAATTCTTTATTACCAATTGTCAAATTTAGAATTTTTTAAAAAAAATTTTGCGTAATCATTTAAAAAATTCTACAGTCATTTATTATATTTTTTTTTTAATTCATACAACTTTAGTAATATTTTTTAAAAATTTTAACGACATTTTTTCTAAAATTCTACAATATTTCACATTCTCGGTAAATAAACATATATCAAGTATTATGCTTTTTCAAAATAAATGGAAACTTTACTAAAAGCAGATACTGCATCTATAGCTTTGAATTGATATATCGCATATATGTCATTAACAAACTACAGGGTAATCCAATTCGTGGTTTAGATATTGCAGCGTTTTTTTTTTTTTTGCAAAGGAAGGTAGTATATCCACAGTTCTAGGATCCACATCGACGCGATATATCGATATCTAAAGCTGAACAAATTTGCTGTCACAAACTGTCGCATAAAACCGCATATACCACGAATGTTTAATTCACTTAGTGTATACAAAATCTGACAGATATTTACTTGAAATAAATTATGATACTGACAATCAGACAAATTGGCGAATACTTCGGTACAAATAAAAGAAATCTACGTCAATAAATTCAAGTGAAACAAAATAAATTATTCTTTCTCATTTCCCACATAAGAAGAAGAATGCAAGCAAGATTGTGCATTATTGTTAATTTTTAGCAATTCCTGATATTGCAGAAAGCTTATAATTGCGAAATTACATAAGAATTGTACGAGATTATAAATGAGTTTCGTTGTGTGACACTTTGGGAGGCACAACAACAGCCGGACCGACCGACCGACCAATGCAATCATCCAACAACGCCCACATGACTGAGCAGGATGCAAAAAGTGCGCACAAATGATATATACCATGGGATTTGTTTTGGTTTCCCTATGCGGATGATGCGTTGTTCATCATGCGTGGGAGTTGGGTCTGACAAACTTGCGCTAAAAGTCAGGCAAGTGTAAAAAGTCATAAACAATAAGATAAAAATTTTTTTTTGCCCTTCCGAATTTTTAACACATGCCTGAGTTTTTTGTTCTCTTCTTTTTATTTTTATTTCATTTTTTTGCACGCTTTCATTGACATTCAAGTGCCGTCCGAAGTTGTGCAGGGATTAAAAAACAAAGTCTGTCAGTTTTTAAGCCAAAGTGCCAAAAGAAATACAATGTAATTGTACAATGTGAAAAGTATAAAAACTTTTGACACAGCTTTTGGGATTCTTCAAGTGTTAAGGTCAGACTACACGAAATACCAATAATACCCCAATGACCACAAAAATGTGCACATTTTCAATTGAAAAAAATTCATGTTTAAATCGAAATATTCAAATAATACAATTTGGTTGATTCACGCTACGTGCTCCCAATCCGAAAACAGTCTCGTTTCAAAGTTTAACAAAAAAAAAAAAAAATAAAGCTGGCAGTTATCAACTTGAGCGGGCCTTTTTGCCTTAATGATAATAAGCCAACTTAGCCTACTAACCGGCTTTAATTTTTATGTTTTGTGCCATAATCAGCTGTTGATAACATAACAAAACAAGCGCCAAAAGTCAATAAACAATAAGTTGAGTGGGGCAAAATATAAAGTTTCAATTGTAACGCACCGGAAATACACTGCAGTTGACTGTACTTAAAAATAAATTCCAACACTGAGCTTGACTATTTTTTGATATTAATGAACGAGCTTAATACGTGCACTGAGAGAAATAAGTACAAAGTTTTAGTTGGATAATGTCTGAGGGAGAGTTATTCGTAGCAATTTTGTCTGAATGGATCCAGCCGGTTGGTTTCCGTTTCAGGAAGCAGCTTCAGCTTTTGTCAAACTAAACTACACGTATTTTTTATGCACTTTGAATATTTTTGAAGAGCTTCTCTTAATTCCATCATATATCACTAGCACTTTCTCGAAATCAACAAACTACACAGATTTTATCTTTTGAATTCTATAAAAGTTCTATTCGATATGGGTACTTCTCTTAATTTTATCATAGACCACTACCACTTTCTTGAAATCAACAACCACATAGCTTTCATTATTTTATTTCTATAGAAATTCCAATTGATTTATGTTCTTCTATTCAACTAACTCGAAATCAGCAAATATAGAAATCTATAGAAATTCTTCTCTGGACTTCATCATAGGGCACTATAACTTTCTTGAAATTACTCCGATTTATTAATTCCGATTCTATAAATGTTCTAAACGATTTATGTGTCAGAGACTTTTGAGAAAAAATTATACTGTTTTTTACGAAAATCAATATATATGTACGAAAACGTCTGTTGAGGATTGAGCAAATCTCCGTTTTTGTCAGGGCTTATTTCCACTTTTTTTTATTATTTTAGATCAACAAAAGCGTTCTAAGGATTCCAAATATTTATTTTACCTTTTCATATATTTATTTCAATTTACGAAAATCGAAATTTTTAGATATATACTTATATATATATACTTTTAGTGGATGGATTAAGTACAGCAGTATCAAAGTGTTCTAATAAATCTTGGTTTTTATCTGTGTTTATGTAACGCATAATTATATTTAAAGACTAATAAAGGTTCTTAAGATTCCAATTATATATTAAGTTACATATTTATACCCAGTAATACGTGATATAAATGATAGTTTAAGCATGTGCAAGCCGTAAAAGTAATAAGGATTCTCCTAAAAGTTACCTTGAGTATGATCAGGATGACTTGAGAAGCTGTTTGATATATGTCTGAATATTATTTCGTAGGAAATGTTGGAAGCACGAAAGCTTCCTAAAGTATTAGGCTGACCCTGACTTGACAACTTTTCCGGCTGACCGTCTATATGAGCAATATCCATTATCTATTAACAACAGACTTGCACTATGAGGGGCTGAAAATTTGTCAGGGATATATCAGATAGGGTGTTTTTGCACCACCTAAAAAATAATCAAAAGGCCTTCAATGAATGTTCGTCTCTCCGACTCATCGTCTGTGCGTCTGTATCTTAACGAGAGAAAGAGCGAGAGCACCATCTTTTTAGAAAAAAATTTCTTGCTATTTGGACGTTTTTTGATGTCGTATATATACCTATATATAGAGGGTGTTTTGTAGTACCTCAAAAAGAAGTAAAAAGTTTTTAATATTAATAATAATTCGCTTGGTATTATAACCAAACTTGGTATACAATGGTTTTTGATCTGCCCTAAGCACTATGTCAAATTTGACCAAATCGCTTAATTATACCATATAACTCCCAAAAAGCGAAATCGGTTGAGTATTTCGATTACACTAGATTCAGTGTATTTCGATAATTTTTCAAGTTATTTGGTCTATGGCAGCGTGTAAGTCTCTTCGATCACGTTGTGTGGTGAAAGCCGGTTGAAATTTTCACAAAATCGGTTGAAATTTTGGCAAAATTGGTTGAAATTTTCGATTTCACCCTAGATTCATAGCGCTGCTTATGAAAGCATTTAAGTCACTTCGATAACTTTGTTTAGTGAAAACCGGCTGACTATATATAAATATTTACTATTTTTCAAATCGCATAAATTCTTTTTTCGCAAAATTTGTTGTTTTCCCTTTGTTTTAAAATATATATCTTCCAATTTACTTTTAAAACCCGTTGAAGCCTTATTGATATTATATTTTCTGTACTTATTGGTTTCCTTGTTCGAAAAATCAAGGTCCTAGAACTAAAGTTATACTTCTATGCCATCTGCTGACACAAGAGATCTTACTTTTCAATCAAAGTGGAATGAATAATAAAACTCCAATCAAACTAAATCAATATATTTACAATGTAGGTTCTTTTTACACTGAGTATGTATCGTAATCTTTTCAACGTTATATTTTCAATACATGCCTTTTTTCCACTAAAAAATCACATGAATAACTCGAGACGACAATTTGGGAAGATTACAGTCTCGGAAGACGCAGCAGTTATTTAAAGATTTCGCAGGTGTTCCAAGCTAATGACGAGAAGTGTAACGAATTTCAAAGCTACGGTAGATGACTGTAATCAGCTCATTGAATGCACGCGGTAACTTTATAATAAATGTAAATTTTTACTAAAAAAGATATAATATTTATGGGCCTAACTAATGTCTTAAATTTATTTTCTAACATAACCAACCATAAGCTCTTGCAGTTTTGTGCAATTTTTCACTCGCACGACGTTTCATTAGAAACTTTTCTTATCTTAGCTTCATTATCTTTGTTTTCGCAGAAGATTTGCGCTGCTTTAAAGTAAAGATGCTGTTAGTTTGCGAAAGCTAAAACAATTTTCCAGGAAATTCTAATAAAGCTTGTCTATATATCATAAATATATCGTATATTGTTTAAATTATTTAACTGGGTATTGTGTAGAAACACATGTTGACAGCCTGCAAGACAAGACAAGTTTGCTTTCTACCAATTAAGTTTATTAGTTTGTAGAAGCCTTCAAGTTTCCTCCGATTGACTTAAGTTTGCAAAGAATTCTGAGCAAGCTTACAAATGTTCAAAATAAACAAACTTAATAAAATAAACAAAATAATTCCAAAGTGAAGCCGTTGAAGCCGTTGGTTTTGCCAAAGTATGCGCTCAACGCCGCACGAACTCAACAGATTTCTGCCAAAATTGAAAGCACATATATGACTTTATTACTCATCGTATATATATATATATATATATATATATACAGAAACCCACTGACATATAGACTTGTAATATTATGTGAAGTGTGTATACACAGGAAAATGGCCACAAATTGGCCAAGTGTTTTCCACGAAAAAATACTATGGAATGTATAAGAAGTAGCTTTGAAATTTTTCGCTGACTAAGAACACGTCTGCCTGAGGTGCCCACATATGAATGAAAATTGTGAAAAACAAAACTAAAGTCAAGTTAAGGAGAGTCAGAGTGCATATCGCTGCTGCCAAAATAATATAGAAAACTCGTCCGAAACGAAAAAACACTTGAGAAAAATATGAAAATATGTTTTAGCCTAATTGAATGTGTGCCTGCGGCTAGGTAAATGTTTGCAAACCAAATACTTGAGTTGCATTCGAAAATGTATTAGCCCAAATTGTGCAAGCCCCAGCCCTGGCCACCGCCACGCACTGAATTTAGTTTATAAAATGAGTTGAACCCGATGGTTTTTCGCATTCTTAATTAGCCAAAAATGCAAACAAACTGTTTTTGATTATTTTTAGTTCATTTTGCTATTAAAACGAACCAATGCCAAATGGCACACATGACGTATGCGTAATGTGCCTGAGCTAAGAGCCTCAAACATTATTTTCCTTGACATTTTTGAGTTATATGGATTCCATGTGAAGCATCTATGAAAATTACAAAACTTGAACTAATCGTGCGAGGGTTGGCATTACTGTTTGTGAAAGTAAAACATGGCAGTAAGCATATTTTGTTTGAAAATTATGCCTGAGATATTTTGGTACGATACAAATGGTATTTCATCTTAAAAGCGACCAAAAATGCGTTTATTGTTAACGATTGGTTACAAATTAATTGAAGTTCCAATTTCAAATCCAACCGACTTTGCAGTCTAGTAATTTATTCTCGACTAATCTATTTCGGGTATATCCACTTTATTATGGATTTTAAGAGAAGCATAGAAGAATAGATTAGAAAACAAACTATAAACAGGTAACTTGGAGTCTATTTAATAAGTTTCTTTTTAAATTAAAGAAACTTGCAAGAATATTCCCAAGCAGTGAGCCTACAAACTATATACGCTTGATTTTCAATTAATATAAAATCTTTCCAAACACTTTAAAAACTGTCAATTTTTAGTTGTCAGCAGCTTAATTTTGAATAGCATGTTGAACATGAAGGGAAAACTCAATGTTTTCTTCTTTGCAACAAAGTTGCTTTGCGTCACTCATAGTTCAAAATCGCTTTGCATATCCTACGAATACCTAATCCTTAAACATAATTAGCCACCCTCGCTTATTAACTAGCTACATATGTTGGCATTTATTTTTTTTATGACTTTACGGTTTGTTTACAAATTGGCGACATAAAAAACTATTAAGTGAAATATTTTCATTTTTCCGTAAGAGAACAACCTACCGAAGCATCGAAATTAAAAATAAACGCAAAAATGTTGAACCAAAAATAAAAAAAACGCGAAAAGTAGAAATAGAATGAAATGCATTTATCTGCTGAGACGGTGGAAAATTGTGAAAAACTGTGTCGCTGTGTCAACTGAGTGTGGACTGCGCAGTCGACGGCGATGCTGGCGTCTGTGTCTGCCACAGTTTTTCCCAGACGCATGCCACACGCACAACCAACAAAGCAAAAAGTCAAATAAAATACAAATTAGTCACGAAAGGTGTGCGACAGAGGAATACCCTGCACTCGGATGCGATAAGAGCGGTGACATCTAATGTGGCAAAGCTTTTGGAAAACTGTCGTGATTCATCAAAATTTGGCAAGGGAACTTAAGTAACGAGAAGATTTTTGAGAGGATGATATTAGTTTTGGAAAAGTTTTTGATGATCATGGTTTGGAAAGAGAATATTTTAAAGGCTCGAACTTTGTTTGGTATAAAATATGATATTACGTTTGGTAAAGATTTTTGGATATTGTATTAAGTAACGTCATTTGGGGAAAAAGAGAAAAATTGGATTTTGGATTAAAGGCCATCAAAATTTTGCTACCTTTTTTTTCTGTTCCTCAACCGAGAACTTGGTTTGTCAAAAAGGATGATATTAGAATTGACAAAGTTTTTTTTTGGATACTGTATTGAGGAGCGACATTTGGGAAAAAGAGAGAAACTGGATATTGATTCTAAGGCCCTCAAAATTTGCCTTTTTTTCTGTTCCTCAACAGAGAACTTGGTTTGTCAAATAGGATGGTGTTAGATTTGACAAAGTTTTTTTTTTTGGATACTTTATTGAGAAGCGACATTTGGCAAAAAGAGAAAAGTTGAATTTTGGTTCTAAGGCCCTCAAAATTTTGCTACTTTGTTTTTTCTGTGAAATTGGCTTGTCAAAAAGGATGATATTATGAGTTTTTTAAAATTATGAGTTTTTTTTAAATCGTGTTTTAGGGAAAAAGATATTTTGGAAATTATTCTTCTAGTTCTAAGACCCTTGGGGCAAAAAATTCAGCTTGTTGCTTTTTCTTGAACTTAAGTTTCTGAAAAAGTATAGAAATCTAGATTTTTTTGTGTTCCGGAATATTGTAACCTAAATTTAATTTGGTAAATAGTATGATTTTACATTTGGCTAAGTTTCGTTTGCTATGTTTTTGGGAACAAAATTAATAAAACGAATCTTGTAGTTATTTCTTGAATTTAACTTGATAAAAAAGTTGATCTACACAAAAATTCAGCTGTCTTCTATTGCTGAACTTCTAACTTAAGTTAATAGAAATGTTATTTTTACTATATAATTAAGATCTTTTCAAGCCCGAAATTTAAGAAAGTTTCGGAAAAAAGTTTTATGATGGTTTCAGCTCAAATGACTATTTCATGTCGTTTTTCGGAATGTCCAAAAGAATGTTAGCAGAAGTGTTTCAGAATTGTATTCTAGTTATTTCCACAAAGTATTATGCGAAATATCTTAGAAAACTGGAAAAAAACTAAACATAAGAGTTTTCTTCTGCTTCAATACAGCGATTTGCTAAATAGGCATTTCATATTAGTATTTCATGTCATATTTCGGAACATCCTAGAGAATGACGCCTTAGTTTCGGCAACGTGTGCGTATGTCTTGAATGGTTAAAATATTAAAGTTGAAACTTACTTTTATTTTTTTTATTCCCACTTTATTATAAAGAATTACTGAGATTATCTCTCTTGTAGCCTCACAACTAAGAAGTTATAATTATGTCGATTAAATGTTTGTATTTACAAAGCTACTAATGAAGAAAAAAGCAAAGAAAATATGTACCGCATTTACTTTATCTACTTTATTTAATTTCTTTAATTGCTTTATTTTATAGCCAATCTAAATCTTCACAATAATGCCTAAGCTGCCGCCTTAAGATCTAGCTGTATTTTCCAAAAATATTTCAAGTTTCTACAAAAACCATAAATACTCAGATCCCTTTGCCTTAGAAGTGTATAACAAGCTATGTTGCCGCAAAAAAAAAATAAACATTTAAATGATTTAAATGTTGAAAAATGTCAGCTGCTTAAAAATAAACATTTTATGGGCTTTTATCGACTTACAAAAAAAGCGTTGCATACTAAATAATATTAACATAAATTACAAACAACAAATACCTGAAAATGTTGTACGTATACGTAATATTTCTTTTTCTTTTTCGTTCACACAAAATGTATATTTATTTATTTTTATAATTTTCAACTTTGATCAACTTTTTGCTAATTTTGTATTTAACACACTTTGGCACTTAGGCTCGCGTTTGTTTTTCTTTTTTCTTTACTTTTCCTTTATTTTGCCACAAACTTTTCACACGCACATCAAGCGAAAAAAACTCAGCTACTTCAAACACTTTGAGGAGGAGGCGACGCGATTTTCCATTTAATAAATTTTCACACAATAATTAATTCACGCGCTCGTCTTGGACGCTGCGTGCGCTTCGTCGAGCTTGCGGTTCTGCTTTGAAACGTCAACTCAACCGTTTCATGCCAGCCAGCCCCAGAGAGCTCAAAAGCGCCAAAACAGCTCAAAAGCTGTGGGGATGAGAGAGAGAGAGAGAGACAGTGAGCGTATTGTTGTTGATCGTGAGCGCATTTTGAGTGATATTGAGTGGGAAGCACTCAATGCTGCACGATTGTGAGCGTAAAGCATGCATAAATTGAGCAAGTTTCGTGCATATTGCACTCAAGTTTTGTGGAAGAAACCATCGGGTAAGAATCATCAAAGAATCGAGGATTTCTACTTAATAAAGGAAACATCAAGTGTGAAAATGGATCATGGGGAATCATGCGGATAAGTAGAAACATTTGTTTCTGAAAAATATAAATGAAGACAATTTTTCTGTTGGTTTCATTCCAAAAAACATTTATTTGGTGCAGCCGAATATGTTTCTCTGCCAGGGCACATTGAATAGCTTGTTTTGCATATCCATTCGGGTGCTCATAGGGACTCTGAAGATGATATGACAGGTCAACATACACAGATGCAGCTATAACCATTTAACGATTGCTTACATCATTTTAAAATATTTTAACAAAAAAAATTGATTGCTAAAGCACTTAAGTTCGTGTAATCCCTATGGTTGGTCAAAATCACCAGCTATTCGATTTGAGTCTTACGGGGTATAATGATTGCACTGTCTTGTTGGAACCAAAAGATATTCAAACCACTTCCCGAAAAATTGGCAGCACAAAATCTGTTATCATTGCTCGATAACGCTCGCTATTGACCGACTGTCGTTGCTCCATCAACGTCTTCCAAAAAATAGCGACCGATGATCATATCCACACCTCGGTCACTTTTTGATCGCATGAATCAATTAAAGAGATTCTCACTTCACGTAAAACGTGCATCATCTGATAAGATGATTTTTTACCAATAGCCGAGTTCGTTCTTAGTCTTTTTGATGATCCATTTGGCAGAATTAACACGACGCTGATAGTCAGCTGGGCTGAGTTTGTGTGTCATTTGGATTTTATATGGGAACATCTTCAAATCGACATGAATTATGCGACGACGTGTGGTTCGAGCGATGCCGAACTGCTGGGAACAACGATTACTCGATGTTCGCGACTCACTGTGCTCAACACTGGTTCGTAAGTTCCTCAATATTTTGCGAAACGCCCTGTACTTTATTAAAATTCACAAATTTTGCGTAGAAACATCGTATAGTGTTATCTCCTAGCTAACTTTATTTTTTGCACGAAACGCAGATTTCGGATTTCGGAGCCTACTGTCTTAGAGACGAGTACGTAACCAGTACCAAGGTCCACAAAGTTCTATTTAGAAATATTATTAAAATGCAATGTACTTGTTTGCAGGTGGCCACATGACCGCAAACATCTGCAACATATTTAAAATTTAAATTTTACCCGTTAAATACGTTTTAAAAATTATTCCCTTCGTTGTATACGTTCCTTCTTTATAATTCAAATACGACTTATTTTTATAAAATATATTTTCTATATCATATCATAATTTCTTTAGAAAACATATAAACAAAATCATATTTCGTTAAAAAATATAAGGTGCATGATAAACAATATAAGGAATGCAACGAGTATTCCAGCTTAAGTCAACATGAACCACTTACCCACTCACTCTTGAACAGAAGAGATAAATTTCCACTCATGGCGCATTGAGTTTCTCACTCAATGTCGTCAAGATCAAAAGCGCATAATAAATTCATTGCAAATGAGTGCGCCCCGCCGCTTGGCGCTCAATTACTTCTACTCTTCGACTCACTAATTCACTCACATTCACTCGCAACCATGAGTGTTTGCATATTTTTGCGCATTATTTTTACCTTGACGCTGCGCTGCACAGTGGTCGAGAAACATAATCAGTCTCAAACAAGTTTCCTGTGTTTAAAGCTGTGCAAAAAAGGAGCAAAATATATGTGTAGATGGCGCCAGCCATAACAACATACAAAAAATTTAATACAGGTGAGACGCTGCACGACAGTCAAATACCCTGCACCGCTTTGCTGTAAAAAGTATCTATATTTCTGCACATTTTTTCAAAGAATCGTCCATTAGAATTTTTTTTGTTTCGTGATAAAAAGTGTATAGCTATAAATTCATTAAGTTTTAACGAAGTTTTTGAAGGGAAATGAAACATAACTGTCAAATGCATAAAAAGAAGGAAGAATTCGGAATGGGAATAAGCCATTTTTTTTTTAAATTTAAATCACTTTACTAAATAGATACAATGTAATCAGTTTGCTGAGGTTGGTAGTACTACGATTTGTGTGAACACTATTAGGTTATCTCGAATATACTAAAAAAGCAGACACACATACGGACAAAGAGAATTTAACATTTATGATAAATTTTGTTAAGTTCTCTTTGATTTAACGCTACCCGAGATGATGATAAGTGATTTTAGTATACAGAACTTGCGATTCCGGACGCTTTCTTCTTGGTGTTGCATATACCGAATCAGAAAATATTGCTCGGGTTCAACCTTTTATATTATATTTTAATTTTCCACGTGCAGCTGATTATTGTACAAATAATGATTGTTATTGATTAAAGCTCAATTTTCAAAAATGCGCGCAGCGACGGATTTCGGATATTTTTTTTCAGTTATGTTTTTGTACATTATTCGTTTTATTTTCAATTTTGATTTAAAGATTATTTTTCAATTCTCGCTTAAGCAGTAATACGCCGTATTTATTTATTGCTAATAGAATTTATTGTAACTTAAGACATTCAAAAGTTGACTTCATTAAAATCTCATAACCACTTGTGATTCGATCGAGTGTCGACAGATATAATGTTTTTGAGACGATTTACCTGTGACAAGACTTTCCAACTGGCAAAACTTTTCAACGGCATGTGGTTGGCTTCTACAAGTTAATGAAGAAAATATATCTGAGTATTTTAGCAGCTGCAACGCATATTTCGCCCACTGTGCGCTGCTCTCATGCTGCATTTTTACAGTTTTGGCAGAGTTATTAATCGAGAGCACGCGGCGGCTATTTTGTGGCACATTCAACATTCAACATTGGCAACAAGACAACAAGACAGCTTTGACTTTGGCGCCATGCAACAGATGTAGCCGCTGTTACTCGGATGTTATGCTATGCAACAAATAGCACATCTGCCATGCAACAAATCAAGCAGAAACGCTGCGCCACAGTGGTCGAAAAATTAGTCATACTTTCTAATCAACTTTTTCGCTTTGGAATAATTGATATTATTAAAGATTTATCGATATTCCTTAAAAAAAAAACTAAGAATTCCATATTTTCTACATACGTTATTTTTCCAGTGACGACTTGTAAACTTTTAAGCTCACTAGAGTTGAACACTCAACGATCAATGATTTTAGAAAAAAATATATATTATTATATTAGTATTATTATATATTATATTAAATATTATAATATATTATATTAAATATTATATTAATATTTTATTGAATGGAACAGCAAATAGAGCCTTTGCGCTTTTCTTGTCCCCTAAAGGGAGCTTGATTTTTTTATTTATTTGAAGTTAAATAGCTCGATAAATTTTTTTGTTTGCAATTTCTGCGGAAACGTAGGAATACGAAAACATTTTCGAAATCTTAGTATTCCTTGTGTGTTTGGCTCCTAAAACTTGGTCGCCAAAATATTTTGATAATATTGACAAACTTAAGGTCTAAGCTGTGGTCGCTGTAGAATTATGTTTAAAATATTCTGTATAAATTTAGTTTTAAAATTATTTTCCTTGACCATGTTGTCAAAGCTCCAAAGGCTTATATTGATTAATAGCTTTTTAAAGAGTACAGGCACTCCTACAATGTACAGTTGAGTCCGAAAGCGGTGACTTTGATTTGGAAGTTTATTCTGCTTGGTTGCTCTGGCAGGCAACAGAATAACGACCATTAATTTTTAGCCGGGATTTAGGATTTGTGAATTTCTTAGTCAAATTCGTCTATTTGCTAGCTGTGCCAGTGCTAGGCTAATACTCGGCAAGCCATTGCTGATGCGGGAAATCGTACAATCTATCCTCGGTTTAAGAGGTTACGCCAAAAAAATTTACATTTTTAGCATTGGCTTCCAGTTTTCTTTAAGTTTTAAATGAGTTGTCAATTTTGCATTTAATTTTGCACTTGCTCATTTCGCTCACCAACCCATACTAACGATTGCATCGGGACCATCCATTTTCGAAAGTAAGAGCGTTACAATGTTGACACTTTTCCTTCATATTCTCTATATCCAAATATTCTACTTATTTTATGCTTCACACAATCCTAACATTAACTTCTGTTTTTTGGATTTTAGATTTTTGTACGAATCCAATGCACGCTTCCTCTTTTAGTAAATTTGTTCTCTCTTCAATTGTGTAACTCTAGACTTTTTCATAAGTTGATTTTTGTCTTAATTTCCCACCCAAGAATTTTTTTTTTTTAGTTTTCCTTTTCCTTTATTTTAGTTTTCTCCTGATTTTTAATTTTAAGTATAATGTATAACTTTTCGTCCTTCTTCAGAAATATTCGACTTTTTTGGACCCATTATAAATATTTCAAGTATATCTTAAAAACTTTTTTATCTACTTGAGGGAGTTAGATTCGCAATTTGTAGCATTTAGTATGGGTGGAATCACAGAATCCCTCAAAAAATAAGAAAATTACGTAAATAAACTTTGGGAAGAGCTGAACTTTGGAAGCATAATAATATTAGAAGACGATACTAATGAACAAGGGGTAAGCCGGAGTTCGGCACAGTGCAATAAGTCAACGATTTCATTCCATAAAAGGTAACCCGAAGTTTAACAGTAGAAAACGCATAACTCACATTTTGTTTCTAATTTCTATGAAATTGATTGCAAGATTTCTATACGGATTGAAGATGCTTATATTCTTTGTTGTCGTTCAATGGGTCACATTAATAGTACAAAAGTTCAGTATTTCATCTCAAATATTAAAACACTTCAAACTTTGGAAAAAGTTTAAAAATTGTCAGCTTTCGTTTGTATTATGCAAAGTGTGTGCAGTGACAAGTACCCCTCTTGAGAAATTGCTTAATATTTTATTTCATTTCGTAGCAAAAGTGAACTTTACCAACATATCAAATATATCCCAAACTTACTACTTGTGGTAAGTGGCTGGCTGGCAGCATGTGGCAAGAATACGTGTGAAAGCAACTCTTGTTCCCCAAATGAGTCCAACACCTACTACAAGTTGGCCTAATCTGCATATACTACTCAGATACTCGTAGTAAATATATGTACATGTTTGGCTCCATCTGAGGCCTGTCCAACGATGCGTCAGAGCGCATATTTTAAGTGTATGGCTATGATATGAGTGAGGCGGCGCACAGCGTAAACGGAGTCCAGACCCAACCCGACCAGACCAGACAACGCCGCCACTCAAGCGTTGAGACCCGCACACATGGGTGGGTAGTCGTAGTACTATGCGATACGATACGACACATAGAATATTCCTGGAATGCCAAGAATGACTTGTGCGCGGCGAGTGTGTGCCACAAGATTGCCCAGCTCATCATGCTCGTCATTGATATTCATTCAGAGAGTTTCCTTCAAAGGGGCTAGTCAAGTGACGTAGTAAACGCCTGCTACAGATTGTGGGCAGGCGGCAGGCGCTGGAAGCTATAAGGAAAGCTGAGACAGCTGTCAGCGGGCACATCGTCTCATGGCAATTGCGACAATTTTTCTGTCTGCGTCATCATTTGTTATGGTTTGTTGATATGCT
Organism: Chymomyza procnemis; assembly: GCA_035046065.1. Taxonomy (NCBI): domain Eukaryota; kingdom Metazoa; phylum Arthropoda; class Insecta; order Diptera; family Drosophilidae; genus Chymomyza; species Chymomyza procnemis. The sequence goes on from JAWNOJ010000026.1 coordinate 5,824,144, forward strand.
CTTTTTGTTTATAATAAATTTGTATGCCCGTACATCTCGTTGTATGTATGGTCTCTCGCCAGATGTCTGTCTCGATCATGTGTGGCATGGTAAATGATATATGAGAGCGTTATTCAAGGCACTCAAAAGGGCAATGATTAAGCAACAGTGACATGCGGCTTGAGTTATCCACAGAATTATGACGTAATTAGTGCGCTCAGCTAAAGAGCTTGAAATAGATTGCGTATTAATAATAATTATGAGATAATTTATTTATAGTTCGCTTGACTAAGTGAACTTATTAGTGACATATATACAGTTTGTCAAGAAAGTGTTTGCACATTGAAAAAAATTTGTATTTTTGAATTTCAATATAAATATAAAAGCTTTTTGTTTAAATTCATTCGTTTATATGTTTTTTATTAATTTGTTAAAAATTAATTACAAAATTATGTACACTTAATGACCTTGCCGCAGTGGAGCCAGTTACTACAATTAAACGCCATAAGCTTAGGATCATTGTCTTGATAAAATTTGAAATCAAGCTTATTCTTGCTATAAAAGCCAAATTTTTAGGGGCTCTTTGTTAATTTCAATTCAAAATCTAAATATTGTGCTACTTCATGGTATTTTCTAAAAATTCCGAATCTCCAACTTCTTCCGCTCGATTTGTACCTCCAAATAATAGCTCTCGGTATGATGTTGCGGTATTCCACTGAATTTAGCGCCATTCGCCACACCCTGTTGGGCACATCGTTGGTTTCATAACAGAAAATAATGTGTTCCCAGTAATCTACTGGCTCATTTTGCATCCTAGTAGCAAAAGTAAACCGCTTTTCAATATTGATTGCTGAAAGCATCGGTTTGCTTTGTGTTACTAGTCAGTGGGACTTATGTCACAGTTTCGAGTGACACATCGAGATCACACGCTTCCTTAACCTATCTAGCAACTGCTCTTAAAAAAATTTGGGTATTTTTATCTACGTATACGAACAAGTTTTCCCCAAAAAAAACAATGTATTCGTGGAAATTCGCAAGAGTTTTTATATATGTGATATGGTATCAACATATTTTATACTAAAATGCAAATTGTGCAAAATTTTCAAACGGAAGTCAACCCAAAACCAACATCACATAATAAAATTCTGCTTCTTTCTTTATTTGGCATTTATCCAACGAATTAATAAACACAAAACGTGCGCAAGAAGATTGTCGTAGAATCTGCAGAAAAATAAGAACAGGCCGTATATAAATTATGGTAGAGGTACTACAGTTGGTGCTCGATTTGGAGAACGATTTGTAGAGAAGCTGGTAAAATTGTTATGCCATCGAAAGATTTAAGTGAAAATCATTGATTTATCGTTAAGCAAAATCGTTATAATAAGCTTTACAGATTTATCATCTATACCATCGATGGATTTTAGTAGAATGCATTGGCCTATCGATATATCGCAGTGCAAAATCGATATAATGTGCTGTACAAAATTGATGTTTATCGAGAGTGGAACGATTTATAAAGCAGCTGTTAATATTGTAATGAAATCGAAAGTTTTAGATGAAAACATTGATGTATCGGCATATTGCAGTGTTAATAAGTATAATCGATATAATGTTATCTACAGCATTGCTGTTTTTCAAGCAGGGAAACGATTTATAGAGAAGCTAGTATATTTATAATGTTTAAAGTGCAAAATATTGACTTATCGAGCACCATTATTAATATTGTTATAATGTCTGCAATTTTCAACATGGAATTATTTGCTGATGTTGATTTACACGTTAGTTTCCTTGGTAATCATACTAGCTTTCATTAGTTTCTTTCCTTCGAATCGTTCATTGAATTCAACACTTCTTCAATTCTAACGCATCTTAGCCAGACACCATGAGCAGTCTTGACCAATCCCATATCACTGTTTTCTATTGAGTCAACGGCGCTCTTCGGGCTTTTTCTATAATTATATTTTAACATGAAATCTTTCATACTTTTTTCTTAGTTCTTAAGCACGAAGAGGCTCTTCAATCTAAAACTACCAAAAGCTGAAAATAATAAGTTGACAGGCTTGACTTCTGCGCACTATATTACAGTCAGAAACTGATAGGCAGGCGCGCAAAGCTGAACATTAGACTTAACTGCTGATTAGCCCAATATGGACCCTACTGCAACTTCCTCCACCCGCAGAGTCAAAGTTTACTTCAATTTACTTTAGCTCATTACAACCCGTTTTCGGGTGACACTCGACCTCACTAGCTCTCGTCAGGCGCCCCTGCTTTGCGTGCTTCGTCACCAGTTGCTGACTTCAAAAGAAGATTTCATCAACTTTGCTCCATGCATTTGAGCTTCGGTCGTCCCCTTTCGTACTTCTTCGTCGGTATTCGCAACGAAAACTTTTTCCTACCGCGTCTTTATTCATACAAATAATTCAATCATTCCATTATTCAAATAATTCAATAACATCTCCAAAATAAGACCTTGAAAATGGTGTCCGGCACCCACCCAATCTATGACTACGCGACTATTCCCAAACAATTTTGTGTTCCCTAGGTGTAAGAAGTAAAAACGAAAGTTAGCTAGAGAGTCTGCAGAACCACCCCAATGTACTGGCAATCAACCTGCTGAACAACAGCCAAACCACAAAAAGACTTAGAAGAACACACTTCTTGAGATTTCTATGAAATAGGCATACAAATTCTAGAAACCCAATCCCTACACGAAAACAATGATAGATAAATAAAGAAATTTGAGATAAAATGTAGAAAAATGGTTCTTACTACCTAAAAAAAAGTTCGAAATAAATGTCCCATCTAAAGGTTAAGTTCTTGACGTCTTATATCAGAGAACGGTGCACTTGTACTTCAAGAAGTAAATATATAGTAACATAAATACTTTCTTAAGTTTTCACATCTTAACTCAGAGAATGGTGACACTTTACTTTACAAATTAAAGATAAAGTGGTTTTTCGAAGAGATCTCTATTTCATCAACTTTGCGATTGCAGTATAGATTATATATGAAGCGTAACTACTGTTAGTAAGCATCAGCTGGTATAATAAGAGGATAGTTTAGGGATTGTGGGTTTTTTTTTTACGGAAATGCGGAACCAAGCTGAATCCGTATGTCAGTGCAGCACCGCCGCTTCATCTTTCAACGTCGGTTTTCGCATTGAATATTTTCTTTGCTGACATGATGTGACTGTGTTGAACAACACATTCAAAATATGACCTTGAGAATGGACTCGGAGTTAAGTTTTTTTTGGGAATGTGGAACTAAGCAATACGTATATCAGCACAGCTTGGGAAATAGAACTAACATTATGCAAATTTTTGGTATTTTGTAATATTTTTTTTTTTTGTTTTTTTCCTTATTATTCCGCTTGGAAACTTAGGGCCTCTACAAGAGCCTTCCATCGAACCCTATTTTGCGCCGTCTGTTTAGCTCTGTCCCATGTTGTGTTCGCCTGGGTCAGTTCTTTGGAGGATGGATCTTCTCCAGGTCGCCTTGGGTCTGCCGATCTGCAGTTTCTCCATATCTTCCTCGAACTGTGCTAATCTTGATTGTTCCTTAAGGGTTCTAACGTTGCATTGTCCTATTCGTGACCGTTTTGAAATGCCTTTGGTCGTAATATTAGGTTTTAAAATTATGTAGAAAAGGCTGCGAATAATTTGATTATATAGTATTTCGAAGGTATTTCAAGCGCCCATTACTTGTTAGTATCAGTTCTCAGCGATTTCGTTTAAGGGACATTGGAAATTAATTCAATTCAATTTAAACAAAAAATAAATTACAAAATTAAGATTTAAATTAAATCTCAAGGCCACTATGAGGCCACATTGGTAGTCTCTAGACCTTTGTTTCGATTGCCTTGACAAACTCGCTCTCGCTCCCAGCAGAACTCACTTAAAATTGCTCTACATCCTTTTAGTTATAATATGTTATCACAACTCCGTCTCTATCTTTCTGTTTTATTCATAAGCCACACAATGCTCAAGTAATTACTGCAAAAATCCTTTTCAACTGAGGATTTACTGTAAATTGATTTTCGCCAATTGTCGGCAAAAACTCAATCAGTTGCACCCCCGCTTGCACTTCTCAACCAAACGCCGCAACTCACTTTTTCTTTCAATCTTATCTTTTTCTCCTTGCAGTTCCAATTTACCAAGTTCCCAAGTGTGCTGAAGGCTGGACATTGCCATGGCGGAGTGGCCACCGCGCGTCTGGAGAATCAAAGCGCTTTACAAGATGCCGCCGGACTTGTTAGCGGTGCTGGAAATGATACGCATTGTTATTGCACCATTGAGCCCTACATTGATGCCAAGTTTAGCGTGCATATTCAAAAGATTGGCAACAACTACAAGGCATTTATGTAAGTGGTAACACACACACACACGCACACACACACACAATAATAATGCAACAATTCAGCCAGACGGTTGGCATTAAAGTTGAAAGCTTCGAGTGTGCTCAGGCAATTGACCTTGAGACCAGCTGTCAGCAACCAAGCGCCGTACTCCTCCTCTACATTGCAAATTGACAATTACCAAGTGCACTTTCTGTGGCAAAAAAAAACAAGCAAAGTTCATTGTTTGTTATTTTTTTTGGAGGGCAGCTCGGCAGCTTCACTGCACTTGCAACAGTTCAAAGCTCCCGGGCAACAGCATTGATTTGGCGGCAAATTTCCTGCCAGACAATTTATGAGTCTTTCACGCTTACTTACAGGCGCAAATCCATCACTGGCAATTGGAAGACCAATCAAGGCTCCGCCATGCTCGAGCAAATCACCTTAACCGAAAAGTACAAAAGTTGGGTGGATGAGGTAAGTACCGTTGCTGATAGCAGATTTGTACAAACTTTTGTGGAACCGTCTACTTTTTGTAGCCCCCGAGCCTTAAGCCAGTGTTGTTTCCCATTTATCAAAATGCTGCGAATCAAAATAGCTACGAAATCGACTTGAATTATTTTCGCGAGATTTTCTTGTTTGTTGTGCGGGGGCAATTCGTATGCTCTTTGGCAGGGTATGATGATTTAATGCATTAAAAATGAAGCAACAAAGAAAGCTTATTGAGATTTCTGTCAGACAACAATAAAGTTCTTACAGACGCGTATATTGGTAGCAAGCGGAAGAGACTATTATATTGCGACCATGATGTATGGATTAAGTAAAAAATATGAAATAATTTCAGCCAAGGTTACGTTGAAATTAACAAAACATCGGATATGGTAGCTTTTCAAAATCAGAGCTAAGCGTTTTAAATTGCATTTGAAAAAGATAGTATAATTAGTTAATAAAGAATTCTACTTTGTCTCTACTTTTTACAAAAGTTTTGAGAATTATTTTGTAACTATTGAAAATTTCGTTTTTACTGTTTTGGCGCTTGATATTTTTTGCTTTTGATTGAATGTCAGGATTCTATCTCTCACTAATATGAGGAAAGAACTGGGTCAGTAAAAAATGCAGTAGACATCTGATCAAGGTTTCGAAATATCGTAGATTTGCAACCGCTAGGAACACTAACACAAATCAATTAAAGCCCAAGAACCGTATTGGACTCTCTTACTCTTGTCAGCAGTAGAAGACAGTTTGGATATTGATATCTGATGCTGGTGATTCAATTCAGGCTTTAAATTTTTTGTAGAATTCGTCTGTTGCAGGTTTCGCAATATCGTATAATATCGCATCTTCCTACAAATGTGTCTAGGGTCTCTTTATGAAACTTTAACAACAACATGTTGAGGCCAAACTACCATATTTAGCTCTTTTAGTCATGTTCTCTAGAGAAGAAAGCTATAAATTTAATATATTTACTACATAAATCTTAAATAATGTCGAACTTGAATGAAATCTGAATGCTTAACTTTAATTTATGAATTTTGAAAATATTTAAAAACTCAATATGTGGCCCAGCATATGGTATCGTCAATAGGTAGTTAGAATTTTACATCATCTTTATATTTTTGTTGAGGATCTTCATTCCTTACAATACGTTTTTATTTGACGAAGTTTTGAACTTTTTGTTTCGCCAAATCTATAACATATATGGATTTCCATTTAGTGGTTTTGAAAGCAAGCACTAATATGCACTTCCTATTAGATTTTCAATGCAAATTGTATGCAATTATGTTTGAAATTTAATATCATGTTAGCTACCTGCTCGTGACTGCTTACTTTTCATTTTTTTCGAACTATTTCTGTGTCTTAACTCTAAGATGGGCGATTACCTTGAACCATAGTCTGTTAATGATCTTACTACAGAATCACAATTTTTTTCAGAGTTTGTACAATTATTTCCGCTTTAGCAAAAGTTAAACGGAAAACTTTCAATCAAAAATATAATGAACCGAGGAAAGTTTTACTTTACGAAGTTAACGTTAGCTAATCGGTTTCGCAGTTTTAACAAATTTTGAAAAAATAGTTGAAATAAATATTTTGGTAGTACGTCCAATTCAACTTCCTCAGTTTGTTTAAATTAAGAAATTGCTTAGAATAACTTGATTATTTCCACTGCCAAAAAATTAAGTTTTCTACATATTAAACTTCATTGGTTCTCATAGAACTTCCAGCAAACCTTTGACTTTTGGCATGGTAAAACGGCTTGGGCTGGAAACGCTGGAAACGAACTTTTATTAATGTTTATTTCAGCAATATTTGTGCTGCAAACATAATATTTTGCCCAATATTGTCTTCATAGAAAGAACGCTTGGAATTAGACTCAATTCTATATATATTCCCAAGTTTCCTATCTGGAACACAGACTAGACTAGGCGCAATTTACTTAAATTTAAATTTGTTTTTCTAGCAAAAAATCCATAAGCTACAGAGCAATTATAACCTTTGTCCATCACCAAGTACATCCCCGGAAGTATTTACGTTTTGAGTTCAACGCTAATGCAACTAGCCTGGTTAGAGCATTACGGCTTCGGAAAGCTATTTACAGACTTCCTTCCGTTTTTTTCTTTATTTTTTTTGGTCGGCATAAATATTGTTTATTATATTTAGCTCAAAGGCATTAAGACCGAACGTCAGTTAGAGACTGTCTCTCTAGCTTAACTGAAAGCTGCCAGCTAAGTAGAGCTTAACCTAAGCGGCGTTTAGTCTACCAACGCCCCGCTCTCCGCACTGACAGCGTCGGCGCACTTTGTTGTTTAATTAAAACTCATGAATATGTAAAATTGCATTGGAACAAACAGATTTAGCTTTTAAGTGCTCTTCGTGTGGGTGTCATGGCGTCGCCTAACTGTATTGTCTGTCAAAACGGTACCCATGCTGGTTGCCGTTTTAACGGTACCATTTGTCAAATAATTTTCATTACATGAAAATGCAATAAATTTTGATATTTAATCAAAGTTCATAAATCGTTAAGTAATCCGCGAACTCAACCTTCAATTGTTGGGCTCAAAGTAGTAGCTGCATGCGCAACTAGGCATTTATTTATTTCCATGAACTGACTCAGAATTCCAGCGCTCATATGTGCATAAATTAATTGCAATAATTTGCACATTTGCACTCCTGCCCCCTCGCACTCGACAGCAGCTTAGATAAGTATGCAGTCAACAATGCGGCACAGTTTGCGCTGTAAGGAAATCCAGAAGTTAAATAGAACCCCAAACACATTTATGACGTGACACCGGATAAGACTAACTCACTGCAAGTGGGTGGGCCACGACTGTTTCTGGTACTATTTATGACGAGACAGCGCATTCGTCGTATACAATTCTAAGTCAGCTCAACTGCTTCTAATCAAAACAAATTGTGTAATTAAAGCCATGAGCCACGTTCCCAGCAAGAAGCATGCTGACGACCAGACCAATGGAGACTACCATGAAATTGAAACCACATTTTTGTGTCAAGACAGATAGATTCCAAATTGAATCTCGTGTTTATGTTTGTTAGTTTTTAGTTGCTGGAAAGTAGCAGAGTGGCAGTTTCCAAGGCAAAGACTTTGTAGTAATCTTAAAGAGAAATGGCAGCATGGGTTTATCAAAAACCTTAAAAGATGAACCGATATGTTTTTTGACAAAATTGGAATCGAAATACTTATTCAGCAAAGAAAAAATCATGCGACTTCTATAAGTGGCCAATTCACAAAGTTGTTTTCGGATTCAGACTCGTTTAAACGATGAGATATAGTTTTATTTTCAAGGGTTAAAATCATCTTTTTAAGACGATATACTGTATCCCTTTCTTGGGGTATAATATAAAAAATATTCCAGCAGTAGACTATAAGCATCTTTCCAAGAGGAAATACGGGATACTGGGGTATAATACACAAAATATTCCTATATAAGGCTATTAGCATCTTCCAAAGAGGGAAATACTTTGGGACATACAGACTTGCGGTATAATATAAAAAATATTCCAGCATTAGACCTTTAGCATCTTCTTAAAAGAAAATACGGGATTCTGGAGTAAAATATTAAAACTATTCCTGTTTTAGGCCATGAAAATCTTACTAAAAGGAATATACTGAATCCCAGACTTGGGGTATAATACAAAAAATACACTAGACAGCATCTTCCTAAAAACAAATACTGTATTTCGAGTAAGTATGGGTATATCATATAAAGATTATAGGTGCAAAAGGGTTGCTAGTCCGCTGGATTTCCAATAAGAAATTTATAAGAAACATTTGTGACTCGCAAATGCTCCTATACCGTACAACCCTACTAGCTGAAAATATTAGGTCAATGGAAACTGGTTGAAGTCAAGGTGTTCAATCCCGATACTTAACGATTTTTTGCTGAAATTTCGGTAATTGGAAACTCATTTTTCATGAAGTAATTAAGAATCTTCGAATTATTGCTGCATTGAGATACATAATCTGACTTTCCAATCTTGACTCCCCAGCAAGACAAAGCCTTTTTAAGTACCACTTGCTAACCGTCTAACTTTCATTCAGGTCTCCGAGCTCTTTGGTGGCATGGAGGTATGCGGTGTATCGGTGGTAGTCTCCAAAGACGGTCGTGAGTATATCATCAGCGCATGTGACTCTACATTTGCGCTAATCGGCGATAGCCAAGAAGATGATCGACGGCAAATAGCTGACTTGGTATCGGGACGCATGCAGGTAAGTAAAATTCAATGTCAGATTTAACTTCCCAACTAAATAACTCTGCCTTACAGAACGTTTGCCGCCCCAGCATGGCTCAGACCGGGCCAGGCCGTATGGCCTCACGCAGCTCGGTGTCCTCGCGCGGCGAGAGCCCTACCGATGATGTGGCACCCACACCACCGTTGCCCGCTGGACCACGACCAGCACCCATGGGTGGTCCACCACCCATACCCGAACGCACCTCGCCCGCTGTGGGCTCTATTGGACGTTTGAGCAGTCGCAGCAGCATTTCGGAGCTGCCAGAGGAACCTTCCTCCTCAGTGCCCAGCACAGTGGGTGGTGTGCGTCGTGATTCGCAAACTTCGCAGGCCTCGAGCATTTCGTCGGTATCCAGGACCGGGCAACGTCCTCCGCAAACCCAAACCTCAGTGGTTGAGGATGCGGAGGACACCATGAAGAACTTGAGGAAGACATTTGCGGGAATATTTGGTGACATGTAGGAAATCGCTAATAAGAAACGCGGAAGAACAGCGAGCGAGACGAGCAATGGCAGTGGACTGGGCAGCGTGCCCAGCAGCGCCGGCATAGCAAGCGGCAGTGGCAGCAGCGGCGGCTTCAGTGGCTCATTTCTTGGCAAACAATTCTCGTTCGCTTCGGGTAGCACCAAGTCAAGCGGCACGGATGTGGTCGCCACACAACCCAGCCGACAGCAAGAGTCTAACTTGGATACAGCGCCACCCACTTCCAGCGTTTTGAATAGCGTCACAACAACAACGGATACAACTTACAAGCCAGTCACCAACTTTGAGCCACAGGAACGCGTCAATCCCTTTGACAAGGAGGCACACAAGGCCAGCAGCAGCAGCATAGGCGCTGTTTCGCAAACCACCTCCACATCATCGTCATCCATGTCAACTTCATCGATTTCATCGCGCATCAATCGTAATGGCAATACCATCAAATCGCCACCACCACCCGCCGGCCCACCACCGCCACCACCCAACATGGCTGCCAGCAATGCCAATAGCTCCAACAGTGCTGCCAGCTATCGTAATAGCATCAGTTCGCTAACCAAGGATCTGACCAGCTATGGCAACTATGGCAGCAATACTTCCATTGAGACCATCACACGCATGGATACCAACACAACCAATACGGCAGCCACAGCTACAGGCGCTGGAGAGGCTAGTGGCTTTACGGCCATAACCAGCATAAGCGCCAGTAGCGCTACTGCAGCACCCGTCACCGGGGTAGCTGCCATAACCAGCTCCAGCACCAACGATTGGCGTACAACGATTGGAGTGCGTTCGGCTAGTGTGTATAGTGCACCAGCCGCTGTAACCACCACCCTGCCGGGTGATACATCTGGTTACGACTCCAACTCAGCCGCCTCGAATGGCTACAACAATCCCAGCGATTTGCCATCATATACGCGACCCTCATTCACACGCTCCGAGAGCAATGGTAATTATCTAGCCGTCGGCGTGTTACTGGTCAGCCTAACGCTGCGCAAGTCCTAAACGACGCAGTTAGAAAGCAACCTACATAATCTTGAATACTCAAAAACTTAAAAGGGAACAGAATGCACATAATCTCATGCTAAACCCATATCATCTTAGAGTTCAGTTTTATTCGCAGGAACTTATATATTTTGATTGATGGTCGGTTGAAGTACTTGTCTCTAGAGACTTGGTAATAATGTCATAATCGCACAAAAAGTCGAATAATTTGAGATGAAGATATTAGTGTAATCTTATTAGTTAATAAATCAATATTTTTTGGACTATTTTGGAACATTTAAATCAACATGACGAACCTATGTGGGAAGGAAGCTTATCCCAAAACCTTTTAGTCAGCATCTCGTACGTTTTTAAGATTAAACCACATATTATGAGAAGCAACCCTTATGTAGGGAAACTAATCTCAAATGATATAAAAATTTATACCTTTTAGTTCGTCATCATCATCATATTTGATTGTAGAGAAGCTTATACCAAATTATATAAAACCTTTTAGTTTATAATCATTTCGTACCTTTTTAAGATAAAAACTCATATTATGAGTAGCGAATTTTTTCAAAATTAATTATCTCATTTTTATTTGAGATAGAAGTTCATATAAGAGTAAGGAATCTGATTTTAAATTATATAAAGTTTATACCTTTTCGTTTGTAATCATCTCGTACGATTTTAGAGAACAAAGCTCATAGAACACGATATCTTATTGTTATGAAGATGATGACGATAAATTGAAAGAAGCTCAAAAAGTACACATTTTTATTGTTCGCATTTTATTATGTCTTTAAAAAAGTGTTTGAATTTAAGATGATGAATAACTAAATGTAAAAATTAATGGGAAGTAGTATTACGCCTAATATATAATTTAAGAATTATAGCTACAACGACCTTTAGGACGTCATAAGATTTATTTTTTACAATAAATCTGAGGATTTTTCTTATTCTACAGATAAGGAAAAATCTCTACTTGTTTAAAATTTGTTATTTCGAATGAGTATCTTCCTTAATCTCTAATAAACTGTTTACGAACTCATTTCAATATCTAAGATATTAGGCTGGTTAGGTCATGTAATTACTTTTTATAGCTTCTATCATCTCATCTAAGACGAACTTTTTACAATATCTAATATAATAGGCTGCTTAGGTCATATAATTGCTCATCTTTTTTATATCTTATCTGATAACTTGTATTCCTACATAATCTCGCATCATCTAAAGTAATCAGACATAAACTCGCTGTTATATCACATAAATATTAATATAAACTCATTATCAAGCATATAATCATAGCCACATTCATACTTATAAACATAAATACATATATAATATATATAGCCTACATTCTACAGCAATTTAGCAGCTGTAAGCGATTTATTCCAAAAAAAAAAAAAAACCAAGAACAAGAACTGTAGACCGTAGAAAGCGTGTCCAAATATTAGCCAAAAAAAGAAAGAAAGCGAAGAATTGTAAAAATATTGGGTGCCACTTGTAAGATTTGTGTTCCTTTTTGTTCGTAAGCTAACTGTTTAATTTCTCAGCAAAGCCAAAAAGATGAGAGACTTTTCAAAGAGTTTAACTGTAAGCAAAAACTATTACGTATACGAACCAGTGTGGTACAACGTTGAACAGTGTTTGTAAGTCCAAAGTGCTGCCAAATGCTTAACTGCACGCACAGCTCTACACTCTACATTAAAAATATAAGTAATTAAACAGACACAGACACAGGATCTACTCTTTCAGTACAGTAAAACCTCGCTAACAATAACAAACAGTGCACTGCAAATACAGTTTAGTTATGGCTTTTGGGCACGCACGCAGTCACAACGAACAAATGGGGTCTGTAGCAGTCGGAATAACTCGACTATAATATACACTGTACTTTTAAATCGATAATTTATATGGGGAAACAGATTGTACTAGAATCGAAATCCGTTTAATCAAAAAAAAACACAAATGATTACCGATTACTCGGCATTTAAGATGTGTATAGTTATAGTTTACCCAAAAAGTTAAAGCTTCTTAGCAGAAATCTTCAAAATCCTCGAAATATGACACTCCATAAATCAAAAATAGTTTCTGCTGTATATCTATCCATATCTTATCTAAAATCTACAACAAATTCATTAAAAACTAAATCTAATCTAAAACTTATCGTTATAATACTTTTTTGGAAAACATTTCTCAGTTTTCGAGAACCGCGAAGTACAGAGTATAACCCCCAAATTGACACGCATACATAGAAACAATACACAAATACAAGCATAATATCATAATATGCAAGTATGGCGCCAAGGTGCGCAGCTTTTAGCGGTATCAAAATTTTGACTTTTAAAAGAATCCTATTTTTGCAACCGTTTTCAGTTCCTTTAACTCTCCTGTACACGTTTCAGTGTGCCTGTCTATGTGTGTGTTTGTCTAAGTATAACCAAAGCAAATGCAGAGTTATCAAAATAGTTGCAACTATATGTGTGTGCCCGAAATGAAACAAACCTCAAGATCTGCTATAAAAATTAAAAAATAATACCCATACATAGCTATAATCAACAAAAGTTATCTTCCAAATCATTCATACATTTCACACATTTCAATCCATTCATATAGACGCTCTTTTGGTAACGCTCATTTTCATATCATGCTTTATCACAACGTATCAGTATATTATAATCGCATATAAAAATATAATATCAAAATGATTATGAACTCCTAAGCTAAGTTCAGATAAGTGGGCCTAAGAATTTTAAATTAAGCAAAAAAAATCGTTAGAACTACACTGAAATTCCAAGTTTTACTTTAAAAAGATAAATCGTTACTTATGAAAGAAGTTAAGAACTTTTTTCAACTTTTCGTAATCAATTTTGTTTGATTTTCTACAATAAGTTATTGTGGGCTTTTTTGGTTGAAAAATCAAATATTGAAATGAACAATTTTTTAAGCAATTTGGCAAAAAATTTTAAAGTCGTATTTATCACAAGAATACAAAACTTTTCAATTTTCACATTTTTTCTAAAGAAAATTTTTCAAAAATAAACCATTTTGAAAATTGAATATCTTAGTTTTACAAGCATGCAGAGCCAAGTTTGCCGATAATTTGGTTTTTTATTTTAAATTTAGTTTTATGGAAATAGAACACAAAAAAACTTTTTTTTAAATTTTTTTTTTAATTTCTAAAAATACAACATTAAATTAAATTGTGATATTCAAAATAAATGTTTTTATTTTCAGTATTTTTTAAATTTTTAATATAAAAAAATTTATATTCATTTAAAATTAAAAATAAAATAATACAATTATATTAATATAAAAATAGAATTTTTAAAATATTTCTAAAATTAATATAAAAAAATAATATAATTATATTAATATAAAATATAAATTCTAAAATATTTCTAAAATTAATATAAAAAAATAATCTTATTATATTAATATAAAAATAGAAATTCTAAAATATTTCTAAAATTAATATAAAAAAAATAATATAATTATATAAATTAAAAAAAATCTAAAATTTTTAATACAAAAAAAAACTTAAAAATATAAAATTAATAATAATACATAAAACAGTATTAAAAAAATGATATATTTGAACAAATTAAGTGAGCCATGATAATTAAAATAACATGAAAAATTATTTTTCCAAAAATTCGTTCAATACTTTTAAAATTGAAAATCATTTATTTTTATTTTCAGCATTAAAAAAATTTGTAAATGGAAATATTTAAAAATAGCACTTAAATACGCTTAATTAATGAAAAAAAATATAACATAATTTACGATATTTTTCCAAAAGCTAAACATTTCTTCAAAATATAAAACCTACAATTTTAAAAATTTTAAAATAATATTATTTCACACATATTCAGATTCTTTTAAAATTTGATATTAAAAAATAAGAAACATATATATGATACATTTATATATAGAATTGTATATTTATATATAAAATATAGAAAAAACATATTTCAAGTTATTTTTCTATAAATTTACAAAAAAAACTTAAATCAAAAAATTTTTAAAACTTCAAAGAAAATTTAAATCGCACTTAAAAACATCTAATAATGTGTCGGCTCATATATGCCAAAAATTTTCAATTACAACTCGTTAAATTAAACTTAATTTAATTAATTTAAACATTTTCCTTAAAAATTTTGATATAATATTGTAGTATTATCGCATAAACCAACATTTAATTTTTTGAAATTAAAATTTCAAGCTACTGAAAAGACTTAAACAAATATCTAGTAGAGATATTGAAGTAAATAGTATAAACGTAGTATGCGCAAATCATTTGTTTTAAACAAATTACGGCTCAACTTCGAATCACCAAGTAAATTTTATAATGAAATTAAATATAAACTTTTTAAAACACTTTATCAAAATCTCATAAAAAATAATTATAGATTTAACTTACCTAGTTTTTGAATTTTTTTAAACGCATCAGAAAACTACCCCACAACGTCTGAACATAGCTTAGCCCAAACATACAATTCACCTTTCCAACCTTAAACCGTTTAAAAAGCAATTGGCCAAAAGTAGTGCTGCTCCTAACTTATTGACTGAAAAGCGTTAATCGAAACGAAAATCGATAACAAACTGCACCCATATTAAAATTATCGTGCAACAAAAGTCACAAAAACCAAACGTAACTAATTCCTCACTTATATTTGCAGCTTCCAAGCAATCCGACTTGGATATAATATTCGGTGAAACCAAGACAGCATCCAGCTCCTATGGCAATGGCAAATACACACGTTCCGCCTCCGATGCGGATATGATCTTTGGTGGACCACCGTCGAACTACAAAACCGATCGTTTTGGCGCGACCAAAAGCATGAGCGTAACTTCGGAGCGTAATAATAGCGCAACTGGAGCTGGTGCCGCATCCTATAAGATCTATGAGGGCATACAGAATGCGGCTTTTAGTGATTATAGCGAATCGGGCAGTGTAAGCAGCGTCAGTTCGGCCAGCAAACGCTGGACGCCCAAACCCGACGAAGATGATGAGTTGGATCTAAAGTAAACATACAACTAGCATTAGACTCATAGACACAACTGAACTACGAAATCTCTACGTTTTTCTGCCTCTGAAGTTTCCTGGTTTCACGAGAAGGAAATACACACACACACCCACATACAAGCACAACATACTCATACATATGAACAAACATACTCATACAAACAAACATTTAGTTACTATCATTTACACTGACTTCAAAAAGCGACTCAACACAATGTTATTAAAAAAAATTAAATAAATAAAATACTTATAAATGTCTTGTTATTAAATATTTAAATATGCAATTTTGCAATGTTTATAATTTGCTAAAAATAAAAAAAAAATATGAAACAAACTATAGACAAATTACACACAGACACTGTAGTACACTACTAAAAATAAAAATATAACCACCTATAAAAAAAACAATAAACTAAACAAACTATTAAAAATTTAAAGAAACAGCCCCATAAAAATAGAAAATAAAAACAAATTTAAAAAAAAAAACTGACTTGACTGGTTTTGTAGCGCGAAAAAATTCCACAAATAAAACAATTTTGAAAAAGTTTACCAGAAAATATTAAAACTATTAAACATATATATATATTATTGAGATGAACATTTAATTATATATATAAAACTATTAAATATACAAAATAAATGGCATAAGTATTCCAATATAGTAAACAAAAACTTATAATTTAATTTTAATGTATGAAAGTTGTTATATACCAACATGAGACAAAACTTAAACATAAATTTAAAAACATATGTGTGGACAATATAAGCGAGTTATAAAAAAATAAATTAAACTAAAAAAAAAAAATAAATATAAATATAAATTAAAAATATATATATATATTTAAATATAATTGCAGCAAATGTTACGCATATTACAAGGCAACCAAGCAAAATACTCAAAAAAACCAACACAAAACTTTATTATTATATAAAAAAAAGTATAAAATATATATTTATTAGTAGTTCAAGTTTCCCAAACATTACATAAAAAATAAATGCTCTATGTATGTTTTAAATATGTTGAATCTTTAAAAACTATTAAAAAAAATACAAAAAGCTACACAGCCCAAGCAAAATAAATACACGAAAAGCAATGTTAATTTAAGTTTTATGCATATTAAAAAAAATCAGCCCAACACTAAAATAAAATAAAAAATTAATATTTAAAAATAAATATATACAAAATATTTAAGAGCTAAAAAGTCATACGCAGTTAAAGCTCAACAAAAAACAAATTTATAGCAACAACGAATACAAAAATAAATACTTAAATGTTCTAATTTTATAAAAAAAAATGTTTAAATAAAAAAAAAACTTAAATAAAATTGTTTTTTTGTTTTTACGCACATGTTAAAGCATTTATTTTTTAAACTAATCTCTGCGCTCATTTTTCACTAGTTAAATTTTAAAACATTATTTCAAACTTGGGTTGTAAGACATAAAATGCTAAAAATAATTGTTTTAAAAAATTTTACTTAAAAAAAATATATTTTTAATTTATAACTAAAATGTTAAGCATTAAATTCTTAAAAACTTTTAAAGTTGCTTTAACTAAATGTTAAGCGCTTCAATTTTAGTAGCAACTCAACTAGCTAAATACTTAAATTTTTTATTACTAACATAAAAATATTTAAAAAAATATATATAAAAAAATAAAGTTTCTGTTAGTTAATTTTCCAAGCAAAATAGCTTAAAATTAAACTTAAACAAAAAAAACAAATTTAAAACAAAACTCATACATCATCATTTAGACAAATATAAACAAAACATCAACTGGCACATATTATAGCAAAATATTTTATAAACAATTATATTATATACATTATATACAAAGTACATACAGGCAGCTGCATATGTCGTTAAAAATTAAATAAATAAATAAATATATCACATGAAATAATGCTGAACATACCGAGTCAATGTATCTCATATACTCATTAAAAAATATATAAACAAAGAAAAGTACTCACTAAAAATAAATAAATAAATTGTATCTTATACATAATATACTTGTGTGTTGTACGTAATTGGCAAAATCCAGATATTATATATTATGGCGTGGTATTACTTACATAAATATTCAAAATTGACTATGAGTAAATATTATACATTAAATTATATATAAATAAACCATATTTGAAAAATACAAAAACCAAAAATTTATTGCAAACAAAAATCTCTCTATACATATATATACACATGCATACTTATATATTATATACATACATATATATAAATATATATATATAACTATAATATAAAACTATTCAAGTGAATACAACAAAAAACCAAGTAAATAAATGAGTTGATGATTGATACAAAAAAACCAAAAAACAAAGCATGGTTTTATCTATTTCATTTAATTTTTCCTTAAAGTCTTAGTAGCGCCATCTATTGACAAATCATTAAACTAGCGCCATCTAGTTGAAAAATGACCCCACTAACTGCGCATATTGAAGAACTTGTCATAGGCAGCCACAGAGACGCAGAAATGTTTTCCCTTTATTATTCCACTTGGGAACTTAGCGTCTCCACGAAGGCTTGCATCAGAGTCTGTTCTGTGCCGTCTGCTTAGCAGTGCTTCACGACGAGCTGATCTGTATTAGTTCTTGAAGAACGCTTCGTCTCTAAGTTGCTTTTGGTCATCCTGATCGGCTGCCGCCTTGGAGGTTCCAGTCTAGAGCCATCCAGATAATGCTGCATGGCTTCTTTCTGAGAGCATGCCCTATCCAAGTTTTTTTTTCCCTGATCTAGAGATGATTAAGAGACTCACCTGTGGCGCTCCAGAGCTCTGTATTTGTACATCCAGAGTAAAGCTGCTAGCTGTGTGTGAACTCGATGACCCCCGGAGCGATGTCTAGGTCATACAATTGCAAGTTGATACTCAGCCGCCGCGCAACGTCTCCTAGGAACCACTCTAGCATCCACTAGAATGGCAGGTAAGCCACGGGTGTGAGCCCCAGCTTAGGTATAAGTTGCAATTAGCCAATCACCAGGTCGACTGACCACCAATTGATTAATGAATCTAATACAAAAAACAACGTTAAATTTTCTTTGAACTAAAGCCGGGAAATAAAAGCCAAGAAAAGAACTAGTTCCATTTTGTGGAATTTTTCATATTTGAGCATTATTAATTAACTTACAAAATTGGATAATTCCATTCCATTTCCATTCCATTCCATTTATGTTTTCAATTTCGCATAGGTTCCGTAGATTCCATATTATGTCTGAGGTAAATAATACTACCTAACTACCATAGTACGATAATCAAGCACTTTGGAACAATCCAAAGTAAAAAATTCCAACTCGTGCGATTGCTGAAGAATCCGGCATGAGTAGCAAAACGTTATATAATACGATTGTTTTATTTTTTAGATATATCGGATCGAGTCACAGTACCACTTTGTTGCTTATAAACCTGCATTCGATAGCCTGATAAGGGAACGCTTGTACGAAACACTATCTGAGGGACAGTATGACATAGAACACCACCATTAGCTTGGTGAAGGTAGGAAATCGAACCCTTTAATATTATTAATAATTTAAACTGCGGTTTCAGTCAAAGCGACATCGCGCAACGTCTACAATTTCATAATGGAAAGGGTACTGCGCAAGGCTGGTGTACATCTAACTGGTACTATTTTCTACAAAAGTGTCCAGTTCCTCGCATACGCCAATAACATTGATAGCCTTGGAGTTGCCTGACTACAAGACACTTGCACACTACTGCTAAGAAGGAGGGACGCCATCTGATATATCTGCTGACAATATATGAGATTTCGCGTTAGCAGGCACCCTGGCGACAATCAAGTTCTGTACTACGTAACATATTCTCCAACAGGAGACTCCAGAATTTGGTTAACATTTTTCCCAAAATTTCTGCCAATACCCATAGAGCTTAATACAAACTAATTCTTCATATCTATTTGCAGCTTCAAAGTTACGACTTGGATATGATATTCGCTAGAACCAAGACACCAAGCAGCTCCTATGATAATGGTAAATACAAATGCTTCGCCTACGATCCGAATATAAACTTTGGTAAATCACCAACAAACTACAAAACCCAACGATTTGAAACGACCAAAAGTATAAGTATAACTGAGGAGCGTCGTAATGGTGGAACTGGAACTAGTTCTGCCAGAACTATTTGGTATATATTCCCCCTAAATTTCTCACAATAACCATAGAGCAAAGATTTTAGTTTGAAGGCCCTTTGTGTTTGAAGAATAAGTTGCTAAGGGATAATCCTGGATCGTGTAACAATCATAAAGAATCTATTCATTGGGTTGAAAGCCCAATAGCAATACTCATTCCTCTGCTATTTTTCGATGTCTAGACTTACATATTGAAGTGCTATACGCCATGGCTGTCAACCCTCAAATGGCGGACACGCGATTCGAATTATAACTTTTTGTACTACTAGAAAAATGGCTCCCAAAAACAGTACATCCCAGCTATCCATACCATTTTATGATATCTGCACAGTTCGCTTATTATACATTTTCAACCTGAACGCTGATTATTATAATTTCTCTCAGTGTACCATAAAAACGCTGCCTCGAATTAGTGCCATAAACTGTCTGCCATCCTCTACGCACAATTTCGCGTGCGTTTACCTGTCTTACCTTTTTCTACTTAGCATTGACATTACCCAGAAGCTAGAGCACAATCTGCCTGCCCATTTACCCAAAATAACAAGCGCAAATCCTTCGAGCGGAAAAACGTCTGACAATTTTAGGCTAATGACATCAGGAAAATGCAAGTGCCAAACAACATAATGCCATCTCTATTCTATAGCGCATTTTCGATTTCGTTGAAGATGCAGCGATGCCTGAAAAAAATGACAGTAAATCGACACGCAATGTTTTGGTTTGCAACTAAAGCCGCAACTTGGGCTACCTGCAACGCGGAACAGATCTGTCACAGATAAAAGCCAGTCCAATGCCAAGTCTCAAACTAGTCACGACTCACGTTGGCAAACAGCAGGCACGCGATTTTCGGTACGGCAACAGCAATGCAAGCACGTTGGGATTATATAATAGCTGGAGTTGGAGTGACGCTACTAGCCTTGCTGGTTAGCTGTCAAGCGGCTAGCTTGGAGCTGCATTCCCATGAGGAACAGTCCAATGCACTTAATAGCAGCTTGGAGCAAAATAATCAGCTGCTGGAGCGACCTTTAACTTGGCTGAAAGGTGCACAGGATATGATGAGCAGTCCGGCGGGTCATGTTGTAGTACAGGTAGCCAAGGAGTTGCTACATCGTTCAGCGGGCAACAGTCAGGTGGGTTATCAAACAAAGCGTTCATTGCATAGAAATCTCTAGAAGTTCTTCTCCACTGCAGGTGCTCAGCTTAAATTTGACCAATCTGCTGGTCATAATTTTGCTGAAAGTGCTGATATTTTCGGCGGGCATGTTGGGCGCCGGCCATTGGAGCAGCTATGGCTATGGCTATGGACGCTCATTGGAACGCAGCGATAACAATCTTTACGGCTTAGGGCTGACTTCCGGTGATGACTATTTAATAACTGGTTTTCTGGCTGCTCAAGGTGCCGGCAGGGATGATTGCCTTTATGCAGCAGCCTGCGCCTGCCCAAATGCGGCTTATGAGTATGCCAAGGCTGGGCGTGCGCTCATAGGCGCCATAGAGATATTCGAGGGGTAAGTTAGAGTAATTGTGGAGAACCTGTATGCATGAAGTAACTTAAATATTTTTTGTAGTGTGCCTTTGTCCAAGCCACGTTACAATGATCTGATTGTGCTCATGGAAAAAGCTGCTTACGATGGATATCGTGGTATCAGCTGTAATACCAGCAAAATATGTGATGGATTGTTATAGGTAAAGCTGAGCGAATAGGCGGAAATCGGAAAGTTTGGCAATGTAAGCCAATGAAAAGTGCAGCTTAAAGTAAAAGCATAAAAGCTACAAAAAATATCAGATAATCGCGATATCTGTTGTGAGTTTTAAGTAATTAAAGTTACGTCGAAAAACAGGCTAGAATCCATCCAAAGTGGGCATCCTTACTTCTGAAGTGACTGTTAAGAAATACAAGATAATTATTTCAAATGAAACCCCTCAAAATACAAAGCAGAAAAAAACAGAAACCAAGCTGCTGCCTATAAAGTGTGTACCCATAATTTTTTTTCGATTATCCTAATAATCACTATTTTAAAACCGAAAAAAAAAACTTAAAATTGAAGATCGCGTTATTAAAATTAAAGTGAAGCTATCAAAATCAGTGAAGATACTAAAGTTTATAACACTTTGATGGTAACCAGTAAAAATTTGGATTCCAAAAATGAATAGTGTTTCCTAGAGAGTGTTTGGATAGAGATTACCGAAAACTTTTTGATATGGAAGCTCTGGAGTAAAAACGGACAAGTCTTTTTGCTTATTAATCATCAAACTAATACTGACAATCTCAAGAAGCAATATAAATTTCAAGCAATAACAGATGTTTCTAGTGCATCTATGAAATAAAGCTAACAAGTTGAAACTGAAAACCCCACACTAAGTCGATATATTCCGACTTAAGATCGGAGTGTGCTGTGCTACATTAAAACTAATTCAAGAAAAAACCACTAGCATTTACAAGCGATGAGACCGAATTTGTTTAATCGGCAACGCACTTTCGATAAAAAATTTCCTTGATGTTAGTCATTAATTCACCAAGAGCCCTTTATTTGTGGCTGATAACGAAAGCTTGATAAGAAAACATTTGTGAAAATTAAGTGAAGTGACATCCGTGATGTGTTCGAACTTGTAGGATAAAATCAGCTAAAAAAATGTTGTGTCTTCTATTTTGAAAAAAAATCACTATTCGTCCTGAAAAAAAATTGGTATGTTTCAAACTTATGCAAAAGGCTAATGATAAATTAATCTTTCTTATAAAAGTCATACGCAGATGTCAGGCTTTAAGACAATCATCAAAAAGGCAACAACATTATCAAAGTTCCGACCAAATGAGTTAGCTACTTCTAAGCTAAATGGAATACATTCCAAAGCTTAAGCCTCCTATAATTCTTGATTTCTTTTAAATGTTATGAAGGATGATATGTTGATTTTAAAGTTACTAAAAGTGATACTTTTTCTACTTCCAACTTTATCTTAATCTCTGCAAGGATGCAGTAATCTTCCAGTTGCTTACACGCAACCAACTACTTTGTTAAAATCGACAGAAGTCTCAGCATTCCCAATAAGGCCTATCTTGAAGCGTCTTCTACCAAGTTGTTTACGATAAAGTCCTTGATTGCATGAGATTCTAAGCAATTGCATGCTTAAGGGCAAAGTCCATAAGAGTCGTCATAATTCTTAGATTTCACCGTTTTTTTATATTGGATTGATTTTTTTTTGTATATCTCATGGTATTACTCCACTTGCCCGCGTTCCCTTTTTTCAGTTCAGGCCTTGACGGCTGTATCCTTTACCATCCTTAGGATTTCAAATATTTCTTAACATTGCATTGTTAAGAAGAGAAATAATGCTAGGTCTAGGTCTGCAAAAACTTAAGGAAGTGCAGAGTTTGCGTCATTGCTGTCATAGAGACACGGTGCTTTTCTATACAACCTGAGTACTCATTTAACACCATGACTCTGATTGAATGCGCCTACTAAGTCCCCTCAGAGCCATCTGTCAAAGCTTATTATTTATTAGTTCCTAAGCGAAATGCATTATTTCGTGTCTCTCTTGGTTTGGAATAGTAGCAGCACCCGGTTGCGCACGTAACTCTAAGAACTGTCCAGTTGTCTTTATCCGTGACCTAACCTCAATGAGCCTGCTTGTTCTTAGGTCCGCCAGACAATGAAGGATTTTCGTAGCTTTGGTATCACAAGAAATAGGCATAAGGGAGTAACCGCTAAACCAAGCTTCACGAATCATGTAAGCGTATACAAATTTCTTGTTTCCCAAGACTTGCTTCGCAGAGTCCGTTTGTTGGCTCAGACCTTAAGCTACAGATCAAGTTATTGCAACAGGGTTTGACCACCAAGGACATGTTAGGTGACCCAACTACTTGATAATATGGGTAAACTTCATGCAAATTTATATAAACGCATCTTATTCTAACTATTTACCACCGATTAATGATATGTTGATGCTACCAGTTTTGAGTTGCCAGATTTTCAGCCTATTTAGCCTTAATTAAGCATTATTTAAACTTTTATATTATAATATTCAATTATATTTAAATCATGTAGTACAAAGAAATGAAATAAAGTGTTATTTTAATGTCGTTGGTGTTGTTCTTCTTGTGGTAATTGTGGCTGAACTGATATTGCACTTAAAAATGCTGTTTCCAGAGATTCCTGGTGAGCGTAGTAAATAGTGTATGGCTTGCTTAGGTGTGACATTATTTACAGTCTCCATGAAAATAGTCAATAGATATATCTCTAGCGAATTAAAGCTAAACTTGAGCTAAGCTATGTCTATTATTGTGTCTAAGAAGTTTTTTGGCAATATATAAAAAATACTGGAATAGTTTTGGGCCTTAACGCAGCAGATTGTTCTCCATGCTGAGCTGCTCCTTACCGCCCGAAACGGCCTTGACAAATTCAGGATAATGCAGCAGACCATCGTTGTTATCATCGGCTATAAGCAGAAATTTGTCTATGGCCTCTATAAGGTAGTTGACGCGAATTAGTAGGATTTTTGCAACAAATAAGAAAAATAAATATTACCTATAAAATGCTCCAAATCATCGCTGGCATTTTGCAGATAATCATCACGTTCGCTTTTTTTAAAATAATCATAATTATGATGCATGGCCGAGTGTATCATCTCCAGACCATCCAGCGCATTGTTATTATCATTGTCATGCGCCTGTTGGCATCGGAAGTTCGCTTAATGAAAAGTCAATATTGGTTAGCACTGACAACAAGACGCACCTTGAACATATAGAAGATTTTCTCCTCCTCAGTCATATCATCTAAGTTGGCCTGCACGCCCATGTCCTTTAGATCGTCCTCTATGCGACTGCAAATAATATTATTATTTTTATATTCAACGAACCAGTAGTCTCGAGCTGCACTTACTGCTCCTCGTGCGTTAAATGTTGGTCCACTCTACGCGTTTCGCCGCGTGGATGATGTGGGCCACGCTTAACAGCCAAACCCACATCAAAATTTTGACTAAAACTAGCCACACAGATTATAAAATTCAATACATTCGATAAGTTATACATTTTACAACCGCAACACTTTCAATGTTGATAATTTTTACAAACTTTATTTTGGTATTTGCCACAGCTGTCAAAACCCATCAACTTTAGTGCGCAGGCGCTTCAAAATTGTGGCAACTTGGGCGCTACTTGTCAAAATTTTTGAAACTTCCTAGCAACACTGCACTGTTTGTTCAATAATAAAATTATTTACGTTTAGTTAACAACGGAAATACAATATAATATTATTGTATTTTAAACATAACATAAACTTACTTAAAAATTTGTCAAAATGTGCGAACATCAGTGTGACGACTTTGAGACGCTGAATCCTGAAAAGGAGTTTCAAAATTTCATTAAGCGCAAGCCTGTGGTGCATACATCAAAGTTGTATGAAAATCTACCCAAGTCGAAATACCTCAAGTGTCCTTGTAAGTCGCAAATAACCCGCGAAATTTCTAAACTAATACGTATACCTCTCATTTTTTTGCAGATAATTTTAGCGGCTATGGCATGGAGACTGATGTCAATTATATGTATCGCACGCACAACTCGGAATATGGTTTCTATGCTCCAAATGCCTTTACCATACCACAGCGTCATTTTCCGCTTAGCCAGAGCTTTTCCAGCGAGGTTGCCACCTTTGGCATGTATCGTAATTTCTCGCTGAATACGCACATGGATCGCACCTTCTACTGAAGTTGCACCTGAGAGCGAAGCGGCCAACAAGATGGAGTGCTTTGTTTTCCTTCTAGTTTACTTTTCAATTAACACCGTTTATTGAAGCATTAAGTCAAATGACCGTGCCAGATGTTGATAATCCTAAGCCATCATATAATAAAATTATGCAAAGTAGAGAGATTCTTTTCTTTAATGCAGACAGTTCCCTTATACAGCTTTCAAAACACAGTGTAAAATGTATAGAAGAATCAATTGAAAGAGTCGACTATTAGTGGCAATATCAAGAGATGACATAAAGAGAAGGAAGTTGTAGAATTTTGGTTGCATATTTCTTGTGCGTTACATTATGCATATCTAGGACTTCCACAGATTTATTGAGCATCTAGGTGCAAACCACAATGAAGCTGTCTAAGAATACCTACCTATATGGCTGGCATGAGCAGATTCAACTTACATAGTAATTTGGCAAGTCTCTCACACGCATTTGCTTGATTCTCGCTCTCACGCTCATTTGCGTGCTTGCTGACTGTCGTACTCATTTAAAGAAAGGTTTTTATGAATAAGTTCTTAGCGGTATTGGATGGGCAGTTCATAGTTCATGCAAACATCAAAAATTTTAAGTTTTGAAACAAGATTTTTCCGACTCACAGTGTTGCGCTTGGAACTATTGCAAGAATATGGCTCAGACTTGGAGCGTTGCGTTTGGAACTGCGAAAGGAATATATCTCTGCTAAAAGAATGTCTCCAAATATATCTGAGAAGATTTTATGGCACTGATAGGAAATGCCAAATAAAGACGGCTTATATGAACATGGAGTAGATATCGTAGTTCTTGAAAAATATAGTAATATGGATACATAGATTTCCACGATATTATAATAAAAGTTATAGGACTTAAATGTACCAGTAAAAACCTACCTATTTTTATATCAAAATGTTTGGTAAAATTGCACACACAATACAAAAATAATCCTAGAATATAAGGCATCAGATAAAAACAATGCCAAAAATCCACTTAGCAATAATCAAAATTTCTTGAAGTAATCATGAGCACGGGATTTGGAAAGACGCTACACAACCATGAGTCACCGTGACATCACTAGGCGAAGCAGACAATATTGACCACTTTTGGCCAGTTTAAAGGCCGCACGATTTCAGCTGACACCAAGCAGAGCTTCCAGCCCATAGGAGACCTTATAGGAAGCGATTAAATTGCCATATTTCAATTCCCGGGTTGGCATCGTTATACCGGTTGTAGTTCAATGCAAACCTAAGTGAACACGTCTAGTAATGTTCCAAACAAAATTTATGATAATTTGCGTAGCTGGTATTTTTCATCTTGTTCTATTGAAGCTAACTATTTGAAGCATCATTTAGAAGTTTACAATTCTTGACTGGAGGGGCCTTAACGAGCAGATCGCTGGCTGGGCATTAGCGAACTTGAAAGGGCTTAAACAAGTATTCGGAATAGGCCTTCCAATCTAATCTTAAATTAAATTCATTAATTACCCTTGAATCAAGCGGTAGCTCTGCTGAGTATAGAGCTGCTCTTAAGAGCGCTAAACGTAGGCTATGTCAACACACGGTAAGATGACATTACGCAAAACCGAACTGAAAGTGTTTCACAATAATACGACACACGGAAGCCGCGTAATTAATACACGTAAGATTTCTAAATAAACTGATCTATTTCTAAATACTCACTCTTCCAAACTAAGAACCAAGAAAAACACTCTACTCTATACTTTTTAAACTAAGTTGCCCCAATCAAAGCAGTCTAAGAGTATTTTGTTGAAGACCCAGTTTACATTGATTAAAATGCTCATTCTATATTTATAAGTCTGTAAAAGCAGAACGTAGCTGAAAAAAAATGTGAAAAAACCCTAAAATTAATTTATTTTATAACGAATTTCGAATAACCCCGTGGCGTCTTATCAATAACCTACAAAAATGAGGTGAGTTCTCACATTTGCATAATAGTTCCAAAGATAAGCTCAAGACCCCCGAACATAGTGAAACCAAAAGACTGCTCAATGCATTGCTATACGACATTTATGGCAAACAGCAGCAACAAGCTTGTCGTATGCGTCGCCAGCGAAGAAATATCATGCAAAATGATTCAATTAAAGCCAAGGATCTGGGTCTGTGCAGTACGTGCTGGCGCGCCCATAAAAAGGGCACTATGGCCAAATTGGCTGGTGGTGTTATGTGTAAAGCGAGTGATTTGGAAAAGCTCAATATACCGAAGCTCATCGATGTCAGCGCTATACTAAAAATGGAAATACTAATGATGGGATACCTGCTGGAACGTGCACTCTTAGCTAGGGATCGACTGCGCCGACATCAGGAAGTACTCTGCGAGTTTGTCACCAGCATTCTGAGAGTGGAATTTTGTAAGTATTTTCTATATAATAGTTTGAGCTTCTAGAGGCTTTATGGGTTGTTTAGAAGTAGACAAAGTGGTTTCTTTGAAAATCTAGGTTTGCTTAGTAGTGACCGTTGGTATGGTAGCAGTTGCGTACACGCCTCTAAAACCGAAGGTCGAAATCTCAATTCCCCGCAGCAGCACTAACATTGCTAGCAAGAAGACGCTATTTGCTCAAATAAATCTAAACTCGGGTATCTGTGCTCATGCAGCAGTTATTTATAGAGATATCTCCATGCTGCGTTGTTGGAGAGATGACAGCATAGTCAAAGGGAAGTAGTATTTTTGCCCAGCATAAAAAGGACCCAAGTGTCATAGCTTCAAATTAGAATAAAATGCAGCCAAATCTGTAGAAGTGAGACTTGTCATGCAAAGTATCGTATACCTTAAATATTTCTTGTTTCATATACTCGTATATGCCAGATTTTGAAAAATCAAGTAAAATATTGCTACAATTAAATGCAAAAAAATCGAAATACACAGAATCGAAGCTAATCAAAATTCTATGATAAATTTTTATATTAAAAATCTTTACTAGAAGTTTGTCTTCGTCATAGGATTTTTACGAAATTTAAAGAAATCTTATCTTGGTATCAAAATATATCAATAATATTGTTAATTTTTTATGGACATCTAAATCTCTTTATATTATTTCATACTCTTACCACACGATTTAAGGATCTGCATATATTTTAACAATAATAATGACTACAAACCAGTGTACCAAAAAAAAGTTATTTCCAACTCATTACTTATTTACAATAATACATTCCATACAATTTAAAATTTGTTTTACGAAGTAATTTCAGAATTACCTGTTGCATATGTCGACAAACCTAAATCGATCAAGATCGTTTCGTCTCTAAGATCAACTCTCGGTCTACTAATAAGAGAGCAAGAATTTTGTAGTTTTGCGGAGAGAGAATTATTTGCAATTCTTTATGACAAAGTTAACGCCGAGCTATTTACATTTTTAGGGACTATATGCAACTTCCGAATTTTTATTCCTTTTTTCGCTTAGGACTATAGGGCGTATTCTTTCCATCGAACCCTGATTTGCGCCGCCTGTTTAACCTGGGCCAGTTCTTGTAGTATGGATCTTCTTGAAGTCGGTCGCCTTAGATCTTCCTCTTAAGAGTTCTAACCTTCCATTGTCCAAATAGTGTTATGTAGGAGGGATCTTCTTGAAGTCGGTCGCCTTAGATCTTCCTCTTAAGGGTTCTAACCTTCCATTGCCCAAATAGTGTTCCTGTTTGAAATGCCTATGGTCGTCATCGAGCTTGGGGAGCCGTTTATTGGCCAGATGAGACCTGACGTTTTCTGAGAGTGGAATGACACATAGATTTGATAATCGTGAACGCCGAAAAGCGATGAATTGCGCTTGGTTCTATGTTGAGAACTCCAGTTAGCGTGAAGGTTTGGTGAGGGATAGGGCAAGGGACTTGCCGAAATTGTTGAATGCCATTGTGCAATGGAAAAATAGAGAAGCATTCTTAAGAGGAACGTAAAAATGAGTAAGATTCGAGCCTTGAGTAGGATTCGAACTCACGACCTCGTATTCAGTAGGCAAGTGCATTACCAACTTAAGCTACGAGGCCCCAGAATAATATACAAAAAATTCAAAGTTCTTTTTGTTTATAAAAAGCATTTACCCACTTATGGTCACCATAAAGGTACAGCTTTGGGAAAGAGTACTTTCTGAAAATCAGGTACTAATCGTGAATTATTTCAAAAACCATTGTTTTGAGTACTCCTTCCAGCCCACAGCCTTAATAATTAGCTACATATTGTATATTTATAGTTCAAAATTTTGTTTTGCAATAAATAACTAGATAGGAGTATTACTTACGAGCTGCTACTAGAATTCAGCCGCCAAAAACAAAAATCTGACGAAAAGCTTATCAAATGCCCCTGCGTTTTACAGTTTCTTGAGGCTTTAAGTGGTTAGGTCCACTGCAGTAAAATCGTATTTGTTTTCACCGTTATTTGCAGCAAACTCACTTTCAATTTCTCTGAGTGTAACAACTGTCAAAAGTGCTGCAGCCACTGCGCATGTGCATCATTTTTTGGAACTACTTTGACATTTATTTTGCATGGTTCGGGCTATTGGCCTGTGGGTAGCCGTAGTCAGTCAAGTGCGGAACTCTCAGCTGTGTGCCTCGTGAGTGCGGAAAATATTTTCAACGGAGCAAACAAAAAAAAAAAACAAACACAAACGCGTAAAGCAACGTGCATGTATGTGTTGGTGTGCACGTGCGTGTGTGTGTGGGTGTATGGGTGTGTGGGTGCGCTTGTGTGTGTTTTATTGAATGAAAATTGTTATTGTGTGCTATGTTGTGGGCAGGTAAAGCCTATGCGTGTGTATAGGTTAAGCTGCGGGGGTGTACACGCGTGTGTGTGTGTGTGTGTGTAAGTGTGGTTGTGTGTGTGTGTGGCTTGATGACGACACAAAAGCAACTGGACACAAAAACAACAACAAGGAGACGCTTTGAGACAAGCTGACGTTTAAAACACATACACACACACACAGCGGCAGGAAGCTGGCTGTGTGTGTGTGTGTGTTTGTGTGGCTTTCTGTGAGTGTATATGTGCTGGCACGCGGTTTGAAATAACAAACGTGTCTTTGCTGTTGTTGTTGTTTGTTGCTTGTTATTGCTCTTGCTGCTTGGCCTCCAACAACAACAACTACAACAATTTCTGCCTCTTTTATCTACATTTTCATATCTATGACTGACTTTGTTGTATTTGTGTGGGCGCGCTGTGTGTGTAGGTGTGTGTGTGTGGTGTGTGGTTTGAAAACATTACCCTTGATATTCGTACACAAATAAAAATTTTGTTACGTCGTCGACGACGCCGTCCAACAGCAACCACAATAAAAGCCCTTAAAACAACAACAGAAAAACGCGCGCGTGCAAAAGTATCTTCATTTTATATTTGCCATATACTTTCCGCATATAGAGAGTTCTCCCTATACTATATGACTTATGTGTGCGCAAAACTTTGCACAAACAAGCCAAGAGCTAATTGATTTTAGCTTAAAAACCAACAAAAAACAAAAAAAACAAACATCAGCATCGCCAGCGGCAGCCAGCAGCTAAATTGTGCGTGCGTGTTTCTATTCATATGCGTGCGAGTGTCTAATTGAATCAGGCAAAATTTATCGATCTAGCTAGAGCACAAGAGTGCTTGCATTATAATATAATTACAATTACAATTACAATTTGCAGGCTGCAGGCAGGGGATTTATAAGCAGCGCTTGAAAGTATGCTATAAATTTTGTTTCGTCGCAACTTCCTCTGCGCGCCATTTTGTAAAATGCTAGCAACTCATTTCCGCTTCGAGCCGCTTTCATAATGTATTGCATACAGCAGATCCTTTGTTATAACTTTCTATATATAGTACTATATATACATATAGAGAGAGAGGAGTGATTCTCGGTATTTACTCACCCTGCGGCTATATAATATGCTTGCTGCTGACATGTGTTTGAGCATTAGTTTTTTTTTCTTCTCTTTTACTGTTGTGCCATTTTTTTTTCTTGGCATGTTTTTGATTTGAGTTGACTTATGAACAATGCACAGTGGTCGAAAATGTACATTTAGCTACAAAATGGCAGACAATTTGGATTGCGGCATTGAAGTTTTTAAAAATGAGACAAAAATAATGTGTCTTGGGAAATTTATTTCAAGTGCACTGCATTTTCCAATAATTTACTGTTGCAACTTGTTATATAACGATTGTATATATCTTAACTTGATTTGTTTATATTATAAGCAACAAAAATTTAGTCTTGTGTGTGAAATTCAATATCTAAAAATTCTAGCATTACAAAACAAATCTATTCGTAGAATTGATAGCGCAGTGGCCAGCCAAAACTCCTTTTGCAAGCAGTATCTCATCCGGCTTTCGAGAAACTTACTTTACTTCATCTGTGGGTAGCTTTTTTAAGCTACCATGGGGGGAATCAAATGCAGCATCTAAGCTTAAGAATCGTCTCAGCGCCACTCTAAAATGCAAATAAAAGTAAAGACTAACATTAACAGTAGCTGGAGTAAACTCAAATGGTTTGGATTTGCTGTAGGAACAATGTGACTTGGGATCTGAATGATGCACTCAACATGTTTTTTAGGGAATTGTGTGCAGATGTTTTTAAGGGGATCATGAAAATAAGCTTGCAACTGTTAAAATAATAACCGAAAAAACTAGACTCAAGACTCGGTAGCGTACTCTCCTCTAAATTGAAAGGCCTAAGGCTCAATTCACCGCAGCAGCACTTAAATTCCTAGCAAAAAGACGCTATTTGCCTAAAAAAAAATTCAATTTAAGAAATTTTTCGATTCCATCCTGCAGCACTGGTGCATTTATCTAGCAATGGCATAGCAAGCAAAAACAGGCGCTATTTGAATATATAAATCTCTAAGAATTAAAGACACCACCGTTTGGATTCAGCTATAAACTGTAGGTCGCTGTTATCTTCGAACAGCTTTCAATAGAGATATCTCAACGCTGCGCCTTTGCGATGGCCATACTCAAGAGGAATAAATTTATTTTATGTACTAACCTAACTTTGTATGGCCTATAAAAGCCGAAACAAGCTATAATGCTTGTTTTTAGGTTATAATAGAGAGCAGTAGCTCTTTCTTAGTCCGCCTGCTTTGTTTAATTTAAGAGAAGAGTAGGTCATCCTATTTGTTTTCCTCTGAGCTTAGGTCGCCCTTTGTTTTCGACAAATTTTGTTTCGAACACTTACTCGGCTTGAATCTTCTTTATCGGCTGTATAGATCTCACTAGTTTTCACAAGCTCTCTTTTACGCGTCTTCTCCAGTTGGTCACTGCAAGAGAAGATAGGTCCTGCTCCACTTCTTTTTTTCCATTGGAGCTGTGTTCGTTGTTCGTGTTGGAGCGTCCATACCAATGACATGACCGCTCCCAAGTAGTGTATTATAACACGCTGGACGCCATCCATGTCATCATAGAGCTGATAGAGCTTATGATTTATTCGAATGCGATAGTTGCACCCAATACGAAAAGTACCAAAGAATACCACTTAAAGTTCGTGGGCTTGGAATGAATACATAGTAAACATTTTTTCAGAGTAAAGAATTTTTTTCAAATTGGGAAAGAAAGGTTTCCAGTGATGGCCAGAATAATTCGTTCCAATCTGATAGTTGTCCTGAATACGAGAGAGACCGAAGAACGCAAAGAAATGCCCTTCAATTGCATGAAGAATAGATAAGAAATGTGGATATTGTCTAAATATAGTTCCATGTGTAAAATTCGGAAACATAATATTGATATAAAATATTTAGATAAAAGAATGATTAATATTATAGAATAAAATTCTTAAAAAAGTTAAGAATCTGCCTGAACTTCCTGTACTAATCAAAGCCGTTTGAAGACAATCTGAACAAACTTTTTGTACTAATCAAAGCCGTTTGAAGAGAATCTGACCAAGCTTTTTGTTCTTATCAAAGCCGCTTAAGAGTTATTACATTTTTAAAACCAAAAGTGCCAGCTCACTGAAGTATCATACGAACAGACACCTAAAGTTCTACCATCAGAATTTGTCTTAAGCTAAAAGAGATTTTTCTGCACAAAAAGCGTCTTTTTGCTGTTGGTTTTATGGATGATTTTAAAGTTTTAGTGCTGCAAGGGGATTTTTATTCATATAGAGATTTTTATTCATTTTCTATATTGTACATTCATATGTTAGAAGGGCTGTTGATAGCAAAGAATCAGAAACCACCGAAAGCAAAATAAGACAAAAGCATTTTTGCCTGCAAACATAAAAAATTTTAAATTAATTCGTTGTATTTTGTACAGCTTTTATAGCCATATGAAGGTCTGCTGTCTTCGTATTCGCATACCTAGATTCAGCATAATAATATTCTGGCATACCTGACAACCTTTCATCTTTTCAAATTTCTACATATGGCACTAAATTTTAGCATAAAAAGTCAAAAGATTACTTCCATTCTTAACTCAACATATCCTTCACCTTTTGCAAGAACTTCACCTTTTGGCTGCAAAAAATAACCTTCAACATTTTTGCCAAAAATTTTCACACTTCGTACCAAAGTGCATTGGCTGTAACTTTTGCTGTTAAATCAGCTTGCCGTTCTACGGCTGACAGCACGGCATGGCAAAAGTCCTGACAACTTTAATCCAATTTGATTGCATAAGCTGTAGATTTTTGCATATCTTAACTTGAAGCTAGCGCACATCTAATTTTTTGTAATTTTCTCTCTTTATATAGATGGCAAAATTGCTGTGCGCAATTTTATATAGCCTGTACGTCTGTCGCATCCGGAGCTTTTCTGCCTTGCTGCTTTTCCAGAACCCAGCTTACAAATGTTTCAATTATGCCAAAGGGAACGATAACTTTACGCTCTGTTTGCCCAAAACATTAATTTCA
Source organism: Chymomyza procnemis (assembly GCA_035046065.1). NCBI lineage: Eukaryota > Metazoa > Arthropoda > Insecta > Diptera > Drosophilidae > Chymomyza > Chymomyza procnemis. The sequence goes on from JAWNOJ010000026.1 coordinate 5,858,375, forward strand.
TACATAAAGCAGCTTATTTGTTGAAACAAGATGCAATCTTTGAAACTATATGCAAAATATTATAGTCTGGTACCATCCGAAATTTTGTGAATTATGTGAAACTAACTGCCCAACACGATTTTTTGTTATACTTTTGCTGCTGCTAGAATTTGTCTAATTCATGCAATAAATTGAACTAAATACACGTATGAAGAGCTGCATCAATTTTTAAGCCAAACATGCAGCTAATTAGTATGCTGGCTGTTGTACGCTGCGTATACTTGTTGGGGGTAAATTGGCCTGCAAGCAGCTAGCCAGTTGTACACACGGCGTATACTTAATGGCCTGTTAGCCATGTCAATGAAAACTGGGTCAAGCCAAAGTTAACGTGCGGCGCAGCAAATCGATGGAAATACTAGACAAAATTGTGGTGGGGCTGAAAAATGATTGAAAAGTGGGAGAATTTCAATGATTTTTGTTGAGCTCAAAACTGACTTTAAACTGTTTTCCAAAGTTAAGCCGAAATGAATTTGAATCTAAAGTTTTGCCTCAAGCTGGTTTGCTTATTCAGCACAAATACTTTGCAATCCGCCCTCGCTTATGCTGCACAAATGGCGTGCATTGGCATGCATTGTTGCCGACGTCGACTGCAACGTCTTACCTAATCTGCAGCGCTTGTTACCTTTTTCTTGAAACTGGGTCTGCTGTCAAGGTTTCGAGACTGAAGAAGACTGGCTCATATTTTATGCTCTTACCAAATGCTGTCCACACATTGCTTTTTATTTGTTTGCAAAAATAGTTTTCAATGTCATTTGCTTTTTATAGTGCGCGTGTTTGTGTGTGTATGTGTTTACCTATGTGTATGTGCTGCCTGCTAACTTGTACATAAAAAAACTGTCACAAGAAGCTGGCTGAGGCTCTAGAGACAGAGCTAGTGGCGCTAGTACGATGACAGCCTTAACAATGGCCGCAACATGTTACATAACACTCGTAACTGCCACATAAAGTGTACATATGTATATAACAATGGCACTTGTATATATATATATACACTATGTACATGTAAGTGTATGTGCTTAGCTAAATCCTGTGTAAATAACAACAGCTAGCAGACAAAAACAAAACAAAACAACTAAATAACTCACAAATAACAAAAACATAAAAAGAACTAAACAAATCAAAAATGTAAAAAGTATAAAACATGCAAGACGGCAACAAGCATAACTATACAAACAACTAACTAAGCAGCCCTCGTAGCAACTGTAGCGCGGCGCAGGCTTACTTAACATGGGTAAATATTATCTATGTCCCTGTACATAAACTAACCTATACAACTAATACTTGCAACATAAGCTGACAGCTTGCCACATATGTATTTCACATAATGTATGTATTTGTCTGTCTATTAACATTTATTGTGCATATTTATTGTAACTTTTAACTATTAACTTTTACTTTTAGCGAAAAACTCAAAACTACTTACAGTTTCTGGCAAAACTTTAACATATGCATACATATTACGTATACGTAATATATTGCGTATACGTATTAAAGCTTTGCCTACTTTTGTGCGTCTCTTTAGCGTTTTATGTACATTTATGGTTTTGCTAAATTATTCATGTCGCGTTCAGACGTTCATATCTCAGCGGAAATCTTGTAGAATTTTGAATTTTTTGGGTAAGCATTCTTAAGATAGTGCGCATTATTTTGATTTTAATAGGCCAAGAAAAGGTGTTGTTAGGCAAACATTTGCAAATTAGGGCCACAGCGAAATACTTTTAGTTGACATTGTGCAACAGCGACGCACATGCCGTTTTTTAGAAGGGGGCTGGACTCTCTACTAGAGTTAGGATATATTTTGCCACTTTTAAACACTAGAGCTACAGGCTAGCAGGCAACACAACCATATCATCAAAATTTGGTACCCATTGAGTAAAGACTTCTTCTTTTCAAACGAAATCAATATTGCAATTATGTGGTTAAGGTTTCGTTTATAATTTCAGTCAATTGTTAGGCATATTTTGTTGATATAAGGAAAGTAATGGGAGAAAATAATAAATTATAATAATAATAATAATCAATTGTTAGGCATATTTTGTTGATATAAGGAAAGTAATGGGAGAAAATAATAAATTATAATAAAATATTACAAACAAGTTTGTTAGTGCGTAAGAGTCAATAAACCTGAAAGAGCTTATGGAAACAAAAAATAAATAAATAACAGCAGGCCGTGGAATGTTCTACGATTATTTACCAACGGAACGAAATTTTAAAGAATTATTGTTATACATGCAGATTTAGAGGTCCGACCGTCATACCTATATGGCGCCAAAGTCTACTACAATTATTATTTAGTAGTAGAAATAAGCCTTAATACAATTTCTAATAAGATTTAACATTAAGTATTAATATTTTGTTACAATAACTAGAATAGGTGGCGCCTGCCAACAAATGTATTATTTGCCGAAATGCTTTTACACTTTTACAAACTTTGCATTAAGTTATCATACCAGTAGTAAGTTTCATAACTATTTCAAATAAACCATAAAAAGATAGCATAAATATTTTCTCACAATAACTAGAATATATGGAGCCAGCAGCAAACCTCTACTTTTTTCGTTAAATATAATCTTTAGAACACTTATTCAAAGAAGATTGGTATAAATATTTTGTCACTATAACTTATGCCATTGCGTGACGATTATTTATTTTTGGCTTGAAACTTTAGTAGTTAACTTTGTTTCGTCAATACCGAATTGACATGGCTGTAAATATTATTATTATGCTAAAAATTTATATGGGCTTAGTTTCTACCTAATAGTAAGTTATAATTTAATAGGGTATGTTCGGGAAAGAATAATTAAAGCAATATTGTTGTTAAATGTGCATGAAATATTGTAAAATGTCTTTTGTTGTTCAGTTTAGCTCGTTAGAAGTGAGCTGTATCATAGTTTTAGCTTTTACATCAACCGAACTCTATTTAGAATAAGTAACTTGGCATGAAGTCAATAGAAATTGAACTATCGAATTCAGAGGATGTAGTTTCCAATTTAACACTGAAGTGAGGAACAATCAAGGGAATGATGGGGAAACAAATGTATGTTCCTTTTGATATAGTAAATGCTGACAAGAATAAAAAAATTATTAGAGGTATTGTGGTTGTAAGAAAAACTTTTTCTTATGTCAAAGTAAGCTAAAATCAAACATCGTAACAATCACAATTTCAAGCTTAAGAGGTTATATTATGAAAACAAAGTTCTTAACTTTGAACTCAAGAGTAGTAAAGTATTTCTATTAGTTCAAAAAACTATAAAGGTTTGTACCAGTGTTATTTCAATGATGACGTCTGAACGCAATTGAATAATTTAAACAATTTGGTTGTAACTCTTTTATGTATATTTCTTTATAACTCTCTGTCTCTCTCTTTTGCTCTCTAAATCGCTCGATATTTGTGTAACTAACCAAAAAATAATACAAATACAACTACAACTAACAACTACTACTACCAACAAAAAAGGTAAATTATGCTAAGCTGATAATTCGCATATATTTTGCCTAAACTTCACTAACATAAACATACATACACACACGCACACACAGATACTCACATATATATACATATATACATAACTACATCTACATAAATAACACCCTCGCCCACACATACATAATTATTTGCACAAAAAGCTTTCACAATTCTAAATTTGGACGTCGCGTAATTAACATTTGCATTTTACACTTTTGACAGAACAAGCGGGGAGGGTAGGTAAAACAACCCCTCTGCTGTCTGTACATATTTACTTGCGTTTTACATGTATATATATGTGCCAGCTAGTCGTCGTTCAAACGCGTTGAAGCGTCACACATTAAGCCCTTCATGAAAATATTTTAAATAAAAATAAAATAAAATACAAAATACAAAATACGAAAAACTTGTAATTAGAATTTTCAGCACAAAAAATTTTCTCTTAAATATTTTTTCATTTGTATTTTTTGATGGTAGAACGCGCGTGGTACAAATTGTGTGTGTGTGTTGGTTTTCTATGTAAACACCCACGCATAAAATGTCACAAACACCAATGAACATACCAATACACACACACACTAACACACTGACTTATGTGTATATATATTAAATGCATGTATCTTTAGTACACACACCCACACTCACACACAACTGTTGCATGTAGCACCAAAGAAAAATCATGTAGTTGTTGTAGCTCGCATTCAGTACCTGTGACTAGTACGTCAAATGTAACACATACTTTGTTTTCGTTTTGGGAAATCGTTAAATGAAGCAACTTTTCTCAATCAAACACATTAAAATGAACTCAAAATTTTCATGACATTTTTTTTTGGGGGACAATTGACACTGCGGCATTATTAATAGCAGGGTACAATTGCTACCGCCTTACCACATTTTTACTAAGACCTAAGTAGCTTTTGTGGAAGAATTTAACTCAATGAAGAATTTGCTGTTTTGGTTTAGATTAGGCGACTACAATCTAGCAATGGAAAATTAGTACATTGTATGGTCGGTTTGGTAATAGCATGCGGTGTGGGAGTTCGATACAGTTGTGTGAAAACCTAATGAAATCTATGAACGAGTTTGGGCCTACGCTCCTCGTCACTGCGACCAGCATGGGTCTATTGTGCCCCCATTCTTTTAGTTCAGTTTAATTGTTCTCAGAAACTAAGATCAGTCTGTGGAATGTACATTAGGTCCTACTCCCTGATATTGTAGTTGCTTAGCAGTTTTGCTCGTCTACGTGCCAGAGCTGGGCAGTTAGTAATGAGAGAAGCTAACTGATAAAGCCATAAAATGAATTTGATATTAAGTCTTAAGGTAAATCACATGAATTTTTGGGTATAAAATTTTTATTTATTTATGGCAAACTCAAAATCAAATCATTGTCGGCAAAACAATAGACTTTTGTTTATTTCTAGGAATAACCGAAAGATAGTGACCATCTGAGGCGATATCATAAAGTTTTTGGCTTTTAAATTTGAATTCAAAATCAAGCCATTTCGCCATAATACCAAAAACGTAAAAGGCGTTTGATTTGACATTTTATTTAAGTGATATTCTCATGCAGAACTGACTGAATAGTTAAGGGAAAAAAATTGAGTTTTTTAATTAAAAAAATTTTAGAATTTAGTGAATGAAAATGTGTATTAAGATAAATAAGAGAGCTATAATTGTACCTAATCATGCAAGTAAAGGGAAATATACATAAAGTTGTCTAGGAGTAATTCCTGATGATAATGGAGAAAAAGCAGTTTCTACTGTAACTGCAACCATTCTACTTCCTGACTAAAAAGTTGGAGCAGGTGGCAGAAGTCAAATATCTTGTGCCGGAAAATATCACATACGTTAAAATTACTGATCCTTTGATGAGGACATCAAACACAGTCTTAGGAACACTTAAATAAATTTAGTTTAGTATCTACATCATATTACAGAAAGACAAATAAGAAGACAAATAAGAAATTATGAATACCCTTAGCAAAATTGCTTCTTATAGAATTTTGTTGCCAAACAACATATAGTAGATGTATATATTTCATTATAAAATATATATTTTTATTATTATAAATAAAAACTCTCGGAATCGGCGCTAGATAAATATTACTATTTCTTTATGTATCAGTGATTTATTCCCTACAAAATGTATCGTTTTCGGTGCAAAATAATCCAAGTAATTGGTATTGACACCAAATGCTTATTTAACATTCGATCAACTCATCTGAAATTTTGGATCAATGCTAACGCGTCTATTCAACTTTTCAAAGCTGCTGCTTTTTTCCGCTATTTTAGATAATTGATGTATGAACATTTTTTGCGTTCTTTTGAAATCAGCGCTGCTAGTTCGACTCGCAGTCTATTCGCTGATAAGGCAAAGAAAGAGCTCAGCAGCATTAACTGCCCAAAGATATTTCATCTGATATTAATGTAATTCAATAGCTCGGAATTGCCTCATTAAGTCGGCATTTCCTTTACAGTTCAAAAAACAATCACTAAATACACTTTATATTTCAGCGGTGGCGATTGTCGTCCAATAAACACGAAAGCACTGTACATGCAGTGCGCACTGCAGTATCCTGTTGGAGTCTGATTCCCTTTAAAGCCGCAGCTGTGCGTATTTTTGTGACATGAGTTGGGTTTTCTTTTTTTTTTAATAAAACACTTGTGTGTGTGTTACGTGGTTTACTTGCTTTTTTGACACCTCCGACACTTTGCTATTAAAATGTAATTACTTTTGAATCAACGTTGTCATCATCTCCAGCGTCAACATCATCTTTGCTAGTTGTCTCCCTGCCACACTTGACTCCCTTCACCAAGTTGCAACCTTTTCATGCTATCTATCCATCACCTTAGTTTTCTATGTAAGTTGACACTTGTTTGCACTTAGGGCTACCTTAAGTGAACTCTTCAAAAGTTCTTCACCAAACTGAAGGCATCTGCTTCACTCGAAAAATTTATTAAACAACTTGGGACGGGGGCACAGAAACGAAAACAGTTTGAAAGCGGATATGTCATTAAAGAACGCAGCTGGCGGCGTCTGGGATCTAAATTGGATGCCCACTTGTTAGCTTTCAATATATTTACACAAGTTGAAATTGGCTTTTGGAACCATCAACATGGAAGCCTTTAAAATTGTGCTAAATGCGTTTTTGTAGCAAATATATAAGGACGAAATTCGCAAATATTTGTGTGGAAGGCATTGATTATGTCTGAAAGCATTTGTATGTTTTTTTGTCTTTGATAGAAATTGGTGTAAATGTGAAAATAAGGATTACTTGTTTGAAAGCTGTTTGAGGATGATATTGTTACAAATGGAATTTATTTTATTCTTAATGCTTGATTGACGTAGATTTTGTCTTGAGATAAATCAATTGCAGGCTGGCTTATATCATTTATGTACATGGATATTTGTGTTGTAAAGCAATTGAATCGTTTGGAAATAATATCAACTTTTATTGGAATTCACAGCAAACAATCGAAGCTGAAAAAATAACTTTATACACTTGCAAGCAATAGAATTATTATTTAAGCCAACGTATCGGTTTGTTTTCTTAAAGTTGAACAGTGGTTCTTGGCATATCAATGTACAACTTGAATATCAAATATCTCCACAAAAGATAGACTGGTGACGTTAGATCGGATGATATCGATGGCCAGTCAAGATCACCATTTTCCGCTATGATTCGTCTGGGATACAATGGTCGCAATAAATCCAATGTTTCACGTGGCTTCACAGAATCTGTAATCATTGCTCTATAACGCCATTGACTGTTGACGTTGCTACTTTATTGTCTTCGAGATATAGGGACCAATGCTCCTCAATAAATTGAGCGTTTTCAGTAGCATAGAACCGACAATTTTGATTATTTACACTTTCATTTAAAATGAAATGTGCTTCAACTGTCATGATGATTTTTTCCGCGCTAGTCTTCAGTCATGGTATATAGTCCATTTGGCATAATTGTGTGTCACTTGGAAGCAACTTCAAATCGTCGCGAATGGCGGTCCCAACTCCTGAGAACGATGATAGCTCGCTGCTAGTGGATCGTCGCAATATTTTGGTTTGCTCGTCTTGTTGGTTATCCAGATACATCGCTGGCTATTACCAGAATTCACAAATTTCACCAAGTTTATCATTAAACTGAACCACATCAGCGCTATATTTTGGTGTGAACTGTTCCATGATACAAATTGTCTTGAAATGACACTTCCAACGCGTTAGTCGAGCTGTAGTTCCTGCCAAAAGTTATAAAATTGCCCAAAGCTTCGGCATTACGTTGGTTACCCTGTAGAATGCTTTACGCAAAACTAGAAACTTGCAATTACGTATACGCAATGCTTCTAATTCAATTGCGTATACGCAATGTTGCTTCTAAAGTTGAATGACGCTTCCAACGCGTTATGACATTAGTCGACCTTGCTGTTTAAAAAGTTTTAGAGTTGCTCGTTGCTTCCCGATCCCAATTTTTAGATTACATGCGATTATTTCGAGAACTGATGAAAAATTCATGCAACCAATTCTTCGAAAGCCATCATTTATTATTGCTTTTAGTCAGAGTTTTGGGCTTGGAATAACTTAAACAAACGCATACAGCTAAGCAACCTACGCATAAATTAGCCAACAATTTTAACAACTTTTAAAACTCTCTTGTTATTTAGCATAAATTTTGAAAGCATAATTCTTTTGGGTCGCCATCTTTCAATCATTTTCATAAGATTCTGCCAGTTAAGTAGAAACTTTCTTGGCCAATTTGTTTCTGACAAGCGACTAAACTTTTTTCTTTTTTTTTTATATCGTCGCAAAACTTGCTCTGTAAAAAGCAGCAAAAGTATTTTTATTTACCATCGTGCTTAACTCTAATGCGAAACGTATTGAAACTGACAGGCGTAAGCTTTATGTAAATTGATTTGCTTTGTTATGAGAAACGTGCCAAGCGCAGATAACAAGTAAATACACGTGGCGTATACGCAATGCATATAAATAAACGCGCGTAACTTGATATAGTTATGTAAAAGCTATGAAAGCCTGACAAGACAAGGAATTTTTTTTATTATAAACAAAACTACTCGAGCATGTAGTTGTAACTATATGTACTTAAAAATAATGACTATAAAAATAATAGAAATAAAACAAATAGGCAAACAAACAAGCAACTAAAAAGCCAACGCTCTCTGAGAGCCTATTAAAAATGAAGTCAAAAGCACATACACTACACATACACAGGCACGCATACTTCAAGCCTCATCACATGGCATACAGCACAGTTCGACAGCTGCACAATGGCCACTTCAGTGCCACATGCAACAAAACGTGGCACGCACTCAGACGCTGCCACATCGCCTGAGTGTGTCGGAATGTTGTCTATGCAAAATAAGGTTTTAAGCAGAATTTTTTTGAAATGCTATGCAGCCAAATGGTATGCCCAAAAAAATGTAGGCACTTAAGGCTTTAATATCTTGTTGCTGAAGATTATAATAGAAAAAAAGAATAAAAAAATAAGAATTCGAGGAAAAAAAGAGCAAATACAAATTAAATTTAAAAAAATTCAAAATTAAATTTTAGGATCCTGAATTGTGTCGAATTTAAGCTCTGAAATTTATATTGCGTATACGCATTTTGGTCTTGTGGTGAATTGATACGCATGGTCAACAAGCGGTGAATTTTTCATTTTTCATCACTGAAAATTATTTTATGTATACGCAGAGTAGACAAGTGTTGAATTGTTGCGACTATCAGCTCTAAAATGAATATTGCGTATACGCATGGTGGTCATGTGTTCACTATTTATTAAGCAGACTACTAAGGTTCAGCTGTATTCCAACATTTCACTTTATTTTGCTTTGAAATGTAGCTAAAATGCGACTAATTTATAAAATTCCGTATACGACCGGTATGCTGCCTGATACTGGACGATGAATAAACATATGAATATTTGTATAAAGTTTCTCGAATGTAGCTCCTTATCAATATTTTCTCACTTTGTGTGGCTTTTTATGAACGCGACTAATTTCAAAAATTGCGTATACGCATGGTATACTTTAATTATATAAAAGTTAATTATATAAAAGTTTCTCGACGTATTGGATTGTTAACTTTCAAGCGGCTTCCATTTAAACTTTGAATTGAAAAAAAAGGTATTAGAACTTAATAGAGTGCCTCAGCAGAACATTAGCTTAAATTGAAAGTCTTTAAACAATTAATGAAATTTCAGTGGTTAGAATTATCTTAACTTCAATTTATTTGAAAAAAAAGCAGTCTCAACAAAGTCTTTGAACAAATTCTAGTTAAGCATCTTGAAAACAAGACAGTCAAGAAAGTACTCAATTTGGGCAAATTCTACTTCATAAATAAATAAATTTGATGTCCTTCACTATGCTCATCGCCCTAAAAGGCAGATAATATGGACATCTTAAATTATAGCTGTTCGATAGCGTCTTTTTGCTAACTGCGCCAGTGCTAGGCAAATGCACCAGTGCTGCTGGGTGGAATCGAACCACAGATTTTTAGGGTACCGAGGCTCACTATTCTAGTCCCACAAATTCTAGTTTAGTATTTCAAAAGCATGGAACTCTGGGTTCTTGTATCGTTTGCACACCCTGCAAGATTTTCTTGCTAGTTTATCTCACGCAAAAAGTTAAGATTGTTTAGCGATTCGGTTATGGAATAAGAATAAAAAAAGTAAATAGACTTTCCTTCAACGCAATAAGCAATACTACATTTTTTTATGCTCTTCATGGTTCCATGGCTGCGGGGTACTTGATATGAAAAAAAATAAAACTTTTTACCCTTGACTATGGTCATCGCTCCAAAGGCGGAGGCTGGAGATATCTCTATTAATAGTTGTTTGAAGGGAACAAGCGCCTACAGTTTATAGCCGAATTCGGATGCGACTATTTATTTGCTAGCTATGCCAGTGTTCGACAAATACACTAGTGCTGCAAGGTGTAATCGAACCAGCGACCTTCATAATTGCTTGACATTGAAGTTTTGTCAGAAGACCTCTGGGCTATCTTCCTACCGGTTTTCATTTTTCGAATGCGTTTTTCACGAAATAGATTAAAAAAATTCTTTGCGCATTTTACGATTTAAACGCGTTTGTTGAACTCGACAAAGATCTCTATTCACAGTTCCACCTAGTTTAACCAGCTGATAGTAGCCTGAAGCCGCCTAGTACCATCTAATTTTTTCAGATGACTTTTGAGTTAAGTATGTTTTTGATTCGATGTTGATGCAAACGATGATGAAACGGGTTTACCAGGCTAAGCATAGTACCTTCTCTTCGTACTATAACACACATTTCACCTTACAGACTGCTGTCAAAAATTCTTTCGTGACTTTTTAAGTACAATCACTTCAAGTATATAAGTATATGACAGAGATAACTCTCAAAATTTCAAATTTATCTATCCGTAGCCCACTTCAACTATTAGTTAATGACATCTGAGCAACTGCAGCCATAAATATTCATTATAATCAGTTAAAATTGCATTTTCTGATAAAGAGTATAATAAAAACTACATTTATATTATCATTATAATATTTGAGTGATATTTGAGTATCTGCACTTCAAGTGCTTTGTCAATATAAACGCCAAATATATATAATATATACGCAAAAAAAATCTCATTTTTTCGCTTTGTTAGTCAAAGTGCCAAGTTTGCAGAACGCGCTGCATAAAACCAGGCTAAGCTGTCGCAAAATGTAGATTAATAGGTCCCAATAAAGTGTTGCCTGTTTAGCGGTTATTAACTGATTATCAGCTGCCCAGTGAGTAACAAATGTGGCTAAGAATTCATTAAAACGAGCACAGATTGGCACTAATAGCCTTGAACGTGCTTGGGCCAAAGAAATGACAGCCACACACAAATGCACACTTCCAACGACTTGAGCACTTTTTCTTATATAAAAAAAAATATATATATATATATACATCTGTCTACTTCGTCTATAGAGTCATAAAATTGGAAACTATCGGGGTGTCGAACGACTATAGGTTACACTGCTGGAACACATAAAGATGAATATAATATAGTTTAGGAAATGTAAACTTTTATTGTAAATTGTAAGTATCTAGCGGTTTGTTTATCAGCTGTTTGAATTATATTACTTTAGTGTTAATTACGCCATCTAGCGACGGCAATATGTTGTTACATTGCGCCATCTAGCGACGGCAATATGTTGCTATTTGACGACAGCCGTTTAACAAAGCCACAACTATTTTTTACATTTAGCGGTGATATTATTATTATATTATGGAAGCGACAGCTACAAACGTTCCTTTGCCTGCGCCGTCTAGACTCAGTACAAACTGATATTCGAAATCTGTTGAGAATCGGCTATAACTTCAGAAATAGTTCCCTTCATGTTAGCCCATTGCACGCTTCTCGATACCTTCAGGGTATTAAAATCCCGCCTTGCAGACAAACTGACGCATTTATGTTTGCGGCGATTGCGAATGACTCGTCGTTGTCGTTTCAGCAATCCCAAAGGATAAATACTTGTGTGCGCTTTTTAACTGGCACATAACCCGAGTACATATGTACAAACATTTCAGCGGCGAGATGTGCGGTATTTGTGGTTCAGCTCAACTTGCTATTTATATACATTGCTTGGGGCTAAGTACTAGCAGCTTGTCAAGCAGTTTGTAACACTTTAAAGCTTGGTTACATCTCAAGCTCTAAGGTATACACTTCATTTGGAGCTATAAATCACGCGTAAGTTTTACTTTACTGCTGTAGATTTGATGCATTTAGGAGAGGATTTTGAAGTAAACACATTTTACACAATGTGAAATTGTGTGTGTTTGAAACTTTACAAAATGCAGTAACGAAATATCAGATTTCAGACTGTTGTCAACGTTTTTTTAATATCAAGTGGAATATTTGAAGACTAAGCTGGGTGTAGAGCTGTAACTGGGATTAAGTCAAATAAAATGGGTAAATTTGAAGCAGATAGCATTTGTACAAATGTAGATATAGTTAGTACAGATTAATTTATAAATGTAATTAAGTATTTAATACATTTTAAAAATATCAGTTTATAAGCGAAAGACGGCATAGCTTATTTATGTTTATGAAAAAATAGTCTCCATTCCAAAAAAATTAAGTATACGCATGCTTTTATATGGTAAGCCTAGAATTTAATTTCTAAGCTTTGAGCTAAAATGCATCACTTAGCTAATTGGAAATAAAAGCAACCGAAAATCCTATATAACAAATAATATAATATATATTGCATAGAAATAGAAATTTTCTATGTCTAATAACATCTAAAGCTTAAATTAAAGTCTACAATGATTCGACGATACGCCAATACTTTTATTGTATTTTATTCTTGCCTAATTTTATATATTGCTTCAAAAGTTAAATCGCAAACTTTTATTCAGAATTTAATTAAAAAATGAGAAAGAAAAAGTAGCAATAGGAAAGTTGAATGTCATTCACTACTCATATTCTGATCTGAAGTTAGACAACTTTTTCTTAAAGTCAAACTATATAAAAATTACGTATACGCACAGTAAGCCAACAAAAAGAAGCCTTAGGCCAATTGTTCAATATATTTTTCTAATTTGATACATAATTTAATACATAAACCCATCAAATGAGCCTGACTGGCATTTAAACAGACGTCAATCAGACGGCAGCCAGAACGAGCTCAGTCTCACCTCATTGCGCCACCTGGGTGAATCTTTAGCATCCGATACATAGTAAGCTAATGTGTGCAGCGGGTCATCCGACCATAAACGGTTATGCGCGGGGATTGTTTTTCCGTCTTGTTAAAGAAAGTATCCTAAAAATATTAAGCCTAAAGCCTAGCTCGATCGACAAAATTAGGCCCCACAAGACGCTCGTCCTGCCAATGCTCGTATACAGCGCTGAGACATGGGTTGTGTCGCGGGCGATAGCAGCTCGGCTTGGAGTATTCGAGAAAAATATTATTAACAATCTTTGATCCCTTTTCGATTGAAGACGAATATCGCATCCAAAGGAAGCATGAGCTGTATGAGCCATACAAAGTTATAGATGTCGACCAGAGTATTAGTGCCCGTCTGTGTGGCCTACGATAGGGCTTTCATCTGAAAAGGGTTGTCGATGCTAGAGCCCTCGAAAGCCCTTGAAAGCCCACCAAGAGAGACGAAGAGGACGACAAAAGCTCCGATTGTAAGACCAAGTGGAGTTGGACCTATCTTCACTTGGAGTGAATAGATGAAAAAGGTGCAAAACAATGAAATGTGGCGAGTTCTAGTGAGGTCGGCCGTAAACCGATAACCAGGTGATGGCCAGTTAAAGTAAATTAAACTCAACAAAAATCAGCTCTCAAATAAATCATCTGAACTTTGGTTAAAACTAGTTTCAAAAAACACATTTCGTGGTACCAAAAATAATAACCAAATAACAATAACTAGAATTTTATTTAAAATTTAATTACTGTTCTCAAAATTATGCCCAAACTCTTCAGAAAAAATATTTCAAATACGTAAGACAGTTTAACATTTAAATTCATAGTTGAAAACTTAAAACATAAATCATTCAATTTGATGCAAAGCTAAGAAACAAATATTACGTATACGCACAAAAGTTTTTTTGTATTTAAAAAATTTCATATTTAATCAAAAATAAAGTTAAATTAAAAATAGGAGACAAAGTAAACGCAGAGATCTGTTATTGGTTTGGTAACCACATTTGACAAGATTTTACTTGTAAAAACCAGATAGTACGTATACGCAGAGTATGTTCGTCAATGGAAGACATTTACGATTCAGCTTTTAAAGAAAATATGTAGTATCTCAAGTTGAAGCAAAATATTGTTAATAAATTTTAGTTTAACTAAAAGGTTACTGTCGATAAAGGTGTCTACGAAAACACGTAATCCTTAAAACCAATTCCAGATTGGTTTTTTTACAATCACCTAAACTTCACTCAAAGCTAATCAAAAAATACGCACCACCGTAGGTCGATAAAACCCAAAAGTTTTGCTATTTGAAGCCTTTGGTGTGCATTTTCAACATTTCTTTTTAAAACTACTAAAAAATTGTTGAATTTCAAGCACGTTCGTCAAGGGATCATACAAAATTCATTTCCAGATTCAACCGTGTGGCTTTAATTAACAATTTTTTTATATGAACACGTGCAGTGCATTCGAAATGTGTTGCCTCAAAATAGTACTGGCGGCGCTATTTGTATGTTTTCAGCCATCATTTTTGTATTTGTATGCCCCATTTTTGTGGGCATTTTTTTTTTCAACAAAACATTGTGCAATGCATTTGTATTTGGCACACACAGATACACACACACACAGAGTTATATTGAAACACGTGATGCAGCTTATAGTTCAGCGCAGTTCAGTTCAGTTCTTGTAGCGTGTCAAGGACAACTAAAGCTTCATGCCAAATACACTTAAAAAAAATTATTCGACCATGTTGCCTGCATGGCAGTCTGTCTGTCTGTCTGTCTATCTGTCTAATAATCACACCACAGCCTTGACACGCACACACAGCTACACTTGGACACACACAGATACACGCAGCTATACTTTCCTGCCGCCTGTCTTGCATTTAAAATAATTACACGCATTTATTGCACTCAGCAGTTATACGTGCTTCCAAAGTTTAGTTCGGGTTTTCCTTCCAACTGACTTTCTACATAGAAAATCCATTAAAAATATGCCCCACTGGCTGCCACCCCAAGCAGCCTAGTATTGTTCATAAAAGTATTTTATATGCCGTCTACTTAATTAGCTTTGGACTCATCGTTAGCGCATATTATATAATAGTTTGAGCAATTATATTTTGATTAGCTTTGAGCTCAAGTTGTTTGTTTCGTTTAGCAAAAGATATACCCAAAAAATATTCAGTAGAATTTGTGCGAACGTAAATGTATACATAGATGAGCGAAGCTTATTTCCATTTTGGCCAAAAACAGAAACAAGACACAAGGAAACAAATACCAACAAATTCATTAGACAAATGCTACTGTCAGAATGTTTTTTTTTTTTTGTTGGGCGGGCAATACATACTTTTTATGTATTACATACTTATCGTATACAAAAGAGCGTCTAACTGTCAAAAAAAAGTTATTTATTTGCGCGTTTTAGGGCTTCTTATATACCGTAGGTATTTAGTATATGACAGTCCAATTGGCGCCTTTAAACGAAAACTTATTTAGGCGACTGTATTAAGTTAGTAGCTTTTTTAGTCATTGGAATTTTGTTGCGCGCTTAAAGCATGCTTAAATTTATATCACCCCGGGTCGGACGATTTATTTGTCTATCTCTTACGTAGTTTCCTTAAAAATAGGCACTTCAGTGAGCTATATCAATATTTTACTCCGATGACGGAACTGGGGCTGCGTTTTTGAGCTCGCGTCTAGGCAAGACCTAACCTATTCCTATCGTCTCAGTAAGAAAGTAACTGTAGAAACAAAATTCTTCTCTTTGATTGCTTGAATTAAAGTAAGATTATTCCCTTTCATCTCTCCAATGCGTGACATGGAGTTATAGCCGAATCCGAACGGCGGTGTCTTTAATTAATAGAGCTTTTCCTAGATAAGCAGCGCCTCGGATTTCAAGCAAAAACTGGCTTGTGTCCCTCAAGTTCCAGTCTGTTGGAACTAAATGGGGAGGCCCAACGAACTTTACCATACCATACCACGGGTTGAGCGTGGTCCAAGTATGCCCATTGAGGTCTTTTCCCTATTTGTACTGGCTTTTGATTGACGGCCAAATCGCCGAAAGAGTCATGTTGGCTCGACGTAGAGTTGCGTCCTCAACCGGATGCTGTTGCCAATAAAACAGCAGAGGTGATAGATATACTTCGTTCTTTATGAAGGAGGGACTACGCACCTGACAGTAAGCACTCGTAATTGATACGAAAGAAAAATCCGCTTCGGCTGCTGGCTCTGAGGGGCGTTAGGTAACGCATTAAACCAGACTCACCGTGTTATATATTCGCACACTCAGGTTGCATATCGTTCACTATCGTTGTTTTAACACAGCAAGTTTACATGTCAGGTTAAATGAACTCTGGAGCAGTTCCAGTTCGACTGCTTCAGGGTAGAATCGAGCCACCGACCTTTCCAAGGCCCATAAGTCCTAATTGTTTACGCAGTACAAATTGATAGAAATGCACTTCTTTGTAATATTCGATAAAAACTTTGCTTAACAATCATAAACTGCCCAATTTATTATTTTTTGGCAATCTATAAGAAGACAGATTTAGGAAAAAATTAAGATTCAAAAGATAAAAAGCCTTCTCTTGCTCTATGTTTGGCCTGAAAGCAGGCAATGTGTCCGCGAAATGTTTCTGAGTATATATAAATCTGAACTTAAATAGTTTATAATAAAGAAAGATATTGATTTATAAGTTTAGAACGCAAAATGTTGATGAAAATATGTCTGTATCCTAATAGGGGTATACTATCTATAACTTCTAGAATACTCGACAATTAAGAGGGTATTGATGAATGATAGCGCAGCGTGAGACAAAACTAAGGCTAACACAAAGTTGAGTAAATCTGCTCTAAAAATTAACTTGCAAACTTCACAAAACTAAACTAGAGAGTAAAAATACAAATTTATGGCTAAAAATATGCAAAACGGCGCCGGCCTAAAGGCAGCGCATTTGGAGAGGCACTGCACGTGTTCAAATTGAAAAATGGTTAATTAAAGTCACACGGCTGAATCTCAAAATGAATTCATTATCTTGGGAAGAACGTGCCAATAATGTTTTTGTTGACTTTTTAGTGCTTTTTAGAAAAGTTCACTATGAAATAGAAATACCAAACATTTGTGTCTATAGCAGCACAACGTGAGGTACACGTAACTTTTTTAACTTTTGGGTTCGACTTAATATTTAATGAACAACGTTCCTTGCAGGCAGTTCTTGCTTCATTACAAGAAAACAGTTTTGCTTGAGCTTCAAAGATACTGCACAAGAACTTGTTTTTATTAAATTTTTATATTAACTGTTTCTATCAATCATAAAGTCAACTGTGCGTGTACTTAATATTCGTCTTAATACATAAATTGCGTATACGTAGCATGTGATTATGAAATCAACTAATTCTCCCCAATATATCTCGTGAATAAAGTTTAGTAATGTTACTTAAAACCACAAAAGCGCTGGTGATTATTTAATTTTTATATTAAAATTATAAACAAAATATATAGTATGTGATTCGCCAATGTTTCCACTATCAATAATATAAGACAACTGTGCGTATACTTACTTTATCCATTTATTTTTATTATTAATTAAGGGGTGCAACTAAGTGCAGTTGAGCTTATAATTAAAAAATTTAAAAGTTTTAAAATTAAGAAATATTAAATTAGAACGAGGAAACTATAATATAAAACTAATCCGTATCCTCAAGTCTGATGGCAGAATTTTTTATATGTATGCAACACATCTCGCATCCAAAACTGGCTAGGAACTTGGATTTACAGTGTGAAAGATGTTAACAGAAAGAAACGTAAAAGTTTAAACTTATCTTATCCCAAGAAGCTTAAAGATCAGCGTAGACCAAGTTGGGGTTTTATTTTCCAAGTTTAGTTAAAGATACACGATTTGGCGCATTAAGAGCAGTTAAGGTAGAGAAAGCGAAGAATTGAATAGAGCTTTTATATGGTAGGAAGTCGTAAGGGTTATTAAAGTTAGAGACGCGAAATGTCTTTTGTTAATGAGATATACTATTGTCAAACACATAACATTGCATTGCGTATACGTAATGTATAATTTCAACTAAAATATATCTCGTGTAATAAGTTAAGCAGTTCTATAAAATACAAAGTATTAAATACGAGATTCTGCAATCTATCTATTATCAAGCATATGGGACAACTATGCGTTTACTTAATGTTCGGTATTTATTTATGCATAAAATTGCCTTGCGCATACGTAACTTACGATTATAAATTCAACAAATCCTCCTAACTATATCTTGTGAAAAAAATTTTGAAGTTCTGTAAAATAAGTTTTAAGCAAGGTTGGCCAGATTTTTGTCACAACAAATAGAAATAAATCCATTAGAATTATATTAAAATTCAATTCAAGCTGCAACAAATTTGCTCACTTCAATAAAAGCTCGCTAAAACTTTAAGTGAAAACGAAAACAGTAAAAATTTTCATTTTATCAATATATTCAAAACATTTACTATAAATTAGTTTCGAAATCGAAAGTCCATAATTTTTGTTTAAGACTTTTTCGCAATAGCTTTAAGTGAAGCGAAGTCAAACAATAAATATTACGTATACGCACTTTGACATTTTATTCTTCAATTGCCAAAGTTACGGTTTTAATAATTAACAAAGTTAGGCATTTTATTTGCGTCTCAATATTAATTGGCAAAAACTACAGCATAAGATAAATAAGCATTTCAAAGAATATGCCAAAGTTTATATATTTCAAAAGTTAAGCTTCTCAAAGAGCAACTTTTCACTACAACATTGAGAAGCAAGTAAATAAGAGACAACTCTCGTAAAATAGTGTTCCGGCGCAATCCAAAATATATATTTATTCCATTAAGCTTCAACTTTCAGTGTGGCATGCTTTTAGGCACAAAGTATAGAAGATGTATAGCTTAAGCAAATTGAATAGGTTGCTGGGTAAGATAAGTTTGTACTGTAGTTTTGGGTACCTCATTTCAAAAGACAAACTAAATCATTGTCTTACTAAACTGCTTTGCAACGCATTATCCGAAGTCAGGCTCTGGGACAACTGCTATGCAAATATTTCCTTTTTGGAATAAAGGTGATTAAAGCGGCTTTTCAATTACCCTAGCTACTTGCTGCTTTCAATGGGCTAACATTGCAGCCTTTAACGTGCTAATCCGCCATTAAGCCGCATTAAACACCTCAATCTGCTTCCTCTACTTGGCCAGCCGCAACAAGCCATTACCGGGACTATGCGGCTATGCTAGGGCATCATTTATGGCGTCGCTGTTACGAGCACAAGGACGAAGATACTTAATGTGGTTTTTAAAAGGAAGACTTTAAACGGAAACAAGTTAACTGCTTGGTGAATGCCCTTGTACATTTTCACTATAAAGTTGCATTAAACGAGCTTTGCTTTAAACTTTGCTGCGTTTTTTGCTTCAACGGACTTGGTGGATTTGAAGCAAAGAAAGTATTTTCCGGTGCTTGCTCTGGTACGAAAACTAAAGCGCATTTTTAAACCATTGGTAGTCTTTGGATCAAAACTTTAGTTTGCATTAAACAGAAAAAACGTATTTTTATTCAAACCAAAATGACAGCAACGTATCCACAATCATTTATTAAAACACGCAAATCTTGCAAAAGCTACTGACATCATTTGTTAAATCACTTTCCGTACCCGCACAGCAGCCAATCCACCTGCTTTTGCTCTTTGATATGTCTTAGCAATAAATCAAATCGTTTGCCTCTGAAATCTTAAACAATTGCTCACTCGGGCACACTTAAAAAGCATTACATAATAACGATTTTAAATCGCAGCAAATGTCAGATATCAAACATATCCTGCTGCTGCTCCCGCTGCTACTTACCTCATGCAAAACCAAAGCAATCAACTGTATCTCAATTTATGTATCTTCTGCTCATAACTGAACTCATATTTTGTTATATTTTATTAACTTGACCTTTTGCCAGCAGAGCGAGAATGTTTGTGTTAAAACCCACATAACCGGCAGCTATATACGAAAACTCTCTCAATTTATGCCAAAGAAATCCCCCCCACGTTGTGCAACACTAAAGCGGTTTATGTCAATGTTGGAGAAAAAACTTGGGGGGGGGGGGGGAAAACAGTGGAAGCGTCTCAAATCCCTGATATGCTGCCGGCATAGTAAACGAAACGTTATCATGTAAAGTTGCCAGCAGCAACTGGTATAATACTGGAAGTGGAAATGTTAAGAGCCACAACAGACAGACACATATATACAAGCTGCCACACACACAGATACTCACACACACACACAGTATACGCACCCACACACATCTGCGAATATTTATCCTATCAACACACACTTACTTACAATGTTGCTAGAAGAGAAGTCGCCTGCGAAAAACTGAATTAAATGTCATGGTCAATTTCACACAAAATGCAGCTCCAATGTGGCTTGTTGAGGTTATGTGCGTATGCCGGAGGGGCGGGAGTTCATGGTCTGCATGAGTGTGTGTGTGTGTAGTACTTTATGTTGCCGTTTTTAAGCGCAACATGCCCCCAAATGCATGGAGCTTGTAGTTGCGTAGAAAATGGTGCACCCAAATTGCAGCACATTTATTGCAACTTCCTGGCCAAATTGCTTTTTCCATTATATAAACTTTTCTAAAACGAACTTGAAGTGGCTGATAGAATAAAAGTGGGTTAGTCTGCACTTAGAACCCTAGCAAATGCAACTCTAACAAAAAAATGAAGTACGACAAAAGAAGTAGATACAAATATGAGCGTTGGTTTATCTGCCTGAGGTGGAACGTACAAATCTGAATGATGATCAGAGATCTCAAGTCGAAAATGTTGCATTAAGACAACTAAATAAATTATAAGAAATACGCTACTGAATCAAAAACGAAGCTAGTTAAATAGAAGGTTTGTTGGAAAAGTTCATCTTTATTGTAGTTTTAAATGCAAGAAATATAAAAATTTTAAGTATTAAGTTGTAGTGTCAGTATACACGATCTAAATTGCGTCTGAAATGGCCATCTTTTCGAACTTAAAAACCTTCAATATAAACTCTTTTAAATTATGAGTTTAAGAAACTGAGAAACTAAAGCAAAGATTTTACAAATATATGATTATAGTTTATGAATATGCTGGCCTCGCATAGCGTTTTTTTTTTTTTTTTCCTGATGGTTCCTTTTTAGGGTTCTAACGGTCCATTGTCCTATTCGTGTCCGTTTTTTTTTTTGAAAATGCCTTTGGACGTCATCGAATTCGGGGAGCCGTTTATGTTTAATTCTCTTGTGTTGGTTTCTGTAATCTGAGTTTTTCGATCGAACTGGTGATTGGCCAGATGCGACTTATCCCAGTGGTAGGGCTGCCACCTGACACCTCCTGGGAGTGGCGTCTGCGCTTGGCTGCGCTAGCGTAGTCGCCTCTAAATAGGATGGTCGATGGTTCCATTCCAACTGGCGCAGGTGGCATAGCTTGTAAAATGTTGTAACAATTCTAGCAATGATTGATCATGCGACAGACTTTTTTCAGCTGAAATCGTTAAAATTACCGATACAGCTCCAAAATAGACAAGTTAGTCGTTTTTTATTTTAAAGACGCTGTTGAGATTGTACAAAGTTTACCCACATAGACGAAAATCCGTTTAAGGCGTATTTTGATAGCATTCTTCTGCGTTTTCTCAGCTTAAGTTGTCTAACACTTGTTAAGGGGTCTAAGTTGACATTTTGCCGGTTTGGACGGTAGATGTCGCTAGCAATATGTAGACATTTCTTTGAGTTGGTGCCTTTCTTCATAGATGGTTATGCCGAATGAATCAGGTAGCAGTGGGTATAACTTCATATATATTACGTATAAGCCTACTCCGTTAAAATCCAAGTCTCTGCGCTAATTTCGCTTGTTACTAAGAAAACAAACATAATATCCCAGCAACTTATTTCCGAAACCTGAAAGTTTAGTATATCTTAATTTTATATAAAAAAAAAACATATTTAGAATGTCAATACAGGAAGTTTTTCATAAAGGCAATAATGCTTATGTTGAAAGTAACATTATCTAAACATTTAATTATTTCTTTTTCTGGAAAAATAGTCCAATACAGGTTATAAACAAAGAGTTTAACATTATAGCTTCCAATATCTTACAATCTATAAGCCTCACACTTTACAATTACAGCTATTAAAATATTATTAAATATCTGCAACTTTGGATAGAACTCCACTCTACTGTCCCTTTCTGTTTTCTTATTGAAATTACTGACAAAGCAGTGTCTTTCAGTTGCACTCAAAAGATGATGTTGTCTTGTCATTGATTTTAGTTTATTCAACAAAGCTGAAAAACAATGTTTTAAATGCGCAGTTCTATTCTACTACGACTGATAATTCTTTTGATTGCATTTGTACGACTGCGCTTCCATGCCTAGCTTACAAGTTCTGATATCTTACTAAGTTCATTTCATGTGCATTTTTAATAAAAGTAATGTTCTATATATTTAACTACCAGAACTACACATAACTCCACCCCACAATTTCACTTTGTCATCTTTTGATTAAAAATTTTAGATATGTTGATGATAAAAGGAATATATTCTTTGGAATATATATTCTATGGAACCAATATAAAATTTATCGGAGAACAGTTCAGAGTTACATAGCAAACAATATTTGAAAAAGTCTGCTTTCTGATGCCGAATTTTTCGTAATGCGCTCAGCTCAAATTGAACTTCAAGTCTTCTGCTGCAAATAATTTCATGCCGAATAATACGCTCAGCTAAGTTAAGTCATCTGCCGCCAATAACTTAACCTCTGAAATTGAAAGACATCAACATTACTTTACGCCTGAAGAAATCAATTTCACAAATTTCCCATTTCATCATCACAGCTGCTGCGTTATAGAAGAGTCTCACTCCTGCACTTTGAACAACCCAAAATACACATTGCATGCTATAATTCTTACGCAACAGTACCCAAAAGTTTGCAATTTGCTAAAAGTCCTTGCAAGTTAAAGTTTCTTCTTCTACCTCATGACAAATGTCGTTGCACATTTCGCTTCGCCTTCCGTACAACAACAACAACAACAACAAGTACTCCAATAACAAGAACAACAACAACAACATCTCGCCGTCATTGTGGTTCAGAAACTCAACTAATTGTTATTCACTAAGTGTCTAAAATAAACATAAATTAAAATTTATATATATTTTATTCTTCTTCTTCTCTTTTGCGCGCTCTTAAACTACAATGCGTCTCTAAACTAATCTAAACTAAACAACAACAAAAAAAATAAAACTATAAACTATATACTAAAAATATCTATTACTACTATTAAACGTAAAGTTTGCATACTGCACGGATATTGTAAGTTACACTATT
Source organism: Chymomyza procnemis (assembly GCA_035046065.1). NCBI lineage: Eukaryota > Metazoa > Arthropoda > Insecta > Diptera > Drosophilidae > Chymomyza > Chymomyza procnemis. Next base: position 5,881,892 of record JAWNOJ010000026.1, read on the forward strand.
GAAAATATTAACAAAAACAAGAAAAAGACTCCTAATTCTGACACATTTTAGAAGCATTTTCGGAGTCTATTGCATTTCTAACAATTCTAAGAATTTCAACAAATTTTACAGACGATGCACGGCCTAAAATGCGTTTTAGTCTCTCGCCACCGCCATCGAAAGCCGTATCCGTCAGCGTAACATCGCCCAACAACAGCACCACCAGCGCCACCACCAGCGCCACCAACAAACTGAGCAGCAGTAATAACAACAACGCCATTGTTGCCACAAAACGCAGCAGAAGCCGCAACAGCAACAACAACATGCACTCAACGTCGAGCAAACGCAGCGAAACTTTGGATGCGGCCAGTGCAGCAGCTGCAGAGGAAGCTGCCTCTGACTACCATCAGTGGTTGCATGCCATGAAGTTGGTGGCACGTTTACCTGGCGGCACGCCGCCGGAGTTCCGGCGCAAGGTAAGTGCGCGTCAAAACGGAAAGTCAGCCATTTTTATGATGAGTGTTTGTGTGGCCATTTTAATTGTTTGACAGCTGTGGCTCTCACTGGCGGATAAGTATTTAAAGTCAAAGAATGTGGACTGGGCGCAGCAGCGTGAGAAATGTTTTTGCGAGGAATGGCGTGAGGATGACGAAGAGCTGGGCATACAGATAGTCAAGGATTTGCATCGCACCGGTTCGAATCTATGCACTGGACCAGCGGGCTCCATTAATCAGGCCAAGCTTAAGCGCATACTGTTGGGTTATGCGCGCTATAATCCGGAGGTGGGCTATTGCCAGGTGCGTTCGCAGCTAACTAATGCGTTTTATGGCAGACATTTTGTGACATTTTATCTGCTGCGCCTTTAGGGTTTCAACATGCTGGGCGCACTCATTCTACAAGTCATGGACAAGGAAGAGGAGGAGTCTATGAAGGTCATGATATATCTGGTGGAGGGTGTGCTGCCTACCGGCTATTTTTGCGGCTCTATGGGCGGTCTGCAAGCCGACATGGGTGTTTTTCGCGAGCTTATGCAAACAAAGCTGCCACGTCTGGCTAAGCATTTGCAAAAGCTGCAGGGTCCTGTGGAGAATGCGTACGAACCACCGCTTACCAATGTCTTCACCATGCAATGGTTTCTCACCATGTTCTGCACCTGTCTGCCCACAACTTGTGTGCTGCGTGTTTGGGATCTGGTGTTGATTGAGGGCAGCGATGTGTTGTTACGCACTGCTCTGGTGCTCTGGAGTCTGCTGGAAGAGTAAGTAAATTGTGTGTGTGTGGGTGCTGCGCTCAAATGTCGACTTGGGTATGTGGGTTTGTTGTCACCACTGTTTGTCTGCTTGGGCGCTTTTGGGGGGCAAAATTTGTGTCAAGGCTTGGGTGCTAGGCAGCAGCAGCAGTAGTTTCATGCGACAGTGCAAGGTTAAAGGCATTTGGCAAAAGTTTTGGTCATGGTATTTGATTTTACTTTTGTTTGAAAATGCAATTTGCTAGTTTCACCCAGAAACTTGGGTGCAGTTGTTCCATTCTATGAATTGCGGGCTCTGACGTAATCTAATATGAAATTTTGTTGCTTAAAGTTCATTTCGGTTCTTTAAAATTTGACATTTGGGTTAAGTGTTGGGCAGGAACTAATGTAAGGTGTTAGACTTTAAAAACTGGGTAGGGCTATAGTAACCGGTAGGGTTCCTATAGGTCATTACAAGGTTTATGGAGCATTGTTAGGAATAGACTTGTGCAGTGCATTGGCCAGTTCGTAGAGCTGTACCTTATTGTATTGTTTCGATCCTACCGACCATGATTGGTTCATACAGTCAGGGACAGCTTATACGCACAATACCACCCCATGACTTATGATGTCATTCGTCCTACCGGCTATTGTACATTCAATATGATCAATAGACAACCTATCGATGATAGCAACTTCACTACCATATTTCTTAGGTCTTTTTGATGCTTTGATGAGTATTGAGAGCTCATATAGATCATTACAATACCTTTGACATATCTGTGACGTCTGTTTATGATGCACATTCGCCTTAAGATTACCTGACATACTTCATAGAAGCCTTTGATCTGCCCGACCTTGAAAGGCTTCTGCTGGCTGCGAGAGCTCCTTTTGCTATGAGTCTTTGGGGTCGCTTGCTTTACGTCTTGCCAAAATTTCCTAAAGATTTCATCTTTGTCATTGCGAAGTACCTGCTACCTTCATGTTCTTCATGCACCTAAAAAAACAACGGCAGCTTTGCTTAACCCGCCAACCCGTCACAGCCCGTCCTAAACCAAACTTATCTCTTCAACAGACGTGTGCTCAATGCGCGTACTGCAGATGACTTCTATGGCAAAATGGGCTCTTTTTCGAGTGAATTGCTCAATGGTCATCTCATAGACTCGAACGGACTCATCGAGAAGGTAGTGCAGCTTGGACCCATAGCGGATATACGTCAGCTTAGGGATAAGCATCTCTACAACATAGCACCGCTGCGACACAAGCAAGGATTGCAGTAAGTAGCGCCGACACATTCCAAAACAGACAAATCCATTAAAAAATTACTCTTGCAGACTCTACTATGACGACGATGAGGATACGCAAACCGATGAAGAGTCGCGTTTGGCAGTAGCCACTGTCTGGGGCTTGAACTGGGGTCGCCGTGGTTCGGTAGGACCTGGCGCGGCAGCTTCCAATACAAGCAAGCAGCAGCCCAGTGAAAGCAAGGATCGTCTGGCGTTGGACATCTCGCTGCTTAAAAAACAATACGATCGCTTGCGGGAGCGTCAAAAGCAAGCGCATGTCATACTTACCACCGCCTGCTCCACTGCCGCACGTCAAACACCGCCAAGCAGTGCACAGTCATCCGTAGCAGTAAATCAATTGCTACTAGGACGACCTGCCATTGTGACCAACAAGGGTAAGCGGGTAGGGGCACCTATGGGCGCTATACCACCGGCCAGAAAGCCATCGTTGCCCACAGTCTTGCATACAAAGCCCGCAGAAAAGCAGCTGCGACGCGGCGAGACACTGCTCTGGCGGGATACAGATGCCAGCTCGCGTAGACGTGATAGTCTGACCTGGAAGGAAATCAGAGCAGATCGTGCGTCTATGCTACGAGAAGGCGTGGATGTGAGCAAAAACAAATCACAAAAGTTGCGCACGCGTTTGGGCAAAAGCGACAGTTCTTCATATAGCGAAGATAGTGATGGTGCAGGTGAAGATGGCTCTAGCACGGATACAAGTCTATGCGATGATGATGATCCTGCCTCGGGTAAATCACTTGAGCCCAGTCCCAAACGCAAGGCTAAGCTGGCACGCAAGCTAAAGGAAGCGCCTAAGAAAAAGGCTCAGCTAGAAGTATCAACAAGAGACTCTAGTCTCGAGCGCGTAAGACCAAAGTCCTGGGCGCCATCAACAACCGAAATACCATTTATGCTAATGGGTGCGGAAAGCGGTGATGAAAAAGAGCAGGCAGCAAGGGGTACAGGCATAGAGGAAGAAGATAGTGCCACAGAAAGCTGTCATTTTTCATACAGCCAAGATATCAATTGGTCCCAAACAGCAGGTGACTTGGCCACAAGCAAGCTGGAACCTTTGCATGTCGAAACGGATATTTTGGTGCTACCAGAGGGCATTACTAGCACTAGTCAGCTGTCACCACTGCCTGATATAGCGAGCTATCTTAGTACGACAACCATAAGCCCGTTGCCCACACCAAAGCCGCTCTATGTCGACTCGGTTAACTCGCTGGGCAGTAGCGATGCTGGCGAAGTCGGCACAGAGGGCGTTAGAAAGCGGTACGATGTTAGTGATGACGGCGTGACGAATCAATATTTCGAGCGTGTCAATAGCGTGGAGCGGCCAAACAAGTTGGAACTCTTCTATTCGTTAAACGAGGAGGAGCGACTGACTGATGCTTATGTAGCGCAACGCGCCGAGGTGGAAGGTGAGAGTGCAAACAATAGTGACACCCAAGCAGCAAAGAGTACAAGCAAAGATATTGCGGCAAACCTAAAAGACATTAAGATTGAGTCGCCACTGCTGACAAAGGTGCCGCAAATACGCGATGACAACATACCTGGTGAGAATAGAGATGACTACAAGGAGCTACTAAGCATGACGATAGAACCAACATGTAAGTCTCTACAAGCGCTAAGCAATGCCAGCCGCAAGCGTCGTGATCCCAGGCGTAAAACGCTAACAAGATCTTCGACCATTGAGCTGGAGGAACGTTTCGAGGCTTTGGAACGACGTTTGAGTGAGGATGCGCTGATCAAGGAGCGACAGCAAGCAGGCAGTCGACAGAGTGATAAGCTACAGCGTACAAAACCCATACCCAGCACAGCAGCACTTGAAGAGCGCTACAATACGCTAGAGAAGCAACTGAGTGCAGAGAAACAGACACGTGAAGCGCGACTAAGCCAGGAATTGTTAGAAGCGGATGTGGAAATCTTCGAACAGCCTGAGCGCATACCCACCTTAGCTGCTCTTCCTAAGGAAACAACAGCGAGTGGCTTAGTCAAGCAAGCAAGTTCCAATGGAGCAGATGCAAAAACGCCCATTGAGCTGAAGCATGGTGAGGAACAGACGAATGGGAATAGTGCTAGGGAAACAAATGACAGCGAGAAAACAAGTAAACTGCATAAAAGTGGGGAAACTGAAGCAAATGGTAGAGAAGCAGCAGGAAAAAGCGAAACTAGTGATAGCCAAGAAGCTGAGACCAAAACGAAAACGGAACAGCCACGCCTTAAAAAGTTGCCTTCCACAGCCGAGCTGGAGGATCGTTTTAATGCTTTGGAGCGCAAGCTAAGTATACAAAAGAGTAGTCCGGCCAAAACTAAAAAAGAACCACCCGACGATGAGGCAAAAACTCTGGAAACTAGCGTACCGGCAGACACAGAGATAAAAGAAACTTGTAATGAATCGCAAACAGAAACTGCCAGAGAAGCCAGAGGTAGGGAACAAACTAAGGAAAGTATTGAAAAGGCAGCAAAAGAAGCACCAAAAGATGAAGAAGAACGAACCCCCGCTAAAAAAGAGATAGATAAATCAGATGACCAGCTTGAAGATAAACATAGCGTCAGCAACGGTGAGGTGAGTGAATCTTCATCTAAGAACGCAGATACTAAAATCAAAGATAGGGATACAAGCAAACAGGCTGAGGAAAAAGCCAAACCAGCCGAAAATGAGACAAGACAAAGGAATACAGCTGAAATAAAAGACTCTGAGCCAAAAGAAAAACTACGAGAGGAACCTGAAAGTAAGTCAAAAAGTCACAAAGCTTCTGAAATCCAAGTGGAAGATGATAAAAGTGAGTCTACAAAACGCAAGGCACCACCATCTACCGAGGAACTTGAGAAACGCTTTGAGGCTTTGGAGAAACGCTTAAGTGTAGCCAATATTGAAGGTACTACAAAGGCCGCAGATGCAGAATCGGATAAAGCTAAAACGGAATCTGCGAGCATTGAGGAGAAGACAAAAAAGTCTATCAAAAGCTTTGACGATAAGTGTAAGGCTGTGAATACGGCACTCAAAGCGGAACAGCTCAAAGCTGAGGAAGAAGCAGCGGCTGCCAAACGCAAAAGCTTCGAAGAAAAGTGCAAAAGTGCTAGCACTAAATTGGACAAGAAAGACGAACCTCAGAAAGTCGCACAAGGTGAAAATCCTAATAAGCCGGCAGCAGAGACAATGGTTATAAGGACAGAGGAGAGCTCTCCAAAGGATTTGTCAAAACGTCGTGCTTCCGAGCCGCCTTCCACTGAAGATCTTGAAAAGCGCTATGAAACACTCAAGCGACGGATGAGCACCAAAAATCAATTGGGTAAAACTGAAAATGTAAGTGAGGCGTTGGAAAGTATAGAACAGGAACAAAACGAAAATGTGGAAGACAACGCGGAGCAGCATGAGGAGCTCAAGAAAAAACAGCCACCGACAACGGAAGATCTGGAAAGTCGCTATGAGGCATTGCAGGGCAAACAAACCACAACGGAAGCAGGCAGCAGCAATGCACGGCCGCAACATGTCGATGTGGCCATTGAAGCACATATACCAGAGCCACCTCCTCCGCCACCCGCTGATCTGCTCGACAACAAGAGTTACGCTGCTAACGAACCCGCGCTTAAGCAGCAGCGCGCTTTTATTGAAGAGCTGCAAAGCAAACTGAAGGGCCAGTCGCCCGGCGAGGAGAATCTTAAGCCCAGCGACATAAATCCACAACGCAAGCGCCTATTGCAGCAAAGACAACTGCAACAGCGTCCCACACCAATGGGCGATGAAACATCGGAAGCACCTGCAAACACCGCTTACTACAGATCGGGAAATTACGAACCTTGGCAAGCGCAGAAAATGGTTCGTCGTTTCTCCGACCTGCCTTCAAGAGCTGATCTGGAAAATCGTTTGCAATTCTTGGAGAGGCAATTGTACAAGAAATTCTACAAGCAGCGCTGTGCAAGTGATTCCGAGGTAGCATCGAGAGCGAGCAGGGCCAGTGAAGAGGAGAAGCCTAGCACTTCCAAGCAAGCAGAGGCACTGCTGGAACAGCGTGTGCTCGCACTAGAGAAACAATTAAGCGAGAATAGTCTCAAGCTGTTGGAGGCCATGCGTGATAAAGCGGCGGTAAATAACAGTGTTAGCAGCGGTTCGCCAGAGACCATCGATGCCACAGGCCGGGAGCTAGTGCGCTACACACACTTTGGTGAGCTGGAAGAGGCGGATTCACTAAAGCCCATCAACATAAGCATCAATATTAAAATGTTGCTCAATAAGGAAGTTGACGAGAAGAAAAATAAAGCTTTGGAAGAACTGGCCACCACTGAGGAACTCAGTCGACGTCTAGAGCAGCTGGAGCAACAGTTGGTGCAAGAACGAGCCAGAAATGGCACAGCTGAGCCGCAGTGTGAAACGGTAGCGCAAGAGAGCCTAGTAGAGCCTGTTAAGAATGCAGAAAATGAGAGCTGTAAAAAACAGGAAAAGGATAACCACAATGAGAGCGTTAAATGTGATGTTGTAGAAAAGGTGCAGAAAGAACAGATGGATAAGGTCGAAAAGGTGCAGATCAATGAACCCGAAATGGTGAAAGAATCAAAGACCCTGGAAAACGTGGAGAAGTCACAGACTCGAGTAAAACAAACTGAAATACCAGAAAAGTCAATCAAAAAGGAGGAAACACCCCAACAATCTACAAAAGTCTCCACAATAAAAACTGCCGAAGAAAAAGTTGTCGCCGATGATACGAAACTAGCTGCAGCAGAAAAGCCCAAGGCCGAAGCAACTGGAGATGGTACTGAGAAACCAACAGAAGAAGACAAAGCTGCGGAAGAGAAACCAAGTGAAGAATCAGTTGCCGAAATGACGGTTAGTGCCACTGACATTGGTGAAGCAAATGCAAATAATAAAACCGTCGTGCTTCTTATGGACAACGAACCTAAAGCTATGAAGGTACGACGTCTGACACGTGCCAATACCGAGGAGCTCGAGGATCTATTTCAGGCTTTAGAGAAACAGCTCAACGAACGTAATCTCATCAAATCCGAAAATGGTAAATTGGTACGTGCTGATAGCAAGCCCACTAGCGAGCAGGTGGAGCAGGCACAAGCCATTACAGATCTTACCAAGGAAATTGAAGATTTTACAAGTGGCAAGTCGGAACAGAAAGAGTCGGCACCAACCAACAACGAGAAAGAAGCAATGCCCACTGAAGAAGTAGATCCCGACTATGATTGGGGCCCCAATCCCGTCAAGCATCACTTAAAACGCAAAACAGCCTATTTACCCTCAACGAAGGAGCTAGAGGCACGCTTTCGTTCGCTGGAACGCCAGATACGGCTGCTGGAAGATGTGGAGAAAATTGATGTTGAACAGCGTCTCATTGAAATTGAACGCAAAATCAAGCTGCAGTATTCACTCTCACATGAAAAGGATCTAAATAAATACTTGGAGTTGTGCGAAGGCAAGGGTTTGGATGATGAGGAGGAACCTGTGGTGGAGCAAATACCGCCTGAACCGGAGCAACGCTCACGCAGTCCAGCGCGCAAGCCAGCCATCAAGTCACCCTACACCTCACCCTCGCGTAAGGCAGCGCATAAGTCACCCTACACCTCACCCTCGCGTAAGGCAGCTAACAAGTCGCCCTATACCTCACCATCTCGACAACGGCACATGTCCCCGCAATCATCACCAACACGCACCGCTGAAGCAAAGAAAAGTCCCTATACTTCGCCAGCGCGTAGACAAAAGCATCCCGATGATTTGCCCATCTCTGACGACTTGGAGTATAAATATCGCGTGCTAGATCTGGTACGCTCCAAGTCTAAGGATAATCTTAACAAGCGTAAAATTGATCCTAACAAGAAACCGCCCATACACCCGCTAGAAATGCTGCTTGATCCTAGTCCAGACGATAGCGCAATACCCACAACTGGTGAGTTGGAACATCGCATACGCGTGCTCGATGACAAACTTAAGTCGCCAAACGCGTCTGCCGCGGCACGACATAAATCACGCTCACGTTCCCCCACCATTGAGGATATAAAGCGCCAAAAAGTGCTCGAAGAACAAAAGCCCAGAACACCTGTACATAATTTGGAGCGTTTGGTATACACGCCCGATAAGCCTGAGCCACCCACTGCCGCCGAGCTGGAAGAACGCATGCGTGCGTTGGAAAAGGATCATACCTTCGACTTTAAGACGCAAAAGCAGTACAAGGAGTACAATCAAAAGCTTAAGGACGTCATATCGCCATCGCTATCTTTTGAGGAATTCAAGGCCGCTAAATCACGGGAACAGAGTCCTAAACGTGGTGCTACAACGCCAAAGTCAGCATTGCGACGTGATGACAGCGATTGGGACTATCGCAAGGAGGAGACGCCACACTATCGTTCCATCAGCCCCAAAGTCATACGTTTTCGTGATGAGGATGAGGATTACGAACAGGAAGCAAGGCGGGCGAGATCACGTCAGGCCAGCGAACGAATGGTGGGCAATTCATATGAAGCTTTACATTATATAATGGAAAATGCTAAAATTCTACAAAATATTCTTAAGAAGACTCTTGCAGATCACAGCACCAGTCGGAGCTACAGCAGCAGTGCAGCCGCCGCAGCCAACAGCTCTGAAGGGGTAGATGAATTTGGCAGTCGTTTGATGAGGGTGAGTAGACCATGTGACATGTGTGTCCCTAATTGCTTACAGCGACTAACTAAGTTACCATTTTCGTAGGAAACTTCACCCATCACACGCACTGGCACACACACAGGCGTGCCTCTTCGCACGGGTGAAAATATTAACGATCGTTTGAGCTCTATTAAGAACTCCATCAAATCCATTGACAATCTGTGCGAGGAGAAGCCCTATCAAAAGGAGAAATGCCAGCGCTATATTGACTCGCTCTTTAGCGACTCGCTGCACTTTGCCAGCAAGAAGAGTTCCCTAGAGGATCTTACGCACAGTCGCAGCGAGAGTCGTGGACGTGCGAGTCAACGCGATGGCGAATATACGCCGTATATACGCATCACCTCAGCACATGGTACGCGTTCTGCTGAGCATCGTTCGCTGGGCTCGGCGGAGTCCATACGCACTACAAGCCCCTTGCGTGCTGCCAGTCCGCTGCATCATCGCTCCCATAGGGACATAAGCCGCGAAATATCACCGCGTCGCCGACGTGATGCCGAGGAACGTGAGGAACGCGAAAGTAGTAGGGTAAGACGTGATAATATGTTGCCAAATTATTTTCATGATAATCGTAGCGATCTAAGTACTAGCGTCGGTAGTTTAACTAAGTTTCATAAAGTAGATAGACAACTAGAAGAAACGTACAAGAGGTACGATGATGATCGGCGCTCGGCCTCCAGATCACCCATAAGTTCGCCATATGAAAGCAAACGTGCTGCACACACGTCTACCACACGTTACTCAAGTTACAACACGACAACAACAACAACAACAACAACAACAGGCCACAGCGGGGATAGCTACGCCCGGACACGTTTAGATCTTGATCGACCCGTCTCGCCCTATCGTCCACCCTATGAACCCTACAAGCCTCTCTATCAGCCATCCAAGCTGGAAATACGTCATACAACCGTCACTTCAACTTTCTACGATCGTTTTCTCACCGAGAAACAAATCGAGAAAGATACACTTTCACGTCCGCCCAGTCATTCGCCCATTGTCTCGCCCTCGGCGACATCCAAAAGCTACACGGACCTACCAGGCGCTGCCATCGGCTCAAGCGCTTATAAGTATAGCCGTGACACATTGAATGTGGCTGGCAACACTGGCATGTCCAGCAGCTTTACGGGCGGCACTTCACTGCCCAGCAGCAGCAATTATTCATATCTCGCATCGCATACTGCCAGCGCTGTGCCCGTGTCTAGCTCACTCAGTCCTGCCCTAGGCAGTGCCACGGACCTGCGCATACGCAGCTGTGATAATATTGTCATGCAATTGAGCACAACTGCTAGCACCAGTCATGCCATCCCTAGCATTACCACCACCACTAGCACGTCCTCCACCTTGGGTCTGGGCACGTACTCGCTAGGCTCGACTACTACCACCACGACAAGCAGCTCCTCATTAACGAGCTTTGAACCATTTAAGTTCAGTAAAACATTTACCAGTCATTTTGATGCCACTGGCGAGTCGGTGGCGGTAACAAGCAGCAGCACGATTGGTACGTTAATTGGCAGCACTGGTGGCACCTCTATTGGCGGCACTGCGATTGGCAGCACTGGTAGCACACTCTCATACTCGACTGGGGTCTACAATCCCATGATGTCATTTACACTGCGACAGCCCTTAAGTAGTGGCATTTTGGGTCAATATTCCAGTGGCTTTAGTTCGAACTATGGTTCTGCTTCCACCAAAACCAGCAGCGAGAAAGAGAAGCCATAGAGGGATACTTGAGGGGAGACGCGCTGAATGTCCCATCTACTGGGTAACTTGTTAACGAGTTTGTCTGAGATTTGAAGCTGTATTTGGTTTCTTGCAGAAAAGTCAAAGTAGATTTGCATGCAAAGGAATAGGAATAGGTTTATTTGAGATTATATGTACTTGTTTCTATTCGTTGAGCCCCATTTTTTCGTACTCATAAAAAATATTCTTTACAATCGTTCAACTAGGATTTTAAATCGAAAACTTTTGCAGCCTTATATAGTTTTTTGGGTGTCATAAAATCAGAATGAAAGACCATTGAATCATTGTAGCTATTTGGGTAATCGCAAAATAAAAAAAGGGTCAGGTTTCAAAAATAATGTAAATTTTTTCGTAGTGTCGGGGTATGCAAGGAGCTGAATACTTTTGTAAAAAATAGCACCAATACGATGTGCGTACGTGTAATGTTTTCAGTACCCCTTCCATTGGAATAATGATAAATTTACATGGTAGAAGATCGCCTTGTCTGAATTTATCAGTATTTCAAAATATTGGATTGTTCTTTGGATTCGCGCTTGGTCAATATTGAAGATTTTAGATATTTTTTGTTATAATATTCAACTATTTCTTTTCTTGAAAATACTGGTAATTAGCTGGTTAAATCAAGATATAGCAATTAGCAATTCTTGTCCAACTTTTAGGATAAAACTCGACTGTGGATTTAATGAAAGGAAGAAGCGGTCGATAAAAAAGCAATTAATACACGTTTCAATAAGTTTCGAAAAACCATCTTCATAAACATGAGAAGTTATTCTTCCAGAAAAAACTTTGTTTCTCGAGTGCAAACCACTTGGTTCATAAATCGGTTTGTTTTGCTTAAATTCAAAAAGTTTTTACAACCAAGTTCAGAAACACTTCGATTTACTTCAAAATCCTATCTTCGTAAGCACTGTAAAACCGCTTTTCGATTTCAAACCGAACTCTGCGCTGAACTCAATATTTATTTTTTAATCAAATAAGTTCAGATACATTTCGATTTAATTCAAAATCAGTTTTTCGTCAGCACTGAAAAATTCTTCTTTATACCGGTTCTGGTCTCGATTTGTTGTTTAACTTAACTCTATTGGAGATATCGTTTTCGAAGCTTTATGTTTTTGGTATTCAATAGAGCCGGTTCATTTTGGTCGAACCCAATTTTAGGGACAAGATCTGATATTACGAATAATAAACTTTAGTATATGTTCTGAAATTGCGTTCAAGTAGTTTTAGAACTTTAAGTTTCTTAGCTGTTATGGTTTTTTTAGAATATAGCAATAGGTTCATAATTTCTGTTATATATTGTCCATGCTTTTATCTCAACAAATGGAGATATCGGTTGGGTACAACTTTTTAATGCTAAAAACTGCGAAAAGTTCTATCTTTCCTATATTTTTGAAGATATGAAAAAAAAAACAGTTTTTAAATCTAAAAACTTAAGTTGGTTCCAAAAAGGGATTTTCAGCTATAGTTGTAAGATATTCAAAAAAAATGTGTTTTTAATACCAAAAACTTTACTTTGTACCAAGCAATTTTCATCAAAATTTTTAGAAATCCAAAAAATAATTTTTTTTAATTCTAAAAAGTTGAGCCAGTTCTAAGCCGTGATTTTTAGATATATTTTTACGAAATCAATCCTAAATATTTAAGCGATTTTAGGACAAGAATCTAGAGGCTTTAAATGAAAGCAGATAATAATAATAATAATTTAGAACAAATTTTCTTTCCCAAAAAACACCCATATAGCAGTTCCTTTCCAAAGAATAGTACAAATCACTTTGACTTAACTCAAAAACTACAAGAAGTTGATCTTAACAATTTCGTCTTAAAATACTTCCCATTATTGGACAACTCCATTAAAACTACTAGCACTTATATACCAAGCTCAAAATATTTACATTTATATAAAAACTTTAACTCGTTGAAAAAAACAAAATTCTGCAAGCAATATTAAAGTGTATAAGATTTTAAAAGCACCCGCAACTAAACATATATAAACATATATAAACTATGATATCGGATATCGAATATTCCAACATATACTCTATGAAAACTTTAAAGCAATTACTTGCACCCAAAACAAAATATAAAACATTTTGGCTTCTAAAAAAAATTACCTCATCTACCATACAAGGCACCAACAACATATACAACAAATCGAACTCATAAATTAATTACTTATATAGCTGAAGATTTTTTATACAATATTATTATTAAAAACTAAAAAAAAAATATATATAAACTAATTAAAAACTATAGAGCTGCAATTAGCCAACTGATCTAACTATATATCCACCAAATTTTGTGTCTGGCAAGTTCTTTCAAGTTTACAGATACGTTTAGCGTTATATATACAAACTTTTTAAACTAATTCTTAACTCAATTATATTTAGTAAAATATATTTCAATTTTCGTAAATATTATAAAAATTTAAAACTAAATATTTCAACAGTTGTGTATGGCGTGCGTTTGGGCGCAGTTAGTTGAAAAATATACAAAATGTTGACTGACAATTTGAGCCAATACAAAGCAAATATAAAAAAAAAACAAATAAAAACTTAAAAACTTTAAGTAGTTAATGTTGTTAAATACATAAATAATATACAAACACAGCTACACACACTTACATTAATTATATAACAAAACTATGTAAACATAAATAATTAATTATATATACAAATTGCAGTTGTTGAATTTCAATTATGTCAGGCCCCGTTCAAAAAACAATAAATTACGTAAATTAATTAAACAAAATGGCAGCGGCTTAAAGTGTAACAATAATTATACAAGAACAATTCAAAGCAGAAAGAAATTAATCAAAATAACTCAACAAATTATATGAGCAGCTTATTTTGTTGGCCAGCGGTTTGAATGGTTATTTATATTTATAAACAAAAAAAAAATATTTAAAAAAAATAAAAACAAATGCAATTGTTAACTAATTATGCAACACAAGTTAAAAACATAAACAAAAAAAAAAGCAAAAATTGTTAAAACTTTACGTTGGAACAAAAAACTTTGTTAATTTTTATAATTTTTAAATGTTTTTTTTTCAAAATTATTTTAAATTTTCGCAATTGGTTTAAAGTTTGTAAATTATATAAAATATTTATTGTTAAAATTTTTACTTTGAAATTGTTACATTTTTATGTTCTGCAAAAACAATAATAAATTTTTGAAAATAAATTAAAAAATGCATTTTAAGCATTTATATATTACAAAGCAAATAAAAGTGATTTTTTATTACTAGGGGGTTACGCGCCCTGCTTGCTTCGCGCGAGATAGAGATATAGAGTTCCCTATATCTAAATATTCAACTTTTTTTTCTTTTTCAATTTCTGCTTTTTGGATTTTACATATTTGTACGCATCCAACGCACGCTTCCTTTTATTGTCTATTTGATCTCCCTTCAAGTGTTCAACTCTATCATTTTTAACTTTTTCCAAAAGTGGATTTTTGTACAAATTTTCCATGGGAATATTTTATTATCTTTTTCTCAATTGACATTTTTTTTTGTTTTTAATTTTTCACACTTTTGCCTGTTCGCCAATTCGAACTTTTCGATTCTTCTTTAGAAATATTCAACATTTTTCTACCCATTTCAAGTATATCTTATCCATAAAACGTGATGAACTTTAGAAAAGTTTGTTATATTACAGAGCGATATTAAATTAAGATTTCGAATTCGTTAATGCCTCGAAGTATTCCACGAATTTTTTATGTATAAAAAGATGAACGTCCACTGTAAATATATCTACTTTACGCGACCTTTGCAATTCACTCGCCAGGAGCGCCTGCTTTGGGCGCTGATTCTCCAATTGTTTATCCCAAAGTCCTTCTCCACTTTATCTTTCTATCTGAGTCTAGGTCATCCCCTTTGATTTAATCGCCTTTCGCATTGAACACCGTCTTTCCTGAAGCTTCTACGTTTCTACGTTCGAAACACTCGACATGGCATTGCGCCTGTGTATCCAAAGTTCTTTCATTACCTACATACGGTACTGCGAGCTGTTTTAACCTTATAATCATACAACGCCTCCAAAATGGGGTATTAATCGCCCACCCATACCACGACAACTCTTTACAACAAATTAGATGTATCCTAGGAGCAAGAAATAAAATGGGAACCTAGCGTTGGATATTCAAAGAATCTGTATAACCACCCCAATGCTCCTTAACTTTGCAATTAACTTAAAACTTCCAATACCCCAATGCTGCCCTGTAGCAATAATACCCATAAAAAATGTAAACGCTAAGACTGAAAGACATCTATGTTGTCGTAGCGCTCATACAGCGCACGATTCATGCGAATATGATAGTTTGTTCCCAGTTCGAAAGGTATTTTTTAATATTTTGTTTTATTTCCGTTTCCAAGATTTTGAGAAGAATATTTCTCATCTCAAGCGCAACTAGATCCGCCCGCGACACCACCTCTACCTCTGCGCTATATAAAAACAAGTGCAGGATCAGCATTTTATAGAACCTTAGTATTATCCCTAGAGAGAGGTCTCTGCTGCACATTTGCTTACTAAGACCAAAGATACGGCTATTGGCAAGCTTGGTTCTTAACTTTATTTTCGCGAATTAATTTAACATGAATTCCTTGAAAGTTCCAAAACGTAGCCGTCCGCTACATCGGATTCTTGACGCCGACGGTATCAAATATACCTCGTAATTCCGTTGTTACCCGATATAACGCCAAACTCATTATTAATATCATCGGCATATGCATCAGAAAGCTTTCGGGAAAAATAGTGCTATGGGATGTACAGTGTCTTACAGCTGTACCCCTTTCGTTACAAAATTAAAAAGTTGGCATGATAGAGCATCGCTTTGTTCAAAAGCTCGAGCGGCATTGAAGGGTTGAGAGTGGTCCCTTAGTACCTTCACTTTTAATTTTGGTGGCGCTCAGGGTCATTCCACTAAGTCTAAACAAGCTCCTAGGAATACTAAACTCAGACAATTGTCTGACATAGTTCCCAATACGGGCTATTACCCTATTTTGCAGAGAAGTTGATGCATGCACCCTATCAGCTCACAGCCGGCCGTCTTAAAGAACTCTGGACGGCTGGATTTACTACCTCACATAGCTCCCATGATTACCTTACTTTGATAGAGCGCAACACAAACTAAGAGCGCATCTTCAAAAGAACTTACATCCAGTAGAGTGCTCTTGGACTCACCCAGGCTTATCAAAGATCTCGCCCTGCTAAAGACAACTGAAGCTCAGCGTGTGATACGCTGATAAGCCTGAGCGCTGCTTTATCAGCTGCTGTGCTCAATGGAAACGTTCAGTCTTCGATTGTTGCTCGCGTGTACCAGACCTGCCCAGCTCCCAGCCAACCAAAGTGAAAAGTCATCCCAAAGTAGTACAAAATGCAACGCCTTATCAGCAAACGCAACTGCGACCTAGTGTTTCGCTCATACAAAGTGTCACAAAGTCGTTACCTGGCTACAGTACCTGTCGAAGATGTGCTATTTCCAACCAAGTCGGATTTCCCCAGCAGACACATTGGACCACGTAAAACGGATGTGGTAGCCATGTTGGATACATTGGGCTATAAGGTAAGTGCGCTTTGAGCAGAATCCACCAGAAAAGGTTAACGCGTTACACCCCAAACCACATTTAGTCACTGGCGGAACTGACGGAAAAAGCCGTACCCCAGAACATACAACTTAAGCGTGAATTAAGTCTGGACAAACCTTTGAGTAAGTATTCGATAACTAGACATCATCAACAACTACGACGGACCCCCTGGCGTGTTTAGCGCTGATAAGCGAGATAATCGGGTTCAGAGTTCCCAACGTTTCGGCTTATCAGCCCAGCCAGCGGCTTGTTTTCATTGCCACCAAGGGTCTGTTGTTGTCGACGGCACATATTTTGGTCAGACATTACGGGTCAGCCGAGTTCCAGCGTAATAAGCAAAGCCCCTGTTCTCTTGTTCTCCTCACCGCAGATGAGCATGAGCTCATAAAGCGCATACGCGACATCTCGCTGAAGAATCAGCTTTGGCGTTCGTACATTGGCATGGGCTATCATAATTGCCATGTGCCACACACCATACTGCGCAACATCTTTGAGAATCCCGGCTGGACCACGCAATATACACCGTATCAGCCGGAGATAGCACAGGGTCGTCTCGAATCGCTACTGAACTATCAGACTTTGGTCTCGGAACTTACCGGCTTAGATGTGGCCAATGCTTCGCTTTTGGATGAGGGCACCGCAGCGGCGGAGGCCATGTGTTTGGCCACCAGACACAATAAACGCAAGAAGTTGTATCTTTCCAACAAGGTGCATCCACAGACACTGTCTGTGGTCAAAACACGCGCCGAAGCTTTGGAGTTGGAAATTGTTGTGGGTGCCATAGGAGATGCGGATCTGGCTAGTCGTGAGCTGGCTGGCATATTGCTGCAGTATCCGGATACCTACGGTGATGTCAAGGACTTTGAGCATATTGCTGCGCTGGCCAAGAAAAATGGCGTAAGTAGTTGTAACTTTGTTCCTCGCATTTTGCTTATGCTCTCAACCCCCAGACGCTCGTTGTGGTGGCCACGGACTTGCTATCGCTTACACTGCTGCGTCCTCCTGCCGAATTCGGCGCTGATATAGCCATAGGCACCTCCCAACGCATGGGTGTGCCTCTAGGCTATGGTGGTCCTCATGCAGGATTCTTTGCCTGCAAGCAGAGTCTTGTGCGGCTCATGCCGGGGCGCATGATAGGCGTCACCCGTGACATGGATGGCAATGATGCCTATCGTCTGGCACTGCAGACTCGTGAGCAGCACATACGCAGGGACAAGGCCACCAGCAATATCTGCACAGCGCAGGCTTTGTTGGCCAATATGACAGCCATGTATGCCATCTATCATGGTCCGGAGGGTCTTAAGGCCATAGCCAATCGCATACATCACTTTACGCTGACACTGCAAACAGGCTTGCAGGGCGCTGGCCATGAGGTCATCAACAAGAACTTCTTTGATACACTACATGTGCGTCTGTCCAAAGAGCTGCCGCTGGAGGATCTCAAGGAACGCACCACACACAAGCGCATCAATTTGCGTTACTTCACGGATGACACCGTGGGCATTTCCTTGGATGAAACTGTTAGCGTGCAGGATGTCAATGATTTGCTATGGATCTTTAAGGGTCAGACCGTGGAAGAGCTGCTGGCACGCAAGGATGTGCTGCAGAACTCCATAGAGAACTCCAAGTTTCTGCGCACTTCACCCTTCCTGCAACATCCCATCTTCAATATGTACCACAGCGAATCGCGCATGGTGCGTTATATGAAGAAGCTGGAGAACAAGGACATCTCGTTGGTGCACTCCATGATACCTCTGGGCAGCTGCACCATGAAGCTAAACTCCACCACCGAAATGATGCCTTGCTCCTTCCGTCACTTTACCGATATACATCCGTTTGCACCCGTTGAGCAGGCACAGGGCTACCATCAGCTGTTCAATGAGCTGGAACGCGATCTTTGCGAGATTACAGGCTATGATAAAATCTCCTTCCAACCCAACTCGGGTGCGCAGGGCGAATATGCGGGTCTGCGCGCCATACGCAGCTATCATGAACATCGCAATGAGGGACATCGTAACATTTGCCTGATTCCCATCTCCGCACATGGCACCAATCCTGCTTCGGCACAAATGGCAGGCATGAAAGTGGAACCCATACGCATACTCAACGACGGCTCCATAGACATGGCGCATCTGCGTGACAAGGCTGCGCAGCATGAACATGAGCTATCCTGTCTTATGATCACGTATCCCTCCACCATGGGCGTGTTCGAGGAAACTGTGGCGGACATTTGTGAGCTCATACACAAACATGGTGGACAGGTTTATCTGGATGGTGCCAACATGAACGCTCAAGTGGGTCTGTGTCGTCCTGGTGATTATGGCAGCGATGTTTCGCACTTGAATCTGCATAAGACATTCTGCATACCACATGGCGGTGGTGGTCCTGGCATGGGTCCCATCGGTGTCAAGGCACATCTGGCGCCCTATCTACCCGGACATCCTGTCATCAGTCCGTTGAACAGCGAGGAGCATAGTTTTGGTGTAGTCTCCGCTGCACCCTTTGGCAGCTCTGCTATATTACCCATCTCCTGGTCCTACATCAAGCTCATGGGCAGTCGTGGCCTAAAGCGCGCCACCCAAGTGGCCATACTAAATGCTAACTACATGTCCAAGCGTCTGGAGCAGCACTATAAGACGCTCTACAAGTCACCCTATTCACAGCTGGTGGCGCATGAGTTTATACTGGACATACGCGACTTGAAGAAATCCGCCAATATAGAAGCTGTGGATGTGGCCAAACGTTTGATGGACTATGGCTTCCATGCACCCACTATGTCCTGGCCCGTAGCTGGCACGCTGATGATAGAGCCCACTGAGTCCGAGGATAAGGAGGAACTGGATCGTTTCTGTGATGCCATGATTTCCATACGCGCTGAGATTGCCGAAATAGAGGCTGGACGCATGGATAAGAAGATTAATCCACTGAAAATGGCACCGCACACACAGGCGCAGGTTATATCCGAGAACTGGAACAGACCGTACACACGCGAACAGGCAGCTTTCCCAGCGGTAAGTAAAACGGAGTTCCCTTCGGTTTGGTGGCAAATATTATTGTTTTTTTTTTTTTTTATTCCCAGCTCTTTGTGAAACCCGATGCTAAGATTTGGCCCACTGCTGGAAGAATTGATGACGCCTATGGTGATAAGCATTTGGTCTGCACCTGTCCACCTATTTTGCCCGATTTGTAAAGAATTCAATAAAGATTTAAGAAAACTTTCTTAGTAGTTTATTATGATAACAAGGAAATGCTGAGTTGAGCCTGCAAGTTGTAGGGGTCTGAGATAATGAACTCCGTCTCTTTTGTAAAATAAAATAAAAAGATTTGTTATCATCAATTAGCTGATTTTATGAGTAACTGGACGGTTATTGGCTGATCTTTTCCGAGGTTTTCGTTTGGTATTCGTTGGTCGTTCCTGCGCGCAAGCTGTGTGTTCGAGAGAGAGATTGCTCTGACTGCCGCCTGGTTGACAGCAATCAGAAGAGGCTTTACTCTGTTCAGATGAAAGTCAAACCACCAGGTTATCGATGCGAATCCCGACGGAGAAGAACGGTGGGGACAACCAAAGCTCACATGGAAAGATTAAGCAAAGGATGACCTATCTTTCCTTGGAGTGACCAACTGGAGAAGGCACGGGATAACGGATTGCTATGGAAGTAAAGTAAGGGAAAGCTATTGCAGTTTTCTTTTCTTTCTACTTCTATATGTCAGGCCCGGAACTTTTCAATCGGGAAAAATGTGGGTTATGCTATAGATAGTTCCATGACAATTACATTGTCATCGTAAAAAGGAGGGCACTGTCTTCAGAGTAATTTACATTTTTTGCAGCGTTTTTTCCCTATGCAGATGATATCTTTTGTAGACTATGGATTTTTGTTTTTTTTTTTTTTCAAAAACGTAAAGCAACTTTTACATTAGGTTAGCTTAGGCCGGCCTAGGGGCCTGGAGTGAACCTCACATAGATCAAAGTGACCCTTAGTGTAACCGAGGTTTGTCGGCTTTGAGTTGTAATCATGGATGAGCTAGTCATCCACAATGCGTGTGTGTTTCGCGAAAGCTAACAGTCTCTGGTGTGGTCTTTGAGCTGCCTCTGCTGGCGATTTAAGCATTGGTCTCTCAAGGAAGTTAGTTCTGGAGGTGCAGAGTACTTGGACTCCTGGGGTCCTGCACTTCCTGCATTCGTCGCTGTCTTTGGCATGTGATGGGGTTAGGCAGTGGCCCGTAAGTAGGCCCAGCATAAACCTGCAGTCTTTCCTGGGAAGCAGCATAGTGTGCTTGATTAATTTTAGTTTGGTATCCCGTGATGTGCTACTTTCTGTCGGAAGCGACTGCAAGGCTTTTTTCCGATTGGTGGTTTAGAGTCCCAAGAGAGGGGATAACCCAAGTAAAAAACTATATAAATTATATGATAAAAATACAATCCTTTATGTGAATTTCCATGAAAACTCTAAAAAAAAATCATATCAAAATTATAAGTAAAACAGTTTTTTAAATTCTATAATCTCAAAATATTTAAGATTTCAGGGATATAACAGGTCCATTACATAAACGTGTTACGAATAATTAATCTTATTATTGATTATTAGTATTCATTATAGTAACTGTTATGAGTATGCTATTTTTTTCTATATTTTTTAAAAAGGCGTACTCAGCACATAAAACAGACCTAAAACTTAAAAAGTAGTAAATAATAAATCTTAACTTTAACATTAAAATTGGAAAAATTGGGTTTTTCGAAGAGAACTTTCGGTTAGACTATCAAACTTTGATTAGAAACAAATGAACTAAGGAAAATTGCGTTTGCTTGTAGAGTGTCTCTCGTGCAATATATTTGCTTCAAGAAAATCCATTGAGTGGTTCGACAGATGTAGGGATAATCTCCACTTCGATTTTTAAGAAACATTTTTTTGAAAAAGATCATGACTCTTGTAGTTGAGAAGCTTGACGTTGACTTCCCTTTATAAACATATGTTTCAAATTAAGTTTTTTTTTATTTTATTTGAATTTTGTAAAATATTTTGCAATATTTATTTTTTAAAATAATTAGTTTTTTTTTACTTTTTATAATTCGTTTATTTTTTTTGGCTTATTTTTGTAAATATTTAGAGTTCAATATGCTTAAGTTTTATTTTGGTACGACTACCAGCCCAATTTATTTATTGCAATTTCCATTTAAAAACTTATAAAGTTCAAATAAAATTTTATGCAAATATTTATGAATATTTTTCAAAATTCGCGCCCAAGCGGCAAAATTTTTTGCTGCTTCTTATGCCGTCATTCCCAGCGCAACGCCAGCACTTTAGCCAAAATATCGATACGTAATAACGAAACCAAACATCGATATACAAACATCGCTGCTTACACATTGCCGGCTATCGATAGCATAGTTAGCGCTGTTATCGTTGCCCAAGTTACATCTCGAAAACAAAGCGTGCGTTGCGGCAAATTTATTCATTCCAAACAAAGTTTGATCAATAAAAACAATTCCATTCACATAGCCGACAGTTGCAGACGCTGCACAAGCTTTTAAAAAATATTTTCGACAAATATGAAAATCGAGGAAGTTAAGAGCACTGTGCGCACACAGCGCATTGCCGCACACAGCCACGTGAAGGGACTCGGTCTGGATGAGACCGGCGCGGCCATACAAAGTGCCGCCGGCCTGGTAGGCCAAAAGCAGGCACGTGAAGCAGCCGGCATTGTTGTGGATCTCATTAAGTCCAAGAAAATGGCTGGACGTGCTCTGTTGTTGGCCGGTCCACCGGGTACGGGCAAAACAGCCATTGCCCTGGCCATTGCACAGGAGCTGGGCAACAAGGTGCCCTTTTGTCCCATGGTGGGCTCAGAGGTGTTCAGCAATGAGATCAAAAAAACCGAGGTGCTGATGGAGAACTTTCGTCGTTCCATTGGATTGCGCATACGTGAAACCAAAGAAGTCTACGAGGGCGAGGTAACCGAGCTCACACCCGTTGAGACAGAGAATCCCATGGGCGGCTATGGCAAGACCATAAGCAATGTGGTCATCGGACTAAAGACAGCCAAGGGCACTAAGCAGCTTAAGTTGGATCCCAGCATTTTTGATGCGCTACAAAAAGAGAAGGTAGAAGTGGGTGATGTCATCTATATAGAAGCCAATAGCGGCGCGGTGAAGCGTCAGGGACGCAGCGATACCTTTGCCACAGAGTTTGATCTGGAAACAGAGGAATATGTGCCGCTGCCCAAGGGTGATGTGCACAAGAAAAAAGAGGTTATACAGGATGTAACATTGCATGACTTGGATGTGGCCAATGCGCGTCCACAGGGCGGTCAGGATGTGCTCTCCATGATGGGGCAGCTGATGAAGCCCAAGAAGACAGAGATTACAGGTGAGTGTAGCAGTTTCTTTTGACGCGCTAAATGTAATCCCACTTAATATGCGCACAGACAAACTACGCATGGAAATCAACAAGGTGGTCAACAAATACATTGACCAGGGCATTGCTGAGCTGGTACCCGGCGTGCTCTTCATCGATGAGATACACATGCTCGATTTGGAAACCTTTACCTATCTGCACAAGTCGCTGGAGTCGCCTATTGCGCCCATTGTTATATTTGCCACCAATCGTGGACGCTGTGTTATACGGTAAGCAAATCCTTTAGAGGATTTGCGCCAAAAAAAAAAATAACTAATTTATATCATTTTGCCAGCGGCACCACCGACATTGTCTCTCCACATGGCATACCATTGGATCTACTCGATCGCTTGCTCATCATACGCACGCTGCTCTATAACACCTCGGACATGGAGCAAATCATCAAATTGCGCGCTCAGACCGAGGGTCTACAACTGGAGGATACTGCCTTCTCGCGTCTTAGTGAAATTGGCAGCAGCTCCACTTTGCGTTATGCTGTTCAATTGTTGACGCCGGCTCATCAGATGTGCAAGGTCAATGGACGCAATTTGATTACCATGGATGATATTGACGATGTGCACTCGCTGTTCCTTGACGCCAAGCGCTCCTCGAAACATTTGTCCGAGAAGAACAATAAGTTTATGTTATAAGTTATCATTTTATCTTTTGCATTGGAAAGAATA
The DNA here is from genome assembly GCA_035046065.1 of Chymomyza procnemis. NCBI lineage: Eukaryota > Metazoa > Arthropoda > Insecta > Diptera > Drosophilidae > Chymomyza > Chymomyza procnemis. Next base: position 5,905,430 of record JAWNOJ010000026.1, read on the forward strand.
TTCTAAATAAATATACGAATGTATTATGAAACCTAAAAGCAGGGATACTGTTGGAGCCATCTTGAGGTTTGTCTTAGAGATCTTGGTGTAAGCTTTAAAGCAGCTTCTGATTAGTTAAGGGATTCGAGCTATTTGTATATAGTTTTCCAAATTTCCCCAAGCATTTTTAGGGGAGTCTGCAGCAACTTCAGGTTTAGAGTTTACGGCTAGGGTTTTTTCGAATACCTAAGCTTTTTGGGTATAACCCAACTCCTATGTCCTGTACCACATGGTAGATAGCCCTTTATGAAGTTTATGCAAGCCGATAAACTGAAGTAGGCTGTATGTAGCCCATCCTATAAAGGTTCCTAATGCCCAACTAAAGTAAACGTCGAAGATTACCCAAAAGTTACAAAAATAATGAACACTTCGAAGCTGTATGAACAACTAGACCTCAGAGACGGTGAAATCTGCATGGCCAGCACTTGAAGTTGGATCAATTTCAGACCGCACGTGCAGCAATGTCAGATCAAAGTATTCCTGACAAACGCACCAAAACATTTTGTCGAGCATGAATGGGAACAGATCTCAACCTTAACAGCTAGGATTGCATCAAAAATCACAACCAATAATTGTTCCTGTACTAGGAGTTTCCTTCAAGGGAATAAAGTCCTATTAATAATCTTCACAATGATCGCAAAATTTCATGGATGTGTTCCTCAAGAGAGTGCAGCGATTGGTTTGCTAAGTAAAAAAGCGACTGCTGTGAAATCCCCAACGTATTTCCAAATGAAATGAACTCATAATATCTGACGCCGTACGCCGCATAGTGAAAAAATATCATTTATTTTTTTTTTTTTTTTTTTTTATTCCTTGTCAAATTATACTGCAAAATAATACCACAAAGTAATACAATTGATGCAGTTAGACTTGACGCTCCTATGTGGAGCATAGGGCGGACACAAACTCCTTCCAACGCCTTCTATCTTGGGCGACACTACGCAATTCATTCCACGACGCTCTCTCCTGACTTTCTGCAAGCACAGTTCTCACCCAGGTCTGTCGAGCGCGTCCTCGGCACCAACTACCCTGCGGATTCCATAGGAAAGATCTCTTGGCGATGTCTTCATCTGACTTCCTAAGAGTGTGGCCAATCCAGGTCCATTTGCTGCTTTTAATTTCGTTGTTGATCGGAGCACTTCTAGAGTGTATCGGCAAGTTCTCGTTTGTGATCGTATTTGGCCAGAAAATGCGACAAACGATCCGTAGACATTTGTTTGCAAAAGTTTGCAGTTGTCTGCAGATTGAATTTGTCGTCATCCACGTCCCAGACCCATACAGGAGCACTGGTTTGACGCTGCTTTTAAAGATGCGTAGTCTTGTTTCAAGCGAGAGTTCACTTGATCGCCCCACATGGGACAATTTGTGAAAAGCTACTCTCACTTTGTTAATTCAAGACGCCACATCTGCTGAAGCGCCTCCATCCCTATATATCTGGCTGCCAAGATAACAAAAGTCATCAACATCCTCTACAACTACGGCGTCCCTTTTATTTATTTATTTATTAATATGTCAGGATACAACTATTGGATCGTCATGTAACTGAGCGTGAGATAGGAGAGAAGTTAAATATACCAAAATCAACCGTTCATTATCACATAAAAAGTCTTGGACTGGTGAAGAAGCTTGATATTTGGGTACCACATGTATTGAAAGAAATTCATTTAACAAACCGAATGAACGCTTGTGATATGCACCTTAAACGCAATGAATTCGATCCGATTTTAAAACGAATCCTAACTGGATATGAAAAATGGATTGTTTACAACAGCGTTAGTCGAAAACGATCATGGTCCAAGCCAGGTGAACCAGCTCAAACCACTTCAAAGGCTGATATCCACCAAAAGAAGGTTATGCTGTCTGTTTGGTGGGATTGGAAGGGTGTGGTATATATATTTTGAGCTGCTTCCAAGGAACCAAACGATTAATTCGGATGTTTGCTGTCAACAATTGGACAAATTGAATACAGCCATCAGGGAGAAGCGACCAGAATTGGTCAATCGTAAAGGTGTCATATTCCACCAGGCCAACGATAGACCGCACACATCTTTGGTCACTCGCCAAAAACTGAGTGAGCTTGGCTGGGAACTTTTGATGCATCCACCATATAGCCCTGACCTTGCACCATCAGACTACCATTTATTTCGATCTTTGCAGAACTCCTTAAATGGTAAAACTTTCGGCAATGATGAGGCTATAAAATCGCACTTGGTTCAGTTTTTTGCAGATAAAGGCCAGAAGTTCTATGAGCGTGGAATACTAAATTTGCCAGGAAGATGGCAAAAGGTTATCGAACAAAATGGCAATTATATTTAGTTTATTCTAAGTTTTATTAAAAATGCATTTACTTTCTTTTAAAAAATCCGCAATTTCGCAATAAGTCCAGTTGACCTTAAGATTAGACAAGTTAAACATTCTAAAAATTATGAAATAATAAATGATAACGAGGAAAAAATATTATAAAACCAAACCGTATTCCCAGCCTGGTGGAACCACGTAGCTTAGTGGGTAATACACTTGCCTTCTAAACGCGGTGTCGTGGGTTCGAATCCCACTCATGGCAAGAGGCATGACCACTCCAACGTCCCTCTTAAAAATTGTTTCTCTACTTAATAGAAAGCTTTTCTCCATTTGCTCAATGCCTTTCAACAATTTCTGGCAACTCCCATTGCCCCACTCTTCACTCCCCCACGCTAAATGAAGGGTACACCATAGAACCAAGCGCCATTCATAGCTTTTCGGCGTACAGCAACAACACCAGCTAGAATGATGCCAACAATTAAAAGACTGTATCGGCCAGCCTTTTCGCGCAGCCAAGCGCAGACGGCACTCCCAGAAGGCGTCAGGTGGCAGCCCCACCACTGGGATAAATCGCATCTGGCCAATCACCAGTTCGATCGAAAAACTCAACAGATTACAGAAACCAACACAAGAGAATTAAACATAAACGGCTCCCCAAATTCGTTGACGTCCAAAGGCATTTTCAAAAAAACAGACACGAATAGGACAATAGAACGTTACAACCCTAAAGGAACCATCAAGATTAGCACAGTTCGAGGAAGAAATGGAGAAACTGCAGATAGCGATAGCTGGCAACCATCCACAAGGCAATAGACGGATCGGTAGACCCAAGGCGACCTGGAGCAGATCCATCCTCCAAGAACTGACCCAGGCGAACACAACATGGGACAGAGCTAAACAGACGGCGCAAATTAGGGTTCGTTGGATGGCTCTTGTAGAGGCCCTAAGTTCCCAAGCGGAATATTAAGGAAAAAAAAAAATTCCCAGCCTGATGGGTGAATTTTTCATAGATGTGCAGATGTGTCCCACATCGGGGGCTAGCCAGGAACTTGGATTTACAATGTAAACGATGAAAACAGAAAGTAGCATATAAATTTTAAACACTTTTTCCAAATAGGGAAGCCAGAGAACAACGTTGACCAAGTTCGATTTGGGGAATCAAGATAAGATAGGATAGATAAAAAACTGAATTGGATACCCCGTTCAAAGGAGACGAAATCATAGAGGTTCTTATAATTCGCGCATAGGACACGAAAAGGATCGTGTAACGCATAATTAGTTCTACAAAAAGTTAATGCTAGAGATCGAAAATTACGAGTTACTCTAGAAGGAATGATGAAGGAAATTTTATTAAGGATTATATTAGAGTCTCTGAGATCGAGTAAAAGCTTATGCAAAAATAGCACGCCGTGGCATGTTCTACGATCACTTAGAGAAGGTAATTTGATAAGTCGAAGTCTGCACGTATAGGATGGCAAACGAATGTTGGGATCCCAGTATAATCCCCGAAGAGCAAATATTACAAATTGTTTTTGAATGGACTCAATCAACTCTGGATAGTGTTGGTATTGAGGGTTCCAAATGCAGGAGCAGTATTCCAAAATTGGGCGGACAGCAGTTTGGTAGTATATGGGTCATTAAAATCCCCTCGAGCTTTATTTACAATGTTGCAAATGTGTTTATTAAACTTGAGTTTAGGATCAAACAAGACACCAAGTTCGAACACGGAGTAGGTAGCAGAATATGGGGCACAACGATAAAACGTCAAACCATTGCATTTTGATACGATAGGAGACAGCTGGTTGCTCAAAATCATTTTGAAGAAGTCGGTGTTTGCTCGTATCATTGTAGGTCATGAAAACTCTAACTTCATCTTCATACATGAGAATGCGAGAATGGGAGATGACTTGGGGTAGATCGTTTAGAAATAAGTTAAAAAGCAGAGGACCTAAATGGCTACCTTGTGGTACGCCTGATGTGACTTGAATCACTTTAGATGCACTGCCTTTAAAAATTACCTTCCAGACGGAAAACCCAAACGTGACAGTTTAAAAAGGAGAAGGCTGTGGTTTACAGAGTCAAAGGCTTTACTAAAGTCAGTCTATATAACATCAGTTTGCTTTTGTTCTGTAAAACCATTAATAATAAGAGAGGAAAGTTCTAAAAGATTGGTGGAAGTAGATCTATGTTTCACAAAACCATGTTGGGTGGAACAAAATCAAACAGGTTACAAGGTTACATACAAAAGGCGCATGATCCTACACCGAAGCAGCAACAAGTTCGACTTAAGGGAGCGAGTTAGTTGCTCCGCTTAACCGCAAGTGCTTCATTTCCGAATATTATACTTTCTGACTGAGAATATGCGAAATATTCTGGCCAAACAGCATATCAAATATCAGTTGAGTCAGGCCACCTATTCACCTTCAAATCAGGAAGGGAATATGGAATTGCATAGGGCATGCTCTCTGTAAGAACCCAAGCAGCATTGTAAGGATGGCACTAGACTGAAACCGCCAAGAAAACAGACGAGCAGGACGACCAAAAGCAACCTGAAGACGAATCCTTCTTCAAGCAGTATGCCAGATCAGCTCGTTGCGGTCGACACCGCTGAGCAGACGGCACAAAACAGAGTTCGATGGAAAGCCTTCGAAATAATATTGGGAAAAAAAGCTTTCAAACGAAAAGACTCTCACAACTAGGCAGTACGTAAACTCTCAAAACGACGGACCGTGGATAGGATTTGATGATTTGCTGCAATGATTGGGCCAGCAGAAGGCAGCTCCCGCCATAGATAACTGCTCCTCTCCCATTCATTTTCGTGCTACCATTTTCACATACTTTTACGATAATTTCCCTTTCGTTATTTGCAATAAATATGTAAAAATCCCTATTTCGATACCGCTAAGCAGACGGCACAAAACAGAGTTCATAAAAATTCCTTTTTCTAACGATATATTCCCAAATGACATAAACAGCTAAACTCACAGTTGAAAAATGAGCAAAAATTGCAAGGCTTTTACGTTTCTGAGAACCTCTTTGCATGTTCTACATAATTCAGGAAGACGTTTAATTAATTTTGCATTAAAAAAATCTAACATTTAAACAATTTTTACATAGGTACAAACTTGGAATATCAAAGAATATATATAAAAATTATTTCGAAATAAATGAAGTGCACTTTGAGCTTCATCTTGGCAATTCGGTTTAGTTCCACATGCAACAGAGCTGTCGAAGTTAAATCACCTAAAATGCGAATTGATGAAATTCGGCGCACGCAGAAAAATTTTGGTTTCAAAGGTAATCATCCACATAAAACATGTGAATGCGAAAATATCAGCACGACTGCAGATTTTCAAAAGTAAAATGTAACTTTTTATAAATAATTAAGACATTAGTTTGAGTAGATCGAGAAAACGAAATTATTTTGAGTGGATTGATAACTGTTCGAAGAGAACAGCGATCTAACGTTTATAGCCGTAACGGAAAGACGGTGTCTTTCGTAGAGATATCTACTAACTTGATCAAAAATTTGCTTAATCATCACGGCATGTTGCACTGAGTTACGCGATTTGTGTATTTTTTTTAGGTTGTTACATTTCCCAATCAAAATAAGCAAATTAAACGAAACTTTAAGTGCAGCTCAAGACTGTACTCTCATGCAAAATATGCTTTGTGCAGCCCACACTCCCCGAAAAAAAAACCAATGCTGTTTCATTAATTAAATAATAAGAAAGTTTTAGTAAAAAATTAATGCATATATTCCAAAAATTACTTTCTTTCTAACTTCCAAATGTTATTACTCTGCTACTTCATTTCAAATTTGCCGCACCGATAGCTTGCGCAACGCATCGATAAGCGCACATATCGATAACCGACATTCTCAACACAAACGCCGTGGTGAATTCGCCGTCAGCTGTTATGTCTGCGGTATGTGTTGAAGAGTCATTGCTATTGGTCATTCTCGTTGCACGTACTTTTCCGTAAACAACAACTTGAGCGGATAGTTGCGGGTTTGCGGCATTCTAGCAGTGTCTGTGTGTGTGTGTGTGCCAAAATAACGAAAAAAAGCGACAAAAATCAAAACAAAAGTGTTAACAAAATTAAATTAATTGGCTTTGTTCTGCAACAATTACGTACAAAATTGTTAGTGCATTAGTTTCATTTATTTGGCCAAACGCGCTGCGCCGACTTGCGTGTTGTTGTTGTTGTGACGTCGCCGTCGACGTCAACGCCGCGACGCCGCTGCTCATGCTGTTTGGGCTTTGTTGTTCTTGTTGTTGTTGTTGTTGCTAATACTTAAAATATTTACTAAAAAAGTGAGTAAGTCTTACGCACACACACACACGCCGTGTAATCATAATCAAGTGTCAAATTGTCACAAAAAAAAAATATAAATAAAAGAGCGCAAAGTAAATATTAAAAAATATATATATATTAAGCTACGCCAACGCCGACAGCGCAATAATTAGTTGTTAAGTAATTTGCATATTTACATGTTTTGTGTTTTCAAGTGCTTGAAACTTGTAATTGTTTATAATTATTTGAGTGCAAATTGAGCGGCGCGTCGCAGTTTTATGTCAACTAAATCCTGTTTACTGGCAGGATATTAAAAAAATGTTAACATTTGTTGGCTCATTGGGGCGTTTGGTTTCAAATCTGCTTTGGGTGAATGAACAAGCGGCAAGCGGACATTGTTTGTTGTTGTGCTTGTTGTTGTAGGCAGCGAGAAGAGAGCGGTGTGAGTGGGGAGCAGCAATAATATCGAAGCAACTAACAAAAGCAACATAAGGTGAGTGCGTAATATGACAATGTGTGTGAGTTGGTGTGTGTGTGTTGGCGTGTGTGTGTGAGTGAATGTGTGTGAGTGTGTCTGCTTGCATTGTATGTACTGCACAGTGGCACAAATCTGACAATAAGGCAACAAACTTTAAAGTTTAAATAAATCTCATGAAAAGTTAATTTAATTGAGGACTAGTATGTGAGTGACTGTTTGCATTGTGTGCCGCACAGTGGGACAAATGTAAGGGGAAGCTGACAAAAATAAATTTAAAGCTTAAATAAATTTTATAAATAGTTTTCTAAATTGAATTAATTTTGTGGTCTTAGAACACAGTGGAACGAAAAGGGAGAGGTTCTTAAAAATAACTTTAAAGAATAAATAAATGAATACTAAGAGTAGACTTAATATGGTCGACTTAGAACGCCTTACTGGTACGAATACATTGAATGTAAGGTATTCTTGGGTTTATTTACTTCTCTGAGGACACACAGGGACAAATGTAACAAAATAGGGGAGCTTGTAAAATAATTTTAAAGTTTAAAAAAATTAAATGAAAATTATTTTAAATTAAGTTAATTTTGTTGTCTTAGAACGCTGTTGGAACAAATGAGGGCAAATGTGAGATGTTAGAAACTTAAAAGCTGAAGTAAGATCAAATGTAAGAAGGAGGAGGCTATAAAATAACTGTCAAGTTTAAATAAATTAAATGAAAATTATTTAAAATTAAGTTAATTTTGTTATATTAGAACATTTTTGGAAAAATGAGGGCAAATGGGAGATATTATATACTTAAAAGTTGAGATAAATTTATTGAAAATAATCAAAATTCATTTTGTTGTCTTTGGGACAAAAGGGAGTGGTTACTAAATTTATAAAATTATATTTATAGATTAAAGCGATCTTCTCATTAGTCAGTCTTAAAAAATTAATTTTTTTTGCTTCAATTTTCAATTTTGAGTCGAACTCAAACTAGTTTAGAATTTACAGATCCCAGTAAAGTTTTCGCGTGGGGCAAGCGTGAGCCAAGTCGCACGATCGTTAAGACTATATTACGAAAACCGTTTAGAAATAAATCAAAAAAGCTACAAGTTAGGGACTGTTTTGTAGATAACTTTATTGTGCAAAGATTTGAAATGTTTGAAAAATGTTAATTTCATAATGCTGTAGCGCATTTAATTCCAAAAAAAAGATTTAAAAAAAAGCAAAAAATTTTCAACTTTGAACCACGAAAATGATTTTATACTGAACAGAATATGCTTCTGAATATGCAAGTATTTGAATTTTTTGTTTCAAATAAAAACTACAAACAGAATCCTCCACGAAGTTTGTGCATAAATCAGCCATATTTATTTATTTTGTCATTTACAACATTTTTTCGGTAAATAGGTATTTGTTCAAAAATGTGCAAACCATCATTTTTTTCTCTTGTTGTTTTCAAGTTAAAAAAATCTTGAAAAATCACCTTTTTTGTGAGCCTCTGATGAGGAGATCCCGTAAATAAATGTATTTTTAAGTTTATTGGAATACATTTACTGAAAAGTATATACTATTAATTGAGTTTATAGTTTATTTGGCTTAGAACACCGTGGGGCAATTGTAACAGTAGGGGGGAGCTTACAAAACAATTTACGTTTGCACAAAATACTTTAATAAGAAAATCGCTTCTTAGTAAAAAAGAAATACAACATAAAGTTGTTGATTTCAAACGGATTAGAATGCCCTAGATCTTATTAAAGTTACTCTTTTGTGCAACTTCTGGAGTAAATCGTAATTTTTGTCTGCACCTACTAGATAGATAATATTATGCTTAAAAAACAAATTGAATTCCACGATATAGTAAAAGTAATTTGAAATTAAAAATTTTTAGTCATCTCATTTTGAGGAACTCAAATTTTTGTTGGTTTTAAATTGAGTTATATTTTTCTGTCCTCTGGATAATAATTAAATTTGCAAATAAATATCTATTGAAATGGTCATCTAACAACAAAATTTTTATTTATAATTCTCGCTTGAAATTTAAACGGTTTTAGTTTATCATTGTTTCAGAGCAGTGTTTAGGGTTTTACGAATTTTATGCTTGTTTCATAGCAAAGTCAAGAGGGTTTATTTTGGGTAGTAGTCTTCCAGCAGTACTTTTGCTATATTTTCCAATGAGGATTTTAAAATAATAGTCCCCGGATCGTTAATGTGAGAATTGTATTCTTAAAAAGTGAGAAGCTCAATCGTTCATTACTCATGTTTTGGCAGAATTGTAAAACAGTTTTTCGCACAAAACAAATTATTACTACCAGCTGAGTCAAGTTATTATTATAAATATTTATAGCAAAAGCGTGGGTGTATTTCGGAGAACTTGTTGGCAACAGCTTCATATGGTAGCGCGCTTTGTTAAAGTTGAAAGCAGCTGTTGTGGCTCCTGAAATCTATTCTGTGACGAATAAACAAAGCTTTGCGAATAGATGTTGCCATGCATTCGCTTGTATTGCTAGAGTTGCAAAATTTGTTTATATTTTGCATTTATTTATTTTGTATTTCCTTTCCAAGCAGTTGTAGCCACTAGGAATGTAAATAAATTCGATAGCCTCCGACAAGCAGTCAATGGGCGGCTCTAGACAGATCATATTTGTTCAGACTTCGAAGTCATATATAATCTCATTTTTCAATTAGAAATTTATTTAGATTATAGAGTAGATTTTATTTATTTATTTGAAACAAACACGATTTTCAGTTCATGAGTTAAGTCTAGACGTTGGTGTTATTTTCTGGGTGGTTTGATGATTTTTAGAAATAACTTTATCTGCTGTCTTTGGCAAAGTTTATACCATCTAAGAGTTGACTGTGGCTACAGCTACCTAAGCCTACTGAATCATCATATATTTATGAACTTTGCATACGTAAAATCCGTACAATATTTTTGTTGTGTAAGATTTTCAAACAAAACTACCGAAAATTGTCAAATTTTTCTTAAATTTGCAAAACTCTCGAGAAATCATGCACATTATTTTCTCAAAAGTTGACAGTTGCTGACTTTTGCTCGTGACACATAGGGGATTCGCCCAACGCTAATAACTCGTCTTCCAATTAACATTAAAAGGAATTTATTTTTACGAATATACAAGCTTGGCATCGTGCAAATTGTTCTAAATTTTTATATGTAACTCTTGCAAAAGAACATGCAGATGCGAAAGAATTAAACAAACTCTGATGATTAGCTGCGTGTGTATAATTAATTGGAAATCATTTAACGATTTATTTGGTTTAGTTTATAAAAACTGCAAAATCTTAATTAAGTTTACGCGTGATTGATTTGTTGCTGCGAAAAGTCTGTTGCGGATAGTACATTTAAAATTTTGCTTAGAAATAAAAACAAAAAAAGATAGTCTTTTCGATTTGGTGTCTGTTGTGATATAGTCATTCTTTTCTTGCCTTTTGAAAACTTGACGACATTCTAGTCCAATAATCCACGATTATGGTATTGTCATGACGGTTTTTTGCATTTAAGTTGACCATGCCTCTCATTTAGCCATTTCAATATGCTGCTGGTCTTATTCCTCTTCCCAAAGTATCATATTACCTTTATCCTAATTCTAGGGACAATTTTTTTGTACAAGACATGGTATACTCAGCATGCAGGAAGGTAAACAAATCAATGAAAACGCCTAATTTTATTCGTATGTCCTTTTGCCTTTTTTTAAAGAAAAATTAGCTGGCGCCATCTACTTATAATTTTTGCAGTGCTTTTGTATAAGATGCACGTGCACGTCAAATGTCAAACGTCAAAATTTTTTTAAAAATTGAAAATACTATTCTGAATTCCATATTCGGTACTCATGTACTACCGGTGCTTTTATATGAAGACACCACATAAAGGTTGACACGAAGTAAACTGCAAGAGTTTGCCAATGTTTGCATGAATAGTATCTTGAGAATCTCTTGAACCACTAGGATTATACATAAGCTGCCCTATCTACTGTAATCTACTCCCCAGAAGACAAAGTCTGCACAAGACAGCTCAACAGCATCGTTGAAATGAAACTACCGGCGACTTAGTCCGTCTGTTAATAAGACTGATGCTGATCCGAAATGAGTAAACTTTACTTTAAATGAAATTTAAAACTAAATCAGTTCACTGGTTCGATTTCATCCCGCAGCACTGATTCGTTTATCTAGCAGTGGCATGGCTACCAAAAAAATAAACGCCATTCGGATTCGGCTATAAACTGTAGAACCCTATTCTCTTTGAACAGCTATTCATAGATATATATTTCAATGCTGCGCCTTTGAAGCGATGAACATAGTCAAGGGGAATAAATTTATTTATTTATTTTAAACCAGCTCCAACTATTGGCAAGAGACAGCGGAAGAAACAGTTGATTTGTTTCTGCTTTAGGCTCTGCTTGAGTTTTCATCTACAACATTGAGTCCGCTGCTAGCGGTTCTTATCGAAATTAATCGATTGAAAACATTGTAAAATTATGCCTCTACATTATATCAACATAATTGATTGAAAATATTAGTTTTTGAGCGGAATTCGCGTCTTTTGCGGTAAAAGTTTACATTTCTTTTAGAATTTAAAGAAAAGTGCAGCTGTGTCTGATCGTTTATGTACGGCGAAGATGATCTTATCAAAAGATTCGGTTGCGTTTGAGTCAAGAACTTAAGGAGACCACAATTTCAGCAAAGACATGACAAAGTAAAACTTTTTACCGCAAATGAATTTTTCCGTTAGTCGTTTTGTTTGCAATTTTTAGAAACAAATTAAAAATTTTGTGCAAATAAAGCGAAAAATAATTAAAAACACGTAAAATAATTTAATTACTTTTTGGCCTTAATTTGTACCACTGTGCGTAGCGGCCTTTACTGCGTCTGCTGTTTGTGGGCCGCACCTCCCACAGCAACAAATTAGCGGTAGCGCACTGTCACTGACTGACTGACTGTCTGGCCCACTGTCTGGCCGACTGTTTGGGGCGTGTATGTCCCTGTGTGTGTGTGTGTGTGTGTGTGAATGCGTGGGATTGTGCCGCTGTTGTTGTTGTTGTAGTTGTTACACATTTCATTTCACATTTTTTGTTTTTGTCACTCGACTGCGGTATTAACAGTTATTATTATTTAAGTAGTAGAGAGCGCGCGCGCGCCTACCATTTAGTAGTAGTGTGTGGCCGCGGGGTAGGGGTACGCTAAGCAGAAGAAATTACATAATTTCGAGCCTACTCATCGCGTTGAAAGCGAAAGTTTCTCTACTTGGCCCAAATGCCGTTACGTTAATCATTGGAAGAGTAAGCGACGACAACGACAGCTGCGCTGCGTCCGCTCTCTGCCTCTTTTGACTTTATCTTCTTGCCATATTCTTATTGGAACTTCTTTTGTTTTTCGTGCTGTTGTTGTTGTTTGCTTGCTTTGCTTTTTGCCCTCACACACGCACACACACACACACACGCACACACTCTACCTCATACACTCTCTGCCACTGCTGCTGATTTTGTGCTGACTCGTGTTTGTTTTTATTTACTTATTTACTATTATTATATATGCATGTTTCATATGTGAATGAAATAAATTAGTCAATTTGCTAGCATATGCTTTGATTTGATTATTTATCAAGTCGTTAATGGCGCTTATTTATCTTTGCCTTCGTCTTGTCTTCGCCTTTGTTTCGCGTGTGCGTCTCTGCACCTGTTTCGTTATGTCTGCTTTGTGTGCGTGTGCGCGTACGTGTGTTTCGCCTTGCGGCGATCTTTTTGATCATTCATTCACAAAAACAACTGTTTATGCAAATTTCATTTAGAGCGAAAATTTTCTCGCCGCAAAATAAAATTGCATAAACAGCAAATGTATCGCCCACACGAATTCGCTCGCCTTGTGACGTTATCGTTTGGCCAATTTTTCGCCTGGTTTTGTATATCGAGCGTATAAGCGACACTCACTCACTCGCTCACTCACCCACACATGCAGCAGCAGCGCACAGTGGATGGAATTTGTTAGAAATGTTATTAAAATTATGCGCAGAGATCGCTTAGAGATATTTCTTTTGTTTTAAAAAAAATTGGTATTTTCGTTGTAAAGGGTGTTTTTTTTTCGAGGTAAAGAACTTTAAATTGCAGAGATCGCTTAGAGATATTTCTTTTGTTTTAAAAAAAATTGGTATTTTCGTTGTAAAGGGTGTTTTTTCGAGGTAAAGAACTTTAAATTGCAATAAAACAACGATGGATTATTCGATTGACAGAAATTTTATTTATCCGAAAGATAATCTGGCATATGACCGCCACGACTGGCTCGGCTGTAGTCCAATCTGCACGTCAAATTTTCAAAGACTTTTTCCAATATTTGGCACAGAACCATTATTTTCGAATTGCACTATTTGCAAGCGTTGTTCAGGTTATAGTTCTATACCTCAAAAAAAAAGACACACTTTATAATACTACTCCAGGCTACTGGAGCGATACAGGGACCTCGATAGAGTAGTGTTAGCGTACTGGCCTCTAAACGATCTTCGGCCGGTGGTTCGATTCCACCCTGCAGCACTGAGTCATTTTCCTAGCACTGGCATAATTAGCAAATATACGCTATTTGCTTAGGTAAATCTCTATAAGCTAAAGACTGGGGCTATCTTAACTATAGTTCCTTATTCTATTTAAACCGCTATTGATATATAAATTCCATGCGCGATTACAAAATGAAGCTTTTTATCTTTTGGTGGCATTGGCCTCGAAACAGTTTCCAAACTATTCATACAGTGCGCATTGCAGAATATACAGAATGCAGCATCCGGGCTGCAACTAAATAACCATTTATTACGCGAATTACTCAATGGGTAAGAACTTGTTTTCTATCTGAATAAAATTTGAAATAAAAATAAAACAAAAATGCAGAAATATCCCACAGATAATGTTGCAGAACCTTTAAGGAAAAGCATTCAAAAGCAATTACAAGAACACTTTGATCGATAGACTTGAAACTTAAAGCGTGGATTTAGTATCAATTGTAGAAGAATCATGCAAAAAATCCAAGTTTTACTGCTTCGGAAGTGTTCTATCAAAAATATATGAAATTTCTATTCGCCGAAAATGCACTTACCAGCAAAAAGCGTGAAGCTCAAAACCTCTGCCAAATGTAAGTTAATTTTTTTTTATGATGAAGTTTTCGTATATTTTGAACCTTGCATGTGATTTAAGCAATAGATGCAGAGGGCCTGCCTAAATTGCTTTAAGATATAAAGTGATGTGTTGCTTTCGTTACTTGACAGTTTTTAGGGTAATCTAGTGGGTCTTTTGAAACCATAGTTTCTGTTTTAAGGTAACTTGGGATGAAGAAACACGCAAGCGCCAGCCCGAAGTTTTCGAAGCAATTCTCAAAATTTTCCAATAGTTACAGTTTTTGTCAGTTGAAATCGTCATGTTACTCAGCACATCGTTTTCGTACGTTGAAGATACAAAGTAGTACTACTTACGAATGAATAAAGATTTTAATTTGGGTTTTGTTTGTAAGTCTATGTATTATAACCAAATGAAAGACATAATCACAAAAAAATGCCAATAAAACTTAGGCACACAAGAGAACGAACCCATAAATATATTCAAATACTTTGTTGAATGAAGATTTCATTTTTATTTTGTTATTTATCTTAACTATGAAATCAGTTTAATAGACGATTAACAAATAAACTGTATATATTAAAGTTAAAGCGCTACCGGTTTGTTTGAGCCAACGCTATTACGTTAACTTCAAGTTTTGCAAGCGCGTTAAAATTTATTTCAATTTAGGGTAAGCATTTCCTGTCAAAAACGTTGATTAAAATGATAAACTTTAACAGATTTAACTGTTTCGCGACTTAATTAAATAAAATTAACGATTAACAAATAATAAAGTGTTACAATATTAAAAGATATCCCAATATGACAAAGATTTCTTTCATTTTTGTTTGGTCGAAAAGTTATTATTACATATATACAAAATATATTTTGGTAAAATCGATTTTATAAAAAAAACTTTCTGATGAAAATAACAAATCCCTGAAAATGACAGCATCAACGACACAACTCATTCCCAACTCAACATCAAAAGTAAACAAAGCTCTGAATTGAGAAAAGTTAGCTTCAAAATTGAAACCCATGTGGTATATAAAGTCCTTAAAATTTTTACTTCTTAAATCAACACAAAGTGTGAGTATTTCACTTGTATCCGTATTTTGTATTTATTGATTTGTGTCTGAATTCCTTAATAAATATTTATTGATATGATGTTCATATCAAGTGATTTAATCACGCTCTCAACTTTTTGAAAGGACATCATCTTTTTTAATACGACGGCGTCTGAAAAATGATGAACTATCAACGCGTTCTTAATGTATTTCATATTTTAATATTCTTTTTTTACCTACTGGTTGAAAACGAAAATATAAATTATTTAAACGATTTTTTATACATTCTGATGAAAATATATTCACTTAATAAAAAGATTAAAAAGAAATGTATGTGTAAACACGCAGCTGACTTTGAAATACCCTGTACCCAACTTATTACCAAAAAATGGAAGACGAGCAGAATAGCTTTTGTTTCGACAGAGTGGGTAAGGCAGTTTCTAAGGAAAATATTGAAATATATTCGAGGAGACCCAATAGGATAACCTCTACGTTTCCTTTTGAAAGAAAACACATATCTGCATTTCTGTAAGAAAGATAATCATTGGATACAATTTCTTGAAATTGGAAGCACACCTCACGAAAGTAACAAAAAGTTGCATCGTTAAATTTAAATGTAAATTTGTTAAACTGCACCCTATAAATCATCCCGCAGAAAATGATATAAATTCAAATCTAAAAGTAGTTCATTAGTAAGATATCAAAGGGGAACAGATTTGACAGATGCAAGTAGCTCGTCAAGTTTTAACTAAAAATCCTACACGGTTTGTCTAGAAACCTCAAAATTCTGCCTCGAAAATGGTATAGTTATTTTTTAATAAACTTTATCTTCGGCAGTAAAATAACCGGGTTTTATGGTCTACGAGATTCAGTTGATAGTGCGGATATGCGGACAGATAGACACTTGGGCTCTACCACCTCTACGCCTTCTTCTTGCGTTGGATTCGTTGAACAAATATAAAACAAGATATAATCATCGAAGCCCTATGCATTTCAAGGTAAAGGGTGAAAAAACTCTAAAAACTAACTTATCTTCGCAAAGGAAATTATGATGATATTTTGAAAACACAAAAGTTTCCTTATTTTTTTGAGAAATGTCTCTTCAGAATATTAACATTAAAAAACTTCACCAACCAATTTGCCTACCTAAGTGGAAATAGATTGAATAAGTCAATGTTGTCTACAGTTCTTTAAATCAAAATGCGTATAATTACCTCTGATAAAGATGGATCAATATCAATCAATCAATAGCTCGATATTAATCTCTGATAAAGATAGATCAAGTTAAAGTTCGTATGATCAGTTAGATCTCAGAGCCCAATCGCCAATATAATCACTTAAATTTCGCAGAAGATTAAGTTTGTCAATTAATGTCCTAATTTTTCCCCGTTCCCCCGCAAAAGCATGCTCATTGTGACGCAAAACAAAAATCGGGCAAGTACAAATATTTTTCTTCCTTATTATTCTTAACTTAGGAACTTAGGGCCTCTACAAAAACGTTCCATCTAACCCTGTTTCGCGCCGTCTGTTTAGCTCTATCCCATGTTGTGTGCGCCTGGGTCAGTTCTTGAAGAATGGATCTTCTTTAAGTCGGTCGCCTTAAGTCCTCCTCTTTAAGGGTTCTAACGTTCCATTGTCCAATTCGTGTCCGTTTTTGAATATACCTGTGGTCGTCATCGAGTTTGAGGAGCCGTTTATGTTTAATTCTCCTGCATCGGTTTCTGTAATCGGTTGGGTTTTCGATGGAAATTGTGAAGGGTCAGATGCGACTTATCCCAGTGGTGGGGCTGCCAACTGATGTCTTCTGGGAGTATCGTCTGCAATTACCATTGTTTTTGATGTTATTGTGAAATGACACGTAACTTTGATAATCATGGCTGGGCGATACAGTCTTAATTGTGGCATCCTTCATAGTGTTGGTTGGTTCTACGTTGAGTCCTCCATTTAGCGTGGAAGGGGGTGAGGAATGAAGCAAGGGCGCAAAGGAAAAGCATTTTTAAGAGCAACTTTAAAATAGTAATGCCTCTTGCCATGATTGGAATTGAAACCCACGACCTTATGTTTAGTAGGCAAGTGCATAACCCACTAAGCTACGATGTCTATGAACTGTTCCAAAATTTGACTTTACTAATTATGGAACCAAATGGCCTAAATTCATGCAATTCGGAAAGAAGATTTGATTCAAGTCGAGTAAAAAATTTAAATTTAACGATGCGAGCCTTCAACTCCCGTAAAAAAGTAACAAAACCATTGAACCCGTTATCACAAACCAATAAAAGTAGCTCCGAATAGTTTTTGTAACTTTTTCAAAACTTTCTTCAAAATCGGTAGAAATTTTCCAATTGTTTTGGCATAACTGTAGCTATTGCCAAATAAAAAAGAAGAAGCAATAGTAATTCTTTAAAAAAATATGTAAAATGTAGTTTTTCGAAAATAAATTATTGTAATTTATATTTTTGGTTTTCAACTTTCTTCAATTTTGAACAAATTGCATTTTTTCTATTACTGGATTAGAATAATAACATAAGAAAATTGTATCAAACTCGATTTTGCCTTGAATTTATGTTTTCTTGGACACGAAAAAGCTTGTTATTCTTAAAAATGCTAATACTTGTCTTTATTAACTCCCCTGAACTTAATAAAGTTACATTTGTTTCACTTTCTAGAGTATCGCCGTGTCGCCTTTATTGAAAATTTTCTTTCTACAAAGATTGCTATGAAGCCGTACTAAGCTTCTAAACTGGCTATATGTGTCGCCACTTCTTGGGAGTTGGTCGTTTCACTTATTTGATCTAAATCTAAAAACTTGTATTCAGTTTCGACCACTGTGTCGCTTTTGACGTTAATGAGAAACAACAATAACAATAAACATTAGCAACAAACTGGCCACATTTTGTCGATTACTTCGTTACTCTCCGCTATCTCTGACTATCTCTCTCAAGGTCTTAATTTCTCTTGTTTTTTTTTTTGCACACGAAGTCTGCACCGGCGTTTGGGTAATAAAAAGAATTTATGTTGCTTAAATTATAATATAACTTAGTATTTATTTAGTTGCTTCAGTTTTGTTGTTAGTATTGTTGCTCCCATGGCGTTCTCATAAAGTCTAGAGAGAACATCAGCGTGCGAGAGAGAGAGAGAGAGAGAGAGAGAGAAGCAAAAAGAAATTGTCATTGTAGTTGTTTTTGGCCGTAATTGTTGTTGTTTATAACGCAAAGCTACTTATGCGCCATAAACGTCGCATAGTTATTTACAGTCAGTTATGTACATTACGTTACGTTCCGTTCCGTTACGTTACGTTGCGTTACGTTACTGTTGCCGTCAGCAGAGACAGTTTTCTGCATTAGTTGGCACATTTTCAAGCAAAAAAATGTACAAAAATATGAAAAAAAAAGTATTTATAAAGAAAAATTGCCAAGTCGGGCGTGACCGACTTCGATATACCCCATTACTTGAGGCGACACACGTTTTTTTTTTTTTCTTAAGCGAAAACTTAAGTTCTAGAATATTGATGCCATCTTTAGAGCGCTGCTGAAGGGAAAACTTATTTCTTATTATGATGTTATTAATATCTGGATCCCTCTTTAGCCTAATTTCGAAGTCCTGCATTTAATTCCTAAATTTTGGCAAAAAGCCTGCTGAAATGCTTTGTTGAAGTAGCTGCAGAAGACCTGGTTGAAACGGTTTTAGATATGAAACAATTTACTGCAATTTTCATCACTTGACAAATTTAAGAAAAATCTAGTGAGTCTAGTCTCTTTTTAATTCTTATTTTGTATAGATAAACACAACATGGCAATCATTTATTTTCTTAAGAACAGTACTTGGTTTTCTTTCTTCTACAATACCCTTTATTTTGCTTTATTTCCAAGTTATTATAGGTTTTAAAGCTTTTACGCTTCGTATGTTTTTGAAAAAAGTTTTTTTTGCTCAATACTAAAATTATTTTAATCGCCTAAAAAAGTTAGAAACTGTAATATCTTTTTTGAAATATGCTTATAGATTTAGACTTTAATTGTTTCTAAGAAATTACTTTTCTCTTGGGTCAAATTTAGAAAACCACATTATATCGAAATCGTTTAAATCGAAAACCGGTGATATAATATTTTTTCTACAATCAGCGCTTATTATATATTATCAACGCAAACGCGAGATTAAAAGCATTCAAGTCGTTCGTTATTCATGCTGTTGCTAAAATATCTAGCGAGGTTGACAACAAAGTAAAAATTATCTTTCAAAAAACTCAAAAAGTTGCTTAAAAATATAAAAATAATGATTCCCGATTTTGTGTTATTGCATTTAAAAGAAACCATTATAATAAAGGTATTTCATGGCATGTTGTTACACAAAATGAAAAACTAGGCTAAATCCGACCACTGAATAGTTAAAAAATAGAGTTTTTTTCCTCATTGTTTTGTTCCAATAATTTTTTTTTTCAAAAATGCAAATAAATTATCTAAAGAAAAAAAAGAAAAACACAAATTTAATTTTGATTATATCGGTGGATCTTCATTATACTAACTATAGCATAGCTATCTATGCTAAATTTTCCAAAATAAAACAGGTGTTTCACTATTTTCTAAAACTCAAAATTTGTGTTTGCAATCACAATCAACAGTTCCAGCAAAGTATTGTGTTTCATATACAAATCGATTACCATGCCGCATTTTTTCCTCAATTTACACCTTTACCTTGTTAGAATGCATGAGTTTGAGCATTACGAATTACTATATGCATTCCCAGACAACACACGTAGAACCCGGCGGAAAGGGAAATAAGAAGCGGAAAATCAATTAAATGCTTTTCTTGTATTGGCTTGGAATTTCGTATTGATTTTCTGTTTGCGTCGTCATAAAAAAATGACAAATTGGAGGAAATACGACATCTAGATCTTTGGGGCGACTTTACGGACAGCTGTGATTATAAGGAAACTGGTTAAATTTTTGAGCTGCGAACCAAATAAATCTGCAATCATAAGCAAACTGAGAAGCTTTTTGAATTGCGTATGAAATAAATTGGTCCAAATTAGTTTCAATATGCCCCACTACCCAACCAATATTTTTCATTTTAAGAATAATAAATAATAACGAACCAAAAAAAAAGGCAGTCGGGCCTACCCCACTATTTGTAAAGACTCAAAATTTGAGTTGAGAAAAATGCACATCTTCGGCAGTTTCTGAAAACTATAACTTCCAAGTTAAAGGAACATCATGTTTCAAAGCCAAAATCGAATACCATGTCGCATTTGCCCCAACTTACACTATCTTCTTACTCTGCATGAGCTGAGTCGGGGAGGGTGGCATTACAAATTATGCCTCATAATATTTCTGCCCTTTACAAGGTTGTTCAGTGGCCGCAAGTTAACGGTAAGTTTAAGCCAGAAAACTGCCTGAACGCGTTGGTTGCGTTTTGTGCGCTCTTTCAATTGTTTTGCTTGGTCAGACGCCCACACA
Source organism: Chymomyza procnemis (assembly GCA_035046065.1). Classification (NCBI taxonomy): domain Eukaryota; kingdom Metazoa; phylum Arthropoda; class Insecta; order Diptera; family Drosophilidae; genus Chymomyza; species Chymomyza procnemis. The sequence goes on from JAWNOJ010000026.1 coordinate 5,926,134, forward strand.
CGCACACACAGAGAGTCTTTCACACAGATACCACACACACACAGGTAATTCAAGCGCACATTCTCGTCATACAAAAAGCAACAGCTGCTTCTGCTGCCGCCAGAAACTATTGTGAATGTGCAACAACTGACAGCCTTGTAAGCGCCACCCACACAATGGAGGTCCGCGGCAGCCGCACATAAATTTCTTAGGCAACAAACGCAGCGAAACGCGCTTTGTTTTTGGCCAGCTTGCTTTGTATCCAAAGCAATACAAACGAACGACTAACACAGATACTCACACACACACACACAGATACACACACTCACACAGATACGCACACACTCTGGAGCTCGCTCTGATAGTTTATGACGTGAGCGCTGCTGCTGCTGGGTCGTCGCCCACCTACGCTTACGCTTCAAGTCGCGCTTACAAAGCTGAGCGTCATTTGCTCCAGCTGAGCGTAACTTGACAGCTTACTCTTTTGCGCTCGCAACTTTCAGCTCTGCTGCTCTGTGACGCCTAGTGCCCAGTAGGAAATGTGGCGCTGTAGTGTTGCTAGCTTTAAAGCGTAGATGATTAGCTTAAAATAGCGTGTTTTGTTTTTTATTTCAAATATCTTTTAAAGTAAGACTCACAGGCTATTTGGCTTTAAGTTTTATATTTTTTAAAGTTGGTAATATTGCGTGGGCTGCTTCAATACTTCTCTCGTTTCACTTGGATTTTATATGTTGTTTGCTATTGCTATACTTGCGTTTTTTTGTCGTCGGCTTTGAATTATAATATAAAAACGAATTTTTTTTTTTACTTTTTTGCTTTATGATACAAATAGTCGCAGTTATAATAGCAATTACCTTCATAAAACTAAAAGATTAAGCACGAAAACTTCTCTTGCTTACTGTTCATTTAAAAAGTACAAAAATCTTTTCGATACATTTTTCTTTAGTTCATTTATAATCCATTTTCTTGTAATATAACCATTTAATTCCATTCTTCCAAATTTTGAAATTAATTCAATTGAACATAAAAAACTGAAAAAAATAAAAAGTATACCAAAAAGCTCAAGCTTAGTCACCTTTTTTGTAATATAAACATTTAATTCCATTCTTCTAAATTTTAAAAATAATTGAAATGAAAATCTGCCTCAAAACTAAAAAGTACACAAAAAACTCGTTTCAAATCCTTCTTTTTGCAATATAAACATTTAATTCTATTCTGCTAGATACTGAAATTAATTGAATTGGAATGCTTTAAAAATAAAAAGTACACTAAAAATTTTGTTGTTAATCCTCATTTTTGGAGTAGAACTATTGTATTGTTCTAAATTTTAAAAATAATTAAATTGAAAATCTGACTAGCTCAGCCTCACGATTTAAGATTCAATAAATTTTGCAAAAGCTTAGTTGGTATTAGTTTTCTTTTTAATAAAACATGCTATGTACCTGATGAATTTCTTATTTCTTCCCGTTAATATCAAGCACTCACTTAATGCTGGTTACTTATTAATAAAAAAGAGCCAAATCCAGTGTGTAAACCGCTTGAAGTTCATAGAGGATTTCCTTCCAAATTCAAATAAGAATACTTATGGGTAGTTTTCATTACAAACTTGCAAAACACTTTTCTCTTGAGCTATTTTCATTGCTTCACGTTCAATGCATGTTTTAAATCTGAATTGCAGGTCTTAGTAAATGGTTTCTTCAAATCCAACCAAAGAAAAAAATCACTTCTTTATCGCTTTTCAGTGCAAAACGATCATGTCTGCCGACTTATAGCAATTGCACTTTGGTCTTTTAGGTCTGTATTTCTGTTATTTTATATTATTTTCTATTGTTTTGCATATACAAAATTTATATGATAAAGGGAATATCTGTCGTAGTAACTGTTCGAAAAGAACAGGGTCCTACAGTTTATAGCCGAATTCGTACGACGGTGTCTTTAATAGTGACAAAGTAAGACAAAGACAACAGGGCTGCTGAATCAGACCTCTCTACTTTGATTTTAGTGGGCTATGTCTTAATTATTAATTGTACGCTTCGTTAAAGAAATATTTTGATACTTTTAGTCCGATCAGTCATGTCTGCAAAAGGTTAGGTGACTTATTTTTAGCTTAAAGGCAATGAAATAGAAGTTCACTGGCTTATTTAAGCGATTTTAAATAATTTTACGATTCGCCTACCAGAACATGAACTACCCCTACAAACATTTGTCTTAACGAGACCTGCAACATTTATTTTTTAATACTTTCCTTTTTTTTTTTAATCCATGTCAAATTTTACTGCAAAATAATACAACAAAGTAATAATGAATGAATTTAAATTTGACGCTCCTCTGCCTTAAATTTACGTTTACGTGCAGTAAAATTTCAATGTCTGCCTTCATCTTAATTGTAATTGTACTTACAAATTGATGAATTTTTCACTCTTTAGCACAGCCTTGGCATAAAAATAACTTTTTACACTTACTATTATATTTATACTTGTATATAATACTGAAGATATCAGTATCAAACACCGAAGCATGGCTCAATAATTGTCATTACAACAGCAGTAAACTTTTTCATGCGATTATTTTATGCGAGTAAACGTTTGTTATAGAATATTTTCATTTTATTTTCTTAAATTCTTGCAGTTTTCATTTTTCTTCTATTTTTATAACAATTAAAACTGCTAAATAGTCAAAGTTCGCTTTGGGAGCTGTAGTAGCTGTAGAAACTTGAGCAAACGTCAGTTAGTTTTCAAATTATTCCCACTATGATGCGCTGCAGGCAGCACCTAAGGCTTTGCTTAATTTCCCACTGGGTTGCTTGCTTGTGTCAGTCTCTCACACCTACTTGTGCGCTCTCTCGCCTTCTCTATTTCTCTCGCGCTCTCTTTAGTTTTTGTGCTTTGTGACGTAAACGCTAAACGTTTGCTGAAGAATCAAAAGCGCTTTGTGCACGTGTGCGTTCAACTTGGCTAAAATAGTTTTGGACTTGGTTTTCACCTTATTTAGGCCTTACTTACCTTTGGCATAGAATCTTGCTGCCTTTGAGTGAAGTCAGTGTGCAAGCGCTCCGCACCCTCGCTGTCCTCGGCGCCCAAGTGAGGGCGCAGAATATAAAAATTCAATTTCGTATTAATTTCATTGCACTTATGCGACGCCCACGGGCAATCTAACCTGCACTGGCACACACACACACACACACACGCACACACTCACTCATGCACACCCATTCAATAAATTGCAACAGTGCAGCGTTGGCGGCTTCCACAACGTCGACTTGGGCAGCAGCAGCAGCAGCAGCAGCAGCAGCAGCAGCATAAACTTTGCCATTTGCTGCGTGTAAGCGCATGTGGCACGGTCGCTGCTGCTGCAGCTACAGCTGCCTCTTCGTTCTAACCTTGTGCCAATAAAATTGAAAAACAACAGACGTATGCGCAACAACAACACAAAAAACAAAAAACAAAAAAAAACGAGAAAAAATTGAAATAGAAAACTTTTTAACACTATTTTCTACTTGCTGCTGCCGCTGCTGGCATGCCGCCGCTGCTGCTATTGCCTGCTACCCTGCCCCACTGCAAACGCCACGGCCACCGTTGCGCACCGCCTGTCTGCTGCACTTTCAATAACTGCCAAGCAGCCAAGTTGCCAACAGCCATCGGCTTGCATGCTGTTACACTGCCTACAGCTCGTTAACAAGAGCAGAGCGAAGTTTTTGAGAATAGACGAATGTGGCATACACTTACGAGGGGTTGCTGATTAAAGAAAGCAAATCACAGCAGCAATTTGAGATTTTTGTGCCAATGTTGCGTTCATTTGGTGCAACATTGGGGCAAACCCGACCAAGCCATTTTTATTTTGAAACAAAATGCGTCTAATATAATCAAATAGGTAGGGAGGAAATTGTCTTTCTCTTATTTCAAGTATTTCCACAACAAACGTTGATATTTTATGATTCCTGTTTTTAAATAATTGAACGATAAATGTTGGGATTTTATGATTTTCTTTTATCTCTAGGTTTTCGTACTCCAGCAAGTCGAAGTTTTGCAATAATGCACAAGTAGTTTTCTTGTTTATTAAATATGAAATGAAAAATCACGGTATTCGCGTTAGTAGTACAAATTCTGGTTTGAAATGACAATAGGAGGTTTTCTTAATTTTTTGTAGAAAAGCTAAAACAGTTGTGTTGGCCCCACTTTGTAAATAATTGTAACTCAAAAATTTATAATTCTTACTAGAAATCAGTAAATCAGTACAAAGAAACGCCTTAAATAACCTGTTAGAGGTTTCAACCAGGTCGAATTTGACGCAAGTGACTACAATATTTAATAACTATACTTTCATTTAAGTGTATTTTAAGTACATTTATTTAACTCATTTTTTTTTGCTAAAATTGTTTACTAATTTCGTTCTTGTCTATATTTTTAGGTACGTTTTGCGAATGACAACAATTACTGTAAGTACTATTAAATAAGTAGATTCTCCAAACCATTATAGCTTTAGAAATTGGAATTACTTCTTTGTTTTAGTGAAGTACATTATATGGTAGGCGTTCAGCAAAGGTTTTTCAGCAACAATTTATGCGCTTTATAATTTCCCCTTTCTTCCTTAAGTACAAGTACATCAGCAAGACTTGCCTAGCACTGGCATAGCTAATAGTGAATCTTTTTTAATAAAAGAGGTCGGTTGGTCCTTGCCTCTAAAATCTAAGTTCAGACGCACTCTATTAATTAACGACACCTCGTTTTGGATTTAGCTATAAAGCATAGGTTCCTGTTCCCTTCGAACAGCATTTATTAGATATCGCTATGCTTTGTCTTTGGAGCGATGACAGCATAGTTGAGGTATATTTATATATTTTTTATCTTAATCCTTACTTCCTAGAGTATTGTGATTGACTTCGCCAGCAGATACAAATCGGTTTAACTTGAATCAGTTTACTAGAAGTTTTCTTGTTTTGTGTAGAACTCTCTCGATCTCAAGTTAAGATCGTTCTTTTCTGTGGCTTCTTTTATTTTTTTTTCGCCTTAAAAATTATTGTCGGCGTTGAAGTTAAGATTGTTCTTTGGTTAAAATAGCTTCGGTTTGTTTTCTACATTTCGAAAATTTCAATATCAATTTTTTCGTAGTATGACTTCTTTTAATTATAAAAATTGTACCTAAGGTTTGTGCCAAATTCAAATATGTTTCTATTTGTATTATAAACATATGAAAATAATAAAAACATTTTATTGTGAATCAATATAAGTTTAGCTGTCCAATTTTTAGAACCTAAGACGGTGTCATATAATTATAGAAATTTTTTATTATGAATCATGTATTCTGAGACTAAAAAGACTAAAACTTCGTAGTTGGGGGCGTCCAAATTTAAGAACCTAAAACTATTTATTGCAAGAGAGTGGATTTGTTAATTTTTTTTAACTATTTGGCTTATTACAGACATTATTTTTGGACGGCCTTTGGGTATCCAAATTTAAGAACTTAAAACGAGAAAGAAGTTGGTAGTAATGTTGTAAAATTTATGGGAATCAGACTGTCTGCATGATCAAAACTATAGCAAATATTATACCATTTATAAGGCGCTGTAATTCAATATTCACTAAAGTAGAACAGTTTTCTGACAAACTCATAAAAGCCAGTTAATCCTAGAATCCTGACGCTTTCCACTGCTTGGTGCATTCACTGTCCTATATATTGCCAATGTTCCATTTGAATTGTGTTACAAACTTACCCACAACGCTTTGGCTACTCGCCCCCATACAACTGCAGATATCGCAGGGAACGCAAAAGGCAAACATTGCACGACAGGCAGCAGAACACGGCCAAAACTGCAGCAACAGCCCCTCGCACCTCGCAATTGTCTACCTGCACGATGAAACGCGATGCTGCGCCGCCCCACATTTAATTTTGGCTGGCATTAAGGTAACCCAGAAGATACGGTAACGCATGAGTTAACTTTTTCACGTGCCAGCGATTTGCGGCTTTTAGAATTTTAAAATTTTCGTTAAGTACTCGAAACAACAACAACAACAACAAAAACAACCAAAAAAAGAAAAACCAACGTCAACTTTGGTGTCGGTAACAAGCACTAGATGGCGCTAGTTGGCGCCTCATCAGTTAATTAATTGGCAATTTCTTTTGTGCAACATTACAATGCGAGGGAAGGCGTTGAGCATAAGAGAAACAAACGGCAGTGAGTGGCGACAGAGGGAGAGTGCATACGTTATAAAAGATACATTTATCACACCTTGAGCACAAGCTCTTCATTATTTTGTACATATGTATGAGAGTCCACGTTGCTGTCTGTGGAGGCGTTCTCTGTTTTGTTTGCTTGACTGATGAGTGGGACGTTAAAAGCGCGGCGCTGACTCAATCAACGCAGACACACACACACACACACACACACACACACACACACACACACACACACACACACACACACACACACACACAGATACTCATACGCACATAGATACAAAGAGACGGCCGTAGAAGCAGCCACGGCGGCGTAGCAGCAGGCAGCTCAATGAAACGCTTGAACGGCACTCAGCTCTGGGTTTTATGTACGTGCCGATAAGGTGAACAATAAAGTGCTAAATGTTTGCATACACTCATCATGCTCATATGTCGCAGGCGCACAGTGGCGCCCTCCTAGAGGGAGCCACTTGGACAAGAACTGTGCAGTGGTCAAACAGCTGTCTCAATGAGCTGCGTCTGTAAGAACGCCTTGGCAGGTTTCAGTTCGTTAGTGCAGGAGTGGGATCCTTTATGTAAGTTGCTTCTATACAATTTAGCGTTGAAGACTAGACGGAAATAAGATGTATGTACTATCTATATTTTGCTCAGAACTTTGGAATGGACTAAAACGCAAACTGAAATGGTTTTTACGTGGAAACCGAGTAAGATGGAATAAAGCCATAGTGCCTATGCTTCAAGTCAAAGATATCGTGAAGTCTCTGAGTTAGTAACTTCTAGTTGGACTTGCCATTTGCATAGATTCCTATTGAGCGTTATATATTAGAGCACGAGTACGAGGTATCCCAGTGAGATCGCATGAACGCCTAATTCTAGCTTTATATCAAACACCGCAAGCCGTAGTCCCTATGCTTGACTAATTTAGACAACTGTATCGTGAAGTCTCCATGAAGTAGTAACTTCTAGTGGACTTGCCATTTGCATAGATTCCTATTGAGCTTTATATATTTGAGCAGCACGGCCGTTGGGGCAGCAGTATCTATTCAATCAACGCTTGAACTAGATGCATCACAGTAGACATGTAGAGCGGGTCATCTGACGATTTGTTTGCTGGGCGCATCCCATAGCTATTAGTCTGCATGAATACACTTGTAGCATAGGGAGAGAGTTTAGCTTAACTTTCATTAAAAATCTAGCTCTTTCCTTTAAAGACTGTGAACTTGAAAAAGGCGGAGTAGCAGCATTCGTAAGAAAGTAGAGTAAGTCGAGTGTTTCTCAAGGCATTGTTAAGTCTCTAAAAAGTAGTGACTTTCAGTTGGACTTGCCATTTCGATGGAGCTATATTGAGCTTTATCATTAAGACTGCTTTTTTGCGGCTATTGTGCTAGCTGATTACGTAGTTTCATCATTAACCTGGTCTTCCCTTTGCAGCTGATGGCAACTCTATGATTATCCTTGCAGTGAATAGTCGATATGACCTTTTTTGCGTACAAGTTAACTTTAAGTGTGTCTCCTGTTTGCTCCTTCTAAAGTGTCTTCATGGAGTAACTTTTATTTGGACTTTCCCAAATGTCAGTGATACCCACTGACCTTTTGGATGCGTATCCAACTAAACGTTTTGTCTGCTTCTTGACTACAGATATTATTCATTGCCAACGGTTCCTAACTTGTGCCGATTAAGAAGTTTCCGCATTACGTGGTCTTCTTTCCATCGCAGGGAATAGCAACCCTATGATTGATGTTTTTCTGGTTAATATTTTCGTCACATTGTTTTGCATTCATTTTAACCATGCCTCACATTTATCCATTTGTTGCCGGCATGGTTTCTCTTCCCTTGTGCTCTTTTCAGCTAGATATGCTCATCCGAGCAAATCACTAGCTCAACCCACTGCAGACTTTTGTAGTTATCTTCCTCGGACTTGGTTAGTGTCATCACGTTGCTTTTAGTTCATTTTTTACTCGAAAACCCCGCTTAAGTTCTTTTAATCGGAAGTTGGCAATATCTGTCCTTTGATGATATTAAGACAGCTAACAACTTGTTCCAGGCTTAGTTGTTTTCCGGACGACTAGCCGCAGACATTAGCTTTCTATTTAGGAATAACCAGATAGCTACCCAGATGAAGCACAGATTGCTCTAGATCTAGGCAGATACTTTTCTCTAAATGTGGATTTGAGTAGCAAATGTTATCAGATGACGTATCCCATAGTTTCTGTCGCTTTTTGAAGTATAGAACGTGAGTTATAGATGAATTCCATAACATTTCGAAACTGTCGCAATCGTAATCACGCAGTACAGTGTGAAAGTAATTTGCTTTATTTACGTTTACGGATTTTCTAGTTTTCCCAATTTTTGAGAGAGTTCGCCGTAATACCCTTATAAACCATCAACTTTTGTATCATCTGAGAGTCAACTGTAGCTACTGCTCTACATATACTTTTGAATCATATCTTATTTATGAACTTTGGATACGTCAAATCTGTGCAAGAATTTCAAAACATTTTTCTGCCAAAAATATTTAAACTTGTATTTAATTTGCAAATCTCTCGACAAAACATGCACATTATTTTCAAAAGATGACAATTGCTGACTTTTGCTCGTGACACATAGGGGATTCGCCCAACGCTAATAACTCGTCTTCCAATTAACATTAAAAGGAATTTATTTTTGCGAATATACGACCTTGGCGTCGTGCAAATTGTATTAAATTTGTATGTGTAACTCTTTCAAAAGAACATGCATATGCGAAAGGCTTAAATAAAATCTTTTTGCTTAACTTTTTACTCTGATGATTAGCTGTGTTTGTTTAAATAATTGGAAATCATTTAACGACTTATTTGGTTTAGTTTATAGAAGCTGCAAAATTTTAATTAAATTTGCGCGTGATTGATTTGTTGCTGAGAAAAGTCTGTTGCGGATAATATATTTAAAATTTTGCACAGAAGCAAAAAAAAAAATAATACATTTTGTTAAATTTTTGTCCGTCTACTAATATAATGAAGTCGAGAAAAACGGCCACATTACGCGCATAGACATGACATAGAAATTTTTCAGCCTTACATTGCTTGTAAAGTAGACCAATCGTAAAAGTAGACCAGAAATACTTGGAAACACTAATATGGGAGATATTACCCAACATACTCTTCAGACAGTGCGCTATCAGCGTATCGTCTTTCCCGATTAATTGCACACGATCCTGCCATCGAGCACTTCCGTTCATATGTAAAAATCAAAAATTGTGTTGACACCTTGAATTACCTCGAGAGATGTGCAGTTTTGACGTCGCGGAATCCGCATGCTGCTAGATAGATGCGCGAAAGTAGTAGTCAACAAATATTTAAATTTGCAAATATTAACTTAGAACGAGAAAACATAATATCATCCCGTATCATCCTAACCTGATGGCTTAGTTTCTTCCCAATACACACCGTCTCATATCAGAGGCTGACAGGAACTTGGATTTACTATGTAAAATATGAAAACAGGAAGTAACATTGAAGTTTAAATATTTCTTACAAAGGCAGCAAGAAGATCAGTTGGTGATTGTTCGAAAATGCTCGACTTGGCAAATCAAGATGTGTTAATATAGAGATAGAGGATAATATAGAGATATGAATAAACTGTTCATAAGGTAGAAAATCGTAAAGCTGATTATAGCTAGATGCGAAGAGGATTGAAAAGGCAGAATTAGATATACCAAATAGTATGTGCTAGAGGTTGAGTAGAAGATACATAGCACATATCACTTTCTCACTGCTTACTCAGCCTTAATCTTTTTTCAGAAAACTCTATTCTTGCTTTATCTTATATAAGTCAGCTCTTTTTTATGCAAGGCATGAGATAATTAGGCAAGATATGACGTATAACTCTGTTGTAGTGAAATTCTAAATATTTCTTTTAAGGATTGCTATAGTCTTGTTGGGTATGTCTTGCTATAGGTATCGTGTTATCTAAGAATTAAATCTTTAAAGTGTCTGAGAGATATAATTCAGTATCTGTAGCGTAAATCATAGTTTTTCAGTTTCGTAATTGTCAACGTCATCGCTATCCGAGTCTTGTACCAATGACTGTCGTATTATCTAAGAATTAAATCTTAAATGTATCTGAGAGATATAATTCGGTATCTGATTGGAACATTGCGGTATCAGAGATGCGTAAGCGCATCTAAAGTCGAGATTACCTAATCAACAAATCGAAATCCGAAACAATGTTGCGAATTCAAAGAAAAAATATCGATAATTGCAAAGCAACCCTTTTGATCAGAGAGCAAACAGAAGCAGCTTTTTCGCTTGACGCATATCATTGGGCCACACACACACACACACACGCACGCACGCACGCACACCGCAAAACAAACACATACACATACACATTGCAAGTACCGTTTTGTCAATCTCCACACGCTACCGCTTGCTCTCTCTCTCTCTGTCGCTCCCTCGTTACGGCTCAACGCCGTGTTGTTGGCTCAGTGAAGCTCATTAATGAACTTTTGCTCTCGCAGGCCCAACTTGCGGTTCATTTAACTGTGGTTACACACGTCAACATTAGTTGTTGTTATCAGTACGCGCGGGGCAGAGTGCTGCGGCACAACAGCAGCGGCAGCCGCAGCCGCAATGTTTGCCCTTATCAACAGTTTGAGCTCTGCGACTCAATTTACTTACGGCCGCACCTTTGGACCGCATACCGTACGTAGCGTCAGCTGCGGCAGCGGCAATGACAACGGCAAGTTGCATGATTCATGCGCTAGGCATGCTCAACGCCAACGCCAACGTTAGACGTCGTGACGTCGACGCCAGCGTCGACAGCGCACTGCGAGGGGTGGGCGAACGCTTCTTCATTGGCGGCGTATCGCTCTCTGCCGCTGCCGCTCTCTTGTAAAATTTTTAATTGATTTTAATTTGATTTGTTTTAAGTGAATTTTGTTTGCACTTCTTTAACGACTTTGCTCGATTCGTGTTGGAAAAGCGTCGTTCATCGCATCAATTTTCATTTGAATACCCAAATGGAAAAATGAAGAAAATGAAATGGACAAAAAAGCAAAGTAAAACAAACAATGGAGAATAAGCACGTTTGTTGAGGTAGCGCCGAAGTTATAATGCTCTACCTTATATTTGGTATATGTAAGTCCCAAAGTTCCAGAGAGAAACAAAGGGACGTAATGTTTTTTGTAATCTTAACTTGTTAAGATGCATAGATGTTTGGACCAACGCAACCGATGCTGCTCGCTAGTGCTTCATATAAAAATACAGTTTCACCTAGGCGGGGGGACAGTAGGTTTAGGAAATACCGACAAAGCTTGGTTGGCAGAGTCTCCCATTTTTTTTTAAGTCGGGTGGTACCGTGTGACACTTGGGAGGCAGAAGCTATGTAGTCGCGTCTTCAAACTCAATTTCCCAGTTAGGAAAAACTAACAATTTAAAATTAAAGAATGTTAACGAGCAAATTTTCCTACAGATTTTCTTTATGTAGATCTCCCATCGTCCCATCAACTAAGCTCTCTTTTAATTAAATAACTAAGAAGCGTCTAAGCTCTAGTACATGTCGGGCGCTTAAGAGGTTCCTACGTTTAAATGCCAAATTTTTTAGCAATAGATTCTTATTCTTTTATTTTTGATTATTTTTGTAAATTGTTTTCAAAGCAAGATAGATATCGAAGTGCTATATGAGTTTCCAAGTCATTGCTCATTTAAAGCTTTGAGGTTGACAGATTTTACAATAATGACTCTATACTGATATCTCTTATAAAAAGTAAAAAAAAATCCTGTCTGGTAGCTTGAGAAGCTCTTAGAATTTTTTAGCTATTCTCAATATTACCTATTTAGTTTTCTTACTATACAATAACATAAAAGGATGTCTTTTAAATGGTTTATCCCAAGAAACTATCCTTTTTAGCGATGAAATAAGAAATTTTTTATTTAATTCGCATTTTAGGTTTTTGCTCATAAGCGTAAAACTGTCCTACTACTATGGTTTGTAAGTCTTCAGCTTCTTAAATAATAGTTTCTATGCCATATTGCAGTTATTTTTTGTAAATTAATTTTATATCCTCTATTAGAATATTTGCGAGTACTCAGTTCTGTTTTATTTGAGAATCTCAGATGTAAGCTTCTTGAAACAAAGTTCGTAAAGTTTTGCTACTTTTTCTACTTGAACACTAACACTCTATGGAGCTCCACATTGAAATTACAGATGGATGAATGAAAGAACCTGACATAAATTTTGCTGACTATTCAATTTCCAAACCCATAAGCAACATCTTGAAGTCTTGTGGATTCTTGGCTAAAGCAGTGACAACCCTCGAAGTATTCAAACCCCTAACAACACAGCGCTCTTCCTCTATTTATGAAAATTTATATTTATATTCATAATTTAGTTTTCTTATTAACTTAGTAGAGTGCTTCTTTACCTCTGCAAGTTTATTAGCTAAGCAAAAGTATGCACTGCACTATATATATTTTCACTCGAAAACCACTCAGGAAATAAAATAAGTTTTCTTTAAAATTGCACGAACTTCATAGCAAACTTATAACATCCATTGTGTACGTGAAGTGTATAATAATAATAAAAAAAGAAAATAATAAAAATATCTAATAAAAATTCTCAAGCAAATCGTCGAATTGATTGAATTTCCAAGTATTGCTAGGTGTTGCTCCTACTTCAACTTTTTGGGGGTGGCTCTATTCATTCACTTGGAGGGGGGGAGCATAAAGAGCAGAGCCAATGGTGGCCGTCATAGTTCCATTCGGCCATGCAAATAGATAATGTATCTCGGGCACAAAAAATATATTTTTATGGAATATATATTTTCAAACAAAGCTGCATGAAATGTGGGAAGGGTAGGGAGTGCGCAATAAAAAGCACTTTGCGTATGCGTTTCACTTGCACAGCTACTACCCACCACATCACTTGAGAGTTCTGTGCAAATCTCTAGAGGATGCAATGGTTGCACGGTTGCTGGATGCACCTGTCGGTTGCACTTTGTTAGCTCGTTTCAAGTGCTACTCCTTCTACGTCAACTACTGCGACTACTACGAACTAGCAGTTGCTTGCCACTGCCTGGCTGGGAGGGAGGGAGTCTGAGTAGCTGCTTTTGCTACTTTTTTTTTGTGTTAAATTAAATACATAGACACATACTCTTTGGAGTAATACTAAATTGGAGATGGTAGCGTGATTCGTTCGCTAGTGGGAGTTTGTGCAGAAGCTAATACAGCCGAAGGTAATGAGTACTTTGGAAAAATATTTTGTAAATGTTTGTATGTTCTCCGCGTGTCTTTAACAATAAGAACCCTTTAGTCTATGGTACAGTTTGTGGGATAAGGTTTAGCGATAGCATAATCTAACGATATAGTTTTCCTTATATAAGTAAATGTGGCAAATTTGGTTGACGAGATCAAGTAGAACCAATTTTAAGAATGAAAGACTTTCTGCAGCACATAACTTAGAGTTTTTCAACAATCTTACAAATCCCTCGTGCATTCCGAACTCCACAAACAGATGTGTATTGCTCAAAGTCCAGTAGCGATTATGATAAGGATAAGACATGCACTTTAACTTTCTGAATGGTTCACCTTCAGAGACTCGAATCTTAAAGCGAGAACAGTGGCACACAAGCATTACCTTCTTTCATTACCTTCAATCAGTTGTAGTCTTCGATAGCGCACTTGCCACTTAGATTCGAATCCCTGCAAGAGCACTGCTGAAAGTCAAGGTCGCAGGTTCGATTCCCTGCAGCTGCGCTGGTTCAATTGCCTAGCACTGTCACAAATAGCAAGAAGAAGCTATTTGTCAAAGTAAATCTCTATTTTTTTAAGACACCGACGTTCGTATTCGTCTATAAAATGTTGGTTCCTGTTCTTTTTGCGTACCTATTAATATAGATATCCCCAAGCTGCATCTTTGAAGCTTTGATCGCATATGGGGGAGTAATAAACTTATCTATTTTATGGCAAATTGGTTTACACTCTGCGTACTTTCTACACAAATTTAATTTTGAAATTTAATTGAGTTCTTGAAGATCTTAACGTAATTTTTAGACGTTATTTCTCAAGGTTGGGTTCGTAATCAAGCTTTTCCTTTCTTCCAAGGCTTTAGATATCTGAATGATATCGCTACAAAGTGAAGCACTGAAGCAGCAGTTTCTTGGTATCTTACAGCGCGACATAGTAGCTCTGCTTCATCGACCCAGGGACGCCACCTTTGACATTAGTAGACAGAGTAGATGGTGTTACCCCACAAGTAGCGCTGTTTTAGCGATTTAGAGACCGTTGACCTTAGAGAATAAACTGAAAAATATAGTGCTCACCCTTAGCTTTGCTAAAGTTCGGAACTTGATGCTTCTGCTAGTTAGTCGAACTTAGCGGAGTTATCATGTATAGCTGGTAGGTGGAAAATTTGGGAAGATGGGCCTAGGAGATGGTATCGCCATTAGCAATTGGTTCTTCGCCTCACTTAAGCAGTTGGAGTTCATCCAGCAACTGTGAGGGGTAACCTCTATGCGACTTTTAATAATTTGGACATCATTTTTTTTGTAATATCTGCATTTGGAGATGATGGACATCACGTGTCACGTTTTCATCTCCTCAATTCGCATAAAGTTGGATAAGTGTGCGAAGTTTTTAATGCATTTGCCGTTGGGTGTCATTCATTCAGTCGTCAGCTCGTCAGTCAGTCAGACCGCCGCTGAGTTTGCCAGATGCAGGAGCTTCAAGTTCTGAACGCGAGGCCATCGACATGCTTTTGTTGTGGTTGTTGCACACAGTATCTTGTCTTTACTTTTATTCCAGTTGTTGATGTTGCTGTTGTTGTCGTCCATATACTAGATAAAGTTCAAGGAGTTGGCCAAAGTTGCTGCTTAGCTATGTGCATTTTTCAACACTCCTGCACTGCTTTTGTTTCATTTTATTTTCATTCCTTGAGCTCTCCTTTGGCTTTCACTTTAAATGCATTTTTATGTGCACATCAGTGGTGTAGGTTGGGTAGGTTGAATGGGTTGGTTTTTTGGGGAATAAAATTTTAAGTACCATATGTTTGTGGATAATGGATAAAGGAATAAAAAGCTTTTTTGCTTGTTATGTTATGCTTAAGAAATATAGTCCGGGTAATAGAAAAATATACTAGAATTATACAGACAAAAATGTACGCTTAGTCAATCTTTTTTCAGTTGTATATTCTTATTCTTGTCATTGTTTTGAAACCGAATTTTCAGCAAAAAAAAAATAATAATCCTGAAAATTTTTCCAAAATATAGAGTAATATATTGGTGTAAAGTTCAATATATAGAGTTCAAATATTTTTGAAAAATAATGAAGAACTCAACCACCTACAGCTTCACATAACAAAAAGATTTTGTTTGGAGCAAATCTGACAGTCGTGTCTTAAATAATGCCAGCTGCAAGAAAAATATACCAATCTTCTGAATAAAACCAAATATTATGGATAAAATCATTGATCATATTGTAATAAATTTTAAGAGTATTCTTTAAAACCTAGAATCTAGTTGATTCTTAGCAAAGAAAATATGGCATTTGATACTTTTGAGTATTAGTTCGCAGAAATAATTTATTTTCTTTCAAGAAAATTGACGTGAGTTGAAGTCCGCATACCCTGTAGCACTTTTCAGTAAAATAAATAGTAATTTTTTTTACTTAAGCATTTTTAAACCGACAAAAAACAACCTCTTGTGTATTCAATTGGGTAGTAATATTTTTAGAAAAAATCGAATTATTTATCGAAAATATTTTATTTACTCTTTTTTGAGTCTCATTGGCAGCTATGATTTTAATATCAACAAACTAAAATATACTTGACTACCGCTAAAGAAACAAAAAACTCTCCCGAAGAGTTGATAGCTCCAGCTCCTTTCAACTCTGAGATTTAAGCGTTCATATGGACGGGTGTATTTTTTCTCTAGTTATCTGGATCATACTTTACGTAACTACCCTTTATGCAGAGGGTATGAACGATTAAAAACTTACTTATTAGTTTGTACATACTATATATCAAGGAACTTATTCCCAAAGCTTTAAGAGGTGAACAGCAGTATGCAGCAATAGCTGACTAAGCTTCTACTCTCTAACTATTGGGTTGCTCAAAAAGTAATTGCGGATTTTTCATATAGTCGGCGTTGACAAATTTTTTCAACGGCTTGTGACTCTGTAATTGCATTCTTTCTTCTGTCAGTTATCAGCTGTTACTTTTAGTTTGCTTTAGAAAAAAAGTGCGCGAAATTTTGTTTACATTTGTTTGTTTGGCGTCAATTTTAATATGGAGCCCACAAAGCAGCATTTTCGTCATATTTTATTTTATTATTTCCGTAAAGGAAAAAACGCGGAGCAGGTTGCTAAAAAGTTACGAGATGTGTATGGTGATAAAGCGTTAAAAGGAAGACAGTGTCAAAATTGGTTTAGCAAATTCCGTTCTGGAGATTTTTCACTCAAGATGAACCACGTTCAGGTCGGCCAAATGAAGTTGATGATGACCAAATCAAAGCATTAATCGAATTGGATCGTCATGTAACTGAGCGTGAGATAGGAGAGAAGTTAAATATACCAAAATCAACCGTTATCACATAAAAAGTCTTGGACTGGTGAAGAAGCTTAATATTTGGGTACCACATGTATTGAAAGAAATTGATTTAACAATCAATCAATTGTAAAGGTGTCACACTCCACCAGGACAACGCTAGACCACACACATCTTTGGTCACTCGCCAAAAACTGATTGAGCTTGGCTGGGAACTTTTGATGCATCCACCATATAGCCCTGACCTTGCACCATCAGACTACCATTTATTTCGATATTTGCAGAACTCCTTAAATGGTAAAACTTTCGGCAATGATGAGGCTATAAAATCGCACTTGGTTCAGTTTTTGCAGATAAAGGCCAGAAGTTCTATGAGCGTGGAATACTAAATTTGCCAGGAAGATGGCAAAAGGTTATCGAACAAAATGGCAATTATATATTTGATCAAAGTTCATTCTAAGTTTTATTAGAAATTCATTTACTTTCTTTTAAAAAATCTGCAATTACTTTTTGAGCAACCCAATATTTTGTATTGGCATTATTTTTATTTCTACTACATCTTGAGTCTTTGGAGACTTACGAAAAATGTAAAATATAAGAATATTTTAAGACTTGAAAAGTATTTTGAATAATTTCATTTGAAAATAGTAAACAAAATTTAACGAGAGTTAAACCTTTTCACTCTTTTTGAAACCATCACAAATTGATTTTTGTGCATAATAGCGATATTGAACAGCTGAAGAAAGCTTTTAGTATGTGAAATACAATAAGTATTTTATAAGTAAAAATTATAGATCGAAATTTCCCTTCCACTAAGATAAGTAATTTCATTTCATTGTTGAAGTTTAATATAAATCTTTATGAAGTGGCACTTTCTCTTTTGTATACCTAAAAAGTATTTGAAGAGACATAACCCCATCGTTTAAAATCGATTTTTCAATGCATTGTTGGACTATATAAATTCGATTATTTTACAAAACTTAGAAAGTATTTGCTAGATCGAAGTAACCCTACTAAATAAAAAAAGTTATTCCCCTTGACTATGGCCATCGTACCAAAGGTGAAGCATGGAAATATCTCTTATTAATAGCTGTTCGAAGAGAACAAGGAGGTACAGTTTAGAGCCGAATCCGAACGTAGGTGTCTCTAATTAATAGATATTTTTCTTGGCAAATGCAGCAGTACTGCAGGGTGGGCCATTAAAACCACCGACCTTCGAGCTTAGAGGCGAGTACGCTACTAATCCGCATTTATTTTCTACCCCAAGGATAACAATATTGAGAGCACACCTTAACTATGCCCACAACCTATATTACCACGAAATGGTTGCGAGAGCGCATATCTGAAATTAATGCAGATACTCAATTTATTACAAACTATTATGGCTACAGAGTGTGTGTGTGTGTGTGTGTGGGTAGTATTGCTACCTACAAGATTTTCTGGGAAAATACGTGTCCTATATATTGACTTACGGCTTCCCCATTACAAACGGCAATGTCTACGCTACTGAGGATACCTATATGTAGTATTTACTCCATCCACGTATACATACGTAATATGTACCTATTATAAAGTCCGAGTGGAATTCCTTTTGCAGGTAGTTGACTTAAGTCACTGAACACGCCCATAAAACAATTGTAATGTGACCCTTTTTTTGCTTGACTGCTCCAGAAAATTGTTTACTTTTGATGAATGTGTGTGTGTGTGTCTGTAGGTTGCTCCATGTTGTCTTCGTGTGTCTCTCTGTGTAGGAGCAGCAGCAATGAGAGCGTAAGGGAACTAACTTGTTTGATCCTGTGAACTTTGCTTTATGATCAGCAGCTCGCAATGAAATTGGCTCACACACACACATTTACACACACAAGCTTTATTTACTTTGCAATTGCAATTGCAATTTACTCTGCTTCTACCTACCTGCTGACCATCAAAAGCTGCTCGAGTTGGTTTACATACCATTTGTCCAGGTGTCAGTTCATTTTCGTTTTGCAACTTTTGATTAAAAAGTGCAAAAAAATGCAAATTTTTAACTGACACATGGATGGCATAATGTTAAAAACGAACGAAAATGCAAAAAAATATGCATACGCAGTGTGGTACGATGCAGCAGCGACAGCGACATAACTGCAACAAACAACCAACACAGCGCTCAAAACCTCGTCAAACCCCTTCCGTTCGCTGGGTTGGTTATATACTCCAATATACCCCCGCTTCCGTCCGGCATAGGGTTGCAATCATTTTAAATCACGAAAAGTGCAGCCACTTTGCCGTGCGCGTTCATCAAAAAAAGATGCAAATATGTACATATTTATGTATGGATAGGAAAGGGTATATATTGTATATATATTTATATTGCATTTGGGCACATGAGTGTGTGTCTGTTTGTTGGAGTGGTGTATGAGGCTGTGTGTTTTTGTCTGTATATATAAATAACGTAATGCACAACGCACAGGATATGTCCGTATATGTCTGTCTGTATGTCGTATGCAGTGTATGCAAGTGCCTGCTGTATGTCAGTCAACAAATATGCAAAGCTGGCAGCTACAACAACAACGACGACAATGGCTACGCCGAGTGGAACAGTAAACTTCAGACAGTAGTCATTCGATATGATGGCATCCCTTTTTGAATGTTGCCAAGGACATCACACGGATTTTAGAAATTTACAAAAAAAATACCTACATATTATGTACTTGCTGAAGGGTTATCCATTATGTGGGCAAAATTTCACAACAATAAATGACAAGAGCGATTTGTCGATTTGTCGGACTTGTGTCCCGCCTAGGTGCCTTGAGATAATATTTGGGTATATGGGAGTCACTGGCCCGCAACCTTCCTCCATCATAGCTATAGCGTTTGTAGGAGTGCCAGAAGCAGTTTTACTGCTACTCCTGTGATGCCATCGGCTCCGGTAGTGAGGATCTGTAACCAATCGAGTGTTCACTTGAGTGGCGATAATATGGCCAGAACAGTTTTAAAAGTTTTCCATTTGATCCTTTGTTGCAAAAACGTCAAAAACGCCTCTCGCCAACGAGTCCAAAAAATCAGTCTGATGCAGCTGACTCGGTGTCATCGGTGAAGTTGACTTGACTGACATCAGGTTCAGACAACAAAGATAGAGTAGAAGTACCCCGGAGATGCGCTGGGGTGAGGATATCAAGATCTAAAGGACGCTTTGTAATGGGAAACAGTGATCGTGAGTTTGTGATAGGACTACTACGTGTGTCAAACAAGAGTGCGCAATTCATTTAAGACTAAAATAACGTTGGCAGTGGATCGGTAAAAATAAAATTTTGGCCTATTGGAAGACTCAAAACAACAACGAGATCACTTGGTGGCTGTGTAAGCAAAGAGATTTTTCGGAATGATAAATCCATACAGGGCAAGTAATGGATCCCAAAATTGTCTTACTAGAATCGAGCTTTTTAAGAACTGTGCTAACCCTAGAAAATTATTGGAAGAAAGTTGTTCAGGCCAATAATGTAAGCCAGATTGCCATACAAGTATTGAGCTATTTCAAAACTATCCACTTCTTAGGGCTGAATCTTTTACAATAACAAAATTTCATCGAAATCCCTTTGCAGTCTTTTTCTTGAGCCTTTAAAATTACGCAATGTGTAGCCCTCTATTAGTTTTTTATTATTTTAATAATTTCGTAATTGCAAAATAAGTTAGAGTAATGATTTTCAACTTTCAATTCGCGGAGACATAATGAGAGCCCAAAAAATAGACTTTAAGCTAAAGGCCACTTATCTGCGTTAGTTTATTTACCTTAAATAAGCTTTAAGACTGGGTTTTAATGCCCTAGCTAGCTCTTAAAAACCGACATTGATTTATGGCCTCATGCTGTGAGGTTACGCCAGCAAAAGCTCTATAGGCATCATATCACTAAAAAATTATGTCCGTTTAAGTAAACTGATTCGTCAAAAAAAAATTCCCTGCTGCAGGCTTTGTTCAAGGACAGATTAATTCTTTCGTATGTAAAAATTGGTAACCAAACAGATTGTTCGGTCTAGCTCTCCCTGAAATCTTGATACTGCATCTGTTGGTAACACTTTTAATATTTCAACGATGTACAATGTCTGGTCAAAAAAATATACTCATTTGCATTTTAGGATCTTGAGTTTTAAGAACTAAGGTCTAAGGTGGTATCAACGATATAGTATCGCTGCATCGATCACTTACCGATTCCTTTACCGATACTTTTGGCGATAATTTGCCGAGCAACAATTCACAGAATTCAATTCACAGAAAAATCGCGGATACCATAGATAATCTATCAGTTTGTAGATCCAATTATGTATTGTACGAACCTTTTCGCGTCTTATGCGCAAACTATAATAGCTTTTACGATTTCCTATCTTATGGACGATCTACTCAATTAATATCTTTCTCTATCTTAACTCATATTGATTTGCCAAATCGAGCATCTTTGACCAATCACGAACTATGAAACTTGGTCAACGCAGATTAGCTTACCATTTAACAGATACTTAGGTAGGTACCGAGAGGGAAGCTGTGTGTCAGCTTGCATTAGTTAAGAAAGAGATACTTGACAGCACTTATAAGCTTATAAAGATAATGACTATGCCTAAGGCTACAAAGGCGATATCTCTATTACTAGTTGTTCCAAGGGAGCAAAGCAGCTAATACACTGTTGAAAGCCAAGCCCAATCGGCTTAAGAACATTGCTCCCGTCATAATATTTACTTAAACGCGCCAAAGAGCGGAAGAAAAACATAAGTCTCAAATGAAGCGGCAGCCAAGTCTAAACTAAGGCAATTGCTGACCATTGTTGCATTTTTCAACCCAAAAACCATTTGCTCAACTTCTGCATTCATGCCACGAACTACAAATTATGAGATCCTTACCCTTTTGGCCATGCCACTTGGCATAATATTACCATAATTAAAACAGTTTCCAAAAAGGAAATAAAAATCATAAAAAGTTATGTTTTCGGCCGCCCTTTCTGGTGCATATTATATATATGTATTCCTTTATATATATCTACTTAGCCTAAAGCTTAAAAGATGCCATAAAGTTGCCGATCCAATTCAATTCCCCACAACATGCGAATGCCCACTGTGTGCAAGCGCACAAAGCACATTTTTATGTGCAGCCGTACAGGGCGTATACGTAATATTCGCTTATACATTTTTATATATTATGCTGCAGCTTTTTTTTCTGCCATTTTGGATTAAAAACTAAAATGCTTAGCATGGCAAAATCAATTTGATGCCATTTGTTGGAACACTTTTTGGGTGTGTGTGTGTGAGGATGCGAGTGTGTGTGTGTGCGAGTGTGTGTGTGTGCGAGTGTGCATAAAATATGAAGGAACATTTGTACAGAAGTTTTTAGGGGGGAAAAAAATGCAGGCAAAAAGCAAGCAAACAGCAAGAACAACAACTTTTGCAGTGAGTTTTTTGTAGCATATGCCACATGCTGCACGGCTTTTATGCCACTTTGCCTTTTATACGATTTTTGCTGCTCTTGTTGTTGTTGTTGTTGTTGGTAATGCATTATGCGTTGGTGTGGGTGTAACTGTGGGAGTAGGTTCTGGTTTTTTTTTTGTACTTTTTTTGTTTGTATTTGTGTTGGCAAATATCGGTCAAGGTTGTTAACAACTGCATAGCAACCAGACACTGCTTAAAAAAAAATAAATAAATGTACACACTCACACACACATACTCACTCACACACCCCTCTTTTACGGATGCATAGATACTTTTATGTTGAGGCCTCATAACTCTGTCAGTTTCGCGCAATTTAAAGAAAAATATGCCACTAAATCAACGCTTTTCGACGCAAACACACTCACCCAGACACGCTACACTCACACACACACACGCACGCTTAAGAAATTTCTATGCGTTTCGTGAATAACCGAATGATGGATGCACTTTTCCGAATTTTTTTAAAAGTAATTTTGTGAGACAGAATGCATTTTGAATGAAACAGCTAAAAATGTTACGAAATAAATGGAATTGCTATAAAATAGTGAAAAACTGTTGTAAAATCATTAGAAATTATGTTGAATAATACGAAATGGTATGAAATAATATTAATTATAATATAAATAATAATAATATTATATATAGAACTCTCATATCAGATGTGCAATGCCATAAAATTTAATGATTTGAGTCTGTTCAAAAAGAATTTTTAATATATGCTCTTAGGAATCTAAACTGGGATCCCTTCATACGATTGTCGTGTTTGTAGACTTTGCATTATAAAATTACCTTCTCTCAATGATTGTAGTACATGCCATGGCAGGTTAATTTTGCATAAGCTCTTACTCCAGTCCATTGACTCTTTCGTTTCATTTCTTATTCCGTCCAAAGTTATATATAATTTTCGACCTCTAGCACTACGCTTCTGTAGATCCAACTATGGCGATGCTTTTGGCGTCTCATGCGCGAACTAAAGGTTATAACGATTTACCTTATAAAGCCAAGTTCCTAGCTAGTCTCAGATGTATCTATAAAAGATTCACCTATTACTCAATAAATATGAAATGGTTATGAAATAATTAAAAAAGATAGGAAATTATGTCAAATAAGACGAAAAATTATGAAATTTAATGAACTTATGCGAAACGACTTCAAAAGTAATGAATTAAATTTTATATTGAGGTACAGGGGATATAGAATCGCAAAAAGTAATTGATGAAAATGATTCGAAGAATGAATACGAATGAAATTGGAATTGAGCTAAATTTTATATAACAAAATCTTAAAAATTAAATGAAAATATGTGGAAATTAATAAAAAATAACGAACATCTGGAGCATTACTTGACAATAAACGAAAGCGAATGAACAAGGATGAAATTAACGAACTCTGGTTTTAAAAAATAGATTAATTTATTGATTCAAGCATAAGTTCCCAAAGAGAAGTGTGACGAAGAGACATAAAAATAATAATAATAATGCTAAATGAATTATAACTAAATTGAGTAAAATAAACCAAATGAGCTCAAGCTGTACAGAAAAGAATCACGGTTGTTTATGTCTATCGTAATATGCCCCTAAGAGAACTTATCCCGTTGTAGACAACCTTACCAACATATTGCTCCTAAGCCACAACCTTAAAACTTTAAAGATGTGATGCGATTCCACCCAGCGGCCAGCACTGGTGAATTTGTCTAATTTGTTTTCTACCAACATTTGAGGTTAAATAAAAAATAATTGAGAAGCATAATTTTACGTCGTTGTTGGTAATGCTGCATTTCTACCCGAAATTTTCTACAAGCATTTTTTGCTAAAAATAAATTATTATAAGTGGAGTGCACCATTTTTCATAGTCAACGCGCTGACACTCGTTTGTTTTCAAGCTTGTTGGTATTTCTGTATATGTGCCTGAAATTTATAAGACTGCCAATTACTTCAAGAATATTGTCCACTTTTCTTAATACAAATTTTGCTTATAAGTGTTCCACTTTTCTTCGTTTATTTTACGGCGTCGCCCAATGTGTACCAATTTACTGCATTGCATTGCTGCAAATTAATTTATTTGATAATTTTTCAAATTTACTTTTTCTTCTTAAAATTGAAAGACTTTTGTGCAGAGTGTCAAAAACAGATGACGCCGCTCTCAACCTCTCTCAGTGAGTTGCATAAATCTGCTTGAATATAAAATATAAACCAAACGGATCGCTGGCATTTGCCTTCAATCCCGTTCACGTTAATGACATTTCAGCGCAGCGCAATGAACGCTTTGCATGACAATGTCTCTCTTTTAGCCCGGGAATAAGGTCAAGGATATTTTTGGCACTTTTTGCACGCTATGCATTTCAAGCTCACACAGATAAGCACGCGCACACACTCAGCTGGCACGCTTTAGAGGTGCACTCCGGCAGCACTAACTGGCACCACAGCGGTGGTGGTGGTGGTGGTAGTGGTGGTAGTTGGGTACGAGCTCTAGAACCTCGCCCGGGGCGTTGACTGTTACGGGAACCACAATGTTGACTGTTGATTAAGTGCCCGTAGTTCCTGGTCTAATGTGGGCCGACGTTTGCGTGTTGTTGGCCATGTTAGATGCGAGCGTACATACGGCTATATATATATATATAATACTAGCTCTATTTTTTTTTAGCCCCCCGCACGTCTATGCTGCCAGAGCGTTTAAATTGAATTTTATTTTATCCGTGTGCGCGCAGCTAAAGCGTGCTTTGAGCCGGAAGTTTGCTTGCCACGGCCGGAGGAGCAGCAGGCCGGCAGGCAGGCAGGCAGTTGACTGATGCCTATTTAATGTTGGTGTAAAGGTGATAAATGAAATTTCATTTAAATTGCAGAGTATATAGAACGGATTTAGGGCGGTATATAGGTATAGGTGTGGTAGGGTGTGTGCATGCGTGTGTTTGTCTGCCATGCATGAAAATTAGTTTTATTGACGTGCAGCTGTGCGTATACTTAATATGTCAAGTTTTTTTCTTTTTAAGGTCATTTAGCCTCAAGTGCTACGTCTGCTGCTTTCACTATCGATGGCAAGATTTTTTGATAGTTATTATAATAATTTTATTATTTTTTAAGTATTTAAGGGCTGGACATACTTTATTGTGTTTGGCATGTGTTGCGGCTTGTTGAAGGTGACATTGGTATGGTCTTTCAGTTCAATCAAAAAGCTTAGGCTAAGCTTAACTCATATCATCTCGATTTTTAAGTTTTGAGCAGCTACAGCTTATCTCTTGGGGAAACTTTGTGTAATTTGTAAACCGACACAACGATGTATTATATACAGATACTACTACTACTAGATACATGGTAGACTTGCTATGTACTCTATTACACTTGAAAACCTTCTTAATTTTTAACTATTACAAAACGTGATTACACATACTAAGTCTCACCTCATTAGATGTTATACTTTTTAGTAAATTGATTAAAATTACTTTTGGCACTCAGTCATTTCACTAAATTTGTAGCTGTTGCAACTTTGGGAGCCTACAACATATTTTCAACTGATCAAAGTTTTAACTTGTCATGTTTGCTCTTATCTTTGTTATTTATGAGCTTAACTTTTATAAGTTGAACTAAAAATTTATAAAATGATAACGTTAAACAGGTGGAGGTCATCGATATACACTATTATGGCGCAGACACAAGTAAAGGGTGGTTCATCTGGTATTGTATATAAATTTATACCCTTGACTATCAGCGCTCCAAAGGCGGAACATAGTTTTATCTCTAATTATAGCCGTTGGAATAGAATAGTGACAATCACTTTATAGCCAAATCCAAATGGTGATGTCTCTTTTTAATAGAGATTTTTGTAGTTAAATAGCGTCTATTTAATTGCTAGCCACTGCTAGACAAATGCACCAGCGCTGCAGCGTGGAATCAAATGACGGACCTTCTGCTTAAGTGACGAGTACGCTTCCACTACGCTACCGAGATCCAAAGAATTTATCTTTAAAATATTTATACCAAAGCAACACATATGATTGCTCAAAAATTTTAATCAAGATCAGTATTCTGTTTAAAAAACTTGGGGTTTTGTACAATTTATAAACAGAAGAATTAATCAAGTTTCTTCGAACATAACTTCAACGAAACATCAATCCTAAGAAGAACAGTGAGGTCTGAAGGTAAATATTGAGTGTTCTTTTTCACAATTTGCAATAATATCGCCGTCATGCAGATCAGTTCGAAACAATGGTGTACGAACATAGTTTTCCAAATACGAATGTCTATCGAAAAGTTTTGGTGGGTCCACATACTACTAAATTTTACTTCAGATTGTCATCATAGCCCGTTATCGGGTTACAGCCGATACACTAGTTCATTTCTCCAGTTGGTCTCTCCACGACCTCCGCTTGGTCTGTCCATCGTCGGCTTTCGCTCCGAATACTTTCATTGGAACATCCCATGCCCAGGCGAATGAGCACCTTATAGACGCCTTTGGGTCCACATAGCTTTATATTGTCTACTTAAATCTTAACTTGGTGAGAAGACTGTTTCAAGTAGAGTGCAGCAACGTAGCCCTCGCAGACATATGAAATGAATTCTTCCAGCGAAATACAACCGCCAAAAGCTCCAAAATCTCGCTCGAAACTATAGGGTTCAAAATATATGAACTTTGTTTTTTCAAAAGTTGATTTTTGTCAAAATTTTCCACGTGAGCTTTTCATTTGTCTTATACTTTTTCTCAATTGACATTTTCTCACGATTTTTAA
Organism: Chymomyza procnemis; assembly: GCA_035046065.1. Taxonomy (NCBI): domain Eukaryota; kingdom Metazoa; phylum Arthropoda; class Insecta; order Diptera; family Drosophilidae; genus Chymomyza; species Chymomyza procnemis. The sequence goes on from JAWNOJ010000026.1 coordinate 5,952,979, forward strand.
TTTTTCGTACTCTTGTCTGTTCGCGAATTCGAACTATTTGTTCTGCTTCAGAAATAATGAGCTCATTTTCTACCCATTATATTTCAAATATATCTTTTATATAAAACGTAACCGACGTCAGAAAACTTTTTTATATAATAGAGTGAACATTTTAAAATCATATTACAAAAACTAAATGGAAAAGTTTGAAACTTTAAAATAAATTTGTTACATAAACTGAAAAATTTTTCAAAATTTATTTTAAACAATTTTAAAAACGAAAGGTTTAACAATTAAAAACACAAAAATTTGGCAAAAAAAATTCTTAATTCGCTGTGAATCTTGTACAGATGTAAGAAATAGCTTCCAAATTTTCATTTTAAAAAGTAAATTATTTTTTAAGAATATTGATGAACCGGTTTGAATCTAGTTACCTTCGATACCTTTAAATTACCAAATTTTACTATATTGTCAACATTTTTCAGAATTCTATATATTAAATATTTAAACTGTGGTTAATTTAACTTAAGAAAATATAAAGTTGTTATAAAGATGAATTTTAAAAATACTTTCAAAAATAAAATCGCAGAAGACTACTTCCACAAATGCCTTCCCTTAACTTGCTCATTACTTTTTAAACCCAACATAATTCACGCATATTTACTCTCAGAAACTTTTTTAATCATATTTCCCTCCTAACTACACGTTTCTTTTTAAAATTAAAAACTAAAACTTTTCATATGCTGCGCACTCTACATGAGCGCTCAAACAATTATTTATGGCACACAAAGCTCTATCAATAGCTCAGAAACAATATAGTATGATTAATTAAAATGTCTCTTCGTGATTTTGTTTTATGCGCAATAATTAATTAACTCAACAGTTTTTAAACAAAAGCTTTAACTATAACAAATGGCGGCATGGTATAGAAGAGATAGTGTACGATTTAAAGCCGCACATAATTAGCTTTGATAAGACACTGGGACGTTGAGGCGTTGAGACTGCTTACCACAAAATTCCACCAACTAAAGTCAACAAAAGCGTGGGGGGGGGGGAGAAAGAGCTAGCGAAAGTGAGAGCGGGATAGCGACTGCAAGAAAGAGACTAGCGACTTCGAGCTAGAATAAGAAGGAAAACTTTTGAATGCTCTTGCTTTGGTGTTGTTGGTTGCTTTAGTAATAAAGTTTGCACGTTAAATCGCTCGACGAAGCAAAATGCACAGACAAATGGCAATCAGCAGAACCGCAAGAAGTTCCACAAAGAAACTAGCAAAGAAAAAAAAAACAATAATAAAAAGAAGTGAAATACATTGCCAAGCAAGGGGATGAACATTTTAGCGAAACCGAACTAGTTCCAAGGCAAAATTCAAGGACAAACTTGGTGGTTCAGTTTGGTCATTGCTTAAATTTATTAGTAATTCTAAGTGTATGAAAAAATATCAAGGAGTATGTTCTTCTGAGTCTGCCAGAGGTTTGGCTGTTATTCAGTAGGTAGATCGTCAGTATCAGCCCATGTTCAGGGCCTTATTTGAAGCTGTTTATCGCCGGTTGGAGAGTCTTTCAGTACTGCATAGGTAGATACTGTAGCTCCATATTGATTTTATAATTTTTCAGCAGCTTGAGTCTGGTTTTGAGATTGGAGTTGTTTGCTTATATATACAAAAATGTCAACTTGAAATTCTTGATGCTTCAAATGGGCAAATATTTGAAAAATTATTTAAAAGAATTATTTCAATAATCTTAGTAAGTAGCGGTGTGTTGTAAACTCAAAAGTATGATGGAACATAAAATAGAATAAAGTTAAAATTGTACTCAAGTTTAAAAAGAAAAAGATTTTCGATAAATCGAATAAGCAACCGAGACTAAGTTCAAAATGTGAATCTAAAGCAAGCTTTAGATTTTAAGACAAATTCAAACAAATATAAGGCAAACCCGTTCTTGGAAATTCAAAAGTATACAAAATCGAAAACACACGAGCTAAAAATGTCATAGAATCTCACTGAGAAACCTAAAAAAAATATGCACTCGTATTTCTTCTTAGCGCCACACGGTGGTGATTCCGGAAAACTTTTCGTTCATAGCCCTGTATTTCCTGGCGAGTAAGGGATAAAGATTAAGATGCGTCCCTTTGCGATTCTGGATTTTACCACTAGAAAATTGACAGTTCCTAACTTGTGCAACACCATTTCCTTTGTTGCAGGTGGTAAGGTTATACCGCCAGAGCCATCTTTGCTATTAACCCATGGAACCGGGGTACATATTTTCGAAGTTTTCATCTCAGGCCTATGAAACGATGGTGATCGTTTTTTGCTTTGCTGACTTAATAAGGTGATTAAGAAAAAGAAATTTTTTAAAATAAACCCGTTTGCGGAATTGTGTAGAACTAGTTGAAAAACATAACTTATAACTTCAATACGCATGCTTTTTAGAGTTAAGTCGCAACATTCTCGTATAAACTCGCAGAGACAGTTTTCCTTTTTTTATTATTAACGATTCCTTAAAATAATTTGCTAAATAGTTCAGATTAACAGAAAGATCTGAATTTAACTGAAAGATATTAAAGTAATTATATTATTTCTATCACGTTTACAGATTGTTAAGCGTTAATATTAGGTTAGGTTCGCAAATATTACTTCTACGTATTTTTACATTTAAAAAACTTATTGATCAATATAAAAGACAAATGAGGATTTATTATTCATTTTTGTGTGTATTCAAGAGCCAGTTCAAAGCTCCGCTCAAAGTATTTAGTTTTGCATGCTTGATTCGGAACTGTGTCTTTGGAACACATAGAAAATCTTTTGACAACTTATAGAAAACAATTTAATGAACCATTTTCTAGCGCTTGGAAGCTTCAAATTTCACAATAACTTCAAATGAACTTCTAGAAAAATGTCTCAAGTATCAAAGAATTCTACATAAGTTTACTGATTAAGTTCATGGCACCAGCTGAATGCATTAATTTTGCACAGTTGATTTGCTATAACTTTGTTTAAAATTATTTCAAAGCCCTTATAAACTTATTCCATTCACTTTTAATGAACTAGTTCATCGGCCACAACGAACCGCCTTTAACTTCTGCAGACTTGTTTCTTCTTAGTTGTAGTACGACAACAACTTGGCTATTACGCACCATTGAAAGACGCTCAATGCAGCCCAAGCTACATTCTGGATATCTCAAAAGCACGCAAAATTTGGTGTAATCCCATTTAAGCAAGCTGCTTTTCTTTGCTTTTCTTTGCTTTTCTCTCGAAAGTAATGTCCTCTAGTGTTTGTGAGGGGGGAAGTTGCAGAGTTCTTGGCTGCCTGTGTCGGGTAGGGTGGCGTAGGGTGCGCCAAGGCGTGCTAAAAATCTGCCATCAACACTTGTTTATAAACCGAAAACTCTGTCATCTTGGTTGCAGTTGTCGATGTGTTGCCTGCGTTCTTCCAGCGCTTTAATCCATTTACCGCAACGTGCAGCGCGCGCGTGGTGGCAGTGATGGAGCTTAGCTGCAGTGCCACGCCCACAGCGCAACACGCCCTTGCAATAAAAGTTTTACTTCTGCGACGTTTGCTGGCTTGCTTGCTACTTGCTGTTGGCAGTTACTTTTCTTTATTTCTGCTAATAGCTTAGAGGAGAAGAACATAAGGTGGGGCGATTGAAAGACGACTAGTGGGTACACTAACTCTTGGATAATAATATATTTCAATTAGTCGTGGGAATTTTTAAGAAAGAAGAAAAAATAATTTTTAAAGAAAGAAAGAAGAAACTATTGTGAGAATTTAAAGATGATTCTATCAGGATTGATCTATGCTCCCATAAGAAACCATATATTGTTAGAATGTAGAATTATGTATTTAATTGTAAACGGCTGAAATAAAATAATTTCTTGTTATGCTCTAATCTAAAAATTGTATTGTTATTTCATTTAAAATAGAACAAGAAATAGAAGAATTAAAATAAAACTCAAGAATCCAATCAGCTTAAAGAAAATTTTTAAATAGTCTCAGGTAACAACAAATTTTTAAGGCTTCGAGACTGTAATCTCTGTAGCTTTCAAAATCTTTGCGAACTCATTTTTAGCTAACTTTATTTTTTAATTAAAAATGTTTCATTTTTTATAATTAAACTGCTTGAGTCATTAAAAAATGCGATTATTCTGTAAGAAGTGGGTGCAGTCCGTGAAGCAACGCCTTGACTGCTGCAAGTTTTTATGGGTTATAGAGGAATTTACTGCATTTTAAAATACAATTTATATTTAAATTATTTTAAATGAATTGTTTAACTATTAATATTAATATTAATATTAATAATTTATTTGATAATTGTCTGACGTCTGCATCTTGAGTGTTTATAAATTGTGGATGATGTATTTTTCAGCGAATGATCCAAGCCCTATTTCAATGATTAATTCAATTAATGTTTTTAAAAAATATAGTTTTAATTATATCAATAATATAATTAATTTGTAGAATTTAATTGTAATCTAGCTTTGATTCAAATAGGGGTTTGTATATATTTTTACCATTTCCAAGATCTTGTCACCAAAGCTGAAAGCGAACATGTGTTTTACAACCTTTACTTGGGCAACTTCGTTTGTGGTAAGTTCTAAGAAGTTGAAGAATACGAAAAATTGTATTTTCAAGTTCGCAGAAGCTGTCTCTTCTATACTTATTTGAGGAATACGAAAATTTGCACTTTGTGGTTCAAAGAAGTTGTCTCTCTATACTAAATTTAGCAATAGGAATTTTTTACTCTGAAAAGATTTATTAACTGGAGGACGGTTCAAATTGAGCATATTGGTATACAACAATCTAGGGAACTCGCAATCTACTTAAAGGGGTTTATGCAGTAGGTAATCAAATATATGATAAATGAATTTTTGGTATTAAATCCGAAATGCTTCTACGGGAAATTTTTTCCATTTTCCTTTGAAATTTAAAATATATATAGTTACATATATGCATTGCTTAGCTAAACGCAAAACTACAAAATACCAAAATTTAGATTTTGGAAAAATGTGTGTTGTAAGGCCATAATTTTTTTTTGTCTGCAATCCAAGCAAGGGAATTCTGACGTTGTTTCTCAACTGAAGTATCACCATCTGTTGGTCCCAGCATAAGAATAAACAACAACTTTTCGTGGTTTCATTGTGACTCGACTCCCCTGCCGCCATGCAACATAAAAGCTTTTCAGCACTACGGTGACAGCATTCTAAAATTTTTACCCAGTAACTGGGATTCCCAGTCGGTACGTCATTCGCTTAATAAACTACATGCACATGCCGTCACCTTAGCGATAGAAACTGCAGGTGTAAACCGTGTCCTCGGAGAGCACTCGCCAAAGATATACCCAAGGGAGTAAACGCTGCCAAAAGAAGCGCAAACCACGCCATCGCAGCTCAGATCGGGCTGCAGACTCTTAAGTCCTCGGAACCACGAATTGTTCCGATTGCCTACGAGCGCCCTTTTGCACAAAACACTTATTCAAATGTCCAACCGGTCCGATTTCCTTTACAGTTCGCGATCTGTGGCTAAATCCGACCGCAGTTGCTTCCTGAACCCCCCGGACTAAGCTCAATCAAAATAATTTAAGTAACATTAGCTTTAGGAACATGTAACTCTTCACTTCTTTCGGCAGAACTACAAGAACATGTAAGCATCCATGTAAGCGGTTTTTTTTTAATTATAGCATTCTTAATTAGCCAAAATCAATTGCGACTGGCTTATCCCAATACTTACGTCAGTAAAATACAATTGACTTTATACAATCTTATGCCCAAAAAATTGGAAATTCTCATTACCTCTAGAATGTAGCGACAATGCGGTGGTCGCATTTACCCCAACTTACGCTTATGCGCCGAAATCCTGCATTCGGTAGGCATTACCTACAACTTTGGAGTTGGATAATTAAAAGTCAGCTTGAGGCTCAATTTTTTCCCTTGTAATACAATTTTTTACCATTAAAATTTTCTATATTATTTTCTATATTATATTTCTCTATTATATTCCAACAATTTTGTTTCTCAAATTTTTGACCAAATGCTCGAGCTGCATTGCTCTTTATATTGCATTTTTATTAAGTACGCGCACCTTTGTTTCTTTACGTTCTCTCAGTATACTTCTTAAGATTTCTGCTTAAGGGTATCAGAAATTGAATCGAGGACTAGGTTGCAGGCGTAGTCGATGCTGACGTTGGCGCTGACGCTGACGTTGTTTGTCAATGAGCTTTTCTGGCTGCCATTGCCAGGCTGTTGCCTCTTTTGCTTTTGCTGTTTTTTCAATGTTTTTTTTTCTCGTTTTCTTCATTATTTTATTTACTTGATTTTGTTTAAAAAAAAAAAAAATCGAAAAACGAAAAAATTTTATTTTCGGACTGACCTACATTGATGGCTTTGTTGTTGTAGCTGCTGCTGCTGCTGATATTACTGCTGCAAGAACCACAACAAAAACAAACGCCCTAAGAACTTTGCACAAGATGCTTTGACGATGATTACATGGGGGCTCTCCTCCTCCTGTTGTTGTGCTTTGGTGTTCATTTTGTTGTTGTTCTTCAGTTTGTTGTTATTTTTGTATTTGTTGTTGATGCTGTTGTTGTTGTTGTTGCTACTACAACGTCATATGATTTTTGATTATAATGCTGCCATATACCAAAAAATCAACATTAAAAGCAACAGCAGCAGCAGCAGAAGTAATTCCCTAGCAAACTCTACGGGCGTAATACAGTGGTCCAAATCGGCATATGTAGGTGAGATAATTATAGGTAAATGTTTATTGGAATCGCATTAGATTTGGGCTTACGAAATAATATTTTATTTTTTTAACAAAGAAAAAAGTGTGATTTTAAAGGAATAGATTAGAATGTAGGTTGCTGATTATAATGAGCGACATTAGGATTGTTGCCTTCTTTGTAGAAAATATAATATTTCAAATCAAATTGAAAACGCTACCGACTGTAAGGAAAGTGAAAAAACTATTTAATTCTTCTTTGAAGTTCTTTTTTGAAAGTTTTTAGTAAATACTATATCAGTATTATATATTTTTTAATTTTCACTTGTTGTCACTTTAAAGTAACTATTGAACCAACGTGATTTTTTTGTTGGCTTTAAATTAAACAAATCGATTAAAAATTAAACACTTATTAAAGTTATTAGAACTAATTTCGGGGTTTTTAATTTCGTAGGTCAGCCGATGCACTAGGCGGGTTTGCGTTGACTCGACTTCATGCAGTGGGAACAACCGAAACTAACCTAAATTAAATAGAACGCCTTGATTTGCAGACGCGATGCGACAAAGAGTTTCGAAGCGAAAAAGATTTGCGAAGCGACAATCAGTTGCGAAGCTACAAAGAGATTGGCATACGAGAGAGTAAGTTGTGATAAGCGACAGCAACTTCTATTGGCATGACTTATGCTCTGAAGTTTCGTTTGGTCGTGGACGGCGTCGCTACTTGTTGCATTGGGAATCGGTTCATGATTGAACAGTGTCCTTATGGCGTATAGTTTGGCCTCTCTTCTTCAAATTTAAGCCATGTCTGAAAGAGTCTGTGGCTTTTCCCTTTCTTCAATGCATTGATTAGTCAATATCCATATTCTTTGATAGTACAATAAAATAAGTCTCGTACTTAATACTAAGTAAGCTTAATTTAAGCTTAACGAGCACTAACTGTTAGGCCCTTACATCAATGTATTTCTTCCATCAATGTATTCTTCAAGATGGTGACCGCTTTAGCAGCTGTCAAGTGATTTATTGTCAGTTTGGTTTGCAATTCAAGAATTGAAGCCAAACGATTATCAAGCAAAGCGTAGATGGGCTGGTGGAATCATTGCTTCGTACTTCGTCAAAAGCGATGATTGCCAGAACCTGACAGTCAATGGTGATCGGTATAGAGCCATGATTACTAACTTTTTCATTCCTGAATTGAACAACCATATTGTCCATGAGCTGTTGCTCCAACAAGAAGGCGCAACATACCACACAGCGCGTGCCAGAATCGATACGTTTCGTGACCGCCTAATTTTACATTTTGGACTCGTGAATTGGCCTCCAAGATCTTGTGATTTAACACCGCTAGACTACTTTCTGTAGGGCTATGTACAGTCACTGGTCTATGCAGATAAGCAGCAAACGCTTAACCAATTGAAAGACAACATTCGTCTTGTTATTGCCGATATACAGCCACATTGTAGTATTGGACAAAATTGGACGTCCAGATTGCACTACATCCGAGCCAGCCGTGGCGGTCATATGCCAGAAATCATATTTAAAATGTAATGCCATAAGATTATCTCTCGGAGAAATAAAATTCATGTCAATCGAATAATCCATCCTCGTTTTGTGTTATTGTAATCTAAGGTTTTAAACCTCTAAAAAAAAACACCCTTTATATATATATATTGAAAAATTACTTACTTATGCCTTTTTCTTTTTCTTTCAGGTAAGATCTACAAAACTGAACAAAAGCAGCAAAAAATAGTTTATTGTAAGTGCTTAAAATTATCGGGTGGATATAGTCAGATATTTCAAAACTATAAAATCATAAATAATTACTATAGCTTGTACGTAAATCTTTTTCTAGGATAAACGTAAGCGTAGAAGATAATTGTCATTTGAAAGTTTCACGTTCATCATGATTCACATAAAATTTGTGAAAAAAAATATAATGAAATAACCTAAAAAGGCACAACAAAAATCCCAAAAAATATTCATGGCGCTGATTTTGGATTTAAGAATTTGATTTAATTTGATTTTGTGTTCTTCAAACTCTGCTACACGTAATTTTTATTCTTATATAACAGTCCATCTCGAGGAACAATACCTAATTTAAACAATAAAGGCAAGAAATAAATTAATTAAATTATTTCATTAGTTACTAATTAAATTTTTTTAAAAAGTTCTTCCCTTCAATAATTTCCACGCATTGAAACTGCATTAGGATTGGCAAATTTTAATGCAAATTTTAACGATTTCGTCCCACAGTGCAACGTCAATGCCGTTGCTACAGCTGCTCTGCACTGCGCTACCGCTCTGCACCTAAAAGCTGCCATTACTGACGTCGACGCTGATGCTGACGACGTTGCCGTTGACGCCGCTTTGCCGCTTTGTTTTGCTTTCGTTGTGCTCTACGCATTTCTTCTCCGTTTAAAAATAACGTAAAATCATTTTAAATGTTTGACAGCTGGAAAAACTGGCAGCACATCGACGTTGGGGTTTTTTGGCGCTCCGCTGGCTCCGGTTTATTGTGGGTTGTTGTCATAGGGTTGGTTGATGGCTTCCCGGGTATCTTGCCTTGCCTTGGTTTGGTTTGGTTCGGTTCGGGACGGTTCAGTGTTGGACAGATACTAGATCTGACAGCCAAAGGCATGCGACAAAAGTTTTGCAGTCTTTTGACGCAAACATCCAAGCATCATTCCGAGCAGCAGCAGTAAGCAGCTGCTTCCTGGCCCCGGCCCTGGCTCCTTGAGTTGTATTTTTTTGTCTGTGCCAAAAAACAAACAAACAAAAAACAAGAACGAAACAAAAAAAAATCAACAAAGAATTCGTATTAAAAAATTTCTAGCTTTTTGTTTGCAAGATTATACTACAGTCGGAATGATATTTATTTGGACACCCCTAAGCTATTGAAATGAATTTAAGTTTGCCCAGTGGAAGGAAATTCAAAATTTATTTTATTTGTTTTGGTTTTCCTTTAAAAATAGTAAAAAATAAAGGTTTGGTGTGCATAATTTCAAAGCTAGCCCTTTGGCTTATACGAAAGTGTTTTTTACCATTTCTTTTTGGTGAATTTCCAAAGTATTGTGTTTTTGACCTTTATATATTTAAACAATATCAATGAAGTTCAAAGCAAGCATTTCAAAAATATTTTGTGTTTTAGTAAAAACTGCATGTTTTTTCCGCTGTTCGGGCGCCTATCCTGTCCTCATCCCAATCATTCATGCGCAGTCGAAATTTTGTAATAAAACCTTTTTTTTTTTAATAAGTTTCGGAAAAATTTTGATTTAGTAATTAAATTTTAATTTAAAGACGTGTTTTGAGGCCTAAAACACCCACCGGCTATATATTTTTGACAGTGATTTGAGGTTTGTAGTTGTTCAGCAAAGCGCAACATCCATAAGCAGTTATCCATAATATTGTTTGGCTAAGCAAAATCATTACAAAAGAAGTCAAGATTCTGTAAATACTTTTAAATTATAATTTATAAATCATAGAAATAAAAAAATAACAATCAAGTTGGCCCATTCAAAAACAAAATGTAGCATTTCCACGATATTGCTTTTTTTAACTTCGAGTAACCTAGCTCCCGACATTTTTTAACTCAACTTAAAAACCAAACAATTTTTATTCCAAAATTGCTTTTAAAGTGTCGAAAATTTGTCTGTGGTGTAACTTCTTAAAACTAAGAAAGTTGTGACCCCGAACAAAAAAAATTTAGGAGTCTATTTTTTGAACATTCGATACTACCCTTAAAACCAATAATTGGAAAGCATAATCTACTCTACTAATATTGAGGTTTAAACCAGAATACTTATCTTAAGCTCAGATAGCAATTGCGCCATGTGCGTGCGTCTCTGCGTTCATGTACTCACTAGATCTCGGGTACCATAATATCTAGAATCACCAAATTGTATTAACTGATGTGCATTTTTCCGCAGAAGATGTAGTGTGTGGACTCATGTCGATAGAGACCAGTAGCCTAGAATCAAACACTTAAAGTTTATTTGAGGGGAGCTTCAAGCAAATTCGGTTATGATTTATAGGTAAAGATATGGTTCCACAGGATTTTCTCATATTTTTTTCGGTTTCCCGGAATATCTACATTTTTAATAAAATTAAAACTTTGACGTTATATTTAAGAATTGCGAAAGATTTTTTTCGAAAAGTGCAGCAAAACTAGAAATTGAAAAATGTTATCGCGCCTGAATTCAGCTTTTAGAAGCTTTCAAGCTTTGAATTCTACCAACAAATGCGTATGACTTGGGTTCTAGCTTATACCAAATTTAAATAATCTTGATCTCCTAATTCTGGGAGACCATAAGACCTATAATCACCATACCACTAACCATATTTTTGCGCAGAACACAAAGTTTGTTGCAGTATGTAGTTATAGGCCAAGTTAACTAGAAACAATCTTTTAAAGTTAGTTTACGGAGCTCCAAACAAAATCGGTTAGAGTTATCCATATCTATCGTCACGCGCTTAAGCAAAAATTAAATAGTTCTACAGGATTTTCTCATCTTACCTTTTTAATGAAATGAAAACTGACTTTATATTCAAGAATTCCGAAAAGTGCAGCAAAATCAGAAATTAAAAATTGAAATCAAGCCTGGATTCAGCTTTTGGAAGCTTAAGCCTCATAATACTACCAAGAATGCATTTAACAGCAAGACATACGCATGATAGTCTTCAAGACGCTCATAACAAATTTCATTCATTGGGCTGCAAGTGGACCATGCCTATGCGTTCGTATAATCTCCTAGATCTCGGTGAACATAAGATCTAGAAACGCCAAACTAGAAGATAAAGTAAATATAATTATGATGATATAGGCCAAGTGGCGTATAATCAAACACTCGGATTATTTAAAATCATTTCTAGGCTCCAAATTTAAATGCGAAATACCCACCCACCCAAAAACGAGTCCCTAGCTCTACCAACTCCGCTACACTTTGTTCTAAGTTAAGCGAACTAAAACTGCTACGTTGCGTTTTGTTTTCAAACCTTCCATCAACTCATAATTTCCAAAAAGTATGCAATACAAAGCGTGCGAATATTATTCGTTACGACTGTGCGCAATGCCCTTGCTCCAAAACTTTAAGTACAGCTAAACCCCATCAATTTGTCTTCATGTCGTACATGCGATTTGCTTACAATTTCTGTTTTTGTTTTTGTAAGCTTGTTGAAATAGTTTTATGACATTTTGTCTTTTACTTTGATTTGAGTGCGGAGACGGCCGGACGGAGAGACCGACAGACAGACAGACAGACCAGACAACCCCGCCAGTGCCATCCAAAGAAAGTATTGTCGCGTCTTGTGTCGGCTCGTGTCACTTGCCCCAGGCCTTTGCTTAGATCCCAATAATCTATAAACCATCCTATCCCTACTGCCGTGCCGTGCCACGCCGCCGTTCCTTTGCGTATCTCATTTCATGTCAACTTCAGCAAATTTTTGATAATTAGCATATTTTTATTTGAAAATATATTTTTTGCAAAAAATCGGGAGAAAAAAAACGCAAAAATTTTGCTTATTGTCTTTGTGTTTGCTTAATTTTGCTGTTGATGTTTTTCGACTTTATTTTATTTTTTTGTGTTTTTTTTGGTTCGTAGCGCTCTGTTGATGGCATTGTTCTGGTGCTTTTGCCTTTGAAATTTAGGCCAGTGACAATTTTCATTGCATGGCTGACAAACAGCAACAACAATAAGAGACGGAATGTGCTGGTTGGCATGGGAATCCGAGTTAGACACTAAACAGCGGGAGAGAGAGAGAGGAGAGAGGGCAAATTGCTTGCGTTGTGATTGCGAATTTGCCAGATTGAAAGATTTGAAATGAAAGCAATTGTCGTTAAAAGAAGTCAAACAAAATGATTTAGCATTTCGTAGAAAATCGCAATTTTCAAAAGATAAAAGCAAAAAGAAAAACTGATATCCCTTATAGGGCTTATGGTTGCTCATAAATTTATTGGCTAAGAAGCCAAAATAATTGCAAGCATTTTGCTTGAAGTTGGCAATTTGCTGGATTAAGTTTTTAGCGAAAAATTATGAAATATTTTGGTTTTACCAACTATGTGGTGGATCTGAAAGCGTATTTGGTTAAAGGGTAATGGCGGCGAAATAAAGTAGTCCCTTGTCGAATACTTTTGAAGCTTGTGGGAGTTTTTTATAAATTTTTATATTTGTGGAATATAATTTCTATTTCAGATTTGATTTTATTACTCGACTTCCATTTTTAGAGAGCAACTATATCAAATATTATCGGACAAAGTTCGGTAAAGTTTAAAATAACGATTTTATACGCTTATGCTCTCGAAATACCATCACAAATTCAAATGAAGTGGTTTGTGGCATTACTCTACATAATATTATACCATAAATTTGGCTGATTTCTTGTTCCTTAAAAGCCCAGCACAATTTCTAATACGATTGTATTCAAAGACAAAGAAACCCGTAACCCTTATTAGAGCATGAAACAAAAAATTTTAAATAAACCAAAAACTGAACATTAGATTTAGTACCAGTATAGGGTGCTACGGATAAGACAAAGCTTAATATTAATCGCTTAATATTAAAGTAGCAAAACAACATCGGAGACTGAGGCTCATGAACGAAGTCAAGTTCGATGGTATTATCATGTCTAAAGGCATTTGCTGCAGAATCCAGCAAATATGGTAATATCTGTCATAGATCCAACAAGCGGCCTTAGCGCAGACACATTGAAAAATGTAATGGTATCCTTCAGCCCAGGAAATCAATACCATACTGATCTTTGAAAGATCTTCATTACGCCGAATTTAGTGCGAAATTAAAATTAATTTTGGATCTGGGCTGTTAAAGGCCACTAGTTCTATTATAATTAAAAAACACCAACCTTTCGTTTTTGCGAATTTCTTCTGAAATTCTTTCGAAGAGCGGTGAGATCACATTGATGCACCCCAAGAGGCAGGGTTTAAAAAAATAATTCATATTATTTGAAAAAAAGTTATACAATGATTTGGAAAAATAGAAAAAATGCCAATATGCTTCATTATGAATAATTGATGAATTATTTCAGCATTGAAGGTTATCAAGAATAGAAATGCCTACCGAAGAGCGGTAAGATCCTGAATCAGTACTTCAGGAGAAGCATAAGCCAATTGGAAAATGGTCAGTACTCTATAGGGTTCTTTTTGAAGAATGATGAATTATCGCAGCATAGAAGATTATCCAGAATCTAAACTGAGGTCCCAAATCTATACCTCAGTGAAACATAAGCCAATCTGGAAAAGGTAAACAAGGGTTTGGGAAAATAGACAAAAAGTCAATTCTTTATATGGTTCATTATGAAGAATGAATAATTGAAAAATGATTACAGCATCGAAGGAAATGTATGATCCAAGTTCAAAATGCCTGCCGAAGTGCGATGAGATGCCATACGTACACCTCTGGACGAGCATTAGCAAATTCAAGAAGTAGTAATCAGAAGTTTGGGAGAACAGAAAACCAGGTATTACTTTATATGGTTCATTTTGAAGAATGATTAATTATAGAGCTATTTCAGTATAGAAGACAATGGAGGAGTCAGTAACGAAAGGCCTACCAAACAGTGAAGAGATCCATGTCTAAGCCTTAAGAGACGCAAAAAACAAACCGAAAAGCAATTCGTTTTTTGCGATTTGAGAGAATAGAATAGCCATTTTGAAGAAGGCAGAATTGAAGAATGATTTAAGTATCGAAGTCAAAGGAGGTTGAGAAACTTTCCTTGAAATTGAAGAATGGGAGGTTTCACTGAACCGATTCCTTTGAACTCGCAGAATCGTTTGGAGTAACTCAGTAAAAAATTTCCAATTAAATGATTTTTGATTTATACAAAAATTATTGATTATTTTTCACTTCTTCATGTCATGTGAAATAAAGTAATTTTTTGGCTGAGTTGTGACGGAAGATTAAATATTTGATTATATAATGTGAATATATTACATTAAGTTCAAGAAGAAAATTACCATGCTTACTTAGGTGAACCCGTACTCTCTTCTTTAATTGGCCATTACTTATTTTAGTTAACCATCACAACCCGTTATCGGGCTGCAGCCTTTGGTGTTTGCAAGTAAAGATAGGTCCTCCTCTACTTGGTCTTTCCATGAGAGGTTTGGTCGTCTACTTTGTACTCTCGTACTCCGAACCCTCATCGGGGTAGATCTATCTAATAGATCTATTACTTGCGTAACTTTTTAAGTAGCTTTAACTTATTTTATTTTTTCGAACATTTAAAAGAAAGCAGTAGAGAACACTGCTGTAAAATTTTACTTTCGAAAAACAATTTATCATAAGTTACAAAAAAATTTAATTTATTCCCATTGAGATGGGTCATCACTGCAGAAGCGGAGCATGGAGATATCTCTAGCTGTTATATATAATTAATAGCCCAATCCGACTTTCCTAAGTAAAGAGCGTCCAGTTCTCTGCTAGTTGTGTCACTGATAGTGCTGCGGGGTAGAATCGCATCCGCGAGCTTCCGATTTAGGAGCGAGTGCGCTATCGAGGCTTAAGTTACTAGTTAATAGTTTCAATAATTTAACAATACTTTCAACAGCTATTGCAGCCTTTGAGTTTTATTACTAATTTCGATAGTTTTTCGCCGGTTTTACGATCAAACTATCGTCTCGTTGATTTTTATTACTAATTTCTATAGATTTACTTTCAATAGAAATACGAAAATCTTAAAGTAGCTTCAAAATGTTTAGAAGCACAAAATATACAAGCAGCAAAGTTTACCAAATAAAATTGATATGCATAGAAAATGTCGCGCACTTAAAATTCTACAAGACTCTTCAAGCGAAAAAAAAAAACATAAAAACTGGATATGACTCAAGTATGCCTTATTTAGAGATAAAACCTATTGCCCTATTAGTCAATACGCGTCAACTGAATCGAATGACTTCATTTTATGGGATTTTCTAACAAATTGTTTCAATACGATTTACATATCAGTTGACAAATAGGCTGGCTGGCTGGCTGGTCCGGCTGGTTGACTGACTGACTGGAGAGTTGTAGTTATTGTGGAACACTAACCAAGCGTGCTCGTCTGTCAGTTACTGACCCATAAAACTTTCGGTTAACCAGTAAAACCAATTGAAATTTCCAATTTAAATTGTGCAATTTAATAAACAATAAAAAAACACACACACACACACAGAGACACTCTGCTCTATTTGAAACTTTAATTACATGCATTAAATTGGATTTTATCCCTTATAAATATATGATAATTTAATAGACCGCAGTTGTTGTCGTTGTTATTGTATCTGTAAAATCGGCCATGGAACCAAAGTCAATTAATTGTGCATTTCATATTAAATTTATGCACAAACTACTAATAGGAAGAAAAGAAAAAAAAAAAGCAGCGGAAAACTTGTCACAAAGTTTGAGTGGCGCCCACACACAAGTTACAAGCGCCGCCCTACAGTAAACCCCCAATTTGTTGGCCCATCCAATAACTTACTCAACTCACTGTGTACATTGTCAGTGTTATTTTTTTTTATTGAAAAACGAAACTTATTTTCTTCCTTCCATTTGTTTCCCCCTCGTATTTTGCATAAAACTCAGCCAGAGAGAAATGGCGACTGAGTTTGTAAAGTTGAGATAAATTTATTATGCATTTTGCATGTTGCATGTTGCAAATTAAGTGGAAATATGAATATTTGCTGATGTTGCACAATAGATTTCTGCCCAAGAACTATGTGGTATAGTACCATATGTGGCTACAATGTTTATAGCAAGTTTTGTTGTTGTTGTTATATTTACCAAAGATACATATTTAATTTTATGCATATTTCATGAGCAATAAAATTAGCTCAGCTAAATCGATAGCCCGAAATCTATTTGATAGTTTTACGTTGGAAGGAAACTTTTTGGGGGTGGCCAGAGTGGGCAGCTTAGGGCAGGGAGCACAAGTGCTGGATGGTTTTACGCTCCAAGTTAATTATGCCAAGTCATGGCTCGTTGTCGCTCTCAGTTTGAAGTCTTATTTCTACGTTTAGTAGCTATTTTCCGATTTTGATTGGCAACAGCAATTTGCAGTTGTTTAAAATAATAAACAAAAATGTATTTCCCTTGACTATGGTCATGACTCCATAGTTGGAGTTTGGAAATAACTCTATTAAAAACTTGTTAAAGAGAACGGAGAACAACAAGTTCCGTATCCGAACGGCGTTGTCTTTAATTACTAGAGATTTGTCTAGCTCATTACCGTGCTAGTTTGCTAGTTTTGCCAGTGCTAGGCAAATGCACAAGTGATCTTGGCAGGAAGTGGTGAAAAGACGGTTTTGAGGCGAGCATGCTATCAAGGTCCATGAATATAGTCAATTTCAAGGTATTACTAGGTAAATGAAGTCTATTTCTTTTCCAACTATGCCACTGCTACTGCTGCGGGGTGGTATGGAACCACCGGACTTGCGGTTTTTAGGCGAGTGCACTACCACTACGCATTTTTTGGCATTTTTTTTTTCATTTTGATAATCATTTATTTCGTTTGAAGAATATATATTCAAGCTACTTTTTGAATATAATATAGCGTCAAAATCCATAATATAGCGTACAAAATGTGATCCTTTTTCGGCGTTTTTCAATGTTATGGCCAATGTATCGATCGATATGGCTGCAATTCCGCATAGTATGCTGTTTTCAAGATCAACCATGGTCCTGGGCTTATTAATGTATAACTTGGATTTCAAATATGCCAAAAAAAAAGTCTGGAGGCGTTAGATCAGGCGATGTATACTTTATCCAAAAATTTAGTTTTTTAAATCGAGTCCATTTGGCATTATGGAAACCACGTGGATAGTCAACTGAGTTTAGTTTCTGCGCGGTAGGGATTTTGTATGGAAACAACTTCAAATCGATACGAATTATGCGATGTCCAACTTCTGAGAACGACGATAACTCGTTTTTTGCAGCTTCTCCCAAAGGTTGGCTCGTACGGCCTTAATATTTTGATCGGAACGTCTTGTCCGTTGTCTGGATGGTTACCTGTCATTATCAGAACTCACAAATTTTGCGTATAAGCGCCATATAGTGTTATCTCCGGGCGCACTCTTAACTTTATTTTTGGCACGTTTAGTTTCTATTTAGAAGAGAAGTTACTTTGAGGGTAAAACTGTACAATTTGAGCGCGTTCTTTTGATGTGTACAGTTTCTGGGTAGAAATTGTCTTGGGAAAAAGCTTTCGAAGCGGTATGACATTAGACGATCTGTATTCCTTGGCAAAAGTTATAGAGTTGCCCGTTGCTTCCATTTTTAACCTCTAAAATACAGAGTGTAAGTCCATTTTCATTAAAATTCTTTTAAAATTTGAAACCTGGCCAAACCCCTAAAATTTATTTATTTATTAAAAAGAAATGTTTTTCATTTAACTGCATATTTGCTCTGCTAATTTTATGTAAACATTTTGGCAAATAAAGACATTCAAGTTTTGCATAATAATATATGTTGTCTGGCTTCCTACAGAAATGTAAAAATATTGTTTCCTTAAACTAAGCGTTTCCGCCAAAACTATATTTGTTTGCCTGAAATTCTGCCAAAAAAAAAAAAACTAGACGAAAAAAATTACCAAATTTTCGCTTTAATATTATAAACATTAATTATGTAAAAATTTGCATTTATTGCACAATTCGCAAAAAGGCGAAAAAAATATATATTTAATTTCATGGCTCATTGTTGGGGCGTCAAGTGTTTTGCATTTAAATTGCTGCATTAAAAATTTGAAACCAAAAAAAAAATATTTCTTTCGACGAGGATGGGATTCGAACCCACGCGTGCAGAGCACATTGGATTAGCAGTCCAACGCCTTAACCTCTCGGCCACCTCGTCCGCATATATGCGCGTGTCTGAAAAATGGCAAAACTTCAAACTAATTGAAATATTATGAAAAGCTTATCAATTAAATAAACCCATAAATAGTTTACATTTCACATAAGTGGTGGGAGATAATGGTAAAATAAATTTAAATCGTATTATTTGAAAGTTTTCATATGTTGAGATTATATATTTTAAGTGGCTTGCTTCTATGCCATTTGGCATTGATTACTTTTTGTAGTTGAAAATTAAAAGTTTTATTTGTAATTATTTTTATGATATTTCGATAGCAATGTATGCTATAACCGACAGTGAAATACACTTTTTTTTCGAAAGAAATCAATGGATTTTTGTCTCTCGTCAAACTTTTAATTCATTATTTAATTAGATTTAATCTAAATTTAGTTCTTCAAAACTTAAACTCGATATCTTTAGCAGTTAAAATATAAACAAAAATGTAAGAACTTCGAAAGTTAAGGTAATTATATTTATATTGTTATACCGAAACTTGATTATCATCATCATCATTATTAAGCTCTAAAACCAGGGGTTTCTTTACAATTCTTCTCTCTTAATTCTTCTCGTCTGTATGGTTAGCAAGTACGCATCAGTTCCTTACTTCATTATGTCGCGATTATCCGTAGTACAATTATTTGTCATTTTAGTTAACCGTAGTGGGCCGCTTGGTAGCGTATAGCTGATTGTAAGCGGTAGATGGGGTTTATGTGGAAAATAAGTTGATGTCTTAAATGTAGGATTTTGAGCGTTATGGATGTCGTTAGCACCGTGACTCTCCTGACGACAAAAAAAATATATATACGCTTTGATTTACAAAAACTGACGAAAGGTCACTAGGGGTTTTTTTTACAACGTAAAAATTTTCACAGCACAAATTATATATTATAAAAACGTAATTTTTTTTTTAAATATAATCCTCTCTTGCAATAATTTAAAAACGATTCCTTAAAATTCGTTTCCTTAAAGTTGTTTGACACATAATAATTATACGCTGCCATCTTGCTTGCGCCAAAATAGGGCAAATTTAATGTATATCAGCTTAATTCTCTTATAACTTTTGAAATTGCATATCCCCATTACATTTAAACCTGAAGGAAATTCTCTTATAACTTTTGAAATTGCATATCCCCATTACATTTAAACCTGAAGGATGATGCATAATGTAATATTGCTATCAAAGTAAATTTATCTATTAGAAGAAGATTAATAGAACTGAATTGTAACCACATCGCTTGGTCTTAGACACACTAAATTAAGCGAGTTCCCGCTAATTGATACGCATTGGCGAAAATGCCATCATTTTAGTTTGAGTTTCAAAAATTTCGTTTGTAACGAGTAAAAAAACCTTTTTTATTTTAATTTCTGCGGTAACAAAGTTTCAATTGTAAGCAGCGGTAGCATATGTAAACCATTTAATGTTGAAACCAATTAAACCAGTTGTGAATTATAAATGAAATATTGAAAAAATGTATACAACTGCACTGTACTGTCATCGCTCCAAAGTAAAAGTTTCAAGATCATCCTTTGATATCTTTAATTGATCGATGACAACGGCTAACTATTTTGAAAGCAATTTTTGAAAACGTACTATAGATGTACGATATTCTTTTGTTCGATGACAAATTGTCTAAAATTCTTATTGTTTAGTTTACTTGAACGCATTGCAGTGGCACAAAATGTTTTTTTAGTTTGTGACAAAAACAGACAAATAACGCTCAAAAACTTGAGAATCTAGTTTGTCAGTGTGAATCGGTTGTGATATTTTAACGAAAGTAAAATTATGAATTGGTTATGATTTTTGTATCTATACAGATTTAGGCGCTGAAATGCTGATGCGTGAAACAGATGAAATGAATTAATCATACGCTTTTTTTGTTCTTTACAATGCGGTTTTACGAAAAAAAAAAAACAAATCTGACTTTTGACGAAACTTATGAAAAGAGTGGAATGTAAAACTAGGACTCAGGCATTCCTTTAAAATATCTTTCCATACGATATTCTTTTCTATAAATTCTTATTTATAATGCTGTTTCTCATTGACTTCTATAAAATAAACATTTGCCTAGCAGTGATGTGACTAGTAAATGGACTCTATTCTATTTAACTTAGAAAATAAACCTATGCTCCGCCTTTGGAGCCGTAATCATAGTCAGGGGGGTTAATAATATTACAGTGGGACAGTGATAATTTTTGCGAAAACGGACTAGACTAAAATTTATCTCATTGGGAACCATAGAGCAGATTGCTAAGGAAACTGTATTTTGGACACGGATACTTTCTTTATTTTATTGCATATTGCAATATTTTAAAAAAATGCTGAGACACAAAAAATTAATTTTTAATAGTGAAAAATTGCCAACTGCAACAAACAAACTCATAAACTTCGCATACCCTCTCATCGATTGCACTGAAGTGTATCAAAACGAGAAAACTATAAAAGTGAGCATAATGCTAAATAGTTTGAATGCCATTGACATGCCACACAAACAGATGCAACAACTTAACCCAACCAATGCTTATGAGTATTGCATGCAACCAACTAACAACAACAGCAACAACAACAATAAAAAAATAAAGAAAACACACAAAAACAAACACACCGACCACCCACACACACTGCCTTCACTTTGTTGAAATTTCAGTGCCACTCATTTGTCTAATTTATTCGCAAATGGTTTGTTATGGTTATTATATACCCAACTTGTTGTTGTTATTGTTGTTATTGCTCTTTTTAGTTTTTTCCTGCAGCTGTAAATGTCTATATAGTATATAGAGTATATAGTGTATATATAAATATATATATAGCGGGAGAACAAACGTTTGCTGTGGTCGTGGGTTTTTGTGCATTTAATTAGAAAATTTTTATTGGTAAGCATGAAAATTACACATCATATACACTACACAACGTTGAGGTTGTTGAATTTGTAAGGGTATTGCCTTAGTTTTTGGATAAATCGTTGACGATTGGTATGGATCTAGAAATTAAGCAACTTATTGTGTATAAGGCAGCTAGTATTATCTTGCATATATGTTGAATTTACTACTTTTATTTCAATTCAAACAAGATAGAAGATCGATTGTTATCGTTATAGTAACTATTATAATATTCTCAAGATCTTCTAATTCAAAAAAATTTATATGTTTCTTGTTCTCAAAATGCAATATATTACATTATATCCAGAAAACCTTTTTTAATTCCCAAAAAGATCTAAATGTTTCTATATTCTTTAAATGTATAACTTTAAAATAAAAATTTTCAACCTGACATACTTTAGTTAAGATCAATAATTCACGTAAAGCAGTTAACCCGATACTCTTGTTAGTCTGTTTAAAGAAACTAAGAAAGAAATTTTCATTTAAAAATATAATTTTTTTATTTCTGTTGTATTATTTACTTTAGTATCATCATCATTATAAGTGGTGCAACGATCCTAGTTGAATCTTGGCCTGCCCCAAACTGGCTTTGAAATTAGCTATTACAAGATAGTGATATAAATATATTCTCGTATATTTTCAAAATGCAATACTTGATGTGCCTAATTGGTGTCTTAATATCTGAAAAGATTAACAAATTTTAACAATCATTATGGAAGCTATATGATATAGTCAACCATTTTTTAACAAATTTTTCCCAGTAAATTGGGAATTCTTAAGTAGTTGGAAATGTGTCGAGGTGGCGCAAAACATTTCTATGGAATATCTATATATATATCGAAACCGAAACCACGCGTATGTACTGAAATCGGTTACAATATCTTGAAAAACAAAACCAAATAAGCCTTTTTAGAACGCTTTGCCTTATGGCAGCAAATTGCTTTGCAATATTAAAATGTTTTCCTAACTCGAATTTGGTACGAATTACTTGAAAAATTAGCAAAATACACCGAATTCGAAGTTTTTGGCCCACTGAACTTAAGGGAGCTATATGATTTAGTTCGCCAAATTTTAAGCAAATGTGAAATTTTGTTGGGAAACAAAAACTATTCGTTGCACAATTGAGTTAAAATATCCTTACAAATAACCATTTTCATGAAGAACTTTTTGATTTTCTCATGATGGTGAAAAACGCTTTATCATATATGCATCCCTGAGGAAAACAAATTTTATCTGAAATGCTGGGACAGAAGGATATGAGATTATCAACTTATCTAGTCACTATTATTATACTTTAGGCAACTTTTGGAAGATCTCCCACTTTTCATTGTTGGCTTTTACATAGAACTGAGGTTTTAATCAAAACTATGCACCAAATCGTAAAGAAGAATCGGAGACCCTGCACCTAAAGTGTCACACAGTTGACTAGAAATGTCCAGTCCCTAAATCTCACATTTGATAGGAGATACAGCAGCATCGTACAAGTTCTTAAAGTAAGTTTTTATCAACAAAATTGTGGGAAGCATTCTTTTTTTGATTTAGATTTAACATCTAATTATTTCTTAAAACTTATAATATTAGTATGACAAAATTGTTTTAAGGCAAAAATGTACATCACATATATAATATTGTTATTTTTCTTTCTTTCAGGTAAATACCATACCATACATACAGTACAAGAAGGTCAAATAGAAATTTTTGATTTGTAAGTACAAAAACTATAAGAATAATGGTTTAATTTTTATTTCGAAAGTTTCCTGCGTTTTGAAAATGTATTGGCATTAGGTTTAAGATATTTGTTCCTAAGGAATTTGATTAGCAAGTAAGTATATATTCGTCTTGAGACTTGAAAACGGATACCCTTTATTTAGGTTGTTATGGCAACAAAAACTTAAAACTTTGCAAACTATATTACACATCTAACAGAAAACCCAAATTCTCTTAAGTTAGAAATTCCTTTAAAAATAGTTTTCCCTTGTTTTCGCTGTTTACCAACACTAGCATTTTCCGTCACAGCCTTCTTCTATTTGATTAGATACCTAAGCCAATTTCTCTAGACAACAAGTTTATTTAGCACAAATTCATAAACCATCTGTTTGCACTCGTAAAACTCCTTTCTTGGAATAACTTCTCGTTTTACTTTAAGAAATTTCTCTTTATTTATTTGCTCTATTATTATCATGAAATTTTATCCCTTTATGCAAAATATTTGTTTTCACAACTTCTATGCTCCACTCACATTCATAGTTCGAAATAGTTGCTTGTTTTTCGCGGAATCCTCATATAAATCCACGCCCACTCCTCACACATGGAAATAAAGATACATATATATATTTGCAGAGTATGTAAATGATCTAACAGATGCAGCTTATCCAAAGTTTTTGTCAAATAGTCTCGTTGTTGCCGCCACTTTTGGTGGGTCGGCTGTAGGGATACAATGCGTTGCGCGTTGGGTCTGATTCTCTTGGTGGGGTGGGGGGTGGCGGGTTGCTGTGGCAACTCGTTGTGCAGCATTTTCTGGCACTGTGTTTTCATTAGTTTTTGGTATATTTTAAAAGGCACTTTAGCGTAAAAACAGAATGGTGGAAACAACTGGTTGGGGAAACTCGTGAGGGCTCCTTTGCGCTTTTGCCACTTGTGTGCCCTGGTCGAGCTCTTCAACTAAATAACAACTGAAGCTGCTCTAGCTTCGTTATAATCAACTTGAAGATGCATTTTAATTACATGCGTCTCAGTTGTGCCATTCTGCACGTTGGGGCTACGTAATTTTCGCTTGAGAAATACACAAAAATGTAAGTGTATCTGCTTATGCTTTTAGGAAGTATATATACAAAATATGGGACTGAAGTGTTGACCGTTGGATGAAGGTACACGGGAAAAAAATGGATAGTAGGTTTTGGTAAAAGTTACTCTTAGTTCTTAAGACCAACCGATTTGGACAGCTTTTATTGCCATCTCAACAAAGCCGTCGTCACTCAATTCACACCAGATAACATTAAAACTGCTGTGGGAATGTCTTGAAAAGTTAAACAAACTAGGCGAAAACAGTTGGGATTTCATTCTCCAAAATACAGTAAACTTGCTGGGATGGGAGTTGCGACTTCTGGTGGCCGTAAAGCCCCTTTGTGGTTTCGGCGCAGGAAACGATTCGCTGATAATATGTACATAAGAAGTGAAAATACCGAGTGAAAATAGTACTGGGACAGCCTACACGGACCTATGCACTTTAGGCGGCTTAAAGATTTTTTGAAACTAACTAAGAACAGTCTAAAAACTATTACAGGGATTCTCACGGGACGAACAGAAACAGGCTTGGGTGTTCGAAAGTAACTAAGAACAGTCTGACAATTGTTGCAAGAAATCTCGAAATTGTTACTCGGCAAACAAACTCAAGTTTGGTTACTCAGGGTACCAAGGCACGAGTATGAAAATGTAGACCAACTTGTTAGAAACGGAAGCTGCATTTCCCTTGTAGGCCCAGAATATTACTCTAACAAAGAGAAACAGCTCGACAGAGAGAGAAGCACCAGGACAGCCTACCTGGACTTATACACTAAGAATAGTCCAAAAATTGTTACAAGAATTCTCGGAATTCTTACTCGGCGAACACACACAGATTTGGTTACTCTGGGTAGCAGGTTCCGGGATAACATAGACAAAAAGGGAGCTACGATTCCCTTGTAGGCCCAGAAAATTTCCCTAATATTGCGAAAAGAAGAAGATCGACAGCGAGAAAAGAACTGCGATAGCCTACCCAGACTTATACACTCAAATATTGTATATAGGAACCTAAAATTTTTAGGCGGTTTAAAAAATTTTCGAAACTCGCTAGGTTAGGTTAGAGCGGTTGCCAAAGGGAGTATTCCCTTGACACACTTGGCCGAGCACTGCCCACTGTGATGCCGCAAGGCTTCTCTCCCAATCACTCCTGGTCTGCAATCGCATCATGAGCCCATCCAGTGACTCGTACGAACCGCACTATGTCCCTGGGCCTTTTACTGGCAAGATCTGATAGATCCGCGAAAAAGTAAGCGCCGAGGATTTGTTTCCTAGCCTTACAAAGGGCTGGACATGTACAGAGGAGGTGGGCGACCGTTTCCTCCTCTTTCTCGTCTCGACAGCTCCTACAGAAGTCATTGTATGGAGCATGGAGTCTTGCTGCGTGCGTGCCTATAAGCAAATGCCCCGTAAGCACTCTAGTCGCTGTGGAGCATCGAATTCTGTCTAGTAGGCAGAGTTCGTTGGTGCGTTTCCGTCGAAACTCGCTAAGAACAGTCCAAAAATGTTGGTAGTTCACTGTAGGTTTTACTACCACTCAAGTCAACGGTGAATTTACTTAATGAAAACCTGCAAAATCTGTAAAGAGAATGACAGAACTACGAAACTATAGCCTACACAGCGCTGTTGTACGAAAGAAGAAGGATATCATAAAGATAATCATATTCATAATGCCATATAATACAGAAGAGGCGGCTACATTGTGCATTGGACTCGGAGATACTCTCTACTATAAAAGAAGGTGGCACGATAGATCTATCGGTCGCGGTGCAAATTTCCATTTCGGCTATTTACCGATTTTGTCGCATGTCTGTTCTCAAACAATAAGCATCCGGAATTTGTTGAAATCGAATGATATTTTATAAGTTGTGATTAACTTAGATTAGGCGATTTGGCTTCTTTAAAAATTTGCAAGGGGATTAAGAAATAAGAAGCGCAGAATTCGAAGCTGCGAAAGTTCGCATTCCGCAGATCCTAATGATTCTACGGAAAAACTGTACCAATTCGATTGTTGTTTCTAATACTTTCAAGATGCAGCTAATTTGTTGCCTTTTTTTTTCTCAGTGTATTCACCCTGCATGAAAGTGTGCCAGCGACCTTCAATGCATTTCACTTTATTTTTTACGATTTGCATTTTATTTTTTGGTTGCTTGCTGCTGCACATTTATTTAAACGTCAAAATAAATTAAGCACATCACAATGAGTTAAAAAATATAAACAAAAAAATAAAAAAAAAGCGAAAAAATATTTATGCAGCTGATTGTCAGATTGTCAAACTAATTGACAGCAGCAAATGCCGTACGCAATTTCTTGTTCATTTTCATCTTTCAAGAGGTTTACCACAAATGAACGACTATGATGACGTTGACGACGTCGCGCAGACGACGACCACGACGCGGCGACTGCGTCGGGGACTCGACATTAACGAGAAATTTTATCAATGATGCATACAAATTCAATATGCAAGTCAAAACTTTTCCAATTACCGAGATAAAAAAGTTGGGGGGTTTTTTATTCTTCCCACAATCGTTATTTAATGAGAAATAACTGAAACGCATTCCTTAGAGTTGATAACTTTTTTTTACATTTTTTTTATTTTAAATTTTCCATTTTCTATTTCAACTTGCAGTGAATAGAATTCACCGGATTGTTACACGAGTAAGGCAAAGTTTTACTTATATTTATTTGCAAAATGAGAAACTATTAAATGTGAAATACGAATCATTTGACTTATGCGATTTGTGCGGTGCTTGAGGTATGTGAAAAACAAGAAAACGAACCAACATTCTCTTTATTTTATTGTTGGTCACAGTGATACAGTGCGCAGACATTTGTAAAAACTAATGCTTATATAATAGATTTTACTTGGTAATAAATTTGTTGGCTCTTAAAGGTTTTTATCGTCTCTATGTAAGTGGAAAAAAAGAGAGGCCATTATGGCATAAGTAAGCTATAGAGTTATGGCTACATGGCATACTTTGGTAGAGCAAAAAATAATATTTACTTCAGTTACATGGAATATGCCATACACTGTACTGCATATACAAATTATTTTCCGCGCATCATTTATACAATTGTAATGAGTGAGTAAAGTGCACAGCCTTTCAGTTAAAATGTAAGTAAAATGGCTCAAACCAAAGTTAAACGCGAACGACTTTGTGATACCCTTTACAACTTTTCGCCAAAATAATTACTGATTCTTATGCACTCTTAAACCAACAGAACACCATCTTTTTTTACCGATCTACCCATTTTGCTAAATAAAATCGATTTTAAATAAACTTGTAGTTCATCGAAATTAAAATATACCAAATATGTATATATAATATTTAAAAAATTAAAATAAGAAACACATAGCCGAAGGCCTAAGTAGTCAGTGCTTACCCCTTTACTTTTAAGTAATATTTATAAATAAATAAATAAACTTGTAGTATCGCAAAATAAAAAAAAACTCAGAGTCGGTGGGCCATGCGAAGCCTTTTAGTTAAATAAACTTGATCAAATTAAAGTTCGGCGTGAACTTTTTTTCTTTCCCTGTATCATTTTTTGCCAACACAATCTCTGTTAATGCCTAAACACTTCTAAACCAAAAAAATCAGATTTTTTTAATGATCTGCCCATCTTAATAAATAATCGAACCACTTTTAATAAACTTGATGTAGCACCGTGAAATACTAAAAACTTTCAAAGTAAGAAGAGATGAATTCATCATATATTCCATACCCAATGAAATACAAATTTTCTGAAAAACTTAAATTTTTTGCCATAGGATAAATTCAATCGATTCTGATCAAATTCGAAGCATTAATTAGGGAAGGATTGAAAAATTACATTTTTCCAATTTTTATACTTTTCTACCCTAGAGCTTCATATGATAGCGATTTTGATTAAATTTGACATAGTTCTCAAAAAGCTATTGGTTGCCGACTTTGGTTAAATCTTTATAAATAAACAAATTATATATTCTTTTGATTTTTTTCAGTTGGTGTAAAACAATCCTATAGGAGCTATATCTATCTATATGCATTTCTTTGGATAAAAAGTTTGTTTTCTAAAAAGTTGCATACTCTGGCCCACTTATATCTCTGAAACCTATACATGTGTATATTCGCTTCCGTAGTCACCATGATCATAGTTTAGTTAGTTTTGGGTTCGCCAACTTGTCATCTGTGCGTTACATATATTTTCGGCTTTCAGGGTAAAAAAATATCGAAATATTCATTATAATGTTGTTGGGGTCATAATAAAGGCTAAAATGTATAATCATGAAGGCAATACTGGCTTGCTTGCGCAATATGGTAACTCCTATTTAATATCTGATTATTGCATTCGCCAAAATTATTAAGTTTTGTTGTTATGATAATGAAATTAGGATAGGATGTCTGCTTAACTATCGGCCTAAGGCTTTGGCAAATATTTACGTGCCAGAGCCAAACCCTTATGGATAGGAATGTATTCTCTGCGGCAATGTTAAAGGTAATTTTCATAATGTTGGCTAGAAAAAGTAAGGGATATACACTGCCAAGTGCTTTGGTCTAAATTGTTTATACTTTGGCCACAAATAAACCAATTGGTGTTCAAATTTCTAAAGCAGCCGAAATCGCAGTCGGTAAATTAATTTGCTACTGATTTTAATTTTAATGTCGGGTTACATTTTTGGTTCACCAATTCAGTGGATTTTAAAGGGAGATTGGAGTACAAAATATATAAATAGTTATAGTCTAGATAAACAATATGTTTACAGTAAAGAACTTACTGGTTACAATAACACTTGACCTCAAAATAGTAACTGAAAGCTTAAAAATTTTAAAGTTTGAACGTAAGGGATTACTGAAAAGTTCTGTGAACTTCAATTGAGTTCAATCCAAGTATAGAAACGAAGAAGATGCATATCTTGTCACAGCTCATAATGATCTTTCCTCCTCTGACGTTATGATTCTGCGACATCTCGCTATCAGACAATTTTTTTATAGAAAATTAGCTTAGCTTCTTAAAAGAGTTAGATAAGGCGATGAGACTTTCGCTATTTTTAACAATTTTATATCTGTGTTTTCTGCAGTATTTCCATCGTTCCATGCTAATTTAACATCAGCAAATAATTTGTTACATTTTCTTTTGAATAAGTTTCAGTTTATTAATAACAAAAATATCTGCGATAAGTATGAAGATTTCTGCTGAAAATTTTGCAAGCTTTTTGAAAAAAGTATATAGACAAAAGATAACCAATTATACGAAAAAAATAAATTAATATCCATTTAGGTCGATTAACAGCAGTTTTCCAGCTCTACCGATAGCTTTAAATCCACAGAGAATCAATTATATAAAAAAAAAAAACAGATTAGAAAACAAAATTTTATAAGCGAAAATTGTTTAGCTTCAATAAACTACCAAAATTTTTGATAAAAAAAAATCAGTGTCTCCCGCAGTCACTCCCATTTGCTGCTGCAACATTTTGTTTCCTGCTAATGTTTGTGGCAACGTGTTTTATGTTTTGTGATCCTGGCGCCAATGCAAAATGTCTGGCAAAAAAAAAAATACACCAAACAGAAAGCATTTTATTTATAACGTCTATCTGGTATATATGGTGTGTATGTATATGGTATATAGAGACGAGTATTATGTACAAAAACAAGTTGACCAGATATTTTATGCATGCTGCGCACATTCATTGCGCCATGTTTGTTGCATGTAAATCAAAGGTATTCATTATTTTCCCTTATTTTTTTTGGCTTTTGGTGTTTTTTTTTTGGGTGCCTTAAGCCAACCAATTTCGATGAAATAAAAACTCAACTAAATAAATTTGCCAAAAATAATGCGCGGCGGTGTGAATATTTATCGCGGATATTACGTATACGCGGCGTGTGCACATAAAGAGAGGTTGTGCATGTGTAAAACGTGGGTAGTTTGAGCGGTTTGCTGCTGTTTGAATGTTTATGTGGCATGGAAGGGAATTTTAGGAGTGCCGTATGTTCTAGTGGGTCTCTGTTACTTCCTCCTTTAGTACTCCTCCCTATCTCAAAAACGTTTTGTAATAAGCAAAATTCATTTGTATATTGTCGTCGAAAGTCGCTGTACTTTAATTGGCGATCACAAGCCATTATAAGCTCTCTCCAGTCGCCGCTACTTTGCTTGCGCCTTCTCCTGTGGATTGACCCCAAGTTAAGCTAGTTCCTTCTCCACTTGATCGTTCCATCTAAGCTTTGGTCGTTCCCTTCGTTTTCCTTCCTCGAAAACCTTTTTCGCTGTAGCGTCTGCATACAACTAACGACATGACCGAGCTAATGCAGACGGATACGCTGGACGACGTCGCATGTTGTTGTAGAGCTCGTACAGCCAATGGTTCTTTCAAATGCGATAGTCGTCCCCAATCCATAAGGAAACGAAGATTTTGCAAAGAATGTTTCTCTCAAACACACTGAGCGCAAACACTTCGAACGCAGCTGCATCCGTCCGCAACACAACCTACGCTTCTGCGACATATAAGAGCACCTGCAGGATCAGCATCTTGTAGCGCATTAATTTTATCCATCGAGAGAGGACTCTGCTGCACATTTGCTTACTCAGACCACAATTACATACTCGATCGAAAGATATCACTGCGCCACATTTAAGACCATAGCAGCACCTATTGGCATGTATGATTGATTCTACGCTTAATCTCCAGGCTGATATTATTATGAATCTTCATGACGATGGCAAGACTCGTGAATTTCTTGAAACCTGCAGGTCGTCGACTACGCCAGGGCAACCTAGGCGCTTTGTATCCCTATTTGTAGACAGCATATATTGTACTTACTCTTGCCCTGATTAACCACAAAACGCACTTTTGCTGACTTCTTGTCGTTTGCGGATAAACGCAGCGTTGTTATCTCGCGTGTAACGTCCAAAACTATCAATATCATCGGCGTTTACAAGAAGTTGAATACTTTTGTAGAAAATAGTGCAAGTGGGATGTACACCATTCCTCCGCAGCACCCTTTCCATTATGAAATCGAAGAGGCTGCACAATGGAGAGTCGCCGTCTTCGAACGGTATTCAAGGGTACGTCTACGTCATTTCCTCTTGACAGAGCAAAGTCGAATTCACTTCGCAGAAATACCGAAATCAGACAGTGTTGCGAATAGAGGTTCCTTTATCGGGCTATCGAATGCAACTTTGTTATCAACAAAGAGATGGTGTGTGTCGTTCCGTTTCTCGTGGGTCTTGATCTCTGTGGTTTTATAAGTCACAAAAGTCTTTCAACGAAGACTGCCTTAGAGAAAAAAGCAGGTGAATCTTCTTTCCTATCTAAATTGTCTGAATATATTGTATTTTTTAGCTTACATTCAACTGCAGCGTTTCCCTGAAACAGTTACCTTACCACAGCATCAGTGAGTTGTCTTCATTATGTCACGAAAAATAGTTTCCTAGTTTAAAAAACTTTTCAAGCTGCTCTCATACACACCAAAAAAATAAAAACCTAACATGTGCATTTGTGTGTGTTGGCCATTAAAATCATGACTCGGTTGAGAACAAAAAACCAACTTCAATTAGACGCTCATTTTGGAACTTTCCATTTTTTTTTTTCTGCCATTTACTGGTACAACTGTTTTTGTTGCAAGCTCCGTC
The DNA here is from genome assembly GCA_035046065.1 of Chymomyza procnemis. Lineage (NCBI taxonomy): Eukaryota > Metazoa > Arthropoda > Insecta > Diptera > Drosophilidae > Chymomyza > Chymomyza procnemis. Next base: position 5,984,759 of record JAWNOJ010000026.1, read on the forward strand.
GCCGTACTATGCTCGTTGCCACAAATGTTGCTGATTAAGTTGTTGCCACAAGCAATTTGCGTCAAGTGAAGCGCATGACTTTCAACATGTGTCACAGTACAGTGAATACCAAGTAGGCACGAAAGATAAGTTAGCGGCACTGTGGGCGGTCTAGTTGATGGGCATGGCGACGTCGAGAACCGAGTGAAAATTTGCAGACAAATAAAACATAAAGCAGGGTAACAGCGGAACACGGTGACACTGTCGCTGTCGCTGTCGCTGTGCACCAAAAACCAACAACGTGCGACAATTACAACCGTAAATTATGCCAACAACAGAGGCGCAACAACAGCAACAACAACAATTACCATGCCGCTGGCTAAAGGCAGTCAAAGTTGCAACAACAACAACAACAACTTTATGGTAGATGCCACTGCCTCTGACAGTACCGCTGGATGGCCTCTCTCTCTCTTGCTCTTTTGCCATCAAATAAACCTCAACCAGGCGCAGCACAAAATGGAGCAGAACAACAGAACGTGGACAACTCAATTAAGAAAATGAATGAAAACCGAAACGCAAACAAAAAAAATTAAAAATAAAGTTGTCGGACGTTGGAGTGCCGACTAGAGTAGACACTTTTTTTCACTGCAAAGGAACTGATAATAGGTTTTCTTCTGAATACAGAGAACCGAAGTAAACACAAATTTAATCAATTCCGTCAAGTTCTTGGGTATTTATAAGTTAAAAGTTCCTTATTGCTTAGAAGAAAAATTTGAAATATTTTATAGTAAAAAATTATCCTTTGAATCCTTTGAAATAAGTAATTATAAATCAAAGAAAACAAATATATAACTTTGTACAAGACGATTGAGACCTTTTATACCAGCTCAAAGTGTCATCCGGGAGCATTCCGTACAGACCCATGTTATTGAAGACGTTGTTTGGTGTTCAATATGATTGAAATCTTGCATACAAGCAGGTGGTAGTCGGAAGTAGCGGTCGGTATTTTCTCAGATACTTGCAGCGTAAGATAGTTTTGAAAAGTATTTCCTAAATTTCCGCAAAAAAAGATGTATCTCAGTTGTAAGTAAGGAAACTTAATCTTTCGAGTATAGCTCACCAAATTCCCGCCTTTAAGGCGACTTGGGTCTTCAAAATCGTTAAGCATCCTTGAGTTGTTCGAGAGCGTTGACTAGTCTTGGAAAAGTAGAGAAATGTTAATAGTCAATTAACTTCAAAGATTGATAGGAATCATAATGTGAACTTGTGCTTATTTTTGGGAACTTCGCTTAAAAGCCTTTTGAATATAAGCGCTAGAAGTTTGTGCTTGGAAATATTTGCCATATTTGTGCAAGTTGCTGCTATGCCACAAAATTCTCTAAAGAAGAAAAGTAACAACATAAGAGTTAATTGACAACCATGGTTTCATCTAAAGATGAAAAGTAACAATATAGGGAGACAGAGATGCCAAAGAAAATTAGACGTCTACCTTGGTAGAGACAGTTTATAGACTAACTTATACAATATCTAAACAAATTGCGTTTATGAACACACAGACTTTTTGCACTCATCAAAGTCATTCTGCTTCAAAAAAAAACTATATATTAGATTTTATCAAGAACTTGTGCATGATTCTTAAACTAAATACATTTCATGACCATTTCATTCTTTCTAAAACTACTGTCTTGAAATGTTTTTCGAAATGTCAGAATATTCCCTTAAATAAGATACTTCAGATAGGTTATTTCTGGCAGTGACAGTCTTTATGAACACGTGAAGCCTTATAGAAGCCCAGGATACACTTTGCTGTACCACAAAGTCTTCCGAGAAATTAACTTACCTGCAATCATCTTACATAGCAATTTTTGCATCATCTCAGCAAGAGTCGGTTAAAGGAAATGCTGTTTTGTAGAAGAATCCAGAATCCAATCTGTCAACTGTGATACAAAGGAAACCCATAGATAGATTGAATGGACGAATGAGATGAAAGGACCATTCATAAGTCAGACATACGAGGTGGAAAGTATCTTACAAAGCATAATTATATCTAGAAATTTTAAGTACTGAGAGAATCTTTCTCTAGTAGGTAAAAGTAACTTTATTAAGAAGATAAGAAGAATCAAATTGAGTTGTATTCTAAGCAGGAATAATACTCCATAGGGGGTAGCTATAGATGGCGAAGTCTATTGGAATAAGGAGGCAGTCGGACAGATGCAAGCCAATGCAAAACTCGCAGTGTGAAGTGGAGAAATTACTTTTGTATAGAATCAAGTCTTGATAAAGGCGGAATTGAGAACTCCAGAAGCATGAGCAGTTTTTGGCAAACGAAACGAATGTAGAGAAGTTTTGTAAAAGTTAAATAGTATTTTCAAATCTTCTTCTTCTAGTACCATGCTGCGATTCGATTAAGTTATACTTAGCCCAAAACGCTAAATTTAAAAATAACCTTCAAAATAACTGAACTTCTTAGCAGCGAATTGTAAACGACAAAATCTCAACCAATTTTTACAACCTTAAACTTAAATGATTTCATAGACAAAGTTAAATTAACCCAAAATAGGATAAGAAACAACAATTTTATGCTTCAATTATTTATGCAGAAATATTTATTCTTCCATTTAATGATAGTTTTTAGTGCTTATTTTAGGTTGCATAATAACTGATAAATAATTGAAACAACTTCATTGCTGATTCAAGCAAAAATACTATTCAATAATTACAACAAATTGCTGTATTGTTCCTAACACAAAACAAAAAAAATTGCATTGTATTGCCTAAATGGTTTGCGGCTTACATAAACAGAATTTCTTTTTTAATTGGAATACCATTGAAAGGTATATGAGTAGATGGCGCCAGCACAAATTCCATTACAAAAGCATATTGCAACGAATACGTATGAAATGGTTTGTTGGGTTTGTGTTTTTTTTTTTTTTTCATTTTGTAAACGTTTGGAATGGTAAACTTTTAAGCTATTGTTATTTAATGCATTACAAATTCAATACAAACTGCGGCCTATGTATTTATTATAATAACGAGAAATGCTTGAAGCAGTGGCTGCTGAAAAAAGTTGCAATCAATGAATAAATTTTTCATGGAATTTTCATTTTAGAAGCTTTTTTTTAAAATCCAAACACAAAAATATGAAGTATGCCATATGGACTTTGTACGGAAACTTCTTCAAATCGTCACCAATTATGCGATGAAGAGTGAGAACTCCTAAGAACAACGATAACTTGATGTTCGCGGGTTCTACTCAACACTGGCTTGTACCGCCTCCAATATATTAGTCAGAACGTCTTGCTCGTTTTCAAATCGACACGATTTATGAGACGAACGGTCATCCGACCGTTGCCCAACTCCTGAGAACGATGATAAACCAATGCAGCAATTATAGAAGCGGAATTTAATGAGATGATTTTATTCAGTTATGATTCAGATATATAATTTCATAAAAAAATGACTAATCCTTGAAATTGATAGCGATAAAGTTAGCTTGAAAATGGAATAGGATACATTTTACGTGGTGTTTTTTTATAAAAAAGTCTAATGCGACTTATGCGATTTGGCCTGTTACGTTACTACCGCGTAAGCCGAGGTACAGTTGTACATTTAAGTCCGTACTAATTCTGGTTAAGAGTATAGAAATGCTTATGTCTACATTGTCAATTGATTATCCAATCTATACTACTTCCAAATATTGCAGACTATTGATGCGGCTTAAAGATACTTTAACGTAGGGATACCAAACATGAAATACCCCATGAGATCAGTAAGAATACTTGTGTGCATTTAAAAAGCCGATAAACGAGCCTTGTCACTACAACAAAGACAACTTCGAACCATCTATGGAATTAATTAAATTTTATTGCAATCAAAATCAATGCAATATATATATTTGAGTTTGAAAATGAAGCTACTACGAAATTTATAAAATTATATTTAGAGGGGATACATTTTGGATATATTCCAATCCCCAAGCACTACATAACATAATATCAAATTCTTCCAAAAAAAAGGTGTAAATAAAGCTAAATTTATAAGCTTATATTTTCTATGGTTTATATTTTGGAAAAATTCGAATACTTAAGAAGCACATAAAATCAGATTCTGCAAAAAATGAAAATGAAGCTACTACGACATTAACAAAAAAAATGTACTTTAAGAGCTAAACGTTTTGCAAACATGCATTCCAATAATCAAGAACTATACCAAACTTAATTCTGCAGAAAATAAATCGCACCATCCAAAGCAGCAAATTTTTGATAAAGTTAATAATTTAATGACGAGTTAAAGTTTTGCAAATTATTTATCTCGCTCACATTTTTTATAGTCTTCTGTTACACTAACAGACCGCTATCTTGTTGGAATCTTGATTTCTATATAGATAGAATTGAATTTCGAAAACTTTCTGTAGTTCCTAGCTTGCCCTAGATTGGATGCAAATCTATAAAAATTCACCCATCAGGCTAAGCATACGGATTAGTTTTATAATATTTTGCTCGCTATAATTTAATAATTCTTAATTTTAGTATTTTTTCATTATTAGGTCAACTGGACTTGTTGTTGCCCCTAAATTAATAATAATTAGATACATTGTCTAATATATTTTTTAATCAATGTTTCCATGACTGTCATATGTTTTATTCCATTACATTAGAATATATTTTCTAAATTTCTTGTTGTAATTTGACATAATTTCAAAAAAAAAGAAAATAAATTTGTAATCAACGTAAGTAGCTTAGACTTTTTAAATCTTTTACTAACATTTGTGTACTTTATGGAACTAGTTCCATGTGAACTCTGAGTGTGAAACAGTAAAGTATTCAAAAGCTGTAAGACCTTTTTATAGAGTATTTTTAATAAATTGCAACAAAATTACTCTTCTTGGCTGAGGCACTTTAAATAATAAACAAGAAAAGGAAAAAACACGCACACACACACACAACGTAAACATTTTGCTTGCTATAAGCGCCACAAATTTAATTACATTTGAGAGGCGACAATTAGCCCTCCTAAAAATTTCATACAAAAATACGGACAGGAAAAAAAAAACATGCATTACTCAACACTGGTTGCCACTACATCAGGCAAAGTCAATTATGAGCAGTGTGGAAAAAGCGTAAAATGTTGTAGACGCACACACGCAAACATGCACACACAGGGGAGAATACACATACATGAAGAGAGGGAAACAAACGCGCACACACACACTCGCACACCTATGCCACCTCGCAGGCACGCCATTTTGTAGCCGCGGCCTATTCACGTGCAAGTCAAAAAAAAAAAAAAAATAATAAAAATCAAAATGGCGCACGTGCAATGAAACGGCATGAATGAATGAATGAATGAGTGTGCCCAGAACTATGTGTGTGTCTGCTGCGTGTGTGTGTGTGGTGTGTTGGTGGGGAGTCTGTCCATGTGTGTGCGTTGGAAAAACTTTTCAAATTCGTTTAAGAAAAGCTTTTAATAAATGGCAAGGTGAATAAAAAACTTTGCCGTGTGCAAACTTTTATGACCATGTCAAGCGTAACTATTATGCGTTAACTTAAGCGAAAGTTGACGATTTATGTGCAGCAGGCAGGCGGGCAGGCAGCAACAACAACTCCACTACCTCCAACAACTACGTCCCACCAAGTAATACCCCAACACACAGATACACGCATATTAACAAATTATTGAACCAGCAAAAACGTTCGACGTTGTCAGCCAAGCCAAAATGGCATTTCCGGTTGTTCGCAGTCGCAGTCTTCGTTGTTGTTGTTCAAAATTCCAGCAGTGTCGCGTTTATTTTTGGCCAACCCACTCGCAACATGCGCCGCCGCTACGTGCATGCAACATTTTTGCACTTTTTTTTTAAATACTCTTCAACACATACTAGACATAGTCATATATGTCTGACTGACTGTCCGACTTTCTTACTTCAGATATTTATATAGATAAATTGTTCATATATGTATATATAGTGTTTTATAAGTCTGTTTAAAGTAGGTCGTTGGGTCGCTTGTGAGTTTTAATAACGAGGGTGGTTTGAAAAAAATATGCCTGGACGGACTATTCAGCCAAACGAGTTGAAAAGTCTTTATATTAAATTTGTCGGGGGGAAAGTTACAATGAGTTGTATAGAAACAATTTTTTGTGGCATGCTTGATCAGATTGTTTTTATTTAAAAGCGCTTAAAGGCAAAACTAACTGAGAAAGTGTGATTTTTTAACAACTTATACGATTTAAAACAAAAATAAACTGATTTGTCTGTATGTTGAATGTGGGTTACAGTAGCTTAGCCTCTAAATCGGAAGGCCGGAGCTGCAGCACTGGTACGTTTGTCTAGCGCTGGCATAGCTAGCAAATAGTGACCCACAAATTAAATAAAATAAATTTGCTGAGAAGTTGTGTTTTTTTTTAGGGATTTGCACTATATTTGGTATAGTCAACCGATTTTGTTCAAATTGGACGCAATGACTGAAAGTACTTTGTATTCCAAATGTTAAAAATCAATCGAAATACAATGAATGCAGTGCAAAATTTGAAAATTTGCTGTATAAGACTATCAATCACTATTGAATCTTTTTAACCGATTTGAATAAAACTTCTTGAAGTACTTTGAAACTCTAAAGTTCTTCAAAAAAGCATTTTTGATGATCATGATATATTCAAAATCAAATGGAAAATAAATATTAAAAAAATTGGGCTATATTTTGTAGCCATTTGTTGTCTAAAAGCTCGAATTCGATGCAGTGATTTGAAAGTTTAAAATACTTTCTTAAAGCGAAATCAGTAAGAATAAGTTCAGAAACAATTCAAATACATTGAATTGAATTTGTTGACCGTTTTGCTCTATGCGACCTATATGATATAGAAATCCACATGAAATGGTTGCTTACCGTTTTCCTTATATAATCACCAATTATAAATCTTGTATTCCCCACTGAAAGCTAAAGCACATAAAAATTACCAACTTGAAATAGTATTTATAATGATTTGTATTGAAATCTTGTATACCTCTGATGTGAATTAGAAAAAGACATGCGATGCAGTTTAAACTGATCATAGATCTTCATTTTTTCTCTGTCGATGCCTAGATGATTTTATTTAAATTAGCTGAATCATATCACGACATCAGCAATTGAGATACTGCAGAGTATTGTATTTTTGGGTACGTTTGCCGGAATATATATGGATTCATGAAATCACACTGCAACTCCATCTATATAAATGATGACTCGAAAGACTTTCTAATACAATATAATACTCTAAAATACAAATAAAAATTACCCTAACAAATCTTAACTTGTAAGTAATTGCCTGTCCGTAACTTCTCAATCGGCCCACCTAAATACATGTTTCCGTACGCAGCGTTTTCCAGCAATGTATTTGATATTGAGTTAGCCAATACTGACAAGAAATGGCGTGCGGAAATTATATAAGCTCACTTTACATTGTTAAAGGTTGCCCTGCACTGACTGACAAACTGACATACTGACAGCTTGACACACAGAAGTAGACTAGGGCCAGCCGCTTGCCTGCTTCTGATTGCTTGACTTGGCCTGCGCCTTGTTGGCCTGGTCCGCTTTGCTGCCACAAATTACTACATCGTTGTGCACCTAAACATGGCCCATGGCCCAGGGCCCAGACAAGAAAGCCATTACTGCATTATCTTGTAGATGTTCTTATTATCAGAACTTTAAACAAAGGAGTATATTAGCTGAAGTGGATGTGTTGTTGGTATAAGCCAAGAGTTTCGTGTGATCTGGGAGAGGAAAGCGTGAATTTTTTTCTTAAATTTAGTAATTTGTTTGTTTTTGTAATTGTTTTGAAAAAGAAGCTACAACTTTTGAAGTCAATAAAACTTCTTACACTTTAAGCTTGATTCTTTCAAAAGGTAAAGTAGTATTTTTGAGCTTACATCTGTCCAACTTGCTAACTACTGCATCTAGAGTTTCTCAGCTAGTCCAATTAAAGATCAACCATCTACTTTTGGCAAGAGTGCATATTTTATGAGTTAATGTTTTGAAGCTTTCCCCAAAACCTGCAGCTCTTAAGAGTGAAGTATTGCTTCATCGCTTAGTTTCTAAAAGCGTTCCTAGACAGTGCTGCTATTGGATAATTCCTCTCAGTGAAAGTTTAAGATAAATTCCAGGCGGGGAAACAGATTTTGGTTGCAATTTCCGTGAATGCACATGGAAGTTACTAATAGAATTCCAACTATAGAATGCGCTCAAGTTATAAAAGCTTTCGACAGAAAAATAGCTTAGTTTTCACTACCAAACGGTAATACATAAAATTTTTTTTGGAAATAACCGATTCCGAGTTTCTGAAAATTAAACTTTTATTTAAATCGAAATAGCATTTTTTTTACTTTCAAAATGAAAAGCAGGGAACATTCATGGAAACTAACGTTTCTATGTTCACATTAACACAAACAAATCGAAACATAATTCCATTTATTTTTGTATCAAGATTTTACAATGAAATTTAATTTTTATTCTTTAATAAATATTTTAAATTAATTTGGTTTAAATCTCTCTTACAGGTGAGCCACTTCAGCGAAAAATTTAAAAATATGAAGCAGTAAGTACATAAAAATCTAACTCGAAAAACAAAGATTCTGCTTGGAAATATAAAACAAATTGAAACTTACCCGAAAAAGTAAAATAAAAATGTGTCTAGAAACTAAATAACTGCTAGTAAGTATTGCGATTGGGGTGGCATCTTGAGCAAGAACTATCAGTTCGCAGAAGCAGCATTTTTTTATTTGGAGTAGATAAATTGGACTTCTACTAAATTTTGAGTACTAGGTTGCATCATTCATAGATCCTTTTGGTTTCAGCCGATTTTAAAAAATGAATATAAGCAGAGTGCGCTCAAAAGTGCATATTCTTCTGCTTAAGTAACTTTTTCAAATACAATATCAGCATTCCTCCTGTATTATTTCATTTTTGATACCTAGTGTCTGCTCTATGGCCGCCTGCCTTGCTATAATTTCGATGCAGAGAGCTCATTGTTTTTATTAAGTCGTTTCAACTTGGACACGAATTGAATTCTTTAAGAAGTTTTTCTATATTATTAAGCCCTCTTGTCTATTGCTTCTTTGGTTTTCATTAAATTTTTTTTGAAGAATTCCAAATTTTACACCTTCGCATAAGCTGATTTTGATCTATCAATGCCTATTACCCCATTGATATTTCTTAGTTCAGTTTTCATGTAAAGCTATTCTAGCATAGTTGTTTTTTTTGGCTTAAACCATCCTTGGCAGAGTATGCCTATCCCAACCATAACCTTAATCATAACATATACTCATACGATACTACAAACGAAGATTTTCATATCAAAAATCCTCACTGGGTAATAATTCCTAAAAAGAATCTGTCAACTATGTCGAAAGAAATCCAACTAGAAATCAATCTTGGAAATAATTATTGTAACAAGTATTGTCAGTACACCATCAGCGATCTAGTTAGAGCTAAAAATTAGCCGAAAAAGTTCAACTAAAGTCAAAAAGAAAACGATTTTACAGGTGTGACTCTTTAATCTCGATTCAATTTATACTTAGCGCATTCCTCCTCGTATAATTTTTCATCATCTTCAATTTAAAGATATTATCAACTTCAAGAGTATCTAAACTTTTCTGTGCTTATATAAATTTTTCTCTTGGAATACTATTTAGCTCTTTTTTTTAATATTTTTTTGTTATTGCCATTGAAGCTGAAGCTGGTGCTGCTGGCTAACTTCCTGTGCTGGCATCCTGTCTGGCGCTAATGCCTGGCTCCTCTCAACGGAAATAAGCCACAACTAGTAGTAGTCAGCCAGCATGGCTGGTTGGTTGGCTGGTCTTTTGATATATTGTTGCAACTTGCAGGCTAAGCCACGTCCAAAACACACACATGAATATGCCATGGGTGTGTGTGTGTGTGTACAAATATTTACCAGGGCTTCGACTAAGGAGGTGATAAACTCAGCATAATGCAATATTTAGTGTTTGAGCAGGCATTTAAAAGGTTATATGCACATATACAGTGCGAGCGAAAGTTATGCAAACGTCTAAATGCGAAGTTTTGAGACTTTCTGACTTTGGGAAAGATTTATGAATGCGAAGAAAAAATGTTGCACAAGTTCTCTTTCTCTTCTCGGTTTATAGGATCCATGCAAACTGTATTTTGGTGAGATGTTTTATTATTCCTAAAGAATTTTCAACATATTTTTTAACATGCGACATTATGCTTTTCACTGTTCAGATTTATTTTAAGAATTATCTTAACTTTAGATAGTTGAGATACAACGTCAACTATCTGACTATTCAGCACTTTACAAAAAATGCTAACCATATCTGGGAAAAGCACTTCTTTGAAGTCAGGGGTCGTCTTGCACATCTGCCCATAGCGAATGTCGCATTTTTTATTGAATTCTGAAAATGCTTCAGCAGTCAAAAATATACGCCAGTTCTTGCAATCTCTCTCTAGTCGACTTCCCTTTTTACTTTTGTCCCCACAATGAACCCCATGGTCGTCGAATGAACTTTTACCGAACTGCCTTGTAAAACGACTTCATCATCTAAAAAAAAAACTTTCGGAGTTGTCGCAAAATAATTTTCAACATCTATTCAACGGTAGAACTTTTGTTGCATCTACATAAATAGAATATACTTTTAATTCAAATTTCTATACAAAATTTTGTTGCTACTTTTCATAGAATTCCTTATACAAATATTTTCGAGAACTCAACGTCAAGCAATGTTTCAATTCTTCTTCAACACCATTAGTTATTATTATTTTCTTGATAGATACTTTGTCTTTAAGATACAAAGTACTACCAACAAACTAAATCGCTTGGGATCCGAAACGTTCTTTCACCTAATATTTTCCATAATCCCATCGAATTTTTTTACTGTCTTAGTACACTCTGATAAAAACGTAATAGCATTATAATTTTCTTTGACATATGTCATTGTAATATATATTGAAGCATACAAAAATATTGCTTAATATTTTATAAATAAATTCGTGTATAATTAATTAAAAGAGAAGACTTACAATATAACAGAAAGAGTAAGTAAAAAATTTGCACCATTATATTGCATTTATATGCGATCAGCCAACGACCAAAGTTTTGGTACCAATGAACTACAGAATCAGAACCGTTTCTACGGAAATGGTATGTAGTCCACTGTATTCTGTTAAGTTTGTATTCCCTCTACCATATGTTATAAAGGGTATTTAGGTTTGCGCAAGCCGAATATATTTATGCAACCATAAGAAAAAGTCGAAGAGTGCCGTTTGTGGTGGCTATATATACCTATAACTATAGGACTATAGTAACACCTAGAAGTGTGCGTGGAACTAGCAACTAACTTATAAGTAAATCTTCAAGGGCATATTTTAGTTTTTTGATATCAAGGACTAATTATACGACTCTAATAGAGCTGTTTTCCACTACCTGAAATAAAATCTAAGGCATAAATAAATCGCTTATTTATAAAAATGTAAATAAATTTGATGCTTAATAGCTTTTGAAAACCATATCAAACTTAATCCAAATCGCTTAGCTATGTCATATAGCCCCCGTTAGGGCACAAAGAACAAAATATGAGTTTTTTGATATGGGATATATGATATAGCTCCCATAGGGGTGTTTTGCGCTTCCTCACTAAAATCTGAAATGACGAAAAATTCGAATAATAACTATAACCGACACGCGAGTTTTTTCTACAGATCATAACAAATTTTAGAGAATTATATAATAAGTTTTTACGATAATTTATGGTATATGAAAGTGAAACTTAGTTTTTAAATCGGTATTTTACAATCCTTACAAAAATGTTGGCATTTGTTGAGTCAATTTTCACCTCGATTATTATTATTATTGTCTGTTTCTAAGCAATATAGCAATTTTCATTAAATGTTTATATAAGAACAAGCGTTTTAAGATAAGATACGGGTATTTCTTGGGATAATTTTCAACTGAATTATACAAATGGTTGTCTTGAATTCTACTTAGATTTTAAGCTTATGAAATCTTTCGGCAGAATTGCGATATTCAAGAAACATACATTTTCGTTCGTAAAATATTTGCACCAACTGTAGACAGTCTTATATAATACTTATAGACGACCATCACATAATGATGTTTTCCTATTGCAAGTGCTCTCGTTACGCCCCTCTGACGACGCATCATCATTGTGATCATTGTGGTCCTTCTATAGCTTCAGGACATGTTTGACTTGTAATGATAAGCTTTGAAATATTTTGCACTCTTTTTTTTGCTGGGAACCCAAGTATCAGGCATAAATATGCAAATGCAAAACTTTACTGGGCCAAGTTAGTTGAAATTGTAGATAAATTGGCCAAGTCCCATATCATAAATGACACACACACACACGCATCCAGTATAGAGAGCCTTATATATGTACTCATGTGCTTGTGTGCGAGTGTGTGTGTATCTATGTCTCTGCATCTAGTAAATGTATCTGTAAGTTTGCCTTTGCGCTTACAAGCTTGACTTTGTTGATTAATGTTGTTTGGCACCGTTGGGCTGGCTGGCTGGTTGGGTGGGCTTCATGTCTTAAATTTTGCCTAGTCTGAAGGTAACACACAGCCACAGCTCGCAATGTGCTTCCAGAGCTTGATTGATGAACCGTGCCAAGTATGATGGAATAGTGAGAGGCATGCTCATGCACTTTACACTGCCAAACTGTGGCTACAACCAGCAGAAATATCTTCTGTTGGCACACAAATACAAACACGCAACAGCAGTATCTGTGTGTGTGTGTGTGTGTAGCTGGCAACAAGTTTGTTTTGCTGTCTGTGTGTGTGTGTGTGTTTTTAAATTGCTTTTAATATTACATCGAAGTAAACAAAGTTGGGGAAAAAAAACCTCTTAAAATTTTGACAGCATTTTGAACGGCAAAGCAATTGCAGCCGCTCAGGTAACATGGCATTACGCAGGAATTTACGTTAAGCTGGGAATTCTGTGAACGATTTTTGGAATACCTTTGGAAGCACTCTAGTAATCACTAGTTTTGTGGGCTAACTCCCAGGACTTTTGTTGTCAGTTGCGACATTGTAAGCATTTGTGACATTGTACATTGGTAATCCCATTATGTGCGGTAGCTACGCGTAGTTGGCAGATCGCCCGCCTACTGGGATATCCATTAGGTTGCACTATTTGCAGAGACAGCTGTGGTCTGTCAGCAGCTCAGCTAATGTACACATAGTCTTTTGGTAAGGAACAAAAGCAGTACCAGTTCTGAAGTTTGTTGGGGGCAACTAATTTTAGAACAATCAGCTGGCTATACTAAAACCCACACTAATTTTACAAACACTTCACAAAGAAAAATAACTGCGCTATTTGGCGATGTTAATGCATGATACGCTATCCCAATATAATGAATTCTAGTCGCAAATATTGCCTCTTCTAGAGATGCTTACTTAGTTAATAATTCTGATAGCAATATATGGTATATTATATTCTACTTTCTGTTTAGCTTGTGGCACGCTTTCCAGATGCAAATACTGATAGTAAAGGATTTCATTTAACGAGACGCTTATTTGTATCCTGAATTCTGAAAAATTTAATCGATAACCCTAGCTTTCGGCATGGCTAATTAGCAACAGTGAGAGAAAATCTTATACCTACGCTTTTAGCGAGACACTCACCAAGATTAAATCCTTGTCAGCTATTCTTTTATCTTCATGTATGCTATTTTCACTAGAAGTGAGCAACTGGAGAAGACTTGCGCAAAGCATGGGCGCCTGGCGAAAACTAGTGAGGTCGGCCGTAATCCGATAACGGGTTAAGTAAGAGTAAGAGAGTAAGCCATACTTTTACTGGCAATACATACAGAACAAACTTCTCGGGATTTGGTTTATGTAGGAACTCAAACAACGCCACATCCTAGAATTCCCACCCAAATCGTATACTGTTCATCTACCTACCTATTATTTATTTATCTTGTCTATACTCAAATTCCCACCCAAATCGTATACTGTTCATCTACCTACCTATTATTACTCACGAGACAGATTACGCCCTATCTAAACTTTCCCGTTGCGTTATTTTCTTTCTAGAATGAGTGGACATTTCTGCTATACTATAGTACGTATGTACTCTAATTAGAGAGTACATCCCCCAAGCAGTCCAAGCAGTGCAGTTTGTTTATCTGAAAATATAAATTTGTTATAGTTGATAACTGCTTTAGTTGGGGTTTTAAATTTCAAATCACATCACAGTTTTTATAGAGAAAGTCTCAGATCTCACAATTTAGTCAAATCCTGCAACTCAGCAACCGTGTTCATTCGAGCCGATTTTTCCGATATTGGATATACTTTTTTTTCTCAATTGAAAAGCGAAATTCCTATTATTCAATATTGGCCCATATGAGATGGACTTGGTAGCCATTTTTTGCTTTTTCGATATTGGCCCGTGTGACATCCATTTCTCTTGACTTGTAAGCACGCTGTTAGATATTGGCAGAGAGTTTTTTTGGAGGAGTCATTATTTCGTGGTGCGGTCTCACAAGAATGTTTCAATGTGACATAGTGTGAAAGGTATGTCATTTAACCATATATAGAGATCTTAAATAGGCTGATTCTGAAGTTTGAAATTTATACAGCGACGTAATGTGTTCCACGCAAAATTTCAGCAAAATTGCTTTTCTTAAAATTCGAAACCTAACAATGGATAACCCTGAATTTTAGTTGGAAGAACTAACATTAAAGAGAAAAAGGTAAACTGCTTTACGAATATATCTGCCTACCGAAAACTTTGTAACTAAAATTCTTTGTACTCTATCCAACAAAATCGCATATTTCTAGTACCGCCTAATGATGCAAGTACATGCTTATTTCCAAATTAAAATTTCCCAATCGGACCTCCCATGACCTTAAAGTTTTTCGAAAACATTGTAAAAGATAATGTAAAATTGCACGCTGCATTAACTAATTTCCAACGAAATAAATCAATTGCTCATATAGCACGTATGCAATCCTATATACAAACTGTACATAATATACTACTAACTCACGCACACCCCACCACAATATAGATCGAAATGTACTCTGTACATGCCTATAAATTATCAACCATATAATACCGTGGCACGCGCCTAGTGCCTCATCATGTTGCTCTCTCCATGCTCAGCGCTCAGCAGCACGCTACGGCGCACGTGAGCAAAACGTAAACGCACTTGAAGAGCGTCTGCGAGAGATCTCCAAGCAGCGGGAGCACGAGTGTGCGAGAGCCCAGTGATCAATGATCATTTTGTGAGCGCCGCAGATGGTGTTTATTTTTAGGATAACAATGCCGCAAGAGCTGTTTACGTAGGCAAGGAGCAACCAGCAGCCATGGGATTTTGGGGCGTTGTGTGCTCCCGCGAAAAAAGAAATTTTTTCAGCAGATTCAGCGGTTTTTCTTTTTTGGCAGCTGCTGCTGTGGAAAATCAACGAAAATTTTTCAGTCATTGGCAGTCGAGCGCATAGAGCAACGGGAACTAAAAGGCGCTGCGCGAAATAAACGAGTAGTACAAGAAGAGCATATAGAGTACATAATATGCACCCTATATATATATATATATACATATAAAGCTATTATAAAGTTGATATTACATATATAAATATATATATATATATATATCCATTCGTATCTGAATACAAAGTAAACTTATGGCTAAGTGAAAAATGCGACTTGAGTTTTTGGTGAAAAAATGTGCAATTTGTGAAATGTGATTTTCGCTTGGGTTTTTGGAATATGTTTTTCAAAACGCAAAGCTGTCATGAGAATTTCATATAAAATTGTGTGAAAAAAATAAAATTGAAAAATAAAAGTGAGTGTACCGAAAATCGAATATTTATAAAGCCTAAAAGTGTGCGTGTGTGCGTGTTTGTGTGTGTGTGTGTGGCAGAGTGTATGTGTGTGCGTGACTGTATGTGCCTGCTATATACCAGCACATACATAGATATAGGCGATATACTTAATGGCGTTACCAAAGTTCCCCTCTCCGTTCTCTAAACGCTGCAGCGGTGTGTGTGTTTCTTCTAGACGTATTTGCGGCATTGCTTCCTCGTTCGTGCTACATATTTAGTGCCCCCAAACGCTTTGGATAGTTTTTGTCGTCTCCTCGTCGCAGTTGCTGCTAGTCTTTTGCTTAAATAAAAATTCCTCTTGCGTGTTAGCTAAAAGTTATTTTTAAAAAATTTTCTTTTAAATTTTCAGTATTTTTTTGCTTTTTTTTTGCTATCTGCCGCTATTTTATTATTGCTTTGCTCATTTACGAGATGCGAGAGCTTCTACCGATGCTGTTTGCCTGCTATTTTTTTATATTTTCTTTTGAAAATTTTCATTTAATACCAAATATTATTTGCTGTGAAAACCAAAGATGATAGACAAATTTGCAAATAATATGTAACAAGTGTAGATCTGCGGGAATCCGTTGGCGCCTGGTTAAAAACATGAGAGCACCAAGATGACTTCTTTACATTGCAAGAGCTGTTAGATGGATATAAACAAAGAAGCCACTTTTGTTGAGCTCGAAAAAAATTTAACGAACGACTTAAAAATTGTATAATTCATTCGAAATCGCTAATTACAGCGACTTACGAAAGGTTTTTGAAATAGTGCATTTTTGCTATAAATAAATATTTTTTTTTAGTGATTTCTTGGGTATATTTTTAACTAGCGTTTTTACGAGAATTAATTTCGGATACATCTCTAAAAAATGCTAATTTTGACTTACAAAAAAAAATATCCTGAAATATGCTATTTCTTTCATATTCTATTATCGATAGTGTCATTTGTACCAACCGCCTTACCAGTTCGTTGTGGGCGGGTTTTTAGCGTATGGGTAAGAACGTAAGGAACGCAAAATGAATTCTTCTCATTGCCAAAGCTAAAAATTTGGAAAATTTTGCAAACCTTATTGTCAGCTATATATTATTGGACCACTTTTGTTGAGCTCGACCAAAAGTTGAACGATCGATTTAATAACTTTATAATTTATCTGCGTTCCTTAACTTTAGCAATGTACGAAATAGTACATATTCTTTAATTCCTAAATAATTTGTGCGATTTTTTTAAACTTGTTTGTTTATTTAGGCCTGCACACTCGGATCCGCATCAGCGGGAAAATGTTCCATAGTCAAGCAAATATTTCATATTAATATTTGCAAAAAGCAAAGACGATATGCTAATTTCAAAATAATAAACAACAAGTATGGGTCAGCAGGCTTTTAGCGGTTAGGCACAAATGTATGCGCCCCCAGTTGACTTCTTTCAATTTCATAAACTGAGATTTTCGAAAATTCGTAAAAAAAAACACTGTCGAATTCGAAATCCGTATTGTCGGCTATATAATATTGGCCTGCATATTTATAAAAACGCTACTTTTATTGAGCTCGAACAAAAAATTGTCGATCGTTTTAATAATTTTATAATTTAACTTAAATAGCTTATTTTAGCAACGTACGAAAAAGTACGCATACTTCGTCATAAATTATTTTTGTTCACTTTTTAAACTGATTTTTTTGTATTTGGAAAAATAAATTTTTGACAAACCCCACATAAAGTCATTTGATACTGTAATATAGATCTTATTGATCTAGAAGCAACGAATATGAGGAAATTCGTGAACGTATTTTTGTTTATTACAAAAAATCTATTTATCTGATGACCCCCACAGAACCTGTATGCCACTGTAATTTGGAATCAATAAATGACGGGTGGTTCTTTGTCAAAATTTGTCGGAACTAGACTAAAGCAAAAAAAAAAAAACCTACATGCGAGAAACACTACAAAGTCAAGCAATTCTTCATATAGGAAGTTCCAAAAAGCAAAGATAATATATGTATGTCCAGCGTATCTAAACCCTAAGATGACTTTTCATTGTAAAAGCTAAGAATTTTGGAAAAATTCGTTGCAAAAACTGTAGATTACGAAAAACGAGTGGACCCTTTTAACGAATTCACTTTTATTGAAATTTGCATAACTCGAAGCAAAAAATTACCAATCTATTTAATAATTTTATAAATCAAAGCGGAGTGACGTTTGTTTTGAAATAGTTTCTTCTATTCCTAAACAACTAGTGATTTTTTGGATAAAAAATAAGTGAAATAAATTGATTCGAAATCCACTATGTGCAATCAAAAATGTTTGGAACAGAATTTGTGTGAGGCAAGTTTTAGTTCTAAAACGTAAATTTATGTCTAAACTTGTCGCTAACTTGGTCAAATTGATTTTTCTGAAAGTGATTTCGTTCCATAGTTGAAGGAATTAAAGTTCTTTAATTTGTTGACTTATTAGGGTTCCTTTAAAGCAAAAAAGGTCTTATTTACTGATTCTACAGTTTATTGAATTTTTGGTTTTAGATGTGCTTTCGAAACAAAAAAAAAATAACAGATTTTTCAGTGGTTTGAAAAACAAATTAACGCTTGTAGAGTAATTCGTCTGCATTCTCAATATTCAATTCAATGAGGGTTTTGAGCTTTATATTTGATAGATTTTCAACCAAATAAAAACCGAGATTTCTATTCAAACACTCTATACTACAAATTATATCATAATTTCGGATGGGTTGATTAAATTGCTTAAAGGCATCCTAACGCCAAAAATGTGTTATGAATATATCTCATCATATAAGTCTAATCTTGTTTGAAAACTCAACACTGTAAATTTATGAAGACTAAAAAAGATAGTTTTTCAAAAAGAAGTAAAGCTGGGTCCAAATTTATTTTTAAATTCCATTCCTTATAGGTATCAGACTTCATATTGTGCTTGTATTTCGATTTCCATTTGCAGTAATTGTATTTCTAGAGTTATTCGTTAGGAATAAATACATTTTAGACGTATTAAAAAGCGTTTTTGATCTTCATTAGAAACCTCGTCTTTATAAGTGTTTATATCCACTGCAGCTCTCGAATTTTTATGATCACGTCCTTATGTGTCTTTATGCCGGTGGACCTACCGGCTTAACCTAGCCTAACCTATATGTCTTTATATAGATCTGCGGGTTTATAGAGAGTGGGTAGACACATGAGCACCCCAAAATGACTTTCTTTAATTAGATATTTAATATTTTTCAAAAATTCGGTCGTTTTCTTATATCTTATTGTTAGCTGTGTAGTATTCGAGTAGACTTTTTTAACGTATCCACTTGTATTGAAATCATGACTTGAACAAGATCGATCGCTCTATTTAATAATTTCATAATTGATTCAAAGTTGCTTTTGGAACGACATTTGGAGGTTCTTTGAAAAAGTGCAAATTCGTTTATTTCTGAAAATTTCGTAGTGATTCTTTTAAGCAAAAGAAATAATTCGGCATTTTATGTAAAATTTATTTATCTGCAGTTCTTGAACGAATAGACTAGGATTCCTGTTTTCATAACTTTTAAATGCTTAAAAATTGCAAAGAAGAATAGCAATTTTGCAGTATTTTTTTGAAATTGATTCTTCGTAGACTGTAATGTCTGTTCTTAAATTTAAATGCTTAATCTTTCGAAACTGTAAATGTTAAATAAATTTCTTATTATAACAGCTACCCTAGCATTTTGTTACTTCTTCTTGAAAGAATTCGTACATAGTCGCTCTCTCTCTGCTGCTGCTCTAGGTATGAATGAAATATACGTCATAAAATATATGCTATAAAGTTCCTAAAATAAAACTGAAATCATTTATAATATATACAATAGTTCATTGAAAAAATTTAACTGAAAATATAAGCTAACTAGTGCTTGCACCTTTTGGGCTTATATTGCTGGTAGATCGCTCGCTGGCAGTCTTGTTTACTTCTTGAAGTAAGATATGTCCTTAAAAAGTAACATATATCTCAGATTATACAGCTAAGAATCGGTACAAAATTGCTTTAAAAAATGCAAATAATCAAAAGCAACGCTCTTGATATGTGTTTTATTTACCATATTATGTTGGCAATTAGTTTAAAAATTTATCGCAGCTACTTTTGAGCTGGCGTACTGTACTTTTTTTTTCATTTTTGCTAAGTGAAGAGTCTATGCTTTTGACAGCCTTATGATAACGTGGCAAATGCAGCGCTGTAGCTCAAAAAAAAAAGCAAGAAAAAAACGTAGCACGTTGCAAATTTTTTGCTGCTGGTTTGTACTTGCAGCTTTTTGTTGCTTTTAACTTTTGCCGCTGCCTTTTTACATCTAGACAGGGTTTCTCTGTCTATAACGAGTTGCTGCACAAAGCGCCTTTTAAGTTCGTTAAAGGTTCTTCTGCATATATCATATATATATATATTTTTATGTACTTGTACTTATTATCAGCTGCACCCCTATGCACGCATTACGTATACGCAATGTTGCACCGTGCTGGCATAAAGTCAAAGCATTACAGCAACTTTGCTTTTAGTAATTGTAAAACAATTTTTAAGGGTAGATATGTATATATTTTTTTACTAACTATATACTCGTAGATACATATATATGGAAAGTTACACTTATTATGCAATATTATTTATGCAACGGCATGCTAACGAGAAAAAGTTGTCCCTACATTTTTGCCACACAAAAAAATAAATAAAAATATTGCTGTAAAAAGCAACTATTCCGTAAACTTTAAATAGTCACTTGAGTGGCGGTACTGTACTCATATATTGCAACAAGCTTTAATTGAGTTTAAAGTTGTGTTAAATTGCGAAGAGAACAAAAAATAAACTTGTGGTATTTATATAATAATTAAAGTGAAATATAATTTATAAACAGCAATATTATGGTAATTGAAATGGGTTTTTGGTTTATAATTTGTTTCTAAAAGAGAAGATTTTGTTGCTGCAATATTATTTTGCAGCAGCTTTACCATTGGCTCTTTAATATGTTTTATTCTTGGGTATATTTAGTTCAAACGAAATTTTTATTGGTTTAAATTTCGAGTGCACTTTTGACACCTCTTTCGTAATGGCTAATTTTCTAAGATTTTTAATAGATATTTTTGGCAGAAACTGATTTTGAGCGAATTTTTGTATTAAAAAAATGTTGTTGCTTGGTCGCCTGAACTTAAGTAGGAGCCTCATATGGGTGTACTTGGAGCGTATCCTAAGAGTAGTGGCTCCTTTTACTTTTTCGTTCGTCCAATTCAGCTCATGCGAATGGTGTCATAATTAGAGCTTCTTTCAGAACTTCTCTGCGCTAGTAGAAACTATGTCCAGAAAAAAGCATTTAATGTATACGAAAAAACTATAATATAAAACTAATCCGTATTCCTATCCTGATGGGTGTATTTTTTATTTTTTTGACCTTTTTGTCCCATTCTAAAAGTTGGTGTTCCCCATGCTCATCATGAAAAAGTATATCGCTATTTGTATTAGACTTGATAAACGGTCATTTTCGATCGAATCGCAAAAAATCAAACTGCAGATGAGATCTAGACCAAGCCTGCCTCGTCAGTTCATTGCCTTAAAAAAATTAAAAATAAAATGCGCTAAAAATTTACAAATTCCTCAGTTAACGTTGTAAAGACGTTATCTTTCTGTACGTTCTAAACTTAATCGTCAAAAAATCAAATCCTTAACACTTTTAGGTAGAATATTTGCCAATAAAATTTATCACATAGTGGTAGCGATTTCGCCCTGCAGCAGTGGTGCATTTATATAGCTTCCCACTGCTATTTGTCTAGGAATAATCTCTTCGAACAACTATTAAAGCAGATATCTCTAGGTTTCGCGCGAGCAAAGATCACATTTAAAGATAAAATAAAAAACAAAAGTCCATTTGTTTTTCTACCTGAACCATTTTGCTGTAAATTTAAGTATTCGATTCAAAATAGGCTTTTTTCCAGAGGTAAAATAAAGTTCGCACAAAAGAATTCATACTTCTAAAATGTCTTGAAAATACATTTTCTTTTTAGTTTTGTGTCTTTTTGAAGAACTAGTCCTCGAAACTACTGCCAAATTATTGCAATTGATTAGCTCGAAACCATTTTTTTTTCCTCTTTTGTTCATGTGCCGACAGCATTGGACAACCCATTTCAGAAGTATTTGCCTGAAGCTTGGTTACAGTTCCTATTGCCACATACGGCAGTAGCAAATGCTTTTCATATGTCCCGGAATATGATTCTTCATGCTTTCTTAATGTTGGTAGCTGGTTTAACTTAAAGTTTGTGTAGAGCTCCATAGAAAAGCCTTGGGGCAGAGTATATGTCGCCTATTCAATTTTACTATATATCTTGATATATATATATCAGCAGCAAACGGTACATGATTCCTAACCGAAATTAAAAAATATGCCTATTATGAGATTATTATAAATTCGTATTTTTGCTTAGAACAATAGCCAACATAGATTCTTATGTATTTTCTTCGTGTGCTGATTGTATTGGACAACCCATTTAACAATTATTAGCAAACTCTGCCTAAAAGTATGTAGATAACTGAAACTTAGTTATGGTTTCCATTGAAATATACGGAATGCTATTCATAGCTACCGGAATAAGCAACTTACTGCATTCTTAATTTTAGTATTTGCTTTAACTTTTCAAAGTTTCTGTAGGTTTTCATACAAAGATCATGGGTATACCCAATTTACTATCGAGATTTTACTGCTAGATTCTTCTAATTCTAAGCATAAAAAGCCCACGCGACATACGCTTCCCAATATACAATAGGATACAGTATATGATGTAACAGATTTTTTGGCTTAGAAGCGGAACTGATCTCGCAAAACCTCATTGTTTCTATCTCCGTCAATCCGAAATTCGCCTTTTCAGCAATATGAAAACCAATTTTTCTTTATTATGAGCAAGTTAAATTTCATCTATTGTTCGACAGCTTCCATGACTGCGGCAAATATTCCATTTCCACCTTGAGCTACCACACAACTAAATTAAACTACGAAACCTTTTTGGCTAGAAACTACAACTTTTGAATAAAACCATTTCAATACCCCCAGTCATTTCCATAAATTTTCCATTTATCCTTTGCACACTCTCTATGCATAACTCATACTTTATTAGTTTTGACAGTTTTCACAGACTGTTGTTGTTGTTGTGGAACTGTCTGAAAATGCGTTTGTTTTAACAATTTTCAAATGGCAATTAGACAAAAGTATTTATTTGAATGCCGCCGTCAAATGCAATATCCGCTGAAAGTGGGAAAGAACGCCCCGGTCTCTGCCATCATCCGTCCAATGAAAAGCAATAACAAATGGCATAAGAATCAGTGCAGAGTTGTTGGTGTCGTTGTTGTTGTTGTTGTGGTTGTTCGCTGTGGCTACAACTGCTGCGTCTGCTGCTGCTGCGACAATGGCAACAATGTCACCGCTCAAGTGTCAAACAAAGAGAACGACAACGAAGGATGACAAACAATAACAACAAGCCTACCAAAAAAAAAATAAAAAAGAAAAGAAAACCAAAATAAAAGTGCTACCAATGCAAACTATTCAAGCAACTAAAATAACAATAACAACAACTAACAAGTGGGTGGAATAAAGTTAAGATGTAGCGACTAGTGAATACACTTTATGCAGTACTAATATATTTGTTGATGCGTCTTGAAACAAACGCTTTCTCAGCTCAGTTTTTGATGCCGTATGATCGTATTCCTTTGTGGGTTGAACATTGCTTCTATTACAATTGAGTATTTTAAATATTATTCAAAATTATTATTAAACAATTACTTTCAATAGCAACACTATAGATTGTTAAGTGTGACAGTACATTAAATTCTCCTGATATTATTCAAGTTACGTTTCAGCCGGAAAAATTCTACAAATTATAACATGAATATGCAAGATGAACATATTTTATTGAGTAACTAAGAATCATAAAAATATGACGCGCTACAGCGAGTTCGGCATAATCCTACTGATCGGCGACTGCCCTACTAGTAGTTCCATTTAAGAACATTTACAGTGTTCAATTCCCCGTTTCTTTACTTCATTCGTCTGAAAATTATAGTAATGCTTTCCTGCTAAAATATCTTAGAAATACATCTTAAGATAAGCAAAAATTACATTTTAATTAAATTGTTCTGTAGTATAAATTGTATAATCTCTTCCACTCGTGTTAAAATTCTACCATCACTATTATATAGGGTGCGCCATTTCTTATGTCGGTATTTCAATATTGAACAACTTAAACATTTGACCACGGATTGATTTGACTTTACATATTTTGGAGAGATCAATTCAGCACACTGTATACCATGTATCACTTCACAGCGCGCCGAAATAGTTCATTTATAGATCAAAGTTATCTTAACTCAACGTGCAAACCGTTGAAAATATCATGGCGACATTGACAGGAATGGCCATCTAGATTTACGGATTTGACCGCTCCGGATTTCTTTTTGTGGGATAAAAGCCCGCACCCTGTATAATAAGACATGGCATTCTTATCTCAAAAATGTCAGATAACCTAGTGGCTGAGAAATCGTTGCCTGCATATTGTTGGCAATTGGTTTTATGGCAATCTTTCTCAATTCGCGCATGTTTGAAACTGACTTTTTAAATTTTAAAAACAGATTTTCAGTTTTAGTATCACTTAAAATGGCGTTGGCTGAAAATGAATTAGGAATTTATCAAAATTGTTTGAGATGCAAAAAAATGACATCATCTAGTCGCTCATTAATCCAAAAAATAGCCCTGTATTTGTTCTTTTTGAATTGTAGAGGGCTATTTTTTCTGAATTTAATTTGATTTTTAAAAATTGAAAATTTTAATTGTAGCGAGCTATTTTTTCTGAACTTAATTTGATATTCAAAAAACTCTATAAATAATCGATGTTAATTAATTTTTAAAGATAATTTTACATTAAAGTTGCCAACGTTGTCCATACTCTCTCCACCATTTGAATGGGTATCTGACAAATAATATTTAAATAATATTTGCTTGACACTATAGACATAATCTAGCCCCACAAAAAATAGCCTAGGGACGTTATATCTCAAGCTCTACGCGATTGACGGGTTTTAAACATGAAATAAACCGAACTCCTCACTTCTTAACCAAGGTTTTCTTTCACGTGCCGTGCGGGTACTTGTAGAAACCACATGGTAGTCAAGCCGAGCTCTTCGATTTTGCACAAAACATAGTTTGAGATAAGCATTATAAGGTAGTGCTTGCAATTCACAATAACGTTTTCGCGATCTTCGAATGTGAAATAGTACGGTCCAATGATATAGCCGGATCATAATCATATTCATTTAATATGAATGGAAGGAAGTCTTCAAAAAGTAGATTTATCCACTCATCTCCTTTTGTAGGTTAGGCAAAATTTTGTGTTTTTTTTTATTGTTTTTAAAGATAATTGCAATTCAGTATTATGAATCTATTGAATCTTTGAAAGTTAATCAACTGTTTGAAGAGCCTCTTCGTTGGGTTTATTGACATAACATAATGGAAATTGCAACCACAAGAAACTATAAATATTCAGCACAATTATTAATAGCGAGCCAAATGTCACTTGTGGCCAAACAAAAATGTCAAACTGTCAAATTTGTCAGTGCTGCCCATCAGCTGGCATATGAAAATGTCAAAATAACAGCCAATAGATGGCGTAGCACGAATCAGAGCTAATGGTTGTTACTTATAAGCTGCATTTTTGGCGTTTTCGGGAACCTTATAATACTTCCAACTGCAGTGTATGAGAAAGAGCAGCAAAGAAAAAAACTTAATTTTCAAGCTTTAATTTTCTGTATTTTCTAAAACGAAAATTGTTGCTCCGAAAGAAAACTACTTATCACAGCAGCAGAAGAAAATTACGCGAAACTATAAAACATACAAATTAAAATTAAGCGAGGGAAGAGCGTGAGAGTAGAAGAGGAAAAGATAGAGAACGAGAGAGTGAGCGAAAAAAATTAAATGACGAAAAGTAGAAAGAAAACTAAAATGAAAATGCAAACTGTAGATTTTGCTCAGAGCTGTTTTTCCACCGGTACATAAAGAGCAAAAGCGTAAAAAATTTTCTTGTTTTCCATACTCACACACACACACACTCACAAAGTGAACGGCACTTTTTATTGTTGTTTTTGTTGCGGCGCGGCGGGTATTCAGCGCTAGGAAAAACTTTTTAATGTTTTTCTTTATTTCCTTGAGAGAGCATATGGCTCATTGCATGGCATTTGTGGGTGTAAATGTGTTGTGTATGTGAGAGTGTGAGTGGTGTGCATCTATGTGTGTGTGCGCTGTATCTGTGTGTGTTGTATCTGTGTGTGCTGCGCCTGTGTGCGTGTTTATGTTGCTCAACTTTTATGTTCGCCAAGGAAATGCTTGACATGTCTTGTTCCTTTCATTTGTTTGCTTATTTTATTTCAACTTTTTTTGTGCAACTTGCTTTTGGCATTAAGCAAAAACATAAAAAATTAAAATGTGTTCAAAATTTCCTAAAAATATATGCATCATTTTTTGTTTCATTTTAATTTTCTTGTTTTAACATAATATTAATTATTTACTTTATGGTTGCATTACTTTTTGCATACATTAACAGGTCCGTTTCGCTCTTCATTTTGTGGGCTTTTACGATAATGAGTGTTTACGTTGTTTACAGCAAATAAATTTTTAAGAAAACATAAAAAAATTTGTTATCTTGAAATTGGCTGGAAAGGAAATAATATATAATTTAAATTCGGATTTATAACTAGATTTAAGCCAAATTATACACAAACTATTGCATCAACATATTTAATTCTTAAAATAACTTCGTTTCTAACTTGATATCAAGTGAAACCTGATTTTGTTAAAATTATATATCTTGTAATCAGTTAAAATAAGGCCAAGTTTGGCATAATATTGCCGAAATTCGTTAAATAATTGAAAAATTTTTAAAAACATCATAGAACTTGATGAATTTCAAATTGTAAAGATATAAAATGGTCTTCGCTTCAAAGGCGGTGCATGGAGATAACTCTATTAATAGCTGTTCGAAGAGGTAGGGACCTAAATTTATAGCCGCATCCGAACGGCGGTGTCTTTAATTAATTGAGATTTTCCAAGGTAATCAAGGTCTTTTAATTTGCTAGCTTAGCCAGTGCTGCAGAACCAGCCACTTTCGGGTTCAGAGGCGAGTACGCCGGCGATGTCACAGTTAACTTTGTTTTTGCAACTACTCAATATTTCAGTTAGTTCTACGTGGTTTTCTGATTCTACTTCTACTAAAAGTCCAATAACTCTTAAGAGTTTTCAATTTGTTTCCAAAAAATTTGTTAACCCGGACACCTTATTGCAATTCGTTGGAGCTATTTTTCAAAATCAACATCGAACAAATGATTCCATTTCTGGGAAATACAAAAACCGGCTCTTTTTTTGGCGTTTTCCTCGGGCAATATAGCTGTCATTTCAGCTCGCATGTTGTCTTTTAGCTCTTCTATGGTCTTCGGCTTCTTGGCATATACTCTGCTCTGCAAAAATCCCCACAAAAAGAAATCTAGCAGTGTCTACTCTGGGCATCTTGGCGGGCAGTCTATATCAGTGTTGAACACAATATGTCCCGGGATAATAGTTGATTGTTGCAGCATGTAGCGCCAGCTTATCGGAACCAAACATTTTCCAGGCCTTTTTCACGCAAAGTGCGCCAACATCCGTATATATTGATCGCCGTTGATAATCTTACCAGGTCTGAAGAAGAAACACCAGACCAAAAAGTCACATTCTAACGCGGGCGTGAATTTTAAGGTTTTTTGGGATCTGCTACAGACCCGTAATCAAAAAAATTGTATGCTGAAGTACAGTGTCGCCTCTGGGTGCAGCACGGCCACGATGTTTTCGACAAATCGTTCGCTGAGTTAGCACAACTGAACGATAATTTTTATTTTAAAGCGACACTATTTCGGCGCGTTCTTGAGGTATATAGCGATACATAGTAAAAATTGTGCTTGATCAAACTTTACTAAACCGTAAAGGTAAAGCCAATCGGTTGAAAATTGTCAAAATTATTCGACCTTTCTATTGAGCCGAAAATTGTAGTAATTTCAATGTAGAATTGATTTAAGAAGAATTGTTGCCTTTTCCTTAAATTTAAAATGATGTCTTGAAGACTTAATTGTGTTGAATATTAAAGTTAACATGTTTCACTTATATCAAGACAGTTTGGGTTTTGAAAAGCAATCCCAACTGTTTGCATTATTACATCTATTAAAATTTATTTTCATTCTTTCATATTTTTGTGTTTCGAATTTCATTACTCAGTCTCTTCTATAGAGAGTGTGTACCCTAAGGGTATTCCAATTTCATTATTCTTAAACGCTTCTGCATAAATGACTTAATTATTCATCAATTAAAAAGTTAAGAGGGAGAGACATGATATGCAGGAAAATTATATAATTGCGTTAGTTTTGTAAAAAAAAAGCTTGAGAGTAATTGAAGCCCAAGGTTGATATGAGTCTATAAGTGCAAAAACCAGTTTACATTAAAGTTCTTCTAAGATACTTCTAAATAAACAAATTTAATTTTTTATTAGTGAAATTTAAGTTAAAAACAATTGAGTGGTATATGACTTAAATATTGGGAAAATATGAAAAACTTATTAACGTTTCGAAACAAAACGTGTTTCAAAAATATTTCGGTAATTCTAAAATTCATGCAATATCAGTTTAAAAATTAGCAGTTAAATACTTGAAATCGTTTGAGTGAAATTCAGAACCTCAATGTTACTCATTTTTATCTCGTTTTTTTCGTTCTTTTTTTTCTGACAACTCATTGCACCCTTGAACCCGCCTTGGCCTTTTTTGTTTGCATTTCTGTCTGGTTTTCTCATTTTTTGCTTGTCCCGCGTTTGATTAATTAAAAAAAATTGCACAAACACGAGAAATCATAATAAATTGTATGATTTATTTAGCGAAAAAAATATCTACTACATGTTTGCTGTGGTCAGGGGCGGATTTTTGGGGGGAATAAAAAACATTTTTGGGGCGCATAAATTTTACTTAAAATATAACATTGTCTGCAATGGCTTATGTAGCATGTTGGAAACATTTTAAGGCAACACATAACTCTTGGTGCACCCACAACCATCCCATGACCATGCCAGTGGATCCAACCCCTGGTTGCGGTCATTGTTAATTTGCTAAATGTCGTTTGCAAACTACTTTTGACACATTCTCGTAGAAAATACATTGTGTGTTGGTTCTTTTGACCTGTTGACATGGCAAATTGATTGTCGTTAAGCTTGGATTCGGTGTGACAACACTTTTATTGTTCCTTTGTGCAAAAAGTTTGAAGTTTTCGCATATTGAAACGATTTGAAGCAGTTTAATTTTTAATAGTTTGGGCTTTCAATAAAAGTTTTTAATTAAATTTTTAAACAATTACTTAAGCTAGAATGATGATATTAGGTATGAGTTAAAGTTGTTTTTTACTAAGTTTTAAAATTTAAGCAGACGGATCTTCATAATGACATTTGAATAATCTCGAAAAGCAAGACCAAGTGGAGGAGGACCTATCTGCACTTGGAG
This sequence comes from Chymomyza procnemis, assembly GCA_035046065.1. NCBI lineage: Eukaryota > Metazoa > Arthropoda > Insecta > Diptera > Drosophilidae > Chymomyza > Chymomyza procnemis. Next base: position 6,014,120 of record JAWNOJ010000026.1, read on the forward strand.
TAGCCAGCTAGAGAAGGAGCGCGCAAAGCAGGGATGCCTTGCGAAATATTGCGAGGTCGGCTGTAAACCGATAACGATGGCGAATTTAAGTAATTTCGAGAAGTATTTAGCCTAAAGTCTGTACAAGCCCAAAAAGTTTTAGAACGACTGGATATCTTACAGAAATTAATGATTTTTTCTTGCTGCAAACAATCCTTATTTCGAGAATCTTTTTGGCTAAACAGCCGAAGACATTGATTTTCTACGAAAAACTTAAAAACATATTTTATGAGAAAAATAAAGTTAAAATAAGTTTTACCTAGTTCTTCGGCCTGCTCATAGTCAGGAGTTTGCAAAAATAACGATCTTGAAATTAGAAGGCGCTTTAGAACGGCAGTAAGTCTTATAGAAATAATAGTTTTCTCATTAATGCAAACTAATCTTTTCGGGAAGCCATTGAAATTCTATGAATAATTAAAAAGTTTTTCTGTAACAAAATTAAAGTAAAGATATGTTTTTAGCCGTTTTTCTGGCCAGCTTTAAAACAGGGGTTTCGAAAAAAAACAATCTTGAAATTGCAAGTCGTTCATATAATTCTTCGGAGATCTTGCTTCAAAGCTCTAAATCCAAACGTATAGCCATTATTTCCTGCTTTTATAATATTGCTCAAAGTGCCTTGGTAGCGCGTACTAGTAGCGCAATCGCCTCCAAATCGGGAAGTCGGTGGTTTGATTCGACCTTGCAGCACAGTTGCATGTGTCTAGCACTAGCATAGCTAGCAAATGGACACTATTCACCTAAGAAAATCTCTATAAATTAAGAGGCCACCGCTTGGACTCGCCTATGAACTGTAGGTTCCTTCGAACAGCTTTAGAGATATCTCAAGGCTCAGTCTTTGAAGCTATGAGCATAGTCAAAGCGAATAAAATAGTTTATTCTTTATATGTGTTCAATATTTTTTAGTTCTATATTGGATTACAGATTAACTCAGCTCGTGAATTCGGTTTAAAGGTTTCTATTTAGATGTTTTATATTTCAGCCAATCTGAAGTTTTTCAACCACAATTAGAAATACGCAAAGGTCTATGATGCTCCAACAAGTTTTCAAATATACAAGGCATTTTGGCAGTATTATTTTTGGAAAAATTATTGATACAAAATCAATTCTACAAACAGTTGAATCTTAAAAGCCAAAAAATCGAAATACTTCTTACAACAAAACTTTAAAATAAAATTAAGAATTTTAGATAAATTTACAGATTACTCCACCTACCAATATTTATTTGTTGTATATTGTATTTCGATTAGTAAAAATTAAAGTCAAGCAACATATATTTCAGTAACGCTTGAGAAAATATTTAATAAATTTTTTAAAAAGTAATATAATCTTCTTAGTGGTCTAATTTAATTTTATGAGTCCTAAATCAATATTCAAATTCAACCGCAACTTTGGAATTTTTCTGTCCCCATTTTAAGATGTCGCAATTGCAAAATTTTTCGAAAAGTAATATACAAAAAAAAAAGAAATAGAGAAGCTATTAGATGTTGTATGAGATTCTATTCAATGCCCAATATTCGTGTTCAAGTTACGCTTAGCCATTATGTTTGTGGCTGGAGCAGAATTGTTACCAATATTTGGAAAATACATTGTAGGATTTATCCTAATTTTTTTATTGCTCTTTTGCGCTTATTAAAACACTTCCGTTTTTTAGACTTTTTATTAAAATTCAACCAAAAATTCTGCCGCAGCCTCTACAGCCTGTACAGAACTTTTTCAGGAAAATTCACAATGCCATTCTTCCTGTATCATTTTACGTCTTCCCAAACAAAGCACAAAGACATGGAGTATTTTGCGTTGTGTATCAGATTATGCCCAACCTTTATCCAACAATTCTTAAGAATTTGCAGAAATTCTGCATAATAGAATAAATTCCCATATTTCATATTTTATGAGCATTTTAAAATATTTTGGAAAACAATTTATTTGTATTGCGCCATTCTCCACGGTACTGTTCGCTTGGCCTGGCCTATGTCATAATTCAATTTTATTATCTAGACAATTTAATTTTGAGTGTCGCAAGATTAAATTTAATAAACTATTACGAGGTAGCCTTAGGCGCTTTTTGCGCAGTTTTCTGCGCTTTGGCCTAGAATTTGGCTGGAACGTCATTTTGTCGTCTTGGGAATGGCTAGCTGGTCTGGCCCACTCATAATCTTTTTAAGTTACTGCCAATGAGAGAATAGTTTCAATTATTGAGGTGTACAGCTGCACACGGTAACTCGATGTAGATGATGATATATGGGTTCACCCTGCTTGACATTTTATATACTCTTTTTGGGGGTTATCGTAGTATAATGAACAAAATTCACGCATCAGTCGAGGTATACGAATTAAGTTTTATTTTTCTCGTTATAATTTAATGTTTCTTAATTTTTAAATTAACAAACAGCTAGGTCAATTGAAATTGATAATAATAATGAATTATTAATATCTGTTTATCGTCTTCAGTATCGATCTGTTGCAAAAGTTGCTTCTCTTTATGTCATTCAAAAAGCAGTTCCGAAGTGAAATTTCGCGTTGTGACATCTGTCGTCTTCTTCTATATGTATTACATCCAATTCCATTGCTTTTAATTAAATTCGTGAATGTTTTTTAAATTTATAAATATCATGATAATAGTGATCCTATAGTTTATAGAAAATACGAAGAATTAATTTTACATTCTCGGTAAACTCGCTGAGTTTCCCTTGCATTTAATTTCATTTTTGTTTTAATTTTTTGGAACAATTTATTTTAAATCGTTTCCGAGCAGTCGAAATTTAAGTTGCCTAGGTACTTCAACCGCCCAACAAATTGATTATAAAGGGTAAAATCTGGGCGTTTAGATTTAAGATTCTGAAGATTTTGACCAAATTTTAAAATGCAAAAAACATTTTTTTCAATTATTCCAGCAAACGCTTAAAATTGTTTTAATTATAAAACTTTAAATTCGAGATTAGATTTTCGTTAACATTTTTTTTGTATGGCTTAATTTCAAAATTCAATCTAGATAATTATTTTGCTACTCGCCTTTTAGGAGTTTACCTATTAATGTTGAGCAAGCCTTAAGATTAATTATTCCGATTTTTCTATGTTAATAATTTAGTGGTATAACTAAGTCCAGTTGACCTAAAAATAAAACAATTCTAAAGTAAAGAAATATTTCATTATAATGAGGAAAATATATAACAATGATAAGAATGCCTAGCCTGATGATTGGATTTTATATAGATATGCAGCGTCTCACTTATGGGGCTGGATGGGAATTTATATTTCCAATATAAAAGAGGAACACAGGAAGTAATTTAAAAGTTGAAACATTTCCTAACAAAAACAAACTAAAAGATCGCCGTTGAACAAGTTGGGATTTCATGTGAATATGTGATTGGTTAAAGATGTTCGATTTGGCGAATCAAGATTAGTTAAGATAGAGAAACAGTTGAATTGCATAGACTGTTCGTAAAAATTTGCGAGTTTCTCGGAATGGAATGACAAAAGAAATTTTGTTAAGAAGTGCATTAGGGTCAATGAACCTGAATAAGAGCTTATACAAAAAATGCAGGCCTTGGCATATTCTACGATCATTAAGGAAAGGAAATGCGGTGCAGGTGCATGGATTGTCATTGCTCCAAGGTGCTCGATTTGGCGAATCAAGATTAGTTAAGATAGAGAAGCAGTTGAATTGAATAGACCTTTTATAAGATAGGAAAAGGTGAAGATTATAATAATTTGCGTATTAAGCACGAAAAGAATTGTGCAATCCGTAATTGGATCTACAGAATGGCAGTGTTAGAGCTGGAAAATTGCTCTGGATGGAGTGACGAAAGAAAATTTACGTTTGCTTCAGTGAACCTGCTTAGGAGCAGAAGCGAATCAAATTTTTTGGGGCAAAATCTAACGAATTTTTTATAGATGTCAGAGCGTCATACCTACTAGTTAAATAACAGGCTTCGCTCCCCGATCGCCTTGCTCACCAATCCCCACCTATCCTACGATCGCTCTTTGTTCATATCCGCTACATGCAATTATTCTATTTTTTCCCCTGCTTTATACATTCCTAACCTAATAATCCTAATCCACTTCTGCTTTTTGAATTTTATATTTTCGTACGAATCCAACGCACGCTTCCTCTTTTTGTCAAATTGTTCTCCCTTCAAGTGTCTAACTCTATAATTTTTACGTTTTTTCAAAAGTTGATTATTGTCTAAATATTGCACGCGAGAATTTCCTTTTATCATTTTCTTTCTGTCAATTGGCATTTTCTCTCGATTTTTAATTTTTCGTATACTTGCCTTTTCGCGAATTCGAACTTTTCGTTATTCTTCCGAAATATTTAACTTTTTTCAACTATATCCTATAGATAAAACGTGAACGACGTCCAAAAACTTTTGGGTGGGATATCATTTACTTAACTTGTCTTATAGGTGTTACCTTGTTTATTTTTGCAAAGTTTTCAATAAACTCAAGCACAATAGGGATTAAGCTGTAAGTTCCCCGCATTTCGAGATTAAAAACTGATTTTCTTTCATGAAAATTTAACTTGTTCGCTGTTCAAGAGAAAATTTTTTGCAAGATTGCTTATATCTGGTTCGACAACAAATTTAAATGATTAATGTGTCTGCCGATGATTGATTGTAGTTCGATTTTAATATTTTACATATGTTTTCATGCATAAAATTTGCATTTTAAATTGATAGCCTTTGTTCTTTTTGGAAAAACAAGCATTAAAAAAATATTGTTTAAAATCGAATGCATTAATTTTTCTGTTTATATTCGTTCGCTTAAAATTATGGTCATTTAATTTATGTTCAATTTACACAATTGATTCATTTTATACAACAAAAAAAATTTGCATAAAACTTTTGCATTTCAATTGTTTTTGTTTTGTCATAAATTGTACACAAAAATGTCTTTACAGTTCAACACCAATTCAATTATTTTAATTTATATATATTTTATTATTGGATTTATTTATTTCACACCCACAAATGCAGGCAGCTAGCAATATTTATATATTTTTTATGTGTCGAAACGAACGAAATGTTCTCTAGGCATAATACATAAGCTGCTATATATACTTTATATCACATATACTATATCATAATGGCACATCTAGCTATATATCTATAGAACTATCTATCTATAAATGTAGTTTATGCTGTGGTCCATTTATTAATTTATACGATTATGGCATATTTTTCGCATCAAAAATATGAGCAAACTTTAGGAGATCAGTGTGCAAATATTTTATGTTTAAATCCAGGACGGAGTCTGGTTGGGGTCGTAGTATTGTAGCTGCTCCCAATGGCTGCTCATAAAAATCACATAAAGTATTGCTAGCAAATATTTTGTTATGGTCGAGTGGATTCGGCCAGAAGCAGGAACCCAAACTTATCATAAATACATCAGTAAATGTCGCGTGCAACTTGACCCAGAAAAACATTTCATTTACATATTTTAATATATAAGGCAGTACACTGAGCGAAATGTGCTCTTTGTGTAAACTAATTTGAAAAAATCAAAAAACAAAATTCCTGTTTTTTTGTGATTCCCAAGCCAATCTGTTTAGAAATTTGTTAAAGAAAAAAATTCAATTCTAAACTTTAGTTATAATTATAGATTTTTTATATTTAGGAACAAAAATTTTGCCTATAAAAAATATTAATTTTTTAATTAATGTACTAAAAGTACACTGAGAAAAATAAAGCAGTGTATAATTAAAGTAGTAATTTGTAGTTTTGCACGGCCAAAATGAACAAAAATATTGTCTATAATGATGTTTAATAGTATAAAATTTAATTTTTTAATTAATGAACTTTTTTCGTATTTCCAAGACTGTATACAAAAATTGTTACATCAGCTTAAAAAATTACGAATTTTTATTAAAAAAAAAATTAACTATTTTATACTCAAAAGATAACATAAACGTAAATATATAATAAACCTTCCCTATATACTATTTTCTTTCGAATAAAATTTTATCTACAAAAGTTGACTATAGGGTTCTTTCCCTATAGACATTGTACAGTTGCCAAAATTAGACTGTAAATTACGATTTATTTTTTACTCCTTTCGAAACTGAAGAATATAGTTAATGATTTCCAACCATTTCGAAAGATTTCATTTACAAACGAAAAAAAAAAAATTTATTCATTTCACATTTAAAATATTATTGTGAATGCATTAATTATTTATTTATAAATTTAGAACAATACGGAAAAAGTATCTTTTTTAAACAATAAATGTTTTCAATGTATTATATAATACTATTATATATTATTATAATGTATTATATAATAATGTGACATATTTTTTAACTTATTTAAGTTGTAAGCTTTTTTATTTTTGAAATTATATTGCAAAACCAAAAAAAAAACATTTTAATGTTTATAACTTTTTTGCATTAAATTTTTAAACTATAATCTTATTAATTTTGTTTTTTTTATCGAGTATTTGCGACTTTAATTTCTTTTAAATAAAAAACTACTTTTAAAATATAATTGCAAACCGAGAAAAACTTTTTCAAACTAAATTTTTTATATTTACAAAATAATAGTTCAATGTGAGTGATTGGCACAAAGGCAAATAGTTTTTTTAAATTATTTAAAATTATATCTGGGTGCTAAATTAAATATTTTAAAATTTTTAATCAAAAATTTTTTTACTAAAAAGTGATATTTTTACAATTATTTTTTTTTTTTAAATAAGTCTGGTTTTTTAAACCAACAACCAATTTCTATGTAGAAATTATGTTTTTTTTTCAAAGATTCTTTTTCCTTTTTGTTGTTTTTTTGCCGAAAAGCACAAAAAACTTACAAAACGACGAAAAAGCAAGCATTGATATATCAACAACTTAATAAAATATCCCAAAATTTTATTTCTAATTTGATGTTAAATTTTTTTAATTTATTTTTTTAAATCTGTAATACTAATTCGCCATTTTTTGTTCAAAACCAACTGCACCTTTTCGCTCAGTGTATTGTGTAGAAATTTTCTTGTGCTTACATAGAAAAACAATGAGATTATTTTCCCTTTTTATTTTTTTTCTTTTTTTCGCCGAGAAGCAGAAAAAATTCCAAAATGACGGAAAAGCAAGCAGAGATATTTCAACAGCTTTTAGCCGGCCGGTTCTGGCCATGTCAAAGCGGTTTTGGCCGTACGTCTCTCTAGTGTTTATCGGCTGCCAGTTCCTTTGGCTATATAGTACATCTCTCGGCACGTAGTTAGTTGTTTCACTAGCTGCTCAATGACATGTGCTATCTGTGTGCCAAAAAAGAGATTACCAACACACACACACACACACGCTGCTGGACGTTGCGATGTTATTGTATCTTGCAGATACAAAATGAATTGCTTTAACTGAAAATGAATTTGAGCATTTTGGTTGTTGTTTATTTATTGTGAAGGGGAAAAAACCGAAACAGACAGAGTTCAGCGCACTTTTTAAAATGTTCAATGCACTGCTTCAAAAATGTTTATATGCGCCACATGTGTGTGTGCGTGTGTATCTGTGTGATGGGCAGATGCTCAAGATATCAGATACTTTGCTTGTCCGTCTTGGTACGTAATACAATTGCGTGTAAAGATTAATTTCTTTATTCCTGTTGAGCACGCGCGCGCTCATTTTTAATGCATGCCCAGATTGTATACCATATATTTGAAGGGGGGAGGAGGAAGAGAGGCCATATGTGTCTGTAGCTGTAGCTGTATCTGTTTCTTAAAGATACAATTTATGTGCTACGGCTGCGGGGCACCCTGTGTTGGTTTGTTTCGTACTTCATTGCGTTTTTTTGGCTGCACATGACTCTCGTCGCACTCTTTGAGTTCTGCGAACTTCTTATTTATTCGCACGTCTGTCGTCTCGGTCGTTTGTTGTAGTTTTGTGTGCGTATCTTGATTTTGCTTTTGCTTAGAAGGATTCTTCTCGACTTTTGCGCACACTTGCTTTGCTTTGTATTTCCCATTATTTTTTTTGCCCGTCGAGTTTCTCGTGTGGTTACACTTTAATTTACTATCTATCAAGTGCACATTTATAATTGGAACATTTCCAACTCTTCTTTGGCCTCACTCATTGTTTTCCAACACTGACACACTCACATTTGCTTTATCTCTTTTCGTTTTGCCCTTTTGCTTAGTGGCTTTTTTAGCTTAATTGATACTTCGTCCTTGCACATGTATCTCTCCAATCTTATTGTATTGCATCATTTGATAAAGCTGCTTGTGGTTGCAATTAGGGATGTGAAGCAACTCTATCGGCAACTAAGCACGAATTAGCGTTGTTGCATTGAAGCGACAGTGGCACTACTTGAGTTAGATATTTTAAAGTTTTTGAGTATTGCGAAATTAAGCAGGATAAATCTATATATCCTTTAGTAAACATTATTATATTTGCATGAAATTGAAGACATTACTTACCTTAGTTATAATGATCCGATTTAGGTGAAATATGCGTCATTTTGTTTGATAACTTCTTGCCATTTTAAAGTAAATTGCATCTGTGCCTTCCTCATAGGAGCCTTCGTTTCTATTGGAAAAATTTTAAGACAGTGGATTTTGGCCAATTTGGACTATATGGTAAATGCATAAGAACCTCCCTAACAAGCTGCCGGAGCTTCTGGCGAGTCACTATCGATGTGCTTGTTGTTGTCCAGATGGAACACAGTTCCTTTTCTATTAGCCAGAGCTGACCGCTTCTGAGCAATTGCTTTCTTCACACAGAAACTGAATTTATGGATGGATATCTATGGAATCGGTCCGTGAGTTATTTTTGCGTTAATTCGTATAGCACCCATACATCGAACTTCCTTTCGTACCCATCCTTATTTAAATAGTTCCCAATAGTTTTTTGTGCAATCTTTAGCTCTTGGGCCATCGAAACAGTGCTTACCGTCGGACTCGACCATTTTCATAATTTTTTCGATATTTTAAACAATTAAACCTTGTAGTGCGTGGTGCGTCTTTGATATCGACACTACCGGAATGGTATCGAGAAAACCAAAATTGTGTGCGATTGGCTATTACAGTATCAGGACCATAGAAACTTTTAAAATTTTCAGCCAGCTGGCTTGCTTTTTCGCTTTATGTCGTATTATCTCTTGTTTAACACAACTAAATCAACCAATTACCAAACTGTCCGATAAGCTTTTTTAGTACGAAGTGTCAGCTTTCTTTCGAAACTCGCTCGGAATTATTGAAACCGAGTTACAGATTCTATCTATTGAAAAAATAATGCAATTTCCTTTTGCTATACCCAACATTGCAAAGTCTAGAGAAAATTAGCTTGACTTTGAAATATTACTTCTAGATAATAGCGGATTATGTTAAAGTATCAAATTGGAGCAGATGTTGAAAGGATCTTAGTCAAATGTGCTCGCAGAGGCAAGCCAAGATTGCGATTTCAAAATAAAGGATACAAAGCTATTGCAATTGAAACATTAGATATTGAAAGCATCATGTTGAGCAAAGTTAAGCTATTAGGCATGGTTTAATTATTCAAGGTAACGACAGCTGAAAAACGAACGATATGTATGAATTTTATACTAAAAAGAATGGCATCGATTTTTTAATACGTCTACGGCTTGCGGCTCAGTTCCCAATCCAAACAGCTGTATACCATTTTAAATAAGCTAGACACAAGTACTTCTTGAATTCAAGAAAATAAATTCTTCAATTTGTGCTGTCGTATTTTTGTAAAAATTTTTAAAAACCGTCACATTATTATAATTATAATTGATCTTAATCCAAAAACATCTAATAAGACATATGTCACGCGAACAATTTCTAGAAATTAACAAGCTTTTTATACTACATGTCACTGAGACTTGAATCTAGAGCACGTCAAGAAAGTACCATTGGACAGATCAAACGAAAAATTTACCGTCCCGGATTTTAGCGAAAAAGTAACAGAACTTTCGTGCCTTTAGCCAAAAATGATCTCAGTAGAAAATTAGTTCTGATTCCTTTTTTTTCAAATTCACTTCTTAAGCAGAATAGAGTACGGTTTCTAGATGAAAAAGTTTTCTTTAAAACATCCCAAGCGCGGACAGTTTCTTGAAGTTAATAAGCTTTTAACTTTATGTATCGCTAAGTTTTAAAACTAGAGCACTTCAAGAAATTGCCATAAAAACAAGAAGAGAAAACGATTAATTTGTAGTTTCGTGTTTCTAAAAAAAAAATATCCCCATAAACGGAAGACTAAAATTTCCAAAAATGGAGAAGACTACTATTTAGCGCCTACCAATTCCTTGCTATTATTTAACTTGTTGAAGAAATAAGACTTCTTATCTTAATGTCATCTGTCAAATCGAGCGTATCCAAACTAAAAAAGATACTTTTTCAAACAATACAAAAAAATAAAACCAAAACCAAATTCCGGATTCAACAATTCTGCAAACCCAGAAAAATGTATCTTTCGAACTTTATGTTGTGATATACAATCAGTATATATATTTTCTGTGCGCAAATAAATGTTGCATAGCTGTCAAGCCAGCCAGTGTCACGTGTAGCAAAAAACTGTCACTCAATCGTATCTAACTGCACATGACACGGAGTCCAATCTATCTTATTGAGAGAAATCCATAACAAAAAAACAAAAAAAAATATGTAGAAGCAACCTCAGGGTACTCTGACTTGCATCAAAATGTCATTTGTTGGTCATAACTGTCAGAGACAAACGGAGACTCGTTTCGTGTTTCAGTATCTTTTAGTTGCGGCCCCCATACTGATAGATTAGTTCCTGAATTGGCGGCGCACTCGGAATGACAATACAATAAGAGCCAAAACACTTTAAGACTTGGCAGCCAACGCAGACACTTTGCAGGCACATCCCTGCCAATGCAGCAGCACCACCACAGCATTTACAATAACTACAACACGTTGCTGGGCCACTTGGAGAGCTTTAAAGTGTGTGACAGGGCAAAATGGCAAACAAGTCCGGAGTGTATACCACATGGCGGTTCCACTCAAAATGCGTACGGCTTGGCATGCCGGAGCGGAACGAATTGGAATGGAATTGGTATGAGTACGGGTTAGTTGGTTGTCTCTCTGCTTGCCGCTGGCAGTGGCAATGACGTTAAAATTGCATAAATGTCCTTTAGACTTTTGCTCAGCCAGCATGACTCGTTTTGCCTTGGTTTGGCATAATTAAAAACTAGGTCGAGTATATTTTGGCAGCCATCATTTGCCATCCACCCACGGAACAGTAAGACACACACAGGCTGGTGGCATGAAAAAGTTGTCTAAACAAGAATAGACAATGCAGGCGGGGATTAACACTGGCAAAACGAAGTTGAAATACTCTTGCACATTGTTGCAACCGCAAATCGGAGATTTCTACAACATTTTATTCCTCGGAACTACTAGATTCATATTGAAGCGCGTGCTATATGTTACGTTTCTTTATTGCATTTTTTATGGACTTCCTCGCATATAGAATATATAGATAGGATTTAGTTCGTAATATGGGATAAAAGTTTTATTTATAATCAACATGATCATTACTTTTACGATCGACTTGGAAACAAAAGTGGAAGTCTACAGTTTCACCCATAAGTAGTATTCTACATTTAGAATCCACATGATTTATGTTCAACAGGCTGGCTTCTGTAGGCGCGTGTGTCGGTGACCCCATGCGGAAAAAATTTTATGTTTCTTCATGCTCCTTAAAATTTTTTTGGTAAACATTTTCTTCCGTTTTTGTGATGGTACCGTAAATTGAGAAATTTTAACCATTTATCTTTCTTTGCGAGCTGGTGGAAGTTGTCGTGACATTGGTATATCAAGATCATCTCTAGAAAATGTAATTAAAGGATTTAGGATTTTCAGTGATAATACTGATAGTATCAGAATTTTCTTTGACGATCATACAGCCTTAATGCAGCACCGAAATCGAGCATCTTGCAGAATCTTGATTTTCATTTAGGTTGGTACCTCTGCCTTGGGCAACCTATTCTTCTGTTTTCTGTTTCAGTTAAGGGTTTGTCGAAAAATTTATGAAAATTTTCTCAAATAGAACCCATTAAAAATCTATTGCATAATGAATTGTCGATAGATCGGGGCACAATATTTTTAGTAAGCGTCCCAGGCATATGTAGACGGACGCGAGGTTATCTATGACGCTCAGACATATAAAAGTACTGGGCTTTGAGACTAGGACACCGATAAAGCTCGGAACTGCTTTTAGGTGACAGAATTTGTTTAGCAAGCGTCGAAGGCCTTTACTGATGAACGCAGGGTTAACCTTGACAAACATATGAAAGTACTGAAACATCGGTAATTTTGATTGTGTCTCGATAAGGCTAGATATGCAGATATATAGTTGGGCATAGGCGTATATAGCCTTAACATAACATGCGCTTTTGTGCTGACAGCTGCAAGCGGGCAGGTATATTGGAAGGTAGGCACGACGGATCATCGTTAGATATTAGTGCATATTTCAAGTTTATTTGAATTCTAAAATCTTGCAAGCACGATGACATTTCCTGCATGTCATTTTAGCAGAGAGGCAGCATTCCTTAGCAAGCGGTTGGTACTGCTGTCTTGAAGTACTGTGCTTTAAGTGACAGGTACCTTGCGCCAGGTTACCAGGGTGTTGCGCCAGAAACCAATGAATAAGAAGGTACTTCAACGCCTCTGTAATATAAACCTTCCACCCTACTACCGCCGCCATAATATATATGGTATTACTTTTTTTCATTTTTTGGAATTACTTTCCAAAGCTGGCTTTGTATAAATGTTTTCCTAGCAGGCCTACAAATTCTGTCAACCCAAATTCAAATCATAATTCAAATTTTAGTTACAAAATTTTAAATAAATTCAGAAAAGTCACACCTAAGGTGTTCTTTCAACGAGTTGCACTCATATTAAAATAAAACTTTAAATGAAATAAGCATCCCCTTAAAACGACGTGGGTACACGCCTGATGATAATTTTAAATCGTATAAAATTGCGGCTTGAATTAAACTCATAACGCAAGACTACTGACTGCTGGGAAGACGACTTTAAATGAGTGATAAGTTCATAAAGTGGAGATTATTAAGACGCACGCTTAGAAGAGAGCACGACGGCATGGCACAGAGTGCCATTCTAGTACAATACTAATTTCATATTTTTATAAATCAAAAAATTCGTATTCTGGACGTAGCAGAACGAGTTGGATTAAGTCCAGCTGGTAGCATTCACGCAACCAAGCGATAAAGTTTAACGAATATATATTGACAAAATTTGGCTTCTTCTAGTCTTCAATCGCCGAATTTATGCAAAACGGTGAAAAATTCTGGTACATTTCTCCAGATATTCTTTCCAGAACTGAGCAATCAGTTAGTTTCGGACTTACTTAAGCAATTGAAGAGCTTAAGTTTTCGGCTGGTAAGTGGTATAGGGTATGTGCAAGTCTCTGCGAGCTTTTTTTTCGAAAAGTATTGGTTTTGCTTGAATTTTTTCGGGTAAACTTCAAATCAATTGCCTAAAGACAACTAGACAGCGTCACGTCCAATAACAATGTCTGTCGATTGGTTAAGCGTGCTGGTCGTTCCTAATAAAAAAGCGCTTTAGGAATTTTAAACACGTTCGATCAGAAATCACACTAGCCGAGCTGTGTGTACAGCCCCCAAACAAAGTTGCTGGAGCTGGCTACCTACCCAACTGTAGATACCCTAACCAAGCGTATAAAAATAAAAGCACAGCCGTTCCACTCGTGTGTATCGCGGGTGTGTGTGTGTGATAGTTGGGGGAAGGCCCCATAATTAATTGATTGCCCATTTGATTGAACGTTTGATGGATGGACGCGGCAGCAGTGTCTTGTACATGTCATATTGCGTACATGTAACAGTCTGGGTGGTGTCCTTCGTGGGAGTGAGTGTGTGTCCGTGTGTGTGTTTTTGTGGATTAAATGGCTGTCGCTTGATTGAAGCTGGCCCAGTTTTTTTTGGGAAGAATATCCAGCCAGACGGCTATTTACATATGCAGGCCAGTTTTCTGCGCAAAGTTTGTTTTGTCCATTTGCAAAAAAAACCACAAAACTTATTTTCAACGATTTTCATGTTTTTCCCACACTCTCTTTTCCTGTTTTGCAGTAATTTGTGCCGCACTTCTATGTAAACCAGCGGCTGGAGCAGCAGCACAAGAGAGCATCAACAACTGCAAGAGCAATCAGCGTGAACCGTAACAACAAACAGCAAGCCGTAAAAATGGTAATAAGCAAGCCTGACTCCGCCGCCGCGGCTGCCACAGGGCCAACAAACAATGTTGCGGCCGCAGCTGGCGCAGCCACAGGCATGCCGGTTGCCGTGGATGCAGCCGGAGCAAATAGCTTGGCGCATCCATCGGGCATACCACAGGATCAAATAGACAATATACTGAGCGGCATAGCGAACACGGGCGATGTCAAAATGAACAATCATCGCAAAAAGTTGCGACAAAGGTCAGTGTTGCCAAGTGCCAAGTGTGGCATTAATTGTGGTAAAAAGTCAGTAAAGTAAGTTAACTTCTCTTTTCTCTTGTGTGTTTTCTTTACAGATTTGATATTATTAAGAAATTAGGTCAAGGCACTTATGGCAAAGTGCAGCTAGGTATAAATAAGGAAACGAGCGAAGAGGTCGCCATCAAAACAATAAAGAAATGTAAAATTGAGGCCGAGGCGGATCTGGTGCGCATTAGGCGTGAGGTGCAAATTATGAGCTCTGTTCAGCATCCCAATATTATACACATCTATGAAGGTAAGTGGAACGTAGAGTGCAGAGATGGAAAGGTGTGGGATAAGTAATGATTTAATTGGGGCAAAACAGTGAGTAAATGTTGCTGATGTTGCTGATGGATATAGGGTTCACACTAGAAAGAGCTTTTAAGGCTCGAATGAGTCTGCTCTGACTCACAGTAAATTATGGCCAATTCTTTGAAATTACATCGACAGAAGTACCATAACTAACCGTATAATGGGTTAAGTTGATAAGTGAATTCTTCTAGTACAATGAAGAAGATTCCATTTGGCTCTAAAATGTTAGTTTTGTTGAGGTTCTCGTCGGCACAAGGTTTGCAACCGGCGGCAGTGTTGCGTTTGAATGTGAAGCATCTATGTAGTAGAAGCTCATACCTAGATGAAGGTTTAGTCATGTTGTAAATGCTAGTAGGTACCTCCCAATTGTCCTGCTGGCTAACCATTTCCTCGATATATGGGTATGATGTGAGCAGATTTGCGAGGCCGCACAAACATAAGTAGTCACTGCTGTCACCATTCCGTGTATTCTCTTTCAAATCAGTAGGCTTCGGCTTTCATTATCTGTATTCTTGGGCAGAGTTCTCTGCAGATCTTTGCACATTATGCTAAGGATGAGTAAGGTTGGCTACTTGGCACAAGACTAAGAACACCCCGGAATCGTACCCATTGTGATGCTGAAAAGTCGTGGAATCAGGTCCAGGTCAGGTAGTAGAACAACATGAATACTCTATATCCTTCCCCATCCAAGCAGCTGTGACAAAAGTAGTTCCATGGAATAATCATATAACAAAAATCTATTACCATTGCTAATGCTCCTAGTTGTGCCCTTTTAGCTGCGCCTTACTTTGATTTGGGTGACATTTTGTTCAGTTCGCTGTTTGGTTTCGCTGTGATTTACTTTGCTGCTGTTTCCAGTTTCTCAAAGAAAAATTTTCTCAGAAAATGGCCACGGAGCATACGTACGACGTCGCAATTTTCCGTCACAATCCGACGGGAAGTTTGGCAAGTTCTATCTTGGCCAGACTGTCTCCCCTTGTCTTCCGATTTATCGTTCCTTACTTTCGTACTAATAACGATTTTCTTCGTTGCAGTATTCGAGAACCGTGAAAAAATGGTGCTAGTCATGGAGTTTGCTGCTGGCGGTGAACTATACGACTATCTGTCCGAGCGCAAGGTGCTCAGCGAGGAAGAGGCACGTCGTATCTTTAGACAAGTGGCCACAGCCGTTTATTATTGTCACAAACACAAGATATGCCATCGAGATTTAAAGCTAGAGAATATATTATTGGACGAGCAGGGTAATGCCAAGGTAAGTAGAAACTATTATCAATACAGTTCTGGTTAATATCTGCTACACTTTCACTATAGATTGCCGATTTTGGTCTATCAAATGTTTTTGACGATCAACGCTTGTTGGGCACCTTTTGTGGCTCACCATTATATGCTTCACCGGAAATTGTCGAGGGCACACCGTATCAGGGTCCCGAAGTGGACTGCTGGTCACTGGGCGTACTGCTCTACACTCTAGTCTATGGTTCTATGCCCTTTGATGGCTCCAATTTTAAAAGACTTGTCAAACAGATTAGCCAAGGCGACTACTATGAACCACGCAAGCCGTCACGCGCCTCCACGCTAATCCGAGAAATGCTCACAGTGTGTCCACGCAAGCGCGCTACCATAGAGCAAATTTGTGCGCATTGGTGGGTTAATGAAAACGATAATGTTTCCTGTTTGGATTTAGCTGAAGATTTGGCAAATCAAACACCCGTGCGTTTAGATGTTCTACTTTCATTGACACCAGCGGCTGTAACCGCGGAACAGCTAGTAGTACCCTCGGCAGATGGCGCTGCTGCGGCTGCCGCTAAAGTTGCCAATGAACGCGTGCCACGTAGTCATTCAGTGGGCTCCATACGCGATATAGGCGCACCCAATACCGAGGCCGAACGTCGCATACTAGACATGGTTGCTGGTAAGTTTCATACAAGTTTACTTCAGCTGCAGTTGTAGTAGCCGTCACGCAATTGTGCGGCTAGACGTAGTTGTACCCACAGGTTCCCAAGCGCACATTATGCTCTCTTTTTTGGTCTCTTTGTATATACTGTAAAATGCTCTTAACTAACTAAGCATTTGAACGACCATCGTCCCACCAAAACCTACAATTAATATTTACTGCTCATGCGGTCGGTCCCGAAACCCCCCAACCCAAATCCTGATCACGCGTAATAACGCTACAACTGCTGCTCTTTACAACTACACTCAAGTGTACTAAACAATTGTAAACTGCCGCCATTTAACCACACGCTCATTAAACCACACCCAACCTTCTCTCTGTCTTTTTGTCTTTTGGCTTTTAGCTGGCGGAGAAGCCGCACTTATGCCCTCACCCACACGCACCATAACGCCCGCCCAGAGTCCTGTGCAGACAAAGCGCAAACTACAGCCCACCGTATCCACTGAGAATGCAGCGGGCACTACAGCCAAAAAGAAGGAGAAACCCTCAAATAGCTCGTTTGTTATAAGCGAAACCACTGCACCACTGACTGAAGAGACGCCCATGGAAACAGAGGGCGCACTTGTTGAAGAACCCCCACCAACACCAGCCGCCAAGTTAACCGCCAATTACTCCAAGCAGGATCTGATGCAGGTAGGCGACTTGTGCGATCAACTGCTGCAAAACAATGGCGATGTGTCAGCCGCTGCCGTGCCAGCTGTAACACTAAATCAAGTTGCAGCCAGCGCTGCTGTGCCACGTCAGCCCACACGTGCCAAACTCGATGCCGTAGCCGAAACTCCGGAGGAGAAAGATGCAACTAAAGTGATCAAAAAGTTTGTAAACAAACACAAAACGGCGGATCTGGTCAATGCCATAGCGGCCAATAGTGGTGAGAGCAGTGCACAAAGTGCAGGCAATAAGTCCACAGCTGCTACAGCGTCCATGGCAGCACCATTTGTGCGCAAGTGCAGTCTGCAGGATGAGTCCACGCTCAACAAGTTCAATGCTGATCGCCGTAAATCGCGCATATTGGAAACTGCCGAAAAGTTTCAACAAATGGGTCCAGCACCCACGCCGGTGGCTGCAGAGAAGTCCAAGAAACCCAGCGTGCCAGGTGTTAGTGTGGGCAGCTTCAAAAAAGAATTCGAGCGTAAAGCTAGCAATGCCACACCGGTGGCGGGACCTACACCAGGTGAAAGACGTGCATTGGAGCAGGTAGCTGCAGCTGCGGCCGCTGCACAGGAAGCCGAAGCTGAGGCTTTGGTCACACCGCCAGCCTCGCCGGGCACAACCGCACCAGCTGGTGTAGCTCAGAGCTTAGAAAGCAGCGATTCCAAGAATTCTGTAGCTTCGCTCTCCCTAGACGAAGCTAGACGTTCCATGGAAAACTCTATAGCTCTGTTGTTGCAGGCACAAAACGAATCCAACAAGGAGCTGGATCAATTGTGCGCCCAAACGGAAACCATTGGCGTAAGTGAGCCAACAGAGGCAGAACGTGAGCGTAAGTTGAAGAATGCGCGCACCATCATCGGGAATGCCATACAACCAGGTGAGTGCAGACACATTTTGTGCATGAACTCTGTATTAGAAGTATTTAGATATTATGCTGCGCTTTTCAAGGTTACTACTAAGCAAATGAAAGCAACATCTTGGCGAGATTTTGCACAAGAGTCGACTTAAGCAAGGTTGTGAATGGGTGGGGCTATGGTGGGGTAAAATGTGGGGTTTAATGTTAGGAGGCGGAAGTACTAATAAAAATTGCAAATTGAATTCCCATTTTTTCCCGATGATATGAGATCAAGCTAGTCGCCTAAAGTGCAGTATAACTTTATTTCAATATTGAAAGTTCAAACTCTCGGTTGACATATAGAGCGTAGGTAGGACATAAAGCAGCGCTGACTGACCCCACACGTGTTTGCTTGATTGTCGCTCTCATGCTCATTTGTGCTCTTCACGTCTTACTTAGCCTAAGAATTGCTTACCTGTACGAGCTTTTTCCCATCACTGTTATAGTCTCGTGAATTCAAGGGAAAAATACTCATTCGACTGAATCCTAATAATTCGGAGTTGAGTTCCAAGTGGATTCCGACATGTTACGCTTTCACAAAAAGAGTTATTCCCTTTAACTGAACTCCCATCGCTCCAAAGTCGGAACATCGAGTTATATCTATTAATAGCTGTTCGAAAAGCACAGTGAACTACGGTTTGCAGTCGAATCCAACCGACTATATCTTTAATTAGATTTACTTAGGCTCCGGATTGCAGGTAGCTATATTTAAAAAAATACAATCGCTGAAGGTAAAACAAAGTCTTTTGAAATATTTTAATAGAGCAGAAAGGTTCTCTATTTTTCTTTCAGTGCTTAAACTATTTGAGGTTCCCAAGTTTAACTCAGGAGTCTTAGGAAAACAATATCGTCGTAAATCGGGCTGAAAAATTTAGGCTAAAATGCATTGGTAGCTAAGACGTTATGAATGATTTCTAATATAAAACTGTCTTACAACCTTAGGATTTGATTTCGAAATAAATTTTTCTTACTAAAAGCTTAGACGTTCGAAGTTTTATGTTGTAGTTGACGTGCTTAATTTCGGGAACTTTCAGATATTTTAATGATATAGGAATCAGTCAGTTATACGAAGCAAATTTTCTAGAGCTTGTGCCAGAAAGTACTCCGTTTTATTAGAGCAAAGCTAGCAAGTTAGATTATAAATTTTTGAGAGTTTTCATAAATTATGTCAAATTGCAGCAGGAAGAATTTAGGAATTTGACTCTGTATATTTAAGAGATTTGCCAGCCTTGCTTTCCATATTACGCATACGCCGCGTATGCTACCTGGACTTATTGTGCATTATCTCAAGCAATAACTTCGGCCTCTTCGAAGTTTCTTTTCTCTCTCTCTCAGTTCTTGCGTCTTGTTTTTTTTATACTACTTTAAAAATTCAACTTTTTATTCAATGTGTATGTAACGTTTTGTGCAAGCGGAGTGCTGCATGGATTATATTTTTGGCAATTAGTTGGGATATAATCTGCTACACTCAAACCAAACACAACAAACAAAAAAAAAATGAAATAATAAAAAAAAGATGATTAGTTTGTAGCTCCCCCCTTTTGGAAATGCTTACGCTATACCAACAGAAAATCCCGAACTCTTTCAAACAGCATTTGTGTAGTTCTCATGCTCGCACTCATTACCATCTCGCACACACACACACACGCCAACTGTCGCACATTCCTTCATCCAGTATTATCCTTACTATTGACTTGCTATGATATCTCGGACGAGGCTTATCCTTTCCAACTCTACGCTGCGCCAAAACATGCATTGTCGTGACTCGTGAGATCTTGCTGTCTCTCTCTCTCTCTCTCTCTCTCACTCTCACTCTCACACACTCTCTGTCTGCCTCTCACTTGCACGCACATGCTATCTCATTCATTGATTCATCATCTTAATTTTAGTTATACGCAGGCCAACACCCTTATATGGCAACGGCAACGTTAGCAGCGGCGGGAGCGTAGTTATGGGCGGGGGCGGCTATGCACAAATGCGTGCCAAAAGTGGCAGCCATTTTATGAGCAACTCCAGACCAGAACCGCCGCCGCCGCCAACTTCGGTGGCAACAATGCAGCAGCCACCCATATTGCTTACACCAAGCGCGTTGGCCGCAGCCAAGCAGACCATACAGCAGCGCCTATTTGCGGGTGGCGTGCCACAGTTTAATTTGCCACTGCAACAGCAGCAGCAGCAGCAGCAGCGGCAGCCGCATCATCAGCAACCGCAGCAGCCAGCAAAGAGACCGGCAACTTGGCAACCGCAAGCTGCCTATAGTACGGCCAGCATATTCCAGCCGGGGCCAGCAGCCGCAACTGCAACTGCCGGCAATAGTTCATTCAAAATGTTGCAACAACAATACCAGCAGAGATGTCAGGAAACGGAGGAGCTGCAGCAACAGCAGAAACAACGTCCATTTAGTCAGGGTAGCAGTGCTTTATTCACGCCGCCACCATCACCGCTGAAAGCCCATGCCCACGCCCCCTACGCTCACGCCTACAACAACAACAACTATAACGACTACAACAATAGCAACAACAACAACAACAACTACTACCACACGATGCCTAATGTCAATTACCAAGTCAATTCGCGCACGAGACCATTTCATAATCAAGCTCAAGACACACTCAATACCAATGCTACCAATATAACAAGAACTACTACCAGTACTACCGCTACTTCTACTTCTGCCTTGCCTGCGGCTATATGGCTGAAATGTAAGTCTTTGCGGCAGCTTGCAACACTGTCGTGCCCCGCCGTTCCGTTATGTTCCTACGTTCCAACGTTCAGCTCAATGCCAACTGCTCCAACACTGACAGCTCCACAGCTCCAAATGCTCCAATGCTCCACTGCTCGTTTGTTGTCTCACTCTCTCGCCGCGCCCACTCACCCAAAAACTATTTGTCGCTAGCGCTATATCTCGCTCACTCACTCACTCCCCCAAAACTGTTTCCCCAACACTCGCTCGCCTCAAGCCCACGTTCCCCACTGACACAACTCTCTACTTCTAGCTCTCCCTTCTGCTCTTTGTTTGCTATGACGCTGCTTTTCCTACTTTTTGGTCAAAAGAAACTACTCCCAAAAACTACTCCCAACAAACAAACAAAACAAACCAAAGCTATGTGCGTTCTATGCTCGATGTTGTTCTTGTTGTCGTTGTTGTTGTTGTTGTTTTTCTCATTGTTGTTGCTATTGTTGTTGTTATTCTCGTTGTTCTTTCGTATTCGTAGTAGTAATATATATGTATATCTCTCTATATGTATATGATGTATGTTTGTAGTAAACTTTTACTGCTGCCGTAGTAGCCTGCTGCCCGCTTGCCCGCCTGCTTGCCTCTCTGCCTGCCTGTCGCCTTAACCCTTATACGCTTCTAAGAATTTAAGCCGCCAAAAAACAAAAACAACAAGAAAAAAATAAGGATTCTGCAGCAAAAGTATTTTTAGCATTTACACCAATCATCATAATACACGCACAGTTTATGCGTACGAAAATCGCAATTTAAATTAAAAACTCGTTCAATTTAATTTTAAAAACACATCTTCAGCAATCCCGCAAAAATAATATTTCCAAATTAAACAAAAAAAATATACTTTTTTCGAACAAAAATTATTTTCAATACAATATTTTAGAAGAACTTCGTTCAGAAATGTACTTTTGTTACGTTGAACTTAAAATCACAACAAAGTTTGATTGAAAAAAAATGTCTTGGCTACGGCTACGACGTTGTCAGAGCCCCAATCTGCTCAGTATGTTTTGCAGCTTGAATATAGCTTCCAAACGGCGTCGAAGTTTCCACAAAGCAGCCAATTGAAATTCCCCACTCAAGTTGATTTAATCATAAAATTTAATTATATATTAGCGAGTTTGCGAAGTACAAATGTTTAAAAATATTTATTATTTCCTGTTTATTTTAAAGAAAAATTAATAAATACTTTGGAGAGATTTTCGCCAATGGCTTCCCGCAATATTGCAGCAATGCAGCTCTCCTTGCATAGCGAGTTCGTATTCCACGTAACTTTTTACTTGCGATAAATATTACTAAGGAGGTATCATCATAAAGGACATAACAATTTTTTTTTGGATTCTCCAAAATGATACGCTATTGAAAAGCGTGAAAAGCGTAGTTTCGCCAAAAAATATTCTGATTTTCAATAAAAGTAACCATTTTTTGCATGCAACCCTGCATAGACCTTTATGTCCGCTTTAAGACGCCAACAGAGACAATTTTAAAATTTCAAAGCGATGGAAAATTCGTTGGTTTGCATTTGTTATTGCAGTAAATAGTTGCAACTTTGCTTCCTTTAGAATTTTGTTGCAAAATAATTTATTTATTCTTCAATAAAAAATTATTTTTGCAGTATTAAATATAAAGAAAATATTTTAAATAAATATAATCCTAACCTGAGTTTTATGAAATAAATTAAACCAAATATTATAAAACTTCCTTTTTCACAAACAAAAAAAGTATTTGCCATTTTACTGTTTATTGAAATCGAAGGACAAATAATTATTAAAAGGTTTTAAAGACAAGTCGCTGAAAATCTATCGATACTCACGGGTATCGCTGAGAAGCTAAAATTGGGGTTAACTTTAAAATGAAACACATTCCTGTTAAGCAAATCTTGCATTTGCATTAGTTATTATTCATAATATATTGTATATTTTAATTAAAAAGCATACAAAAATATATTGCAGAGAATTGAGCTTTAATATAGATCTCAAAATCTAATGGCAGGCGTTTTGTTCTAACAAAATTCGCACATTCCAATGTATTAAAACTTAGAAACTCTTCCTGATAAAAAAGAGTTTTTATTTAATTTTTAATATAACGTTCTTGAGACTACAATTCTCAAAAATGCATTTAAACTCTGAAACGCTTAATAATTAATCGATCAAATCTTAGTAAATTACTAAAAGCGCATCCTGTAAAATCAAATAAAACATTTAACTTATCGCGCAAAGAACTTTTTAATACCCACCGGTCGCGTCAGATGTATAAAAAGCTTTATAAAATTCAATTGCAATTTTGGAAAAATTAATCTCTTAACGATAAGCTATTTAAATTTTGCAAAAATAATTTTTTTTTTACAAAGGGAGGTATTGGTCGATCAATTGCAATTTCGACTTATTTGCTAAAAGCGCAATCTCAAGAATCTATATCTCTTAAATCACAATTTTCAGTCACGCATAAACGTCAATAACAATACACGCACACACACACGCACACCCATGCACATGCACACAAACTCATGTATACACACACACAAACACACTTTACCAAAAGTTGTTCTGTTTTAAGTTTTCGTTTTCGTTTTCTTGCTTCTTGCTTTTCTGTTACCGTTTTATAATCGAAATTAGCCAAACACCAGCCAAAGACAAACTTTAATCGCCTTTCCACCATTTTGTCTCTTTTACTCTTTTTCCGGCACAGCCTCGCCTGGCGGAGATCCAAATGCACCTGGTGCGGTGAAAACCTCCACCGCCTCTATAACGCTCAAATCGGCCACATTGCCACGCCGCAAAATCAACGCCAAGTCAGAGGTACAGCTGGACATTAAGCCGCGCATTGTGGAGCAACCCGCCATGCGTTTCACCACAGAAATGCAACATCCTGTGGCGGACTTGCGCAGCGCACCACCCCGCGAAGGCCCCATACCATATAGCCCCATCAAGACGTCGCTACATGCGCGCGCCACCAGCTTGGAGCCCAAGGAGCATATCATACCCGTGCAGCGACCACCTCAACATGCCTATACACGCACAGGTTCAAATACCACCAACCGGTAAGTTGACATTTGACAGCGCCATAAAATGTATAAGTCATCTATAACTTTACGCTGCACAGTTCCGGTTCGCTGTCACGTCAGTCCACCGTGGAATCCGAATCGGATGCAACCACCGCTAACCTATCGCAATCGACTCTTACCGGTGGCATGAGCATGAGCGGCGGTGCCCCAGCACAACCCATCAAGAAGAGCCCACGTGAATTTATCATACCCATTGCTGTGGAGGGCGGAGGTTTCATTACGCCACGTGAGCGCAGCATTGAGCCATCCGAATCCAGTCATACCACAGCCTCCAGTCGTACAACCTTCAGCCGTTTGCGTCCTTCACGAGGCATTGGGTAACTTTAACTATTCCATATTTATGCATATTTCATTGTAATACGCAAACTTGCAACTACTCTTTCCACGTGCAGCTCACTCCTAAGCGAAGCTGGCTTTGATGAGGGCTCGCCATTCCAAAAGATGCGCAACACTTCAATTACACGTGATGGCGGCGATGATGATGTGCGCTTCACGCCACACCGTCTTAGGTGAGGGGGTGACACTTAGTTGGCTTCTCGCAGCCATAAGCCTCTTATGACTCTTATATACTTTGTACATTTTACAGAAGCTCCAGACCCGTCAAGAAAATCAGTCAAGACAATGATTCACAAAGCTCCGGCGAGGAGGACGATGATGATGATGGCTTCGAGATACTCACCGCTGAGAATCTATTCTCCACATTGCTGCAGCGCGTAAGTTCTTGGCTAATATATTTAGTACGTGAATTGTTCATCTAAGGATGATGAATATTAAGCGCAATTTTGAAAGATGTGGAGGGAGATTGCAGATTTATTTGAAGAAGGCAATAATTTTATATTTTTTGGAATCAGTAACAATAAAAAGTTTATTTTTTAAATCCACAATGGGTATGGAAAAGTTGATCGGAATGACTGGGCCAGCATAGCAACCATAGAATTCGAGATTGTCAGAAAACTGGTCCTTGTTTTCGTATCGCAGAAATTTACATTTTTGTTTCAGATATATGCTTTGTTAGTGAGACGAACGGACCCAAAGATAAACGGGCGATTTTAACTTGAACCCAATATTTTTATTGCAGATAGAAATCAAAAGCATAATAGATGGAAATAATTGAGAACCCTTAGAAAATTTTGTTCTTGCCAAAATAGTTTAAAAAAAGAAGTTATTCCCAAGAATAAGATAAGATGTTTTAATGCCCAAGAACTATGAATACTTTTGGGAGATACTTTACTTTCAGAGATACTTGCCAAATCTTGAAACAGATTTTTCCAAGTGATAGTTCAAATTTCATAGTTAATGGGAATTCCCTAATGCTAATGGGCATTCCAAATGTTTTGCTCGTAGTAACATCAATCGATATGCTTATAAATTTCATAGATATCATTTTAAAGTTGAGTTGAATGGATTTAAAATAAATGCGTTTGACGAGAAAGCGTTCGGTCTATTGACTTACTTGGGCAGAACTGGCACTGAAATAGTTTTGGTGAAATGGACGCCCACATTGAGTACCACTGGATGCGTTGATTCAATCATACTTAGATTATGGTTTCAAAACGGAGTATAGAATGCAAATAATCCCCTGACGAGAATGATTGTTAGATGCTGCACATGAAACACAGATGGATGGTCCCTTGTCAAATAAGTAGTCCAAATCTCTTTAAAATTGGAGCTGTTTCAAGACTTAAAAAACTGTTCTATTTCGAACTTAGAGGTCAGACAGTAGATGGGATCGCCTACTCGAAATGTATGTACTTCAAAATAAAATATACACAAAAGACTCTCAAAGAAGTTTACATAGTAGAATGCCAGTTTAAGTAGTCAAAAATCTCTTAGATCACAAAGCTGTTTCAGAACTTAACTGACTGTTCTATTTGGGATTTACAGGTCAGACCGTAGATGGGATCGCATAAACGTAATGATAATTATAAGAAACTGCATACAAAAAAATCTCAGAGGTTTATATAGTAGAATGTCTGTTTGAGTAGTTCATATCTCTTAGATAACGAAGCTGTTGATTGTGTTTCAGTCTAGAACTTCTTTTTTAGTACTCTGATACTCTGGAAGAGAATCCTTTATGAGGATAACTTTAATAGCTGACTTTCATGCTTGGATGTTTAAAGTCTTGGAACGTTCATTATATAATTTTTTGTTTGTTTTTTACTTTCGAAAGATTCTCAATTCTTCTTAATGAATTCCCTTTATCTAATCGTAAAACTATCCAAATATCTTTAAATTCTATTGCAAGTTAATTGTAAAGCAAAAAAAAATTTGGGAATACGTAAAACATCATCATATATGAGTAAAAAAGACGACGAAACTTTTCTAGTTCCCCAACTTACCTGCTTTAAGAAATAGTTATATATATAGACTTCTAGAGTACATTAAGATCAACTTAAAGTTGGATAGGGTATATTAATCTCATGATTTTCATAAAAAATTTCCTTACGGCATAGGTAATAATATAATAATATTATATTAATAATCGTTATAAATATCTCAAAAAGTGCCACAATTACAAGTGTTACAATTACCATGTGTTGTATGGAACAGATTTCATCTTAATAAACTCATAATTATTGCAACTTTTTTTTAAAAATGTATTCATAGGTGCGCGCGTTGACGAACCGTCTGAACGTTAATAGTGATCTGACGACGGGATTTCCCAGTCATTCTAGTCGCCTGCTGACCGATATTTCACGACAGGCACAGAACAGTCCCTTGTGGGGCCGTGGCAGCGCCTTTGGCAGGTAAGTGTGCCCCACAAAATTCACCAGAATTTAATTTTAAGTGGTTATTCCTTTTTGGGGATTTCCAGCTAAGTTTTTGTTTAATTCAAATTAACAAAATATTGTTTTAACTTTTTTACATGCTGCTTCCCAACAAAAAACTCGAAACAATAAATAATCAAATAATTTTTAATTAAATATTAATGCACATATTAATGCTTATTTTATAATTATAAAAAACTACACACTCAAGATCTCAAGTTAGTTATACGTATAGTGAAACGGTTGAGAAGAAGCAAGTGTAAGTACGGGTTGTATAATCAAGTAAATACTCTGCACTATCTTTACCAACACTATCTAAAATGAGTACTCAACCTAACCTTAAATAATGCTTATGCTAATACAGCTGTACTAACATAAATCAAGGCTAATCCTAACTACTATATCTATACTTATGAACAGGCAACGTTTGCTTGGAATCTTGAACATTACACGCCAATTTAGTTACTGGCTGGGCCGCAAATGCTGCTTGTAAGTTTTGGCCGAATGACTATAATATTATGCATATTATAGGTATGCTGGAAATATCGTGGGATTACTGAGAAGTGCTTAGAGATAGCTCAAAAATACAATATAATCGAAAAAAAAGTATCTGAAGGCTCCTTAGCTAATTGCGTGGATCTCTCTAGAGGACTCTCCAGTTAGTACTTTCCGTTTAGTAGACATTTTCGATTGAAGAATCATCTATTCATTTCAAAAATTTTAAGCGGACTATTAAAATAGCTCACATAGAAAAAGCTGTTCCATATAGTAACATTTTTAGGTGTCTGATATTCCTTGTTTAAGAACTTATTAATGCTTTTATATAGTCGCGTTAGGGTCCACACTTTTCTAAACTTCCTTACCAACTGGAAATTGAGCAACGCTAATGACCAAAGATTATACAGTTCATCATATTCAAATGAAATATTCTGGGAGGCCCAGAACACCTCAAGGATGACCAATCAGCCTCTTTAAATTTCAAGATTATTTTTTGTTTTCCCTCTATTATATATGAAAGTTTTTTCACATCAGTCTCTGAATATTTCCGAAGAAACAGAAAAAGTTCGATATCGCGAGAAGACAAGAATGTGACAAATTAAAAATCGAGAGTAAATGTCAATTGAGAAAAACGCTCCACGCTCGCGTGCAAAATTTAGACAAAAATTAACTTTTGAAAAAAACGTAAAAATTATAGAGTAGACACTTGAAGGGAAAAAAAATTGAAAAGAGGAAGCGTGAGTTGGATCATACAAAAATATGAAATCCAAAAAGCAGAAGTTGATGTTAGGATTGTATGAAGCTGGAAAAAGGTAGAATATTTGGATATAGGGGTTATTAAGGATTGCCAATTTTTTTTTTTCGAAAATGCAAGTTCGCGTTCAATACATTCCTGTTGTCATCAAGGAAAAATTGTACGGCCGCCTCAAGATAAATATGCAGAGGTATTAAAAAAAAAGTATGGTATGAAAAAGAAGAAATAAACGCTTTTGGAAAAATATTCGAGATTATAACTTGGATTTGCCTCTTTCAATGCACAAAATGTAGACTTGATAGGTTCGCCTCCATATTCGATGAGTATTGTGCGAGAAGTGAAGCTCGTATGAAAGCAACGACATCTCTCGAGTCGAAATGTCCTTAATTTGGACAAGTTTACATTTATTACGACGATGAAGCTATGTGAAGTTCGTGCGTGAAGCGTAAAGTTCTATAGCCGATTACGACAACAATATAGAAATTTGTACGAAATTCAAAAAAATAACGTACACGAAAGAATATCATTTGAGTTTTTTAATGAATCCAACTGAGCATTCACGAATTCACAATAAACCGATGTGTCAAGAACTTGATTATTTCAAGTTAAGACGTATCTATAGAAATCAAATTAGACTTTCGCGTTTATCCGATTCGTACTTTTGGAGTTTTAATTCGCCGGTGGGGGTTGGCGAGTATAAAACAAAAATAGAATTAATCAATTTAAAAAGGAGTTGTAGTTTATGCTAAGACGATATGTTTGCCAAACATTGTTTTGGGCAAAGGCATTGCTTTAATTTCGGAACGTCTTTAAATGCTAGGAAATCAATATGGGGTATGAATATTAAGTAAAATCAATTATTTGAATCCATCCATCCAAGGGGATGGATTTTCGATAACAAAATATACAGCAAACGCCACAATATTTGCAGTGTACGGATATATGCATTATATATACTAGTCATTGACATTGGCCCTGTGTAATGTGCAAGTTCCCAGTGAAATCTTGTCCAAACCGTGTTATACTATATATCAAAAACATTATCTAAATCATCTCTTACTTTTTATTTCCGATTTTTTTACAGTCGTCTCAATAGTGGCAGCAATAGCAGCGGCCTAGGCGCACCCTGGCGTCATAGCATGTCCCGTGATTTGGGCAGCGATATGGATTCGATATTTTCACGTACAGGCGCCACGCTGCCAAGAGGTGAATATCACAGATTAAAGAGTAAATATTTAGATCATTAGACAAATGCCAGAGCAACAACAACAAGCGAAAGAAACTCAAAAAAAAAAAAGTTTAAAACTAAAAACCAGAAAAAAAAATCTGAAAGAACACGCTGCAAAGTATGCTACAATAATTAAGAATTTCTATTTCAATGTTCATTTCTAGTAGAATTTTTTTTCGATGTTTGCTAAAACGAATATGAATCAAGTAAATACATGCTACTACTACTTACTATACATATTACTACATATTATTTATCTAATTAGTTTAAATAATTGTGTGCAGCCTGAATGAAGAACAACACTTTTCGTACATTTACAAAACAAAAAAAAAAATCAGATTAAAAACTACAACAAAAAACTTAAAAACAGCTACAAACAACAAGAACAACAAACAAGCAATAATTAAGTGTCTATTATATAAAGTAAATTACCAAAAATTACCAAGTGAAAATGCCAATTATTAATTAACATAAAACAAATTGTCAGTTTGTTTAAATTTTTCGTTTTTGTCTGCGCGCAAACAGTATACGAAAAAGAGCAATACAGTAGACACTCGCTAGTTTGGAAAGGAAGGAAAATCGCCATGGGATTTATTTTGAAACAATATGAGTTGGCAGTACGGCAATTTTCCGACTAAACTTTATACATACTTTGGGATACATTATTGGTGCATCAGGGAATATGCAGTTTACAGTACAAAGCTAAAATTGTTATAGGAAATCGAGTTGTCTTACCTTGACAGCACACACTATGGTCACACTAAAATTCTCTATTGTAACGCTCTGATCCTATATAAGATATAGTACTATGACTATTGCGAATCGTTAGATGATAGCACAAGAACGATGAATCCCTTAATACAATTAATAAAAATTAAACAAAAAATCTGATGCTGCTTTAGGATACCCTGTACGACTAAGAGTGAGTTAGTATAAAAAATTGTTTTGTGAAAATGGATTTTTCTTGAAGATTATGCATGGGTCACTATATGTACAATATAGTTAAGCGATTTTTTGTATAAAGTAACGATAACGTAAAAATCAAATGGAATACAATGAATTTTGTTTCCCCGATTTTGGTCAAATAATTTGAAAAATAAACGAACTTCGTGCAAAGCTTAAGTCAACCGATTTTGGCGCAATAAAAAATGCTAGTGAGCAGCAAAATACTTCAATAATATCATGTGTCGAAATTGGGATATTTTCAGAATGCAACAAAATAAAAATAAATTTTTAGCAAAAACAGAATTCTTTAATCTATTTTCCCAACCTTTTTTGATCAAATTGTGGGTTTTGGCAGCTTAGTAATGGTAGCGCAATCGCCTCAAAATCGAAAGGTAGCTGTTTCGATTCCATCCTGTAACATGACTGCTTTTGTCCAGCACTGGCATAGCTAGCAAATAATTAATCGCTATTTAGTTAGGAAAATGCGCACAATAGACCCATGGGGGTCGCAATGCCGAAGGTGCCCCCGTTCATACATACATAATTAGCAAAATCAAGATACCGCCATTCGGATGCGGCTATATGTATATATCAATATCTGCATGCGCCGCTTGCTTTAGCTCTTACAAGCTAGAGATCTGACGTTCTTACTGTCGCACAGAAGGACGGTCAGACGTACAGAGATGAACCAACTTCTACAGTCACGCTGGGGATCGCCAACATTTTATATAGCGAAACAAAATTGTCTTGAACCGAGCTAAGATGCTTGTCAAAAACTTAAAGCAACTAAAAGACCAGATCAGAATAGTATATTATTTGGGTAGGTGGTTCGTTTTGTATTTATAACATATATCTCAATTACATAGATCGTGCAATACCTATAGATAAACGAATACAGACAGAAATGACATTAATCAAAGTTTTGAAAAAATTAAACAAATTCAAAATGTACACAAACTATATATAGCAGCTGTGAATTGGTATTGAATTGTTTGAACGACCTAATAGATTTCAGTCAATCGAGTTTCCACTGTATTATGGTGAAAATTACAGTAATTAAGAAGATAATTTAGTTTATGAAAATATAAAGAGCAAACTCTAATACAGTTTGGTAGGCAAAAAATCGAATGAATACTAGTAGTGGGCAGTTTTTCAGAAATTTTTCAAAATAAAAAAAACCAACTAGTTGAGTTGTGTCTACTGTATGCCATGCGAAAAATGAAACCGATTCCGCATAACTATCAGTTTAACTGTTGCGCTATAATCTTCTCTATCTATCTATCTATCTTAACGTTCTATCCATTCTATTCGAAAACTCTGCTACTTTCTGTCTGTTTTAGAGCACATATTCCTTTTGTTATTAACATTTTATATTGCTATCTTCGCTTTATTATGAACTTTTATTTTCTTACGGCTTTTTTCTTACTTCAACAAAATAAAATCGAAATATATATATAAGACTCCTTGGTAGCTCTACTTTATATATGCTAACCTAAACTATATCATAATATATATATTGAACCAGTTAAGTGTGCTGTTACTTATATATGCCCTCAATTTATGCACAAATGTTTTTTTTTTAATTAATATTATTATATATATTTTCATTTTATGATTTGCCTTAAAAAGAATTTATAATTTAATTTAGCATTAAAAAATGTTATGCAGTGTTTGCAATGATAATATTAAAGATGTTGATGATGATAATAATTATGAACAAAATGAAGTTTTTAAGTCAAGTGAATAAAAAATAAAAAAAATCGTATTCAAAGTTTTGAATATATTTAAAAAATATATATATATATCTATTTATATGCGCAGTTAAATAGTTAATAATATATAAATTATATAGAACAATGCTCAAAGAGATTCTTATTAAAAAAAAATAAAACAAACAAAAACAATTTGGCATACTTTTAAAAAACACAGCGAAAAATTGATTAATTTATTTAATTTAGTTAAAATAAAAATTGTTGCAAGAAAAATTATTGTATTTAATGTTAACCCTTTTATATAATTTAGACTCAACTCAGCTAAGTAAACAAATAACTAACACTACAACAAGAACAACAAACAATTTTTAAATAATTTTAAAAAACTATCTACAGTGTGAGGCTTATATATACAAAAAAAAAATATAATAATTTTTTGATGACAATAAAGCGTACCACTTTTGTTTTAGTAACTAAAAACAAAAACGAAACGAAAATTAAAAAATGCTGTTTTTTTTTGTTAACATTTTATACAAAATATGTTTGCAAGCAAAAGAATTGTTAATTAAATTATGAAAAAAAAATTATTTTTTAATTTTATATTTATAATTGTTGTACAGTTTTTGCAAATGGCCCCGCTATCTTAAATTTGTTTTTATTTTTAACTGCTAATACAGCGTTAATTTTTTTTATACTTTTCATGTTGTAGTTTAAATTAAACAAAAAAAAAACAAAATTTGTGTTGTATAAAAGAAAATTTTTTTATTAATTTTTTTAACACCACTAAGCACACATACACACATTTATATATATATATAAAAACATGCATACATGCGCACCTACCAAAAGCTTTTCGATGTAGTTAATTTTTTTTTTTTAAATAAAATTCAACAATAAAAACCACAACAAACTAACTTGTTCAATAACAGCAAAAATTAAACCAAACAAATTTTAAAAAATAAATAAATTTAAAAAAAAATATACCAACTAAAAATTGTAAATTCCCAAAAACAAATTTCCGAGTTCTGGGCTTTTTTTGACAAGCGAAAAATTGTATTATTTTGGCAAATTTTATTGTTTAGCATTTTTTGAAAAAAAAATTAATAATAAAAGATTATGAAAAATTAAATACAATTAAAGTAATTTATCAACTTAATAATAACAACCAGCTATAAAGCGAAGGCTATGGCAAAACTAAGAAGCAAAAAACAAAAAAAAATGTCCAAAACTTTGAATACGATAATGTAAAATGTTCAGCTACTAATTGTTGTCATTTTTTCTAAGCAAATTATTATTATTAAAAACAAAATATCATCATTACACTCTTTTTTATATACTCTTTAATTATTTTTGCGTTTTCTCTTAACATAACACACGCACACACACACACACAACTGCGCTCTCTCTCTCTCTCATTGTTAGCTATATTTTTTTATGCTCTTAATTTTTGTTTTTACAATTATTTTGTACTTATTTTGTTTCTCGTTGGCTTTTGCAGTTGGTTTATCATTAACTACTACTACTACCACTACTAGCACCACTACCACGCCCACAAAGCATGTTATAACCATTAACAAAAGTCCGTTTAAAAGCATCAAACAATCGTATCCTGCCACAGCCGCAGCCGCAGCCACTGCCACTGCCACAAAGGTTGCCGTCACAGTCAACACCACAGCAGCGCTGTCGCCGCAGCTTATGCAATTAAGTAAACAGGCAGCAGCAGCACAAGCAGCAGCAACAAAGACAACAACTACAACAACACCCAAGACACTTACCAGCGGCACCACAAGAACCACAGCGGCCACAATCACAACCACAACCACAAGAAAACCAAATCAAATGCCATAAGTCAGAAGAGAAAGCAAACTTAAGTAGCTTTTGAAATGAAGAGTTTATTGTGGCAAAGCTCAATTTACTTACTCTCTTTGCTCTTTAAATTTGTTAACTCTTAGGCCGAGCTTAAAGAATTTCTGAAAACATTTTTTTAAATAAGAAAAATGACAACTAAAGAACCACAGCAACCACTTCCCAAAAAAAAATGTCTCATGACCAAAATGTAGCGAAACGTTGGGCACTTGCTTTTCTCTTTTTCTGCCTACTCTGTTTGTTAAAGATTAAACAAACTTATGTAGTTCCTTGGAAAATAGTTGAGCAGCTTTTAAATGAAATTATGCAAGGTTTTAAAGTCAGAAACTGACATATTTCAAAGATAGTCATCGTTGGCAACAGAAGCAACACAGCAGTGTCAATTCAAACTACATAAAATCAAACAAAATGTCACATTAAGAAAAGGCAACTTGAGCGTCTAAATGAAGAGAGTCTTCGCTAGCTTAATTTGCTCTTCTAATTTATAAAGTGTGGAGGTCTGCCAAAAGTCTTATAAATTCTCGTGAAATTTGTGATTTCATTTTTACAAATACGAAAAATGGCAACCACATAACCCAATAAAAGTCATAAAACCAACATATAGAGAATTCTTGTGCGCCTACTTTCTTCGTTTCTGCCTACTCTCTTTGTTAAGTTGATAGTTGTGCCTATAATCATCTAATAAAGTTCCTTGATAAATAGTTAAGCAGCTTTTGAATTAAATTATGCAAAGTTGTAAAGTCAATAACCAACTTATTTCGAAGATTGTCACCGTTGGCACCACAAGTATCACTGCTGCCGCAATACAAACCACAAAAAACGACCAAATGAAGAGTGTCTTGGCTAGTTTAATTTACTCTTTCAATTCATAGAGTGTGGAGATGTGCCAAAAATCTTGCAAAGTCCCTTGAAATATGCCGAGTTGAAAAACTTGCTTGTGTTTTCATTTTTTCAAATAAGAAAAATTTATAGACTCTTACAACTGGTGCCTTTTAGGCAGCAACCACAATCCCAAATAATTATGCAAATCCAAACGAAGGCAAGAATTCTTGTCAGTAATTTTTGTCGGATTTTGCTTGCTCTCCTTGTTAAGGTTAGGTGTGCCAACATCTTAAAAAGCTTCATGCAAAATACTTATGCAACTTCGGAAAAAGTATCCCAATGACATGTTTCGAAATCTGTCATCATTGGAACCACACATGAACCGCAGCAGTCGTAATTCAAAGCTCAAAAATTATGAAATAAAATACAGCAAGACAAGTTGCATTTTGTTAATTTTGGAACAGGCAATGATTCTGGCTACAATTTCATTAAATTCTATAATTATTTTATGTCACATCTCAAAAATTTTTTTTAATTCTTGAAAAGATAAGGATTTTCGCTACTTTTTTATTGAATTTTTCAAAAATGTTCACAGTATCTGTCATCACAGCACAACCATAGCAGCCGCATTTGCGAAACAATTGCGCCAAAATGAAAACTTTTTTGCCTCCCTATTTTTTCTTGAGTCAAAAGAGTTTCTTTTACTCTCTTGATAATCTTAAAAAGTTTCTTGCAAAATACGAAGGCAAAAATAATAATATCTTAACTAAGAAACTGGCATATTTTGAAGAGTGTAAAACACAGAAGAATCACAAATATCCCAAAAAACAAAATCCATGTAGCAGGCTTTCTAATTTGTTAATTCTTGAAAAGACAATGTTGCTGGCTAGTTTTTCCTTAATTTTTCAAATAAATGCAAGATCTGAAATGTGATTACTAAACATTAAAGCGCCAATATTAGATCACTATCTTATCAGACTATTATTTCTCGGCTTGATTTTAAACACCAATATCTTCAGGGCTTACAGGGCTACAGCTGTGTTGGTTGAAAACATCTTTGTCGGTTTCAATAGCGATAAGAGCATTAGAGATAGCTATAGCTTTGTATAGCCTACCAACTACTATTGAGCACACTTTCGAAATTATTTTCAAAAACTATCCATCCCATCAAGAAAATTACATCACTTATTTTATGTGATAAAATGTATATGTCAGCTTTGGGCTGTAATCCCAGCAGTAGCCTAGATAATCCAAGTCGAAATACACGATAAAAGGCAAATATTGTACCGGCAACAAATTTAAACTTTAGAGACATATTTTACTGCTCTCATCTTATCTGTCAGGTCATCTTGCAAAGTAAAGCCGCAATAACTTCTTGTTGTCACAGAACATATACTTTTTACAAGGGTTTACCATACCACTGGATCGTTCGGATAGGCTATAATCTGTAGCTCCCTGTGCTCTTTGAACTATGAGTGAATTTAAAATTATTGAATATATCTCCATGCTCCGCTTTTGAAACGACTTCAGTCGAGGACTGAAGAGTGATTACTACTGGATTCTAGCAAATTAACCAATGATAAAATGAATTGATGCGGGCTTCTTCTATCTCTTTGCAAAAAACGAGAGATCCTAAAACGCTCTGCTCGCTTAACAGAACCTCTCTTAGCAATTCGGCGACATTATCCATAATAAAATAACATATTTAAATTAATAGCGAAAGAAGTGCTTTTCTTTGAAATATCTTTGCCTAAAATAAATAATTTTGACTTTATTCTTTTTTTGAATGAAATGAGTTCTTAAAGTTTAGAGTTCAAGCAGTTGGAAGCACGTTCTGTGAGTTCCAATCATGCTCTACAATAATCTAGTTATGAGTAAACTAAATTGAAGTCGAATTTGTCACAAATGAAAGCAATTTTTTATACTTAAAGTATTATATATAGACAGACACAAGAAAGATATAAAATTAAGATTTATATACTTTTTAGGTTCCCATTTATTATAGTTACCCAGATATGCTTACAAAGAAGTCTCTATAGAGTGAACTTCAAAAACGTAACTACAACTTATCAATTTTTTTGTAAGAGAATTAGTACTCAAGAGAGAATTTAATTACACTTTTCGCAGCCTCTTAAATAAAAAAAAAAACATATTAACTTAAAAATAATTGCAAACACAAAAAATAAAAACATCTTACATTGCATATTTTCAAATTCTGCTAAGTTCATTTGCTTAGCTTCATAAATATTGTGATTTTTTTTAAAAGTAATTATTATTTATATATTTTGTTTAAACAAAATTAATATTAAAATAAATTTAAAATCCTAACTATGGCAACTACTAGCTCAAAGATTTTCAGCACTAAGCTGCTTTAAAAAAAAAAGTCACTTAATTATAAATAAATATAGACAAAAAATTAAAACAATATATCAACAATTTAGTGCAAAAATCTGTGAGCAACAAAACTTTAAGCAATATTTTGTAAAATCCTAATTAATTATTAACAAAAACTATATTTTTATATGCATAAAATAAAAAATAAAAACATTTTGTTTAATCATACAAAAATACATTTAATAAAAAATAAAAAAAATAACTAAAAATTTGTTAATTTTTTTTAAGCTTACGCGTTACTTTGCACGTTTTAACTGAAAAAAATACATTTTGTTAATTAATAATTTTTGTTTGTCATAAAATTTTTTGTATGCAGTTTTTGCTGTTATAACCTTCCCTACCCCCTGCAAGTTTGTTTAAGCGTTAAAGTCGTTTTACTGTTAGAACCAATATGGAAATTCTTTTGTTTGCAAACAAAAAATCTTTGCAGATACTCTTTGAAGCAGTTTAGGATACTTGGAGGCGGTAAGTAGCGCTAGCAAACGGATAAGCTCAAGTAAGTGCGCACTCTGTTCCATAGCTGACATAAATCCAGAGAATTTGCTCGATATACAGAGAGTTATAGAGGCATGTTGTTAATCTTATTATTCACAGGACATGCTGCCAAGCACAACGGCAAGAAAACGGAGCTGAACAGCGTTATAGCCGAGGAAGTTGCCAAAGCGGCTGTCAGCACAGCAGCAGCTACAGCCAACACTGAGGAGCCTTTGGATTTGGCGGACTTGGATCTATCCCGTTTGCGTTTAAGCAAAAAGGATCTTGAGACCTTGTCCAGCATTACACCCGGCTTGCCCAAATGCTTTCAGGAGCAGCTGCTGGCCAAGCTGCCGCCTACACAAGCGCGTAAATTATCACGCACGCTGAGCGTGCAGACAAGTGGCCCCAACGTGCCAGCCATTAAGATCTATAAGCGTAGTCAGAGCAGCGGACGTGGTTATCTGGCCGAGGAACCGCAACTGGAGGCACAACAGCAGGAGACACAGCAGACGCCCAAACAGACAGCGCTTACCGATGCGCCCAAGACAACTGCAGCCAGCACGGCCATTTATAGACGCAGCCTAAGCCGTTCGCGCTACGAGGGCGAGTCGGCGATACCAGCACCAAGTCAAGACAGTTCCAACAAAAGTCGCAGCAGCAGCGTTTGCCGTGATGATTATGCCAAATCTTCACTCTGCAATAGCAGCTATGCCAGCGATATAAACGATAAATACAAATACTACTCACCCTATCTGAGCAAGTCCAGCAATGCGGAGACGGCGGGCCTGCAAAAGCGTTATAGCGCTGCGCTGGGACGTCCACCAAGCGGTTGCCTGTCACCGCCGTTAGCCCAAGCCGGCACTTTGCCCATAAGTGATGGCACCAGCTCCTTGCGTAGACGTTCCTCGCAGCGCCGAATCTCACGCTTTCTGCGGCCCGACTTCTTCGATGAGCCGGCTACGCCGTCAGCAGGCGATGAGAATGCCTATCAACGTGAGCGACGTCAGCGTGAGCGTGAGACTCAAAGTGTTTTGCGTGAGATACGTGAGAAATCCTGCGACAGACAGTCACAGGACTCAACGGATTTGCGCCGTCGCAAGCATAGTCTGCCCAATGTGGAAGCCGAGCAGCAGAGCAAGTCCACGCGTCATGCACGCAATAAAAGCATGGAAATGTTTGTGGATGAGCTGCAGCAAAACAAGCAAGATGCAGCGAGTAAATCGCTTAAACGCCGCAGTCTTTCGCGTCCCAGAGATTTGGAAACCGGGCTAGACAAGCATCAGCTAGCGGATAAAATATTGCAGGAGCTGCAGTTGCTGTCCGCTGTGCGTACGCAGCATGACAAGCGTTTATCCAGCGAGCTGCTGGTTACAGAGGAGGCGACCAGCAACGACAAGACTGAACAAAGCTACAGCGAGCAAACTTCGACTATTAAAAAGGTAAAGAAAATAAAGCCTAAGGAGAAATCCAATGAGTCGAGTACTGATGCGGATAACACTTTGACCAACACTACAAGCACCACCACTTTGGTGCGCAAGGTCAAAAAGGTGGTCAAGAAGTCAGATAGCGCTAAGACGCCAACTGGTGAGGCACCGCCCAACACCAATGAGCAGATTAAAGAAACCAAAATAAAGCGACCCAAGTCGTATCCTATGAAAGAT
This sequence comes from Chymomyza procnemis, assembly GCA_035046065.1. Classification (NCBI taxonomy): domain Eukaryota; kingdom Metazoa; phylum Arthropoda; class Insecta; order Diptera; family Drosophilidae; genus Chymomyza; species Chymomyza procnemis. The sequence goes on from JAWNOJ010000026.1 coordinate 6,053,328, forward strand.
GTGGGTCTTAGTCTAAAAAGTGCTGATGTGCCGGAATGTGCCGCCACAGCGCTACCCAGCAAATTACCCAGCAAGCTGCCTACTGCAAGCATGGCCTTGGTAGAACCAAGCGCTGATAGTAATGCCAGTGGCAATCTACGCGAGAGTCGTCTCATAAGACCAAAAAGCTATCCAGCCACCAAACTGAGCACACCCAAGGAATTGAAGAAGGTTACACGCAGCGGTGTGGCCATACCCAACATAACAGAGACCACACCAGCCACTAATTTCAAGTCCAGCAACTGCACTTCGCGTCAATCTACTTCGGAGGAAAAATCTTTATCAGCCACGCCCACTGGCAAATGTGTGCCCAATGAAAAGGACAGTTCCTCCTCCAGCGAATCACGTCCTACAACCATAAAGAAAATTATAAAGATCTCCAAAAAATCTAAGCTCGTGCCACCCACGCCATTGACACCCACAACGCCTACAACAACTACAAGTGTTTCACCAGCGGAGAGTTCAAAAGAATCCAGTCCAGTTACAAAAGCCAAGGAGAAATCACCAGAGAAAAAGCCCAGCAAGGGCTTGCTCTATGCTATAGGTCAAAAGTTTGAGAAACTGCGCGACTCCGCCATGAGTAAGGAGAAGAAGGCTGCACAGGCAGCTGCCAGCATGCCCAATACACCCAGTAGCGCTACCAGCCACAGCACCAGAGAGCTGCAGTCTCCGGAGAAAGTCACCTTACTGCGCAAAAAGAAATCACTGGACGGAGAAAAGCAACAAAATGAAGCGGAAGACGGTGCTGCTACAGAAAAGCGTACGGACAAGCGTTCCCGCTTTGATACCATGTTACGTTCGCTGCGCGAACGCTCCGTGCCGCGTGCGCAAAGCAGTGCCAAGGAGAAGCATGAAGCCAGTGCAGTAAAACGTGCCGCCAGCGTCGAGAACCTGGATGGCAGCAAACAAGGTAGCGCCATGAATAAAATGCTGGGTGGCCTATTTCGACGCTTCGATCGTGAGAGCAGTGAGCAGAGACGAGTGCGCAGCACACGTTCTACCAGCAACATAGAGCGTCAAATACGCGAGGAGACACCCACATCGCCCATTTATCAGAATGCAGCGGCCATAGCTAGCGTCAAGGCGGCCAAAAGCAAAGCCAACATGGAGGAGAACTGCAACTGTGAGACAGCTTGCCCGGATTGCATACAAAATCAGTCCATCAAGCAGCCCAAAGAGTTGAGCAGCATAACACAAAGCAATAAAGAGAAACGCAAGGGTCTTATGTTGGATCTGACCAAGCTTGAGCGTCTGGATAATGTAAGTGCCAACCCAACAAATACCACTGGCGGCGCAGCTAGCACCACGACCACGAGCAGTAGCTATCGCAGCGCCAAAACCAACTCGACGCTGCTTAATGGCAATGGCTTGTATTCCAATTTACCGCCTTATCCGGGCGCCATAAAGAGCGCCTCCAACAATAGCTCCAGCCAGCAGTCTATGGATAATGTCACCAATAACAACTCTATAAATACCAATAATAATTCCAGTTCCATGCATACGTCACAGACCTCTGGCTATCGCACCTCGTCGGCACATGAGATCAATCGCAATGCCGTGCAGACACCTTCCTTTGAGAATATAGCAAACTATTCCTCCGACTCGCGCAGTTATCAAGATGATTGTGCGTCAACGTCCACCTTTTTATCGCCCACTGAGGAGCCAGAATTGTACTTTGACAACTGGTCTATATGCTCGGAGGATAACTATATGCTGCACGCTACGCCATCGCCTACAGTCTCACGGCTGTCGCGTGCCTCACAGCTCAGCTCGCCCACACGCTGCTCGGAAAGCTCGGATCCCAATGAAAGCGTCATAGACCGCATCAAGCGTCGTAGCTTCTACAGTCGCTTTAACGAGCAAAAACCGCGACGCACCAGCAGCATAGTAGGTCCGGCGGCGGTGCGTGATTTCTATCGGGAACAGCAGGCAGCCGTCAAGGCGCGCTCTAGTCATAAGTTGCATGCAGATATTGATACGCGTGCACACTCACCGGACATTACGCAGCAATTCTTTAGGCCGCTTAAGTTGAGTCCGGTTGGCACAGAACTTAAGCCGCCGGTATATCGCTCTGCGCTGGATTACTCTGCTTCGTCGGTTTCCAGTAAGCCACGTAAAAGTCTCAACGACATACGCACAAATACATCACCTTCATTTTTGAGCAAACGCTACGGCAGCTCGACCATGGATCATCATGATTATAATTCTACGCTTAGCTCTACGGTGCCTATGCGCTATAAGAGCTCCTCCAGCTCGAGTCCCAGTAATGGAGCTGTTGGAGGCACAACCTCTAGTAATTACTATAACACCTACAATCCCAAACGTCGCTCTTCATACACGCTAAATGGCTCTGTGCCCACAGGCAGTGGCAGCAGTGCCACTGCCAGTAGTCATATTGATGGCTATGCCACACTGGGTCGCCGCTCCATTAGACCTTATGATCATCGCACAATGTCTCTGCTGGAACCGCCTACCAACAGCAGCGCTGGAAGCTCCAGTGGTTATCATCGCAGAGAGGCACGCACGCCGGTTAGAGATTACACTTCCAGCATTTCGCGGTAGGTAGATCTGGGACCGAACGAAACAACTATTTCAAAGCATAAAGACTGTTGTGCAGCGATCTGCTTGGTGTAACTTTTTTTGCAGGCATATTGGGGTAGCTTTTCTGCCCAAATTCAGAAGAAAACCCGAACTAACTTTTTCTTAAACAATGCGTCCATTATGTAGCTCAATTTTAATAGTTTCGTTGCTTGTAATTCACAAGTGGAAATGGTAGCTTATATATAAAGAAGGATATTATGTTAATTTCTACAATATGGAAAGCAGTAACTATATTTAAGCTAATGTAAGCTAATTTTTCTTGATTATTAGAGGAATTTGAGTCCAATATTGAATAATATGTGCATAAGTCAATAGAAGAGACTCGTGTTGTGCACGATGTGTGAATTGTCTTAATTAGAGCTACAAAACAGAAAATGCAATAACGTTTTATAAAATAAAGCCGTATAGGTTATATATGGAAATAATTTAATTGTGCTAGAAAATTTGACGTTATGCAACTTTTTTGTTTAAAAATTTTTAAATGGGGATACATCACTAATTTTCAAGTACTTCCATCTTATCTTAGGTTAGGTTAGTCCGGCCGGCCCCCGAAGGGGCCTCACATAGATCAGAATGATCCTTAGCGTTACCGGGTGGGGCTACACTGCTGCCCTAGGCACTTTGGTCGTCCGTTAAGCGAGTGTGCTTGGCGAATGCAAGCAGCCTATGAGGTGCCCTATCAGCTGCCTCTTGCAGAGAGGCAATCCAGGGCTTTCCCATCTTATCTTTTTCCATGTATCTTTTTGATACATTAAAATCAACTTTAAACTCCCATACTAACTCTAAGATGTCGATTTTAATTCAAGATATAGTTCTTCAACTAAACTTTTCAAATATTTTCACTTTATTTAGTTCCGGTTCTCGTTATCGCACCTCGTCGGCAACACGGAGTCCCACAAATATTTGATGTACAACACCGCAGAATGGTTTCTGTATCTTTTGCTACTACTCCAAGCGCAAAAAATCTCATGCCGCCACAGCGATCAATACCAACACAACTGCCTCCTCATCAACATCGGCCGCATCCTCGCGAGCCAGCAGCGGTGGCATTAAGAAACTGCAGCCATGCTCGCAAGCACCACCCTATAATAAGTTCTAAGTAAATCAGTCTTGAACAAAAAAAAAACTTAAATTATACAGAAAATAAATAGTTGTAGATGATTTTTGATATTTTTATATAGCCAAAGTTAAAGTTAATGTGCAGCTGCTGCTCCAAAACGTACAGCTGAGCCCAAGGATTGTTAGATGTATTTTGTACACTTAGCGAATAGTTGTAGCCATTTACATAGCAGAGTTTCAGCAAAATTGCTAAAAAAAATTAATAATATTTAGTACTTAAAATTTAAAAAGATTTTCACATAATTGTGCCTTGGTTCCTTTTGGCTTTGGCGATTTTAGATTTTAGCCTTAGCTTAAAGTTGTTTTACTTAAGATAAACTAAATATTTGTAAGACTTATAAACAGCGTGTTGTTATAAAAAATAAAAACAAATATTAAGTAACGCAATAACGAATTGCTAGTTTAAAAAAAAAAAACCCAAAAAAAATGTCAGAAAATGTTCAATACTATTTTATTTTTTAATATGTTTGTATGCTCTATGTGTGTATGTGTGTTAAGCCTCGCAAAAAAAAAATCGTTAAAATTTTCACAATAATTTTAACCAAATTTTGTTTAAATTTTTTGCATACAGAACTGAATGCCCTAAAAGCATAAAAAATTATGTAATAATATATCAAACGAGTATAATTTATAATTTTTATCGACTTTCGTTTACTTGAAATATTGATGTTATTGCAAAATAATAGTATATATTCGTAAGGTAGTGTGAACGAGAGCAAAGAATTCTTCTAGCCAAAATTAAAAAAAAAAGATAAACATTAAAGCGAATTTAAAATTTTAGCGTAGAAATTGGTAGTACTCAAGTAAACGTTTATGAAAGCAAATCAAAATTAGAATAAAATGTTTTTTAAAAATAAATAAAAATTAATTTGCATATTTTTGATTCGCTCGCGGGCTCTTTAGTAGTTACTTCGCTGTAGAGACTGGAAAAGTGTGAAATTTTTGGAATTGTTATCTGAAATTCTGCAAAAAAAATAATGAACTTGTATAATTTGCAATGTGTTTTCAAATCGACTTGCATGTGAGTGACAACTGCAAGAAACTAAAAACTTTAATTTTTCACGAAGAATCCACACATAGACAATATCTTATCATCTTTTCTGCTCGATGAAATGGAAAGAAACGGATTGCATTATTGTTGGGTTGCTCAAAAAGTAATTGCGGATTTTTTAAAAGAAAGTAATGCATTTTTAATAAAACTTAGAATGAACTTTGATCAAATATATAATTGCCATTTTGTTCGATAACCTTTTGCCATCTTCCTGGAAAATTTAGTATTCCACGCTTATAGAACTTCTGGCCTTTACATGCCAAAAACTGAACCAAGTGCTATTTTATAGCTTCATCATTGCCGAAAGTTTTACCATTTAAGGAGTTCTGCAAAGATCGAAATAAATGGTAGTCTGATGGTGCAAGGTCAGGGCTATATGGTGGATGCATCAAAAGTTCCCAGCCAAGCTCACTCAGTTTTTTGCGAGTGACCAAAGAATATGACACCTTTACGATTGACCAATTTTGGTCGCTTCTCCTTGATGGCTGTATTCAATTTGTCCAATTGATGACAGTAAACATTCGAATTAATCGTTTGGTTCCTTGGAAGCAGCTCAAAATATACCACACCCTTCCAATCCCACCAAACAGACAGCATTACCTTCTTTTGGTGGACATCAGCCTTTGAAGCGTTGATTCGGTTTGTTAAATGAATTTCTTTCAATACATGTGGTACCCAAATATCAAGCTTCTTCACCAGTCCAAGACTTTTTATGTGATAATGAACGGTTGATTTTGGTATTTTTAACTGCTCTCCTATCTCACGCTCAGTTACATGACGATCCAATTCGATTAATGCTTTGATTTGGTCATCATCAACTTCATTTGGCCGACCTGAACGTGGCTCATCTTTAAGTGAAAAATCTCCAGAACGGAATTTGCGAAACCAATTTTGACACTGTCTTCCTTTTAACGCTTTATCACCATACACATCTCGTAACTCTTTACCAACCTGCTCCGCGTTTTTTGCTTTACGGAAATAATAAAGTAAAATATGACGAAAATGCTCTTTTGTGGGCTCTATATTAAAATTGACGCCAAACAAACAAATGTAAACAAAATTTCGCGCACTTTTTTTCTAAAGCAAGCTAAAAGTAACAGCTGATAACTGACAGAAGAAAGAATGCAATTACAGAGTCACAAGCCGTTGAAAAAATTTGTCAACGCCAACTATATGAAAAATCCGCAATTACTTTTTGCGCAACCCAATATTATATGAATTTCAAAGTGCAAACAAAAAATCAGCTTGCACTTCAATGTAACAACTGAAAGAAACCCAAAAAGAATTTAATATAAAAAACACATTTTTCATGCAGAATCTACATTTTAAGAATCGGATGTACAGCACAGCAGCGGTAGACTTGCTGCTCGAAGAAATGAAAAAAAACCGAAATAACTTTTCCATTGTTTCCTAAAAAATCGGCTCATTTCTACCATGTACATTTTTTTAATTCGCTAAACGAACTTTTTAGAATAAAAACATAGTGAGGATTTCTTGAAAATTCCACAGCAGTGAGTAACTTCTTTATTTCTTTAGTGCTTTCTAGCTTAAATACTTTTTAGCAATAACCCCGTTGCGATCTAGTTTTGCTTCTGTAGTTTATAGGTGGGCATAAAGGGTATATAGTAAGTCCACTTCCAGCGTCGTATGGTATCCATGCCCAGCGGGAAATCATAATCCGTAGCTGTGCCATCGTTAATATTATCATCACCCAGTGGCATTTCATTGGCCCACTCGATAAGACCGCGTTCCTCGGGTGTACCTAGAAAATATAAAATGTCAATAACTTGTGTAGCAGCTTTGCAACTTTCCCCATAACTCACCTGGTATAATATTATCCAACAGACACCCCAGCAAGCCACCCACCAAAATGGTAGTGCCCAAGAGCACAGACAGCGTAGAGTCTACCGTATCGTTGCCTGTACTTATGGCACCCGGATGTTCCTGCATCCATTTGCACAAAACCATGGGAAAGAATATAGATAAGCCTATAATATACAGATTTCTGGCCGAACGCAGATCCACATATTGCAGCGTGGACAAACCAAAGGCAATGATCATGCCGAACATAACACAGAAAATGCCGCCCACAACGGAATCGGGTATGAGTATAAAAACGGCACCAAATTTGCCAATAACTCCCTGAAGCAACATTATGAAAGCGGCCCACTGTATAACGCGACGCGAGCCAATCTGTTTGGGATAAGCAAATTTAATTTAATGTTGCAATTTGTTTGGTTACTTTAATGCCCACCTTGGTCACGCCAATGGCGCCCACATTCTCACCAAACGTATTGGTGCCATTACCGGCACCCCAAAGACCCGCCAGCACTGTGCCCAAACCCTCAGTGCCTATGCCGCGGTTAATCGCATGCAAGGGAGGCGAATGCGCACCAGACATTTGCGAGACAGTTGGATAGTAGCTGAGCGATTCCACAGTGCAGGCCAGCACACCAGCCAGCATGCCCAGACAGCCAGATAGCGTCACCGATGGTACACCAAATTGACCTGGATAAGGTATATAAAACCATTTGGCGCTGGTCAGCACATTAAGTCGTACGTCAGTGCGCGATGGATGAGCCTCAGGAAAAACATTGGTGAGCGTCAAAATGCCACAAAGACCCCACATGATAACTATGGTTAGCAGTACGGGAAATAGACGAAACAGTTGAAATTGACGCACTTCCAGACCATGACCTTTGCGGTAAGCCACAATCGGCACGGAAACATTGGACATGATTTGTGAGAAGAGTGTCAGCATGCCCGTGGTGCTGAAAAGCATTGAGATTTATGAGATTATATTTGAAAACAATGCAACAATCAATAGCTCAAGTCCCTCAAGATTACCCATTAAAGTAGCCTCTCTCTCCCTCTCTCTCTCTCTCTCTATTTTAAGGGGTTAAGGAACTTGGGAAGAAGACTTAGACTATTAGGTGAACAAAAACGCCTATAGCAGTGGTACACTATAATTTCCAAGCTGTTTGAACAGCATTATCGAGCTATTTTGAGCGAACTGTATGAGCATGATACTGAGCAATATAGATTTCAGCAGGTTAGGACAACTAGGAAAATAATAGTGCTAAAAATTTTCCCGAAATAACTGATAACACTACGGTTACGACTGGCCCCCTCATTTACCGGATTGTACTGTGCAAGACCTTTACAGCCGGTGATTGGTGTTGCAGTCGGGAGTCAGTCACATGCAGCCCGAAATACGCCTAGATAATATAAGTACCACGTCATTTACCAAATCCTAGGCACCCGCATATTTAACCCCCAATACTTACCCCACAGCAATACCCCAATGTTTTGATGCCGTATCCGCAGCATGCTCGAACAGCGTTAGTCCCACCAGCGAGACAGTTGGAACTATAGTTAATGGCGTTACATATTTCAAGATCTTGCCTACCAGTCCCGTATAGCCTAGCACCACCTGGACCATTGCCGATACAGCAATAGCTCCGGATAGTTCACGCATACGCACTTGCCATAATTCTTGACGCATTGGCTCATCCATGGCATCCATTTCAGCCTGTGCCGGACACTGCCATTGTGGCAGTGCCAGTATAGCCAAGGTGGGCACCAGAAAAGATATAGTACCGCCCTGTACAATGGGCAGACGCACACCCCAGGTGGCCTGAAAATAAGTTACTATGCCGGTGACAAATATCATCGTAGATATAATATTGCCACGATTGGGATCCTCATCGGACATGCACAAAGCTGGTGTTAATATAAATGGTATGGATACAATAGCACCAATCATGGTAAGATAATGTTGAAAAGCTAAGAAGATGCACAAATACCAGGGTGGATTATCATTGATGGCATAGAGCAGTTGCGGCTTGGGTTTCTCTATGGTGGGTGGCGTTGGATGTGTATCTCCCACAGGCGTTGGCCTGCTATTAAGTGCATTTCTCTTCGCTACATCTTCCTATAAATAAAGATATCAAAACTGCAAAATTACATCACAAAATACAGCCCCCAGAGCTATAGTTCATAAAATGAAATTATAAATAATAACTATCTATGATTAATTCAAATATCTATTTATTTATGTTAATTAACAATTGCTGTGCACGATTATTTTAGACTCTTAACAACTCCCAATCCGTTGATTTATGCAAGAATTAGAAAACCCGCATTATTATCTGTAGCTACTCTGTAAAGTGTAAATGAGCGTTCTCTACGCTGTAAAAAAATTGTAAGGGGTACATTGGGAAGCAGATTTGCTATGTCCAAAAAGGCAAACTTATTAACAATTTCTTTTTGTATTGTTTTATTTTCAAAATGTGTGAATTAAGTTTAATAGTATTGCTATGTGCAAGAACTAAGATTTTTAATCATTAAATTTTAAGATGTTTAGGTTAGATTAGGTTAGGCTAGAGCGGTTTATGTGGTAAAAGATTTTAAACGCCATCAGGGATGTTGCTGTATGTTCATTTAATCTTAAAAATTTTAAGCATAAATTTGCAATTAAACTTTCCGAAACTTTAAAAGAACTGCTAGCACCGACTTCATCCCTGCCAAAAATAAACCAGCTTCAACGTCTGGAAGAAAAATTGTAATTTTGAGAAAAATTGTTCACAAAAAAAGTTGAGTTGTATCTCTGGTACAAAATTCCAAACCTAACCTAGGAAAATAAGCGTTTATTGTTTCTATTTGAAAGTAATATGTTTGGGTGTTGTTACCAAGTTAAAAAAGATAACAATATATTCTTCCAGAGTATGAGCATTGAGCCCTGAATTTTTCGCCTTGCCGTCAATACAATTACTATTATGGAACGCACCCCAGGCTAAGCATAGTACTTCCTGAGATCCACATTTCGTAGCCATTTAAACTTAAAATAATGATGACTTTTTAATTAAGTTTTAAAAAGGAATTGACAGAAATTGTAGATCTGAAAAGGATCTGCCAATAGACTTCTTTCTTGCCAAAAATAATCCAGCCTCAACGCCTGTAAGAGAAATTATATTTTTGAGCAAAATTGTTCACAAAAAAAATTGAGATGTATCTCTCGTACAAAATTCCAAACCTAACCTAGAAAAATAAGCGTTTATTTTTTCTATCTGAAAGTAATATGCTTGGGTGTTGTTACCAAGTTAAAAAAGATAACAATATTTTGTTGTTTCTTCCAGAACATGAGCATTGAGCCGTGAATTTTTCGCCTTGCCGTCAATATAGACGATTATGGAATGGATTTAGGGCTAAGCTTAGTACTTCCTGGCTGCCACATTGCGTAGCTATTCACGAATCTCTCTTTTTTATTTATATTTCAAAAAGCAATTCTGAGTGTTATAGACGATAATGAAACGGACTCCAGGCCAAGTATAGTACTTCCTGGGATACACATTTCGTTGCCACTTATGAATCTTCAACTTATTTTGCCTTCAATTTATACGTCATCCAATTTCTTGGCGTTTTGAACAAATTCCAAGTATTAAAAAAAATCGGGTATAGTTTGCTGTATCACTCCTTTCAGTTTTAGTTTGAGTTTGGCAGACCCAATTTCCTTGCATTTTGAAGAGATCCCAAGTATTTTAACCGAAAGGAAATAATATGCTAAGTCATTCCTAAAGATTCTGCACATTCCAAGATCTTGATCTAGTTAAGCTTCAGAAGTTCCACCTCTTCAAACTCTTCATTTTTGAAGCCTTCGCTGGAGCGAAGAACGACGCAGAAACACTGGCGTAGCTAGCAAATATTTGCCTAATCTCTATAAATTTTAGACACAGTCGTTCCCTGTTATCTTTGAACAGCTAATGACCGAAATATCCCCACGATCCGCCTTTGGAGCACAGTCAAGGGGATTAAAAAAAATTGTCAGATGAGAATCCACAGCGTCTACCGTCTTATCCTCAGCGTGGCTTTCCAGTTTTGAGGCTGGATTGCCCGCTTTCGAGGCAGCAGTCGGGGTATGTTTACCTATCACGGCGGGAGGTACAAAAGAGGGGGAAACCTCCATGTTCTCCACTCCTACGAGTGATTAGGAAGGTGATTCCAAAATCAGGCTCTCTAACGATCTTGATATCGAGCCTTTTGAATTTTAAATAAAATAATATAAATTGGCTATATCTACTAAATCCAAATAATGACATATATTTTTGAGACACGTTCCATAAAATAATTTCGATTGTGTTTTCTATTAAAGTTTGCGATTTTGCTACGAAAACAAAAATGTTGAAGTTAGCAACATAATTAAATATTTTTTATTGAAACCGGCCTTCAATTAGCAAATTTTTATATTTTTTTATTTAGAATATAAAAAAAAACCAAACCCACACGAAATATCAGGAACACACCCCTCTATACCCTATAAAGTTACATAACTTTTATACACGAGACTATATAATTATAGGGTAGCCCCTATTCCAGACAACTCAATAAGCTGATTTACTTTACTTATTAATACTAAATAATAGCTATTCGACCGAATAGAATTAATTAACATATTTCTAAAGAAAAAAAATTTTCATCGATTTAAAATAACCCGAACCGCAAGTTTCTACATATATTGACAGATTGTTCGCACCGATGTCGGCACTCGTGATTAATTGCTCGTGAGTATTTTTTGTAAATCTAATATATCTTTTTAGTAATAAATTAATAGCTAATTAATCGGAATAGTAAGTTTATACGAATGCTTTTGAATAGCATAAATTTTTTGCTGACAGCTTCTCATTACAAATATGCGACAGTTTTCTACATAAAGTCTACAAGAAAAATAATAATTGAACAATTTGTTAGGCACTTAAACAATGATCTATTGATTGCTTGACAGACGATAATATACTGGAATCTAGATTAGGACTTGTTTGTAGAAATAGTCTTGGCGCAAAAATACAATTGCAACAAAATGTAAAGTGTATGTGTTTTGTGATGGAACTGAGACGAAAGGGATTACTGTAGAAACACGTATAATTCGTATTTGAGGCAAAAAGTGAACGTCTTTCCTTAGTTAGAACTAGTACTTCGTTCTTTTTTAATCCTAGTCGCTCCAATGCAAAGCACGAATATATCTCTATTTATAGCTACTACAACAAATGCGGCCTAAAATGCCTATCAGCAGTTAGCGAATTTTTCGTATACCTTTTTTAATCGTATAAAATGTATAAATTTAGTGATATAACCTTTCGTTCGTATAGGAATATATTGTAGTTGGGAGAAACATTACGTAGTGATTTCCTTAGTTATAATCGGAAGTCTACAATTCTCAAAGCGTTTCAAGATGTTCAACTATCTGCTGTGCTGAACCTAAATCTAGCTTCATTTGTTGTAATATAATAGCTAATAATAATACTCGTTCCTTTTATTGTGTAAATTAAATTTGTCTTATGTTAAGTTTTGTTTACTTCATTATTACTATCTATCTATCTACAAATCTATTGCCCAAGTTATCTCTTAAGTGACTAGAAATTGTTTAATATTTCAATCAAAATTATTTTTTCTCAGCATAAAAAATAAAGTATACAATTTTAGTTATTGGATTCCAATTACAAACTATACTTTCTGATCTAAACGTACTATTGTTTTCCCAGTCGCTCGAATGAGTAGCAGGGATATATCTTTATTTACAGCTAATATAATCTCTTAAAGATAAGAACCCTTAAAACTTTGGCTGTTTTGCTGCTAAATATTATTACCTTTTTTTTTTGTAGAAAAATTATTTTGGTATTCAGAAATTTTTAGCAAATATAAAATAGTCTATCAGCAGCTATCAAATTATGCCCGATGCCGAATCGAAAAACATTTTTAATGTATGCAGAAATCTATATGTGGTTGACTAGTTCGAATCTTTTGAAGAAATTGCAAAATTACGCAATGACTCGATCGAGATCTGAGGCGATTAATTTTTTAGAGATGGCATTGGAGAATTATTAGATTGATTACAAAGTAAAGCATATAAATCTATTGTAACGCGACTCAGTCACAACGAACACGATGTACCCGGAGTTCAAGAAGTATTAAGAAAACCCATCGGTAAATACACTGAAAATCTGAAAAACCACACAAATGTACTGGCGTCCAATCTGCTGGATAACTGCTCAACCACTAGCCGAGGCATACCTTGATCTTGCTAACGAATTGGCCTAAAATTCCATATATCCCAACACCTACACTGAAGCAATGATATAATAAATTAAAACCGCAACCGCGAAAACTATTTTAAATAATTTAGTTTTTGTCTAAAAAGTATAGGTTGTTAACATAAGAAACAATAAAGATTTTTTTACCAAAAAAAAAAAAAAAAAAAAATGACTCGATCGATGCCAGACAGATAAGTCCTTTTACAGAAAATTACGAGAGAAGTGGAAAAGATTTGTTGCTTCCAACAAGCAATGCTTTGAACTTTTGTTCAGCTTTTGGGAACATAAAACGCATTAATTTTTACTACAATAGATAAAGTCTATTGGAATAATTTAAAGCTCTCAGAAAGCAAGAAAAATTTGCAGATTATCTTAACTGCAACGTCCCTGCTAGAGAACTGGCGGAATGTGTTTTAAAATAAATCCATTTCTTAAGCTTTACTAATTATTAGCAACATTCTAATTAATTTCGCTGTTTTAGGTAAATATATAAATATATATGTATATGCCGCTCGATTATCACAAATTAACAGAAAGTAGTGAAAAGTAAATAGACGCAAAAGACTCGAAGAACATAGTATATATAGTAACCAAATGTAATAAATAAACAAAAAATACGGAAACAAAGAGACAGCAATTAAAAGCAATTAACAAAAAAATAAAAACGATTTGTCTTATATAAAAAAAAGATCAATTGCATTTGGTTCACTATAATATAAAGAATATCTCTAGTCAGTTTCAGGAATGTCTTACATTATCTCTCACTGACATACGAAACACTTTTGTTTGTCAATTGTTTATTTGTAAATTAAATTACTTTTACAGCTTTTGGATGAATATATTTACGATATGACGAAAATTTTTAACACTTACACTTAAGACACTTTCGATTGTCACGCTGCTCAGCTCCATTTTGGCATTAAAATTTTATAACTATTCTACACACACTTTTGGGCAATAATTAATATACGATTTAATGTGGTTTATAATTGTCATAAAACAATGTTGAACATTTAAATTAAACAAAAAAAAAGTAAAACACAAATAGCAACACGACCCGAATTCTAGATGGTAATAATAAAACGTAGTTATCTCTGAAGTCCTAAGCGATCAAGCAACCGCACGAGCCAACGTCTCGTTGCTCAATGACATAGAACAAAATGAAAGATTTCACTGTAAGCTGTCGAATTTGCTCAATTCACTTGTACAGTTAGCAAGAGAAGCATGAGCAGGAGATTCGTGAGCAAGAGCGCCCATGATCAAAGAGTGTATGTGATTTGCGCAAAAATTTCCGATATTGTTTTGATTTGTTGAGGAGAGAGCGAAATACGAAGATGCGAGAGATTTGCTGTATGCTGCAACTCAAATAATTTTTAAGATTTTCAAAATCAATTAACACTCCGGACATACATATAAATAAAACCATTATTTTCTTTCATAGTTTATATATGTATGTCATGCTTGTCAAAATAAAAAGAAGCCTTCCAGGGCCTTATTTCGCGATGCTCAAGTCATATATGGATAACAGGCAATTTGAAGTGCAAGTTGGATCTGCGATCTCCAATACACACGGGGCAGCTGCAGGTGTGCCTCAAGGAAGTGTATACTGCTGATATCCCTTTACCCAGCCAAGTAGCATGCTTGCCTCCTATACAGCTGACGTCTGCATGTTTTACTCCTCATCGTGTGAGTATGAAGCTGCAGATGCTGTGCAAGAATATCTCCATCTTCTTGAGAGCTGGGCTCGGAGATGGAATATTATGCTGAACGTAGCCAAGTGCATCAATGTTTGCTACACTTTGAGCAGAAGCGTGCCACCTAACGTTTGGCTAAATGGCAAAGTATCTGGGAGTCATCTTAGACAAGCCGCTAACCTTCAAGCCGCATCTACAGGCCATTCTTAAAGTCTGCAGATATAAAGTGGCCAGACTCAACTGGGTCTTAAACAAAAACAGCAGACGGCCTTTAAGGTGCAAGCGCGCACTTTACAATGCCTTTATGGCGCCCTCCTGGAAGTATGGTGCACATTCAAACATTTTTGTTTTTTTGAGGCGTAGAATCCGACAAGGTGTTTGCTTGACTTCTTTAAAGATGGCGTAGCGCTAGTGAGTGTGCTATTGATACAAGAAGAGCATTATCGGACGGTGCGAGTGCTGAAGAATACAGCGGGTGGAGTAATATTTTCCAATTAATTTATTTTATCGTGTCTCACTGATTTAGCTGTATGAGCCAGCGTGTTATCATTTAACAAGATACCTTTGCCATGTCTTTGGGCAATTTCCGGCCATTTTTCTGTCAAATTATTATTTAAATTGATGATTTGTTGTCGCTAGCGATCCTTATTAAACGTTTCACCAGATTTTCATAATTCGTAGTAGAGCATTGTCTCACGGCCAATGCAATTTCGGCCAGCCTCAATAGGCCGAAAGCCATGCATTTTTTCGTTTCGGATTCTCGAAATACTACAAATATATCAACTTTTAGTCTGCCGTGACAATTTGATACAGGAACGATTTTCTCTCAAACCGTTGTTCTTTGGTGAAGTAAGAAAACCAACGAACGCCGTGAATGCAATTTACTTGTAACAAAATTCGACATGTTTTTGTGGTAAGCCAATTTTAAAGGTTATGCCCAAGAGTAACGAATGACACTTATATCAACTCAAAGAAAAATATATTGCTAGCAACATCTAACATTTATCTAACATTTCAACTTACACGGTATACATATGTGATCTGAAACCAGAAATACGAATGGGTTTACAATTTTAATTTTTTTTTTTTGTATTTTATTATAAGTGTAAAATTAACTCTGCATTTTTCATGTTTTCTTTTTTTAACTAAATTACTATAATAATTTAATACACATTATTTTTAAATTTGGTGGTGTTGTTGTTTGCAGATCTATTTTTGCATTTAATTCTCTTCTTTGTGACTTGCATGTCTTTTGAATGCTTCATTTACATTATATTCATTCGGTTTCACTTTAATATAATCATATAAATTTTTACGTTAAATAGATGATGATCGATTTCATATATATATAGATATATATATTTAGTCAATATGGTATGGTATGCATATGGTATGTAAGCCTTTATAAAAAAGTAGAAGTATGCCAGCCATGCAATTTATGTCGTATGAATTTTATTTTAAATTTAAGCTACAATATGCATATACATGCCCTTGCGTTATTGTGTGTATTGTTTGTGTATATCTTGCAAATTTCAACATTTATATTTAGTTTTATTTATTTTTTTTTATATAAGAATTTTAAGTAAAGCACACCAAGTTCATGTAGCAGTCTCTCTTTAAGAAATAAAAACAAATCAAAAACTTTTTAAAACAAAACGCATGTAACGTTGAAATAAAACTACTTAATAGTAACGCAACCGGTTCTAATCAAGACTATCTTCCTCCTTTGGATGCCATGTGTTGCTCTCGTTCTCAGTATCACTTAGGATTTCAATGACTTCCTCCTCAACGGTTGCTTTCACTCCACTGCCTTCGATCAACAACAATTGCGCTTCATCTATGGAGCTTTTAAATTCTTTAAAGTAATCAGTTGGTGAGCCTAGCATGGGATCGTCTTCCGAAACTAGATTTAGATCTGTTACGGCATCGTCTGTGCCAGTTAGTGCATTTGTTGTGCTGGTAGACGCAGGTGTTGCAGTTACATCTATTGGCGGCAGCGTAGCTACGGGATCAAATGGTGCATCCAAGTCTTCGAGACCACGCGGTGGCTTTAGCTTAGCTAGCTCTTCGCGCAGGTGACGATATTGGCGACGCAATACCATTGAGTTAAAGGATATCGTTCTGCTGCTGCGATCTGTATGTTGTGTTTTGCCCAGCTCCTCAATCCAGCCCTCGATTTGTGTGCAAATCTCCTCGCGCTTAAGCCAGAAATGCTTGTGTATTACCTGAGTTTAAACATAAATAAATTAATTTGTTTTTATTATAAATACTGGCAAACTGGGTTTTTACTTACATCACGGAAACAGGGACTTGGATTGCGTATTTGTTCTAGCATGGACCAACGTACGGATGCCTGATAGATATTGCTATTGTATTCACGTGACGAATTCGTACCACTTGGTGTGCCGCGGCTACGCTCAAAGCCGGGTTCATTAAAGTAAGGCTCTGGCACAAGTATTAAGGATTGTATAGATACTAGCACTTGCAGAAAACTGGAGGTTTGTGCATTCCACCTTTCTTCTGGCCGTCCATGCCAGGTATTCAAAACCGAGAGACATACTTTGCCATCATTGTACAGATTAGGATTAAAGCGTACTGAATGGCGACCTGTAGTCTCCAAGTTAATGAGCATGGGCAAGTTGGGATAGTCTGGCGGAAAGAATACATCGAATTCGAAGCAGCCATTGGCGTACGGTGTATCTGCCGGACCAGTAATGAGCACCTTCGAAGTAAGTCAAAATTAGTTTTGTTGCAACACATTAAGTGGCTTTAAATTACCTTCATGATATCCAATCTGTCAGTATCACAGCGAACAAATACCGAACTACTAAAGGAAAGCGGCAAACTAGTGGAGAGAGTGACAGCCTCCTGTGCTAATCTCTTAACACGTGCTGGATGATAGCGATCACCCGAAAGCCGCACCAATTTCTCAAAGTGATGGGATACAGCAAAACGAAACCCATTATTTTCAGCCTCAACAATCATGTCGTATGTATCAAATTGGCGCTTCTTCATTACATCCAAATAGCGTTGCTCTATGGACTGGTTAAGCGTTAAACGCTCCCGCTGACTTTGTTCATCCTCATCCATGTGCGGCATATTAATCAAGGCATCAGCATCGGTGGTTTTTTGCACTAATATCGTAGTTTCGTGAATGTCGGGTATAAGCAGTGCTAAGCCCTCATCATCGCCATCGTCAATGTTGAAAGTTAATGGTTGAGTTTGTCCTTTAATGTTGGACTTCTTGTTGACCCTGCGAGAGGAGTTAAGTAACCCATATTTATTTTATCTCTGTGCTAAGTTTAGTTAAAAGACTTACTTCAGCCGCTTGGCATAGGTGTCCACGAGGGTTTTCATATTCTGCAGCAGCTCTGCATGGTGTGGCTGCAACAAGGATGCCAACTGTTTTGAAAGTGACAAAGCGCGCAAAAGTTTCAGTATGGCACGATAAAGCGGAATGTGTCGGGTTATATCCAGTACGGAATCATTAAACAAATAGGAACTTAGAACTGATATGAGGCAGGATTGCTGCAGTAATGTTTGGAATAGTGGCGGCAACTCATGCGACTCTTCGCGCACTTCATGATAAGCCAAAATGTCTTCGCCACGCATTTCGCTGGGTATGCAATCACCAGGATTTATGTAACTGGACAGCACCTGCAACAACACTGTCACATGCTCCTCCTCGCTTTTCTGTCGCAGCAAATCCTGCTCCACATTCCAAGATTGTGCGGTTGAGCCAGTGCCAAAGCCGGTTCCCTTGGCCCAATACATATGGCTTTTGTCATCAGATGTGGTGGGCGTTGGATCATCAGCAGACTTAACGCTGCCGCCGCTGCCATTTGCTGCCATCGGTGAGGGTTCACTCTGCACCATATTTATTTTGTTGTTATGCGATTGATGGGAGAAAATGCCTAGACAATTGAGTACCAAATGCATGGCGCCAACTTCAATAATTACGCGACGCAACAGAATGCCATCATCACTTGTCAATGAGACGCTGTCGAGCAATTGACGGAATACCTCAAATGGCAGTGTTGGCAGCGAAGGCGCCAGCGACAGGCTATAGATATCATCTAAAATATTAACCAAAAAATGAGTACGTGTAGCTGTTCGATAAGACAACGCTTTGACTTACTTCCATCGCCATCGCCAGTAACACCAAGTACCAAACGAAGCAGACATTGAGCGCGCTGTTTATCATGTAGCAATACATCGGAATAGGCAGGCAAACGTAAAAACAAACCAAATGCAGCCAGCGAATGCTGTGGCACTGAGCTTATAGTAGTCTGCTTGGACATGGGCTCGCAAATGGGATCTTCCAGATCTTCGTAGATTTCATCGTTTGGCTCCAGCTTAACCCAGTCAGAATGCGGTGGGCTCTTCTCCTTTTCACTTATCACAGTCGTGGTCTTGCGACCCGTATTCTCTGGATATACCGTAGGCAAGTAATGGGCCAGCAGCGACAAGCCGCCACTGCTTGAGAAGCGCTGCAGTGGCGAGGGCAGCGGCTCACTGCAAACTGCTTGAACTTTTTTTCCCTCCGTTGCATCGCTGCCACCGGCTATGTGACTTTGTTGCGGTACCAAGTCAAGCACGAGACATGGCTTTGACAGCGATTGTCCGGCCGCCTTTAATGTCGCTAACACCTGCGAAACGGTTGCATCTCCAGTAAGACATATATCTGGTTGATCGCGGATTACCAATTGACCGGCACTTGCTGCAATAGCAGCGTTGGGCAACAAAAATATACCCGGAGATGTTTCGTATGCTTCTATGTATGGATTCATATTAATAGCTAGAAATGTAATGCTTTTATCATTCACTTACGTTCAAAACGTAAACCCATAGTTTGGGTTTCCTTTTCCTTACTGGAGGCCGTTGCTTGATTTTTGGCATCTTTAATACGTTTATCCTTTGCTGCCACTGCAGCACCCACGGTCAAGAAACCCATGCTATCCGTTTCCAAGTTAATGTTAATTACATTTAAGCAGCTTTTGTCCAGCCGTGGCTCATTGGCCTTGCTGTTTCCGGGCATAGCTGCAGTGGTAGCCAAGTTGGTACTGTTGCCTGTTGTATCGCTAGCGCGTTGATCTGTTGGTGGTGGTTGGCATAATGAGTTACCATGAACTAAAGAAACACAAAAAAAAACAAAAAAAATAAAAAAAGTCAAATTAATATTTACTTCGATGTTGAACTTACCAGAAACGCAGTTTTGCAAAATCTCTTCACAAGTGGTGCCCGAGGTTACCGTAAAGAGTATTTGATGTGCGCTATTACGTTTGGCCGGATGATTATTGACCGCAGCAATTGGCAAACTTAGGTTGTTGCCGCCATTTCCAGCGCCTGACTGTGTTGGTCCATTCATAATGGCCGACAAAGTATCACGACGCTGTAAAGCTTGTTTGCTGCGCACACAAACCGTTATATGCTCATTTTCCAGCAATAGCTGTAGGACCAACTGACGTGTAAAGCCCGATATCGTAGGACGTAGATATGGAGCGTTGGGCGCTGGACGCAGCGGCTTGCATATGATAACACCGATAAGCAGTGTGGTTAGTGCTTCCTGGTTTGCTGGATGACAAGCACTAACGCGCGTAAAGAAATTAATCGTTGCGCGCTCTAAACGTATGAAGGTCTGCTGCATAGGCAAGGTTTTGATAAACTGCGAGGAGTGCGTTTGGCAGAGCAACTGCAAGAGTGATCTCCAATATATAGAGCCCTGGGTGGTGCCCAACCAATCGCGCATTGGTCCCTCGGAACAACATTCGGAGAAAAAGTCCAGCACCTTGGGTACATGGCTGCAAGATAATAGTGGCGCTTGCACATCCAACTTTACGCTATTTCCCTCTTCACTCAAAGTCGTTGCAGCAGCAGCAGCAGCAGCAGCGGCATTGCTTGTAGTAGCTGCTGTTGTGAATTTTGTTGATGCCGACATGTTAGCGTCCGTTTTTGGCAACATAAAGGTACAGTACTCATATATTGCATGCGCCAGCAGCTTAGGCAGACCCGAATCCAACATTTGATAGACCGCTACTGGTGATTGGCAAGCCAAGGCCAGCGTCTTTAGATAACTTGGACGTTGCAGCAACATTGTCAGATTAGCACTGCCCTCTTTGCGGAACCAAGCGCTACTATTCTCCACCTTGTTATCATCAGTTTGTCTACGCGCTTCTGTTTGCAAACTGACGCCTACCTCGGTGAGCAGCTGATTAAAAAGCTCAGGCTTTATATAGCACAAAGCGCATAGAAGCGAATCAAAGCTTGCTTTCAATGGCTCATTGTGTTCCAGCGTAGATATCCATTGAAAGCAGGTATCAAAAAGTGCTGGCGTTATAAGCTCCGGTAGTTCTGGCAGCATCTGCTCCTGGTGTATATGCCACAAAATGGAAGCAATTACTTTAACAAAACCACTTTGCGGATTGTTGCAACGCGCCTGTTTGCTGTAGTTTTCGTGCAGCTTTATAACCCAATCAAGCAATACCCGCAATTTGTCTACCATATGATCTGTAGAGGCCGTGACTACCTCATGTATAAGATCACAGACAGCATCGCTAGACAGCTTAAACACTACAAAGAAAAAACAAAAGTTGCATTTTTGATTTAAAAAAAAAACCATTTTCGCCTTTACCTTGCGGCGTGGTGTGCCAAAGCAGTGTGCGCAACAATTGTAGACTCAACTCGTGATTATAGGAACCAAGCTTAAGCAATATAGTTTCCAAATGCTGTTGCGCTATACTTGGTACCATGGGCATAATGTTCAATAAGGAGCAACAAGCTTCTAAGAAACCTGGATATGAGGCCGGATACGAGGCAATCAAGTCGGCCAATTTGCTGTCGGGTTGCAGTGCTGACATATGGAAACATCGCGATAATATGCGTACCCAGCCAATGCTTGTCTTAGCAAAGGCATCATCCTCTGGCACTACATCAGCATCCATTGTAGTCAAGCCAGAAGTATGCAATGATGCTGGGCAATTAAATGAGGAATTGGAAAAAGCGTTTTGATTACGCAAGGCATTGGATCTGTTGCCAAAAATAGTTTGCCCCAAGACGGCAATTTGTATGAGACCCACGTTGGCGGAATCCTTCGGTCTGCAAATGCAAAAACTTTAGAATCACTCTATAATTTGAGCGACATCTGTACTTACTTGTAAAGTCTTAACACAATGCTCGTTGCCACCTCAGCCTTAGCCAGTTTGAGACGTATGCAAGTCAAGCCTGTGGTTGCCATAGGTGGTCCCACGGGTATGGAGCCTAAGCCATAATCACGCGACAATTCTAAGGCCACAGCAGAGGGACAAGATGCCAAGCTCGATATATGCGGCACTAGCTGCACTTCCTTAAGCAAAATAGCCGTAGGTAGTGTAATGGTTAAATCTACATGTGTCTCATTTAGATAGAACATATAGCTCCAGGCAGGTGCACGTGGTCGTCTATGCGTTGCGTTGGGATTCGATATTAACATCTCGGCATTCTGTGCGGCATCATTCTCCGAGGCAATGTGCGAAAAGGGTGCAAAATTGATGAGCCCATCATATTGTGCACCAGCTGTTCGTGGAGTTTGTGTGGAAGAACTCGGTGCGGCACCGGTATTGGTGCCCGTCTTTTTACAAGCGTTGCTGCTACTCACATGACTGTTGAGCTTAAGCCGCGTATTACGCGTCATATGCTGCATTATGAGCGATATCTGTGGGCGCAATTTCACATTATGTTTAGGAAAACATGGAAAACTTATTATATTTAAACTCAAAGCTTACCAAGCCTGGTTGCATATTGATGATGGTTTTGTTCAGACGAACAAGATTATGGCATATTATGTGAATACCACCTAGCTGTGTGAAGATTTGTACAGCTGGTGTCACTTCAAGCACTTTTGATATGTACCAAAGGAATGGCTCAGAGAGCTGCAAGCGCGGCAGCGTAGCATTGCGTTGTATAGTGGCTGCAAGTGCACATTGACATGGATTAATTTATGTATGAAAAATACTGAAAATATAACGCTTACTTTCTTCCAAGTACTGGCAAATGGGCGCCACAACCAAGCGCGGATTAGAAGCTTTGTCGCTTAGAGTTATCATCAAGCTAAATAATGCATCTGGTATTGTATGTGGATCCTCTAGAACTATATTTGATTTCATAGAAAAGAAACAATTGGATGACATCATGCTAAACGCAGTTGTGGAGCATTGCGATAACGAGCCAAACAAACGTTTCATGGTGCTGAACTGACGCAGTACTATGAATGAAAAAAATGTTATTGTTAAATAAGATAGTAATTTCTAAAAGCTTACCCCAATCGGCAATACAAGGCACCTTGCTGCGATGACCTTCGGTATTTAATTGCTCTGCCTTGGTCTCATCGGTCTGACTTTGATTCGATAGCTCCTCCTCCTCCGGTATGGTAACCTCCTGAAAATCACATTTGAGTTAAATATAAATTTTAAGTTTTTTTAAAGCAAAACTTACGCTGGGCTGCCTGGGCATTTCAGTCAACACCATAAGCGCGCATAGCTTCAACAAGTTGACAATTAAATAATTATCAGTAACAACGCCAGTTTGCTTCGTTGGATTTTCCGAACCCAAAACATTGGCAAAAAGATTGCTAAAGTTGTTAGCTGCATTGCTATTGTCGTTGCCTCGCTGACACTGCAGTTTCTCTCCATTGGAAATATTATTATAGACCAGAAAAGCTTAAAAATCAAATGGCAAACATTAATTCGCAATTTTGGCCTAACTCTCTCTTAGATTCAAACTTACAGACACTTTCGATAATTTTTAGCGAAATATTCAAGTCACCCTTATCGTTGGGCATAAACAACAAATCACGCAATAGCTGATTCTGCGCATCAATGGGACCCTGTTGGTTGCTAATAGCACCACCTGGCTGCACCAGCTGCAGCACAACGTGCAACAAAATGTCCTTAAGGCGACGTTTGCAGTGTATCAAACTGCCGCCGCTTTCATTTTTACTGTGCAGCCAAAGTAAAAGCTCATGCAAATGTTTGCAAATGGTGGGTCCAGCCTGCAAGCAAAAAAGACGCACGTTACTCGGCACTCTCAAAACATGTTATAGCTACAAAAACTTACACAACGATTGGCAATAAGTGATACACTCATGCCGTAGCCAGAGAAAAAGCGCAACAGCATTTTCTCAAAATTCTCATCATTCACAATAACCTCATTGATGCGCGAACAGTCGGTTACTTCCTCGCTAATGGCCAGTGAATTGCAGGCCAAGAACAAGCACTGAAAACCCAAACTCCAAGTGCGTAATTTTATATCATTATGCCAAGCCAGTGCCAAGAGCAAACCCTGTACGGCATTTGCTCCAAAGGGTATTTTGGGTATATCATTTTGTGTAATGCCTGTTGTGTATGGCTTATCAGCCAGCTCGCAGTTCAATGTCAGCCACATTTGCAATACTTGCTCCAGATGTACCCAGGTATACTCATAGTGCAGATCGGCCAGTATTGAGTCAAAGACATTTTTAAACATAACATAGGTATTGCGATTGTGATAATCTGGTCCCGACCATAATTGTGTCAGATACTCTGGCCAAGGCGCCGCTTCCGGTGGCGCAGAAACAAACTCATTGGTAAGCACCTGCGGCAGCGATGAATACAAATCCAGCGAAGTGCGATTGGTTAAGCGGCGCAATTGCGTCTCCACATGCATGTCCAAGCCCGCATCAAGACGTCCATCCAAGGCAGTTGATATGGATTTACAAAAGAAATTAAAGGTATTCTTGCACAAAGCATTACTTTCTTTCTTTGTAATCGGCTTGGTACGTTCCACCATATCAATATCATTCAGCATCTCATCGAATTCCGTGTCATCGCATTCAATCAGTGAGGGCAAATAATTATATTTGACAGCTAGGCGAAAAGCAAATGAAAGACGACGAGTATTAAAAATTATTATTTCGTAAATGCAATTTGTGGGAAGTTAACAAATTGTATGCCATTTTAATGTGTTCAAAAATTTGCTTAATATGTTTGGCTTTGATGCCAGAAATTGGCACAAATGGCAAACAAATTGTCAAATACTTTCGAGGTTTTTGTTTTTAATTGGAAGACTCTGTTTACCCTCCTGATAAAATTCACTTGCTGTCGGCATATAAAACACAGACTGTGCGATGGAGGAGGCTAAAAAGATGAAAAATGTTTGTTTTTGTTGTACCAAGTCAAACCAAGGTAGCTCGCAAAGTATTCGTAAAAAAAAATAAATAAAAAAATAAGTAATTTAGTCGAAAGCAATTCCGACAAAAATCTACCCTGTACTCATTGAACCAATTAAAGAAAATATAGGAAAAATGCAACAAAAGTTTGTTAATGGAACTAAAAATTTTTGGAAATGTCGCGAATGCTACAAGCTGCTTTTGTTAGCTTAGCAGCTGCTCTATCGAGTACAGGGTATTAAAATAATAACACGCTGTAATAGTAAAACCGAAATCTAGCTTCTTACATGGATAGTCGGTGAATATATCCCGTGTATCCTGTACAGCAGTTTCCATGGCACGTGTGGTATCGTTGGTGGGCGTGGAATCACTGTCTCTATACTGCTTGTCTGCATCCAAGAGATCCTGCAACAAATAGTATTAACGATGCCAACAGTTTCATATACCCCAAAGTAACCTACCTGCAGCAGACAGGTAATGGCATGCACTGCCCAAGGCTGCTGCTGATCATTCCATACAGCCAGACGAATTAGTTGCTCCAGCTGATCTGATGTCACAATCTTACACAGCTGCACCGATGGACGACAGGCGGCTACTAGGCGTGCAATGACCTTACATGTCAGCAAGAACTGATCCATGTTACAGTCAAAGTCCATTTCTAGCAGCAAAGCAAAGAGTCCACGTATAACCACCTTTATATTGTCCATACGTAGCGCTTTTAAGCCTTTGTCAAAGTTACTGTCCACCTCTGCGCCCGCACCATTGCTGCTGCTTACGCCATTTGCTGTGCCAAAGTCTTGTTGCCTTGGCGTTGATGCGTTAGGAGGTTTTGTTGGAACATAACCTGGTATTACGTTGGCACTGTTGGTGCTGCCAATGCTACTGCTGCTACTACAACTGCCACTGGTGCCAGCGCCGGCACTCGTACCAATGCTATTCGAAGCTTGGCTGCCAGCAGCAGCAGCAACATTTATCTTACCAGAACTGTTGGCGGAGTTGGAATTCATGCTCACACTTGATTTGGGAACAGTGCTGGTCTTGGTCTTGCTCGACAGTTCCATAAATATACCGGGATGCTGTCCAGAACCATAGCTCAATTTATCTATGAGCTTATCTAAAATAGTTTTAAAATGACTGCTCACCTCGTTTTGTATCATGTAGATCTTCTTGCCCCAATCTGTATAGGGTTGCACAGAGTATTGTACAGAGTGTTTATTTTGCTGTATAATGCGCTTTTTGAAGCAACGTATTTGCTTGCCATTTGGTGCACTGCTGGTGCGCGTCTTGGTAAAATCGCTTTCACAGCTCATAAAGTCCCAGCGCGCCGCTGCTGAAAAATACGACAAAACAAATGTTAATATATGAAGAACATTATATACACTACACTTACATTTATCCTTGCGTTCGTTATGCTCATCAAGACAGACGGATAAAAATAACAGCAGCCAGGTAATCAATTGCAAATCAGACGTTGTACCAATATTGGCATTGCGTTCAGCCGCACTGGCCGAGGTACTAGCCTGCTCCGATTGATACTTATAGTAAGGTGATATTGGTGCCAACAATTTCACCAATGTCTTGAGCACAGCGTCGATGACTAGAGAGCGACAAGTGCCCATAGCAATACTGCGTCTGCCCAGATAGGTTAGCAAAAAGAAGATGCTGCAAACAGAAAAAAAAGTAATTACCATTAAGCAACAACTAAAAACGCACAATAAGCTTACCGATCTTGTGGGAATGCCTTGCAATTCTGTGCTGAAAATAAGCTGCAAAATGTGTCGGCCAAAAAATCACCCCACCATGGCTGAAAGCAGCACATGCGCACCAACAATGAGCAAGTAGCTAGCTGCAAGTGTGCATCACCATAGACAACCAGCGAGTTAAAGAGCACTTTGGCCGTAGACACATTAAATTTCTGATGTACTGGCAAGATATTTTTAATGCCATACTCTATGGAGAAATGCAGCAGCACTTCGACCAAACTTAGCCCCAGCACACGCAGCTTATCGCGAGATGCAGCGCGTAAAGCCTCCTCGCTGAGTAAAGCCTTTGTTTGTGCGGGTGTGCGCATAAGCTTCGACGGCAAGGCACGCTCCAGACGTAACACAATATTGCGTATAACATTAATTTGATACTGTAGCAACATGCACTCCTCGTATATTGTGACAACCTTGTTGTTGTCTAAGCCACTCAATTCCTCATC
This sequence comes from Chymomyza procnemis, assembly GCA_035046065.1. Classification (NCBI taxonomy): domain Eukaryota; kingdom Metazoa; phylum Arthropoda; class Insecta; order Diptera; family Drosophilidae; genus Chymomyza; species Chymomyza procnemis. The sequence goes on from JAWNOJ010000026.1 coordinate 6,080,302, forward strand.
GCGCTGTTTATTGATGAAAGCCTGCAGGTGTGCGACATTGGATAACTCACTATTACGCATGGGCGTTAGTAGTTCCATAAGCTTGCAGCTGGCCAAACTGTAGCGACAGTGCACATCTTCATAAAGTGAATTTAAAGCCTTAATTTGAGTTTGCAGCGACTGCAAGGGCTGCTTGCAATAGCGCACTAAATTATCACCATAGCCATCATGCTCCAACACTACCGGATGTCCAAAAAATGTGCCCAAAGGTATTTTACACTTCGTTGAGGACATGCCAACGCGTCCAATTATGGTAAGCTTTAAATAGCGACAAATGGGCGGCGGCTGCATATCGCTGAGCACAAGCGTTTTTGTTTGTATATCCGAAACATGCGCCAAACGTGTGCAGTCGGTTTCCTCGTCAAAACACCAAATGTCTATATGTAGCGAGGTAACCTCATCGCAGGCAGGTATAATTAAATCTGTCAACAATATGGGCTGTCCGAAATCCAGCACAACAAAGCGACGTGCACCCGAATGCATACGATCAATAACAATCATTTGTTTAGAAGGTGGAGTGATAAGTTTATGCCACGCTATAGGTTGACTAAGATTGGAATTCATTTGTTGCTGCACTTTTTCGTTTTCAATATCATCATCTGTTAGATCATGGAATATTTCACTAGAAGATAATTGCGCCGCCGCCTCCTCCTCTTGGTGGTGCTGCTGCTGTTGTAACTGCTGCTGCTGCTGTTGTGGTTGTGGCAAATGTTCTTTTGATGTTGTAGCTACATCTGCGGTTTCAGCTATAAAATCCGAGTTAAAGACCTCGTTGATATTCCACCATTTAAACTTTTCTTGTATATATGCATTCAATGCCGATAGTTTTTCCTTTGTCGTTGCATTTTCCTTAAAAATCATATCTAATTTGCGAAATATTTATTATTTCAAAGAAATAAACTTTTGAGAGCAAATTTGCTTACCTTTGTTATCTTTATAGCCATTCATGGTCAGTGTATCCATCACAGACTTTACATTCGTATCCTTCATTTCTTTGACCAAAGACTCAACATCATGGACCACATCAGTTAGCTACAAATTGTTATTATAGTACAAGCTTTTGGTGCTATTAACAAGGAAAAACTTACCAACTCATCGTCCTTCTCCTTGCAGGCTCCCAATTTTGGCATCATCATGACATCTTCTATTACAACACTTGCTGCACCATTAACTGCTGTATTATCTATGTTATCTATGCGCGTGGCCTCAGAAGTCTGCACGCAAGTAAAATGCAGCTGAACCACCTCTAGCAAGCCGCGCAGCTGATTACTGATGCTCTTACTGCGTATCAAATGCGGAAAAGTGCGAAAATCTACGCCATCTAAAAAGTGGTTAAGTTAATTTAGTACAAAAATCAATTTTATGCTTCATAGCCATACCAATTGAGCTCAAACGCTTTATATCTAAGCTCGTAACGGGCAATATAGTGGCACTGCTGCGTATGACATTGGTTAAAGCTGCCAACGAATTGGAGCCATGTCGATTTATGTTTGGAAAATCGAAATCAAAGATCTCCGGCTCAAATGGATAGCCATATAGTCCGAAACGTGTGCTTAAGAGCGCACAATAAGGATCCCAGCGCTTATCCATTTCATTTGCTATTTCCTTTAGTAAATTAATGGCATACTCTGAAATACTGTTGTGCGACTCTGCCGTAGAGGTAGCACAGGTAAGCATTGTATACCAACGTACAACACTGCCGCATTGTGCTTGTGGTATCTCATTAAAGGTATTGGCAATGGCCGCTTTGATGGTGGTATCCATAGTGGCATGTTTCTGTACTTCTGGCGGCAAATTGGCAACACCCCTGCAAATCATAAAAATGGGTCAATATTAAGAATTACAATTAAAATAAAGAAAATGGAAGGTAAGCAAGAACGTTACTTGAAACTCATTAAAAAATAATGTATAGAAAATTGAATGTTTGCCTTCCTGCAACGTTTTTGGCCATACCCAAAAAATACTTACTCCGTTAAGATGATCATAAGCTTGACACATTTATGTGCTGTTGTGCGCTCACTGTAGATGATGCAATTACGCAACGTTTGCTCAATAAACTTCTCCGCCAAGCATATGCATTCAAACTGCTGTGCCAACAGATCATTTATATTTCCAGCTGTTTGCTTATTAATTTGATCCTTAATGCGCTCCGATTTGGGTGAACGATAACGATTCAAGCGTATAAAACATATCCAATTAAGCACATCGAGTGCTAGATTTCTTGCCAAAGTTGTCGATTCCGGATCACTAACAATTTTGAAGAGCTGTTCCAGCAGGCCATTGCTGTCCAACATGGCAATACGTTGAGCGCGTCCATTACTTATGCGTGTATGAGCTTTGACGCCGCGCACAGCTATAGAGATCTCATGCAGCCAGTCACAACCTGTAAAAATTTGATCACACAATTTGAATTAACAAAAAATAATATTAAATTTTTAGTTTATAATATGAACAAGATGAGCTATTATATGGTATACAAGGTTGGCTTCAATACGCTTCTATGTCTATTGCCAATTTAACAATAGTTAGAAACCAGCTGTTTCGACAACCTAAAGTAAGCGGCCATTTATATGTTGTCCAAGTAATTGCAATTATGCAGAAAATTACTATAGGCAAATGTAATAAATTTATAGCCAAATCGGCCAACCCAAATACTGCAATAGTATTCTAAATGCCATTGACAATATGTCAAGCCAAGTATACAGGATGGAGACTTTAAAAACCAAAATGTAAATACATACAAGTTATTCAAAAGACTCCATATTAAATTCAATTCAGTGTTAACAACGTTAAGCAACGCATTGGGAATATTTTAAAGAAAATACCTGTCCTTAATTCTGGCATTTCATTTTCTATTTCTTCAATTTCAAATCCTTTAAATGGATCCATCATAATGGCCGGCAATTCAAGATATTTCGTCAGATTATGAATCTTGGTCTTGACCATTAAGGGTGAATTGATCACACAACTTGCCTTCACAGTTATTTCTCTCGGGGCGGGAATATTTTGAAATGTTTTACTCTTATTATTACTAACTGACTTCTCTATTTGATGTGGGCGCTTGTGCCGCACTGGAATAGTCACATCGTTCGTATCTGAAATATTGGGGGGGGGGGCAAGTTTTATGAATGATACATGAATAAAATTAAAGCGTTTCACAATAATATATTTTAAATCGCCAATATTTTGCGATTTAAAAAGCAATTTTGCAAACATACGAAAAGAAATTGCAAAATTAAACTTATGCTATTTTGCTTTTTACAAGCATTACTTTCCATTTCCATTACAAATTAACTTTGTTAAATATTTTCAAAGAACGCTTACCACGTGTTTTATTTTGTCCCTCCTTTGAAGGATCCGAAACAGTTTTAATGTGCAATAAGAAGTTTCGCGTGCGTGTTTTGAAAAGCTTCGGTGATGTGAGCATAGCTGTGCCACCTTGATCACAAAGATCAATGCAGGAGGACAACTCTATGGGCCCAGCCAATACCTCGGCATTATGTGCCTGCAGATATTCCTCGCTGAGCACGGGATTCTCGTTGGCAACTGCAAATTAACGATATTACTATTATTTACTTTTAAATTGTATTTTATAAGTTACTGTAGGAGAGATCAATATTATCGTCAATGACATTGGGCTTGTAGCTGGAATGCGGTCCCTTCATGCGATAGCCAAAGCCATTCGTATTCTGCTTCAGCAGTGTTACTTGTATAGCAGCCGGATTGGAACATTGCTGATAGACTGTAAACTTTAAATCGATGTGTCCCACTGCGACTGGCTGTGCCAGATTTAATTCAATTATATGCTCATCCCATGTAGTGCTGTAATTTTAACAAATTTAAGTTAGCATTTTTCTTTTTTTTTATCAACTTGCTGTAGCACTTACGTATCATTGTGCAGTCTCCAAGTGCGCGTAAAGTCACGCTCATCACCGCCATGACGCATGTTTTGTGACTGTTTGCGTTGTTTTTGCACTTGGCCCAAATCATTCCAACAACCGGGCACCTCAGCTGAGTAAACCGTATGTTTGTCATCAAACTGCGTTAATGCATAAAGCATACGCAAATCCTCAAGCGTTAGATTTGCCGTTTTATACGCCAGCAAATTGGCCTGATTGGAGACACCCGACATTGCTGACGGCGAGGTTTGTATAGTATTCGGCCCATTATTTGCTGCAGACAAACCAGTTGCGTTAGCGTCCGTGGTTAGACCACTGCTGACATCAACAGTTATAACATCGTTTAGGCCATTTACGCTATCACATGTTGCATGTGTTGCAACATCTGCACCTGAGCATGTGCGCACGCCATCTGTTACACAAACATCGCCGCCTATATTGTTTTGTGTCAACGTCGTGCTGCAGTCATCCTCAATTTCCAACATCTCATCACCGGAATCGTTATCGCCTTCGCTCAGTGAATAGAATAGCATGCCGCCACTGCGTGAACAGCAGCAAAGACGATCCAAGTTGCGACAATATACCACTGCTTCAAAGAAATCACCTTCCTCCTCTATAACATGTATAGGCTGAAAGTCTGCCAGTGAAAATATCTCAACGCTACCATTGGCACAAACCACACAAATGGCGCCAGTTTCTTTTTGCTCGGCATTGCTCAATGGTGGCAACATGCATAATTGCTTAGGGCATTTGGCGCGACTAAAGGTTATGGCCAAAGTATAGTCATTTGAGATCTGATTATCCTCGTAGTCAAAAAGCAGCAGCTGTGCTGCTACATTGCATTCGGCATTGTTGTCAACTATAAGCATGCATAGTTTTAGTTTCGCTTTGTGTTTTTCTTTATCAACTTTAATATGCGCAAACTTACCCGCTTCCATGTGCTCGTTATCCTCCTCGTCTGGCTTCTCAACTGTGGCCATAATGATTTTACTCTTCTCCGCTGTTGGCGCTTTAGTACGCTGCAATTTTACCAAGAGCTGATTGCATTTGGGGCTCGTTGGTATTATCTCGGCAATCTCAACGATTTCCTGTACCTCACTTAACATTTCATAAGCGCTTTGCGCTTCTGTATCAACAATATTGGACAATGCATTCATGCGCTTAACGCTGGTCCAACATTCAATTACACAATCAATTTCCTCACAGGGCGGCAGTTTATCACTGGCATGGCTACCATTAATGCTGTTATTGTTGTTGTTGGAGCTGCCGCCCAGCGAATTGTTGTCGCTATTGTTATTGTTATTATTGTTGTTGTTGTTATTGTTTTGCTGCACCACAGTTGTGTCCTCAATCAGCTTATCCACTTCGTTACCCATGGCCAGCATATTATTGCCCACATTAACAGAATTGGCTACCATTAAGCTGCCGCTTTGTTCATCCAATGTGCTGTCCAACATATGTGACAATGTAGATAAATCAAAGTCGTACAACACCGTAGCATTGTCTGCTGTATTTGGTACACCGTTGTTTTTGTTATACATCATAAGTGCAGAGACAAAGCCATTGCTATCGAAGCCATCCACCAATTTGCCATATGGCGCAAACGACTTGCTGTTGTCCTCGTCCTTCGATTCGAGATTCACTTGGTTAGCCAAAACGTTTTGCTCTGCCAATGCTAAAAGAAACACAGATAATTAAAATGCATACAGCAGCAGATGTTTTAATTTAAAGCACTATTACTCACGGCCCAACTGTGTTGAAGGCGTCTTCTTTGAATGACTGCCACCGCCGCTGCTAGACACGCTGCCACTGTCGTTGCTGATGCACGCAGGTGTCTCACCATGACGATCAGCCTCAACAATGTTAAGCACAACCATACGCAATGCTAATTCACCACTGCTTTGACGCACACTAACACCCAGCACAATTTTGGAGCCAACCACGCCTGCACGTAGTGTAGAAGTGGATGTTATGTGCTGCGTATTAACTCCACTAAATTTGCCCGTGTTATTTATGCTGCCGGCATGAGATGCGACGCCGGTGCTGCTGTTACCAGAGTACACGTAATTCATTTTTGCGCGTGCACGCTCATTGGGCAGCACACAAATGGCTGTAACACGCGCCCATTCAAATTGCTCATCGAAGACTTCTTTAAGCAATGTAGGAACATGAAATGTTTGCATCAGCCTCAGGTGCCGTTCAATGCTCCAAACACAAAACTCGCCCGTTTGGCTGCAACTGGTGCACAACACATTCGCATAATCACTGTTGGAAATAATGTCAAAACCTAAGCCCGGCGCTGGCAATGCTGGACTGGTGGCATATGTGATGGAAAGAGGCACGTTTTGTGTGTATTCACCCTTGACAAATGGGCAGAGCGGCGAATGACGCTCATGCTCGCTCCAGGGTTCGTCCGTTTTTTCCCAGCACACTAGGCAAACATTACAAGTAAAGCACATGGCACGATCTTCGCCCGAAGACGAGGGCTGATGATAAAAGCCAGCTTGTGCCATTTGATCGGGCAGCGCCCATTTGTAGTCCATGTGTGGCCACTTTTCAAAAGTCTGCCGGCGTGAGGCCTCGGAATGCATATAGACACGCTGAAAATTGCTAAAATTCCAGGAAGCATCAGGTATGCGTGAGCCAACAAACATGTCTGTAAGACGTTCGTTTATGGCCGAGGCAATGGCCAAGACAGGTATGTGACGTTCCAGGCGCTTAAGCAAGACAACCGTATTGGTGGCCACAACTTTGAGACTAAAATAGGGCACCTCCAGGCAAATTGTGTTCCACTGCAAGCGGCGACAAAGAAAATATGATAAAATTGCTATAAAAAAAAAATAAGTTTATCAACTTACGCGTTGTGCCTTGATGCCTTTTTTAGCATGCAGCTGCGCTTGATTTATTTTCTGATTTAGATCGTTGCTTATTTCGGGCGGACATTCCAGTCCCTCGCTTTCCAGCTCATGTATGCAGTTTTGAAAAATGATTGCCTCGGAAAGCAATAGCTCTAGCTTAACATATTCCTCATTTTGGACAACGGGCGCTTGTAATATGGTATCCAAGAGCAGCACGCCATTATAGTCACCGCGTAGACCCAAACTATGACCATCCCAAAATAAAATCTTGTCTTGCAAAGGCATATAGCGTCCACATATAAGGCTGTCGGCTGTATAAACAAATTTTAAAAAAAAAAGAGCAACAAAACATTTAGTAATTATAAAACCAATAAAAAGAGCAACAAACTATTATTGTGACAGTCTGCAAAAGCTGCAGAGAGCTTGTTCAAATTGTACTGCGTAATAGTAAAAAATAACAAAAACTTGAATTTATGTGCAGCAAGTAACAACAACAAACAACAAATTGTTTATTATCAATAACTATAGAAATAAACAAACACGAAGTGGCGACGTTAGATATACTGACACTGCAGCTGCTGCTGCTGCGCTGTTGGCAAGTGCAAACGCAGAGAACAGCAAAAATGCAGCAAAAAAGGACTTGCCAGTAATTTGTTGCTCTTGTTATGCTTTCTTTTTTTAATTTAAATTCTTATGCACGCAACTAAAATTAACACACACACGCACACACACACATATAAACGCGCGCGTATTGGCGCACACATACGCACAATGACTAACAAACACGCATACAACACAAGGCAATTGGTCTGTGTGCATGTGTGTGTGTGTATTTGGGAATTTTTTTAATTTTTTTTTTCGCAATGGCTCTTGGCTCTACCTACCATTTGTGCTCAATTGATACGTCTGCAGTATAACACCAGAATTCACATCCAACACCTTAACCACATTATTGGTGCTAAATGCTAGTAGCACATTTAATTGCGGATGATAGACAATGTTGCGCATCTCGAATGGTACGTTTGCTGTGCCATGGGTCATGTCTGCGCCTCCATTGCTGCTGCTATTATCTTCGCCAACATCCAAATAGCCATCCTGTTTGAGAATTTTTTGTTCCGTGGCCATACTGCAACTACATGCGTGCGTTGTGAAACGTTTTGTGTTGCTTATATATGTTGTTCGATTAAAAATAACACTTCAAATACACAAAATCAATTGGAAAATTTGCACTACTAAGTTAGTTTTTTTTTCTTTCTCTCTCTCCCTCTCTCTTTATTTATTGGGCGAAGTCTGCGTACTCGTGCTGCGTGTGTGCTACTGTGTACTTTTTATTTCCTTATGTGCCGAGACAACACTTTTTCTTCTGACAGCTGTCAGAAGCAGCCATTCGCATGGGAACGTTTGTTAAATGTTAAAATTTTATTTTCCAGGCATAAGCAATACCAAAATATTTTAATAATTTTGTTTCAAAAATTGTAAATACTAATATTTTATTCTCAAAGCACCTTTGCATGCACAAATTTAAAGCCTTTTTAAATATTTGAATTTTCGAAACTATTTGAAAACTGTTCAACACTGTTGAGCATTCACAAGGCAACGCGTTTTGTTTACGTTTTACATGTTTCGTATCGCCTGCTTGCGCTTAAAATGAATATTTTACCCAAAAAACGGTTAGCATTTCAACAAAAAAAAAAAAACAAACAAAAAGTTGATTTAATTTTTAACTTTGCAGCTGGCATGTGCGTACCAAGGATAACATTGCACGTGTGCGACGCGATGAGGCAGCCGCCAGGGAGGAGCAACAGAAGCGACAAAAGCAATTAGATTTAGCTGTAAATATAATTTAAAAACATTAGCTTTGCTTAAAACTTGTAATATTTGCACATTTGTAGGAAAGTGAAGTACGCATAAATTTTCTGCGTCGCCAATCGGGTATAACTGAAAAAGCAGCTGAGCCTGCTAAAGCAGCACAGCAGGAGCAGCCCAGTAGCTCAGCGCACTTTGATCTCTTTGCCGATCACAAAACACACATTAAAACCACCAACAAAGATTTGGAAAAGGAACAAAAGCAGGAACAAGAGAAATATGAAAAACAAATTGGCTATCTTACTTATCTGGGTCAGGATACAAACGAAGCACTTAAAATACGCAGCTGGTATGAATTGGCACCTAAACGTCAAAAGTCAGATGAGCCAGCTAAATTTAGCGAAAAGCAATTGGAACAAAAGTTGCTACAGGATCCGCTTACTTTAATAAATGCGCTGGTACCTTCAAGCAAGCAGACAGCTGCTAAAGATGCACAGCAAACGCGACTACGTGCAGCAACACCCGAAAGCGCAGCTGTAACAGTTATTGAATGTACAAAAAAACATGAAAAGCAGAAAAAACAACATAAAAAGCATAAAAAACATAAACGTCATAAGCATGAAAAGAGTGAGAAAAAATCCAAAAGTGCTGATAGAGTATTAAAAGAAGAGGCACGTCGTTGTCACAATGAAAAGCTAGCGGAGTTGCGTAAAAAGCGCTTGCAGCGCGAGAAAATCGAACGTGAACGTCAGGAGGCTTTATTTGCACCAAAGGAGCCGGCCAGCGCTGGTGCACTAGCCAATACACCAGCAGCCACACCACGCATTGTGCAAAAGTACAATAGTCAATTTAATCCACAGTTTGCTAAACAAAATATGTTGTAAATACTTGTTAAATAAAATATGTATGTGTTTCTTAAGAAGAATGACTTTTATAATTTGTGGCAACTTGTGGTTGTCGAAAGGCAACTAAAATGGTACATAGTTGCTGATTGGGCATGTGTACATAAGCAAGAAAACAAAAATTGAAATCAAAGCTAATGCATTTGTATGTTAAAAATCGGCTTACTAATTTACCTAGCTTTTCAATACAAAAAGCCCACAAATATTCAATTATACATATAAATGAATCGACGCCCACCTAAGCATTGCGCCAAATGTCAAAACCACAACATAAACCACACTGACTGCGCTGGTACGCCAATGTATTTATGGTAAAAAAAAACACTTAACAGCTTACCTAGTTAATTTGTACTCTTTTCTTAACCAACTTTTATATTAAACATGCAAAAACGCAATTTTATACGCATAAATAATCGTAGCATTCCAACGAATGGCGCCAATTGTCAAAACAACAGCTGATTTTGCGCAAAACCGATAAACCTAAGCAGTGTTGGAAAATACTGCCAAAACGTCACACATGTGTGAAAGCATTCCGAGTCAGCTTCATTATTATTTGTCAAATTGTCGTGTGTGCGCATTGCTGCAGACCTCTAGAAATTTATTCTCTTTTTTGTGTGTGAATATTGCAAGTTTGTTTATTAAATATAAAGTCAATTGTTAAATAGAGCATAAGTACAATTAAATAATATGGAAGGCGAAGAAAAAACTGACGGCCTGCGTGGTAAGTGAAGCAAATTAAACAAGCTAATGCGGCGTCTGTTGCAAATTTTTTAGTCAAGCGCTTTTTGCGCCCTCCCTTTTGCCAGCTATACGTAGGCAACGCTTTGAAACCGTTGGAATTTGAATTATGCCAAAAGGGACGCATGCACAATGGTGGAGCATATGCACATTTATATGGCTCACAATATTTTTCGCATAGTTTTGTTGGAATTAATGTGTCATAAAATTCTATTTGTTCATTTGATGTATGGAAACTATGAGCATAAATGCAGATAATTCTGTTTGTTTCTAAAGCAAAGAATTGTGGATTTAGCGGAATGCCTACCTGTTTAAGCGCGCACGTGGCAAACAGCTTGGATGCCCATAAAATCTGCGACTTGCACGCATGCAAGGCGAAATGCGCGACTTAATTTTCAGCTCTTTGTTGCAAATTTCTTGTGAAATTAACAATATATTTCATTTAACGACATTTTTAGGCTGTAGGCTGCGCTTCATTAGCCTCAGCGGTTTCAAATTGCAACAAACTTAACAATTTGTGCCAATTTATGTTAACAATTTTTTAGTTAGGCTGTTATTTCACTTCAAATTCAAAATGTCCTTAATAGTTTATTGTACAATTGCAGTACAAAGTTGTAATAATGTTGTTAGAGCATATTCGGCGATATTGCAAGCCTATAGGGTACCGAGGTGATCCTTAATTTGATGCTTAATTTACTTGCTATCAGCCATATATTGCCGTACATACAGTGGAACCTCGTCGGTAACGCAGCGGCAGTGTACTTGCGTTGAAGATCGCAAGTTTAATTAGTAGATCTCTAGTAGACATTGCCGTTTGGATGCGGCTATGAATTGTAGGTGCCTGTGTTCCTCGCACAGCTGTTTATGGAAATATCTCTATCTTACATCATTTATTAGGCAAGGGAACCGCGCTCAAGCAACATAAAAAAAGGAGTTTTCATTTAATATTAGAATATTTTTTATGCTTTAGTTTATTTATCGGTCAATAGAAGCTTGGTTTGTAAGCATAATTTTTTGATTTCGATTTACCAAATTTTTCAAGCAAAAGACTGTGAAAAGCATTTAAGATAGAAAGGTATTGTTTTAGGTTATACCTCTGTTCTTCAAATAGCTGATCTCTATGCTCCATTATCATTTCGTATTGCCAAATCTTTTGAAGCAAAAGTAGTGAAAAGCTTTTAAGATACTAAAAAAAAAATCTTAGTTTTGCTTGCTTGACAGTGGTTTCAGTTTATGCATCCGTCTCTTTGTTCTTCCAAGAGCTCTTAGTATAGATCCTTACGCTTTTGTTAGTCAATGGAACCTTGGTTATTCCAGCATAAACGAGGCTTGGATTATTCATCTATATGATTGTCTTCATGCCATCGCTCACATCAGTTTATGAACAACGTTAGCCACATTTCATCAGCCAAATCTTTAGCGTCGCAACGTAAGCATCAATATCAATTTCCTAATGGAAATGCGTAATTGTTTCAACCAAATATTTCGTCAAATCAACATCTTTGATTTCTTCTGTTAGACTAAACAAGTCGCAATACGATCATCAAAGTGTGTTGCAGTAAACAATAGACTTTGATAACTATGGACATATCAAATTCTTGATTAAGTCAGATAAACTAAAATTATTTAATTGGGCACACTTATCGAGGTTCCACTGTAGTTATTTTCTTGAGGCTTATATTTGTACGCCATTTTTTTGCTGCTAAAAATAAATGATAATTAAAAACAAACTCCCAAAACTCAGTGAATTTGTTGTGCAATTTGTTCAAAATATCCGATTCTAATCTACTCTGTTTTGCTTTGAAGCAAGCAACTGGTTTGCTTTCAACTTAAAGGGAATATAGGCAACTAGATAAACATTGCTGCAATTTATAATTTCTAGCTGTGATTCATTTATAAATGTGCTGCAGGGTATTAAGCTGGCGACATCATACGATATCAATTATTTGGAAAACAATTGCAGACATCTTATTATGCAGCTTGTTTTGAGCTTTAGATTTCTCATGCCGTTTTTAAACGGTAACAGACAAAGAGTAATCGGATAGTCGTCAGTCAGCATTGAATTTTATCAAAATATTTATACTGTCTTTGGATTATTATTTTAAATGCATTGTTTATTTTAACTATTTTTTTTTTGAAGTGACTCGTGCGCTAACGCGACGTCTGTCGACTATAGATCTAACCGACAGTCGTCCGTCGACACCACTGCTGGACATTGGCTTGGAGCGTGGTAAGCCAAATAGTTCAATCAATGCATAATATTTTTGAAGCATAAATAAAAACGTTGATATCTTTTGCAGCAGCAAATGTCGCTTCGCCACGCCCAACACGTCGTGGTGCTGTAAGCAATGCGGAGCCGAGAACACCAATTAGAACCACACGTCGCTCTGTGGCACGTGGTGAAACACCAGAACCCGTAACGCCTGTTATGTCTGCTGTCAAACGCTCCACCGTCAAACGCGCAACAGGAGCCAAGTCTGTACTCAAGCAATTGTCCATGGAAACTATACATATAAATGAAGACTCGCAGGACCTAAAAATGGAAGTGCTACCGGAGTTAGTTGAAAATGCAGCTGAATCACCGACCACTGCACAAAAACGTGTTACACGTTCCATGTCCAATTCGCCGGCCAATGATATGAAGGCTATGTCAAAACTGATCAAAGAAGAGCCAGAAGATGCCATAATAGCCAACAAATCGAGTGAGCAAAAGTCACTCGATGTGGAAATGGCAAATGCAGTTCAGCAAGCAAAAGAAGAATTATTAAATGCAGAAAATAATAAAACAAAAAAGACGTTAGAGAAAACGGCTGTAATAGATCTGAGTGCAGACAATGAAAATCAAGTTGTTACCGAAGAGGCAGTGCAAGAGAGTGGCAGTATCAGACCTCTAGTGACAGTCATAGAAGATGATGATGTAGAGATGCAAGATTTATCAGAAAATAACGAGCAAATAAAAGAGTCTGCAGTTACAGAAGTTGTTGAAACTGTAACGCCTAAAAATGCTGAAAAAGAGCTAGTCGTTGAGCAGCAAACTGAAGTTGATGCCGTAGTAAGCGCCACAAAAGATATTCAAAAGTCGAAAGAAACTAAAAAAGCAGAAACTGCGTTGGAGCAAGTAGCCGATACCACAACAAACGAATCTCTAAAAGAAACAGGTAAAAATGTCATAACTACAATACATACAATAAGATTTATTCTTACATATATTACAGAAGTGCAACAGCAAGATGGAATACAAAAACCAGACACATCAACGGAAACGATCGTTTCAAAAGAGCAAACTGCTGATGAAAATAACTTATCTAAACTGAAAGCACAACAAAAAGAAGTTGTCGATTCTACAGAAGCTATTGCTAAAGACGCAGAAGGCATAAATTTGGTAACGTTGCAGAACAAAGATTCACCGCAAAAGTTGCACGTTTCTGAGGAAGAAAATGCTGAGAATTTAATAGTTTCCAGCACAGAATCCCCACACACCGTCTCTATGCAGCATTCAGCAGAAATTACAAATTCTACTGAAAGTAACAAATCTGATTTAATAATTACCTCTGTGCAACGCGTGACCGATTGGCCAAATTTGGAAATGCAGCAAGATACACCTCGGCGCATTCCCACGCCTGACATTGGCATTTCAGAGTTACCCAGCAAAGAAACATTGGAAAAGGCACAAGAACTTGCTGCCGAGCCAACAGTGGAAATGAAAACTCTTGAGAGTTCCGTTGCGGCTAAGCATTGTGAAACTGATGCAGTGCAAGAAACTGAAAAAAAAACAACTGCGAGTAAAATCATAAAAATCGAAAAATTGCCGCCTCTCAGTCCAAATATAATGTTACGTACAATGAAGGAGCAAAAGCAGTGTAATAAGTCCAAACAGACTGTTGTTGTTTTCAATGATAACGCTGAAGAGGAGAAAAAGATCAAGCGTTCCTATCCTAAAACGCCAACACGCAGCAAGTCGGCAGCAGATGCGTTAAAACATCCTGGCACTCCGAATTTGCCCGGTATGCCCGAAACACAAAAAAGTTCCACTCCTCTAAGCACAAAGGTAAACGTCGAAATAAAGTCGACTCCTAGTTTCATTGATGGCATTAAGCCATTTGCAGAGACCAGTTTTGATAATGTCTGCAAGCAACACGACGACGAGGAGACACCCACTAAAGTGACGCGCCAACAAGAACTATCCATGCGGCTGCACAGTGACAGTGAGCATGAAGAGGAGGAGGAGGAAGAAGAAGATGATTCAATGAACACATTTGAAGATAAAGTTGAGGTAGTTGAGAACTATGCATCCGGAGACTCAATGGACAGCAATATGCGTTTGGAAATGCAAGAGAATGAAATTCCAGTCGATGGAGAGTCTTTGCATAGTGAAGACGCTAGCGAGGAAGAAGTATGCGAAGAAGAGGACGACAATTCATTCATTGTGTCCGATAATGAAAATATTGAATATTCCACTGATGAAACCGAAGAGGGCGAGATAATAGATACAAAGAAGAAACGAAAGTATCGTCGCATTGTTACGCAGGATGACGACGACGACGACGACGAAGATGATGTTGAGGAAGAAGCTGAAATGGAAAAGGCAACGACGAAAAAGCTTATAGATTCAGCGACGAAGAAAACTAAAAGTGATCAGCAAAAATTGAGCGAGACAGATCGCATGAATAAAACTGCCACACGTTTAGAAGTAAGTGAGGATGATGAGCAGGAAGTTGCAAATGAGCTGCAGGCGGATGCAGAAAATCTAAACTTGTACTACGAGGAAGATTCCGTTGGCGAGCTGGACGCTGAAAAATCTTTGATAAAAGCCTCTGACAGTATTTACGAAGTGGTGGACTCAAATGACGAGAGCAGCTCCGCTCTACAGGCTAAAATCAGTCAAAAAAATAAATCGTTTTCAGACGACTTAAGGAATACGAGTTTGGATGCTGCGGTAATGCTTACAACAGACACGCCAATAAAGGAGAAATCCTTAAGCGAAGAAAAGAAAAGTTCAAAAAAATCCACTGATGCATTCCATAAGAAGCAAAAGCGCGAAGAGGAAAAGGCACTGCTCGATGACATAGCTGCTACAGACCTGACGCACTTGAAGCAGCTCTTTAATCCGTTGCAAAAGTCACGTCGCCAGACATTGTACATGCCCTCGCCCGAGGAAATGTTGAAAAAGCCCAAACTTAAGCGTCGCAGTGAATTGCTTAATTTCAATGAATTCAATCCATCACAGTCCTTTATCGAGTCGATAGCTGACTTGAAAAGCCAGCACACAAAGCGTAAGCGTTTATCCAAAAGCTTCTGCGGTGCAAGCGAGGAACTTGAAGAAGCTGCCAGCACTGTGAAGAAAACTAAAATGCATGCAGAGCAGCAGGAAGCAGCTAAAGAAGACGAAGTAGAGGTAGAACAGCAAGAGATTAAATTGGCCACTAAAGTGCCTGCCAGCGCCATAAAGAAGGAACACAGTGAAATGCAGGTACTTGAAGTAACTAAGAGTAGCGAACAGAAGCAGAATTCCTTTGAAGAAATATCCGCCAAGCAAACTAAGACTGCCGGTAAGAAGTCTAAAAAGCTAAACGAGTGCCAAGCTGTAACTAATGCGGCTAATACAAATCTGGAAACGGGCTTAAAGGATGACTCCTACGAAATTTTAATGCAGGCTGCCAATCTTGCCAAATTGGAACAAAAGAAACAGGTATGTTGCTTGTTGTCAGCGTTGCTGCAATGTCATGATGAACTCGTTACTTGCAGCAAATTGCCTTGGGTAAGAAAAAGAAACGTACGCCGGATACTATGGACAGGCTGGCTGTTGCAAAACCCACTGCCGCTGTGGCTGAGCTGGACAAGCGCAACGTGGACACGGTAAAACCAGCTAAACTTAAGAAAAATATTAAACGCCTGCAGGCTGTCAAGCATGCAGCCAAGCATGCTATACAACTGTTGGCTCCCGATATGGCCGATATGCCAGTAAGTGTTGTACCAACTATGTATGCGAATGAAATATATACTTTATCTTTTACAGCGCAAAACTTTGCAACGCAAGCTGTCGCCACAACCACCGGTCAACACAGTTGCTGGCAAACGTAATAAGCGCAAGGAGAAGCGCAACAATGTATTACCGACATCCCCAACCAAGAGTTCCGATGACGAGAATCGTAGTCACATTGTTAATCTTATAAAGACACGTGCTGGCTATGTCACTGAAACAATTGACTACGAGGAACCCAAAAAGAGCAAAGTAATCGAGATTTTGAAATTACCATCTGGCCTCATGCGCGTTGAGGCCTGCTCGCCAGTACCGAAATATTTTCGCGAGCTGCCCTCTACGCCAACCAATCTCTATGGTTTTCGCATGGAACCCAAGGCAACTAAGGCTGCCAAGTCCAAGCGCAAAGCAAACGCCAATGGCGGCAATCAAAATGCCAATTATGTGACCGAATCCGCAATGCGCTTTAAGCGCGAAATTTTCACACGCAAGAAATAATAATGCACGAAAGTGTTGCTACCATCATCCATGGGGGTGTTATTGAAATAACCACCAAATGTTTTTTTGTTTTTTAAAAAAGAACTGTTTGAGACAAGTTCTTGAAGTATTTTTGTTCTATTTTTGCACATCTTAATTGCAGAGACTATGTAAACTCATGAAATTCCTTATTTTTTTTGCACATTTGTTTATTTTATGTTTATAAATTTAGTTAATAAAATTGTTAAATGGCATCACAATATCGACACAATTGTTATATGGCGAACATAAGTTCGGCATAAGTTTTGATGCCTTATAAGTGATTCAAAGTGTTACACAAATTCTGCATGCGCTTCTAAGTTTTAGAAGTATCATGAAACATTTTTTCATATTTTTTAAATAAAGATTATAATCATTATAAAAAAAATGTATACAACTTAAGCAAGAAGGAGCGCAAAGGCCGCTATAGCTAGCTTATAAGCGAGATTACAGAAATACAATTTAATTCTCTACTAAAGTTAAAATTTGTTTATAACTCGGCAATGATTGTTGGTTTAAGATATGAAAGTGAGTTCGGAACAACTAAAAAACTTTGGTATTTACCAGCGAATTGCAAACAATGGGTGCCTCATGAATTTCGAACATCTAGCCAAAATAACGAAACTATATACTTTTGTGATGTGAAGGACGTGAACGTGTGAACGTGTCGTCAGCTGTAAAAAAAGGCGTGATCGCATATACTGACCCAGAACTATATCGAACCAACGAATGTGGGAAGTTTGCGGGCAAAAGCCCGTGGAAAAAGAAATCGCGTAGCGCAAAAATGATTGGTTGCTATCATTCCAGTATTGGAATGGAATTCTCAAGGCTCCAGAGTTAGAGGCAGACCCGACGCTTTTGAAAATGTTTGCTATTTGACGAAAAACAATTTCAGCTAAATAACCAACACGGCTGCCCTGGTAATAGCCAATCCGATGCACACAATTTTTAAAGAGTCTCGAACTTAAGGTCTGAAAGTGCTCCGTAACCTTTAGCCTTACAGTTTCCAAAAAAGAAGCTAGCCCAACGGCGTCAAGTTGCAGTTATTGGAGTTATGAGAATTTCGAAAATAGTTCCTAAAATACAAATCCGATGCACACAATTTTTAAAGAGTCTCGCACTTAAGATCTGAAAGTGCTCCGTAACCTTTATCCTTAGAGTTTCCAAAAAAGAAGTTAGACCAACGGGGTCAAGTTGCAGTTATTGGAGTTATGAGAATTTCGAAAATATTTCCTAAAATACAGAGGTAGCTGTAGCGACATCCTGTAGAACTTAATATTATTCAAGTCATGCACTTTATTTTTTTTTGGCAATAGGTGACATTGTCGTTATTGTACCAAACTTCTCTGAATTGTCCCGAACAACGGCTGGGATAACCTCTTACCTTTATATGTTCACCATTTCGTGGTACATCTCCCACTACATGTTTAACATAAATTATGTCTTTACTTCTTTTCATGTCGCAACATTGCTGACTCAGTGGTCTCCTTACCATCGAAGCCTCGACATGGACCAGAACTTCCCCTTTTTTTGCCAGACATCCGCTAATGCAGTGTTTTCTACGGCCGACCTCCGCAAATGTACTGGATCGATTCCAGCAATTTAATGCATAGACATACGTATGCACTTGGGCAGCCTCCTCCCGCTCACTTCCCAAATCGTTGTGCTGCCCGAGGTCAACCCGAGCGCCTCAATGCGTCTTTTGCGACAGCCCAGGCCGCCACTTGCGCTTCATTTTGTACCCTCCCCTGGCAGTCGTATCAACTACTGCTCCCTTTAGCGTTCTGTCTACTTCCATGGCAGCCTCAACGCGTTCGCTGGCCAGTTCCACGTCCTTCCCGACATCCTCTAACGGAGTGTTCCGCTGCGGCTACTGTACAGAACTTGTGTATCAGTGCGGATTTCGCGACAGCCCATTGGTACCTATACTTCAGCTTGTTCGTACCTTACCTAGGCAGACGCATCCACTGACGTCAGCTTAGCCGCGCTGTCTACTTCCTTGGCAGCGTTTATACGTTCATTGCCTAGATCCACATCCGCTATGCGTTCTTCGCGACAGCCGATTGTTGAGAGCGACGCTTACGATTATAGCGCATCTACATCTCCAACTACACTTCACCTCGTACTTACCTAGACAGACGCATAGACTGCCGTGCTGGCTACTTCATTGTCAGCCTCGGCGTAGTATTTCGCTTCCGCTGCTGTACTGGGTCAAACCCAGTGTGTCTGTTGCGACAGCAGAATGCCGACCAGAGTACATTTCACCTCATAACTTACTTTTGCAGATGCAACCCGCGCCGCCAGTTCAACCGCTTTCCTGTCAGCATCTTTTGCGACAGCCGATACTTGAGCCCGACTATACCGATAACAGCATTCCGAGTGCAGCCACCTATACTTGATTGCTAACCTTACCTCGGCAGATATATCCTTCGAATTGATACACCGGCTCTTGTCAACTGTATTCTGACTGTTTACTGACTGAACCAGATTTTGCTGCGGGCCAACCCGGAATTCCCGCCCAAACATATCTTCCTATCATCCACCTACCCTGGAAAGTATACATGCTCAAACTGCCTTGAAAAACAAAAAAAAACAATAACCAAGCAGCCCATGACAAATGAGTTAGTTAAAAGTCAATATTAGCTTAATTTTTTTTTGGGAACTCGAGACATCTAGAGCTGGTAGGTTTTACGGGTGAATCAAATCTACATAAAAAAACAAATTGTGCGTTTTTTCACAAACTGCAACAAGGGACAATATTTAACTTGCAACTAATCCAACTAGGAATCTGCTAATAAAATGCTGTCCAACTCCATGGAGGCATATTACAAAAAAACCAAGTTCTTTGAAGCATCTGATGCCAATAGGCAGTCGGATAATGTTACAAAAATCGAATCGTGGTTAAAGAATGTCACCAACGATCATTTGATGCCAGCCGAAAATCTTGACGAATTGGAAGAATTGCAAGACCAGCAGGTATGTTCACTCATAGACCATAGTTGCCATAGTTAAGAGAACTTTTGCCTGCAGCAAATGGCCTTGAGCGACGTGGAAACGGTTATACCAACTAAACGCAAAAAGTCTGGTAAATCAGCTAAGCATTTCACAGAACACTTGAATCCTGATAAGGCAGATATGCGAGTAAGTAGTGCGCAAGCTTTATGACCAATCTCTATTCTAATTTAAAGATATTGCATTTTTCAGCAGCGCAAACGTAGCAAGCACAAGGAGAGACGCGCCAACTTGCAGGCAAGCCCAACCAAAAAGTCCGATCGCTCGCTGGTTATGACATTCATAAGAACCAGTGATGGTGGTTATGCTATTAAACCAAAGGACTAAACTAAGCAGAGCAATTAGTTATACACAAACAGACTTGGAACAGTACAATTTTTCAGTGTCAAAACATCGATGAATCGTTTAAAATTTTGGACAATATTCAAGGCAAAAAGAAGAACGATAACTTTGCGTATTGGCTGAGTTTAAACATTTTCTCTTCATTACGGCGAAACTTTTTCAATTTTTAGCTTTATTATACTTCAGCTGAAATCTCGATACATCGTTTGAACTAAACTCCTAAGAACACAACACAAACTATTTTCGAGATATAACAATATTTGCATATAAACAATAAAGACTAAAAACAAAAAACGTAATTTTTGTACGAATTGTATTTAAGCCAAAACTTTGGTATGTGATGACCACCATATCGCTTGAGGTCTGCAGGCATTAAGTTTTACGCCATTGGGACCATACGAACTTATTTCAACTTTATCTGCGGCTTAATTGTAACTATTTCGACTATCATGCTTTGTCGTCAATGGTCAAGTTAAAAAGAGGCCTTCGCGATTACAAAAGCTGCAGCATACTTCCTAAGCTGGGTTGGTTGTTGAGCAAAAAACACATAGCCGTGAGCGTGCTTCTAGTTTCTGCAGAACAACGTCTAGGTTTCTGTTGTGCCCACGAATTTATATGCGCTCAACGCTGTTCTGAGCAATAATTAGAACTTTATTCTGTTAATTTTGTATTGTCAGCTTATTTTTCACATTAATACGCAGTAATTTCTCTAAAAAAAGTGTAAAATTTAAGTTCATTTAAAAACATTTAAAAATTAACCGCCATTTCTGGGAAATTCTTTAGATCAATACGCGCGCTCTGTTAACTAACAGACTGCGCGCCAACGTAGAGCTAAAAATATTTACTTAGCTCAACAGTTGTTTCCACAGATATTTTTAAACTCGAAAACTATTCGTCAATAAAGCATTAAGATATATTTAAAAAGTTACGGAGCATTTGTTAACATTGCAAAAAGCAAGCTAAATTTCAAGCAGTAGAAACTATGTATTTAAAACGAAACTTTGTGGTACTTTTTTTTAGACCACTCGCTCGCTGCGCTGTTATTTAACAGCATGAACTCATCAGTGGAACTAAAAATATTTTTATTTAAATGTTTATAATTTTAGCTAGAAAACTAATTGTCAATAAACAAAAATAGTTTAATTTAAGAAGTCGCAATTACATAAGAAATTTTTAGCCATTGCCAAACATGAGCTAAATTTTGTGTTAATTTTTACAAAAAAAAAAATAAACAAGCAGCATTTTAACACGCGCGCGCTGCGCTGTTATTTAACAGCGCTAAAAATATTTACTTAAATGTTTATAATTTGAGCTTAAAATCTAGTTGCTTAAAAAGTAAAGTAGCTTAATTTAAGAAGTCACAATTACAAAAGAAATTTTTAGCCATTGTCAAATATGTGTTAATTATATATAGAAAATAAATAAATAACAAGCATAAATAACAGAAAAATTCCGCCATTTAAAAAATAACAGACATATTGTGCTGCCTACTTAGATCACACTGTTAATTAACAGCATGATCTTTTCGGTTGATTTATATATTTTAACTTAATTTAAGCGCAAACTATTTATTTGTTATAAAGCTCAAAATTTTGCTACTCAAAATAACATGCCGCATTTTAACTGCAAATAACTTTATTTAACTACAAACAACTATTTCAAAGTTAACTGATAAATTGTTTCATTTTTTTTTTAGACACTGTTATTTAACAGCATACGCGCTACAGCAGCGCTTCATATTTCGTTGTTACACTAAACTGCACAAATTTGACTAAGCATAATATATTGTCAGCCAAAACTATTTAATTATAAATTAACTCAACAGAGTTACTGAAAAAATTAGCAAAACTTGCTGCAATTTGACTAAAAATCAACAAACAAAAAAAAAACAAGTAACAGCGCTGTTGAGCTTAGCATTTATTTCAAAATAAACGACATGTTGTATAACATTTTTAGCACACTGCTGTTAAGAAACATGTCTTTTTGTTGCCGCACTGTTGGCGCTGCATAAGTGTGAGCAGCGCAGCTATAGCACATAGAAGTGACAGCCTGCTTAACAGCGTGTTATTAGTACAGCTGCAATTTGCTGCTGTTGCTTTGCTGTTTTCAACATTATCAGTTCACACTCTGTTTGCGGATGTTAGAGAGCGCGGTTTTGTTCAGCACGCAAGCGGCATAACGTAATTTTGCAAAATTAAAAACGCGCGCGAGCATAAAATTCAATTTTCGCTACAAAGAAAATGAAATCAAAAGCAATTTAAATAAAAAAAAAATAATAATATGTATATATATATTGCCCATGTGTAAGAAAGTGAAACAAAACAAAAAAATAAATAAATATGTGTCGTTTCTGTGCAAATAAAAAAAAATAGCTAAATGCGATAAATGTGTGGCACATTTGTTTTATGCGCGTAGATAAAATTAAATAAAACAAAAAAAAAATACAAAGCAGCAACAAAGTGCAGAAGCCAAGCAACAACGGTTCACTTTCGTTTGAGCAACGGCGCCCAAAGGATTAGCAGGAAGTAGCAGCAGCAGCAGCGGCGGCGCGGCGGAGTAGTAGTGCACGCATCAAAACAAAGTGCATGCAACAGTAAATTTCCAAAAAAAAAAAAAAAATCCAGCAAAATTCAAAAACAAAACAGGCTTCAACATGTTCGAACTGGAAGATTATTCAAGCAGCATACACGATGGTTTCTTTAGTAAATATTCGGTAAGTTCAGCTCATTGCAGTGCGCTGCGAGGGGGGAGCTACACATGAGCAGCACCCGCACAATTAGTGCAAACACACACACACACACACACATGCATGCGTTTGTTTATTTAACAAAATCAAACAAAAAAATTTCAAGTTTTTTGCACATTTTGAGTAACCGGCCGGCTCACGGCAGCAAAAACAAAGACATAATTGCGCACACTCGCACACACACACACACTCGCACACACACAGCAATTTTTATCGTATATTTTTCAAATTTGTAACGCTCATTTTGCGCTCACTCGTTGCGGTCGGCAAAGCAGCGCTGCTCGACTTTATTTTTTTCCTAGTATTTCCAGCAAAGTGCTGGAAGTGCTGCCCCCCGTACACAACTCGTTGTTTTTGTTTTCGCTTTGCCCCAAGAACAGTTTATAAATTTTTTTCTTTTTATTTCTGCAAACGTGCACACAATTCGTCGTACTTCTCCTGCTCATCATGCGCTCGCTCGCTCGCTGGCACTCTCTCTCTCTCACTCTCTCACGGATTGCTACCCAGTAGGAAATTTGTGGTGCAAATCAATATTGCGCAAAAATTTTAAGTGCAGCAATTTGAAAATGTTTATAAATTAAGAAAGTTGTAACTACTTTAATTCAATTATTCTATTAATTGTATTATTATTTAAAATATTGTTATTGGGTTAGTTTGCAGCGTTACAACTTAAATATTTCAATTTATTAATATTTAACGAAGAAAAATAGTTAATTAAAAAACTGCCCCCAAATAGAATTGACAAATATTGTGTATTGCTTGTTAATATTTATTTGTCAAGAAACTTTTTTCACACTGAAAAAAAATTTTATTATTAATGAAGAAAAAAAGTTAATAAGCAGAACGACTTAAAATAATTAACAAAGATAATGTTTTGCGTATTCTGAGTTAAAAATTTAATACTTATTTTTTCATTAATCGTGCATAGACACTTTATAAAGAAATTGTTTTCGTACTGAAAATAAATTGTATTTTTTGCAATTTTTTTATATATATAAATATCTAATTGATTGTACGTTCTTTATTAATATGTTATAAATTAATAACAAAAATATGTGCAGTTTGTCAAGCAAGTGTTTACACAACGAAATTAATTTATATGTTTTTACTTTCAATGTAAATGTTAAGGGCCCTTTGTTTAAATTCATGATAACATTTTTTTATACCTATTTATTCGAATGTTTTTTTATTAATCTGTAAAACAAATAACGAAAATACTACAACTAAATCAAATTTTTCATAGGTTTGCTACTGTCAATAAAATGTTTACACATTTGTTTTGTCTATTCTCTTGTGTCTATTCTCTCCTCTTTCGAGAATTTTCGACTGATTCATAATAGGCATGTACGCTTTATGCGTTGTGTCAATGGCCGACTTTTGTGCATTTTTTTTTTGCATTTTGTTGTGAAATTTGTTAAAGTCAGCATCGTTTAGACAAGTTTTAAGATATTGAGAGATTACATTTTGAATTCGTACAGTTGATATATTATAATCACCATTTGGGCAAACAAATGCTGCATAATCCACAGGTATCTGTGTTTTTGTGCATTAGTTGCACTTGTTTCGCGCATTTTTATTAGTTTAACGAGCTCTAGTTATTAGGTTGCCTGATTAAAATATGCCTATTTCTACAGCAACTTAAAGATTTTCTTGTATAATAAACAGTTTTTGAAATCGTGTGTTCTGCATAGATAGGAACGTTTGAAAAATATGTAAACATAAAATAAAAAACACGATCTTACGTATCAAAATCGTACCATGTCGCGTCAATGTTTGTATTTATAAAGTTGGTAATGGAGAAAAAAGAAACTTAAAATAATAAATATAGTGTATTGTTACTATTCCGAGTAATAAATGTACAACTGGCAGATTTTTTTTTATTAATTATGCATGTATGCATGTTTGCGTGAATTAGTTTCGCCTATATCGCGCAATTACAACACTTTGTAATTTTTGTCCATGACCCTCATAGTTACTTTCGATTTTGTTGTGTTGGGACTACACCTCACACAAAAAAGTGTATGTGAATCGCAAAACTAGACAAAAGTAGATTAGACCATTCGCAACCAGAAAACACAATAAAAAGCAGAAATTAATATTTTTTGGTGCACTTTCAACTTTGAACTTGCAAAGTATTGATGCGTAAACTTTTATAAATTGGTATTTTCCCCTTAAATAAGAGGCCTAAGGCTGAGCCACTCTTAAGTACTTCGCTGCTTACGAGTTTCTGTTTACAAGAATGTGTCTTCGTTGTGGTTTGTGCCCGAAATTTTTGGCGCTCAAAATTTATTTTTTTTTTGGTTTTGCGTTTCTTTCATTTTTAATGTAAGACGTAAAATGGAACTGTGGAAAATGTCAACTAATGTTAATATTTAGAATAATTAGATTAGGCACTATTTTTTAACTTGAGAAAAGCTTTAAATTCAAAATTGCACGATTCTATTCAGCTATAAACATTGGATTTTGTTATTTTTCTTTTGTGTATATATTTTTGTTATTTTTTTCTTACATATTCATACCAAACAAATAGATATAAATAAAAAAATGCATGTAGTTAATAAAAAGTCTTTATATTAACATTAAAAGTCAAAATTTACATTTTATATGCAGTGTGAAAACAATTTCTTGACAAATTGTATATAAGCTGCAATTATGACACATGAGCGCGTGTTCTCGTTGTCTGTTTTCGTGTGTATATATGTATGTATGTATTTTCGAACGTTCCTAGGTAGAACATAGGCTCAAACTTGTTTATTATATAGGCCAGATAAATAAATAAATTTAGGCAAATACAATTTCATAGTTTAGTTTTTTTAGGTGACATGAAATATTGCGCGTAATATGAAAAAAAATATATGTATATAAATTTCGCGCGAAAAAGTTTTGTTGGATTTCTTTTTAACATAACAAAGGAGAACGTAAAATGATATTTTCGTAAATATTATTATTGAATTGTAGTTAAAAAAAATAAATAATTTGTATAAATATTTTTTTTACAAGTTTTTCTTGTTTAGTTTAGTAATAACAAAGTTGACTTTTGCAAAATAAAATGGCTAACTATTAAAAAATTTACGCTGAAAATAATTAACTGAGATAATGTTTGTATAGTCTCTGTTTTAAATAATAAATTTAATATTATTTGGAAAACGTTTTATAAATATTATTTTACTTTAGTTAGGCAAAAATAGACAACAAAATACCAAAATAAAGTTTGCAGCCCGCTTTTCTACTGGGTTGCTTGTTGGTTTTGCGCTTTACTTGTTTCTTTTGTTGCCGGCCGGCCGGCACTTCGCCATTTTAACGTTAAATTTTTGAATTTCAATTCGCCGCATGGCGAATAATGTTAATCGTGTGAGTGTGTGTACGTGTGCGTGTGTTTGCTGCGAAATTGCGCCTTTTATTGCTTTTTGAGCGCAGTCATTGAGCAATCTGCTGATTAATGACCATGGCGCCAATGGCCGGAACTGAGCAACTAAAACTGCAAAGCACAAACCAAGACAAAAGCGATTCTCTGCTAGGTGCTACTACTTCCTTCCTTTTTACTTAGTTTGTCGTTAATGTCCCCACACACACACACACATTGAGTTTATCCATTTATGTCGCCTGGTTATTAACTTGGCTACTGCTTGCGCTGCCATTGGAGAATTGACACATTAACAGAGCGCCAATGTTAATTAACAGCGCGCTGTTAGCCACAGCGCTGTTGTTATGCTGTTGTGTGTACTAAAAAGTTAACAGTGTGGAGCGCAACAATATGAAACATGTTGCGGTTGGCCGCTGGGTTGGGGAAAAAGCTGAAGGGGAGCATACGCTGTTAAATTTGGGATCCCACACTTCATACAGCTCTAGTTCCAATGTTAAGAATTTTTTGCTAATTTTGCTATTTTCTTGTTGTTGTTGGTCACTTTGAGTGTCTTTTGTTCCTAATATGTCGTTGACTTGAAAGTTTTTCCATTTGTTATAGGTTTTTGCAATTATTTAGTTTTATTTGTTTGTTAAAAACAATATATATATTTTTTGTTTGTATTTGTATGTTTTGTGTGTATATTTTATGTATTATTGTAGTTGTAGTTGCTTTGCGTTCGGTTGTTACTTCTTGGTTTCTTCTGCTTTTGCGTTTTAAACTTTTTGAAGGCCAAACGTTCACCTCGCACAGTGGCACAAAGTTTACAAGCCAAGTGGGAAAATGAAAATTGAGTTGAAAATTTTTCGATTATTCTTTAAGTGAAGAAAAGTTAATGAGAGAGCATCAAACGATTTCTCTATATTAATAAATGTTTACAATATACTTTTTAGAATACAAATTCAATGGCCGCATTTATTGGTAGATTTCATTTTCTATACAATTGTATTATTTGATATAGTTTTGAATTAAAAATAACATATTAATTATAGTTATAGCTAAAAGAATAAATGATAAGATAAAATGGAATATAAAAATTCGTGTTAATGTAGCATTATCAACAGCAAATCCACCTCATAGTCATTGTACGATCCCAAATATGGAATAGCCGATAGTAAATTTGTTATTGCAATAGCTTCTCAAAAATATCTACATTTATTGAGATCACGTTTTTTTTAAGAAACATACATATATAAAAAAAAATTAACTAAAGTTCTTTTGAGTTTTTGCAAAATTCAACTCAATTTGTTAAATCTTTCAGGGAAACATAGATTAACATATTCGAAAACTTTTTAAGAAATATCTTACCCATCTAAATATAATATCTATGCAAGCCAAGTCGCAAACTTACAATCGCCAGGTGTCCGCCAGATCATAATTTGAGTACCAATTATTTATAATATCTTTATACATGATATTGCTCTAGGTGAAACTCTAATCCTTGCAGATGACAGTGCCATATGCTGCTCAGGAAACAAGTAAAGCTTTATCCAAAGCAAGTTTATTGAAGCTACATTCCAAGCTACATTGAAGCAATTCCTTTTCAGATATTTTCATAGAAAATGTGAAAAAGGCCAGGTTGCTTACCTTGGTATTTCAATATTGAACAACTGAAGCATTTGACAACCGATTGACTTGACTTTACATGTTTTGAAAACGTCAATTTTGTACAATTTCGACCATGTATCGCTTCACGCCCAAAAGAAAGCGCCGAAATAGTCACTTTATGCATTGAAAACAGTCTTAACTCAACGTCGAAAATATCATAGCGACATTTGAATGACCACCAAGATGTCAGGATTTGACCGACCCGAACTTCTTTTTGTGGGGTTATTTGTAAAGCAAAGCAGACCAATGAAGAGCTCAAGAAAAATATTCGAAAAGGTAATGAAAAAAGCCTCAAAAAGAACATATTTTTCTGTTGCCAATAAAGGCGGCCACTTGATTGATGTTGTATTCAAAAACTAGTCTGAATAAATTGTGAAGAATCAAATTGATTAAAAAT
This sequence comes from Chymomyza procnemis, assembly GCA_035046065.1. Classification (NCBI taxonomy): domain Eukaryota; kingdom Metazoa; phylum Arthropoda; class Insecta; order Diptera; family Drosophilidae; genus Chymomyza; species Chymomyza procnemis. The sequence goes on from JAWNOJ010000026.1 coordinate 6,108,548, forward strand.
AGCTCATATTCAGAATTTAGTTGTTTTTTTTTTCTTGGTATTCAATGTTTACATGCCGACATAAGAAATGACGATCCTGTAGTTAATTTATTCTTGCATTTATAAACTTTTCAGCTAAACGAAAAGGCAGATATTTGTATGATTAATCAATAAATCAGTCAGGCAACTCTTAAATTTACTACTAAAACCAAAAACAATGCACTTTCTTAGTTAAATGTTTTTAGTCTTGGTTTTGAATAGTTCGATATTTTTCTTTGAGTTTTTTTCTTATTATATTATCTTCGTTGTAAAGCAGCATAAGAGCTAATCTCCATATTATCTCGCACTGCTTATCTTATTATGTTATTATTATTAAGCGGATAGACCCACGGGGGGGTGGGCCTCACATAGTTCAGTACGATACTTAGTGGATAACACAATATTATTTTGGGAACTTAGCCTATCTACTATTATTTCCCAATTTTGTCTATGCTGAGCTATTTCGTAATAATATTTTTATTTGTATAAAATATTTAATTGATTTCGAAATTTCACGCTAGAGCTTTGTATTTATTTTGTAAACTAAATTGTACACTCAGTTCCAAAACACATTAAGATGAAAAAAAAAAAAATAAATAAATAAATAAAAAAAATAAAATAAAATAATACACTCAGTTCCAAAACACATTAAGATGAAAAACAAATAAAATAAGCGAATCAATTATAAAAAGGCAAAAAAATTTGACTCAAAAAAATACGCCAAAAAATGCGTCTAAAACTTTGCATGATTGTACCACTGTGCGTTGCTTTGTTGTCGGCTGTTGCTTAGTTGTTTTTTTTTGTTGTTTCAAGCTTTGTACGTGAAACGCTTAAAGCATTAAGAAGATAACAAAAAAAAAATGTTGCCTGCCATCATCATCATCATCATCATCTTCATCATTCAGCTGGACTTAATACATTAAAATAATAATAATAGTTGGCAATGTTGTAGTTGTGGCAGCAACATGTTTCGCTTTGTGTTTGCTTGCGTTTGTATTGAATAGTTTCAGCCCTGACCTGACCTCTAAATCGTAAGGTTGAAGGCAAAAAGTAGAATTTTCACTAGAAAATTAAATACATGTGCGCCTGTTCAATGCGCGGCGGCGCCTATGCAACATGCGAATAATTTGCATATAAAAGAGCGGCATGGCTTGGAGTGTGCGTGTGTGTATGTGTGTGAGCAGCGAAGAAGAAGCAGACAAAGCAAACAAAACGAAACATGCTGTTTTTTATCTTTCTTATTCGTTCAAGTCACAAAGAAAAAAAGCAAAAGCCACAAGTGGAGGGGGAGTAAGCAACAACAACAGCAAAAGCAACAGTAGAAATCGAAACAAAAGCTTTCTCACTCGCGCCGCAAAGCAAAGCCAAGGCAAAACACAAAGCAAAAAAAAAACAAATTGCTTTTTTGCGCTCAAATTGCTCAGCAACTTTGTTGCGGCAACATGAGTAAGTGAGAGACACTGTCTGTGTGTGTGTGTGTGTTGGTGTCTGCGCTAAGAACTTCAAAGTTCAACGTGCTTTTTATGTGCTGCCGGCAGCGACTTTGACTTTGAGTGACAAGCCCCCCAAAAAAACCCACCCCCAAAAAGCTAGACACACACACACGCACACCACCACATAGGCTACACACAACCACCCACTCACCCACACACACACACACAGAGTTGTGGCGCGCAACATGTCAAAGTTTTGCACTAACAACTCTGCTGCTTAATATGAGCGCCCAGCTGTATGCCGCATAGATTTTCTCACGCGCTCACACACACACCGACACACACATGCATGCACGCACGCATGCACACACACTTGCGCGCACACATGCAATTTGTCGTCTTGCTCTCTTCTCTCTCTCTGTGTGTACTTGACCATTTCTGCATCCTGACCCGAGCGACCACCCAACACTGAGAAGTCACAGCAGCCACATTTTTCTCAAGCGAATAGTGACACGCCTTTGTTTTACTTAAATCGTCTGACTGCACTGACTATATCCATACAGGGTGAACCCAAACGAACCTGCAATTTGTCAAAAAAAAAAAAAAAAAAAGTTTTAGTGTTATTTCTCCTGTAGACAAAGCTTGGCACTTACATATATTATTTTTAGAATAACTAATTATCATTGCTCGGGGCAGCGATTGAGTTGTGTTGGTATCCGATTCGCGAATACTAGTATAAGAGCAGCTGCAGGGAGGTTGGACGTATGCTGCATACATCTAGAACTAAGTAAAGATTTGTTTTACTTATTTTTGGCCAGAGTCTTGTCGACAAGAGTCTGGGTTTAGCTTTATAAGTTGTTCTTAACTTGTTGCATCTGCGCAGCATGGGTTGCCTCGAACCGAAGTCATCGTCAGCTTCGTGGGTTGCTGACACTTCTAGTGAAACGTGGGATCTGGCAGAATGGTTTCAGGAAGTACTGCTAAAAAGGTAATCATATAAGCATTTGGTTCCATGGCGAATCTAACTATAGAACTCTATAGCTCTAGAGCCAAATATACAATATTTATTTAGAAATATGTTGTGCGTGCAGCAGCATCTCTCGATACCATGATAACCTCTTGAAGACCTGACTTTTCTAACTTTTAGTTTCATATTAGAATTTTGCAGACTTTAACTAGAAGATTTCCCAGAAGAGTTATGGTCATTAAGCGGAAGCTAAGTGGCAACAATAGTTACTTTATGTTTCATTTTGGCAAAATTTAGTTAGTAGAATTACCGGGTAGTCCCGAAAATCTCACGTGTCTATGACGTGGGCCTGAAGAAGCATGAAATTTATGTTTTAATATCTACGAAAACGAAAATGGTTTCAAAACACTCGTCGTGCTGCTAGAAAAGTTGCAGAAGCATCTGTTCAGTCATGGATTAGCTCTAGAAGACATGACTTTTCTAACTTTTAGTTTCATATTGGAATTTGGCAAACTTTAAGTAGAAGATTTATCGGTCATAAAGCGGAAGCTAAGTAGCAACCAGCGTATCGTAAACTTATCGAAAATCTTACGTGTCTATGGCATGGGCCTAAATGAGCATGAAGAAAAGTTGGAAGAGGTAATCCGGAATTATTCGCTGCACACCCCTTCTTGACTCTATTCCCTCACAGCGGTACTGCTTGTCTTCAACAGTCTAAGAAAATCATAGTCGTCGAAAATCATCATTATTCCGAATTTATTTGTTGAGAACCAAAATTTATTCTAAACTTCCCCTACTTTTTGCAGCCTAACTCTGAACTTATTCGTTGCAAACCAAAAATTTTCTTGATAGTTTTCCCATCTAGCGTTGTTTGTTTGTTCTTCACATCTGAATAAATTTAAAAACAAAAATTTTTAATTAAATTTAAAAATTAATGTTCATTCTTGTTCCGACTTTGTAAAATTCGCGATTTACAGCCTAATATATCATAAGGCACAGCCAGTGGTGCTCATTTTTAGAGTTGTACTAATTAAACATAAAATATAAATTATAATTAAATACAAACAGAGGACAATACAATTTAGTGAGAAAACATTTGGCCAATTCAGGAGAGTATAGCCTGGAGGGTTTATGAACTATAAAAAAAAGTAATCATATTCGTATTTGATTCTTTGGCAACTCAAAAGTTTACTAAAGAAGTTGTTACCAAGTTGCAGAAGTGCCTAAGAAAATAATTAGTTATTTAACCTTGATCCTTGTGAAATCTGGTTGAAAGCTTCCCAAACTTATCATTAGGAATTGGAACGAAAAAAGATATGGACTATGAATTGGCAGAAAACAAAGCCCCAAAATTTGTGACTTTGAAAAAAAAAATATAATTTTCAATTCCATCAAATTATAGAAGTTTTATTAAGTGGGAGATCTTAAATTATTATGATTGATGCTTCAGCCGACTGTAGCGATATGATATATGATATGATATACTACTATTGCTATTTTAAGAGTCGATAGGTACATCAATATATTTCATTCCATGGTGTTCTGTTTTGTGCCGTCTACTTAGCGGTGTTACACGTCGCGCTGGTTTGAACTAGTTCGATTCGTCTTCAAGTTGCTTTTGGTCGTGCTGAGGGTTCTAGTCTAGTGCCACTCGAACAATGCAGCTTGGATACTTTCTGATAGCATGCCCTATGCAGGTAACCATTTTCTTTTCCTGATTTGAAGGTGAATAGGGGACTCAACTGTGGCGCTACCCATATAATTCTCAGCAATCTATTACATTGTTGGAAAATGGAAAAGCTTGAATTTATTCTATTTATTGATTCTATTATTTACCAAATGAAACTAAAATGAATATTATATAATATCTATCGAATAAACTTTTTGGTATTTCGGGAACTTCCAATAGGCTCGACTTATGTTGCTTTACAAGTCCTACAATAAACGAGTTCCTAGTATTGCAAAAGGGAGTTCTCGAAAATCTATTAAATTATGCTAAAAATATAATTATGTGACAATATAATATAGAGTTGAGTCTTAACTTTCGAAATCCCTGACATGCATTATATCATACCAGCTGCGTCTTTCTTGCTGTTGCAATGCCGCAGTAAAATTAAAATATTAACCGACTTCAAATTAGGGAATAACAGTTCTTAAACCAAAATTATTTCCTGCAATAAAGTTATAAATATCTGCAAGCAGCTTATAAATTCAACACTTAAAGATCATCTTCCCTGTGTGCGCGCCTTAAGTGCGGCGCTTTCATATATCCGAACGGGTACCTAACTATAACGCGCTCCTCTCAGCCGACCAACTGACCTTAATGAATGGCAAAATAACCCAAAAAACATTAAATTTCCTCAAAAGTTGACCAGATTCAACAGATTTAAAACTGATTTACAGCATATGCGGAGCGCAGAACAAAGGCCTCCGGTTGCCTGAGTTGTTGCACGGAGATTTCTTGTGCCGCCTTATAGCAGCCATAAAGTAATTTACAAATGGGCGCACATAAGACCAAAAAAAAAGAAAAAAGAAAAAAAATGTGTTGGACGACGACATGCGACATTCGAGAGGGAAAGAGAGACACGGGAAAAGGTGTTGAGCCTGGCCTACCTTCTCGAAAGCGGTCTTAAGATCTTTGCCTACTACCTAAACTACCTGGGGATTTTTGTGTGTCAAAAGCAAAGGTATTTACAACGGGAGGGGGAAAAAATGAGAATTCGAAGGTGTACGATATGCAAGCAGCATGCATGGATGAGAGGAGACAAAACAAACGGCAGATGCAAAGAGACTGCAAAGGAGCAATAGCTCGGAAAAAACACAATATATGTGTGCGTGCATGTACATACCTTTCGAATTGCACCCCGTAGATGTGGAAAATATGAGAAATGGTAAGGAGTATGCGTTTGGGGTGCTGCGCGGCATAAAAGTGGAAGAGTCATGCAAGAACATGCAACCTTTTATAATATATATATGATATATCCTTGGTCTCGAGTCTGTTTCCTTGGTTCGTTGCACAACAACTGCAAAAAAAGGGCAATGCCAGTGACGAGAGAGAGAGGTAGTAGAGAGAGAGAGCGAGCGAGCGAGTGTGTGCTGTAGCAGCTGCAGTCGTCAGTCACAGTTACTTGGTCACTGACTAGGCCGAACGAAGGCACGCTGAAGACCCTGCTCTGGAAAATGTCTAAAAAACTTTTTTTTCTCTGTTTGCTGTAACCTTTTGCTTGTGGCCACGTTTTGCACGCCTGTTAAAAGCATTTTTATTTTTCCACATTTTTTCGGCTTAAAAAAATTTAATGGGCCCCAACAGCACACCTTCCCCGATAACATACACACACTCAGGCACATATCATCAACAGCACACATGCCCCAGGACTTAAGTCTTTCGAAAAATAAAGCACAACAAGGTGTGCGCGCCTGCTGTTTGCTGCTGTGCGCCGCTTCGAAATACATGTGATTTATTACCCTTAGTTCAAGTCAGCTCAGTGGCGCCCCCCAAAAAATAGTACATAAGTAATAGATTGCTGCAAATTTCCATACGGTGGGGGGGTACTAACAACAAACTAATTAGATGCAGTAAATGTGCCAGATATATACAACTTGCACCAACCTCACAGCAACCCTTGAAGTTGCAGCTGGTTGGCTGTTGGTAGACTCGTTTCAAAATTTTGAACTCGCTACTTCGAAAAGGTTATCAAAAAACTGCACTCCCTGCGAAACCCTTACTCATTTCGTCATAGAACTGCCGCTTGGTCGTCTAGCAATAATATCATCATCTGCCGCTTACTTATTTCTTTCATGTAATGTGGAAATAATACGCCAGGATTCAATACGGGGCTGGAAATTATTTATGTGTAACACAAGGCGTTTGATTTAGTGCAGTGCAGGCTGGGCAGGCAGGGGTAGAGAGGCGCTTATCGATCAATATCAAGTTGGATTAAAACTTGACGGGCTTAAGGAAATAAGTATCGTTTGAGGGGCGCATAAAATGCGGATTTGATGAAGGCGCACAGACACAGCACGTCAGGGAGCACACAAAGCGCAACAAAGTAATGCTGAACTGGAGCTTCAGAAATGGGACGGGCGGACTTAGTTGTGGGAGAGATGTGAGTTTTTGTTGGCGTTGACGATGACGATGGCTTTGTGGTAGACTGAGTGCGTTGGTGGTCAGGTTGTACTTTGGATGACCTAATAAAATGGCGAAATATATACTCCGTAATAGTTCCTTAATGTGGCGCTCGTTATGGGATAGCAGCTTAGTTGCACTCCTGCACTGCGATGCATGTTGGGTGTTCTTTGGCTGTTCTTTGTCACCCTAACAACCCTTACTTCTTTGAACTGAGTCATAAGCCATATTACAAAGAATAATATTGGTTTTGTGCTAAATTTTTAATTAGTATTTTCTTTAGAAATTATACTTGCTATAGGGTTAGAAGCGCTAGACGACCAAACGTCCGTTCTATGACGAAATGATTACGGGTTTCGCTTGGTTTGTCACGAGCGAGTCTCAGTATTATCAGTAATAAAAAGAAAGATAGCATTGGCTTCAGAAGCCTACGGCCACTTTGTATCAAAGTATCCAGATATTAAAAATTTCTCAAAAATATTCTAAGAATAGCGTAACATGCAGAACTTAGAGATTCAAAAATTTTAAATTACTCAAAAAAAAAAATTATCACAAATGCCCAACTTGCAGAACTTAGAGTTCAAAATATCGAGAAATTGCAAAATTCTGAAATTAAAAATGTTCAGAAAAGCCTAACACGCAAAACTTAGAGATCAAAGTTTCGATATATCTAAAATTGCAAGAAAATCCTAATACGCAGATCTTAGAGATTCCTTAAAAAAACACTCGTTTTTCGAAAATGCAGAAAAATCATCTTTGAAAAGACACTGGGGCATAATAGATACCTACAGATAGCTGTGCTAATCGTCTGCAACAATTAGAAATATTACTAGTTCAGATCAAGTTCGGCTGTAACCTGATGACCATCTCAGGTAAGTTAAGCAGTTACGAGCTACTTTTGCGCGAATTTAAATAAATTTTCTCAATTTTAGTCTTCGTATCACCAAATACGCAAATTTTAAGTAAAACTAGAGTCCATATCCCACTTATCACAAGAAAACACTTCTACAATATCTAAAAGTGCTTCAAATAATCAAAGCTGCATCTTTTTAAGTAAAAGAAAGAGTTATTTTTATTGTATTTCGTTTTAAATAAACCAAAACGTGTAACATTTAAATATACTACGCTAGCCACCATACATATCTTATCTTATCTTCAGGTCAAAACTTTTGTCCCAACTACTAATTTATCTCGCAAACAATTGGATGCTTTTGGATGAATAATCCTTACTGAACTGGACAAATTTGAAGAAAATATTTGTGCCCCAACAATAGTTCTCTCTGATTGCACAGGCATAGAAAGCCTATGTTTCTGCAAACTATACCTGACTACTCTCAACTTGTACCATTCAAACAACTGCAGTTCCTTGTGTCTGCCTATGGTATATTTTATTCTCCCAAAACTAGTCAAATTTTTGAGGATTTTTTCAGCTTCTAACAAGTTTCTTAAGAAAGAGAATTTTTCTTCTCTTAAAAAGTTCCCTACGAAGAGACTGTATAATTAAAAATTAATATCTTATTATTATTAACTATTATCCCACAAAGTATCACAACTGGTTTATGTGTGACTTCCCCCTTCTTGCTAGTCTCCCGATCAAACCTAATATATGCATACACACGCCTTCGATCTATTGACAGCCGTCAAGCACTACGAATTGGATAGAAACTATTTTTAAAAATTCAATTAAGTGAAGTTCATTCTATTGACGAACTGCAGCCAATTCAGATCATTACAAGAATAACAAAACGTAAGACCCTTTGAAACGGCTATGCAGCTGCTCTGCTACTTGAAGATTGCCAGCTGGCTCACATTCGGTGGTCACACTGCTGCACAGTGGCGCGGTGGGTTCGAGCGTTGAAGGGGAAGAATTTCGTGTAACTGCAGGCAACTGAAGATTTTACGCAAGTTTGGGTTTTGAAGAAATCTTCGATTCTTATAAAATGTGTATTTCGCATTTGATCAAAATCTGTTGAGATTTAGAGATTAATAAAAGAAATCAAATTGCAAAATTCTTGTAAGCAATAGTTAGAAATAGGGTATACTGTGCGACAGACGCTATTCGCCTTAGTAAATCTTTATTAGTTAAGGATACTGCTGGGATTCGGCTATAAGCTGTATGTTTTTGTACTCTTCGAAAGGTTATAGAATGGAGATATTCAGATATGCAGATTCGTCAAGCGCAATACATTTATTTGTTTAACTTCAATTTTTTTTGAAAACTCGTTGATTTTTTGTTCTTTCCACAAAATATACTTATAATGTTATCCTTCGTTTCGCCCAAAATATCCTTACCACGTTACTGTAACTAAACATCAAGTTGGAAAGAATCTATATTATTGTTGCCATTATTTTCGTCAAAATATCCTTATAACTTCTTATGTTCGCCCAGAAAAATCCTAACAAAGTCACTGCAACTAAATAATATGAAGTTGTAATATCAATTGTTTCCCTAAAGTACACGTTTTCTTTAAATATACCTTTGGTTCTTCAAAATATCATTACGTTATCCTTCGTTTCGCCCAAAATATCCTTACTACGTGACTGTAACTAAACATCAAGTTGGAAACAATTTACATTATTGTTGCCTTCATTTTCGCCAAAATATCCTTATAACTTCTTATGTTCTCCCAGAAAAATCCTAACAAGTTGAAATATCAATTGTTTCCCTAAAGCTTTCTCATAATATCTTTACAACGTCCTCCTTTTTTCTCCCAAAATTTCCTTGCTACGTCACTGGAACAATATAATATCAAGGTGTAATATAATTTGCTCAAGTCCAATGGTAGAAAGCACAACGTTCAAGGAGATTACACAAAACATTGTGCTTATCAGCCAGCTGCGGCGAAAAACAGGAACCAACACCTGTCAGTCCAGAGCAGACCAGATCAGGCCAAGCCTCGGCATTGTCTCAGACAGAGCGACAGACAGGATGGCAAGACAAATGATAAAAATAAAGGGGAGCAAAATGTGTTTTGTATTTGTTTTTGTTCTTGCCCCTCCCCCCCACGCCTGCTCGCCTCTAAATGCAATTCGAGTGGCACTTTCGGAATCATAATTCCCTCCATAGTCTGAGAATGCACACATAAGAGTGGAAATGTAAATGAAATTGCCATAGAATCATAATAGGTATAGGAAATGGTAGGCTACCAAGGCACTTGAACCTTTTTGAGCTGTCTCTTGCGCAAATGACGTAGGAGCAGCGTATTCCCCGCAGTTTCCTTGCAAAAACTGAGCCGGGAACGGCGCGCACTCCCATACACAGACAACCGAAAAAGGTGTGTCCAGAGACATGTCTCGTTTTTTTTTTTATTATTTTTGGAACTGATAAAAGCGCCCGCCAAACGAGCAAAATATGCCACCGTTGCCCACATAGCCGCCACCATTTGCTGCTTGCATAAATTTATGGTATCCTGCTAAATTATGCAACTTATCATGTGACCGTGCGGGATGTGCGCGCCGAATATTGATTTTTCGGTTGTTCCACAACATAAGCCAGCCAGTCAGCCCGTTTTTGATAACACGGACACACGGACACACGTGGGTTTGGGTACGTTGTTTCGTTGCTGATTGCTGCTGCTGCTGCTGCCGCTGCTTCTGGATCCAAGGACACCTTGACATTGCCGGCAAACAAATTTTTGCCGCCTAACAGAGCGACACATAGTGCGAGAGCGCACGCGAGAGAGACAAGAGTAACAGGCGCACGTTTAACATAGCTAACTGTAAAGTTTTGCGCCTAATACCCGAAAAAAAAAACATAGCAAAAAATTCACTCAAAAAGCAAAACATAAAAGATTTACTACTAAATGCTATTTTGCTGCCTACTCCACTTTTTTGCGCAAAAACAAAAAGTAGTCGCTTCTTCACATTTGCTTTGTGCTCGAGTTGCTGTCGTTGCTGTTGTTGTTGTTTTTGCTGGCCGCTGCTGCTTCAGTTTCATTTTCTGTTTTCATACTCGCTCGCTCTCTTGCCGCATGTGTTTTGTCGTCAACTGTACACACAATTCGCCCTCAACGTAGCCAACGACGTTCTATGTTTCCCATGTCTGAGCTGAGTTGTTGGTGTGCCTGTGTGCGACGCCGGCTGCGTTTTTAACATGAAACAGCGCCAGACGGCAACGTCGTCGTCGACTTGTTGTTGTTGTTGTGTTTGTTCCTTTATTCCTTTTTTTGCTTTTTCAATGTTGCTGCCTGCTGCCGATGCATACACACACGTCTTTTTTTTTGTTCGTTTTGCTTGCCAGCTCTTTGCACGCTGTTAACTTTTCAGCAACATGTTGCTGCAACATTTGCGCTCTTGGTGGTGGTTGTTTGTAGTTGTTGCTGCTGCTGCTGGCAAAAAAGGGTTTATAATTACATTACTTTGTGTGTGTGTATGCACACAGTGGAGGGCACAAATGTAGTGACATCTATGTACAATTGCAATAAATCGTATTTTTTTCATTTTTGTTTGAAAATAGGCGCATATAACGCGCGTATTCTACAGATATTGGCCAGAGATAGCAAAGCATGAGACTGTGTATATTATTATTGGCCTAAAAATTTAAGAGTTTTTCGTAAAAAATAACAAGAAAAACTAGAAGAACTAACTGGCGTATGCGCAGTCCGAAGTTCGGTGGTGTAATTATATTATATAAGCCCTGGCAAATCCAGCAAATAGACGCTTTTTGAACAAGTACTACTTATTAAATTAAAATTCGAATTCGTCTATAAAATGTCCAAAAACTACTTGAGTGCTAAAGTTCCAAGTAGCAACAAAAGGGCCGCAAGTATTGGTAACTTGACGAAATTTCCACTATTGAGTACGTTGTCGATAAAATAGCTTTAGCCAGAAATAATATATTCCATGTAAAATGTTGTATCACAAGCGTCTGGTTCGTTTTTTTGAGTTAGAATACTGAGTCTATCATATCGAAAGCTAACCTAACCAAAAAACAATAGCCTCAAATACTTGGTGCAGTGCGGCAAAATCACTCAACTGTTTGACCAAAAATGAACTGACGCCGATTGAAACATTTAAAAATTGATATGATCATATATTTCTCTACAGCAATCTGCGGGATCGTTCATAATATTATTATTATAAAAAGTGTATTTTCTAGATTTTGAAACCTTTGCATCCAGTTTTATTTTTTTGTTTTAATTTGAATCATAAGCTCCAAATTACTTGGTACGTGCATGCACATTAACGCCGATCTGTTCGACGAATAGATCTTGACATTTATCAGCAGCAAAATACTCTTTGAAAAAGCCAACAGAAATTAGTCTTCAAGCAGTTCTGATTATTCCTTTTTAATTTATATAATTGTATGAACAATAAGTAATTGGTAGAGGGTTTGGAATTAAAATCTCCCACACCTGCGTAAATGCACATTATTGATGTATTATTTATTTATCGTGTAGTAGTTTTTAATATTATACAAAGTTTTGATTTATGGCCTGTGGTTCCGAACACATCAAGCACATTAAGGTCACTCGATTCTCTTGTAACTCTGGATTTTACTACAGATCTTGTTTTATTTTTATACCAAAACCATGGTTTTTTTCAGCGCAGTGCGTGCTACCTCTGTGTATTGCGATTCGAGTGATCTAGTTTTGAACTCTCCTTAACAAGTGTTGGGTGCAACCCCGAATAACCCTTAAAATTATTTTGCGTAAAGGCGCTTGGTGGTTACAAGATCACAATTCTTTATTGGAAATGCTGACAGACTCAAAATTAGGCTGAGGCAACGATTTACGAAATCTGCAGATCTGAAGCACCCAAATAGCCATCTTAAAGGGTTGGAGTTGAATCTTTTTAATTTTGTATGCCGTGAGATGCTCGACGAATTACTTCGAGGTTTAAGGGCGCCAAAAACTACCTCGGATTTTTGTTGATAATGTAAAAAGACTTTATCCCCATTAGCGGATATAATACAGCTGTTCCACGGTGTACGCGAATTCGATTGTTCAAGAGGGACTTGTACTAGGAATAAAACTAGGAAACCATTTTCAAGAAGATATTATTTTAGATCGCAGAAAGAGTCAATCTCTTCAATCTCTACACCATCGATTTTGAGATTGATTGAGATTTTGCTATTGATTATTTTGGCTTTGCCAATATTCATTTTAAGGCAAGATTTGTTCCAAGTTCATCTCTTGTTCTTGACTTGACGAATTTTGTTTGATATAAAATTTTTTTTGCGAAACCCGGGAACCCAACTGATTTTTCAATTGATTTTTATTTGATATTGCTGCGACCCCTTGGATGTGTTGGGTCCGCTGTAAGTGTCGAGCAGCTGCATTTGATTTGATTATTTGCATGACTCACGAGGAGACCAGAGCTACGGAGTGTGTCTCACTTTTTGGCACACACCACACACACACACACACACACACTCATTTAGCGCCAGCGCAATTTAATTTATTTATTTGCGGGGATTGCATAAAACTTTCAATTTTGCTGATATCCGGTTTATGTGGCCTTCTATGCTGTTCAGACGTGTTCCTGGCCAGTGCAGTCGATAATACGGCTGATACACACACACACACACACACACACTCATCCGTCCATATGTTGGCGCACTTGGTTGGCCCTGTAAGTGCAGCGGAGCCGCAGAGCCACAGTCAGATCCTCAAAGTGTTTACATTCTGTTTGTTTTTGTTGCTGAGTTCTCGCGCGCTCTCTCTCTCTCTCTCTCTCTCTCTTCTGCTGATTGCGCAGCATAAGTTATTTTTGTCTTTTCCTTTCTTTTTAGCATCTTTTGCTCATTTTGTTTTGCTGCCTCTTTCGTCTTGCACTACAACTCCCTGCGAGCCTTGTGTGTGTGTGTGTGCTATATGTATGGATGAATGATGAGAAAATAATAAACAAATACCCGCTCACCGCTCATAGTTTGGCGCGTAAAACTGGTTTTGCTTTTGCCTTTGCTCCTGTCGTTGTCGTCGTTTTGTTTTGTCGTTGTGTTTGTTGCTGCGTTTTATTTTTTGTTGTTGTTGTTGTTGGTGCATAGAAAATGAAAAGTATATCCATGCACATATACATACAAATGTACATACATACATATGCAGCATATCAGATTTAAGTTATTACATATTGCGTGATGTGCCGGAAATCTCTTCACACTCAAAATTAGCATTTCTTGTCTAAAATATTATTTTTTTTTGTTATTTCACTCTGAGGAACTGTTTATTACTTTCTGTTGTTGCTATTATTGGGATAATCGTCTTGAGTATTTCTTCAACTTTACTTTATGTGGCCATTTCAATTCCTTATCAGTTTATAGCCGATCTCACTACTTCTCAGCGCGCCTTCTACAGTTCAAGCGCAAATAGCTTACACTTCACTTGGTCATGGTCGTCCCCTTTATTTTTCTTTGCGCGCGGCTTTTTCAGTTGGCCACTCCAAGGAAAGTTAGGTCCCCCTCCACTTAGTATCGAACCCGTCTAGGTCGCCCTCTTCGTTTTCCTTTGCATAAAGATAGTTCCTCCTGCACTTGGTCTTCCCATCCAAGTCGTGACCTTTGTTTTTCTTTGCGTGTGTCTTCTCCAGTTGATCACTACAAAGGAAGGTAGCTGCTTCTCGACTTGGTCTTTTCACTTGACACTAGGTCGTTCTCTGCTGTTTATTATGATTGCGCCTTCTCCAGTTGGTCAGAATGATAGGTACTCCTCCACTTCGTCTTCCTATATAAGTCTAGGTAGACTACTTTGTCTTCCATTGCATGAATATATGTTCTCCTCCACTTGATTTTTTTAAACTGAAACTAGGGCGTCCCCTGCGGCTTAAGAAAGTTAAATACTTCTTGACTTGGTCGTTCTATCTGAGCCTAGGTCGACTTCTTCGTCTACCTTACCGTGAAGATAGATCCACCTGCACTTATTTTGCGTGCGCCTTCTCCAGTTAATCACTTCAAAGGAAGTTAAATCCTTCTTGACTTGGTCCTTCTATCTGAGCCTAGGTCGACTTCTTCGTCTTCCTTACCGTGAAGATAGGTCCACCTGCACTTGATTGTTTCTTCTGAGTTTAGGTCGTCCCCTGCGTCTTTCTTTACATGCGCCTTCTCCAGTTGGTTACTCCAAAGAAAGATAGGTCCATCTCCACTTGGTCTTCCCGTCATCTCTCTTTTGGAGAAGATAGATCCTTGGTCTGTCCTACAGTGTTTAGTTCGTGACCATCGTTTTTCTTTGAGAGAAGGTAGATCCTTCTCCACTTTATCTTTCTATCTAAGTCTACTTCGTTCCCTTCATCTTCTTTTGCGCTCGTCATCTTCAGTTGGTCATTACCAAGAAAGATAGGTCCTTCTCCATTTTACAAGTCTAGGTTTTGCCTTTGCCTTTCTTCGACGGCTTTCGTATTGAACACTTTTGTCGCTCGAGCTTCCTCAACTTTACGCGCATGGCCAAACCAGCGCAGACATGTCGTAACGCGTTAGACGAAATCTATTTCTCATGCCCAAAATAATAACAAAAAACTGTATTGTTCTATACATTTTTTCAGGATACCAATCGATATAATAATATATTGGGTATACAAATTAATTCGGTCGGTTTTTGAAGTTGTGGGCGGTATTGTAGGTAATTACCTTTTCATTGGAAAGGTTTCATATCTGTCAACAATAATCGGAGTGCAATAGCGTTTGTTTCTGACAACAAAATTGGTTGCTTTTCCCCTTTTTGTATTTGTGTTGAACAGACGCCATTTGCGGAATTTTTTAGTTTGGAACTGCCTAAAGGGAAAAAAACGGATCGTTACTGGATACATAAAGCGGCTAAACTACAACAACCCTAAGATAAAAAATAATGTGCCAAATCTGTTGTATTCATTCCATCATCATTTACAATTATGACACAGATTTGGTGGGATCATCTTTTAGGCTCTTTGTAAAAAGGAGAAAAAAATTAAATGATTGGATCAAGTCCCGAGAGGTTTAATTTTTACAAGAAGTATACGAAAATTGTCGTAGAAATGGGTAAAAATATATGTCTTTCCTTTGTTTTATATAACAATTAAAGAAATTAAAGTTTGTTTCATTGAATTCTATAAATTTTCAAGAGCTTACGAAGTCTCGGGTTCGTTAAGATGAGCTGGGCATTTATACAAAAGAACTTGTACAATTAGTGTTTTCTCCTCATCTCCTCAATAGCGGTAGAAGTATAGAGGAGGTATTGACAATTTCTCTACCATAAGGTCTATGTCTATATTCAAGTGACGACTATTCTACTCTTATATTTATGAAAACATAAGATCCGCGGCCAGTGCTGCTAGATGGATGCAAGAGACAATCGAGAGAATTGTCATATTCTCTTTTCGTCTTCGTACTAGTACGAACTAGTTGGAATATCATGCATGTTGAATATTGTATTAGTTACTGGCCAGCCAGCCGACCTGCCGGCTTATTACCCTCCCTCAAATTTGTCTTCATGCGGCACGTGCGTCAGTTTAATTTTGGGTTAATTTGAGACAGGTTAAGATTAGGTTTTGCAAGGGATGATTGTCATGTCATGAGTGACTGGCTGCCCAGCTTGACATATGACATCATATTGGCTCTGCAGGAGGTCTTAATTTGAGAAATAGTCGAAGGCATTGTAAAATCGGGGGAAAGCAGTTTCCGATTGGAACAATTGTTATTAAAGTTTCACGCACCGGAAGAATCAATGCAATCCAAGACTAGTTAGAATGGTAAGCCATTGCTCAAAATATACGTCCGCCTATAAAAATTGTTCAATTAACTTGCTGGGTTGAACTATCAACAGCAAGTGATTTGCGGCACAGCCCCGACTAAGAAGTTAGAGGAGTCCGTTGCCTTGTGCAACAACAGGCTATGGAATGTCTCTGTGAGAGAGCCTCCGTGTGTGTGTGCGCATCGAAAAGCGCGGGAAATGTATATATTTTCCTTTATCAGCAATAAATGGACTGTAAATAGAGCAACTTCCAATGTATTTACAGAGAACATATATATATATTCAATTCGACATGAGAATTAGTCAAAAATTTGGGTCAGATTTATGCAAAATAGTTTTGTTTGCTTTGTAAAATGATTTATATGTTAATTTTAAATATTCAATTACCTGAGAAGCAGATTAAAGGGATAAGGTGGAGTATATATATACACAGCAGGTACATAAGTGGAGGTATTTACCAGGTATATATGTAAAATGATCCTGTGTGCTGCCTGTCGTATTGAGTTCCTGTGTGTTGGTTGTGGTTTTGATGAAACCTGTAATTCAATACGTCAGCTTTTTCATAGTCACTTGTCAAGATTGATAGAGCAGCTACTCTTCACTTGGGGAATAATCTTTTAACGAGTTTAAGAAGTTAACTGGCATGCATAAAGCAGTGCACACTGCTTTAAGCAGTGCACCGAGTTTACTGAAGAGGTAGAAGTGCCTTGTGTTACTTTTTATCATGTCAAGAAGAGATAAGACAGCTACGAGTTATCGCAGTCAAGTCCTTCAACAAGTTGCTTTTAGTAAGCCAGCAAATGCCGATAAATAATTTATTGACATAAGTGACAAAACTCTTCGAGTTTAAAAGAGAAAAAAACATTACAGCCCAGTCGGCGGAGAATGAGAATTTCTATTAATAGCTTCACGAATATAGCCGTCTATACATATATAGCCGAATCAAAACGAAGCTGTATTTAACAAATATAAGGGGAGAGTACTTGAATTTAATTCTTCTAGTTTTTAAAAAGAAAACAAAATTATAGTCCAGACTATACCGTCATCGTGGAGCTGGGCAATATCTCTAGGACTAGCCGAATCCAAACAGAGTTGTCTTTAATGAATATACAATAACATCTTTTTGTAGCCTTGTAAAAAGTTTTAGTTTTTTGAGGATTACTTGAATCCAATTCTTCTTATTTTTAAAAAGAAAACAAATTATATTACTGACTTCACATACCGTCATCGCTCTAAAGCCGTAGCACTCTCTCCAATAGCTTTACGACAAGCGGAATATATATAATATATAGCCGAAACCGAACGGAGGTCTCTTTAAGCAATGTAGACTTAGGCAAATACAAACTTTTTGTTGCCTTGTAGAAAGGTTTAGTATTATGGGAAGTACTTGAATCTAATTTAATTCTTTTTAAAATGAAAACAAATTATGTTCCTGACTCAACATACTGCCATCGCTCTAAAGGCGGATATAGCCGAAACCGAATGGAGCTGTCTTTATAGAATATAGAATTACTAAGGCACATCACATCTTTTTGCAAGCTGGCTGGTTGGATCACTGAGTTTACCAACGGCAGATTTTTTACTGATTGTAAGCCTCAAAATCTATACTTTTTTCCTAATTTAGAGTTAATGTTAAGTGAAATGAGATTTACTTTACTCATTAATATGATATAATTCGGAGTTATTTTTATGTGTGCGAAAAAACGAATATTCGCAGACGTTAGTCAGTATAACTTGATTTACTCATTAACATGGTATAATTATTACAGGTACCGACGCTCCAAAGGCAGATTTTAACGCTTCAATTTTTTAGAATTTTCAGAATTTTAGATTTATTTTTATATGATTTAAGTAATTTAATTTGATTTAATCATTAACGTGGTATAATTATTACAGGTACTGACACTATTAAATAGCATCTCATGCCATTCTTGAATATACCTTTAATAATTATACCGAACTCAGTATTACAACTTTTGAGCAAAACGCTTCAAGTCTATGATATTCCTATCAAAAATTAAATTCTGTTTCTAAAACGTCTAAACTGCTTAAGCAAACGACGAATTTTCTTTTCTGCAGAATTGCATGCAATTTTTTTACTGTCAAAAAATTGAAAATATTTATCAGTTAATATGGCTGTAAGTTGGTGAACTTATATTAAATTATTCCCCTTGGCTATGGTCTTTGGCCCAAAAGGCGAACTTATATAACGAACAAATATTCAAGAGATTACCTCAACGTAAAATGCTTTCTTTTGAAGTCTATTGTAGCGAAATTGGTAGAGTTAGTCAATTTGGTAAATAAATCTGAATCTAAATTATTATTGTTGTGTGAGATTTGCATCGCGAACTCTGGGTCGCTCAATTGTGCGCCAAATCCAAATATTTAACAGAAAAAAATCACCCTTTACATGCATTTTGTATTCCCTTAGCTTTTTGTCTTGCTTATCTAAATCTCGTTATGTTCCAATTAGTTCCGTCGCCCCCTTTTTGTATATGCGTATCTGTGATTGTACTTGGTTGCCTGTTATTGCTAACTTTGCCGGTCTCTGCCGGTCTCAGAGAGTTTGAGCAGAGTCGTAACATATTTGCACCCCTTAGACTCTCGACCCTCTAATATTGATTGCGCCACACTACATTTTCGCCATATTTATTGCCTTACGCTTTGCCATGGGTCTTGGCATCTAATGTGGGTTTTGGTTTTGCGTGTTGTTCTACTGCGTCTGTGCTCTTGTGAGAATTTCAGACAACCTGTTCGATTTTTTTGGATTTTCGATGTTGTGAAATATGCGCGCCATTTTTCGCATAGTTGTCGCTCGAAGTGCGTGAGCGTTGAGGACGGAAGTGTGAGGTGTGACGGAAGTGTCGAGAAATTACCGGCAACTGAGAGAGAGAACGTTTTGTTGGGTTCGACTCAGCTTCTATGTGGTATTTTTGAAGAGAATTGGAGGTCTGCAATTTGGGACTAGTCTTGTTGCAAGAGATTTGATTTTTTACTTAATAAAACTTGCGCGATTCAGACAATTTTCTAATGAACTATTCTCTTGCAGGACGCTGCTGGACCATCGCTTGACTTCTATGTCTCCGACTCGATGCAGGATATGATTGATGTGGATATACGCACAGAGATTGCCAATGTTGTGGGCAGCTCAAGTGATTTAACCTCCTCGCTGGATCATGCACTTGAAGCGATTTCGGCCATCAATAATAACAACAATACCTGCACCACTCCATCCACACACAATGCCAGCACAAATTTTATGTCCCACAGTCAATTACATGCCTCACCCACAGCCAAATGGATGGGCTCTTCGGCAAACTTTTGGTCGACAGATTACTATGCCGATGTGGGTGCCTGTGTTAATCCCATATCGGTGATGCCCATGATTAACTCCTCATCCAGCTCATTTCTAAGCTCACCGCAAAAAACTACAACGAAAACTGCCAACAGTTCCAATGGCGGCAACTTGGTGCCTGCCTCGCCGTGCGCCGAACGTGACACACATAAGTCACATTTAACCTTTTCGCCGGCACAGATGAAGGTTAGCGCTGGTTCTATGCGTCGCGAACAGGTGATGGCACACATACCCAAGCAGCAAGTTTCTGTGCCCGTTTCCACAATTGTGACAGCTGGCGGTAGCACGGCACCAGCTACGCTGGCTACCAATTCGCTGCTGCAACGTCGTAATTCCGGTGTGGATGCTGTACGCAAGGATTTGGCCACAGAGTTGCGCAAGGTGCAGTCTGTCGATGATAACAACAAGTCCACAACGAGCAAGTCCAATTTGACCAATACCATTAAGCTGGCACCCGGCATAGGTGGACTAACCTTTGCCAATAGCGCTACATACAACAAACTTAAGCAACAAAGCTCCAGCAAGTCAACCAATGGTGTACCCGTCACTGCCAATGGTAATATAGTGCTGAAACGTGATCGTGAGGCCAGTCCACTGCACAATATGACCACACTGCATGGCAATGTGGCTGTGGCCAAGCGCAGTCTGCTACAGCATAGCACAGCACCAAAGAGTATTGCTTCCGCCGCCAATTCGCCGCATCATCAAATGCAGCTGGGCTCACCCTCAACGCTGGGACGTCCCTCGAACTGCTCATCGCCGTTGTCGTTTAGCGGCGCCATCTCACCGCTGAGCAATACCAGCAATCTGGTTAATATTGCCAATAACAATAATAATAATAGCAACAGTCCAAACAATGTGCAGGGTGTAGCTATCAAACCGCTGCAGCAAAAGATCAAGCCAGCCGCAGTGGAGAATGCTTTTCCTAAGCCTGCCTACTCGTATTCCTGCCTCATTGCTTTGGCGTTGAAGAACTCACGCGCCGGCTCACTGCCCGTCTCCGAGATCTATAGTTTTCTTTGTCAGCATTTTCCGTATTTCGAGAATGCGCCAAGTGGTTGGAAGAACAGCGTGCGTCATAATCTCTCGCTGAATAAATGCTTTGAGAAAATTGAGCGACCCGTGACCAATGGTAATCAACGCAAAGGCTGTCGCTGGGCCATGAATCCAGAGCGCATAACCAAAATGGATGAAGAGGTGCAGAAATGGTCACGCAAAGATGTGGCTGCCATACGTGATGCTATGGTTTATCCCGAACATTTGGATTTATTGGAACGCGGCGAAATGAAGCATGGCTCAGCGGATTCAGATGTAGAGCTAGATTCACAGTCGGAAATTGAAGAGACATCAGATTTGGAGGAGCATGAATTTGATGAGACAGTAGTGGATGCTATGCTGGTGGAGGAAGATGAGGATATTGAAGAAGAAGAAGAAGAGGAGCAGCAGGAAGAGGCAGAGCAGGAACTGCAAGAAGAGTTTATGGCAGAGCGTGAGATGAGTATGGCACAAATGCAGGCAATGGGACACGAGCTGCTGACGCAAAAGAACGATGGCTACGATATAGAGGTGGGTCGTTGTTGTTGTTGTTGAGTTTTGCTTGCTTAACTAAAGTGTTATAAATCTCTACTGTTTACAGGTGGATGAGCTATACGATGCCATAGATATGGAGGAGGTGGAGGAGGAGGAGGAGGAGGACAAACCCGAGAGCATGTGTCATGTTATTAGCAATACGCAAAGCACACGCATTATAGAGCTAAATCCAGCCGACTTGAATGCCAACGATGGCTATCAGTCACCCAAACGTGCACGTTTGGACATAAACTATGCCATTGGCCCGGCTGGCGAATTGGAGCAGCAATATGGCCAAAAGGTCAAGGTGCAAACGGTGCTGCAGCCCACACGCACCACGCAATATAGCATGCAATATACACAGCTGCCACAGCCCGTGCATAATCGTCGCAAAATGCCGCTGGTCAATCGCATCATCTAGGCTGCCCCAAGGGCACACAGCTCAGCTCAGCTCTCTAAGAACTATACAACTAACTAGCTATCTTACTTTCTTCACACACAAATATATATATATATATATATATATATTAATCCTATGTATTACCCGATTTTAGGCTATAAGTAATGCTTAATGTACGTTAGAAATGTGGAATTTCATGTGCAGATACTATTTCTGGCTTTCACTCTCATCCTCACTCTCTCTCTCTTACTGTCTCTTCCGCTGTCTACAGCTGCTTAGTCCTATATATCCACTATATGCTTATGTGTTCCATTATAAATCAGGGAGTTAAGTTATTGTTGCGTTTAAAAGTCACACACAAACACACCAAATAGTTTTATATTCATTTCAACAAATCGAAGTTGCTTGTACGAATAAATATATCAACATTATTTATGTTGTCAGCACTTCAGCACATTTGTTTTTTCCAAAATACTTTCAATAATGACGCTTGAGCTAAGTTCTCAAAATAATAGTTTAGTTTAAAAAAAAAAAAAAATGACGAAACACATATGCTGCTGATTTTAGTTTTTGCACAAAATTTTGACTATGAAAATTGCATGTTTTCTTGATCTCTAAAATTGTAACAAAACTTACTTTGACTCGAGCGCGCAGGCACTGTACATAGCTTACGTCATGACAAAAATTGTTTAAAATTTAACAAAAAATTGTTTTAAAATTAAAAACAAACTCGCTTAAATTTTTAGCAGACAACGAATTGGGCTTTTTTTTTAATTTCAAACAACACACTTGTGCGCATTTTGCAGCATAAGCAACAAAACAAAAAGACATTCACTAAATGTTCAAAACAAAACATAAACTTAAATATTACTTATTACTTATATTAAAAAAAAAACATATATATTATATATAATATAAAAAACTTGCCGGTCCAGTATTGCAGACACACACACCTGTCATAAGGTTTACCAAAATTTTGATAAAACATTTTTTTGTATGTATTGTACGCCCGCAACAAGCATTGTATACATAAGTCAATTAAAAACAAAACATATATATATTCAAAATATAAAATGTAAATATTTTTACAACATAAATACGACATATATATACGAAACCAGCTTAGCGTTTAAGTAAAACTTTTTATGTCAACTCAAGCAGTGCTATTTTCAATAACAAAAAACTCAAACTCAAACTCAGATAACGTTTAAAACCAAAACCTAGCAGTTTTGACATATTCCAATACAAACTGTATGATTCCCAAAATAAAAACAAAAGACTTGAATATATAAAAAAATTTACAAAAAAAATAACAATAATAATCAGGCAACTTGGCGGACAACTACTTCGGCGGTTTCGCGACTTTGTTGCTGACATTTGAAATAGTACAAACTGCATTTATTTTTTAATATAAAATAAATGTTTATTTACTTGTTTGTATTTAAGCATAAAATAGTTTTAAAAAATTTTGACGAAATATTACTACATATTTTATTATCGTTTCAAAACTCGCAAACTGTTATGGACACACACACACACACACTGACACACGCCGTAAACACAACAAAAAATTAAAAACAAAAAACATTTATATAAATACTTTTTCATATTAAGCCTTAAACATAAAAATAAAAATACATAAGTTTTAGTTTTTAAGTAGAAATTACAAGAATTTATGTGTAAAATACAATTTAAAAAACAAAAATTTCTATGTAAATTTATAAAAACATAAAAAAGAAACAATTTTTATATAAAGTTGTTAGGAAATCAATACAATATAAAATTGAAACAAAAAAAATAATAAAACTATGAAAATTCAACTTGTTTATGTTTAAATATTTCAAGCATTTTCAGAAATAAGAAGATGAAGATGTGATATATTACTAGAGCGCATTTATGTCAAAAGCTTTTCGAACCGTTGGAGTAGTATTGTGGGTAGGGAAAATATTGTTTAATTGATTTGGGAGTTCAATTGTTAGCCTCCTTTTTTATCCCTCGGGAACCTTAAAAGTTTGTGATTCTGCTGGTCTCGTACCGTATCGAACTTTCCATATCGTCAAATAGATATCGCGAACCTTAATGGTTATGATTCTGCTGGTCTTGCATCGTATCGGACCTTCCAAATCGTCAAACAAGTCCCAGAGACTTAAAGTTTGTAATTAGCTGATCTTGCTTCGAATCGGACCTTCAAAATCGTCAAATAAGACTCGGGACTTTAAAAGTTAGTGATTCTGCTGGTCTCGTACCGTATCGGACTTTTCATATCGTCAAATAGATATCGCGAACCTTAATGGTTATGATTTTGCTGGTCTTGCATCGTATCGGACGTTCCAAATCGTCAAACAAGTCCCAGGGATTTAAAGGTTATGAGTCTACTGGTCTTCCATCATATCGGACTTTTCATATCGTCAAATAATACTTGGGGACCGTAATAGTTATGACTCTGCTGGTCTTGCATCGTATAGGACCTTCCAAATTGTCAAATAAGACTCGGGACCTTAAAAGTTTGTGATTCTGCTGATCTCGTACCGTATCGAACTTTCCATATCGTCAAAAAAGCCTTTGGGACATACTATTCTACTGGGTCGCACCGTATACGACTTTTCATATCGTCAAATACACCTCGCGGATCTTAAAGGTTATCGTCAAGTAAGACTTGGGGACCGTAATAGTCATGGTTCTGCTGGTCTTGCATCGTATCGGACTTACCAAATCGTCAAATAAGACTCGGGACCTTAAAAGTTTGTGATTCTACTGGTCTCGCACCGTATCAGACTTTTCATATCGTCAAATACACCTCGCGGACCTTAAAGGTTATGATTCTGCTGGTCTTGCATCGTATCGGACCTTCCAAATCATCAAACAAGTCCCAGGGATTTAAAGGTTATGAGTTTACTGGTCTTGCATCCTATCGGACTTACCAAATCGTCAAATGAGACCCAGGGACTTAAAGTTTGTAATTATACTGGTCCTGTTGAACTGTTGCGGAATTTTTTTTATATCGCCAAATAGGCCTCGTGGACTTAATGATTATGATTCTGCTGGTCTTGCGCCGTATCGCACCTTCTAAATCGTCAAATAAGACTCGGGACCTTACAAGTGCTGGTCTCGTACCGTGTTGGTCTTGCAACGTATCGGACTTACCAAATCGTCAAATAAGGCTCAGGGGCTAAAATGTTCCGATTTTACTGGTCTTGCACTGTATTGGACTCTCCATATCATGGATAACCGCACGAAAATCCGTATGTGTTTTTTATGACTGAACGGAACTTATAAAATTTGGTTATCAAAATTTCAAATGTTTATATTTTATTTCATAAGGATAATTAGCGCAGTTAAAGTTACAATTTTTTGGTTAACTCATCGGTGCACAGTGACTCGGAAGATGAAGAAAAATTCCGTGCTATCATCGACCCAAAGCAGGAGCATGGGTATATATCTATTAAGAAAATAAATGCCAACCTAATAGCCCGATATTCAAGTTAATAACCAGGTCTTTGTGTTTCGTTACTTATTTTACTTTAATTCTCCCGCTAGGTGCCCCTGCTTTTCGCCTTGTTCAGTTGGTCACTCCAAGTGAAGATGGGTTCTCCTCCACTTGGTCTTTCCATCTGAACCGTGGTCGTGCCCTTCGTCGTCATTCGCTGGTTTTTGCAACGAAAACCTTTTTTACTGGAGCGTCTTCATCCATACGTACTGAATGGCCAAGATAACGCAGACTTTGTGCCGAATTTCATTGGTTTATTATATTACGTGGCGAGTCCCAAATTCTGCGCTCTATTTGTAGCGGGGACGACTATCGCACATCGACATAGATGTCGATCAGTATGGTTGTATGTTCATAATATCTTAAATTCCTGTGCGGATTGTTTATGAAGCGAAAGCCACTGAGGTGGATGAAGAGAACCATGCAAGACTTCCATGAAAAGACAAAGTGAAGAAGAATCTAACTTAACATGGTACGACCAACTCTAGAAGGAAGACCTTTCAAGACTCCATTAAAAAATCAAGTAGAGAAGAGTCTAACTATCTTACCTGCGCATAATCAGCTGTAGAATGACGACACCATGCAAGACTTCCATGAAAAGACCAAGTGGAGAAGAATCCATCTCAACTTGGAACGACCAGCTGTAGAAGGCAGGATCAGCTGTAAACTGTTAACGATTTTTCATGCTCAGCTTAGGTACAGTAACCAGGGGCTTTTTCAGCTTTGCAAAGAAAACGCCCCATCAACAAGGTATAAAAAATAATTTATACATTTTCTATTTAAATATTTTTCATAGCTTCAAAATTGTTGGCCCGTAGGAGAATTACGTATCCGAAGTAAGTCGCTAGATTAACTACTAAAGAGATGCTAACGGGACGACATTGAAATACATTTTCATTTTCTGTTTTTGATGACCACTTTATTTCACATACATAAATATTTTTCGATTTTAATTGATATTTTTTTTTTGTTAAATTTAACAACCAATAATTTTTAATTTTATAAATATTTTGTTCAATTGAGCAATAGTTTTGCTTTTTGTTTGAGCATTTGTTGCTTAATTCGTATAAAAAGCATTGGTGCAGTTATACCAAATACTAGAAAGGATGCACAAAAAGTGTGACCAAATGCACATTTGATGCATGTGCAAACCTTTCTCTGGACTCTAAAACTATACATTCTGTGGTGAGCTTGTTAATATCTTTTTGAGCTTGTTAAAATAGATTTATTTAATATATTTATTTTTCGTTAAGACTAGATTGTTGCATTTACGGCTTACGGCTTGCTTTGTCTTTTTGCCAAAGTTGCCTAAAAATGGCATAACTCTTATTTCTGGTATTTTTTTTTTGGTTTTTATATATTTTAAAATAGTTTACTTTGTATAATCTTTAAAATTAGTTATTTATATTGTATTGTATGCGTTTTGCTTTTAAAAAATTGTTACCATTTTTTATTTTTTAATATTTTATATTTATTTTGTTTTGCACATTTAAGGCCTGTTGTTGACTTAGCAGTAGTTTCTTTTTTCAGTTTATTTTAGTTGATTTTTTGAGCAAGCTTTTCAGAACTTGAGCTTTTACTTAATATTTCTAACTAATCTCTATACAAATTCGCATTAAAAGTGTCGCATTTTAAGTGTTTGATATATATGCATGTTTTTGTTTTTATTTTTAATGTAATTTTTATTTTTACTTTGTGCCATTTGTGCGCCAAACTTTATGCTATACAATTTTTTAAATTTAATAATATTTTTTGATTTTATTAATTCTTATGCTGTTGCACTAGGCATGCGTTTGAAACCAGACAAAACTGTTGTGGAAAATCTATTCTAAATTAAAAATATTGCGCTCGTTGCGAATTTCGTTGACGATTTCAATTGCGATATTTTGCAGCTGGTATATTGCTTGAGAATGATTTCAAGTGGTATGTCCTATATAAAAATACAAGCATTTTCAGGACAAAATTTACTCAATTTTATAATATTTAGTAATTTTTTATATATTTAACTGAAGGAAAGAAGTATTAGAGTTTATAGCTTAGGAGTTTTCCATTGTTGCACACAGCTATTTATAGAGATTTGCTCATGTTCCACCTCTGGAGTTATGACAGTTGACAGTCAAGAGAAGTTAGGACCTAGGCAGAGCATGAGCAAATCACCCATTTTTCGGATATATAATTTTTTTAATTTTTATTATTTATTTTTATATATTCAACTGAAGGAAAGAAGTACTAGAAATTATAGTTTATGAGTTCTAAGAGTTTCTTTCAAAGTAAGCCTTTGGATTCAACTATACAAAATAGGGGCTTTTTAGCCTGAGTGTCCGAGGCGGTGTGGCCTCTGCCACCCTCACAACTTAAATCTCTAAAAAAACAATGGAGTTTTTTATAAAGATTTGATCATGCCCCCTCTCTGGAGCTATGACAGATGACAGCTTTAATTCCTTTTGACTGTCTTCTGTCATAGCTATTGGAGCTATGTCTAGACTGTCTTCTGTCATAGCTCCAAAGGCGGTTGACAGTTTTAATTTCTCCAAACTATCATCTGCCGTAGCTTCAAAGGCGGTCAAGAGGAATTAAGACTGTCATATGATATAGCTCAAGAGGTTAAGAGGAATTATAACTGTCATCTGTCATACCTCAAGAGATCAAGAGCAGTTAAAACTGTCATCTGTCATAGCTCTAAAGGTGGAGTATAAGTTAAGGCGCTCAAGGCGGTCAAAAGGCATTAAGACTGTCATCTGTCATAGCTGAAGAGGAATTAAGACTGTCATCTGTCAAAGCTCAATAGGTCAAGAGGAATTAAGACTGTCATCTGTCATCTGCTTCAAAGACGGAGCACAAGATAAGTTATTTGATTTATTTAATGATAGCTTATATTTTTCAAATAATATTCATAAATAGTTAACTTAGGAGAAGCTTCTTCAAAAACAACTTTAGAAACTTTATACAAAAATTGAATTATTGACTTAAAAATGCAAAATGGAATTTAAATGTTTTTTTGAAAATATAAAAATACAAATATTACGCATTGACTATAAATTCTATTGTGCATTAAAATAATTGCAGCCTTTTATGAAGCTAATTTTGTTTTTCTTTCAAAATATATAAATTTTTTAAGTATTTTAAATTGAAAAACTACTGAAAATGTAAAAATTAATGATTTATTTAGGCAAATTATAGGCCATAAAATAATTAAAATTTTTTTTATTAAAAATTGCACTAATTCAACAATTTCTGAAAAAATACAAAAACCTTGAAATTTATATATTTATTTAGGCAAATTATTGCAAATTCATGTGGCTCAAAATAATTTGTTTTATTAAAAATTGCAATAGGCAGCTTTTCTCCAAAATTTCTGAAATATTACAATTATGCAGATTTTTTGCTAATTTTGTCATAATTGCAACATGATAACTTTATAAGCCTTTCTAAGGTTTCAAATATTATAATTGTTCTATTTAAAATTGCAATAAAAATGAGTTTTTTTTCTGAAAAAATGTATTATTCTTAAAACCTTTAAACATATAATCCTTTTCGATAAATGTTAGCAGTCAATAGAGACTTGAAAAAACTGAAAATTTGAAAAAAAAAAAGTTTTTTGCGAACTAAAGCGAGTCAGGTCTTATATTGCTATTTCTGTACCCACAAAAAGTATTTAGAAGTTTTGCACAAAGTGAACTTATTTGCTGAACAATTTGAGCAATTCGAATATTCGTCATCGAAATCGAAATTCGTAACAAGCACATTGATATAAGCATATTTTTAAGTTAATGTATGTTTTGGGAAAAAATACGTGAATCGGAGAATTTTTTAAAACGATCAGTTCGATATTAATGTTTGCTATAGTTTTTGAACGAAACTCTTTTTTTTGCAGTTTATGATTGCTCGAGATGCTTTCAGAAGATATCTTTCGTAAACGGCTGAAGAAGAATGCTCCTATGAGCATTCTAAAAAAAAACTCCTATGAGTTTGGTGAAGATGACTTCGAATTGAAAAATTAATTGAGTAAAAAAAGCTCTTTCAAGAATAATGCACTCTTTAGAATTGTTGGAGAAGTGTTATTTAAGCAATATTCTTTTAAATTGAACCCACATGAAATATTGTTCAAAAATTTTGTTGATCAGTGTAACCAATTGTTGAAAGTGAGTAAATTTTGTTGATCAGTATAACTACTTATTGGAAGTGATTAAATTTTGTTTATCAGTTACTCATTGGAAATGAGTAAATTTTGTTGATCAGTATAACTACTCATTGGAAGTGAGTATATTTTGTTGATCAGTTACTTACTGGAAGTGAGTACCTTTTGTTGATCAGTTACTCATTAAAAGTGAGTAACTTTTGTTGATCAGTTACTCATTAAAAGTGAGTAACTTTTGTTGTTAAGTGTAACTTCTCACTGGAATTGAGTAACTTTTGTTTTTAAACTACTCATTGGAAGTGAGTAACTTTTGTTGTTAAGTGTAACTACTCATTGGAAGTGAGTAACTTTTGTTGTTAAGTTTAACTACTCATTGGAAGTGATCTTTGTGCGCTCTTCAACATAGTTTAGGCCTTATGTAAAACGCGCCCTATTTAGTAGAAATATGTTGGCATTAAGTCAACAGAAATGGAACTATCAAACGTGGCGGAGGTAATCTATAATCCTATCCTTAAGTGAAGTACAATCAACGATTATAATTGACGAATAGGACACGGAAGTTATAGCGAAAAGCAAATATCAAGAAATTTTGGGGTTAATGCAATATAATACGATTTTCTCTCGACATTGTACATTGAGAGCATAATAAATAAGGCCAAGTTAGCAATAGTACTCAGTGGCATGTTTCAGAGGTTTTTAAGTTAGAAAGTGGTAGCCGAATGAAGTCTCTCAGTATAAGTAGGCAGTCGAACTGCAGCTGCTCCAAAATTGTGACGCGGTGGTCAAACATGCAAACTGAGTGTACATATAGCACAATGAAATGTAATTATTTACTCGACGACTTAAATACCCTTAAAATCGCAATGATCGTTTTAGTAAATCTTTTCTGCTTCACTTATTTTCACCCGTATGTTTTGTATTACATATGTGTAGCCTATGTATATAAGTTATTTTTTGTTTTGTTTTTCTTATTTTTTGCTGGACGGCTGTTTACTTTTATGCGGGGCCAATTATACAAATTATATAGTAATTATGTAAGAGTATATATTTGTGTATATACTAGACGATGCCTAAAAACTAAGTGACTATGTTAAGGTTAAGCGTTTGCAAACTTAGGTCTATAAACTCTAGCACACACACGCACACAACCTGCACACCACACACACACTCACCACACACACAGATACACGATACATAACAGATACAGATACATAAGTATATTAAATGCATAACTGTTGCTGGTTGTAAACATAAATTATCAACAAAATTAAGTGACTTCAGTGCTACAGCTCTGTATTCCATGACAAGTTCGATAAACTTTAGAACTTATGGTCTGTCGTCTTTGCTATGGATAATGTGTGTGAGAGCGCTGGTGGGAAGGTGCAAGTGTGCATGTTGGTAGTGTTAGTGGTAGCGGGGGATAGTACATACAATACATAGAGAATGAGCAAATACAAATTACATAAACACTATAAATACTCAAGGTTTTACACAACTCAGCTAGCAGGTTTATCAGGAATTTTAAAACGAGTTCGTTTCCTCAAAGACATTAGTCATAGAATGTCTGAGCATTTTTTGGTTTTTAGAGAATATTGACTTTGTTCGTTTAACTTCATTTGCTGTTTTTTCAAGTTCGAATAAAAGTTGCTTTTTTAAACTCTATTCATTACCTTGGTTTGAGTTATTATGTTCAGACTTATATCTTAAGCTCTAAACGATTTTCATTTCGATAAGCATAGGAATTTAAGCTTTCACAACTAAATATGCGTAAGTTTCTTGGTATTTGTTTAAACATTGATTGTACTTGATTTTAAAATTTACTTACAACAAAATTCTTGGTATTTTGTAATTCATTTTTAGCGTTTGGGCCAACAATTCTTCTTTAATTTTTTGCCTATACATGCATTGTTTTTATTTAGGCTATTATCGTCAGGCTTACGCCCTAGTTCTTTTTTTCTACAATTAATATATAAAAATCGAAACTAAAAATTAATGAAGCTCTTGGTATGTGCTTAAATGTTGGCTGCTACTTGAGTTCAAAATTAATTTACAACAAAATTGTTGGTTTTTTGTAATAAATTTTGGACGAGTGAAAAACTTTATTAACTTCATTTTTTTGGAATTTTACGTTTTGGTAAACGACTCTTCTCTTCGCCTAACCAGGCATTGATTTAATTTAGCATAGAATCGTCAGGCTTAAGCCTTTAGAACTAAACTTTTTTTTATTAAATTTTAAAAATGATATTTGTTTAAACTTTGTTTTACAAAGGCTGCGCCTGTTTCTGAACTGTTGCTGTTAAAAAATTAGACAAATTTATTTTAGATTATTTACTGATTCTAGTTGGTAATTTCTATTTTATCGAAAAACAAATTAAAGGCTGCTCCTTGATTTCCAAATTAAATTACAAAGAGTTTCTTGATATTTTGTTATCGCTTTTTAGCGACAAAACATTTTCTACATTTTTTTTATGTTTTTCGTTTTGGTAAACGATACTTCTTTGAGCGCTAATCAATGCATTGATTTAGACTTGGATATTATCGTCAGGCTTACGACTTTAGATCTAAATTTTTTCTGCAATAAATATATAAAAATCGAAACCAAATTTTAATAAATTTCTTGGTATATGCCTAAATATTGGCTTATAAAGGCTGAGTTTCTTGGTAATTTCTGAATTATTGCTGTTTAACATTAGATTGCTTTGTATACCATTTCCTGGTACCATTTCCTGGTAAACTAAGTTACATTTTTGGGTATTTTTAGGATTGACTACAAAAAGCAAGACAAATACAAATCACTTTGCATTTTCGTTGAGCTACTAATCCTGAGCGTCTTTTCTACCTCTATTAAAAAAAAATGTCACATCGAACAGGTTTTAAGTTGAACATTTCTGAAGAAGAACGAAAAGTTCTGCTACGCAAGAATATGAAGAATTAAAAATCGATCGAAAATTTAAATTGAGAAAAAGATACAGGAATATGCTCGTATGGGAAATTTTTTCAAAAGTATACTTTTGGATAATCAAAAAAATGATATAGTTACACATTTGAAGGCCAAACACATTGACAAAAAGAGGACGCACGCGTTGGATTGTAGGAGGGCTGGGTGTTGGCAAGGCGAGCATAGTTACATCAAATTTTGTTTCTTAACAACTCTTACTGTGGATATTTTAGGAATACGAATTGCTATTTTAACAAAATTTACATGAAAATTCGTTGTTAGGTAAGTTCAAGTGTATAAAGTTGTTTCATATTGATTTTCTTTGATGTATTTCTAAAAGCGATCAATAGTTTTTGTTTCTTTGTTGTACAAATTTTTAATTACTGCAAATGTTATGTTTAATTTTAAAAGCTTATAAGCTTACAACTTTTGTTTGAAATAAATCTAATAGCCATAAGTAATATTTGCTTTTCCTGCTTGTAACATTTTTGTTGTGCTCGATTTTAGAACTTTCTGGATATTTATAACTACAAATAATCTGCTGTAGCATTTTAATAGATTATGATACATTTGTTCTCTGTATGAAATAGTTAAATATTGATTTCATTTGAAGTAAATCTAACAGCCATCGATAAAGTTTCTTTGCTTTTTTGTTCAAATTCTTATTGTGCCTGATTTTCAGAACTTTCTGTATAGTAAAAATTACAAAAAATGTTCGCTATACGACCATCATACATATGTTCTATATTATTTTGAGCACTTCTATACTTTTGAGTTATGTTAGAAATTTTTTAATACAATTTAAGAGTTTTAACTGCTTAAATCATTACCTATCAACAAAACAAATATAAAAAGATCTTACTAAAGTTTACTAAAGTTGAACAATTGTTAAAAATTAATCGGAACATTTGAAAAACTTTTTTTGTAGTTGTAAATAGTTTTAGGAATACGCCAAGAGTTTTTACGTTTAACAAAAATTATCCAAAGTGGAACATGACATTGTTATACTCGTTGTTTCAAAATACCAAGAGACACATAAACAATTTTTAGTAAATAAATCCGGTAGTGTGAATTAAAATTTCTTAAAGTTCAATTGTGTACAAATTTTGTAATACCAAAATACTTGCTTGGTTTTTAGCTCAACTGTTGTAACAAATACCAAGAAATGCATTGGAACAGTTTTTTGTTATAAACAATTACAATTACGTTTTGTACAATATTAAGAATTCGACATATTTCGGTTTTAATAAATTAAAATTGTTGTTGGGCTGTTTACGTAAAATATGCTTATAATATAAAATTACTCATTAGAGAAATGTGCATAGTTTTGGAAATACAAATTCAAGATCATTTGAAGAGCATAAGTAGTCTCATCGCATAGTTTATATATATCAACAAAATCGTTTAGAGCAAAATCGAAAATATATATTAAGATTTTCACACAAATATGCCCAATATTAATACAAAATTCCAACGATTTGTAGCTGAACTCGTTTAAATTTTCTTTTCCCGATAAACACCGTTTATATATATATAAATATTTAATTCTAAGCCGCCGCCATTGGCTGGTTCATACGCAAGAGGCACAGCCAGTCGATGAACTGCAGCAACCAGGCCAAATTCAAATTTTGCATTGAAACTCATTCCTGTTTCAAGCGTTTGGCCTCGTTTCCCGTCGTTGTATTCGCTGTATTGCTATTGTTGCTGCTTGCGGGATTCACGCTGGACGCCTGCTCCGTATCGCTGGTTATATATGCGAATTGACACTCAAATTCAAAATCCATCTCTTTCTTCTAAGCAAAATGGGTTTGGTTATTATTGCAGATAGCTTGAGTTTATTTCGAAAAATCATTTCGTTTACCTACCATGCGCTCACATATGACCGCTATGGCTGTCTTTTGTTGCGCCTCGGCTATCTTGTGCTCCACCAGGTAGAACATGTACTCATCGAAGAGCAGGCGTATTAGATGAAAGCTACCAAAGCTGGAGGCGGAACGTAGGGTCAAATCACGTATGATCATGGAACTGTAGAAACTCCATTTGAGCAGAAATTGACGTGCAGCCTGTGCATAGCTGGGTTTTCCAATGTATTCCTCTAGTGCGCTCTCCACGACCAGCTGCAGCCAGGTGGCCCATTGTTCGAGTGAGTTTTGCTGTTGTAGCGCTGCTTTAAAATCATTCTCCAGGCGTTGTACCACCGATGATGCACATTGACTCACCCAGGCGGCTTGTTCCTGTCGAGCGGAAAGAGAGTGAGAGAGAGTTAGTGCATCTAAGGATTTAAAGTTTAAACAAGTTATAGCTTTTGGATTTGCAAACAAACTCGTTTTCCAAAAGTTTTTGAAACAAAAGTCTACAATATTATTGAGTCACATTAACTTAGATGTCACGAGGCAGAAGATCCTGAATGAACTGTTGCGATAATAATCTTTTTTTTCGAAAATTCTACGGTGCTGGAACACTTAATTGAGAGGATGCAGAACCGCAATTTAATAGTGGTTCCGGTGTGCTTTGGCTGATAGTTCGATATCGACTAAAAGCCCAAAAATCACAAAAGGACATCCTAGGAAATCCTTCTTCTTCACTTCCCTGAACCACATTTTCTCTAGATGTCTGATAAACTTTCAATGTCTTTCCGCACTTCAGGATTACTCTGTTTTAAATTATAATTCGATATCGACCAACAGCCCAAAAATCACAAAAGGACATCCTAGGAAATCCTTCTTCTTCACTTCCCTGAACCACATTTTCTCTAGATGTCTGATAAACTTTGAATGTCATTCCTCATTTCAGGATAACTCTGTTTTGAATTATAATTCGATATCGACTAAACGCCCAAAAATCACAAAAGGACATCGTAGGAAATCCCGTTTCGCACTGTAATTCGATATCGACTAAAAGCCCAAAAAGCCTTAGTACAAAAGGAAGTCCCCGGTATACACTTCTCTGAACCACAATTTCTCTGATGTCGGGAATAGACGCTTTTTAGATGTCTGATAAACTTTCAATGTCTTTCCTCATTTCAGGATTACTCTGTTTTGAATTATATTCCGAAATCGACTAAAAGCCCAATAAACTTTACTTAGCACATAAGGAAATCCAGGGAAATAATGTTTTGGATTATAATTCAAATCGACTTAAAGACCAAAAATCACAAAAGGACATCCTAGGAAATCCTTCTTCTTCACTTCTCTGAACCACAATTTCTCTAGATGTCTGATAAACTTTTAGTGTCTTTCCTCATTTCAGGATTACTCTGTTTTAAGTTATAATTCGATATCGACTAAAAGCCCAAAAATCACAAAAGGACATCGTAGGAAATTCGGTTTCGGACTGTCATTCGATATCGACTAAAAGCCCAAAAAGCCATAGTACAAAAGGAAATCCCCTGTATACACTTCTCTCAACTACAATTTATCTGATGTGGGCAATAGACGTCTCTTAGATATCTGATTAACTTTCAGTGTCTTTCCGCACTTCAGGATTACTCTGTTTTGAATTATAATTCGATATCGACTAAAAGTCCAATAAACTTTACTTAGCACAAAAGGAAATCCAGGGAAATAATGTTTTGGATTATAATTCGAATCGACTTAAAGACCAAATATCACAAAAGGACATCCTAGGAAATCCTTCTTCTTCACTTCCCTGAACCACAAATTGTCTGATGTGGGCAATAGACGCCTCTTAGATATCTGATAAACTTTCAATGTCTTTGCTCATTTCAGGATTACTCTGCTTTGAATTATAATTCGATATCGACTAAAAGCCCAATAAACTTTACTTAGCACAAAAGGAAATCCAGGGAAATTTGCTCATTTCAGGATTACTCTGCTTTGAATTATAATTCGAATCGACTTAATGACCAAAAATCCATAGCACAAAAATAAATCCTCTTTTGGATTATAATTTGATATCGGCAAAAAGGCCAAAAAGCCTTGCAGACAAGGAAATTCTAGGAAATCCTGTTTTGGATTATAATTCGATAAAAATGGAATCCTCGCTATGCATTTATCTTAACTACAGCTTTTTACGTGTGGGGAATAGAAGTTTCGTAGATGCTTGTTAAACTTTCATTGACTTTCCTCTGCTCAGGAAAATTGTAAGAGAACTTGACAAGCTTCTGTGAGGACTGGAACTAACATCTCTAAAAAATTTACTATAAAAAGAAAGCGGGTTATATTTGAATACTCCAAAGGACTTGGGAAATTCTGTTTGTGAATGCGTTAAACCATCTTTCAACAGCTGTCAGTAGAACAGTTCTACACAAACTAACTTTGTGCAATCATCATCAACATGTTTTCTTCAGACATTTTCTACTTCCGAAATACATGCATTACGGAATACCCAATTTCGCTCTAGTTATCTGCTTCAACTACTACGAACTCTTCCGCTTTCCTTGGTTATACCAACTCACCTGCACATTGTGAAAATCCACACGATTTAAATCACTCAACATTTGCGTTATTTGCGCTCCATTCTGGAGTACAGCGCGTGCCGCCTGTGCCAGATGATTCAGCGATGTATAGCGACGTAATGTCTGACAAAATGCGGATACGGCACTATTTTTTATTTGTGCCAACTGCTCTGGCACGCCCACCATAGTCTCCAGCAGCCATATCTCTAGATTCTTGGCAAAATTACGTATGGCCTGTGTCAATGCATTGGGTATAGAGCGCAGCACATCAGGTATTATGACATCCACAGTGTTCTGATAAAACTGATAATCCACCTAAGGGGGTTACGCAACAAAAAAACGAAACTAATTGAATACTCTTTTATTATAGGTTATGCCGAATCGTACTCACATCGCGCACAAACTGTTGCACTTCTGCGCAGTGGCACAAGAGATACAGCTTCGTTTTGCTCAAATACTTCTCCTCCTCGCAATCGTCCAGATTGTTGTTGTCCGAGGCACGCCAAAAATCGCGCAGTAAAAACTCGACAGTATTAAATTCTAGATTAAGTACTGCATCCAGAAAGGATTCACAATGCTCACGATAGAGGCTACGAAATGTGTCCACATCATCGCGTGTAAGCTCGGTGTTAAAGCTATGATTCAGCTCGATTGCCGGAAAATTGGGCATTGCGCCGGAGCCGTCGCCAATGTACTGCAAACAAAAGCCGACGGAAAGTTGTCGTTTTAAATTCATATTATGTGGGGTGTCGCGATTAAATAAATATGAAAATATTTTCACTTCTTAAATTACAAAACTGCAAATTTTTGATAAGTTTGGAATAAAAAGAAATTATTACCTGATAGCTTAGCTTTTAATATCATTTTAAGAGAACTGGCTTTTGAAAGAATTGCAAGTAACTCCTCATATTATAGTCTGGTAAGAATGAGTTTTTTTAGCGATTACATGCGAAACATTTTAAAAGTTTGAAATATGTATCTCGTGATGTACTGCTAAATCAGAAAACTCTGTGAGAGAAAGTCAGAAGCATCATATGTATCAAGTAATTAAAAAGAATAATCATGGAAAAAGATTTAGGGAATTTCGTCGTAGTAGCTTTGGCTGTTAGAATACAGACAAAATAAAAATATATCTGTTTTTTATTGATAGCTTTCAACTCGATACATCGATACACTAATACCTCTTTTCTTGAGTTTTTTCATCTTTTGCGGAAGTAACATCTCCCAATTTATTTGATTGATATGCCAGAATTATATTTTCACCCAATCCAATATTGAAATAATTACCTATGGAGAATCTTTTTGAATCCTGTTCTGTTCTTTCCGTGCACCCATTAATAGATGTGCGGAATCTGCTTCACTTTACAACGAAATGTTATTTTTAAGCTTCGCATAAAAGTGCAGTATGATCCCATACTTAGATTTGTTAAGTTGGAAAATGAGTTGGAATTGTTTATCCCATGATTAAGTGCAATCAAGCCTGCTCTGAAAACAACGTTCTTTAAAGCGCCTTCACAACTAAACTAAGGGTAGATCCGAGTCTGTCTCGAAAGAAAACCACTACGTTCAAAGGACAACCGTAGAGGACTCCTAAAAGTAGTAGCTGATTTTGGAGGCTAAAAAATTGATTTGACAGTTTCCTCAAGAGTTAGTTCTGGTTTCTAGTCATCTCCGTCCTCTCCATCATCTTCCTTAAATTTATGTGAACAACTAAACTGAGTGCCTTTCTGCTTTAAAAGTAATTCTTCTAGAACTTTATCTAAAATAACAAAATCTTTTTTAAGAAAAGATAAAAACTACTTGCTATCTATCTTTAGACGTCAATGCTCTATAGTTTCTAACGGGCATACTTCGTCTCACTAAGAGTCAAAGCTAGTTTAAGACGACACTCCTCTCTTGAGATTTAGACACTCAAACCTAACCTAACTCAAAGCAGCAAAAGTTATGTGGAGATGCTTGGTGGAGTTCTGTTAAGCTTCCAATATATCTGCTCAAAAAAATTCGAGGTGTGCACTGAGACACTTACTAGTCTGTCTGCGCGGAGTAGATCCTCTGTATCACTCTCCACAGCACTTTACTAACCTCCCGTCCCCGCTTTTGCCCACACTTAGTGTCTAAGCCAACTTACCTGTATGCACGCCTCGTAGGTTTCCGGCTTGAACGTATGCTTCTTGGCGCTACGCTGCACTGTACCCGGTCCCAAGCCATTGCTCATGCCGCCCGCCGTACTTGACGATACACTAGCATGACTGGACAAGGGATTATTGCTCGGCGCATTGTTTGCCGACTGGTAGCCATGCATTGTCTTGTCATCCATGGTCTGGTGATTCAGCAGTGAGCCCGGCTTGATGCGTATGCC
Organism: Chymomyza procnemis; assembly: GCA_035046065.1. Classification (NCBI taxonomy): domain Eukaryota; kingdom Metazoa; phylum Arthropoda; class Insecta; order Diptera; family Drosophilidae; genus Chymomyza; species Chymomyza procnemis. Next base: position 6,147,414 of record JAWNOJ010000026.1, read on the forward strand.
ATAATAATGATACTTGGAGTTACCGCGTGTGCCCAAGCGACGTGTGCGCAGTCCCGAGAATACCGAACGTATTAGCTTGCCAAAACTGGCTGCATTTACCGGCTCCAGCTTGTGCTCGTTGCAATGTTGCATGTAATGATTGTAGAGGGTCGAACGCGGCAGGCTGACGCCGTCGGCCGTCTCATAGTTGCGCGACAGCCACTTGATCTGTATGTGTGCGAATGCGTACGAGATGTTATCGATGCTGCAGCAATAAAGCAACTGGAAGGCGTGTCCCAAATGTGTCGCCATCAGTAGCAACCCACCCAACCCTTTGTGCCACTTACCGTTGCCGAGGCAATTTTGTTCGTGTTGCCCAGCGCGCTCTGCTCGCTATCGGGTGATGCACCGCCACCTCCTGTACCAATACTGCCACCGCTTATCGAGTTCGTGGTTGTCGTTGAGGTGGGCGTTTGTGGTGTGCTCTGTGCCTCCTGGATATAGGCAACCTCATGCTGCAATATCGAATACATATATATATGGACGTCAATGTCATTGCTGTTGCCTTGGAATCTTACTTACCGTTAGACTATGCGGTGAGTCTCGACTGTGGGACTGAGAGGAGCCATTCAATAGCAGACTATCCTCCACGGGCACCAAATACGGCAATGTTGTGGCATGGGGATTCGTCGTATTGGCCGTGGACGCTGCTGCCGTTGCATAGTTACCGGTAGCTGTAGTCGAGTAGTAGGTCTGGCCATTGGACTGATAATCACCAACCGGACAGAATGGATAGGTCCTGTTTGTGCATGCATAACAGCAAATTAAGTCAATGTGTGTGTGTTTGGGGTGGTCTTTGGTTCACTTACATTTGCGTTTGACTGGAGTTGCTGTGATAGAGCTCCGTGTCCACATATTGCACTTGATAATTTTGTCCCGCATCCTGCGCTGAGACTGTAAATACAATGGAAAATAAAAACAAAGCAACGAGCTCAATTAAAGAGGTTTACTAGATTGAAGGACATGTTATTGATGAGTAATCTTCAAATGCTTTTCAATCGGCAAGGTCAGCTTAATGGCATTAGGGATAAGCGCTGTTGCCGTCGGAACTGTTGAGACGTTAAGTGAAGCCTTTAATGAATGCTATCTGGCTTGCATGTGGGGGACATTTAGGAAAGTGTTTTATTTACAATTTAATCAGTATTTATTTGTATTAACTTTAATGTTTATTTTGATTTTCAGAGAATTGAAAAATTATTCTAAATTCATGAAATTTCAATAAATCCATTAATTCTCAGGAACTCGGGCATTTCGTAGAGTTCAATGTCTATCACGAATTTCTTACTTTTTTCATTACGGAAATTAACAACTCGAACCCTAGAAACAAATTCCCAAACATTTTGGCATTCTAAAGTTAGGAGACAACACAGCGTCTAAAACACGGACATTGAAGCAAATTTTTCAGTTGCTCCTTCAGTCTCTTAAACTTCAGATACTATTCGTGGACACTAAGTAACTAAATGTTAATATATTTTACATTATATTTTTATGACATGTTGTAGAGGACCTTAAAACCTAGTTATAGATGGATAGTACAAACTATCAACTACACTTCGGGGATTCTGACGAATTGAATATTCCTCTGGCCCACAACAGCAGCGTTTTCATTCTTTTGCTGTTTAATATTATCGACATGAGAAAATAAATAGCGACATAACCGAAACACAGGTGGAATACTGCTTTTCCTAGAGGACGTTCTTCTGGGTTGCACGGATAGAGTCAACTTGTTTAATGCTTCGTGAAAGTCTAATATGATATAGAGGAAACATGTATGAAAATTTGAGCTAAAAAGGCAGAATTTCTCCCAGATTAATAATCGGCTCTCCGTAAGACAAAGTCCGCATATTTATATCAATTAAAGGAAAGCTCAAAGTTTAAGAAACTGGGTCCAATAGTTATCAAGAAAGCTAACTGCGATAATGATATCAAAGATTGCACATCAATGTTGGGTACTTGAAGTGGCCAGCTAACTCTAGCGTGTTTTTGCGATAGAAAATTGCCACGAAAATTAAAGATCCAGCTGTATGAAATAATCATCATAAGTTTAGGAAGGAGGATGTACAAAGCGTTCGAGAAAAAGTTTCCTGCAACTGAGTTAAAAATTTTAAGCATGACGGTGGGTGTGACAAAAGAGCACACTTCCACGAATCAGCTCGGTCCTTTAAAGACTCAACATTCAGACGCTAAAAAAATGCTAAAATGGAATGGTATTGTCATGTACAATGGAGTACTCCGTTAAAAAGGCAAGAACAATGGAAGTTGCAAGTTATCGTAGGGAAAACCGAAAAGATCGCTGAGGATGCAAATCCACAAAGGAATAAATGAGGCTTTGGTAAAAGTAGCATTCACAGTCAATGTTGAAATTAGTTTAAGTCGGTAAAAAATTGTTCAGCTTGAGCTCTATGTCATATAATTTATGTTCTACGGATGAGCAGACAGAGCATAGACAAGAAAGTTTGTGAACGTGAGACACACAAACTTACTTATCCACTCACAAACGTCCACGTAACCCACGCTAAGTTTATTTAAAATGTCACATCGCACTGGAAGGCCTCTCTTTTAGATCTTTGCGATTATACAAAATTCACATCGAATTAAAATTAGCTAACTTTAGCTGGTTGTTAAAAATTCAACTTTTTAATGAAACTTTTGATTGTTGAAAAATGTTTCACCTAAAAGTATGCTATAGATTTTTGTAGGAATTGTGAAATTTGGCTGAAGTTGAAATTTCAGAAAAGATTATCTTAGGTGAACGTTTATTTCATCGATTTAAAAAGCCGTTTGTTAGAAATCCAAGTTAAGGGATTTTTCTCAAAAATTGTAAGTATATCATTAAACATTTTGGCAATTAACTTTTTTAATTAACTTTTCTAGAAATAGTGTTAAAAACTATTATTTCCTAAATTATCTTACTTATTTTTGTTCAAATTGCAAATTTTTGTTTATTATGAATCTTTTTAGATTTTGTGAATTGCAGAAAATAAAAAGAATAATACTAATAATAAAAGTAATCGTACAAAAACTTTTAAGATCCGATGTGCTTTAGATAATAACTTGATATAAGGCATATAAACTTTTTTGTCAAAGAAAAATTATTTTAAAATACGTTTTGTCTAGATATGATATTTTTATATTTCGCACGTACTTTAATTTTGTTGTTATGAAATTACAACTTTAACTTTGTCACGGTACCATTTTTGTATAAAATAATAAATTTTAAATTGTAATAAATTAATTTGTTCTCCTTGACTAAACTATCATCGTTTTAAAGGCGAAGCATGCAGATATCTTCATTCATAGCTGTTCGCAAAGATGAGGCACTTATAGTGTATAGCAAAATTCGTATGGCAACGTTTGTATTTAATTTAGATTTGATTGAAGAACTAGTGCTAGCTATGTCAGTGCTAGGTAAATGTACTTGTACTGCTAGATGGAATCAAAGTGTGTACGTCATCATTATGCTACCGAAGTCCACATATACTATAGGTTATTTGACTATATTATCCGGCAAACTTGTTCTACTTTTGGACACATTAGTACATGTTTTTATATCGCGATGCTCCGCCATCCCTTATTTCAAAATATTTCATGATCTAGCTATAGATTGTATTAAGAAGTAACGGAAAAGATATTGACAAAATTTACCAAATGAAACTGCTGTGGAAAAATTCGCACTAAAAGCTAAAGTTTGCTGTCTCTATTTCTATTAGACTTCGTGATCTGGGTTTTCATATGAACTAACAGAGGGATATGGCTCAAACGTTAACTCATTTTGATTTGAAGAACTTGGGATCTCCTTCACTGCACAAATCTAGTAACAATATGTTTGTATCTTAAGCTATAGGGCACACAAATTTTTGACAAGAAACTAACATCGGGAAATCGAGCCACCGAACTTTGGTTTTGGAACCGGGTACCACTACGCTGCCGAGGTCCACATATACTAAACGTTATTTGATTTGCCTTCGAGCTTATTTGATTCTGCTTATATTTGACACACTGGTACATGTTGTTACATCACTATATTGTGACATCTCTTTCACAAATTTTTAACGATTTAGCGTAAAAACGTGAATTCTAATAATGAGTAACGGGAAGGATGTGAACATAATTTAACAAACTCATCTTCTGTGGGAAAATTCGCTGCAAGGTGTGCTGCCTCTAGTTGTTTTAGTGCCACACGAACTGGCAGACGGACATGGCTGAATCGTTAAGCCAGGGTCTGATAAGTATTTGGACTCTCCTTTTGAAAAATTATGACGATTATACCTTACAGGTAAAGGGTATAAGAATGCTCAGGCGTGAAACGCATAATAAAATCATGGCAGTTCGATCGGAAAGTAAAAATATTAGTAAAATAAGATAGATTCTCTGCTTTTTCAAAGTCCTTCCATGTGTGTAATATTTTTACATTCTGTTTTCTTTAAAACTCCATCAGAGTTTTATCAAAGTCGTGAAATCACAAAAGCATTTAAGCTTCTTGCAACTTTCTACTTTTCATGTTTGTTGCACACTCATTCATGTTGAAAGTTTACATCGAAGATATTTGACACTTTCACTTCAAACACCAAAACTTACATGCACACACACACACATGCACACAGATACACACACACACACATAGATAGATACACCAGCACAGTGACAAAACGTAAGTGAAAAGTCAAACAGTTGACAATCTCAATTAAAAGCCATTGATAGCAGAAGTATCTATAGCTGCCAGCTATCCATCTATCTATCAACTAACTATTTATCTGTGCATCCGTGTGTATCTGTGTGTGGGTGTGTGTGTGTATCTTTGTGCAGCTGTGTGCATCTTTGTATCTTTGAATTTGTGTAGTTTGTTATTTACCACCGCAATAGGACAAATTGTTGTGACGTCGATGATGGTGATACATAGTTGTGGCTGCTGCCGAGGATGAGGACGCTGATGATGCTGCGGCTGCTGCTGCAGTCGAGGAGACACCGACACCGACACCGACACCAACACCGGTACAGCTGCTATAACTGGCCGCACTTGCCGTGGCCACAAACGTCTGATGATGGTGATGATGATGATGATGATGTAGTTGCAGCTGCAGCTGAGCGGAGTGCAAATGTGGCGGTGGCGGTGCTGCTGGTGCTGCTGCAGGCACTGTAGCTGGAACCACTGTCTGTGCCGCTGCAGCTACTCCCAACTGTTGAAGCTGCTGTGGCTGCTGGTGCTGCTGTTGTTGCTGCTGTGGTGACTGTTGCTGCTGCTGCTGATGAAGGTGATGATGATGATGATGCTGCTGCAACAATTGATGATGCGGCTGATGTGTCGAGCGATGCGGCTGTTGTTGCTGATGCTGCTGCTGTTGTTGTTGCGAGTTATTGGCTAATGTGGTATGCAGCTTACAGCAACACTTCTCCAAGAGATTCGTATAGTTGGCAACGGCGTTAAGCGGCGGCGGCGGCGTTGTTGATGCGGACACTGGAATTGTTGTGTTTAAATGTGGCTGGGGCAGCTGATGCGTATGCGGATGCTGATGGTGACGCGTTTGGGACTCAAAGCCGAATCGCGAATGCATTCGTTTGGTTTGGGCTCAGCTTTGGAGTGCACGAAACCGGGTAATGCTAAATAAGCGCCAAAGACAATGACAAGAACAATAGCAGTCGCCGTGGAAGCAACTGTAGCAACACTAGAACCGTGGCGCTGCTGAGCAACAGCTCGCCAAACATAGCCGGAAACGCGCGCGTTTTGTCGTTTTTTTGGTAAGCCGAGATCTGGTCGAGTGGGCAGCAGCAGCAAGGATACCGGAGAGCACGCAGTTTTGTGACCAGGTTGCTTTGGGCAACTGATAAAAGCGAAAGTGAAAAGTGAAATGAAAATCACCGGCTGCCTAAGGGTCGTCGTGCGGGCAGAGTGTCTATGCCTGTGTGTCTATGTGTATGTGGGTGGTTACGACTCTCTACGGGTTACCGACTCTGGGCCAAGAACTTAGCAACAACGTAGCGCTAAGAGAGACGCTAACAACCAGTACGTACGCACGGCACGGTAGAATTACAACTGAATCCAAAATCAAATGTTATCCTAGCAATATGCCTCCGAAAAATAATGATGAAGATGACGACAGCGACGGCGGCGCAGCGTTTGAATTAAATTACAACAACGCGATGGTGGTAGTGTTGCTGCAGCATCCGGTGGCAAGGTGTATAGCATGACTACGACCGCTGTTGCTGCTGCTCTGTTATGATTTGTGCACGCCAACCACCCTCAAGAGCAGGCTCATCTAGAGACCCTTACTACACGCTGCAGACCAGCGTCGTCGTAGCAAATAATCCCACTCATACCCCGCATGTAGTCGATGCCACCACCAACCAACCCCCAAAATGCGTGCTCCACACACAGTTGTACTCACAACTAGCTTCAACTTTCAGTTTATTCCGTTTAGTTTTTTCCTTTTTTTTTTTTTGTTTTTGTGGGGTTTGCCAGCTAATTCCGGGCTCAAAGTCGTATTTTGTAGGATCTACACAAGTGGCGGCACTTTGGCAATGCCGCTTGCAGCAGCATGGGTTCGGGTTGCGGGTGCAAGTGAGATAGCTGTAGCTATTGCTATTGCTGCTACTGCTGCTGCTGTAGCGTCACCCCGCAACTGGCGTCAAGGCAACGCAGCCAATCAACCGGTCCAGTCAGGCGCCTCCCCACTGCGTCCAGCCCGTGCAGAGCATGGTGGTTGCTATACAACACTCGCTCTCTCTCTCTTGCTCTCTCGCACTCACATTATGGCTGGGGTAGCATGCTCACGCACCCTCAGCATCCCCAGACTGCCAACGCATTGGCCAACCAAAACGTTTGCTGCCATGTGGCACGCGCCATTCAGCTGGGTGTTGGTGGTGTCCATGGGTTTGTTGCGTCTTTTCCCGTGGGTTGCCTGTGGGTGTTTTTTCGGTGTCAATGTCACTCCCTCTGCACGACTTTTGCCTTATTTGCTACGTCGTTTTTCTGCACACTTATCTTTCAATATATATATATATACATTTTTTTTTTTTCTGTGTGTTTGTTATACCCTGCAGTCAAAGGGTAAGGTGTATATTAAGTTGGGTGTGTAACACCTGCACATGAACATAATCATGTCAAGCTCAAAATCAGTACGACAAACGAAATTGTATTAAGCCATGTCCAACTGTCCGGGTAGTATATATTACAAAGGAAAAAATATAAATACTGGGATGTGTAGGATGTGTTCCAATGCTATGCACCATTGCATTGGGGTTTAGTTGATTTAAGATTTCAAAGGTAGAAATATTTACTATTGAGCAGTGATGGATGCAGCTTGGTATTGGTTTAAGATGCATACCACTCAAAAATGTTTGACAGTCTTTTGCGAGCTTTGAAATATGGGTATACACTTCTAAGTAAAAAATGCAACTAAGACTGAGCTGCTTATCATTCTTCATTGCGTAAACTTATGAAACCAACTTTCTGTCTGAGCTCAACTTTGTAATACATTCATACGAAAACAAAGAGAGAGAAACAATTGTATTTGATCTAAAATTAAGTGACGGCTGAAATTAGGGTTTTTCTTAAGTTTTACCACGATATTCTTCTGTTTTAATCGGCCGAACTTAAAACACGGTAAAATCTGTTTGGCTTTGAAATGAAAATAAGTTCAAATAATGCGAATTGAAGGATTTTTGAAGATACTTAAAGATAATTACAGATGTCAAAAAAGTAATTTTAGAAATAAAGCAATAAATGAATGTAATATATATAATTTAAAAAATTCCAAAAAAAAGTGCGTTTTTTTTCAAATTTACATGTTAAACATTAAATTATATTGCAGCATCTGCTATAAAAACAGCTATCCGTACTAGTTTATAAATCAAATTTGTGTATAGTTATTTTAAATAATTTTCCAATAGTCGGTTGTTTAAATAGCGTAGCCGGCGTAATACGTATCTAATAAAAAGAGAGTCACGAATAACGTAAAAAAAGTTTGTCCAACGTTTGCTATGATCTAATATCCTTAGGTGAAAATTTCGAAATCAAAAAATTCCGTTTTTATTTATTAGATGAAGAGCTTGAAAATGCTCGAGTTTAATTGAATATATAAACATTGCACGCATCATGATTCTTTAAACGACAAACTGAAAGTAATATACTAGTTATGCATTATTTGAATTTTTGCTTTAACCATTAAAAAAAATGGTCGCCTCGAATACAGGTGCTTTTCCAAAAAACGTCTTATAATTTTCTGTATATGTGTTTATGTATTTTGGTATCCGGGAACATTATATTTGATTAAAATGCATTGGTACTACAAACAGTTTTGTCATGTTGAGGTTTTCTTTAAACATTTTTGTTGCCATTTTAAACAGTTGTTGTCATTCTAAGAATATTACTAATATATATTAAACTATATTTCCCAACTTGTTTAATATAGAGTTTGAAAATCTAGTCGATTGAACAAAAACGCTGCATTATTCATAGCGTTTGTATACACGTTGTTCTTGTATTAAGAGTCTCATATTAAAGGTTTTTGTTGTTAAGTTAAAAATCTTATCAAATAAAAGTACGACTTAGAAATAATAAATACGAATAAGAAACTTTATGAGAGAGTGTGTTCGGAAATATTTTGTTGGTACGTTAAATTTCTTATTAAATTAAAATACAACTTTTGTCCGAAGCGTTTAAAATCCGTTTAATGTTAAGTAGAAATTTTAAGAGAGTCTCAAAAAATATAGGTTAGTTCGGTAATCAAAAGTAGGTCTGGTAATAACTCAAAAGATGAATTTTCAAAGTTTACAGCAGAGCAGGCAATATATCTAAGGATTGCATTGACATAAATGATATTAAAGCCATATAGTAATGACAAGTCTACAATTTTATTCAGTTCGATGTTTTTCAGCTTTCCCGGACTCCTATGTGTAATAAAGCAAATCATTTTCGATAAAAGCGAGAAAGTACAATGAAAAATGAAACTTAATTCTATGATAAAGTTCGGTGGTAGGAAATTACATCGCCCTGAAATACGTCGATGTATATTCAAAATTTATTCCCACTGTACTAGGCGCTTATTTCGCTCAATCACATTCATTCCCTGCTTGCCTCTGTATGCACTCCCTGCAGTTAACTGAAGAGTCGTCTAAAGTGTATTTTGTAGTCGTTATGTCAGCAGCTGTAAACGTCCCACTTGTTTTTCACCTGCTCTACTACTATAGCTTTTGTTTTTATTTTTGGCTTTGTTGCTGCTTTTTGGTTTTTGCCTGAAGCATAAGTAAAATATTTCATATATTAATTTTCTCAGCATCAAAGTATGTGTGAGCGGTTCCTCTCACTCTCAGCGTGAGTGTTTGTGTGTATGAGTGTGTGCGTGTATTCTCCCTGCGGTCAACTCTGCGGCCAGCGTGCGCTTTCTCTTTTTCTCCAGCTTTTAGCGTGCGTTTGTGTGTGTGTGAGAGTGCGTGTGTTTGCTCTTTGATGCTTAACTGTAAATAAGAACAGGTGCCTAGCTCCAGGGGCTCCCGCTGTGGTTAGCGGGACAGCGCTTTAAAACGCAGCCGATTTAAGCTTTTGTCTGTCTCCCGCTGTTTTAAAGCTCTCAAAACTTTACTCAGTTTAAGTTAAATAAACCAAAAAGTATTTGGAAATACTCGAAATTCTTGGAACAGACTTTTTAGAAAAGAAATCTCAACTTCAATCTATTGCAAAGATTGCCAAATTTAGATAATCAAATTAATAATAAAAACATCAAAGACAACTTTTTCGTAATGCAAAAACAAATTATTGCTGTACCAATGAAGTAGAAGTTTGTTTTTGTAAACAAATTGAGAATATTTTTATTTATAAACTAATCTGCAGTGTGGGCAAAACCAAGATATTTTAGCTTGAATAGGCATTTTAGTTTAAGAGCGAATGCACAGGGAGTTTTCGAGTCCGAACTAACTTGGAAAGCCCCCGATATCAAGTGGGGCACTTTGTGAGTGGGTTGTGCGGCCTCGAAGACCAAGTAGGTAGGACCCATCTTCCGTCTCAAGATGACACGCGCATAGGAAGATGAAGGAAATGGTCTTAACTTACATGGATCACACAGATGAAGGGATATACAGCTATGGCTCTGTCGATACGCGAAGTTATGATAAGCATTTTGGTATTAGTTGATTAGGGTCTACCATGCCCATGCACAAATCTGGTATACTCAAAAATTGTATGTCTGTATCTTACTTCCAAAAAGATTATAAGGAAATTAAACCGAAAGGAATTTGGACTTGTGGCTTATCTCTTTAAAAAAAGTTCAAAAGCTTGTTCCTCAACTCTAATGGAAGATACGAAAGCGAAAGAACCTATCAAGTGCAATGTTCAATGTTGCGAAAATCATAAGACCTCGATTTACCAAACTATAGCATCTGATTCCCGTTTTATTTGGCAGATTCGCATTTATGTATTAACTCTCCGAATAGTTATAAAGAAAACTAGCGCTAGATAGAATCACCGCGAATCTACAAAACCAGCTGTGCGTACTTGCGATCAGCCAGATCTTAAGAAGACTCAGAAGAACAAGCGCACTTGAGCGTGCCATGGAATGCAAATAAGATTTTTAAAACCTAATTATGGGCAACGGTAGCACGGTAGCGCACTTGTCTCTAAATTTAAAGATCGGTGAGCACAATTAAAGACACTGCCGGCTATAAACTGTCGGTACCTGTTCTCTTCGAACAGCTATTAGTAGAGATATATCCATGTTTCGCCTTTGAAGCCATCACCATAGTCAAGAATAAATTAATTTTTGTTTATTAATTATTTTCCAAAAGAACAGATCTCAAATAATAAACATACACATAATTTCCAATATTATGCAAAGTACTTTTCTAAATTTAGTTATATGTATCTCATTTGAAGCCAGAAGTTTTCAAGGCTTATAATTCACAACTAGTAACTTTACAAGCTGTAAAGACTAACTTATTAATGCAAAATTCTACGAAAGCAGCTTAATAAACATTCAGCAATGCAAATATTTTGCATGTTTCATACTTACACAAACTTGCACATTTTCGCAACATCAAACACAGGTTTCTCTCAAAAAGATGCCAAACTAAAGATAACAAAACTATCATCAATAAAAGGAAAATTCAAAAATGTAAAAGTGCAGTTGGCAAAAAAAAAACTTTTGTTTGCATTTTCAAAAAACTTCTTTTTGTACTATTATCAAAAATAAATTGGCAGGATAACCGACAAGTGCAGTTAGCACTGAGCAGAGTTCAAACGTTGGATAAGCCAAGGCTTTTCATTCGGATACGAATTTGTTGTACAACACAAGGGCTTATCCGTAGCATCAACAACAAACAATTAACCTTTTGTGAACTGAATGATGTTGATGATGGGCGGCGCACCTTGCAACAGGAGACAAGAGGGTTGATAGTCCTCCAGCCTACTCCCTTGCCGTTTGTAGTGCTTCAACTGCTTACTCTATACATACATATATAGATTGTTTTGTATGATAATATGGAACACGAAAATTCGCTATTTATAAATTGATTTCAATCTAAATTTACCAAGTATTTATACAATTAAGAGAAGCCTAACATATGCTGAATTTCTCGAGCTATATACAATACAATGTCCCACAAGCGTTTTTGATGATAATCGATGAGAAATATACAATAAAAATGATGAAAGCTTAGTATGGCTTTTGCGTAAAAAGTACTTGCTGAGATTTCGTATGCGTTATGGAAAAATATGGAAACTAATTAAAATCAATTAAAAGCAAAGATAACTTTCAAGATGAACCCATATTGAATAACAGCGCTTTGATATGGAACCAGACGCCAGCAGTTGAACAAGCTTACAACTTCTCTTCCTTCGTCTACTAAGTCTTCAAATGTTTTCGTATTTTAACAAATATTTTATTCTGTATCAACTTTTAACTGACTGTCTTTCCTCTCTAAGCCTTTACTTACGAACTTTCAGCCGGTACAGTTGCTTATTATTTTGCTTTTTAAATTGTTGCTGTTTTTATTAAATTTTAAGCTTTTCTGCATCGTCGATTTGATGAGCACGCACACACACACACACACGCATAGCCGTACCCGTCATATACATATATAAACACACACACACACACACACACACGCACACACAACAACAAAATTAATCCGTATCAATTGGAATATTTTCTAGCTGGCTTGTGCTTCAAATATTTCACCTCACTGAGTTGTCTAACTGTCTGACTGCTATGCACTCCAAAGAGGATTTGAGTGGCACAGTGGAACGAAAGTGAGTTATGGTGCACAAAAATGTGATACTATATATAAAGCACAATTTAGCAGATATTTGGTTTGATCTGGTTTCTTTAAAATCATAATTTTAATCAAACAATTATAGCAGTGGAACATATCAATTCGCTCGTCAACACCCAGCCATATGTATCACCTCTAAAATCGGGTATCGGGTTTTCTGGAACATCTTTTTCCTGAGGGTTCTTTCTTTTGCATAATTTGGAACATGCACAAGCTACAGCTCTATAAGCGTTATGTTTCTTTCAAGTTTATTGTCACTGTCAAGCAGTTTTACTAAGTAACAACAAATGAAGAAAATCTTCAAAAGCCTCTTAATACGCAACTCTTCAGATAAGATGATGTGCAGTTCTGTGCTTCTAATTTTTACAACGAATTCTATGGCAGAATTCTTCAAAGCTGCTTTGAAATCTCTTCGTTTCGGTTAAATACTAAAGTATTTCTATTTCATATTATGAAAGTTGTTTCTAAAAATTTTGTGTACAAAACGGAACTGTTGCAGGAAACTTATGGGCCTCTCTTTATGTGCATGTATGTCCTTCAGCAATTCAGAGGTACAGAATCCAAAATTTTTAAATAATGCGCTGCCATCTCGCATGAAAAAACAATTCCAAGTAAAAAAACGCAAAAACCAATTGGAACTTCAATTCAAAATAACCAAGATCCAAGATCCATTGAAAAATATTATTCCTGAGCTAACCCGCTATCTTAGGTATTATGAAGAATCCTTGACATTGAAGGAAATTTATAGTAGATGAACGTAATCAGCAAAAATACTGCCTTTATCTTTATCACCCACCACATAGACAAACTTCGTACCACTGTGCCCGGGATACACAGCACACCTTTTGCTATTGTCAAACATGCCACACATTGCAAACTACAACTACAACAACAGCAACAACAACGCTTACAGGAGGACAACAAAAGGCAACTTAGTATTAAACAACAGCGGGAGGTTATTAGCGAGTCGCACGACCAGAAGCAGCCCTTTTACCTTGAGCTGAAGGGTCTCACCCCGCTCCATGGACGCAACTCCCTGACAATTTGTTGTGATTATTTGTTGCTTTTGCTGGTGGTGGTAATTTGCGCTAATAAAATCAAGTATCATTGGCAAACATTCGCCCTCGTGAGTTCGCTCATTAAATGGCACCGTGTCGGCAACGCGTGTGATCTAGTTGGGATGCATATCCATCCGTATAGGCAGAGATAGTGGTAGTGGCTGCCTTTACCAAGTGTAATCTCGATTAATTCATTGTCTGCCGGCTGAAGTGGAATATAATAATTACAATGTGCCTAACCGCCCCCCACCCCCCTATGCGCACTGCTTATATGACAGCCGCGGCATCGTCCTGCGTCCAGCTGCACTTTGCTTTTAGTTCTGCCATATACTCTGTTGTTACTTTATTTTGCACGTGGCACAGGCCAAGCAGCGGGTCCTTAAAACCTGCACAGGTATCATCATCAACATCAACATCATCATATCATATCACATCATTTCACATCAACAAAATGTACGGGCTGGGGTGTGCATGTGCTTTCCATTGCCGACATGCCAAACGTTGTGCACAGCTCAGCTTGTTTCAGTTTACAAATTAAGTCGTTTTAATTGTGATATCAAACCAAATGGTTTAAAATCCTGCAACGCCCCGTTGCGCCCCTTAACTTAAGCTGCAGCATTTAGCTTGATCCTGGCTCTTTATTCCCTGTTTACTGGTGTCTTACTTTTTTTGTTTACAAAACGTTGCGACTTTTTGTTGTTTGTCGTTTGGTTTTAAGCTCGTTTTTTTTCAAATGTTTTGCAAGTGCCAAAGCCGCGGGCAGACAAATTGTGCGCGTTTTTTTACGCGCTCGCGTTTTTAGCGCGATTTTTTTGCTGTTGTCAGAAATTACTTTTAGCACTAATTATGAAAGTTGCAAAAAACACTTTTAATTGCAAGCAAGTTGACAAAAAATAAAAATAAATTATTTTGTACGGATAAAATTTTTAATAGCGTATTTGGAGCTGCGAGTAGCTTTACCCGGGGCTACTCCAGCGCTGCCCTTAAACGTAAATAAAACTTTTTGTTTAAAATGATATTTCCATGATTTTCATGGGGTGCATCGAAGTAAGAATAATCTATTGGGGTGCTCAAAAAGTAATTGCGGATTTTTCATATAGTCGGCGTTGACAAATTTTTTCAACGGCTTGTGACTCTGTAATTGCATTCTTTCTTCTGTCAGTTATCAGCTATTACTTTTAGTTTGCTTTAGAAAAAAAGTGCGCGAAATTTTGTTTACATTTGTTTGTGTGGCGTCAATTTTAATATGGAGCATTTTCATCATATTTTACTTTATTATTTCCGTAAAGGAAAAAACGCGGAGCAGGTTGCTAAAAAGTTACAAGATGTGTATGGTGATAAAGCCTTAAAAGGAAGACAGTGTCAAAATTGGTTTCGCAAAACCCGTTCTGCAGATTTTTCACTTAAATATGAGCCACGTTCAGGTCGGCCAAATGGAGTTGATGATGACCAAATCAGTGCATTAATCGAATTGGATCGTCATGTTACTAAGCGTGAGATAGGAGAGAAGTTAAATATACCAAAATCAGCCGTTCATTATCACATAAAAGGTCTTGTACTTGTAAATTCATTTAACAAACCGAATCAACGCTTGTGATATGCACCTTAAAGGCAATGAATTCGATCCGTTTTTAAAACGAATCATAACTGGAGATGGAAAATGGATTGTTTACAACAACGTTAGTCGAAAACGACCATGGTCCAAGCATGGTGAACCAGCTCAAACCACTTCAAAGGCTGATATCCACCAAAAGAAGGTTATGCTGTCTGTTTGGTGGGATTGGAAGGGTGTGGTATATTTTGAGCTGCTTCCAAGGAACCAAACGATTAATTCGGAAGTTTACTGTCAACAATTGGACAAATTGAATACAGCCATCAAGGAGAAGCGACCAGAATTGGTCAATCGTAAAGGTGTCATATTTCACCAGGACAACGCTAGACCGCACACATCCTTGGTCACTCGCCAAAAACTGAGTGAGACTTGCACCATCAGACTACCATTTATTTCCATCTTTGCAGAACTCCTTAAATGGTAGAACTTTCGGCAATGATGAGGCTATAAAATCGCACTTGGTTCAGTTTTTGGCAGATAAAGGCCCGAAGTTCTAAGAGCGTGGAATACTAAATTTGCCAGGAAGATGGCAAAAGGTTATCGAACAAAATGGCAATTATATATTTGAACAAAGTTCATTCTTAGTTTTATTAAAAATGCATTACTTTCTTTTAAAAAATACGCAATTACTTTTTGAGCAACCCAATAGTTAAATACTTTTTAATAATAAGGGTCACCGCACTTAGATGAACTACTGACGATTTGCTTATCACAAAACTGTGCTCGTGTAGGAGATGTATGCTATCTATCCATTAAAGAATAGAGGATCTGCAAAGAGTAGGGGTCACGAAATGGAATATCGCCAAAAACTGCAGATTTGGTTTCTTCCTTTGAACGTGCTTCAAGAAAACTCAAGCCAGCCATTGCAACTGAGCTGTGGTAAATGTGTAATATTTAATCTAGAAACATAGAATTTTTATATACTGAACCCAAGTAGCCTTAGGCGTAGCTATTTTTTTTAACTATAAACTTCTGCAGGATTCCAATTTTGGTGCTCTTAGGTTTGGCAGAAAGTGATGAATTAATAGATGAGAAATAATGGCTTCATTGATAAGCGGGTAGCTACCCAAAAAAAAGTATAGATGCAGATGTTCGATCCACCATAATGTGTGGGCATAAAGGGGGCATGGAAATAATGTTGTATATTTTTTTTGTAAAACCATTTTACATATGTTAATAAAGAAGCCCATAATGCCGTATTTTATGGCCGTAGTCCAGTTGATGTTTTTTTAATTAATAGCACCACAAACTGGACTCAATTTCAATTCTCTTAGTTTTTCGAGTTTCCGCCGAAAAATAAGCATAATAGATCAACGTTCATCTCTCGTATGAATTTGATATAATTTAATTCGGCGGAATTACTGGGAGGATTTTTTTGAGGAAGCAACTAATGCATCTCAAAGTACAAAAAGTTGGAATTTGGTTACGTTTGAAGCGTACGTTTTTGAAAAACTCTTTAAAGGTGGAAAAATTATGGCTTCAGTTGTGGATTCAGTTGCTCTGACAGATATTAAATCCGCCGATTGGTAACAATAACAAAGAATATTAAGCTAAATCGCTAGGTAAACCAAAGTACGACACAAGTTTGGATTATTTGGAATTACTTTACTTTTTACTACACGATCATCATCAATGTTTTTCTTATTAAATTCCTCATCGAATCGTTTCCCTTTCATGTAATCTTGAAGTTTTATTCTTTACTTTTGTAAAGAAAGAATTTCAAGAGATATGGAATCTAACGTTCTTAAAACTAGTATTTGGCGGTGGGAAAATGCATATAAATCTAAGTTTAACATCCGACAACCACAAAAATTTCGTATCCAAAATCACATCACATTTTTTTAAAACTTTAAAATTAGCTTAGTCCTAACCGCTGTTTACATACAACATCTTGCACCTCAAAATCAGCTTTATCCAGCGCAGGAATATTAACTTTGCTGAAGATTCCAAACTTTACCACTTCAAACCATTCTACCATACAGCTCTTAAAGTCCCACCAAATTCGCACCTGCCACGCTAAAGTGCACTAAGAACTGCATAAGGTAACGAACAACGTGAACTACGCAGACACTTAGACTTACCTGTTACAGTAATAAATTGCGGCGTGCCCTCGTCATCATCTGCTGCCTGGACGACAGTTACCTGGCCGTTGGCAACTTGTTGCGCCAGATCCACATCCTTAATTGCACTTAAGCCCGGTATGCTGGTGGTGTGTATGGCAGACGTAGTGTTCACAGTCGTTGCTGTGGCGCCTCCAATACTGCTGCTAACACTGCTGCCATGTATATGCGCATCATTGCTAGAATCGGAGGCATCCATGGGCAGCACAACGCGTATAACTTCCGTGGTGCTGTTGGCATTGCTTAGCTTCTTCTGCAGCAGCTGGCAGTTCTGAAACATATAAGACTTGCAATTTACATTGGAATTGCCTTGTTTTTTGTGAGCTACATTTATTACCTGCGTTATGACCTCCTCCAAGGTGGCAGCCACCACAACATCATCCTCGGTGCAAAATTGAAATTCCTCTTCATCGCCTACCGAGGGTGTTTGTTGGCTGCAGCTTAGATCTGCAGCCTCAATGGTTACCACGTCGCCTGCCGTCTTGACGCTAATCTCTTGGTGCTGCTGCTGCTGCTGTTGTTGCTGTTTTTGCAGTTCCTCCTCCTGCTTGAGCTGTTGTATATCATCCACGACATCCACAGCAGCTGTTTCAGCCGTACACGTTGATATTATGAATTGGCGTTGGGGCGCCAATCTTGTGGTCATTTGTAGCGGCTTTTGATTAACTCTACTTGGTTTAATATTCCTTAGGGGCTGACTGATAACTCTAATGTAGTGTTGAAGGCTTCTTTGCACTTTCGATGCGAAATTCGTTGGACAGCTTTAGTTGCTTTAATAAAAAATCCTGTTTATCGTCTAGCTAGTTGAGTGTTTTTAAGGCATTGGCGGTGTTAGGTTAAGTTTGAGTTGCTTTCAGTTAGTTAATGCTGGAAAAGCAGAGATTTAAGAGGGTTAGCTATTTTGTGAGATTTTTAAAATGAAATATGAAGTTGAAAACCGCTTTATTTTAGAATTTACTCATTACTTTGCTGAACCACTTAAGCAATCGTAGATCGGCAAGTAGGACTCACTATAACTGAAACTTTCCAAGATCGTGTCACTTCAATTTTGAATAACAATTTACAATTTAATTTTAAGAAAATGTCTACTGATTGCCCAACGTTTATAACGAAAAACTCAAAGAAGTGTGAAATCGCTAATAATAAATCACAAAGTTTGATTTCAGAAGCTTTTCTTCAATATATTTCAAAGAATCAAAATACACTGTTTAACCCAAGTAGCTCCTGAAAGAGAACAGATCTGATGCAGCCAACTTTACCTTTATGCTGACGCTACGACACAATCATAAAAAGTTAAAGATCATCGAAAGCGGGTCTGGAGACCACCAGTCCATAACAAATCATACCCATACATAAGCGAAAAACTTCATCCTTTTTTAAAATGGTTCCTTGGAATGCATTAAGAAAACGCTGAGATTGCAGATCTAGACCTTGGAAGAAGCTTAAGCGCATCCATAAAGAGGGCTTTTTGGAGAAGAGATATAGTTCGCTAGTTTTGCATCGGTGGACTCATCTTGCTAGATGACAACTATACAATACCTCGCAAAACTTAGGACTTCTTAAATATTCCGCTTTAATTATGTCAGCATAAATTCCAGGCACTCTTAAAATTTTTTAAAACATTTTTTGAAGCAATTTTCTAAATTTTTACGAAGTTTCTTTTATTTCATTGTGAATTGGATGCGCAGTTTGGGATGGCCAACAATTTAAAAGTATAATAGATCCATTTTTTTACAAAATTACAAAGCTCCAATAGTTCAAAGAGAACAGTGCCTAATGCTTATAGTCGAGTCTGAACAACCATGTCTTCAATTACAGGAGAATTTAAGAATCTAAAAAATAACAACCGACTTTCGATTTAGAGGTGACTACGATGCTACAACCACGATGGCGACGTTTGTGTTCAACCTGAAGGAAAGTTTCTTAAAAATCTAGTTTCATTGTTGGCAACTAGAGATAATCTATACATTTTTTTTCAATTACTCACTATTCTGCATTATTTCCATTTAAGTTTGAGTAAACCTTTATTGATTTCTAGTTCGCCTTTTTTTTAAATAATTAAATTTGTTGTACATATTGTCTTATTTGTGGAGCCGTAAGGCAAGAGGGAAGCGTTGAAGATCTTAGGGAAGGCAACGCCACATTTCGAATTAATTATGATTGTTCATACAAAATGGTTTACTTCGTTGCACATTCTCTTGCTTACAAGATTTCATTCTATAATATAAATAAATAAATAAATGTATTCCTCTTGTCTATGGTCATCTCTTCAGAGCCATGTCTCTATTATTTGCTGTTCAAAGTGAACAGGCCCCTTTCAGTTTATAGCCGTATCCGACGGAATCTTTAATTAAGATTAAAAAGACAAATGGCATAATTTTGCTAGTTGTGCAAGTGCTACGGGTTGTAATTGAACCATCGACCTCCTGGCTTTGGGGCGAGTACGCTACCACCAAGCTGCCGATGAAGTTCTATTCCAAAGCCCGCCATTCTTATAAATCTAACTTAATTTTTGGTAACTAGAGAAGTTCTATAATACATTTCTTCACTATTCTGCATGCTTAGTTTTAAGTTTGAGTAATCTTTTGTTGAATTCTAAATCCCTTCTATCTAAAATTTTGAATTTTCTCAATTATGGAGCCATAAAACTAGAAGCTAACGCTACAGATCCTACGGTAGAATCTCCATTCTTTTTGTTAATAGAAAATTATTTATTTAGTTATACATTCTTGCGCTTACAAGATTTCATCTTAATGCAGCCTTTCATTAAGAATGTTTAAAAAATATATGCTTTTCTTTAAAAGCGCTGTTGGTGTTGGTTGTTCTATTCCAGCTTGATTGGGCTTGATTACGCTACCACCAAGCTGCCGATGAAGTTCTATTCCAAAGCCCGCAATTCTTATAAATCTAACTTGATTTTAGGTAACTAGAGAAGTTTTATAACACATTTCTTCACTTTTCTGCATGCTTAGTTTTAAGTTTGAGTAATCTTTTGTTGAATTCTAAATCCCTTCTATCTAAAATTTTGAATTGTCTCAATTATGGAGCCATAAAACTAGAAGCTAACGCTACAGATCCTACGGTAGAATCTCCATTCTTTTTGTTAATAGAAAATTATTTATTTAGTTATACATTCTTGCGCTTACAAGATTTCATCTTAATGCAGCCTTTCATTAAGAAAGTTTAAAAAATATATGCTTTTCTTTAAAAGCGCTGTTGGTGTTGGTTGTTCTATTCCAGCTTGATTGGGCTTGAGTACGCTACCACCAAGCTGCCGATAAAGTTCTATTCCAAAGCCCGCAATTCTTATAAATCTAACTTGATTTTTGGTAACTAGAGAAGTTCTACAATACATTTCTTCACTATTCTGCATGCTTCGTTTTAAGTTTGAGTAATCTTTTGTTGAATTCTAAATCTCTTCTATCTAAAATTTTGAATTGTCTCAATTATGGAGCCATAAAACTAGAAGCTAACGCTACAGATCCTACGGTAGAATCTCCATTCTTTTTGTTAATAGAAAATTATTTATATAGTTATACATTCTTGCGTTTACAAGATTTCATCTTAATGCAGCCTTTCATTAAGAAAGTTTAAAAAATATATGCTTTTCTTTAAAAGCGCTGTTGGTGTTGGTTGTTCTATTCCAGCTTGATTGGGCGTAATTAATTCCTGTCATTGGTAGTAACTAATTCACAAACTCCATTTAGCAGATAACAAGTTTCTGGGAAAAGCTGTATTCAAATAACAAAAACACTGCACATTTTGTTGTTATTTTTTCTCCCTCTTTATGCCCACTTCCCCGACTCTCACTTATACGAAAGCAATCTTTTGTGCAATTTACAAAAAGTCTCAAATACACAAACCTAGTTTACTGCTAATAGCCTGCTAAATTTAGCCATCTCAACTATGTCAATCTTCTATGACTTGGCAGATGACAAAAAGAAAAAAAAAAATAGCTCAAAAAAAAAAAAAATTCAAACAAAATCTTTGCTCATTCATTAGTCGTGTACACTCGTCGCTCAGGTACATTATATCTTATATGCGTCTTACATGTCATCATCATCATCATCATGTAGCAGCTTTTGTGCCGATTGTTGTTATTGTAATTTTGTATATAACTTGGGAGTCTTTTGTTGCCATTGCTTGGCTTTTGAGGGTTGCTGTTTCCGCTTCCGTTTTTCGCTGGGGCGTTGCTATGAAATTAAACTTTTCACAGGTATTTCTTATATTTCTGCATTCTTTGATTTCCAGGCGCTTTGTTCTCAGGACATACAATGATAAACAACTTTTTTTTTTTGCACCCTATGTGTGTGTCTGTAGAGCTGTGTGTGTGTGTGTGTACATGGCTGACAATCGGTTGTAGTTGCTGCCAGGGCCAACAGCCGCCATTTTGCTTTTGCTGTATACTTGCGTCTTTTTCTGTGGCATCTTTTAGGCGCACTTTTTGGCAAACGATTTTTTTTGCAGGCGTCGAAATTATAATATTTATTCAAGCAGCTAATTAATTTTTTGTACTTATTGTTCTGCGTATGTAGCTGGTGTTAGCTCATTGAAGCCTCTTAACATGTTAATTACTTGAGAGCTCGGTTTTAATTTGTTGGACTACTTTGAAGCAAAGTTTTAGAACGAGACATCGCAAGATATTTACAAGCTGAATACGAAATACGGTTGAGGGATTAATTGCGTGAGTTTTTTTTTTAATTAAAGTTGGTAATTACACATATGTAGCCTGAGGCTGATAGATGTTCATTAAAAGTCAACTGTCAATAAAGCAATTAACTTAATGAAGTTAAATTAAAAAGAAATAATAAACATACGTTTTGTATAGATTAGCAGAAAATGGAACACTTTTAAAAATTAGTTAAATTTTTAAATTCAATTTTTGAGCTTCTAAAGTGCTGGAGGGCTTTTGTTTTGTAAGAAAATTGGTGAGGTGATTGAATTGAAATAATTTCAAAATTGCTGGACATCTATTATCTTACAGCAGAGAAAATTAATATATTTTTCGTAAGCTATTTCGCTGAATTTGTAAAGAGTAGTTTATTTAGAAATGGACATTGGCAATTTTTGAGTACTAAAATCGCACCTATATAAATTTAATCATATTCATCTCTGCTCAGAAATTATCTGTCGGATAGAAATTTGTTTAAAATTAGCATTTTGTAACAAGGTTTTAAGTTATTATAACTATAGTTTAATTTTTGAATGTTTATATCGTAAAAATTTAGTAATGTTCATGTGTTCTCAGAAACTTACGACTATACAAACTTTAATCTCTAAGTCAGACAACTGTCATGCCAGACTCTATTAATTCCCTATGATATGCGCAGAACGCACCCAGACTTAAACTCACTTTTCGAAAAGGTTTTCCGCCAAATGGAATTAAAATTAAATTTTCTTTTCATTTTGAATATAAACTAAAAATTTTAATTATGGATGGACGGATTCAAAACTCGCTATATACTATATGATATTCCATAACTAAAAATGAATAAACTTATTCACCATATGCTGCCAGCATGCAAATATCTCTTATTAATAGCTATTTGAAGAGAACAGGAACCTAGAGTTTAAAGACATATCCGAATGGCGTTGTTTTGAAATAGTAGAGATTTTTCTAGATAAATAGTGTCTTTTTTTGGCTAGCTATACCACTGCTAGACAACGAGGCCCACGATTTGTGAAAATTCCTCATGAAAAATATTCCGTGAAAAACATATTCAAAATCTATTGGAAGCTATATCTATTCACTTGCTCATATTTCCACCGTATTTCAAAACTCCATATGATATGCAGAAGTTTAGCTTAGATTTATTTACCAAATATTCTTGCAAAGAATCTGGCAGCACTTTCTCTTACCAAAAAAAAAAAGAGAAAACCAAAAATTTAGTTTTACAAAAATGTTAACATAATATTTTGATACAGCAGTTACAAGTATGATGTACACAAATGGCTCAGGTAGACAACAAGTTCGTCTTGATATGCAAGATTCTACTACTAGGAAGAAAAGTTAAAATAACAGCACGTAAGTAATGGGAGAGTAATGTCTAAGATAGAAAGGATATCGTGCAGAACATATTTTTGTCGTTTTAATTGGTAAAACAAACTTTAACTTAAACTTAATGAACAAAACACTCCATATTATACCTTATACTCATCTTTTTTAAAAAGTTCTTAAGTTCTTTGCATATCTTATATCTATTGAAGTGTCAAAGCGTATTCCATATCACAAAAATCTTCTTGTTGTGGGCAAAGGCAATTCAAAATAAACTCGAAATGTCTGCTATTGATAAAAATGTGAAATATATTATATGTTTTAAAGTTCCAATGAGAAATAAAGGGTCGCAAACTGGAATTAGCTATACTCTATGATATGCAGCATTGGTGCTTATCGTAGTATGTGGGGTTGTCGTTTGAAGTCGTACGATGAACGAATGAGAGTGGGCACTGCGACCCCCATGGGTCTATTGTGCCCCTAAAGTGTAGGATTATCAAAACATTTTGATCTTCACGAACAACCGATAACAGCTCGATAAACAGTGAAGCTGTACCACAGAATAGCATAGTGTATGCCCAGCTTAAGTTGGCTGGCCATCGACAAAAACCTGATTCCTAAAGCTTTCAGGTCGCAACCAGGATACCAATAGGCTATGTCGTATTACGGCTGCATTGTTTTGTGGGTGGGGTTGTCGTCTGAAGTCGTACAATGATCAAAACATTTTGATGTTTACGAACAACCGATAATAGCTCGATAAACAGCAAAGCTTTACCACAGAATAGCATAGTGTTGGCCCAGCTTAAGTTGGCAATCGAGAAAAACTTTAATCCCAGGGTTTCCAGGCCGCAAACTGGAATACCAATATGCTAAATTGTATTGTGGCTGCAGGTACAATGATCAAAACCAGCAAACGATAACAGTTCGATAAACAGCGATGCTGTACCGCACAATGCAGAGCGCAAGCCTTAAGTTTACTGACATATAGTAGAGTTTTAGTTGGGTTCATTTAAATGTAATAACTTGTAAGTATATTTACATTTTTCAAATCACTTTCAATACAGTTCATATCTCAAAACATTTTCTCCGCGATATATAGTCTTTTTTTTTTTTGGTACAGTCACTGATAGTTTCTTGGCAATCTTTCAATTTTCTTTCACAAAACTTTTGCACTTTTTTACTTTATAAAAAGTCTTTCTTTCATTATTTTCAAACGCGCACTTGCTTTAAATTTATACACAATATTTGTAACCCTCTCTTCTCTTGTGCATTCTTCATAATTTAACGTTTTCAATTTTTCACTTGGGGTGCGCCGCAAGCACCTGCTCCATAAACAACGTTTTGCATAGTACATAAGCTAATCAAAGTGCCGCTGGCAACGTCGACTGCCAGCCAGCCGATTTGATATATGAACTGCAGGGATAGTTTTGCTTATTTCAGAACCGGGACTGGGCGTCCCGTAAACAGGACGCCGCCAGCAAACGTAGTAGTTGTTGTTTATAAACAATAAACGAAGTCGGCGGCAAGAAGCGCAGTTCCCGTAAGTTTTTAAGCTGCAACCCCAAGTTTCGGCAAGGCGTAGGAGTTAGTTGGTTAGTCTAGAACTGGGGGGGTGGGGGGTGCTGTGCCCCAAACTGTGGCAACAAATGCGTTTACACTTAACGGAAGTGCCACAGTTTTTAGTTAGTGCACAAATCAAATGGCAAGTCTATGAATTTGACGCGTGAAAAATGCAATGGCAATGGCCAAGACGGCGTAGGCGACGACGTCGACGTACTACAAAATGGCGGCAAAAGCACCCACCTGCACACATACAGCTGCACCTGTACACACACACACACGCACACACGTAGAAATCACTAAGGAAGCGCGACGGCAGAATTATTGATCAAATAAGTAAGCTTGATGATGATTTTTTTGCGTTTTTTCCTTTTGGGTTTTTCATTTGAAATTGTAGACCAGACGTTAAGGACCAAAAAAAAAGTTACCCAATATAGCTGGAGTATTACGTACATACAATATCTATATATATATATATATATTTCCTTATATATCTATATATATGCCTCTCGTCTACGACGCCTACACGCGTTGGGTTGTTGTTTTTATTATTGTTTTTTGTTGCTTTGTTGGCAGTCGACTGATTTGCGTTGAGTTTGAATGTGTTTGAGCAACTACCAACTACAAATATCGAAAATATTTTCGAAAGTCCTAGCCAGGCTTGCAGTTTCAACTATTTCAGCACACAACTGGGTGCCGAGAGAGGGTTGTTGGTAACACGCACGCACACATACACGTACATATATATAGACGAAAAATATGTACAAATGTTGACCAACTATATAGCCAACTCGTGTTTGTTATTTTTGGTCGGTGCTTTACTCTTGTTGTTGCTGTTGTTGTTGTTAGTTGAGTCCTGGTGGTGGTGGCACATGGTCAAAAAGTTTCTCTCTATTCGGTTGATTTTCATTTTGTGGTTATGTGCCAAAGCGAGACAGTTAGTGCAACGACAATTGAGTGAGTGTGAGAGTGTTGCATATGCCACACGTATACTGTAGTGCATTTTGATAATGGCCAAATTGTGGCAATGGCGTACTACTTGGTTTACCTGCCACATGCACTGAAAGAAATGCATGAGCTAGTATGAGAGTTAACTGAATAGCTGCATTTCGAGTATAAAATGATGTTAAATTTTTACTTTTAGGAAATGTTCTTAGAAATATTTGGTAGAACAAATTTATACTTTTTAGAAAAGTTCTTAGAAATATCGGGTAGAAAAAATGGCTAAAATTTGGACACATGCACTGAAAGAAATGCATGAAAGTATGGGAGTTAACTGAATATCTGAATTCGAGTATAAAATGATGTCAAGTTTCTATTTTTTAGAAATGTTCTTAGAAATATCGGGTAGAAAAAATGGCTAAAATGTGGACACATGCACTGAAAAAAATGCATGAGCAATTATGGGAGTTAACTGGATATCTGCATTTCGATTACAAAATGATGTTAAGTTTTTACTTTTAGGAAATGTTCTTAGAAATATTTGGTAGAACAAATTTATACTTTTTAGAAAAGTTCCTAGAAATATCGGGTAGAAAAAATGGCTAAAATGTGGACACATGCACTGAAAAAAATGCATGAAAGTATGGGAGTTAACTGAATATCTGCATTTCGAGTATAAAATGATGTTAAGTTTTTATTTTTTAGAAATGTTCTTAGAAATGTCGGGTAGTAAAAATGGCTAAAATGTGGACACACGCACTGAAAGAAATGCATGTGCTAGTATGAGAGTTAACTGAATGCCTGCATTTCGATTATAAAATGATGTTAATTTTTTACTTTTAGGAAATGTTCTTAGAAATATTTGGTAGAACAAATTTATACTTTTTAGAAAAGTTCCTAGAAACATCGGGGAGAAAACATATAAACACATGCACTGAACAAAATGCATGAAAGTATGGGAGTTAACTGAATATATGCATTTCGAGTATAAAATGATGTTAAGTTTTTATTTTTTAGAAAAGTTCTTAGAAATAGTTGGTAGAAATTGCCGGCCTTTGGTCGGTGGTTCGATTCCACCCAGCAGCACTGATGCATTTGTCTAGCAGTGGCAGGTCTAGCAAATAATTATTATTAATTCGGGGTTACAACTAAGTTCAACTGACCTTAGGATTAAACAATTTGAAAACGTTAAAATTAAGTAGCATTAAAGAATAACTAGGAAAGAATCTTTTATAAAATAAAACTAATCCGTATCCCTAGCCTGATGGGTGAATTTTTTATAGATATACATCGTCTCATATCCAGCCGCCAGGAACTTATATATAATAAAAGTTGTAACATTTCTTAACAAAGAAAGCAGAAAGATCAACATTGACCAAGTTGGGTTTTCATAGTTTGTGATTGGTCAAAGACAAAGAGCTAAATGAAAATGACCTTTCAAAGGATAAAAAATCGTAAAGGTTATGATAATTTGCAATGCATAATTAGATATACAAAATGGATGGTAATGCTAGTGTTCAAAAATTACAAGTAACTCTGAACGGGAAGGTAAAAGAAATTTTGTTAAGGAGTCAATGAAATCGATGTAAAACCTGTGCAAGAATAACGCGCCGTGGCGTAGGAAAATCACTTTTAATTAAAGACAGCGGCGTCGGATTCGGCTATAAACTGTAGGTTTCTGGTTTTTGCGAACAGATAACACCATGTTCCGACGTTGGAGCAACGACCATAGTCAAGCTGAATAAATAAATTTTTACTTGTTTATTAAGTTATTGATAGAATTTCTTTGAGGAAGTCCTAAGAAGAGTCAATAAAAGCAGGGAACTTCTTAAAACCATCAAACGCAGAAAAGCAGCATATTTTGGTCATGTAATGCGTGGCCGCAACTTATTATGGAAGGTAAAATTGAGAGCAGACGCAGCATTGGTAGGAAGCAACTTTCTTGGCTACGAAACATCAGGGAATGGACTGGAATAAGAAGAGCTGCAGATCTTGTCCACCTCACTAGCAACAGAGAGGAGTACTACAACTTGGTTGCAAACATAAATTAATTATTTAACAAAAAAAAAAAAATGTAATTTTGATCATTTTTTTAATAATAAATTTCGTGGGATCGCTTACATGCTGTCAGGATCACAGATTAGAAAGAAAGAGAATTTTGAAATATAACAAATATTCTAAAACATGAGTATTATGTTTTTAGCTTCTTTAGAATGTTGCTGATACAAATCGCAAAGTTTTTTGTAACTTTTGAAATTGAAATTGAATTTTGCTCAAGATTCATACAATTTTTCTAAAACCCAGATGAGTTGAACTTAACTTAGTTCGAAACGGATTCGAAATATATATATTAAATTAACTAATTCACTTTGTCGACTTTTATGTTTTGTGTAGATTTTTATCTACCATAGTGCTAAAAATTCACACAAATTTTGGGGAGCCCAGATGAATTGAACTTAATTTAAGTTTATAAAAAGAAACTTTAGATTAAAAGGGCTTCAAAAATATATAACTTCACCAATCGTACAAGTAATCCCACAGAGCGATATGATAAAGTTTTGGCGGATACAATACCTTCCACTAACTTTCTGACTTGACTTTTAGGTTTGGTGTTAGTTTTTATTACTACAAGTTTCGAAAGTTTTAGGTGAACAAAGTTATTGAAAATATAAATCAAAAACTTACAATTTTGCAGATTGAGGATATTAATACTGTGCTTCAGATTTATACATTAGCATCCATACGCCAAATTTGTTTGTTTTGTATATTTCGTTATCATAATTATATAGAGAAACTAAGTTTTATTGGCAAAAGTGAGTTAAAATTTGCTGAGTGTGTAATAAATTTTATAAGGCACAAAAGGAGGCAGTCAGATATAAGGCTACCGAATAGAAAGATTTATACTGCAGCCAGCCAAATGTTCAGTAAAAGAATGTCCTGAGCTTAATTTTATCTTATTGAAATGATATCAATATAAGAATAAAAAACTAAATGTTTTTTATAATCAAAATAGAAATGTTGTAGATATTAATACTTATTTTTACATTGACTATGCTCTCATCGCTTCAAAGATGGAGCATGGGGATATCTCCAATATCTCCAAGATTTTCAAAGAGAACAAGGACCTAGAGTTCATGACCGAATGCGAATTGCCGTGACTTGAATTAATAAAGATTTACTTAGGCAAATGCATCAGTGCTGTTGGGTCATCGTGAACTGATGTGAGCTTTACAAAATCTGCCGCTTTTACTCGCTTAGATATGTTTGACGAGCTATTTTAGAAGAAGAAGCTCAACTAATGTTTATCGAATAAACCATAATAAACTTTATATTAAAAATACAATTATTTTTAAAAACAAGTAGAATGTCTTGTAAAATATTGATAATCTATGGAAAATATTCGTATGGAATAGCAGAAAGTGCGCAAAATGTGCTGTCGAACAGCAATTAACGAGTAAGGATTTTTTAAGGGAATTGATGAGAACCACATGCGAAAGCTCTCAATTTAAAACTATTATATAGAAACTTATTGATAACGAAGATGCAAAATAGCTACAGGTAGAAAGCGATGGAAATAATATTTGACAAAATAAAGGGTTATATTACGTCTTAGAAAAAAATTAAAAGAAGACTTCAAAATAAATACATGAAAACATAATCTTCCACTGGATCAAACAAAAAAGAAAACGATAATCCCAAAAAATATATATGAACGACAACTTAAGGTGAAGTACTTAAAATTTAAATAATTTTAGAACCAAATTTTACATGGAAACCCTAATCTTAAGGCGTCATCTGCATGTGTAGCCTCTAAGTCACAATGCTTTCTAAGAAACAAGTACAAAACCGACTAATTCTACTCCAAACTCAAGATCATGAAGAGTTTTTCTCTCAGTGTATATAAAGACCTCAGCACATGTTCGACTGCAAGTTGTAGTTTATGGCATTGACCCTTTTTGCTTTCGAATTGTCGGTGTCTATGGATGTAACTCTGTATGTGTGTGTTGCCTATCTATCCTGATATCCTGCGCTGTGTGTGCGTGGTGCGTGGTGCACTACCCTTAAAACACTTAATTTAGATCTGCACGGGCAGCTGTGTTGGCATAGGGACGTCCCAAAAGTTGGCGCTCAGCAAGCGTGACGTTTTTTTTTTTTTTCAAAAATAATTTTAATATTACCGACTATGCATAATGTCAGTCTGAAAGTGAACTGACAGGACGTCTATTAAAGCCATTAAAACATACACGGCAGTTACAATTTACATATGACTAAGAAGGATAAAATTCAATTGCGTTTATTCTGGGAACAAACGTCAGCCGTTGCTGGAAATAGCTTTGTAACTTGTTGGGGGTTTATTGTGGGTGTATGCTATTTATGTGTCTTTTGTTTTTTGTCCTAAGACGATTTATATAAGCAAAAGACAAAATTTACTCCTTTTACAAACGGTTAACTTCTTTGGTAGCGAACAGAGAGTATATCTTTTTTACCTTTTAGCTAAATTAACGAATTTTCAGACATAATGGGTTACTATGCGTATAAGTAGATTAAGTAATATCGCAAATCTTTTGTGAATATTATATTAAGTTGTTTTCTTTTGTAAAATAAAAGTAAGCATATTTTGAGTTAAGAAGTTTTTTGGTGCTTCGTACTATATTACATTTTAGCATAGAGCATAGTTTCTCCACAAAACTCTTTGTTTCTCTAAATTAATTCAAAATGAGTATAGTAAGACTGATATGCAAAAATCCCAAAGTATTTCCCAAATACTGCACTTAATTATAGCTAAATCCGGTATCTATAACATAAGCGTCCAAGAGAACTACTCGTTCAAAATAATATTTTAAATTCAGACACCGAGATACGATATCTCAGAATCGTTGTTGTAAGATATCGATATTATGATTGATATGAGACAGTCCCAAAGTAATTCCCAAGTTCTGTACTATATTTTATAAAAATCAAGTATCTGCAACATAAATCTACCTACAGATGGCCGCATCTGGCCAATCACCAGTTCGATCGAAAAACTCAACAGATTACAGAAACCAACACAAGAGAATTAAACATAAACGGCTCCCCAAATTCGATGACGTCCACAGGCATTTTCAAAAACGGACACGAATAGCACAATGGAACGTTAGAACCCTAAAGGAACCATCAAGATTAGCACAGTTCGAGGAACAAATGGAGAATCTGCAGATAGCGATAGCTGACATCCATCCACAAGGCAATAGTCGGATCGGCAGACCCAAGGCGACCTGGAGAAGATCCATCCTCCAAGAACTGACCCAGGCGAACACAACATGGGACAGAGCTAAACAGACGGCGCAAATTAGGGTTCGATGGATGGCTCTTGTAGAGGCCCTAAGTTCCCAAGCGGAATAATAAGGAAAAAAAAAAAAAAAAAACTGAAATATAACAAAAACAAAGGTCAGAAATTCGGCCTGGGAAGAGATTATCACGAATGATAGTAGGCAAGCCAAAGAATTCTTACAAGTTTCCTAGTGTTTTTCAACATCGACCAAGATGTCATTTTAAGTTTTCTAACGCTTTTTAAAACACCTTAAATTTCATCACATATTTATGAATTTAATAAATTTTGAGGTTGTGCTTGTTCCTGTACAATTTTATATGAAATACTTTTATTTCCTACAAAGAAGCATATATCGTTCTCTAGATTAAAAGAGTTCTCTTGAGCTATCAGTCATATAATGTTATAGAAATTGTGAATAACACTACCCAAAGAAAACTATCAATCATGCTTCTAAACACCAGCACTTCGCTTCCCAAAATCACGACCCATTGAAGGTGCTAAATAAGAGTTGCACACTTGTGCTAGTAACACCCAACACTAGCTTCACCCACCTGTCATTCTAAAGCAAATCCAAAATGTATCACCTAAACCCACGAACACTGACGGCGTTCCTGTAACCCTCCATCATTTGTCAGAAACCATTCCGCAAGCAAATCGTTGACCTACTACTTAATTTATGCGTAATTACCAGTCACATTTCTTACAGGTTCACATGGTTCCCCCAGTATTTAGTCTTCGATAAACTTTCTAGAAAATTCTAGATAATAATGGTCAGGCTGGTTAGCGTGCAATGAACTTAGTAAGTTAACAAATAAACAACAATTTTCTTGGATAGGCCGTATATACTTGTATAAAAATATATATGTTTTAGTTGATTTTGCAATATTATAAATACAAGTGAACCACTACTAAAGGGTCTGTTCGTATTGATTTCTTTGGCGATGTTTTATTACTTCCTTCACTTCACTTCTTAATTAATTTACACCTGCCAAAAGCTCGGCGGCTATTTATAGCTGGGTTAGTATGAAAACTTTTCAGTCTATTAAAGCGCTATGCCGATTCCCTATATGGAATTTTATGGAATCTTTTTGGATAACTGGAGCGTCACCTGCAGCTAAGTAATTCCCAAGTACTGCACTTAATTTTATCAAAATCGGGTATTGATAATACAATTAAATCTCCCAAAGGTCTAATAATTTAAACGTATTTTTTAATCTAGAGCGCTATATTCCATTTACGTTCGAGGTAGAAAATAATTGTGCTGAACGAACTAGCCCTTTTAGCACGAGAAAGCCTTCAGTGCCCGCTAAACCAACTCTCGAAAGCCTGAAGCATTTCACAAAACTACTAAAGGATAACAAAGCCAAACTGTTCTTGAGAAAAGTGTACCGCGTATGCGTATTTATCCTTTCTAGTTTTTAAGTGCTCTTCAATATACTTTAAACTTTATCATATACTTATAGATTTGGCGAACTTTGAGGTCGTGCGAGAAGAACCTGAATAGTACATTTCTTATCTTGATGAGACACATCGACCACTGTTTTCTGCTGCCCATGCTTGTCGAAAACTGGAATGCTCCTACCAACCCGACGCATTAAAGTGACATGGTTAAGCCTATTTGCTACGATCACTTCCTTTGAAAACAAATAAACGTGCCTAGAGCATTGTCTCAAACAACTTAGAAAATTAGATCCCTACAATAAATCAGTTCGCTCTATCTTAGATCTTTAGCACACGATCAGGCGTTTCTGGGCCAGACTAAAGTCTCCGGTGTTGAACCAGTTCTTAAAGGCTTCAAGCCCGTTAAAAAACTACTGAAAGATATTTGAGAAAAACTGAAGCAATACATTCTGGGAAAAAAATACCGGTAAATGAGGTTGGACGGGTTAAAGTGTCAGTAGCGTTTCACAATTTGATGGGATTTTGATTTCTGATTTCGTAAAACTGAATGACATCTTTATTGACGATGAAATTATGAGCGTGAGAGCGCCTTAAAAATTTATGTCTGACACAATCTACCCTAAGCTCATGATCATAAGAAGCTTTATAATGGAAATTACTACGCAAAGAAAGATTCAAAATTAATTTCCGACACAATGTGTCCAAAGTCCCAGATCGACAAAAGCTATGTAATGGACCATGAAGGATTGTTAAGTTACGCGAAGAGAGAATGACAAATAATGTTACAATGTTCGCAAGGCTCAAGATTGGAAGAAGGCTTACAATGGAAAATTGGACTCTTGAAGCTAAGAAAAGATAGATTTACAGCTAACGTCCAACGCAAGGTGGTCAAAGTCCAAGGTTGGCAGAAGCTTTATAATGGAAACTTAGACCCATGAAGCTAAGAAAAGGGAGATTAATAAGTAAAGTCCGACGCAATGTACCCAAAGCTCAAGATCGGAAGAAGTTTTATAATGGAAGCTTAGACCTACTAAGAATTGTTGTTAAAGTATGAAAAGAGAGATTATCAACTAATGTTCGACACAATGTACCCAAAGCTCAAGATTGAAAGAAGTTTTTCAATGGAAGGGTTGCTATATATATGCCAAGCAAACTTAACCCAAAGATCAAAACTAATAGTTAAAATTTAAATCTAAAACTTGAAGAGTCATTCATGCATTTTTATTCTAGGATGGGAAAACTAAATAATTTGTTGTTCTAATTCTTGAAGATTAAGAAAAGCAAATTTTTTTTCATTGACTCCCACACAGAGGGACGGTACAACGCAAGTTCGAACGGGCGATATATTCGAGAAAACATTATTACGGTTTTACTACAATACAGCATGTTCTCTATTTCGATTCCAAAAATAGTTGGAAAATATATACCATCCATTATGCGCAGAAGTTACCTAAAAGCGAAACTGCCTTACTGCCTTAGTAATTCCGCAGAAATTGTGAAATCATATTCCCACGTAGTTTCGTAATTCCGACTAAAAGCAGCATTTGACTTGGGTGTTTTCGGATGCCTGAAGGAGGTGCTGATACCTTGAAATTCCGTGCCATTTATTGCTACTAACAAGCAAATTTTCTATTGTATGCCGCTTAGAAGCCCACAGAGTAACTGTCGCTCAACCCAATCGCCACAAGATACATTCCCGATATTGTAATAAGCGAGTAACAGACAAATAACCAACTAGCGAACATAATATTCATAAAGATGACATGCTGATGATGATGATGATGATATTGACATCTATTACAATGACATTGATTACAATGGGCATGGTGCACAGACAAACGCACACACTCAACCCCAACCCAAGCTCAGACATGGACTGGACGAGCACGCTGACACATGAATTGTGTGCGAGCGTTTGCTTGGCGTGCGTTACGGCAGTATTACCATTGGTATTGCCCGCCAATGGACGCCACTTAGGGCGTAATCATTCAAGCAAGACACGACCCACGCTAGCCGTCCAGAGAGGCAACAAAGCGGAAATGTACACAGAGTAGTAGTAGTAGATACACTTGGCTTACACCTGGCACCGAGACATATTGTAATGTGCAACCGGCCGTAGCTGAATGGATGTAGTCGAGAACCGCACACGCCAACAGGATCAGAACATGTGCAGGCGGCAACACACGGAGCTCTATGCCGGTTGGCAGGTACAACCGGCCGCACGTGGAGGGGTTGCTGTGATGAAAATGTGCTTGGGCGAGTAGGAAAAACCGCTGGTGTACAATTTACTCATTTTCCCGTTCAATGAAAACTCATTTAATGCGCGCTGCTGGCAAAAGTTGAAAAAGCTTTGCTACTGTACAAAAACGACACAAATTTAAGTTGTTAAAATGAGAAAAGTTATGCGCTTTTGATCTTTGCTTACGGCCACTTGACTTGCGATACTTAAAAAACTTGTAATTGCCAGATTTGATGAAAGCGCCGGATAGCAGCCGTAATTTATAAGGCAGTTATTGTACTTGCTAAAATTAGCCCCATGACTTACCATATTTAATGCGTAGTATAGTACGTTTTTTGTGCTAGTTAAACTAGATCCTTGAGTGTGCTAGTACGTAGTCCTTGCTTGAGGCCACATTATTATTATTATTTTTTATTATTGCAAATAATGCAAAATATATAATTGCAAATATTTTTAAAGCATTTGTGTTACGCAGCTCAAAGAAAATCTATA
Source organism: Chymomyza procnemis (assembly GCA_035046065.1). NCBI lineage: Eukaryota > Metazoa > Arthropoda > Insecta > Diptera > Drosophilidae > Chymomyza > Chymomyza procnemis. The sequence continues at coordinate 6,182,447 of JAWNOJ010000026.1, forward strand.
CCCGTTTAGTAAGCGCTAGTTAGCCGTACAGACTATACTATTACGGAATAGAAATTAGACCGGAAGGAAGTCTACTACTACTACACACACACACAGACACATTAGCGGGGAAACACACACACAAGCACACGTTAGACCGTACGAAGCATGTAACTTGTTGTGTTTGTGCTTTTCGCGTTTCCCTAGCAACACAACAACAACAAACCGTGTACGGGCATTTATTATTTGTCGGCCACAAATATTTGATAGTTAGCGTTTTTGTCTTTAATTATTATTGCACTTAGTTATAAAACTAGAATAATTATTTTTAAATATATAAACTAAGTTATTGCACGTTTGTATGTAAATCTACAAAAATTAAAGAACAAAATTTTAATGCAAGCAGTCGAGCAGCTGATTTTGCAGTTACAGTGTTGGGCAGCAGGCGACCGGCTGTCAGTGGCAGTGTTGCGCAACGCAGCTGTAAGTGTTGCTCAACGTTAGCCAGCAGAGAGCGCAAATGCAGCAGAAGTTGATTTTTAAAAAATTTAATGCTTTCTGTTTACTTTTATTTGTTTGTTATTTGTATTTTTTTTAGTGATTTCAGCTTAAAAATGTAATTGCACAAAGTACAGTCAATGCTTTTTTATTTAATTTTTATATTTTTGTACATTGTTATTGAAGGAAATTGAAATTTAAGAAAAGACGTTTGTTCGTTTGCTGTTTTGGCGTTTAGTTAAGATTAAAAAATAAGCATTAACATATATTCGTAAGTAGAATGAACATATATTAAGTTTAGTATTAAATACAAGAGAAAAAATTCTTAGCACAATCTTTGGTCCCTTTCTTATTGGGCACGACAATCGCATAAGAATAAACCAAGTGCGGCATGAGCTCTACAATGACATAGTTCATAAGGACGAAGATGCGAAAATCGACGAGGGCAGACGAAGGGAGCGACCTACGCTGAGATGAAAAGACCAAGTGGAGGAGCATATCTTCACCTACGTATTTGGAGGCTCTGTACTTATTCGTACTGTTTATTGGTGAAATACCTTGACTGGCCAATAAAACTGGTGCGTAGCGTACATACTGGCAGTCCGATTACTAAATTGGCCTCTGCAAAATAGTTCAAGCATTAGGTCATCATACATGGACAGCTGTTTCCACAGATAATAGTCTGGTATTTTGAAGCAGGAGGCGCTGGACATTACTCACGTAAACAATTTACAAATCATGCAGAGCGTCAAACCAGTGTTTCTGTATGGGTCTGAGCCGTGAATTATGACTGCAGACGACTGCAAACTTTTGCAAACAAATGTCTACGCATCGTTTGCCGCATATCACAAACGAAAACTTGCTGATACACTCAAGAAGTGCTCCGATCAACATCGAAACTAAAAATAGAAAATGGATCACAATATCAGGAAGTCAGATGAAGACATCGTCAAGAGATCTATCCAATGGAATCCGCAGGGAGCTCGAAGCCGAGGACACCCTCGACAGACCAGGGTGAGAACGGTGCTTGCAGAAAGTCAGCAGAGAGCGTCATGGAATGAATTGCATAGTCTCGCCAAAGGCGCTGAAAGGAGTGTGTGTTCGCCGTATGCTCCACATAGGAGCGTTCAATTTAACTTCATTATTTTATTACTTTGTTGTATCATTTTGTAGTAAGGAATTTAAAAAAAAGAGCAAAATTTACAAAAATATTTTGGAATTTTTGAAAGGGATTGAAATAGTAAATAAGAATGTAAAAATAATCGACTCGAAAGCAAATATCTACACAATTAACTCTTTTTTTTCTATTAAGCACATAAGGGTCTGGTGGTGCAGCTTTCATTCATATGTATCCAGGGGAATTGCATCTGTTACAGTTGTTGCTATTGTAGGGTATAGTTTGGGCTTTCGAAAAACTTCTGTTACAGTTGTAATTGTTGGTAGGTGTGTGATAACTTATTAATTTTTTCTTTATTTTGTTTTTCACAGAAGCGACACTCAAGGCTTAAAAATTTCATCAATATGTGTAAGTTAACTCAAGCTTTGCTTTGTTAGTTTCGCTGACTTTGTGATTGGTTCAATGTGGCCAATATCTTGTATAAACTAACATCTCACCAACTTGTTAATTTTCATCAGCTCATCACTAGATTATGTAGGCAAGCTCTTTGTATGCATTTTTATTATTTAGCATTTATTTCTAGCCATTTTTGGGCCTTTTGAAAAACTTGGTCGCTTTGTAAACACAGTACAACTTTCAGATTTTCAATTGCAAAAATTGCTCTGTCTCAATCAAAGAAGAATGATGCAATTTGATGTATTGTAATAAGCTTCAATCCGCTGTTTGCTCGTAGGTGACCTAAGTGAGCGTATGACCCGGTACCATGGAAATATCTTACTCTTTTTTTGTATAAGTTTGACATCTGTGCACATGAATCAGTGCAAAACACAAGCGATTTCATACAACAACATACATTTTACATTGTGTAATCATGTCTAGTTTTGTGCCAAAATTAGAGTATTTGTGGAAAGCACTGCTTTTCTGCTTCAATTTAAAGAAATCCACTGCTGAATTGCATCAAAGCCTATGGTGACAGTGCTTTATTCGTAACAACTTGTAGAGACTGGTTTCGTCGTTTTAAAGACGGCTTTGTGACTTGGGTGACAAGGAGCGTGAAAATCGACCCAGAAAGGTCGTGATACAAAGGTTGAGTAACAAGGAGCGTGAAAATCTGCCCACAAAGGTCGTGCACCAACAATTGCATACTATTTTGGACGAAGACAATAGCCAATCGCAAACAAAAGTGTTTTTATTACTAAAAAACAGCGAATTTAAGTTTATACATCTGTTATAATAAATAACTCTTCTAAGAAAACAGCGGTGTCTTTAATTAATAGAGAATTACTATGGCAATTAACGTCGAAGTAACGAGGCAGGCACCTTTGGTTTAAGCGGCGAGTACAACACCAACAGCCACATTGAATTATTAAAAAATAAATGCTTTTTGACCTAATTATCAATTTCTTTCGTGCACAATACGATTTTTTATGTAAATATAAAATATACAGACGAAAATCGAGCACAGCTCAGGAACTTCAGTTTAAACAAAATTTAAAATTTTGCTGTCTGTTAACAAACTGTTAAAGTGCTGTTAAGACAAATGTCAAATTTAACAGCGCTCAGTGTTGCGCAACAACAAAATAAGTGTTGTAGGCAAACGCAAGTTGTCATTCCACGTGACTCGGCTGCACGTTTGAGTAGCGCGCCAAATTTAAAGCGCAGTCACGTACAGTTTGAGAATCACTGCAAACACAGTGCTAACTAAACCGTCTCAACAACTTATTTAAGTGTGAAATTGTTGTAAACAGCACGTTTACCTTATTTAACAATTATTACAAAGCATTTCCGTTTGTTGTGTGCAAAACTAAAACGTGACCAATTTGTTGAACATTATTTACTAATTAATTTGTTACGAATTGCATTTTTAACACTTGACTGCAAAAGGTGAACAACAAATTTGTGCAAATCTTTGGCAAGTGTTGTTGCTTTCAGCGAAATATTATTTGTATAATATAAATATATATACGCGTGTGTGTGTGTGTGTGCACTCGCTCAATGCAATGCGCATTTGTTGTTGTTGTGTTGTTATTATGTTGTTGTTTAATTAGCTTAGCTCTCAGAGATTGTGCATACGACACGTGTTGCACATTAGCGCACCTTGTTGCGCGCCATTTATCTACCCTTATACAGTGTGCTGCTGCTCACATATAAACTAACTAACATCTAATATAATTGCATTTAGTCATTACGAAAATACCTTAAGCTATGCATATTGTTTCAACGCCTTTTGTTTTAAATTACAAACTTACATTTGATAAATAATATTTCTTGACTGCTCTTGCTCTCAGATATGAGCGCAGAAGGTAATCGTGTTTTGCATGTTTTGTTAATATTAAAAAAATGCTTGTTATTTGCGTAATAGAATTTATTAATATTTGAATTTTTTGTAGTTGTCGTGCGAGTATCGTATTACCGCCACTTTGGGTAGGTCTAGAGGCTGCATCTTAGTAGCATCGTGAGAATGAAAAAATCTCGACAATAAATCGTAAAATTAATGAAAAGCAGCAGCAAACATTTAGCAATGAAAAGCGATTATAACTAGAATAAAAGACTTAGACAATAAGTTTGCAAAAATTGTAAGAACTATTGGAACTTTTTAGTTAGCCATTTAAGAGAAGATTTCCATTTGCTCCACTTTGCTATCATTGAGCAATTTATTTATTTATTATACAAGTAAGTACAGTTGACCTTATAATTAAACAATATTAAGATTAATAATGGGCGAGTATTTTCAAAAAACATGCTCGAAAACTTTTTTACAGGATTACCACATATCTATGCCAGCCACCGCAAAGGAAATGCGGTCGGAACCTCACAAAAACTGTGACATGTTTTGCCCCAGAATTTGATCTTGAAGAATTAAGTCAACAAATAAGATATTTGGTAGACTCTACAAAGCTTTGGGTTCAAAACAACCAAAATCCAAAATAAGATTCTACAAAACGCATTTATCACAGATACTTATGTGGAGCAAAAACCTGAGCTACAAAAAAGGAAGATGAGAATAAAATTTATATTTTTTAAAGAAAAATACTTTGCCGTATACTTGGTCCTGTGCAAGAAAACGATGGCTTCTATCGCTTTTGATATAATAGCGAAGACGATAAAGAAACTAGAGCAATCAGCAAAAGAATCAAGCTTAAGCAACTACAGTGAGCTGGTCATGTCCAAAGAAAGGATCCCAGTAGCCCCATTTGCAGTCTTCCGAAACACAGCCAAAGGAAGAAGAAAAAAAGATTGTGCAAATGCTCGTTAAAAAGACAAGGTGGAGCAAACTGCAGAGCGTCTTGGTAGAAGAGACTAGAGAACACTAGCTCTACACGGTGTAGAATGGAGGCGATTTCAAGGGAAGGCCAAGATTCAACTAGATTCATTGCACCACTTATGATGATGTTGATTTGTTTGTCGTATACTTGGTCCTGTGCAAGAAAACGATGGCTTCTATCGCCTTTGATATAACAGTAAAGACGAGGAAGAATCCAGAACTATCAGCAAAAGAATCAAGCTTAAGCAACTGCAATCGGCTGGTTATGTCCAAAGAAAGGATTCCAGTATCCCCATTCGCAAAGTCTTCCGAAACACAGCCAAAGAAGCTTCCAAGAAAGAAATAAAGAGATATTACAAATGACAAAATGGAACAAACTGCAGAGTCAGTCTTGGAAGAAGAAACTGCAGAACTGTAGCTCTACACCGTGTAGAATGGAGGCGATTGCAAGGGAAGGCCAAGATTCAACTAGAATCGTCGCGCCACTAATGATGATCATGATTTGTTTGTAAAAGTTTTTGTTTTCATATGGAAACTTGCTTGGAAATATTAAAAATTTTTATTTATTTATAAATAAATAATTTTCCTTAACTTGCTAAAAGTATTCTTATTGAATTACAAGTACAACAATTTTGATTAAATTGAAAACATTATGGCGAGCAGCAAAAAGGTGAAATCCCAACTATATTCGGAGTTTTGTAGGAGATTTGGAGTTTTCCACTAGCGCAGTGCACATCAATTTGATAATCCAGTAAGAAATTGCGAGAAAGTTTTTTAAAATAGTTTTTGTTTTAACTACGGGAAAAAGTATTATCTACTTTTAGCAAGTTGGAACAAGGATTAAAAATAGTTAGTCATTGGTGAATTATGGGAAGGCTTATTTGTCAGTGCTGTCTTTTGATATAGAATATTTACGATTTCGTTTCCATAAGAAAGTTTTTTTTTACTACCCCAACTAATTGGAATATTTTGTTTCTAAAGATATTAAAATCAAGGCATACATAGTTATAAACTCTTGTCAATATCTATCAAAATCGGTTAACTATATAATTTAACTCAAGCGTCTAGGAAACATAGTGTTGTCGTACTCGCCGTAAACTCGAAAATCGTTGGAACCTGTTGTCTAGCAGGGGAAAAGCTTGCAAATGGATGCTATTTGCCTTAATCTTTGTTAATTAAAGATACCGATTTTGGAATTCGAGTGAAGAATTCTGTTTTCTTCCATCAGCTATTGATGGAGATATCTCCATGCGTTCCCTTTGGATCTATGGCAGTCAAAGGAACGGAATATACTTTTTTATTTAATTGCTAGGGGGCTTCGCCCTCTGCTTGCTTCGCTTACCAATCCCCATCGCTTCTACGATCCAAAGCACGCCTTCACTTTTTCCCTTTTTGTTCCCCCTACAAGTGTCTAACTCTATAATTGTATAGTTTTTTCAAAAGTAGATTTTTGTTGTTATTGTACACACATACATTTTCTTAATTTTTTACTTTTTCTCAATTGTGATTTTCTATCGATTTTTAATTTTTCGTATTCTTGAATGTACGCAAATTCGAACTTTTCATTCTTCTTCAGAAATATTCAACTTTTTCTATCCAACTTTTTCTAAAACGTGAACGAAAAAAAAAAGAACAAACTTTTTTTTAGAGGGAAATCGTAGCTTGTTAAGATAGCTCGACAAAATTATATTGTTGTTTCTGAATTTATCCCAATGAACATCGGCAGTCAAAAGTATTTTAGTACTTCAAAGCACTTTGAATCGATTGACTATACTCCTAGTGTCTAGGTTCGAAATAAAGAAAATATATTGGCAATCGAAAAATCGAAAAAAAAATACTTAAGTCATTTTATTATAAATCTGAGCTGAATATAATGTTTCTATATATTATTTCAAACGATTTATTTTTCAGAGTAACCCGTTAAGTATTATGAGTTTAAGAAAAGCTTGGCAATTCCTTTGTTTTGGACTGATTGATTCACTTATGGGTAGATATATTTGTACAATTTATATTTCAATAATTTTTTCTCATATTCTCGATGTCATTTGCAGACAAAAATTGTCGATAGAAACACGCGTACAAATACTAGTACATCGCACCCACACATACGGTTACATATAGACACCCACACATCCAACCTCACACACCCAACCCCACACACACACACCCACCCAGCCACACAGTCAAGTGTGGCCAAACGTTTATATGTAAAATCGTATGAAAAACGTTGCCGTTCCGACACTGACATCTTACATTATATACCTACGACTGGCTTTACCATCAAATGATATATGTACAATGTATGTATATGACTGCAGCGCATTGAAATCGAATTGAGAACCTTACCTAAAGCTTCAAATGACATTTACGTACGCCTACGTAAGTCCGGGGTACTATCTACCACGTAACATCCATGTCTATACCAGGCCAGCTCTGCGTCTTCGTGTCTGTCTTCCTTTTTATTTTATTTTTTTTTTTGCTATTTCTTTAGCTATTCCAGAGCCATTATACTATCTGTGGTTGTTGGACTTGTTTTTTTTTTGCGAATGTTTTGAATCGGTTATCGGATTACTTGGTAGCATGCAATTTGTATGTTGGTGTTTTTTTTCTTCTGTTTTTTTGTTGTTTGTTTGTACCACGCAAGGTATGCGTAACCCGCTTAGCTCTCATGCCGCCTTTGATGATACGCGCTACAGTGGTTACAAGTATTATTTGTCTGAAACTGAACAATTTTTAAAAAATAAAATAATTTGTTTTGAAGTCAAGATATAATTTACAAACTTTAGTTATGTCTGAAGCGCAACAAATTGCGACATTTTTAACTCTGGCTATAAGCAGAAGAGTGGACCTGGCTCTCATTTGATTAGTGTAAGTTAGGCAACAGCCGGAGTGATCTCTGTCTCCTATGATTGCACAGCCTCCAAGCGGCGCTACCTGGTAAGCTATCTTAGCAATCTCCAAATACTAAGCTAATATGAGGTAGTCATTCGGAGGTTAAACGGGTTTGCGTAGTGCTGGGTTCCTCGCCTCGTAAAAGAAAAAGTTCAAGGAATACTAAAACCAAAGTCTCGTATAAGACTAAGATTAAGCGAAGTGTCACACTTGCCACTAGGTGTTACTGTGGTCTTAGTAAGCAAATGTGTGGGGGAGATCTTCCTCGATCTACAAGACGCTCATCCTGCTGGTGCTCATATACGGCACATAAAAATGGGTTGTGTCGCAGACGGATGCGGTTGTGCTTGAATTGTTCGAGAGAGATGTTCTTCGCAAGATCTTCGGTGCCTTGCGATGACTATCGCATCCGAACGCATCATGAGCTGTATGTGTACCACAACGACATAGATGCATCCGTCAGCGACACAATCCATGTTTTCGCGCTTGAAGTGTTCGAGGGATAAATTCATCGCAAGATCTTCGATCCCTTGCGAACAACGACATAGATGTCATTGAGCGTATTACGACGAGACGCTCCAGCGAAGAAGGGTTTCAATGCGCAAGTCGATGAAGGAAGACAAAGAGTGCGATCAAATTACAGATAACTAGATCAAGTGGGGTAGGAGCTATTTTCCCAAGGAGTGAACTACGAGAGAAGGCGGTTTGTGATGTCCAACTCAAATAAAGTAATAAGCAAAACTTCAAATATCCTCGCCAAAAGCAAGTTATTGGAAAGGTTGAAAATTGTTAATGCTTTTATTTCGTAGTTATTTACTATTTATTTATTATTAATATTTGGGTACAACTAAGTCCATTTGACCTTAAGATTAAATAAGTTAAAAATGTTAAAATTAGGAAATATTAAATGATAACGAGGAAAAAATATAATAAAACTAATCCGTATTCCTAGCCTGATGGGTGAATTTTTTATAGATGTGCAGCGTCTCACATCTGGGGCTAGCCAGGAACTTGGATTTACAATGTAAAAGATGAAAACAGAAAGTAGCATATAAATTTAAACACTTTTCCCAAATAGGGAAGCCAGAGAACAACGTTGACCAAATTGGGTTTTTATAGGTCATGAATGGTGAAAGAAGCTCGATTTGGGGAATCAAGATAAGATAAGATAGATAAAAAAAAAGAATTGGATAGACCGTTCAAAGGAGACGAAATCATAGAGGTTATTACAATTCACTTATAGGATACGAAAAGTATCGTGTAACGCATAATTAGTTCTACAAAAAGTTAATGCTAGAGGTCGAAAATTACGAGTTACTCTGGAAGAAATGATGAATGAAATTTTGTTAAAGAGTGGCAAAATTTATTTTGACAATTAGTCAGACAAGTTATGAGATATATAGCTTATAACCACACAAAGGAGGTTCCGAGAGACATACAAATTAATGCAGAAAATAAAAAAGTAAACCCCGGTGCAAAGTATTTATGACGATAGACTCCAAACTCACAAGAAAGCATGAACAAGAGAAATGAATTAAAAAGCAATCTCAACAATCTCTCTCTGCTGGCTACTGGGAAAACAATCTAGTCTTAGCCTATAAAACAAACAAATAATATTTAAAACAATAACAAGACCTATATGGACACACGTACTAGCAATAAAATGGACTTCGAGTAAATCTAATATAATATAATATATAATTTTATATAATAATATAATTCAAACTGCCAAATACAAAATTATGATATTCACCACGAACTTGATATTGAAACGGTTAAGAAAACTTAATGAAAAGAATGCCACTGCGATCTGTAGCGCGAAAATGTTTAAATATTATATGTCAAATATCCGGAATGGAACTCCAAAGCGCCGCATTAATGGTGAATTGGATAAGTAATGTGACCTCACTGCATCCAAACTGTTTGCAAATTGAGTATTTCTCTCAAAAATAAAGTTTAATACTTAAAGAAATTTATTTTATCTTATTATTGCTTACCTATCGTATGAACTCATCTCTTTCTCTATCCCAAATCTTAATTCTTATCTTGAGTCGCCAAATCGACTATCTTTGATCAATTACGAACTTTGAAATCCAAAACTAGTCAACGCTGATATTTTTGCTTCTTTGTTCAGAAATGTTTAAACTTTTCTGTTACTTACACTTTTTATCTTTTTCATTATAAATCCAAGAACCAATACTCCCATCAGGCTAGGTGTGCATCTTGGTTGTCCGTTTCATTTTCCACATTTTAATTTAATGTTTCTTAATATGTTTAATATTCATCTGAACGAAGTTGTACCCCTAAATGAATAATCATAAAGAAATATGCGTTCTAGAAATATCTTTTATTTTGGATTTAGCTACAACTCGAACCAGAAGTTTCATGAAAATCTTCTCGAACAAATACGTAATTGTGTAGATATGTCTGAAATATTCCTTCAAACCGTAAATATAATGTAAAAAATATGTCTAAGAAGTTGCTTCAAATCCTTAAAATAATATAGAAATATCTATAAAATTTCTTCCAATCCTAAAAACTTCTTCAAAAAAGTGAATCGTATAGGTTTTTGAAGAACAATGCCTGAATGCTAATTTTTGTCTGTTTCACTTTACAAGAAAATATTTTTAATAGAACTAAGTATGAGAAATAAAATCGAAATTTTGAAGATATGTCATATAAGTCATCCAAAAAACTCAAAATAATAGTGGACCCACCTTGCAACAACAAAAACTTTACTTCAACTCATTTTGGAAGAAAACGCAAGCACTATTTGGGTTAAGGCTGTTGAGTCACCTTAAGGTGTTACCACTAATTATTTTTACCACTGTAGCTGCGTGGGTGTATTAACTTACATCAAGTATACGCACACTGGCAGCCAGAGTGTAACTGAAGGTTAACCCCCAAAAACAAACGATATCATAAAACACACGAAAACGCCCAAGCACAAACAAGTTTATTTTTATTAGGGTTTTGGGATTCAGTTTATTACAAGCTGTAATCAAACCGACCGACTCCAAAGTTGTTTCTGATCTTGACATGCTTTCAAGTATTAGAAATGCGTAAAATAATTGCATAAAATTAAGCTGACTTCCTCTCCGCAAAAAAAAAAACTCACTTTACATAGCACCTCAATTAAAATGGAATGAATTCAAACCCAACTAAAAAATAATAAAAAAACGAATCGAATCGATAGTCAGCAGCTCAGCAATGTTGTCACCTTGGAGCTCGATTAGGAAATTCAAAACCCGCCCGCTTATTCGATCAATACGTTGAGAATATATTGTAGATGAAAAAAAATATATATATATATATATATTTAAATTTAAAACGTGTAAAGACTTGTAATATTTACATAACTTGAGCAAAAAATAGAACTCGAAACTGTAAACAATTCAACTAAGAATATTAATGGAAATTAAATGCGAAATAAAGTATCAAGTGGGTCGGCGCAACAAGACTTTAAGTTACACTGCCTCGCCATATTATCTGTTTCCTTACTAATAGTTTCTATGGGAAAATTATTCAAAATATCTTCATAATGTTGAAATGAGGCATTTTTAAAATGATTTAACGGTTGCGCCATAGAAAAGTCCTATAGTTTTGACAATTTTCAACCGATCGATCGGCTTTATCCTTAAGGCTTAGTAAAGTTCGATCCACTACAATTCTAACCATGTAACGTTAGACATCTTAAGAATTCGTCGAAAAAGTGTCGCTTTACATTGAAAATAATCGGTTAGTTGTGCTTAGATAGACAGATGTGAGAGAGGGTGGCAGATGCGACAAACACAGCTTCGGACACTCAGCCTGAGTAGTGCCCATTGTGCAATACCGGAAAGGGAAAGGGTTAGATAGTGGTTGGGAAGGAGAGAAAGGGAAAAGCGAAAGAGGAGAAGACAAACCCACTACAAGAACCTCCTCGAACAAAGTTGAGAAGTGACTGCAGTGGTAATGGTTGGGAAGGAAAGAGAGGGAAAAGTAAAAGAGAGAGAGAGAAACCCACTACACGAACCTCCTCGTCTCTCGGACAAGGTTGGGAAGGAAAGAAATGGAAAAGTGAAAGAGTAGGAGACAAACCCACCTCCTCGTCTCTCGAACAAAGTTGAGAAGTGACTGTAGTGGTAATGGTTGGGAAGGAGAGAAAGCGAAAAATGAAAGACAGAGAGAAACCCACTACACGAAGCTCCTCGTTTCTCGAACAAAGTTTAGAAGTGACTGTAGGGGATATTGGGAAATGTGAAAGAGAAGGAGACAAACCCACTACATGAACCTCCTCGTCTCTCGGACAAAATTGCGAAGTGACTGCGGTGGTAATTTGTAGCTGAAGCACATCGCAGCCCTTGTTCTTGAGACAGCTGGACAATAGCATAGTAAGTGCGCGGTATTGTCAGCCTCCTCTAGACAGGTTGTACATGTTGGGTCAGTTCTTAATCCCATGTTCACCACATGTTGGCAACAAGCGTTGTGTCACGTGATGAGCCCCACCAAAGCTTTCAGATACCTTCTTCCTAAATGGAGAAGGAAGTCTGCAGCTATGGGTGAGGGTTCTTTCACGAAGTATTTAGTATTTCGAAGTATTTAGTAGTGCCAGAACTCCTTACAACTCTTGGTCGTTAGTTCCACTATAAGTGGTGCTAATCCAACGAATAAAATTCTTATGGCAGATGAGGCGCATTTCATACTCTCTGGCGCCGTCAACAAACAAAAATTGTCGCTTTTGGGGCAGCGATAACCCTCATATTATCCACGAAACATCTTTGCACGAACAGAAGCTGACTATTCGAGCTGGTGTTTGCTCGCAGTCCAACATTTGGACGTTCTTCTTCGGACCTGATAAGACTATCAACGGCGAACGGTATAGATGGATGTTGGCGCACTTTGTCTTACCTCAAAAGCGTAAAAAATGCCTAGAAAATGTTTGGTTCCAACAAGATGGTGCTACATGCCGTACAGCAGTTGCAACAATTGACTATTTACGTCGAAAATTCCTGGGAAGTGTTGTGTACAAAAACGGTGATATTAGATTTGATATCAACAGATTTCTTTTTGTGGAGAGTTTACGCTAACAAGCCGAAGACCAGAGAAGATCTGAAAGTCAACATTTGAGCTGAAATGGCAGCTATATGGCAAGAGATGCTTGTGAATGTGTTGGAAAAAGCATAGAAAAAATACTCCTCTTTTGAATTCGTTATAAAGAGGATCATTTGGTGGATGTTGTTTCTGGCAAGTAGCTCAAACAATTTATGAAAAGGTGATCTGATAATAATAAAAATTTTGATATATATAGACAATTCTTAAAGTTAATCGAGTTTTCTATTGAACCGATTCTGATGACCCACCCGTTAAATGAAATGAAAATGTTAAAATATAAAAAGATTCCATACATTTATATATAAGGTTTTCTTTTATAGAAATGTTATTCGGAATAATTACTTTTTTTTATTCTTAAAAAGCATCTTTATTTTTTCATACGAAAAATGAACATAATAAAAAAATAATTGATTAAAAAAATTATAAGAAATCAACTAAAAAGTTTGTAATGGGTTAATTTATAAAGAAATCGTGAAGTGACTTTCTAAATTATCCGTCAAAATAAATTTACTTTAAAATTTAAATTAAATTAAAAAAAAACTGATAACTGGTTTAGGTAGTATATAAATTTAGTTATTTTATTAGTATTTTTTTGTACTGAAAGAACTGAAAATACATTTTCGTAAACGTAAAACCCAACGCCCTACAACATTATGAAACACTTAAGAAATCTTTAAAGGACAGACAAAAGGTTTTTACCAAAAAACAATTTTTGTAACTTTTGACCTTCAATTCAGGTATTGACAAGGTCATCATATTTTTGGGTTTTTTAAAAATCTAACTTTGAATATCAAAATTAAAAACATTATCTTTAAATTTCAAGCAGAAACGCTTATTAACCATTTTTCAAAGTTCAGTTAACTCTAAATATTATATAGTTATTAATAATAAAAATCCATGATCACGACTCACAGCCGACAAGCTCCGATTTCACTAAAGATCACTCTGATCTACGTGAGGTCCTCGCCCTTGGGGCTTTTTTCGAGCAATTTTCCCCAATCCAAGTCAGCGGAATATTAAGCGTGAGGTAACAAATCCTAATTTAAGGTTTCCAGATTGTTTTGCCTTTACGGGTACATGAGGCTTAACGCTCGAAGAGCTTCTATGCGGTTTTGTGTAGTTTGTTCCAATTTGTTTGCTTTTCCAGATATTGTCATCCAATTCGGTGCTAAAAAGTATATAACTTATATTCGGTTGGTAGTTCCCTCAGGCAAGATCGAAAAGGGAAACACTAAAGAAACAATAACTAAGTCACCCAATGACAAGTGTGTGTATAGCAGGGTATCTAAAGGTCGTCCATAATCATCGTTAATTTAAAAAAAAACACTTAACAGACCAAAACACTACATCAGTTTCATTCTATAAGCAAACGAAATATAACAAATCGACCGATTATATGATATAGTCAATCGGTTTCAAAATTAACTTTTGGGAACGCAAAAATACGAGTGCTACGAGAACCTGAGAGCAAAGTAGTTCTATCAGCAAAACTAGGGTCTAACAAGTTCTTTAGAATGTTTGTAATGCTACTTGTCATATACAGGGTGCGCCATCTGAATCGGCTCAGTAGAAATTACGAATAATGTGGAAATATATTATAGTCTTATCTATTTACTACTATTTTCTATTGACCCGATGCAGTACCCTGTGGTACTTACCAGTCTTTTTCAGAAGTTTTCTTAAAAAATATGTAGATATGCGAAAAAAATCCCATGTAATCGGTTTAAATCTCTTGCGTTTTAAAAAAAGCAGGAAACCATTTCTTTAAAAAAAAACAATGCAACTCGAAATCACTTTTTTCGAGTTTCCTGCTACTTCGGCAGTACAACATTCCCATTGACAAACCAAGCTACCCCTTATGATCTAGTTGTAGTGTATGAAAAATGCTGTGCAAGTCAGGCTCATAAAGCAAACGTGCCTAGTGTGTGCGTGTGTGTCTATGTGATTATTTTCACAAATATCTGTAAGTGTATTCGCTTAATTAATACAGCAAATTTCTTTAATATTATTTCTCTATGGACTTTTATGGCTTTCCGTTTATTCAGCTGCTGGAACACGTGTCAATGCCCCTCGCACGCCTCTTTCACAATCGAGCCTCTTGAGATTTCTAATCAGAAGATACTATATATATTCTACAAACGCTTTATTTTTATACTCTAACTTTGCTATTTACGTTGCTAAAGGTAGTATTAGTTAAGTCACACACTTTGAGTTGATCCAAAACGTCAGCGAAGACAGAGTTATAGAGGCTATCTAAGATAACGCTCGAAATCGTTATATTATAAGAAAGATGCGTCATAAACTTGCTCTCAAGATAGAACTGTGATTACAAGCCTATACGTTGTTTTTCAAGACTTAAGTTGGAAAAATATGTTCTTAAAATGTCTAACAAAAACGGACTTACGGAAGCTAAAAAAACCATTGCAGCAAACATATCTTCTAAACTAAACGAGATAACTTTTGGCGGTTAGATAAAAGATAAATATTCTAAAATCTTTTCTTGGGTTTTGTGTAGAATTCCTTTCAGCTGAGTTCTATTTTTAGACTATTTTTTAATTTCAGAAGAAAAAAATGTTAACAGAAATACTTATTTAGTTGCAGTTATTTATCTGAGGTATGCCTATTATCCACCCCATTCTAAGATGTCCTGTCATCAGACATGAACATTTTTTTTATGAAATTATTTTTTGAATTCTTTTGTTTTTCTTAAGAGAATTATTTCTTAATAATTACTAAATAAATGTAAGTCTAACAGACACACCTTCGGACTGGTTTATCTTTTCAGTGCAGTCGACTTCAGCTACATACTCTAATTAACTTTCCTGCATAAGGATTTGAAAATGAGCTCAGCTTTTTCAGGAGTTTCGCTTCGTTCTCCGCTATTATTTCGATAAGGTAGAAGAGTTGGAAGTCTTTGTGGATGTTTTCGTTCCGTTTGTACCAGTCATTATTGTCAGAATCTTAGACTGTACTGGCGGGACAATGTCTAGGTTGCTTCTGGGGGTATTACCCCATCCAGTCTGACGCTTTAAGTTCCAAAAGGCTTGAACATAAGCTTGATTTATAAGTTATGATTTTTGCTACGGGTTTTCAGCTTTCGTGACACTGTGCGAGTAATTATAATTTTCCTTACAACAAAGATATTAATTAAGAAAACATAATATTATTATAGAATAAGAATTACACATTTGGTTCATTGGCGACCCAAACGATGCTTCCAAGTTGCTGAATTGCTTTAAAAAATAGATTAGGTTCCCACTTTTTTGCACTTCTTTTAAGTATAAAACTCCTCAACTCCCTATAAACTCTAAAACAACGATTTGACAAATTTTTCCAAATCTAGCGTTCTTATACTTAGGACAGAAGTCGGAAATCTAAACAATTTTTTAAAACTACTTTGGCAACTTGGAAGCATTTTCTTTAATTAAACTTTGAGTCGCCAAGGAACCGAATACAAATATGATTAATTTTTTAACAATACTTCGTATAGTTCACAACGTTACGCCATATAAATTATCGACCATATAACTTTATTTTCTTGTTCTTTGAAGCTATTCAAACAGCGTGATTTATAGCTTATATTTCATAATGCTCAGCCAGCCGAAGTAAAATGTTAAACTAAATATATATATAGGCTTTTGCAGTGCTCTTTTATAGAGTTATACCAATAAACCATCAAAGCAAATAATACAATTTAGTCAGAAAACATTTGGCCTATTAACGAGACTGCAGCTTTGAGGACTTGTGAACTATAAGCAGTATTGTTAAAAAAGTAATCATGTTAGTAAAAGTCAAAAATGATACGCTTATTTTTTAGATAATATCTTAAGTATATTTGAGGCTTACAGTGGTATTTACAAATATTTTTATTTTTGAATATAAACAATGTCTGGGATACCAACTTGAGAAATTTAGTTCTGCCAATTTTTCGTTTTATTTAAAAATCCCACACAGCTGACCTCGAAAAATGTTTGCATTCATCGAAAAAGTCAGCATTTCAGAAGAAGCAAGATCAGAGCAATATGGTAGCTGAGGTAACAAATCCGTTTTTAAGAGTCTTCAGTTAGTTTCTACCTTTAAAGTTATGCTGTTGGAAAACTACAAATTAGAGTTCGCATTCCAAAAGCTGCCGAATTCACAGTTTATTTTTATATTAGTATTTATATTTAGGATAACATTATTAGTTTACCACATCAGTGTGGATTTTAAGAGAATAATTAAAGATGTTGCGAAGATGAGATTAGAAATTACAAGCAGCTCTCTTACTGCCTAGCTAAAAAGTTTGTTTAAATTAAAAGAACTTAAAGTGAGCTATCCAAACAGCGTCCATGATTATTTTAATATATTTCTTTCATAAACGAAACCAACAAGGAACGACTCTTTCTAGATAATAGAGGGATAATTATATAAAAAAGTTGCTTGACATCGATCATGCTTCATATATAAGATACTTGAAGTATACTGGGGAGAAAAAAGTTGAGTATTTCTGAACAATAACACTAAGTCTGAATTCGCGAACAGACAATAATACGAAATATGAAAAATCGAGAGAAAATATCAATTGAGAAAAACAGAGAGATAAAAGAAATGGAAAATTTAGACAAAAATCAACTTAAAAAAAAAAGTTTTAAAGTTAGAGTTAGGCGTGAAGGGAGAACAATTTTGACAAAAAGAGGGTTGGATTCATAGAAAAATGTGAAATACAAAAAGTGGAAGTTGATGTTGGGATTGTACAAAATTTCGATATAGGTGATATGTAGTTAGAGTTTCAATATTGTAACGCTCTTACTTTCTGTTGCTATCAAGAAAAAATTGTACTGTATCTTAAGGCGGAATAAATATCTTTACTTTACTTCGCCATAATAACCTGTTATCGGATTACAGCCGATCTTACTAACTCTCGCCTGGCGCCCCTGCTTTGCGTGCGATTTCTACAGTTGGTCACACCAAGAAAAGTTAGATCTTCCTCCACTTGGCCTTTCCATCTGACTTTAGGTCGTTCCCTACGTCTTCCTTCGCCAACTTTGTCGCTGGAGCGTCCATCGCCCATACGAACGACAGACTTTGTGCCATAATAAGCTGGACGACATGTATGTCGTTGTAGGCCACTACATTCTCAGGGAGTAGGACCCAATGTACATCCCACAGACTGATCTAACTCAGTTGCGGAGAACATTAAAACTGAACTAGAAGAAATGGGGCACAATAGACCCATGAGGGTCGCCGGCCTAGACCCTCCCTCGTTCAAACATTACATGTTGTTCTAGAACACATACAGCTCGTGGTACATTCGCAAGCGATAGTCGTTCCCAATCCGAAAGGCAGCGAAGATGTTGCGAAGAATTTCTCACTCGAACTCCTCAAGCGCAGCTGCATCCCTCCAAGATACAACCCATGCTGCTGCGCCATGTAACAGAAAGATCGTCTTGCAGAGCGCTAATTTTGTCGATTGAAAGATTTCTAAGATCGTAGTAGTTCCTATTGGCAAGTGTGATACTTCGCCTAATCCACAGGCTGCTGTTTTCCAAGATGAATAACCAGTGGTATGAAAAGAAATGTTTCATGCGCGCGAAATGAGCAGTAGGCGAACCCAATTAGTTTATAATAAATAAATATTTACTCTTCTTAGAGCATCTACACTTCGTTAGTTCCGCACAGCTTTTCCATGTATTCTGCTTCTGCTGCTACTTTATTGTTATTGCATTTTAAATTGTATTATCAGTAAACGATTTTTTTTTTGGATTGTGTTTTTTTTTTGGCTTTTAGTTCACCTCGACTTTGATATTGAAATTTTTGCCATCTAATTTTTCGACCATTTGTTTAAATTTCTGCTTTTTTTGTCACTTTTTTTTCGTGATAAGCTTCTTTGTTGTTTGCTACTATATAACTTGTATTTATTATTACTTTTATTTATTTTTATATTTCATTTGTTGCTGCTCGTATTTCTTCAAATTGTTTATGAGCCAAAAGCGTGAACACTTCATTTCGCAACTAGTTTTTGTTTTTTTTTTTTGTGAATACTTTTCTCGCACTTTAGTTTTAAGCAGCCCGATTTTAGTACGCCGCTAATCAAGTATATTAAATTAATTAAATTATTTAGTGCACACCCATTTTTTTTTTTACACATTTTTATATTTTATTATAATTTTCATTTTGTGAGTGCGTGACTTGTGCTGGGGCTGGGCACATGCAGCTTGCCTATGCCAATTCGGTCAGCGTGTTTCCAATAAAAAATTAGGTGTTAATTTATGGTAGCTTATACAACAATCTATTCGATATCTATAATTTTATTTATTTTTTGTCATTAGTTTTGTTTAATTAACACGACAACGCATTTGCGCTAATCATCCAGGGAACGCACACTGGTTCAATAATAAATAATCATACAAAGTATGTAAAATATTTTGCACAATCGACACGGAAATGTGTAAAAATACATTGTTGGGACTCGGGGCGCTTCCCAACAACTAACTTAATTTGCCATAAAAATATATTACTTTATATTCATATTGTTTTTATTCAATATCAACATTATTTGCCAGAAGTATGTTTTGAATTTTAATTGCTTTGCAATAAAGCGGACGATTTTGTAATATTTAATTTTTTGAAAATACTTTTATTTTTTTGGTTTTTTTTTCAGGAATCAAAGCAAATTGACAAAATAAGCTTAAAAAATATTGTAAAACTTTTGTTTTTTGTGAATTTTGTGAGCTGGAAAAGAGATAATAGAGTGGGATAGGGCATGCTCCCAAAAAGTACCCAAGCAGCATTGTCCGAATGGCAATAGACTGGAACACCCAAGCAAGCAGACGAGCAGAACGATCAAAAGCAACTTGAAGATGATTCTTCAAAAAATACAGTTCGTCGCGGGATAGCTCTAAGCAGACGGCACAGAACAGAGTCCAATGGAAGGCCTTCGTAGAACGAAAAAAAAGAAAACTAGTTAATCTTTCAAAGTCTGCTCAGAGTATTCTCATGTAATTGAGTTAGATCATTAAATGGAGAAGGTGTTGTCGATATAAATCAAGTAGATTTTAATCAATTAATAATCAATAATTGAAATGTTTAAAAATTATGCTTAAAATAGTCTTCACTAAAACGTTGAATCTTTTTTTTTTAATTCTTTGCTTTATTTATTAGATCTTCTTATTATGAGACTAACAATAAGTTTACAAATCTTCAAAATTTACTTAGCTAACTGTAGTCACTATTGCAACTGATATAAGTTTATAGGTCTCTAATATTTAACGTTGGGTTGGCATGTCAGTAAATGCAGCCGAGTTCGGCTAGATAGACGTGTTAAGTCCCTCGCAAGGATATTCGTATGTTCATGTTATTTGCTGCGATATTTTTCCATTTATTGTGTTATTTCATCTCTAAGCGGAATTATGAAAAAAACCTCTCTAGATGTTTTCATTACGAATATACCACGGTGAGTAGGTGATGATTCTCAGATCTTCGATTGGGCTCTTTGGATGGCTTTTATTCCGATATTACAAGCAATCCCACAACCATAAGTCCAGATCGGTTTCAAGACGGAGTTATAGAGTAAAACTTTGAATTTTAGTCTTAGGTGTATGAAATACAATGAATTTTTGCAAAATATTGTTTTTTTTTTGCTTAATGATTTAGCGGATTGAATCCCTCGGTTGGTAATTAAAAATTATTTTCTCATTTCATCTCTTATCAGAAATATAAATATATAAAAAGAGTATGCAGCGGCGCAAAAAATGAAGGTTTTGAAAAAATAGAGTTATTTCAACTTAATAATAATAATAATAATTTTTATACACTTAATATACAATAACAAACCTAGGTTGTAGTGAGTTAGTAATAGCTAGTAAATTAAATTGTTTTGGCATACTTTGCCTTTGCCTGCTTAAATAGTAATGAAAATTTAAATGTAAACTTAAAATATTTATAATGATAAGTAAAATAGGGAGAAAATTTTGCATAAAAAATATAAGTTCCTTCAACTTAGAAATACGGATTCACCACGTTAACGGGATAACGGTTCCACAGCGGGCACGACACAACTTTTACTCAACAAAAAGCGACATGCTCAGATCTGAAATCCATCAAAGCTCCAGCTCCCGTATCCACACATTAAAATAGGATTACGACTCGTAAAATACTGCGAGAAGTTGCTTTTTATACTTGAATGTGACTTCAACGAAAGCGACAGCGAAAATATTCAAGATTCATTCTCAAAGATTCATTGTCAAAGATTCATTCTCAAAGATGCACTGTAAATCTTACAGAGTAAGAGAGGGAGGGAGGGAGAAAAGAACAGTAGCTTGATTAATTAAATAACTTATGTAATGTAAATATATGAACGAGGGCCTACGCGCTTTGGCATTCGATCCCCATCGGTATGTTGTATTCCCTTTCTCCTAGTTTAGTTAATAAAAGTTTCGCGCGAACTAGAACAATCAAACCTATTATTGATCATCTGTAAGACGTTACCTATTTCAAACAAGTTTCACAACGTAAAAAATTTTACTCGACATGCGCTAATAACTAATTATTCCATTGCTTGGGTTATCAATCATCACGTTTACTTAATTCGAATTACGCTGTTTTTCAAGTTTGTCAAACAACCTTGTGACCTCTACACTTGATCTATATGCTAATTTTATATATAATATATTCTTTTTTGTTCTAGTCACTCTTATTGTTATTGTTGTTATTGCAGCTGTACGTTTATTGTTATTGTTGACGGGGTTGTCAGTATTCCGTTTTTATTTATATATATATTTTTTACGTCAAGCTAAGTGTATTTCATAAATCAGCGTGAAACTCGTGATAAAGATTTGCCTAACGAAGCACGCTGACTAAATACAAACAAAATGCACCTTAAAATATTTGTATTTTATAAACAAAGCCAACTGGAAATATAGATAAAGGCACTTAAACGCTGTATACCCTAAGGTGAGGGTCTATGCTGCACTTGGAAGTGAGTAAGCAAGAAGCATTGAAAGCAAAGTATAATATTTGCACATAGAGGGTATTCATAAGGGCTTGCAGCTGTTGCAAAGTTTTAAATGTTAAAAATGCAAGTTACTAAATAGAAATTAGTGTTGCAAATTTGTGACACATACAAAAAACATTTTTTACAGCATTTAAGGCAACTCTAATCAAATTAAAAGAAATTTTGCTAATCATAAAAGATTTTCTTAAAGTATGATGTGCTACTTTCAAACTATTCAACAATCTGAACACCCATTGCATAAATTATTATTGTTATCATTGCTTATTTGGTTTCGTGCTTTAAATTTTCCATTAATACTCAACACAAGTTACGCCTTTGCACTATTTTCGAACTATTTAACAGCGTGAATACCTTCTTTGATAAAAATACTAGATAGCAGTAAAAGCAAATGGTTGCTTAAACTTTTTGTGCTTTTTGCAGTTACTTTTATTAGTCAAATTGCCTTTATTTTTTTAAATTCGCTAAAACGATTATATCCGGCATCTGGCAACATCGGAACTTAAAGTATTTCGCGTGCTTCAGTGCATTGTTTCTTTTAGCAATTTATCTGCTATATATTTCAAATACGCTATCACTTATGACCCGAAAATTGCACAACTTCTGTTTTCCCAAAATTGGGAGCTCTTAAGGGTAGATAGCTCTTGGCCAATCCGTGTTTGTCTTAGATAGCAGCCTGGTCGTGTCTGAGCTACTGAATGAAACCAACGCCTGTTACTATTACTCTTTCTCTCATTTTATTTTTGATTTTGAGACTTTATTTCGCTTTAGAATCTCGTGTATTCTAGTTCGTTGAGCTGACGTCTATTATTAGATTTCTTTTAGTTTTATTTAGCAATTCTCCAATGCTTAAGCCCCGTCATAAGGCAACGCATCAGCTTTGGTGGAATCCTTTCTTTTTTTTTTGAAATCTCGCACACATTAGCCCAGTAATAAGTTGTAAAGCAAGTTGGCAGCACCTAAGTCATATGTATTTTGGAATATCGTGTCTGAGCTGCAGGGTATAGCTAACTCTTAGTATTTTTGATTTTGTAACTTAAGTTGACATTGAGCTGTCGACTTTTATTGGCATTTTAGTTTTTTCTATCTTTTCCTCCAGCCCCCTCATAATTTTTGGGTATCATCTTTGGCGGTAGTCTTTATTTTTTGAATCTCACACTTGTAGGTCCAGTCAAAACTTATAGAGCAAGCTGATATTTACCATCACCAAAGCCAAACTCTTTTTTTTTTGGGATGTCTTTAGTTGGAGCCACGCGTCACGTAGTAGATGGAAGCTATAAATGCCTTACGTGACGTATTACTGATTATTGAAATCTAATCTTGATGTGCATAGATGACAACGTCCTATAAAAGTGAACCCAAATGTGATATGTTGTAACATATAGGTTAGGCATTCTTACTGCTGAGGTAATATAGCACTGCCTGAAGAATTACAAACAATATTTAATCAACGGACTTAAAAAACTTTAAAAACTTTCAAATAGTATGCCTATGTCATACTTCCAAAAGAAGGTATATTATCTACTTGCAAGAAAAGACTTAAGCAATGAATACCTGAGCTCTATTTGCATCTAAAGACAAAATTTTTAATTTGAGCTCTGAATCTTCTGCTCTCGAAGGAGCCCTAATAATCATTTTAGAAGTCTGTGCTTAATATGGGAAGATAGTGTGTCTCTAATGTTATTGGAAGCAGGTTCTTAATATTACACGAAAGTATCACTTTTTTTAATATTTTCCCAAGTTTCTAGAGGGAACACTGTAACCCAACAAGCAAATTATAAATATAAATAAATTTCTTCCCCTTTTTTATGGGTAATCATAGGAAAATCTCTATTAATAGCAATTTTAAAAGAACAGGGACCTGTACTCTTAAATTAATACAGTTTTTCCTAGGTAAATAGCGTCTATTTGCTAGCCATGCACTCAACTGCTAGACAAATGCCCCGATGCTGCTGGGTGGCTGATTTCTGCGTTTCTGCTGCAAATTGTCGGTTGAAGATTAGAGTCCAAAGCTGTTCTTGTGATGTCATCTTGAGGCTTACGCAGCATGTGTCCGATCGATAACGACCTTTAACATCAAAAAAGGATCACACAAAGCAATTCGTCTAGAAGCACATTTGATACTTACACTCATCAAGTATTAACTTCTAAAAAGAGGTTCTCAAGTTCTCTGTACATGATCTTCAGCTTCGTAGACTCTCCTCAAAGTTAGTTAAATATTTCTACTTTTTCAATGCTTAAAAATATCCTTAGTTATTGCTCGGTCAATCTTTTTTAAAAACAAATGCAATCGTTGAATTGAATACCCTTGATAATTAAAATTATGTTTTCGGTGAAAAATTGTTTGAGTTATTGGTTGGTCAGTTAATCTTTTCAAAACAATTCTGAGAAGTCAAAAAGGTACTCCGGTCAAGTTCTACTTTATGCGAAACATTGAGTAACCAAAATATTTGGAATTTTCCATTACTCATAAATTTTTCGATTTATGGATCGGTTTTTCAAAATACAAGCAATCATTAAGCGGAAACAGATTACGCCAGTGCAGTTCGATTAATATATTTCAATTTCGATTTAAAACTCTCCCAGTGCTTATACCAACTACTTATCAATATTTCAAAATATTATCAATCATCAAAAGGTAACATAGTACGCCAGCGAAGTTCCACTTAAGGCGAATCATATTATAACCTTAGTCTTTCTAATTCAAATTCATCGCTCAAAAATGTTTCGAGCTATTGGTCAGTCAGTCAATCTGTCCGAACGTTAGCACTCAGAATATGGCAACAGAGTAAGCCATTATTATATTCCACTTTCCAACTTAAACTCGTCCTGTACCTTTGCAGAATGCATTACCCTAGCAGAGGTCGATAAAGTATAACCCGTAGTACTTAAGGCTGGAACTTTCCTTGGTTATTGGTCGGTCAGTCAATCTAAAAAAGTATTCCAGGAAAGTTCCATTGTTATTTTTCAATTTCCAAATTAAACTCGTCTTGTACCTTTGAAGAATGCAATATCCTAGCATAGATCATGAGTACAAGCCGTAGTAATTAAGCCGTAAGCACTCCGTAGTTAAGTGGCACATTTCTTCATCGAGGAACCATAGACCTATATATATATTCCTAGTTGAATTTATTGGTTCGCCCATACCTCTCAAACTAAAGCTGAATTGGAGAAAATTGAAACAATTTCGTCTCATTGCCATTAAATAATCAACCAATTTCTGCCCCTAAATACCTCTGAATACCCCTAATATGAAATATTCGTCATTGCTCAAAAAGTTTGCGCCATTTATTTACTCGAGTTTGCTCAAGTTTATATTATTTGTTGACTTTTTTGTATTACTTACAGCAATTTGTTGTCTTTTTTTGTTTACAACTTTTTTTTTCGTGCCGCTTGATTGCATTTTGTTTTTTATTTTTAATTTTTCCATGGAAATTCAAAACGGCCCACGTAACATAATTTTGATATGCGGCTTAACGAGAACACGTGACCGTAACGAATAAAATAAAATTTGTTGAAGAAATACAAAAATAAAATAAAGCAAAAATTTCAAACGACAAAAGAAATTGACGTTGATGTTTATTTAACTTGTCAGGTTTTTTTTTTTGTTTTTTTTTGCTTTCGATTGGACTCTTCTTGATAAGTCTTACACGTTCCGGTTCATGTGTGTTTTTCTTGTCGTTTGTGTGGGCTTGCGGGTTTGTCGAGTGAGTAACTTGAGACTGTTGAAATTTTTATGATTATTACCTTGCACGTGCGTTGTACGAAAAAAATAATATAAAAAAAATTATCTTTGCCGCATGTAACTCTGGTCGTATACGTAACAAATGAAATAGACCAACAGCAAATAATTGCCTTAAGGCCCCCTTGCCATACAAGCCCCATACAAAGGTTAGTGGAATTTTATGCGCTATAAATAATTTTTGTAAAAGGCTTTGTCACGAGCTGGCGACTTGTAGCCAAAAGAAAAAAATATTCAATACTTTTTTTTTCAATTTGAGGGTATTATGGATAATATTTAAAGTTTGTCCGTAACTGATTCAAAGGTATGAAATATGTAAAAGATTTTTAATGGATCAAAGCAACGAGCGGCGGGATATATCATTTTTTTTAAGGTAAAAATGATTCATTTCAGCGTGTTTTTTTGGTATGAACGGTTCCATGATATAAATTGTCTTGAAATAAAGCTTCCAACGCGGTATGACTTAGTCGATCTTCTTCTAACTTCTATCAAAAGTTATAAAAATTGCCCAATACTTTAACGTTAAATGTCCTGTAGCTTTGCACACGGATGTAGAGAAAAAGTGAAATATATTATATTTAAAATAATAATTTGAAACAAAATGAATGTTTAAGCAAAATGTAGATTTTCTTAAAAATAAATAATCCTATTATTTCAAAAAAATATCTTGGGCTCAATAAATTTACTTTAAGATAGTAAAAAATTTTTATTTATAAAAAATAACGATTTCGTTGCGTTAATTTCGATGTTAAAGACATTGTCGGATCTCTTTGATTCGATTGCCCATGAGCTACAGATTGCACGCAACATCGTTTGGAACCATTTGAATAAGCTTGGATACGAAGAGAAGCTCGATGTATGAGTGCCACAAAAGATATCGCAAAAAAAAGCTCATGAACCGCCTTTCCATCTGCGAATCACTGCTGAATCCCAACAAAACCGATCCATTTTTGAAGGAGTTGGTGAATGGTGATGATAATGGATTACTTATGACAACGTCAAGCGAAAACGATCGTTCCTGCATTGCGATAAGGCGGCGGAAGCGATGGCCAAGCCAGCATTAGTGGCCAGGAAGGTCTTGCAGTGATTTTGATGGAATTGGGAGGAATTTATTCACTATGAATTGCTCCTATACGGCAAAACTCTTAACTCGGTCAACAATTCAACCGGCTGAAGCAAGCAATCGCCCATAAGCAGCCAACTTTGGCCAATTGTCTTCCATTAGGAACTAGAAGTTTCGGGAGCTTAGTTGGGAGGTTCTACAATTCTACAATTCTGCTTCTACAACTTTGCTTTTGAAAAATTCGCTTCGAAAGAGGTTTGAGAAAATCGACTGCATCCATGGGAACGTGGAGTTCCATCAGGAAGGCATAATAATAATTTCCCCAAAAACAGCAACCAATTAACGATAAAAACGGCGCATACATGACCTATAACGGCCTTAAATTTTATGCTAAAAAAATGGATTTTTTCACCACACCCATGGGAATTCTTTTTCAAAAGTATCTAGAGCCCATCTCATTTTAGATGCACCAAGTAAATAGTAAGAGAACCGCCAACCTTCAAGTTATGGTCAATAATCGAGAACAAGCTTTTTGAGACACGAAGTAAACTTTTTGAGCGCCTTATTCAGGTTGTACGTTCTTGAATCAGACCGGATATATCTAGATTTCTCAGCAACCATCATAAGTGTCTCAAAAAATCGAACTTATAAAGACATTAAAGTGCCAATGAAATTAATTAGCCTTCGCCATACTTCTCAAAAAAAAAAACTTTATAAAAACAAATCACGAATTATACTTTGGACGATGTGCATTAAGTGCATTATCTGTGGGAATAGCGTTTGCCTTTTCCCACTTAGAAGAGTTCAGCTAACTTTGCTCGTTAAGCATTTCCGACGTTGTTTTATTTTGTATTTTCTATTATTTAATCTCAGAATTGTTCTCCGCATTTGCGTATGACTCTAGCATGTGATCTGTTGTTGAATTTTCTTTCTATTTTATATATATATTTTTTTTTTCTGCCAAAACACACGTGCTTGGGATACGTCAAATGCAGCTGCTTTTCCAGCCTGCGACTGCATTATATAGTCTTATAGAGTGTGTTGGTTTTTTATTTTATAAAATGCTTGAGTGTGAAATATGCAAACAGCAGCAGTAGCAGCAAAAAACAAGTGCTTGCAGTTTAGCAGTGGCGTAGGCAGCTAAAGTGGGAGGGTTTCAAACCTACTCATAATATTTTGTGATTGGAATCTGTTAAATTTGTAGTTCTATTTTTTCAGATTGCTGCGAAAAGCCATAGCAGTTATTATATTAAAATAGCAGAGTATTGCTTGTAGTGATCCGCTTTATTAAAATGCGAAGACGGACGGTCTCACGGACATGAGTTTAACAACTTCTCTAGTCAACCTGATCTTTCCTAAGGTAACTTTTGAAAGCTCCTTGACTTTTCCTTCTGGGTGTTATATACATTTTCTGTTTATACTTAATACCTTTGTACAGCGCATAAATGGAGTAACTTTTGTATTTTTAACAACTAGAAGCAAGTTTTAAGAGTTGTTTAGCTGTTGGAAAATCTAGAAAGTTTTTGCGAACGTATCAAGAAATTTTAGAAATATTGAAAAATTCTTGTGTTTTTTCTGCTTACAGTATGAAAAACATATAAAATTGTTGGAAATCGCATATTTTACTTGAGAAAAATTATAAGGGTTTAAAAATAATTTGCCAGACAATTAGTTTTGGTATTATATAGTAGAGAGTATAGGGTTTAGAGAGTTTAGGGTTTTACTCATCAAGCTTCTTAAGGTTCATATTCGCATTTTTGACAAATATTTGAATATTCTCTACTATACAGGTAAGCTCTTTTAAGGCTTATTAGTTACTTTTTAATCTATAATCTCAGGCAATGTATCATAGAAAAATGTTGGTAGAAAAAGCGAAATAAAGTCTTAAGAAAATACTGCTTCGATAATTGCCTGAGTAACATTAGAAAAATCATCCTTGCAGACTTAACTACGAAATCCGCTTGTATTCCATAGTAAGAGCTCGAGCCTTTGTTATGGAATGCATATTTTTGATCAACAATGTTTGCGTTAACCCAAAAATTTGGAAAGCATACCAACATTCAACTCTAGGCACAGGGAGTTCGACTAACGTTAGTTTTACATTCTCTGAATATTGAAATGACTTTCCATTCGCTACTATCTGCAGGATTGGTTTCTCAACAAGCTGGAATTCGAGAAAAACAGACATCCTTAAAATAATAGTAGGTTTTGGGTAGATAAACGTTACATAATCTAGAAAGGCGTTTAAGAAAAAAATAGAGTTCCTGAATGTTAATAAAGCGAATGGGACTACTACTTGTATAATGTGTATCAGCATTTCGAGAAGAATAAAGGTCTTTAAAATAGTTTTTTTTTTTTCCTTATTATTCCGCTTGGGAACTTAGGGCCTCTACAAGAGCCTTCCATCGAACCGTATTTTGGGCCGTCTGTTTAGCTCTGTCCCATGTTGTGTTCGCCTGGGTCAGTTCTTTGGGTCCAGGTCGCCTTGGGTCTGCCGATCCGTCTACTGCCTTGCGGATGCCAGCTATCGCTATCTGCAGTTTCTCCAGTTCTTCCTCGAACTGTGCTAATCTGGATAGTTCCTTAAGGGTTCTAACGTTCCATTGTCCTATTCATGTCCGTTTTGAAAATTCCTTGGACGTCATCGAGTTTGGGGAGCCGTTTATGTTTAATTCTCTTATGTTGGTTTCTGTAATCTGTTGAGTTTTTCGATCGAACTGGTGATTGGCCAGATGCGAATTTAAAATAGTTCCCAGAACTAAAATAGAATTTCAGAACTATATCGAACCTCGGTGGAAATTTTGCGTGCAAGTAGGGATGGTTGGGTCACACCCTACACAAAAAAAATACAGAAGTGGAATCCTCGAGGCTCCAGAAGATAGAGGCAGACCAAAAGTGATCTGGCGCAGGACAATGGCGGCAGAAGGCCAAAAATCAATGAGCTCCCTGCAATAGCAAGAAATAGGGACAATCGAAAGACGTTTACCAGAGTAAACTGTGATTAGACAATGTTTTTCATTTTTTAAGAAAACGATATAAGCTTGCTAGGACGTTTGGTATATTGGAAAACGTTACCGAGATTAAACGGCTGAAACCATGTATACTATTTTTATGGAAATTTTGAAAAAGTAGAGCATTTTTACAAATCGCACTTTCTACAAGAATTGTGGAACCGCAATAAGTGTTGGATACACCAGAATTTATTTTCCAGTTTGCTTATAGACATTGCTTCAGCAGTGATTGCCTGCCTGCGTGACTGCAGCTTTTTGTTTTTTAAGGAAACTGCACGTTTTGATAATGCAAGATTAAAGTACCTGTGGCGTATACGCAATATGCCTGAAAACGCGTATACGCCTTAGGTGCCTGCTTTAGCCGCTTAATTGTAAAAATTGATATTAAAATTTTCGTAGACTTATTTTGCAGCACCCACACCCCACTGCTTACGTCACTGCAGCTTATGCAAGCGGACTTTGCAATTTGTAGCTCACTCCCTCTGCATCTCTCTATTGCACTTATGGCACGTTTGTGTCTGTCATTAGCCAAGCGTGCATTATGCAAGTATTTCTTATTATTATTGTTGTTGTTGCTGTTGTTCTGTTTAAGTCGCTAGTTGTTGTTGCTGTTGTTGTAGTTGTTGGCGTTTTATGACCCAGCCTGTTGCTCTTTGGCTGGCCTTTAAGCTTTGTTAAAAATAGCGTGACCCATTGAATAGCGCACATACAAGCAAAGCCAAACAACGCACCGAGAGGCGTTTAAATTTAATTAAATTGCTGGAAAGAAGAATAACGAAATAATATATAATAAAACATAAACAAAAAAAATAATGCTAAGCTGATAGCCAGCCCCACACCATCCGACATCCACTCACGCAGTCCAACACATAACACTCACTCATTTGTTCAACACGTGACCAACAACAAACTCACGCGCGCCTATGTGTGAGCTGTTCGTGAGTGTGGCAGTGTGTGTGCGAGTATGTGTGTGTGTGTGAGTGTATATGGAACGACTGACACGCTCGCCTCGCGTGAGATATTACGTCATGCGTCATGAATTTTTGCGCTGGCTGCTTTTGGTTTTAGCTAGTAGTGCTCGGCTCTCCACAACGTGTCTTGTTTGCTAAGTGAGAGCGAGCTGACGAATGTGCGTCTTTTTTGTTGTGCTGTTGTGTTGTTGTGATACCCGTTAATTATAGAGCAAAGCGGGTATGTTGAATTGTTGCAAAAGTATGTAACTCGTACACTCGGAAAAAGGTGCGCATATTCTGGGTTCCCAGCCACCAGGGCATCGATGGCAACGAAATGGCAGACAGGCTAGCTAAGGAGGGAGCACAATCGACACAATCGACTGTTGAGGATTTGAGAATCTCTCTAAGAACACAAAACCGCAGATCAAAGGAGAGCGCAGCAGTTGCATCTGATCGAAGGTGACGCAACACAACAAACTGCAAAATAGCTCGCACCATGCTAGCCCAGTACATCATAAGTCTCCCAAGGAGAGACTGCAGATTGATGATGGGCATACTCACGGGCCACTGCCTGACCGCAGCTCATGCTAAAAAGCTAGGCATCATTGCTAGTGATGCATGCAGGAAATGCATGGAACCAGATGTAAAGGAAACTCTGGAACATTTTATATGTCACTGTCCTGCACTCTACACCCTTAGAAACAAATACCTCGAAAAACCCTGGATTGCCTCTCTGCAAGAGGCAGCTGATAGGGCACCTCATAGGCTGCTTGCATTTGCCAAGCACACTCGCTTAACGGACGACCAACGTGCCTAGGGCACCAGTGGAACCCCACCCGGTAACACTAAGGATCATTCTAATCTATGTGAGACCCTTTCGGGGGCCGGCCGGACTAACCTAACCTAATCTATGTAACTAGTAGTGGTTCTTTGTAGATTATAAAATTGGAGAATGAATGTTTTGAAAATGCCTAAAACTGCGATAAAACACTTTGATACAAGGGCTGCCTTTTATGTTTCGGGATTGGGCTATACACTCACCGCTTGCGATGGTCAGTTATAGCTATCTTATTGTACATTTAACTAGTTATATTAAAACAAATATCTGCAAAAAAAAGGGTATTCCTGAACGCAGGTTTTGCGAATGTATTCCAAACTTAACTTTAAGCATATTGTACCGAAAGTATTCACGTTTTGCTGTTGAGCTCGGGTTTTGAAACATTTGCTATTGCTGTAAATAAGAATTTAATTAATTAAAGATGATACATGTGTAAGTTACACAAGTATTTTACTTACTAAAGTATCTAAATTTATTTTGCTAAAGTTGATTTACTAAAATATAAGACCAAGTCCTACAAAATACATCTAACATATTAATTTTTATGCGAATTTTCAAGTCTGAAATTAAGTATGCTTTATTAACAGAGATCCGTGTGTTTAATATTGTTGTTTCATGAACTACATTTGGCACTTTACAATATCAAAGCCATTGCAAATGTATAATCATACAGACTGCTGCATCATGTAGCCGACAATACGGAAATCCGTCGATTTCGCAACCATTAAAAAACTGAACGCATGCTGGCATCTGTTGCGTCTTTGCGCCGTGTCGCAACGCTGCAACACAAACGTGAATACCCCAAGTTTAAAACAATTATTATTTAAGATTAATTTAACTTATTTTTATTTAAATAACATTTAACGTTTGTTTCATAAATTCTATAAGAATACAGTACTCTAAGAAGTATGAACTTAAAAAGCGATGTAAACTAAAGCCAAACTCGGCAGTCATTTGAACGTTATTTTTTCTTAGATATAAATCAGTAATTTTGTATTTATGTCCTACTTTGTGTAATAATAATAAACCAGCAGATGACCGAAATCAAAGGTTGAAAATGTCTTAGGATGTCAGATGAAGACATCGCCAAAAGATCTTTCCAAGTGAATCCGCAAGGTACCCGGCGCCGATGACGCCCTCGACAGACCTGGATGAAAACGGTGCTTGCAGAAAGACAGGGAAGAGCGTCATAGAATTAATTGCGTTGTATCGCCCATGAAACAAGGCGCTGGAAGGAGTTTGTGTCCGCCCTAAGCTCCACACAGGAGCGTCAAATTTAACTTTATTATTTTTTTACTTTGTTGTTGACAAGGAAAAAAAATAAATCAGATCACCCAGTCTTTTTGGCCATATTGCAATATTTTGTTACATACATTTTAAGCAAAAGTGACAAATAACTTAATATTAACGATTCTTTCACAAAATTTTTTATTAATGTAAAAAGTATAGCACAATAAATTTCAGTTGTGATGCCCATGCACAAAAACTCAAACCAAATTAACTATTAACTATTAGATGAAGATTAAAAAATGAGGAAAGAAAAGCGAATGTGACATAAAATAAATTAAGCATTTATGTTAATCCGCTGAACGCAAGTCTAAGGTTTCAAGCTTTGCCGTATACTTTATATTTGTATTTAACTACTGAGTAACTACAAATTTAGATTATTATTCATATTGTTCACTTAAAGCAAAAAATATTTATTATATGTTTCAAACAACTCTGGAAAAATACGTTAAGTTAGAGTATTTCAAAGTCGTCACATTGTTGTGTACGTACCACACTGCGTATGATTTTTCGATTAATAATACGCACTCACACATACACACGTACATACATAAATTAGCACGCACACTAACACAGTGACTATTGCGCGCTGTAATAAAAACAAGATGTCGGCCAGTTGCTCTGTCTCTGACTCTGACTTTTTGTTGTTGCCAAGCGACGTGTTGTTTGTATAGCGTTCGGCAGCAGCGTCCAATGTAACAACAACAACAAAAACACCAATCCAAAGACAAAAACAATAACAACAACAACAACTGTGCGGAGGCAATGGCGGCGACGGCGCTTTGGAATTTGTCACGTTCACGTGTTTTATTATGTGCCGTGTAGCTCGGTTGGATTTGTTTGCGCTTAACTTACCTTGAGTTGTGTGTTTTGTTTTTTATTTTTTGACGTAGCCGTCGACGACGTCACCTTTGTGGCAGTTTTAAGTTGCCTTTTGAAACAAAAATACATATATACAACAAATACTTAAATAGTGAAAAGAGCACGCAATGCACGCCCAGTTGACCGCAATCGAGCTATCTAAGAGTTTTGCACCGAAGACAAATTTACCATTTTTAAACTAATAAAAAATGGCAATTTAAATTTGCTTTAATAAAATGTTGTTTCATAGCAGCCGCAGTTGATCGTTTTGCTAATCGCGCATGTTATCGATATTGTACGGCGACCAAGTAGATTAATTAAAATATCGTTGATCGTTGCGTGCGTGCTTTTTTTGTACAAGTGATTGGCAACGCTGCTGCATTTCGTCATTTTGTCGTCAATAAAAATATCATCATAATAATTTATGTATAATTCACATATGGCAGCAATATGTATTTATGAGTATAACAAAAACAACTTCTTCTAGCTAACTAAATGTTTATTAATATAATTCACACGCAAATAATTTATACAATAATAGCAATAACAACTGCGGCAAATTGAGCGACAAACAAACATACAATAGGTGTATGTGTAAGTGCATGTATAATACATGTGCACGCATGTTTACTTGTTGTTACACACTACAGCGCACTTCAATAGGAACGTTGCTTGAATAGTATTTACTTTATGATGGCTTGAGTTCAGCATTGCTTGCTTTTTTTTATTAAGTAGCGTGTGCCAGAAATATTATTTTATTTTTTTCAACTTGAGGCTTTGCAAACATGAGCACTGTCCAAATATTCAAAATACTGCCCGTTTTTATCACTACTATCGTCATTTACGTTGCTTTAGGATTCTTCCCTTGAAGATGGAAGATGTTTATGATCAAAAGATCGTCATTCGACATCTGTCGGTTTTAAGTCATATGGAAGCCAGTGTCCTTGCTTTGAGGCGTTTTGACAGTGAGTTCTTTAAGTAAACTACCCAAACTTAGCTAAAGGCGTCTAGTAATTTTGCTTTTTTATTACTGCTACCGACACACAGTTTCAGCCAGATATACATACTTCGTTTTAAATTGTAATTCAAATATATTTATAATGTAGCTATCGAACTTAATTTTCAGGTACCTCCCTTAATTTCATTCGAATCATTTATAAAAAGGAAATTTCTTATTCCGACCGACACATGACCATGGCTGGACCCTTTACATTCTTGTGCAACACAATATTTAGATTTTGTTTATTTATGAAATGCAATTTGACTTCCAGCGCACAATTATTAAGCTTTTATACCAACAATAACTTGATTTCAAATTTTATCACGACAATGATTCATTGACATTGTCGTCGACACAACAACTCAGAGCCCTGATCGAAGGAACGCTATAGAAAATTTGTAGGTCCCATTAAAGAAAAAAGTTGCAAAAAGGACAACAAATAACCGAGCCGCACTGAAAGCTTCCCTTGACTAAGTTCATCTCTCTAAGGGGCGCAGCATGGGATATATCTATTAATAGCTGTTCGAAAAGAACACATAGAATATTAAATTTTACTCATATTATTATTATTTGTTATAAAATTTAAGTCTAAGGAAACTTAAGTATTTGTAAAAACGCTTTCTTGACAGTGGCAAAGCTATACAATCTAAAATTTAGTTGTTTTTCTCGTTATTTGTATATATTTTTTGTGTCATTATTTTGTTACATATTCGCATAAAATATATAAGAAATTAAATATAATAAAAATCATTAATTTTAACAAAAGGCCTTTATGTACATATTGAACGTCAAGAAATACAATCATACAATTAATAAACAAAAAAAAAACTATTTTTGAAATGTATTTTTGATTTTTTTATCACACACAAGTAGCTCAACGTATGAGAACATATTTAGGAAAGGCAAAAAATACACCTTATTGCCTTTTTATTATGACTTTAAATGCAACATATTACATAGGATCAGCCAGGCACAATATGTTGGTTGAAAGAGATACGAACCATGTGTCGTTAGAATGGTCAAACAATTTGAGTTGTACCACAACCATAATGTATCTATTCCGTTGCACGCTAGTGTGCACAATTGTATGAACCTTCATACATTCAAATAGGCTCCTGAATTAAGACGAACTAAAGTGAACTCTCACACACTCACATACACACACACACACATATGCAAACGTCAACAAAGAATGCACAGTGGCACTTAAGCTATTTGATCAATTTTGCCCCAATGGTGCCAAGTGTTGCAAACCATGTGAGTGTGTGCTAAAAATATCACTAAGCAATGTTGCAAATAATGACAGTATAGAAAATTTTAAAAATAAAACTGCAAACTTAAAAGTAATAATTGAATTAAAGTTTATTATATTTTCAACATGTTTTGTTGCTTTTCAATTGTTGCGCACAAACCTGCTGGCCACTGTAGGCGGCAGCAGCAACAACAATCAGCCGGACGCCGACTGACTATCGGTTCGTGCGTGCATTCGTGTTTTGTGCGCTCTCACACACATATACGCGCGCTCTCTGGTTTACGCTCTCGCCGCACATATTCGCCGCACTGCTGGCAACGTCATGACAAAGTCAGCAATTTTTTTTTTCTGGTCTCGTGTTGTGTTTTTTGTAATTTTAGCAATTCGTCGTGTATTTTTCATTCAATCTTTTTCAAGCTTTGGTGGCGTACGGACGGTTAAACGGATAGTATCTGCGACAGCAACAACAATAACGACGACGACGGCGTTTTGTGTTTAACAAATAAAACTACAACAAGAAATATTTTTATAAATACATATACACAGCGTTCATACACGCACGCAGCAACACGGCGCACGCTGGTAAAATTCCACTGTGAAATAAAGGAAGTTGTGTATTAATAAAACAAATAAAATAAATTAAAGCGAAATTCGGAACGCATAACGTAGTGTTTTTTCGTAGTACACAAAGTGAGCAAAACGTGTTAATGCAAATCAAAAAAAAAGTCTGCGCTGTTCCAATCCAAAAATCACGTTTTTCAGCCTTTATATGTTATTTTTTTGTATTGTTGTTGTTGCTACGTGGTGTGCGAGTGAGAAGGCGAGTTTGTGCGTGAGTGTGTAAAGAAATTTCAAGGTTTTTGCGTGGGCAAAAGTCAAAACGGGCGGTGTCCCAGCATAAAAAGTGAAAAAAAGTAACAACAAAAAATTAAGTAAAGTGGCAAGTGCAACATAACACGCACACACACAGCAGCACACGTACACACACACACACACACACACACATTTTAACGTTTACCAACACACACGGCCGACAATTGTATGCGCTTATCAGCCAGCAGCAGCACCAGCAGCATAATAAAAAGCTTATCAGCAAGTTACTCGTGTCTTAAACAAAATGTTTTGCTAAATTTAAACAAAAAAGCATACGTGATAATCTTGTACCTAACATAATTATAATTATAAATATAAATCCAAAGCCAACAAGTTTTAATTGTTGCAATGAAAGTGAACCCACCTGCAAAATAAGCCACCCACCAAAAGAAAAGGAAAAAAAAAACATATATTCCAATTCGCTTTGTGAACTCGCCGTCGCCGCCAAACGTCGTCACCAGTATTGCCGTCATCGACGACAACCTGTTTGCTTGTCTATCATAATTTCGTGTGTTTTTTTCGCTCGGTTTCGGTTTTTGGCCGGCATTTTTATCTTGACTTTTTCTGCATTGACGTAAAAAGCAACATCTTTCACCATTCCACCGCAACTGCAGCCAACTTTGACGCCGACGACGACGACTGCGACGCTACAACAACACGCACATTTAACAGCCGCCATTTTGCCTAGGGTTGTCGCCGCCGCCGCCGCTGTCAATAACTGTCGCCACAATATGGAGCCTTATTGGAGCGAGGCAAACGGACATGCCGCACATCCGGTCAAGTACGAGAGGTAGGTATACACAAAGACTAAATATTGAAAAATTAAAAAAAAAAAAACACCCACGCAATACACTTTTACCTTTTCAGTAGCTTTTTAATTAAGTTTAGTTTTTAATTAGTTTTGTTTTTAAGTCAAAGTCGGCGCTGGATATAACGTTTTTTTTAAGCTAAACCTGGTTTGTGTGTTTTTATGGCTTAAGTTTATTTTATTTTTTTTTTGTTTTGTGAGCGATTTTAAAAATTTGGCGCTTTTTGGTATTATGCGTATTTTAAAACCAAAAAATTATGGGTTATAATCAAATTAATGCGCACCATTTAAAAAATTTAACAGCAACTATCTAGATAGTCATGCATGGAATATTAAAATCAACAGAAAAATAAATATATTTTCTTAAATTATAACAACAGTTTCGAAAAATCTTGTCTAATACAATCAAGTGTATGCTGGAAGTCTGGTAAATTATTATTATTTTTTTAATATATTGCTTTTTAAAGCGAGATAACTTTTTAGTTGAAAAAAATTTAATTAAGATTACACAGCTGGTTGCTGTTCAAAATATTTTCTAGTTACATCAGATTGCATAGAGAGCAGCTTAGTTAGGTCTGTCAAGTTTGAACATTTTACAAAAGGTGCTAAAATATTTGTGCTCCCATAAACCAGCTGGTTTACAATACAGATTGTGCTGAATTTTAATTAAGAATAGCTAATTTAGCATTACTACGTTGTGTAGATTATGCACTATATTTAAGTTGTTTCGGAATTTAAAATAAATTCTTGCCAGTCAATAAACAAAACCTGTCACAAAGGGCTCAAAATGCCTTGAGCAAATATTTCACAGTATACAGATAGAATTTTAAATTTGAAAATTTTGAGAAAAATTAAAAATTATATAAATGTTGAATTCCAAGTACTGTAAACCGAATGAATCTATATTTTTACTATATTATTATTTTTATAAATAACAAATTTCGAATTTTGTATGCCAATTCAGTGATTCAACTAACTTTGTTTATTTTGCAATTGAGAAAAAATATTACTAACCTTCCTCAATTTTTTGTATATAAATATTTTCAACACAAGCTGGTTAGAATTTAGATCGATCCTGAGAGCAATTGACTTTATTGTGCAATTATATGTTTTTAAAATTAGCGGAGAATACGTTTAATTATAATTAAGCTTAAAAAAATAATAATAACAGCTTCAAAATAGACAGACAGCAACTTTGGAAGAAGCGACAACTCTATAAATGAGCGCATACAGTTATTGTGTAGCGGCAGAGCTGGGAAGTACGTCATCGATAGTTAGTTGCGAAATAAGCACCTAATTATCGATAAGTTAAATGTAAAGCTTGGGAGCGATGCGATAGATGTGACTTCGCTTTTGAAGTTAATTTATCCAATAAATATTAAATTTTAATGAATTATTTTTTGTTGAAATAAAGTACTTCAAATTAAAGCTGTTTGCAGTGGCAGAATAGAGTCATAGTTACTAATTACCGCATTATTACAGCTGTTAAAAATTTCAAAGCTGACTGCAAAAGTTAAGTGAGTTAAAGAATCTGCTACTGCAACTAGTACCTTTGCACCCAAATCAATGCCTATAATTAAATACACAAGGCCGTTTGCAACACTTACTAAATGCGTTTCTCAGCTACTATTTACGTTTGTAGCTTGATAACTCAGCCATTGTCTTAATGATATAGATTGTTGTTATCGATATCAATGCAAAGTAAGCTAAAACCAGCCACTTATTTGAAATTCCCTATAATTCCTACAACGGAAATGGCTACTTTTACAACTCGAAACAAACGTGTACCTATAATTAACCCCACAATGCTGCTTAAGTGCTTGTAAAGTGCTTCGTTTATATTTTTAGCACTTGAGCTCTCCCATACAACTTGTATGTCGGTTGCTATCGAAAATTTTGCAAGAAAACAAGAAACAAAAAACAACAAAAAAAAAAACCGAACTTATGAAAAATTTGTATACACATGAGTGCTACGGGAAAAAACGTGGGCTAAAGTCGTCTGATGTCGTGGCGTTATTTTTAGCCACATTTTAAAACATTTTATTTAT
This sequence comes from Chymomyza procnemis, assembly GCA_035046065.1. NCBI lineage: Eukaryota > Metazoa > Arthropoda > Insecta > Diptera > Drosophilidae > Chymomyza > Chymomyza procnemis. The sequence goes on from JAWNOJ010000026.1 coordinate 6,222,017, forward strand.
TTATGCAAACATTTTGCAAAACCAAAACAAAAAAAAAATAAAATAAAATAACAATGCTTGAAGACGACGTAAACGTGATGTTAAGTTTTTATATTTATTTTAATTTTTTTTTTTCTTCTTTCTTGTTTTGAAATCCACACAAATTGAACTTGAATTTCGTTGGCAAAACGCGATGTGAAATTTTTGTTATAAATAAATAAACAGCGCAGTTGATTGGGGATTTTGGCTGATTGTATTTTTTTTCGATAATTTTACAAAAAACAAGCTCTATGGGCACTAAATGCCAACGACTATGTACCAAGCGGCCAAGTCGACTTATAAATAGGCAAAAAAAAAATATATGCCTAAAGTTGGTCAGGTTTGTTTGAGTTTTTGTTATGGGGTCTGTGGACATGCGCGTCATTTGACCAATACATGGAGCACCCACAAAAAAAAAAAAATAAATATGCGGCACGTGTGTGCCGGCAGATACATATATACATATGTTTGTGAGTGTGAATTCGTGTCCTTTTGAAGGTCATTGAATTTTGTGTTGATTATTATTAAATTTAAGTTGTTTTTGTTTTTTTTTCTTCTCACTACTGCTTGGAATATATCTATTTTTATGGCAATTTAATAAACAGGCTAGCGCACAAGTTTGAATACGAGTAGCGGCCGCTTTTAAATGGATTTCTATAAATAAAGCTCTAACGTCAATTTCTAATCAAATATGCAACGACATATAAGCATATAAGGTATATACTATATGTGTTGACCACTTAAACGTAGCCAATGGCAAGTGCTTTTGTGCCATTTTATACGATAGCATTTTGTTGCCTCTTAAACAATACGACGATACACGTTGTTTCCATTCAGCAAAGGGTATATGTTATGAAGGTAAGTCGAGAGCGAGCATTTGGGACGCAAGAAATTCTTTGATTTGCTGGAAGCGACTTGTATTTGAAATACTTAAGAAATAGTATTGCTTTAATAATCCATAAAGATTTTAGCCAGCTTTTGGTTTTAGGCAATTTCCCAATAGTATGTTTATAGGCCCGCATAGAAATAAATAAAAGTTATGCTTTTATTAATGTAATTATTAATATTTTTCATGATTTCTTAGAACAAACTTCAATAGTTAAACATTTTGTATTAAAATCAATAAATTATCCATACTCAAGTAGCTTAAGGTTTCAACATAGGACTTCCACCTGGCCCTATCTCTAGTAATTTCCAGTTTCCTTCTGAACCGTTCTTCTTCAAATTGTTTGGAGTCTACCGCGTCGTCTCGTATGTTTTGCTAGCTTTCCTACATGGTAGAGGGTTCGAACGCTTCACTTGGTAAATCGAATCCTTGTAAGTAAGCTAGGCATCAAAAAGTAGGTCTGGATTATTTCTCTTGTTCAAATGTTGATAAGCCGATTTTCGTGCGCCATAAGTTATCAGGCACTTGGCTTATCCTGGTGCTAGGGCTGCCGTCTAATGCATTTTTTTTTGGTGGATGTTCGGCCCAGGGGTTTGCCGAGCGGCCATAGTCATTTGCTACCACGATCTGGTGTTAATACGACTAACTCCATGGCAATTTCCTCAACAGTGTAAACCGGTGGCACCGTGGCAGGGTTAGAGGTTGGCATTTGGATCGCAGAGGTTATGACTATATATGACGCGTGTCGATCCCATTTTATAAGGCCAAGAAATGGATAAATTTGGATCACCTTTAAAACTCTAACTTACAGCAGCAATATTTTCAAAGGAACGTATATTTTGAAAATGTGCGTGCCTTATTAGTAACAAATGAAGTTTATTCTCCACTTTTCGTTGTTTTCCGCTGAGATGGACTCCGATTTTCTTCATAAACTAAACGATGAGCATTATTGGACTGAAGTCCGAAGAGACTTAAAAGACACTCAAAATACACAAGATTTTCTACACTTTCAGGTATAGATAAATCATCAATATTGTTAAATGGCAATAATTTAACTAAATATAGAACAATCGTAAAAAAGTTCTATGTGACGAAACATCATCATCCTCATGATGACTTTTTTTTTGAGCAATTCTAAGCAGATTTGTTTAATTGAAATAGATTTTCGTGAATAATATTAATGTTTTAACAAAATATTTTTGTGTACATTTTTTTACATAAAAAAAGTAAGAAATTTGAGTTTTTTTTGGTAGTGAATTTAGTCAGTTTTGCTTCTACAAATCTTCAAAATTGGAAATCCAATTAGTTTGAAAACTTTTTGTTTTGCAATGCTTAAAAGTTTTATTCTCTTGGCGAAATAACATTTTACAGTGTATTTAGAGTGTTGTGCAGCGCCTGGACTTTATCACGTAATTTCTTCGATTTCATTTCATTTGCCATTTCCAATTTGTGTTTATTTCATTTGGTGCGATTGCATGATTTGTTGCTTTCGTGTTTTGCGTTGCTGCTTCTTCTGCTGCTGCTGCTACTCTTCGATCCACAAATAAACTCATAAATAATGGGAATTCAATTTCCAAGTCCAAGTGTTACGAAAGACGCCTCACATATATATATATATATGCGCCACCTGCCCAACCCCCAGGTGCCTTGAGCATGGCCAGACCTTTCATTTGCTACACGAAAGAAAGTTTAGTTTTTATGTTTGTTTCTTTTTTTTTTTGTTGCTTATTTTGTTACAATTTTGCCACATTAGCTTGTTTTTTTTATTTAATTTTTTTGTAGTTTACTTTCAACATATAAAACGCTTCATTAAATGTTACGTATACGTCACGTTTTCAATTTGCTTGGACTGATTATGTTTAGGTTTCTTTTTGCTTGATTTCGGTTTTGTTGTTTGAGCTGCCATTGTCAGTCTAGCCATGCAAATTATGGCCTGACAAAAACTTTTGTATAGTTTATTAATAGAGTCGATTAGCTAATCGAAGGCGCCTCATAATGAGGGTATACAATGTGCCAATAATTAGCGCCTTTGAAAGTTCAAACTGCTTGTATTGTATGCAGGCAGCATAGCGTCATTTGTCAGCTTAGACATTGAATTTCCTAAAAATGCGGATATATGCAGTATACTTAGGATATATGGTAGCCTTGAAGCTGTTGCCAAGTCATAGTTTTGCTGAAAAGAGTTAATCAATATAATATTAATTAAGAATAACTTATTTCAATGATTCCTCAAGCTATCTGCAAATGCTATAATCTTTGTTGTGACATTATATCTGATTTAAGAAAGTTCTTAAGTGCTGAGTAATAGAAATAATTTCTAAGTAATTATTTGCTGTCAGATAGCTGTTATAATGATATGAGATAAGGCTGAGACGCTTTCCGACTTTTGCAATGTTGCCTTCCTTGGAAAAAATCAAACAAATCGCAAAAGATTGGAATGAAGATTAGAATTTACAAATGCTGTTTGGCAGAAGAGTGGCCTCTCGTCTTATGCTTAAGTACTTCTTTAATTTTTAGTTATTCCCAGCCAAAGATTTAGAAATTTTGAAATAGAACAACTGCAAAAAACTGAAGAAAATCATACACAACAACGATAAAGACTAGAAGTTTAAATACGATGTCGAAAAGTCTACAAATGCTGTTTGGCAGAAGAGTGGCTTTTCGTCTTACACTTAACTGCTTCTTTAGTTTTAAGGTATTCCCTGCCAAAGATTTAGAAATTTTGAAATACAACGAAAAAGACTAGAAGTTTAAATACGATGTCGGCAAATCTACAAATGCTGTTTGGCAGAAGAGTGGCTTTTCATCTTACACTTAACTGCTTCATTAAGTGTAGCGTATTCCCTCCCAAAGCAATACAAATCGAAATACAACTACTGCCAATCGGTACGAAATCCAAAAAAAAGGAATTTCTTTGAAGCAGCCAGTTAAAACTGAATGAAACCGGACTAATCTTCTACAAGTAATCTATCTATACAATTACAAAGATATTGCGCAAAAATTAAACACAAACCTAATAATACGCCGTAAAAATGTTTATCAAAAATCTATAGTCATATATTAAATTTGCACTACAAATAAAGTGGACAAAATTTAAAGTTAAAAATAAAAGTAAAAATAAGAAAAAACCACATAAAAATTTCGACGATAAGCTGTGCAATGATTAAAAACTAGTTAAGTGTGACGCACGTTAACGAAATTCGTTTAAAACTTTAAAGCAAATCTACAAAATAAGATCTCGGGTTTGTTGCACGACGAGGCAGCTGGTAGAAGTTTTGTTTTAATTTTTTTGAAACAAACTTTGGCAAAATGCGCAACTGTCTCTCGTTGTATTCGATTTCGGGATCTTGTCAGCAACTAGAGCAAAAGCTTTAAAGTAAAAAAATTGGTGAAATTGGTGTGAATCCCCCACGGGCCAAGAAAAACAAAAAAAAAAAACAAAAACTGTTCGAACTCTGGATTATTATGCATAAAAGTGTGTTTGTTTGCTGGCTACGTTTGTGTTATATGTCGATTCCATGGACATATAAGCTTTGCAACTCACAAATGTTCAGCAAGACAACACGTCAAAGTAAACAACAAGCTGTAGCAGAGCAGAAAAAAATATTCTATATGTGAAATACATACTTTGAAATATGCTATGTCTAACGATGTTTACAAAAAATCAAGCCAATCTGTATATAAAGAGCTAAAAATAGCATGGCGGGCGCGTATAAATGATATATGTACAAAGTATCATTTAAAATATATATATATATATATATATGTGTACTATACTATATACATAGAGGCTTTATTTAAGATTCGCGTTATCGTTCGCGTCACAATACCATCATCGTTGCCATCATCATCGTCAGGCACACCATTGTCAGCGTCAGTTCGTCCATTGGCATTTCCCAGGCGAGCACGTAGACACGTTTGTCGCTATTCCATTGCATGCTCAGAGATATGTCTATGGTATGTGTACTTTGCCTAGAGGAGGAACTCAAAGCCAACGTTGCCCCTCAAAGCTCATAACAAACGTGCCACAAATATTAAGAAATATACCAGATATTTGTTTTATTTTCGTTTCACTTGACATGATTAATGCAATTCGCCATTTGGTGGCTATTTTATGTGTGAGTCAGAAGCCGCCACAGCAAGCAGTTGCATATAAAATGGAACTCGTTGCATGCGATTGGCGCTAAATGCTATAAATGTATAGATGGGTTTGGTGTTTTTTCTATTTTATTTTTTTTCTCTATTTTTTACCGTGTCTCTTTGACCTACTTGCATTTTATAGTAGCATTTTTTGTTGTTGTGCATGTACATGTGTATATGGGCGTTGGTCACACTAATTTTTGGTTTCGATAGTAATTTATCGAAAGTGTGCATGCTTAGCTTGAATGGATCGAGAAGTTTTTTGGTTAATTTGCGTTTGCTGACTTGGTATGGGGGTTCTTATAGAAGTGGTTCACTTTAGGTTGTATAGAGCTGCAAATACATCAACTACAGCGGGGCTCTAGAAATATTACAAAATCGAAAATTTATATAAAAATTTAAATCAAAGCTTGGCCACTGTCATGTTTACTAGATCAGCGTAGAACTTTTTTTTGAAAAACAAATCTAGTTTCTTTCCGAGTGAAATAGGAACTAAAAAACCTAGAAAACCTCATAATTTTTTATGTACACTTCGAGATGAGTAGCATTATTGGGGGATCTGCTTGTGCTTCGCTTATGTATGAGGAACTGAAAGAAGTTTCTGCGATTACTTCTCCTTTACACTTGAAACAACAAAAATCCTGGAAGGACTCACAATTTACAAGTACACATTGTGGTGGTGATTCACCTTTGTGTGCTGTTACTTAGGCAGTCAATCTATACTTAACTTTTAGCAATTTGCCTTAAGCAGATGTTGCTACTTGGTAGTTTTCGATTTTTTGTAATAGTTTTATCCTGTCACGAAGTATTACAAACCGCTTCCAAAATAAACCCTTGAGAATGGTTCCGTGCGCTTAGCCCGCAACAGAGTTGCTGTTCATAACGAACTGAAATTTCCCTGAGTCCAAGAGGTAATGGAGAAACCCAGCTCTAGATGCACCGAGAATGTGCTATTATGACCAACCAGCCAACTTCGAGAAGTTCGAATTTTGCGTTTGAGAAGTTGGGTGGTTCCGCAACGAGCCGATGCTTCGCCTTTGTATATTGGCACTTCATGAGCCGATCTATACTTATCTCTTAGAACGAGTTTTTGCAAGTACATTTTGTTTTTTGTTAAAACAGTTTTATTTTGCAATGAAGTATCATATAGCACTTCCACAATAAAGCTCTGAAAATGGTACCAATGGTACTCACAGCAAACCTAGTGTTCTCTGACACTTCGAAGTAATAGGAAAAGCCAGTGGATAACCAACAAAATGCGATCAACCTGCTGAACAAAAACTAAGCCACAAGGCGGCTGAGTATTCACTCTTGAAATTGCTGTGGAATATGGTTCAAAAAGAAAAATTATTTAATAAAAGAAGCCATAAAGATTTGTTACTTAAAAGATTCTAAACAAATGAAGCCATAAAGATACCAAAAGATCAAAGGAAGCAATGAAGATAGATCTCTCATTTATTTCGTCTCAATAGTTTGAATTTAAGAAATATTTTAATTTGCTTATGTACAATCATTTACAAATTTATTCATAGATTTCAAACAGCTCTGGGCTTTCTTCTACCATCACCAGTTGTAAAAATGCAGCTATTCTGCTGAAGGAAGCCTGGCATTTTTAAGGCAGCACAACAGCAAGTTTGTGTCCTCGGCATTCCGCTTAGTAACTTACACATAAATAACTTTATTAATGGCTACGCGGAATTTATACTTGATACTGAAGAAGTCTCAGGCTTGTTTCGGCTACTTAAGCTTCAACAGTTTATTAAGTTTTTAAGTTAAAGGGCTGGGATTGTAAAAGTATATAGATAGACTCATATCGAAATAAGCCATTATTAGTTAAATTTAAAGTTTCAAGTGCTGTTTATCGTTTAACCTCGAAATTGAAATTAAGCAGCTTAATTATTTTCAAAAAAAAAAAAAAAAACTTTGACCTATAATCCAAACCAACTTTACTTATTATTTCCACTTTAATTTTTGCAAATTTCCTTTGCGAATGTGACACCTGCTTACAATTATAATAAATACTTCTACCCTAATTGTTTAAAACGCCAGAGGCGTGTCATATGCCACAAGACAGCTAAAAATATAAGAAATTGTGTATTGCATATAATATATTTTAAATGAGACTTGAGTTTATTTTTAATCAATTTGCGTGTTTGCCACTCATTCAACTCAATTTACTGTCAGCTTATTTACAAACTGCGAGTCGTTTAATTTACATATAGAGAATGACCAAAAAAGGCCATGAAGAGAGACGAAGAGCGCATAAGTATATTGCAAAAAAAAAAAAAAGCAAGCAAGAGAAAAGTAAGAGCTTAAGCTTATCAACGCCTACGTTGAGCTGAGAGACAGACGAGTGCTGTTGATGAAAGCAGGCAACGCTGCGTATACGTAATCAGTAAATGCAAACACTTTGGCGCTCTGCATACACTCACTCAATGCAGCGGCTTACAAATGTTTGCACAATTAATTGCTCTCAGTGTGTACGAGTGTGTCTGTGTGTGTGTGAGAGCAACTTTATTGTATTGTTTTTTTTTTTTTTTTGAGAGAAATCAAAAGAATTGCACTCGTTTGGCCGCCATTGGAATTGTTGCCAAGCGCGTTAACGACACGTGCCCACGTTTTGTGTTTGTATTTGTATATCGAATTATTGTTGTAGTAGTCTCAACGTTTTTCGCAGTCAGCAAACGACGCTGCACAATTCTCATATTCTAGAATAATACACTGCAAAAACAAGCTCTGGGAGTATATGGAGTGTGTGTAAGAGAAGGTCGCGTTTTGAAAAAAAATGTTGAAAAAACGCGCTTTTTGTGTTGAACTTAAATTAAACAAACGATTTAATTTTAGTTGAGTTATTGAACTAATTTCTCGGCGATGTAGACTTTCGTTTGAGAGATCGTTGCACTGCAAGGGGGTGTGTTGGCTCGACTTCAAACAACGTAGAATTCAAGCAACTAAGATTTGTATTTTTCGATCTCTTAATCTTGCTTAATTTCAAACATTTGTATGTGATTGTATTGGATTTGTTTATTTGCTCAATATTTCCAAAATATTCGCAAATTCACAAATCTTTTCAAACGATTTAAAAACAGTTTTGCATTAATAACATCATTGCATACAACTAATGCCTCTTGGTACCACTTACACAGTTCGATACAAGCTCAAAGTGTACATCAAAGTCTCCATCATTTGCGCTCGTTTTGCTGCTTTGCCTAAAATTTGCCCACATATTCGCAATTTCGCGCACCATTTGGCATTTTGCACTTTGCTCGTGTGACGCGCCGAAATATTTTTCAACGAACTCTCGCATTTTTATGCCATACACAAATATTATTATTTATTATTATATCACGTGTTCGACCAGTCTGAACCGGTTTACTTGGTAATTCCAGTTTTACAAAAAGAAAAAAAAAAAATCGTGCTTGCTTGCGGCTTTGGGCCCCAAAGCGCAGCCCAGCCCCAACAAATATTGCTTTATACGTTTGCTTCACGTGATACCCCAAACACTGCGCACATTTCGTTTGTGCCATTTTGAAAAATGTTTATCATATTATTATTTATGATTTTAATGACTCGAACTATTAGCGAGCGAATCTTTTTGTTTTGAGGGGCGCGCGTGCAAATTTTAACGTTTTCCCAGCTATACGCTTTATAACGTACACAAAATTAATACCTGTTTTTGTTTCCTTTTTTTTTTCGTATTTTTATTTGTTTATGTCATTTATCTTATCAAAAATTATTATTATGACTAGTCAAGTGTCAGTCTCTGAAGTCAAGGTCAATGCTTAGGCACTAACTTTCTGTTTCTCTTCAGGAGCGCAACGTTTTTGATTGGAATATAGAAGCGTTTTTTGCATCGTTGACGAAAAAGTGGGCTGTCTGAACAATATGGAAATAGTAATCTTTTAGAATGTTACTCCATTTTAGAATCTTTTCGTTTTTGAAGTAATATTAGAAAAGACAAGAGTGGCGTGGCTAGCAAATATCCGTTATTAACTTAGGAAAATCTCTATTGATTCTCTATTTTCTTCAAACAGCTATTATTAGAGATTTACCTGCATTTGTAGTGAAGATCAAAGTCAAGGGGCATATATTTATTTTTTAAAAAACGTCAAAACAATGGAATAAGTTATTAAATCGCACTATTTGTAAATCTTTGTAGACTGTACTCTTTTCCAATTATCAAATAAATCCTTTAACTTTTCACCAATATAAGAGTAGTCTCTTCTTAAAGAATTTACACACCGAACGTGTTGCTTGCCAATAGATTTTATTATTCGTACAATGTATTGGCCTCCCCTCGAAACCGAAGGTACCATACACAACTAGTAAGCACATTTCTAAGCCTTCCTTTTCTTATTCAAACTTAAATTTATTTCTGTTTAATAGAGTTTTTAAGCACTTTTGTTGTGACTATCAGCACTTTTTGGAAATAGTAGTTCTCGCTAAAGCTATCATTACATTTGAAGAAGGTATAGTTTTTGATAGAGTCAATAAAGCTATGATATTGTTTGAAGAAGTAACAATTTTCGTGGGGTTTTGATAAAGGCATAATCTTTGAAGAAGGTACCTCACAACATAACAAGTAAGCACAATTCGGGGCTTTCCATTTAATCTTCAAATTTCGCTACGTCTTTCTTTTTAATAAAGTTTTAGTGATTCTCTTCGAAGAAGGTACAGTTTTCGATAGATTTCGATAAAGATAGCACTCTATTTGAGGAAGGAATAGTTTTTTATAAATATCATTAAAGCTATGATCTCATGCGAACCAGCAACACCTGTCGTTGGGTTTTAATAAAGCTATAATCTTTGAAGAAACTACATTTTCAATAGATGTAGAGCTATGGTCTTGTTTTAAGAAGAGACAGTTTTCTACAAATGTCGATAGAGCTATAATCTTATTTAAAGAATGCACATTAAACGATAGTTTTTGGTAACGCTGCGAAACTATTTGGGGAAAGAATATTTTTCGATAAAGAAGCAACATTTTTCGATAGGTTTTCATAAAGCTGTTAACTTTTTTGCAGAAAGCACATTTTTCGGTAGACTAAACAAAGTTAATTATTTATTTGTAATACATTGGCACAATTTTTGAGCAAGTTCAACAAAATAATAATAATAACATATTGAAATTTCTGTGTATAGGTTTTCCAACAGCTAAAGCACTTATTTATTTTGTTTTTCTAAATAATTTCCCAGCTTAAATGAAAGAATGACGCAGTTTTAAGTGTTTTCACATATTTTTCATAAAGATTTCACAACATTTAATGCATGTTCTTCAATTGCCTAAAATTTATGTTTCACGCTCTTTGACACACATTTATTTTTCGTGTAAAGAATTTGTTTTTCGGTTGTTGTGTTTTTCCACGTTAACAAGTGAAATTTATGTTTTTTTGATACTTCAAGGCTGGACACGCTTGAGGCTTTTAGTCAATGTGATTTCTTTACTTATATACCCAGCGCCTATGATTCACTACTATGCCATGACTCAAAGAATAACTGATGAATCCGAAACGATATCAGCTATAAGAAGTTAGAAGCAGTTTGCAGTTGTTAGTACGCTTGTGACTATCTTTAATTATCAGATATGCAATATATTATATATGGTTTGTTTGGTTTATTGATATTTATTATGATGTTAGAGGGAGAAAGTTTGAAATATAAATATGAAAACATTATACAGCTGCGAGTTGTTTTTAGACATTTTTTTTGTATATTTATTTAGAGTTTTGCGACTATTGACAATAGCTATTTGTACAGATAGACTTGGGTGCAAAGTTTTGATGGGTTGAGACGTTTAAGACGTTTAAGACAAAAGCAAAAGGCGATAATGGCATTTGAAAGAATGGGTTTTAGTTTTGAACTTCTTGGCTGGCCATGAAAATCTACTGCCGGTATTGCTGAACTTCTGTTGAAATTATTTCAAAGTAGACAATTTGCACTTAATTGGCTTCACAATAGCGACATATTATATCTCTTATGGTTTAGGGGGGAACTAACATTATTGAATTCAACTGGAAGTCTGTATGTATCAAGTTAAATTAGGCAATATGTTCGATTTTTGTTTCTTAAGGTCAATTTCTTGTTGAGGTTTTTGTATTTACTTCTACAAAACTAGTGGCACAGCAAAAGATAGATATGAGAAGCTCTGCTAATTGGAGTTATATGAATAGACTTATTTAACATTCGAGAAGCATCCCTTAAATGTTGCAACTATGTAAAAATGTCTAGAATGTCGTACAAAAAATCGAAGTGACTTCACATAACACAGCTGGTCTAGAATCGCTTAGGTTTATTATAACAAATTTTGCAAAAAATTTGGCAATTACTTTGTTTGTTTTAACTACAATTAAGGGTCCCACTTTTTAAAGAAAATGTTGCAAGTTCTAGGAATCAATTCAATTCGCTTCACAACATAAACAGAATGACAAGCATATTTTTTATTAAATTAATTTTCAATGATTTTAGTCGGCGTTATGTCTGCGAGACAATTTCCTATAGTTGGTGCCTTCGCAAAAGTGGTTCGTATAAATTTTGTTATCAATTTCAAAGGAACACGTGTGTTTTATCATTCGATTTATTTACAACTAAAAGTAAGATAGTATTTTTATTTAAGTACAATCACACTTGTCACAAGCATTTACTTAAACTCAAGATACCACTTAACACATTTTAAGTTTGCGGGCTTAAAAAAAAATACAATAATACAATATTAAACCCAAATGAAAAAACTTGGCACAAATTTACTGTGCGTCATTATCACGTGTAGAAAAACAAGCCCTCTTATCTTGTAAGAAGTTTGGTTGATAAAAAAAAAGAAATAAAAATGAAATGTACAGCACAGGAAACACCAAAGCTGATTATCAATAAACTAAGTAAGTATTTTTAGGTTAATGCACGATATCAATAAATTTAAAGGTGCGTGTGCAAAATGTAAAAAAAAGTTAATGTAGTCTGGCGTCATAGATATCACGTTTATAAGGCAGCTCATCTCGTGATGTTGTGTCACAATATTTAAAACGACATGTTTTTGTTTATCAAGATTAAATGAGTTTATAAATTTTAAGCCGGTATGATAGGTATGTGTTTGTTTAATGTCGCGTTTCCATTGGCGCCGTTGGTAAATAAGTTTATAACTTTTACTCAAAACATCTGTTGGCAATTTTATTGTATACTTGTAGACAGAGAGTAGAAATGCCTGCTTTCAGTTGGTGTTAGAACTATAATTTTCTTAATTGATCGCAGAGTAATGAATGCGAATGCGACTAGTATGTACTGGAAATAAGCATGGTCACTCTCGCGCATCGCACATCACGCATTACTATGTTATCGATTGTTAGCTTAATCGAATTATTAAAAATACACAAAAATTACTGAAAAGTATCGCAGTAAATCCTACTGCCAAAGACTTAAAATTTTATAACAGAAAAATGTAGTACCCAATAAAGTAGCAGCTGCTTATTATATGGTGAATGATAAGCTTATTAACTTAGGCTGCATACTTGCTTTACTTGATTTGGCAACCATGGCAATTCCTTAAGGATTAATTATAGTAATTCTGGCCAAGTATCCCTGCTTTGCGCGCGCCTATGCTATATTCATTTAATACACATTTGGTTTTTATGTTTTTTCTTACTTTTAGAGACATAAAATATATAAAAAATTGTGAGTTCACTTAGCATCCTTTTTAAGTTAGCATAAATTGCATACCTTGAAAACTTTAACACAATTTGTAACTTGCTTTTATTTTAACTACATTTTGGTGTTTATTAAAGCAATGAAATGGAAAAATCACTTGAAGGATTCCATATAAGTATATACATGACTTTATCTGCTTTTGTAGCATAGGGCCTCTTGGGCGTTGATGGATTTTGTTTACTCGTAAAAGGTCAGCTAAATATGCTTGGTGTTGGCTACAAAATTTGTGACAATTTACACGTCATCAACTCTTAACACTTGAACAAAATATAGTGTTTAGTTTGAGTCAAAAGATGATGGCCATATTAACGCAGTTATTCACTAATTGAGCCAAGGGGGGCTTTTAGAGAAGTGTTGGAGCAAGGCAACACATAACTTGTAAACAATGTTAGCTATGGCCTAATGATTGTATTTCACCAAGGAGTTCACTAATGTAATGTATGAACGAGGATGGGTCTACGACCTTTAGCACTGCGACCTCCATGGGTCCATTGTGCCCCTTACCAAATCATATAATTAAAAATTACCTACACCGCTTTTAATAGTTCAATTTCTATTGATTTAATGCCAACATATTTATGCTTAATAGAGCTCGGTTTGCATCGAAGCTTAAACTATGGTGAAGACAGCATAAAGTACACTTTCAATGAGTAGTTACACTGATAAAGAACAAAAGTTATTTTAAAATATTGCATGTGCATAAATTTAATACGAATATTGCTTAAATTATTGTGAATTTCAATTCAACAAAAAGTTGAAACTTCAATTGTAATTTTAAGTTTCAATACAATAAATGCGTAAAACTCAATCTAATACCAATTAATAATCGATAACTAAAATCCTTTGATGCATCGCACTATGCATCATAACATCGATAACAACGTATTTGGTTTATCGCACTCCGTGACAGCATCATGACAAGCGCCTTATAAACAGCCTTAGATTAATTTCTTATAGTAGCCTGCCATCAATCATTGGCTCCAACGCCGGGGCTAATCTCTAAAAACGCGTGTCAACAAAAAAAAACTCGTCAATATGGGCTAGGCATTGATTTGCCGTGTTCATGCTTTTGGCAAGCTCGTAGCGCCTGATCAACAGCATTTTGTTGGCGTCATTAGTTAAGGTGACTACCTGTAGCATTCTTGTTTACTATATAACGTAGTGTGAGTACATTATATGTACACACGTCGTAGTTGGCTCATTTCTAAATTTGTCAGCGCCACAATTGCCAATTACTTAATAGTCAAAAGTGCGACAACAACTTGCCAACAACTGCTTGGTTACTGGCCCTCCCACAGCCGCCATGCGAATCTTGGCAGCAAGCTGTAAAAACAGTGACGTATGCTGCAAATAATATCAGAGGGTTGTACGAAACTCTCATATATTTTGCTGCGTAGACACTCCCAGTGGTTACGCAGCTGTCGGCACAGAACAATCGAATCACTTGGCAGCGCAGACTAAACGCCAACTAGACCATGCCAAAAGAAACGTTTTGTGCCAGCATGCTTTTAGCCCTGGGCCATGTCTCATATACCATATACAAGAGAGTAGCCAAACGTAAGCGGGGGGAATCGTCGTTGTACGACGACTCACTGCTTCTTGTGCTCTTGAGTTCATTGAATCGCGTACGTTTTTCATGAATCAAGCGAGTGATTCGCCAAAACTGACGCCGTTCGCTCTTGGTGCAAAGGTTGATGGCACATTATTTGCTTTTTACGTCTGTTTGAAATTTAATGATGTAAAATGAGAGCACGCCGTGTACACGGGATTTAGCATATTATGCCGCCTGGGATATATGCAAGCAATGGGAAGCAAATTGCTTTAGTTGCGTTTAATAAACAAAACGAAGGAAAAAAAAAGTGCGCACGTTTTAAAAGTTAATAATAAAATGTGACTGTTTGTCAGACAACGCCCTGCTATGCATACACAAGTACATAATATACAATTATAAAGATATATATGCATATATATGTATCTCATTGGTACTAGCTGCGAGTGTGCATTTTGCAAATAAACAAGTTGACATTACTCATACGCCGCGTGAGCCAAGCAAAAAAATGCCGCATATTTAGCAAACAGTTGCGCATTGGCGTGCATTAATTTTTATTACTCTCGTGCAGTGTTTGCCAATGGAGGTGTGTCCAGAACCCTTAAATTACGTGAAAATAAAATTTGGGTTGTAAATTATTGAGTACTTGATGGAAATGCCAAAGTGCAGCAAGTCTTTTGTCGAAATCTTTTCGAGCTTTTTAAAGCGTTTAAAGCGTAAATGTTGAGTTAAAGTAAATTGCTTTCAGACTCTCAGCTATTTCTAAGTTACATTCTTGCAATTTATTGCAAAAATATATTTGCAGCCTAAATAGAACCTGAAGATTTACTTTATTTCAATTGACTAATACAAGTCGTTATCGGGTTGTAGCCGACCTAAATAGCTCTTGCCAGGCGCCCCTGCTTTGTGCGCTTTTTCTCCAGTTGATAGGAGATAGGTCCTACTTGGTTTTCCCATCTAAACTCTGTTCGTTCCCTTTGACTTGCTTCGTCGACTTTTGCATCGAACACGCTTCATCGGTTTTCGCATCGAACTCACTTCATCGGCTTTCGCATTGTACAGCTTCTATGTTGGAGCGTTTTCGTCCATAAGAACGACGTGAAGCTAGCCAACGCAGACATTGTGCCGCATTACACTGAACGACACCTATGTCATTGTAGCGCACATACAGCTCATGGTTCGCTCTGATGCGATAGTCATCCCCAAGCCGAAAGGCAGCGAAGACTTTGCAAAGAATTTTTTCTCTCGAGCTCTACAAGTGCAGCTGCATCCGTCTACGACACAAACCATGCTTCTGTGTTATATAGGAGAACGGACAAGATGAGCGTCTTGTAGAGCGTACAATTTGTAGGTCGCGATATCTGCTTACTAACACCATAGTAACATTTATTGGCAATTGTGATTTTTCGCCTAATCTGCAGACTAATATTATTTTCGGTGTTAACGGAGGTGGCAGGGTAAGTGCGTTGGAGCATAGGAGCCTATGCACCATGCATGCCCGTTTGTAGACAGCATATACTTTGTCTTGCCCTTGTATACGCTATTTACCTAGGAAAACCTCTATTGAAGACACCGCCCCTCGAATTCGGCTATAAACGGTAGGTCCCTGTTCTCTTCGAACAGCTATTAATAGAGACATCTCTATGTTTCACCTTTGGAGCTATGAACCTATAAAATTTTGTCGCGAAAAATCTGTAGATACATTTAAAAAGTTATATTTTCTTCTTTAAATTTTCAAGTTATTATATTTTGAAATTTGTTGTATGGATTATCTGCGTAAGACACATCATTGTCATTTTTTATCAGGAGATTCAGCAGCTTAGAAGTCAACAAATTGCTTTTTGAATTTTGTTTCTAAGATTTAGGATCGCTGGTACAGTCTGCTCAAATGCTCAAAAAAATTTTCAAGTTTGAGTACATACCTAAGTTTGTATTGAGATTATGCTTTTTGGTTAATATCTTTATTTTGAACTTTTTGTGAAGCTTTCTTAATAATAAACTAAAATAGGCTAAACTTTTTTTCAGACTTATTTTCCTTAAATTTCGATAAAGCAAAATTGAATTTAATAAACAACATTTCATAACGATAACAGCTGCAAATGATGATAAATCGATTAATAATCATTCAAAAAAAAAACGCACTCAAATGACAAAGCGATTCTTTATAAGATTACGCCATGTATCAATATGACACATAATTGTTGCTTAATGGACCGTGAGAGAGCAGTTGTTGTTTTGTTTTTTTAAGAAAAATTTTTCCATTGTTGCAGAGTTATCAAAACCTAAATTTGTCAGAGCTTCATTAATTCGTGGGTTGGCCTTAATAAAGCCAAAAAAAAGTGATATTCCATTTGAATTTTACTCGCTTTGTGTTCTAAGCGTAAAACTTGTATTACTATTACTCACAACGTTGACAAAAGCCGATTATTTTAATTTATAAGCATAATTAAAATATTTAAAGCTTAAAAACATAAACATATACGTAAAATTATTTTTTATCTTAGATCAACAATGAGTTTTAAATATGAAACGTTTTTTATAGGGTAACAAGCGGTAAACCCGGCCTTAAAGAAATTAAACTTAATCTTGTTTTTATTTACTTAAAAGCATAATAAAGTAGAATTTTAGTAGATAAAACTTTGCGCTGATTTCTAAGATTTCAAGAAATATATATGACCTTGATAAGCTTGTAACATTTATCATATCTTTAGTTCCTGCTTTTTGAAGAATTTTATAGCTGCTGGTAATTCCTTCTTTGTTACATCATAAGATTTTAGTTCCTGAACTTTGGGACTTACTTTGTGTTACTAAGAGTTCTTTTTTATTACATTATAAATCAAATAGCTAAAAAAAACAAAAAAAAGAAGTTGACAATGTTGTTCTTTTTTTTGACATCGCAAGTTCCTAGCGCCAAAGGCTGGCCCGTACTGGTATGCACAGTGTATGCCAAATGTGTACACACACTCGCATGCTGCTTCGACTATATGAATCTATAGATTTTTATTTCTTTTCTACTTATCGTTGGGGCTCCACTTGCCTCAGCGAAATGCCCAGCGATTTTCTAGCGTTTTCCTCTGACGCGTTCTTTTATTATTATTATAGTTATTATTTTTGTTGTTGGTGTGCACTTTGGGGGTCATACTTACACAAACTGCAATGTTCGTTTTTTTGTCTAAAATTTTTGCGAATTTTAATTTCAATGTATTCCTAAAAACGATTTAAAATCGCTTTTGCTGCCAAAAGGCAGTCGCAGCTAGGCTTCTAGCCAATTCTACAATGCATAGAAAGTTGTGTGGATTTTAGTATGTTTCTTGTCTTGTTGTCGTTGCTATATGTTTGAGAATTTTATATTCCACTTGGGAACTTAGGGCTTCTACGTTGGCTTTTCACCGGACTTTGTTTTGTGCCGTCTGCTTCAGCTGATCTGAACTAGTTCTTCAAGAACAGTTTGTCTTCAGGTTGCTTTTGGTCGTCCGGTGCCTCTGCTTCCTTTAGGGTTTCACTCTAGCGCCATTCGAACAATGCTGCTTGGGTGCTTTCTGAGAGCATATCCTATCCAAGTCCATTTTCTTTTCCTGAACTTGAAGAATCTTCTTTGGTATAGAAACGTTTTGCAGCACAAAGCAGAGGGGTGCACTGGGCGGAATACTAAAATCGAACTAGGAATAATTGATTAATATTAAATTCGAAGAATATTTTAAAACTCTTTCAGTTAGTTTCTCAAAGATCAGCCCATGTTTATTTTTATGCTGCTGCTCGCTATCATTTGTTTGTTTTGGTCAGTCATTGGCGTTCATTGAATTCAATGAAATGTGTGCATAGTTTTTTTTTTATATTTCGTTTTTTATTGTTATTATTTTTAATGTTATTTTTGTATTTTATTTTACTTGCCACTTGGTCGGCTCGGCCGCATGGCAACAAAATAACGCTCGACACAATTTGCTTTTCGAATATTTGTGGCAAATTGTGTTTGTTTGTTGGTTTTTTCCATATTGTTGTGCGCTTATTTAATTAATGAGCGTGTTTACGAAAAGTTTATAAAATTTATTTATAATTCATACGTTTTTTTATATATTTTTATTATTTTTTTGGCACATGCCTTATAAACGTGTAGCAGACATATACTAGACTATACTTACTATATATATATAAATATTTTTAATAATGATTTTATTAGTTTTATAATGTCGTTATTTATGTGAGATAAGCACAAACGTGTTGTTAATGCGCCCTGGTATTGTTGAAATACTTGTTTTCCGTAGCGCTCGAAGTGTGTGTAATAGTTTTAGTTTATGGCACTCAAGAGCATGCTTTTTATTGTATAAACTTATTGATCCATCAATCATGTAGTAATCAATTCAAGTAGTAAAAATAAATTCTTTCAATGGGTGAGTTTCAGAGTGTGTCTACAAAGCAAAGTTGTAGTTGTACTGGAACGATTTGTTCTTTAGCGTCTTGAGCTCGAATTTTCGAGCAGTGGAATGCTCTTCCATAATATTCGATTAGTTCTTTTGTTGTTGAGGTTAAAGTCACTAAAAAGAAGGCCAAATACGACTTGGTGCGACGAACGCCAGTATAGCAGTCGATTTGATATCAAAGTAGAGTGTTTCAATTCCAAAGTGTTCCCCGTAGTTCTGAGCTTTAAAATAAACAAACTCCTTATCGAAATGCAGAATTTTGACATAAAATTCAGTTACTCCGTCTTTTAATATGAAAGCGAACACAATAAAGTTTAGTTAATATGGAGTTACGGGTAATGAAAAAGCTGACAAACTTGCTGGAAAAGGAGCTACGATTCGCCTTTGAGGCACAGCACCCCTTTGCAGTTTAGACACAAGAAACATTTCCCTGATAATATGTAGAGAAGAAGATCAACGACATAGATCAAAGTATTGGTATAGCCTTATTCACTCCGAACTGCTTAAAGAAACTTATAATCCCTAATGACACAGGCAACATTTCCTTGGTAGTAAGCATAGAAGCAGAACGACATAGATCTATGAACTGGTAGAACCTATCCGTAATGTACACACTCCAAACTGCTTATAGGAACGTATAATCTACTGCGGCGCAGGAATTAAGAATAGAAGCAGAACGACATAGATCAATTAACTTGTAAAGCGTATCCGAACTTATGCACTACCAACTGCTTCTCGACACGTATAAGCTACAGCGGCACAGAAACAATTCGCTGATAATAAGGAGAGAAGAAGATCAACATTGCTCAAAGTACTGATACAGCCTATTTCGACTTATAAACTTCAAACTACTTTTAGGAACTCAAATCCTACAGCGGCTTTGACAATGCATAAAACTGAAGAAGAACAATTGAAGCATTCTAACAAGTCACTGTAGGTGGAACCATCGTAATATTTTCGAAAGATCTTCTAAGAAAACTATAACGACACTTCAAAGCATATATGGGAAGCCTGCCCAACGCTGATGGTCGAAAGAAGTGTTATTATGAACTGTATAAAAATAAGATCGTCTTTAAGATAAATAAAAGGGACGGATACATTGTTCGCATTGAAAATCTCCTCCAGAATAATAATATGAAATTGTTTTAATTGTGACATCAATTCTGAGCATAAATTTAAGTTATTCGTAACTTTTAATCACATTAAATCCAATTCTAGACTAAAAAAAACTGTTTCAAGTTTTAAATTTTCAAAAGATTTCCATTTGAATCAAAGAAAGTGTTCATTTAAAAGGTAAAACTAAATTAGTGTTTCACTTAGATTTCAATCTCAATTTTCAAAAACGGCAACATATTTTATTTTAAAATTTAAATCGTAACATCTTTAGAAACAAGTATAAACTTACGCTCAACTTCAAACGCTTTTGAGAAAAGCGCATGAATATTTGGACCACAAACTGTTTCACTTTAATATCTATATGAGAGTGATTCATTCAAATAAGTTTATAATTTATTTCATTTATGTAGCAATTATCAACTCAGTCATTATAATGCGAAGTAATAATAATATATATGTTTCATTTTCTATGTTTCACTTTGGATTCTATGTCGAGCAGTTTGGCAGCAGCACGAAAAAGTTTTTGAACTTATGAAGTAAATATTTCAACATTAAGCTTTTAAAACAAGAAATAGTAGTTTAATATGCAAACCGTTTCTATATACAAATGTGTCATTTCATTGGGTGACAATAAGTTGTAGTTTAGTTTATTTATTTTTTTTTAATTTTTCTTTGATTTGTAACTCAAAAGCGTTTCAATTTGGTTTCTATCTCAAACATTTTGACACGATAATAAACAAAGTGTTTGAACTTATGAAGTATTTCAACTTTAAGCTCTTGAAACCAGCACAAGTTGAGTATTTCAATATGCAATTGCTTTCAATATCCAAATATAATGAATTCCAAAGCGTTTCACTTGAGTTAAATAATACCTCATTTTGAAACCAGTATGAACAAAGTGCTTAAACTTGCAAAGTATTCAATATTACGCTTTTGAAACAACTACGAGTTGTGTATTTTAAAATGCAATTGCTTTCAATCTTCAAATATTAAATTCTATTAATTTCAATTTGTTTTATAATTTTATTTACCTAGAAAATCAACGATGATCATAGTCAAAGAAAATAATTTGAATTTTTTTAAAATATATATGCAATTCCAAGCGTTCCACAACGATTTCTATCTCGAACAGTTTGACACCAGGACGGAACGCACTATGTGAACCTACTCATTCGAAGTGTTTCATTCTTAAAATGCTTCACCGACATCAAACTGTTTCAGTTTCATTTTCAAAGTCTTTGATTTTAATATTCGATTTATTGTTCCTAAAAAAAATCAATTATATTAAAATATATAAACTTGTATGTCTGTGTAATGAAATCACCAAAGTATCTTAGAGTTGCCACAAAACAATTTAAACTCAGGCTGTTGGAACACCAAATCCAGGTTAAGATCTTAAAAATACTTGTTGTTGTTCTTATAGTGTATGTGTGTGTGTGCCACTTGTGAAGCTGGGTATGTGCTTTATTTTCTCTCTCCTCAGTTTCAATTATGCTATTTGTTAATTTTAAGAAATTTTAACCTTTTTATTACAACAAAAACAAAACAAATCGCTCGTTTGATTTTAGTTAGCCAAAAAGTGGTTCCAAACTCTTGGGTTTGTGGCGATCTCTGAACTGAGCTTAGCGCAGCGTGCCTACTTTTGGAACAAAGAGACTGAAAACTACTCACAGAGTGAACTATTTTTTTTTCTTTGTATTTATACATTGTGCATTATTGATCGTTTTTCTTTATTTTTTCACTTTTACAGCTTTATATTTTATATTATTTAATTTAATTTAATATATATATATATAATTTTTGATGAAAAAACAAAAACCGAAATAAAGCTGCACTTTGCAAAACTTAAACTAAACTAATAAGTAATTAGTTTTTAAACGCTAGCATTAAGTTAATTTTAAGCAAAAACATTACTTAAAATACAAATACAAAACAAAACAACAAAAAAATTAAAAAACAAAAAAAACCAAAAAACTTTTGAACGAAATTTGGACTTATTTGTGTTTCTTACCTTCCCACTTCTTTTTGCATATATGAAACAAAACGCATACGAATATATAGCGAAGCAGCAGTCTCCAGTTTTCCTTATTGCACAGAATCTAGCTTAAATTTTTCAACATCTGCCACAACATACAGCGAGGATGATGCAGAATATGCCACCGGAAGACGTAATAAAACATCGAGGGTAAATATTACAATTTTAGAGCGAAGCAAAGCGTAAGCAACAAAAACCAGTTAAACATTTATACTGACAACATAATACCAAAAAAAATATATATGTATATATATATATATTTACTGATTATATACACCAAACCAAACAAAAAAACCAACCAATTGATTTTTCGAAAACAAGATCAAAGGATCAAAAGAGAGCGCCATTTAAAAAGCTGGAAGCGAACAACGACAACCTCACACTCGCACGCATCGTTCTGCATCATCGACCTTTTGTTTGTCATGAAGTTACAGAAAAAGGACGACGCCGCCGATACAACGCCGCTTTTGACCCTTTTTTATTGTAAAAAAAAACATAAAAAATACATGCAAAAATTACTTAAAAGAATAAAAATAAAGTTGCAAAAACAATTAGCATAATGAAACAAAAATAAAAAAAACGCTATGCACTCTCTTTTTATTAATTTACTTTTTAGTTTTAAAAACGTTGAAAATGTGCGCAACTAACGTTTGTATTTTCTTTTCAAAAACAAAATTATGTCCACAGCAAGATCCTTTGTCACATCGTATTATTGAGAAGCGTCGTCGTGATCGCATGAATTCCTGTCTGGCAGATTTGTCACGCCTCATACCGCCGCAATATCAACGCAAGGGACGCGGTCGCATAGAGAAAACGGAAATCATTGAAATGGCCATACGTCATCTGAAACATTTGCAAAACGAGTGCCTGCAAAAGGAGAACGATTATCGTTCCGGCTATATGGATTGCATGAAGGAGGCGGCCAAGTTTCTTTGCGATAGTCAAATGCAGGATTTTTGCTATCGCTTGATAACACGCCTGCAGGAGCATATTGATGAGGTTTTCAAAAGTGAGTCAAAGTTTAACTATTCCAACTAAATGCCTTACTCATTCACTTTATGTCTACCCACAGCCGATTGCTACAAGTCTACGCGCAGCTGTCATATGCCGGATAATGTCAGCGCGTCCAGCGGCAGTCCACATCAGAACTATCATGCGCCGTTGTGTCATTTGCGTGACATACTCGTTGCCTCCGATGTGGAGCACAGCAGCGATCATAATGATGTCAAGGATTTAAGTTTCCGCAATCATATCAATCAAATGCATCGCAATCAGCAGGCAGCCGCTGCAGCAGCTGTTGCTGCCGCTGCTGCTGTGGCTGTCTCGAATGGCAATGCCTCGTCGAATGCCAGCCTGGAGAGTCCACAAAAGGTGACAGCCGGCAGCGGTGCTGCAGTTGTCGCTGGCGATAATATACCCACCAATTCCACGGCAACGCCCAGCACGTTAGCCGCTGCGGTCGCTGCTGCTGGCAGTAATGCGGCCAGCTCTACCACATCCCATACGCCCACAGCGCTAACAGTTAACAATAAGGTTGCCGTGGCTGCAGCAGCCGCTGCACAACAGCCACATCAGGCACCCGTCATAACATCTACAGCGCCTGCCTCGCTGCATCATCACACAGACTCCAGCCAGCATGAATATGAGAATTCACGTGAGCCGCTGCTGCACACGGATACCTCAAATATGCACTCGCCACCGCCACGTGACTCGCTGTTGCATCATCATTCGCAGCTGGCGCATAGTCATCATAATACGGACAGCTTGCTGTCTATGCGCATGCGCAACTACTCCGAGTCATCGCATGAGATTGAGCACAACAACAACTACAAGTACAAGAATCATATAAAAGAGCGTTTTGTGCACGAGCTGCACGATGAGGAAACGTCCAGCGAGCACTGTCCAGCCGCACCACATCTGCAAAATGAACACTCGCATATGAATGCCTTATCGGAGCACTCAAAGGATGGCACTGAACCGGAGATAGCACCCATTATGGCCAAAAAACGCAAGCTGGCCGAGGCTGCAGCCAATGGAGAGCTACCGTTGGATGCACATGTAGATGCCAATGCCAATTCTACCACAACTGGCAGCACAAACAGCGCACTACGTGCACCCTTGGCTTTGACACGCGATGAGAAGCCCTCCTTTTCGTTTAGTGACATCAAGGCTGAGCTTAACAATAGCAACAGCAATTCCAGTCCACTCATGTCCAAAATGGCCGTAGCCGCGCAGCTGAGCACGCCCAGCAGCACCACAGCACCACTGCCACCGCGTCACACCTATGCTGTGCCCATATTCGCCCTACACGGACAGGGCAACTACTATGTGCCACTCAATGTGGACTTTAATGCCTTGTTACCTTATCTCAATGGTGTGGATTTGCTGGAAAAGAATTACAACAGCATGCCTGTGCTGCATCCCATCAATATAAATGTCAACTTTATGCCCAGCTCTACATCGGCAACGCTGTTTGCAGCCGCTGCAGCTGCTGCCGCAGTTGCTGCAGGAAAGCAACAGTCTGTTGCAACGCCACTAGGCGTTGTCTCCGGCAATACGGCAGCTGCAGCACAAGCAGCTGTCGTCGCAGCAGCCAAGGCCAAGCTAGAGCATGCCATTACCAACAGCTGGTAGGTGCTCCCATAACAAAACCACCGTGTGGACTTGATGGAACAACTCTACCTCAGTAATTCTGTGAATAATCATTAAATGATTAATCTCAACAAAAACAAATGATGAAAGATAAACACTTAACTGAAGCAGATGATAAGGGAATATTTTTCTACTCAACAAAGAAGAGACGGTTGTCTTAAAGGCAGTAGCGGCGGCTTACAGAACTTTTAACAATAAAAATAAATCAAATTTCAAAAAATGCGTGTAAAATTGTGACTTAAGTGCAACACTGCTGCCAAACATCGTTATCAAGCTATCGATATGCAAAACTTATCGAAACATTTAAAGCAACAAATTCAAAAAAAAGAACTATTTGTCAAGTACTCTCAGCAGTTTTGCATTTGTTAAAAAAAAGTCACTAGCCAACTCGTATTATAACTTTATTTCCATTGAAAAAAAAAGAAAATATTTTGTCTAGTTGTTAATTAGTTTGAACAAATTAAATATTGTTAAATGTGAATTATTAACGTTTTAATGTTTAGCAAAAAATAATATATATATAAATATATTGTTTCGAAACAGGCTTGCATTGGCCAAATATCCTAACAAAACTAAAACTCTTAACTGAAGTGTAAAAAGAAAAGAAACATGCAACTATGATGCCAATAGTCCCACGTTAAAGAAAAATCTTAAGGATTTAAACAATTAATTGTGAATTAAATGTATTTTTAGATATAAAATATTTTATAGCTTGTATAAATAAAACTATGTAAGTGTTGTGGTTTCAAATCAGGTAGTGCTTAATTTTAGTTAATGGCGTGGTTTGTCGTCCAAGACGATCAACACTTTTGGAAAGCGAAACAAATTATATACAAAAACCACTAGTCAAACATTTTTTAAGACAAAATACAGAAAAAAAATATATAACAAAAAAAAAAAACAAATTGTAAATATTAGCAAAACATAATATATATATACAACAAATAAACATATTTTATTTTTTATGTTAGCTTTAGTGACAAATTATTTTATAAGTTTTTAGGCAAACATTAAAAAAAAAAAATAAACAAAAAACAAAATGCACCAATTTTCATTTTCGAAAAAACGGTTATAAGCATATAAAATTAGAAATTTATGTTTATGTTTGTTAGTATAAATTAATTGCAAATTCAAATTTGTGTCATTTCACATATAACTAAATGAAACAAAAATTAAAAAATTAAAAATTATATTTCTATTTGGCGCAACTAAACTTAAAGTTTTGAAGCACAAAATTACACTTCTTGATGTGACAGTATATAAAACTTAAAAATTTAAAATATAAAAAAAGTAACAAGCGCAATTAATAAATAAAAATAATAACAAATACTTTCATGCAACAAATTAATTTGTCTGCTATCTATTGTCCAAACATTTTTATTGCGCTTGCATGTATTATATTTTTATAAGTGTGTACATTTTCTATGCATACTTGCAAAACAAAGTTGTATAAACAAAAAAAATATATTTTGTGTTTAGGCCTAAGCACATTAATTAATTGTAATTATTATTGTTAAAAGAAAAAAAACTAAACAATTTTGAATAAAAACTTTATATTAAATGTTAGTCAATGCGTTATTTGTTACAAATGTGTATTTTAAATATTAAAAACCTTAACAAGAAGCGCTAATGCAGGCTTTTGAAAATTCAATGTGCGCGCCACTTTTGAGTACTGAGTACTTTGTGCGCCGAGAGTCGATAACGCAAAAACGATAACAATTGCTTAAGCAACGTTATCGATAGTGCACTTGAACTTTTGACTTGTTTATTTTGTAATTTTAAAAGTCAAACAAGCAACATGCAGCAGAAAGTAAACGAGAAATTAATTTAACAGCTGTTGTTGTTGTTGTGCGCCTATAATAAATGTAAATTATAAATAAATAGTTTATTTGCTATTAAAAAGAGACAAGCACGACCAAGTTATTTATACGCGCAATAAATCATAACAAATTGAAAGTAATGCTGATGTTACAGTTTTGTGCTTGGGCCAAGTTTAAAAAGTCTATAAACAGGTAAGTAATGCAAATATTTAGTTTTAAACCCAATAGAGCTTTGCAAAAAAACACAGCGCTGACATAGATTTGATATTATTTTTAATAACGTTTATATTAATTTTTAGTCGTTAAATTTTACAATTTTGCTTTATCGAACGCTTGAAATATGCGCGGCTCATAAATGTAACTTAAATGTAATTGGCTTGCTATGACCTAGGCGTGTCAACTGTCTGTAAAAGGTGGGGAGTAGAGCTATGCAGCATTTTCGGGAGTTACTTTTTAAAAAAAATATACACACAAGACACCCGGGCAGAGTTACAAAAAGAAAACTCAGTTATAGTTCAAATAGACAGAAATACGGTTTTACAAAAACTAAAAATGTAAATTAAAAACTTTGGACTTGTTGGACTTCAGCCGCGCTGATAGATGGCATAACCCTCGCTCTTATATTGTATATATAAGTAACTTGAGCGTGTGTGTGTATATGTGTGTTTGGGAGATGAGCGCGCGCTGCAATTGTTTGCTATTGTTATTGTTATTGAGTGTGCAGTAGATCACGCAAAAGGCATTGTTTATGCATTGTAACTGCCGAGTTGTTAGAGATTTTAAAACACTTAAAACTACGCTGCCAGTTGTCAACTATTCAGTTGCGACGTGCACGACGACGTGAAGAACCAGCAAAGGGTGTTGCATTGGCTGCACCACCTGGATGTTGACCGCTATACAAATTATCCAGAAAATCACTTAACGTAGGCTCGCTAAAATTTAAGATTTTGTTTGAGTATGTAGGCAGGGAAGAAATAATGTTCAGTTGAGACTTACCCGCCAGCATGATGATGTCCACCGCGTTCGTGATGCGCATGCTGATGCTGCTGATGATGATGTTGGTGCTGTTGTTGTTGCTGATTCTGCTGCTGCTGCTGTTGCTGCTGCTGTGCGCCACGCACAATGCGATACTGCACCATATGAGAATTTGGCTCCAAATGCGACAATGCACCCTTTTGGCAATTAGCCCATTCGGTTATGTCGTACACCTTGGTATCCATAAGCGCAAGATATTTCCAACGTAAACCCAACATGCTGGTCTCAGCCCAAATGTCGCCCTGTAATAAATTGCAGAATTTTAAGTGTTTGTAACTAAATGCCTCGGACTGAAGTCTGAAAAAGTTCTTAAAGAACGTACATGAAATAGTTGGAAATACTTCTAAGGAAACCTAGCTTTTTGCGCAGTGAATAGTAATAAATTGTTGATATGCATCATAGTGGCTATACAGGCAACGGCTACTCAAAACAAAAATTTTGAAGTAAAAATAAATGTTTTTTTTTTAAGCTATTCCTAAAAGGATGCAGTGTTCTTTTAAAATCCTAATGCCTTATGCAATAAATGTTCTTGCTTTTCGCAGCAAAGCAGTTTATTATTGTTGGGAAAGATTTGCACAGCGCCTGATCTATTTTGCCTAGTAAAACAACTTAAAATTGGCTAAAATATGTCCGAATACTCTTTTTTATCGATTGAATTTGCAATCCAATAGCAATGCTTCCCACCCGGGCATATTTTGTTAACTTAATTGTTTTAAAAAAGAAGCAGCTATTGCAGTAGCCTTTTGCAAAACTTACATCTTTGGCTGAGTGACGTATTTTACAGGAGGCGCATTCACGTGCCGCATAGTGAGGACGTTCGGTTAGTTTGCGAGGATGACGCTGTGCGCACGTGCTGCATCTGTAGCAGAATTAAGATAATTAATTTTTATCAAAAATTAATCAGAGTTATTTTCTATACCTTATAGTATTGGCCGCTTCGGTCATTTTAGTTTGTAACTGTGACAGCAAATCGTGCAGCTCCGTCCAGGCCTTTTCTTCGGCCAAACTTTGGTCGTAAGCAAGACGGTTTTCCTATAAAAAAAACACACAAATTGGTTTATGCTTTGTATAAAGACGCTGCTTTAGTGCTTCGCTTACCGGTTCACCTATCAATTCAAATGCACGCTGCAAGACCTTGAACGCTTCCTCAGCACCAGCCTGCTTATTTTTATCCGGATGCACTAGCACAGCAATTTTCTTATAGTGCTTGCGTATTTGCTCTTGCGAACTGTCCGGCGGTACGCCTAAAATGCTGTAAGAAATATAAATTTTTAAAATTTGTTTAGTTTAGTTTAGCACATGCCACCTACCTATAAGCATCCTTGCCCTTGCAATTAAGCAGCGAGTACATAGCCTCCTCACCAGTTGTCGGCAATTTTCCAGTTTTGAACACCTCATTTGTAGCCTCAGGCGGTTTGCGTTTGCAGAATTTGCGCCAAAATGCCCATCTCGAGTTCTTTTTAAAACGTGCATCAAAACGTCGCCAATAGTTACGCCACCAAATGCTGGGTTTGCCCGAATTCTGCTTTAGCTCCTTGTGCAATTGCTTGGCATAGGCAATGCCAGCAATATAGGCCGTGGTTAAGCGTTCATAAGCCATGCTGCAGCCGAGTACAACAATATCATAGACCAAATAGAATAGCCAAGTTAGCAATTTCAATGTGTATATCCACCAGGTGTGCAATATGCGCTTGGCCAGCTCATAGTTGCGATTGTGCGCGAAGCTGGCATGTGCTGGAGAATTGGAGGAGGAATAGGCATTGCCGCGATTACGTTTCGAGGAGTACGAGTAGCTAGAGTTAGAATTTAAGTTTGCATTCGATGAGTTGTTGTAGTAGCGTTTGGACAAGGAACTTGAGTTGATGTTGTTGCTGTTGCCGGCATTTGAAGTGCTGTTGGAATTGGCATTCGAGTAGTTTGTATTGGAGGAGTTGGCGTTATTATAATTGTTGGTTTTATGGTTACTGCTGTTGGACTTGCGTGGTGCTTGATTGGAACTAGCCGCTGTATGGTTGCCCACATTAGGCGGCTTATTCTCATTTGACTTAAGGCTGTAACCACCATTGCTTGAGCTATTGCTGCTATTGCCTTTTTGCTGCGTGTTTCCTGTGCTGCCATTTTCTTTCTTTTTCTGCGCAGTTTGAGCCATTGATTTGCTGGATTTTGCTGTTGCTTGGGGCTGTTGCACTTGCTGTGCTTGTTGCTGCTGCTGCTGCGCCTGCTGCTGTTGTAGCTTTGTGTTGGGCTGCGCACTTGTTTGCGCACGTTTCTTGCTACGACTGGCATTAGTAACGTTGCCTAGGCTCATTTGATGCGTCGTATCCTTGGTTTCATGCAAGGGTGAACGCTTGGCAGCACGTGTTTGTTGATTACCAACGCCATCCTCTTTGCCTTGACGTCTGAGTTGTGGTACATGATTCTCCAGACCGTTCGCTGTGCGTTGCTCGCCCAAGTTGCTGTTGTTAGAGGTTGTGCGCAACGTACCCTTACTCAAAACATCCGAATAGGACATGGGCATGGGCTTAACCTCGGCTACAATGCGTTTTTTGGCCTCGGGCTGTCCAGGCACCACTATGGGTGCCTTGTTGTTGGCAGTGACATTTGCGGCAGTTGCAGTGTGGCTTAGCTCCACTTTTTTAACGGGTGTGACTGGTGGCAATGTTGTTGTGGCGGCAAAGGGTAGCTGCTGATTTTTTTGTTGGTGTTGGTGTTGCTGCTGCTGCTGCTGTTGGTGTTGCACCGGCGAGGTTTCATTCAAATTATCTACAGCCTCAGCACCAAACTGTGTATAAGTACCGCCTGTTAAATTGGGTGACCAATTGCTTACCAGATTATTAATAAACAGATTCGAATTGCTGCCAGGCATACTGGGAGTTACAGCTACATTACGTGGCTCCTCAAACTGTCTAAATTGCATAGGCTGTTGTTGCTGTTGCTGCTGTTGTTGTGGCTGAGGCTGAGGCGGCAACTGCGGCTGACCAATTTTCATTTCGGTTTTCGACAGCAAAGGGTTTGTTGAAAACAATTCATAGAACTGTGCCTGCATTGGTGGAGTGGTCTGCTGTTGTTGTGGTGGTGGTTGTTGTGTTGACGGCGCTGTCGAAGCTTGCTGTGTTGCTGCTGCTGCTGCCGCTGCCTGTTGTGCCTGATGATGATTAAGTGAGGCCATATTTATATGCGTAAAGGGCGCAGCGCCAGCCTGATGTCCATAAAGCGGTGCACTAATGTCAGCGTTCGGCGTAGGCGCTGTCATATTCTCGGCGCAATGATAAACTTTTAGAAAATTACCATGACCTACAGGCAACACGGAATAGGTTTCCTGCATGGCCAGCGCTGACAAAGGCATATTGTATAGTATTTCATTGTACATTGGCGGTTGTGCTGTTGGCTGCTGCTGTTGATGATGTGGTGGCGCTTGTGGCTGAAATGCAGCGGCGTTCATGTGCTGCTGCGGCGCAGGCGCCCACATCAAGGGCGCTTGGCCTTGCTGTTGCTGCTGCTGCTGTTGATGATGTAGCTGCTGCTGTGGTGCTAAAAAATTTGCCATTTCGGGATTGCGTGGATAATTCCAAACCGCTGGCATAGCCTCATTGCCGCATATATCAGCGCCGTCAACAATGCCACGCTCATCCTGGCGTGTTGACATGTTTCGTCAAGGAACACGCGTGCCAGCGTTTTTTTTTTGCGCTTTTCTTGCGTCCCCCCAAAAAATTCTATAAATCCTATTGGAATTTCATGCGTTTGCAAGCGTTTGCGTTGTTGCCTTGTGTTCACTAATTGTAGCCATCAGTATGATATACAGATACTATGGTCCAAACAAGAAATAAGTACGTTGCTAAGTTTTTTGCAATTAATTTCAACACGAAACTCACTAATCTTTAATGCGTGCGTGTGTGTGAGTGTATTTTTTTTATCTTATTGCAAACGTCAAATGTTGCAAGAAGCAGCAAATCAGCCATTCGCAGGCAACGCATGGCGATACATAGTCGATTGCATATCTGCGTAAACAAACCAACGTGAATGGCAATTTTTCATACTTACAATTTGTTGATCTTTTTTATTATGATCGTTATAAAATAATAAACATTAATTATTCAGGCATGGCTGCAGCTCAGCCGTTGGTGTCCATAATGCGTGCTGGACGCTTGGCTTACAGTCGCGGTCTACAACTGCAGCAACAGCTGGCCAAGCAGAAGATTACACATTTTAAAGAATTTCGTAATTACCTGATACTACAGGAATATGAACCCGTTTATACAATAGGCATACGCACCAAGGGCTATACTGCGCAGGACGAGCTACGTTTGCGCAAATTGGGCGCCGAGTTTTATCGCACAGATCGCGGCGGACTTATTACTTTTCATGGTCCCGGTCAGCTTGTTGCCTATCCCATCATACATTTACATCAATTTAAACCCAGCATGCGTTGGTATGTGGGCAACCTGGAACTCGCTGTAATTGAGACCTGCCGCGCTCTGGGCATACCAAATGCAACAACAACCGCAGACACTGGCATTTGGGTCAACGATAAAAAGATTTGCGCCATTGGTGTGCACGGTTCACGGTATGTAACTACACATGGCATTGCACTGAATTGCTGCACGGACCTAAAGTGGTTTGAGCATATTGTGCCCTGCGGACTGGAGGGCAAGGGTGTGACCTCGCTTAGCGAGCAGCTGCAGCGTCACATCTCTATAGAGCAGGCCAGCGCAGCACTAGTCAGTAGTTTTGCTAAAGTTTTTGATTGTCGCCTGGAGGAGCAGACAGACCAAGCTGCGCTCAATACAAGTTGTTAATAAAAATTGATTTTTTCTAAACTTTATTCAGCTTGCGTATTAAAACGCGCTTTGTTTAGATCACATTTTCTGGCACGTGCTTCAACAGGTACCTTGCCACGTTGGATTGCCTCCAAGCGTCCTTGTTCGCGTTGTGCTGCTTTGCGAACACGACGCTCTTGGCGTGATTCCAGCGCATTATCAAAGTAACGTTGGCGAAAGTCATTAGAGACTGCAGTTGATGTAGCGGCTTTATGATCATATTCCTGGCATTTCTCATAGGTAAGTAAACGACGCGCCGTATTGCCTGTTAAGGGTTGCTCTGAGTTGGCCACAAGCTGTAGATTTGTATGACGTGGCAGCATTTCTTCAGTGTAGTCCTCACTGTGTGTTATGACAAAAGAAGATCAACTTAAGAAAGTGATAATAAACAATATAAGGATTTAAGCACTTACCGATGAAAAGGCAGCCAACACACCAGACGGCCACCCAATTTTAAATGCTTTGCCGCAAACTCAAGCAAGTCCACATATAAATGCTTTAGTTCATAATGTGAAGTAGAGGGATAATGAGCCATATCAGCGTTGCGTGTATTCTCTTTTGTATAAGTTTTGTTTTCCACTTTCTCGGTAGCTTCTCTTATGCCATAAGGTGCTGCAGGAATTTGAAGATTAAACATATATACCGCACGCTATGTCTAGTTACCTACGATCCGTAATAATGCTATCAAATGAAATGCGTGGATGCCAGAGAGGATTAGAAAAGTCAGCAACTACCACATCCATGTAACGATTCTCACAGCCATATTGTTTCAGATTAGTACGTATGCTTTCATCCTTTTCGCGTACTTTTTGTGAAATACGACTGGGACGACAGCGTGCGTGCAGCATCATAAAATCTATGTCTGCGCCCAAAACGTAACCGCCAAATTTGGCAGCACTTACTAAAAGCGAGCCGGTGCCCACAAAAGGATCAAATACTAGGTCACCATCACGTACCATGGCCTGATTAGCCATAAGCAGACTAAGTTGCGCATCCATGCTTGTGTTGCCTATGAACTTGCGCTGCTTTAAAGACAGCTCGTTTATAAGATGACGTTGTCCCAGTGCTATAAAGCGGCCAAAGAGTATTTCTTCAGGTGACGCTGGCACTGCTGTGGGATCCAAGCCCCAGAACTCAATATAGCACCACTCAATCTGTGGATTTTTTAGATTAACATCGCCTTCAATGGGCAAGTAGTCCATGGATTCAATCTTGTCCACTTTTTCACGCTGCGTAAAGTGTTTATTGTATGTTTCCACGGTTATTTTAAAGCTAATATCTTTTTGAAAAAAGCTGCTAAGCTGCTGTAGATTTGTTTGTACATGAGCGCATAATCTCTGATGGAATTCCGGCAGCGTATGGCCCTGTGACCAGAGTTCATAAATTGCACGTAATGCAATGGAACGTGAGGCATACTTTAGTGCCGTTTCGTCATTCGGAAATTCTACAATCCAAAAGGGTCTCTAAATTTAAATGAAATGTATAAAAACGCAATTATTTTGCAAAAAAAAAATGACCATCAAAACACACACCAGCAGTTGCTTAGTTAAACGATGAACTTGCAGTCCAAACAGTTTTACTATTGAATCAAACTCGGCCACTCTGAAATCGACATGCTCCTGGGCAAACCAAAGTATATACTTTTTCCAAATTTTTGTCATTTTTAAATCAAATGAAATAAAATATTTGAGAAATATTATTTCTACCGCGTGTTGTTTACATTTTTTATTCTGCTGCCATTCTAACAAAAGCCGAACTAATTTTAGTGGTGGTGCAACGGTGGTGCACATCGATAGGCAGTTGTAGCACATCGATTGCGCTTGTCACTTGCTGCCCTGCGTGCTGTCAATTCGGCCATTTTGCATAAATCTCAAAGGCACACGTAGCTGAGCCGAAGATTTTTATAAATTTTCTGCTGCAGCAGGCACTATAGCTGCACAAATATTGTAAAATATTAAACATAAACTAATTGTGCGTGAAATTTGCATTAATTCAATATGGCGCGTTATACTCAACGTCCGGAAAATGCTCTAAAAAGAGCCAATGGTATGTCAGCAGAAAAATTTTCCATGCGGCAGCGAAATTGAGCGCAAAGCGAAATGTCAAAGTGACATAGATTACTCATTTTGTTTTCTCTCTCTTGCAGAATTTATCGAGGTGGGCAAACCTTTGCGCGCTTTGGATACCTTGCAGGAGGTGTTTCGCAATAAACGCTGGAATTATGCCTACTCGGAGACGATTATTGAGCCTCTCATGTTCAAGTACTTGTACTTGTGCGTGGAGCTTAAAAAATCGCATATTGCCAAGGAGGGTCTCTTCCAATACCGCAACATGTTCCAGTTGGTTAATGTAAACTCGCTGGAGAATGTTATACGCGGCTATTTGAAAATGGCCGAGGAGCATACCGAGGCAGCGCAGGCCCAATCCTCTGCAGCAGTTGCCATTCTTGAGCTGGATGATTTGGACAACATTGCCACGCCTGAGAGTATTTTAATGAGCGCTGTCTGCGGTGAGGATGCGCAAGATAGGTCTGATCGCACGATCCTACTTCCATGGGTTAAGTTCTTGTGGGAGTCGTACTGCCAATGTTTGGAGCTGTTGCGTGTAAACACTCATTGCGAGGCATTGTACCATGATATTGCTCGCATGGCTTTTCAGTTTTGCCTAAAGTACAACCGTAAGAGTGAATTCCGTCGTTTGTGCGATAAGTTACGCAAACATTTGGAGGATATTTGCAAGAGCAGCAATCAAACAACTGGTGTTTCGATTACCAAGGTTGAAACTCAGCAATTGTGCTTGGACACCAGACTTTATCTGCTGGACTCGGCCATACAAATGGAATTGTGGCAGGAAGCCTACAAAGCCATTGAGGACATTCACGGCTTAATGGCTTTGTCCAAGAAAACTCCCGTGCCTAAAATTATGGCCAATTATTATCAAAAATTGGCTATGGTTTTTAGCAAAGCAGGCAATCAGCTCTTCCATGCAGCTGCTTTACTTAAACTTTTCCAATTGACACGTGAGCTAAAAAAGAATCTTACCAAGGATGATCTACAGCGCATGGCTGCTCATGTACTCCTTGCCACCCTATCGATTCCATTGCCTTCGGCACATCCGGAATTTGATCGCTTCATTGAGGCGGACAAAAGTCCTTTGGAGAAGGCACAAAAGCTTGCTGTGCTTCTGGGTCTACCACAGCCACCTACCAGAGTTTCCCTAATACGCGAAGTTGTAAGTATCTATACTTCATTTTTTGAAAACTATAACTGATGCACGTAATTGTTTCAGGTGCGCTTGAATGTGCCACAACTGGTTTCGGAAGAGTTCCGCAACTTGTACTACTGGCTGGAAGTTGATTTTAATCCACTTAATCTCTGCAAACGCATCCAATCCATTGTGGACACCATTGAGAACACCACTGTTGAAAATTCGTCACTTTCGCCTTATATTCAATCGCTTAAGGATGTTACCATTATGCGTCTGATACGCCAAGTCTCTCAGGTCTATGAGAGCATTGAATTCAAACGTCTGCTAGAGTTGGCTACATTCTGCAACGTTTTTGAGCTGGAGAAATTGCTTGTGGAATCTGTGCGTCACAATGACATGCAAATTCGCATAGATCATCAAAAGAATAGCATCTTTTTCGGCACTGACTTGACTGAAAGTCAGCGTGAGTACCATCCAGATGGTCCGACTCTGCAGTCAATGCCTTCGGAGCAAATTCGTTCGCAGCTCGTTAATATGTCTACAGTGCTAACTCGTGCCGTTTCCATTGTGTATCCGAATCGGGAGCGCGATCAGCGTGCCAAGTTACGCACTCAAATGGTGCATCACTATCATGAGATCAAGGATCGCGAACATCAGCGCATTTTGCAGCGTCAAAAGATTATCGAAGATCGCAAGGAGTTCATTGAAAAACAAAATAATGCTCGTGAGGAAGAAGAAGCTCGACGACAGAAAGAAGAGTCTCGTATAGCCAAGATGGCCGAGCAAAAACGTTTGGAACAGGAGCAAGAGGAACGAGAACGCAAACGTCATCAGAATGAAATTCAAGCCATCAAGGAAAAAAGCCTCAAGGAGAAGATGCAACAAATATCGCAAACAGCTCATGGCAAGAAAATGCTCTCCAAGCTGGATGAGGAAGGCATTAAGAAGCTGGACGCCGAACAAATTGCTATGCGTGAGTCAGAAGAGTTGCAGCGGGAACGCAAGGAATTGCAGTCGAAGCTTAAGTCGCAAGAGAAGAAAATCGATTACTTTGAGCGTGCAAAGCGTTTGGAAGAAATTCCATTGTTCGAAAAATATTTGGCTGAAAAGCTTGTTAAGGACAAGGAGTTCTGGGAAGTCACCGAGGCAACACGCATAGAGAATGTCATTGCCGAACGCAAGGATGCTGTCAGCCAGCAGGATCGTCTTAAGCGCATGTATCCCGACAGAGATGAGTTCTTGGAAGCGCTTAAGAAAGAACGTGCTTCCTTGTATATTGAAAAACTCAAGAAGTTCGAGATTGCTCTGGCCGAGGAACGCAAGAAGCGTTTGGCCGATCGTGTGATTCGACGCCGTGAAGAACGTCGCCAAGCATGGCTGCGTGAGAAAGAAGAGGAGCGCATGCGGAAAGAAGAGGAAATTCGTCGTGCCCGCGAAGCTGAAGAGCGTGCTGCAGCCGAAGCGCGCCGCTTGGAGCGTGAAGCTGAAGAAGAGAAACGTCGTATACAGTACGAAAAACAACGTGCCAAGGACGAGGAAGCTGAGCGTAAAATACAAGAGCTGGAACGTGATGTTTGGCGTCCACGTGGTGGCGACCGAGATCGCAACGAGCGCGGTGGTGCAGCACCAGCCAGCAGTGCAAGCGAATGGCGTCGAGGACCCGCACCACAAGGCGAACGTGGAGACCGTGACCGCAATGAACGTGGTGGGGATCGAGACCGCATCGAACGAGGCGATCGTGACCGTGAGCGCGAGGAACGTGGTGGCAACCGTGATCGCATGGATCGTGGCGGTGACCGTGATCGTGATCGCATGGAACGCGGTGGTGATCGTGATCGCATGGATCGCGGTGGTGATCGTGATCGCATGGAACGCGGTGGTGATCGTGACCGTAGGGATAACGACGGCGGCGCTGATTCATCATGGCGCGTGCGCCGCGAACCTGACGGTCAACGTGGCGGTGACCGGGATCGTGGCGGTGCACCACCATCACGTGACGACAAATGGCGTGGTGGTGATCGGGATCGTGGCGCTGATCGTGACCGTGTTGGCGGTGAGCGCGACTTCCGTCGCAATGATGCTCCACGCCGTGATGGAGATAGGGACCGTGGCTTCCGACGAAACGATGACTCACGTCGTGATGAACGTGAAGGTGCTGGAAACTGGCGCGATGCACCACGTCAAAGCGATCGCGATAATCGTCGCCCCGGAGGTGAGAGACGTGATCGCGATCGTGGAGCTGGGCTTGGTGGCAAAGAAGGAGGCGGTGGCGGTGGCGGAAACTGGCGCACAGCCCCTGCTCCGCGCGATGATAAGCCTGCACCCAAGAGAGAGCCACAGGACAAGGGTAAGTGTTAAAAGCAAAAAAGTTCAATTATAAAATATATTAATGTATTTTTGTTGATTTGCAGAAAACAAGGGCGGTGATGATGGTGAATGGACCAGCGTGAAGCGCCGTTAAATTTATCTAGCTCTGTCGTACTATGTAGTTTCCCCCGCATTTTCGTCTAAAAAAAACACACAAAAAACAGTCTTAACCAATTTTTAATAATATAATATAATATTCATAAAATAAAGGCACTGTATTGCCACGTGTTTACATTTTTGTCTATTATGTATTGCTGTTTAATTAACTATTGCAGCGTTTAAAATAAAATATATATTGTACGCAAGAAGCCAAGCTTGGTGGTCGATCAAAGAAGCAGCATTAATAACTACTAATAAAAATGCTTGACATAAATAAATGCATATCCAGTTTTATTTCTCATTTGAATTTGGAAAGTTGTGCAAAATACGATGAATTTGGTGCAATCGATAGGTCGCAATTTTATGCAGAGTTGCCACTTGCACATTTCGCACAATGGTCAGTCGACAATTTGCTATCGTTATCGCTGCCCCCACACCTTGCGCATTTGGTTTGACGCTCTTCCACGTGAACACAACTTGGCCGCAGCAATGTGATTATTAAAGTTTTAAACTAAAAAGTGTAGTGAATTAGTCGGTATCTAAATGAAAATTTCAAAAAAATAGCTAATAAAAAAAAGCCAATTAAAGCTGTTAGCGCAAATTAAATTAAAGATTCAAATAAATAAACTGTTCGCCTATACGTGTGTGTGTTTGCTGTAGACGCGGCGCACAGCATGTGAGGTTAAAGCAGACAAACACACGGCGGCAATATAAACTAACAAATAAAAAACAACTAAAGTGCGTTAAGAATAAAGTTAAGCGTTGTGCGTCGAGCGCATTAAGTACATTAATTTAAATTGTATAAAGGTAATAACGCTAAAAGTAAAGCCTTATGGCAGCGGTGCTACTGTAGGCGCCAAGACAAATAATTTTAAGAATTGTGTGTGTGTCAGCCAACAAGTTTGTTATATTTCATACATATACTGCTGGTTTTTGATTTAATAAAAATAAAATAACTTTCTAAACAATACGCTAGTGCATGTGTGTGAGTGAAATGAGTTCGTAGTTTTGTAAAAAAAAAACATTTTTAAGGCAAAAAAAGCACATGGCATGTCTGGGATACACACACACACACACACACACACACGCACGTGGTAATACAAACTCAAGCGGCATAGCGCAATACCAACACAAACATATACGCGTTTTAGTCAGTGTGTGTGTGTGTGTGTGTGAATATATGAGTGTTGTTATTGTTTATTTATAATTCGCTTGCCTTTCGCATACATTTTGGTCTCATAATTTTGCTATTAATTTTATTCTCACAATTGCCAATACTTTTGCAAAAATATTCAAAACATGCTTCATTTGCAAAACGCCGCAATTAATATGCCGCTTAAGGGAGAGGGGGCAAAAACAGCATGTTGCTTGGCCAAGCAAACGTGCCACGCTGCTTTTTGCCATTCCTTTTTGTTACTTCAATTCGGTGCACTTCATAAAGTGCTGCCAACTTGTTGAACTTTGTGCGCGCGAAAAGTTGTAATTTTTGAAATCATCATAGGGGCACGTGGAAAGTAATTGTTTGGCCGCAAATAAATCAATTGGATTGCCATTATTTCAAAAGCAGCCGAATTCGCAGTACGATACTTTACTTGCAATTAATCTATATAACTGTGTCAGATTATTGGTTTCCACTTTAGTGTGGATTTTAGTAGAAAGCGTAAAATGACTTTGGGTTCTATTACAATCTAGATAAACAGTTTGTTGACATTAAAAGCAACTTAAAGCAATCTATCTAAAGAGTAATAACACGCAATAAACACAAGTTGATTTCTGCAAAATTTAAAATAAGATATTGCAAAGGTTTTTCTATTAATGTTATTTAATATTCGACAGCAAGCAGCTGTTGTGCATTTATTGTACCAGCTACAAATAGGCGCTAGAATAGATATTAAATTCAAGCAAATCTTTTTTTGCTGCGGCTAGAAGTGATATTTGACGGTGGGCGGCAGTAAAGACGTCGATGCAAGATATAATAAAATAATGTGCTTCTCACTTATATAGTATGACTAATCGACAGAAATTTGCAGATTATCCAAATCCTTAACAGCTTTTTCAACAACATATGATATGAGTCATCTGTAGCGGTCTTCTGTTTAAGACTGCCTCTGCCGTATGGTAGAAAGGATGTTTTAAATTTATGTCAATCGTAAATATAACGGCCGACGTCACTAGCTCTCGCCCCTTAGGCGCCCCTGTTGTGCCGCTTTTCAGTTGGTCACACGAAGCTATGATAGAGCTATGATATGACCAACATGTCCGAGCCAATGCCGACGCTTTGCTCTACTAGGCTGGCCGACATT
This sequence comes from Chymomyza procnemis, assembly GCA_035046065.1. Lineage (NCBI taxonomy): Eukaryota > Metazoa > Arthropoda > Insecta > Diptera > Drosophilidae > Chymomyza > Chymomyza procnemis. The sequence goes on from JAWNOJ010000026.1 coordinate 6,262,174, forward strand.
TATGTCGCTGTAGAGCCCATACAGCTCATGGTTCCCTCGGATGCGAAAGTCGTCCCCTAACCGAAAGGGACCGAAGATTTTGCGAAGAATGAGTTTTTCGCTTGAACACTCCCAGCGCAGCTGCATCTGTTCGAATCACAATAGAAGATAGTAAGAGTCAAATCACCAACTTAATAATAAAATCTTGGTATACGTTGGCAGACGTAAGCAACTTTAACATAATATTAAGACAAGCTTAACATCTTCAATATTATCCAAAGGTATTCAGTATATGCGATCGATCAAGGTCGGTTGAAAAGAAAAGTCCATAATAAATCTCAACACAGGTACTAATAACATCACCCACCTGTTTTGCAATTCCTGTGCACAGCTCAGGAGAAGCATAAGCGAAACCGATTATGAATTAACAAGGGTCTGGGAGACGAAAAAACGTAATATATAATTAAAAATTTTTATTATTGCTCTGAAACAGCTTAAAGCTCCTTATTTCTGATACCCATTTTCACTTCCTTAATCTTCGAATTAATGGCTCTTTCGTAACATTTACGTCGGAAGGTTGCGAGTTCTCCCAATTTAGCACGATTATCCAACATTTGCTGAAATATTTCATCACGATTTAACAACAGCATCTTCAATTGCTCCAATGCTTTGTGCGACAAATCCTGCAAAACATTTCAATTAAATTGTGAATTATAAACTTTGCGTGTTGATTTACCTCATCATAAGAATGATGTAAAATACAATCTCTGACCATCTTTAAAAGTTTTTCGTCTCCAATTTCCGTTGCTTTTTGTGGGTTTGCTTCAGCTGCTTTAAAGGTAGGCACCGCGACTTTTTCGGTGTGCAAGGGCAGGTATGTTATTGGTTGAGCTTTATTTTTGAAATCTTGTACTTTGGCCTTGCTTGCTCTCTTTGGCAGCGGCCAGGATAAGAATGTTGGCATAGCTGATGCTTCGACATTTCCGTAATATGAAATTTCCGTTTGTGTTTTAGCGTTTGCTGTTTTGTTGCGCGGAAATGTATGTTTCGATTTACCTAAAGTTCGCAACCTTTTTGGTATTAACAACTTTTTCTCCAACGGTGACTTAGTCTCCCGCAACTGTTCCTGTACAACCAAATGAGCAGATTCCGCTAAATACTTGGCTGAACGTATACAAGTTCGTATAGCTGCGGCGTAACTTTTTTGCTTAGTTCTTTGTGCCGGGTCTAGTATGCATCTGTCGTGCTTCACATTTTGCGCCTTTTCCAAGATACGATCTAATGTTGAAACATTGAGTTGTGGAAAACCATTTTGCACTAATGCATCTTGTATAGCTTTTACTTGTTCCACTGGCGTTGCAGAGTTATGCCTTTCCAGTACGGATAAGAGCTTGTCGGCATTTTTGCGAATTGTCTCAAGTTCAGTGGGCTTAATATCCAAAATTGCGGCCGTATTTAGCATAAATGAGCTAAGCTTCGCTGGAGTTTCAACAATAGTTGCAACCGGCAGCGCTACTGGTGGTGCCTGCTTGTTATGAGCTTTATTATTGGATTTTTTCTTAACATTTGTTGTTTCGAAAAGTTTAGCAGAAATTTCCGATTTCGTATTGCAACGCGGACAAAACTTGCCGGCAGACGTGGAACATCCGGGCTTGTTGTCAGTTGCAGCTATTAAAGCTGCTCCATTTCCATTTTCTTTGGTTAACAGCAAAGCCTCAGCTGCTTTGCGTTGGCGACGTGTGATAACTTTTTTCGGCATTTGTAAAATATTTTTTTTTTTTTCTTACAATTGAAAAGAAATTCTGCTTTTAATAAAATTTATTTCTGATTTAAAGGCTTTCCAAATATCAAAATGGGTTTTGAAATTTTATGCAGCGCTTACTTGGTTTTTATTTTTTCTTTGAAACAAAATTTCCCACAGTTTCGTATGGTAATCGCTTGTTTCATACAAAAGTTTGGTTTGTTTTGCTATTTTCAGTTAGCAATTAAATAAATTTAAATGGATTCGCGGCTGTTGAACGTCTTTCATGAGGATCCCTATGAAGGCAACTATAATAGGTACGAAACGGATGAAAATTTTTGGACCAACGATAATGTTGAGTAAGTAAAAAATCTTTAAAATTAGTCTGCTCTATGCATTTATACTAAAGTATATCTTTCGTTTTTTTTTTTTTTAACAGCATGAGTATGCAACTGACAGAGACATTAAATGATATACTGCCTATTGCGCCTATAGAAGACACGCTGCTGAAGCATACTGAGGAGGAGCTGCAGAATAGCAAAAACTTGGTAGGTTTTGGCGGTGCACTTTGAAAGAATTCGGCTTTGCTTATATATTTCTTGTAATATCATCAGCTGATCTACAATGACTTTGTGGAGCAGCAATTGAGTGATACACAAATCTTTCATGTTAGCGAACAGCAGCGTAAGCTGAACGCTTTGGCTTTGTATGACCAGGTTGGATTAGCTGTGGATGACGATGCGCATAGTCAGTGCAGTGTTTCTACTTTTCGCTCACGTACAGATAGCTCTTCAATAGCTGATTATGAGTCGCATTCTAGCGATTACGATGATGACGACGATGCTGAGTATGAGGAGCAGCAGCAGCTTCAGCTAATTAAAACTGAAGAGTTTCCAGAACGCAAGAATCGCACTATTAGCACTAATACAGTTGTCTCAGATGTTGATGGCTTTGGACTGAGCATCATCGATGTCAACAACTTTGATTTGGCTGATTTCATAACTAAGGATGATTTTGCTATGAACATGAAGGCAGCAAGTGAAGTAATTGCAACGACAACAACATCAATGCCAAAAGTTGTAGTACATAAGCCAGTTGTGCAGCCAGAGCCAGTGATTATAACAAAACGTCGCGACTCTGAATGTGATTCCGATTCTTTTGTTGATGTAGAAACTGTTGACGTGGAAGCGCTAGACATGGAGGAACCACTTTGGGCAGCAAACATAGTGCCTGTTGATGACTTGTGTTATGTAGATAATGTCAAGGCTGATCCGCCTTGGTGTCCCAAGTCAACAAGGAAGTCAATAGCCGCTGCTAATGGCCAAATTAAAGAAGTAAGTACCATGTGCTTTGCGCAAAATGTATTAAAAACTTATGGCATTCTGTTTTCATAGCACATAGCAATGCAGAATGAGAGTAGCCGCAACAAGCCTGCGGCAAAAGCAACCACAACTGCACCAACAACAACAACTGCATCAACTGCACCAACATCAACAACAGCAACTACAAAAGCCACAAGTAAACCAAAGTCTAGCAACAACATCTGCCTGGTGCCAAATAAGAAGCAATGCGAATTACTAAAGCGCAAAGTTGGCGCCAAAATTGCAAACAATGTCACAGCAGCAACAACAGCAGCAGCCGCTAAACTTGCTGCCAAAAAAGCAGTAGAGGCCACAAAAACAAAAGCCACAACAACAATGTCTAGCACAAAACCGCAGAAACAAATGCCAGTCAATGCCAAGGCCAATAAAGTGGAGGCAGCTGCTGCGCCACGTGCTGTAGGCATAGGATTGGGCGGTAAAAACTTGGCACTGCTCAAACACGAATTGGCAGCAACACCAGAAAGCACTACGAGCATAGCGGAAGTAGTTACGGCTCCAAAGCGTAAACTTAATTTAGAGGAATACAAGAAGCGTCGCAGTTGTGCGCCATTTGTTGTTACCAATGCAGCTGCTGCACCTGCACAGCAAACCAAAATGCCGCTTGGCAATGTAACAAGTGCAACATCTACACAATTTGTGCCTAAGAAAACGCATAGCCCAATAGCGCCAGAAAAAGCAGCCATTACCGATATAGTCAATAGTCTAAAGCATCCCACAAATATGTCACAATCGGAGCCAACAGATCCCATTACAATGGCCAAGAACAAGGTGTTACGCATGATGGAACTGAAACGCGCACAGCAAATTAAGATTATTGATTCACGTGTGACAGCCAAAGTGCCGCGTGTCACCAAATTGCCACCGTTGAAGGATATAGTGAAAGACACATATTGCATGGAGACGTCTGATGACGATGAGGAGAAGCAAGCGAATGCACGTAGAAAAAACCAACTGCTTGCAGACTATGAGGAAATTGTCATAGTATCGGCTAGCTGCAATACAGACATAACGATACCGCCTGAACAGCATTTGGTTGCGAAGGATAGTAAGCTGTTGCCATCATCGCGTTCGCTGTTAAAATCCTCCGTGCTGCTGTACAATATGACCACGAATAACTCGTTGTTAGCTAGCATACACAGCGAGGTGGTAAAACAAACAGCCGTACAGAGATTATCAACAGAAACGGCCAGCTTGTCGTCAGCAGCTGGCAAGGAGGAGGATACGCAGCATGGCGAGGATAAAGTTATTATGCATTTGCCTAAGGATCGTGTGCGCAAGCCTACGGTTAGCATGGCTACGCAAACTGAGCCACAAGCGGAATTTCCATTATTGCCGTTGCCCACAACACATCGTTCACGTGAGCGCACGCGTCGTCAATATCGCAAACGCAGCAATGCCACCTCGCGCTCGTGCAGCAGCTGCTCCTCTGATGGCAGCAATTTCTCATATCGTTGTTCCAATTCCAATTCAGCAGAGCGTTTGCGTGCTACAGAGGCTACGCTTAACTGTAGTAGCAGTGTTGGTGGTGGTGGTGGCGGTGGTTACTCCTCACGCAGCACACAACGCCATCGCAGCTCAGTTAGCTCATCGTCAGAGGCAGGTAAATATGAGCGTCAACAGCGGCGTCAGCGACGCACCAGCTATAATAAGCGACGCTCGAAAAAACACACACGTTGCACATCAACAACATCCGGCTCGGAGTACGGTGATCGTAGTCGCAGTCCACATCGTCAGCGTTCACGTTCACGTTCCAATTCGGGCGCACGCTACAATAATGCCTATAGTAACAATAATCGTAGAGCTTTTGTGGATAGAAACGTATCGCAGCCAGGTGGGTGCTAGCGTAGTTTGCTTAGAGTAGTTGGAATATTAATGATTTGATGATTTTGCAGCTGTTGAAGAGCGTCGTATTGTCTATGTGGGTCGCATTGAGCAGGAAACAACAAAAGAGTTGTTGCGTCGCAAATTTCTGCGTTATGGTTCCATCAAACAGATTACTATACACTACAAGGACAATGGGTAAGTTAAAGGAGCGTGTATTGTTTGCATAAAGAAAATTAACAATGGATTTTATGCTTTTTAGCATGAAATATGGATTTGTGACATTCGAGCGTGCACAGGATGCATTTACGGCAATTGATAGCAGTCCTCAAGATGCGCAAATCAATATGTACGATATAAGTTTTGGTGGACGTCGTGCCTTCTGTCGCGCCTCCTATGCTGACTTGGGTAAGCCAACAAAACTTTAAATGTTTTGTAAGACTGCTTATAAATATTTTAAATTAATATTTTATTGCAGACAATGCTGGCATAAATAATTACCATTCTTATGTGTATCCCAAATCGAAGCCAGCGGTTGTGGCAACTCAAGAAGACTCCTTTGAAGCAATGTTGCTTAAAGTAAAGGCCAAAATAAATTTGGCCAAGCCAGCTGCTGCTGTTGAGGCAACGACTGCGACAACGACTGCAGCTCAAAACAACACCGAACACTGCAACAACTTGGCCGAGAATAGTCAAACTTGACGTCATAACTTTGATGTTTTTGTTTTCATATTTTTATGATTTGCCAACACACAACTTGAGTTTTTATAGATTCTATATACAAGACCAGACGGCAGATGTACACACTGTATAAAAAACACTTTCAGCAGTTTTAGTTAACTTAAACTTTTAGCAAAACGTTAATATTGCAAAGAAAGTTTTTATATATTTTGTGAGCCGGCAGCTGCTGTACTCAAACTAAAGTTTCTACACTGAAAAGCCTGATTATTTTTTGTTTTTAGTAGTTTCATAATTTTTAGTTTTACAACAGATTGGAGACAGTACCACACTCAATGTGAAATAGTTAAACTCAAAAAGTGCTATTGTGCAAGTTTTTACAATGAATTTAAATATTGATAACGTGAACGTGATAGTAACACAATACAGCAAAATGCAATGAAACAACAAAAAACTAAAGCCTAAAGTTTAAAGCCAAAATAACTTTGTATAAAAGCAAACCAATCACAACAACAAAACACTTGGTGTTGTGCCAGAAATCGCGGCGAAAACAAAAGCTGCACAAGCCTTATGTTCACTGAGATTTGTGGCACAACACTGCATACAGAATACAAACAACTTACAGACAGATTATAGAGTATAGGGCAAAAGGTTTGACGCATGCAGCATGCGTTAGCCATGAATTAAACTGTTGATAATAAAACTTTGATATTAGTTTGTAACACTTAAAAAAAAAGAAAGAAAAATGGAATATTTTTTATATTTACTTATAATTTACTGAATGTTTTTGTATGCGCTAAAAATAGCAAAGAACTATATACATATATATAAAATACAAACAACTCTAGATACCCTATTTTTGAACTTAACTAATAGAAAGTGTGTCGAGAGTGTAGGAAACGTATGACTCTAATAATTTTAATTTTTTGTATTGCAAAACACTTAGGCAACAAATTGAAACAAATTGTTAATTTATTGAAATGTTATAGCAAAACATAAACACAAAAAAAAAACTAGTAGCCTCAGCTGCAACAACAATTTTAAATAGTTGTTTTTGCGCATGGCTTTCATTTATTGAAATTATGCTCTTAATTTTAGTTGAATAACTCAAGTACTTGTTAGAAACACTGCATATAACTAACTGTATATATATGTATATATGCGTATATATATATATATATATCTATGTAAAACAATTCGAGCAAACAAATTTATTTGAATGCTACAAGTTTTTGTACAACAAATTTTTTTTTATAATTCAATAAATGCGCGCTAGTTACAGCAAATTGAAATTTATGTAAATTTTTCTAACCCAAAAGCTGGTATAAGCTAAAAGTTGCCCCTTCACCTGCAGCTTCTTTTTTTTGGAGGGGGTTGGCGTTGGGCGTCCTTATGAAAATTCCTTGCACGTATCAAAACTTTGCATTTCTATTGCGCGCTGCGCGCACCTCTCGCCCACAGCTTAACGCTTCTGTGAGTTTGGCATAAATTTATGCAAATATTTTGCTGCGTTACTTTTATGCTTCAATGGTTGCCAAGTTGACGTGAACGACAACGACGACGACGACGCAAAGGAGTTGCCCCAGCAAAGCTAGCGTTAAATATTGTCCAAAATGCATTTTCGTAAAATAAATAGCAAAAGTCACTGAAGCACACGTTGTAGCAATAAGTTGTTGAAACAAAGCTGTTGTAACTGGTGGACACTCTCTACATGCTCTAGGTGCAGCAACATCTGTAACTGCTTGAGGTATTCCCTGGCGCACAGTGCAGCATTTGCATGAATGGTTCAGCTGGCATTGGCTTTAAAATGCGTCGTTTGTTGGCTTGAAATGCCAAATGATTGAAATATTGTACTTCAATCAATAGCGTTTATTTTATTTTTTTTTTCCTTATTATTCCGCTTGGGAACTTAGGGCCTCTACAAGAGCCATCCATCGAACCCTAATTTGCGCCGTCTGTTTAGCTCTGTCCCATGTCGCCTGGGTCAGTTCTTGGAGGATGGATCTTCTTCAGGTCGCCTTGGGTCTGCCGATCCGTCTATTGCCTTGTGGATGGATGCCAGCTATCGCTATCTGCAGTTTCTCCATTTCTTCCTCGAACTGTGCTAATTTCCTTTTAGGGTTCTAACGATCCATTGTCCTATTCGTGTCCGTTTTTTTTTTTTTTTTTTTTTGAAAATGCTTTTGGACGTCATCGAATTTGGGGAGCCGTTTTTATGTTTAATTCTATAATCTGCTGTTGAGTTTTTCGATCGAACTGGTGATTGCCCAGATGCGACTTATCCCAGTGGTGGGCCTGCCACCTGACGCCTTCTGGGAGTGGCGTCTGCGCTTGGCTACGCGGAAAGGCTGGGCGATACAGTCTTGTAACTTGTTGGCATCATTCTAGCTGGTGTTGTTGCTGTACGCCGAAAAGCTATGAATGGCGCTTGGTTCTATGGTGTACCCTCCATTTAACGGTGGGGGGTGAAGAGTGGGGCAAGGGGGGTTGCCAGAAATTGTTGAAAGGCATTGTGAAAATGGAGAAAAGCTTTCTATTAGGTAGAGAAGCAATTTTTAAGAGGGACGTTGGAGTGGTCATGCCTCTTGCCATGAGTGGGATTTACGTATACTTAATTATACATTCCAAAAGTAAAGACCCCAAGCTTTCCACCTGTTCGTCATATTTGTCAACCAAAGCGTCATATCGTTAGTTGAATGTTTGCCATTTTACAATATGGATCGTTTTAGCAGCGCACAATGTATTAATTTTTTGTCTATTGGGTGAACAAACATGCAGAATTTTACGCATCAAATTTCCGTATGTGGAGCTCAGTAAATCTACACGTGATTGTTGAGAAACCATTGCATGCGCCAAAAGTTACTGTTTGGTCTGATGGAATCATTGGGCCGCATTTGACTGGGATTGCCGCATGTAAAGCGATTTTTTTTGCCCTGAAACTGAAGACATGGATACGGTTGACATGTGGCTCCAGCAGAATGGCGCCACGTACCACACAACACGGCCAAATTTGGCCATATTGCAAACGTAATTTTAAGAACGCATAATTTCGCGTTTTGCTGATGTCAATTAGCCATCGAGATCATGTGAATTTGGACTTCCCTTTGGACTTTTTTAAGGAGCTATTGAATCCACAAACTCTAGAACTTTGAAGGACAACATACGTAAAGTTATGGACGAGATGATGTGCTGCAAGGTCATTGGTCTGCGCGGAAGCCCTAGGTGTTCATTTGAATGAAATTGTATTTCACACATAATGGCATCAACCAAACTTTATTTTAAAATAAAAGTTCAATCGAAGTTCGCATTTTGAGTGTGTTTTATTTCAATTTACTTTTAAAAGTTAAAAATGCAAAACTTAATACTTAATATTTCAACATACAGTTTGGTCTGAAGAGTTGCTGCAAATAAAGTCAATAAAAACAATGAACTCTTATACATTTGTTTCATTTATTAAGCTTTAAAAATATTCGAAACAATTTTCAGCATAATTGAATGCCATTTGGCCGAGTTCGAATTTGTCTGAATTTGATTGAATCTGACTCTCAGCTACCAGGCGCACAGAACTGGAGGCAGCGACTTAAAATTGACAATTAAAGGTATGCTTTAAATTTTGTTTCCAAAAATATAGCATTCTTAAAATTTCGTTCCCAAAAAATATTGCATACTTTTAATTGCTTAATTAAAGTTACTTTTCGGTATTGCTGTTTGCCTGGTACAGCAGTTTTACCGCAGACTAGATTTTCGCAAGATTTTGCTCAAATGTTTGACAAAAATTCTAAGTTCCATAACTTCGTCGATTTAAGTCAGATTTGATAAAAATTTGTTTTATTTTATAATGAGCAAATAAAATAATTTCGTGATTATACTTCTTAAGTTATGTGCATTTTTAATGTCGAAGCTACCAGGGCTACAAAAGTTAAAAAAAATACATTTCTTTTTAATTTGGAAAGCGAATGAAATGTGTAATTAAAAAAATGTATTAAATAATTTTAATTTTATTAAAAAATTACAATTTTGAAACATGATCACTTGCGGCTTTTACATCAAAATTCATTAGACGCTGGATATCGTTCGGCATAGTCAATTATCGAGCTGGGCAGATATTTGATTTTCCTGCATAAAAAAATATTCGTTTTCATTATATTTATTAATTTTTATAAAATAATAATTATTTATTATAAAATACCAAGATTAGTTACAAACTAAAATGATAAATATAAACCGTAAGTTTTAAGATTTTATTAAGAAAAACGTTCTACAAGAAACCAAAAACCTTAGAGCATAAAATATTTCGTAATTAGTTTGTTTGAAAATACAGCTTTTTGAATGGAATTTCAGGAGCAGCCTGCGCATCCTCCAAAATACAGCTTTTTGAATGGAACTTCAGGACCAGCCTGCGCATCCTTCAAATTGTATCAATTTTTTCATCTTTTGTCTTCGTCGATCTGGGCAAGAACTCTAGATTTTCGACTTTTATGCGCTGTGTTACACTTATCATGAATTCCGTCAAAATCTAAGCACAAAATAGTTCTGACTTTGGGAACGCAAATATTTGATTTCAAGTCATCTGAACTCTGTTGCTGTTGATGGAAATGCTTTTTTAATAGAAGTGAGGATCACGAATTTTTAAATAAAATTAAATTTTAAAATAAGCCTTGGAGCACACCGTCAGTTCCGAAAAGATACTCTATCAAATAGTAATCTTGTTAACGTGTGCGTACCTCCAAAGCGGCGTCTTTTCGGCAGCACAATTATATCTTAAGGGACGCCACGAGGTTGTTCCATCGAACGGTTAACTTTTTAACGTATTCGTATTTGCAAAGATGAGTTTTTTCGGTGGGACACCGCAAAGTTCTGCCACCGAACGATTAACTTTTAAAGGTTTGTACAAAGATAAATCTTTTCGTTGAAAATAATTTCTATTTTCACTAATTTGTCAGTCGCCTGAAACGAGGAGCATCGAATATAATATATTCGGTATATTATTATAAAAAGAAGAACAAAACTTAAATAAAAGTATTTTTTTTATTTTTAAAATAAATGCATTTTGAAAACATTAAAACTGTTATTTTTTTTAAATTATTTGAACATATTTCAGCTGAAAAATAGTAAAAACAAATTAAGCAATCTAACACAACTAGAAACATCATCCATAAATAGTTTCCCCAGCTAAATTTGCTTCTCACAGTTTTGGCAGCATTTTACACTTGTTTACTCTGTAACCTAACTCATTCCAGATAATCTTCTCGACCGCTTGAAAATTTATAGTGTATGCGGGGCAAAAAAAAAAAGTTATATATACTTTCTGAAAACGTTATTAAAAAACGACAACTTTGACTTTGTCCTTGGCAAAGGGAAAACACTTGAACAAAAAGTTCACAACAAGTTGTTGCCCAAACTGAAGCATTTCGCAAACAATTTTCGTTTTCATTTTAGGAGATTTTGGCTTTTGGGTGCTATATCTGGCTACAATTTATTGCCAATTTATAAACACTTGCCAACTTGTTATGGCCATGAGCCAAGTGAAAACCCAGTCAGGCAAGTACACAGTCTACAACCGTATGGTTGTATTAATAGTTACATCATTAAGATGTTTTCAACTCTTAGACATTTCTGTGTTGAGGACCATTTATTCATAACTTGGGAAATAAAACAAATGTAAACATCTCGATGTGGTTGTCAAAACATCTGGGTAACCCACTGCTAGTCTGGGTTGTGTGTGTGTGCGCGTGGTTCAGAGACTAAAGCAGGGACTTAGTTAGCTGTAGGGCGAAGTGGCTAACTGCTTTTGAAATAAGTTTAGAAATTGGTAGAAATTGTGTATATTTGCTTGGATAAAGCCAAATCTGATTTTAAGAATATTTTTGTACCTAATTTCTAAATAAAGCTGTTATAAAGAGAAACTCGCAGGTATGACCCGTGAAACATAAGTATTAATATTCGGAATTTTCTTTAAGGAAATCTAAATCCAATACTCAGTACCTTACGTTTTACGGGAATAGTACTTAAGGCAGAGTTTTACGTACGTAAGGAATTTCGCTGTGCGTTAATAATTGCAAGATTATATAGATACCGGAATATAGATATAGGAATGTTCAAAATTTCTTATCCAAAAGATCACGTTTAGAAGTTTGCTTAAAAGTTGGTTTTTTAGATACTTTCGGAAATCGCGTAGCTTATCTTAAAAAGTTTTTTTTGGCAAAACACTAGATGCATCTATTGAGAGATAATAGTGTCGAAGTAGAAGGTTTGAATGCAATCTAACAATCGATAGAGATTGCTAGAAGAAACGATTAGAGGCAGAAACTACTGCGAAGTTTTTATGATGATAATTGTAAAATATTTTATAGCTGGTATCGAAAAACTGCTTTATTTTCTTGGACATACTTTCTGGTCCCTCTGTTGCAAGTAGTTTTGTGGGGATTGAACAGCTTCAAGTCTTAGATATTATAGCCTTAAGCTAGGAGGAATATTCAAAACCAAGGCGGAGCAGTGGCTACAATAAACGCTAAATCCAACATTCGAAGCCATTAGCGTTAGGTCAGAAATAGCATAGAGCTTATGGCTGAGATGCTACCAATACCGCATTTTTTCTACAGTCGATGCTTTGGAACTATGGGAAAAAGAAGTTAACGCCTACCATGTGACTGTTTTGCATTTTTTAGAAAACGTTGTCAATATATAGAAAAGTGTTGTTGCGTAGATGATACTGAACTTAAACAATTTACAGAAGTAGATTCATGCAAAGAGAGATTTTAAAAAGATTAGATTTTTGGGTGAGTGTTTTCTACTAACCGCAAAATACTCTCCATCAACTTTTTTTTTTATAGAATCAGAAGAATATGACCTTGCTACTTATTGAGTGGTGCTTCATAAGATTTTTACGTAAAATCTTAATTCGAGCTTCATAAGATTTTTACCTAAAATCTTATTTCGAGCTTCATAAGATTTTTACCTAAAATCTTAATACGAGCTTCATAAGATTTTTACCTAAAATCTTAATTCGAATTTTTGTTATATTGAAAATCTGTTGCCGTCTAAAGATTTCAATAATATTTGACTAAAAGCCACAGTAGAATTTATACAGATTTCGATGAAGATTTTCTTACTAAGTATACGAAGTGATGCTCTTAATGCAGAAGGTGCTGCAGTTTTCGTTTAAGGAGAAAAGTTGTGACACACTTGCCCCTAAGATCCCCCTGACTACGTCACTGTTCTGTAAAATGACGGAGTCTGTATGCTTGGGTGTGTTTGCTTTTGGGCATGTGTGTTGTTCATTATTATGGCCACTTGCTCCCGGCTATTTGGCAATTTGTGCTACCGTTTGCGTTTTTGTGTATGGGTTACGCCCCTTTGGTTGGCCCCCCATGCATATCGTGAGTTGCTCAGAAGGTAATCTTTTCAAATGGAAAACTAAATCCGCATGAAAACGCATACACACACACATACTTGGACAGGTCGATTTGACTTTGCTTTTCAGCAACATTTTCTATGCGTCTCAGAGCTTTAAACAAAGCTCACCCACCTTTAGCTTATGATTCCCATATGGATTTTATTCTGGTTTTGCTCTACTGGCAAAAAAAAATATTACATATAAATCACTTCCTTGCTGCTTAGATACAATAATATGCGCAGTCAAATGAATACACTCCGTTTCATTCGAATAGGTTCATTCATAGGTTCAAAAAATTTTTGTGCTTAGGATCTGGATCAGGATGGATTCCTGTAAAGAAAATAGTCTATAAAATTTTTATAGCGATATACATAAAAAAAATAACACAAATATCTTCTTTTCGAAAATGTAAAAAATAATGCAACCGATTTTTCACTAATAATATATTTTTGACGATTTTTATTTCATTGAATTCATAGGAGAGATTGGATAAAGTCTAAAACGGAGCGATTTTGAAATAAGCTTCAAAATAAATTATTTAACAGAATTTTGACTACCTACAACGGCTTATCCGGAATATCATTTCAAAATGTACAATTGCTGAGAATTTCGATATTATAAATAGTACATATAATACTTTGGAACTATATCTTCTATATAGTTGGCTTTTTTGTGATGAGCGTTCAGCACGTTATAGAGCGAATCTCTGCAACCAGACAAGCACCTGTCAACATAGAAATCCTATCGACGTAAATTGAAGTGAACCGAGCACAGGCTATGTCAGCACCTCTCTTCTCAAGGCAGTCACACATTTTGCACAAATGGTAACAAGCTAACGAGAAATGGAGATACGCGCTTAAAATTAAATTCCAGCTGCTATGGGGTTACTTCAAGCTCTACAAAACGCAATATTATACAACGCATCCAAAATAATACCTTGAAAATGTACTCGGGCGGCCGCCCATATCATGACGACATGATAATTCACAACGAACTGGGTAAGCCCTAAATCCAAGAAATGATTTTTGGAAAGCAAGCGTTAGAAACACCGAAAATCTGCACAACTATCCAAGCGTATTGAGGAGTTACCCGCTGGATAATGAACAACCTGCTGGCTTATTGTGCCCAAACCACAAGGAGACTCACAAGAACACACCCTTTTGACCTTGCTACAGCCTTAGACTGGAACCATCAAGGGAGTCCCATACATACCGCGCAAAAGGAAACAAGTTGAAGAGAAATTACGGACTCATCAATGGCACTCAAATTTCATTTTAATAATTAATTAATAAACAATTAGCAAATCATATATCAACATGTATCTAATGGGGGGTACTGAATGCTCTACAAATGGCAGTGTCATATAACGCCTTTAAAATAAAACCTTGAAAATGATCACGGGCGGCCGCCCATACCATGACAAGAGAAGAGCTGGCTTTCCGGGATCCAAGAAGTGATTAGGAAATCCATCGCGAGATACGTACAGAATCTGCATAAGAATCCAAACTTATTAATGATTATCCCGCTGGACAACAGCCAAACCTAAAGTTCTAGTTCTTCAACAGCTATCCCGATAAACAACAAGACTACACACAACGAACTGGGTGTGCGCTGAGTCCAAGAAGTGATATATCTCTTGACTTTGCTATGGAGTAGGGCGAAATTTTCAAATACTCTAAGTCCTACCCTGATGCAGTGATAATCAACATGATTATTCACATTGAGCTGGGTATGCCCTGGATCTAAGAAGTGATAAGGATGGCCAGCGAATGAATGCCGAAAGTCTGTAAAAATTTTTAAACGTTTTGACGATCAACCTGTTGGACAACAGCCAAAGCATATGAAGACTCAGAAGCACAGAAGCTTTTGATCTTATTATTAGACATAAAATTCCTAATACTCCAATCCCTAGCTTGATGCAATGGGTGGTCGCTGTGTGCAGGAAGTAATAAGCAAAGCCAGCGCTAGAAGCAGCGATAATCCGTATAATAAGGAGACATAATCCGCAGTGAGACTCAGAAGAACACACTCTCTTCATGTTGCTATGGAGTAGTCATAAAAGTTCTAATACTTCAACCGCTACTCTGAAGCACTGATTAACGAGGGCCATTTCATTTTTTATCACGAACTCTATTTGAAATATTTAATTATTGTTTTAAAAGGATAGATTATGAATATAAAAATTCGATTTTCCAACAATGGCTAATAATTCAATATTGCTCCATTTAAGTAGAACGGAATGTGCATTTGTCTTAGAAACACTTTGATGCCCACATACCACATGGGATACCCGCTTTGAAGTTTATTGACTTTTATGTGAAATATATGTGTGTGAGTTGTAAAAGGGGGGGCTGGCTGTATTGTAGCTCTGCTGAGTAGTAGATTTTTTTTTCTATAATTTATCTTTTTATACTTTTAGCTTTTGAATTTCAAATATAATCATTTCTTTTTCTATCACTGCTGATTTTGATGACGATTGCCATAAATATGTAAATACAGTATATTAGATATATTGGCATAAGTAAACCTGACACAAAATCAATAAGCAATAAGAACTGTCGGAATGCTTTAAATTTAAAAAAAGGAGGTTGAAAATAATCTCATTAAATTCGTGAGAAATCGTTGCCAACAGGCATTCTGTGTCTTATTTTGATTTTTTCAGTATATATAAATACTAAGCAGGCATTAATATCAGAACTTGGCCCAGTCAAATCAGCTTACAGATGAATTTATTCCATTTTGTTTTTATGTCTATTGAAATCAATAATCTATAGGTTTTGACTTGTCAGTGATACATATATTTTGTTGTAAATACAAAGATTGACAGTGGCGCCAATTCTATTTACATATTTAATTTCAAGTGGCCAATGCAATAAATTATTATTTTTTAATATAAACTTATTTGATTTACTTGGATTAGAAACAAGTAATGCATAAATAATCATATGTTTGACAGCAATGCTGACTAGGACTAGAGCAAAACCACTTCATTTTGTTTCAAAACGTAAGCAATTTATTTTTTATCGATTAAAAATATGGCATTTCTTTCACGCTTCAATTGACTGTTGAAATTGATTTCATTGATTAAGTTAACGGATTTATGTTTTAAGTAAATTGTATTTTTTTTCCTTTAATACTCCAAGGCTCTAATCTCCATCGGACTTTGTTCTGTGCCGTCTGCTTACGAGCTGATCTGGGCTAGTTCTTGAAGAACACTTGTTCTTCAAACTGCTTTTGTTGAGTCTAGTGCCAGCAGACAATACTGCTTGGGTTCTTTCCGCGAGCATGCCCTATCCAAATCCATTTTCTCTTGCTGATTTGTGGCGTCCACAGCTCTGCATTTGATCTGTTTCCCCCCCCCCATTATACTCAGGCATTTCTTGCTGAAAGCCTGCAGTTTTTGCGCCATTTTCTTTGTGGTGAGCCATGTCGAAATTTCGGCTTCCGGTTTAACTGTCTGCTTCTGCTTCTGCTTGAGATGTCATCATCATCTTCTCCACCATAGTTAGAGATAAGGATGCATAGGTAAGCGAATTGATCACGAAGTGTGTGTGAGACGTTGCATTAACATGAGGCGAAAACCAACTATAGTCTCGCCACAATTCTGACCAATCAAATAGTATTCCTTATTAACAGTTTCACCGGTTGGCAGGAATTCAAAGGTAATCGAAGAAAACAGTCAACATGACCTTGATTTAGAGTGATTCTTTCGGTCTTGGCTCACCTTTAGCACGATATTCGCTCGAGTGATAGGCTGTTTTCGGGGCGTGGGCGTAAACGTAAATTCGTGTCTCGTCTACAGGTAAAATGCGTTTCATCTCATCTTCATAATCGGAACATGGTTTCAAACACATCAACGCGACACTGTTTTTCCAAGAAATTAAGTGTTTTTGATACCAAACGAGACTTGATTTTTCGGCCCAAATGGTCGTTTAAAATTGCTTTAACTGGTCCTTCTGATATTCCAACGAGACCAGCAATGGCCACTCAATCAACTATTTTCGAGCACAAATTCCTTGATTTCGTTGACATGCTGCTCATCAGTTGACGTGAAGGCCACTCTGCGTCTTCAACACTTTCTCGGCGCTCTTTGCACATTTTATACCATTGAAATCCGGTGGTTTGGACAGAGTCTGTTGGCCAAAGGCCTTCTACAACATTCTCAACGTTTCGGCTACAGAAATTTTATACCGAACACAAACTTTGTTGAAACTTCGTTGTTGAATAATTTTAGACATTGTAAAAATCGAAAAATACACTTTTGATGGTTTACAAAACGCAAGCACAGCTAATTAAGGATTTGAGATATTGACAAGAAATTTGTCAATAATGTCAAAGACAGCCCTGCCAACCTAAAAATAATTGGATTTGCCAACCTGAAAATAAAAAGAGTATGCCTTGCTTTGACTTTACTGTCAACAGTGTCAAACAGAGAGCTACAGTACAGTACGTTTTTCCTGAAATCGAGAAAACTTGTTGGAGCTATGGAAGACAGTCCTAGTTTTGGCGAGCGCGTCAGTCTCTTTCTGGCTGGTGGTTTCTTTGTCGGCTCTGCGTACTGGAGTGCAGTGACATACGGTGCAGTAACCGTTTTGCAGGCTAGTTACATTTAATGGAATTCTTTGCCGAAACAAAAGCTAACTATTCATCTATAGGTCGTAGGCTATGAAGAAGGCATGTCCATAATGTGCGCTAGCGATCCCCATGTATTACTAATAGGTTTACCGGCCATACCAACTAGTTTGATACTAGGCAGCCTGATACCTTGGGAGAACGCCGTCTTGCGTATGATATATAATCGTCGCACAATTGTGCGCAATTTTCCATTTGTCAACTATATATATCCGAGTCTGTAAGTTGTGCTGCTCATGCAACATGCACATCAATTGCGTCTAATAATTTTGTTTTTATTTCAAGTACCAGCGAAGATGACCCGTCAACTTCTTCAAGCAGCAACGCGACGATGCCTATTTTGCCGGAACCCATCTCTGTTACACGTGTTTTTTGTGGTGCTTTGATTTTACCTTCAATTTCATCGATTTGTGGGCGCATATTCTTCGATTCCGTGAAGAATCCAATCTATCGTACTTTGCTTGGCGGTCTTACATATATTGCGGCTAAAGGTGTAGTGAAAATCTATTTAAAGCAAAAAGATTACGAACGTCGTAAGAAGCGCCGCATTCTTGACTACACCGAGGAGAATATACGCACATATTTGAATGGCGCCAACCGCAACTCGTAGAATGCAGCCCCCGCTCCATATAAAGGAGACAGTCTTATTTAAACGCTGTGTCTAAATTAAAATTTGTACAATCTTGTATAAAACTTGTAGAAAAAAATTTACATAAGAAGACTATGAAACAAGTAAGAAACGTTGTTTGCACTTGAAAAATCATCATCATCATCAGTAGAGAGCCTGCAATCAGGCATATATTGTATATTTACAATACAATAATTATTATCATTATTGAGGTTATTTTGAGAACTTGGCCTATCTACTATCACTTTCCAATTTTGTCTCTCCTGAGCTAAATATCTTAATTTATTCATTGTTGGTTTTATTCATAAGCGTACGTCTCCACATAGTCCTAGGGCGCCCCCGGCGTCTAGTACCAATGGGGTTCCAGATAAGGGCAGAGTGTGCTAGATTTTTCTGTTCTTTGCGGAGCGTGTGTCCTATTCATCTGTATTTACGTCTATTGCTGTCGCTTAGTAAGCCTTTTTGTCAAGTTAATTGCACATTAGAGATTCGTCTAGGCCAGAATATACCGACTATGCGCCTAAGGCATCGATTGTCGAATATAATAATAATAAAAAGAAAAATTAAGTTGACCAATTCGTCGGTAGCTTACTGGTCTCTAAACCTGAAGGACGGAGACGTTTTTCTCTAATTCAATGCACCGTCGTTCGGATTCGTAGCTCCATTGTTTACTTCGAACAGCGCGATGAAAGTATAGGTAACTGCAATAAATTTATTTATTATAGAGAAATTACGAAATAATAATCTAGAATTGTGGATAATATTTAAGCGATTTATGATGATACGCTTTACTACTACTACTACTTTTTAAAAACTTAGAGAGCTTTTGGATATTTCAAAATGGGCCCACAAATTGAAGGAACTCCAAAATTTGATCAATATTTTCATACTCAGAAACTCTTTAAAAGTGTCTGCTACTATTTTAGGTTATTTTATGGTAAAGCTGCGGAAAAATGTTTTCTGGTACGATAATCATGAATTGAACATTAAAATTATAAATTATAAAACAGCAAACTTACTTTTTAAATCAATATTTGATTTTTCTGGTAAGTTGAGTAAGTTGGGTTTGTAATTATAGGGATTTGGTACCCATTAACGTAGTTTTGTGATAAAACTTTTAAAACCACAAATTAGGAAGAGTAAAAATGAAAGATCTAACTAAGCCGCATAGAACAGTACTATTACACTAAACTCATCAGCGATCACAAGAAATGCAATATTTTTTCTTCGAACAGATAGGAGAAATGCAAGTTTATTACTTTTCTTAATTAAATTAAAGGTTTGTTCAAAGAAACTCGCATAAACTTGAAAAAAATTCATATAACTGGGGTCATCTTTTAATCTGCTTTAAATATTAGAATGGTAATATTACTAATTGTACTTACATTACATGGCAGAAATTATTTGTGATTAACAATTCGAAATATTAAAGGAATTATTTTTCACGCATCTGCTGAAAAGAGTATAACTTTTTTTAGAGGGGTTCAAAAATTTCTTTTTGTATAAATGATTCTCTTAAATATAAAAGGGTTTTCCAAATTGCAAAGAATATAGCAGTTAAAAAATTATTTTCTCCAGGTGTTGTGACTAAAGTACTTAAAACTTTAAACACGATTTTTTAAAGTATATTTTGCAAACTCTGAATCATTTGCTTATAGGGGCAGCAAAAGTCTTAAAAATTGTCGAGGAATTCTAGTATTTTGTTAAAAATATTTTAAAAACTCTCTTAAAAACCAAACTATGATATTTTTAAAAATTAACACTTCCCTTGATTCTTTTGACTTACATATATGCAAGAACACATTTAGTATAAATTAATTGAGAAAGTAGGGACTATTTCGTAAAAACTCAAACTTCACTTTTTCGGTTGTAGCCAAAAACTTTCAAAATAAGGCTATCATACGGTAAACCGCTCTTAAAGAACAGAAGTTCTGATTTTTTGGCGTTGATTTATTTTTTAAGCAATTGCCTTCATTATCTATGTCCCGATTCCCACGGCAGTCGATGCTACACACCGGAACCCCTTCTGTTTCGAAAACTCAAACTATAACTGCTGCACCGAAACAGCTACATCAAACATTATCCACATTCAGTAGATGCTTAAACTTAAATTTAAATTTGCGCCTATAAGCACCTACTATTCTAATTTATTAGTCAAACAGTTTAGAACACAGATTTATCAATAAAAGAATATTCTACATCGAGTCGTAGTCAGTGTGCACCAAATTTTTCACCCACAACCGTATGGTAAGTTGGATTTCAGATTTCTCAGCACCATAACACAAAGACTTTTGCTAATCGCACAAATGAAATGCCATTTCAATATATACAATTCTACTTAACCCACAATTACCTCGAACTACATTCAATTATGCATTAATTTAATTTTAAATCCCCATTAAGCTATAGTTGAAGCCAACCTCCATAGCTTCTATTTGACTATGCAGAAAGCGTTTGTCTTAACTCCTTTTATGATGCCATATTTCTTAGAAATGCATTCTCATAAGCACTTGACTTGTTTTTGCCTTCAATTCCCATTGGTTTAATGTATTGTCATTGCCATTGTCATAGTCATTCTCAGTATCCTGGCAGGGTTATCCTTTCGCGGTAGCAGAGGCAAAAACAAAAGCTCAGACTTATTTGACATTAATGGCGACAATGACGATGACAACGAGTACAGCAGCAGCAGCAGCAGCAGCAACAACATCATCCTTGCCATTGTGGTTGCCATTGACAATGGCAGGACCCTGACTGCTTCTAACTTACGTTCGTTGTCTTACTTTAATATTAAGATTTTAACTTTCGTTTATATTTCAACTTGAAATAACCTCAATAGATGAAATTTTCCAGATGAGCAAACTCTGCTATGTTTATGTGACATATGCACATGCAATAGTGCCACATTAAGTAGTATATGAACATTAAAGTAATAATATTCACAAATACAATAAACGTGACAGCTGAGTGCATTCGACAGAGAAATACCCTCGTTTCAGAATACATATATGTATAAATTCCTATGAGTGATCCAAGCACTTAGGCGTCTATTTAAAATACTATGTGAAATTATGAATATGGGTGAAGGTCAGGCACTAACTACTTGCAAAAATGCATACAATTTAATTGGAAATAAATTTAGTAATTACTCGGCAAACTTGCCAAAGCCTTCATAATAATAATAACAATAATTCCCAGACTGAAATTAAACTTACATTATAAAGAATCTATTCCACTGAAGCCCCTATCATATTTAAGTTACAGGCGTTTATAGACTCATGAACTGAGCCGATAAGATATATAATAAATATAATACAGAGTAACTCTTAATTTTCGACCTCTAGCATTACCATTTTGTAGATCTAAATATGCATTACACGCTCCTCGAGACGTATGCGCAAATTATAATAAACTCTACGATTTCCTATCCTATGTACTATCTTCTCTTTGTCTATCTTAATTCATCTTGAATCGCCAAATTGAGCACCTTAGACCAATCGCGAACGTTGAAAACCCAACTGGCTCAATGCTGATCTTCTGGGTTCTTTGTTAAGAAATAACTAACCGTTTATGTTACTTCCTTTTTTTATTTTTTACATCTAGTTATTCTTTAAAATTAAAATGTAAGATTAAAGCTATATTATTTCTATAATTTTTCTCATCTGATGTTTAATTATGCCTTATAACCAAACTATATCTAAGCACATAATTGCTTTGTCAACGTTTTTAGATTGGAAAATGATTCTAGTTTAGAAATTAATTTATTAATGTAAATATCACACTCATCCATGTTTCAACCACAAGCAGCTGCTTTATCGCTTCTTCAAGTTAATAAACAAAGATTTCCCCAAGGAACTAAAGTTGCCAAGCCATTTTTGCTTGTTATATAAAATTACATTCAATAAAATGCACTATTATTTACAATATTATGTAACATGTTCATTGTGTCTGTTGGGACTTCATGGCGCACAAAATGACAGTCAATGTCAGTGGAATTGATTCTAATTAAAATGAATGGAATTCAATGGATATAAGTACTTACGACGGAATATATACGCAGCAATATTAACTTGGCATACTGTAGTTATTTAGCTTTTCTAATAATAAGTTATTTTTATTAGTTCTTTACTAATTAGGTACAGCATCTCGGATAAAACAAGGCATTAAAAATTTCTTTACCAAAGTTTTATTACCCCGCCCGGGTTTCGAATTGCAACAAATCCAAAATGAACAACTTTATTACAAAATGCTTTAATTGGTTAGCGATTCACGTTGCATCTTTTGTAAACTAAAAAAAAAATTTATAAAAACAAAGTGCTAGAATTAACTTTTCAGAGTAATCATCATATAGCTTATTATAAGATCATTCTTATTTATCCAATTTCGTATAAGTTACGCTTATTCTGATGTGTGGTTATCTTAATTCACTGTTCTTTGGAAAGTAATTTTCAAAGCTGCTCTTTGCCTTTCCATATCCAACGACTTTTAACGTTCATCTGTGCAAATTGATCACAAAGCCTGAAAAACATCGCTAACAAAGCGTTACCACGTGATACATCGCCATTTCAAGCACATCGATTGCTGCAACCACATCGATAAGCATCATTGGTTATCGCTTGTGTTCAAAACAAAAAACATGTGTTCGAACAGCCGGCACGAAACAAAGCAGTAAAACATCAAATAAAAATAAATTTTTTTTGCTATTTGTTAACTTTTTAAAAGCATAAATGTTGTAACAGTTGCAATGTTTACGATAAATCGTTTTTGTTTGCGTACTGTTCGCTGCCTACCGCAAACCAAAAGTTTCTCGCAATTAGAACCGCGTTTGTGCAAAGCGTCTAGCGCAAAACAGGCGCCCCCAAATGTAGTTGATTCAACGAGAAACAGACTAGCATGTTTAGGTCAGCCGACGAGCGCAACACATCCACATCTTATCAGACCCAACGAGCTGGTGCCGGGTCTCAGCCTCACAGAGTTCCAGGAGCGTCGCAAACGTCTTATGCTCAGCATACAAGAATATGCGCGGAATTTTGGCACTAAATTCAATGAACGTCCCAGCACCAACCACATTGTTGTGGTCAGCGCAGCACAAAAGAAGTACATGAGCGGCCACATACCATATGTGTTTCGACAAAATTCCGACTTTTATTATTTAACAGGCTGCCTGGAACCGGATGCAGCACTTATGTTAACTATTGATGAAATGTGTACAGTAAAGTCAACTCTGTTTGTACGCCCCAAAGATGCACATGCTGAACTGTGGGACGGACCACGTACTGGACCGGATAATGCTGTGCATCATTTTGGCGTGGATGAAGCTTATAGTTTTAATGAGTTAAACACGCGTATAAACAAGCAAGCGGCTACACTTAAACCTCTATTGTGGTGCGATCTGAAAGAAACAGAGCTGCCAAGTGTTAAGTCTGCTGTGGAGCAGGTGCACAAAGCGGAGCAAGCTCCACTGCTGCCAGTGCATACATTTTTGCAGGGCATGCGCTTGATCAAATCTGCTGCAGAAATGCAACTAATGCGAAAAACCTGTGAGATAGCTTCACGTGCGTTTAATGAAGTAATTGCTGCCACACGACCTGGACAGTCTGAGCATCATCTATTCGCGGCCATAGACTACAAATGCCGCCTGATGAATGCCAGCTATTTGGCCTATCCGCCCGTAGTAGCTGCAGGAAAAAATGCAACTATTATACACTACATAAACAATACGCAGCTTATGCAGTCGAATGAGCTAGTGCTAGTCGATGCTGGTTGTGAGTACGGTGGTTATACGAGTGACATAACGCGTACGTGGCCAGTGAATGGTGTGTTTACACCAGCACAGCGAACGCTGTACGAGATGCTGGCGCAGCTGCAAAAAGAATGCATTGGGCTTCTGCGGCAAAAGGGCGGCGAAACGCTTGATCAGCTATTCGAGACCACTTGCTTAAAACTGGGCAAATACTTGCAGGAGCTGGGACTTGTGCCTAAAGATGTGACTGCAGACAATGATTATATAAAGCAAGGTTACAAATTTTGCCCACATCATGTTTCCCACTATCTTGGTATGGATGTACACGATACGCCACATATGCCGCGTACTATGAAGCTGGAGGAAGGCATGGTTTTCACAGTGGAACCTGGCATATACATAAGTGAGAACTGTACAGATGTGCCGCGCGAGTTTCGTGGCATAGGCATACGCATTGAAGACGATATACTGATAAATGAGCAGGGACAGATTGAGGTGCTGACAGCCATGTGTGCCAAGGATCGTCAAGAACTCGAAAACTTATTTAAGCAAAAAAATTCAAAGGACGATGTAAATACAGAAATAGAGTAACCTGTTAAAAAGTGTAGGATTTGTAAAAAAAGTCCATTTTTCCTCTAAAGTTAGAAAGTTAATTACAATGATAAAAAATTCGAAACGCTTATTTTAGCCATATTTGTTTAAAGATTAAACAGAAATTCCTAATTGGATTGAGGTCACAGAACTGAAAATTTGTTTGCCCAAAATAAAAAAATCGATTGAAAATGAACAAATATTAATATCTGACAGTTAATCCAGTTAATTTGTAATACACACATAAGCAGGGAAATGGTTTCGAGGTAGTTGAACCCAGAAATAAAAAGCAGACAAATATCTCCATTTTGTCTGTATAGTCAAAAGTTTTATTGGCAGAGCTCTGAGGCATAATTGCTGAAAACCCAATAAATTACCAAAAGTTAGTCAGAGTAAGATCTTAACGGGTCAGTCATGCTGAATTTAATTCACATTTTATCGCAACTAAGTAAATTATTGCATAAGATTTGTTTTTTTTTTCCGCTTCTAGCCTTTAGTATTGCTCGGCCATTAGCAGCACAACCAGCGCACTCCAGCCAGTGAATGGACTGCAACCCTTGCCCTCACCAGTGGTATCATCGTATTGCTCCCATATATAGCCAGTGCGTTTGTACTGCTTGAATATATTGCTAACCAGATTTTCGCGCAGGCGTGTGTACAGCTCGCGTGCCAAAGCTGCATTGCTGCTCTCGAATTTGCCATAATAATGCAATGCCTTTACGGCCAGGTAATTCATATTGATCCAGATTGGACCGCGCCAATATGGCGGATCATGTTCGGTATTACGCTTCATGTAAAGCGGTGACTGCTTGGACAGCGAGCGCAGACCATAGTTGGTCCACAAATGCTCTGTGTTAGGCAAGTCGAGCAGTATTTTGGTAAGCTGCGGTGAGTTCGCATCTAGTTGCTCCAGCAGAAACGGAAACAGATTGACATAGCCAAAGGTGCTGCCTAAGAATTTATAATTGGGCGGCTTAACTATATGGCGTTGCATTTCGGGCTGCGGTTGTTGCATAGGCACGTTTGAATTGACGACTGAAGGTCTTCTGAGCACAACCTCATCTGTGTGCAGACCCCAATCAGCATAACGCTCACTAAGCGGATCCAAGTGCAATTTATTTAGCAAGCTATTATCCATTAAATACGAAGCGGTTTCATAGTATTTAATACCATCTTTGCCCAGCAGTGTGGAAAGCTCTGCCATGACACTGGCGGCCAAGGCAATCCAACAGCGTAAATCCAAGTGACGCTCACGGTCTGTAGGATGCGAAGCACGTGGGTAATCATCTAGACCCGAGGATAAACTCTTGGGACTTAGCTCACGCTGCGTTGTAGCATTGCGACCGCGCCATAAATAAGTGCCTGGAATATGGCCGCGTTGTGTGGTATTAAACCAAGAGAACCAGGCCTGCAGACGAGGATACAAACGATCCAGTGTTTCAAACCGATCTTCTACAGTCAGCTGCTCCTTGTGCTGCGTCAACAGCTTGCGTAAGGTGAGGAAAAACGTAGGTGGATTGGCGTTTGTATTGCGCTGCGTGACAAATTCCTCAGGCACCTTAGACAAGGCCTCAGAACCCAAAATTTGTTCACGTGGTATCCAACCCTCAGCGTTGAGTAGGTCAAACCAATGGCATATAATATCCAGCTCAATATCCATATCCCATGATGATATAAGCAAACCATGGAAACCTTCATCCCATAGAAAACCACGTGGAAAGAAAGAACGCGAAGGCACTGCTGTATAAAGGGGAGCATTCCAATAAGGTACTGGATGCTGAGTATGCAAAGATTGTACACGGCTTGCGCCGTAGAAATAGCCAATACCACCCACCATATTACTTAAAGCAGCTTTAGCAAACTTAATTTCCTCCGCTGCGTAGCCTTTTTCATGTAGTTGAAATGTTTCCTCGAAACGTTTGTCATACTCGGCCAGTTTCGACTGCAGCAAATCTGTATATTTGCGCCCTATTGGTGGCTTTGGTATGACAGCGCCCAAAGCATAACTTGAGGTAGACTGATAGGTAATATCCAACGTAAAATCCAAGTCAGCTGTTATTTGTATAGCTATGAAGTTGGGTTTCGGCCCATTGTGTGACATCATTTCGCCGGGTAGACCTATATAACGTCCATCTGGCTTGGTAAATACACGAAAGCTATTATATAGCGTCTCGTCAATAGCGCTAAGCGAGTGCGAAAATGTGCTCAGATACGACTTATGCTTAACGCGTCCCTTGCTGGCATGAAAACGCAACTGGAACTTGCCCAATCCTTGAGTTTCGCCAAATATGGCCGGCTCAGCGTTTTTTTTCTCCGAAACGTACTTGATATGTCCATTGGTATGTTCATCTAGCGCCACATACCAGATTAACGAGATGCTGTTGTCCCATGCACGTGTTGTATTGCGCACAGCAATGCGTGCTGTCCAATCGCCACCAAACTGACTATTCGAGTTATACTTGACAAATGATGTCTTAAGCTCAAACGGCAAATCGTGTATTTCTTGTACACCAAAACTGCGTCCATCATGATGTGTCCAACCATAGCCTTCCAATTTATCACCTTGCTCACACCAATGCCTTATGCCATGACCATTGGGTCCCAGTTCACTAGGCGTATACCACATAAGACCCTGCACCAAGGAATTCGGATCGCGTGTTTTCATTCCAAAATATGTAATGGGCCGATAAGAGCCCCAGTAAAGCTCCGGTTTCTTAAGGCCTGTGCGCAGCACCATTTTTTGACTATCATACGGAGTGTTCACGCGTGTATCCCCATAACCCAGATAACCAAAGTAAAAAGCAACTGCGAGGCAAACACAAGCTATTAATGCTTTCATTTTGTCCAAGTACAATTTGGTTTGAGCTGGCCTAGCTGCGCCGGTAGCTGCTTTTGGTGGCTTTTTATTGGCATTCTTGATTGTATGTCGCGCCATATCACTTGCAGCAAGTTGTACACAATAACCAAACTAATTAAAACAATATTTTAATAAAAAAAATAACACTATACATTAAAACACGGCCACGACTTGCAATTCGGTGCGTTATCAACATTTTTTGTGGCATTTTTGATTTACCTTGACTTGGCGCTACCAGATCGTCGTGCAGACAGCTGAACAGCTGTTCGTTTATAAATATTTACAATTTATTTAATTAATTTTCAGCATAAATTTGTTGCTGAAAAATTTGAGATCTTTTACTGCCATAGCATAATTATAAAAAAAGGAATCCTTATTAAATAATGTTTAATTTTAATTTTTTTTAGTGCTGTAAGGCGTTGCCATACAAACTTCATTTAGTTTTGGAATTTCTATAGCCTATCTTTGGCTTTCCTTGAGCTTAAATTTTGTAGTTAAATTTCAAAATTTAAAATATAATAAATTTGTTAAATCAACAGACATTCCTGGTTGCACCTTTTCGTTTTCATGCAAATGATTGATTGATTCATGGCCATTGAAGGCACCTTTTTTGACCTCTCGTTGCCCTTTACACTGCCAAGCCAATGCTTTGTTTAGCTATGTTTTCATTTTCCCTTGGTTCCTACTTTGCATCATATCACATTTTGTGTCCTTTGTCTACAAAAAGGTTCATTACTGATTAGAAGTCGTTTGTCCGGCATTCAGCCAAACTGTCATCCATTCCCCCACTCTGAGCCCTGGAGACCTGCGTGCAACCCACACACATCTTCAAGGCTGTTGATTTCAGGGTCATCGTTGAAGCATGACTGTCTGCTTGATGTGGATATTTTGCCTATGGCCTTAAAGATGCGCAATTTGATTTCCAGACGCAGTCATAACATTTGCAGAATAAAAATTTACTTAAAGAAATTTGTACAACTTGCGGTACGTAAGTATATTTTGTAGTTCTTAAACTTCTTCGCTTTTACTGCTTAAATTTGTTGCAATTTCAAGCACGTGGTAAAATCATATGACTAATCCTATAAATTTTGTACAGGGCAATTCAGAACGCGTCCGCTTGGGGCGGCTCCGGCGGCACCCAACTCGTTTGATCGCACTGGGTCAGCTTGACGCACATTTGTTTCTTCCATTACGACGTCATTGGTATCTTCCATAGAGACATTCGATGAATCGAATACGCGTTGCTGCCGCCCCAAGCGGATGTGTAGAATCAAGCTTAGTTGGCCCCAGCGGCTTCCAATCAGTTGCCATCGTCTGCACCGCTCGAGGCCCCAGAATCGCAGGAAAACGCTTTGGATTCATCGGATGTTTCCATGGAAGATACAATTGCATCAAAAGCGAACCCAGTCCGAAAAAACGAGTTGCCATCGTCTATACCGCCCGAGGCGATTCAAGCGGATCCCCTTAATGAAGCCTAGTTTGCACTGTCCGTAACGGCTGAGGTCCCGGTAGTGCTCGAAATTCCACTGGAATCATCTAACGTTTTAGTGGAAGTAAAAGTGCCTCAAGCTGACGCAGGCCGGGCTGGGATCCTCTGTGCCGCTGAAGCCGCCCCAAGCGGACGCAGTGCATGAAGCCGAATTGACCCAAGCGGCTTGCAATCAGTTGCCATCGTCTGCACTACTCGAGGCCCCAGAATCGCAGCAAAACGCATTGGATTCATCGGATGTTTCTATTGAAGATACAAATGCATCCCAAGCGAACCCAGTCCGAGAAAAAGAATATCCTGTTAATGAAACCGGGTTGACATTGTCCGTGCTGCCTGAGGTCCCGGAATTGCACGAATATCCACTGGAATCATCTGACGTTTTAATGGAAGTAAAAGTGCCTCAAGCTGACGCAGGCCGGGCTGGGATCCTCTGTGCCGCTGAAGTCGCCCCAAGCGGACGCACTGAATGAAGCGAAGTGGGCCCCAATGGCTTCTAATCAGTTGCCATCGTCTGCATCACTCGAGGCCCTAGAATCGCAGGAAAACGCATTGGATTCATCGGATGTTTCTATGGAAGATACAAGTGCATCCCAAGCGAATGCATTTGTATTTTTCATAAAGACATCCGATGAATCCAATGCGCTTTCCTGCGATTCTGGGGCCTTGAGTGATGCAGACGATGGTAACTGATTGGAAGCCATTGGGGCCCACTTGGCTTCATTCAATGCGTCCGTTTGAATCGCAGGAAAACGCGTTGGATTCTTCGGATGTTTCTATGGAAGATACAAGTGCATCCCAAGCGAATGCATTTGTATTTTTCATAAAGACATCCGATGAATCCAATGCGTTTTCCTACGATTCTGGGGCCTCGAGTGATGCAGACGATGGCAACTGATTAGAAGCCATTGGAGCCCACTTAGCTTCATTTAACACGACCACTTGGGGCGACTCCGGTGGCACAGAGGATCACAACTCTGATGATTCTAGTGGGATTTCGTGCGATTCCGGGTCCTCACCGGGATCCGATTGGAACGCATCAGGCGGTATGCACGATAGCAACTCGTTTTCTCTGTCTGGGTACGCTAGGGATGCATTTGTATTTTTCATAGACATCTGATAAATCCAATGCGTTTTCGTGCGATTCTGGGGACTGGAGCGGTAAGACTATGGCAACTGAATGGAAGCCGCTGGGGCCAACTCTGCTTCATACAACGCGTCCGCTTGGGGCGGCTCCGCCATCATAGTGGATCCCAACTCTATTGATCGCACTTGGTTAGCTTGAGACACATTTACTTCTTCCATTACGACATCAGATGACTACAGTGGGTTTTCGTGCAATTCCGGGACCCCAGCTGGCACGGACAATGCCATCTCGGCTTCATTACCCGGATCCTGTAGAAACGCAATGGGTGGTGTCGACGACGGCAACTCGTTTCTCTAATTGGGTTCGCTTGGGATGCATTTGTATATATCAAACACATCCGATGAATCCAATGCGTTTTCCTGCGATTCCGGAGCCACAAGCGGTGCCGACGATGGCAACTCATTAGAAGCCGCTGATGAACACGACTTCATTATAACACGTCCAATTGGGGCGACTCCGGTGACACAAAGGATCACAACTCGCCTTGCATGAACTTGAGGCACATTTACTTCATCCATTACGACGTCAGATGATTCCAGTGGGTTTTCGTCCGATTCCGGGTCCTCGGCGGGATCGGATAGTGCCAACTCGTCTTCATTCGTTACGGATCCGATTGGAACGCATCGGGCGGTATGGACGATGGCAACTCGTCTTCTCTGACTGGGTTCGCTTGGGAAGCATTTTAATCTTCCATAGAGACATTCCAATGCGTTTACTTGCGATTCCGGGGCCTTGGGCGGTGCAGAAGAAGGCAACCCCATAGAAGCCGCTGGGGCCAATACAGCTTCATTTAACACCTCCGCTTGGAGCGGCTCCGGCGGCACAAAAGATCCCAACACGATTGATCGCACTAGGGCAGCTTGAGGCACACTACTTCCATTATGATTCCTCGGTCCTCGGCAGATTTGCTCCTATTAATTTGAAAGAAGGAACTAAACGTTAATTTATACATTCCAGTAGAAGCAGATATACGTACGGGAATAAACTGATTTTTTTGATGATAAAACTTCTATTCTTCAATTATGACGTCAGATGATTCCAGTGGGTCTTCGTGCGATTCCGGGACCTGACCCGGTATGGACAAGGCCAAATCGGCTTCATTGACCGAATCCGCTTTGAATGCCTCGGGCAATATGGACGATGGCAACTCATTGTCTCTACGTGGGTTCGCTTGAGATACATTTGTATCTTCCATACAAAGATCCGATGAATCCAATTCGTTCTATTGCGGCTCCGGCGCCTCGAACGGTGCAGACAATGGCAACTCATTAGAAGCCGCTGGGGCCAATTCAGCTTCATTTAGCTTCATGTAGCTTGAGGCACTTTTACTTCTTCCATTATGATTCCTCGGTCCTCGGCAGAAAGCTTTGAAAGAACATTAATTTAAATATTCCAGTAGTAGCAGATATACGTACTGGAATAAACTGATTTTTTTGTAATATGACACTGGAATATTTTAAAATTTGACTCAAAATGCAATGACTCCAATGATAAAATTTCTATTCTTCAATTATGACGTCAGATGATTCCAGTGGGTCTTCGTGCGATTCCGGGACCTGACCCGGTATGGACAAGGCCAAATCGGCTTCATTGACCGAATCCGCTTTGAATGCCTCGGGCAATATGGACGATGGTAACTCGTTGTCTCTAACTGGGTTCGTTTGGGATACATTTGTATCTTCCATACAAAGATCCGATGAATCCAATTCGTTCTATTGCGGTTCCGGCGCTCGAACGGTGCAGACAATGGCAACTCATTAGAAGCCGCTGGGGCCAATTCAGCTTCATTTAGCTTCATGTAGCTTGAGGCATTTTTACTTCTTCCATTATGATTCCTCGGTCCTCGGCAGAAAGCTGTGCTCCTATTAATTTGAAAGAACATTAATTTAAATATTCCAGTAGTAGCAGATATACGTACTGGAATAAACTGATTTTTTTGTAATATGACACTGGAATATTTTAAAATTTGAATCAAAATGCAATGACTCCAATGATAAAATTTCTATTCTTCAATTATGACGTCAGATGATTCCAGTGGGTCTTCGTGCGATTCCGGGACATGACCCTGACAAGGCCAACTCGGCTTCATTATCCGAATCCGCTTTGAAGGCCTCGGGCAATATGGACGATGGCAACTCATTATCTCTACGTGGGTTCGTTTGGGATACATTTGTATCTTCCATACAAAGATCCGATGAATCCAATTCGTTCTATTGCGGCTCCGGCGCCTCGAACGGTGCAGACAATGGCAACTCATTAGAAGCCGCTGGGGCCAATTCAGCTTCATTTAGCTTCATGTAGCTTGAGGCACTTTTACTTCTTCCATTATGATTCCTCGGTCCTCGGCAGAAAGCTGTGCTCCTATTAATTTGAAAGAACATTAATTTAAATATTCCAGTAGTAGCAGATATACGTACTGGAATAAACTGATTTTTTTGTAATATGACACTGGAATATTTTAAAATTTGAATCAAAATGCAATGACTCCAATGATAAAATTTCTATTCTTCAATTATGACGTCAGATGATTCCAGTGGGTCTTCGTGCGATTCCGGGACATGACCCTGACAAGGCCAACTCGGCTTCATTATCCGAATCCGCTTTGAAGGCCTCGGGCAATATGGACGATGGCAACTCATTATCTCTACGTGGGTTCGTTTGGGATACATTTGTATCTTCCATACAAAGATCCGATGAATCCAATTCGTTCTATTGCGGCTCCGGCGCCTCGAACGGTGCAGACAATGGCAACTCATTAGAAGCCGCTGGGGCCAATTCAGCTTCATTTAGCTTCATGTAGCTTGAGGCACTTTTACTTCTTCCATTATGATTCCTCGGTCCTCGGCAGAAAGCTGTGCTCCTATTAATTTGAAAGAACATTAATTTAAATATTCCAGTAGTAGCAGATATATGTACTGGAATAAACTGATTTTTTTGTAATATGACACTGGAATATTTTAAAATTTGACTCAAAATGCAATGACTCCAATGATAAAATTTCTATTCTTCAATTATGACGTCAGATGATTCCAGTGGGTCTTCGTGCGATTCCGGGACCTGACCCGGTATGGACAAGGCCAAATCGGCTTCATTGACCGAATCCGCTTTGAATGCCTCGGGCAATATGGACGATGGCAACTCGTTGTCTCTAACTGGGTTCGTTTGGGATACATTTGTATCTTCCATACAAAGATCCGATGAATCCAATTCGTTCTATTGCGGTTCCGGCGCTCGAACGGTGCAGACAATGGCAACTCATTAGAAGCCGCTGGGGCCAATTCAGCTTCATTTAGCTTCATGTAGCTTGAGGCACTTTTACTTCTTCCATTATGATTCCTCGGTCCTCGGCAGAAAGCTTTGAAAGAACATTAATTTAAATATTCCAGTAGTAGCAGATATACGTACTGGAATAAACTGATTTTTTTGTAATATGACACTGGAATATTTTAAAATTTGACTCAAAATGCAATGACTCCAATGATAAAATTTCTATTCTTCAATTATGACGTCAGATGATTCCAGTGGGTCTTCGTGCGATTCCGGGACCTGACCCGGTATGGACAAGGCCAAATCGGCTTCATTGACCGAATCCGCTTTGAATGCCTCGGGCAATATGGACGATGGCAACTCATTGTCTCTACGTGGGTTCGCTTGAGATACATTTGTATCTTCCATACAAAGATCCGATGAATCCAATTCGTTCTATTGCGGCTCCGGCGCCTCGAACGGTGCAGACAATGGCAACTCATTAGAAGCCGCTGGGGCCAATTCAGCTTCATTTAGCTTCATGTAGCTTGAGGCACTTTTACTTCTTCCTTTATGATTCCTCGGTCCTCGGCAGAAAGCTGTGCTCCTATTAATTTGAAAGAACATTAATTTAAATATTCCAGTAGTAGCAGATATACGTACTGGAATAAACTGATTTTTTTGTAATATGACACTGGAATATTTTAAAATTTGACTCAAAATGCAATGACTCCAATGATAAAATTTCTATTCTTCAATTATGACGTCAGATGATTCCAGTGGGTCTTCGTGCGATTCCGGGACCTGACCCTGACAAGGCCAACTCGGCTTCATTATCCGAATCGGCTTTGAAGGCCTCGGGCAATATGGACGATGGCAATTCATTGTCTCTACGTGGGTTCGCTTGAGATACATTTGTATCTTCCATAGAAATATCCGATGAATCCAATTTGTTCTATTGAGGTTCCAGCGCCTCGAACGGTGCAGACAATGGCAACTCATTAGAAACCGCTGGGGCCAATTCACCTTCATTTAGCTTCATGTAGCTTGAGGCACTTTTACTTCTTCCTTTATGATTCCTCGGTCCTCGGCAGAAAGCTGTGCTCCTATTAATTTGAAAGAACATTAATTTAAATATTCCAGTAGTAGCAGATATACGTACTGGAATAAACTGATTTTTTTGTAATATGACACTGGAATATTTTAAAATTTGACTCAAAATGCAATGACTCCAATGATAAAATTTCTATTCTTCAATTATGACGTCAGATGATTCCAGTGGGTCTTCGTGCGATTCCGGGACCTGACCCGGTATGGACAAGGCCAACTCGGCTTCATTATCCGAATCCGCTTTGAAGGCCTCGGGCAATATGGACGATGGCAACTCATTATCTCTACGTGGGTTCGTTTGGGATACATTTGTATCTTCCATACAAAGATCCGATGAATCCAATTCGTTCTATTGCGGCTCCGGCGCCTCGAACGGTGCAGACAATGGCAACTCATTAGAAGCCGCTGGGGCCAATTCAGCTTCATTTAGCTTCATGTAGCTTGAGGCACTTTTACTTCTTCCATTATGATTCCTCGGTCCTCGGCAGAAAGCTTTGCTCCTATTAATTTGAAAGGAACTAAACATTAATTTAAATATTCCAGTAGTAGCAGATATACGTACTGGAATAAAATGATTTTTTTGTAATATGACACTGGAATATTTTAAAATTTGACTCGAAATGCAATGATTCCAATGATAAAACTTATATTCTTCAATTATGACGTCAGATGATTCCAGTGGGTTTTCGTGCGATTCCGGGACCTGACCCGGTATGGACAAGGCCAAATCGGCTTCATTAACCGTATCCGCTTTGAATGCCTCGGGTAATATGGACGATGGCAACTCGTTCTCTCTAACTGGGTTCGTTTGGGATACATTTGTATCTTCCATACAAAGATCCGATGAATCCAATTTGTTCTATTGAGGTTCCAGCGCCTCGAACGGTGCAGACAATGGCAACTCATTAGAAACCGCTGGGGCCAATTCACCTTCATTTAGCTTCATGTAGCTTGAGGCACTTTTACTTCTTCCATTATGATTCCTCGGTCCTCGGCAGAAAGCTTTGCTCCTATTAATTTGAAAGGAACTAAACATTAATTTAAATATTCCAGTAGTAGCAGATATACGTACTGGAATAAAATGATTTTTTTGTAATATGACACTGGAATATTTTAAAATTTGACTCAAAATGCAATGACTCCAATGATAAAATTTCTATTCTTCAATTATGACGTCATATGATTCCAGTGGGTCTTCGTGCGATTCCGGGACCTGACCCGTTATGGACAAGGCCAAATCGGCTTCATTGACCGAATCCGCTTTGAATGCCTCGGGCAATACGGACGATGGCAACTCATTGTCTCTACGTGGGTTCGCTTGAGATACATTTGTATCTTCCATAGAAACATCCGATGAATCCAATTCGTTCTATTGCGGTTCCGGCGCTCGAACGGTGCAGACAATGGCAACTCATTAGAAGCCGCTGGGGCCAATTCAGCTTCATTTAGCTTCATGTAGCTTGAGGCACTTTTACTTCTTCCATTATGATTCCTCGGTCCTCGGCAGAAAGCTTTGCTCCTATTAATTTGAAAGGAACTAAACATTAATTTAAATATTCCAGTAGTAGCAGATATACGTACTGGAATAAAATGATTTTTTTGTAATATGACACTGGAATATTTTAAAATTTGACTCGAAATGCAATGATTCCAATGATAAAACTTATATTCTTCAATTATGACGTCAGATGATTCCAGTGGGTTTTCGTGCGATTCCGGGACCTGACCCGGTATGGACAAGGCCAAATCGGCTTCATTAACCGAATCCGCTTTGAATGCCTCGGGTAATATGGACGATGGCAACTCGTTCTCTCTAACTGGGTTCGTTTGGGATACATTTGTATCTTCCATACAAAGATCCGATGAATCCAATTCGTTCTATTGAGGCTCCGGCGCCTCGAACGGTGCAGACAATGGCAACTCATTAGAAGCCGCTGGGGCCAATTCAGCTTCATTTAGCTTCATGTAGCTTGAGGCACTTTTACTTCTTCCATTATGATTCCTCGGTCCTCGGCAGAAAGCTGTGCTCCTATTAATTTGAAAGAACATTAATTTAAATATTCCAGTAGTAGCAGATATACGTACTGGAATAAACTGATTTTTTTGTAATATGACACTGGAATATTTTAAAATTTGACTCAAAATGCAATGACTCCAATGATAAAATTTCTATTCTTCAATTATGACGTCAGATGATTCCAGTGGGTCTTCGTGCGATTCCGGGACCTGACCCTGACAAGGCCAAATCGGCTTCATTATCCGAATCCGCTTTGAAGGCCTCGGGCAATATGGACGATGGCAATTCATTGTCTCTAACTGGGTTCGCTTGAGATACTACAATTTGTTCTATTGAGGTTCCAGCGCCTCGAACGGTGCAGACAATGGCAACTCATTAGAAACCGCTGGGGCCAATTCACCTTCATTTAGCTTCATGTAGCTTGAGGCACTTTTACTTCTTCCATTATGATTTCTCGGTCCTCGGCAGAAAGCTTTGCTCCTATTAATTTGAAAGAAGGAACTAAACATTAATTTAAATATTCCAGTAGTAGCAGATATACGTACTGGAATAAACTGATTTTTTTTGTAATGACACTGGAATATTTTAAAATTTGACTCAAAATGCAACGACTCCAATGAAAAAACTTCTATTCTTCAATTATGACGTCAGATGATTCCAGTGGGTCTTCGTGCAATTCCGGGACCTGACCCTGACAAGGCCAAATCGGCTTCATTATCCGAATCCGCTTTGAAGGCCTCGGGCAATATGGACGATGGCAATTCATTGTCTCTACGTGGGTTCGCTTGAGATACATTTGTATCTTCCATAGAAATATCCGATGAATCCAATTTGTTCTATTGAGGTTTCAGCGCCTCGAACGGTGCAGACAATGGCAACTCATTAGAAACCGCTGGGGCCAATTCACCTTCATTTAGCTTCATGTAGCTTGAGGCACTTTTACTTCTTCCATTATGATTTCTCGGTCCTCGGCAGAAAGCTTTGCTCCTATTAATTTGAAAGGAACTAAACATTAATTTAAATATTCCAGTAGTAGCAGATATACGTACTGGAATAAACTGATTTTTTCGTAATATGACACTGGAATATTTTAAAATTTTACTCGAAATGCAATGATAAAACTTATATTCTTCAATTATGACGTCAGATGATTCCAGTGGGTTTTCGTGCGATTCCGGGACCTGACCCGGTATGGACAAGGCCAAATCGGCTTCATTATCCGAATCCGCTTTGAATGCCTCGGGTAGTATGGACGATGGCAACTCGTTGTCTCTACGTGGGTTCGCTTGAGATACATTTGTATCTTCCATAGAAATATCCGATGAATCCAATTTGTTCTATTGAGGTTCCAGCGCCTCGAACGGTGCAGACAATGGCAACTCATTAGAAACCGCTGGGGCCAATTCACCTTCATTTAGCTTCATGTAGCTTGAGGCAACTTTACTTCTTCCATTATGATTCCTCGGTCCTCGGCAGAAAGCTTTGCTCCTATTAATTTGAAAGAAGGAACTACACAATAATTTAAATATTCCAGTAGTAGCAGTTATACGTACGGGAATAAACTGATTTTTTTGTAATATGACACTTTTGGAATATTTTAGAATTTGACTTAAAATACAATGACTCCAATGATAAAACTTTAAATTCCTAAACTTTGCAATCCATTGATAAAATAAATTTAACTTATGTTTTCGTTCAGCGTCTGGAGAATCATGCAATTGAAATAAATAATAAAAAATGGTTATCGGGAATATCTAAGAAACCTTACGGCAGAACTCAAAGAAATTTTCACGTTCAGAGATTAAGGTCTTGTGTGAACTCTTATCATTTGATTTAAAAAAAAATTCTACAATGTACAAATACCCAAATACCAAGCATATTGGGGTTGCAGGTTTATGTGCATCGAAGTGAACCGGAAAATATAAATGACACTTGGCGTAAGCACAGCAAAAGCGTTAAAACGCCTTCTTCATTTTTCATTAATTTTTTGCATATTACCTTGTAAAACATTTGGTATATGTTGCCAAAAGAACAATAAAAAATTAATAGAGAAGTCTTTTATCTATATATTGTCAACGATATTAAGCATGCGTCTAATGGAATTTTTATCTTTTAAATACATTTTGAACGCAACGCTTAACTTACAGTAGAGTGTCTACGGTCACAGCAGATTTAATATAATTCAACAAGAAAATTAAATGTTCACGAATTTTTTTTAGTTTATTCCCAACACAATGAGAATTGCGAAAAGCAGAGCTATTTTTGAAATCGAAGTTTTATAAATTAGTTGTAATTTTAGATATTATTTTGTACAATATAGATGCACGTCTTATTCAACGCTACAGATGTTTTAAAATTTATTTACGATAGTTGAAAAGTTTACGGAATCACCACCGGGTGGTGCTCTGAGTCATTCGATTTGATTAATTTTTATAACCGATGAGCGCAGTGGCAGATCATCGACATCGAAAATTGACGAAAACTGGCAATTAGAAAGACGATAAAGAAGTTGAAGTTATTTTGGTAAATGATTTGCGACTCAGATGTATCGTATAGCAAAATTGCTATAGTTTGTCGTGAACATTTGGCTAAAACCGAAACGAACCCCATTCAACAACCACAAAAATCACCTTATTTGGCTCCGTGCAATTTTTTCCCATAGGACCGACGCAAGAAACCGCTTCATGGAACGCGTTTCAGCACACGAGATGAAAAAACGAAGTTTATGTATTCGAGACGGCGTCACTTTTACAAATGTCAAGCTGAAAATGTCAAACAATGTGACTGGGAAATCTGGCAACCTACAAAAAAAAATTACTTAAATTGAGTGACTCAAGGTAGTATTTGTGGGATATGTTCTGCCTGCCTATCTACCAAGTCATGTTTAATATAATTGCAAATTTCTTGCAAAATTAGTATTATGTTATATATAAATTGAATATTTATTTTCATTGAAGAAACCTAGCTATGGATTTTCGTATACTGTATCTTTCGGTAACGACAATAAAATTTCCGATTTGCCTTTTGTACTAGGATACCCTATTTATGCTCTAATTTATAGGTTATTCGACGGTTCGTTCAACTATTGTTTCGTTGTACTTTCGGTTTCAAGAATTTGGCGAGCCACACAAAAATTCACATTTTCTATACAAGTTCATCACAGCGTAGTACCACTGTATCTACACATTCCAAACGCCTGCTACATTCTGCATTTATTCATCATTAACTCACATATGTCATTTGTAACCTATTATTATTTTTGCTAGCTTTTAAGTCTAGTCCGGGATATAATAGCATTAATAAAATAACATACGCCCCGAACAACGTTTACGAATTTTGATAATGATGATTATGCCAAAGGACTCGGATAGAAAAAAAATGAAGTGAAAAGATACTTTGTAAATTCAATTGAATGCATTAAACGATGCGTGGTATTGTCTTTTTTTTTAATGGTAGGAGGAGTTACGAGCAAAATGGTATATTATTGTTGATATTATTTCAGGACAATAGCCTGAGCACGGACTCTGTTGAACTGACTGACTGACTAAATGTCGTAAATGGCCTTTTGGCTTAAAAGCTGAGTTAGAGAAACAAATACAAATATAAACACATGCGATAAAATCGCACATGTGCAGGCCATAACACGTATCTCGCTCTATATAGAGTATATAGTATGTAATATATATGTATTGTATATATATAAGCAAATGTATGTACATAACTAATTTATGTTTTTTTTCTTATTAGTTTTTATCAATGAATTTGTTGGCATGAACTACAATGGCACAGTGGTTGAAAATTATACTTTTTAGTTAATTTTTACAAAAACATTGGAAGTGCCTGTATAAAAGTCTAGTACGAGATAACAAAAGACAGGATGCTCTTAAACCAAAACCTATTTTTATAGGTTTAAATATTTATCAAACTATGCTTTACCTTTGGTTGCATGCAATTGAGGAACTTTCGTCTGACTATTACAAGAAGCGTGTCGATATGGTCGGGCTGCTTCGCGGTATCGAGCTAAAAGAAGATTATGTTGTAGTATAAAAGGAAATTCTTCGAAAAAATTGTGTTTTTCTTAGTTAGGCTCGGGACTTTTCAATCTGCCTAGTATTTACAAAAATTACGTAAGTTTCAGTCAAACGAATTTGGAAAACCAATAAAAATTTTTCAAAATTCATTACATTTTATATGGGATTATAATTTTTCAATTTGAAAATAAAAAATACTTCTAGATTCTGAACTTGGCTACCAATCACATATTCAAAAAATGAAAACATTTTCTTTTTTCAACGTTGTTTAAAAAAAAAATTCGGCTGCTAAAATATACTAAAATATTTCGTAAATCTAGTTTTGATAGGAATAAATACACGCATATATTGGTCGACTAACGACAATGTTTACATTTTTTAGGAAAGCTGTAAAGTATTTCTGCATTATATCCTGTGGGTATTTCTGCACTCTTCCCCCATCAAGTTATGCTTAATATAATTTCAAATTTGTTTCAAAATTGTATATATTTTAAAATTTCTAATAAACTTAATATTTATTCAAACTGAAGCAGCCTAGCTATAGATATTCGTATGCTCAGTGTGCTTTGACTAAGCAATCAAATTTGTCATTATCAAATTACATAAATAAAATATATTACGGTCGAAACAACTTAAAAGGGAGCCATGTCATTTTTTTCGAAAAAACAACCGGCCCCTGAAGTCAACTTGGCTAAGGCACTATTCTGCGCACTTATTCTTCCGATAATCGCTTTCTTCGTTTGGCGCATATATCGCTCGAAGAAGCGTCAGGAAAAATTCTACAAGTTGCGCTTACTAGTTGACCAAAAGATTAATGAAACTGACCAAAACTTAGCCCAGGGCAATATTGCACGTGGTCAACGCTCTTTAAAGGACTTGAAGAAGCTGTTAGATGTGCAGGACAAGTTACTTGGACTGGTGGAGAGACCCTAGACTGTATTAACATGAAGAAACTTTAAATTGTACCCATTGCGCATTTGGGAATCACATTTGTTACAACAAAAATGTATATCCAAAACAGACTTATAATATAAACCAACAACAAAGCATTAAGACAACAAAGAAAAAGGTCTTTTGAATATCGATCAAATCAGATAATAAAGTGGGTCAACTGTTGGGTTATTCGCTGGCGGCAAAACCAATGCATGTCTATATTAACGAAGATATATTTTATACATATTTTTTAATTACAAGCGTTTATAATTCACATGTAGTATAAGCAACGCACCGCTTTCATGGTGCAATACTAGCTACGAAATATTGCGAATTTATTTTACTTATTATATAGTGGTCATTGTCTGGTCATATGCAACTATCGATAGTTGAACAAATTGCAGTATCACTTTACTCTTCGTTATTAACGACAGTAAGCAATTTTTTGAATATCACGAAGTTGTGCCTAAAGTTAGGAATTGTTATCGAAATTGGCTATAAATAATGTACGGCTACATGCCTTAAAATAACGAATGTGAATCTAGCAATAAAATCGGGCAAAACCAACGCATGTATTAGTAGGAATGCGTAATGAAATCATGCGTCTTAAGTAAACTTTTTCGTCGCCCGTCTTTAATATTTTTAATTTAATATTTTTTTATAAGGAAAGGTATGCGCCAAGGGCACCAAAAGTAGTTTCCACCAGTTTAGGAGATTCAGGAGTCGGTTATTATTAAAAGAGTTCATGCTCAGCCATTAGAGCGATA
Source organism: Chymomyza procnemis (assembly GCA_035046065.1). Taxonomy (NCBI): domain Eukaryota; kingdom Metazoa; phylum Arthropoda; class Insecta; order Diptera; family Drosophilidae; genus Chymomyza; species Chymomyza procnemis. Next base: position 6,304,356 of record JAWNOJ010000026.1, read on the forward strand.
ACAGCATAGTTATCGGAAAAGGCTATCGAAACAGTCCTAAGAGAATTCACAATTTTTAGCTATGTAAGACATTTCTGTAATACTTTTATAATTCTTCTGAAGATAATGCGAATTATATACTTTGAAAAATAATACAAATAATACAAGGGATATATCTTTTCTAAATATCAAGTCACTTTGTTACAGTCTCGAAACTGAAACGTTTATACAGAAAAGCAAAGGAACATTTTTTACTCTCAATTAAATAATATATTTAAGGTTTTAATTAGTTAGAAAGATTTGGTTTAGGTCAATTATGCGCCGTTTGGTTTGATAACTTTTTACCATTTTAAAACTAGTTCTATGACACCTCAGATAGAACCTTTTATTCTGGAAGGAGTGTTTTTCACCAACAATTTTTGTTCGCCATAGACTTGTTCAGATGGTGCCAGGTCCGAACTATAAGTTGGATGCATAAGAACCACCCTACCAATCTACCGGAGCTTCTGGCGAGTCACTATGAATGTGCTTGGCCTGGTGTTGTCCTCATGGAACACAATTCCTCTCCTATTAGCTAAAGCTGGCCGCTTCTGAGCGATTGCTTTCTTCAGACTATCCAACTGCTGAGTTAAGACCTTTTCCATATGGGAGCAGCTTATAGTAGATATTTCCCTGAATTCCCCGAATTTCGATTGAATTTTTATTTCAAAATAAAGTTATGCCATTTTGATCCGAAATAGGTAATTTTCGATGACATTGCAGCATATCTGTGTCGGTATTCACGAATATTGTTTTTAACATTTTCAAGAACTACTAGATTGTCGGTGTTGAGTCGAGCTTTAGCCTAACCCCATTAAAAACAATCCACAGGGTTTACATCACATGATCTTGATGGCTTGGATTGACATCACAAAAACGAGAAATTATGCGTCTTACAAATTTCGTTCGCAATATGGCCATATTCGGTCGTATTGTGGCCTGAACAGCTTACAAGCGCACGATCTTCGAAATGGAAAACACTGCTAAAAGTATTTGTTATATTCATTTTTGTATCTGCCTTTGCCCACTGTGCAGCAACGACGATTACGTCTAAATAAAACAACTTAATTGTTTTGGACAATATTGGCCATAATTCACAATGTGTCATATGGATTATTTACAGCTATATTACAATTACAATGTATTGTTTGTATCTATGTGCAAAATCTAAACACACACACACATAAAGGCAGTAGTATCTTAAAATAAATCGCAACTTAGTAAACATTTATGACCAATACATGTTTGTCACTTGACAATTGTTGATGTCTCCCAAAGAAGTCAAAACTACAATAAAAATAGTTTACATTTGAAATAATGATAATAAAATTGTCTGACAATTTGTTTTTCGCATAAGTAAGAAATTAATTGCGTTTTTATAGATGTATCTTGAACCGAAGTGTAATTGTATGCGAGTGCCGGTGGGTGCATGTATGTGTGTGTATCTGTGTGTCTGCGGTGTGCTTGTGTGAAGTGTAAACAACAATACGTATACGCCTTGTTTGCCAGGCACTTGTAGCACCTTTTGTACATCAATGAAAAAAAATGGCAACGAACATAAAAACAGCAAATAGCAAGAGAGAATGAAAAAGTAGAAGGAGCAAAAAGGAAAAACGCAACAAGGACTAAAACTGAATTTGAAATGTGTCTGCAATGCTGATGATGATGGGCTTGTAGGTATGTGTGAGAGTCAGTATTTGAGGATGGGTCAAAACATCTGAAATGGGTCATATGAAATACTGTCTCATACGTAGGAGGCTATTTGAGAAATGTTTTTGTGTAAGCAACTATTGCAGACCTATTAAAGTATTATTAACTATTAAAGACCCTACGCTTGCCAGCTGTCCGACATATCTACCAAACAAAGCGTTATATTGTTAGCTGAATGTTTGTCATTTTGAAATATGAATAGTTTTAGTGTCATACAAAATGCAAAATATTCGTTTTGAATTTTCTTCCGCGATGAAGCACATTTTGAGCTCGATCGCTTTAGTAAATCCTGGCTCAGTAAATCCACAAGTGACCAGATGATAAGACATGGATACGGATTACGTGTGGGTTCAGCAGATCTACGTTTTGGACTACATTTTTTATGTATCAGCGATGACGTGACAGTAACGAAAAGCCTGCCGAAGAATGCTGATATCGCAGACCAACACCACATGAGGAGCATAAGCGATTACCAAAAGAGGTAACAAAAGCTTTGAGAAAATAGATTTTAAAAAAGTATATTATAAAATGTATTCAATGCCATTTAATGGAAGTCAATTTAAATTCCTTATATAAACCTGTATCCGTTGTCCCTACTTTGTTATAAAAATGTCAGGAACGTATACCGAGATACAGGTGTTAACAAACAATTCATTAATTTGAAAGGAATTATTTTCAGCAGAGTACGCAAACTGCTAAAGATTTTTAAGAACAGCATAAAAACAACTTAGATCTTAACAGAAGTGCATTTATTGCGCTTGAAATTACGCACTACAGATGACCAACAATGTTGGATATTTCAAATAAAATATCCCAACTGAAAGACAAGCGGCATATACGGAATGTCTTCTTAGACTTGGTAATAAAATGAAAAGTTATGCTAAAATTCGATTACTCCCTCTAGCGGCGAAAAGACATTTTCAATATCAAATAGAAACTCAAACACAGAGTTTGCAATTCCAGACGTTTTTGTTTTGCAATTTAAGAAGTTAAATTCGAAATGAAATTGTTGAATAAGTTTTTGAATCCCTGAAAATTGAAAAATATTTCAACTTGTAACTTTGTTCTTTATTTTTACAGATGCAGCATATTAAATTTTTAAATTGAAAGTCTTCTTCTGAGTTGTGGGCAAAAAAAAAACGATTTCCTAAAGAATCGCCCAAATGTATAAACGTAATCACAGTTGACTACAGAAGTTGACCAAAAAGCAGCTGTAGCACTTCTTTTAATTGAGCATGAAATTTCCAAGATTTATTTCCACGAAAAGCTTCGCTTGTGAAATTTGTACCATATTGTATGCAGACCACGAATTTTCTCGAATATTAACAATAAAAGGTAGAAACTGTATTTAATGTGTACAAGTATTTATTACTTTTGCACATTTAATTTAAAATTATTAAGAATTTCTAAGAATAAATAATGCACAGAAGAGTATAAAAAAACAGTGTTTCCTGGGGAAAAATTGCATTTTGAAAATATTTAACAAAAGGAAACCCTATGTGGGTGAAGTTGCTATTTCTACAAAGAAGATTTATGAAAAAGTTTGAGCAACGATACATGTTGGTAAAAAATTTTACATTTTAAAAATTATTATTAGTTGCTGTCTGTCTGTTTGTCTGCTTTCACTTGTAAAAAAATATTATCGATACTTATTTGCGTTATTGGATTATACTCTCCAGTAAGGCACGCGAGTGTTCTACGTATTTAGAAAATAAAACTATAAAATTATTGTTTTAGTTTTTGCATTTCATATTATCTAAACCTATATTTCGTATTTGTGAAGGAACACGAAATTACTATTATATTTGTGTAAAATAAATAAATAAATTTATAGCCTTTGACTATGCTGTCACGCCAAAGGCGAAGCATGAAGACATCTGTGTCACTAGCTGTTCGAAGTGAACAGGAACTTAAAGTTAATAGCCAAATTTAATTAATATTTATTTAAGCAAATATGCCAAATTCCCTTAATATAATATTCTTTACAAATCCCTCTTTAATAAAATTATGATTGCCTTGGAATATTTTTCTTAAAGGACAAACACTTCTCATCATAATCTGTGGGCTACTTCTGTTTTGCCTAAAATATATTCAAATATTTTCTAGTTTTTTTCCAAAACGTGTATCTTTTACGCTTCCTTACACTATATATGAACTGAATTTATTCCAATTAAAGCAGCCTAGCCGTAGATATTCGTATCCTCAGTTTGCTTTGACTAAGCAAACAAATTTGTCATTATCAAATTACATAAATAAAATATATTAAGGTCGAAAAAACTGAAAAGGGAGCCATGGCATTTTTTTCGAAAAAACAACCGGCCCCTGAAGTCAACATGGCTAAGGCACTATTCTGCGCACTTATTCTTCCGATAATCGCTTTCTTCGTTTGGCGCATATATCGCTCGAAGAAGCGTCAGGAAAAATTCTACAAGTTGCGCTTACTAGTTGACCAAAAGATTAATGAAACTGACCAAAACTTAGCCCAGGGCAATATTCCACGTGGTCAACGCTCTTTAAAGGACTTGAAGAAGCTGTTAGATGTGCAGGACAAGTTACTTGGACTGGTGCAGAGATCCTAGACAGTATTAACATGAAGAATCTTTAAATTTTACCCATTGCGCATTTGTTACAACAAAAATGTATATCCAAAACAGACTTATAATATAAACCAACAACAAAGCATTAAGACAACAAAGAAAAAGGTCTTTTGAATATCGATCAAAGCAAATAAGGTTGGTCATCTGCTGGGTTATTCGCAGGGGGCAAAACCAATGCATGCCTATATTGACGAATATATATTTTATACATATTTTTTAATTACAAGCGTTTATAATTCACATGTAGTATAAGCGACGCACCGCTTTCATGGTGCAATACTAGCTACAAAAAATTGCGAATTTATTTTACTTATTATATAGTGGTCATTGTCTGGTCATATGCAACTATCGATAGTTGAACAAATTGCAGTATCATTTTACTCTTCGTTATTAACGACAGTAAGCAATTTTTTGAATATCACGAAGTTGTGCCTAAAGTTAGGAATTTTCATCGAAATTGGCTAAAATAAAATGTACGGCTGCACTGTGAAAATATAGGTTGCATGCCTTAAAGTAACGAATAAACTTTATGTGTAGCATCCATGAAAGCTGCCTAATTATGCAGTGTTAGCAATCTTAAACTATAAGAATTTTTCGATTTGGGTATGCCCTCAATCTAGTTATAAAGTCTGGTGTGTTCAAATGTAATTAAATGTTTATTTCGGTAAAATCTTAATGCTTAGACATAAAACCGACCTACTAAATCGATAAACTAACTACCAAACTACGATAAAGTTTTGGTTAGGGTTTACCTTTGCTTACAAAAATTACTTCAAATTCAATATTAAACTTATTTCTGTAAACGAAGAAATAATAACAAAGCGTTTTTGCCCTATCAAGCTATGCATAATGTAATAACAAAGTTCTTTCAAAATCGTATATATTGTAAATTTCCTAACATTATACATGAACTGAGTATTTATTCCACTAGAAGAAGCCTAGCTATAGATTTTTGTAGTATGCCTTGATTACGCAGTCAAACTTGAGGTTATCAAATGTATTTCTAAAATATATTTAAGGCTAAGAAAAAAGAAAACAATGGGGTTCTTTAGCAAAAAAAAGCCAGTACCAGACAACACCATGGCCAAGGCACTATACTGCTTACTTGCGTTTCTTCTGACAATCGCTTTCTTCTTTTGGTGCAAATATAAATCTAAGAAGCGTCAGGAAAAGGTCCAAAAATTGCGCCTGCTAGTCAACGAAAAGTTTAATGAAACTGAGCAATACTTAGCCGAGGGTAACATTCCACATGGTCAACGGTCTTTGATGGATTTGAAGAATTTGTTAGCAGTACAGGACAAGTTACTTGGACATGTGGGCATACCTTAGAAAGAACTAAAACTTGGATTTTACCCAATGCGCATTTCGTGATCCAGTGTGTTACAACAAAAATTGTATACCCAAAAACGGACTTATTATATAAACCAACAACGAAGCATTAAGACAACAGAGAAAAAGGTCTTTTGAATATCGATCAAATCAGATAATAAGAGGTCAGCTGTTGGGGTAGTATTAGCAGGAGGCCAAAACCAACGAATGTCTCTATTTACGAATGAAGTTTATGTATAAATTATTTTTATGACGCACGGCAAAAAGTATTTGAATATATTGGATTCTTATGGTATCCTCGTTTTCAGAAATCAGTTAAAATATTGATTTTGAAGTAATTTTTGAAAGCAAAGGTATACCCTAAGAGTACTAAAACTTTATCATAGTTTTCTAGGAGTTGGGTTGGTTGTATATTGTTCATTACAATTGCATACATCCTCTTGACTAATTAGAATAACATCAAAGTATTCAGATTCAAATTAATCATATATTCAATAATCCAACCCTATTTGTTTGGTCGAATCTGCACAAAGATATTATACGATTTTTAGGTTGTTGTGTGGCATAAGAAAGATTGGATGCTGAGAAGCTTGTATGGTAGCATTATTTCCAAGGATCTTTATGGCAACTGATTGTTAGATGGCATAATATGAACATGGGATCCTGAGAAACTTCTATGGTGCCTTCATTAACAAGGATCTTTATGGCAACTGGTTGTTGGCATAATATGTTGTATCGGCCCCTTGGTTTTATCGCTCAACGCCGGCGATCGTCAAAACTAAAGCGATTATTCTTCTTTTAAAGACGCCTTAAACTCCAATAAATGCTAATTTCGGTAGGGTAGTGGTAGCGCACATGCCTCCAAATCGAAAAGTCGCTGATTCGATTCCACCCAGCAACACTTGCGATTTTGCCTAGCACTAGCAAAGCTAGCAAATACATGTACATTATTATTTAGGAAAAGCTCTATTAATTAAAAACATCGATTTTCGGATTTGTTTATAAACTGTAGGTCCCTGTTAGTTCCTAAGTCGTAACTACTAACTTTAGCATGGATTCTAATTTTTAGTCAGGGTTCCAATTTAATCCTTCATTTGCTCAATTTAATTCACATTTTAGTCCGTAATCATAAGAAAAACGCATTAAATTTGCAAAAAAAGTTCATTCTCGCTTCCTATATTCTCACCCATATCTATATGTATTATTTTTGTACGTGAATTTATGTCTGTTTGCGTTCATTCGTAGTGTTGTTTTTGGTTTTTGTACCAGCTCTATCTACCAGTATCTTATGGATGAAACGTGTCACATGCATCTGATGCCCTCCATTTTATACTGTATATGAATGTTATTCAAGGCGACAGACGTAAAAACTTATGAGTGCTTCGGGTTTGAATTGTTTGTTTGTATTTGCATGGAGTATGTTTTGTATGTGTGGGTTCTATATAAGTGTTTCTGTTAGTTTATCGTTAAATTGTATCTCTGAATATTGTGCTATTTCACTATAAACACAAACAGTCACTTTTGAGCACAGTTCACACTGCTGTGTTTTTTTTTTTTTTTGAAGTACTACGACACCGAAAGAACTTTGAGTTTGGTTCTGTTTTTAACATGTTTGAACAAAGGGCGGTAAAGTTGTTCTTGGATTAAAAGTTAGTCTATTAGAAATACTGAAAACATTTTAAATTTATTCAATAATCAATATGATACATTTTTAATATATTATTTCATTAAGATTGAAAATTAAATATTAAAAAATATATATTTGCAATTTGCTTTTTAATTTTGACCGATTAATATATTAAGTTTGACAGTTTCTCAAATTCTCAAAAATGTTGGAAAAGACAAAACCAAAATTGCGCAATTTTATTCATATTCGTTTTTGCTTGTATTGAAAACCCAGTTATCGGTTGACACCTTCTAATTATATTGAATTTGCGCATTGTTTGCATAGCTCTACAGTATTTAAGGGCAATTTCGTTCCGGAAATTTTAAGCTAATAGAGTTAGCGTAGTTACTCCATATGGTCAATTGTCAAAAATGTTGATCACATTATGGAAATTGCAAAGAAACTGAAGATTGTCAGCTCAGCTACAAAAAAGCTCGATAAAAGGCTGAATATCAGAAAAATCTTATAAATATAGTTTCTTTCCGTGTATCGCAACTGAAATCGGTCCTTTTTTGAAGTAGGAAAAACTGTTGATGTAAAATGCGTAAGTGTTGCCATCAAGCAAAAACAATCGAAAGGCAACTAGCCAACGGAAAGTAAGAATTACCTAGCAATAAGTTTTGCTTTGTGATGGGATTGACATGAAATCGAAAATACTACGAGCTACTACCATCAGAAAAATTGTTAATTCGATCATGTAAAGTCTGCAATTAGACTGTCTGCTAAATTCAATCGTTCAGAAACGTTCCACCTTGAGTCTTAAAATAGCAGATATCTTTCAAAAGTATAATCTAACATAATGTCAATTTTTGGATCATAATGACCAAAATCAAATGCAAACCACGAAAATTACAGAATGTTATCCCAAAAAAATGGCGTTTTCTTGACATAGATAGGATTATTCTGTAGCTTCTAAACACAATCTTCAATTTCAATCAAAAATAATGGGGTTTTTACTTTGTCCTATATTATTTGCGCCTTTTAGTTTAAGTCTTACCGATTTCAATCTTCGTCCTGACGATATAGTGCGTGATAACGTTCTGTCGACAAAGCTAACCAATGAACTAAAGTAACCCAAAAAAAGTTTCCCAATTACCATTACAGAGAATAGAAAATCCAAAATCAACCTTAAGCGAAGCAGCATTACAGCCAGTGTAAATAGTGCTTCAAAAAAAGTGTGCACATTGCCAGGGATTACGTCCTGCATATTTGCATTTGGTCCCAGAGTAACGACCAATATGTCCTTTATTTTAGAAATTCACTTATTGAAAGCTTGATTTACATATTCAGGCAGGGACAGGCGTATATACTATGAAAATATTCGTTAGGAACCATTTTTTTCCATACACTACAATTCGAATGTCCAAAGCAGTACTCGATGTGCGATGATAAGCCTCAAAATCTAAATTTTAACTAGATTGTAAATTTCCGATCAAAGCATGAGCTTAAGAGATCTTAAAAATTTCGTTGAGTTTGTATGGTAAACCAATTTTTTCAAGGTAGGTTCTTCAATTAATAAAAATAATTTTCTAATTGGAGGATTTTAAGAACCTTGTCGAGGTTTCTTTTGTGTTCTATTTTAAAAAACAAATAGAAAAGATTTAGGGTGTAGGGCAACACCTGCATAGCTCTCGATACTTCATGCCCGTTTTTTTCAAAAATTGATTTATTATTAACACAAACTATTTTCTTTTCTTCAAAATACTGCCTGTTGCCAAGATGCGAAATAGCTTTCTAAAGCTCTTCTTCGCCTAGAAATGGAAATAGCCAGAAGCCCAATTGAAGCTGTTCAGCAGAGTATCTTATAGTCGGTAGTTCGTCATTATCAGTGTTCCGCCTATTTTTCCCTGTCCGTATTATTGTTTTTGTTGCAATCAAACTGGCGACGTGTTGTTATCGCACTTGGAGCACTCGTGTTTGTATACGATGTGTGCCTAAGGTTTATGTTTATCGTAGTTTTCATGTCAACAATTTATGCACAATATAAATAATGAAATATTTATAGATGAATATTGGCTTAACGAATTTTGTGGTTCATGCGAAATATTTATATTTTGCTAGCCTCTAGGCGCTGTTTAAAATTATTGCAAACATAAACAAAAATACTCGAAAATAATTCAGGCTGGTTGATTTGAAAACTCAATTATCTAATTAAATTATTAACAATATTATTAACAGAATTACTAGCTGGTTGTGGTTATTTAATAGTCTTTTGTTTGTATAATTTATTTATGAAATAATAGTGTTGCCTGGTGAATTAGGAACTTATGGAATTTTATGAAGTTTTAATCTATAGAAATTTAAATTGGATAATGAGTTAGGGACTTAGGTAGGTAAGCTTATATGTGGCTTTCATTGTTTTGGACTACATTTTGTAGGCTTTGTTGGCTATAAAACGTATAAAATGGAAATGGAGACCATTGGGATGGGGTATGCACGAAAACAATATTCTCAAAACGAAGTCCTGCAGTCGAGCAAATCTGAACACTTGAAAGATAGTTGGGTTGGAATAGAAGACTGTCAGCGATTGGATAATCATATCCAAAGTTGTTGTGGATAAGCCAGCAATCTTCAATTACCAAAACGGCCAAAAAGGCAACATTGTAGGGCCAACTTCTATTAGGTGGTACTCAGCAGTTAGCGTTTATCGAGTCAAAACTAAAGAAACTGATCTCCCTATGTTGGGTTTGTTCAATCGACCCAGAATTTAAGTAACTGATCTTATCATATTGGGTTTGCTCAATTCCGTTCGTTAGGATAGTCGTGTTAGCTAGGAGTAGATAAAGGTAGACTGCTAAGATGAAGTATTAACTGAGTTACGGCGATAGTCAGTCGTAAGTCTGCGGAAAAAAGGGTTTCTGTCTAGCAAGAACAAAGAATGTTTTGAAATTATCCAGGTCAAAATAACTCAAGATTCGGAAAAAGCTCTGTCAATGGATGAAAAAAAAGTACGATGGCAGGCAGCGTAGTAGCCTCTAAAATGGAAGTTCGGTGATTCGATTCCACCCAGTAGCACTGGTACACTTGTCGAGCACTAGCATAGCTAGCAAATATGTATGCAATTATATTTAATTTACGAATTCGCCTATGAACTGTAGGTCCCTGTTCTCTTCGAACAGCTAATAATAGTGATATCTTCATGCTTCGCCTTTGGAGCAATGACCCTAGTCGGGGGAATATCATAGCAAACCATCCAAACTTTTTTAATCTACCAGCAAAAAAGGTACAGACATACCATGATAGACCTGGCGATAGCCGGGAAACTTGATTTTACCATCTACGATCATCGATGTTAACAGTCAGGGAGTTGGCAGAAGAAGAGAGGTATAAACCTCATAAGCAGGTAGTTTCGGCTGTGCTGGCGCGGTTGTAAGCCAACAACATCTAGAATTTCTGAACACTGGTACAAACTGGGCACGAAAGGATGGCATTTCAATATTTGGGACTATAACATTTCAAGCCTCAGAGTCTGTAAACCGACATATGATAGTATTAATTGTAATATGTCTTTCGCCCACTGTCCAAAGTTCAAGCAATATTGGTTCACTGCAGAACTAAGAAGCTGCCATTCAGCGTCCAAAAAAAGTCAAGCACTTTCATCTTAAGACGAAAAACTCATAATTTAACGAAATAAGGTATTTGCAGCAAAATAAGATTAGATAAAATATTTTTAGGGGCACCTACATGTTTTGTCTCAAAGAAAAGCATAATACGGCATTAGGTTAATTGTCAATAAACTGTTCCAAAATCCAGCATAAGTGTGTTATCAATACATAAATGGAGCATTATTAGGTCAACCATTATTTTTTAATAATAACAGATTTGGTTTTCTTGACACAGCAAACCCAAGTACATAAATTTCCGAGAAGAAAGTACAATTTTTATGAAATTATACCCCATTTTGTGTCAGCCATTTTGTTTTTATAAATTTTGATGCCGGATTTGGATTTTTTGACCCAAAAAATGCTGTACAAGTGATTTTCGAGCATTTCTACTGACGACACGATTTTTGGCCGTTTAAATTATATTTCTTTCATCGCTGAAGACTATTTTGTGATATTCTAAGGCATGTTTCTGGTATGTATTTTAAAAGTCACACAAATCATGCACATAAAATTATTTACTACAAAATAGGTTTCAATTTTACATTGTAATTAAGCTAATTTTTTAAACTGAACTAATCTGCTAATTTTTATAAAAGTATTTTTTTTTTCTTAGAATTATTGTGGAGCTTGTTTCATACTTTCTGCAACATCATTAAGTGCTATGTTTTATTATTCCTATATTATTGGGAACTTAAGGCATCTACGAAGGCTTTGCTTCGGATTGTGTTACGTGCCCGTCTGCTTAGTGGTATCCCACGACAAGCTGATCTGGGCTAGTCTCTCTGCTCGTCTCTAAGTTGATTTCTTGAGGGTTCTAGTCGAGTGCTATAACCTACCCAAGTCCATTTTCTCTTCCTGATTTGGAAGTGAATAGGGTACTCGCCTCTGATGCTGCACAGCTCTGCATTTGATATTCTGTTTGGCCAGAATACCCCCACAAATTATTCTCATTTGTTGCTAAAAACCAGGTGAGCCATTAGTGGAGAATTAATATTTCTATTTGTTCTGAAGTTACTTAGAACCTTGTAAAAAGTAATTTTGCGAAGTATTTTTGAGAAAGAAAGGTTTTAAACTATTAAAATAGTTGGTATTAGCTAAACATTTTTAGCCACGTACTAGATATCGTAATGCAGTCGATATATTTCTGCTTCAAATATTACAACAGCCAAAATCATGCTTCGCAAGCCTTTACAAAAATATTTCCTCTCAATTTTGTAATATATTTTTTTCATTTTATTTGAAACGGAAATTTGCAACATTTTGCAACCGGAAGTTGAGCTTTAAATCAATTCGCAAAGGGTTTTTTAGCCAGAAAATATTTCGGCTTAAGGCATCTTGAAACATGACAAAACATGACGCAGCACTTTATACCATATTACTTGTCATTGTTGCTGTACTTCGTTTTTTTGTTGCTCTGTGAGTGTATGTATGAATGATGAGTGCATGAGTGTGCGGAAGTGAGTATGTGTGTGTGTGTGTGAGTGTCCTGTTGCTTGCCATTGCAATTACGCGCATTTCCGGCTTGAATTTGTTAGACAAGCAACTAAAGTGCTTCATAAAAACTTTGCTTCAAGGATTTTTATCGAAAAAATATATTTCGGTCATGCAATGAAAAATAGTTGGGGAAAAAGCTTTAAGTTCCACAGCTGTCAAATTTTACACACGATTTTTCAATTTGCTGCGTTTATGGTGTGCTGAGGGGAAAAAATGTTTAAAAAATTTTTTATGTTATACCATGAACATTTCAAAGAACAGACTAAATCAACCAATTTAACACTCTAAACTTCTCAAAAATTTGGAAACGTTTTGGGCGTCTCTCCATGCATACGTTATTTATTTGAGCCAATGAAGGCAAATGAGGATTCGGCATTTAGCTCGTTGTATTCCATTATTGATGGTTTCTTAGATATGAGTTCGAATTGTCTCACAATTTACTTAAAATTTATAAACATTGTATCTTCAGCTTTATTTATATTATATTATTCTTACAAAGCAAAACACCATAGAAATATCTCGAAGAAGATGTACATTTCGAGCGTTTTCACCAAATACTTTGCAAGATTGCGTCAAATTAGCCTACTATATCTTACAATAGTCTAGAATCTTTCTTGCAGTTGCTTTATTCTGACAATCTCAAAATATACTTTGGAACTGTAGACTCTGCGGCAAAATGTTGTATAATTTTATTAAAGTTTTGATTTTAATGATGATACAAACAAGCGATAAAGAAAATCGGTTTTGTGTGTTTACATTTTTATATTAATTCCTAAACAATTTATTAAATTTCATCAAATCAGTTTACTTTATTCTATAACTCAAGTGGCAGCAAAAGCTCAAGGCGCGTTTTTTATGCTAGAAAATTCCTTGCAGTACTTTTATTATAACAAACTTAAAATATATTCTAAAACTGTAGGGAAAAATTCTTTAAGGCGGCTGTATTTAAATTGTATTTTTCTAGAATATATCTGATATAAAATATACAGGGTTTCCATTTAGCACTTTGCGGAAACATAAAAATACTAGAGCATTAAATTATTAAAGAAACATAAAAATATTAAAGTATTACTAGTTAGTTGGTTAGCTATTTCTGTAAGTTTAAGAGTGTGCTGATAAGATCTGAGCCAAGTAGGTCTTTAAAGTCTTTTTAAGCGTTCCAAATCTTTCTGCGATCTAGATGTTCCTATACACAGACAAGAGATCTATCTTGTGCCATATCGTCTTCTTTGAGCTCTTTGATCTTACTTAAGTTTACTTTGTAGACTGTTTCCGACGCCTATTACTATGGTCTCCATATTTATTTTTCTAAATTAACTTCGTTCCCTTCAAAATAATCCCCGTACCATACAATACACTTATGTCAGCGCTATTTCCAGTTATCGAGACAGTCAGTTCAATAGTTCGGCACTTCTCCTCAATCGAAACATTACGATGATTGAGCAGTTGATTTTTGAATTTAGAGAATAGCCAGAAGTCACACGTAGCCAAATCCCTGGTTGTCGCAAAAGTAGCATAAACTGGTGTCTTATTAATTCTTCAAAACTCATCCAAAGAGTAGCATAACATTTTGTACTTTAAAAATGTTTAAGTCTACCTTCAACCTATGCTTTTGAAGTGCCCAATCAGCGTCAAAGGTTAGGATTATTGGCACCATTTGCCAAGCAAAAATTAGCATAAACGCTTTAAGCCAATTTATATGGATGGTAAAACATTTTGAACAAAAACTTCAAACCAAGTCTGCTGCTGCCATCTCAAGCAGCTCTTTTGAAGCCTCTCTTTGATGGCTGCTCTTTAATAGTGAAGCGCCTGCGCCTGCTTATTGCTGCAAAAGAGCACCGGGGAATTCCCTATGGCTTTAGTCTTGTTCTGGCCATTGAGGCGTGCGTTGCAATTGGCGGCTAAAGTTTCCCAAGTGCTGGCTTAAATTTAAATTTTTTTGCTAAAACAAAAACTAAGGCCCATATTGACGTGACCAAAAGCAATGCAGGTAACAAAAGGCTAACGACCCGCCATATTGGTTGTGCACACACGAGTGTGTGTGCGTTGCTGTGTGAGTGTGTGTTTTAAATCTTGGCGCCAAGTGCCAGACGCGTATAAATATCATTTTTGAACATAAACCAACTCGAGAGCTGTTCGTGGTAAAGTGACTTAAGTTTAATATCAAGAGCAAGTTGGCAAGCTGGTCACACTCAACAACGATACCAACATCGACCACAGTAAAGGTAATAATGCGATTCTCTGTGTGTGGGAGTGTAAGTATGTGCGTGTGTGTGTGTGTATAAGTGGTTAGGTGTTGGTAAAGTCAATGTGTGTGTGTGTGTGTACGGGTGTGCGCTTAGGTGTGTGTGAAAATGCTAATCCTGCGGCTGGCGCTTTGGCTTAGCTTCTCGCATAAGTGTAAGACCGAAGCGTGTCAATCAATAAAACAAACAAACAGAGAGACAGCCGCATAGTTAGACAGAGACGGGAGACAATTGGCAATTCCGACAAGGATAGCAATCAAGCTAATTTAGGCGCCAAAGAAGTTTACATACTCTTCAAATAGAAATACTTCACAAAGGTAATCACAGCAATGCAGAGGCTTCTACGGATCAGCACAAGGAAAGCATTTCAGCTAAGCTAAGAATTACAAGGCAAATATAGAGATTCGTTGAAAAGGACAACAAAAAATTCGGATTTAGTAGAATTGGTATATTAAGTTCTTTGAAAGAAATTTACAGTGTAGCATACGCACATCCATCACGTGAGAGTATTTTGAAAATGTACTCGAAAAAATTAATTTCTACCCACACTTTATGTACAACAAACTATTGCGGTCTATCTGATTTACTTCTGATAATAAGATTACTACATTATCTCGATCTAATCAAATAAGCAGAAATCTTACAAAAAAGTTTCTAGATAGAAAAATAAACGCTTGACAAAAAAAGGAGTCGTGCGCTGGAAAGTAGTAGGCGTGGAAGTTGGCGAGCGAAACGTGCAGGGTCCGAAGTCCCTAGCTTATTAAGCAAAATATTAAATAAAAAAAAGGCAAAAACCTTAATAAATTTGACATAGTCTAAATTTCTAAATTTTATTTGTATTAACTTGCTAACTTTTTGAGTTTTTTTTTAGTTATATGAAAACAATAAAAAAAATTCTCAAAAATCTCATCATACAAATTGTAAAAAATTATTTTATTATTATTATATTTAAAAATTCAAGCTACAGAGCTCAAGTGCGTTGCATAATATAAGCATAAGATGCCTGAAAAATGCTCTTGCTGCCAATTCCCAGAATATGATAACAATTTGTTGCATTTCCCGGAAATATTTATAGTTAGAACAGGACTTAGCTTATGATAAGTTCATATAACTTTTTAATTAAAATAATGTTTGAAACAGTAAATTAAAGTAGAATTTAATGAGTTTTCAGCTTAAAGAAAACTTTTTAGACAGATTTCAATTAATAAACATTTCTAGAAAATTTGAAAACTTTTATTAACAAAAAATTGGTAGAAATAATAATAAATAAAAGCTTATTGCTTGAATTTAAGTTTTGCCGAAAAGTTGTTTTTTTTTGTAACTTTGTATTGAGTACATTGTTTTTAAAAAAGTAATACTATTTAGAAGGCCACGTACTTATTTTAATTGATTAATTGAATGTGAAAAAAATGCAGATAATTATTGGCGAAATATTTTATATTATGTAAATTGAAAAATTACAGACTTTTGAAAACGAATAAATTAATATAATTCACAAAAGTATATGACTTTATTTTAAAAACTACAAAATAAAGCTGCACATTAATATTTGAAGCTTATAAGCTAAACGAAATAGCATATATCATCTCTCAATTATAGGACCTTCGAAACGGCAGTAGATTTTCATAAATATTGTTTTGTTTCGGGCCTATTTATATTCAAGAAATTTTAACGCTCAAAACATGAATTCTCAAATTTAAGCTTTGTAAATCTGTTGTTTTTTTTTCAAGCTTTGTCGTATACTACCCACCACATTGGGAGTTTGAAATATTTAAGCTTAAAATCCGAAATTCGAAGTTTTTGGTTGTTTAAAAAGAAAACAAGAAATCTTTGTTTTGGCGCCCTAGCTACATTGTAAAGTATTGTAAGACAAGCGAAGAAATAAGTAAACTTTCCTTAACTTGAGGCTATTCCTAGTTTCTATATATCCTCCCTTCATATATAACATTAAAATGCCTCCAAATCCTAACGTGCTGCACAAATTCCAACTCCGAATTCAGATTCAAATTACTTTGGAAATAGCCAATTACTATCATGTTTTTTTATTTTTTATTTTTTCATATTCCTGGAACGAATACAAAGAAAACGTTTCTAATCGTCCAAATTGAAGGGGTAATGTTGTGTAGGATCTAAAAATTTTAATGGATGATGTCTACGCATCACATTGGGAGTTTATTATTTTTGAGCTTAAATTTGCGAAATTCAAAGCTTTTTCTGGTTTTTGAGATTTTTAAGAGGAAACTAAAATTTTTGTGGGTTGTCTTCGAAAATAATACCATATTCGGAAATGATCTCAACTTCCAAATAATTTTTTTTTTTTTATTCACTTAATGTGCTCTTAATAGAAGTGTCAAATTTCCAGTGATGTTGGGTAGAATCTAAACGGAATCTGACCTTTATTGGAATCTACGCACCACATAAGGAGATATTTGAGCTTATGTCGGCGAAATTCAAGGCTTTTACTAGCTTTTGAAATTTTTAAGAGGAAACAAAAATCTTTGTGGGTTATCTTCGAAAATAATACCATCTTCGGAAATGATCTCAACATCTAAATAATTTTATTATTTTTTTTTTTTTTTCATATTCACCCAAAATGAAGGTTGGCAAAGCTATACACATTTTCCAAAGTGATGTGTAGAATCTAACCTTTATTGGAATCTACGTACCACATTGGTAGTTCAAAATATTTGAGCCTATGTCGGCGAAATTCTATGCTTTTACTGGCTTTTGAGAGGAAACTAAAATCTTTGTTGGTTGTCTTCGAAAATAATACCAACTTCGGAAATGATCTTTACTTTCTAATAATATAATTTTTTTCACATATTCACTTAATGGACGTGTCAAACTGCCCAAATTGAAGCTTTCCAAGTCTGTGTTGGTTTTCCAAGCTAATATTGTGCAGAATCTGAAATCGATATAGTAATCGTCTCACCAATTCGGGATTTTTAGATATTTGAGCTTACGTCTCCGAAATTTGGCGCTTTTTCTTGCTTTTGATAAACTTTGAAATTTGTCTCCCCAATTACATTGCAAAGTATTACACAAACCCACAATTTTATACGAATTCAAATTTTTCGCTTAACTGTAGCTATTCCAAACTCTCTATATATCCCTTTACATACGTGATCAAAAATCAAAATCATAAGCTGCTAGAAAACTGCCCATTTCAGATTCCAGATAATTCCAATTTCCTACAAATCTTCATATTTTTTTTGTTTATTCATAGTCACTTTACGTGCTGACAGTAGTCGTTGTGTCCAACACCTGCAGTGTGCCAAAATGCCCTTTTTGCTGTAGAGTAAATAAACAAACGAGAACTATGCATTGTTGGTTGGAATGAAAAGCGGGGGCCAAATAAACTGTTGCCCAGCTACAGGCGCAACCAAATGCTTGATTGGATTTTGATGTGGATGGGATTCGCATATATGAAGCAGCTGTACGTGTACGTCTCTGTGAGTGCGTGTGCGTGTGTGTGTGTGTTCATATGAGTGCGTGTGTGTATCTATGTGAGTGCTGCTTGTGCATATGTATGCGTGAGCGCTTATTATAGTACATTTGTTAAATCCAATTGGCATGCTGCGTTTTTTTTTTTTTTGCTTTTGTACTCTTGAGCTTGGCTCTAATTGAATTTTATGGCCAAGCAAAGTTGCAACAGTTGGCAATGACTCACTCACAGACTGAAATGGTTATATAAGTGAGTGTAAGTATGAACAAGAAGTGCATAAATGAAAGAGCAAATTAATTAGATATGATGGCGCACTTTAAAGTCAACTGTCGCGCACTCAAAGCGGCAGCTGTCTTTCATGTTTTAACGTTGATATGGCACTTGAAGGCATTTTCCGCAACGCTAATTGAATTTGCCGAGCCAGAAAAAAAGGGTCTTTTAGCGGCAAGCCTCATATACTATACGCCATGTATACATCATATACACATCAAAAAAAAAGCGCAAAAAATGGCCAGAAAAAAGCCAAAAAATACAAACCAGAAATATGTAATTATTTATGCAGCAAGACGCGTTGGCCAAGCGTTGCGACAGGCTTTGTGGCATTTAACCGGGCCCAAAAACTTGTTTGCTATTTTAGTGTCCAAAGTGTTGTACATTAATCAAACTGCACAAAACTAAAAGTCTACGTATGCGTAGTATTTTTTATTTTACTTTTGCCTACTTTTGTCAAGAAATATATACCTCACACACACACACACACACACGCATGTCAGCTGATTAATGTACATCATTCATTTGGGTTAAACTCGAGCTGAGTTTTGCACACAAAGCATAAAAAGTGGCAAAAATTGTAGCATACTTTTTGGGTCAACTTGCTCGAAATGATAACACTAGCCCGAAACAGATTTGCGCCAAACGGCCTTGGGGCTTATCGTTACCAAAAACCAAACTCGAGTGTGCAGCTTTAAAGCCTTAAGGACTTAAATGGTTTTGATTTGGGCCAGTTTCAGCCTTTTACACTAGTCAACAAATCTTTTGAACTATGCAGATTGAGCAGCGGTGCTCTTTTAAATGGTAAAAATTTTGAATATAGTTGGAGGTTTTTTTTTATATTCATCATTCAGCTCTACAACCCGGGCTGTGGTTCTTCATTCTTCTCTGTTTTTAGCCTGTTACTTACTTCCGTCTTCTGCATATCATGGTCAATATTCTCATTTAGTCTTTTTCTTGCTCGACCCATGCTTCCTGTGGAGAGTGGTGTGATCACAAGCTTTTGTGCTCTGTTCTGGTCCATCCGGAGAACATGTGCTATCCAACTTAGCCTTGGGGATATTTTATTTTAAATTAAATTGCATTATACTGATAATCGTCTTCAAGAGTATAATTTTACCAACATAACTTGCAATATAGAACTAATAAAGCTAACCATTATTGGTCCAATCATTCAAAGAATGTTACATTTTTCATACTTCAAAAAAAGATTTAAATATTTTTAATTTTCAATAATGTTAAATAGTAATAATAATGTTAAATAAGTTTTCTTGTGCGTCTCATCATGTTGGGATTGCTCAATTCCGCTCGTTAAGATAGTCTTGCTAGCTAGAAGTTGAGCAACTAAATGTAGACTGCTAAGATGAAGTATTAACTAAGTAACTGACAATCGTCAGTCGTCACATTGAATGGGTATCCCAATGAAGGCAAAGGTAGACCTACGGAGTAAAAAACAGAATCTTCCTGAAACTGGTTAATGAAGGTTGCTATCGAACAAGAACTAAGTATGTTTCGAAATTATTCAGATGGACAGATGAAAAAACTTGATATTCGGCAAAAGCTCTGTCAGCGGATTAAAAAAGCGTTAGAAGGCAGGCAGCATACTGGTAGCGCACTCACCTCGAAATCGCAAAGACTGTGGATTGATTGAACCTAGCAACACCGGTGTGTCTAGCACTGGCGTAGCTAGCAAATAAATAGGCACTATTTACCTAGAAAAATTTCAATTAATTAGAGACACCGCCGTTCGGATTCGGCTATAAACTATAGGTGCCTGTTCTCTGATGACCATAGTAAGGGGAAATAAAATTGTTTATTTAAAAAATAATGTTTTTTTTTTCGTAACAGCCATTTTGGTTGGATTGTCAATCTCATCTAGCTAGCACTTTTATGTATTTATGGAGAATGTGCATAATTTCACGATCTTTTCTTTTTTCCAGCCAGCATGAATACCGTTTTGAAACATTTATTTTCCAACTAAAAGCTTAAATTGCGAGTAATCATTTATCAGAAGAAATATGGAATCTGTTGCAAACTTACAACTTAGAAGCCCAGCGTGCATATTCGTATTTACATTGCTAAAAAAAAAACTAAGTTTTATTTCTCAATGCTTATAAATTTTTGCCTTACTTTCAAACTCCATGGGGTTTGCTCTAAAGTGTAACTCAAAATAAGTAAATTTAAGTATTTAATACTGCAAAGTTGAGTTTTACAGAAATTCTTTCATCCAAAACTCATTTCCCGTCAAGGCAGCGGCAAAATAAGTTTAACAGCTGCTCAACAAGCCTGAAATCTTTTTGCTGTACTTTGAATTGTTTGGCTTTGCTTAGCCTTAAACAGGATATTGTTTTGTGCCCCCGTTCCCCCGTTGGTCGGCTGGCGCAAAAGGAAATTAGCATTACGCAACAAAAAAAAAAAAAAAAAATAGACGTGAAAAACGGAAAAAAATAAATGTACAACAAAAAGATTTTGCATACCAAGTTACTGAGCATTTTGGACAAGCTTTGATGTTTAGGTAGCGCAGCTCTATGCGCAGAAATTAACGCTCTATTCCCCAGTTGTTTCTGACAGTTTAATTACAATGAGTGCGACCACAGTGCGGCCCCTACTGGCACACACACACCGACAACTCAGGAAGTTGCATATTAGAGGTTATCCCGTGTAAGCCCCCCAAGCTAGTTCCATGAGGTTACTAAATTATTTATAGTTTAGTCAAAGCGTCAAAAAGTGTACAGCTTTTGTCATGGTGTTTGATAGCTTCCCCATTATGGTAGTACGTGACCAGGGGGTGCACGTGACAGCGTTGACTCGTAACGCCTACCATATGGCCTAATGACTTACCAATAAAACGTTTTTCATATCTATTAAATGAAACTGTTTCCATGTGTTCCTACTACTGATATACTATTTAATGACATTTATTATGATTGAATTTGTTGGCGTGATGAAATTTATACAAATTGGTATTTTTGTGCATAAATAATTTAAGTTAAAGCATATGCATTGTTGGCGTTTCTTAACAAGTTTCTCGAAGAAAGTTGTTCTCACTAGATTGAGTTTTGTTATCGATTTTAAGTTTAATCAAGTAAGCACTTTGATAAGGCATATTTTTTATCGATTTTAAGTTTACTTGATTAAACTGAAAAGCGATAACAAAACTTAACGTATTCTGCAACATTTGAGTAAGTTTCCAACGTGCTTACGTTTTCGAAGAAATTATCAATTTGGTTTAAGAGTGACAGACGTTTATTGACGTGAAGCGCTTTGCAGTGCACACTTCTGCGATTTTAATTTAAAATTTGCAACTGAAAATTTATTAAAACTGTTTTTTGCCATTTTGAAAATGCTTTTGGGAATTATCCATGACAGCTGCAGCCTGACATTCTACAGATTTTCAGCATTTTGCGTGATTTATTAATACGCATGCCAGCAAACTGTCTTTTTTGAACAATGGCTGCATTTTTCATATCAAACGAATTTAATATAAACAAATTTATTTAATTTGTAAAGATTGGAATGCTTAATAAGTTCAATTGTGTTAAAGTCAAACAACTTTTTTTACGTGATTGTAATTCGATATTTTATTATAGGAGGAATTACCCATAATGTTCATTAAGTTATTTAAGGTTTTTACGCGATTTGAGTTCGTTGTTTTGTTTTAGAAGGAATTACCAAAATAGCATCATAAATGCACTAGGTCTATATTAAAGTATACTCCCATTAAAGATCCAGTCTGTAAAAATGCTTAAAAAGCACCTCCAAGTTTCGTGGAATTCATAATATTATTATGAATTCCCTATTGGAGCACATCAGATTGCTTGCAGAAATTGTAAAAATAAGCAAGTGGTGGCGACTTTGAAGAACTTGCGTTGTTCCTGCAAAGTTTTATGTAGACGTCAGAAAAGGTACCTGAGAAACTACTTCTTGGAGAGAGCTTGTAAAATTGGAACTGAAAATTGCAAGCTATGTAGCAGCAAAAGACTTTGGTCAAGTACATTTGTTGAGAAGAAAAAAAAACCAGAGAATTTGTTTATATTTACAAAAAAATAAAATAGTTCCCATCCCAAGCAATACACTTCTGCCACAGCAGTTTCCAATTTTCGAGTGAGAAAAGTCCTATTCCGGAATGGTCTTCTTCGATTCCGTTTGTATTTACACAATCGACCAAAACAATGACCAGTGGTTTTTTGAGTTTAGCGAATAGTCAGGAGTCACACGGAGCCAAATCAGACGAATTAGGCGGTTGTGTAACGCTATGAGTCGAATTTTTGGCAAAATGAGCACAAAGTTAGAGTGCGTTTCGTTTATATCTCCTCAATCGACACATAAAGAATAAAACTCTAGAACTATCGATTTAAATATATAGATTTTAATTATGCTTCTCATTCAATACATAAGTTCTGGTACACCAAAGTTTTGGTAATTAAGTTGAAAATTTTCACTCATTTCGACATGTCGTATTATATAAGACGAAAAATTTCATGCACACAATTTATTCGCAAGCAGCAATGATTGAAGGTCTTTCAGACTCCCATAAACCAATACCATATTTAGATATCAGCTTAAATTCCTAAAGATTTTTTTCTTTCCCAAAACACCAGTACTTGAAGGCTGCTTTTCGAATACATATCTTGAAAAATATTTTGTTCGAGGCTTAAAATCCAGCCTGCAGCATTTTTCTTTCCTATTACTTGTCATGCGTGTCCTTATACCTACAGCTCTCACTTATTTAAATAGAAAGAAACCCAAAGTACTGCGCTCATCTTAAAGTGTATTTTGATAAGCAGTATATGGTATCTAATAAAGCGTGCAAGTACTTAAAGGATTTGTTTCACATAAACAATCCAACACGCACATACACCCACAACAGACATACCAGGCAGCCAGAATATATAGACACAATACATATAGACATATTGTGCTCGTGTTACTGCCATTCAACACCTCTTGAGACTCTCTCTCGCAGTGTTACGTGAGGCCCCGAAAATTCTCGACAATCTGCAGGCAGCTCATTAAATTGCAACAAAAGACAACTAAAGACGCAGATACACACTCTCACACACACACATACACCTACATACTTATATGTATTTTCAAAGAACAAGATCCTGAGAAGTGTCGAAATTTCGTGCTAGTCGAAACATAATGAAGGCATTTTGCATAAATTAATGAGATGCGTTGTCTGTGGTCTCAAAGAGCAACTGCTTCATGTGGTTTACCTAATGTGGCTCCTACATAGGTGCCCATTTAGTTACTATTTATAAATAGCCAAATGGCCATACCCCCCTCTTGTTGCAACATGCTGCTCTTGTTGCTGTTGTTGTTGTTGGCGGACACGTGTCAGTGGCGCCTAAAAGCATCCTAAACTAATTATCAGCTTGAATTTCTAACACTGCACAGTGGTCGATATCGTAAAGATTTCGCTTAAAAATTTGCACAAGAATATTTTTTGAGGGTTTCAAGATTTGTTATGTGGACTAGACGCTAGACAATATATACCATTTCATACTAGAAATATGATCTAATCTAGACTTGCTACAACAATGCTGCAAAGCTGTCTAGCTTCAAGCAGCTTCTCAATGAAAAATAATTCTGTTGTGCAATTAAATATCCTGAAATTGTTAGCTAAAGCTCTTCAATTAAACGAAACAGTTTATATTTTAAGCAAATTCTTGGTATGAGTTTGAATTATGATTCTTGACATAGTTCTGAGATAGAATGAGTGTAAGCTTCACATGTTAGCAATATTACCATTTCCGTGCTAACTAACAACCATTTGCATATAATATTTTCCATCATAAGAGTCATTGAAAAAATATTGTCGCGTAATTCAGCTCTTGACGTTAAGTGTAATTAGTGTGAAACACTTCAACACATAAATGAGTCAAAACATACTTAATATGAGTAATTTACAGCTCATTAGGTAAAATTAAGTGGAATTTGTTTCAATTAATTGAAGCGGAACTGTTCCTTTTATATTTAAGGTTTTAAAACCAGTACGGGGCAACATAAGAAAGTCTTAACTGAAACTTTGAAACTAACAAAATGTTAGTGACAATTTATTAAACATCGAAAAAAAGTTTATAAACTTTTTTATTATGTACATTTTTCATAAGCCCTCTTTGAATTCGGTTGTGATTCTTCTGAATTGTTGGTACGCTGTCTCAGTATTTTTCGGCAGGCATTACAATCCTGATCATGTCATGGCTGTGACCCTTTAAAAAAGTGTTTTATCTTAGGCATTTGTGTGAATATGATTAACTTTGCAGCTTTTACACTGTCGGGAGAGTACAGCAATCCCAGGCAAACACTAAACAGATTTAACTTACAGTAAGACATAGGAAGTCCTACCACCCATCTGCCTTCAGTGCTTAGAAAGTCAAGTCTGCGTGCAATCAATTCCTGTATTTGTCTAGCAATTGAACAGCTTATAGGAATATTTCAACTTTCATTCTCGCCCTAAATTTTGAAATAATCACCATTTATTTCAATTGTATTTGTAATTTTTTTTTTAACATTATTTTTTGATTTCTCTTATTTAATTTAGAAGGCTTTACTCACTGATACACTTTTATTTTGTTAGTCGACATTTCAAGCGAATAAGACTCAATCAGCAGGTTATTTCTTTAAACTAAATAAATTGGACATAAATCTGAAAAGCTCTAAGACATAAGAAGTCACTTAAGATTTTTAAGGAATCAGTCAAGAGCTACTCGGTTTTTGTTGTTTTTAAAACTTCTTAAACAAAAAAAATAAATAAAATTTTCAAAAAATACATATAATTTTTTCACACAAAAAATATCTATGCCGTCCACTGTGCGCTGCATACGTGCATATGTGTGAGTAATTGTGTATCGCTGAGTATGTCTCTCTGCGTAGTACAAAGTGAATACGTGTTATACAAATTATGCTAATTATATGTCGACCAAGTTAATGTAATTTCATTTGGCCTAAACTAAATTAGTACTAGATGTAACTTTGCTAGAAAATGTTTTAAATTTTCGTCTTACATGCCTCCCCACTCCGCCCCTGTCAGCTTCACTAATTTCATGTGGAAAAAGCTTTAAATGTCATGTACGTTAGTCTGGCCTTTTGGCCCAATGAAAACCAATTAAAACGATGAGCCATTTTGGCTTTTAGCTTTTGGTGTAATTTGAAACAGAATCAACAAAATGGTTCTTAGCTAGTTCTGGTTCGGACGCTCAATGACAATTTTAGCCAGTTGAGATCCTGTCAAGCCAAAGTGCTTACAAATATTTGCACGAATAAGCCATGTGTGACTGTGTGTATCTGTGTGTGTTCGTCCTTTAAAGCGTTTAAATGAAATGTCTGTTCATGTGTGTGTGCGTGTATGAGTGTTTCTGAGTTTTTCGAGGGTTTTAGAGCAATTTGTTGCATCGCATGCTAAAATCTTAAGCGACTGGCAATCCCAATTAGCAAAAAAGTCGTCAGCCAATCGTAAATCGTTTGAGCTAAGTTTTTAAGTTAATTAAAAAAGCAAATTTCTTTACAAGAAGCATAAAATTATAAATATATTCAGAGATTAATAAGAACTAATGGTATTCAAAATCGCTGAACTGTAGAGTTTTAAAGAAAGTTAAATTAATTAATTAATATATTAATATCTGATTAAAAAGACATAAACAAATTTGGTCAGAATAACGTAAAAAGTAAGCAAAATAAAACGAATTTTATGAAAAATTATAATTGTATGACCCATTTTACTTATGGAAGCTGTATGATGAATGATTTGGATATAAATGAGTTTTTCTAATTTTTCAATTTTCATAGTTTGATTAAATTTGATGTACTACTAGGACCCATCATAAAATTCCCAAGCGTCAAATTAAAATAATAACTTAAGCCAGCGAATTTTTTATTAAAAAATATTGCGATTTTTAGGGTCCTCTAAAACACCATTATTGGAGCTATATCGCATTTATCTGATTAAAAAAGAGACAAATTAACAATTCTTTTAAAAAACTTTTAAAACTTTTTTTTAACTTTTTTCGGCATTTTATTTACTTTTGATTGTAAAATAAATTTGAATCGTGAACTAACGTTAACACAGATACCCTTGTATTATTCGGTACAGAAATATAAATGGGACTATTTTTGAAAAAACCAGAGAATTTATTAAATTGCTCATATTTATTTTTGGTAGAGGTTCCCAGATACCAAATCTACACGAACTTGTTGTACATTTCGTATCCATTCTTCATTTCTTGATTTAAAGATATATAACTAAGATATAACTAAATTTAAGGCAAATTTCTTACTCGTTCTTGATTTAAAGATACAAGATATACCTGAACTCAAAGTAGATTCCGTATCGATTCTTTATTTCTTGATTTAAAGATACAAGGTATACCTGAATTAAGTGTACAATTCGTATTCATTCTTGATTTCTTACATACAGATTACAGATACAAGTTATACATGATCCTAATATACAATTCGTATCCGGTCTTGATTTCTTGACTTCAATATGCAATATATACCTTATTTAAATGTACATTTTGTATCCGTTATTGATTTTTTGATTTAAAATTACAAGATATACATAAACTTAATGTATATTTCGTATCCGTTCTTTATATGTTGAGTTCAAGATACACTATATACCTAAACTTAATGAACATTTCATATTTGTTATTGATTTCTTGATTTGAAAATACAAGATATACCTGAACTTAAAGTACATTTCATATCCGTTCTTAATTTTTAAAGATACAAGATACTCCTAAACTTAATATACATTTCAAGATGCAGTATATACCTGAATTACAAGTACATTTTATATTTTCTCTTGATTTCTTTATTTACAAAAAAATGTATCTTCCTTATATAACAGATTATTGGAAAGTGCTAAATTGCACTAAAACTTTTAAAATTAAAAAAATACACTTCATGTATACCTCAAACTATCTTCTCATCAGTTAAAATGTTATATCTGAAGACCCAATTCCTATATTTAAATTTTTATATCAATATTTATATTATTTATAAATTAAATCTACCTAAACAGTAATAGTAGTCCTTTTACTTGATTTCATATTGGCATGAAACTGAGTTTGAAGTGCTTGCTTGTATCTTTAATAATTTTTAAAAAATAAACAAAAAAGTTAACGTCCAGCGCACTGAATTTTGTTAGTCTAAAAGCCATTTATTTTGACCAAACTGTTTCTTTCAGCCGCTTGCTAATGAGCTCATTTTAATTAGTTTTTTTTTTGTTTTTTGTACACTTTACAGACGCTAATTCTGAATAAAAATCCTATAGGTCTGCAGTTAGGTATTTGTTGTACAAGTTTAAGCCTAACATGCTTTGAAAATGGCAGTGGGAAGCCTCTCTCTATTTTAACCTTGGTTACGTGCAACGCCTACGCGGCGAAAGGCTATTAAGATAGTAATCCCTTTCACGCAGTTAAGGCAATCACATACACACACGCCTTCAATAGAATTGTGTATAGGGCTTCAAATATATCATATACAAGTTCGTACCTTAGATTTCTTTAATGCTTTGATAGCGATGCCTTTTAAGTTGACGACCACCTGGAATGTCGATTTAAAAATTTAATGCATAATTCTAAGCTTTACAAAGTAATTTGTTTTCGCATTGAAGTGCTTCGGAAAAAAAACTGAAAATAAGAAACTATCGTTTCTATTTACTTTTTTTTTAGTTAATTTAACTTTTAAAAAATTAAGCTTTGTATGTTTGAGGATTATATGTGGATTATTCAGGCCAAACAAAAAGCCCAACCCAGAGCTGTCTCGTATCACAGGTGAGCCCCCTATACATCTCCAAATAACCAAGAAAAAATGGACATGGATAGGACATGCTCACAGGAGGAATTCAAGCAATATTGTCAGGATGGCACTGGACACATTCTAACATTCTTGCCTCTAACTAAATCCCAATTAATTTAACCGTATTAACTTGCTGAGTGACTTTCAATAATGCTGGAAGTTCAGTTTAGCATTTGGCATGGATTTTGCTTCAATACAGCCGCTTCTTGTTAAACTTCAAATTGTTTGGATTGCTGAGTGCGCTCTATGTCTTCGACGCTGAAACCATCAACTACAATATAAAGACTGGAAATCACTCATTAGATAACTTCCACATGCTTCAGCTGCACTTTTCTTCACTAAATTCAATTCGAAATAACAAAAAACAGTATTGATTATTGACGACAGTTCAAAATTTCTCAATGAAATAGGTAATCGCTTAAAATATCTGCCATAACTTACAGTTAGAGCCACCATCTCTTTAAATCGAACCGCATTAATTTGATATTAATTAATTAATAAAGTTTTCTTGCAACTGCTGACAATAGAAACTAAATGAGGTTATATATATTATTGAGAATAGCTAAAACTAGACTAGCTAGATATTAAACTTTTCTGAAAAAAAGCTAATCCACAATTTTTTTGAAATGAATTAAACTGCATTTAAGAATCCCATTATATTTTCCAAAATACACAAATAAATTTATCAGTTTCCTAGCAAAGTTAAACCTTTTTTCCAAAAGGTGCCATAATTTCATAAATTTCAAATTCAAAATCATATTAGGCAGTTTTCTTGGCACTTTTGTCAAAATCAACTGAATGGCAATAGAATAGCTAAAGCCATCAAATGCTGGCACAACTCTATTGAACAATTTATGCCAAGTTTTCAACTACTCAAAAAACCAAAAACAACAAATGCTGCAATTTGCATTTTTCCTGCTACTTCACTACCCTCAGCCAGCACAAGTTAATGGCTCAAATTGACAGCAAACGTTTTATAACATTTTCTTCAATGGCCTTAAGTCAGATTGATTGCGATAAAATCAAAAGTAATTACCTTCATCTGCTTGACGCATTTTCAAGTAATTTCGTTGGAATTACTTTCTGTTGTTGGCCACAATGGTCATTGCACAATTTTCAATGAAACTTAGGATAACTTTAGACGAACTGTGTAATGCTCACAGCAGTTTTTGGCCAAATTCGTTTACTTGAAACATTTGAAGTTTTGCCCCAAACTTATTCATGTTGCCAACAAACAGCTTAAACTGTAGTTTGCAATGGAAACTTTTTGAAATACATACTTGTAGACAAATACAAACACAAAAGTTGCCAGCTAGAGTAAACACAGATATACGCATACACACTTAGATACTCACACACATAGATACTCACACAGATACTTAGTTTGTCTATGTCATTTTGTTATCTCTGCCATTTAGTCTCGCCGAGCTGACAACATTTTAAATTTGCCTGTCATGATTGACTTTTTTATTTATTTTAATTTATTTTTTTTTTTTTTTGTCAAACATTTGGAATTTATACCCAAGTTTTGGAACTACGTTCTAAGCATGCCTAGCATCCGACTACAATACAATAAAAACAACAGCAGCTACAACTACAAACAATGCCTCAACTCAAGTGTTAATCCCATTTTGAGTTTGTTTGCTTTTGTGACTTTGACTTTGGCTTTTGGCTCTTGGGCATTCACTTTTCCTATCCTGACGATTGTTTACACAAACACACACACATACACTTTCGCATACTTAAAACACACACACACGCACACGCATACATAGATATGTACAAAATGTTTGTATAGAGATAACTGCATGCAAGTTAGCACGTTTCAGCGCTTTGTTATTTTTCGGATGTCCCAAACTAGCGAAAATAAAAAGCAAAATCGCAAAAAAAGGAGAAATAAATATTGTTTCAATTTTGCTGTAACACAAATCTTGTGTACTCTATTATGATAAGAGTGAACTTTTTGTACAGTTCGAAAAGTTTACCGATGTTCTAATTTGGACTTACCAATTCTAAGCTAATTTTATAAATTTTAGAGAGTTAATATTAGGCGCTTTTGTTTCGTTAAATTTTAGACAAATATTTCTAAATTTAAGGCAGGGTTCGGCTAGTTTTAAGAAAAATTAAATTGACAGTGGCAAAGTCAATATATTGCTCTTAATCCGTCAGTGTCAAAGTTGCTTGATATTTTGATACGAAACTCATTTATTGATTCCAATGATCCTCGGCACTTTGATACTCACATTTTTTTTTTTAATTCGGCGAATATTTCAGTGAATATTTTTTTCTTTTGATACATTGTTTTTACAATTTTATGAGACATTTTAGCGAGACAGTATTAACTACGAAGTAGAATTATTATCATTATTATATTTCAAAGATCGCTGATAATTTTAAACAAAAAATATGAACTTTTATATGAAACGTATGTTTCGTAAGTCTTTTGCATAAAAAAAATTACGTTTAATTTAATACTAAGTCAAGAATTTGCATTTTACAAAGTACGCAAACCATTTTTAATCAAATTAGCTTAGTAATTTTTTGGTTCTTTGAGTGCAAATTTTTTAAATAATTTTGTTAAAAAATTCTTGCAAAAAATTTCATGAAATTGCATTCGAATTAAAATAACATTTTTAGGATTATAACCGCATTAAAAAAAATTAGTAATCATATTTTGTTGCTTTGTGACAATTTTACGTTTTTTGGCGTCTGCAAGTCTCAGAAACCATTTTAGCAACTTCATATGTTTTAAACACAAATTAGCCAAGAACTGAAAAATCGAGTCGAAATATAGCTCAAATTTTACAAATTTTTGCAAAAAAAACTTATGTTTTTCAGCCAAGTGCAAACAACTTGAATCTATTAGATAGAATCTATTAGAAGCCTCATGAGGCTTGAAAAATTAAAAAAAAAAACCGATTCGAAATGTGAGTCAGTTTTTAATCATTTTTGCAACAGAAACTTATGATTCTAAATCAAATGCTGTTATGTTGAAACTATTGGGTTGCCCAAAAAGTAATTGCGGATTTTTAAAAGAAAGTAAATACATTTTTAATAAAACTTAGAATGAACTTTAATCAAATATATAATTGCCATTTTGTTCGATAACCTTTTGCCATCTTCCTGGCAAATTTAGTATTCCACGCTCATAGAACTTCTGGCCTTTATCTGCAAAAAACTGAACCAAGTGCGATTTTATAGCCTCATCATTGCCGAAAAGTTTTACCATTTAAGAAGTTCTGCAAAGATGGAAATAAATGGTAGTCTGATGGTGCAAGGTTCACTCAGTTTTTGGCGAGTGACCAAGGATGTGTGCGGTCTAGCGTTGTCCTGGTGAAATATGACACCTTTACTATTGAGCAATTCTGGTCGCTTCTCCTTGATGGCTGTATTCAATTTGTCCAATTGTTGACAGTAAACATCCGAATTAATCGTTTGGTTCCTTGGAAGCAGCTCAAAATATACCACACCCTTCCAATCCCACCAAACAGACAGCATAACCTTCTTTTGGTGGATATCAGCCCGTGAAGTGGTTTGAGCTGGTTCACCATGCTTGGACCATGATCGTTTTCGACTAACGTTGTTGTAAACAATCCATATTTCATCTCCAGTTATGATTCGTTTTAAAAACGGATCGAATTCATTGCGTTTAAGGTGCATATCACAAGCGTTGATTCGGTTTGTTAAATGAATTTCTTTCAATACATGTGGTACCCAAATATCAAGCTTCTTCACCAGTCCAAGACTTTTTATGTGATAATGAACGGCTGATTTTGGTATATTTAACTTCTCTCCTGTCTCACGCTCAGTTACATGACAATCCAATTCGATTAATGCTTTGGTTTGGTCATCATCAACTTCATTTGGCCGACCTGAACGTGGCTCATCTTTAAGTGAAAAATCTCCAGAACGGAATTTGCGAAACCAATTTTGACACTGTCTTTCCGCGTTTTTCCTTTACGGAAATAATAAAATAAGATATGACGAAAATGCTCCTTTGCAAATGTAAACAAAATTTCGCGCACGTTTTTTCTAAAGCAAACTAAAAGTAATAGCTGATAACTGACAGAAGAAAGAATGCAATTACAGAGTCACAAGCCGTTGAAAAAATTTGTCAACGCCGACTATATGAAAAATCCGCAATTACTTTTTGGGCAACCGCTGCTTACTAATTTAATCAAATTTATGGCAAAATTATTGTAGATTTCTATTAATTTTTTAGTAAAAACTGCAAAATATTTATTTTAAAGATATTTATTTTCTAAGGATTTCCCTTAGCCAGCTTAAACTTATATTATACAGCTCTGGCGACCATCACGTACCTCCATTATTCAAATCCTTTGAAGAGATTAGTCTTAAAATTAAGTAGATTTGCAAGTTAGTAAGCAAGCATGAAATATTTTTTCCAACATCAAGGGAAAAAGGAGCACATTACAATCTAAAGAGTATGTTTTGTAATCATTAAAGGCTGTCAACTTACTATGGATTCTGAAAAAAACTGAAGTTTTATTAATTTTCAAGCACACATTGTACAATTTAGAGAATTTACTGTTTATTTTGATAGCTTGCAAGTTATATTATGTTTTTGCTGACTTTACAGATCATCTTTCTATACTACGCTTATGACTTTTTAGGCCATACAAATTACGGACTGACAAATTGAGTGTGCAGAAATCTTTTTCCTTTATATAACACATAGTCTCTCTACCATTAGTTAATCCCATTCCCTTGAAATTCCTACCTAGTGTGTACTCAAACAAGTAACAATATTTGTTTATTTTTCGTTGACGCGCTCATATTGAGTTGCCTTGTAAGCAATTTTACTTGCCTATATCTAAAATCTATATCAACATTGCCAGGAATCTATCGCAACCTGAAGCTAACAAGCCTGCAGCACAATTACACGCCTCATTAGTTTAATGCCAATGCGGTACATTAGGTACAGCAATGATTCACTGAATGATTAGGCCGCGAGACGAGAGAGAGAGACAGGTAGAGAGTTAGCAAGAGACAGCGGGCGGCAGAGTTAACAGCAAGAGATGGCAGCTGCAGGGAGTGCAAAAAAAAAAAAAAAAAAATTCAGCGCAGCTATAGTGCCTCAGGGCGCAAGGCTCAACGTGGCGTATGCGTAATAAAGTAATCAGAATTTTTGCTTCATCTGCTGCCATTCGTCGCTTCTGTCCCAGCCCAAAGTTATTAGCCAAAGTGTCAGTTTGCATTAAGGTTGCGTCTTCTACTTCTTCTATTTTTTTGTTGCCCATCTTTAGCTGCAAAAGTTTAATTGCACAATTTAGTTTTATGTAACTTTGTTGTTGTGGTTTCTAGCTTAATTTATGGTAGTAGAGCTTGTTGCTGTGCTTAAAGTTGGCTAAAAGTTTTGCATATCAAGCAAACTGTGTAGCCACCTACAAAACAAGAAATTTGAAAGTAAATTGTGTTTTCGTAGTTGTTGTTGCAAAGTCTGCGGTGCTTAATTTTCAATGAAAAATGTCAAGTTTCATCGTAGTTTAAAGTTAAGGTGAAGCAAACTTATCCCAAGCCGAACAAAAACTGTAGGTGCACATTTTTTGCACTTGGCACAAGTTGTTGCTGTGGTTTCTATTTTTTTTTGTTTTTGCGTATTTTGTTGCAAGTGGCACTTGCAAGCTTTTGTGGCTTTGTTGATTCTATTTACTTCACACAAACACACACACACACGCACATTAAATACGTTGAAGTGCATTTTGTAATACAAACACACAAGCAGCACGAACAATTAATACAAAGCAGCATTTTTCAGAATCAACTTTTGTTCGCGCAATAAAAAAGCCTTCAGTACCGTGAACAGGTACATAATTCTGTTATTGTTTGGCGAACTGCGGTACTAACAAGTTTTTCGTAAGCAAGCACTGTCAATACGACGGTTGCCTTTTATATTTCGGGATTGGGCCAGCCTATTGGTGCTGTTGCCCACAAAGCAGTAGAAGTGATAGATACACTTCGCTCCAAACCAAGGGCGGAAAGCACACCGGACAGTATGCACTCCAAATTGGTACCGAAGAAAACTCAGCTTCGGCTGATGGCTTTGTGGAACGTTAGGCCAGACTCATTCTGTTATATGTACACTCAGGTTGCATATTTGACCACCGTGGTTTTAAGGCAGCAGTGTCATGTGTCACGTTAAATAAACTCTGGAGCAGATCCAGTTCGACTGTTGCGATCTGGCAATTAACAGTTTTATCGCAAGGTCTGACATTTTTGAGGTTATACGTACGTTTTGGCGCCAAAAAATGGAATTAAATCGTGAACATTTTCGAACTTAAAATTGTAACAGCTTTTGAAGCTGCTTAGAATGAATGTAAAGAGTATAGAAATTCTAGAAAGGTAAACGCATTTCTTATTTATTTCAAAACCAATTTGATTTTTTTTCTTTCTTACTGCAAATTACCCAACAGCTGACCCATCTTATTATCTGCTTTGACCGATATGCAAAAGACCTTTATATCTCTTGTCTAATGCCTCTTTGTTTATATTATAAGTCTGGTTCGCATTGGGTAAAATTCAAAGCTTTAGTTTCTTCTAGGGAATCCCCACACGTCCAAGTAACTTGTCTTGTACTGCTAACAGATTCTTCAAATCCATCAAAGACAGTTGACCATGTGGAATGTTACCCTCGGCTAGGTATTGCTCAGTTTCGTTAAACTTTTCGTTGACTAGCAGGCGCAACTTTTTGACCTTTTCCTGACGCTTCTTAGATTTATACTTGCGCCAAACGAAGAAAGCGATTGTCAGAAGAATCGCAAGTAAGCAGTATAGTGCCTTGGCCATGGTGTTGTCTGTTTCCGGCTTTTTTTTGCTAAAGAACCCCATTGTTGTTTCTTTTTTCTTAGCCTTAATATATTTTAGAAATTCATTTGATAACTTCAAGTTTGACTGCGTAATCAAGGCATACTACAAAAATCTATAGCTAGGCTTCTTCTATTGGAATAAATACTCAGTTCATGTATAATGTTAGGAAATTAAGATATATACGATTTTGGAAGAAATTTGTAATTACATAAAGCATAGCTTGATAGCGCAAAAACGTTTTGTTATTATTTCTTCGTTTACAGAAATAAGTTTAATATTGAATTTGAAGTAATTTTTCTAAGCAAAGGTAAACCCTAACCAACTTTATCGTAGTTTGGTAGTTAGTTTATCGATTTAGTAGGTCGGTTTTATGTCTAAGCATTAAGATTTTACCGAAATAAACATTTAATTACATTTGAACACACCAGACTTTATAACTAGATTGAGGGCATACCCAAATCGAAAAATTCTTATAGTTTAAGATTGCTAACACTGCATAATTAGGCAGCTTTCATGGATGCTACACATAAAGTTTATTCGTTACTTTAAGGCATGCAACCTATATTTTCACAGTGCAGCCGTACATTTTATTTTAGCCAATTTCGATGAAAATTCCTAACTTTAGGCACAACTTCGTGATATTCAAAAAATTGCTTACTGTCGTTAATAACGAAGAGTAAAATGATACTGCAATTTGTTCAACTATCGATAGTTGCATATGACCAGACAATGACCACTATATAATAAGTAAAATAAATTCGCAATTTTTTGTAGCTAGTATTGCACCATGAAAGCGGTGCGTTGCTTATACTACATGTGAATTATAAACGCTTGTAATTAAAAAATATGTATAAAATATATATTCGTCAATATAGACATGCATTGGTTTTGCCCCCTGCGAATAACCCAACAGTTGACCCACCTTATTTGCTTTGATCGATATTCAAAAGACCTTTTTCTTTGTTGTCTTAATGCTTTGTTGTTGGTTTATATTATAAGTCTGTTTTGGATATACATTTTTGTTGTAACAAATGTAATTCACAAATGCGCAATGGGTAAAATTTAAAGTTTCTTCATGTTAATACTGTCTAAGGTATCTCCACCAGTCCAAGTAACTTGTCCTGCACATCTAACAGCTTCTTCAAGTCCTTTAAAGAGCGTTGACCACGTGGAATATTGCCCTGGGCTAAGTTTTGGTCAGTCTCATTAATCTTTTGGTCAACTAGCAAGCGCAACTTGTAGAATTTTTCCTGACGCTTCTTCGAGCGATATATGTGCCAAACGAAGAAAGCGATTATCGGAAGAATAAGTGCGCAGAATAGTGCCTTAGCCATGTTGACTTCAGGGGCCGGTTGTTTTTTCGAAAAAAATGCCATGGCTTCCTTTTAAGTTGTTTCGACCTTATTATTATTATTTATGTAATTTGATAATGACAAATTTGATTGCTTAGTCAAAGCATACTAAGCATACGAATATCAGCTAGGCTGCTTCAATTGAATTAAATGTACAGTTTTTATAATGTTATAAGGAAGATACGCGATTTTGGTACAAGCTTTCAATTGTATCAAACATAACTTAATAGGGCAAAAAGGTAGAAATAGCACCTAGTGTCGCAACCTGGCATCTCTATTGTGAGATTTGACATTTTTGAGGTTATACAACGTTTTGACATATGGGCGCTATTTTTGCTGTTTCCACTAACTTAAAAGATTAATCTCGGCCAATAATTGGAAATAAATCGTGAACATTTTCATGCGATTATTTTGTACAACTCTCAACGTGGATTACCTCAACCATAGTGCTTGGATGTGCTTAATTCAATTTTTGGCAATGAAGCTCCACCAGTGCCTCTCGATGGTATGGTGAATTCAACCGAGGTCG
The DNA here is from genome assembly GCA_035046065.1 of Chymomyza procnemis. Lineage (NCBI taxonomy): Eukaryota > Metazoa > Arthropoda > Insecta > Diptera > Drosophilidae > Chymomyza > Chymomyza procnemis. Next base: position 6,341,252 of record JAWNOJ010000026.1, read on the forward strand.
TAATTCACTTCAAGAAGAATATCGTGGAGGTCATTAGGGTGACCAGCAAATATTCAATATTGCATTTGACAGTCAAGAAAATTTGTTCCAGTTGGATTGGTCCAATAATATGCTCAAAAAATACGATCGCGTTGCTTCGCAACATGTCTATGACATCGTAACAGGTTAGATAAAACATGGATTTACGCGTACCCCAATCGCCGAAGACGGATCACTTTTATCCATGAGCTCTCGCGCATCTACTCAAACTACTGCATTTTTAAACACCCAAAACATCGTTTTAATGAGGTATCCGCAATAAAGTCCAGACTTGACTGCTTTTTTTCCTGTACGTAAAAAATAAAATAAGAGGACAACGTTTTTCGACACGGAAGAAGCGGTTGAGGCATGCTTTGGAGATACCTCAATCAGAGTGCCAAAACTGCTTCGACAATTGGTTTAAACGCATACAAAAGTGTATATTTTGGAAAACATCCATTTTCAACGATTAATATTTATTTTTGTTCTGTAAAAGGCAAGCCTCGTATTTATATTTCTTAAATGGTCTATTCATTCATCTCCTTCTATATCTAAACTCATTTTGATTCGCTTTAGGTTAGGTTTCTTTATTAAGAAATAGTTAAACTTTTTTGTTAGATCCTGTTTTATGTTTTACAATGTATATCTAAGTTCTTAGCCAGCCCCAGATGTGAGGTGGTGCCTATCTATAAAAAATTCACCCATCACGTTAGGGATACCGCATATTTTTGTATTACTATAAAAGTGCAGAAAAAGTATTAATGATTTCTACTTTCTTATTTTTCTGTCTTTCATTTATACTGCAGGGTACCTCTATTCAAACATGGGCACCCGTATTCCCCAGTTGAACTCGCACATAGAGACTTACTTTTCATAAATGCAAAAACGCAACTAATTGAGATCCTTTGTGCATTTTAGACACTTTAAAGAGAAAATGAAAAAATAAAATACCAAAAAAAAAAAGAAACCCGACATTGGGGTCAAAATTAATACAAAAGGTTTTTGCCGCATTCAGGTTCTGAATAGCATGCAACAGTTGTCGTAACTTTTAATTATTTTATAATATATTTTCCCATTTTGTTGGCTTTGTTTGTTTACGAAATGTGTAAGCTCTGCCAGAAAGCGTTTCACATTGGATTTTATACTCTTTACATAATATTGTGAAAGATACTTAAAAAACATGCAGAAGTTTGTTACAGCTTCAGAAGCAGTTTGAAATGCAAGTGTAGAGTATAGAAATTTTAGAAAAGTAAACGCATTACTTATTTCTTTCAAAACAAATTTATTTTTTCTTTTTTACTGCTAATAACCCAAGAGCTGACCCATCTTATTATCTGCTTTGATCGATATTCAAAAGACCTTTATATCTGTTGTCCCAATGCTTCGTTGTTGGTTTATATAATAAGTCCGTTTTTGGGTATACAATTTTTGTTGTATCACACTGGATCACGAAATGCGCATTGGGTAAAATTTAAAGTTTCGTCATTTTAGTTCTTTCTAAGGTAGGCCCACACGTCCAAGTAACTTGTCCTGTACTGCTAACAAATTCTTCAAATCCATCAAAGAGAGTTGACCATGTGGAATGTTACCCTCGGCTAGGTATTGCTCAGTTTCATTAAACTTTTGGTTGACTAGCAGGCGCAACTTTTTGACCTTTTCCCGACGCTTCTTAGCTTTATGTTTGCGCCAAACGAAGAAAGCGATTGTCAGAAGAAACGCAAGTAAGCTGTATAGTGCCTTGGCCATGGTGTTGTCTGGTACCGGCTTTTTTTTGCTAAAGAACCCCATTGTTGTTTCTTTTTTCTTAGCCTTAATATATTTTAGAAATACATTTGATAATTTTCAAGTTTGACTGCGTAATCAAGGCATACTACGAATATTTATAGCTATGACTTCTTCAATTGGAATACATACTCAGTTCATATATAATGTTAGGAAATTAAGATATATACGATTTTGGAAGAAATTTGTAATTACATAAAGCATAGCTTGATACGGCAAAAACGCTTGGTTATTATTTCTTCGTTTGCAGAAATAAGTTTAATATTGAATTTGAAGTAATTTTTGTAGCAAAGGTAAACCGTAGTTTGGTAGTTAGTTTATCGATTTAGTAGGTCGGTTTTATTTCTAAGCATTAAGATTTTACCGAAATAAACATTTAATTACATTTGAACACACCAGACTTTATAACTAGATTGAGGGCATACCCAAATCGAAAAATTATTGTATTTTAAGATTGCTAACACTGCATAATTAGGCAGCTTTCATGGATGCTACACATAAAGTTTAGTCGTAATTTTAAGGCATGCAGCCTTTATTTTCAGAGTGCAGCCGTACATTTTATTTTAGCCAATTTCGATGAAAATTCCTAACTTTAGGCACAACTTCGTGATATTCAAAAAATAGCTTACTGTCGTTAATAACGAGGAGTAAAATGATACTGCAATTTGTTCAACTAACGATAGTTGCATTTGACCAGACAGTGACCACTATACAATAAGTAAAATAAATTCGCAATTTTTCGTAGCTAGTATTGCACCATGAAAGCGGTGCGTTGCTTATACTACATGTGAATTATAAACGTTTGGTATTAAAATAAAAAAACAAGTTTCTCAGAACCACTTATCTGCATGTAAATTAGCAATATTGCTGTGCACTCCCCTAATTTAACAACAACTGACTTTTTGTAACGAATTGCGCAATTTGATATAGTTAAGCAATTTTAAGAAAATTTGGCGCAACACCAGCTTACAAACATTTAGATCATTCAAATTAGGGAAGTTGGTCGAATCTTCAAAAATAACGATGCAATACTAGCTACGAAAAATTGCGATTTAATTTATTTATTGGATTATACGCACGTTGAGTGTACGGAATTAGAAAGGTGTATCAAAAATTACTAAAATAGAAATGTTCTGCTTTACATAGAGAATTCAAAATTCGGCGCATGCTTCGAAATTACGCTAAATTATTGGCGTCTAGCTTCAACTAAAATCCATGTAATCGGTTTAGTTGCGTTTTGCTTTTAAAAGCTATGCCAATCCTTTAGGGCGCGGCCCACAGACAGACTGACGCATAGAGACTATCAAATGAGGTGTGTCGTCCGTGCGTCTGTGCATCGGGTTGTGTTGGGTGCAGCATTAGCAATTAGGATTAAGTAAATAGACATTACACAATTTTTATACCTTCTAACGATGTTGTTTGTGTATTTAAGTGTCAACCGCAAATACTCAAAGACTAAAAGAAAAACTGCAAAAACAGAATGGGGGAAAAAAATTTAAAAAAAATAAATAAATTCTTGGTGCAATCAATCAACGCTTAATCCTCTAATAATAGATACTATTCAAATACAAGAGGAAAAAAATGTGCTCTTTCCGGCTGCTGCTTGACCCAACCCGCTAGTCAGGTCGTTAAATTAAATAGCAATAAATTAAAGATTAAAAGCAGAATGTTTGTCAATTTTGTTTAATGAGATTTTAACGTTGGGAAGTGCTTGGTACGAGCGAAGATCAAAAGACTTCCGGTTCTTGTTGGTGACTTGTACGTGTTTTGTAGAGTTTTATTTTTGTGAAGTTATTTGTTTTTAGGTGAGAATACCATTTTGCGCGCTTTTAATGTGCTGTAACTTTAAAACAAATTAGAATGTTGCTGACTAGAGCTTGATTTTCTGGGGTTAGTCTTAGAGGCATTTCAAATGTCTCGAACACGGCATTTTAAGCTTAATTAGTTAAAACTAACATAAAACCAAAACGTTTGCCTCAACAAAGGCGAATATTAAAAAATGATTTTGACTTCAACCAAGCGAACCTTTGCTATACCAAACTGGCAGGCCACTCCGATATTTTTTGTGGTATCGAACAAAAAAACAAAGCGCAGCGAATCAAGGGTTACAGAAGATGGCAAATAGGATGTACACAACTTACGAAATTGTTGAATTTCTTAGCAAATTTTAACTTTTAATATTGTTTATCATGCTAGTTTTTTGCCAATATTTGGAAACTTATCAAGTTCGAAAAAGACTTTTGCTTGCATAACTGATGGTCACATGATAAATTTTACAAATTTTTTTAATCGGACAATACCAAGAGACAGCAATTGCCAACAATAGGATTTGTTTTATCTAAATCGGTAGCAGTTGGATAATACTTTTCACTAACTAAACCTTTAATTTTAAGATTTTTTAGAATCTTGAAAATGCATCAAGAACCTTTTCAAAATAAGTTGTGTATTTAACTTTTTTTTGAAAATTTTAAGGCGAGAATTTTACAAAAATAACGAACGCTGCTACTCATCGTTGGTTTGCAAAATCGCGGCGTTAGGGCCACGGCGACGTTCAAAGGCATTCAGAACATTAATCAAGTGGCGGTTGTACTGATTCCTGCGCTTTGCGAGATCGCTGTTCTTGTGTTTCTACCGCTTCTCAAGCTTGGGTGTCTGACCCTTAACTCTACCGGCACACGCCAAAGAACAGTGCACTTTACCACCCAACATCTAAATGGTAATATTCAACTCGTAGCACCCTCGCAGTTGAGGTTGATTACTTCAGCCTCATTGAAGTCATGTAGCAATGGTTGCATCTTGGGCGACCTTGAAGGGCGGCAATAGTTTCAAAACCACGTACGAAAAGCTGCATGTTGATGTGCTCTTGTCACTTGGATCTATCGAAAATAGGTAAAATTCTAAGGATGTCAGTTGTATTAAAAACAGGAAATAGTATGCCAGATTGACTACAAAAATGACTTACTATATCTTATGATATGAAAGCGAAGACATCTCAATGTATAATGCTTTACACAAACTGCGGTTATCGCTAAGCAGCTTGAAAGGCCCCCGTCCATGGGTGATGTGCGGTTGAGCAAAGCAACTGACAGAGGTGTGGCTATGTTCACAGCTACTACTGTGGGCAAAAAAAATACCGGGAATTTGTTTATATTTCAAAAAAATCTTTGTTTATTTTTCCAAATGTACTTCGTCCACTTCAAAATAGTTACCGTCCCATGCAATACACTTATTCCAGCGCTTTTTCCACTTTTCGAAACAGTCAAAAAAGTTATTTTCCGGGATCGCCTCCAGTTGCTTCTAGGATTCCCTTTGCATCTATTCCATCAACCCCAAAACGAGGACCATAAATTGGATTTTTCAGTTAAGCGAATAGCCAGAAGTTCCATGGAGCCAAATTTAGACGAATGAGGCGCTTGTAGAACGATATGACTCGAATTTTTGGTAAAATTATCACGAAGTACGGGGTGTGACGGTGCATTATTATGATGCAAAAACCAACTGTTGTCTCGCCACAATTCTGGCCTCTTGAGGCGAATTGCTTAGCTCCAACGGCGCATAACATTTGATATTCCTTATTAACAGTTTCAGCGTTTGAAAGCAATTCAAAGATCGAAGAATCCAAGAAAACAGTCGACATGACCTTGATTTTGGCATGATTTTTTCTGTCTTGGCTCGCCGTTAGCACGATATTCGCTCGATTGAGATCCGGGTCGTAAGCGTAAATCCATGTCTTGTCTACAGTTTCACCCTATCTTTACACTCGGAACATGGTTTCAAACACAACAACGCGACCTGTTTTTTTTTAAAATTGAGTGTTTTTGATACCAAACGAGACCAGACTTTTCGGAGGCCCAAACGGTCTTTTAAGTTTTAAATTCTGAGATTCAAAAAAAAACAGTAATGTGTCTTACACTCAATCGACTATTTTCGAGCACTAATTGCTTGATTTCGTTGACATGTTGCTCATCAGTTGACGTGGATGTTCGACAGGGCCGCTCTGCGTCTACAATACTTTCTCGGCGCGCTTTGAACATTTTTTGCCTCTCAAATACGCGTGTTGTGGATGAAACCTGTTGGTCAAAGACCCTGTACAACGTTCTCCACGTTTCGGCTTCAGAAATTTCATGCCAAACACAAACTTAGCTAAAACAACTGCTGACATGGTAAAAATCCAAAAATTCACTTTTAATTGTTAACAAAACACAAGCTCAACTAAGAAACTGAGATAATGATAGTGATAATGATAATGATAAAATCAAGAGCACTTGTGCCTATCGGAATGCTGTTTGAATATGAAAATTCCTGTACTTTTTCCTTGTGCTAATTTAATATATATTAATTTAAACAATAATGTAAGTGCCTTATTGTTGAACTACAAGGTCAACGGCACTGAGTTGTATCCCTTAATAAATAATATATAAATAAAATCCTTTTAATAAAAGTTCTAAAACAATAGCAATCATAAGGCATAATGTACAAGCAGCTTTTACCACAAGCCATAACTTGTTGCGTATACGTAATATTTCCATTTCCACAGTATTTCGCAGTAGCTGATAAAATACTAAAGAAAAGTACTAAAATATTTATTTATTACTTTGTGCAACTAGGCAATAAATTACAATAACAACAACGAGTACAACACGCAACTAAAACAACAACACAAAAAAAGCTTATACGGTCGTATTAAAGTCTTTGCGTGTTTTTGTCGGATTTTAGGTTCGGTTATCCAACTAGAAATATCTTTTGGTACGTTCACATCTGTCTCTGACCATCCAATTATGAAACATTGAAATGTTACTTTGCGTGTTGCTGTGTTTCGAGTCTAGTCGACGCATTCTCACTAATCAACAATAAAAACCCGAAATAACAAGACAACAGCAACAACATTATCAATGTCATTATCACCATGGCTGTGTCCAAACCAAAGTGATTATGGTCTTAATGGGGTAATATAGAGCGAGCGAGCGAGCGAGCGAGTGGGAGAGTGCGAGAGACAAAGATGCACGGCATACGATATGATATATTATGATATGAGTTGTGCCAGCAGAGAGTTGTCGTTTTTCCCCAGTTTTCTGTCTAACTTTTGCAATACGAACTTGCCTCAACGCTTTAAAACAATAGGGGAGCGTCGGGCGCAGTTTGTTCCACTCCGTAGCGCCTATCAAGTGTCCCATGTGCTGCAATGTCAGCCGCAATTAAATGCCTTTGGCTACCCTGACAATATAACTGAGCCAATTTCATGTTCACATTTATGTTCCCTATATACTTTTATTATGAAAGTTTTATATCGTTTGGTCTTGTTATCGTTACACTGAGAAACGAAAAGTAGGTACTATGGATTTGCTGGCTGCATGACTTGGGTATCTGAGAAGTTTTAAGGGTTCAAAGGCTTCTACAATTCTGGTGGCCAACAAGCAGTACTGTCCATAACTTTTCGTAAAAAATCTATACTTGTGATTCGTTTTCTTTCAACGTAGATTTTTCTAATTTTAGGCAAAAAGGCCTTTCGGCATTATCGAATTAACATACGATATTGTATTAGAGAACGTATTGTCTCATGCCAGCAGCCTATTTCTCATACTTCACTGCTCTACCAAGTTTATACGTATTATTATTTTATATATCTTTTTAAAAACTATTTCTCATGCTGGACGACAGCTCTTCCAAGTTTATACATATTATTTTTTATCTATTTTAAATCTAAATGAACTCAAATCATCCTAACTTGGTAACCAACTAAAGTCAAATGCCAATGATAATCTAATGATCTTTCAAGCTTACAAAGAAAAGTTGACGGAACCAATACACGGTTTAGAAAACTACTATTAAGATTCAGGGTATACCTCGCCTTACACAAAATATTGAAAATTTTTAAAAACGAAACTCATTTCTGAAAACGGAAAAACCTTAACGAAAAACGAAAAAATATTTTCGGAAAATTTTTCATATGTAGTAAAAAGATTATTTTATATATTATGAAAGACGCAAAAAAGGGTAAAATTCCTGACATAAGTCCCACAAAGGAACTTCTAAAAAGCTAACAAGAAGGTAATTGAACTTTTTTGAATTACCAAAAAGTGTAAAACTTCTGAGGCTTGAGCAAAGCCTGGTAAGGTGCTTGAAGGAACTAAACAGAAGGTACCGAATAGGTAGCTGTACTAAAACTTCTTTCAATGACACAAAAAGATAAAACTTTTAAAGTAATAGGTAGTACTTTAATTTCTTTGCATTACGCAAAAACTGCTTAAAACGTAGCGTACTACCTGAATTCTAAATTTTCTTAGATTTCCTTACGCCTAGAAAAGCAATTCCCGGGAACTTATCAGTTTGCAGCGAAATTGCCGTTGGTCAGTAAGGTTTATTCAAATATTTAGATATTCAAGCTTCTTTAAACGTAGTGCGTCCGACAGGGAAAATCTTCTAACATCAGCTCACACTTGAGAAAACAATTCCTGGGTACTGTGAGTTATGAATTGCTTGTATCGGTTATTAAGAGAATCAATGACAGTTGATCAGTCAAAAGTTTATTCAAATAATTCAAATTTCAGCCATTTTAGATCGCAGACCATATTTTTGCCAGTTTATATTTACTATCTCACTATTTACTACCCAACTTCACTACGATACAACAATTTTGATATACCCTCAGGGTATATATAGCTAACCTTACACTAAATACTTTAAATTAAACATTTATTTGAGCAAAAAAAAAAAAACATCGCAAAACCATTCAAATAAGTTCGAATACACGTAGGGAACATTTTTTATAAATTAAATCCAAATTGGTACTCGCATGGGATATCTAGGCACATTTGCTGTTGACAAATAACACAGATGACCTACCTACCCTATTTTCTGATTCAGCCGATATTCAAAAGCTCGTTTTCTCTGTTTTCTTCTTTTTCCCTTGTATTTATTTTTAAAACACAAAATTTCTTTGTAACAAAATGAGGGATAACGAAATCCATTACATTTTATGGGTAAAAATTGAAAAGTTCTGACTTGCAATTCTAAAGTGTCAGCAAATTGTCGATAACCTCATTTTGCTCATGTAATAGGTCCATTAATTGTATAAAGCTCTGATTACTATCTCTCATATTTCCCTCCATCAAGTATTGGTGAAGCTCCCCAAATTTATCGAAAACTTTATAATGCAGGCAATCATTTCTCTACAAGGTAGATTGCCGATAAATTGCGTTATAAAAAAAATAGTTGTTTCCGGTTCATCTGGTTTTTTTTGAAAAAAGTTTGGAATAAATAGCCCCTTGAAGACTTCCATTGTTATTTTCCTTTATACTCTGGAGACTTTTAACAAAAAAAATTATTTCAATTTAGTATAAATTTTTGTGTATAAAACTTACGACTTTCAGCAAAAAACTATATTGTGTTAATGACAAATTTGACTGCGTGGTCAAGGCATACTAAGCATACGAAAAACTACAGTATGGATACTGTAATTGGAACAAAAGTTAAGTTTATATACATTATTAGGAAGCTTATAAGATACACGATTTTGAACAAAACTTGCAATAATTTGAATAAATACTAGGCAAAACTTTATTGATCAGAAATGCAGAAACTCCCCATGTAGTATGATAAGCAGTGTTTCACATGTTTAAGGAAAGTATTTCGAGAGAGTTTCAATAGCAAATTAATTTTTAAAGAATATCACATTAAGAATGCGGCAATAGCGATGGAAGAGAAGAGTAGTAGATTCCTATTAACTTCAAACAGCTAAAAAGATATCTTGAGCTACGACAGACATAATCATATGGATATCTACACACAGTTTGCCAATTTGCTTGCAAAATACCTGAATAAAACAGATGACCCACCCTATATGCAGCTTTATACGATTTTCAAAAGCTATTTTTCTCTGTTGCCTTAATGCTTTATTAAATTGCTTTTATTATATTCCGTTTTTAAAAACATAATTTTGTTGTTAAAGAAACCTGATGATCACGAAGTGCGCCAAGGTCTACACTTGAAAACATTTTATATAAAAATGTTCATCTTCGGCTTCTCTACAAGTCGTTATGCAGCTTTTCCTGCTCAGCTAACAGCCACTTTACTTCAATTAAGTTTTGACAACCATGTGGAATCCATCCTTCCTCTAGGAATTGCTGCGCTTCATGTAAGTTAGCTTCAACTTGGTAACGTAGCTCAAAAATCTTCCTAACCTTTTCCTGACGCTTTAGCAGCTGCCTCTGATACATGAGAAACAGACTTGCAATGGGACCAGATAAAGCGATTGTAGCGCCGGAGACTACAAGGCTGTATGGTATCAAGTCGCCCAGCTTCATTAACAAATCCCGGTTTGTTTCCGGTTCTGGTTTTTTAGTTATAAAGAGATCTTTCAAGTACTCCATTGTTGATATTATATATTTTAGACTTCTTGAACTAAATATTATATATGACTTTGATGACAAATTTGACTGCGTAGTCAAGGCAAACTAAGCATACGTAAAACTACAGTAGGGTTACTTTAATTGGGGAAAAAACTTCAGTTTATGTATAATATTAGGAAGCTTCAAAGATACACGATTTTCGAAAAAAAATTGCACAATCAACATAAGGCAAAACTTGATTGATCAGAAATGCAGCAACAACCCATTTAGTATGATAAGGGGGCCAGATAAAGGGATTGTGATTACCCCAAAAGCCTTGACTGTTTTCGGTTCTGGTTCTTTTTTGGAGTTATTGGGACAAACCTGCAATTATTTGAGGACAAATGAAGCAAAACTTGTTTCGATAATAACAGCAATTTTAAATTAGTTTTTCCTTAAATAAGAATACCATAGAGTTCTCGAAGCTACTGGCGAGTCACTATGGATGTGTTTGGGCTAATGTCCATTTTTGACGTCTAATCTTTAGAAAAGCTTTCTTAGTATGAAATGTCATATTTCTAACGCCATCTTTCTCAACCTGATCGGATCTATACAACGTGAGCTACAAATAACACCATCTACTGGGAAGCTAATGGACTTCGTGTTAAAAATCCTTATGGGTAAAATGAAGAATCCTAGATAAAGTCTAGAGAAAGAGAAAAGATTCTAATTAAAATTCGTGAATATTTCGTTCTTTTTCTACAAAACGTGCTCTGTGGTGTCAGTTTTTTTTTATATTCCATATTAAATACCGATTCCGGTGGCAACGTTTCGAGTATTGCTTGCTTTAAGAGTTACTGGATATCCCACAAATAAAAAAAATCCAAGCATAAATTTTTAATATTGTTGGGAAAAATCTGAATTTCTCTCTGTGCACTTTGCTGCTCTTGGTTATCGCGGTCGACATACAAACATGTGTTATGAAAAAAACAGGCAACACATTGTCCCCTTAGAGCAGATAACATATTATCAGCAAAAGCAACAAATACACCAACAACATGACTATAAAAAAAAGGTTTGCTTGCCACCGGCAAACGGTGCCGCCACCTTTTTGTATCCTACCACATCACCTTTTATTATATTGTCATCGGACTGTAGAGGAACAAATTTTCCGCTCTTATTGCGTTCATTCTCTTCAACTTTATTTCTTTTCCTACTCTATCTCGCCTACCACTCTCCTTGTTGAAGCAGATTGCTGCCCACTTTTATACACTATGCCAATAGGCATAAGGGGAATATGGATTTTGTGGATGCGTGAAAGAAAACATTTTTTTTGGTATTTTTATTTATTCTATAAGCAATATTTGCGAGCCAAAGTTGGATATGTCGAGAGCATTTTGAACAAAAGCAAATAATATTGGATTGACCGAAAAGAAAACGGTGATTTTTAAGGAAAAAAAAAGTGAATACATTTTTTAAATTTTAGAATGAACTTATCAATTATATATTTTCCATTTTATTGGATGAACTTTCACCATCTTTCCTGCAAATTTATTATTTCACGCTCATAGAACTTCTGGCATTTATCTACAAAAAACTGAAGCAAGTGCGATTTTATATTCTCCTCCTTATCGAAATTTTTACCATTTAAGGAGTTTCGCAAAGTCCGATATATGATATATATATATATGATAAGTGCCCAATCAAGCTCACTCAGTTTTTGGCGGGTGACCAAGGTTGTGTGCGTTCTAGCGTTGTCCTGATGGAGTATGACACCTCTACGATTGACCAATTCATTCGAATAGAATTTACAGAGGACAAACAGAACTCTTTGTGCCGGTGAGGCATAGTTGCTCAGTTTAATTCTTTAAGCAAAAAGTTTAGCTATCGATTGTACAAAGATTTTTTTATAAAATAAATTATGTCAGAATATTCTAGAAATAGAATAAATAAACATTGAACTTTTCGTGGTGCATTGTAGGGAAAAATGTGCTCGAAAACGAAAAGCTATTTTTGAAGCAGCAGCAAGCACATTTGAACTCACTTGAGCATTATGCTCGAGTATCAAAAATATCCAATTTTAACAAATAAAGTAAATTTATGCCCCTCGACTATGGGTCATCGCTCCAAAGGCGAAGCATGGAGATATCTCTATTAATAGCTGTTTTAAGAGAACAGGGACCTACAGTTTATAGCCGCATCCAAACAGTAGTGTTTTAGATATTTTCCTAGTGCATCATTACATCAAGATGAAGTCGAACCAGCGGCCATCCGATTTAAAGGCACCACTACGCTATCGAGGTCCACAACTTTAAGCAATTAAAATTTTGATCTGTCTTGTCTGCAATTACTTTATTATCCATACGATTGGAAAGCCAGACAATGCCACAAAATCCCTAATTCCACATACATTTCTCTTATTTTGCAACAATACAATTAGTTATTGATTGATTGAAATAATGATAAGTACTAAATGTGTCAAGCGGCACAATTATTTATAAGTCGCAATACAAACAAACTACGCAATAAATTTTAATTTCTTTAAAATATTGAAGTGCTTCTTTATCAACAACAAACAAATGTTGTTGCAGCTTTAAGCCGTTTCCAAGAGATTTTATCCTGATGCCTTGGCCCAATTATAAATTTAATGCTGAAAATCTTGACATCCCGTAGACTTTAACGATTGCCCAAGCGAGCTTAGTCTGAGATATTTAAAGCTCTTGAAGATAAATATCAATTTGTAATGAAATATACTGAAACATATTGGGATTTTATTTATAATTGATGTAAATTTTTACGATAAAGATGGCGTTGAAACTTTGTTAATTAAAATATATTGAGTTGTACAGGGTATAAAGTGTATACAATGTACAAATATATTACCCGTAAAAGTTTTGTGCTTTTTTATCTTTTTTTTTTAATTTTCATAAATAATAACAATTTGTTTAAACTAACAATAGCTAATTGATATAGAAGGCTTGGAGTTACAATTATCATTTTGAATGGGATATTATTGTTTTAATTTAGTTTTATATTTACAGTGTTTCATGATAAAACAAAAATGTTTAATACTTAATATTTGCAAAGACTTTATTGTTTATGCTTAAAAATAATTTTATATTACCATATGACCTAAATAATAATAGTAATACTTGAACAATTATTGTTAGCCTCACAATAAGAAAAGATCCAATCAATAAAAAACACAAATATAATTTATTTCGATTGAAACTCCCAAAAGTTGATAGATATCTATAACTTAACAATCATAAAAAAGTTGTTTTGTTCCTTACTAATGCGTATGGGAATATTTTTCGATACATTTTTTTCGATACAAGGAACTGAGGCTACGAATAAAATCGATAACACCGATTTTAAAACAAGCAATTTGTATTAAAAAAAAGTTTGGCTATATTTATTAATTGTAAATATAAATATTGTAAAAGAAATGATTAAAAATCGATTTATTAGTTAAAATTTCTTGAGTGGAAAAATCGAAGCAGCTTACAATTAAGGCAGTTTTTCAGGATTTTTTTAACATGAAAACCACGAGAGAAAAAATGATATTTTGCCTTTTTTAAACATACTTTATGCAACAAAAATAAGTTTATTTAATGTCAAGATAATTAAAAATGACTTATATAAGCTATTTGCATAAGCAAAGTGCTTAAATTTAAAATTGACTCTCCTCGATTTTGATAGCATTCACTTATTCAGAAGAGCTACCATAAAACCATAAAAACATCTCAAATTTTTTTTATAAAATTCTAATATATGAATAATCTTGTGCAGCAGCTCGCAATGCACAACTCAAACTCCGTGCAAGAGTTAGTCTCTAGTTTTTATCTGAAACGAAATCGTGGAAATAATTCCTCGTGCAGAGGGCCTTACTGCGCAGAAAAGACTTTTAAGTTGATTTAAAGTTGAAATTTAAACACTTTTGAAATTTTTTTTTTAAAAATGTCAATCAATTTTTAGGATATTTTTTAGTTAAAACTAAAATTTTCAATAGCGTTTTAGGGATTTTTTTTTGGAGTAAGTGCATAAACGTTGTAAAATAAAAATTTTTAAAACAATTTTTTGGTTCAATCTAGGCACAAAAAAAACAGTTTCTTACTTTTCTACCTAGTTTTTATGGTTTATTTTTACTCGGACTTGCAAATTATAAACAATTTGGAGTTGGACACTTAAATTTTACAAGAATTTTCTTAAATAGGAATTCTAACGATTAAAGCAAAAAAGTATCGATTTTTTTTAAATTAACTGCTGAGGAGACCCTCTTAAAAAGAAGGTGTATTTAGTAAACAGAATTTGGTGCTGCTTTTAACACTCTTAAGTCTTCAGTCCTCAATCAGAAAATATTGCATTTTTTTATATCTTTTTTTTGTGTAAATATTGCAAATAAATTCTAAGGAATAAAATTGAAAAAATGCAGAGAGACATAGTGCTTTGGGATATATAAATATTAAGATATATCAATATAAATCATGTTCAATAGCATAAGCAAACATTAACTCTCCTCGATTTTGATAGCATTCACTTATTCAGAAAACCTACTAACTAAAACCAAACGTCCCAAATATTTTTTATAAAATTCTAATTATTTATTGATATTTCGAATCGCAGCAATTGTACTTCGATCCTTTACGAATTGGATAGTATTTACTGACTTAGTACAACTACTAGCGATGATCAAACGCCTTAAATTTTATTAAGGAAATTTGAATTATTTATCGATATATCGTAGCGATATTACTTCGATACCCTACGATTTTGATAGCTGATAATGATTTTACTTACTCAGTTACTCAATTTTATTAAGATAATTCTACTTATATATCAATTTAGCGATATCAAAAAAAATTGACTAATTTTTTACTTGTTTGTTAAGCCTTTTAAGAAATCTTTAAATGCAAAACAATATTGATATATATTTTTGTTATAATTTGAACTAAAACGATTTAGTTCAAATTTTTTATGTTCAATGGAACATCTAAATCAAACAACTCTAATAAAATATAGAACGATTTTACAGCAGAAACGCTTGCAGTCGCTCAAAAATATGGGGCATGAGAGAAATTCCTCTGATTATTAGTATGAAAATCTGAAAACTGCAGACGAACACACTTAGCATAACTGCTCAGATTCTTTAAAAATTATTTTTCAATTCTATAAAAAACCCTTAGGCAGATATAACTTGGCAAATCTTTAAACCTAAGTTGAATTTTTTTTGCACACAAAGTTTATGCAGCACATTTCACAAAGAGTATTCCCATATCGAATACCACCACAGGGATGTTTTCCATAGCTCGACTTGGACCTTTGCTGCTATTTACTCAAGTAAAAATGTCAATATTTTTTGTTTAATGAAGCTGCTGGCATTTTGGACAAAGTATTTGTTTGGAAGTGTGCATCAATTGCCTGGCCATTTGCTGCCGTTCCATACTACTCGATGCCACAAATATTCCAACTCACTTCAATACGCTTCAGTTCAGTTCGATTTAGTTCTATTCGATTGAATACCATTTTCGCTTTAGTTGAGTTTTATTTATCTTGTGTTCAGTTCTTTTGTTGATTTAATGAGCAATTTGGGAGAAATGCAAAAATATTAAATGTCCAAATGGTTTCATAGTATATTGCGTATGAGTAATTATTATGATGCTCTTATATTACGTATACGCTACATGGTGCAGCATGGCGAATTATACGGTATGAATGGAAAATGAATTTACATATATTACTTAAAATGCAATTTATGTCGTAATGATTTTTTTTCGTTAAACATTTTACAGGCCTGTCAAACGCAACTTGACAATTAAAATGTCATTCCAAATTTATTTTTAATTAAATATTCGGAAAATTTTGTAGTGACAGCTGATGGTATCTTGCTGTTGACTTGTTGTTTTAATCAAAATAAATGTAAAGTCGTAAATTTTTGAATATGTTTGTAGAACAAAGAAAATGTTTGTCAGCGCTATAACTAAACTTAATGTCAAGCTGTTGTCATCAGATGGCGCCAAGAGATTAACATTTAATTATAAAAAAAAGTATTTTTCAATGGCAACCATAATTAACCTCTCTTGGAAAAAAAAAATTTAAACCATATATGGATGTTCGATTTAGAGCTTCCTTTAGGTACTATATAAGGATTTACAAATAATTTTTGCTTAGCCAAATGATAATTTATTGTATTGTTAAATAGGAAAACGGTTTCTTGGGTACTATATAATATTTTGCAGATAATTTTTGATTAGTCAGATTATACTTTATTGACTTGTATAAAATACGTCTCAAAAGAAATCTTCGCATTCATAATGGGCTTGTGGACTGGAAATCAATGACTAGCCTGTGCTGATTCTCTTGTAGTCCCCTAAAGCGCATTTATACCTGAACGCTAAAGAAGAAGAGATTCAGAAAAGCATCAAACTGACCTAGCTTGACTGATATGCTTCACGGCAAACATCTCCTCCAAATCTATCACTTGATTAGGTTTAAGAAAATTTCGCAGTTGGCCAAGTGGTTTAGTGGATCAATGGATTCATTACCTACTGGGCACTCTAGTTCAGTAGTAGTTTTAAGATAATTTTGCCCAATTGGGAATTTTTTTTTTTCTACCTCGGTGAGGAGAGGCTTACCGCTGTTACTCTGTCAGTATATGCTGCAAAGATTTATAATCTGTGATGGTTTTAACTTTGTGATATCTGTCCTGTGGCCATCGTAGACAAGAAATCTCTTTTTAACACTCTCTCCTAAGTTTACGGAACCTACTTCCTCACCAAGATAGAAACATCACACATTAGAATTTCATCTAAATATGTCCTCACAGTCTATAAATTAATGAGGTCTAAGGAAATTTACCAATTAAATAAAAATGATCGTAAAATATTCAGTGAACTACTTGCTACTGGTAAGTTTCCAGAGAAGAGTTACTCAGCTCTAAACACTGTAGGTGCTGTAAACTCGGGAAAGAGTCTTCACAACATGAATTCACAGCGTTTTACAAAGAAATCTGCCCTCATCGGCGGCCACAGGATGATGCTGCAAGATATCACCAAGCTAGAACCATTAGAAATTATTATACAACAGTCTTCATAGCATAAAATGTCAGAGCTGCAGAAGAAGATATTTGTTCACCAAGCCAAAAAGATCACAGAATAAAAACTCAATCTGAATATCTTCCCATATTCTATGAATCGATTATTATAAGAATATTTCCCCATTGGTCAAAAATTCTCATAAAATACTCAGTGAATTCCTCTTAAGCTTATAGATTCTATCACCTAAGGTGACAGACTTCACAGAGTCAGAAGGAGACAGCCAAAGCTCAAATATGACCAAGCTAGAACCATCACAGATCATCACAGACCAAGCTAGAACTAAATCACAGTCTTCACAGCTTGTACTGATAGAGTGGCAGAAAGAGATTTCTTCTTACCAAGCTAAATATCGCCTTGGAGTGTGTGACTTGATTAGTTAGATCTTTTATGAAAACTTGCCAATTGAGCAAGAATTAAGACTAAAGTCTTCACAGCTTGCATTTACAGAAGTAGATTTTCTCTCTTCGGTGGCGTCAGAGATCTTCATATATGTCAGCATATACTGACAAAACGGCAGAAGAAGACCTCTCCTATCCTCTCATAGAACCTGATGGTGCTAACTTTTGCCAAATAAGAAAATATATCTTTGCAATAGGCTACTATAATAATCTCCACTTTAGATGGGAGCACAATAAAGCCTAAGTGTCGCAATGCAGCATAGTATCTATCTCTATAATATTATAATTATTATTATTACTTGCTTTCAGCATTTTCGTTTAAATTGCTGTTCACTTTTTAAAAAAGTTTCTCTTATAGTACTTTTACCTGATTTGTATTAATTCAGCAATATTATGTTTAGTTCTTCTATATAATTCGCTTAAACGCTTATTATTCCTACTGTTGCAAAATCCATTTAAAGCATTAAACGCAAACGCCCACATACACACATACATTTAAATTTTATTTCCTCTCCACCTGCAACTTGTTTAAATTTTCCATTTAAATTTAATTCGTTTATTTTGTTACTTGTATTTTTTTATGTACAATTACAATTTCAATTACCGTAAACCACACAAAGGCAGCAGCCCTAAAAGCCAACAAATGCAAAAAAAAAAAAGAATAAATAAATCTGGAAAATTACTACAATTTCGAATGCATTTCCAGTTAAGCGAATCCTGAAAAATGCATAAAAAATGCATTCAATAAATTATTTCCCTTCTCGGTATGCATTTTACAAATCATTGTCTTTTGGTAAAAATTTAATTAGCTGCAGTGCATTATTTATCACGTAAGGAGGCGTAGCATGCGTTTCACAACACTGACGGGCATACAATTTTTTTTTAATTTTTAGTTTTACAACACTGGCAAACTGCTGCATGGAAAATTGCGGTAAGCTGGCACTTTGTGGCACATGTCTTTCGTATGTCACATGTAAATGGTAAACCACAAAAGTGAGAGGGCAAGAAAGGATGCACAAGGAACAAAAGTTGCTGCAAATTGCTTGGTTTATAAAAACAAAATCGAAAGTGCTTTCCTGAAGCGCAGGCGAATATTAAATGCTCTATCAATATGAAAAGTATTGAGGCCTCGGCGACATAAACTAGACTTGAAGCTTATTCATCTGTACTTTGTAACGAACTGTCTTTGTTAGGGAATTTTAGAATTGTTTTATATAGCAATTGCACATTCACAAAAGAAATATATCAATGCAAAAAAATATTATGTTTTTCTGAAATCCTTATTTTTTCATTTCAATTGTATTAATTAATTTATTTAGTTTCAAGTTACATCAAAAACGGTTTGTTTTTGTTTTGATTATATAACTTTTATAAGTTACAATTAAAGTTAGATGTTATTTGTTTAAATGCAATCAATATTGAATACACCAAATTTTAAATAATGTTTTAGCCAAATGGTATCAGTTTCACTTGCTTCCCTTTGGGGAAACGCTAAAACTGGACGAAAACAAACAGAACCAAATTCTTTTTAAGTATTAAAATCGCAGCAAAATATTAAATTGGGGAAAAATATAAAAGCTTTTTGGGTATATATGCGAACAAATGAATTGTTGGTTGTTTGCATTGAGAGTCAAATCAAAAAAATAACAAAACAAAACAAAGTTTACTCATTGTGCCTTTTTTGAAAAAAAGAAAATATATAAATAATACAAATTTTAAAATTTGAGTGAATTTAAATAAAATCGTTTGGTAAACGCTAAGTTCAGGCCAATTTACGTTTAGTCTTACTGACCTTCTTATACCTTCTCCTTGCTTTTCTTAAAACTTCTAAAGCTTTAATTAATTTTTATTTTTATTTTGTTTTTGTAACAAAACTTAAACCAAAAACTTAATATAACTTCTGCATCTGGATTAAGCAAATTTTTGCTAATAAACCTTAGGACTTAAGGTGAGACTACTTATGAGATGCCAGCTGAAACATCTGGCATTCTGCCCTGTTTCGCAAAGGCAAAAACTAAATCCACTTAAAGCCAATTTATGTTTTGGTTACAGGGTATATAAACTACATAGTTGCTACATCCTGGATTATATGCGTACAGACTCCCTTCCAGACATCCTACGACATTTACTATGTAGTTTAACTTTGTTTGAAGGTAACTATACTGCGGTTTGCACATGCCACAAGCTTGGCCTACTACCGTCTTTGTTGCATGCCACATACATAGATATTTTTTTTTTAATATTAGTTTGTCACAGTGTGGCTTTGAGGCATAGACATCTATGCATGGGTGTGTGTGTGTTTACACAAATGTTTGTGTATCTGTGTGTGTTGTTTTACATAGCTCTGGAATCCTTAGTTGCCAAGGGGCACTAATGAAATGTTCAGCACGTGTAGTATTTACCACAAGCTTTAAATAACTTTTAAAGCCTAACACGCGCAACTGTATCAAGCTAAGAGTTCGTAGATACTTACCTGGATTGAAATCTGAGAATGAGCAATAGGATGTTTGTTATGCTTCCCTTAGCACTTTGGAATGCAATTCGTTTCTACCCTCCAGAGAAATAGCTGCAAATTACTTTTTTTTTGTGTCCTTTATTTTGCCACTTGGGAACTTAGCGCCTCTACGAAGGCTTACCACAGGACTCTGTTTTGTGCTGCCTGCTTGGCGGTGTGCCACGACGAGCCGATCTTGGCTAGTTCTTGAAGAACAGTTTGTCTCCAAATTCTTTTTGGTCGTCCTATTCTGCTTGCTGGGTTTCTTTCTGAGAGCATGTCCTCTCCAAGTCCATTTTATCTTCCTGATTTGGAGATGAATAGTGGACTCATCTGTGGCGCTCCACAGCTCTGCATTTGATATTCTATTTGGCCAGAATATTCCGCATATTACTCTCAGGCATTTGTTGCGGAAAATCTGCAACTTATTTTGGGTTTTTTTTTGTAGTGCATCATGTCTCATTTAACTCACGCATTGAAGATACGTAGTTTCATTTTCCGGCTTGTCAGTCGGTTCCCAGATGCTGCACGAATCGAGACATCATCCACTCCAACATTGTTGGAGATAACTGTGTCAACTTAAGGAAAGTTTTTCACGAATTCGATTTTGTACCCATTTAGGGTGATGTTTTCTTGGCTGAAGTGATGGAAGCGCATTGCTTTTGTTTTGGCTGCTCGAGACCAACTTTTTTTTTTTAGTTTTGCTCTGGATGCAAGTCCCCAATGTGTCTGGTGAGGCTCCACCTGATTCCACGCTTGGATTAGCAGGCTTCCCTTAAATTACTTGTCTGCTTAAATTGCCAAAGGTCTTTTAACTCTACATCATCTCTACATACCTTATCCCATAGCTAGCACTCCCAGCTTGTCACCATAGACATGGACAGACCTAACCTAGCTACCAACAAAAAGTAGGCCAAGTGTGAGGCGCACAAATTACCAGCATTTGCATAGTTCATGGAACGTTAATAAAAACCATTTAGTGAAATCAATATTTTGCTGGCATTGATGCCATTGCATGAATCTATCCAACGGATTTCAGCTCTTGAAATATATCAAGTGCAATTAATGTAAAATACTCAAATTAAACACTTCAATGCAATTACACAATTTGCAATATGCTCTCGGTAGCTCGGGAGTTTAATCAGATTTACGGCAAGATTGAGTGGACCTACCGACCGGACTCTGTGCCGGCTGCTGATAATGATGGCAATTGATACTGATTAGGTTGGGAAATTGCCTTTGGAATGTTGCTGTGCCAGGCGGGCGGGCTTGTTAAATCTGACAAATTATTCATGTGGCTTGTTAAGCAGAGGAAGGTTAAGAAGTTCAAAGTCGAAAGAGCAAGTTGTGCTTTAAGTAGATACACAGCTTGTGTGCTTGTGGCTTAAATTTGTTGCTGCACGAAAATGTTTTGAAATTCGAAGGAAAAAATTGTTGGCTTTAAGCTTTTCCAGGAAAATGCTAAATGCAACTAAGTAGAATACTAACGCAAAATATTGGACTGCTGAAAATGCGTTTTAACTGGAAAAAATTGCAAAATTAAAAGTTTTCTTGCTGTTTTCGAGATCAAATACCAATAAACTTGACTCTATATAGAAAGGGGAAAAAATAAACTTAAATATCGACAAACGATTTTTCCCTTTTTTGACCAACTTTTACGGCTCTTGAGACCACTGTGCGTTATGTCAAAGAAGTGCAGACCATACAGTTTCATACAAACATAGGCTATTCCAGCGACTTATCCTTCAAAGACTTATTTTTAAAAGGAAGTAAAAAAAGAAAAGCTTATGTCGAAATGCGTTCGTGCCTTATTTGTGTGCCCCACCTAGACAGTCGAAGGTATGACTGAAAATTTCCATAAAATAGTATAGTTTGTGGTGGTCTAGTTGTCAAATCGACGTTGAATTCAACACGAAATCCATCTAAATTGTAACAGACGGAACATTTGTTATAAACAATTGTTTCCTCAAAAAGTTTCTCAACTCATAGCAATCCTGATGGCGCATCCTGTATTTCAAAGCAAAATGTTCAGTTATGAACCGAACCGAACGAAGCGCAACAGGTAGCGATTCCGCTCTTGTCCAGAAATAACTAAGCTAGTGTTCTTCGAAGTGATGATAAGGGTATAAGTCAGAAGTTAAGAAGTTGCTGTTGTGGCTTATCACAACTCACTCTCTCATGCTTAGTCAATCTCTTTGTCGCTTCGCATCTCTTTGTCGCTTCGCAAATGCAAGCAAATGCTACAGCTATCCGCGCTCACTTTAAGCTAAAATTGTTTCTCACGGCATAGCCGTTTTAGGAGTTGAAGTCTACACAAACCCCCCAGTGCAACGGCCTTAAATGAAGTTTAAGTCGCCGAAATAAGTACTAACAAACTTTATTATTTATTTAATTTACAAACATTTTATTTTTTAAATTACAACCAACAAAAAAGCTGGTATAGTTCATTTTAAGTCTCAACTCAAAACATTTTCGTTTTAAAATTTCCCGAAATTCTAAGAAATTAACTCATAAACTTTGCTTAATAAATCTAAAAATTAATAAACCAAAAACCGATAAGTCATTAAGTCGGCTTGTGAAAGCCAAAGAGTGCATTTTGCTGGAAACACAAAATTTCGTTTCCATTGAATCATATCCTCAGGCAGGTCATCGTACCAAATATAAGAAATTCCAGCGAAATCAACCAAAGTTTCTTTTTCAAAATTTATTCACTTAACTTTTGTTAAACAATTTTGATTAGGTTTGGTTTCCCTACGCTTCCCGGCTGCAGCGAATGTCACCACAAAAACGCTTAACATTCACGCACATCGTTTTGCCTAACAACTAATGCATGTTTTTTACGTATTTTCGCCATTTTTAATGCACAATTAATTACGCATAAACACCCCCGCAAAGCGCTCTAAAGCGATTCTGTAACCGCAGCCTGAAAGTATGCAACGGAAAGCTGTAACTTTTAATTACGTGCCGCAAAAAGCAAGTCATTCGGGGTTCTAAAGACCAAAAATAACAAAATGAAGGTGCTTAAAATAAAAACAAATTAAATCAAGCTTGGGAAGATGTATTTCACATGTGTGTGTGTTTGTGTGGGTGTGGGTGTAAGTTGGTGTACGTATGTGTATGTGTACACATGCGAGTACGTGTACGTGTAGGTGTGCGTGTGTAAGTGCCTGCCACCTGAAGCAATAAATGCTTTTTCCTGTACAATTTTTCTTATATTTTTTCTTTTATTTATATATTTTGCTGACAGGTAGCAAATATTTGCTGTCCGCTCTCTAACTTCGCTCTTTTATGCCGCCGCCGCCGCCGCCACCAGGTGGTGGTGCTGAACAAATTGCAAATGTATGAGTGTGTCTGTGTATGAGTGTATCGGTGTAAGAGTGTATCTGTGTATGAGTGTGTCTGTGTATGAGTGTATCGTTGTATGAATGTGTCTGCGTCTGTTACTTTGCTATATTGTACATGTCTCTGTATTGGTGTTGTTTGTATAAATACACATATATATTTCATTGTGTGCGTGCAGGTGTACACATAGCTGCTGGGCGCCTTGAGAAAATGCGCCGCTCTCACAGTTTGCAATCAACAACAACAACCGGGAGGTAATCAAAAAGTATAGCCTACTTTTATGCGCCAAAGATTGAATACACTTTGCACCGAGTTCAGTTGACAACTTGAAAGCTTAAAGTGGGTTTGTCGAAAGAAACAATGTAGATCCTTGCAAAAATTTATCTCTAGCTCCACCTCAATTTGATTCGCCAAATCAAACATCTTTGACCAATCACAAACCATAAAAATCCCAACTTTGTTAAGAAATATTTAAACTTATATGTTACTTTCTGTTTTTATCTTTTATATTGTACATTCAAACTCCCAACCCCAGATGTGAGACGTTGCATATCTATAAAAACTTTACAGATCAAGTCAGGCATACGTATTAGTTTTATATTATATTTTCCTTATTCTCATTGAGTGTTTCTTAATTTTACAATTGTTGAACTATAAGATGAACTGCACCCTAAATTAATAACAAATAATTGTAGTGTCATTTATAGGAATATTTCAGCAATATTTAACATTCTGATTTTATTTGAATAACTTCCAACTAAAAACACCAAAAATTGTGTTAACTGAAAAAAAATATTATTTTTGAATTATTTTAAAATTGTCCAAAATGAATTCAATTTAAATATTATTGATATTTTCATGAACTTACTTATATTAAAAGCAGCCGATGTTTCGGTTTTGTGAATATTTCCATATTTATTTCATAAAAAACTTAAATTTGGGTAAAAAATTTAAGAATAAAAATATTGATAACGAAAATGTGTTCAACAGCCAAAAACATCACCAATTTGATCAAAATATGCTCTCATCAGACCAAGAGAAAAATTTTATTAAAAATTTGTAATATTTGTCTGAAGCCTTCGATGTCTCTCATATAGTTTATTCTTCGTCTTTCAGCCTTTTTAATCAACCAGCCAAACAGAATAGCTTTTTGTGACTATCAACATCTAGTGAACTATGGTAAGACGCTTTTTTTGATGACACCTTTTTGTGAACTTTAACCAGTTTTATGTCCCAAAAAAGACAAGAGCTAAGCAACTTTAGCTACTTAGAAATGTATGGTCCTTGACTATGGTCATCGCTCCAAAGGCGGAGCATGGCTATATCTATATTAATAGCTTTTTGAAGAGAACAGTGACTTACATTTTATAGACGAACCATAAGGACGATGTCTTTAATTACTAGAGATTTTTCACGATAAAAAGCGTATATTTATTCGCTAGCTTTGCCAGTGCTAGGCAAAATCAACAGTAGAATCGATCTAGCGATATTTCAAATTAGGTGCGAGTATGCTACCACAGCTTTCAAATTTGTATTTTGTTTGCTATTTGTCTTAAGATTTCTGTCCATCTCAAGTAAGCGTTTTCCTAACTAGCGTACTCCACACACTCTGCTTAAGAGTATCAACAACGCTACACGTCAATTTCAATTGTCCTGGCAAACAATTTCAACAACGCTACCTGCAGTTAAAACAAAGATTCTCGGAATTTATTACATTCAGCACATAGAGATACACTTGTTTCGAAATTTTTTTTCTTTTTTGAGCTATTTTCAATGGAATTTTCGTGCATTTTTTTTTATTTTTATAAACTGCAAAAAGCTATGAGCTAATACATCAAATTCGAAAGCAAAAAGGAAAAGCAATTTCAGTTAATATTACAATTTCGCTTCCGTATCAAAACGATGAGCCTTGCGGCAGCTGCACTTTTCACACTAAAAACACGTCAAGTGCAACAGTAAATTGCAATTTTCCTGCTGATAACTGTACTAAGCCCGGAAAAACAAGCACTAGAGACAACAACAACAACCATAACAACGAAAAACTTGGTTAGGAAAAGTTGGAAAAAAAACTTTGTTTGGCATTTTGAGCAACAACATGAAACCTAATTGCGTTTTTTCAGTACTAAAGCTTGCTTGGCTTTTCATATTTTCCCAGTTGATTTTTTTTCTTGCTTTGTTTTGGGCATTTTATTGTTGTTGATGTTTTGCTTTTCTTCTAGTAATAGGGTTTCCCAGTTGTTGTTTTTCCGCGCTTCACTATTGCGCAGAAAAACATGCAACATTTTAACACGAAATTAAACTGGGGTGAAATATATATACCAAACTGGCCTAATATGTGTTCTTGTTTGTGTAAATAGCTGTAATGGAGCGTATGGAAGCGATTCGGGGAAATATACGAAAAAATAATTACACTTTTCAAATGCTGATATATTGAGTGTGATGTGAACGTATGTGGTTTATAAACCGAACTGATACAATTAGCTGGGCCCCAAAAAGAGTCGAGGTTGGTGTGGTGGTTGCACCGCTAAAGAACTGGGCGTGACCGACTAGTAACTAGGGGTTTTGTTTACGAATTTTATGAACTCTCTAAATGTTACGGAAACTGAGCCACTTATGCGTAAAGGGTGTTTTTTTAGAGGAATAGAACTTTAAATTGCAATAAAACAGCGAAGGATTATTCGACGGACAGGAATTTTATTTATGCGAAAGATAATCTTTGGGATTACATTTAAAATATGATTTCTGGCATATGACCACCACAGCTGGCTCGGATCTGGACGTCCAATTTTCGATGAACTTTTTCAATATTTGTGGCCGTATATCGGCCATAACACGGCGAATATTGTCTTCCAAATGAGTAAACGTTTGTGGCTCATCGGCATAGATGACTTTACAAAGCCCAACGAAAGTAGTCTAGCGATATTAAATCACAAGATCTTGGTGACAAATTCACAGGTTCAGAACGTGAAATTAGGCGGCCACCAAACATGTCTTTCAATAATTTGATTGTGGCACAGGCTGTGTAACATGGGAACCACAACTTCTCGATATTATGGTTCTTCAATTCAGAAATGAAAACGTTTGTAATCATGGCTCTATACCGATCACCATTGACTGTAGCGTTCTTACCATCGTCGTTTTTGAAGCAGTATGAGCATTATTGAAAGAAATATGTATCTTGTTCCAAACGTTCTCCAAAAACTAGCAAAAAAAATTCACATTCGCTTTTGCATGCTTATAATCGCTGTCTATTCTTTTTTAAAATAGCAAAATATTTTTTTGATGATGCTCTTCTCCCAAAAGATTTTTTTGGAAGAAGAAACTGAGGAACACAAGCTCTACACTGAGAAGAAAGAAGGAGATTTCAAGGGGAGGCCAAGATTTGGCTAGGATTGTCGCGCCACCAGTGATGATGATGATTCTACCAAAAGGTATTAGTTAGACAGCTTAGAAATAAAAAGTTTAATAACAAAATGGCGTTAAACGACAAAAATAATATGATAAAACATCGTCACAGCTACATTGTCGTTATATATTTTTTAAGATTTCCTGTTCAATAGAAAAATCAGTGTTTACATTTTTTAGGAAAGCCGTAGAGTATTTCTGCATTATATACTGTGGATATTTCTGCTCTTTTCTCCCATCAAGTTCTGCTTAATATAATTGCAAATTTGTTTCAAAATCGTATATATTTTAAAATTTCTAATAAACTGAATATTTACTCCAAATGAGGAAGTCTAGCTATAGATTTCCGTATGCTCAGTATGCTTCGACTAAGCAATCAAATTTGTCATCATCAATAAGCATATCTAAAATATATTAAAATAAAAAGTAAAAAAATATACTACATTCAAAATGGATTTTTTTAACAAAAAAGAACCTGAAGAGGACACTACCATGGCCAAGGCACTATACTGCTTACTTGCGATTTTACTTATAATATTTGTCTATATTTGGAACAAATATGACAACAAGCAGCGTCTGGAAGAGTTCAAAATGTTGCGCTTGCTGGTTGACAAAAAGCTTAATGAAACTGAGCAATACCTAGCCGAGGGAAATATTCCACTTGGTCAACGCTCTTTAAAGGACTTGAAGATGGTGTTAGATGTGCAGGAAAAGTTACTTGGACTGATGGGGAGACTTTAGACAGTCTTAACATAAAGAAACTTTAAATTTGGTTATAACGTTTGTTACAACAAAAATGTATATCCAAAAGAGACTTATAATATAAACCAAAATCAAAGCATTAAGACAACAAAGAAAATGGTCTTTTGAATATCGGTCAAAGCAAATAAGGTGGGTCAACTGTTGGGTTATTCGCAGGGGGCAAAACCAATGCATGTCTATATTGACGAATATATATTTTATACATTTTTTAATTACAAGCGTTTATAATTCACATGTAGTATAAGCAACGCACCGCTTTCATAGTGCAATACTAGCTACGAAAAATTGCGAATTTTTTTTACTTATTATATAGTGGTCATTGTCTGGTCATATGCAACTATCGATAGTTGAACAAATTGCAGAATTATTGTATTCTTCGTTATTAATGACAGTAAGCAATTTTTTGAATATCACGAAGTTGTGCCTAAAGTTAGGAATTGTTATCGAAATTGGCTAAAAAAAAATGTAAGGCTGCACTTGAGAATCTAGCTGCATGCCTTAAAATAACGAATAAACTTTATGTGTAGCATCCATGAAATCTGCCTAATTATGCAGCAATCTTAAACTATAAGAATTTTTCGTTTTGGGTATGCCCTCAATCTAGTTATAAAGTCTGGTGTGTTCAAATGCAATTAAATGTTTATTTCGGTAAAATCTTAATGCTTGGAAATAAAACCGACCTACTAAATCGAAAAACTAACTACCAAACTACGATAAAGTTGGTTAGAGTTTACCTTTGCTTACAAAAATTACTTCAAATTCAATATTAAACTTATTTCGGAAATCAAAGAAATAATAACAAAACGTTTTTGTCCTATCAAGCTATGCTTTATGTAATTACAAATTTCTTCCAAAATCGTATATATCTTAATTTCCTAACATTATACATGAACTGAGTATTTATTCCAATAGAAGAAGCCTAGCTATAGATTTTTGTAGTATGCCTTGATTACGCAGTCAAACTTGAAATTATCAAATGTGTTTGTCAAATATATTTAAGGCTAAGAAAAAGGAAAACAATGGGGTTCTTTAGCAAAAAAAAGCCGGAACCAGACAACACCATGGCCAACGCACTATACTGCTTACTTGCGTTTCTTCTGACAATCGCTTTCTTCGTTTGGCGCAAATATAAATCTAAGAAGCGTCAGGAAAAGGTCAAAAAGTTGCGCCTGCTAGTCAACGAAAAGTTTAATGAAACTGAGCAATACCTAGCCGAGGGTAACATTCCACATGGTAAACTGTCTTTGATGGATTTGAAGAATCTGTTAGCAGTACAGGACAAGTTACTTGAACGTGTGGGGATTCTCTAGAAAGAACTAAAGCTTTGAATTTTACCCAATGCGCATTTGGGGATCACGTTTGTTGCAACAAAAATGTATATCCAAAAGAGACTTATAATATAAACCAAAATCAAAGCATTAAGACAACAAAGAAAATGGTCTTTTGAATATCGGTCAAAGCAGATAATATGATGGGTCAGCTGTTGGGTTATTATTAGCCGTGGGCCAAAACCAGCGCATGTCTCTATTGACGAGTGAAGTTTATGAATAAAATATTATTTTTTCGACGCACGACAAGAAGAATTCGATTATATTTGATTCTAGTGATTTCTTCATTTTCAGAAATCAGTTAAAATAATGAATTTGAAGTAATTTTTGTAAGCAAAGGTGTACTCTAAGGACAACATTAGATCGGAAAACTCAAACAATTATTATTCAACCCAAGCTGCAAACTTAACCTCAATGTTTATTGCATTCATTTAGCAGAAAATTGAAATTATTTTCATTTCTTATAAAACGCGCATTAAGAACTGCAATAAAATTCAACAAACTTTAGATTTTACTGCTGATTTATATTTTTACTACTCGGCAATGTTTATGTGTTAAGTGTTGGTGGGTCATCAACTCTGGCAGTGCGGAATTTATAACGTCCGGTGAAAGATTTTTTATGACCGCAGAATATTTTCGGGCTTTAAAAAAAAATATAATTTTAATGCTGATTCTAAAGTGTGCAATGAAATATGACAATATTAATTTTTTTGTATGTTGAATTTGAACTGGAGAATATTTCCCACTCTTGATTAAAGGCGACTTAAGTAAGGAACCCATTGTTGAGTCCACTGGCGCCACATATATGCGCATGCAAACAATAAACTTTTAAGTGATTATTATTATACTTTTTTTTAATGATTTTGTAAGCGCGTGGCCTCGTAGTAGCAATAATGATATATATTACAACCAGCCGGATTCCTCTATCGCATTTACGACCTACGGAAAAAAATGATGCAAATTCCTTGTAAAAAAATGTACTCCAATTATTTTTTCAACGTAAGTATGTATAGTTCGTAGTAAAATTGGAAAATTGTACATGTGTGCAGGAATATGGTGACCCTAAGTCATTTCTCATTTCAGCTATGTCCTTGGATCCGTGCGTATAGTCACCTAGATCTCGAAAACCATATATATTATATTCAATTTATAGTCAAATATGTTCATTTTGTACAACCCCTTATCAACAAGCTGATTCAATAATTGACTTGATGTGTTTATGGAACTCAGGGGTCTGGAACTGAATCATTTATGATTTATGGCGATCCAGTCAATAAATCGACAAAGCGAGCAAAACTTTATAGAGAGACACAATCTTAAAGACATTCCGAAGCTTAGGCTTTTCGATTAATTGCCGAAACTACAGTCCACTGCCTGTATACAAATGCTTCATAATATAAATAGAAGTTCATTATATGAAATATATCCATATAGATGTGAAAAAGCATCACCTTTTTTAAGTGAGTCTTAACGGAATGGCTGCCCAAGAGCACTGATATCGCATACACTTTCCTCTAAGAAGCAAAAGCGCATCTAAAAGCCGTTAACGTGAGTTTGTAGCAAGAAAAATTCTATAATTTGTTTAAAGTTTAAATATCATAATTCTTAATTTTTTGGAAGTACCTTCTCTGAAGTACCATTTGATATAGTCAACCAATTTGGTTCAGTCGTGATGCAGCGTTTTAAAGCTATAATAAACATTCCAAGGCCAAAAGTATTGGGAACTCTTATCTGCACTGTTTTTGTCAAGTTAGCCCCTATAAGTGCTTAACCAAAATTTGATTATTTAATCCATTATATAATCTGAAAATTTCTTTTTTCCATGAATCAAGCCCGATTTGAAGCCCCATAAAGGCTTAAGCAAGTTTTGATAATTTTATTTATTATATATCTTGAAAATATGTTTGTTCCGTAACGTATAATATCGAATGCTTAGATTTAGCCGAATTTAAAGCACTTCTATATAGCGGTTTTGAATATCTATAAGGATTAACTAGTTCTAAATTCCGGATTTCCCCTAAAATTGACGAAATACATCGAACTAACTTAAACTGGTTCAACATTATGCATTATAAAACCAATTGTGATGTAGTGCGGGCCAATAAAGAACGAAAAGTGTTAAGAAAAGTTTTCGATCAATTCGATTCTTAATATGAAATAACAACGAATCGAAAGTGAGCAGAAGTAACTTCTTAAAAACCCAATTGGAGCAGAAGCTTTATGATGCTTAAGCTTAAGCATCATACCGAGGCAGACGAAGTAGATGAAGAAATTCTTTAGTAATTCGAACAGAAGTGACAAATATTGCTGATAAAGATTATTTATAAATTATATAGTAGGCTTTGCCCTAACTTATTTGAAGGTTACAAATATGTTCACGAACTTCAACCTGCAAAAGAATGTCAGATAGCGAAACAGCTTAGAATATATCTCGTTTTCACAATTATTTCAAAGATTTTTATCTTATTTTTTGTGGACCTCAGTAGCGTACTCGCCTCTAAATGGGAAGCTCGATGGTTCCGTCCCAGACAGCAGCACTGGTGTGTCTAAAAGCAGCATAGCTTGAAAATAAATAAACGGTTTTTTCCAAGGAAACCCTCTAAGAATTAAAGACACTGCCTTCCGGATTCAGCTATTAACTATAGGTCCCTGTTCTCTTCGAGCAGCTTTATGTATAGATATCATTATGTCTTGCTTTGAAGCGATAAGGATTTCTTTTTCTTTGTAAAAAAGTCATGACACTTAAGTAATTAATTTTATTTATGAAGAACTAACTGCAAACGTTTTTACCAAGCTTTGGGAAAATAAAAGGCAAAGCTTAATGTTCCCGCGTAGTGTGCGGAAGAAAATCTTTCAACAACTTGAGGAGAGCTTATCAGCTGCAGTTAACTTTTCCAGCCTGAGGCACAAATCTTAATACCTTGAAAAGTGTATGCAATTGGTTATGGGGTTTGTACCTCACTGTCGCTGCAAGAGAAAAAAGTGCCACGAACCCAAAAATATTTTTCAGTTGTTGCACAATGGGTACACCCCCTGGGAGGTCCCTTATACTTCTTAACCACTAAAGTTAAGAGCTGGGTTTGTCCGGGGCATAACTGTACTCCATCTTTGGAGCGATGACCATAGTCGAGGTTCAATAGGACCATCTACGCTGCTGGCGGCATAAAAATGTTGATTGTATTCCCAAAATGTTTCCGTGCTCTCCACTTAGCAACTCATTAGTTCAGATTTAAAACCTGACAAAACTAAGTAAATTAATTACAGAAAAGTTGATATGAAAAGCGCCCGAAGCTTCTTAGAAGAGACTAACAATTTCAGAGAACTGCCCTTATCCAAGCGACCATCTACGGCCAAGTTGAAGATGATGATGTTGTGCAACCTCGAATGAAGGCATTTCCGAGAATCCTTGTAATGACAAACTCAGTCAGCTAAAGTAAAGATGAGCTGCTGTTTGGACCATTTGTTAAGTTGCTGAAAAACGGCTTTAAGTGCGCCTTAAAGACATGGTCCTTGAGAGTCTGCCAACATTTTTGACTTCAGCTCTGCGCAAACATTTTCATTTTGTGCCATTTAAGTGACACAGTTTTCACATTAAAGTGACAATCAATTGGAGCAGTTTGGCACTTGAAACATTTGACACAAAACATACAGTTTGGCCCCACTTGAAACCCATCTCTTGAGGATTTTTGATTAACTCTACCGCCCTTGAAATGTCTAGCGAAGCGTATTAACACATTATCCTAAAACGACAACACTTTGAAATGTCACTGATTGCACGCTCTAGGCCTCTCCCTCTCTCTCTCCCTACGTTTATATGTTGCATGTGTGCCGATGTTGACAACTAGAGTACAACATGTTCAAGACAGTCAACATTCAAGTGCCACCACTTGAGGCAACATTGCCCATAACTTCCAACCACACCCACAAAACATGAATGTGTGCACGTACTCCGGGGCGTTGAATGGGCAGGAAGCATGTGCATGTTACATTCCCTAGAATTTCAGAACATTGTGTCAAAGTCAATAAATGAAACCCTTGCAGTTTGTCAAAGTAAATGAATTGTCGTAGTCTGAAGTTTTATGCAAACAAGCATTCCGGCACGTGTACGTTGCCAAAAAGCTTTGGTGCAAAGAATTTAAAATAAAAATTTTGGAAGCGTTGAAGGAAATCCCAACAGTGGCATACTCTGCACAACTTTACAAACTCACAAATTTGGCTCAGACGATTTGGAGATTGTTTGCATGAGATGGAATAGTTTGTATTGTTGTCTTATTGTCGGTCTGGCTGGGGCCTACACAACTTTCGTATGTACCTGCACTTTTAATAGTCTTATTCGAGTTTCAGCAACAGGTAATTTTTAATTGAATTGAGGACTTTCCCAAACTGCATTTGCCTTAAAATCAAAATTAATCAATAAAGTCATATTCCCCATAAAAATTTTGTTATAATTCTTTATATGAGGTATCAGCTAGGTAAACGAATGATTTTGTTAGATTCTTCACCAAAATTATAAGCTTTAGAATTTTCTGATTTCCAAACGTGTTCCGAAAACTGTTCAATTATCAAAACGAAGTCATATATCATTTGCAATGGTTTATTCATTAAATCGTGTTGTACATGTTCCAGAGAGAATGCTGAAGAAATATCTTCAAGAATATTTTGTTTTTAAAAGTATATTTGTGGCTTGCAAGATCTTACAGAAGAAAAGACCATTTCAAGACTCTATAGCATAATCTGGCTAATTAGTAAGATTATGGCTATGTTGCTTTTAGCTTATTTTTTTTGTAAAGATATGGCCATGCCTCCTGGAGAGAATCGTGCCAACTAGAGCTGTGAAACTCCTTCATTGGAGCTCTTAAAATTTAAAGCGCTTAAGTCTCGAAAGATACGATCTTATAGCTTTGCTTCTTACGACTTTTTTTTCGAAGAAAAGATATTGCTATTTTAAGACTGCATAGGAGAATCTTGCGAACTTGCGCCGTGAAACTTCATTATTGGAGCTTTTAAGTCTATCAAAAAACAGTGGCTTCCAAAATCGTATGGTTATGCTCCTTACTACGATTTTTCGGAGTAAAGAGCATGGGAGAATCTTGAGAATTAGCGCTTTCAATCTACTGTATTGGAGCTCGTTAAAAATAGCGCTCTGAGATTTCTATATTGGAGCTCATATGTGTATCGTAAGCAAAAAGACAATGCCTATTGGAAAAAGAATTCCCTAAGGCAAACTTAAGATTCAGGGCACTGCAAATCGGAAAAAGTTCCCAATCGAAGTAAATTTTTTGTTTCGATTTTAAAAAGTTATATTCCACGATCGTCAATATTTTCTTAAAGTTCTTAATTTTTCGTAGTACTGCCTATATTGTCGACATAAAAATTTCAAAATAACGCTTGTTTTATAGTGAAGACTTAGATAGAGTTTTCTTCCTAAGGCTTTCATTTATCGCCCTAGTTTTTAGGGTTATTTTTTAAAAACATAGTTTTTAAAGACATTTCGGATGCCTAAAACTCAGAAACTAAGCACTATTATTTTCTAGGACTACAACAGTTTGCTTATTTCAAGATTCAAGCAAAAAAAAAATAAATTTGTTTCAGCATAAATATATGTACAGTAAAGTAGAATCTTCTAAAATTTTCGTTTAGGAATTTTAAGTTTGGTTGTTTCAAAACAACGATCAGGTTCAAATTGGATGTCATTGTGTATCGGAATACTCGGAATGGAACCATGCCTTATAAAATATATCCCGTAGAATTGGCATCCGTGATAAGTGTCTTGTTGACGTTTCCCAAATCTACATTTTCAGCTATCCTGATGAAAATTCTCCAAGCCAAAGCAAATTTTTATAATAGAAATCGGACAACTGATCTTAAATAATTCTTTTCTGATAAAGTGCCCCAGTCGTTGTAGCTTTAGCTTTGTTACAGCTACATTTACCAATATTACAGTAGGTCTTCTTACTTATTCTGAGACATACAGTATTGCTTAAAAAAAAAAAAAAAAAATGGTTCACATACGGCCGTATGACTTTTGGATCTCAAAATCCGTCATCTGCATCAAAATGTTTCGAGAATCGTATAATGAGATTAGTCAGAAAATGTTTAAAGTATTAAAAGATTTCCATAACAAATTATTTCACATATGTATGGCTATGTACATTGAGAATTTTGACCTGAGCACTTATTCAAAACCAACAAAACTCCTGAAGTCCCAAAATATTCCAGTTAAACTTTAAAAGTCGCGCATCACTAAGTCAGACGGCCATTTGGCAAATAAGCCGTATCGAAGTTTTTCAGCTGCTCAATCGGTTCTACAAATATTCGAACATTTTTAAAACTGACAATTTTTTATTCTCTAAATCTATAAATAATTCAAATTTTGTACTATAATCATAATAAATATATACAAAAATAAATTTAAACCATAATCAACTCGCTCATACTTTTTGTTTCTGTCCTTCAACCAACTTAGCCATCCAATCCGGTTGACCACTCCGAACCCATCCTAATTGAGGTCAACTAAATAGTGTACAAGTATTCGCTGCGCTTAATTTATTCAACTTTACTTTTGAATGAACCCGAACACGTTTAATTGAAATAATTGAAAAGCTAAAAAAATGTTCAAACTCTTGTTTGTTTGTGGTTAAATTTGCCATTCTGTTGGCTTTTTGAGTGGCTAAGTTGTTGGCTATTTTCAATGGGATTTTCATGGATTCAACTCAGTGGGTCAGGGATCAAGTTGGAGAACTTTTTGCGTTTAAATTAAATACGCTTTAGTAAATAGTCGAAGAACAATAAGCGATTCCCATGAACAACAACAACAGCCACAACAATCCGGAAAATTGAAATGAAATGCTCTTTGGCTGCCATTTTGTCCATTACAAAGTCAAACGCACGTTTCTAGACTTCAATGCCGATGTAGTTCTATAGATGTGTGTATGTGTGTGGGTGTGTCTATGAGTATCTGTGTGTATGGGTATGTGTATGTATGTGCGTGTGTATGTGTTTGCTTGCCTAAAACAAAAGAAAAGCTGTCGACGACCATCCGCAAAACATCAAGCGATAAAATGTACGGTAAAAAAATGTGTACTTAATTTATAGAATAACGAAGTTGGCATACTCTATTTACAAGAAATAATTGTAAAAAATATTTGAAAAAAAATGGAACACTGTAAGAAAAATATTACAACCGCTTTTAGAGTTGGACAGCAGAATTAGTTTCTTTTAATCATTTTGTATGGATACTGAGAATTTATATTTACAAAAACTTTAAAAAAAATTTAAAAATTGTGAAAAACAATTAATAATTAATATAATATAATTAATTGATTAATATACTATAATAATTAATATATATTAACTCAACATTCGTTTTTAGCATTAAACAGAAGAATTGCTTTTTCTAAAGAAATTTCTATGGCTTAAGGAAATTTCGTAAGCTCAGAGGACGAAACTTTAAAAAAATGTAGGGGTACCTATTATTTTTTTCTGCATTCCACCGAAACAATTTATTCATTTTGTCTGTTAATTTTTAGCTAGAGGCTAGGATTTTTCAATAACATTATTGTTATATCATCTTGAAGGGCCTCTTTTGGCCAAAAGGTATATAAAAAAAAGTTAGATAATCTTCTCCTAAGATTGAATGACAAACGTATAAAATGTGTTCCAATCAAAAAGTATCAAACAAAAAAATTTACATTATTTATGGAAATAAATAATACCACAATATCGTTTTTTAAAGTCTACTTTAGTTTTTGAATAATATATTTTTATTATAATTAGACTAGGTTGCAATAATTTTACCTATAATTTTTGTCTATAAAGTATTTGAGCTGGTTAATAAATTGGACAAACTGGCTATAACCGCTTACCTTTCAAGTATCTGAGTTGGTTTATGTGGTGATAAAATGTAACGTTTAGCTTTGAAAATTGTTAAATGCCGACAAAAATAATGCAAAAAATTTAAGATCTAAAAATGTGCAATTATTTATAAATACCTATTTAATTATTACTAATTTTGGAACAGAATTATATACAGTTGTCCTTGCAATTAAGGAATTAAAAAATTAAGGAATACTAAATATTCGTATCCCCAGCCTGATGGATGAATTTTTTATAGGTATGCATCGTCTCACATATGGGGCTGGCTAAGAACTTGCAGATACAATGCAAAAGATGAAGTCAGGAACTGACATAAAACCTTTCTTAACAAAGAAACCAAAAGATTAGCGTTGACCAAGTTAGGATTTTCGTAGCTGTTCAAAGATGCTCGACTTGGTGAAGCTAGATGAGTTAAGTTAGAGAAAGAGATGAATTATGAAGAACGTACATAAGATAATATAAGCAAAGATGACAATATGATTTTAGCGTGCTTATCTTATCCCAATATGTCGTATAAGATTTTTATGTGCCATCTAACGGCTACAATATATAGAAAAGAAAATAAGAACGACTGAGAGGACTTCATAAGAAATTTTTTTGGGTAAAAAAGAATATAGTCAACCGATTTTTAAGCAATTTTTTTCGTTTTCTCTAACAAAACACTCGTAATCGTTTAAGTTGAGAAAACTTTCGATGTTTATTTTAAGAATAGAAAATGCATAATGCCTCATTGAGAAACTTAAGATTGTAGCCAAATTTATTTTGTTTGTTTCGAGACTTAGTTGAAAATAAGCGTATTTATGGCTTATATGATATAGTTAAGCAGCAAATAAATATAAGTTTGTAGCAAAAAAAACTTTAGAGTATATTCTATCAAATAACACAAAAGTATTGCAGATCACGCACATGAAAAAAAAACACTTATTATTAACAAATCTTATAAATTTCTTTATAAATTTAAACATCAATATACTACTTATGCAGCATATGTCGAAAGCAGTAAGACCCAAAAGCGAACCAATGATCTATAGTTTTATAAAATAATAAATTATATCCCTATTGTTTTATGTGGATTACGCTTGAAGCCGAAAGTTTTGTGCTTTCAGCAAACCGCATGTTTTGTGTGGTTTCATTGCGATTGCTTTGTCGCATATGGAATTACACCGAATCGCCAAAATAAAGTAAATAATGCACTAAAATTGTTTGGAAATATATTTTTCATAATTTCTTGCTATTTCTATAGGGTTTGTAATTGAACTTTATGTTGTATTTTAGGTGATAGATATTTGAAATTAATCATTTTCTGTTAAAATGGGTTCAGATTGTAGGTGCGTACGGCAGGTTCTCCGAGG
Source organism: Chymomyza procnemis (assembly GCA_035046065.1). Lineage (NCBI taxonomy): Eukaryota > Metazoa > Arthropoda > Insecta > Diptera > Drosophilidae > Chymomyza > Chymomyza procnemis. The sequence goes on from JAWNOJ010000026.1 coordinate 6,379,432, forward strand.
CGCACAAAGAAAAGGGAATTTTCAAGCAAACATCATAAGGCAAAGTCTTTTTTTATCGCAATAAATATGGTTTGCTATAGTATCTGAATTTGTACTTAGATATTACGTATTAATTTTAGTACAGCATAGGCTATTTTTTAATAAAAATAATAAGTAAACCACTTGAAGTATAAAAATGTGCAAAACGTTGACAGCCAAGTCAGCAGTTTAGCTTAAAGTGAAATAATTACGCGCAAATTTAATCATTTTGAAGAATTTAAAGTTAGCAATATTTACGTAGTGTCGGGAAAAGCATAAAAATATCACGCAGGATAATAAGCTTTTATCACTGATGGCCCATTTAGCAGCTACTTACGGCAGGAAGAGAAACGGAAGTACTTACATTGCCAACACAAAATCATTAAAAGTTATAATTTTCTGGAGTGTTTAAAGCATGCGAAAACGTTCTCGGATGTTTAAGATGCTCTCATGTTTTATTTTTAGCTCAAAAAAAAAGAAATTAACAAAATATGTTGAATTTTTTGCAAATGCTGCTTCGTTTTCATTGCAGTCAGCTGGCATGACATAAGACAATTTATCCATAGAATAAGGGAAATTTCATTAAAATTAAGGGAAATTATTGTCAAAATATGAGTTAATGACACCACGATATAGTAAATCCATAAAAAATTATGTGGATTCAATTAAACGAAAATTAAACATGGCTAAGCATATACAATCTTATAATTATATTTATGTTTCAAAATTCTATCTACTATTCTAATCTGTCAACTAGAACTAATGAGAACTTATTGCTAGAATAAGGGAAGTTTTGAAAAATTATCGAATTTGCAAAAGGAAATTATCGAAAAAAATGTAAAAGTGAGAGCATGAAAGAGCCAATCCACATAAAATCATGCGAACTTAAATGTTCAAAAATTGAAACATGGCTGAGAATATTTTAAAATTTTTTTATTATATTTGTGTTTAAAAATTCTTTAATAAATTTATTTTAACGTCAAATAGTTGAAATTCACATATTTGACTTTACGAGAGAAAGATGTTTTACCAAAGACAGCTGGAATTTCAGCCGAAATGTGACAATTTTTAAAATTTCTTTATTTTATAAATAAGTTTTCATATGGTTTAATTTTACTACAAAGTTCATATAGCAAAAACAGCAAAAAATTCAATAAGTTTGCTTAATTTTGTAAGTTAAAAGCCAGCAAGATATGAGAGAATCGAAAGTATCTGAGAACGTTTTCGCATGTTTTTGAGACAGCGCAGAGAAATAGAACGCGTTTAGCATTATAAAGAAATTGAAAATCACGTCTTTATTCCCCTTGACTGTGGTCATCGCTGCAAAGGTGGAGCATGGGATGGCTCTATTTATAGCTGTTTGAAGAGAACAGGAACCTGTAGGTTATAGCCGAATCCAGTATTACATTGAAATGGCATTTAACATAATTTTTTTGATCAAAATTGTAGCCAAAAACGGAGCCGCAAAGTCCGCTAAAATTTGAAATTTGCTTTTAACTAATTAAAAGATGACATATCAAATAATAATCAATCAGCTTAAAATCTTTCGACACCTTTTCGAACTTATAGTTCAGATACTCTTTTGCGGTTAGAGAATATAACAACCGGAAGGCGATAAAAAAGAACCTGGCAAGCAACCCAAGCGCGAATTCATAGAAAGCCAAGGCAGAGAGCCCAACCAAACCAGCCACGAGCCAAGCACTTGGTCTGCCACTTTAAGGCCTTTTGTTGCCAAGAACACACAGATACACACGCACACAGATACACATGCACACACACACTCACACACAAAAAACACACTAATGCAGCACTTAAACAGATAAACAGCCAGATAAAGATAGACAGAGAGCGGCCCGTGCTGCTTTTGAGCTGTAAGCATCTAAAACCATATTGGATTATTGGACTTGTGCGTATACAAAAAAAAATAAATAAATAACATTTATTTTAAAATTTCATCTGAATCGAAATAATATTTTTATTCTCCAGTAATTTGGCATACTGTACGACGATGGCGATGACATATGGATAACGTAAACAAGTCTAAGCTATGTGCAGACAACTAAGGTAAATGCAGGGTTCTAGAAATGGGTTCCAACAATAAGAAAAGGACGCAAAATTCTTTGGTAATGCCCAAAAGCGGTTTTTCTTAAAACGAAAGTTCGAGGAATTTAAAAATCGAAGATTTTTAGCAAGAATTTAAGACACAAACGTTTGAATTTAAAACGTTTACATTTAAGAAGTAAATAAATTTAAATTTAAAAAACAAGAGTCACATCTATGTACTGTAGGAGCACGAAAGAGGTATATGAATTAGAAAGAAAAATTAAAATGTTGCTAACAGCAATTTGTTAGATGAATCTGATGGAAAAAAGAAAAAACATTTAGGTTGCAAATAAAATGGCGATTATATAGCATTTTACACGCATTTTGTAAGACGAAAACCTAGCTTGCCGCAATTTTGATTCCGCAATATCGTAACAAAAGATGTGCTTCGAGATCTTCTTATATTTATTTTTTGTACAATTTCGATTAATATAACCCAATAATTCATAACAAAATTGTTCAAGAATGAAAGCATGTGCACGATTTTAAAAAACTTCTGTGAGTCTTGCTGGAAATAGAGATAAAGGTGCAACAATTGCAAATCGAACCATGATTTTGGGCAGTTTAAAATAGCGGAGAGTACCTACCTTAAATGTCAAACGTTCGAGCTGTATATTCTATAAGGCATTCTTGTCGATTTTCAGCGTTTAGTTTATTTATTTTAAGGCCCTATAATAAAAAAATAAATTTTATATATTAGTTCTATAGAAGTGCGATTCCTCAAAGGTTACAGATAGAATATAGTGCCAAAACTTAAAGTTAGTTCCAATTGGAAGCCAAAACTGAAGTCCATAACAGCTAACAGAAGAAGCGATAACTGCTGACAAATAACTGCTTACTTTATTCTGGAAAATTCAGGAAATGTTTTTGGCTAGCAATTACGCGCAGCAACTTAAAGCAATATTCAGAACTTAAATTTTATACTCTGTATCATATGGCACAAAGGGTACATTAACTTACTGCAAGCTAACAACATTACATAATCAAAAATACAAAAAAGCAAAAATCGTTGACCCCGAAAGTTACATGAGGTATGATAAGGGTGTCTAGAGCAATGGATACACCCACGCTCGTCTGATCGTCAGTGTGTCTATATGAATACTTAAATCTCGGAGATGGTAGGTGCTAGAGAAAAAAACTGTTCGACAGAAACTTGTTGTTATAGACAAAAAATGTTTGTTCTACGTCTTTTCTTTAATTTAATATGAACAAATTCGCTTCTTTAAATGTTTTTGGTATTATCCAGTATTGTGCTAAGTTTGATTCAAATCGGCTGAGTAAATCGGTTGAATATTTTTGCGATTCTGTTTGGTTTATGAGCACTTGAGCAGTATAAACTGATACCTTTGCCGATAAAGGTTATACAGCTGTAAGATTTTGACTTAAAGTTAGGCCATTTTTTTTGGATACGTTTTGAATTTAAAAACATGCACTATACGAATCAGCAGCCCTGCATATAGTGTAAACAGACGTTTGTGGTCTACTGCTGCGGAACCATTCACAGGAATCGTTTTCGATTAAAACTAAGGCGCGATATACGGCTATGTGTTTAGTTGATGTTTCGTTACGACAAGACTCCCTTATGGCAGAGCCATATGGTAACACTAAAATATGTAGATTGCATATATCTGCAATGTTCTCCAGCAGCAGATGTTTTTGACAATTGACTTTTTTGACATGGTTGCTGGTCGGGTCTTTTGAAGCAATCGGCATTGATTTGAGAGTACCTATTTTTTTCGGATGGTATTAAAAAATGTCTAAAAAAGCCTTAGTCGTAGTCACTTGCATGGCAGACTACTTAGAATTGTGGATTTTTTTCTTCTTTTCCTTTTTTTACTTCTTTTTTTTCGGAAAAAAAAAACAATCCTTTTTAAAAACAAAAAACATGCCAAATTACACGTACACTTGCAAAACTACTTTAAACATATTTTACATTTAAATGTTTACTACATTTCTTGTTTAAAATTTAAAATTTATTATATGTTTGCTTGAATAAGCACAAGCTCATAAATATATTGAAAACAAAACCAGCCCATATTCTTGGCTAGACAAAATCTAATCCTTTTTTCTCATTGAAATGACCTTGTAGACAATTTGTTTAAGAATGTTTTTAATCCGGCAGACAATTTCAATAGCAAAACCAAAAAAAAAACACAAAATACCAAAATTTATTAAGATTTGTCTCAAAATAGAAAATTTAGTAGAAAACAAATAACGTCTGCACCGCGCTGTATGTGTGTGTATCTGTGTGTTTGTGTATCTGCGTGTGTGTGTGCATGTGTCACTGTAGCATTATCAACAAGATAAACAATGAAATTTTATGTAAACAAAAACGCAAATGCGAACAAAAGTATGCAAGCGCAAACACGATGTATCATGTTAAATAGGAAGACAGTTTTAAAAATTTGTTTTGGCAATTTAATAAACAAAACGGGACTGGGTGCACTCAACTACAGTTATGCCAAGGTCATGATGAGCTTGCCACAGGACACAGGACACCAAAACTAAGAAGAAAAAAAAATTAAAGCTGCCATAATATTTAACTTTAATGAGCTGGGAAACAAAGTAACAACAAAGCTTGGCATTTTGAATATATATATTTATGCTGCCTGCAAAGGAAACAAACACACATAAACACGCCAACACACACACACACACACACACATAAACAATACCACTTTTGTGCACACACAGATACACACACACACCAACAAGCCAAATGACTGGCATTTTTGTTGATTTCAACAAATTGCGCCCAAAAGTCGGCTACCCAATAATTGTAGTATTTATGTTAAACATCTAATAAGCAAGGTTTAAAAGCCAACACAACAAAATGGCCCAAAAGCAACATGGCACCGTGGATGAAATGCTTATTCGCAATGAAAGACTAAAATTTGAGAATTTTTTCGTACGAATGTTTTTATATAAAATTTGCTTTCCTTTTCCAGCAAAGCAAATGTAGCTGCTCTTAAGTGTCTTAAAGCAAAATGTTTATTATATAATAAAGCACCGATTGATATATGTGTCATTGTTGAGAATTCCAGTTCCCGAAGACTCTATGAGCTAGTGGCATGAAAACTACTCTTCTCTTTAGTTTTGAGCTTAAGTTGAAGTTTCTTGTATTATATCGATAAACCTCCATTTCGTATTAGTGGAGTTTTTGCAATTTTGAACTACATCGTTCAATACTCTGATTTGTCAAAATGTCTAAAATATGACAAATCGACCAAATACAACAAATGTTTTGATTATAACTTCTGTTGTAAGTACGAATTTTAACTACCTGTTAGTAACTGCTTTGTTGATGTGACAAAAAGGGGACAAGTTTGGTAAGCTTGTTCGTGAGTTTCGAAACAACAGATGGGCAAAACTTTATGTTGCCTTTGAGAATCCCATAAAATAGATTCAACTACATTTTTAAGCCCATTTTAAATATTTTAGTTAATTTATCAAAAAAATCAATCAGCTTAATTATTGACAAAATTTAATATCTGTTTTTAATTATGAGTACAAAATTATGCGTTTAAAAAGTAAATATTAAAAATATTCCCCTTTACAATGGTCATAGGGTGATTTTCCTATGTAAATAGCGTCTATTTGCTAGCCATACCACTGCTAAGCAAATGCTCCAGTGCTGCTGGGTGGAATCGAACCACCGACTTTTCAATTTAGAGGCGAGTACGTTACCACTCACGCTACGAAGTCTCACAATATATTGAGTGTACTTAAAGTAAAACGAGTATAAATTCTTTCTGTATCTTAATCATTACTTAAAATATGTCAGTTTGTTCCCCTTCGACCGACCTTCGCTCCAAAGGGGTAGCATGGAAATATTTGTTAGTAGGGCACAGGGAGCTACAAATTACACAGACCCATACAGATCAATATATACACTTGCTTAATCTATAAGCCGGTATTCGTGAGAAAATAATTCGTTCGAAATATTTTTCGCACTTCCCAGCAATGAACAGTGTCAAAGTGGTATTTATCGATATTTTCCCTGATTCTACATGTTTTTATAAAAATTAACCATGCAAAATTAGAACATTTTAATTGGTTATTATAAATATTTTTGCTATTAATGCTTTGTGCAACGAATACGCATATCATTATCTACCAATAATAAACAGCAAGAGAGTTAACAGCAATAGAGAATAATATGTGATTTCAATCTTATTAAATAGATGCAGCAGATAGTAAACGTAGATGTTTCAAAAATATATGTTTTCTTTTTTATACATCAATTTCGCGACGGAATTTCGTGTTGTTAAGTACGCGGGCTGTTTATTTCTATCCTTGGCATAGTTTTCTGATGAATTATCGTTGAGTCATCACTACAAAGGCGGAGCATGAAGGTTAATAACTATTACAACAGAACAGGAACTTACAGTTTATAGACAAATCTTAACAATAGCGCCTTCAAATATCACTTAGTTAAAGACTAATTAATTTACATGCATATTATTCCGCAAGGAGATGCTTAACATAAAGCAGCTACCTAAATGCTGCGAACTAGAGCTACCAACTTACGTTGGGCAGCACTATTCCCATTTTTTTACGCTGCCTACAGAGTTTCATGTGTAATATTTCGCAGCTTTCGGAACATCGAGCACGTAATTATCTATAAACAATCCGGCAAACAAACAATAAAAAAATATTTCAAGAATTCCAACTTGATTTCGAATGCTTCTCTAATATTATTATGATTCAGTAACGTTTTTTCTTACCAATTTTTTTTTCCTTTTTAACGCTACTTTCCTGAAAAACAATGTACAAAATCAAAAAAACAAATATGTTTTCTGTCAATAGAAAATATTTCTAGAATCCGAACTTGTTTTCGAAAGCTTTTTAGATATTATTATGATATGTTACCAATTTTACCTACAATAAATTTTTTTTTTGGTGCCAAACATCCTATTTAACGCTACATTCATGAAAAAAATTGTAGAATACGCTCTCTAAAGTTTAAAGTATTAAAAGTTCCATGCGTAATTTTTTCGAACCTCGCAATTATTTGAGCTGTGAACTATCTGAACCAGATATGCTTTCTGTTAATAGAAAATATTTTTAGAATCCTGACTTGATTTCAAAAGCTTCTTTAATATAATGATATATTAATATATAATGATATATAATATATAATGATATATTACCAATTTTTCCTAACATCACTTTTTTCTCCCAAACATCCCATTTCAAGCTACATTCATGAACAACAACACAGAATAGGCTCTCTTAACTGCTTGCTTTAAAAGTTGCATGCATGCTAATTCACAGCTTCACGATCTTAACAAGATAAATCCAAATAGCGAACAAACAGATATGCTATCTGTCAAATGAAAATATTTCTAGAATCGTAACTTGATTTCAAAAGCTTTTTAAATATTATTGTAATATATTAGCAATTTTTACTAACACTTTTTTTCTACCCAAATGCACCATTTCAACCACTGTGCCTGCTGAAAACGTATAATTGCAGCTTCATTCATGAACAACAACTTAGACGATGCTCTCTTAAATGCTTGCTTTGAGACTCTCTTAAATTCGTACAGCATCTGCGCAGTATGCAACATTTACGCTCTTGCCGGCTAATTGCTGATGGCTGGCAATGCCGCAAGGCAAATAATAAACAGTTATTGGGCAAAACAACAGTTAGTTGTGTTCTTGCTGTGTCAGCTAACGGTTGCTGTAGCGGTAAAAGGGCCAAAAATAAAAAATAAAAACGTAACGGTAATAAACACAAACAACTGTTAGACAGATGCCCGCGCGCGCGTATGTGTGTGTGTGTGTAACTGTTTGATGTGTCGGTGTTTATTGTATTGTACGTCATTTAAAATGTTATTGTATGGGTGCGAGTGAGTGTGTGTGTTTGTGTGTGTTTATCTTAACAATCGCATGACGTTTCCTGGCGCCAGTAACATCCATCAAGAGTTTAAATAATATTATGTACCAACTTTTCTGACTTGACTTGTATGTGTGTGAGTACGCAGCGCTTGGAATGCGTGTGTGTGTTTGAGTTGCGTGTCAAAAACGTCTTAAAGGCACAAGAGCGTGTCCATATGTGTGTGTGCGAGTGTGTGCGAGTGTGTAAGACTGGCAACATTTGCAAGTCAACAACAACAACAACTACAGTAACAACAACAACAAGAGCCAAAGCATTTAGAACAACGAAAACAACAACTTTACTTGCAATTTGAATAATTTAACTTTTATGGCTACAATCACAAGCACAAACTCTTAAGTAGACAGTGCATCAAAAAAATGTTGGCACAGGTAAATTTTTCCCAAAAAAAAAAAATAAAAAACACAAACACTGCATTAAATAAGCGGATCTATTGCTGAGCTAACTTTTTTAGACAAACAGCCAAAAAAATGCTGCAATACATAGTAAAACCGGTTATATGAACATTAAATTTTGTGAAAATACTAAAAGGCAAAGCACTAGCCTAAACAACTTTTAAGAAAAAGATTAAATTTCCATTATAATTATAAAAGTAAAAACCTTGCCCGACTTTTTAGATTGCAACAAAAAATTCATTTTTAAACTGAACTAAGAAACCTTACACAATTATGTGACACAGCAAAGTTAATTTTTTTTGTCGAATGCTTTCCTGCCTTTGAATATTAATAAATAGTCGGAGTTTGGATTGCATCCTACAGTACTGCTGCGTTGGCCTAGCACTGACACAGCTAGCAAATACTTAGGCGCTACTTACGTAGAAAACTCTCTATTGTTAAAGACACCGCTGTTAGGAGTTGGCTAAAAATTGTAATTTCTCTTCGAATACCTGTAAATACTTTACAAAAAAGTGAATTCAAGCATTAAAACACTGCATGATGAAACGGATTTTGTGGATTTCAGTTGAAGCTACACGTAAAGTTTCTTCGTTATTTTAAGGCATGCAGCTAGATTTCCAAGTGCAACCGTACATTTTTTTTTAGCCAATTTCGATAACAATTCCTAACTTTAGGTACAACTTCGTGATATTCAAAAAATTGCTTACTGTCATTAATAACGAAGAGTAAAATGATACTGCAATTTGTTCAACTACCGATAGTTGCATATGACCAGACAATTACCACTATATAATAAGTAAAATAAATTCGCAATTTTTCGTAGCTAGTATTGCACTATGAAAGCGGTGCGTTGCTTATACTACATGTGAATTATAAACGCTTGTAATTAAAATATATATTCGTCAATATAGACATGCATTGGTTTTGCCCCCCTGCGAATAACCCAACAGTTGACCCACCTTATTTGCTTTGATCGATATTCAAAAGAACTTTTTCTTTGTTGTCTTAATGCTTTGTTGTTGGTTTATATTATAAGTCTGTTTTGGATATACATTGCGCAAAGGGTAAAATTTAAAGTTTCTTTATGTTAATACTGTCTAAAGTCTCCCCATCAGTCCAAGTAACTTTTCCTGCACATCTAACACCATCTTCAAGTCCTTTAAAGAGCGTTGACCAAGTGGAATATTTCCCTCGGCTAGGTATTGCTCAGTTTCATTAAGCTTTTTGTCAACCAGCAAGCGCAACATTTTGAACTCTTCCAGACGCTGCTTGTTGTCATATTTGTTCCAAATATAGACAATTACTATAAGTAAAATCGCAAGTAAGCAGTATAGTGCCTTGGCCATGGTAGTGTCTTCTTCAGGTTCTTTTTTGTTAAAAAAATCCATTTTGATTGTAGTATATTTTTGTACTTTTTATTTTAATATATTTTAGATATGCTTATTGATGATGACAAATTTGATTGCTTAGTCGAAGCATACTGAGCATACGAAAATCTATAGCTAGGCTTCCTCATTTGGAATAAATATTCAGTTTATTAGAAATTTTAAAATATATACGATTTTGAAACAAATTTGCAATTATATTAAGCAGAACTTGATGGGAGAAAAGAGCAGAAATATCCACAGGATATAATGCAGAAACACTGATTTTTCTATTGAACAGGAAATCTTAAAAAATATATAAAGACAATGTAACTGTCGCGTTGGAGGCCGTACTTGCCTGCAATATAGTTATTGGAAGGCAGACTTATATGCAGGTTTTTTTTGCTTTTTGTAGGCGATTGATCTTTTTACTACACTGCTGTGCAAAAGTGTACTTACCAAGTTTTCAATCACTTTTTTTGGCTGTTTAGACTCCCGACACCGCGAAAAATAAAAAAAATATTCACAAAAAACAAATACCACTAAAGAGAAAGAAGCATACTCTGAAGTTAATAGAAAATCAAAAACACTAAAAAATGTTGGAAATTCTTACTAAAAACTAATATTATTACGAATTTCCACAAAAAAACCATATTAAGAACTTATCGGCAAACATTTGTCTTACATATTACCTACCAACTGTGGGATTCCAATTCCAATCCACCCTACGTAGCGATACAGGTAATCCCTTAGACCTATGCCAAGTCTTTTCAGACTCACTGTAGTTATTAACATATGCAGTTTGTATAATTTATGCATGTACTCGTACTATATGTATATATATATTCAAGTACTTTTGTGTAATGTGCTTTATGCCAAGAAATATTTCAAGTAGCCGTAGCAATCGATAAACCATGGTGGCAGCAATGCTAGCGCAATACCAAACACAGAAGCTAACCAAACCCGACGGATAGTAATCCTCCATAGCCCTACAGCACGTATACTTGATATTACACATGCAAAACTACTACACGCAAATTATGCGGTCACATTTCCTTGGCAAAAAGGCAAAAACTACGCCAACAACAATAACAGCAACAACCATAACCAAACTATTCCAATCTTTTATGCGAACTTCAAAGTGATTTCTATGTTCGTGTGTGTGTGAGTGTATCTATGTGTAAATTCATATGTATGTTCCTAGTGCCAATGACCTCTGTTTCGTGACGCTGTATTTGCTCAGCTGCTTGATTCTTCAAGTGCCAACTGGGATTCTATTCGCCCTTGTTTGGCAACTGCTGGCGTTATTATTCTTGGTGGTTGCTCGGTTTGCTCTTCTGCACGGTACTAGGGTTGCTGTTATCGTTGGCTATGGTCCTTGGCTCAAGAAGTGGCCACTAGTCAGTGTACTATTGCCAAGTATTGTGCTTTTTTGAAGCTACACAGCCAATCTTACATTTTTTGGAGAGGGTGAGCTCAGGTATGTGTGGCAGGGCGGGCTGTAAGCGAGGGCTGCGCCAGTTTTACACCTGTCAAGCTTGACTTAGATGTGACGGCGGATTAGAAACTGCAGCACAAATCCTAGGCGTTACCGATACACGGTGTTAGTTTTTTCCAACAGGTAGTAAAAGGTTTTTATGCCTAGTATAGTGGGAAATACAAATAGATCTATCGAGATAGTAACACCTGAAGAACTTTTTCAAACTATAAGTTTATGATGCGGATATTCATTTCTCAAAGATTTCTGAAGTTTTATTTCAAAATATTTTATTTAAGCAAAATATTAAAATCTTTTAATATCTGTAAGGAAATGGAACAGCTAACTTGAATTCAATAATTATAAAAAATCGATTATTTCCATTAGAAACAAAAAATTGTGTTAGTTCTGTATGATTAAAAAAAAATTTTAATCGCTTTGATTATGATCATTGCTTCAAAATCGGAGCATGTAGATATCTCTTTTAAAAATTAATAATAATTTGCGTAGAGAACAGGAAGCTTCAGTTTATAACCGAATTCGAAAGGCGATGCCTTTAACTATAGAGATTTACCAATACTAGTAGCGTCTATTTGCTAGCTAAGCCAGTGCTAGGCAAATGCAGCAATCGTACCAACGAGCTTCGGGTTTAGGCCAGCTACCACTATGCTACCCAGGCGCACAATTTGGTAAACGAATTATACTTAGGATTTGACCAAAAACTGCATTTCTTACTAAATACCGATCAAAAAAAAACAAATGCAGGATGACTAAGAAAGCAGCTAACTTATAATTTATTAAATTTTTTTTGTGCCAACATAATTGCGAATTTCTTACTATTTCCCATTCTGTTCTTTCTTAGATTCGAAGATAAGCAATCGCTGAGCAAATCTTAAACTCCAGTCTCAAAGACGTAAGTATTAACATGAAAAATGTAAAACAATTATAAACCTTCAAGCTCAACATTTACATTTCAAAACAGATTGCTGCAGCCAGTGCTGTGCATTCATCATCATCCCCTTACTGCCACACCTTGGGGTTAATTTTTTGCTCCACTTTCTGCCCTTACACTTAACCAGGTGCCACAACCTCAACATAGTTCCATGCGTTTTATCTATGCTAATTTAAGAACGAAAAAGTCCCATCAAAATGCAAACTTGCTTTAAGAGCAAATTTTACATAAAATCCAAAGAAAACCACATGAAAGATGTGGCACTCAGTTCAAATGAAGTCAAAAGAAAAGCTAAATACTTACCGTCAGTGGGGGGGGGGGAGGGGACAAAATCATTTCGGATGATGTCATGTCCTTACAAAATTGACTGAGGGTAGTTTTGGGTGCAAGGCGGAGAGCAGTTATGTTGTAAACGGTACCAGCGCTGCGGTAGCGGTTAAGCAGCTTCCAAAAAAAAAAAAAAAAATCCAGATGAGGGATGAGGATAAGATGAAAATAAGTGAAGAATGGACAAGATAATATTATGCGTAAGTTAAATTGGAAAATTTGGCTAGATAATACTGACGTATTAAGTATATGACAACAAAATTGTATATTATAGCTGAACGATTTATAAGGCAAATAATTGAAAAGTATTTGGTATGGATTAGGTTTCTTCGAGCATAAAATGTTGGAAAGAGAATTGTGTACGCCTATGGACGCTTTAGCACTTAGTTTTAAATGCCATGGCTTCCTTATCAGGTGTGTTCTTATTACACCTAAAAAATTATAAATCGCATAAAAATAAGAAGTTTTTTGCATTTTAGCCCACTGCCAAATCTTAAATTAAAGACAGTGTCCTACAACTTGTCCGGCTACAACTTGATTTTCTTATATATATTTTTTTTGATTCCGACTGCCTTGAGGAATTAAATCTTGGAATTGCTTTTCACAGAGCTGCTTGAATAAAGGATGCAGTAGCCTGCCAGATATAAAGATTTTTAGGCGATTGTGGCCAGTAGGAAAATGTTTCGACCTTACTGAGCATCCACAAGAGAATAAACTTTCATTCATCATCTATACCTTTTTAGTGTGTCCTATATATTTGAATTCGCAGTGCAGGATCCAAAGATTTTAGCCGATATGCTCAAATGTTTCACAGAAGAATAGACTTCATATATGTATTCAATAATAAACTCTATCATATGAAATACCCATGTAGAAGCGTCAAAAACTCGACTTTTACATAAAAATCTAAGTGATTATCCTGAAAAGCAATACTCACTGAAAAACCCTGAGTTCTTTTACCTCACCTCAGAAGCAACTTAATAGTATCCAAAAAGGTTTGGTTTTAAAAGAAGAAGAGATCAAATTGAACCCATTATTAAATCAACTGTAGATTCATTAAAACTTAAAAAAATAGTCGTAAAATTCAAATTAATTTTTTGTATAGTATCAATTGGAACCAAAATTTATATTAGTTTCTAAGAAAGTGTAACTTTGTAGAAATATTATAAGGTATAAGATATATATTCCTAGGACAACAAGACCCATTAAATGTGGAAGAAACGGGCAACTCTATAACTTATGGAAGCCTCATCTTAAGACAATTTATATCAGCGAACAGTTAACACCAAAAGAACGCGCTGAAATTGTTTAGCATTTCAGGCAAAATAACTGCTCAATTGTGAAAACTAAACGCGAGTTTCGTTTCCGGTGATAAGATTATAGAAAATTTGTGCATTCTGATAATGTTAGTATTGACAGCCATGCATCCAGAAGGCGAACAAGATGTTACAACCAAAAGTTTGAGACGGTATGAGCCAGTGATGAGAAGGAACCGCAAACATCAAGTTATCGTTCTTCTCAGAAATTGCGCTTCGTTCTGAGCATTCATCGTCGCATAGTTCGCGTCGATTTAAAGGTAATTGTATACAGAATACAAATGGCACACAAGATAAAGTCAGCCAACGGAAGTTTAATAAAAAAAAAGTAAAATTTATTTCCCTTGACCAGGGTCATCGCTCTAAAGGAGGCGCATGGAGATATCTCTCTTAATAGCTGTTTGAAGAGAACCGAGACCTATCGTTTATAACCGATTCCGAACGGCGTTTAATAGAGACTTTCCTAGGTAAATAGCGTCAATTTGCAAGCCATATCACTGCTAGGCAAATGCATTAGTTCTACGCTACCGGCGCTCATGAAAACTCTCAATTGATTAAATCTATACGATCAAAAAGTGTTTGTTTGGTGGTGGGTTGTTTGTGCGGATATGATCTATGTTACTTATTTTTTCGAAATCGTGATGAAAGGACAACCGTCAATGGCCAACGTTCTTGAGCAATGATAATAGATTTTGTGAAGCCTATTCTTCCCGAAAATAGTTTGAATGGATTCTAGTTTCAACAAAATGTCGCAACTTACCAAACTGCACGTCAAAAAATGGATTTATTGAGAGTCATATCGAAAAATGATTTTGTTGAACCATCAACTTTTTTGTGGAGATATTTCAAATCTGAGGCTGATAGGCCAAAAGCCATATCGAGCGATACGTTGGCCAAAACAATGGAAATGGAAAAGCGAGCACATTTTGTGCTCAAGGCCCAAGTTGGATATCATTTCAAAACGTTTATCAAAATGAAAACAAAAAGAATATCTTCTTCACTTATTTTTTTTTTTTGTAAAAAAAAAAGCTTTCCTTTCAATGCCCCAACTTTTTTTAATTCCTAAAAAATTTACTTAAAATGTAATTACGCATTTCCAAGTCCTTTATTAAAGAGATTTTTATAATTTTTGCATATATTTATACAAATCCTTTTTAAGCTTAAAAGGCATCTTAAGCCGTAGTCAAACTTTTCAGTCAAAGCAATAACTCAATGAGCACGTTGCGTATGCGTAATATCTTAATGCTTGAACTGCTAAGCTTTGCAAATGTTATAAGGCAATAATAACTAAATCCATATTTTTCTGCTTATTTTATACAAAAAGTATTTCATACAATGGGTTTTTTTTATTCGAAACATATTCAACTTGGCAAAAGTAAGCTGCAACAGCTATCCTCTACCCATTTCTATCATATTCCAAGTCCAAAGATAACTTAAACACTTTTAAAGTAAACAGCCCCTGGCCGTAGGTCATAAATTACACGGGGTTTGCAGTGATTTAGCATTTTACACGTGGCAAAGGTTTTTAAAGGTTAGAGTTGGGTCTGTCCGAGCACAACATGTAACCCAGTTTAAAGGGATCAATCAAACTCTTTCCGTTCTGAAGCTTTTGATTTATGATAAGAAAACAAAAAAATATGTTTTTAAATATTGTTGACAACAGCTTGAGTAGGGAAGACCTGCTCAACTTTAACTTTGATTCGCGTCCTAAATGCGTTTTAGTTTGCTGTCATCTACTTGAAGCACCTTTACTTGCCTGTTGACAACAAAGTACAAAGAAAATTTGCCAAAACTCTGCTAACCCCGGTAGTTTTCTTGTTATTTGTGACACTGCTAAAACTTATATACAAAACAAAGTTTTAAATTAATCAAAACTTAATTGTTTTTGCGTCAAAAAAAAGATCAACACAAATTTTTTCATGCCTTTCTCTTGAATTCGTTTTAAAGTCGACAGATTTTTTTGCAAATTGTGAATTAAAAATGTATTTCTAAGATAAACTATTTCTTACCGGCAATATTTGGTTATCACAGAATCGTTTAAAACTTGAATTTTTTTTAACGATATTCTATTTGAGATCATCACGCAAGACACTTTTCTGATGCATTAAGATATTCAGTATCTTCTGTAAGAAACCTATAGCAAGCTAACGATATCCTTTTTGAGTTCCGATGCAAGAAACCTTTCTGATGCTTTAAAATATTGAGGATCTTAATTGATAAACGCTTACTACCAACTCCTGAAATCAACAACATATTGTATGAAAGTACACTCTGAGCAGTCAGAGCTGAACTAACTTATAAACGAAATTAAGCTTAACTTTCGAGAAACCAATCTTGCATGGCATGTAGCGGGAATTTATAAATTAAAAAAAAAAAACAAAAAAAAACCAACGTATATAATTGAATCCAATTTCGATTCTAGATCTAGTAAAAAGTACTCTGTCGAATGAAAAGTCAGAATATAGTAAAATTCTGCAAACAACGTTGGAGTAACAAATTTTCATACTCGTTGTAAATGGCAGCTGACTTTGTAAAATAAAAATGCTCCAACAAACTCATTCCTAATTCCATTCTATATTTAGTAAGAGGGACTCTATCAAAAGTGTAGCCAAGACACAGAAGATTATGAAACAACACAGTTTTACATCTACAAAAATCTCTTGCAGATACTGGCTGGTATTTCAGCTAAACTATTGTTGTAAAAAAATCCGAAAAAAATTCAAAAATTGGCTGCACTCTGCTCAATTTTTCAATAAAGCTTTTAAATAAAGATCTTTCTTGTTTTACATTCATTCAATTTATTTGCAATATTTGGTAACTAAAGCAAACTAAAAACCAATTACCATACCAGTTTTTATAAATAAATAAAAATGCAGTTTATAAAACTTACACATTGCCGAAATCCATTAAAAGTGCATCAATAGCTATCGACTATGAAATGCCTTTAAATTTTTTTATAAAAAAATAATACAGAAGTGTTGAATTATTTTGCTATTACTAAAAATGTATTATTATTTTTAGTAGTTGTTTTGTGTAAATTGTTTTAAATTGTAAATATATATGTATATTATATATATTATATATATATTGGTTACATTTCTTTGAAAATTTCTGCAATAAAACAACGGAAATGCCAAGCAAAAAATTTTACAAATTTAATAAAATAATAAAAGTACTCAAAAAAACTATATTACTTTAAAGAATCTGTTTATTTAAAGATTTCTTCAATAAAAATAAGGGAAATGCTAAACCAAAAATGTGATGACGACTAATATAGCTTAGTCCAAATAGCAAAAACTAGTAAATAATATTATTTCCATTGACTATGGTCATCGCTCCAAATTAAAAACAAATCAAAGAGAACAGCAACCCACAGTTTATAGCCGAATTCGAACTGTGGTGGTGTTTTTAAATAATAGAGATTTCCTTAGATAAATAACGTTTATTTGCTAGGTATGTCAGTGCTAGGCAAATACGCCAGTGCTGTTGGCTGGAATCGAACCAACGTCATTCCGACTTATAGGGAAGTGCGTTACAACTAGAAACGAAAAAATTTAATGCATTATAAAAAATTAAGTACAAATTTTTTTATTAAGCAAAAACAAGTATAAAAACTATAATACTTATAACATAATTCATCCATCAATCATCATTTTTAAGTTGTTTTAACCTTAAAAAGAATTCAATCTTCGGGGTATTTCAACTCATGTAGAACATGATGTGCATATAATTTTTTTAAATAAAAAAAAATGCCTAAAAATGTTAATATATTAATAATTATATTAATAATAATATTAATAATAATATTCTTAAGTTACAAAATATTTCTTTTGTAATATTTTTTTTATAAGCTAAAAATCTTGTGCACTTTCATATGCTTATTAGATCATTTTTCAATAACTTAAGCCGCAGAATTAGTTGAGCTCTCAAAATTAAATATAAAAAAAAAATTGCTTTACTTAACTTCAAATACATATTTTTTATTGCTATAGATATAGAATTGCTTGCTGCTCAAATGCAATTATTAAATTCATTTTAATCTGCAAATTTCTGATCGCGTAAGAAATACATGACGTATACGTAATGTCGGCTCGTAAATATCAAAAAGGCAGTTATTGCTAGTTCGTGCAGATAATGATGTCAACATAAAAGCCAAATACTTTAGCCATCTTAAGATTATGTCAACCAATTTACAGAAATAGCTCGATTTTTTAATTTCACATAAAAAGTGCGCATACGCAATGTTGTCTTGTGTGTTTGATGCTGCGAACCGTATGAAGCTGAATTTTCTAGATATGTGGTAGACTTTAGCTTTTGTCCGACGGTTGTTATTTATTTTTGTCCTTTATTATTCGAGTTGGGAACTCAGGGCCTGTACGAAGGCTTCCCAACGGAAGCGGAAAGACAAGCTGATCTGAGCTAGTTCTTGAAGGACGATTCGTCTTTAAGTTGCTTTTGATCGTCCTGTATGTTTAATTCCTTGGAGGGCTTCAGTATAGTGCCATTCAGATTGGCAAACAATTTTTTGCTAATATTATCTACAAAGTTTAAGTTTATATTACCGAGAAAGTGATAAGTTATTTTCAAACTACGTATTGACAATTGTTTAACGGAAAAGTACAAAAGCAATGTTTGTAAAAAAAAAAAAAAACAGCAGATGTTGCGCATTTTGTGCTGCAATTTTTAGCTTCTACCTCTGTATTTTTCATTAATAAACACAAAGAGGAATACAAACTAATTGCTTCTTTGTCTTGCTAATAATTTGCGCATATACTGAGAACTCAAAGTTGCATCCTGCCACAACTTTTGTTGTCACTCACTTATTTAATATAACCCAGCACCCAAATGCACAGAGTATATACAATAAATTGCTTCAACAAAGCATAAAAGTAAATAACAAAAGATTGTCAAAACAATGTACAGAAAAAAGCAAAATGTGTTTGTAACAAAAAGGAACTAAAAATAATTGAAAACGGTTTATGAAGTGCAAAAAAATAATAACAAAAAGAAACTGCTGAAATTAATTAACTAAGCAAAATATTTGGCCAACTTTGCCCAAAAAAACGAAAGAATTTCTATAAAAAGTGTATATGCTTGCACGTCCAATGGCTATAAAAAGTTGAAATATTTTTAATTTTTCGCCTTTTTATAGAACATCAGAGTTTTAAATAAAAAATTCGAACACATGTCAATGGCCATGGCATAAAAATAAAAAATGCAGATTGAACCTGCGGTAACAGCGGCGGCGGCTTAAATGAAAAACGAAACTTCTGACAGGCATTTCGGTGTGAAAATCGTAAAAAATAAACGTCATAAAAACAAAGCTCTTGATAAATATGTTGCGATTTATGGCAAACCATTAAAGATTTGTCATAATAAATGCGGCATAAAATGTGAAGCACACTTTTTGGGTCAACGCAAGGTTATCATCAATAAGTTATGATTAAGTAATCGCTGCGTTGTACAACACTGGCAGCAAGCATTCACAAGCGTGTCAAATACAACACTGGACAACGATTGCTCTACATGTAAATGCATAAAACTCAAAGAAGCATTTTCAGAACGTGCGGAACCTTTTGTGCGTGGGAATCCGAAAAGCTGTCGAGCGTCTCAGTTGTCCCTGTTGCTCTTTGCTCTTAACATGGCACAGTGGTGTAGTTATGATGGGGATTTGTGGTAATAGCGAACCGTATAAAGATGAATTTTTTAGTAATGTGGTAGACTTTAGCTTTTGTCCGACGGTTGTTATTTATTTTTGTCCTTTATTATTCGAGTTGGAAACTTAGGGCCTGTACGAAGGCTTCCCAACGGAAGCAGAACGACAAGCTGATCTGAGCTAGTTCTTGAAGGACGATTCGTCTTTAAGTTGCATTTGATCGTCGTTTATGTCTGATTCCTTGGTTGAGTTCTTTCTGAGAGCATGCCCTATCCATGTCGATTCTCTTTTTCTGTTTTGCAAGTGAATAGGCAACTCATCTGTGACGTTCCAAAACTCTGCAATGGATATTCTTTTTGGCTAGAATATCCCGCATATAATTCTCAGGCATTTGTTGCTGAAAACTTGCAGTTTTTGCGCTTTTTTATTTGTAATGAACTATGTCTCATACAGCAGGATGAATTTAAGACACGTATTGAAGATTCAAAGTTTCGCCTTCCGGCATATCGGTTTGATTTTTCATATGTGGTGCAATCTCCCCAATGCTGCACGAAACATCATCATCTACTTTATCGTTGTTGGAGATAACCGTGCCAAGGAAAGGAAAGTTGTTTATTTATGGAGATGTTTTCTTAGCTGGATCGATTGAAGCTTTTATTTTGGCTGCATTTCTCTCGATACCAACTCATCTGGCTATACCCTGGCCATATTTTGAAAAACAACATTACCATATACCAAAAGTATCACATTTTATAAATCAGCGTGGACATGATCCGGGATTGCAATGCATACCGAATAGCGCCGACACAATTACCCTCACCTCAGGCAGAGTATAAGCGATCCCCAAAAAGGTATAAAGATGGAATTGGGAGATTAAAAGTGCAGTGCAGTAGTAATATCCGAGACAGAGTCTAGGGTCACGGTAGTCTTTACTTAGTGAGAGAGATCTCTCTTCTTTTAGAAGATTAAAAGTGCAGTAGTAATATCCGGGACAGAATCTAGGGTCACGGTAGTCTCTACTCAGTGAGAGAGGTCTCTCGAAGGCAGCTTGATATAGACAAAGCTGCCATCTAAGAAGTAACCTGAGCTCCCTTAAGGTGTAGCGTGGGCAAATGGTTCCCTTAAAACCATGGTCGACGAAAAAGTGAAATCCATGGGAAAGTATATCCATATAGCATGGTCAAATGATCACATATTATAAATGGGCTTCAGCGTTGGTATGATCTGGGATTAGAATACTATAATCAGCGAAAAGTAAAGTCGACAGTAAAGCATATTTGGGCATTGGTCCCAACGATCACACATTATAAATGGTTATCTGCATTGATATGATCTGGTATTGCCTGCCGGAGAACGCTGAGACCGACTATACACACGTCAGGAAAAACATAAGCGAATCCATAAGGGTTTATGAGATTTTTAGATAATGCAGGATACTAAGCTAAAATCCAAACTTCTAAAATTCGAGTTGACGATTGTTCTCACATTTCTTACCCCCCATCTCGTGAAAACTATCTACGTCGTTGTCATTGTCGCTGTTGTTGCGTTTCCCTTTCTGTCGCCGCACATTTTTACGCTTTGTTTGACAACACTTTTAATCTTTTATTGTATTCGGCGCAACACAAAGACGAAAAATGTAAACAACACCAACAACACCAACAACAAAGCGACACTAGCAACACTAACAGGAGCAGCAGTAGCGGCAGCAGCGCCAGAAGAAGCCGCATCCGATGGAGGCAATAGAAACGGCAGCCACAATCACGGCCCCTGAAAGCAGGCTACATATTTATTATTTTGGATTTTTCGCTTCGTTTGCATTTCGAGCCAAAATTTCAATTGTTGTCAGTGTGTGTGTTAGTTGGTTTAGGTGCGCGTATCTGTGTGCGTGAGAGTGCGTGTGCGTGTGTGCTTGTGTGTGTGTGTATCTATATTGAATATGCATGAATTAGTACAGACAAAAGCTCAAAGCGAATATTTGCATAAATATTTTGACACAAAAATGGGCGCAACAAAAAAAAAATTGAAAATGTTTTGAACAATGAACAGCCAACAAAACAAAATCAACAACTTTAAAGCAAATTAAAAATAGCAGCGCCAGCCAATTAGGCGTACGCCGCAAATCTCTAGTTGGTTTCCTTTTTTTTTTTGCTTAATTTATTTTTAAAGAAGGTTTGTTGTACACTGGAAAAAATGCTGACATATTGTTGTAAACAAATTTCTATACGACATTCTTTATCGATTTATGTAGGTAATGAACACAACCGAAAGCAGAACATTTTTTGTAGCAGCTGCTCATTGGGAGCCACCACACTAAGGCACCCGACCCGCTGCAAATTCACACGGATCTTTCTACTAATAACTCTGCTCCTTAAAATGTATTCAAAAAGTGCCTCAAACAATTGCTGCCATTTAATAGCTTTCAGTCTTTCAAGAACTTTTGAGCTTATAGTTAGTCTTGGAATCCTAATTGCTTCTAGATCTCCTTGAATTAGCCCTTCAGCCAGTTGCTGAAATGTCGCTTGCAATCTTTCAAGGAGTTTTGGCTTTTGCATAGTTCTCCAGAACTATTTATACAGTAACTTCCTAGGAGCTTAACCCCAAACAGTAGCATTTTTTGTAGCAGCTACCACATTTGGTCGAAGAACTGTCCCGCCGACGATCCACACTTTTCTCTATTAATAACACCACGTCTGAATGTTTACTTAAAAAGCCTCCCAGCCAGTTGTTGCAATGTAGCTTGCAATCTTTCTAGGATTAATTCAAATAGTAATGCTGCTTCTGGAAGTGTACCTAAAATGGGTAACAACCAGCTGCTACAATGTAGCTATCTTTTCAGTAATTTTAGCTTCTAGTTCCAATAGAATGTTTATAAGCTGCTGACTTTTTATCCACTTTCCGCTAAACCAGACCAAATCACGTTTGATAAAGATTTTCAGCACACACCTGCATATATTTTAGGCTGACAAAAAAAAAAAGATTTATGCCAAGCTGACATTCATTAAAACCCTTTTTTGGATTGAACAAAACAAAAAAGAATATTTGCCCACTGACAGGCGTCATCAAACTCTTTGACAACAAATAACAAACAAAAAAAGTCAAGCAAAAATGTAAATAATTAAAAGTACTCGAACATAAAATACTCTAAAGATAAATAGAAAGTCATTGCACTAAGCCAATTGTTTGTTGTTAGAAAGCTTAAGCTTTTAGCAAATTAATCATTTTTCCAAAGGGAATTTGGTTTATATTAAATTTGTTTGCAAGTTTAAAAAAATCTTAAATGACATTTGTATAAGTGGTAATATTTGTTATTGTTTAATCTTTTAAAAGATTACTTACAAACATTCAAAATTTTTAAGAATGTAAATTAAATAAAACGCATAATGCTTATAAATTTTAAATGAAGATTCCTTTCATATGCTATGAGCTCAAATATAAAATAAAACTTTCCAATGATAAAAAAGTTAGGCACTTAATACACTGACAGAAAGAAGCCGGTTTAATTTAAATAGTTTATTCATTTAAACCGAGAAATCGCAATTTTGAAAGAGAATTCTAAAAAAAAGAGTTTTTAACTTGAAATAAATTAAACAAAGCTGATAAATAAATTCATAAATCACGCAATAGTTTACCTATCTCAAAGACTTTGACTTCAAAGGAAGTACTTAAAATGGGATTTGTATGCTATTATTCATCTAAGAATTTTTCATCTCGCAACTAAATTAAGTTGTAATTTCCAGGTTCGTAATACAGATACTCTTCTTATCATCTGCTTAAAGCATTGACTTTGATAAAGAACCAAAATTGGTTGCAGTTATCTAAAAGATAGACTGTACCTTTATATGAAAGAAGGACGTACGTTTCCTGGTTGACTGGCATTCATCTTCTTTATTTATTTACAATTTTTTTGTAATAAATTATCTGTAAAAGTACTTAAATTCTGTAATGGATTTCAATCGAATTGAATGGCTCTAAGTAAATAAAATGTTGATTATGAAGTCAATATTATGTAAAAATTATTATTTTTTTTTTCATTTGAGCGCTTAATGCCAAGCATCATAAACCAACGAAAAGGAGTTTCAATGCAGTTTGATCTGATAACTAATTCCCAAATATTAATATGAAATAACTTATCATTACAGATTCGTTACCCTATTGTTGGCACAGATTTATTAAAATTTAATTTAAGTATCCTTAAATGTTTTGTGTGCTATAGAAGATTGAAGCCTATTTGCTAGGTATGTCAGTGCTGGGCAAATGCATGAGCACTAACTGCTGTGGGAATTGAATGACCAGTTCTAAAAGCGAGTTCGATGCCACTGGCTGTCGGTAGTCTGTGTCCGCCTTTAAAACTGGTATATAAATCCACACAGCAGTATTGCTCTATTTGGCTAGCACTGACGTAGTTAGCAAATAGACTCTAAGCTCCTATGTAAATCTCTATCAAATAAAGCGAACGAGATTCGTATTCAGCTAAAAACTGTAGGTCACTGCTCTCTTTGAACAGCTTCATATAGATATATGCCATTGGCGCGAAGACAGCTTAATTAAAATAATTATTTATATATAATTATATAATTTTAAAACTATAGAAGAGTTACAAGTTTATGGGAAACTTTTAAAACTTTAGTTTATTGTTTGACTGACTAAACATTTGTTTAGCTTTTTTCTTAACAATATTTGCCAAACATTCAATCAATAAAATCAAAAGGAAATGGGGTTGCCTAATTGCTCAAGGCTACAGACACAAAGCATATAGCCCGGGACTCACTCGACTAATCCAATAGAGAGTATAACCCAATCATGACAAAAAATGCAAATTTTCAATTCTGATTTGCTGAGCCTTGGCATGCTCATGCCTTTTTGTCATTCCCTTAAATTTTAATGGAATAAAAGTGCAGACGAGAATGAAGTGACGGACATGACTCGTCGTCGTCGTCAACTGACAGCAGCTGGCGCCAGGCGCCAATGCTAGGCCCGCCCCTGGTTTCAAGTTTCCCGCCGTTTTTTGTTTTTCCGACATCTAATTAGTTTTTTGCCAGCAAGCAACAGATTCTTCTGCTCAAAGGCGCCCAAGTAAATATGAACACACACACAAACGCATACTATATATTATATAATATTATTTAATTTTTAATGTTTTTTTTTTGTCGAGTTTGGCATTAATTAAGCGCACTTTTAATTGGACCAAGCGGCAAATGCAGTGAGCGCAGATTTTTGGCAGCAGTTAATGAGAGATTGAGGTCTGAACGGTTGGACGGGTGGACGACGAACAGACGCAATGTGAAAGAGAAGCTTGGTGGCAAAAAAAAAAAAAAAATCCAACAACAGGGATAAATTTTTATTTTGATTGATGTGCTGTCATTTGTTGCTTTGTTACTTTGATAGTGCCGGCCAAATGAGCGACAGTTAAACGCCAGGAGATGTCTATTCAGTGCTAGTAAGCTTTGATTAATGATGCAAGTCGGATAAGGATAGCAAAGGACACTGATAGTGAACAAGCAAGCGGGAAAGATAGCTGAAGTAAAGAAGAAAGAGATAGGCAGCACTAATGTAATTAAAAGCTGTAAGTGGGGTAAGGATGGCATGATTGAAACGGGCGATAGTATATCATTTGTACTACTCAATTGCATAGAAACCATAAGTATTTCAGTTACACTAGACTACATGGCAGTGGTGTTTGAATGAAGCATTTGAGTATTGCAAAATTTTTGATGCACAAATTTTAAGAAAGTGCAATTTAAGAACCATTTAAATATGTATTATATTATGTATTTGCTTTTTCCAAGACTATAACAATTTCTTAAGCTAGTGACCTATAAGTAATTTACAGAGTTTAGTTAATTTACAACTTTACAACTGAACAATTTAAATTGCGTTAAGTATAAATATTTACATTCAAGTTAATAATATATAAACAAGGAAAATAGGAAGAAAAACCTTAATAACTATAACTACTTGTACTTCTACTAGGAAAGCTCTTCTAGAGGAATTTATTTTAAACTAATTTATTAAGCAATGTGGGTATGCCTGCATGCTTATGGAGATATTTTGTGTTGGTGTGCCAAGGTAGATTTTATAGAAGCTTTATTATGGCATATTTGAAGTTTATTTAAATGGGTTAGGGCACAGTGTTTCCAAACTGTGGACCCATATGTCATAATTGGTATAAAACGATTTAAATATATCTGACCAATAAAACTTTTAATAATTTTTATTGAGTACATGGGCTGCCTCCAATAAAAGTTCTTTTTTAAATTAAATAAAATGTAATTACTTTCTTTTAAAAAATCAGCGGTTTCTTTTCGATCAACCCAATAATAACATGGAAGCAATACGAACAACAGCCAATTAAAGAGTACTCCAAAATTAACTATGTAAAATTAATGAATTGCAGCGCAGAGTAGTTGAGCTTAATCAATTGCGGACTACAATTTCACTTGTAATTAGCTTCAAAAAGCGCTGCTCTGCGCCGAAACACTCATACTTGTCCACGAATATTCACAATTAATTAATTTACGAACTGAGCTCATATTTCAACCAGCAGAGTTTTGCGAGACAAAACTTGTGTTGATTAGTGTAATTAGAATGCAAATTGGAATCAGTTGTAGACAAGCAGCAACTTATCTCTGCATAATGACAACTACAACAGCAACAAATGAAACGAATTGAACACTAATTGAGCAGAAAATATATACCTAATAGAAAACAGCTGTCCCATGCTGAGCGTTGCGACCTTATCAGGCATGTCTCCGGTTTATTTTTTTGTTTTTTTTTTCAAGCTACACCCAAATCACGTAAATGTTAATTATGTAAAATCAATAAAGTAACAAACGTGACGCAAAAGCAACAACAACAACAACAGCAGCAACAACAACAACAATTAATTTTCAGACAAACTTGTTGTATGCTAACCAATGAGCTGGGCATTTATTTTTGGCAGTCACTGTGCCGTAAAATGTGCACCACAAAAATATTTAAACATTCAACTGTTTTTGTTGTCATTGAAGTTAATCGCTTGAAATTTTTACTTTAATCTTGTCAGTCATTTAAGCGAAGCTTCCAAAAACGTTCTCACTCACTCCCACACTCTATCACGCTGTATCCGTTCTTATAATAAAGGAAATGAACTTATAAGAATACAATTACACACAGATACACACGCACACACGCGCACGCAGATACACACACACACACACACACATACACATGAGCACACATGCACACAAAAGGGCTACACGCATAAAAGCTTGCAAAGAAAAGCAAAAGAAGAAGAAAAGCGGGCACCCAGTTTGGAGCTGGAGAATGTGAGCAGCTAAAAAGAACACACAAACAAAAATTTTCAGTTAAATTCCCTTTTGAAATTCCTTTCCGTCAAAATACACATAATCTAAGGAACGATTTTATAGGGTACTCAAGTGGTATTGCTAGACTTTATGAGAGATGGCGCTTATGTGGCCGCTAGATGGCGTAACTACTTTCCCTGCTTAAGCTGAAAGTGTTTTATAAAATAAGGACTATATGAAGCACTGAGAGGCAATTTCTTTTGTGGATGTGATATGAGCTTCAATTATACATATTATTGTATAGTCAGAGAAAAATAGAGTTTTTTTTTGGACTAGAATTTTTAAAAATTGAGAGACCGAGACATCTTAAAGAAATATATAAGAGCTCGGCAAATAAATACATGATTGGGTTATAAGTAAAAAGGAATTGGACTGCTGAATAAAATATTCGAACTTGGGAATCGAAATAAGTAAATGTAAAGTGTATGTGGCGTAGCGAGAAGTAAGTTTGCGAAAATGATTAAGATTACCTGCAAAACGAATGGAAATTTAAATTTAAGCAAATTTTCTTTATTTTTTTTTTTTTAATATAATTTTTAAAAATGAAATTTGCTTATGCATTCTAAGCAACGGAACTAACTGGCATTCAAAATAAGTCAGCGTACAGAAGTATAAAAATTTAAGAGATATTTTCTTAAATACAATTCTGTTGGGTTTTCTTACGTTTTGTTCGAAGAGAAAACGAACCTAAGGGTTCCAAATAATATTAGCGAGAAAGTCACGCTCCGGTTTTAGCGAGCTACTATTGCTTATTATTATTTTTTATTACATTTTTATGTCTATTTTGTATAAAGCAAGAGGGCGAAAAATCTTCTTAACAGAAATTTTTAATTTTTCGCAACTTTTATATAAAAATCGTTCATATAAACGTAAAAGGTCCAAGAACGAACCAAGTGCAAGTTTTAAGCAACAAAAAATTAAGACAAATCAAAATTTTTAGTTTTTACTAAAATTGCAATGAATTTTTCGTTTTTAAATAATTTTGATTGCTTGTTAAAATTATCGACTAATCGCCCCCCCTATTTTACAAGAAATCGTTTTTTAGTGCTTTAAAATCAAATATTTATGTTACTTAAGGTAGACTCGAATAATTTTTGCAAATTCTGAAAATAAAATTAATAAACAATAGCACCAACAGTGAGACTTTCATTCTCCATTTCAATTTTTTTAGTACTTCAAGAAATATATCCCCAAATCCAGCAATAGCAACCGGTATATAAGCCTACTTAAGAGACTCTACAAACTACAAAGTATTTTAACTGCTGTCAGACCTAACAAACGGTTGAAAAAAATTATTTTAAAGAATACAGTGCAGATGTATGTTGGAAAATTATAAATTTGGAATTTTCAAAAACATGACTTAAGAGGAATATTATTATCCTGATCCCACAAAAAAACAAACCAGAAAACATTCAATCTGTTTGCAAGACTTTCCACGAATTCGAACAAGAATTTCAATAAAGTTGCTTGCACAACTTCCAGGAATTCACAGCACTCGCTCGTTACGTCACGTGATTGATAAACACGGACTTGTCAAAGCAAGAAGGCCACTGGTCTTTGCAACTTCGTATTCCCAGAAGCACACAATATCGTTAAATAAGATAATAGGTTTCTAAGTGTGTGTACTTTGAAATAGTTTGGAATATTTTGTTTAAGACAAAGTATACACGTGATATAATTTCATTTTTTTGTTTGTATTTGAAAAGCAAATGTGTTAAGAGAGCGCCATAGTACATAAACTTGACTATTGTTAACTTCGAAAGATTTTTAGAAACATTATTTATTTTTTTATAATCAGCCAATAAACCAATAAAAAAATAAATGATAAACTGAACTCAACTTAAGTGCTAAGTATAATAGTAATTATGTATTTTGAGT
Organism: Chymomyza procnemis; assembly: GCA_035046065.1. Classification (NCBI taxonomy): domain Eukaryota; kingdom Metazoa; phylum Arthropoda; class Insecta; order Diptera; family Drosophilidae; genus Chymomyza; species Chymomyza procnemis. Next base: position 6,408,163 of record JAWNOJ010000026.1, read on the forward strand.
AAACGTGATACGTTTGAGACTTTGTTTAACTGATAAAAATTAATTACACATCAAACTTAATCGTTGTTTTGATAATCGTTGTTTTGATAACTCGCGAAAGCAGGGGTTTTCTATCAACGGCATTAATAGAACAACAAAGCTTTTGACTTGAAAAAATTCCATCAATTCGGACTGGGAAATTATAAAATAAAATAATTGCATAATATGCCATCATGACAGCTGATGAATCATGGATTGTCATACATTGGCTCAAGCAACTGCATTTTTGATTCGCCATATAGTCCTGACTTGTCAGCGAATAACTTCTTCGTATTCCTGTACGTAAAATATAAAATGAGATGTCGACGTTTTTCGACACCTCAAGAAATGGTTGATGCGTTCAGAATGCATATTTGGGAGATAACTCAATCATCTTTACATAAGATATTTTGAAATGAAATTGAAAAAATTCGAGTAGCCAATTTATTGAAGATATGTGTTGATGAAGATTTGATAATGAGAATAATCTGATGAGGACCCCTAATTAGTTTACAGTAAATAAAAATGTATTGCCAACCTGCATATCAACATTCATTATAGCGAAAGTCAACTCTCAAAATATCTCAAATCCATGATTCCATACAGCAAACTATTGCCAACTTTATGTTAATATAGCCAAAATTTAGGGAACTTCCAGTGCGGAATGCCAGAAATAATAATTTCATCAATACTAAAAGCTACAGTTATCATATGCAAATCAGCCTTATCCAAATATCTCTCTGCATACGCTTCGAACGCAGAACTCTAACGACCCCAACTAAAGAGTATATCAACTTCGTTAACTCAAGTTTCAAAGCAAGTTTACTTTCATTTTAAAGGTCTTTCCATCTCATATCATCTCATCTATGTTGATGATGAATGCGGGCATCTGATGAAGCTTCAGTTGATGCTGCTCCAGCTCCCAAAGGCATGCCATACAAGTAGTCATATTTTTAGATGGGGTTAACATAAAATCAGTTTCATGTTTCGCTGCATGCATAAATCCGCTTCATGACTGCCTGGTGGCGTTCAGCAGCTTACTCTTATTATTATTTTTTTTTTTTTTTTTGTATACTGACAGCTTTACACCTGCATTAAATTTATGATATCTTTAAGTGTCTGAGGGCACGTGTGCGTGTATGTCAAGCAGTCCTTGTACTACACAGTACTATTGAGATTTATACTCACTTTGCGGGCATAAAAAGGTAAAAGAAAAAATTAAACTCAAAGTTCAAAAAGCATATGAGAGCAAACTGCATTTTGGGAATAGTTGAGCTTTGTAGGTCAAGGGTTTTGTTTTTTTGAGGTAAAACGACTACTAAACCCAAATTAACAAAAGGTAGGATATGTGAGATTTTGTAAATGGCAATTAGATTACTAAAGCCTAGTGAAGATATATGACAAAATTTGTAACTTTAGACTATTTGCAAGTTGACCCAAAGGTACTGCTTTGCTTATTTGGGAACACAAGAAGTATGGTAATTTGGAAAATAAACAAATATTCGTTAATTGATTTATATATACTGCAGAAATTGTAGCAGTAAAGTATTGTGTTTACAAGACAGAGGCAAAATGGCTGAATTTAGTGATAAAATTAAAATTGCGTATACGCAATGTAGGCAGTTATGGGCAATTGAAATGGGTCTACCATGAAATTTCGTCTCTTTTTAAGTAAAAGTGCTTACTTTTTTGGCAACAAATTTCTGAATTTAATATTCTGCTTTGAGAGATATATATAGCTCAAAACGAATTGCCTTTTTATTTCAAATTTACCTTACACTTCAGACAACATTTCCTTTGTAGCTATGCAGAAATTTCTATGTATACGTTAAGTGTAATTATAATTTTACAGAAATTGCGTATACGTACTGTATTCCATCAAGTTTTTGTATAAAATTGTCAATTACTACCGAATTTCAGCTAATACAGCTTAAAATATTCCCCCTGTACTTATAGTTAAGTTTGCACTGTACAATTTGACTTCAGCAGAAACTATGCACAGAGCTTGCTGAAGTTCATTTGGTTTTGGGCTTTGGAATCTTCTAGTATACTGAAATTGTTACTTAAAAGTCTTTTGAAATTTCTCCAAATCAACTTCTTTAAAGGCTCCAACTTCCTTGAGTTCAATTATTACGTATACGCATTGAATTCATTTATTAATTGACTCTTACTTGTCCTCAGAATAACTTCTTTAAAGACTCAAACTGTCTTAAGTTAAAATATTACGTATACGCATTGTAGTCATTTATTTTTTGACTCTTACTTCTTCTCAGAATAACTTTTTTAAAGGCTCAAACTTTCTTGAGTTCGAATATTACGTATACGCATTGTAGTCATTTATTTTTTGACTCTTACTTCTTCTCAGAATAACTTTTTTAAAGACTCAAACTGTCTTAAGTTCAAATATTACGTAAACGCATTGAAGTCATTTATTTTTTGACCCTTACTTTCCTTCAGAATAACTTCTTTAAAGGTTTAAACTGTCTTGAGTTGCAATCATTATTATTGGACTCTTTCTTTTCTCAAAAAAAACTCTAAGACTCGAACTGTTTCTGTTAAAATATTACGTCTACTACTCTTATTCTTGCTGCACTTATATAATATATAAAATTCCCTTAATATCTAAAGAAATCATATAATTGATTGATGGGACTGTATAATCCAAAGGGTATTACGTATACGACATGAAGTCCACTTGTTTTAAATCAAGTTGCCATAACAACCAAATAGCGCTTAAACGTCTTTTAAAGTTCTGGGCGCAGAACTATGAAATTTCACTTTTCAAAAATCGCCGAAATGCAGTGAAATCCATTGGGTACCATATCCATATAGTACCATGTCCGCATTACTCACAATACATATATGTCACGCACTAGTAAACTAAGACTATATTACATGTAAGCAAAACCCAAATTACCTAAAAAAAAACGCAAGCAACTAGAAGGAACTAAGCCTAGCTACGCCAACGATCTGACCCAAACCATTTCAAGGAAGACTTATCTAACCACATGCTGAGAAAAACCCAAACCATTAGAAGAAAACAATCACCAAGATCGACTACCTGAAACCAAGAGTGAAGTCGCTGAGGATATTAAAAAAGGTATATTTAAGGCCTCAACTTCATACAAGGAATCAGTTTACATTTGCTAATCGAGGAAACAACATCCCTTACACATTATGTGAAGATCTGCTGCTCAAGCAGTCAATAATTGTTACTCATAAAATTAATGCATAAATAATTTTCTTCATTAAAAATGTAATACGCAGATTGTTCTAATATTTTGTATGATTCTCAAATTTACACTTACACATCTTCCAAAATATGCACTTTTTGTCATAAACGAAATTCACTGAAGACACAAACAACAACTGCAATTTTACAAAAAATTACGTATACGCCATGTTGTACATTTTTGCTTTTTTTTATCAAATTTTGTTCACTTCGGAAGCACAATTGCATAAATCGTATCTCTATTTAGTTTAAAATTCAAAAATTTAAGCATGCAACTATAAAAGTCATTCAACAAATTTCATTTTTAAAGGAATTATACGCATCAGCTGGTCAAGTCCAACTGCATCCCATCATATAACAAAAGCTGTCAACTTTTTCAAGATATTCTCCCCATTTTTTTTGTCATATAGAAAATGTCAGCTCTGCCGTTTCCAACTGCCCGTTTTCTCTAAATGTATTTCATATTTAAAAGGTGCTGCACAGTTACCAAGCCAACAACTTGTTACGCTTTTCAAGCAAGGCAACAAGTAAATGGAAAATATATATATATATGTATGTATCTTTGTATCTTAAGGAACAGCCAATGGAACTTTGTTCTGGGCATAACCTAACTGTGCGCTGTTCATACAAAATGCCGAACAAGGTCGAAAGTAACTGCAACTCACGTAACTTAATAAAAGATTAGTAATTTTAATAAAAGCCGGTCTTCCAACGCACTGCCAGACACAATCGTAGCCGCTGTCGCCATTGGCGTCGCAATCGGAGCACGTGACATAGAGTAGATGGAACGACTGTGGACTCTCAAGCCAACAGGTCGTCTGTGCGTCATTGTTGTTAAACATTTTCAAGGACTTTTTCTATTGGGGAGTAGGTACTAAGTGCTTGACGCAAGCAATCATATTAAGCTATGCCAACGGGCAGGCAAACGATGCATATTTTTTTATAAAATATTTAAAACGACTGGCAGAAAATAATAGTAATAATGCAGACCTAAAAAAGTTGAAGAAAATGTTGCTGATGGCAGCAAAGAAATTAAATTCAAAAATGGAAAATTGTATCGCATATAAGCAGCATTCGTGCAAATACAAACAAATGCGGTGTTAATACCCTGAACAAAATGGAAAGTAAGTGGTATTTTCGGTTCCGTTTGCGTTATGCAAATAAAGTACGTTTATATCTTTAAGATACAATTTGTCCGTAAAGTAAGTATAGCTTTTTGTGTCAACAATAGCGCAAAAGTATTCTTTCAATAAATAAATAATAATTTATTAAAATCCAAGGAAATTCTGACGCTTTCCAAAACAATTTCAATTAAATTTTTAATCTACCTATAATTTTATATTTCCTTTAAGATACATAATAACTTTTTACGCGTTACTTTTCGTAATTTTTAAAAGAGTTACTTAATTTTTATACATTTTTTAAAGTAATTTAAATAGATTCTGTTCAAAAACAATTTTTAATATTCGCTCTTCGGCTTTAAAATTTGGATCGAATCATTTGATCTTATTCTTGTAGACTTTGCCTTAGAAAATTAGGTTCTCTAAATCCTCATAGAGAAGGTACTTTTGCACAACGTTTTACTCGGTTTCATTGACTCTAATACACTCCTTACTTCGTCCCTTTCTCTATCTTAACTGAAATTCGCCAAATCGAGCATCTTAGATCGCGTCAAGCAAGGGACTTTGAAGGCGCTAACCAGAAGGTAGCTTAACTTAAGCTTCTTTAAATTACGCAAAAACTACCTAAAACGTGGAGGGCTCAACTTCTTACAACTTGGAAAAGTCATTTCCGGGAGCATGTCAGTTATCAAGCACATTGTCGTTGGTCAGTCAAGTTTATTCGTTTATTTTGAGTTCGAATCCTACTTAAACGCAGAACGTTCCACAGCAGCAATCTTCTTACATAAGCTCACAGCTGGAAAAAGTATTGACAAATAACACAGATAACCTACCTACCCCATTTTCTGCTTCACCCGATATACAAAAGTTTGTTTTTGCCGTTTTCCGCACTTTTTTTTATTGTATTTATTTTTAAAATACAAAATTTTGTTGTTACGTAATCCTATGCGTTTTTCGGGCAAAAATTAAAAAGTTCTGACATGTAATTCTAAAGTGTCAGCAAATTGTCGATAACCTCATTTTGCTCATCTAATAGGTCCATTAGTTGTACGAAGCTCTGATTTCCATCTCTCATATTTCCGTCAACGAAGTTTTGCTCGAGTTCCACAGATTTATCGGTAACTTGCAAGCGCAATAGGTTTAGCTTTTCTATTTGCTGCAGCTTTAGGTTCTTCTGATTTTGGCTATATTTGTAGCTCAGGTAAAAGAATAAAACTACAATTAAGTTGATAATAACACTCCAAGATAGATTGCCGATATACTGCGTTATAAACGAAATACAACAAGTCCCCGGTTCAGCTGGTTTTCTTTGGAAAAAGTTTGGACGAGGACGAAGCAGCCCTTTGAGGAATTCCATTGTTATTTTTCTTCGTACACTGGAGACTTTTTGCAAATAAAAAAAAATTATTTTAATTTAATATAAATTTTAAATTTTTGTGTATAAAACTTACGACTTTCAGCAAAAAAATTTATTTTGGTAATGACAAATTTGACTGCCTAGTCAAGGCCTACTAAGCATACGAAAAACTACAGTTTGGTTACTTTAATTGGGACAAAAGTTGAGTTTATATATAATATGATGCAGCTTCAAAGAAACACGATTTTCGAAAAAACTTGCACTAATTTAAATAAATATTACGCAAAACTTGTTTGGTCAGAAATGCGGAAACATGCCATATAGTATGATATGAAGTGTTTCACATCTTTAAGGAAAATATTTCAAAGATATTTCTATAGAAAATGAATTTTTAAAGAAGAATATATTAAGAGAATGCGATAGTCGCGTCGAAAGCGTTGAAACCTAGATTGCTGTTCTCTTCAACAGCTAAAAAGATATCTTGATGCTCTCTTTTTGAAGCTATGACAGCAGAGTGAAAGAGGATACATTTCGTGCAGAGTTCTTGTTTCACACGGCGTACCGTCTTCCCAACTTTACTAACAATAATCAACAACTTCACTTACTTTTCGCTTGAGCAGTGTTTGTGTTCTGATCTTTTAGAAAATTAAACATATTCAACATGGCGCCAATTGTTGGAGTTTATGCAGTTTACTTATCTTAAGTAGTACCTAAATATTATTTGCCTTACACTTTGGGCTCCTGCTTTCTTTCGTAAGAAGATCAACGCTTAAACGATGGGGAAGTTTGACGAAGGCTGGCACCTAAGCGGAACAGAAGTAATAAAATAAAACTAATACATTCACTTGTCACAAGTTGTAGAATCGATAACAATAAAAAATCGATAGACATCACTTACATTATTGTATTAAAAAGCTATTACTTACACAATAAATGCCAAAAGTTAGTCGTTGCTGCAATTCGTTAAGAGTTATCAATTTTCAAAAGTCAATGTGTGGGCGAGCAACAGTTGGTAAATTTCAACTTTAAAATACTCTTGATTGGTAAAATGTTTGGGTATTGTGCTGGAAGCAATTTACGAGACTGTTCCAGGTTTGGGGGAGAAAATTTCATAACTTTTTTTTTCAACCTCCAACAAGTGCCTTTTACTGGGGCTGGTAAAAGCCGCCTCTTAAGACGGAAAATCTAAGGCAGTGATACGGACTCTTCCTGAATAAAGCTGTCTAAGTTTCTTTAACAAACCAAATCTTAAGTGGAAAATCCCAGGCAGATACGGACTCTTTCTGAATAAAGCTGTCTAAGTTTCATAAATAAACCAAATATAAAGTGGAAATCCCAGGCAGATACGGATTCTTCCTTAATAAAGCTGTCTAAGTTTCATAAATAAAACAATTATAAAGTGGAAAATCCCAGGCAGATACGGATTCTTGCTGAATAAAGCTGTCTAAGTTTCTTTAACAAACCTAATCTGAAGTGAAAAATCTAAGGCAGCGATATGGACTCTCGCTGATAAAATCTGTCTAAGTTTCAAAAAAAAAACCAAATCTTAAGTGGAAAATCCCAGGCAGATACGGACTCTTCCTGAATAAAGCTGTCTAAGTTTCATAAATAAACCAAATCTAAAGTGGAAAATCCCAGGCAGATACGGACTCTTCCTGAATAAAGCTGCCTAAGTTTCTTTAAAAAACCTAATCTAAAGTGGAAATTCAAGACAACGCCCAAACTCAATAAGTACATGAAGTCTAATAACTTTAAGAACTTTCAATATATTGTATTTCATCTATTTTTTTCAACTTTTTTGAGCTATTTCCCAAAAACAACATCGATTATAATGATGTAGCTGCCATTTCAGCTCAAATGTTGTCTTTCAGCTCTTCTATGGACTTACGCTTGTTGACAAGAACTTTACTCTTCAAAAATCCCAACAAAAAGAAATCTGATTGATGTCAACTCCGGGAATCTTGGCGTGCAATCAATATGACCGTTTTTGTACACAACACACCTCGGAAATTTGCGACGATAGTCGATGGTTGCAGTTGCTGTGTGGCATGTAGCGCCATCTTTCTGGAACCATACAGGCCTTTTCACGCTTTTGGGGTAACACAAAGTGCGCCAGTGTGATAGTCTCGCCCAATCTGAAGAAGACCAAAGACAAAGGCAGACACCAGACCAAGAAGACTGTTTGCTTCTTCTGATCGTGCAAAGGTGTTTCGTGGATAATATCTGCGTTATTGGTGCGGCAATTCTGTTTATAGACGACGCCAGAGCGTGTGAAATGAACCTAATCTGTCAAACAAAATTTCTGCCAAAAATTCGACTTAAGGTCTTCGATTCGAATGAATTTTTTCGTGTAAGTCAAGCGACATGGCTTGTCTGTTTACAATAATTTTTGAACTAAATGTAAAGTCTCAACTTCTGCTTTCTAAAATTGTTCCTCAGCGGTTTTTAAATATACCAATTGGAACATCTATATATAGCGTAAGGACTACATACAAATAGGAATCATGGGCTTAATCAAGTTCTTATATAGCAAATTTCTAAAATTTCATTGCAAACAGAGCATTTGTAAGTCGAGACTTTCGAAATCCCCAACATCTTAGTTGTTCGCCTAATGAAGCAGCTTTAACAGCAATCGACCAAGACGCTGGTCATGGCTATGACTATAATGGTGTTGGTGATGTCTTCTTCCAACTACATTACGCCATTTTGTCGCCTAAGTTGCCTCCCTTGTGGCGCTTACTTTTTTCTTTTTTTTTAACAATTTAATGTTGTCCTCGCTCTGTATACATATATATATTTTTTGTTGTTATTTGCAGCTGCTTCTGTCCTTTTTTTGCTTGCGCATTTTGAATGAGTTTGTCTCAAAGTTAAATTGCTTAATGTTTATGTAAATATCTACTTATGCAGTTGTCCCCTTCCCGCTGTGCAAAACGTTCCTTTTACGGCAAACTCTTGTTTTTGGTTGTCTTCATCCACAATACCTAGATCTTATTTTTTTATGAATTTTTACTTTTCTAAGCGCAGAAGGGTTTGCTGCCAAATGTAAAATGCAGTTGAAAATGTTGCTGGTGGGTTGAGAGACCACAGAATGCATGAATAGTACTGTGGTCAGTAATTGTTATGAAGATTGTGTGCTTCTTACAACTACAAAGCAATTTTCTATTTCTAGGTAGAAAAATATTTTTCATAAACTTTTCAAACACAAGGGAAATAAGATTACATACAAGATTTTTAACTTTGCGACAACGACATAGAACTTTTGTTTTTTAAGCAGACTAGAGGTCTCCATCTGCTTCAAGCGAGGGTAGTTTCAGAAATAGCCAACATATGATCATTACTACAACACGAGGAATGGAATATACATATCATTTTTTTTGGTGTATTTATCTGTATTTCGATTGGGTTCCGCAGAATGCAAAGTTGATATTTTGCACTAAAAAAGCTTTGCTGGCAGTTTAGTGATGGGTTGATGCAGTTTTCTTTGAGCGTGGACACTAATAAAGAGAAAAAACCCAATATTTTATAATTTTTCTTCGATAAGGAAGGTGGCTGAAACTGCGAATAGCGTTTATCATCTTGATACTGTAACAGCCAATCATGCGCATTTTTGGTTTCGTCGATTCCACTCCGGTAATTGCGATGTCAAAGATGCATCATGCCATGGTCGAAAATATGCATATTGGAAATGGGCATGGATGTCGAGTCCGACCCTCTAAAAGAGCTAAAGATTGCACAAAAATGCATTTGAATAAGGCTGAATGCAAAAAGAAGCTCGATGTATGAATGCAACACGAGTTAACGCAAAAAACCACATGGACAAAATTTCCAACAGCGAATCGCTACTGATTTGCAGCAAAACCGATCCATTTCCGAAGCGATTGGTGACTGGAGAGAAAAGTGGATTACTTACGATAACGTCACGTGAAAACGCTCGTGGCCGAATTACGGTGAGCCGGCTGAAACGTTGGCCAAGCCAGTATTGAAGGCCAGGAAAGTTTTGCTGTGTCTCTCTGGTGGAATTGCTGACACACAGCAACACTCCTAACTCGGAACAGTACTGTCAACAATTGGACTTTCCGAAGGAAGCAGTCGCCCAGAAGCAGTCAGCTTTGGCCAACGACAAGTTGAAAAATCTAACTATTTCACTTTTGGAATTTACATAATTGAAGAAAATCCTGCAAAAATCCCCAAAATACTAAAGGCATTGTTTAACAATGAAAAAATTACTGCACCACCCTGGCAGGATTTTGTTAACTACGGAAAATATTTTTGGTGCAGTCAGGCTATACCTCTCCTCACAAAAAAATACTTCAAATACAATATATTTTTAAAGAGACTTATTTTAAAAAAAAAAATTCATTTCGAATAAACCATAACTCAACCCATAACTCAGACTCAAAAAAAGTATAACTTCTGTAGCTGTACTTGAAATTCTTTCAATTACGCAAAAACTACCTAAAACGTGGAGCACCTGAGGGCTCAACTTCCTACAGTAGCTTACGCCTGCAAAAGACACTTCCGGGAGTTATCAAGCAAATTGTCGTTGGTTTTCAAGTTTATTCCTATATTTAGAGTTCGAATTCTACTTAAACGTAGAGCGTTCCACAGCAGCAATCTTCTTACATAAGCTCACAGCTGGAAAAGTATTGACAAATAACACAGATAACCTACCTACCCCATTTTCTGCTTCACCCGATACACAAAAGCTTGTTTTTGCCGTTTTCCGCACTTTTTTTTATTGTATTTATTTTCAAAATACAAAATTTTGTTGTTACGTAATCCTATGCGTTTTTCGGGCAAAAATTAAAAAGTTCTGACATGTAATTCTAAAGTGTCAGCAAATTGTCGATAACCTCATCTTGCTCATCTAATAGGTCCATTAGTTGTACGAAGCTCTGATTTCCATCTCTCATATTTCCGTCAACGAAGTTTTGCTCGAGTTCCACAGATTTATCGGTAACTTGCAAGCGCAATAGGTTTAGCTTTTCTATTTCCTGCAGCTTTAGGTTCTTCCGATTTTGGTGATATTTGTAGATCAGGCAACAGGATAAAACTACAATTAAGTTGATAATAACACTCCAAGATAGATTGCCGATATACTGTTTTATAATAGAAATAGAACAACTCCCCGGTTCACCTGGATTTCTTCGAAAAAAGTTTGGACGAAGCAGTCCTTTGAGGCATTCCATTGTTATTTTTCTTCGTACACTGGAGACTTTTTGCAAAAAAAAATATTATTTTAATTTAATATAAATTTTAAATTTTTATGTATAAAACTTACGACTTTCAGCAAAAAACTCTATAGTATTAATGACAAATTTGACTGCCTAGTCAAGGCATACTAAGCATATGAAAATTTACAGTTTGGTTACCTTAATTGGGACAAAATTTGAGTTTATATATAATATAATGAAGCTTCAAAGATACACGATTTTTGAAAAAAACTTGCACTAATTTAAATAAATATTACGCAAAACTTGTTTGGTCAGAAATGCGGAAACATGCCATATAGTATGATATGAAGTGTACCACATCTTTAAGATAAATATTTCAAAGATCTTTCTATAGATAATGAATTTTTAAAGAATATATTAAGGGAATGCGGTAGTCGCGTCAAAAGGGTAGATAGATTCCTGTTATCTGCAAACAGCTATAAAGATATCTTGAGCTATGACAGTATTACCATATGGATATCTACGCACAGTTTCCCAATTTGCTTGCAAAATACCCGAATAAAAAGCTGTTAACAATAAACACTACAGATGACCCACCCTATATGCAGCTTTATACGATTTTCAAAAGCTATTTTTCTCTGTTGCCTTAATGCTTTATAAAATTGCTTTTATTATATTCCATTTTTAAAAACATAATTTTGTTGTTAAAGAAACCTGATGATCACGAAGTGCGCCAAGGTCTACACTTGAAAACATTTTATATAAAAATGTGCATCTTCGGCTTCTCTACAAGTCGTTATGCAGCTTTTCCTGCTCTGCTAACAGCCACTTTACTTCAATTAAGTTTTGACAACCATGTGGAATCCATCCTTCCTCTAGGAATTGCTGCGCTTCATGTAAGTTAGCTTCAACTTGGTAACGTAGCTCAAAAATCTTCCTAACCTTTTCCTGACGCTTCAGCAGCTGCCTCTGATACATGCGAAACAGACTTGCAATGGGACCAGATAAAGCGATTGTAGCGCCGGAGACTACAAGGCTGTATGGTATCAAGTCGCCCAGCTTCATTAACAAATCCCGGTTTGTTTCCGGTTCTGGTTTTTTAGTTATAAAGAGATCTTTGAAGTACTCCATTGTTGATATTATATATTTTAGACTTCTTGAACTAAATATTATATATGACTTTGATGACAAATTTGACTGCGTAGTCAAGGCAAACTAAGCATACGACAATTTACAACTTGAGTTCTTTAATTGGCATAAGAATTAGTTTCTATATAATATTGGGAGACTTAACAGATACAAGTTATTAGTACAAACCTGCAATTATTTGAGAACATATGAAGCAAGACTTGATAGGGTAGCAATGCAGAAATACCCTACAGTAATCTACAACTTTTACGAAAATTATGCCCAGGCAATGAAATTTCTTTTGAAAGAAAAAGTTTATACCGAAAGCCAACTTGACAAAACAGACTCAGAATACTAGACATATAAAAATGTGATCAACTGAGTTTGATTCAGTTAGAAAATATAAAAGCATTTCTTGCTACTTCTCAACATATAGTTGATGTTTGGTTAAAACTTAGGAGACTAGTAAATTTTAAATATAATTTTTTTCTCCAAAAATGTGCGCCTTTTCTCTGGAATAAACTTAAATACAAAATTTATTTTGATGCAAATGAAAGATCATAAAGATCGTAAGTTAGGATTGGTGGTTAGGATTGGTGCGGATTGGTTCTTAGCGTAAGGTGCTTTGGTAAAAAAAGTTAGGTTTCAAAATACTCTAAAATCTTTTTTTACACGATTTGGAAAGAACAAGGTTCGTCAAAAAGAAATCTTAACTTTTTTTAAACTTTTTTCTTTTTGATTGAACACGGATTCCAAAAAAAAAAAATTATTTTTACATGATTTTCTGCCAGGTATCATTCAAATAGCAGATATCATCCAAATACCCTATATTTATCAGCTTGTGGATGATGCACGGGGATTGACGGCTTATCTGTTTAAAGATTGGTTTTGTTCCCGAAATCCAGAAATATATGACACAAAAGAGTTTAGAGTTCAGAATACTTTTGCTAGTCGATAATGCACCTAGCCACCCAGTGCTGATAGCTGAATATACGAATATTCAATCGCAGTTTTTTCCGCCTAATACCACACGCTTCTCTGATTCAGCTACTTGATCGGAGTACGTAGTACATTTACATGAAACAAACGTTAAGATATTTATCTATTTTTTAGATTCAAAGAAAGCAAAAGGTTTGAATTTTATGGAAGCATGGAAATTGGATTTTATGATTCAAATCTTTGTTTTGCCATCCAACAGTTGCAGCAATGCTCCTTGGAAAAACATTTTACCATCTTTCATTCAAGATGAAGTGGTGCAAAAATCAGAATATATGGATGGCGATATGCAAACCTTAATGCAAGAAGGTCCTATTGATGATGATGACTGAATTAAAATTAGGGCAATTAATGAGAATAAAGATATAGATATCCAAGTAGATGAGGGTGCAGTTCAGCTTTTAGAGGCTAATTTAATTCGTGAGTGCTTGAAATTCGCTACAAGTTTGGAACAACATTTTCTTGCTCATTCATTGAACATTTGCTGACATTGAGGGAGTGTTACAATTCCAACGTAAACTTAACTGAAGAATCCGAAAAACCAACTTCTTATGACACATTTTAGAACGAAAAAAAACCTATAGAGATCACTAATGAAGATAATTCTGCTTTCGAAGAAAATCCCACAGTTGTTTAGACATATCTTCTGACGATAGTTCCATATTTTATAATGTAATGCCTACACCCTTCAGCACTGCGACACCCATGGGTCTATTGTGCCACCTTTCTACTCGTTCAGGTTTAATGTTCTCAGAAACTGAGTCAGAAGAGTTTGCGAGACATACAACAGGTACTTCTCACTGAGAATATGGTTGCCTAGCGCGCCATGCTCTCCTTCGGGCCAGGTCTGGGCAGTTAATGATTAAGTGTTCCATTGATTCGATATTCTCCTCACAAAATCTATTTAAGGCAATAATCTCTTGCTTCATCAGTGCACATAAATCTTTTTGCGTGTCAGAGACCCTCTAGATTTAGATAGGTTAGCTTAGGCTAAGCCGGCAGACCCCAGAGAAGGTAGAGAACACACATAGATCAGTGTGATTCTTAGTGGAAACAGCGTTTGTCGACCGTGAGTCGTGGTCAGGGATGCGTTAATCGTGCAATATAAAAAGGCCGTCTCTGGGGTGGACTTCGAGCTGCGAGCCTCCCATTGGTCTTCCTAGAAGTTTAGCTCTCGAGATACACAGGGCAGGGCAGGGCAGTTGCATAAATGATGTTCTAGGGGTTCTTTGACTGCTGGCACTTTCTGAATACATCGTCGTCGGTGATGACCAACCTTTTGGCATGAACTGTGGTCAGACAATGACCCGTTAATAAGCCCAGCAAAATCCTGTAGACTTTTCAGGGAAGTCGTGTAATTTTTTACACGATTTTGATTGAAACGGTTTTCTCAGCAACGTAAACATAGAGAAAAGATTTTACTGTAAACAATTTCTAACTTAATAGGATTCATTGTATGAGCAAGTCGCTATACTAAATAAATTTCAATAGATAAAGTAAACAATTTCCGATATAAGCAAAATGATGCATTTCTTAGTCACGTTTAGTACATATTGAAATACGTGCTTCAATACAACTGAAATTTATAGGTATTTAGGCATTTAGAAAGGTTTGCTCAGGCAGTCGTATTTACATTTTAAATCGTAATGCATTTGCTTCTTCAATTCCTTTTGCAGCCAGCTGTAATCGAGATTTTGAAAAAATAGGTAATTCCCCATTTTCCTGCACAGAAAAAAGCTGCAACTTTTTTACCTTTACTTCACTTACTACTTAAAAAACTTTACCAACTTTTTGAAAGCACACACAACAATCCTTTTACATTCGACAATATCAAAGGCAATTAGTAAATGAACTTAATATCCTTGCAAGTTGCCAAACAAAAGCATATCCACAGTAAATTAAATCGGATTTCAAGTACTTATGTACTCATATTATTACAAACTATATATTATTCTGCAGCCCACGTTACCGTGCTGTGGGCGTTGAAAAAAAAGAAATCACATAATAAATACGCTTACAACCTACACAACTTGGGACTAGCAAAACATATATGTGAATTTGCGACAGGTTGTCTCATAGCAGGTAGTGTGTAGGTCTTGGAATTTGCAGCATCTTTGGCACGGCAAATTGATATATTTTCAATCATAAAAATCACCCCGAGCAGTTTCAGTTCATAGCTGATGGAAAATGTCAGGGCTTAAGAGCAAAGGCGCATTGATGAATGCTATAGATGCCACCACCAACGTTGATGGGTCGGTTTGGTTGGGGCCTGTGGCTCTTGATGGCGCGGCAAGAAAATGTGCAAATAGTTGTGCAGCTTTGCTGCCGAACATAATACAAAATTTCTTTCAATCAATCATAAAGTATATCCCGTCCAGGAGACACACTTTGTCGTCGTTTGGCTGCTGACAGTGACAGCAATCAAAATTATGAAGAGACTGTCAAAGACATAACATAATAACAATATCAAGGAGTTATTACTTGAGGGGGTTTTATTTTTTAACCCTTAGCAAAGTGCTATGGTCAAGGTTATTATTGATTTGTGGGAGCATAGAAAACGCTTCTCCTTCCTTGGCTTCGTGAGTTTTGCTAGTTGCTTTCCCCAACGTTGTTTCTACACTACAACGCACGACCTTCAATTTTTCCCAGACGGGTTTATCTGACTTACGCCGAACAAACCCTGCTCTTATCTTCAGTGGTTAAGAAGTATAAGCGACCTCCCAGCGGGAGTACACATTGTGCTTACTTGTACTGCACCTTTTTGCGTTTCCCTTTAATTCACAACAATTGAAAAATAATTATGGGTGCGTGCCACTCTTTTCTCCTGCGGCGACAATAAGCTACTAACCCCATAACCAATTGCATACACTTTTCAAGGTATTAAGATTTATGCCTCAGGCTGGAAAACTTAACTGCAGCTGAGAAACTCTTGTTGAAAGATTCTCTTCCGCACACTACGCGGGAGCATTAAGCTTTGCCATTTATTTTCCCAAAGTTTGGTAAAAATGTTTTCAGTTATTTCTTCAAAAATAAAATTAATTACTTAAGTATCATGACTTTTTTACGAAGAAAAGAAATCGTCATCGCTTCAAAGTCAGAACATGGTGGCACACTAATAGAGATATAATAGCACTTCGAAGAGAACAGGGATCTACAGTTTATAGTCGAGACGAAACAGCGGTATCTTGAATGAATAGAGATTTCCCTAGGTAAATAGCGTATAATTATTTGCTAATTATGTCAGTGCCTTGGGGCCTCATAGCTTAGTGGGTAATACACTTGCCTTCTAAACGTGGGGTCGTGGGTTCGAATCTTACTCATGCCAGGAGGCATGACCACTCCAACATCCCTCTTAAAAATTGATTCTCTACTTAATAGAAAGCTTTTCTCCATTTGCACAATGCCTTTCAACAATTTCCGGCAACCCCCCTTGCCCCACTCTTCACCCCCCCACGCTAAATGGAGGGTAATGGGAAACTGCAGATAGCGATAGCTGGCATCCACAAGGCAGTAGACGGATCGGCAGACCCAAGGCGACCTGCATAAGATCCATCCTCCAAGAACTGACTCAAGCAACACGTAAAACTATTTGCTAGCTATGAAAGTGCTAGGCAGTGCTGCAGGGTGAAATCGAAGCATCGCCTTACGGATTTAGAGGCAAGCGGAGGAAACATAATCGCTTGTTAGAAAAAAACTACTATAAACTCGCGGATTTGTATGATTCTACGTAGCCATAACTTGATTGAACGGACTGTGTTGACTCAGACAGAGAAAGGGTCTGCTCGGCTACATAACTTTACTCGCAGGAACATCCCGCGCCACTCGTTTTCGCAAAGGATTATGATTTCTTTCAAGAATTCCCAAATTCTTAAAAAAAAAATGCATTTTTTTTTAGGAAATTTCAATTCCTTCGGGTTTATTCTTTATATTATGTTGGCCACAAGATAATACTGAGTTTATTCTAAAAGGTGTAAACTATATCAAAAAAGCTGTTACAAAGCATTACTCATTTTTCCCCATTGTTTTTGTTTTGTTTTTTACATAGTTTTACGCATCTTCTCCCGATTTTTTTGAAGTTAATTTATAATTATGTATCGATTTCTTTACCATTTTAAGATGGCATGCTTGTGAGATGCAGAATAAATAGCTTTCTTCTAAATTTTGATGCAAATTAAAATTAGTTAACAATAGTTGTGTATTTATAGTATTTCTAGAAAAAAAAAAAATATCACGTCGTCATCTAACCGCGCTCAGGCCTTCCAATTTGCCAGCAACTTTGCAGCGCACTCCACATTGCCGCGATAAATGCTCAAGGCGCATACATTGCGTTCCCAGTTGCAAAATCCCATCTGAGTTAGTTGCAACAATTCGGCAGAGTAGTGTTGATCAAAGTCAGCATCTACGGTAAGATTCAGAACATCATTGACTTTAACCACTTTGGTGGACGAAGTGCTAGAGCGGCTAAATACAATTTTTGGTAAAACCGACTTGGTAATAGGCGTATGCACACCACCCAGCACATGTTGTATCTTTATTTCGACCGGCTTAATCTGTCCGGACTCGGTCAAGGCATTTGCAAAATCGCCCTTTCTCAACATGCGACGAACTTTAGCAATAATTGGTGCTACGTTGGATAGGTCGGTGTAGGGCTTAAGTTTGGATCTGAGTATCCAGGCATTTGGCAAAGGCAGATTGTTCATAAAGCCGCGTTGTGGCTTGCTTGCCAGTTCGGCTTCAACTCTCTCATAATGCCTAGCCACATTATTGGCCATCAAGTTTGCAACAAATTGTGAGTAGTTTTCCAAACTTTTCATGCCGCCTGGAGTAGCTTCTGCGCGTGCAACCAATCTGTCGCGTTTCTTCAACCGCTCAATATGAACACGATTCCATCTACGTTTTGGTGCCAAAGGATTCACCACAGGCTGGCGTTGACGCAACAAAACACGCACAATGACATTCGCAGTAATACCAATTTCATCGATATTACCCACATCGGAGAGCAGCTTGCCGCCAAAAATAAGCAAAACATGCTCCACCAACTGCTGTAGACGCGCAGCAACCAACAGACGTAGATTAGCGATCTTTTCGTCATGGCGTAAGCTTACAATGAACAAGTCCTCCACGGTCTTAATTGATATGTCTACCTTGGTTGCCATTGCTTATTTCCTAGAAAGGAACAATATTAGTACCATCTTTACTGGACTACGTAACTCGAGTGCATAGCTTTCTATTTAAGGTTTTCTTAAATACCCCAATCATAAATTTTGGTTGCAGTCCCCTTTTTCTTTTTCAATGATTATACCGAGGGTTATAGATCCCACTGTACTCTTCACATAACGTGTTAGATACGAAACAGTACAATTTTTCGCCAAATTAACGTAAATATTGCAAAATCTTGACGACTGACCGTCAGCCCGAGTTTTTGAAATGATATGTCAGAACAGCTAGTTGAAGTTTGGGCAAAATTATTCCGAAATAGTATATGTCTAAAATGCTAGGTGTACTATATAAGCAAAATCTTTGCATTATATTCTATGAATTGTATTATATTTAAAATGATTCCGAAAAACTATATGCCTGCAAAGCTAGGGGTGTTATCGGTGAAGCAGCGTATACAACAACTAAGGGGTATGGCCCCAAAATTAGCAATAACAAAGCAAATATTTTTAAAACTAAAAACGCAATTTGCACAACTACATGCAAGCTTAGTAATCTTTATTTATTACAAATAGTGCCTGCCGTATCAGCATGATACCATTAAATCATGAAGATAAACAACGTAAGACCTATAGTCAGCATGAAGATTCGAAGCGAACAGAGACCTACAGTGCTAGGCAAATACAATAGTGCTGCAGTATGAAATCGAACACAAGCGACCTACCGATTTAGGCGCTCTCACTACGCTACCAAGACGGACTCTATATCCTCTACACTTTTAGTAAATTCGTAAGAAGATTTATAAGTTTTCCATCTTCTGTCTAGGTACATTCAGTATCTAGTATTACATAGCTCACAGAACACGACAGAGACAAAAGATATTGCGGAAACAAATTTGTCGCATATAATAATACAATCTCCCACTTATCAGAAGTTGCAAAAAATCTTCCAACCATTTAGCCAACTAACAAAAAGTATCCGTACGGGAAATCCCTACTAAAACTCCCACAGCATTCTTCACTTAGCTTCCCTTACCTATCCACACATTACCAAAGCCAAAATTGTCGAAGCCAATAGTAACTAGCTCTACCTTATCTAAATCAATGAAAATCTCTAACTTATCAGAATTCGCAAAAAATGTACCAACTAATGAAGAGTATCCGAACGGAATGTTCCTACTAAAACTACCACAGCGTTCTTCGCTTAACTTCCCTTATCTATCCACACATTATCAAAGCCAAAATTGTCTAAGCCAATACTAACTAGCTCTACCTTATCTAAATCAATGAAAATCTCTAAGTTATCGGAATTCGCCCAAAAATTTTACCAACTAATGAACAGTATCCGAACGGGAAATTCCTACTCAAACTCGCACATCATTCTTCACTTAGCTTCCTTTACCTATCCACACATTACCAAAGCCAAAATTGTCTAAGCCAATACTAACTAGCTCTACCTTATCTAAATCAATGAAAATCTCTAACTTATCAGAATTCGCAAAAAACTTTACCAACTAATGAAGAGTATCCGAGAAATCCCTACCAAAAGTCCCACAGGAAATCCCTACTAAAATCCTGAAATCCCACAGCATTCTTCACTTAACTTCCCTAAATTAATCCAACCTCTTATTAATCCAAACTTATCTAAGCCAATAATAACTGGCGCTACCTTAACTAAGTGAATAATGTTTAAGTCCATCGCAAGTCGGAAGTGCGATTTCGATTCTGAGAATATCTTTAAAAAAAAAAAAAACTCTTTCAATTGCAGTAACCAACAACAACAACAACACCAGGGTACCACCTGCACAAGGCCAAAAACAACAAGCTGCTGATAAAAACCAAGTCAATAACCACCAATTGCACACACACACACACAAACCCAGCAAAGATTGACGCCAAGTGTATGCGGGTTAAGGGATTCCACAACTGCTGCAATAGGCTGCTGGCGCAAGGCCCTTGCCACATTCAATTAACTACAAACCAATTGATTTCAATCAAAAGGCCACAAACAATATAGACACGCCCAACTGCCGCCACCTCCCATAACACTAACGCCGCATCGACCACTTTATATGCGCTGCTCCTGCTGCACCTTTGGCAAAACCTCAACGCACACCCCCACGCCCCACCAAAGTGCTTAACTAATAAAAAACCAACGGGGCCACGGCCATATATATGCAGCAGCAGCAGCAGCATGGGTGCCAACACATCGAGCAGATCCGATGCGAGTCTGCTCAACGATGACGATGGTAAGTACCGTCTAGAGTGTTTGTCGTTTTTTTCTTTCAAATCCCAGCAGCCTGTGTTCAAAAAAAAAAAAACACAAAACAAGTTTGATTCCAATAGTTTGCTTTAAGCACACACTCGACATATATGCCATGACGTCTTAACTGAGGAGCCATATGGAACGTTTGGATGAGCTATGTTTGGCGCATATATTTGCCTATCTCGAGCTGCCCGATCAGCTGGCCATGCTGCAGGCCTATGAACCTTGCCGCTGGATCTTGGGCAGCATATGGCGTCGGCAGCTGCAAAAGATCGATTTGAATTTACTGCAACTCTCGCTCAGCGCACAGGATTTGGCATTTCTGCTGGACAATGCTAAGGCACGTCTACGCTTCCTAAGCTTAAGCTATATGAATGGCCATCAGTTTCAGGTGCTTGTAGCACGAAAGTTTGAACAATTGCAATTTCTACAAATAAATACATTGCCTCCGTTTGTGCTTTGTCCGCATAGGCAAGAACAGCTCCATCAAATGTACTCCGGATGCCAAGAAACAACAACAACTAGTAATCTTCCCGTGCAATGCTGTGCGTTTCAGTTAAGGTCCAGCATATGTGTTCGAGTGTGCAGCTTCAATAATAAATGAAATAAATAACTAAAGGCATAAATCTTGAGTCTCGTCTCTGGAACTGATCATGTCGGGAACTGAACTAGTTCGAGTATTTTTGAAAACAAGTTCACATTAAATTCAGAAGAAGGAAGAATGCCTATTCTTCAACTCAATTTACGAAATTATTAGGAATACGTAAAGTTAAAACAGAAACAGCTAATTTTGAAATAAATTTAATCTAGAACTGGTTCTTTTCTGCTTAACATTGTTGGAATTTGAGCCACCAAAGTCTCTGAGCCACATTTGTGACACAAATATTTTTTTCTTTCGCATTTCTAATGTTGCTTCAGATGACAGAAAATAAAAGACTTTATTTCATTAATCCGAAAGCGTTGAAAACGTCAGTTGGGTTTTTGAAGATATCGCCTCCTTAGCGTAGTGGTACCGCCACAGCTACCACATAAACTCCAAAGCAAAGCTACAGTAATTTGGTACACCGCCGTTCGGAGTCAGCCATAAGCTGTAGGTCCCCTAGGCCCATGCTGCGCCTTCTGAAATGACAGTGCCTTTAAATCCCGGAAATTCCCGGAACAAGTTGTGTCTAAAAACGTTGGCCGACTGGGATTTTTGAAAAGCAAAGCTTATGCCAACAAGCTGAAGACCATAAAAGAGTTAAAAGCCAACATTCTAGACATATAGGCATTCTGCTGGCGAGTTGCTTATGAATGTGATGAAAAACGCCAAAAAAAAAACCCCGTTTTTGTATTCGTTATAAATGGGGGTCGTTTGTTCGATGTTAGCTCAAACAAAACAAAACAAAAAAGGTGGCAAGGTGATCTTGATAATAAAAAAAATTTTTAAATCTATTGAAATTTCTTAGTCATTCGACGCGATTTAGTAGGCCTCGAAACAGTGCATACAAAGTTGGACTTCCCCAAATTATCTGACAAAACCAGTCGTCAGCGGGTCCCATCCCAAATTTCCATATATAAGACTCTCTTTCCTAATACCATATGTCTTTATACTGTATAAAATGTTAAACAAGGTTTTTTCCTTATATTTCTTGAAATATGGGCTCGCACAATTTTTTCTTTTTTTTCCCATCATTCAATATTTTAAAGAACTGATTTCTGAAACGAAAAACTCGTACGTGCGTCGTAAAAGGGCAAAGTTGCTCGCAATTCATGAGTAAAAAGCTGTTCACAATTAAAACAACAGATGACCCACCCTATTACGCGTCAGCCGCTATACAAAAGCTATTTATCTCTGTTACCTTCCTAAATGAGTTAATCAAGCTTGGTATCAACAGCCTTCAAAGTAGAAATTTTTGTCACATTAATTCAATACAACAAATTATTTGAAAAAAATCCATATTTTCCCCCAATTTACCCTATAAGAGCTACATGATATAGCCAAACGATTCTGATCAAATTTCACGCAATGATTGTGTAGACTACAATACTTTTTTAAAACGAATTTGGTAAAGTTGGAAAAAAAATCGACTATGTGATCTAGGCATCTCTCTTCTCCAGTCATGCTAATCATAGTCTACCTTAGGGGGGTTTCATTCAGTATCCTACAACTTTACATTTATGACTTGCACAAACTTATCCCCTATCTTTAGTCAACCTGATCATAGGTAAGTTTGTGGGGTTTCCTACTTTTCCTACTGTTTGCCACATTTTGGGCAGAAATTTATCCTTTATACTAACTATAAACCACTAGGTATTACCTTTTTTAGTTTCACCAGAGCGTATTGGTAGGAAAACTTTGGAATAGCTATTGTAACTTGCGATCAACGGTCTTATCTTAAGCAGCGAAATATCCGTAGATAGGCGCTATGTTTATATGTCACGATGCATTTGATGGGATCAATTTTAAGTTCGTCATCTGACGCAAGCAATGTAACATAAGCTTCAATCTAAAATTCTTTCTCTGAAAATACAACAGTTCTTAACAGATGAAGTCCGTTCTATAGTCTGCAATCTGCAGACAAGAAGGAAGTTTCCAACAATAACTCATTTGATAAATTGTATAAACTTTCTAAATCGAGCACCTATTTCAGGAACAAAAATGTAACGTGGTATATTGAAATTAGAAGCACGTCTTAAGTGTTTTTCCACTTATGTAAAGGATTAAAATAAAACTTTAGTTGAATTAGAATTAGATTAATGTGGAAGAGTGCTACTCAGATTCTTTGGAAACTGGTTCTTATATAGGAAACACTTAATCAGCATAACAAATTAAGGATACTAAGGATGTATACTTGAACTACTTGATTTATAATATTGCTACTTTTTCGAAAATTGCAGTTAATTTCGATCATTTTCAAATATTGCGTGCCATTGGCAAGGGCAGCTTTGGCAAGGTAAGTTCTACGCAGACAATACCACACTTTGTACTAACCATCGAATCCACGCCTAAAGGTATGCATTGTACAGAAACGTGATAGCGGCGTATTATATGCCATGAAGTATGTTAGCCGTTCGGCTTGTGAATCCCGTGGAGCGCTTGGTGGTGTTATCAAAGAGGTTGAATTGCTCGCTTCATTGGAGCATCCATTTCTTGTCAATTTATGGTTTTCGTTTCAAGGTAAGTCAGACACACGCACATAACTATACATATGTAAGACTGACACGACAGACATACCCTTACATGGCCAAAGACAAAGTACATATGCAAATGATGGTGGCGGTGGCGGTTACATCGGCTACCTGTAGCCGCTTTGCGTCAGTTGAAGGAATTGGCAATCAAAATGCAAATTAACCTCATGCATTTTAACATATTCTTAAAGCATCATCATCTATACGGCACACACACCCGTAGGTGTGTTACGGTTACCCACAGACCCGGACAATACAGTGGAACAGACGAACGCGACAGCTTATACTATATATAATATGAGAAACGCTTATTTTATCACAATTTACAGATGAGGAAGATTTATTCATGGTCTGTGACCTGTTGACAGGCGGTGATTTAAGATATCATTTACAAAACCGAGTAAGTCACTGCACATAAATCGCGTAAAAACTTTTTGCGACAACGTAAAAGGGTTTACTTTGCTTTGCTTATTTTTTCTCAACTTTTTTTTGTTTTTTAGGTGGAATTTTCGGAGCAAAGCGTGGCCTTATTAGTTTGCGAACTGGGTAGTGCATTGGAGTACTTGCAGAAACATCGTGTTGTCCATAGGGATATCAAGCCGGATAATATTTTATTGGATGATGCCGGTAAGTACTGTACGACTATAATTCTTTATGTTGTAAAAATTTATTGATTTTATACATGCGAAACTTTGCCGTACAGCTGCCAGCCAGCACTCAAGTAAATTTCTTATTTTCACTCGTAACTTTTTTCGGAAATGGTAGCTTGAGCAAACTCAACGACACGCACGAATTATTCATTTCCCAGCCTATTTGTAGGGAGTATCGGGTGTGTGCTTCCCCTTGACTGTGATTGAGTGGATGTGTGTGTGTGTTCGTGTGTGTTATTGCGGTCTAGCCAGGTGTTTAAGATTATACATTCATGCCCAGGTAAGCTCTTGATGTATTGACAATTTGTGCAAGTTATTGCTTTCAAATGTGGTTTCCTTAAGGCAATTACTTATGATGTAACTTTGATTGAGAGATAATCATCTACTTCAGAGTTGAATTCACTTTGATAAACAGTTTGCGAGAGTTTATTTCAAATGAACTTGCTTAGCATGCTTGTTCCAAAATCCTAGATGTATGCTTTATGCGAATAGTTTATTTCGATTTGAGGGTTTTCGGTAATAAATATCAAATTTAGGCATAAAAGTTTTTCAAATTTGTATATATAGGCAAAGGACTAGAGCACAAACATAAGCTTTCGAGTTTCTTATAAACTAGGAATACATTTTGAAAACTTTCATTTTCATCATCATCATCATCATCCTTGGCGCTACAGCTACAGTTAAGCTTTGGCCTTTCGAAAAATTTCTCTCCAATAGTCTCTATCCTTCGCCGCTTCTTCCCAATTTTCGACGTTTAGTTTCTGTAAATCTGCTTCAACTCCATTTATCCAACGTGATCGCGGTCGCCCAACTACTCTTCTTCCATCCGGTCGGTTAAAGCACGTCCTCTTAAGAATCGGGTTGCGTGTTCTCGCGACATGGCCAGCCCATCTTAGCCTTTGCGACTTGATATAGGCGGCCCCAAAATTCTTCGCAGGAATTTCCGTTCTGTTCTTTCCAGGAGATACACATCCGACTTTCTCAGAGTCCATGCCTCGCATCCGTATGTTAATATAGGACGGATCATTGTTTTATATAGTCGGATCTTAAGATTCCTGTTAATAAGACGCGACTTCAAGTGAGTTGAGAGCGAGATGAAAGTGGAGTTCGCAGCTTTAATTCTTTCTCTGATATCATTAAGACAGTCGTTAGTAGCATTAATGTATGACCCAAGATATTTAAAGTGATCAACAACTTCAAAGTTATAATCGTCAACGGTTATATTTTGTCCAAACCGCCTCACCCAGTGCGAATTTCCAGCTAAAAGGATTCATTTATTAACAATCCAGCCTCTTTTGCTTCCTTTTCTATTTTCACAAAAGCTTCTTTCATGGATACAACTGATCTACCGATTATATCTTTGTCATCTGCATATGCAAGAAGTTGCGATGAAGTCCCCCATATTGGTTCGGAGGTTCGAAGTCCAGCGTTTCTTACTATTTGCTCCACCGTAAGAATGAAGAGTTCTGTGCTTAGGCTGTCTCCTTGCCTTACTCCAGAGCTAGTTTCAAAAGATTGGGATATTTCGTTTTGAATCCTTATTACATTTTGGCTTCCTCTTGTAGCCATCCTTGCTAATCGTATTAGCTTGCATGGTATTCCGATATCTTTCATTGAGTTCCAAATAAAGGTCCGCTTTAAGCGGTCAAACGCTTGTTTATAGTCAATTTTCATTTTAGTTTGTTCATTTTAGTTTCTTTATTCGCATTCGTTGACTTTCACAATATCAAAATATCGGTAACTCGTTTTTAAAAAAGTTTTTTTTTATTTTTTTTCTCACTAAAAAGCTGTACTTTTGAAAAAATCCTAAATTTTTTTTTTTAAAAAAGGAACAAGAAACAAAATTTCCAACAAAAAAAAAGGACAAAAATTTGACAAATGTCTATCGAACGTTAGTTTGCGTAAAATCGTTATAAGGAACAAGAAGTAAATTTCCACAAAATGGGACATAAATTTAATAAGATTCTCTCGAAAGTAAGTTTGCATACAAACGTTATAAGAACCGAATTTCCAAAAATCCGAAGACAAACATTTATAATGACCACTTATAAATCGTATGGTAACTTGCGATTATGGGCAGCGGAATATATATAGCGTTATAAGGAACAATAAGCAAATTTCCAAAAATATGGGACAAAAATTTGAAAAATTTTACGAAAGGTTGCATAAAATCGTTAAGTGCTTTCAGCAGGTCCTATCGGTATAAAGCTTTGAACAACCTTTAATGCATCGTATCGTAACTTGAGGTTAGGGCTTATCATGAGCAGCAATAGTAGTAGCAGTACTAGTAGCAGAATATCCACAAATCGGGACTTATTTTAATCTATTATGATCCATTTGGCGGCATAAAATTGAAATGAGTAATGTAAGCTTCAATTTTAGATACTGTCATACATGCTAGTTCAGAAAAGATACAACAGTTCTTATCTGATGTCTTAACATGAATGAACATGAAGCGGAATATTCATAGATCGGGGCTATGTTTATGTTTTCTTCATCGTACCCGCGCAATGTAAATTCCAATCTAAGATCCTTTCCAACTTGCTAAAAATTTAAAAAAAGTTAGTTCCTACAATATCTACTAGAACTGATTAATTAATACAAAACATTTGTATTAATATGAACTAAAATGCTATCGAAAGAAACATTGACACTTGAACTCTGTCAATAGCCGTTTCTACCCACCCAGCGACTTGGTTAAAAACTTGGCGGGGTTAGTCAATAAAAAGAAAATAAATAACTCTCTCTGAAACCTTAAAAAAATGTCTGCAATTATCATACTACTTGTTTACTTGCTTGCTTTTCTAGGAATTAATAATAATTGCCAACATTCACCAAAGAAATCGCAAGGGGCTGCAATATTATTTGCACTTCAACTCAAACTTTTCCAACGCCTCAACAAGCAATTATTGCAAACTTTGTGCCAAAGTAAAAAAAAAAGGCAACAAAATGAAATTGTATAATTATGTAAATAAAATGTTAAATTAAAAATTGCATAGGGAACAACAATTTGACATTAATCGTAGACAGAGTATTTGCAATGAAATTCATAACGTCCTGCGCAACGTGTATTTAATTTCAGGACACGCTCATTTGACTGATTTTAATATTGCAACGAGACTGCAAAAGGACGGACTGGCTTGCAGCATGTCGGGGACCAAACCTTATATGGCGCCAGAGGTGTTCATGTGCGCCCTTGATGAAGTTGGTAAGTGGGAGAAAAAAAAAATTGAATACATTTACATGCAAAGTGCAAACAGGAGACGGAAATCACATTAAACATGCAACACTTGCAACAGTTGCAACTTTGGCGATTGAGCGGAAGAGCAGTTATAACATTTGCTTAATTATTATATTTCCGGTACTGTTGCAATTGCATTTACAGCTGGATATAGTTTTCCGGTGGACTGGTGGTCCCTGGGTGTTGTGGCCTACGAAATGAGAGCCAATACACGTCCCTTTGTTGTGCACTCAAATACGCCGCTGGTCGAGATTAAGCATATATTGAACGCTACCGTACATTATCCAAGATATTGGAGTAATAATTTTATCGATCTGCTGACCAAGGTAAGTAAACGTAGTAAGTTGTGAGTAAAGGGTGGTACATCTTGTATTCGATATTTGTAGTAGCGATAAATAGAATTTCAAGTAATCGAATATTTAGTAGAATCCTAGAAATGTGACGCTAATCGCTTAAAAAAAGTTGGTAATGTATATCCTAATGCGCATGATAATTGTTTAAAGGGAAAGGCGAGCTGGAAAAAGTCCATGCTTCAAGAACTGGCCAACATGGCACAGAGCTAAACAGAAGGCGCAAAACCGAGTTCGATGGAAGGTTCTACTAGAGGCCCTAAGTTGCCAAACGAAATAATAGGGGGAAAAAATTAACAGTGGCGATTTGTACTCAAATTGTGAGAAACCAAAACAACCAAAGAAAACCTCAAAAAATTTTATTTTTAGATAAACTTTTGATTTGAGTTCTAAAAATTTTAACCTTGCAATGAAGCGTATATAGCCAGTTGACCATAACAAACGTTTACTTTTCGGAATCAATACTATAATCATCGATTTTCAGAAGAAACTTTTTTTCCCCGCGCTAATTTCGTTAAAAAAAAATTATAGAATCGATGGTACAGAAAACGCCAACAAACGTTACCCACATTGTATGCAATATATCAATTGATACTTTCAATCTATTAATCTCTCATAATCTGCAAAAGTTGGCTTTCGAGAAGTTACAATTGAATAACGTCTTTGGAGAGCTGTTAATGATAAAAAGTTTTAATAAGCCGCCACAAGACCCGAAACAATGGAAAATTTATTGTCTGCCAGCAAGTCAGTGCTGGTCTATAAACCGAAATTGTTCTTTATACGAATAAAAAGTTAGTGCGTTTTCGTTCTAGCCGAAGAAAAACTTTAAAAATCTTTTCTTTGCTAATGTCCAGCTTACTAACGCCATCTTTCGAAACCCAATCAGACTTATACAACGCGAGATACAGATAAATAGCGTCATCTATGGGAACAATAATGGATTTCTCTCTACAACACCCTCGGCAGCGCACTCGCCTCTAAATCGAAAGATAGTTGGTCCAATTGCATCGTGCAGCACTGATGAAAATCTTTATTAATTAAAGTCATCGCCATTCGGATTTCTCTATAAAATGTAGGTCTCTGTTCCCTTCGAAGAGCTATTAATAGAGATATCTGAATGCTGCGCCTTTGGAGCGATGACTATAGTCAAGTTTTTTTGCAGCAAAATAAAACTTATCTCTAAATGGCAAACCCTGTATAAAGTGACCCATTTACTTGTGCCCAACTCGCTTTGTTAGTTTTTAGTTACATAAGCGTTTTGTGAGTCCTCTAAGGACTAAAGAACCAATAATACTATTACATGTATTGAAAATTAAATTAAGTTGCTGTTCTAGTGTTCTCGAAATGCTGCCGGGCACTTGAACAACTGAAATGAAATTTATGAGCAAAGACCTTAAAAGTTTGTTGTATTTTGAGTAGGAAGGAGGAAATCCTTCGCCTAATAAAATCAATCAAGAACGTTCCAAATACTGCAAAAGCTGCTAAAGTACCAGCACAGAATGTGCTTGCACAGATTTCAAACAATAAATATTAAGACTCTCGCAAGAAAAATGCTATAATTTAAAAAAGTTAACGAACTCACTTGAAGGAATTAACAAACATGCGTAAATGTTGAATGCTCAAGATGATCAACTTAAAAAAATAGTTTAACGCGAGTTTATGACAAGGAACGGAGTTTATAGAAGATTGTTTTCTTTATGTTTCTTAGCTTTACATACGAAAGCCTAGTGAGTAAGTTCTGAAGTAGAACTTACAGGCCACACATGGGATGACGACTAAATAAACAGTCTACAATGTCTCTAGCGCAACGGGTATTGCAGCCTAGTAATAAAGTTTCTAGAAGATACTTCTCTTTGCCTTTTAAAGAAAAAGCTTTCAGGAATAAGAGGGCTGACACAACTGAATAAAAATTCTACAATATTTCCTAGCCTAGTAAACAAAATGTTTCTAGAAGACGCTATGCTTCAGCTTACTTACATTTAATGAAAAATAGTAGTGGTGGCCTAGGGAAACTTCACTGCCGATTTCATATTTCCAAAATAGAGCTAATTATATAATATCTCCGCAAAACTATAAACTTCACTGCAGACCAACTAATGTTTCGCCTCTCTTCTACAGCTACTTTGCGTACATCCCGGCGCACGCATAAGCACACAACAGGAGCTACAAAAGACACCATTGCTGCGACACACGGACTTTCAACAGGTGCTGGCCAAGAAGACCAAACCCTTGTTTAAGCCACCTGAAGATCATTTAAATTGCGATCCTTGCTTGGAACTAGAGGAGATGATAGTCGAAACGCGTCCATTGCATAAAAAGAAAAAACGCCTGGCCAAACAACGTTCGGCACAACGTGACAGTGATCCCGAAACGGTGCTCATTAAGGAGTTTATTGTGTACAATCGTTACAAGGAACTCAAACGCCAGGCCATGGAACAAAAGGAAAACGATTGGCAGCGTGAACTTGAACTGGCCATGGCCAACTCGATTGTCAACAGTTTGGCGCCCATACAGGAGAAACCAACCACACCGATAGCCAGTGCTGCAGTGTCTGCTGTTGCTGCAACTAGCGCTGCTGCTGTGGCCGCATGTGCCAAGTGCAGCACCAGCAAGTCGGCCAAAGAAAGTGATAGCATTGAATTTATAGATCGCACACCCTCGCCACAAACCGCCGTGACGACAACGCCCAAAATTGATAAAGCCGCTGGCAGCAGCATAGCCGCACAGAAGTAATAACAATTAGTTGCCTAATAAACTATTTTTCTAAAATTATTAACTAATTAGCAAAACGCATGAAACACTTGAAGCGTTTTACCATATTTGTACGAACTTGGCGATTCTCTTACCGATTGCGCAGAGCGGTGTAGATTTGAAGTTGAATGTACTGTGGCGGTGCCTGGATGTAGCGTAGATTGTAGAGTTGTCCTAAAATAGAAGACTTTTAAAAAAGTTTAAGCGGCTAATTTTAAACTATTTAATACCTGTTTACGCGGGCCTCCGTTGAATTGTTTGGAAAACTATCTGTTGCTTGTATTACGCTGATCTTTTTTTTTCTTTGCTGTAACCGTTAACAGGAAAATCCAATATGATGACAGCTACTTGGACTTCTTTAACGATATTTGAGAAACGTAAGAAGTATGATAAGCGGTTTGTAAGCGAATTAAAATAAAGTTCAAGCACACTAATTCGTACCAAATTCTTGCTATAATCCTTAACTAGAAAAGCCAATAGGACGACAGTTCGTTAGTCCTCTTCAAAGATATCTAAGAAACCAAAAGTATCCGCTTATGAGTTTGTAATCTTATTAATGATCAAGCACATTAATTCTTACCAAAATTCTTGCTATAACCGTTAACTGGAAAAGCCAATACGATGATAGTCTCTTAGTCCTTTTCAAAGATATCTAAGAATCCAAAAATATACGCTTATGAGTTCGTAATCTTATTAATTATCAAGCACATTAATTCTTACCAAAATTCTTGCTATAATCGTTAACTGGAAAAGCCAATACGATGACAGCTACTTGGACTTTTTTAACGATATTTGAGAAACATAAGAAGTATGATAAGCGGTTTGTAAGCGAATTAAAATAAAGTTCAAGCACACTAATTCGCAACAAATTCTTGCTATAATCCTTAACTAGAAAAGCCAATACGATGATAGTCTATTATTCCTTTTCAAAGATATCTAAACCAAAATTAACCGGTAATGAGTTCGTTATCCAATTAAAATTCCAGCAAAAGAATTTTCACCGAATTTTTGCTATAGTCAACTGGAAAAGCCAATACGATTATAGTCTCTTAGTCCTTTTCAATGATATCTAAGAAACAAAAAGTATCCGCTTATGAGTTCGTAATCCAATTAAAGATAAAGCACATTAATTCTTACCAAATTCTTGCTATAATCGTTAACTGGAAAAGCCAATACGATGATAGTCTATTATTCCTTTAGAAACCAATAGTAAAATAATTCGAACCCAATTCTTTCTTTAATCGTTAACTGGAAAAGCCAATAAGATGATAGTATCTTACTCCTTTACAAAGATATCTAAAAAACCAAAAGTATCCTCTAATGAGTTCGTAATCCAATTAAAGATCAAGCACATTAATTCTTACCAAATTCTTGCTATAATCGTTAACTGGAAAAGCCAATACGATGATAGTCTATTATTCCTTGAGAAACCAATAGTAAAGTAATTCGAACCCAAATCTTTCTGTAATCGTTAACTGGAAAAGCCAATACGATGATAGTCTCTTAGTCCTTTTCAAAGATATCTAAACCAAAATTAACCGGTAATGAGTTCGTTATCCAATTAAAATTCCAGCAAAAGAATTCGCACCAAATTTTTTGCTATATTCAACTGGAAAAGCCAATACGATGATAGTCTCTTAGTCCTTTACAAATATATCTAAGAAACCAAAAGTATCCGCTTATGAGTTCGTAATCCAATTAAAGATAAAGCACATTAATTCTTACCAAATTCTTGCTATAATCGTTAACTTGAAAAGCCACTACGATGATAGTCTATTACTCCTCTTTAAAGATAGCTGAAAAACCAATAGTATAATAATTCGAACCCAATTCTTCCTGTAATCGTTAACTGGAAAAGCCAATACGATGATAGTCTCTTAGTCCTTTTCAAAGATATCTAAGAAACCAAAAGTATCCGCCAATGAGTTCGTAATCCAATTAAAGATAAAGCACATTAATTCTTACCAAATTCTTGCTATAATCGTTAACTGGAAAGCCACTACGATGATAGTCTGTTATTCCTTGAGAAACCAATAGTAAAATAATTCGAACCCAATTCTTGCTATAATCGTTAACTGGAAACGCCAATACGATGATAGTATCTTACTCCTTTACAAAGATATCTAAGAAACTAAAAGTATCCCCTAATTAGTTCGTAATCCAATTAAAGATAAAGCACATTTATTCTTACCAAATTCTTGCTATAATCGTTAACTGGAAAAGCCAATACGATGATAGTCTACTATTCCTTGAGAAACCAATAGTAAAATAATTCGAACCCAATTCTTGCTATAATCGTTAACTGGAAAAGCCAATACGATGATAGTCTCTTAGTCCTTTTCAAAGATATCTAAGAAACCAAAAGTAACCGCTAATGAGTTCGTAATCCAAATAAAGATCAAGCACATTTATTCTCACCAAATTCTTGCTATAATCGTTAACTGGAAAAGCCAATACGATGATAGTCTCTTAGTCCTTTTCAAAGATATCTAAGAAACCAAAAGTATCCGCCAATGAGTTTGTAATCCAAATAAAGATCAAGCACATTAATTCAAACCCAATTCTTGCTATAATCGTTAACTGGAAAAGCCAATACGATGATAGTCTCTTAGTCCTCTTTAAAGATATCTGCGAAACATAAAAGGAATATCATTAGCGGTTTGTGGCATCAAAATTTCCAAATCTCTTTTAGACGTAATTTAAAAGAAATGCATAAAAGTGTAACAATTTTATGTATAAATTTTCATAAAAATATCTAACATTCCGCTATTTCGCTGCTTTCGTTTGGTCTACATAAATTTTGTGTTTTTTTTGGGGGGTTTCCAAAAGCTGAGCATCCTTGCGCACAGGAATTGCAAACCGCAAAGAGAAACCGAAACGCTTCAAGTTACAAAGATTTCTAGTATAATTGCACTTGTACCCACAGGTATCCCACCCACCCCTTAGAAATAGTAGAATATCCAACAGGTTTCGCATACACACACCCACACATACCTCACGCACACAAACACACATGCAAAAGTAAAGCCTTTCTCCTACTCAAAATGAATAATTATTTTTCATACATACCATTAAGTAGCAGCTCAAATATCTAAATATTTAAATATATTATATGTATTAGAAGAAACCACGCTGAATGTAATCTATGTATATATAATTTTCTAAACTCTAAGATTTGTGTACCTAGAGCTTAAGTTCCTCTTGTAAATACCGATTGTCATGCTAGTTGTAAGTCTGAAATCAAAATAAATGTAATATGCACAATAAACATAAACAAAACGCAGACACCTTTGAGTCTAAACAGATTTGGGTGGGCTAAATACAGCAAACGCGAGCCGACAATGAGATACACTAACTTTACAATTTAATTGTATTCAAGGCATTCTAAGTGGAATTCCGTTTATGAAAAAAATGCTAGAATCACCTCGAAAGATTAGAGCAACTTTTTCCCAATTTGTTGATATCAATTTAGACTTTAAAAAAAAAACAAGATATACATAACTAAGTTATTCTCCAGCAAGCAAAGGCATGGCAAGCTTATTCTCCAGCATCCACGGCGCAAAAGTGGTGAAAAAATGCTTAATGGTTCCAAAAGTTGCACCATCCAATTTCCATCTGTTCCGATGTATAACATATGATTACGCTAACGAGATCTTCCAGTTAAATAGAAAAATTAAAAATTTAATTGATTCTTGATTCACCTCGAAAGATGAGTAATATAATTCTGCAGCATACTTTCCAATTTGTTGATCAGACTGCCACAATACGCAGCTAAGTCTACATAAAACTCTACAAACTCTATAAAAAATCTCCTAGTCAATTCCACATAAACAACACATACACACACAATTGTACATCGCCAGACAGCATGACGTTCAATATGGAAAGCACTAGAAAAATCTCAAAGCAGGCACGTTTTCCGGAATTCTCAAACTTTTCACACAACTATAACTCTCCTGAGCATATAAACATACACGGACATAAATTTTAGTCCAATTGAACAAAGTAATGAGGCTTCACTAGCGTTCTTTAATGGTCTTATCTTCACAAGCAATAATAAGCTCGTAGCTGATAACATTCTGACTACGCTTGCCACAACCTGTCTGCTTCAGATGTTTGCTTTTCAAGAAGTTTAGAAACTGCCGTCTAGCCATAATCCCTCATCTGTTACATACACAGTCAGCAAAACCATCTTAACGGAAATATTCTTACATCAGGAGCTCTTGGCCCGCAAGGCAGCTCACTAATAGCTTGGTGTCACCTTATGTAAGTGACTAACTTTGCGGCAACTGGTTCATGCCTCAAGACGACAGCGAGTATCCCTTATGTTAGGAATAAACTGCAAGGCTAACCAACTACGAGACTCTTTTGGCAATAAACCGAAAATATGGCATTCTGAAATGAAGACAAGACTGCCGAAAAGTCTAGGTGGAGCAGACGCAAAAAACAAAACAAATGCGAAAAGTAGCGTGCAGTGACAACGGGCTAATACTCTTTCTGCACTATTTTGAATCGTTCTATATTTGTATTACATTTAACTCAAATCGCTATGAACTTTATTGCAATTAGACGCAGCAAAAAAAAATAACTCTAATACGCACAACGCACACACACAAATACTTATTGGAAGTCTACACGGCACGACATAAGCCACAATAAGTCTACATAAGAGTTTACACAAACTGCTTGGCAACAAAATTTCGTTTATTTATTTCTACACAGACAACGCACACGCACAAACAATTATACATCGCCAGACAGCTTGGCGCTCAATATAAGCGGAACATAAGTCACGTTTTGCCGGAATTATCAAACTTAACACAACATCTATAACGGTTGCGTACACACTCAGCAAAACTGCCGCACTCGGGATATTCTTACACGACCATCTCTGGGCCCACAAGGGATCTAACTAGTGCCATGCCTCTTGGCGAGTTTCCCTAATATCAAGAGCAACCAACTCTTTTAGCATTCTGCAAAATCGAATCTCAATTTCATGTTGTAATTTCATGTCACAGTTGCAGCATGGTAAATGAACTTCAGCTGGCGAGCAGTTAGCTGTCAATTCGCGTGCATCTGCATCTGAGAGACGCAAGGTGTAGTGCCAATTGGCTAATACTCTTTCTCTGTTATGTTCAATTGTCGCATATTTATATTACTCAAAATGCTAATAACTTTCTTGCAATTAAACGCAGCAATATAATTAAACTCCAACGTGCCTAGGGCACCAGTGGAGCCCCACCTGGTAACACTAGGGATCATACTGATCTATGTGAGGCCCCTTCGGAGGCCGGCCGGACTAAACTCACCTAACCTACAATTAAACTGGAACACACATACACACAAATGCTGATTTGTCTACACAACAGAACATAATTCACAATAAGTCTACATAAAACTCTACACCAACTACCTGACATTTATTCGCATTATTTCTATATAAACAACGCACACACACACACACATACAATTACGCATCGCCCAGACAGCATGTCCCTCAATATTGCAACAACTAGAAAAACCGCCACATTGATACGCCTTCCCGGAATTCTCAAAGTTTATACCCCTCTACAACTCTCTTGTACGATCTGTGCTTCATTGATTATAATAGGCTCACGGCTGATAACATGTCGATTGAGCAGTGGTGACCATGTGTCTGCTTCAGACGTAGGCACCGCAGCAAAGCCATAATTCTACATCTGTCACATACATATACACTCAGCATAACTACCTCACCGGAAATATTCTTACATGACCAGCTCTTTGCACACAAGACAGCTCATTGATATACCTTGTTATCAACTTAGCCAAATGACTGACTTTGGGTTGATCCATGCCTTAGGACGACAGCGAGTGTCCCTTACGCCAGCAATAACCTGCAGCTACATGATTCGTTTGGCAAGCAACTGAAAATATGGCATTCCAGTAGAGGCAAGCAGCCGCAAAGTCTAAGCTGAACAGACGCAAAAAACGAAACAAGTGCGAAAAGTAAGCTGCAGTAACAACGGATAAATACTCTTTCTCAGCTATTTTGAATCGTTGCACACTTATATTAAATTGCACTCAAAACAAACGCAGCAAAATAAACTGTAATACACACAACACACACACACACTCATAAATGCTTATTGAAAGTCTACAGCAATTGACATAACCCACAATAAGTCTACATACAAGTCTACACTAAACTGCTTGGCAACAAAATTTCGCTCAGTTATTTCTACATAGCCAACGCACACACACACATACAATTACGCATCGCCAGACAGCATGTCGCTCAATATAAAAAGAATTAGAAAAACAGCTACATGGACATACATACTTTCGCGGAATACTCCAAATTTACATACATCTATAAATCTCTTGAACTTATAAAAAAATAGACTATTTTACTGCTACTTCTGTCAGTTTTTCACACGCACAAGCATATTGAGCCCCTACAAAAAAGATCCACACAAAAACAATGTTGCTACATTTATTTGAAACATATATTTCCACAAATTCGTCATGCAACAAGAAATCTAAAACTGCGAAAGTCGAAATGCATTCCTGCTAGCTTCAGGAGCGCTTTTGAAGTTGCACCATACGATCAGTGCTTCACAGGTTATAATAGGCTCACATGCCGATAACGCATGCCACGAACTATATAGTTACTGCCTTGGCGGATAAAACTGCAGTGCTGACCACGTGTCCGCTTCAGCTGTGCTACAAACCCACATCGGTTACATACACACTCAGCATAACTACCTCACCGGAAATATTCTTACATGACCATCTCTCGACACACAAGGCAGCTCACTAATACCTCAGTAACACCTTATACAAGCAACTGACTTTGGTTTAGCTGGTCCATGCCTCAAGACATGACAAACTGTTTGTATTTAAAAAAAGAAAAGTTTAAGAACTACAACATAATTAAAATCCCACAGCTGTCCAATACACACTCTGAAAAGCGGGGGGTATGCTTGCACTTGCCAGGTGCACACAAGTAGCTTGATGTCACCTTAGACAATCGACTGACTTTGCGGCTATGCAGTTGGTATCCAACTAGTAATATGGCATCCACGCATAGAGCATGACTGCAGAGTCGCTGGTGGGTCAGCACCGCATCCTGATGTAACCCAGATACCGTGCAGCGCGTGCATGCCTGGACTAGCTGCCGAAAAGTCTAGGCTGAGTAGACGCGAAAAACAAAACAAATGCAAAAATTTGGCTGCAATGACAAATTCACAATACTCTTTCGCTGCTATTTTGAAGCATTCATATGCAATTTGTTGCAATTCAAGGCAGCAACATAAACACACAAACTATTACAAATTTTATAAATTTTAAGTCTACACAAAAAGTCTACATATGTACCAAAAAGTTTACATAGGCATGAAAACCTACATAAGTGTGACAAAGTCAAAATAAGAATAAAAAGTCTACATAAGCTTGAAAACCTAAAGTCTGAAAAAGTCTACATAAGCATGAGAAACCTACATAAAAGTGAAAAAAGTCTACATAAGTAACACAAAGTCTACATATGAATAAAACGTCTACATATGAATAAAAAGTCTACCTAAGCTTAAAAAACCTTTATAAAAGTGAAAAAGTCTATATATTTGCATGAAAAACTATAAATCGGTATGTGCAGGTGCAATACACACACAGCAGACAGAATGACGCTATGAAATTTTTATAGCGTATTTTCTTCATACAAAAAACAATATCTGCGCAAAAAAAAAACAAAAACTCATATAAACAAAACATATGCACATGTGTACGTACATCAATTTGCATACAAGGCCTGCCATTCTTGGAAAACGCACAATTTAACAAAAAGCGGCACATACCGCTCTGCACATAAACAAATGCATGCAGCACATGTGCAATTATGTACATACACATGCACGTACACATATGTACATCACACGGCCTATGAATATTTTTCACGTTGCAACGTTATATTGCTGCAAAAAGACACAAATGTCCATAAAAGGCTGACATCGCTTTACTTACTTGTAATTATATTACTTTATCACACACGGATTACACGTTTATTTCTTTAACACAAATTTTTGATTTCAATTTTTTTTTTCAAAATAAAAGTTACACTTGGCAGCGTCTAAACCCAAAACCTTTTCGTCGAACGTACAAAGACAAAGTGATAAAAGCCGGCTAGATGTCATTTTTTTAACTTGTCGTCTCTATCGATTGCTACAGACTCTGGCTTCTGATTAGTTGTATCGATAATAATCGATTATAGTGTGTTTTATCGTTTGATAACAAAGCTAATATTGCAGCACGACATTTCAATACACTACAATCTGCATTAGTTTTAAAAACAAATAAAATTAAATTAATGAAATTATTAATTAATTTGAAAATGCGTAATATTTACTATTAATTAATACAAATATGTAAATAAAAGAAAATGAATCAAAAAAAAAGCAGTTGGGAGCTCTTCAAAATATTACATTGTGCAACTTTGGCTTTATATTTTGAAAATTTCCACCCTATTAAATATTAACACTGCTACAAAATAATTGAAATAATTTTTTCGTTTTAAAGTCGGGCCATGGTGATATCTGTATAGGTGTTAGAAGCGCACAGAGACCTACAGCTACCACGCTATCGATATTATTTAAAAAAAAAAAAGAATAAGTTACGTGGTATCATTTTCCAACAACACGGAAAACCAGCCTCGAAACGCAAAACTAAATCATAATTCGCTACTTTATTAGCCAATGAAGTCAGTAATTACTTATTGTACTTTCGGTGGGCATAACAACTCATTATCGGGTTACAGCCAGCTGACTAGCTCTAGCCAGGCAGGTGCCAGCTTTGCGCGCGTTATCGTCAGTTAGTTATGCAAAGGTGTTGGGCCTTCAAAGCGATCTTTCACATGATTGCTAAGCGGCTGGAGCCTCATCACGGTGACATCTTATAGAGGTAGCGGTGCAAATCTGCACCAAACAACAATAATCTTAAATAATAATAATATCCTAAAAACAAACAATATTTCCGTTTACTAGCTTAACAGATCCGGTTACGTGATATTCCAAAATTGTAATGCTTGTCCCATCAATACAAGGGTACCCACATGCCGCAATTGTATTATCATGGCAAGTCGGGTCCACCACCTCCAAATCGGTGTGTCGGTGGTAACATTCACAAGAATCGCATTTTTATCACGGCCTGACAATGATCTGCATGAGCTCGTGTGCAAAATTTTTGAGCGTTTTGTGCCAGCAGGGTTTCAAATTGTTTGTACTGAATTAACTTGGGCATCCAAGGATTTGTTGGAGAAACGCTACACTCATCTGTCTAGCCGTTACTTTTTGTCCGGTTTGATCAACTACACTGGTCCAGCTGTACCCATGGTGTGAAAAGGTTTGAATATGCTCCAGACCTTCCGTCAAATGTTGGGCGCCACCATGCTTTGCCCACTATTGGCGGGGACTTCAATTCATGGTTCCGACGCTGTTGAGTCTGCCAACGAGGCGATTGCACCCTGCTTTGACGAGAAGACACTGCTTAGCTGGACTCCAGCTGCCGCAATTGGATCTACGGTTAGAATCTTGCATTTTGTGCTTTTGAAGCTTATAAATTAGAGTCTTATATAAAACTCCTCATAATTAGTAACCCGCTTGAGCGATCAGTCAGCTGGTAAAATACTACGAGAAGAAGTTGACTCTTATACTTGGATGCGCCGAAATATGGGAAAGTACCAAACCAACGAGATGCTGCAGAATGGATGAAGAAACTCGGTAGCAGCTATTAGCAGCCTGTTAAGCGCAAATGCATGAAAGAAGCAAAATTATAATCTCATAAAATGCACAAATAATCTCTTAGGCGGGAGCAGCGAATCTCTCTAACACCTAAGCTGCAGCTCACGCACCGTTGGGATACAACGATTGCTGTGCAACTCCCGGTCAACATCAACCGCAACACGAGAAGCATAGTAACAGCAACTGCTTAGTTCAGGGGGTACCCACAGCCTGCCCAGTGAACCTCTCTAACACCTAAGCTGCAGCTCAGGCTCCCAAATGACAAAACTTGGAAAACAAGAATCAACCGGAATCCGATAGCAACAGCAACTGGTTAGTTCAGAGAGTGCCCAGAACCTGCACAGCGCTGATGGCGATATCATATAAGGACAAATATACTACTTAAATTTATTTATATCATTGGACTAAATTAGATTATTTAAAGAAAGGCAACCAATAGGCGCCGCTTTGACACACTACATACATAACTCGCAATCGATCTGTAAACTTTAAATAAAAACACTTTCAAATCAATTTTTTTTGTTTTTATTTCAAGTTATATTTCATGTTTCACATAAGTTTTTGTTTAATGTTTGTTTTTTTTTTCTTTGTATAAAAAGAGTAAATAATTATTTTGTTTGTATAATTTATGTTTCCACGCAAATCTTGTTTTTAAAATATGTGGGTATGTTGTTGTTGTTGTTGTTTTTGTGTGTGTTTTTATGTTGGAAACGTAAATAAATTTTACTGATCTCTCTTTATTTCGTTCGTTTACTTATCATCAGCAAAAATGCAACATGTTAATAGTTTGTTTTGTTAATTCATTATTTGTGTTTTTTACGTTTTGTTGTTTGTTTCATTATTATTTGTTTTTTTTTGGGCCTTTCTTTAATTTTTGTTTTTTGTTTTTAAATTTAATTAAATTTCTTAACAAGCCCCAAACACGTTTAAACATTTTAGATGTTTCAGACTCGTAAAAAAAAGCAGATCAACTGCTTTGAAGCCCAAACGCATCCTTAATATGATGAACGTAGTTAGCAGTTGTTACCAGGGCATTTTGAGAATATATAGAAAAGTTAAGAAAATGCTCAAAAGAACAAGTTAGTGAAGGATTTTTTGTTTTTGTTTTTTTTTTTTTTAAGTTTGAAGTTGTTCCTTTTTGAAACAGGGAACGAGTATTACTAATTTCTTGTTGTTTTCATTTTAGATAAGTTGTAGAAACTTAAGTTTTGTTTTTATACATTTTAAACAAATTGTTTTGCTTGAAAATTTAGCAAAAGAAAAATGCATTTGTTTAAAAAGCGTCAATGGATTGATTGTTCGATCCATGAATCTTATTTGTGTGTATGGGTGTATGTGTGTTACGTGTTGCTGCTGTTGTAATTTTCGTTTGTATGTTTGTTTGTTTGTTGGTAAAATGAAATGACATAGCCGATGCACAAGTTGAGTGTGTATGGAGTATGAATGTGTGTTTTGTGTGTGTTTGTGTGTGTGTGAGAAAGTGAGTGTATGTTTTGTAGGAGTTGCTTTGATTCTGTTAGTTATCGCTGATTTTCTCTAAACAAAATGTTACTTTTTTTCGTTGAACTCCCTCTGGTGCGGCGCAGACAGTTGTGTGCTGTCCAAACCGTTTCGTAGCTGCGCTTTTGGCTTGATCATACTATACTGTGGTGGTATCCACTGACTCAATGCGAGCGGCACCCGATTCAGCACCATCACCAACCTCGCCATTTAAAGCGCCTTTGTCGCCGCTTATTTCGTCCTTATTTGCAGCGCCTTTGCCGCCACCACCACCACCACCACCAAACTTCTTGTTGCCACCAAAGTTTTGCAATAGCTCAACACCAAGACTGACAGTTTTGGTCTCAACTGGCGGTGCATCAGCGACAGTTTCCTTGACCTCACCACCGGCCTCGTTGCTTGGTGCTGCATTATCGTTGCCACCGGTGGTGTATGTCAGCGTGAGATCGTTTAACGACTTAAGCACCTTATCAATGTCATCTTGAGTGCTGGGGTTACCATTACGATTGCCAAAGTGCAAATAACACTTGCCAATGTAACCTACACAAAGCAGAACAATTCATATATATTAAAATACGCTTAAATGGAGTAAATATTGAATAAGTTACCTTTCCATGAAATCGCCACTGGATTGCATTCACGCTTGCGCAATTCAGTTCTCAAATCTTTGAAACGCATATCCTTTGTTAAGTTTGTCAATCTAACACAGAAGTCACGTGGTGCACGATTTTTGTTTCTCTTCTGACGGTTGTGGCCACCACCGCCAGTCTCATCGATCTTGCGATCCTCATTCTTGGCACCACCCTCGATACCAGACTGCTCGCCTTCAGACTAAAGAAAAAAAAAATTATATTGAGTCTGCTTGACAAACCACTCACTACTCACCTTAGCTGGACGTCTGCGGCGATTGAGGAAACGTTTGTTGCGGCGTGGTGCGCGCTTCTGCGCATTATCCTAGATAAAGCATAAATAAAATGTCAGCAAGTCGAAAAATTGCTGTAGGAAAACTTGGAAAACTTACGCCCTGCTGTTCATTGTCAGTCTGTGAGGTGGTGCGTCCTGGGTTCTTTCGTGGGAAGCGACGGCGCGGCAGTCCACGACGACGGCGAATATTCTGATTTTGCTCAACGTCAGTGTCCTCCTCCTTTAAGACTATAATCTTATTAGCCTTCTCTTCGCTCTCCTTAAGCTGTTGCAGCACAGGCAAGATCTTCAAGCGACGCTCAGAGAGCAGTTCCCAGAACACGCCGCTGGGACGTGGCAAACGTTTAGCCACACGTATCACCTCAGTGGGTGTTACAATCAAATCCACGGGTGTGTCGTATTTTTGGAACAAATTAATGGGCGGGCTAT
Organism: Chymomyza procnemis; assembly: GCA_035046065.1. Classification (NCBI taxonomy): domain Eukaryota; kingdom Metazoa; phylum Arthropoda; class Insecta; order Diptera; family Drosophilidae; genus Chymomyza; species Chymomyza procnemis. The sequence goes on from JAWNOJ010000026.1 coordinate 6,451,400, forward strand.
CAATAACCTGAATATCATGCACAATAGTGGCAATAACTGTATCAGGTGTTATGGCGCCCAGCTCAATAAGCAATCCAATATCCAAATCGGCAAAACCATTGCCGCGGCCAATGCGATAGCCATCGCGTGAGACAACCACTGAGCCAATGACGACCAAATCGAGCTTCAAATTGCTGTCAAGCCCTGTGATAAGAGTAAATAAAAGGCATAAGTAGATGCAACAAGATGCGTGCGTTATGCTGCTTAGTGAGCCTACCAATATCGGTGCGAAATTTATGTATATCCTTGACGTACAAAGCCTCTTTCTTCTGCTCATCAGTGGCATCAACTGGCACATCAACTTTCAGGCAAAGAGTGCTGGAACCGCGAGTGCTGGGCAAATACACAGATTTACCAGAGAGCACAGCACGTTCCTTGAAATCATGCAAGGCGCGATCAATGCTGACCTTAATGTGCTCTAAAAATATAAAATTAAATAAGTAAAGTTAAGCGTCAAGTAGCCGGCAGCACTATTTGCAATTGTAGTTGGGCGCCACTTACGTGCTTTCTTGAACTCATCCTGCTGCACGAGCAAGGCAGCGGCCTTGTCGGCATCAACAAATGTGGGAATGCGATTAAATATGCTGTTAAAACCGATTCCAACCTTTGCCTCCTGTATCTTCTTCCATGTCTGTACGCGCAATGAGCGTTTTGTGGGCTCCAGGGGTTGAGCTATAATTAAGCAAAACGTTAACAGTTTTAAAGTGCAATAATTTATGCTATTTGCGTTTATTGTTTATATTTATGGTGTGTGCGAGTGCCAGTGTGTATGGGTATGTGTATGTGTATGCGTGTGGCGTATATGGCTAAAAATAAATACAAACAAATTGTACAAACGCGCGCCAGGGCTGGCAAAGAGAGCATGTAATACACTGTTGCAAGCGACGCTATAAAGCTGTTGTTTTGATATGCACGCTGCCTGCTGGCCTGCTTGCCTGCCAGGCGGCTGTTGTGCCTTATCGCTGACCCCGTCACTGTGATTACACTTATCACAGACGAGGCATTTATGCATAGCTTATATGTTTGACAAAGTCTTGCTATTTAATAATATAAAGCTGATAAACCTGTTCCCCCACCCAAAAAAAAAAAAAAACTTTCAAAATTTTTGCAGAATATAAAACAAAATAGAAGCACATGCAACAGTGTTGCCACCTAGTTCTGTACAACCAAGGCAGCCTGCGCGTCCGAGGGCAGCGGAACTATAAGTAAGGGTATTTAGTCATAATGTACATAAATAATAGCTGCCAGTAATGGTGTGCGTGTGTCTGTGTGTGCGTATGCGTGTTTAAACAATATCCAATTGTAGCGCATTTAAAACATCAATACCAGCGTCGCATGACCAATAAGTTGGCAACGCTCATATACACACGCACACACACATTTGTCTAGGCACACAAACACACACACACACATTTTTAAGCGATGAGCGCATCAAAACGCGCGAATTTTTCAATTAATATACAACTATGTGTGTGTTTGTGCGCGCGTATGTGTGTGTGTGTACGCCCGGGAGACGCGCGCGGCTGTGCAGCAAATGACATTTGCTCGCACACACACACACACACGCACAATATACAAATAGGCCAAGAGCAGCAGGCAGGCAGGAAAATATGATTCACTTAGTACTATTTTGGGTATATCAAATAAGTAGTTTGTAATCAAATTTTCAACTTTTTTTTTAAGCGCCGCTGCCCCGCTGCTGCTGCGATGACGTAATTAATAATTCATAGCCAACAACAAAAACAAAAGCATTTAGAATAAAACAAAAGCATAATAAACGCACACACACACAAACGCACAGGCACACGCATGTACATACAAAACTGTAAATTGTTGTTGCAGCTAGCTTTACTTTACAGTTAGCACTGCCCAAAATAGAAAAAAAAAATTTGATGTACTTTGTTTTACCGCAAAACTAATATGGCGGCATTGACAACTTCTGACATTTGTTGTAAAAAAAAAAAAAAAATTGGGTAAAATGTCAAACATGGCCGCAGGAGCACCAGCAAAAAAAAATAAAAACTACAAACTGCAGCAGCGCTGCGCATTTTTGCCCTTGAGCCAATTTTTGCTGCATTGGAAAAGCGCAGCGTTTTTCCACAGCAAATTACGCCCGGTATATTAGACATAATAATAAAAAAACACACACAAATTACATACATGCACGCACACACACACACATAAGTGTATTTTTTTTTTCACGTTTTTAACTTACTTGTCGACGACACTTCCTGCGCTGCGTTCGCGCCATTCTCCACGGCGGCAGCAGTGGGAGCTTCGTTGCTTTTGTTTTCCATCGTTTTGCTCTATTATATTGTGTATTTCACTTATTTATTTAGTTATGCGTTTTTTTCAACAATTTTTTTTCACTAAATTTACTCAAGTTACACAGCGCAACGTTTTCTTGCTACCTTTTTCTCCGGCTGCTTCCAACAAACCACGTTTCTGTACGTCCAATATATCGATAGCTTGATAAAAAAAAAAAAAAAAAATGCAACGATAACAAAATGTTAACTAAATGAAAATGTCATGCACGCACACAAATGCTGCTGCAGCAATGTAACTATATTTGCATAAAATTTTAACAAAAATTTATATAAATGTTTTAGGTTTTTTTTTCTAAACGTAAGGTACAAATTATTTGTTTTTGTTTTATATAGCATGCACTTACATCGATTACGCTGTTAATTAACAGCGAATTTCGCCGCACTAACTGACACAGCTAACTTGCTCTTTCTTACACACGTTATTTGGTATATGCGGCTTTTATTTTTTTTTTTGTTTAAAAACTTGTTTTGTATTAAATTAATTTATTGTTGTTATGCGCAAAATAAATGCAACTAAAAAATTAAACCGTACTATTATTATTAAGTGCACCGTTTAACAATTTATGACTAGCAACATGAAAGTTTTACAACTGACTGAATTTGCGTCAACGCTGACAGTTGTATGTTCTAAGTTAGAGCAGTAAAACACTATTGCTGCTGACAATTAATCGATATGTACTACGCGTGCGATAACAAATTTTGTAAGCAATTTTATTTTTAAATTAATTTATTTTTACACTTAATGTAGCTACAGCACAAAAATGCTTAATAAACTGCAAGTTTCTTTTTATAGTATTTGACATGCGCCGCCAGTTGTATTTGCGCATTTGAGCAGCAAAACTTATGATTTATCGTTATACACTACTCGTGCGATAACTAAATTAGTTATCACTTTTTTCGAATTATTTTATATTTTACGCTTAATTTATGCCTATCACAAATATACGTCTAAATAAACTGTAAATATGATTTTATAAAATTAAACTAGTGTGGCTTATTAAATGTTACGCATGTTTGTATGCGCAATGACATTTTTTCGTTAAATCAAAATTAAATACAAACAAAGTATAATACGCTTTGAGCAACAATTTAAATTTGCACTAGAATTTAATATTATTGTAATAACTTTTGTGCAATACATTACGTTTAAAGCAATAATCAGCGAAGTATGCTTTTAGTACCAAAACTTAACAACTTTCAAACAATAGATACTTTTTGCTGTTTATATTCAAATAATTACAATCATTACAAAAAAAACCAATTTTTATGTGTTGGATTAATACTGTTTAATGTATACAAGTTTACAAATAAGGTCAATATGTTTAATTATATACAAAATTTAAGTTTAGACCGCAATATGCACAGGAAACATCACAAAAACAAGCAGATTTGTGCCCAAAAAGAAAATGCAAAATTCAACGTATGGCCTGGGACATGTGCAATGGCGTTACCATTAGCGAAAGTTCCGCATCTTTTAGATTAGCGCCACGCAAATTAGCACATTGCAAATCACTGCCGGAGAGATTGCAACGTTCTAAATCCGCTCCAGCCAGCACAGCCAAACGTAGCGTGCAATTTTTCATGTTTGCATTCTTCAGATTGGCCACGCGCAAATTAACGCTAGACTAAAATTACAAATTTATTATTAAATAAAAAACAAAATCAAAACAATATCTATGCACTCTACCATATTGCTGCTCTCTAGGCAGGCGCCCTTTAGGTTGACTCCTTCCAGATTTGTACGCATGCCGGTGGGATCTTCAAAATTGCAGCCACGTAAATTGGCGCCCTCCATATTAGCACACAAGCCACGTACCGACACCAATTGTGCACACTCGAGATTGGCATACTGCAAATCCGTGCGCTCCAGACAGCAGTAGCTTAGATTGGCATGCGACAGATTGCAATGCGACATATTTGCATACTACAAAAGCAGTAAAACTTTAATTTTTATATACATAGCAGACCATAAGCCATACAGCACACTACCTTAAAATTAACATTGCGAAAGTCCAGCTTGCGTAGATCAGCCCCAGCCAGATTGACGCCTTGAAAACGCAGCTCGGTGTTTGCCGAAGTCTGTATTATGGCCTTTACCACATCCATGCGCGTTAGTGGTCTGTCATCCAATGACTGATCTTGTGCCAGCAACTCCTGCAAATGTGTGACCAACGAATAAATGCCAAAGAAACGCGCCTCCTGTAGCACACCCTTGACGCTTATATTATCATCACAGACGAACTCGCCGTGGCGCAAATAATTGATTATGGGCTCAAAATAATGTGGACTGCGGTCAATTAGATATGCACCATGTTCGTCCTTTTCACTAGGCATCATATTGCCCTCCTGCAAAAACATACGCGCCAGCATAGAGTCAGGTTCACGACCCACTAATGTATCCAACGTTGTTGTATAGATTTTGCCACCAACATTTAGCTTTACCCATTTGTTTGAGGGAAATGCATTTGGTCTGGCCAAGATGCCCGTTTGAGCACTAACTGTTGCATCTGAGCCACTTGTGTGGGCCTCATTGTCCATTTTTATAATAGCCTATTTTGCTAATTTTTTAGTTATTTGCACGATTCGTTGTTTCATCTCAAATACCAGTTGTTCCTTGGGCACCGATAACACGCCATCACGCACGGCAGTAAGTGTTGGAAAATTGCTGAAACTTGCATACATTGTGCAGAAAGTGTTGAAAAGTCATTGAAGGTGCATTTGACGTCGCCATGTACATATTAATTAAAATTGATATTTATTAACAAAATAATATATTTGATTTACAAAAACAAACTAGCAAGTGCAGCCTGATTGCTACCCATTTAAGTGTGGCGCTAAGCAACAAAATGACAACCGATGAGACTTCAGGTGGCAGCAGCAGTGGTGGCCAACAGCGCGGTGTCAGTCGTGTGCTTGCCAAATTAGAGACTACCATAGCGCAAGGAGAGTTTTATGAGGCTCATCAATTGTATAGAATGTTATACTTTCGTTATACGACACAAAAAAAATATCAGGATTGCTTGGATCTCTTATTTGATGGTGCGCAGCGTTTAATGGCAAAGGAACAGCATAGCAGTGCGGCAGATTTGTGCCTGCTGCTGGTGGATACGCTTGAAAAACGCGGCACACAGCATGAGGATAATTTCCTATGGGTGCCACGTTTAGGTGCTTTAATAGGCGGCCTAAGCGCCAGCACAGTTGAGCGTGAAACGCTTATAGTAAGTACTGCATGTGTAACAAATGTAGCAGCTGTTGTTAAACTTTTTGTTACTTGCAGCATCGTGCTGTCAAATGGAGCACTGCAGCACATGGACAATTTGGACATCCTACCTTGCATAAGCTATTAGCGCAAATTTTCTGGGCTGAAGGCAATACAGAAAATTCACGACATCATTATCTACTTTGTCAGGATGGCAGTCTTTGCGGGCGCGTACTTATTGCCATCAGTCAGAGCAAGGGTTTCGATAGCGAAACGGATTTATTTCTAGTACAAGCGGTGCTGCAGCAGCTATGTCTAAGGGAACGTAAAACCGCCGAGGATACGTTTAATGAGTACACACGTTCTCATCCAAAAATATTGAAGCATGAGTTTCCCTTCAAAGAGCCACTGGTTAACTTTTTATATTTTTTGCTGCGCCTTATCGGTACCAACAATGTGCTGGGTTTCCGCGCACTACGCACACTCTACGAGCCTTCGCTAAAACGTGATGCATCGTTTCACAAGTATGTGGTTAAAATTGGTGTATTATATTTTGGACAACAGCCGGAACCGACGCATCCTGCTGCGTCTGGACTTGGTGGAATGTTTGGTGACATATTCAATCGTTTGCTGCAAGGTTTTGACGATGACGAAGATGACGAAAGCCAACCACAGCGGCGCGGCAGTGCCAGCAATGAGCTTGATTAGCAGCCTTTGCATGGCATTGGCCTCTTGGTTATTACTAGTTTTTTGCGCTTTTAGCCAACGAAATACAAGAGCATTAATAAACCGGGCTTTCCTTTGCATTGTTATAATTTTGATACTCTGTACGCAAAACAACTATATTTAACAATTAAAGCAGTCTTGCAATGTGGTACTAATTAACAGTTTGAGTGTTGGAATTTAAAAAATAAATAATAGTTCTAGTAAAAATATTTGCAACTAAATTAAAAAGTTGGGCCTTAGGCGCGTTATATACAATTATTTTTGAGATATTTGTTAGTTTACAGACACAAATAAAAAACAAGGCATACAACTTTATTATTAAAAATTATTCATTTTTTCCGATCAATATAAAAAAAAGCGAAAAATGTTAAATAATGCAGCGCATGGATTTTTAAATTTGATATTTATCGATAGCATGAGCGAAGACAATCGATTGCAACAGTATAGTGTTGTAAAGTGCTAGCATCCCCACATAATTTGCCTTGCCAAAAGACAACAGCACTGGAATTTATAATAGAAATAAATTTCAAGTTCAGTCAAGTGCATGTATATTTTATAATAAGTTTTACGTAGCAAATGCTAAAGGGTTTAATTTACTTAAGCATAGACTTATAAGTAGTTAAACTAACTAACACAAGACAAACCAAATAACAGGTAAGTGCAATGGCTAAACTGCGCTAGTGGCACACAATATGGCAAGCCAGCGCCTATACGAAAAACAAAAATTATTAATAAATCTACCATTGAACAGCACAATGGCTGATAAAGCTGATGCAACACATGCAGTTGCTGACTCAGAGCTTGAAAGTAAAGCTACTACCTCAACGTATGATGCGTTACACAAACTGCAGTTGCCGGCTGGTGGCAGCTCATCAGCAAAAGAGCCCCTCCCCAGCGGTGATATGCAGTTGAGCAAAGCATCTGGCAGTAGTAGTGTGGCTACGTCCACAGCTATTTCAATGGCTGCAAATACGGATAACGAACGCTGCTGCTGGATTTGCTTTGCCACAGATGAGGATAATCGTCTTGCGGCTTGGGTGCAGCCGTGTCAGTGCCGCGGCACCACCAAATGGGTGCATCAAAGTTGCCTGTATCGTTGGATAGACGAAAAACAAAAAGGCAATGCCTTGCGTTCGGTTTCCTGCCAGCAATGTCAAACAGAGTATATTATAGTTTTTCCACAATTGGGCAAATTTGGCAGTGCCTTAGAAGCGATTGATACTATGGTCAAGCGACTAAGTCCATTTCTGGCCGCTGGTTTTTTTGTCGGCTCTTTGTACTGGACTGCAGTAACCTATGGTGCGGTCACCTTTTTGCAGGTTAGTTATACACATGTAAAAAAGTGGTAGCCAAACAAAAACTAACTTAACTATTTACCCACAGATTGTAGGGCATGATAATGGCATGGCCATAATGGGCGCTGGTGATCCGCTCATACTATTAATAGGCTTGCCGGCCATACCAATTGGTTTGGTTTTGGGCCGCATGATACGTTGGGAGGAAGCCGTCTTGCGTTTGATACGCAATCGTCATACAGTTGTGCGCAAATTTCCATTTGTAAACCTTATCTATCCGAGCCTGTAAGTTGTGCCGCCGCCATTCAACATGAACAACTAATTACTTAATTTTTGTTTAAGCACAAATGAAGAGGACTCGCAAACGTCTACAAGCAGCAATCCGGCTACGCCTACATTATCAGATCCCGTCTCTGCTACACGTGTTTTCTGTGGTGCATTGCTTTTACCCACAATCTCATCCATATTTGGACGCATACTATTCGAGTCTGTGGAGAATACATTGCATCGCACTTTACTCGGCGGTCTAACATTTATCACAGTCAAGGGCATATTGAAAATATATTTAAAACAAAAACAATATGCACGTCGTAAGAAGCGTCGCATTGTCGACTACAATGAGGAAAATCTGCGTGCCTATTTTCAACGCGCCAATGGCAGCACTCAAACCACACGGCCACAGAATACAGCCGGTGCTGCACTGCCAGCACAACCAAATAATGGAGGCAGTCTGGTTTAAACTCACTTGACTAAATTGCAAACTTAACATGTGTAAACTTTTCATGTTTAATTTTTAAAAATTAAGTTTACCAAAAAAAAAAAAAAAATAACTATACGTTTGTTATAAAGCGCGTTTTGCTTATTATTGTTTTTTGGAAAACAAATGTTCTTCTTTAAACTTTTTACGTCCTGTAAATGCTTCCAAATTTTAAGTTTTGTAAATTAAAAACTTAAACATTAAATTTTGTAAATAAAATTAAACCATTGGCGTCTGTTAATGGGTTTTAATGCCATGATATTTGTATAAAAAACAATAATGTACATACATATATTACAAGCTGCTGCAGCTGCCTAAATGTCCAGATGCGCAGTAATTAAAAACGATTGTATAATCAGGTGCAAGGTGCACTTTATAAACCATTACTCCTTGTACTTTTCTCTTAAAATGATTAGATAAGCCAAGAAACGTTTTTTTTGCACTTGAGAAATGCTATTTGTTTACTTTTTTGTACGGCTTTGTATTTGTACAAAAAACTGTGAGTCACAACGAAGTTTGTATGCACTGACGGCTGACGCTGTTAGCTGCAAAATGTGCTGAAGCTCAATAAGCTGGGCAACATTTTACGTATCTCGTAGTTTTGTTTAGATCAAGTAAGCGCAACTTGACCAATTTTGAAGGCTTTGAATAAAAACTTTGTAAGCTACAATATATTATACTTAATTTAGGAATTTTTATTACAATGTCCGGCGCTGCAAGTGTAACCAACCGATTCACGGCTATCAGCTGTCCATAAGCTAGCTAAATGAAAGCATTTCCCCGAATGTAAATGGAAATGGATTGCAAACGTCAGAGTGTTTTGGCATTACATTCAGCTGGAAAATCACAGGCAGCGATTGTTTCTGAAGTCAAACACCATTTTCATCTATGGCAATGTAACTCGTTACGATGGTAGCAGTGCAAAACGTCACAAGACTGCAATGCCACATGATAATCGACTTAAGCGAATTCTCCGAAAGATCTGAAAATATCTGAATACGAAAAAATAATATTCAGGTTAGGGCTTAATTTTTTTTTTTCCACTTGGGAACTTAGGGCCTCTAAGAAGGTTTTCCAACGAACTCTGTTTTGTGTCGTCTGCTTAGCGGTGTTCCATGACGTGCTGATCTGAGCTAATTCTTAAAGAACGGCTCGACTCCAAGTTGCTTTTGGTCGTCCTGTTCGTCTGCTTTCTTGGGGTCTAGCGCCATTCGGACCGCTCTCTGGCTGTTCTCTCTGACAACATTGCCTATCGAAGTCCACTTTCTTTTCCTAATTTGCATGTGAATAGGGGTTCTCTGCATTTGATATTCTTTTTGGCTAGAATATTCCGCATATTAGTCTCAGACATTTGTTGCTGAAAACCTGCAGTTTTGGCGCTATTTTCTTTGTGGAAAGCCCGTCTCACCATCATCTGGCATCATGGATTCAAAACACGTATTAAAGATACGGAGTTTAGTCTTCCGGTAGAACTGTCTGTTTCTGCACCGTAGTAAGAAACAACAGTGCCAAGGTAAGAGAAGTTGTTGACGAATTCCTTGGCTGGAGTGATTTAAGTGCATTGCTTTTGTTTTGGCTGAATTTATCTACCGACCAACTCTGCTGTCTATTATGATAAGATCATCAGTTTAACTCTGAATGCCTACGAGTCCATGGTAGTTCACACATGTCGTCTGCATAGTCAAAGTACGCAAAGTGTCTGGTGAGGCTCCACCCGACTCCAAGCATGGATTGGTATACTTCCCTTTTGACTTTGTCAACCGCGCTGTCGAAGAGCAACGGCAATAGAGAGACCACCTTGCCCAATTCCGGTACATTTCTGGAAAGGTGCATTAGTTGAAGCCTTATAAGAAGCAAAATGCGCATGATCTCACAACGAAGCAGCTACAAGTGAGACCTGGAAGAGCGAAGCCGAAAGTGGTCAATTGGTATTGCTGAATATTATGTTTTCTCAAGAGAATTTCTATAATGGAGCAATTCGTTGATTCCCAAAGCGATAGACGCACCGATAGACTATATAGTCCAAAGTCTCATAAGACTTTTGGTCAAATTGCGTTTTTAGCTTACTATTTGGCGAATGCTAAGTAAGCTGTCCAGGTAGTGCCGCGAGCAGGCTGGGTGTCAACTTGCAATAATTTGCGCGATTTCTAGCGGGGAGCTGCTTGAGGACAATCAGAAGCTTTACTCTGTTTAATTGGCAGCCAAACCCACCAGACTCAGATGGAGGGGGGCCTATCTGCGCTATGACTGACCAACTGGAGAAGACGCGCGCAAAACAGAGGTGCCTGGCAACAGCTGGTTACAATGACGGATTATAAGTCAATTTTCGATTTATTTCAGACATTTTACTATTTACTTAAGTTTATTTTAATGACATCCGAAATATTTACCTAGTTTCCGTTTCAATGTAACCAGCATCTTTAAAAAAAAAAAAAATACATTTTTTATATTCGCAACACAGTTTGGACTAGTTTCCAGATGATGTAAGATAAAGCTTGTGCTATGACGCATGGACTCTTGCACTTTGTTTAAATTCATTAAGCTGACCCAGTTTCGGATAATGCTTGTCTGGGTTGTTCAGCGTTACCAAACGTCAGACGAACCGAAATGGACTCCCACTATCAGAGTATTTTGAGCGACATTAATATCTTTGTTATTTATGCATGCATTTAGATTTTAATCATAATAATCATTGCAAGAAAGTGTGAATAATTTATTTAAATCTAAATAAAAACCGCATATGAGCTGCTGAGTCATCGCTAAGCCAAGACTGACTAATAATAATAATGAAGCCCACCAATGACCCCAGAGAGCTGCAGAGCTACAGCTTATGTACAGTGGGCACAATAAATATGCAAACACTTCGAATTGTTCACTTTAATTGTCTTATAAATTACTCACTTTTTTTTTTACTTTAGTTGGCCATTACAATCCTTTATTGGGTTACAGCTGATTTCAGCGACTCACCCCAGGCGGCTCTGCCTGCGCGGGAGTTCTTCAGTTCACTCCGAGGGGGAATAGGTGGTTTTTTCATGTGTGGTTTGGTGGTCTTTTTCGTTTTCCTTCGTCGGCTTTTACATTGAACACATTTTTCGTCGGAGCGTCTTTATGCCATACCTCGTTGGACGACATCTTCAGTTCATGGTTCATTCGGATATTGCATCAATTGGCCCCACTCTGAAAGTAGCAAATAATTCATAGAGAGACTTTCCATTCTGCAATATTTAATTTACTACGTAGAAATGCAGAAATCAGACAGCGTTCCCTTTTCGGAATATCGTATGCAGCATATAATCGACATAGAGAATGTGTGTAGATACGTTTTTCTTGGTTTTTCCATGATTTGGCACAAAGTGAGGACTTGTTGGATTTACCAGGTCTAAAGTCGCACTGATAAGGTCTGATCCGTGTGTTGGTATGCTGATATAATTAGACTGATTCCCCGATAGTATGCTTTGGATCACCCACCTGAACAAAGATTACTGCTCATTCTGTGTGCCGCACTGTAAAGGTCCGATCGGTATTTTGGCATTCGGCTTCGGTCCTTCACAGAATACGCGCGATAGTACCTTATATGAGATGACATTAAGACTGGTTCCCTGCTAGTATGCGCATATCTTCGGATCACCCGACAGGACAAAGACTACTGACATTCCATTCGTTGGACACGCTTTCTACGTCATATTTTGCTGATGAAGCTGAAGCATGCATCCTACCAGCTATTTTTAAGTTGTTGTATGGCAACTCGGACTTTATTATGGTTAGGTGGCGTGACATCCACTTTATCGTCGATTGGTAGTATCTTTCCACGTTCTTCAATGACTAGATTTTTGTTAGTTTGTTGCTTTTATTTTAAATAAATTAAATATGTTGAAATTTAATTAAAGTTTCGTTAATAGGAAAAATTATTGTTCGATTATCTGTGCGTCAAAAGTTATTGGGCTTCAAAGTGAAAAAGTGTCAAAGTGTTTGAAAAATTATTGGGCTCACTGTATGTACGAATGATTGTCTAGTTACGAGCAGAGCCAAGTGTGTCGGGAGTGTCATTCAAGCAAAGCTTTATAACAGCTATCAAAGTCAACTCCAAATCTATCCATCTATCTATCATATCATTGGAACACATACAAAACTTACTGTTAAAGACCCAAAGAACACACGCACACACACCGAAATGAATGCTCTAAAAAGCGATCTAATCATTTATAATTGTTAGCAACTTTTGTGTTTGTTTTGTCTATTTGCGCTTATCATCGACACACAATGCTGCAAGGGGCACTCCAAAGATACCCATACACATACACAACCAGCTTGGTGGAGAAGCACCACTACGACCTGTAGCTCCACTAAATTCTAGAGTCTACGCTTTGGAAGCGCATAGAACAGTCTGCAAGCGCCTAGAGCTGCGCAAGAAAGACTTGGTGCTCAAGTCAAGCACCAGCTATCACACACACAGCTAAGCCGGAGGAGACAAACACAGTGTCACTAAGAGAGAGAGATCCAAGCAGTGACGTATGTAACCCACCTGTTTGGTTTTTCAGGAGCAGGGAGAGCGACAGAGCCAGAGAGTGTTAGAGCGTGAGAGCAACAGTGGGGCAGAGTGTGACAACGACAACTCACACGCTCTTGCGCTCGCCAGCAGCCATTTGAAAGACTTTTTACTGCCTACTTCGGCTTTCTTTTTTCGTATACTCTTTCGCATAAAGCTTATGGACTATGTCAGAAAGCTATGGTCACTTCTTACCTATGCAGATCGTAAAGCGTTTGAATAATGTGCTTCTTTTTTGAAGCTTAAGTAGGCGAAACTATACTCAATTCTAATAATGTTTATAGAACATTTTGTGTCGAAAAAGCTGAGTAAGAATAATATTTGAAATTGAAATATCGTTTAGGAGGAATGCGTTCTGGATGTGTCACACGAAGCAGTGCGTAAGTCATACTTAGACATCAAGACATCAGACTCAGCCGGCAATTAACATCGAAAAGCGGCTTACTTTTGCTACCAGGCTGCAAAACATGCCAGGAGATTATACTATCGCAATATAGCTGCTACATATTAAAAAATAAAATTAAATTAAATTGGTTAGTACTGTATTTAATGGGGTTATTAACAAGTTCGGCTTAAGATCATTCATAAAGAACATATTAACAAATAGATATAAATAAAAAAAGGTGTTTTATTGAAAGTCGAAAAATACAATTTATTTTCAGTGTGAAAACAGTTTCTACGTACTATGTACCTGCCATTAGTCCTGCCTAAGATCAGCCTTTCATTTTGCTACTTTTTATCTCACTACGAACGGGCAGTTGTTTCTATGATTAAGGAAGGGCTATTATTCAATTTATTTATAAAAACAAATGACATATTATTCCCCTTGAGCGCTTCAGAGGCGGAGCTTAGGGTGATTTTTCTAGGTAAATAGCGTCTAGTCTATTTGATAGCCATACCAGTGCTGTTACCACTCACTCTACCGAGGGTGTAGAAAAGGAAATCTATTCAAATATATACACGAAATAATTATTACAACTTACTTTGTACACCCAACCAAATGAAAAATTTTATACAATAAAGACGGTTTTCTCATCCACATATGTACATACATACAAAAAGGTATAATTTGTGAACGATGCCAACTTACATGACCTTGCATAGCTTATTATTTCAATGAAATAACACCTTTATAATGTTGTTAACGCTAAGGGAGGGCATAGCTTAAGTGCTTTGTGAAAACACTTTTTTGACAGTGCAGGTTTGGATAAAGTTGTTTTTCCCGATAAATGTATATATTTTAATATTTTTCACATATTCATAAAAACATAAATAGATGTAAATAAATGAATTCAATTAAGTAAAACAAAAGGCTGTTTTGTGAAAACACTTTCTTGACAGTGCAAATTTGGATAGAGTTGTTTTTCTCGTTAAGTGTATATATTTTTAATATTTTTCACATATTCATACAAACATAAATAGATGTAAATAAATAAATTCCATTAAGTGAAACAAAAGGCCATTATAGAGTTGTTTTTCTCGTTAAGTGTATATATTTTTAATACTTTTCACATATTTATAAAAATATAAATAGATGTAAATAAATAAATTCAATTAAGTAAAACAAAAGGCTGTTTTGTGAAAACACTTTCTTGACAGTGCAAATTTGGATAGAGTTGTTTTTCTCGTTAAGTGTATATATTTTTAATATTTTTCACATATTCATACAAACATAAATAGATGTAAATAAATAAATTCCATTAAGTGAAACAAAAGGCCATTATAGAGTTGTTTTTCTCGTTAAGTGTATATATTTTTAATACTTTTCACATATTTATAAAAACATAAATAGATGTAAATAAATAAATTCAATTAAGTAAAACAAAAAGCCTTTATAGTTAAAAAATACAATTTATTATCAGCGTAAAATCATTTGCTTGACAAGCTGTGGTTAGTTTTTTCATTTAGGGTTTTTTTAAATTGTTTTTTCGTTCATTAATACAAATAATTATATCGTCTTAGTTGTAAGCTGCATAAAAGTAAATCTCTCTAGCAATTTGTAAACCTAATTTAATTAAAAATTTTATATTATAAAGAATTTAATTGAAATTCAGATAATCTCTCTTCGCCATACGTAAATATGTAGGCAGGGTAAAAGTAATTGTGAAAAACGCTAACAACTTATAAGTTTTCGCCATGCGCAAGAGTATTCAAAGTTCTGCGCCTGCGGCACCGACTTTCCTTTGTTGTGTTTTGTTGCTCTTGTTCTGCTGTTTCGTTGTTGCTGTTGCTGTTGCTGTTACGGCAGCGCAACAATAACTTCGTCGGTAACCATAACAATAACAACAAACAAGAACAGCGCGACAACGACAACGACAACAACAACGCCGACGACGACGAAGAAAACAACGACAACAACAACAACGACGATGCCGATGACGACGACTGCGATTGTTCTTTGTGTGTCGTGTCGTCTGAGCGAGCTTTTGCCATTTGCTGCCGTTGTTGTGCAGCAGCAGCAGCAGCAGCGTCGGCGGCGGGGCGGTAAAAGCAAAGCGGAGCGAAGCGAAGCAAAGCAAAACGAAGTAAGGCAAAGCAAAGCAAAGCGTAACGAAACGCTCTGAAGTTGTTGTTTGTTGTATTTGTCACTTGTCTCTGTGTTGATGCCGTCGCGACGCCGGCAGCGACTTCGTTTTGGTTTTGTGACTGCGCGACGGTTATAGCGGCAACGGTTTCAGCACTTGGCCCACAGAGTCATCCCAGACACTTAGCCAACAAGACATACGGCGCGCTGCAGACGACGGTAAACGACAACAACGCTTTGCGGTTAAAAAAAAAAAATATACGTGTATTTTGTTGCTGCTGTTATTGTATTTTTGATAAAAACAAACAAAAAACATATGTTAAATATATACATAAATATAGTATAGACTACTCCATATACATGTGTATGTGTATGTGTGTGTGTGGAACAAACAGTTGTGTGCGTTAGCTTTATTTTTATTATCAATAAATGAAATGAACTAAAATCGAGTTGTTGACGTTGTTTCGGCTGCATTCGAGGAGCTAACGTTACGCGAAACGCATACTTCATTTTTTTTGGGAGCTACCAAAAACAAAAAACAACCCAAGCAAATTCGACAAATTTCGTGCGTTCGTTTTAAGCAGAGCAACAGTTCCAAGATGAGCAACACAATGACCGCACATGAGCCGATCCATTATTTGGATAGCATACTGAACGAGGAAGAGAAGCGTTGCGAGTACAGCCATCAGTGGCGCAATTTCACAATATCTCGTTCGGGTCGCTTCAGATCGAAGAATAAAAAACGTGATGTGGTCGATGGCAAACTCTTCGATGCCGGCAATGCAAAAGAAAACGAAAAGGTAAGATTTTCATCTGTAGCAGAACTGTCTTCCAAGCTTAGTAGTGTTGGCAGTGCCAGTTCAGACGTATGCGTTGGCTTGGCCAAGGCTATGCAAACGAACATCTATTATTTTATGTCTAGTTTTCAATTTAAGCGTCCTAATCATAAACAGTAATATCGCTTGATTTATAATTGATTGTTTTTTTTTGTCGGTTATCAAGTGGTTGGTTCGTTTTAATTTTTTATCTAGTAACAGACATTAACTTATTTATAGACAGTAGGTGCTTGTTGTTGTTGTTGTCCGGTTTCTTGTGAAACGAAAATGCAACAAATAATAACAACAAAAGCGACAACAAAAGTGACAAAAAACGGAAATGCCCCTTAACGCAACGGAAGTTTTATTCATTTTGTTGTTTGTGTGTGTTCCGATAAAGCTTGTTGAGGATTTGTTTTATTTTAATTTTTGTTTTTTTTTTTTGCTTTACTTAAATATTTTTAGCGTTCAATGTCATATTTGTAAATTTTAATCGAAATGGGAACAGGGGCATGACCAAATTAAGCCGATAAGTCATCAAAGAGTTATTATTTTATAACAAACTTGCGAGTGAATAAACTTTTGACTCATATATTGTAAAGTTTGTTATTTGTTAAGTTTGTTCATAAATGCATAATTGTGTTTGAAACATTTTGTTACAATAAAAAGCTGATCAACGAGAGCTGCAAACTTTATAAAAACAATCTTTATCACGCTACTGATTTGTTGTTTTTCGATTTTTAAATATAATTAGAAGACATCTTGTTCAGGGGCCACAATCGACCCATTGGCTCGCAATGCCGTAGGGCGTAGCCCCACCCTCGTTCTTACATTACTTTGAATAGTTACACACTTACACATATAGCAGAGTCTGACGAGACTTTGACTCTGGAAAATACGCGCTGAAAATCAAAAAACAAAAATCTTGCTACTTTCTTCGTCCAGTAGTAAAGAATTCTTCTTTCCAACTAGCCAGAAAATGTTCGGGGTTTTGACATTTACTGTCAAGGCATGAATAATACTAAATAAAGTAAACCGTTTAGAGAAACAAAATCTTAGAGCAAAATGATTAATTTACTTCGAATCCCTTTTCGGATGCGCTTGTGCTTCTGCTGAATTGTGCGATCTCATCGCCAGCTGTTTCTCTTCTGGATTATGTCATCGTTGAAAGCCTTTTTTTATTGTCCATTAGACTATTTTGGGTTACTATTTATTTTTCAACTGCCTGAAAATTATGGTTTTGGTAATGTCCTGTTCTACTAAGGAATTTCCTTCTCTCTGCAGTTTAATCCAAAATGTTGTAAAAAATTCTCCTACCCGATTAGGCAAAAAAGTTTGGACTTTTCTGCCAACCAAGAAAGAAAAATCAAACATTTTCTCCTTAACCCAGCTTTACTGCTTTTCGGATTTGCTTCTTCGATTGGATATGTCATTTTAGTCTTCATCGGCA
Source organism: Chymomyza procnemis (assembly GCA_035046065.1). Taxonomy (NCBI): domain Eukaryota; kingdom Metazoa; phylum Arthropoda; class Insecta; order Diptera; family Drosophilidae; genus Chymomyza; species Chymomyza procnemis. Next base: position 6,469,078 of record JAWNOJ010000026.1, read on the forward strand.
GGCATATCTATTCTGGAGAGATAGGTTATATTTTCAAAAACAACTTTCGCAAAGACAATTTGTTGTAGCCAACTAAAAATCTTTTGAAACAGATTGTAATGTATAAAGAAGAGTGGGCCTTCTGGACTGCGAACCCTATGGCTCTGTTGTGCCCCAGATTACTGTCAAGCCAAAGACATTTTTCATGAGAAAAAAATATGTTTGGAGAAGTACAGCGCTTTTCCACTCTGTTTTGAACAGAAATTTTTGCATCATTAAAGGAGAAACCATTTTGACTTATCCGTCAAAAATAATTTCAAAAATCTTTTCATTTAGAAAATAATGTATACGAAACACACATATTTTGTAATGCAATATTTTGTATAGACTTCTCCTAAAAATATATTTTGTTAATTGCTTTAACTAATTACTCTTTGAAAATTTTTCAAATATGTGTTATCTATTCTGAGCCGGAAAGATTACATTTCAACAAAAAATTTAAGAAATTTCATTAAAAACGTTGCTTTGAATACTACTCTTTTATTTTTTTTTTTAGTAAATAGTTTGTTTCGCTAGTAGAGTCGAAATTTTTAGGTTATTATAGACTTTCTGTTAGATATTCTTTGCGTGTTTTTCTGATACCAAAAATAATTTTTATGCGAGATAATTGTTTGTCCAAAAATGAAAGCATTTTCCATATACAAGCAATTTATGGTTTTCATAATAGAATTATGATTCTACAATCTTCGTTGATATACAAGTAGCATTTATGTTTTACGTAATAAAATTTGAATATCTAATACTCGAAGTCACTTTTTGCTTTGAAAATAAATTTTTGAAATATCAAATTCTGTGATTCCTATGAGCGAAACTCAGACAATTTAGGTGAGCAGAATTGGATAGCATATGCTTTGTTTAAGTAATTTCTTTCAAAAAGTGCTTAATTTCAAAGCTGTAATTTAGAATAGAACTTGTTTTATATAGGTAAGAACTTTGTACTTTTTATAATAAAATATGAAATCATAGAGTACAATCTGTAAAAATTTTACGTTTCAGTTTTTGGAAAAACTCTGATATATTTGATATAATGCGAGATTTGGTTGATTTGAATATTATATATACCTAAATGAAATCCCTTAAAAATCTTTACTTTGTAAAGTTGTAGAATTAAAAGATTTTTGTCGAACAACTACGTTATACAGCTGTTGTTTTTTTTTGCTGTTCTTTCATCGGAAAGTTATTGCAACTGCCGAAAGAATGCGAAAGGTAAAAAAAATGTATTGAACTCACATTTTCATTGTTATCTAAAAAGCTTCCGTATTAACTGCAAGAAAGTTGAGATTACAAAACAAAAACCTTTTTTTCTTAATCTTTATGATACATGCAATTTCTGTAATAATCTACGCCGAATTGGATATTGGCTATGTGCCTATAAGTCTGTCTCTTGGTGAAATAAACTTTGTTATAAGCAAAACCAACGATTTTTAAGTATATTTTTGCATTATCATTTAATTCACAACAAGCACTTACAATTTGCAACAGTTTTAAGTGTTAAAACAAAGATTTTAGTCTTTAAAGCAAAGATAAGATTATAACGCTTATTTTTTTTTTTTTTGCTTCTTTCTGACAACTCTCGAACGTAGACCCTCCAGTTAGTTGCCCAGTTGCCGGGGCACTTTGTCAATGCTGAGAAATTGGTTTGATTTCTAAGTTGAGTTTTATTTTAATGGCCCCCCCCCCCCAAAACGAGTTAGGCCAAAAGCGACATTTGAACTGTCTTGCTTGCTTACACTCACACGCTCCGTTCCGAGCTTAATTCCTTGATTAAAGCTTAACCCCCTCTTAACCACAAAGGCCATAAAAAAGTCATATACCTTGGCAGCAACTTAGTAGCTCAGCTATAAAAAAAATCCCATAAAGTGCTTACTAAAAAACAACTCACACCTTTTATTTTTTTTTTTATTTTTTTGTTTCTTTGTTTTTGTTTGATTTAAAGTGTGTATTACTTTTTATCAGAAGCAAAATAAATTGCAAGTAAACAAAACCAGAACAGAAACTGCAGCTTGATCAATAAGTTTCGATCGACATAGCCAGCAAACACACCTTTCTGGGAAACCTTATATGGATGTTTGTAAAAGGTATATACTATGTATTTCTGGCTGGCGTCAGGAGACAGCAGACACAGCGACGTTTAATGAGTAATTTAAGTAAAATTCAGCAAAATGTCACACAATACATTTTAAGCGCAGCTACAGTGTCGGTCGAAAGTTTGCGCACAGCTGTAGGAAAAGGTTAATTTTGAAACTTGTTTTACTTGCGATTATTGGTCCTTACGCATAAAAGACACATAGAATGCAAAAGATTTTGACTTTTTTTGAGTTCTACCGATCGTCGGTAGCGTTGTGGTCACATTTGCCCGAAGAGCTGTTATGTGATAAGGCAACAATTTACCCACCTTATTTTTCTGATTCAGCCTATATTCAAAAACTTTTTTTCCTACTTAATGTTATAAAGTTGTATTTATTGTAATTTGTTTACAAAATCGGTATCAACTCATCATCTTCTAATAAATGTTTCAAATCGATTAAACTTTGTTTACCGTGTGTTTCCTTCTGCCAAGCATTTGCTGTACTTCATTCAACTTCTGGACAGTTTTGAAGCGTATTTCGTACAATTTTTCTGCGTTTTCCCGTAAAATCTTCTCCATATTATTACGTTATTTATATTTAAGATGATTCACTTACTGATTCAGCCTATATTCAAAAACTCTTTCTTTTCTTCTGCTTAATGTTGTAAAGTTGTATTTATTGCAATTTGTTTACAAAATTTTGTTGTGGCATCACAAATATGCGGGATACAATTGTAAATATCTTAAAACTATTTAGGGCCTCGGTATCAACTCATCATCTTCTAAAAAATGTTTCAAATCGATTAAACTTTGATTGCCATGTGCAACGTTTTCTTCTGCCAAGCATTGATGCACTTCATTCAACTTCTGGATACTTTTGAAGCGTAATTCGTACAATTTTTCTGCGTTTTCCCGAAAAATCTTCTTCATATTATAACGGTATTTATATATAAAATAAACATATATTTGGCATGAAGCTGCTTTTAAATGTAATTTTTCTATAAGACTTTTGAGTCAAAAAATATATTCTTATATAAATTTTATATATGCTTGAAACTTTAAGCAGAAAATATATTAGTTCTAATTTGACTGCGTAGTCAAGGCATACAAGCTATACGAGAATCTGCAACTTGGATTCCTTATCTGGTATAAAATTTCAGTTTCTTTATAATGTTAATATATTTTAATTATGATAAATTTGAATGCATAGTCAAGGTATACTAGGTATACGAGAATTTACAGCTTACGGGTAGTGAGTCTTAATAATATACAATTTATTTTCTATAATATTTTCTATATAATGTTGGAAGTCATATGATATGGGATTTTGGGACAAACTTGCAATTAGATGACTATATATTAAGCAATACTGTTTCGGTTAGGAAGACCTAAATACCCCATAGAGTATGATGCAGAAGTACTTCAGACCTTGACGAAGATTTCAAGGTAATGGTATTCCATGGAAAAGAAAATTTTAAAACATTTATAAAGAGAATGCGGCCGTTTTATCGGTGACGTAACGTACTTGCCCCTAAATTTTGGAGCCCAAAATTCGAAGGTTGTTTAAAATTGGATGCAATTTGTCTAAGCAAATCTCTATTAATTAAAGACGCCGCTGTTCGTATTAGGCTATAAGCAGTAGGTCCCTGTTGCCTTCGAACAGCTGTTAATAGAGATAACGCCATGCTCCGTCATTGGATCGTTGATACAATAGACAAAGGGTATAAATTTATTTATTTAAAAACTTTAAAATTATTTAATAAAATTTTAAATTCCTAATAAAGCTTAGAAGCCTAAACAAAAATATATTTCTTGATTGATGATTTTTATGCATTTGGTTTGGAGTGGATTGTAGGTACGCTAAGTTGTTTGGTTGGTCTTATTGTTGGCTCATTTTATTTGCAAAAATTTTGAAGATTGCTGTTGCAAATTTCTGCCAGAAAAGAGGCATTTTTAGGTTATTTATTTTCTGCTGGCAACTATGATAGTTGTTTTATGAGAACACCTCATTTTAGCCCCTGTTCTCCCAGAAACAGCCTGTTATAACGGAGTTATAAAACAGAAAATATAATTAAAATAAGTTTATTAATTTGCCAAGTAAATCTCTATTATATCGTTTCCAACGTTACGCAATCGTCATTTACAGATAGCTGTCGGACATTGCTAATGTTTTTCGGAAAAATTATATATGAATTCGAAGCATACATCTCTATAAAATATTAAAAAAAAAAAAAATATGGAACATCGTAAATATTTGAGCTTATTCTTACTGTAGTTCTAATTATCGTTTTAAGGTTAATACACAAAATTTCTTATTTTTGTTAAAAAGCGCTTTGGAGCACTTACAAGCTGGTTTGCAGATCTGTACGCCACTCACAATTTCGGAAAAAAATAAATAGTGTTATATTTTTTAAAAACTTCAATGAACATCAATGAGTTGTAAAAAACTCTGCTAAGAAACGGTTGAAAACTAACACGAAAATTTTTAAATAAAAAAATACGATTATGATTTGTTGGAAAAATGCTCCTAAGACCCGTTGGAAACTAACACCAAAACTGTTGAATGAAAAATACATTGAGTTAGATTAAAGAATCTAAGATCCTCTGGAAACTAACACCGAAACTGTTGAATGAAAAAATACGTTAATGACATATTGAAAAATCTCTCCTAAGATCCGTTTAGAAACTAAAACCAAAACTTTTGAATAAAAAAAAATCGGTAATGAGATGTTCAAAAACCTAAGAACCTCTTGGAACAACACCAAAACTGTTGAATGAAAAAAACACGTTAGTGAGATATTGAAAAATCTCTCCTAAGATCCGTTTGAAAACTAAAACCAAAACTATTGAATGAAAAATTACGTTTATGATATGTTGAAAAATCTAAGATCCTCTGAAAACTAACACCGAAACAGTTGAATGATAATATACATTTGGTAGATCTTGAAAAACGTAGGATCCTCTGGAAACTAACACCGAAACTGTTGAATGAAAAAATTATGTGAATGAGTTATTGAAAAAACGCTCCTAAAATCCGTTTGGAAACTAAAATCAAAACTTTTGAATGAAAAAATTCGGTAATGAGATGTTAAAAAACCGAAGATCGTCTGAAAACTAACCGAAACTGTTGAATAAAAAAATACATTTGGTAGATCTTGAAAAACCTAAGATCCTCTGGAAACTAACACCGAAACTGTTGAATGAAAAATTTACATGAATGAGGTATTGAAAAAACGCTCCTAAAATCCGTTTCGAAACTAAAACCATAACTTTTGAAGGAAAAATTACGTTCAGCTAACTTTTTATTAAAATAAAAACCACTGTCGGGTTACCAATTAGCGAACTTCTATTAATTGAAATTACATTTTGTATACAAAGTACATATTTCATTGCGTTACATTTTGTTGACAAAAAATGTATGAAAACTTTTAGGCAGCAGTGTAGATACACGAACACCGAAATGCGTCTCAAGGGATTGTAAAAATAGCACCCTAACTAATTCACTGACACGCGAAAGTTATAAATTTGGCAATGGCGCCCAGTCAGGCTACCACTACCGGTCTGGGAACCATTCCCGCGGCTCACAGCTCACGCTCTTGGGCGTGTGTGTGTGTGTGTGGGTGAGTGTGGGTGAGTAGCTTGCGCAATACAGACGATGCAGTGGCTGCGTCATTTGCTGCCGCTGCGCATTGAACTTCAGTCCACAAGGCGGCGCCACACGCACACCGAGTGCCAAGTGCAGTACATTGGCCAACAATGGGTTAAGCGCTGCAATACAAACGCATTTGGCTTTTTGGAAAACCTTTTGTGGTTAGCTCTTTTTTTATTGTTTTTTTTTGCGTTCTACCAATTATCAGTGAACGCAATCAAGACGTGTTGAGATTTCTTCAAGTGTACGTATGTCTGGGTTTATGGGGCTTGTAGGTACCATACATATGTATGTATGTCTGTCTGTCTGTCTGTTTATTATCATCATCGATAATAAAGCACGCAATATGGCCAAGGTTTTTCAATAGAAATAGAAAACTTTACTAACTCACTCTCTCTATCTCTCTCTCTGCCGCTGAACAAGTTCCCCTAACTATAACACTTTGGCGGCTCTATCAGACATTGCAAATTTTCTTGTTTGTATGTGTTTATATATTATTATTATTATTATTTTTTTGCACCTTATCAATAAAACAGCTAAACAAAAAGTCTAAAACAAAGACAAACCTTTTTTTTCCTACGGCTGACACATATATAATATATAGATACAAATACAGCTAGTCTGTGACTAGCATGTACGACATACATGTATTTTATATACCTGAATACATATATACTATATACAATACATACATCATCATATAAGTGGCAGTGCACGCTCCCAATAATTTTTCGGAAGATAGAGCTTTGTTTTACACTCTGCAGAAGTCATGTCAACATTGTCATAACGTTTGAAACGCAAAGAAGTGAGTGCTACACCTTTTCGTCATCTGGAATGGTTTTTTAATGTTAAAATTCGTGCTCATCGAGAAATTAGTTCTCGAAATACGTCTATTTGTTGTAGAAAAAAACCTTAAGACTCGTCTCAGGCGCCTAACTATCTAGCTGGTTGCTCCTTGTTTCCAAGAAGTTAAAAGCAAGGCTAGGGCTACAATGAGCATCTACGCAACCAGCCAAATGTACTGGCGAACATCAAGCTGGATAACAGCCAGACCATAAGCAGACTACGAAGAACACATTCCCTTTACCGAGCCATGGAATAGATAGTTCCCGAAATACGCTGCATCTATTTGTTGTAGAAAAAACCTTAGATTCGTCTCAGGCGCCTAACTATCTAGCTGGTTGCTGCTTGGTTCCAAGAAGTTAAAAGCAAGGCTAGCACTGGCTACAATGAGCATCTTCACAACCAGCCGTACATAAGCAGACTACGAAGAACACATCCCCCCTTTACCTAGCTGTGGAATTCGATATTTCCCGAAATACGCTGCATCTATTTGTTCTAGAATAAAAGACTGGTCTCAGGCGCTCACCTACACTAGCCGGTTGCTTCTTGGTTTCAAGAAGTAGATACAACTAGAATCGTAACAACCACCCAAGTGTACGGGCGAACAACTTGCTGAGACCCTAAGCAGACCTTACTGCGGAATAGATCTAAAGTTCCTAATACCCAATCGCCTACAACGAAGCAATGATAAATGATTAACCATTAAATTTTAAATAAAAAATGATAGGTCAAAATAAAACAAAAACAACAAAGAATTGCTCTAGAATAAGATTTTTTGAAAAATCATCAAAGATAGAAGATTAGGGATTGAAACAAAACAAAAAAATTTGGTATATATATTTTTCACTAAGGATCATACTGATCTATGTAAGGTTCCACCCCTGGGGGCCTACCGGCTTAACCTAACCTAACCTATATATAATTGTTTCTCATAAAACTGCGCTTTATGGCCAAATCTACAATGTAATAAGGAAGCTAATTAATTTCTCTCTTGCCTTAGGTTTTACCTACTTGGTACGGAGAATTTTTAATTTACCATCTCTCTCGATCTTTTAGAATTAAATTTTTTTGCTTAAATATTTATTATAATACAACTATAATACTGCAACTAATAGCTAGTAGCTAGATGTTAGTCCTTTTACACTCAAATAAGCTTCTAGGAAAGATCTAGATGAAGCTCAACCAATACCTACATCTATGACTTACAGTTTAAAGTTGGTTGGTTATAAGAAGATTTTCGATTTACGCAACATATAGTTACCAGAGAGCTAAGGACAAATAATTTCAAACCGAAAAAGAAGTATCCGAAAACAAATTAAAGTAAACGATTTTAATGCAAATTTAGTTATCGAAAAGGAAAAAAATTAAGAAATTGAACAAATCCAACTTGCAACAGCAGAAATTATTGACAAAAAAGAAGAAACTTTAATGGATTTAGTTTTTGTTTTGTTTAATATTTAAGTAGAATTTACAAAATATATGATACACTTACTTTCTGAGTGCTTTTTAATCCAAATTTATGGAATGCAAGAAAGCAGGAAACGATAAGTTGAAAGCAAATAAAAGGAAGCTACTACTTAAGATAAGTAAATTGAATTGAACAACTCCAACAATTGGCGACATGTTCAAAATATTTAATTATCAAAAAGATCAGATCAAGAACAGGGCCCAGGCGGAAAAGTAAGCCACGGTGATGACTATGGTTAATACACTTAGGGAGATAGTACGCCGAGGGACAAGCAGTTTGTAACGAAAATGAATTCCCCGGGACTATGTCGTCATAGTTTCAAAGGAAAAGCACGAAAATATCTTTATTTTAAAGAGAGCATTCTCTAAATATAATATTCTTTAAAAATTCAAATTGAATAGAAACATTCTTGAAATATTTTCCTTAAAGATGTGAAACACTATATGGGGAGTTTCTGCCTTTTTCACCTGCATCTGCATTTCTGAGTTTTGCATCATTTTTAGTCAAATAATTGCAAGTTTTTTTCAAAATCATGTATCTTCGAAGCTTGTTCTTATTATACGAGAGTTTTTTTTTTATATTTTGGGTTTCGAGAACAAAAATAAATAATAATTGAAAATATTTTCATTGTTTTTCAATATACTCCCCATTAAAATCTATATGCATGAGTGTGAATCAATGGTCGAAGCACTTTTGCCACTCTGATTGAGGTATCTCCAAAACATGTATTCTGAACGTATCCTCCGCTTCTTCAGGCGTCGAAAAACGTTGACCTCTCGTTTTAACAGGAATAAAAAGACGTCATTCGGTGCCAAGTCAGGATTATGTGGCGGATAAATATTGCAGTTGTTTGAGCAGATGTGTGGGAGCTCGCATTGTCGGGGTGAAGAGTGATACGGCTTCGGCGGTTGGTTTTCCTGATTTCTTGGCAGACAACTTGCAAATAAATGGTTGTGTTCCACTTAGTATTGGCTGATTTGCGTTGTTCTAGTGGTAGGGTTACGAAATATCCAGGCGAGCATTTGCTTGAAAGTGCTTCGTGCGCAAAAAACTTTTGCTGGTTGTCTTAATCTTACCATAGGTCTGTCACAAGACCATATTGCAATATTAGTTTGCACTCACCTCCACGAAATACGTCTTGGAGTGAACTGCGACCTTGGTTGAATTCACCATACCATCCATAAACGCTAGCCCTTGTTGGAACTTTATCATCAAAAATTAAATTAAGTTCATCCATGCACTGTTGTTGAGGGAATCCAAGTCGAAAGTTGTCAAAAAAAACCGCACGAAAATGTTTTGCAATTTAATTCCATTTATTGGCCAAGTTAAATAGCGCTCATATGTCAAAACGTTCCGAGTACGTATAACCTAAAAAATGCCAAACCTTACGATTCCGGGAGTGCCCAATTCCGAAATATAAAAGGCAACTCTCGTAAAAACTGAATTAACCTTGCAGCGTTATTACTGTGATACAAATATCGCCAATATCGGAAGAACCTAAAGCTGCAGGAGGTGGAAAAATTAACCCGATTGCGCTTGCAAGTTATTGATACATTTTTGGAACTTCAGCAGCACTTGGTCAAGGGAAATATGATATATAGTGAGGTTATGGACTCTTTGCTGACACTTTAGAATTACATTTCAGAACTTTTCAAATTTTGCCATTAATCGCATAGGATTTCGTGATCAAGCATTTTGTTAACAACGAAATTTTGTATTTGAAAAAATAAATATAAGAAAAAGAACTTAATATATTGAAATATAGAAAACGAGCTTTTGAATATGGGTACTGAAGCTGAAAATGGGGTGGATGGATACGCCAAGCAAGTTACTTTCGACGAATACCAATTTGGACATCATGTATAAAATATGCTTTCTACAGCGCATGAAAAAGTGTATCTGAACACATTTGTTCGATATTTCTTACGGTTTTCCTTGATGTCAGAAAACAATTCGTATAACCTGAGGGTCTATCAATATAGGCTTCATTGTAGTTTTCTAGGATTTAGAAGTTGGGTAGTAAAAGTATACTTGAATATATACTTACACCTCTATGGTGTAGGCTCTAAAGGGGCTGAAACTGTAATTATTAGAATAGATCAACTGTCGTTGATTTCCTTAATAGGCAATGCAAGCAGATCGTCATAATCTACAGCTCCTGGCAATTCGCTTTCCAGTTGTGAGCTTATGCAAGAAGTTTGCTCCTGTCGGACGCTCTAAGTTTCAGTAGGATGGGAGTTCTGATATTTTAGTTAATTGTAATTGCTTTAGCAGTCGTAAGCTAGTGTGTTCTACGTTTTAAGTTCAAGTACAGCTGCCTGTTAGGTACCTTCTGTTTAGCTTCTTCGAAGTGCCTTTCCTGGTGTAATCTCAGAAGTTTTACCTTTTTTGCGTCTTTCAAAAATCTAACTTGTATGTCAGGTATACGAAAGTTTCTAGATATTTACCAGCTTTTGCAGAAGTTTTGCTAGACTTGGCTGCTACGGCAGTGACATCTGTGTTTTTTTTTGCTGATATACTAGAAAGTTCATATAGAAATGTTCCAAGAAGTGTTTGTGTTTGCATGCACCACACTGCCAAATGATAAAAATTCCATTAACAAAATTGTTTCTATTTTTATAACTTGCAAAAAGGTAGTTCCCAAACTGTAAATATCTGATAAAAAGGCACTAATTTGAATTGAAACAACAAAAGATCTTGAGAACGAGAAGTATTATTATTCGTCGTGTCGCCTTCTTCTTAACTTGGAGATTAGTTTAATCGTAGTTAATACTATCCATAAACTGAATAGCTTGCCTTTCTTTATATGTTATAGTTTTTATGCTTTATTATACGACAGTTTGTAATATTTATTCTACCAATATATGCTTGGGAGTTTCGTCATGCAATTCCGTTGGTTTGTATCTGTACTTCGCTGTATGCCATTGCACGTTTTTGGGTGCTTTTTGGCATATTTCTCCTAAAGTATTTCGCGGATTTGGCTGATTACCGTATCCTGGGAAAGCGCCAGTTGCTGCTACTAATGCTTTTCGGGTTTCCGTTGTTGTTAAGCGGCAGATCTCTCAGGTCTGAAGATCTCTACAGAGTAATTCTGACAGACTGTCTCACCCTACATCGGAGTACTTTTGAAAAGCGTACTTCTCTTCTGTCGACTAGCATTCGTATATGGCATTGACATGATTTTCCCAGTCGCTCTTATAAGAAGAGAATTGTCGCACTTAAAGAAGCGCATTACAATTACGTCACGTCTCCAAAACAGCTATGAGATCTCTAGAGAGTCACTATAAAAGACTTAGATTGGACTAATTTTGGGAAGCATTCTTCTCTTCGGCCGACTAGCCTTCGTATAAAGCAGTGATATTATTTTTCCAGCCACCCTTACAAGAGAAGAGAATTATCACAATTACGTCGCGTCTCCTATACAGCTATGAGATCTCTAGAGAGTCACTATAAAAGACTAACTATCTCACCTTAGATGGGACTAATTTTGGGAAGCATTCGTCTCTTCGGCCGACTAGCCTTCGTATAAAGCAGTGATATTATTTTTCCAGCCACCCTTAGAAGAGAAGAGAATTATCACAATTCCGACGCGTCTCCAATACAGCTATGAAATCTTTAGAGAGTCACTATAAAAGACTTAGATTGGACTAATTTTGGGAAGCATTCTTCTCTTCGGCCGACTAGCCTTCGTATAAAACAGTGATATTATTATTCCAGCCACCCTTACAAGAGAAGAGAATTATCACAATTCAGACACATCTCACGAAAGTGATACAGAAGCCGTAGAACTAGAACAATAAATCTTGAGTAAAAATTTGCAGCACTTAAGAACTCCTAAAGGACTAACATGCAGGGCATAAGCAGCGCGACTTTATGATACTATAATTTCTGCTAGTCTTATATGATATATGGGCTTTACGATACATGTGATTTGATTAATATCAGGTGCTAAGCCATAAATAAGTGCTAAGCGGAGTAAGTCAGTTGATTTGCTGAGGAGCACTGGTGTCTGTGATTGGTTGTCTCACTGCGCTCACTCATACACACACACACTTCTCGGATTTCCCCTATATTTTATCTCTAACCTTGCGCCAAGTTCTACGAAATAATAATACCAAAAAAAAGCTAATCTAAGCAGATTGAATGCATTTAGCTGTTTGCCATTTTTGGCACTGATAAAGCCCATAAATGTTAATTAAAGTTAAAAGCGTCCACAAATTAATGCCCAATTTCTTTTGCTATTTACAGATCTCAACACGGAATATGCCCAGCAGCAATATGTCCAAATCCTATCAAATTACTGCAAATAATACCAATACAAATAGCACAACAACGTCTGCGACGATGTCAGGAACAACCACACGAAGTCAACGTGACAAAACGGAGAGCTATAAAAGTTTTTACGAAACGAATTTATAGATAGTTTAGAGATAGACGTGCAGCTATGTCTATATGTATACAGTTATATATATATATATATAATATATATATAATATATATTATATATATATATATATATATATATATATATATCTGTATGTTTGTGCGGATCTATATAACAATGTATTACGCTTTATTAAATGAAATTAGAAGAGTTTATTGCACAATCATATTATACATATATATAGACTATATATTGCAGAAAAAAGTGGCAAAAAGTCGTACGAGTTAAGACTTACAGTTTGTCAAGAAAGTGTTTGCACATTGAAAATAGTAACTTGTATTTTTTGACTTTCAATGTAAATATAAAAGCTTTTTGTTTAAATTCTTGCAATTTTCTTTGTATGTACATCTTTTTTTTTTATTAATATTTAAAAATAATAATAACAAAAATGTGTACACTTAATGAGAAGAACAACAAAATCTAATTTTTCATAGATGCACTACTGTCAATTAAGTGTTTACACAAAATACTTAAGTTAGCTTCAAAATTGAACTTTATAGCAATTAATGATTAATTTATGTAAATTTAATATATTGCATGCCCTACTTTAGGCTTAACAACTCATTGTAGGCGTTTTTCCATTGAAAAAATTAGCTTTTTAAGGTCATATTCCTCTGGAACCTTACGCCACTCTTCTGGAATAGCAGCCGTAAGTGCTGCTCGATTGTTAGGTGAACTTTTTGCCAACTTTTTCTTTAAGTGGGCCCACAAATTTTCAATGGGGTTCAAGTCAGGGCTCTGAGATGACGTATCGATGATCTTTTAAAGAAGCCAGTTCCTGCAAATATGCTTAGGGTCATTGTCTTGATAAAATTTTAAGTTAGGCTTACTTTTGCTATAATTCACTGTTATAAATTTAAGAATCTAAATATTGTATTACATTTATGGTATTTTCTATAAATTCCAAATTTTCGACTGCTTCGGCTCGATAACTCAAACAATAACCGACAGTTTGCCAAATTTAACTGTCGGTATGATCTTGCTCCATCGTTGTTATACAACATAATTTTGGTTTTATTACAGAAAATAACGTCATCCCAGTAATCTCCTGGCTCATTTTGCATCTTAGTAGCGAAAGTAAAGCGCTTTTCAATATTTTGTGCTACTAGTGAGTGGAACTTCTGCCGGTGTATGGCCTGGTGCACTATTTCGTGTGACACATCCAAATCACACTACTTCTTAAACTCCTAAGTAACTGCTCTTTAAAAAATTTGACGATTTTGATATATTTTTCGCACGATACATCGATCTGTACGGTTGGAGATTTTATTTTTACATTTACACGGATTGTTTCCAATCTTCACTGGTTTTCACTCCCGATTTTCGACGTTATAAAAAGAGAATATACAAAGCAAGAGTGGCAACACTTTCTTGGCAACAGTAGCGCATCTATGAAAAATTAAGTGTACATATTTTTTTTTATATTAATAAAAAAAACACATGGACAAATAGAGATCCAAAAAAAAAAATCGCATGAATTTAGACAAATGGTTTTTATATTTACATTGAAAGTCAAAAAATACAAATTATTTTCAATGTGCAAACAGTTTCTTGACAAACCGATGAAATCAAAATGATGTTGTATTACAACGATGAACCCAACAGGGTGTGGCGCAAGGCTGGAAAACCGCAACATCATACCGCCAGTCTAATTTGGCAAACTGTCGGTAATTATTTAGGGGTTCATATCGAGCCGAAGGAGTCGAAGATTTGGCATTTATAGAAAATACCATGAATGCAATACAATATTTATATTTTTTAAATTTGAATTTTTAACAACAATAAGCCTGACTATAAATTTTGTCAAGACAATGACCCTAAGCATATTTGGAGGAACTTGCTTGCTCCTTTACAACTGCGGCAAGATCATTGAGACGCCACCTGAGAGAACTGACTTGAACCCCATTGAAAACTTGTGTACATAATTTTGTTATTTTTTTACATATTAATAAAAAACATATAAACAAATAGATGTACTTAAAAAAAACAATTGCATGAATTTCAACAAAAAGCTTTTATATGTACATTGAAAGTCATAAAATGGAAATTATTTTCAATGTGTAAACACTTTCTTGACAAACTGTATAACTGCTATAAACTATTGTTTAAAATATTATATCTCTGGCTTACTTAAATTTTTTTAGAAGTATTAAATCGTGATAATTGCACTGAATTGTCTGCATAATTTTAATTACAAAAAATGTATATATTATATATACCTGTATAATCTTAATGTTTAATGTTTAATCTTAACAAAAATAAAGCATAACATTTAAATTTCATCAAGTCCTTTGTACATACACGATTGACATGTGTATATATGTAATATCGTTGAGCAAATGCTAAATCACGTTTGCGGCTCGGCGGCAGCAACAGCATTTCCAGGCTGTGGCCTTATGTAGCTGACGTCGAGTAGGCAAAATTTGGCGCGACACATGGGGCAGGTGCACTTTTGTTGCAGCCAAACATCGCATTCAACATCGCTTTGACGTGCGGCAAACCAACGTGCCAAACACTCTGCACACCACATGGGACGGCAATAGCAATTGCTGCAACAGGCTTCAGCGGCCAAAGGCTGTCCAGCACGATCCAAATTAGCGCATTGTTTGTTGATTTTTATATTTGGTTCAGTGACCATGCAGGCGAAGCATTTATCGGTTGTCACATCAGCATCGTAGTAGGGATTGAGTGCGACTTGCTGCTTGAAGACATCCACAAAACGATCAATTACATTGCGATGAAATTGTATGTTGGGTGGTATGGTTATGGGGCGACGTAGACGATCCTCGAGATTGCGAAATTCCATGGCATTGATGCGTATGTGAAAATCCGAGACGCGTGGACGATTTGGTTGCACAATAATGCTAATCATTTGCAGCGTATCGTTGATTTCCTGCTGCGAGATGTTGTACGTCTCGGCCTGAAAGCGCAGTAAAGTTAGTGTAGTTCAGCTACTCAGTGCCCGCGCACTTACCTTGGCGACGCTGAGCGATGTGTTGCTCTGATGCGCAAAATGCACATTATACAGCGTAGTTTTTATAATCCAATTCTCTGTGGCTATAACCGTGCTTATGGAGTTAAGCTTTTTCTTATAAATATCCTGGCGGCGAAACTCAT
The DNA here is from genome assembly GCA_035046065.1 of Chymomyza procnemis. Classification (NCBI taxonomy): domain Eukaryota; kingdom Metazoa; phylum Arthropoda; class Insecta; order Diptera; family Drosophilidae; genus Chymomyza; species Chymomyza procnemis. Next base: position 6,484,706 of record JAWNOJ010000026.1, read on the forward strand.
TGCCTATATCACTGGCCACGGCATTGAAACTGCCAGGTGTATTGGCATATTTGGCAAGCGTCTGACTGATGGGATGTCGTTTCCAACCATTCTGATACCAATTGAATATCAACGCTGGTATCGCTAGCACGGCCAGCACACTAAAGCGTTGCGCAGTCTTCCATGTAAGCGTTTTAAAGGCCACCGCTTCCTGTGGCATTGGAAAATCTGGGTCTAGGTCAGAGTCTTCAAGTGGCTCTTGCGTGGCAAACACTGAGAATTTCATGCGATGTATTAGAAAATACATGGCTGGCAGGCAGCTGTGTACGAGCAGATTAAGCGATGTGCGGCGTCTATGATAAGCAACAAAATCCAATTCTTCACCAAGAAAACGTGCGAACATTTGTTCCACTGTGAAGCCCAAACGCTGAAACTCCTCGGGCGGATATATAATGCACATGCATAATAAAAAATAGAACAAATTGAAGAGCAGTTCCGACTCGTCCATTGTAAGTAATATTTTGTAGACTTTAAACTGCACACAAATCAATAGTTTAAACAGTTAATGCAGTAAGTTTTCTAAATTTGAATAAATGAACATAATTTACTGCCAGCTGGCAGGATTATTGAATTTAATATTATTGTGTTCTATATTAATGCGCGTGTTGTTTTTGTTGTGCTATGATGTGTTGTTGCGCGTGCTGCCAACTTGTTGCAAGCTACTAGTGCGGCGTCTATCGATATGTTTGCCAACAGTTATCGAGTAATGGAAGCTGGAAGCGGTTAGAATTTGAACTAGTTATGTTATTTTATGTATGAAATAATAAATAGACGCAAGTTTAATACTATTATACTATTGAGACAATGTTTAATTGAATTGAGTTCGCAAAATAGTAATATTATAAAATATTCTGTTTGTTTATTACTTAAACGTTTGGTCAGTGACTTGATTGCAAAAAAATAAAATTTTGTTAATATAATAATAAATGATAAACAGCAGCTAAAATTGTGTATTAAAATGTTTTAATAAAATTAAATTATTTGGATTTTACATCATGATTGAGTGCATCTTGTCAAAGTAAATTTATTCTGTCTGCTTGGGTGTAGATTTTATTGAAATTAAATGAATGAAAATAGAATGAAAGCTAGGATAGCGAAAGAGAGGGTAGAGAAGCTCATTTGGCTTAAGATTATTTGGTTTAAGATTTTACAGTATGTAGCTTTTTCTTAGCTCATTTGGCTTCACTCTGCTTATAAGCATTTTGTGCATTTACTGCGGAATGCTAATTTACATAGCTCCATGAGTCTATAGGCGGCGGTAAGAGCCTTCATAAGTAGCTTGAGACTATGTTTGGTGAAGTTTAAATTTGTAAATAGATGGATAATGTTGAAATACGTCAAGGGTGTGATGCTGGGCAGCCAAATCAAGCTGAGGAACAGCAATTGCGTTGAGTTTTCACAACAAAAAGCAAGCAGTGTATGAATTGTCACTGATTTGTGCGAAATCCGAAGTTGCATTTGAACATTCATCAGCTTGCAGGCACAACAGCAGTCACACCATAATTATCAGTTAACGAGTTTTGGTTTCGATCTGTCTGGGAGTCTATTTGTCGCTTGAGTTGCCTTTAAGCACTTCTCGGCATGTGTTTAACTTTGTAAAACTAAATAAATTTTGTCTTTAATTTCAATGGCTGAGAAGCAGAAAGTCGAAGCTTATATGCTGTTTAAAGAATGCTTCAATGGTCAAATGTTTGATTGTGATTTTAATAAGTTATACATCAGCATTTTATAGAAATACAGAGCCCTTTAAATTATGTTCATATTACCGCTGCGCATTCGCTCAGTTAGTGGTATCATACTCGTCGAAGTTTGTTATTTTCGTTCGTTGCTGCATTTGTCGAGCACTGACATAATCAACAAATAGCCGCTTTTTGCTTAGGTAGATCTATATTAATTAAAGACACAGCCGTTCGTATTCGGTTATCTTTACTCAGCTTGATCAATTACGTCAAATCGTGCATCTTTGATCAATCACTAACCCCATGAAACCTCAACTTGCGCAACGTTGATCTTTTGCCTGCTTTGTTAAGAAATGTTTTGTATTTTCTGTTACTGTTTTCTAGTTCCTAGTCAGATCCAGATATGTGACATTGCATATCTGTTAAAATATTATGCCATCAGGCTAGGGGTATGTGTTAGTTTTACCGAAATAGTTACTTTATACATTGCAAACAGTCGTTCAGTTATCTAAACTCAATGTGCATATTGTCGAAAATATCATGGCGACCTTAAATGGCCACCTCGATCTGCAGATTTGAACTCCCCGCACTTTTTTTTTGTGGGATTATTTGAAAAGCAAAGTGTACGCCAGCAAGCCACAGACCATTAGAGAACGAAATGATTGCTACACCAACCGAGTTGCTCGAAAAGGCAATGGAAAACGCCGCAAAAGGGCATATTTTGCTGCGGCCAATAAGGTGGGCCACTTGATTGATGTTGTGTTCCAAAACTAGTCTGAATAAATTGTAAAGAATCAAATTGAATACAAATACCTCACATTCAGAAATTGGTTGTTTTTCTTCTTGTTATTCAAAGTTTACATGCCGACATCAGAAATGAAGCACCTTGTATTTTCCACGGTATTATTTAATATTACTTAATTCTTTAATGACAAGATCAACTGCACTTCTTTGTGCCTCTAAATTAATAATAAATAAACTGTAGCTTACTGTTCTCTTTGAGTAGCTATTTTATAAGATATCTTTATGTTTTGTCTTTGTAGCGATGGCAGCATAGTCAAGGGCAATAATTTTATTTAAAATTTATTTATTTAATATCAAACGCTGTATGTCCGTGTATCGATATGCAGTTTGAATTTCGCGCTTAGCTGTGCGCAATAACTTCTCTGTATATCGCATATGTTATCGATATGACATTGTCAGCTTTTGGTGTAAATAATACTTGTTGGAAACAACTTCACAAAGGTTTCTAAGCGTATTAAGCGTATTTTTTTCTACTAGTTTTGTGCTACAAATTATATTTATTTTAAACAATAAAGCCACGCGTGCAGCAACTAACCGATATTATATGTTACTGTTGGTATTATTTGTTAAATACCAACTTTTGGTATTTTATATGCAAAACCATGCAGCCACACTGCTAGCCATATTTAAAGTCCAATTCATTTCATTTTATATTTACAATCTGCTGTCAGAAAGGCTGCAGTAAAGTAGCAAAAATTTAAAATAAAAAATACAATACTTAATAAATATTTCAACCAGTGCAAGTGTTAGTGTAACAAAGCAAAAAATATTTGTCGTAGCATACAAAATGCGTAATTACAGCGCTGGCCTCTTGGCCATTTTTGCAGTGTTTGTTTGTGGTGAGTTTTGTTTGTATTTGCCTGCGTGTGACTGTGTGTGTGTGTGAGTGCTTTTGTGCAACTAATATTGCGTATTTGTTAATAATTTTGCTGACTAAAATAAAATAATAAAATGCTTGTGACTTATTGCAGGCTGCTGCGTACAGGCCACACCGCTGGCTGAGCACTCCCAGCAGCAGCTACTTGGTGCTCATAAATGTTCTTGGGGTCCCAGCTATTGGTGCGAGAACTTCAGGTAAGTGTTCCAAAACGCCAACGTAGAGTTTGTTAGCAGCAAAATGATATGTCATCGTGCAAATAGCTGCCGTGCAGTTAACCCTTTGTTGCAGCAAAAGTTTTCCACTGGCGACAACAAGGGCCGCAGCGGCAGCGTTTCTTAACCCCTTGACGGTTGTTGATTAATTTTTTTGCTTTAACTTTTTTTTTTTGTGTATTTGTTTGTAGTTTATGCAAATGATTTTGTCATTGCATAAGTTGTACTATTTTATTTTTTTTTATAATTTTTTGATAACGTTCGTCTTTTTGCTGCTGCGGCTGCCTCGCTCCGCGAGCGCTCTTTTTGCGCACGAGATAACCTTTGTTTTGGTTTTACAGTTGTTCCATTTTTGCTAGTTTGCTTAGACAAGCACTTTTAGCTTATTCCCTTTTGCTTGCTGCATTTGTAAGTACATAGTTCGCCTCATTTTCGTTTCCCTAAATTAAATTAGTTTTCCAGCTAAGCGAAACTTAATCAGTATCGAAAACCATAGACATGACTCACAACGCGGTTGGCGGCCCTCTTCTTCTGTCCCGTAAGCTGAGTGGTTCCAAGCTGCGGTTTGCGCGCATAACTTGTTAATTTGTCATAATGCTCTCAAATGCTAGCGTAATTCGAGAGGGTATTTATCAGCCATAGACATACGTATATGGTCGTATAAAGTTCTACAAAAACTTGTGTTTTTTGTTTAATTTTTGGCTGAGTATCTTATCATTGCAGCTGTTGAAAGTGTGAACACTCATTTTTGAGCTGATAAACGTTTAAGCTAATCAAGCTTGCTGGCTTTTCGAATTACTTGGCTCAATACGTAGGCGTGTTTCTGGTAGTTCAGCTGCAGCTACTGCACAAAAGTTAACTATTATTAACTTATTTCATAAAATTTGTCTGCTGAGCAACTTTAGCGCTAAATAGTGTCAGTCGTAAGTTCTCGAACACATATTATGGTAGATAACCACCCAATTGCAGCTGCTTTGTACACTATTGCGCAAAAGTCTATGGACAACTAATATATATTTGTTAAAATTTATAAATTGTAAAAGACATTTATTCTGACCATCTCTACAGTGTCAGTCGTTAGTTCTCGAACACACGTTGCGTTTGTAGATCAAAATTGCTGCTGCTTTAAATTTTTTTTGCACAAAAGTTTACTAAGAACTAGTTCTTTTTTCGGACAAACTCTAGCTCTATGCAGTGTCAGTGGTGAATTCTCGACACATATTTATGGTTTTCTTGAAAACTTATAATAAATATTGAAAATTGTAGATATACCCTGTTCTAATAAAACAATATCTATCCTCACGGCAACAAAGTAGAATGAAATAGCAACTTTCTTAAGTCTTTAAGCGCTTATGAAATTGCAGCTGAGCACTGTCGATGTAAGTAGTAGGAATTATATTCTAAACTTAGGTAGATTTATAGTTGAAAGTAGAAGTTTGTTGAGGAAGTTTACTTTATCAGAAGTTTTTTTTTTTGTCAAATATATTTTTGCAAAGTTTCACAAACTTTATTCACTTTTTGCGCGTACAAGCAATTTTACTGGTCAAAGCAAATGTAAATGGCACAAATTTCGGGGAACTCCCTTTTTGTGTTTGGTAAAGAAATTTTTTTTTTTTTTGGCAAATTTGTCTATCGTTACCTTAAATTTAATGCATTAGGATAAAATGTAGGCCAAAAAATATTTTTTATTTAAAAGTAAAATTTTGTTAAATTTTTATGAATTTCTAAAAGATAATGTCAAATACAAAACTAAAACGTAAAGCAATTACTTTGAAAACCAAAATTGAAATTTTAGATCGCCTTCGAAATGGAGTAGGCTCAACATTTCTTGGCAAATTGCTCGGCCGCATTAAGAACTATAAAAAAAATGAAATTTGCTATTAGGCAATCGGTGATTTCCGGAATGAAATTATCTGTTCAAGAAAAAATGGAAAAAGCACTCATAATATGGCTTGCGGACAATGCACCAAAAACAGATTCTCGTAGACGGAAACAATATCAAACAGCAAGCATTGAAAATTTATAAAATGATAAACGACGAACAACCGTCTACATTCACACAATCAACTCCTGAGAAGAGCTACTTATTTGCTGTTTTTCACTAATTTTATGAGGTTTTAGAGATTACGATCAGTGTCTTTTTTTAAACGGGTTTTTCTGGCAGCAATCTACCGTGTAAAAATGGAATTCGGTGTAGATACTTTTTATATAATTGTAGTATCTGTACAGCTAGGTATATATCAAACGATTGTCTACTAAAATATATTAGATAAATTTGAAGAGAAAGTTGTAACTGCAGTTGCAATTTGGTAAAACGTGGTAAATGATGGTTTTTTACCAACAAAGCGTCTCTTTTTCTTTGGACAAAAAAAAATATATTATCCGCAAATTTTCCATCTAGAAACATTATGATTATTTGGAAGCACCTTACACCGTAGCGTATAGGTCTATTGTGCTCCATTCGTTTATCTTGGAGATTATCTCTTAGTTCAATGCTATCTATAATGTTTATTACTGTGCTTATCTTTTTGTAATATAGCTCTTTATACGGTATTGTAGGGCAGTTCATAAATGGAACCATAAAACTTGGCTTTTTTCCCTGATAAATTGATCTTTTGTTTAATGGCGAACTTTTGCAGAAAAGTTTGGAATTCGACACGAAAAAAATCGTTAAATTAAATAAAAATAATATAGCGGTTCGCAGATAAATTGGTTTTCCAGAAAAGTTTGGAATTTAACCCGAAATATTCGTTGTTAATATATATTTATTTATTTTATTTATTTGTAGCTAAGAATTTCAGAGCTACAATAATCGCTGCTCAAGATCGTTAAAGATTTATTATTGCTGTTTCGGCTCTTTTAATCAAAATGTATGTGAAAGTTCTTAAGTTTTTGCGACATTAGACATTTTTGGCGTCTTTCATTCATTAGTGTTACTTTTCACACTCGTTTATTTATTATTTATTTCGATTTTTTTTCAACCACTTAAGCTGCTATAAACTCGTTCTAGATGTTAAATAATGATCTTTTATATAAACTGAAAAATAATATTAAAAAATAAATTAGTATTTTTGGCGTAAAAAAAATAGCTTAAAATCTTTTAAGTGTCGCATATTTGATGCAATCCAAAGAGCGTCGTAATTCTAAAACTAAACTTTATTTCAAAAGTATGATGCTCTATTCTTACTCTCGCATGGATCTGATATGTTCGTAATATTTAGGCTGCCGTATTTCCCCGCATAAAGAAAGTTCTCCTTGCATGCGTCTACCAAGTGTACGCATAATTGTGACAGCTACTGTTGTCTTTCTTTTTTGTTTGAGTCTTGAGCTTTTATTACACATTTCTTCGTATATTTTCGTTCTTATCATAGGCAACAAACCGGCCTAAAAATTTCTTTGTTCGGCTGATTGATTAATTTATTTATAAAGTCTCCGTGTTGCCTTTTTTTCTTAACGCTTTGTTTTGCTGAAACAAAAAAAAAATGAAAAGAAAAACAACTAAATATATATATGCAGAAATTATCAACGACGCCATTGGTAAATTCTTAAATGAATTTTTTTTTGGTATAAACATATTAATATGCGTGTGCATGCGAGGGTGGATAGACGAATATGCGAGTATTGAGTGTTTAAAGCAAATTAGTAGATTTTTAGTGAAAAATATTTAGATTTTTGTAATAAAGGTAATTTTTTTGGAGCTCTTTCTGTTCAACTTTCATTTGCTGAATGTTCTAGAAAGTCTGAGTTACGCAAAGACTGTACTTCTTTATCGAATTTACTGTCTTAGGTTTGTTCTCAGATCATCAAGTGAAGTACGTCAACGAAATCAAGAAAGTTTTTGTTTTTCTTATTTTTATAATTCCGTTCGAAAAACTATATTAATTTCTATTGATTGATTTTGAGACTGAAGAGCTGAACGGATACCAGAACTTGGTCTTTGAAGTCGAAACGAAAGTTGCGGGACATAACTATTGACGATTTGTTCAAAAACGCTTTTTCGATCGTTAAATAGAAAGAAAACTACAAAAAATATACAGATGGAATTTTGTCAAATATGCAGCTCAGCCTGAAATAAAATTCTAAAAAAACTTAAAAGAAAAATTACGACTTCTGTGGTCGTTCTTACGTGCGCGCTCAACTTTAACTTATTTCTTTTCAAAAATTCATACGCGAAATTCTATTCATCAAATAAAAAACAGTTAAACATATTTCACTTTTCTTCAAATCATTTATCTGTAATCTTACTTAAGTAATTTTAGTAACGAACTTTTCGATGACCTTTAAACTCAAAAATTTGATTTTGGATAATACTGTTTATTTGAGCTTAAATTAAGTTATTAAAAAGGCCCCAGGGCTGGAATTAACTCGTAAATTTCGGTAGCGCAGCGAGAACTTAAACGTTGACTCAACTACCTAATGTAAGATATGAACGAGGGTGGGCCTACGCTCTTTAGCACTGTGACCCCCCTTGGGTCTATTGTGTCACCTTTCTACTAGTTTAGGTTTAATGTTCTCAGAAACTGAGTCAGTTTAGTTTGGTTTACTTCTCACTGAGAATATAGTTGCCTAGCGCGCTTTGCTCTCCTTTGTGGCAGGGCTGGGCAGTTAGAGATTAGGTGTTCCATTGACTCGACATACTCCTCACAGAAGCTACATGTTCTGTTGCTAACAAGGCCCATTTTGTGTAAATGGTCGTTGCAGGGAAAATAGCCTGTTTATGCTCCACAAAGTGTCCTAAGCTGTGTACTATTTAAGGAAAGAAGTTAGAGGATGAGTGAGCTTCATGACTTGGAAACCATACCAGAGGGACCCTGTTGTTGGTTGCCAGTTCATTAAACTCACAGTGGCATTCATATATAAAATTTTAGAGAGATGATGCCACTATGCCTGCTCCTACCCTCGATGCTTTTTTGGATCCATCTGTGCACCATTCCATAGCTTTCTTGTTGGAAAATCGACAGCAACTACCTAACTAGCATTCGCTGGTCGCCACTGCTTTGTGCGCGCATTCTTCAGTTGTTCACTTCAAGGGAAGATAGCTCTTAATTTACTTGTTGGTCTTTCCAACTGAGATTTGATTGTTCTCTTCGGAGCGCCTCGTCCATACGAAAGACATGGCCGAGCCAATGCAGACGTTATGCCGCAATATATTAAATGACATCTATGTCGTTATAGAGTGCATGCAGCTCATGGTTCATTCGAATGCGATAGTCGCTTCCAAGCTGAAAGGGACCAAAGAGTTTTTGTCTCGAACAATCAAAGCGCAGTTGCACCCGTTCGCGACTCAACTCATGGTACTGCACCATAGAAGAGCACGAGCATGTTGAGCATCTTCAAAAGCGTTAGGTGCATCAGGTATAGTTTGGGCTTCCCAAACAGAAGGGGGCTGGCACTCCTTGGGCAGGGCTGGGCCTGCGTCGATTCCGGTGTGTAGGACCGTCGTTGGCCGTGGGAATCGTCATTGTTGTTGATGTTGTAGCAGCTATCTCGGTGCACCACGTATGTGGATTGTCAGTGTTATGAAAGGATATAAAAGGATTAGAAAGGATTGGGACAAGCCAGTTCTTTGTTGCCGAGGAAGAGAGGACTCGGACTTGTGGTTGGGGGAAGGCCTGTGGCCAAAGACTGGCTTAGGCCATGAGGAGAAGATGAAATTATCCACTGACTCCGTGTGGATAATCTGAAGCCTGTTCTTTATGTGTAGTGGGAGGTGAGCTACTTGGGAAATTGCAGGTAGCTCGTTGCGGATATCTAATCGGACAGGTCTAGGCCTCTCTGAGATTTAAATGGGAGGGGAGGCTGGAGTTTAAAATTGTTGTTGTAGCTGTTTCGTTGCACCGGATATAGTTCCGAGACAGATAGGGGTTGGCAGTACTTGGGACGGCCTGAGTCTGCGTCGATTCCGGCGTGTAGAACCAACCGACTGCCGTGGGAATGGAGGCTGTCGGTGCTGATGGCAGAGCCAAGATGCGTGGGTTCCTTCACAACTTCAAAAATGTAGTTCGTTCGATATTATGTGTTTTATTTTTAAATCATTGAAGCGTTGTTCTTCTGTTCTTCCTTTTCTGGTTGTTAGGAAGTCTTGCATATTTAGTAGGTAGTTGCCGTTTGTTCATACTTTTTAGGGATTTCATTTTACTGGTCACGCATTATAGCGAATGAGTTGGATTTGTATTTGTGAAACATGAGTATCAAACCTCGTGTTTATAATATTAAATTTTTATTTCATAAAGTGAGATATAAATTAGCTTAAACTGAATTAAATTTGCAGATTATGATGATTCGTTGTTGCATTTATGTGCTTAACTTTATGCAAACAAATGTGTCATGCACAAAAAATACGAATTGTTGATACGGTGTGCTCCATGATAAAATGGCAATTATTTTAAGAACAAAAAGCACTTTATGTGGTCAGTCAGAAAAAGCTTTATGAGTATTAAATGTTCCATATATTCCACTAGCCAAAAGTCCCCCCGACTGTTTTAGAAATAAATGTGAAGACTTGCTTAGGTTGAAGCACTGCGGTTGTTGCTTTGAAAGAGACACCCTGTATGTCGGAATTCATGCATTTTACATATAATTATGTCCGTGCTTATCATGCAAAAATTGGCCTGCTTATACAGAAATTTCCAGCGACTGTCTTCTTGACTATAAAATGGAATTATATTTACATTAATTTACGCGCTCTGCAATTTTTGCTTCCTGGCAATAAAAATGAACATTTAAACTGTCATTGAAGAAGTTCCAGCAATCTTTAACAATAAACAACTAATTATTGGAAATTTTCTTTCCATTTAAAAAGTGCATTTTGCACTAAAAGATTACCAGTAATTTTCCGGCTTTTACAATAAAGAACTAATTATTGGACTACTTTTCTTAATGCCGCCGCCATCGTTGATAATGTGTTGCATGCGAATGCAGCGCGCGCGGGTGCATTCAACCGCAATGCATGCAAACTGCTGAAGCTCTTCCCTGTTGTTGGACTCTGAACTGTCAGCTGACTGCAGCATATTTCCGCTTGGTAGGGTGGGGTCGTCTAGTGTTATAATGCGGGTCATTTGATAGCCACGGCATGTGCTCTAAGTTGGTTGGAAAATTTTTTGGCAAGCAAAATGCATTTTGAGTTGAGCTGCATTTGGAAAATCCTAAAATGCGGGTTTCTTAATTCCAAACCATTTAAATAATTGGTGAACATTTCTCTAAACGCAGCAATGCCAAGGATTGCAAGGCTACACGTCATTGTATACAAACTGTTTGGGAAAAACGCAATGTAGCAGTGGACGATGATTCGATTTGTAAGATTTGCAAGGATATGGTCACACAGGCGCGTGATCAGCTGCGCAGCAATGAAACACAGGAGGAGTTGAAAGAAGTCTTTGAGGGTTCCTGCAATCTAATACCTGTTAAGATTGTCAAGAAGGAATGCTCGAAGCTGGCCGATGACTTTATACCCGAGCTGATTGAGGCGCTGTCATCGCAAATGAATCCCGATGTAAGTGCACAATTTGAGTATATAATATGAATGATATCTGTATTCAACTTTATGCTCATCAATGCAGCAAGTTTGCTCCGTGGCTGGACTCTGCAACAGTGCCAGAATTGATGAGCTGCTGAGGCAAACCTATCAGGCAGCATTTGATGGCAGCTTACAGGAGGAGGATGTTGTTGTTGATGTTGCTGCCAAACCAGAGGCTACGAAATTCACCTGCTTGAGCTGCTTGGCTGTATCTACCAAGATGGATCAAAAGTTTAGAAGCACGAATCGTGATGAAATTGTTGAGAATATGTTGCACGTCTGCGGTAGACTTTCCTCCTTTTCCGATGCCTGTGCCAATATTGTGTTGACCTATTTCAATGAAATCTATGAACATTTTACACAATATATGCGACCTGATGGCGTCTGCCACTTGGCTGGTGCTTGCCAGGCACGTTATCATCAACACGAAGATGACAAGATAGAACCCGAAGCTGCTGTTGATCTTGAAGCCGGCGATGATGTACCATGTAAATTGTGTGAACAACTGGTGTTGCATTTGCGCGAAGTGCTTGTGGCTAATACAACTGAGACGGAGTTTAAACAAGTGTTGGAGGGTCTGTGCAAGCAGACGCGCAGCTTTAAGGATCAATGTTTGGCCATTACCGATGAATACTATCACACTATTTATGATATGTTGGTAAAGGAACTGAATCCGAATGAAGCTTGTTTCCTAATGGGCATTTGCCCTAAGCAATTGGATAAAACCGCTGATGCACCAATTATGCCTTTGTTGCCCGTAGTTGAACCAGCCGATGTAAAGATTAGCATCAAGAAACTGGGTGCACATGAACCCAAGTTCACACAGGCCGAACTTCAACAAATGGTTTTGCCCATTGATCATTTAATGGGTGCTGAAAATCCCAGTCAATTAGTTGAGGGCGGTGAATTGTGCACCATTTGTGAGTACTTTGTGCACTTTGTACAAGAAACTTTGGCCACACCTGCTACCGATGATGAAATTAAGCGTAGTGTGGAAACAGCTTGCAAGAAGATGCCCAGTTCTATTGCCGGCCAATGCGATAACTTTGTGGAAATGTACGGCGATGCGGTGATTGCTTTGTTTATACAGGCTTTGAATCCACGACAGATATGCCCCATGTTGCAGATGTGTCCGAAAAATATTGAGAAACATGAAGACATTCTGGTATTCTCGCCCATAAGCAGCGATGAGCAGGAGAAGCCTACATGCCCGTTGTGTCTGTTTGTTGTGGAACAAGCGCAGGCCAAGATACGTGACAACAAGTCAAAGGTTTGCCTATAACTATAACTACTATTGTTTAGAACTGTTTTTAATAAATTTGCTGTAATTGCAGGAAAACATACAGCATGTTTTGGACGGACTTTGCGAACATCTGCCACAAAAATTGATTGCCGAATGTGTGGACTTTGTGCATACCTATTCAAATGAGTTGCTGGATATGCTCATTACTGACTTTAAACCTGATGAAATTTGTGTGCAAATTAAGCTGTGCCCCAAGACAAAGAATTACTTGGATGATATGGGCATCAGTATGGAATATGATTCGTTTGATAGCGAAGAGAACAGTTTGAACGAAATTGATTCCAGTGAGGAGGAAAATTTACCTGTTGAGGTGGTGTTGGACAAGGATATAAATTGGTCACCTCCCAACTGTATACTGTGCCAGGAGCTTATCAAAATGCTAGAAAAGAAGTACAACAAACACATGACCAAGGATGAGATTAAACGTGAACTGGCACACGCTTGCGATAAATTCCGCAAAACAATGCAGGGCAAATGCCACAAGTTTATCGATAAATATGGCGATAAAATTGCTGATTTGCTGATTAAGGAAACGGCACCCAAATTGATATGCACTGAAATGGGCATGTGCATGTTCCAAGAGCAGGAAGATTGTAAGTTTTTACCATCAGTTAACCATCAGTTTTAATATGAAACTTGAATATTTTGTAGTGGATATCGATGAGGCTCTAAAATATGATGTCATTGCGCTACCTAAGGACAACGCCAAGTTGGTGCAATTGCAGGAGGAACAGCCAAAGGATACGCCAACCTGTGTGCTTTGTGAATTTGTTATGACAAAATTGGAGATGGAATTGCAAAACAAAACTGAACAGGACGAGATCAAGCAGGCCATACGCCATATTTGCCAGATTATGCCCAAAACTATTAGAAAAGAATGTGATTCATTTATTGATGGTTACGCTTCTGCTATACTTAGTCTGATTACCAAAGTGCCGCCCAAGCAGGTGTGCCAAAAGTTGCAGCTTTGCTTTGGCGAGACAGTAAATGATGAGGTTATTGAATGCGGTGTTTGCCATGGTGCCACTCAAGCGCTTTTGCCCTTATTGCGTGGCGAGAAGAAGTCAACTGAGCTGATGAGCGCACAGCAGATGTCCGCTACAGCCTGCGAGAACTTGCCAGCCAAGTATTATAGTATTGTAAGTGTTGTGTTTAGTTGCTATATTTTTATGGCTAATTGGCTTAATTTGTGTAATTTGCAGTGCGCTGAGATGATTTCCATTTATGGCATGAGCATTCAGCATTTGGCTGCGCGTGCTTATGTGGATCAGGCACACATTTGTTCCGAAATCGGCAAATGCTTCGACTATGAAAAGTCCTCACTGGCTTTTGCCAGAATTTCCGGTAAGTTCTTTAAAAAAAAAACAACATATATGTACACAGCATTTGAGTAATGTGAGTTTTTCTTTGCAGCCTAAAATTGTGCATCGTTTATGTGGCAGTAAAACTTTATAGCTATTACTGCGTGGATGCGGTGTGGCGTACGATTAATTATAAAAAAAAAAATAAGAAAACAATGATCTGTTTACATTCTGTAACTATTTTTATTATTGTAAATTACTTAATTTTCTTTTGCACTTTTCTGTTGCACGCACTTAATATTGTGTCATTTTTGAGACCAAACCATATTTTTTTTTCAACAAAAATGTGATGATAAAGGAAAATAGTAGAAGAAACGAAATGAAAAAGAATTTTGTTAACACACGCGCGAATTTGGCCAACATTTATAATTAGGCACTAAATTTTGAAATGTATTAAAAGCGGTCAGAGTTCGCGGCCAAAGATCAAGTTGTGTGTATAGAATACTAAGTCGATAAATCTGTAAAAAACAAAAAACTATATTAATGTGAACAACTACGACTACATACATATGTATATCAATAAAAGAAAATTATATATATATATATGACAACAAAGTAGCACAGTCTCTTTAAGTCGCTTCAGTTTATTAGAACAAAACATTTAAAATTATTATATAAATATTTTTTCAAAATGAATACGAAAGATTATGTGCGCTTTGAGAATACGCTGATGATTATTAAGCCGGACTATTTGCACAAGCGTCGTTCGGTGTTGTTGAAACTTGTGGCCGAGGGTTTTCAGATACTTGCCAGCCGCAAGCTAAACTTTTCACCAGAAACAGCGGCAGAGTTCTATGAAGATTATAGCGATGATAAAGATTTTATGTTAAATGTTATATTACTCTCAAAGGGCATAAGTGAGGCTTTTATTTTGACCAAAGAGAACGCCGTACAGGAGCTATGCAGAGTAATGATTTGTTACTTGTAAGTTTTTCAAACAGCTTAAAATTTGAATCAGTCTTGAGAATTATTGAACGCAGCGGTGCGGCATCGGTTATGGAGACCAACATGCATTTGACCAGACATGTCAGTAGAGTGGCTAAAGAAATACACTTTATTTTTCCAAATTGTAAGTTACAAGTCTCAACGGCTGCTTGCTTTACATATTTAGACATTCCACAGACATACACGAGCCTACCGAAATGTTCAATACCAATCAGTTCTGCAATAGACCCATGCTCAAGCCTTTGATCTCTGAGATATACGACTTGTTGCAGAATGTGGACTGCTCCAAGGACAACTGGAAGTCTAAATTGGCTGACTATTTGACACGCAGCAATCCCGAGCTGCCGCTAATTACTAATCAATGCAGCACACATCCAGAACTTAAAATAGAATCCAAAGCGCAACAAACTGAGATGACGCTTTTAGCTACAGATCAAGCAGCTAAGCCCAAGGAATATAAATCAACAAAAAGCTCATCTGCTTCAGCACTTTCGAGCACTACACCGCACTCGTCTATGCTGCTCACTTCCTCGTCTTGTCTCAGCTGTGGTCCCTTTGAACGTACTGAACCTTGTTTTGAGGAGCTAGATTTGAATAAGCGCGTTGAGCCACAAACTGAGGAGAAAGTTTGCGAAGATGAGGAGATACTTTGGCAGGAGCTGGTAGTCTACGAAGAGGTCATACCCGAGGAGGAAGGAGAGTACAAGCTGCAGCATGTGGGTGAAGAAGGCTTTGGCGATGTAGCAAGCTTAACTGGTGTGGAGTCGGATCGTAGCGAGTGTCTTTCTCAACATAAAGCAGGCTCAATTGTCTCTGCTGCATCAAAGCGTGGTGATGCTGTGTCTGTTACATTTTCGGAAAAGAAAGTACCATCTGTGATTATTCCACCCGACGCGGATGCTCCACCTGACCTAATTACTACAGTTGATGGGGTCGAACCAGCCGCAGATGTAGCCGCACCAGCAGCAGTCGAGAATGCGGCTGCAGACGCAGCGGAAGCAACGCCACCTGCTCCAGCTGTGCAAGGTCCACTTGAGGCAGCAGACTAGAGTTGAATGTGTAGCTCGTTTCAAAATATTTTGCGTTTTTTGTTATTGTCACGGAGCTAAATGAGAGCATAGAGTAAAATTTTTAAAGCAAACTTAGGTTTGTTTTCTTTTCTTCGGGACGTGGTCGACGGTTGGACATATTTGGATGGTATTTTTTGGGAAAACAACGACTTTGCTGAACCAGAAATCACACTAATTTGGGTCAAGCCAATGTTGAAGTAAGGTACCTTGGAGTGCTGACTGATTCTAAGTTTAACACGGGTAGTTTGGGTTTTTAGTTTTTAACAATAGAAACAGTTTTTGGTGTTTAAATTGTAAATTTGTTTATATTTTGCCTAACGTCGATTCTACGATGCTGTTTTTTCATTCTACAATTGAGCTCTCTAAATGAGATGTTCGTTTATGGAATCGCCATTGCCACCGGCTTTGTCTTGAAGCGAACAGTTGCCACTTGTACCTTTGGGAACTGCAGTATTACAGGACAGTTGGATTCATAGGACCGGTTTAGATGACCTTAAAAAAATTCAATTTAAATCGCAAATAAATATAAAAAATAAGGTACCTGGATGCCTTCTTGTCACTGTGAGCAGAATACTTCATGGAAACGGCGTTATTTATTTCCATTTTTCCCAACCGAAGAAGCTTCCCTTAAGCAAGCTGGCTGGAGTTTTTGTAATTCGTACTATTATTCCCTCGACGAATCTCAAAGTGAAGCAGAAAAACATATTTAAGGGAACCAAAGTTTGCTGAAGAATGAATGGCAGTAAATTAGGACCAGGCAATGATTCTGCTGTAGAGCAGCACATTGGCACCGATAAGATGTCCCAGGTCTGCAGTCGGCTTGAACAGCAATTGCTAGGCGTGTTGCTGCATTTGCCTTCTTTTATCTGCTTTCGCTAGAAGAGCTACTTCGATAGAGCTTGTAGGATTATATTTCTTGGGCTTAGGCAGCTCCGGATTGTTGCATAGCAAATAGCCTGCCAAATAAGACTGCCAGTGCTGCATGGAGACGTAAATGGAAAACTGACGGGTTTACTTACAATTTTGAAATTTTTTCCTTAGGCACTCTAACAGCTTTTTCGTTCAAATGCATGTTGGACTCCAAAGGATTCTTAAGGCTTAAATGACAAATTCTGTTACCAAACGGACCCGGTGTGTCAAATTGCGGCCACTGGAATAGTATCGTCCTTAGTTCCCAAAGCAATGCCTACTCGCTTCCCTACAGACAATGCCGTTGACGATAACGATGCCATTGAAGAACAGCTCATCAGGAGAGTTCATCACGAAAATGAACAAAAAAACTAAATACTATTAAACTAACTTGAAATTCTGTCACAGGCAAAATGTGAGTTTCTATTCACATTTGTGTCTAAGTTATCTTAAATTGTAAAGGGTGCTTTTTTAAGGGAAGCTGTATTTAAAAGCTACTTAATAAAAAGAAAGTTAACTTTTTTTTGAGGGAACAATATCAGAAATCCCCGCTGTTTGTAATGGCTAAGAAATATGGCAAGGTATTTAAGTCAATAATTGGAGTGCAACACAGAAGAGCAAGACCCTGAACGCCTTGAGAAGATCAAAGTGACTGTAGCAGTGTTGTCAACTGTACTAGGCACGTGAAGATTGGTCTTCAATAGCCTACCCACCAGCATTGCAATTGCTACGAACATTATACCCTTACCTGTTGAGGCAACAGAGCGAGTGACAAAAGTTAGCCACTTAGGCAGTTCGAACCACCATCATGTCAACCTGTTGCTTGTTTTTGAAAAAAAATTCCGAGTGTTGTCGTAGCTATGACTGAACTCAAAGCAAAGTGCATAGAAAAAAAAAAAACAAAAAATTATACCATAAAAAAAGCCAACCGAGCTTACTTCCCATGCACGTCTGAATGTTGTTTTTGCCGCAACTTCTAACCCAAACCAAAGCGCACTCAAACCTGATGCAGTGCGCCGTCGCTGCAGCCAATAAAGAAGAAAAAAAATGCGCCGAAAAGAGCGCTGCATTTTTCACTCAGTTCCACTCACACTCACCGACGCTTGGTCAATGCAGCGGCCACTAGATGGCAGCAGTGTGTATTTGCCTGCACACCAGCACTGCAGCAGCAGTTGTAGGTTGTTTTTTTTTGTTGTCCACAAATATATTATTTGCTATATATGCAGGCTTCTATGTACGCATTTACTTGCATATATATGTATATATGTAATACATAAAAAAGTAAATGCAATTGAAAATGGCTTTTATGTGTTTCGATGTGTGTCAGCCGCAGCAGTAAGCGCGTGTGAGGGAGAACGCATTTGTCGAAAAAAAATATGTGGCATACTTTTGAGCGCGCGGTGAAAATGTATATAAAATGGCATCTGATTAACCCAAATTCCGTTAAGCAGTTTAAAAAAGTTTACAAAAATCAACTAAAAAATAACTTAACTATTATTGTTTGCTGCAGTTTGCATCGATTTTTCCATGATATGCACTAGTATTGCGCGGAAAAGCTATTGCATATAATAGGCTATGCCTGTGTATGTGTGTGTGTGTGTTACTGTGTGCGTGCGTGTGTATACGTGCAGGCGCCAGGTGCAACAAATGAAATCTAAACAAACCCCCCACTGCCACAAACAGCATGTAAACCCCCTACGCCTGGCAGACTGCAACTAGTTTTAGCTAACGTTTTTCAAGCAAGTCCTTAAAAAAAAGCAGCCTTGTCGCGCTAC
The DNA here is from genome assembly GCA_035046065.1 of Chymomyza procnemis. Lineage (NCBI taxonomy): Eukaryota > Metazoa > Arthropoda > Insecta > Diptera > Drosophilidae > Chymomyza > Chymomyza procnemis. The sequence goes on from JAWNOJ010000026.1 coordinate 6,503,199, forward strand.
AGTTATGTTGCATACCGGTAATCAGCAACACGCAACACAAACCACACAACAAACGCAGCAACAACACCAACACATCAACACGCAACATATCATAGCAACACATGGCAGCAGCAGTGGCAATCACAGCGGCGTCGTTAGGGGCGCCTCACACAGCGTGCAACACAACATCTACGAAGGAGATCTAAATTTTACCACCTTTGCCGAACTCTGCCGTTTGTGCACCATACGCCATGGTCCCGCCAAAATCCATCTATTCGAACTTGAGGCCGAGCAACGTCAACTGCTCTACAAATTGCGCACGCTGATGCCGGCAAATGTAAGTTGTTGTACGTAAGTTGGTGCTGGGCAACCGGCCGGCTGCCCCAAGTTTGTATATTTATTGATAAGCTTCAATATACCCTATGCTTGCTGGGTGGTATATGGTTTGTGCAGCAGCTTGTAACCAGCTGAGCAGTTGATTGACTTGTCTGCTGGGTTACAGTGCTGGAAGTACAAGTTGAGTTGGGGTCTCCTAAATTATATGGTATATCTGTTTGCGGCGAATTATAAGCTTGTGGGCGTAAAACGTGTTGATTGGCATTCTGAAATTTCTATTTTAAAAATATTTAGTTTCGCTTTTGGTTGTAGTAGATAAATAGTTATATTATCTTTATTTTAGCAAGTAATAAGGAATATCAGTGCCTTCAAAACGTCTTCAGTTATAAATTAACAGATCTATTTGGAAACAGCATTCATACATTTCGTATGGGTTTGATTTTCAACCGATTGCTTTGTGCTCTTAATATCACCAAACCCAATTTTTCCTGTGTTTTGAAAACGAATAATTTAACAAATGTGAAATTAAATTTTTTCCCACAAAAAGCACGAATTTTAGACTGAAATCTCTTTTCGGACATTATACCAAATAAGCAAAACCAACATAACATAAAGGTAATGTTTTGCTAAAATCTTCTGCGTCTAGTAGAAAACAAATTTTGGCGATGCTTTGTTCTTTCTTTGAAAGTCATAAAGCTTAGAAATCAAAGTTTGCGTTTTAGTCATTTAAAATTTTCCTCAAATCGTGTAAAACTTTGGTAATAGTAAGAAAACAAGTTGTAGATGGTGGCAGCGAAAGATTGGTACCCGGAGCACCCGAAACCGAATATTTGTTTTCCGGAGCTTCACTTTAAAGACTTACAAAAGAATATATGAAATTATAGTATTTCAAAATAAGTTAATAATATGTTCTAGAAAGTTTCGATCTTTTGTGTTCGGCTAGCCTAGTTAAATTATATAAACAAACTGTGCCTTCTAATCGTCAAAAATTCGTCTAAAACTTTGGTTATAATGCGAAAGGCAAATAATAGTAGATGTCGTCAGTTAATGATAGGTGTCCGGAGCGCGCATAACCGAATATGACTGCCTGCTATTATTCGTTTTACGTAGTTCCACTGTAGGGATTAACTTAGACAAATATGAATTTATAGTCCTTCAAAAAAGTTAATAATATGTTCTTGTAAGTTTTGATAAAATTTAGTTCCTTGAAGATTATCAAGCAACTAGTTCTTGACTAGACAAGCTGTACCAAGTAATCCCAAAAGGCGGAACTAATAAAAAAGTTACTGCAAACTTCAAATAGTATGCATCAAGGGCCTCAAAGAGTATTGAGACTTTGCTGCAGCGCATTTTTCTTAACTAAATCATTTTTCCGCTCATTGCAGATTACCAAGGACGACTACTTGCCAAAGCATATTTGTGAGCTTTGTCTGGCCAAAGTGGAACATCTGTATGAATGGAGGCAACAGTGTCTAAGAAACGAGAATGCTCTGAGAACCTATGCAGCCTCAATGCGCACGGTAACGGCAACAATTGACTTTCAGGTGAGATTTATAGTTAAAGTGACTTTCTGGCACGCTAATAAGCTGATAAGCGAACCAACTGCCTGAAGGACCGACTGAGAGACGGAGTGACTACCTTGCCCTTGCCATAGTCACTTTTGATTGTCATACGCAAAGCTCTGTGTGTGTTTCAATGCCAAAGTGTACCACTTGACGCCAGAGAGTAAAGTAAAGAAATAACAAGGTAACGTCGAGTGTGGTAAGCTTTTGACGCTCTCTCTGCGCAGATACGTCATGAGATGTGATCTTTTGCGTGCAATTTTATAATTTTGAAAAGATTTTGAAACTAAAAACTGCTTAAAAGTTTTTAGAATTGATCAATGCTTGACAAATATATTATTACCACAGTGATTTTTGAAGGAGTACAAGCTGAGAAAAGACCGCCAAACTTATTTTTTGTACCATTTTAGAATATATTATGCGGGTAAAATCTTCGTGTACGTATATAGGGGAAGATCCCTAAAACATGATTTTCTACTGTAAATAATAAAGATAATAATTATTTGGCAAAGTTTAGGAATTGTAGCTGCTAAATATAGTTTAATATGTATTTCGCAAAAAGCCGAGGTGTGAAATAAGTAGGGAACAGTTTTATTTTATTTCTTACAATTTAGCACATGTTTTGCTTTCTGCTTATTTTCTAGTCGAATCTTGGTGCACTTAAAGGATAGTACTGTCCCTAGAAAAGAAGAATCTAGTTTCATTAAAGTCGATATATTATTTTTATAGGAAATCACTAGATTTTAAGATTGTTAGTAAGATGCTGCGCAATTTTTTCGTAAAACTTTCAAAGACAAATATCCAGCAAAAATGAGTTGTCAATGTACTCTGAAATATTTGATTTAAAGTTCATTTAGAGTTCGTTGGACTTTGAGAGACATAGAAGCTAGTTTCATTAAACTCGATATATTATTTTATAGGAAATCTCAAGATTTTTAGGTTGTTAGTAGAATATCTCTGCGCCGATGCTGCGCAACTTTTTCGTAAAACTTTCAAAGACAAATTTCCAGCAAAAATGAATTATCAATGTACCCTGAAATATTTGATTTAAAGTTCATTCAAAGTTCGTTAGACTTTGAGAGACAAAGTTTAAGCAAAAATGAATTATGTTTCTTTAATAATTTCATTTGAATAATAATAAAAATGAATATTTAAGAATACTGTCAATGAACCCTGAAATATTTCGTTTAAAGTTCGTTTAAATTAACTTATTATAAATCAATACATTAGAGCCAGTTGTCATTAGCTTAACTTAAACGTAATGATCAGTTTGCAATTTCTATGCAATTCTTAAAGTTCTGCATCGTTTTCAGTAGAATGCGTAAAAATATAATTTGATTATTTTAGGTGTACATACACATGGACTATTCTTACTACTAAATTTTACTATACCATAAGAATTCGAAAAAATCTGAAAACTCCGTTTTTCTGCCATAAACATCAGTTCAGTCGTAATTTACAAAGCAATATTTGAATTTGTGACGTCACAAGCGGCAACTCGGTTATTTGCTCACCGCCAAATAACGGACCTGCGCACCTTTGAGCTCTAATGCCAAACAACCCCGCCAATTGTTACGAAAAGCTCTTTACATTTTAAGCATTGAACTCACTCGAACCCAAAATTGGAACTGGGGTACGACGCTCTGTGCTATGATATGGCTACGCTTATTTTTTTCTACTATTTATTTGTGTTTTTTTTTTTTGGGGGAACGCTTCCGTTTTCGTTTCGTTTTGTTTCATTTTACTTGGCGCGCGTGTCCAAAGTTCGCTGCTCACTCATTTCGAGTTAGTCAGTAACCATCTTTTGTCGCCGTTGTATCGTCGTTGACGTTTGGGCAAAAAATAACAAATAATTACTCAAATATGAATGTGTGAATGCGGAATAAGGAACAATAAAGTGACAGCCAAAACGGAACGGGCAAATAAACGACGCGACTGCGACAACGACCGAGGTCGTCATTGAAGAGACGACGGACGACGTCTACGTCGAGTCAAAATCAGTTTCGCAATACATACACAAACAAAAGGAAGTGAATTTTGCCATTGCATACTTCTGGGTGCAAAATTCACACAAATTTTGGTAGCAGCCACTTGGTGCTACCTTAAAAAAAATAACAAATTAATATATATAAAAAATTTACCAAAAAAAAAACGCTTAAGTTAAAAAACGCGCCGTTTATTGATTTTCTATTAACTGGTAAGCCGTAGCGCAAAAAAATTGTGCAAAATAACGCGGTTTAAGCAGCTAAAATGCTGGCAATGGTGGTGAAAATGTCAATAGCCAAGGCGGCGTGCCGTTTGTGGCAGGGGGCAGGCAACATTAAGCAAAGACTTGTACTAGTCTTGTTTTGTACGTGTAAACTAAACTTTATAAAAAAAAAGTGCAATAAAATGTAAATAAATCTTGGCTAAAATGTTGGCTAACTTGGCCCAGCGCGCTTAAAATAAATTCGAGGCAGACACGGAAAAGCCTCAAACCCCGCGCTGCGACAAGCGGCCGGCATACACACACACACAGCTCGCAACGCATACCAAAAAGGCTGCACGTAGCAGCCAAGTTAACGAAAAAGGCAGCAAAAAGCTCAAGTTGCAAGTTTTTGCGCAAGGACCGCGCAATGTGAAGGGCATATTTGAGTGCTTTTGCTTTTGGGGGGTTGACGATACGCACACAAAAAAAAAAAAAAAATAACAAATTGGCAAACATAAGGGTGGCAAGTCATGGAACGCTTGGCTTATGGAACACTCACACTTGGCGACTCACTCATGGCATTCCGTTTCCGTTTCTTTTGCAGGACGGCACCGTTAACATGGACAAGATGACGGTGGCCCAAAAGAATGCATATCTGGAGGCGCACATGGCTGTGCAACAGCAAATGGCACAGGCGGCCATACAATTTAAGCAACAGCAACAAACTTCTGGCGGCGCACAGCAGCAGAGTTCACCCACAGCTAATAATAACAATAATAGTCAAAACAATGGCAACATGCAACAGCAACAACAACAGCAGCAGCAACAGCAGCAGCAACAGCAACAACAACAACAGCAGGTTAATATCCTATAGAGTGCATTCAATTGTCAGGAAGATTTCTAACCGTAGGCCATGTGCGCTGCCCCTTGGCAGTTTCATTCCATGTACCCAGCGAAAGTCGCGAATTGTTTGCATAAAGTAATCCCATTAATTTCTCAAGGTCGCAGCTATTACTGCGCGAAAAGCATTCTCAAATACAATCATTTTTTTAAGTTAGATCAGATCTATCTCAGAGTACTCCAGCCTACTTGCTGGGAGTTTATTTTAGCGTAGCTGAAGTTTGTCCTTCATCTGCAGTGAGTCTTAACTTACTCTTACTACACCAATACATTGAATCCAGCCAATTGTATGGCTAGCATTGCTCTATAATTAATTATTTCCATCTTTGTCTGAGTATAGTTTCTTAAATTCTTCTGTTGAGTCCATTTATTTTTTGAAAAAGAATTATCGATACTTAGCTCTATGTCATGTCTTCACCGAACACTATTGCATTATAGATAAAATTATATTTTTGACATGATAAGCATTTTTATTACTTTATAATAAATCTGTTACACTTTGTCAGAACACCAAAGTATCCACCAAGACTTTCATGAAGTTCAGACTTTTTTCGAATAATGCTCACACTACCTTTAGGAATGTAAACTTCATAATCAGTCATTTCATATTAGGAGGAATTCCGAAATATTCACTAAGACTTCCTGAAATTCAGACTTCCTTTCAAATGTGCTCAGACTTCGTTTAGGAATGCAAACTTCATACTCACTCTGTTTCACTTTGTAAGAACTCCAGAGTATCCACCAAGAATTTCATGATGTTCAGACTTTTTACTTTTCCTGGCGTTCTAACTTCTTCCTTTCAATAATGCTCAGACTTCGTTTAGGAATACAAACTTCATAATTAATCTGTTCCACCTTGGAAGACTTCTAAAGTATCCACCAAGACTTCCTGAATTTCAGACTTCCTTCCAAAAGTGCTCAGACTGCGTTTAAGAATGCAAACTTCATAATAAATCTGTTCCACTTCGAAACATTACAAAATATCCACCGAGGCTTCCATGAAGTTCAGAATTTCAAAGCATCCACCAAGACTTCCTGCAGGTCAGACTTTCTTCTAATAATGCTCTACCTGAGTTTAGGAATGCAAACATCATTGACAATCTGTTTCACATAGAAATAATTATGAAATATCGATCAAAATTACCATTAGTTTCAAACTTCTTTCTAATAATACTTTGAGTTTAGGAACGCAAACTTTATAATCAATGTGTTCCACTTCCATGAAGTTCAGACTTTCTTCAAATAATGACTTAATTTGGGAATGCAAATTTCATAGTTCATCGGTTTTAGTGTTGAAGAATTCCAAAGTATCCACGAAGCCTTCCTTGAATATCAGAATTGCTTCAAATAATGCTCCGACTTCGTTTAGGAATGCAAACTTCATAATTAATCTGTTCCACCTTAGAAGACTGCCAAGACATGGTTATAAACTTCATAATTAATTTCTTCCACTTCGAAACATTCCAAAGTATCCATCAAGACTTCCATGAAGTTCAGACTTCCTTCAAATAATGATTTCATTTGGGCATGCAAACTTTATAGTTCATCTGTTTTAGTGTTGAAAAATTCCAAAGTATTCACCAAGCCTTCCTTGAATATTAGAATTGCTTCAAATAATGCTCAGGCTTCGTTTAGGAATGCAAACTTCGTAATTAATCTGTTCCACCTTAGAAGACTTCCAAAGTATCCACCAAGGCTTTCTGAAGTTCAGACTTCCTACCAAAAGTGCTCAGACTGCGTTTTGGAATGCAAGCTTCATAATTAATCTGTTCCACCTTGGGATACTTCCAAGACATAGTTGTAAACTTCATAATTAATCTGTTCCACTTCGAAACATTCCAAAATATTCACCAAGGCTTCCGTGAAGTTCAGACTTCCTTCCAATAAAGCTCAGACTATAAGCTTAACTTGGAAAAAGAAATTATAATTAATCTTTAAAGGAAAGCTATTCTCCTTTTAAGTGTTGTTCCCAAAGTCCCTACTGGATTCTGTTCGTAAACTTGCTTTGCAATGCTTGCTACTCATCGTGACCTTGGCGAAGGTCTTCAAAGCACTGAACTCTTTCGTAGCTCACATACTAAATGCAACTCGTAGCCTTTCGTTTTAGAGGTCTCCTGCCAATTACCAATGTCAGCTGCCACTTCATCACCCACTCGCTTCGAGTTGATTTAGACAAACTGCGCCTTGAAGCAGCACCGTAGGGCACAAAATGTGCAGCCATTTTTAGTAATTTTCCTCTCTTCCTTTCGCTTTCATTACCAACCAGCAACAGCAGCAACACTATGCGGCCACTATAAAAGTGCCACAAATTAGTTCCTCAAGTTCTGGCGCTGCCGCCGGCACGGGCGAAAGCACTTTTACCGTACCAGACGACGGCATGGGCTTTGAGGGCGGCGTGCGCGTACTACAAAGCCTGGGCACTTGGTCTGCCGCCGAACAGCTTACCTATAATATACCTAAACCAAATCTTATACCTTTCACCGAGCCATATGTTGAGGGCGGTTCAATGCATCCGGCCAGCCGTTTGAAAGCATTGCAACAAGTGCAACAGGCCTCCTCCGGCGTGCGCAAAACAAATCCCTCGAAATGTAAGTGTTGCACATCATCTCATTACAACAAAACATGACTAAGACCCGCTTGCATCTGCTCCCTAGCTACCAATAAAGCATTTGAATGCACCGTCTGCGGCAAGGGTTTGGCGCGCAAGGATAAGCTGACCATACACATGCGCATACACACTGGCGAGAAGCCCTATATTTGTGAAGTATAAGCTGCCACTGCACAACCACAGCGCGTGTGGCAAGAATTGTTACTAATCTACCGCCTTTTTGCTCTTCCCTCCCGTTCCTAGGTCTGCAACAAGGCATTTGCTCGACGCGATAAGTTAGTCATACACATGAACAAGTTCAAGCATGTAACGCCCACCAATATAGCGCCACTGGGCAAACGTTTGAATAATATGGTTAAGAAAAAGGAGCAACCGGATCCGCCACCGGAGGATAACAAACAGAGCCTGGAGCTGCAGTTGCAGCAGCAGGCCGTGCAGGTTGCTGCACAAAACATTATAGTACAGTCGGCGCAGCATGGCGGTGGTGCGCAGGCGGCTGCTGTCGCAGCACTGCCAGGCATCATAATACCACATCATCAGCAACAGTTGTCCTGGACATGCGAGCTTTGCGGACGCATGTTCTCGAGTCGGGATGAGTGGTCTATTCATGCTAAGAGTCATCTGGAGGTGAGCAAAAGTCGGTTGAGCCGGCTTGTTGAGCTGTGCTAGAATTTTTATGCGCTTTGTTAGCTGAACATGAACTTGCTCAAATATTTTGTCTTGATAAGAACTCCAGGAGTTTTATCAAACGAAATACGAAAATCTATTTTAATTTAAGTTAAACTAACCCTGGAAAACTGAAATAGTAACGTTGTAAGAGTTTTGTCCAACGAGAACTTGTACCTCTTGAAGACTATCAAATATGAGACATTATCATTTGTACTTGAACCGTGGTCCAAATAATACAATCTTTCTGGAAGCTTTAGTGCCGGTTTGTTCCTCCACTGTCACTAAACAATGCCGTCCTTTCCATATCATTCCGAAATTCGCTTAATATTCACATTCTTTTAAGGATTGAGCACGTTTGAGTCTCATCGAGGTACCAACAGAGTTCGTCGGTAGTAAAGTTTAGTTGGCAATTATTGGCTAAGGTGCAATTATGACAGCCTCTTATGACAGCTTTTTAAAATTTAATAGCTTTCAAGATTCCACTGTCTCTTTTGGTTGTTGTGATGTAATTGACTCAGCCAGATGGACGAACATTCCGGGTCTTACCGCTTATAAGTAAGGACCATTCAAAGTAAAGTAAAGTTGATAGGCAATCTTTCTCTAGCACAGACTATTTCTCTTCTTTTTCAGGGAATGACCGCCAATCTAGTCTTGGTGTCGCTGTTAGAGAGAGTCACAGATTTACCGAATTTGTTGGGTTGCTTATAAATCGGTTCCACCCATAGTAATGTAGTGTGTTGGGTGGGTGGACATAGTAAACATAAATAATAAGTGATATTTCTCCAATATCGGCTCTTCCGTAATAGGGAATTAGTATTTCCCATAGTAATGTAGTCCATCAATAGTGAATGTAAATTTTTTGTTTTTTTCCTTATTATTCCGCTTGGGAACTTAGGGCCTCTACAAGAGCCATCCATCGAACCCTAATTTGCGCCGTCTGTTTAGCTCTGTCCCATGTTGTGTTCGCCTGGGTCAGTTCTTGGAGGATGGATCTTCTCCAGGTCGCCTTGGGTCTGCCGATCCGTCTATTGCCTTGTGGATGGCTGCCAGCTATCGCTATCTGCAGTTTCTCCATTTCTTCCTCGAACTGTGCTAATCTTGATGGTTCCTTTAGGGTTCTAACGTTCCATTTTCCTATTCGTGTCCGTTTTTGAAAATGCCTTTGGACGTCATCGAATTTGGGGAGCCGTTTATGTTTAATTCTCTTGTGTTGGTTTCTGTAATCTGTTGAGTTTTTCGATCGAACTGGTGATTGGCCAGATGCGACTTATCCCAGTCCCAGTGGTGGGACTGCCACCTGACGCCTTCTGGGAGTGGTGTCTGCGCTTGGCTGCGCGGTCTTTTTTTTTTTTAATTGTTGGCATCATTCTAGCTGGTGTTGTTGCTGTACGCCGAAAAGCTATGAATGGCGCTTGGTTCTATGGTGTACCCTCCATTTAGCGTGGGGGTTCCGGTTCTTCCGGAAAATGGAATGATAGTATTTTTCTTATAATCCTGCTGTGAGAAAAAGTGTGGCAGATATTCCAATATTTTTCTTCAATTTGCTAATGAGTTCAGGGTCTTGATTATCCTAGAGTGATTATAGTTGTGTCCACAGACTTTCAGAGGGCTTTTTGCCACTTGCTGCTTAGTCATAGGAGGTTGCTAATTTTTGCTCTCTACAAGTTCTCTTTGGATTAACGCCACGGCATTTCTAATGCTTTTAAAGTAAGTTGGTAGTTTTATTAACTAACTATTGCTTAATAAGAAAGAACTTCTCTTCCGATGATTTACTTAATTCTCAGACTGCCTTCTATTCTTACTAGAAAAATTAAGTCATACTTCATGCTAACTTTAACATAATCTGGAATCCAATAGTAATAATTGTACTTTTTAAATATCTAAGATATAGTTTCTTCTGCTTAGAATCACAACAATATCAAGGCAAAGATCTTTGGCCAAGTTCATGTTTCCAAGTGACAAGTTATAATTGTATTCTCTTGCGAAATCTTTGCAGTATTGACAACAGGAACGGTTAGTCGTAGAGCCAACAAAAACCACAACAACAACAATTGCTAAAAGCAACAACAATAATAATGGACATAGTAATAATCGCGGCTATCAAATGGATGCGAATCAAAATCAAACTCAAATGCTAAGCAACAATAGTTCAATGGAGACGGCACAGGCGCAGGCGCAGGCACGCAAGGAGAAGATAATCATACAAAATCAGATGATCATAAATGCCAGTCATCAGCAACAACAACAGCAGCAACAACAGCAACAACAACACCAACAACAGCAACAACAACAGCATCACAGCAAAAAAGCAGCACGGAAACACATGCAACAAAGCAGCGCGCCACCTATGTACAACAACAATAGCAGCAGCAACAACAACAACAACAATAGTAATCACAACAACAGCAGTCAGCAGCACCCAGGCCAAGAAGTAACTAACTATTAACAACAACAACAACAACAACAACAACAACAACAACTACAACAGTAACTACAACAACACCAACAACAACAACAACCAAAACTACAACAACAACCAAAACTACAACAACAACAAACAAACATTTCTTTTGTCACTTTCACTTCACCCAAAAAAAAAAAAAAAAAATTATTTGTTATATACCAAATCCAAACCTCTCTCTGTACGCCCTAGGTCTCTGTCTCGCACATCATAGCCAATTCGCCCACAGCAGCTAGCTATATGCAGGCGCAGCTAAGTGGCATCCATGGCGGCGGCAACAACGTCACCGGCGATGCCACCACTACCAACCATCAAATGCCCATCGTCACCTACAATGGTAATCAATATTGTGTTATTACCCGCGCACCGGAGGCAGATGCCATGCAGAAACCATTGGATGCCTATGGACAGGCCAATATCATTGTTATGTCGCCCATGCAACTGCAACCTGCCACGGCCAACTTGTTGCCGCCGCAGCAGCAACAACAGCAGCAGCAGCAGCAGCAGCAGTAATGCAACAAAATTGGCGTAAAATCACATGCAGCAAACAAATGAACTCCAAACGCTGGCCGGGATTGGCTATAGCTTCTGGGCTTTTGTCGGCTTATTAGCTCTAAGTGAGCAGCAGCTGCCACACCAAATGCCACACCAATTGCTGCTGCAGCATTTTGATTATGATGATTGGTTTAGTAATCTTGAACTGATGGGGTGAAAGGCAAACGATTAATGGAGACATTCGAAAGGTGGCCGGCCGGCCACATGCTGCATCAGACCACACCACACCTTCACCTGCTGACGTCATCGGCCCTAAATACAAATTGTAAATACAGTTTTAAAAAAACTTAAACTAGTAAAACAAACCAAAAACTAAACATAACTAATATTAAAAAATGAAAAACTATATAGAAAAAAATACAAAAAAATCTAAAAAAAACTAAAAAATAAAAATTCAAAAACAAAAACCGTTGAGAACCGCAGCAAACTCCAAAGAACTCAGAATTAATTTTGCATTCAATGCTTTAAGTTGAGAACCGATTTTATGAAGCGATATAAGATTTACCAAAAAAAAAAAAAAACCAAGAGTTTAAAGCGAAAAAAACGAGTACATACAATTATGCATATACTCCGCGAATATACTATAATTAATGTTTATATGGTATTATGTAAACAATTTAAAAATTTTGAATGCAAATTGCAGCCGCTGCATTAGTTTTAAGTAATTTTACATATCCGCTTAAGGGTTACCCCCATAACAAAAGGCAGCCATAACACTGAGATATTATTTTTAAAACCATAATTAACTAAGTACACTTGGTCAACAGGAATTTTTGAAAGTAGCTTTTCCAAATTGTTGGCTGCTTAGAAATACTAGATACTAGTTCTTGAGAAACTTCTAAAAATTTCGCTAAGTTTGCAGCGATGGTTTTTTTTTTGTATAAACCACAAAGCAATTTTGTTCTATCTTTGAGAATGTTTCTGATTTGTATAAACCACAAAGTAATTTTGTTCTATCTTTGAGGATGTTTCCGATTTCTTTTTTTGCCGTCTGTATTCTTTTAACAAACAATATCTTAATTGCCTAATCGCCAAGTCGCTTAAAAATACTAATTCTTAACAAATTTCTACAAAATTCCGATAAGTATAGTTTTTACAAAACGTTTAGTTTTTTATTATTTCATTTTAACTTTCAGGATCTTTACGATTTCATAGAGACATTCAATATGAAGTACTGCTTAGACACACAAATTCTTGAAAAAGTTCTAAAGGTTTTTTTTTTTTACAAAATGAAAGTATTTTTTTTTAATAAAGGTATTTTTACATTATCTTTGAAGATATTTCCCATTCACTTTTTTCTGCGTTTTCTAAAGCATCAATCTTTTATAAAGACTTCCAATATTAAATATTGCTTAGACGCAATAACTCTTAAAAAAGTTCGAAACTCCTCAAAGTTTGTAATTTTAACATAATGAAAAGATTTTTGTTTAATTAAGGTATCTTTGAGAATATTTCACATACACTTTTTTTTGCGTTTTTTAAAGAAAACCCTCTAATAGAGTCTTTCAATGTTGAGTGCTGCTTAGATAAACAAATTCTCGAAAAGTTATAAAATATTCAAGTTTGTATATTCACATAACGCATGGATTTTTTTAAAAATGATGATATTTTTACGAAATCTTGGAGTATATTTCAGATTCTGTTTTTTTCTGCGTTCTTTAAAGAAGCAAAATTTTTGCTGCTTAGGCAACCTAATTTTTGAAAAACTTATAAATTATTCAAAGTTTGTATTTTTTACTGAACAAAAAGATTTTTTTTAAATGGAGCTTTTTGTGCGCTATTTCCGATTCACTTGTTTTCCGCATGCTTTCATAAGACAATCTCTTATTTTAATTTTCAATATTAAGTTTTGGTTGGGCAAGCTAATTTTTGAAAAATTGCAAAATTATTGCAGAAAGTATTTTTTTTGAAATATGATGATATTTTTCGTTATCTTCAAGGATAATTTAAGCAATAATCTCTAATACAGATTCCCGAATTCTCCACCTTTTGCAAAATCTTTCTTTTCTCTTATTTTTTTTCTTATTTGTTGATAGAATAAATTTCTTATTCGAGTGGCGTTGAAAACCAAGACGGGTGCACACAGGTTTTGACGATAAAAAAAATGGAACGATGCCATCCATTAACAAATCGTGACTAAGCATTCAGCATTGATTATCGATCGATAATTCTTATAATAAGTTCTTAAGTAAATGAATAATTTTCTAAGCATAGATAGCTCTAAAATTTTATAGTCTTTTATTGAAATTTCCCATAAATATTTATAGAAGTAAAGTTATACTAGTAAAGTGATACTATTCATAAAAACATCGATAGACATAAAACTGAAGTTGTGCTAATAAGTAGTTGATCGATTTGTTGCTTAACTAATTTTATTATTATTATTTTATTTAAAATCAATTTAAAACATTTTAAGGAAATGACAAGCTGATTGTTTATAATGTAGATTAAATTATTATTCAATTTCAGATAAAAAAAAATTGTTTCAAAAAATTTCTTGCTTTATTAGCTAAATCTTGAAATCTCAAGATTATTTTTAATTACATTTGTAATGCAATTTTAAATAATATAGTATTTGTTTATAGTTATTTTATAAATGTAATATCTATTGTGCGACACCTCTATATTTTGTTTTTATAATTTTTTAAGAAACTTTTTCTTTCAAACTGAAGAAATTTTGATTTTTTTAACTTAAAATATTATTATCGAATAGTGAGTTTTCGTTTAAAAACAGAAATGTAATAGTATTTTTTTTTTAAACTTAAAATTGTATTATTTATAGTACAGAAAAAAGATCCAGATAATAGCTCTCTCTCTTTAAATCGTGATTAAAATTAGTCATCGCTTCAAAGACGGAGCATGGCATATCTCTATTTTTTTAAATTGATAATTCTTGTTATATACAAAGAAGCTTCGGGTATTCCATTAAACATAAAGTTGACCTAAATCTATGTTTTATTTTGTTTATTGTATTACAATTTTAAAAGTAATTTAAATTTGTCTACAACGATAAACGCGTGTTATTGATGAGGGTACCCGACGTTTGTTGAAGCTAGCATAAGATCCAATCCATTATCTTGAGGTAAAGTCAAACAGCCAGAGATCACTAAAATCTATTTAAAATTATAACAAATATTTTAACATATTTTATTTTAAATACTAAGCAGTTTTCAATACAAAAAAGCCACTTTCAAAAATCATTATTAGAACGAAAATTGTTGACCAGTGTTATATATATTTTTCGAGAAAAAATTCCGTTGCAGTCAGCATATATTTTTACAGTTCTTTAATTTGTGTAAACTTTAATCTTAACTCTCTTATAGTTATGCGCATGTATTATAGTATGTGTTTATATGGTATTGTATGTAAATTACGCCCACAATAATATTTATGTCTTCGATAAACAAAATAAAAAACAAAAAAATTAAAAAAAAAAAAAAATACCGATAAAAAACAAAGCAACTCAAGAATTATTACAAAGTAGTCTAGTAGTGTCCATCAAAAACAAGAACTCACTCCGTAACATTGTGAAACATTAAGCGAAAATGAAAATAAATTTAATTAAATTACTGAAAAAAAAATGTACATTGTAACAGATTTACTTTCAGCGAACTTGATTGATTGTCGTAATATAAGACATATTTCAATCACAAGTGCTTGTAATAATTGGCAACACTTTTTGGACACTTCTGTGCCAAAATTGGCAAGAGTTAGAACTCTTTCGAGCCTCTTCATGCGCATTCTGGACCAAAGTTGTTTTAATTAGACACCAAAACGAAGGCAGTTTTTTGTGAGACAAAAAATTCAAGCATTTTGGTCAGAGCCATTGAATGGAAAACAACTTTTCGTTTAACTCACACCAAATTGAAAAATGCCGCCATTTTGACCTTAAATGGAAACTCGTTGCTGTCGCAGCTTTGGAACACAGCAAATAAAATTTATTTTGTATATTTCCAAACGGCTTAATACTCTTTAAGCGGGCGTAGTGCATAACATAAGCGTAACAGAACTACTTTTGAAAGATGACATAAGTATATTTCCAACATAATTTTGGGACTACGCGAAATGAAAAGCTCCTCAAAATAATATCCAGCATTCTCAAGCATTTATTAATAATCCCTCTGATAACTTATCAGAAGTGCCGAATCTTAGAAAATAGACATGGCACTGTGCTTCCGGCTGGCCAGCAATATTATTAGCCATAGCTGGTCTTCAATTTCGATTGATTTCCTAAATGTCAAAAATGGTTTTCAATTTACCCATCCACTTTGAGCGTCATTTCGAAAAAAATATGGCATTTTCATGTTTTTCTCTGCAGTGATGAAGTTTTGGCCCATGTTCTTAAAAGGATTGCATTTTTTGATTTTTGTACGAGTTTTGGATTGTTTAGTTTTTCAAAGCTTAGAAAACTCGAAGCAAAATTTACTTGGTCCGTATTTGCCGAATTTTTAGACTAAGCATAACATTTTTTACTTCACTTGGCCATGAATCTGGAAAGGCGACCCTGTTTTGCGCGCGTCTCCTCCAGTGGGTCACTCCGAGCTAGTCCTCCACTTGATCTTGCTATCTGAGCTTAGGTTGCCTGTTCCCTTTATCTGCATTCGTCGGCTTTCGTAACAAAAACCTTCTTCACTGGAGCGATTTCGTCAATACGATTGACATGGCCGAGCCAATGCAGACTTTGTGCCATCATACGCTGGACGACATCTATGTCGTTGTATACAGCTCATGGTTCGCTCGGATCAGATAGTCGTCTCCAATCCAAAAGAAAAAAAGAATCGCAAAGAATTTTTCTCTTCAACACCCCAAAAGCGTAGCTGTAATTTGAGAGAAATATGGTATTTCCATATTTGCTTTTGCGGTAATGAAGTATGCTATGTTCTGAAAGACCTTAGATTTTTAAGTATAATTAGTTTTCCAAAGCTGGAATTACATGAATACAAATTCAATTGAAATTGGGCCGTACTTTACGAAATGATAGACTAAGTATCACATACATGCAAAATATTATACACTCCTTTGTCTTCCGATATATTCCGATATATACCCGAAATTCCCAACCGCATAATTTCACTATTCTACCAACGGCCATAGGAACAGCATAGTCGTAAGAAATATCCCTGAAATTTCCAGCGGATTTGGGTATCACTTTGCGGGGAAACTTTTTACCTCTATGATGTTGCTATGACCTCGGGTGCGGTAGCGGGTTGCAGGAAATTTCTTACTTTTCAGTTCCAATGACCATCGGTAGAGTAGTGATAGCATAATCGCCTCTAAAAGAAATTGAATTGGCTTGTAATGAAATATCTCATTGCTCCGCCAAGTTATTTTATCAATTCTTTGCGATTCAGATTGGCAAAATTGGAAGTACGAAACACTTCGGTTTCAGCCAAAGTAATATGAACTTTTGGGATATGGGTTCCGTATTGTTTTAATTATTTTATTTTACTAAAAATTTAGTTTCCTAAATAGTGTTCTTCAAATCAAGATGTCCAAGCAGATAAACTTACAGACTTCTCTATATCGTCTTCTCATCATACTATTTAAAAATTATTTTCTTGACAAGATATTGCCGTCAATTGAAGTTGAAGCATAGGAACCCGCCGGAATCGAACTACTAGGTAATCAGTTTCCGTGAATTCTACTTAATCGTTACTATAGAATACAATAAGCATTTTTATAAAAATCCGGTAGCAATGTCTTAAAGTCGGTTTATACATAGGCTTTTCAAAACAAGTTTTTGGAGTGGAACTGTTTACTTCCCAAGCACTCAGTGCTCTATTGTACCAATAAACTTCATCCTTACTACAGGTTTATTACTAGAACTGCCAGCTGTTTTGCGAAACAAAGATTATGTGATAAATTTTCAAAATTAAGAATAAGAACTAAAAATGCTGAAACCTTATATATATTTATGCCCAAGTAAGTAAAGATTCAATATAAATTATTGCTTCTGGCAATGCTTAATCGGACTTCTCTTTTCAAGCTTTTAGAAATAAGCAAACTCTAGATTAGCAGTTTTTCTGAAAGTTAGGTAGAGAAATTACATAAAATATGAGTAAAATAATACATTTATGAAGTAAAGAGATTAGCACATTTAAAAAATATAAGAATCGATTTAATATATTGTTCGATTCTCTATTGTTCGATTGAACACAAATAGCTCTATCAATAGTATTTTCTGTTAATAATTTAAACTTTTCTTAAAATGGAATTGGCAGATTTTTCCAAGTGCAGTACAGAAATTATGCTCAGATTCTTTTAAAAATGAGATGAGCAGCAAGATCTCGATAACTCGTTCCTTCTCTTTTCCCTTTCAATATTATCGAAATGATTTTGAGACTTAGCAGAACAGAACAGAAACATATATTGTGTCAATGTGCTGCAAAGTTCAACATTTCATTGAGCAGTGAAAGATCGTGAGATCAAACTAAAAACCAGTTGTTGGAACTATCTATCTCTCAGGTTGCAAGCGTATCCAAGTCTCGTCGCTTTCGATTTTTTAACTCTTCTAACTAATTTATGTTTGTTGTGTTTTTTTGTTGCTGTTTTTGCTGTTGTTGCTACAAAGAATTGCAAATTACTTGCGCCGACAAAGTCAGAGTCTCTGCCAGCAGCTGCGTTCACCTGAACATGAACATATGAACGCCTACGATGATGACGATGACGCAGACGTCGACATCGCTGCTGCTGCGGGCAGCAACAAGTGTCAACTGGTTGTGGAGCAGCAGCTGTGTTTGTTGTGTTCTTTGTGTCAGTTGGATTTTGGCATAGGCGCGCAGCGGTTGATAGCCAGCTGCAAGCATGCTCAATGGAAAGTTCTATACGGGTCTGCCGCCCAAGATGGTGGAGCGGCAGGCGGGCAATGGCTACAATCGCCAGCAATCGCATTTCTTTTGGCCCGACGACAGCCAGCTGGATAGCGCTGTGGAGACACGCGTGAAGCGACGCAGCAGCATGCAGCTGGAGCAGCAAGAACGTCCACGTCTGGTGCAGCGTTTGTCTGTAGTGCAGGAGCCGCAGGTGGATACCAGACAAAGATTTCACAAAGAGTTTGCCAGATCATCTATACAGTTTAATGATAATGTGCCGGAGCAAACGGATAAGCCCAGCAACTATAGACCTATGCTGCGCCGTGGGTTGCGCCGTGAAGTAACACCCAAGCTAACAGATGTGCGACCCAGCAACATGCCTACCGTCGATGAGACTTATGTGCAGGATAAACGTAAGCAGGCCTACAGCTCTAAGATACAGTTCTACGATTATATGAATGAAGCGGATACGCCCGGGATGCAGAACAATGCGCGCAAGCCCAAAATGGATATGAACGACAAGCGCGAGCTGGAGCGTAATACCAAGAATAGTCCCAAGCTGCAGATAAAACGTAATGTGCGCAATTTAAGCTTGGAGCGTGAGCTGCTAACGCCGGAGCGAGAGGCGCCTGTGGTAAATAAAAAACCACTCAATGATGTGGATGCGGATGTGGCATATGAGCAACCACGTCGCCCTAAGAAAATACTTAAGCAGCGCTTGCAAACAGCTGATGATAGCGCCGCCATTTTGGATTATGTAGACAATGGCGTGCGTCAGCTGAGATTACGCACACCGCCACCAGTGCCCAGCATGAAAAAACATGTAACCTACAATGAGCAAGCAGCAGAGTATGAGTACTTTGATGACATGCCAAAAATGCGCACAGGAAGTGCTGAGCAGCAGTCACAGCAGCAGCGGCAGCGTCTATATATGGAAACTGGTCGCGGCGATGCCAAGTCATTAAATAATAATAATAAAAACAGAGTTAATAACACTGTCTACAACAACAACAGCTATGAGACAACAACAACCACACGGAAAAATTTGCCAAAATTGTCCACAACAACAACAACAATGACAACAACTACAAGGCGTTCAGATGAGACAGCAGCAGTGGTAGAACCGCTATCACCTACCGATCCCCGCAAGCATTTGCGCAGCAGCCTTTGCTTCAATGGCGATGCTTTGGTCGTTGATGTGGGCGCCACAACAACAACAGCAACTATGCAACAGCGACGCGCAGCACGTAGCTCAGCCATGCAGCGCGTCAGCGTGGGTCTGCCAGATTGAATGAAACTCTAAACGATTACGATAACCGCTAATTATGTTTATCGATTGCACTTGACTAAGCTTGCATGGGCCATAAATTTCAGTTGACAATGGCAACAGCGACGCAACGTTGGCGTCAACATCGGCGTTGACCTAAGCTCACTGTCCATTTATATGGGCCTCCAGAGTCACCCACAAAAGTCTCATCATCATTCGCGCTACGTATAATTAAATCTATTTCTTTACAATCGTGCTCATAATCATGCCTAATATGTATGTGTCTGTATGTCGTCGTTGCTATTGTCGTGCCCGCCATCGTATTAACTTTTTCGTAGTTGTTGTTGTGCAAAATGTATTAATATAATTTTAAGTGAATGCAAGAGCAGCAACAATAAAAAAACAAGCTAATACCATTTACAATCATAAATAATAAAAGATACCGCGGGGCAGTGTCGTTATTTTGTTTTTTTTTTTCACCAGCTACGCCTTGTTGCATTGTTGCACTGAGAGAAATTAATTGGTAAGTTTGTTGAGCAATTTCAGAGTGAAGGGTGAGTAAGATGAAATAGGGAATTAGGGAATTTGGGGGTCTTGCAAAAACTTAGCGTAGTGTATTAAGAAGTTTAATATAGTTTTTGCTATTTTAGTTGCCTCTGTTTATCGATTTGTGGGTTTCGGTAGTGTACGGTTAGCGCCTCTAAATCGGCAGTTCGGTTATTCGATTCCACCCAGCAGCACTAGAGCATTTGTCTAGATGCTATTTAGCTGAGAAAAATCTCTGTTAATTAAAGTAACCGCTGTTCGGATACGGCTATAAACTGCAGGTCTCTTTTTCTTTCGCACAGCTATTAAGAGTGATAGCATAGAGATCTATCTCGGATTCCGGAGTGCCAAAGTGGAAACAAAGCAAATCATTCATAAAAAGTTAATTTATTTAAAATTTCTTTTTTAATGATATCGACATTTTTTTTTTATAGAGTTTCATTGTTACCTTTAACCAATATTTAAGGCCAGATTTATCGATAAATCGCTGGAAATTTTTTAGGCTGTTATCATAAAATGCACACCTGAAAAATATATATCCCAAGCAGTAAAATCAAAAGTTTATGTACATCTGCATTTTAAAGTATGCAGACTAGTTTTTAGCGGTCTGATTTTAGCTATCTCCATCTATCCTAATCTAATACTCTTTAGTAGTTGCTTTTGCTTTTATTAGAAGTCTGCGGCAGTATGATTTTTATCGCATTTCTTTTGATATAGATGTCTTCCATACCGTTACCATTTAGTGGATTTACCTTATTTAGGAAGCTTTCTAGCAAACAATAAATAAACAATTTGACTAGCGTCGGCAGCAATCTCCATGGCTTCTTGCGATGGGGATCAACATAAACAAACCAAATTTTTTATCAACCATTGTTAAATCGAAAGATAAATGTTTTGGTTGTGATTTTTGTGAGATTATCATATCTTCATAATGCCGAGGATAACCTTAACGACTATATTCTAAAGATTCTACATATTTATCAATAAGAAGTCTGAAACATAACTTTCGATCAATCGAATTCATTCCTTGAAACTGCCAAAAGTCCAACCTGCTCAGCATTTTTTGACAAAAACAAACAATTTATCTGTCTACATTTTTCTTAAGAACCGCAGAAGATCACAACTACAAGGTAATAATATTTATTACTTATAAAATAGTAAAAGTAATGGTTGTTAGTTAAACAGCCTAAAAGTTAACTTTGGATATAAACAATGAACTGAATTCAACTTCCAAACGCCAAAATGGCTAAGTATTTCTTTGAAAAACAATCAATTTCATTAAAAAACGCGGAAGACTACTACTACAAGGTAAAACTTTTTATTACTTACAAAACAATAATCTGAAAGTTTGCTATCTCTTACCATTTCTGAGAACTAAGCTTACAAATTAATGCCATGATATTGCTGCTTAGGATGATCTGAAAATCGTGAAGCAAATTAATTCCAAGACAGTAGGGAAGCAAGTTTAAATTGTCAAAATTGTCTTAAAAAAAGTTAAGGATTTTTCTTTTTTGCAAATTATAATTGTTACTATGTTTGTATTAACATATTATCAACATTACGTATACGCAGCCGTCGTATAGAATAAGTATTGTCATATTCCATAACATTTTTGAAAAAATGCATGGTATTATAATCAAACTCATTCTTAAAGTGATTCCGTTTGTATTTAATTCTGAATTCGCACAATTTTTGCATAAATAATAGGTAAAAAATAGGGCCTTATTTTTAATTCCTGATCCATTAATTCCTTCTAATAAATTGATTCTGATGTGTAACAACAAATTATTTCGAAGAATTGAGTTCTCGCTCTCTTTGGTATTTAGTTTATTCTTTCGAAATTAAAGTAAGCATTCGATGCAACAAAAGTTATTATGGTGATGCTTTTATTATTCTATTTTAAATAACTTTGCTATATTTTTGGTTGATTTCACGAATTGTTTGGTGAAGTATCTTTTATAAAGATTAATACCTAACTTAAGCTATTAAGCATTTGAAACCTTGCCATTTGAAAAATGGTTCAAAAATTTACATTTTTTTTTTAATTGTCACTTGATAGCCTCAATGGAAGATAAGTTCTCCTTCATCTGATCTCTTCTTTCCATCTGTGTCTAGATCGTTGCTTGGAACGTCATGCTTGTATTTTTCAAAAGTTTTGTATGACTGAAATTCTTATTGCTTTGAAAGAAAAGCTTATGGTATGACTATAACTTCTTGAGCATTTAGGTTTATTGTAAATATATTGACAAAAAGTTATATAACTGCGCGCGAGTGTAGAAAGCAGATCGCATCTATGCAGAAACCTAAAAATTGTACTTAATTTCTATTATTTTACTAATCTCCCCAGACATGCCTTTGTTTCTTTCAGTGTTTCCCAGCTAATAGCCCACACACACACACCTTTCACAAAATTTCAAAATTCATTTCTAAAGAAAAATTTTTCTGTTGTTAACGGAAATTAAAAGCCAACAAATTTTCATAAATAAAACAGCCAAGCGGCTAGGCGCTGCTGCACTGACTCAAGCTACTTAATATTTCACTCATTTTTTCCGACTTAGGAAAAAGGAAATTAAGCCAGCAGAGAGAGAGAGAGAGGCGGAGTATGTATTCCGTAAATTGTCAACAATTGTGATGCAAGTTGAACTTGAGCTTGACCTTGCCACAAACGAGTGGCACGCAGCGAGTGACTATGCAACAAAATTAACGTCAACAAACTGGCAGCGCATGAAATTGTTGAACAATTTCAAAATGCAACAAGAGGTGGCATTTAAGTGCAACTTTTCAATCAATCGCAGGGGCAGCGAAACGTAATCACTCAAGCGTTTACTCTGCAGCAAATGATTTAATTAAAGGCTTGGCTTTAATTGCTGTAATAATCTCTGGGTTCCAAGCCGCACAAGTGGCCCCACAGGATAAACAAAAAAGTGACGCTGTGTGTAATGTGAGCAAACAGTTCGACTGGACGATACTCTATAGTCAATTATCCGACTTCTGTGGGAATGTGCTATGAATTGGGTAAAAACGGAAAAGGTTCTACAAGCGTAATTTTGTCATAATTAAAAGTCCTTCTACCAAATTATAGGCATAATCTTGCCAATCGATCGTCAAGCTAGCAAAAACACGCTATTTACTTATATAGTGTTGGACGAAGTTCTCTTGGAACAGCTGGTACTAGAGGGCGTTGACAATGGCCATCCAAAAAACGTCTTGAAATCATGGTCTGAGTCCAGATTTCAGAGATATTGTGACTTGCTGATAATGAAAAGTAGTGATTTTTATTGATCGGAATTTCAAAGGGTTACTTCTACACTAGCGTAAACCTTGAAAATTGTATGGAAAGATATAGTGTATAAGTCACCAACACTAGCTAAAATAAATTAAAATTGTACCACCTTCGAATCAAGCAATCTCTTCTCATTTCCTTTGACTCTGCAGATTATGCATAAAAACTTAAGCCTGTGTCTACGCAGCGTTAGGAAAAATAAATATACGTTTTGGTAATCTATACGATCTATACCAATTTTCGAATTTTTGCATCCCAATTTAAGCCCCAAATATTTAAATTATTATACATTCTTCAAAAATATTTGAAGCGTTTTTTATGGCAAATCGGTTGAAATAATCGTACATCGACAACGTTACCTTCAAGATTCTTATTTTGCGACTTACTAGTAAAGCGACATAGTTTTTCACAATTACTCGGTTATCCTCAAAAATGTTGAAATTAAAAAACTTGGATTTGAAATATAAAAGCTGAAAATAGGAAGTAACATAAACATTTCTTAGCTAAGAAAGAAGCGAAAAGATCAACGTTGGCCAAGTTGGGTTTTTGTAGCTCGTGATGAGTCAAAGATATTGGTGTTGGTTTTGATCAGGATGAGCTAAGATAGATAAAGAATGTCGTAGAGGTGTCTTTGAATAAGACACGAAAAGGATCGTGTAATGCATAATTAGTTATATAAAATGTTAATGCTAGAGGTTTCGACCTCGTGACGATTTACTCTGGACGGAATGGTAAAAGAAATTTTGTTAACGAGTGACTCTAGTCAATGAAACTGAGTTAAAGCTTAAAAATAACAAGCCGTGGCATGTTCTACGAGCATTAAGAGAGGGTAATTTTAAAAGGAGTAGTCTGCAAGAATAGGACGGCAATCGCATTTTTGCATCCCAATTTAAGCCCCAAATATTTAACTTATTACGCATTCTTCGAAAATATTTAAAGCGTTTTTTATAGCAAATCGGTTGAAATAATCGTACATCGACAACGTTGCCTTTAAGAGCGTATTATTCTAAAAAAAAAAACATCTTTAGTTTTGAAATATCATTTTAATACAATAGATCGATGATGTTCAATTGTTTTAAGGCCGACAATATTTTGCTAGCAGAACCTTTTTAATCGGGACATAACATCTATCTATGAATTTAATCGGAAAAAATCGTTTATGTGTGTTTCTAAAAATCTACTTACCTTACTTTAGCTGGCTATTAGCAACCGATTTCGGTTTATTTCTAACATACCTAGAACAGTTTGTGCTATACATTTACATCATTGCACTCGAAGTCAGTGATTCTCAAGGCTATTATTGTTTGTTGTGTGATTGTGTTCAAGGTCTGCGAATCCCATTGCAAGATTCAAAGCATAGAGGTGCGCTACAACATGGCAGCATAGACGTCATGCAGCCGTGTTTCTTGATGGTCTACCATTTGTCTGGCCTCGTTGAACGCTATCCGACAATAGCTTTGGAACCCAACAGAAAAACCTTAAAAGTAGAAAAAATCGTCAATTTTGCGCGTACATAACTTGAAATAACTTTAAATCCTAACGTGATGAGGCGATTTTTAAAGATCTGTGCAGTTTGGCTTCAGGAATATACTCATCGAATTTTTCCAATAAACAAATGCTTTTCAAGACATAGTCTTTGCACTCCAAGTCACATTTCCAAAACACACAAATTTTCACCAATTACCCAACACAAACCCTACCCTTTGGACAGAAGCTATGAGAAATCCCAAAAATAAAACAAAACGAAATGGAAATCAAAAAACGAAATAATTGTACAAATGGCGCATGATGCAATGTTATATAAACCGTGAGTTAGTAGCTAGACAAGAGTAGCCTAGCCGGCACTTAAAATTTGTTCACTTCCACCTACCACCAATTGTAAGAGACAAGACAAGCGCGAATAAGATCTTCCGCATTGTGGTTGTTTGCCGCGCGCATCCTGCCATAGAAAGTAGTCCAAGCGTGCGCACAAAAAAGGCCAACTTAAGTGCAGCTGGAAATTGGCAATGAGTTGTACATTTCCTGCCCCACGGTGGCAGGCAAAGAGAAAAACAAGTAGAAAAACCGCCTTAGCTGAACCTGAACTTCAGCTGCTACAAGAAAGTGCAAGTGGAATCATCAACTTTTATTGAGCAATAAAGCCAGTTGAGGCAGTGCAGCAGCAGCCGCCGCAACATTATGTAGTTGTGTTGCTTGCAACCAGTTCTGTGCGCCGCATTGGCCGCAATTGAAATTCATGCGGCATGTAAGACTGGCTAACTGGCTAACAGTGACGTTGCAAAAATACTTGGCTGCCGTTTGTTGGCAACAACAAGCGTTGCCAGAAGCGTGAAGAAGCATTGCAGACGCTGTGGCCAAAAGGGCAAGCATTGTACTATGGGTGTGTGTGCCATCAGCTATGACATTCAAGGTCTTTCCTGGGTTTGCTTAGCTGCTTAGATAAGCGTTTTCCCCCCTAACTGTTTGCATAAACGTCGCCGATAAATACCTCCATAAACAACATTTTATTTATGCATTGGCCCCAACCGAATCACGCTCAGTGCGCTCCATTTCCTAGCATGTGTTTCTCTTGGTTTTTTTTTTGTTGATTTGCTTTGGTGCAGCCATTACACTCATGGAGTGGAAAGGTTATATGGGGTTCAAACAATGGTATGTAACAGTTAAGAGGAAGCATTGAGCGTCTATGGAGAATGATTACAAATGCTTGCTGGGGGATTTCGTTGTTAATTATGACGAGTTATGGCATAACAATTTGGTTAATCGATGTGGATTTGGTTTCGGTGGGGTTGTGGGAACTCCCAGTGCATGGTGGCAGCATGGTGCCAGCCACAAAACAAAACAAGCTCTAGATCGTAGCTGGGCAGTCCATGGTGACGTTCTTCCCTTGCGCAGTTCTAGTTCACATGCTTCGCTCTGCTGTAGTAACTGTACTTAAATTTGCATGACCTTTTAGGAGTTACTTTTCGGAGAAACTGCTGTTATTTCATCAATTTGAATTTTAGACTATATATTAAATTAGAGAAATAGAGAGATTGAGAGAAGAAAAGTAGGAGGGAGGAGCGGGAGTGGGAGGGGAGAAAGAAAAAGTGCGAAAGGAGATAGAGAGTGGGAGAATAGACAAAGACAGAGAGAGTTAGAGAAATAGAGTGATTGAGAGAAGAAAAGCAGGAGGGAGGAGCGGGAGTGGGAGGGAAGAAAGAAAAAGTGCGAGAGAAGATAGAGAGTGGGAGAGTAGATAAAGACAGAGAGAGAGAGAGACAGAGAGATAGAGATAGAGATAAGACATATTGCGTCCATGTTTATTTGTAAGAGAAATAATACTAATTATATTTTGACTATATAATTTATCGCGATTCGTTGTCTAGACCTTAAGTTATACAAAACAATGCGCCTGAATTAGCTATTTATTTAACTTTATTCGTTTAATACTCTATTTAGAGTGAGAGAATAGATAGAGAGTGAGATAAGACATATTGCGTCCATTTTTATTTGTCAAATTTTTCAGACAAGAAATTTGCGAAACTAGTAAAAACGGAGAACTAGATAGCCCCTGGCGACTATGGGAGTAGTTTTTTTTCATTCAAAACTAAGTTTTTCGTAAACTTAAGATAATTCAATTCTCACAGAATAGTCAATGTAGTCAAATATGAAATCAGTTTTAATAATTGGAGTCCTTAGATGTAGGTCCCTAAGTTTGAAGTAGCTTTACTGAAGAAAATAGTGTCGGGAACTTCGGATCCGCGGGGTTTCACTAGGTATCACCACGTTTCGCGCATCGTTCAGTAGATCTTAACTGCTCTATTAAGCTTATCAAGTGACACTTCGTTTCACAATTATGAAAAAAGCTGAAAGTCGTATAAAGTACCTACATATTCGAATATTCGTTTCAACATACTCATTTACTAGAGGGTATATGTATTTGAAATTTGTATTCTTATTTCTTAGAACCGTCTTTATATAGATTAGTTTTAAATGAATGCGTAATTTTTAGGATAAAGCTTTATTGTAAATATTTTAATATTTTTCTATTATAAGAGATTAGAATTGTAACCGAATTCGAGGTGCGGCCCTTGAAAGACTTCAATGTCTGTAGCTATTTTGGTGTAACGATCTTACCGATCTTTTGTCAGTGTTTATAATTTTAGCTCCTTTCGGATTATTATAGCCTTGAAGTCCCCTAAACGGTATATTAAGCGAGAATTGGGTCTTCGCTAAAATTCATAGAGATTTATGAGCTGCAAATTGTTCTTCTACAAAGTTTTCATTTAATCGTTTGGGGATCGGTAAAAAACTCATGCAGTTATCGAAATATATCTTTCTTCCGATTGCATCATCTGCCGTTGTGAGAGTTAAGCTACTGATGGGTATTTCAAATTCGGTCAGTTACAACTTTGACATAAGCAATTGTTATTTTTTTCTGATCAACGAGTTACAACTGTTTAGGAAATGCAAATGATGAGGAGGCTACTTCAGCGAAATGGTTGGGGCCGCAGTTTCCTATATGGCGCATGCGTGAAGCGTTGGCCACTTGCAGATTGAAATCTTTGGCAAGCGGCGCTACTGCTTTTTGGCCTGGCTTGACTTGCAGGTTTCAGTTGCAAAACATGTTGCGGCTACGTCTGACGGTGGCCAGCTAGCAGTAACTCTGCAGCTGCTGTGATTTGGGCATTAGAGGAGGAAGCTGGCATAAAACTGTTGCGCTCATTGGGAAAACTTTCAGTTTCGTTTAGACCACGTCGGCGCTTAATTCGTAGCTCATCTGAAAATAAGTGTTGGTTACTTTCTTGTTTTAGACGAGAATACAAAGTAATACCTTGTTGCATAGTGTTAGCTCATAAGTAATAGTTTAAGTCCAAGCCAAACTCAAGATGCGTCTGTGCTGGAGTGTAAGTGTTTTTGGGTAGTAGTTTGGGCGCAACTAGATTTTTAAAGTGTGCAACTTCACAGCTGCTGGCCACGACGCTATTGCTGGAAACCACAACATGGGGTCTAAGGCCACCCAGATCCTTTTACAGACGCACCTATTACAGCTCTGTGGCGCCACCGGGTGCTATACGTCTTATACACAAGGCGCCACCGCCCAGCTATACACGTGCAGATCTGCAGACCAACGAGAGCAAGCGACGCGATGTAAGCAAAAAGTATCCCAAGAAGACACACTACAGACCCTACGGTTCGGTAAGTAGTGAATGCAGCTGCAAGCTAATTAATCTGAACTCGACACTGCACAGGAGGAGGATGAATACTCCGGTGAGCGCTATAACTCTGCGGAGTACTCCAATGAGTCGACACAAAATGTCTATAGCTCGCATGAGCAGGATAGTCGGGAGTACACCATAGGCACACAGATACGCGTGCAGCATCCCATAACAGTGCCCAAGAAGACCACTACCAGTTATAATAACTATGCCAAACATCAGCACTCCAAGTATGTCACTGCAAGTCCTTACAAAGGCAGCAGCGCTGCTTACTTATCGAATACACAACTTGGCTCTGCCGAGGAGCAGCCACTGGAGCCGCATAAGCGTCATAAATATAGCGAAGTGCGCTATGAGCCGGATCCATTTCATTTGGTGCCGCCACCCAAGAGCACGCTATCATCCAGCAGCAATTCCTATAGCGTTTTCGAGCCGGAACATGATGACTACGATATAGTGCCTTCGGCAGGCACACGCGGCAAGTCCTTTGAACGTTATAAGAATGTTGCCTCGAAGAAACAAATCGAGGCTTTTCTGGAGGATCAACAGAAGCTGCTGGATGAGGCTATCAAACTGCAGCTGCTGCATAATCCCAAGCTGCAAAAGTTCATTAAAACCAAGGTGAACGAACCGCGTCCCGATTTGGATATCGAAGACTTTGAGGCATATCCGCCCAGCTACAACTCGGGTACTTCCGTGCGCAATAGTTATAGCGCTGAGCATGCGTTGCCACCAAAATCCACACGCGCCCGACGACGTCCACCCACTGCTTTGGCAGATGCCAAACGTGCGCCCAAACCAACACATCTGCTCAAGCCCAAGAGAAAGTACAGATCAACGGCTTTGGTCATCAATGTGTGACACTGTACGACAAAAACTGCTGCTTGTTGGTGGTTTTTAACTTAATTAATTTAAATTTTTATTAGCCTTAGACTTTTGTATTATAGTTTTGTGAATATAAAAATAATAAAATTAAAAATAAAAATATTTATTTTTTCACTTTTCTCTAATTTATTTCAATTAACACATGCTTAACTTGATTATGCGCACTTTTATGATTTTGTGTTGTTGCTTAATCAAATTTTGTTAGTGGCGAAAATTTATGAGTTTTGCATTTCTCCATTACCCACGGACCAGTTTGTGGCGCAATAAATTATTTAATGCTGAGGAAAGTTAATTTCGCACTGCATAGCCTTGTTAAGCTGATGTCATATAAACAATTTAAACGTTGTACACATAATTTTTTTACATTAATTAAGCAATCATAAAAGTTAATTATTTTTTAAATTAAGCAGCCAGCGACTAGCAGTTAGGTTCTTGCTTAGGCTGTATATGGTGTGAAACTTTGCTACTGCGGCAGAGTGGCGCCATCTAAGAAAGTTTATTGTATACAACAACCATTGGTTGAGCAATCGACTATTTCTAGTGGCTAACATCATTTTCGCTGAGATTAGACTCCTTAAGCTGATGTCTTATGTATAATTTTCATATATTATGTACTTAATTTGTTTATATAAATTAAGCAATTACTCTTTAAAACTTCATTAATTATTCATAGGATCACAGCTGGGTTTGTGCATAGACTGCAAATGTTGTGCTGCTTTGGCGCCATCTATTAACATTTATGCTATGCAACAACCATTGATTGAAGCAACCTACTATTTCTGATGGTTTGTTACTTAATGCCGCTGGAAGTTATTTACGCATAGGCAAGCCTCGTTAAGTTGTTGTCATATATATATATAATACACATACTCTATATGCATAATTTATTTAAAAAAATTCTGCAAATACGCTTTAAAGTCAAATAGGCAGCTCGTAGTTAGCTTCTTGCACAAGCTATATGTGGTGTGCAACTTTGCTACTATGGCTATGCTATATTGGCGCCATCTATAAACGTATATTGCGTGCAACCATTGCTCAAACAATGTACCATTTTGCGTTGGTTTGTTACTTAGCTTTGCAATTTTGAAGCGCAATAAGACACATTTTGATACCCTGCACCATATGGCACAAAGAGTATCTTAAGTTTGTATAAGCCGAAAATGTATTTAAAATGTAGAACCAAAAGCTGGAGTTTCGCCAGACTTATCTTATGTATGGTTAGGATGTTTCGAAAAGTTAAAATAATAAAAGTAAATGTAATATCTGTACAAAATTAGAGAATCAAGCTAGTTTTTTGTCATCGAGCTTACATAATATAACCGCATAAAGAATGTTGAGGTAAACATTTTTTTTGCTGGCATTTAAAGTTTGTTGTTTGATTTAAAAAATTTCACTTTGGTTTCTATTTTAATTTTTCAAATTTTTTATAGAGTTGTTTCTATGTTTTTAAATGCGATCCGACAGGTATTAATAATGTCATTTATGCGAAAAGTAATTGGTGCGATTGGGATTTTGTGTATGCGACGATTGAGTAGGCTCCACGATCGGAGTGCACTGATCTGCTGTTACAACGAGCAAGAGAAGTAAACCGGTAGAGCGTATTTGCAGTGAGTAGGGGGGGACTTGATTTAAGAGATTATTGCTTCGATTAAGAGCGTTTCTTAATCACCAAGTTTCTTGCCGCAGAGGGCTAGTTATAAATTAACCTAAATAAACCAAATTTGATTGATTGTAAAGATAAAACAAACCTAGTTTGGCATTTAATGGATTTTTAATGTTCTTAACTACTTATCAAGTGGGATTATGTCGATTAAGTTTTACAGATGGAGCTCCCCCGTTTGTTCTGCTTGCCATGAAAATAGCAATCAAGTTCAAAATGCAGCGTGACTACCCTCTAAAAGTAGGCGATTGGCTGTTCAATCGGTATTTGGCAAATCTCAACTGGACAGAGAAGATGGCCCTGTTAGATGAGGAGCTGCTAAGTGCTTGACAACACAGGTGGGTTGACGGAAACCGACACGGCCGTGTCACTCACAGCTTCATACCAGCTAACAGATGTGACTTTTCATTTAGTCAACGGGTTGGATTTTTCCTGACTTGCCATGGATCGCTGAATGCATTTCTGCACACAAGGCGCTTAAGCAACACATCAGCATGCATATGAGGTGCGGAGCTTGAGGACTGGCAACACGTGCTTTGTGTTTGTCCACTGTATGCGTATCTGCGTCATCTGAATGGACATGGTATTCACTTGGACTTGGGCGATAGATGGTGTGTTTCTGGAGACACTGGAGAGGCGTTAGATGCTGGCAACATTTGCCGATGCCGTATTTACACGACGTAGGCGCACGTGTAACTAGTCCCGGGTTTTTTAACCAAAACTGGCGATTCCGACTCTGTCGGGACTGAAAGAGCAGTGTTACCAAGCCCTGCATTTCGGTGCCACGGGTTGAGCATGTTCCAAGCATGCGCATTGAGGTCGGCCCCCTAGTGGGAGTTGCGTGGTGGCTGTGGTTGATACCCAAATCGCGGGTAGAGTCATATTAGCTCGACGTGGAGTTGCTGTTGCCCAAAAAGCAGTAGAAGTGATAAAAACACTTCGCTCCAAACCAAGGGGGGAATGCACACCCGACAGCATGCACTCGAAATTGGTAATGAAGAAAAATCAACTTCGGCTGATGGCTCTGAGAGGCGTTAATTGGTACCAGACTCATTCCGACCACCGAGGTTTTAGGACAGCAATGTCACGTGCCACAATAAACAAACTCTAGAGCAGATCCAGTTCGACTGTCATTTTGTCCATATGTTTGATCAAAATCGATCAATTTTATTCTTCAGCTCAAATTGGGCACAACATAGAATTTTTGCACAAAATTCGTTGTATTTAGTTTGATTTTTTATTTATATTTATTTAATTTTATACAGTGTACCTCATGGCCGAAATGGTATGTAACAAGAATGAAGGCAAAGTCAGAGACCTCCAAAAGTTCTCTAAGGTATGATCAGGGCACGATACGGACAGAGCTAGAGCAAGTAAAACTTCGAAAGAACTTTTCGTAGGGAAATCAAGTTTATTTTTGTTTTTAGATATAGCTTCTTAACTTATAGAGTATTGTGCACCACTTCAAAAACATCAAAACAGTTTAGATATTATAATCAATCGGTATAATCAAATTCGGCACCCATAAGCTTTTGGTGTTCCCAAACCCATTATAATGAAATTTAAGCAAAATTTCTGTACTATGTCACATAGTTCATAAGGAGAAAATTGGAGAAATAAATTGTCTTTTTTTTTACCAATTCATTGTACCTACCGAAATACGCTTCAAATCGGTTGTAGCCTGCATAGAGCAAAGAATGGGTTATCTTACAAAAGTTTATATGGTTTTGAATAAATTTTGAATATTTATTTACTTTTGAATAAATTATTATTAAATTTCCTACGCCTAGGGCCTAAGCTGCTATGGCATCACAAATTGTACACAATTTTTGTAATTGTGTCTCAATTTTTTTCAATAATAATAGTATTCAATTTCCTCTATCGGAAGGTATTCAGTGTTACTCATTACTGTACCAAGTTTGGTTGAAGTCAGTTGACTGTATCAACAAAATACCAATCGATCACAGCTAAAAAATAAAACTAATGCTTTTGCAGCAAAGTGCTACAGGCTAACTCTGGAAATTGCAAAAGAAACAGTTGTATGGCTTAACACTCTTCAAAAACAAAAAAAAAAAAAGACTAAAATACACTCACCTGAATCTTATGTCATTTTGCGTAACCAATTATCAGAAGTTGCTTTTTAATTTGAAAGTTATTATTTTGTAATTCAAGAAAGCAATAACGCAGCTCATCATACTTTGCTCATTGCAAAATTTCCTCAACTTCAGCACTTGTAGGCGTAAATTACTACATATCTTAATTTTTGCTCCAATTTGGCCTAATTTTAACTTAATATATATTTCATTTCTTAAAGCTTTATTAGGACACAGCAATTAGGAATCATTAATCATTTTAACGTGTAAATATATTTAGAGCGTCAATGTTTATTATTTCCACAATTGTGAAAAGAAAAACATTTCGTCATAAAATCTGCAAATATTTGTAGATTTCAAAAATAGCCACAATTTCAGCTTGTAAATATTTATCAACAAATAAATCAATTCAGAAAGAATTGAATTTCAATAAACTGCACATCCTTATGCGACAATTGCCGAAAATTGCAATACTAAGCGTATTCTCCATTACAAATTAACTGGCCACATTTTCACCTTAAAAAGCATTCCAACCAAATGCAAACCCCACACCTGTTGCTGTGTGATACTCCATCATATTAATTGCACAGTTGGCCATAACCAAAGGGGCTTATAGCTATAACAGAAATCGACTATTGAGCAACTTAAGCGATTGTTCGATTCGCAACAAAACAAATGTAAAAAAATCGCTTAAGTTGCGCGCGCACGACTTTGGGATACACTGTACCAATTATCTGCAAAGGACTATTATGACTATTATGATCAAACTGATCATCCCGATTTAATGAACTCAACCGATTTTAACCTGTAATACTGTATACCAGAAAACATCCAGTGTTTCCAAACCTACAGAGTAGGAAATTTTGTCATAATTTAAAACGAATGAAAATAATAAATCTTGTGAGAAAATCGATTTTTTAACGACTCGCTCTAAGAGAGCTATATAATATAATAAACTTATATTGATCAAATTTGTCGCGCTGTTTGATAAACTCGATTTACTTAGGATAAGTTGAAAAACAAACAAATTACAACGAATTAAGTGCAAAAAGCAAAGTATTTGACTGATTTGTGATATAGTCAAACTATTTTTCTCAAACATATATACTAGATATACTTAAAAACAAATGAAACTCAACAAATAATGTAAAAAAATCGATTTTTTTTTAACGATTTTCCCTATGAAATTTATATTGGCTGATATAGTCATTCGCTTTTAATTAAAATCGATGCCATAATTGGCACGTAAAATACTGGTAGAGTTGAAAAAAACCAAAGGAAATATCATGAATTTAGTGCGAAACGGGAATTTTTTTTAGCAATTTGTCTTATGAGGTCTCTATAATATGGCAAACCGATTTTGATTAGTCTTGATACTTGTACTTGGAAACAAGAGTAAAAATATGAGTAGTGTAGTTAGTTCCGATAGGCATAACATTAATGAAGCTCAACAAATTTTGTGAAAATTTTTTCAAAATTATATGACGTAGTCATCTGCTTTCACTAAACTTCGACAACGTGAATGGATTGGGTAAAATCAATACTTTTGTGGATCGAATTTTATATGGTTGAAAAAAAAAAACCAAAAAAATTTATCTAACTTTTTAAACGATTTATCCTATAGGATATGATATAGTTAACGCATTTTGCTCAAATTTTTTTTAATCCCTTGCATGCCGAATATGGGTATAGTAACAGCTGCGCCATCTGAATCTGAATCAATAGAAATGTAGAATAACTTTTAGCATTACCATTATATTTAAAAACTTTTTTTATAATTAAGATAACCTTTTTACAATTTGATTGAGCTGTTTCCCAAAAACAACATCGCCCAAATGACCCCTCTTTTTTGCAAATACTCTTTTTTTTTTGACGATTTCCATTACATTCACAAACATCTCGGGCGATATAGCTGTCATAAAAACATAAACATATACAGAAGAAGATAACTTTTGGATAGCTCCGGCTTTTTCCTCGAGGTGTTTCATAAAATTTCGGCCTGCACTGCCTTAATATAATACCCCTTGTACCATGAGACACAAATTATCACGAATTTGGTGTAGCATTTTTGACGATTTCCATTACATTCACCAACATCTCGGGCGATATAGCTGCAATTTCTGCTCGAATGTTGTCTTTTTGTTTTTAAAAAACATAAACATGGAAAGAAGAGCATGGGTGCTACGCTAGTCGCATTTAGATAACTTTTGAATATCTCCGACTTTTTCTTCTGGCTGTTTCATAAAATTTCAGCCTGCACAACCTTAATATACTCCTTATACTATGAGACACTAATTATAAGGATTTTGGTGTAGAATTTTTTGACCGTTTCGCCTTATAATATATATAATAGTTTACCGATTTTGATGAAACATAGGGACTTAGTGACAGATGAAGAACAACAAAAAAAAATTGTATGCCACATTTGGCTGTAATAACTGTATAGTCAACCAAATTTTTTGAACTAGAAAATCATCCCTATGGATTTTTGTCCCGCATGACAAAAATCTGAAACTAAAACTTTTTTCCAAAAAGCTGCCTGCTCTAGCTCTTAGCATCGCTCAGAAACAGACACACCCGGGAATATCAAGGTCCCGAGTGTTCCTAATCGTACATAAGGTACGTTTGCAGGGTCTCAAACTTTTCATTCTAGATGCTCCACATATTTTCGGCTTGCACAAACTTAACATGCTCTTTGTGCCATTTGGTGCAGGGTATATCGACTCCCAACAGAAGGAGGTGCAAAAACGACTAAATTGATTTTCTTAATTGACTAAACAGTTTCAACACAAACACAAGACGCGAAAAGCTCCCCACACACACACTCACTCACACACCTTAATTCAATGACCTTGAAAACTGAGACTAAATAGCGAAACTGTTAACTTGCTTTAATTGTGAACAAAAAGAATGCGCTCAATACCCAAGACGAAAGTCCGGTAGCAAAAACTTTAATTGTTTTTCGATTTCGAGTCAAAATCGAATAGAGATAAACAAAAAACACTTGTTGCCAAACAAACCAAAGACAAAAGATTTACCCAAAATGGAGCACAGCCCAGCCCAGGCACTGCTGGAGTGGTTTTTTTGGGTGCAGTGATTAGCATAAATGTAACAATGCAATAGTTACTACTGGTAGTAATCCGTTGGTGCAAAGTGACTGTGTCCGAATCAATGGACTGCGAAATTGAGCAAAATGGCATAAATATTAGCGAGAATTAAATAAATTACTTAACTGCCGATCATAGTAGTAAAAATATAACTGAAGCGAGACGGTGAAACAATGAAATTGCAATAAAACAAAAGAATTTTTAATAAGGCTTTTTTGTAGGAATACAGTGAAGTCTCGGAAATGCGAATTTCTGTTTGATGATTGGTAATAAGTAAGGCCTACACAGTCAAATCGAAACCAGGGCTTGGATTGTGGCACAAGCTGTGTGACATGTTGCGCCCCCTTGTTGCAACCACAGCTTCCGGACATCATGGTTGTGCAATTCAGAAATGAAAAAGTTAGGCATCATGGCTCTATATCGATCACTATTGACTATAACGTTCTGCCCAACATTGTTTTCGAAGAAGTATGGACCAATGATTCCAACAGCCCATAAAGCGCACCAAACAGTCAGTTTTTCTGGATGTAAGGGTCTTTCGACATACACTTAAGGATTAGCTTCACTTCAAATGCGACGGTTTTGTTTTTTGATGTAGACATTCAACCAGAAGTGCGCTGCATCGCAAAATGAAAATCGAGAAAAACCGCATTCACGTTTTGTGTCCACTCGATGAATCTAGGCCTTGCTTGATGCTCCTTTGGCTTTAATTCTTCAATTGCCAAACCAAACTGAGAATAAATCACTTGACAGCTATTAAATCGGTCGACATCTTAAACAGTAATGCCAACTATAACTCGAAAAAAAAAAATCCTTTACAAAAATAAAATCAAGCTGTGCTTCAATGCCAGTGATCACTGTACTGTGTGTGTGTGTGTAAGCCTCTGCACGTGTCTTGCAAAAATGCTCACCCACAACAGCGGCCATATGTGTCCGGGAGCGTGTGAGCTGATTGCTGTCAAACAGTATAAAGCCGTCTTAGAGGTGCTGCTGGTTTTCCGGCTTGCTTGATTCTTTGGCCTGGGTGTGGAGGGGCAACTTGGTCTTAGCTTGTTTTCGTTTTCATTGGAATTTACAGCGCCACGTACTGTCAGTTTTTTTTCTTTTTTTTTTGCACAATTGGCCACGTTAGCAGCTGTCAGCAATTGCAAACCTGTTTGAGTCTTTCCTTGTTCGCGTACTGCATAGAATCGTATGGCTCCTAAGCTAACCCAAACATGTTTGCATATAATACCAGACTTATAAAGTGTATATATGTATATATATATAGATCGCAAATCGAAAGTGGGTTGTGTAATATGAGGGCGGTGACGGCGTAAGGTGTTCGGATAAATCTTTTCAAAAAGCAAAACAAAAACTCAAACGCTGCGAGCAAAACAAAAGACTTGGAACACGAACGCGCTAAACGAAGGCGTGCCTAAGTAATAAATTATCAAATATAATAATAATAATCAGAAATATTTGTGCTATAATTTGAAGCATTTGTATATTCTAAAGACAGCAGACATACATTGTTAGAATTGTAACAAATACACGTACAACTATATTGCGTATACGTCCCGTTGGCTGCATTGAAACAAAACAAAAGTTATATTAAGTTCGTTTCAACAAGCGCACACAACTTACAAGTTTATTTCTTTCACTTTACAATATGAGCAAATATATAATATATAATGATAAATTGAAAAAGTTTATATAAACATAAATACATACACATATACAAGTATAGGAAGTATGGGGTACAAAATACAAATAGTTTAAAGACAACAATTTTTTTTTTTGAGTTCTTTCTTATATTTTGAAGAGTATCACAAAAATGTTTTGATGATGAAAGTGCTCGAGCTTTGTGAGTGAGTGGTCAAGGCTAAAGAAAACGAAAGATAGACTTGTCAGTAAGAGTATTGAGTACAGAGAACAGCGAACAGCGAACAGACAGATAGTGGGGGAGCAGTGAGCGTGGGGTAAAGAGCGCATGAAGATATTGGTAGTTTTAAATTGAATTGGCTGCTATCAATCTATATAGTTCTCTCTCCGCACGCGGCTTAGACCTTGTTGAAGGAGTAGGTAAAACCGTCGGGTGTGCGGTTCAATGACAGCTTGCCGGGTGGCGAGAAACGATGTGGATTGGGTGTGGTGGTTGGATAATAGGCTTGCTGTGCTTGTGGCTGATATTGTTGTGCTTGTGGCTGGTATTGTGGCTGTGGCGCTGGATTATAGGCAGGCTGTGGTGGATTGTAGGCAGGCTGCACGGGCGCTGGTGCGGGACGATACTGTGGCTGTGGCGCAGGCTGTTGGTAGCTCTGCTGCTGTTGGCCAAAAGCAGGATCATTATAGCGTGGATCATAAGAGCCATCATCATAGTCATTGCTGCGGAATGAGGGCTGTGGAGCAGCTGCCTGATACTGTTGTGGCTGTGGCTGGTATTGCGCCTGTGGCTGATAGCCAGCTGTGGGCACGGGCTGTGGCGGTGCTGGTGGTGCTACGGGCAAATGATCACCAGAAGCTTGGAAGCTGTGTGTAAAGTAAACAATAAAAAAATTGCAAAGATTTTGTGGATCTTACGAGACCTACCCATTCTTGCCGGCGGTATAGGAGATGGTGCGACGTTGGCCGGTGGGATCCACATAGCTGTAGCTGCCATGGCGTGTGCCATCCGCATCGGTCTCCTCCTTAAAGTTAATGCCATCCTCCTGTGTGTAGGCTGCACCAAATTTGCCATCGCCAGCCAGATAACGCTGCTCGCTGATAATGGCTGCTGTCTTGGGATCGGTGTGATAATTTTGGCAGGCGGCAAGCGCCACAAGTGTGGTCAATGCAAGCTGTGGGCGAGAAGCGTGGTAAGTTAAATTTGCAGGGTTTCAAGACTTAATATGGCGATATTGTTTATTAACAAGTTCACTCATGGGTATGTCTACGAAATTCGAAAAAAATTATAATAAAAAGTTATTTTGATAGTAAGCTTTGGTTTACAACAAATCGTTAAAGATTTGTAGGAATTGTTTTTGCATCCATTTTGTAATACTTCAAGTAGTCTCTGAGC
The DNA here is from genome assembly GCA_035046065.1 of Chymomyza procnemis. Lineage (NCBI taxonomy): Eukaryota > Metazoa > Arthropoda > Insecta > Diptera > Drosophilidae > Chymomyza > Chymomyza procnemis. The sequence continues at coordinate 6,542,348 of JAWNOJ010000026.1, forward strand.
TTATTGGATCATAAATAATGTGGCAGCTTAATTGGGAATTCTTTATTATAAAAAAATTGTATAAATTTTAAATTTGTTTTGACACTAAATAAGCGGACTGATGAACACCATTTAAATATAATTGGTGTGGTATTTTTTTTTAAAAGAGCTTAGGTTCTCGAATTTTTAGATAGCTTTTCTTTGACTTTTGTTTAAAAAACGCTTAAGATAGCAAAAATCTCTTAATTATATTTTCTATTTACCATTAGTTGTGTATTAAAAACGTTTTAATTTATGCTTCATGATTTAATTTTGTTTAGAAAAGAAATACATTGTTTTATCTTTAAAGATCTTTCTGAATTTATTTTTTGAAACCTTTAAACCTTAACCTCAAAATTTTCTGTACTATGAAGAAAGTTTATTTTTTTTTGGTTTTCCTTGGCTTCTATAGTTGAAACTTTTGATTACACTTTTATAATAAAAAAATTTGTATTTTCTGCCCAGTTTTACGATACTCAGCCAATTTTTTAAAAGTAAATTTTAATTAAGTAAAAAGTTTGAAAATTCATTATCTGTTAAACTTTATTTCTTTTGGGAAAACTATTCGAATTTTTAACATTTCTAAATACGATTTTTGAATAAATTTTTTAGAAATAATTAATTAATTCATTTCTTATTAAAAACAATAATATATTTTAAAAATGCATTTTTTTTCAAAATTTGTTTAATTTCAGAAATTTTGTGTTTTTTTAATAGTTGAAAGATTTTAAATTGCGTATTCTTTGGCATCTGACATTATATTTAAATTTTTAAGTTATGATCAATTTGAATTAATTTATAATAAATTTTAATACAATAAATAATGTTTGCCAATGTTTTCAAAATTCGTTGCAATTCTAAAGAATTACGAAAAGAATAAAAATGTTGCAATTTCTGCAGCTTATAATGTAATCTTCTGTATTTGACAGAAATTACAAAATTCGTAATAAATTTGAGCTAATGTGATTATAATAAGTTATTGTTTAATTAAAACATATTTTCAAACAATATTTAAATAAGCGAAAAACATTTATAAATTGTAATTGTAGCTTCGAATCACTTTCTTCAAGATTTTAACTATCGTGTAATTTCTTTATTCTGAAAATCAACATTTTTGAGAGTTAACGAATAGAATTCTAAAAATTTAAGATTTAAAAAGCTAGTATACTTTATAAAATTTAAAATAAAAAAAAAATTTTAAAAAAAATTTAAACAAATTTAGTATTGAATTTAAAATATACTCTAATAACTAAATTCGCTTTCTTTAATAATTCGACAAATTTTGAAACCTCCTTAAATGAATATAATTTATCCAACACTTCTGACTTTCTTGAATATTCGATAACATTTCGAATTTATTCGAAAATTGAAGTTTCTTAAATATTAAAAAAAAAATTGTAATTTTTGAGTTATTTTTTGACTTACAAAACGAAACATTTTTCGAAATTTTTACACTCTATTTGCTCTCTCTGGTGGTTATCCTTAATAAGCGACTACGTAAACTGCGCGCGTTTCAATGCCGGAAGTTATGCACTCGCGATTTTTTATACGATTATTCGATTTGTTTTATAGCGCCTATACGTTGCAGTCCGTTAAGAAGGAACTATATGCACACCAGGATTACAACAACTACAACAAGAACGGCTTTAACGTTGACTACGTGCCGTACGAAAACCGACGGCAACGGATTGATTAAATGAACTGCCTTCCGCAACAGCGCCGCCCAAGCTTTTATAGAGCGCGCATTGGAAAAACCTTGGAATGGCCGCCGCCTCGACGCAGCCCATGGCTGAAGGGAGCTGCAGTGGGGTGCCCCAACACTTGTGGAGTACATACTCTTGGTTGTAGTTGTGCTCGAGTTGTTGTTGTGGTCTGCTATTATTAACAGTAACAATAACAAGAATTGAGCTAAGTGTTCCAATAAGTCAACTAGTGGTTGGTATTGGTGCGGCAAGCGGTTTGACCAGTTTTATGCTCTTTCGCTTTTTAGCGGCTACTTTTTCTTTCGAACCGAGCAAAAACTATTTTTTAATTATTTTTGAAGCTGCCAGTTTAAAGTTTATCCACTAAATGTATTTATTTTGTAAAAACCAAAAAAAAAACAAAGATTTATTTTAAAAACATCGAAATCGCAGCAATTCTTGATTTGCTGGATATGCTGGTTCTTCATGCCGCCGCATGATGTAATTTCATGGCAATCATTTTATTTGGCCAATAAACTTGTTCCACATTGTTTCAACAAGTTGCACATGACCAAACCCAAAAATTGCAAACAATCGTAAATAATCCGCAACGAAAAACTACATAAAAAATAATCTATTGCCAAGCTCAGCGTAAATTTGACGAATGCCGCTTTAAAAATGATTAAGAAATTGTTTTTTTCCAAAAAGCGCGGGAGTATTGAGTGATATTGTAGTCTTTTGGGGGGTAGTTCTTGTAGTTACAGTGTATATTTCTTAAAGGGAATATCAATATATTAACTAAGCCTAAAGTTGATTTGCCAGATTGTATTTTTTTGGTAATATGATACCTTTCAGTTAAGCTCAAAGTGTTTAGTTGGCATGGAAGAAAATAAGTTACAAAAATGCTCGTTAAGCGATTTTAGAAGAGGGACTTATAGGAATTTGATGTGGAATGGTGTTTATTTGAAGTGGTTTTAATTGATATTTGAGTATTCTTAAAAAGTTATCTATATTAGTGTCTTGGGTTAGAAGTGTTTAATTGATGTGGTTATTATGATTCCTGCAATGTGTATGTAGATAATCGAATCAACGGTGATCTTCCATAGAACATGCCCATACTCAACACCTGCATAACTTCTTTTTTATCTTAAATTTTTAAAACAGGAAATCAATTAAAATTGCTAGATTTTGCTTAATAGTTGCAACAATACATTGCACGATCCTTTTCGCGCTTTATGCGCAAACTATAATAATCTCTACGATTTTCCCTCCTACGATTCGCCAAATCGAGCATCTTTGAGCAATTACTATAGTTAGTTTTAATAGTTCAAACCTCAACTTGGTCAACGTTTCAAACTTAATGTTACTGTTTTTTTCTTTTACATTGTAAATCCAAGTTCCTAAGCAGTCCCAGACTGTGCATATTTTCAAAAATTCATCGATCAGGCTAGGAATACGGATTAGTTTTGTATCATATATTCCTATTTACTATTTAATAAAACTTAGTTTTCAATTTATTTAATTGGGTCGCCTATACTTAGTTATAACTCTTAATAACTAAAATAAATAAATTTGATTATGTGACAAAAATATTATCTCCCGCTTGTGCGCGCTATTTTGTAGATCCATTCAGCCTTTGAATTATTTGCGGTGTATGAACGAGATTCTTTATAAGAAAAAAATATTGTTCTTAGGATCAACAGCTTTAGCTGCTGTAAGGATGGTATAATACTGGAACTTCTTTTCAAAATTTGTCGTAGAATGCTTCAATAATCTCCAACTTTCATCCTATTTTAACAAAGTTGTGCTATGTTCAGTACCTGTACGGAATCATAAGAAGTTAATGGAATTATTTTCGCAAATGATCTAAAATAGCATCGCGTCCTTTACAATAACTTCAAGCGGCCTTTTATGGCATCGTTTGCTCTACAAATAGAGGCTGCACGGGACGTATAGGTTACAGATTCTCTAAACCTTTGAGTCTGATCAAAACAGAAGGTCTTGAAAGAGTGCAGCTAAGTTCCTGCAAGAAGTTACTTTACTTTTGTTTAGATGGCTATTACCACCCATTATTGGGTGGCAGACAACCTCAAAAGTTCTCACCAGGCGACTTTTTCTTTATGAAGGCCATCTCCAGTTTCATTACTTCAAGGGAAAATATCATCTAAGTACAACTAATGCTACATAGTGCAGAATCTAATTTGTAGATGGCAAAACGACCAGACTTGTATTGTGTGAGACCTGGTGACCTTGCCGGTTTGGCGCATAACTTTGGGAGGAGATTCAATCCATCCTAACCTTCCAAGTGGAAGTGCTCTATTGTTTTATTTTTGTTGAAATTATTACGTTTTGTAATAAATTGTGTGCCCAGACAGCGTTAAGATCATCTACGGGCGTAATGTATAGCAACTGACTACATTGTATCAATCAATGACTGACAGAGCTTTAGGGTAAGTCTAACTATACTTTACTATACTACCAAAACAATCCAAACAATGATTTATAATCAACGAATTACAATAGTGAGAAACCAGCAGGAGCAGATATTTAGAATCAGCTGAAATCTTTTAAAAAACTAAAAAAAAACAATGATATTATAACGGGGAAACTTTAACTAAACGCATTTATGGCTATCAACGCAGTCAGCACACTTTTCTTAGAGTCTCAAAATGTTGTGATATAAGTAACTTCTACGAAAACTGTTTTATTGCAAAAATTAAAAAATTATATTCTGTCATCTTTCTTGAAAAAAGGCTTCTGGTTATCATCAGACTGATAAATTATAAATTTACGGAATTCCATTTATTATAAATTAATTGAAAAAAAATCGCATCGTTAAAGAAGTTTGAGATCGACGCTAAGCAATTTTGACTGTAATCTGTACATAACTTGGCGTTTCTTAGTAAATATTACTGCTTATAACCATTAGCAATGCTAAACGTTGATTAATATCGGATATTGTTATGCATTCAACTCTGCAGTGGTCCAAGCTGGGTCAGTACTGCCATTGCCATACCTCGTGCTAACACGCCACCACACTCTCCTCTCGAGTGGAGAGTATGTTGCCCCGCGTGGCAACAGAAAAGAGCGCGATTTGAGCTTTTCTGCCATGTCTTTGACTTGTTGACTCAAAGTTGCCTTCAATTATTTATTATGTTTGAAAAGCTGTCTATAAAAGGCTTTGTTTGAGATTGTTTATTGGCCAACTGAAACGACAGCAAACAGCTGCTTGGGTAAATGTTGACTTGTTGCTTGTCGGTTGTTTGTTGTACTTTGTTGGGTGTCTGCTGGCTGGCTTTTGGAGTATGTGGAGCGCCCACCCACGCCCAAGTGTTTTGCATAATTTATAACCGGCGGCACGATACAGTTGAGGCAGTTATATTATATGACATCCCAAAGTGCCGAGAGTACACTGTGCCACAGGAAAAAAAAAATGGGATGGACTGGTTCCAGTTCAAGATAATCGTATAAAATTGATTAAAATTTTTTATTTTTCATGGTTTGTTTTTTAAAATGGTGTGGTTGTTAACTTTTCGAAAACTCGAATTAGCTGAATCTATAGTTTTTAAACTTTATTTTTCAATATTTTTAGTAATTAATGGAAGATTGCACTCTTAAAAATAATATGGTTGGATTTTGAAAATTGTCATTGAAAATTGTCAATTGGTGGACATAAGGCGGACCGGCATGTTTTTAGTCTTGGTAAGGAAAGGCTAAACCAGCTATAGCTCAAAATGGAACATAATCACACATAGACCATATTTGGAACTAACTCAAGCTGATTTTAGTGATATAAGTTCTTGTGCCATTACTATTAAAATTCTCGAAGTGTTTAAATTAAATTAATAATCAAGGTAATTAGCTGAACCTAACTTAAATTTTTTTATTATTTTCAGTAATTAATGGAAGATTGCACTCTTAAAAATAATATGGTAGAATTTTGAAAATTGTCATTGAAAATTGTCAATTGGTGGAGATAAGGCCGGCAAGTTTTTAGTATAGGTAAGGAAAGGCTAAACTCAAGCTGATTCTAGTCATATAAGTTCTTGTGCCGTTACTATTAAAATTCCCAAAGTGTTTAAATTAATAATCGAGGTAATTAGCTGAACCTAACTTAAATTTTTTTATTATTTTCAGTAATTGAAATTAATAAGGTAGGACTTTGAAAAATAGTCATTGAAAAGTGTCAATTGGTGGAGATAAGGCGAACCGGCATGCTGCTAGTATAGGTGAGGAAAGGCTTATCCAGCTGAGTATCAAAAAGACCATGTTTGGATTTATCACGTGCCGATACCTGTGGTATAAATTCTCAGTGATGTTATTTTAAAATTCTCAAAATTTTCATATTAAGTAATGTTTGTGATTTGTTTTTAATGTTAAATAAAATTTAGAAATTGGAAAGCTCTCGTTCATTTCGAAAGCAAATTGGAAATTGACATCAGGACTTTGAGATATTTGAGGTTCTATATCTGAATGACACTAGACTCGAGCAACATTGAATCTTTCAACCATCCTTCCAATTATAATTTGATAAAAATTACACTAAAATACAAAATTGATTCCATGATGAGAATAAACCATATTTAACAAAAGCTTATCAGTCAGCTTATTTATAGGTTGCTCAAAAATTTTACAAGTACTTTTACTTCATGCCATAGTTCTAGGGAGAACTTCCTATATAATCCAACCATAAAAATCATTAAATGAAAAAAATTTAATTGTACTCAGACCTAGAGAAAATATATTAAAATAAAAAATTATGGATAATTAAGAAAAAGAGATTACAGAAGCCAACATAAGAGAATTAAACATAAAAACGGCTCCCCAAATTCGATGACGGCCAAAGGCATTTCAAAAACGGAAACGAATAGGACAATGGAACGTTAGAACCCTTAAGGAACCATCAAGATTAGCACAGTTCGAGGAAGAAATGGAGAAACTGCAGATAGCGATAGCTGGCATCCACAAGGCAGTAGACGGATCGGCAGACCCAAGGCGACCTGGAGAAGATCCATCCTCCAAGAACTGACCCGAGCGAACACAACATGGGATGAGCTAAACAGACGGCGCAAAATAGGGTTCGATGGAAGGCTCTTGTAGAGGCCCTAAGTTCCCAAGCGGAATAATAAGGAAAAAAAAAAAATGAAAAAAAGATTAATTCCGAAACATTTAAGAAAACACTTGATGCTTCAACAAAATGAGATTATGTGAGAACCTCTTCTGTCAGAGACAATAATTTTTCCTTCGAGTACTATTGATAAGCTTCTTGCGTAGAATGCCAATTCGAGTTTGTTTTTTTTTCCTTGACTATTCCACTTGGGGACTTAGGGCGTCAACCAAGGCTTTGCATCGGTGTCTGTTCCGTGCCGTCTGATTAGCGGTGTTCCACGACGAGCTCATCTTGTTTAGTTCTTGCAGAACAACTCGTCTCCAAGTTGCTTTAGGTCGTCCCGCTCGTCTGCTTCCTTGGCGTGTTCCAGTCTAGTGCCATTCGCACAATGCTGCTTGGGTTCTTTCTTCTTCCCAGTTTATGATATTCTAATCATTCATTACCATTATTCTCAAGATCTGCACTGCATATTATTATAAATTAAATATTCCCCTTGTTTTTTTGATATAAGACAACTAAACTACCATTACTCTCAAGATACGCACTGCATATAGTTCTCAGTTCGGGATGCATTCCACTGCTTTTATCTTTATCTGAGAACACTTTAGATGTCTAGTTAATAAATATACCCTTTGGAAGCATATTGTTTTTTTTGTGTTAGATTTTATCTCTAATACTTACCCAGCATTTTAACCCTGACTTTGCACCATTGCGCTTCCAACATATTGTTACCAAATTGGTTCCAAGTGCTGTCTAGCAGTGCTTGTACCATCAATTAAGCGCCAGTTTCCGTACGTGGTTGGTGGGTCACGTGTAACCAGCGCGTATTAGTGCTGCAATTACGCACACTTACATAGAGTTCCAGTTCCGTAATACTAAATACCTAAAAAAAAACCATTTGACAACTTAAAGCATTTAATGATTGTACTTATGCAAAGCGGTTTTGTGCATTAGCCGAACTAAATTTACGTAAAATACAAAATATTTTAATGATACACAAAGCAACCACATGTGGTCGGTTGGTCGGTCGCTCGTTCCTTGGGCAACATTCACTCACTCACACTCTCTTCAGGTCGGTAGTTCTTAAGTACTGGAAATATTTCATTTACACCATTTGCCCTTTTGCCGCCGTCGCCATTTGTGTCATGGAGTAACAAAAACAGTGCACGCCTTCTCACAGCGGGAGGGCGGACGGTACGGACGCACGCTGTAAGTGGCAGGAGGAAATTAAATCAGTTGACAAATAATAATAACAACAACAGCAACAACGGGAATGACGATGACGACAATAAAATGCAAACAACGAATGGCGTTGATGACGCCCAAGCGATAGGAACGGCAGCAAGAACAACAATACCAATAATATATTCCTGAGCAAGGACGGCGTAAAAATCAGTAACGCGCGTGTTCATTTCGCCATATTCGTTTGAGGGATTAGCTTGAGGGTGACGGCGCAGTGTGTTGTCCATACACTGTGAGAAAAAGTCGAGGTTAAAGATTATGAAATGATATGAGCAATAAGTATTGTTTAAAATTCTAGCCGGTTTCAGACAGCATCTGTCGCAGACTTCAAGCTTTCAGCAACTAATGTTTTGGAAATATATATAATATTTTCAGGTATAATCACGATGAATAAACAATTTCTTCTGATCAACAGTAGTAAGCCTGTCAAATTCCAAATAAAACAGTCTTAATGGAACTAGAAAGGTCACTCACTGCGTTGAGACGATATAGACATTGCAAAAATAGATTTTCAGTGAAAGATTGGGGCAAATCCGACCACTTAATGCTGTTAGCAACTTGATGTTAAGCCCAAATCGGAAACCCCTTCACCTGTAATACAACTTTTCTTCTTAAAACATATCAAACGTTCACTTCGATTTACATATCGATTTACAAATCTGGAGGAGTCATTTTGTTGTTAAACGTTCAACATATGAACTCTGCTTTTTTGAGCTTACTGTGTATAAAGATAAGAAAAATCTGACCCAAAAGTGGAGGAGCCAAGCATAACGCTCATCGCACCACGTAACGTAGAGCCAGTAACTAGGCTTCTAATTCCATTAATCTTTTTTATTTATGGAATACATTTTTTAGTTTTCAGTTCGATTTTAAAAGAAATATATCCTAAATGCTTTTGGTTAAAACCGAAATGTGTTAATCTTATATAAAATCAACGGGAAAACGCAATCAAAAAAAATACTCGGTTTATCAAGAGCAAAGTACAAAATGAGACAAATCTGACTTAATGAAAATGGGTTTAGCTCAAAGTAAAAATTCGAATAAAAAGCCAAAATGCTAAGAATTTTTGCAATTTAAAGCAAACATTCCATAGTGAGATTCAGACAATTTTTTCAAATGATAATTTTTTTCTTTTCCGTTACTTGATTTTCCCATTAGATCCAAATAATGAAAGTTTTCGCAAAGTTTTTGCGTATAAAAATAGGCGTTGCGACTTATCCAACTATTTGTGAAAATTAAGTTCAATACTTTTTAAAGCTCATCATATCTTTGAAATCGAAATAATTCAAAGACATAGTAAGTATTGGCAGTTAGTTGGAATTACTAGATCAGAATTGCCCCGACTATTACTTATATGAACCTCAAGAACAATTTTTCAACCTAATTCGAGTGTGTAGTGGGCCTCCGTTGCGTAGTGGTAGCACACTCGCCTCTAAATCGAAAGGTACGATGTGGTGCGATTCCAGCCAGTAGCACCAATGCATTTGTCTTATTACCTAGGAAAATCTCTTTTAATTGAAGAGACCGCCGTTCGGGTTCGGCTACAAGCTGTAGGTGCCTATTCTCTTCGAACCGCTATTATTAGAGATTTCTTTTATTTAAAAAACTTTCTTATTTAAAAAACATTCAATTCGAACCGATTAAAATATGAAATAAAGATTAAGAAATTAAGTTAGATTAGTGAAAAACGGAGGCTGTCTGTTTTGGTAGTACTACAAATTTCGGATTTATAATGCGTAAAAAATGGGTGTCTTTGTTTTGTTCTATTTTAAAACTTTTAGATAATATATAAAAATTTGTTGGATAACAAGATCTCTTTGGCATTTGAATAAAAGGTTTTAAAAACACTGGAATGATGTCAAAAATGAGGTAACTTCTTAATTATCTGTAATACAAATCTAGAACTGCCAGCAAACTACAAAACAGCCAGTTACAAAATTGCCTAAAACCCTGACAACGTAAGTCCCCACCAAAACAATGCATTCCTGCAAAAATACCCGACTTACAGCGAGCGAAACAACTAACAGCTCATAAAGTTCATTTCATTCAGTTTCTACCCTCCGATTTCGCACAGTGTACCACACAATGTATACCAAGGTGGAGGGTTGTACCATACAGTCCACAAAACTATTTCAAGTTTCTTTCTTTAGCTGCCGTTTGATGCCTTTTTGATTTCGAGGCGTTTGCCTGATGCGACGATACCGGCACCCAAAAGCAACTCGATTTGGACTTTTGTTTTTATTATGCTGCAATTCGCCTTCATAAGGCGAGTTAATCACAAGCCAAGAGGGTTGAGGGTTACTTTTCCTATTACCCAAACGTACCTAACCTATTGTACACTGTAAACTGTAAATTTCATGCAAAACATGACCAACACACGTAGTTATCTCTTAATTTTGGCTTGTCTCTCAATTATTTCAGCTGCTGCGCCTGGAACACACCACCATCGCCACCACTATCACTACCAACGCCGCTAAGAACAACGCACAAGAGTTTCCGAGGGGGGATACCATTAAAGACAGACAATTGCGATTATTTGTAATTTAAGATGCAGTCGAGCGTTTTAGAAATCTAGCATATTTCGACTCCTTTGGCATTGTTTGTGCAGCTCATCATGTTAGAAGGTTAACAGTTGATGCTTTTGTGCGGGACTCATCAGTGCTCCGGCGGGAAAAAAAAGGAATTACAGCTAAACGCTTATCAGCGACAAGCGATCGCACAAAAGTCAAACTGAAAACTGGAACTCGCTAAACTTGTTGAAAGGCGGCAGCAGATATCGTATTTCTGGCACTCAGCATATGATAAGCCCAGCACGGTCGGTCTAGTGAGATGGTGTGCCGTTTGGATTTGATATCACCGAAAACTGTCTGTATAGCAAGCAATTCGAATTCGTCAAAAGTCAGACAGTAGTTATTCATAATAGTTTTGTATGAGAAATTTGAAACCCCCGTAAGAAGTCGAACTGTGCCTTGCTCTGTTTCTGTTCAAGTGCGCATATTTAAGCGCTAATTGCACATCTGCCCGAATTTTGGGTTTTTATTTTATTTGGATTTCGGCGTTACGGCTTTGGGTTTCACTTTCTGTGGGAACTAAGCCGCTTTTTGACCGTTTGACTTTGGCCAACTGATAGCCATAGCCAAGAGCATACAGTCACTCCACTTGGCCTTGTAAGATAATGCCTACTGCAGTGCTTTAATTGCTCCATAACTAACTTGGTTTATAGTGTCACCGTACCAGTTTCTCGGTGCGCGCGCACACACGCACCCAGCATGCAACGCACTGGCCAAGCATTTACAAAATCAAGGTCATTAACGCCTGCCCCAGGCGGTAGCCAATATTACCAAGCCTATGTATACCGTTCGAGACATACCACAATTGGCAGGGGGGGCTACGTCTGGTGCCGGCTTATGTGGTGGTGCGTGCAAACAGGTTTGCCACACAGAGTTGCACGCATGCGTAGCGGTTTTGAACCTGATACACTTCCGCATTGACTGCAATTGGGACGATAACTTTGACAGCTTTAACGACTTTTTGCCGGCACAAGGTGCGTTTTTATGCAAATCGATTGTCTTGACGTATTTTTTTCTTTCCTTTGTAAGTTGTAACTGTGCAACTACGCAATCAGAACTATCGAATGAGTGAGTATTACGAATAGTTTCGCATATAGAGTTGGCTCGGAAACAGTGAGGCAGAGAGTTGCATGCAATGGGGGTTTGTGGTATTATGCAAATTATCTTTTACAATAATCGCAGTGAAACTATTTTGTAAGCTCTAAAGTATTTCTGCCCTTGCCAGGTGCCTCTGCTCTATGCGCGCCTTCTTCACTTGGTTACCCCAAGGGTAGATGAGGTGCTTCTCCACTTGATCTTGCTAAGTATAGGTCGGCTACTTTGAGGTTTCAGCGCTTTTGACAGTTCGGCTGCTTTTCAAAAAGTCTCTGAAACTACGATTATTGTGAAATATATGGTCACGAAATGGGTAACCCAGTATGAATTTAATATTATTTTATTGAAACCTCAAAAGATGTAGTCATAGGAGTATAAATTTTTACCTATCTATACCTAAATTTTAACAAAAATAGACATACAGCGTTTACCAAACTAAATTATGAGATTAGATAATCAAAATTTCCGACATCCGTCCGATACCTGTTGTTATTTAACAAAGACGAAATTTCAATAAAAACATATATCGTTAAAATTTGCTCGAGATTTTATTAAGACTAGCTTAAGGACAAGCACCCAGCCTATGGTTTTGCCGCTCTTTGGTCCGATTCAGTTTTCTAGTCTTAAAATATCGAAACTTGAAAATTAATTTAGATAAATAGATGAATAAAAATATCGTTTGATATATTTTTATACCCTGTAACTGTAAGATAGAAAGTGTTTACTAGGAGGCGTGATAGATCCAAAATTCTTTGTACTTAAATGGCTTAGAAGACTTGGGAAGCAATTGAGCCAAGACGATCTGTCCGACTGAATCATTACTTACATTTCGGAAAACATAAGATCTACAGTCCCGAAACTGATACTTTTTTTCTTCGGAAGATGAATTTTTTGAATCATATCGATATCATTATTTTCCAACCCAGAAGTTTCCCGGTTAAAATTTAGGTGAGCTATGTCTGTGTCAAAAGTGAAAAAATTACCGTACTTGAGTATTTACGTTACTTCAGGTGATCATTTTAAGCCTTTATTGGGTTACAGACGATCTTACAAGCATTTTTTGGAGAGCTATTGCTTTACGTGCGCCTTCTCCAGTTAGTTACACAAGGGGAAGATATGGGATGGGTCCTTCTCTACTTGGCTTCCTATATGAGTCTATAGGTCGTCCCCTTCGTCGGCTTTTGCAGCGCACATCTTTGCTAGAGATTTTTCATCCGTACGCACGGTATCTATACCACAGTAGAGCTTCTTTTAACACGGTTTATGGTTTATCCGAATTCGAAAGCAGTCCGTAATCCGAGGAGACCGAAGATTTCGCAGAGTTTTTTCGCTACTGCATCTGTTTAGAACTTTTTTAACGTTTGTTTGAAATTGTATCAAAGCCGGTTGAAATTTACCGATCTTTTACTATATCTAACATTTTGCACGGAATCTATCCAAATGTATTAAGCCAAAATTTTTAAATAGAAAGCTGCAGGGTATTCTACTGTCGGGTACCAGCTCGACTGTTTTTGTTGCGTTATAAATTATGTTTAATTATTATCTTGAATTCTACTACATTGTTGGCCAGCACCCGATCCCCTTTTTGTACCAACTAACAGCGCCAATGACTGCGTTTTGCTACTCTCTTTTCCATTGTATGCTACCTTGAGTGTTGCTTGCAACTTGTTGCATTTTGAAAGTTGTTTTGCTGCCCCAAAATGTGACCTTGACGTTTACCTCAACAGTGTCACTGAACCCCATTCCAGGCACGTTACATTCTGACCATCTTACCAACCACTTCCTGACAACATAATGTTGTCCAATTTCCACCATTGCTTAAGTTCTGCTCAACTCCTCATGACAGTTCATGTCAGCTGGCCTCTTGTCAATAACCGTAACAACATTTATGGAAACAGTTCAAAAATTATTTAAAGAAATCAAAATTTTCAATGTCAACGCAATTTGACATCTGAGACATGCAAACAAATAGCGTTGGTAACTGCGAGTCAAGAAAACAAGTGAACGATTAATTGCAGCGGCTTTGGCGACGAATCATACAACAATTGCATGTAAATGCTGCTTGAGTGCGGGTAATTGTACACCATTGTGGGGTGAGAGCCGTGCCCCCGGATTTCAAATCAAAGGGGTTGTCAACCGGGACCGAGACTGACGACAAACAGCGAAAGCGATAGCGACAATGTCAAATGCCAGTCAAAGTGCAAGTATTTGACGGGCTATGGAAATTGTTCCAAGCTGCAACAGTAGGAAAACAATTAACCTGAAGACCGATTTTTCAATTCTCTGCGGGAAACAATTTTTATAAACTTTTTGAAATGCTAAAAATAGGACTATATCTATGCAGCAAAAATTTTAAGGATAAGACTAAAGGCATAAATCGGATGGGATTTAGGTAATCACATTTTATCAACTTAACGTCAAACATTTGAATGTATTTAGAATGTTTATAATTCATAACTGATTTAATCTGATTCTAACCCCTTATTAAAATGTTGATTAAACCAGTTATGAATTGTAAACATTTTTACACTCAAATTTGTAATAAAATGTATATTTGAATTCAAAATGAACATTTTATATGACGTTACAATATTAAAAGAAATCTTAGAAGTAATAACGAAGTAGCTTGTTTAATTTTGAAGATTAGGTTGTTTGATCCAACGCAGCAGCATAGGTGCTTTTGCCTTAAAAAATACTCTTTGATACTTGGCCACAAAAAAAATTCAATTTCTGGTACGGCTGTCTTTATATATCCTTACTGAAATATTTGGTACTTAAAAGCAGTAATTTTTTTCTTATAATTCCGTTCAAGCCTTAGATGAAAATCTACAATAATTCATTAAGATAAGTTTGGGCCTCGGTAACGTAGTAGTGCACTAAATATACGCTATTTACACAAGAAAATCTCTACAATCACTACTATAAATATATCCCTGTTCTATTTGAAGAGCTGTTAATAAAGATATCTCCATGTTCTGCCTTTTGAGCGATGACCAGGAGGAATAAATTCCTGAAGTTTTGGGTTAAAAGTTTACCAAATCAACATTTTAGAAATTCCCTTGCTAGAATAGGTAGAATAGGCATATAAAATATAGCTATAGCATATAGCTAAGTGCAGGGTATAATTTTCGAAAAAAAATCCGCCACAGATGGCAAAATAGTTCCGTTCCAGCAAAACAAACAACAACACGAAAACAACAACTGACTCCAACATTTGACATGGCAATAAATTATTATTAAATTCCGAAAAACACACTTGACATGCTCACTTTTAATCGATTTGATATTTAGACCTCACCTCAAGTGTTTATTTTCGGTTGGCTGATTGCTCTCGAGTACACACAACGCCCCTGCACCGCTCCACGCTGCCGCACCTACCGCACCGGAATGTTGTCCAAGTGCGTTGCTTTTGTTTCTCAGCATTTTCACAGGTGATTAGCTCTCTAGGCTGGCAGGGAGCAAGTGAGTGAAGGAAACATAGTTGACGCCAGCAGCAGCAGCAGCGGCGGCTTAATTAGCCTACCGTGGTGTCAGGTTTGGATGTGTGCAGTGCCCCCTCCCTCAGAGATTACTTGCCCAGCGGCGTGATCTGCAATAGCTTTTTGTTGGCATGCGGTAATGATATGCCAATCATAATTACTTTTAATGGAGCTTGTTGGCGGCTTATTGAATTCGTTTAGCTTAGAATTATCTCAACGTTTTGAAATCGAAATTTGGCATTAGCTTAAGATGGCGGCTAATTATAGCAGTGGAATTTCGGTTGACAAAAGGGTCATGTTGGGGCAATAAAGTATATAGCTGTATTGAGTGCTAACTTGTCTTGATTTTTGCTGGTAAAGATTTAGCTGCAAATCTGCGGATTACCAAGATTATACTAAATTGAAAGATAGTTTACTTCGTAGAAGCTACATCTTCGGAGTTTTTAAGAGAGATATCACAAATTCTTCTTTAGATTGTATCATATATAATTGGGATATCGGTTAACTTCTTATAAGCAGTAAAAAGGCTTTAGCGTCAATTTACAATTTAAAGGAATTATATCACAATTCTTTCAATCTACAAAATATGAAAGCTGTAAAATAAAACAATGCATACAAAATATTATAATTAATTAAGTGTATTTTTGGGTCATTTTTCTCACTAGACTAAATAAAGTTATTGCCTTCAAAATATTACTTACATTATCATCAAAAATTTTCAATATAGCGATACATTTAGCTACAAGAAAGTAGTTATGGTGAAAAGTATATCCTTAAATTTTTTTTGAATTAATTCAATTGCAATTCGTGGCTAATTTCATAGAAACATATCATTATATAAAAAATAATATATAG
The DNA here is from genome assembly GCA_035046065.1 of Chymomyza procnemis. Classification (NCBI taxonomy): domain Eukaryota; kingdom Metazoa; phylum Arthropoda; class Insecta; order Diptera; family Drosophilidae; genus Chymomyza; species Chymomyza procnemis. Next base: position 6,558,399 of record JAWNOJ010000026.1, read on the forward strand.
CTTATTTTCTTGAAAAACAACAGATCTCGAAAATAGCTCTAGAGTCTTTCACTAAGAATTGAATTTAATGTTCATCATCATTGTCGGTACAGCTGTTGGCAAAGCTAAAATAATGGAAGTATTTTTGAATTAATTATACAAAGTCATTGATTTGAAGAAGAGTTCGTATACAAAAAATTAGGGCTTAAGACGTAAGACTTCGATGCTATAGGCATTACAAGAAAGAAGCATGGGAAGTTAATTTCAGTTAAAAATTTCGCATATTCAATTTTAAGTTAAAGTATAGACTTTCGTGCATTTACACTTGAAATGGGTTTTTAGTACAAAGTAAAAATTGTTCCCAAAATATTATTTCGCAAGGCTTTATCAGCTGCGATTTTTGCCGAATAAATGTCAACTTTTAATTCAAAAAATATACAAAACACAACATAAATATTTTATTTTTCAAAAATTAATATACGTAGAGTTAAGTGTTTGTTTACCTTCAGAACTAATGGCATAGCATCTGTGTAATCATCGACAATGGTTGAAGCTATACAATGCTCACCCAAACTAATCACATCCTTATTACATGAAACTGTCGCAATTTTCTTACCATCTTTTTTGTACTTTCAAATTTTCTCAAGCCCAATGTAAATTTGTTTGTTTTTCCGCTGAGCCGTAGTCTCGGGCTGCTGACATAACAAGGCAATTAACTGCGGCCAAATAAAATCAAAAAGTAAACAAATCATTGGAAGAAAAAGAACTCAATCTTATATAATAGCCATGGACACGGCCAAGTGCCGTTAATATTTCCTGCGCCTGCGTAACAGCCACAACAGTAGCCATTCATTCTCTACAGATCTCTGCCATGAAGACCTTTTCTTGCTTCAACTTGCACTGACAGCAGTTCTCGACAGTTGGCAACGTTTCTTCACTTTTGGATGCCCACAGTTTCCGTAACAATGTCTGTGGTTGATTTTTGTCTTTATGGCTGTCGCTTTTCTTTTTTCTTTTTAGTGTTTTTCTTTTACAATTTTCATTTTTCAGACACTGCCCGGGCTGGCTGGATGTACTATGTGTAATTATTTGGCAATGTGTTCGATTTTTCGCTTGAAACTGCCGTTTAGTTTTTCCTAGCCAATGAGCTGGATTATTTTGGTCATTGCCATGTTCTCACATGTTGCCTGTTTGGACTCGCTTTGTTCGCTTTGTGTTACTGGTTTTTGCTGTCTATGAAAATATTTACCTATGCTCTGGCATTGAAAACACAATTAAAAGGTTTTTCGAAACTAATTGGTTTCAATTATTTCGGGTTTTGAGCATAGACCAAAGAGTGAGAGATGGATAAGATATGCTAGAGATATGCATACATGCCATGCAGAGAGTCTGAGAGACGGCTTCAGTGAAGCTACTGCATTGCGCGATTTTACAGCTCATTGCAGTCGAGTTAATTGGGCAACATTCTCGAGATGGTTTGCGATAGTAAGGTTGTGAGCATGGAAAATTGTTGCAATGTATACGATTTAAAAAACTGTAAAATATTAGGATGTAAAGTAATTGTTTGATAGCCGAACTGTAAGTAGTTTAAGATTTATACGAAAAAAAATATAATATAAAAATATTTGCGCAAGAAAATTGTTGATTAATCGCAACTGGGGAATTAAATTCGAAGAGGGTTTTGTTCTAAAGTAAAATCAGATAGGACAACGTAAAACTTCCTTAAAATACTTTATGGAAAAGTAGTAGTAGTATTGGGTTGCCCAAAAAGTAATTGCGGATTTTGCATATAGTCGGCGTTGACAAATTTTTTCAACGGCTTGTGACTCTGTAATTGCATTCTTTCTTCTGTCAGTTATCAGCTATTACTTTTAGTTTGCTTTAGAAAAATAGTGCGCGAAGTTTTGTTTACATTTGTTTGTTTGGCGTCAATTTTCATATGGAGCCCACAAAGGAGCATTTTCGTCATATTTTACTTTATTATTTCCGTAACGGAAAAAACGCGGAGCAGGTTGCTAAAAAGTTACGAGATGTGTATGGTGATAAAGCCTTAAAAGGAAGACAGTGTCAAAATTGGTTTCGCAAATTCCGTTCTGGAGATTTTTCACTTAAAGATGAGCCACGTTCAGGTCGGCCAAATGAAGTTGATGATGATAAACGCAATGAATTCGATCCGTTTTTAAAACGAATCATAACTGGAGATGAAAAATGGATTGTTTACAACAACGTTAGTCGAAAACGATCATGGTCCAAGCATGGTGAACCAGCTCAAACCACTTCACGGGCTGATATTCACCAAAAGAAGGTTATGCTGTCTGTTTGGTGGGATTGGAAGGGTGTGGTATATTTTGAGCTGCTTCCAAGGAACCAAACTATTAATTCGGATGTTTACTGTCAACAATTGGACAAATTGAATACAGCCATCAAGGAGAAGCGACCAGAATTGCTCAATCGTAAAGGTGTCATATTCCACCAGGACAACGCTAGACCGCACCCATCTTTAGTCAAAATCGCACTTGGTTCAGTTTTTTGCAGATAAAGGCCAGAAGTTCTATGAGCGTTTAATACTAAATTTGCCAGGAAAATGGCAAAAGTTTATCGAACAAAATAGCAATTATATATTTGATCAAAGTTCATTCTAAGTTTTATTAAAAATGTATTTACTTTCTTTTAAAAAATCCGCAATTACTTTTTGGGCAACAATATAAAGATGCTTTCGAAAAGCGTTGTAAAATGTATGAGTTCTATTATGAAGTTGTGCTCAAAAAATGACGCCATTATAACTCATAAATGCTACTTAATATATTAAAATAAAGAAAAGAGTTTTAAACGTGGAGAAGAAATAGGCGCAGTAAAGAAGAAGTGAAAATTAAGCTTGCAAAAGCTACTACCACATGAGTTTTTCAAAAATCAGGCGGTATACTTAAAGGAATACCTCATGAAATTTAAAGTTTCGGAGTTTAATTTAAGCCAAAGTTATGGGTTTTTAAGCTGCTCTATTCTGATTTTCGCTGCAAGCGAGCTGCTCATAGGTTATACATGCGTATATTATGTACCGACTATGTATTAGTTTATGTAACAGTCATGGGGTGTCATATCATCCCCTTTCCAAGTTCAGTTTTTAATTAAGTATTTATAAACCGGCACGGTATTTCAAATTTTTAATTTGTTTTATAATCTTTTGTTAGTTTTAAAATTAAATTTGGCTGGGGGTAGCTTTTGGTAGCAGATCTCTGGCCTCTAACATAACATTAAAAAAAGTGCAGATTTTGTATAAAATAGATTAACTAAACTGTTCTTGACGATTAACCACAGCTCTACATGAATTATGTTGTTTAAATTTTCAGCTTAATAGATATTTCATTTCCCACACAAAATGAAAAGTAAATAAATAAAAAATGATAAACATAATGTGACAATTTACATACACAAAATAGGCAGGCGGGGAATTTTGGCTGGACAGCGCATAGAGACCTTTTTTTTTTTTTTCAAATTTCTACCCCTAAGCCATGTCAAAGCAGTCGAAACAGTTGCATTATGTCAACCCACTAGCCAGACACGTTGTCTACTAGTTGGCCACTCATTAAAATTAAACAAGCCAACGCACAACAACATTTTTTGGATGTACCAAAGAGTTCAACGTTTCCGTGGACTCAACAACGGAACAGCAGCAAATTGTTGCCCGCTAACCTCATTATACAAAATTGCGAACAGTGTCAGCAGCAGAGCTTGCTGGACCTCCAACGGCTTAACTGTTTGTGTCAACGTACCTCAAGTGTGATCTATACGGTAAACATTGGTACGCCGTTTATGACATTATTTTTTTTTTTATCTTTTTTGCTAAGCAGCTCAGTCGCAGCCGCACGCGAGTTGCAGTCTATTTGCTTTTTAGAGGAACCACCCCACGGAAGTTGTGACATTATCCAATGCCAGGCAGGGGCAGCCCACATGAAGCTGACAAGCCAAGCCAAGCCAAGCGAAGGCAAGTCAGTGTTGCCTAACGCGTTGCGTTAGATTTGACTGTCGCCATGTTTGTTTTAGTGATAATCCCCGCAGCATGCCGTTAGCACCCGTCTAACGGCGTGCGCTCTCTCTCTATCGGCGGCGTCCGTTATGTCGCCGCAAAATGATGCAAATATTTTATAGAGTGTTCAAGGGTACTTCAGAAATTAGTTCCCATGTAAGCGCTTAAATTTGTGTAGCGTGTCTTGTGCCGGGTTTTAATCTCCTCGACTGAGGCGCGTAAATTGAAAGCGTTTGCGTTTTTTTCTTTCCGTATCGCTCTCGTCTCCCGTCTCTGGTTTTGTTTGGTTTTTTATTTTCGAACGCAGCAGCCAACAGCTGTTGTAGTTGTCGTCAATTGCAATGTCAGAAATCATGCGCTACGCCGGCAATTCGTGGCCTTGTTAACTTGCGTGCAGGCAGCCAGTTTGAAAGTCTGCCTCGGAGACTCCCGAACGGTCTGACGCACTATTGTGCTGGCTGTCCCATTTGCGGATTACTGGCTAAATCCTTTTTATTTGACAAAATGGCAACGATAAAAAATATCCTTGTACTTGGTACAAAGTAATGCATATTGATAATGATGTGAAGTTGATTTTGTTTTTATGTGCAGCTGCTATTGTTTTGCAAAAGTTGAACTATTGATGAGACTAGAGATAAGCGAGCAGTACATAATTGTGGTAAAAATATTGCCTAAGTTCGGATAATATGAAATATTTTTGGAACAGATATATGACAAATTTGCGTAAATGCATTCATCTGCGTGGTATTGTTTTACGATGGAAATGAATGGACTTAATTAAGAAAGACTTTCAGAAATGCTTTTCAAGTCAAGCGTCATAGACCAAAAAAATTTTTAAAAGCTTCTCTGTAAAAGGTACAGCGAGCTACAGGTACATTGCTCTTAAGAAAGCCTATCCTGCTCAATCCTTAATTGATATTAGTAAGATTAACTTGTAAAATTAGCTTGCCCAAACATGTTTCAATCAATTTGAAGTTATGTACATGTTTTTTATTATCTTCAATAATCTATATTATTCTAATTAGAATATCAATTGGAAAGCAGTTAGCCATGAAGTGATAGGGAATCACCAAGTGAATAAATGACAGTTATTAATTAAACGTTCTACAATTTTAAGTTGTTAAAAATCAGACAAAAATTTCCGTAGTAATTTGTCCGAATCCGAACCCTGTTCGAACTTGTAGCTGAAAATGGCTTTTTCCCTGAGTTTATGTTGATGTACAATATGCTATACGTTTTTGATGGACTACTTTCGCCATAACACTACCAAGTTCCCTTCGTCCTCCAATAAAAAGTTCAAGCAGTCAACTATAATTAAAATATATAAAAAAACCACCCTAAAATACTGTTGTAAAACTTTTAGCGATGAATCTATGCAGGAAAACACTTTAGAAGTTACCCGCCAAAACTATTTGGATGCATTATCCAATATTAATAAATAATAAAACTAAAAAAAAAAAACAATTTGATGGTATTATATGGTTCCCTTTTTTGCTAATGATTTTTTTTGTATATTATATAAATAAGACTAATTTATAATAGTTCTTGCAGTATGTTTCCACATTGTCTGCGTCATGAATGATTCGCCTATGCGTTGGATTCGTCCTTAAGGATTCCAATGTGGTGAATATTGAAAAAAACCTGAAATTAGTTTTGAATTTTTGTATGTGTTACCCCATGTTTTGAATACATTTAGATTAACAATTTACATCGGACAAAATAACATTGCGATTTAGTCCTTTGAATGTGATCAAAGCTCTAAAGACTGAGCATGGGGATTGATTTATTAATAAGCTGTTCGTACAAAAGAAAGACCTACAATTTATAGCCAAATCCGAATGTTGGTGTCTTAAATTAATGGATAAATAGCGTCTATTTGCTAGCTATTGTAATGCTATCGAACCACCGACCTTTCAATTTAAAGGTGAGTGCGCTACCACCATGGTATGGTATCGGGTTCTGATTCAAAAATTTAAATTTCTTCTGGTATTTTTATTAATTTACTTCAAATAAACTGGACAAACTTAAACGCTTGCTTTTCCGTTTTTATGTCTGCTAGGGGATCCCTAGCTTCCTTGGCCGTGATGCCAATTAGCCACCTATTCCAGTAAGTGATCACTTAGTCCACTAAAAATGGGTTAGAACTTGAGCGAGCGCACATCTTTTGATATTTTAAATTTATATTCTGCAAAGATAATGCAGGCGAAGTAACGCCTAGTCCAATGTATATACAGATTTTTAGAAAACTTTTGGTAAAATATCTGTTTGGATACTAGACGGCGAATGATGATATTGGGAGTAGTATTTCTGATGTTTTGTGGACTCATTTTCAAGCTGAAATTGACTCAAAAATAGTTAAGTTAGTAGTAGACTTTTTCTATTTACAGTAAAAATTCATAATAATTCATAATAAATAAATCCTTGTATTAAAAGGCTTTTTGCAAGCTGCTTCTGATGCGATTTCTGCCAGCAGAAGAAATTTGATAATGCTCAAATAGGTGAGGGCATCACCTGTTTGGTGGTACTTCTGACGTATCGGTAATGATGCATTGCTTGTCTGTTAGGAATACCTTCCTCCTCCTTTCGTATTAAAAATACTGCTTCTGGTGGGCCGCTTTCTGCTGACAGGTCCGCTATATTAAATGTAAGCTGTTCATCGTAGATGATGTCCCTTCAATTTCATAAATCTATTTGACCGTTGATCTGATCTTTTGATACCGACATTTTGCGAATGGCTCATACCGCTTGTAGTTTGTTTTACTTATTATTTTGCGATAATTCCCAGAATGATCCTTCTATAAGTGATTAAAAATAGCTTCGAAAATATGGCCAATCTTTAGTGCTTGAGAAGCAGTAACTATTAATATGTCCAATATATTATATGATTTTGAAGATTTCTCCAACATGTACAACTATTGGTGGCCCAACTTCCCTTTGTTATCTAGAACATCAGAACGGACTTCTTGTAATAAAACTGAATGACTTCTAAGTTCGTTATCGCTGCCAGTTTTCAAAAACAGAAAGGTTCTTCGTAAGATTTTTGAAGCTAAACTTTTTTTTGTTAGAAAATTGCTTCAAGATGGGATCATGGGGGCACCGCATCGGACTACAAGTGCAAAGTTCCTAACTTAGTACTGTTTTTTTTTGACGTATCCCAGCCATGGCTGCATTTTTCCAGAAATTTGTCCTTAGTTACTCCACACACATAATACAATATTATTTTAATTTGACCAAATTCATACACATATATGTATTACCAATGAGGCACTTGAACGAGTTGAAACAAAGTTGCCTCTATTCAAAATTAATTTTCAACAGGCGACCCAAGAGTGCCGGCTTCGAAGTGAGGCTGCTGAACTCAAGTGCTTTACTTGCTGGCTCTACAAAATAATTCTCGAGCATTGTTGATCCTTTGTGGCTTACTCACGGCGTTCAACGAAACAAAAGCTCTCGAAAATTGGTTTGCCAATAAGTTTCAGTCGCGCATTGTTGCAATGTTGCAAGTTTTATGTGGCATGCTACAAAAAAAAAAAAATACACATTTTGCGGCATATTAACATGCTATCAACCCTCTTTGTTTTATTGGAACGCTCAATATCCTGGGAGCGCGAGTTGTGCAAAAAAAAAAAAAAAACTAATGAGTTACTTGGTGACGCTGACGCTTGAGCTGTTGTATCGGTTTGGGATCTGGCATAAGTGGCACTCTGACATTCGAGTGGCTGCAGTGCAGCCTAGTGGCCGCTTTGCCGTGTGATTTTCCATACGCCATGTGTGCGCCGCCGAGCTTTGTCAAAGTCGATTTGTTACATGCTGAAGTGTCTGTGCACCTCCGATATTTGTCCTGCACTTGGTTTAGCTGTGCTGCTTTGGAATGCATGTTACTGGCCAGGGTTGGTTTGCAACTCGCTATTACTTTTTTATTGACATATGGCCTGCTTGAGGGCCACAATGATGAGGCAATAGTTGTGCACGCTGCATTTGCCCATAGTTCACCACCTTTATTTTTGGGGGGTTTGTGACACACAGTGCATACGAATTTCACTTTTGACGTTGCGTTCCCAGGACTTGACGCTTGCGTGCCGCTTTGGGCCAACGTTGGTGTGCCTTGTGGTAATAGCTTTATTGGAAGATGCACCTGATGTGCCTGCTAAATGGTCAGCCACCTGCTTTATTGACCGGAAGTTGAAAAGTTTCAAACTTTTCCGGCAACACAACAAGGGTGTCGCTCTAGTCGCTGGTGGTGGCTGGTGTGAGGACTCATCATCATGCGACAACTAAATTAAAAGTAGTGGCGACTTAAATGACAGTTTACAGCTACAAATTTGTAGTAGTTATTGAGCCGTTACGCGCCGCCATTTTGTTGAGAGCGTTACGCAGACGCTCTTGAAATTCTCTTCCTTTACCCGAGGGCTATATCTGTCGGCTTTGTTGCGTCTAAAACAACATCAAACAAGAAGGCAACAAATTCAATTACGCAGCTAACAGTCAGTAGCTGCCCGGAGGCTAGATAGTCAGAAACAAGCTGTTATCCCTGCCGCAGCTTCCTGTATAAGCACACTCGAAAAAAGTGGTTTACCTTGGGAAGCAATATTTATTGAGCAATTAAGTATTGCTATTTTTCAAACAGAACTTGCATTTTTTCAATAGTCTTTGGAATCGGCTTAAGATTTCTGTAAAAGCTAGATTAAGCTTAATTTTAGCCAAAAAAGTGACGTTGTTTGAATCGTTGCATATGCCATTTTTATGTTTTGATTATCAGTTCACAGTTTTTGAAGAGAAACAGAAAATTAACAGATCTGTCCATTAAGGCATCGATTTTGAAATTAGTGAGTAATAAACGCAAAATATAGAGTATCATCGTTGTGCCTGAATTCAAACTTTCTTCCCTATCACCAACAATTTTTTCTAGCTACTAACTATTTGCAATCCTATAAATTCGAACTTTCTTACCAGTCACCAACAATTTTTTTTATCTACAATCCTGTAAATTTAAGGAGGTTCTGGTAGCTCCAGACAAAAGTTCGAAAAGTAACAGAAATTTTTTCAAAGCATATATGGTATTTATAATCAAAAGATGCTTACTCAGACGGCCGACTGGCCTAGCACGCCGCCGTTCATAATTCTTGATGATTCCGTCGGTTACTCAAAATTGTAGAATTTATTGCTGTTCAAAGAAATCAAGGATACTTAGTTTTGAGGTGAATTTAATTGGCGTTTTAAGAAATTTATTCAGGCTGATTTTTCTCCACTTAAGAATATAATTGAAGGTAGTCTTCAATCCGCCACGTTTGATAGTTACATTTTTATTGACCTAATGCCAACATATGTATTCTTAATAGAGCTTAGTTTGCATAAAAGCTTAAGCTTTGGTCAAGAGAAAATAAAAAGTAATTTTACAATATTTCATATGCATTTAATTTAATAAAAATTATGTTTAAATTATTCTCTTTAAACACAGGTCAAAAGCGTATATAGGAAAATGCACCAGAATTTATGCATGCCCGACTGGTGTATGTCTATCTTGGAATATTTTAGTATAATGTACCATTCCAGTTTCCCAGATTTGGCTAGTGTAGTTTTTTAGTTTTTAGTTATTTTCGTGACCTTATCCTGTGAACCATGCAAGCAAATTCTTCAAGTGTAGCTTGCACACTTCCGCGTTTACTGCGCACTGCCAAAATGCTGTCAGTTGTTGTGAATTTGCTTATTGACATTCGTCTGGATTCTCAGACTTTGCCCCTATTTGCTCAAACTTATGCAAGGAACACACACCATGTGCGCTGCTGCTCCGGTGGTCTGTCACACAGCTTTTGATTGAAGTAACCATCAAGTGGTAATCAGTTGAGCGCTTGCTGTAAGAACTCAAAACTGTCACAGCCATTAGTTTGAGATCGTATAACACTTGTTAGCTGTCAATATGCGGAAAACCGAAACGTCTTGCAGGATTATTCATTCTTTTTCCTTGAGTCTCTCTTTAACAAAATAATGCGGGCAATTGCAACTTTCTTGAGGTTAAACGCAAGTTGCACTTCACATTTTACACAAGTACCCCGCGCGCTCTTTGTGGCACTCATACAAACATGCAGCACCGTTTGCCCTTAATATTTTTCTCACCTCCAGGAGGTCCACTTATCAACGGCCTTAAGGTCGCTATTGTCCTGGCTACAAATTGTAACAATAAAAAAAAGGAGATGTGCCTGGATTTACTTGAACTTAGACTTAGGGATTTGCACGATATTGTCAAGTACTTGCAGCAATTTCGCCGAAAGATCTTCAATCCCCTACAATTAATTGCTGCTTCAGTGGTTTTAATTGTCAGTTTTAGCATTGTGCTACATCGAAATCTGCGCTTTATTCTCACTTTGTTAATCGCTTTAGGAGTTTGTTGCAGAAATCGGCTGCGGGACAGCTGTTAGAGTTGCCGCCAAACGCCAAATTATAGCGTTAAGTAGCAGCACAATAGGCGCATAATGGCCAAACTATTGGGCCAATTTTCTTGGGAAATACTGAAATGAAAAACTATGCCATTTGCCCACTAAACTAAGTTAAGCTGCAGCTAGTTAGTCCCTAAGATCCTAGAAGGCGGCAGCAGGCAGGGGCTTAAAAATCTGCTCATAAGCCACAAAAACAATTAGAATACTGGGCTCAACTTGTGCTTATCTATGCGGCAGATATAGAAATTGATCTGGCGATAAATCGAGCTACTCAATTTACAAAAACAACTTGCCGCCGAAACGTTTTTTTTTTTTTTTTGACTTTCCTTGCACGAACTACAAGAACTGACTTCAGGTACAACACACATAGGCAGACATGAAGAGACTACGGGAACAACAACGGAAGCCGGATTTACAGCGGCTTGCTGACCAGGGATCAAACGTATGTTTAATATTTTGGCTTAGAGATATTCTCATTATATTTGAAAACAAAAGCAGCCGCAGTGCACCGCATCGTGAGCAGTAGCAGCAGCAGCAGATTTGAGCATTTAGCAAAAGGGTAATCCTGTCCATTACAATCTATTTGCATACGCATATTTTTGTTTTACTAGGTAATTGCGCAGGGATAAGCAACGAAATGAACCCAGCCCCGTAGCCCAAAAGATTTGCCATTCGTGCGGTTTTAAGCAGACCACCATGGCCACCACACCTGCCTTAACCTCTTAAGTCCTGCGCGAGACGCTTGCGCGAATTTAGTTAATCGTATGTGTCGCCTTCATTGAGTAAGCGTGTCTGCCTTGTGCGGATTACCCAACGCCGCATCAGCTCAAAATCTATGAATTAAAAGTGTTACTGAAAATCCGGCAGCTTCTTGGCCCGCCGCCACTCACTTGTTGTCGTGACCTGCGCGTGGTTAGTCCCAGTTCGCGCTCTCTTCGACTGCGGCTGGCACTTCAGCTGAAGAGCACGCGGCTTAATTTCCTGCTTAAGCTTAGACACGTGCACACCCACCGTTTGCTCGCTCTCTCCTACTTGGGAATTGCCCAGTTCAAGTGGGTTGTTTGGATTTCAATCGGTACAAAGCTGGTGTGATTTGATTTTGTATCCTTTTATTGCTATGGATTGATGAGATGCTTGATTTCAGGCAGTCAGTCAGTCTACCTTCATGTGGATTTGCGTAAAGTTGTTCACGATTTAAATCAACATATCATAATAATGAGCTTATAACCAGCCAGCAGTGGCAACTTAAGAGATTTCATCCATCCGTTAGTGTTGCAGATTGTAAGAAAGATCTTTATATTAAAATGTTATATTGTGCTTCTTGTTATTAAAATTGGAATTTAAATAGAAATGTTTTCTAGTCTCTTAATTTAAGTCCTCTTTTCACATATTTATTGCTTTAGCGATTCCAATTAGCTGATAAATATAATAACTTTCAACTTTTTTTTATCGATTTCCTTATATAAGTTTAATAATTAATTAACTACCATAATCCACACTAAAAGTTTACTCATCTAATAATTTGTCTCTTTTACGAATTTTCAGTAGTTTCCGTAATATATCTTCAAATTTCTTCCATTATAATAATATTGTAATAGCTTGTGAAATCAGAGAGAAACAAGTTTTGAAAATCATTTCAGCTAGATTGGTGTATTCCAACTCAGCAAATATATTCGAAGCAATCGTATTCTACTTCAAAGAAACAAAACAATTATAATTTTTATAGTTAGTAAAAGTTCCGAAAGTTCTGTACAAAAATCATGAATTTTTTAAATGAACTTCAGCGGACCGGCTTTGAAAATAATAGGGAATCGAAAGACTCGGATAGTCTATTTCTTCTTCATCACCAGCTCTTCCCATATCATCCCTATTCATTTCAAAAAAAAACCGAGGAGCGCGCTAAAAACTAATATATCTTTCTCATCTTTTGCACTATTTAGGACAAGGGCTTTAATTATATTAACAACGATGTCCGATTTCGATCAAATTTAGCCCTTTTGAGGAATTTAAAATTCAAAATTTTTACCCTAAACTTAGACATTATATGTATGGAAACTTTTCTAATAAAATTTATTGCTGTAGTTCATAGAAATCATCAGCGCTTGCACTAGGGATAGACAAATTTGATCATGCTGAATGTATTTTTGGGAGTTCCTGACTGGAAATTCTCTGTTTTACATTCATTTTCGATTTAGACTTACCTTGATTATCTTGTTTTCGAATGCTTTGGCGTTCCTCTGCGATCTTTTATTACATAAATAAATATAAGCGAATATGTGGATCGATTTTGAAGAGATTCATAAGATTCGCTAAAGAGCTTTGCTCTAAAAGTAATATCTATAGAGTTTAGAAAGTGGTTCTCCTTTTAACTACCTCTCAGTATTTTGCTACCTAAAGCTTCTGCTCCAGCAATTCAACATATGAGGAATTCTTTCTCCCAGAAAACTTGGCTTATCAACATTTGATTTTGTGGTCTGACCTTGTATCAACGGCTCACACAGCCAATGTCCTTTCCTGTGCTTACTCTTAATCCGCTTTTGGCAAATAAAAACTGAAAAGCGTTGTATTGAAATTCCTCCCATTTGACTATGCATTTTTTATAGCGAATAATTTCTCCCTTTTTTATAGCCTTTCTAAAAATCAAAAAGTGAAAATATTTTGTCAATTCCGAGAGAGTGAAAAAAGTGAAAAAAAGAGAAAAACTACAAATTAAGACCTAAACAAAGCAAAGCAAACAATGTGCAGAAAAACGTCACTGATGACAGAATGATGAGGATTAAACCTATACAAGCGCACAACCTAATATACACCCATGTATTGGGTATATGGATTGTTCTGTGTAGTTGGGCTACACACAGCGTCTCTGAGTCTATTAAAAGTCTAAAGGCAGATAATAAAGGGCCATTAGGACTTAAAAGGGCTCAACCCAGCAGCAGCAACGCTTTGTGCCTGGGAGTAGAGAGACAACACAAATGTTGAGCTCAACAGCATCATATCGAGCAAGTCACGGACCTTGCCAAAGTCGAAATGGCAGCACCAACGAAGCATATTTAATTTTAAATCCCTGCAGGCAATGAGCACAACGTACAACTGGGTGCTCCGGGTTAGGGTAGGTTTTTGCACTAGTGATGAGCGCTCTGGCTCTTGTTTCTGGATGTGTGTCAGTGGTAGAGCAGAGCACGATGCGTGCCTCTATTTACTTTGGCCAACGCAATTTCAACAGCAATTTTGCAGCAACCTCAACAACGACTTGTATTTGCAACTGTTTTGCTTCGCTTCGAACTCGCGTTGTTTATTCAGCCTTGCCAACGAAAATTCATTTTGTGTCGCTTAGTCCCATTTAATATTGTTGGTATCCTTTGTAAAAGGATTCCATTGTTGCTATCTGCCCTGGCCTGGGTAACAATGACAGCGCGGCAAGCACCATAGTTGAGTAAATGCGGCGCACACAGTAACCGATCCCAAAGTCCCAACTTGCCTTACCGTGCTGCATGGAAAAGTCACTAAAGTGAATTTTACTTTTTAACTTTTTGAATTCGTCTATGCCGCCTGGACAAGCACTGGCAGAGTAGCGAGTGCACAGAGAGCGGCATAGAGCTCGACAGCTGGGGCGTCGAGATGGCTGCCATTTCAAATTAATCCCGACTTTGGTTTGACGATGTGGAAACACTATGCTAATTTATTTGATTTCAATGCCAAATGTTCGTTGGCTCTCTATTGTTATTGTATTAACATAATTATATTGTGATTAGTTTGGACATAGGTGGCTGTCGTTGGGTCGGTTCCTCTAAGGTAACCATATCTACAGCTAACATCTGTAACCTTAATTTGTTTGGAATTTGAATGTAGCTTTTTATCGAATGAGGTTAATTTTAAGATTTATAGCAGTGTGATAATCTATATAAAGGTGTGGAGTAAAATGCAAATCCGTTTTTATTTCGACATCCAAGATGGCTGAAGGCTGCCTTTAAAAAAATTGAAGTGAAAAAAGTATTGGGAGTTGTTTAAGAAAATATTTACCACGCTCTCTGTATTATTAGTGCACTCTTAGTACCTGAATTTTTTATACGATTTAAACAAAAAGATTTTCAAAAATAAAAAATGAATTTGCAAATGGTTTTTAAGCCATTGTACCGTTTCGAACGTGAGTGACTTCTTACAAATCGTCTATCGAAAATATAGCTAAAATTTAGCTTCTGGGAGGCATAAAGATCAAAGTTTATATTTCAATTCTTGAAGCATCGGATTTGCTTTAATCTTCCCCCAAAATGATGTTATACCATTTCTCAGGGGAAATAAATATAAAAAACTTTCTTTCGGTTGCAAAAACTTGAAAAGACTATATATTACTCTCAAGCAGCTATTTGTCATAAGATTCAGATCCGAACTTGTAAACATAATTATATCGAAGTGTCTTCTCAGCATCCACATACCAATAAAGATACTCTGTGATGCAGCGGAGAGTATGCCAACGGATCATATTCAATGCATTAAATCTTCATGCGCAACGGAGCTAAATGGGTTACTTTTTTGCCCAGGGCCCATGAAGAGAAAAGCAAGCAAAACTTAGCATTTTTACTAAAAATATATACATTTTTTTACATATACGAGTCTTTTACCCTTATCTTTTACCTTTATCCTTTTAAGCTGAACTCGGGTATAAAGTTTTGAAACCTATGTGTAAAATATTTCAGAATTCCAAAATGAGCACTCTAAGAGTTTTGATGTTGCTACCAGCGGGACAGAGCTTACCATATAGACTAATTTTCTGCTGGACAAATAATACAATTATTCCACAATAAATAAGAAGTCCCATTCTGTCAGAGGTCACTCGAATCAGCAAACTAAAAGAGACACTTGTTATCCTATAGCCAACAGAAGACTATGATAAGCTACAGCAAATCATTACTATTAAAAATATCGCAAAATAAAGGAACTGACGGCATAATTCGATTGAACATTACTTTAATTCAAGATGTCCTTTTTTGATCAATCGAAACTTTTCGGTAAAATGAGGATTACAATTTTTAAGGCCCAGCAAAAACTCGTTGGTTCAACAACTCGATTTTAAATCCTTTAAATTTGCTACCTTGGCTCTGATAATTTGGCAGTTTGTTATAAACTGGCCGAGTAGTTCAAATCAACGTAAGATTAACTAACATAATTCCAGATAAAATAATCTACCATTAGCATTACCGACATTATGTTACCGACGAATCGATATTTTTCGGTCTTTTCAAAACTAACATTATTATATTGAATTAAAAAATTATACAACTAGTCAACTAAGTCAAGAGTTTCCGTAATCAAAAACATAAGCGCTAAAGAACTACCTCGTTCTTTCTGTTCGAAGCCAGTTTTTATTCAATTTTCTTGGTTTTTTGTTCTTTTAAAGAAAAAATCCATCGAAAAAAAAACTAAAAAATATTTTAAATATTTTTCCTTGAAAAATATAACCGTTTTTAAATATAAGCAGTTTCAATGCGATTCAACAAACAAATTTGTATACCATTTTATAAAATTTTTTTTTTTTCAAAATTTGGTTTTTAAGGGAAATATTTTCATGGAAATATTTTATTTTTTATATACCAATAATGTTGAAATACAATAGTTTTCCCAAGGCAAATTAATTTCGATGCAATTCGTTTTATTCCTAAAAACTATAGAGTTTCTACTTCAAAATATTGCAACCGATTTCAGCTTTTTATTAAAGTTCGATTTTGGAATTTAGATTCGTGCAAGACTTTTCCTTGAATTGCTTCCTTTTCCCAACCTCTCCATAATAAAAATATTTTTGTTTTATTTGTCTTTTGTTTCAAAAACTAGCAGGTTTATTTTTAAAATATTCAAGTTTTTTATACTACTTCCATTTACCAGATTAAACATTATTTAAGTACTTAATGGCTAATCAACTAAATGCTAAAGTTAACAAAAAGTTCAAACTTTTCTTGAATTCAATTTGAATCACTTTGAGGTTATGCGCTTATATGAATACACTTTTTTTAAGGCTTCGCTCCGATCGATATTTTCTCATTTTTTAAGCTCCTTGTAGCTTTCAGTTTTTGAATATTGTCCAATTGGTCATGCTCACTACTGCTTCATACACACTTATCACAGTTTCCAGCACTTTAACTCAGTGATTGCTCCTAACTCGAGAAGGCACTTCAAGTGCGCGTTAATGCCGACGGCAAATGAACAAGAGTTTTAGATCTTACGCTGGCTGTACATGTCCGAGATGAGACGCACTATGGTAATCTCACCGATTGTCTTGCGAAAGAACAGCTCTTCGATGGTGAAGCTGGAGATTTTATGCATGAGTGAGACCACGCCGAGTAGCGTCTGGAAGCGCAGCGGCTGGTTGGGATGCGTGCGAGAGATGTAAGTATGTAGAGCATTGCGCGCATCGTTATGCATGGTAGCCACCTTGTTGGCCTCCAGTAGACCTTTGGATTCGGCAGAGGCGCTGGAGTTGGGGCTACCACTGCCAGTTAGTATGGAGCTATTGGCTAGATCCTCAGTAGAGCTGGCCGCCGGTGGTGATTTGCGAAATAGCGAAATGGCGCGTAGGCATTCGTACTCCGTGTTATCCACATTAAGATGACATAATTGATTGAGCACATCCTGGAAGGCATGCACTTCACGTGCAACTAAGTTTACTATCTCACGATTGGAGTTCTCAGCTTCGTAAACGAACAGCAGCTGCGCAAAGTTCATAGGCATCAGATACTGCGCCATGGCTAGTATAAAGAACTCCTTCCAGGATTCTTCCAGCAGCTGTAGCTGATCGGGCATGGGCAGATCAGTAAAGGCACGCACACTCTTAATCCAGTTGACGTTTTTGAACAGATGCTCAGCGGCTGTCTCCTTAATATGCTCAGCGGCCATTAATGGCGGTGTAGGCGGCAGCGCACGCGTGGCCAGCGCATTCATATAGGCTGCCGTCGGCGAGAAGAAACCATGATGACCTTGATGCACGGGATGATGTGGCACACGCGGCACAGAGAGATCCAGCACAGCAGGCGGCTGAAAAGCACCACCCAAAGCTGGATGCGCATGCTGCATGCTACCGGGTATGGGCATGGGCATACCAGGAAAACCAGCCAACGCAGCCGTGTTCATAAGTATTTCCGGCGGTATTTGTGGCATATCGCTGGAACTCATCATGGCATCCTTATACATGGCCATATGACGACGCAGCGTAGAGTTGCGTGGACCACGTTCATGCTGTACGGCATCTTTGTTCATGCCCACCTCGAAACACTTGCGCAAACGACAGGCGCGGCACTGATTGCGATGCGTTTTATCCACAACGCAAAGTCCTTGTTTCTGAGATTTGCAGACATACTGACGCGAGCGGCGTATGCTGCGCTTGAAGAAGCCGGCACAGCCGTCACAGGCATAGATGCCGTAATGCTTGCCGGAACTATGGTCACGGCAGACCTTGCAAGGCACATGGTAAAGTATGCGGCCTAAAAAGAAGCGGAGCAGTAGGTTAGTGAGTGTTGCGTGCAGTTTGCAAGGAACAATAATTTTAGGGCTTATGCTGATGAGCTACTTACTCGATGCGGCCGGCGAGAGTCTCATGGAGTTGTACTTTTGCTCCATCATTTCTGCGGAACTCTCCGACGTTTGCATGCCGATGTGGGGCGTAATTTTGACGATTTTTTTTAAACACAGTTGGGTTATATGAAAATGTTCCAAGTCTCTTTTGCGCTAGGCAATTGTTTGACACTTCAAATATTTCGTTTCTAGCTTAGTTTTTGTTAGATTTATTTATTATTATTTTTGCACTCGAAGGAACTCGCACTTTAACGCACAGACGAAGTTCACTCGTTGAGATCACGATTGCTTGTGTGCTGTGCTAGCCACCCTGCTCCTGTTTTAATACTCCTGCCCAGCAAATCCTGCTACCGCATCATTCATGAAACAGTCGATCACCCTTAGGTAGCAATCAGCGCGTTTATTGGTTGTTGCACGCACAGCCGAGAGGGTTGCACGCTGTTGCGCGCTCACTCTAACGCGCAGCTTCTAACGTAGCGCTCTCTCCAACTTTGATCCCGGCTGCCATTGCAAAAAATTCATTGAGCACAGCAGCCGCCGAGCGCGCTCATTCTCAATTTTGTTGTTGCTGTTGTTCTTGTATTTTATGGTCTTTTTCCGTTAAGCAACGGCGCTCGCTCATTTATTGCGCTACCTGCGCTCACTTACTCGCTCTCTCTAACTCTCGGCGGCGTGTGTGCGTGTGTGTGTGTGTGTGTGCGTGTGTCCTGAGACTTGACAGTTGTTAATGAAGCCAGGGCAGGGCGCATCTTGCCAGGGACGGCTCGTTTATGGCGCTGCCATTATTGCCGCTTTTGTGATTTGTGTGAAGTACCTGTGGGTACGTCCCTTTGTCTATGCGTAGCCTCACGCAATTGAGCAAGGGTTGTTGTCGTAGTAGTTTTTTTTTCGTCTAATTTTTTTTAATTGATTATTGTGAGCCATTCATATATGAAACTTTTTATGGCAAAATACCTGGAAATTTGTAGGTTTTTTTTTAATTTTCAGCTATTGTGACTATGGCTTACCCTTTGGTAGTGCAAACTTGGCTTGAATTAAACTCAAGTGGCATCAGCTTAATCACCCCGTACTTAGCCTAAAATCCAGCTAGTTGCGCCTAATCGCGTGCCGCTTAAGCAGCTTAAGTCATTGGACTGCGAAAGGCTAGCTAGCGTCCCGCCGCTGATCAACCAAGGGCATATAATTTAAAGCAAGCTTTTCGCAGAGGCCAGAACAACAAAGGGATCTGCATTTACGCCCGAGGATCTGTATTAAGAAATTCAAACGAAAAATAATAATGTTAAGCAAGATCCTGTAAGTCTGCTGCGATTAAAGTCGTACGCCTAATACTGCCGCATAGGTAGCGCTATAATGATCCGGGTGTAGGCAAAGATGAGTTGTTGACGTGAGAACCAGGCAATAGCCGCTTTTGTTGTCTCACATGCAAATGTAACCTTGATAGATGACAGACATTTAAAAAGAGCAATTATAATTCGAGTCGTATTACGATGCATCCCGTAACTTGATCAATAAAATGCTTGACATGATATCAACGAGGGCGAGAGTCTAATTAGAACTGCAGCTTGGCACCCAATACAACCCTTAGTATGTACGTTGAAGAGCTGCTTCGATGCTGAGGGTTGCTCAAATTTTGGGTGGGTGTTCAGCGCTACGTACGCTTGGAACCACCACCGACGGCTGGGTTCAGGTGTGCTGCATGGGAATTTGATTGCGTGTGATGCTATGTTGCAATCGTATAAAACTCTGGTCTGTAGAAGTTGCTGCTGTTGATGATGATGCTCTAGTTGAGCAGATGACATGACATATAAATTTTTAACATTTTGTTATGACCATTTGTTGATTGGAGGTGATGTAGCGTGGCTTTAGCGTGGGAACTCATGAATATGCATGGGACAGTTTGGTTGATGATGCTGCTCGAAACAAACTTTACATAATTAGTTGAACTTTCATGTAGCGTGTGCAGCTGCTCTATAATATTAATTTTCTCATAGTTTTGATGATATATGATGATCGCATGCCTCAGTGATATTGTAGACTACAATATTAACTTGAATCGAGTCACCTCAAGTTAAGAAACATTTTTAATAATAACTTAGTTACTGGAGTATTATGGCTTTATTGAAGCAAAATACTAACATTTTTCTTATGCCAGAAAAACGAAACCCGGAAAGGATTCCTTTGATTTGAGTAAACTTTCTTAGAACTTCTTTCAGCTTGAAAATAGCTGTAAAACAAACAGCATTTAGAAGCGTTACAGTTTGCCAGAGCAAAATTTGAAAAAAGTGAGAAAAATATAATTACATATACCGTTGCAGAGGTAAAATTGCTTATACGAAGAACTGTTAGGTCAACCACGTTTTATGAAACCGTTTGTTGAACCCGTTAAGTTGCTCGTATACAAAAAAACGTTAGGAGAGCTCTGGGTAAAAATGGGTCCGTTATGAAAACTTAAGTAAATTGTTTAATCCGTATGAAAAATCTGGTTTATTACAGAAAGATAATCTTTTAAAATCCGAAAATGGTTACACCGAACTGTGGGAGAAATGGATCATAAAATAAACCGCAACCACATTGAGCTTAGAGAAATTTTGACCCTAAATACAAGACAGCATGTAAATATTTACATGGAGAACCTTAGGGCAGACTGCTTGTAACAGGAACAACGTTGGAAACTCTGTGTGTATATAAATGGTGGGAGAACTGTGGGAGAAATGGTTAGTAGAATGAATTACAACCACGTAAAGCTAAGAAACATTGTGTTCCCCATGATGTGCTGGAATGTATACATTTAGATGGAACCTTAAGACAGACTGCCTGGAATAACATTTGAAGATAAATTGTGCGTTTAGAAATAGATAAACAACAACATCACGAATCTGTAGTTGAATTTATTTAGATTTACATGAAGGAAAAATGAGTTAAGAGATGAGATAAGAAACTACAACAATTTAGGATAATATAGACAAAAGGTCACTATATGGCGTGTAGTTGCAATAAAAATGAAATGGCGTAAGTTTAAGATAAGCTTCAAAAGTAAATAAATTGAATTGTTGACTCATCTACTAAGATTTGTTTCATTATTTTATTGTTATTTATATTCATTATACAAATAATTGGATGCACGACGAAGTAAGGGTTAAGAGGCTGTAGAACTATTACTCTCCAAATTGGTAATGATCGGTTCTTGTTCTGACAGTGCCCAAGGGAACTCATAATAGTATATCATGAGCTTCTATTATAGATCAGACTGCTGTACGCAAAACTATATATCTCTTACAATCTGACAATGGTATCTACTGCAGACTAAGAGACTACAAGACAGAGGAACTGAAATGGACAAATGTTATTTTAAAAGAGCAACTTTTGATAGAAGCTAATTTTTGAAATAAGCGCTCATTTGAGGAATATTGCAGTTACAATGTAATGTTTTAATATTACTTTTTTTATATTGATGACTTAGGAGTTTATTTGCAGACAAATTTGTTGCCCTATATACTATATTTTTTGATCTTATATACTACGCTACATCGTTTGTATAAGAAATAGCACTGATCAAGACTGCTTGATCACCACAAATTTATTAGCATTTTACCAAATCTATAAACTTTTAAATAATACATTCTGCAAAAGAACAACATTTTCAAGACGAGTTGCATATTTCCAACAATTATGCTTCTTAACAACTTTTAGCCTTAGTATCTTGTTACAAATATTTGGATGCTCCCGCACACTTGAAATATTTTGAGTACAGGGAAAATTGCAGGAAAATTTAGTGACTTTCATTCAAGTACAGCTCCCTTATTTAATGAAACGAAACGCCGGACTGGCCCAACAGCAGCAGGCAGCTAATCCAAACGGATTAGTGCTAAATCCACCACAAGAATTGAAACAGCAGTCGCCGTTGTAACGCACACGGAGTCAGGTAAAGATTATTGCAACATATGCTCACCTATGCGGGATCATATAAATCATTTTATGAATAAAAAAAGAAAATTCCGCGAAAAACACGCACTACAAATGACTTTTTAGCAAAGTTTTAAGCTGTTGCAGGTTCCGCTCGAGACATGGCCAAGTTTTATGAATTCGAAAGGGTTGACTAGGTGTCACAGGCCTCGAAGACCCGCTGACCACAGGTAGCGGCCAGCGAATTACCGTTACAGTGGTTGCTTGGTGTCATCTAATGATGATGTTGGAAAACTATAGTTAGCACCTTTTTGTCTTCGAAGAATGCGAATTGTGTTAATTGTGGCCGAAACAGTGTCCAGGTAAGGGTGAGTGAAAGTATGCACTACTACTATTTATTTATGAATTGCAGATAGAGTAAAGGGTTAAGATCGTAAACGCCAGAAATCAGTTACTTGGAGTGACGTTTTTGTCTGGCAATGGCGTCGACGCCAAAACTTAATGATTGTACAGAGACAACACAGGAAAAGGGTTATATGACTGGGAAATTCTATTAATTTGTATTGCAAAGCGGAAATTTTTCATATTTTATGGTTACTTTTATGACCCAAAAGTTGCCGCCACGCCGCCGTTCATTGAGGAGTTGGCATGGAATAGGGAATGACCTGATATGCCTTGTTGTAGGGCTACCTCATTATGAATCGCGCCAGACTTTTGATGGGAAAGTCCCGAAATGTCATTAGGTAAGGGTATTGTTTTTTATGACCCAGTTACAACTTGTGTAAGTTTGTTTAGTGTGCATTGTTGTTAGGGAAGAGAGGTAAGCGCTGCAGCATTGCAGTGTTATTGAGTCTACTTCTACTTCTGCATGGAAGTAAGCAGTTCTATACTTTAATTATGAAATCAAGTTGAGAAATACTAAAAGTGGAGCTGAAATCCTTAAAATGGCACGAATAGGTTATCCATGAGTTCTAATAATAATAATAAAATTCAGAAGTAAGATCAATCTGAAAATATGAGTAGGTGATCATGGTTCCACTACAATAATCATAACCCATGAATACGAATTGTCTCAAGTGATGATAATTTGCTTTCTACAATAATTTTTGTTGGCAAATATTGCGCCTCTTTTGTGCCACACATCAGATCACCAGGATTTCTTTCTAAAAAGTACAATGCTGACAAAAAGGGATATCTATTTTAATTGCCTAAAAAGAGTGAGACATAATCTGCATATTATCGAGACTGATGCTTTGAACCATTTTGGACCATTTACTTAAAATACTTTTTCCAGCTCCACAAAGAATTTTATAGCAAAGTTAAAAGTCGCTTATCCTTAACCAAACTTTCGAAACTTAAAAAAGCTACACATGCTCTTGGATTTCTTATTTCCAGTATTTATCTTAGGATTGCCTTTGTAATCAAAGGACTCAATGCCATAATTTTAAAGCAGCATAGATTTATTTGGTATGACCCATACCTAACATTCGTATAATTCAAGAACCAAAGATCTATTTTCTTTGTACGAGACACGCTTCATACACAATTTTTCTCTGCCTAAAAGTACTAGACATTTGAAGATTCCTGTCTGCTTGTAGCAATTTATTTGTCGGCTGCAATTGTCACTTTTTGGCGCGCAAACCATAAAGCAATTAGAATTCGATATATTCTTTAAGTTAACCCTTTTCCCTAGCTTGGCGCTCAAATTATGCAAATTTTTCGAGATTGCGGAAATGGAAAGCCGTTGGCGAGCATTTCCGCTAAAACGAGTCCCTTTCAAACGTAAAGTTCACAGAAGCAAAAAGCATGTCAACCTAAAAAGTACAAACAGACAAAATACCGACTCATTGAAATAAAAAAAGACAACTTAGGGACTCGAGAAACAACAGGAAGCGACTCAGAAATCACGTCAAAATGGCTAGACTCCTACCTAGGCGTAGGAAAATGGAACCCAGGAAATGAACTATTAGAGCATCAACAACAAAAACGAGCAAAAAGCGCAATAATAACAAGGCATATAAATTGAAGTCACAGTGGGACAAATTGGTTGTCTTGAATTAAAATTTTATATTTTTAGTAATTATTTGCTAGCCGAGTAGGGATTTGACAGGAACAGGAATACTAATAATAATAATTATCTTGAGATCATTTGCTCCAATGTAGCTAATAATAGCCTTTCGAATTGAATAAAAACGTATAGTTTGTAACCAAAACAGAAACTTTCTTGGAGTAAGAACATGCGTTTTGTTAGTATTGAAAGTGCAGAGCAACTACTTGGACCGACCTACCTTCGGTTTTAAGTGCGAGTGCGCTTCCTCTATGTAATCGATGTGGCACATCTAAATTTTTTTTGAAAATTTTTCGATTTTGTTCAACTTTTCGGTTGTTATGACATTTATCCCACAAGTGTTCACTTTTTCAGAGTTATCCCAGTAGTTCGTCCAGCAGAGTCAAAATCTACAAGCTCTTTATACTTTAGTTCAACAAATCTCGTAAACCCTGGATTGATTTTTCAAACTTAGAATTGAATTCCCCCAAAACGATCATTACGACCACTGTGCAGCATTGCGAGATAAGCAATCTGATCTTGAGAAATCATATGAACAATTCAAAACATGAAATTAAAGTGCTCATATAACGCGCTGACGACCCAAATTACGCAAAGTAGGAGACACAAGACAGGGATGACGGCATAAAGTTGCTCAACTTTTGTCGGGTTTGACAAACAGACAGCGAAACACCAGCTCCTGTCCCTGCCCTTAAAGGTACTTAGTTCCCAGCGCGGTAATGCACGTGCAAAAAAATATAAAAAGAACTAAAGCAATCCAAGATAAGTTTCATATTCTCGATCTGGCACGGAAACGCGACGCAACAATGGGACACACCTTCGAGTTTGTGTATGCACGCTCATTTCTCGCTGTTAACCTGATCTCGTGGCAGCTCCTCTTACCCAAAAATTTATGCAACAGGAGCGGCAAGGTAAGCGGGAGCGTTGAGTAAATGCTCAGAGGAAACAAGTGATGAAGTCGTTGCTTCCATTTCAATTGATTGTTGTGTCCTGTACGGTCTGCGTTGCTGCGCGCTCTTAAAAGCATTTCGCTGGTAGTGGCTCTGGTTCGGGAGTTTGGTCTTTTGTTTTCAGAGCTAAAAAAAAAAACAAAAATGACGCACAACATAACTTAAGGACTTTTTGTTTGCCTTTTTTAGAAATGAGTTTTGCGTATGCCGCTTAAGGACCTTCATCTTGTAGTTGGCTGCCGTGGCTGTTGTTGTTGTTCTTGCTGTAGCCGTAAGTAGGATGTCCTGTTGCTGCCGTTTGTTGTGCCTTTTGGCCAAGGCTAAGCATGTCTTTTGCATGGCTAAGCTGCATCCTAACACGAAAGATTATGTCATGATTTGTTGCCATGATAGACGATCCCATTGCGTTGCATTTCTCACGCCTGCAAGCCACTCACAGTGGCTCTCATAGGCAAATCGAAGGAGTTTCCGATTTCAGCATCCGATAGTCGACATTTTACACATTTCCTTAGCCTTAATGTGTTTATATTTGCACTTTTCGAGCTGTCGCAAATATGCTTCTGCTTCAAAGATAGCTTTCTAATGAAAATTCGCAACAAAAGGTGTTGGTTTATGTAGTGCCAGAGATCGGAGAGATACCTTGTATTAGCTGCGGCAAGTTACTTTGATTATATTAGCAGAAAGGCGCTGTTACGGTTGAAAGAAAAGTGAGATTAAAATGGTATCACATGACTATGTGTCCAAAATGTTGCTAAACAAAATTGGCAACAGAAAAAAATTGCACCAAAAGCGAAGAATTATAAGAGTTTCTGAAATAACTATGAACTACGAAGCCAAAGTAGCTTGTATAGAAGAAACTAATGGGGACAATGGTTGAAAAAGAGTCAAATTTCTATTATTAAAAGTCTCATTCGCTGGAAGTTCTTATAATTGTTCCAGCGAATGTATCCTTGACTATGATCAGCGTTCCAAAGCCGAAGCAACTCTTTTATTAGCTGTTCGCAGAGAACAGAATCCTACAGGTTATAGCCGAATTCGAAGGACGGTATATACTTGGTAAGTTTGCCAATACTAGACAAATGCACCAGCGCTGCAGGGTGGAATCGAACCACCGACTTGTGGTTTAGAGACCAATATAATATAGACGGCGATTAAGAATGCCAAAAAGATTGTCGGATATACTTCCGACTCTTCTTTTAAACGCAGGAGTTTATATGGCTATGGCTAAGAGATGGTTATTGCCCAAGCAAATCTTCAATAACTCAAGCCACCGCCGTGCCCGCAAACTGAAGATCCTTGTACAGCAATTAGAAGAGTCCCCCGTTCTCCCATTAATTTTAGTATGCAAAGTTTACACAACTAGATGATCCATCAAGTCTTGCATTTCATTTCTAGAGCCTGTACCGTCTCACAAGCAGAGCTAGCTCACTTGTAACTACTCTTCCGAGTTCATTGCACTATAATTCCCAGATCATTAACCTTAACCTTTCATAAGCCATCAAAACATCAACAAAGAGCACTATTGCGTGGGAAGGTCATGTAAGCCCCACTTAAGGATCTATGGCTGACTGAAATTGAATACAATCATCAAATATTAAGGCAATTTATAGTGCATTATGCTTAGCCAGTTGCAGGCACCTGATGCGCTAACTAGACATAATAATTCCGAAACTACTACTTGCTCCCCGTCGAACAATGCACAATATGGGGGCGCTAGACAAGTGCTTCATTTTGATGCAACCATGCGGGATATTTTTTGGCCTTTTTTTATGAAAACGAAAAGAAACGACTCAGTGCTAGAAAGTTGACGCACAATAGACAATAAATAGCGCGATTCACAGAATTAACTTCCACGAATTTTGCTATTCAACAACGAAGGGGGTAAGGGCTGCACTTGTTAGCAAAAGAAATGCTTGACATTCAAAAGAAATTCTATTCCCACTGATTCGATTTCAATTTATACAACCTTTTTCTCTAAGAATAAATGACCATCAATGTGTTCAATCTAGCGAGAGCTGCGCATGCGCAATATGCTTTTTGTTTCAATTATGGGCACTATCTAGTTATAGATAGAACCCTCATCAAGGGAGTGACTGACTGATGAATGAAAGGGGCAAGTTTTGGGCCAGGCTTATCACATTTTTTGCATCAAGCGTGGGCACAATAGCGGAATTTCTACAAAAAAAAAAAAAATAAAAAACAAACTACCAAAGAAGCAGGCAACTTGTCAACGGAATAGCACAATCAAGATGTACTGCAATGCAGTGGCGTATGAGGAGTAAGTCAGTAGAGGGGAAATACCACTCAGCAGAGTCTAGACATAGCCCTGGAAATGGAGATTTATAGTTTTGCAGCAATCTAAAGTCTTCTAAGCGTTAAAGATAGCTCTGCTTATTTTGCACAAAAATGAAATCCTTAAAGAAAAAATCAGATGTTTTGGGATAAAACTAAACTTAAAATCTGCTCTACTTAAAATTGTGTCTAGAGTTTTATAATAGTTTAGAGAGCATTTCAGTTTATAACACAGATGAGATAGAGGCGTTTTTTTTTGGGAATTTTGAGGCACTTACTAAATATTATTGCAAAACAGAATTTTAGTGAAATTTACTATGGTGACCGCTTCAAAGGCCGATTATGGAGATTTCTCTATTACTTACTGTTCGAAGAGAAGAGGGGTCTACAGTTAGTAGCCAAATCCGAACAGCAGTGTCTTTAATTAATAGAGATTTTGCTAGGTAAATAGTGTATATTTTAAGGGTTGCTTATGAATCTGGACTTTCTCAAAAGTTTGCTTAATGTTAGCCATATTTTGTAGCACCTCAAAGTAAAATACTTTTGATATTCTAAATCTTGGTGTTCTTAGTTTCCTTTGAGAAACAAATTTTTGAATATTATGGAGAATTAAAGCTAATAAACAAATAATGAAATAATGTATTATTTCTTTTGTTTAGGCGGTGAGACTAAGTTTATTCCGGGACCTTCATTCATATTTTTTTAAAATATAAAAATTGTACTGACTTTCAAAGTATTCTCATTGCAATCATATTTTTTTAAGCACCTAAAACTTTATTAAGTTGCCGCTGATAAAATCTCAGATGGTTGGGTATTTCTAAAGAGAAGTTACTAAAATCAAACTATAGAGAATAAAGTTTCTCTTAGCTTTAAGGAAATAACTTTTCTTTTCACATGACTATACGAAGGACTACGCCAATAGCAGCTTAATTTTAAGATATATAAAGAGTAATGGCATACCGATGTTTTGAACTTCTCAAATCGAGTAGTTTTTGCTGGAGTTTGGAAGGCTTAGGCCGCAATAGTTACCACTTGTGTCTAGAAAGGGTTTTCAATTTTGCATTAAATATTTATTTCTCTTCAGCAGAGTCCAAAGAGTAGTTTCAAATATAACCTGAATGCGATTCATATAGTTTGGACAGCTATTTAGGTCCAGATCTGAGAACTGATATAGAATTTTAATTTACCTCTTGCCGTCCGTCACGGAAGCGCTTTACACATTTTACCACTTGGGGATACGCTTTCTCAGAATTATCAATTTATTGGCTGACAATAATATGATATTTTATATAATATCAAAAAGGCGCTTGGATGGATGTCCTTAAATTTTATAGTATATAGTTATGCCTACTTTATTCTTTCTTAAATAAAGTATTATACTTCAGTTACTTAGATTTTTATTTTTTTGGCTTAGCCACAAGCATAAACATTAAGTCTCTTAATTTTACTGAGAGATAAGCGAATAACTTATATAAATGAATAACACCCAAAGGAATACTTCATTTCAAGATAAGAAACTCAATAAAATGTTTTAGAAAATAAAGTTAAGGAAAGTTATGTTTTTTAATGCAGAAATAAAGGCGATCGAGGCTTTTTAATTAGAATTTAATAAAGGACGAGGATTATCTTCATAATTTGGTAAAAAAATACTCTTGAGCGGAACCGTGTCGGGTAAAAATTTACGATGGCAAAATTTGAAATAAAAGTAGTTATTTATTGAAGAAAAACTTGTCAGGCAGCAGGATATTAAATGTTTTCAGTTTGTATGAACGGGTGTGGGCATGCGCCCTTCGGCACCGCGACGCCCAAGGGTTCGCAGAACTGTGTCCCAATATTATTGCCGCTGGCATATTACTCTCAGAGCCCCCCATCAACTACAACACAGCCTAAGTAAATTCCAGTGTCGGTTAGACTTTTTCAGGACAACTCTATGAATTAATGATGCTCAAGATAAACTTAGTCCTAGTTAGTTGTCATAATTTATGCATAGTCATGACTTTGTCTACACTCAAACATAAGGTTGGTTCTACGGCGACTGCTACTGACTGACGACATTTTGATTTCAACGATTCGTATCATATGACAGCGACGTGGGAAGCATGGCTCTGCAGGCCAAGCTTCGCGGCTCGATCGGTGCACATCAAGATGAAAGATATGCGAGATCAACATGTAATCTTTGGCATTAAAACGAAAACGTTCAAGAGACTGACAATACAATGAGCGCATGTTGCATGCCCGATCAAATGTCCTTTGATATGAGGACCTTCTAGCAGCAACTATCAAATGGTACTTATATTTCATTATGCGAAAAGGTTGCAAGCATTGATTGTATTTTTTTATTTTTTTTTTTATTTTCGTAAGATATTGTTGAAGACAACGACAACAGGTCGTCACAATCCCAGTCTGATTCTGAGTCAGTCACTTGTTGTGGTACCCTCTCTCTCTCTCTTTCGCTACGTTGGTAGCGTAGCCAACCCCTTGTAGACATTTTCAAGCGAATTCCTTGCTCTATGCTGGTGCTACGTTTTTTTTTTTTTTACCGGAACGCACACTTCAACCCCTACCACGGTCGGCTGGTCTGGCTGGTCTGGCTGGTGTCGGTGCTGGTGCTGCTGCCCTGTTTGCCAACTGCTTTGTGCCGCTCCGTCTGGCACGTTTGCGGGAGCGTGCGTTGTTGTCATTTGGCCATCATCTCGAGCGAGCCCTTGACACTTGCAGATTAGTAAAGTGTTGAGTTTTTAAATATTTTTCCTGCTAATTGCTTGCGCACAATTAGTTCTGCTCCATAAACACATATCACATGTAAGCAGCGAGAGTGAGTGACCCATGCACAGCGTTGGATGGATGAGTTTACTCCTGTTCCTGCAGTTGTTGCATTGCTAAGTACAATGATTTGCATTCTTTTTGTTTGTTTGCTTAAATCTCTGA
Organism: Chymomyza procnemis; assembly: GCA_035046065.1. Classification (NCBI taxonomy): domain Eukaryota; kingdom Metazoa; phylum Arthropoda; class Insecta; order Diptera; family Drosophilidae; genus Chymomyza; species Chymomyza procnemis. Next base: position 6,588,537 of record JAWNOJ010000026.1, read on the forward strand.
GATGTTTGAGGTACTTTTTTTTCTCTCTCTTTTTTGTTGAATTAACTTGTGGCTTGATTCATGACTTTTGGTAATTTTAATCTGGATATCCGGTCAGCTATGGTATCTTCTAAGTATTTCCCTGAAACAGCAAATAGTTTGGGTGTGACTTGCTTTGGCAGACAGCTGCCCAAATTTATGCATAAATATTTGATAAGGTTATTATGCATTTCTAACTTATTGAGTTTGTATTTTTTTTCAAGGGTGTGCTTTTAGTTAATTTCCGAGACAATAATATTTTTCTTATGTACTATAAAGATCATCGAAAATTTCCTAAGTTTTTTCTAAGATTGTAAGCGTTTTATTAGTAAAGTTTCGACAATTGGAGGAATTTATAAATATAAATTTTATATAAAAAAAGTTTTCGGTTGGTTACGTTTATTATATTATATATGAAATATAATGGGTAGAAAGCTAAATATTTCTGTAGAAGAACGAAAAGTTCGAATTCGCGAAGAGGCAAGAATATGATAAATTAAATATCTAGTGAAAAGGTAAATTGAGAAAAAGGAAAAACTAAAAGAAAATGCTTGCTATGAAAATTTAGACAAAAATCAAGTTTGATAAAATCGAAAAAATTATAGAGCTAGGCACTTAGAAAGAGAACAAATTGACAAAGAGAGGAGGTGTGCGTTGGATTCGTGCAAAAATGTAAAATCCAAAAAGCAAAAGTTGTTGTTAGGATTGTAAGAGCAGGAAAAAAGTGTTGAATAATTCGATATAGCGAATATGTGGAAAGAGTGTCAACATTGTAACGCTCTTAATTTGCGATCAAAACATTTCTTTCGTCATCAATGAGAATTGTACTGCTGCCTCAAGATAAATATCCAAAAATATTAAAAGAAATATTGAAGTGTGAAAAAATAAATAAACACTTTAGGGAAAATATTCGAGTTTTGTGGGTTGGCGGGCGAAACGAGAGCTCATAGTCACAAAATTGATGATATGCAATTTTTGGCTTCTGAGACAGCTGTGTGTTGCCAAATATTTCCATAACCTCTGAACCTTTTGTTTACTAGCCAAATTTATTCCAGTATTTAAGTTGTCGATTTCGAGCAAAAATTTTTTTCGATATTAGTTATACGTTCTACAATTAAGTTGTTGGCTCTGACGGTTTCACATACATTGTCAGTATGCAAAATTTTCAAATTGATAAATAGATTTTATGATTTGTACATGAATCATATACTCCCTCCCCCTCCGCAAACACACAAATTTCGCACAGTCTCTTGTCTGCAAATGGGGTTTCCAAATTTTTGGAAACTCTAGACAAAAATCAACTTTTGAGAAAAACGAAAATATGATAGAGCTTCGAGCGTGAATACATTGACAAAAAGAAGCGTGTATTCGTACAAAAATGTAAGATCCAAAAGGCTGATATTGATGTTAGGACTGTATGTACAATGAAAATAAATATAATATTTGAGATATGAAGAAAGAGTATCAAAATTGTAACGCTCTTATTTTCGAAAATAAAATGTCTAGATCAAAAAATGGCTCTGGTCATCAAGGAAAATTGTACCTACGGATGGCTTCAGGCTGCAGTGAGTTGCATTTTTATGCCAGCTGTGGCCCTTAAGTAATCTAGCACGGATTTATGACAAATTTCTAGTATCAAAGTATTTGTGATATTATATTTGATTACAGTTTTTAAATGTATTATGTTGAAAATATAGCTTTTAATTTAAGAAAAAAATTACCACTTTGTATATTAACAATTCTTTGTTAAAAAGTATTATTCAATCGTAAAATTCCATCATCCAAGTTGCCTTATATGCAATTGTGCTCCGAAAACAATTAATATTTAGCTGGTTGGCTAGATAGACAGATGCATTGCTTTCCTGAATGCATTAGAAGCCGCCAAGTGCGTTGCTTTCTGGACTCCAAAGTGCTGCGTTTGTCAGCATAGCAGATTGACATACCAGATCTCGATTGGCGTATAGTCGTAGGTATATCTCTAAAGCTTCTTGATTGACTCCTAAAAGAGAGAGCGCCTTTGTCATTAGTTTCTTGAATCTATCAGAGATCTTTCTTGTCTGTCATTCAATGCTGTTATGTTATATGTTGTACTAAATGAACTGAGTTGAATATTTTAAAATATTGGCCCAAAATCCTATACGAAGTCTTCTAGAGCAAAAATAAGCTCCACCCACATGTGATTTCAACATTGAATGCCAATAGCTTCTAGGCCCGCAAATCCACAACCAAAATGCTGACTGATTCTCGTTAGCCACAAGATAGTATGAATTTGATGCATGCATATCACCAATCGAAGAATATTTATTTTACAAACCTAAAGTGGCCATAAATCCTAAAAGCAAATACCTTGTAAAACTGTAGGAACAGAGCCAAATGTGTACCGATTCCAGCTCTGTAAAAAACTGATATAGTTAAAGCAGACCTAGGTCAGCTTAACGCTAACTGATTTGATCGCTACCTTATTTTTGATGCTTCTACAAAATTCATTATACGGGAAATTATTCTTAAATCATACGTCAAGTACTGCTTTTAAAGTTAAAGTTAAAGGTCTCCCGATGACCTGACGTGTCTAGCCTTTTTTTTGATGCATAAGAATTTTAGCTTCTTCAGTTTTCTCTTTTATTTATTTATTTGTAAAAATGACTTATAAGTAAACCTATAACTAATATGGGGCTACTTAGGTTTAGTTAATTTTTTTTTTTTTTTTGCCCGAATTCTACAGGATGCGTCATCTGAATCGGCTCAATAGAAAAGTCTAGTAACTCTGACAATTTTTAACCGATCAGCTTCACCATTATGGTTTAGTAAAGTTTGATCAAGTTCCTATACAGCTCAAGAACGCGCCGAAACAGTCTCGCTTTACATTGAAAATAATCGATCAGTCGTGCTAATATCATATATATCGCATATTATCGGAAACATCGTGGCCGCACTGCATTCAAAAGCAACACTATACTAAACGTCCTTTAGCCTTTATTTTTTCCACACGACTTGTTACAGAAACTCCCAAGAACCTCAAAAAATCAAACCTTTTCTTTTAAATGAAAATATTTAAGCCGTTCAGAAGAATCTAGCTGAGTAACCTATTGTTTCGTAAAGGCGCCGATCTCAGCAGTTAAACATTAATGGAACTACTTTTAGACGCATTTTGAAGAAAGATCTTAAAATGTTTCCATAAAAAGTACAATTATCTCAAAGATGCTTGGAAACAGACAAACCAAGTCAACCAAAAGTCATTCGAATCGAAGTAGTTAAGCAGGATTTTTCAGGAATAATTCTTATGGCAGTTGAGGCTCATTTTACACTCTCTGGCACCGTCTACAAACAAAGTTATCTCCTTCGGGGCAGCGATAAAACTCATATAATACATGAAAAACCATTTTGAAGAAAGATCTTAAAATGTTTCCATAAAAAGTACAATTATCTTCCATTTTTTACCTTTACAACTAGCAACAAGTCTTTAACTTGTCGATTTCTTTTCCGACATTCAATGCAATCATAAAATCAGCCAAATCATCTAATTTTTCTAACATTCATTTCAATAGAGATTGGGTTCGGGATGCAACCGTCGTACTACCAACATATCAATCATCTGACTACAATTACTAGCGTTGCTTTTGAAGTTCAAGAGAACACAGCTATAATATGGATCACCATGACGAGAACGTGTCCAAGTTGCCCCATGGACCCACCGACTCTGCAATGACGAGTGTGTCGTTTCGTTCTGAATTGGTACAAAGTACGCTTTTCGTCGGTTTATTTTGGGACCTATAAAGCGCCTGCTGAATTTTATTTACTTTGCAGTAGAATTGTCTCAGCTTGATTACAGTTTGAGAGTCACTACAAACAATTAATAATGAGAGCGTTTAGTAAAACTAAAAAAGTGTTGCATATTTTGCGGCGCACACTGCTTACAGCTTCACTTAAAACCCAATAGATGGCGCTAGCAGCAACTGTTAAATACTTAAAATTTTCAGAAATAAACTTCATCACATAAAACATTTTGAATTACCTTTTTGGACAGTTTTTACTTGTAGCCATTACTGCAGCTTCTGCACATACCAGACCCACAACTCTCTCTATAAATAGTGCGCACATAAATTAGGTAGCCGCCATGTGGAGCACAACTCGCAACTTTGCCTAGCCTTGCGCCGGGACAACAGCAGCAGCAGCACTAATTATAATGACAAATCGGTCAATTATAACGTCATGTCATAAATTTCCACTTTGCAATCGATCACATGCAACAAAGAAAGGAATATTGAATAAAAGCGTTCATAAATTATGAGCACACAGGGACGGTAACTTCATTAAGGCAAAAAACAACGTTTTATATGAACAACAATAATAAAACGTAAAAGTGGCCAACCAAAATGTTTTTAGCCATAATTAACTAAGCAAACTGTATGGCAAAAACGCCAGACAACGGCAGAAGCAACTGCAGCCACTTGACCGAACACGACTAGAACAGCCCTTTTGTGCAGCGGGTAGAGAGTGTGTGCAGAGTTGCCACATTCTACGCGCGCAGATCAATAAACCGCAATTAAGGCTGCGGCAGTGGCAACAACAAAAGCGCCAAACGGGACAAGTCAAGGCGAAGGTAAATGGTTTTTCTTATTTTTTTTTTTTGAAGGAATCTGGGTGCCAATTTAATAAAGCCAACGTTGGGCCAGCTGAGAAGCTGTCAGAATAGCAATTCCAAGGGAACGCCTGCACATTTAAAAAGCCACTAAAGGGCGTGGGGGCGTGTTGCAAGCGTCGTTCAACCTGTCAGGCAGCCGGTAATCGGTAATCGTTAATCGTGTAGTTTTCAAATTTATTGTCGACACGCATAAGCAACACGCCCCCGAACAGGCCCCACAAAAGTGCATAAGTATGTATGAGGCATTCGGCATCAGCAATATAATTAATATCCTGTACATACTTTGGAGCTGGCATAAAAATTGTTTTTCAAAAATGTTTGCTTTACGAAGTTGCAGTAATTGCTTCATGGGGCAGACGCTGCAACGGTATAACCAGTTCCATTTCGTGGACACTAGCCAGCGAGGGCTGACACGGCATTAGTCGTTGTGAATGGATACCTGCTTTCGCGTAGAATTGTTGTTTAAAATTTGCACTTTTATTGACGCATGAGAGACGAATGAGAGTCGTTTGCTCTAGACGCCCTCAAAATAGTAGGGTATTTTTGCAGTCCGAAACATTAAAAGTTTTCAATATACGTATGACGTACTCGTAGAATTTAGGTCAATTACTTTGCGTAAATAACCGTCTCATTGTCCCAAGCTACAATCTGTGGTTTTCGAAGTTAAAAACCCAAAAACTAAGTCGAAATTTTTATAATTTGGGACTTCTCCGGGTTCATAAAAATTTCATAACCGCTCAAAATATTACGCACTCACTGGACGTTTTAACTATTCACAACTTCGCTAAACTTTCAAAAAATCAGCTCACAGCTTTTATGGATCTTTTACAAAATTTAAAGAAAAGAAACTGCAAGTTTAAAACGTAGATCGGTCATTTTCACTTTAAGGGTCTAAAAGTAAAATTACGGGAATAATTAATAATTTCTTTAATATTGTAAAATGCAGAGAAAATTCTTATTTACTGTTTTAAATCCAATATTATTTCCTTCAGTTAAGTTAAAAAGGACATTTTGAAATGAATTAACTGAACAATGATAAAAATCAGTCAAATATAAAGATGTTATGCGAAAACTAGCATCTCGCTTGGAACGCTCCACTCTATTTTCAAAATTTATTTCAATGGGGATAGGATTCCTATCCTGGATTAAGTTAAAAAGAAAATCTAAAGTGAATTAACTGAACAATGATAAAATAAAAAAAAAACATAAAGAAATTATAGAAAAACTCGCATCTCGCTTAGAACGTTCCACTCTATTTTCAAAATTTATTTCATAGGGAATAGGATTCCCGAAGTCATCGGGGTTCGCCCAATATATCAATCAACTTGCTACAATTGGCAGGGTGGCTAAAATTATCTGTTTCCAAAAGACCACAGCTACAATATAGGTCACCATCGCGAGAACGTGCTTCAAGTTCCCCCATGGACCCACCTCTGCAACCAGCAATGTACAGCAATTTTCAGAATTCCTGCATTCCGTAACCCCAAAGCTAACCCTCGCCGGTCACAAGCGCACTAGGCTGACCACAGAGGGCACGACCACGGCGCAACGGCGTCAGCATTGTTGTCGCTGGAATTTCGCATTAAATCTCCGCTGCACATTCTCTTTTTTTTCTCGCATAGCTCCAGTGAGCCTGGTATTTCACGCGTTTCGCACTGATCGCGTTGCCGATGCCAGCTGCTCTTGATGAGTGCTGCAGCTGCAGTTAAAGCTGTCGCTTTAGCTGTTGCTGGAACTGCAGCTTAGGCCCTTTGATGGCGTGCTAAGATAGCTAAACATACCAAATCCTGAACTTGTACGACCTCCAGCCGCAATTCGCAGTTGCCGCACATTCACCGATTGTCTTACATTTAAAAATAGCTACAGCCACAGCGGCCGTGCTATTTCTGGAGATGAGTGGAAACTTTTGTAGTCCAAACCCCAGCGGTAATGTGAGGCGCGCAATAAAAATCCAAATGACGACATGCAGACGCCAAACACGTCGCGCGACCGCAAGCAAGGCCGTTCAGCGACCTTGAGCTCTGCCAGCGTCAGCGCCTTTGCTACAGGTCCTGTTCAACTTTTATTGGGGCCTGTCACCGACGACTTCGTTGTTACCGTTCGCTTTGTTTTCGTTACTGTTGTTGTTGCGCTCATTTCCTAGCCCGGACTGGGTCTTGATTTCATTTCGTCGTGGCGTCTTTATGTTGGGGTAGATCATTAAACGAACGAACATACGAACGAACTGCGTCTGTTGGCCGGGTTCTTTATGAAGGAGCCTTGACCAATGCCATGCTTAAAGCCATCAACGCTTAATTGGCCAAATGTGTCTATAAAAGTTGCAGGCACTTAAATGGAATGTTCTGCTTTGTCAAGCTGCGGAAGCCCAACTGAGTTTAATCTCGCAATTCTAGTTTATGTTACTGTTTATTTTTATACTCTGCACCCTAAGGGGCATATTGGGTTACATCGATGCAATAAAGGATGCCAGCCACTTGTCAGCTTCATTTTGATTCATGGCGATTGCTGATAAAGCTTGTGATACGAATAGATAGGATTGGATAGCGTTAAAAGATAATGAAAAAATAATTGTATATATATAGCGTGCAGGTCATTGGATGAGGTTATTTGGTTAAGTTTAAAGTAGAGTTGCAGATCTCATTTATTTACGAAGGCAAAAAAAATTTATTTTTGTCTCAATATCCCTGAGTTGATGTGTTCATTGAGGTTCCCTTACTGTTTGGGGCGAATAGAGGTTAATGGTTATTGGTTGGTTTGGGCTTGCATTGTTTCAACATACTGCTACCCTGCTTGCAGAGTTAAAGGGACGAAAAAAGCCACCCCTTAAAGTGGCTTTTTAGGTCTTTTAGGCTACTACGAAACCGAAAATCTTAGAAGAATCGTATTTGGAAGCACTCCAAAAGCAGGTGTTGTCGTCTTGACCAAGACGTCTTAAAAAAAGCACTGTAGTAACGAGAGTTCTGTCGAGTGTCAGTTTTGACTCAAGGAGAAAGACCTTTTCATTGATTTGCCCACTGAGAGCATACTCACAAAGTCCTTGACAGACTCGAAGCTACAGTTAGGCTAAGTTTCTGCTATTGTACAAGGAATCATATTATGTACTTGTTTCACAAAACGAGACTAAGTTTTAGCCATATATACAATTATGGTAAGTAATTTAGTTTTTTAGTGCCGCTGCAACATACTTTCATTAATATCAGTGGCAGTAATACTGTAGCATATGTATGAAAGATATTCTGGGTCTTTTAATTTAAGAAAAACTAAAATTTAATTGAAGAATAGCTTGCATAATTATTCAAAAATCATTACAAAATTGCTATCAATTGAAAGACCCCTACAAAAGTTGCTAGACGGAACAACGGTAAGTATACAGCAATAGCACCGAGTCAATAGGTTAAAGTTAGCTCGAACTATAAATCCCTCTAGTTCAAAAAGTATTTTAAGAGAAACGAGTTTAAAATACGAAAAGCACTTGGTCTTGCCAAACAGACAGATATCGCAGACTTTCTTCCTTAAGTATATGATTATTTAAACCTTTAATAGTTTTCTCAAATTCGAACAAAAGCTAGAATAAACTTTTAGTTACTTTTTTCTTATCTGGAATAGTATATAAGGAAATGCGTTCTTATCACGTATATTATGCACATTTTATATATTTGCAGCCGGTTCTAAATTATACCATATAAAGCCTAAATTTAGTGCGAGCCGAAAATACTATATAACACCCAAAAGGAAAAGTCGAAAGCTCCCAACGATATTTAAAGTTTGATAGGGATGACTAGAGAGTTAAATTCCATCCAAATCCGTCTGCTTGAATGCCTAGATCTCAGTGCAGCAAGTTTAACTAACTTTTCGGAAAATATTTATCAGACATGATGCAAGTTTATATTAGTTCGTTAATATCAGAGATCAATTATATAGCTCCCACAGCGGTGTACCACAAAAAAATCAAAAAGTGTGGATAATTAATTTGCTTGTGATTCAACATCTTAAAAAATCCCAAACACTTTATCAAATTGTATAAAAATCCTTTAAAACAGGGAAAATGGAGCATTTTTTTTTATTTTTGCACGAAACTCGTTTTATTTTGTTTGTTTTTCAAAAAGTATTTTAAAAGAAATGAGTTTAAAATACGAAAGACACTTGGTCTTGATAAACAGACAGAAATCGCAAAATTTCCTTCTTAAGAATATGATTGATCTCGATTGAAATCGGAATTTATTAGAACATTTTCACTGACTGTATCCAATTTATCAAAATGTGTAACAATTTCATATAGCTTCCAAAGCCAAATTGGTAAAAATTTCAATTTGGAACTAAATTTATGGATTTTTTTAATTACTACGTCCAATTTGATCAAAATATTTTGTTATATTATATAGCTCTCATAGGGCAATTGAATATCCTTATCCTTATTTGTGTTTAACTAGTTTAAGACCATACTCCCTACTCTGAGGGTTTTTGGTGATACACTACCAAGGTTGATCAAAATTGGCTGACTATGTTAAACTGGGCAAATCGGTAAAAATTTGGTTTTTGAGTTAATATAACTCATTCTTGTGCAGAAAAGTGGTACAGAACGCACAAAATTTTTGATCACAGCAAGTACACAGAAATGTTTATGTTTATGAAAAAATACACCTACTCAGCCGTTCCAAACTACTTCTGTGTTTTTTTGGAACATTAAAAAAAAAAACATATACAATCTTGGGCAAGCTGAACTTCTAACTTCTAACTTCTTAATACTTATAAAGTCTGTTTACCCCGACAACGTAGCCGCTCGCTGATTTAAAATCCTAAAAGAAACTTTTCGTTTAAAAATGTTTATTTTTTTTTATCAGAATACAGTGCATTCTTATTTCGGCTTTATTCCGATGTAGCAACTATTGTTTTCGTATTTATTTTTATTTCATCTTTTAATTTTTTTTTTGGTCATTTCCGCGTTTCTCTGCCGAAACTGATATCAATGCATTTTTATTGATGATGCTGTTCGATGGTTACTGTCATTGTTGTTGCTGGTGGTATTGTGGCTTTCGGTGACACGGGCCAGAGGAGCTGCTACTTTGTCACTTGTTCGTATCAATTAAAATTTAATGATATTGTACTGAATGCGGGTATCCTTAAGTCGCATTGAATGAACTGCCAGCGGCAATTTCATGTTTTTAATCAATTTTAAATGGTTATTTACATTTTAGGCCGAACTAAAATTTATTAACGCGCAAACCTCGAGGGCTTTCAACCTGTTTGCATTGTGGTTGGTGCACAACAGCTGGGCCCCCAGAGGGCCCGGAGATCGGGTATCTTAAGCTGCACGCATAGCTGGCTAAAGGTAGTTAGTCAGGTATGTCTGAAAGGAAAGCAATTTAAACACAGTTATGCCGATTTTACATATACGAGGGCTGTCTTTAATGTTTCTCATTTTATTTTTTGCATACAGCAATAAAAAGAAGTCATTCGTTGCGAAGTCAGCACTACATGGCGGATGAGGAGTGCTCAAAAATGCAGTCGTTTCAGACGCTGTCTAAGAACTCGCATTTTTATGCTGAAGAGTGATCCCTCTTCGGCGGTTGGTTTTGCTGTTTTCTTGAAAGACAACTGGCAAACAAATGGTTGTGTACCATTCAGAATTGGCTGTTCTATGTTGTTCTAGTGGCACGGCCGATTTATCCGAGAAAAACTGGCCACCAATTGCTTGGAAGTGCTTTGTGCGCGAACAACTTTTGAGGAATTTGGCTCTTCTTGAAACACCTAGACTGCTGTTTACTTTCGGGCTCATACGCGTAAATCCATGATTCATCAACTGCCGCGATGTCATGGACGTGTATCGAAGCACCGCAATCATATGTATTTTTTGAGCATTTCTTTCGACCAATCGATACGAACCTTTTTTTGAGCAATTGACAAATTGTGTGGGATCCAATGCGACAGTCAAATATTCATGCAATATGGCATGTATGCTGCTCCCACTAATGCCTAAGGTTGTCTCAATTTCACGATGGCTCACCTAAAGATCTTGCAATATTAGTTTGCTCGCAGCATCAGTGGTTTCCTCCACAAAAACCGTCTGGGAGAGGACAACGAGCTCGGTTAAATTCACCATACCATCGATAAACACTGATCCCTAATGTAGCTTCATGGCCAAAAATTAAATTAAGTTCATCCAAGCATTGTTGTTGAGGTAATCCCTGTCGAAAGTTGTCAAAAATAATCGCCGGAAAATGTTGACGATTTAAATCCATTTTTTGGAAGAGAGACAAATCTTTTAAGTTAGTGTAAACGTCGAACTGACCCTTCTGTCAGTGGCTAGATTGCAACACTAGGCTGGCCCAGTTCCGAAATGTAAAAGGCAACCCTCGTTTATATATTGAATTACTTTTATTTCGTTTTGCTTTTTTATTATTTACTTTTTGCTTACTTTACTAGGTGCTGCGATGTATTTCAACTATGCGATGCTTACTTAGTGCTAATTAGGATATTATATCTTTTTTAATTATGTATTAAGCATGTAGTAGGTGTAGGTGTAACTAGGTGTAGTATATAAGTGCTAGGTACTTGCTAAGTAACTAGGTTAGAGAGACAATGCCCAACATGACGACTGACGACTGAGTTTGGCAGTAGAGATTATGGCAAGTTAGGTTAAGTAAAAAAAATTTCGCTTCTCTTCGTTTTTGTTGTTAACTGTCAATAAATTAAATTACAATACCAACAACTACAATAAATTAATTAAAACATTAACTACATAATTAAAACAAATTCGTTTACAACTATGGACAACACACACGCACATACACGCACACAAAATGGGGCATATACATGACATCGCTACTTACTATGTATACAGCATTGTATATAGGAAAGTGGACAAGTGGGAGGGAGACATCGAGACATCGAGTAAGTGGGTGCAAGTGGATGCTGCTTTTGCTACAAACTAAATGAGGCCTAATTTATATTAATTTAAACTACGCTAACTACAATACGACTTGGATCACATGTGTATGAAATGAATGCCACATTTGTGCAGCGTCTTCGTCTACGTCTACGTCTACGTCATCGCCTGCGTCTGCATCCGCATCTAATGGTCGCCATGGCAACGGCCACACGACGACCCGGTAACTACTTCAACTTCAGAAATGTCAACAACGCCTTTTGTATCAGACTGCGATTAATGGTCGAGTCGGCTGTATAACGCACGCCCCGCAAGTTGCCATCGTTGTGGTCCACCACGCCGTATTCGCCGACAATGAAACCATCGTCGGTCTTCTCCTCAACGCGATACTTGCGATAGTTGCGTCCCTCTACCACATAGGCAACTTTGTCTTCATCGGACTCGTCGTTGTTGCCATCGGCTTCTGTGCCACCATTGCCTTCACCAGTATCATCATCGCCACCGCCGTCGTCGTCGTCGCCGCCTCCATCATCATAGTCGTTGGCATTTGCGTTGGCGTTATACACCACCGTACCACGTCCCCGATCTATGCCACGATTACGATTGCGTAGCGTTGTTGTTGTTGTTGTTGTTGGCAGTGTAGCCGGTGTTGTGGCTGTGACCAATGTGCCCTCTCTGCCACCGCCCTGCACACCATGGGCTCGTCCGTTTGTCATAACACTTACGGACTCTTCAATTTCGTAATTTTGCTCTGGGGTCGGTGTGTAGAGCTCGGCGCGTTCGGTTGTAAAGTGTGCTGTTAGTGGTGCTGCGCCACTGCCGCCAGCCGAGGAGGATGAGGAAGAGCTGGAGGTGGATGTCGAGCTGGAACTATATGAATAAGCGCTGATGCCAGCTGCTGACGTGGCATGTTGTTGGTGTGCAAATTTGGAAACACACTTGACTAGATCTGCAAGTACCAGAAAGAGAGAGAGAGGAGAGTGTGTAAGTGAGCGGGACTTGTGGTCTTTTGATAAGTTCAAGATTAGTCTGTGGTTAAGTCAGAGTAACTGTGCGTCTAAAGTTGATCTTAACAGACAAGCGCTTCGAGCTGTACATAAGTACATGGTATGGACACTGTGCTGCTTGGTCGCGGCACAACTTGAAAGTGGAAGACAACTAAAAGTTTATGCATGGATGCGTGTGGAGTTCCTAGATGCGTTTGTCTTGTTGTAAATTAAATAAAAACATTTCCTGAATGATTGCCAAAAGACTGGACTTGAAAATTATTATAAATCCATGGGTTGAATTCCGTACACTAAGGAAAAATCGCTCTGGCTTATCTGTAATACGAAGATCTTAAGTCGCTAAACGCGAGTCCCAGGTCCCAAAGGCTTAAAGATACTGGAATTATTTCAAAAACCCACTTTTTGGTCTCCTTATTGAGTGTAAAAAAAATGTCACCTGAGAAGTCCTAGGAAGATTACTGACATCACATAGACCTGGGAAATGATTTTCTAGACTTTTTAAGAAATTCCCTTCTTTTTCACAAAGAATTCTTCAAGCAATTGATTTCTTTCTTTCAAAAATTCTGTCAAAAATAATGAGAACGAACAGATTTTTGCTGTCTAGCTTAGGAGTTTGGATCTCAGAATTGTCTTCCGGAATGACCTAGATTATACAATAATTGCCACTGATAAGGGCATAGTGTCCATGGGAAAATAAAAGAAATACCGAAGTCAACATGATACATTCTCCAATGCAAAGAGATTCTTAAGCCTCAATGATCGGAATACGAATGTTGTTCATATGAAAAATATGAGTTCCTTTTTCATGTAAAGAAGGTATTGCCCTGCGAAAGTACAAAGTGTCTCCAAAGATTACGGTCAACTTCTTAGAAGTGAAACTGTACCAATATACGATACGTAGAGAACCCCTAGTGATAAATAAAACTTAAGTAGTATTCCTAACAATATTTCTACGGGATAACCTCTTAGACGTAACCATCAGAGGCAAACATCTTTTGCATATTATCTCGCTATTCCCGTCAAGAAGTGATTATGAAAAATCCAAGTCATAATCTGCCCCAACTTGTCTTAATGTCGACCCCATTAAACCCAATCCCAGTTGTTTGCTCAACAATTTTTCCAACGTTACTACGCTCTAATCATGCACCGCTGCCAGAGCTCCTCCTACCAATCGCACAAACCTGCAATATCCTACCCACTACTGCGGACTACAGGAACCCATTCAAATTGGCAACTATGTACATGTACAACGATATGATCGACAATGTTGTTTCCCTACAATTAACATATTGGCAACTCTGGCTGCGCAGTGTAGTTAATTTTATGATGCGACAACTCACCTCTGTTAGGCAATCCTTTGGCATTTTGATTAGAATGTTGAACCGACAGTGATGAATGCTGACGTTGTTCCCAACATGGACGCGATTGTTGCTGTTGCTGTTGCTGTGTCTGGTGGTTGTGGCTATGACTGTGACTGTTACCATGGCTCTGATACTGCCTCTGGCTAAGTAAAGGCGCTTCGCTTGGACTCTTTGATAAAATTGGCTGCGGCGCATTCAATAAATCATACGGCAATTTATCCAAATTGAAGAGTACACGACGCGGCTGCGAGTTTGTGGAGCTCTTGGAAGAGCTCTGGAACTGCTGCTGATTATGGTTATGATAATGCTGCTGCCAAGTTGTTGGTCTAACAGTGGCAGACATGCCACTGCTGCTTGTTGTAGTTGTGGTGCTTGGCGTTGCTGTTGTTGCTGGAGCTCTGGTGCTGGTGCTGCTGCTGCTGCTGTGTGCCTCACCAAATGCGATGCGAGATACAATTGCAGGTCTACGTGAGGGCACAAAGTTGCTGGCAACAGCAGCACCCGTTGGCACAGTTACTGCTGCTGGCAACATTGTGGCACTATTCATGGTGGTGGGCGTACGCCGTGTGGTTGTTGTGCTTGTAGTGCTTGTTGTTGTTGTTGTTGTGACGCTGCCTCCGGTCGTGCCGGCTGTGACAGTTTGCGGCCAGTAGGTCTTGGCAGGTTCGCCATAAACTTTTGCAGGCTGTGAATAAACTTTCGCAGGCTCGCTATAAAACTTCGATGGTTGACCATAGACTTTCGATGGCTCGGAGTAAACTTTCTCCGGCTGTCCATAGACCTTGGCTGGCTCTGAGTACACTTTAGAGGGCTCCGAATAGAATTTGGCCGGCACGCTGTACATCTTGGCTGGCAGTGAGTAAAACTTGGATGGCTCTGAGTGTTGGCGCCTGGGTATGGGCTTTAGACTCTCGCTAACATTACGCTGCGCCTCCGCCAAGATGCTGCTTGACTGCTGCCAGACCTGCAAATCGTCCACGTTTTGTGATAACGAGCTGTAAGATATTGATCTTGATTGTGGCCCATGACCCTGCTTGGTGTCGTGATAGATCACCGTCTGAAAAGGCAGCAATTTGTCTTCTGACACCTCCGCATCGCTACTTGACACACTAGACACAGCTGCCTCCTGTGCCTGCTCATCCCGCGCCTGACTTTGATTTATGCGCGCTGTAGTGGCTGTGGCATTGCGTACACCACTGTGATATGCCATGGAACGCATTGATGCAGCCGAGACCAAAGGTGTGGCAAGCACATTTCGTATATTGGAGGCACTGTTCAACGAGTCGCTCTCCATGGTAAGTGGTTCAGCTTCCTCTATGGATAGCTCGCTTTTATGCGAGCGATTGATAAAGTCTTCACTGCTAATGCTATTGCTGCCACTACCACGTCGTGTGGTCTTGATCTGTGGCGCATGTGTAGTGCTGCTTCTGTACACCTTGCCGCCACGCTTGCTCGATGAGCTGACACTCACGGCCACCACCTTAACCTCATCGCTGGGTTTGTTTTTATTCTTGGCGGGACCTGCCTGTGGCGCCTCATCCAGAAACACAATCTTGCTGCCCGTAGTCACCAGCTTAACCACATGCTTGCCCTCATCATCCGTCTCATGCTGTCTGTTGGCATTGCGAAAGCGCGTCTTATGCTCCAGACTGCGTGCACTCGTCGATCTGGACGAGTCCGCTGGGCCCTCGTACTCATGGCTATGCAGGCTACGCTGTTGTGCGTCATGCCCGAGAAACAGCTTGAGGAACTCATTGCCCGCAATGAGCTCACTTTGACGCTGGTTTGCCGGTCGCCCCTCACTGCCGCTCAGCATCTGCAATATGTTCAAGATAATAATGACATATAAATGATTTAGTTTTACGTGCAAATTAATGTATCTATTTCTCTAATGGATGCATGTTGCTTTCGGAACAGCCCCCAATGTGATTTTTATGCAAATTGCAAAACGCTGCATGATGCATGGAAACAGCGTCGTCGCATTGCAGCGGCCTTATCTCAGCCATCTATTAATAAATTTTCGTAATTAAAATATCATTGGGAGCGCTGCTGCTACAAGATACATTTGTTTGCATCCACCTATATAGGTAGCTGCTGGACAGATAGCTAGCTGGCTGCATAGTATGTATCATCATGTCGTATATTGTGCATAAATCATGCCTGTACCCATGCCGCTGGAATCATGTTCAGTTGCTGTTTTCCTAGGCTTCCATGACATTTGAATAATAATGTGTTGAGTTTATTAAGACAATTCTGTGGTATGTGCGCGGTACTGTTTGAACTTATCCAGTTGCTGGCATAATTAAATCTAATAAGTTGCGTTCCAACTGTCGTAATTTAGTTTAAATGTTTTGTAGTACATGCATCGGCTCTTAAAGTGGTTCAATATTTTAAGAAGAATTAAGATAAGCGATAAAGTTTGGATGTGAGCTGATAAGATTTTGAGAAGCAGCAATAAATTGCTTACAAACGAGTTTAATGCAATTAAGTATTTTTTAATTAAGTTGAATTTATTTATTTTATATGAAAATTTAATAAAGAACTTCTCTTGACTAGAGTGTTCTGTCTGTCAGAGTCCTAAAGCTTATAGCAAAATACTAATATTGTGTGTCCATCTTTGACGCACGCTCAAACACTTTCAAAAAAAGCTTTTTTTGTACGAAATGTTATTTTTCTAACGTCATCTTTCGGAACCCGATCGGGCTTACACAACGAAAGATACAGATAAATAACGCCATCTATGGGAAATATATGGATTTCAACACCCTATAAAATAATCGTGTGTGCCTCGGTAGAGGTATGCTGCGCCTTTGGAGCGTTTAAGAGGAGTAATTTTAATAAAAATATAAAATTCGTAGTAGTCGAATATATTATCTTAATTTCCTTTCCTTGTGCTCCATAGCATGTTACTATTGGAGCATAGAGCCCATTCTCAAAATTAAAATTATTTTTTTAATTCTTTTGATATAAAAAAATGAATTGAAAGAAACACTAAAAAATATGTTTTTTTAAGTTTTGAACCATTTATTTGTCTTTATTCCGTTTCTTCGTTTTTTGAATGTTCATTGTAAACTGCTTTCTACAATTTTTATATTATCTTCATATTTAGAAAGTTTTTTGGGGACTTTAAATAAGGCAATCTGAAAAAAAATCCATCCTTCAAGAACTGAAGGGGAACATAACATGGGACTGAGCTAAACGCACCGCGCAGAACAGGGTTCGCTCTAGTAGAGGCGCTAAGTTCGAAAGAATAGGAAAAAAAATTATGTGTTTCTATGTTTTCTATTTGGTATAAATTCTTTCTTAAAAATTCCTTATAAATTTAATTTATATAATAACATAAAAAATTAACAAAAATGCCAGTTGGTTCGATTTTAAAGAATAGTGTGACCAGGTACCAAAATATTTCAATACGTCGTCATAGTTAATTTGAATACAAATAAAACTTTAAATATAAAATCTGTCCAATTCTAGAATTTTGTTCTCACGTAGCACCACTATCGAGTCTGTGAAGAAATATTTTTAATATTTGCTATTCGCGGTTTAAACATACGATTGCCTTCCTTTTCCCTTGCCTTCTTAGACTTTGCCTTATAAAATTAACTTCTCTAAAATGATCGTAAAACATGCCAATACGTGTTATTTTTGCAAAAGCTCTTTCTCGGGTTCATTGACTCTAAGGCACTCCTAAACAAGGTTTTTTCCATTCAAAAAAAAACTTTAAATTTTGATTTCCATCACATTCTCTATCTTAACTCATCTTGATTTGCCAAATCTACCATACGAACTATGAAAACCCAACCTGGTCAGTGCTGATCTTTTGGCTGCTTTTTTAAGAAATGTTTCAACTTTTATTTTACTTAGCGTTTTTATCTTTTACATTAAGTAAATCCAAGTTGCTAGCCAGCCCCAGAAGTGAGACGATATATCTAAAAAATATACCCACAAAAATCCAAAACAGTATAATGTTGAAATACAAAACACATGCTCTGAAATGCATTATAGATTTGAATTACTATTAATTAAATAAATAATAATTATCAAAAAATTTTGGCAATTACATTATAATTAGTTCTTTTAGAAAACATATTGTGCTTTTTCTGGAAACTATTTTATGTATAAAAACATAAATTAAAAAAAAATTCAGGAAACAAAACAAAGACTTCTAAAACACAAAACATGAACACAGCTGCCACATAATGCACGCAAAACAAGTTAATCCCAAGGCTCCAAATTCTAATTTAAATTTCATGGCAATTAAAGTCTGGAAGCAAACTAACTAATAATTTTAATTAAAAGTTTTTTATGCGTTGAAAATGTCAACTATGGTGACAACTAAAAACATATGTTTAGTATCTTTTTTTTCCCCCTCTTCAAAATTCTAAACGCAAAACGAAAGATTTTAGCAGAAAACTAAAGCTACAGCTGCAAAGATGATAGATAATGCATGCATAAAAAATTAAGTATACGTATAAAAAACTTGTTGCTTCATTGCTCTAATTTCGCAACACTATATTGCAATCACAGACACTGATATTATCAATTAAATATTTGCATAAACGCAAACCGTAAACATTGGAAACAATTTATTTTTAATCAAAAACTTCCCCCGTTCTCAAATCGAAAGACTTAGAACACGAACTTGAACAGAGCTGTGCAGATGCTTTGGCATATTTATGATTGAAAACAAGTTCGTTTAAAAACTCCAATTTCGAATTTAAATTTCACTGCTATTGAACTTTTTGGCAATAAGTTGTTCCAAATTGTTTGATTAATTAAGAGTTTTATCCATTTTTTTTTTTTTGATATTGTCTACTTTATGACTAGCTTTTGTCTCTGGCATACAATACAAATAATTATAAAAAATATTTGATTAGGTGTTATATAATAAACAAAAAAAAATGCAGGAAGCTTAACAATAGATGCAGACCACAACCTTGAGCAAAGCTGCGTTAAATAATGCTATAAAATATGTTTTAATAAGTTTTTATAGGCCTTTGGCCTTTTTCTACTTTTAGTATTTTAATTAATTTATATTGCAAAATTTCGCATTTTAGAATTATGATGATTTTGATTTTTGCGAATCTTCTTTAACTTCTAACTAATTTATGCCTTACAAGCAAATACCATAATTGTTTTATCCTCCTTATTGTTTTAATAACGCAGAAATTATCAAGTAGACTTAATCCTTATGTTGGCATGTTAAACCATAAAAATAGTTATAGACTTGAAAAATATCTTAAACTTTTTAATATTAATAATTAACGTCTGTTCTGGAACAAAATACACATGCAACGCGAATTCCTAAACTCGTTGCATAGCAATGAACAGCAAAGTCTTAATTTTAATGAGCAGTTTGAGTAGAAAACCTTGGGAACATCTTGAAATTATTAAAAAATAGAAGAAAAAGCCTTATATAAACAAATAAAATTTAAATGCAAGAACTATAAAATTGTCAAAAGCTAAACATTGGATTTATGGGTTTAAGATCTTTGACATGACATATAATATATCATATACAGCAACTTCTCAAAGAACTGCTTAAAATTCACAACTGGTTAAAGATGTATGGTTTACCTGTGGGCATAGTATTGTTTAAACCATTTTTGCTGTATTACTTAAGTTAAAAATTGGAAGACCCTTTTGCACATTTATTTGTTGCGGAGTACTTGAAGTTTAACATAACGAATAAAATATTAAACTCAAGAAAAATTTTTTTAGTGCTGTTTTAATATTAAATTTGAAAAAATGAGCTTTCACTTGATCACCAAATAAAAGACTGGTTGTGGAACTTATGGTTTTTTTTGAGTGGGTAGAACCTTGAATGTTCTGCGCCTAGGCAAACGCAAATCCAGTGAAATTAACTTTATAAATTTTTAACATATGCTCATCAATTGTGGCAAATTAAAACAATTAAAACCAATTTTTAATTTCACAAAAAATCTGGGATTGGTTTCTTTCCTTGTATAAAAACTATCCAAAGAATAATACCACAATCAAAGCCTTGTCTTCACTTGGAGTGACCAACAAATTAAGGTCCCTGTTCTCAACGAACAGTTATGCATAGAGATATCCCCATGCTCCCCCTTTGCAGCGATGTCCATAATCAATGGAAGTAAATAAAAAAATAAAATTAATTTTTTAATTATTTTTATTCTTATTGCAATTGAGCTCTTCTGAGTACAAGGCCATCTATTTGGTAGCTACTGGAGTTTAGCGATCTATTATTATAGTTCCAGCATTTGAAGGTATCAAAAATGTGCATACTCACACATCATCACACAAATCACATCAAAAATGTTTGGACCGGAAGATTTTCGTTGCACGGGAAGAAATATGAGAAGAACCACTTTCGCTTTTTATCCTGTTTGTGCTACAATGATGATTTTATCGGACCAAAACGTATTATTGCTGTACTATGAGACGATATGTCATAAATTTAAAGACCAAATAATTAAAGTTACAATTTTCCAAAACTGCGAACTCTCATTAAGATTTAGAAAGCAAAAGCAGTTCTTTGTCTAATACAAATCATCTGTAGCAACCCATTTACAAATTATTATCTAAATTTCTACTCTTTTTATATAAAACAATAATATTATCAGGGTAAAATGCATTTCTATAGTAAAACCTAAGCGCCTATTTAAGTTTTCTATAGAAGCATTAACCTAATAATGATTTTTTCTTCTGACTATATCATATCTGCGTCAAGCGAGCGACTAAAACTAAACTACAACATGCCAAGTTTTTATAAAAAGATTAAAGTTAGACAGTTTGCAAACACGCGACACAAAAGCGTTTCGCCAAATTGATGGATTCTTAAAAACCAAATCGCTTAAAATATCTTCTGTTTCTGTTGCTTTATTTTATAAATTTGCACAATTCATTAAACATAATATAAACTATATTAAACAAATTTTGTATGCATTGTTGAACAATGAATCCAACGAATTATGACGCAAACTTGCGCGATTCTACAAAGATTGGGTATGAAGAATTTATGAAAACGAGTTTTTTGAATGCTCTAAATTATAATTTAAATTTGAATGCTTTCGGTTTCTGGCATTAGAGACCAGTTTTAGGAGGTTTTAACTCTGTGAAGTATATCAAATCAAATTTTTCATCAACTACCAAATCAGCTATTAAGTTTTACCTTTGTGTAGCTATATTCTTCATTTCATTCAAAACAAATAAGCTCCCTAAGACAGTCTCTTGGATACAAGCTGAGATAAAATTTTATTGGCCCAAACTATGACTTTTCTACAAGCACTTATATCCTAATGTATCTATCAGACATATGCAGCTTGAAAATACATCACAACATTTTACTCTTTGCCAATTTTTAGTTTTAGCCAAAAAATTGTGTAACGTCTAAGCGGCTTTGCGTCCTTGTATATGCTTTAACTAGAAGCTTTCTAGGTTTCTCTCAAGACAAATTGTTGCGGACAGACCCTTTGCATTATTGTCCATAGTGGGGTCATTATAGGCCTTAAGGCTTTACGTACATAATCTTGTCTTAAATCAAAAAATTATTCTATATTGCAAAAATCGCACAAACTTTCGATTGTAAAAAATAAAACAAAAGACTTAGGGCACGAACTTGACCGCAGCAATTTAATATGCATACAAGAAATATTGAATGTAGAGTATAAAAATCCATAATGAATTTATTAAAAAATTAAAGATAAAAAAACAACAGCATATCTAATTGCTTATTTATAACACTTCTATGGGCAATAAAATCACATTAGAATGGAAAGGCGTCAATTGAATACAATGCAAATAAAAAAAATATTATGTATTGCTCTGGCGTAGATGGGAATTAAGGAGTGGGTGCTTAAATTATCTCCACCAGGCGCCATGCAATAATTATTGATCAAAAAACTCTGATATACTTAAAAATAAGAATAATGCAAATGTGTTTTTCTGCTTCGGAACACTAGTTTACCGTCTTCCGGATATGTTTGTTCTCTGAGTTGTGGGATTGCGATTGCAAAGTTTTTCAGCAGGCACTGCGATTCTGAGTTGTATCATAACTGAGACCCATTTGAAAAACGTCCAATTTTTCATACTTGTGTATGGGTGTTTTTTTAAGGAAGTAAATTCAGTTCTTTAAAAGATCATATAGTTGCTTAAGTTAAACCTTTCGTTATGAAGATTACGATTTTTTTAAAGAAGAAAGTTTTTGGAAATTGGGTATGGGTGTTTCTTTTAAGGACTTAATCTTTGCATCGACGTTGATCTCCAGACTCGGTAAGTAAACGCATAGGCTGTTGATTTTGAAAGTTGCCGTCGTCTGAGTAGCTTCTCTTTACGGGTAAGATATCCAAAGAGTACCATATGCTACCTTAATATAGATTAAGCAGAGCTTAATCTTGCATCTAATTTGGTCAAAAAAAAAAAAAAATTAAAAGATTCTATGCTGAAAGCTGCCCTTTAGAGAGCATCGTGCGATTTTAAATATGGGTAACATCTGCAGCTTGACTTAGTAAACGTTTCCCACATATTGTGATACCATATAGTCTGTACTGCGCAGAAAAGCCTTCTGAATAAAGAAGAGTATTTCAAATTTTTGTTTCAGATAAAAAAAATTACTAATTAAGATTAAAAAAAAAATACTAAATTAAAAAATTACGATCTAATTACTAATTCTCGATCGAGTCTGCAGAAAATCGTAAGAATACAAGCAAGTACCATTAATATATTTTAAACCTTCACAAAATAATTCAAAAAAATTATGATATCAAATGTATATTAAGCAATTTTGACAATTGCTGCTAAAACCAGTTGTGAATCTTAAGGTAGCAATTTGTTTTTCTTTGCTATTCCAGTTAAGTCTTTCGGTTTAACTGTCTGCTGCTCTATATGCGGTGCAATCTCCCGATTTCTGAGCCGGTTTGAGACACCATCATCAACTTCAACATTGTCGGAGCATTCGATTTCGTTCCCTTTTATGGTGATGTTACCTTGGCTGCATTGATCTATCTCACTTTGGATGTCTAGAATGAAGCAAATACAGCTGGTATATGTTTAAAAATATAAAAAAGATCATTTGTTTCTCTTCTCGTTTTCATGTTGAAAGAAAAAATGCAGAAAATGGCCTATTTTCTAAGCTATTACCGATGAGTAGAGCCCTAAATGTTTGGATTGTTTTCTTTTGAAAGCCGTGCCCGAGATCTGTATTACATAAGGAATATGTTTTGCAAACTATTACAAAATTATAGTTCATTGCAAGTTAGTGACTTTTTCGCCTAAAAAGACACTGAGATTGAGCCAACCCATGCCAAAATTACTACCACGCCACTGTCTGTGGATTATAATAATATTGATATAGAAACTAGCGCCCCCAATTTGCATGCAACTCAAGACTTGGGCTTGAAATTGAAACTAAGCTGGGTAAAAATAATAATAACATAATTTAATTTTAATAAAAAAAAAATAATAATAATATAACAAAAAACAAAGCGTTTGCGACAACAAGAACCACATCCGGCAGCGCTCAAAACTAAAGCAAATAGTAAACTGCAATTTGTCTGACAGCCGACAGTCTACGGAGCAGTGATGTGCAACAACAACCACTGCAACAACCACAACAACTAGAACTACAACAATAACAATAGGGGGGCAAGTTAAGAGTTAAGAACTCAAAGATTTACCACAAAAGCGGCTGCCATTAGGTGGGCGCGTTCAGTTGTTTGTCGCCTATTGCGCTCATTATTGTGGCTGTTGTAGTTGTTTCATTTAACTCTTTCTAGATCATATTTTTAAGCGTTTCAATCTAACAATTGTTGGCAGCTACAAGAGCAACAACAACAACAACAACACCAGCTACAGCTCAGTGGAAACACCTTCGCATATGTGCTAAAATTACCAGCTCAACGAGCAGGCGAATGGCCAGTTGCCAGTTGTAAGTTGGCCGTTTCCAGTTGCCATTTGGCTGCTACTTGTTCAGCTTTAGTTAGTCAGCGACGGCAGCAGCAGCACCACCTCCAACCACCTACAATGTTGATACACACCCTGCAACCAAACCCGATGCCCCAAACTGTGTTTGAGTCTAAAATTGCAGAAGTAACTGCCGCGGGCAGTGAACGCGACACGGTGAACCAAACGTTTAACATTGACACAAAATCACTGAAAGGAATGTTACCCAACACACTCCTCTCCGCTGTACTACTACTCTACATGCCATACATTTGACCGACAAGCAGAACAAAAGCCAAAGGGCCCACAGCAACGTATGCCAACCAAGCAGTAAATAGTGTCAAAAATATATGATTACAATTGGGTAACAAAAGGTTCTGAGCCAGCGTGGAGATCTGCAACTTCCAAGGGACACACACATAAGCATAACATTTTGACAATTGTTCGGCTTTGTAGCACAAAAAGAATTGGTACGCAAGCATCCGCTAAAAGTTAATCTGAAATATATATATTACAACCAACAGGCGGTATCATCTTTAAGAAGATGATAGCAGCTTATCCGTGGCCATATTGCGGATTTTGGACTTAATATTTTCGTATGAACGATATATGCCTTAAATTATGCGACAGTATAAATTTCTGTTTCTATGCAAAACGCCAGGGTTACATGGCAGCTTATCGAAAAATTTGTTATATAGCTACTTTCCAGATTTAAGCCCGTAAACTGGAATCGATGATACGAGACTGAATCCGACAATCGCTCAAAAAAAGGCTCGTATCGATCGGTCAAAAGAAATATTAAAAAAATACATACGATCGCGGTGGTTCGAAACACTTCCATGATAGTTGATAAATCAAGGATTTACGCGTTTGAGCGCGAAAGTAAACGGCACTCGACTGTAAAGGAGTTTCAAGAAGCGCCAAATCCAACAAAAGTTGTTCGCGCAAGAAGAAGCACTTCCAAGCAAATAGTCGCCTGATTTTTCAGAAAAACTGGACATGTCACAACCGTACCACTAGAACAACGTAGAAAAGTACAATCATTTGTTTGCCAGGCTTAGGGTAGGATTTCCAAGAAATCAGAAAATCCAACTGCCGAAGGGGGATCACTCTTCACCATGACAATACCAGCTTGTTGTGGAGACACCTTTTCAGAGTAGCAAAATTGCTTGCTTGTAAAGATCTTAATGGGGAATATTTTGAAAAAACCATAAGAAATTTTTAATGAATACTATTTATTTTTCTTCTCTAATTCCGATATAAAAGGCAACCCTCATCCAAATGGCATCAACCCAAGTGATTATTTAAACGAATAAAAAATACAGCCTTGGTAGTGATATGCACTCGCCATAAATCTAAATTTCGATTCCGCACAGCAGCGGAAAAACTTCCGTTCGATTTCCGCTATAAACTATTCTCTTCGAACAACCATGGCCATAGTCAGGGAAATAAACTGCATTTTCAATTTTATTCATATAAACAGCTTTTGCCCAAAAAGTCCTAGACATTCTATTTTACAATAAGTTTATTTAACTGGAGTTGCAATACAACAATTTATTAAATTTTGTCTTAATTTCATTTTTCTCCCCCCAAGCTTTGACAAATGAATTGAATCTGTACCAATCGCTGAGACTGCAAGCAGACGACATTTCGTAAATCCAAAAGCCACAAAAAGTATATTAAAAACACGCACAAAATAATAAGTTATACCAAATAAATATAAATCTATTATAACAACTGCTGCTAAAACCAGTTGTGAATGTGGCAGCAATTAAATAGCCACAACAATACCTTACGCTTCCTCTTGGCACGAATGTGTGTGAAGAAGAACTTATCCTCGGAAAGCTTCGACAATTCCATGGTATGCCTCTCATATGTTAAGAAGCAAGGCCAACAACGTCGCATATCAGATTATGCATGAATTTGGTGTGTCGAGTTTGAACATTCTTCAAACAGAAAGAAAGCAGAGCCTTGGTCTGGTACTTAATTTTTTTGACTTTGGTGGTCTTGCGGCCTCGATTGAGACGGATGTAACCGACTCGTAACGTACTGCCATTGCTGCTCAGTTCTGACAAATTGCGAAAAAACCAGCAAAAAAACAAAAATCTGAATATTTTCAAAGCGCCCAAAAACCATATTTTTATCAGAAACATATGCTGATATACACTGAAATAAGTAATCGCTTCTAAAATCGACTTAAACTCGCTAAAATATAGCGAGTTAATCTGTATATCCAATACCGAAACAAAAATAACTACAAAGTCGTTTATTTTAGAAAAAATATGAAATTAGTAATCGCTTCCAATAATGAGCTTAACCTGCGAACACATACCGTACAGCTGTACACCCAATATTTAATTAAAGAAAGTATAAAGATTTTTGTGAAAAATAATAAAACAAAATATTGCTGATTGATCGATATAACTTTTATATGGAGAAATGTTTCATATTTTTATCATAAAAATAAAAGCTCATACAACTTGGCTATAACGTACAGCTTAACTACCTTGACCAAATTGCACAATTTTTAATAACTCAAAAATATTTTTGCCTAAACAAGCATTAAATATTAAAACCAACCAAGGTTACAATATTTAGTTGGTTTTCTTTCAGCAATTTGTGGCGTGATTTTAGCCAAAAAGTAAATACGGATTGATAGAATAAAAAGATTAATGTGTGTAGGTTCAATTATGCTGCATCCCAAAAAATGTTGAAAAACGCTGAAAAACTTTAAATATAAACAAATTTCCTGCTCTAAAAGTTAATCAACAAATATAATCTAGCGCAACATAAACAAATGCCTGCACTTCATTGAAGCGTGTAAGCTTCAACGCTAATGAAACCCATAATTTTTACTCATACCAAAAGTGTTGCAAAAAAAATATGCAAATTTGGCCAAAAGGAACTATTGCTGATTTAAAAATAAATTTATGATCGATTGAGCACTGCTCAGCCAACTGCTCTAACGCTGCTCCAGCATTGGGTTCTTAGAGTTACTTGAACCTTTGACGTCAAAACATTTTTGCATGAATGAAATTTGTTTTTTTTTTTGATAGCGCGTTCATTGTTTACTTTCCCTTTAGCGTTTAGGCCAAGCATTATTAAGCCTGATTGATTTGTCAGCTCTGAACTCTGCTAATCCCATTTTGTACATTCTTTTGCACTTTGTCATATCTATAGACAATATCTAAAAATAGTGTAAATCGCAGCACACACTCATTCCATTGCCCATAACAACCTCTATCTATCCATCATTCATCATTCGTTTGTTACAGCCTTTCACAACAAAACAAGACAAAGTTTTTTTTTTGAAAATGGCCAAAGAATCTATTCTAGTCGTAGCATTTTTAACGCCTGTCAACTTAGCGGAAGTGTCCAACTGCCGCCACAATTGTGGCCAATTGCTATGACTTCAGCTACTTGCTACTTGTTACCTGATACCATGCAGAACTCCAAAACGTTTGGGGCTGCTAAAGCGTGAAAATTTGTCACAATTACGTTTTAAATATGGACGAACGCATGCCAATAGACAATGTCGGGGGTATTGTTGATATCCGCATTACCCAAATCATTGCTCCGTTGTTATATAACAATTAAATAATAATCGACGTTAATGAACAAGTGAGCCAACACAAGCGTTTCAATTGCTTTTTAAGTGCCGCCTCAGTTCGGATTTCAAGAGATCTGCCACTCGATAACCATAAACTCTTTTTATAATTAGCTACCCCAAGCAAGTTCTTGTTTATGAGTTCAATTTTGAATGTGATTTTGTATGAAATAAAATTTTATTCATGTCTGTCACAATACGATCTATGCTAATTTCGGAAGTGTTTTAATCCAATTTTGTCACATTTTGGCATTAAAGAACGTGAAATTGTGGCAATTAGTCGCTTTAAGCGTATTTCAGTTTGAAGCATGCAAATCGAAAGACTTAGGACACGAACTTGCTTGACAAACATGAACGAGAATGCGAATACAACGAGTACAACGAGTACAATAATCAATCGAAACATTTGCATTTGACTGTTGTTCAGCAAACTTTTACTTTGCAAAACAACAGTAAGACAAGCAAAAGCAGCAAAAAAAGAAAGAAATCAGCATGGAGTTGCAACAACGAATATTTATGTACACTATAAATACTGCAAGTTTGGCTGTCGATGAATTCTATTTTACCTAACTTGCAGCGCGTTGGAAGTGTCTCCTTACGCTCTTTCTCGCAATTTTTAAATAATTTATTTATAAACACTCCCACTTCATCAGCTATGTTGTGCTCTAATCCGATGATGACTGCGCTCCTGGGATCAGACTCTGCGTCTGTGGAATTTGGTAAGACTACTCGTCGCTTCGAGAGACACACCAAGAAGATCACAGTCTCCGTCAGATTGTATCGGGTTTACGCGACAAGTGAAACACTGTAGCTGAGTGCAAGTTTACCATTCAGGAGCATGTTCATACAGATTGGGTTTTCTTTGCGTGTTTTTCCCCTAAGCATTCCAATTGCATCATTGTCTTGTGCAGTTGGGATCGCACTATCAAGCACTGAAATTTGGCTAACTGCAATTTGAAGAACAACCATCATGGCCACAATGATTACCTGAACACCGTCACTGTTTCACCCGTTGGTTTGCTCTGCACCTCTGGTAGCAAGCACACCAAGGCCTTGTTGTGGGATCTCAATGATGGCAAGAACCTGTACACACTGGAATACAA
Source organism: Chymomyza procnemis (assembly GCA_035046065.1). Taxonomy (NCBI): domain Eukaryota; kingdom Metazoa; phylum Arthropoda; class Insecta; order Diptera; family Drosophilidae; genus Chymomyza; species Chymomyza procnemis. Next base: position 6,617,082 of record JAWNOJ010000026.1, read on the forward strand.
TGACATAATCAATCACCCAATCGCTACTGGTTGTGCGTTGCCTATGGTCATTCTATTAAGATCTGGGATTTGGCTTGCAAGAAGACGGTTGAAGATCTGTGCCCAGAGGTTGTATCATCCACATCCAAGGCTGCTCAGGCACATTGCCTGCTCCTGGCCTCATCCACCGATGGTTTGCTGGCAACTCTGACAATAGGCGTCCAGCAAGTGTCTGTTTCAGCTCATTAGGCTGAAATACTTAAGAGTAAAGAGCATACGCTAAAAAAAAATGTAGCCTCCATAGCGGTCTTGCAATCTTTCGAAGCGTGAAAAAGGATATTTTTCGAAATGACGGCGATTTGGTAGCAACTGCAATGTGAAAGCTTTTTGATATAAATTTTAGTAATGAAAAAATAAACCCAGCGCTAAAAGTTACTGTCCCCATAAAAAGCTTGCACTTCAAATGGGTACCAAAGAAAACGTTCCGGGACATGGTTCTGTCTCAATTGTAGCAATCAGAATTATTCATAAACTTTGAAATCGACTTCTTTCTTTCATGCGAATTAAAAACGAAATGTAAAGAATTCATTCATTACTTTTATTTGAAAAACAAAAAATGCTTTAATAATTCTTTAAAAATGTTAGATTGCCTTTAGGCCAACTTCATGTTGCGTCTTAACCGATAAATATTTTTGACTAACTTTTTGTGCTTATGTTTGAATAAGTCAATAATTGAATATATCAAAAAATACTACTTTTTATTTGTCATTTCTTTAGTTGCTTCGTTGTAAAATCCCTAAAAATGTCTGATTATTTGTTATTGGAAGATGATCTTTATTTTGGGGGTTGATTCGTAGAGTTTTGCTAAGCTTACCTAAAGCTTTTCTGTAGAAAGCTATACGATTATGCTGCTCTTATTGTAAGAAGCTCAAAATAGGTCTTATTAGTTTCGAGACCTTAAATTTTTTTAGATTATACTTAACTAACCTTTTTTAAAACTTGTTTTAGTTTTCCATTGGGTATAACATTTCATTTATGTTTCAAGTTCATGATGACAATACTTTAGTTTGTGCTTGAAATTTTTGCTCTGTGACATTTTTAAGTTTACATTTTGGCGAATTTATATTTTTGTAACTTTTAAGCATTATCTTCAAATTCCCTATACTAAATTCTTATACATTTTAGTGTTTTACAAATGATTGCAAAATATCTTCAAAAACAAATGAGTTATTTAACAAAAAAATAATAAATATTTATCTAGTAGACGACGAGTTCAGAAGCTGCATGCAAATTACCGATCATTAATTTTACCATAATTTACATAGATTTTTGATTATGAATAACTAATTTATTGTGGGCGTAACGAGAAATATCTCTATTCCCAAGTAGGCTTCAAGCCAAAATTACCAAATAATACAACTTTCAATAAGAGTATGACGAACGCGGAAAAGAGTAGCACTACGAAGCAAAACCAAAATGAAATGAAATTGTTTTATCAGTCCGTGGAAAGAGCACGCCAAGTAGAGAGACGTACATAAGCATGGGCAAGCGTGCAACAAAATCCGTAGCAGGTTACAACACGCTCCCTGCTTATCTGTTGTATCTATCTATATGCATAGCGCCAGGGGCCTATATATATATATATATATATATATATATATAGTGTGGGCGTAGCGCTGTTGAAAGGAGTCAGTGTTGCCAAAGTTTTTGCTGCAACGGCTAGCGCCTCGCTGACACATTGGCCACTTGGTACCATTTGTTGGTATTGTCTTGTTTAATTGCGCCAGCGAAATGGTTCGTTCCGTGCAGCCAGCTCAAGCACAGCTAACCACAGCAGCCAAAAGGCCACCCGCTGCTTTCCAGCAGCGTGTTCCTGTGTGGTCGAACCCTCAATGCGGGCGGTCATTTGGTCACCTGGTCAGCTGGTCTGTTGGTCTGCCACTTGATTGTGCAACAACATCAAAACGATTGCTTTATGAATTTAAATGTACTTATAATATGCCATTTGACGCGGCATTTGTTTGGCCAACTCTGTAGGATAATCAGTGTGCAGCGATCAGCGATTAGCGAGCAATCGATAGACAAAAAAAAACACTTGGGCCCCACATTCGGGGGCTCAATGCCAGTGCGCCCATCTATGCTGACATAATAACATACATTAATTATACACAAACAAAAATCAAAAGCTTACTGCATTTGTTGTTAAACGTTTAGATGCATTTGAAGAAAAGTTGCCTTTAGAATGTCGTTGCAACATCGTGGTTGCAGTTAACGTCAGCTTCGCCAGCACACCCCTCACGCCAGCGGTGTAGTTAAGTTATTGGTCAGGGGATTCTTTTTGCATTGTAAAAGTTTCACCTAACTTTTGCATCCCATTCACTTCAGCACCTAGTCCATATCGTTTAATTAAGCCATAATCTAAGCATGTCTTCTAAATCTATAATATTATATAGTACAAATAAATAAATGTAAACGCCCATGACAATTTTTTTGCTTTAAAAAGCTTAAGTAATAAAATTCAATAAAATATAAAGTACTTCAGCGCTGCGAACATGTTAACTTTGGCCTTTGGTGGAACCAGCTTGCGCAGCTTCATATAAAACCCCAATAGGAAATTTATGACGATGACCGCCTTGGTCACCACATAGCTAGTTTGATTGCTCAAATAGTTAAATTAGCTATTGTGAGAAACCTAGGATAACTATTGGGATAACATATTGCCCGATCTGCAATTTTTGCGAGAGTTTTACTGGTTGGAATTGAATTTTATTCCGAAATAACACAAATTTTATCGAAATAAAACATATTGTAGTTCTGCACATTGGTTAGGAGTTCTGATATGATTGTATTCCCCTTGATTATGGTCATCGCTCCAAAGGCGCAGCATGGGGATATATCTAAAAAAAAGCTGTTTGAAGAGATCAGATACCTAAAGTTTATAGACGAACCGAACGGCGGTGTCTTCAGTTAATAGAGATTTTCCTAGGTAAATAGCGTCTATTTTCTGGCCATGTCGAACCGCCCTTTGGTTTAGAGGCGAATGCGCTATCACTACGCTGCCGGGGCACATATTTTGGCATGATTAGGTCATAAAAAATAATGAGAGTGGTAAATGCAATTTATAAAAGTCAGACAAGGAACATGCCTATAGTCCTCAAGGAAACTCTGACCCCGTAACTCTAAAGGTATTAGTTGGGAAATAACAATTGCGTAATATTTTTGGGAATCCCAGCACTGTCTATACATTTTCTTAGGTCAAAAATTAAAAAAAAAAAACAAAGATATAAAAAATAAAAATGAAACCTAAAACTGAATCATTAGATATATATAATATTATACAAAATAATTATTTCCTGCTTGCTTTCATCCCTACGAGCATTTAATATATAAGAATCTAACATTTTCTTATCGGATTTACGTAAAATAAAATTTGTTTTTGAAATAAATTTAAATAATCTGACTTTAGGAAAATTTAAATAGTAGTCGAAACAGTAGTTAAAACTATTAAGAAAGCATAAGAAAATAGGGAATGTTAGATCTTCTATTTGGACTTAGTTGTAAGAAAACCTATTTTGGAAATAAATTAAAATTATCGCGTATTAGAATAATTGAACAATCAGTCTAAAAAGTAATGGTTAATGGGTTTATAAAAAAAGCATGTAATTTCCTATGATTTTTCTTATAATTCGCAGCTATGGCTACCTTTGCGAAAACTACAATCAGTCTTAAAAATTGTTATTTTAGATATGCAATGAATCATCGCTTTGTCAAGTTTGAAAGCAAAATATGATAGAAAGAAGTCACTGTATTGAAGGAAACGGAGTTTGACATTATCTTCTCAGGGTGACTATGCAACAGATGGCAAAGTTCGATGTCTTTCACTATTGTAGTATCTCAGATATAGCTGATTATTTGCACACGGGCGGTAGTACGGAAAGACGTACTTGGCTCAAATAATACTCGAGATTATGATAAGCCATTCTTTCGTCTTATTGTATAAGTTAAGTTAACCGAAAAAGTAACACCTAGCTATCCTGAACACTTGCCACAAAGTAGACGATCCTTTAGAAGATTCCGGTTTTTTTTTAGGCGAATCTCACCTTTTTTTAATAAAACCCTAAAACCCCTGCCCTTCTACGCCAATGTGCTACATTTTGCTCATAATTTGCAAATTGCAGCTGCTGCCCGCAGCGGCGTACGTCCTCCTGTTCCCCCCCACTTTCGGGCGCTGTCTCTTTTTGTCTCTCTCGCGCTGCCAGTTCTCTTGTCTCTTGCCAGTCAATTGGTTGCAAATAACCGCGCGCAAATCGCGTGCAATTATTTACCTTACTTTTGATTTAGTTTAATACATAGTTTTTGTCTATGTGTGAGTGTCTGTGTGTATTTGTATGCGTGTGCGTGTTAACTTGGTCAAAAGTAACTATGTTCCTCTGTATGTGTGTGTGACTATCTAATGAGCAGTCAATAGTCAATATATACTGACTAGTGGCAGACACAGACAAACCAACTCTCGGGTAAAATTAATAAAAAAAATGCGCTCACCTACTCCAATCGCATTATGGATGATTTGGGTTAATAAATACAACACCAGCTAATAAAACCAACAACAACAAACAATAACCACAACTGCGGGCAATTAAACCATTTTTCAAAACTGTTGGCCAAGTGAGCAATTGACTGGCCATAACGATTGCATTAACCAAAAACTATTTATATACTATGTAGTTGGTATATAGCGCATTTGCAGGAAAGAGACTGTGCGAAATTTGTGTGCTTCGGTAGGGGGGGGAGGGAGTATATGGTACATGTACAAACCCAGCTATAAATCATAAAATCTATTTATCAATTTGAAAATTTTGCATACTGACAATGTATGTGAAACCGTCAGAGCCAACAACTTAATTGTAGAACGAATAACTACATAACTATCGTAAAAATTTATGCTCGAAATCGACAACTTAAATACTGGAATAAATTTGGCTAGTAAACAAAGGGTTCAAGGGTTATGGAAATATTTGGCAAGACACAGCTGTCTCAGAAGCCGAAATATGCATGCATTTTTTAATGGCAAAAATATCTAAGTATATTATCAATTTTGTAGTCACTAGGAGCTCTCGTTTCACTTGCCAACCCACAAAACTCGAATATTTTCCCTAAAGTGTTTATTTATTTTTTTCACGCTTCAACATTTCTTTTAAAATCTCTGGATATTTATCTTGAGGCAGCAGTACAATTCTCCTTGATGACGACAGAAATGTTTTGATCGCGATATGTTCGAAAGTAAGAGCGTTACAATATTGACACTCTTTTTACATATTCGCTATATCCAAATATTTAACCTTTTTTCCTGCTTCATACAATCCTAACAACAACTGCTGCTTTTTGGATTTTGCATTTTTGTACGAATCCAACGCACACCTCCTCTCTTTATCAATTTTTTCTCTTTTCAAGTGTCTAACTCTATAATTTTTTTTCCTTTTTCCAAAACTGATTTTTGTCTAAATTTTCAAAGCGAGCATTTTCTTTTAGTTTTTCCTTTTTATCAATTAACATTTTGATAAGATTTTTAATTTTCATATGCTTGCCTCTTTGCGGATTCGAACTTTTCGTTCTTCTTCCGAACTATTCCACTTTTTTCGACCCAATACATTTTGAGTATAACTTCTATATAAAACGTGACCGACGTCAAAATACTAATATTTTATATAATAAAGGGATATACTTAAAATTTTTAATAAAAATTATTAAAAAAAAGAAACTCAATCATTCGTAAGCTATACTTCTTCTAGCTCACTACGTCCTAGTAGTCATTAAAAATCTTTGAGATGAATTTGGATTCTTACTTTTTTTTTTTCAATTATATTAAAAGCTTAATGGCAATAATTTTACTGACTTACTAAATAATTGCAGTCAAATAATAAAAATAAAAATTTTAAAACGAAATTCCAAACATTGCTAAGCTACGTACTTTTAGTATAATAAATTTTTTATTGAAGTACAACAAACAAAAAAAAACTCAATCGTTTTGAAAAACGTTTTCAACTGTTCCAAGGTGCAACTGAAACTCCTCTTCTCTAAAACACAAATTTCATTAATAATTCTACCTATTCACCTTCCAAGTTAAATTTTTTAATTTAGTTACAACAAAATGAAATATAAACATTATCGTGTTACTTTTATTTAAAGAAAAAATTGAACACTGGCTGAAATCATCCATCATTCATTAAATTGAGCATCATGGGTTTCCATGAATTTTATAAATTGAGTAATCTGTCTGTACAGCTTATCAATCTTTAATTAAAAATACTACGTGTGTTATTATTCAACTTTTTTATTAATTTTAAAAATTTAAACTTCCATAACCAAAAATGATGAGCAAGTCTGTGAAAGAATCGTTTGTAATTCGATATGGTTAACCTTATATTATTTAAAAAATTAACTCCTAGAGTAATATAAATGGGATTAAATACAAAGATCTAGATTGTAAGTTGTTTATGTTGGTAAATTTCTTGAATAGTCGAAAGTGCCGAGAAGAATTTTAGTAAAAATTCAAACAACTTAAATAAACTTTTTTAGTGTAAAGTCGCTGGCCTAGTATTCAATCAGTGTTTTCTTAATACCCCATTGGAAATATACGACCAAAAATTCTCTAATTTTGTATGAGAATTAGAAAGAAATTTTCATAATCAATTCAAACCTTATTTAATATTTGTTATTAGTTCTTCGTTATTTATAGTTTATTTATTATAAATTAAGGCATACAAACTAGCCTGATGGTTGAATTTTTTTATAGAAATGCAACATCTTTTTGTACATCTCGGGCTGGCTAGGAACTTGGATTTACAATATAAATGACGAAAACACAAAGCAACATAAAAGTTTAAACATTTCTGAGCAAAGCAGCCAAAAATTTAGCATTGACCAAGTTGGGATTTCATAGTTCGTGGTTGGTCAAAGATGCTGGAATTGGCGAATTAAAATAAGTTAAGATAGAGAAGGAGTTGGATTAAAAAGACTGCTCATAAGATAGGAAATCGTAAAGGTTATTATAGTTTGCTCATAAGAAGACTGATCTTAAATCTTTTAAAACGCGTAGAATTTGAAAGTATTCAAACTTTATTCAAAAAACACTAAACTTATTTTTTTTCAAGTATATAACAAAAAATTCTAAAAGATAACAAGTTATAGATAATCAATAGATAGATCAATAGATATATAATCAATATCATCATATTAAAAAAGAAATGGAACCAAATATTATTTTTAAAGAATTAAAGTATTGAAATTTTATAATGCCACGATGTAAAATATTGGCTTGCTCAGAGAAGAATTTCAATTACTCAAATTAATCAAGACTAAAAGTTATTTATTTTCGTAAATTCTCACCAAATGTTTAATATTTAAAAAAATTATAAAATATCGTTTCTAATGTAAAATATAAATGATCTTGAAAATTTTTGTGTGTTTCTAAAATATATAGTTTATATTACGTATACGCAATGTATTTGATGTATAATTTAACTTGGGATATCGAACAAAATTATCATGCCTATTATTGTTATCAAATGCATCAAGACTGATTTTTGTATAAACATTCATTATTTACCATCAATAAAATGCACCAAATGATTGTTCAATTACTGAAAAACAGATAAGTCGTACAACCAGTCGTATGTGTAATAACTACAATCAAACCTGTAGGATTTCAACGATTTTGACAATAGAATGGAAAGAAATTTGATAGTTCTCAGAGACATATATCAATATTGTCTTTTGACAGTTTTGTATAGCAATTTTCTTGGTTTTAGAATATTTCCCAAACGTAAGCGTTTTCGAATTTTGAAAGAAGGAATCCGGCAACAAGTCATTGCAAACTTGTAATTAAAAAAAAATGTATTTTGTCTAATTTGACTGCAAATAAATTCACATTACTGACTGCATCCGCTTCACTTATTTATTTACTTTTTCGGTGCTCTTGTTACATTCTAAACACATAATTATAAAACTTAACACAATTTATTTGCCAACTGTTCTATAATAGTTATAAAATAATTAAGAGCTCATAAGCAACTAAATGCTAAACTTAATGAAACAACTAAACAAGTAAATTCAAAATAATTCACTCTAATGAGCGTTGGCATTTAAAAGTTTAAGTCAAATTAAAAATCCATTTGTTATATACAATTTGCAGTTCGCAGTAAGCAAGATCTCGAGAACTTTTGACAAGAATGATTATTTACATTTTTTTTCTTCAAAAACCAAGTCATATGTAGTTCATAAGAAGAGCGGGTTTAAATAACGAAATATGCAACTCACCCAGAGTAGGAAAACCAATTTGAGATACCAGCAAAAGTGTGCCATGCCGTTTGTTTGGTTGGTTTGTTTGTGCTCCCGACTGCCTGGCGCCCGGCTGTACGTTGCCTGCTTGCTGCCTGCTCCCTGGTAACTGCTCCAGTTGCTGCTGATGCTGTTGCTTCCGTTTGGCCTAAAGCGCAGCCAAGTTATATTTTGGCGTTTAAGTCGACTTTTGTTTAAACAAGTTCTCAAGTTCTTGTGCTGGTGCTGCGTTGTTATTGTTGCTGCCGACTACTTTGTATATTTTGGTCAAAGCTCACTCATTAGTTGAGACTTTCTTTTCAAGTGATTCATTTGGCTTGACTTGGCTTAAATCTTGGCATTGCGTATAGAACTTTGTTAATGACTGCAATTAAGAAAAAAAGCGCAAAAGAATCAATTAGTTTGCAACTAAAATAGGTTGGTTTTTTATTCGTTTATTTATTTTGATCTTGGCTTAAATGCCAAAGATAGTTGAAGCTTGAAGCGCACCACCCAAAATGATCCCACACATAAATCCAGCAAAATCAGCAAAAACAAAAAAAAACTCAATGTCATTGCCGCCGTTAACTAGCAATAATTTTGAAATTTGAGTAACAAAACCAAAAATCAAAAAAAAAACAATACTATTAGCCAGAAATAAAACTCATTTATTTGTAAGAAATAAAGATGATTTGATGTTTTTAAATGTCAAGGAGCATTTCACACTTGGCGCGACTTGCTGCAAATATCAGAAAAATGTTTGTTTCCAAACACTTGCAGCTAATTCTTCGAACGGATCTAAGCACGACTGAGTCACCGGCATATCCAAAAGAATCAATGAACTTGTGTTGCCTACACCAGCCACAATTGCAATAAGATCCGAGTTTTTTGGATACACATACCAGGCAGCAAATGGTAACCAACTGCTTAGAGCCGGCAGATGTTACCAGTTGTCTTGGTATGTCGGGGGATTTCAACATATTTATAATTAATGGCAAATATTTTGATAGTTTTCTCATATACCTTGGGCATTTGGAGTCTATGCACTTAGATTGCTACTTTGTAGCAATCGGGAAAACATTTAAGTCATCATCGTTGGGATATTGGTTTCAAACTACTTTAAAATACTTTTTTATGCAAAAGTAAGTACTTGGATTCTGTTGAGATTTCTTTTCAAAGCAAAAGGGACGACTTTACTTTTGTGTTCAAATCACTCAAAAAGACTAATTAGATTTATTTTTAAAGAAAATTGTTAAGATCACATTCACATTGTTTGAGTTTTCTCGGGTATGATTCGCTAATAATTTGACATAAAATATTTTCTCGCTAATATATAGAACACAAAGTATGAGTGGATAGTTCTAAAATAATAAAAATCTTCTCTCTAATATATGGAACACAAGTTTATGGATGGATCCCTTAGTAGGATTCATTAAAAAATACAGTTAAATTGCTTATTTTTTGCCAACTTCCAAAGACGGGAATATCTTTAAGAAGCAAACATTCCTTTATTTAATGAAGTGAATTTAAAGTCTGCAAATAAGCGATTTCGGTCAGAAATGCAAAACTTTTAAGCAAATTTACGATAACTTTGTCTTTTAGTTAAAGGCAAGTAAAAAATGTTTTCTCTTTCAAAGCTCGTTGAATTACCAAGACTACATAGCGAAAACGTAGACGACTGCCTGAATCTCAAGTGTTCTCTTTATTTTATTTCAACTAATTAATCTAGAAGGAAGCGTTGTGGTAGTGCACTCGCCTCTAAGTCGGAACGTCGTTGGTTCGATTCCACTCTGCAGCACTGGTTCACTTGTCTAGCACTAGCATAGCTAGCAAATAAGTAGACGCTGTTGACCCAGGAAAATCTTTATTTACTAAAGATATTGGGATTCGGATTTGGCTATAAGCTTTAAATCCTTGATCGCTTCGAACAACTATCCTATATTTAGCCATAGTCAAGGAAAAATAATTTATTTGTAACTAATCTCGAAGTGTACCAGACAAAGAATACTTATAATAAAGTGCGAAAAATTAACGAACAATTAAGCATTTAATCAGTTATCGCGCCATCGCAAATCGGGATTGCAGCGACTCACAGTAGCAGGGAAGCTGTAAAAACCTTTCAAAATGCATAACTTTTAAGCTTCAGAGCATTGTGAAAATATAGATGTCAGATCTAATCTCAATTTATCGCGAAGTTGATCAGACACAAAGTACTAGTAAAAAAATTTATAAAAATAAAATTTACTAACAATTGATTTAGATATTAAAAAGAATATTACGATAATGATACAACAAAGTCTATTAACAAGAGTTAAGATAGTGCTTGAAGAGTTATGGTTATGGTTATGGATGGCAAGAACATCGCACCATTGCCTATCGGAATCGCTGCATCATACAGTGGCTCCAAAGCTGAAAAAACATTGCAAAAATCATATCTTCTAAAATAATCAAGATATTTTTGGGTTTCTGCCTTACTTCTAGGACTTCAGACAGAGATGACAATAAGATCTGATAATGGCAAGAGTACTTCAAGAAATATATTTTATGGATGATATGTTTAGACCAATAAAGTATTATGGACAATTGTTTCTTTCCTTCTGAAAGTTTATTGAACAACAAAATACACCCTAAACTTTGCAAATGTATTCTTTATTTTAACTATTTTGATAAAATCGTATATAAAGTCGAACGAGTGCAAGAAAACGTATATGCTTTCTACAAATAGGGATGCACGGCACCTCTCTCGATTTTGCTCAGAAGCAGTTGTGTGGCCGATCGATGGTGCTGCGCGTGGAGTGTTGAGGAATAAAATTTTTTCACAAATTCTTCGGTGCGTTTCGGATTGCGTAAGATCATCGCATCTGAGCAAATCATATGGATTGGACTGGGCAGCATGCCGTACAGCTTATTAGGGCAGAACGTATGCGTTTGCTGGCCATTTCGTTCGTATAGATGAATATGCTCCAGCGAAGATGCTCTATGCGAAAGCTGACGAAGGAAAACAAAGGAGACGGCTTTAGCTCAGATGAAAAGTCCAAGTGAAGGTGCACCTAGCTTCCCTTGAAGTAATCATGAAGATGCTCCAGCTAAAGATGCTCGATGCGAAAGCTGACGAAAGAAAACAAAGGAGACGACTTTGGCTTAGATGAAAAGTCCAAGTGAAGGTGCACCTAGCTTCCCTTGAAGTGATCATGAAGATGCTCCAGCTAAAGATGCTCGATGCGAAAGCTGACGAAGGAAAACAAAGGAGACGGTTTTAGCTCAGATGAAAAGTCCAAGTGAAGGTGTACCTAGCTTCCCTTGAAGTGATCATGAAGATGCTCCGGCTAAAGATGCTCGATGCGAAAGCTGACGAAGGAAAACAAACGAGACGCCTTTAGCTCAGATGAAAAGTCCAAGTGAAGGTGCACCTAGCTTCCCTTGAAGTGATCATGAAGATGCTCCAGCTAAAGATGCTCGATGCGAAAGCTGACGAAGGAAAACAAAGGAGACGGCTTTGGCTCAGATGAAAAGTCCAAGTGAAGGTGCACCTAGCTTCCCTTGAAGTGAACAACTGGGAAAATCGACTGGTGTCGCATTTGAAGCAATTCATTGTGCCAAGTCGGCTTGCCTGCTCATTGCAGCAAAAAAAACGCAAAAAGCGTACTCTTAATTCGTTGCCACCCCGCCAAGTATCTACAATATTTTGCTGTAAATCTGCATCTGCTGCTGTTGCGGCTATTTCTGCTTCTTCTGCATCTTTTTACCTTAATCTTCGTTTAACTGTTAACCACAACAATTGGCATGTCATTGAGGCAACATGTGAGTTGAAATCGAAATTCAAATTGAATTTGTGGTAGATTGTTGTTGTTGTTGTTATTGTTTTGCCTGTTGCTGTGGTTATAGCCATTGTAGTAGTTATTGTTATTGTTGTTGCTGTTGTAGTACAATGTACAAAGCTGTTAAAGTTGGTCAAGTCTGTTGGCTCTCAAATAGACTTCCCCCCTTAGGCGCACATTAGCCTTTTATGTAGCTTTTATCTTGTTTATTAGTTGGCGCCCTTTAACTACAACAGTTGCGCTTTAATCCCAAATTAATTGAATTAAGACCTTTAAATAATTAGCAGCTGATCCAAACTTAGCTCTGAGCTTGTACATATTCATCGACAAGGCATTTCCGCAGCAAACTCCCAAAAAATAATATAATAATAATAATGTACTTCAAGCGCAACAAAACGTTGTATGTAATTAAGCAATAAAATTTATGCAAAATCCAAGAAAAACAAAAAAACTCAACAAAACTAAACAAAAAAAAAAAAAATTAAATTAAACTTCCATACTATAAATAGCTGACCAAAAAGCAACATAACTTGGCCATAATAAATGAGGCGGAGGGAGACTGCGTTTCAGTCAGCCACTCAACTAGTCAGCCAGCTAATAAAACCAGTTCTAAAATCTTATCAAGTTCTTCGCACGGCTCAGCCATATAATTACTCTTAGTCGAGCGTTCAATGGCTTTAATTACAAAAGAATTTTTCGTAGAAAATGAAAAAATCAAAAAAATAGTTAAATGTTTTGTAGCTTGGGCGCTTGGCTCATTAAAAACGAAAGTAACTGCGAGCAAAAAATGCGGCTCATTAATTAGCCAGGCTTAGAACGTATAGACTTAATTCCCTTTGTAGACTGCCACGTCTAACTTTGAACCAAGTTGAACCGGCGTTTGTTTTTTTTTGTTTTTATTATGGCCCAAAACAATTTTATGCTAATTTATTTTTTTACCAACTCTTTTATTCTACGTCTTCTGCTTGTACTACCATGTCTTTGGTATCCAAACTGCTGGCGCTCTGTTCAGATATTTTCTGACGCATTTCTTTTGACAGCTTGACAGCTGGAGGCTGTAAGTCTTTTATAAGGTTTTTTTTTCTTGTTATTGTTGTTCTTGTTGTTTTTGTTCATATATTGTTGTTTGGATGGCTTATGTATGCTAGACGCCGCGAAAAAGTAAAAGTGACAGTGTGGGAATCTTCTAAAGTGCTTCAGTTCCGGTCGTTATAATAAAAGACTGTAAAAAGTAGAGTAAGTTGCTGTGGATTAGATTACTTTGGAAAATAGATTGGATTTCAGAACTTAGAGAAAATTTGCTCAGAGAATTTGAGATAGATGCTATCGGATAGGTACAAGCAAGCGTTTTCGGAAGCATCTTCTCGTATTTATTTACCTGAAAAAATATTTTCAACTCTTCGAATCGCTTAAGTAAAGCTTTGCACTGACACATTTAATGAGCAAATGTGGTTAGAAAGTAAATAATTAAAACTTAGTTATAATGCTGAGAAAGGTGATCTAAAGCAAAGTTCTATTGATGCCACCTTATAGAGATATGAGCTTTGAAGAGCTGTAAACATAAACTTTGTGAAACGAAATCGTCTATACAAGTTTTAAGTTTTAGGAAATCAAAAAATGAATATTTTGCAAAAGTAGAAAACAAATTTGGTATATGAGTTGGGCACAAGATATTCCGAAAAAAATCGTCTATATCAATATGATTGTAAAAGCTTAACTCGTTGGAGTCCCAAGTTAATTATGCATTGCCATCCAGTATAAAGACCAATAGCTTACAACCTGAACTCTATAATGTTTTTATAAGTTTTCGATTATGCATATATTTAGAGGGAAGCTCTATTTTTTATTAGTTTTTAAGGGCAACCAGATCGTTAAGCCGTATCAAAGAATATAATAGATAATCATAAATAAAATCTCTTATTTGATTATATTAAAAAGAAATCTCTTACCATAGTTAAAATGATGGGATTTGTTCGATAACTACTTGTTGCCATTTTAAAGGTAATTTCATTGTGCATCTCTCATTAAAGCCCAAGTTCCTATTGGCAAAAAGAGAGGCTGTCGATTTTCACAAAACCTCTCTTGAAGCGAAATTTTTAACTGCAAAATTGTTCGCCATGAACAGCAAAAGTAGTGGTAATCACTTGATGACAGCTTTCTGTGTGAGGGAAATAAAACTTCGAAAAATAGCTTAAGCACCTACTATTTCTCCTTAAGCTTTGTAGACAAGCCTTCAAGATACGAAATATCTGCACACCTACTCTACAAGAGATTCTTCTATATGGAACAAATGATGTCAAGGTCTAAAACACACAAAATGGCATAGTCCAAGAAATGTATTAAGAGAACTTTATCAACATTTAATTTAAAAAAAAAACACATATACCCAGACATATATGGGCCTTCAGATTTATAGAAATATAAAAACTGTAAACAAAAATCCTATCCACCAAAATCCAACTGTTTTAACACTTCAAAATTTCCGGTGTAACTTAATGATGAATTGTTTAAAAAATACTATTCGCACATTATTTACTTGAGGCAAGTTTGGCTGGTGAAGCCAAGAGGCTGTCTGTCCCCTTGTAATATGTCAAATAAATTTAATGCAAATAAATTATACTGGCAAAAAAACAAGCTTAAATGCTTAAATACAAAAACCACAAGAATACTTTGTTTGTGCCTCAGAGCCTATTTCTTGCCAAATTTAGTAGTATTTTGCGGAAATAAATTTTCTTCAGCTGCTGCCATAATTAAAAGCGTTAAAAATCATTTAAATCAATTAAATTTGCATACATCAAATTATGCAGTCAACCAAAAATTGATGCTGCTTCAGGCGGCTTCACGTGCTTACCAGTTTTTTGTAGTAATTTTTGAGCAAAATTTAGCAAGTTTTTAATTCATACAAAAAAGTTGACGCATTAAAAATTTCTTTACCTCACTACGAGACAAGGAATAATTTCCGAAATTAACCCCATGCGCTGCCATATTTATGATTGTCTGTCGATTTTTATTAATTAATCCATGAGCTATCGCATGTTAGACAAGTTTGAAGTATGCAAAAAGTAAGAGATACAAAGTTCAGCGCTTTATCTTCGCGCGAATACAAAATTCAGGTTCAATCTAACTCAATATAACGATAGTTGCAAACATTTGTAGCTAAAGCAATTATTTAACTAATTGTGGCCAATCCAAGCACAAGTTCAGCCACATTATTGAGTGGTGGTGCCTCTGGTTATTGGCTATGGACCGCCGACTGCACCCATAATCAGCTGCCGCTGCGCTGCGTCTTGCTTTGACGCAGGTTAAGGCCAAAAACGAAAAGTGTCTTTGTATCTGACAGATACAGTTGTGTGCGCGGCGGCGGTGTGTATGGTATGGCTAGTATATAAATTAGAATGCTAATCGATAGTTGGATGGATACGCCCTGAAAATAAAAAAACTTAAAAAACAGCTACAAGTACAAGTACAAAAAAATATAAATAAAAAGAGAGAAAAATAAAAAATAAAGCAACATGTGTAGTGTACACAAGTTGGTCGCAATTCCGGTTAATAAACTTGATTGAAAACCAGAAGTAAAGCGCTGCAAAGCCCATATAAATTGCCATTAAGTAGCCGCAGATACAATAAATATAAATAAAATTGAAATACAATCAAATGTGTAACAAATGCGTGTACAGCACCCGCATGTAAGATACACAGACGACGACGACGACGACGACGACTACGACCACTTTGACGTGGTCTGGGCCCACAACAAGTGACAAATTGTACAACAAACAAATGTCGCGCGACGCGGCAGTAAGAAAAACAAAATAAAATAATAACAAAAACAAACGTTAACCCCTCACTTGCCCCTGTCAAATGCAATTCATTAACGCACGAGTTGAGGGACGTACATTAAACACTTGCTAGTTTGTCTTTGGCACACGCTGCGTATGCGCAATCTGTCTCAATGCGAACTCATAAAATCGCTTATACGCTTATGTCGCACTAATTGGAGCAATTTAAGTCCGCTGCGTCTTTGGAATTTTGGAATTTCTTTAAAGTTTATTGCACTTTTTATTAAAAGTTTCTTTTATTGTTAAATTGCTTAAAGTAAAAAACAACAACAAGCAACACACTAATGCAACTAAGCGGCAACAATAATGCAACCAGTTTGTTAACAAAATTAAAACCAAAAAAAAATAGCTCACAAAATGTGTGAACGCGTTTGTGGCGCGATTTTTTTTTTGTTGTTGTTGTTTTGTTTTTTAAGCTGCAAACATAAATGTTTGGCCAACTTGACGTGATAAACGTTTTATATACACTGCAGAATAGGGTAGGGGTATCGCTAGTTGGTATGTTGGCGTTATAATGTTACCTGAAAGAAGAAAATATATTGTTCGCAACGATGAATAACTTAAAATATGGAAAGCAATCGATTGTCTAAGATTTCTGCTCGTAATCCTAAAGTTTTGAAAATTAAACAGCAAGCAAACAAGTGTTAGAATTTTAGACACAAAACGTTGAAATTAGAATCATAAAAATGAGAATAAATGTATTGTGTTGTGTCTGGTGGCTGGCTGTGTAACCAAACAAAAAAATTTATTTTCGAAAGAATTCTGTTCTTATGCAATGTAGACAAGCTGTATGCGACAATTCTCAGACTCTTAGACTCAAAACGATGAAATTAGAATTATAAAATATAGAAACCAAACTATTTTCGAAAGAATTCTGTTCTTATACAATGCAGATTTTTATGTTTTACAAAAATTGAAGGGCGAGCTGTATGCAACAGTCGTCTGACTCTCAGGCTGAAATATTGAACCATACCTCAAATAAAAATGCTGGGGATGATGCCGTATGTGATACAGCAGATTGTCGTCTTTCCAACCCCACTACTGAAATGCCTAAACAAAATAAAATGCGATGATATAGTCAACTTCAGCTTCTCATCTATATCGTTTACTTTTATAACATCCAATAATGGAAAGAATTTCAAGAAGTATACAAAGATTCAACTCAAGCTCTATGCAAAAAATCGTATCAGTACTGAGATGATAGTGCTAAGGATGATGGCGGTTGTGTTGAAGCAGATTATGGTCATTCAAAAACCCATCACTGAGAAGCTTGAACAAAGTAAAATGTGATGATATAGTCAACTTCAGCGTCTCATCAATATCGTTGATTCGTATAATATCCAATAATGGAAAGAATTCCAAGAAGTATATGAAGATTCAACTCAAACTCTATGCAAAAACTCATAAGACTCTTACAATCGTCTGAGTACTGAGATGAAAGTGCTAAGGATGACGGTGGATGTGACAAAGGAGATTGTCGTCTTTCAAAAACCCATCACTAAGAAGCTTGAACAAAGTCAAATGCGACCATATAGTCAACTTAAACTGCTTGATAATATTGGCAATCCGAATAATATGCAATAATGGGAAGAATTTCAAAATCCGAATAATATCCAATAATGGAAAAAATTTCAAGACGTATATGAAGATTCAACACAAGCTTTATGCAAGAGTCTTAAGAGTCTTTTCATGAGTACTGAGATAATAATAAATATAAATGTTTGGCCAATATTGGCCAACTTCATCATTCAACTTGCAAGAGAAGACTATCTCTTAAAAACGAACCGACTTTTTTCAGCCCATGATTAAGTTTGTAATCATCGTTCGTAATCGGAAAACTGGGAATACATCAATAATGTGCTTAGAATTTTTTAAATATCAAGGCAATACCCCTTGTACCTGCGTGTTTCTCTACTAATGGTATGCCATTGTCATTAGATTCTAATAAATGTATAAGTCTTGAGACAAAAATGCTAAGGTTGACGGTGTATGTGACAGAGCAGATTCAAAAACCTATCACTGAGAAGCTTGAACAAAGGCAAATGCGATGATATTGTCAACCTAAACTTCTCGCCAGCATCGTTTATCAATTTCAAAACTAACTTTATCAAGACAGGCCACAACTTGCAGTTGAAGCCATTTTTCAAAATCGATACGAATTTCCTCACTCAATAGTTAGTGAATACTTAAATTTTTATTTATCGTTCATACGATATGTAAGCGGAACACCGAGAACATATCGATAATGTGCTTAAAACTTTGTAAACTGCAAGGCAATACCACTTGCAGGAACTCTTGGGAAGATTTCCAAGTAGTATATAAAGACTTAACTTAAGCTGTATCAGACTTTTAAAATTATATGAGTCCCATTCTTCGTCGCCTTTCCCTTTCTTCGCTGGAGTGTCTTCGTCCATTCGAACGACATGGCCGAGCCAACGCATTGGACGTTGTGCCATAATACGCTGGATGACGTGTACTACCTCAATCAAAAAAAAACGGAATCATCACCATGTGGTGCTCTGAGTCACTTGATTCGTGAAATTCCAAATTTCCACGATCTTATCTCGGGTGCTAAAACGTGTACCATGGAGTGGTTTCGTGGCTGAATAGCAAAAAATCGCAGGGAGCCTAATTAGCTGAATTAAGTGGTGTGAATGGTATTCGCGTAAGTACTATTCCTTGTTGACTCTGCCCTTGTGGAAAGAATTCATAATAAACAATACTCTTGTAATCTATATAATCTGTGGGCCCTTTTTTCGGTATAAGCCATTCACTTGCTTGATGTCTAGATTGCCCGTCATACTAAGTTCTGCAGCATTCTTTAAAACCTTACAATTGTCTAAAACAGTTGAAACTCTAGCTCAATGTCTACTTATATCCCATGACTATGTTGAGGGTATCCAATTGTCGTTGCTTGCTGCACACTTGTTAGTAATTTTTTTTTCCTTTAACTATCTAGTTAGTAAGTGCTGCAATTTGGCATTATAATAATTATTTGTATTAAATTTGTTAAACAAGTTTGGCAGCTCAGCTTTGGCTTAGAATTTGTACAAAACGTTGCGGCTTTTTTTGCGCTAAAAACTGCCATTAGTTTTAAGTCTTAATTATGTAGCTATTGCAGCACCTTACAAGTGCAGCGCTGTCAGTTATCAGTCAAATCTATACGATTTTTTTTCTCTTTTTCATCTATTTCTCAGATGCATATCTAACAATTAACGCGGTAAAACTGCAATTACAGTGAGCCCTTCAAAAGCCAAACAAAATTATGTGGCTTACAAATGCCAAGTCTTTATTTGTCCATCAAAAAAAAAATGTGGCTAACAATAATAACAATTTCAAATATATTGCATTACATTGCATGGATTCAGACAATTTTTGTAGCTGCAAAGATAAACATCTGCTAAATCGGAAATTCGGGGTCTTTTTTTTTGTGTTGCACGCCTGTCAATCAAGCAGGAATCAAACACAAAAAGGCTTTTTTTTGTGTATTTCAATTCAATCAGAGTTTAGGCAAAAGGCTGGCAACAAAAGCTAACTGTAACGCGGTCAAATTGCTCACACACAGATACACACGCACACACAGATACACACGCGCACACAGATACAAAAATACTCGCACACACTGGCAGACTTTCATCCATGACCTTGAGGTAATTTTAAGCATTTTTTAATGCTTTTTTTCTGCGCTTTTGGCCGACATATTTTCAATGCGGCCGTTGCTGCCGCTGCTGCAGCGGCCAATACCAAATTGTTCCATGGCTTAGCGGCTTAAGGCTAGCTTATTACAAAAACAACAACAATAATAACAGCGGAGATAACAAAAACAATCGGAAAGCAAAGGTTATTGAGTTAGGTCGAAGTTGAAATACTCTAAGTTACTTGACTGCAGTGACGGACTTGTAGTGCCATGGAAAGCGCTTTGATTTTTGTAACTTTTTTGAGGAGAAGTGTTTTTAGTATTTATCTCTTAAATGTAGTTTATAAAAATCATTCCCAAATAAAAGTTGGTTAACACTTTTTTGAAAATGAAAATCGATTTTAGTAAAAACATTTATAACTCAAATATAATTTATAAAAATTGCAAATTAATGTTATTTCTTTAAATTAAAAAATTTATTCACATTTCTTTAAATTACAGATATATTATTTATTTGTTCAAGTTAAAAAATATAAAATTAATTTTTATTGCTTCGTTTTTAGAATCGCAAAACTATAAAAATCTGAAATTAAATTGATACAAATTCATTTTTTTAGCTACAATATTATCGTGGCACCAGCGCTGGTAAGCGTTTACAAAATTTCAAACATTCCAGAATAAAAATCTTAAAGATCATTGTAAACTTCGCGTTTATCTTTTTATTTTCAAATATATCAATGATTTATTTTTTTATCTCATAATATGTAACAACATATTGTATTTAATTATAATTAAAAATTAAAAAAATTAAATGAAGCATTTAAAAAATAAATACATGTTTTTAAAAAATGCTTTCATTTAATATAATTATTATTGCATGGTATTAAATTAATTTCAATAAAATTGATATTAGTTTTAATTGTTTTTTAATAATATGATCTAAAAATTAATAATGCATTTAAATAAATTAATTTAGAACGAATTTTATTCAAATTGTTTAAATACATGTTCAAGAAAGTAAATACTTTTTTCGCTTACATTCAAGTTATTTAAGTAATACATTTTAAATTTGTCATAAATTATACATGTTAAATTTATGATAAATTTTAAATTTATATATTTTATTAGGAATTATATTAAGTAATAAATTTTCAATGTAGTAAAAAATTTTATTCAATTATTTTACTTATGAAAGTAACGGTATTAATTTTTTATTTAAATTAATATTAAAGATATTATTACTATAAAGTTTAATTTATTAAATGTATTTATGAAATTCAATTAATTTAATTCATAATTAAGTTAATAAATTTATATTAAATTATATTTACTTTTATTTACAAGTTGAATCAATTGCTTGCATTTTATTTCGCTTGCATTGATTTTAATTAATGTTTTTTTAATTTACGAAATGTAAATTATTATTTTTATATCAGGGTTTTTATTATTTTAATTGATAATATGATAAATTAAAATTTAAAAATAGTTTTTTTCTTTATAAATAAATTTATATTTTTTTAAAATATACAAATTTATAACTTCATTAAACTTTTTAAATATTTTATTACTTAATTCATTTCAATTCATTAAGTTTGTTATAATTTTTTGCATAATACAAAGAGTATTTATCATTGCTTCTCAAGAACAATTCAATTTCATGTTCTGAAAACAAAGAACATATGTTTAAGTATTTCTTCCTTCGAAGGCGAAATATAATTATCCTAGCAAATTATTAATTAGGTAAGAAAAAATGCTCCCCCCACTGTTGCATTTGAAATTTTCAACAAAATTTGTATTCAAGTTCAAAAAAATCCAGTGCTTCCTGCGCGACAAGAAATTCAAGCATTGTGAAAATTAATGGTTTGTCGTAAATATATATAGTATATATATACATACATATATATGTACATATGCCATAGAGTACATAAACGAGTATGGCCGGATACTGATTCAAGTTTTTGTTTAATGATTAATGTACTAAGATTAATGGTTAACAATAGTTAATCTCTTCATTTAAAAATTAATGTAGTAAGAGTTATTTTATGTGAGAGTATGAAAAGCCAATCTTTCGCTTAAAGTCATTAATATCCAAATAGAAAAAAGTTTCCATAAATATTGTTATAAATATAATAACAAATAAACAACTTAAAGATACAATGTTCGAATTGAAAAGTCCATAATATAGCAAATCCATACCAAAATGTTATGTATAGTTAAACGATTTTATCTTTTCTGACAAAGTGCTTGGGAACATTATAAAACTTGTCGAAAACATTTGAATTATTCAACCAAATAAATTATAACAAAGTTTTATATATTCCTGATATTAAAAATTTCAAATTAGCTTGCATTTGTTCTTTTCCTTGTAGGTATTACATACATCCCCTATGGGATAGGGTATGCAAATATTTCTACATCTTTGAAAAACATTATTTTAAAAATATTTTACTTTTTTTCTATAACTATGCTGGCTGCTTTGGAATTCTTTTTGACCAATATATTTAAAATATTTCAAAAACTAAATGTCCAATGACAGCTGTCGCAAAGTTAAGATACGTCTTGGCCCAATGCAGTCTAACCTCGAAAGTGTATCCAAAAAGCTATAAAAAAATATGTATAATACAGTCGAAGCAACAGTAGAATGATGCAGATTGTTGGTCTACTAAGATTAAGAATAAAAGGGAATTAAATTAAAAATCAATAAATATCAATGGATATCAATCATGCAACAATCAACGGCGAAGGCATAGGGATGTCTCTATTAATATCTATTCGAAGAGTACAAGAACCTATAGTTTTTTGGCGAATCCGAACGGCGGTGTCTTTCATTAATAGAGATTTTCCTAGGCGTATATTTGATAGCTATGCCACTGATATGTAAATGAGCCAGTGCTGCTGGGTGGAATCGAGCCATAGACCTTCTGATTACGAAACGAGTGCGTTATCGAGGTCCACCTTTCAGATAACAGGCTATGAACATAATTAATAGAATTTTAACATCTGGAATTCATTGTAACGATTTGAACAAAATTCCAAACACACTTTAAGTCAGTATGAGTTTGCTTGGGATAGGATAATGTTTCAATATATTTTGGTCAGGGGTAAGGTAGAAAAATATCAGAAATCTTTTGCGCTGATTGGAGGCTATCATTGCTCCGTTTGCTTATAACTTTAACTGCGGGAGAAAAATGCGTAATATATGGTGTGCTTGGATAGCTCTAGGTCTTATGGTCTACGTGTTTTGGATGATCATACGGACGGACATGGCTCCGAGATTATGATAAGCATTTTCGTATAATGTGTGGGTCTACCGCGCCTGCTTCTACCATGTACAAATCTAGTATACCATAGGTCACAGACAGGTAGAGGATATAAATATTATTTACATAATTTTAACTTCGATTTCGTGATCAATTTTAACCGATTTCAACGAAATTTTAAGCATACTTTAAGCCAGTCATAAAAAGTAGGAGTTTTGTTGTAATAATATTTCAATATACTATGGTCTGCGACGGGGAAGATTTCGTATGGTGGGGGAACGCACAGCTCGATTTGTTTATTTCTTAACTTCCCGCGGAAAAATGCGCAAGATATATTATAGTTTGGTAGCCCTACCTCTAATGGACTACGAGATCTTGCCGATCAGACGGAATGGCTATTGAGTATATATTATTATATTTTGCCATAAGGGACAACAGAAATCTATTTTATCCTTTGCACCTGATAGTTACAGGGTATAAAGCACAGGAACAGGGATGATGATTTGAAATACCACGGGTAAGGTAGGAAAATATTGAAAATCTTTCGCGTAGATTGGGGGCAAACATTTCTCGATTTAGTTATAACTTTAGCATCTGTAGTAAAATGCATAACAGATGGTTGAGTTAGCTATAATGGGTCTACAAGAGCTATATGGTCACACGGACGGATAGACAGAAATAGATCAATGGCAATCGAGATTTTGATAAGCATTTCGATATAAAGGAGGGTTGTGCTGCCTCGCCTGCTGCTTGCCGTTGCTTACAAACCTAGTATACCCTTTGTACCTCCAGATAACATGCTATAAATATTCTTAACATAATTTTTAGCGACAATTGGTAAAATTTGATAACTCAAGCTTCAATGGGATGCGAGAGCTAGATGGTCACACGGACGGCTGACAGATGTGGCCAAGCTAATAACCGGCCATAAGTATTTTTTACATCTGGAATTCGTGGAATATTTCAACCGATTTTGTGGAAGGCACGCATCAATCGCAATATATAGTACAGTTTGACAACTCTATGCTCTTATGATCTACGAGATTTTGGTGATCATAAGGACGGATATTTTTCTATCTCTAGACGAGGTTCTGGGTTCTGGCATGCCTGCATCTTGCAGGTGGTTTCTGACACTTACAATGCACAAATCTGGTACATCCTTTGTAATGTTCAGATAACAGGCTATTAATACTATTTGCATAATTTTAAAAATATGAAAATCGTTACAAACTTAAACCGATTTATTGGGGGCATGCGAGATTATGATAACAATTTCGCCATAAAGGAGCTGGGTTCTGGCACGCCTGCATCTTGCAGGTGGGTTCTGACATTTCCAATGCAAAAAATCTGTTACATCCTTTGTATTATTCAGATAACAGGCTATTAATATTACTTGCATAATTTTAAACTAGGAAAATCAAAAATAGAAAACCGATTTATTGGGGGCATGCGAGAATATGATAAGAATTTTGGCATAAAATGCCTCTTGCCGCTGCGTACTTTACACAAACCTAGTATACCCTTTGTAACAGACAGGTACAGGGTATAAACTGCAGAAACTTGGGTTGCGCAGATTTCGTATTTTACAATTGAAGACAAATCCACTTTATAGCCACCGCAGCGCGTTGAGCAAGCAGCAAAAATTATACCAAAAAATCCGTAGAAAAAACCAAGCCAAAATGTCCAACAACAAAAATTATAAAAAAAAACAAAAATAATAATAAAAAATGCTAAGCATAAGAAAAAAAAACGCGTTTGCGCATAAAAACGTTTTGGCCAATTTTAGCCTTTTGGTTTGAAGCGATTTTTTTTTTACTGACTATATTATTACCGTTACTTGGCTGTTGTTGTTGTTGTTGTAGTTTTGACTGAGCTTACCAATGCACCCACCACATTTGTTAGCTTTTAATCTTTGTGTATTTGTTGTTGCCCCGCTGTTGTTGTTGTTGTTTGTTTGTTGTTGCTGACTGAGTTTGATTTTTGTTTGCTGATTGTTTGCTTTCTATATATTACATTTGTTGTTGTTGCAATTGTTGCTTGTTGGCGTTGTTGTTGTTGTTGTTGTAATTCTTGTTCTCGTTATGGGTTTTTTGTTGTTATTGTTGTAATTGTTGTCGTCAAGTGGTTAGCATTAAGGCGCACAAGCTATTGATACTCATTAATTTTGCTTAATAAGTTTTGGGCGACTTTTTTTTCACAATTTTTTTTATAGGTTTTTTTTATTTATGCAGATTTATTGTACAATTTAATTTAAAATTTATTTTTATTCATATTTTTTTACACTCACATTTGGGCTAAAGGCAATCGATACACACACACACGCGTACACACATGCAAACACACTCTGAAAACTTTTTATTTAACTGACTTTGTCGAAATGTTTGGCTCTGACTAATTAGCGTAGCAATTTTCGTTACTTTTTCTGCAACGAAAATGTATTTGACCCTCACTGGCTGGTTGGGTGCAACAGTGCGTATGCGCGATTTTTATTTTTTGTTACAAAATTTTGACAACTTTGGTACGGTCCTTAAATAAGTTTTCAGCTGTGTTGCTAGCGGTTTTAATTAAATTTCGAGCTAATTTAATTAAATGCTTTATTTATTTATTTATAAATAATATTTATTTTGTTGTTTGTAGTCGTCACTTTCACGTATGACTGCTGACAAACAGCACGCGCTCCACACAATATGCTCGGGCTAAGCCAATCGAATGTTTCTTGTGTTGCCGTCTACGCGTCCGTTTGCTTTGACTGAATTTTTTTAACTGAATTCCCACAGCGATCAGAAACTGATAAGTGCTGGCTCTGGCTGGGGCTAGCGCCCAAGAAGCAGGCAAAAGCTTATTCACTCACAGCTAGTCGCAGTCGCACACAGAGTCAGTCAGTAAGCCAGCAGCACACACACACTCACACACACACACACTTACAGTGAGTTTTAGCCAGAGTCAGAGCCAGAGTTGGAGCCACATTCACAGAACGCAACCACCGCCAAGTGCCAAGGCAACACAACGCGCAAGAAAGGCAAAAGCACAAGTACACACACACACATAGATACAATACACATGCAACAAGTGGTAGGCAGGCTTTTGCTCATTTCGACTTGATTTGCTTAGTTTGGGCCAACAGAACTCAGACACGCACACACACAGATACAGTTTACGGCAACAAGACCGAAACCGACCCACAGACGAAGGTAGTCAGAGCAGTTAGCATCGCACTGTGGGCGAAATTTGCATAAAATTGGTTAAAAGCGTTGAAGTGAAATTCTTTTATGTAAATTAGCTTATCTTAAGAGCGATTCTGCCGTTTAATTATGTGCATTGCCAGCTGTTATGATCTAAAAAAGGTACAGTTGCCATATATGAACAATATTTGTTTAATTTTACGTCAAAGTTGTCTTTAAAAAATATGTATTTAAATTCTTCTACTTTAACTTTATACCAAGTCGCAATTTATTGACTGCAAAGCGATAAATATTTTGACAAAGAAACGGCTCCTTAAAAGATTTCCCAAGTTCAAGCGTACAGCTCTGTATTAAAAATATTTCACAGCGATAGCGATTGCACTTGACTTTACTTCTGTCACATTTTCAAAAGATCATTTTTTTTTGTATTTGATATCTGTGATATATGCCGTTTGTCAAGATTTATAGGAAATCTTCAAAAATAATAACTTTTTTTCATAACAAGAACAAATAGTAGAAGAATGCCGATAATTGGCGATATTTTCAAAATAAATAACAAGCTATTCGTTGAGAGAACAAGACTGTTCCATGATTCGGAAATACTTATAATATATAGCAGCAATAAGTTTTTCATTTACAAAAAATAGATTATAGTGTTATTTTCAAAATCAAAATAATAATCTTCTTGTTAAAAGAAACAATCCAAATGCTCAACGGTCGACTAACCTAGCGTATCCACTTTATGATGAAAAAGCAAGGGAGATTGAGATATTTAACTGCTGTTTTACAAAATCATTATTAATCCAATAAGGACTTATGGATACTGAAAGCTTCTACAACCGCAGTATAATACAACGCCTCCAAAAAAGACTATGCGAATGTTCTCGGTCATACTACCAGTTGGGAATCCACAGCAACTCCAACAATTTCAAGCAATAATAAGGAAAGCCAGCGCTAGATAAATCGAGAATCTGTACAGCCAATCCCCTAACCT
Source organism: Chymomyza procnemis (assembly GCA_035046065.1). NCBI lineage: Eukaryota > Metazoa > Arthropoda > Insecta > Diptera > Drosophilidae > Chymomyza > Chymomyza procnemis. The sequence goes on from JAWNOJ010000026.1 coordinate 6,644,107, forward strand.
AAAGCAATGTTATCCATTCAAAAGCTATTCAAAGCTATTGTCAAAAAATTTTATCATTCTCCACGCAAAGCAAACAAAATTCTTAACACTCTACAAGCAATTATATTTATTATATTAATAATAATAATTTCAAATTAAGCTTCCAAAGGATGATCGAATTCCCTATGGGAAAATCCTAAATAATGATCGATTCTCCTTTATGAAAAATAAGATTGATTAAAAACACATTTTATTAGAGACATTTTTTCGCCGAACTGCATCATGACTTCTCAAACTACAGCAAGATGCTTATTCGAAAAATTGCGTAAATAAAAGTTGGTCGATTTTTTGTATTACTAGAACATATTATATAGTCAACCGACTTAACATAGATCAAATTCGACGTAATGATTCAGAAATTTTATGTCTTTTATGTGCCAAATTGAGTAAGAATAAGTTAAAAAATAAATAAAAATTCAAAATTTAACATAAAAGTTTAAATTGATAGCATTCATGAGATCTGATGGTTCACGTACAGACGGATATGTGTCTATCAACTTCTCTATCCATTCTGAACATACTTTGAGCGGTCTTATACATTTCTCTTTCCTTGCAGTAAACGTTTTATACAAAACATTAAAAATATAATTATGTGAAAAATATCGCGCAGCTACGAACTAGAGCATTGTACGCTAGCCATAGAGTTAGCGAAGTATATATTTTATACGTTAAACTTAATCAAATTCATCCCGGAGTTTATATATCTGTAAAAGCAGCTTAACTTGACTTTATAGTAAATCAAATTTATTCCCCTTGACTATGTTCTGCAAAGGCGGTGTCTGATGATATCTCTATTAATAGCTATTCGTAGACGACAGGGACATACAGTTTATAGCCGAATCCGAACGGCTGTATCTTTTATTGACATTTTGCTAGGTATATATCGTCTATTTATTTGCTAGCTTTGCCAGTGCTGGACAAAAGCCACAGTGTTGCTGTGTGGAATCGAACCAACGATCTTTCGATATAGAGACGAGTGCGCTACCACTACGCTATCGAGGTTCACATTGTATTTGTATGCAAATATAATACAAAATATCAAAATAATAAATATATGAAAAATATATATTTTGGTTGGCTTGCCATAGAATAAGCTAAGTAAGTCGATTCATTTTCCTAACATTTTATAACATTTTTAATACAATTAACACTTTATTTACGCTCTATTACTTTAAACTAAAGAAAATTAATAACAATCCTTGGGCTACAAACTTAACTATTTCAAATAATTTCTGCTTTTTCAAAATAAGCGTAACTTATAAATAATCACCTAGAAAGAATTTATAAAAACCCACGCTCTAAAAAATTTATTATTTTATTTTAAAGTAGCTCAACTTAATAAATAATAATAATAAAACTAAATAAATAATAAACTAAACAAAATTAGTAACAATTCTCAGACTACAAAATTAATGATTCCAAAGAGTGATTCCAAATAAAATTACTATCGGCCCTCGCGCTACAAACTTTATTTCAAAGTGCTTCTGTTATTTCTAAAGTAGCTCAACGATAAGTTATAAGCTGCCCAAAATTTTTAAAGCAAACATTGCACATTTGGCCCACAGTGCATAGCCGCCTAAGTTCGAGTTCGTTCCACTCACCACTGTCAAAGCTAAGGGGAGCTTCGGCTTAGTTTCGTGTTAGCTTCGTATTTGGCTTCGTGTGCGAGACGATGCGTCGTTTAGTTGTTTTGTCTTTCGTGTTGTTGTTGTTTTTGTTGCAGTTTTGTTATTGTTGTTGTTGTGTTGTTGTTGTGTTGTTGTTGTGTTGTTGTTGTGTTGTTGTTGTTGTTGTGTTGTTGTTGTGTTGTTGTGTTGTTGTTGTTGTTGCTGTTTGACCAAAACACAGCCCAGCTGTTGAGCACTGCAAGTGTGTAGAGTTTTAGCCAAGTTTCAAACCCAAACAAACAGGCTTGTTTGGTAGGCATAACTCATAATGCCACCAGCACTGTTAGCGCAGACAACAACCAGTGTAGACTTTCCAACACTCGTTAAATTTAAATTAAAAATTCAAATTTTACACAATTTTTTTTTACACGCTCTGAAAATAAAATATTTGTAAATTATTTTTTAGACGATTTTATTGCATTTAGCTTAGGTTAGGTTAAGCCGGTGGGCCCCCAGAGGGGGTAAGGATCAGTATGATGCTTAATGCAACCGGAGTTTGTTGGCCGTGAGTCGTGGTCATGAATGCGTTTCGAGGAAACTAACATTCTTTGGGTTTGGCCTTCCAGCTGCCGCTGCAAGCGATGCCTAACATTGGTCTTCCTAGAAATCTAGCCGAGAGCTACAGAGGGCGCGGCAGTTGCATAAAAGGTGTTTCAGGATTACTGTAACTGCTGGTTCCCTGCACTATCTGCATGCATCGTCGTCAGTGATGACCAGCATTTTGGCTAGAACTGCGATCAGACCATGGCCTGCAGTCTTTCCTGTATATTTCCTTCATTTTATTTCATTTAGCACGATTTCAAATTTTTTGTGCTTACATTTTTTTTTTTGTCAAAATTAAAACTTGCAAGGTATATCACAAATTTAAGGGAATCCCCTTTATGCGCGTACAAGCAAAAGGAAATTACAGTGAGGCAATCATCGATTTCTGGCACGAAATTATCTGTTAAGTCTTCATCATGTACTAGAGCTGCTGCTAGAGATTTAAGAAAAAATGGAAGAAACACTCATAAAATGACTTGAGAACAATAGACAAAAAAAATTCTCGTAGACGGAATCAAGGTTTGAGGTTTTCTAAAATGTTAAATGACGAAGAGTCGTCTACCTCTACACAATCAGCAGCTAAGAGGAGTTACTTATTTTCTGCAAGTTCAGGTTTGTTAACGGAATTTCTTCAAAGAAATGCGAGTACGAGATGGCTTCTGGAGATCAGAAAGCCGCCAAAGACTTTGCACTTAAATTTTACAAAGTAACAGCTGACACAGTCCAGTTCAGATTTTTTATGTTTATTTTTTTTGGAAAAAAATGCTGAGAAAAACACGTTGCCAAATCGCATAAAAGTTCTGAGGGCTTTAAAGTTGAAAAAGATCGAGTCACATTCTTATTTTGCAGTAGCGCTCCTGGAGATCGGCCTGTACTTATCAATCGTGCTCTTAAACTTCGATCATCGAAAGCCAATATAAAAAACATAGGTGACAACTATATTTTCCAAAGAATGGTTCATTAAATATTTCGTGCCAGAAACTATAAAATATATGAATGAAAAAAGCTTTGAATTTAAAGTTCTTCTGTTGGTAGACCCGGGCATCCTCAGTTGGAACACGAAAATGTACAAGTTTAGTTGCTGCCAACGCATACCGAATGTAAAAATAAACATTATATAGCTAATTTTATAAAATAAACATGTATACTTTTTCTTAAAAAATTCCTATTTTTCACAAATTTTAATAGGTTCTTTGAGATTAGGAACCATTCTTCTGCTTTTGGATACGTTCAGTGTCTTTTCACTGCACGATTGTTTCTGAAGCCAAACTAACGCATAAAAACAGAATTAAATGTATATTTTAAATTGTACTTTATTTTTATATGTTTAATTAATAATAATTATACAATATTTACAAGCAAAATTAATTAATTAAAAAAAAACTGCAAACATTTTGCTAACAACTTGGCGCAAGTCAAAGCATGGCTAGCCTACAATAATAGCTTTTGTATAATATTTTAAATTTTCTTTGTTTTTATTTTTAATTTTTCATATGTTTTCCATATCTTGTATATTTTGAAATGCATTTTGTGTACTTTTATTTTTATTTTGTTTATAACACTTTTTAATTATTTTATCACAAAAACAAAAGGAATATTGAGAGAGCTGTACATTCGCGTAGAAGTTGAAATAAATTTGATTTTTAGCGCTCGTCGCATTTTGTTTATTCAAAACATCCAATTATCAAACTTCCCGCGACGTGTTTGTTGTTTTCTGTTTAGAAAAAAAAATTAAATTAAGTTATTAAAATCGAGCTGAAGATTTTGAGCTGGGAACATCAAAAAATAAACATTATGTAACTAGGGCGGCTGCTCTAAGAGCTTCAAAATGATTTGTAAAAAGTTTCCTTTGTTTTATATTTATTGTTTGATATGACAATTTTTGAGTTTTTTAAATCTAGATGATATGAGAACTATTGTTGTTGTGTTAATGGAACTAAGAGGAATATAGTTCTTATGATAAAATTTGTTATGCGGCTTAAGTTTAGCACAAAAATAAAAGCAAAATTAGGGCGCAAAACGCGTTTTGCTATACGAATATGAAGAACTCACACATTCAGTAAAAGTCTATTCCTATGAAAACACTAATTTTTACAAAAAAAATCCAACTATGCATGAACTATCCTTTTCGCGTCTTATGTGCAAACTATAATAACCTCGATTTCATATACTAGTGTCTATACAATTCATCTCTTTCTTTATTTTAACTAATCTTAATTCGCCAAATCGAGCTTCTTTGAGCAATCATGAACTATGAAACCCAACTTGCTCAATTTTGTTTTTTTGGCATCTGGAAATTATTAAATTTTTAGTTTACTTCCTGTTTTCATCGTTTACATTGAAAATCCAACTTCCTAGCCAACCACAGCTATAAGACGATGCATATCTATAACAAATTTAATCTCTCAGGCTAGGATTACGGATTAGTTTTATATAATATACTCCTCGTTCTTATTTAATTCTTCTGAGTTTTAAATAAATAAATAAATATTTGCACTCACTTCCAACGGTTGCTAACATTATAATCGACGAATAAAAATTCTCACTACCGAGCAAAATGAATCTGTCTCAAGAACATCAGCGTCGAACAGAATACCAATTTGTATAACAAAAAAATGAAGCAATAATGAATTGTCCAAACTGATGAAAATTTATGATTTTTCTTAGATAAATATATTTAAAAAATACTCTTTTACTGGCTACAATAGCTACATAAGCAAAGTAAACATAAATAAAAAATATTTTCATTTTGATTTTGTTTTTGTTGGAGATCCATCTGGCAACCCACAAGCCTTATCGCCGTCTGGCAACACCAACCAGAGCATCGTACAGTCTCCTCACGATCGTCACCAAGTTCACACGCATCAGTCGCCAGATACAAAAATTAATACTATTATAAACATTTAATTATCCATATTTGATCAAGCGAATATATTGGCAAAACTATTACCAACAGTTTAAAAAATACGGGGGACTGCATTTTAGCTTAAAAATCTCCTTAGTCGAGATAGGAAAGTTGCAAACTTTTAACGCTAAGAAATAAGCAAAAATGGCGTTGGTTAAAGTTGAGGGCGCACGACTTTGAAATACCCTATACTGCCTTTCTGCAAAACTATCATATATATACCTAAGCACTCCTAAACAAAGAAACACCCACTTTCTTGACCGATTTACCCAATATGATATAGTCAACCAGAAAACATTTCAGTGTAGAAGAAGTTGGTCATAAAAACAATGTCAGCTCACACACGTCAGTAGTCGTTCGCCAAAAGCTCTGGAAGCTTGGTTTGACAGATTCTTCTACATCCACCTTATAGTGCGGAGCTGGCACCAAGTGCTCACCAGCTGTTGCTGTTCATCGCCAGCAATTTTGCTGGTGAAAAATTCGCTTCAAGAGAGGCTTGTGAAAATCGCCAGTCTGAATTTCTTGCCAATAGTCTCCTATGAGACCAAGAATCTATTTGACCAAAATCGTATTATTCTATGGAAAACCCAAATATAAATAATAAATAAAATATAAAATAATGGAATTCTATTAACTACACCCAAGAAAAAACAATTTTTGTGAGAAAATCGGACTTTTTTTTTGTTTTACCCCATGAGAGCATTCCCGATTTTGGTCAAATTCGACATACTGGTTCAAAAATACCAAAATACTTCTATTTACTTATTTATTATTAACAAAGCGGGCGAACTAAGTCAATATACCTAAAGTATTTAAAAATTAAGACATAATTAATAAAAACCAGAAAAATATGACGAGTGTTCGGTGAATTTTTTATGAATATGCAACATCTCACACCTAGCTGGGAACTTGGTTGTACAATACAATAAAAAAGATAAAAACTACAAGTAACATACAAGTTTAAATAATTCCTAACAAAGAAACCAAAAGAGCAGCGTTGAACAAGTTAGGGTTTCATGGTTCGTGACTGTTCAAAAATTCGAAAATGCCAAATCAGAGCAAATCGTGTTATAAAACGAATACGTATTCCTAGCCTGATGGATACATTTTTTATAGTCTCTTTTCCATAGTTCAAATTTTATGATAAGTTAAAAAACAAACTAATTTTTTAAATTTGGTGCCATGCCAAAACTTAGTTTAGAATAAAGTAGTTTTAGAATAAACTTAATCGGATTGTTTAAAACTTGGTACAGTACTTCGTAGCACTTGAAACTTCAGAGTGAATTTGGTAATGATATAACCCAAAAAAAAAAATCAAATCCAAACAACCGATTTGTGCAAAAAAGCTAATTTTAGTGAGATTTATAGTAGTTCTTTATAAACACCTGGTAAACTACGCTTTATATATATGTAGTTCTGGAAAAACGTTCGGAGCTATAGCAGCTATATAATATAACCATACGTTTTTAATTAAATACATTTTGGAAAGACAAAATTTCTTTCATAAATCGTTTTTCGTGAGACGAAAAACATACAAAATGAAGTTTTTAAAAAAAAAATAGACCGATTTGCCCTAAGCGTATGTCTTATATAGTCAAACGAATTTGGTCAAATCCACAAAAATGATTTCATATATAGTTTTCGTTTAGTTAGTTCTTAAACAGTCATTTATTTGGAATCCGAAACACAGCTGAGGGACAACCTTTTAAAAATTGTAAGACTAACTTTTTTGCGAAAAAACTTCTTAAAAGAAAAGCTCCAGTAAAAAGATTGCAGTTTTTTAATAAAAAGTTTGTTCATATAGTTCCGTCTTATTTGCAAAAAAAAAATAAAATTAAAAATTCGGAATTTTTAAAGTTAAATAACTGATAAATTTTTAAGGCGTATGTTGAATTGTTTTTGAAATATTAAAAAATTCTAAACAGAAAATCATAGCGTTTAACAACTTTTTAGTGCTTGGAGAACTTACAGGAATTTACCAATTGTAACGAAAATTTGTCTGCACAAAATTCAGTTTCTAAGTCATCTCAAAATATTATTTAGATGAGTTCAAGCTTTTTCATATTTAAAACCGTTTTCTTTAACTTAAAAATCTAGCCTTTTTGTCTTGAGACAGGTTTAGTTTGCTAGGCAGATTGAAGAATCATAGTATAGAGTGGGCCACAAATATCGTAGTACTACTTTTTTTTCTGATTCTATTCTTCAAAAGAACACATGTTAAATTTTATTGACATATGTCAAGCTGTTTGGTTTCTGCAGCTGTCGAAAGTTATCTGTTTTTATTTATTATGAAAAATATTGCATTTTGTGTGCTCATTCGATAGGCAAATCGGCTAAGGAAGCGAAGCAGCGACTTGATAAAGATTATGGCAACTTCATCGAATACGACTGTCAAACGTTGGTTTCAAGAATTTTTATTTGGAAGTACGAGCGCAAATGACCGAAGCCTTCAGATGTGACTGCGCCCGAATTGGAGTACGAATCGAAAACCTGGTGTTGGAAATCGGAAATTGTAATTGGGAATTGTAACTATTTGTTAATGCGGAAGCTCCGAATCGAAAATCTGGTGCTTGGAAATCGGAAATTGTCTGAGCTACCTGAGATGCTAAACGTATTGATGATAGGATGAATGGGTTTACAACTATAACTAATTATTAATGCGGAAGCTCTGCGTGCTTTGGGTACCGCACAAAGTTGTGAAAACGATGACTAAATTGTTCGAAATAGGCTACGAAATCCTGCCGCATCCGCCGTAATCAACAGATTTGGCTAACTGCCATTAATAACTCTTTCCAAACCGGAAAAGATGGCACGCTGGTAAGCGCTAACACTCCAACGCGTAAGTCATTGCCGAAACTGACGCCTATTTTGAGCAACTTTCCGCCAGCAAGTGCAAGCAAATGATTGAGGATCGTTCTAGTCACTGAAATGACATAATCTTAAAGGATAAAAGCTAATTTTGCTAAAACATTGTTGATTTTCTTAGTTTAGGCCAGAAACTTTTCAATCTGCCCGAATTTAGAAAGAAAACGTATTAAAAACATGAAAACTAGATTCTCTATGCAAACTTACAATTATAAATCTTGCAAGATTTTAAAAGTATTTCAAATATCTTACTATTTAAGGCCGCATAACAAATTTTTTATATAATAAAATATTAACAAAACAATAACAAAATATAAAACAAAAATCATTTAAAAATGTTGATTTATTTTCTGTAATTAACTTTTACTGCTTAAATTTAAACATCTTCATCAAACTTTATTCAGTTATGCTTTTTTTTTTAGTAAATATATAGTACATGTTTTTTATTTTTTTGATTAACTTTTAATACATAATAAAAATAATCATTTATATATATATGTATATGTATATATTTATAATTGTATAAACAAAACAAATCGTAATTGATTAATGCAATTGCGCAGTTCATTTAAAAAAAAGGAAATCACAAAGTGTTGGAAATGATTTTTTAAAAAATACTTTGTATAATAATATGTATGTTCGTTTGTTTTTTTGTTGCTTGTTTTTATATATATATATATACTATATGTATTTATGTAAATCGTATATTGCATGCATTTTCACACCAAGTTTTCAAAAATGGAACAAATGGCAAAGTTTGCTTTTTTTTTTTGCTTTTACACAATAATAATTAAATGTAAATATAAAATATATATATAAAAAATAGTACAAACAGCTTAAAACGCTTGCGACAATTTGGCGCTTAAATAAATTTAATTTAAAAAATAATGAAAAATTAAAAACTGGCCAGCTAACAATTGTTGGGTAGGAGCTGCTGCAGCGTGTAAGTACATTGCTAAGGGGCAGGGGAAGTACTAGTACATAATTTTAATATATTTATAGTTTTTCATATGGTATGTGTTGTGTTGTGTGTCTATCTTGGGATTGTCTGTAAATGCAGCGCACGAGGGCACACAGTTTGACAAGCATTGGAATGTGCAATAGTTTGCGGGTTGGTCCACGCACATGAGCAAAGTTGGCGCTCTGGCGTTATCCAGCAGCTCAGTTTTTACAATTTCAACCAAACCTTGCGTATGTGCAGCACGCTCGGGCACCAGCGCGCTACTCCAATCTACTCTACTTCACTCTACTCCACTCTATTATCAACTAAACAATCTGAAACAAAACCGGGAGCATTTAAGCTAGCTAAAATGGATTTTAACTACACAAAACTCTAATCAACATAAAAGTATACATCAAGCGGGGGAGGGGCGGTAGCCAACAAAAACACAACAATTAGTGTGCTGGATTTTGGGGGCACTCTAGGATGCTCTAGGGTAACACTCAAACTTGCGTCACGCACTGCGCGTATTTGTCCAGTTCGCCACGCAACAGTTTCACACGATCCGTCTCCTCGCGCAGTGCACGCATTAGCTCCTCAATGCTGCGCTGTTGCGTCTGCACTATGCTCTCCAACTTGTCCACACGTCGCTCCAGCTCCAGCACACGTGAGCCATCTCCTGCAGCGTTTTGGCTGCTTAGCGTGGTGGCTTTGGTTTCCTCATTGTTGTAATGATTATTGAGCACTGCTGGCGGCGCTGGACTGGCATTACTGGTTGTAGCCTCTGCCGCTTGGCTGCCGCTGCTTGTGGCACTGCCGCTCTTCACCAGCGTTGATGTGCTACGATTACGCAACGATAAACTGCTGGGCCGGGGCACGCGTGACTCCTCGTCACTGCTGGCTGCTGCCTTGGCGGACATGCTCTTCGACATGATGGCATCGTTTGTATTCACAACAGTCGTGACATTGCTGCTGCTGCTGCTGCTTGACTCCTTCTTGTGACTGCTCTCCACATACATGGACTGTTGCATTATGCTGGAGCTGCTTACAGCAGCGGATTGCACTTTTGTTGTGGTTGTGGCTGAGGCTGCGCTGGTGCTGCTGCTCACGACATTTGTGGTAGCTACATTTTCGCTGGCAAACAGCTTGGAGGTGCGTTCTGCCACACTAACACCACGCGGTTCTACATTGGGTGACGTTTTCTTTTTCACCTGCGATGCCTTCAGCTCCTCCATCCAGGGCGCCTTTTTCTTTTCCCATTCGCGTGGCTTTGGCTTGGCCAGCTGCTCCTCACCCGTTGAGTTATCATCGGAGCTGGCTGCGGCAAGCTTATTGGTATTGCCACCATCTTCACTCAGTTCACTGGCGCTGCTGCCCATGCCGCTGCCATTGACATATACCGAATTATTATTGCTCTCGCCCAGCACATTAATGGCGGCCGAGGGTGGCCTGCGTTTGGGCGCCTTGACACGTCCTTGCCGCACATCTGTTAGTATAGAAGCGCGTTCTACGCGATCAAAATCTGTGTCCTCGCCGGCTATTGTTGCTGCACGACGCATTACCACATTGCCTGTAGCACCTGCATCGGGTAGTTGTCCCGGTGAGAGTTTGCTACTGGCCAAACCATCAGCCGAATCGTGCGACACAGCGCTGGTTAGTTTGCTGTCCGTGTTCTTCTTCTTAAAGCCGGAGAGTAGGTTACCTGCGGAAATGGAACAAAATTAGTAAATGTTGTAAAGTTTATATTTTACGAATTCAAAACAAAACTGGAGAGTGTGTTTCATCGACATGTAACGTAAAGGACTCTTACTTAAACAGCTAAGCTATCAGACATTTTTGTTATTCTTCTACAAAGATTTCCAATGCCGCTAAAATCATACATATCTCTAGTTCTCCACTGCATTGCTAAGTTAAGTCCTATATCATACTTCTACCATATGCATTTTCAAAAAAAAATATGCTTGTCTTCTGATCAGGATTTTCTCTAAACGTTCCTTAAAGACGTAAAGATTCCAACTGTCTGTCAAATCATACTTCACTTCAATTCTCCAATTGCTTAATTAAGCCTTATATCATTTGCTCTCTATGTGATCTTTATTGAAAATTCTGAAAAATATTCTCATATTCCTTAAAGATTAAAACGTCGCCCCCTAAACAATCAAACTTTTCGTTAATTCTCTAGGCTCTCTATTTCCTACGTTTACAAACTTGTTTTCCCTCAATTGATAGAGATCCTAATATGGGACTGCTTTATCTCCGCAAGATAATTTCTTTTCATTTTTTCCCTTCTTTTAACCAAACCCCGTCATCTTGGTTTACGTCTTCAAGCCTATTATACCAATTGTAATCTGGGAGCCTTCATGTAATTTCAATCATTCTAAGCTGTCTTTCGCCCTCAGCATATCTTGTAATCTAAGTTATCATTTCGACTCTGTCCAATTTGAGACAATGAATATATCAATTACTCTTTAAGATCATTACTTTAATTTCAACTTTTTAATCTTTCTTAATGTATTAAACATCTGAAAGAATTGAATGTATATTTTGACTGTTTTGTCTTTCCAATATTAAGATACGATATCTTCTTGTTCTCTTGAAAAACGAACTAATAGAGAGCAAAATATTCTTATGAAAATCTGCATTAATTCAAGATACTTTGCATCCCTCTTTAAGCAAGAATTAATAGAGATCCCGAAAAATAAAGATATATACATTTTCATAAGTTATTTGTTAGTATCCAAGCTCAACGAAGTCTTGTTCAACTCAAAATAGCTAAGGTTTTTGGGCTGTTCTCCTAAGAGCTTCCAGAGAGACTCCTTTAAATCGAACTGACCCCCTACAACTTAAAATTTATCATTATGTGGGTATCAATAGGAGACTCTCACTAAGGTAATATTCGCACCGTTCACAACTCTCCGTAGTTTGGCTACCTATAAGTTCCAGATTTTAGTAGTCAAGTCAAACCCCATAACATCACCTACCACTCATTACATTTTAAGAGCTATCGTCATTTGAATATTCATTGCATTCATGATGTCATAACTAGCGTACGATTGGGCAAATCCCAAAAACTGGCGCGTAGCTGTTTGAGAAGTACATACAAAAGTTTTTGAACCTAACGTGGTAGCTGTCAATCCATAGTTAACCAATGGAATCACTTCCATATAGCAAACCCCACTCAGTTACGTTTTGAATCCCTCTTGCGCTTGGCTCACCTGCCACACTGGACACTCCACCTGTGGGTGTCTTTTTAAGCGGCACACTTGGTTTCTTGCTCAATACTGGTGGCGGCGGCGATTTCGCCTTTTCATCCAAATTATCCAGACTCTTGCGCAGCTCATTCGTTGACATGGCAGTTACTGCAGACGCTGTGCTGCTTGTGGTTGTTGTTATTGTCGTGTTGCTCTGTTTCTTGGTCATTGCATTGGTTAGATCCAAGTTTTTGTTCTCCAAAGATTTACGTTGTGCCGCTACATTACCCGTAGACAAACCCGTCTCACTGAGTATATCGTTGAGCGAATCTCTGGAACCAAAGCTATCCTTGCGACTGGAACCCTGCGTGGAATTGCTGCTACTACCCGACTTTTTAATGTACACCTTGGAGGTGGTCGAAGCGCTGCTGCTGCTGCTCTGCTGCGTCACCGTGCTGGTATTCGTTGTGGTCATGTGGCTTGTATTGCTGCTGATCTTAGCCTGCGCCGTGCGCTGTGACTGCTGTGGCGGCTCGTTGATGGGTGCAACTGCAAGTTGTAGAAAATCAAATTAATGAGATTTTTTGAGGGATTGATAAGGAAAGCTTAAGCACTTGTTGGGCGTGGGTGTGCGTGTGTGTGTGTTCAGCTTGGTTGTTCAGGGCATTCTGCTTTGGGCTTGTAAATTAACATGCAAAAAAAATTGATTTTGGCGACTATTTGGCTGTGTTTATTATTAAAGATGAGCTATAATTATGGCCAAAGGCGTGACTAACTCTCTAAGTGGCAGAACAGCTGAGACAAGCACAAAATCACAAATTTAAGCCATACAAACACAAACAAAAACAATAAACTGGTTTCAAAAGCTTAACTTGTTTTAGTTTATTTATTTATTTTTTTTTTAAATCGAAACTTAGTCTTTCAAATGTCAAAAGACATGCATGAACATTGAAAAGGCGGAGGAGTCTGGTCATCAAACAGTCAACCATAGTGTGAACTAATCTAAACGAAATGAAACAGAAATGTAGGTAAGACTGTGTTGGCAACGAAGTACAGATACTCTTACGTAACTTTTGAAAGTTGCAAATGATGAGCAAGGATTATGTTTTTAATAAATCTTAATGCTTTTGTAGATGTTCCGTATACTTATTACGGGTTAATTTGTTACATTTAAGACAGATATTTACGTGTTGATCTTCAAGAGCAATTTCTTGTTCCTCTTTCAAGCTCACAAAATAATAAAATCAGTTTCGCTAGTGTAATAATCGGTGATGCATTTTTCATGCTTATCATCATCTCCCGAAATTGCAATCATCAAACGCTCATTTCTGAAAATCGCAACCTTTTACTCAAAAAATCACACTGGTTTTCTATTGCATTTTTAAATCCATACAATTATTCCTAGTCAGCTCCCGAAATTACGTCTTATTGCGCCCAAAAATTTATTTTTTCTCAAAATCCCATACTTTTATTCCTAAAAACTCAGTTTTCAGAGTAGCTTTATTGTACTACCTATAACAAACGATGTATTTTTTATGTTTATCATAGTCAGCTCAGGAGCTGATTAAGTTTTCACCCAAAAAATCATTATTTCTAAAAATCGCAACATTTAACTAAAAAAAACCACAATGCTTTTCTAAATCACATTTTTGGCTCCATCTAAAAAATAATTATTTTTAAAGCTTTTAAAAAATAATCACTTCCCGAAATTGCATTTTATTGCGCCCAACAACTATTATTTCTCAAAATCACATTCTTTAATTTTTGGCTCTACCTACAACAAATGATGTATTTTTTTTATGCTATCAGCTGCCGAATTTTCAATTTTAAAAAGGGATTTCTGAAAACATTTTTCTCAAAATTCCACATTGGATTTCTAAATTGCATTTTTTGCTCTATCTAAAAGACAATTATTTATTCTGCTTTTAAAAACTAGTCAGTTCCCAAAATTAAAATTTATTGCTTCCAAAAATTCATTATTTCCCAAAATTCCATTTATTTTTTCCCAAAAACTCGGTTTTCAGAGTAGCATTTATTGCTTCCCCGGCAACAAATGATAATTTTTTATGCTTATTCTGCTTCCGAAATTAAATTATCCAAAAACTCATTTTCGTAAATGGCAACGTTTTCGTTTAAAAATTTTCTTCTCTATCTAAAAGACAATTATTTGTGATGCTTCAGTTCCCGAAATTACTCACAAAATGTCATTCTATTATTCCCAAAATCTCATTAGTTTTTAGAATCGAATTTTTTACTTTACCTACAACAGTGGTCAAAAAATAGGAGCTTCACCCCCGAATTTATGATTTTCGTCATATTGAGCCATAATCTGAAAATTGATACCCTAAAGGTTATGCATGCATATATCTCTAATACTAGCTATTCGAAGAGCATCGGGACCTACAGTTTATTGCCAAATCCGAACGGCCGTGAGTTCAATTTATTATAAAAGCTTCTGTAAGTTTTTCTAATTAATCGATCGCTTCTTCAATTCTAAGACTTCTTGAGCAGGCCCTCTATGAGCATCGTTCATCAATTCTATACAATTTTCCTGTATTGGTTCAGTAGTGGCTCAATATTACGTATAAATTCTGCCCGCTTTTTTCCCCCTATTGAATATTGAAAATCTTAGCCAATAGCAAAACTAAGAGACTCACTCCCCTTCCAAAAAATAAGCGTATTTCACAGGCAAAACAAACGACAAACGAGCCAAGCATAAATCAGAGCCAATAAATTGTTTAGAAATCCAAAGGCGCGATTGAGTAACAGCAGCAAAAAATGTGTAAAGGTCAGTGGCGAGCATTGATGACTATTCGACGAGCCAGAGACAAAAGCTGACCATGGCCAGCGGAGAGGAGGGCAGCCACGCTCGGATGCGGCTCGGACGTGACAGTGGCACACTTAATAACAAAACAGAGAGCCAGATAAAGTGGCAATAAAAAGAAAAATCACAACAAAAGCGCAAAACTTCGATTTTAAAAGAACCGAGAGCATGGCCCAATCCTTTTGTTGCGCGTCGTTCCCGTGCTGCTTCCATTTGGTGTAAGCTGCGCGAGCGCCCAAGTAAATGAACGTTAATAATTGAAAATTGAAATTACAAAAGAAGAAATTTAACTTTCACTGAAAATGACAGAAAACAACAAAGAAATAATAATAAGAAATGCGCAAAATTTCAAGAGAGCACTTTGGATATTTTTAAGTATTGAGTAATTGAGCGTTGTTTTTTTTATTTTTTTGTTATTGTTAAAGCTTTTGTTGTTATTATTGTTGTAGTTATTGTCATGAATCTACCTCGATTAGAGGCGCCTGCGCAAAAGCGTTAGCAGCAACAGCAGCAGCAGCTATAAATGCGCGCTGACAGCTGCGCTGATGGCATTCATGCTAGGTTTACACTGCACAAAAAAAAGGGTAAAATTTGCGATTTTTACGTTCGAAAATTTTATAATAATAAAAAAAAAGTGATCAGCAGTCTGGCGCGGATGAATTTGAAAACCATCTAATACTTCTGAACAAATCAATCAATTAAATGTATTAGTCAATACAAAAGGTAGTGGGCCTCGGTAGAGTAGTGGCATCGTACTCGCCTCTAAATCGAAAGGTTGGTGCATTTGTCTATCAGTGGCTTAGCTAGTAAGAGGCGATATACCTAGGAAAATCTCTATCAATTAAAGACATAACCTTCATATTTGGCTTTAAACTGTAGGTCCCTGTTCTCTTCAAACAGCTATTATTAGAGATATCTGCATGCTACTCCTCTGGAACCATGACCATAATCAAGGGGAATAAACTTAATAATGATTTCTTTAGAAATAAGCAAATTTGTGATAGTTATTTTTTGCGGATTTTCCCATGGACACCATAACAAGCCGCCAACCAATTTTGACACAATTCTTAGAGTTTTTAAAAACTTTTCAGTGCCGTATGAGCCCACCATATAAACCAAATTACAACAAATTTTGCACAAATCGCATTTTTTTTTAGCTTTCTGATAAAGTTAACTGATTTTGATTAAATGCAGCACAGTTCTTTCATATGCTAAAATATTTTATTAACGGATAAACTAGATTATGATAACTCGAAAATCAAACGAAATACAACGAATTTGTTGCAAAAATTTTCTGTTTTTTGCGGATTTACATTAACACCTATACCATATGATTCACCTATTTTGACACAATTCTTAGATTGTGAAATTCTAAAAAATGTTCAATACCGAAGCCACTATATCTGAATAAACATCAAATTATAACAAACTTTACGCCTCACGCATTTTTTTTTTACAGATTTGTTCCTTGGGAGCTAACTTATATAGTTAACCGATTTTGATTAAATGCAACAAAGTCTTTTCATATGCTAAAAAAAACTGTTCTTAACTAAACTGGGCTAGGAGAACTTGAAAATTCAACGAAATTGTTGCAAAAATAATTTTTGCATTATTACCTATATGCTATGGTCAACCGATTTTGAACCCATATGACATAGTGCTTGAAAACAGCAAAAACTATTTATTGGTTGTCGAATTTGGTTTTAAATCTTTATACAGAACTACTTTTTGATTTATTGAGATGCTGCTAAACATCCCTAGGACAGCTACATCATTATCACCCATATCAAAGAAAAACAAAATAAACTTGAAACTTTTTTTTTGGAAAATCGGTTTACTCAAGCTTTTACCATCTTTGAGATCTAGGCGTTCAAACAGATTATTTCTCTATTTCAGGTATGAACTGAATCTAGCGCAAAAGCAACAGCGTGCCCATGTCAAAGCGATGATAAGAGCATAATACATGCCAAGAGAAGTTATTATCACAACCCTAACCCTAAGCGTTAATTCGGACGACTCGATGTACGAACGAATATAAGTATATGTATATCTAGACAAGCTGTTGATATATTAGGCAACTTTATGGAGCATCCAACATTTTCATCTAAACATTCCCGTATGGCACAAGGGGGATATGAAGATATTGCTATCCGCTTTGTGCCATACGGTACAGCGATTAAAAAAGTCATCAGATAGACAATTTCTAGCTGAACTTTTTTTTTGGCAGATAGCCATTCAGTATTACCAATTTCGCGTTGAAGTTTTAAATAAACCTAACAAGATCTCTCATCTCTTCAATCGAGTCAATCAATTTTTGTTTGAAGTTGTGTCATTTAAAGAGTTGTTGCATTTATTAAAAGTAAGCTTCCTTAAATACAAAACTAAAACATAAGCTTTGTTATTTATGTTAAAGATTTTTGGGCCACAATTCAAGCTTTATGCGATGTAAACTTAAATATGCAAATGAAACAGACTCTGTAATATTGCAAAGCTACAAATATTAGTATTTTCAAATACACAAATTTCGCAAAATGATTTATGTGAAGGAAAACACTTAGAAGCAAACAAAACGATATATAAAAGAAATGGAATTTTTCATGAATTAGATGATAGACAGTCTTACTGGATGCGCTACAGCGTTTGTTTAAAATGGCATGTGATACTGCAGAAGGCAGTCAAGACAATATTATAAAATAAATCTAAGATTTGACTAGATCGTATCCAAAGTAACATTTACAAACAGCAACCAACAACTGAAAACAATTTTAACTTTGCCAATCTTCGTACACACTTTCAGTGTCCAGTGCAAACATAGCATAAGGCAATACTATATAACGAAAGACTTAGGCAACAAACTTGACTGTCAGCTTTGCTTTAATGATGACGACTTTGGTGCTTAATTTTCGCGTCGCAGTTAACAGTCAATGTTATTACAATTCATTTGCACAAAACTTTATAATAGAGTCCCCGGGTTTAGACACCCGGACGAGCATGCGCAAGCGTTGGCCGTAATTATGCCATGACTGCCTCATGCAGCATGCAGCATGCAACATTAACAATAAACACGCACACTCTTCATATACATTTTGTATGCAACAAGTTGACGACAAGGCGCACTGGCCGTTGCGGCTAAGAAAGAAAGTTCAGAACGAGAGCAATAAATAAAATTGTAAGGTAACACGCACCGCTAGCCCTCAAGAGGCGTGGTTCACAAAAAATGTAAAACAAAAAAAAAAAAAACGGAAAGTAAACGAAAGAAGTTGTAGAAAATACCAACCAAAACAACGCGAACGCGGACCAAAATATTTCAATAACTAAAATGGTCAAGAAATCAAAGCGTACTGAGGCAAAAAGGTAAACAAAACTGCTGCCAAAGGTCCAAAATGGGCAGCGCGCCAGCGAGCAAGAGAGCGCAACGTGGAGAACAAATTGCGAGAGAGACAGAGAGAATATGCTAAAGTTGGAGAGCATAAAAACTAAAACTTTGTTGATAAAACTAAAACAAAAGGGGCAAATGTAAACAAGTGCCCACTCGCTCGCTCACTCAGTCACCTTTGCCTTTGATAATCGACGCTAATGTGCACAATGCTCATTATGATGATCAGCATAATAGCGCTGATGATGACTACGATGATGATGATGATGAAGTTGTTGGTGGGCTTTATTATATCGAAGAGCGGCATGTTGCGCATGCAAAGAGCGCATACACAAAGGGAGCATTGGAATTTTTATGCTGTAGTGAATTGCAAATACTCTACAAACTTATTTACAATTTCCTACGAATAATTGATTATGCTTAAGTTATATGCTTCGCAAACTAATACGAAACTTTGGCTTACTTTTAACCAGTGTGCATTTAAATTTGTTGTAAAATTATTAGTTTTCTAAAATGGCACAAAACATGTATTTCAAACAGTGCACGAAAACAAACTAAACTTTTCGCAAACGATTTCTCAAAAGCTAAATAAAAAAATTTAAGCTTATTAAAGCTTAAAAATGAATATCCCAAAGGTGTGCGTTTTAAAGGCAGTTGCGTTAGATATGCCTGATATTTCATGACATTCTCATTTATTCTCAGTACTTTCATAGTCTTCATTGTAAAACAAAAAAAAAAAAAAAACAAATAAATAAGAAATTTAAGATATAACTTTAATCATGCTGCATATTAATTTATATATGTTGAAATAAAAAAATAAACTAAAAAATGTTGTATTTAATTTTATTAATGGTACCCTCAAAATTTACAAATCTTTTTCTATTTAAGAGGATACAATGGTAATTTAAATTGTTTTCAAAATTTTCAATTTTATAAAATCTTCCATAAAACCTTCTTCTTCATTAGTATCATAAGAAAGTTAAAAAATTCTTTGCTTCAAAGGCTTAGCATGAGAAATCTGTATTAATTGCTGATTAAAAATGAAAGGGAACTCAAGTTTATTAATATAGCCGAAACCAGTTCGCAATAATAAATATTTTGTTTTTTAAAGCAAAAAACCGCAAACTAAAGATTAAATTCAAGGACTAGGCTAATCATAATAAACTTACAGATCTTTTAATTCCGAAGTATCAAAAAGTATTGTGAATTATTGTAAATTAAAGAGCTGCTACAAAAAATATTTAATTTGGCTATGGCTGTCATCGCTTCAAATCTGTCCTTAATTATGATTTACTTAGGGAAGTAGCATATATTTTGAATATATAAGAGTGCTAGGTAAATGTACCAGTGCTATCGCTGGATATCGAACCAGGGACCTTCGGCTTTAGAAATGAGCACGCTGCGGTAACTCTTTCAACGGGCACATATGCAGCATTATTAGAAATTTATTTTAGGGACTATGCTAGTCAATCAGCACTTATGGAAGATTCGAAAAATTATTGCATATTATTCTCGTTGATTAACGCACTGATACAGTAAGAAAATAGCTGTTTTCTTGATCACATCGTTAATTTCATTTTTAAGAATACCTGATTTTCGGGAATTTAGTATTTAGGAAGGAACGTCGTTATATCTCTCCCCTCCACTTAATAACATATCATTTAAAGACTTTAAAACATTTTATGCCGTTTTCCCTTAATTAAAAATTTTTTTTTATATATATAAAATCATGAAATAAAACCTTAACGAGGAAAAAGGAGATGCAACGAAATTCTCTAGCTTTCTATAAATGATGGTATTTTCTTTTACGTGCTAGCATCTTACGTTTCTACTAATTGAAGATGATTATAAGTAGAAATATTTTGGATAAATATAAAAAAGCTTTTTCAATTTTAACCAAATAATATGTGATTAAGTATTGTTTAAAAAAATACAATATATGTATTACTGTAAAAATATATTTCATACAGATGCTGATCAATTCATTTATCTTTCTGCACACTGTAACAAACTACTTCAGAAAACGCACAATACTCTGCACTCAAGAAAGTGTATATAAAAGCAAAATGAAAACACAATATGAAAAACCAGTTATAGCAACTGTTGTTTACTTTAATGGTTCATGCTTTGTTGTTGCTGCGATTCCTAGAGATATTTTGTTGTAATGCCTTCGTGTCGAGGGAGGCCACAACGCTGTTGTTGTCGTTATTGTTGTAACACTATTATTGTGGTTGTTGTTGCATAAATATGTGCAAAAAATAGAAAATAAAACTAAAAACAAAAACAATGACATTTTACAAAAAACCGCAAAGTATGCTACACTAATGTGCACATGCAAATGAAGTCTCAAGCTTTTGCTGGCGTTTAAAATCGCGCCTAAAACGCACAAAAACCGCAACAACTACTTAACAAGTTTAACGTGCTAAAAAACAACAGTAATAATAATAAATAAGTAAAAGCCACAAAATAAAATGCAATAAATGCATAGCTAAAGCAATAGTGCTGAACAAGAGAACAGGCAGAGGATAAGAAGTGTTTGGGGACGGACGAAAACGGCGGCAAGAGCAGCATCAAAGAAAATTTATCAAAAAAAAAAAAAAAACTAAGACCTCAAAGCCTATAAAAATGACTTAAGGCGTTGGCCGCTAAAATGAAAGCCAAATAAATCTAAGTAAAAAGCAAATGGCAAATAAATCATGAATATTATGAACATGGGGCCAGTCAAGCCAATTTGATCAGCACACCCTCTTGCTCACAAGCGATTTTCACACACAGAGAGAAAAATTCCATACAGAATACAAGGTTTGGGGTTCAATTTGTCAAAAATGTTAACAATTCGCAAAGATTTTGGGCAGAATTACATTTTGATAAATTAAAAGAAAAGTTTTAAATAAGTTTGCGTATGTTGATATTGAGCTATTTCAAGGCGTAGGGTTGCCGTGACCTTCAGGCCTACAATTTTGAAAAAAAAAAAAAAAAAACTTACGTTTTGCGTTTAATTTCTCGTTTTTACTCTCTTCTTTCATATTGTTCATATTTATACCTAAGTCAGTTAGAGAAAATGAGAGCTTCTTTCAGCTAAGTCGCTATCTATTTGGAAACTTGTTGTTTCCAAGTTATTTTGAAGTCCAATTTTTATCTAAACAAGAATTTTTTCTTAGGAATCCGTATTGAGCGCTTTTAAACTTTTAAAGGGTTACAAGTCTACAGATCATAATGTCACTCTCCTGTTGAGAATCTTTTGGTTGCTGAAAGATTTTTCCTCCTTACTCTATCGCTCTAAGTCGTTATCCATTTGGAAATTTTTTAGTTGTTCCGAGTTTGGAATAGAAATTTTCATTAAAAAAAATTTATTCAGATTAAGCCGTATTAAGCGATTTAAATCTGCAGGCTTATAGGTCTACAAATCATAATGTCGCTAACCTGTTGGGAATGGGACAACCGAGAATAATTCTAAAGTCTTTGAGATGCTTAACAGGCATGGTTTACCGGTATATACCTATTTGATTGGGTAAACAGGCAAAGGGATAGGCTAGTTCGAGTGATTACCTATTTTATTGGCAAAGAGGCAATGGGGCACTCGAACTAGTCCATACTTGAAGATCGAGCCAATTATGTATAGCGAAGACCTCAAGGGTTTTCTCTGGCCTTATTGCCAAGCAAATAGCTGAACACTCGAACTGGTCTATATCGGTAGATCACGCCAATTATGCATAGCGAAGACCTCACGGTGTTTCTGGGATGCTCCATCATCGATAATGGCTACAAATTCTTATTTCCCAGTCTCATTTTGTGTTCAGTTTTATAAGCACTCTTCTTGCTTTTAGTAATCATTTCAGTTTCTTATTTGCAGAATTATCTAATAGGTCCAATTCAAAAAAGCTGATCTTTAAACTTATTGTTGAACCTATTAAACTCGACCACCTTTAGATCAAATAAAAATCTTTAAAAACATAACATTTTTAGAACTAAATTTGTGAATTAGTTTGTAATGCAAAATCAACTCCGTATTTCGTATTTTAGACAATAGCGACGCTTAAGTGCAGCTCTCAGGAATACCCTAACAGTACGTACTAGCAGACCCTTGGACGAACATCTTAGTCATACAAGCAGTCGATCATGACCGACTTTTGGCGTACAAGATTTTTTTCTCTCTGTGCATGCAATTTCATATCAAAAACGCGGTTTTAGGCGCACTTAAATGCCAACTAACTAAACAAAAACAAAAATAATAATAAAAAGACCACAACAACCATATAAAGAGAAAGGAAAATGAAAACTGGCCAAAATGAAAAGAAAAACGTCAAGATTGCTGCCGCTGCTGCTGCTGCTGTTGCTTTTGCCGCCAACTCCGCCTCTCACTCTCGTCTCTCTCGGACCATGGTATGTGTGTGTGTTTTTATTTTCGCCGAAGCCGAGGACGGAGTAGTCTGCCTACTGGAAAAACTCGTTTACATACAAATCGTGGTGATAAAGCTGGCCATACGGGCGCCCAAGAACTCGAATGAGCCGCCGCTGCTGCGCTGAGCACCCCAAGCACCGATACGAGCGGAGCCAGTGCTGGACGACCCCGAGCTGGACCCAGCAGCTGCTCCAACAATGCTGCGCCGTTTGCTGGGAATTGGACGCGGCGAACGAGCCGCTGTAGACCAAAACAGTTGTCGTTGCAATTGCAGTGTATTTGTTGTGCGTTGTGTGTGTGTGTGTGTGCGTGTGTGTGTGTTGTAGTGTATTTGTATTGAATATATTTTTATTGCAGACGAATAATTTTTGTTGTAGAAGTTGTAGAGGAAGAAAAAGTTTAGAGGAAAATTACACAAAGACGACCACAACATATAAAGTCCATACATAGTATAAGTAAGAGAAGAAATAGCGATAAAGTGAAAAGTCAACAAAATGCCAATAAAAGTTGTCAAAGAAATGCAAGTAATAGTAATAATAATAATAATAAAAATAAGTAAACACAAATTTAAACAACAAAATGTGTGTTGAGTAGTGCTCATTTTCGTGGTATGTGTGAGTGTGCATATGGATGGTATGAGAGAGTAAGAGAGCTGCTCATGGGATATACACAGGGCAACAAAATAAAATAACCGAAATCGATGGAAAACAGTGAAAAATGGTCAAATTTTATAGCAGAATAGACTTGGTGTTCCCCTAGGGATAGGCAACTACGTAGTGAGTTTGCTGTAAGATTTCCTATAAAGTTAAGCACAATAAATAGCCTAGAACTATTGGTACTTAAGAGCATGGGGATACGATTCTTAAGTGCATTGCTGGGAATGGGTCATGAAGTAATGTTTACATAAAAATAGCAAACAACAACAGCAAGCATTGTGAGTGGCGTATTAGATTATTGTAGTATTAGATTTCCCATATGTTGTTATTGACTTTAGACACCAAATATCAAAAAATTTGGCATGTTTTCTATTCGTTTTCTAATTTGTTGTTTCGTCTTTTACAAACATTTGGAAAATAAAAAATAGTCATAAAGTTACTCGGATTGGCTTTCGATGTAGTCTATGCTGCGCGTCAGATGACAATAAAAAAGTAAGTCCACCAGAGGGCGCCAGCCTAAAACAAACTGTTATGAAACTGGTAATTCTTGTGCGAAGATAAAAGTTGTGGATAAGCTAGTTTTTGCAATTCACCTAAAATACATCGAGTCTGAAGCAAAACCACAATAATGGAGTCTATTTGCCCTTAGCATCCTAATTTTTGCTATCCAGCTAAATAATACCAAGTCCAAAGCATAAGAAAAAAATAATAATTAAGGCATCTCTATGGGTAGTAGATGTTTTCAAACATACTTTTTCGCCTTTTCTTCAAGTAGAATATTTCAAAACAAATTCAGTCAGTATGAAAAACTATTTATGGAGATGTATAACTTCAAATGGATCCATAGCTAATGTTAATACAAATTAAATAAAGTCATATCTGCGGAGTGCGTGATGGCCATAACTTGGAAACGGTATACCAATATGTTAAACTTTTTATATATTCTTATTATTTTTAAGTTAATACGTATAATCAAGAATAGTGAGTGAAATTTTGGGATTAAAAATAATCATCACAACTTTTATTTTTTTATAATATGTAATTTCTTCGTCTACTCTCAGCATTATGCGTTCAACTATATGCCCAATTTTTTTTTTTTTTCTAAACAATCGACTTTTTACGGTAAACTAGAAGAAAACTAAAGTTGCGTATGATAAATACAATACGGTCTATGGTCATCGCTTCAAAGGCTGAGCATAAAGATAACTCTATTAATAGCTGTTCGAAGACAACAGGGACCTACAGTTTATAGCCGAATCCGAACTGCGAACTCCTTTAGTTAATAGATATCTTCCTAGGTAAAAGTACGTCTTTTAGTTAATTGCTAGCCTATCGACCTTTCGGTTTAGAGATGAGTACGCTACCAACATTTGGTGCAACGTTAGAGGCTTTAGCGAAAGAGGTTAAGTGCAATCTGAAGTGTTTACCACAAAACCGCAAATAATTCTTTAAAATAAATCACCCTGCACATATTTGAAAAGCTAAAAAAAACCCGAGCCAATCTTAATTGCATATTTCCTGCACCACATAAGAAAGATTTAATTACTTATTGCGCTGATTTTTCTTTACAAAATGAAACACAATTATTATCGGGGTTTTCTTTAAAAAAAACTTCAAGTGTTTTAAAAACGTGAGAAACATGATTCTGATCTGAAGCGCAAACTGATATTTCCGGGGCCAATATAAGCTGCAACAAAGAACGTAATTGTTGTTTGGGCTTATCGCAGATATAATTATTTTTTTAACTTGCATAACAAACAAATCCAAGTAACAATCCAATAGCTAATTGCCCAACTGGGCAATAAATGCTAGAATACCATCCAAAAAACACAGATTTACACATTATAGAGCGATAACGATAAAAAGTTAGCTGTGATTGAGCTGCGAATTAGTCCAAAGATAGGCCAAATCTTGTATGGAACATTTCTTTGCCTGAGTAGGAAGTGCAGTAGCAAGAGAGCAACTGAACGTGAGAGCGACATTCAACTAAATGCGTGTGAAGGCATTAATACATGTGTGTGTGCTTTCTACACTATGGCAGAATTGTGTGCCCTCAGCATGCGCATAACGTGAATAGAGAGTCGTCTGCCCATGACTAAAGTAGAAAAGGAAACTCCTTATTAATATCAAATTCTCACAAAGACTTGAAGAGAGAGCCACAGATATCGAACTACAATTTTTTTTTAATATCTCCGATCCTTCAATAGATCAAATGTAAGATTTCATTGGCTTATGTCAAGTTGTTTGGCTGATGGCTCGCTGTTAAGCGCTTCCACTACAACGAAGAAATCATTATCGAAACTGACGCTTATTTTAAGGAACTTTCCGCCGACTACTACAGGAATAATTGAGAATCGTTATAATCGCTGTATCGAGCAAAAAGGAGATTATGTTGAATCAATCCGCCTTATATATCCATCGAATACAAACACCGCTGCTCAGTCATGGCTATTCCAGTTAGATCCACGTTCTCTTCAGAGAGCCTTAAATAAAGATACCCATGGTTCAACTTCGGTTGATAATTTGAGTACCACTAAAGCAAGAAAATTTGATATTGTTCTATTTAAAAAGAAATACACTTCCTGGGAGGATGAACCTCCAAATAAGGAAGAAAAAATAAACATGTATAGGTCATGCTCTCAGTAGGAACCCAAGCAGTATTGTCAGGATACCACTGGACTGAAATCCCCAAGGCAGCAGACGGATCGGATGACCTGGAGGCGACCTGGAACCATACTCCAAAAATTGGCCCAGGCAAAATAGACGGCGCAAAACAGATTTTGATGGCAGGCTCTAGTAGAGACCCTAAGTTTCCAATCGAAATAATAAGGGGGGGGGAAGAGGATATCACGTATATACTAAGGGTAACTCTAATTCTGCTGACAGATTTTAGGTAGACTTTTTCAACTAGGAATTGGATGTTGATCAGAAGTTTTAGTTTTTTTTTTTTTGCAAATTGAAGTCGCATCTAAATTAATTTTACTTTAGGTCGTCCTGACAACCCATTATTGAGTTACAGCCGACCTTCTAACTCACGCAAGGCGTACCTACATAGCGTGCGCCTGCTCCTGCTTTGAACTGCACTCATTCGGAAAATAAAGAAGAAAAATTCTATCACGCATCCCACAGTGAAGCAACTTGCTTTCAGCTGTCACCCAGATTCACAAGATTCACAGGTATAAGTGTCACACTTTCTCATTATTAAAGCTGAAGAATCCATTAGTGCAATAGAATCAACGAATTTGTGAATAACATTTATGAGTTCCAAATAAGAAAACATATCGTTTATCAACGTGATTCCAAGGCCAAAGACTTAAATTAGTTCCTAAGCCACATTTCTTACAACTCACAATATACGCAGTGCGCATAGAATTCACTTGCGTAGTGTCAACTGGGGTTAATCTCTAATGACTCAATACAACTAATTTGTTTATGCGTAGACGCACGACAACAGTCCCCCCACCTTCACCACATGGGGCTATGGCTACTCCACTCCATGTCAACTCACTCGGACTGGTCTGTCTGCAGGTCTGTCAATTAATTCAATTAGTCAACAAACGTTTATTGACTTTTTATGCGAGGAGCCTCCCTGGCAAAACAAACTCACAAAAGTTGCACATCAAGTCGTTTCACTTGGAACCTGAATCTCTTGATGCTATTCCATGGAGAATTGTTGTTCAATTAATGTTTTTTTTTTTTCGCAATGATAACAGTCGAGCTTGATGAGCTATGAGGCATGTATTGCTGACAAACTAAACGTTGCTGAGGATGTGAATTTGTTTGTACGTTTGATAACGATGTCGATGATAATGATGATGTTGATGATGACATCGACACAAGAAAGCAAAACTGAACTTATTGGTTTTTTTTTTGTTTGTCTTGATATACAGCTAAACACTTACCTTCCGCGGGCGTCAGCATCTTGACAAAGTTATCGGGAAATACGCCCACTTTGCCGCGCAGCTCGCCCTTCCACCAGCCCTTATCCGGCAAATCTGTGCTGATCACGGCTATGACATCGTTCAGCTTCAGCTCTAGCTCATCATCGTTTTGTGGTGCATACGGGAATTCCACGCGACAAAACTCACGGTGTGGCTTAGGTGGCAATTGTGGCACGGGCACAGCGGCATCAATATCGTTGAGCACTGCCGTGCTGCTGCCCGTGTTGTGCTCCGTGCTGGAAGCCGTGACTTTAGCTTTCGTTTGCTTCGTTGTGTTGCTGCCGCCTGTGTTTGTGGCAGCTGCTGTTGTAGTTGGGGCTGCTGCCGCTGCTGCTGCTGTTGCTGCCGCCGCCTTGGCTGCTGTTGCTGCTCCAATAGGTGTTAATCGCTTGGAAGCCAACACTGGCGATGGTTCTATTAATTGCACAAAGTTTGAGGGAAAAACGCCAACTTTCGTCCGTAAGCGTCCACGCCACCAGCCTTCTTCAACCTAAATGCGTTGGCAAGCCGAGAGAGAATGAAAACCGACAGTTAGTCGCATACAGCAGAGAAGCAGCAGAATTGGGCATGTGCTGAGAATCTCTCAATGGCTTTGTTCGGGGCAACGCTGCAAATTGTGCGCAATACAATTTTAATGTTTACAGTGAGTGAAATGTTTGTAATATAGGAACACTTTTTTCCCATATTATACGCAGAACTTTGTAGAAATCTTTAAAAACCAAAGCGAACCAACTTTGAGAACCTCTTTATAATCTGTAATTTTACCCCACATCCCACCCAGTTACTGCTGAGTAACGCATTACGCACAAACTACGTTTTCCATTGCAAGAGACTTCCAGCACAATACCAAATATAAATTTTCAGTTTTAGTTGTAGTTTTTGTTTGGGTTATTGTTGATGGCGCCAACAACCATTGGCTTTGCCATTGGACGTTATATATTTGTTGTTGTTTTTAGCGTCGCAAAATTATTGGCAAAGAGGTTAAATGGGGGGGGAGCTTGAGCACATTGGCGCTCACATTCACCCTGAGCTTCATACATACCTCCCCTAGGAATTCAATGACATCACCCATGGTCAGCGTCAGCTCGTCGTCGTTGACTTGTGTATAACTATAGATGACTTTGCAGCGCCGATTTGACGTCGCCGATTTCTCCCTAAAAGAGAGCAAGAGTGAAAAAGAGAATATATTAGTTGCTGGGCATGTAAAACTATACGAAAATTGCGTCACAAACAGCTGATGGGTACAACAAAAAGAACAAACAATATGAAGCGTAACTTGGCGTCTGGTTTTTGCGTAACAACTCTTGGGAGTGATGAAAGCATCCCCCAAGGAGTAATCTAGTGGCCTTCACCTTGTGTTGCTGCTGGCTGCGAAGTCCCTTTTGGCAAAAAGTGCACAATGGGAATAATAAGTAAAATAAAGTTGACAATGTTATTAGATTTATTTGGAGAAGACCGAATTTTAGCGAATTTAAAAGACTTCGTCAAAAGCGGATTCAGAACTGCCAACTCAGAAACATTTGATGCTGCGGCGTCATACCAATAATTAATTTTATATATTCCCCTGGACTTGACATTACTTCAAAGGCGGAGCATGCATATAACTCTAGCTGTTCAAAGTAATCAGGGACCTACTACACGTCAAAGCCGAAGAGTAATCCGAGTAACACCCCCAAACCAATTACATTAGATGTGACTGAAAAAATTCAAAATCTGCAGAATATCGAAAATCTATCAAATAGAATAAACTTCGAGTGCATGCAATTTATACTTAAGATAGCACATGCATCCTAAACTCCTGATAGTATTGCAGTTAGTAGAATAATAGAATAATTGTTGTCTTGAGCACAAGAGACCTACACATTTTTCATATTTTTTTTCGCCCAAAGCATTTTGTTTTAACTGCTGAAGCACGCAGTACATGCTTACAATTTAAATGCCTCTTTAAGACTCTCTATTACCAATGCTTCCATACCCTAATTAATGTTAACAAGTTGGAATTCTTTGAAAGTAACTAAGTAGGAATCCACCAAATCATTGCTAAACAAGCTTTCCTTCAATACTGAGATCATTGCTATTCGAAGTTTTGTATTAGAATACTGTTGTCTAAACTCTCTGATTAAGCAAAATGGATGTGCTATTGGGAAAAATATTATATCGTAAATTCGGGGATTAGGGACTAAAAGCACTATTACTAATGCATGTGCGAACTCGCGATTGATCTTGGCAAGCTGTTGGGTGGTAAATATCAAAACTAAAAAACTTTTACATCAGATTTCGCAACTCTGTAGGTGTCTGGACTTCACAGAATCTACGAAAGTTATCTTAACGCTCTAAAGGCAGATCATCGAGATAACTCCATTAATAGCTATTCAAAGCGAACGTTCAGAGGCGAATCTAAACAGTGGCGTCTTTTGATTTCATTACTTGGGATTTATCTAGGCAAATAACGTATGCCTTCCACCGACTTTTGCTTTTCATAGACTATAACGCACGCTGGCACTACGCTACAAAAGGCTACTTAAAGTCCACGTAATACTGTCTGTCAACCCATATATCTAACTTTGTGCGGGCTTCGACGCAATACCGTCTCGCCGTCGACGAGGTTCTACCTTAAGTATTGTTTATTTCCCAAAGCTCGTTTTTGCTACAAAGCAGCGGATATCCTTAAATACAACTCAATTCAGCAAGAAATCATAACCATACTTCTGCAAACCACTCCCTACTCACCTCAACTGCACGTTTTCATCACTGTGATTGCCATTGGTATTACTACCCGGCTCCAGCAGACGCACAAAGTTATCCGGAAACATGCCTGTTCTACCGCTGCTCTTTAACGTGCCCTGCCACCAGCCTCCAGGTATTTGCTTAATGCGCTGTATAATGGCACCTTTTTGTAGATCCAGCTCATCAGACTCCTTGGCCGTATACTCATACTCAACTATGGCGCAAACTGTAAGAAACAAGAAGACATTTAGAAGGATGTTACGGGTAAAAACAGCTCTAAGCTAAGTACAATAAATTCTTAATAAGTGAATACACTTTTTGGGATTTCTGAAACTCCAACTAGGGAGCACCCCTTGGACGACCAGTTAAAAGTTACATTTTCTGAAAATTATACATTCCACACGCAGTCTGATTATTTGGTCACTTACGACGTCCACTTGGATACGTAAAAGGCGCATATAGGGCAAACGTCAAGTACAAATATTTACAATTGGCTCACATTACGCAATGGATCGTTGATTCCATCCATTGACTTGGTACGTGGTTCGGCTGCCCTCAGCACGTTAAACGTGACAGTTTCCCATTGTTTGTTTAAAATGCTTAACAAGTAAAAGTTAAATACGACAATACGTTACGAATAAGGTACAAAGATGATAGTGAGAAATGAAAATAGAAATAGATAATGGAGCTGCACACACACACACCAACAAGATCACGACTCTTCTATTGAGAAATGGTTTACGTAATGCTACATATGTATGTAATTTATGATTGTACATCATAAGAATGCCTAATTGGTTGGTATCCGGAGTAACTGGATACATTATAAATCTTTGATTACTGCGCTCTATGACTTTGTTTTTCTTATGGGCTTGTGGTACTTTTGAAAGCCCAAGAAGTGACGCAAAAAGTTTAATTCTTTTCTTTTCAAATTTTAAAAGATTTTTAAAAATTTAGGCCTTTAAGCTTCGATAACCAATCGCTGAAAGTTATTTGAAAAATAAAACGCTCTGGTAACACCTAAAATAGACTTATTGATTGCAGATAAATCATTCATAATAAAATGTTCCCCACAGAATTCTGTAAAATTCTTTTTAACTAATTGCTGCTCATATATTTCCAAGTAATTTGTAATTCCAAAAATCAATAGCAATTTTATTATACATAAACACTTTATACGCTTTAAGTTTGGCGAAACCAAATCCAAAATAAAAAAAATCAATAAATCATCAATATATTTTTAATGTAAGACCTTTTTCGTAACGTCTTACAATCTGATGATTTAATATTTTTAATGAAAATGCATTTATTGTAAAATGAAACATCTGGTAAGACATTTGGTGCCTAAAAGTAATAATTCGAACTTGTAAAAAATGTATGATTCAAATTTCTCGGAATTTAAATATTTTAAGCAATACTGCAGAAGAAATTTAAGCACATTTAAGTTCCAAGTAAGGGATTCTCAAATGAAAATATCTTAGTTATTTTAAAGACTAAGATATAATTGTCTAAGATGAATCTCTAAACACTAAATATGTGGGAGTAGGAATTAAATTACTAGACCTAAAAAAGCAATGTACTGAATTAATGTTTAAATACATAAAAAAAAATATATGCCTATAGCGTATTTGTACATAAGGATATGGGTTCGATAAAAGAAATATGCAATTTGCGGAAATTTGTTAGAAGAAGAAAATACAATAATAAAAAATATATATTACTCTAAAGAACGATTATATTATCTATCTTTCGTTTATCTGTTCACTGGTAGATTCTGCACCGATGATTATAAATTGATGGAAAATTCTCTATAAGCTCTAGAAGGCTCTCCTGCGTCCCCTGATTATATGTATTAAAAAATTTAACTCAATCAATTTAAAATAATAATAATAAAATAATACTTATTTATTTTGTTTTTTAAAATCAGATGAGTCCGTTTATAAAAATAATTAAAGTAAAAATACCTTTAGAGTAGTTTATATAATTTATTTATTTAGAGAAGTTTATATAAGAAACTTTAAAAACTGTCGTGATGGGTTGTTTATACTTTGCCAACCACTTCAATAGACGGAAACAACTTTAGATAAGCCAACGAAAACAAAAAAAAACACAAGCCCAGTGAAGCTAGTTTATTTATAACGCCACGAACAAAGTACAAAGTTTATATTTTCATTTATTTTATGCATTTATAAGACGTATCCTTTTTTAGCTGAAAATAATATTTCCTGCAGTCTTGAGCAGTTGTTCTTTGGAAACAGACTAATTCTACAATGAAAGTAAAAATACCTTCAGAGGGCAATGGGAAACTCTTAATGAGTGAGAGTATAATACAGCAAATTCGCAGTACCTGGAGCTGCAGGGTACAAAGAGTATACTAGACTTGTGCAATGCGGCAAGAAGGAGGCGTGGTAGATCTCAAGTTCTTTATGGCAAAACTATTATCAAACTTTATCATAGGCCATATGTCCGTCTGTCTGAGTGTATAAACACTAGAAGAGCTAGACTTACCAAACTATAACAAGGGATACGCAAAATTACGTTTTTGAAGACGCTATCAATCACCGATCCCTACCAGTAGTATTTCGCGATTTATAGAAAAACTGTTCAACATTTTTATATAAACTTGACTTAGCTATTACCGATTTAACAATATGTCAAAAGTGAGCAAAATCAGGAATGGAATGATTTTATAGGTATATCTTCCCTGTTCCTCCGCAGTAGAGTTTCACGGTGTAACGCCAAACCATTAAACATTTGGACTTGAATTGGTAGAGCTATACAAGGCGCCTATTTGCCTAATTCCATCAAATCGGGCAACCATAGCGAAAGTTCTACTCAAATACGCACAAATTTAATTTATAACATATTAAATAAATTTATTGCCCAAATACGAAGCATAGAGGCAAAGATATCTATAAATAGCTGTACGAAGAAAACAGGAACTTACAGTTTATAGATGGTGTTGTGTTTAATTAATAGAGATTTAGTTCGTTAAATAGCAAAGATTTGCTAGCTATGGTAGTGCTAGGCAAATGCATCAGCGCTGCTGGGTGAAATGGGGCACCCATCTAAGGGTTAATTATTTTAAATCCACTAAGGATCCTACTGATCTATGTGAAGCCCCCCTCCAATGGGGGCCAACCGGCTTAACCCAATTAGTATAAAACAAGTGACCCAGAATCAATAAGTTTAGAAAGATAAAAAATCTACATTAAAGTATTAGCCTTGCGCATCCCCACGCCCCTGTTATCCTAACCACACCACTAAGATATAGGATATTATAACTCGTTCCAAATCTGTCTGTACTGTGGGTAAAATGTTTCGAATTTTAGCAAAATTGGTAGGAATTGAAGAACTTTTAGGTATATCTAATCGATTTATCTGTAGTTTGTTTGACATATGCTTCAAAATTCGTCGAAATCGAAATCTTGCGCCTAAAGAAAGATCAGCAAACGGCAGAAATGTACACTCCAAAAAGAAAGATACAGAGTATCCCAAGTATCGGACAACGTTTCCACTATATTACATTTTGCCTATTTCAAAATTCTGATTTTTTTTTTTGGAATTGTATGAATAATTGCCATCTCCACTTATTTATAGTAACCACCAGCAGTGTAGTGCATCTTTTGATTGTTCACAGCCGGAACCCAAATAGACACAAACTCAAACAGACCAAGCTATACAATATAATATAATAATTTTCCATATGCAAACATTATTGTCTGTTGAGGGGCAAAACAATATGTCATGACGCATATTGACAACAATGCCAAGTGACATTTAAATTTACAACAATGCGGAGACAACAACAACGGTAATAATGCCTATAAGCAAAGCATCTCCAACTGGCCTGCTTGCCTTCGGAGAAACCTCATACACAGTATAGACGAATTTAAATAGAAATAATGTTGGAATGCGCGCTTTGGAACTTATTTGGTTTTGGGGGTTACAACCCCCGCAAAATATATACATTTTTTTCAATGTGCCAGTTATTGTTGTTGCTGTACGATCCATATATATTGTATAAAACATTTAAATTCTCACCTTTTTACAATTCAAACAAATAAGCGCTTAAGCGGGCTTGTGCCGCAAATCTTTCTAGCAATTCGTCAATAAAATCTCAAATATCTATCAATCTAAGCAACATCCCAAAGATTTCCAACGCAATCCCTAAAATGTTTGAGACCAACTTTAGGCCATCAAACAACAAGACTTTTGGTACAACACAAATAGACACCTCCATTGGCTTAGGCCCGGCACAACATTCTACGTACTACAACGAAACCAAAAGAAAAGCTCCATAAACACTCAAAAGTGATGACAATAAAACAAACAAAGACCAAAAATTCTAATACTAGGCAAGTTCAGAGACAACAAAAAACAAAAAAAAATGTCATCGTACACATATATGTTTATGGGTCAATTCTACTAGTTGACATTGTTTTATGGTTGGGTCATATTTTTAACAGAATTACGACTCCACATAAATGACGTGCCAATGTGCATGGGAACACTGGTTTTCTTTCGTAATACAGAGATGTCTCTCTCTCTCCCCGTTTTGAGTTAAGAGCTTATTCTTTATGCTTATTGAATTGAAATTCGTTTTGTGGCGCCCCGCTTAAGTTTTAAGTGCCGCAACAACGTGTTTCGAAATGCTTTTCATTTTAAGCTCATTTAAGTTAACGACTTTTGGTAGATTATTTATGCTCTTCTTTTTTTTTCTTATTTTTCGCACAAACTAAATCAAGTTAAGCAGTTGAAATGAAATTAAGTGAAACCGAAAAGAAAAGTAAGAAGTTGATTGCGTTGGCGACGTATTTTTGGCCACCGCAGTTGAAGTGCTCCATAATGTGGGGTGTTGGATGCGCTATAAGCGTTAGACCGACGATACATAAATAGTTTCACTTTACTTTTGCTGAAAGAATAACAAGTATGGAAATTTGCATACTCTTTCGTAGGCAGTTTTATTTTTGCTTAGGTATTAAGCTGGTCGAGTCGGCTTATGGACATTTCTAGAAAGTCTCTCTCGATTCGAGTAGAAACACTCTTTAAAAATTTGTACCAAACAGATTTGTTCAATTTCTATTTCAGTTAGGGACGTTTGCCCATACTTTTCTTATTTTACCCTCATTCTTGATATAGACGATTGCTTGATTGCCGTTTCCTAATGCTCAAAGGTAAGAAGAAGGATAAAGTACGGCATCAATATTATCACGTTAAAAATACGCCTTATTTTAGTCTATTGACCAGATACTTCGCGTTATCCAACTTTGTGTAACTCCCACACATTACCGTTTCGTCGTGGAAGAAGTCTAACCGCCTTAAGCAGTCTTTGTTCCCTCTACGTTGCTCTACGTGCTGCTGCGGGGAATCGAACCAGCAAATCTTCATCTTCATTTGTAGAGGCAAGTGTACTACGCTGATGACCACAACCCAAATGCAGCTTGCAACAAACTTTATAGAGCGCTTTAGACACTAAGATCGCTCTAATCAGTCAGATAGCCGAATTGATTTTATCATGGATCAATCATCAATCATCCAATCATCATTTATTAATCCAATCTCTTTCGGTTCTAGAGCAAGAAGTACGTTTTTAAATAGGTTTACCGATAATGAATTGCTTGGTAACTGGGTAGCATAGATGAGCAATTGCGAAAGGTATATGCTGTCCATCTTTACGAAATTCTGTTGTAGCTACAATTTCAGTCTATAAAAACTATTCCCATTTCGAAATATTTCGCGACATATACATATATACAAAATAAATATATATAGATTAAATACTCCGAAGCCAACAAAATGCGACTTTTTTGACCGATTTGCAAATTTAGTAAAGTCAACCGATACTAAGAAACACTAATTATTATGCACAGGGAAGTTGTGCATAATAATCTCAAAAACAAATGAAAAATAAATTTTTACCCAATTGAGCTATGAGAGATGACTTAAATATGTATAAACTTATTCGTTCATCAGTAAATTTCTAAGCCCGACTTTCAAATCAAATTTTTTGACAAAATGCTGGCAGCGGCTGCAAGTTTCCTGAAGAACGTCTTGTTCGTAAATGTAACAAATATTTAATTCTAAAATAATTATTTTTTATTCGAACAACGTCAGAATAGAAAAAAATTTCGTAGGTTAAAGTCGAATATGTGATACTCTACGCCAAAAGATTTGGTTAATTTGCTTAAGCACTGCTAAACCAACAAAAAACGCGCTATGAGAACTATAGGATATGGTCAAACGATTTTGATCAAATTCTACACAGTAATTGGAAAAACCAGAATTTTTCTATAATGTCAATTTTGTTATGACAAATTGAAATGTTATGGAATGCGCTCGCACTCGGTAGGCCGATGGTTCTATTCCACCCAGCAGCACGTAGTTTTTAACAAGAGCAACTTAGGGGGAGCAAAGAA
Source organism: Chymomyza procnemis (assembly GCA_035046065.1). Taxonomy (NCBI): domain Eukaryota; kingdom Metazoa; phylum Arthropoda; class Insecta; order Diptera; family Drosophilidae; genus Chymomyza; species Chymomyza procnemis. Next base: position 6,680,602 of record JAWNOJ010000026.1, read on the forward strand.
TACTTAAGGCGGTTAGACTTCTTCCATGATGGGTCGTATGCGTGTCAAGATTGGTAGCACTAGCAGGAAATAGTAGAAACCTACAAAGTAGAGCATCAGGCCTAAATAATTTCTAAAACAAATTAAATTGTGAAAACTTAAATTTCTTACCGATTTGCCGTACGAAAAAAAAACTATAAAATATAGTCAAACTATTTCGCTCAAATTCTAAGCAATGATTGGAAAAACCAAAATTTTGTTGGGATAAATGGAAAACCAGCTATATGATTTATTTACTCAAACGATTTTTAAATTAAATTTTACACAGTACCTGGGAAAAATCTATTGGGCGCTGAATAATAGATAATAAAAATACATTCAATTATTCTTTTAATTTTGTACTGAAATTTTGTGACAAGAATCGTATCAAGCCAGAGGCGAGCTTTTGGATTCGCAAGTAAGTTGGCTAAGTTGGAAAACTGATTTTGAATGCATCGGTATTATATACACTTTGCAGTCATAATTCTTCCCAATAAACAGATCAAGTTTTCCTAATACTGCTGTTCCAAATAAACTTTGAAGTAAAATGCATTCCAGTTCATTACCACTCACTAGGATTCAACTTATAAATTTATTGATTCTGTCCCTTCAAGCCGTTTAGTTGCCAGCCAACACGCGCACAGCTCTTGACTGTTGCAAACTTGTCCACAAACTTGAAATACTCTTCACCCAAGCATCATCAAGCGTTGCACAAGTTGGCAACAAGAGTGAAGAGGAAGCAAGACCAAAACATGACTGTCCATCTGCTCTAAGTGCAGAAGTGGCAAAAGTGCTACAACCAACGCAAACGTCAAAGCTCGTAGACTTTAGTGTCTACTGTGACGGCAGCTATGTTTCGAGGCTTGGGAAAGGGGCACATTGTACGTACGTACGTACCATACGAGTATCCGTCAATTTGTATCTGGGTTAACGCGGCAGTATTCCAGTTACAGCTTAACCCACACTGGAAAAAACGACAGCAAAGCGCAAACAAAGCGACAGCCAAATGAACCTTTAATGTGGTCGCTTATTCATTTCTTTTCTTTTCGTTTTTCTACTCTCTTTGTTTTCAACTTTATCTTTTCTTTACCTTTTTCTTGCACGCAGAGACGCAGAGACTTTAATAACCAAATGTACAACCACAAAAGCTCAAGCCAACTCATAGACAATGGGACAATAAAGAATCCGGGGTAGGGGTACTGTGCTGGGCATACCTTGGCTAAAGGTAAGGCTGGAACGATAAGCTGCGCTAGAATGGTAAGCATGCGTCCGACCTTACACTAGATGTCGAACGGAGGAGGGGCTGTGAAATCGGCTAAATGTTGAGAAATGGTGAAAAGTCGTAGTGCTAAGCGGTGAAAAGCAGCAGCAGCAGCGACGGCAGCAAATCGTGTGAAATTGTGCAAAGCGGAATCGGAAAAGCAAAAGAAAATAAATAGCATTTTTGCATAGAAAAGTGTCGAAATTAGTGGAAATATTGTGTAAACCCAAGTAAAGTTTGAAAGATTTGACGCTAGATGGCGGCTTTTGTGGTGAGGAGTTTCTTGCTGGTTTGTAACTTTTGTGGCACTTCAGTTGGTATTCGATTAAACAGGTTTGCCAATTCGGTACAACCTACTGCTGCTTGAGGTACTTAAACTCATGTCTTGGGAATTCTTTGAGCATTCCCAAGCTTAGCGATTGTACTAGGCATAATTTTTACTAAGGGATACGTTTGGCTGTAAAACTTTGCAATGACTTTCGGTTGTACAATTTGAGGCGTTCTATAACTTTTATGTTTTTCGCAAAGTTACTTTAATGTTAAGAACACTTTTGTCAGGTTTCTTCTAGGAGTTATGTGCAATTGAAAAAAAGTCGTTTGTTATTGACAAACCTTGGGATTTAATAATTAACTTTAGCTCGACTTTTCCGTCAGTCCATCTTAGCTAAGGCGTAGTAATTAGTAGAAAACAGCGATAGGTAATGGCTTAGGAGCTAGCTTCCTGCATAGGAAGTTTTTGAAGCAAAACTAGATGCTATATTAAATATTTAATGGAAAGTTATAAATGTTACTTACTAAAAAATACAATAATCCATACCAAGCGAAGCATAATAACGAAATGAAATATTAATCAATACGATATACTACTGTTGAGCTTGCTCAGAAGTTTTCGATTTAAATTATATCGCCTCAAAAATATACAGACAAAGAGACGAACCATATTCCCAAAAGTTTTACATTAAAATAAAGGCAACTCCGTCAGATTAAAGGAGCAAGCAGGATTTTTACAGTAATGTTCGATGGTTTAAAACGTTTAAAAGAATTCTTCGTGAATTTGCTGACATCGCTCTAAAAGCAAAGCATGGGCATATCTCTACTAATAGCTGTTCGACGAGAACAGGGAAGGACAGTTTACAGCCGAATCCGAACGACGCTGTCTTTAGCGTATTTTTGCTAGTAATAGACTGCTCCTGTGGGAAATCGAGCCTTCTACCTTTAGTTTTGGAGAAGAGTACGCCAACACTAGGCGTAAGTTACAGGTATGGTTCCAATAAAGAGGTCCTAATTGAAATTAAGTAAAGTATAAAAGCCTCAGAACAGCGGACCCATGTAACTAACAAAAAATATATTATTTTGACGCTCCGATAAAACGATAATGATAACACAAAAGTTTAGAAATTTAAACATTATTATTTAAAAACAAAGCTAAATTAGACTTCAAACTCTGCATAAGGGAATGGATATAATAAGAAGATTTTTACTTATAACGCAACCGTCTCTAAAACCTAAGGTAAGTGCTTGAAATCGCGGTTCGGCTTCGGCTAAACACTGTAGATACCTGTCCTCTTTCAATAGCTATTAATAGAGTTATCTCTATGCTTCGCTTTTGAACTGATAAGTCATAGTCAAGGGCAATAATTTTTATTTATTTTTTATTTAAGATAATAATCCCAATTAATAGAGATATCTTCATGCTATGCCTTTGGATGACAGCATAGTCAAGCGCAAAAAAGTTGTATTTATTTTTTTACTTAACTTGAGAGTTCCCCGAAAGGCAAACACAGAATTCGCGCGTGAAGCATACCAAATATTTTTGATAGTCGTTATTGACATATGGAAACATCCGACGCGCAAGAAGAAACCAATTTTATTTGTTTAGTGCAATGCGTTTGTAAACTTCAAAAAAAAAAGAAAATAGCTGAAAGAAGTTCTGCTACTTCATTTACGAGCCCTTATGAAAATTACAATAGTCAGTCAAAAATTTGTCTACACTTTATCCCATTCATAGTAGAAGAAAGGGAAGCATAGTACTTTCTTTAAATCTTAAACTTGTGCAAATGCGGATGCCATAGCAAAATTCTATCCTTAGGTAGCTGGTCCTTAGACACGTTAAGGCTCAAAAGGACTCGTGGACGATAGTTCGCCAAACAAAAGATCCAAAACTATCTTCACGCGTTCTAACTAGCAATGCTCCAAATTATGACTAACAATCAGAGCCTCGGATAGTCCATGAGTTGTATTGTGAAACAACAGGATTAGCGATTATAAAACAATGCAATAATACATTGACTAGTTTTAGAAAATCATTCCAAATTCTAACTGCTTAACAATCAAACCCACAGTTAGTCCACGCTATACTTTAAAGTGAGAAATACGAAAAGTAAGTCTATAAGCAATCTTTTCAGTGCTGATTCCAGCTATTGTTTAGGTCAAGCATTGCGAAACAACAGGATTTTCGATTGCTAAATAATCCAATTATATATTAGTTTCAAATGTTAACAACAATCAAAGCATTGCATAGTTTATTCAACCTTAAGCATGAGATTTGTTGCATTCGAAAAGTCAGTCTATAAGTAATCTTTTAGTTCTGATTCCAAATATTACAGAGCATTCTTGTTGTCCTCTAAAGTTTGGACTTATTACAATAGGCCTCTACAATTGACCTCTATACAAAAGGAATATATTTATTCATAGGAATATTATTATTTTGCTGATTTTCTTGCAAAAAAAACTCGTCTCTACATAAAAATAAACTCTCTTGAGATGTTGATGGGCAATTAAAACGTTTAAGTGCAAATCAGTTGAAAATAATGAAGGAGTTCATTCTCTTATGAGTAGCAGCTGTCAATGTCAAACCGACAGAGGTAATTTGCATACAAAGTCATAAAGCTGAAACAAGTTTAAGAGTTTGGTTCAAGCCCCTGCCATCCATTGGTCGCTGCAGAAGCAGCTGCTGCTCGTGACCTTTTTTGGTAAGTGTGTACCGAGTCGGCTATGGACATGGGCGCACAGGCGGCAAGGTGCGGCGCGCTTTGCAACACTACAACTGACACCTTGTGTAGGTGTGTGTGTGTGAGTTGTGTGTTGGTGAATGCGTTCATTCGTGGGGTCGTCCAACAACTGCATGCTAATTGGTTTAAATATCTGTTTGGCTTTGAAATTTGGTTGGTTTTGGTTCAGTCACTTTGGCTTAGACGCTTTGGTTGTAGTTTTTAGTTTTTACGTTTGGTGCCCTGAACCGTAAATGTTAAATTGCGTGTGTGTCGCAGACGTAGTGTATGTCCGGGTTGCATGCAACTTTGCTGCTTTAGTCAAGTATAGTTGCAACAACTAAACAAACTTGCTGGGTAAATAATTGTTTGCAGGGGGGGTGAGAGAAAGTTATTAAAACTTGCTTGGATTCGACATTTGAGTGACCCGGTTTACTTGTGAACTTTTTATATGCAGCACAGTGTGTCCCAATGGACAAAAGGGCAGACACGACAATGCCAACAGTTTGTAGGTCATAATATGGACAGCAAGCACCCTAACCCAAGCCACACAAGTATTGATTGAAAACTTAGTTAAGAGCTTAATGAATATTTCAAAAGGTAAATTGAACTAAAAACTCAATTTGATTGCAAATGAAAGCAAAACTAATAAACAAAAGCTACAGAAGCGTTTAGTGGCAACAAGGCTTTAAACAAACCACTTAATTGGCTCTAAAGAAGGTCAGCTAATGCAAGGATTATGAAGAATTTGTATAATATTTACTTTTTTAAGTAAAATGCTTCATGTAACTCAATGTCATTATTTCGATAATTTTATGCAGTACTTAGCGGTCTTGAAAAAAATATGTTTTTTTCGCATATCAAAAATTATGTAAAAGCTAACAAAATATCTGTTAGTCCCAAAATCAGTTGAGATAACTTAAAGCCGAAAAAGTACTACTTATCTGTAAATCTTGAGATAATTTAAACAGAATTCAGTTGCTTTTATCTTCACAGCCTTTCTTAAAGAGATGAAGATATATACATCCCAGATTAAGAAGTAATTGTAAATCTTTATTATAAAGTGGGAGACTCTTATTTAAGTTATTCGGCGTAAATTGACTTATTTTTTGCAAAGGGTTGTACATAAAGAATTAAATTATTACCCTTAACTAATTATCGTCTCTCCAATACGCAGCTGACGGATATCTCTATTGAAAGCGCGTCGAAGAGAATACGCACTTTCATCTTAAGCCGTATTCCAACGGCGTTGTCCCTTATTAAAAGAGGTTTATGTATAATCCGCAAAAGTGTTTTAAGAAACCAGAGCCTATATATTGGCCAATGCATAATTATAATCTAATTATGTGTTAAAAAAGAACCAGAGACTATAAGACCTAGTCAGCAGTCTATATCATTTGATGAAGTTTGTCGAATTATGTGTATAAATTATGTCGTTTCATGGAGTTCCAGTCAAAACATCTAAAGCGCCCTCTGTATGCTAAAACATCGTCGCCACAAAACTTGCCTTTTTTGTAACTTGCTTAATATGTTTCTCGAATTTTATAAATATCTATTGAAATTGAACGATCTTTTAGAAATATATTTCGCTCTGCGCCCAATCAAAAAAAAATCCGATTGTATATTTCTTAGTTTTGCAAGATCGGCAATCAACAGAAATGTACTTTTTCAAAAAGAAAGAATCGGGGTATTCTTCTGTAGCGCAGCGCCTCGACGGTATTAAAATTTAATGAAGAAGTTGATTTTCAAGAAATTACTTAACTTCAATGCACTTTATTTTAAATAATTTTATTTTAAAAAAGAAAATTTCTCATAATAATTTTCCAATAGATTAGTATTGTGATACATACTTACTCCCTTAAGATTGGGAAATATCAACTGAAACACACATCAAACATCAAGTGCATATGTTGTGTGGTTTGAAAGAAAAATTGTGCAATACTGCAGCGAAGAGTTGAGGATGACAAATTGTTAATTAAAATCCCATGAATCAGCTTAACAAATTTGATAATTTCAGCTTATTTTTTTATACCATAATTACACACGGATGCATGTAGGTATGAGGCATCGTTGTGACAAGTTTGAAGTCAAAATATGAAAGCGTGCAGCGACAGCGTCATTCCGAGACAACGCAACAGATATGGAAATGATTGTGCAAACATTATCTCCTGCATAAACCAAAAAAAAAATAGACATCCCATGCGACTACCGTTGAAGTAGAGCATCTTATCAAGGTATTGACTGTCCCGATTTGCTCTAGTCATTTACCATGATGCCTAATTGTATCCGTAACGTTTACAAAGACTATATAATATTTACACTTTTGCCGTGTAAATCTTCTATTCAGAAATACATTTTTGTCGTACCAAACAAATATCACAAACTTGGGCTTGATTGTGAAAACATCATCTAGTGCAAAAAGCGACTACTGTGGATGAAGAGGATCTTAACGAAGTATTTGCCGCTGTCTCGATTTGTACTAGTTTTGTATTTCGTACTCCTTTACTATGATGATCAATCATAATATTCGCAGCGTTTGGGAAAAGATTCTATTTATTATTTATGTTTGCCGTCTAATGAGACTTACTCATATTCAAAAATCTTTAATCCCAACTTCGGATATAGCGATACCATTGTTCTGCACCAAACAAATGCCACACATATGGGCACGATTGACATCATCTCCTGCCAAAAGCCACTTCTGTGCAAGCAGAGGATCTTAACGAAGTATTGTCTGTCTGTCTTGATTTGCTGTAGTAGGGTTTAGGAAGCGTTTCTATTTACTAATTACTTTTGCAGTCTACTTCTTATATTCAAAAATCTTTAATCCCAGCTTCGGATATAGTTATACCTTTGTTCTGCACCAATCAAATACCACCCATATGGGCATGATTGACATCATCTCCTGCCAAAAGCCACTTCTGTGCAAGCAGAGGATCTTAACGAAGTACTGAAGAAGAGAGTCTTAACCAAACAATTGCCGCTGTCTCGATTTTTTGCTTTAGTTATATAGTTCATAGTCCTTCACCATGTTGCATAAGATTAAGAATTGCTGTTGACACTTTTGCCGTTTAATTGTTATAATCAAAAATCTTTAATCCCAACTCTTCCGCTTTGGTAGTGTTAAATTTTTTCTCCACAAAATAAATGCCTTAAACTTTAAAGAGCATCATCTTCCAACCTCTTTCCCTTGCATACTTTGCAACCCGCTCAACATATTTCTCTGACGTACACAATCTAAGTTACCGCATGCCATTTTCATCCTTGAACTTTATCGCAGCCACAGCCCTGACTTTTGCCTTATACGCTCACCCTCTCCCTCTCTCTCTCTGTCTCTGCCTCCCTAGAAATGTCATGTCTTATCTGCGCTACACACAGTAGTTGCCTTTTGACATTCAATTGATGCCAAGTTTTGCAACCATGTTCATCGGTTATTCATTAATCCGTTTACACGAAGCTTAATCATCTTTACATGTCCGCCAATACGATTTTGTTTACCAACACAGCTGCTTCGTACACGACCAGCTGATTTTTATAATTGTCAACTCGCTGCTCATGTATCCACCTTATCGCATCCATTAGAGTGATATCAATAACGTGGGCGTGAATCACAATGCCAAAATGTAATCCATTAGATAATGCCAAACGACTCTGCCACCAGCACTCCACGTCGACTGCTGCTGCTGCTGCTACTGCCACTGACTTATTGGCCTTATCAACAACATTAAAACATCGACAACTATAACAAAATGACTTTGTTAGACAAACATTCTCATTCAGCTCGATTAAGTCATTGCCACTTGTTAGTGCCGCCAGTGGCTGCCTGCCTCTAATGCTCGCCTTGTCGTCACCGACACGCATGATTTGTCACGCATCAGACGACGGACGGAGTGTAGCCACTCAGTCAGTTAGTTATTAGGGGCCCAACGACTCATCACTCATCATCCTACTCCTCCTACACTTACTCTATCCATCTACTACGCTTTGACTCAATACTTATCCCCCCCCCCCAACACATACAGCCTTGACCAACGTTGTTCGTTAGGAATATGCGCATATATCATGCTGCATTTTCATTAAGCTCATCGAGCATTTCCATGGTCAAGGCAACTTGAAGGCATTTGGAAAATGGGAAAAACCACTGGCCTGATTTATGTGCCATGGCGTCTGGGACTTAATTTGCTATTTGCGAGTTTACGATGGAAAGTGTTTTTGTTTTTTTAAGTCAGCCACAGGCAGATCGTGTCTTGATTAAGCAAATTATTTGCCACGGACTTATGCAGTGTGTTGGGGGATCTAGTCAGAGGTCAACTACACTTAGCTGAGTGGCGTTTAATTAATTGAAGTCCGGTGAACTACAAGCTATTTGTAGAAAAGTGCACAATTTACTTTTCTATTTGAAACTATTTGAAAGGAGTTTATTAGAGAGACTGAAATTAAGATCTGTGGGAGTGAGCTTTATAGAAACACAGAACGCACGTCTGGATAATGTAGATGCAACTTCCAGCATTATACTTAGTTAAACATATAGAACAATTGCACATGCATTGGGGATATCTCTTTTAATAGCTGTACGAAGAGAACATGGAGCTACAGTTTGTAACGAAATCCGAACGGCGGCGTCTTTCTCTAGCGCCTACTTGCTGGCCATGTCACTGCTAGACAAATGCATCAGTACTACACTTTGGAAACGAACCACCGATCTTCTCATCCATGTTCTAGTGAAGCCCTATCGCATATGGTCTAAAAATTTGGAAGACTTTAACTAGATAAATCGTCTAAACGGCTACCAATTTAAATAAAAATATAATGCCTTTTTTTTTGAACTATTGTACATTACCGCACTTGATGTTCGTCCCTACCATTTCTCTTCAATAGTAGAGGTTTGTCTTTGATAAGGTTAACACCAGGTGACTCAAACAAAACTTGAAAATTATCTTCAAATAAGGTTTGCAAGTCTTCTTTTGAACACAAGTACCAGGGTTTCTATGAGAAAGTTATAATGAAATTACCTTCAAAATGAAAAGAGAAGAATGTTTCTACGTGAGAGGTATAACGAAACTCTCTTCAACATCAGAAAATGGTATAGGGATGCTACGAGAGAGGCATAGTGATCTTCCAAAAGACAATATTGTAGTTATTTTACTTATGTCGGTTTTATATACAAAATAAAGTCTTTATAATATATCTATTATTTCTTAGATCTTAAAGAAGGGGAAATGCAATTAAAAGTCGAATAAAATGTATTAGCAAATACATTTTAATGGGAATATTTTTTAGTTTGAATTTAGCACTGTTGACGCATTTTGAATGAAGTAGGATATTGATAAGCAAACAAACTATAGCGATATATATATTGTATATATAAAAAAGTTTGTCGTGAATGGGATTTACCCACTTAAAAAAAGAGGTACCTCGACTTAAAGCTATTCATACTTTGTTACAAGTTAGCTCTTTTTTTTTGAAGTACCTCATAAGCTTAAGTCATCGATCGATCCTCGACAAAGTGCTAAAAAAGCAATATACATGGGCTACAAATTTGGAAGTCTTCAACTATATAGATTGTCACAACGGCTACAATTTTTAGTAAAAAATATGATGCCCTAGTCCTAAACTACACTACCGGACATGTTGGTGAGCGAAGAAGGGTGGTCTTTTATAAGTATAACACCAGGTGACACCCGATGATGATTATGCGTCAAAATCTGCAGCAGTTCGATGAAGAGGTTCTAGAGAAGCAGTGGACTACGCATTTGGAAGACTTCAACTAGTTAAATTTTGGTATAAGCATTAGGCATCTCTTGAGAAATGCCGATACAGTTAACGTAAAGCGAAAAATATGGTGGCTTCTTCATCTAGGCAGGCTGTCTAAATCCGTAAGAGATGTTCGTAGTTCCATCAATTCTCAAAAATAACGCTTGAAACATTGCATAAAAATCGGTTTTTATTCATATCTTTTATAAATAAAAGTATCACAACAATACAAAAATAAAACTGATTAACTTTACCAGCACGTTTCTCATAACTTACTTCACATGCCACTTAATTTCTTTTTCTAATTAACTTGTTCGACCATAAAAAATGAAAAAGTTTTCTAGCTGACTTCATTTCAAGAGCTTACAGAACTTTATGCAGGAAACTCATTAGTGGCTTTGAGTGCATTGCACTTGTGTGTGTGTGTGTTTTACCAATTGCTCAATTTCCAGCATTGGCCTTCAATTGGCTTTCATTTTAATTTTTCCTATATACATTTTTTGCACCACTTGCGCATTCCCCGCCAAGTATCGCCGCCACCATATAAGGCGAGACCTTCACTTCAGTACAGTTCAGTTGAGTTGAGTTGAGTTGACTTGGGACGCTTATCAGTAAATTGCTATCGTAGCCCGTGCGTCCCGCATTACTTGTAGTAATAATTAATGATGCCTAAACATTGGGCTGATAGTAAGGCAACAAAAAAACAAAAAAAAACACAGCAACTTAAGGAAAACAAAAAACCCAACAAAAGAAAATTCAATTTATAGCAATGCACAATACGAATTGTTTGAGAGTGTCAAAGCAGAACTAACAAAAAAACTTGACATAGATATGACTGAGCTGAAGATATGCATACAGTTGATATTTGGGTTAAATCTTTTGCGTAAACAAAAGCATAGCCAGCAGAAATAAATAGAAAAAATGCTTCAAATATGATAAATTATTTCAAGTTCCATAACTATTTGGTTCTAAACTTAAGCAAGCAGTAAGCATTTCTTGATAAGTGAAGTAGCTTGCTTAGTGCCAGATAAGATAAGCAATAACTTGCCAGTGCAAACATACCAAGTTTAACTACAATTTGTTATACCCACACAGCTCCAACTACTCCTCTAGAACAAACACCAACTAAACAAATACATCCCATGCCAGCCAAGCGTCAAGAGAAAAGCAATTCAACTGAAATTAGCGACTATTTGCATATCAATAAAGCGGTAAAAATATAAAAAATCTCACATACTCTCCATACTCTCCATACTATGTATTATTCATGTTCATACCTTCTGCCTTTTTATAATTTTTGCTGTTCATGACGAATGCCAAGTTGGGGTTTCATACGTGCAGTATGATTCATAGCGCGTAATTCCACGAATCGAAATAAAGTTGTTTTCTTTTGAAGGTAGCCAAAGCGACACGTAGTCTAGTGGCTGGGGGGAGGGCAGCGCGTTCGCGTATTGGATCGTATATAAGCCCACGCATATAGGCGATTACAAGATTACAGACAGGTAGTAGACCCCGGCTGTAAGCTCTGGCAGCGGTTAAGACAACATCCAACAAGGCGTGCCTGGCAAAAGCAATTTATAAAATTGCACGAATGGGTTAAGGCGCGCCGAGCATATTAGATACCCAGGAGGAGGTAACGCTAGAGGAAGGCATTGGAAGGCGTTGTTCGCTCATAAAAAGTTATGCGTCGTTTTGCCATTTTCAGCTGATAAGATATGAACAAGTCCATATAAAAAAAAATATAGTCGAAAAAAATACTTTAAGCCAAGTGTTTGGCATTTATGCAAAGCTAAAAAAAATCAGTGGTAACAACTTTAAATCCTACCGACTTTAGCAGACATTATTTTCAAAAATCTTATGCTTGGAATTTCTATATATTATCATGCTGCTATACAACGTAGTACAATAGGCTTGAAGCTTGGAACCAGCTCAGCCAAACTGCAAGTTAGGAAAACTTTAAGTTCGAAGATATAGTATGAAAGCATATCCGTATTGTCATACTGATTTTCCAACGCAAATTATTTTCAAAAAACACTGGACACTGCTGATTGCAGCTGCGATCCTAAAATTAACAAAGTACGCGAATTATTCTTTTCAAATGCATATGAGATAAAATAGCAAAAGAAGTAAAGTGTTGTATTGATTAAATGCTTGTAACCCAACAAAACCGACTTTTTTACCGATTTGCCAATTTTATAAAGTCAACCGATGTTATTCAAAGCTGATACAGCATCAAGAAACCCTAAAAACCCACACAGTAGAATATTTGTTCATGATATCAAAAAACAGCAAAATACAAATTTTGTGAAAAAATCGATTTATTTTGCCCATTTGCGTTTTGTGAATTATATGATATAGTCTTCTTATCATTAATGACAACCGTACTTCTATATAATAAAAAAAAAATCGTAAATACTACAATATCAGAAGTGTCTTAAGCTCTTTAATATAATAACAAACAGAACGAGACGTTAAATCTCAACAAAAAAAAATATGTAGTTCACAAAGAACGCTCTTTTCGCACTTGCAGAGTATGCCGTATTCGTCCACGCCCAAAGTGTGGTATATCTTTGGTTAGCCTTGTACGTCTTTTGTTATATTTTTTTAACAAATTGTATCATAATATAGCTCTTTGTTTGGCAACTTTTTTTTCCCTTAAGTTTGCCAACATTTGCATATATTTAATATTTGGCTCTTCATATTTTATCGATTCAAATAAATGACTAAATTTTGCAACAACAAGAAAAACAAAATACCAGCAACCAAACATGGAAAGAAAGCAAAAGTAATGCTCCACTTTGGAATGCAAATGGGAACACAGCATTCATGATGATGATGCTGATGATTATGTCTCCAACGTTGGCAACGATGACGCTGTTGTGGACGCGCCCATTGTCAATGCTTGATGGTATGCGACTCTATATTGTTCATCAAAAGAAATCAACTGTGGAAATCGTACAAAAGTTATCTGGACGGACAACAAACCAATGAATGCTGGGATGTGGGTTGTTTTTGCAGTGCCAACCAATCAGCAGCCATTATCAGCAGCATGAGAGAAAAAAAAAATAAACGCTAGAAATGTGGACAATGGCAAGCCATAGTAAGATGAAAACTGGGTTCTTCTAAACTAAGATTTATTAATAAAAGTCTGATTTGTTGCGCCCTGATGTGGTCTGACCTTTTCTCGAGTTCGCTTTTGGAATGTTCAACAGTAGCCAACGTTATTAGTTAGTTAACAAAGGCAAGCGGGGAATAGTTGGAGAACATAGACTCGAGATTATAATATATTTTTTTTTGTTATGGGAATTGCTTGTAAAGTGGGAGAAGATAATAGTTAGAAAAGCTTTTGATACGAGGAAGCAGTAGATAGAGGAGGGAGTAGGTTTATGGCAGCCAATAAATTGCGTTTACTCGTTAGGAAGGCGTCTACAGTGGCAGCTGCTGGGTTTGTACTTAGCCAAGAGCCAGAATTCCAGATGTTCAATTTATGTAAAGAATTTGAATACTCTAATACTTTGTACTGAATTCAATCATGAATTGGAATACCCTTATACCCTGTACTGTTTCGTAGTAGACACCAACTCCTTAATTCCAATGCTTATCATAAACTAGCGTACTCCGTCTGAACATATAGAGTGAGTGACCAAACTATACCTCAAGCGCCTTTTTCCGCAAAAGCTAATCATGAAGTTTTCCTGGATTTCGCGTAGCCTTGACTTAGACTTGACTAAAAGCTTTGCTTGATGTTAATCTATGTTTCAAAACAAACAAAATCGTGTAAGTTCAACGGAAGTTAGTTGGTAATTTAGTCCCCCTGGAATCATATAAATGGTCAACGCGGCTAAGGCAGAGCATGAAAATAACTCTATTTAAAGTTGTTTGAAGAGAACGAGAACCTACAGTTTATAGACGAATCCAAACGGCGGTTTCTTTAATTTATAGAGATTTTCCTAGCGTTTATTTATTTGCTAGTTAAGCCAGTGCTAGGCAATTGCACCAGTGCTGCTGTGTGGAATCGAACCAACAACCTAACGATTAAGAGGCGAGTGCGCTACGACTCCGCTACCGAGACCCACAGAATCAAGTAGTATGTCAAGATGATACAAAGTGCTACAATTCGCAAAGCTACATTAAAATTTTGGCGTTTAGATTTTTTGCTATGTTTGCTACCACACCCCGGAACTCAGGACATTGAAGCTTTTGCGAGCAAACTTTTTGAATTGCGTTCGAATTTCATTAAAATCGCTTAAATTTTAACGCATGTAACATATCTCAACAAAAAAGTTAAATCCAACTGTGTAATTATTATTCTTAGAAGATCGAGAATTGGAAACATTTTTCAAAATCAAACTTAGCTGTTGTCGCACCTTAACTGTAGACATTTCCCTAAAATAATAGAACAACAATAGACCTGTGGGACTTCAAAAGGCTTGCCTTCGCTTTGCGACTTTCGAGCTCCATCAACATATTAAATATTCAATTTCATAGAGATTATCCACAGATTGTTTGATAGGAAGTTGGCTTACACGCAACAACACAAACTTAACTCTTAATGCTGTCCCTTCTATCGTAAGTTTCTATCTATTAACTTTTTCTTGGTAACCTTTCTAGCTGTCTCGACATACCGCCACACTTATGTCCAAGCAAATTATAGTCAACAACCTGGCAACTACTTCCATCCAGCCCATTGTCTTTAGTTTTTTTGTTTTTTTCATATAAATCTTAAAGCCGGCGAATTTCTGTTGGCCTTTTTTTTCGTGCTGTTTCATTTCAGGCTAATGAAATCATCAGCAAATTTTTATTTAAAAGAGTTGGAGCAGAAAACCGGTTTCGTCTTAGTATTATTTTTATTTTTTTTTTTGTTTTATGTGCGTCTTGTTTAAACATTTTTTTTATTACTTACAAGACTTGCAAAATACAAATGTCTGTACATACTTTGAGTCAAGCGCTTGAAGCACTCAAAAACGTATCTAGTTTTGTATGTGTAAGCCAACAATGCGAGCTTCGAAATAATGACCCCGAGTCCGCAACGGACTCAAGAGAATTGACATATGGCAGAGGAAACATTTGCATAATCCTTTAACCCTTAAGTGTGTCTAGTATTATTATCAAAGTCATGCAAAGTGTGATGTAATGCTACATCAACTGGTTAAAAACAATAGCACTTAACGATTTTTTATATAGAGAAGAGGAGAGAGGTTTAGGCATTATTTCTGATGTCATACGGAAACTGGGAATATTCATTCAGGGTAAAATTTAATTAAATTTAGCAGAAAAAATATAAAATTTCGTTAGATAAAATACATTTTTTTGGTATTTGGTAAAATTAAAATAGATTCCCCTTGACTATGGTCATCGCTCCAAAGGCAGGATGTAGAGATATCTCTATTTAAAACTGTTCGTAGAGAACAGCAACCTAGAGTTTATAGCCGAATCCGTACGGCGTTGTCTGGATTAATACAGATTTTCCTAGGTAAATATCATTTAATTATTTGCTAGCCATGTCACTGATGGACAGCAGTACTGCAGGCTGGTATCGGGCCTTCGACCTTTGGGCTTAGAGGCGAGTATGCTAGCACTATGCTATCAAGGCACACAAAACAAACATTTTATCAATACTTGCTTCCTTTCAATTGTTTTATTCAAAATATTGATATGCAGTTCTCTGCTAAAAAACAATCTTATTTATGTTTTCCATGAGAACAATACTTTGTTTAAGCACGAAATTGTCTCAAGTTTATCTTTATTACCGAAAATTCTGTAACTTTATTCAAATAAAAATCTTACACGTATGCTCCCAAGTTCTAAACAAATTGCAGACACTTTTGTATCGCAAGGATATGACTCATTAAGATCTAATTTTTTTCTTTTTGAAATACCCGAAATAGCTTCATAAAATAAAAATTAATTCATGTCAACGTGTTTCGACCACAAACAAATTCCAATTAATTGCTATTAAATGCTGTTTAGCAATTCTAATTAAAATTACCCTTATTAATCTTCAAAAATCTTTAAAACTTTAAAAACATTTCAATGTTCAATGCAATTTTTTCTGCTTTGCAGTGAAACAAAATTATATGACCAACCTGAAAGAGCAGCTACTCTGCACAATAATCTATCTAACGACAAAATATTATTGATTTAAATCAAAAATCGCGATAATTTTTAATATATTTTTTATAAACAATATATGGTATGACTCAATTTACTTCTTTATAGAATAATAGAGTTTCCTGCTTTGATATCAAAGTCTTTATCAATCAGAATATTTATAAGTCATAAAATTTTTGGGTATTAATAAACTGCCGAAAGTTTGTGTAACCTGCTGACGACACTTTTTGTGTATCTTCATATATTATATAAATTATATATTATTTTATTATTCATTAATATAGCTAGTTCCGATTTGTTGAGTATATGCCAACTATATGCCCGATCTGTAACTACAGTATTTAGGATCATCCCGAATTAGTAAAAATAAGTATGTAGGATCGTAACCTAAAGTAAACTACTTTCATTAGAATTGGTACAACCAATGGTCAACATCTGTTGATCCTTTTAAAATAAATAATTTGATCATTAATTTTAGGCGTAAACCTAAGTCCTTATAATTAATCGATATTGAAATTTTGGATGAATCTTGGATTTACAATGTAAAAGTAGGAAACAGGCAGTAATATAAAATATTAAACATTTCTTAACCGCAGTTGGTCAAGAATGCTAGATTTGGCCAATCAAGATGAGTTAAGATAGAGAAGCAGATCAGTTGTATATTCCGTTGCTAAATGACGAGATCCTGAAGGTTATAATAGTAAACGCATAGAACGGGAAAGGATCGAGCAAAGCATAATTGTAGCTACAAAATGGTACTGGTATAGGTCGAAAATTACAAGTTACTTTGAATGGAATGACAAAGAAAACTTTGGTTAGAAGCCACTTAGAATCAATGGGCCATCTGGCCATCTTTCAATCTAAAAGCTTATGCAGAAGCAATTTTATGGGGGCGAAGTGTACAAGCAGTCAAAATAAAAAATTGTTTTTGTACAGCCTATAGAATTATAAATAATAATAAATTTAATTTATAATATATTATTCATAATATCTTAGTTGTAAAGCTGCGAAAGAACTAAAGTCATATAATATTATAAATTTACAACATCCTCAGTAACTTTACCTTTAGTACGAGGGAATTTCCACACTCATGTGTGGAAGTGAACTCTCGCTAAAAACAAGACTATTCATCTACAAAAGCAGCGTCAAACCAGTGATTCTGTACCTCTGAGACATGAAAGAAGGCTGCAAACTTTTGCCAACAAATGTCTACTGATCGTTTGCCGCCGAACAAAACCTTGCTGATACTCTCTAGAAGTGCTCCGCTCAGCACCGAAGTTAAAAGAGGAAAATTGACCACACTGTCAGGAAGCCAAATGAAGACATCGCCAAGGTATCTTTCCAATGGAATCTGTCGCCTAACCGGCGCCGAGGATGCGCTCGACAGACCTGTGTGCTTGCAGAAAGTCAGGAGAGAGCGTCGTGGAATGAATTGCGTAGTATCGCCCAAGATAGAAGGCGCTGGAAGCAATTTGTATTCGCCTTATGCTCTCAATTTAACTTTGCTATTCTATCACTTTGTTCTATTATTTTGTAGTATAATTTGTCAAGGAATTAAAATATAAGAAGTACAAGGACAATCATCATCAACTTTTGCTCTGCCAAGGGTTAAAGGCTAAAGTTGAATTAAGTCACAGAGTAAAAATTAAAAATTTATAAGATTTTAGAAACAGAAAAAAATAATAAGTTACATTATTTTATATAAATTATAATTAAAAAAAATGATGTGCATATAATTTGATTTCAACTTTTTAAAAAAATTAAATTGTGTGCAAAAAGTACAATGTCATCATCATGCAATACGCCTGCTCAGTTAAGGGTTAAAGGACAAAGTCGGCTGCTTGCATCCCAATTTAAGCCACAAAGAGTTAAAAATGAAAATTTAAAAATTGAAATAACAATAAGTTAGATTATATAAATTAAAATTAAAAAAGTATATTGTTTTAACTTTAAAATAAAACTTAATTGATGCCTAAAAAGATGTGCCATCACGCACCACGCCTGCTCAGCTAGGGGTTAAAAGCTAAAGCGGCAACAAGATGAAACAACAACAAAAACAACAAAATATGAAACAAACCCTGCCCGACGTAATGTCCTTGAGAGTGTAGCAAACAAAACGCGTGTCACGACGTAAAAACTTTTTGGTCCAAAACCACCCCCCTTCCCAAACAAGCACAACAATAACAACTATTGGGCTGCTGGAGGGTGTGTGCAGCAGCAGCATAAAATGCGAATGGGCTGACAAAGCGCAATAGCGCAAAATAAGGCAAAGCCAGAAAGAGGCCGAAAAGAGCCCACACAAAAAAAGAGAGACCCACCCCAAAAAATGTTGGAACGCAGAAGAGACTAAAGTAAAAATTTTGGTAAAGTGCAGGAAAAACTTACTGTTATCCATGTTGTTGTTGTTGTGTAGCTGCGCTCCACTTGGAAGGAAACCGTTCGACTAACTGAAGTTCAATGCACGACGCTTTTGTTGCAGCTGGTGTTGTTTTTGTTGTTGTTGTTGTTAAGCATGAATCATGCGCTTATTGTTGTTGTTGTTATTTTTGCGGTTAAACAACAACACGCACACACACACACGCGCGCGCGCTGCACTCACGAAAACGCAGCGCAAAGCGTCAACTGGTAATACAACAACAACAACAACAAATACCTAGAATTTTAAGCGACAAGCAGATAATGTTGACGGCGACTGCGAAGGCGGCAGAGGCGGCTCCACACGTTATACTCGTTGAATTTGTTTCGTTTCGTTTTGGTTTGGGTTTGGGTTTTTTTTTTTCTGATTTTGTGTTTTATTTTGACCTTATTCGCAGTTGCTGCTGCTGCTGCTGCTGAAGACGGCTTTTATGGCAGAAACAGCAACAGAATTGGAATTCATTAAAATTCACACACACTCATGCACACAACAAGACACTTTGAGTGTGTGTGCGTGTAGCGAGCCAAAAAAGAAATACGAAGAAAGAGAAGCAATAACAATAACGCGTTTAATTAATTCACGTCACGTCAAGCAGCCGCAAACGTTGATGCGACGCAGCAAGCACCGAAAATTTGTTGCAACTTGCGGCGGCTTTTTGTTTAATAAGTAAGCAGCGCTGCTTGCATTTAGTTATAAGCGCAGAAACAACAACAATAACAACATTGAATAAACTTGCAAAGTTCTTTGCAAACGCATTGCACTTCAGCTGCGCTGCTGCTGCTGCTTTTGACCACTTTCGTATGCACTTTTTTTTTGTGTGCTTGCGTTTTATTTACTTTGCTTTGTTATTGATTTTCGCCATTTCACACCTAGTTTTCAACGCGCCGCCTCTACCCGCAATGGCTGCTGCACACAAAAAACACACAACAAACTTTTGAGCTTGCCACGACTTGGCGCAACTTTTTGATATATTTTCTTCTTTTTTTCAACACATTAACTTTGCTTTTATGGTTTTATTGCACTTTTTGAGCATCTCTCTCGCACTCACACGCGCTCGCTCTCATTTATTGCTGTTGTTTTCATAAATTATAAAGCGGCAAAAGCAACGGCGGCGGCGACAACGACAACAGAGACGACCGCCCGTTACGAGATATCAAAAACAAATGCAGCAAAAAACAACGGCGAAAAAGCCGACACCCCAACATCAACCGTACGAATAGCGCGCTCGCTCGAGCGAAAGAAACGCAAAACACACACACACACACACAGCGAATGTGCAGTGTGACCGTAAGTTGTTGGCGCAAAAATACCAATGAAAATACTTTTAAATACTAAGTGGGCATACCAAAAGTAGCGGCTTAAGGCAAAACGTTAAATTTGAAATTTTTGCTGCTATTGGCTTCAACTTTCAGATACAAAGCTGAATAAAAACTTCATTGATGTATAAAATACGCAAAAAGGCTTGAATGGGAATATACACGTTTTTTTACAGAGTTATAACTTTAAATTGCAATAAATCAACAATAAATTATTCAATTGACATGAATTAAATTTATGCGAAAGGTTATCTAGTTTCGAAAACCTTCTTTGCTGCAGCATCTTGGTGCGTAAGAACAACATGGCCGAGCCAACGCATATGTTGTGCGGTAATACGCTGGATGACATCCATGTCGTTGTAGAGCTCATACAGCTTATGGTTTGTTCGGATACGATAGACGTCGCCAGTCCGCAAGGGAACGAAGATTTTGCGAAGCAAGACTAAGGGGACGAGCTAAGCTCAGATGGAAAGATCTTTAACTAATGACCAACTGGAGAAGGCGCGCACAAAGCCGGGGCGCCTGGCGAGTGTTGGCTAGGTTGGCTGTAACCCGGTAACGGCTTGTGATGGCCAAACAAAGTAAATAAGTAGGAAAGATATGTGATCTTGTGGCATCACATTTTATTGGGTTGCCCAAAAAGCAATTGCGGATTTTTCATATAGACGGCGTTGACAAATTTTTTCAACGGCTTGTGACTCTGTAATTGCATTCTTTCTTCTGTCAGTTATCAGCTGTTACTTTTAGTTTGCTTTAGAAAAAAAGTGCGCGAAATTTTGTTTACATTTGTTTGTTTGGCGTCAATTTTAATATGGAGCCCACAAAGGAGCATTTCGTCATATTTTACTTTATTATTTCCGTAAAGGAAAAAACGCGGAGCAGGTTGCTAAAAAGTTACGAGATGTGTATGGTGATAAAGCCATAAAAGGAAGACAGTGTCAAAATTGGTTTCGCAAATTCCCTTCTGGAGATTTTTCACTTAAAGATGAGCCACGTTCAGGTCGGCCAAATGAAGTTGATGATGACCAAACCAAAGCATTAATCGAATTGGATCGTCATGTAGCTGAGCGTGAGATAGGAGAGAAGTTAAATATACCAAAATCAACCGTTCATTATCACATAAAAAGTCTTCGACTGGTGAAGAAGCTTGATATTTGGGTACCACATGTATTGAAAGAAATTCATTTAACAAACCGAATCAACGCTTGTAAAATGCACCTTAAACGCAATGAATTCGATCATAACTGGAGATGAAAAATGGATTCTTTACAACAACGTTAGACGTAAACGATCATGGTCCAAGCATGGTGAACCAGCTCAAACCACTTCAAAGGCTGATATCCACCAAAAGAAGGTTATGCTGTCTATTTGGTGGGATTGGAAGGCTGTGGTATATTTTGAGCTGCTTCCAAGCAACCAAACGATTAATTCGGATGTTTACTGTCAACAATTGGACAAATTGAATACAGCCATCAAGCAGAAGCGACCAGAATTGGTCAATCGTAAAGGTGTCATATTCCACCAGGGCAACGTTAGACTGCACACATCTTTGGTCACTCGCCAAAAACTGAGTGAGCCTTGCACCATCAGACTACCATTTATTTCCATCTTTGCATAACTCCTTAAATGGTAAAACTTTCGGCAATGATGAGGCTATAAAATCGCACTTGGTTCAGTTTTTTGCCAGAAGTTCTATGAGCGTGAAATACTAAATTTGCCAGGAAGATGGCAAAAGTTTATCGAACAAAATGGCAATTATATATTTGATCAAAGTTCATTCTAAGTTTTATTAAAAATGCATTTACTTTCTTTTAAAAAATCCGTAATTACTTTTTGGCATATAACCACCACGGCTGGCTGGGATGTAGTTGAATTTTCGATGACTTTTTCCAACATTTGTGGCCGTATATTGGCAATAACATGGCGAATGTTGTCTTCCAAATGTTTTGATTTCTGTGGTTTATGTGCATAGACCAATGACTTTACAGAACCCCACAACAAGTAGTCTAGCGGTGTGAAATCACAAGATCTTGGAGACCAATTCACAGCTGCAAGCGTGAAATTAGGCAACGATCACCAAACGTCTCTTTCAATAAATCGATTGTACACGTAAATCCATGATTCATCACCGGTCACGATGTCATAGACATGTTTCGAAGCAACGCGCATCGTATTTTTGGAGCATTTTTTTTGAGCAATCTACACGAGCCTTTTTTTTTTTTGAGCAATTGGCAAATTGGGATGCGATTAAATTTTTTCACAGTCAAATGTGCTTGCAATTTTCAAAGTATCTCTCGATAGGTCACATAACGATCTTGTAATTTTACTTTGCGCACAGCATCAATGGTTTCCGGAACCACAACCGATTTTGCACGATCTCCACGAAATTCATCTGAGAGTGAACTACTATATCGTTTGAATTACCATACCTGGTCCCTGATGGGGCGTCATCGCCACAAATTGAATTAAGTTCCATCCATGCGCTGTTGCTGAGGTAAACCACGTCGAAAATTGTAAAAAATAATTGCACGAGAATGTGTTGTGATTTAATTCCATTTTTGGGACGAGATAAATTATAAACAACACACATAGCGCTCATATGTCAAAACGTTCTGAGTATGTATAACCTCAAAAATGTCAATCCTTATAATAGAGCTGCTGTATCGTAGCTGCCAGCTGGGGAACATTTGGGGTTGTCCAATCCCGAAATACAAAAGGCAATGCTCGTATATGTAGACTCCGCAAGTTGTCGATAGGTGTTGATTTTGGCATCGGATCGTTACAGCAGTTGAAAACCGTAAATACTGCGGTATCCTGGCCCAGATTACCTTAGGCAATTTGTTTATCCTAAAAACTATTTTAAATAAGTTACCGTTGGCTCACAAAATGGGGTTTTTAGGTAATCTTCCAGGGAGGTACTTCATTTCGGTTTTCATATATCTGGAAGTTACGGCAGCTCTGCAGGCATTCTCAACCACTCCAAGTAACTTCAACCATGTGCTTGCTAAAGTCTAAAGGCGCCTGCAACTTGATTACATTTTGAATGAATCCTTTCTTCATTTCAACTTACGCCATTTGGACGCTATTGAGCATTTCATGACAATGTCACTGAAGGCGTCGTTAAATCTTGGAAAGCTATTATCTACTGAAACCATAGCCAAGGAGACGGGCTTGGAATAATTTGGGGACTACGAAGACCTTTCGAGCTACTACTTTATGGGTAACTTAATACTTCGTGGGTTTTCCGCAAGCATTATATTGTGACCACTTAGGATCTTGACAACTTTTGTTTTTAATACAGTTTCAAAGAAAACCAACGCTATAACCAGCTGGACACGGCAATGAGACGACTCTGCTTTCAACCATTGGCTATATTCAGACATACACAGAAAATCTTCGCCTTACTACAGATTAAAGGACTTTTCCGATGGAAGTGGGCATAGCTAAAGGAATTTTGATGACGTGATAAGATTGAGTATCATATACAAGATCTAAAATAATGATACAGCGAATAGATGCAATAAAACGTTGGGAAATTTCAAAGTTTAGGATGATTTTAAATTAATATTTTGAAGCATATTGCAATGCTTAGTGAACAGCTGGTACAAATATGCACGTCTTTCGGTAGAACTGATGTTCTGTGGTGCCTCTAAAGCAGCAGATGTCTGTGGTTCCTTTCCACCCTGCAGCACTGGCAAACGACTATAAACTGTAGCTCCCCATCCTACTAAAAGGTAAATCTTCCCCTTTTGCAGGGGACTCAATTTACTTTTATAAAAAAAATGCAACGATGGTATTTACGTTTTTTTTTAATTGATGAATCGCAGACGTTAATTTTTGAAAAAATGCTCATGAAAATGATGTACAAAGTCGAAAGATTCGATTTGAAAAATGTCTCACTGGTTGCGTCAGGATTTTTAAGCGATACGAATTTCAATCGAAGCTCGAGAACTCGAGCGCATTGGCGGCAGATTCAAGGGTTTTGATAAACGGAAACGAACAGGTCCTAACACGGTTGTGCCATCACAGAGAAATGCGATGGCATACATCCACTTGCTCCAGATGGCATACACAGCCACTACTGCTTTGACGCGCACGTTTTCCAGCCCATTGTCGACGCAGCCAATAGCTAAAGTATGATGCCGTTTAGGTGTCTGTTCATGTCCTTATCCACCGTAATATGGGACTCCTTGATTTGCGCTTCCAACTGTCCTGATTTAACTTCCGACTTGGCAGCAATGGTCGATTTACATTTGTTAGTCAAGTTTTTCAAGTCCGTAGCGAGCCTGGAAAACCTCTTTGGTCTTGACAAAATGCCATTGGCTTGTCGAATTGCCACCATCGTAAAAAGAAAACCAAATTGTGAAGACATCTTTAAAAAACTTTTTTGTTTTTACAAGTAAATTTAAAATAATACGAAATAAAAATTTTTACACAAAAATTACATGTTACTATAACGAATTGTTTTTGAATACTGAGCAAATAATGTTGAATGCCTAAACATGAAGCCGAAACTATACGAGACAATTGGAGTACCGCCTACTTTGTGCATTTATTTTTTTTTTCAACTTTTAATGGCATAAGTAGGCTGGAATTCGAAAAAGAATTGTAAGACAATTTTAGAAGTGGTTCTTTAGATTTTTTACTTCTTTAAAAAAAGGATCGAAGTTTTAAAGGGTTGGTTTATTCGTTTTTGTATCCGTAAGATAATCTACCAGACCATGGGAAAGAGTCCCAAGAAAGCGGATCTTAGTGGTTGTAAAAATTGAAGAGGAATCACACTTCTGAACACTAGCTCTACTGAACGAGCGTCTTCCAAAAAAAATCGAGCTGAACAGGCAGGATACAGACCACACAGGGGTGGCATAGACCAGGCAAACACATTACGCCCCAGAGCCCCGCTATACCTCGTGTTCATAGACTTCAAGAAGCCGTTCGACTCAGTAGACAGAGCATGGAGAGTATGGAGAGTACTTGCAAGACAAGAAGTACCAACCAATATCATAAGATTGATCACGTCGATGTACGATATTGCCAACTTGACGGTGCACCTTTCCAGACGAATGCTGCAATTCGGCAAGGTTGCCCATTGTCACCGCTACTCTTCAACATCGTAGTCGATGAGGTTATGAAAGAAGTGTACAACCCCAAGCGTGAAAGCACATGGAGCCTCACCTGACACCTTGAGCACTTCGATTATGCAGACGACATCTGTCTGACCTCTCACAGGCTCTGCGACATTCAGGACAAAACTTCTGACCTCCAGGCTTGAAATCAACGTAGCCAAAACCAAGGCAATGCGCTTCAACCACTCCAGCCAAGGCAACTTTGCCATCTATGGGAAATTGAGTTCGTCAGAAGTTTCCCATAACTTGGCGCTGTGAACTCCAACAAAGGCGGCGTGCATGACGACGTCACAAATCGACTTACCAAAGCCCCATCAGCATTTGGGAGACGCTACCGCAGCTGGAGCAACAAACCAACAAGCAGACGAACAACAATGCGTCTCGGGA
This sequence comes from Chymomyza procnemis, assembly GCA_035046065.1. Lineage (NCBI taxonomy): Eukaryota > Metazoa > Arthropoda > Insecta > Diptera > Drosophilidae > Chymomyza > Chymomyza procnemis. The sequence goes on from JAWNOJ010000026.1 coordinate 6,705,981, forward strand.
ACTACAATGCGTCTGTACTGCTTTATGAGACATGAGAGACATGGTTTACCACCAAAAAGATGACACAGAGACCGCAAGTCTTCAGCAACAAATGCTTAACAGAATATGCAATGCAGAGCTGTCTTGTGTCACAGTTGAGCCACCTATACAGCTTAAAATTTTTTTTTTTCCTTATTCCGCTTGGGAACTTAGGGCCTCTACAAGAGCCTTCCAGCGAACCCTATTTTGCGCCGTCTGTTTAGCTCTGTCCCATGTTGTGTTCGCCTGGGTCAGTTCTTGGAGGATGGATCTTCTCCAGGTCTGCCGATCCGTCTACTGCCTTGTGGATGCCAGCTATCGCTATCTGTAGTTTCCCCATTTCTTCCTCCAACTGTGCTAATCTTGATGGTTCCTTAAGGGTTCTAACGTTCCATTGTCCTATTCGTGTCCGTTTTTGAAATGCCTATGGTCGTCAGTTTTCCATCTCTCAAACAGCCGACCTTAACATAGGAAACAGACGCTGTTTGTAGCCGCCAACTTTTGGTAACAGACGCTACTTTCAATTTTTGTCCGCGAGTGCTATTTTTAGTTTCACACTTACCCTGCATATCTGTCGGGCGTTCCCTTATCCGCAACCTAGGGACGCGTCCGATGGGAGATTTGAAACTCCACACGGAATAATCTGTTGAGTTTTTCGATCGAACTGGTGATTGGCCAGATGCGACTTATCCCAGTGGTGGGGCTACCACCTGACGCCTTCTGGGAGTGGCGTCTGCGCTTGGCTGCGCGGAAAGGCTGGGCGATACAGTCGTTTTTAATTGCTGGCATCATTCTAGCCGAAAAGCTATGAATGGCGCTTGGTTCTCTGGTGCACCCTCCATTTAGCGTGGGGGGGGAGTGAAGAGTGCCACAAGGGGGGTTGCCGGAAATTGTTGAAACGCATTGTGCAATGGAGAAAAGCTTTCTATTAAGTAGAGAAGCAATTTTTAAGAGGGACGTTGGCGTGGTCATGCCTCTTGCCATGATGAGTGGGATTCGAACCCACGACCCCGCGTTTAGAAGGCAAGTGTATTACCCACTAAGCTACGAGGCCCCACACAGCTTCAAATAGGGAAGCAGAAATGGACGTGGATAGGGCATGCTACCAGAAGAAACCCAAGCAGTATTCTCAGGCAGGCACTGTACTGGAATGCCCAAGGCAGCAGGTGGATCGAAAGACCCAAGACCATGGAGAAGATTCATTCTCAAAAATTGGCCCGTGCCGAACAAAACAGGGCTCGTTGAAAGCCTCTAGTGCAGGCGCTGAGTTCTCAAGCGGAAGAACAAGGAAAAAAAAAAGGGAAAAATCTTTTGGCATTTCATTTTTAAAATGATTTTTGGCATATGAGCGCCACGGCTGGCTGGTTTTCGATGACTTTTTCCAACATTTGTGGTCGCCCATTTTGTCTTCCAATTGGTTAAGCATTTGTGGCTTATTCGCCTAGACCAATGACGTTACAAAGCTCCACAGCAAGTAGTCTAGCGGTGTGAAATCAGAAGATCTCGGAGGCCAATTCACAGCTGCAAACGTGAAATTAGGCGGCGTTCATCAAGCGTGGCTTTGAGTTCTGACACGAGCTGTGTGACATGTTGTGCCATCTTGTTGGAAGCACAGCTGCTGGACATCAAGCTTGTGCAATTCAGAAATGAAAAAGTTTGTAATCAAGGCTCTATACCGAGCCACATTGACTGTAACGTTAGGAACATCATTGTTTTTGAAGAAACACAGATCCACCAGCCCATAGGGGGAACAAAATAGTCAGTTCTTCTGGATGTAGCGGTGTTTCGACATGTGTATGTCGCAATCCTCAAGTGTTTGAGGATCAGCTGCACTCCATAAGCGGCAGTTTTGTTTGTTGACGTAGCCATACAACCTTGATCGCTTATGAAAATCGGCCACAACGGCAATCTTGTTTTGGGCCCATACGACGAATCTACGTCGAAGATCGTTTGACTTCAATTCATGCACGAGCTGGATTTTGTAGGCACGCAAACCAAGTTCCCTTCGCAAAATCTTCCATAAAGTCGATGAACATAGATGGAATTCCTGTGCGCGATGGCGATTGGACTCATTCAGAGCTATAGAACGACTGCAGCAATAGCTTCTGCTGGGGATGCGAGCTATCAAGAAGAGCAAACGTGCTGCAAAAACGGTTCGTGGTGCAGCGAATTCTGTTCTGATAGACGATTTAGTCGAAAAAATGAATGGATACGTATTATCCGCACAGAGCTATTATTTTCGAAATAAAATTGCACGATTTCAGGCGAGACGATGAATTGCCAAATCAACACAGTGACAGCTGTTAAATCGCTCGCCATTTTGAACAGTTCAGCCAACTTAAAGTGCTATAGCTCGAAAAAAAACACCCTCTATAGAAGGCAATGCTCGCACTGCAGCCAAGCGAGCGAGCAACAACGCTACAATAACTTAATTTTTGTAGCTGCCAAGTTACTCAGGCAACGCGCAGTGCTAAAAAATTAAGTCTAAAATAATAAAAAGTTAAAAACAAAACATTTATGCAAAAATCGCTTAAAATTTAAATAAAATTTTCAAACATTCATTTCGCGCTCTAATCGTCTATCGCTATCGATAATTGCTGACACATTTTACGCAGCAACAAGTCTTTCACACACTACACACACACACAAACGCAAGCTCACTGCTAGGCGCGCAGTCGCCAAGCAAGTTGGCAGCACTGCACGACAAACGACAACTTTTTGGCATTTAGCATTTAGTTGCTGTCGCGACGCGGTCACACTACGTACCACAAAAATTAATTGTGCTAAGTTAACATATCGCTTGTCGTGTGTGAAAATAAACGTTGAACAAAGAACGAAAATGCAGCAATTAATGCATAAGCGCAGCGCGTAAAGGTAAACGCCAAGAAAATGCAATAAATATGCACACAAAGCGTGCGTGAAATAACAAAAATTTAGCTATACAAAAATAAAAAAAAAAAAAATTTCTGTAAATTTTCGCGTGCGTGTGTGTGTGTGCGAGCGAGTGCGTGTATGTGACTCTCTGTGTGTGTGTGTGTGTGTGAGTTGGTGTATACATGCATGTGTGTGTGTGAGTGTTTGTGTGAGTGTGTGCGTGCTGCAGGGAGAGAGTTTAACCAAAAAGCTTCAACGAGAGAGTTGAAAATAATATAAAAAAAAAATAACAAAAAGCTCGCGCGAGAGTTTGAATTTAGTTTTAGTTTGCATTTTTCCTCAAGTTGGCGACGCTCTGCGCTCGATCGTACGCCTAGCGCTCTGTGTGCGTGTGCGTGTGTGTGTGTGAGTGTATCTGTGTGTCTGCGCGCTGCGTTGGCTCTCTGTCAGTTCGTCGTCGTTGACGTCGTGTTTGCCCCCGTCGCCGCGTTGCGCGCAACATCTGTGCGCGCTCGTTACTCTTACTACAAATCGGATTAAATTCTTCAGCTGCGTCGCTGTCGCAGTCACTACCACCACTGCCACCGCCGCCGCCGCCGTCGCCGCGTTCTTTTCTATGCTTCCTTGCAACCACACTTTGAGTTGCATTTTTTGTATTTGTTGTGTTTTTGTATTCGTAAGTTTTGTGCCTTCCATGTGTGCGCTGCGTGACTGTGTGTGTGCGTGTGTGTGTGTGCAGCCATAACAAAAATATGCAAAACTATAAATAAAACAAAAGTGCAAAAAGCAACAACAACAACGACAACCACAAGAATACGCAAATTTTGTGCAAATTTTGATTGGATATAATTTTTGAGGCAAGGTCACACTGCGCAGCAGCTGCTGCATTCCAATGCTGTTGCTGCCGCTGTCTGCACGCACGCGTCACTGTGTGCGCACGCGTTTAACCTTTATGTTGAGCGCACACTGGCATTTTGGGCGGCGTTCGGTGTCAAAGGTTGTCACATCTTTGAAGCCTTTTGTGTGCATTTCGCATAGTTTAAAGTGTTCACATTTACGTCACAAAAGTTGCTTAAAAAGCAACAATAATTACAGAACGAACTACAGCTGGCATGTAAACAAATTTGTTGTTCTTAAAGTTATTGGCAAAATGTAAACAATGAACCAGTTCGTGAACAATTAAAGCAAATTAATTCAAAAAATATAAATATTTTTGTGTCGCAGAAACGTTCGAAAAACGTAAGGACTACAAATTACAAGTTTTCAATCGATTTTGTCAAGTGAGAAATTGTTGCAAATGAGATTCCTCCTGAAGCCATTTAGCATTTTCAAGTGGAACTTTAATATTTATTTGTTTTAAAACTAGGGGCTTCTCCACCCTGCTCGCTATGCTTACCAACTCAGAGCCCTACCCCGTTCGTTACGCGATTATAGATTATTTTACGAAAAATGCTGGTCTTTGATAAATATCCGTGTTCTTTGAAAACTCCTTATATTTACTAACTTTTCCGTATTGGCATACAATTGGTACTGATTGCTGAATTTTTTTTGGTTATGTGCCAGCTTAGCCTCTGGGATTTAATGAATTAGACTAAATCTTCGCCATGGTTTAAGCATAACAAATCGTCATTACTCCTTGGATTGTAGTCACCGCGTTTATTTATCTTTGCTCCAAACGTTTTTCGCCGCAGAATTTTCCTTTCAAAGATTCTTAGCGATTCTTCGTCTGCTGTCGTCATGGTCCAAACTTCTGCTGCATATGTGATTATTGGCCTTATGATGGAATTATAAATTCTTAGTTTGCATGTCCTCGATAGCAGCTTTGACCGATCTTGTAGGTAGTACCTTGCGCTGCTGTCATTGCTCATCAACACACTCAAGTATTTAAAGTTGTCAACTCCTTCGAAGTAATAGTCACCTATGCTGAGGTTCCGTGGTGTTCTTCTCTCGACGTGTCTAGACAGTATCATATATTTGGTCTTAGATTGGTTGATTGCCAAACCAACTATAATTTTTTTTTTCCTTATTATTCAGCTTGGGAACTTAGGGCCTCTACAAGAGCCTTCCATCGAACCCTATTTTGCGCCGTCTGTTTAGCTCTGTCCCATGTTGTGTTCGCCTGGGTCAGTTCTTGGAGGATGTATCTGCTCCAGGTCGCCTTGGGTCCGCCGATCCGTCTACTGCCTTGTGGATGGATGCCAGCTATCGCTATCTGCAGTTTCTCCATTTCTTCCTCGAACTGTGCTAATCTTGATGGTTCCTTTAGGGTTCTAACGTTCCATTGTCCTATTCGTGTCCGTTTTGAAAATGCCTTTGGACGATATCGAATTTGGGGAGCCGGGGTGAAGAGTGGGGCAAGGGGGGTTGCCGGAAATTGTTGAAAGGCATTGTGCAATGGAGAAAAGCTTTCTATTAAGTAGAGAAGCAATTTTTAAGAGGGACGTTGGAGTGGTCATGCCTCTTGCCATGAGTGGGATTCGAACCCAGGACCCCGCGTTTAGAAGGCAAGTGTGTTACCCACTAAACTACGAGGCCCCAAAAACCAACTATAATATTCATAAATTATAAACGCTATTTACCTTTATTAATTAAAGATACTAACCTGCGGATTCGACTATAAACTGTAGTTTCCTGTGCACTTTCGAACAACTTTCAATAGAGATATCTCCATGTTCCGCCTTTGGAGCGAAGCGGAACTATTTTATTTTTGGCTGGCTACGAACTTGCATTTACAATTTAAAAGATAATAACAGGAAGTAGCATAAAAGTTTAAACATTTCTTAACAAATGAACCAATAGAACAAGTTGGGGATTCATAGTTTGTTATGGGTCAATGATGTTCGATTTGACAAATGACAATGAGTTAAGATAGAGAAAGAGAGATCAGTGCGGGATGTAAAGTTCGCGATTGCTTCAAGATGCTCAAGTTCGCGAATCAAGATGAGTTAAGCTAGTGAAAGAGATACACTAAATGGAGTGCAAAATCGTTGGGATTGGTTTAGTTAGAGCCCTAAGAGGCCAAAAGAATCGTGTAATGCATAATTGAAGCTACAAATTGGTAGTAGTAGCTTCAAAATTTCAGAGCTACTCTAGATAGAAATGACAAAAGAAACTTTACTAAGAAGCGCATAAGGGCCAATGAGCCCGAGTAAGAGCTTACGCAGAAAAACCATGCCGCGGCATGTACTACGATCATAGGATCAAGGGAATTTTAAAAGGCAAAATCTACGTCTAGAAGTATTGGTTAATTTTTTAAAATGCGCTTAAAAATGCTGTTCAATTCGTTTTGAATGAACTTGCATATTCTTAAAGCCTCACTAGACAAATGTCTACCTCGATAGCGCACTCGCCTCGAAATATGTAGATCGTTGGTACGATTCCCCCCCGAACCACTGGTTTATTGCCTAGCAAATAGCCGATTTTTGCCTGAGTAAATCATTTTTAATTAAAGACACTGCTGTTTGGATTCGGCTGCAAACTGTCAGAGTTCCTATTCTCTGCGAACAGCTACTAATTGTAATAACGCAATTAATCCGGGGAAAAAAATAAATTAGATAAAAATCGCAAGGAGCCAAACCGCTAGAACACATCAAATCTTTGACTGAAAAATGAGTAGAATGTAGTTTTTGCAAAAATTCAGCGACATCGGAAAGGGTAATTTTTGAAAAAAAAAAATTAATCTTGTCATAATAATTTAATTCCTGCGAATTCCATTTTTAATGTAACATCTTCCATATGCAATAAACGCAACAAAGCTTTTGACTCGTCTTCGATGAATTCACGCATTTTTTGAGTTGTCTTTGGTCAACATCGTCGCTAATTTTCTGCAAACTTTTAAGCCATGAATTTTGCGAATAGTTTAACAGCAGAAGCAATTGCCACCATAAACTTTTTGACAATTTTGAAAGTTTGCTTGAAACACACTTGATATTTATAGAATGTTGGTCAAGGATTTGTCTTGATATGCTATGACAGGGTACTATGCCTATGTACACTCCATTAGAAAGAGCTATTTTGAAACGATTTCCTTTTCAACTTGAGTTGAAAACTGCTATAAATTTAAAAATAAACCAACTGTATTGTTTTATTGCCTATAAAATTTAACAAGACTGCTAATTCATTATAATGTACGCCCTTTTTTTGTTGAAGTCAGCAATAGATAATTGTGTAAATTTCCCAATCAGAGAAATTAATAAAAACACAAAAAAAGGACAATTGGAAGAGTCTAGACAAAGATGCATGCAAAAACCATCTGATAAATTTTCTTATTCGTCTTTATAAATATTTTTTTTTAATAAATCGCAAAAAACTTCGCCTTTACATCGTTAATATTAAAATCCGACAATAAAAGCTCATCAAACACTTTAATCTCTGTTTATAAGAAACAAATTAAACAAAAATTCATGCCAATTGGTTGTAGTTCTGCCTTATAAATAATCATTGATTGCTAGTATTAATTTGGAAATTAAAGATTGTCTTTAAAAACTAAATTGTTATATTTTTTTGTCTGAGTTTAAACGCTTTCAGAAAAATTTGTCTATTAATAGTTGACATAAAACAACGCTCATATCACTTGGCTCTAGATCTTTCTTATAAATAAACATTGACTTCCAATGCATATTTAAAAATTAGTCTGGAAAAACGTACATCAGTATAGTATAAATTCATTTTTTTACCTGATTTGAACTTGAGTTTAAACGATCTCAGAACAAGTTGATTCTGTTTTCTATGGTTGATCTAAAGTTAAAATTTATTATCTTTTTCGGTAAAACCAACAGAAATGAGAAAAATTTGTTTTGTCTTTTCCTTTTTAAAATTTAAAAATTTTAATTATAATAAAATACTCAAATTTAATTTAATTAAAAAATTTTAATTATTATAAAATCTCGAATTTTTCTGAAACGTAACATAATACTAACGCAGAATTAGCTTCACTGATTTTGGGTTTCTTATAGTTACGACTCCTCATCTCAAAGAATGTTCCTAAGTTGGAACTTCAAGGCAGAGGAATATTGTATGATCAAATTTAAGACATTTTACGCAAATAAACCATAAATCTTTCGTTATAATGTCTAAACTGCAGCTTATTTTTATACAATTTTCTGTATTTATGTATATTGTAGTGTAAAAAGAGATCAAAATGATTGTCGATTTAGAGATGAAAGTGCATTTTAAATCGCTATTTCTGTTGTCTCTATTTTTGTTGTCTCTATTTTTGTTGCCTTTATTATGCCAATTTGAAAGTCGATACAGCAATGTTTTGCAGCTCTGATCCTACTCCTACGACATCATCTGAACTGTGAACCTGAACTTCTGTTTCCTTATGTAACACGCAGTGTAAACATAGCATTAGTTCCGTTTTGTCTCTAGTTTTGATCCTTAATGGGTTCTATATGACTATAAACAAATACGTGTTTAATCCTTTACAAATCTTTGTCTTAATTTGTCTTATCTAAATTGCAGCTTATGTTTTCTATCGAAATTTAAATTGTTGCAATATAAAAAAAGATCAATATTATTGTCAAGGCATAGATGAGTGATTGTATACTGGCTGTATTATTTTGCTTTTATTATCCTTATTTTGAATTCAACCAATCAATGTTGTATGCAGCTCTGATCCTCCACGTTCTAGGACACCTTATCATTTATAAAGCCGAACTTCTGATTCCTTATCGAACACGCAGTGCAAACATGGGATTAGTCTGTTTACTTTCAAGCTGCGCGTCATATTTTAGAATCTTTATAGTTTTATTTTAGTTTATTTGCATGCAACAACAACAACAACGTTCATCAGGGGATACAACAACAAATAGAGACTGGAACTAATTGCCATAATAATCATTTCAGGTGTTAAGACTCATTTGTGGGCGTGCAATTTTTGCAAACAAATATTTACAAACAGTTAAACAATCGCGACAATTGCAGCCGCGCAGCAGCAACAACAACAATTGCAACTGCAACAACAACAACAACAATACAAACACAGCTGACAACAATTGCAATTTAGAGAGCGAGCAAAATAAATCAAAACAACAAGAAACTTAAAAAATAATTTACATATGAAATATAAAAAAAAATAAATAAAATATGCATATAAAATGTGTGTGTGTGTGTGTGTGTGTTTATAAGCGTGAGCGTGTGTGCGTGTAAAGAGATGCAAAATGTGGCACAAGTAACTGCAAGATACGTACAACAACAACAACACAGCAGCAGAAGCGCTGTTGACTTGTAAAACGCGCGCTTGTAATTAGAGGCAGCCTTGTTGTTGTCTTCGTTGTTGTTGTTGTTGCTCTCGTTGTCTTCGTTGTTGTTGTTTGGCATCATTGTCAGCGACAGCTGTGAAAAAAATGCGCTTCAATGTCAGTGCGACAATAATTTCTCAAGCAGCCTATATGCTATACATACGTACATACATAGATATATAAATACAGAGATACATAGATATATAGATAGATAAATACATAGATACATAAATGCATAGAAACATAGATACATAGATTTATAGATACATAGATACATAGATTCAAAGATACCCAGATACATAGATACATAAATACTTAGATTCATAGATACATAAAAACATAGATTCATAGATACCCAGATACATAGATTCATAGATACATAAATACATAGATTCATAGATACACAGATACATAGATTCATAGATACATAAAAACATGGATTCAAAGATACCCAGATACATAGATTCATAGATACATAAATACATGGATTCATAGATACCCAGATACATAGATTCATAGATACATATATTCATAAATACATAGATACTTAGGTACATAAATACATAGATTCATAAATACATAGATTCATAGATACATAAATACATAGATTCATAGATACATAAAAACATAGATTCAAAGATACCCAGATACATACCCAGATACATAAATACATAGGTTCATAGATACCCAGATACATAGATTCATAGATACATAGATTCATAGATACATAAAAACGTAGATTCCAAGATACCCAGATACATAGATACATAAACACATAGATTCATAGATACATAAAAACATAGATTCATAGATACCCAGATACATAGATTCATAGATACATAAAAACATAGATTCCAAGATACCCAGATACATAGATACATAAACACATAGATTCATAGATACATAAAAACATAGATACATAGATTCATAGATACATAAAAACATAGATTCATAGATACCCAGATACATAGATACATAGATTCATAGATACATAAATACATGGATTCATAGATACCCAGATACATAGATTCATAGATACATAAATACATGGATTCATAGATACATAAAAACATGGATTCAAAGATACCCAGATACATAGATTCATAGATACATAAATACATGGATTCATAGATACCCAGATACATACCCAGATACATAGATTCATAGATACATAAATACATGGATTCATAGATACCCAGATACATACCCAGATACATAGATACATAGATTCATAAATACATAGATACTTAGGTACATTGATACTTAGATTCATAAATACATAGATACATAAATACATAGATTCATAAATACATAGATTCATAGATACATAAATACATAGATTCATAGATACATAAAAACATAGATTCAAAGATACACAGATACATAGATTCATAGATACATAAAAACATAGATTCAAAGATACCCAGATACATACCCAGATACATAGATTCATAGATACATAAATACATGGATTCATAGATACCCAGATACATAGATTTATAGATACATAGATTCATAGGTACATAGATACATAAATGCATAGATTCATAGATACCCAGATACATAGATTCATAAATACTTAAATACGAAGATTCATAGATACATAAATACATAGATTCATAGATACATAGATTCATAGATACATAGATTCATAGATACCCAAATACATAAATTCATAGATACATAGATACTTAGATTCATATATACATAGATTCATAGAAACATAAATACATAGACACATAAATATATAAATACATAGATACATAAATACATAGATACATAGATTCATACATACCCAGATACTTAGATTCATAGATACCCAGATACATAGATTCATAAACACATAGATTCATAGATACATAAATACATAGATTCATAGATACCCAGATTCTTAGATTTATAGATACATAAAAACATAGATTCATAGATACCCAAATACATGGATACATAGATTCATAGACACTTAGATACATAGATTCATAGATACAAAAATACATCTATACATAAATTCATAAATATATAGATACATATACATAGATTCATAGATACATAAATACATAGATTCATAGATACATAAAAACATAGATTTAAAGATACCCAGATACATAGATTCATAGATATCTAGATAGATACATAAATACATTGATTTATAAATACATACCTACTTACATCAATATATACACAAATACACATGTGCAGACTTACAAAACTTACAAACATAACTTAAAAACATACATTACATATATTAATACATAACATACATATATACACACTTACACACACAGCACAAATTTACATAATTAAGCAAAAAGGCTAACATTTACAGTGTGCATTCAAAGGAGTGCATCCAGTATCCTTTAAAGTTTGTAAAGGTAGCTCAGGACGACGTCCGAAATAAATAAGAAATGCTTTCTTTTCCACATAGTCCGTCGAAAGCGGCTATTTTTCCCTTTATCTCCAGCTCCAACAACTGAGTCCTCTCTGGACTCCAACTTAAATTCACAAAACAAGGACAAAAAATTTTCAATACTTTAATTATTTTCGAGAATCACTAATACTTGATAAATCTGTTCGTTTTTGACTTAATGTTAACAATGAAAGTATTGTCCTTCGGAAGTCACTACTTTTCCCTGTTTGGTAATCTCTTAATACCATCTCTAAAAATTGAGTACTCACTAGCCTCGATGCAAGCATTGATTCATTTTTCAATTTCTGCTAAGATCTTAAGAACTCAACTCAGTAGTCGGAGTGAATAAAGTCTGGACAACACAGCGGTTAGTGTAAGATCTTCTTCAGTGGTTACAGATAAATTTTGATCCTATTACCACATGGAACTGTGTGTTGGCATTTTGTAAATTCTTCTTGTCATGGCTTTTGGCTTAGTAGTCGGAATGAACAGAAACTGGAGAATACAGCGTTTGGTGTAACACCTCCCATTTCAGTGTTTCTAGCAGCTTTCCAGAAGCCTTCTTGTAAATTCTGCTTTTTATGGCTTTCGGCTGTTTCTGGCCATATTTAGCTCAGTGTACGGCTCGAACGCATTAGTTGTAAAGATAAAGATTTCAATTAAAGGTTCCGCCTGAATTTAACAACCAATCCGACATAGTCCCACCATATGCTGAGCATGACCTGATATTAGGCTAAGCATATTACTTTTTCTGTAATTTGAAGAAGCGGTTTTGAAGTTAAAAATCGTCCTTTGACACTCTCAGCTTCAATTTATACGACACTCAATGTCCTAAAAAAAATGTCTTCCCCATGACTATGCTTTTCGAAAAGTAGAGGGATCTACGGTTTATAAAGGAATCCGAATGTTGCTTTTAATAAATAAAGATTTACTTAGGCAAATAGGGTCCATTTTCAAAATTTAGCGTACTATTCAGAAACAGATGTACAGGATACATTCAATTCATAATGTTCTCGTATCTTTGCTAAATTGCTAAAGTGCTGATTCCATGCTATAATGAAAGTCTTACTTTAATTTACGTTTCTTAGGGGCACTCAAGGATTACTTCAAACTCAAACTTAATTGTTCTTTATTTCGAATGTTCACTTTACAATTTGCATAATAAGCATGTTGTAGGGCGGTAGAGATATTCTCCTATGTGGGGGTAGTTGAGAAAGAACAAAAAAAAAATTGGAATAAACAAAAGCTCCGAACAAGCTGAGCGAGCGACTATCCAAGAATGCATGTAACTGCAGAGCGCTCCCCCTCACACACACACACACACTCACTCACTCAGTCACATACGCCAGCTCGTGCCTTACCTCACTCCCCCCGCTCGATCAAAACGTGCACTGATGTCAGAGGCAAACGTGCTGCTCCTTGCAAACAATGTTCGGTCAACAAGAGAGCAGCAGGTGGAAGCAAAGCAACTGGTGGGGGCACAAGAGCAGAAGGCAAAGGCAAAACGGCGTCAACGTCAGCGATGTTGGAAATTGTTGAGATTCCATTCACATTCCAGCATGCAATTCGTAGTGGATTATGTGAGTGTGCTTGTTGTTGTTGTTGTTGCTGCTGCTTAGTAGCTGCTACTTTGTTGTTGTTGTTGCGGTGGGTAGCAGCAACTGCAGCAGCAATAACAAAGTGAACAGGTGAGGCGATGTGGTTGCATTCCAAAAGACACACCAACACACACACACACACACACGATCAGTTGAGAGCAATAAATACAGTTTGTTGTTGTAGTTGTTGTTGCTGCTGGAAGTAAATGCACGATAAAGCAAAATAAAAGTAAAGAGGCAGCGTCGGTCGGCCTAGCAAGGTCTGCGGGGTGGTTTGGTGGGTGGCGGCGGCGGCCACGGCAACGCACAGCATCACATTGTGCGTACCCCGCTGCAGCACGCCACTGGCAGCGTCCAGCCAAATGCGCTGTTGTTGCAGCATGCGTCAATGAGAGCGTCAACTGCAGCAGCAGCGGCGGCAGCGGCAACGTCGGCTGCTGCAACTTGCTGCAATCGTTCGACGACGGCGACGACGACGAAAATGCAATTTAGCTCGTTTTTCTTGCTTCAATTTTTTTCTTCTTATTTTTGTATTTTTTTTTTTTGCTTTTTGCTCTCTTGTGTGCGTGTGTGTGTGTGTGTAGTTTGAGTGAGCGCAAGTGTGTGTGTGTGTTTGTGCATGAAAAAGGGAAAACGAAACGAAAACAGAGTGCAGCGCGCACAGTGGTCGGGAACGTTGTTTTGAATGCTTAAAAAATTTGGCCATGCTAGTTGTTCTGTAAAATTGAATTCTTTTGTTGGAGGTAAGATGGAACTAAATCAGAATATAGGTATACATTTTTTGACTGCATTAATATTATTATTGTAGTTCGGGGAGAATTACAATTTTATTTTTCAAAATTCAGCTTGTACTCCACTTAAGGATTTATTTGGAAAACTACCTCCGCCGCATTTGATAGTTCCATTTCTATTGACTTAATGCTTAAAGGTTCATATAAAAGTTGAAAATGTGGTAAAGTGTGCACAATGCTTACTTTCTATAAGTAGTTGCACTCATCAACAAATTTACTTTTCAATATTTAATTTGCATTAAATTTAATAAAAATATTTTTATCTCCTCGAACATATTCTGAGTGGTTTATAAATCCAGCACTTTCGCAATTAAACAATAAAAGCGACTCTTAATTTTATTTTTAACATTCATTAAAATATAGCTCCAATAGACGAGCACAACATTTTTTATTTTTATAGCTAAAACTCTAAAATACTGTTGAACCTGCGAAATTTTTAAAATTGATTATAATAAATAAATCTATTTCATTATGTAACTTCAGCCTGCAAGGCCGAGTTGATTCAGTTTTATTTATTAACTTTTATTGAAATATTATGGGCCTTGGCATGTCGGTGATTCGATTCCAGCTAGCAGCACTGCTGAATTTGTCTAGCACTGGCATAGTTAGCAAATAAAAAGATGCTATTTACCTAGGTAAATGCCTATTATTTAAAGCTACCCCCCGTTCGGATTCGTCTGGAAACTGTAGATTCCTCTTCGAACAGCTATTAGCTCTTTGCGAACGAGTGTTCGCTCTCAGGCACGAATGCTTTGTAACCATTTCAGTCGTATATCTGCTTTCAATCGATAATCTTTCGAAATTCGTTGAAAATTGAATGATATTTTTTAAGATGTGGTTATCTTAGATTTGGCGAAAATTTATTCCGACCACCATGACACTCATATATAAAATTAAAAAGTTTGCAAATGGTTAATGGGTATATCTCCAGGCTTTGTCTTTGGCACGGTTACTATGGTAGTCTAGGGGCATAAATTTAACAAAAATTTATTTTTTGAAATAATATTCGAATCGACAGAAACAATTTTCAATTGCTAAAACTCTAAAATTAAGTTGATGTTTGAAATTTAAATAAAACAAGACTTCTTGACTTTTCACTCTGCCTTTATATGTAGAAAAAGACCATTTACGCTATAAATATATAACTACAGTTTCTTAGACATTTAATATAAAAAGAGTATATACATTTTCACAAGTGGTAACATTTAAAGTTTTAAGCGATTTACATTAAAGATTTGCTTCTGGGCAACGGAACGTCTAATTTGTTGTTCTTCAACAGCTTATTCTAATCACTTAAGCTTTATTTTTTCTTGGCTATGTTTTTTTGACATTTGGATCGATTAACATCAGGATTTAAGAACATGTTCTCTCAAATCAACGATTTCAATTTAATAAATGCTAGTGATATATAGGAAAAATATGCTTTAAAATGCAAACAACATATTTCTTTGAAAATATGTGTTTCAATCGCAAATACTTAATGGTTAATCCTTAATTTATATAAATGAGATCTTAAACTGTACCCATCAATGCTGAAACCGGCCCTTAGCTGAACATCGCTGATAACGTAAAAGTTCTAACTGGATTTATTTTTCCTATTGATACAATAAAATAACCGATCTATCATTTTCTTCAAAAATCAGAAGAATCCATATTTTTAATCTAGTAAAGCAAACCGCTAAACAGAATGTTTTGATTTTTTTTATTATATGGCTGAATAGTTATCGTTATATAATATTTGAGCGCCAACTGTCTATTAATTAATTCTCTGAAACAATCAAGCTTAAAGGTGTTCTACGTTATCGTAGAGAAATTTATTGAACAAAGAATTTGTTTAATTACTTCCGGGAGTTGTTATGAATATATACCAATTGACAATTGGTGCTTTAAAACGGCTTGTCAACAGTTTAAGTATGTAAAAACATAATAAAACAATTAGCAAATTCTTTACGACCATTTTTTTTTCGCAAATGACAAATTTTGCATAATTTCTTATAGAATGTAAAGATATAAGAAAAGTTTCTTTGTTTCCACAATCACATGTTCGAAAATGTTATAGAATTGAAGAAGTATTTTAATTGTTGTGCCTAATATGGTATGAGAGACGAACTATCTATATCCTTATGGTATATACTTTTATAGAGTTTAAGTGGTGTGTTAATTACAATGAGGGGAAATTGTAGAATTGTAGCTTTAAGCAAGGCGAACTTTTTCAAAGAGCTGGTAATTCGTAGCTCAACATGTCATCATTGTTCTTCCATATCAACGCTCCTGTAATCGATTGGCCTGGAAAATAGCTTATATCTTGTGCCGGCCAAAGTCAGTTACTGATCTCAAGACCGTAAAGCTGCCTTCCTTCAAATTTTCTGCCCTACTTCATTATGAATTCTACTAAAATATATTTGGATTTTCGATGATATCGACCACGGTGCTGTCCGAGAGCAGAGTGCAGAGCAGTCGAGCAGCACTCAGTGGCTCCTTGCCTCACCTGCGCTTGCCGCTGCGGCTCGAGCAGCATGCTGCTAGTGTGTGTGTGTGTGTGTGTGTATTGTGGAATAAGTCGCCGAGGAATGCGCATTTTTGCAATAATAATCAGCAACTAATACTATTTTTATCTGCTGCCCAGCTAGGCGACGTCAACTTTGACGCTGCGTCAACGTCGGCAGCGTTTGGCACTCGACGGCAATACGGTCACACACTTTGGCTCCCCTGCAGCGACTCTAGCTCCCACATATGTATATACCGATATATATATATATATGCTGGGCCGATCTGTATGTTTGTGGCATGTATGTAATTGACTAGACGCGTACGCTGCTGCGTGTTTATTTTATTTGCCTTTTCACTCGACTTGCGCATTTTTATGGGCAATTTTTCTTGCCCCACCCCCGTGTGGCAGTTGCAACAACGGCAGCAACGCCAGCAACAGCTTGGCGGCACCTTCCTCTTCCCGGTCACATTCACTTGCCATTTTATGGGCACCTTCTGTGACGTTTTGTGATAGAGAAACTATCTAAAAATAGCTTTGACATGCCATATAACATGGAAAACTTAACAGAGCTGCAAATGTAATAATTAACATAAAAATGTTGAATGCATTGCGAGAGTTGCCTGAGTTGTTGCGAAGCCGGGGTCGTACATGTTGTGGAGCGCAGGTAGTTTTTTGTTTATAGAAAAATTATGGAAAAGTCTATTAAAAAGAAGAAGAAGCTGCAATTGAGTGACAAAGGCAAAAACGGCTAGTTTTGGGAAATTGGTATCATTGACATATCACTACAAAGACCTCACTCCGAATATTCCTAGCTTATAATGCATAACTGCATCAAATGTAAAGTAATGCAAGTCCGATGTTACTTCGTTGACAAAAAATTTGAGGCAATTCATACAAAATATTCTCTGCATTTATGTTAGTAATCCAATTTTGGAATACTTTTCATGCATCTGTACACTCAATATCGCTTTTACCAGAACAGTACTGAGTATGCTATTTTTTCTCTTCTTTCTACGCTCTTCCTGCATTTCGATGTTTAATAGGGATCCATTTATGCAACTGTCTTCTTAGTATGATAGATCTTGCCCTTTAAAGCTACCCATGTTTAATAGCCGTAGAATATGCCAATAAGTCCTATTCCTACGCAAAATATTTCTCCAATTTTTGTAATCATAATAAATTTGCTTTTAGCGTACCTTCTAGAGTAACTCGTAGGTTTGTCCCATTAGCCCTTATCTAATTTTCTAGATTGAGTAAAGATTTGCACGATATTATTCGAGCCTTATAAGACAAGACAATTTGGTCTATAAATTCGATTTCGGATCTAAATTCGTTGTTTTTGCACTGTATTTCAATCGAACTTTAACTTATTCCTATCGAAGAGTAAGTGTCTTTAGTCGTCCAAATCACTTTGTCAAATTTGATAAAAATCGGTTGACTGTATTATATGCATTTTTTTTTTTTTTAAATTTGTCTCCAATTTGTTTTAAATATATTATTCGCTACCCTGAAGGACTGACTATTGTTGCCAAGTACTTTACCAAGCTTCAACAGGGCATATCGGTAAAAAATAGTCCGACTTTTGCACTAATTAAATATATATAAAATTATATATACAAATTCTGTTTATAAGAGTATTTTTCTCAATAAATTCGTCAAATAAGATCGAAGTCGGGTCAATTGGACAAAAAGTGCTGAAGAACAAGAAGTGCCTGAGCAATTTGAGTGATTCTTTTGCAGAAAAGTTGTATCGAGCATGCCAAAGTTGTGCGCACCCGAGTCCAACTTACGCTTATAAATTTTAACTTTATATTTCTTAATGTTTCTTTGCTACTTATTTCGACTATTGGATTTTACTCTTTCGGAATCGGAAATGTGAGAAGGTGTATATCGCTAAAAAGTTCATCCAGCGCGCAGGTGAAGCAGATAAGTTTATATCTGCTTCTATTTTTGAGCTATTTTTCTATAATTTAAGATCAACTGCTCATTATTGTATCAAGTCAATTAATAAATTTACTTATAGTTCATAAACTTTTAGTTGATATGTAGTAATTTCACATTTTATTTTGAATATCTTCATATATAAAAAACAGATTTCAAGATTTTTTTCGAAATTGTTTTGTGATCATTTTGCCAATTCGACTCCAAATAAAGTTATGCTTTTTCTTGTTATAAATAATCCAGAAGATTATAAACAATTCAGTGAGAGTTGAAGTACAATTCTAGAACGATTGTACCAAACAACTTAACAAATAAGCCAAACAAAAATTTTTACTTATAGTGCCCAAATTTTCACCCGATACTTAATTTCACAATTAATTTTTAATGATTTTAGCTTGAAGAAAACAAAATATTTCAAGCCATTTTGCAAAATTTGTCTGTGATCACTCTGCCACTCCCACCCGACATAAAGTTATGCTTTTTCTTGTTATAAATAACTCAAAAGATTATAAAAAATTCATTGGCATTTGAAGGCGCATTATAAAATAATGTGTAGTTCTGTGTGGCAGCATCTTAACTCACAGTACAGCAGATACGATTCCAACAAAACACTAGCCAACCCTCGCAGCACCAACATTTTATGCATTTCGTCTTACAACTGCGCAGCATAAAAGCTGCATTTAAGATTAAGTCAGGCATTTCCTTAACCCTTTGGTTATGCCATAGTCGTTAATGACCCATCAAATTGTCCTTCCCACTGCGGTTAAGTTTTACGAGCACTTGTCGAAATGGCCGCCATTTAAGCTAAGCTTTGAATTTAGAGACAAGTTTGGCAATCAGATAGACGGCAATTGCTTAACCCTTGGCATGCAAGTGCAGTCATAAATGACCCATTAAATGTGTGCAAGGAGGAATGCCTCGTTGTCTGGTTAAAGCGTTACACACCCAAACAAATACATTGCCATAATTAAACAATTAAAAATTCAAATAATGTCGCATTTGATGAGCCGCTTAATAACACATCAAAATCCACTCAGACACAGATACACACACACACACACAGATACAAAGATACTTTTACACAGATACTATTGTGCTGGTGTCTGGCATGCAAGCGAATTAGTTTCGTGTATTTTTAATTCGTTTTTTATTAGTTATTGAACATTTTGCGCAGAAATATTTAGTATTTTTATTTATTTCTATTTAGTTTTTTTTTTTTGCGGAATGTATGGAATGTGAAATTTTTCATGGTTTTTGCCACAAAAGACTCTGGGCATAACGAGTAAGCGGGGTTAAGCAGAGGTTAGTAGTGGTGGGGCTAGTGTCTGCCAGCTGATGTGTGCACAACTTGTTGACATTTAACAATAGCGCGTGTGGCGCTATACGAAGCTGCGGCGCGACATGTTTCTCTTTATATTTTTGGGGGACTTGTTTACCCAACATAAAAACCATCTGTGTACTTTTATCAGGCGAATTCTTTGGCTTTCAGTTTGGTTTATCTAGACGCTATATAAAAAAAATAATTTCACATTCCATTGCCAAAGTCTAAGTATCAAGTTGGGAAATAACGCAGAAACTATTAAAAATTAAAGCAGGCTACAGGTGCGTTATATCTATAAAAAATTTTGGCATTTTTTTTGCAAAATTTCCTGGATTTAAAATGTTTTACTAATTGTTAGTATAATATTTGCGCGCGAAACTAAAGTTATTTCACAACTGGCACGTTATTTTTTTTTTTGTTTGTTTACGTTATAAAACTTGCGTAGGCATTTTGTTGAAGCTATGGAAACATATCTTATCTTATCGAAGTCAACCAATACAAAAAAAGTAAGAAATTAAAAAGTGAATGTTGGCTTACGTTGTAAAAATGTTTTTTAAATGCTTAGAAATAAGATTTATGCTTTTAGGGGAGTACAAATTTGGCATATTTTCTAAAAAAGTGTTGAAAAGATTTACTAACTAAAATGAAAGCATAGATAGGGTTGAGTTTTAGAGTAAAAAAAAAAAGATACATGTTTTTATAATTTTTTTTTATAGAAACTGCCCTACTATTGGTATGATACAAAGCGCATATTAAGCTTATGCAAGTAGGCGGATGATCAGCGTTATTGTAGAAGTGGGTATAAGCATATAAGTCTTTCATAGTTCTAGATCTAAGAGTACCTAAGAACTAGAGCTACCAAACGCAAGTATATGAAACTCTCCTATGGGTGTTTCGCTCCAACTCTAAAACAATGAAAAATATGGGATATACAATGCGATTGTATTTCAATTTTATTATAGCCAAGTTCGAAAAGTTGTACGGAATATCGTAAATTTATGTGTTACTTACGTTAACTTGTGCCGTTTAGTTGTTGTCTGGGTGCACCAGGTATGTGGATTGTTTGGGCATCCGAGAGGGTTGACAGCTCTTGGGCAGACCTGGGCCTGCGTCGAGTTAGTCATATTTTTTTAAACTTATTTAATGATTTCTACTTCAGCGCGGAACACTTTTTGCTTTCGTTCATCCTACAGTTTTTGAAGTTAATAAAGTTAAGGAAATGTGTACCTAATCTTTATGAAAGCCACTACCAATTTGAACTTCGTTGGAATTTTTAGGTAAATCCATTGATTCGGCTTTGCCCCATAAGCTTGTGGAACATAATATTACAAAAATGCTTGGTATTTTACAAAAGTTATTTACTTGTAATGTTATTTTATCCTGGGTTCGTGTAGCAGTAGCGGAATTCCAAACTTTTTTTTACCAGCAACGGTAGTATTTTCGTTCCATATAGCATATCTATTATATAGGGG
Organism: Chymomyza procnemis; assembly: GCA_035046065.1. NCBI lineage: Eukaryota > Metazoa > Arthropoda > Insecta > Diptera > Drosophilidae > Chymomyza > Chymomyza procnemis. The sequence goes on from JAWNOJ010000026.1 coordinate 6,727,136, forward strand.
TCTGTCTAAAGCAGAAAAATTGGAGAATTTGCTTCAAGTTTTGTTAAAAATATCCGACACGGATACGTCTTAGGTTTTCACACGAATGAAGTTAATGCAAAGTTTTTCTTAGAAAAATAAAGATTCAATTTTGTTTGGCGCATCTTCAAAACATGTTCCAACCACATTTATCAACCAACAATTTTGTATTACCCGAGCAAATAGTTGAAAACTTTAACAACACATGATCCAAAAGAATTTCGACATCTTAACAAGAGCTCTGGCTGCGATTGAATAAACGCGCAGATGATCATCGAACTTCCTTAATGTTTGCCAGCTCTTCTCACCGAAATGAAAAAAGTCTATGATCATTATGATACCTAAGCCGGGAAAGCATGCTTAATCACTTTTCGAATGTGGTTATAATATCTTGACATACAACCGCATCCATTTTCGATGTTGAGTTGGTGCGCAACACCCATATGAGTTTTATGAATATGTATCATCGGTTGGCTGTCATAGCACTTAGGAACTTTGAGATCTAGACGTTCATATAGTTGAACTTATGTGGTTATATACACTTCAGCTTTGTACCGTATGGTGCAGTAGTTTCTTACAAAAATTTATAAAAAAAAAAAAGAATTATTTCAAGTAAAACTCAAACCTGAAGCCATAGATCTTCATTATAAATAGATAGTCGAAAAAGTCTTGCTTAAGTAATGTGTTACTTATTATTATGCTTCACAACTTTGTGAAAATAAAGTTATTTAAGTACTCTGGTAGCAAATATATAAACAAATTTAAGATTTATATTCAGTACAGTTCATAACGTTTCCAAGAAAAACAAATCGTCAAATGCTGCTAAATTTGTTCTCTTCAGCGTTTAGCTCATAAAACGTGTGTGTTGCCCACATTGGGTCAATCGAAAGTTCTCTTATCAGGCAGAAAGGCATGCAATCTATTCAAAGACAAATTACCTTCATTCCCATGCTATAGAGATATTTTGCGTGTACAATTTTTCATATGCAGCCCCATGCCCCAACGGCGTTTCCTTGAAATGTAATTTCACGAATCTTCTCACATTGAATCCCAAGGCAAAGTGTCTTGTAAATTCTCATTATCTTTTTTTTTTGGCGAATTTCTGCTTTTAGATTTTGTTTACTTATGACGGCTACTTAATAGTCAGGTGTGCGCGTTGATCTTTCTCCCGTCTACAATTCATTTTAGTGTGAATTTAATGGCACGTCATAAAAGTTTTTTGCGTGTTTTTTTTGGAGGGGGGGGGGGATTTTGTTGTAGCCGTTCCCAGAATATGAACATGACATAATGCGCGGGAGCCGCGGCCATTGATCGATGTTTGCATAAATTATGTAAAATGCTGACGAATTTTTTTTTTTTTTTGAAAATTCAATAGGAAATCGATTATTAATTCGTATTTCCGCCGGTATTGTTTCACCAAAAAATAAATCAAATAAAATGTGTAACAGTTTTAGTTTGGTTAATGCGCCGGCCTGCTCCATTGGAGCGACTGAACTGACTCACGTCTTTGGCATGTAAATGAGCATGGCCCGATCGGGGACTGTATAAAGTGAGTGTGTGTGTGAGTGTGTGTGAGTTATGATAAAGACTTGAGTGTTGCTGTAGAAAATGCCAAATTGAATTCCAAGGCAATGATGGGTTAATGCGTTGTGACGCGACGCGTTTAAAAACGCAACGAAAACGCATTGAAAACGCGTTCAATTTAGCGCTTAGCGTGTGACAATTTTTTTTGCTTTGGGTTTTTCTAACAAAATGGCATCTAATAAGGCAGACAGTGTGTGAAAAAAGTAATCTGACAGATGGTTAAGACGCAAATTTTGTAGTTGAATGACTGATAATAAAATATTCTATGCTATAGAGTTCCAAGGGAGTACATACAGTTTTAAGATAATTTATTTAAAATAATATTAAAAATTCATAATAACTTACATTATTTTTATTATGAAACTTACGGAAGTTCAATATTAATTTCAATTATTTTTCTTAATTGGATGGAATGGATTTTTCTTAAATCAAACTTATAGAAGTTTAATATTAATTTAAATTATTTTTTTTTTAAGGATGGAATGGATTTTTCTTAAATCAAACTTATGGAAGTTTATTAATATTTTGCTTTCAAGTTCTTAAGTTCAATATTCAATTCTTAATTTAATTAAAATTTTTTACGGCCCTTTGTTCCTATCGGCAACTGCGACATCTTTTTATCATTCTATTAGCAATTTTCTTAATTTTCTGTCAATGTTCTAAAGCTGAGATGTTCTCAAGCGATTTTCCTAAATCCACTTTTTTGAGCTACCCGAAAAAACAACTCTAGCTATCAGATCTCTAACGATCTTTAAAATTTCGAACCTATCTTTCTCAAACCCAATTATTTTGAGCTAGGCGAAAACATAATTTTTACAGATCTTTCCGGAGCTATTTTAATACGCTTTGTCGTTATATCCAGCTACGGCTTTATTGGAAAAACTTTTGAACGTATACCTAAAAAATTGCCATATTCTTAATATTGATTATGAAAATGTTGCGGTCAAAATGCGCCAAAATTACGATTACAATACTAATCGAATTGCTTAAATTTTTGCGAATATTCTTATATATTATCAAAATACTTTTATCGACTACTGTTTACATAATATTTAGTAGAAACTAATGCTATTTTGTGTCTATTTTCAGTTTTTAACAACTTGTATTAATTAAAATTCCGTCAAGCTGCGTGAGAGCCACCCAAAGCAGCCAGAATAATCTACAATACCAGCAACAACAGCAGCAGCAACAATAGTTAAATCAAATCAAAAAATCAACAAATACACACACACACGGTATATGAGTTTATAAACTTATTTATTGTCAGTTATTTATATTAAAATATTCAAATTCATTCATTCAGCAAATCGAAACACTGCGAACTATATTTCTTTCATTTCTTGCGTTTGTCAACTTCTATAAATTTTATGCTTTTGTGTGTTTTTTGTGTGCATAAAATATTAATTTTCTGCGCAGAAACGTTTACAAAAAAAAAATAAATTGTGATGAAAAGCTAGCAAAACATTTGCAAGCTATCGTTATCGCCGTCGTCGTTGTTGTTATCGTCATCGTCATCGCTGCGCTCTTCAAGTCTACAACAATGTTGTTGCGCGTTTAATATCTTTATAATGCAAATAAAACCATTGTGCCTTCATGTTGAAATTTGCAAGTGATAAAAAAAAGTTACAAATTATACATAAAGTTAATAAAAAATAAATATAAATAAAAAATCCTATATACAAAGGCCTTCGGCGCCCGCCCACAGCAGCCGCAATGCAAACATATTTATCTTTAAGAGCAACAAAACTGAAACTACATAAACCTACAAAAGTTTTTAAAATATTTTTAAAATAAAAATAAATATATATATGAAGTGAAAAAGTGCTTAAAAGCCAACAAAGATATTTTTCAACTCTAAAAAGAAAAATCAATTAAGATTAAAAAAAAAAAAAACCATAAAGATACTTTAAATGAAAAATCCAGATTGCGCGCGCCTCCCCTTCTACGTCTCTGTGTGTGAGTAACAACGAGTTAGCTATAGAGCGCATTTTGTGATATGAGTGCTCAATATCACAGAGTGAAGAAGCAGCATGCATCCAGCGGGCGAAAAAAGAGGGGGACGCCCCAATGATAAATATACAGCGGATGCGCTCGAGTGCATAAAACAGGATCTAACCCGTTTCGAAGTACAAAATAATCATAGAAATAATCAGGTAAGTTGCTTCAACTTTCAGGCACTTAAGTTTGTGCTATAAGGGGGCGTTGAGAAGGGGAAGAAAGAAGATTCTCTGTGCGTACAGTCATTGAAAATTCCCTCGTATCTATTTATTGGGAATTTAAGTGAGTTTGCTCAAAAAGGTGCAGCTGTTTTTAAATGCGTATGAAATATGGAACAAATGTGGCATACTTGTGGGGGGGATTAGCAATTTTAAGCAGGATTGGTGTTCCCATAATGTCCCTTTACTTGGCCATGACAACCTGTTTTCGGGTACAGCCAATCGCAGGCGCCCCCTTCTCCAGTTAGTCACACCAAGTGCAGATAGGCCCTCCTCCACTGTGAGAGATCAACTATTTTCGGAAAGCTTGAAATATTTTTGTAATGATACTTCTAAAATTTTATAGCGACTTACAATTTTTAGTGAGCTAAAAGTTTTGTGGGATTTGAAACTTGGGAGCTCAGTTATTTTGAAGTTTAAAAAAAATTTTACTGGGCCTCGGTGGCGTATTGGTACTCCTTAAGCACTAGTTCATTTACCTAGCACTGGCAAAGATAGCAAATATAGACGCTATTTGCCTTCGAAAAACTCTTTGTATTAAAGACACCGCCGCACAGTGCTTATAAGATCCTAAAAAGCTGTTAAACAATTAAATCGTGAATAGAAATACTCGGAAATCATTTGTACAGGGTTTTTTTTTTTTGGTCAAGAAATTCAAATCTGATAACAAAATTAATGAATTCAAAATGGCGGTTAATTTAGCAAACATTTTACTTTCTTCTCGGAAGTTTGTATACAGTTTATAGTTTTTAGAAGTAGAAGAAACGATTATGAAATTGATGGATTTTGTTGGCCATCTTGGGCCTTTGGAAGCACTGTGCCCCGTTCGAATTCGACTGTAAACTAGGGACCTCTCTTTAAACAACTATTAAAGGAGATAGATTCTGGCACAAAGGACTATTTAGCCTGAGGAAATTATAGAAAAGAAATTTTGTCTTGATATTTCCAAAATGTTTACGTGATTTAAAATTTGGGAGATCAGCAATCTTGAAGAAATTTACAGCAATTTTATTTTGTGTGGGCCTTGGTGGCATAGTAGGAGACGTATTCGCCTCTAAACCGGAAGGTCACTGGTACGATTCTACCCAACAGCATTGGTGCATTTGTCTAGTACTCGTACTATTAATTAAAGATATCGCAGTTGGTAGTCGCCTATGAGCTATAGGTTCCTCTGCTCTTCGAACAGTTATTAATAGAGATATTCCCATTCTTCGCATTTGGATGATCATAGTCAATTGGCAAAGCTATTTCGTGTAGCTAAACTATTATGAGATTTGAAGTTTAGGAGATGAGCTGTTTTGAACAAATTTAAAAATTTTCTTTTGTTGTTGTTCTTCTCGTTCCATTTCGTTCCCTTAAGTTCTCTACACAAATAACCGTCACTCCGTTAGCACAAAGCTTAAATCGGCTTGATAAAATTAACCTTGGAAAAGATTCTTATAAAGGCCATTTAAAAATGTTGACATATTACCACTTAGTTACATTTCTACCAAAAAACCTTCAACAAATCCCAACATTCCAGAGTTCCGACACTTGTCAACAAGTAGTTATCCGCCACATAAGACTTTTGAAAAAAAAAAAACCAAGTTCTTATCAACGTTAAACGTTTAAAAATGATGCAGCAACATTCTTTTTTTTTTTCTTTCCGAAACGTAGTAAAAACCCAAGCTACAACAACTACTAATAAAAATTAACAAGATAAAGACGCATGTCGCACGACAATACAGACGAAAGAGACTACAAGCAATGTGAAAAGCGTAGGCGACTCTTAAAACCCACTTCATAGGCACGAGTCTCAAGATGATATTATGGTAGTCGATGTTGTTGTTGCTGTTGTTGTCTTCGGCGGCACTTAACTCACCTGTGATGAGCTGTCTGCTAATGAAAATAATACATCAATGTGAGGAAAACATTTGTCATGCCACAAAATTTGAATCGTGCAACGAGAACAACAGCAACAACAAACATCCGACATCAGACATGTGCCCCAAAACAGAAGGCCAGGCCAATGTTACTTCGGGGCTCTGATTGTTGGCGTTGACGTGGGCGATATGTAAAATCTGGTGGGCGATGGATACAACTCTTGCGACAGGAGTTGGCAATTAGCCTGGTCGAAAAAGTTGGTCAAAGCTCAGGGGCAACAGACAAACAGACAACACGTAAAGAGTAAACAAATGACAAATAAAAATTATGGGATTGTAAGCAGAGGATGTGACCGAACTTGAAATACCTTGTGAAAGGCATTGGTTTCCTATAAGGAATTAAAGTAACTCTAAAGTGCTGCTGAGAATGTTCTGAAGCAAGTTGATAAAATTTTCACTCAAGGTAAAACTTTTAAATTCTGAAAAAAAAGTTCAGATAGAATAGAGAACTTTCTTTCGTCGTATTAAGAAACGAACGTTAACTTATTAGTGTTCCTTTTGAAAAAACTTCAAGCTCTTAGGGATCTTGTCCCAAAAAAAAGGAACTCAATTTTAGGTACTACGAGTTGCAGTTTTTGTTTTCTCCCTTCTCCGTGGTCGCGTACAAGATTGACTTTTCGTGTTCCTACGAGTGCCCATTATTATTGACTCTCTTTTTTTTCCCGATCTTGAACTATACAAAATGTAATGATAATTTGGGATATACGAGTTCTTTGATTGATTGATTTATCTCTTCTTCTTGCTCTTGAACACAATCCAACTGGTTAAGTTCTTAGGGATCTTGGATCTTAGGGATCTACCCAAAATTAAGTTACAATTTTGTGATTTACGAAATTGACTTGTTCGGTTTCTCTCTTCTTGCCAATTTCAAACAAAATCCTACTGACTTCATGAAACCTAGTTCTTCGTGCATTGGACTGCTCAATATGAAGTGACAATTTTGGTCCCCAACAAATTAACTTTTCGTTTTCCTACCAGTTCCCATTTTTATTTATTCTCATCTTCGGTGTGTCGTACAAATTCCCAATCACTTTATGAAGCATCAAGTTCCTATGGATCTCTATCTACGCAAAATGAGCTTCGAATTTAGAGACCTGCTTAATCCACTTTTCGTATTCCTGGATCCTATTACGTATGAAGCATCAAATTCTTAGAGGACTTGAACTACATAAGATAAAGTTGACAATTTCCAAATTCAAGAAAACTTCTACGTTCTTCTTTGTGTCCGTTCATTCAAAGAAACTTCATATACCCTCTTGCTCCTAGAGTAATGGGTAAACATTTGTGTGCTAAATTTGTATGCAGTAGAGGAGAGGATGACTTGGGATCGCTTGTTGCGCACAAACCCAAACAGATACACAGACATTGATACTAAAATGAAATTAATGAACTGCCAACAAAATGCAATTGACCTTCTGCCCATTACACACACACACACACACACACACACAGACAGAGGAGGCCTACATATATTACGTGGAAAGACAGCCGTTGTACGGGGCGTATGAGCAATTGATGATCAGTGATCAAATCGAGTGGGTGGTGCGCCTCGCGTTGAAGTCCATTGAATGATACAATGTGTTGCTGGTGTTCTTGAGCTGCCAGACAAAGTGTCCAGCTGTATGTGAGAGAGCACGCGTTCATTGTCCATGTATGCGTGCACGCGATCGCCCTGGATTTTCGCATTGACGTCACAAAAGCCAACAAAAAATATGGAAAATCTGGCGAAATATTTTCCAAGCAAGAATTTCGTATGAACAATTTCATATGTTTGTGTGGGTTGCGTTGGTCTATTGATTTTAATGAAAAGCGAAAATTGCTTGGCATGTGAGCGAGAGATTGGAAGCGTGTTCGAGGGCAATCTGTGACTAATACCAAATGATTACCAACTCGAGCAGTAAAGATTTTGATATCATTAACGCTGCTATGAATGGAGTACAATTTTTATGTTTGGGCTATAGGGAAACTCAATGCATTGGCCCATTTCATTTGTAAACATTATAAAACCTCTTCCAGTATAACGAACTTCAGACGAGAGTGTTCTATGTCAAGTGTTTGTTATCAATGTCTCAGAAGATGATGGAAATTTGAAGCAGGTACAATGAAGTGGTTGTGCTGGTTGGTTTATTGCTACTTTGTGTTTCACAATAATGGCTTATCTATCTTTATAGCTTTTGAAGTAAATAATATTTAATGTAATTGCGTCAACCATGAATTCTACGATATATTATGAGCTCATATGTGATAATAGAGATGAAAATTGTAACAGCATTCAAGAAATCGATCTAACTTAGCTAAAATATTATAAAACTAGAGAAGAAAGATAGCTTATTCATTGGGAATTATATGATCCATAATAGTGATCAAGATCTTTGATGAACGTATTCTAAAAACATGATCCTCCCCGAACCATTTTAAAGCAAACTATATGAAGGTACAAACCTTTGTGATCGCATTGTTCAACGTGCTATTTAAATTAGCACAACTTCCTGTTTCCTTCCTATTTATACGATCCGAAAGTTTTTATTTGGAAATGAATGTAATAGATGTATGTTATTCATTCAAAAGGCCTTCATAGGCGTTGGAAAGCAAAACCAATGAATAAAACAATTATGTGATTCAGCGTTCTTCATAGCGCCGAGATGACAAACAAAAATAATTCTTTGTGTTTGAAAATATGTGCGAATTTTAAAAAAACAAGCAAATATATAATCAGGATTCCATTATATGATAGAGTTTATAAAGTAGTTTATTAAGATGATGCTTAAAATCATAGAGATGATAGCTAAATTCACTAAGATAGAGGTGATGATGTATTTCATTGATTGCTGCTTGGGATGTTGAGATGGAGTCATTGAGATAATACTTGTAATTATTAAGATAATGGTAATACTGAAATAATGCTTAGGATTTATAGAATGATGATCATATTCATTTAGTGATGATGATGTGTTATACTGATATGATGCTTGATATCATTCAGATGAGACTTGTGATTATTGAGATGATGGTTAATTGCTAGAGATTATGGAGATAATACTTATAATTATTAAGATGATGATTACACTCATTAAGATAGAGATGATGATGTAGTTAACTGAGATGATGCTAAGGATTAATAGGATGATGATTAAATTCATTTAATTATGGTGCTGTCTTTCACTGAGATGATGCTTGGAATCATTGATAAGATACTTATAATTATTGAAATGATGGTTATATTCATTAAGATGAAGATGATGTACTTAGCTGAGGTGATGCTTAGGATTAATAGGATGATGATTAAATTCATTAAGTTATTGCTGAAGATCAAATAGACAAAAATGCAAAACATCGAGACAACTCTAAATATAAAGATTAAGCAGATGATGTAATGCCGGAAATTGGTTATTTGAAGAGAACATTTCATGATGGTCGAATTATCATAAAATTGTGTATGTTTCCCACTGGAGAATATTTAAAATGCTTCTGCAAAGGACTCTGAAACCAATTTGAAGAGAACATTTCATGATGGTCGAATTATCATAAGATTGTATATGTTTCCCACTGGAGAATATTTAAAATGCTTCTGCAAAGGACTCTGAAACCAATAAAAATCATATTCAATTTCAAAATCTAATCTGTTACTAAAGGGAATAGAGAAAGAGCCTGTATAATCCATTCAGCTAAATTTAATATTTAGATTCAGAAGATGCCGGCAAGAGCAATTAGAAAGAGAGTAAAGACGTAAGAACGATGGACATTCCAATGGCGAAGTATGAAGAAAAAGAAGGTAACCAGCAATGTGTGATAAGGTCAAAGTCAAATCAAGAAGACTGTATTGAAGAAATAGTGCCTTAAACCCGAATTGTAAATTAAGATGATAAACTTGAGTGTGGTCTAGTATGATGAGTCCTTATCCAAGATTGCCGTTAAAATTTAAAAGTTAAAAAAAAGAATCGAATAACTTAGCGCATTGCTCTTTTCCTCCAAGATCTCTCTTTTTCGCAATCGAGACAAGGATTAATTACTTTTAAGTAAAATGTATTACAACATTTTCCATCACAACATAATCCTGACCACAATTAGTCAACAATGTTGCCATATCATCATTTATAAGTGCTTGTTTTTCAAAACTTATCGAACTCAGCCATGGCAGGACGATGAATGTTCCCAGTTTGCTCCTACTGAGCTCAACTTAAGCACCCATACTCTCTCCGCACACAACTCATACGCATCGTAAAAATTCTTAAATATGATCTGACGGGTCATTAATTTAAAATTTTACGATTCTACTGCCAGCTACTGTTTGTGCGATTGTAAATTACGATCAAGTTGGATAGTAGGATCAGGCCATCAACATTCCTGCGCCCCTTGAGGCAACGACATCGTTTGGTCTCGATTGGTTGGTGGTACCTAAGCTTGGCCAAAGCCAGTCAGCGTCGTTGTGCTGGGCGTGCTTACAATGTGACCATAAAAATGTTGCCCGCAGACAGGCAGAGATCGCGCTCTAGACGCGGGACTGTGACTGGGATAATTGTTATGACTGTGCCGGGGTCGGTCGAACTCGAAACGTTTTGACAGGCCAATTTTATGCTACAATTGTTGGCAATCTAACGGTAACGACAGCACTCTATACTCTTTATTTGGTCAACTTTCGCAGCCTACGCGCTGGGTTTGGTGATCATAATTCTTAAATCATGACCAGCAAATTGTCAACACGAGGCTCGCGTGTCCAATATTATTTATGTATTAGACAATGGAGCGGCTAATTGCTCATGCTGTGCGCTAAATACCAAACGGGCCATAATCTAAATCTGACCATATAAAGTCATCTGCGACCAAATCTGGTCATATGCGAGGGCTGATTGGAAAGTTGTTGCAGTACACAAACAACTTGCTGGATTGCTTTTATTTCTGTTTTTAATGCAATTTATCTAAATCTTGAGATTATGAATGTTGTAGAGCTGTTGTGCTGTTTGTTGTGCCGGTAAGTGACGGTACCACACAAGAAAAAAATTTTTTTCAGATCAAATTCAAGTCAAAAATTGACGGTTCTATGCCACTGAAAACCCTTCATTAATTGAAGAAAAACTTCGATTAAATAGTGACTGTTTGATTTGGTCTTTGCGCGGATATGATCAACGGTGCCTATTTTTTCAAAGTCGATGATGGAGGAACGACGTTATCGTGCAATGATAATAGATTTTGTGATGCCTTTTATTATATATTGGGTTGCCTAAAAAGTAATTGCGGATTTTTCATATAGTCGGCGTTGACAAATTTTTTCAACGGCTTGTGACTCTGTAATTGCATTCTTTCTTCTGTCAGTTATCAGCTGTTACTTTTAGCGTGCGCGAAATTTTGTTTACATTTGTTTGTTTGGCGTCAATTTTAATATGGAGCCCACAAAGTAGCATTTTCGTCATATTTTACTTTATTATTTCCGTAAAGGAAAAAACGCGGAGCAGGTTGCTAAAAAGTTACGAGATGTGTATGGTGATAAAGCCTTAAAAGGAAGACAGTGTCAAAATTGGTTTCGCAAATTCCGTTCTGGAGATTTTTCACTTAAAGATGAGCCACGCTCAGGTCGCTCAAATGAAGTTGATGATGACCATATCAAAGCATTTATCGAATTGGATCGTCATGTAAATGAACAATATATGCCATACTGCACGTCAAAAAATGGGGCGACTATTGTTCCCCGGACAAGTCATAACGAAAAATTATGACATTGACTGGCCACCGAGATCATCCGATCTAAATCCACCAGACTTTTGTTTTGTAGAGATATGGGAAATCCAAGGTAAGCCAAGGTCCATAGCTCAACTTAAGCACAACAAACGACATAAAATTGCAGCCATATTCACCGATAATTGGCCAACGAGCACTTTTTGGTTCTCAAGGTAGTCTATTGACTATACGTGATATCATATTCCAAAAGTAGCTGAATCATATCTCCGAAATAAATGATAGAGATTTACCAATTTCTGTTCCTACACCGATTTCTTCTCAGCCGACCCTAGTTTGTAGCACATGTGGGCGACCTTTTTTTTTGTTTGAACATCAGACGGGAAGTAAGGGAACTCTGCCAAAGGCCAACCTCAAACTTTAAATAAATAAAAATTTATGCTTTGGCAGGCGGTTCGTCATTCAGTCGACCGACCGGTCAACACTTTCAACACAACCATGTTTTCGCCCACGTTAAACGTTTTGGCGGCATTTTTATATATATATATATATTTTTTTTTTTTACCCGGCTACCAAATAATACATAACGACCGACCAACAACAACAACGATAACAAAAGCAATGCCATTAATATTAATAGCAAAGACACGAACCGCCGACACTGTAGCGAATACAATATAAACCATTAAGTTCCTCCAAAAGTTCCAGCGGCGGGAGGGGTGCGAGACGAACTTCAATGTTGCACGCCCAAATCGAGTCAAAATATGCGATGAAATGATATAAAAGTATGAATAAACGATTATAATAAACAATAAAAAGTTATTAAAATAACAAACGTTAATATAATAAAAAGAAAACATTCACAAAACACCCACGACAGATTTGAAGCTATTATAAATGCATATTAAATATATTAAAAATAAATGAAAAAAAATGTTTTGAATATATATAAACTATTTCCCATAATGTTCATATGCAAAGAGCTTATGCACGAGCTGTTGTCTCCGTTTTTTAAGTTCTTGAAACATTAATCTTTGGACGATGTAAAGATATATAGTAGAGACTTGGTTGAAACTGACTATTCATACTTCATTTAATACTACGTCAACTTGAGCTTATAATTTAACATTTTTATAATTCAAAAATATTTAATTACAACGAGGAAAATATATTGTAATATAAATCTAAGGCGTATGCCTAGCCTGATGGGTGAATTTTTTATAGTTTTCGCAACGTCTGACATCTGGCGCTGGCTAGGAACTTGGATTTTCCATGTGAAAGATGAAAACAGGAAGTTACATAAAAGCTTAAACATTTCTTGAAAAAGAAGCCAAAAGATCAACGTTGAACAAGTTGGGGAATACATAGTTCGTGATAAAGTCGTTAAAGATGCACGACTTGGCGAATCAATATGACTTAAGATAGTGAAAGAAATGACTTGAATAAACCGTTCTTAAGTTAGAAAATTGTAAAGGTTATTATGGTTTGCGCATAAGACGCCAGAAGGATCAATTATTCAACCATAATTGTATCTAATAAATTTTTCAAAGAATTCTTAAATATTCCCAAAGTGAACTAAATTATGATGAGACCAAATTATGTTGACCTAAATATGACTTGAGAAGTCTTATAAATAGTAAGTGTTAGAACAACCCACTCTTCATATAAGACCCTAACCAAGGGGTGTAAGTTTATTTTTTTATATCTGTTATACATGATATGGCTTCTATAATATGGTTGTACGGCAACTCAAAACTCAACTCGGTTTTATTTTCTATGTTAATATCTAAAATAGACTACTAGATATTTCCTTAGTAAATACATAAAAAGTTTCAATTTAAATGTGGTAAGCTAAATTTTTGTTAGGTAAATTTGAGCTCAGCGACTCATATACTACGATTATAGTCTGGTCTTCCAATTCGCTCAATATTTGGTGGACTGCAGCTTTACATTTTTTTTAAACTCAAGATAAATATAATTACGCAAAAATTAAAACGTTTTTAATACAATAACAAGCAGAAAAATTTAATAATTAAAAGAAACGCCATGTATTGTAATATTTAAGATGAAAAACTGATATACTGTGGCAAAAGCATAAAAAATAAATTAGAGTGTTTTAATAAACAAAATTTGTTATAGAAATATGTCCGCATTTTCCACGTGCAAGATTTTATTTAGTAACAACAAATTTTAAAACAATCGTTTCCAACTTGTATTTTCATCGTTAATACAAATTATTTTAAAACTCTTTCGAGTAAGAAGCAAGTGCTACGCTTCATCAAACTAAGAATCATTTTCAATCGGCCAAATATTGATTTCAGTTCTTCGCCACTTCGTCGGGAATTTCTCCAACTTGCTCTTCACTTTTTGAACCATTGCACATGAAGTTGCAGTCTTTTGATGACCACCTACATGACATTTTTCGATGCTATCAGTATCATTGTAACGAATTATACTTACTGCCCACACGAAAAAAAAAAAATCCACATTGTATAAGAGATTATCAAGAAGTTTTCTTATTACTTAAACTATATCACAAAACTTGCAAACATTTACAAGATTTCAAACGAAAACCAGATATTCTTTGGAAGAAACTTAAAATAAATAAAGAATATTATTAGTACTTTCCACGTAACTAATTTTTAAGTAGCATTCTTTTAGTCAAAGCAAATTAGTTTCCGATTCTCATTTCCATCTGCAATATAGAATTTTTAGAGAACCCTTTGTATAAGATATCTGCCAAAAATAGCCTACATTTCTACCTAAATGAAAACCTTACATTAAAGAACAATTTCTCGGAATATGCCATATTATTTTGTATCTTGGCAGCCAACCAACCATTTCCACACTCCAGAATTGCTTTTAATTCCATAAAATAAAACGTCATTAGCTTGAGTTCATGCCGTTTAATACGATTCTTTACGATCTGCTACTTAGCATTATACGCTATATGCCTTTTCAGATCTTTAGCACGCATATGAGAATATACTTAAATTGTCAAAAATTTTTAAATGCAAATTTCGTGTGAAAAATTCGCTGGGCTCCAATTTGCAATTTATCTGTTTCATTTGAAATTTCAAAGGTGGGCGGCATTTAGCAATATTCATTTTTGTGCGAAAATGTTTTCTTGGTTTTTCTTGTTTTTTTTTTTTTTTTCGTTTTCTGAACATGTCGCTTTATAGCGCGCTTGTTTCGATATTTAGCTATTTTCTAAGGAATTTTCACCTAAATAAATGAGTTTATATATAAGCAGAGTGTGTACACATAAATAATATATATCATTTTTCAAACAACAGCAAAACAAATATGCGAAAAAAAAGAATGTTGCTGTTGCTGCGCCTCTAAAAATAATAAAAACAAAAGACACAGCAACAAGCACAAAAATCTATGAAATGTTTGCCTCACACACAGATACAAATACACTCGAATACTTGCTGAGGAGATACACTGAAAAAAATGCGAGGGTTGCCTGTAATATGTTAGAGCTAACTGCAAAATGTTTTGTAGAATGTACAAGGCGTTAAGGCAATTCACTTATTTTTGTCGCAGGCAAAATACATTCCATGAAATATAAACAATTATTTATATTTTTAGAAAATGCTTTCCAAAAATTAGACAGATTTAGAAATACCGGGGTCGTAGGCTACGAGTAAGTAATTTGCTGCGTAGCATCTAAAGTCCAGTTCGTAAGTGTCATATGATTTTGTTAGATTTTCCTAAGTTCCAAAATTTTCATAAATTCTCAATCGTAGAGTTAATATAATGCAATTAAAAGTATGCGTAGGAAAAATTTACTTCGTATGGCATATCGTATTTCTACTGATAATTAATGGTTGCGAACGAATTGTCGTTTCGTATTTCTTACAACAATTAATGGTTTCGTACATTGTAAGTGCTTGGAGGGCTGTGATAAAATAATTTGTTGCGTAGAATCTGGAGACGAGGTCTTAAGGCTATGATTTTGAAAGTTTTTCCCATATCCCAAATTTCACAAGTTTTTTTTAATCTTATAATGGAACTGCTTCTTTATCTAGTTTTAAAGCAATAAAAATAGTATAATTAATAGTGGAAAATTTTATTTCGTTATTATAAGGTTCCAATTGCTACAGACTATGAATATTTCCGAACATTATCAGTTTTTTAAACAAAATGTAATTTTAATTTAAAAAACTTTGTTAATAGGGAATCATTAATAATTGCTTCAGAATTGGGATATACACTCGAAGTAACCAACTAAAAAGGCCATAAATTCAGTTTGCAAAATTACTCTTACTTACTCGTACTTCTTAAGTAAAACAATACAAAATTTGAAAACAATTCACTTTTGCTCTATATGACCATCTTAGGTCTTAAATAGGGTCTTGAGACGTTCCAATAACGCATCGCAAACTTCCCGTATGCGACTTGCAGGAATTTTGGCTCACACGCGAACAATGGCTTCGAGACTGGTGTATCTTTTAGTTTGGAACTTGCTCCAAAGAGAGTAATCCATTGGATACGCGTCTGTTGAATTCGAGAGCCTTTGTGCACAATAGTTTGCCATATTGATTTTCAGCCGTTCTTGATTCCCTCTAGCTTTACGAAATGGTACTGAGTCCTGTTCGAAACGCCCATGGTCTGCCACCGTAATGTGCGTACAGCTTCAAAGCAACCTACAAAATATTTTACGATAATATTGCGTATTTCCTTGACGCCAGGCTTGATGATTCGAAAGCGCTCATCTCTGGTTGCAGCAGCCCAAACCATTATCTGTTGAAGCTGCTGCCTCCTGATGGCCATCAAGGCAACCCTCTCTTTTTCACAGTTTACCATTATCTGGCTGCTGCCTTCTGGTTTCCAATCGTTGACTCCAATTTTCATAAGAACGGTCGTCACACAAGCTCTATCGTTTTGGTAGTTTTCAAGTTTCCCAAAAATAAACATTTTCTCGTCCGGCAATATAATGTTCAGAATCGTATAACTTTTGATCAAACGAAGATAGTAACTCTTCTCATGCTGGACCCAGTAAGGAAATTAATCTTATCTATACCAACCATAGCAAGCTCAACTGGCGTTAAAAAGCTGCTAACTCTATCAAAAAATGTTTTGCTTTTTCAAAAAGTCTTTCAAAAACTGTTTGCACAGAAAACAGCGAAATTCGAAAATCTTGCAAGCCGCCCTCGCATAAACAGATTTTTATTTGGTTTTTGCCAAAGAATTTTGATGTATTTTTTGGCGTTGCGCGCGATTTTAGCCAAATTATACGCTTTGTGCCTTTTTTTCGCACACACACACACGCCTTAGCCAGAAAATTGTTGTACAAACGATTGTCGACAACGTCTTAGCCTTATTTATCTCTGTTTATCTGCAATATCGTATACAAATATTTGTGAATTTTTCAACTACGTATGGCCAGCCGCAGCTATTGGCTCTAGGCAAAATGTCAGGTTCAAAGTTATTTCGGTCAAGGTAATAATTTTAAAACTTAAAAATTATTTTTTTTTTTCGATTTTCATCGTAATTTATTGCGTTTACATTACGATATATTTTTTTTAAATTTTTGTTATATTTTCTTTAGTTCTAGCTCTTCTAGCCAAGTTGGCGACTGCCCTTGTCTTCGTTTTTCTTTCTAAATTTAATTTTAATTGTCGGTCTTTGGCTAAAGACAATTGCAACGAGGCGCTTAAATGGATTAGCGAAATCGTTTGTGCCTGTTCTTCTGACCGCTGCAAATCCAATTTATTTTATTTGCGAATTTTACTGAAAACACAAAAATAAAACATGTTTTCGTTTTAGTGGGGGCGTCAGCTGGCCGACGCCTCTCGAAACACTTATTTTTGCTGATTTAGTGCAGCAACCATTGACTTTTGTTAATTTGGCGTAAATTGTTGGCTTTGCTTGTAAGACAGACAGCTGGGGGTCTTTTGTTGGGTTTCCTTTCTTCGCGACCTTGATTTTAATTACGTGCAGTGGAAATCGCAACAGTGGGACAACATTGGACAGGCTAGTTATGAAGAGAAGACATTGGGCGGAATATACAAAAAATACTAGAAATCTTCTTTGAAAAGGGCAACGTGAAGTGACGCGTGAAAATATTTATAATATACTTGAAAATCTAACTATAAAACTTATCTTCATCCTAAAATTAACGATTATTGCAAATATTTATAAAATTTTGAAGAAAAAATGGTGTTCATGCTAGTTCAATACATTTATTTTGTCTTCTGATACTAAAAAAAAGTATTTTGCAAATTGTGTGATCAAGGCTGCGATATTTTTCAAATTTAAATGAATACAATTTCTTGAAGTAACGACTTAAAGAAAAATTTGATTTTGAATAAAGATGAAATATGAAATTAGAAGTATTTGGCATATGACTGAGCTTTATCTGACATCCTTTTTTTACCAGCACGACAATTCTCAGAAAAACTCGTCAAGCCTTGTGCAGAAGTGGCCGAAGTAGCTCAAATCCCCTACTCATTGTAGAACTAACTCCAATTAAGCAGATGAGGCAATTCCTTAGGAAAACAGTACAGAAAATGCAATTCTTTTCAAGCAACCTTTAAAAGCAATATTATCTCGTAAATGCTCCAGGCATATAGAAACAGCAGACAGAAAAATGTAGGGTCGTAAAGTATGGAGCAACAAAAAGCAATATTATCTCGTAAATGCCTAGATATAGAAACAGCAGACAGAAAAATGTAGGGTCGTGAAGTATTGAGCAACACTGAACGCCATGAAAATAACTTTTTGGTCTATAAATTGCAGTTTTACTCGATCGAAGTTTTTCATGAAAATTTTGTGTAAAATTCAGGATCTGTAGCGGGAATCCTAGCACTCTGCGTCGCTAGTAGAGGCATGTTATTTGCCTAAGTAAAGTAAAGTATTTCTACATCTATTAATTAAAGACACCGCCGCTTGGATTTGGCTAAACTAAATTTAAAAAAATATATTTTTTAAAATGATCTCACGCTAGTAACATCTCAATCATAAAACGCAACGATTAATTTTTTGCATATTTACAACTTTAATTTGCATTGTCTTCAAAAAGCCCAGGTTGTCCACTTAAAGGTTAATGTTTCCTTCTGTTTGCTACAAATATTGCAGGTCTCTCTTTCTCGCTCCTCTCTTTCTCTCCAGCATACATTCAGACTTTGTGGAAATCTTTTTGGCGCAAGTTGTCAGTGTCAAAAGTGTTTGGATCATTCCATCGGTTAGCGACGGGGGGTGCCTGCTACCAAAGGTTTTTTTTATTTTTGATGCAAAGAAGACGAAGCAGCCGTGGAACGCGTAAAACAAGTAGCTGCAGTTGCTTTGCGCAGCCCAAGAAGCACAAGAAGAGCGAAGAAATAGTGGAAGAAGACGCACCGTCACAAAGCAGATCAAAAAGAAGATCAGAATGGCCAACATAAACATGCCGAAGGTTGCGCGCTCTCTCGATCTTCCTCTCTCTCTCTCTCTCTCTTGGTATCAGTGTGTGTTTGTGTCTTCGTTGTTGGACATCTGGCGACTTGGGCTCCATGTTGTCGTTGTTCTTGTCGTTGACTCCCTTGTTGTTGTGTGTTTGCTCGAGCGTATTCTCTCTGCGTTGCGCTCTCCTGCTGCTCTTGACTTTCAGGAATTTCTTGGCGACGGCAAGAATTTTATTTTGATTGCTTTTTGTTTTTGCTTCTCTGGTGTTTTATTTTTTTTGTGTTTCTTTTGGCTTTTGTTTTATTCGTTTTTTCGCCTTTTGTTTTTATTTTGTTTTCATCTTTTGTTTAGTTTTTGATTGTGGCTACTTTACATTCAAACGTTCAGACATAATTTTAAAATTCCTGCGCTGCTTGATCAGTGACGCAGTCCAAGGGGGGCCGATCTGCTTACGTTGAGTTTGGAATGAAGGATTTTTCAGCTTCTTTCTCGTTCATAGATCGTTGGTGCAGCCTAGGAGTACCAAGGAAACTATTATATTTGAACCGAATCATTCTACTCAACAAAAAGCAAGTAGCTTTGATTCAGGGTACAGGTTTCGTAAAGTCTGTTTTGGGATGCGATGTGTTTGGCATGGGAAAGCGTTTTTTCCTTTGAGATGAAGCATGTCAAAGTCAAAGCTCGTTCAGAGCAAGGTTAGGAATCTCAAGACAAAGAAAAGAGTAAAAGAGCTCTGACTAGGGTTGCATAATACAGTTTTCGTAAAGTTGGTGTGATCTGTTTTGGAATTCGATGATATCAACACATCGTCTTTAAGGCTTTTGGAATGAAGGATATCTGAGCCAATGTTTGTTAATAGATCGATAAGAGTTTCAAGACAAATAGCAGAGGACTTCATACAAAAGAAAATTAATTTTTGACTCAAAACATTGTGCCTAACTAAAAGAAAAGAACTTGGACTGCGGCTGCATAATACGGTGGGGTCTGCTTTGTAATTGTATGTGTTTGGGTTGGGAAAGCCTTTTAGGCCATTGGAAGGAAGGATATCTAAGTCTTAAAACGGAGAACTATATAGAAAGAAAATATTATAGTCGAACCAAATCATTCTTGACTAGGCTCCATAAATAACATATCGTTCTCTTCCAAAGTAAAAGCCTCAACAAATCTGCACCCTTTTTAATGCATCCATTACCTCGTTCTCGTTGCAGAGCTACTCAAAGCGGTACACCGCCAATGGCCGCAACGATGCACCCGATTACCACCATGCGAAACCGCCGATGGAGCCACCTCCATCGGCATCGCCCTCACCCGATGTCATGCCGTCACCCGCCATCATAGGTCAAGCGCTGCCCGTGCAGGTGAGCGTGGCGGCAGCTAACGGACATGTGCCAAAGATGATCAATGCGCTGATACAGCCCAAGCTGATGCGAAAACCCAGCATAGAGCGTGAAACACATTATTTGCGCTGCAGCCCGGCACTGGACTCGGGCGCTGGCAGTTCACGCTCCGACAGTCCGCATTCGCATCAACAGGTCAGCAGTAGGGCCAGCACTGGTCAGTACTCACCCTCGCCTTCGAGTTTTAGTGATGCAGCACCGCCGGCACCACCACCACGCAATCCCACCGTAGGCAGTTCTGCAACGCCACCACCGCCACCGCCCAACAATCAGGCTTTTAAGCGACGCTCACCCGCACTGACGCGTCCGGCGGCAATAACGCCCAATCCCACGCGTGGCACATCGCCGGTTATACCACAAAATGGCATTAAAACGCAGCAGCAGTTGACGCAGCAAATGAAGGCGCTAAGCATGTATCCCAGCGCCGGCAGCGGTGCCGTTGTAGAGCCACCGCCGCCATATCTCATTAATACGGTAGTGGTCACAGCAGCGCCACCGCCGCCCAGCTACACAGCTTCCATGCAATCGCGCCAGTCGCCTACACAATCACAACAGTCGGATTATCGTAAATCTCCCAGCAGTGGCATCTATTCGGCTACATCGGCTGGCTCACCCAGTCCCATAACTGTCACAAATAGCAGCGGCATAATGCCGCTCAGCGCCAATGCCGTGGGCGTGGGCGCAGGTGTGGCACGTCCACAGCCTAGAGCCTATCAAGCACGCACACAGCAGCCCATCATTATGCAGAGTGTGAAGTCAACGCAGGTGCAAAAGCCAGTGCTACAAACAGCCGTGGCACCGCAATCTCCGGTTACAGCCTCGGCCAGCAATTCACCTGTGCATGTGCTAGCTGCACCGCCTTCCTATCCACAAAAGTCTGCCGCTGTGCTGCAACAGCAGCAGCAACAGGCCTTGGCAGCTGCAGCAGCGCAACAGCACTCGCCGCTGCTGGTGCCTTCACCAGTGTCCGTGGTCAAGCCGCCAACGCCGACAACGCCACCGCTCATGGGTAGTGCGCTAAATGGCAAGCCAGCTTGCATGGAGCCACCTTCGTATGCCAAGAGCATGCAGGTCAAGGCACAGACGGCGCAACAGGTGCAGCAGCAACACCAGCAGCAACAGCAGCAGCAGCAGCATCAACAGATGAATACATTGCGTGCACTGCAACTGCAGCAACAGCAGCAGCAGCAACAACAAGTCCAACAGCAACAACTGCAGCAGCAGCAGCAGCAACAGCAGCAGCAACAAAAGCCTGTGGCGCCACCCAGCAGCAATGGTAATATCAGTCGACAACTGCCACCGCCACCTCCGTATCAAAGCTCAAGGGTAACCACGCCCGAATTAAGTGGCAGCTCCAGCAACAACAACAAGGCCACGCCGGAGAGCAAGCCCAGCCATAGCAGTAGCAACAACAACAACAACAGTATACAGGTACATATATAGGTGTTCCCGGCCTCCGCGCATCTGTTGCAACCCAATTTGCATGTACTAATTTCTTTCACTTTTTCTCTTTTTTATGCACGCCAATCCTTGCCTGAATTGTGACAACACTACACAGATCAGCAATAGCAATCTGGCCACAACGCCACCTATACCGCCAGCCAAGTACAGCACCAGCAGTAGCGTTAATAACAACAGCTCCGGTGGCAGTAATGGCTCCTCGGCCTCCTCGTCGGGCGCCAAGGCGGCAGCGGCTGCAGCAGCCAATTGCAAGAAGATCAAGCATGCCTCACCCATACCCGAACGCAAAAAAATCAGCAAGGAAAAGGAGGAAGAGCGCAAGGAGTTTCGCATACGTCAGTACTCGCCGCAGGCATTCAAATTCTTTATGGAGCAACATATTGAGAATGTCATCAAGTCATATCGCCAGCGTACGTTCCGGAAGAATCAACTGGAAAAGGAAATGCTCAAGGTGGGACTATCCGATCAGACGCAAATCGAGATGCGCAAAATGTTGAACCAAAAGGAAAGCAATTATATAAGATTGAAACGTGCCAAAATGGATAAGAGCATGTTTGTCAAGCTGAAGCCCATTGGAGTGGGCGCCTTTGGTGAGGTGACGCTGGTGCGTAAAATAGACACCTCCAATCATCTGTATGCTATGAAGACGCTGCGCAAAGCGGACGTGCTGAAGCGTAATCAGGTGGCGCATGTGAAAGCCGAACGTGATATACTAGCCGAGGCCGACAACAATTGGGTTGTCAAGCTCTACTATAGTTTTCAGGATAAGGAAAATTTATATTTTGTGATGGATTATATTCCCGGTGGGTAGTGGCTGATGCTGCGTTACTTTTTACTTTTGTATTGACTTAAGTTTTGGTTTCAACAGGTGGTGATCTGATGTCTCTATTGATCAAACTGGGCATTTTCGAGGAGCCACTTGCTCGCTTCTATATAGCGGAGGTCACCTGCGCCGTGGACAGCGTGCATAAAATGGGTTTTATTCACAGGTTTGCTTTAAATTTGTCTGTGTTTTTGGTGAATTAACGATATTAACTTTCGTAACGTTTACAGGGACATTAAGCCGGATAATATACTCATTGACAGAGATGGCCACATAAAACTAACAGATTTCGGTCTATGCACAGGCTTTCGTTGGACGCACAACTCCATATATTATCAAGAAAATGGTTGGTACTCAACCAGTGACTCGTTCGCATGACTGAATGAATCTAGAACTTTTAAGCTTAGTTTGTAAAAGATTGTTAACCATTTTGGCTTATATAGTACTTCTTCCCGTACGTTATTCTAAAATGTTCTGAAAGATGAGACTGTTTTAAATTTAAGAAAGTCTGCAGATACGCAACGTTATTGGCGATGTTTCCAGATTAGTTATCGTCTAAGGATTAATTAATATAGACGTACTACCCCTTCCCGTACGTTATTCTAAAATGTTTTGAAAGATGAGACTGTTTTAAATTTAAGAAAGTCTGCAGATACGCAACGTTATTGGCGATGTTTCCAGATTAGTTATCGTCTAAGGATTAATTAATATAGACGTGCTACCCTGTACAAATTACCTTAAATAGTACGTTCGTGCTTCTTTCTGTATAAATCCAATTTAAATTTGTTCATAATCGAAATACAAATTTCAAAAGTGGGATCATGTTTCTGATGACCCCTATTTTTAACTTATTCTGTTACTAAATTTAATTTCTATTGGCACGTTATTGCATCCACGTTGCCTGCAGAATGCAGATTCTGAAAAATCTCAGTTGAGCAAATTTCTCAAAGATAGTTTTCTACGTGGTGGTGACGTCTTTCTATAGAACTGTAAGTCAACGTTAGCAGCTGATGAACTCTTAACGCCTAATTCAGTAGACTGGATATCTTGTCCATAAACTCATACAACTTCTGTGCAATTCCTAACTTAACTCTAAAAACTGCAAATTCTAACGAAAACCAATTTAATGTTTTGATCCAAAGTTAGGAACAGTTTTATATATGGATCTAGTCTATATCTTTGTTTTTCGAGTAAATACGCTTCAGCCTTAGGATCGGTAGTGGGATTCACACAGCAGCAGAAGTGTTTTTACCCAACACTGGCTATTTGCCTAAGTAAATCTTTATTCATACAGTAGGTACCTGTTCTCTTCGAACAGCTATTATTCGAGATATCCCCATGCTCCACCTTTGCGGAATTTAGATTTTTTCAAAGCTGCTCACCATAACGTTAAAGTAACTTCAAATCTTAACTTTATTATGGATGATAGATTCTTTTCTGAAAACCCCTTTTTCCCCATTTTGGAATCGCCGATGCTTCAGCTGAGCTGTGGGTTATGCGGGCTCAGCGTTCTTCGACAAGCATGCCGAACCTGGCTCATGACATACGCTTTTGAAAATGCAATGGTATGTCTCTGCCTTTTTACTGATCCTTGGTAGAACTTGTAGGTGCTATAGGAGAGTGATCTCAAAAATATTCCACTCACAAAATTAGTTTGATAAGACCCACCATTGGTCAAATATTCTGGCCACTATCATATTCCAACCATAGTTTTGAACGTTGCGAACAAGTTATGAACGATATGCATAGTTTTTTTTATAATTCTTGGAGCGTTTTCAATAAGTGCCTGTATACAACTTAGAAAGGACCTACCTTCTTAGAGATATAGGCATTTTAAACACTGTTTTCCAAAGTTAGGCATGGCTTTGGATTTTCTTCGCCAACGTCTTTAAAACTGCTAGAAATAGTTTTTGCATCCAACAGCTTTTGGCAGAGTTTATATAAAATATAAAGATTTTGTACGTTTTATTCTCCTAAAGTTCTTGGAATCGAGTTTTTCAAGTGTTGCAACTTCTCT
Source organism: Chymomyza procnemis (assembly GCA_035046065.1). Lineage (NCBI taxonomy): Eukaryota > Metazoa > Arthropoda > Insecta > Diptera > Drosophilidae > Chymomyza > Chymomyza procnemis. The sequence continues at coordinate 6,751,636 of JAWNOJ010000026.1, forward strand.
AAGCTAGCATTGAGTAAAGTTCAAACATTTCCCACCGTTCTACTCAAATGCTCCGGCCTTACTTACTTACTCTTCTTATTTCTTATACCAGGCAATCACTCGCGCCAGGATTCAATGGAACCCTGGGAGGATTACTCTGAGAACGGTACAAAACCAACAGTGCTGGAAAGGTAAGCTCAAGCATAAACCTCTTCATAGCAGCTGCACCCTTAAAACAAAACTTTATTGCACGCAGACGACGCATGCGGGATCACCAAAGAGTACTGGCACACTCGCTGGTCGGCACACCCAATTATATAGCGCCCGAGGTATTGGAACGCAGCGGATATACGCAATTGTGTGACTACTGGAGCGTTGGCGTTATACTCTATGAGATGTTGGTGGGCCAGCCACCATTTCTGGCCAATACACCGCTGGAGACGCAACAGAAGGTAATTGCTATGGCGAACTTTTTATAAAATAAATTTAATTGGGTTTGTCTTGACGCAGGTTATAAACTGGGAGAAAACGCTGCATATACCACAGCAGGCGCAGTTATCACGTGAAGCTTCGGATCTTATACGACGTCTATGTGCCTCGGCGGACAAACGTTTGGGCAAAAGCGTGGATGAGGTTAAGGGGCATGATTTCTTTAAGGGCATTGATTTTGCGGATATGCGCAAACAAAAGGCGCCATTTATACCCGAAATTAAGCATCCCACAGATACATCCAATTTCGATCCAGTTGATCCGGATAAGCTGCGCTCGAATGACTCCAATATGAGCAGCGGTGATGATATTGAATTGAATGATAAGCAATTCCATGGATTTTTCGAATTTACCTTTAGAAGATTTTTCGACGATAGGCAACAAGCGGATATGACGGATGATCAGGCACCGGTCTATGTGTGAGATGTACGCGGTGTGGTTGTCATCAACTGCTGCCAATTTGTTAGTCAAATAGTCACAAAAATCAAACATCAAAAAAAAAAAAGAAAAAAACTTTTGTATATTCACTCTAAACAGCTGTTACTAACAGTGCGCTAACAGCGCTTTAACAGTGCACTAACAGCCGTGCTGTTAAGTGCGCGCGTTTTTTAAACTATTTTGTATTTTTTAGTGTTTTTAGTAGAATTTGTTTGCCAAAAAGTTGAAATATTGAGCAAAATTATTTAGCATTTTATTTTATTTTATTTTTTGTAATTATTGGAAACACAAACTCGAGCAACTATTTAATAAATTATATATGAATGAAGCAAGCATGTGAGAGAGAGAGCAAGTGAAAAGTGTATGGAAGTAAGCAATTTAACAATTGCATGAACTGAATAAATTTAAAAACAAAATGAGTCATAACCTTTGATTTTTTGTAAACTAAACATATATACATACTACAAAATATATAGTACATATCTATAAAAAAAATAGTTAGTTATTTATGTGAAAAGTTGAAAATGAAAAGCAATGAATGTTAAAATTTTTATATGAACTTGTAAACAAATTGGATCAATTTGAAACCGATTCTGGTGCTCAAAAACTTTAAACAAAAAAATGCGCTAAAAAGCAATTAAACAAAATCACTGTAAAAGCAAAACACTCATAGAAAACGAGAAGCGAATTTAACTTCCTAGCACTGGAAACAACTCTAGAAATGTGCGCGCAAACTTAGACACTAACTCAGCAGGCTGGTTAGCTAGTTTGTCGCGCTAAAAGCAACAAATTTGTACACTCTTCTTACTAGACAACAAAATTTTGTACGTTGCAGTTGAAATACTCTGCCGTGGCGTACAGCATCGCACCAAGTTAGCGATATAAGCGGGTCTTATAAGCCTACAAAAAAAAAAACTATTTTACGACAAATTACTACAAAAAATCTAATGCCCAAGGGCGCGCTATCAGAAGAAAACTCTTATAACTAACTTTGTATCTATCACTGCTCATCTATGCGCCTACCCCTCCTCCTACCCAAAAGAAAGAACAAACTAATACATATACTAAAGTTAAAGTATATAACTTATATATATATATTTTTATATATAGCATACATATTTAAAGCAATCGATAGACGAACTTGTTGAATGCCAAATGAAATTGTTTTTTATGAAAAATTCAACATAAATTCTATAAAGAATAAAAAATTAAAAAAAAACTTTATATATAAATAATTATTAAAATATGTCTATTTTATAAAAGTTAAATTAAATTGTAATATTTTAAATATATATATATAAATATGCAATAAATTTTTATTTATAATAAATTTGTTAGATGTTAAGATGTTTTTTAGTTTATAAATTGCTAACCATAATTTAGTTTAATTTTAATATTTAAGCAAAATTACTTTGTTTAATGTAGGTTTGTTGCAGCGCCAAAATTTATCAACTTTTTTATTCGTTTTTTTTTTTCAAGTAGAGCAAACAAGTTAAAAAATTGTTTAATTAAAAGAAAAGAGCTTATTTAATTGAAAATGAAAAAAAAAAATTGTGTCCTACCCTGAGTGTGTGTGCCTTGGCCAATTACAATTTACAATAACAAATTAATAAATGAAAAAAAAAATTATAAAAATTTATGGTTTTAATGCAGCTTTGAGAGTTTAAAGGAAGTCTTGCCTTCTTTTGTCGCTTGCCTTGTCGAGTCGTAATTTATGGGATAATCGTTTTCTATAAGATTTTGCAACATTCATATTTGCAGTCAAAAATTAGTCATTAGTCATTTTCGAGTTTCCCAAATTAAACATTCATTTACTTAAAGTAAAAGTTAACTTAAAATCTTGCTTGCTTGAAATGTATCTTTCATATCCTTCAGCAATTCTATTTCGCTGCCTTTTGCATCGAATGATACTCTTTTTGTCGAATTGGCTTCTCAAGTTTTTCACCAGGCGTTTGTTTCGTCCTTTAGCAGCAATTCCACAGTCGAATCTTAACTAAATTTTTTTTTTAGGTTGCTCCACCATTTGTGGTTTTTTGGTTTGCGTCCCATTCTCTAGCATCTTCGCGTACCTTACCATGTTGTTTGATATATAAATTAAATAAATATCTTTCACGTGAATTTTTACAAGACTTAATCATTGGGAGATACATTTCAATGACGCTGAGTGACACCATATTAATTTTTAAAGAGCTAGGGACCAAACACTACTCGAAATGGCACTTCAAGTGTGCAGCTGCACGAAGATTTTGACTGCTTGGAAAAACTGATTGAAATATTTATGTAAGCTTAAATAGGACCAAGAACTATATAATTTTGGGTCTAGTAAAAAGAAATCCATGTTCAATAGATGTCGTTACTTATCTGTATCTCGTGTTGCATAAGTCCGAGCGGATTCCGAAAGATGTCCAGTCAGGCGGCTGAAAATGTGAATAGCATTTGTGGTCCCGAGACTCAAACAGCCAATTATGCGTATTTTTGATTTCGTCGATTCCGTTCCGGTAATTTCGTAGTCAAAGATGCACTATGCATTGGAAGGCCGCTTGCCCAATAACTAAATATTGTAAAAAAAAACCCTTTTGATGCAATTTGAATAAGGATACGAAGCGAAGCTCGATGTATGGGTGCCACACAAGTTAACGCAAAAATATGTACCTCGTGGACCGAATTTCCAGCTGCGAATCGCTATTGAATCGACCCATTTCTTAAGCGGATGGTGACAATACCTGATACTACATCAGAGAGTTATTCTGCCCCCTTACTCTGTTTTACCAAAAAATACATCGTAAACGTTTTTTCTTTCTGTAATTTAATCAATGCAAATTTTTTCTTTAAAACGGCACATAATCGGGTGCCTTTAAGTATGTACATTTTATTTGTTAAGCATCTTGACTTTAATCTGATCGCCAATAATGGATAGGTTAAAGAGAATCAGTATAGGCGAAGCAATCTTTAAGAGTAGAGTTGTGCGTACTGTCTTTGAGCTTATAACTTTTTGAATCCATTCGTCTTCTCTTTAAAGGCATTTTATTTAGGCCGACAAATATTCGGGCTAATTGTACTGCGGCTAATCCATCGACTTCAGCTGCATTTCTAAATATCGAGCTCGTTACTTCCAACTGCCATGGCAAATTTTTTCTTTAATCAGTTGACCAAAGGCAGAGGAAGTTGGTTTGGCAATCGACCAATCTAAGACCAAATATATGATACTGCCTAGATACGTCGAGAGTAGAACACCACGGAACCTCAGCATAGGTGACTATCACTTCGAAGGAGTTGACAACTTTAAATACTTGGGTGTGTTGATAAGCAATGACAACAGCGCAAGGGACTACCTACAAGATCGGCTTGTAGCAGCTAATAAAACCTACTACGCGCACAACAAAATATTCATGTCAAAGCTGCTATCGAGGACATAAATGAACGCGGTGACTACATCCCAAGGAACAATGTCGAATTGTTATGGTTAAACCATGGCGAAGATGTAGTCAAATTCATTAAATCCCAGAGGCTAAAGTGGATAGGACATGTCCTACGGATGGACCAGAATAAAGCAAAAAAGCATACACTCTCCACAAGAAGCAGGGGTCAACCAAGAAAGCGCCTAATTGACAATATTGACGATAACATGCTAAAGATGGAAGTAAGGAACTGGCGCGGCCTTGCTAACAACAGAGATGAATGGAGGAGAATTGTTGAGAAAGCCAAAACCCACCCCGGGTTGTAGAGCTGAATGATGATGGTGACCATATTTTTTAATATTTCGTTTAGTTTTTGCAAAGCTCATCAGCTCTTGGGAGTTGTCTATAATATGCAAATAACATTTACAATTTATCAAACTCATTAACTGAACTATATAGTTCTCAAAGGGAACATCGTTATAAGTTCTATCACAAAATTGTTTCTTTCTAGGAATAATGTTTCCAAGCCAACAAAACAAACGCCTATGTTAGCACTTAGGCCATATTACTCATTAAATTTACGAGACAAGATGCAGGCCATTATGGCCTCCTGGCCAATGTTTCTACTGAAGCCGCTTCGTAGCTCGTACAGCCTTATCTTTTTTCTATTAATGACAAAATGTTAAGCGTATCAATGTTAACGCATTGCTGTTATTATGCATGGGCAACAGCATGTTATGAACAGCAGTGCAACAGCCATTGGCATTTTCAACAACAGCGCATGTTAAAATAAACATTATGTTGGGAGCCACTTCTGGAAGAGTATAGAATGGTTATCTCTGCTACTGGGACGACTTTACCTGTAGAATTTTATCATATCAAAGTCGTCTGCGTTCAGCTGCAACTTGCAGCATTTTATAAAAAAAAGCTTTTTTTCAAGCTTTTGTTGAGTCTGCAGCTACCATTTCTGTATTATATATGCAATCCTTTGCTCTACCTTCAAATCAATCGCATGCAAGAGCTAGAAGTAAAACCATAAACGTTTCCCGCCCCAAAATAACTACACTTTGTACGTATTTAAATTGTAATAATTTGTTTTTGTTTTTATTTTCACATTGTAAATTTAATAATTATAATAATTTGTTGTAAATTTATCAAGACAAAAATGTTTTTACGCTTTTTTTTATTTCTGCTTATTTTGATTAAAATACATTTATGCGTAATATATTTGTTTTTATAAGTTATGTTTTGTTTTTTTATGTTTTTTGAATTGGTTTTTTTATACTTTATAATTTTTTGGTTGCTGATGCACAGTATAGCAGTTAACATTTGATGCCATTTCAACGTATAAAGTCCTAAAAATATAATATATATATATATAAAAAATATTACATTAAAACAAATAATAATAATTAATACAATTAAATGTAGAGACAACAAAAAACTAAGCGGTTTTGAAAACTATTGGCATTAAATAGAAGAAAAAAAGATGCTTTCGCTTATTTACACAAAAAGTGGAGGCAGAAAACTTTAACAAAGATTGCAGCATACTATTAATTTTTTAAATTGTTTTTAAAATTATGTTTATGGCATTTAAGTTTACAATTTAAATAACTAACAAATGTTTTTGTTTTGTTTGTGTTTATGTTATATAAGGCCCTAGAGTGCAAATATTTTCACTGGCATTTTGCAGCACAATTAAAATATTTGCGCTTAAATATAAGTTTTTTTTTTTTTATTATTTTAAGTTAATATATAATTTTAAGTTTAGTTTTAAGAGTTTAACATTTTTAAAGACTTGGTTTTTGTGGAAAAAACTTAAGTTTAAAAAATGTTTTGGTTTTTAAAGCAACATTTTAACGCTTAAGAAAATGTTTTGTTTTTTTTTTATTTTTTAACTAGGCTAAGTTTTATATTATTATAGTTGTTATTTTTAAATTTAGGCTAAACATGTGCGTGCGTGCTGTTTTTATTTTTTATATATATATAAATTAATATATAAATTTTATTTTACAGTTTGCGCGTGTGTATTTGGATTCTCTAGCTTGGCGAAATAATTTACAAAAAAAAAATAGGCATATTAATTATATATTTAAAAATACAAGTATAAATTTTAATTAAGTAATAAATGCAAAGTATTTTGCTTAATTTTTTTTGATATTTTGGAAAAGCAATAAAAATTAGACGCAAAATTTTATATATTTAAGTTTGTTTAAACATTTTAAACATTAAAAATAAACGTTCGTTGTACTGGAAACCTTTTTGCCTGCGCTATTTTTAAGTTTTATTTTTTTGTTTATATTTAAGTGTAATTCGTTGTTGAATTAATTAAGCAAAAATGTAATTAGTGCAAAGTGTCAAAGCAGTTTAATTACATTAATTATAAATTTATTGTCTTGGTAAACTTTACTTTAGTTAATTGTTTGTTTTTGGTTTTTTATACATATATTAAATTTTGCTAGTTAATTTTAATTTTAAGTGACTTTTCCAAAAGTTTTGTTTTTACGCTTTTTTTAATGCTTAAATTTTTTTTTTTATATTTATTAAACGTTTGCCTAAAACTACGCACAGTTAAAGTTAAATATTAAATAATTTTTAATAAGGCCAAATTAAGTTTTGTTTTTTTTTTTTTTTGGTTTTGCTTAGTTAAATCTTTTAATTTAATTTTTAAATATTATAATTTAAGCTTGACATTTACAAACATTATTTACCAGAGTAGCCGAAGGTCTAAATGCTTAAGGAGGGAACCTTCTTTATGCACAACTTTAGTAAAAATGGAATGATCGTATAGTTTTTGTTCGTGTTCTTGTTTTAATTATTAATTAATAATTATTATATAATTTTTTATACGTACATAAAAAGCGTAAACTTTTTGTTTTGCAACTTGCTTGTTGTGTGTATATATTTTTCTTTATTTAATTTAAGTTTAAGTAAGAGCTTGAAACGCGCAGAAAGCGGTGGGTTTTTTTATTTAATGTTAGAAAAACCTGTGGCATTTGATTTTTAAACCTTGTTTTGTTTTTTAACTTGTGCTTATTTTGGTTTTATGTTTTTATATTTAATACAGTTTGCTTTACATTTTGTATTTTTTGAAGTTTAATACTTTTTCGTTTGTTGTTTGTTGTTACTGCCCCTGCGCTGTATTGTCAATTCAATGCTTTGTTTTTGCTTTAGTAATCTTGGTTGGTCCAAAGTTATTTAAGTTTCTTTTTTTTTTGCAAGTTTTGTTATATTTCTTAAAACAAAAAATGATTTTATAAAAAATAAGTTTAAAAAAATAAATGACAAATATTTTTAAAATATATAAAATGTTTGCTTCTTTTACGAGTATTTTGCAGCACTTGGTACTGGTGATTTGCTGTTTTTTGTAATAACAACAATAATAATATATAAAAAAGACTTAAAAATTCATAAAAATTCTTTCAAGTTAAACAAATAAAATAATAATTAAAATTAAAACTGTTGTATTAGAAATAATAAATTCGTTAAAACGAAAGGTTTTTGCTTTAAATATAAATATAAAAAATATTTCAATATTTGCCCGTTTAAGTTAATTAATGTTGAGTGCAAAAGTGCGCAAACAATTTGCGCTCAGTGTATTTTGTGTTCCTGCACAGTTTTGAGATTTTTGTTTCAGTGTAAAAAAGTTTTATGTTAAGTACAACATTTAAGTGCACTGTTATAGCGCTGTTAACCGTGTGTTGGCAGACGCATGCCGCTGTTAACCGTTCGCTTGCTTACAGCTGTTAAGCAAACGTCTAATTTAGCAGCATTTTTGCATTGAAGAAATCGTAGGCAGTGCCACCGGCTGGATTGGCTGTTGTTTGTGTTGCAGGGAAGCGCGCGCTAGGCGGTGGCGGCAGCAAAGCTGCATGATGCAGCTGGCCGGTAAAGTAGGGCGTATAGCTGCCGCTGGCGGACATTAGTGGTGGCGGTGGCGCTGTTGCACGCGTTTGCATATTGGCAGGCGGTGGCGGCAACATGGCGCCAGGCACGGACGGTGGCTGCTGTGGTGGCCAGCTAAGTGGCTGGCAGGGCATGCGTTGTTGCAGACGTTGCCGCTGCTGAAAGGCTGCCATGGCGGCCAGCGGATGCGGCGCATAGCTAGTGTGTTGATTGCTGTTGTTATTGTTGTTGTTGTGTTGCTGGCTGTGTTGTTGCTGCAGCATATGCGGCAGCCTGGCGCTGCCACGACGGCCACCACGTGCGGCGGGCTGCATGGCACGCGGCAGTGTGGACGACGCTGCGGCTGCAACTGTAGCGGAGGTGGGTGGCACTGAATTGTCGTTTACCTATTCCCTGTAAGGTTTGCAATAGGAGTAGCGGTGGTTCATGTGCTGGCTATAGCTGCCCGAGTGGGAGAAGCGTTTTAGGCACTTGGAGCACTGAAAGGGCTTCTCGCCGCTGTGCAGACGCTTGTGCTCGGTCAGATGATGCTTGTGCTTGAATGCCTTGGGGCAGTCCATGCATTGGTAGGGACGCTGACCTGTGGGTAGCAGAAAACAAAAAATTAGTTGTAGGTTCGAGTAGATTCAAAACAGTGGCGGCCACTTACCGGAATGCTCGTATTTGTGACGCGCCAGCGAACTTTGCTTGGCAAAGGCCTTGTCACATTGATCGCATACAAAAGGCAAATCAGGATCGCCTGCATGTCCATGTGTCTCAGCCTTGGCGCGTTTGGGCTTGGGCGGCAACAAACCACCGCTGTAGTCATCCTCATGGCTTATGCGTGAGTCATCATCGCGCCAAGAGCGCTTTTCCGAGCCACCTGGACTTAGGCTAGTGCCGCGATAGTCGGGCAATTTAATACTGTTCATAAGCGGATTACGCGCATACTCGCTGGGCGTCATCTGGAAGAGCGCCTCCATCGGTACTAGGCCGCGTTGCATGGCGCTAGGCAGCATGTACGGCGGCAAGTGTTCAGTTAGTCGTGTAAAGGCGCCAGCGGCACTGCGTGGTGTTGAGCTATGCTGTGGCGGCAGCACTGTAGTAACGCTGGCATCCAGCATGGGTGGTGATGGCGTCTGTTGCGGTGGTGCACCAAAGTAAAGCGCTGCAGCTGCAGCAGCAGCGGCTTGCTGCTTAAACACTGGCACAGAGGCGCCCGAGGAAGGCGACAACGAAGACGGTGAAAGTGAGGCGGTGCTGGACAGCTTGCGGCTAAGATTAATGGCCTCTTGGAAATCTGCGCCATTGTTAAGCAACGCCTGACCCGCCTGCTGTGGCGCCAGTCCATACAAAGGCGAATGCAGTTGTGCGCCATTGCGCTTGGACAGCAAGGCATCACGTTTGACAGACAAATCCAAAGGTTGATCTTCGCGTAGTCCAACTACTGTGGCCGCTGCGGGCTCGCTGGAGTTTGAGTTGGAGGCATTTACCGCATAGCTTTGCAGCTTGCGCTCACGTGAGCGATTGTTCTGGAACCAGACCTGCACGACACGTGCATCCAGTTGTAGGCGTGCGGCAATCATGCGGAACTCATCGCGACTGGGACGCGCATTGACGGCATAGTGTTGCTTTAATTGCTGCTGCTGCTCCTCATTGATGGCTGTGCGCACACGTACTTTGCGTTCGCTGCTATCGCTGCCATTAAAGTCCTGACGCTGCTCCAAGTCATTACGATCCTCATCAGCATCGACATGTTCCTCTTCTTCGTCAGCCTCGCTGGCGGAGGGCAGCAATGAAAAGGAGTTGTTGCTGGGCTCATCGCCCAGGCGCAGCTGTTGTTGCTGCTGTTGCAGCTGGTAGTGCTGTTCCAGCTCTTCCTTAATCAAGCCACACAGCACCTTCTCATGCTGCACCAGCTCTGTGGGATGATTGAATTGTTTGTCACAGCGGCTGCAGCGTAACTCAGCATCTACATCGATGGCTGGACTGACACGTGCTGGTTCCTCAGCTGCGACTTGTATATCCAAGGCTGCTGCTTCCAATTGCTCTTGTTTTATGGGCTTGGGTGAGGCTGGTGCACTGCCAATGCTGGTAACAGGTGTAGCTTCACGACTGGGCTCTTGTTTAACAGACGCCGCATCGGCTGCTGTTTCTATGACAGGTGAGTGTGCTGCCTGCGGTGTGGTCGCAACTGCATGCTCCAGCTCCTTGGCGCGTTCCTCTGCCTCATCCAGGTCCATGACCAATTTAGGCTCATCGTGTGTTTCCTCTTCGTCCTTAACGCTGGGCTTGAGCTCATCGTAAAGCTGCTCCTCCTGTTCAAGTTGCTGCTGCTGCTGGTGATGCTGCTGCTGCTGTCCTGCAGCTGTCAGCTCTAGCAATCGCTGTATGCTATAGGGATGTATGCGTGGATCCATGGCCATGCTATAAAGCGCATTTGTGGCCAATAGCGCAGCATTCATGGCACTGTAGTTGGGATAAAATGGCGCCGCTGCATTGTTGGGCACTGCACTGGCTGCCGCATCACCAGCAAAGTAGTTCATGGGATTCGGCAAGCTGGGCGGCAAAGCAGCCAAGGCCGCTGACTGCTCCGGCAGCTTTAGGCTATTATTGCTGGCGCGCTTGTTGTGTTGCATTTGCTGCTGCTGCTGCTGCTGTTGTTGCTGCTGTTCGACGAGGCTGCGACCAGTGCTGCCCAGACCAACATTGACGCTTTTCTCCAATGTCTTGAGCATGGCGCGATTGTTGTTCAACTTAATGCCCATGCTTATGCACTTCTTGGAGGTCATATGCGAGCTAAACGAGCCCGAGTGCGAGAAACGCTTGCCGCAATTGTCACAGCCAAAGGGCTTCTCACCGGAATGAATGCGTACATGCTCCTTGAGATGATGCTTAAACTTGAAGGCCTTATCGCATTGATTACACTTGAATTTGCGCAGCAGTGCGGACTCATCATGGCTGATCATATGACGCTGCAGGCGATAGACATTGGCAAAGGCTTTGTGGCATATTTTGCAGGTCTGCAAGAGAAGAGAGACGTAAAACGTTAGAGAAGTTTTGGTAAACGAGCAATTGGAGACGGCGCTGAGTCAGCTCAGACGCATAGGTTGAGTTTTAAGCTCAAGGTTGCTACAAATTCGCAACCTGATCTCCGCAAGAAAATTAATATGGCTTTTGGAATGTTTATATGGCTACCGCTACCTTAGCATGAATTGTTCTTAATGCTTTTTGTGTCGTTTTTATTAGATTTTGCATTTTATTGATTCTCGAGGCCACAGCGACGTCGACGCACAGGTAATAAAAATTGTTTAAAAAAACAAATCGACTATTTATTTATTTTTCTTTGCTTGTACGCGCGCTATTTAACGGTTTTTAAATATGTTTCGCGGCACCAAAGCAAAAACAACAATAATAAAATATGTGATACGATCCGTGGCTTTGGCAATAAAACGCATAAAATTTTTAATTTGAAAAATACAAAAAGTGCAAAACTAAATAAATAATAAAATATATTTTATATTTAAACTAAAAACGCACGTAAACTATAAAGACGAACGCGTCGCGCTCAGCGCATAGCAACAAATGACGACGTGAGTGAGCAAGAGATTCAGACGAAAAAAAAGGAGTTGAGCGAGTTGAGTAAATATAGGCCTAGCGCGTGCGAAAGGGCTGGCGCTAGTCGCTCTTGCTGACGTCTTGGCTGGTGGTAAAAAGTAAACAAAGGTGAGAACAAGAATTGTCAAATTACCCCCCACACACCGCTGGCATTTGATTGCTGTTGTTGCTATTGCTGCACTCACTGTTATTTTGTTTCTCTTTTGGTGTGTGAGTGAGTGCAAGGTGCGCTCAGCTGCTGAGAGCGTGTATGGATCGCCTTAACGGTAATTGCATTTGCTTTTGACGCGTAAATAAATTATAACAAAAAAATGAAACTTTTATGCGACAGAAACAAAAACACAAAAGTGAAGCAAAAGAATAAACAAAAGTTACAAATACAAAACGAAAGTGTATGTAAGTTTGTGTGTGTGTGTGTGTGTCGGTGTGTGTTTCAACAGCTGATGCTAATCAAAATCAAAGCACAAACACAACACACACACACACGCACATAGACCAGCACAAAATATCAATATGAGCAGCGCACAGTGGGCAAAAGAACTAGATTGAGAAGTACTTTTTTAGAATTCAAGTAAATTGTGTTAATTAACTGAAATACAGAATATTTTGTAACATTTTACCAAAATTTTTCAAAGGGTATTCTGATTCATGGTGCAAAAAATGAGTTTGGCAATGTTTTCTTTGTAATTTCAGTCAGTAAATGACTGAGAGATATGAACCGTGACCTATAAATCTCATGTTCCCTTAATAAGCTGACAAAATATTTTGAATAAATAATAATTTTTAAAATAAATCGGGATTTTATAAAATTACAATGTGAATCAGAATTTGTTCAACAAAATTGAGTTTTGCCAAAGAGTTCTGTTATTTAATTGTAACAACAATTTTTAAAATAAGTTGTAATTTTATAAAATTACAATGTGAATCAGAATTTGTTCAACAAAATTGAGTTTCGCCAAAGATTTATGTTGTTTAATTGTAACAACAATTTCTGTATAAATGGTAAGTCAATAAGCTCTTATTGTTGGAGAAGATTAGCAACACAACCTGTAGGTATGCAATATTTTAAATTTATAAAAGAAAATTGAAAAAGCAGCTGTTTTAAAGCAATTTAGTAAATAAAATGTAACATTTTTTACAACAATTTTTATATAAAAGGGGTAAAAAATAAGTTACGCAAAGATATTTGTTACTTGTTTAATATTATGAATCATATTGAAAATTTCTCTTAAAAATCAAGAATATTTATGTAATAATAATAATAATCAATCACTCGTTATTTTCGCTTGAAAAAGATTGAAAACCCGTCTCAATTCACTCTTTCACTTTATTTATTACATATTCCTCAAAGATTTCGTAGATTTCGTTTTGAAGTAGCTCTTATCTTAAACAAACATGATCTATTTTATATTTGTTGACAAACTGTAATAAAGTTGAAGAATTTGGCTATTAGAGACTGCCTACAACTTCAACTTAGTACGCCTTTACTGGCGGCGCTTGGCTTTGTAACTGATGGTGTCTCCTGTACACAAACGCACGCGGTTTCTAAGCCAATATAGCTTGATTCAAAATAATTTATGTGCTGCCATAAGAACCAAGTCTTAACTTAATGTACATTTAAAAACTTGTTTGCAACAATCAGAGCCAAATTGTTTTATTGTTTATTAAACAAATGGCGTGAAGCTCAGTATTAATTAAACTTAAAAAATTTGGCTCCACAAGAATCACTCACTCGCCCACTGTTGAGTGCCTGGGATGCGCTTGGTTGTTGTTGTTAATGTTATTTGATTTGTTTGGCAACAAATTGTACGCATCAAATGCAACAACTACACATGTTTTTGCTGCTGTTATTGTAAAAAGGTAAGTTGCAGCCGTGTAAAATTGGAAAAATAAAAGCGAAAGGAAAAAAACAGCGTCTATGTGAAATGACTGACAGGCGGCCCCACTTAGTCGTTGCGTTGAAAGATTTGCGGCACTTTATGGGATATATCCCCACATATGGCAACACGTGTTGCATCGGGTTGCGCCTTGCCCCCAGCTACACAAATTGCTTATTGTGTGTGCTGCAGCCGTTGAACTTACCTAGGATTTCATTTAACATTGTATGCACATTATTCATACGTATAAATATTTAATGATTTTATATTGTTTGTTATTCTTGCAGAGTTCAACACTTTGTCTTAAATATTTTCTGACGCGTTTATCGATAATGCATAAAATTTAAATGCGTTTATTTTTGGTGTGTAAAGCATGTAGCTGCGAGCAAGGTAAGCGGCAAAGTATTTTTAAAATTTTTTGGGCTGTACAACACTTATTGAACAGGTTCAAACGGGTTCAAAACTTGGACTTTGCCAATTGCTGCGTAATTCAACACCCATTTGCATTACTTTCAATTAATATCATAACTGCTCGCATATATTGTCTTTTTACTGGTGTATCATATTTGAGTCATGATTTCAACAAGTCAACACTGCCTGAAAACTAATTTACGTTCGCCCCCCACAATATATTTATGAAAATTTTGACACAATGACATCATGAGGCATCATCATAAAAACCAAAAACAATACTAACAAATGGGCCTACAAAAAAAAAAATAAAATAAAACGATCAAAGCTTTACGCACTGTTTTTGGAGTGGCCACAGCATACAGCTAATTAGTTTGTACATTAGCATAGTGACATTGTGTTTATTGATTCAAGAAGTCGTGGAAAAAAAATAGCCAACACAAGCTAGACGAAAAATTTTAAATACGCCCATAAAAAAACGCTTCCTCTGCTGTTATAGGCCCTTTGGCATGGTAATTTGTTTATTTTGTAGCAATTGTGCATAAAAAAAAATACAGTGAAAAGCTTTTGTTTTTGCTTAAAATGAAAAATCTTTCAACTACAAATGAGTTTTCGAGTTGCTGGCAAACGAGCACATGTATGGGGAAACACAAATTTCCGCTTCCGTTGGATTTGCGTGCGTGTGTTTTATGAGTCTGCTATGAGAAGATGAAGAAGTTCAGGTACTACGTAGTTACTTTATGGTTGTTGTTTTAAGCGAGTTAAGCATGTATGCGTGGGTTGGATGTTATTAAAAATGAAATTATACGAAATATAGTTTGTTGAAAATTGATTATTTCTTCTATAAATATTTAAAAAAACTTTTAAATCTCAATTTTGGGAGTTAACAAATGACGTCACGCTGGCTTAACTATTTTTTGTAAGACTTTGCCCACTGTCGGTAACTGTTTAACTGCTGCTTTGTTGGGCAGCACTTTAGGCGGTTGTCAAAGTGAGATAGCAAGCAAGAGAGCCGAAGGTTAACAAGTCAAACAATTAGACATATCTACCTGTTGCGCTCACACACAGGCAAATCAGCTAGCTAGCAAGCACTCATACGCACTCACACATAGAAACCTGTTATCGCGCTCTTTTAATCAGTTTTGGAGCAACAACAACGACAACAACAACAACAACAGATACGCCTACCTTAAGCGCGGGCATTAAACCGCAAACGTTAAACTCTCTCTCTGAACAACAACAGCAACAACAACAACTATAACAGCTGCCGTTATCAATTAACTGCGCACATTTGTAAAAGCAAAATGGCGGCCATATAACCGCAAAAAATATGGGCAATGGACTGCACTGACCGCGCTTACAAAAGGTAAGCTTCATCAGTGCGACAAATGAATATTGTCCGAGTCTGCAGTCTGAGTCTGAGTCCGAGTCTGATTTTAAGCGCATGCGATGCGTCAGCGTAAATTCTTATGCGTTTTTATTATGTAGAGATACATAGTATATACACTTCATGTACTTGTGTCTGTCTATCTGTACATACATATAGATTTTTATCGCCACAAGAGCTGTGAGCGGAAATGCCAATTGATGCTACATATGCTACCTTTAATACAGATACACACTCACACACACACACACACACACTCACACTCACACATGCTGTGCTTCAAGATTCTATGACGAATTGACGCAGTGACTAACTGACTGACGGACGAACGCACTGTGCATGACTCAAGTGGCCGTCTTGTGGGAGGGGGGGTCAAATGATTAGTGGGGTGTCATTGCTGCAAAAGGTTGAAGTTGATTGATTTCCCAGATGTATTTTAATATAATGCGCGCTATAAATTATATTAGAGTGGACCTTATATGCGTGCAGCTAACAGAAATATTTGTGATTTATTTACTCTTGAACTTGCGCTATAAATTTTCATAGCTGCGGTTGGCTGAGTATTTTTCAAAATTTTGCATGCTTTTTAGTTTTTATTTATTATTATTTACGCTAAATTTATTTTACTATATTAAGTTGAAAGATATTGCAATTAACTGCTGATTTAAGAAATAAATACATAAATTGCGATGACTAAGCTGTCAACGCTGGAAGGCAGGTACACGGGCATATCTTTATTTAAAGCTGTGCGAAGAGAAACGGCGGTGTCCGTAATTATAAGATTATATAGGCAAATAGCTACTACCTCGAACTTTGACAAAAATAGAGAAGCTACAGTTTATAGTCGAATTCGACAGTCCGTCTGTAGTTAATAGAAATGTACTAAGGCATAAAATGAACTTTTTGCTAGTAACTCGAATATCGAAGAGAACATAGAACCTACAGAGAACCTACGCTTTATAGTTAAATCTCATTCATAGCGCATATCACAATCCTCAAATTTATTCCTCTATATTTCTCGCTTCAAAGGCGGAACATGGAAATACGTATCTCAATTAAAAGTTTTGCAAAGAGAACAGGGAACCTACAGTTTATAGCCGAAAACGTCAGGAGTGATCTTTTATTAGAAAAGATTCACTTAGGCAAGTAGAGCATTGTTGTTAATAAACCGAACTTGGAATTATGGTATAGGTAATTTTTAGGGCGATTTTTGCAGTAGAAGTAGACAATAAAGACTATTAGAGTGGACTTAGGTTGATTGGGGTGAACCTGAACAATCATTAGCTATAATACCGCCTTAAATGTTTCAATATATCGAAAATTAAAGAGAAACTTTGAAAGTGTCAATAATTTCTATTTGTATTATTGAAACGCTTTTTTAAAGCCTTAAAACTCAGTGGGTGTACCAAAATTTCTTTTGCCTACTATAATGCAGCGTGATATAAGTATAAGTAAAGCATTAATTAGATTGAAACTAAATTATTATAAAAATTAATTTTTTAATTTGAAAACTAGTATTTCATTAGGGTGAACCAAAATAGCTGTTGCAAGCGTTTGCTGTGCCTTTTTAAGCAAATAGTTAGTATGAACAAATTATGTTCATTGAAAATATAGATTTACTATATATTTAATCTAATTCTTTTGATATCTTAAAGATACTAAGGAAGAAGTGTATGTAAGTTGGTTGTAATTTGACTTCACTCCATTTGTTTATTTCTTTAAAAATGTTCTTCAAGTAAAACAGATGAACAAAAAGTGTAAAAGACAATTGAGAAGTACTTTTTCTTAATATCATGTTAGCTGGAGGTAATCTATTTCTTCATAAAATTATGGAGAACAATTATAAGTTTCTTAAGTACAAAATAGGAACTTAAAGAGTGTTAAGAGTATTAAGTGTTTCTTATGTAATTTTTATTGTATTTTGAGTCAATTCTATGTCTCTATTGCTATGAAAGAAATTTTATTCAAGTAAAAAAAGTTGAAGAAAAAAAAAATAAAGATAATTAATTTATTTTTGCAGTTATTATAAAAGTTGAATGCATAGATTTTGTACCAATTTAAGCTATTTCTGGAACTATACTTTCTTGAAGTATAAAAATGATAGCAAAAATGAACGCAAGACAGATAGTTAGGTGCATAGAGAGTACTGCCTGGGTATCTGAAAGTTAAGCCGCTTAGCTAGCAGTGCTTCAAAGATTAAACATACACATTTATTTTTCACAAAAATAGTTGCTGCCTTTGCTCAAAAACCAACACTTAATTGTCTATTTTTTGGGCACGGTAGATTGCTATAAATCTTTGTGCTTAGATCTTGGCGCCTACGAACGTGCCTAGACATTAAACAGCATTTACAGCATAATTGCTTAGCTTATTTTTGCACTCTCAATATAAAAACTAAAACGTATATTATATATTATAGAGCATATATTATATTGTATATAATAAACAGCGCCGTAGCCTTTATCAGCTGCACTGAAAGCGCAGCTGTTTGTTGCCATAAAAGATGTGTGTGTGTTACTTGGCAGAAGAATGCGTGCCATAAATGTCTTTGCGTTTTTAACAAACCGCAGCGCTTGAAAGTATTTTCCTGTTAATCAATTTTAAAACATAAAAAATCTTTATATTTTTTTCGGGTTGTGTTAAGTAGACAAAAGCGCCCAAGACTTGCCATAAATTGCTGTTTTTCGTAGTAGGCACAAAAAGTGAATGAACTTGAACGTAATGCAGAAGAACTTGAAATGTTTTCGTTAGGAAAAGTGTTGCAAAACAAAACCTCGAACTGTTTTGGGGGGGTTCAAAAACCCTATACCCAAATCAGTCTATGTCGTCTCTACTAATGCCAGTCATTGATAACCCTAAGCGCTGAACTTTGGGCACGAAGAACGTGTGCGCTGATTTACTATAAGCTGCTGACATACTATAATTAGTTTTTATAGGCAAGGTACGTCAATGCGACAGCGAATTCATTCAGTTTTCAGCAGGCGTCTAATCAGCGCGCCTCATACTATATGTAGTACAGACATATATATAAATATATATTTTATTATTATTATTATTTTTTTTTGTTTAGTAGCAGCTGCCATCAAAAGACGGCGTCGCCAATTGAAAGGGGGCCGCGAGAGATAAGCGCGAAACTAACGTTTGGACAGGCAACGACAATGTTTTTTTTTTTTTTTTTCAAAAATTGGGTCGCAGTTGCTATAATTTTTTGATGTTGTTTTAGTTGTTGCCATAAAAACACGTTAGACATTTGTTATATTTTTATTGAAATTTCTTTGCTTTTGATTTTTCGCTTTATTTTTTTTTTTTTTTAAACTAATACTTTGTGGCGTTGTTAGATTAATTTTTGCAACAAAAACCAAAGAAATAAAAAAAATTTATAGCTGACCTCAAAAACAAAAGTAAAATTTGCTGTTATAATTTGTTTACGCGTATTTCGTCAGCAAGCTGGCAGCACAACAGGTGCGTCTCTATATGTATTGTTTGGTAAATCGGCGGCAAAAAAACAAAAACAAAAAAGTGTATAACAATGTTATATGAGTTTTTTACTGACTGTGGCATTTTGTCAATTTCGAAAGTAAGCATACAACAACAATAAGCACAACAAAGCTTGTCACTTTAAAAGCTTTTTTCTACATTTTTGAAGTGAGACGGGGAAAACTGGCTGCTCGAGGTTCAAGCAGCCTTAAAGCCAATTATGTGCGCTATTATAGCCAAATTCCCATGTCACTCAATGCATAAAAATGTTGGCTTCAAAACCGAAAAAATAATGAAATACTTTCACAAATTAGCTCTGTCGTTTGCTGGCGTTGCTATATCTATATGTGTCTCCCTGCATACTACATATATATATATATATATATATATAGTATACGCCCCGTATTTTTATTTGATTTGTCTATTAGTGTTGTTGCTACTTGTTGGCGCCCACCTACGTGGTCTCTATATAATTATAGCAAGTGCAATAGTTGTATATGTACTCTATAGCCGTACTCTATGTAGTAAAAATCGTCATCAAAAATGTGCTTGTCTATGTCAGTGGCAATTAACTGCGTAGCGTCGAGTACATACGGCAGAAGGTATATATAGGACCTAGTTGTTCCGGACTAGTACATGTGGGGTGTCACAAACGTTTAGTTTGATTTTTCTTTGAAGCAGTTGTGTGGTCGTCTTTGCTTTGGGGCAAGACGTTCAACTGAGTTGGTTTTTGGAAGGAAAAGTAGTGGGCTGACCCCAAGGCAGCAGCATACAAAGCTGCGGCAACCCTTTGGAAAGTAAGTGAAGAGACAACTGGTGTTTCTGCTTGCTCCGTACCTTGAGTTCTAAGCGTTCATACGGACAAGTTCATAAACCTCAGCGTTATTTTTGGTGTAGTACGATTATTGGAAGCACTCAATTTTAGTGTGACCAGCTTCCAATCAGGGCATTCGCGGCTGTGGTAATACTTTCCAAATAAAGTGAAAAGACAGCTGATGTCCCAGGCTGTTCGGCAACTTGAGCTCTAAGTGTTCGTACAGACAAGTTCACAAACTTCAATGTAATTCCTAGTGTAATGTGATTTTTTAAGCAGCGTTTGTTCTTAGCACTCAATTTCAGTGTGACCAGCATCCAACTTAAATCCCTAATTCTTGCAAAATTTACTCTAAACGAAAATCAAATAATTTCCGGTAGTCTCTTGACAATTTCAGTGTAACCAGCTGTCACCTCATTTCTTACTACTTTCCTTTAGCTTTTTCCTCTAGCTGCAAAATTTACTCAAAACCAACAAAAATCAAATAGTTTGCCGTAGTCTCTTAAGAAATTCAGTGTGACTAGCTTTAAACTTCATTGCTTACTGTACCAAAAATTTACTAACTGCAAAATTGATTCCACTCCAAAGTATATCTAATAATTTCGCTTAGTTTGTTGAAAATTTTAGTGTATCGAGCTTGCAACTTAACTCCCAACTACCTCCGTTTACTTTAGGTTTTTCCGCTAGCTGCAAAATTTACTCAAAACCAACGTTAAATCAAATAATTTCCGGTAAGTCTCTTGAGCCGATAAGCAGTCACTAGCTGTGCGCAGATAAAGCCCTGAGATCGACCACCTAGCGCTAAGCTGCTCATCAACTACATCATATTTGCTTAGAACTTGTTTTGCTCACCCAGCTCACGCGTAGTCATGATCCATGCTGCCTTATCAGTGACATCATTGTAAATTCCAGGCAAACAATACTGACTTGGCATATATTTGTTTATTATTAGGCATACTCTTTTTAAGTAAGGTATGAGCATGCCTGCTCTTTGGCACTAGTGCTCTTAATTGGTTTTTATTAAGCAGGCATAAAAATTTCATTAAAATGCCGTATCTACAGCGGACCAGGGATGCGAAGAGTGTGTAGCAAAATTTAATTAATTAAGCGGTAAGAACATGTGGCCTCTAACGAAAGTGCTCCAGACAACAAAAAGTAAATTAAAAAAGGCCTAGCACTGCGGCGCTATCAAGAGTGCGCACACGTGTGCGTCTGTTATCGACACTAGCCAATAACTGATGGACTGTACCTTGTGAGGAAAATGAAAGTGCTGAAATAAACAAAGGCTGCGTTGAGTTAAAGTAAATATTATCAGCAAAATTATCAGTTAGCTTGTATGTAGCATTGGAATGCTATAAAGCCGACTGGGTGGCATGTGAAAAAGGTTAAAGGTGAATTCTAATGCGAAATTAGTTGCTGAGCTTTACAGAATTAGAGTCTCAGCTGACTTGAAAGTTGCAATGTGACTAACAGCACATGTGGGTTGACGTAGAAGTGCTTACAGGGGCTAGTTTTTTTGTTGAATGTCGAGCGTCTTGTGAGATTTGAGATTCAAAATTTGCATGCAATTCATTACCAAGCAGCTGTATTTAATTCACTGCTGAAGACAAATGCATTTAAGCTGTCTCTGAAGCTATCGAAATTTAAAAAAGTTCTGATATTCAAGTAATTGGTACACTTAATGGTACTCGACGATTAAAGATTTCTTACAAGTCTGTTGGTATTTAATCTAAGCAATATATAGCCACAGCTGTAAGTGTAAGTAATTTTCCAAGCCTATGATTCTAAGATTCGTAAGTTTTAGATAAATATAAAGATTTTTTTTTTTCAAAAAAAAGATAAAAGGGACTTTATAATTGGTCCACGCTTATCTGATATTTGGAACTAATATAATGTTAGGGACTGTCTGCTCCTTGTAATTGATTCGGATGCAGCTCAAAATAAGTTTCCCAAAAATCATTTCAACGAAAATGAATTTTGGGTCACTCTAATCATAGACCTTACTATCGGTTTGGATGCAACTTAAAATAGGTGCCCAGTGTTAACCAGTGCAACGAAAGTGGATTTATGAGTCACTCCAATTACAATAAACATTTATCTAAAATTCCAAAAATATATATAGATCGATTAAAGATCTAAGGCTGCGCGTAAAAATATTGGGCGTATTATTTCGAACTTGTCATAAATCTCAATTCAATTTATGAAAAAAGTTAAAAAAAACCGACGAACTACTATATTATAATTTAAAATTTTTTTTAGAAGCGACAAAGAAGAAATCTTAAAACGTTACATAAAAATTTATAGAAAATCAAAATAAGCAATTCTTTCTTTTGGTTCAACCTATTCCATCTTTTGAGGTGGCATTTCAATAAAGACTTTAAACATTTGATGTATATATATAAGACATATATATACTCTTATTACAAAATACAAGCTATGTTCAAATTTGGGTGATTAGGGATTTCTAGTGATTTGAAAAATGGTTTAAAACTGTTTAGTACAAGTATTCGGTGACTTTCTATACTAAAATTGTAAACGCATTTCATCATTTCCATATCGCCTATATCTATCTACAGACTTTGATTTCCATAAGTCGCTTTCCTAACGGAGCTCCCCAGAATTTCCCACTCAACACACGACAAATCAAATTTAATTATTTATAAATAAAACGTTTTGCTCAATGATGCGAGAACACGTTGAAAATCTTGCAGCATATATATCTTTATTTAAAACTAAATATTACTAGCGCGTATTAGGAAAACATAAATTTGGGCTATATAGCGAAATAAATTAAATTTATAATATCTGATAAAGACGCGCTGCGGGATTTATATAAATAATAATAATAAAAATATAAGCAAAAATTTGGCAAATTGTTCTGACGTGATGGAAAATGTGACAAAAATTGAGAGCGAGAGAAAAAAAGTTCGAAAAACGAAATGTGCAAGAACAAACATTTACATAAAATAGTTTCCCAAAAGTCAAGTGTCAGTAAACGTAGCGAGCTCATTTACATTTAGACATATCAAGTAACAACCGCACAATAAACGTCATCATTGCAGGGAAAAGTGAAGGAGCCCAAGGGATTTGTTGTAACCCAGGGAAATGTCTGTGGAATTTCCATGTGAGAGAAAAACGCTGCGACATAATTTATGATGCACACGGTGAAAGTTGATATAAATCTCAAGAGTAACTTAAAATTACAAAAAAAAAGAAAGAAAAGACCTAGCAAGAAATACTAAAAAAATGTGTTGTATCTGGAACGGAAGGTAAGCGGCAGGTGTGAGCTGTGCGGACTCTAGCAAGTAGTCGCTGTATGGCAGAGAATTTTGTAACAAAGTGAAAAAAATCAATTTCATTATGTTTATAGCTAAGTTGACAATGACAAACTTTATATTTTATTTTATATTTGTTATAATTTATGTGAAGTTTAACTAATAAATTTCACAACTTTTAAAAATAAATTTCAATATTATATACACATTACGCTTAAATGCATATAAAAATGTAAAAACAAAAAACAGAGTAAAAAGTTTTTTAATTTGTTTGCTTTAATTGCAAATAATTTTTTGCCGTTTTTTGTGCTCAAACTTTTGCAGCTCAGTGTGGTCACACAACCGGGCTGACCTTACTGTGCATGTGTGTGTGTGTGTGAAAATACATAAAAATACATTTAACAAAAGAGCAGGCAAAGAGTTAGGGTTCAACGTAAGAGTAAATAAATTGCTATTAATTTTTCACTGCTGGCGTTCGTCAAGTGAACGCAGTGGGGTCAAGTGAGCAACCACGTTGAGAGGCTGGCTGGTCATCCTCTATGGATGAGCCACAGACAAGCGCGTTGAGTGCGCTACGTCATCGCGTCGCAGTGCAGGATGTCTACACACAGGATTACACCTAAAGTGCATATAATTTTTCAATTTGAAATGTTACGTTTTTAAGCTGGCTCGCCAGATACTACAGAAAAAAAGCAAGTGGGAGGGAATGCAGTTGGAGCAGAGCGACTTGAAGTATACTCTAACCGTAGCTCAAAAATTTTACTTAGTGGAAACCGGTGACAATATAAAATTTTAATGAACTCAAAATATCAATATTTTGGAATAATGCTGATATAAAATAAAGGGTTAAGGTTAGATTAGGCTTAAAAGGCAGCTTGCCACAAGGCCGACAGCGCCGTTCGCATTCGGCTATAAGCTGTAGGACCCTGTTCTCGTCGAACAGCTTTTAATGAACTTACATCCATGCTCTGCCTTTGAAGATACGACCGTAGCCAAGGCAATAACATTTTTTTTTGGAAGTATAGTACTATGCGATAGTACACTGTGTACAAACGGTTTGAGGATCGCGAGATCGTAGCCAAACACAGAAGATATGCGGAGTACGGTATTAAGTGGAAGCTTTGTTCAAACAGTTTCAGAATCACGCGATTCGCTATGAGTGAGATTACTAGGCTGCACAGATCTTCAAGAATAATTTTCTGCATCTTTGAGCTGTTGTGTTCGTTTGTGTACTTGAAATATCTTGGTCAGAATAAGACCATTGTCGGGCTATCTCGGATTTGGGTCTTGTTGCGTAAAAGAGGTACTGCATGTAATGAATAAAAAATATCTTTTCGTTCTATCTTGGTTCTGGATCTTTGGGAATAAAAGGGACTCTGCTTGTTATATATAAAAAATATCTAATATATAATTTTAAATTGCTTTTTTTCATGTAACTAACCCAACATACTGGATGTGACAACCAGGCGTGGTAGACCATTGCCGTTTTACCTCGGATCTGGATCTTTTCGGGTAACTAAAAGGCAACACTTCTCGTTATAAATTAATATGGTAATATCTTTACCTTAAAATATTACTACGCAGCTCATAAATTTTTTAATACATTTCAAATCTTCAAATCATTTTTCGCCACATCTTTGCCAGCTAAGCCAACATACTCATACCACTTTTTCTTTTATAGTGTATACACAACTCACCACATCAAGAGTCAGACTTATTGCACGCCATTTTGTGGCGGCAAAAGGTGGCAAATGAATTGTGGCCAAAAGTTAAAAGTGTGCGAGCGAGTCAGTTAGTTGTTGTGTGAGTGTGTATTTGAGTGAGAAAGGGAGAGAGAGAGAGATAAAGAGTATGTGTGGGTAGTGCAGTTAAGCAAATATTTAATTGCTGCACTTTTTCTGCCCCTCCCATCTTGTTGTTGTTGTTGTTGTTGTTGTTATTGTTGTTGTTGGTGGCAACAAATTTATGCCCGTTGAAAGTTTACATTTGATGTGTGCTTTTTTTTCAACGGCGTTTTTCTCCTGTTGGTTGTTTGAGTTTGACCAATAATTTATGTCCTGCCATTTGCTCTGGCTAGTACTGCATACTCTTACAAAGAGTTTATTTGATTTTCTGGTTACTCGAAGAATTGTCAGTCAAAATAACTATTAGCGTTTAAGATAAGGTATCGCCAAATAGGCAAAGATTAGTTTACGGAATTTTGTTCGAAGAAAGCAAAAGTGTGTTTCAAGAACAGGCTTAATTTCTTGTAATCTTCTATATGTATTTTTTTTGCGTTTGCCTGAATCATTAGAGCAAACAAATCTCGTAAGTTGCAGCATTGCTGCTCAAACAAGTATTATCAATATGTCGTCTGTCAAACTGTAGTACTCGGATGAGCAAATCTTTGATACCGATATAAAAATTGCCAATTGCTCTGGCAATATTAAGACTATGCTGAAGGATTGTGGCATGGAAGATGACGATGATGCCATTGTACCATTGCCAAATGTCAACTCGATTATATTGCGCAAAGCGCTGATAAGAACGATCCACAGCCTAGAGAGAATGATGAGAAGAAGGAAAACCATACCAATGCTCTAATCTCTTGGGTTGCCCATGCCGCAAAGTCGATCAAGACACACGCATTGAATTAATTTTGGCTGTGAACTATTTGGATATTAATGGTTTGCTTGAGTTAACGTGCAAAACCGTTGTCAATATCCTGGGCAAGACATCTGAGGAAATTCGCAATAGTTTTAACATCAGGCAGGTCCGCAGAGGAGCAGCTAAGCAAGCAGTTCGAGCTTTCTACTCGCCAGCCTCTAAACAGATCTTTGCAGTGAAGCCGTACAACGTTAAGTTACATATATTGAACTTAATTCAAATTCAAGTTCAATATATTATTCCTAATCATGCATGCATTGTACAACGTCAAGTAAGAGTATTTGCGCTTCCATCGAAACTATACAGCAGCTTTGGCTCATTTTCCACAAATTCGCTTGTTCTTTGCGCCCACGTTAATGATGTTGACCTTTGCAACAAAATGTGATATGTGAAATGTTAAAGTTGCTGTTGAATTTTTGTGTTGTGTATTTTGTTTTTTTTCCTGCTTTTTTTTTATCCGTCTGTCGCAACATTTTCATAAGTTTGACCCACTGTGCGGTGTGGCCGCAGTCTGTCAACGCAGTGTCGAAGCTTGTGGCAGAGCTTTATGCAACGTTAAATGCATTTTCAATAATAAAAATACATTGCCTACATTTGTGCGCAATTTGTGTACTTTTGTCTCATTGTCTGTTGCATGTTGCACATTGTGTAGCATGCAGCAGCACATGGCTTTTTGTTTGCCGCATAATTAATTGTTTTCACACATAATAATTTAATACACGTGTAAGCAAAAATGCTGCAGCTTGCAGATGCGGAGAGTACTGCTCATACAAATTAAAACAATATTAAATAAACGCAGTAGGGCCTATCAATTATGCTGCATGCAACAAAGGCCAACAGTGACGTATGTAGTTTGTTTGGCTATAAGCTCCCCCTTCGCAGCGCCACTGCTGCAACTATCAAGCAAATTTGCAACAATAAAAAGCCATGTGTCATTTTGTTGCCATTTTGGCTTTTGTTGCATTTTGTTTAAATGTCATTAACACGGCGGTAAATTATAATCCGCAAAGAGTTGAAATTTAAAGTCAAAGCTGCAACTTGTAGCAACTTAACTAGCCGGCATGCGTGGGGGCAGGCCACAGCGCAGCGCAGACAGACAAACAGACGGACAGACAGACAGACTTGTTCAACTTTATTAGCTTTTTGATAAGGCTTTGAGGCAAGCAAGCGTGCAACCAAATAACGAAGCGAGAGACTCCATATATGGCTTGCTACATGTGGCAGGCAGCAGAGTTAGGGCACTTTGGCAGCTTAGGTAAATATTAATAACGCCACGCAAACGTTGGGGAAAAAAAATATGATAAAAAAAGAACGCTTGCAGCATATATGAGATTTTTTTTTCGGAAGGCTGGCCAACTTTTACGAGAGATGAAGGTAAAAAAAAAGCGAAAACTAGCCCATATGAATTTATGAGCATTTCCAAAGGGGGGGAGCGTTTATATGCAGCAGTATGGGGCGTTCAAATGCAACAAAATTATAATTTATGTGGCTTTAATAGCCGCTGGGCTGTGCAAAGCAACAAGGTGGGCACACAGTGGGTGCAGGGCGTAAGGGCGGCGGCACTGTGCTTATCGGACAAGCAGACGTCGTGCCTTGACTGGGTCCAACTTGTTTTTTTTTTTTTGCTCAGCTTTTTATGTTTATAACACATCTTGAGAAAAGATGAGAAAAAAATGGTGGCAAAAGAAAGGAAATACATTTTTTACTTGAAGTTTGGATACTCTATAAATGATAAGAGGATTTAAGATAAATATACCAAAATTGATACGCAAAAGTTCTAATCACACAGAAAGTCGAGAACTAGGATATAAATTTTATATTTTTTCACCATAGACTAGTCTGTTCAATTATAATTTTCGGTTTATAACTTATTAAGGTGTAAATCAACTTTTTTATATAAAGCTGAAAGAATTTGAAACTGTACACTTGTGTTCTACTATAAACTGTAACCAGCGGATAATCAAGGCGCATATCTGTTTAACAACTTTGATTTCGAGTCGGTATCGGGATCTGAAATTTTTTTGCATTATATATATTTTGAAACTTAGAAAATAGTTCCAACTTTATAAGAAATAATTTTCTTCTTTCAAAACTTTTTGAACGCACTCTAGCTTTTGTCATTTTTTTTATCGAAATCGAAATGTAGAATATTTCAGTAATTCTTACATTTTTTGACCTTTACGAAAACTTAGGAAAAATTTTGTAGGCTTTTGAGAAATAATTTTCTAGGCATTTCAAAACTTTTCAAAATAGCTGCACTACGTTTTCGAGACAAAATCCAGTTCTAGAATATAGCTGCAACTTACATAGTTTTTGATGCTTAGTAAGATTACGAGAAATAATTTACTATTCATACCAAAAGCTTTTAAAAATCACTGTGGCGCTTGTAAGAGCATCATATCAAAAGTAAAAAAAAACCTAGTAAAAGTTTTACTTGGGGCAAGTATTGAGTGTGTGGGTAGGCCTAGTACTAAAAGTGCGTCCTATCAGTATCTATGAGTTGGTGAGTGCGTGTGTGAGTGTGTGCGCCTTATCAGTTGCCTGTAGTAACCATTTATTTTAATACCTTATCACACAAGCAGCGCAATGTTGTCGTTAAGACGAAGAACAAGAGGCGTACAACAACAACAACGACGACTACACAATTGGGAGTTATGACTCTGTGACTGACAGGCTCCATATATACAACAACATATACTCATCTATATATACCTAGAGAAGCCTGTATATAATGTAATGTCTATGTAGTCGCTTTCATACTTTATGATAGGTCGTAGGCCGTTGAGTGACAGACGAGCGCCTTGTATGGGTATGTGAGGGGAGTACATACTATATGCGACTTGTTCTACGAGTTGTTCAGAGAGTTATAAATCTATCTCGCTTGCACTTGCGCAAAACCTGCCTAACGTGGCTCCCCTGATAATACTTTTTTCCCAGTCTAACTTGCATGTTTTTATTTCTTTCTTCATTTTTTGTTGTTGTACGACACGTCATCAGAGCCATTGTTGTTGTTGTTGTTGTTGCCTTTGGGTTTTTTTTTTCTAGGTTCTGTGTGTAGGTTTGTACTTTGGTAAACGCCTACGTTGTATTTAATGCCTGCTGTGAAATCCATTTCTCTATAAACCCCGACTTGTGTTTTTTTTTTTCGAATTATTATGACGGTGTTTCTTATCATAGTTTATGTGGTTGTTTTTGTTGTTGTGTTGTTTTGCTAGCTGATAAAAAAAAGTGAACACAAAAATAAGTTAAAGTACTTATTTACGAGGAATCTTTAGTTCCAGAGAAAAAATATGTGTAACATTATAAACAAGCGTCTAGGGAATAAATCTTGGTATCAGAAAAATTGCTGGATGTGCATCAAATGACTAAGAAATTTATAGTAGGTAACTAACCAGCTATAAAATATATAATTTAAGCGCATTTCTAAAAATTAATGAGTTTATAGTATTTTCTAGGAATTTTTCTAACTTAAATAATCGTAGATAATTTAGGCGACGTATGTGTTTTTAAATGACATGATAAATTCAAATGTATTCTGAGTTTTTGTGAGTTGCAATGATTTGTAAGGTTTTGGTTCTTTTGACTATTGCAATGTTTGTGAGCGTTTTGTTGAAAGAGAAATTAGAATAAGATTAAATGAACTACTCAACAGTACCAAATCATTGTGTACTTAATTTTCACCTAAGTATTGATGTTTCGGAATTACTTACGGAACAATTAACGAATTCAAATGGCCATAACTTGTAAAATTAGCGTACTAGAGACAAAAAGAAACCGAGGCTGTTACTTTAAGAACAATATTATGCCAATTGGCGCAAGTTTATTTAAACAAATGCAAATAACCATAACTTGGAAACTAAGCGAACGGCTTACGGTTTCGTATCAGCAGCATCAACAAATCTTATGCACAGCATCTCTTTTATCAAATTCAAATTCGGAGCATAACTTAGAAACTAAGCGTACTAGACCGTTAAGTGGTTCGGATTCGTATTAGTAGTATCGCCAGCTACTTTGGGAACGAATATTATGCCAATCGTTGCAAGTTTACCAAATTCAAACGATCATAACCCAGAAAATAAGCGTGCTAGATCAAAAAGAAGTACGGATTTGTATTAGCAGCATCATCGGCAACTTTGGGGGCAAATTTTATGCCAATCGGAAGAGGTTTTCTCTATCACCTTCAAATGGCCATAACATGGTAGCTAAGGTACTAAAGAGCAAGGGAACTACCAATTCGTGTAAGTTGCATCGCTGCCTACTTAGGAAACCTATATTTTGCCAACCGGAGCGTATTTACTTTTACAAATCGTTAAGACCAAAACTCGAAAACTGATCGCCTTAGACTGAAAACGCGCCCATCCGTACGTATCAGTACAATCGCCCGCAAGTTTTTAAAACAAATCCAAAATATTTTAAAATATTTGTACTTGAGAGTTGTTTTTCAATATAATTGTGTTGACAATGATCGTGTTTTCCCCTTGCTGAATGAAATCGAGCCGCCAACATTCCGATTTAGCGGCGAAAACGCTACCACTCACGCTCCAATTTATAAAAAAAACTTTTAAAATCGAATTTAAGAAAAGTGTTTTTTGTGCTTTTCAACAGAGAAAAATATGCTCAACATATATAAAAATTCTTTAAAGAACTTAAAATCTTTCAAAAGACGATGCAGCATTTATGAGGTAGGTAACTTATGATTGCAGAAATATCTGTGCTGTTGAGTTAACGTAAATTGGAACAATAGTGAGTACACACTGTAATTTCATTAAAAGTTTTCGCATAAACCTTACAGATACTGCAACTTTATTTTCACGATAAGATTCAAGCTAACGTTTAGGTAAACTTTTTCTAAAATCTATATTTTCGTTTAAAATAATATTGTTGAAAACATTTTATTCAATGTTTTGTTTTTGTTTTTATCTTGTTTTTCGTGTGTTAATCACTTTTTATATATTGTACGAACTTCGTATTTTATTTTATGTATTTTTTTAAGATTCATATATATATATGCGAGTAGTTTGATATTTGATGTTTTGTCAACAGGAAACGTGGGCATATGCATAAGGTTGAATTGTATGTGTTTCATGTTTTTCCCTCTCTATATATATACTATATATTAATTTGTAGCGGGCCTGCGTTATCGTTATTCATTTCCCGTGGCAAGTGACCAACCTCTGCGCGCCAACTCAATGGAATTCAACTTCAGCAAAAGGCCGAATCAAGCGAATATGTTTGAGCTCAAAACAAAGCCAACTCTTTGTGTAGCCCAAAAATGAAAAAGAAAAAGTAAAAGCAGATCATCTTCAGAGAACTGAAGCAGAGTCAAAGTCGGTTTGTGTCTTTCACAATGGCGCTCACGAGTAACGGTAACGGGCAGCCATTATGAACATGTGCTTTCGAGTGCCTTGAGTGTACGAGTGGGACAGCATGACGTATGAGTAACATGCGCTTGTTATTTACGATTATGAACTTTAACACGAAACCAACGCACACAGGGACACGAAACAAGTGTGCGTCGTTTATAAAAAACCACAGACACATGTATGTAAATGTGTGTGTGTATATACTATATATATATATATATATATCTGGCATTTTATCAGCAACATAACTTGAACGCTGCATAAAGAGAAAATATTTTATTTTACATTTGAAAGATAGAAAGTCTTTATGCGTGAGTTACGAAAATAAGACAAGTTCAAAGAACAGATTGCTTCAGCTTGCAGTGGTCAGCTACATAAACCCAACCGTACCCTCTGCACTACTCACCTGTGTCACATTCTGTGTGGACTGCTGTGCGCCCGGTGTGTGCAGCAACTCATGCTGCTCCAGCTGTTCGCGTGAACCAAACGCAGCCGTACACTGCATACAGGG
The DNA here is from genome assembly GCA_035046065.1 of Chymomyza procnemis. NCBI lineage: Eukaryota > Metazoa > Arthropoda > Insecta > Diptera > Drosophilidae > Chymomyza > Chymomyza procnemis. Next base: position 6,783,204 of record JAWNOJ010000026.1, read on the forward strand.
AAAGCTGGCATTGAGATCGCCCGTTATTGAACCGGGACTGGAGGTGGAACGTGCTGCAGTCAAATCCAAATCGTATGAGGAACTGCTACCAACGCTACTATTGCTGCCACCATTCAGCTGTGGATGATGTGGCGGTGGCAAGAGTTGATTGCTGGGCGAGCTGGCGGTGCGTGCGGATTGCATGGCCAAGGCGGCAGCCATAAACTGTGCATGCAATTGGGCGGGCAAATGTGGCGGATGTGTGCCAGCGGCAGCGGCCGCATGTGGCAAGTGTGCAAAAAGCTCACTGGCGCTATGTGGCGCTGAGCTGGGCGAGCACATGGGTGAGTGCTTGTTAATACTGTTGCTGCTGTTATTGTTGTTGTTGTGATTCTTGGCCGTCTCATTGTTATTGTTGTTATTGTTATTGCTGGCGCTGCTGGCATTGGGCGGTGTCTTGGCGTATTTTCGACTGCTGCTGCTGTTGCTTTGATCGCACTCATCCAGCTGCTCGGCATCTTCAGCATCGCTCTCCGGCTGTGTGGCGGCACCTAGATTGGCGCCACGACTAGACTCAAAGTTAAGCTTGTCATGCGGATGCTCGCTGGCAATGTGCTCGCTGAGCGACTGTTGGAAGTGGTAAAAAAACAAAAATGTCACATAACAGCCAGCTAAGATTTGACCAAGCTGCTTACCTGAAACTCAGTGAAGCGTTTGTGGCATTGCGTGCATTTAACCAGATAGTCCTCGGCATTGCCGGTCAAATCTGTGGCACTTGCTGCATGTTCTACATGCTCCTGGTTGTTCGGTGCATTGCTTGCCTTGTTGTGCATATGATGATGATGCAGACTGGACGCCAAAGAGGGAACTGCAATTAGAAAAATGAAGAGTATGATTTTTAAGTATTTATGTTTTGCTCAAAAACTGACGCCATCTTTTTGCCACACCGCGAGGCAACAATTAAGCACAGCTCACGGTCGTTAGTGGTACGTTGGCTGCGTTGCTTCAGAGGCTGTCTTTCATTTCGTTTCTTTTTTCTTTTTTTTAATGAAAACAAATTAACTGTAAGATCTTGGCAGGCGATAAGTCCAAGGCAAAGAAATAAAATACACAAAACAGAAAAAAGCGTTGAAAACAAAGATAGCGTAAGTGTGGTCGTGGTAGCTGAAGAAGTTGGAATACTCTTTAACAAAAGGGCAACTAAGCGGAGAAGGCGATTTATTATGAAGTATTTCAGCTTTCACAATCTAGAAAAGAAAAACAATCCAAAATTTGTCTCTGATTCTGAAGCTAGTCCTTTTGTGACTAAAACATATTTTCTGGATTTCCCAAAGATTAATGTTAAGACACAAAAAAAAATATGTGATGACAGTTTTTGGGATCATTGTAATGGAGGCTACGATCGATAGAAGAGCTATTGGGTCATTGAGAGGAATATTAAAGAACACAATAGAGAGAAGGAGGCCATGACTACTCAAAGGGCTATTGGTTTCTTGGGATGCATATTAAAGAAGACAGCAAGTGTCAAGCGAAGAGATTTGAGTACTGTTAGGCTGGACAAAAACTCTTAAGACTTAAGCTTATCTCTACTGATAAAAACATATAAACGGCTTGAAACTTTAGGAAGAGATAAAGATATCCCTTTTGGTCGATTTTGGAACTATGAAAAAAGTAAAGCGAAGTACAAATCTCACATGCCCGCTTGAGCTAATCAACTGGCCAAACGTTGCCTACAAACTGCGACGTCTCGTTGCAGATACAGTATCTGATCATTAAAAAACCGCGCGAAGCAGCGAAAACCCATTAACATGGAACTGCCGTGTGTTGGTTATATCGTTCATATTTTTTTTCCATTTTTTGTTCCTTGCCCCCATACTATGCCGCCACACGAAGATCAACTTAATTTCGTGGCAAATCAAGTTCTGTCCGTCTTATGCCACAACCCGTCGTAGCCGCACCCAAGACCTTCAACCGCCTGCTTCATCCAACTCTTAAGTGTATTTGGCTGTACTTTATTGGCATTTCAGAGTTTTTGTGCTGTCGAGAGTTGCGTTGCTTTTTGCCTTCACGCAACGATTCCACGTAAAAGGCGATGATCTCATGCGCCAATCAAAAGCGAAAAAAAGAAAATAAAGCCAACAAAAAATACTCGAACTGGTTTACACACAGATACGCAGATACATACAAATGCACAAAGATGGAGACGCATCGACCAAGCGAGCGACCGGTTGAAGAGTCGACTTAATCAGTTTAAAAAAGCGTTCAAGCATGCGAAAAGGGAGAACACACATACAGATACAAACGCACACGCACACAGATACACACGCACACTACATTATGTACCTACATTATAAAGAACGTGTAGTACCACAGAAAACAAAGTATGTATAAACGCTGGCGAGAGTATCTTGAAGATTGCTTTGTTCGACAACGTCGACGAGGGTCAGCCAATTGCTGCACACACATAGACAAACTAGCTAGTATGCTGCATGTGTGTGTGTGTGTGTGTATCTGTGTGGGCACTTATGACTGTGGCTGCTTTTACTTGGTAAATAACTTTGTATGTGGCCCAGGCAGCACGTTGAAGGTAGCTCTCGCTTCTCAGTACAATGCTCAACTCAATTCTACACAGAATTTTTCAGAATTGAACAAAATGGAGTTTCTCACTCTTCATGTTGTTGCTGTTGTTGTTGGCTGCTATTTGATCGCTACCTTAATTTAAGCCAATTAACCGCCTGCAGACTGTGGCAAACTACAGCTGCGCATACGGGCAGACTCTTGCTTTATATGGTGTAGCCAGGCAGTCACTGGGAACTGCACTAATGCATTCCAAGCACTTGGCCATACCTTAGCGACTATTGCTCCTAAATTGATGGAACAGCCACTGCAAATGGTTTGTAATCTTGTAGATACATTCTTTCAGCATTTTCATTCTCACTTTCATTTGGTGGGGGATTTTTCGTTTTTGTAATAACAATAACATTTTTATTAATTGACGGCGTTACAGTTTGATTGAGATTCAGATGCGGGCCAAAGTTGTGACAATTGAGAGGAAAGTTTGTTTTTGGGTAGTTTTGAGATGGTCAGTGGAGGGTTAAAGTCAGCAGCTATTAAGTGAAATATTGGCTTGTTGACCGCTTAGACGTTAGGGCTTTTACTTTAGGAATTATTTATGGATTAAGTTCAGAGATAATTTTCATATTATATTTTAGGAAATCTAACACTTATATTAGTGCAGAGGTAGGCAGCAACTTCTACAGCCGCGCAATCATTGATTTCAGCATGATTTCAGCTCTCCTGCTCATTTGCGCTGTTCTTATTAGGAAAAAGATATCTTTACTCTCAAAAGGTTTGTCCATTGTTGTCTCATAAGATACATTCTTGCAGCATATTCTCATAAAAAATTAGTTGCCTCAAAGAAACGCAGTAATTTAGTGGGTTACAGGTGGTTCCAAAGGATACTTCTGTAGATTGAGAACTTGAGAAATTACTACCCTAAAAAAATTTTAATATATAAATCGACCTACTAGAAAAGATACGGCTACTTTCTTTTCAAATAAAATGAAGGAATGCATCTAGAAATCGAAAGTACTAAGTTAAATCGAATTTGTATAAAGGATCTTAAGTAACAGATATTATTATTCATTGTGTGTTACTCAGGCGTTTTATTAGAAAATGCTTTACTTTACACTTTACACTTCAGTTTAAAATTTAATTAACACCCCCAACTCGGGCGTCCCTGATTACCAAGACCAACCCAATGCTTTTATCATCTGCTCAACTAATCGCTTCAGTTGCTGTTACAAATTACAACATTTTATGATAATTTTAAAAATCATAAAATTTATGTGAAAATGATTATAAAAAGAAATATACACAAAACTATGTCAGTTCATTAAAAACTTGTATTAAGTACAGCAGCTTCGATGCGCGCGCGCGCTCTCTCTCTTCTCTCCTTCCTGACTCTTCTACATTGAGTTAATAATTTATCGAAATTTATCACATGCTGCCTTTTTAATGACACTTTTATTAAATGAACCTGTCTGTCTTTTGGCTGTTGCGTCCCTCATCTTAATAAAATATATGCAAGTTGTAAAATTGAAAAAAAAAAAAAATGAATGCTCATTTTATGGGTTTTTTCATCAACATAATGGCAACGAGTGTGGCGTGTGGCGCGTTTGTTATAGGGCGCAGTTTGTGCGCTAGGAGCATGGAGGGGTTTGATAGTATGTGTGCTGAGTGCTGACACTCAACAAGTGTGTCACCAGCTCATTCAGTTCAATCAATTTTTCATAACAGAAATTATTAACGAAAAAACAAATGAAAAAATACAAATTAAAAGACAAAAACAAAATCGTTTGGTTTTTACACTTTTAAACGTAAACAAAAGTGTGAGCACACTTTTAATATCTGTGTGCGTAAGTGTATCTATGTGTCGGTGTATGTGTATGTCTCGGTGTGTGTGTGTATTGAAAGTGTCGCACAAATTAATTTCAATTTAAGCAAAAATGCCCCAAAGGAATTTTGATAGCTGACGGGGACTATTTATTGTTGCTGACCAAAACTATTTCGCGCTTAACGCAATACAATTGATCTTGATTGATATGCATGTATGGGGGTAATACGCTGAAGATATTAGAAATGTGTAATAAACAAAAAATAAAAGAAATAAATAAAACGAATAAATTTAGCAGCGTCTACGCGCAGTTTGGCCGAGTGCTTGGCACAAGACTGTACCAAAAGCGCACACGCACCTGGGAGTTAATAAATCTAAATAAGACTTAATCAACGAAGATGAACCATTTTTGAGCAGTTTTATTAAGTCTGGAGTGAAAAAGCAGTGGAAGTTAGTGATAAAACGATGCAAAGATAACAATACAACATTAAATGAAAAGGTTTCGTGATAACTCTAATACATATTTGCTTCCTTTTTTTCGTCTATTCAAACACTATCAGTCTTTGCTGATTTATTAAAAGAAATTTATTTTTCTTACTCCATTCACGTAGCCACAATTTTAGGTTATCGACTTGGTAACAATATCAACTTTCAACCCATAGATTTCCGGTGCACAACTCATATTACGCACATAAAAGTGTCGCCAGCATTCTGCGACACTTTTTTTTTTTTACTTATTTAATCAGTAAACTGATCTAACGATGTCTAGCTAAATTTGCCGACTTATTTTCATTTCAAACAGAATTCCGCGTAAAAATACCTCTACGTCAATTACGCAAACTTTCACACGCCGCGTAGTAGTTATACTCAAAACTGATAGTACTGGTTCTGGTATTTCGACACCTCCGAGCTGAACGAACGAACCCATAAACAAAATGTATCTCTATCGAAGCTATAAACAAAATGTATCTCAATTTCTTTGCTAGACCTTCCCACAGGTTTTTATTTACGTTCATTCACAAAAACGCTTTGGCCGCATGACAAAAACAAAAATGCTTTGTGTCTGTGCGTCTCGTTTAGGTGTCATTTTCAACAATTAGCTAATATTATAATATTTATACGCTAAATAAATGTATTAGTTGCTTGTAGAGTGCCAAGCGCAATGATATTTTATGCAAATTTATATAGAAAATATGCAAAAATTTGCAGTTTTGGGTTTGGCGTAGTAGCGCTGCATGCAAATGACGGTCTGTTTATAATTAAGTGCTAGAATTTATGATTATTTCGCATATAGTTAGAGCAAGCAGCCAGCACTCATACGCCAAGTTGTCAATGAAAATTGCGTGCTGACTGCTGGCTGCGTTCCACCTGTTGTCCATTTATCTGCCTGCAACTACGTCAGCAATTAAACAATTAGACAAATACTTTGCGGCATACCTGGGAACGGAAACCCGTACGTACAGCCAAGCAAGCAATGACAACTAAAAAAATTGACCAAGTCTGTGGCTGAATATACGCGTAGTAGTATATACACTCGCGTTCAGATACTTAAGCTATAGCTGCTGTTTTGCGCGAGTTGTGTCTAGGTTTACATTTTGACGCCATGCGCTTTGTTTGACAAGCAGCTGTCATTGAAATATTAAAAACACTTAAAAATTTGACATTTTTATATACAAAACAAAAAAAAAAAGAAATAAAAAAACGCGCATAAAACAGGTAAGATTTTCGAAAAGCGCAAAAAACTGTTGGCCAGCCATAAATTATGCCGCAAAATCATTTTAAATAAAAATCAAATAGCAGAGTCTATACAGAGCTACCCCCTGAAAAAAAAGACGCCTCGAAACGTGTGCTATAAGGCAAATAAATAAATTTGCATTAACTGAGCTTAGTCCAAAAATGTGCCACTAATAAAAAAAAATACAAATAAAATAATGCAATAAAAAAGCACATAAAATTAGTGGCGGAAAAATAAATTGTTTTTTCTACTTCTAGACAGTTTTTATTGATTTACGCTATATTATTTATAAAAAAAAACACAAAAAGACAGAAAAATTAACAACAACCAAAGGCGGCACTATTTTGGGCTGCGCGTGTAGCAGGTGAAAATGCCGGCCTGCTAGCAGCGGCAGCATTGACACCAATTTTCCGGTTCATTTTCCAAGCACGAAGGCACAGCCGATAATTCTTTAGCGACAAGAAATGAATGCTGCAATCAGCTCCAAAAAGCTCATTGTTATTTTTATTGTTTTCAAACAAAAAATGAATATATATATGTATATATCCACAAGATATATTTGTTGCTTTGTCTGTTTTCTGTTGCTTTTGGCAAACGTGCAGCCAGACATAAATTCTCAAAATGTATCTTCAAACTAGCCGCATGTGCCGTGTATCTATCTGTATTTGTTTGTCTAAAAGGTACATAGTATTTTTTTTTTTGATATTTATTCTTTCAATTCTCTAAATTCTGTCATAATGTTGATGGTTTTAATGTGGCCATTTAGGTGGCATTTTTATGTGCCAGCCATAGGCAATCATCATAACTAAATGATCAACAATTTTTGGCTAGCTGCATGCCAAGATAACACTAAATTATGCGACACTTGCATGCAACTTGTCGCTGATGGTACAAAGATCAACTCTAACTTTTGAAAATATTTATCTGTGCTACAATATCATCTCTGTTTTTAAACTCTTTAGTAGCTTACATGATCTCAAGATGTCTTATCTAAAGTTGACTAATAGCGAATTCAACTCTAAAAGAACATGATCTTTTATCTTTGATCTTCTTGAATTGTTACCTCAGTTAAAGTTTTCGCTTTGATATGCGCATTTATCGTGCTTAAGATTCTATCGCTGCAGTAGATTTGCTTTATACCCTATAATCGAATCATTATATTATATTAATCTATTATCACTTAACATTTTAACATTAAAAGCATTTTAAAATTAGTAGCCAAATTGCTAAGTTAATTAGTTTTTATCTTTCATCATCTAAAAATCGAGCGTATTTTTAAAATAGGGTTCAAGATTTTTAAGCATAATTGGAATACATACACCAGACACGACTATAAGTATGCTTAGAATTTGGTTTCCAAAGACTTTTTATCATTCATCAACTAAGTATCCTTAGCATACTTATCACAATATGGTAGATATTGAAGCATAATTGCACTAAACTCTGTAGTAGATACTTCCGTACATTTTGGCCAATCGAAGCATTAAGAAGCTAGTCGCCGACTTCTCGAAGTTACGTGAAGTGTGATCAGAGTACATTGGGTATCCAAAATAATGCATGTTAATAGCAGTTTTTCCATGTTGGGGATATCTGATATGGCTATCGTAAAAGTGTTTTGCATCATCTCAAAAATTCCTAAAGTTGCTTAGAAAACTTCGTACGTTTACATAATAATATCATCCAAGAGTTTTTTCATATTTCAAAATATTATTTCAAATTTGAAGAAAATCTTTTGAATATAACATATAGCTCCAAAGGGCAAATCGGTTGAAAAATACAATTTGGACACAAATTTCGTTGAATTTCGTTTGTTTTTCAACTTTTTCCTACCTGTTCATAAAAGTAATTTAGTGTTTCTTATGACTGTGCCGAATTTTATCTAAATCAGGTGATCATCTCAAAGAGCACATGGGTAAAAAATTTAAAATAGAATGGTATCCCTACTGAGTTCGTTTAATAAAAGTATTTTAGTCTATCCCGCATTTGAACGAAATGCCTAAGTACAATATATTTGCTGAACAGGGTATCCCAAAGTCAACGAAAATGCATCAGTCTATATATTTATGGAAACAAATTTTCACTGCGAATTGCAGCATTGGATTGGCTTGATCTGCGATGACTTGATATTATCGCCATATTCTTGCTAGTTAGGCGCACTATTGCGCATTTGGTTACTCTGCATACATCTCACCATCTACAACGTTTAGTGAAGTTCAATTTCTCTGAACCCCTCAAAGCTTTAGTCGCTTTTTCCAACCAAACATTGGGTTCCCTCCCAAGTTGCTTATACCTGAGCTGCCCATTAAAGAACTATGCACAATCTCATTCATTTCAAGAAAGTTCTAAGATTTCTCACTTTTGCAAACGTTCACCGATTTTCATGCACCAAAAATGCTTGCGGTATTTGGGATCCCGCAGTTCTCGTTTCTGCATCCTCGAGATGCACATCTCTTTCAGCGCACACCTCAGTCTACAAACTGCTGCATACTTTGTATGGCTGCAATTCAAGATGTGCGTTTCCCTAATTGCTGCGACTGCAATATGCAGACGCCTACGCAGCAGTCAGACGTCTGTCGAGGCATTTCTGCATATTTACTTATTATTTCAAGGTAAAATCTCAAAAATAGTTCAACCATATGCATATGTGTACGTGGTTGTTGCTGCCACAGAAGGAACGGATACAACACACAAACATACATATGCGTTGGGCAAAAACTCCAGGAGTCGTATGGCGACGTTGGACACGGCTCAGTTGGCTATTAAAATTTCACACTCAGCAAAGCAAATGCTACAAATAAAATAAACGTGCCACAAGCAGCCGGCAGTGGCAAGCGGCAGGCAGGCAGTCAGTCAGTGAGTCTCAACATTGCTGCACAAATAAATACTAAAACTAAAAGGGCAAAAATGCGTGGTGCAGTTGCATTTTACTTTGCTTGCTCTCGGCAGCTACCTCTCGCTTTGGTCTATTTTTAGTATTTACTTTTTCCCGATTTTACTGTTTGCTGCACCTTTGTCCAATCCACTTGAAATTGTACTCTCGGCCTTAACTACGTACGCCCTACCTAAGCCACCTTTTGGCATGCAGACAGCGTAGACAGAGCCGACGACTGTCTGTGCAGCATAAAGGTGCAACATGCGGGTCTTAAGTGTTGCCTTTGCTCGCATCCAAATTTAGCGCGTCCGCATCTGATAATCTCATTTGTACTTTGTACACAAAGTTCTCTGCTTGGCATATGGTTTTCATATGGCCCTGGACTTAAGTGCCTCTTGAGTAACTCCAACCGAGTGCTGGACTAGCGCGAAGGGTAGTGTGCACACAGCAAATGCTAAATATCGCCAAAAAGTAGCGCGTAGGGATGTTGGAAAAGTGCGCTATTATGAGATGACTCTGAAGACACAGTCCGATTGTGAGCAAAACGACATTTTGCAAACGAAACATATTTCAAAATACCAATAATCCCATAAAAATAACTATTATTAACTCTACAACGTTAAAGTCTTGCGCTTTATTTTGGCTAATTGAAATGAAACTGCGCGAAACCTCAGGAAGTACGCCAACAACTGACTATTTTATAGCCATGATTTTTGTTTTGATTTTTTTTTTTTTGTGCTTGCCACCGTTTGTTGCACGCTATTTACTTCATTTTGTTTATTTAAACTTTTAACAATTATTGTGCAATTGTGCGAAATTTATTGCAATTGAACGGCAATCAGGGTGGTTCCCCCAAAAACACAAAAAAAACAAAGGGTCGTATACGCAATGTGGCAAAAATCGTTTACCAGAGTTGGAGTTTTAACTGTAACTGGTGGCACGGCGCTGCTGCAGTTGCAATTTTGTTTGCCTCCAGGGCTACCTTTTTGCAGCTGCATTGTAGCAGTGGGGGGCTTTGTTTGCGCCGATTTTTGGGCCAGTTTTTTGCACTTTTTTTGAGATACTTTTTTTTTTGTTTGTTGTGCCTTGGCCAAACATTAAATAAATAAGAAAAAGGCAAAGTGTGCGCCATTTTTTTTCGGCAGCATTTTTTGGTTTTTATGTTTGTTATTTTTTTTGTTTTTTTTTTCTGGCCAAGAGCAAAGCGGCAACAGCGCCACATTCCGTGCAATTTTCACTTTACAACTGTTTCAAAGTTATCTTTGTTACAACTGTCCGTATGTCCCTGTGCCTGTCTGTCTGTCTGTGTGTGTGTGTGTGCAAAAAAAGGATAACAGCAAAAATAAAAAATATTGGCAAACAATTTACTTTTAAGCAAAAATAAAAACAAAATGTAAAAAATACAGCAAATAATTTGCACAAAGCTGTGGCCAACTCAATGCTAGGCCAGCAGCGGTAACAGTACCAGCACCAGGCAGCACCAGGCAGCAGCTGTGTTCCTGCCGCTTTGATATCAAAGTAATTTTCAATGCCCCCCTCTCACCGACAATGCTACATTGATTTATGTACGCTTTTGTATAGCTTTTATTTCTTTTATTTGTTTTATTGCACTATGTGTACCTAGCTGGCTAACTGTATGTGTATCTGTAATCTTTTAGCTGCGCGTATCTTTTAGCTGGCCTTCAATTGAGGTATTTTGGCGCATTTGAAAATAAATAAATAGAGCGCTAAAAGGTACATCATGGCATAGTAGCAAGCAAGTAGGCACTGTAAGCATATTTTGGCAAATTGTCAAGAAAAATATGCCTGTAGCTACAGGTCTACAAAATGCATTTAATCCTTATGGCTAAAAGTGTATCTGTAAGATACACAGTTTAAGCAAACAAGGCAGACAAGATGTCTTGAAGTGTATTTTGCCAGCGCCAGGCAAATTAATCATTTCTTGAAAATAGTTGCATGAAAGTTTGTTTAATTTCGATTACGGTATACAGGGCGCGGCAGGACGAGTGCGTAAGTGTGTGTATCTATGTCTATGTGTGTGTGTGTGTGTGTATCTATGTGAGCGTATGTCAACATTCTAAGGCTGTGAGGCAGAATAAATGGCAGCACCGACAGCACCAGCATATAAAGCTGACATTTACTGACGGCACAGCGTCAGGAGTACGAAATGATTAATTAGAACTTGAGATCTGAAATGTGAGATGCGAGTTTTTGGACGCAAAGGAAGAAGCAAAAGTAGTCATATAGGTAGCAAAGCCATAGATAAATGATTGGATACTGCGCGCTGAGTTGAACGTGCAGGTCGCTGGGAATTGGATTTTTTTTCTAATGAAAAAAAAGTAGGTTTGGTAAAAATTATGAACTGCAGGCAAAATGGCGAAGTTAATGTAGGAAAGTATGGCGTTTGGGTAGTAGTGCTAAGGACTCAAGTGGCGAGGAAGTATAGTAGGTGATTGCCGACTCGGATATGAGAAAAACTATTTCAAAAATATATTTTAGGTGACTTTTCAACTCAAATATTGTCCAAAGAAAAATTAAGAAAATAAATGGAAAGAAATATTTTAAGAGATATTCTATTATTAGCAACATGAACTCAAGCTGGAGATTAAGCGCAGAGTCACACTTGCCAATAGAAATGATGGTGTTACTTATGGTCTCAGTTTAAACCAGATCTCTCTCGATCGACAAAATTAATGCTCTAAATGATGCTATTTCTGCATATACATACTGATCATGGGGACTGGCAGTTGTTGTAGAAAAATTTTGTAAATTTCTAACTAATCAATTGAAATAATTAAATTTTTTTATCCCTATTCCCTTCGAACAGCTTTTAGTTGAGATATCTTCATTTTTCCCCTTTGGAACAATGACCATGGTGAAGAGCAATAAATTCATATATTTTTAATTATGAATTACTTTTCATAATTTATACTTGGAACCCAATAAAGGTCTCCAAATTTCATAGTACTTTTTTTTACTAAAATTATTATTCTTTCTTACAACTAAGCAAAAAGAGAACTAAAAACGCATTTTTCGAAGTTTTTTCAAAACTACACAAAGCTAAGTACTGTTCCATTAGCGAACCTAAGATCTTATTTTCTACCATGAGATGATCTCAACAATCGTTCGAAAGCGCAGAGGGGAAAGCACAATAAACCAACGAAACCATAAAGAATGGAATGTCAAAGCCTAACAAAAATAATCAAAGTAAGAATATATCATATATTGTGTGAGAGTGTTAATGGGTCATAATTTTGAAACAATCACAGAATTAGCATAGTTTTTCAAGCATTAATTTATGGCTAGGTGGTTGCTGCTGTGCTAGTTGTTGTCGCCACACACACAACAACAACAACACCACCACCACCACCACCACCACAACAAGCAAAACGACTTAGCCAGGCTAAAAGCCATACAACTGAAAAAAAAAATCAAAATCAAAACAACAAGGGGGCGTTAACTGTCGCCATATATATCTTTGGGTATATAGAGATATACTAGTCGTGCATATATGTATAATTTGTGTGTAGGTGATAACACAGCGACAGGTTTGCAGCGCGTGTTGTACAAATTTTGATTTATGACATTTTGGAGCAATTTCGAAAGCGACAACAAACTCAGACTTGCTGGACTTCTTTGGTACTGTCCAAAATTAGTGAGTTCCAATGTAGCAACGATTAATATACATCGCTTAAGCAGCTGCCCGGTGGCATCAACAACAGGCAGCTAGACAAACAACAGCAGCAGCGGCGGCAACGGGCGACATGGGCACGCAACCGGAAAGAGCTGCAGAGTAACCTGTGCCTTTGGTATGCTTGATCGATTAGGCGCGCAACGAACGAGTGCAGAGGCTTTTAGTTGGAGCACAACAAGTTGCTGCCACTTAAGCGGCAGTAAAAGTGGCAAACATGCAGCACAACTTAAATGCCAATAAATTATAATTTCTTGTTTTTTTTTTCTTTTTGGTATCTTAGCCGTGTAGCTTGTGCAGCTTCCAAGGTATTACGTGTGGTTTTTGACACTTTTTGCGTTGGCCGTAATGCGCAGGCAACTGGCGCGGCGCGGCGCTGCGTGAGAACATGTGCAATTAATCCGCTTGTTTGGCGTTTTATTAATTGACACAGCTTTAAGGTGTTTGTTGTATCTAATAGCATACAGTTTGCTTTTTAGACAGTTTTTTTTTTGCTGCTGCTGCTGAAAGCGTATTGCGTGGGCGTTGACGACATTGCGCCATTTTGTTGGCGCATAAATTGCTGGCTCATTTGTTTAACGCTTTAGCAAGTAAATTTCACAAAAAACTAAAGAAATCTTTTGTAAATTTTTAATTAATTTTTGTTGTTTTATGTTTCATTTATTGTCTTGGCCACACCGCAGTGCAACTCATTCACACCTACACTTTGGCTGCGCCGTCAGTCTCTATAGCGCTGATGAGCTGTGCACACTGACAGTTTTATGCTTTGTTTACACTTTTTGATTGGTTTTGTAGTGTATTAAAGTCGTCGCGGGCTGCTTAAATTTTATTTGTGTGAAAATTGTAGGCAATGCACACTCACACACACACGCACACACGCGCACACCCAATTGTGTAGTGCATTTTAATGGCGCACTTAACAAGTTACTAAATCAAAGTTAAAATGGCCCAAACACAAAACCTGTCAAACTGCTTGGCAAGAGCGTGCGCGTTACCTGTGCTCAGTTTGCCCAACTGCCGGCTACCTGTTCGCCTGCGCATGTCCCAGGTGCGTCACCTTAGCAACAACAACAACAGCAACGAAAACAACAAGCAGCCATCTACATTGACTTTGTAGGAGGCGCTACACACTTGACTTGAGTTTGGCCACAAATGCTGGCAACTGGTTTTAGGGGTAGCTGCTAGCCATACCTGTCGCTCACTCATGGTTGGTGGGTGTAGATTATGCGCTGTGCCAAGCATTTCTCTGTCTGTCTGTCTGTCTGTCTGTCTATCTGTCATTGCACCTCAAGGCGAACAGCCAATCGAGGTGCAAAACGCTGCTCGTAGTAAATTTACACGAATTTTGCAACGTTTGCCAAAAGTCAAGGCAACTGCCAAAAGGTATTTAATTTTTTTTTGCAATTTTACTATTGGTCAGCGTGCAAAAAGGTGTAAGCACGCAAAACTCTTGAAAAAATGCGTGTTGCGTTATTTGTAGAGGGAATGTCAATAATGAGAAATTTTTTTGCGATAAAAGTATCTTTTTGTTTATACAACAGATGCTGCCTGTCGATTAGCTGTGCAGAAATCGTCGAAATATCATGAAATGTGGCGGCAGTTAACTGAACGAAGGTAAGAGATTTTTCAGACATTTAAGTTTCTAGTATCTTTGCTTTCACTGCTGGTAGCTGCGGTTGATGAGCTTTGAAAAATTATTGTAAATATGTTAATTTTTTGCTGGACTTGCATAAACAATCTTTTTTGTCAAAAGTATCTTTTGACTTAAATTAAAACTATAAAAAGTTACAAGTATTATATTTGTTACTTTTTTGAAAAATCATGTTAATTTGTGGCTAAAGTTGCATAAACAAAGGCTTTTTTATCAAAAATATTCTATGAAGCTATGAAATGGTGCTAAATACCACAAAATGTGGTTTGGATTTTTTTTGTCAAATGTATCTTAAAGATACTTAAAATAACTATATCTCAATCTTAGGCTTAAGTGTGCTTTTACTGCTTGTATCTACAGTTTTTTAAAAATAATTGTAAACTTTTTGTTGAACTTGTATTAACAATCTTTATTGGCAAAAGTATCTTTTGGCTGAAATCAAATTCTAAAAAGGTAGATATTAGGCTAATATTTAAGTATTTGTTAAGTTAAAACATTTAATATTGTTAAAGCTATTGAAGTGCTTTTAGAGATATTTTAATTTGTTTTTGCAGTAGAATGTATCTATTCTTATCAAAACGTTCTTTAGATTTATACTGCAAGCAACAGCAAGTAAATTTTTGAAAAAATGGATTAAGTTAAGCTGCAAGTTTGTTCAATAAACCACGTATAAAGTTACTTTTGTTTAAAGCTGCATAGTTACAAGGTATATCAAGTTTCAGTTTAAATAAATTCAATTTTGCAAGGACTGTATCTTTTACTTGTTGCAGTTGGCGTTGCTTGAACAACCTTTGAGAAATTTCCATAAAATATTTTTGTATTGAAAAAAGTAAAGTATTCAGTCAGGCCAAAGCGTTATGATATGAATGCGCTACATTTTCTTCTTAATACAGATTTAGTTCAAACGCTTAGGATATTATTCCAAAAAATAGCTTATACTTAAAGCGTATTTTCATATTTATTGATTTTGAAATAGTGCAGATGATTTATTAAAAAATCTTATATTTTACATAATGAAATATCTGTGTCATAATATGAAAACTTTTTCTCGAAAAATGCCACATTGTGAGCATTTAAAAAAAATCGTTTATTTTTATTTTGGAGCCTTAAAAATTTCATAAATATTTTTTTACAACTATTTTACTTATAAGCAAATATAATATAATCAAAATAGATTGTTATTATAGTTTTTTTTATTAAAAACATTATTCGAAAACTATTAAAAATATCAATAAAATCTTATCTGTAAAATCATATGAGGAAACATCTATAAAAAGAGAGATCGAACATCTTCTTGTTAAAAGTAATATTTTTTATTTTTGTTATTTTTTTGTCGATAAAAAACCTTTTCCCAAAAATATTTTTGTAAGAACTCTAAGTAGTATTTATTTAAATATAATATTTTCACAGAAAATATCGGCATTTAATAAGTTGCTGTTTATAAATGCCTATTTTTTTATATAAATAAATAAATAAACAATAAATATATTCAAATTTACTTGATCATAGCTTTAAATTAACATAGGTTTATCTGTATAAAAGCTGTTCAAAGAGAAAATTTCAAATATTTTTGAAATATTCAATATTTTACAAAATATTTTTTAGTTAAAGTTAGTTTATCTCTTTTTAATGCAAAACTATCTAAATAAACAAGTTGTAACTTTAAACATGCAAGTTGAATATTTTTATGAACAAATAATCTTTATAGGAATAAATATTTTGTCGAAATTAGCTTTTTGTAAAAAAACAAAAAATGTTTGGAGCAATTAAGTATTTTTTGTGAAATGCTTTTCACCTTAATTCATTAATAAAAAAGTATCCCATGCTGTCGAAAGATTTTTGGTTTCTCCAAAAAAAGATACTTTATCTTTTTAGTAAAAAAAATGCACTTATTCAAAAAATAATACCCCTTCAAGTACAACCAGCATCTGCTGAATTAAATATAAATTGTTTATATTTATATTTGTTTGCAAAAAGCAAAGTAGCTTCATTGTTGCAAGGTGTTTACACAAAAGTCGAGGTAATCAAAGCTTGCTGCTGCACTGAGCAGATTTATTTATTTTTTACTTGTTCTGAAGCGCAGATTTCAAAGAGCTAGCGACAAGTCTGTCTCTTGTCCAGATTTTGTTGCTTGTGCACTGCAGAACCTTCTTCATCTTTGCAGCAGCCTCGCGTAGGAGGTAAGATGAGTAATACGAAACCCTCGAACCGCAATGAACGAGGGAGGCTCTTAAGCAAAACTGTTTGTTTCTTTATTGTTTTCAAATTTGTTAGTTTTTTTTTTCTCTCATTTTTTTTGTATTTGTTTCATTTTGCTGCTGAGCTGTCTGATGGTTTAAGGTGAATTCTGGCAACGTCGTGGAAGCGTGGACCACACAGTGCTTGCAAAATGGCGTTCGACTTGAGGCAAGCAAAATGCTTCTATCAAGATTATAAAGATGTGATTCATGGTGGAGGGCTTGATGAAGTACGTTGAATCGGTTGATAAATTCAATACTTAGTTTAACCTATAGAATTTTTGTTTATTATTTTTATCAAAAAGTAGGCAGCGAGTTTAGCGAATTTTTCAAGAAGTAATCTGATGAGTGTATCGATCTGTTGTCGAAAGAATTTTGGGTGACACTTTAGTTGAGCGAACATGATTTTTTTGGGAAAACTCAGGTATGTTTATATATTATATATAAAATTTATGTTGTAGATATTTATTTTAACGAATTGATATTCAACAAAAACTATTTATAAAATATATATTCGCCTTTAAAACCAAAGATCGTTGGTTCGAGTCCACACTGCTGCACTGCCTAGCACTAGCGTAGCTAGCGAAAAGATGCTATTTTTTTTAGTAAAACTCTATTAATTAAAGATATCTTTGTTCGGATTCGACTCAAAACTTTAGGTCCCTGCGCACTTCAAACAGTTATAAATCAATTCAGCGCCTTTGGAATAAATTTGTTAAGTTAAAATTTTTAATTTTTAGGACGTGCTCATTTATAAAAGAACTATTACTTTTTTTTAAATATAATTACTAAATCATTTTGGAAAACAGATACTGAATGCAAGACGAGCTGTGAAAACAGAGGCACATGGGTTACACCTGAACTTTTGTACTTAAAGCGCTTTCTTATTGGATAAATACGTAAAGTCAATGGGAGATAGTATATTCCAAATTTTTACAAGACTTAAAGACAAGAAAATTGTAACAATCGCAACGAAATCGATCTTTAATTGCAGAATCTTACTATACCTCTTAAAATAAAAGATTTAGTGCGAAAAGTTAAAGTTTTGAACACAATTTTTACAACTAAGTTTCTGGAACTTGGAAGGTTTCAATGAAAGTTTTGAATTCAGCATTTTTAAAATAAAGCTGCAGAATACAACCAAAGGATGCACTTCACTGACAAGATTTTTTTAATGGGAAAATTTTTTTAGAAATATGTGAGGCTAAGTTTTTATGACTTAAACTCTTTTTCGAAAGTTTTGCATAAAATATAATAGATAACGATGCGTTCAGAAGAATTTTTTAATGCGAAATGTTTCTATTGAAAGTTTTAAACTTTTGGTTTCTGAAAAAACTTTTGTGGCAGTTTTGACTGAAGTATTATTAAAAAGAAACCGGCAATGGATGATAGATAGGCAAGCCAAGTACGTGTTCATAAGGATTTTTCAGGGGAAAAAAGTTTTTTGAAAGATGTAAAGCTAAGTTTCTGGAATTTGTTTTATTTTATCGAAAGTATAAAAGTTAAAAAGATAACGATGCCGTAGACCATTATTTTTTAATGGGAAAAGATTTTTTTCATGGTTTAGTCTATTGGGACTTGGAAGACTTTTAAAAAAATTTTCACAGAACCATTTTTAAAATATAAGCTACAGAAGATAAATACATAAGCATCTTTTGAATGCACTTCCAAGCATTTTTCAATGGGAAAATGATTTTTCACAGATATAAGGCTAAGTTTCTGGTATTTTTTCGAAAGGTTTGTATAAAGTATAATAAATACATAGGTATCAACAAGAAAAAGCTTTTTTGATGGTTTAGTCTATGGGGACTTGAAAGACTTTTGGAAAAGTTTTGATAGAATCATAAGGACGCAAGTAATATATAGGTAGGGATGCGTTCATAGGGATTTTCCAATGGAAAAATGCTTTTTTGAAATACGTTTATATGTTGATAAGATTTTTATAGGAAAGTTTAATTTTCTGGAACTTGAACGAATTTCGGGAAAGTTTTGACAAAAGCATTATTAACTAGAGAGCTACAGAAGGTAAAAGATACGCAGGCCAAGAATGCGTTCACAGGGATTTTTCAATGGAAAAGTCTGTTGAAAGATTTAAGTGTATGAATTTCTGGAACTTCAAAGTATTTTAGGAAAGTCTTAAACAAAGTTACAGATAATGATGGATATGGAACTTTAGGCTGCACTTATGAAGCTTAGATTTCTCAAAGGGAATTTCCACAAGTATTTGTGGGAAAGTCTTGAATGAAGATTGCACGAAGTTTGGATTTTACAATGAAAACTTTGATTAATAATTTTTCTAAAAATGGCGGACTTAGGTGTAATAATTCTTATGCTAGCATTTTAAGGCCCATTTTTTAGGGGCAGCTAAAACGAGGTCAACTCTTTGTAAGTTCTTCAAAAAAAGTAGTTTTTTTTTGAGCTTGTACTTTTGTTTGCGTGCAGGCAACGCATCTAAGACAAAGTTGAATGAATTCAAGCGCGTCTCTGCGCGTTGCGGCAGATGTATAAAGTTCAAATGCATTCGCTGATAATGCGCCAGAAATGCTAGACAAATCAACTTGTTGTCTTGCGATGAATCAGCGCAAAAGGCTTCTTTTTGCTCGTTTTAGTTTTTGTAGTTAATTTTGTTAAGAAAAAATATTAACACTTACACTGCATGGTAAAGGCTGTGGACGATGGCATACTCTGCTGTATAATATTATCCTCTTGGCCAAAACGTGTAGACGACGGCGCCAAACAGGACAACATTGGAATGCTTTTTTTGTTTGCTGTTGCTGTTCTACTCGTTGAGTTCACAATTTACGTTTATTTCAAACTTTAGTTTATATTTCACTTTGTCTGCTTGGCTTACTTGTTTTGAAGATTTTGAATATATTGAAAATATTTATTTGGTCTAGAACTAGATATTAGAGCTTAGCACACAATATCAAAGCGGCCATTTTTTTGAGGCTGCTGACAAGTTTTTCAAATCAAAGCATTTTCACTGCGCTAGAACACGAATTTTGCTCAACGTTTGAATTGGATTTGGTGTTTTGCACGTTTTCTTTTTTGGGAAATTTTTTACGGCGTTTTGTAACTTTTACTTTGCTCTGTGTACGTGGCTGTGCGGCGTGCATGTAATTTGTTTATTTTGTTTTTATTATTGTAAATTTTTGTGAATTTAATTTTTATATTTTATTCTATTTTTTGTTTGTATTTTGTGCGAGCGCGTGTGCTGCCGACGCGACGTCTAAAATTCGTTTGGCTTGTGTTGATTTTTGTGCCGTCAACGTATCTGCCACAAGCTCTCGTACAGCAGCCCGCAGCAGCCGTCGCAGCCGATATGCTGTTTGCACTCGTGCGGCATTCGGGTTTTTGGTGGGCCGCTTTCGCTCTTGCAGAGAGCGAGAGAGAGAGCGAGTGAGCGGGAGCAGTGCAATCCACCACCGCATTTGCCAACACCACCGTGCTGCTGCTAACGGTAAAGGTGAAGGTGTACAGCGCTCTCCAATTGGAGCGCTGTTAAATGCGCTGTTAAGTGACTTTATCGTATTCTGTTAAGCCGTTTTTCGCTGCTGCTGTCTAACAGCGCTCTTTGACGTAACGTTTTGACGTAAGCGCGTTACGTTTGCGTTGTGCCATATGGCGGCTGCCCTTTGTGTGGTTTGGTTTGGTTTCGGGTAGTTTTTGGGAAAACTTGCCTGCCTGACTTTTGAATTAATTGTTTTATGGTTTTTAAAGCTTGTCTTAATTAATTTAAAGTATTGGCCATTTGTTGGCTGCATAATTAAACGTGTGTGCGTCTGAGAGGTGTGTGGAAATGGTTAGAAAATGTGAAATGATTTCGGAATGCTTTGAGCTTGTGCGAAGCTTTTTTAGGTAAACAAGGCAAACAAGAAAATATTATTAAAGTTTGGCATTTTGTTGCGCCATCTGAATCGGCTCAATAGAAAATTCGAATTCATATTTAATTTTTATATCAACAAAACAGTTGTATATTTTGATTAAAATATTGAAAAAATACAGCAACCAAATTTTCTTATCAAGAGCCCAACAATTTAAAGTTTTTTTAAGATTAAGCGTGCATTATTTCTTAATTCCAAAGAAACCGTATATTATGCTGACAATGAATCACTTATTCATAAATTTTTATTTCCAAAATAATAAATTTGCAATATAGTTATTATTTTATAGTTCTTCATCGTGTGCTGCCTTTCAAAACAGTCTCCAATACGAAGAGTCGAGAGCATGCGTCACAAAAATAGTTACTTTGCCATCTTGCACCTGAAAATTTGTTGTTAGAATAATACATACTTGCCTCTTACACCTTCACAGTGCCGCAATATATGTAGTTTGCCATATAGCCTTTCCTCTTTATCTGAGAACGATGGTACCTACAATTTTCGGACAAACATAGAATGTCACATAGGCGTTTTGTTTCTTATTTATTTTGTTCTCTAATTCTGAAATATAAAAGGCAACTCTCGTATATACCTCAAATACTTAGCTACAGTTCTACACTTTTCTGCTCAACTGCTTGCAAGTATTGTTTCTTTCATCAACTTCATCCAGCTAACAATTAAAATTTTTCTACGACAAAACAAAATTTTCGTTTAAGATAGCTACAAAATAAAATCTGTTGCGTTTTTTCAAAAAATAAAAAAAAAAATGCATTGCTTGCAAGTATCGAAATCAAAGCACTTCTTCTTCATGCTTCCTAAAATTTCAGTCAATTAACACTCGTTAAAAATTGCTGCCTACGGCGGAAACATTATTTTTCCATATTTCAGTCAAAAAATTGTTGTATTTTGTGTGCCAGTTGCATTTACGGATTTCTTGCTAAAAATACAACTCAAAGGCCGCTTGATATTGTTGCCACACATTAGACAGGCAGCAAAAGTTCTTGAGAATGTCCATCAAACACGTCAAGTGGCAACATACAAAATAGCCCAATAAAAAGCAGCAAAAGCGAAGAATAAAAATGAAACAAATTCATATGAAATGTGCGGCACTGAAAATAAGCACAAAAAAAAAATAAGTACGCATTTTTGACTCAATCAACAAGTCAAAAAGCGTTCAAGAGTTACAAAATAATTTGAAGAAAAATCAGAGCGAATTCGTTGTACTTGTTTTAGAAATGTTTTTTGAGAATTTCGTTTAAATTTTCATTTTTCCAATCAGCTAAGTACGAGAGAAAATAGCTTTTAAAGCGTAACAAATAATAAGTTAGATTTTTAAATATTTTTTTTTTAAATTATGCTATCCCGAAAATTATTTGGCAGTGTGTCTGTCAGAGAATAATTCGTTGTCTTGTTTTAAAAATGTTTTTTTGAGAAGTACTGTTCTCTTCTCTCTTTTAATAAATTAGTTTGGTTAAAGCTGAAAATCTTTGAAAAGAGTTAAAAATTAATGTTTTTGATTTACTTTTATTTTTTTAATTATTATTATCTGAGGAGAGTTCATAATACATACATACTTGCTTCAAAATTGCTTTCCAAAAATTTCTGCTCTGTTTCTTCTCCTTAAAAAATAAAACCTTAAAAATGTATTAAAATCATATTGAATTACAAAAAAAGAGTTAAAAATTAATGTTTTTGATTTACTTTTATTTTTTTAATTATTATTATCTGAGGAGAGTTCATAATACATACTTGCTTCAAAATTGCTTTCCAAAAATTTCTGTTCTGTTTCTTCTCCTTAAAAAATAAAACCTTAAAAATGTATTAAAATCATATTGAATTAAATTTTTTTAAATAATATTGTATTATATGTGTTGTACAGCAGATTTGGAGCTAATTGCTGCTACACAATTTGCTACTAACAAAGAATTAATTACATTTTTGTATTGACAATCTGTGTGAGGACTATCATTATATTATATAACAACAAACATATAATTCAAATATATCAGGCTACTTTGTGCTCAAGTGCGTCTAAATAATATACAACAATACTATTCGCTACAGTTTATTCTACAATTACGATACAAAACGATCTCGAAAACACAGATGTCTTACATTCAGCAAGTTTTCATGTTTAAAAAGTCCCTAGAAATATTTAAGCAATGTCTTACTTAGTTTATCCTTGACGTAAAAAACATCAGCAATGTTTCTTAAAGTTATAGCTTGGTAGCTCTGCAGGATTACAATATTTTATGGTATCTTTGAACCTCTCAAGAACTGCCTTGTAAAGCCATACTTTGCTTTTGGCTCTAAGCTGCGATATTGGCGCCAAAAGCCAGTACAGCTTTTTCGTTTTCAGCTTAAGCTGCGTATACTTTACTTTTATATAACTCTTTCAAGTCCATAAGTGAAATCACTTTATGATTTCACAGAAATTATCTATGAAGTATTTACAGCGATTTAATGCAAAAGTCTTCTGAGCATATTTCAGCATATTTTTTTCAATGCTTCATTTCTCTAGCCATTTTTTTTATCCTAATATCGCTTTTTTCTTAAATTCTTAAAACATAGAAGTATTTTTACAATAATATCTGCTTTGTATTTACTTTCATTTCTTTCAATTTCTAAATACATTTTACAGCATTTACTGTATTTTCTGCCAGCTGTCGCATCATGCTTCACACATTTAATAGACTCGTTTTCGTTAAGTGTGAAGAGCAAAAAAATTAAATCCTGGAAATTTTCGGGTAATGATTACGTAGTCAAAAGTTAGAAAAACTCACCACTATAGGAATGTGTGTGTGTGCGTGTGTGAGTGTGTGTGTGCGTATGTGTGTGCCTAAAAGCAAACTCAACAACATAATAAACAATTTGTACATTAATTTTTAATGCGGTTAACATGTGCTCACACATACTAGCACACACACACACACGCACACTCTCTGTTTATATGTGTGCGTGTTTGTAAAAAGGTGGAGCTTCATAAATTTCTCACTTGGCGCTCACGCGCTCAACGCTTTGACGTTTTTTGTGCTTGTCAGCATTCGTTGTTGTTGTTGTTGCTGTTGCTGCCTTTGTTTTGACTTTTGCTCGTTCATTTTGAATGTTAATTAGTTGTTGTTGCGAGCAACTTTTCTCGTTGTTTTGGCTGTATTTGTGTGAGAGAGTGTCTATGTGCGTGTGTGTGGGTGTGCTAATGAGCGTCGTTGAGGTGCTTTCCGTTAGGTGCAATGCTTCGGCATTGGTCGTTGCTCACCTGTTGCGCGCTCTCAGGTGCACTCATTGGCTGTAATTGGCCGCGACATGTTGACTTGGATTGGAAATGGCGGCCATAGCGTAACAATTAAAATGGCTTTTGACTTCATTTTGTTGAAACGTTTTGTTTTTGGCTGAATTGATTATTTA
This sequence comes from Chymomyza procnemis, assembly GCA_035046065.1. Lineage (NCBI taxonomy): Eukaryota > Metazoa > Arthropoda > Insecta > Diptera > Drosophilidae > Chymomyza > Chymomyza procnemis. The sequence goes on from JAWNOJ010000026.1 coordinate 6,807,051, forward strand.
TTATTAATTAATGTATTTTAAGTGACTATTTATTTAATTTTATTTGAAAATTTTACAAGTTTAAATTTATAAAACTTGAATAGTATTTTCTTTTAATGGTAACAAATTCGTTCTGTTTCTTTTACTTAAGATTCGTGCTTACTGGGACTAAAATAAAATTTTTAAAAAGGGAATTCGCTTTATGTTTTCTGTGTTAGCATAAAATAGAGGCAAGAATTTCTTATGCACATTTATTTTTAAATAGTGATTTCTAAATTATTTTACCTTAGACATGATAGTATGTGATTAAGTATAAAGTTTGTGTTTAAATGATATGCTTCTCACGATAATATTTTTGATGGGCTAAGATATTGTTAATAGGTTTGTTGGATGTGAGTTATTATTACAATCTAAACATGAAAATACTGCAACAATTGACACCAAGACTTCGATCACAAACTATTATACGTTAGTTTTTAAACGGAATTTTGAATTTTCTTTTTTTTTATTTCAAATAAGTCCAGTTCATCGTATAATTAAACAATTTTAAAATTAAAAAGTTTTAAATTATAACGAGAACAACACAAAATAAAACTTTCATGTGTCCCTGCCTGCTGGGTGAATTTTTTATAGTTATGCAACGTCTCACATCTGGATTAGGAACTTGGATTAACAAAGTTCAAGGGTGACAATATGAAAGCTTAAACATTTCTTTACAAAGAAGTCAAAATATCAGCGTGGACCAAGTTTGGGTTTCTTGGCGGTTCGTATTTGGTTGGATGATGGATTTGGCGACTCAATATGTGTTGAGATAGAGAAAGATATGAATTGAATAGACCGTTCTTAAGATAGGAAATCATAGTTTATTAAAGCTTGCGCGTAAGGATCGTGCAATGCATTATTGGATCTACAAAATGGTAGTGCTAGAGGTCGAAATTTACGAGTTACATGACAAAAAATATTTTATTTGGAGTCAATGAAACCGAGTGAAACATATGCAAAAATAATACGGCATGGAATGGCCTAAGATCATTTAGAGAAGGTATTTTATAAAATCTTAACTTCTTGAATTCTTATACGTATTGAATAAAAGTATGTAAAAACTATTTTATTTATATTTAAAAAAATATAATTATGTATGTATTTATTTGCTTATGTTTTTTGCGAAGAAGGAGGGACGCATTCCCGTTGTGTAGAATTGTATTGGCTGATTTAAAAAAAAAAAGAAGTATTTGTTGAACAAATGTTTGTCGTCTTAATTCCGCAAAAGAATCTAGCAAATGGCATTCTATGGCTGAGAGCTGGTTAGTTGCAGGCAACCTTACCATCATATTGAACATGATGACGAACTTCAACACTTTTGAGATCACCCAAATGTCAGTGTAAGCGATTGGTTAGCTAGTCGAAAAAAGAACGCTGGTGTAAAAGGAGAGTCCATAATGAAGCAAATCCAAACACAAATGCTGAAAACATAAATTTTTGCAATGGATCTAAGCGATGATATGATAGGAATGTTTGTCAAAGAACACTGTGTGCGTATAGCTACAGCTGAGGAGCAGAAGCATTTGTTTATAGAATAGGTCGAAATGGAATTAAAAAATTCCTTGGGCTTTAATTAACTTATAAAAAAGCGTAAAAGGCAGTCGTATTTTTATTATTATAATTTAATAAAGTCTCGCTGTTTCCTCTGCTCTTGAGGCTTAAATAGCCAAATTCTATCAAACCGTAGCTTAGTTTCCTGGCGAATTTGACAAAGTACTGTTGCTTAATATTTTTTGATAAGTTCCTGTTCACACAATTATATTATCCCGTATGAGAAACACTCCCTCAAGCTGTCCCGCATTAGCATGCCCATTGCTGCTGTCAGCACACCGTTCCCAAAAGGTTCCTCGTACAACTTCATTGTGTACCAATTAAACTTCACTCCAATTTAGATTTGTCAAAGTAAATATAATATATATACATTTTTTTTTTTGCAATTCAATTGAATTACGATTTCAATACCTAAAGTACAGCCGGTACACACGTACATACTGCTGGGCTGCTGGTACCCACATGACTGCAGCTTTGTGCTGCATTAGAAGAACTCTCGGTAGAAGTCAATATATTGAGTCAATACTTCCGTTTGGAAATCAATTTATTTCACTTTATAATTGAAGATAACCAAAAAGTGTTGTAAGTGTTGTTGTGGCCATAGGGCTTCTTTCAGCACTTTGGTGGGAAAATATTTCCGAACATACGATGCAGCAATCCTTTTTGAAGAGAAAGAGAGAGGTAGCATAAGGGCCAGCTAGTAGTAGCATACAATTATATTTAGCTACGTTGGGTTCACACATTTTTCGAGAGCCAGAGAAGTTGCCACAATAACATAAACTGTGGTTCGTATTATTTCACATAAGCAATTGAGTTTTAGTTGCGGGTGCGCCACGTTGGATATGTCGGGGTCTCTTTACGTGGTATTGAATTGCATGCATGTTTTTCGTTTCTTTCAATTTTTAATTAGCAGTAAACTTTAGCGCGGTACAATTTTTTTCTTTCCCGTACCCCCGAAATCGGTTAAATGTGTGAGCGAGCACTTCAGCGCCGACGACGTCGACGACGACGATGACAATTTGGGGTCGAGAATGCGCGCACTCGGCTCGGCGTTTTTGTGGCTGCTTCAACTCATTTCATTTAACACTTTATGTGACAGTTAAGTGCATGGAAATGTCAAATTTTTGTTTCTAATGTGTGTTTGGGATTGGACATGGGAGCTGCGGCTGTATGACGCGGGGGTGGCCCATAGGGTGTAAGTGTAGCTTGACTTTGACTTGCTGCTTAGTCAAGTGCAGCGCAAACAAAGTGTGGGAAGATTCTTGTAGCTAGTCATATGTGCTGCACATGAGTTGCCGCCGCCCTCCGTCTAACAGCTACCCCTATTAGGACTTATGTCTTTTTATTGACAATATGCGTGTATAGATTTCCTTTTATTTTTTTGTAAAAACTTGACTCGTGTCGCAACACAAAGGTGCATACCTACAACGCGTGTGCCGCCACATCATCTGTTTTCATAACTGTCAATAGTTGACTTTGCATATGCCAAACAAACACACAAGTCGCTCTTCGCCATTCAAGGATTGTCTAGGGAAAACCTACAGGAAGCGCTCTCTCACACGCACACATGGCGTGCGCGTGTTATGCAGCTGATTTGTGGTTTGCGGCACGCACCTTTTTTTTTTTTTGCGCACAAAATATTGTTTTTATAATCTACTAATAACGGCTTACCTGTCATATTTATTAAAACCCAAAATCCTTTTTTTTTGTTCCAGAGCTACTGAGACATTTGAAAAACAATAAACCCTCATAATTTGCGTGCGCTGGCAACCCTATTGAGCAAGCAGCATTTACCGTTCTGGCCTTACGCTTCTCTGTAAAGTATTTCTTCTGGTAATTTAATATTATTTTTCTCTGTTTATCTTACGCAAAAATGTTTACCTAACGGAGTTACTAAACGAATTGAAACAGATACTAAGAGATACTCTAAATTACCTCGTCCGACTGCTATGCACTGCAGCTGAGCAAATAGTTTTGAACTTGCTGGGGGTGTTACAACAGTTTGAAGTACGTCTGTAACTTTAGATGTTTAAACTCAAGGGGGTTTGTACGGTTGAACAAGCCGTAGGAAAAGAGCTAATAACACTAGGTAACAAAAGCATAAATGGAACTTGTATAGATTGTTGCTCAACCAGTTTATTTTCGGGGTTGTTGTGTCCAGCAGATCGACAAGTGTTTGGTTTCGGTCGGCTAGCTTAGTTGTTGAGTTATGGTGATTTTATATAAAACTGGTTTTGAAGAGTCAACTAAGCATTTTCATATCATGTGTAGAGCTCGGAAGCAGTAAATATGCTTCTAATTCGGGTTATGGGGACCTTTCAATGCAAAGCATATGTCAAAGTTCGCAAATAATTTCTAATGGTAAAAACTTCTGTAAGAATTCATGTTATGTGGATCTTACAACTTAGTTTGTCAAAGAGATGGTTACTAATTATTACATGTAATTCATCACGATTGATAGGAGTTTTATGAAAGAATTCTAAAGTTGATTGGCAGAGATTTTTGAAACGGTTTATGAAGATGTTAAAGTTAAGCTCATTGAACCCCTTAGGATTTCCCGTGGAAACTGAGATGCGAATAGTATTATATGCATCTTACGATTCGACACAAAAGTTAGTTTGATAATGCTTGATTTATGAAAGAATTCTACAGTTGATTGCCAGAAATTTTTGAAATGGTTTATGAAGATGTTAAAGTTAAGCGCATAGAACCCCTTTGGATTTCCCGTGGAAACTGAAATGCGAATAGTATTATTTGCATCTTACGATTCAAAACAAAAGTTATTTTGATGTTCTTCATCAATTGTTAGTATCTTCAAAATAGTTTTTTTTTAATTCGATCCCTGAAACCAGGCATCCCTCTATTTCCGATCGATGCGAGCTCAAATTCCAGAAGAATTCGTTCAATAGATTTAATTAAAACTTTATGCAGCCGTCCTAGATGTTCCCGTAAAATCTGATAAATATTAACATAATTCACTTATTACAAAATATATATTTTGTTATTTGAAAAATTGACGATTTGTGATAACCAATCCCTGCCAAATTCACTATACGAAGTCACTAAATTACCTTCAACGCTACTTTGCCGTCCAGTTTCAAAGCGTAACAGCATCCAACTTTTCTCAAATATTATTGCAGGACATGCGTTTGTGTATAAAAACCATGATTGCAGCCAGATAAAACAAGTTTATGAAAATTATTTACAAAAAAAACGATGTAAAAGGACGCTGATGCGTCTGCCGTTATGCAGTTATTGAAACAATATTTAAAGTATAAAAATAATAATAAATCCTGTTACGCCGGCGGCATGCACAACAACAACAAAAACAACGAGCGAGCGAGCAAACAATCGGCGGTAAGTTTACCTTGATGCTGCCACAGAGACAGCACCCGGCCGTTGCAGGATTCAGGACTCAGTTCGTCGCTGTTGTCCAGAGAGCGAAAATCAGTGAAAAGTGAACAAACAAATAAGCAAATGAAAAGCACAATGTGGCGGGGCAGCAACGATATAAGGCAAATAAAAAACGAGATTGCGGCACGCGACACGCGACCTACCTCTCTCCCGCTCTCTACTCCAGCCAGCAAGAAAAAAATACAAAAACAAAAAAATAAAACACAAAAGCCAAAACACAAAATACAATACATATAAACGAATATATAGTATAGAGTGGCATATGATTGTGGCTGGGGGGTTGCTGGATGAAGGTAGCAGCGCCGGCGAGCGAAGTGATTTTGATGCATGCGCTAGAACAAGTTTATGCAGGCTGAGTTGCACCTTTTATGTTTCGATACTCTAACGCAAAGAGGGTATGCTGAAATTAAATGATACATTGAATTTTGCGAAACTAAAATTTATGAATTTCTTTGGCCATTATTACAGAAGAAAGTGTTGTAAACTTCAAACTTAATTGATAATCTGCCATCTGCAGAAAATATTACGACTGTTTCTTTTTAAATCGTCTGTTGCCTAAAATGATCATCTTAGATCGTTGATACACAACCTCGTTTAAAAATGCTAAGGCTTTTGGGCTTTTATTCAATTATAACGATTATCCTATATCGTCATACTTGATCGTTTTTTTTTATGTTTATCTTTCTTTTTTCTTGTCTCTGACAATCATCTCTAATTGCAATCATTAGTCATCACCTTGAACATCATCCTGCCAAGTAGGGATTTGAAAGTTTGAATTCCCTTCATGACTAAAATTTTTCTTGACTAAAGAGAGGTTTCCAAAGACTCACGAACTTTTAACTTTAAGATGTAATTGATTTTTGTGTTTGATTATCATCTCTAATTGATTTGTAACTCTAATTACGCTCTCTAGATGCCATTTCGATTGTTTCTTTTGGTTGTCATCTGTAACCGTCATCTATATTCTTTGACCGTCATCTTTGTTTCTCAATTGAAATTAACATTTTCAGTTCTTATCTTCGATTGAAATCTATCAGCTATCGGCTTTATTTGTCATCTTCTTCAGCTTCATTTCTTATCTTGGATTAGAATCTCCAATAATTATCTCTATTTGTCATCTTCGATTGTTGTCTCTCGTATTTATCTGTAATCATCTTCTCTGTGTATCATTTTCTCTGTGTATCATCTTCTCTGTAAATGTTTTAAAAACAGCCCAACATGTTTCCCCTTTCGAATGTAAAGTTTAGTTTTCAACACTAACTGGTTGTCATCGTTAATTATCATATCCTGTTTATGTTTGATTCCCGTTCTCGAATGTTATTTTTATAAGTAATGTTTTATGGTCATCTTTTATCATCATCTCTGATTACAACTTACGACTGACTCTCATATATTAATAGTCACAGGTGGATCATGAACTTGCAGTACACTCGACTTGTGTCGTTTTCATCTGGTCATCTGGGCATGTCATATTTAATAGTTATATAAACTTTTTCAGAGATCAGAGGACATTGGGCTGGTTATTGTGTCATCAGGTCAGGTTGGTCAGCAAAGTCTTTCAAAATATGTTCATACCTTCATCTCTTCAAAAAATGCTTCATTATTGTCATCTTGGATGATAAACTTCAAACACTATACCTTCAAATGCGCTCACAGACTAATTGCAACGAAATACAAGCTGTTCCAGCTTATTGAAAGAGTATCAAAACTTGCGTTTTCCTGCAATTTCGATTTCATCTGCTGCTTATTGTCACTACCAGTGGTTGGTGGTTGCCAGAGCGGCCAAAGTCAGCATCGAGTCACATGTGCGGCGTGCACCTTTTGCTGATTGCTCATCGGTTTCACCTCAATTGTGCAGCGCGCACTTTGTTGATCGTTATTGTTGCTTCCAACAAGGTTACTGCCTGGCTTTGTTGACATCATCTGGGGGTAGTTTTGGTTACAGCCCTCATTTGAAAGCGCCTGCAGCTACTGCCGGCTGCTGTTTGTTGTAAGTAATCACCGTCATCATCAACGTGGCATCGGCACGTGGGTTGGGGGTTGACGCGACGGTGAACAACGTCAAGGACACAAGCTGGCGACAACAGCATGTGCGTCATACTAGCACGTTTACTCATTAGATGTTGTTTTACTCTCTTTGTTGCAAATGATTTTTGGTGGAAATTTTTGCGAAATTACGCAAAAGGTTTTTACTTTCTGCCAAAAAATTTTGCTGTTTTATGCGTGGGAAGCTGCGAAATTGACTTGGGGTAGTAGCTTTAAGCGGCTGAGTCGATTGCGAAATTGACTTGGGGTAGTAGCTTTAAGCGGCTGAGTCGATTGCAGTATAATGGTGGCAAGACTGTCTGCGTGTGTGCCGATAATGATAGCAAACAGTAAAAAGTAAAAGCCATGCACCTTTATGAGCTGTTGGTTATTCTTCTTTTTTTGGGGAGGTATCGAGTACGCTAGGTAGAAAACGCGCAAACATGTGCGTGCTGAGATTTAATGATTATATGGAGCGAGATGAACAGCCGGATAGTCGCATAAAACTGACCAACTGACCAACGCTACAGGCTGCCGGCTGCTACTTAAGGGCTGCAAAAGTACGCACCACACAGCGCAGTACCATGTTGGGAAATGCAGGCAGACTGATATAAAAGGTAAACAAAATGTATGCTTAAAACCTGTGCAGCTGATGATGTCTGCCCACAGCAGCGACCAGGAGGGCTGTTAATGCTTAAGCGGAAACTGGCCAAAGTGCCGGATGTTGCCGCAAAGTATGCAATGACTTTTAATGTCAGCTGCGTACGAACGCAATTGGCACACTCGCAATTTCGCATTGCCAAGTTTCATAGTTATTTTTTTTTTTTGCTTTTTGGTCGAAATTAGATTTCGGCGACTAGTACACCCCGCATTTTCGCAGCTTATGCGCCCGTATGTCAGCATTTTGCTGCTCGATAATCTGTCACGCTTAGCGTACACCTCTCACACTGTAAAGACGTCTTACCTGCACAGAAACACGTTCTATCCCACATAGAGCCAGCAGCGTGCACACACTACCACCCCTCCCCCTCGAAGACTCGACTACCTTAACTAACACAAGGGGCCTGGCGGCAATCAACCCTCTTCATTTACGGTTTAGCATAATGAAAAGTGCTGATGATGCCAGCGAGTCTGGATTGTTTTCTGAGCCAACAACTCTCTATCGCTGTCGGTAGTATCGTACGGACGTACCTTTACCTTTGCCCATAAAATGCAATTTAGGGTTGCAAACCAATATACAAAAGCAACATACAAGCGCACACAATGACGACACGAGGGTTTTAAGCGCGACACCTTTAGTTCATGGCAGGAGTCGAGTCAGCCTGGTGGCATCAGCAATAATGCCAGGGGTAAGCCCAATGGCAGGAGTACACTCCCGGCGCTCGTACTCCTCTAAGCTGTAGTGTATTGTCTGGCAGTGGCAATGTGGCACATGCCCGGCGCATGCAATTGAATCGACCAGCATTAATCCTTCTGTTTTACTTACGCTTTTTCGCAATTGTTCAATGGTTCGTTACAGCCGTGGATTCTACGATAGGAATGTGTGCGAGCCTGTGTGTGTGTGTATCTGTGTGTACTCTCCCTCTTTATGTTTGTGTGTGTGTGTGTGTGATGGGCTGCAATTTCGATAAGGTATTCATGCATTAATATACATTTGTTGCCTGTCTGATGCTCGAATTTTGATTGATTTTGATGATTTGCTACACTGAGCGAAAAATGGAAGTGAGTTGTTGAAAGTCGCAGTAGTTTAGATAGTTCACAAAACCATATTCTGATCTTCAGTTTAAAAGTAAGTTGGTTTGAGGGATGCCACAGTTAGACAGGGAAGAAGAGAAATGCAACAATAGCAGGTTGGTTGGTTGAGAGTTGCAGAATGAAAAATCAAGGAATTTTAAAATAGAATTATACAACTGGCCCGGTTAGGTATCTGCTAGTAACTTTTTTCAGCTTTTGGGATTTTATACATAATTAGGTTGACGAAAGTTTTCTATTGGATTGAACCGAGATATAAGCTGCTGCTACTACAGGCAATTTGACAACTGTGCTGAAAAATTATTACTTAATATAAACTGTCTGATTCCGATCATGATTTTTTTTGTCCACATATGTCTGACTGCTAATAAAGTTTATTTTTCGAGAACAGTGAAAAATTATGATCTGTACGATTAATTATCTTAGACGCTGATGCTTAGAAGCAATGCATCAATATCTCTCTTGGGGTTATATATCTAAGAATGTTGCTGTTTTGAGCAAAATCAAAACCAAGTCCGTTCCTGTCCTGTATAGCATATCGATTGAACGTCGTATACGCAGGCTTAGAGTGTAGGGACATCTATTTGGTACGGGGAGCCTGAAAAAAATTGCATCCAAGTTTCAGTAAACTTATTCTGTAATGTTCGGGGTATATAAACCTCAGCTTAAGACGAATGTGGCCTTAGATATTTATTTAAAACCAACGCTATAAACGACAAAACAATATAATATATTTACACACTATAAATTGGTCAAAATTTTTACTAAACTGCGGCAGAAGGCTGAAATTGGAAGTATAAGTTTCTGGCTGAAAGAATCCTTGCTAATCTTCTTTTTAGAGGCTCTTCGCTCCAACTAGTAACTTATTCAAAAGCATTTACCAAGCGAGTCCATAAGCATATCCATCAATGCTTTTTTTTTCTGTTAGGAGAAGATATTGTAATATATGTTGCGTTCAGGCATTATCTGTGCATTTTACAGTATAGGCTTTGTCCCAGAGGAGCACGATTCTTAGCTGCTCTATACGAATTTGGTACTTACAAACTTTAAATGACTCACGGAGCTGCCATAAATTTGTCTTAAATGCTTACAAGTAATAGACAAGCGTTATTGGAGAAGACCAGCCAAACACCGTGATCGTCCGTAATATAACTCATAAAAATCAAGAGTAGCCGGTTTTGCCTTAGGCATGGAATCGCTCGTGCTGTCACGGTCTTGTAAAATCGCTAAAGATTATAGTCTTCTCTGTGGATATCAAGGACATTTGCTTATTACTTACATAAAATGCAGCATAAAGATTTTCAGTAGGGACAGATTATGTTGGTTTTAAAATGTGAACTTACTTTCTTTAACTTTAACCTATTCGGTAAGACTTCGTTATCTATTCTCTTATCGATTCTACTACAAGGGCATATAAATTATTTTTCTTGACATCATGCATATGTTCCCATAGACAGCATGGATCTTAGATGTGACAAAATTTTAAATTTCCTCAATATGTGCTTTAAGCCATGTATTGCACAAAACCCTGATTGTGGGGTCTATTTATCTTTCCACTTTTTACAGTTGGTTCCAAAGTCAAAACTCCCAGAGAAATGTACAATGGGAAAACGATCTATGCTTTAATGAGGATCTATCGATTATGTTTCAAAATGGAGTTCAAAGTTTTTGTCACTTAGACATCATGAAAGGGTTACGTCTGACTTATTTACCTCATATTTCTCTTAGTGTACTGAAACGGCCGCTACAACTTGCCCTTGGATATTTGCAGATTAGATTTTATGATGTTTATGAATTATGAGCATTATGAGTATTACATGAGCTCAAGGTGTGCTTTCAAGCCGCTAAGCCCACAGAAGAAGTCAAGTTGCAAAACGTGAAGTACTATGGAAAACTTTTTAGTCAATCCCTTTTGGAGTTGCTCGCCAAAGGTGTAAGACGAGGCATACAAATCGCCGTATCGTACAGCTGAAATCTGTAACAAATCCTGTAACATAACTCATAAAAACCAAGACTAGGCAGTTAGGCTATAGCAACCCTTTGGCATGGAATCACTCGTGCTGTGGCTCTGGAGTGGAGTCTCTATACATACTGACAGATGGCACATCAGAGTGCTGCAGCCAGCATATCGTATCATCTAACGCTGCTGCCTCTGCTGCTGCTGTTTTTGGCATAAGATTTAGTTTTTGCTACCTTCTTTTTGCTGGCATAGTCGATGCGAACGTGAACGTAGGCAACCCCCCTCTGGCTGCTCCGGTTGCGTGGGCGTGTCGCCTGTCGGTTTGGCTGCTTCGTAGCAGATTGGTTTTGTCTGCTGTTGCTGCGCTTTTTTACGTATCTCACTAACTTGGTTTTTTTTTTACTACCTTTTTGGTTAGGTTTTTTGGCTGTGCAGTGTCTGTGGCTTTGCTTAACATTTATGGCTGGAATTGCGTTGAGGAACGACGCTTGGCGCACGGAAATGGCTCATTGCACTTTGGCTACACAAAATGGCATTCAAAGCGCATTTCCGTAGACTTTTTGGTTCAATGAAATTTAGCTACAGTTTTGTGGGCATAACTCAATTTCGAACAACTTTTTTTTCGAACTTAACGTAAAGAGAGAGGGTTGTCATTTAAACCGATTGTTCCAAATCCGAGCACAACCCTCTATGCAGTGCCGCTAATGATATACAACCTGGTCTACTGATGATGTTGTTGATAATGCAAATGTTTCGGCATAAACAACCAACCATTTTTTGAATAAAGTGAACTTAAACCTGTTCCACGGTGGTTGCTCTAAAACCAATTGCAAAAAAAAGCACTAGACCCAGAAAAAAAATAGAAAATCCTGCGACAAAGAAAATTTAAATTAGATTAATTGATTGAAATGTGCGCTGTTTGGTGGCGGATTGCTGGCTTAGCCGTAGCTCTCATTTCATCGGAGGTGTAAATAATACGGATTGTGTTTAACGAAGCTTAGTTATTTAGCCAGCATGTTCGGATTCGTGAGGGCGTTACCGTGTTGCCAACATAAATCCTCGCTGCTCAGTTGCATTCTGAAGTTTTCCCATTTGCATGGCGACTAATAAAGTGTTCAACAGCCAGAAATGCTGCCACATGCTGGCAAAATGCAGAAATAAATTTACGAAAATAACAAAAATTGGCAGGGATTGTTGCAAGCGAGCAGACGAAGTGGAGATACCCTAGTGGGGACCAACGCTACAAAGTTTTGGGGTATTGCGTAAAAGCAACTTGTAAGGAACTCTAAGTAGACCCTTGTTAATATTACAGATAATCATCCAGTTGAGGCTGGGTAAATGTTAAGTAGAGGTATTTATAAACTATTGAAGCAACATGTGATACTTAGTATTATATTGCTGAAATAAAAGATGTTACTCCTATAGTTCGGAAAATAAGTTGTCCGTTTAATTTTTTATTATTTAAAAACAAAATCTTTAAAAAGGTAAGTTAATGAAGTAGTTGTTTCTCAATTCATTTGTTCAAAACTTAAAATTTGATTGAGTTACTTTTTTCGTTCCGATGAAAGGTTACCTCTTTGATTTTCTGTTTAAAAATTTCATCTTTTAAAAAAGTGAGTAAGATAAGGAAAGAGTTCTTTCTAATTAATTTAGTTAAAAAATTAAAATTAATTCCCTTGTCTATGGTCATCACTTCAAAGTTGGGAGCATGGGAATATCTCTATTAATAGCTGTTCGAAGAGAACAGGGAGCTACAGTTTATAGTCGAATCCAAACCGTCTTTCATGAAGAGAGATTTTTCTAACAAAACAGCATCTATTTAATTGCTAGCTACCAACCTCCCGACCTTTCGCTTAAGAACGCTACCAACCCCAGGTAACAGATAAATAACTACAGCTCAGAACTCTGGATGCAAAATATTGGAATGAAAATTAAAATGCCAAGTTGGTTTGTCTATTGAGAAATAAAACGTCTACAACGATAATGATGCTGATTGATCGTTCAGGGTCTCATAAAATCTAAATCATTGGCCGTAATTGACGCAGGAATAGAACTCACCGTTTACCTTTCCCTGAGCAAAAGTGTACTACATCTTGACGTTGAAGAAAGACTTGTTTGGTACCAAACGTCGTCTGCTTTTCACCGCACTACGTCGTCTCTTCTCGGTCTTCGAGACCCTCTCCGGAAAGTGTAGGAAAGAAAGAAAAAATATGTTTTTCACAAAAAAGAGAAATACGTTTTTGGGCAGACTCCAGCTCTTCTTAGGAACGTACCCGTACATACTTTTTACGGATCTCAGCTGTCTATTAAACGTTGCTACTAAGAGCTTGATGGTTTCTAAAAACTTATTTTTATGTTGTATCTTTCCCTTTCTCCACATCTGTCCTTGATTTGTTTGCTGCTAAGATGTTGCATAATTTGACTTTTGTGTTCGGAAAAATTTAAAAGCGGAATAATTGTACTATATGCGTTTTTGTTTCGGCCTGACTCTTTATATTGTACTGGACATTAAGGTCTTTTTTTTACCAAAATGCTTAACATAAGCTCGGGTACCGATTAAGTGATTTCCGTTCGACAATTCATCACTTCGTCTGAGAATTTTGGAGTTATAGACACGAAACTTTAGCATCAGATGCCTATTTTGCCCCTACGTCCTGCAATAGATCCAGGTTTTTACCTTCCGCAACACTTACCAGAGAGTATGCACTTGGACCTCTCCGTTTGCTTTTAGCGCTTTCTTGACGCGTCGATTGAAATTTATCGATCTTAAGAGTTTATCGAAACATCATCATGGGAAGCGTCTATTATTAATTGTGGGAGGGAGTTCTTGGGTTTTTAAAGGAAATTTAAAATATTTTCAGCAGCCAAGTTAGCAAAGATTATCTCTATGATATTATATGGTAGTAAGAAGTGTGTATACCATAAAAGGTTTCAAGATAGCGGGCTGATTGAATCAAGAGCAGCTATTTGGCTTGAATTTACGTGTTGTTCAGCAAACATGAGTCCATTTTCTAACAATTGAAAAAGCTGTAAGTGAGAAATCTTTTATTTAGAGATTTGTGAGAAAGAATTTCTCTTTTTTGTCTATATCTTAAAAAAAAAAATTCTTAATAGGTATTGTTTGTAGATTTTATTTAAAAAATTGTCTGTTTCGAGGAGTTACCATTTTCAACACGCCTAGTCGACTTGAAAAGATCATGCTTAAGCATGAGTGTTGCTGTTTAGGTATTATAGAAGAGCATTGTGCTCTGCTACAAAATAATCTTTCTATTATAGATTCTATAGATTCGAACTTCTTTTAGCTATTGAGAAAGTAATTTTCCTTAGCAAAAATTAATGTTATTTTCATTAATGTTCTATTCAAAATTGCATTTTTTAAATAAAACAAAAATAGGTTTCATCGAAATAAGTCTCTTTCAAAAAATTAAAAACCACCATAAAAATTTGTATTACCATATTAGCCATACAATAAACGTTATGAAAAAACTTTAAAGCAATCAACTAACTATTTAATTGCTGAAAAGTATACTAAGCCAAACGTGATTCCATAGTTAAGATACTCTTTCTGAGGTGCTATGAAAAAATCAGCTTGAAATAAAATGCGCGTGTTGTTCGTGCTCGAAGCGCAGCTCTCTCTCTCAGAGCGTTGGATCATATTTTGGTTTTTTGTATCTTTTTTTTTGTCATCGCGTATCTGTTGGATACATTTTTCAACTGACACATGTGAAACGGTTCTTCGGCATTTTAAATGTTTTCTTTTTTTTTACAAATTTTTAAAAATTTTTTCGTTTGTTTTAATTTTGTACGCTTTTGCTGTTGTTGTTGTTGTTTTGTACGCGTATTTGCAAAAGTTATTAATTTTAATTGACTGTTGTGTAATGTTGTTGTCGTTTTTTGCGCATTTCGAGCGACACTTTAACCGGCACTTCACATGAACCCGGCTGCAGCGAGTCCGCCGAAGTCAATGTCCTGCTCCGAGTTCTGGTACTCTGGCGTCACTTGTATTACTTACTTGTGGCAAATGCTGACTCCAACAAAACTGTGCACGTCGGTGACTTTAATTAAACACACCATTTGACACTCGAGCGGGGTATGTCGTCATTTTCGAGCTAAAAATAGTTAAACAGTTGGATGGATGAATGCTTCTTGCTGGTTAAATTATTTTGTAACTGTTGTAATTATGCTCGCTTAGAAGATACACAAAGTATCTATGAGCTTGGGGTTTTGTTTTTATTAACTGTCTGACGAGTCTATCAAAAAGGCTGCCTGTCATATGAGTGCTGCGACTGCCTGCTCTCTGTTGGTCTGCACTAATTGAGAGAGGTATGTGGCACTTGTCATATTTGCCTTAATTTTAATTGTTTAACATTTTAATAGGCGCCGCTTTGTTTCGCTAAGTTTTTGCAATATTTTTGCAAATACTGTAAGCGCGGAAAGATCTCTGGTTTATAGGCGCCAAACGCGGTTTTGTGACATTATCAATGCATCTTTGATGAAGACAAATGATATGCATATCAACATTTCGCCTCAGACATTGCTAATTAATAATGAGAAATATCAAGTAAGATCTGACTTGGACTTTGTACTCTGTAATGGGAAGTGAGTTTTCAGTTTTTCACTGGGTCAACTGAATGTGTGAGACAACTTGTATGATTTCATCTAAGACTCTGAGTCAACAAAACGTAAATATTTCTCAACTGAACTGTGGCAGCGCGGTTGTCAAGCGTAGTTTGTAGTAGTCTTCGATATGGTTTCTGATAGCTATGGGACTTCTACTCTAGACTACTATAAGACTGAGAGTAATGCGGTTTGATGTGCCATCTGTCAATATGTATAGAGACTCCACTCCAGAGCCACAGCACGAGTGAGTCCATGCCAAAGGGTTGCTATAGCCTAACGGCCTAGTCTTGGTTTTTATGAGTTATGTTACAGGATTTGTTACAGATTTCAGCTGTACGATACGGCGATTTGTATGCCTCGTCTTACACCTTTGGCGAGCAACTCCAAAAAGGATTGACTAAAAAGTTTTCCATAGTACTCCACGTTTTGCTACTTGACTTCTTCTGTGTGCTTAGCGGCTTGAAAGCACACCTTGAGCTCATAATACTCAAAATTCATAAACATCATAAAATCTAATCTGCAAATATCCAAGGGCAACTTGTAGCGGTCGTTTCGGTGCACTTAGAGAAATATGGGGGAAGCAAGGCGTAGTAATAACTCACTAACTTCTAGTGGTAATAGCAACTGTGAACTCTATTTCGTAATATAACCGATAGTTCCTCCTTTTTTTTTATCTTTAAAGATTAATAGTTATTCTTCCCATTGTACGCTTTCAAAAATAAGTAGAGTGACCTCTAGTCTAGAGTTTTGACTTTCGAATCTTTAAACTTGTTTCAATTTAGTAGAGATTTCCTTAAGAGTCTTGACTTTTGAACCTTTGTATTTGATCGCATTGAACTTTTTCCCAAATAAATATAGGTATTTTGAGTTTGGAAACTGTGTACCTTTTGCCACTGAAACTATTTCCTATTGAGTAGAGATTTCCGTAAGAATTTTGACTTTGCAACCTTTAAAAACTTTGAACTTTTACCCAAATAAATAAAGAATTCCTTAGGTATTTTGAGTTTGGAAACTTTTTACATTTTGCCACTGAAACTATTTCCTATTCAATAGAGATTTCCCTAAGAATTTTGACTTTGCAACCTTTAAAAATTTTGAATGGCAAATTGACGGTCTTTAGATGCATGCATACACTTCGAAATGAAGTGGACAAGGACTTAATCCTACAACTGCACAAAGGTCAGGTCTTTCCGTAATACATGACTAAAAAGAACATATCAAAAATTTTTTTAAATTGTTACGCATCTAAGATCCATGGTTACTATTGTTTCGAACACTTCTCATCTCAGTATTCAATATACTTAGAATAGGTACTTGTAGAAAGTATTTAAAAATTTCTGCGTACTTTTGTTTTGTATTTTTGCAAACATATAATTGTTTTGGATCGTCATCGCAGAACTTAGAATCTCAATTAATTTTAAATAAATGCTTAACTTGTTGGGCATCCTCAACAAAGATTTGCTATCAAATCTCTTCATAAATGGTATATATTAAATGCCATTCCTGTTGATAAAAAACAGCTTTAGTATACAACCACATACTGCTGCTCACTCTTTCCTTACCTAACCCAAACATTTAAATCACTGAACCGAACCACAATAAATAAAATGTTCTTTTCAACGCTGCTTTCCACAAAAAAAAGGAAGTAAAATCATGGCCAGGTCTATCTATCCTTGTGCCATAATTTCATTCATAAAACCAAGCTAACCTTTTGTGAACACATTTCGAGGTCTGTGCCCGCCGTGTGGGTGCAGCAACTAGCGCCGGTGCGCCTCTGATGCTTGTGCCTTTTGGTGCCTTTTGGCACGACGGGCGGGCGCTGCACATAAACAAAGTGTGAAAATTTTACCTAAAATAAAAATTTTGAAATTGTTTGAGCAAAGGATATGCGCATATGAGACGGCAGTAGGACGGCACTAGGACTCTCGTATGTCTGCATTTGATTTCCGTTTGTACTGCTGCTGTCTGTGTGTGTGTATCTGGTATCTGGATATGCGTTCTGCGAGAGATTCACACCTCTGCGGCAGTAGCTGGCAAACAACAAGAGTCGCCTTGGTAAAGATTTTTCACATGCCGTGGCAAACATTTGGCAAACACAGCGATGCGATGCGCAGCTATGGAGTTGGGTTGATTTGTGTACCTACGCCTTTTGGTCACTGCCTGCTCCTTCAGCTCAATTTTTTCGTATAAACAAATCAAACGCTTCTTGTATTTACTGTTTCAGCTCTTTGTTGCTTTCCATTGAAGTTGTTGTTTTTGTCTAAGCAGCAATTTTTTTTTTGAAAATTCTGCTAAGCAAATGTCTTTGTCAAGTCAATAGTTGCAACCAGCAAATTGCCAATGCAGCCACTGGGAGCCACTGAAAGCCAATGAAGCTACTTGAGCAGCTCCATTTAGTGTGCTGAGTTGCCTTTTGAAAGGCATCTTAAAGTGGAACAGAACAAAAAAAAAAAAAAGAGTGGCAAAAACTTTTGCAAATCAGTTGAAATTATGAACTTCCGTTTGCAGCCAGCGGAAGTTCATTTTAACCCACAATAAAAGTTTGCATTCTTTTGCGCTGCTCAAGAACGTGTGACTGTAGTAGTATGTGTGTGTGTGTGTATCTGTGTGAGTGTATCTGCAAGTGCGGTGTTTATATACATATATTTTCATGTTCATGTGCAAAAGTTTTGCGCTTATATAAAAGCATAAAATTTGCATTATTCACTTAAAACAAACAAACCAAGACTTATACACAAACACACGTAAACGCACACACAGATACACACACACACAGACAGAGCGCAGGAAAAACGACGTCCTGTGGAAAACTGTTTTCGCTTGAATATACACTACAGTGACGTAGTTGGCGCAGAGGGATTAACGAGAGTGCACCTATCTTCCAAAGCTCAGCTTAAGATGGCGTATATATTTCTACATTTTTGGTGGTACGAAAAGAACAGTCAGTCCTCAGATGTAATCATTTATATCGGTATAAAGCTGTAGTCTTAAAATTTTCCTTTTTAGGAGGCGTGGAACCAATCCAACCGTGCATCGCAGACTATTTAGACGCGGCTATGTGTGTGAACTTGAAATCATTTCAGGCGGAGATCGCTCGGGCTGCTGGTTGATAGCAATTATTTTCTTTACTCTCTTCAAATAAAAGCCCCATTGGAGCACATGGCGAGAGATAGTAAGGTCGGCTGGTACCTGATAACAGGTTGTGATGGCTAAGTAAAGTAAGTGAAGTAGAGCAGCTTTATCCCCTAATACAGTTGGTGTATACACTAATCTTGGCGCACACTCGACTAAAATCATTGTCCATGTAAAGGGCATTACAGCAGAAGCAAGCCGTATGCTCGTCAGCGCCAGCCAGGTTTGATCTTAATAGATAGTTCCCAGTTTACGATTGTAGATGAAACTATCAACCTGAAACTTTAGGCTGAAAAAGTGAGCAACCCAAAGTCGACTTAAAATTAAAAATAAATGTATCATCGTCATCTGTGTCATTGTAGAGCTCATACAACTCAATGTTCAATAGCAACCGATAGTCGTCTCCAATCGAGTCAAAGTTTTTGCAAGGAATTTTTTAATCGAACACTCCAAGCGTAGGTGCAACGCTGAGTGATACCTATGTCATTGTAAAGCTCATATTACTTAGCTCATTGTTTTTTTTTCGGATGCGATAGTCGTTCTAAATCCGAAAGGGACCGAAGACTGCGAAAAATTTTTCTGTTGAATACTCCAAGCACAGTTGCATCTGCCTGCGACACTGCCCATGCTTCTGCGCCCTAGAGCACGACGTGCAGGATTAGCGTCTTGTAGAGTTTTAATTTTCGATCGAGGGAGGTGTCTGCTGCACATCTGCTTGCTATGATCATAGTAACACCTATTGGCAATCGTGATTCTTCACTTTATCTTAGGGCTGATACTATTGTCGGTATTCACGGCGTTGCCCAGGTAAGTGAATTCCTTGACAACTTCAAAAGTATAGGCGTTCGCTATTTGTAGATAGCATAACTTTGTCTTGCCGTCTTTCACCGACTCCTGTTCAATGTGCTTAATTTTCATCAAAAATGTCTCCTACACCCATTGCCCTCAGTAGATTTTTGTTAACCCCCTTGACCCCTTTATGATTTGCTTTATTTTCACCACAAATGTCGCGTAATCTCATCGCACTTAGAAGGTCCGCAGATACCACAAGTCTGATTTTCTTTGTAATATCGTTGCAATCCATGAAGATATTTGAAGAAATCACATCCCTCGATCAGAGCTTAACTATGCCACTGTTTCGTATACAAACAAACAAATATTAAATGCAAATAAATGCGCAAGAAAATTGAGGAAAACGCATCACACACACTCCCACACTCACACACACACACACACTTGCAGTCGAACAAATAAGGAAATATTTTTCCAAAGCCATTGAGCTGCGGATGTTAACTGAGTTGGACAACAAAAACAAAAGCACAAAGTCTTAGGTGCAGGCTGCTGCAAGTTCTTAGCCACGTGCAGCTTTTTGTTGCAAGCAATTGGCCTTAAAGGAAAGTCCTTGAATGGGTTACGCTGAGATAGGTAAGGGAGCCGGCACACACACTCTCTCTCTCTCTCTCCCTCCTCGTGGAATATGCAACGTTTTTCTAGTATTCGATTTGAAAGACAAACTTTTGCTGTTAAGCTAACAAAGAATGGAGGAGTTAGTTGTGTCGAGGAGCAGGAGTAAAGCTCATGGAAATGTTGCTCAAAGCATTGAAAACTGAGCACATTTGCAGAATTTATTGTTCTTGTTATTTACACAAAGACAGGAAGTGCAATTCGCAAATCGTTAAGGCAAATCGAAGACGCGAGTGACGCCAGTGCCTCTGATGTAGACTGAGTGAGAGGTATAGTGTGTTCCCAAGTTCGCGCGAATAGAGATCTGTTAAGGCAAATGAGTCACTGACATATCAAAGTCGCAAACTGGGAAGTGACTGCTTATTTCTGCTACTTTAGCCTAACACACTCTTAGTTCCTTCATTCACGAAATTGGGAACACACCTTTGCCCAACTGACTGACTACCTTTCAAAATCCACGCACTGAGTGCTTCTGCGGTATCGTTTGCATCGGCTTTGGCTTGTTTGCACTTTCAGTTGGTTCTAAGTTTTCCCAAGTGAGTTTGGGTAGTATTCCAAGTGGATATCACTTACCAAGAAGCGTGCCGCATGTTTGCGCACATATTTTGTGTACTCGAAAATACCAACCTTTCCAAGGTAGCACGAAACTTCCTTACCCACAATCCACCTATAGAAAAACTTATAATCAACAGCTTTGTGGGCTTAAAACTTGGCATTGAAAATGAAACCCAAAAACTATTTGAAATATTCGTGTGCAAGTTCGAGTATTTTCAAATAACATAAGTATCTTTGGTATATAAACACAAGCATCTTTGTATCCGCAGCTGTAAGTGTAAGTTTTAGGCGAAAGTTTGTTGCTCTTGAAGTTCCTGTTGTTGGGGTATGTCCTTTTGCCTGTCGTGCAATTCCCAAAATGCGGCCCGTGTGTGCATTTAAGCCACTTTTGCTGAAACTTCACATTAATTTCAATTTGCTGCCAGTAAAAGTTTTCATGCACGTCCGCAAATTGCTTTTGGGTTCTCAACGTGTGCGGCATCATTTGAGCAGTTCCATAGGTTTTCAATACACTGTATTTTGGTGTAAGAGAGAGATTGTATGGAGTATATGCGGCTTGAAAAGGCGAAATGCTACAAAATCTAAACGTATTGCGGTTGTGGAAATTAAATTTTGTTTATCTTTATAGGAAAGATTTTTTTTATTATAATGTGTTAAGATCAAACATCAGAATTTTGGTTTGCGTTCCATAATATCTACATCTATTAGAACAGGGCAGAAATGCAAAAGGTGCCCTAAATGCTTGTCTAAATAAGTATATAAGCGTTATTATATAAGTTTTGGACAGATATTTTGGAACAAGATACGATGAACTGTAAAAAGTAACGAATTTTTGCAGCTAATATCAGATCTACATTTTCAGCATTTTCATAGTTAGTCCTAACTTTCCTATACTTCAGATATACCATAAAGACTAATTCTTTACAGATTATTCTCCTAACCCGTAGGATTAGAATCTTTTTGTATTAGGAAAGTTGAGTGCAATGGAAAATCTATATTATTTCTTATTCCTGGCACATACATCGTTATTATTTTAAAGACGAGTTGAACAGAATAAAATTGGGCACGGAACTTTTACAAATTTAAAACCAAAAAAGCTGAGGTGCTTCTTCTCTAGCGAATCTGAAATAATGTTCAAAACTGAATCTGTATAGGAGCTAAAGATCGCAAAGCTGCTGTGCCGAAGTTTTTTGTATTTTGACCATCCCAACATACTAATTTATAATTTTTTTTTAGGTTTTTTAGATATCAATGAGGAGACAAAAGTGTGCTTATATTTAAAAATCTATGGGAGAGAAAACTCAGCTTGTTTTTTTTAGAATTTTGTGCATTATAAACTCCCATCTAAGTTTTTTGCCAAGTCTAGCCCTTGTTTTGTTTTTTTGGAACTTACAAGAAACATAATTCTACCATTCACAGTGTTTCCTTTTTTCAATGAGGAGAGCCAAGTGTCCAAATATCAGAAATGTCCCACGGAACAACTTGATTATTTTAGACTTTTTGGATGGTCCGTGTTCTTATATCCTGCAATCATTGAGCAATACCAACTGCATCTATAATTTTCTCCAGGTCAAGCCCATGTTCAGTATATTTGTTTTAACTTATAAGAAACATAATTCTTCCTTTTTTCATTTGCCTAAATTCAAGTCCTGTATTGGAATAATCATTGCGAAATATTACGACATAGTCTAACATAACATCCAAAAAAAGCAGTTTTAGAGTAAACTCTGAAATTCGAATGTAGTTTCTTAGATCATTGTTATTGTCTTGTAAGGAATTGCTTAGCATCCAAACCTAAAAGTGAATTATTTGGAAAAAAGTGATGAAAGTCTATTTAAATAACTTGAAATAAAGGCTTAAATATAAAAATTACCCAACATTTGAACATTTTTCTACCAGCTATTTGACGATCGTATAATTTTTGCATCTTTCCCCACAAAATAGAGTATATTTCCTTCGTTTTGACACACAACCTGCACTCCGCTACTCATTTCGTATGAATCTGAAGAGTGTCTTGCAATAACTTGAGCACTTTTTTAACACTCTTAACAAAGTCAGAGGAGGTAGGCCATATAAGCAATATTTCCAAATCGAAACAAAAAAATATATATATATATATTTATACAAACCCAATCAAATGAGCACAGCAAGAAACATAAACAAAATCAAACTTGAAAACATTTGCGCTTTGTTTACTTTGGTTTCGATTTTTTTCTTCGGATTTGGATCGTTTTTGACCACCCAAAAATTAATTCGCGGGAAGCACAAGACAAACACAACGCCGAAATGTGAAACGTGCTAAAATCTGCTGCATGTGCACTTGGAGCAGGCCACCAAGAATTGTGAAGCCACCTTTTGAAGTGACGACGACATGGTGACAAAAGTCGCCCACATGTGAAATTTTTACGTGACATTTGCACAGAAACTGGCACAGCTGCTGCCTGAAAAAAAAATTTCAGATTTGTTTATAAGGCTCTGATAAATTTGCATGATTTGATGGGGTCTTACAATTTCTGATGCTGTGCAGTTCATTTGAAAGACAGCGACGACCCTCATTTGTTTTAATAGTTTAAGTATAGTAAGTTACCGTTGCACACAGTCAGTAAAGATTTTACCCAAAATCCTGGGAGAGAGAGAAATATTTCGTGTACTTAAATTAAGATGCATGGCATGTGCGGCTCATTAATGAATATAAGCCGTATTTTATGTGGTCGCTTTTTATTGTAAATTTTATAAATTAGCTACAGAAGTTTTGTAGTTTAAGGAGTCCGGCGGCAAACATGTACGAATGGAGTATGCCCCATGCCAAAGCTGGCTGGGCTACCTTTAAGCTTAAGAAATTTGTCTTTGTTGGTTGAGTAGTCCGTTTGCCTACCCTTTGCTTTAAATCGAGTCCCCCCCAACAGTCATGTTAATTTTGAAGGTCTACTCTAAGCTTAACCCTTATGTTGTGCTGGTGCATAGAAAGTGACTTAGTTCTAGCTGATTCTGATTTTTGGGGGGTTTGTCAACAATGCCAAGTAGAAGATAAAGACGTAGTCGAAACATTACTTTCCCAACGTTCTTTATGATAAGTAACTGTATCAGCTTCAGTTGGTAGTTCGTTTTATTCAGTTTTGTTTTCATATAAGAAGTCTTTTCGTATTATGTATTCCTGTCAGGGTTGCCACTTCGGCCAATGAAATTACTACTAGAAAAATTCTAACGAAGGTTACTGCAGTTGTGACACAAGTCGGTGGAACCTTAGAAAATGCTCGGTTTTCAGCATTTTGAGTAAATCTTAGGATGTTAATAATCGGGTATCTTAAAATGAATAAATGTATTCCTCTAGACAATGCTGTCTTCGCTCCAGAGGCGAAGCATGGTGTTATTGCAATTTATAGCTGTTTAAAGAGAACAGCGATCCACAGTTCAAAGCCGATTCCGACTTAATGCAGATTCAATTTTGGATAGCGATACCATGGGCTAGAGTCTTAAGCTTAAGAATATTAAAATCTATATAAATAATTAACTAGTCAAAATATATATAATGTTCAAATGTTTTTATATGTAGCATTGCCACTGTTTTAAAATTATAGGTTTTTGGCTAATTTTTAAGTGATAGTTTCCAGAATACAGGCGTGACGCTTAAAATAATTGCACTAATCAAAAAAAAAGTCGGCTTGGTTAAAAAACTCAAAAATTGTATTAGTATATTTACATTTAAACTACGTTCTGATGTCATGTATTCAATGCTGCATTTTAGCAGTAGCTTCTATTGAAAAATAAAAAAACAAGAAAACCCTTTCCGCTACTTCAAATATAAAATAAATATATATTTAAAAATTTTTTCCTTTAAGCTCCAAACTGGTTTTTTCCTGGTCTTCTCCTTCAACGCAAGAGAGGCAAGTATAATCGAAGCGATTACGATCGTAAATGAAAATATTCTTCTCGCAATTTATAAATATTCACATTTGAATGTAATCTTTTATATAATACTAGAGATAAATTGCAAAGCAATTTGTAGAAAACATTCTTTTTTTTGATTCCTCATTTTTCTGGGTGTCAATTTCTTTAAAGATTTTAGCCAGCAAAGTTTAGCTGGATGTTTTAATTATAGCAAAATTATAAAATATACATCCACATATGAGATATATAGTTCATTAATTGCAATAAGTTTAGTTTTTGATTTAATTAAGTAATAGTTGTATATATTTAAGTTCTAATTGTATAAAAAATGGTGTTGGAAAAAAATAATTACCGAACAAGTCTCAGGGTCCGTGAGGTACCTTCTTTTTTAAAAAAAATTAACACGTAACAAGGTGGACCTTGTAGCACAGTGGTAGCGCAATCGCCTTTTAACCGGAAGGTTGGTGGTTCGATGCCATAGCTATTAATACAAAAATCTCCATGCTACGCCTTTGGGGCGATAACCATAGTCAAGCAACGGCTTAAATTCAATTTCTTTTTAAACTTAAAGATACAAATAGATTTTGGCATTATTCGTACGTTTATTTACAAATATTTTCATACATTTTTTTTACATGTATACCATTTCCACTAGCTCGACTTTTCGGGTATTTTTATAATTTATTTCTGAATTTTTTTAATTAGTTGTATTATTTCAAATGTCATACTGAAATATAACACTTAAAATATTACCCAAAGAATACAAATATTTTCAAAATATTTTAAAGGTTTTTTCTTATATCTCATGCAATATGCTTATACATTTTCCTAGAGTACTAGTAAAATGGTTTCTATATAGCACAATTCAAGTTAGTTATAGAACCACATTAAGCTTCAATAATCATCCATATGCAAAAAACGACTCAAAGTTAATATTTTTAACACAAAGTGGGTCACTCTATACTGAGTTTATTACTGCGCCGCTGTCGTCCCACATAAGGGTTAATAAAAGCAAACAAACTACAAGATACTTATGCACTCTCCCTGTCTCTCCCAGGACATACACTTGTCGCCTGTCAGTTGTTGTAGTGCTTGTTCTGCCTCAACCTACGCTCTCCATTCGCAAATATAATCCTTTTATTTTCTTGTTGTGCAACTTATGTGTGTTGTCTGCTTTATATCCTGAGGGATATGCAAACTTATTAGAGAAGTTTTTGTCCCAAACTGCGTCTTCATTTCAGTCCCAAACTCTCGTCTACAGATAAAAGTAGAAGTAACAAAACATTTGTAGCAACTCATTTACATATGGCATGTGTTAGTGGAGGATTAGACAAGAGGAGATATGGTAAAGTGGGTCACTCAACCACTCCCTTCACTCCCCTTACTCCCAAGCAAGTCAAGTTCTATGCCAGCAAAATTTTTACCTGCGCAAAACTGCTGCAGCACGTCTAATGGTGGGGCAGTCGCTGCACACATCATGGCACCGGACCACCCGCGGCGTTTGGCTTTTTGCGCCATAAACAAGACGTCAGTCAAATGGCAAATAGCACAAATTATGACTGCCAATCTGAACTTTTGCAGCAAAAATAGCTAAATGTTTACTTTGGCAGCACTTGGAAGTTGCAGCAGCCGCCCGCCAGTGCGCGTCTAGCTGCTACATGGTGGCGCCTAAAAGACCAAATTAATAACAATTACAATTAGAACTTTGGCCGTTGTAGTGCTGGCAAAAGCGCTCCCTGCCGCAGCAAAAACCACACCTAGGCCAATAAATTGAAATTTATGGGTCACACATGAGCGAATTTTTGCTTGGTAGTCGCACACTCTATACATAGAGCTCCTGGTACGACGTTTATTAATTGGCCAGCAAAGTGCCGGCTGCCTTGTGGTCCAGGGCTTAAGTGAAATTTGTCATCTCTACTTGAGAAAGCAGAGACCACAGCACACCTCTCTTAACTCCACACCAAACTAATTCATTTAACTACTTAAGACGGGGCTAAGAAGTCCATTGAAAGGGTTGCTGCCAACTTGCCACATGTGTGTGGTGTTGCTGTGTTGCGCTTCTCAAGATAAATTTCGAGTTTTTCGTACAGTTTTGGGCAGGCACTTCGTGTGCTCTATGTTGCTACACCTAAGTGTTGCTTACTGATAAGCCGTGGCACATGTGTGTGTGGCGTGTTCTATGGCTGCAAAACCACATAATAATTCTTGGAAAACAATGTAAGAGCGTCAATTGTGCATGAATAGCAAGCAAGCTGTTTGTGCTCCCTGAGAGACCTGGCCCACATCTGTGCAGACGACATGCCACATGCCACACGTCAAGTCGAGAAATTTAAATTAAAAACCTTTTTTTGCATGATAAGTTTTACGTTGCCTCTAAGTGATTCTGTTGCCTTAGGCGTACTTTGGGTTTATGCGGGAGTCGGCTTGGCTGATATGGTCAGAGGAGTGCGCAGGAACTGATATGGACAGTAAGTTAATAAACTGCGGGTGCTCTTAAGTGTTTAGGTAGTTGGCTCAACGATAGTAACTTTAACAATGAAAACTATATTGACGCGCTGGCGAGATTACAAGCGTATTGGTCTGACTTTTGTAATGCGTTTGTAGGGATTTCTCGATGTTTGGCAGCTTTTATGTGAATGGAATGCATCTCAATTTTCGTAATATATGGTTGTATATGGCTTGCATTTTTCTTTACTTTCGTCTGCTTTCAGAGATTAATACTCATTGCAATTGTGCACACTAAGTCTTAGCACTTCGTAGTTTCTCATCATGGTTAGTCTTACCCCTTCAGACGGCAGCTAACTATCTCATAGAGGATCTTTCTACCAAATTTTATTTTAATCGCATTTGCTTGATTATATATTATGATTATACGAAAAGTTTGCCTACAATATCAAATACACACATCAGAACAAAGATGCTTTATCCATGGAGCTTTATCCTGAGCGTAGTGCTGAAATCGCTTTCATCCATACATTCATTGTACAATCACATTTTGTTTTACCACGTCAGTACCATCGAATGCTCTATTAATCACGAAAGTTATTGCCAAATAGATAGGACCCGAGAATGTTTTTCGCGAAATCACCATAATTAGTTGTATTACCGACCAACCATTTGCGCTATATATGTATTAGGACTGAGCTATGGCTCCTCTGTCACTTAGCAAAAGGCATTGTCTCCCTTGTGTCACTTCTCATAAAAAATTTTCAAATTGCCCAATTGACAGAAGAGTTAAATGCGTAAGCTTACTTTACGGCTAACCATGGTACCCATTCCCAAAAAATCATTTATTCTTCTCCGAGTAAAACCCTGTATTCATGGCTCCTGATGCTTATGTCCACAATGGCCGTGAATTTTCCTGGTGATCTGAATAATTGCTCGCCTAAGCTAGCTCATCGCTCTTCTAATAGTTTACAATAAAGAGGTAAATATGATTTTTGTATTATCCCTTTATGTCCAGTCCAGTTCTACATTCGGCCGGTCTTGAATGATCAATTTACTGTTCCTGCTTTTTAAGAAGATGCCTATCTGGGTCATCCCGATCGTGTGTTTTCCTCCTGCTCATGCATAAATAAGGTTACATTATAAGAAGAATTTTTTGGCCTTCCTAATGTCAAGACCCCCGCCGCAGTCCTACAAATAGGTTTGGTGCTAGGTGACAATACGAAGATATCCATGTTAGTGTTTTGGGCTAACAAGTTTAACCCAGCATTCGGCAAATTGAAGAGTTAAAAATATAATGCTGAATGATTCTGATGTTCACGAATACTCCAAGCTTATGTTATCTAGTTGAGCGCTAGATAATGCTGTTGGTACTCTGTAGAGGATAGACAATTACTCGCTGGTCTCTACCTCTTGAAGTTTCTTCTGAGCTGTAGAATACCTTTTGTCTGTGAGTCAACAATGCATCTGTACGCCCCAACTTACCAATGTCTTTTCTAGTAATCCTTTGTTAGGTTTTAAAGATACACAGAACTCTTTGCATAAGTAGGCATAAGGAGTCATAAGATGCAGGGTAATAAAATAAAACTTAAAGTATTACTGTGACTGAATATTAAACTAGTATTTTTCTTGCAGAATTTCATCATTTTTTATTGCTAAAATTCCAAGCACTGAAGTGAGAAGACTGGGGAAACGAAAGCCCTTAAACATTCGAAAGCGTCAAGATTGCTTCGCTGCTTCAACTGGATATATACATAGTGTATGGATTTTAGAATTACGTTAGAATTTACGTTATATCTAGAATATGTTAGATATACCCAGGTAAAAAAACAACAATAAAGTTGATACGGAGATATATTTTTTTTATATAACCAATTAAGTGTTTATTTGTGTATACTGAATGAAAGGTTGACAGATCCCTAGTGCTATTTATTTGCTGGCCACTGCGTGACAGTGCTTGAGAGTGGAATTAAACCACCGACCTTTCGGTTAAGAAGGGATTACGCTACCACCAAGCTTCCGAGGTTCCTGAGCTGACAAGCTCTCATAAAAATGGATAAACTGTTCAATATCTGTTTCAGAGCATCTCGAAATACTCCAAATTCTTCCAGAGATCAGTGATTTGCTTATATAAATTCAGTCAACAAATTTGTCGTACATTTTTGTTTTCGAAATCACAAACTGCCTTCTGTATTTGATTAAGTATTACGTTCTTCTCCATTTCTGTTCGTACGAATTGTTATATCTCCACAGAATATCAAATTGTTCTAGTCAAGGAATCAAACATATGAAATATGCCATAGTAAGAGACATCATGAGACTCCAGTTTCCAGTGCAGTAGCTTGTAAACTAATTTGCTGAAATAGTATCCCCGTCTTGTGGTTTCTAATCGCTTTTCTCGATTTTCCCTAAGCATATGTATCTTTGCGGATACAACTGCTTGAGCTGTTTGTTTAGCCAAATGTTGTGGCCCATAACACTAAATCAGCTTAAGTTTTTCTTTCGAATTCTTTTGATTTCTTTTCACATATGCTCGCTCCGCATAACCCAATCCCCTGTCCTTAGCAAATGCCAATTAATTTGTGTGCTTAGTTCAACTAATTATTCCAGGCAATAAAATTTCCAATAGTACGACAAGTGTTGCTAGTCGAGGGGTTGGGCAATGGGCATGAGGGTATTGTTGTCATCGGAGTGGCATAACCACACCTACTCGTAGAACTCAGACAAAGCGACACGTTTAATTCAATTCGCAAAGGTTCCTTGACTCGCTGTGGCTCCTTGCTACGCAGTTTTTATTTTGAAACATAAAAAAAAAAAAAAACAGCAGCAAAAGATATAAAAACCAAGACGACATTTAAATTCAAATCGTGGGTGAAGCGCCAGCGTCAGGCACTAGAGACGACCCCGGCGCCACACGTCGGATTAATTTTATGTGCGACAAGCAGGACGCGGTGCCGCAGCAGTTGCAGCACATACCCAACCATAGTTTGGAGCAGCAGTAAAGCTGGTTTACCCTTGGCGGCGTTCAATTAGAGGCATCGCTACCATTGGCTGTGTGGCATCCACGCAATTGTTAAAATCGAATTAAGCCACGGTGTCGCATACTTTTGATCTCCTTGACAACACTGGCGTTGGCTCTACAGTCAGCCAATGAGATGTTGCAAATGCCCCCCCCTACCAGTGTAAATGCTGCCAAATGTCCTTACATTGTCCTTGCCAGTCATTGCCCGCTGCTGAGGTATCAGTTGCTTTCCGCTGACTTTGACTTGTCCCGGTTTTTGTTCTCTTGCTCCTTTCGTTTTTTTTTTTGGGTACTGACTCGGTTTCGTTTTTTGGTTTCAATTTCAGTTGTTGGCGCAAATGAAATTAAATGAAGATTAGTCGTGTGCTGCTCTGCAGATTATTCCAAGAAATAAAAATCTTCAAGATATCGCCTCACATAGACTCTCGTGCACTTACACTCATTATTTTTTCGTCAACGGCGGAGCTTTTGTTTTTATTTTATACGAGTTTTTATGGCCCTTGAGGTGATTTGCAGCAATTCGGTATTTCCATTACCATTATTCTAGGGATAGATAGATAGCTTTTGACATTAGCAGAAGACGTTTGTGCGCTAATCACAAGCTCCATTTAACTTGGCAAAGTTAATTTGAAAGCCACGAGGCAATCATTTCATTTCGAAAAGCATATTTGCTATTTTTTACTTCTGGCAGACATATATGAATAGCTAATCCACGATGTTGGGTTGAGGCACCTTCTCTAAGACGCCAAAGTCTATCTTCTCGCAAATTCGTAGAGCGGGAGTGAACTAGTGGAATCCTTTTTAGATTCGCAGTTTTATATACCAAGGCTCGGTTAGATCTCATGAAAATCTCATTGAAAGTGTTATCAATCATTATATTATTGCTCCTGAAAAATCAGTAGTTTAAAAACATTATTAGAGTTTAACGTTGAACATCTCTTGGTGTTGTATCCTAAAGTGTGTTGGATATATATCGGTATAAGATGATAATCAGCGTTTACATAAATCCCCATAAGAGTGCATTTAAGACTTTATTTTATCTCGGAAACCCAAATAGTTTGCCTCCGAAATTCTGTGACACCCAAAAACATACCGGAAGAGATGAGGGCAGACTAAAAAGATTTTAAATGCAGTGAGAAGAATTTGGGAACTTTTAAAGGGGCTCAACTAGTGAAGTCTTGTTATCTCCTAATTTGAGATCTAAAATAAAATATTCAGAAATTTGTCTTGAAAGACCTCATTGTCGGATAAAATACAAATAAACTGAGTTGCAGATCATAGAAGATAAAATATCTCGATTTAGTAGATTCTACACTCTAAATGAGTTCTCACACACAAATCAATGTGTAATGAATGCGTTGAAACCATTACCTCAAGATTTGGTCAGAGAACATCTTCTCTGAGCTTTCAACGGGTTAGTTTGGAGCTACTGAAATCTACTGTTCTTGCTATGGTTTAAACTACAAAATCGGTATTGCCATTATGGACAGACCGTCCTTCATCTTTCTTCGCATACAAGAAAAGTTATCCCCTTAGCCGAAAAGAAATTTCGACTACCGGTTTACCCTCAGACCTCCATAAGTTATTCCTCGAGCTTATTTGTTCTCGTGATAGTAAGCTAAATAGGTAAGTTTTTAGATTTATCGAATATTACTGACGATTTGTGCGTTAGATGAAATATTTTTTGAGAATATTTGTATAGGTAGTAACATCATCAAATCAAAAGTAAATTCGATAAGCAAAGTCTTTGTAATACTGCAGGAATAACATACTTATGCTTAGTTTATTGAAAGCGTTTCCTTAACGTCAGCTAATCTAGTCAATATATACACACTCCTTAAATTCGATGTACAACTAACGCCTCGCTTTTAAGCTGATTCCATTTACATCACATTCAGCTGAATCCAATCGCGAAAATGATCCACGCGTATAAAAATCTCCGGCTTAAGGTTTAAAGTCGAGACTGGGCCTGTTAAGAGTAATCCCACAAGATAAAAGTTCTGAAATTCACCAGCCTCAACACGCACAGCCATTAGGGGTGCTCCAGAGCGTAGTATCTTGGGTGTATTCGTGCGTCCGCAGAGATGTGTGCTCGTAGATATATTACCATAGTCCATCCAAGAATTCAGGCATACATTATGACCCGGTATCTGCACGAGGGCTTTAACTTTGTAAGCAACATTGTTGTCAGTAGCAAAGCCTGCATAGGGCAAATACTGGCCTATATAATGATCGGCACTTAGACCCGGTGGTGGCAGACAAATGGGTTGTATAAAACGTGTAAAGCTGACCTTTTGCTTTAAGCGTATGAGTGCTATGTCAGCGCACAGATCCATGTACTCCAGATGTAAAGCTACCTCAGAGACCTCAAAGCGCTTGGGTATTGGAGCGCAGTGCTGCTGCTGATCGCAGTCCCATATAAGAAATGGATTTGTGGGATTCCAATCACCAAGTAGTACATGTTTGAGTGGCCTTTTATTTTGGTCATCAAAGCAGTGTGCGGGAGCAAGCAGATGCTGATTGGTTATAAGCACGGCAAGACACTTGTAAACAATGCCACGTGCAGCTGCAAGTTAGAGCAGAAGCACAGTAAAGACAACGAACCACTAGTTATTGTCTGTTTGGTACTCACTCTCAAAGCCCAGTCGTGCTATCCAGGGATATTCATCAATGGCTGCTATATGTGTAATATTGGCATATTTATCCTGTTGTAGTACACCGCAGCTAGTTGGCCAAAGTTCCGGATGGGGTCTCACTGTAAAAGGAAGCAAATTATTTTATTTTTATAAAAGTTTTGCAATAAATCGAAGCATTCTACATTGCGCTT
The DNA here is from genome assembly GCA_035046065.1 of Chymomyza procnemis. Classification (NCBI taxonomy): domain Eukaryota; kingdom Metazoa; phylum Arthropoda; class Insecta; order Diptera; family Drosophilidae; genus Chymomyza; species Chymomyza procnemis. The sequence goes on from JAWNOJ010000026.1 coordinate 6,839,727, forward strand.
TGGCATTTGCAAACCAAGCCAGATAGAGCAGCAAAAACCTTGCGCAGCTTCTCATGTTCAATCAAAGACTGTTTTTGATTTAGTTTAGTTTGGGATTTTTTGATTTCTAATCAGCAATGTTATCAAGCTGGGGAATTGGCATTATTTCCGATTTTGTTTGTTATATTATGTGCTTTTATATGAGATTTTTATTAATACAGAAAGAGCTTTGATTTTAAAAGTTCTCTTTAGAGTTCTCTTAATGAATTATTTTATTATAAATATTAATAGCTTTTTCATTAAGTCGCCGCCTCGTCTATGTAGTGAACGAAATATTATACATATATGAGTATCTGTCTTGTTCGAATTTTATGTCGAAACTGCACTTGTAATCAAGAAATTTTTTCAAGGTCTTGGCAAGCCGATTATGCTCAGTCTTGAAAAAAGCTCACATATAATTTTGTTAGTATGCAGATTTTCGAATACAAACAATTTTGCAGTAGAACCTCGATTATCTGGACTACCATGAACAGAATAACATTTTTATTTCAAGCAAAAATAGCTTAATTGTGCTTTGCTTGAAAAGAACTTGCTGTCAATCTAAAACGCTCTGTATCTTATAGAACTTGAAGAACTTTCCCAACCCGAAATATCCACATAAGCAACTCTCAATTAATTGCTTATCAATTTGTCTACGGTCACTCCGTTGATGTGCCTTTTCCCAGACACTTTGATGACCAACCTCGCCTGACATTTTTTGCATATTAATTTAAGATACCGCGGAGTTCGTGAAGTGTGCTCGGGAGAGTTGTGGACCGCCTTGCAGCCACCCTTGGTTTAATTTGCGGTAAGTTCATTAAGTAATAAAACATAAATTTCATTTTTTCTTGTAGAACGCCAAGTAGAACTTGTCTTCGATGGGTTGCATGTTCTTTTTTGTTTTTTTTTTTTTTGGTTTTTCGTAATACTTTGCATATTTCTTTAATGAATTAATTCTGTTTTTATTTTGTTTTGTTTATTCACCGTTCAGTGGACTTTGATAAAGGCGCAAAGTCGTTGAGCGATAAAAAACACAAAAAAAATGGCAGTCGGGGGGGGTCAGAAAAAATAAAAAGTGGAAAAAAATGATAATTTATGCAAAAATTATTACAGCTATGAAACATAAAAGCGCAGTGGGGGCCAGGCGCTGAAAACGTGTTTCCATCAAGTTGTGTTAATTATGCGACGAGTTTTTAAAAAACTTTTCTATCAATTTTTTCGGGAAAACTTGTTTTGCAATTTGTCTCTAGTTAATAAGTTGAGAAAAAAAACATGTTTTGCATGCAAAAGCGTTTTGCTTTTCTCTGAATTTAATTGCGTCCTTTGGGCATGATAAAAATCCAATTGCATGGAATCTAATTACGGCAATTTCTTCACAAAAAAACTTTACCTTATATTGTTGTTGTTTTGGGCGGCAAGCTAGTTTTCAAATGAGCCGTGCAATTGTCATGGCGGTAAGTATTGACAGCTTGCAGTCGTCTGGAGTCACCCATTGCGTCAACCTAGTCAGCAGTGCCATCAACTTTTTCAGCGTCATCCTCAGCTGCAGCATCGTTGCGCGTCAGTCATCTCAAATGTCAAGAGTGTCGCATCAACGTGGGCGTATCCGCTGAATGACAACTGTCTTCTTTTTTTTTTTTTTGAGTCTTTCATTCTGAAGTCACCCCAGATCTGTATAGATATGCTTATTAGATGGTCTTGACAAACATTTAGCTGCTTGTCAGCCTGTCAACAAATTGGTGAACTGCCATGAGTCCTCGAACCTTCTTAACACAATTGCTATTTGTATGGATTGACTGACTCTCTAATAGTTGTAGGTGTTTTTTTTTTGTATGTATCCAACACGATAAAATGTGAGACAATAAACTGTTTCGAAGCGTTGTATTTAGCGGAACTTACCTCCTGCCTGCTTTGTTCAGTAGTAAACCAAAACCGCATATCAAAGTTTAATATTGCTACCAACTTGTTGAATCAATGCAGGTTGCAGTTGCCTCTACATAGGGTACTCTGCAGCCTGCTCGTTCTTGATGTAAAGATCCTCTTCAACATGTGCGCCAGAACCTTGCTGTTTTTGCAACCCGACAAATAATGCCCCGTCAGTTTTTTACCTTCTCGAACTCGTTGTAGATCAGAGAGTAGGGTACTCTGATCCCAGCTCGCCACCAACTTATTTCAATCGCAGCAGGTACAATTTTTTGTTATAATTTATAATCATTTCATGTTCCGACTCATCTTATAAAGCAGAAAATTTAAAACAAGGGCATCTGCCGCTTGCCCATTTTTTTTCGTCAGCGCCAGTACTAATATATTCTTCCAAATCCATTGTTAACCCTTTTTTGGATACACTTATGCTGCTCCTGAGTTAGTGATATGTGCTCTCAGTGTTCTTTGGTAGACATTCATAATGGCTGAGCCCCATTTGATATTGATACTTTTCATTCACGTGTCTACTCGCCCTACGACCGCTTCTTGGAACTGTGATGGATATTACCTTTTTTGCGGAGTTCCACAGCGATGTGTTTTGAACGAGACAATTCAATCACATTTAACTTTGTTCGGGCGTCTTGGTCATGAGATTTTGTTTGAACAAGCTATCTTGGATACTGCAGCTATATATTATAAGAGAAGCCTGTGTTTGCTTGTTTATCTCTCGAAAATTAGTAAAAAAGCTGCATAGAATTTTCGACATATTCTTAGTACAGCTCAAATGACATGATTTCGCAGTGTCTTAACTTGTTAAGTTTGAAATATACAATTTCGGCATTCAGAGAGGCGTTGATATTCAAATTTATCTATACTTTTTGTCTAGACAGTAACTTGTTTAAGTTTAGCAACGAAAAATAGTCCAAGGCACCAAAATTGGAAGTTGAAATTTAACATTTCGTAACGCAATGTAGTTGGGATCGCTAAGGACGATAATGCTTGGGCCAGAACCTTGCCATAATGATAGAGGTTTTGCAGCTCGACAAGTAAAGCACCGTGAGTTTTTTGCTACCCGTTGTAGATCAGGCCATTTGAATTATATCAAATCAAGTTTCGACTACACCTTACTATCCGATGTGTAATAATGAATCCTTATTTCGTCGAGGGTCGCAACCCGTCTTTGTAATTTAACCCGATATACCCAGGCAGCGTTTAAAGAGTCCAACTGCCTTAGCCATATCATGCATCTTAAATTGTGAGCAACCAAATCAAAATGAATATAGCTGGGATTGATAAGGTTGAGAATGTATGGACCAGAACCATGGAAGAGTTATTGCAGCCCGACAAATAATGCGACGCGAGGTTTTTGCCTTCTCGAAATAACCGTTATGAATTACGTTTATCGGGCGAACTTTGTCCTACAGATTTATCGCGCAAACTTTACTGTTTCAGCTGTACCATAGTCTCAGAAGTGTACTAGTACATACATCGAGGATCTCAACTGTCTTTGTAAATTAATGCGGTATAGCCAGGATACGTTTGATGAATCCAACTATCTTAGCTTTCTAACGCATCTTAAATCAAGTACAATCAAATCAACCTGCTTCTTTCGACACTTTATCCTTCGCGGTAGCTAGCAACCATGCTAAGACTTATATAGGCCATTTTTGAAATAATGGGTGGACTATTGCAATATTTAAATTTCCTTTTGGTTAAACTGCAAAGATTTTATTTAATGAAATGTAGTTCAGAAAAGAACTTCGTTTAAATTACCTTAAGAATTGCCATCGATATCCCACTGAACTCTTCGAACGCCACTTCCAAGTAAAATTAAACAAAACTCGGGAAATCATATTATCAAAAAAAGCACATACTAGGTTCAATTCCTTAATTGGGGACTATGCCTTCCGCTTGTTACATCTACAATCTCACATGCATCCGACGCATGGAGGATTTTATTCTTTCCACAGAATTGAAGTCACATTATGAGGACTTACACGATAATCTTTATATTACTATCATTCAATATGCTCGACTTTTCTTATAAGTTCCTTAATTTCGACTTGAGTTGAAAAAAGTGCTTTGAATTCCAGAGAGCTCCAGGCTCTGAGCCTTTGAATTTTATATACTTACTGCAGTTCATTAGCGTAATATCATCTCTCAAAAACACTTCACAAGAGTTGACAAATAACTCCAAAGAGTTTTACAGAATACTCGCTAATGCTACGAGTTTGTGCGATCAAAAAGTTTACTTCTTAGAAGATTGTCGAAGTCCATGGAGGCCACCTAATTCGTTTGGAGTCGCAACTTTTATATGCGATGCCTTAGCCTTAAGCCGTAGATTTTTATCATTCGTTAGCAGTGTCACTTGCTTGACCCTAGCCAAAAGTTGTAGGCAGCAGTTCACAATGCTGTCATCTGGACAATCAACTGGTATTAGATGTTTCGCCTCCTGCTGGCATGATTGGGCCTGTATATTCATGTTCTTGTCGAACATGCTGTTCAATAGCCTAATGGCACGTCTTGCTCGCATTGCCACATGTGTCATCTTTTTGGTCTTCAGCTTGTCCAGTTCCTTGATAACAATATACGGCAAATAGAGAATGTTGGCCGAAGCTCCACACAATTTCATGCTGGGTATCTTTTCCACGAAGCAAAGATTTGAAATTAATGTGTTTGTATCCAGCACAATGAACATATGATCTTCTACCAACGTTGTTAGTGGCACCTTTTTACACTTTATCGAGATTGGGCGATTTGTATGTAGGCTGATAAATTTTCTCACGAGGGATTTTTTTAATATTCTTTTGCACAATTTTCTTTCTGGACGCTTTTGACGAACCTTGTCTGCGGTTTTCCTTTCCGATTTACTTTTACCTTTTTTAAGAATGCGTCTAAAATGCTCAAGTCTTTGACGATCCATACTTAAATTTTTAGTTATAACTTCAATCAAGGTTTTTGAATGTGTGTATTTATAATGTCGATTTTTACTAGAATTTTGGATGTTTAATCAAGAGAATCAAAAATAAAAGTGACTCAATAATTTTGAAGTATAACTAAAGAGCTACTTATTTTTTAAATTTTCGTATGATGGAGATTGTTACTCCGACGGATTTTACTTTTATAATAATAACGATAAATTTAATTTAGCCAACAAATATGTAGATCAAATGTTTAGGGACCAAAGCCGTTTATAAGAAAAAAATAAATGGTGTTGGTGTCTTTAATTAATGGAGATTTTGCTAGGTAAACAGCGTCTATTAATGTGCTAGCTATGCCAGTGCTAGCCAAACGCACCAATGCTTTAGAGGCAAGTAAGATATCATTACACTACCGGACCCACATATATAATATTATAATAAAATGTGCAAAACCAATGCAAATCCTACGATTTATAGACAACAACAATTATTATGATTTTCCAGAAGTGGACCAACTTTCTTTGGAATTCAATGCAGCATTAGTTCCAGCAATAGCAATTGAGCAATTTATCACTTTGTCAATAGTTTAAGTTGATAGTAATAGTAAGAACGAAAGTCTTGCAAGATTATGGGTTCTCTGTGATATATATTCGTGAAACATCATACAGCAATTCGTGAGTTTTTCTTCTTCTTTCTTAAAACTCTATCTACTATCGATTTCGATGACTATGTCGTCTAACTTACCTCAGGCGATAACAAATAAGAGCACATTACACCAAACCCAACGCTATACAACTATCAGCTAGGGCGCAACAAATCTTTCTTTATCTCTTAAATCCGAGTCCAGTCATCCCATTGCACAGTCACAACTAATGGTTGCGCTTATCTGCGTCTCAAGCTGTACGGCCTACTGTGCTAATCAATTATCGCTGCGCTTGTCGTTTCTACGTAGATCACAAATAGGTCTTGGGTCATATATGAAGCCGAGTGTTACTTGGTGATAAGCCAGCTGTACTGACTGACTGCTCCGCTTAGCCTAGTCTTATTTAGCTGCCAACGCTTTGCGCGATTAGACGTATTCCGTAAGATGTTGCGTTTGTGGTGCACGCTACTGCTGCTGGTCGCACTGGTCAGTGCCGAGGTGATTAACATTCATGTGTGCCCGGATACCGTGGACAACTGCAGCATTGATGAGGTGCGTGTAGAGCCTTGCCCGCAGGCAAAAGATCGAGCAGCCTGCCATGTGCGTCGTCGCAGACCGAGCACAATGAGCTTTGACTTTACGCCCAACTTTGATGCGGATACGTTGGAGACATCGTTGGGCTGGGCCAAGAGCGAGACCGAGGAGTTACCACTGATAAGCATGGAGCGTGATGCCTGCAAGGCAACCAGCTGTCCGGCTAAGAAAGGTGTAAAACAAACCTATTCCGTCGTAGTACCCATTGAAGCCAAGTTTCCGCTGAGTCCATATACTATACGCTGGTCACTCAAGGATCCGGTAAGCGGCAAGCGCTGTTGCTTTACCATGGATATCAAGGTGGTGCGTTAGTTTAAGTCGAATTTCTATAATAAAATTTAAATTTTGTGTCAAGCAAAGCATTGTTTTTCGTGTGGTATTTGCTTAAGTATAATTAGCTGTGGAGTCCATTATTCGCGACTATTTTGCGGTTGATGATACCACTGGGGCACCGGGGGTTGGTAACCTGTGCAGTGCGCGTCAATTTAACGCTACTCTGATTGGTCACCCTAAGGCGCAAAACTTTGATTGAACTTTTGGGTGCCATAAAAACCGCCTGGCCTTAAATTCCAGAAGCAGCAACAGTAACCCTCACCAAAAAAAAAATCCAAATTTTTAGAGACTTCTTTGTTTCTGCTACTTATCAACGTCGTCAAACAATTAAAAATTGAGCACTTAAGTTGTGGTCATAAAATCAGTGATTGTTGTTTTTTATTTCTGTTGGGCTATATTTGTGCTCTATATAGAAGAGAAGTGTACATTGAATCTGACAATGAGTTTGTAACAGCTTTGGTGACATCTGCTTTGTCGCATAGTGACGTCACTGATCAGTACCTTGTGCAATTTTGAACAGACTTTTCTATTGATAATTCTATATGGTGATCTACATCATCTGGGAGATGAAATATGGTTTTTCAGTGCAATTTTTTTTTCAGACTAGGGGCTTCACCTCCTGCTCGCTGCGCACGCCACGATCGCTCTTTCCACCTACCCCCTATATCCATATATTCCACTTTTTACTATTTTTGTCAATTTGTTCTCCCTTGAATTCTAACTTTAATCATTGATTTTTTTTTTAAATTGTTCACGCCAGCATTTTCCCTTAAATTTTCTTTTTTTTCAATTGACGTTTTCTATAGATTCTTAATTTTTCGCTATTTTACCTATTCGCGAATGCACACTTTGCGTTTCTCTTCAGAAATATTCAACTTTTTTCTAATCATTATATTTCAAGTATATCTTATACATAAAATGTAACCAACGTCAAAAACCTTTATTATATAATAAAGAAAATATAATTCATAATATAAAGATTCTCAAAGCAATAACATGAATTGATTTTTCAGTACTTGTTCCGAGTTGCCGCCTTCAATGCGCCATTATTTTATTTTATTTGTGTTACAATGTGATTAACAATTAAAGTTAAATTAAAAAAAACATGAACTGTCGCTTAGCCACCTAATCTCCCTGCAGCAAAAAACGCTTGATGCATTTAGGAAGTTGCATTCTGCGAATAGTATCAGGCTTATCGTTCTCCATAATCACCTTGCGACAGGCATCTTGTAGTGTCAATAGCTTATGCAGATGTATAATTTTCACTTCTTTTACTGTGCCATTGATAATCAGCTGTACATTTAAAGGTCCTTGATCCAGTGGCACATTCTTGCATGCTGCTCCGGTATCCACGCCGTTGATAATAAAGTGAAGCTCAGCCTTGGTGCGATCATTTTCATTGGGCACGTATACCATGCCCACACGGGTACCCTCTTCGATTACTGGTACGTAAGCATTTTTACTCTTCTCATTATCCGGCAACAGTTTCTCAATTTGAGCGCCAAGCGATTCATTCGTGTATATGGTGGGATTTTCCAAAATGTTGCCATTCTCATTAAATTCAGCCAAACTTGACATCCTATAAAGGAATTCCTTTCCCACAAAGTTCACAGTAGCCACCCGATTAACGGCATCCATGACTTGTTGAGGTGTCGCAAGTGTTACACCCATATGAATACCCTCACTCCAGTTTTGAAATTGATTTCTGAATTCGGTTTTCTGAATTTCAATTAAGAAAATTTCTCCCATAGCCAATGGACAATTTGAGAATACAATTCCCCTGCTGAAGACACACCTACGAGCAGCCACAGTTGAATCATCGCTTAGGCTGATATTGATGCAATGTCCGTCATCGAATTGAAGTAGACGCTGTATATCACGTGCTGGATTATTTGATGGGTTAGGCCTCGACACACCTGCTGTATTGCTAACGCCAGAATTTTTCTCCATTTTGCAATTTTATTTTTTTTTATTTTTAGAAATACCTTATAGCTGACTTTTGCAGTCGAAATAAAAATGATGCTGACATCAAATACAAAGTAAAATTCTAGAATACAATTCGAAGCTTGACAACTTTTTCAAAGAGTCTTGGAATTAGTTGTTTCTGGAAATTGTTCAGTAAATTCTCTTAATTAATCCCCTTTTTTTATGTTATGAAATATGTGATTCCTATAAATTGTTTTTAACTTTATTTTCAATAAGTTTATACTTTGCGGTAAGCCCCTTTTCATATGCATATCAGCGTACAGCGCAGCAGTTGTTCTACTTATGTATGTGCATAAAGTCAACGTAAGAAACATTAACTTCAAGAGAAAACTAATAAATACCTCAATCTCAATTCCGAGATAAACTATCGGAATGATTGTCGTATAGTAAATATCGGCCTTGGGTAGCGTACTCGCCTCTGAAACCAAAGGTCGGTGGTTCGATGCCACACAACTGGATTGGTTATTTTGCATAACACCGGAACGAATTTGCTTAAATAGATTGCGATTAACTAAAGACACCGCCGTTATAATTCGGCTTTAAATTTTAGCACCCTGGTTCGAACCTTTTAATAGAAATATATGCATGCTTCGCTTTTGGTGCGAAGACAGCATAGCTAAGGGGCATAATTTTCTGTCTTTTCATTGAAAAATATATTTTTAAGAAAGTTACGATATCTTAAGTCCGTCTATTTCAGAAGCATATAATTATCTAGGGAAGCATAATTCCATATGAACGCTAAAATCGGACATTTGACTGTACTTCTAAGTATGTTTCATTGGCTGACCTGGTTATACTTTCATAAAAATATTAAATAATATTGGAGCAACATTACATGTGCAGAGTATAGTCTTTATGTCATCGGAAACAAAAAAAGTCAGGGCAAGTTTAGCCATCCCTGAAACCTTGCTACTTTAAGGAATTCGTACAGATAGACAGTTGGCAAAGGAGGCTCTGGTCATACACAGCACACCTTTTAAACCCATGGGAGAATTTTGACTTCGCCTGCATCATGATTCTCCGGCTTGTCATACCTAATCTGGAAGGTTGTTTAATTCGTTTCCGTAAATATGAAAATGATTTGGAATCCATAAACTGAAGGTTTTTTACCCTTCCAGATTTTTTGACTTAGTTTTAGTTATCTAAAAACTGGAGAAACCTGTTCTGTTCTGTTTTCATTCTAATAAATTATATCGATATAATTGCCGCACTTAAAGATTATAGATTAACCAGTTTACAATGTTCCGCCTAATGCGTTTTGTTTCATTGTTTTCAATGCAATTTGTGGATCAATAAATACAATGTAGATATAGTACGATATATTCAAAATTTATATTAACTCAAAAAAACAAACAGAAAAAACGAATAACTTAGGAAGTCAATCTCCTTGCAGTAAAAAGTGCTTGATGCATCTGGGTAGTAGCATTTTACTGATGGAACCAGGCTCATAGTTCTCCTTAATAACCTCGCGACATGCATCCTGTAAAGTCAATGGAGCGTAAAGATAAATTATTTGAGCTTCTATTGTATTGCCATAGACGTCTAGCACTACATATAAAGGCCCAGCATCCAGGGGCACGTTCTTGCATGCTGCACCGATGTCCACGCCGTTGATAATAAAGTGAAGCTCCGCCTTGCTGGGATTATTTTCAGTCGGCACGTATACCATGCCCACACGGGAACCATATTCAATTACAGGCACGTGAGCATTTTTACTCTTCATTCTATCCGGGAATAATTTCTTAAGTTGTACACCATGCGATGCCTGCATATATACGGGATTGCCAAAAATGTCTCGACTATTTGTATTATTTTTCTCAAGCTTTTCTACCGCGTAGACGAAACTTTTCCCACGATTACTCAACTCGGGTATGGAACAACTTGGAATTCCACCGAAATCTGCAGAAATTTCGTCAGGCGAACTAAATGTCAAGCCCATACGTATACCACAATTCCAGCGTGTACTTGGAAATTGATTTATTTCAACTAAGAAAATTTCTCCGATGGCCAAGGGACGTTTGGAAAAAACAACACCATCTGAGTAACTACGGAGACGTTTTGCCACAGTCGAGTTACTATTTAGTTGTATATTAGAGCCATGCATGCCATGGAATTGAAGTAGACGTCGTGATGGCTTGCTTGCTGTAGGCTTCACCAATGCAGCTGCACCAGAATTGTCAGCCATTTTTTAAATATTTCAGAAAATTATTTTTTTTTAAATTAAATATGGTGCTGACTGTTTGCAGCTTGATTTGATACTGAAGTAAAATACAATCTGAAATACTGTGTTCAAAATTTGAAGTTTGACAAGTTTTTCCAGTTGTCTTTATATAAGTTTTTTTCAATGAATTTTTTTACTTAAGATTGTAATATATTACGTTAAAAATTATGTGATTATTGTAAAAGGTTTGTAAGTTTACTTTCAACTAGGTAAAACTTTGATTATCTGATCGTATAAGCGTATTTCCATTCCTGGATCGCTTCATCGTTGCGAACCATTTGAAAAAACTAAGTATTTTGCCGCTGGTGTATGGATATGTTCTATTATTAACTTTCTTGGTGTAAAATATCGCTGGTCTTTTGTTGTCATTCAAAATATTATTTTATTTTAGCTGTAAAATGATATATTACAATAATTATTATAACTACAATGAAAATATTAACTAAATGATTATTATATATTTCATTTTAGAGATTTTTATGGAATTTTATGGAATTTTGTGGTATATTTTTGTGTGTAGGAAACCATTGTTTTTAGGTAAATATTTTCAGCTGACGGAGATATTTGGCTACTATGTTTTAAGAATACCACGAACTTGTACCATTTTCAACTCACTTTCATACATTTCCTAACCTAGATCTTACACCTATCTTCAAAGCCCATTGTTCCTCACTGATCGACGAGACGCATTAAAACATACGATTTTCCATGATTTTAATAACGTTCTCGATACAATCCAATTCGCAGTGAATTTGAACTTCGTTGTTCCAAACTCACCCAGCGTCAGCTATTTTTCGATTATTTTTTATACTCATTGTTTTACAGCCGTCTTGATTTTTATTTATTTTTGTTTACTTAATATTGGTGGAAAATTCAAATAGCAATAATTTTTGGGAAATCACTTTTTCTTTTCGCTTTTGTTTACCTAAACGAAAAAAAAGTGCTCAATGTGCGCGCATTTTCACAAAGTGCTCGGAGGTTGTGAGGAAAAAAGGCCGTTAAGAAAAAAAAAACAAAAACTCTATTTTCAGCGTAATTTAAATTCGAGTGGAGCGGAGTTACTTTGTCACTGACGACTGGCGCGGCATAGTTGATAAGCCCCGAACTGACCCCACAACAACCGCAGCCACTTGAGTAAATAAAAAAGAAATAATGACAAAAAGAATTATGGAACACGGTTTTCTTTTTATTTAGATTTTTCTTCGTATTTTTTTATTGCCGCTCGTTTGTGATTGCTTTGAAATTGTCTCAAGTTACGGCAAGTTTGCAGTAGGAAGGATTACTGAAGCACACCAACTTCATTGATGTCCGTGCCGCCATACTTGTAGCCCAGCACATAGGGCGTCTTTGTTAGCTGCGATAAGATCTTACATTTGACCTCCTCAAAGCAACCGCTGGCATTCACGTAGAGCACCTCACGCCGACGATTTAGATAGACATTCAGCGCAAACTCGCTCTTGCGGAACTGCTGCATCTGGCGATCCAGATAGTTGAGCGTGGATTGCGGCTGTGGTGCATAGGGTTTGGCAAGTAGACGCATGCGAGCGGTCTGCTCATCGAGCTGCAGAAAGATAAGGCGATTCGGTGGCACTGTAAATTCCTCAAAAAGCTCACGCGCCTCGCAGCTGTTATTCGGATAATTTAGCAAGATCCAGCCTTGTTTTAGCACATCAGATTGCAGTAGACGATTTTGTATGATATTACCAATGGACTGTGAGCGTGCATAGACGCAGTCCTGCTCTACAGCACGCTGCAGTTGCCGTGCATTTGCATCCTGTTTGTGTCCATTGATATGATGATAGGCCAAGACATCGGCATCGATAACAATCAGGTTCCAGAGTCTGCCCAGCACATGCGCCATTGAATGACGTCCTGAGCCGGGGCGCCCGTGTATCACAATGCGATGATAGAAACATTTGGGTAGCTCATAATAGTCAGCAGGTATGCCCCGATGAAATGAGTTCAGTGAGCTGCAATAGATGCGATGAGCAATACGCTTAACATTCTGTCCAAGCCAGAGTCGTATATCCGAAACTGACTGTAAGCTAATCTCGGCGAGCAGTGCGCTAATAATTTCCATCAGTTTATGTTGTTCTATGTAGTACATAAAACCGGCACCGAATTTTATGAGTTCCGCTGCATCGAATTTCGTTTGATACGACATGGTAAATAATTATCGAGAATACGAATAGATTGAATAGATATTGTTTTCTATGAATTGACAAGAAATTTTTTTTTTTTAAATTTCTTTATAGACTGTGTCAACAGTTTGAAAGCTTAGTATGAGTGACTAGATGGGAGTCCTACGTTGAATGGATTGAACTCTGTGAGCACGTGGATATGTAGAAGCCGGTTAAAGTATTACCCTGTGAGAACCAAGCATGGCCTATAGCAGTATTAACTACATTATCGATTTGGTTGCATTTTGAAAAATATTGACTATACTAACTAGAAAACTGTTAATTTATAAGGTGAACACTTCGAGCAGCTAGATTGAAGTACTAACAACATTAGCTCAGTCAAGGTAGGAAATGACCTTTCGGAATTCAGGCAAATCTTCCCTCTAACGTGCAACCTCTACAATTTTATAATGAAACGGATACTGCTGAAGACTGGTGGACTGTACTAGCAGTCTACAAAAGTGTCCAGCTTATCCATGTAATGAAGATATTGATATTATCGGGCGTTTTTTTCCGGGGTGTCAGCGAAAGTGATCCTACAAACAAGCATGTCTGACGCCTAGACTTCCAAGTTGTAGTGGTGGGTTATACTTTTGAAATTGTCAAGAAATTCACGTACCTTGGCCGAGAGCACCTATAACTATACCAACCAGCATATTAAACAAAGAATTACACTTGCCAATTGGTTGTATTATTATTACTCCTCTACAAGACGCTCATCCTGCCCGTGCTCTCATACAACGTAGAAGCGTAGGTTGTGTCGTAGACGAATACAGCTGCGTTTCTTTCGGATTCGAGACTACTGTCACAACCGAACGAATATGAGCTCTACAACGTCATAGATGTTGTCCAACGTCATCTCTGCATTGGCTCGGCCATGTAGTACGTATGAACGAACAAACTCCAGCGAATGAGGGTTTTGATTTGAGAGCCGACGAAGTAAGACGACGAGGACGATCAAAGCTTAGATGGAAAGATCAAGTGAATGAGACCTATCTTGCCTTGGAGTGACTAACTGAAAAAGGTGCGCCTGGCGAGGGCTTTTGAAGTCGATTGGAAGCCGATGACGGGTTGCAAGGTCTAAAGTCCAACTAAAGTAAAGCAGTTCTATTTCTGTTTATTTAAAACACATAAAGTCAAGGCCGTGTTCTTGTAAAAGGAAGTAAGGCTCTGGTTTAATAATTCAATTTGAGTGAGATCTGTTGAGAAAAATGTTTAGCTCAAGATGCCTAAATGACGATACACATAGAATGATAAGAAATTCATTTGGCAAGAAAACGCAGCACATTCCGTAAGATCAAAAGTACTAGATAGCTGAATACGATCAGCACATGAAACTATCAGCCAATAACGTGATTTAAAGTATCCATAGACGTTAGTTACGCAAAAGCATGAGAATATCTGGTATTATCAGACCATAACTATTTAACGAAACCAAAACCGATCAGGAAGAGTATGTTGATGCAGAAAGTTATGCATAAAGAATGAGTATATCTTGTATTATGCGAAATACGATCTGAAAGAAGATGTTCACGCAGAATGTTGGATCGTCGGACTGGCAGCATTGACAGGTGCACACATATTTCTGAAGCTAAGAAAAAATAAATACTAGATCGTTTGTATTAGAAATAACAGAATTTCCATATAATAGCTCAAAGCAGGTTTCCTTCTTACAAGTATTTGTCAATAACTAACTTTTATGAAGAACTTTTCCCCCACACTATGCATTCTCATTACTGGAAACCCTTTTGTCGCAATTACTTTTCTGCTTATTTGGCCATATTTGCATTGTTGGATTTTTTGGCTGCCGCCACATTTATTGCACATATTAATTACTTCCTTTACAATATTAGAAAATGGCGCGCACTTCCGGCAGTGTGCTGCCAACATTAAAGAACTAACTCTCTTTCGGTTATAATGGCTGGCTAATGTCTTGCATGCCCACTAAATTGGCTTCATATGCGAGTTGGAATTGGTGTGCCCAACGCTGTGTGTGAGTGACAATATTTTGCTGCGAATTATGACAGCTCTTTTGTCTGCGAGCGGGCACATTAACAATTTAAAAAGTTATTTGGCCAGAGCCAAGTAACATCTTGGTATCTCTGTACTCCATGTTCGTTTGTCGCCATGTCTTTAAGGCGCTACTAACGGCCTGCAAAGTGTTGCCAAATGGCTGTCATACTTTATATTGTCTTATGAGCTTGCTTCAGGCCATGGCCAAAGCAGCTAAGCAAAAATGCAAGCATGCTTACAGGCGGATGCAGAGAGTGAGACGACGCTTGGTGTGCTCAAAGTGTATGCATATGACGTCAGAGCGCATACTCCAAGTGTGGGTGCTTGAGAGGGTAATAAAAACTTGCATTATATGAAAAATTGTTTCCTGTTGCCTTACACTTTGTTGCTGTTTTTCTTGTACTTATGCTCTACAATGTGATAAGTATTTCTTAAAATTTTGTCAAAGGCTTTGTAACGTGGAAGCAAGCAATACTTAAATACTACAAATCTACGAGTTAGTTTTAAGGAATTCTTAATTGATACTAATATGTTAGATAATATTTTCCATGTTTACATTCTTCATGTGAACTATTTATAGGATTTAAGACTGTTTAGGGACTTCACTGCTTATAAGTTCCTAGACAGAAGATAAATGTTATATAAATTGATGAGAAAAGTGCACGGTTCTAAATCCATGTTTGTCGTTAGATTAATGAGTGAACATCTTTTTATATATCTTAACGTTTTTGCTTAGAAGATCTGTAGCAAGGGTTTCTTTTTTCAAAGATCTACAAATCTGTAGAACGTATCAGAATAACTAGTTTATAGAAGGTTGCTTGGAAAAATTTTTAAAAGGGTCTACGTAAGGCGCATTTTTGAAAGAATCAAAAAGGAAAAGTAAATGAAATAAATCGTCGCTCTATTTGAGTTCTAACTACAAATCCGTAGACTGAAGCATAGCTGCAATAGAAAATGGTGAGAAATGTGTCAGGTTCTAAATCCATGATTTTCAATAGATAAATGAGCGAAAAACTTTGTTGTTACATTGTTGATACAGATTTTTTTCTGAGAGACCTAAAAATCCGCAGAATGCATCAGAATGTATAATTTATTAAAGTTTGCTTCAAATAATTGTTATAATGATCTTCCATACATATGGCGTGTTTTTAAAAGGTGTAGACCGCCGTGTGGGTACACAAAATAAAACGTAGCTCTATATATAGTTCTTAATCTTCAATCTAGTTACTTTATTTTACTTGTCTTTAGTTGACCAGCCCGCTATCCACTTATAGCCGACGTCACTAGCTCTCACCAGGCGTTATTGCTTGCTGCACCACTTGGTGACCTATCCACGAAGATAGCTCGTCCTCTACTTGGTGTGTCCATCTAAGCTGTGAACCTTTCCCTCGTCTTTTTTTCTTGGCTTTCATGTCGTAAACCTTCTTAGTTGGTAGGATGTGCCGTAGGAGTGAAGACCAAAGACTTTGCGAAGAATTTCTTTAAACCTTTCTCTAATCTTTAATCTAGCTCCTCCTAGTTTTTCGCGTAAGATTGCTTGCACTATTCTGTATCTTAATAATTATCCATCCTAAACGATAAATAATTTATGGAACCTTGCCATCTTATCCATTGCATATACAGCAGTTTCTTCAACTAATTTTTTTTCATCAACCATCAGTTTTATTTTTGTCAATCATTTTTATTCCACTGTTCTTCTAGTTTTTAAAAATCCATCATAAATGGTAATAGAATTTATAAGACCTTACCTTTATTTCCATTTCATATTGAAGTAATTTTCTTTTTGTCCTCCTTCACCTGAACACAAGCATCTTGACAATAATATTATTCCCAAAATCGATCTATAATCAGATCATCTTTTCCTCTTTTATCTATGATAACTTAAGATCGTATACTATTGTATTTCTGGTTAGACGTTCTTAACTGTCCTGCCCTGAACACATCTTTCTAGTTATTCAATAAGTGAGGAGCCACTCCAGCTTCAAGGTTATGACCGTCGAAGAGCATCAAAGTTTCGTTGGCCTCCATGTAACCTTTCTGCTGCTATTTTTTTGTGCTTTTCCACAATACAAATCTTATGCTGCATAAAAGCTTTCCATTGGTAAGCTATGATCCTGTAGATGTCCATCTTGTCTCGACCATATTGTTATGTCAAATATGCTGTTAATATTTTCCACATACTAATAACATGCATACCGCATGCGAGGCATTTGCTTTTGGCTTACAGCGCTCATCCATGTGTCCAGTGTTTGGGGCAGCTGTGGCTGTTGCGCCCGGAATTGCTTTAAGTGCAACAAATGGGACAACAATAATAATGACAACGTCGTCGTGAAATACAAGAACTGGTTCATGCGTTTTAATTATATTAATATGCAGCAACGCGAAATCAAAATGTGACTGCTCTGCAACTTGCCACAAAGCGCAACTTTTTAATTAAAGTCGTGTTGAAGGAGACTGAGACCGAAAATTCTCAGAGATATGCTAAATTACATTTTATCATGATGATGTGGGTGAGCTTTTTGGATAAAGTGTCGTTGGTTGTGTCGGGCGGTCGGACGTTTTGGTCAACGAGACATTGCCTTAGTCAACGTATCCTTTTTTAATCACCAAAAATATGGCACAAGAGTCGCCTTCATTTGGATGTCGTTGGCAACGTTCCCTCCCAACGCGTTGTTGCATATACATATGAATCGTAGTGGGAGTGACGCAGATTGTACCCCGCTGTTGTTGTTGTTACTTCTTATCAAAAGAAACTCAAAAAATGTTTTTGCGGTCTGAAACTGGAATCTGGATGTGTATGCTGCAGCTGTAGCTGCGCGCTGATGAATGCATGACATAAAGGCCAACAGACGCGCTGATTGAGCGCGAATGGGAAACGAGCACACACGCAAATGTTCAAAGGCAGACAAACTCGTACGAACTGACACACACTCACACACCAATACACACACTGTTGCACTTCCCACACAAGCATACACTTGAAGAAATAATCCACTTGGAAGTTGGCGTCACATTGACATCGGTAAGTTTCAGGCATACAAATTACTGAAAAAGAAATGTCAATTCCGTATTTCATTGACTTTAACCCTACTTTGGAGTAATATTAGGAGCAGTAAAATGTGTAGTCAGAAGAGCGCAAATGAGCGCAAGAGCGATGATATAGCAAATGTCTGTGAGAGAGCTTCCACGTAGCACCGTAGACTACGATCATCCTGATGTCCGAGGCGGTGTTTGTCGCCTCTGTCACCCCTCACATGTATCCTGATCGTCCTAAGCTTGTCGCAGAAGCACAGGTTATGTCGCACACGGATTGAGGCGCTTTCTGGGTGTGATTGGATAAGATATTATTGTTAGTTTTGGTTCGATAATAGTGTTTTTTAAATGCTCCCATTGAGCAGCTGTGCAGCAGAGACTTTGCTCGACCGAAAAAAGTAACACTCTATCCGTACTTTATAGTACATCGCAAAACCACGGATTCCGGCACTTTTGGGGTGTTAGAGAGTAAAATACTTGGGGAAAACTGTTAGGATCACGACTGGGGATGACTCTCACACTCGGAAGATGCATATCAGGTCTACAACAACGGAGATGTCCTACAGTGGCCACGGCCAAAAGCAACACTCTACAAGATGCTTATCCTGCTCGTGCTTTAGTATGTCCCAGAAGCATAGGTAATGTCGCAGAGGGTTTCCGGTACTTCTGGGATGTTAGAGAGAAAAATACTTCGGAAAATTCTTAGTCCCACGACTGGGGATAACTACAACACTCGGAAGGCGCATGTGCTCTATGAGTTCTACAACAATGTAGATGTCATCCAATTGTGTTACAACAGTCAACGTGTGTTAGGCAGTCGAACTGAATCAACTCCAGAATTCTAATAATGTGGCATGTGACATTTCTTTGTGTCGTCCCCCTAGGTTTTGAACGAAGTGTATCTATCACCTTTTCTGTTTTATGGGTAACAACGCTCGGTTGAGAACTTAGCTCCACATCGAGCACATATGACTCCACCCTCGATTTGGGTGTCAACCAACAGACACCACTATACACTCTCTAGGCGGTTGAGCTCAATGAGCAAGCTTGGACCATGCTCAACTCGTAGTACCGAATGGAAGGACTCGGTGTTCCTTCTCTTTTAGTACCGACTGACTTGGACTTAAGGGACACACGTGGGCAGGTAACAGAGCTGACCAAGAATTTGATAAAAAGTCAGGGGTGCCTGCCGTAATTCGATAGCGGCTTGTGATTGCCACTTATAGCCAAAGTTAGTAGGGTTACCATCAAACTGTTACAAGCGAGCATCTTGAAAATTTGCAAAAATTTTGGGAAGCTCATAGGAATTTGACTGTTCAGCAGTAAGGGAAAAAATTCTCGGCACACCTTATGAGTATTTTTCTACGTTTTTTAGGGAGCCTCAAAACTTCGTTTTTTTCTAACTACTTCAGAGACATTCCCACACATTTTCTCCTGGTGCACTCGAAAGACATCTCGAGCTGCTCACACTTAAGTCCCGCCAGTTTACTGATAAACCAAAAGTAGAGGGCGGCAGTGCTTGGCACAAAAGCGGATTCATCGCCGTCGTCTTTTGCGTCTTCGACGTAGTCGTAGTGCAGCATGCAACCAAGTATCGCTTAGATTGCAAGTTGCGCCTATTGCGTCGCATAGAATCATTCAAGTTGCCACTTTCAAGTTTGCCGCTAGAAGTGGTGGCAACTTTGTGTCTATGCTATTTCGTAGGCTGCACGCATAAATGAAGATTTATCGCGTGATTTTTTGCACCACTTGCTTCAACTTTGAGTCAGAGCGCACTTTGCAAGTGTCGCCGCTAAGTCTTTGCCGCTTTGGGTTCGACTGATAGGCGGGAACGTACTTACTCTGATGGGTTTCGGCTGGGGTTTTGAGCTTTATCGGGAGTTCGGTACTTTGAAATAGTCTGCGAGTGTGTGTGTGCGTCTTATTTCACGAGATTTGTTTTTGTTGCAACTCGTTGACTTGGCGGTGGCTTATCAACGTGCACTTCCTTTTGGGTGCGCTGACTGGACGGAAGTGCCACGGTGTGTATACTGCACATACGGGACAGTTGTTGTACTTTGGCACATAAGTAAAAAAGAAAAAAAAAACACAAAACAAAACCGAAACGATAAAATTTTTACATTATAATACTGCTATCAGTTTCGGAATGGCATTTTACTAATCACTTGTTCAATATGCATATAAAAAAAAACATACAGGCAGGCTCCTGGGGGAAATTCCGTGCTGCGAAACTTGGGTAACAATTAAAAATCATTTATCATGGTGCAACAATTGTGAGTCAATTTTGTGGCAAACCAGTGTGAATACAGTTTTTTTTCCACCATGTTTGGTATTCTCGACAATACCTCAATAACAAACCACACATCAGCAAGCACAAGGACAATATCCACACCTAGATACCAGCAGCAGCAGCAGCAGCATCGTCATCATCATCAACACCCATGGAACTGACGACAACTTTGTCATGTGGCAACGAATTACCATTTCTGCCAATATTGTGTTTTCAATATTTTTTCGTTCAACATGTGCAGTTATTTTTCCAGACTTTTGCTGGAGCGCTACGTAGGTGGAGTTTTTTTTTTTGGTTTCATGTCATTGCTTGTTTTATTGTTTGGGCTAGCTTCAATTATGCAGCAATTGAAAAATTACTACGTGTTCAACTTTTTCGACTTTTTATTTTTTATACTCTTGAAAACAGTCGATTAGCTTTTCCGTAGTTTTGACTTGGAACAAAAGGGTTATATGATTTTTTGGTTTTTATGCTGCGGAAGCGCTTTAAAGTACGTCGAGTTGGAGTCGAATTGGGATCTTAAAAAATAAGTCGCAAACTTGAGTCTTCCAAGAAAGTGCTCAAAACATAGGACTCAAAGACAGAAAGGGAGGTCGTTCATCATAGCAAATCACGCCATATGAGAATGTCTCTAAGAACCTATTGGCAAGTGCGTGGCAATGTATGACCTTTCTCCCTTAGTCTGCTGGGCTTTGCTCCTTTTCTTCTTTTTGTAGGCTCGAGTTCGAATTCAAACAGCTGCTGCTTTCATAAGGTTACAGTCACGCGAGCATCTCCCGAATGATGATACTTACTATGCTGGAAGATCACCTGTTATGTTGCAAGAAAGTAGTTTCCATATGTGGATCAAATAGTTAAAGTTAAATGCTTTTCAGCGTCAATTTTCTGAACTAGAAGAATGAAATGGATAAATTCTGAATGTTTTCGAAAAAGCGTGCGTTAATGGATTGACATTAAACCCTTGTGTTGTGAACAACAATCTTAGTCTCGTCCAATTATTATATTCCCTAAAAACATCAAGAGAAACAGAAATCTGTAATCCGCAAAAACACACTTAGGGTAGTACCAACGGTAAATCCTTTTTTTGATAACATTTCCTCGATATCGGTGAAATGTTTTCTATTGTATTTGTTTACCACATCCAGAAGAGAGAGAAGTTATTTACCTTTAGACTCTATGATATCAAGTTATATTAAGAATATGACTTTAATTTCAATATTCTAATTGACCTCCACGCAAACACATATTTACGACAGCAATTTTAAAAACTATCCACGAAGAAATCTTTATCAACAGCCGTACATTTTTCAATATTTTGGTAGTGGTTTTAGTCAAGGTTCCTGGTAAATGCTGATCAGTCAGTATGTGTTACGTGATCATTTTGTTTAAGGGACCCGCTTCGAAACGGCTGTTTTAACATAAAAGCGGAAGGGATCCAATACCACAAGCAGTCTTCCAGCTGAAAGGATTCAACTTTTGCATCATGAATACCATTCGACTTAGTTAAGCTGGTCCTACATAATGATAGATGGAAACGTAACCTCTTTAACCTGATGGTTCCTACCGCTAGTACGCGGTCATGAGACAACAATTGGCAACCCAGAGGGCGCCACTTTTAACTAGAGAATCATTTCGATTCAAGGATATGAATTATCGCTGCAGAGCGCTCGCCGCTTAAGCTGCTTTGATGCCACCTTATGTTTTCATTTCCACTTAAGAACGATCGACTTTCCTCAGGGTGTTTAAAATTTCTCGCCTAAATTACATCTTCAATTTTTAGTTTCTTTTATTATTTTCATTTTTTTTTTCGTTGTTGACTGCAATTTGTTGTCGTTGTGGTGTTCTACTAAAGAATTTTTGCATAAAAACATGACAACAGGTTTCAAATTTGTCACCACAACCAAACAAGCTGAGCGTAGTAGCAGTAGTAGCTGGAGTCCGTCAGCCTGTGACATGGACTTCAATGTGGTACTATGTAGTACCGTGACAAACACCAAATGAAGCACAAATTTAATTACGCAATTTTATTGGATTAACAAAGTGCGGCTTGGTATGGTTCATTCCGTGTGGAGTCAGAGTAGATTGGCAAAAGGACATTGCTGGCAACACATAAAAACAAATTTAAATATGCCACACATGTGCGAGAGAGGTCCTGCACGGCACTCACACACACCCACACACAGTGACACGTCTAGTCGCGTAGGTGAGCCGTAAATTTAAGCGCCATTGTTGACTCCGTTGTTGACGCCAATGTTGTTTGGGTCTGGCACTGGGTTTTGGGGCACCAATGGTTGAATCTCTACGCTGCTGCTGCTGCTGCTGCTGCTGTTATCTTCCTTTTTGGCCTTTCACTTATGCAAACGAAACATTTGAAAAATATGCTGGCAGTATAAACAAAACGGCAACAAAATGCAGCTGATGCCCAAAAACATCCTGATAGTCGCACTGCTAGAGTTTGTCGCCTCACTGACATTTTAATGAGCATGCAACGTGCAACCGAGCAACGTGCAATAGAGCCAACGTGCAACAGAGTAACATGCAATTTGTGTAGGATTTCCCCCCAAACAAGATCTGCCAGAGCAGCAAATCCTTGTTAAATTCATTAGTAAAATGTTGCACCTCAGCCAAACAAGCCTATAGCCCATAAGCTCTACTCCAAACGCCAAACGAAATTAAAATCCTCATACTAACGTTTCAAGGCACTGGCGGAGATAACTTTCGGCAAAAGGGGGTCGGAAATTAATTTATCTTTGTCTTATTTTTTTGGTAATAAAAAGTGAGGAAGTTTGGTGAAGCCGTTGGCTGACTTTCTTGGTTTGCACTATCCCAAACCGTATCATTCTTTTTCGAAATAGATGTTATAGTTGCTTTGAGGCTAGAGATATGCCAAGTATTTGCATATTAAATCTGAAATAAAACTGCAAATGAATTGAACTTCAATTGCAGTTCAATGAAGTCGATATTATATATAACTCTGTAAAATTTTTGAATTTCTAATTCCCTGTTGTCCCAGGCGAGATATCGAGATTATTCTGCCTTCGAGATTTCTGAATAAATTGTTTTGAGCATTCTTAGAAAGGCGCTGAAATTACATTACCGATCAATTGTGATCCTACCATCGAAGCGCTAGTGTCTAAAGTCAGACTTCATTCTAAACTTTGTATAGAAAAAGATACGTCTGAGCGTATACCTTTCCATTAAAAGCCCATGAAGCTGCTGTCATAAATACCTAAACAACATATGAAACTTTTTCGAATTTTGTATACCCTGCGTCAGGACCCTTCGTTTAAATTTATCATATAATACTTTCTTCGAGGAATCTGAATTAAATATTTCGAGCATTTTTAGAATGACGCTGAAACCAGATTAAAAATCGTTTGTCGTCCTACCATAGAAGAGCTAGTGTCGGAAGGTATGTGAAATCAAAGTGCTTCCATACTTCAGTATCAGTTCCATTTTTTATTGAAAATGGGTCGGCTAATCTTCCCAAGAATTTACTGAATTGAGTATAATAAATTAACCATTTTACACAATATCTCAAAACCACAAATTAGCTTAATATTGAAGATAATCTCCGATCGATACAATCGAAGGTCTGTTGTGAATTTCTGAAGCTTTAAGAGCTTGTCCCAAAGTAAATACATTTTTCTAATGAAAGCTTGACTTTTCTCTCTTTAAGCTCCAACCTATAAATATATCGAATTAATTTTAGCCTGTTCCCCACTTCTATGCCACTGTCATGGAAACATTGCCTCCCCCTAAAACCGTCTGCCATGTAGCATGCCACGGCAGCACACGAAACGTAACGAAACGTTACGACATGACATGATACCGATACTAAACTGACACTTTGACATGGACTTAACCCTAAAAACGCTTTGCTGGCTTTATTGGTGTCGGTTGCCGCCGTGTTTGCCATCGTGTTGACTCTACGGCCGTACTCTGTGCACGTTGCTGGGAGTTGGAAAAAGTCAGAGCCATGTGTTGCGGCGGCCATCATGCGTGCCCCCAGCCTATGCCTGTTTTGTGGCAGTGGCAGCAGCTGCCGTTGTTACTCCTGCGAAGGTATCCACTTGATTTTTGCACTAATTTACGTGGATTAAACGCTTGCCATGGTTCGGTCGTGTCAGGTTGTACTTGGCTCCCCTCCACATGTGGACATGACTCTCTCTCCATCTCTCTCCATCTCTCGGGTGTGTGTATATTTTGACCTGGTATTATGTTTAAATACCTTTTAATTGACAATTTGTGTTTGGCATTTGCCGCTTGATGTTATTTATTTTTATACGTTGTTTCAGAAGTTTTTGGGGAAAAGGGGAACGAGATGGAATTTGTTGTTTTATGGAGGGTTAATTATTTACATAATATATTAGAAACACATACATACTATGTATGTAATATAATAAACACAATTTAGTGGCTCACGTTTAAAATAAATTAACTGCAATTAGATGGTTTGTAGTTCGATTGATTCATTTTGTTTGAATAGCCTGTTGAATAAGTTGTGGTAATTGTTAGTATTTGTTTAAATAGTTGTTGAAAGGACTTTGATAGAGAGAACTGTGACACTGAGTAAGGAGCAGTGTCATTAGTGGTGGGTCTAGGAAGTGAAGAGGGCTACTTAGCTTTGAATCCAATTAATAATAATAATACTTACAAGTGATAAACCAGGGCGATTGAAATTCCTGCGTCGTTATAGAAAGTAAGTGTAAATCCATAAGAATAAGTTCATTTGTCAAGGCTCCCAAAGGTTTTCATGTAATAAAATGCAGGTATTTCGGAAATAGCCGGAAAAATAAAAGAACAAACCGACTTACGGTTCGTTTGTCCCAACTTGCTTTTCTGGTCGGGATACAAACTCAGATGAGCTCGGGATGTTAAATCTTTATTCTGTGCGTATTTTTGATGTAACGATAAGATGTAGTTCAGAGACTTAGTAAGAAACAAAGACATGAGTAGAGGGTCTAGAAATTAAATACAGCATTAGATCTACTAAGCGCTTAATCCGAATTCGTAGCTGTAGTATTGTTATTGCGTATTACAAGTGACAGTACAAGGCGATATTCCTGTGTCCAGTTAAGGTCTGGCAAGTATAAGTAAAAATCCTAAAGAATGTCTTCCGAAAGATTTTATTAAAAGAAAATGTAAATATTTCTGTAATAACCCATTAAATGAAAGAATAACAATATTTAAGGTTCGCTTGTTCCAACTTGCTATTCTGGTCGGGATACACACTTGGATAAGCTCAATACAGCAAGCGCGATAAGGAAGTTCTGCACGGAGCTGAATAATGTGCGTATATTTGATGTATAACGATAAGATAAAGTTCCGGAATTTGATGTCAGCCATCTGATGTCTGATGTCGAGTCAGCCATCTTTTAATCATTTCACAGGTCTGGAGTAAAAACCCCACTTGCAAGTGGCAGTACATCTTTAAATAATGATATTCTATCGCTACCTTATTCTTGTAAAGCAATTTGTTAGATCCTCCACTGGATTTTAAATGCTCACGCTCCACTTAGCCTATAGTACAAAGTTCTCCAGTATAACACTATTCTAAAGCCTATCTAGACTTATCGTGCTATGGCGTAATACCCCTAGGGTATCATAAATTGTCCAGCGAGCACTGACTAACTTAGGTTCCTGAGAATATTGAATGGTGATCGGGAACGAGAACATCCTGACAGATCTCAAAAACAAGTGCGTTTGCGAAATAATTGCGGCTAAAAAACTGCACCTGGAAAAGACTGTGTCACAGCCGAATCCAAATAAGACTAATAGGTAACTTAGACTAAGTCCTAAATAATTATTGTTAGACTTTTATGAAAAATTTAATAAGAAAAAAATCTTGTCTTGTGACTGTATAATGGGTAATTGGTAAGTTGGACTTACTAATAAAGTTAATTAAAATTGTTCTTCGAATAAGAAAAATTTATAGGACGTACCTTACATTCAAAGAAATGGACTTAACTGGGTATTATATAACAGTAATATATTTTCAGCCAAAACGATATTTCTTATTTACAATGAATTATGACGTTAAAAAGCTTGATTTTAAGACTTCAAGTGATGAAGAAGATGTGATAGGTAAGAGATGAAAGGCTAAAGATGATGATTTGAAAGTGCAGAGGTGGAGATGAAAATTATATAGTGAGGACAGCGAATCGGTGAAGAATTTGTGGATTATATGTAATGTCGAGAGTTAAAGGTAAGCTGGTTGTAGTCAAACGCTTTAAAAGATAGATTTTCCTGAAGAAGGGTGATGAGGTAAGATCAAAATCAAGCCACTGAAAGAATATTTCTAATGTGGTTACAAAAAAATTGTACATTTGAAGCACTTAACTTCATCATTCCCGATAATATGAACAACGCGGCTAAGGGACATATAAGCTTAAGCGAAAAAAGAAGATCTAGTTGAATATGCAATAAATAAGAGCACACCAAGTGATGAATGACGTCACAGCACAAGAGAGAGGAGACTTGGCAATAGAAAAGCTATCTGAAGTTTTTTTCCAATTCTTGAATTATGAGCTATATTTAAAGTACTACTATTCTGGCTGTAGATTAACCAAAAAGATTATGGTGGAAAATGACTATAAATTGGTGCATTTAGAAGAATTTAAAGAATTCCCCTTCTTTTTGGTTAAACAATAATGTTCTCCTTTTAAAGAGTATTTACAGTACCCTTAATCCGCTTGCATTACTCTTTTTTTTAGAAATTTTGATCAACTGCTTGCTTTTCTAATGCTCGGATAAAAAAAAATGTTGTCTATTCCTTGTTTCAGAGTTTAAAAAACTGGGTAAAGATGATAGATTAAATCATGAGCGCTTATGTAGGGTAAAATATCGCTATAAAGTCAACAAAAGTTTTTTATATTTGTAATTTTATTACGTCAAGCTTGTACATTATTTGGGCAGCTTCAAGGGTACTTTTAGTTTTAAATTTTTACCGTAGTATAATATGTTCTACATAAACCTTACCGCAAATTCTCTCAATGAAACTCTGTAGAAATCAATACAATTCGTTACCATTTCGCGCTCTTTAGGTAATTTGTATGCCAGTTAAGCTCAAAACTTTTAATTTGCGCTAACAATCGTATCGAAGCCAACTGTCCTAACGTTTACAACTTAAGCCAGGTCAACCTCAACAAGCTGCAAAGTCAGAGCCCAATCCACAGATACACCCACTCGCTCGATAAGTCCTCCTGGCTTCCGAAGTAGCCATTAAAAAAGACGAAAAACTAGGCAAAAAGTGCTTAAATCAGCGCCGTTTTTTTTTCTGTTCATTTTAGCCAACACTTGCAAAGTTTGGCTTGGGCTTAAATCCGGTGGGAGGTTGTTGAGGGATACGTTGAGCCGCTTAAGTCGTCGCACGGAACTAGGGACTGCCAAAAGTCGTCGCTCGTCTTTGTCTAATTGAACCCAACAGATATTTTCAATTAGCAGCAAAACATTTGTGTGCTAAAAAACTTTTATTTTATTTAATGATTTCTTTTTTTTTTAAGTCGCTTTTTTTGCAGCATTTTTTGTGTTTTCGTTTTGGATTTCCTATATTTTTTTTTGTCGTCTTCAGTTGCCACCTTAGGCGAAATTCCTGTGGGGCAAACACGTTGAGCGGTGTCTGGACACTGGCGGCCAATAAAAAAGGCACCTTAGTGCTGAAAGTTTGTGCGGCAGCAGCGAAACTTTTTAATACCATTAAAAAAATACACAAAAGTGCAAAAGACGCGAAAGTTTTCGAGCTAGACCAAGGAAAAAAAAAGGTAGCAAGAAAAAATTAGTAAGTACTCTAGTCGACAGTGCTGATCGAAAGTTTTCGTACACTTGAGTAATGGTTGCCAAATGTGAGTGGAATGCTGTAAAACTTTTACACGGAAACTAATGATATGTCTTAAAATTTCAAGCTATTCTTTTTGGGAGAGATTCTTAATAGCTTGCTTAAGTCTAAGGTGTTTAAATCTAAGGTTTTAAACAGTTTAAGCAAACTGCTTTTTAAGCTGAGAATATAACATAAGTATTTTAATCCTGAGATTTCAAGATTTTCTATGTCTGATAGTTTCTTAGAAGACTCCTTAAATATAACATTTTTAAACAGCTCAACTAAACCATTTCTTAAGTTCAGAGTACAAGTGTTTTAGGAACTTTGCAAAATATCCTAAAGAAGTAGTCTGCGAGGTAATAAACATAACGAGAATTTGTGTTGATTTACATAATGCTATATTATATATATTTATCTTTTTGCACACAATATTATCCTTACATATAAAATATAAGAATTATTTCATGACCATGAATAGAATAGACGCTAGCATTAGTTCAGAAGTTTCAGCTTAGAAGGGAATAGAGTTTGCAAGATAATGAGGATGCAAAAAGCATGCGATATTTTGATTGGCTTGAGAGTCAAATATCTTGAAGAATTTTCAGTATATTTAAAAAAAAAAAATTTTTGATAAGATCATATTCTTACAATTTGTTTGAGCTATTTTCCAAAACCACATCGACCAAATGAACCCCTTTATTGCAAATACAAAATTATTTATCTTCATCTTTTTGGTCATAGCGTTATCCTTGCATATAAGATTTAAAAATTGTTTCATGAATCTTGATAAGATTCCACTTAAGGATATAATTGAAGAGAACTTCCGCCGCGTTAGATAATTCAATTTCTATTGATTTCATGGCAACACACTTATTCCTAATAGAGTTGCGTTTACATAAAAACTGAAACTATGGTGAAGACAGCACAAAGCTCACATCCAAAAGATAGTAAGTCACACTGATCAACAAAAGTAATTTTTCAATATTTCACATGTATCAAAATTTATAAGAATATTTCTGAAATTACTAATTATTCATAAACAGAATAAAATAGGCTAGCATTTTTTCATGGCATTTGCCTCTTATTTGAATATGTTTCCCAAGGGAAAATTTTATTGTCCATTTTTGATTTAAATTTAGTTCAGTTTATTTGAATTTTTAAAATATTTTATCGCAGTTGCACGTATGTATCATTTAAGACAACTTAACTTTAATCTTTTGGCTAGCACTGTCATAGCTAGCAAATAAATATCGCCATGTTCCGCCTTTGGCGCAATGACCATAATCAAAAAATATAAATTTATTAATTTTTTTAGCCTTAAGCCCACAACTAACTCCCAACTATTTAAAAGTATCCACAAACATTTCGTACTCAGTGTTGTATTTTTTTCAATTATTTTCCATCTCAAAGTTTTCATCTTTTTTTTGCGACAAAATTTAAACGCACATAAATCAATTACTACTACTTGTATATTCGTGCCGCTTTATGTTGTGCGTAAATTTAATTGATAAAAGTGTTGGAAAACATGCCACAAAATGTTGCTGCCAAAATGCAAATGCATTTGCTGTGCGTGCCGCCGGAGTCGAATGCCTAGTGTGCACAAAAATGGCTACAAAATGTGTCCAAAATCTACAACTTGAGATAAGCCTTGGAGTTCAAACAAACTAATTCAAAGTGTGTGCCGATGCAACTGTAGAGTGGAGACAGTGTTGCATACACTGCGGCTGCATGCAACACAAATCAGCGCGTAATGTTGCAGTACAGTGGCGTGGTTGTTGGGGATTAGCCGTAGGGATGTTGGCAGAAAAAGACTAGGAATTTGTGTATTTGGAAGAACTTGAAGTTTGTCATTTATTTATTGGTAAAACGATTAGTTCGCATTGGCGGAGTTTGAGCTGTACCCGCAGACCATTTACTTTACTCTTATTTTAGAGAGCAGAAAGCCAAACATTGTTATGCTTTGTAGTAGGCTATTCGTCAACTGCTTGCTCTGCTTGCCATGCGATATAAAAATAATTATTTCACCTCGCAACTTTTAATGTCGATGTTTGGCAAGCAACAGATTGCACTGCTTGACAGCTTGTATTTTTTTGTTTAATTCTATATTAAGTCATCTGGACCCGCTTGCATTTTAATTTTCTGTACAAATATTGCTCGACTGCTTGCTCTGCTTATCCTGCGTTGGATTTTTTTTTCATTTCGTAGTTTTAAATTTCTTCTTTTCTACTGCTTGACAGCCTGCATTCTTTTGTTTAATTCTGTATTAAATCACCTGGACACGCTTGCATTTTAATTTTCTGTACAAATATTGCTCGACTGCTTGCTCTGCTTATCCTGCGTTTGAACTTTTTTTGTTTCATCTCGTAGTTTTAAATTTCTTCTTTTCTACGGTGAGAGCAGACTGTCACAACTGTACCGTGCAGTTTCTAAAACTGCTTGTACTGCTTGCCAGTATGCTAATTTTTTATTTCATCTAAGTTTAGTCTTCTAGGTACCATGATTTGTCAACTGCTTGCTCTGCTTGTGGTCCGATATTAAAGTTTTTTGCTTCTCCCATTGTTTCTAATTGTGTCATTCAAAATTAAGCCACTTGAGCACGCTTGCATTTTCCTTCTTGGCCCAACTTAGGCAATCATCTGAGAAAACTGCTTCTCCAAAAATGGATTATAACTCGCACCATTTATTATTCATAAAAACCATTTTCTAATCACAGAATACTTTGGAGAATGTCTTCCTACTTTCCCTATTTCTTGCTATTGCACGGAGATCGCTCATTGATTTTTTGGCTTCTGCCGCCACTGTCCTGCGCCAGCTCATTTTCGGCCTGGCTCTAGCTCTGTAGTCTTTAGGATTTCATTTCAGTACTGCATGGGGGATTTCTTCGGAATTTTTGCGTGGGGTGCGACCCAACTATCATATCAAGCCATAAAGAAATCCAACAGGCAACCGCGTAAAGCCGAAGTACAGATGATACGAATATTTTCTATAGTTTGATTTTCTGCTGCCCCACGTTAGGCGCCCCACGCTAGAAAAGCAACCCACTACGTCACTGCGCCATATTTGTATTTGTGCATTGTAGACAGCATAAGCTGCTAGTACTACGTTGACCATGGGGTCCTGCTAGGCATTTCAATAATTCTAATTAATTTATTAATGCTTATCATGCTCGATAAATTCGCCATATCACACAGACGGCGTAAGCACACACACTGTTGTAGTTGTATTGGCAGTGCGTGTGTATTACGGACAGTTTCAATCTGGTTTCTACTTGTGCTGAGGTCCAGCAAATCCTTTAACACATATGAGGATGGCAGCATAAAACCTTTACAGAAAAATCCACTTAAATGGCTGCCTAGATGCGCAACGGCCGATAAGGCTGAAGGCCCGTAAACTAGCTGCTGTTTGGTAGTGTGAGATACCACCCAGCCATATCCTCGAAGAAATCCAATTCGTACTCGTAAATAAGCACACAAAGTTGTGGCAAGGCGTTGATTTTAAAATGAGCCCAATTGATAAGCCTGCGAAAAATGCTGAGGTAGTCAAAAGGCAGGCAAAGGACTTAAAGGACTCGTAGCGCTTAGTTTTTCGTTTTGCTTGCTTCGTTTTGTGAGTTTTTATTGTCTTTAGGATAAAATGACTTTTGTTTCTTGTACGAACGAAAAGTGTTAAAATTTATTGACGCATTTAGATCAAAACTAAAAATTGTACAACATTAAGTTGGTAAAAATTTTGTGCTGAGCGCAGCAGAAAAGCTGCATGGGTGGTTGCTTCGGTGCGTCATAAAAAGCTACAGCGGGAGTGTAGCTAGTTATATGTGGGTTTTGTGCGGCAACGCCTCAAGTCCGGCGGGCAGATAAATCCCAGCGAAAGGCAAACAAAATGACGCAACATGGTTGCGGGTTGGCTGGCTGGCTGGCTGATACCTTTAATGCATTTTGCTCATATTGAAAAGCACTTAAAACTGCTTGTTGGTGCGGGGGTGTGCGCTTGGGGGGCCCAGTGCGTGCGGAACGTTTTGCAAAAATATGAAAATATTGTTTATATATAAAGGTTGCACAAGGGGCAGCTCATCCGCTTTGCATTGTCTGCCCCCGCCCGCTTGGCTGATGCTTATTTTATTATTATTTTACAGGGAATTATCTCATTTGAGTGGAGTTCCCGTCGTTGGCCTGGTAGTCTCGAGACTCTGGGACGCGGCTACACTGTGTAATGTGTGCGTAATAACATAATATCCTTAAGATATTTTAATATTGCTTTTGCTTGCTGCATATTGAACTGTGGCAAGCTACTGCCGCTGCTGCGTATCCGGGGTCTTCACTTTCCCGGCCGCATTTCAACATATTTGGCTTTGCTTTTGGCTTGCTTGTTTACTCTGTTGCTAGTATTCCGTTCTTTTTTTTATTTTTTTAGCGATACATAACGTACATTTTTTTTTATTTTAACAATACCTTTGTGCATCATAAAATAATTGCTGTAGGGCATATAATCTACTGGGTAGGGTGGGGATGGCTTGCAACTTTTGGGATAACAACAAAATGCCATCGAGTTTGGAGTCTTAAAAGGTTGCACGCTCTCATCGCAGCTGTGCGTTTTAGGACACTTGGGAGAGCAGTTTTTGAAGGAGCTGTTATGTGGGAAACCTGTTTGAAGGAGCTGCGGTTGTGCGTAGGTGCTGTAGGTAGAGAGGAGGGTGTTGTAGAACAATAATCCACGCAGTGTATGAATGGTTCTGATCGCCTATTTAAAAAATCTTAACTCACTTTTTTTGTCTTAAGAATTTTTGTAATAAAACAACTTAATCTAAAATTAATCGTAATTTATTTCAAAAAATTTAATACATTAAAAATGGATTGGTGCATGCGCTTTGAAGATCAGCGATGGTACAAAAGATAAGTCAACAATAGAACTTATCCATACACCAGTGGCAGTGAAAGTAAACTTACAAACCTTTTACAATAATCACATAATTTTTAACATGATATATTACAATCTCTTAGTAAAAAAATTCGTTGAAAAAAACTTGTATAAAGACAACTTGAAAAACTTGTCAAACTTCAAATTTTGAGCACAGTATTTCAGATTGTATTTTACTTCAGTATCAAATCAAGCTGCAAACAGTCAGCACCATATTTAATTTAAAAAAAAAAAATAATTTTCTGAAATATTTAAAAAATGGCCGGCAATTCTGGTGCAGCTGCATTGGTGAAGCCTACAGCAAGCAAGCCATCACGACGTCTACTTCAATTCCATGGCATGCATGGCTCTAATATACAACTAAATAGTAACTCGACTGTGGCAAAGCGTCTCCGTAGTTACTCAGATGGTGTTGTTTTTTCCAAACGTCCCTTGGCCATCGGAGAAATTTTCTTAGTTGAAATAAATCAATTTCCAAGTACACGCTGGAATTGTGGTATACGTATGGGCTTGACATTTAGTTCGCCTGACGAAATTTCTGCAGATTTCGGTGGAATTCCAAGTTGTTCCATACCCGAGTTGAGTAATCGTGAGAAAAGTTTTATCTATCCGCTAGTAAAGCTTCCGAAGAATAACAATGGTCGAAAAATCTTCGATAATCCCGATTTTTTGCGAGCATCGTCTGGTGTCCACTTGGAAAGATTGTTGCCAAGTAGTATGAAAAGTAAAAATGCTCACGTGCCAGTAATTGAATATGGTTCCCGTGTGGGCATAGTATACGTGCCGACTGAAAATAATCCCAGTAAGGCGGAGCTTCACTTTATTATCAACGGCGTGGACATCGGTGCAGCATGCAAGAACGTGCCCCTGGATGCTGGGCCTTTATATGTAGTGCTAGACGTCTATGGCAATACAATAGAAGCTCAAATAATTCATCTTTACGCTCCAATAACTTTACAAGATGCCTGTCGCGAGGTTATTAAGGAGAACTATGAGCCTGGTTCCATCAGTAAAATGCTACTACCCAGATGCATCAAGCACTTTTTACTGCAGGAAGATTGACTTCCTAAGCTATAGTTCGCGTTTTTTCTGTTTTTAAATTTGAGTTAATAAAAATTTTGAATATATCGTACTATACCTCGTATATTGCATTATTTGACATTACAGTTCATTGATCCACAAAGCGCATTGGACACAAATCGGAACATTGTAACCTGGTGAATCCATAATCTTAAGATGCAAAAATTATATATTGATATAATTTATTAGAATGAAAACAGCAGAAGCAACTACAAGAAGCTTGGGTTTCTCTGGCTTTTTACAATCATAAAAATCTTCAGATTTTAGATAACTAAAACTAAGTTAAAAAATCTGGAAGAATAAACCTTTAGTTTATGGATTCCAAATCATTTTCATATTTACGGAAACGAAAACAACCTTTCAGATTAGGTATGACAAGCCGGAGAATCATGATGCAGGCGAAGTCAAAATTCTCCCATGGGTTTAAAAGGGGTGCTGTGTATGACCAGAGCCTTCTTTGCCAACTGTCTATCTGTACGAATTCCTTAAAGTAGCAAGGTTTCAGGGATGGCTAAACTTGCCCTAACTTTTTTTGTTTCCGATGACACAAGACATATAACGTTGCTCCAATAGTAAGGTATGAATTATTCGATAAGTATAGAATACCTTTTCATATTTTTATGAAAGTATAACCAGAAACATACAGTGGAATATCCGATTCTAGTGCTCATTTGGAACTATGCTTCCCTGGATCAATGTTATGCTTCTGAAATAGACGGGCTTAAGATATCGTAACTTTCTTAAAAATATATTTTTCAATCAAAAAAAGACAGAAAATTATTTCCCTTAACTATGCTGTCTTCGCACCAAAAGCGAAGCATGCATATATTTCTATTAAAAGGTGTTCCAACCAGGGAGCTAAAACTTAAAGCTGATTTATAACGGCGGTGTCTTTATTTAATCGAGATGTGTTTAAGCAAATATAGGCCTGGTGAATCGATCAACCGACATTCGGTTTTACCGGCGAGTACGCTACCCATGGTCGATATTTCCTATACCACAATCATTCCGATTGTTTATCTCGAATTTGAGAATTAGTTAGTTATTAGTTTTCTCTTGGAATTAATGTTTCTTACGTCGGATTAGCGCACATAAGAACAGCTGCTGCACTGCATCTAAACTTGTTCATTGATTTTGATATGCGAATGGATGCCTCTTGAAGTACGCTGATATCCATGTGAAAAGGGGTTTACCTCAAAAGCACAACCTTAGTGACAATAAAGTGAAAAACAATTTATAACAATCACATATTTCATAACATAAAAAATAAGGGGATTAATTAAGAGAATTTACTGAACAATTTTCAGAAACAACTAATTCAAAGACTCTTTGAAAAAGTTGTCAAGCTTCGAATTGTATTCTAGAATTTTACTTTGTATTTGATGTCAGCATCATTTTTATTTCGACTGCAAAAGTCAGCTATAAGGTATTTCTAAAAATAAAAAAAAAAAATAAAATTGCAAAATGGAGAAAAATTCTGGCGCTAGCAATACAGCAGGTGTGTCGAGGCCTAACCCATCAAATAATCCAGCACGTGATATACAGCGTCTACTTCAATTCGATGACGGACATTGCATCAATATCAGCCTAAGCGATGATTCAACTGTGGCTGCTCGTAGGTGTATCTTCAGCAGGGGAATTGTATTCTCAAATTGTCCATTGGCTATGGGAGAAATTTTCTTAATTGAAATTCAGAAAACCGAATTCAGAAATCAATTTCAAAACTGGAGTGAGGGTATTCATATGGGTGTAACACTTGCGACACCTCAACAAGTCATGGATGCCGTCAATCGGGTGGCTACTGAGAACTTTGTGGGAAAGGAATTTCTTTATAGGATGTCAAGTTTGGCTGAATTTAATGAGAATGGCAACATTTTCGAAAATCCCACCATATACACGAATGAATCGCTTGGCGCTCAAATTGAGAAACTGTTGCCGGATAATGAGAAGAGTAAAAATGCTTACGTACCAGTAATCGAAGAGGGTACCCGTGTGGGCATGGTATACGTGCGCAATGAAAATGATCGCACCAAGGCTGAGCTTCACTTTATTATCAACGGCGTGGATACCGGAGCAGCATGCAAGAATGTGCCACTGGATCAAGGACCTTTAAATGTACAGCTGATTATCAATGGCACAGTAAAAGAAGTTAAAATTATACATCTGCATAAGCTATTGACACTACAAGATGCCTGTCGCAAGGTGATTATGGAGAACGATAAGCCTGATACTATTCGCAGAATGCAACTTCCTAAATGCATCAAGCGTTTTTTGCTGCAGGGAGATTAGGTGGCTAAGCGACAGTTCTTGTTTTTTTTTTAATTGATAATCACATTGTACCACAAAACACAAAGAAAATAAAATAATGGCGCATGGAAGACAACTTGGAGCATTTTTACTGTTTTAATTCATAAGCTTTATATTTGATTTCTGTTGTATGGGCTCAAAAAGACAGCTTTCAAATTATACAAGATCTTTAAGTTGTCTTAATATAATTTAACTTGGTTATGTTTTTGCCGAGCTTACCAGAGGATATCGTATAATAAGTGCTACAGGTACAAAGGAACTAAGTACTTTTATACGGACAAACGAAATGGTGAAAACAGCAGGAGAACAACTGCAAGAAATGCAGTTCTAACTAGTTTTCGTTCGTTTGGAGATCACTTCAATTGTAATGCTTTTAAAATTATTTATAATTCCGCGTCATTCCGCCTTCTCCTCTACAAAAACGAAGCATGTGCATATTGCTATTAATAGCTGTTCGAAGAGTATAGGCACCTAAATGGCGTTATCTCCAAGTACTCGAGTTCTCTCAAAGAGCATCTAGTGTTATGCGAATCGCCAGTTCTGT
Organism: Chymomyza procnemis; assembly: GCA_035046065.1. Classification (NCBI taxonomy): domain Eukaryota; kingdom Metazoa; phylum Arthropoda; class Insecta; order Diptera; family Drosophilidae; genus Chymomyza; species Chymomyza procnemis. The sequence goes on from JAWNOJ010000026.1 coordinate 6,876,546, forward strand.
TTCGGGGAATCGAAGCACACACCTTCAATATTAGAAGCGAAGCTACGCTACCTATGGCCGATGGTTGCCCAAAAAGTAATTGCAGATTTTTCATATAGTTGGCGTTGACAAATTTTTTCAACGGCTTGTGACTCTGTAATTGCATTCTTTCTTCTGTCAGTTATCAGCTGTTACTTCTAGCTTACTTTAGAAAAAAAGTGCGCGAAATTTTGTTTATATTTGTTTGTTTGGCGTCAATTTTAATTCTTATGGAGCCCACAAAGGAGCATTTTCGTCATATTTTACTTTATTATTTCCGTAAAGGAAAAAACGCGGAGCAGGTTGCTAAAAAGTAACGAGATGTGTATGGTGATAAAGCCTTAAAAGGAAGACAGTGTCAAAATTGGTTTCGCAAATTCCGTTCTGGAGATTTTTCACTTAAAGATGAGCCACGTTCAGGTTAGCCAAATGATGTTGATGATGACCAAATCAAAGCATTAATCGAATTGGATCGTCATGTAACTGAGCGTGAGATAGGAGAGAAGTTAAATATACCAAAATCAACCGTTCATGACATAAAAAGTCTTGGACTGGTGAAGAAGCTTGATATTTGGGTACCACATGTATTGAAAGAAATTCATTTAACAAACCGAATCAACGCTTGTGATATGCACCGTAAACGCAATGAATTCGATCCTTTTTTAAAAAGAAACATAACTGGAGATGAAAAATGGATTGTTTACAAGAACGTTAGTCGAAAACGATCATGGTCCAAGCATGGTGAACCAGCTCAAACCACTTCAAAGGCTGATATCCACTAAAAGAAGGTTATGCTGTCTGTTTGGTGGGATTGGAAGGTTGTGGTATATTTTGAGCTGCTTCCAAGGAACCAAACGATTAACTCGGATGTTTGCTGTCAACAATTGGACAAATTGAATACAGCCATCAAGGAGAAGCGACCAAAATTGGTCAATCGTAAAGGTCACTCGACAAAAACTGAGTGAGCTTGGCTGGGAACTTTTGATGCATCCACCATATAGCCCTGACCTTGCACCATCAGACTACCATTTATTTGGATCTTTGCAGAACTCCTTAAATGGTAAAACTTTCGGCAATGATGAGGCTATAAAATCGCACTTGGTTCAGCTTTTTGCAGATAAAGGCCAGAAGTTCTATGAGCGTGGAATACTAATAAATTTGCCAGGACGATGGCAAAGGTTATCGAACAAAATGGCAATTATATATTTGATTAAAGTTCATTCTAAGTTTTATTAAAATGCATTTACTTTCTTTTAAAAAATCCGCATTTACTTTTTGGGCAACCATGCTACTGCTGTTATGTAGCTGCCTGACTTATAAAAGATACTTTCTTTGCCAAACTATTTCCCTTCAATTCGCTGTGTTGTAGCTCAACTTGTTCTCATACCAAGTTTCCAAGTTTCTCCTTTAGTCACATAAACCCAGCAAGTCGTATTAACCACAAATACATTAATTCATGGTAATCTTCTCTACTGTCACTTTTTCAGGTCATTCGGGTTTAATTTCTAATGAATGGTAACAAGTTGAGTTGATGATATAGTACGAGTAATAAGTAGATTACCAGCGCATATTTACATCTTCAGCTGCGCACGCATATACGCCATTGGACCGCATAGGGATGGGGGATGGCACCATCTATTTGATTGTTTTTAATAAGTTGCCTGGCATATGGCCATATGGAGTAAGAATTTTATGTTTAGCCCATAAATAAAAACGCGCACTTCGCTCGGTGTATGAGCATTTGGCTATGGGGTTTGGGTTAAAGTGTCTGCGGTGACATTATTACGAACTTGAGATATAGGGAGATAAATAGAGAGAGAGAGGGAGAGCGAGAGCAACCGGAGTTATTGACAAGTTTATGTGCTTAATCCTTCCATAAAGCGAACCATTAAAATGCCAACAAAAGGTACTTTATATGAAAATTTCCAAAGTTGTTTGCTGTGTGGCACTTTTATCATCGTCAAGTTGTCGTTTCATATTTCAATAAGTAATATACGGCAATGAAATTTGAAGGCTCTCACACGGAGATGCTACGATGCTGTGTGTCAACTCTCTGTGTGTGTGTGAGTCTGCAAGACAATCGAGCATAATGGGCGTGTCGAATGGCACACGCCGCGTTATGCTAAACTAAGTGCCACACATAGACATTCACATATATCCATCCATACTTAGTCAAACTGGCAGCTGTAGCAGTCGGAAATTATAGAGCAGCGTTGTACGTCCCTTCGTCTGCCGGACCTCGTTGGCTCGTCGTTACATATTTGGTGTGCTCGGGCATTTTTATTACCGTTTGCGTGCGATTTCGTGCATAATATTGAAAATCCACGACGTATACATAGCCTGCCTTCCACCCTCCTCCTTCTATATACTACTTGACGTATATATAACCCTGTCGAGTTATAAATAATGAGCCAGTGAAGCTGCTATTTACAGCAAAACTCACGAATTTGTAATAAAAATGTTTTGCACTGGACGTCCCACGCTTCTCCAACAACGTGTGGCAAGTGAAGATGCTACCCAGCTACCCAGTCAGCCAGCCAGCCAGCCAGCCAGCCAACAACAACTGACAGACATCATATTCATTTTCATTGCTATATTTCGTTTTATTTTGGCAAATTTTGTTTACACAAAAAGCTTTGCCCAAAAAAAAAAAAGAATTTGCCATATGTAGTGTAAACTTGCCACATGTGGCAGCCTCCGCACGGTACTGCTGCTCCACGTCGAAGCTGAGCTTCAAAAGTCATCAGCCTTACTTTGTTGACGCCTGGTAACATGTGCTTGTGTTGGGCCGGGCCATATTTAAACGATTTCACATTTCTTAATGATTTTGACAGCTAAATGATCTTTCATTTGCTTTTAACCCTCAAGTAGAGAGCAGTTTGTTGTTCCACTTTTGGATGTAATTTTTACACAATTTGCGTCAAGTGGCAACCGGACGGCGGTATTTAGTTAGTGTCAGTCTTCGGTCTTCGGTCTTCGGTCTTTCAGTTTTTCCTGTCTGCGACTTAATGCCGATCCGCTGAGCGACAGGCAAATGCAAACACAGATGGTGTTTAAGACTTGCGCCCAAGTGTTGGGTAATTTGTTAGGCATCTTGGAGTTTGCTTAACAACATACTGCTTCCCGAAAACTCAACATTGGTTTTCGGCAACAATTGATACAATATGTTGAGTACACTTGCAGAAACTTTAGGGTAAGTTTGGAACTACGCTTATAAAAGTCAAAAATAAATTATGTTTTTGGAAAAAATGTTGAAAGATTTGAATCTAGCATGGTTTTATATTATACAGATAGATTATGTTTTAATGCATTTTTCTTGAATGTGAAATTAAAATAAAAACAATTAAAAAAAAACAAAATTTTAATCGTTAGATTTATTAAAAAAAAATAAATGTACAATTTTCCAATCTGTTCATAATCGTACTTAATTTTTCCCCTATGCAGATTCAGATTCTATGTTTATTTTCGATGTTTGTCTAAGATATCTGTATTAATATCTCATAAACGAGAACAGGGGCCTACAGCTTGTAGTCGGATCCCAATGTAGTTAAAAAATAATTATATATTAGACAAATAGTATTTAATTTTTGGTGAGCTAATGCTAGACAAGGGAGAAGTCACTCAAACATTATCAGACAAAAGAGAAGTTTGTTTTGCTGCAAATTATAGTATATTTTCTATAGAGCCATAAACGCTGCTTGTAGGAATTCTCGTCTTTATTATGTTATAAGAGAATTCAGTATTCGATATCGAAATGAGTAATTTATTTTGAACTTGGTCAAAACAGCTAATGAGTAACAAATTTATTTTGAGACAATAAGAATTTAATTAAATAAGATTTTATATTTTATTATAACAATATCTCTTCTTTTCCGACCTTATAGGTAAAACTTATTTATTGTAATACAAAAATTTAAAAAACCTCATTATAACGACATAAAATAGTCAAGTAAATGTTAAAGTAATGCATTCACCAGGAATGCACAGGTCCAATTTCTGTATGGCAGTTTTTGATACATCGAAATAGCTCCAATATTTAAATCAAAAAAAAAAAAAAATAATTGAATAAAAAAAAACTAAAAAATATAAATAAAGTCAAAAATACATTTTTATAAAAAGCAACAATTTTTTAAGGCCTATGCAAAAAAGAACATGGATTAAAGAATGTCTTTTTCCTTGGTGGCGCCATCTATTTTTAGGAAATGTGCACTCTCTACTGACCATAAGTCTAGCTACAAGGCGCAAATGAAGGCTTAACATAGAGCACAGTGGTCCAATTTTAGCTTTTGTAAAGAACTATCTACTGTGGGTCCCGGTATTGTACTGGTAGTGTACTAGCCTCTGAACCCGAAGCTCGGAGGCTCGATTCCATTCTAAAGCACTGATGCATTTGTCTAGCAGTGGCATAGTTAGCAAATAAATGAACGCTATTTACCACGAACAAACATTTTTAATTAAAGACACCGCCGTTTAGGTTCGACTAAAAGCAGTAGGTCCCTGTTCTCTTCGAACAGCTCTTAAGAGCTATATATCCATGGGCCTCTAAAGCGAAGATCTTATATAACTTACCAAAGTGATAATTTGCTAGTGAATAGCAATGCCAAAATTTATTTAAAGGTTTCTTAGTCAAGAAGACCTCTAAGTCGACGAAAAGTGAGGCCGCCTATTATCGGCCTTGAGCAGCCAAACGTTAGGATTATGTTAATTGCTTCCACGATTCCGATAAGTCTTCAATAAAAATATTGCATATAGACTGTCGGCTTCATATGGTTTGAATCCAAGAGTATTTGATGAATCTTTTAAGGAGACGCTGAAGAATGCAACACTAGAAATTGAAATAAACTATGTATAAAGTTCAAAAAAGCGAATACAGCTAAAATATAACAGAGAAGACACTAGAGCAGAACTTTAGTTGCTTCTGGCTTATTATATAGGCTGAAGGTCTCACTTCCGTAGGAAACTCCCGCAGTACCTTTGACGCGTCTTCCTACTGCGATGAATTCCTGAAGGTTACAGCTACATAAGTGCTTAATTTTTTTTTCTGCTGTAAGATTAGTTTTGAGAAAAATAAATTTCTAATTTCGATTCATCACAAACTCTCTAAGTTGTTTAGTTTTTTGCGCAGTGCAAGCATGCCACTTGAGTAAGGAGTCGGCTCTTCACCAAATCTTTGCTGCTCTAGTTACGTTCTCTTGCTGATTACTTAGGTTTCTTTGTTTTTCTGTAAATATATTGAATAATAAGTAATTGTGCCGGAATTAATTAGCTAGCAGTCGGTGCTTAGATACAAAATATCTAATATTATTCGTCAATATGCCTGTAGGACACGCGTTATAAGCAAATTTGGCAACTCGATTATTGCAGCTCGTCAAACCCGAATGAACGTACGGCGCTTTTAATTTTAATACTAATACATCATAATGGGTCGTATGTCAGCGGATTGTCGGAAAGGGTGGCTCATAACAATGGCCTAGAGTTAACCAACACCCTGTTGCAAGGTGCACACACACACACACGCACAGATCCAATTTGGTGTGGTATAAATCCTGCAAAGCACAAAAATACACGTACAAATTTCACAACAGTTGGTCGCACAGTCAATCAGTCAGTCTGAGAGTCACTCTGCCTGAAAAGGGGGGTGGCAGGGAGCGCTTTAAACTCTTGGACGCGACGCAGAGGGTTGCAACAAGGTGAAATCCGCTTAAGGTACGTACACATGTGCCATGCACCACCACCACCAGGACGACGACGACATGTGCGCGATTGGATTAAGTGACGATTCAAGGACAATCAATTGCACAGCAGTGCGTCGAGTTTTTAAATCGTCGTCAAATTGCCGAGTTCCTGAATTGTTCGAAAGCCAGCCAGCCGCCAAGCCACCTTCTGTGCAATTTGAACTTAGACCGCGTAACAGAAATCCATTAAGGTGACCAACGGAGCAGCCGATACTTTATTTGCAACATTAGACGCAATGAGGGATAAATAAGTGTATTTAGACATCTGCTAGTATTTCTTTATATATAGTTTGGTTTTTATGTCTCAACTAAGTCGCTGTGTGGCATTCATTCTAAAGTGTTGATTGAAATTGGCTGAAATCTGTTGCAAATGTGGCAGCAATTAATGTCCAAAAGCCATTTAGTTTGGAATGTGTGCAACCAAGTGCGATGCGAAATGAATTAGCCAAAAATGTAATTCATAGAAGTCATCAGTAAAGAGAGGAGACTTCAAAAGATTGTTCCAAGTTATATGCTAATGAATGAAATCAGGCAAATCAGGCACACAAATTGGCAATCAAGCGTGCCGGCATTCACTTGATCCTGCTAGCTGATTTGGCCCAAAAAGGATGCACGCCATGCGAGCCAGCTGCTTCTTTGGAGTTACACGCCCACGACGCTTCACGTGCAAAGTATGCTTGGAATTTCCAATCAATTTTAATTGGCACGACATCAATAAGCAGCGCACAGCTTCAGAGATCTGGTGGTGGCACGCGTGTGTCGCAAGTTAAGAAAATTCCAAAATATTTGTGCATAATTTTAATTAGAGCATTTTTCTATTTGTTGTGCAATTTATCTTCTTGCCGTATTTTGAATTTTACAATTTTTATTCTTAGCCGGGGGGAAATGCATGTGGGAAATTGTCAATGTTTGGTATGTTCGTTCAGATTCGTTGGATTGTTTCGGATGTGTCAAAGGCATGCCACTTTAACTGGCAATGAGTGTCAGTTCGTTGCAATAAATTATTTTAAATGAGCATATCGAAGATGTATTCGAGTGTATTGCGGGTGTCTTCCATGGTCTTAGATACTTGCTTAGGTACTGCGGATACACTAGCATGTGCCTACACTCTTCGCATGGCATTTGAAAGGCATTTTTACGAGCTCTCAAGGCATTGCCCTTTTGTGTATTTTGGGTTTTTCCCGCTGACTATATGTTTGTTCTTTGACCTTAACTATTTGAATTTATAGTCTGTCAAAGGGCGAAATTGTAAGTTTTTAGATAAATCAAGTTACGCGATAATCTGCACATTTATTAGGTATACCCACTGGAACACTTTGGTGATATTTCGGACGTATCGTGAGATAATCGTTTCGATATTCGATATTAATAAGTATCTATTTTCTATTCTCTGGTTAACACTTAGAAATCCGAATCGTGTAAAGTTATTAATATTTCAAGATTTTCTTTTTTGACAATTCTCATAAATAATAATAGCTGTGGTATTGTCATGTCAGGTAATTGAGCAAGCCAAGGGCTTTACTTAACTTGACAGTAAAATATACACGGAGGATAGCGCAGCAACCGGACTTAAAGCCAAAATAAAAAAAAAAAACAATTGGAACTAAGGTACAGCTGAGTAAAATTTGAAATTCGATGCAAGTTTCCTTCCTAACTTTTAGTTGATGCAGAATAGCTGGTACCTGACTATTTAACTTGACAAATTGTGAACTTTATCCAGAGATGTGGATTATTTTCAGGTTATAGAGGTCATACGTATTTCGCAAAGATGACTTGTATAAGAAATGCAATCTATAATCAATTTGAAATAAGGAAATTGTTAGGTCATACACAAAAAATGCCACAGCAGTTTACTATCGGGAGTCTTGAGTAGAGAACCCCTAAGAAAGACGAGGAGTGCTACAGAAGCTCTTGACTGGAACCCCCAAGGAAGCCGAAAAATGCGACAAAAATTTACTGGCGAGCTCCTGCCTGAAACCGCCACCGAAGCCAAAATGGGGGTCGACCTGTGCAAAAGATGTGGATGTCTTTACAAAAACTTTTGATAAATGCAAAAACTTAACTCATAGTCAACTATATCGAATCATGAAAATATAGGTGGTTAGGTCACTTTTTGCAAAAATAAGCTGCACAGGTTTTCCGATTAGCTCCAAGGACGTCTTGAGAAGACGATCGTTACAAAAATAAATAAAATGGGTGAATTTTGAAAATCCTGTAACTACAATAATTATGGAAAAAAAAAGAAAAAAGATCCTCCATTAGGTAGCGCAGATTTTTCAGAGTGATGAAATTCGATCCTTTACTTCACAAGCAAGCTGACTTCTAGTTGAAAATCATAATTGGACTTAAACAAAAGTCTACAATCCAGTTGTGTATTTCCCTTGAGCACCATCGAACAGAAAGTTATAGTTTGCACAACTTCGAATGATTATTAATGAAATTTTTAATCGAGAATCTATTTGAATTAACATCGTATCGCAGCTAAATTACGTAAAAAGTATGGCGTTGATCTTATTGACATTAAAAACTCGAAAAAATGCAAAAAAAAATAAAAATAATTCAGCTGACATGGGCTAGTAGGGATTAAGAAAATCAGTAGTTCCTGAATGTTGGTTCATTGTTTTCTATCGAATGAGTAAGTTGGATGACTAATACGCATTGTATAGGTGAAACCTCTTATTTGGCCGCTTTTACCCAATCTTAAACTTAACTAGTGTCAGGTGATTGGATGGCCTCTAACTTATTTAGGGTAGGTAAGGAGGAGATCAAACTAAAACCCCGTGGCCCATTGTGATGATTAATTGTGAGACAGTTGGAGTCATTAGAAAGATTTATCGTTGAAATAGTGGTGGTTGTGGATACTAGCGGAGGTCGTTCAATGGAGCCTTACGGGCAACCTGGTTTTTCTTGCACTTCTTGCCTTTCTTTAGAAGTACAGGCAGGATAATACCGAAACAGCATTCAAAATGTGTAAAAGTGGGTCAGCCTGCTATAGTGATCACCGGTAAACATCACCCGGTGATCGGTATCGATTTCTGCAAATCGGTAATATTTTTTCCAAATGAAGAACAACAAAGCATTACTTCGGTCTTCTGTCACATTTTCGCAAACGTATCACCACAAGCTATGCCCAACTGTCTTCATCTTTAATCATTTTTTGCCACTCTTTGAACTAGTTGCTTGATGGTTCTACAGCGATGCCTTCTGTTTTTTTCTCTCGCCAATTAGGCCAGGCTAATTGCTTTCAACCAAAACATTATCTATTACAAATTCGCCTACCCGCCTGCCTGCCTACTAAATGACCCATAAATTTCAAAAGTTAATGCGCAGTGACAATAACAGCAAAATCGACTAAAAAAATCCAAGAAAAAGAAGAAGAATAACGAAAGGACCAACACACCTAGAGTGGAGGGTCTATTGAGTGGGCACTTGTGAAAAGGACTCAAGGACTCGAGCGCAGCATTAACTAGTCAACTTGAACTAATTGAATTGAATGAGATTAAAGAATTTCACGCCAAAATGAAGACATTGCAGCAGCATATCAAAATCAGCGAGTACACTGGCGAGCACAACATACCGGCCGGAGTGTGGTATTTATGGAGCCAAGATTTACGAGCAGCACTTGGAACGCGAAATTGGAAATGAAATTGAGCCAGGCGTCTGGGCCACGTCAACTGGGTACTCGGCACAGGCAAATTGGCTTAATTTCTTTTTAATTTTCTTCCGCTATTTGGTTTTGTACAGTTAGAAGCTTTCGCCCACTGCAAAGAAATTCAATTTAAAAAAGTGGCCGTGCAGCTACGGCGTATATGAGGTGAAATGGTCACGACCGTGACCGCGACAGAACCTTGTTTCCATTTAATTTGCTAGTACAGCAGGGGGAGGAGGCCAAGCAGCGAGCTTTATACCTTTTGGCTGCCCTGTCCACTTGCTTGCCGTAGTCAAAGCCAATTTACGCACGAACATTTTCAATTTTCGAAGCAGCAACCGCAGAAACCCCCGACTACGCAACTACGGGGGTTTCCCCACACCGAGCGCTGCACTTTATAGAAATCCTGCGTTAAATTCACAGGCATTAAAGGACTTTTTCTTCGAGTTTTGCATTTTATTTTTATTTCTTTTGAAGTTTGCCTTTATTTGCTTTGGAATTTTTCTGCGTTTTTTTCCATTTTTTTTCTTTGCTTTTATTTTATTTTTATTTTTTTGTGCTTTCTGTTTTTGTTAATGTGTCACACGCACTTTATAAGCAATTGTTGTTGTTGCTGTTGCTGGGTGCTGCTCCAGCTCGTCAAGAAGCGTCTGGCAGAGAGTTAAGCGCATGATGATGTCCTAGAAGTTGGCGTTGGCGTTGACGCCCATGGCGCAATTATTATGATTATTAGGTACAGCTGCACTGGCGACTGCCACTTATAAACAAAATTGTAATTTACCTCAGCTCTGGTGCGAGGCTGCTGGCGATTTGCGTCACTTTCATCAGCCATCCAGCTTCCAGCGCCTGGTTTTTGCTTCATTAGGGTGGCGCCCAGTGCCGGAGCGCAGCGCCTCGGGGGTCACGCGTTCATAATCGCGTTGAATGACTTCATAATGAAAATATTAAAGGTGTTGTGTGTGTGTGTGTGTGTTTGTCGCTTAGCCAGGACTGCCCAGGATACATTACTTTGTCTGGCCTGCAGCAGTTTCGTTGAGGACTTTACTCAACACAAAAGGCGCAAAGTTTATGTTTATGTCAAAAGCTGAGCAGGCGGCAGCAGGGTGTAGTAAGCATTATAAGGACTGGGCGTAATTTAATAATAATGCGTGCTTTTTTTCATTAAACGTAAGTGCAGCCAGCAGGTTGGCTGAAATGAAGTGCCAATGGGCGGGACAAGGGCTAAGGGACAAGTGAAAACACAAAAGATATTTAGTGCCGTTGAGCAAAATTATATTTTTATTTATTTTTACAAAGCAGCAGCATCGTGCACCACTGTGCATCGTCAAACCCATCTTTTTTTTTTAAGAAAATTTCGTTAACCAAACTGCCTACGATTGTCTGCTCAAATAACTTTAGCAGAACTTTTCCGATTTAAAGCGAACACACACAGAGACAGGTTGGCAAATTAATTGGTCTGTACCATGCGATTGTATCTCATATGCAGACTATCTGTACTCATAAATCGTTTTTGCAATTGCCCATTACCAACTTTATTTTCAATGAGCCACGATAACGAAACACTTATGTCATTTGTGCTTTCAACAAAACTTCTGAAACAATTGGGGTTAAGAACATGCATACCTCGTATGAAGTTTTCCCTAATTGTCATGCTATCGACAGACAGTCTCTCTTATCAGCTGCAACAATAACAACAAACAATTTGGTCAAATTTATGCCACAAAATTGATCGCTGTAGCCCCTCAGGACAACATATATCGCCTAAGATACACTTACAAGTTCATACAGGAGCGCATGCAAAGGGAGTTCAAAGTGCGACTTAAGCTCAACATATAATAACTGAGAATTATTTGTATTTCGTATACCGCATCCGCTCCTGTATGCCATACACATGATGCTACGATAACCGCTGCTTGCATATTAAGTCAAAATTTTTGTTGTCCTTGTGCGCCTATTGCCTATTAAAATACCAACATTTGCAAGTTTATCTAGAGGCAGGACAAGGTTCTCTCTGGTCAACGCAAGTTTGAGATAATATATGTGATATTGACAGTGACTTGAGCTTGGTGGCTGGAGAAGGTAAGCACAAATCTAGATGTGCACATTAATGAAGGGTCCAGCTCGCCGGCCAGCCAGCCAACGGTAGTACAGTAGAGTCCATTAAAAAGGACTAAATGGCAATTAAACATTTGAGCCTGTGTCCGTCTAGTCCTGCCGACTAGCCAAATAAGTTCATGCTGAGAATTTTGTGTTGCAAAGCGTATGTAGGTAGGGGGATGGGCGAGTGCACAGCGCATGCAGCAATTAAGGCTCCCTTTTGCACAAGGACACTTGGCAATTAAACCAACAACCATTGGGCAATGGTCGAGCAGTTTTGCAAAAGTTGCCACTACAGTCAGTCCCTTAGCGACAATTTTTGGAGTCTCTCTCATCGTGTTCGACGGTACTGCTGCTGTTGACTGTTATCCTTTTTACCTATCTGTGTGATTTGCGCAAAAGTTAAATGAGTTTCTCCGTCCGGGTCAATTGTTGTATCTTAACAGCATTTAAATGAGCTGATATTTATACTTAGTTAGCAGCTTGATTGGTTGGTGAACGGACTGTGCCCAAGATTTGTAAGCTGCATATCAATAGAGGTATTCGCCGCTGGTAGTTCTTAAATGGTTCCAGCTATGGAAGTTCACTAAAGCTTTCTGATTCTTTAGCATTTTAAAGTTTGCGTTTTGTTCGCTATCGTAATATAGGCTAGTTTGGATTGTCTACTCCATACTCCATACTATGTATACTCTTAGCTCAGCTACTTCCTAAGCCCATATCCCCAATCCATATACCAAATTTTACCTTCATACTTATTCTAACCAAGCTCAACATTCAATATCATCTTCTGCTTTCCATTGTGAATGACCTCAGTAGTTCCTGAGTCGCCTTACTCCACGTCAATACCTTTGCAGGAAAACCAAAACTTTGTGCTAAAGCATCCGGTGGAACAACAAAAATCCGCACCTTAAAGCAGGCAACCTTCTCCTAGACGTGAAGACTACATATGCCCAATCGAAGTTATCGCCCAACTCCAACCCCTACCCCAAATTCTACAACTATATCAATCATTATTTTATCACAATGTTCACCTCTACTTTAGGGACTTCCCACAACTGCATCAGCAATCCAGCAATCCTGAAGTGTTTGCCGACTTAACCTTAACCCATGGCACCCTACTCGTACACCAAAACCAACTACTTTACCAACAGTAACAATCTCACAATGTTCACCTTTACTTCAGAGGCTTTCCAATCCTATACCTCCCTATTCAATACCCAATCACAAGTGCGTCAGCATACATACAGTCCAGAAGTTTTTGGTGGTAGTCTGCTCGTACACGAAACTAAACTACTTTGTTAATAGGAATCATGTCATTCAATTCTCACTTAACTCAGCGAAGTCTTTACCCGGTGTTACCCATTTTTACACCAAATCCTACCAATATGCGACGCGTAATCATGAATCGAAGCCACGATGCCACTCCAACTCCTACTACTCAACCAATGGTTATTGTCGCAATGTTGACATTGACCCTAACCTGTACCCAACATGAAATCACAACTGCATCGACATTCATACCGTCCAGAAGTCTTTTTGACGTCCTGTAATGACTGCGCCGCCCTATCATCATCACCGTATTGTACATCAAATCATACTACTTTTTTAACCGCAACTATGTCATTGAACTCTCTCTTAAATTAGCGAATTCTTTATCTACTCCCACACCAATATGCGACACGCATGCATTAATTAACTTTTGAATATCCGCCCTCGGCAATTTTAGCACCAAAATCTCACCTCTATCCCAACTAAATTCAGGGTACATCATAAACCATCATATTAGGCATATCTTTATCGCACCCAAACCAATACCTCTTCTCTATTTCAATCACAGTTGGTACACCATACTCATCACCTCTATCTCAGCAAATGTGAGCATGCAGTGTCCAAAGAAGAGACTATTGCTGGTACTGATGTGACGTGCAGACTGCGGCGTCTCCTCCTGAAGCTACGTTTAACTTCCATTGTTCAAGGAACTCCACATTCAAGAAACAAACAGTACGCAGTAAACTTGGTTTATTTTGAGTGGTAGCGTCATGACAATGATCAACTCAATACTTCAATCCTTTAGAAAAAAATCCAGACTTAAGTAACACATCAAATTTAGTTTAATTACGGCGTGTGGATGCAAACAATGTGGACAAAAAAAAAAAGTTATTAACTGTAGGACTACGTACGATTAAGATAAGATGATTGACGAAATATATATATTAACGGCTAATTTAGTAAGAATTAAGTTTGTACGTCCGATTCGGTGGTCTTGCTGACCACATCGTTGGGCTTTGCTTCACCGAAAAGATAGGCGGCCTGTTTGGTCTCAGCCAAAGCGTTAACAGGATCACAGACGGTGCGTGGCTTAAGTAACAACTTTGGACGAATTGTATCATCCGCAGTGGCAGTGCTGCAATTAGGAGACGTGCTATCCTCTTCATTGCGTGGTGTTATATCATTGGAATCATTGTATTTAGTATTTTGATGCACATTATTTGGATTATAGTGCCCACGCCGATCGCGATTACGATTTTGGAAAAAGTTTGCATAATTTCCATTATTATTGTAGGAATTACGCTGGCCACTTTCAAAATTACGTGGGTTCGTATAATTTGAATTCTTATTATAATTATTGTTGCTGCGTGGAGTCGAGTTTAGTGGGTGTTACATAAAAAAAAAGGGGCTGCAACTTACCGATTGTTGTACTGCGGATTGTAGTTACGTGAACGATTGTAGCCGCCTGAATCACGTTGATTATGGCTGCTACAGGCAGCATCATCGCTGTTGTTACGGCGACCCTGTTCACCACGACCTGCATAATAGTTACCATTGCCACGGCCACCACCACGATTGTAACTATGATAATTATGAGCATTGCCGCGCGCACGATCCATGGACAAGGTGCTGCGTGTAGGACTAGCATCCGAACTGCCTCTAGTGTTGCGTCTATCCTGTGACATGAATCTATTCGGCTGACGATAGTTACGTGAGAAGAAGTTTGTATTATTGCCCTGACGACGATGATCGGCAATATCGATGCGCAAGGGTGCTGAAAGATTATCCAACTGTATGCGTCCGTTCATGGACAGCGCACGCTTCAGTTGTGCCAAAGTCTCGAACTCCACATAGCCATAGCCCTTGAATTCGTCAGTCTCGTGATCCTTAATAAGACGCACATTCTTGACTTCAAAGTCCGAGAAAATCTTTATAACATCACCTTGTACCAGACCAGGCGGCATATTGCCTACATATGCAATAAATGGCGGATCGGTGGGCACCTGGCGTTCGCGTCCTTGTTCGCGATTAAAGCGCGGCGCATAATTGCGATTATCGCGCGGCGGCCCATTGTAGCGCTGCTCATCGCGATAGTCACGACTCTCGCGACTATCGCGTCCATCGTGACTGTTACGTCTTGAGCGATAATTGCGATATTGATAGTTATCATTACGTTCGCGCTCTAGCTCCTCACACGAAGTTTGATTATCTTCATCATGTTCAGCGTCAGTTAGTTCATGTTTGTGTTCCGCTGCAGCTGCATCCTCGGCATCATGGGACTGCTGTTCCATTATTTTTTTAATTTATTTTATTTTTTCTATTATACGCTGTTATTTAGTCTCTATGAGACGCCTAAATGAAATGTTTATATATTACGAGCTTGACGTACAGGCAGTTTTTCAAAGCTTACTGACTTACAGTACAAAAAACACAAAAAAATGGTCTACAATTTTGTGCTCAAACGTTGCAAGGTAAACCCATAAATGATTAATGTTGGCGCCTCATCAGTGTGGCAGACTCCAAGCTCCAACCCTTCGCCACGTAGACCCAAAGAATGGCACTCATATGTGGCAAAATGCTACTTGTTTGTGCTACGGATAATGAAAACAACAACTAAAAGTACAACTGTGAGTGAGTAGTGGCATGTCGACAACGTTGTTGCATGAGAGTACATGATAAAGTCAACATCAAATAGTGCAGTTGGGGAGGGGCTGAAGGCAACGCGAACTGCAACAACAATACGAAAAACAAGCGCGTTCTGTTTGCACAACGAACTCATGACTCATTTTTGTACATTTGTCAAAATTTTTGCCATACATCATTTTAAACATTGCAAGTGGCTGGAGTTGGAGCTGCTGGAACTGGTACTGCATTTGAGGGCCAACAACGTAGTCAACGTGGCATTAAAGACTGACAGGTACAGTGGCTCAGGAATATCATAAAAAGCTAGGGAAAATCTTAAAAACTTTGTAACTTTGTATCCTTTGTTAGCTCCGCGTCGCCTAAGCAAGTTCAAAGAGTTTGCGCAGCCGCTTGCCTTGAGGACTGAGTTGATGGAGTTACGCTCAAAGAACTCTTGGTTGTTTCTAAAGCATTGGGCAGATAGAACGATCGTTTGTGGGAATTTGGACTTAAGAGTACATACTTTGCTTAGGCCTATGATAGTTTTGAAAGCGAATCCAATGTTTTCAAAGCAGCTTGGTGTTCCGTATAGCTATATATGTGGCTACAAGAGCCATGGTCAGGATTAGGGTGGATTGAAATTGCACTACTGATACTACAAGATGAACAGAACAATTCTAGCAGCAAATTTTCCAGAAGATTGTGGCCTCGAAAGCAAATGATTTATTTGGCGAGCATTTCTGTGCTTAGAATCGGCTTTTTTCACCTGAAAGTTAGGAAAATGTTATGGTTGGAATGGAATTGGTTATATCGAATGGAAATTCAGCGGTATCACCTTTTCACCATACATTTATGTTGCAGTGGAAATGACGTTTGAGCATTTACGCCTTCGCCTCATGGATGAACGTTATGCGATTGGACGACCGTATTTCGGGTCTGGCTGATTTCGTTTATCGACCTTTCTTGCAATGTGGCCAAACTTAGGAATTCTACAGAGTATATATGCACGCCTTCAAATTCAGCGTCCCAAGTCGTATGTTCTTTATGGAGTTTTATTTCAAAGCCTACTAAGCATTCTATGTAGAAAACAAGTTTGCTTGTTACTAAAGTTCCATCTATTTCTATCTCTTCAGGCATGTGGAAACGTATTAACAGATTTGTCCCCACGCTTATTACAATTCTTATTTGAACTTAAGGACTACTTAACTTCAGAATCCTATGGCCATCACATCATATGTTAAACTGCTTTTCGAAAAGTATAGTCTGTATTTCGTTTCGTGTCTTTAATAAAAAGAGATCATTTCTGAAAAATAACGTCCTTTTGCTTAGTTTATTTGTCAGTGCTAGGCAATTGCACCAGATATAAGTGCTGCAAGATTTTGAACAACGCTAAAATAGAGTTATTTCTCTTGACTGTGTTCCTCCCTCTAAAGGCGGAGCATAGCTCTATATTTAGCTGTTCGAAGAGAACAGGGACCGGCGGTGTCATTAATTGAATTAAGAATATTAGTTAATAATTAAAATGAGATTAATTAAAAGAGATTTTCCTAGGTTAATAGCATCTATTTATTTGCTAGCTATGCTAATGCTAGATATATGTACCTGCGCTGCTGGTTGGAATCGAACCAACGACCTTTAGATTTCGAAGCGACCACTACGCTACTAAGGCCACACTGTTGTATAACTAAGGATCTTAAGAATCCTATCGGCATCACTGTATGTTGAAAATCTAAGAGTAGCTCTTTGAAGCGAAAGGGGTATCCACATACCGCATACGCAATAGCTTTCTTTTTGCTAACTATATCAGTGCTAGACAAATGCACCAGCGTTGCTGCAAGAAATCGAACTTTTTTCGTACGCGAATTGTTATTATTGCAATATTCATAAAACTCTTAGACCTTTTCCTTGAGTTGTTATTTCTGAAAAAGTAAGCTTTGACTAAAAAATATAGAAAACTAAATTTTTTAATTATTTTCCATCAAACTACAAGTTATTTAAGAACAAAAATTAAAAATTAATTTCCGTAATACATCATCGTATTTGTGCAACTAAACCATCTTTATGCCCACAATCACCTACAATCACTCATTTTCCATAATCCGCCAGACTTGCTCCACTGTGCCCACTGTGGCAGCACACGCCGACGCACATCCACAAAGATAAATCGTCAGAAACACGGAATTAAAAACTGATGTAGCGATTAATTTATCACTGGCAACTGCAACAAAAACCAAAAAAGCAACAACAGCAGCGCAAAGTTTTTGTGTGGCAACACTAAGAAGCAGAGTTGCCAGCTTCCACAATGCTTTGATGCTGGGATACTGTTGGGCAATATTTAACTAACAAGTTGCAACAAACTGCTCAAAGGACGTGTGTGAGAGAGCATTTAGTATTAGCATGGCCAAAAGGAGCAGCAGCAGCACGAGCAGCAGTAAATAAATTACGAGCAACAAATAAACGCGCTTCAGTGCATCGATTTGGGAAAGCAAAGAGAGTTCAGAGAGAGAGCAGAGAGAGTTGGCCAAAAACAAAAGAGTAGCCAAAGTAGAAGCAAACAAGAAATGTAAGCAAACAAAGACAAGAAAACGGAAGCGGAAACGCTTTCAGCTGTCGAATTTGTATGAGCTGTGCGAGAGAGCGTTGCATGCGTGCTGCTCTATTGATGATACTGCACAGGGACATAGCAATCGGGAGCAAGTTTGGAGATTTTACCATTTGCCCCTAATCACCGAGGATTCTCAGTAGAGCTTAAAAAAATCGATGTATCGAGCTTAAAAAGAACCTCGGTAGCGTAGTACATAGTGATACGTTCTCGACTCGTAAGTCTGAAGTTCGATGGTGTATTTGCCTAGCACTAGCATAGCTAGCAAATAGTCGCTATTTGCCTAGAAAATGTAAATAAAGATACTGCCATTTGGATTTTTAATTTTTTTATTCAAGGTATTAAGTAGCTTCAAATTCTGTCAAGGAATTAAGCCCCTAAAGACAGAATTTGAAACTCCTGTTAGCACTTGTAAACTATTGATTCATGGACAGGTGTTGGAGATAGCAGCTGGGCTGGATTTCTTCGCTTTTGAAAGAAACTAACAGCGGATCTTTATTTAAGAAATCTATACTTCCATATTGCTGGGCCAATTATGCATTCCAAAAGAGAATCTAAGCTTGGATCCAACTGCTGTCATGGAATGCTGGCTTATGAGCTAACTTAGTTTGTTCAGCTATTTATTAGAGATATTGAAGCTTTGCAGCGATGATAGCATAGTTAAGGAAAAATCATTTTTTTCAAATAAATAAGGCAGAAATTGGAAGATTTTTTGTGTTGCCTAAATTCAAACTATTGCTTATATCACGCCACAGCTCCCTCTATTTGTTGCGTTAATTTTGCCCATTTGTAACTTGACACATTTTATGGGTCTAGAAACATTTATTTCTAAAAACAAATTTGCTGAAGATTGAAAATTGTAATGCAGTTTGAAGAAATCTTAACCTATCGAAGCTAATATGGCTGCTGTACAAGACCAAAGTTCCTGAAATTAATATAATTAAA
Organism: Chymomyza procnemis; assembly: GCA_035046065.1. Lineage (NCBI taxonomy): Eukaryota > Metazoa > Arthropoda > Insecta > Diptera > Drosophilidae > Chymomyza > Chymomyza procnemis. Next base: position 6,895,483 of record JAWNOJ010000026.1, read on the forward strand.
AATGATGGAAATAGTACGTTTGTTTCTATAAAATGCGATTCTATTCAGATCTTGATTAAAATGCCACATAATTGACAGAAAATTGAAATGGAATTATATTGAAAGATAACGCCAAATCGTTTATCTTAAGTTATTTGATACCAGCATTATAAAGGCAGCAGTTTGAAGAACCACACTTTATCAGCATTTGATTCCGGAAGTCAAGTAAGTTAGCTGATTATATAAAATATAAAAGTGACTTAAATATGTTCTCTTACTGCACTTTATAAAGCTTGACTCCGAATCTACTTTATTAAGCTGGCGTTAACCTTTCTCATAACGTTTCCCAATAGCTCAACGACGCTTCTAACGACGTTTTCTTAATATTAATATCTCAAGCACTTACGAATCTTACACCACGGAGAGCATTCTATAAGTTAATTTCGATAGTGGCGATGTAATTATGGCCAAATCCAGCAATTGTATGGCACTCATTTCTGGTTTCTATCTTGAATCTTTAATTGGATATCTACACTTCTGTGAAATCAGCGGTCCGAAAAGTCTTGGATAAGGATTTAATAATAGCCAGACCGAGCACTTCTATAACCCTTATTCGCGGCTTTCTATTCTGCATCTTAATTTGATGTCTACATTGCTGAGAATTCAACATTCCCCAAGGCGTATCGCAAGGCCTCAAATACTATATGAGCACATCCAATTCCCAAAAAATTATAATATATATCCCAGTTGCAGCTTTCCTCTACTACGCCACTGTAACGCTCCTGTTGCCAGTGCTGCTCCTGTGTCCAGTCCAGCTGTCTTGGACACAAACTATTGTTGTTGTAAGTATTCAATCATTTGATTGTTGCAACTCTGCGAAGCTCAGCATAGTATTTAATCGCTGAGGCAGCTCGTACACACACACTTACACAAAAAAAGTGTAAGGTCTTTTTGGTTTTCGGGTTGGGGTTTGGGCCACTGACACCGAAAAGGATTTATGGTCATCGATCAGAATTAATGAAGATTTTGTTTTAGTGCGCTGCCAAAGCTTTTGCCAATTGTTTGGCTTGCAAAACTAGCTGAGTGGTTGAGTGAGAGTCGGGAGGTCATACCACCTCAACAAAGTTATGCAAAGGGCAACCCCTCGCTGCTCATACCCCATACAACACCCTAAAATAACAACGAATAGACCATTTGTTTCTAATCGTTTTCGTTTTCAGGGCAAAAAATCCACTTGAAATAACTGATAGATGCAACTACCCAAAACATACATTATTATATTCATACCGTAGATACTGTGCACTCCACATTACACTACATTAGCGAAATTAAATTGATTTTTTTTCGTTTTGGCTAAACAGGGGTTACGTTCTGGCAAATACCATGCTGTCAATCGATTATATTGTTGTTGTTTGATGATTTTTCACCACCTTTTCGAAGTTAACAAACCCAAATGCTCATCATAATGATGTCGTCTTTTTCTGGCTTGATTTATGCTGCAGCGCCCGCAAGTATGCAGCGTAAATATTTTTATGACCCAAAGTGTATGGTAGTAACTCCTCCGTCGAACGCATCCGGGGAAACCGGAGCACTTGTGCCTAACCAACTATACCTCTCATATGAGCGCACTAATCATATTAAGCGAAATTCATATAGAGCGCGCGGTGGTGTAGAGTGTGTGTGTGTGGGAGAGGGTTCAGCCGAGGATTGCCATGTCGCTGCTGGTTCCTCGGTCGCTTTTGTCGTTTAAACTAATTGAGTGTTACAAATTTTATGTGCAAAATCTTTAAGCTAAATTGAAATTTGTTTTTATTTGCTTTTACCGTATGTAAGAATTTCTATTTTTTCTGAGATATGCGGGTTGTACGAAATACCAACTACATTTATATGAAGCCATTTAATTTAGGGCAAAGTGTAGCTAAGTGCGTTATGCCATTTGGCTGTATCGAGGTACTAAACGCATAATTCTTAAAAGTTGTCTATTTGTAGGAAAGAAGACAAAGTGGTGCAGGTTTGCTGCTGTATGGTACAGCCCAGCGTAGTTCTAAACTGGAATAGCATTTCCATAACAAGAGCAAGATACTTGATATAAGTGTGGCAAATTGAAGGGATTATGTACGGTGCATATATCAGAATTTGAAGAAATACGAAATAGGCATTCTTTGAGTAGTAATGCATTTATTGCTGTTCTGGAAATTGATTTGTGCTTATTAAAAAATACAGTTACTTTTCTAAACAACCTCTTCAAAATTTTGTTTATAAAATTATCAAAATTTGTTTTTTAAATGTTTCAAATCAAAAGAAATCGAACTTTCACAAATGTAAATTTTTTCAACGAAAATTTTCTACAGAAATTCTCAAAAAATTAAGAAACACTGCTTAAAAGCAAAAACAATTCCCTGGAATATACAGTTAAGATATAAATTTGAAAGCTCGGAAAATTCATCAGATTGCCAAGCTGTACATGTTTTTGTATTGTATGTATTTCTGGGAAGATAAATTTAGAATAGCTTAACCCCCATCCGGGAGAATAATCGAGCTAATTTAGCAGAAAGTTGTAACACGAAACACGACACAGCAAAAAGCAAAAAGATTTTGAGATGCAGTTACTTATTTTTCTTATATTCCCAGTAAGTCAAAGATAATCTATATTCTTGTCGCAATATCCGTCATTGAAAACCCTATAAGTTAGGAAAAAAGTTGTTTTTTACTGTTCTAAAAAGTTAGATATTCTTCTTGCTATGGTCATCACTCCAAAAGCGGAGCATGAAAGATATCTTTATTCAAAGCTGTTCGAAGAGAACAGCTTTCTTCAGTTTATTGCTGAATCCGAACGAAGGTGTCTTGTATTAATAGAGATAGAGTCAACTTAATTACTAGTAACCACTGCTAGGAAAATGCACCTGCGCTGCAGAGTGGATTCGAACAACCGACTTTGGGGTTTAGAGGCGGCGAGTACGCTACCGAGGACCACCTAACACTGAAAATTTGTATTACGAAATATACTAGGTACTTAATTTCGCATAGTTAATCATTCTAGATATAAAGTTTTAAAAGTGGTTAGTGTTCCGGTGCAAAAAAGTACTCAGTATTCGCACAATGAATACTTAAGCAAAATTGTAGTTGTCGAATAAAAAGTTGTGGCTTGAAGATTGAAACGATTCTGAAAAAGTTTAATATCACAGAAACTTTTAATAGAGCTAAAGAGTATCATCAAAAATCTTACTACAAAAGTGGTCAATGGGCCATCACATACTTTTTCCTCTCTCTCTTTACTGAATTGAAAACCCAGGAATATCTTTAAAATTACGCATCCAATTACATTAGTTTTGCGGGCAGTCACTTGGAAAAAAATATGTTTCTGTTGCACAGCCCCATTACCTCAACAAGCGTAAAACCCTGCAGCTAGATACATATTATTACAGACAATGACTCAATTAATTACTGCCCACAATTGCCATGCATATGTCCACAATTTACTTACATTTCCTCAAAACGTATTCCAAATCTAAAAATATAATACCAGCATTCGCAGCTGAAGAAAAACAAGAAATATCACCAAAGAACCCAAGGCGCGTCGATGCTCGGATGCCCGGTGCCTGTCGCACATGGAAAATAAATTGCCAAACAAATATCAACATGACAAATTGATAAATTCATATGTTATTATTTCAGTTCAGTTACTAGATAGTTCTTCGTATACTATATGCATGCCTATAAGTATTTAGTTTTTCAAGTTTTTCCACAAACACTTTCACACATTAACCAAATGAGTATTCGGTGTTGACGCATTTGTTAGATGTGCCACCGATGTCGACCGTATCGGGGGTACCTACAAGATACAAATGAAGAGGCGGCTGTGGCACAGCTGTGTGGCCAACCAACCAATGGAGACAGACGACAAATGACAAGAACGCCAATGAGCCGCCTAGTAGCAGTAAGTATCTGGAAGATGGAAGAAACATTGATGAAACACATTGCGGCATTTGTCAACGATTTCCATATGGATAGCCTCTTGGTATTTTAATGAGGCGCAAAATGCTAATTTTTCATAAATGCAACACGGTAAATGGGTAAACGTTAATTTTTATATTTTTACCATCAGTTGGAGGCATTACTTGGGTTGAAATGTTGCAGCCACTTAATGATGTGGCAGCCAATGACACTGCTGAGTCAACTTGCCACTACGGGGCTTACTGTTGGCTTTTAATTAACGTTGATCACCTCAATTGAAGCACGTCTATATGAGTGTATCGGTGTGTATCTGTGAGTTTTTCTGTGCAGTACGCAATGCGGGTAATAAAGTTATCGAATGGTTAAAGGGAGTCAATCGCTACGGTTACTGTGAAAATTTATAAAATTTTTGGGTACGTTGAACCTTACAGATGAAATTATAATAAATGGTTGAAAATAATTTTATAAAGGTTGGTAATCCCTAAACAAGATTGTATAGGCGGGTCTGGTCTTGATGCGTCTAAAACAATTGTTGGCACCATAACCTACGAATTAACCAGTTCCAGTTGCGATTCAATCTTTTTTTGCAGTAATTTCTAAATTTGTGGGCCTCAGTAGTGTGATGGTAGAGTAGTCGCCTTTAAATCTGTGTCGGTAGTTCGAATTCTACCTGCAGAAAATGTTCATTTCACTAGCAGCGAAATAAATAGACGCTATTTACCTAGAAAAAACTCCATTTATTCAAAACACCACTGTTCGGATTTGACTACAGACTGTGGATCCTTGTTGTGTTCGGACAGCCATTAATAAAGATATCTTCATGCTTCGCCTTTGAAGCGATAACCATAATAGTCAAGGAAACTTAAATTTATGTTTTCAGTTTATAAAAGACAATTCTTCCGAATCCTCCTAAAAAAAAATTTTGATTATCCTTCCTAAGTGATTGATTGTATATTTTAAGCCACTCATCGATCCATTTTCCCATTATCGTACGACTTTTTGAATAGCGTAAGTATATATTCTCCCATTGTCATATCACTCTTTCAAGTTCCCCTCCCATGTGAAATATATTCAAGGACGTGTAATCCTTTATACATTGGATTATATTCTCGTCTTACTTCCTAGTTGAATTCTTCTCGAATTCTACTTTCATCTCATTATCATCGTCACAATTTCCAGATCTGTGCGGATAATGGAAACCTTTAAATATGTAGAAAATGTTCGGAAGCAAACCTTAAACCTCCAGAAAGCAAGATATAGATAGATAACAGTAGCTTTTGCTCACAATAAAAAAAAGTAAAGTTGCGTAACATCAGCAGAGAGAAGCAGTGATAGGAATCTCTGAGTACGGCTGCAGAAGTGTGAGGATCATATGACTATGGTTTCATTTATGTTGTTCACATAGTAGGAAGCTGGTCTATGCTTTCTAGGGCGGCTTTAAGGCATGAATGTGGAAAAACGCCCTCTAAGCATCTTAATATGTATCCACTCATCTAAGTCGACAAGAACGCTGCAAGAAAGGCGGGCTTGGGTCGTTATATTATCCACAAATAGCTCGTCGATAGTCACCACTGGACTGTCGCTCAAAAGCTCATTTGGTAAGCATCTTTAATAGAATCTTTTAAGTTTTCAGTCAGTCAAGTAAAAAGGATGTATTGCATGTATATTGAGAGTAAAAGTATGATTTTTGCACTACAAACTAAATATCCATTATATCCATTCTGTACTGCGCCTCTTACTTATGGTAAGTCACTACTGAAAAATACTTTTTCTTGGGAGTCGAGTGTTTCACTGACTTTTCAAAGAATCGTTTTAGTTAAAAGTTCCTATTGTTAAAGTATCTTTTTGTTTCTAAATAAATAAACAGAAGAACGCGGAAGCACAAGTAGTCATTATGTCATAGTTTATGTTCATTGGATGAAGCTGTGGCAGTTTACCTCCAATCAGGTGGGGTAAGATGTGTTGTTGATGTCATTAAGCTCATTTCCTGCTCAAAAGTAGAACTTTTTATAAGAATTTTTGATAGAGAGCCCTGTCACTTTACGGTTGCGATTGACCTCAAAGGTTGCTTTGGGGCACTGAAAACAGATGGCAGGCTTTTGTATCTGAAGTGATGCCAATTGGATCGTTAGCTTCAGATACCGAAGAATGATTCTTAAACTAACAATTGCATCCATATTTATGAGTATGTTGAGCTGAACACCTTTCGCCAACTTTTTCCCAAAAGCCAACATCATACCCGCCCCACGTACTGCATTAGTGCCGCTCACCAATTAAGGAACTGCCAGCAGTTGGTATTATATGTGGGCACTCTTAAGATACTTCATCTGCCGCTGCCGCTGCTGCTGCTGGTGCATTATGCTCCGACTTGGCCATATAATTCCTATTAATTGAGCTGAATGAGTAGAGTAAATATTAAGTTACAGCACGGAGTCGTCGCCTTTTTGTAGCGCACCAGAGAGGTAAACTTTTGCCGGCCCATAAAAGTTTTATGGTCCGTCTCACACACAGTCGCGTGTTTAATAATAATAATAATAATTTCTTTGAAAAATTCTTACAGATACATCATCTAGCAGCATGCTTGGTCTAATTAAAATCAATTGACTTAATTGAAAGTACAACAAAAAGTTGTGCCACATGAAGGTAGCAATTTGATCATACGCATAATTTATGATACCAAATTGTGCAGCGAAGCGTGTCCAAGGCACTTGAACTTAGAGAGTTCCCTCATGCCGAAAAATAAAGAGAGAGAGCTGGAATCCCATAAATTAGCCCCTTGCCAGTTTTGTGTCTTATTAAAGAAACATAAATCTGGTATTGCTGGAAGCTGCACAATTCCATGCAAAGTGGGCTTCGATTTTTTTTGCTCTTTTTTTTTGGCCAACGTCTAATTTTTCAAAATCTCGCGACAGCTTTGCGCTTGGCTGCCACAAGTCATTTTCAAGTTGCAACTACTAAAACGCCATATTTTATTGGTTGTATCGTAATATGGTTGGAACTATTGTAGTACTATGTCCTTTGCCTGCCTGATATATGGCCTTTTGTTTATGCCAACTTGAGTTTTGGGTTTGTTCAGCTGGCTGGCAATGATGATAAATCTGCCAGCCATAAGTTTAATTTGCTGTCCCTTTTCCGATTTTTTTTTTTGTCGTCTTTTAGTTCATAGCCTTTGCGTGGGTTTGGGTCTTTCGTAGTGCCAAGATGTTAGCTGCTCTCTTATCGCGCTGGACGTTGTAAATGCACAAATCATAAGCAAAAATTATTTCATTTGTATGCAATTTTTTGTTTATTGGCTGCAATAAGCATCTCTATAAATTATGCTAAATTGTCTTCAAATTTATATTTGGGAACTTAATTAAATAGGCAGTAAGCCAAGCTGGTACAAAAGTCGCGCTGAGTCATGCCAGTAATATCTCAAATGGGGTTAGATGGTGGTCCATGTGCTGCAGTTGTTTTTATTTTCGTTGGTTTAGAAGTGAAGTATTTGTTTTACGCACTTTTGGTGTCTTCAAATCTAATAGAAGATGATGAGTCGGTCGAAAAAGCTTAAAGAACAAAGCTGAAGCTAAAGCGCACACTTCGATTTTATCATTTTAATCTATTAATAACGATATTATATTTTATGAATTCATCAAATGTCAGTTGAAATTGGTCATCTTCAACAACAAGGCTTGGGATAAGTTGAAGCAAACCTGTTAGGGTAACTTGATTGACTACGAGATTCTTAATCGGCATTGGAGCTAATTTTTAGTAATACAGATCTATAAGGATGAGGTAAGACCAATCGGGGCCTTAAAGCTCAGCTTTCTTTGAACAAGTGAAAAATTGGATGTGGGCGAGCAGTTGGATTGATCGCCTTTGGACAAACTTGATTCAGTCAAGATCCCTCAGTATCTTTAATAGGGCACGCACTGACAGGCAACATGTCTTTAATGAAAGAGATATATGACGACGTAAAGTTAGTACTACTCAATTCAAACAATAACTAATCTCATGAAGTATGCCAGCTATCATCGTTACTACTGAAAACTCGATTGGATAATAAGTTGCATAAGCAGTTCTAGGTAAGGCAAAATTGTAGGATCTCATCAAGAAATTGGAATATCTAGATGACGCAAACAATATATGCTTAATCTTTTATAAACCAATCCAAATCAACAAAAATTACCCCAGAATTTAAGCTAGTAAAGTTGAGAGTCAATCAATAAACGCCTCTAAAAGCAAAACGACGGGAATCAGCTATCCCAGTCAGCTGCGGAATTTAATATATTGGGTCCAGACTTTCTCATAACTTGGATAAAAATGTCCAGCAGTGTGGTGGTAGATAAGACAGTCGAACTGCAGTTAACTGCAGAGTCGATTTGCCATCTTGTCAGAGTCTACAGCCTCTACGCTGTCTCAAGACACTTTTTCTGTCACCCAGTTGTTGAATACCGAGTCCAACAAGATGCCGATAATACGCATACAAAGAGCAAACACAGAGCACGCGTTGCCAGTTTTCATGCTCCGCACCGCATATGCATGCTGGTATGCCGCGATACCTGGCTAGTCGGAAAGAATCCAATCCGTTGACTAAAAACAAAGCTCACGTCTGTTAAGGATGAAGTCCGCTTGTAGAAAGAAACGTTGAGCGACACGGCCGTGTTGACCTCCGTCATCCCATATGCTCACGTAGCAACTCCTCATCTTAATAGGGCATCTTGGCTGTGCACTTAAAATCCAGATCCGGATTGAATATCCCAACGCCGCCTTTAAGCAGTTGTTCACTGTTCAATATAGGCTCGATTGCAATTTTCATGACAAGTAGATAAAATGGGAGAGCACCAGCTTGTACCTGCCAGACATCAGTAAATAAAGGCATATGGAATATTCCGACTGACCTCGTCGACTACAATCATTTATCAAAAAGTGCTTGATGTAATCGCATATCAGAAGCGGTCCTTTGCCTCTGTGCTAGACAAGTTCCCATGGCCGCCAAGTAAAGATCACGCAAGTGGCTTAGAATTTTTTTTTTCTTTAAACAGTCATTGAACTCTACGGAAACCTCGTACTGAGAATTTTCTTTATGTGCAGCGGAATGAGAGTGTACTGACTGTTTGAACCTTATATATAAGAGTGTATGAAGGATGAACCAAGTTAGTGAAGAAAGACTTATAGATGTTTAGCTCAAACGAGATATGGACAAAAATGTTCCTTATCATTTAATTTATTTAATCGTTTAGCAGTGATTTACTAGCCGTACTAAACTATCAAATCTACCTTACTTGCTCCAAAAATATTTGCATCAGGCGGCAACTATCTCGATTTATGACAGGTTCATGGTTTATTTCGAACTCCAATAGCAGCTATGACAATAACAAGCATCTCCTTCGTTGGATTAAAACAACATCTCGTTGTTCCCACGCCAGGGCGTCAAAAAAAACCCCATTGTCGCTTGTTTATGTGCATATTTAAACATTAATTAAATTAACTATAGACATAAAAATACATATAAAATTAAAATAAATAAAAGCAAATATATAAATATGAAGCCCCAGGGACATAGAGTGCACCCAGTTGCCAGCGATGACACCTTGGAAAAACCCAGCCCAAACACGTGTCCGCTCGCCAGGAGCTACATTGAAATTAAACAGCTCGCTGATATAGACGCGTGTTGATGAGCAAAGCAAACCGTAAATTGTCTCAACAGCAATCCAATCCCACCCTGCTCTATAATCTAGAAGATGATACCACGTAGAAGAAGCTGTGAGTGTGTGTGTGTCGTGTGACCGACGTGTGTTAACGAGCACTACAGGAACTCCACCATTTGCAATGCTCATGATGCGAAATGCTCTAATGACGTCAGCGTGTAAGACTTTTGGCATAACCTTTTTTCAACTATCCTTGTTGGTTTTTTTCCAATTTGAAGCAATAACAAAAATTTAAATATTTTGAACATTTGCACGTGCTACGCTGCTCATACAAATTATGCACCCTTTCATTAAGGTTTTCAAGTGTTTTCTTGGAGAACAGGATAATGAGCCGGCTTGAAGATGCGCAGTGAGAGAGTTGACGTGCTCGCTCCCTATGACGCCTATGACGTATGCATTGACACAGCAAATTAATATTAATTTTTGACACACGCGTCTGTGACAGTTTTTGGGAACAGGAACCCGCCGACTTGAAATCCCCCAAAAAACTAACACGAAATTATTCCCAAAACATTTATTTTGCCGACAATTTTCAACAGTCCGACATAACGATGTGGCTGATGATGATGACGACTACGACGACGACGACGACAATGATGATGACGTTGCTGTCTGGGTCCAACCGTACATCCTGTGACAGGATATCAAGTGAAATGATGCGACGAACGGCGAGCGGCTTGAGTAATTAGTTTGGATTTTGTGGCATTATAAAATCTTTTTTTAGAGGTATCAGCGCGGTGGTAGTTGCTGCCCGTCCGTCTGGTGGCAGGGGTTGTTGATTCCCGCCGCATAGCACAAATATTTATTCAAGTGTTAAAGTGTCTGCTCAATTCGAAATATTTTCTTTCATTTTTTTCACGTTTTTATTTAAAAATTTTCATTACCCAGCCAAAAAAAAAAAAGCAGTCGTCAATCTTTGTCTGCTATGAAAAATTGGACACCTTATGCATTGAGTTGGACAACAAAATATATTCAAGAGTAAAAGCATAAAAACTTTGCATTGAAAACTTTTCTCAAACATTTTCATACACAATCAATCCTTGTAATTGGCCGTTACGCGTTTTCCTGCCCAGCGTTTCTCTAGTTTTTCCCATGAAAAACGTAGCGCTAAATGAAAATGCGCAGCACCAGTCGTTGCGGAGGGTAGCATGTCTCTAAGAAATGCTGCCATTTTTTCAAATCAAATAGCAAAGAGTAAGAATAAGCAAAAGCATAAAGCAAGACTCATGCGCGCCAAAAAAAAAACATAAAGAAAATGCAAAAGAAAAGTTTAATTTTACTAATCACAGCAGCGTAATTACGTGGAAAATGAATTTTTTCTTTACTTTTCTGCTCTACTCGTCTCATCGGTTGCTTCATGCTGCAAGTGTATCCCCCAACACCCCTGCGAAACATCCCGAACTGGGAACTGGCTAAAGTGTTTTGGCAACGCCCCGCGTCAGTTTGATGAAAAGGTGCCGAAAACACTGAAAGAAAAATATTGATACGAAAATTATGTTCAAGAATTAGTAAAGTGGAAAAACGCCTAGCAGTATTTTGTTGTAAATAATGGTATTGAGGATTTTGGGTATCCACAGATTCTTATAAGCAGTCTTTGGCCATAGGGTGGAGGCTTGAATAACCAGCAGCATTGGTGGTGCTATTGCCTAGCACTGGCGTAGCTAGCAAAAAAGACACTATTTGCCTAAGTAAGTCTCAACGGCGAGTCCGATTATTTTAATCAAATTATTTTTTAAAAAAATATATTTGTGACTCCCACTCCCCATTTTTTTAATGTGATTCTAAAACAAAAACGAAAAGATTTGGGGAAATATCTAAAAAAAACTATTTTAATTTTATATTCTAATTTAGTAGGATAATATAATAAAGACTGTTACTTATGACTTTCTCCGCTGATTAGATATTTATAAATATTTAATATCCAACAAAGTTACATTATTAAAAAAATAAATAAAAACGAAATTTCTATGTGACACAATTCGAATGACGAGAAACCTAAACCGATTGGAAGACTAGATAAAAAAAGAAACAATTTTAAAGCAAAACGTTTTTTCCGCGCATCATTTATATAGTGATCTAGCAGGAGAGTGATATAAGGACTGGTTTTAAAGACTTTCGAGATGCACTGATAAATATTATACCCACAAATATAATTTGTTACAAAAATGGATGCAGTCGTGCTATATACACCGAATCTCATAAAGCAAAAGAATACGGAAAATAGCGGCATAGAAATCGATCGAAAAAGAAAGCGGAAGATTCACCACTCAATAAGATAAGGACGAAACCCAAACAAAAAAATAACAATGGTAAATTTGCATGAAACGTTATAACAGGTGTCGTCATATCGAGGTACGCGCTACAAAAAAACATAAAAAAGTGGTGGAGATTGACGAAATGAACCACCAGGGGCTGACTTGCTGGTTTAAAAATATAAAAGAGGTCTTACTCAAAACAGTGCTCAACAGTAGAATACCCAATACCGAGTAGAGCTGACACCCTACCTATTCACTCAAAGTGGTGTTCGACAGTAGAATAAGGACTCATTACTTTTCTTTTTAAAAAAAGTATGTTTCAGCCGATTTACTTTTTTATTGGAACAGGAATTACACAAGCTTTATTGTATTTAGAAGCATAACGATGTATACCTTAGAAATCGACAAATTTTAAACTGACTTTCGTAATCATCTGCTAATGATGGGTCAAACATAGAAGGAAATGAAATTATAACGATTCCTTACTCCGTCTAGATTGGAGTACGATATTAGGTAACAACGAGTTCGTTATAACAGAAATCTTGAAAGCATAAGTGATTTCGTTAAAAAAGTGGTTATTGAGTAACAGCGTGCCCCTACCAATGCGACTAATTTTTTTTTTTAATTCCTTGTCAAATTATACTACAAAATAATACAACAGAGTAATACAATATGAAGTGGAACTACTATGTAAAGCATAGGGCGGACACAAACTTCTACTAAGCAATTCATTCCACGACGCTCTCTTCTGACTTTCTGCAAGCACTGTTCCTACCCAGGTCTGTCGAGTGCGTCCTCGGCGTCTGTTACGAATTCAGCCCGCGAGTTCCTTTGAGAAGATTTCTTGGCGATGCCTAATTTTTGGTATAATTTAAAAACCCCATGCCGATTCGTTTAATATTTGGTATAATTTATAGCCCATTTTGAGGATTCAATAATTGCTGGCAAAAACCTTACTTGGTACTTCAATCGGAAATAAAGCTTATAGCAATCTATAAAGATGTAGAAAATAGTACACTATAAAGGTATCGATTCATCGCTAATCGACTATCGATTTTTTGTTAATTAGTCATTGACGAAATTCTTGCAAGAATCACAATAAATTTCTTCGCGTGTAACGTTTGCTGCAAAGTACTGGCGTGAACTTCTCGAGTAGTCAGAGTTTTCTCTCGACTTTCTTTGCTCGACGCGGCAAACAAATAACTTTCAATTTGTACGTTTTAATTTTTGTGTATTTTAGAAAAAATTTTTCAATTTTACTTTAGTTATTAATCAAGAGCGTACAGAAGTCAAGTAACTTGCGACGCAGTGAGAGTGGCAGCGAGAGCGTGCAAGCTGATGTAGGTGGGGCTAGTAGCTGGAACGCAGCTGCTCCACACGCTCTCTCTGTCATTTTGGAGCAAAACACTTGTTTTGCTCATTACCAAAGCATTCCCCAACAGATACACACACACACACACACACACACACGCTTTGTTGCAAGTTTCCCACATTTTCGTCACAAAACTCAAAAGAACGGGCATAAATTTTTCAAAAACTAAACACGCAATTCAAGAGACTCCTCTAATACAGTTACGCAAACAAATGATGCGGTGCCACAACACACCAAACTGGGACAGGGACAGTGTGCCCCAAGTGCGCGGTATACACGCTTATTTTTCTGTACGGTGGGGAGGCATTGGTAATGCCTAATGTATACAACAGATACGTTGTCGCCACTTGTATGGCAGCCGCTGTCTGGCAACTGTGGCAAAATGGGGAAAAACGGGCACTGGGAAGCAGCGGCAACGCTGACTATCCACCAATAAGTAGATTCTTTTAATTGCAACAAGAGCGAAGTGTTAAAGAGTTTATGTGCGGCATTTACAGAGTGCTGCGGCATTAATTTCCCATACACGCCACACACACACACACTCACACACACACACACACACAATTATAAACGCAATAAAATACTTTTCAAGCGAAACTCATAAATTTCCAAAAGCGAACCTCGAAAAGAATGAAAGAAGTTGACGTTGTGCACCATTCGATATTGTGGAATGCTTCAAATGTTTCGCAGTCGTTGCACTGACTGTGCCGTGTGAATGAGTTTCCCCCCATCTCTTTCGTCATGCTGCAAGTTATAATGCCAAAGGGGGTGGGCAGAGTATGTGTCACCAGCTAGTTCCAGCTGCTGCTTTTGGGGGCTGTCGAAGCAGAGCTACTTGCCAGCGCTTAATGCGCTGACGAACTCAAAAGGCGCTTCATTTTAGGAGTTAATCACACCAGATGTTAATGGTTTTATGGTCGTGTTTCGTAGACAAGCAACCTACTCTATGCATGCATTTCGTTCCGTATAAGGTGACATCATCATCATCTCAACAGCAGCAGCGGCAGCAGCAGCAGCAACTTCATCGATGTCATCAGTAGGCAACTTTATAGAATTGGAGTCGGGAAAATTCCCTACACGATTTATGTGTGATTTTGTATTTAAGAGTCGCTTATTATGTTAAGTCAACCAAACATAAATTCTACGTCTGTTTGTTTATTTGTTGTTGTTGAAGGATTTGTGGTATTCCGAGGTGAAGTAGTGCAAAGTGCAAAGACTGACTTGGGGAGTGGGACTACTAAAATATCAACATTGTGATGTGCTAGCAGTGCAGTTAGGCTAGCAAGTTGCGAGGGTTGACTGAAAGTTGAGGAAACAAACAAATTGAGAGAGAATTGGACAGAAAGCTTATGTTGTTCTACGATTACAATTAGGAAGTGCATAATTTGTTTAAGTGTATTAAGCAAACTCTGTTGGTTGGGGATGACTAAAAATTTGTGTTTATTCGAAATGGCATCAATGACGGAGTCTGAGATGGACCATCCTGTGCAAGTTGGCGTCCATGGCGTTGGTATCTCCCTGAGATTACTTTTGCAGTAAGGCACTCAACGTGTTAGTCCTAACGATAAAGTACGTAGCATTCTTCTAATAGGATGTAATTTTTGGGTATTCGCGAGATATTCAGTATCGTGACGGGTCTCTATGACAAAGTAACATATGCAACCAATTGCTCTACTGCAATTGCATTTTGCGTAGAATGTATAGGTTTTACTGTCAAGTTTGTGGGCTTCAATCCAAATCTTCCGCCTTGAATCCAATACCGTTTTTGACTTATCTCTCGTGGCACAAGATACAACTATTTCAAACTACTCTTGGTGCTTTTAACAATTCTGTTATATGAATTAAAATGTTCATTTGCAATTCTTTATAGTTAGATGTTTTGGAAACTTATCTAAGTTGAGGTAACTTAATAAAAAATAAAATGTTGGGAGCATACGATATAAGCTCATATAAGCTTTGAATAAGACTATATTGTTAAATAAGTTGGTTAGAATCGAATGACATACTAAATGGCTCAAAAAGCAAAAGCGAAGAGGAATTGTAACCGCCTGCCGAAAACTGATCGAGATTCAATTGTTTCAAATGCCCTATTACTATAAGCTATTACGAAACAACATTGAATTTTCCATTTCCTTTCAATTATTCAATTTATGCACATTCACCTGTAAACCCGCAGATTGTTGACTTGAAGCATTTACCTTGGCAGATTTCTACTAATTAACAACACCAATGCTCGGATTTAGCTATGCTCTGTAGCGCCCTATTCTCTTCAAATAGCTATTAAATAGAGATATATACATTCTTTGTTTTGAAGGGACTAATAGAAAAGTACAGCCTGTAAAAAATGTATTATATTCATTATTCTTATGGATCAAGCCTACTTGTTGAAAAAGCAAATCCATTTAGCTAAAATCGCACTCTTGTACATATTTAATATGTATTTGATGAATTACTAGCAGTTTCAGACAAAGACGTACTTTCCAAAACTCATTTATATTCAATAATAAAACTTCATAAGTATTGCTTGTACATTTCTTAATTTCCGTAATATCGCTATGATTAGCGCTTTTCAACCAAGTTTTTAAATGCACTATCCAGATGAAGCGCTAACTCATTGACTTAGAATTGCATTTCGAGATGAAGGACTAACTTATTGACTTGGACGTGCATATCGATATGGACTAAGTCACTGACTAGGTCATGCATAAGGAGTGTAATTTGTCTCATAAAATCAGCCGATCTGTCCATATGTCCGTGTGAGGAAACGGACTTTGAAGTCTTTAGAAGCTACAGCCCAGTTATGTTTACCATAAAACGCTTAAAACAATCACAAAATTGAAAATTCATCAATGTAGTTGGCTTTTAGTCACTTCTACACTGAATGAAATTAAAGTATTACTTACTTTTTCTTCTATAATTTTATTTGGTTGCTTTAATCCAATGCAAGTCATGAGGTAGAAATCACGTCCAACAAATCTCGCGTTCATACAACCCTTCAACTTTTTTGCATCACGCACTCCAACTTTACATTATTTTATCTCCCATTTAAACGCTGTAATTTTCACTATATCGTGAGAAACTCAAGTTGTCATACGCATTATAAAGATTTCCATCCTGGTTCACTGCATAAAATGTCTGTTCCGCTTATTAGTATAACCTGTAACCATATGTTTTGCTCCACTACCCGGCCGCGGCGTCGGCTTTGCCTTTTGAATTTTTTCTTTTCCACATTTTGCATGTGTTTTGTGATTTTATTTTCGTAGATTTTCGTCCCAGGGAGCGTCGTGAGCGTCGTGTTGGAACGACTTCGTTGCGGGAAGACAGCTGCCAAGTTTCATGTGCAAATGAAATTTGTATTTGCGCCTGGCACCTTTCAGTGCGAGTCAGTAAATGTTTTGATTAGTTCTAGTAAATTGTTTATACACATTGCAGCACGGCAGCACGTCTGGTCACACTATGACAGCGTGACAGAGTTGCCAAGTTGCCGGTGTGTATTTTGTGCGGATACGGCAATATGGTAATGTTTGTGCTTAGAACTTATTTTATTTGTAATTGAATTTTTTAAGATGCGTATGTGGCATTTGTTACATGTTGCATTTGGTTGACAAGCTAAAGTAAATCAGCAGTGTGGGAGTTTACTTTTAGTGGGCAGTGTATGTTTGTGTGTGTGCGCGCAATCCCCATCAAGTGTAAGTGTATTAGTGTGCTAACTACTTTAGTGTCAATAGTATTTTGGTGTGTGGGATAAGTCAGGGCAATGTCTAAATTACATTCGACATTTACGATTGACTAATAAAAATTTTTATAATGCCAGCCGCCATTTTATTTGAAAGAATTTATTTAACAACAAAGGAACAGTTTGTTATGGAACACATAAACTTAAACAAAGAAGGGTACACGGAGACACACACACTCACACACACGAAAGTACATACGCACATATTGATAGAACCAGTTGTGGTTACACTGAGAGAAAAATTGAGTTATAGCATACTCGATTGGTTTTGAAGTAATTGAAATAGTTATCATTCAAGTGCATTTCTCAACCTTATACATACAGCAATGTATACATATTTTTGTCACTTTTGAGAATAATTTGGGTAATCCCGTATCTTGTGGGTCTCGGAAACGTAGTGGTACCGCTATCTGAAGTTTGTTAGTGCAATTCCACCCTGCAACACTAATGCATTTGGCTAGTGCTGGCATAGCTAGCAAATAAGGAGGCGGTATTTACCTAGGAAAATCGCAATTAATAAAACACACACACACACTTTCGGATTCGGCCATAAACTGTAGTTCCCTATTCTCTTCGAACATTTAGTTTTAGTCCCGAGTCTTACCCGCTATCTCTCTTTTCTTTGGCTTATCGGTCACTTTGCTGTCACTTTCTTGCAGTATTGATGGTTTCAGTAAACGTTTATCCATGGAAATCCGTTTGGAAATGCAAAATGGCGTAAAGACTAGCTCCTATTTGAAAGCTTTGCTTAACTGCAAGTCTACAAATAGAGGGGATCGAAGTTTAATTGTTTTAAGCAAAATCTTAACTAACAACGAAAGAGTTGTCGCTCCTTTAGACTTTTTGAAGAAGCAATTGGGCGATAGTTCCTTTATAATTTCAGGATTGCCTCACAGTGGCTGCAGCTCACATCCGAGGGGATACGAGCTTAATTCCCATGAGGTGCATTTGTAAGAACTTTTTGACGGGAAGTCTTTTATTAATTTAATTATTGTGCAAATAGAACAGACCTTCAATATAAAAACAATAAATAACAATAAATAACAAAAAAATAACAAAAAATTCAATTTCATAATGAAAAACTTGGTTTTTTATCAAGTTTTTGGTTGTTTTGGTTTCAAAAATTTTATTTTGTACTCCCCATACTTTGTTACTCTTAACTGATTCATCAATATAAATAAAAAATAACAATTAAATATTTTATATTATTATTATTTGACATTTACAATATAATTAAAAAAAAAAACAAATTTGTGCATGCAAAATTTTAATAATCGGCTTAAAATCTCGAGAAGTGAATACTAACTTAAGATGACCATTCAAACCATTATGGTCTTACAGGCAACCTCACGGGATCCTACCCGAGGTTTTGTCTGCGGCTTTCATTGGATTCGTTTTTTTATGAAGCGCGTGCCAATCCCTCCTCTCAATTGTCTAGCATCCTGACGAGTCCATTCACACTATCGATAACTATTTTGCGGATAGTAAGATAGCGACAATTGAAACAGAGATCGCACTCGTTATAATGCTAGCTGAAAACTTTAAAACATAGTGTATCCTATTCTTCCAAATATGTATCAAAAAAGTACAGTCAGCAAACGTGAAGCCAAGCAGAAAGAGGTGATTACTTCGCATAGATTAATAATAAAATAAAAAATGTATTCTCCTTGACTATGGTCATCGCTCCAAAACAAGGAGATATCTCTATTAACAGCTGTTCCAAGAAAACAGGAACCTGCAGTATAAAGCCGAATTCGAACGCGGGTGTCTAGGTTAATAACATCAATTTATTTGGTAGCTATCCCAGTACTAGAATCGAACCGCTGACTCTTCTAGTCAAATAGCGTTGACAAAAGCTGAACAAATGCAACAGTGCTGCAGGCTGGAAAAGAACCACAAGCCTTTCGAGGTCCACCTTCGCTTAGATTGTGCCCAGTAAATTCTCTCAGTGTACTACAACTCGTCAGGGGGTAGGTAGGGTTAGATAAACCCCAGGATTGTGCTCAAAACCATAACTGGAACGTTTCAAGTGGCAATGGTAATTTCAATCGAACTGGAATGGATATACATTTGTGCATATACTATATATTGCTTGTAGATATAATAGCCATTGAGTGCAGATCGCTCGTAAAACAACAAAACACACAAAACATTTTACAATTCTAGCATTACGTATACGTATGCCATGTTCCTGGTTTGTTTTGGTGGGGATGTGCGTGTTCCGTCGTCGTCGAGTAGAGTTTTGCTCTGCATTTTTAATTAATTGGCTATAGTTTTTATGGCTTCATTAATTACCGAGGCTGCAAGTCAACGGCGACATAGTGAGCGCGAGAGAGAGAAAGAGAGACATAGAGCGAGAGCGAGACAGCTCCTTGACGTCAGACACATGTCACTGCTACGTCGCCAGTGTTGTCCTGCTCTTGAATAATGCATCGATATATGAGCTGTAAATATCAATAATAAAAGTGCGCTGTAAAAGTAAAAGTTCAAGTAGAAGGAGACTCTGCGCTGCTACGAAGTGCATTAAAAATTTATATGAATTTGCCTGTGTTGCGTTTGGTAAGGGGGCGTGCGGTGGGGTACCGTAATGTAGCTGAATATCTTTTGGTTGGATTTGCCTTGTTGCCAGCGCCATAAAATAATAATCTTTATGATGGCAAAAAATTTTTAATACATCCATATTGCTCTAGTCTCGGTCGGCCAACAACAATATTGTTCTTCAAAGCTAAATGTAACTCTTAATGTGAGTTGTTGTCGTTGGTGTTGTCCTTATGCCGCATTGATGCGTTCATCTGTCAAAGATTCATAAATTCACTTTAATTGCTGCAGTGATTTTTTTTCCGTTCATTTTTAGTACCGGAGTCCGCGTAGCCTGATCCCTAAAAACCCGTAGTAAAACGCACAGCCGTGTGCCAACGACTATTGCGTAGCTCTTATTTGAGTCATCAAAAAAATTGCTTATAAAAATTAATGTTCATTAATATTCAACTATTTAGTGTGTGCGCTGTTTTCGATTTATTGACGATAAACCTTGGTATGAATACGATTAGACTTGGGTGAGCAACACTTACAACTATGACTTCAGTACATAGCAGCATAAACCATAAGTTGTACCTTCAAGTTAGAGTTTTAGTATCCTTAATTGAGTTTTATAAAATCAAACATTTACTACTTACTTTCTTCTGGTATATTATTTTGCTGCTCTATTAAGGGGGTCTCTTCATCAGTAGCTTACAAAAAATGCGAGTTTTCAGTTTTTTTTTTTAACTTGAATGTTGTTTTCAAGTTCAGAGAAGCAGAAACAAATGATTCTTTGCCTATTTTTGTACATATAATTATTCAACAAAAAAAAGTTTATTTAATATCAAAATAAATAAAAATGGCTGAATTATGCACAATCTTTTGCGCAGCAGCTCGCAATGGACAACGCAAACTACTTGCAAGATTTAGCCACTAATTTTTATCTAAAATTGAAATACTTCCTTATTCAGTAGGTTTTTTCGCGCAGTAAAGACTATTTTGTAGATTCAGAATTGAAATTTAAAGATTTTTGTCATTTCGCCTTAAATAGTACTCGAAGCCCTAAACTTTTTAGGAGTAATTGCATTGACAGAGTTGTGAAATAAAAACTTCTTCCAAATTTTTTAGTTGCAAAATAAAATTATCTGAAAAACAATATCTTACTTGTATATATATAGCTTTTAAGGTTTGTTTTTAATCGTGAAGAGAATCTAAAAAAAAAAGTTCTTTACTTAACTCGGCCGTGACAACCCGTTTTCGGGTTACAGCCGACCTAACTAACTCCCGCCAAGCGCGTCTTCTCCAGTTGGTCACACCAAGGTTCTCCTCCACTTGGTCTTTCCTTCTTAGCTTAGGTCGTCCGCTACGATAAATAAAATTCGGTTTTCATAAAATATGCTTTCAAGTTTTTGGTAGCAAAAAATCAAACTAAAGGAAACTTACAGGCATGAGATATTAGTCATTTATAACTGGTTCATAATCCTTCTGATTCCTTAAAAAAACGTTTTTTGGCTGTCGTTCTACTCTACATGCGATAGGAGCAGGCACGCGCGCCTGTCGGTTTTCATCCGTTGCTTGGTTTGTATTTGCGAGAAACTACTCGTTCCTGTTGATCCTAAACTACTTTGATCTGGACTCTCAAACTTTTTGAATAAGAATTCTAATGATTGCGGGCGGTAATTTGTTTATGGAAGTCAAATTAGCTTAGATCGCTAAAAATCAATTTTGGTAAGAAATATAGAAATATGTACGATTTCAACAAATTAACTATTACGAGATTTTTTAAAAAGTATGGGTAAGATTAAAATTGTACAAATTTAATCTACTGTTTTTGTAAAAAACTCAGTAAACTGGTAAAGCTTTAGTAATGAGTAAAAAAAAACTGATGTAGGCAAAACAAGTACTTTTTCAATAATTTTTAGATTTAGTTTATAATAATTTTTTTTATTGGATCCTCGTCCTTTACTTTCGAACAGCGTGAATGTTCCAACTATAATCTGACAAAATCGATAATCGATAACGCGTTGAAACGCTTTTTTTAAATGAGAAAGTTACACATATTTAAAAAATTTTTTTTTTTTAAACTAATTGATTTTGAGGTCTTTTTGTATCTTCTCCTATTGTAGGTACCACTATGCACCAATCATTGTTTTCAAGATATTAGATGCTACTAGCTAGACAAAGTCTAAGTTTCTGCTGGAGGCATTATCCCATAATACGGCTCTATAAGTCTGTATAAAGATTTAGAACAAACTTATTTCAGGTTAAGTGGGGAGTAAGTATTTATGAGGACGTTTATTTTTCTTTGCGTGGTTTTGGCTTCTATGTGTTTGCGCCAAGGGAGCCGTTTGTAGAGGGTACTGGAACAGGTTAATAAACTGATAAGTCAATTTGCAATCATTAATGGTTGCTTAATTCATTTATTTATTGCAAAGACTCTGCTCATTAGCCTTGCATCATTGCCAGCGTGAAAACTAGTCAGTGAATGTTGTGTTGGCAATGCTGTAGTATTTGCCTCACTGCTGCCTAACTTCAAGCACTTACAGCCAAAATTGAGCATACACAAATCTTCAGAGAATCCAAATCTCATCTTATCTTATTTTATGCTACCACAACATACATTTCCGCGGCCTGTCTATAAAATCAGCGACCTACCCACCTAATTTTGTGCGTCTAACAGCGTACACACCCGCAAATCCCTACAGCACACAGCCGCACAGCAAAACTATTGCCACCGATCCCAAGTAGTTCATGAATGCCACACATTGCCGCATTTAGCATCGTATTGCATTTTCGGATTGCCATAGACTTAGTTAGTTTGGTCCATGCCTCATTTACATTTATTTGCCAATTAATTTAATGGTCGATCGTAAAGTGTTTTGTTGTTGTTGCTGTTGGCAATGCCGCGGTCGAGACGTTTGTTTCTTTCTACTCAAGCTTTTCAATTTTCAGCAAGTTTTCTTCGGTTGTTTTTCCTATTTTTTTTTTCGAAACTGTCTGTTTGCTGTTTTATTTCGAAATGCATTGAATGGGAGCAAACGTTTTGCTGGCTGGCGGCCTCTTGTTGTTGTTGTTGTTTACGTTTTTAAGTGAAGAATATTCATATTTTTTTATGATTTTTGTCTGGCAACATTGTTGTCTCCGCCTCAAAAGCAGCCCAAAGGCTGGCTATCCATAATTTCCGGCATAGAAATTCGTGGAAAAGAAATCACAAAAATGTTTTCTATTTGGCTTGCGCCATAAAGTACGTCAAATGGTACGTGCATTTTATAGGTGTTCTAAGGTGTTTTCGTACAAGTACTATAAAATGTATTGCTTTGAAATATTGTCAAAGCGAAAGATCGTACTAAATAAAATTATTATTGCCAGCGCAATGTCTTTGAAGGCGGCCTCCACTAGAGCAACACGAACTGTAAATAAACAAAAGCACAACTGCAGCACATTATGATCAACTAACGGTTGTATATATATTCCGACTATATCGAGATGATCATAATAATGGCGCACATCAACTGCGATGAGCTTGAAATTGTATATCAACTTCTGTGCCCCCGCACGCTGCCTTTTGGCAAACATTTCGACTAATTAGCCAAACGTTGGAACAATCTTTCCTACACTTTTGTACGTAGAGAGCACAACACTCTGTGGGGATTTGCTCTTTATTTTTTTTTTTTTGCTGGATTCGACAAGACGTGCGTGCGTTTTGCCATTAAAAATTATTGAAATTGAATTTGAAAATAAACTGGAAATTGCTTTTTGGGGCCGGGACTGCCACAACATAGACATCAGATATTATATTCAAATAGTCTCGAGGCGTTGTTGCATTTTGGCGGAAAAGTGTGGCACACGGCGCGCTTGATTTGTCTTGCCACGATCGTTTGGGTGGTTTGTAGCAGCGGTGGGGTGGTATGGTTGCTACGTCTAGGGCGTATCGCCTTCGATTAACATATATGTAGCATTTTCACGTTTCTCAGGAAATGTGCGTTCAATTTGAAATGAGTTTTTGCGCGTTTTTCACAGTGAAAATTTAATTTATTGCCGTGCACATTCAAACGTACGAACGGCGCGTTCGGGGGAAAAAAACTCGACAAACGGTGTGGCGTATTTTTAAGTGAAATAAATTGAAATGAAATGATTTTTCATTTATTTCAAATACGTCGTACAGCACAACATAGAGAAACAAAAAATAAATAAAACAAAAACCACATTGATGCCGGCAAAAGCCGACGCCAAGAAGACGCTTGTCATGGCCCCAAAAATACCTTCGAAAATTGTCAGCCCCACCACACACTCTAACAGAGCAAAAGCTTGACGAATTGTATTAGGTACCCACCTATTTGGTAGCTTGCACCTTTTGTTTTGTACGCAGCTCGTACAGGGTGTTTCTGCGGGATTCTTTGGGAATCGTAGATAAGCGGAGATGGCCTTGTAACTGACGAGGTCTTAACTTTATTGGGCCATACGGTTTTTAAAATAAAACAAAAACAATAATTAGATATTGAACAGTCTCCGTATCCGTAATGTCCTCTGAAGGAGTTCGTTTTTAGGAGAATAGCTGATATTCTTCAAAATTATTCTAACAACAGTTTCTATATATTCATCATCATCATCATTCAGCTCTACAACCCGGTTTGGTGTTTGGCTTTCTCAACAATTCTTCTCCATTCGTCTCTGTTGTTAGCAAGGCCGCGGCAGTTCCTTACTTCCAGTTTCTATATATTAAAGGCGAAAAAAGCATAGATTTTACAGAGCTCGTAGAGCTGAATTAGCTGATATACCAGCCGACTTCTTTGTAGCCTAGTAGCAACTAAAATCAGTTTAGCTCTACGAATTCCCTAAGATCTATGGGTTTTCTTTCTTTTTACTTTATGTTAAAAATTTTTCACATTTTTAATGTTTACAGCAATAAACATAATACAATTAAATGTGAGCAAATGGACCTATAAGAAATCAATGCAATTAAGATAATAAAATGTTTCTTTAATATCACTACAATCCGATATCATATCCTTTAGTGCAAAAAGTACCATAGCGACTTCTAAAAATTATAATTTATAACGTAGAAAAGGAAGAATAAAATCTGCCAACGCAGAATCTGATAGGAGATTTAGGTTGCACGAAAAGCCATTTTTCAAATTCATAACCGATTCGCCAAATTCCTACATGATGGGTCAATTTTCTGGGATTTCTGCGACGAACTTATTATCCCAAAAATATTGGGATAACTAACACAGGCTGGAATCATAGATTATCTATAAGTGTAAAAGTTTCAAGGTTAGAAAAGTTATTAAACTGGTTGTGGGCTCAACTGACAGATCAATGATAAACACAAAAGGCGTAAACCCATAAGATTATCTGTAAGTTTGATAGTTAATCAGTATTTTCAACTGGATATACATATTTTAGGCTTTTCGAAAGTAAATTTTGTTAAATAATTGAAACTTAATTTAGTCAAATTTTCATAGCTTAATGAAGCCATAAGCTGAACTTTTTCCCCAGTGTACAGTTCCTAAACATAATAAAGCCTTAAATCTCATTTTTTCGGGTATTCTTCATTATTTGTTAATTAATTTATTTTATATTTATGCAACTAAGTCCAGTTAACCTAAAGATTAAACAACTTAAAAATTGTTATATTAAGAAATATTAAATATCAACGAGGAAAATATAATTTAGAACTAAAGCGTATTTCTAGCCTGATAAATTTCTTACAAATATATACTTTTTAAAGTCTGTTCTTAACAATGTCGGTTTCCTAATTATATAATCTTTCGACATATTTCCCAGAAAAGCCCTATACGATACTCCACTTTGATTATAATTCCTGCAATATTTTGTTTTAAATTTAAAAATAGGTCATCTGAAATGAACGCTTATGGCACAAATTTAATATATTTGTTATTGAAGTTTTAAATAAATGAAAACATAGATTTTTTAGCTAATGATTCCAGCGAAATACAGGTTTTTTCGGCTGCTTATCATGAATCTGGCATTCTACTTCAAAAAAGACGGAAAAATAGGGAACTTAACGTAGAAAAATATGAGCATTTTCCGGGATACACTCAATTAAGTTCCTGAAAGTTAAATACAAATAATTTCAGCCGTCTACTACTTTAAGTTTTTAACCTCTGATACGAAACCGATAAACTGTATTACAAATCGATTTGGTTTTCAAAATGGAATATTTTAGCCCAAGGTCTGTCATACTCAATTTCTGCAGCGATTAGTTTGTCTTGAAATTTTCTCTTCAACGATTCTACTTCGCAGTCTTTTTTGCTTACTCGAATCGAGTCAAACATTTAAAATGGCACCCTATGGTTCCGCCCAAAGGTGTGACAATGCCGTTGCGCATAGTGAGAATAATTTGGCCTAAACATCGACACTCGCTATACGTACTAAGTGTAGATATTTTGGGATATATTTTCGTTAGGCATGCCGAAGTAGGTTGACGCCACCTAAGCACGTATCGTACGTACGTACCATGAGAGATGTATTTTCCCAAAGGTTGCGATTTGAGGAGTTTAACACCTCAAGGCAGACAATGCTGACAATGCAACGCCGCCTAGCTGGCGTCAGTCTATTTTGGCACAGGAGGATACGACCATACGACCATACGACAATACGTCCACTCGACTTTTCGACTATTTGTGTTGCAATTATGCAGACAACATGTCGACGCGCATTGTTTGCATTGCCACGGGGTTCTGGGCGCCTCACATGGGCGATCGCTGCAAGTTTAGCTATAGGGCAGAGACACTTGGGGAAACGCCGCTATAAGGCCAGCAGCGCGCAGGCAATGATTATAGCCCACCCCGGTCTGGTGCGCAGCTGTGTTCAAGGTGCCAAATCTCATCGAACACTGTCTAATGGTCAATAAATATGAAATTTTTATGAACTTACGCAACAAATTGAGTGCCTGCCATAGCTCGAATTTAAAAATTCAAACACACATCATCATCATCATCATAGTCATCATCAATATGTGGCATGCCCATGGTCTATGCGTCTCCAAGGTGCTGATGGTAGTGGTGATGGTGGTTGTGGTGGTGTCGGTATCTCTGTATCGAGAGCACACGTCTCACGTTTGCTTAACAAGCTCCCAGGAGTGAAATAAAATCGCAAAAGTGCAAAAGTATTTGCCTACGTGAGTAAGCGGCAGCGCAGATTGCTTCTCTCTCGCTTTTTGACGCGACCATATGATGTACTTCATCGTGGCTTTATAGTTATATCGAGTATATCGAGTCGGACTCTGCTTACCAATTAGCCAGCTGTTGGAGTGCACTGCAATCTCTTGACATACGCGTCTAGGAATGCCCTAATTGGTGTTGGAAAGCTTACTTTTGAGTCTTGCAGCAAAACACACGTCATTTCGCTTATTGTCGCTGTCTACACGAAATTAATCAAAGTTGCACTTCTTACCAAGAATCCGTTGACGTCCAACTGTCCGCCTTTGTGCGTTGTATCTAAAGCGTATCCATATCCATTGTTTGTACTTAGTGAGATGAGCAGGCCTTTGCCTTGGCACTTTTCAACACTTGCCAATTGTTTTGTCTCTTAAGACTTTTGCCATTTCTTCTATATAAAAACCACAAATGAAATATGAACTATTTTAACGCCTACTTAATTTATTCGTTTTTTTTCCCCCGTCGTAGTTCTCGATGTCTTCGTGTTCTATATAGTAGCAGTACTACTTGTACTATATACACTATGTGCTCTCGGTTTGGGGTATATTATAAATTTTAATTAATTTAGCGTTGAAGTGAAAGTGTTAAGTGATTTGCATGGCATGTTCTGAAAATCAGCCAAGTGAATTCGGAAAAAATATTTAAATATAGACGGTGATATATGCTCTTTATGGATATGAAGTGTTTACCGAGAAATACTATATTACTAAAGTAAGTGGTATAGTTCACTTAACTAATAAACTTTTGGGAATAATTTAATTTAATATTGAGTGAGACACCTTTAGTCTTACAAGAAGTATTATATTTTTATTTATATTTTTCGAGGAATAAAAAGCGGTGTTTGTATCCAATTATAAAAATGAACCGATTGTTTTTTACAAACTTTCATTATGTTTCGCTACAACTTGAAAAACCGACAAAGAATTCCCTCACTTGCAATAAAAATAAAATACAGTTCAGTAAAGCTCGTCAATATTTTGAAAGATAAAAGAAGCATAATTTAAAAATTAGCTTCACACGTCCGTTCAATTCAGGAATATTGCTCTAGCGTTTGAAGCCCTCAATATAAACACTATCAGGAATTCATTGAGTCTATTTAAAAATAATTTTTAATATTTGCTCTTCGGAGTTTAAATTGGGCTTGCAACATTCGCTTGCCATCCTATTCTTCTAGACTTCTTCTTATAAAATTACCTTCTCTAAATGATTCGTAGAACATGTCATGGCGTGTTATTTTTGCAGAAGCTCTTACTCGGTTTCATTGACAATGCTTAACAAAGTTCCTTATTTCACTCCATCTAGATCAACTCGTAATTTTCGATCTCTAGCACATCCATTTGTTAGATCCAATTATGCATTGCACCATCCTTTTCGCCTCTTTTGCGCAAACTCTCATAACATTTACGATTTCCTATCTTACGAATGGTTTATTCAATTTATCTCTTGCTCTAACTTAACTTCTATTGATTCGGAAAATCCCGAATTTTTGCCCAATCACGAGCCTCCTTAAAACCCCAACAAGAATTAAGAAACTTTTATGTTGCTTTTTCTTCTCTTGTTCTACATTGTAAACCCAAGTTCCTAGTCAACTTCAGATGTGAGACGATCCATCGGTCTAGCGATACGGATTAGTCTTCGGCAATCGAAACAGTGCTTACATGATGGACGGACTCAAAAATGGTCGTGATTTTATTGACATTTTTCGACAATTGGCACGGAATCAAAGACCCTAAAAATGCGCGTGATTGGCTGTTACAGAAGCAGGACCATAAACGCTAATTTCATTTTCAGCCGCCCGACTTGCGTTTTAGTCCTTATCGAAGAAAATCTCTAAAATATGGCGTATCTTTTCTCTGCTAGTATGTATTTTTGACGTACGCTCCAATAAAACCGAAACCACCAATCACAAAACTGTCCGAAAAACTTTTCTAGTACAAAGTGTCATCTTTTAAATGATAACTTTCGGAACCCGATCGGACTCATACAACACGAGATACAGATAAATAACGCCATCTACTGGAAAAATAATGGGGTTCCTTTTACGTCACCCAATATAATAATTTGCTCGTTCTAATTTAATTTTTTTTAAATTTTTTAATTTTATGGTCAACTGAACCTAGTTATACCCGTAAATTAATAATAAATAATAAAAAAAAATCTCTAGTGTTGGCAATTATCGAATAAGCAATGGAATTTTGAAATTTCATCGCACATTCTAAACTTTTATAAGTCTTTTTGAAGATGCAAGTCTTATATTTATAATGGGTTCCATAAAATTTTTGGACTTTCAACAGTACAAAAAGTAAGTTGCAATGGATTTTACATTACATTTTTGCGTATTTTATATTCCAAACAGAGCGGTACAATGGATATATTCACTTTGTGTAAGCCAAGAAAAAGAAGATCTTGAAGACCACCAGACTTGACTAAAATATAATCAGGGAAAAGTCTAATGCAATGCAGCTAATGCAAATAATGCAAATAAAATGGTTTATTCTGATAGCTTAGCGATGAAAGAGGAAAAAATTCTCACGCAAAAAATGTTTAGAGTAATAGACTCACTGCTCTTCATAATCAGATGACAAATTTGACCCTAATTTGCTATAAATCGCTCCACGGTGACTTTACAGACAGCCGTCTACATGGCTCAGAGATTGTCGCAGCAACTATCAGATACTGGCATATCGATGTGCATGCTATACGAAAAAATCATAAGTTCTATAAACGATTGTTAAGGAGAACTAAAAATTCGCAAGTTTTCGAAAACTTATATCTAAGTAGGTAAGCTAAACACTTCGGAGATTTCTCTCATATTGTAGTTACTTCAATCAGAATTTGTGTCCCTGTGTCTCGCCTTGTAGTTAAGTAATGCATGAGACGCTCTACAGTTCAATCTACTAGTGACTCCAAACATTTTCGGAAGTTGAGTTTTTTCCAATAAAAAAAGAACCCAACCAGCCAATTTTTTTTTTTAATATATGCATATTTTTGCTGGGCAAACAGTTTCTGCGTTTTTTTCGAGTTATAACTAGATGCAAACCTAAATAAATAAAAATATGTTTATGTGCAAAATATTAAAGATAAACAAGTTGCCCTAAAGGACACCCCCTAACGCCTGACCAATTCATAATTTTGCACACTTAAGGGGCACACGGTCACATCAACGGCAGCAGCAGCTGAAGCAGTACACCCAGCACAACCTGTGCCAAGGTTGTAACAAGACAAGCAACCAAAACGCCTTGCCCAGAAAAAAAAAAAAACACAGGACAATAGCGTCTCGAGCCAAGGATTGGCGTATAAACTGCAGGCTCGCACATATATGTGTGTATGGACCACATAAAAATCATAATAAAATGTATTTACCCCTGGATCAAATTATGAATCTTATGACCGAGCAGGCTGACAGGCTGACGGCTAAAAGGTGTGCCATCATCTCAAGTTATGAAAGCCGCAGGCAGTCGGCCCGAAAAAAGGACCAAACGCATATTTATGAAATGAGCAAAACTATAAAGGACACACATGCATACTCACGACCATGTGACGACATTGTAAGTGGAGGACAGGCGAAGGACACACGCACGTAAATTTGTGCACATTTCAGCAAAAAGCCTTGAGGTGTTTGTTGTGGGTCGCGTCCAGTAAAACCCGCCCCAGTGTGCCCACTGTGTTTAAGGTGTTGTTGCTGCCTTTTCTTTGGGTCTGAGTGAGTCTATTACTCGAGCGCAACTACTTTATATCCATGCAGTTACACCTACCAAAGCCTGCGGCGGCAACATCTGGTCAAAACTGTATCCATTGGCGCAGCGGACAAAAAAGGTAAAGCACCAGAGATTTCTAGGATTGGGGCAAGACATAGATATATATATATATGTGTACATTTTGTTTATGCTTTTTGCCACATTTTACAAAAGTTTATTTCGCATTCTGTCTTTTAGCATTGTCGGCATCATCATCGTCATCATCAACAGCCATCATCCAGCTGTGGGACGTACGCTTGGGTATTGCTTAAGTATGTGTGTCACATAGGCACAAAGGCGCAATGAATAGAAAGTCCGGAATACCTCAAACATGGCAATACCTGAGGCGTTGAAACAAAACAGTGTCAGGGGAAGCGCCGAAATTACCTAGCAGACTATTAAATTTGCCAACTTAGGAATCCGCTCACGTAGAATTTTATTAGTCAATCAAAGAATACTTGAGTTTAGTGGGTCTTACCGCGGTGTTAAATAGTAGCCAGTAAGAGAAACCCAGCTATACCTGTAGTTGGTGTTGAAAAGATTAATGTATGCAATGGTATATGGTTAATTTTAAGTAATTTTCATGGTTCTTGTATTAATTTAACTAGATTTTGAGGTTTTAGTAAGCGAACACCAAGCAGGTAGATTGTTGCGTCAACAAAATAAATGCTGCTGCATCAATTCTAAGTCAACTTTTCGATATCGATGATTAAGACTTAATTGACGAAACAAGTTAATTTCTTGCTAATAACTGAATATGATATTTTTGTTGAAAAATTCTCTCTATTTCATATATTTTCAAATCAAGTCCTTACGTTTATATAGAGGATAACCTGTTTCTTCTTCTTGCACACTACGGTTTCAGATCTAACGTCAGTTGGATCCATACGCTCAAAAAGCTAAAGTATTAAAGCTAAAGTATTACTAGATTTACAGAACAAAAATTCAGTAGGTATGATAGCATTTTTGAAGTTATAAAAATGAAAGTTACAAAGTTCTTCCAAAATATTGGAACGCCCTTGAAACATTATAAGTTTTTTAGCGGAAAGATATTTTCGGATAGGCAGGCGATCCACAGAGTTCCGTTTAAGGATCTATTCTTTATATCTTTGCTTATGATATTCCAATACATAACGTTTGCAGATGACACTGCCTTATACTGCTCAAGAAACAAGGGTAGGTAAATCCAAAAAAAAATTATTAAAAAGCTGCGTCAACAACTAAAGCTTAAAACGCTCAGAATGACATAACTACTAAGTCGAAATATCTCAACATGCATCGAAAATAAAATTCGGCTGTACAAAGCCATTCTAAAGTCAGTGTGGACTTGCGCTGTACAACTATAGGGAACTGTAAGCAACTCGCATATTGAGATACTTCAGCGTTATCAGTCAAAAACATGACGAACTATTGTGAATGTTTCATTTTATATATCTAATACAAATATACATAAAGACCTCTATATTTCCTAAAATAATTAAGAAATAAAAAATCGTAGCCACTATATTGAAAGACTCGACAACCATGAAAATAATTCAAATCTTAGTTTATAACAGCCTTGCAACAAGACGATTAAAAAGACTGCATATTCTTGATCTCTTAGATAGGTAAAAATAAAAAAAAAGTGAATTTCAATGGAAGTCTACTATTCCTGATAATTTTATAGATATTACCAATTTACTAATTGTCTAAAGACAGATTGTAAATAAAATGTTGAATAAAAAAAAATGCTACAGAAGCCTTTTTGAGTTATTTTCATAATATTAGTAATGTGTTAAAAATGTGCTTATCTATCCCTTTCATTTTTTCCACCTTTCATATCCACGAGAAACCAGATATATATATGATTGATTAGAAAAAAAAACTGTCCTGCTACTATTGATTTTTTTTTGCTAAAAACAGATATAATAAACACTCTTAGTTTTGGGTAGTTGTTTTTATTTTTGCTTAAATGGTTAATTATTCTTTAAAATAATAATCTATATAGTATATTGAGCCCCAAAACATCTTGTTATATCTATGTTATAGATCAATATTCGTAATTATAAAAATAATGTATTTTTAAGTAATAAAATAGTTTGTTTTTGAGTTATTTGGTTTTTTTTTTATATTCAAAAATCAAATATTCATCTATTGTTATTATCTATTATTATGAATTACTCACGTATATTTTTATTTTTAATAATT
This sequence comes from Chymomyza procnemis, assembly GCA_035046065.1. Lineage (NCBI taxonomy): Eukaryota > Metazoa > Arthropoda > Insecta > Diptera > Drosophilidae > Chymomyza > Chymomyza procnemis. The sequence goes on from JAWNOJ010000026.1 coordinate 6,928,097, forward strand.
TTTTGTTTATTTTATTTAAGTTTTTTTTTTCAATATATTATTCTTTCTTTTTCTGATTGAGATTTGCAAAAATTCTAAAATTTTTTGAATTAATGCCAAAAACGAATGAAACTTGTATTATATTTGCGCTAAATCGAAAAGAGCAAAAGTGGCCGAACTTAAGCTAGCGAAATAAATTTATTTTCTAGTTGCATTCATAAAAAGGATTTATCAACTAAAAAATCGAAAATGCGTTCGAGCTTAAACTAAGATTTGTAAAATAGACAAAAATTCAAATTTTAACTCAACTTGTCAATAGAACTTGTTCTAACACTACATAGCACCATAAGTTCGGGCTTAGCGCAAGTTTTTTAAAATATAAAAATATAACTTAACTATAGAATTTACTCAAGAGAACTTGATCCATAGTTCGAGTTAAAATATTTGATATCTTAAATTCAACGATTGATAGCATTTCCCATACCTCAGTCTAACGCAACTCATCGAATCATAAGTTCAAGTTTGTTTGCCAAGATTTATAAGTTGAGTAGTCAAAATTTGACTTTCAACTTTACTTTTCAATAGAACTTGCTCAATAGTGCCAATTAAAGAATTTTATAGTGAAAATCAAATATTAGATTGGATTTTCCATATAACTTAGACTAACGTAGCTTATGCAACCATAAGGTCAGGGCTTAGCCCAAGATTTGTAAAATAACTAAAATATTACTTCTGACTTATCAATACAACTTGGTCAATAGTTAAAATGAATAGATAGTATTTCCTAAACGTTAGGCTAATATAACTCTTTGAAACTTAACTAGTGCAGAGTGTATCATAATATTGAGTTAAAATTATATCTACAAATATGTAAAAGTTCTCTAAAAGCTAAAATATTACAGCTTCCATATATCAAAGCAACTTTCATTCATTCCAAGATATACAACTAATATTCCTTCATAAAAATGCATTTCCTACAAATTTGCCAAAAAATGTCTCAAAGGCTGCACTTTATGCATTAAGAATTCAACAAAATAAAAGCTCAACAATTAGCAACAATTTGAAAAATCTGAAAAACGATAAAGCAAATGGATAAAGACGAATGGAAAGCAAGGAGTACAGATAACGAACGCAAAATTAAAGCAACTTAAATGGAACTTATTAGATTTGTATACTTTTAATTTGCATTCATAACAGAGAAGAAGCAGCGTCAAAAGTCGATGGCGGTGGAGGGAACAAAAGTCTCGAAGTATGGCAGAAGGGTTAAGGCTGGCTGGCTGGTACAGAGTTAAGCATAAGGATGCGGAAGCTTGGCTGGACAAGAGACGCGACTCGAAGACGGCGCACAAGCAACAACAACAACAACAACGAGTATGACAAGCCATTTAAACCCTTTTCCTATGTCTAAGGCCCCCAGAAGCTATGGCATGGGGGGGCCCGCCACTGCAATGGCAGGAGGGTCGCCAGTGCCGTACGTCCAGTGGACATGACGTATTTCTTTACAAAATGCTCTGATTTAAATTTTGCTTTTTGGTGAAATAAAATTAATTTGTGCATATTTCTTGGAGACCAGACGAAATACGAAGCGAAGCAAGTGGTGCTGGACATTTATTAAAAGGCGCAAAGGATACACAGCAGCAGGAAAATGGAAACCTTTTTGGAGAGCATTGCCAATTCCAGAAATAATAACAGTAGTCGAGAAAAACAAAACACAAGCAAAAAAAAAATGATATCAAGTGAAAAGAAAATTTAATAAAACGAAAACAATTTGGCAAAATGAAAGAATAATAAGACGTAAGATCTGAGCAGCGCAGCCAAGTGCAAGCGAGTTGCGAAGAGCGAAAAAAACCATTTCCCACAGCCCATCCATTCCTGCAGGAATCAAAAATTCATAATTGCAGCCGGAACAGTTTGCCGGCATTCCCAGTGACAACACACACGTGGCATTTGATAAAGACGAGCTGTTGTTGTTGATACAATATATTCTACAATCGGATATCGAAAGCATAACGGCCATAAATCCATTAGCCATAAATACTACCAAATGATATAAAATAAAAAATTATTTATACGTTTTTGCCAAAGCAGCGGCACACGGGCAAGGGAAATTAGTGCAAAATCTGGCGCGCCGCTCCGCAACGCATTCTCAATTTGCGATGCGCTTCGAATGTGAACCAAAACAAAGCACACCCTGTTGTGTCCCTGTTGGGTCTGGCGGTCATATGCTTGCTAGTATAATCGAACAACTGTATCGAATTACCAATCATTCAATACGAGTGAGTATTGAATAGAGCGCGCCGACAAGCACCCCCCAACAAACAACAGAGGTACACGAATCGCAATGGTCACCACCCTCCAGCTGCAGCTTGTATGCTGTAAAAATTTAGTGCAGACAAGTTCCGACACGTGACCCGAGATCGGTTCAACTGCGTCACAGTAAAATTTATCAAATTTGCAGTTACATCCCAACTGGAGAGAGCACACTCAGTGTGTGCTAAATTGTAACTGCTAACTCGTCTTTCTTGGGAATACTCATCCAAAATTTTTGGCAATTAATGTATAATTGATATTGATTTCAAAGGAATAAAAAATAACAATAAATTTATTGCCTTCCAAAGGTGGAGCATGGAGATAACTGTATCAGTGCAGCTCGAAGACAAGAGGTACACGCACACATCGTCGTCTTTAATTTTTAGAGATTTACTTAGTGAATCGTGTCTTTTTATCTGCTAGCTATGTCAGTGCTAGACAAATGCATCAGTGCTGCATTGTGGAATTGAACTACCAACCTTCCGTTTTAGGGACGATTGTGCTACTACTAAGCCACCAAGGCCCACAAAAAAAACAGTTAATAAAAACATCTAAAATCATGACAATATATTGACAGCAAAATGAAGAATGCAACCCTAGTTTGAAAGTTTAACAAAAAATGTTGAGTCTTCTGCTATGTTTGAAATAAAATACAATAAATCGAGAACGTACCCGAGAATTGTGACATGCCAAATACGCAAAATTTCCAATTGCAATAGACGTTCCAGCTCAAGCCAAGTAGATGGCGCCAGTCAAAACTGTGTTTAGTTTTTGAATTTAAGTATGCATAGTTTAAATATTTTTTTTAGCTTCTATGATGCCCAATTAAACTTAAAAAAGTCTAAAATTTAGGAAAAAATACATTGAAGTACATAAGTCGTACCCGCAGTTACCGCTTTCAAAAATATATTCATATTACAATGTTCGGCAGTCGAATCCGTTAAAGGGAACGACCTTGACTCAAATTGACAGACCAAGTGGAAGAGAATCTAATCGCTTCTTGGAGGGACCATGTCTTGAAAAGGCAAAGCAGGATGAGCTGACGAGATCTAGTGAAATCCGCTGTAAATCGAAATCGGTTGTAATGGCCACCTAAAGTAATGCTAAGTAGCTCCAATCGTTGGATTGGATATTTAGAAGTTCTTAGATTAATGAACTCGCTTCATCTGGAAACTATACTCAAAAACTTAGTTATTACATATGAACGAAGAACTAACAAATATAAAAATTATATGTTTTACACTTTGAGACATAAACTTCACAGATCCCGCTCGTACTGAGGGTTTATTCGAAAGTATTCCTCTTAAAAACTATATATGTGATTTGTTTTCGTTTGTATTTAGATAACTATTTCATGCGGATTGCTCAAGAAGCGACCATTCTGGTAGTACAAAAAGACAAAAATATATCTATATGCAAAAGCCACTTTAAATAGACACCTCGTTCGAAATAGTCTCATACAAACCGTATTACGGTAACCAATTTTTAAAAATGTTCCGATATAAGTGTTATTGTATAAGAGAATTCTTTTAAATTGCAACGAAACGAGTCTTAAAACTTTTTAATTTTATTGTTGATAACCCAATCACAAGTTATAAATTTTATTTATTTATTTTATTTTTTAATTTAGAATTTTAGTGTAAGAATATCCATGTATTTCCAGTAAGCGGACATAGCACAGCTAATGCGTCTCAATATGTGTCAAGATTAGCCTGCAGCCGCAAAACGCTGAGATTGACTATCCACACCTCAAAGGGAACATGCTGACGTCATAAGAACATGAAAATGCAACATTACTTTAAACAAAGAAGTTCGATTTTTGTTTGAAACGCGTTATTTCGGTTAATCTTGAAAATTTTATCAAATTTGGTAGCGAGCTAGGAAATTATATATTATATTTTTATGTTACTCAAAAGTTAATTTTAATGATTTCGAAAAAAATCGCAATGAACCTCGAAAAAAAAAAATAGTAAAAGAACGTTCTTCCAAAAACGCAATGGAATTTTTCTAAGGATGCAATCATATTATTGACTATAAAAATAGCTTAGTTTTCTGAGTTTCACTTGAAAGACTTTGAGTTGTGCCAATCAGGAAAAAAGCTGTAAGTGAAAGTACAACTACAAGAGAACTAACGAACTTTATTTGTTTTCGATTTTAGTCTATTACCTTAGAGAATTTCCTGCATACTTGAGAAAAGCTATTGTTGCTAAAGACTAAATAGTTTACTAGTTGTAAAACACTTGCGGCTTGATTAGAATCCTAGGAATCGACAGAATGTCTATAGACACTTACGGCCTAATCATATTTCTTGGAATCGAAAAAATGTCTACATGGACTGGATTCTTGACTACGTAAAAGGCAGTTGCGACTTAATCGGATACCTAGGCATCGAAAGAATATCTATTTTCTTAATCCCAAAGTACAGAGTACAGCAACGTAGCTTATTGAACTCATACCTCCCTCACACTTCTTAAAGAACTGCAGCAATTAGACCTTGAGTCTAATCTACCATCCATCATAACACATACGAGTCGTCGACTCAACCACTTCTGAGACCTCCCAAAGTGAAGCAACAAAAAAAAAAAATCGCGCATCGACTTTACGACGCTGTAGGTGAGTCCATGCCGTGTAAGCAGCTAATGGTTGTGCGTCCGTTCACAGATCCCAGAACAATAAAATTCCCATTTGGTAGCGTATCCGCAAGAGTTGGGTGCGGGGTCTGGGCGAAAAGTGTGGAACCAGCAGTTTTGTGTTTACGTGAAAACAATTTTTATGGCATGTCAAAAACCTATTTTAATGCTTTTAATGAAAGCGAATTTTATTGCGTTTCTTTGCGATTTAACGGCCTGCTCCGCGTGCTCTTGTTGCTGCCTCTCTCTGGCTGTCCAAGATGCCGCTTGGCATGCGTAAAAATGCACTCAAGTCAAAATGTTGACAAGCTCATAAAAATCTTGACGAGGAGCGTTCACAGGAAACGCAGCGCAAAGTGGTGGCGTTTTTTTTTTTCGTTTTGCAGGCAACTGCCAAAAAAACAGGTGACAAAAGCAAGAGCCAAAAGTTTTCCATAACAAAAGCCACTTAAACTGCCAATTGTGGTTTGTGCTGGAATTTTGGCCAAAAAAGTAGCGGCAGCAGCAGCAGCAAGAAAGAGATTTCAGTTGCCTTTGACAAAAACAACATTTCCGTTGGCATTTTGCATAAATTCTGGAAAAGCAGCAGTGGCAGCAGTAGCAGCAGCAGCAGTAGTGGTGGCAGCGAAACAGTGGCTCCCAAATGTATGCTACCTTTGCCAAATTCATTTGACCAGAAACTTAAGTTATATTTTGGAGCGCAGCCAAGAACAAGACGTTTGGTGGCACGGCTACGGCAAAAGCTTTCAGCCATAAAGAGGCAACCAAAGAGGATGCACACGTCGCTTGTCGGAGCACTCAATGTCAGCCAAATGCACATGTAGCTATGGGCAGGACTCTGCCACAGAGCTTGCGCGTGTGTGTGTGCGTGTGTGAGTGGCGGACGCACTTTTCCATGGCTGGGCACTATATAGTGTTGTATAGTGCTGCGTAGTGCCAACGGCAGCTTACATTAAATTTTCCCATATGCACTAAATGGATTTTGGAGCAGCATGGGCACAGCATTATTGACAGGGTCAGTCATGCTTTGTTGGCCAGCCAAAACTGTCAAAATGTCTTTTGAAATACAATGCCTGCGTTGGCCAGTTGCCGCTTCCAAAAACTATTCCAAAAACAAAAAAGCAAACGCAAAAACTTTAAGAAGTTTTGCGGCCTAGAATAGGTAAAGCTTTACCCAAAACGAATTTCTAAAATATTACGGCCAAAAATTTGCATTGTTGGTTTGCGAATTTGTGGGTTTGCAATTAGGGGTGAAAATCTTTAGTCAGTTCGATTGAAGTAGCAAAATCTAAACGCGTTTTGTGATTTGCACTCAGCTGTGACGAATATGAAGTTTCACAATAAAAAGTCGTAAAAACCAAGTGACAAAGTTTCCTGCACTACAGCGAATTCGTTTCATCTGCACATAAAAAAGATAGCAGAGAAGAGATGCTGGAGCGACGACTTTGGGGTACTCTTATAAGCTGCCTACAACTTTTAATTTTTATCCTGCAATTTTAGTGGGAGGGTTTCCGTTTTTAACAGATCGTTACGAGTGCTTCTAAAAATGGTTATGCTTGCATTAAATTTTTCAGTAAAGTTAAGATTTTTTTTATAAATTGACAAAACAGAAATGTATTCCACTGCACTGTGGTTACCGCTCTGAGGGCGGAGCATACAGATATCTATGTTAATAGCTATACGAAGACAAGAAGGACTTACAGTTTATAGTGAAATTCTAACAGCAGTGTCTTTCATATTAACAGAGTTTTCTTTCAAAAAGCGCAATATTTTTTATAAAATTCAATTCTCTATTATCTGATCAAACAATTTGAATAAAATTTCGTTACGAACAAAGGTCAAATTTGGAAATTAGAAGCAGCATAGTGATCTACTCAAAAAGCGTGAAGTTAAGGAATTAAAGACTTTCGGAAAGATCACTAAAAGTTCTTTTAATATAAACAAACTGTTTATCTAGACTGTAAGCCAAATGTCTATATTTTGTACTCTAATCTGCGTATTTCCTGCGCGTATTCTTCTCATAAAGTCCACATTGTAGTGTCGAATCAATAGTGCAACCCGAAATTGTTTTATTCTTGGCCAAACAGAAAACTTAACTACAACAAGATCCGTGCCAAAGGCAAATTGAACTCTCAGAATCGTTGGATGTGACTCACAGTTCGATTTTAATAATTCGGAATGCTCCGATGTAAGAAATTCAATGTGTGGAGAATCGAATGACGATATTTCACTTCGAAACTGTTTATTGAAAAACACAAGGGTAGGGATATTTGCTTGATCCAACGTTCAAAGAACATTTCTTTGCGAAGAAAGACGACATAAAACCTCACCCAGAAGAATCATTTTAGCTTGTAATGCAAAGGAAACTTAACTATGAAAATTTTCTTGCCAAAATGGATACTGAATTCTCCGAATCGTTGGAAGTGACTAAGCAAACCATTTCCATTTCAAATAATTTGGATTTTTTCAATCCAAGGTGATTGGATGTGGAGATATGGAATAGCGTTTTTTCACTTCTAAACTGTTATTTGAAAGACGAGAGGCTAGGGATTTTAACTTGATCTAACGATTAGAAGAAAATTTATTTACGAACAAAGATTGAAGTCAGGAATTAGGGGAAGCTTAACAACAAAAAGTTCCTTACCAAACGCCAACTGAACTGTCAGAATCGGTGGAAGTGACCCGGGAACCATTTCTGTACGGTTCGAATTGGGTGTGTAGATGTCGAGTGACGATGTTACTTCCTAACTGCTTCTTGAATGATGAGAGGGTAAGGATTTCTCCTAAGCCTCAAAGAAAAAAAATAACCATAAGTATGTTGAATACGTTCCATCACTGTTGGCAACGTCGCCAGCGCAAAAGAGTCACGATTCAAAACTCACGTAAGATATATGGTGGGACAATGAGGTCCCTAAGCTATACAGTTGCACCACGAGATCACCTACTATGTGCGCCTAAAACTAGACTAAGCCGTAGAACCACATTACTTTGCATCAAAAACGGTTGAAAACCGACGAAAGGTATGATACGATGATTTTATTAGATAATAACACTTGGATCCATGTGGCTGGCATTGGACTCTAAAACCACTAAAATGTGTGCCCATACCACGCCAGCGCCAGCAGCTTAAAAAATGCCAACCAAGCTTTCAACAATCCTAAGTTTATCCGCTATAGGAAAGAGTTTTAGATGAAGACCAACAAAACTTGCTACAATCCTTAGGATACCCACTATAGGAAAGAGTATAAGAAATAGTTAAGAAAATGACATTGAGTGGAAATGCAAATGAGCAAGCGATACGCATTAAGAGCCATCAAAAAAAAAGGTGGAGCAGATATTCCGAATTGCGCAAGTAATTTTCTACGGCAGGATATCGTACAAAAAAGTGTATCTCCGGTTTGTGTGGTGGAGAGAAGCATTGGTGCAGGCGGACACAGTCACTCCAAAAGCTGACATTGTTCTCGTTGGCATATAATTACAGTTATTTGTGTAGCTAATTAATTGCTAATCAATCATAGCCAAAGACGCCCAAAGGGACTGCCAAACGTGGTTGCCCTTTGTCGCCTTGTCGTCTTGCTGTTGGGCACTTCAAAGGCATCCTCATCACAACAACATCATCATTATCATCAACGTAGTCGTAGTAGTCGTGTAGTCGTCATTATCAGCTGGGATGCGTCAGACAAGCTGAAGAAGTACACGACGTTGGGTCCGTTGGCCTTTTTGTTTATAAACAAAAACCCAGCGAAAACAAAAGCTTAGCAAGATTGATCACAGCCTGCCTTGCGACAAAAAGTTGTTTTCGCTGCTGGCGCTTGGTCCATGCACCTGTTCGGTTACTCACGGTTATTAGTCCAGGCGTAAATGCAAATTCCGGGCTTATGCCCATAGCCCATTACAAAAATATATATACTTTATATGTAGGAAGTGTCAACGACGTCAGGCTACGATTTTTTTTTTTTTTTTTGCACCTTGTAAGGATTGCCAACGCTGCTGCTGTCCACTTGTCAGTCACTCAAGCGCCCACGCCCGTGCGGGCTTACGTCACACGGGCTCGGGGTGTGAAAAGCGTGCTGCGTCGTGGCGTTTATCCTTTCGGCGTACATTTTATTTAACATAATTTGAACATTTAAGACGTGCCTGGGCATACTCTATGATGCTTTAGTTTTTAGCAAGTAGTTCTTGTTGTTCCCCCCGCCCCCACAGCCAAGGCCAGTTCCATGGGACGTAGTCTCTTTTATTGCGTATTATTGAAAGGCATCTTCATGGCATCCTTTACGGCCGAGTGAATTTTATGGCGCTTTGCAGTACAAGTGTTTTTTTTTTGTTTTAGTTCTTATTCGGGGGGCATAACTTGCTCTTTGCTATTTGTTAAAACTTGCACGTCTTTTTTTTCTAACTACTCGATTTAAATTTTAGAGTTTTAACGTTAACCCAAATTGTCGGCTATTTGGTCAACATGTCGACGGTTTTGGATTTCTTTTTATGATTTCTTATTCACTTATGTTAAGTGCGGTACATAAATGTCTTAATATTTTGCATTAAATGCGATCATCGAGGAGACAGTCCAGTCCGTTGGAGCAATATCTACGAAGCAGAAACATAATAACTTCTGTAAACGAAAATATCTTGTGGTTTAGAAATTTTGACGAACTTAAAATCACTATTACATCTAGTGTTCTCTTAAATTTATAAATTTTTATAAAAATCGGTATTGGTATCATTAATACTTCCCAAAGTAAAATCTGATTTTTAGCATTTTACATTATCCGCGAAGGTGCTAAAATGATGAATTTGAAATATCTGCTATAAACCTGCAAATTTAAACAAGAAATTCCAAGAGTAATGAAAAACGCAAACAAAAACAGTCAGAAACACAAAGAAACTGAGATGATGGCAAAAAGAAGCTTGTGAGAAACTGCTTTATATCATCAACTGCTTTCTTCCATATAAAGCCACTGAAATTACTAGTATATGGCACGATTTCAGGAAGACGGTTTCTAAAGGTACTGAGGCTGCATTCAGTTCTTCTGAACGAAGATTTTTTAGCTTGGCAGCTTAATCTACAAAGAAAAAAATATTAAACAATTCTATTATTCTTAATATTTTATTAAATATAAAAAATAACACGCATACACTAATAAAAACATTTAGACGAAAACAAATGTAAATTTTTTGTTACTTTAAATGAATAATATACATTTCTTGGTTTATTCAATTCTTATTCTAAAGAATCACACTTTACTTCCAATACAATCCGTTACAAACCTACAGCCGACCTCACTAGCCCTCGTCAGGTGGCTCTGCAGAACTTCACCACTTAGTAAGTCTAAGGACAAATAGGTCCTACTCCACTCGGTCTTTCTACCTGAGTTCCTATTTGACGGACGGTTTCTGCACTTAGTAACTCTAAGGGGAGATAGGATTTCCTTCAATTCATTCTTCCATCTGAGTTGAGGTATTTCCCATCGTCTTCCTTCACTTTCATTACTGGATCGTCTACATACGTATGCTTCATAGCGGTCAGATACCACCACTTGGTGCTTCTATCTTAGTTGAGAGAGGTCCATCCAACGCCTTACTTCATGAATTTCATTTTCAAAGACATCTATGTCGTTGTAGAGCTGACAGAGCTCATAGTTCTATCACACGGAATAGTCGTCACCCATCCGAAAAGAACGACAGATTTTGCGAAGATTTTACCTCTCCAACAACTCAATCTGAGTCACAACCCACGCATCTGAAAAAAAAAACTTATTCGCTCTTACTATGGTCATCGCTCCAAAGGTGGGGAATAAAGGTTTCTCTATTAATAACTGTTCGAAGAGAACAGGGAGCAACAGTTTGTAACAGAATCCTATAAAAGCACGGGTAAGATGAACATCTTGTAGACCGTTGATATAGTTGGTTGATAAAGATTTCTGCTATATAACTGCTTACTAGGGCTATAGTAACACCTATTGGCAAGAGTCATCTCCAGACGCTAGGTTTTAACGGCAAAAAAATAAAGCCGTCTTCCCGTGGGAATTAGGCGCCGCTTATCCCTTTTTATGCCCAGTATGTACCTAGTCTTGACCTCGTTAACCGCTAGACCAACTTTCGCAGATTCCTTGTCGATTTTAAAAATTGCAGCATTAATACTTCCAATGATATCAAGTTTATCAACACTTTTGAGAGAAATAGCGCCAGGGCGATGTACATATTTCCCCTTCCATTATGAAATTGAAAACGACACATAAATGACTTGACGCTTTGTTTAAAATTTCTATCCTGACAAAACTTATCGTGATGTTCCATGTCGTTCAGCATTATCGAGTCAAGTTTACAGGAATGCCGAACTCATATAGACATGTAGGCGTTCCTATATAAGGCAAATGCATGCAGCTTGGTAAACGATAAAGGGATTTCGTCTGTCGGTGTGTTTTTCGTGGGTTCCTAAAAGAGACCTTAGGCGTACCGTGCATATAGCCACACTGTTAAGGTCCAACTAATGTTTTAGACTTACGTCTTCACTTAGGACATTGTCGATTCAAACTGCTTTAGTACAGAACACACAAAAACTAAGAGCGAATCTCATACATTGGTTAATTATAACCACCGTTCACAATAGCCGCTTTCCGTTTCCAGCCCATCTCATAAATGCTGCGAACAACATACGGTAAGTTTATATACAATATGACAGATAATAATTTTCCGTAGGATGTGCAAATATTTTCATGATGTAATAAATGAAATTAATTTCAATAATTACTGCGATTTTCATGGTTACAACGAAGATCGTAAAAGCAAATATATTTATACGTTGGGAATATATTTTAGAGACGTTTTTTATTTGGGCCACTTATTTTATTTGCATTTATCAATGTGTCGGCCAGTAAATAGTCGAAACGTCAAGCGACATCCAGCATATGAAGCGGGAAAAGTGGAAATAGCAGAATATGAAAATATTTAATGATGACCATGAAAACTGCTTAATCGGAAGAATGAAAATGGCGCTTGTCGCATGTTTATATGTTCCAGATAATAAGCAAACGAAAAAGAGATATAATAGGTTATAACATAAATACCAAAAACCGTCCGGCAACGACGTCGACGTCTATGTACATATGGAAGGAATATTTTTTTTGGAAACGAAATATGAAAAATTAAAGTACAGTGAACACTTGATTTGGGCGTTTTAGTTGTTGCGCAAAGGTGGCAATTTAGGCCAACTTGAAGCAAATATTTTTAAGTCAAAACCTTGAAAATGAAAATAACTTAGTTTCTTGACTTTTCTTAGAGAAGAACAAACCGCCTATGATGTTTTGCCCAGCAAGCAGTCCAAGCAGTGTATGTATACTTTTATGAACAAAATAATGTTCATAAAAAGTAGCACCGTTCATCTACTATTAATTTAATCTCTGCCTCAAACAACTGAACTCTTGTGCTTAACAAGCAGTCCAAGCAGTTCAGCAAAGAGTCTAAGAAGTATTTGTATATTTAGTAGCAGTAGTTATTTCATGGGCAAAATTATGTTATACAATTATCACTGAATGATATATTTTTTATTTTAAAGTTAAAAATATGATATTAGAAGCACGCAAGCAAAGTAGGAGCAAATTTGAATCGACCGTTCCTACCTGTAGTACCTGTATTCGTAGTCTGCAGGCTTTAGGGATACTGGTCTCTGACAAAATACTGCCAAGTCCACATACTTCTTGCAAAATAGGCACACTCTGCTATACTCAACCCATGACAAAATCCTTTGCAGCAAGCAGTCCAAGCAGTTCACCCAATGTCAAGCACTTTTGCGCCTTACTTTTTGTTTGTTTTTGTTTTTAAGCTTCTCATACCGCTTTTTGAGGTTAGACTGTACTCTACAAATCTAAATGTTTGTTTTCGCAGTAACTTTTTTTTTTGCACAAACAGCAGCATTTTTAATAAAGAAACATAAGGATGGTTGATGGTTGAGGTGGGGGGCAACTCGGCACAGCAGACACATTTTTATTTGTATTTTTCGCATTTATAATATAAGGCCATATATTTTCATGAACACTAAATTATGTTGTACTACATATATCTCTGTTCTAACATAGCAAGCTCTGCCGAAAGTAATTTCAAAACTAGTTCACATTGACTTAAGTCAAAACAATTGCGAAACTACAGAGCTAAACATCAAATTTTATTATAACAATTATTTTTGGTACAAAATATGGATAATATTATAAAATTTCTTTGTTGTGATATATTGGAGCTATCTCAAGAATTCTACGAAAGTCTGGGAGGACCATGCAGCAATGACGCTGGAAAAAAATATAAAGTCTATGTAGTGGAACGTGCAAGTTATACTATAAGAAACAAATATCCAAAACGACTTAATGTCTATAATGCGGAGGCGCGCAAGGAGAAGCGACTCATACGCTATAGTGACCTAACACCGAGTTATCTGGAGCTGACATTTGGAAAATGTGAAGGCTTTAACAAAGAGCAAAAAAGTGGCTGCGAAAATGATAAGTCGAAGAAGACAACCTGTGAGACAGGCACGAGTCAATCACTCAATCGCAATGAATGCCAAAAATCAAGAATATGTGTGAAAGAGCAAGCGACCATGATGGACGTCGAGGAAGGGAATTCCGATTTGGAGGAGAACAGAGCTTGCAAGCCACAGTTGAATAAGTCAACAAGTACTGGAGCTTTATGCGAAAATAGCAATAAAAAAAAATTGGTAATTGATCAAGCGACCATGATGGATGTAGATGAAGACGATAAAAAGTTAGAGGAGCAAAAAGCTGCCAAGTCACAGTTGAATAAGTCCACAAGTACTGCCGGAAATGGTAAAAACCGTTGCAAGTCGTGTGGATCTTTGACTTCAAATCGTAAACCGCCAATGGCAACAGTAAAAAAAAGTGGCAGCATTTTAAAGAAAAGTGCATCGCCTTCTTCGTGTGCTAGTAAAAGTTCGAACAAGGGTCTTTTCTCTCTCAAAGGTCGTCTCACGAAATGTAAAACTGGAAGTGCTGCCAGTACCAGTTCCAAAACGAGCTGCAATCGTAACCAGAGTGCCACTTCACATAGTTTGCGCAGTAACTCTGCGAAGACTCGATCCCGAAGTACTTCCACCAGCTCAAGTAGTAGTTCCTGTGCGAGTACCCAGACTGAATGTTCTAGCTGGCACAAACAAGTTAGCCGACAGGATATTAAGCAAAAACCATCGAATGCTGGCGCAGGTAAATGTTCGTCACCTAGTTGTAACGTAACTGCCTTAAGAACTCGGAGCGCCGTAACACGTGCAGCGCCATCAATTTTATCGCGACGGGCAACCGGTTGCCGTATAGAACTTGTACGGGAAAACTCAAAAAGTCAAAACATTTCCTTAATTTGCGGCGAATGTAAAAAAAAGACTTCCCAATTTTCGGCTAAAAACCGCAGAGATGTGGTAAAAAAGATAATAGATAATGGCCTAAGGTCTGTGGCGCGATTTTTACAAGAGTCCCGTGATAATTGCAAAGCGGAGAACCTCGACAAGGTGGAGAGATCCGCCAGACTGCAATACAAATCCCATTTAAGTAAATGTGGTGAGCAGGGAAAGCAAACGGTTAGCTGGGATTGTCTCAATAGGGGGCAAAAATTACGTTTTTATTGGTCGGCACTGACTGGGCATGATATCTGCAAGACGCCCTATGAGAATTTTACTGATTGTTATAAACAAAGTTTACGTGGAAATTATAAAAAGATTTGTCCAAGTTGCTTGAATAGTGTCCTACGTCAAGAATGGAAATGTTTAAATAAGGAAGACAAGAGGGCGTTTATGTTTCATTCGCTGTTCTATCATGTCGTTCAAGGCCAGGTTAATTTCAGAGATGAGCGCAGTTTACAGAGTGCCTTCAGAAAAATTTCGATTTAAAGGACTCATTGAATGAGAAATTATTTCCATTTGTTTGATTTTATTCATTGTAATATCATTATCTTTGTACGAATGGAGAAATTATAGTTTTGTTTGACAAAAGTTTTACAATTGTTTGTTGTATGTGGTGGGAATTTCAAATCTGAAATGGACTGCACAAAATTTTAAAATTTGGCTGTTTCTTCGAGTTTAATCGATGTTTAATCCACAATATTTTTAAAGGATTACATATAAAGACATATATGAATATTTGATTTGAATACTTATACTACTGTATAGGATACTCCGCGTATGCTTAAGGGGACTCAAGAAAGTTGATAACAGGGAAAGAGGATCCCTCCTGCATTAAAGTGCTATTGCACATCTGCACATTTGTGGAAATGCTTAGATTTTATGGATGAAGCTTAGCTATATGAAGAAACTTTTTTGGTTTTTCGATAGGATGCCATAGAGCTCATTGTTTAGTATATTAAGTGTAATAATTGAAGGCAACTATTTTTAGATGGTCGGTTTATTGCATAATAGGAACAATAGGTTAGATAAGATAGACTGCTTGCTGTTTCCTTAGATTTATTTATATATGCTTCTTGCAAAATCGTACGGATCTGCAAGAAAATACGCCGTTTTGGAAAGCATTTTTAAAAAGGAGGTCGTAGTGATGTTGTAATTCACGTTGCAATTGTTCTGAGGTCTATGGACTATAGGTCTTTGGTAAAGTACAAGAAAAATGATTTCCCAGGAATATTTTTCCTACTTCAGTCACTGCGGGCTGTGTCGGAACTTCTATTATAATCGATTTTTGATGGTTTCATGGTGATCAAAGCGCAATCCCAGCCAGTTCTTGGTGATCATTCTCTATAGACGATATAGCTTGTAGCGCTCGGTGGAGCGTTTTGCCTAATTTTTTAGCGAAGATCTGCTGCTTTATGAGCTCTGAAAAAGTGCTCTGCTTTCTTAAAACTTCTGCATAATTCGATACTTGAGGATGTCATTGTGACCGAAACCCACTATCTGCCATAAGCCAGTGATCGGTGACCATTCACTATACGATATTTGGCATGCAGCGCTCGGTACGGCATTTTGCCTCAATTTAACATATAGCAAAGATCTGCTGCAGAAACCGCAGATCATGGGCTCATAGTGACTCTAACGCCCTTTCTTCCATAAGCCAGTACTATTGGGATCATTCAATGTAGTGCTTGGCAGAGCGTTTTGCCTTATAAGGAGGATATAAGGAGGATAAGGAGGATATAGAAAGTGTGTAACATCTGCTATATGCTACTTTGCAATGCTTTAAAAACGCAATCTATATCGGGGAAATCCATTCTTTTAGAAACTGAGCAGCCTGGAAAACCTATTGCGATATTTTTCTTCCGATTCAGCTATCTCACATAAAGCCTAACACAATGGACCGCACGGTTGCCACTTGATCTCGGCCTTCTGAGAAGCTGCCTTCCTATTCTAACCCAAACTATAACACATTATCAAAAGTTTCTTTAAATTTCCAAATATAAGACAAACGATAAAATACAAGTCCTACACAACTCAGCGGCATTTTGATGGCTCACCCTAAAGAAAATACCGCAAAAACTGCAGATTTTCATGAGAGTATGAGAATAAAATGCGGGATATTCTGGCCAAATAGAATATCAAATGCAGAGCTGTGGAGCGCCACCCCTTATTCACTTCTAGGAAGAGAAAGTGAAGTTGGATAGGGAATGCTCTTATAAAGAACTCAAGCAAAATTGACCGGATGGCACTAGACTAGAACCCTCAAGGAAGTAAACACACAGGACAAGAACTAGCTCTGATCGGCTCGTCGCCACTGCTAAGCAGACTTGCCTTCGTAGAGGCCATAAGTTCCCAAGTGAAATAATATAGGAAAAAAAATTTGATTTGCTTGGACTTAGGGTTTATTTAGGGAAGTCTATTGCTAGCTATTTGCTTGTAACGAGAGTTGCAGCTGGTTGGTTTATATTTCGGGATTGGGCAACCCTGGTTTTGCAATCTGCCAATTGACAGCTCTACCATAAGGTTCGAGTTCTCTCACATCGGCTTAAACAACTGTATTTTTTGGGCACTCAAAACATTGATTTGATCATCCGCCATATAGTCCTAACTTGGCACCGTATGACTTATTTTTATTCCTGCACGTAAAAAATAAAATTAGAGGCCAACGATTTTTCTGAAGTATCTGTTGATGCATTTAGAATGCATGTTTTGGAGATATCTCAACCAGAGTGGAAAAGTGGTTCACCTATTGGCTCAAACGCATGCAAAAGTGTATAGATCTTAATGGGGAAAATGATTTCAATGATTCATATTTATTTTTGTACTCTAATCCATATATATTAATTAAACAAAGTTTTAAATCGTTCTTCACGGAAACAAAATTCTTATGAAGAATGCCAAGTGCCTAAGATGCTTTACTGTACTTTGAACAATGAAAATTCTTGAAAAATACCCCAATCCAGCTCTATTTAAGGGATTACGCATATGAAAAAAGTAATCCAAATGAAATGAAAAGACACAAATAAATTTAAAAAATGGGTCAAAAATGACACTTGCGCCTTAAGCGGTTGAATACCTAGCAACCTTGAGAACGGAAGTACTTCGTCAGATCAGCTGCTTGCATTAATATGTCTGTCGAGCATTTAATTTTGATAAAACAATAATTTTCAACATTTCTTAAATGAAACAGATGTTTTGTTTGCCTTGAGGCTATTTTTATGCAAAGTTCGTCGATATATGCGATTTTATTTTTCCACTTTCCCTATTATAGAGCAAGAAAGTGCCACTTTGTTGGGCAATTTTGGGGAAATGTTACAAATGTCTAGGCGTCAAATTAAAAATGTTCTCAATAAAACACAAATTTTGCATATACATCAAGGTCATAAATTGACAATGAAATCGAAAGTTTTTTTTTTATACGATTTCTTCATAGGGGCAACGGCAATATTTTTCAATTAGAAATTGCTTTCTAAAGCAATTTGTGGTCAATGCTTGAGTTGTTTTTTGTTAAAAACATTTAATTTGCCGCCATGTGCATAAATTGGCAATAAAATTGTACACACGCTTGCCACGAAAATAAAATGAAAACTTTTTAAAATGTAATTTAGAATTTTACGAGCTACAACATTTAAGTTCCAACACTGGCCAGCAGCAAGCAGCAACCCATTCCCAAACCCAAGCCCAGTTCCTAAACAGAAAAAAACAATAAATAAAATCAAAATCGTAACAAATCGAAGACTAGTCCGTTCGGCTACGGGTTTGCCTCAATCCCGTGCGTTCACGGGAAACATTATGCTAATAGAAATTACCGAGCCGCATAGTGCGTGCAAGTGAGATGCAGCTAGTCAGAAGTTTTTCTTTTCAGTTTTATTGAAATACTGAGCACAAATTTTTTTTGGTGCGCGCGTTGACAACTTTTGCTGAGCCTCCAGAACTCGTATAAAACGAAATGAAATGGAAAACTAAAAAGCAGACATGGGAAATGCCATTGCGAAAAGCAGTTCCGATTCGCCACGTTTTCACAAAATCGTCTATCTGTGTTTGTCTGTGTCGCTGGGTTCTACAATTTATTGTTGTAGATATTGACTTTTATAGTGGGTTCCAGCACAGCCCACCCTCGGCCCTTGGATTTGCACATTTTTAAGCGCAAAAATCGAAAAACAATTGGCATTGCCTGCCAACATCATAGACGGCATGGCACAACTTGAAGCGTCTGTGTCAAATTTGGCAAAAAAAAAAAAACAAACCCTTAACCCCTTCTTGGGATTTCCCTTTTTTTATGGCCTTTTGTTGCAAAAGATTTGCTTGTTTTGATATGCGTCAATTTTATTGCCACGACCTAAGTTCGCACCTCAATTTGTCTTTGGCAAATGTGAAAAATGTGGAAATTAGTTGTCGCTCTGCCGCCGTTGTTGTCTGTTTATGTTGCAACATTTCATCAATCACACCAAAGTGTCACACCTATCAGTGGGCGTAGCGCCGTTGATAAGAGCGCGTTAAGTGTCAGTTGCAGCTCCAGTTGTGGCGAATTGGTAAAAAAGAAAAACATAGCAGAAAGCACATTGAAGGAGTTAGCGCACCGTGACGCCCAGTTCCTTGAGTGTCGTTGAATGCTTGTGGCAGAGTGTTTTGTGCTGTTAATGGCGTTGAAAGCGATACTCTCACAATTGTGGCATACTTGCAGGCGTTTAGCCAAAAGTCAAATAGCTCGCTCTGTGTTTACAGCGGAGTTGAGGCAAAACTTTGGCCATATAAACAAATGTGCCTGGTCACACGCTAAGGCCGCCATTTTGTAGCATTTTTATGCAAAGACGCAAAGCAAACACATAACGCAAGAAGCTTAATGTAATGGTGGCGCCTATAAAGAATATTAGATACTCTTGTGCGGTAAGCTGCTAAAAATGCGTGCTGGGAGAAAGTTAAATTAAAACTGCTTGCACTGCTTGATAAGAGGAGATGACAGACGGCAAGTTAAGCACAGATGTGTCACTGTTTGCTTGTGAGTTATGAGGTGGAATCTTGCGAATAGTGCTTGCTAGTACTCGCCTTCATGACCAAAGGTCGATGATTCGATTCTCCACGACAACACTGGCGCATTTGCCAAGCATTGTCAGAGCTACCAGTAATATGCTATTTGGCTCTTTTCACAGCCGTCTGTCCCATCCACTTGCCTATTACTGCCCTTACTGTGGGTCAGAAGTGCTACACAAATAACACTCTTGCTATTGTCAAAAATCAGCTTCAGATTTTGTACAATTTTGATTTTTGAAATATTAGTATTAACTTCAGCAGTCTCAGGACAATCGAGAGTATCGTTGGATGCTCTGGAACATCCAACCAAGGCGCCATTTTCTATTAGCAAAAAAAATTTTGATTTCCCTTATTATTTCACTTAGGGCCTCTACAATTGTTTTCACCGGACTCTGTTTTGTGCCGTTTGCTTAGCAGTGACCCACGACGAGCTGATCTGAGCTAGTTCTTGGTTCGTTTCCAAGTTGCTTTTGGTCGTCTGCTTCCGTGAGGGTTCCAGGATTCTTTCTGAGAGCATGCCCTCTCCAAGTCAATTTTCTTTTCCTGATTTAGAGGTGCAAAGGAGGCTCACCTGTAGCGCTCCACAGCTCTGCATTTGATATTCTATTTGACCAGTTCTGCAGTTTCAGGATGATCGAGAGCATCATTGGATGCTCTGGAACATCCAACAAAGTGACATAGAGAGTTTTAGCAAAGTCTTGTTGCAATTCTATACACAGAATGTATATAAGATTGAAAATATGTCATTGGGCTGGCATACGAAACGCGCTCAGGGGCTTAGCCCCTTATGGTGTATTTATATTTAAGTATTTATAAGTTCCCCTGAAGGTATAGCTAAGTACACTTTAACAATTTTGAAATGATAAAATATTTTATTAGAACTAGAGAAAAATAATATACAACTAATCCGTATTCCTAATCTGAAGGGTTTTTATAGATACCCAACGTCCCTTATGCAGGTCTGGCAAGAAACTTAGATTTACAATGTGAAGGTTGAAAATAGGAAGGAAGATAAAAGCTTAAACATTTCTTCACAAAGAAATCAAAAGATCAGCGTAGACCAAGTTGGGGTTTCATACTTCGTGTTTATTTAAAAATGTTCGGTTTGAATAAACAAGATGAGTGAAGATAGAGCGTAAGATCAATTCATTGAGTTAGCTTAAGATAATTATTTGTAGTTTAATATTACTTTATTGTTGCGATAATTAAAGTCGTCTATAATGAAGACAATTTCTAGAAGAGTTGAGTAGGTACTAGAAGAGGACTCCATGTCAGTTGAAATCAAAAAGCAGTCGCCCAGTGCCAACTATCTAGTATACGATTGATTTCATAGTCGAATTTAAAAAATTTTATTGAAGTAGAGCTGGAGATATAAAACTTTGCGATACCAAGGTACGGGAACACTATTTTTTCTGTCATTTTATGTGTTGTAATTTCTTTGCAATTTATGTAGAATTAGAGAATTATATTTTATCATTTTGCGCTTTACTTTGTTCATCCAATATATAAAATAATCATTATTTATACTATTTTAATTAATTTTTGATGGCTGCCATTGAAGAAGAAAAGTCAACATAAAAAGCGGCAAAGCATTATTTGACAGCTCCACTCGATGGCAGTTTTGAAAGAAAACTCAAAACTTCGAGCCTCATTGCACTTTATTTATTTTTACCCTTCACTATCAATCCAAAATAGCTGATAACACTCGTCACCGTTTTTGAGGCTCATAAAAACCAAATGTAAAAAATGTTTAACTTATTTTGAAGGAAACTTTTTATTGAATACAGCATCCTAGCCATCCTTGCTAATATTGTAAGAATTTTCGGCAAACGGTAGGTGCCTATTTGCTTCGAACAGCTATTAATAGAGATGTATCCATTGACCATTGTCAAAGGTAATATATTCATATTTTTAGTTAAAATACACGGACCTTCCGTTTCCTATGCGGTCATAAGTCCGGTTCGGCCAAACAAACGTAGGCGCTGAGATCATTTAGTCTAGTGAATTTCTTTAGGCGGCATCGAGCGCTAAGTTGAAAATCTTTTTTGACTCTTCTCATCTGTTAAACTTTTTTACTGTCTTTATCATAAATAAAGATTTTTTACTGCTTCAGAAACCTTCTTAAACGAGTGTATCCCACATTTTCTATTCTTTATTCGCTTTTCCCCAATAATTCCTTGTGCAAAGTAGAACTCAGCATAGATTGCTCCCTGCTAACTTTAACGATTGCTCTTTAGTCTTAATACGCAAAACATCATCGTACACAGACCCAACACAACTCTTACCCTCAGCACTCAGTGTATATGAAAATCAATGTCCAAATGTCATACACTATTGACAGACCAACCAACCCCAAGTTGTAAAGGCCATGCCGCACCCAAAACCCTACCCTAGATGGCGCTATTAACATAACAATAATTATGGCAAGGTTCTGCTTAGACTCTGCGCAAACAACAAACAAAAAAAAAAAAAATCATATACCATATAAATAACAATCTGCAGACATAAGCAAAGCTGTCCCAGCAAATGACAGAACGTCCTAGTGAGCAGTGCAAATGGCCATACACGAATTCTCATCCAATCAAGCACTGCCCACAGCTAAAAGTCTGTCGAGCCCCTGAACAATTGACATCCTGGCATACGCTTCCTACGGTCAGCAGTCGGCGCTATGCATCCGGTTGAATTGATTTTCCATATTGAAATGTTTGCGGGCCAGAAATACGGAACTGAAGCGTAACTGTAGCTGTAACTGTAACTGTTAACGTAATAGATAGCGCCGTATAACTGTACTTTGTGCGCTTCCACGTAATTAAGCTCAATTTGGGGCAAGTTGCCAGTTTGCTGACGACAAGTTACTTGGCGTGGCAGCAGCTCAGGCTCATTAGCTGCAGCCAGCACAGCTGGTAGGAGCGCAGAGAGAAACCTTTGGAACACATAAATTTCGATTAAAAAATAAATTGACAGTTGGCGTTGCGTTAAGCGCCATCTTTTGTGCAATGTACGCCAAAACAAATCCAATTTCCGACCACAATTTTAAGGCTGCGGCGCACGTACGTGCAACACTTTTAGGCAGAAGCGAGCGCACACACGCACACACACCCGCGCGTTCCACGTTGGGTGCGCTTGGCGCATTTATGTGCGCAGGTCATGTCGCGGTCATAAATACAACAATGCCGCCGTTGGCAGCAAACTTTGAAAGTGTCGCGAGCGCCATAAATTTGAGCAAAAAAAATTCAGGGATTTATGTAACATAGAACCGGCATGGAGCATGCAGCTACAAGATGTAGCCGCGACAGCTTGAGATAGGCAAAACATAATCCACTTTAAAGTTTGTCGCCTGCCGGTTTCATTTCGAAATGCAGTCAGCAAACCTCTAGACCCACACGCCACAAGCTCCGAGCTTGGTCATGTGATATGCATGCCATATTCCCGCGGATATCCTTCAGCAGGCGCTCATGTTCCTACTGGCATGCGACATCTTATCCAATTTGCATTTAACGCATTTTTAGCCAATTTCGTTGCGTCCTCCCACTTTAAGCGCTAGCTGCAAATCCCATTTGCAGTGATTTGCATTTAATGCCGTCCGGGAAATTGAGACGCGCTCCTCGGCCCACATACTAACTCCACCAAACTAATCGAAAAAAAGAGACCCCCGCCACATAGTAGTAGTCGTAGCTGTTAGCCGTAACCGCAAGTAAAAATGTTCAATAAACGTCCGAGCTGTGCAGCCTGAACCACAAACGCCTTCAATATGCTACGAACGCAGCACGTACGGCAGAGCCGGCATAGAATTTGGCATTTTTAGCTGCTTCCAACAGCTGACTTTGACAGCTAGTCCGCTAGTTAGTTTGCGGTTCGTTTGGCTTTTGCTTCGACGCTTAGAACAAAGCGTCTGTGTCCAATTAAACAAAAAAATTACATGCCAAAAAAGATTCCAATTGCGTTTTGCTAGCGTTGCCCAGTCTAGTCTACGGGAGACCACCTACCGTACCCACCCTACCGAGCCACCATCATCATCATCTATCTACCCACAACTTGAGGCGAAAAATGTTGCGAAACAGCTGCTTGGAGCAGTTGCATGCTATGCGCAAGGTATTAATTAGGTTGTTAATTTTGCATTTGGCGTCCGTCGCACGCTTTTCCCGTGAAGCAATGGCAATTGGCAACCGTAGCGGCTCCACACAGAACACACGTGGCACGATGATAAATCTCTGCGAACATCAACAAACATGTGTTGCAGTACATCTCGTCTCCCCTTTTTGACTCTTACGTGCCGCTCCGTAAACGTCGCACCTGTCTCAATTAGGCGTGCAAATCGTGCGGCTGTCAAAATGCCGTAGTATAAAAATACGGCCGAGGTATGATGGTATTTGGTATAAAAAAGATCTGAAAGCGATCGTTACCATACAGTGTTTCCGTCATCATCAGAGAGCATCATCAGCGGCATGGTTGTAGCTGTCGTCCAAAGTCTTTGGGGTGTTTGTCGCTTTGATCGTGTTGATTCGGCTTGATTATTTATTTGGCAGTTTGTTTTACAAGGCGCATACCTAGGGCCGCAGATCTTGGTATCTTTTACCAGGTTTATGCGTAGGCGAATTCGAAAAACCGTATTAAGAAAACTTCGCGACTAAGGGCCTTGACTTATTATTTTAGATTCTCTTTGATATACGCTGCGAAAGTTGTGATGGAGAGAGTGAGACTATTTGAAAGATCCTCGGTGTACACAAATATCATAAACTGTAGACAACGAGATCGTTGAAACTATGTTTCTACTTTAATAAGCTGAGTTGGGATATTATAGGATTCTATTTCTCTTGCAATAATATTTCATTTGATGTGCAGACTGAAGAATTTGGACATATGCAAAACAAAGTATCTTGTGTTCGGGTTGGTTGCTTAATCAAGCGTACCCTTTCAACATGCTTTGTTTTATAGCTTGTTGCTCCCAGTTTCTGATGCCCAACTTACTGTATCAGCCATCTCGATCAAGACAGAGTTTGTAATATAATATATGGTTTAAATTAATATTACCACAAAGCAATCATGTGAATTATAATTTTAAAGTCGTAGAATTCGTAGCTGATGAGATCTAGAATATCCTATTACAAAAAATTATATTTTTAATTTAATCGTTTGGAATAGATTTTGAGCTGCAGAAATCCGTACGACAATTTACTATTGTATTTTAAACTTTTTTTATAATATCGAATGACTTTCGTTCGAAGATGCTGAAGAATATCTACAAGACCGATTTTCCGCATCTCTTGGATGTTATCAAATTGTTGAAAATTTTTGGATAGACTGGTATGCACAGTATAATCTAATCCATTTAAAATTCATTCTCCTGTAGGTTCTTCGAACTACAAATTTGTAAAAAACTTGATTGACCTGTACCCGTTACAACATAATTAGTTAAAGTTATTAAAGAAACAAACCTCTAGCCTACTTGAAGAAACTTTTGCATTATAAATATTTTAAGGTAAAGTCTTCTCTGAATTAGACTAACCTTGATAGCTTAGTAGAATGCATGAAGGCACATTTGCATGGGAAAATGGAATATGCCAACAACCTATTAATCACCACTTTCTAAAAGGTAAATGAACATTTCGATATTTATATAGTAAATTGAACATCGAATCGCATTTTTGCAAAAACCCAACCAGTTTTAAATTTCAGGTGCTGAAAATCGCTTTACATTTGTATAAGTATCAAGTCAGACACACTGCATAATTTTTTGCTTTATTTGTTTACAATTCACAAGTGATTTAAGCATAATTGCAGCTTAATAGCAATACGCTACACGATTTGTGGAATACATGCAAAACAAAAAAATTGGAAGATTGTTTACAGTTGCTTATGGGACTGAATAATATGAACGAGGGGTATCGTAAGGGTGTCCAAAAACACAAAATATTTGACTTTTAAGTTGTAAAGATGTAAACGCTATCGCATAAGATCAAATTCAGTAAATTCTGTCATATAAGTCAAATCGGAATCTGATAGAGGTCCCCACATAAACAAATTGGTAGAAAACTTGTTTGATCGTATAGGCATACTTCGTTTGAGGGGAAAGTCTGTCACCGCATAATCGTGATTTTTGTATACGGCTTTGTGTGCACTTCGTGCTGACAGTTTATTTTATTTTTGTGATGTTTTGATTAATTTCAGTTGGTTTTCAGTTGTAGCAAATTGGGCAATTCTCGTTGAGAGAAAAAAAGACTATCGAAATGCTGCCGCATGAATTCTGGGCGGCCCGAATTGATTTCTTGGTGAATAATTTCTGAAATATTCCATCAACGCCTTGTAAATTTCACTTTGTGCTAAATAGCCATGACAGACGGCTACGAATGGAACATTGCAACCAAATTGACATGCGACAAATTATATTTGGCAGAAAACAAAAACTTGAAGAACTTTAACACTCTGAAACACATGTCTACAGATACAAAGAAGTCTTTAAATCAGATAAAAATTTTTTGCCTGAAGAGTCGGCGGCAAACTTAATGATCTGTAGCTAAATAGTGCGACAGCTACGGTAGCGGAGTTAGGATATGACAAGTAAAAAATTTATGGCACTAAACAACAACCCCCTGTAACCACCCTGCAGCACATTTTCTTCTAGTTAACTTTTATCATAGTAGAGATATTTTCGCACAAATCGTAGAAAATTTTGCACACTTTAACGTGTTTTTGCAGGGTGTACAAGGGTGTCAGTTAGTCGAGTCGGTGTTAGGGGTTAGCGGTCTTTCTGATACTGATAAGAGCCGTCAGCTCGCCTAATGCAGCGTGCATGACGTGGACCAACGCCAACAAAATGGTTTTCACTTCATTTTTACCACTATTTCCGTTAGTTCAGTGACAAAAAGGATAACAACAACTCCGCCAAACATTTCAATTGCCCAAAAATTGAAAACTCATAAATTTCAGCGCCATTTAGAGAGAAAAAAGAAACCGAACATACAGCATAGAATTCAATCGTTTGGCACGGAAATGCGCACCATGCGTAACCAATTATTGAAATACGACTTTAATTGAATTTGGAATAAAATGTGCAACATTTTGCATTTACCAACACTGTTGCGCTATGAAACAATCGACCTATGCAACACTGTGCCCGCCGCGTACCACTCTATGTCCGTCCGTCCATCCGTCCCGCTTTACCGGCTCATGTTTATTTATGGCAAAATGTTAAAATTGTGGCAATTGTTTTTATGCTGCTTTTGTTTTATTATTTGTAAAATCCTGAATGGATCCTGGCATAAATGTAAAATTTTGTCGTCATATAGAAAATGTTGCATGCACACAATGTGGCGCCCTCTGTGGGGGTGTATGTGCGTGTCTGTTTAGAATATGCATAATAATGACGTCAGTCTGCTCAGCTGCATTTTATCCTAGCGCAAAACCTGACGTCACAATTTTACAAATTGATTTATTTCGGGTCATTGATATGTCAATAGTTGTTGGGCTGATTTATGACTGTCAGGTTGTAGAAAGGTGGCGCCCCCTGTGGTGCATGCTAGGCCCACGTTGCAGCTGCTGACCAACTAAATGCGGCTGGTAGAGATCATAGACGATTAGTTGATGAAATGTTTAGCTTGTCGAAAGGGTTGACAAGCATAGACAAAAAAAAAGGATCAGATATCGTCTAATCAGGCTGCTTTAAGCAGCTGACAAGAAATTTTTTAAGCATTCCAAAATGTGTGGTAAATCAGCATATTGAGCTGCTGATTTCGGGGAAGACCAACTTGTCTGCTACCTTAAGTTTAGAGGAATGAAGTTCTGCTTAAAAACCAATTCCAGCTTTAATTCAATCTTTCCTTCCCAAACTTTAACGTAGTTTTTTGAAGCTTCAATATTTCCTCTCTCTTTAAATGCTGCTCTTCGAAATTTCTTCATATTGACAGCAACTTGTTTACCTACTTGACTTTTGATCGCCATTACAACCCGTTATCGGGCCCTTGCTAAGCATCCTGCTTAGTGCGTTCCGAGAGTTGATCCGCCTTGAGTTGGTTCTTTCCATCTGAGCTTTGGTCCTGGTTTTTGTCTTACTTCATCGACTTTCGCATTGAAAAGTTTCTTCATTCATGCGCGCCACATAGGTGAGCCATCGCAGACGTTGCTTCGTAATAGGTTGGACGCTACCTACATCCTCGTAGAGCTTATAGTTTTTTCAAATGGGAAGAATTTTTCTAATTCCCATAGGAAATAAGCATTTTAGTATTTTACAGAAGCCAAAAATTGCACGCAATTCTTGCAGTGGCAGTTGGTACTTCTTGAACCGACAATGGTCTGCGAGTATCTATAATATTTAGCTCTGGCCAGCTTTGGCCGCGTGGCTAACGGGATTGCAAGCTTATACTCGCAGATCCATTGGATCTTGAGATCACAACGAATAACGAGGTATTGGATATCAATCAAGCTAGTTCAAAGTGCTTGTAGGAAGCATCCTGAGCTACCCAGTAGAAGTTAAGCACACGCAAAGCAACACGTCTGCAGTCAACGCGCTGCTCGGCAATAGATTATAAGCCACAATAGAACTTCAGTTGGTTGACAACGTGGCACATGGATTTCTTATAAGTGCAGCCCTTTGGCCTTGGAAGTTGGCGGCCACCACGGCGGATCCGAATCCTGTAAATGACACAGCCTCGTTCAGATCGTTGTGAGTGGTGCAACTTAGTCAATGAATGCGAAGCAAGCAGTGCATCACATCGCGCTGCTTCTTACACCAAAACTCTTGGACATACTGGTGGGCCACCATTTCCAAAGTTGTTTGACAGATCTTTTAAGTCGATCATATTAAGAATAAAGCAGTTATTAAGGTAATGTAACCTACACTCTGGTAGTGCATACGCATTATCGGAGCTTACAAGCAACTGTAAATTTACTTTAAATTTCTGGGATAATTTCTACCAAAAAGCTCCCAACTCTCTGGTATCGGTACTGCTACTCAATACAAATGAGGGTTCTGAATGTACCCCACTTAAGAATTTATTTAGAACCTACTACTGCCCACGTTGTGTAGTTTTATTTCTATGGACCCCAAGCCAACATATTTATTCCGAACATATGTTAGCTCGGC
This sequence comes from Chymomyza procnemis, assembly GCA_035046065.1. Taxonomy (NCBI): domain Eukaryota; kingdom Metazoa; phylum Arthropoda; class Insecta; order Diptera; family Drosophilidae; genus Chymomyza; species Chymomyza procnemis. The sequence continues at coordinate 6,956,517 of JAWNOJ010000026.1, forward strand.
TTAGTTGAATGTTTAAGCTTCGGTGAAGGACCACAAAAAAGCGCACTTTGTATAAGTGAAATATGATATATTGCTTGAATTATTCTATATTAAATTGAGCGAATCGGTCAAGAAAGCTTGATTTTCCAGTTTTAATGGCATATTGACTTTGCTTAATTGTCTTTTCTCCCTCCTTTCCTACAGATTGTAGTAATCAATACCATTTCACACGATATAGATTGCCTGCAGTGCCACAAGATAAAAACCATTGATATATCCAATATTGCTTTAAATATTCCCTCTGATATTATTATTTAATATAGAAAATAATGTCTGAATCCAATGGTAACTGTACATGCAAGTACGTCCCATTGCACTTCAGATTACCTTCAACTCGTTAAAGCAACCTGCTCTTAAATGGATTGTCCCAAAATATGTTGCCTACTTTGATTGTCTTCAGAAGTCTTATGATACCGCTAGAAGCCACGAAAGTACATATAAGTTGGTTGATTAAAGTGTATAATGACTTTTAGACTTTAAGAAATTTTCAAGGGATAAACTACAGATTTTCAAGAATAAGTTGGCTGAGCTAGTGTTCTGTCTTTAGATAGCTCAGACTTCATACTATTTTTGCAAACTAGGGAGCACATTCTCTTACACTGGCAAGTTCTTCCGCGTCACCTGTTCTCAAGCATACGTTTTCTCCCCTTGCTTATTGTTATGATTTCCATAAACCTCAAAACAGTACAAAATCTCGTCAAGCAGCAATTACCAACACAATTTAATTTCTGCTCTCGGTCAACGATAAGTTCAATTATTTTATGCCGCAGCCAAATCTGGTAAACCCCGAAATGGAATAAGACATAAACTACGCCCATTTACAAGTGCATATGGCAAGCTTTTGTTTTAAAAATTAAAAAAAAGCTAACAACACAATTAAACAATTTTTGGCTTACAGACAAAAGGCATAAAATGCGCCAAATTGTACCTCCAACTAAAGTCCCGGATATCAATAGTGACTTGTGACGTCAGCGGCAGCAGCCAACTGCGAAATGTCAGCGCACAGTGAACCACCCGCGGAGAAGGGCGTTGGGCAAATCAAGGGATTACATGCGACAATGGACAACAATGGCTGGCTGTGGTGATGGCGCGGGCTGGCTGCCATTTCGCTACCGAAATGGTGATGCTTGGAACCGTGTTAGTTCGATAATACAAGGTGGCTGGCAACATTTTTGGGGTGGAATTAAGTGAAAATCGTTAACATTTGCAAAGGGTTTGTGACAAAGTCACATGGCTAACACAATGCCCAAAAAGCTGCCGGATTAGTTACACCTTTTGCACACGGAGACAGCCGTAACCGCGGTACCATACACACGACCTACCGCGGGAAGGTGTGAGTGAGCAGGAGGAAGAGTACATTGTTGCTGCTTATTGAACTGTGAGCATTGAATGCATTTTCCGGTCAACATGCATATCAAGCGCTGAAGGGAGAGAGACCGCTAGCTCGGAGGATGCGTAGAGCTATGATTTATTTTTGATTGTGCAGAGATTAGCGTTAATGCGAGGGTTTGGGACTGGGGCAAAAACCTTTCAGCATAATTGAATTTTGGCCATTTTGGTACAGTTACACTAACTGTTACACTTTCACCTACTTAAGCCTAAAAAATGTTCCACAAAACTGATAACTAAGCCAAATATTTGCACACGAGCGCGTCCAAGTTACCAAGACAAATGCCATGTGTGTCAACAGTTCATCGAGGCGTCAATTACTTTGCATAAGCCCGGCCAAAAAAGCCAAAAACGGCTAATACAACTAATGAATTTCAAGTGTCTACAACTGGCAGAGAGAGAGAGAGAGAGAGAGTGTGTGTGGGTGGGTGGGAGAGAGAGCGGCAGATGGTTAGAGTTGGTCGCTGGGCTAAGAGTGAAACGTGTGCGTATGACTTAATCCAGCAACTTCCAGTCCAACCATGCCCCCATGCTGGAAATATACTTACTCTTATATATCTTAATGTAAGGCCTAACTTGCTTGATATTATCCGCTTATTTATGGCAGTCGTTAACATATCTTAGCCCAATGAAGTTTATCTAGTATGCAATGTAGTGGCGTGGCATGGGTACAGTGGAACCTCGTAAGATGCAACGATAAACTTGGAAGTGTAAGTGACAAAGAGTAGGGATGAGCTTTGATGAGATCTTGAGATGTTTAGAATGTTTGATAATTTAGAAAACTGATATGATATAAAAACTAAGAAATTTATTCGCCTTGACTATGATCAGCGCTCCAAAAAGCGGAGCACGGATATATCTCTATTAATAGCTGTTCGAAGGGAACAGGGATGACAAAGTGTTTATAGACGAATCGGAACGGCTGTTCTTTAATTTATAGAGATTTTCCCAGGTAAATAACGTCTATTTATTTACTAGTTAAGGCCTTGCTTGACAAGTTCACCAGAGCTGCACAGGGTGGAATCGAACGAACGATCTTCTGACTAAGAGGCGTGGCGCACACCGATGTGACATAACTAGAACAAATATTGCACAATTTTGCCAGCATTTTCAGCTGCAACTTACATTGCGTCAAATTTAAATACGCTAACTTAAAGAATCGTTAATATTTCGCAAATATATGAGATAAAGTGATTGCTTATTTTATAAGTAAATAAAGTCCAGATTCAAGAGCTTAACTCTTCGAGGACTTGGGTAGCGCTACCTCGTAGGTTATTGTATCAGACTATATATTCAGAATTTTGCGTAATAGATCACTATCGTCAGTTCCTAAAGTAAAGTATTATAATCACTAAATTGTGATCTTGTCATCATGAGAGCAGTGTTCTTCAATTCTTATAACTCTACAATACGAATTCGCTTCATATGCCCAATCTTAAGTTTCCTATAATATAAACAAATTATTTAATTCAGCTTTTTCTCCATTTTAACTCATCTTGATTTGCCAAATCGAGCATCTTTGAGCAACGAACGAACTTTGAGAACATTACTTGCTCAAAGCTGACCTCTTTGTTTTCTTATTAAGAAAAATGTTTAAACTTTAATGTTACTTACTATTTTCATATTGTAAATAGTAAATTCTAGTTCTTAGCCAGCCTTAGATGTGAGACAGTTGCATTTCTTTAGAAAATTCACACATCAGGCTAGGAATACGTATTAGTTTTATATTATATTTTCCTCATTTTAAATTGTTATAAAAAAAATAATAATAATAATAAATTATTATAATAATACTCATAATTTACCCTTAAATTAATAATAAATAAATAAAAAATAATAATTACATTTATTATGGATAAAGCTAGTATGTATTAATAATTTTCGATTGTAAATATAATGTTCGTCTAAAATAATTAATAAATTTGCAGAACTAAAAATCGGGATCGAAAATATTTTTTTTTTTTAAATATTCTACTTTTGAATGTATAAAGCAGAAACTATCCCAACTTAAAATGCAATATTTTTATATTTTTAAATGCTATAATCCAAGAGGTAAATTTAAATTTTTTTTTTATTTTCCATATTCATTTTTTTATTATTGTAATCTATTTTTTTTAATATTTTTTTATTGTCGAGTCTTTAATCATAAAACTGTCAGTGTTGCTTAATAGAAGTGAGAAGTAAATTTGCTAAAAAATTTTAAATTTTAGTGAAAATAATAAATATTTTTATATCTGCTTAAGATCAATAGATTCAGAAATATGCTATATCGATATGAAGTTCTTGTTACCAATGAAAATTAAAATAATTTTACTAGTATCTCTTTTGTATTCTAACAAAAAAATAGTTTCTAACAGAAATCTTCAAGCCTTTTTATTTTGCTAGAACTCTGCACAGATAGTAATTATATTGGTTTTATGCAACAACCTGAAAAAGAATTAAGTTTAAGGCTACAATTTCGGCTAATCATTATAAATTTTTCATGGTTTTTATCTCAAACTTAATTGTCACTCATAAAGAGTGACCACTGTACCTAGCTGCTGCTGGTGCTAAGTTTCTTGTGGCCGTAAGTTAAATGAGCCCAGCTTTGGCCAAGACTGCAAATTGTTTAGTTTTTGCACGATTTCTAATTTACTTAAACACCCACAGGAGTGGAGAGTGGAGTACTCGAGCGCAAGTGAGGTCTTGCAGCCATGATGACGTAGCAGTTACAGCAAATACGTGACGATTTTTATGATTTTAAGTAAATTAAAAACAAAAAATAAATAAAACAATAAAGCTCTAAAATCAGCTAAAACATTGGCACAGATTTATTTGATGTCACAAAGTGCGTTAGGGCAGATAAATAAACCACACAAAATGGCAAAGGGCTTAAATAAGCCGCTCTCCACCCAAACCCCGCTCTCCACCCATACCCCGCTCTCAACCAAAAGCCCGCTCAATAATGAAGTAGCCCAAAATAAATGCGAACACATTAAATCTATCTAAAACATATTTGAAAAACCATTTTTACCAAACAAAGCTAGTCCCAAAAATAAACCAAAGCCCGAAATGCACGTTAAGTGCCCGAAATAGTTTTCAAACAGCCAACCAATAGTTCTGCAAATGCTGAGAGATAATGATTAATTGTCAATTTAGGTACAACCAGTAGGACTCTGGGACAACTCCCATACATTTGCACAGCGGCACAACCCAAAAGTTACCTTGGCTGACGTCTTGGGGCTCAAGCACTAGACAGACTGATGTGCCATATCAACATGTCCATCAACATGTGTGGGACCACAGTGTCCAGATAGAGTGGAAGCGACATGTCCATGTGGTTACTCCAACTGAGAGAGAGAGCGCAAGCTGACAAGTAGAAATAAATGTACTAGAAAATTACCAACTTATGTAATCTTGGCTAGCATCATTTATCAAGTGGACGTTTTGCAATTTTTCTTACTTTTGCATTGCGTCACGGTATAGGCATATTGTCAAGAAGTCAGTGACATGTGAGTGTGTGAGTGTGTGTGTGTCCTGGCTGAGTGGTTGTACCGACTGCCACACCGGAAATGGCCATTTGATGTGCTGGGTTGGAAATTTGTCATACCTTGACCTAATTTAGGCTTACGCCCGCACAAACTAATTGAATGGAGTAAAAAATAAAAAATTACCAACGTTTAAGTTGGGCGTGACGAACTGGAGTGCTTAGGAGTTGGTCCCACAGCGGTATATCACGGAACTGCAAACTCTTAAGCTCAGCAAATAATAGAGTGAAAACTTTGGTAGTTACGACTTAAAAGTCGTGGGCCAAGTAACGATTAAGGTTCAGGGGATAGTTTTAATATGTAAAGATGCATTGACGGCCAATGACCCATTTTCGTTTGAGAAGTACCAAAAATTTACTTTACCCACTTGACTACATAAACAACGTCTCAATATTGCATAAGCATTTCATGTGGGCAGCATATCTAAAAGCCTCGTACTGCCAGGAAGACATCTTGCAGTCTCGTATGCATATGGAAAGGATTCCTAAAAGCTCCTTTCTGCCATGAAAGTATCATGCAGACTCGAATGCTTAATCCCATTCTCATACTTAAGTTCCAGATTATTAAAACCGTCAAAAAGTACAGAAATTTAACATTAAGTAATTAAAATTTTTCGTTTATACGAGATGGCATTCAATAGTAGTTGACTCGATTTGCAAATGTTCAGTAATAACATAATATACTTCTTTAATTCGTTAGAAACAATGATGATGAGTTTTGAGTCTGTAAAAGTGCTGATTTAAATTATCCCAATGCTGCAATTCCATAGAACGAAATTTACATCAGCTATATAAGTACGCTTTGACTTTGGAATTGCCAGAAGAACTGATTATCTGAGGGTAAGCAAGTTTATTTTTTAAATTTTCGATATCGGGTACATATGATAAATATAGCTACATGATGCTGTTTTGTGCCACCTCAAAAAAATAAAAAAATTTGGTTGCATTATTTCGGCATGAAAGTTTTTTTTTTGAAAGTTAATTTTTTTTATCAAATTTCTAAAAAAATCGTATTTTAGTTCTTTCTCAACTTCTTTTTTTTAAATTTGGACTAAAGAACTATTTTAGATTTCTCAATTCATATCGGTGTACAATAACTTCTATAGATCAAGTCGAAGTGGAAATATAGTTATTTTTCTTACAAATTTACTATTCTGCAAGCTTGTTGTGTTTTTTAAATTTTTTTTTTTTTTCCTTATTATTCCGCTTGGGAACTTAGGGCCTCTACAAGAGCTTTCCATCGAACCCTATTTTGCGCCGTCTTTTTAGCTCTGTCCCATGTTTTGTTCGCCTGGGTCAGTTCTTGGAGGATGGATCTTTTCCAGGTTGCTGCCTTGGGTCTGCCGATCCGTCTACTGCCCTTGTGAATGCCAGCTATCGCTATTTGCAGTTTCCTCGAACTGTGCTAATCTTGATGGTTCCTTTAGGGTCCTAACGTTCCATTGTCCTATTCGTGTCCGTTTTTGAAATGCCTATGGACGTCATCGAATTTGGGGAGCCGTTTATGTTTATGTTGGTGTCAGTAATCTGTTGAGTTTTTCGATTGGGGCAAGGGGGGTTGCCGTAGAGTAGAGAAACAATTTTTAAGAGGGACGTTGGAGTGGTCATGCCTCTTGCCATGAGTGGGATTCGAACCCACGACCCCACGTTTAGAAGGCAAGTGTATTACCCAATAAGCTGCGAGGCCCCACAAATACTTTACCAAAAATATTACAAAATCGGTTAATTCTTCATAAATCGCATTTAACGAGTTTTGGGCTAATTTATATTTCGTTTGATTTTGAATATATTGTGAGTAGCTATCTATTCTAAGGTTTCTGGCACCAAGTCTTATTGAAATCGGTTGAGTGGTGTTGGATAAGAGGTACATGATTTTTCGAATCAATACTTTAGCACTGCGGCGGTGAAAGAATTGATTAATTAAATATATCTTAAAAATCGTACTTCTAGGTCGTGTATTTTTATGTATTACTTATAACGAGGAAAAAAAATTTATCAAATGACAACTAAAAAAACTGAGTGAAAACTCATTATTATGTCAATTAAAATGTACAAAATTTATTTTCCAAATTATTCAATGTAATATTACATTTTTTGTTATAAAATACAATTTCAGCGTTACCATCGTTGCAATTACTGCCAAATGGGTAATATTTCACAGCAGTTATTCGGTTCCAAAGAAGATGAGATTTCGCAGCAGACATCGTTCAATTCGAAAGAGGACTACTCAACAATATTGGATAAGATGAGCAAAGAATTTGAACAGCGTTGGTCCAAAATAAAGCCATCGGCCTGTACCAATTTGGAAGGATATGTGCAGCGCGCTGTTATAGGATCTGGCAGCTTTGGCACAGTTGTAAGTAATATATGATTGATCGAATTATGCCAGGCACAATTTAATAACAAATTAGTTATTGGTTAGAGAGAAAGATGGCCACAATGTCTACGCTGTTAAGATGATGAACAAGGAGGAATTGGTGCGTTTCAAGCAGGTGCAACATGTATATAACGAAAAGTGCGTTTTGTCCGCTGTGAGATTTCCATTTCTAGTACATCTTATGGATTGCAGTAAGGATTTCGATTATGTGTACCTCATTTTACCGTTCATTAGTGGTGGTGAACTCTTCAATTACCATCGCAGGTGAGTGTAAGATAAGTACTAGATACTAAATCCCATCCTTGATAGTCAACGATCTTCTTCTACGCACAAGGGTACGTAGATTTAGTGAAAAGCAAGCGCGTTTCTATGGTGCTCAGATTTTGCTAGCTCTAGAGTATATGCATCGTATGAATCTAATGTATAGGGATCTTAAGCCGGAGAATATATTGCTGGATGATAAGGGTTACATAAAGCTAACTGATTTTGGATTCACTAAAGTATGAATGTAATATATTATTGAGATAATTTGTGTTTCAAAATTTGAATTTTAGCGAGTGGATGGTCGCACTGCAACATTGTGTGGCACTCCCGAATATCTTGCACCCGAGGTAATACAACTTAAGCCTTATAACAAAGCTGTGGACTGGTGGGCCTTTGGTATTTTGTTATATGAATTTGTGGCTGGCCATTCACCTTTTAGCCAACTAAATCGTGACGTGATGTTAATGTACGCAAAGATTTGCAATGGTGACTATCGTATACCTACTTACTTCACATCCCCATTGAGACACTTGGTGGAGCATCTTGTGCATATCGATGCGGCACAACGGTAGGTGTCAATGCAAATGGTGGTCAACTTGGATGCAGTCATATGCAATGTGTCATACGGCTCGCTCATACTTTTTATGTCGAAATAGTTTCTGCTCTAGGAATAGGACTGGTTGCGAAATTGGGATAAAGCAGTAGTTTTTTGCTGCTCACCAAAAAAATTCTTTTAAAAAATACTTTGCCTAGGCTTGTGTGCCTATTTGATGTGTACAACTCTAGGTAAAGCAATGCTTTCATAATTAGCTGGGTAGAAGTTTGAATATGCACCAAAATCTAGCATCGGTAGAAAGAGTATCTTTACTGCTCCTGAGACGTCTATAAGTATAACCCATATTAATTAACTACTTGTATTTTAATATCGTCTATTATACGATTCTTGACTTCATGCAAGTTCTTCTGTACTCCAATTATAATATGACAACCCTTGAAAGCTGTCTAAAATTGAAAGCAGTTTTTATTTAAGTACTCGCTTTTTAATCTGATGCTATTCAGAATTTAGCCAGTTCTGCAAGTTCCCAAGTGATCTCACTTTTCAAACTCAAAATTATTTTTTCACTTTAACGACTTAAAGATCAAGTTTCTCTAAATATCTAGAAACAATCCTTTCATAACGAAACCGGACGGATATCGTATAAAAACTAAACGTGCTTGTTCTTGTATTTTAATAGATTTTAGATTATGGCATTTTGGATCATTCCAATCTTCTTTCAGATTATTCTCTTGCAAAACTACATCTAGACTGCTTTCACTATTAGCCTCTACGGATTTGCGTTATCATCAGGAGCACCTTTCCAATTTCTTCTACGTTTTCATTCTAATCTTCCTTGAGATTATCCTCTCGCAAAACTACATCTAGACTGTTTTCACTCTTAGCCTCTACGAATGTGCGTTATCTTCTGGAACACCTTTCCGATTTCTTCTACGTTTTCATTCTAATCTTCCTTGAGATAATCCTCTCGCAAAACTACATCTAGACTGTTTTCACTCTTAGCCTCTACGAATGTGCGTTATCTTCTGGAACCCCTTTCCGATTTCTTCTACGTTTTCATTCTTATCTTCCTTGAGATTATCCTCTCGGAAAACTACATCTTGACTGTTTTCACTATTAGCCTTTACGAATGTGCGTTATCTTCTGGAACACCTTTCCGATTTCTTCTACGTTTTCATTCTAATCTTCATTGCGATTTTTCTTTTTTTTCTCTCTCCCAAAAATACATCTTGACTGCATTTAAGTTGCTACTTAAGAAAAAAATGTTTGTTTTCCGTATAGCTGCCAGCTACTCAATCCAGCTTACTTTCAGCATCGGCAGCTCGAACGAAGGCGCACAGGATGTCAAAAACCATGCATGGTTTCATGGCGTGGATTGGTTTGCGGTACTTAACCAGGAAATTAATGCGCCATATGTACCCACCATATCGAATGTTGAGGATACTTCAAATTTCGAACGCTTTTTTTTTAAAAGAAAAGCCAAGTCCAAAGTTAATCGACATCAGGAGTTGTTTAGTTATTTTTGAGTTCGAAATCAATATTATGCTGAAATTTTATGTCAAAGTGATTGTTTTACTTAGATTGTTTAAAAATTTATTTAAATGTTTTTAAAATATTTGGCCTTTTTTTATAAAGCAAAAATTGAATTCTTTGTAAAATAATGGATGTAATCACTTTTAGCCCTAAAGTTGAGTATGTACTGGTGCTGGATAAGCTAAGAGATAACTTTAACAATCGGTTCAATGCGCCCAACATACCCTCACCATCAATTGGACTAGACCAATATAATGTCAAAGCAGTGCTGGGCGCCGGATCGTTTGGCAAGGTGGTATGTACGTTTTAGCTATACGGTTACGTTCATATATTCAGCTGAACTTTGCCCAGCTATTGGTTAAGCAAGTGGAAACAGAAGCTTACTTTGCAGCCAAAAGTTTCAACAAGGATCACATAGTCAAGACAAAGCAGGTGGCACATGTGATGAATGAGAAGCGTGTACTATTCTCTATGCGTTTTCCAAATGTAGTACATTTGATAGCATCGTACAAAGATACGGACAGCTTGTTCATGGTAATGCCAATGGTGTACGGCGGAGAGCTGTTCACATATCATCGCAAGTGAGTCATATGTTTTTATGTTTATGCAATAATTGTACTATTGGCAATGTCTATGGAAACAGAATGCGCCGATTTTCGGAGAAACAAGCACGTTTCTATGCGGCACAGGTATTTCTGGCACTAGAATATTTGCATCATTGCGGCTTGCTCTATCGTGATCTAAAGCCTGAAAATATTATGATTGATAAGAATGGTTTTATTAAGATAACAGATTTTGGCTTCGCAAAGGTAACTATAACTGCAAGGGAGTGCCATGAAGTTTGTACTACAGCTAAACATCTCTCAACAACTGCAGAAAGTGGAAACGCGCACGCTGACCTTATGTGGCACACCAGAGTATCTGCCACCTGAGATTATACAATCCAAACCTTATGCGAGTAGCGTAGACTGGTGGGCCTTTGGTATACTCATTTACGAGCTGGTGGCTGGACAATCGCCCTTTGCGCAGTACAGTAAAGATGTTATGAGCATGTTTGCTAAGATCTGTGAAGGCAACTACAAATTACCCTCCTCTATGACATCCTCGCTTAAGCATTTGATCAGCAATTTGCTGCAGGTCGATATGTCCAAACGGCAAGTGCACAAACTATATTAGTTGCGACTGTGTTTTTGTAATACTTCAACTAGCAGGTATGGAAATCTAGTAAACGGCAGCAAGGATATTAAAGATCACGAGTGGTTCAAAGACACCGAATGGATAGCCATACTTAATCAGTCTGCGCATCCACCATATGTGCCGCTCGTAAATGGTCCCGAAGATACGTCAAACTTTGATAAATATCCGGATTATAATACCAAAAACAAGGCCAAGACTGTGCGTCATGAGGCAGTCTTTTTGGATTTCTAAACGCAAACAAAATACTTGATGCATGACTGGCTTCGCAACACTCAGTTATCCAACTTGCCAGCATATGTTGCAGCCACAGCTGTTCGGGTCTTTTGGGGGGTGCAGCAAGTGTTGTGTAAGTTTTTCCACTGCTTGTGATTGCCGTGTCAGTTAAAATTCTGAAAATTCTTCTCATCTCGACACAATTTCGAACACTTATTGCGCAACAAGTGCATACTTAATTCGAACATCTTTGCCTGTAATTAGAATTGAAAGCAGCCATAAATCTTAAGATTTCTTGAACCTGACACTGCGAGACACTGCTGCCAGATCATGTCAGTACATATGGTCACGCATTTAATTTATGTATACTCTGATCGACGGTCATATAGGGTAGAGTATACACCAAACCATAGTGGTGTGTCTTTCAAACAAAAAAAAACTTTTAATCAAAACAAAGTTGAATTGCCATCTAGCATCATACACAAAAACACTTTGAAACTTTTGGCGTAAGCAAATTCAAAAAAAAATAAAAAATTTTCATGTTAAACAACAGTTAACTTTAATACGGGGGAATGTGAGGGGAAAATGTAATAAATCTTTTATACCTTTTCTGCTCTTCTGCATATCAGGCTACATTGATTTATATGCACGACTTCATAAAAATTGAGTGCGAGTATTACGAAAAAGCAAACAAAAACTAGACGCCTGAGCAATGGCACAAACCATTTGGCCTAAAAATACCTAGACAAGGCGGTCTGCAACTCCAGCTCCCAGAATTTGCTCCTTTGTCCAGCAGACAGCAAAGCACAAAAAAAAAAAAAAAGAAAAAGTTATGATTATCATAATTTTTGTTACGTGAGTTTTCATGTGGAAAAGATGAAACATCATCGTCTCTGGCGGCGGCGTTGTCGTCGTCCTCGTCGTCCTGCTTACTAGCCGCACAGTGGCACATGCAGCATAACTTACAGTCAAAAATAAGTTTTCGGTAAATTCGTACATCTCTTTCATGCGTATATGAAGAAGTTGTCTTATGTTGGGACAGATGTGCAATGGGATTATAATTTCTTCAGGATTGTGTGCACTCTACCGATTGCACGGTTTACATTTTACTTTTAGTTCTACAAGTATTCACCTGACCCCAATCTGATAAATTGTGAAATGGAATGCCACAGACGTGCTGGGAGGAACTCAATCGCATTGCAGACTCATTGCATACTTCAATAGGGAAGTGTTAAGCCGGTCTCCAATGTGGTCGTTCTAAGAGGATCCTGATTGTTCTCCTTTCGCAGCACATCTGCGCAAGCATTTGGCATTTTGTCCCACTGTGCGTCTATTGTGCGCTTTGACTGGGGTGGCCGCAATGCTGCTCGCTCCAGCAATCGTCAACAGCCATAATCATGGCGCACGCATTTACTCCTGTTTTTACCTCTGGTTTTTGGCGCCCGACAGCTCGGCGCCGGCACGAGCTGCGTCCCCTGCACAGGCAGGCACCTCACTACATAGCGCTCCAGACACATTTTCTTCATGTTGTGTTTTACTTTTAGCATTTGCCTTCCACGTTGTGGGTTGTTAGCCAAGGCATAGCCTAGCAGGGGGTTATCTTGAACGTTATGCGAAGTCTTCTCACAGTACGTGTACGTATTTGCTGTTGGTTGGTAGTAGTGATTCCTGTCCCTGAATAAGACATCATGCATTCTAATGAGATTTTTAATTGCCGCCCATTGACCACTTGAGGAGTGCAATTTTTTTTTGTTGGCGTGAGTCACGTGTCACAGTGCTACAGCGCCGGATGTTGCATAGAACACAACTGACAACTGCTTTTCGCTTGACTAGCCTGAGAATTGATGAAACGCCGTGGCCACGTCCAGCCAACTAAGCACAACAAAGACACGGCACACGCCAATTTTTGGAGGGTTACAAACGGATGAGCGAAAACTGCAGTGACAAATTCGCTGCACGGAAATTAGCATTGAGCTGAGATGTATCTGCTAGATACATTTCACATTTTGCCAAAGAGGCAGACAATTGAAATCCGGGGGTTGCTTAGGGGTTGGGTACGAATTAATTGTTGTTTTGATTGCGCAGCTAATGGAAAGCGCCGGCACTCAAGTGTCTGGGAAAATCACAGCGGTAAATGTTTTGAAAAATAATCTTTTTTTCAATTTTATTGTTTATGAATGAGGAGCAGACTTATGAGCAAGCGCAGCGGTGAAAATTCGTTACGTAACTTAGAAACTATATGAGGCGTTAGCATATCTACGCCTGATCCAGCTCCACTTCTATGGCTACGGGCGGTAGTTCTTCCTTTAGCTCCGGCGCATAAATTTTGCCAGAGGCCAGCACAAACTGTTGCTCGCAGTCCATGACAAAGTAGACAAACGGACGATTGATTTCAAACTTCTCCAATTTGCTAGTTGACTCTGACTGTGCATCAGTGAGTGGCGAGCGTGCTTGTGAGTTGGCTGCCGATAGGGCATTGGCGCTGCTGCCGCCCTCATCCACGCGCACATTGACAAACTGCACTATCTCATCCACATGTAAGTCCTCATCTGGGGAGAGTAGATTCAGCTCCGCTTCTGCGGCTGAGAAAAGACGCTTAAGACCGAGTTGTTTCAGCATAGCTTCAGAACGTGAGGTCTCCTCCACTTGGAACTTGGGCAGTGTAACATGCAGCTCCTTTAGCTCTATATGCTCGCGTGCATACTTGAAATCGCTGGGCTTGAGTTGCTCAATGAGCTCGCTTAAGCCCTCCGCTTCGTTGGGCAGCACTATGCACAAGCCATACTTGGCATTTTCATAGGGCAGTGAGAGTAGACGCGCCTTCAGATGTGGCAGCTCTGCAACATGGAACTTGCCTTTGGTATGCATCATGGGTGCCTTAATAGCATCATCATTGGTCATGAAAAAGAACTCATCGGCAGCATCGCGTTGTTGGTAAAATGGTTGCGCCCAGCTGCCGCGGAAGTACAGACCATTGAATAGCAGCATTTTGGTCTTGGAACCAGCAGCACGACCTGTTATGGAATTGGCGCTCAAGGCGGAAGCTATATCATCCGGACGGAATAAGCTACGTGCGCCATAGACCTAATGTATATGAGTTTTTTAATAATATAATAACCATGGGTGACATTTTACCAACTGCACCTACCCGACTAACCGCGCTCAGATGCGACTCCAATGCTATCATTATCTCATCGGCCGTCTCCTTGGCCACCGTCTTGACTGCATTTTCCAGTTTTTGTAACGGTAGGCGCACCTTCTCTGGTTCATTGCCGTTGTTCTGCAGCAGCAATTGATCATTGGCCGCCACCTCGCTACCTAGCTTGCGCAGTTTTTCATCTTCCTGCACCGTCTCGTTCTCCTCAATATTAAGTTCTGCCTCAGCCTCGCTGCGTTTGCTTTGCTGCTTGTCGTCTAGATTTTCCAAAGCAGCTGGTTTTTCTGGTTTTTCCACAGGCATTGCAGTGCTGGCCGTTGGTGCATCTGTGGTCAGTTGCTGCTCCTCCTGCTGCTCCTGCTGCTTTTCTTGCAACAATTCTGCCTCTGCCAGCGCAACTGGTTTTTCCACATACTGCTTATCATCAATATCGCGATCAAACTTGGAGGCTTCTTTGTTCACTACTTCCTCACCATAGTTAACCGCCGGCTTCTGCTCATCATCCTCATCTAAATTGATGCGTTTTAGCGTCTCAAAGCCAATGACATCTTTGCTATTACTAGCTTCGGTTATTGCAGCACCATTGCCATCTAGCGACAACGAGGTGTTTGGCTCACTCCAGTCATAGTCCTGACGACTTATATCCTTAACATCCACATAGTAGTGCTCTGCCAGCAGCTGCTTATACGTCTCACTAGCCGTATAATTGCGATAAATATATAGCCAGGTTTGGAAGGAAGGCAACGCCACTGCTGCATCCCGATTCTGATAGTTGCTTAAAATTTTGTGGAAACCCTCACGCAATGCGCTGCGTTCCAGCGGATAGCCAAAGACCTTGTTAAACTCCGCATAGGTCTCACCCGAGGAGGCCTCGGCCAGCACAGCCAAAATGGCAGCTACGCCCAATGGAGAGTGCACCTGATTGGCATCAATGTCTTTGTTGTGCTTCAACAGCTGCATGGCCAGCAGCTGTGAGGCCTCGCTGGCAAAGTTACTGGGAAGTGACTCCGCCTGCGGAGTAGCATCCTCCGGCGTGGGATGCGCAGCGCCAAAGGCCAGCAGCGACACCAACAACACTACTACGACTTTCATTTTACACAAAACTAAAGAACTTTGCGCGACTTTGTTTGACGCGCTCCAAACGCGAATGAAGCTCAAGAAAGTTGTACAAAGACTTTTTATGAAAGGTCTTGCGAACGCGGCTCGAACAAGAAACGCGGCTGAGAACCATAAAAACCGGTTTAAAGTGCGCTGCACTCAAAAACACCACAAACATCAGAAACAAAGCTGAACAGTAGTGGAAATAAAATTAAGTCAAAGCTATGGACTTGGTTGGTTCAATGGTGCGGCACTTTTGTAAAGAAAGTCGTGTCGCTTCAATGAAAGTGGAAGTGGCGTGGGACACCCCAAAATGGGTCAAGTCAATAATCAAAATGTTAATGCCAAACAAGCAACAACAATGACAAACACAAAAAAGTTCCAAATCATGGGAGCGCGCCAACAGGTTTCTTTCAGCTTTGTTTTTCTCGTCTTAAGCGTTCTCAGCTCAGGTAATTGGCTCACTTAGCTTTGTCTAGTTGTTGCGAGATGTGTCAATAACCAAGTCGAGAAATCATTTCGCAACTTTAGCTGTGCCAAAAACACGTTCTATATATTATATATATTATTCTGAAGCGAGTTCTATGCGTTATTTAACCCAGTTTCTATGCAAATTGATTGCCCACCAACAACGAGCGTATCAGAGCTAGAGATCGCAGCGTTTGACAGTTCCAACGAACCGTCAACACATTTCGAGGGCACTGAACTTGGCCGTGTTGTTTGGGTCTCGAGCAGCCGGTTACCAAATACGCAAGCTGCAGCGAAAGCTTCCAGAACGACGCACCACATTGACCACAATATCATGCCACCATGTTGACCAGCTGTGTGTGGTTTTTGAGGGGGTAATGTAAGATAACGAAAGCTATATTTGGTTGCCGCTTTTCGGAGGCTTGCAAACAAGTTTTTCCATTTAGAATGAAGCCGGTTGCACAATCGGGGAGTTGGGTAACTATTTTTATGAGCAAGTGCAGCGAACTTAAATCGCAAGAATTCGCGATGTAGTCATAGCCAGGGGACGGACGCTACGTGCAGTTACAGTTGATTTTGCAATTTGATTAACAAGTTCCGTGAATCGGTTCTTATACACTGAACGAGGTTCATGGGGTAGTGGGTATGTCACTATGAAGTTAAGGTATGGCTGTGGGGAAACAGGCATGCGTTGGAAAGCATTGTTATCCCAAAGTTATGGCTGGAAATGAATAGAATTAAATGGGATACTCAAATGCAATAATAAGTACAGCTACCACAAGAAGATTAACAGGGGAGTAGGTGCGTTTCAATAGGTAGAACGGTACGTAATGTAATTAAATTCGAAAAGATCCAAAGATGGCTTTGATGAGATGGAACAGAATGAGTTGTAGTATAATGAGTTCGAAAGTATCAGATGGAGCAAGCGGCTGGTCTCAAATGCGATGAAATACGACGAATCTATAACGCAAAAAAGCTTGGAAGTCGAATGAGCTTTTTTGAAGTGTAATTGTTAAGTTTGCAGCTCTGAGAGACTTGGCTTGCAAGTCGTAAGGTTGGTAGAAAAATTGTCTTTGTTTTATTTTTCGACCTCTAGCATTAACTTTTTGTATAATTAATTATGCGTTACACGATCCTTTTCGTGTCATATGCGCAAATTATAATAACCTCTATGATTTCGTCTCCTTTGAACGGTCTATCCAATCCGATTTCTTTATCTATCCTATCTTATCTTGATTCCCCAAATCGAGCTTCTTTGACCCCTATCTTGGTTCACGCTGTTCTTTGGCTTCTATTTGGAATAAATGTTTAAATTTATATGCTACTTTCTGTTTTCATCTTTTACATTGTAAAACCAAGTTCCTGGCTAGCCCCAGATGTGAGACGGTGCACATCTATAAAAAATTCACCCATCAGGCTAGGAGTACGGATTAGTTTTATCATATTTTTCCTCGTTATCATTTATAACTTCACAATTTTTGGAATGTTTAACTTGTCTAATCTTAAGGTCAACTGGACTTAGTGTACCTTTACATATTAATAAATAAATAAAGAAATAATAAAATCTTCATAATAATTAATGATATTAATGGTTTGCGAGTAATTGGTTGTGTTGGGTTATAGATTTGAGATACCCCAAGATCCACTTACTTAAAATAACTGAACTGAATATCGTTGATAGTCTGTATGCATTCTAACAATCAAGGGAAAGTGATGGCCAAATCGCAATTCTTCTGTTTTTTTTTTTTTTTTTTTTTTGAAGAAATCACCTTTAAGTTGTGGGATCTACTTTCGTGGCGGATTCTTTGTAAAAATAACACTCTTTCTCTAAGTCAACATTTTTGCAGGCTCTAATAATTAGTAAGTAACAGCTACTAGAATACTCACTATAGAGTATGCCACTTGCGACTTCATGCAAACTCGCTGCCTTCTTGCTGTCAAGGAAGTATCGAAAAACCCATTAACAAGTTCGAGCGTGTGTTTCGTGTCAGAATAAAAGTAATTTACACCTTACGCCTACTCTTAATTTAAAATAAAATATTTCTTGTTTTTTTTTTTTTTAACCAGTTCTTATGTAAAGCACATAAATTGTAGCGACTAAAAGTCGTAAATTAAGAAAAGATGTTCCTGGTTGGTCAGAGAGTTTTTTGGTAGACATTGGCAACAGCAACCCTCCGAGGAGGGCACACACAAAGGTCCGTTTAGGGTTAGGTAAATTAGAAGTTATTATGCCAAACTATAGAAAATATCGTATAAATTATCAACCACACAGACACATACAAGAAGGTGTTGTAAGATGACGCACAAACAACACCGCGGGGAGGCATTAAACAAAACTAAAAGAAAATCTAGCCAAAGTGGACAATAGTTTTGGGCACATATAAGCGACATTCCTTGAAATAGTAGTAGTGCTTGGGACTGAGTTATTGCATTAATTTAGTCGGCGTGACTAATTGCTTGATTTATGCAAATGTGTTGAAAACTTGTTTCATTTTCAGAGCTTTAATTAAAGTTGTTTGGAAACTAAGGAGCAAAGTGTCGGAACTGCCTTAGCTTTAAGTTTTACGAAAAGGATGCTTTATGTACGAAGCTGAAAATTGTCTGCTCATTGTCAGCTGCCAACTGTCAGCTGTCATAAATCATATAATACATCAGAACTCGGCTAAAATACCAAAGAACGGCAACCATCATAAGTCAAAAGGTGAGAGACTTTTCTGCTGATGTGGGGATGGGCTTAATCACTTGCACGGCCCGAGGCCTCAACTTGCAAAATAATTAAACTTCTGTTTATTGTCAAGTAATCGTGCGTGGCCTATGCGAGAGTTGTCTGATGGGTTGGCATTGGAGTAGTCAAACGTGGTTTACTTTTACTTTATCAAATTATCAACAACTAGTAACAGACCAAGAATTGAGTAACAATTCTCTAAGCCCAACCGTTTGAGAAATTCGGGAAAGTTAGTTTTTCATTGCCAAAATGACAGGTTCTGAAAAAATTTGTTTTAAGAACTTTTCGCTTTGAAAATGAGCTGACCAAGTAAGCATTCTAAGCTGAAAGACACAGTAACTTAAAAAAGGTTGGAAAATTAGTTTTATTTATGCCCAAAATCACAGGTTCAGAAAAAATTCGTATTTTTAAAACTTTTCGATTAAAAATTTAGTAATGATTATAAGATGGCAGCCACATTAGTTTGAGAAAGTTTGGAAAATTAGTTTTTTCACCAAAAGTCACAGCTTCAGCAAAAATTCATGTTTATAGAACTTTTCGTTTTGAAAGTGAGCTGACGAAGTATGGACTTTCTAAGCCCAGTAGTTTGGGAATGTCGGGGAAAGTTAAGATTTTCATTGCTAAAGTTGCAGGTTGAGAACTTTTCTTTTAGAACTTTTCACTTTGAAAATGAGCTGAACAAGTAAGATTTATAAGGTTCAGTAGCTTTAGAAAGTCAAGAAATGAACAATTTTCATGTCCAAAGTTGCAGAAAAAATACGTGTTTTTATTATGAAAAGCCGCAATTTCAGAGAAATTTGACTGCTGTTCCTCGTATTCTTACGTCTGTCTACACAATTATTATTGGGCATTTAAAAGCAGTGTGACCATGTTATACAATTATCGGAGGTATAATTCCTATTTAATCACTGTTTTAGGTTACAAGATTGGACCGGGAGTTTGAATTTAAACACAATTTTTCAGAGTAATTCCATTTTATCGAAAATTGTGGTATTGGTGCCTCACAAATATGTAATTTTGAACACGATAAGGTTATATAACTGAGCTAAAAATGTGAAATCTTTTCACACTTAATACAGCCCACGTCAGAAATATGCAAGCCAACCCTCGCAAGCATCGTCACTGCGTGTGTTTGTCAGTATCTCAAGTTATGCGTGTGCCGTGAACTTCTTAATTATGTTTGATAAACCGACACAAATGCACCACGCATAACATGTCACTTGGATGACAGTTAACACTCGGATGCGACGAAGGCGTCTGTTTCCCTTGATGAGTTGCTCCTTCACTTGGCAAGACTTTGTCCGCTTTTGTCTGTATCTGAGTGCGGCATAATTACGCAACAAAAGGCTCACCGCAATAACAACATGGAACTATTCAAAGAGCTTTTTTTTTTAGATGAAGCGTGTTTCTATATCTATATATCTATCAGAGCTGAGAATCAAGACAGAGCGCCTTTTGTGCTTCATGCTTCATTTGCTCCACTTAATTTGGGGTCTTGGAAAAATTGTAAGACATTGCCACTGTTTGGAATTAGTCACGTTTTAAAAACTTCAAAACGTCTAAAAGGCAGTTTGTTGGTTTTATGGGGGAAACTGGATTTTAGGCTGACGAGTCTATGATGCTCTTTAAAAATGAAGACAATTTTCTGTTTTTACAGACTTGAAAAGAAACAGATTTCGTTAGCCAGCCAAGTACATTTGAATTATTTGATTGTAGGGAGACACATTTACTAAAACTTATAAATTGGAAGCTGGAAATAAAATTTACCAATTTTTAAACAGTTTTGAGACACGAAAAACTACTGTTGACCTAATTCAACTAACTTCATCTTTTAAGGAATGGAATGGAGAAACCCGTAGATGGATGTCTTCTTTTTGATAAACAAAATAATATATATATAGCTATTATATAGGAGATGCAGAAATAACTCTTAAGCAAAATGGCTAAGAATATTATATGTAGGCCATATTTTTCAAAGCTTCAATTTCCCAGATGTTCTCCAGATTCATTTTGTAATGGGCAAAAATTGACTTTAAGCGAAATTTGGTTTTGAAAAACTCATATGACTTGTAGATATAACTATTTTGATTCGCAAAAAGGATTAACATAACTTTTCATCTAAAGACCAAAAATTTTACAATATTCTAAACTATTTCTATCTTAAACTATCTTAATCTTTTTGGGTAAAGTAATTACTCAATTTTGGAAGATGATAAGACTTTTAAGCAAAGCGAAGCTCCAAATATATATGAAAGTTGGAAGAATGTAGATTTTTCTGATCGAAGATATTGACAAAGCGACGTGCCAAATAAATATGAAAGTTGGAAGAATGTAGATTTTTCTGCGCAAAAATATTGACAAGATTGACATAAATGAATAATTTAACTATTCGATATAACATTAATTGTTTCATTTTTTAAACTATAAAGTTAAAATTCAACTTTAATCCTAAAGTAGAAGAATGTTCGGTAGAGGAAGCAGGCTGATATGAACTTAGACAATTTTGTGAAATCGGACTAAGTTCTATGTTG
This sequence comes from Chymomyza procnemis, assembly GCA_035046065.1. Classification (NCBI taxonomy): domain Eukaryota; kingdom Metazoa; phylum Arthropoda; class Insecta; order Diptera; family Drosophilidae; genus Chymomyza; species Chymomyza procnemis. The sequence continues at coordinate 6,977,590 of JAWNOJ010000026.1, forward strand.
AAGCTAACAACTGAATTAAATATATGCCAGCATATCTTTGAATATCTTTAAAGAAAAAAGTTAAATATTATGATTTTCAAAAAGTAATTTTGTATTGAGTAAAATATTTAGGATATTTGTCATTTCGATCTCTACGAACAATTTTTTTTTTTATTTGGAACTATATGCAATTTTTCTTACTAACAAACCTCAGGAAAATATCTCAACAATACAAATGAATCTTGCATAGATTGTTCGAACTGGTAGCATACGCGTATCTAAACCCGAAGATAGGTGGTTCGATTCCACACCACAGCACTACTGATGCATTTGTCCAGCACTCGCATAGCTAGCAAATAGATAGATGCTGTTTACCGTTGCGGATGTGGATAAGCTGACGGTCCCTATTCTCTTCGAACAGCTTTCATTAGAGCTTCTGCGGATTTGGCTGTGAATTGAAGGTCCTTGTTCTCTTCGAACAGCTTTTAATAGAGCTCCTTTGAAGCTATGCCCAAAGTCAAGGGGAATAAATTTATTTTTTTTAATACGTTCGAATGATTTTTGGTTTGAAGTCGATCATATTTTCCTATTGAGCGTCCACTTAATAAAGTAATAAGGTATTAATTCTTACTGACCGAACATATTTTTGCTCCTTAGCCGTGTAACTAAGGCAATCAAAATTTCCACATCAACTGGACGACATCATATCGCTATCATAAAGAGTATCACCAACGGTGTCGCAGCCGGATATAAGCTAACAAGTCTTTGGCTGTTGAGTCGCACCAGAAAGCCAACAATCGTTGGTGTCCTTCTGTTTGTTGGTGCTGATTGTGCCGGTAGTCCTTCTAGTTGTTTTTCACTGGTGCTGCTCCTGCTGCTGCTGTTGCAGGCAATCCTAATTGATTTATGACATCAAAGACATATTTTTCGCAATGTTGCGTGTCCTACGTGCGTGACAGTCAACACAGCGCCTGGAGTGTATCTGTGTGCCCGAAGATGACCAGCCGTTTGTAGCTCTTATCCGTCTACGGGCACACGGTGGTATACGAGCTACTCCGTGCCTGTGCTCCGATTTGCTGCAGAGGCGCAGCCGTTGCCATCTTGTTGATAATTTTGACTTATGGCCAGAGTTTTGCGTGCGCAGGATTTGCCACATAACTTGCAACCATACGGCTGCCGCAGGCGTATGTCAGGCATATGTCAAGGCTGTTTGTGGGAGTTAACCCATTTTGGCCACTTTTACCGCTTCTACCACTTTTGCCATTGTTGTTTGCCAACGTCCGAATTGTGGAAAAGTTTTTCTATTAGACGCAATTATTTCAAGGTATTATTGCTTTTAATTTAATTCATTCAATTAAACGCTTCATAAATTTTTACTTTTTGATTTGGTTTGCCCCGCAGGCAGCGTTTGCTTTAATGGAAAAACTTTTGCCGTGGTTGGCCAACTGCGATTTCTTGCCCAAATCCTTTTGGCGGGCGGGTTTAATTAGTGGACCGAAGCAGCAGCAGCAGCAGCAGTGGGTTAGGGGCAGTCAAAAGCAAGTTGGCTACGCGGAATTTGGTTACTTTGTTTGAGTTTGAGGGGCTGTTTTTGTTTATTAAAGGATTTTCGTGGCTTTGCTTTATCATATCATAAAATGTTATTCAAAATTCTTTATTGGAATTCAGCGCGTTTATTTGCATTTTTGTGGGCAACGAAATTTTTTCATCGATTGTTTTTAGCAAGTCAAAAATACCGGCAGAGACAGAGAGAGCTATTAACACTCTGATCAAATAACGATACGCCAAAAAAAACTTGAGCAAAAACTTTAGTTCCGGGCACTTCAATTAAAAGGTCATCAGTAGTCGACACAGCTGTTGCACACATGCCCCCAATCCTTGTAGAGAGCGCACACGGGGTAGTTTTGCGCCCACGTGGGCAATTGTATAAAACTAAAACGTTATTGATATGTAAGAAGCGTGCTCACACCTTCCAGCTTGATTGTCTGGACACAGCAGTCTCTGGACTCCACACGCACACACACACGTGATGACTTTCGTCATTATCAGCACATTCAAACCGTGCAAAAGTTTTCACCACCCTCACATAGTAAGTTGTCCGGATGACCCATGGACCCACAGCTGCTGGCCCAAAATAATCGAACTAACGTACAACAACAATTTGTTTAAATGCCAAAATGGACAGCTAGAACAAGAAGATCTAAAATCAAACCCCTTAATAATTTATGAAAAAGCAAAGAGCAAAAGGTGTGGATGCTACAGAGCACTATTGGACCTCTGGGGAAAACACTGAGAGAAAAGCTGTTTGCTGCAGCTGATGAATATTTAGTTATAAAGCAAATCTTGTTTCGAAGCAAGCATAGTTCTGATTTGAAAAGCTCGAACAATGTTTACTATTTTTGATGTAGCGAAGAAATCGAGTAGTCAAAACTTTATCCATGGCGACGAAGCTACATTGAATACCCAGACAATAGCTTTTTGCATAGTTGATTCTATAAAAATCTTGGCAGTAGCCCGAATATTCAGCTTTCTCGTCAACACATACTTCAATCTTCCGCCAGATTCGAACTAGCGTACTTCGGGTTCAGAGAGAACTTTACGCAGAGTAAAAATTAATGTAAATCCATGTCCGTAAATTTCAAAGAAATAATAATTAAAAAAAACGAATTAGAATATTTTTAATTCCCGGACATGGGTTTATATCGATTTTTACTCTGCCCGAAGAACGCTGGTTTGATTATATTCTGCAGCACTGATGGAATTGTCTAGCACTAGCAGGGCTAGACTCTATTTACCTAGCAAAATCTATACTGGTGACCTCACCACCGGTCGAATTCAGAGATATTCCCATGCTACGCTTTTGGAGCGATAGTACATTGCCAAGAGAAGTAAATTGTTTTAAAATTTACTTGAAATTTTTACGATTAGTCATAAAACCACTACAAAGTTTCAAATTATTTCTTAGCAGATTTGGGAACTTATAGACTGCACAATATTACCAATTCGACGTTTCTATACATTGCGGAATAACGAATGGCACTATTTGTTCATTTTCTATCAAGTCTTGGATCGAAATAGTTGAATCAAATATCAAGCTACCTATTTTTGCGATTTAAGACTAGATTTTGATTAGCAAGGAACAGTTCGAATCAAATTAAATTGTATGAACTCAGTTTTATGAAACTAACTAGTTTTTTTATTTCTTAAATTATACATTTAACTTTATAAGCAAAGACTTTGACTATAAATAGTAAGTTTTGTTTTTCTATCAATACCGATTATTTTAAAGCAAATGCTATCCTGAGATTTTCGGGATGCCCTTGTTTAAAGCTTTTTCAAATCACACATGCTACACTTAAGGTATGGGTTCTAAGCGCTCTATGGCAGGTATTTTGCCCCCGGAAAAGATGACGTTTTTGCCGGTGCTGCTCTTCAGTAATGCTTCCGGCAAGGTAGAAGAACTGGAGGTCATCTTTGAAGATTTTCCACATCCGCTTATCTTTGACTCAAACTGGCTACGCAGTCTATGCTATGCCGGCAACAATGGCGGCGGCAGTATGGCTGCCTTTGAAACGCATAGGCAGCACTGCAAGGCGGATGATGGTGATGTGAATGGCAATATGGCCGTAACCGAGGACTACAAGGATTAAATCAATTACATGAACAACAAAACGTTACCCAATTGCATGCACAGATCTTTAGAGGATCCTTGAGATGTTAAAGTTTTGTCTCGTACCTGTTATGAGTGTAATGTTGCATGCATCTGACTTATTCTAATACCTGGGGCCTATTACGAGTGGCAGATATTACCGTTGAGCTGAATTCCTTTCGAGAATTTTTTAGCACATGAGTACATTTCTTTATATATATGTTTGATCCCCATATACATTCGTTACTATATTTTTAAAAAAGTCTATATAATTTTCAAAATCGGGATAGTTACCTGTACCAATTTCAGCCTTGAAAAACATCTGGGGATCGGCGTTAATCACTATCGGCATTGCCCTTAAATGTGTTCTAGATGTTTTTAGCTCGGAAAGTCTACCAGTACATAAAAATTTATGGAATTTTTCGATTTCAAGCCGCCAATTTTTTCTGAGTGTAAAACATCTCAAGCACACACGCACATGAGACTCCGGAAACTTTTCTATCAATTTCGAGTACACTAATAGAGATTAAATGCATGTCGAAAAGGCAATTAGTTTTTGTTGTACCAACAACCCTTGGCCGGAACGGTGTGTGCCATCAGCAGTCTCTCTCTGTAGCTTTGGAGTGGTGGTGGGGCCTTCGCCAATTGTTGGCGCATCATTGATTCAAAGTGCAGCGTCATTTTTCTTACAGGATTGCAAGGTGTTGTTGCCATCAATTAAAAACTAGAGTTGCCAACAACTGTCAAAAGCACTTAGTCCAAACCCTTCTTCTTGCAGCACAAAAATGAAAGGAATCAAGGCAAACGTCAATGCTAATTAAAACTCACGCTGTCGCCGCTAATGAGCAATGAAAACAACGTGTTGTATGCTCTTCTTACGGCCGTTCCCACTCTCTACCATGGCCGCATCTACGTCAGCAGAATGGACTGATAAAGGCGCGGCATCAGGTTAAATCAGCCATCAAAATAATGAAGGTATCGCGCGGAAACTTTTGAGGGCGTTGGTACGACACTAGCACAGATTTCTTTTGAATATTTTTCAACATTTTCTGAGGAAAATTTTTGTTTTTAATTTTTTTTTATGATTTTGCCTAAGCCATTTAAAGGGATTAGCGCGCGCCACTTGAGCATTAGCTAGGGTTTGTGTTTTTTTTGCTTTAAAGGATTCGACTGCAAGGGTTGTGCGCCGTGGTGGTTGACTTGCTGTATTACCTTCAGCATTAGTTTTTAATGAGCAGCTGGGATTCTTTTTAAAGTACGTGCAAAGAGGAAGATTTCTTCTTAATTCAATTTCGGGCAAAGCTGTTTAGCTGACTGATAAGCCTTGGAAAAAAAAGAGAAGCGTGTCCAATCAGTTTTAATTTCATGATTTTTAAAATCATGGGTTGTTTGTGAGCCTTAAAAAGCATTAGGGCAGGTGTGGTTAAGCTGGGAGGTTAGCATTCAGTCAAAATTGATACTAAACTATGTACTTAAGCAGATATTGCTACATCAGTTGATATTAGAAGAACGAATAGATCGAGTTCGCTAAAAATTTAGACAAAAAGCAACTTTTGAAAAAACGAAATAATAATAGAGTTAGACACATGAAGGGAGAACAAATTGACAAAAAGAGGAAGTGTGCTTTGGATGCGTACAAAATTAGGTTTGATAAGATTATGTTAGGATAATATGAAACAAGCTAAAAAGTAGAATATTTGGATATAGTGGATATGAAGAAGGAATGCCAATATTCTAGTCCTCTAACTTGCGAAAACGTCCAAATGTTCTAATTTTCGCAAAATCAGCATCTGGTTAGGATTGTTTTTTTTATTAAATTTTGGATAACCTTAAGTATAAACTATATTAAACTATTAAACTTGTATAAGCTAAAGATTCCTATAAAATAATCAAGCTTATTATTCGCATTAAGAAAGAGAATTTGGTCTTCTTGCTTAAAGCAACTAGTTTCGCTAGGTAATGAAACCTTTGAATGCGACTATCTCGATCTTCGGCGCCTATGATTCTCTTTCAACACCTTTTTTTTTGGTCAAACTTTAATATTCACAAATAAACCTTTTCCCGATCTATGTATATTGGGACTGCAACAAACTATACTCCATAATCGTGCGTGTGTGTATAACTCATTTAGTTTCCTTCACTATATACAGCATGCTTCAGTTCATGGCCTCTGAGTGCAAGTCTGGGATTTGTGACCGAGCCAATAAATTCACACATGCATTACGATTGTAATTTTTATGAGCTCAGCCGCCGCAACGGACACCCAAGTTCCAACGCCAAATACTCTATATTTGCCATACCCCCCGCCCAAAAAAAAAGTAACTCATATTCAGCATAAAAATTACAATTGACTTTGAACTCTGAAAGCAGCAGGTCGCCAAACAGCAGCTACCAGAAGCCGTAAAGGATCAGGCAGCAATTTTTACATTTTGTCAGGGAGCCAAAGGGCGATACGTACATGGAAAGTAACTCATCGTGGTACATGCTACAGCAAACGTGGTGTGGCATGATGACATTGTCGCCATTGTTGGCCTGCTTGCTTTTATGGCACCAAAAGGTATACTAACTTTTGCCAGAGACGTAGACGTAGACGCATCCGACGACAACGTCGTCGACGACGACAACGACGACGACGGCATTGCGTAATGTGCACTCGCTCCAAGGTAGCAAAAGTCAAGCCAAAATGTTATGGCAAAATTATACGGCATTGGAGTACAAAGTGCAGGGAAGACTCTGCTCAGATGGGGGTACCCCTGTTGTGTTTATGGGCACAGCAGCGCAGAGCAAAGATCTCTCTCTCTCTCTCTCCTGGCATAGAACAGGGCGTTGATGAGCTGCTGGCGCGCCGCAGTCTGGCGGCAACGCACTTTGCCGCTCCTAATAATTCAGTCTAAGCAAGGCTGTAGCAAAATGCTTCAAGTATCATATATAATAAATGCCGTGGCCGGGTTTGCGACAACGTTGTCTACTTTTTTCCGTGCAGTTAAGCACGAGATGCATGACACGTACTCATAATGCAGGCGGCCGTACTTTGGAACTGGTCACGGGTTTGCGTCTTAAATGTAAAACCCTTTAAAAAATTTAGACTTTATCGCAACCACAGCACTTCATTAGACGCAAACAAAGCCCAAGACTCTCTACGCTCCATCCCATTCATCTGGCATTTTAATAGTTAATCAGCTGGGAGAGAGATTGAAACATTTTGCCAGATTAATTGCGTGCTGCTCGAAGTAAATATTTAATTAATCGGCGATTTGTGCAATGAGCTACTCTGGAGCACTTCCTGCTACAACAATCCCACTCAGCTTTTGTCTCAAGGCATTTAAGCGAGGAAAAAAATTATATTATATATTTTGTAACTAATCGAAGCCATCAATTATGTTGATAGATTGGCAGCGACAAAACCAAAGCCACGTACAAAACATGGCACACTCAGCGCATTTACAGTGAGTACTCGTTGTGCAGCAATCTGGTGGCTGTAAGTTCCAAAAGCAAAACTCTTGTTCAAATTCGAAACTGTTTTTGAACATTTTTTTAAAAAATATTTTTTGGTACAAGCAATCTCCTAATGTCAGAATTCTTTATATTTGCTTTTGAAGGCTTCTTATTTAATATGAAAGTGATAAAAAGAAGGGTGTTCATGACGTTGTATATTGTTGCAAACTACTTTCGATAACTTATGTAGCTCATATATTTTATTTTTATTTGGTTACTTCCGAAAGTCCTTGGAACACTATTTACCCTAATTTCCTAAAAGTTTTAAGAGCTCTCATGCGGATCCTCGATAATGCCATAATTGACATAAACGGCAGAATCTTTAACTTGCAGCCAACTTCTTTGGCATATAGCGTCAATGCAGTAGTGCTGTTGCGGAGAATAGAAAAGAGCTGACATTAGGTGTTGGGGATGAGTTCAAAAATGGCAAAGAGCTGCTTCCAAAAAAGCAGAATTTCGCTAGCACAAAAAGCTGAGAGCCGTGATTTCTATACCTACAAATTGACTTTAAACAGATTTTTACAGACTACTACAAATAGTTTACTAGACAACTTGCGAGCATAATTTCATCCGATTCGAATTCACAACCATGAATTACGAGAGTTGTTTTTTGTACTGCGAGATTAGGGAACAAAAATAAATATGAATTATTGAAAATCACTTTATTGTTCTTCAAAATATTCCCCATCGTTTGAACCAATAGTCGAACCATTTTTTACACTGTGATTGAGGTATCTCCAAAACATGCATTCTGAACTCCTCAACCGCTTATTCAGGTCTCGTAAATTGTTGACCCCTCATTTTATTTATTGCGAAAAGAAGACAGCCTTATATGGCAGATGACTCATAAAATCGTTATTTTGAGTGCTAGAAAATTGTTAGGGCCGAAATGTGAGAGCTCGCATTGTCGATTTGAACAGGGATCAGTCTTCGGCGGTTGGTTTTACTGATTTATTGAAAGACAACTGGCAACCAATTCGTTGTGTATCACTCAGAATTGACTATTCTGTGTTGTTCAAGTGGTACGCATGCGAAATGTCCAGTTTTTACGAAAAAATAGGCGACCAATTGCTTGGAAGTGCTTCGTGCACGAACAACTCTTGGGGTTTTTTAGAAGTGCTTTTCCTTCGCGAACATTTTTTGTCGGAATTGGCTCTTCTTGAAACACACATACAGTCGACTGCTGATTACTTTCGAGCTCATAAATCCTTGATTCATCACCTGTCACGATATCATAGGCGTGTTTCGTAGCACTGCGGTCATATTTAATGAGCATTTCTTTCTACCTGTCGACAGGAGCCTTTTTTTGAGCGATTGACAAATTGTGTGGGAGCGATCATCCAATATTGAATGTATGCTGGTCCCACTAATGCCTAAGGTTGTCTCAATCTCACCGTAGGTCACATGACGAACTTGTTATATTAGTTTGCGCACAGCATCAATGGTTTCCGGAACAACTGATTTTGGACGAACTTCACGACGAATTTCGGATTGGTGTGCACTACAACCACCATACCATCGATAAACACTGATCCTTGATGAAGCTTCAACGCCAAAAGTTGTATATGAAGTTCATCCCTGCGCTGATGTTGAGGTAATCGTCGTAAAAAATAAACGCTCGAAAGTGTTCACGATTTAATTCTATTACTGGGTCGAGATAAATCTTTTCAAGTTCGGTAAACAACACAAATAGCGCTCTACACTAGGATTGCCCAAACCCGGAATATAAAAGGCAACACTCGTAGTAACCGAGTTCTAAAGGTAACAATGCATAGAAGTGGAATATCTTAAAACGAATTCCCGAACACCAAGGAAAGCAGAAATTTATATATCGTTTTGTATCGCTTTATGAGCATTCACTGTATCCCAAGCTTTCAGTAAACATTGATAGAACTAAATAGTGAAAAGGTTTGGGTAACTGGCTAGTTCGAGGACCACTTTGTCACAGTTGCCATGGTTGGTAGCTTACCGCTGCTTGAGGTACATAATTGAATGTTTTCGGGCGCTGTATGTGGATGCGGATTGTGGGGTCAGCACATTTGTCATTGCGAAACAACTGAAGGTATTAACTATGCCGGAGCTGCAGAGTGGGTAACCTAGTGTTTTGCTGCCATGCTGTATATATTCATAAGCTGTGCATGTAAATTACAGTGCGCCAAAGTTTGGAGCATTCTTTTGAAGTGTTTGCCATGCCGCACAATGGAACTCGAGTAAAGAGTTCAAAAAAAAAACACCAAAATACAAGAAAGAACTCAAAAAACTCGTAGACAAGAAGACAGACAAGCGCGCGACGTGTGTCTGATCTGAATGCTAGATAAAATTATTACCCTTTTTATTTTCGTTTGGCTGCAGGGATTTGCCAGGGTCCTGTGCTCGCCGCTGCTTATTTCCTGTTGGACACTTTCCGTTTGTCGTTTGTTGGACAAAAGTCGTGTTCATCGACGTCGACGACGACGCCGCCGCCACTTTTTTTTTATGACCAGCAGCCTGAAGCTTTACAATAAGCATCATCAACAACTACACTAGCGGCACTCAACACTCTACGTCATCAGCAGGACATTGTGCGAGTGTTTGTCTGTTTGTGTGTGTCCTGCACGTTAAAGACGATGTCACATGCCGATAATGTGCGGCCATAAGGTAATGAAAATTTTATCTGATTTTCTACGTAGAGCTGGGTTTTTGGCAATAGTTGAGTTCGCTTCTTTTTTATACATTTTTATCCTTTTTTTTTTGGTTGTACTTTGATTTGTTAGAACGAGTTAGCGCTAGCCGCATCCTAGTGCCAAATGATGCAATCCTTTGTGGTCAACATATGTGACCAAAAGGTATGGGTTTTTTTGTATTTGATTGAAATTTGAATTGCAGAGCCTTGTAAAGCTGAGAAAGGATTACACTTATAGCATGTCCTGCATACTTTTAGGGGCAGTCAATCGTCAATATTGTGTACGTGCTTTGATTGCGCCAGCCAATGGTATTTCATTTCAGATTTTAATCAATTTTGTTTGATGTGACACGTTTTACAGGCAACACTGCACTGTACTGTACTTTGCCATCCTTTTGGCCAGGGTTGCTTAGAATTACTTGTAACAGGGTTGCGTAGCATATGCACAGAATGAGATACTTGCCACTTTAATGAAGGTACAAAAGCCAGCAAATCTTTATGCACATATTGTATCTGTATAAAAAAAATACGCTCTATTTGTTTATGTTTTCAATAGCTTCATTATGAGCTTTATTGTTTATAATCTTTGACATGCGGCGCAGGATTTATGGCATAGACCCTCGAAATAAGCGGCAGCAATTGGCTTTACAATTGCCGGCATTAATCCTTAAGTGGATTGTGATACCACATTGCTTTTTGTTGGGCCGTACTGACAGATTTTATTGGTTTGTCTGCTCAAGATGTGTACGCGAGTTTGTGAGGTCTTCTAAGTTTTTATGATACGATCTTGGTTGAGAACTAAGTATATATATACTTGTTTGCTGCAGCTTGTTTTCGGCCCTATGAACTTAGTTGAGAACAGCCAATATCTACCTATGCCAATATCTACCTAGCCAATATCTATCTATGCTCGCTAATCAAGATCTTACTACTTCGTACATCTTTACTTAGCGCAGAAAATAAGTATTTTGACAAGGTGAACCTGGCATACACCTTCTGTGCTTTAGGGAATTGGTAATAGTGGCATTTCCTAATTTTGGTAAAAATGTATCCAAAAAGCAGTTTTTTTTTTTTAAAAACGGAATTCTCTTGAAGATTCCTTCTTAAGGGTTACGAGCATACGATCTATATGCAGTTTCCATGAGGTTAAAAGCACGTGTTTTTTTTCATATTTTTTCCGAAATATATACCTTCTGTGGATAACCAACTTCATTGTGGGTTATGAAAACCCACATGATAATCTAGCAATAGTCAGTTGCACTTAATACATTTGTCGGCTTCGTTATAATCTGTTGCATCCCGAACTGGTATATCTTTTACAGATAAATTGGATGAAGGTCTCAGAAATATATAGCATATCCAGCTGATTTGTAGGTTATGTAGAACTATATGGGAATCTAAAAACATTGAGATGCACTTGTCATCTTTCCTATCCTGCTTCCTATGATGCCTTCCAGCTTGGTTTATCGTTTACAGATAATTTGGATAATGGTCTCAGAAATAAAAATATTCTGTAGACAACCAAGCTGCTATGTGGGTTGTGAAGAGCCACATCCAGCCAATCCAGCAATACTAGGTTGCACATGATACACTTGGAAGCTTGCTAATTATCTGTTGCATCCCGTCTGGTATATTTTTTACAGATAAGTTGGATATCTTCCAACACTGAGATACGCTTCAGATTTGTCCACTGCACTTTTTAAAACGAAATGTTTAAACAAGTGGCCTCCTTTTTATTAGCAGCAACGGAGTATCCCACCAGGTATTCAATCTATACATCTTACCAAATTTTAGATAGGTGCACCAGAAGTGGCAAATCAATGCTTACTTTGGCTGTACGAATGCAAAAGGACTCTGCCATCTCCTAGCAAGTACTGGATACTATGAACGGATGTTGCAAAACTTAAACATGCTGGCCGGGGTTATATGCAAATTGAGTGTTCTTTGAGTCATGATGTTGTTAGAAATTAGGCAGCACTGCGCTGTAGGTCATAAGAGATGCGGAGATAAGATAGAGACGGCAGGATCCAAAATATTCCTTGGAAATACCTTTCACTTCTTAGGAATCGCACGCAGTTTATAGGCGTTTTTGCGCACAAGGTAGTTGCTTAGCTCCACAGTTGATTTTAAAAGAAATAAAAATAAAAAAGCTGTGACTTTCCAACTTTAAAGGTAGGTAGTGGTGGTCCTTCTAAATGGTCCACTAAAGCTTTGCGGGCTGGAGTGCCAACGGTAAGCATTCTCAGTAAAGCAATTGCCCCTACAATACGGTTCCTTCTAACAAGCACAAAATGCCTACTAGTCTCCGCAAGTTCTGCCTGCAAAGCCTTCCCATAAATAACCGCTAAACAAGCCAATTGAGCACAAATTGTCTCTAAACACGCTCCTTTAGGTCACAATACATAAATTCCAGACACATACAAACACCTGCTGCAAACCTACAAAATGTACCCAAGCTGCAATTATCGATGTTCCCCGAAAACTCTACCCGCTTCTCCAAAAAAAAAAAAACTCTTCAACAAATCCAATAAACTTCAAGCAATCGAACAGGACATAAATATTAAACGATGATTGAGCTGCAACTAGCACACGGACATAGAATACACAAGAGCCACACTAGACGCTCTCGAAGAGTGGTGGCGAGTGGATGCGCCCATACAAAGGTTGCGCTTTGAAAAGCTTACGAAAAATTACAATTTATTGGACATTTCCTGTGTGACAAAAATGGACAATCGAAGATTTATGTGCTCGAACCGTGCGCAAACGATTTGCGGCAAATTTATGGGCTAGCTAACATTGTGGACTACTCTAGGGGGTGCACTAGGGTTGCCATACAGTTAATACCTGTCCATTTGATTAGCGTTTAAGGTTAAGTGGACACATACATACGAAAAGGTCTTGGGACATTACGATATACAATTGAGTTGTCCGAATGAGACTTTAAGTTGATTTGTCACTTAAAGTCGTAGAAAACCCAAGGGAGAGTATACAGCAAGCAGTGGTGTTCACAGAACGGGGTTTGTAGGTGTAAAAACAGGGGAGGCATGTTCGAAAAGGTAAGAAAGTTGCTAAAATGAGAGTAAACAGTCAGGCTATCTTGGAACTGTACATAACCCACTTTTCTAATATTAACTCAGCAGATGAATGCCTTAGAAAACCATCGCCGCAGTGCAGCCTACGTCACTGTGCTTAAATAAACTTCCAGCCAAGTGTGTGGCCAAAAAGTAAACTTAATTATTATGCAGTTTGAAAACTAAAAGGCACCTCAATTGCATTTTGCAGTTATTCAAATTTGCATATCATTTTGTTTGTTCACAAAACTAAAACTAAATAAATGCCAAACAAGCCCAAAATTTACTAGCCGACTTTACTCACTCTCTCTCTCCCTCTCTCTCTCTCTCTCTCTCTCTGCATCTTTCTGGCTCTAAGCGGGACAAGGCACTTCATAACTTTATTATGATATACAATAATGTAACATGGCGTTAAAAGTTGCTCAGCTTGTGGAGCCAGAGAAGTGGAGTAAGCTCGCAGGGATTGACCCCTTCTTTAAAACGCTGACCAGCTATTTCCCTCTCCCAGCGATTCTCAAAAACGCACTGATTTCATGCTGCCGACATGTGTCACTCTGCAGTCCAGCAGGCATAAAGATTTGCGGCTCGCTCTAACTCTCGCTCTACCTCTCTCCGCCTAAGCCCACTAAACTTACGTTCAAGCCGTCAAAGGGTTGGGACCAAATTTGCATTTTCTAAAAATCGTAACACAGTTGGCAGCGGGGCTTGGTGTAGTGTAGGTAGGCCTTATGGCTGTGTCCACTTGACAGCACCGCAGTTGGCGCCATAGTCAGCGACAGTCCCAGTGCGAGTCACTCTGGTATTCTTTTGTACCGCATGTGTAATGCTCTCGTTTTGCTCCAACTTGGTCTGGCCTGGTCTTCCATCATCGTCCTATGCATCGTCGTCAGCGTCCTCGGACTAATTCCTCAACAGCAATTTATCAACAATAAACAGTTGCAGACATTTCTCTAGTTTTTGTAGCTCGTATGTGTTCTCTCTCTTAGTATAAACATCGAAGTTGGCATGGGAGTGTGTGTGTGCGAGTGTGTGTGCGAGTGTGTGTGTGCGAGTGTGTGTGTGTGACATGCCATGTCCGAAACAGGAATAAATGAAAAGTTTTCAACTGCTACGGGCAGCAGCTTTAAAGTGGTAACCACTTGAGCTGTAGCTTGAGTACGGTAGAGATGCGGGCTCCGTGATATAGTTTTTATAAAAAATTACTAGGGTTGCAGTCGGCATTTAAAACTTCAATCAAAAAGTATTCCGATTGGCAATTAAACTAGAAAAAGTGTATCTTTAAGGTTATTAAAATCAACAAAACAGAAACTATTAGTATCCCCTAAAAAAGTGTGACTATTTTTTAAAGAAAATGGAACTGTAGCATTTCACACGTTTTTCTGGTCATTAATTGGGAGTTCTACAAGTTCCAAAAGTACCTCGAAGCCACGTGCACCAAATGATGCTAAAATTTTATTTGTGAAGAAATGCATACCCCAAAGTGTCTGCTAGCGAGCACCCGCGATGCTAGTTTGTTTTGGGGTTAAGTTAATCAAATTCGTTGTTGTGTTCAAAAAATAAGAACAAAGTAAGTCATACATCATTCTAATTATGTTAGGTTGAAAGCAATAACATTTACCCATCGCACTGGTAACCTTCGAATACTATGTCCAAATAATGAGTTCTCTCTATTTAGTAAGCTATTTCTCGATTTCTGTCCGGTGTCTCTCGAAATACGTCCGTTAAAAAATCCTGTCACAAGAAGCAAGTTCTGAAGAATAAGGCACCAGATATTTAGTGCTTCCAGATAATTTTGCTGACTGCTATCTGAGGCCCTGCGTTACCATGTTGTACGAGTAAAATCAACTTGTGTACCATTTATGAACGAGTCCTCTCTAGTATCGAAGCGATCAATGAACAAACTTGATTTCTCAAAAGAGCCGAACCGCTGACCCCCGAATCCGTTGAAAAATCTCTGCAGTCAGAAGCAGTAAAGTCAAGAGAATTCAGCAATTCTATTTTGCCTTCTGCTACATGGAGCCTTCCGATATCATGTTGTAAAATCAACTTGTCTACCCATTTACCAAGGAATTCTTTATAGGTTCGATGCAATTAGTGAGCGATTTGTCGATTTCCGAATCGATTTGCATCAGTTAAAAAATCCCAATCCCAGAAGAAGTTAGCTCTGAAGAACATGACAGGTGAATTAATACTTGTCATTTTAGTGGTTCCGTTGACATTTTAGTGCTGCCAGATAATAAAGATTATTGATTGCAAAATCAACTACCATTTATAAATGAGTCTTCTCTAGTATCGATGCAATAGCTGCGCGAATTCTTTTCTGTAAAAGAGCTGAATGAGTAATCCCCGAATGCGTTTATATCCGTGAAAAAATCCAGTACTCAGAGGGAACAAGCTAAGAAGATTACAGCAGATGGATTAAGACCTGATGTTTAAGTGCTTCGCTTACCGCCAGCGTTATCATGTAGTAGAATCACCTTATCTAGCTTTTCGGTCGTTTCTGACTTATTACAAGCATGGATCAACTGGGTTAGTTTGATTCCATAGCGATAACCATTAATGGTTTCGCCTAGTTTTTACAGCTCATTATAGATCACAACCTCCAGGAACCATCGTATACAGAGCATAACCTTTAAATCGGATATGTTTTGCTTTCGCGTTATTGTAGACGATCTTCATCAGACATGGCTTTGTATTTTATGTGACATATGTATATCAACCGATCGTTACTGTAGATGAAAGGTGAATACAACTGCATTCATGATCCGATGTTGCATATTAAACTTTTCCAAAGAAATTTGTACTCACGTCCAATATCACTCACAAATCAATTTCGTAAAAATAGTACCAATTAATATGTACTATACACCCAATAGTTTTTCGAAAAATCTTTTGGTTATCTTTGTTTAAAAAATTTTGAGATCTTATAAAATTGCTTTTAGTTCGTAAAATTATTTTGACTAGTAGCCTCGAAAACCCCTAATCAAAAATCGCAGCTTTAAGTTACAGCAATTCCAAATCCATAGATCTTTAGCTAACTTCTGCTAACTCCATTGATTTGCACTCAATAAAGCATTGAAAATAATGTTTGGCAAATTTACTTTGGCTAATCCAACAAATGAGTTTACAATTTGCACATTGTTCGTGTAGACACGCCTTCTGCTGCCACACTGTCTGCCACCTTCAGCAAGTGCCCCAAGCCCCCCAAAAAAAACATCGAAACCAATTCCGATACCGATTCTATATATGCTGCACGTAACGCAAAGAGAGAGCTCGGCATAATCCAATAAAAGCGCAGCCATTTTCGCGCTTGCGTTTAATTTCATTTACGCCTCATTTGTCGCCTGTCAGTTTCAATGTTGCCAGTGTTGCAAATGTCACTGCCGCTGCTCCTACTCCTGCTCCTGCTATTGTCGTTTTCCCACACTGCTGCTGCTATTCATTGGCATTTTCAAATAATTTGTACAATTGATATGCGGCTCAGTGTTGCAACAACCTGTTGAAGAGCAGCAAATTTTTTTTTTTTATTTTTCAGTCTTGTATTGCCTTTTAGATTGATCCAATTTAGATAGACATGAGTGACAGTGTTGGCTAATGAAATTTTATAGCGTTCTATTCGGAAAGTGTGCGTGTGCGTGTGTATCTTGATAGAGTGTGAGAGCTTATGCTAATGAACTAACTTTAAAATAGAAAAAATATGTTTGATGACATTTAAGCTTATAACTCAAATTGATGTTGCCAACTCATGCTGACTCAGTCGATTCTTGTAACTAGAGTTTTCCGGCACACAGTTGGCGCCAGACATTAAAAATCAAACACCTTTTGGCGACATCGCGCTGCTACATGAAGGTTTCTCAACGGCGCAACCTAGACTCATGCGTAGATGCACAGTGGGCGAAATTTGAGACTGGTAAGTAAAATATTTTAAAGTAGCCTTAGTGTTTTTCGGAAGTCTTATGCAGTCAAAGTCGAAGAATAACAACGAACTTGAATTAAGTAAAAGTGTATTTCTCACTATACCCTGTACCTCTGAGATACAAATCATCTACTAGGTTTGTGCAATGTTTATGACGGCAAGAAGTAGCAGTGGCAGTCTACACATTCTTTATAACTTTATCATAAGCAAGGGTAACGATTGAGCAATGCCACTCTATCTGTACGTCTGACGGACGTTCACCTAGATCTCATAGACCATAAGACCTACATTTGCCGGTTTATATCAACTATTGCACATTTTGGCGCAGACGGTGAAGTTTGTTGAATCATTACGATATCTTTTCTATTTGCATGATTTTTGGTATTTACTTCAAAAAAAAGGTACTGGTACTTAGGTACAGTCTCGACTGTATTATGTTTTACTTAATTTTGTTTTTATTACAATACACCTGTACTTTTTGAATTTCCTGTTGGAAATCTTGATGCCGTGATAGATTTAATGGTACGAGTCTTAGTACAGTTTTATCAGTTAATTGAGTTGGGCCAAGAATTAGGTAGGCTTTGTCGTTATAAATCAAGCAGATATTATTGAATTGCTGCAAGATGAGGTTAAAAATTATGAGGAAAATAGTGTTGACTATGACGCTGAATCTGACATCGAAAACAATGAACCCAATATGAACATCATTGGTGGCGCGACGATCCTAGTTGAATCTTGGCCTCCCCTTACCCAATATATTCACAGCTAAATTTGTTCAAGAGGGACTTGAACTAGAAAGAAAACCTACAAATCGTTTTCAGGGCCGTTATATTTGTTTTAGATTGTGGTCTTAAAACTATTAAGACAATGTGAAGACATGACATGAAACTACGCAACAAAAGCTATTTCAGAAAAACTGATGGCGATTAGGTTTGCTTAAAAATGTAAATGAGACATAATTTTAGCTAGTTTCCCCAAATTTTGTTTTATATATAATGAAAAACATTTTTAGTTTACCTATTTGTATATTTTTTTATTACTTTATTTATACGTTTTAACAGTATAAAACTATATTTTTTCAGTAAATCGAGTATTATTTTTAAAAGGGTTCGTTTTCTCAAATGTTTCTTTAATATGTAAATCTCATTTTTTTTCTATTCTTAAGAGCCACTATATTAATTTTTTCAGCAGTTGCATAGCTATGAAATGAATATGCGCTATTTTCCTTGGAAAATCATTTTTCTATAAAGCTATTGCTGTTCGGATTCGGCTATAAACTGCAGGCCGCTGTTCTCTTTGAGCAGCTATTAATATAGATATCTTCATACTCTGCTTTTGGAGCGATAACCAAGTCGGAGAATAAATTTATTAATTTGACTATATTAATTATTTTAGAAAACAAGACAAATTTATGGTATAAAAAAATATCGTTCGAAATTATTAGCCGGATTGGCTAGATTTCACCTTTTTGACTAATAATCGTTTAAAAAAACATATATAAAGTAATGGATAAAATATTACCGCAGCTTCTTAGAACTAAGACTTATATCACACTGATCTCAAATCTTTTAAGTCACTTTTATTATTTCAATTTAATCATTTCTGCTTCATCTACATAAAATTATTCCAATATATTCACTGAAATGAAAATAATACGATTTTCTATATTATTGGAAACTTTTATTTCCAACCATACTAATAATATAATAATATCTAACAAAATTTATCTTGCATGCCCAAACTGTGGCCCTTTGCCGACAACAACGATGATGATGATAATTTTGCGTAGCAAATTTGTGTTTGATCCCACTGTGCGGCGCCAACGTCAATGCCTTTAATAAACTTGTCGCGCTGTTAACTTTATTAAGATTAATGAGAATGTGCATGAGATTTGCAAAGCTCCACACACACACACACACACACGCACTGAGAAAAGTAAAAGAAAATTGAAAAGTGCACAAATGTTACAATAAAAGCACATTTCACTTGTTTTAATGACGTCATTACGTAGCATTTTACTTGCGTCATGCCGTGCAACGTCCGTCCTAGCAGCAACTACTACTAACAACATCAATAGCTGACACTGGGAGAGAGTGATGCGTGCAGAGAGATTCATTCGGCCAGCTGGGTGGAGACGCGCTCTGGCAAAAGTCAAGACGTTAATGTGTCCAATAATTTAATTTTAAGTACCTTGCAAAAAGAAATACGGCCACATTTTTACAGACAATTTCCTTTAATGGCTAGCCAAGCAACAACCAACTGCAGTCGTCTCTTCCACTGGCAGTACCAGTTTCCGAGCAGCTACCTCACTCGCTGACTTGGCTCACTATTTATTTGCTCAAAGACAGCAACCAAGACATCCCTGGGCCAAAACACACGTCGAACTTAAGCGTACTGTCGAAGTTGCTGCACTATGCGCGCCATTAGCCATGAGATTCCAGCCGGCAGTGTCGCTCGCTACACTCCGCCAGACGCAGGAACGTAGACTACGGCGTGTGTTTCAGCCAGCCACGTGCAAAATGTGCGCCAGCAGCTAAAACTCTGTCCGGTTGTGTCAATGTGCCGCAGCGAAGGTAATTGCATGGAAAAACTCATGTTGCAACATTGTGTGGCAGTGTGTGTGTGGTCCATTCAGTCTGTTGGCCTTTTCCATTGGTAATTGAAAATTTAATATTTATTTCGCAGTTAGTAAATCAAAGTGAATGCTGCAACAAGCTCTTAAATTAAATATTCATCATAAACTTCGTAAGCAACTTGAAACTTGAAAAAAAAAAATAAAGAACGAATGGAAACTCTATGAGGTGAACATATATGAGGTGAACCCTGGCCATAAATCAAAGCAACCTTTTGCATGAATTTTCGCCTTTTTTACGTTCTCTCACAAGCATTTCATGTGTTTCTCGCATGACTCAGCGCAAAGTCGTAAAGTTTAAGCCAAAGCTAGCTACTATTATGGTTCTATTAACGTTTTTGTAATGGATGTAGAGAATATATTGCCACTTCTACAGAAGATTAGCTGTTATGTAAGATTACTACTTGATAATGGGTGGCAGGTTTACGTGTTACAACCGTGATAATAATATTTAAAAGTTTAGCTAGTTTTCATGCAGTTTATGCTGTAAAATGAGTTGAAGAACATCATAAGATAATCAAAATGATGTCAACTATTTCCTCTCATGTAAGATTTGTGAAAAGAGTGACTGTGGGCAAAAAATAGCGGGAATTTGTTTATATTTTCAAAAATATTTATTTTGTTAAATTTCGTCCCCTTCAAAATAGTCTCCGTGCCATAACATTATGCCAGCGCTATTTCTAGTTTTCATTCGTTCAGCAAAGTCCTTTTCCGGGAGCATCTTCAGTTCGTTCTTTGATTCTGTTTGTATCTCCTCAATCGACCACAAAGTGGTTTTTTGAGTTTAGCGAATAGCCAGAAGGCATACGAAGCCAAATTAGTTGAAAAGGGCGGTATGACTCGAATTTCTGGTGTGACAGTGAACAATCATGAAACACAAGACCAACTGCCACAATTTTGGTGTACTAAGATGAATTGCTTTATGCATAAGAGATATAACGAAGATCGGATTAATTAATCTGCTAGAGCAAAGATACAATTTGTAGTGTCTGTTGGTCGAGATAATTTTTACGGCCTACTTTCCAAGAGCATTGTTGATTCCAAAAACCGCAAAATTTTTGTGGTAAGCCTTTACAACTTAAACATGTTCAGCACGAATAAACGTTTAATATTATTAACATCATCAGAAATATATTTACTTACTTACTTATACCGTTATCGGGTTACAGTCGACTGGGATAGCTCTCGTCGGGCGCAACTGCCTTGTAATGTATGAACGAAGGTGGGCCTATGCTCTTCGGCGCTGCGACTCCATGGGTCTACTGTGCCGCTTATGTAATGTTATATATGAACGTATGCCCCTGCCTTGCGCCCGCATTCTCCAATTAGTCACTCAAAAGGCAATTAGATCCTCCTCCACTTGGTCTTTTCATCTGAGTGTGGGCAGTCTTCTTCGTCGGCTTTCGCAGAAAATACCTTTGTTGGAGCGAATTTGTCTATACGACTGAAATGGAGGATCCAGCGCCGACGTTGTGTAGCAATATTCTGAACGACATCTTTGTCGTCGTGTAGAGCTCATACTGCTCATGTTTGATTGGAATACCATAGACATCCCTAATTCGAAAGTTATCAATGATATATGCAACCGTACATGGAACAGGCTGGGCCACTTGGTAAGCAGGATGATATCAGCGAAGACCTCGGCTGCTTCATAACAAGCAAGCAAGGCTGAATGAAGCTTAGCTGAATGAGTGAGCCTGTAAGATAAGCTGGGAAGTAATCTAAAATTTTTTGAAATGATTTAACTAAAAACAAACTGCATTTTAAGCGGAATATAACCCTTTTTTTACAAAAATTTCAATAAATAATATTCCCACTCAATATAGTTTATTAAATGTATACAAAGTCCCACTTTCAGTTAATATATTTCGACTTCACTCTAAAAGTGAGGTGCATCAATAAATGTAGTTCAGCATAAACAACTTTAAAAGGCATAAAAATGTGTGCAACACGACGTATACGTAATGTAGCACTTGAAAAGCGCAACACAACTTCACAGCAACACATCGGAACACACTCACACGGAACAATGCTCGACAAATATTTCACAGCGCATTTTAACTGCAAAATCATAAATAACAACATGTAAATAGCTTTTATCTAACAACTCGTCAGCGGAAGGACCAAATAGTAACACAAAAAAAAAAAAAAACACAAAAATGTGGCAAAAAGACAACCAACTATAAGCGAGCGGAACGTGGTAAAAGTTGCATAAAAGGCTCAACCACTGACGAGTGCCTCCTTTCAACCGCGCTGCCATAGTAGCTGCCGCCGGAGGCGACTCTTGAGCAGCACCACAGTGCAACAAAATTCGCATCAATTAAACCTAAATTGTTGCAGTTGTTAACACGCAACAAAATTGTCTGCTGCAACCCAAAAAAGGCTTAAACGAAAAAAAAGTAAAAAACAAAAAACAGAAAAAAAAGAATTGAAATGAAAATTGGTAAAACGTCAAGTCAAAATGGACGTTGGTAACGTGCCTGCATAGAACTGCATATAAAGCCACAACCACATATAGTGGGGCTGGCAGGGTTCGAGTGTTGCAGAGCGGTACTGCAGTGTGCGTCAGTTTTGGATGCACTGAGAGACAAGTTCGTAAACTTAACCGGGAATAGCGGATCAAGATGGTGAGTCAAGTGACGTCACAACTATTTCGATATTTTGGAATAGAAAAATATCTAGAAAATGTGTTTTTAGTGAGAGGTTCGAAAATACCACCTGTTCAGTAATGCACAGAATCCCAGTGCAACAAGTAGCAATTCCGCCGATGTACAATTAAAACTGGCCAATCACTCTTCGAAGCGATGAGGGTTACATGAGTCATGAAAGGAGTAGTTGTTGTCACTAATACCATTTCGTCCATAACGTTTATGGCATTCCTTTGTCGCTTCGCCTATTTTTGTCGTTTCGCTTCACTTTGTCGCTTCGCATCTTTTTGTTGCTTTGCAGCTTCAAACCAAGCTTGTTCCAGTTCTTCCGGCATATCAGGTATATGAAGCTAGCATATCGGCCTTTCGAACTAAGTTTAAGTTACTCTTCCAAGCGATAATAGGATTAAGAGGAGAAGTTATTGTCACTAATCGCAGCTCACTATATCAATCCCTTTGTCGCTTCGCATCTTCAAGTCAAGCGCTGCCGCTATCGGCGCTCGCTTTTATTAAAGTTAGTTCCAGTTCCCACGGTATACCCAGAGTTTGAAATCGAATTAACGCAAACTCCTCAGTGTATCGGCCTTTCGAACTAAGTTTAAGTCACTCTTAGAAACGATGATGATGGAAGCATGAGTCGTTTTGTCAGTAATCATAACTCATTCTCTCATGCTTATATCAATGTCTTTGTCGGTTCGCATCTCTTTGTCGGCTCGAATCTTCAACTCAAGCGCTGGCCCTATCGGCAGTTCCCACAGCATACTCGGGGTAAGAAGTTGAGTCAATGCAAACCCATCCACCGTATCGGTTTTGCGAGCAAAGAAAGTTTAAGTCGCTGTAATTTTTTTTTCCTTTGTTATTCCACTTGGGAACTAAGGGCCTCTGCGAACTCGGTTCTGAGCCGTCTGCTTAGCGGTATCCTACGAAGAGGTGATCTGGGCTAGTTCTTGCAGCACGGTTAATCTCCAAGTTGATTTTGGTCGTCCTGCTGGTCTGTCTTCTTGGTGTTCCTGCCTAGTGTTATTCGTTCAATGTTTCTTAGGTTCTTTCTGAGAGCATGTATGATTTTGCATTATTTTCTTTGTGGTGAGCCATGTCCCACTACCATATATCAGCTACGAAGTATTGTCTTCCACTCGCCGAAATTAGTTTTATAAAAAATTATTAATCATTTATCTTAAATTGATTTTATTTAACTTAACAGCCAACAAAAATGCTTATTATTTCAACCTTTTAAGCTTCTTAGGCTTTTTACTTCTTCATATCCCAAGAGCCAACAAAAAATTCCTTTAGCGAAACTGCCCAATCGCCTATTTCTCTCAGTGCATTTATTTTATTTGTGTTGCCTTCGTCGGTGCCAGCAATTAAGGCGCTTGAAATATTGACAATTACTTAAATTTATCTTTTCTAAAACGTTTGCCAAAGTTTTGTTTCCTATCTAGCCAAAACTGTGGATTGTTTGAATGCACCTCAATGCGGCACGGTGCTGGGAGAGCGACACTCTTGCCGCTGGCGTTTGTCAATCACGCGGCAGACAGCTTCACGCGTGATATATTTCAAGTGGCCACCAGGGATAGGGTTGCCACACTGCACAAATAAACGCACGCACACACACACACACACACACACCACACTCACTGGCGCACTCACATGCAACCGTGTGTGTAATTTTTGCATATTTTTAATACCTCCCTCGCATTTGCCACATTCCCAGCCAGCAGCCACTCTGCAGCATTTACCTGCAAATCGAAATGAATGCCTGACTGAGTGTATGAATGTATGACTGAACGCTTGAATGGCTGAATGAATGACTGACTGACTGACGGACTGACTGAGTGCATGCACACCGTACACCAGTGAGTGTATCCAAATGTGGCGCTGGCATTTCACTGTGGCCGCGTAAAATGCTGTCAAATGGCCTGGAAATGATTTAATGCGGAAATTGTGGTCAGGACGGATTTTAAATTTATTTATTCACAACGTAACGTGGTGCAGGTAGATAATTTATGTAGAACTTTACGTGAAATAGCTAAAGAGTAACCATGGTGTGTGGGAGACGGAATGAAGCTGCGGGCTGTCAATAGAGTGCACTTCATAGTTTTTGAGTTTGTGTTGACAATTTTTAAATAGAATGCATTTTGGGCTAAAAATTATGAGAGGTAAAAATTAAAGGAGATAAGATTAAATCCATCTGAAGCAGTTGGAAGAAGTTGTTGAAACCATAAGACACTTACGTCTTGTGAGCCCGAGACTAATCTATATAATAATATGCTTGCTGCGCAGATTTTTCCAAATATTAAGGCCCAAAGCTACAACTGCTCACTATTCAGTACTACGAGGTCTGCATGAGACAGCTATGATATGATTTTTAAGGCCGAATTAGAACCAACGTTTATCAAATGAATCTATCAAACCGATCTATGAATAAATCTACGTATCAAGCAAGTAAATGGCTTGCATCCAATGAGTCGCGACGTAGAAAACCACGTCGTTTTCCAGTCGAAAAAACGGCGATGCGCATAGTTTTTATAGATTACAAGTGGGTATTTTTACTACGTGTTTCTTCCACAATTCCAGACCATCAAAAAGCCTTATTATTTAGGCGTTCTAAGGCGTTTGTGTGTAGCAGTGCGCTAAGAAAGACCGGAATTGTAGGCAACCAACTCGTGTATCTTGTACTGCGGTAAGGCGCCGTCGCACATTGCTATCGTTATCAGTGAACATTTGGCTATATACGAAACGAACACCATTCAACAACCACCAAATTCACCCGATTCTGCAATTTTTTCCCATACGTCCGACTCAAGAAACCGCTTCGTTGAATGCGATTCAGTACCCAAGATGAGATCATGGAAAAATCGAATCTGGCACAATCACTGATGTATTCGAAACGGCGTCACTTTTACAAATGTCAAGCTGAAAATGTCATAGACTGTCACTGAGAAATGTGGCAACAATCTAAAAAGCAAAAAATTACTCAATTCGAGTGAGGTGGATACTTTTTTTAGCAAGCATATTCTTTCAATGTTAGCTTCTGTGAGATTAATAAGTAAATAGGGGTAAGACACGACTTGGTGAAGAAATTCTAATTTTTCAAGAATTAAAATTAACAATGGGCATTTGTGAATACGACTAATAATTACATTATTACTAACTCGCCGGATCACTTCCGTGTCACTGCAGTCGCGTGGGATCGTACAGGTCGCTATGTTGTAACTGTTGTGTGATTATGGAAAGTTAAGGAGGAGGATGTACGCCTTCCAAAGTCGGAGACGGAGAAGCTTGAAGAACTTTGTACAGTTATTATGGTGTCCACGTGCTCCAACTTTGCCGAGTGAGGAAAGACAAGAAGAGATGAAAATAAAACTTAAAGAAGTAAAAGGATGGCTTGCGTGTGGCATGTCCAAGGAGCTGCTGGAAAAGCGCACGCAATTAAACATTTGTGGACAACCGCAACAAGCGCATTTTGGAGTGGAAGGAACAAAAGAGACGACATATCATGATTAGAGGGCATAAAGATACAGATTGTTTGGAAACCGAAAAAGTCGATAGAGATTTCTGTAAATTTGTTAGTCAAGACCCCGTGCTGGAATCTATAAGCGCCAAATAGTTTGTTCTAATTTGTTTTCTAACAACTGCAAACATTTTAAGATAAAGTTGCTGTATCACATTTGGAACGAGTCGCAACGATGCTCTGTCATTCCTAGGCCGGGCAACCTTTTCGAACGATAACTAATTGCTAAAAAGCAGTTTAAATTTGAATCCGCTCGGATAAATACACAATTTCATACAAAATATCTTAGGCAAGGGCTAAGGTGCATGAAAAGGTCAGGCGCAAATACTTTGAGGTAACCTGAAGCACCTATTTGTGAAAGAATCATCTTGGGAACCCCTCAATTCAAAAAAAATTGTCAAGTGATTTTAGTCAAATCAGGCAAAAAGCCTTGAGAACATGCTGAATAGCTCTCTTTTAATAACTCTACCAACCAAAATATTTTTGATAGCATCCTCAATAATATTCTCTTAAAGTTTACCCTTAACACCTAATTGCAAATGGGGAAAAGAACTTCGCATAAATGATCAATCTACATTTCCACTGTGGCACAAGACATTGAAAAATGTCGCACTTATGTAAACAACTAATATTCCCATAGGTACTGCCAATAGGCGGCGGCATTCAAAACTTTTAGGTGCAACTCATCATGCCTGCGGCAACTAATTAACTTTAAAAGAGTGCGGCTGTCGTGCTGGCCTTTTCGGCTATTTTTGGTAGCCCCAAAGCAATTAATCACTGTCTACTCCTAACAGCAAAAAAAAAGGCAAGAAAAAATTGAAGAAATAGAGGAACTGCATTGACGCGCTGCACTGCCCCAGCTGCAAGATGCTAACAAATTAACACCAAAGGCAACAAACTCACAGGAATGGAACGACTGCAACTTGCAACAAAACACGGCAACATTGTTGACGATATAAAAACACCCAAAGTCTGCTCGAGTTTTGGAAAGTCGAAACTCATTTGCAAAAAGTAAATTGCACATGCTTAGTACTGTGTTTGAAAAGACATTTCTCAT
The DNA here is from genome assembly GCA_035046065.1 of Chymomyza procnemis. Lineage (NCBI taxonomy): Eukaryota > Metazoa > Arthropoda > Insecta > Diptera > Drosophilidae > Chymomyza > Chymomyza procnemis. The sequence continues at coordinate 7,004,213 of JAWNOJ010000026.1, forward strand.
TTTCAGCAAAGTTTTTACACTTCTTCGTTTTTCTTGCTTGTATGAATGCAATTTTTTTTTTTTTTGGACTCTATTGCGAGTTGTAACTTCAAACCACAGTGTTCGCCGCTGCTCCAAAATAGACCACATTCGTGGCAGACATGCCGTGGCCTAACCTTAATAGAGCTTCAAGTTAATGCCATTGTCCATTGTGCTGTTAATCTGAAGTTTTACGCAAGGAGCGCCACATCATCGTTTTTATTGTGTGGGCATTTTTATGAGCATTTTTAATACCCTATCCCCCCCAAAAAAAAGAAAAAAATACAATAAAATCAATGAGGTGTATACGTTGCGATGTCTCGCTGCACCTCAACACCAAAGCAAACAATCAAAGTCTCACAGTGACTACCCCTAACCAGCACACACACACACACACACACACACATAGACACAGACACTCATACATACAGCAGCACAATAACTAAACAATCAAGTGCAGGCCCGGCGGTGAGAGAGATGAAGCGCAAAGAAGAGCCACCGCATGGCACCGAAAGAGATCGAGCTGATGCGAGGGCAGCCTAAAGACTTTGAATGAACAGAAAATAGTTTATTTGGCAATGAATAGATTTTCGATTTGGATTTATGTTGGCCAATAAAGTCCCAAAAATGCATTTCTTAAAGTAAAGAGAATATCATTTATTTAGATAACAGTGATTGGCGACGATCTTAAGTTCACACTATCTGCAAAAATCTAATGAATTTATACAAAAAATCTTATCCAATATTTGAGTTATGCATAGTTTAGTTAATAATGAATGAATTATCGATAAAAACTGCTTACTTGTTCCATTTGGATTTATGTCATCAAAGTATTTATTTAGATAATAATAATTCGAAACGTTCTTATACTTTCAATATCCAAGAAATTATTTCACAAAATCTTATCCAATAATTTAATAGAAAGAAACAAGTTGATGATGATGACGGATTTTCGATAAAGAACGTATATTTGCTTCATTTGGATTTGGTCATCAAAGTTGCAAAAATTCCTTGCTGAAGTAAAGAAAATATCAATTACTTAGATAATATTGATAGTAAAGGTTCTGAAACTCGCACTATCAGCAAAAATCCAAAGAATTTATCAAAAAAATAAAGTTCCAAAAATTGTAGTGTACTTAAGCACATTCCTACATAATTTAAAAAACAAAAATAAATACAAAATGGTGTTCTGAACTCGAAGGTGCCTTGAATTTGTCGCAAAATCAAATTATATGGACTACTTTTTAAGTTGCTAAAAGTAAAATAAAACATATGAATCGCTGCTTCAAAGCCGCAGTTAAGAACACAATTTTATCCATCTGCGTTACTTACCTCTGTGTGCAACTCTACGTATACGTAATTTTAAGTGTAAATCATAGTCGGTAGAGACAGTCCGAAGCATTATAGTTCGATTCGGGCGGCTGCATTGGTGTATATTCTAGCCTTTGCAGCGATGAGGTATAGCCAAGTGGAGGAATTTATTTTTTTTTTAATATAACTTAATTGATTTTATAGTTTCTGATTTCCTTGTTTACTGGTCGAATATTTACTTATGACCAACACTTATTTTCCTTCCGCATTCACCTATTGTAATCGCTTTGTTCACTTACTACCCAAATGTTTTATTGGCTCATATTTCAGTCACAGCCTTTATTTCGAAAAAATGTTCGATACAGAAAAATTCTTACAAGAAGACTTGCATTTCGGGGTGCGCAGCTTAAAACTTTTCAAGACTTCTTTCAGTTCAAGATTTGAAGCCTGTGTCACTTGCTTATTGATATGTTTTATTTCAAACATTTAGTTCAGTGTTGGTTTGTAATCGCATACACAAATCTTTGGTAGATGAATAAGTTATTAAAGTTCTGCCCCAGGCTTCTTATGACTGAAAGATCGACAGCAACTGACTAGTATTTTGGAATTTTTTTGAGGCAGAGAGACATGAATATTTCACCCGTAGTATTTTTGACTTTCTGTTTGTAAACCTCTCAAATTCGTTAGTTATCGTATTTGAATTCTTGCCAGCAGGCAAATAAAAACTCTTTTTGCGATTCATCAGTTGAAAGACGACAGCTTGAGGGTGCTACTAAATTCCAACAAAAAACATAGGGCAAGAAAACCGAAAAACAGCTGGATTGGTAAGATAAAAAAGTTTCAATATCAAAATGGTCTCAGCGATAATGTGGTACAGGAACAGAATGCTTAACGCAGAAGGCTAAGATCACAAACTGAGAATAATAATTTAATGCAAATCAAATAATATAAAATATCTTTTGTTGATTAGTGTAACTACTTATAGATAGTGAGCTTTGCGTTCTCTTCACCTTAGTTACAGTTTTTATTTTAACCGAGTCGTTTTAGGAATAATTTTGTTGGCATTAAGTCAATAGAAATTGAGCTATCAAACTCGAAGGGGTTAGTTTTTAATTATGTCCTTAAGTTGGAGCATATCTACACCGCAGCAGCAGAAGAATCGCATTTGTAATGGGTCAAACAAGAGTTTGGCAGCAGCAGAATGCTATTTTTCAACAAAAGTAAAACAGATTTCGAACTACTCTATTTTTAGTCACAATTTTTCCCCTGTGCGATTTTGCTACGCATCATTTCTTTTTTTGGCTAACTTTGAAGGCAACAACTTGTCTGCCTACCCTCTCTTGGTAGCTGCCACAGTTTTTACCTATTCATACGTTATTATTATTATCCTTAAACACACCAACACACTTATAAGGCGAACACACACACACACACTCACTTACACACGAGCTTAGCTTTGCTGCTTTGTTGAGCACTTTGCGAACCGAACAAAGAATCTGCTTTATTGGCACTTTTTGCACAATTGCGGCCGAGTGCCGGCAGCAGCCAGCCCCTCTCGACCTAACACGCCCGCACCCCCCGCCCGCTACTGGTACAGCACAAACCTTCCAATGGCCCCACCTCAATAGCAGTAAATGAGCGTGGTAATAGCAGGGGGAGGTGGAAATGCTCGGTGAGGCCACAAGGTATATCCAAACGTATCCATGCCTAGCCTTCATCATAATCATCGTCAGCGTCATTGTTGCGCTTTGGCAACAGCCGGTTTTGATGTGTGCCGTAATCCTCGCCCCAGCATCTAGCGCAGCACCTCATCACCGGACGGACTGCCTGCTGTATTACTACATGGAAGGTGGCATCGATGGTAGGACGTGAACTCTAACGAAGCAAAGGATAAACACATTCATGGTGTGCAATCGATTGGCATAATGTGAAGCATTTTATTAAGGTTATCAATCGGCTATGAATACGCAACGTGTCTAGGTGTGTGTGTGTGTGAGTGTGTGTGTGTTTGTGAGTGTGTATGTGTGTTTGTGAGTGTGTATGTATGTGTGTGTGTACCGTATACGTGTTATTTGTTTGCCCAGCAAACAACGGAGCGAAACGTTACGGCAACAACGTGTGCCCGGAACGTTGCCAATGAGTAGGACAATGGCAATACCATCGTCGCACAATGACCTTATCGCAAGTGACGCATAAAACGTTCGATATGAATTATGCGGAAATTATTAGAAAGCATTTAAGCGGAATTATTAATGAGAAACCGGAGCCAAGCAGCCAGGACATTCACATGCCAAGGTGGTTAAATATTTGATGATGGGATGATTTGGTTAGAAGGGCAATTCACTTTACGACGCTTACTTTGTTTAGAGGTGTCTTCGCGCAAAGTTGAAGAGGAAGTTCCGTTTGTAGTAAGGGGATTTGTGGCAGAAGTTGGGAATCAAGAAAATGTAGCATTGAAGAAAATATATTGCAATGTTACGAAAATAGCGCTAATAAATGATTCTATGATTCTTTTTTTCCTTCTTATTCCGTTTGGGAATATAGGTGCTCTACTAGAGCCTTCCAACGAACCCTGCTTTGCGCCATCTGTTTAGCTTTGTCCTATGTTGTGTTCAACTGGGCCAATTCCTGGAGGATGGATCTTCTACAGGTTGCCTTGGGTTTTCCTATCCGTCTGCTGCCTTGGGAATTCCAGTCCAGTGCCATCCTGATAATACTGCTTGAGTACCTTTTGAGAGCATGCCCTCCACATCCATTTTTTCCTCCTTATTTGAAGGTGTATAGGGGGCTCACCTGTGACACGAGACAGCTCTGCATTGGACATTCTGTTTGGGCAGAATATCCCGCATATAATCCTCAAGCATTTATTGCTGAAGACTTGCAGTCTCTGTGTCATCTTTTTGGTGGTAAGCCATGTCGTACTACCATATAGCAGTATGGACTTTACACACGCATAGTAGATCCGGAGCTTTATACGTCTGCTTATTTGTTTGTTGCTCCAGATGCGTTAGAGTCACCGAAATGTTGATCGGTCTTTGGCAAGTCGGTTTGTGACCACGTCGCCATAGTTAGAGATGGTAATGCCAAGGTATGGGAAACTGGTGACGAACTCAATTGCGTTGTCATAGATGGCAATGTTCCTTTGGTGTGAGTGGTTGAAGGGCATTGCGTTGGCCTTGGCTTCATTTTTTTTCTTGCTAGCTTGGCGAGGTCATCTGTTTTGCCGTGGATATCGCAGAGCTTGTTTGAGGTCAGACAGATGTCGTCTGCATAACCGAAGTGCTCAAGGTGTCTGTTGAGGCTCCATGTGATGCCACGCTTGGGGTTGAACACTTTATTTTCATAAACTCGTCGACCACAATGTTGAAGAGTAACGGCGACAATGAGCATCCTTGCCGAATTCCAGTTTTCGTTTGGAAAGCTGCACTTGTTTTCTCGTTATGCAGTACCGTCAATTTGGAATCATCGTACATCGACTTGATCTCACTTATAATGTTTGTAGGTATTCCTGTTCTTGCTAGTGCTCTATGATTAAGGAACTAAAATTCAAAGTATAAAAAAATTATCAGAAGTGCTCGTATAGCAGAAGCCATGTTTCAGGATTTTAATTTAGAGTTATCATACAATTCTTAGAGATTAAGAACTGAATACTTGAATATTGAAATTTAAGTTATCTTATCCTCTGAAAGAATTTCTCAATTTTGCTACAACTAAAGACTAACTAAAATTAATCAAAACATCACAAAAAAAATTGAACTGTCAGCACGAAGTGCTGCGGTAATTAACATAAACTTTCGTAAAGTTTCTTAAATGAAATAATGTTTATGCGGTCAGTCAATTGGGTTTTCTACCGATTTGTAATTGAACAAATTTTGCCCGATTTGCCCCATGTGACATACTCTATGGCAGAGTTAACTGAATTTGTTCTTAAGCGACACTGCTTACATCGTTATAAATAAAAAACCCAAAATTTTTTATGTTCTTAGGCAATATCAACCATATGCGAGCCTGATCATATATTTTCGATATTGAAAAATAACACTAAAATAACCATCTTCCTTTTTATTTTTTTTAATTTAACGTATTTCAAAATTACCTTATTTGTTTAATTTTTATGTAATTCCTCAATTTAGCCGTATCATTTCCATCAAAATACAATTGAAAACTGCAGCCGCTTTTCTCGAATAATTTGGCCAAAATCTGCTGCATACTTTTCAGCGCAGCTTAGAAAATACTTCACGACTTTAAACCAAACTTCATACTCTCAAAAGCAAAAGCGAATTTTTGCTTTAACACAATTTTGTTTACACATAAATTTCCCGTCTATCATAAACTCATTTTACCTTCTAATGAAAACGTATACAAAATGCCTTAACAATCTAATCAAATTCTTGCCAATATGCATCAATATACTCGAAACCAAGCAGCTTCTTGTTGTTTATGCCCGTAACGCTGAGATATTTTGCATAATTTTCATATTATTTCACCTTAAGGCTAAATCGAAAATGCTTCGCATAAACAAGAACCAAGAATAACATCCACTGCAAGAGGGGAGCTGCACTGCTTGAAAGATATCAGGAATAAAAAAGAAAACAGAGAAAAAAAATACCAAAAAGTTTATTGATGTAATAAATTGTTATTTGCTCAAAAGTTGCGCCCTTTGTTTTTCCACATGGCTGGCACAGCGCCACCAACGACAACTTCCCCCCCTTTGGCCAAGTCAAGACACAACCAAGTCCAGAAACATGGAACAACAAACACCTCAATAGCTACAACAAAACATGGTAAATGCTGCTCATATAATTTTATGCTGCATATGATTTTATGCGCATTTAATACTCGCAGTTCGAACACCGGGGGAACCCCCCAATACAGATGCAGAGACAGGGAGAGAGGCAGCGCAGGTTGTAAGCTATAAATGAGGTAAACATATGTCTGAGTTGTTTTTCACTTTTACAGCGGAAATGTGCAATGGGAGTTCTTGTTGTTTTGTGTTTTCTCAAGGTTTAAAGTTACCTTTGGTCTTTGATATCTGTGAATGAATCGTACTGGCAAAATGTTCGCCCAATTAAAGATTTGCGTTTTTATGCGTTCTGATGAAGCCATTTTTTTTCCATTTTCCATTTGTGTAAGAAAACTTGGTGAATTCATCTTAAAAATATTTAATGTACACAATGATGAAGAGGATTCCTAATGACGACTGAGATGAATAATGATACCTTATGACGAATGTTCTATCTTCAGCTCAATAATTTGAAAGATGGTCGTGAATATCTGAAATCGAGTTCCGGATTGTGTCAAAGCCTCTGACAAGTAAACTGGACTTGCAAGTATGAAGGAAAGATAAGTTCCCTAGTCAATCTTTATTTGGAGCTTCGAGCACCCCCGAGGTTTCCCATTATTAATTTTCGCTTCATACACGATTTGCTCTGGAGCTTCTGCCGCCATAATGTTCGTGACATAGAAGTCATCGTCATACAGTTTACTCCAATTGTCATGGTTTATCCGTATGCGATAGTTTCTGTCAATAAAAATGGTATCGTTTTTATTGCTAATATATGGGAAAGTTAAGTTCCCTAGTTGAGTTTACTTAAAGAGGCGAAGGAGCCAGGGGTTTCCCTATGTCGTATTTTGCTGCCCCCGTGTGATAGCGTAGTTTCGTTTGAGGACAAGAATACCATCACTACTGCTCCAGCATATCATAGGGAAAATTTCAAACTAGGTATTAACTTTTCACTGTCTCAGAACGAAGCCTATTGGTCTATAATATAGTTTGTATGGAAGAATCTTTCAAGCGGCATAGAAACTTGTAGCTGAAGTATCCCATAAGATTCTTCGACAACATACGGAGGTTTAGCTACCCTTAACTGTTTGGAGTTTAAATAGAGAGTGTCTTGGGCACAAAACCTCACCAGAGTTCAATCCGGTGGTCAGGTAGCCCAAAAAGTTTTCTCTATGCTGATCGTAGTCTACGGCCTTCGTGGTGGTTGTGGTTTACTACCCATTTGGGAGTTAAGCTTTCGAGCTTGGCGTGGAGTTAAGTCTAACGAACCGGGCATTGCGACCGTCAGATCACCAGAGATTTCAGATAGATCTCGACTTTACCCACGGGTGAAGAACACGACTAAAGAGAAGTATCTCTTCATGTTTGGAACAGCTTTTCCTTTCAACAAGTTCTGGTGGGCATTAGTGTGGCGCATTATTCCATACGCCTTGTGATATATGCTTGCATATTTTGAGAAATCCTACATATCTATCGATTTTCGCTTCAAACACGTTTTCATACTGGAGCATCTTTAAAAATGAGACAATCTAGCAATGAGTGTGTGATGCTCGTGGGATATGCATCTCGTTGTAGAGTCTATTCAAATTGTGATCATCCATCCGTTATCGCATAGTTGCCACCAATAAAATCGGACCAATTTTTGTTTCTAATATGAAGAAAAGATAACTTCCCCAATCGATGACTACTGAGGTTTACTCTCATCGACTTTTGCTTTAAACACCAATTTCATTGGAACTTCTTCAACCATAACATAATCTAGCAATGACTTTGGGGGAGAAGCATGTATGTCATCATGAAGTTAATTCGAATTATCGTGATTTGTTATTTCGATAGTTGACACAATGGCAATGGCAGCGTACTCGCCTCTACAACGAAAAGTCGGTGGTTCGATTCCATCAGCACCGATAGACACGATTTTCCAAGGAAAATAACCTTATGCTCCACCTTTGGAGCGATTACCATAGTCAAAGATAGTATTTTTTTCTTTAAAATCCGCTCTTACATGAAAATCGAAATGATGCCCGCAAATATCTCATCTTATACTCGTTCAACTTTACTAGATTATCCTTTTCAACGCCTAATGATGCCGCAAGGTATTGAAGATATCGCTTGTTAGAGGATCTTTGTTTCTAAAATATGTATTCCGTACCGTTCGGCAAAAACAAATCGGATACAGAGTAATACCCTTCAAACTTCTATTGGGTTATGGAATATTGATTAATAATCATAAAAACTTTGGCGCCCTCTACCTCCCAAAATATGAACTGCCGGGTATAAGTTTCTTGACAAAAAAATCTTTACGTTAAATTTGAAATATTTTATTGAACTACACGCTCGCTTGGAGTATGATATGAAAATCTTTAATAGTTGAGCTTTAATTTTTAACCATTTTTATGCGTTAAAACATTGCAAAATTTCACAAATTAAATAGATAATCAATAGGTCCTCGCTTTGCCAACAAACTACTATCCCAAAACAGGCATAAAATTTATGAAATACCAACTGCTGGTTGAATATTAAGCATACGACGTGTAGCCCAGACCAAGCTGCAATTTAATTGATTTAATAGGCTGGCAAGCAGGCAGGCGGTAGCCCAAGTATTGGCCAACATATTGCTGACTTGTTTGGAACAGATTGGGTTAGTCCTGCTTGCCGGGTGCCGGGTTTTGGTGTTATTTTTGTATGCATTTCTTTATCAATTAATGCGCTGCATTTTATTGTTAAGCACATTAACGCAGTCACGCGGAGTGCACCAAGAGATAATTGTGTGTGGGTGTGCGTGCTTGTGTGTGCGTGTGTGTATCTATGTGAGTGTTTGGTCGGTTGGTCAACCGGTTGACCGCCTGGTTGGCTGCGTGTAAATTTTAATCCAATTGTGTGCAGCCAAAAGTGTGCAGCCCACAAATGCAAACAACAAGCGAGGGCTACTACCAGGCGGCTTTACCCTGCTCCAAGCGGAGCAACAACGTCACCATACAAAAACAACATCATCCATCCAACACAACACACATATGCTCCATATATGTATTTATTTTTGCTAGCAGCTTTTCCGCTTGAATGCATTTGATTGTATTTTTCATTTTCATTTGTATTGTGTGACGCCCCCTTTTCACTGCGTTACCTACCTACTCTACGTCATAACACCTTACTCCTGGTGCCATTCCCCCTTGGGCCATGTGTTGCTTGCTGTTCATTTTGTTAGCCATCAAATTTGTTTTTGGCTGCCTTTTTCTAGACATCCTACATGGTTTGTTTTGCATTCAAAGGTAAAGCAGCAGCACAAAAACGAACAAAATTTGTACCGATTTCTGTGGCATTGTAAACTACATGTAAATGGTAAACTCAACGGGGGGAGTGGGGTGTATGCTTGTTGACGCCTTTCGCACGTTTGTGGCCGGGAATGTTGTACAACTGAGGTAAGCGCAAATTGGTATTATGGAAATGATGCTCGAATTTTGTGAAGTTTCAGTCTTATAAGTAGGGAAAATATAGGAATTTTAGAAAAAAAATATTGTTATAATTTAATTGATAAAATTATATTAAATACCGTACGAGGTTTATGCGTTTGAGTCGAAAACTACAAGAAAAATGGGTACAATGTAAGGAAATATAGGATAAAGTCATTCTCTAGTTCGACAATACTCGACCCCATGTCGTTTTGGGATAGGGTATATGGGAGTTCTTATCGAAACCGCCATAGGCTTCCAGACGTTGGCCAATCTGACTACCAGCTGTTTCTATCGATGACAGACGATCTAGCTAAGGAGCATTTTCTAGCATATGAAGAAGTCGGAAATTGGATTGATACTAGGATCAAATTTGGAACTTTAAAAGAGCGAGAAAAATACAGGGTGTGACATTTCTAATGGCGGTATTTCAATATTGAACTATTTAAACATTTGACAACCGATTGACTTGACTTCACATGTTTTGGAAACGTCTCAAGGAAAATATTCATTCCAAAATCATTGCCGATATGCCCGAATAGGTAGTGGAAAACACCGCAAAAAGAGCATATTTTGCTGTGGCCAATAAAGACTATCACTTGACTGATGTTGTGTTCAAAAACTAGTCTAGATAAATTGCAAAACATCAAATTGAATAAAAATACCTAACATTCAGAAATTGATTGTGTTTTTTCTCGTTATTTAAATATATGCCGATATAGGAAATAGTGCAACCTGCATAATAATTTAAAACGAATTCGTATACCTAACCTGATGGCTGACATATGCCACCGTTATCTGGGATTGGCTAGGAACTGAGATTGCACCGTACCATATCTGCGGCTGGTAAGGAATGCATTTACAATGTAAAGTATGCACGATTTGGCGAATCAAGATAAGTTAAGATAGAGCGTTCTTAAGATAGGGAATCATACAGGTTGATAGTTTGCGCATTAGATGCGTAAAGGATTGTGCAATGTAGAATGGATCTTCGAAATGGTAGTGCTAGAGGCTGAAAATTACGAGTTATTCTGGATGCAATAACAAAAGAAACTTTGTTATGGATGCCGTTAAAGTCAATGAGACCGAGCAAGAGCTTTTGCAGAAATAAGGCCTTGAAACGTTTAACGAAATTTTAGAAAGGATAATTTTATAAGGTTGAAGTCTACAAGAATTAGACGGCCATTGAAACCAATTCAAACCCCGAAGAGCAATCATCTCAGTCAATTCCCGATAGTGTCGATGATGAGTCGCCAAAAGCTCCAGGAACTCGGTTGGGAGGTTCGTATGCATCCAAACTAAAGTCCGGACCTGGTACCAAGTGATCACCATATATTCCTGTTCATGGCGTCGAATTTTGATGATGGAAAGTTCGCTTCAAGAGAAGCTTCGACTGTCTTAAAAGGAACGAGGGCTTCTATGAGAGAGTCATAATGAAATTGCCTTTAAATTGGCAACAAGACATAGAATAAAACGACGCATATACGACCTAAAACGGAAAAATTATGGAAATTAAAGGGTTCAACTTTATGCAAAATTAATGGATTTCTTTTTACTAAATTTACTCATCAGCCATGGTTTGTCCAATTCATATTTTAATTTGGGAAGTTTCTAAGATTTATCTGTTACAATAATTTTTATCTGTATAATAATTTTATTCTGAAATCTCTCCAAAAAAGATACGATTTGCTTGATTTTTCTAAAAATTACAATTCAATAGCTAACCACCAATTAAAATAATTACATAATCAATCACTTTTTGCGCAACTTTATCAAAAAACGGTTTTTAAATAATCACAGAAATTTCCAGCGTTATCCTTTAACTTTAGCTTTTTTGTCAGCGAACGTTTGAGAAAAACTATACCAGAATCTAAATAAAATAAACAAACATAAATTATAATCAAAAGGCATAATGCAAATATATAACTCGAAGCACGGAAAGAGAAGAACTCTCTCGAACATGCAGAGTTCCGAGAGCGAGGCAGAGTCATAAAATCGGCATTTGGCTGAGCTAAACCGTCTCAAATTGCCTTCTGATGCGATTTGCGATTTATTTATTTATTTTCTTTGCCGCAAACAAATTGATTTCAAGCGAATCGTCGTGCAAACAAGCAACACTTCGCCTTTCTCCGCGTGCGCTGCTCCTTGTGGGTGGGTGTGGCAACACTGCACTGCCTGTGTTGCCACCGTTTTGCAGCTAAATCAAAGCCAATCCAAACATACTATAAAAAAAAGGAAGACGCAGTTGGAAGAAGGACATCGAGATACAGTGAAAAGTGCAAAATGTCGTAAACACAGTTAGAAAGTTGCTCTTGTTCTTGCTGTTGTTGTTGCATCTGGCGATAAGTTGCAAAAAATTACTTTGTACATCGTAAACAAGTAAAAACACCAACAACAACAACATCGACTGATTTTCCGCCGAGACAACCCTTTTTGGGCGGGGGGGAAAAATTGCACGTAGTATTTTAGCATCAGCAGCGGCTTATCCTGGGCAATGAAAATTTATACAAATTCGAAAAAGTGACAACATTTTGCTTTTATTGGCCATTAAAACGACTTAGCGCTTTTCCCCGCTTAGTGCTTCGTTCGGGTGTGTGGGATTTTTTTCTATAATCAATCGGTATTTGATACCTTGGTGCGGGCTACTTTGCATATGAGCCAGAACGTACCACATGTGTGTATATGTGTAGAAATTACGAGTAGAAAAAGTCTGAGCTGTGTCACTTGGTTGGGTCAGATAAGAAGTGATAATCTGCTTGGAAACTAGCAAAAATTTAAACTGCGAGCGAAGAGAGAGCGCAGCGAAATTCGAGTTCGTTGAAGTAGGACGAGAATAAGCGGAGCTTGTGAAATATAAAATTTTACATATTCCTTCTTAATTTTTATGCAATATTTTCAAAATTAGCTTTATCAAAAGTTTTTAAGAGTTCGGAATTCTTTTGGGAAAAACTTGTAACGAAGTTACAAAAATTCCAACAAGTGTAATACGTTAATTTTACTACTCATCTGCTGATCAGCCAAGAATTAAAGCTGCAAAGAAAATTTGATCATTTAAAACAAAGAGAATAGAGTCGGAATCTTATTCAGAAAGTACACATCTCCCAACATACAATTGATAACAATCTTGCGATGAGTGCTACAGCCGCAGCAGACCGTTGCTGGGAAATTTCTACAGACTGCAGTTTCTTCCGAACTGTTTGAAAAACGCAGAAAGTTGCACAAAAAAAATGACGTCTAAAGGAAGTGCAGGAACCAAGATGCAAAGGTAACGTTAGAACACCTTCTCTACAGCTATGTCGCGAAAACATCAAAATCAAAAAAGCTACCTTGGATTATCATGTCGGAACGAAATGAGTTAATAAAGTGAGCTGACACTAGCATGTCTAGGACCTCCTAATACCGCGTCACAAAGGACTTAACTTGGCCTATGTCATACCAGAACTAAGCAAATATATTTGGAATTTTTGGGAGATCTTACTCACTTTAGTTTACTCTAATTACAGCCGACCACACCAGTTCTTGCCAGTTGCACCTGCTTTGCACACGCCTTCTGCAGTTGGTCACTCCAATGAAAGGTGGGTGCTCCTCCACTTGGTCTTTCAACCTAAGCATTGGGTATCTCCTTCGTCTTTGTTTGTCTGTTTTTGCAGTCACCTTTGTTTTACTGTAACTTCTTCATCCATACGCACTACATGAGCAAGCCACTACATATTAGGACTTAATATAAGTAATCGTAGAGGTCATGCAGCTCAAGTTCATCCGAATAAGTTATTTGTCCCAAATTTAAAATGGACCAAAGATCTTGAAAATTTATATCTCAAACACTCAAAGAGCGGCTACATTCATCCACAACACAACCGGGATGGATGAGCGTCTTGTAAAGCATTAGTTTCGTCGGTAGACCCCAATAACACCTATTGGCAAGAGCGATTCTCCGCTTAGACTGCAGACCTATGTTATTACGAAGGTTGCTAGGTAAATGTACAGTATTCACCTTTTGAAAATATCTCGCTTCAAGGACTTCAATTCAGACCAAACCAAAGTCATATTGCAGCAGACTTCCAAACCTTGGCCTCAAAGTCTTTAAACAATTTCATGTGGCACATTAAGCAATTTACAACAAAAGACAAAGAACTTGGCCAAAAGGTGTTAAGCATCGTCAGCAGAAAATCTGCTCCAGAAATGAGCACGGCAGCAAATGAAGCAAACATTGGAGCTCAGTCAGGAAGAGAAAATACGCCAGCGGGAAAAGTCTCTCCAAACTGCTGGTAAATTGCTTATCGCAGTGAGCGTATTTTCCGAACAGGCTGCAAATAAATTTATTGAGTGGAAAATGTGGAAAAGCAGCAGCTAAAAGACCAAAGTGAAAGTGAAAATTTTTGCGTGCAGCAAAGGCCGCAAATCCATTAACCTGATATTTACTTTTGCACACAGACGCACGCACACACTTACATATCTATATATATATATAATACATATATATACATATATATACATATATACATATATATGTGTACCTACTTATATGTGTGAGAGTGAAAGTGTTTGCCGTTAACGAGAAAATCCTGCTTGTAGTTGTTTTTAGCCTACGATCTCAGCACCCATTCCCTTTGCTGCTGCTGCCATAACTGCCCTATATCTTGCCTTATGGGGCATATTTCCTGTTGTTGTTTTTGGGGGCCAGGAAACATGATATTTTTACGTTTAGTTTGCAAAATTGAATAACACGTAAATGTGTTTAGTGCTCAAGACGTTCTATACGCGAGTACACTGAAAAAAATTAACTGGCTGTAGTTAGTGGCAGGAAAATATTTAATTAAAAAATTCATATTTTGAATTGGTTTGTCATATTCTAGAAACTTTGTGCTGGTTCCAAAAAATAGGCTTAGCTTTGTTTGTTGTAGGCGCGACTGATATAAGTTGTGGTAAAAAGAAATCCATTATTTTTGCTTGAACGCTATAGTTATCACAGTTAGTACGATCCGATTGCGCCGTTTTGTTCGATAACTTGTTGCCATTTCAAATTATGCCTCTCTTACAGAAGCTCTTCTCCGTATTGGCCAACAATTCAGACCTTAGAGATTTACTTCAGCAAAATATAGAACAGCTTGAATAAAAGCAACTGCAGTCATCTTGACATTTGCGTAGTAACAATGGATGTCGAAGATGTTTGAACAGATGCCATAAGTTTGGAACAACATAAGATTTTGCCTTTATTAGTTAAAGGCATAGCTGAATCCCCCCAAAAAAACAGTAGGTTCCCGTTCTCTTCCTTCAGCTATTAGAGTAATAGCGTAGTCAAGAAAAACAAAATATAAATAAGAAATTCACCTTGGACTACCAGTAGATATATTCAATAGCGTACCACTGAGCGCTTTTTATACCCCACATTTTTAAGATACGGGGTTTTTTTTCTAAACTTTTTCTATTTTGCTCTATTCTTGCCCAAAATTAGAATCCATTTTGATTTTCGCTACTTTTACGACTTACTCGCTTATTAAAGGGTATTTTTTTTTTCAGTGTAGCCAACAAGGCAGTAAATTACGTTCTCACACATGAACACGCACAAACACAGATACACACACACAGACTTCCACCTACACACACATGGAGCGTCTTTTGTAGTTGAGGTAAATTACTTACATTACATTAACACGAGCCAAGGCGCCAGCTGTTGATAGCTGCGGCCATTTTGTTGTTGTTTATTGGCAGAAGGCGATAAGGAAAAAATGACTAAGCGCAGGAAGCAAAAAATACAACAACCTACAACAAAAAGTACATATAGCCCTGGCCTACATAATAAACCACTTAAAGACTTTCTGCACAACTCTTAAAGCTCCCCACTCCTCTGTAGATGTCAACAACAACAAATCAAATTACTTGTAGTCCCAAGAAAATTACAAAAAAATTACCTTGTCGGCAACACTTTTTTTACCCTTTTACGTGTTTTCTAATTTTTTTTGCCGTAAAATGTGCTCTCGGGCAAAAAGCAATTAGACGCATTTTTTGACGGACACGCGTTCAATCATTCACGTTGTTGTATACGCCGTTTGGCGGGCTGTCAAGTTGCAGTTGCTGTTTGCCGCGTCCGTGCCCGTGCCGGAAAACCCGCCATAATCAACGAGTGGCCAACAACGTGCAAAGCATTTTCAAAAAGTAGCCCCAAAAAAAGGGCAACAAACTCATTAAAGTTAAGGTAAGTAAAGCATTTTTCAAATATTTTCAAAGTATTACGCGGCGCAGCACATTAATAATAAAGTAAAGTACGGATCTGGGTATGCTGCGCCAAGCATTACACGCTAATTGTATCAAATGTGCACATAAATGGTACAAAGCCTTTAAAACTGATCTCAGACGTCTTAATGTGTGTGAGCTGCTTGCAGGTTCGTTCGATTGCCTTTGGCAGCTTTTTATAGCGTCAAGTTTTTGGAGCTCAAGTGTCTTCCGTTTGTCATAAAAACTTGTCAGTGTCTCATTGATAGCATATGAATCACAATGACGATTGTGCACGGTTTAATAGCCAAACTTTGCCCATACAAGTCTGATGATTATGATGTTACTACACTGCTCGGCGTTGGAGTTGGGGACACACACACACATCTGGCAAGGTCTAATCAACGTAATGCCAATTGGCGCACTTTCTTCAAGCACTTTCGTCTTACTCCCTCTCTTTGGAGCAGCATGTGTGTAGCCCAGTGGCAGCCGCCTGCTTTGTCGCCCAACGTACGCCAGGCGACTGAGTCGTCAACAAAATAAAATTTAACATTTTGCACGCTTTAACATTGGGGATGCTAACAGTGGCGGCTTTAACAGCGACGTAACAGTTTTAAAGGCTGCTAGCGTTACGACAAATTCCCCTTTACGATATTCGGCTGAACAGCACGTAACGCAAGGAGACAGTAGAAATAATATTACGTATAATAATGAATAGTAAATTATTTATATATTTATTGTTGCCATTCATAAATTTTTCGGCAACCTTTTGCAATAAATGTGGTCGTATTTATTTAGCTTTCTATTAGATTATAAACAAAGGCATTGATTGTGGCTACAGTGAAGACTCACAGCAAGAATTAAAGAGGTAAACTTTGGAAAAAGGGAACTTGATGATGATATATATAAGGATGCAGCGTAAATTATATTAATAAGTTTAATTCTTAAAACTATTTTTATTTTATCGGAAACTTGGAATTTTTGAATTTACAACAAAGCTAAATAGCTCGTAATTCCTAAACAGCTTCAGAATCATTTAGAAGTCTTTTAAATTTCAACTGCTTTACCTTATTCAGCTTTTAGCTGTACATACAAAGTTTTAGTAGTTTGCTACTTAAATAAATCAGAAAGATAAGAAAGATATATAGAAATATATCGAAATATTGAAGTGTTTAGTTGTACACACAAAGTTTCCTTAAGTTGGTGACCTACTCAAATACTGTAAGTTTTCTGAAGCCATCTTTACCAATATAAAGATACATTGCAGCACACCTATCAAAAACAAACAAAACGGTTCTGACAAATATCGCTTAGCTTTAAAAGCACAATTTTCGCAAATATACCAAATTTGTACCTCAATCTCAGTCTTACCATCTTATGCGTAGATCTACTGTAGTCTAAGCGCTCTAGCAATGAGTTCCTTCCTTTGAATCTCTGGTAATTGCATGAATCATTTTTATAATAATAATAATATGTTTTATTTGATAAATGCCAGCATAAATAATGGCAGAAGCCATAAGTTTGCCATCGCATCATCAGGGGCGGCCGCCATTGTATTAATATGTCATAAAATTATACCGCGGCCATTAAATTTGTTTTCTCCAAAACAGAAAAACATAAATATTACCAAAAAATTAAAGTGTTAATCAATAAAAGTACAACAAATCAAAGGAATGTGTTTGTGTTGAAGTAGGCCTGAATAAAAAATTGGTAAAAAGTGTGGAAAACAAAAATGTTGCAAAAAGAATGATTTTTAGCCATTTCATGAGTCTTCCATGAAGCAGTATAACTGGGAAGTATTCCTGGGAATAATTCTTAAGTAACTTTCGTCGTATGAAGACTCATGAATTTCTTTGCACTCATAAAAAGATATACAAAATATTGACCATTCAATCCTCGCTGTAAAGGCTGTGCATAGTTCCTATTAATAGGTGTTCGCATGTAGGGGACCTACAATTTAAAGCCGTATCTGGCATTGTCTTCAAGTAATAGTTTTATTTAGGCAAATAGCGTCTATTTGCTAGCTATGTCAGTGCTAGGCAAATGAGACAGTGCTGCTGCTTAGAATCAAAGTACCTATATTCGGGTTTTAAGGCGAGTACATATTGAAGATATTGAAGATATATATATGCCTTATCTTCACCCATTCTTATGTTACTTGGTAAGAACTTTTCAAAATTTCATATTTTTTTGATGAAATGGATTTTAAGGATTTTCGAAAATATTGGAGCGTATTTTAAAATCAAGACTTAACGGCTATATTGAGGAGAGCCATGTTCTTTCTTCTGCTCAATACTGATTCAGGTCTAAACTTAGCTGTATCCGGTCGCTCAAAAAACTAAAGGATGACATGATCTTCAATACAAAAATTCTTTAGAAATTATCAATTTTGATAGACAACAGCTGTTTGGCGCTGTTTGGTATGAAGATCTAGTGCACAAGTTACAAAATTTAAGAACACCCTCGTAAAATTTACGAAATGAAAGCCTTTTAACAGAAAGATACTTTTGTTAAGATATGTGTGGTGTCAAGTCAAGTCGCCAACTTATAACCGCAAGCGTCTCCTGGGATTCAGCTTTAGGAGCTATTGTTTATAATATATTTACTCACGATACTTCAATGCGTTGGCTATCTGAAACTCGAATCTTAGTTGATGACTCTACCTTATACTTACACAGCAAAAGATCATTAAAGAATCTACAGCGTCCCTTCTCAGATATTTTTGCCGTTTGGAAAATCTAATTAAATATTAAAATCACAACTCAAATTTGTTTATCCCGTAAACGTAAGCCATGTCATCTTCTAAACACAAAGTTTTAGATAACCAACGATTCAATTCGATGGCATGAAATATTAAATATCTGCATATTCATTTGAATATCAAAATGCTGTTTATTTTTCCCACAAAGTCAAAATTAATAAAAGTATACGATCACTATATTCTTTTATTAATCGAAAGTCTTCTTGCTTGATATGATTTTTAATCTAACTTTTTCGGCTATAATAAAAATATAGCTCGACTTAGTAAAAGTTAATTTTATGTCTGTTCGAAGCTTCAAAAAGAGTGTAAGCTTATGAGGCCTTAACAAGAAAATATTATGTTTCATTTTTCTACAAAATAATGTGTTTTAAAAATGAATTGCTCCAGATATACATTTTTTCTCCGAATATTTTCAATTGAAATTTTTTATTATACGAAAAATTAAAAAGATTCAGAAGACCTTTCATCTTACAATAATTCGATATGCTGTTACAATAAAAAATTTCTATTTAATTGTTTTAAAGAGAAAACCAACGAAAAAAAAAAACCGCCGTATTTTTGGTTGCATCAGCAATTTCAAATGATGTCAAAAAATTTCTTCGAAAATTCTAATAAATATTGATTGTTACTTAGTTCAATCAGTGTATATTCGCGTTAGCCCACACACCTTCCCAGCTTAATCTATCTTTAACCTATCATATGTGATACTAGCAGTTTTAATTTTAATGCCAACTTCGCTACAATGTAGAGCCGCCAACCTACGAAAAAATAATCATCTACACTCTCCTTGATTTTGTTGCTGTCTTCGTTGTTGTCAGCAGCTAATTAAAACAAATTTCCTCTGCACATAATAACTTCCTCAAAACTGAATCCCGAGCTAAAATCTACATATGAGATCGTAAAAATTTTGCTGAATTTTTCACTCCGTCTGTCTTTCGAGCTAATTTGTTTATGCCTTGTCTCTGGTTTTTTATGTTGGCAACATTGTTATGTGGGAGCTGGCAAAGTATTAGATCGTAAAACTCTATAGATGACATTAATCCGCGCATAAAATTTTCTTGGTAAGCTGCCCACTCATTAAATGTTGCCCAACACTGCACCCCGAGCTTGTCAACAATGTTGTCATATTACCTTGATTTTGCATAAAAATAAGTGAGTACACTTTTGCTTCAATGTGTGGCTGGGGTGGGACCGCTTGTCATTCATTGTCATATTAACTTCAGCCAGTGCTGAAAAACCGTATAACGCAAAAGCATGATTTATCTGCATGACAAATATTATTAAATTATTATTTGAAAACAAGCTCGAAACATGCAAATAACTTTGAGAACAACAAAACATGAGCAAACGCTCACCGGGGAGCAATTTGTTTTTTAAAACCAAATTTCAAACCAAACTACCTATAAAGCAACTCCATCCCCTGCAACGGCAACAACCCTTGGTGAATCACAGCAACGTGTGGTTTGTGCACTGAAAGAAATTGGCATGCATTTATGCGTTTTGCATTATGTTATTTTGACTATAGTCTTTTTTTGGTTAATTTGCAATGGGGGTATTCACGCTTATGAGTTGAGCATTGTTGCAACAGTCAGCACGAACTTCATGCGTCAACTATAATTTTGCTCAAGTCAGACTTCAATTTTAGATGATTTAAACAAATGCATCATAGCTCTCTCTTATTGTTAAAATCACAATTATTTTTTTCAGTGTTGTAAAATGCAAAAAAGTAGCACCCACACATACAAAGATACACAGCAAAAGGTAGGCGATGGCAAGTCACTTGTTTATATCTATGTAAAAATTTGCAATGAAGTGAAGAACTGACACACAAAAAAAAACCAAAAGCCGAGAAAGAGAAAGAGAAGCGGAGAGTAAAAAAAATAAACTAAGCGGGAATAGTAGAGCAAAGGATGTAGCCAAAGGATGGGCAAAGGCGGATAGAAGATTGTCGCAATGTTGGGCAAAAGGCGCGCAAATAAAGCAATTTGTATTCAAAATATGAAAGCAAAGGAAGCTGCTACTGCCACAGAGACCCTGCAAAACCCCTCACAACCACAACCCCAGAGCTCCCCTCTGTGTTACTATGTGTGTGCGTATGTCTGTGTGTGTGTGTGTGTGTGGGAAACTCAGGACATTTCATTTTATGCGGTTGCGAATAATTTCGCTTGCTGGCGAAAAAATTTCTTTAAAATATTTTTTGAGACTGAGACTGGCGCCAAAAAAGCGTCAACTTTAGATGAATGCAGGAATATTCGAGTATCAAAATTGTGTGATAGTAACAGAGTAAGTAAGCGGTAAAATTAGATTGCTTAGAGCTTGTTACTATAGTATGAGCTGGAAGTTGGTAGATGGGAAGAGTAGCGTGTGGGAGCAACACTGATAGTTGGGCAGCGAAAGCGAAAAATGTTGGTAAGTGACAGTAGTATTACCATTTTAACTCCTAAAAATTTTTTAAAATTACGATGGAAACCTTTCGTAGAAATATAGTATAAAGTTATCTAAATTAATATATTAAGTTCCAAGTTTTATATATTTTATGTAGATCCTTGAAAAATCAAAAAACTCGGATTTTGTTGATGCTACTGCTGGTTTATGTTTGTCTGAAACGTCTTGTTGTTCATTTAATTTCAAAAATGACAAAATCTCTAAATCGCTGAATATTTTTTCCACCATCCATCCAACTTTTCGGATAACTATACAAAAACTTCAAATCCCAGCAAAATCATCTAGAAGACAATTAGTTTGATATCTTATCATGGGATAACTCCATCTATCTATATCACTGCTCAACAAAGACATTGAGCTCTGTTCTTCTTGTCAGATAAAATTAACATAATTAGGCGCCGCACACATGCTCAACCCCATACTACACAGATACACACAAAGAGCGAAAAAGAGAGTGGGAGAGACTTGTGTGTATTGCAGCTCATTAGCAGGCAAATTAACGCCGTTAGATACTCTTACTTAACTGTGTCTTGTGGTTGTCAGCGTTGGGCCCCCTCCACACCTTGCAGGTAGTGTTGTCTAACGCACAAAAGTATGCTAAAGTCAGCGACGTCATAAATTAGCGAGGCAAAGGATTGTGTGTGTGTGTCTGTATGTGTGCGTATCTGTGTGCGTACTTTACCGCGCATTTGTGTGCGTGTGTTTTGAAGGGCGACAGTAATTACCGCACAATTTGCGGTGTAAAATATTTTGGTTGATTTGTGACTCAATTAAAGTCAACGGCAGCCGGTCTAGAGCGAGCGGCATTCCACAGGAAGGTGCCACAGAATGCAGCACAACACGGCGTATTAGCAACATTTTGTCATTGTTGCACTCAACACAACGGAACGCAATGACGCTCAAGTGGCTCTTAGTTGCCTGCGTCCGGTTTTGAGGTTTTACAGCCTCCCAACATCCCTCCCCCCCAATACGCCTACTATACACATACTACTTATATGTATTTGCTGCCATAGGGGTAGACTTAGTTTTGGGCCTCATTGCAATGTTGGCAGTGCAGTGTGCGACGTGCTGGTTGCAAAAGCTAATTAAAGTGGTTAGCCTAAATGCCACATAATGAGGCACACAAGTGCTGCCAAACACCGTGAACATTGGGCGGCCATCATTTGTCAACAGTTGTTCACTGCACATGTGTGCGAGCCTGTGTGTGTGTGTGTGTGACAATATGTTGCAATCTATTCCATTATGTGGGAAAAGGGTTGAGTTTAAGCTGTTGAAAGCATCTAATTGCCTGCGAAGTAGCTCATTCAGGAATATCTGCTTATCTGCTCTTGATGGCCTTGAACATGTCAAGTCAAGTGTGCGTGAAATTTGAAATTAGTCGACTTAAAGTACAGAACGTAAATTTTGAGAAAAGTTATTTTAAGTTACTAGTGGAGTTCTTGGCTTTAATGGTTTTAAGCGAAATTTAAGAAACGGTGCCAGCGTTTTTAAATTTGGCATTACAAGTAGGGTCCTAATTGCTGATAGTATCGAAGAGCAATATAAACGCCCAAAATTAATCCAGAAGTACCGGGTTTTAAGGAGTTTTAGACGTTTTCAGCATCTCTTAGGCTTGTTGGTTGGTACATGAGTAACTGAGCTGGCCTGCCACTACTTAAAAGTTAAAAGAAATGTGGCTTACTGAGTTAGATTTTTATCGATTTACAAAGATTTTTGGGAACAAGAATAATTACAGCCGCAATAGCTTGGTAAAAAAACTTCCGCTTCATAAAGATTTTTAGGAACCTGAACGTTGGCAGCCGCAGCATCACCATAAGAGATATTTATTTTCAATTTATTTTTTAAAAGTGTTTTAAGAATAGAAAAAGATGCAACTTAATATATTTTGACTTAAAATATATCCTAACTTTTTATGTAAATCCATCAAAAATTTACATCCTACTTGGTCAGTTATAGCGTCGAAAGCGTGCTTCCAATTTGGCTGACAGTAAAAAAAAGTCGTTACTCAATCCAAAGGCTTTTTTCTGCATTAGGAAGACCCCACTAAAACTGGCTTGTATCTTAAACTGTTGAAATGCTGTTGTGGTCAACCTTATCACAATTAGAAGATTCAATTGAATAATGACACGAATTAGAGATATAACGAGATGAGGCAAAGCAATCCTCGCATTAATTTTGACAATTTGTCTTCCATATAATATTGGTAATCAATTTCATTAGGACTGAATTCAAAAAGAACAACACCTTTTTCTTGAAAATTCTGTCAACTTACAATAGCACTTTAGCTTTTCCAAAAAGAGAAGACACTAAGTGAGAAATTCTTATAAAAGTTTTAAAGTGACAGCCCTCATTGCGAAGGTTCTTGCAATGTAGGGATTTATCCCAAAAACTGTGCGAAAAGCTATTTTATGGCTAACAATAAGCTAGCTCGTTTTTAAGAGCCTGGGGCTGAAGATATTTTTCTTATCCCAAAGCAGGAAGTGTATAATGAAAGTTCTGTCTAGAATTGTTTCCTCTCTTTTTCTTAAAAAAGAATAAGAAAATAGATATAGCCATAGTTCCAGTCCGGCATGTGCATGAAAACTAAGACTAGCTACATGTTGAGCAAATGATTGCACTTATGGTTTCTAAGGCTCTTTTATCGTACTACATTAAGGGCAAAGTTGGAATGGCCCGCTTCTAGGACCAATTGCCACCCTCTACTGCCGGCCTGCTTTGTATTGAACGGCCGATTGATTTTGTTGGAAAAGAACAACGCAGCAAAGGATTTTGCTGCACATTAGGCAATATTGAAAATCACGAAGAAACTTAATTTAGCAGCTGATTGAAAATGTTAGTTGCTTTTTGCTAATCCGATAATCTATACTCCTTTGAATTCAAATATTTAGAATATAGGTTAGGTTAGGCCGGCAGACCCCCGGGGGAGGGGACCTCACATAGATCAATGTGATCCTTAGTGGAACCGGAGTGTTTCGGCTGTGAGTCGTAGTCGTGGACAGAATTAGCCATCCACTATGCGCGTATGTTTTGCGAAGGCTAACAGTTTCTGGGGTGGCCTCTGCGCCGCCTCTGCGAGCGAGTCAAGCACTGGTGTCCCTAGGAAGTTATTTCTCGGGGTGAAGAGGGTAGGACAATTGCATATAAGGTGTTCCAGGGTTTCTCTCACCCCTGGTTCCCTGCATTTCCAGCATTCATCGTTGTTGGTGATGCCCAGCTTTTTGGCATGGATATTTAGAATATAAGTTTTTATAATAGTTTATAATACAGTTGCTGTTGCACTTGAACCAAATGAGTTGAGAAATATTTTAGTGGAACATAGCATCTATTAGGTCTATTAGCTTTGCTTGCCCTACATATCATTATTCCGCCAATTCTCCCGCTCGAACCTGCGCCTAAGTAACTAAAGTTATGTATTGCATCACAAGGTCATTGTTTCAACTAACAAAATGGATTCCCAAACAATATCTAGGAGCTTACTCGTAAGCTTCACTTACAGCAATTTGCAGCGATTAAAGCTACCTTATCACACACCTAGACATTCGCTGGAGTCCGCCCACACAAACTCCTGCTCAAAAGTCTAGCAACTTTAAGTCAACTGACAAATGTGTCAAACGACATGTTCACATATGTTTCTCCTCGATAATATCGACAGTATCACAAAAAAGGAAAAAGGAGCAGAGTGCTGCTCTGACGCAGCAGCCGCAGCTTGGCCAACAACACACGGACGGGCACACACATACACACACTCACCGGGAGAGAGAAACTTTCGTGCTGTGCCATTCATAGACAAAACTTTGGGCCATCACCTTTTCAATAAACTGCGGCAGGCAACGTGCAGCAGGCAAAAACTGGCAAAAACCAAAGTATTAATCCCAATCGTTTTCCGGACAACCGACGGGACAGCGTTAGCTAAAGGACGACAAGGATGCGCAGCCGTAACGAATCGATGGCTGGGCAGCAAAAAAAGTGGCAGCAGACAAAACGTTGGGCAACAGCTGCTGATGCGGCGACCTTTGCACAGAACTGGACTAGGCAGAGCTGTGGTGTTAGAAGGAAAGCCCGTATGTGTGGTGCAAAAACAAAAGCTGCAAAATGCCAATGGTCAGCAGAAATGCGCATAACTTTGCAAAGTTCACATGCTGCCAGGACACACAGGGTAGCAGTAAGCAGCATACCTGGGTACTGCGTGGGTGGGGGGGAGTACGTGTAACCATAGATAAGTCGCTGCTGCTTAGCCGGCTGACTGCAGTGCTAATGGCAATGTTCGCACATTTGCAGCACTGGCAGTGGTCGTCGTCGTCGTCGTCCTGGTGTGCTGGCGACTTATGACAGGTTAACAAGTGTTGGACAGGGCTATGATTTATGAGCAGGGTTGCCAGGCAGTCAACCTGCAGCAGTTGCTGTGCGGTATTGCTGCTGCTGGCAATACGCAATAACAGAATTACCTGTTTACAAGAATATTAAAAATGCGATGCGGCTAGGGGAATCAAAGTGAAAATAAAATGAAAGGAAGCAGCAAAGCGAAACCAAAATTTCTTGGCAAACTTTTTAATGGGCGCCACTAAAACGCCACATTAAATTATTATCTGTGAGATTATGAAATTTTTAACAGCAGGTAATAATCGTAGAGAATTTGTTTAAGCAGACGCCGGGGAGCTTGCGACAAAGTTGTTGTAACCGAGACGTTGGCGGGCGGGCAAAACAAACATTGGTAAAAGTGCTTGAAAGTCTGGGGAGGAACTGCTTGGCTGCGCAACTTGAAACGGCATAAATGAAAATGTCTTCCAACGTTTAATGTAGCCAGCTGTTTGCCAAGTATGCTTGCTTGTAGCTTGGTAGCTGCTCAGAAGTATCATTGCGTAACTGAGGTAATTCAAAAGTTGCAGCACATTAAGTGAACCCAGTCCAAAGCCACTTTAAGGCGGACATGCTGCCACTGACAGTTGCAAGAGCAGCGGCAGCAATTAAACGAAACTGCGGCAACTCTAGCTTTAATTTTGACATTGGAAAATTGCTTTTACCTACGTGTGCAATTCGTTTACGTTGTTTCGTTACGTAGTTTTTTTTTTTGATGGTTTGGAAAGTAAGTTTGAAGGGGGGGGGCTGCACTGCCATTTCTTATCACGTGTCATTTGGTTTGGTTTTTAGGGATTTTACTAGTATTTGCAGCAAAGAAGCAAATAAAATGCTGACATTTTCAAACACATGCACACGGACATGGACACAGACACAGCCTACACCGCAAATGAACGTTTGTTGACTGGCCATTGGGTATTGCAGTGGGGCAGAGTGGGAAAAACGACGCTTCTACTCGGTGGCGATTGAACGCTGGCCTTTGGGGCATGCCTGCATGCTTGCAACCATTGACATGAAGTTAATGGATGTTTTATGACCAACTAACTTCCCAAACGATAAATCGGTTTTCTATGAGCCAGTAAATTGCAATTTGATTGTTTCTGTTCAACATGCAAACAGCAAGTGCCTCTCTCTGCTGCTCTCACGCTTTGACTTTTGGCTTTCGATTTTTGGCCAACTTTAAAGGGCTTATCGATTAAGCTATGGAAATGAAAATCGATTGTCTAGCGTTGATTTCTTGTTGGATGGCAGTACATCTTATAGAGTTTTATACTACTTCGGTAGCGGCTAAGTTCAGTAAGTAAGCGTAATTCTTTGTGTCTAGTTCAGTATTTGTGGAATTTTCAGAAAGCTTCTTTAAATTTTCTATAAAATCTATACACTTGGCATTTTTGCAGTCTTGCAGCCTCTGGTCACTCGAGATTATTTTGTTCGTCAATTTCTTCGCTTAGCTGCTGTCAATTCGTTACACATCTCCGCCGCCTGCTCATTGTTGCCCAATAATAAAATGCTTAGCCACAAAGTGCCATAACCTCCCCGAAAAAAAAAAAATTAAGTTCAAGTCGCTTCGTACACTGCTCACATGTATGTATCTATTCACGTGCACGTGTTATTCCTTCCATACATATGAAATAAATCAAAGTTTTCTTTATATGAAAATTTATGCAAGCAGCGATTTCGTTACGCCCATCCCTGGTCATTCCCTTGCTTACCGACAAAAAGGCAACAACAATGGTCACCCTGATGCGTTGGTTTTTACCTTTTGTTGTCTGCCCAAAGCTCACCCTGGCATGTGTGGCAGAGGGTGGGTTAAATTTATACAACTTTTTGTTGTTGTTGGTGGCTCGCATGAATAAAAAATATATATTGTATATATATATGCATATATATGATAATATCCTTAGTCATATTTTGTTTAGCATTTTGACTTTTTGTGGTTTCTTTTTTTTTGTGTGTGAGCGTGTGTGTCCATCAAAGCGTTGACATTTCTTTTCATAGGTAAATTTCTTGACATGATTTATGTGCTAGCAAGCTACTAGCGCCATCTACCGTTGCGTTTTCACCCCAACCACCCCAAGTCAACTAATCGCCTTTTCAACATCAATTTATTTGCCATTAATCCTTCACCTCCTTACAAGCGCTCTATTACTGGGAGTTAGCTCTATTTTGGCCAAGTAGTCCCTTGTGTCTTTGGCTATTTGCTACATGTCTGTCCAGGCAATTAGATATTTGCTCGCTTCGGTACGGTCTGTGTTGTTTTTGAGGTGAAATGAGCTCACGGCTATAGCCAATCGATTGCACTTGTCTATCGTTTCGTACGCCTTTGCCGCAATTCCCACAGACGATAGCAGAACGTGTTATGGTTTGCTGGGAAATGGGTTTTTCTCAGTGCATGTGTATGGAGCTTGCCAACTTACTTTAATCTGGCTGCTTGTTTGATATGCTCTTAACACTAATTGAAGTTACATTTGTTCTTTTTATTTTTGTATCTACATAAAAGTATCTACAATTGAGGCAACTTCATGCTTGAGCTTGTATCTTTTTGTTTGACTTCAAAGGCGCGTGATTTCTGACAGTTTTTGCTTGAAAGAGTTTCAGAGCGTACAAATTGCGAGGTTCGTGTTTTGTTTGCCAAATTTGAATAATGTAGTTAATCAGTGATTTTTTGAAATAAACACTGAGATGTTTTTTAAAAGAAGAGCTATCTATCTGACGTGAAAGTGTTTGTTAGGCAGTGCGCAACAGAACTATGTACAACAATTTGATTAGATAAAGTATTTGTGTGACTATTAAATAAAGTTTATGGCTTGTTGAATCGATGCAGATTTTTAAGATCTAAAACAAAATGATAAACATGGTTTATTTAGCTAATAGAATAATGTTAGGATATGTTATGCAGCTGCAGATACAAATATGGATAAACGACTAAGATTGATTTATTTTAGGGTGGTCCATCAGTTGATTTTATTGGTAATCACTTACAAAAGGAAGAAGAAACGAAAATTATAATATAACTTTCATAAGAAAGCAGATTATGTTTTAATGTAGTTCTTAGTGAGGCACTTAAGTTTCAATATAATGAGAGTTGCCTATTAACGAAGCATCTGGTTTAACCTTCGGCAAAGGTAGAATTAAAGCTGCCACTGATATGTTTGGCCTTAATGTGATCAAGCCATGGCACACCTGCCGTCATCCTTAACATTTTCGCCAAGATTCAACTGCAAAAGCTGCTGACGACTGGGGCATATAGCTTGCCATTCAGTTTTGGTGGCATTTTCCCAGAACCGCGTCAAACGTTCTTTCAATTTCATTGCCATTTTAAATTTAAATACTTTCTACAACACTTGGAACCGCAGGAGTAGAGTATTTGTTCATGCTCATATGAAACTTCTTATAGTAGGTCAACTCCTTTCCTTTTACAATGCGACGTAGTGCGAAAATGCTGATATGTTTAGGACTAAATATATCGAGCATCTTGGAGCAACAATTGGGCTGAGAATATTATAGAAATGATTTGCGTAGGGCTCGACATTTAACGAAACTCAAAATTCCACCTTCTTAGTTACCTCAACAGCGTGATATCAAGTACGCCGCGTTGCAATGCATCCACCAACAAATTAGCAATGATTTTAAGTATAAAGGTTTCATGTAGTAACACGTTCTCTCGTATCCGTTAATATAGAGCGTATTACCTCGCATAATCGAGTACTCCGCTGCTCACATACTTACCTGCAAGTAAGTAATACATTATGAAACAGTCCAACACATGGCCCACCCTATACTAGAAATCTTTATTGTATAAATTATGATAAAATGAGAAAGAACTTGTCCGCAGTGTAATTTTTTTTGCAGAAAATTATGGGATTTTTAATCCGGATCTCTGCCGAAGTTGTACTGAGCAAAGTTCCATATATTGCAATATTTTCAGCATGCAGATACTTCCGGCAAGCTTCGCCTATAAAGCTAGCCTCTTGGCACTATGGATCCATTGCATGAACTCATGTTTCAGGCACTCAAGTTGAAATTAACGCTCTACAAGACGATCTAAAATGTCGCAGAAGCATGGTTTATGTCGCAGATGGATGCTGTTGCGCTTGAAGATTTTCGAGTGAAAAATTCTTTCCAAAATTTTCGATATCTTTCAGATTGGGCACGACCATTGCATCGAAACGACGCATAAGCTATATGAGATCTACAACGATATAGAGATATCGTCCAAATTACTGCGACACAACGTCTGTCGTTCGCCTACTGAGGTCGGCTGTAAGCAAACAATGGGTTGTGATTGCCAATTATGGTTAAGTTTCGCCATTTATTGCACATTGCAGTCCATTTCAAACATGAGTTTTAATATAAAATTTTACTATGCAGAAAAAGTCGCAAGGGAATTTCAAGTTCAGAACCGAATTAACACTACACAATTGCACTTCTTGCAAAACTACTTCATTCACTATCAAAAATGTAACGTAAGTGTTTTACCCGTAACAATTTACTTGCTTTTTCTGTCCTAGGAATACATCTCATAGCCATTTGCAGCCCTCCCGGCTAAAATATCATAAACAAGTTTAAAGTAAGCGTTCCCCGATATCTTTCACCTTGTTGGCGCAACACAAATTGACTTCAGTTGTTGTAAGATACCTTAATTTTTTTCGTTTCTGTGGGTTCTTTTGCTCTTAAGAACTGCCAAATAAATTGGCTTGTGAACTTTATGAACTCACGCGGGATTAACTTGTACCTTTGATTGAATTTCTTTCAGTGAAAAAGTTTTTCGGCAGCCGCAGTCTCGATCTGATAAGATGAAGCACACAGCGAGCCAAAAGTTACACGAGCCACACAAAAATACATATTTTTGTGTGTCGAGTCGCAGGAAGCGTCTTGCAGCAGCAGCTGCCAGACGCCACAAGCCAAGTTGGCCGACGACCCCCCCAACAGCTGGAATTAGTCGTTTCCGTTGAAATGGCCGTATAACCCCTGCTAACAATTTGAAAATTTATGCCAAAGACTTTTGATTGTGCAATTGGGAGCAAACACCGGATGCCGGATGTTGCAGCACCTTTGGAGCACCACGCGCTTAAGTGGCTCTAGTTGTTGGTCTTGGACAGAATTATTGGTTTGGGAATTATTTCAATTAAGGCGCATTACAAACTCAAGCAGTGCGGCATTTGGTGGCCATACCTTTTGATTGGTAACGCGGCTCGAAAGTTTTTTATGGTTTTGCCTTGGAACGTATCTCGAGAATTCTATTAAAAACTTTAGGTGAGCCGCTACAGTTGAATAAATAGTTTTTCGCCGGCTTGTGCGAGAAAACCGAGAAAAGTAATTAAAATTCAAATAGCAGACAAACATTTACATTAGCGTGAGCGAGAGAGAGTGAGGTTGGGGCTTAGGGCTGAGCATAAGAGTGAGTGAGTGGCAGCTACTGTGCTTTAAGTTGAAGTGACGTAGATGCTTTATTAAGAGCACACATACATCAGCGAGAGAGGGGCGGAGATAGAGAATGCGTGAGTGTGTGTGTGTGTGTGTGTGTGGGTAACTGTGTGTGTGGCGCTTTTGTTTGGCTTGGCGCCAGTCTGGCGCATCGTGCCGCAAAGTATGCTACACTTTTGTGTGCGCTTGTATGCGCGTATCTGTGTGCTAGGTAAAAATCAGGCAATGTCTGCCGTCTGTAACGCACTTCGTGTATGTGTGTATGTGCGTGTGTCTGTGAGTATCTGTGTGTAACTCATGAGTGATGACTCTTGGCGGCTGCTGAGTAGACGATGTATATCTTTCGATGCTTCTTCAGCATGACACAGCCAAGCGAGATTATTAATATTGTATTTTATATATATATATAAAATATATATCTATCTATATATATATATAACCTTGTGTGTATCTGTGTGTACTGCTGTTTGCATGTATCTGTGCAACAATTCAACATTTGCCTTTGTTTTATGACAAATGAAATGAATGTGCTTGTGGCGAGAGTCGCAATATTATAACTTTGCTGTGGTAAAGGCTATTGACATATACAACTCATGCTTTATTATCAATAATATTGCCGATAAATTGTTAGATTTTATCTATGAGAGCTTAGAGTACAGGTGATTTTGTAGTGAGCACTTGAATCCAAATCTTTTATTTTTTAATTCATTATTGGGCTTCTACTAGAACCTTCCATTGAACTCTGTTTTGCGCCAACTGTTTAGCTTTGTCCGATGTTTTGTTTGGTTGGGCCAGTTTTTGGAGAATGGAGCTTCTTCAGGTTGCCTTAGGTCTTCCAATCCGTCTGCTGCCTTGGAGATCCCAGTCTGTACTGCTTGGGTTCCTTTTGAGAGCATTCTGTACGTCTGTATGGAAGCAGCGTGCCACCTATGACTAGTTAGAATAATTGGCAGGTTTCAACAAGTCTCTCACCATTCTCATTGCGAGTCCCTATTCATTGCTGTCCCATTACTGTCTAAGTCCGGTGTTGTTGTGTGCTATCTTTGCATTGAAGGGAACCTTATCAGTTGGCGGGTTTTTTAAAAAATTTGTAAAACTTGACTTACGAGAAGGAAAACTGCTTCATGTTTTCTTAAAGGTGAACAGTGCAAAGAAGAAAAAGAAAATTAGAAAAATTTTCTAAATTATGTCTTATAAAGATTACTTAACCACGAGCAGACTATCCCGCATTTTCTAAGAGCTACTATATTCACTTATGAACCGAACTCTAGCGCTACAAGTAGCGACGTCTCCCACATCCAAACAACACTGGCGTATCACTCTTTGAAGTGATGATAAAATCATAGGTCATGCCAAGAGAAGCTGTTATCACTTATCACAACTAACTTATCCCTCCCACTACATTGGCCTTTCAAACGAAAGTAGCTTAAGTCGCCAAAATTTGTGTAATAACATTATTATTTTATTTAAAATAGTTTTGTTTCATTTTTTGAATTTTTCTGTGCAGAATTCTAACACTTCACAATACGAGAGCATTCGTATTCGATCTGTCATGATTCACAACGTAAACTGAATCGTTCTCCAAGGCCTTTTTTGTAAACTTTATAGCAGACTTACTAGCTGGGCAGTTTTCAAGCCTAACTCAACAAACTACCTTTAAATATTGGAAGATCCGCCGCGCACTTTGATTCGCAGCTGACGTTTGCTAAGGAACTATCCTTCACGCGAAGGTTTTTTTAATCCTTATCCAAGGCTTTTCTCGCAACTTTCATTGCAAACTTTTTGGCATGAGCGGACCCTACCCTAAGCCTAAGTCCACAATCTACCTTAGGTTAATTAGAGACCCGTCGTCTTGAAGAAGTCAAGAACCATCCTTTTGGCAATCAGCAAGCTAAATGCAGTCAGATACTTTACCTTGCCCCAGAGGTTTGTGATGAGGTGATTTACTTCCCACCGGATCAGATTTGAACTTAAACCGATAATCCTGAACAACTTCTGATTTAGTTCGCTTTGAAAATCAGAAATTAAGCTGTCAAGACATGTAAGCATTGAGCTAGCTATTCAATTGCTTTCAGCGCTGCTTTAAGGCTCCATTAGAGCTAGTTCATCTTTATGCCAAAAATATCTGACAGCTACAGCATTTTGTATCTATGTGTGCTCTCTATATAACTATGTGTATGTGTTTGTATGTTCAAAAAAAGTGCAGTAAAGTTTACTTTGATGCTGTGCGCGGCTTTAATTAAAAACTGCGCGGTTGTCCGTAACTAGCACTTGATTAATTTTTGGTTGCACGCAAAAGTAAAGCCAAAAATCCAACAACAAATGTTCTTCCTTTTTTAAAAACAAGAAGAAGCATCTGAAAAAGGATAAAAAAGGATTCAAATTAATTATGTCCATGCTGTGCTGCTGCTGCTGCCTTAGTTTACGTTATCAGCGCGTGCTCTGCATACGTGGAACGTTCCGCGGACCTTTGCACCATTGGACCTTCGATCCGCTGCTGGACGCTGTTCTCTGCATGCACATGCTGTGCACTTGGTGCTGCCCATTTTGTGTGTGTGTGAGTAGCTTCACGCTTAGAGGGTTTTGCTTACATATTGAAATCCCGCGAAATGAAAAACGCCCAGGAGAAAAGTGGAAATGTGTAAAATGAAAAAAATGATATTGGACAAATTGCTGCTTGAAGTGGAAGGAGGCAAGTAGTAGCTGTCCAAGCGTACGACTAGGTGGAAGACAAGGCAGCAGAATGATTAAAAATTATTGATACATTACAAGTAATAATCTCGGGAGGTTTTAATTAAAAAGTTAGTTCGATTCCCTCTTCAATTTCATAATGGAAGAGGTGTTGCGGAAGGCCATTGTACATCGTACTGGCATTATTTGCTACAAAAGTGTCCAGCTCCTTGCACACGCCGATGATATTGATACCATTGGGCGTTGTAAGCGAGTTAAAGTCAATCTACAACCAAGCATGTACTGCGCCTAGGCTGCCAGGTTATAGCGGACGGTTATACTTTTGAAGTTGTTAAGTAGTTTACGCAACTTGGCATCGCCGTTATCAATAAGCTCCTCCGCCTTTGGATCGATGACCATAGTCAAGGGGAATAATTGTATTTTTTTGAAGTAGTGCAGGAAAGTATCATAAGTTTATCCACAGACATAGAAGTGAATGCGAAGACTTAGTTCAGATTAGTGCAGAGGCAGCGTGATTTTAAAGCTTTGCTCTGGCTTCAAGTATTCTGCGCTTTTTGAGGTGTTGCCACAACGCCAAAGGCTGCTGAGTGCCACAACATAATACAAACCAATTTCATGCTGAATTAAATGTGGGCGCTGTTTGTGGTAGAGGGCACAGTATGCTCGGAGCATAGGTATGGGTGGCAAACAACAATAGTTGAAGTGTCCTGTCAACAGACGCCAGAACAACAATTACAACAGCAAGAACAACAGAACCTGTAGCAATGCAAAGATGGCACGTGCATGGCGCTCGTTTCGTTTTTTTTTTACGCCTGAAACACCAAACAAACCCACCACAGGAGCAACCACAATAACAAGGACAACACCAACGCACACACACACACACTGCCACTGCTGGCCTTGGGCAATTTTTAAGAAAACTTTTGTGACGTAGAATTATCACACGTAAAAGCGAGGAGATTGCTGCAACCGGAACAGCAGACGAACCCCAATTGCACCTCAGGCACACACCTCATATTGGAGTGGAGCAGCAGCAGCAGCTGCAGCAGTAACTGATGGAACGAACCAGTGAGAACGTGGAACGTGTCTGGCATAATTTGCACTAAAGTGCACAACAATGGCAGCGCCCTCTGTCGGGCAGCTGTCAGCGACAAGCATTAGCAGCAAAGTTACCGGGAGTTGGGGCGAGTACTTGGAAAACGCGTGAAATATTAGAAATTAAAAAACATATGACACTTTGATTTCAAAACAGCAAACAATGCGCTATATTTTAATAACTCAAAAGTTAGACAAGAATTAATAATGGAAAAAAACACCTGTTTTTTTTGAGGGAAACCAAGTAGCGCTGCTGCTTTAATCAAAGGCCGAGTAACCCCAAACTACCTAAAAACTGCCACGTTTGGGTAATTTATGTTTGGCCGCATTTCGCGGTTTTTTATTGCTACGTGTTGCCACACCCCTCACCGCAGTCAGACATACACAGTGTGCTCACTGTGGTGCTGGCCGTAATGTTCTTATGACAGACGCGGCCATAAAAGATAATTATGATTCCGGTAATAGGTTTTATTTTCGCGTGTACCTCTTTTGTTCCTGCTGTTGTGTAGCACACCGCCTGCTCCTGCTACTCCGCCCAGTGTGTACAGTCACCACTGCCAAAAACTGACGCCATGTTTGTGTGTTCTAGCTGTTGTCTGACTACTCTGACTGCTGGCTACTGGCTTCTGGCTCCTGGATCTGGGTCTGGGTCTAGCATTTGGCTATGTCTACATTTACTTTTCGGGTGACCAACGTGGCATAGAAATTATGCGCATTATACGCGCTTCGCTTCAGCGCCTCGCTAAAAAATTATATCCGCGACGCGTTATGAAAATGTTTGCAAATATTTTTTATGTCCCTCATATTCCTTTTGCACGCGGTTTTACTCCTTTTGATTTGTTTTCTGAATTTTTTTTGTGGTAAGGGTATGTGGGTTACTCTTTCTTTGGGCTTGATAAATTGCAA
Source organism: Chymomyza procnemis (assembly GCA_035046065.1). NCBI lineage: Eukaryota > Metazoa > Arthropoda > Insecta > Diptera > Drosophilidae > Chymomyza > Chymomyza procnemis. Next base: position 7,039,668 of record JAWNOJ010000026.1, read on the forward strand.
CAGAAATGGCGTGCTACATTTTTAATTAGCTCCATAACTAAATACAGCAAAATCGTGTGGACCTTTTGAGCCTTAAATTAACTTTCAACTAAAGTTATGAGCAATTAAAAGCTTTGATTGCGAAAAAATTGGTAAGAATTTTCAGTAAAATTATTAAGTTCGCGTTTTCCGATGCTGTAGACCTAAAAAACAATAGAGTGCAGACATAGGTCTACTACTATATTCAAAATTGTCGATAAGCGAACTCTTACAGCGGAAGTAATGGGCCGTATGAGCCAGTGTTGAGAAGATGTCGCGAAAATCGAGAAATCGTCGTTCTCAGGAGTTGGGCATCGCTCGGACCACACTGCGTCGCATAGTTCGTGTTGATTTAATGATATTTCTGTAAATAATCGAAAAGCCAAACAAAATAAATAAAAATGACTATCAGCGTTGTATTAATTAAGTCTAATAGGCTATTGGAATGGCAGAGCCCCCATGTCGAATTTTGAAGAAAAATCATCATGTTAGATGAAACACATTTAATATTAAAATGGAAAAATAATCAAAATTATCAGTTCTATGCCACTGAAAACCCTCAATTAATTGAAGAACAGCCTCTATACGATCAAAGAGCGACAGTTCGGTGTGGTCTTTATGCGGATATGATCATCCGTCGCTATTTTTTCGCAGATGCTGACGGAGCAAAGACAAGCGTCAATGGCGAGTGTTATCGTGCAATGATTACAGTTCTTGTGATTCTTGATGGTTCGTAAAAATGAATTAAATGGCTTCTGCTTCGAATAAAATGACGGAACATGCTATATTGCACATGCAAACAAAGGATTTATTGGCTACATTATTACCTGACAGGCCACCGAGATCACAAAAACTAACTGTTTCCTGGAGATACTTGAAATCCATGGAATATACTGCTAAACCAAGGACCATAGCTCTACTTAAAGATAATATAATATTTCAATAACCACTCGAAATTGCAGCCATATCGACCTTTTCGTTGGTCACAACAATGGAAAACGCTGACAAAAGAGCAAATTTTGTGCTCAAGGTCAAAAGTTGTCATTTATCATATGCAAAATGTAGATTTAACATATCGCTATCGAATCATCAAAAAGAAAACAAATCGAAATGTCTTCTTGATTGTGAAACACATACTTCTATTTTCAATAACCTACTTTGTATCGATGTCGATTTCCTGATTTTGGCTATTGTGGCAATATAGGCTTCAACTGTATCTTTTTAAAATAAAAGAAAATCCTTCTTAAGTCCTTCTAATTTTTTCATATTTCGTGTGATTAAAAGTATTGAGAAAAGGTGGCACTCTATGGTAAATCGCTAAACTATCATTTTTCAAAGTTAAAACAAGTTTTGTTTGTGGGCCTCGGTAGCGTACTCGCCTCTTAACCGGAAGGTCTTTGCTTCGATTCCACTCTGCTGCAATGGTGCATGCTTCAATGCATAATCAAGGCGCTCTACTCCGATCTCTCACATATACCCAGCAGCTGGCAACCATAATATTGGTCCTTACGGTTGACCATCGAAATCTGCAATTGTATACCACTGTCAAAGTTTGCGAATAAATATAGACTTTTTACCAAGGAAAATTGCTGCTGGTCCCTATTCTCATTGAACAGCAATTAATAGAGAAACATTCATTTTTGGCCTTGGAAACGATAACCATTATCAAGAGAAAACATTTTTTTTTTTTCTTACAGGTTTTTAAAAGATAACGCTGAAGCTGTAGTTTCGATCAACCCATCCAATTATACTTTAGAATATAATACTGATATATCCAATGCTATTGATAGTAACAAATATAACCCTCAGTCTCATCACAATCGTTCAACCTCACGCTGCGCTCAATACACGTTCAGCCTAGAACTGCTACATTAACGATGACCTTTCCCTAGCTAAATTATCCAACTTTAAGCATAAAACTTTTTGCTGGAATGCTACTTTATGATTGTCAATGCCAAGCTCAAATCAAGTGGAAATTTGTACAGTCAACTTGTAAAACAAAACCATTAATGGCAATGGGGCTGTACAAGATTGGTGGCTCAGCAAGTGGCTCAGGCGAATACCACCGGTTCGCCAGCAACGTCCCGCACTTTTATGCTGACAAGCATTAGAAATCAATGTCAAATGCGAAGTTCTTGCAGTTATGGTTATTGTAGTTGTCCAAAAGTTTGTCACATAAAAATGGCGTCAAGTTCTGTTATATCAGTGTTGGGTAACCACCAAAAAACCAAGTGGAAATACCGTAAGCAATGTCTACTCCGCTGAAACTCAACACATTTTTAATACTTTTTTTTCGCTTTTGCGCACGGTTTGCTCAGCATAATGGGCTTTTTTGGTGGGCAAACATGCTACACCCAGTCAAGGTTTATGCAAATGTCTGCGTAACCAACAGCTGTCCAAGCAGTCCAAGCGGCAGTCAAGTGGCTAGCAAAAAGATCGTCTTAGACGTTGGCACCAAAAAAAAAAAAAAAATGTATGGAAAAGTAAAGAGAAATGCTTATGACTTGTGTAAACAATTTCCTTTGGCTTGCATTCCAGTGCCAGGCGCTCCATTTACGTGTAGGTATGCCCAAAGTATCTCAAACAAGTATCTATGCATACTTATGGAAATATATTTTATGGACTTGCAAAAAAAAAAAAAAAAAAGTAGCTCCAATGTGTGCTGCGATAAGCGACGTTTGCGTATGTGACTTCGACTGCTGCTAATGCCGCTGCTCGTGTCCTTGGGCACACATGAACGGTTGTACAAGCACTCCAACACACATTTTCACATTTTTTATGCATTTTCTTAGCGGCCATTTTTATGCTTGCACACGTTTTCTATTAGACCTCAACGCCTGTCATATCCCATCACTTCCGCTTTGGTTACTTTGTTTCATATCCGTTTATTGGCCAATCATACGCTGCTGTCTCTGCTTTTAGTGCGCAAAACAGAAACTGGCGAAACTCTTGCTGGAACTGGGTCAGCACGACAAACATTAATCAAATCATCGAGATTTCCCGCTCTCCCGCTCTCTGTCTCAATTTAAAGCCATTTAAAACAATTATCATGTTAGAACAATTACTCTTTGTTATTTGGATTGGATTGAATTGCTAAAGGGCATGGTGGGGCTGCTAAACGCGAACTGTAAAATGAGCCGGAAAGTTTTTAGCCCAGTGAGCGCGAGGCACAGGCATTTTAATTGAAAGTGTCAAGGTGGCAGCGCATTAATCTTCATAATCAACTGTGTCAAGACGCTGCAAGAGGCGCTGACAAGTTCATTAGAAAGGCAAACATGGCGTTGCTAAGGAACTTGAGTAAGTTGGGGTTCCAGTAATGGGATAGTGTTGTAAAATAGTTTGAGCACCCGTCATTTATTTCTATTAATCTATGCAACACTTAAACGGGCGAGCTTGCTATTTTAGCATATCTGAAGTCAGAACAAGCAGAGGTACCGCAGTCATTCTATTTCGGAGATATCAAAGCATGTAAAATATTTGAATTTTCAATACTTAAGCCGAAATCATTGAAGATACTACTGTGCTTACTTTAATATATAAAAACTATGAACCCTTGATGTCGTTTACTTTCTCTCGTTTCGCTCATTGTTGACCGACGTTTTTGGTAAACAGACTCAAACCTTACTTTCTGGCTTTTGTCTCATCTTTTTTTTGCTTTAAGAAATATTAAGAAATATGTTAGGGAGGAACATTTTTCTTTAAAAAACTGGTTCTACCAGTTCTACCTTTTCTAAAACTTCACCACGAGAAAGGTAACTTAGATATATAGATAGATGTGAGCGCGGCAGAGGCGACAAAAGACAAAAGGCGATTTAATGTATTAGTTCGAGAGTACTCCACATTACGAAAATAACACCTTAGAAAATCAAGATCTTAAATCATCAATACCTTAAAAAAGTAATCAGCACATGAGTTACCTATACATACCTTTCATGTTTCGTATAGCAATCAAGCTTAAGCATTAATAGCAGTCCAATTTTTACTCTTTTTTTACAAACACCAATGAAAAATCAGAGTCTACTTAATAAAACGGACAATTTTAAAATATTTTCAAAAATAGCTCTCTGCTTCTTCGGCTTCTTTTTCCAGCACACACTGCGGTTGATGTCGAAGAAGTCTTACTTGAAAATGACCCATGACATGGTACGAAGAGAAAATTGTTGGGGTAGATTTGTACAGCGGCCTTAATCTAGTTATTGCCTTCAAAATAATAGCTGAAAGTTGCTGGCACAGTAGTACATACTCACCTCTTAAGCCGTGGGTCGGTGGTTCGATTCCACACAGGCTCATTTTCCTAACGTTGACAAAGCTAGCAAATAAAAAGATGCTATATTTACTTAGGAAAATTTCTATTAATTCAAGATATTGCCCTTCGGATTCGGCTATAAACTTCAGATTGCTTCTCTCTTTGAACAACTATTAACAGAAATATCTACATGATCCATCGTTGGAGCGTTGAACATAGTCAAAGGAATTACACATTTTTACTTATAAAGATTCTTGCTTGTTTGAATTGTTGGGATTCTCGCAAAATTAGCGAGACTTAGCGTTACTTTAGTTCTTCAAGGATAATGAGTGTCTTTTGTGGGGTTAGTATTTTAAAGAATTTATAGAAAAAACCTTCAGTAATTGTTCCTACTGTTTTGCAATATGCATTTCAATCTATGCGCTACCGTGGCCCTAATAATTTTGCTAAAGTTTAAAGCATTTATTCTTCATAGGCCTCAAACTCAGCAAAGTTTTATTCCCTTCAATCAAAACAACATGACATATATATGCAGTCGTAGGTAATAAGTTTCAAGAAACTAGAGCAGGACAGACCCTGCTGTCTGCTTCAACTGCCGTACAGTCTGTCATTAAGTGCTATATGAGCAATCCCTGTGTGTATTTAGGTGTACTTACAGGACTCATCCAGCTCTGCGCACTGATTTCAAAGCAAACAAGTTTTGTGGTTTTGGCATTTTAGGTTAAACGACATTTTGTACCGTGACATGTTTGTTCGAGCGTCTACTGTCACCCGCTGTTGTTGTTGTCGATTATATTTGGAATCTGGTTTTTTTTTTGTTCCTGCTTATTTTTTTGTGTTTACGGCATGTCGACATAGATGATTGATGGTAGTTAATTGATGAACATTGAAGGGGACACTGACGCGCCTTTTGTTAAATGCTTGATAGAGATCCAATGCAGCTTAAAGCGCGACAGCTTTAAGACAGCGTATCCTTGGCTGCCCACTGTTTGCAAATATTTTACACTGTACAGGTCACAGGTGCTTTTGTTGTCATCGACATTAGGTACATATACGCATCCCTGCTGCTGACCCAACCAGTTTGCGCTTAAAATTTATATCATTTGTCCAGCACGGCTGCATAGATGCGAGTGGGTAACCAACTCCCTGAACACACACGCACACGCATGATGCTGACAGTTTTATGGCAAAGTTAAGCCGATATCAACGCCTGGCGCATATGACCCGTAGTCGCCATAAAGCTCTTAGCAATATAGACACACAAAGGTATGAATACCCGCAACCAACAAGTGGCGGACTGGGCGACTTTTAGTCGCTTGGTTTGAGTGCTTTGTATTTGGCGGCTTTTGTATACCAAAAGGGTTTTTAGCTTTTTGTTGGCCAAATCTTCTGCGCGCATTCAATAAAATCATTCATGGCTAAAGTAGATAACAAAATGTTGCATGCTCATAGTATGTATTATGTGTATTGCCGTCAACGTTATATAAAAAAAAAATAATAAAGAGCAGTAATTGTTTGCAATATTAACTTTAATTTATTTTAAAACTCGTTAAGCAAAATCTCGTTGCAGCCTTAGACACTCCAAGCATTCCACTCTCTAAACCATTCGAATGAGTCCAAATACTTTTGCACAGTTGCACCAAATACATACAGCTCCAAGGGCACAATATCTGCGTCGTGGCTTCTTTTTCCCATCCAAATATCGATAACAATCGCTGCATGTAGCATATAGAGCACGCCACAGGCCAAAGCCGATATAGACTGATCACGCATATAACCAAAGAATGGATGCACTTCATTGTCAAAATCGTAAAGAACGTCTTCATCTGTACCTTCTATAATAATAGCATTACCTGCTGTAGTAATATTCACTTTGTCATCGGATAGATACAAAATATGAAAGTCCTTCTCTGCATTCCACATGGTTAGCAATGAGACCGTTGTAAAGGCTATGGCGGCTACAGAAGCCTTGACAACTTCCACTATAAGATTTGGTTTATGACCCGTGCATATGTTGACACTCTGAAAAACTGTCAACACAGTGTGTCCATAGAAGATGACAAAATAAGAGTATTGAAGTAGCTGCTTTTCCCAGGTGAAGATACTCAAATCGATGGCCATGAAACCGGAAATATGAAAAGCCATACAAAATACATTGAAAAATATTTCAAGTGTATAGAAAACAAAGAATACGCCAAGCATTTTGCCGATTGATTCGAAATCGGCCTAAACGATTTGAAGATTAGCTGTGGCAGAGTCCGTATTGAGCCTTCAAATGAGACTTTGGCTCTTATATCTTTGAAATATAAAAGTTCTTAATCTTCAAAGTGTATCTTACGGCTGTCAAAGTTATTTACCAAAGTTACTACAATTGCGTCCTTGTGCAGGAAGTTTCAAAATGTATCTGCTGCAATTCTCAAGCTTGAAATTCGATTTTCTTTCAATACGAAAAATATTCTGTTTGTCCAAAAATGAAGTGCCCGAAGGTTAAAAATTTTGAATTGTGTAAAATAGCTTTGAAGATCTTGGTGTCTAAGTTGCGTATTTTTTGCACTTTATTTTATTCCAGTTTGCCTTAATTTTGTATCTTGTATCACTGTTGTGACTATTTCTTTGTAACTCCAAAGACTCTCTTCGTTAGCTCAAGCGCTTTAAATTTATAATATCTTCCTCTTATCTTATAAGTGATAGCGCTTTGTAGTTGTTATAGCTTCGACGAGTATTTTGACTACAAAGTATCTTCTTTAAAGAGTATCTTTGAAGCGCTTTAAAACTTGAATGTATTAACTCTATCCTTGTACTTGCCGCTTCACTTTGGTTTATCTTTGTACCTTCGGTGAGAAAATTTTCGGAGCCCCAAGAAATTACGTTCTACTTTTTCTTGAAGCAAAATGACGATTATAATTGAATCTTTTATCAGCTTAGTTGAACAAATTGCGGGCCTTTACGCTTTTCCAATATGTCTTAACGTTCCAAAACTATTGTCAGCTTCTCACATCAAGCGAACTTTATCATCTATAGCTAAGGAGCGTATTCAACATTCAACTCTTTTAAAATTGATGTCTTTCAGCAAGCGAAGAATTTTAACTCACGTAAAACTTTGAAGAAACAAAATAGGAAAGTATAACTTGGAGAATTAGCTTATTCGCAACTCCAGTCGGCTTTGGTTGTCTATCCGCGCACTAAACTTGTCCTTGCCTTGTAACTTTTTGAACAGTTCTGTCTTTGCGCCCTGGTGCCTATCAAAGTTCCTGGTATATTCGTAATAATTTAAGCTTGTTATTTCTATAGATAGAATTTAAGCACTCTACGCGAGTTTTTATTTTTATATTTACCTTTCTAAATCTCAAATATATTACGACGCTTTCTTTAAATTTTGCTTGTAATACAATACTTATTTTTGCTTACATTAGTTTGAAGTTTCGATAGAACTGAACAGATTTGTCCATGCATGCTACAATAATAATATTGTTTATATTCGTAGATACTACTAAGATTCAAAAGTTTTTAAATGAACTTCAAGCAAAAATGCTGTCTGCATTTGCTAGCCTAATTATATGTAGGCTATATATTGTGAAATCGCTACAGTGTATGCGTTGCTTTCTGATTTTGGGAGCGAAAGGGTCTTAAACTTGGCTTAAAGTTTGCAATTGTATACCTTCCCTCAGAATCCACTATGTCAGTTTAGTTTTTTATGTATTTCTAATAAACGTAGGTCTTGAAATCTAGGCGATGTTTGACTTTCAAATAGAATTGCTAGTAATTCAAGAGACCTTAATAAGCTTTAAGATGTTGGAAAATACATATTTACGGCTGCATGTTTCTAAATTTCGTAAACTTGTAAGAACTTCTCGAATTGCTGTTACTGAGAGACACAACAGTGGCGCGAAAACTGGAAGAATGTCTATAAATTAAGTTATAGACGCCTCTTGCAGCATGGTGGTCCAAGCTGCAAACATTTGTAAATATAAATTTTGAGTTTACAGGACTTTTTTGGTCGGAATTTGATTCACGAAATTAGTGACTAAGTGTGGATGTGGATTCTCATTCTTGCAAATACGAAGGCTTTCCGTCAATCTTAGGAATTAAGCAAAATCCTAGTCCATCGACAATTTTTTTACTTTCATTCGAAGTGCTGACGCAACTGTAGTACATTGCAATTATTTGATTTACTCTTCATAAGAATTGTATACGATTCAATTGTAGAATAGATCACATCAGAATGAGTTCTTCACATATATCGATATAAGGGTTGACGACTTGAATCTTTTAGCTTATACTAGAGTAAACTTAAAGACAAGCTTAAACAAAGATTAGCTATACCCTAATCCCAAGATAGGCCAGCAAAAATAGAGACAATTTTTCGTTGTGACAGACACCAGAGTGCTTCTTTCTACCTTTGCATCCTACACTATTCTAATGTAAGACCTGATATGTGGAGGATTATACACGAAAAATCTAGAAGCGTGCAGTTTTTCCAAACGATATCTTTAGTATTTGTGGGACTCGGTAGGTGTAGTGGTGGAGCACTCGCCTCTAAGTCGGAGGGTCGGTGGTTTGATTGCCTACAAAGGCACTGGTGCATAGGTCTAGCACTGGCAAAGCTAGCAAATAAATAAACGCTAGCTACCTAGGCAAATCTCTATTGATTTATGATACCGATGTTACCGGTTTTGGCTAAGTTCATGTTCCCTTGCAATAGCTACTAAAAGATCTACATGCTCCGCTGTTGGAGCGTTGACAGCAAAGTCAAGGGGAATATATTCATTTCTTTTCTTGAGTTTTTTTATAGCTTAACGATTTTGTTTTTTAAATAGTAAAAATCTTAGTAGCCTCAGCTTTACAAATACGATTCATAGATCTATTTCTCAGTAAATTATTGAAATCGATGAAATCACCACCATTGCATGTATAGTGGCAGCGAAGTTGATAGACTAGTCAGTATAGTCGTAAATATTGCAAATGCTAATCTTGTTTCCTAGCGAACCAGTATATAATACTCCAGAGCACAACGCGTTTAATGTCTTTTCCCTTAATTTGGTTTCCGGCAAGTGGAATTTATAAAAATCCCAATTCCAAGACTCGAATTAACATAAATAACTCAAATGGTCGATTAAGTAATCAGGCATTTGCTGGGTTTACAAGCATTTTAAAGACACTGGATATTATCTCGTAATCTTCCACTAGTGCATGGGGCCGGCCCTCTAGCTTATTTACAAATTTACCTAATTGTGATTGTGGGAAAAACTACTGATAACGCTAAAAACAGACTAACACACATTGACCATAACAACCAGCTGTTTCGCCAATTAAACTATAAATATAATCCATAATATTATCTAATACTGGCCCCATCAATTACCAGCCCCACTCAGCTGTCTAACGTCATGCCAAGCAATGCTAGAAATACCTTCAATATGACACATCGATTGCAGCTACTTTTTAATTGATAAGATTCCAGAATTACCTGAGCACGTTTCATGTGCCCCTACTCTTTCTCTCTCCAGCGCCCATTGTTTTATCAGTAATTTAAAACGTTTTTGCTCAAGGTCATATAAACAAACGGTTTATTGCTGACCAAGCTTTAACTGTAAAAGCTGCGTTAACAATTTGCAGCGCGTAACGGTAAACGGTACTTAGCCAAGAAGTTGCGGCTTCTTATTGCAACACTTTCGAGCCCCCCCAGTAATACAGCTGCCGTCTGTTATGGAGAGCAGAGAGCGCACTATCGAAACGCTTGAGGCTTATCACAACTGACGAAGTTCTTTAATTTCATTTTTTTGTTTCTTTTCGGAAACTTGCGTGATATTAGTTAACGTTTAATGAAACGCAACGTTGGCAGTTAAATTTGGCACGTAGACACGGCAAGACGGTAAACATAATGCTGCAGAAACGTTGCACACTCTTGGCCGGGATTTTGGCAATTGGTATGTGTGTGGTGAGCGCTGCTCCAGAGGTGCAGGAACAGAGTCACTCCACTTCGGTGGCGGGTATGGTAAAGTTGCTCGAACTGGAATCGAAACTTATCGATAATCTCGAGAACTATACAAACGAGCTGCGGCAGAAGGTAATTGTGCTGCGCAGGTGGGTGCAATTATAATGGATTTATATGAAACGAAGCTGTCGGTTGTTGTCTTAAGCAAAACAAAATGGCAAGTTATTAAGTTAAAAATAAAAATCATGAAGTCAATGGAATCACTCATTGAAATGTTTTCTAACTAGAATTCTAGATATACAGGCAGGCCACAGAATCTTCTGCAAGTTAGCGATAAAATTAAAAAGTGTTTTGGAAACTGTTTTTAAAATGTCTTCAGTAGAGTTCTAATTATACAGAGATGGTACAGAAACTTCTTCTACTACATAAAACACGCTAGTCGCTAGATATTTCTCAGATTGAATTTATTATTGCAATTATTTTTCGAGTTTTTTACGTTGGAAATTCTTCTGATAATTAGATTGTACAAATTGAGATTAATAATAATGATGCTTAGGGCTGTGTGAAGGATGGATATATCCAAAATAAAAAATGCACACAAATAAGATTTAATTCAAAAAAATGCTGTTCAGTTCGACTTTATAATCGAAAGTGCCAACTAAAAGTTTATCATTAATGTTAAGATAAGAGCTTAAAATAAAACAAAAACTTTTCAGTTTTAAGAAGTTGTTTGATCGCAATAAATTCTTATCTCTAAAAACTTGTTAGAAGTTACGAGAGTTAAGTTGAAGCGCCTTATGAGATCTGTAACTTAATACAGCAATAGATAGCTAAGGTTTTTCATTTGTTAACTCTGCTTAGTTCTTTGCATCGGAAGAGATACTCGGAATTTTACAAAGTGTAAAATCTTCTAATTCGAGAAGTAATCAAATTGCAGTTAAACTTTTATTGTGTAAAAAAATATTGGCCGCGCATCTTTTATCCAACTGAAACAGGCCAGCAAGCGGAACTTGGGTGATGTACAAACGCAGCAATCAGAAAGTTGACCATGTAGCTCTATACAATTAAGGAAATGCTATGCTAATACCATCCCTGAAATAAACGAGTAAAAACTATCAACTATCGTATTACTTGAACAAACTTAGCAGCGGCTTTAGGAGTTTCTAGATATATATTAGATTAAATATCTTTTACGTAAACAAGTTGTCTAATTACAGTGTCTGGTTATTATATACAATATAGCAGTGGTTGCCTAAAAAGCAGCGATTCCTGATCGTTTTTTAGATGACAGTAAGTTGAGGGATTGTCAATCTATAGATGGCGCTTGTGTGCCTACTATATGCTCTTTCAAAAGAGTTCTCAGAAATCATGATTATTTTAAGGATATTTTTATTTTAGTTAAAATTCAAGCACTAAATCACGATTATTTGAAGAATATTTTTTAAGACGTAGACCAAACTTCATATCATAAATTAAAATCGAAAAGTTCTTCATACAAAAGACCTCTATATCTTTGTAATGGCTTAAGTTTGACGTTTCATAGATATTTAGAAGCTATTCTTTATAAATAGTTGCTATAGTCTTATAAGAACCATCTTATTCTAGCTTAAATCGGTAGCCGACTGCTCGACATGTACGCTATTCGTAAGATTTCCTAATCTTATTAGCTCTATTTATTAATCTTTCAGTGCCATATCCCAAATGCGTGCTGAGAGTGAAAAGGCTAGAGCACAAAAAGACCATTACTTGTCCAATCCCCTTAATGCCTATTCACTTATAAGACGCATGCATGAAGACTGGAAATACTGGCAAATGTATATGGATGAAGCTGTAGGAGAGTCACATATTGAGTTTTTGGAGAAGCAACATGAAGGGCTACCTAGTAGCACAGATGCGGAGGAGGCAGCAGTGGCCATATCTCGCATACAATCCACCTATGATTTGGATGTGCCGAACATAGCTAAGGGCTTACTGTTTGGCAAACAATACAAGTAAGTAGCAGAACTTACGATACTCTACTTTCCAAGTAGTTGAAGACGAAATGAGAGATCAGTAGCGGCTTGCATTAAGCGTATCGTAAACGGTTAACTTTCGTTGAAAATAGAGACCGGTTGAGATCAGAAATAATTCCAAAATGAGCATCACAAGAGTACAAATCAAAAAATTACCCTCTATTTTTTCATGTACTTTAAGATTTTGACAGTAAGATGCTGATAGATCATATTGTATATCATACCTTATCTATTAAAGCAACTATTCGTATTTAATTTACACTCCCCAGCGTCAGTTTGAACGGTCCGGACTGCTATGCCCTGGGCAAATATTACTATGATGTTGGTGACTATTTGCACGCAAGTCAATGGCTATATTTGGCCATAGAGTGGACGAAAAATAATTCCCTACCCGAACCACTACAAATAAATCGTAGCGAATTGCTTACAATCTATGCCGAAGCATTGATGAACCTTAGTAAGTTAACGTAAATGCTTCTTACAAAAGTTTTTCATTCATAACCAACGATTTCTTGTCTTTTTTTTGTGCGCAGCTCGCTACGTCGATGCTCTACAAGTTATCAAAATTGCGCTGAATGATAAGCAGAACGATGTTAGACTGCAGCGACGTAAAGCGGAAATCGAGAACCAGATAAGAATGGAGCCCAATGCCCAACCCAAAATTGTAGCTATTTGATTACGAATGAAATGCATGCAGTTATTTTAGGAACTTTATCAATTTTAGCTTACCAAACCACAAGTGGGGGCCTATGAGTATGGCTGCCGTGGACAATTTTCGCAAGTTAGCAGGCTTCATTGTCTCTACAATAAGACGACCACACCGTTTCTACGTCTAGCACCACTCAAAATGGAGCAAGTGCAGCTGGATCCTTATATAGTGCTCTATCATGATGTTATATCGAATGATGAAATTAAGACCCTGCAGGAGATGGCCACTCCTGGACTTATACGCGCTACAGTCTATAATGCGGAACTGCAACGTAGCACAGCAGTTGCCACACGCACCTCCAAATATGCTTGGTTTCCAGATGGTTATAATACGGTGACCGAGCGCCTTAATCGTCGTATACACGATATGACGGGTTTTGATTTAAACGGTTCGGAGATGTTGCAGGTTATGAACTATGGCCTGGGTGGACATTATGTCAAGCACTTTGATTTTTTCAATGTTTCGCGGGTGAGTTAGATCAATTTTCTTTGGGATTCCTACAACTTTCAATATAATTTTATTTTTAGGATTTACCCTTAGTGAACACGAATGGCGATCGCTTAGCAACCGTGCTCTTCTATGTAGGTGACAAAATCGAAGTGTTTGGTAAAGATATCTCTATAAGTTTTCTTATCCGCAGATGTCCGATGTGGAACTTGGCGGCGCTACTGTGTTCCCTAATATACAAAAAGCTGTGCTGCCACAGCGTGGCTCTGTCGTCATGTGGTATAACCTGCTGAATGATGGTCGTGGCGATGCAAACACCTTGCATGCTGCTTGCCCCGTCATAGTCGGTTCCAAGTGGGGTAAGTTCTTGCAGTTTCCAAGAAATTACTTCTATGCTTAAGATTCCTTTTTTAACTTAGTTTGCAACAAATGGATACGCGAGAATCAGCAGATGTTTATAAAACCCTGTCCCAAGGCAGAGTCGCCAAACCTCGCGTGAAGCTACCAACTCAATCTAACAGCTCATTTACGATGTTAGACGTATTTATTGATAGTTTATTATGCAAAATGAAAGTATTATACAATTCTCGATAAAAGCAATTATGTATTTCGACTATTTATTTTTGTAACCACGGCAAGAGTTATGGTATTAAATATAATTTATAAACACAAGAAAATTGTAATCTTTTTTTGTTTTCTTTTTGTTAATTTTTAAATATTATCTTAAAACATAAAACACAAGTTTCTAAATACATTAAACGAATAGCAACTAAATCAAAAGAATTCTTTCGGTTTGTATTAAAAATTTAGCAACAAATTTTCGTATTCGTTTTGAAAACGAATTTTTTATGTAAATTGAAATCGAATGCTTACTTGATATATATATTATTCTTGTATTGTATCTAAACTCTGTTTCATATCGTACGTATATTAAATTTTAAGTTTGTGCAAGCCGAACCGCCAAGCAGAAAAAGTCGGAAAGAAGTTGATAGATAAATGTCCGTCTTTTTGGATACCTCGTCAGTGCCAAGGAGAGCGGCAGCTTTGGTGAAGCCACTTCGACATATTGAGCTTAAGGGCTCACCAAAGTGCGATTACTGCCGACATCTCCCGACTAATATTCCACCAACTTCAAAAACGTCTTGCCTGAAAAACAGTTGGCAGCCCCAAGATTAGGATCGCCTGCGGAACAGCCGTTCGCTTCAATTAAAATATTAACGCCTAGATCTTAGAAATAATTAGAGCGAGAACAACCAACAGAAAAAAAACTTGAAGTTATCTGGAGGGATGCAAATTTATTTTAATTTTTGGCATGGGATATATATGATAAAGTTTTTATGCACTTCCTTTAAAAAATCGAAATGTTTTGGATACATAATTCGATTGATTGCAACAAAATTTTCACCAAATTCTGCATCCAATATTATTTTGATATTATCAAGTAAGTTTGCTTAAAACCTACAGCTTACAGAGGGCAAGTCGGTAAACAATAGTTATTTTACACAAAATTGTATTGCGATTATTTCTCAAGGTATCCTTACTGCTTACCTAATTCGATTTTCAATCACTGAGTGGTATTCTATTTAGTTGGAACTTATAACTTCTCCCTGCCGAATCGTACAAAAAATTTTGGTTCTTCTCGAACTTTATATGTCATGAATATACCCCACTGAAAAGGTTTCTAATAAAGTTTATATATAACTCAATCAACATACAGCGAAAACATTTAAATGATTTCAATTAATAACTAAAATCCATCTGCCTAGAAGCTACTAAGTTTCGGAAATTTTCGAACTATTCGTTAGTAAGTAAAAAGAGCTAGATCTGCTTAAATTTGCCAGCATGGGATATACCTTATGCCAAACTCAATAGGGTTCATGATATGCCTCATGGATCTGAAGGCATATCTATCACAGTTCAACATTAACTGTATAGAAGATCTGCATCTTGAAGATAAAAAATTGCACTCTAAACCAACATAATATCATTCCAACAAATCGAAAAAGTTAGCACTGGCACACCCTACTTTCAATATAGTCATAAACAAGTCTAATTACCCGTTATTACTTATCAGTTTGATAAAGCTACTCAATATCAACACGATACCCATAATTCCCAGAACTGTCTTAATATCAATACAAAACTGATTATTTCAAGCTCTACGCAATTGTAGTTTAATTTATTAAAACCTTAATCTCTCTCGACAAGCACTCAATTACAAACGCTTGATACTTGTTCGCCAACAGCTCCATTACGTGTACATCAACGCCGGAGCTATCAAAGATTGCGCAAACAACCAAACACGTATGCAAAATCATAGACAAACAAATTTCCGGCATAATCACTTTACACACTTAACAAAAAAACCCCACGAAATCCTTAACAGGATAACCATGCTCTCTAACCAACGAGAAACTCCATTGAGCCAACTTAAATGCTTTTTAAAATGCCAACACGAAAAAAATAAAGTGCTGAGTGCTTGATAGTCGCTCGTTTGCCGCACAGTTTTAGGCTAGGTAAACCCAAGCCGTCACCGCAGCCAAGCAGCCACCCAGTCCAAGTGAACCAAGTGTGTCCGTATAGCAGAGCACATTTTAGCATACGGCTAGGCGCCCACACAGGCGTCTGGAGTCTGACACCGCGTACGTGATATGCAACTTAATGTTTCAATTAGAGGTGAAGTGGCACACAACCCGGTGGATAGTAGTACTTTCGTCTACTGATGAGCTACGCCGCCTGCTCGTAGGTTGAGCTAAGCTTATCACTGGCTCCCCGCCCATAACTCCATGTGCATGTCAAGGTCTCTATCATGAGTTTGCTATCTTGCTTTGCAGTCTCTGCACTTATCTGCTTTTAAAAACTTTTAATAATGAACTGGCGCTTGCCACCATGAAACGTGTCTATGTCAATGACTAAACCACGCACCATGGGTCCCCGTCCGTGCACCCATCGCAACCCAACCAAGTAGTTGCTGCTACCAAGCATAAAAGCTGAATTGGCACTTTTGTTAATTTGTTTACCATTCACTCGTCGCACCTTTTATGCTCTTGACTTTAATCAACATTTCGACAAGTGTGTGACGTCACACAGCCAAACTGCAGAGAGTGTGTGAGAGAGCGTATGCGCTCTATTGAAGCGCAAATAATGCTTAAATTTAATTGAATTTCTCAACTGAAAACTCAAATAAAACTTCAAATTGACCACAAATGAAATTTTACAAGAAAAACTTTTGCCTGCCAGAGAGACTCATAGTTATATGTACTCCAGCGAGTATGTAGTACATATGGAATCAAGTCCAAAGATTTCGTTTTAAAGTTGTTCAAAGAGCGCTTGCGGCTTTGGAACGCCTTTGAGTTTTGGCGTTCAAATGACCAACTGTTTCAGTTGACCAAGCACTGGCCCAACACCTTTTAATAAAATCATTTTTGTAGATTACATTGAAGACGAAGACGACGTAGATTTCGGTTTTCAGGCCAATAAATAAAAAATTGCCAACATATGCGAAAATTCGAGAGTGAATGAAATATGTCAATTGGGTAAAAGTTATAAAACATGACGACCAACAAATACGCTGTAAAGTCGTAAAGCTGTTTTTGACATAAAATGTAACCTTACCAAACATTTCTGTAGTCCATGATAACGATCTCTTGGAGACTTGCTTCAAGTTTCGTAATTATTGCAAAGAATATATAATTTCAGCTGTCTTTTTTTAAACGATGACGATAAAACTTCTTTATCTATATAGTAGTAGATAAAAATATAAAAACCTTCAAAGCTTTAGATTAAAATTTTTGGATTTGGTTATATTTTTTGTTCGAATTTATTGTCTTGAGTTGACGCTCTAAAAATCATCTCAATATCGTCAAGTCTTAGCGATAGATTTTCATGAAATCAATATTGTATTCAATATTTCAATCAATGTCGTATGAAGTATATCCCATAAGTAGAAAAATGTTTATTGAATTAAAAAAAAAATGGTTTTTAAATAAAAAAATATTTAATCAAAAAATTTTTTACAATTGCAGCAAATCGATTTATTCGCTTATTAAGGATACTTTTGATTTTCAAACGATTTTTTATATTTTTGATTACAAAAGTTATATTTCAATATTTTGCCGTAGAGTCGATCGTTGGGCAAATATTCAACCAATAGGGACCAAAGATTTATTAAGTAGCATGAGTTTTTAATAGATTTCAGATGTTTGAGGCTGTTTCTTAACTTTTTTCCGAGGTGTTGTTATGCCTGAAAAACAGAATTTTTTGATGTAGTTTTTAGGTAAATTTTATTTTTTTTTTTTCCTTTTTCTAATAATAATTGTGATTTGACAAATTCAAGTTTTTCGGAAATTTTTTTTTGCAGAATTCCCAGTATTTTTTTTAGAATCATTTCTACGAAAATCCATATGCAAAAACGTATGCAGATCTCAACGATTAATATAATAATATAATCCTAATACTCCACTGCCTGACAACATATTTTCCCATGCAAAGTCAATGGACCCCTGTAGTGCATAGCCGTTGAGTAAACCATTCATAAAATTTACCTCAAAACGTATTTCATTTTGATTGTCTGCTATTCTTTTGCCCTTTCCCAGACCCCAATAGCCCCCTGCTGGGAACCACATCACCACATAGATGATTACATATGCGCAGACCAATAATTTTTGCACAGTTCACAAAAAAAAAAAACCTAACAAGGTTAAGAAACGTCGTAAGGCAACATTTATTGTATAAATCTAGTAAAATGTTTTATGCACACAGTTCGGCAGAGAGGGGGAGCACAAAAAAAAGGGTTGCACGGTTCTAAGGAAAGACTGGAAGCATTGGTTTACGTTTGCAACAGACACATCCACATCCACGGGTGCACATTTTGTGGTCAATGAAGGAAATATGATTTGGATTTCGTTACTTTGATTACACACATTACATGCGAAAAATGAAAAAGTAGCAAGGCAGATGTTCCTTTTGGAACTCAGAAGCTGGCGGCATGGGCATCTATAAAAGATGGGGTCAAGTCTATCTGGTGGATCTGTCGAGGGGGTTAAGCGCGTAACGTGTGTTAAATTTCAACTTGCAGGACTGCACACTGAAGGCGTTTTACCGGAGACGAGTCTGAGTTGGGTAGTCCGGCTAGTCGTAAAGTATTTGATGCGCCTTGTCTATAAGGTCGCCGTTTGCTCTCTCGACGCACAGGAAATTGAGTTTTTCATATAAAAGTCGAAGGCTGAGTGTGTGAGTGTGAGTGTGTGTGAGTTATGCCAATGTAAATAATAGCCGACAAAGAGCACAAAAATTTATGTACCCAACGAAGCGCAAATTTGCTTGCCCTCTTCTGCTCTCATCCTAGAGATGCTTCTTTTGCTCAGGGTCAGTTCGTATTTCAGAATTTTCTTTACCTTTTATGATTTTTTTTATTTCCTTTTTTGGTCTGGTTTGACTATTGCACAATTGCTGAAGAAAATCGATAAATGAAAATTTGTGAACATTTGCTAGTGAGATGATTTGACATGAAACTATATGGAAGGCAAGAAAATTGCTAGCAAATGTAAAACTTAAAAAACTAGTTTAGTTTATAGAAAGGCGTAAAATTCCTAAAACATTTTTATTTTCAAAATAGTGTTTGAAATAAGGTTCGAGCTGCAGACCGCCAAGAAGTTACGAGTCGCCTTATTGGTATCTGAAAATAATTAAAATAGACTACTTCGAATCAGACATAAGAATGTATTAGGTTAAACCTTAAGATAACAAAGTTTTTGAAATTTTACTAACAAAAAGATAATCTGCAAATTGACTAACTTCAGATTAGGCAATATAAAGAAAGTAATTAAAAAGACAACTTTGGCTCAGACATAAGCATGGGTCAAAGTAAGTTTTATGAAAGAATAGTAAGAAAACCATTTTTTGCAATTTTACCTTCATTACAACCTGTATGATGAGAATAGGGATCCACAGCCTGCAGCCGCATCCAAATGGTAGTATCTTCATCATTAGGAAATAAATGACTGTGCTACACTTTGGCTATAGTCTTCACAAAACCTGTCAATCAAACCAATAATGTTTTTTTTGCATAAAGATTAAAAATACAGTTACGAATATATTTATACGCCTTGACTATCGCTTAACATTGCTACAAAGGCGGAGTTTGATGATATTTTGGAGTATGATGATATTTCCATTAATAGCTGTACGACGAGAACAGGGATCCACAACATTGCTACAAAGGCAGAGTTTGATGATATCTTGGAGTATGATGATATCTCT
The DNA here is from genome assembly GCA_035046065.1 of Chymomyza procnemis. Lineage (NCBI taxonomy): Eukaryota > Metazoa > Arthropoda > Insecta > Diptera > Drosophilidae > Chymomyza > Chymomyza procnemis. The sequence goes on from JAWNOJ010000026.1 coordinate 7,059,296, forward strand.
ATTAATACCTGTATGTTGAGAACAAGGATCCACAGTCTGCAACCGCATCCGAATGGCTGTGTTTTTAGTTAATAGAGATTTTTCTAAGAAAATAGCGTTTGCTAGCTATGCGATATAGTCCACCGATTTTTGCTAGTTGTGGTAGTCCTCCTGTGAGCTACTCTACACACTTATGTGGAAAGTACAGACTGGAACTTAGCTGTACCTCAGCTAAAGATCTTGGTGAGTTTGTTTTTATATTTTTATAATAAGTGACTCGACTACGAATTTACTTTTTTTGTACATAAGTACATATAAGGAGTAGTAGGCCTGGTTATATTAAACCTTAAGATAGAAATTATTTTTTAAACTATCCCTTCATGTACCCACTTTTTAAAACTATTTAACTATAGTCATCTCTTTCAGATCTTCGCATACCTTAATATCAAAAACCCTACAAAAAATAATTTAAACTTCAAACACTTTGGTTAATCTGGCCCTACTTCTCACTACTTAATTTCAGTTTTAGATGAGGCATATTTATTTAAATCAGCCATATTGGGGCATCAGCAATTGACAGAAAGTCAGAATAAGCCTGGTTTGGTGTGCAACTAAGAAGTATTTCTTTCCACGAGTCTGGAATTAAGTAGGCATAGGACGCACGTAGACGGAGCATGTGACTTTGCAGGTCAAAGTATGGGGTAACCAATTATACTACAGCACTACAGACAGCTTAGCCAAAATAATGCCAACACGAAGAGTAGTTATCACTTCTTGTGTGTTTATGGTTATCATCAATAGCGACAAATACATTAAAACGTATGTGCTCATCGCAATGGATTTCTGCACGGGCATAAACTTCTAAACCTCATCATGATGCGTTACACTCAAGAAGAAATCAATGATGGGCAGCGAGTAGAGACAGATTGTCTCAAGCGACTTAATATAATACTGCCTTCGAGCACTAAGCTGCAGAGCTGCTGACTAGAACCTCTACCGCCTCGTCCTTACCGCCACAACCGCGAGCAAAAACCACACGAATGCCAAAACCATCCTGAAGCCTCTACGGGCTGGAGCTGCGTCCGTCATACTGTGAATATAGTTCTGATAGATTCGAAAGAAAATGAAAAACTGCAAATTTAGCGAAAATCATACCAATATAGTCTACTAATTTTGATAAAAGTAACTTAAATACTTTTTTTAATCGAATTTGGTTAGGATAACTTGAAAAACAAACGATATATAACCAACTCAGTTGCAAATTAGATATATTTGGGAGGAACTACATAATATATCTAACCAGTAAAATTTACATATGTAGCAATTGAAAATGTAATGTTTGGTGCCAAATTAAGCTTAAAAAAGCTATAATATACATCAGCGATATCATATCATTGCAACCTCTCCTTTTTTTGCTGACAAGCTGGGTTTTCTCAGTGCTTTGGCAATAAAGTGTTGTTCCGTAATTCTCCTTCTTTATGAAGTGGAACCAATAATTGCAGATCTAGTTGCATTTAAGTTCAGGTAATTTTAACGTACCGCTCTGATTATGAAAATTTAAATTTAACTTGCAGTTACAAACTAATTTTTATTTATGTATAAATTCACTTGTGAGCCTTTCTTCAGTTAAAGATAAGTTCATATATAAAATATATTTAAATGTTGTACCATGTAAAATTTCATCAAGCCTTCGAAATCAATTTTGTATCAAAATTGTTTTCGAATTTCCTACAAACGCTGTTTGCCCTGCAATTGTTACAAGTGTGCTCGTATCGGATGGTATCAAGATTTTAGATAGATTTCTAGAAGCACTTGGAATTCAAACTGTTTGTGCTACTTTTCTAACTTTTTCGTATTTTGCATTTTAAAATCAACAAAATTAATATTAATTTGAAGCAGCTTTACAATTTTCAATTCATGTATCATAGGATTTCAGGTTTTTTCCGTTCAGCTGCAAATACATTTGAACTCTCCCAAGGCTGTCAGTCAGTCAGTCAGTCAGTCAATCAACATCGACAACAAAGTCGCTATTGTGGCGGCCTTTCAACAAGTCTGTACGATTTACCTTGTAACAAAATAACTAAATGATGCATGAGAGATTCTATTTATAAAGCTTGCATAGAACTAGACGGCGGGACGACATGAGTCAATCAACACCTTTGGCATAGCGAAACGAAAATACTTAAGTAGAAAGCATCGATTATTGGCTCACATCGATAGCCAGCTGTTGACGGATTCGACCTAGGCATTACCACAAAGCAGGTGCGTAGTGGGTACAAAAGTAAATGCCAAATATTCCGTGCGAATTAAACAAGTGAATTGGCAGAGAGTGTGAGTGAATTGAAATCACCTAGTACCGTTTGATAAGCAGCCAACATGAATTGATTAAATGTCATGCGACTGCGCTTACAATCAATTACAGAATGACAAATTTGACATATGAGTGAGTGAGTGTGTGTCTGTGTGTGCGTCTGTGTGTGCGCCTGTGTGTGTATCTGTGTGTGTGGATGCCCTGGCCGGAATGCTGCATGCATGAAATGTGCATAATCTGGACAGTACGTCAGTTAGTGCGTTAGTCTGTTCCAGCTAAAATCAATGCCAAACTTGATTTACGTACGCCCAGCCCAACAATTGCAATTCTATTCTAACGAAGCGGAAAGCAAGTTACCATCCAACCATGGAGCCATTGGGAATGGAGCTTGGGCATGTTCACATAAAGTGCCTGTAACTTTGATTCGCAGAGTTGTCGTCCTCCATATCGAAATGATGAAATTGCTGTGCAACAAGCAACATCGACAAATGCAGCTAAACGAATTATGTCTAATGGCATTTCAGGTTGAAATGCGATTAAAATGCAATTTCGAATGCAAAACATTTTAGCCTCCGCTGAGGTGGGCATATATTACAGATCTACATCTACATACAATATATATATATTGTATATCCATAGAGTATGCCCACACATTTTACATATATAATTGGGCAATCATATAATCACATAGTCCATTCTATGTATACAAAACGTTGGCTAACTTTTGTTAAGCACTTTAAAGATATCGTCGAGACGTCTGCTTCATTTGGCACAGAGCCAGGGAAATTGTGGCAACTTTTGCAAAGTCTTTAGTTAATGGACAAAAGGCGCGAAAGAAGCTATAAGCAGCAAGGGCTTTATATGTATTTTTTATATGAGGCAAGAAATAGGGTGTTCTTTCTCGAGGAGTTATGAAAATGTAGTGAGAAACTTTGTAGATAGTTTTTGAGTTGGTGGATTTGGAATATATATTTTTAATGGATTTTTTTTTCCATTACTTTGTCTATCCTATCTCATCTTGATTCCCCAAATCGAGCTTCTTTGACCCATCATGACCTATCTTAGTCAACGCTGTTCTTTGGCTTCTATTTGAAATAAATGTTTAAATTTATATGCTACTTTCTGTTTTCATCTTTTACATTGTAAATGCAAGTTCCTGGCTAGCACCAGATGTGAGACGGTGCACATCTATAAAAAATTCACCCATCAGGCTAGGAATACGGATTAGTTTTATTTTATATTTTCCTCGTTTACATTTATTATTTCATAATTTTTAGAATGTTTAACTTGTCTAATCTGAAGGTCAACTGAACTTAGTTGTACCCTTACATATTAATAAATAATAATAAATAAATAATAGTAATAGAACTGAAGTAACTTTTACACTGATAGCATTTTTTTAAATAAGTTTCAAAAAATAAATGGCTTCTATGTTGCAGTTGTTGTTGTAGTCTTATTGCGTTGGCTTCTATTATGAATCCACAAGCCCTATCCAGAGGGCATAGCCTTAAAAAATAATTTCCGCATTCAAAGTTTTTGTGATTTTCGACAAGTTCAGAACTCTTGTAGTTGGCGTTTTAGAGCAGCCACTGTGATTTGGCATAAACTGAAATGAACTAAATTTACACTGAAAGAAAAAATTAAAATTAAAAATTTGTTACTTTTGTGCTGTGTGCATATGGCAGAAATTGTTGATTTCTTGCAAAAAATGTTTAAATTAAACAAAATCTGTTGCAAGGGCATGAACGTTCCATTACGATAATCAAGTACAAACCAGTTCGGAAGGATAAGAAGCCAGCGAGCGATTGCGCACTGTCTGGTACTTGGATGTAAATTCAAAGATTAGAAAACTTGTATACCGTTGGCGGTGATATGTTAACTAAGTTGCGGAATAACGAATACGGAACAGTTATAGTTTCCATACCAACCAAGTCATCTGTGCGTACGTACAAGAAATTTTAGTTTGTCTGGCAACCACGACACAACATGGCAACATTGGCAGTACATATGTTTGAGATCATTCTTCAGAAGTCTTCATAAGTTGCTTAGTCGTATCAAAATTTGTATGTATGGAAACCGTAATAAATAAACAATTTTTGCTGTCTTATTATCTACGATGTGAAAGAGACTTTTGAATTTTGGGTATAAAAAGTAAACTCCGAAGATGTACAATCTTAATCCAATTACAGACTTAAAGATTTTTTGCTAAAAAAAATAATTTTTCGACTTATCAGTACTTTTATATAAAAGACAGACTCCATCTTTATCCATCAGTCCGTCCGTATTTGAGAGCATCTAGATTACAGAGAGCATAAGACTTAGAAACATCACAGAAGATGAAGCTGAATAGTACTAATATCCTTCCGCGTTCCCTCGCCAGTGGAACTTTGGTCAGCTATGTGTGATGTCTACTCTGGAATGTCAAAAATAATGAATCGGCAAAGCATAATGGTAGTTTTAGTGAATCATGTATAAATTTGACCTATTTTTGCCGATAAATTGCTTTATTATTCAAATAATTAATCATCGTCCCAGATACTTTTTGCAATTTGCTTCATATGAAATTTTTATCCTCAAGTTAGGTTTATATTGGCCGATCTTTTGGCTATATCCATCGTCGGCAGAAATATAATTCTTTAAAAATAAGGTTATAGAATGTTCCACTGCTAATAACGAAATATCATAAAATATTGAAAATAATCGATCTATCAATGTACACAACTTTCAATTTAGTTAAATTCCTTTTAAAGATCATCATGCTTATGGCGAAATAAAAGTACTTTTTGCTAATGATTACAGAATGTTTATTTTGTAAAGATTGTTTTACAAGAAACCAGTAAATGGAAACTCCATTATCAGTTAGGAATAACTATAAATAACGCTCAAATTGCACCCATACCCCTAAAATCGCATACTCAGGAGAAGCATTAACTTTAATCAAAGAAGAGGTAAGCCAATATTTGGGAGAAACAATAAGAATCTAGTGGGCTTCAACACATAACTATAGCTGAGAGCTCAAATTTCACTCTATTTATATGAAACGTTCAATTATTTATATTAATTTGTTAAATTTTCAATATTTTTAATACTACGTGTGTAATTTGGGACCCCTTACTGTTTTTTATTACGTGTAACATATCAACTTTTTACGTAATATGTAAAAAATATATTCCCCGCTTGTTTTGTAGGGTTACTAGCTGTGCGTGCTTTGTAATACATTGTAGTAGACGGCTTTATCAAAAAATTACGTAAAAACCTATTTTATTATAGAAAACTGTTCAGCATATATAAGTAAGCCCTCTCGATACAGCTGTCATTCAATTAACAATTGTACTTTGCTTGAGTTAAAAAGAATTCTACAATGAAATTCGTACTTATCCTGCTTTTAGCCATCGGCTGGGTACAAGCTTATCCATATTGTCCAGCCTACGATATTTGTCCTGAAACCGAAGATGTTGTCTGGGCCTTAGGTCCCATATGTGAAGTGTTTCGCAATAAGTGTTATTTCGATATGGAGAATCGACAACGTAAACCACGTAAGACCTTATAATTTTTTATACTAACGCATTTAGTTTTATAAATATTTTATTAAATTCCCAAAGCTTTGGTGCAAGTAACCAAGGAAGAGTGCCAAGAAAAGTGTCCCGATGTTTGTACTCAAGAATTTAAACCAGTTACGGGAAAATATTTAGATAATGTTAGAACTTTTGGCAATTCCTGCTTGATGGCGGTGCACATATGCAAGACCGGCGAAAGTAAGAATTGTAGTAACACGAAGTTTAAGTTTTATTAATAATTATTAAACATTTATTTTTACAGCTTACTTACCCGTTGATTAAGGCAATCAACAATTATTGGTGTATTTCGAATCAACAAGAAACAGAAATGCTTGCACTCTTTATCATTGCTTTAGTTCTAGATCTCTTGTTTTGAAATGAAATACAAATTTTATAATTAAAATCAATTTATTTTATTTACTCTGAATTTTCGAAAAATTGTGTCATTATTTGTATCACACCCAAGCGGGTTGCTCAGAAATCTGTCTATATATTGTTTATTATCGTCAAACAAAGTGCATGAAATATTGTATAAATGATAATAAAATAAATGAAAATTATGATGCAATGGAATTACCAACAAAAATGTGGAAACACTGTTTACTTATTTACTTATTTTACGACTTAGTTACCTTTAAGATATTTTCAATAAAGCTTTATCAATAGCAATATTACCAAGTTGTTTTTACCCTATATAAGCTTCGTCGGAAACGCTAATCATTACCTGGAAATTTAATTTTAAATCTCATTACAATGCAATTACTATATAGCTCTTCTTAGGCATCGCAGCGCTTCGAGCAGACAGCTATTGTGCCTTTTCCGATTATTATACGGAAATCGAGGATGTTATCTGGGCAGTAGATGTCGTTTGGCAAGTGTTTCGCAATAAGTGCTACTTCGATAAGGAAACCAATCGAAGATAATGAGTTGGTAAATGCGATTTAAGCAACCAGTGTTGTCTCAGTTAGCCAATATTTTGCAGCTTTGACTGCAGTTTCAAAAGAAGAGTACCAGAAGTTGTGAACACGAACTTGTCTAGAGGAATTTTATTCTGTTTAGGCAAAGTACTTTGGTTAGTATAAATCTTTTCGTAGTCGCTGCGGTTCGAGGTTTTATACATGACAAACTGGAATGAGTAAGTCAAAATTCAAATTATAGATAATACGGTTTATAAATTATTGTAGCATTCTACAGCTTACTTACCAGTATTTGGAATAATTGATTTATAAGCGAATTATATTCGAATTCTCTTGAATATCTTACTATATATTTTTTTACAAGCCAAAGGTGCTTTTGTGATTTGGGCTATAATCTCTTAAAACAAAACTATGGCCCGTCCTCGAAATGTCGAATTTAAGATTCATCTCATTCGGAAGCAACCTGAAACTTATTCATAATTTTGCTGTCATTATGATTATTAATTATTGATCCATCAATATTGACTTAAAAATTGAGTTACTTTTATGATAAAAGTATTATTTTTTTTGGAGAGTTCTAATCGATCAAAAAAATATTGACCTCGATGTAGGAGTTAGGTACAATTTTGTGTGTTGCCGTGCAAATTGTAAGTCTTTGAGTTTATACTTCTTACATGATCTAAGTTTAAGCCCGTGTAAGCCTTTTGTGATGCATTAAAATCACTTACTAAAGCACCAGCATCTTTTGCTTTTTTTCATTTTGAAGATATGAAGATATTCTAAAATTTTTTCCTCAAGCAACCCATGACTAAGCTTTCACTTTAGAAGATTTTAACAGAGTCAGCCGTCTACGCTTTGTGCAGCTTTTCCTTGGGACGTTCATCAGAACAAGACCATTGAAATCGTGATCTACGTCTGATACTGCGTTGGGGTTCAGAATATATTGATCAAGAAGCTCATAAAGATATCATTACAATAAATATCGTAAAACATTTCCAAATAGTCATACGACTTAATGACGCCATTTATTTATGTAAAGAATAAAGAAGAAACAAACGGAGCTTACAGTGTTTTTCCCAATAAAGGTGAAGTAACACTGCCAACTTAAGCCCCGCACAGTATCATAGTGACACTTTCAGACGCACGTGCTTTTAGAGTATTTCAAACAAAGGTTTATCAATTAGGTTCGCAACAATACCAAGTTTTTTAACCTATATAAGTGCCTTGGAAACAACTGTCATTCAGTTATAAATATAAATTCGTTCCAGTTTATAGCGATTCTCGCAAGAATTATTCAAATGCAATTATTTATAGTAATACTTCTGGCTATTGGCATGGTTCAGGCAAACACCTGTTCTTGCTCCGATTATTGTACGGAAATCGAAGACGTAGTCTGGGCTATGGGCACGCTATGTAATGTGTTTCGTAACAAGTGCTTTTTCGATAGAGCGAATCGTCTAAGAAATCCACGTAAGTTTTAATATTTTTTGTAAGCCAGCTAGTGTGGCTTTATAGTCGTATATTCCGATAGCATTGACTGCAGTGACAAAAGAAGAGTGTCAGCAAAAGTGCCCACGTGCTTGTACCAAAGAATTCAATCCGATTAGAGCAAGATACTTTGGTAAGACCAAAATTTTTGCAAACCCTTGCATGAAGCGGGTGTATGAATGCGAGACTGGCGAGAGTAAGTCGCAACTTGTACTAGTATAAATATTTCAAGAAATGAATTATTTTTAAACTTTTTACAGCTTATTTGCCAGTATGAAACTCTGGAAATTAATTTTGAATGGATTGTTTTTAAATGAATTCCATATAAGAATCAATTTACAGAAGAAAGATTGCAGTCTATCTAAAGTTGAATAATTTGTTAAGGAAGAAACCATATGATAAATAAAATATAAATTTATAAAAATCAAAAAATAAAATTTTTCTTTAACTTTTTTCGCCAACTTCCCATCCCTGTATCTGAACTTTTCAACCCTACATTTTGGGCATTGAAACAGGCAAAAGCAAACACATTGTTATAGACTCGAATATTTTCCCAATAGTGTTTATTTCTTCATGTTCATACAATATTTTTTTTTAATAACTCTGGATATTTATTTTGAGGTGGCAGTACAATTTTTTCTTATTGACAACGCGACAATTTATTTTTGAAAGTAAGAGCGTTATAATAATGACACTCGTTCTTCATACCCCATATCCAAAAGTTCTACTTTTTTCCTGCTTCTTACAAGCCTAACATTAACTTCTGCTTTTTGGATTATACATTTTTGTACGCAGCCAACGCACGCCTACTCTATTTATCAATTTGCACTCCCTTTAAATGTCTGACTCTATAATTTTTTTCGTTTTTCAAAAGTTTATTTTTGTCGAAAATTTCCACACGAGCATTTTCGTTTAACTTTTCCATTGTCTCAATTGAGTTTTTTCTCTCGATTTTTAAGATCTCGTAGTCTTACCTGTTCGCTAATTCGAACTATCCGTCTTCTTCAGAAATATTCAACTTTTTATTACCCATTATATTTCAAGTATATCTTATATATAAAATGTGGCCAACTTTAAAAACTTTTTTGTGTTTAAAATGATTGTAAAGTTCAAGTTAGATTTTATTTTGCAATGATATAGTAACTAGAGAAGAAATGCCTTTATTAAGTATAAATATAAAACGTCGCCCTTCGGATTAGGTTATATATAAACTCTAGATCCCTGGTCTCTTCGAACGGCTAATAATAAAGATATCCCCGCCTTTGAGCGATGAGCATTAATAGAGATATCTACGACTTTGGAGTGAAAACCATCTCTGCTTTTGCAGCCATAACAATAGTCAAGGGGAATACATTTTTAATTCAATTTAATTTTTATTCTTATCATTTTATTTAAGAGAATAACAATTTCCATTTGCTTAGTATAGTAAACGTAAGTAACAACCACTTGACTTCAGCTGCACCCAAAAAAATCACCCTTTATAATCGTCTGTTTATGCACTCGAAGTGTGTCTGTGTCTGTGTGCAATCAATGTTGTGGTCATGTTTTCCGTCTACACTCTGTCTGGCTGACCGAAAATGTCTGGCAACTCGCCTATCTTGCTCTCTATATAAAATTTCACTTAGTTTTTTGGTACGACGATGTTACCTGTTTTGCTCTGTTCAACATTTTGTTTGGTAGCATTTTTGGCTGCGAAAGATTTGCTTTAAATGTTTTAGAAAATTCTAAATTACGCAAAGCCGCAAACTGAAAATTTATGACAATGTTGGACAATTAAAAATCCATTGCTTGAGCTGCTCACTAAGGCAACAACGAAGGGCAGCGACTAAGGGATATCGAGTGCAGTGTGGAGAGCTGAAAACAAACACAAAAATACAAAAAAACCGGCCGCTCGAATTTTGTTGTTTGCCAAGAAATTTGGCGTGTCAGTCTCTGGCAGTTTTTGGTATACCTTTTGGCACCTCAGTGTCTCAGTCTTGGAGCAGAACTACAACAACGAAGCATAATTTATGCGTTCGCCTGCCAGTGGCTGTTGGTTGCACTCTGCACAGTGGCTGGCTGGCAGGCAGGAAGTGCGCAGGGTATGTTGGCCACATTGCTAGACAAGTTAACATGACAGCGGCTATGTTGTCTGCGGAATTTCACGTGGAAAAAGTGCAGCAAACGTGGCTAGAAATTATTTTAATTAAAAGCGGCAAAAAACAAACCTAAAGTAAAAATCTGCCACAAAAGACGACAATGGAGTAAAGACATTGGTTGGATACGTTGACAAAAACGCCAAAAAAGATACCTAGTCCAAGAGCTGCAGATACGGACAAAACCTTAGCAGATATTTAGCCGAGTGTTTTCGTTGTGTTTTGCACGATTTACGCGCTGCATTTGTCATGATCTGTTGATTTTGATATACGGCCAAGTGATTAATTTACCGCGCACTTTAAGCACTCGCTGCCTTGATTTATTTTGGTCGATTTGCACTTTGTTAGCAGTGCCCCCAAAAACAAAGACATCCAAAATGTACTTAATGAAGAGTAGAGCATTTTCAGTTCTTTGGTTGAATTTATGCCGCTTTAATGGTTCCCGGCATGCATTAAGTACTCCAAGTGATCGTAGACTGTTGTTGTTCGTCTAGGCACCACTTGGCTGTGTTTGGATTTTTACGGCAAATTCGTGTTTGTAGTTTTTCCCAATTTGTATAATGCCTACGTTGGGCATTAAATAAATATGTCATAATTATCTTCAATGAATTAGTTATTAATAAAAGTAAAAAAGTAAAAGAAAGCGATTGCTCACATAATGGAGTCCTGGCAGTTTAATCTAATTCGTTAAAAACCCATTTAGGCTTCCAAGTTCACCCATATGTATTTTTCGTGTGGTTTCAAAACGAATTACGTTCTCTGCTTTTTTTTTCCTATTCGACTGACTCAAAAAACCGCTTCGTGGAACGCGTTTCAGCATCCGAGATTATATAATGGAAAAATTGTAGTTGATACAATCACTGATTTATTCGAGACGGCGTCACTTTTACAAATGTCAAGCTGACAATGTCAAAGATTTATACTTTAACAATTCCATGGTACTCTTCTCATAGTTAGCGCATCAGATCGCTTATGAACTTGGTACGACGGATTTAATTGCTCTTCAAATGCAGACCCTTAGCTTTCTTCTTGCAGCTGTGCTTGAGTTGGATACCTTCAACAATTTCATGGTACTCAAAGTGAGCGTGACCAACAGCCTCTTGTAACAGATCTCATGACGTATTTGACGTTTCTGACTTTGGCCATTGGCCATCCTGACGCACTGTCATTGTTGCTCAACTGCAGGCAAAAGTTAGAAAGAAAGCAATGATTGTCTTAATCAAAGGACTAACTCCCAAATATACAAAAATATAAAGCTTAAAATTCTTTTCGCAGTCTGACAAAATTATGTCGCTTTAATAGTCTGCTGTGCCCACAACAAAAAGTAAACTCCCCCAACTGCACACATGTACTCACCCGTAATTGTATTGATTTCCTCTTCATTTTTTTTATGGGTGCATCACCTGTTGTCGCTCACCGCACCCTCTAAGGACAAGCCAAATCATTTACATATCATTTGAGCATTGCGCTGGTAGTAGGTAAAATGCAGGAAATCAAATCAAGGCAACGATACGAACAGCTGCGGCCCAGACACCTTGCAAAAGTATCTAGCCGGCTGTAACCGTTGTGCTGTGTATCTGTATCTGTTAGATTTAAATGTATCTGCACACAATTTGATTTTATGTTTGCACACGCAGCAACAATTTCATTGTTTGCAAAATAATTGCAAACATTCTAGCAGCTGATGCCATTTATAGACACGACGAGGGTAAGCCGGCTGTGGCGTAAAGTTAAAGACATTTACCATGTCAAGGTAAGTGTGCTTCGGTAGATGGCGCATACATACGCTAGATGGCGCTTTAGTTGGCGCTGTGCAAATTAGTCGAAAAAGTCAAACAATTAGCGCGGAAACAATGGCCGACCAATATTGGTTGATGGCGCTCTAAAAACGGATTATTGCACAAAAAGCGCATAAATTTACAATTGGCTCTAAGCGTTCTTTTTTTGTATTTTTGTTTTTTGTGTGACTTTCAACAACAGTCGGCCGGCACATATGGCTACAACAACAACAACAACAACAACAGTCACTTGGCCACACAACAATTCAGAACGCACTCAGTGTGCACATCTGTGTGTGTGTGTGTGTGTGTGTGTGGATGTGTGTGTATCCGCACATACCGGAAGTACAGTCCATTTAATGCACGAATTTCGCGCCATTTTCGTTGGTCAACTTTGTCAGATTTACCCGCCGCTCTCTGGCGCCCGCACACACCCACACACACAAACACACTTCTGCAGTGCTCCCTTAACTTGTGTGTGTATTTTGTCATATTTTTTGTTGGTCTAAAACTGACAACAGCGTAACCCAACAAAAAAAAAGGTATACCAAAATACCAAATGGTTTTGTTAAAAAACCAATGCTTGAACCACTTCCGCTTGGAAGACAAGCAACAACCATACCAACACTTTTCAAAAAATTGTATTTACGTTAGAAATGGACTCAGCCGACTTTTATATGACCATTTCCAAATTTAAAGTTATTGTTGGATTTATGAGCATATAGTTAAGCTTGCTGTGCACTCTGGGGCACTTAACTTCACTTAACTTGGTCATCATAAGCCGTTATCGCGCCACAGTCGCCCTCACTAGATCTCGCCAGGCGCGCCTACTGCTTTGGACACTCCAAAGATAGGTGCTCCTGCACTTGCTCTATCCCTCTGAGCTTTTATCGTTTTCTTTGGCTTCCCTCATCGGTTTTCGCAACGAAAAGCTTTTTCGCTGGAGCGTCTTCATCCATACGTACGCGCCGGCACCTGAACTACACAATACATGAAGCTACCGAGTAAGCAATTTCTTGTATTAAAACCTTGAAGCAGTAAAACTCTTATGAAAAATCCATAATCATAAAGAGTGAAACATAATATATGAAATAAATTTTACGTTTTGCATGACAATACTTGTATTTCCGGTTTACGATTCTGACAGCGAATTTAGCTTTAAAATAAAAAGCAAGTTTAATAGAACAAATAAAGCAAAATTTTGAACAGACATTGCGAATATAAAAAAATATTCTGTGCCACTAGACAATCCAGCTACTATCTAATAATCTTTAACAACTCCCAACCTTTTATTTTTCACACAAATCAGAACCAACCTTACATGCGCTCTAAGTGTTTCATTTAAAGTGCCCAAACACTTTAAGCTGCAGAGAGCCAGGACCCCTGAGCAACTCTTCCACTGGGCCATTACGTTACGGCCACCTTAACAATTAGCCGTAATTTGAATAATCAAAAGCCAACAAGAAGCAACTACAAGTTCAAACTGCGGCATAGGCAATAAAAACTTTGCCAAACCATCGAACCTGACAATAAATTTCATGCGCCACTGCAATGCACGAAACGAAAAACAAGCGCCTCTAATGAAAGTCAAGTCCTGGCGAGTGCTCAGGACCCACACTCCTTAGTTGGCCACGTTTTGTAAGAAACTTAATTGAAATTATTTTGGGCAGGCCCAAGGTGGCGCAGCATACCCGCTCCCAAACGCATAAGCTGCCGTGGTAAAAGTTTTACAACTACAAGTTGCGCAATCAAAGAGCATGTGGCCGGCGGTGAGTATCGTAGCCATAAACCAAAAAGTGGTTACTGCTTGAAGTTACCTTTAAAATTGCTTGACCTGGGAACTTGCAAGTAAATACCACTAAGCCTTAAGTGTTTTGGGAAAAGGGTTTTGGCACATTTTAAAGTTATTGCTGTAGTTGCCGGAGTGATATGAATTCACTGGTACATGAGACTGAGGATAAATACGCAGTAAAATGTACTTGACTACCAGTAGGGTAACTCAAGGTTAACTTCACATTAATTACTAAATCTTTGCATATATAGTATTTTGAAAATGGGTAAAGAATTCCTATAAAAAGACAAACGTTTCTTCACGTTTTTATTTTCCCTCAAGTTTCAATACTATTTTAAGAATTCACTCTACCACTATCGCTTTTATCGATTTCCTTAGCAAGCAGTTCAAGCAGTTTATACTTAAAAGAAAGCTATTTGAAATCCTATAGTTTTAAGAACAAATATCACTTATTTATACGCTGCACCTGGAACGTTTGAACCCTAAAAAGGAACCATCAAGATTAGCACAGTTCGAGGAAGAAATGGAGAAACTGCAGATAGCGATAGCTGGCATCCATCCACAAGGCAATAGACGGATCGGCAGACCCAAGGCGACCTGGATCCATCATCCAAGAACTGACCCAGGCGAACACAACATGGGATACAGCTAAAAACAGACGGCGCAAATTAGGGTTCGATGGATGGCTCTTGTAGAGGCCCTAAGTTCCCAAGCGGAATAATAAGGAAATAAAAAAAAAATACCCTGCACCATATGATACATAAGCTATATTAAGTCTGCACAATACGAAACTGCATGTGACAGTCAGAAGAAAACGTTGAAGATGTACCAAAGTTTTCTTATGCAAAATCGGCGTAACAATATAAGTTGATGCACCCATATCTGTTCCGTCTGTGCCAACGCCTATATCTCAAAGATTGTAGGAACAATTATTCGGCAAAATAAAATTGTTACGCAACAGAATGCAAGTTCTTTTACTTTTAATTTTGCACTTCTTTCTTAAAATACAATACGTTCGAATAAATAATTTACAAAACTACTTAATCAAACTTCTGCAATATTTATAGTTTTTAGAATTCTCAGATACTAAATAAAATTTGAACAAAAACGGCTATCTGTATTATATAGCTGACACAATGCAAATGAGCCAAACATTCGATTCTGGCACTTAGTTCTATGAAATATTGTTTGTTTTTAACTTATTTCATTGTTATTCGTATTTTCGTATTCGAAATTGCTGCGTCGAATTCGATCCAAATACGTTGACTATATTACTTACATCTCTCATACACTAAATCATACACAAAAACTTTAGTTTTTCACAAAATTTGTTATAAATAATATATTTTCTTATATATCATGACCAAATTCGCTATTCTAATTTGGTACAACCAAGACTGATTGCTTGATTGCATGAATTTGAAACACAATACATATTTTGTTGTTCCGAATGTAAATAAAACAATAAAACACACTTCCGATAAGAATTCAGATGAAATTGTATGTGTGAAAAGCAGTGCCTATGACTTTGTATCCCATTTTTCAGTATCTTATCATATGAAAGCGCAATTGGGTAGTTATATTATTAATAATCGGCTCACAAATTTACTTGTTTAACTCTAGGTAAAGTATAAATGATAAAACTTCAACTAAGAATATAACACAAAATTGGGTTTCATAGTGCGTGATTGTTCAAATTTTCTCGACTTGGCGAAACGAGATTCAGTTAGAGAAAGATATGTATTGAATTGACTTTACGTATTTGAGGAAATCGTAGGATATTATAGCTTACGCATAAGACGATTGTGCAATGCATAATTGGATCTACAAAATGGTAGATCACGAGAACGAAAATTTCGCTTTACTCTGGATAGAATGACAAAAGACACTTTGTTAAGGAGCGGGAGGTTAAGGTGGGTCAATAAAATAATATTATGTTCTACGATCATTTGGAGTCCTGAAGTCTACAAGAAGAAAAAAAAAAAGAATGGGTATTATAGAATTAGGGGAAATAACCTGAAGCTTTGGTGTGTAAAATCAGGACTGTAGAATATTCGCTCGTATAAAATTGACCTTTCTTGTTGCAAGTGATTTTGTACCTTTTTTGGGTATTTATTATCTTCTATCATCTAACATCATCTTGAAAAAAAACCTGTAAGTTCGCTAATGTGCTAAATGTTGTTTACAAAACATTATCTCATTGTTTGTCATCTCCTTACCACCAAAGAATATTTGTCACCAAAGAATATAGTGCATATCAACGTTTTAGAAGTTTGTTGCGAAGTTAGAAGTGTATCAATATTTATTTAATTTTTTTTTTCAAATTTTAAAACAAAAAATAGCCTTTAACCCCACTGTGCAGCATTGAAGTCAAAAATGAACTTCACTTGCACATATCTTTAGTCTTAACTTTAATAAGCAAACGCCAATCCTCTTGGCTATTTGCAAGCGTTACTCTGCAAACGTTTGCGCCACCCCCCAACACAGAACTCACCTCTAAATCGCGGCAACTCTGCAGTCTACGACGCGTTGAAGCGCAACGTGTGCTAACGAATAAGCCGCAGGCACTTGACAAAGTATCCGTATCTGTAGCTGCAGTTGTTTTCTGCCGCCAACGAGTTTCTTTCGCTACATTCATTAGAATTCATTATAAATTTTCAGCAAACAACAAATTGCTGGCTAAAGGCAAAATTAACCCAGACAACTGCGCACGTTATACAACACCTGTTTACTGTTAGAATAGTGTTGCAAAAATATCCACAAAGTGTGAGAGATAATGTGTGCAATGTGGTCCGAACATTTCTATTAGGACTGTACCAAAATGCATTATTCATAAAAGCCATTGTTGCCACCATACGCCAAAGAGAACTAATTTATAGCGCAGCTTTGGTTGCAATTTGTGGCGCGAATATTATCTGTATCTTTGGTATGCATTATGATTACAGTTATGAGTGAATATAGTGCGACAGAACGCATATGCAGTGCTTTAAGAGAAGTTTTGCAAATTAGTTGCACAGAGTTGGGTTTATTTTAAATACGACAAGAGTCGAGTTGCGGAAGACACAGAAGTAAATAAGTTGAAGTAAAGTAAACGATTAAAATATGCACAACACGAGTAAACATATTTTCAAGAAGTAAATATCCTTGAGCAGCAAGAAAATTTACAAGCGCATGAAATGTATTTAAAATATGCCAAGTGGTAGACATTTTTGGGGCGCACAGATAGACTGGGGCGGCACGTAGCACCAAGACACTGGCGACGACAGACAAGAGTCTCAAGACAACTCTCTTGTGCTGGAACTATGCTATGTAGCGCACGTGGGCACAAAAGGCGCAAGGTAAATAAATATTGTAACTGAAATGCGACCAAGTTGTAGACTCCTTGCACAAGGCACAGAGCAGAGACGTAGTTGACGACGCACACACTCAAGTTAAGATGCTTACAAGGATTAAAGAGTCACTCAAGTTAAATGCATTGAAAATGAAGTAAAAGAAGCGTAAAAATGTTCAGTACACACGCAAGCGAAGTTTTTATTTTTTGTTTTCGGTCGGTGGTGGGGTACGCTGTGCTACTAGGTGTAGGTAACTCCGGCATATCGGCAACCGGAGGCTGAGGCAAACTTGGGTAGCTACTTTTAATTTTACTTGCAGTTTATTTAATTTTGTGCTTTTTATATTTTACTTTACGTTGAAGTTAACTTGGAGGAGTTGTCTTTGGCAGAAGATGTAAAGAAGGATTTTAAATAAAGTGGCAGTTGTTGATTTAGCGGTATTTAAATTGAAGCGTATTAGTTGGATTACGAGCAACCAGTGAAAGCGGCTTGAGGTGGAGACCGGAAACGTTCAAAGATGTTGGGTGGATGTGTTAAGTATTGCAGTAGAAGTAAGGAGTCTGGTAAGAATCTGGTGGGAATGTATTAAGCAATACAAGGCATATAATCAAGTTAAATTCAACAATGTTGTATATAAGTTATTTTATTATTTAGTAATAAAATATATTGAAATTTATATTATTATTTATTATATCTAGAGACTGATGAATTTGAAAGATTGTAACGCTTTATTGTCGAGCGGTTCTTGGATTAACTTGAATTTACTTATTCCCATGACTATGGTCGTCGCTCCAAAGGCGATGCGTGGTGATATCTCTTTGAGAAGTTGTTATAGCCAAACGTGGTACGCGGTTTGAACCACTGCTTCAATTTTGCAAGCTTAACCCATAACATACTGAACATTTTGCTTTAGATTTACGAAGTATTTTAACAATGGACACAGAACTTCAATCCCAAGGGTGGACCATGGTGATATCTCTATTATCTCTGTTCGAAGAGATCTGAGGCCTCCAGTTTATAGCCGAATCTGAACGGTTCTTTAATTAATGGAGACTTTCATAATCTCCAAACTCCAAGCATAAGCTGCAAACTCTCAGTAGCTTCAATTTGCAGCGAGCTTTGAGTCTAAATTAAAATATCGACTTTTTGGACAAACTATAATTGGTCTCATAGAGACGGGAACCTTTGCGGAAATATTACGTGAAAAAAACGAGGGGAATTTTGATTTTCGAGCAGATTTCACCAGTCTACCGCAATACGAACCAAAATAATGGGGACGAGCTGGTAGACGAATGCACCAATGCTGCAGGGTGGAATGGGATCACCGAGCTTTCGGTTTACAGCCTAATCGCTACCCCTACCAAGAATATTTTTTTTTTTTTTTTTTTTTTTTTCCTTTTTATTCCTCTTGGGAACTTAGGGCCTCTACAAGAGCCATCCATCGAACCCTAATTTTGCGCCGTCTGTTTTAGCTCTGGATGGATCCTTTAGGGTTCTAACGGTCCATTGTCCTTTTCCTGTCCGTTTTTTGAAAATGCCTTTGGACGTCATCGAACTTGGGGAGCCGTTTATGTATTCTCTTGTGTAGGTTTCTGTAATCTGTTGAGTTTTTCGATCGAACTGGTGATTGGCCAGATGCGACTTATCCCAGTGGTGGGCTGCCACCTGACGCCTTCTGGGAGTAGCGTCTGCGCTTGGCTGCGCGGAAAGGCTGGGCGATACAGTCTTTTTATTGTTGGCATCATTCTAGCTGGTGTTGTTGCTGTACGCCGAAAAGCTATGAATGGCGCTTGGTTCTATGGTATACCCTCCATTTAGCGTGGGGGGTGAGGAGTGGGGCAAGGGGGATGCCAGAAATTGTTGAATTTTGTGCAGATGGAGAAAAGCTTTCTATTAGGTAGAGAAGCAATTTTTAAGAGGGACGTTGGAGTGGTCATGCCTCTTGGCATGAGTGGGATTCGAACCCACGACCCCGCGATTAGAAGGCAAGTGTATTACCCACTAAGCTACGAGGCCCCACCAAGAATATAGTGAACCGATTTTGTTAAAATTCGGTGGAGAGGTTGAAAATATCCAAAAATACGTATGGGATACTTTAATCGGCTGGCACATCTTATGGTCGCTCCGAACAAAGGGTAACCAAAGGACTCCGTGCTTCGGGCAGTGTTAGGCACATATCCCAGTGCTATAGTGTGAAATCGAACCACTGATATTTCGGTTTTGAGACGAGGATATACTGAACCGATTGTGTTGAAATGCAAATGACAAAAAACTTATGGCACAATGGACCGATTGTGAAATCTTTCGAATATAACGGCAGTCCTCTGGGCTTATGGCAGTGCTAGGAATATGCACCAGTGCTGTAGGGTAAAATCGAACTACCGACCTTCCGGCTTAGAGGCGAAGATGTAGTGCACCAACTTTGTTGACAATCGATGTAGCGCTCAACAGTGAAAAAAACGTGGGATACCTCACCGGATTGTCGAATCTTATAGACGTTCTAAACCAAATCTAGTCAAGAACCTTTGGGTTGAGAGCAGTGCTGAGCATATGCACCAGAGCTGCAGGGTGGAATCGAATCGCCGACCTTTCCTTTTAGAGTTGAGAATATAGTGAAAGAGGTGGTAAAAACGCACGGGACAATGTGACGCATACTTTGTCCGATTATCAAGTCTCATGGATGTTCTAAGTCGAAGCAAAGGCCTTCGCTACCAGTGACTTTTCGGTTTAGCGGCGAGAATATAGCCAGCCGTTATTGTTGAAATTTGACGTAGCACTTAATAATGCCAAAAAATTGTATACGACAATGGGATACCTTGCTCGGTTGTCAAATCGCATGTACGCTCTGAACTAAATGTTGCATAACCAAAGGGCGCAGAGGTTAGTGCAGCGGGAGCAAACTCTCAATGTACGTAATACTCGTGAATACCATGCAAAATCCTACCACGTTGCAGTCAGCACTGACAGAGTGCAATTCTAAAGATATTCAAGACAAAGTAGCATTGAGCAGTATTGTAACTTTGCGCTCTTTTGCGCTTCTGCTGACTGCGCTGCCGTAGGTATAGTTGCTGCTAGCTAACCAAAGCAAGTTCCCTTAAAACGGCATTTTATTTTCCAAAGTATTTCCATATCGCAATTTTCACCGAGTTTTCCATTGACGTTCAAGTAGTCGCAATTAAAAAATGGTAAGCCCAAATGGGCTACGCACAACCATTGCAATAAGGTCCGGTACGGAGCAATAAGGTCTGTAATTGTTGTAGCTGATAAAAGATTGTGTGTTGTTTACACACACCCACGCAGTAACACACACTCCCACACACACACACATTGAAGCAATGCAATGCAAATTGCGGCCAATGCGGTAATTGCCGCTCATTATGGTCGGGCAAAATGTAACAGCATTCAATGGGAGAGAGTACGAGTGCGGCAGAGTCATTGGCAGACAACGACTCTCGCTGATAAGACAGATGCAGTTGGGCATTGTTATAGGGCAGCACCTGCACCCACTCGACCGACCATGCGCCCAGCCAGCAACACTCAGACGCCTAGCCCCACCCCCGTGTAATCAGTGTACAGCGTACAGCGTGCACTTTTCATGCACTTTTAATGTAATTTTTACGTTTTACGGGTCTGGGAATGGCATTTTGAACGGAGCGCGCCAACGCATAAGTCACTTTAATGGGCTTTCAATGAGGTGTGCCCTGGGAGTAATGCCAGGCTATAAGTAAATGGTCGCGGTAAAAGCAAAAATATAAAACATGCAACATTACGCAAATGCATTAATGGCATTTTAATGTTGAGGCAACACAAATAAACGCAACATTTTTGTCAGGTAAGTGGACGATGATGCTACGGTACTATGCCACAGGCATGCCAACTATGCAAATTAAAAGTCACAAAAACTTTGGGTCAAAACTATAAAAACAAGTTTTAAATTGCGACAAATAAAAGTTAAACATTCGAGCAAGAACTTTAAACCGCAGCATACCACAAGGTTTCTTTGTGGGGGGATGCTGGTGAACAACAAAAAGGTAGCCGGAAATGTGACGACACACGGTCGTTGGGAATGACACAAACACACCCACGCATAGACGACACATTTCGGGATAACATTTTCACACAAAATCCAAAGTGAAAATGATAAATTATTGTTGGCATAGCTGGCGTATGCCACAAGTATTTCAGACAGCCAACCTCAGACGTAAGTTAAGAAACCAAAGGCAGTGAAAAGTAGAAAATTTCAAATCGTTTTTCGTGAGATTTATAGTGGCTACGGTTAACCGCGCGGGTGTTGTCATACCGCCATAAAATTTATGCCTTCACGTTAGTCATTTTTGTGTGCACCTCTAGATATTTTATAGCAAAATAACTTTAAAATGCGCAAAACCAAACTTAATTTACTGGAAAATGTGCGGCAATTAAAGAACATCGTTGACTTCCAAAAAAAAAAAAAAGGAACACATATGGCCGGACATAGAAATTAATTTGGACTGCTTGCGTACAAACCGAAATGAACTTTGACACCTCATGCAACAATTTTGTGGCTGACAATGTGCTTACACCTAAAAAGCTAGCCGTATCTGTGATTCCGTCGCTAGCCGCCCCATCATATGACTCCCACTCTATTTTGCAGCAAATTTAATGAGCCCAGACCTACGTTGACGTCAACATTATTATTTCAAATAAAAGCGCATTATGCAGGATTATCAACTGTGCCACACAATCCAACAAAAAAAATAACCCAAAAAGTTAATAAAAAAGGTAGAAAATGCGAAAACTTAATTTCCAACTGGTATGCCACATATGGTATGTGTGTACCCTTGCCGGACATTCTCCAAAATACAACCAACCCTCTATGCTTGACCAGCTGTATATCTAACCGTATGTCTCTTTCTCTCTCTCTTCCTCTATCTCTGTGTCCTGTTTGCAATTAAATGTGAAATGTTGAAAATAATTTGCATTACGTATGCGCCCCGTCTAACGGCTTATCTCGTACAATTAAGGTAGCCCCGAGATGCTGGCCAAGTGCCCGGACAACAGTTTATTTGCCAACATTTGCATACACATTTTTGGGGCAAAATTTAATTAGTGCAAGGATTTAATTATGTCATCCTCGGAGTCGTTGTTGTCATCGTACTCTTACAGACAAATAGCTTTGCATGCCCAGCATCCAGCTTAGCTCTTAGTTAAAAATTGTGCTCCAGCTTACGCTGCTCTACGTGCTCACCCCATACCACGCCGTGCCACTTTGAAGTGCCTGCGCCTGTTCAATGAATTGTGAATTTTTCATTTCAATTGATGTCAATTTGTTGCATTTGCAGTCAAGTCAGCGCACAGTCAGTATCTGGGCTTTATTATAGCCGGCATTACCAAAAGGCATAACAATGGAACTCCATGTCCGTACCGTGCAGCAGCCGTGCATCATGCCGCTGCAGTCAATTTACCTGCATTGTCCCAACTGCATGTAAGTGTTTGAGCGTTTTTTTTTTCGGCGTATTTTCGTTTTTATTTCATATTTTTACACTTGAGATTTTTTGTGTGATTTTTATATGTTTATTGTTCAACAAGGAGTATGCATGCTTTGGCAGATGTTTTGTGCAGCAACTCGAAACTTGTGGAATTATTTGATATAAACAAACGACGGAATCAGTTTCAAAAATTGCTAAAAATTTGTGGGTAATTCCTTGTAAAATAGCCTTCCTGTCATCTCATTGAAGTTAGCAAGATATTTCAACAAAATTCAGTTTAAAAAAAGTGTAGCAGG
The DNA here is from genome assembly GCA_035046065.1 of Chymomyza procnemis. Classification (NCBI taxonomy): domain Eukaryota; kingdom Metazoa; phylum Arthropoda; class Insecta; order Diptera; family Drosophilidae; genus Chymomyza; species Chymomyza procnemis. Next base: position 7,082,349 of record JAWNOJ010000026.1, read on the forward strand.
GCAGCCGCAATAACTTTAGAGAAAAATTACCATAAAAATAATTTCTATAAAGATTGCATGCAAAGGATTTCCAATTTCCAAGTTCCACAAGAAAAAAATCTTAATCAACTCGAATGAATAAGTAAATGCTAAAGTAGTTCAAAGTTAAGTAAAATTGTAGTTAAAATACAAAGCCAATTTTTGGCATACAGAAAAGCTTGTGTCCTCTTCGAGATTCAAAATGGTGAAATTTTTGATTCTTTACTTTACAATTCGAATTGAATATGGAAGCATAGGTTATTGGGATCGCTTATCATGAATTTGAGGGTAAATCATTGCAATCACAAAATGAGGAACTCAAAAAAAAAATATTTTATGATAAAATATAAAAAAAGGCTACGGAGATGTAAGTTTTTGGGAAACAAAAATTTGATAGTTTTAAAAATAGGCACTAAAATTGGCGGAGTAAAAATATTTTCTTTTCGCAAATAGTTTATGTTGGGTATGCAAATAGAGGCGTTCGTGCTTCGTAATCTCGAGTCTGTAGTTATTTCAAAATAGGAAACGTCACATGGTTATCACTTGAGCAGAAACTGTGAACATCGAAGTATCCTCGTTCTCAAGACTTAGGCACCTCGTCACAAAATTCTTTTGGACTTGAAGATTTTACTGTATAAATTATAAATGGAAGCGAACTAAACTCAACTGATTGTCTGCGTCATGTCGATTATGGAAAATGGACTTTTGAAAGATAAACATCATGATATATATTATAGATAGATATAGATATTCAAAATTGTCGGTTCGGTATCACCAAAGTCCCTCAATTCATTGTATATCAGCCAATATACGATTATAAAGTATGCTGTTTGGTGTAGTGTTTAGGCGACGAAGTTGATCTATAACTCCAAGACATCATACGACGTGAAATTGCAGCCATATTGACCGATACGTTGGCCAAACAAATGGAAAAGCCGAAAAATGAGAGTGTGTTGTGCTCAAAGCCAAATATGCAAATAGGGCTCTCGGGCTTTCTAATCATGTGAAAATTTCGATCATTTTTTTTTTATTCTTAAGCTCATTTCAATAATTTTTTAACACTCATTTTATTGAAATATATCCGTATCTCCAAAGCTTAAACTAAAATCTTTTTTATTACAAAATTTTTTGATATTAAATTTCAAGTGACTTTGTACAATCAGTAGACAATTTACTATTAAAGCTTTTACTGTCATCCTTATTTTATATTTGACTTCCGGTTGAATTGATTTCAATGCATTTTTTATGTACTACGTTCCACACACCGAAATGGTGGTACAGGAGATGATTGCCATACCAACTGGTGTGCAGGTGTGCAAAAGAAGACTCCATATGAACTTTCCCATCTTAGGTTAAAATAGTTTAAATGCTGGAGCGTGCTAAGCCAATTATGGTCAATGGGGAAGTCTTTCTTTCGTCAAGTGATTAACTCAATTTTGGATTAAGTTTTTTTGTTCAACACGCTTAGATTGTCTGGACATTTGTATCTTTTTTTACGAAACGAGAAACCAATCCCTGTCTACAACATTTTATCAACCGGACAACACGGACACAGCGGATGCTAAGATAGCTACTCCTTGTAATCATTTGAGACGACAGAGATCGCTCTGGCTGCCGCCTGGACGACAGCAATCAGAAGCTCTACTCTGTTGAAATCAAACCCAGGCCCAACTAAGTAAAAAAGTAAGCTTTTATCTTTTTGGGTTTCATTTCTTAAACTAAAAGCAATGTTTATCATTAATTCAAAATATTTTTGACAAAATACAAATATAATAATCCATTGTAGGATGGTGCCAGAATAATATGTCTACTACTTCCGTTTCAAACTTTTGCTGTACTTCCAAAACTTATTTGAAGTTCGCAGCTTTTTTGGTTTTGCTAAAATGTCTGTGGTATTTTACCAATAAATTACTTACAACTCCAAAAGAGTATTTGCGATTCGTCTCACTCAGTAGATCGGCATATTACTTTTTTGTCATTTTAATGCAATGCGGCGCTGACAATGAGCGGAAATGAATTATGTTGGAGAATATCAGCTCCAAAAACCATGCCAGAGTTTTTTGCACCGTTGAGGTGGCACCGCTACCAAAAGCGACTTTTTGGTGCAGGTCCATCCTACTGCTGCTGTTACCTCCAGCTACCTCCTTTGGCAGCCATTGTGCGAGTGCATTTCGAGCCCAGTAGCGAGTTTATTGTTGTTGGCTACGCAGCAGACAAATAAATCAATGACAGCGCGACTTTATTGTTTTGGTCACAAAAATATTGCTTTTATATTATAAAATAGCCGCGTGCCGTGTATCCAGTATACAGGATTTTCAGTCAATGATCGTGTGCGGCTGATAAATAATAAAATACCTATAGGGATTGTGCCAGAACCTGCAGCATACCCAGTGAAAAAAAAAATGTACAACTAACAATGCATATATTAAATGTGCTGTGGTCTGCCGCGCTTTTGAGCGCCTATTGACAAATTTCCTGCCCGATGATGCATGGCCATAAACGCTGCTGGCAAGTGGCCTGCTGCTGCTTTGTTTAATAATAAAAATCAAATTTGCGCAGATTTGTTAGGCTTGAGGCAGCTTAACTGCCTTACCCTACCGCATTTTCACTTGGCCGACTTTAAACGGAAACGGAAGCAGACTTGCCAACTTAACAAAACTTTGTCGCAACTAAACAAACTCTAAAACTAAAACTCAATTTTTGCACTACAATGCGTTCATAATTACACTAAACAAGCACTACTACTACCAAACAGTTCAAATCAAATCACAAAACTTTAAATCTTGAGCTTAGCCCCCAGCTGCAGGCAGCCCAAGCAACTCTGATGACTCCGGCTCATTCAATCGTCAGTTCCAGCAATTACACGCATTTTGCGCAATTTAAACCAAATGCTAACGACAGCTAACAACCAAACGGCAACCGAAACGACAAGCAACAACCTTGCTGCACCTTGGACCGGATGGACGAGCGGGCTACCGTCACCAGCAGCAGCAGCAGCAGTACTCTCCCTCCCACGACTCGCCACCATCTATCTAAAACCTTTGCCCATTTGATGAACAAAAAGTAGCATACTGTAAATCAAAAAGTAACTTGCCGTACGGATGTCATTCGTTGCAAATCGTTCGAGCGCAAAATTTAACAATGACACAAACACAAACTTTGCCCCAACACCAGCAGCAGCAGCAGCAGCGACGACGGCGGCAGCAGGAGCAGCCGCAATGGTAGCAACAAATCCAACAACCATGAGGCAAGTCCAAAAGCTGCGGAGCGACGACGGAGATGCAGGCAACATTTGAGGCATACAAGATAATACCTAACACACCTAAAACCTACATAAAGTTTGGCATTCGGCCTCTGACATACGCACACACACTCAGAAAGATAAATACACACTGACAGTGTGTGGCAAAAGTATTTTCACAAGTATTTTTAAACAACTTTGGAGTTTTGGGAATATTTTTTCAGTAAAGGTTTAAATTTTATCGTAGTTATACATTCGTCACAGCCGCTAGATGGCGCAAGCTAGTACTTGAGGTTTACGAAATTACAGTAGAAATCTTTATTACTTTGAGATTATAGTCTCTAGTCTAGTCTCTAGTCTAGTCTCTAGTCTAGTCTCTAGTCTAGTCTCTAGTCTAGTCTCTAGTCTAGTCTCTAGTCTAGTCTCTAGTCTAGTCTCTAGTCTAGTCTCTAGTCTAGTCTCTAGTCTAGTCTCTAGTCTAGTCTCTAGTCTAGTCTCTAGTCTAGTCTCTAGTCTAGTCTCTAGTCTAGTCTCTAGTCTAGTCTCTAGTCTAGTCTCTAGTCTAGTCTCTAGTCTAGTCTCTAGTCTAGTCTCTAGTCTAGTCTCTAGTCTAGTCTCTAGTCTAGTCTCTAGTCTAGTCTCTAGTCTAGTCTCTAGTCTAGTCTCTAGTCTAGTCTCTAGTCTAGTCTCTAGTCTAGTCTCTAGTCTAGTCTCTAGTCTAGTCTCTAGTCTAGTCTCTAGTCTAGTCTCTAGTCTAGTCTCTAGTCTAGTCTCTAGTCTAGTCTCTAGTCTAGTCTCTAGTCTAGTCTCTAGTCTAGTCTCTAGTCTAGTCTCTAGTCTAGTCTCTAGTCTAGTCTCTAGTCTAGTCTCTAGTCTAGTCTCTAGTCTAGTCTCTAGTCTAGTCTCTAGTCTAGTCTCTAGTCTAGTCTCTAGTCTAGTCTCTAGTCTAGTCTCTAGTCTAGTCTCTAGTCTAGTCTCTAGTCTAGTCTCTAGTCTAGTCTCTAGTCTAGTCTCTAGTCTAGTCTCTAGTCTAGTCTCTAGTCTAGTCTCTAGTCTAGTCTCTAGTCTAGTCTCTAGTCTAGTCTCTAGTCTAGTCTCTAGTCTAGTCTCTAGTCTAGTCTCTAGTCTAGTCTCTAGTCTAGTCTCTAGTCTAGTCTCTAGTCTAGTCTCTAGTCTAGTCTCTAGTCTAGGCTCTAGTCTAGGCTCTAGTCTAGTCTCTAGTCTAGTCTCTAGTCTAGTCTCTAGTCTGGTCGTCGTCAACATTTATGTTTCGGTCTCATATAGCCGTAAGTTGGCGCTAGCACGGTATTGGTAATCTCATGCGTATATTTGTGAAACTTTACTTATCTAAGCGAATATTTAAAAATTTTCTTAAAAGAAAAATATATATATATTCCCTTTGGGCAGAGCAAAGAGTTACCTATGTTAATAGCTCAACGAAGAGAACAGGTACCTACAGTTTATAGCCGAATCCGAACTTGAAAATGTTATATTGTTACCCCATAGTGTATTTGATGCTTATTTTAGAACCTATGGGAAGGTGGAACGATAATGTCAGTCCAATAGATTATAAGAATCGCAAAGATTATAGATTCATATGATGTCTTGACCGGAATTGAAAATGGTACTACTAATAGCTGAACTGTAACAGTTCTAACTTATTCTCTGCTGACTTTATTGGTAGTATTATGACTTTACAATCACCTTGACCCAATCGTTTATAACAAAAGCGATGACGACCGCTCCAAAGGCGGAGCTTGGGCAAATTAATAGCTGTTCGAAGAGAGAGATTTTCCTAGGAAAATACTAAATCTATTTGCTAGACATACCACTGCTAGGCAACTGCACAAGGGCTGCTGGGTGTAATTGAACCATAGACTTTCCGATTTAGAGGCGAGTGCGCTATTTCCAACTAAACAACACACATGTAAAGTCAAAATCTCAGAACAGTTGCAACACGTTCGCATACATTTCTCGCCCACTGTAGGCGCACACAGTGTTCTGTCGCAGGCATAGGGGCAAAAACTGCTCATGCAGAAGCTGTCATGTCCAGCACTCAAATTTCTAATGCTGGCCAAAGCATTTAGAAAGAGGTGTATATTAGTTTGTGCGACCGAGGGGTTGCAGTTGGTGGCATGCAACACTTAAAAGTCACACGGGCGTGGCACGTTAAATGAAATACACACGTTGATGCCATGTACCATGCTCCAAATCACTGTAGCTCTATATAGGTGTTGTCTAGTCAGCCTTTTGACTGCTCCTGCTGTCAGTGACAGGATGTGCGTGTATCTACCAACAAGCTCACAGCAGTATGGGTCTATGTCAAGCTTAACACTTTGGTTGGGCAGGTAGTTCATAGGTTTGGGTTGAGAACAGCAGGAGGGCATACCCACGACTAAGTGAGATAAATGCAAGTCAAGACAAAATCTTGTCAGGCAACATATGGCATTGGCTGACAAACAGCCACAAAGTAGTCGAACAAAAGTGAATTGGAAATTGTAAGAAAAAGCGATATGGCAATGCAACCTTGAAAGCTATGAGAAGAGAGTATACCGACTATACGAGGAAACATGTCAAAGCTACGTTTTTGGTGCAGCATTTTCGAATTGTTTGCAATGCTGAGCTTTGAGGTGTTGTTAAAGCCGCACTTGGGTGGTGGCTTGAAGGTAAATGAATAAATTTTTTCCGTTTGACTATAGTCATCGCTTCAAAGGCGAATCCTTTATTAGAAATATCCGCTGCTAGAATGCAGGGTAGAATCTAAACAGCGACAATCCAGCTAAAAGGCAAGCACGCTACCCACCACCCCAATACCTGCTTCAACAATCAACCCACTAGAAAAGCAAGAGTATCCCAGAGTCGGCTTTCTCCAAACTTTATCACTGTCAATCCTTTTTTTAAACTCTCTTCTGGCGCACAATTTCAATAAATTTCAAAGTAGTCGAAGCACGCCTGCTGACAAGCCGCAAAGTATGCTTTAAAATGTGTTAGAGCGCACATTGTAACTGTGTGTGTATGTGTGAGTATCTGTGAGTTTGAATGTATCTGTGTCGTGTAGACGACAACAAAACGCGATTTTTATCGCAATTCAATAGAGTTTCCGTTACATTACGCTACGGTTTTTGTCTGGCGGCGGAACTAACAGCGCCATATTTGTATCCGTTAAACGTGTCAACGTGTATTACTTCCGTTTGTTGTTTGTTATTGCTTTTTCCTTGGCTCAAAGCGTTGTTTTTTTTTGGGTTTTGTGTTCTTGCCGCATGTGGCATGCACCTTGCGATTTGAGAAACAATAACAAAAGCAACAAGGGGAGGTCGCATTTTATTGAAATTTTATTTTGTCTAGGAAAATCGGATAAAGTACTTGGATTTGAGTTTTAAGCTGATTTATGATGGGGTTCTCTGTAGCTTTAAACTGGCAGAGGAAAGCTCAAAGAGTGAAGTATCTCATGAGTTACTTGTGTGGCTGAGCTGGTGCATGAGATGCAGAAAGACAGTAGAAAAAAAATGTACCACTTATATTGTTGTACAAGACTCGGTTGTATAGGGCACTTAGATTTGAAAAATATCTGCATTTGAGCCTCCTCTGTTTCATAATAATTATAGGCACACATTTTGTTGCACAGCATTTGTTAATAGATAAGGGATATCGTGGACCTGTGGCATCATCTGTTCCATTTCGGCAAAAATTGAAATTATAGCTTTGTTTCTCTTCGAAAATCCACAAACATCTCATTACTTGGGAATATCATTGCAGCGAAGATTCCCATAAAGCATGCAAAACTTCAAAGCGCTTAAATATAAAATAAAAAATCAATATAGTGTCTCAACAAGATCGTAATTTTGGTAATCTTTGAAATGACCATATTCTGAATTAAAGAAAATATGTTTTTGCGTTTCTGCGTGTACGGCTTTAATACGAAAATAATTTAAAAACTGAATTCTGCAGAATATTCTTACAACGTAGATGCCCTTTGCGTAGGCAAAACTTCGAGATGATGAAATTAAAAAACAACAGAATGGCTTAGCTTGAATAGAAATTAGGTACTTGTTTTAAATAAATAAATTGTGAATTTTCAGTTTTTCTTAACATTTCTACGGATGCGGCTTGGGCACTGCTTGATGCCGAAATATATAGTGCATACGGTTTTACAATAGAATTTATGGATCTACTACGAACTCTGCAGTAGTAAAATATTCTTGGAGTGGAAATGCCTGTTTGGTTGAACATAGCTAGCGGCCTTAGCTTCGAGCGAAATTTAGGAATTAATTTCTGAACTTTCAAATTTATCTTTCACCAGTGCTGCGTATACTAATTGGAAGTTGCTTGAGACGGAAATATAAAGCGTACATGAATTCTGGGCTTTGCTTGAAGAAGCAATATATAGTGCATAAGGATTTGCCCTCAAATTTTCAGATATACTACGAATTCGGCATAAGCAGCATATCCTTGAAACGGCGATTTCTTAGCTTAGCTTAGATTGAAATTTGGAAATAAATTTCGAATTTCTTAAATTTGTGCACTGCTTGGGCAGTGCGCGACACGGAAATATAAAGCGTATAAGAAAATTGTTAGATCTACAACGAATTCAGCAGCACTAGAATATACTTGAAGCGGGGATGCACGTTGCATTCAACATATGCTTGGAGTAAAATTTGGGAATCAATTTCTGAGCTTTTAAATTTTACTTTGACCAGTGCGTCAAAGGGTACTGCTTGATAAAGAAATATATAAAAAGTAGATGATTTTACACTAAAATTTTTAGATCTTAGACGAAATCTGCATCAACAGCATACACTCGAAGAGAAGACGTAGCGTTAAACATAATCCGATCCGACGGCTTAGCTTGGATCGAAATTTGGAAATCAATTTCCGAGCTGTTAAATTTGAACAGTGTATCGTATACTGCCTGCGCACTGCTTGATTTGGAGCGTGTGTAATTTTATATAAAAATCTGCTATGAATTCTGTATCAGTAGAACATCCATCTTAGTCCTAAAGCCATCAAGCCGAGATTCACTCATTCGCCACCAACATGCGACATCTTATTAATTTGCTGCAAAGGTACATCTCCCTAATTACCAGTTGACAACCACAAGCAATAGCTCTTCCCACCCCACTACATCGTTTGCACAACCCACCCCTAAAATTATTTAACCATTCCGTCTTACGTCAAAGGGTTGACTGCGTTTATCTTTGGCAGGCATTAAAAACTTTTTTTGCCGCTTTTATTTTTCTTTGAGCTCAAGAAATTGAATTAACGTGAACGAACGTACTTCCCTATTCGTAAGGAGAGCAATTGGAATTTGTCTTGGGCACCTTGAGACTGCTCTCATTAGAATTCTGTTTCTTTCGGTTCGGTTTGTTTGAACTTTGTTTACCTTGAAATTAAAAATGCAAAAATGCAAAAGAATAAGTTAAGCTACTTTTCTTGCTACCTTCCTGTTGACTTTTAAATCTGGGTACATCTGTGTCTACGGCGCAATGCAACTGCTTGAAGGACTCGGTTGTAAGTTGAATTATTTATGGCACTTGCCACAGCAACAGATTACAAGATTAAATTATTGTAACAAGCGCATTACGTAACTACTTTGCATAATTTACCACAAAAGCACGAAAAAAAAATAAATAAATATATAAGGAAACTGGAAATAAAAATATTTTCTGCACTTGGATGGCAGCGGTGTGTGTGAAATACACTATACACTTTTTTCCAAAAAAAAAGGAAATAAGAAATAAATGCATTTTTAATAAATTCAATAAGAAAAAAACTCTTGGAATAAAAAAACTTGACTCGGCAAGCAGTTCAAGCTGCTATTAATTATTACGTCAAATATATATTCATTAGCTAAAATTTTATGAAGAAGTTCAGGAGAGTATCATCTGAAAACTGGTAAACAACTGTTTGACGGCAAAATAATATTGGAATTTTGAATTTCGAATGTCCGCTGGAAAATATTTAAAAAAAACTTTTTATCTGGTAAAAGTCGTTGTGACCCGCAGCTCTTATGCAATGACCAAGATGAACCGTATATTATTCCAATAAATAATACAAGAAATCGTGGAAAGCTAATAACTTCAAAATTCGGAATAAAATTCTGATTGAAAAAAAAATGAAAATATAATAAAATACGCTCAATAAAATCGAATACTGGGTCTAGGGAAAATTGTCTTTGGTTTTTGCAACAGCAATCCAATCAATTTCCACTCTTTACACAAAGAGTATCCTAAATCAATAAAAGGTTCGATTTCTGAAAAATGTAAACTTTGCTATAGACCCAATCATTGATAGTGCAAAAGAAAAACTTCTAAAATTTTAAATAACAATAAAATAAAAAAATTTATATATAGAAATTCTGACAAAGTTTAGATATCTGTGTCATCGATTTCAAAGATAATCAGTGACGCAAAACCTCAATAAACTACACAACTGTCTTAAAATTAAGTTTTGGTTACGCGGAGATAGAGTTGATATTTCAAATAATTTTGAAAAAATGTCATCTTTTAAATTAGATCTTTAGAGGCATAAACTAAAATCCAAAAAATCTAACTACAGTCTGAAAATAGTGAATATAAAAGTCAGATACTCCTTGCTTCTCAAAACTTATTGAAATGATGATGAAAACGAAATCGATTTTAAGTTGGATTGTCAAATTTTAGTTGTATCAATAAGCAATTCAGACTTGTATTTATATTCTGACTTGGCTCATTTTGGAAATTACAATTTACTACGTTTAAGAAAAATTGTTAAATTGTATGGAAATATTTTACAATTTTTGACTCAGTTTATTTCAACAAATCTTATAAAAATAACTTAAACTAGTTGATTGGCACTTATATACAAATTAAAAGTTAAACATAATGCCTATATTAAAATTGAGTGACTGCAAGCATCTTTTTATCTCAACAAGCAGTTGCCAAGTAGTTTCCAAGCAGTTTCCAGCCATTAAAATAAGTCCAGTGCAAAAACTTTGGCTTAATTTAATAAGACCCACATACTAGTAAGATGAAAAAATTATTATAAAAAATATTTAAAAAATTAAATAAAATGCCTAAATAAAACGGAATACAAATTATATTACTGCAAGCATCTCTTTGTGTCGGCAAGCAGTTTCCATGCAGTTTCTGTAGCTGGAGTTCATACTGACATATTTAAGCCAATATATAAAATATATAGATAAGACCAAGTGGTGAAGGACCTGTCATTTCTTGGAGTTACCAGCCACGCTCAAAGCAGAGCTGGGCGAGAGAGAGAGAGAGATATAAATTTCTTCCTCGCCCCACTATGAGGAGTAAAGATCAATTTCAAATAAATACAAAACTTAATCTTAAATAAATATATAGTAATTTTGGAAACCTTTTTGTATTAGCAACAGAGACACTTAAAAAGCTGCACAGCTTTGTCAAGCAGTTTGAAATATTTCGTTCCCAAAAAATCGGCACAAACCTTAAAAAAACCCATCTAAAGTTTCGAAATGATAAAATTGAGATTCCCCTGCAATTCCAAATTAAAAAGTGTTGCAGATCGTTAACTTGTACATACCATGCCAACAACTTAATACGACCTACCCTTCGACAGTGTATAAAAAACATTCATCTTCAGCTTAAGGCCAACAATGACAGTCAGCGCCTTGGGGACGCCTAGACATAGGTAAATGCCGTGCTCCGTAGGTGACAGTTTTGGTAGCTGCCACTACGCGTATACGCAATAAATTGCATAAGCAACATTCTTGTTTACAACAATTTGTCACTTTTGGTAAACATGTTGTAGAGTCTCGTCTTTCAGAAGACGCACTGAGACTGCGCCTAATTTGCATTTTAATTTAATTTTTTTTTTTTTCATTGCCATACAACGAAATGTCAACAAAACGCAGCAGACACCGCGCGAGTCACTTGCAGGCGCTCTAAGGACTAAAATACATAAGCAAAAGGGCTGAGTTGAAGTAACTGCTCTCGAAACCAAGGTCGAAAAACGTATTCCTCGCGTAGCTACCTCTTAACTTTTTCATTGTTTGTTTGTTTTTCTGTTTGTCTGTGACTTTTTCTTGGCGAACATTTAATTGAGTCTTGCATATGCATGAGACAACAACAAGTAGAGAACATCAACAACAACAACAACTTGAAATGAACTCAACTCAGCTCAACTCAATTAAAGCATTACCCGCGCTCTGAACTTTAACTTCCGACTTTTGTGGCCACAACAAACAGCTGAAATTTTTATGTACCAAGCGAAATCGTAAAACTTTCATCGATTGCGAAACGCACATAAAATGCTCGATATTGTATTCCACATTAAATTATGAATGCATGGATATATGAAACCAAAGCAATTTCGATTTCTCATAAAATGGCGACACAAAGCAGACAACTTTTAAGCAAAATATAATACAATGACAGCAACTTGTTGTGGTTCTTTCTGCTGCAGCTTCATAAAAACATGTAAATTATGTCTAAAGGTTACTTGAGATTATGTCAGCATGAATTTCAGCTACAGTTGATATCAATTAGACCCACTCCATTGCAAGTAGAACTGTTGCTAGCCAATTACTACCTGTTTGCGGAATTCCCGGCAGCGCATTAGCCAAAGCGCTGGCCATTTGTCGTACGTGCCGCGGTTACAATGGTCGTCCGGCTTGTCACGGCTCATAATTCGTTAAATTTATGAGCTATGACCAAGTCAGAGTCTAGCCGGGAGGGCAGTTAGTGGTTGGGGTTTATTGTAAGGGTAGACTGGTAGCTATTACTTAAATAGACTAACGAAAATTGCCAGCTGCTGTGTACCTTTGACACCTGTCTTGAATTATGACTAAATGTAAAAATATATGTGTCTGTTGTGCTTGCATTCCAACTAAAAATCCCCAGATGCATCGTAAGCCGAAATATATCTGGTACCAAAGAACATGCTCTGGCGCTACTGCATTAACCGAAAGAAAGTCTAATTCTGAATCTCTAATATATCGTCACTTTTGTAAGTCACCCAATATAAGCTGAACTAGCTACTGAAGTTATAGAAAAGCGATTGATATGTAAGTTCTGCAGACTCCTCATTGGAGCACAAGTATTATTTGGCTTACTCCGAGAGGCAGAGCGCACAGTTACGGAGTGAACTAAGGGGTATCTCTGCCACTGCTTAGCTGTGCGTAATATCTGCAGATTATGTAGAATAAGGGCAAGCTAAAACGGTTTAAGTTTATGTTAATAGATGCCTTCACGTAAAGCTGCCCTATGCTCAAAATAAAAGAGTAAAAGACGGTCTTTGATGGAACTTAGAACAGCGAACATAGTTGCAGAAATGACGACAACTGCAACAGAACAAACTTGTGTCAGTTGTTACTTAAGATATAGAAGATATCCCGTATATGAAGCCACTCCGCTGCATAAGTTAAGGGATACTTGAGTCGATGGGCAATGGTACTCTGCACACTTTTTCATATATAGAATGTCTACGATATGGGCTATTTCGAGCCGGCTGACATAACTTTTCCGGTTACCAAGACTCTACGCTTGCATATAATAATAATAGGCTTATCTTAAAGTTTTCCAAAAAGTTGCAACCAGCAAGCTTTTTTTTATGCAACAAAGACAACACAATCTAAAGCTACTTCGTGTAAAGCCCACTCCCCTTCACCAAACTTCACCTAATTTGAGTACAACACTTAATTTGTAGCAGCAGATAAATACCTTTGTGGTTCGAGACCTGCCGGTTGGCCACCATAAAAACACCTTACTAAGCGCTCAACCCCTAACACATACTTCCAAGCCGTCGTTACCAAGGCACTTGGCACGCTCCCGAATTGCCACTTGAAGCAAATTGCCTGCCACAAAACTTTGACGTTGACGCGACGTAGGACGTCTACGACGAAAGACTGACATTTAGCCAGACATAATAATGACAATGGCTGTCTACGGTTATTACCTGACAGCCGCTCTCTTTCGCTTATCTTAATGCGCCGTTCTTAAGTTGTTAATGTATTAATTTGAGTTTTTTATGTTTCCGTTTATGGCATGGGTCTGGGACAATGCAGAGCTTGGAGGCAGGCGTCAGACAAATATGTTTGACATGCCAAATTTAGTGGAAAATTGTCGCATGTCATTGGGCAAATACATATGCAAGTAGAATGCTACGTGACTCCGTTTGCCAAAAAAAAAAAAAAATAAACTACGCAAAACTTTTCAGCAGTTTAGGTAAACAAACAAACATACGAGACGACTGAAGCAGGCCAATTTGTCGCATTGTCCAACCGCTGCTTACTCTACATTTTTCTTTGGGTTTTCCTTTTTTTAAGGGCAGCAAAAATTTAAAAAACAAATCACACCTACAGCGCACTCAAGCCCCAAACCAGTAAGACAAATTTCCGGCATTTTCCCGCCGTAGCTCGGCTGGCTGCTGCTGGGTCGGAAGTGCACACACAACTGGCTGGCTGAGTTTCTTGGTCTCAAAGGACACGCAGGCTTGCCGGTAATGGAGTGGACTTTATTTGTGTTTTGTTGTGGTTGTTGTTTTTTGCAATTGCTGCACATGTTCATGCTTTTCTTACTGGGTCTTTGTCATACCTTTTGCGACTTGTGGTGCTACGGCGAGTACCGACAATGTGATATATATTTGTCAAGTGGTACAGTGAAATAATGGGCTGGTCCATAATGGGCCGGGGACCAAACATATGTGCTATGCATACCAATGCTAGTGGACAATAAATTTCAGCGAATTTAAAATAAATCAAGCTTATTTTATATTGTAAAGTTGAAGAGATGACGCAGTAGTCAAGGGTGTGTGCTAGAAGGTTTTGGAATCGACTACGAGATGCAGATTTAGAATGTACTTATCATTAAGTTGCGAGATATCAGGGAAATGCAAGTCAAAATGCATCAAGTTGAGAGATATTGCGAGGTATAAGGGAAAGAAACAAAGCAGATTATACTATCTGTATTAAAGTTCCGCGCCTATCAATTGAATCTATATAGAGGACCATGACCTGATGCACTATAGCACCAATGATTTTTATAGACTGGACTCATTCCATTGACTAACGTGACTTCTGCAATTCCTTGACAATTGAAGAATGGCCAAACTTCTTGCCTAACTTTTGCAGCTCGTCCGCTCCAACCAATTAAGTATCTTTAGGTGCCTGTTACCTGATTCCATGTAATACTATTGATTTTTTATAGACTGGAAGTAGACTTGACAAACGCGAGTTTTACAATTCCTGGACAATTTTCTCTTGTTGAAAGTATGCAGCTCGTCGACGTGTAACCACTAGCTTATCAATATTGCTGAACTAAGAAAGGGCAAAGGAGAATCATTATTATTATAACAACAAGATAGAGCTGTCAAGCTACTTTTTAAGTTTTGGGATTATGATGATGATGGGTTCACACCCAAACAATTTTCACCTCTTATAGATCCGCTGCTGATGGAAACTCTTAACTTTATTCAGTAAAGATTACAGAGGCCACTCCTTTGTTTTCCCCTAAGATGAGACAAAATTGTTGAAAATGTTTTTCCTACAAATCTCTTTTGCAACACTAACGATTTAATTATTACATCTTTGGACCTATCGTTGTCAATCGAAAAGTGTGACCGTTCGTACCCAACTGAAAATCTCAATTTATAGCTCATTCACTTAAATGTATTCCCAAACGAAAACGAAGTAGCCATTGTGAAAGTGTCATTCCAATTTATATATTGTTGTAAGTTTTATAAAAGCCAACGCAAAAAAAAAATTTTAAAATTTGTTGTGTTCGTATTAATTAATGCCAGGCATGAATCTTATGTTGGATATCGCAGAAAAGGTCAATCAACAAATGGCACTACAGGAGGATTTCGAAAAATCTTTGGCCACGGGTTATACCTCAATTTTTCGCATAGATGGTGTTCCCATATTGCCACCGTTGGTAAGTCCGAACACAAATTGTCGAAACAGTTAAGAAGATTATATGAATATTTCCACAGATGACCCCAGAGAAACGGCTGGAAATGCAAAATTTGCGTAATTTGGCTATTAATATAGAAAAAAAGTTATGCGCCAGCAAAAGCTGTACTGCTCAGCTCGTAGCATATGAAAAGAATGCAACGCCAGAGAGCTTAAGCGAGTTGAGTGAAGATGAGGACATACTTTCCAAATTTAAAGATGCCAGCACGAATACGGACCCAACTTGGTGTCGTCAGAAGCTAGTGCAATCCGAAACTTTCATATATGACAACAAATGCAATGCAATTTTTAAGTATAGAATGAAGTTGAACAAAGCCAGTTGTAATCCAAATGCGGAAATGCAGAACTTACATGGAGACCAAAATGACGTACCGATTAAGGCAAAATATGTTAGCTCACAAGAGCAACTGTCACAGCACAATCAAATTGCTGCCCAACAAGTTCAAGAACCAATACAACAAGAAACATGCTGTGTTACCCCAGTAGCTGAACCAAAACTTCAGGAAACATCTAGAGCTTTCAATTTGCCATCAGAAGTTCAACCTAAATGGCAGCAAGTGATTGCAGCACTCGGTGAAATTCCAAATCCGACGAAATTTCAGGAAACTGCTGCAGCGTCCAGTTTAACACCAAAAGCTCAAGTAAAATTCAAGGAAGTTGTTAGAAAACAAATTCTTTCGTTGAAAAACAATTCCAACTCGAACTACAACAAATCCAGATTGAGCACGGTGTATGAAGCGCAAAAACAAGCTAATGCGCTCAGCGAAATTGAGTCAGATGAACTGGATATAGAGGAAAAGCTCAGTTTGTTATGCCTTATAGACGCTACGGAAAGTCTTAAGCTGGAACTAGGAACTGCACAGAAGGTCATACAACGCGCTTCCACTAGTCCCACCATAACGGCAGCAGATACAGCGGCTTCCATAACTTGGATAAATGGTTGTCCGTCTACCAATGACAAAAGACTTAATTCAACGCTTACAAAACGCTGTTTCTCCTGTCCGCTTGACAAGAAAAAACGTTACTGCATATGGCCTACTTCACCCAATACAAGTAATGCAAAGATGTCCGAGAATATCGAGATGGAAGCTTTGGAATCGAAAAATATTGAACAACCAGTTGGACTGCTACCACAGAATATTGAAGTTAAGCAACGCATGGCATCGGCTGAGCAGATAGCACAGAAAACCAAATTCAAGTCAACGACAGGCCGCACGTTTTTACCCAAGAACTCCTGCGCTAGCAATAGCAAATACTCCAAATCAGCCACTTCAGCACAGCGTCAGCCAATTTCTGCAGCTCATGCGGCTTCTCATGCTAATACCAGCACTACCAAGCGCAAACCGATCACACAGAAGAAGATTATTACAAATAGCAAAGTGAATACACGTAATTCAAAGGCCAAGTCCACTGCTGGCACTAAAAAAGCAAGCTGTGCTTCCAGCAGCAAAGCTCCCAAAGCTGTGGCATCTAACACAAGTCAATCCACAAAGAGCTCCTATCATGACTTATCGCAATATTCCAATGAGTCCTTAACATCGATGACCTCGCTTGGACATATTGAACAACATAAGCTGGAAATCATAAGCAACATGGAACAGCAGCAGAAGGAAATCTTTCAGCAGCTCGTGAGCAAGCAGACAAAACAGCTCGAGAGTCTACAGGCAACCTTCGATGGCGAACAACAGCAGCTAATCGATCAAATGCGGCTAGATATGACCAATTATTTCAATCCAGATGGTTTCAACTTACATGGTTCCGCCAACTCCTTGTCTAAAGAAGCAAATATTTTTACTCAACAAGATAAGTATGTTGATGAGAGTAAACCGTCTGTAGAAGATGTGGGTGATGGAAATAAGTAAGCTGAAATCCCCTCCACACTACAAAATATATGTTTGTTTAATTGTTATCAAGTTTTTTCAAAATAAAGCTAAAATATTTGCATTATTTCTAGACATAATGGAATTATTGACAAGGGTTACTACCTTGCTGAGAGAAATGTAATTTCTACCATTGGGAGTTATTCCGCAGGAGATAGACCAGCTCATTTAAACAATTCGACACAGTTTCCAGCATTCTTTGAAGATCCGGGTAGTCTGGCTCTGTTGCGCATAATCGACCTGTTTTCCTACTGCAACCCTGATTCATACATCCCTCACACCAACGTCTTTATCGTCTTCGTAATTATATTTCGCAAAAGGTCTCACAATGTGAGATCTTAATCCTCCAACTCTACCTAGCTTTCAAAAGTGCCAGCCCTTGGTTATTAAAGTTAACAATTTTAAATCTGTTTAGAGACAATTGTAAGTTCAATTGATATATTTTATTGAATAATATGCCGAACTATCGTGGCGAACCTTCTCTTTTTGCTAGGGAACATATATGACGTTCAAAATCTGAGTATTTCAAACTCCCCCAAATATAAACTTATTCGAGAATATCTGTGGCACAATCGATTTTGTTACGAATTGAAAAAGAGGAGCTCTGTTATGAAACTCTTTCAATGCTTACCTTTGAATTTGTAAAAAAGATTTCACTGGTACTTTAGCTTAACGTTCAAAGCCCTCGGCCATACTCTCACCTCAACCCAACAAACTTTATATGCAAATTAGCTATAAATTCTACTGCCTTTAACCCTCGAATAATTTCCGGCAAAAATTGGGCTAAGACATAAATTAACACACCATAAACACGGCTAATCAAAATATCGCCAAGAATCTCGGGAGACTTATTAAATATGAGAGCTGCCTAATGCCACATGCCAAATATAGCAACACCATCTCTAATTATGCTCAACGCTGCCAGTTGCCTGTGCCACGTCTGATGCATATGCCACACAAGTTGCCTCAACAGACGTGCAACTCACATTGATGTCTCTATAGAGGCGTCAGAGGCGTCGTTCCCGAGAGTCGGGAATCGCGAGACCGTTTCACTTGTCGCGTCCATAACTTAGCGTGTTATTAAGTGTAAAAAATTAAAATTTCATAAATTGTTATGCTTTATTTAGAGCGATGTGTGTGTGCGCGCGCGCTTCTTCTAGAGGACGTTGGAACACCACCGTCTCAGCAGCGTCAAACGCGCGCTCTCTCTCTCTGTCTGGCCAGCACATCAGATATGGCCATGGCCATATGCGTGGTCCCAATCTTTGTAGGCATTTTGTTGTTAATTGTGCAACGCCTAAAGGCACACCGCGTGTGGCAGACAAGAAGGCAGAATGGCAGGCATAGTTGTGATTTGCGTATTTCGGAAACTTGCGATATTGAGTTTTAAGTGGACATAATTAAAAGCACTTAAGTCTCCCGCTAGAGCGTCTGCTGTTTGGATACTGGCCAAAATGCTTAAAATTGGCAACTAATTTTTATACCCTGCAATGGGAGGGGGTGAGGATTTGCGGGTTTCGTCGAACATATGTAACAGGTGGATGCAGACGTCTTGGTACAGAAAATTAGATATCAAAATCTGTTAGTATGAACGGGTAGATCTGATTTCGATTTTTCATGTTTTTATATGATCTTATTCCAATTCTTTATGGGGAGATCTTGGCTTTTATTTAGTAGTGCAAATTTTTGTTTTGGAATTTTACAATTTTTTTTGCAGCCTAAGTTCCCGTCTAGAACCCCCAAATCTATTGTTCTGATTCATCCCATAAAAACCGTCTTATTGTACATGTTATATTATCTTTCTATTCTATAACAAATCCTTTTTCTCCCAAATCCTTGTTTAAGCCTTTTCCGGCTGCGATTTTACTCGGCCCGGCAGATGGCTATGTCACATAAGCCTTCTTCAGCATGTTCCCCTGAGTAGTTTCCTTTTCGAAGTCTCTAACGCAAGGCAGAACTTATTGCTGCAATTTTCAACTTTCTTTACATCTGAAATAACTTGTGCGGTTCTTTAATATTTTTAATAATACGCTTATCCATTATTGATTTGTGCAAATTCTAGTCATGATCATCAGTTCCCCATGAAACAAATGTGCTATCACGACTAGTTAGAAATCTTTGGACAAAATACCTTCTGGCTATTACCACTTATTTTGGCTCTTCTACCTGTGATAATTTTTCCATTTTTCTTATACTTTTCGAAATATAAAAGGTTAGATTCAATATTATGCTTGTTTGTTTTTGATATTTGCAAATTCTACATAAGATTTCCAAAATATTCATCCAAAATTATTACCCAAATACACACTATTTACGCACATTTTGAATCTACAAATCTTGTCAGAACTGACTCATCCCACATATTTAATCTCTGGTTTTTTCTCCAAACTCCTTCCACAATTCTCTATATAAAAAAAACAAGCGTGTCCGCTCTTTTACTACTACATTTCTTATACAATAGAATATCTTTGCTCACAAATGTACAGCCAATAGTCTGAGTGCCTCAAGATCCTCTCTAAGCTTTAAAAATTTCCTACTTCGTTTTATAAGATCTGTCCCATTTTGTACAATGCATTTTACTTATGCTACACTGCATTCTTTTGTCTTTTGTTCTTTTGCATTTTTTTACAATTCTCATAATAAAAGTGTTTCGAGACGTTCGTTCTTTATAGACGAATCTCGTTTTCTCATTGTGACCATTTAGTAAATATTTACCATAGTGTTCAGTTTCACTGCCACTGCTGCTTTAAAGCCACCGACTCACATGCTATATGATATTTCATTTATAATATCTTTGCCTTTTTCATTTCCACTTTGTTTAACAATCTCCAAGAAGAAAATAATATCGGAACTCACCCGTATCTTATTTTTTTTTTAGGTTTTTATGAAATTTAAACCGATTCGCTTATTCGCTTATTAGTTTTGCTGCCATCGACTCAATTTCTATATGGCATCCTATTGCCAATACCTTTTCTTCCATTTCCAGTTTATTTAAAAATCTTTCAAATTAAATAAAAAGACTTTCGAGACTGATTTCTTTCTTGATTTTTCTCAGTTATTCACGTGATTTAAATAGATTTGCTGAAGTTCGCTTAATCGGTAAAAAGCTTTTTTTTAGTCTTACTGTCGCTGAAGTTTCATAGCCACTCTTTCTGAGCCACGACTTATTTTCTATATGGTGTCCCATTTAGAAGAACCCTACTTCTATTTCCATAACCTTTTAAAATTATTGTAGACGTTCGACACTAGCCAGCTTCTTGATTTCTTTTTTAATTTTTGACGGACTTAAACCGATTTGCTGAAGTTAACTTTATCGCCAAAAATTTGGTATTATCCTTGCCATCGCTGCCGTCCACCCATTTTCTATATCTACAATTCCATGTCCACTTCAAAACTAAGGAAAGACTTTCAAGACTGACCCACAACCGATGTGCTGAAGTGCGTTTAATCGTTAAAAATTTGCTATATCCCTTTTCCTAATTTTCTTATTTACTTCCTATGCACTCATTTGTCAGTTAATTTCTTCGAATATTTTTGTCTTCCTCGGTCGTTGTTGCAATCGTCAAAGAATGCAATATAATTGAGAAAAATATGTCTTTCATATAGAGTATTCCAGCAGACTACGATTCTCGAAAAACATTTGTTGTTATTTTCTTCTTAAATTATGCAGTGTATTCCAATATCGTACAGCTCCACATCAAATTCCACTTCCCACTTTTTGTTCGTCCTTAGATAAGCCACATCATATATAAGAGCTGCCTAAGACATTAAGCTATATATCATTTGGTGTACTTTTTAAAAACACCTACAAATCCACCCGAAATATCATAAACTTGTCGCATAGTTTTGCCTAATCTCATGTTTTTTCACTTCGCTAATCACACAAAAAACTTCTTTCAATTGCCAAGAAAATGGTGAAATAATTTCGCGTTATAGTACACATGATTAAGCCAAGTGCACATGAGAAAATGGCATTAGAATTTTATGACTAGAATAAACATAATCAAAGTAATAACTAACTGAGCGCCCCACAACCCCACCGAAATCCCTACTCCAGAGGCACTCACACACACACAAGCATCTCGAGATACATTCATATTCATATCCATGCACATGTGAAATTAATCTTGTTTATGTTTCCAAATGCCGAAAACTCGTGTCAAAAGTTTGCTGCTTGCTACACAAGTTTCAGGCTCGACAAGTTTTTTGGCTGCCATAGAAAAGTTTCGACTAAAAATAAATAAAATCGAGTGATTTTACTTTTAGGTAGTTTTGCTCTTTATAGTTCTGTGCGTGTTTATTGAAGTGTGTGCAAACGAAATTTAATTAAAATTCTTCTGATTTTTCGAAATGAAAAACATTTAAAGAGGCAAGAGGCAAGCAAGTGGCAAAAGAAGTTCGATAAAGATAAAGCTAAAATCTGGAAGCACCTTGAAGGTGGGGCGACCCAGTTGGTAGGCTAACCACCTCCGATGTATGCAAATCGATTATTAATCTTTAAGTGCAACAATTTTAAGGTAACGCGAAGACACTTGCGTTGAATATGAGGCTTTTTCTATTCCCAAGTTCTACTTTGAACTCTATTTGGTGTACCATGGCAACGTGATTAAGAAACTGTGAACTATCCGATTAGCAGTTGCTTTTTAGATCCACTATGAAATAGAACTCTCTTGGGTTCGTTCCAACATGCACTTTTAGGACTAAAGCTCCAAGAGAGTGCATATGAAAGGCTGGAATGAGCAGATGGTGCACTATGTCAAGTTTAACCAATGGCGATCTATGAGACAAACTGCAAAGTCTTTTCTATCCATTTTTAGCGCGGCTTATAATTGAAGATCATGTGGATCGATACATATAATAATTTTATGACCCTCGACTACGCGGTCATCGCTCCAAAGGCGGAGCATACAATTATGTCTGCCAATAGCTGTTCGAAGAAAGCAGGAATGCTTGTCCAGGATATACGCTTCTGCTTAGCCCGTACACTCAGAACTCAGCAGAATCATATGCGAATCCGAAAATAGCCAAAAAGGGGTTTTGGGTGAAAAATCTGTATAGCATGTTAAGTTCAAGATTTTTAGTTACTTTAGTGAAATGATAAGCGACTTTGAAAAAAGAAATATTTATTCGCCCTAACTAGGATGTCATCGCTCTAAAGGCGCAGCTTGGAGATATCCCTGATCGAAGAGAACAGTCACCTACAGTTTATACACGAATTCGATCGGCGTTGATTTTCATTAATAGAGATTTACTTAGGTAAATACCGCCAATTAATTTGCTAGCTAAGCTAGTGCTAGGCTAATGCACCATTGCAATAGTAGGCAATCGAAATACTACGCTACCGAGGTTCTCGGCTGGCTATATAGTATATGTGAAAGACCTACGGATTGGGATTCATTGACTGATTGATTCCTTCAGCAACCTATCAATCGCACAACACCCTCTTAAATTAGCTACAGATTTTGTTGGACTTATATATGTCCAAATTCCACGACTCGCTATTAAGTACATATGAAAAGCCCACTGATTAGGATCTATTGAGTCTGCGGAGGTGCATAGAACCGCTGTTTGAGATAGAGAGTTTCCTTCACGAACCTATCTATCATACAAAACTCTCTTTAATTCGCAGCAGGTTTTTTTGCATATGTATAAGTCCAAATCCCTTCTGAAGTTCTGTAGAGAACTGCACTGAGTTGGCTGCCTGGAGAGTGTTAGTAAATTTTGCTGTGCAGTCTTTTCTAGACACATTTTTAAAGCAAGTACGACACCACTACGCTTACCAAGGCCCACGGCTAGCTAAATGGTATATGAAAAAGGCTTATCGATTAGAATCTATTGACACTGTACAGAAGCACAGAACCGAAACTAGAGGGAAAGAGTTTCCTTCACAAAACCTCAATCATACAAAAGAATTTGTGGGTCAGATTTTGTTGAATTCATACACATCCAAATCCCTACTCAAGCTCAAGTATAGGGCGGATCTAAGACGGCTGCCTTCAGAGTTTCAGTAATTTTGGCTGCGGATGATATACTTTAGAACCTCTTCCAAGCAGATGCCCAAAGCACCCGCATCTTGCTTTTCGCATTTCAGGAACATGACAGCTTTCCTAGCAGAGCGTCTTTTGGTTGCACCCGTTCTTCAGCGTAGCTCTTAGTCGTTTATTTTAATCCCATATATCTACTGCCATATATATGCAAATGGGCGTTTTGAGAGTTGGGTGTGGCATGCATGTTTGCTTGTGGGTTGTAGCAACCAAGTATAGGTGTTCAATAGACAACCCTTGATAGCGCTTTTTATGGCTGCCTGCTACACTTGCCCTTGCTATCCTGCTCCAATATGGGATACCATTGCTGCGCATAAAGAAGCACACGGTGGTTGTCGTAAGGCAACGGGGGTGGCCATAATCTGCTTATTTTGCAACATAAGTGAAAAGTTCTGTCAACAAAATCAAAATCACGAAAAATTTGTTTACCGTTTAAATTCGATTTTGATCCTATTTATCCTGTAAATTGCAGCAATTGAAAGGATTTGTTGGGATCTGTCGCTTGGTATTTGCTTTATGAAGAGTGTTTGATTTTTAAATTACCTTTTATTGGTATACGTCTCTGAGTGTGTGTGGTAGGTGTGAACATTTGCATAGCTACATAGATGGATAGTCTGATAGATATCGATTTGATATCGTTGCCCCAAGTTGTCGCACTTTAATTTCGTGCGCCTGAAACTTGCATATAAAGTGGCGGATATTGAATTTCAATAAGCTGCAGCTGCAAAAAATCACTTTGTCTACAAATCGCAGACGACAAAGTTGTAGGTAGCATGACAAATACAAATGAAATGAAATAAAATCACAAAACAACAAAAAAAAAAAGTGAAAAAATGTCAGATTGTAAGACTTGGAAATGGCTAAGCGAAAGAAATGAAAGTTGAGTTGTAAAATTTGCCTTGTCCCAGAGCGGAATCCCAAAGTGCGGGTCAAAGAAAATAAAACTTTATGCAAATGTGCCACTTTGGCCGTAAAATGAAATAGTCCCGGGCCAAATTATACCTGATGTCTGATGAGCTGCCTGCCTGCAATTGCCGTGAATTGAAACAAAAGCGTATGCAGCCCAATAGATGTCCTTGTTACAAGCTTCCACCCCTATAACTATCATTATGTAGCCGGCAGCGTAGTGAGAACCAACGCAGGTGACTTTAAGTTGCAAAACTTTTACATTTTATATTTTACCTACTTTTTTGCTTGAAACTTTTGTGCCTTTTGTTTGAGCTTATCAAATGATTGTGGCCATTAGTATACGCTTACTCTAGCATTTACCGGATGTTGTTACGGACACGTTTTGTCGTAGCGGATGTGTTGGCTTTAAAATTTTTGGCCATTCATCTCATTATTATTATTGTTATTAACGCTGGCAATGGCAGTGAATGCTACGGCATGCCTCGTGTAACCGTAATTTACAACATGGCTCTTGCATTTTCGGCCATTTTTCGTAACGGAAAGCGGATGCTGTTATTAATTTGCATGTCCGGCTTGTTGTTGGACAAAAGTGCGGCGCTTACACATGCGAGGTGGCACACAATAAATTGGAAAGAGTGTAGGCAGTGCTCAATGCAAAGAATGTGAGTTGGCAGCGTAAAGCAGACTTCTACGGCAACTTAGATTAGCCGCTTCGAAGAGTTTGAGATGAAAGTCTTACTCTATATTCGCAGCTTGGATAGCTCGTTTGTATAAGAAAAACATAGTGCGGTAGTTCCAGCAACAGCTTAGCAGCGCCCTTGTCCCTAAGAATATGAAGAAACTATCAAAGCATCAAATGAAGCTTAGAAATATTTAGAGTCCAAATAGAAAGAGGAGATGGAACATTGTAAGCAGTTATACCAACTCTCAGACTACGGGTCATCATGCGCATGGTTGTCACCGCATTTTGGAAGGCCTTAAAGTACAGCTCTTTTACAAAAGATTTAAAGCTTTTGCGTAATCTAAGTAATCCTAAGTAATCTTGCTTTATATAAAGCAGTACGTAGGCTTAATGACGGAACTTTGATAGAAGTCTGATTTAATGATTCTTAGCCGTAGACAGGTCGTCCTGGTGCAGAACACAACTCAATTAAAATGGAATCATACCTGCCTGCAGCACAATCTTCTGTGAAATCCCACATGCATATACTCTTTACTGCTTCCCTGGCCATTTTTTTTAATTAAATTTGCCACTTTATTTGCTCTCTCCCCCACTCTTTTGATGCCGACATCTTCTACTACGTCGTCATTCGCTTAATTGTGTTTGTGCTACTCTATTTCACCAACATCATTTTTTCTACCGATGTTTTTTTTTTGCGCATGCCTCCCCCCTCCTTGCTCGACAATTCCATCCCACACCATAATGCACTCAAAATAATACCAACTCATTTATGCTGTCTTTGGTGCTCTGCGTAACTGTGTGCCACAACTTTATCCAAGTATATCCTTGCAACTCGTGCCACAGCATCTTAGGTGCTTCTGCTGCCTGCTTCCTCAGCTCATTTCTTGGCAGCAGCTTCAGCTTTGCCTTTGCCTGTTTGCTGTTTGCGCTAAAATAATTGAATTAATAATTGCTGCGTGTGGTTTTCATGCTTTTCCAGCTAAGAAAAATGTAATGAAGTTGAGCGATGGTCGACATGGGGATACTCTGTAGTATTGTGCGCCAATGAAGTGTCATTGCTACGTGCTATCGAAGTACAATTTTGGATACATTACTTGACCTTTGCAGGAAAACTGCTTGCAAGCAGTTGAGCAAGCAGTTTAGCAGAGAAGTAGGTCTACGACTTGGGAGCAAGCAATTACCTGTCAGGCGGAGCTATTTAGGTGGCTACTGTGTTTGAAATGTTTTTGTATTAATAGCTGGATACTTTCCAAGACATCTCTTTAAAGAAGAATCTCTATTCAGAGATCAGAGTCGTATGAATAAATTCGGAGTGTACGACACTTTGATGATCAAGATTTGCAAATTAAACTTAGAATAAGTCTCTAGCTAAAACAATATTGATCACTTCAAACTAGCAGATATTGTACCTTCGCCTATTACAACTTGTTCAGCAATCTATAGTATGCCCGTAGTTGCTATAGGGTATCACAAACCAAAGCGAAATACTTAAGCCATGCGCGCCGGCATGAAAAGTAAGCAAGTCGTGAGAAACTTTTATCTCTAGCTGCCAAGGTTCTAGAGAGTATGTTGTCGCACCCCGTGCAATCCGACAGCCTCCCAAAATACTACCGCATGCCTTACTTACACACTGATTTAATAAATTAACGTTAATTAGCTGTTGTGGTCGGCAAAGAAAAACCAGGAACAGCTCTAGGTTGGGGGTTGCCAGCTTTGCTGTCTTAGCTTAAAAGACAATAAGGCTAAAATCCTACACGAAACGTGGCAACTTTGCCAATGGTACGTGATTTCTGGCGCCACTTCAAGCTTTGCCCGCACAACTCGATATATGAATTATTAGCTGTCTTCGGGGCGACACTGCTTGAGAAGGGGTTGGCGGAGCAGTTACTCCCTCCAACATAGCAAGCATGACGGTGTGGTTTCTCACAAATTGAGTGGTTTTGCTTACTCTATGTTTATTTATGCCATTTTAATTAGTCAATGGCATCCTTATAAGTACTAACCAAGTTTTACGATATGTTGGCAAGTAAATAAACTATTTGAGTAAATAAATGATTTCATTTAAACTTATAAAACTGTTGTAGTTGCTGAAGTCTGCCGCTGGCCAACATACAAAAATCTAATGAAAAGCTACGGAAGTGCAGCTGCAAGGCGCCAAACTGACCAAAAGGTCAAACCGTACCACAAGAGAGTGCCAAGCAGTCTAGGCTGTACAGTCAGTCAGTTCATTCGTTGAGGACATTTTCTTGAGACATTTTCGTAGCAAGCATTTCATTTGCCATATGTTGACACTTTGAGGACTCTAACAAAAGAAGCTGCTGAAAACGCTTCTAGCTAAGGACGTCGTTGTGTGGCAATTGAACAACAACAACTTGCAGCAACAACAACACAAGCTGCAACAAAAGTTGCCTTGTTGCATTTAAATTGAAATTAACATCCTGTTCGGTCAGTTTCTCTCCTTGGGTCGCACTCACATATGGCCTGCAGGTCAACATGAGGAAAAATAATGAAAAAGTATGAGAAGCGAATGCCAGATACTCTTGAACATTTGTATATGGAAACAAGTACATCCATCATACAAGCGACCAGCCCGATTTGCAACTAAATGCCACTGCGGTCCAATTGCTTAACCCAAACAAAGTATATTCGAAGCCTCCATATTTGAGATACCCTAGCCCAGCCAGACTACGAGTGCGGACCAATAAGCACCAATAAGCACAAGGAATTACAGGTCGATTAACTTCATGCAGGCGTCTGCATCTGAGTCGTCTTCACGAAATCTTTAAGGTGCACTGAGTGACATTGGAATTGCACTTTTAAGGCTGATAATAACATCCTTTAAGCAAATACTTTCTTTTAACAGCAAAACAAATTTCCTGTTTTACCAGCAACCAACTAGTTGTTTTCATAACAAATTTTTTTAAATCAAAGCAAGCATTTTTCAATTAGTTTTCCCAACGTATGAGCACTTTATTTTTTAAATCTAAATACTAAATACTAGCAGTAAGTGTATGCGAGAGATGTTAAATTCAACCAAACAGTTTGCCAAAGTCCACTCTATACTAATTATGGCATCAAAAGCCAAGTCAAAGACGACGACAAATGCAAAGAGCAAAAACTTTGGTAAAAACTTGCAATAAGCTAACAAGTGATGCGGCTTTTTTCAAAGCAAAAGTGTCGAGCAAACATCAGAATGTTGGGATACTCTAGAGAGACACAAACACACATATACTTACACTTTGACAAAGTTACACACAGATACAAAACAAACACACAGACAGACACACACTGAGATACATGTGACACGTAATTAAGAGGCCATTGTTGTTTCGCTGACAAAAGTGAAAGATGCCTTGATGGATAACATTGGGTACGTACTTCCCAAGCAGCCCGTTGACACTTCAAAGTGCGAAAAGCTGTATCTCTGTGTGTGTGTGTGTGTGTTGCCTGAGTGTGTGTATCTGTATGTGTGTGTGTGCATTTGAGTCACTTAAAAGCTGCCGCGGCGGCAGCTCACTTCTTTGAAGTAATCAACAGCAGCGCTTTTAAGTCGTCTCAACTTGACACATTATGCCCAATCTTGCAATTATTTTTACCTCAAGTCAAAGCAGGCACACACAGATACACACACACACACACATACACACAAGCGCGCAGACAAAATCCTTTGACGCAGACAATTAAAACCCCGCAACTAATTTTGTAACTGTGTGTGTGCGCGCGCGTGTGTGTGTGTGTGTATTTGTATCTTTACATAAATATTTAATGTGTTTGCCTTGTTAGTGGTTGGCGCTATCACTTTATTTTGCGGAAGGATTAAATTAATGCCAAACGTGTGCTCAAACAGGAGTCGTTGTTGCTGTTGTTGTTGTTGTTTTAGGCACACAGATACAACACACTCAGAGATACACACAGCTACAGTAAGTGTCTTTGTATGCAAAACTACTTGTTGTAACCGCTACTTACGCTAGTTAGCTAATAGAATTAGTTTTATTAACACACAGCAGGATAGTGTGTGTGTGTGCTTAGGTGTGGCTGCGTGTGTAAACACTAACTTAAAGTGTTAATTGCATGTAAAACTGTTAAGCACTTGACAACCAACAAACTTGGCTATAATGACAGTTGACTTACTCGGTTAACCCATTTGAGGCCGAAGGGGTGAAAAATACACCACAATATAAGTCAAGTCAAAGTATCTACAAAGTCTGTTCTTTATGAAAAAAAAACTACTTTTAGTGCAAGGAAAGTATCTCAAAGATACTGTACTTTTTGCTAGCATCAAAAGACTTCCATGATTGCAGAGATCTGAACTGCTTAACCTGCCTTATTTCTCACATCCTTATTTCTCACATCCTTTAATGATGCATCGTATCCATATCCATTCTTGTTGGTACGCATCGCTAGCATCAAGAGACTTTTCCGATTGTAAAGACCTCCAATAAAATTGTTCGGTTTTCTTCTGTGCTTTCTTTTTTCTCATATTTATTAAATATGTATCCTATATATCTACCTGTAACGGTGCAGGTGTTATATACCAGAAATCTTTCTCGATCGCTTGAACTATTTGACAAAAAATATTCTGTGTTCAGTCCCTTTCAGATTCGGCTTGACTAATGCATTCAAATGAACCATGAGTAATATTAACTGTACAAGTATGTGACGTAGAGGAGGACCTATCTTCTCAAGAAAATCCAACTGAAAAAAATGCTCACAATTCTGGTTTATATGGCTTAGAATCTTGAGCTGTGTCGTAAGAGAAACAAAAAGTAGCTTGTTTCGAAAGCTGAAAGAGGAAAAAGTCGGGAACGAGTTAAACTTAGATGGAAGAACCACGTGAAGAAACTGAAAATAACGTTAACAACGCTAGGGCGTCTGGCGAGAGCTAGTGGGGTCAGCTGTAACCTAATTTTCACATCATGCACATGAAAGAAGAAGCTCCAGTCAAAAAAGTAGCTCGTTTCGAAAGCTGACAAAGTGCGAACGACGCATCATTGTTTTTTAATTTAGATAACTAATTAGAATTTCCCAACCCAAAAAAACCAAAGTATATAAACTTCCCAGATAAGAGTATAATTTTTGTCAAAATATCCGCCATTTTGTTTCATAAATTTTGGTATTATATATACCAGTCATTTTCGAGCATTCTAATCACAAATCGATTTATGACCAGCTTCTTTGGCTGTTGGAACCACTGTGCGACGGTGTCTTTAATTATTAGGGATACTCCTTATTTATTTGTTAGATATGCCATCAACAACGTCCTTCAGACAGTTCATTATAGGTGTGCTTTTTGCAGGATGGCTTGCAGGCCCAACACCTAACCCTCATTTAGAAGGACCAATATCAGCTATCCTGACCGGGTTTCCCACTGGGATTTGGATTTGAGGTTGCTCAGGGTGACAGAGTCCACCAGATGACCTAGAAATTGCGTAGAAGAGGCTATGTGTGAACAGAGACTTCATTTGTTACGAACAACAGAGACGAATGGAGAAGAATTGTTGAGACCCCGGGTTGTAGAGCTGAATGATGTTAAGTTAAGAATATTGATCAGACAGAACCACTTACTTATTATTACATTAAGCTAACTTACTGCCAACAATGTTTAATACTAAAGTTGCCTTCACAAGATTTTGGATTCTCTAAATGATATTCATATATCAAATATCCAACTTTATACAGTAGATACAAGTTATGGTTGGAAAATTTTTGAATAAGGAGCAAAGGATGTCAGGATACGTTAGAGTGTAATAATACCATATAGAGACCATATTGAAAATATTGAGGTCCAAGCTATTCCAAACACTTAACTCTGCACTCGCAGACATCAGACAATGCGAGAAAGAAAGTGAGACTGACTTGGGCACATCCTAGGAAGAGCTCCCCATCAACAGCACATGCCAGATGCTAAATAATCTAAAGTGAAACAAAAAGCATGCCATAGTGAAGTTGATGAATCTTTTTGCAGCCCCTTTACTGCCTCATTACGCCATAAGCTCATAGATACACATAATCTGGCAAGATGGTATGGATTTCGTATTATTTGTAGACATAAGACAAGATCTAAGCACATTGTATTTCGACTTGGAGAATATTTAACTTAGAGAACAATCAAAAATATTTAATTCTTACAACGCAAGTTCTCAAGCCAACTCCCTCAATGGGTTAAGAAGAAAAACTGCTGCCTACCCTGAGGCGCACAAATTAATTCAGTTCAATTTAGGTTACTTTGCCTTTTGGCAAACAAATTGCCTGTTAATTAGATGGCTGACATCAGCAAAAGAAATTTGATAGTCAAGACAACACATTGAATACTGTCAGTCACCCCTTGCACCTCTCCAGTATGTCGCTGCGGAAGACTACAATTATACACACGCTGACCACCGAACGAACGACCGAGCACCATAATTAATGTTAATAAATAATAAATTTACATATAAAAATGCTTGCCATATGTAATACAAGTCGAAAGTGGTTCGTTTCACCAAAAACAGCATACAAATCTGTGTAATTACAGGACAAGATTTGGGGGTAATGCGATGCCAAAGCCGTGATAACATGCAAAAACTTTTCCGACTTTCACTCGGTCACTGGCGGTCACTTGATTGTGCTGGGGCGAGCGGAAACGTTTAATTAACTTGTTTTTGTATAGTCTGCGGCACAATTCATATGCCAAACGTGCTTTGCAATTAAAATTTCGCCTTGGACAGGGATTACGCGAGGAATGAGAAGAGTTATTTCGAAAACGAAAATGGTAAATTGAAAGTATGGCTCGATTTCTTTGTAAAGTTATTGTCTTATAATTGTTGTACTATGTATGCAGAGTATGTGTGACCATTACGTGGCATCAGATAAGAGATGCTTGCCGCCATTTTGTTATCCCAAACACACACACAGTCGCACTTGGTACTTGAAGCGTGTGTGCAAATTGCATTAACCGTGCCCAGTGACGTAGATAGGTTGATTGTTTTAGGGGGCTTGGCAGTGAAAAAATTCAAAAACAATAGTTTAAATTTTTAATTAAAATTAATGATGAACCGGAGAGAATTTCACACAGTCTCCAAGAAGAATTTTATATGCTCTGATTTTGTCCTATGAAGTGAATCTCAGAACACATTTTTCGCTTGGACAATCGCCAAAGCAAGGAGCATAAAAAATTCTTAACTTATCGACTAATCGGTCAAGTTTATTGAGCATAGAGACCACTACAGAAATGACTTGGCCATGTCGTATGTATACATAAAAACGCTGCAGCAAGAAAGGTTTTCGAAGGATGAAGGAAGACAAAAACGACGACCATACATAGCTCAGATGAAAAGACCGACAATGTCGAGCAGGAACTAACTATCCCTGGAAGTGACCAATTGGAGAAGGCGCACGCAACACAGGTGCAAGATTTGTAGCAAATCAATCCACTTATGCTTCGATAATGAAAGAGCACTTTCCATTTAACAAATATTGCTTCATTTGATCCCCCAAATCAACCCCTTAACCACACCACTGGCACTCATACAGTTTCTACTATAAGACTAACCGCAGTTGTAAACTTGCCAGCAACTTGCCTGCAAACTTGGCCACCAATTTCACTCAAAATCCTACAAAACTTTTGCGCAAAATTAACCGCATTTCGAATGCAACAACAGCAAGTACAACAACTACCAAAAGAAGGACCTCTAGAAGACATCCAGACGACATACAATTTACCGCATGTTTCTTTGTGCCATTACACATCACATTTGGTATCTTTTACATTTATTGAATTGTTTCGCTCATGTTTGTCAACTATTTGGGTCTAAGCAGCATTTTGCAACAAAGTTTTTCAATTAAAGAGCCGAAAACTGAGAAGGTTTTCCACGAATTTTTGCAAACTCTTCATTGCACAATTATCAACTCAATCAGAATTGAGTTGAAGTGTTCAGAGAGAGAGAGAGAGATAAGGAGTCTTAGTCGCCTCACTCAGTCTTTGCAGTTGCAAATTAATTAGTATTCATTTGCGCTCAATTGAGCTTGTAAATATTTAATTAATCGATGATTCCTCGTTGGAGTGAGTGACATTTAATGCAGGCCATTAATTATGTCAGAAATTTTATTATGGGGAAGAGAACTTAGCTTAGAGCAAAAGCTTAATTTAGAGAACTACAAAACATTATAGCGGCATATTCTCCTAATACTTGGTTCTCCAAATACTTGGTTCATTCGAAAGATAATTCATAAGGAGTAGGTGAAAATTATTTCAAATTATTTCAAAATCGGTATGGCAGCTCTCAGCTTATGGATGGCCAAAGTGATTTGAACAAATGTCATTTCGAAATATGGGGCAATACATTTTTTTATTTAGCAAAATTTCGCATACATTTCCAACTTTACAAGGGAATTAATCAAAATATAAATATTTAATAAAAAATTAAGACAATTATAAAATAAATGAAAAAATTTGAAGAAGTTCTTATTTATCTTTAAAATATATTTTACTATTGTTCGTGTTGTTTTGGATCCAATATAATATATAATTCGCCATTAGAAAAATAAATTAAAGAAAATTTAAATACTTACCACGATATTGACATAAAAGACATCGTAAAATATCAAAGATTAATTGAAAAATTATATCGGTAAAGGACTGCGACCTACTTTTCCTTCATACCAATTTGATATTATTTTGTTTATACCCTCAAAAACTAAATATGGAAACAGATTAAATATCCTGAAATTGGGAGCACCTAACATTCGGAATAGAATGCGCGAATTTTGACAAACTTTTCGAAAAGGTTTTTATTAGCAATATTTATTATCAAATGTCTTTTTTGGATGATGACGTATATGAGTTCTATAAAGCCATAGATGACGTTCAGCGTATTATGGCACAAGGTCTGCGTTGGTTAGGCCATGTCATACGTATGGATGAAGTCGGTCCAGCGAAGAAGGTTTTCAATGGGTGAAGGAAAACAAAGAAGACGAACAAACCTTAGATGAAAAGACCAAGTGAAGGAGGTCCTGTCTTTCCTCGGAGTGACCAACTCCGTGAACAAAGCAGGGGCGCCTGGAGAGGGCTAGTGAGGTCAGCTGTAACCCGATAAAGGGTTGTGATGACCAACTAAAGTAAGTAAGTATATCTTATTTGGATAAGATTCTTATATTAAAGGTTAGAACACAATATTATACTCATTTAAGCATTTTCCAGACCATTCGATTTGTTTTTACTGACAGTATGGTTATGGTCGACGAAATAGCTTCTTCGGTTCGCTAATACATTCTAAATATCTAATATTTGCTATGTAGCTCAATACACGCAGTCGCTCCCAGGCGCTCAATGCATCGAAACAGTTTTTAATTTAGGACTTCAGATATTTTCTTGGACTCACACGTGTTTTTGGACCTAATACCCTTCTTGAGGTTTGTAGCTTTTTTAAAACAACATTTTTCAACCAAATGCTGCTCATTAGCCAGCCTCCACCTTATTGTTTACCTAAGGCCAGCTAACAAATGGTGTGCTCAAAAAAGTCAACACACAAGTCACACACAACATACACACACCCGCACACAACTACAAACAA
Organism: Chymomyza procnemis; assembly: GCA_035046065.1. Taxonomy (NCBI): domain Eukaryota; kingdom Metazoa; phylum Arthropoda; class Insecta; order Diptera; family Drosophilidae; genus Chymomyza; species Chymomyza procnemis. The sequence continues at coordinate 7,116,603 of JAWNOJ010000026.1, forward strand.
ATATATAAACTCCTGTGTTCGGTATACCCGCACATAAGTAAAGTTTTAATTTCTGTAGTCTCATTTGAAATGGGGATAACAAAGTCACTTCGACACTCAAAACAAAAGATGCCAATTTAATCTAGTGCCAGTTGGCCACATGGGACACTTAAAACCTCTCTGGGTCCGGAGCACACACACACACTGTCTAGCAGACTGTGCACAGGAAATGACTTCAGAGACGACAACGCCAAGAGTCCGTCTATGTGTGTGTCTCTCGGTATGACCCTGGCGCCAGCAGGTAACTTCCGGCATAGTCAAATTGAAAATGGCAGCGTATACCGCAGAGTGTGACCAAGCAGCTCTCCAACACCCACACGAGCACAGCTGCGCTCTACTTTTGTGGTCAATGTGTAAAGTTGCAATGATGCTGCTGCTACGCCCGGGACCAACAAGCCTTATGGAACTTTTTCCACTCACAAAGTGTGACAAATTAAATTAATGCTGCTGAAAATGGGCAAAGTCTTTTAGCTACAGCAGGCACAAGTAATTGTTTAATACCCTAACCAAGCTACTTTAATTAAGTTAGAGGGTTGTAGCCTCTCCTGCAACTACTAACTACTTGGACTGACCCATTGTAGGTGCTGCCATAAAGCAAAGTCTTTGCTGCTGCTTGACTTCTTTAGCACGTGAGTTCTTGAACTGTATGAGACCAGCACTTGACTTATGACATTAAAACGCAGACACAAATCTTTACGATGACGTCTCCATGTGTGTGTGAGCGTGTTTCGAGTTAAGTAAGAAAAACTACAGTTTCCACTTAAGGAGAACTAAAGTCAACGCTTTCTGCAATACGTGCGCCACATACACATTCCTATACTCTGCCAACTCAAGTAGCTGCAAATGGCAAGACGCCCATATAGCCACAAATCCCTTACCTACTGCTACAGCTCCCATGCCTCCATTTGTGTGTCTAAACAACAGTATGACTAAAATGGACAGTGACAAAAACGCAATGCCAACCGCAAGTCCACAATTCCATGACCAGACTGACGCATTGTTGCAGCAATAAGTCAGCTGGAGTCAGTGGCGCTGTGAGAAGGGAGTCGAGGAGCAATTCCCCAGCAATATGAAATGAATACAATTTGTTTGAAAACTTACGACGTTCTCGAAATTTTAACTGCTCCAACATTTGAATTAGTAGTACTTATATTCCATACCCCACTTAAGGTCGAGAATGGAAGATTTCTTGTTAAGCGATTGTCCCTTGGAATAACCAATCCCAACTACACTTTTGCTCGTAAGCCATTGTTCATTGTATTCCTCGTGATTTCCTGACCCTAAGCACTAAATAGGGAAAAAGGAATAACCATCTCTAAGGTCTAGGAAGATCTTTCTGAAGGTCTATTGACGCCCACACCAAACTCGATCCTTCGGCATGAAGGCTTGGCTACATAGGCACCCATCATACTTAGTTCGAGCAGCTCTTAGACTCTCTCTACCTGGGCAGCTGATTCGCTAAACGTCTGCAGTTCGACTCGCAGAACACCCTTTATTCCGCGAAAGTCGGCCGACAGATCTTCCCTACAAAAAACATAACCCTTTTCCCAAACTCTATCCCATTACAGAATCAGCAAACTACCTCACTGACCAGCACTCTTCACTTTGGCCAACGTAAAAAAAACCTGTGCAGTGAGTTGAAAATCTTAAAGATAAACACATACAAGTCAGGAGAGCGACAAGCCTGAACTTTGACCCCAAAAAGCTGAAAACGCTGAGCATCAACCGCAAAAAGAAAAAACACCGGCGGCAACTCTAGATGATTATTATGATGCTGCCAGAGCGCAACGAAGCGCAACTGATGAAGCCCACTTAAGCGACTTCACGAGATGATGGCGCTGCTGATGACGATGATGATGACGCAGACAAAGGCGATGATGATGGCGTCGAGGTGTCCCAAAGGCCGGACAGCGGTCAGTGTGCTGGCAACATTTGCCGTTGACAGAGTGCAAGCCAAAGAAGACAAAACACAAAAAAAAAAAATAAAATAAAACGAAACGAAACGAAACGAAAAGAAAAATCTGCCATATCTCTCTCGGTGTGTGTCTACTTGGGGTTGTCTGGACAAACATTGGCAATGCTCGGCTATGCTGCTACACCGGACATGACCAAATGAAAATGTGTAGCCCGGCAGGCTGGGGGTCAACTCTGCGTCTTCATGCTGCACGCTGAACAATTATTACTTCAACTTTTCATTTGCTTTGCTGTTGTGGTCATGTTTGGAGGTGCGCACAGGATGCTGCTGCTAACCCCAGACTAGGGATTGTGTCTCATTTTTCATATTTTGGCGCTGAGTCTGGAGTGCCTGCCATTTGGCAACAAGACTTTCAACAAGGTAAACAGACAATTTCTCAAACATTTAATGCGGCTAGTACTATGTGCAGGGTTTGGTATCAAAGAAGACGGTTTTAGTGTTGAGTAACCTTAATTGCTGGACAGCTGCAATGATAGTTTATAGAGAGCATATATTTTATGTGGAGACGTTAAAAGGATTATTATCAGCACTCTGGTGAGTTTTTCAAACTAAAGATAATCTAGCATATGTAGTCGGGAATATAAGTTTAGGAATGGATAAAGTACTATTAAGCAGACCTGAGTGTGTTAAAATTTCGTAAATATAATACAATAATAAAATGATCAAATAAAATTTGACGACACTATATGGAGCATAGGGCGAACATTATGGCGATTTTACGCAATTCATTCCATGTCGCTCCCTGACTTACTGCAAACACCGTTCTTAACCAGGTCTGTCGAGGGATTTTTTTTCTCCTTTTGATTTTGATAGAAACTAGTAGAAACATAACTTATTTCTAATAATCAAAATGAAGCATCCATGGTGGCAGCCTTAAATCATATTTTTGTTTGAAGCTAGTGTTAGGTCTTTTTGATATGGATTTTTAGATATTGGATATTTTTTAATCTGGAATATGAAAACCTTATTTTCAAAATGGTTAACTTTGGGTGCTTTTTGAGATCATATGTTAGATTATGAAACGATTTGGGTATGGAAGACAAGTTTTTCGAGATCGCTTAAATTTATTTATTATATACACCATCGTAGGAACATTCAACTTGTGAGTCTCTTTTGTCTTTGATAATAGATAGACTGGCCCTTACTACGCAGTAAAGAAGTATCATACCAAAAAAATCCTTTTTAATTCCAGAGTGATAACAAATTACGTTCTTAGTATGAGCTTAAAAACATAGTTCTTTCCTTAAATTTATGTCTTGGGTGTGAAATTTTAACGCGGTTTATATAATTATAACAAATCTTCCGCATAAGATGGGTGGGATGGACTGGAAGTTACAACTTTTTCATTTTCTTTTATAAACTTACTACCATAACATCCCGCGAATTCATCAGATTTTAATAGAATAGATAAAGTAGATTGTGTTTATTTGTGTTGTCTATAAACATTTGATGAACTATAATCATCCACAATTTCAGAATAATCTTTTAAGAAAATGTAACATAAAATCAGAGCCACTTTTTCGATGCATTCCAGTTTATTCGATATAATACAAAAGATAAGTGAGCAATCAAATCTATGCCCACAGATATAAGTATAAGCAAGGATAAAAATAAATATATTTATTTTGTTTTAGCGAAATCTTGAATATTCAAAGCATATAAATTGGTGGCGTATGGTTTTCAAGTAATATAGATGATGTTACCATAAAGTTTTTACCTTTGAGTAAAGTTTTTAATAGTATATATAGTTGACAATAAGGATTAAATGTGTTTTGGAAAGGTTTTTATTTCAACTGTCGTCAACATATTCTCAAAAAATGATAAGAAAAAATAACAAGCATTATAAATACATAGCAGAAACCCCTTCACCACAACAAGCAAAGACTCTTTTCTAAAATTAATACACAATAATGGGCCTCGGTAGCATAGTGGTAACGTATTTGCTTCTAAATTGGAAGCCCGGTGGTACGATTCCACCCTGCAGAACTCGTGCATTTGTCTAGCCCTGGTATAGCTAGCAAATAAACAAATAGACGCTATTAACCTAGCAATATATCTATTAACTAAAGGCAGATTCAGAATCGGCTATAAAATATAGGTACCTATGCTCCTCGCTATAGAGATATCTACATGCTCCACCATTTTAGCGTTGACCATAGTTAAGAGTAATAAAGAAGAATTAAACGTAATTTGTAGTTAATAAAAAAATTCATTTATTACTTTAATTTGTTTATTCTTAAACTTTCATGGGCCATGTTGTGCTCTACTTCTACCAAAAGTGAATTAATTTCAGTTTTATCAACTGAAAAGTAAAAGTGAAAAGTAAAATCTATTAAATTAATTTGTATTTTCGTGAGCTGTGTAACCCTTACACCCAATTTTATTTTAATTAGTAGAAGTCCCCCAAAAATTTGTTTTTCTGTACCAAAAAATTGTAGGATTGTACTTAATGCAATTTATTTACAAGTTAATAATTGGTTACAGTGACTCCCATTTTGATTTTGTCATTTTGCTTTTATTTTAAGTGCTCAGATGTTCCTCAAAGAATTCCATTGCCTTATTCTTAAGGTGATGTGCCCAGATGCTTCTCTTAGAATTTACTTCGCCTATCCTTTAGGTGAAATACTGCGAACTATGCTTTTCATGAGCAATTTAGGGAACTTTGTTTCACATATAATGACATGGTTCATATTTTTACAAGAGTACATTCACCTTCCAGCTTAATCAAGTTTATATTGCGCTATCTTAGACTGAATGTAAGTCTTCAAGCACTCTGGCTGTGGGTTGGGGCATACTTTGCCTATCCAAGCAAGTATTCCCTTAACCTGTTGCTGGCTTTTATTTGAACGATGCTAATTTTTCTTGGTAGGCTAGCATAGCTGCTGCTGAGCAAATAAAACTCTCCCAGCAGATCAGTGGAAAACCATTTAACTCCAATCATGTCTTAAATGGCATAAATTGTTACATTCTATATTAGCTTTTTTAATTTAAATTTAATTTAATCAATGTTAGTATCTCTTGATAAATAAATAACATAAACTGAGAGTGCTTGAAATTGAAATCTTTTTATATCGAGGAATCAATGAGTTTTTCATTACTTGTAGTCTGTTTTGTATATAAAAATACCTGTTTGTGCTTAAAAAATCTAAGCTACCTTTAAACTTTAATATAAATACCTTAATTGTTGATTCACTTACAATATTTTTTAAAAAATAACTTTAATATTTTTATGCGTTTAACTAATCAATACACAACAGCAGAAACAAACAACCAAATTAAATTGATAAAAATAAAAAATTGCATATATTATATAAATGGAATTGAATAAATAATCGTATATTTCAAATAACTTATAAAATAATAATTATTTTATATAATTATTGTAAAATTTATGCTATTTTAACTTATCAAAAGTTTTCGTTTCAGTTTACAAAAATAAAAAAAAAAATACAAAGAATTGACTTAATGGTTTATGTTCTTTTAAGCATTGTTTAAGTTTTATTTAGCTTTAAAAACATTGCCATCAAGTCATTTTATTAAAAATAAAAATACGCAGCTTATAAACTTGCTAAGACGACTCTTAAACAATTACTTTAAATTCTAATTCTGCATTTTTTATGAGTCAGACACTATTTTTTTATTATTTATACGAGCGTTTATGATATCTAACAGGCTTTTAATATTGTTATCCCACACAATTGCAGAGTGCAGTGACTTATATACTACTCATATATCATTTATTATAAGTACAAAACACTTTGGCATTTATAAACTCAAGTTCAATGGCAATTTAAGTTGGCAGCTCAATGTCAAATGCTTGACCTTTGCATTGCTCATACGACCTGTTGAAAATACGCCGAGTCAGCTTTACAAAAGCCTTCCAAAAATATACCAAAAAAAAAAATTGCAATCCGCAAAAAAAGGCCAACAACAACTTGGCCATATTTATAAACAAAAAAAAGCACAGCTGAAATCAAATGAAACGCCTACAAAAACAGCGCAAAGAAAGTTGCTAGCAACGACAACGAGACAAGATATTCTCTAGAGAGCACAAGGCGGCAGCAGCAAGCGAGAGAGAGTGAGTGAGTGAGTTTACAAAAGAAACTTGGCAAAAAGAAAACAAGCCGCCAACTGTATATAAAATGGCTGAAACATATATATACATATATATATATGTGTGTATGTATATGTAAGCCACGAAGGTCATATTAAATTGCTATAAAATTTTATCGATTTTATGCTGCAACAAAGGCAACAAAAAGCGCTGCGCTGGCAAGTAGCAAAAATTTTTTTGCGCCCTAACGAGGACACTGACACCACAGCCAAGAACAACAACAACAACAACAACAGCTGGCAAGTCCGAGAAAATCTATAAAGAGGCGCTATGGGCGGCCAACTGAACTTTTTTGAACTTGCCTTCATTTTCGTTGTCATTTTTTTTTTTTTTGCAACTTTGCTTTGCTTGCAAGTTTTTATTTTTAGCTCCAGCTAATTAGAAAACTTTCGTCTATGTACTTACTGCTGCAAAGTAAGCTTAACAGCATTGGCAGCGCCATTTTGTAGCGTCAAGGTGTTGGCACGAAAAAATGGCGAACCAACTAACGGGCGCTCGCTAATGTCACACCTACCAGTAAACAGAACCTGAGCAACCATTGGCTGGCTCGCATAAATCACGTATACGACGCACCTACATACAGCAAAGCACCTGCTCCCACACACACACGCACACAGAGACAGACATTATATATACATAATGTTACAGTTAGCTGCTCTCTGCTAAGGTGGAGCCACTCGGCTTCGGTCTCATTTGTATTTACCTAAAGACGCGGCAGCAGTTAAAGCTTTGTGTGTGTGTGTGTGTGTGTGTCTAAAAAAGTGAGACGCCACAGATACATACGAAAACTAACGAGTCTAACGAAGCCACTGCAAATGCGAGTGTGAGTGTGAGTGTCTGTGCACCTAAGTGTACTCGAAAAAGGTTCGAGACTATACGTACTCACGGAGAGCCAAAACACCTTTGCGCCGAAAGTGAGACGATGATGATGAGTACCACGACGTTGTATACGACGAAGAGCAGCATTGAGACGACGTTGACGCGCACACGACGCGCGACTTTGCCGTGACGTTGATGAAAAGATGTGTACGTACGTCTGGACGTACGGACGGACGAACGAACGACATATAGCCGCGCAGCTGCGCAAAACGACACAAGGATACGGTTTATTTTTCTTTTATTTTGTGTAGCAATGGAAATGGCATTGGCAACAAAAGTAATGTTGCTTTCTATATAGTATATAAAATAATTTTTATGCGTAGCCAAAGAAATGATGTGCTGTGCGTATGAGTAATATCACACATACGCCTAGGCGTACGCCATAAATCACTTTTGTAGCAGACACACGAAACACATGCACACTATTTACTTGGGCCAGCTGGCCCACCTAGCATATAAATTACGTATACGCCCACAGACAGACTTCAAGGTGCCGTCGGTAAAAATGCAAAAACCCAAAGCCTTAGCGCTGGCTGTAGTCCAAGAAAATGGCAGCAGCAGCAGCAGGGCACTGGAAGCAACAAAAAAAAAAAAAGGTGCTTGGCTTTGGTTGGCTGCCAACATTTGCACACCTTAACGGTAACGTTTAAGGCAAGAGCGAGTGCGCGCACAGCTGTGTCAAAGGCGCACAACAAGTGCAAGCGAGTTGGCAGCAACAACCTGTCTGTGATTGTATATACGTGAGTAAGCGCGTCTGTGTTGGTGTGTATGTGTGTGTGTGTGTGTTGGTGAGAGCGAGCACACAAAACGAACGCAATACACGAATGTCTAGCATGCGAAGCGCAACGAATAAGAGACGTAGCAAAAATAAACGCAAAACAACTGCTACTTTGTGGTTAGGTTAGCTGCTGCAGGATACGTATATCCTACTACATATAGGAAAAAAAACGGAGAGACATACACACACACACACACGCACACAACTTGAGTGATGAGCCTTCGTGCTGTAGTGGTAGTGGGTAGTGAGTGGGTAAGCACAAACATAGCAAGGCGCCGCCACACGGCAGGTGCCCTACAATGTGCCAGCTGTGCCCAACGTGCGAGTGAGAGCAGACTGGAGCAGTGGCACCTACAAGCGCACAGGTTGCACTGCTCACACACGGAGGCGACGCTGACGATGACGCGCTGACGACGAAGGCAATGACGAAGACCAACACCTAGAGTCAGGTACACACACACACACACACACACACACACGCAAGCACTTGCACACAACGCTTGTGTATATAGCGGGTTGGGGGTGGGTGTACTGGTTGGTCTTTGCGCAGGTAGATTGGTGGATGCGTAAGGTATATTATGTACACACACACACACACTCACACACATGCACACAAACAAACAGACACGTGGCTAACAAAGACGACAGAGGTGTGAGGCTCCAACACATGCGCAGAAAAAGCTGAGCAAGAGAGCGACACATTGAGCATATGGCCGCATAAATGCTGAGAGCGGTCGTGGGCATTGCTGTTAACCACTTAACAGTGCTGCTTTGAAGCATAACAGTAATGTTCACATTGCTGCGTGTTAACAGCTGTTATGTGCAGGGGAAATGCTGCTGTTAAATTAACAGAGCGAACTGTTAATTGAGCTAATAATGTTAACGAGATGACTACGTCATCTTCTTCAAAAGATTGTAAAAGACCTAAAATTAAATTTAATAAACAATTAAAGCTTATGATTTTTAAAGTAAATTTTTAAAATGCACAGAAAGTAGAGTAATGTTGGACGTAGTGATTACCGTATGTTTAGTGTGCATGGCGAACAATTTTGTTGGGAAAAAATTCGTTTGTAAAAAGTTACCTTTAAAATGACAACAAGTTATCAAACAAAACAGCGTATATTTGAACTAAATAAAATCATTCTACTTATGAAAGCCTTCAATTTCATATAAGAATAATGGATTTCTTTTGTGCTTTTATATATTGGTTCGATTGTTAGAAGATAAATTTGATATGAACCGCATATTTCGGATATATAATTTATGTTGATTTTTTTTGAGTAATTTCACTACGATTTCTTGCAAATATATATAAAGTCTTTACAACTATAAGTCATAACGAAAGCTGTACTCCGTAGCAGCCCTGAAAACCGATCTAAACCTAGCGTAACGCACCGCAATGTATGACTGCTCAAAGATTTCTTGCAATTATTTGCTATCTTTAATTTTGTTTTAACCAATAAATGCAATTTTATAAAAGGCCTCTGATAATCTATGCCTCACAGGAAAAGAAATCGTTGACCGAAGATTAAAACCCAGAGATAAGATAGGAGCTCGTCATGAAAATTATAATTTCGGAGAACATTTTCTTGATATTAATCAGAAGACTCTTTATTTATTAAGCACTTGAACACGCTATAAATACCGCAAAGGAAAAGCGGCTTCTATCAGTTCAACTTTGCTTCCTAAAGCTATAGCAAATATGAGAGTCTTCCAAATTATTAAGTATTTGCTGGTGTTGCTAGCTCTAGGTAAAAAAGAACAACTCCTAAAATGTTACTACTAATCCAATTCGTTACAGTCTACGGGGCACAATGTGAGTGCCGCTTTGATCGTGCCCAGATAGAGGGTTCCAACGGTGTTTTTACCTATAAGGATGCCAAGGGTCAGTATAATTTACAGCGCAAAACAAGCGTACCAGATGGCTCCAATCTACAGCTGTTCTGCACCGCCACGCAAAAGACGAAAATGACTTGTGTTAAGGATACTCACACATTCTCGTCCAAGCTACCTTTAAGTTGTACGGCACCCATGATGGCCAGTGTCAAACTTGTTGCCGACGCATCTTGTCCAGCCACTATGTATGCCGTGGGTTATACCATAGAGAAGCGCTTCCTTGAGCTGTATCGTATCTGCTATGACAAAGCAAATGCGCGCGCAATTTATGCGCAAGGACACATATATCCCAAGAATTTCTGTATGTACACTATATATATAAAAGCCTATATAAATCTTACCCTTTATACCAAACAGATCCCCAGCGCCCAAGTATGACGTTTAGCACAGATAATATTGTAACTGCCAATGTTGCGTCTTCCTTCCATAAGCGTAATATTTTCGAATCGTTTAAGCGCATTTATGGAAAAAATCAAAAATATATCAAAAATGCTGATCATATTGTCCTAAGCCGTGGACATTTGATGGCTTCAGCTGATTTTCTCTTTGTAGATCAAATGTGCGCCACCTTTAAGTACGCCAACGTTGTTCCCCAATTTCAATCTATCAACGATGGTAATTGGGATGCCATCGAACGTTGGGTGCGTAACAAAATACCAAAGACAGCTACCTTGTTCGTCAAAACTGGAGGTATTGATGTTTTGAAATTGCAAAACGAAAAACGACAATCCAAACCCGCTTACTTGGCGGGCGGTATCAAGAATCCTGTGCCACTTTGGACTTATAAACTGGTGAAAAATGCAGATTATAAGCCGCTCTATGCTTTTATTACCTATAACAATATCTTTGCCGAGAAGTTACCTATTGTTCCGAAATTTTGCAACAAAGTAAAGTGTCCCGCAGATCTTAAACTAAGCAGCTCAACTGTACATGGTTTCACATTCTGTTGCGATCCCGAGAAATTTAATCCGGTCTAAGGTAGTGTTAGGAGTAAGTATAAGAGTTTCTTCAATGTGTATGTTTTTCAAGCAAAAAAAGTCAAGTCAAATACTCATTGTATTTTATCTAAAAATTGTATATTTTATTAATACTATTTACTATTTAACTAACTTAACTATTTCATTTTTTTTAATTTTGACTACATCTGTATAAATTATGCGGATTAAATGTTTTTCCTGCAATTTATTTATTTGTGGCCTTTGAATGTTAAAAAAAAAAACTTTATATTATTTAAATAAATCTAAGTTCAAAATTTAGCCAGCACTTTAATCTTTAAGGAATCCAAGCAAGCAAGATATTTATTTATATAAAGTAGAGAATGACTAAAAAAACAAATTATAACACTTCTTGCGAAAGAAAAATACTCTTCTTTAGGACTCACATGTAAACAAAAATCTTAGTAAACTGATTTTGATGAAATTTCTTAAATATTTAAGACCACAAAATGCTTTTGAATACCAAAATTTATTGAATTTCCAAATATTTTTAAAGTATCTCAAGTATCTTATCCTCTCTACGCTGCCGAAATTTATTGTAAATCTGCATCGGTCGTCAGCGGTGTCACATTATCTTGCAATTCTTCCCATGCCATAATCAAAGCCACCAGTGGCATTCTTGGGTGCTACCGATCTCCTGACAATACACTACTGTAATTTTGCGTTTTCTGCATTATGGTATCTTTGTAAACCAACTCGAAATTCTTCTGACGCGGTTAATTTTTTTTAATATTTCTTAAGACATTACTATTAAAATTAAGACATATATCCCAGTCGATTACTATAGCAATCAAGGCATAAATATCTTAAATCCAAAACTAAAATAAACTTGCATTCCCTATCAATAAATCTTTTCAGAAGATACTGTTTCTCTACAAACTAACGATTTTTAATATATTTTTGATGTTACTTTAGGTAGCCTGAAATTGGCCATAATTCTCTTCGGCTTCCAAAAACTTAATATATTGGGCTATCATAAAAAACTGGTTTGAAAATGCTGGATTAATACACCTGAATCACGTAAAGCAGTCCTCTATCGCCGCAGCTACTTAACATCGTGGAAGACAAAATATGCCAATCCAAGCGTGGAATCACGTGGAGCCTCACCAAACACCTTGAGGACTTGGACTATACAGACGACATATGTCTATGTCTTGTCATCTTGAAGACTCGCATACGTGCAGAGTAAAACCGATTATATCTTCGGAAGAGCCAGGAAAGTTGGTCTCGATATAAAAGCAGCCAAAACAAAAGCAATGCGCTTCAATCACTCCACCGTTATCTTTAGCAATGTTGGAGTAGATGATGATGTCTCGAGTCGGCTTGCGCAAGCTCGTGCAGCATTCGGTAGATTGCACCACATATGAAGAAGCACAGAGTTAAGCCGGAAGACGAAACTTCGTATCTTCAATGCGTGTTTTAAATCCATCCTGGAAAATAGCGCATAAACTTACAGATTGTCCGCAAGGAATGTCTGAGAATAATATGCGGGATTTTCTGGCCAAAGAGGATTTCAAATACAGAGCTATGGAGCGCCGCAGGTAAGTCCACTATTCACGTCCAAAACAAGAGAAGGAATTGGACTTGAATAGGGCATGCTCTCAGATCGAACCTAAGCAGCCGTGTACGAATAGCACTAGACTGGAACTACCCAATGAAGCAGACGTACAGGACGACCAAAAGCAACTCCGTTCTCCAAGGAGTTGCCCAGTTCAGCTTGTCGTGGGTTACCGCTAAGCAGACGGCACAAAAAAGAGTCCGCTGGAAAACCTTCGTAGGACCCTCAGCTCCCAAGTGGAAAAAAAAAACTACGGGTAGGGTGCGCATCTACGCTTTAAAAATGCCAAATATTATCATTGAAATTCACTTACCCTATTTCTACTTGCGTTTGTTGTGTAAATAATTGTTTTTGGAAAATATTAATTCATTTCTAAATAATTTGCGAAAATAATTCGAGTATATAACATATTTTAAACGTTCATATATATGGGCAACTATATAGATGTGTATATGAACAAGACTGTATCTGTTTGTCTGACCCAAGACATTGACCTACTAAGGAATTAACATAATTGTTGATTCTTGCGTTTTATTGTTGAGTGCGTTTCTCTGGACCTTGCCCGTTTCTGGCACCACAGCAGCAGCCTGCGGGTATTGTGCGTCAAAATCGATTTTTTGTAAAAGAGCAAAAAATGAAAAGTGTTGACAATGCCTTGGCACATGAACTTGGGCAGCTGATTTAAATATCTGTAAAATTTAAGGGCTACAAATTAAATGCACTTACCAAATGTTTAAAATAGACTTGTAGGTAGAGCTGTATGCTAACGACTAACATTTGAAATAAACCAGATTAAGCTACATATTTAAGTGAAATAAGTTCTCTATAATAAAAGTAACTGCCTTTGAGTTGAATTAAAAAGATGTTATTTTAAGAGCTTAAAAACTACGTGAACTCAAGCATAGGGCCCAAATAATTAAAGTTTAGTAGAAGCTTATGCCTTTACTTGCGCGGATAATCTACAATCTTGGCGTAACTTTCTTAGGCCTTAGGATACTACCTATGGATAAGCTTGATCACCATGAGAATTAACTGATTTGGCACAGTTTTGATTAATTGCATAATTTCTCGATCAACTGAGCACTCTTACATGCTTATATTATCCCTGTGTCTTCCTCAAAGAATTGAAGAATAATCAAAAAGTGACAATTTGTTGTGGTGTTTGTGCGCGTATGATCATCGGTTGCCAATTTTTCGAAGACGATTATGGCTGATCAAGCAATGATAACAGATTTTGTGTTCGTGAAAATATTTCAAAGGGCTTTTGCTTCTAACACACCATGAATTTATTGCGATCATCGTTCCTCAGATGAATCATCTCGAATATATGAATGTGAATATATGAAATCCAAGACTTTTGCTGATAAGCCAAACAGCAAAGCTAAACTTAAAAACAACATGCATCCCAATAATTATTCCCTTTCATTCCGGCTCATCCCACTTGAATTTCAATTATTACCAAAATCCCTCTTTCCAAACTTTACCAAAAAAGCTGCCAGAAAAAAAATACAAAAACTTACTTTGTGCCTCCACAATATTCAATTAAGATACAAAAACTTGCAACTAGCTCAAATTTTGGGGGCTACTCCGCGAAGTTGCTCCACGTTGCTGCTAACCACCTTTTCCATTCAGCATTGTTTCTCTTCAGTAACAAATTTTCAGCTGCCAAAGTTTTCGCGCACTTTTCACGCTTACTTCCGACGCTGGACACAAGGCAGTTACCCGCAGTCAGCAGGCAAGGCTGGAGTCGCCAGCAACCAGCAACCAGGAGCCAGTAACCTTGTTGTTGTTTGTTCATCCTGTTGCTGTGCAAATAACCGGCATCAACTTTAATCACCTGCTTAATTAAATCAGTTTCAGGTTTTTTGTTTTGTGTGCTTTTTGTTTGTGTTTTTCTGCTCCTGGCCACATTGGATGCTCATTGTTTGTAGTCCTTGTAGTCCTTGTAGCTATTGTTGCTGCCGTTGCTGTTGTCGCTGGCATAATTTATGCTGCATAATCATCTACAAGCGTTTTATTTAAGCTCTACGCGATGTCTTCCTTAGTTCCAGACTTGGTATTTTTTTTTTGCGTTTATTTTTAAGATTTGCGATAAAACGCTTAAATCATTTAGATTTCACTTTTTTTGGTTCAAGTTTTAATCTTTGTTTTTATATGTGAAGTAGCAGTTAATACACTATAAAAGGGTATTATTGTAGGTATAAGAAACTGTGAAAAATTTTTCAAAACAATTCATCATTCGCATTTGTCCATAGTTGCAAACTGCCCAAGTCTCAAAAACTGAATTATAGTTTTCCATTTTTGGATATAGTTTGATTTCTATAATTATTATTTCGATTGAACTTGGCAGTATTGCACAATGGAAAAACTAGTGCAAGTTTCCGGACAAATACCGGCATATAGTCGTCGACATCGTGGTTGACAGAGTTATGAGGGAAGTATGCCAATCCCAGCGTGGAATCACGTGGAGCCTCACTGGACACCATAAGGACAGCGACTATGCAGACGACATATGACCTCTCGTATACTCGTAAATATGCAAAATTAAACTGATAACCTCGTCAGACTAGCTAGCGGAGTTAGTCTCGAGATATATGCATCCAAAACAAAAGCAATGCGCTTCAATCACTCCAGCCAAGGAAACATCACCACAAATGGAAACGAAATCGAATTCCTAAACAACTTTCCTTACCTTGGCACCGTTATGTCCAACAATGGTGGAGTAGATGATGATGTCTCGAGCCGGCTTGCGAAAGCTTGTGCAGCACTATGGAGATGAAGCATGCTCTCACAATGAATGAACCCAAGCAGCATTGTCCGACCGACACTAGAAAGAAACCCCACAAATAAGCAGAAGAGCTGGATGACCAAAAGCGGCGAAGCGTTCTTTAAGTTCTAGCCCAGATCAGCTCGTCATGGAAAACCACTAAGTAAACTGCAGAACACCTAGTGTGATAGAGAAACCCTTTGTAGAGGCCCTAAGTTTCCAAGTAGAAAGACACAAAAAAAAAGTCTGGTGGCGTCAGATCTGCTTGATCTCAGTGGTCAGTCAAAATCACCATATTTTGATATGACTCGTCCGGGGAACAATGCTTGCAAAAAATCAGTCGTGTATTTTCATGACCAATGGGCATCACAAAATCTGTTATCATTGCTCTCCATTGAGCCATCATCATCTTCGAAAAATAAGCAACCGCTGATTACAAACCCAACGCCAAACATTTACTCTTTGATCATCTGGAGGCTACATCAGAAGGTCGGTGGTTCGATTCCACCCTGCAGCATTGATGAATTTGTCTAGCACTGGCAAAGCTAGCAAATACATCGACGTAAATAGCCTAGGAAAATAAACTATAAACTAAAGAATCCCTGTTCTCTTCGAACAGCCATCTGCATGTACCGCCTTTGGAACGATGATTATTTTTTATTATTTATTTTTACAAATAAATATATTTCAATTATATAGTGTCTAACGAGTTCGTCGGGTTTTATTTTTTAGCTATTTCTGCGCATTTCTTTCATGCACTTTATGTTACTTTCATACTGTTTTGAAAGGATCAGAATTCATATTTTTTTAATGGTTTACAATTTTGTTAGTTCATTACTTTCAGTTTACTTCAATTGTTTTACCAGCTGAGAAGAAAACCATCAATTGGTAAGTCAAAAAAAAATTAAGTTATTCCCCTTGACTATGGTCAACGTTCGTTCCAAAGGCGGAGCATGGAGAAATTTCATTAAAAACTTTTCGAAGAGCAGGGACTTACAATCCGAACGGCGGTATCTTTAATTAATGGAGAAATTTCTCGGTTAAGAGCTTAATAATTATTTGCGAGCTATGTAAGTGCTAACCAATTGCAACAGTGATGCAGAAAGGAATTGAACCGAGGAACCATTATATAAGGCAAAAAAATTATCGAATTTATTATTAAATAAAAGAATATCAAGTAAGCCGTATTAATTAATTATTTATCCTATT
This sequence comes from Chymomyza procnemis, assembly GCA_035046065.1. NCBI lineage: Eukaryota > Metazoa > Arthropoda > Insecta > Diptera > Drosophilidae > Chymomyza > Chymomyza procnemis. Next base: position 7,132,813 of record JAWNOJ010000026.1, read on the forward strand.
TTTTTGTTATAGGCACATTCAGATGAACAACTTCCAAATTTTGTAATAATTTTAGTTTAAAATTTCAAGTTTGGCACAAAACCTGGTTCAAATGCAGCTGTTTAGCTTTAAAAATAATATCATAGTTGAGTTATCTTGAGTTATCATTGCTAATAGCAATTATGTAGAAAAAATCTAATCTTACATTTGTCGTAATCTGAAACAGAACTTTCTGAACAACTTGGTTGACAATAAGAAGCGAAATCAGATGTTATTTTTAAAGTTGCATTCGGCGCAGCGAAAATGGTTAAGTCACATTCTTTCTCCATAGTTGCTTTTATCCTCAAAATAATGGTAACTCTTTAAGGCAAAAAGACTCCAAGACTCCTTGTTAACTTTAAACACTTTTTAAGACTCCAAAAACTTCCAGTTATTCGCTTTATTACATGCTTATTTAGCATAACTCGCCTCATCATCATCGTCATGAACTTTAAGTGTCTTTAAAAACTTTTAATATCTATTAAAAAAATAAAGAACAGCAACTTCAAATTGTCTCCAAATGGCCTCAGCCAGATAACATTTTGGCTTCCCCCCCAAGCAGCTCAGTCGTCATACCGTGACATAAATTACAAAATCAACAACTAACACAAAATAGGATAAAAATCAAGTTATGAGCACAAAAAATTCGCATTTTGATTTATTGGCTGCTGCCGTGCCTTGGCCACAGTTATTCCCTCGCACCGCCTAAGTAGACAGCTCAAAGGCCTAAATGTAGCAAAAACAACAATAACAAAGTGGCGAGCAGGCGCTAGTAGTAGTGAGGGGGTAGAACAGAATTTTGATTTGTGACTTGCGACTTTTCACGTAGTTTCAACTTCGAGGAGCAAGCAGCCTGCATGAACCACGAACGACGACGCACAGCAGCGCTCACTCTGTATATGGAAATAAAAAAAATAAAAAATCACGCAACAGGATATTGAAACGTCACACATATGCTACAAGTGCGCACCGCATCCTGCACGTAGCATAGGAAATCATAAAAGTTCAGAGCCGTAAAGCTGGCGATGAGCTGGATGGAGCAGCAAGGCTAGCACGAAGCGCAACTTCATATGCAGGGCATTAAAACTGTCAGTGCAAAAATGTGTGAGTGGTTAGAGTAGAGCGCATTGACTATGGCAACACCTTCTGCACACACGCACACCCGCATGATTTATATATTTTTGCTGGTATTGCAGTGAGTTGGGCGCGGTGAGTGGAAATTGTTGCAAAAAAAAGTGCGCAACATTTTGTAAACATTTGCAGTTCTCACGTCTCGCTGGGGCTACACGAAATGCGCCTCAGGCGCTGCTGACTGCTGCTGCTGCTTCACTACTACTCTATTGCTCTATCTGCGAGCTGGCCAATTGTCAGGCACAGACAAGGAGGCGACGTTCGATGGGAGATGGCACAACACTTGATTGGAACTTTTTTGGCTCTGCAGCCTTGTGGCATTTGGAACGTGCAGCGAAAGTTTAAATAAACAAAAAGTGCCCGAGTGTGCGTGTGCGACTTCAGCTTAAAGCCTTAAACAAAAAGTCCTGCAAATGGAGCCGGGAAATCTGAGTAGTAGTGGCCCGTAAACTTCAAGCAGCGGCAAGTGCAGAGCAGCTACTACTACCACGACAACGACTACGGCTGAAAGCATATCCATTTCACGCACAAGTGCCATGAGCTTGCTCAGTTCTTTAATAGAAGAACGCTCTTCCACTCCCATCCTGCTGCTCTCAACTGAACCGTGTGTCAAAGCCATTAACCTTCTGTTTACTTTTCTACGTCCAACCACAAAAAAAAAAAATAAAAATATAAAAGTAAAAGTGTTTACTAGGCTGTGTGTGAGTGAGTGTGTGTGAGTGAGTGTGTGTGAGTGAGTGAGTGTGTGTGATTGCGTTAGTGTTGCCCCAGCGAAATTTGATACTTTCACCAAATTGCGTTGCACACACTTGACGCACTCACACACTCTCCCACACGCGCACACACGAGAGAGAGAGAGAGAGCGACACACTTGCCTGCACATGTACAATCAACGCCCACGTTCACCCACACACACACACACAAATCTTACCTAGGCGTACGAAATGGAGCAGCAAATGAACTCACTTTTCTCTCTACACTCTCCCCACTTACACACTCCCTCCCTGCCGCACACAAACAAACATTAAGTTGACGTAAATTGCGGTCGATTACATTAAAACTACAAATTATTTCCAATGTTTTTGTTGTTCTTGTTCTTCTCACTGAACTTGTAATTGCTTTTGCATTAGTTCCGAGGAGGTATTGGAAAAAAAAATTATAAATTTATTACTTTGTTATTTATATTTACTGTGCTGAAGGTGTGAAGCGGAAGCTGTGGCGGCTCCATAAATAAAGTTAAGTAAGTGCATCGCTATCTTCAATGTATTTCAGACAAACCACTCTCGAGACATGTTTTTTTTCCCCCTTACCGCTTGGGAACTTAGGGCCTCTACAAGAGCCTTCCATCGAACCCTATTTTGCGCCGTCTGTTTAGCTTTGTCCCATGTTGTGTTCGCCTGGGTCAGTTCTTGGAGGATGGATCTGCTCCAGGTCGCCTTGGGTCTGCCGATCCGTCTACTGCCTTGTGGATGCCAGCTATCGCTATCTGCAGTTTCTCCATTTCTTCCTCGAACTGTGCTAATCTTGATGGTTGCTTAAGGGTTCTAACGTTCCATTGTCCTATTCGTATCTGTTTTAAAAATGCCTTTGGACGACATCGAATTCGGGGAGCCGTTTTATGTTGAATTCTCTTATGTTGGTTTCTGTAATCTGTTGAGTTTTTCGATCGAACTGGTGATTGGCCAGATGCGACTTATCCCAGTGTTGGGGTTGCCACCTGACGCCTTCTGGGAGTGGCGTCTGCGCTTGGCTGCGCGGAAAGACTGGGCGATACAGTCTTTTAAATGTTGGCATCATTCTAGCTGGTGTTGTTGCTGTACGCCGAAAAGCTATGAGTGGCGCTTGGTTCTATGGTGTACCCTCCATTTAGCGTGGGGGGGTGAATAGTGGGGTAAGGGGGGTTGCCGGAAATTTTTGAAAGGCATTGTGCAATGGAGAAAAGCTTTCTATTAAGTAGAGAAGCAATTTTTAAGAGGGACGTTGGAGTGATCATGCCTCTTGCCATGAGTGGGATTCGAACCCACGACCCCGCGTTTAGATGGCAAGTGTATTACCCACTAAGCTACGAGGCCCCACCCCCACGAAGACATGTAGTTTCCCAGATTTAATCACTCAGACTTCTTTCCAGAAGATAACATGTTTTACGAATTATTAACATTTCCAGGAATACGCCGTTTATGAAGTTAACAAAAGAGCCAGCGGCTCCAAACCTCTAAAGTTAAATTTCGTCAATTCAAACTAGTGCTTGTCTGCAATGAGATTCAAGTGCCAGCTAACCTGCAAGACATTTTGAATTCTTTATGGGCAACTGACTTAGCCAGTTGAGCCCAAGCTAATGACAGAAAAGCTGGTGCTCATCACTCTTTTTGGGGTATTTCAGCTTAGCCGCTTTTATGTCGCTTGCAGACTCGAAGATTTCTAGATTTGATCATATTTTAAAGGGGACACTTTTTTTACCAAGAAATAATATTTTTTGCTAGGAATATGCCATTTTATGGAATACCTGAACCTGTTGCGTGTTTTTTTTTTGTTTTGTAACTCTGGCTTAGGCACTGCAGCAAGAACCAAGGGCTTCAGATATTTCTTAAGTTATTGCAGCAACAGAACAACTAAGTTTCCAAATTCGATTAGATTTTGAAACCGTTTGTGATAGCGCTATGGTAAACCTTGCTTGCCCATTAAGTAGTCTCCAATGAGATGAAAGTCCCAGCCCTCTTGTAGCCTAAAAAAAGCTGAGAGACAGTCTGAATTCCCTTTGAGGAACTGAAATAATCAATTGCGTCCAATGACAGAAATATATATATATTTTAGCCAATACACACTTGTAGCGCTTGTAGTCTTCCAGAACTGTTCGCTTCACAGTTAGCTCCTTAAAGAAACCAGTTTTACCAAGAAATTTTAATTTTTCCACAAGTATACCATTATCTGAAGATAACAAATGCTCCATATTTCGCTTAACTTAACATAGCAATAGAAGAACTTCCAAATTTAAGTAATTCCATGATAAACCATTTGTAATATCGCTACGTTGAGTCTTGCTTTCCCACAAAGTAATTCACAATGAGATTGAAGTACTTGGGAACTGATATAGTCAGTTGAGCCCAAGGTAATGACGGAAAAAATTTAGAATTTCTTTTCAAAACTAGTTTTGAGTATTTTTGTTTTAAGTGAATGCAGTTATCATCTGCAGATTATCAATGCGCACTGCTCCGATCTTTCACTAATTCCCACCAGCCAATGACAGCTGATAGCCCAGATTACTGTTGACCTTCGAATGCTGCTTGGAAAGTTTGATTACCTAGCATTCTTCACCAACTTATGAGCAAAACTTCTCATATCTTAAAGACTTGTTATAAATATGCTTATTCAATAATGTCGACATTTTTATTAGGACTTTAAGCATAAGTTTGATATAACGAGTATCTTTATATTTTCTTTCTTTCTTTAGTATTTTTGAACCTTTATTTTCCTTAACTTATGGGAAATAAATAGGATTTAAGTACAAAATGTAAGTAGAGAATGCACTTAGTAAAAAAACAGTCAATTTTGGACATGGTTCTAGCGATAGTCGTCGATGCGGGCATCAGTGACTTTGAAAAAGATTCGTCTAAAGACCGTAGGTCCTTGTTCTTTTCGAATAACTATTAATCTAGCTATCCAGATGGACCGCCTTTGGTTATTCAAGATTCAAGATAGCCCCAATGGTCACATTTTAGCAACTTAAGTCAGCTTATATCGCCTTCGCTTAGTACCGTCTTATCTATTGTTAGCTTTGTCCAGAACTTCGAATTAGAAAAAAGCTGGAAGGCCATTTCTGTGATCTTTTTGCGAGCTTTGAAGTTATAGATCTTTAATGTTACCGGAGCCAAAATCCATTTGTTTTCCATCAGCCTCTACGGCTGGTGGATTATAATTATCTGCGCGTATAGTATCAAAAGATCTATAGTTGGTACTCAGACGCACCAAAAAAATTACTTGTCACCAACGATTCTCCCGAAAAATGCCGCTTTGTCTACTTTTTAGTCTTTATACTTTCGATCACAAAATTGCAAGATGTTGATTCCCTTTTAGCTGTTGTACCCCACTGCAAGTCATTGGCTCGAGTGTCCACTTTGGCTACTTTGTTAGTATAAAGCTTTTTCCCAAGAATGTATCTACATAAAACCACTTATATATTTGGGAATAACCTTACGGGGAGGCATTGCAAACTTTTCGCATACCATTTACCATAATTCCACTTTGCACATTGACACCTCACCGAAAAGCCGTTCAATAATCGCCAAAGACAAGAACATGAACATGAACTACAATGCCGGGATGTTTACGGAGAGCGGTGAGATCTATTGGCGTCACTAAAAAAAAGAAATAAAGGAAAAAAATTGTAAAAAGCACTCCAAGTGTTCGACTACACTTTTCGACATGGACACTTAACTGACAATGTCTGACCTTTTCGAAAAACTGCAACGGCGACGGCGACAAAGCAAAGTCAAAGACGTAAGGAAAGATGTAGGGAAAGACGTAAGGAAAGACGTAAAAGTAAAAGCAAATTTACGCAAAAAATAACTATGTAAAAAATATATATAAAAAAAAAGAAGAAATAACTGAAATTGATGTACAAAAGTAAAAGATAGTAGGGAGGGCTGTCAGGGAAGGAGCTCTGACCAGCCCAAAAGAATACAAGCATTTCTTACGTGATGTTCGAGTTGGTGCGTCTTTGTGTGTGTGCGTGTGTATGTGTGTATGTGTATGAAGGTCGCAGGGGCTGCAGGAACAAGCAAAGTCAACGCGTTGTTGCATACAAAAGGGCGTTGTAAGTTGCCCAGAGAGTTGGGGGGCAGCTACAAGAAGCCACTGCTGCAGGAGAGGCGCCTTTTGTGTCACAAGTTGCCAGCAACAACAAAAAACAAACAACAAACAATGGGATGTGTCGGGTAGGAGGGTTACCAAACTTTAAACTGTCAAAAGTTGTATGTGTGTGCGTGTGCGTGTCTATTCGAAATAGTTACTATATTTGCTGCCTGTCTACGTGAGTAACAGAGGAGTTTAAGTGCCAGCTGGAGTGAGTCCCGTAGTGCAGCGGAAATGGGGGACTTGAAACTACGAGCGATGCTAAGGTCGACTTGTCAACAGCTGCAGTTGCTTTGCGCATAAGTTCAATATTGATTTAACTTTTAAGGGTATCCCAAGCAGTAAAAGCGCAAACATGACGATTAAATCGAAATCTTAAAGTTGAAAGAAAAAAATTAACAATAGAAAAATTCGTATTTTATGACAATTTATTTGTTTTATCATCAACTCAATGGTACAACATCTTCAAAATTGAGTAGTTTAACGGATTGTTATCGTAGCTCTTCTAGTCTCACTGATCTAAGGTGAAGACGAAAGAGCAACATCTTTTGTGCTCCTAACTGTATCATGGAACCAACAATCTTGATACATATCTTTGCTACAAACCATACAGAAACTAAACCATATATTCTATCGTATAGTCTTTGATCGATAAGCCCATCTGGCTTTCGGTGGCATTTCGTTTTGAAATGTTTTTTAATTTTGTTGGAGATCGTATTCGCACACGAAACCTCCCGTGGTTCGACCCGTCACTTGACTTTCTGCTATCTTTCACTTCCAGTAGAATATGGGGTTTTTTTACACGAACACAAAATCTCCCATGGAGATTTTTCTATCTTTCACTCCCAGTAGAATATGGGGCTTTTTTACATGAACTCAAAACCTCCCAAGGTTCAATCCGCCATTGGAGATTCTGCTATCTTTCACATTCAGTAGAATATAGAGCTTTCTTAGACTAACACGAAACCTGCCGTGAATCAAGCCGTCACTGGATATTATTCTATCTTTCACTCCCAGCAAAATATAGAGCTTTCTTACAAACAAATACGAAACCCCCCATGGATATTCTTCTGTCTTTTACTCCCAGTAGAATAAGGGTCCCAAAGTTCAATCCGCCACTGGAGATTCTGGTATCTTTTACTTGCAGTAGAATAAAAGGCTTTCTTACACAAACACGAAACCTCCCGTGATTCAACCCACAACTAAACATTCCGCAATATTTCGCTACCAGTAGAATAAAGTGCTTTCTTTCACGAACACGAATCCTCTCGTAGTTCAACCCGTCAGTATTTTTTCTTATATCGTTCACTCCTATTATAATATAGGGACTACTATGAACATCTCCTTAGCATAAAGTTTTGATTTTATACTTTTCCGCAGCATTGTTCTATTTGTTTCAGCCTTCAGATTACTGAAAAAAAAGGATGAGGCTTAAAGGCACACTACTTTACTGAAATGACCTGATCACGGCCTAAAGTGCTCATCTTCGATTTAACTCCGCATAAAGTGCCTTAGTTGCGACTAGGCTTGCAGTCTTGCCAACAATAAGCCCAACAACAGCAACTTTGCCGACACCGACGACAGATGTCAAGGCACAGCAGGAAGTGCGCCACATTGAATACCCGCCCGAAAATGCCACAAAACGATGCCCAAAGGCAAAGGCCAAACCGCAAGCTGCAGCATAGCACCATAGCTGGACCCCTCTAAAGCCAAGTGCCGAAGACTGACTGTATCGGTCACATGGACCAAGCCTATCCACCTAAGTGTGACAGAAATTGCACCCTAAACGCGGCAGGACTAAAGAGCATCAAGTACGTTACAATAAAGTGCATTATAAGTGTGTGTGAGTGTGTATCTATGTGTGTATGTGTATGTAAGTGTTCGTGTGAGTATCTGTGTCATGTGACTAACGGTTGTTGTGTGTTTACGCAACGTAACCAAAGTCAAAACCTCGATTAGGATTCAATCTGCTGCGGGCCACTCGTAACGTTGTTTGTCCTTGTTGCTGCTGTTGTTGCTCCTGATGTTGCTGGGGGGCTGCCACGCAGGTCAGAAGCAAACGATTAAAATGCCACACACACACACATTCGCACACATGGGAGCATACACGGCTTTATTTGAAAGTTCCGGCTAGCTTAAACTGCTTTTGTCTGCCACTGAAGCCGGCATAGGTAGGTAGCATCAACGTGCTGCTGCTGGTGGCATGGTATTCTTCAAGGGGCAATTAACTCAGCCGCGCACGAAAGTATGCAACGAAAAAAACGCGCAACACGAAAAGAGCAAACAAAAAATGGAGCACTGAAAGCTACTGGGAACGACTTTGTGGGAGCTTATACTGCAGATGATGAACGACGACAATATACTCTACTTAAGAAAGCAATATAAGTCGTATAAAATATTGATCATTAAAAATTCCTTTCTAAACAACTTACTTTTTTGAGTTAGCCATCCCAAGATGCGTCTACTTGGTCTTTCCACCTGAGCTTTGTTCGCCCCCTTCATCTTCTTTCGTCGTATTTCGTATTGAAAACCGTCTTCGCTGGAAAGTCTTCGTTCATACAAATGACATGGCCGAGCTAACACAGACGCAGTAATATGACGAACGACATCTACATCGTTTTAGAGTTTGTACAGTAAATGTTCCGTTCGCATACGATAGTCGTCCTCAATCCGAAAGTAACCGAAGGTCTTGCGAAGAATTTTTCTATGGAACACTCTAAGCGCAGACGCAACAATCCGCAACACAACAGATGCTTCTGCACCGTATAGGAGCACGGGCAGCATGAGCATCTTGTAGAACATTTATTTTGTCGTTCGAGAGAGATCTCTGCTACCGATTGCTTACTAAGACCATAGTAACACTTATAGGCAAGTGTGATTATGATCTTTAGACTTAAAAGAAGAAAGACTGGTCTTGCGCTGTAATACATGGCCAAACATCTTGCAAGTGAGCAAAAGTGAAAATATCTGCTCAATACTCCGATAACCACAGCAACTTCAAACCAGAGAATATTTCCTACAAATTTTACATTCTGTTACGCCCAACATACAACCTGCGCAATCCTAACACCTTAAGGATCTGAAGACTAAAACGCTGTAAAAGGAAAGTCCAAAAAAAAACACGTTCATAACTTTTTAAAATGTATCTCAGTGACCGAATCACATACCGCAGGCTAAAGGATAAAAAGTGTTATCTGCCGGAGCAACATCATCTTTTCTAAGTTTAAGAGTCTGCACAGCGGAATCTTCTCGTAGTTTAAGAATCTGCCGCTGCTGCATTTGTCCACAACAAAGCAAAAGAGTGCTACCCAAGAACTTTAAGAGCCTGTTACATAAGAACACCAAAACCCAATATGCTCCTTAACTACACATGCCCTTTTTGTTTAAAAAATAGTGCATGTCTGTGCAAGTCTGTGCGTGTGAGTATTTGTGTTTTTGGCTTGCATAGATTAGATTTTTGGCCCTAACCACTGACAAAATATTTGCACTGGTAACAGCTGCCCGCAGCTAGAAACCCCCATTCCGGTCATAAAACTGCCATTAACGCGCTGTTCTTCTATGGATATATATTGTAGACAATTTTTTTATACTTGCTTTGTGGGTTTTGTTGGCCATCATTTAAAGCACTTAAATTTCAAGAGATTTTTCACAACTTTACTCCCAGCGCTGCCACCACTCACCACTTCAAAACTGTCAACGCCATCTCTAAGCGCATCCAATTGCAATTAGCCAAGGTGCAAAAAATCAAATTAAAAACCGCGTAGACTTAAGAAAAGCAAAAACAAATAACGCGCAGACGACACAGCGTCATGCCACAAGTGGGCGCATCCCGGACGTAGAACACGAAACCAATTTAAACCGTGCCACGAGAAGAAAAAATAACCAAGTAGCTGGCAAGGCGAGTCCGAACCACACCCAGCTGCTTGAGCGGAGTCTGCAGTAAATTAATTTGCCGAGTGTCTTTTGCAGCAGGCTGCCTCAAGACATGAGGAAAAACGCGCTTAGTTGAAGGTGAAGCATTTGGTTTGTTTGTAACTGATACGCGGAGTACTTGCCGCAGTCACGAACAACCCAGCCAGCCAGCCAGCCACCTCATAAGCCATCAAAAAGCCAAACAATTCATTCATCTAAATCTGCGCCAAATCTTACAAAATTTTTAAGTAAATTGCAAATTGTGCATGTAAATCGTTTGTGTCAAATAAAATACTCCAACAAAATATAAAAAGACAAAATGTAAACCGCAACATATCAAATTACCAGAACAAACATGGGGAGTACTTTGTATACACAGCAAATTGTGGCATGACAAAGTGGGGAAGCCCTGTAGACTTGTAAGTCTATATCAGAAGGTGTAGCCTAAGCTAAGACTTTGCATTGTTGTTAAATGACTGGGGGTACGGGAATTCTGGGGAGGTTTCTGCACAGGTTGGATGGGGAGTACGTGTGTTGGTTTGGGGGTGCTTATGATGCGGTTGACAGTCTGGTGAGTTTTGAAAAATTGTTGCCAATATTTTAGCAGTAAATGGAGATAAAGGCAGCTCACGTGTTGCTGGCTGCAGCCAGCCTAAGTGAAAAGTGCTGGCATTTTCATTTGGTTTAATCAAAATTTGACAAATTTTTCAATAAGAGAAAAATAACAAAAGAGCATGATATATAAGGTTGTCGAATATCTCCCTTCCGCCTTTTTGTCTTTTGAATTTCGCGGCTATGTACAAAGCGCTACAGAGCTCGTATCTGGCAACACTATACATAATTTGAAAGGTCTTGACATAACCTACAAAACGACGCTACGCATGGTTAGTTTGGATATTTCGTTCAACAGTTATAGACGTGTAAACATGGAGTTCACTAACGCCGAAATTCGCGCTATTTTAAAGTTTTCCTTCGTTAAAGGCAAATCCGCTATAGAAACGTTCCGTGAGATTAATGGTGTTTTGGGGGATGGTACTCTATCACTTCGAACCGCGGAGGAATGGTTTCGACGATTCAGAGCCGGTGAAAACGACACCATGGATAAGCCAGCCGGCGGAAGACCTGTGACGACAAATACCGATCAAATCATGGAATACATCGAGTTAAACCGGCATGTGGCATCTCGTGACATCGCCCAGGAGATGGGAGTTAGTCACCAAACCATTTTAAACCATCTGCAGAAGGCTGGATACAAAAAAAAGCTTGATGTTTGGGTGCCGCATGATTTGACGCAAAAAAACCTTCTGGACCGAATCAACGCCTGCGATATGCTGCTGAAACGGAACGAACTCGACCCATTCTTGAAGCGGATGGTGACTGGCGACGAAAAATGGATCACATACGACAATATCAAGCGAAAACGGTCGTGGTCGAAGGCCGGTGAATCGTCCCAAACAGTGGCCAAGCCGGGATTGACCGCCAGGAAGGTTTTGCTGTGTGTTTGGTGGGATTGGAAGGGAATCATCCACTATGAGCTGCTCCCATATGGCCAGACGCTTAATTCTACCATGTACTGCGAACAACTGGACCGCTTGAAGCAGGCGATCGACCAGAAGCGTCCAGAATTGGCCAACAGGAAGGGTGTAGTGTTCCACCAGGACAACGCCAGACCACACACTTCGTTGATGACTCGTCAGAAGCTACGGGAGCTCGGATGGGAGGTTTTATCGCATCCACCATATAGCCCGGACATAGCGCCAAGTGATTACCACCTGTTCCTGTCCATGGCGAATGCCCTTGGTGGTGTAAAGTTGAACTCAAAAGAGGCATGTGAAAAGTGGCTGTCCGAGTTCTTCGCAAATAAGGAGGGGGGCTTCTACGAGGGAGGTATTATGAAGTTGCCGTCTAGATGGAAACAGATTATCGAACAAAACGGCGCATATTTGAACTAAATCCGATCACTGTATCACTTTTTATAAAGCATTGAATAAAGAGCAAAAAAGGGAGATATTTGACAACCTTATATTTTGGGAAGACAAAACCTGATAAGAATAATAATAATTATTTAGGAAGATGACGTTAAATTCGAGAAGGTGCTGACTTTTAAACTACGGGAAGATGATATTGTGCAGACTCTTAAGTTTCCAGACGATGACGATGAGCAGACTCTTAAACTTAGAGAAGAAAGCGCTGTGCAGACTCATAATCTTCGAAAATATGACCCTTTCGAGAATATAATGTTATGCAGACTCTTAAGCTTCGGCAAGATGACATTGTGCAGACTGTCAAACTATAAGATGACGCTTAACAGACTCTTAAACTTCGGGAAGATGATATTGTGCAGACTCTTAAACTTCCAGACGATGGCGCTGAGCAGACTCTTAAACTTAGAGAAGAAAGCGCTGTGCAGACTCTTAATCTTCAAGAAGATAACGCTTTGTAGATTTTCAAACTTCGTGAAGATGACGCTAAACAGATTCTTAAGCTTCGAGATGATGACGCTGAACAGAGTCTTAAACTTAGAGAAGAAAACAATGTGCAGACTCTTAATCTTCAAGAAGATAACGCTTTGTAGATTTTCAAACTTAAAGAAGTGACGCTGAATAGATTTTTAGGCTTTGGGATGATGACGCTGAACAGACTTTTGAACTTCGGAAATATGACGCTGTGTAGATTCTTAAACTACGAGACGGTGACGCTGAGCAGACTCTTTAACTTAGGGAAGAAAGCGCTGTGCAGACTCATAATCTTCGAGAAGATGACGCTTTGTAGATTCTCAAACTTCGTGAAGATGACGCTAAACAGATTCTTAAGCTTCGAGATGATGACGCTGAACAGAGTCTTAAACTTAGAGAAGAAAACAATGTGCAGACTCTTAATCTTCAAGAAGATAACGCTTTGTAGATTTTCAAACTTAATGAAGTGACGCTGAATAGATTCTTAAGCTTCGCGATGATGACGCTGAACAGACTCGTCTTAAACTAAGGGTAGGTGACGCTGTGCAGACTCTTAAACTACGAAAGGGTGACGCTCTGCAGACTCTTAAAAGTCCCTTTTGTTATAATTTAATAAAAATAATTTACAAAAAAAAATACTCAATTATCTCCCAAAACCTTGATTATCGTTTAAGGTGACATCTATGTGGGAAACATTCGAAACATCTACGGGAACACAGCAAACTTATTAACGATTTCGTTTCTATATTTATTATAGTAACGAAATTCAGATAAATTCAGCAATCTTCATATTTTCACCTTTTTTCATTAGCTCTTGCCAAATGAGCTGCACATTGCCCACAGGGAACAGTCTCTCTCTGCTAAGAGAACCCGGTGCACCTCTTGCTGCGGAATGATGCACTTGACTGACATAAGTGACATTTGCATGCAAACAAAAGCTGCCTTGTGCCGCTCATTTATTGTTGTTGTTGTTGTCGTGTTTCTTGTTGCTGTTGTTTGTTGCATGCAACCGCTGCTCATTGTGCCCCCAAGTCAAGCTTTTTCCCAATGCAATTTAAACAGCCGCAAAAAAATGTTGCCAACATTTACAATGTTGCTTTCGCATCCACAAACACATACCTCTGCGCTCTTGTGTGGGTGTGTGTCCTTTTGTGTGTGGGTGTTTGAGTCCAACAAAGATTCGAGACAAGAAAAACGCAAACGAACGACTTGAGGGATTTTGCTGAAATGACATTTGGCTCCACATGTGACAGGCAAACGTACCAAGGCAAAAACAACAGTAGGACCTCGACTTATGAGACTTATGGGTTTAATTAGACTGCAATACGAATGTAGTTGTTTTCATTGCAAAAGGGTGGGTCATCTGTGAGGGGCAAACTAATTAATTCGTCCAAAGAAACCCTCAAAGAGTTGTAAATAAAGAAAACTTAATGGTTCGTGAGCTAATTGTACTACTGAAACCTGTAACCAGCTCCTAACATTTCAGAAATCTAGACCCTGAACATACTTTACGGTAACTTACAATGAGTTATATTTTTTCCAAAATTGTTCGTATTACTTAGTCTCCACTGTACCAGCTGATGAAGACGAATAACAGAAGGAGCAGCAACCGTTTGCATTTGGCATTGAAAAAAGCAATTTAAGTCAAGTGCAGACTTATACACGCACACACAACACACCACCACTTCTCACACACTCACCCAACCACTCCCACACACCTAGCACAGCATCAGGCACACGCACACCAATTGCTATACACTGACTAGATGGACTCCCCAAATCCCTAACCCTCTTAAGGAATATTTTGATAAATTGCCGCTGTTACCTTTTTGTCAAATTGCACACATGTTGAGCTGACTGACTGACTGACTCTCTTTTGTCTGCCAGAAGAATCTCAGTTAACTGGAGGAGTTGACTCAAAGTAGAGTAGTCATTTGCATGACTCAATTTGCAGAAAAGGTGGAAATCAAGATAAATGTATGTTTTGCCGACTTTTAGGCAATAATAAACTTTTCGTCTTTTGGTACAAACGAAATGCAACTAAATCATCAGAGCTGAAATCACAAGTGGAAGCAATCAATCTTAATTGAAAACGAAATCGAAATGAAAAGTTTCTGCAGCACGCGCCGAGCATGAAATGCAGCCCATATAATAACAAACTGCACAAGTTTTGAGCGTGGAAAAGTTTTGCGGCTGCCACAGCAAATCCATGCAAGGAAACCGTAAACCAAACCCAAAGACCTAGGCCAAAGCCATAATAGTCCACAAACAAATAGTCAAAACGACAGCAAAACGATAAATCTGCAGAATTATTAGCAGCGCCAAAAACGAAACGAAATTGAAGTGAAAAGTTGTGCAGCTGCTTGTGGTGGAGGAGGAGCAGCCATGCGTGAGAGTCTTGATAAATGGATGATGTACCAGTGTTGAGTCCAAGACCGAGTCCAAGTCCAAGAGTGGGACTAATTGAATTCAATTGCACATTTAATGGTATAATGGGTTTGGTAAATCAATGCGAACGGTTTGAGCTAATTAGTATTAAATATGAAGCGAACAGCTGGAAGGTAGCTAGTGTGACCAGGTGTTCGTATGAAACTAATGTGAACGCATACATGTGCTAGTGTGACCAACTCTTATATATATATTTTTAAGTATTAATCAGCGTAGTTGTATGATATAGATATTAAATTATAAAATAAGGCAGACTGAGTACAAAATTTATGCGTGTAAACTGTATTGTGAGTTGGTGCTGCTTTTGTTTGTAATTAGTGTGACCAGCTGTTTGTTGGAATATCAAGAAAAGCAGCTTTGATGGGTAACTGAATGCGTGGCTGCGTGAATGCGTGACTTTATATGAAAATAAGTCATCCTCCACTTGGGATTGGTCCCCTTAGTTCTTCGCATCAACAACTTTCTTCACTGGAATGCTTCGACCAAATGAACGGCATGGCCGGGACAACGCACGCGTTGTGCCGAAATATGCTGCTCGGTATCTATGTCACTGTAGAGCTTGTACAGCTAATGGTAGGTTCGGATGCAATAGTCGTTCCCAAAGGGATCAAAGCAGCTGCATCCCTACGCGACACAACCTATGCCTCTGCGCCATATAGGAGGAAGCGCAGGATAAGCGTCTTATAGAGCGTTAATTTCTGGTTCTTCAACTAATCTCCAGGATGATATAATATTTTTGTCGGTGTTCACGTTCGCTATAACATGGCAACCATGCATGCCGATTAGCATACAATGGATACCCTCATTGACCGCAAGACCCACTTTAGGTGACTCCTTTTCGATTGCACAAAACGCTTACAACCTCCAATGTCATCAATATCATCAGCGTATGCAAGGGGCTGAACAATTTGGTAGAAAAGAGTACGATGTACACCCACCAGCCTTTCGCAATATAGCTTTTATTATAAAATTGAAGAGGTTGCACGATAGAGGGTAACCTTGTCTGAAACCTCGCACTGTAGTTCGCAGGCGTTGTTTTCTGCCTTGACAGAGCTTTGGTGGTGCTCAAAGTCGAATCAAATTCGCAGCAATACCGATCTCAGACAGTGTTGTTCAGCCTTTTGATCAGCTGTGTCTTTACTTCAAGATTGATATAACGTTCGTGCTCTTCTCTCGACAGTTGTTTGATATTGGAATATCAATGCGCTGCTGGTATATTATTTCTAAGTTATTTAAGAGGTACTCCTGTGATTGTTCATGTTTCCAAGATCCATCCGTAATGGTTGAGTTTAGTTAATTGAACCAAAATCAATGAAAATTCATGTATAAAATATAGGGTGGCGATTTCAAAAGCGTATTGACACCCCCCTAGTTCCTGCGAGTATGAACAAACCCCAGAGGTTACTTTTAAAACTGTAACCATTTCTTAATATTGCTTAAGCGCGCCAAAAAGTATGACCAACTTCAATTAAACTCATATATTCAATAAACAAATCGATTTATTCCAAATATTTTGTTTAATCTAATTTTTCTACAATCAGGCATTCAAGTCTGATGTTTACCCTAATAGCCTGTACTACTTCAAGAAAAATATTGCATTTAAAAAAAATAACCGAATGTTGTTTGTGTCGCACGTTTAGACTTACGTCGAATACAAAAATTTAGACAATTTAATAACAACACGCAATTTCTTATGCAAAGATTTTGTTTCCTTACATTATTTAAAAATAAGGAATCGCGAATCTATCCTTTACCAAAGCAGGGCTTTATAAACATTTGCTCGCTTGAGTGTATCCAGCGTGTAAAGGCTGCAAATGGAATATTAGTCTTAACTTATTTTTAAGACAACTCATTCAAACTTGCCCAACTTGTGACCCATAACAACTGGACATGCGCCATGTAGTGTACGACTATCTTCGGTCAAGTTATTTCCATTGAGATTATACCAAAACAAAGCCTTGCCTAGGCGTGGCGTCACAGAAAGTTCCAGTTGTGGAAAAACTGTGGCACCGCCCATTTCCACATCGTTTAGCTGTAGAAATTTTAGTATTGAAAATTTCAGAAATAATAAAGCCGTCGGTAACTTACATAGACAATAATAGTGGCCCAGCGATCACCGTATTTTGCTGCAATCTCAAATTCCATATCAGCAAAGTAGTCATGATGAATATCATAATGACCACCCGGTACGTAATTCAGCAATTGTATGGTATCCAAGGCATCATCTTTAAAGCCTGTCAGATCCTTTAAACGTTTATGTATGCGATGCAAAAGAGCATTATCCTGCCAGGTCTCATTCCAATGCGGCAACCAGACGCCATCGACAGTGCGATAATCCGATACAACACGTTCTTTTGTTTCAAACGTAGCGGTGCTCTTGTAGTGACCTATGCCCATTTGCTCAAGCTCTAAAGCTTCCGTCAACGATATCACATCATGATAGATCACAATGTAGGGATCCAAATTCAGCTCTTCCATTTTAAAAGGCGCCAGGCGTAAAAAAGGCGAGGTTGTGTGATTATAGCGACACTGTAGACGATTGGGCTGGCGCCGTATATCACCGCGACATAAGCGGCTGTAATCTTTATAGTCCGTATGCGTTTCATAAGCGCTTTCGGTTATGTTCTCTGCCTTATACAAATCAAGCAGCGCTTGCGTACTCTCCGCGGGTAAGTCTTTCAACATCGCCAGCGCTTCATTCTCGCGTGCTCAAGTTTAAAGCTCTGATTTTTAATTGATATTACTTAGATTTCCACAACTTACTTAGTCCCACAAGTGCTCTGGCATAAAGTTTGCGTACTTCGCTTATTTGTAAGCCCATCACGGTATAGTGTTGCAGCTCTGGTAGGTGCAATTGACGCAGTTCATCTAGTGTAATCCGTAGATATTTCTCTGCCATACTTAAGTGACGTGCCTTGAAAAGCGTCAGAGCCAAACTATAGCAATCCAGCGGGTTCAAGGAAGAACTATCGATGGAAGTTGCTTAGTGCGGTTGCTTAGCCAAGCGCTTGCCTGCTACTCACTTGTAATGCATTCCATTGATGCGTCCCTTCACCAAGTCACTGGACTCCAGTTGATAAACATGTTGTATACGCTGTATAGCCTTTGACGCTTGCTCCACATCATTCATAGTGGGCAGCTCAACAAGCAGTTTTTGTAGTAAAGCAATTTCTTCTGCAGAATTGAAACGGTACTATATTTCAATTGAGCGATTTAACTGACACACCTACCTTCTCCTACGGGTTTTTTCAAAAACTGCACCAAATGCTGCCAATCCTCGTGCATATGACGCATAAGTGAGAAGCTATTAAGCGGATTGCCTATAAACTGCAACTCTCTGCCCTTAGCCGACTGTAGCAGTTTGCTTATCTCCGCAGTAAAACTGAAATTTTATCAAATAGATTCTACGATATTTTAGCGTGTAGCTAGGAGTGCAAGTCCCTGAACATAGTTGCTTACTTCTTGAGAATATCCACCCGCTCACTTAACTTGTTTATATACTGCTGCAGATTATGTACAAGCATTTGCTCCTGTTCAATGAAAGCCAGACGAGTTTCTTTGGCACCGCTAGAGGTTTTACGAGCATTTTCTCCTGCATCATTTTGTACATTTCTCCCCACGTAAAAGCACTGATAAAAATTTAATACAATGAGTAAAATTGCCAATTTTTGCCTTATTCCTAACATATCAATCAAAATCTCCCGACATACTGAGAGGTACGACTTTGTAGTAATAATAATATTTAAGCCTCAGCAAACTGGATTCGACACATCGGATTATACCATAGCAAGCTATTTATAAACTAAAACATGTTCTAGCAAAGCAATACGGACCAGAGCTACGAGTTTGGTTGAAGACTTAATTTTTCTGGATTTCTCTTTGCAATCCATTGAACATCATTTAGGCAGCATGCTCCTTCTAGACTCATCATCTGCACCTATTGAAATTAACTTGCCCTTTAATGTAGTCTTCAGCTCCAAGTTCATAACTCCATAGGTTACGAAAAAAAAATTGTGGTTGGTGGTGCAGGAACAACCTAACCAAAAAACGTGCATCATTTGAAGGCTCCTACATTCGTTTGTCGGTCTTGTGCATATCCTAATGCCTCTGCAAATCGTCTTTGCTTCAGGCTTGACGGCGGCAGTTTGCAATATTAAGCTAAAGTAGGTATTCCCCCACTTGGTGTGTTCTTTTTCGATGAGTTCGGCCCAATGGCAAAATTGAAGACAGAGTGACGAGGTCTACATCAACTAATTGTATGTCAGCTGTAGAAGACATCTTCTAGTTTGCTTCATCGCATTGGTGCATTGCAATGATTTCAGTTGGGTAGAAGTACCCTGCCTAAAAAGAGAACTACCCTACAGGTATATATGCGAACATCATAAAATCGTAGGCCTCAAAATGTTTGCGGCGTCTTTTGGTAAAATAGATTCGACGAGTTCCTGCTCGTTTGCTGGAACTGCTTTGTATTTTTACATGGTAGCTTCGAAGCCCGTCGCGATACCTCAAGCTGCAGTGTGGTGTTTGGCGTTTCAAAGCTTTTTTTGATGCACTAAATCTCTTGATCTCTGGAACAGTCCACAACTACGTTGTGTTGAACTAATGTAGTTTCGTGATAGCTATGTGAGAACTGCTACTTGTTGGCCGAGGTTTCCATACTCCTGGGATTATGTCTATGAAGAGCTGCATGCTAAAGAAGATTCCCCAAGTGAATACTTGAGCGCTTTGCGTGTTACCTTCTCAGTACAAAAACAACGATGCACATAACGCTCATACCAGTTCAGTGTAGTGCTTCCTGAAATATTTGAGATACAAAGCCCATTAGCTTCAAAGTGCTCCCCCAAAGTTCTCAGGAAGCGACATGGATTCAAAGGAAAACTACAAATTTAACGAAAGTAAACGATTTATTTTGAAACTGTTACATTAAAATCGAGTTAAGAATATGAAGAAAGCATAAAAACTGTGAACGGATTATTGGATGCCAAGAGAAATGGTCAATTAATCCCTTTCTTGTGTATAGAAAAACTTAACGAGCACTGCAAATCACATAAATATCGTTTCTAATCAGCTGTGTATGTTTAAAATAGCAGATACCACTTACCAAAACTGGTACCCTTGATATGAGGGCAGACTTTGTGATTAAATTCACCCTCATGTACAGTGACAATGGCATCTCCTTTGCGCGGCATGACAGCAATATCAAAGTTGGGAATGGTAAGAGCGCCACCTTGACGCACGTTGTTCAACTGCGAAATGGATTAAGTATAGAAATACATTTTTAAAAACGTAAAGATCTGAAAAGGCTAAATGAAGCGTTAGGTATGGGCATACCAGTGACAACCCCAGTTGGAGTACATAGTAATCATGAGGCTGCTTCTGGGCAAAGGCGCTTTATATTACTTAATCTTAGGGCTGTCAACCGCCTGCTAATAATTTAGAACACTGAAGCGATCTGAAACCCCAGATTTTTAGAACATGCATGGATGTTACTGCCAATTTCTTAGCTCTTACTGGCGGCAAGACTGTTGAGGCCTAAACTGACATTACCTGTTGGTTAAGAGTATGCCTGTAAGCCCCTGATACTTGGAAACTAGACGGATTGTACTGCAAAAGTCTCAGCTTCCTACTTATGACACCAAGAATGTGAAGACCCAAACGTACTTAATGGTTGTAAACAAGGAAGTCAAAAATGAAAGAACGATAAAAACTATTTCAAAAAAAATTCGTCGATTACAACAATAATCTCTTGATGCAACTTTTTGGACCAGCTCTAAGTTGTCGGAAAATAGAACTACAGTTGCTTTATCGTTTCAAACAATTCAATAATGAAATGATATATGGTATATCTTATAATGTGCGGACCTTCAGTGTCATTTATATGCGCAATCTCTCGGAGAAGATTTTAGTGCTTTTAAACGAACGAGCGCAAGGCGTAGGCTTTTCCAATACTTGCAAATATATAGTATATGAGCAGACGCAAGTTCTGATCTTATGTCAGAGAGATATATTGGATCTCACAAATAATTGTTGAAACATTTTGTCAACTTTGTAGGGTCTAAACCGCAATATGCCTAGGTAGATCATCCATCAATGCCAAATAAATAAAGGCGTGCTCTTCACAAACCAGTAAAAGCTCTTTTTCTGAAACTCTCCCTCTATAACATCCTCCCGACAATACTTACAAACATTATGACTGTTGTGTCAATCTCTTCAAAGTCCAATCCGAACAACTATGAAACAAAAGTCAGTACCTAACGAATTTAAAACCACAACAAAACGAACCTTAAAACTCTGTTTGAAAACTTCAAAGATCTTGAACGGCTTTTTTGAGTTATACCGCATTAAATGCAATCCTTTCATGGGCTTCTCCATGCCCGTCATGTCCATTAGACGCGTGACAATGCGCTGGGTAGTTGGGCTATAGCCATCCCAAATGTAGCAACCCTCTACTCCACTAGCTGCACCAAACTTGACGTTATCCGGACAGCCTTTGAAAGCTCGCCTCAAATGCCGAATCTCGTGTTTATAGATGCCATTGTGATAGAGCAGCACGTATGGATCGAACAGCAGCTCCTCCATTTGAAAGGGTGCTATTTGTAGCAATGGTGTCACAAAATTGTTGTATTCACAGATTAACTTGCTATTGAGCTTTAAATTTCCGTGACAGTTCTGTTCGAGATCAGTGCTTATCTTTGCGGGTTTCTGAAAAAATGTTAAATTAATGTAATCTACAAATTTCGCATGGACTACTTACTGACGCAGGAACGTGGGGTGTGCCTGAAACAAGTAACTGCAGCTCGCCCAATTCCAACTTTAATTTGTCGTTTTCGGGTTCGAGTATTAGCGCATTTTCAATGGCCACCAAGGCTTCCTGGTGTCTGCCTATTAAAGCCAAAAGCGAGTGGAGTTAGATTACAAATCTCTTCTTCCAAACTGCGCCGTGAAATCGCTAAGCTATCCACTATAGACTTACCCAGCTGCTGCAGCACTTTGGACATTAGTTCATAGACCTGCCAGTGAGCTACACCCAAGTGCTGGGCTAGTTCGCCAAATGGCATGGAAGTGTAATTGTGAGCAGCTACCTCCAACCACTCAAGAGCTTTCTGATAATTTTGCTGCTCATAAAGCTCCAAACCCACATGATAAAAGTCCAACGCGTTCATAGAACTTCATTAAACGAAAGAAGCTTCAAATACAGAACTCCTTTTCACAGTGGCTTGAGCTTACCCGAACTCCGCTCCTGACGCTTTCAGCATCAACGGCGCATAGTTAGCGCGTTTCATTTTATTTAGTAGCTCCTGCAGCGCTTCTTTGAAAACAGTGTGTGTTGGCGCACGCTCTAGCAAACGCTGCAGGCGCTGCTCTAGCTCAGGACTAGGCTGTTGCTCCATATAGTGCTGCAAGTGCAACCAATCGTGATGCATGTGTCGCACTAACTTGAAGGCATTCAAGGGATTCGATAGATACAACTCGGGATCAGCTTTTGCCTCTTCAACTTCGGCTTTGTATTCGTCAAGTGCTCTGGGTGTATGTACATAAGCTGAGGAGCTGTTGCCAAATTTCAGTGTTACTTACATATTCAATACATCTATTTTGGACTGCAGCTCATTGCCATAAGCTGCCAAGGTCTCTATCAATTGATATTCCAAATTAACGTAATCCTTTATATCCTGCGCCAAAATAGCAAGTGTTATATGCAAAAAGTCAAACAGACACAAGGTTGTCCAGCTTAAAGCAGTTATTTTGGACATTATTGGAACTCTAGATGTAAAATGCTTCTAAATCTGCTGCAGCTATTAAAGTTATATGTCGGCAACAATTTAAGCGCAAAATTTTAAATTAAATTTGAGCATTTCGTAGGCTTGACGAATTAGGGCATTATATTGGCTCAATTTCGAGATTCCCACTTACGGAGCTTGTCACGAAATTTTAGCTGCGGCAAACAGTTTGCAATAAGTTGTTGAGAGACTTACACATACAAAACCGAAATGTGTTTATATTTAGTTCTTCAAGTTGTGTTTTATTCGATGTTAAGTCAAAGGCTAGAGTTAATTATTGCCCAATTGAAAAGGCTTATTTCTATCATTTTGCCAAGCTTTTGGGACTCCTCACAGAGTAAGCTTCAAGATGAAAAGCGGTTGTTGATACCTAAACGCATATTTTAATCAAAATATTATTTGTTCCAATGAAAATCTCTTGTCATCCCAATCTTTATCTGGACAATGAGAAGCAGACCAGCTATTATTCTAATCAACCAAATTCCATTCCAAAGTTATACACCAAATATTATTTAAAAATAACCGTTCTAAGTAAAAGAAACAACATAGATTTGTTAAAAATTCGTTAAAAAGCGTATCTCTTACATTCTTATATTTAAATTTTGGCGCCCAAACCTTACCAACAACTTTTAAACGTTACACAACACTTATTTTACGGCTAGTGCTGCCAGATAGCGTTTTAAAGATGCTTCAAATCTACATAAATAATTGAAGACTTGTAAGTTTTAATTTTAAAGCATAAATGTGTATAATCTTAAATCAATTCAGCGTTAACGAAATAAATTATAAAATTTTGTAATTAAATGCAAAATTATATATTTCATATTCGTTATGTATTTTTGTCAATTTAAACTGCCGCGAACAAAATAAGAAAAATTTTAAATTTGTTGCCTTAAAGCATGAAAAGGCTGTTTGTTAACTTTTGCTTCATAAATAACATTATAAATAGAAACATATACACGCATAATGATACTATCTTATTTTTATTCGGTTAACTTTAGCAAGAAAGATGCCAGGCGTCACAGTAGAGAATATGGATATGCATACCGTCATCACGGCGGTGCCGTTTTCCTTAAGAAAGCAGGTACATATATTGAATTTGCTCGAACGAACACCGCCAAATTCAAGGAAATTGTGCCTTATAATCCCGACTGGTTATATGTGCATTGCACTTCCATTTTGCGTCATTTGTAGCACCGCAGCCCCGCTGGTGTTGGCTCAATTGCACAAATCTACGGTGGCCGCAAGCGCAATTGTGTGCATGTTTCTCGCTCCTCAAAAACCCTGGAATACCTTTTATGCAACTGCCCTGCCCTCTGTACATCGAGAACTAAATTTCTAGGCCACCCTAGAGATTGTTGGCTTTCGTAAAACACATGCGTATATTGAACGATTAACTCATCATCACGACTCAAGGCCAACAAGCTCCGGTTCAACTAAGAATCACACTGATCTATTTGAGGTCCCCCTCTTCTCAGGCGGCCTGATGGCTTAACCTAACCTAACCTTAATATTTTCAAGTAAATAAACGCTACCTAGTCTAGAGACATCGATTAAATTCAAACGAGTTCAAAAATCTTCTTCAGACTTTTATGTTAAGCGAGAGAATACAAAATTTTAAAGAAAGTCTACAAAAACAAACATTGAAAAAGCTGCATAAAAGCTATTGTATAATTTTTTGTATTTAGAAGTTTTGTGCATTCTTAGAATTATAAAGTGCTGGCCAAATCAATTCTAAATTGAATTCCTTGTAAATACTCGATTATGACAATATTCAGCGATACATAGGTTATTACCATGTGCCCGCCTAGTACGGTGGTAACTTAAATATCGTTATTAGTGAAACGACTGGTTAAACATGCCAGTGTCCCAGATATTATTACTAGAATTTCCTCCAAGTAAGAAATGTGATATGGTTATCCGCCATACGCCGGAACGTAAGAGTCTCTTTGGTGCTAAAAGGAGATGCCAATGAGAGGGCAGAGAATAACAGAACGCCGAGAGGCTATTTGAGATTCCTCAAACATCTTTCCCCTCAAAAATAAATTAAATAGTTTGGATTTACTTTTATAAGCAAGCTAAGAAAATTTTCGATTTGAAGTGGCGCCAAGAGCCTCAACTTGACTAACGTTGCCAGCTTGTTATTGCTAGTGCTGCCAACTGTTTAGTGCCGGAGCTACCAGACTTGCGTGAAAAGTTATTGCACAATTTACTGAGGCACTTGATACAGAATCACGGCCTCATGCTGCATATAAAGCTTTAAACAAATAATATGCAAATTATGAAAGTTAAAGCAAACAATTGACGTAACAATTCATTAATTTAAACTTTAGCGCGCTTAAGTTATCGCGTTAACAAAATTTTCGTTAGCTGTTATCGATAACAGCATATCGCTGCAATCAGCAGTTGGACTAATCAGCTGACCAAAACGTTCGCTGTAAAATTAAGTTAATTTTACTTTAATTCAATTTAAAACAACGAATAAAGTGTGCAGCGTATTTAAAAGTGTTAACAAACAGGCACAAAGTAATTATCTAAATTTTATTTAAGCTTTATTTTACATATTTTAACGTTTTGTATCGCGCCAACTGTGGTGGCTCACAAAACTCTATAGCAATCGGCGGCCTCAATTGCATTTGTGCCGTCGTTCGTAGCAGTTGCAAGATAAAAGAAAAAGTTCTTAGCGAAGTTTTTAACAAAAGAAAAAATAAAAACAATCAATATAAACCACGCGCTGTGCATGACTAATAAGTTATTTGGAATTAAGCAAAAATTTTGGATTACCAACAGCAAGGAGTGTCATTGAAACGAAGAAATGTTACTACAGCGAAACAAGTAAAAATCCGCTTTTGGTTTGAACTTTTAAGCATTATTGTTGTCTTTTGTGTAGAGATTCCAATACTTAATTTAATTAGTGCTTTTGCTTTTGTGTCTTTTTTAATGTGCGTTTGCTGCTTTTATTCTGCTTTTGTAGTAATTAATTCTAAACATTTTGTTTATTTATTTTTTGTACAACGTCTCCTCGTACCAAATGCAGTGTCCTTCAACATATTGGCCAGGTTATTGCATCCATCTTGTGTGTGTATTTTAGTTATTAACATATGTTTCCCC
The DNA here is from genome assembly GCA_035046065.1 of Chymomyza procnemis. NCBI lineage: Eukaryota > Metazoa > Arthropoda > Insecta > Diptera > Drosophilidae > Chymomyza > Chymomyza procnemis. The sequence continues at coordinate 7,158,515 of JAWNOJ010000026.1, forward strand.
CTAAGCAGCAGCAAATGCGCCGTCTAGACAGCGCCACGCAGCCGCCCCCCCACAAACCACACACTCCAGAGTTCCGTGTGGTCTTCATAAATAATAATAAATTTCATGATTTATGTACATATTTGTTTTTAAAATTTATATATACTTTACGCTTTGTTGTTGCTTCTCCAGTTGTTGATTTATATATATATATATATAGATATTTTTAGCATGCCTTTTATTTGTTGTTCTTATCTATTATTTCATTTATTGGTTTTGCGCTTTGCATTTTGTTTTGTTCAACGTATTCGTTGCGCGGCTCTCTGCCGCTCAACAAACGTTGCTGTCGTGGCGTTGCCACAAAGTTGACATAAATTATTCGTAACGATTTTTTGGTTTAAAAGTTATAAAATAAATCTAAATATTTAATTTATGCCAAGTGAAAATTATTTTAGCCGCAAGCATACGCTTTGATACCTTCCAAAAACAAACATTCAGATAAACAACGTAACAATTCAGTGGTAGATGAATATCGATTATCAGGGTATTCCTTTGGATAGCAAAATGTTGTTTAATTTCCAAATTGTGAGCACTATAGACAGACAATAAAAGTATTCATGCTTTTTATACTTTTATTAACAGAAGTTCGAATTTGCCAAATTAGAAGTTTGGCTTGGTTCTGCTACATATTATAGAAAAAACTTACAACAATGTGTTACAAATTAATTTTAATCTTTAATCTATGAAGTTCGAATTGTTGTTTTTTACGCATTCTTGGTTGATTTGAGCTTTATGAGACGGTCCATGGTCTGCCAGCGAAATGTTTGACTGCGCGAGCGATCTAAAGTTGGTTACACTTCCAGTGCCAGAATAGTCTATGTTGTAGTATAAGTTCGGCATGAAAAACACATTAGTATTGATATCATTTGTGTTTTGGAGCGTTGTCTAGTTGTTTTCGAATTTTTATTTCTAATATTATTTAAGTCATGCGCGTATTTCTGAATCCACAATTTTTTTTGTGGATTATGTTTGCAACCAACAGCTTCATGCGCCCAATTTCAACAAACCGCATTTTCTTAGGTGCTTCCAACTGCATTGTTGCTTATATATTTTTTAATCTTTTTTCATTAAAATTAATTCTTTTCATATCTCAAAATAGAAAACATTTTTTGAGTCCCCAACTGATTTATTTATTCTTTGCAATGAAGCAATAGTGTGTGTGTGCATCTTGATACCGATTCATCATAATGTCAAGACTTATCTTTAAATTTGTTCTATTTATATATGTGTGAGCTGCAATGTTATTATTATTCATTTTAGTGATAGAATTTAAACTTGCTCAACAATACGTTATTGTCTCATAATAATCTATTGGCCATTTCAGTCTACAAAATTAAATGTGTTAAATTAATACATTTTACAAACAAATACTTTAATGTAAAATAAACAAATTCGGGAAAATAAAATTTATAATAAAACTATTTTAAAGTTATGACATGAATATTGATCAATATTATTTTCGAAGCTACGCTTAAACTAGAAATTCTGGATTTTACGTACTGAACTGAACACCCAGGCTAGAATTTATATCGACAATTGATTGTCTATATTTTTTCATTATAAAACTGGGTAACCGTCACTGTTATAATTTTTTATATTATCATGTTTTTCGTTTCAAATAAAAACGTTTTGTTGTTGTGTTGAGGAATAAAACTCAAACTGACATATTTTTTGAACAAAGAACTGCAGAATAATAATTGGTGAGACTATATGATGCACACTTCAACACCTTTACATCAATGAGTTTCATATCATTGAAAGTTCCTGCTAAAATAAAGTATACACTTCAAAAAGATTGTTAAAAGCTTGATGGGGCGTGAAGTATCATTTTTTGGAATACTATAAAAATAATGTTTCAATATTGAAATGGTTCGTAATATAAATGTGGCCGTTGGTAGTAGAGTGGTGGCGTACTTAACTTACAAACCGAAGTTCGTTAATTCAATTCTATTAATTAAAGACAGCTCCGTTTAAAATCGGCTACAATCTTTAGATTCCTATTTTTGAACAGAGGTATCTCTCCATTATTTAAGGAAAGTTGCCGTATGAAATAATACATATAATCTGTCAGGGATCTTGCTTTGAACGGCAATTACTAGTGCCATGCTTTTGCCTTAATAGCGATGACAAGGGGAATCCTTTTTTAATTTAAACAATTGAACACTATACAATTATTTAACTTATGAAATTAATAATAATTAAAACAATACTTATACCAGACATGTTATATGAGTCGGAAGTTTGGGGTGATTGTGCTGCATGTCATAGGAACAAGTTTCAAAGAGCGCAGAATAGAATATTGAAAATTAATTTTAATCTACCCTTTTTTTTTTCAAACATTCATCTTCACAAAAAAGCCAATATTTCCATGATTAGTAAAAAAATTAGTCTTGCTACTATTAAATTTAACACCAAAAACATAAAGATACACTAACTTAGTTTTAAACTACATTATTTGAAATATTTTAGTTGTGAAGCTGCAAAATCTCTATAAATTGTATACACTAAACACAACAACAAAATCGTATATATTAAAGAAATTGCATAAATAATAATAATAAATTATATAAAAGAATAAAACGCTGTTTTTTATATGTAGTATACACAATGCGTATAGTCCATAATTTACAAACTGAATTTTGCTTTAAAAAGATATATTTATTTATTTTCAATTAAATGAAACAATTTAATTTATTCTATTCAACATATATCATGACTAATTGTTTTGCATAACAAATAACAAAATAAGAGTCCCAACATGCTCCTATAATGTAATATGCTGAAAATCAACAAGCAAGCTGAAGCACATAAACCAAAGTGTTCCAATTTCAATTCAATACAATTTAATATTATATGCAATTTTGTATTTGCGTCAGGTATACAAAATATAGAGACTTGTTCTTATGCAGCTTTACAATTAAGATAAAAAATTGAGATTTAAATATTTTAATAACTTTTTAAATATTAATATGTCGTAAATATGTTTGAAATTCAAACAAAACGAAACATCGTTATAAGCCGCACACATCGTTTAAACACTGCACACATCTGGCAACGCCACCCAACGCTCTCTCTCTCTCTCTGTTGCTCTCACGCAACACGAACAAACTGCGCGCCGAACTGTTTCAACTCTCTTGCGCTCCATTTATTTATTCAATTTGCTTTTACAATATTTTACAAAACGAACGAAAAGCTTGTATTCTATTGATTTCGAGACGGCGTGCGTGATCGAATTCTGTTGCGGTTTGTCTGCTAATTGAAAGCGTTAATAATAAATAGTATTAAAAAAAAAGAAGAACCAGCCCTAAACGAGATTTAAACAAAAATTATAGAAATTGTTGTTGCTGCGAAACAGCAGAAATCACTCAGTGGTTGTTGCCCTGTGCCGCCACATTTCTGCGTGTTATCACATAAATTTCGCGCGTGTTTGTGCACATTTTCGGCACTTGAGTGGCATTCACGAAAGGTAAATCCTACGCAAATTCAGAATTAAAACTAATTACAATCAAAATTTGTGTGTTTATTTGTCTTATCACAAATGGCATGCAATTGAAATGAGTTGCCTGCCTGCCTGCCTGCCAACCATATGATAAGTGCAATGCTTGTTGTGCTGCTTTAACCTCTGCGTGCATGTATACATGTGTCTCATGTGCACTATATTTGAGTGTATGTGCGTGAGTGTAAGTGCGTGTGCGTGCATGCGTGTGTGTCTGTGTCCTAGTGTTTGTTGCTAATTAACTGTCTTTTGTAAATATTTGTTACAACGTGCGCGCGCTCTCTCTCTCACTCTCTCTCGGCGCTAATTACAGTCAATTGAGTGTGCGAGCGAATAGCAGCATGTTCGTTTACGTTTAATGGCGTTGGCGTTGAGCCAAGTAAATGAGCCAGCAACAATAGGTCACAATAATAACAACAACAACAACCAGCACATACAATTGCACAAACAACAACAAACAAAAGAGGCATGGACAATGTCAAAAAGCAACAAATGCAAAAACAAAACAAAAAAACATGCGTGTGATAAGCCCACAAAGCACTCAAACAAGTCACTCAGTAATTCCACTCAATTGGGATTACTTGTTGCACAAAAGTAGTTTTCGAATTGTCAGGGCTATGAAGCAGGGTAGGGGGGAAATGGTATACATAGATGTATCTTAAATTGTTAAAAAAAATTTTTTTTTAAATAATATAAACTTTCGTCGTAGTCCTCCCCCTAAAATTTTGGGCGAGTAGTAACTGTTTAGAAAGCTCATATTTTGTCTTGAATTGTAAGCATAATTTTGTTCGACAAAAAAATATCAACTTGCTGCGGCAGCTCTGAACTTGCTTACTTTATTTTTTGGTTTAAAGTTTCGAAATTCAAGCACTTGATCTAGCAATCAAGCTAACTTCAACGCGGTATTTCTGTCTGTCTGCGTTTATTTAAGCTTCTTGTTTGGTTTTAGGTCGCTGGCTAACTTTTCTGCTGAATTTTCTATAAAAGTCAGAATTCTCAACGATATCTACTTCCTTCCAATAGTTTGGCAATTTATAAACGCCTACAATGGTATCAAATTTTTGTTGCACTATAAGCGCTACAAGGGGAACCGTGTCATTGTTTAAAAAAAATTCGCAACGCTGCTTAATAGCCGAAACCGAAGTTAATTAAATAAATAAAGATTTTCTGCGGCAATGAGAGCCTGAAATAATGAGAATGCTGCAAAACGATACAGCGACCTAAGGGTTTTTAAGGGTTGGCATTCACAAAAAGTAATCACAGATGAAGCTTATTTTTGCTTTTCTTCTCTTCGCGTAAGATTTATGGCTACTAAAAGTTTTGAAAAAAACTTTGCATTGCATTTATTTTTATATCTAATTCAGATTTTGTCTTGACTAACGAGAATCGGTATTTATTTCATTCTGGGGACCTATGTGTTTATAAGTTATTGGCATTTAAAGTTAAAAAAAAATGAAGCTTATTTTGACACTTAAGATTTATAGCTACTAAAAGTTTTTAAAATAATAGAAATAATTTTTGCATTGAATTTAGATTTTGTCGTGGCTTAGGAGAGTCGGTATTTCCTTTTGCCGGGGAACTACGAGTTTAGAAGTAATTGGCATTCAAAGTTGAAAAAGAAAGTAATCACAGATAAAGCTTATTTGGGTTCTGAGTCTTTTCGTTTAAGTTTTATAGTCACTCTAAATTTACAAAATGAATTTTCTTCGATTGGGTTTGTTTTTACATCGAAAACGAATTTTGTTGTGATTAAGGAGAATCTTGCCAAATTTGAAGAAATTAATCCACGATGAAGCCCTTTGTCGCACTAAGTCTCTTAGGTTTATCAAGATATTCCTAATATTAAATCGCTCTTGAAGGACTTCAGGATTCACTGAGTGAAAAAAAATCCAATTGGCTTCGGCAATCTTCTGCGGAATAAAAATTCATGCCATTAGGATATTGCCCAAATATCGAAATAAACGATTATCTAGAGGTTCAAGGTAGCGTATATACGGGAAGTGCCTTATACTTCTGGGCACAGCACTCAATCGCGAGCAAATCAGCTGGGAAATAAAACCATTCCTATTGAGTTATTTCGGCTGATCAAATGCATTTGAACAACCTCTCGTAAGTGTTGATACCACAAAAGACATTCAAGAAATGTGAATCAAAACTCAATGTTAAAAGTTATTCGGGGACTGGAAATAATATACTTAAAATTAAAAGTTGGGTTGAATGTCTGAAATATCTGAATAACGAGTCCTGCCGCAAGAGTTCTGAGATTTTCTGCGCGCGTTCTTAACATGTGTTTTGTGTGTCTCATGATCATTATTTTGAGCTGATCGGTACTCGCACAAATCTATCGTTTGTTTCAATAATTATACACTTCAAATCTTTTACATGTCGAATTTCAATTTATTCTTCAAAGTATATGCCTTACGTCCCAACGTACATCCATTGCTGTAGGATCGCTTTTCTTCAACCATTCCCAAAACTTTGCTCTTAAAATAACTAACACAATATCCATCATAACTCAATTGAAATATTTATTGTAAAATTTTTAAGAGCAACAAGTAAGAAAGCGTAAAAAATTTTAACTATTTGGTAATAAAACAGACTCTCCTCTAACGTCTGTCGGCTGCATCAAAACTATTCGATTTTAGCGTTAGACTTCCGCGTGTCAGCTGATTCAAATCGATAATTGATAAATACGGCTTGGGCGGCACATTGACGGGCACATCGAAATTAACCGTCGTTGGTGCGGCGGCAGAACGCTTGCCAGCTGTTCCACGATAAGCGCCGTGCTCACTGGCCGCCTTGAGCACACTAAGAGAATACTGATCATGTACGGCACAGCTGGCTGTAGCAGCACGTCTATAATTACGTGAACCGCTAAAGCTGCTGCTGCCCGGCGCAATGGGGCGTGCGGGAGAGTAACCACCTTCGTCGGAGGAGGCACCACCGCCACCACCACCGGAATCATAACAAATGCTTAGATTGGTGTAGGCAATGGGTGCATGGCAACGCGTTGTCTTGGGACGCACTTTGACTTCATAGCGATTCTTGGAGCGCGAGCGGGATTGATGTGTGCGTGGACGACCACGTCGCTTGGACTTGATCTCAGGCACAAGAGGTACGGGAAGCACGTTTATAAAGCGATAGTATTGTAGCAAGGTGCGAGCCAGATTGCGACCAACACGGTAATCTGTAAGAAGATGTAGAAAGCTTGCAGGGATGTAGTGGAAATATGCGATAAGTATGAATAGTCCAAGCAATGCCAAAGGAACTGCAATATTATTATACGGCAGCGACTAATTTGGGAAAAAGCTTATGATAACAAGAAACAACTAGGGGCAATGGACCCCGACAATGCGGACAGAGCAATAAATTTAAGAGATTCTGCTTGGCAAAGGAATTTTACGGAGAAGTTGATGATGCTGTTTGAGCACTATTAAAATGTTATTGAAAGATTTCAGATATTTGAATACAAAATCGAAATGGAAGTTGAAGATAAGTCTTGGTATCTAGTCAGGGGGTTGGGGCCTCGTAGCTTAGTGGGTAATACACTTGCCTTCTAATCGCGGGGTCGTGGGTTCGAATCCCACTCATGGCAAGAGGCATGACCACTCCAACGTCCCTCTTAAAAATTGCTTCTCTACCTAATAGAAAGCTTTTCTCCATTTGCACAAAAATTCAACAATTTCTGGCATCCCCCCTTGCCCCACTTCTCACCCCCCACGCTAAATGGAGGGTATACCATAGAACCAAGCGCCATTCATAGCTTTTCGGCGTACAGCAACAACACCAGCTAGAATGATGCCAACAATAAAAAGACTGTATCGCCCAGCCTTTCCGCGCAGCCAAGCGCAGACGCTACTCCCAGAAGGCGTCAGGTGGCAGCCCACCACTGGGATAAGTCGCATCTGGCCAATCACCAGTTCGACCGAAAAACTCCACAGATTACAGAAACCTACACAAGAGAATACATAAAACGGCTCCCCAAGTTCGATGACGTCCAAAGGCATTTTCAAAAAAAAAAAAAACGGACACGAATAGGACAATGGACCGTTAGAACCCTAAAGGATCCATCAAGTTCGAGGAGGAAATGGAGAAAACTGCAGATAGCTGGCATCCATCCATAAGGCAATAGACGGATCGGCAGACCCAAGGCGACCTGGAGAAGATCCATCCTCCAACAACTGACCCAGGCGAAAAATGAGGGTTCGATGGATGGCTCTTGTAGAGGCCCTAAGTTCCCAAGTGGAATAATAAGGAAAAAAAAAAAAAATCTAGTCAGGGGAACCGGCAAAACTCACTAAGTCAAATTGAAAACGCAGATTCAGTTTGGAGCTTAAGTCGTTTTGGCGACGCGGAACCCGCAACTAGGTCAAAAAATAACTTACAGCCATCCTCGTTGTACAGTGCAATAGTTTTGCCATCCTTCAAATAATGTCCAGCCATGGATACCTCCAGCGTATAGGCATTAACCGTATCACTGAGTCTTTCACAGCTAAAGCGTCGAGCGCTGCCCATCTTACGTTCATCTGCATTGAACATGGTATTATCGGCTATATAGTCCGGCGCATTGCCCGCAAACAGACGTGGAAAGACCAGATGACGCTCATAACGATAGACATCTTCATAGGTGTTGCCATAGATGAAGCAGCCATGCATGCTGCTATTGGCATGCAGATCGATGACAAAGTCTATCTGGTAGCTCTAAGGAGGATTATACAAATAGCAAGTCAGTTTGACGTACTTTTCATTAATTTATACAACTTACATCAGAATTATCCAACTCTTTCAGCATATTCCTGACTGCATGCAGTTCCGGCTGCGTATACTCCGAAGCTATATGCCAGTTGCGGTTCATATCCTGACCCATTAAATTGCAGCGATTATTACCCAGAAATACACCATCCGGATTCACCATTGGCACAATTTTAAATACAAAATTCTCACGCAGCACCTGCGCAATGGCATGATTGCCCACCAGAAACTCAATGAGGCCCTGACAAACATAGGAGGCAGGAGCCTCACTCGAGTGTGTGCGACAAAATATAACAATGACGCGTATGAAAGTGCGCTCCAGACGATTGGTGGAGCGCAGCTTGGCCGTCACATGATCAATGGTCAGCAAATCCACATTGCGATTTTGCTGCAAGCAGGAGAATTATGAAAAATAAGGAGCAGCACAAAGTATAGACTTACCATTGTCTTGACCAGCACAGCACGCGTAAAGCGTTTCTCCGCGCCCTGTCTTCCATCAATGACATTCAGATAGGATTGCAAGCGCGAGTAGCTATAGGGTGAAGCCAACGAAAACTGATAAACATCATCCTCCTTGTCGAAGGTAAAGGCAAAGCTAAGCACATAATGACCCTGATGCACAGCAGAGCGATAGTAGAAGACCTGTCGCTTGGGTAGACGCTGCCATTTGGGACGACTGGAAGACTTGACCAGCGGCGTTAGGCCCGAGTTAAATAGATTGCGACTCTTGCTGATGTTGACAATGTTAAAGAGTACGCGCTGATCCTGCTTAACATTGTCCACGGTGAAGTTAAACCAAAAGCGAAAACGGGGATTACACGTATCGGGACGCAGAAAGAGATCATACTCAAAGTCGCCCACCAGCTCTGCCTTGCCTAAGTTGCCCGTTTCGAAGGCCGCATCGAAACAGAGATGTCCACGCTTGGCCTTGCCGCTCTGCCCGGGTGGACGTATAATGACGCGCGAGACATTGCCCAGACCACCCTCGCCATCGCTGTCCTCGCTCTCTGTGTATATGAGAAATAAAGAAAGAATATTGAAGGATAATGGCATGTTAGATTATTCCCAGTACGCTGCACTTGTCTACCATCCGAGCCGCGATCATACATGCTCGTATGCTGCAAAGGATCACAAGCTATGCCCAGCATTTTACTTAGCTGCACCAACTAGACTCAGAGACTAAGCAATTGTGCACCTTTGCCTGCAATGGCCCAGGCACTTCTAATGCCATAATGCCGCATTAATCCTGCGCTCGTCATAACTTTGTGCGAGCTACTTTAAAGTTTGTAAGTGCCTACGCCGTGACGCCAACGCCTTAATCCTGCCTTGATGCTATCTTTAAACTCAAATGTCGGCGTGCACGTCTTACTGACTGCCTGCCTGCCTGCCACCCGTCATACGCTGCAACACCTATCAAGTGCTGCCGCACATATGCGTGTCGTCTAGTGCCCACGGCTGTGCCCGCTTGCCCACAAGCTATGCAATTGAATAGTCGCGGTTACGTGCGGCCAATCAACGTTAAAGGCGTCACATTGCGTTCCAATTTTGGTCTCGACTTACCCGAATCACCCATAAAATTGGCTTATCCCATGCAGCCCACAGCTGCGCGGCGTATCCTTCAGCTGTCCAGAAGCTGTTCTTGCACTCGCCTGCAAATTCTAAAATAGAAATTCAATTAACAAACAAGCCAAGCCGCACCTATCCAAGCAAAGATTGGCACACATGGCATACTTCAGAAATCCTTTCACTTTTGCACTCAAGTCGCGTGCCAACGTCTTGGTCGCTCTCAAAAAAAGAAATATTTCTTTTTTGTTATAGATCCCAATCCTTGCGCGCATTGAGTACGCGTTAAGGAATATTCGAGCGTTTATCTGGCCGTGGAAATCTGCAGCTTTAGCAACTATGTGACCTTTCAGCTGACTGACTGAGTGACTGACTAAGCGCTAATGTTTCACTTGGCACTTGGGTTTATGACGTTGCCCGGGGTCACATATGCTCACCAGTCATTTGTTTAATCGATATAGTCGGCACGCGCAGTTTAACGTATCTCTGCCGGGAGTTGGCAATTTGCAGTTGTCTTCTGCGGTTTTGGCTGGGTATTCGTGCCACAATAAAAAAGTCCACGCGCTGTCTGTGTATCCTTATTTTAATAACTTGTGTGAAAAAGTGGGCAATGCGAGTTTGTCAAAGTTTCTGCTGAGACCTTAATTGCCAACACGTTGCGCAAAATTGGTTCACGGGGTTAATCAATAACTGGGTTGAAAGAGAACCAACGGAAGAACTATAAGCAATCCCCCCGAGCTTGGTGCGTTCTTTAACGCCATTTGCTGCAAGTGAATGAACCCCAGCAGTTTGTAGCATGTCCAAACGCAGGTAGCTTTTCGCACATTATTCTTCATTATGGTTTTCGTTCTGCTCCTTTCTTTCTTGCCTATTCCTGTTTTGTGTTATAATTTTGTTTTTATTTTTTTTTATCGTAAACTTGCGCTGGACTAATATTTTTGTTGTTGTGTCCCACAGATTAGGCAGCGTGCGCCCACCGAAGCGTTGCAGAAGCGACATGGACAATACCTCCACCTCGGATATTGTCATTATAAATGGCAATTCGCATCCGGATCTGGCCAATATGGTGGCCGAACGCATGGGACTCAAAAATGGCGGTTGTTCGGTGTTTCACAAATCAAATCGTGAGACGATTGTAGAGATAAGCGACTCGGTGCGCGGCAAGGACATCTATATAATACAAACGGGCACCAAGTGAGTATGGAGGGAAGGAAATGCAGCTGTTGATGCTGAGAAGTGTGTAGGAGCCTTAGGTGCAGAGGGAAAGTAATAGTTTTAATAGGTTGATGATTAATTTTCCTGCTAATTTAGCCGAATAGTATGGTTTCCAATAGGATGGGTATTAAATAAGACGCTCTTCCAACTTGTTTCCATAAAAGTTTTCACATGCATTCGCTTTTAAACTGGCATGAAGACAGCATGTTGGTGGGAGTAGTAGTAGGGAACTTCAGCGCTAGACTGAAAGGATTCACGGTAAAATTGCAGTAATTGTAGAACGGAGAAAAGATAATTTTTGTCAGCTTCATAGAGCCTCAAGTTGTCCGAGCGATCTCAATCATTGACTTACTACTTAGCTGTGTGGGAATTATGCGGTAACACTGTGGAACGAAGGAAAGGGCATTGCAAACTCTTGTCAGCGTCATGGGAGCTCAAGTTGTCTGAGTGATTTCAATCATGGGTAACTGTAGAACCGAGGGAAGATGGGCATTGCAAACTCTTGTCAGCGTCATGGGAGCTCAAGTTGTCTGAGTGATTTTTGTATTAACTGTAGAGCGAAGGGAAAATGGGCATTGTAAACTCTTGTCAGCGTCATGGGAGCTCAGTTGTTCGTGGGATATCAGTCTTCGACTGAGCTAACTATTCAGCTGTGTGGCAAAACTCTTCCGAGCCACTAAATGTTGCAGCAATTCTGCCCACTTCGCTAGCTTGGTTCAAATATGTGCACCTTAGTTCGGAACTGCACAGATTTGGAACCGAATTTTTCTGTATAGCACATTCATGTAATCCCCGTCCCACCAGGGATAACAGCAGTCAGCGGTAAATACAAGCTTATACGAAACTGTACCACTGTTACCACTATCTACTAAACATAAACCCCTTGCTGTTTCGCCCAGAGATGCCAACAACAATATTATGGAACTGCTTATTATGGCCTATGCCTGCAAGACTTCTTCGGCACGTTCAATTGTTGGTGTCATACCCTACTTGCCCTACTCAAAGCAATGTAAGATGCGTAAACGTGGTTGCATTGTCTCCAAATTGCTGGCCAAAATGATGTGCACTTCGGGACTAACACATATTATCACTATGGACTTGCACCAAAAGGAGATACAAGGCTTTTTCGACATACCCGTGGATAATTTGCGTGCATCCCCATTTCTGCTGCAGTACATACAGGAGAGCGTGAGTGGCATAGGAATTATGCATGAAAAGATTTATTTGAATACGTAGTTTATTCCGCAGATACCGGACTACCGCAACTCGGTAATTGTGGCACGCAATCCGGGTGTTGCCAAAAAGGCTAATTCATATGCGGAACGTTTGCGTTTGGGTTTGGCAGTCATACACGGCGAACAGAAAGAGGCTGAAAGCGATGAGGTTGATGGCAGATACTCACCACCACCCACCAGGTGAGTGTTTTGGGAGTTGTTGCACTCCCCAGATAGTCAGCTAGACTGTCTCTCTGTGTGTGTGTGTTTATATTTCTGGGACTGCCTAGTAGTTGCTCGTGCAGCAAGCACTTTTTTCAATCATTTTGTGTTCTCTCACTTTTGCTATGCGCTCTGTTTATATCCTAAATTAGTCTTGTATTTCATGGACCCTCATGCAATTATATTAAGGCAGTTAATATCCTGTTCATGTAAGGAATGCATAGGAACTATGGCACACTAGGCATTTAGACTAATGTCCTGTAACAGGCGTTAAGTTTTCAATAAGTGCTGCATTTCATGAAGGCACTTTTCAAGGCAACTTGTAACTCTCTAGAACAGGGACTTGCAAATCTCTGACTGATAGGCCGACCAGATCCATTCTATAGTTAAACGTACCGATTTGTACCAAAGAAATAGATAATAAACTAAATATGTTTAGGAAAAAAATATTTTTGAAGCAAAAATCACTTTAATACTCTCATTATGTTCGATTAAAATACTAGAGTCAGAAGATTACCAAACCTTGCCCTAGCACCATATTTTTGTGTTCAAAGTCCGAGCCGTTCTCATTGTGCAGTGCACTTACCCACGAGGCTTTCCTTCCAGCCACATCAGCATCGCGCATTTTTGCGCTAACTCTAGAGAGAAGGTGAAAATGGAAATTTGAAAGGAGATAAGCGAACCTTATAAATTCAAAGTCTGACTCGTCCTCATTGTGCACTGCGTATAGCTGCTAAGCTGCAAGCAACCACGTCAGCATCACGATTTTTGCGGTAACTCTAGAGAGAAGGGTATGTTGGTAATTGGAAAGGAGATAAGCTTTATGAATTCAAAGTCGGAGTCGTCTTCTTTCATAAGAAATATATAGGCTTTAATTATAAAAAAAATATCTGAGTAACTTAAGAATAAAAAGCTGATATACTCAGGTCTGTCTCTATGAACGCCTAGATCTCTGGGTTGGTAAAAGATAGCCTAACCAAAGAACTTATCTGATGTTATAATGATATAATAGGGTGTTTGGCAGCAACTCAAAAAAATCAAAATATTTTGTATGAATAATTCGGCTGTTTATAAAATATATTATAATAATTTTAATATATTTTAGTATTTTCAATCAATGCCTCGAACTTGATACAAATCGGTTGTCTATATCATGAAATATTTATCATGGTTAAATCGTTAATAAATAGATGTTCTACACAATATGTTTTTCTTTTGTTTTTGAATATAATACCCGCGACTTTAAAAGTCTTTACTGTTTGCCAATATATCAAGTTTGATTGAAATCGTTTGACTGAAATCGTGCGTTCTTATTTTTGGCATAAATTCTGTACGATTTCCGTGTTTATATATGGAACACAAATCAAATTATTGCGTCAGGAGCGCTTAAGCTAAATAACTTATTTTTTGCAGAAAAGTATTACAGGGTATCCCAATGTCGCCGGCGCCAGACCTTAACTATGCCTTTTCATTCGTTACTTACAGATTTTAGTAACATTTGCTTAGAGTAAGAACATCTCAAGTGGTGAAATTTTCTGGTTTATGAAAAACAAAAAATAAATAGAAATGGTTCTCAAAAATAGTTCGAAATGAAAAATATCCGAATACATGCTTCATATTACATAGACTGAAATATAAACGAGAAGCTACAAGCACAAAGTTGGCGCCTCTCGAAGTCTGCCAACGTGGCGCCAAGAACGTTCTTATAGAATTTTGATATTTGCAAACAAAACGAAAGCGTATATGTTCAGAAATCTGCAGAATAGCTGTATGAAATTTTAAACTTAAATCAACAATATGGCTTATTATGTTGCCGCCAGTAATCTGAAACAATATATGAGAGTCGCAGCATTTTGAGATACCTTTTGTCTCTACTTGGCGCTCGGTAGCGTTTTGGTAGCGTACTTGCCTCCAAACCCCAAAGTTAGGTGATGAGAGTTTCTGTGACGGAGCAAAGGCGCACAAAACAGACAGACCGTCGCCTTATTGTGAAATACCTTTTGACTTTTTATAAGCTTTTGGTATTTTTCGTATATGATCCTCTGTGGCAGTTAATTTAGATTCATTCGTGCTTATCTTGACAAAGACAATTTTATTTGTTTATAAATACAATATCCGTTTCCTGAATTCCAGATTTTGGGTTACAAAAAAAGTAGAAAAATATTGCTCAAATATTTTTAGGTTATGGCATTTAGTTAAAGGTTTTGAACTGATATACAATGTAGCTCGATTTCCCGCCAACCCGCACCGCTTAAAATCAGTGCATTCGTTGTAAAAACTTCAAAAACAGTGAAGACCTGTTGAGCATTTTTCCCACATGCTTTATAACTTTGAAGTTGTTGTTTCTACTACATCAAGACAACAACAATTTGCTAGCTTAACTCACTTCATTTCCGAGTCTATCATGAGTTTTATTTCAATCATCCAAAGCTCTTACCTAATATTCACACGCTTTTTCAAGCACTTTTGACGTATTTTGAGTTCGTTTTCGTTTTGTCTTCACGCACAATCCTCAGCTAAATGCAAGCTATTCGATAAGAATTAAAACATTCAAAAATAAAAGTCAAAAATTGCAAACCAAACAACATTTTTCTTTATTTTGTGTTATATACAGTGCGTATAGCAATTTATTAGGAAATTCTGTTGAAATGTGCTTACCGACGACGCCTAGGTTTGTATTATTTATTGGTATGAATTATGATTTAAATGCAAAACGAAACTATTTAAATGAAGACTTTGATTAACTTTTGATTTTGTTTCATTTTTGGTTAACAATCAATACAACAACAACGGACACAAACAACAACAACCAACAACAACACCAAACTGCACAACAAACCACAAACTTGAAACTGTCTCAAAAAAAAAAACTATTTTTAACTTAACAAGAAACTCTACCCCTCAACATGCACCCAGCAGTAGCCGTCAACGCACCACATCGGTATCCGTGGGTGTGCCAGAGCATCCCAGCAAGGTGAAGCCACCGCTAACCATAGTGGGTGATGTCAATGGACGCATAGCCATCATGGTGGTAAGTATGCTGTAGCGTAATCTGAAGGAATCCTTTACAAGTTCTCTACTTTGTGTTGCAGGACGACTTGATAGATGATGTGCAGGCATTTGTGGCCGCCGCTGAAATGCTGAAGGAGAATGGCGCTTGTAAAATTTACGTGCTGGCCACGCATGGATTACTTAGCTCAGATGCGCCGCGATTGCTCGATGAGTCGTGCATTGATGAGGTGCGTTTGGCTTGGGTTTCAATTGAGTGACTTTTGGCTATAGACAGCAATCGCGCTTTGTAGTTTGCCAATTGGCAGTATTCACTTTTGCTCAAGTACTTAGTTTGAAGTTTTGAAATGTTCCGAAATATGCACCAAGTGCCCCTAATGTGGATCTAAGTCGAAGGCGTGACTTTGCTGCCATATATCCTGTAGACATCTGCGAATAGCTTGTTTGAGTTGTTAAAATTAGTCGAAATATTTCTTCAATTTGAAGAATTTGATTTATAGCATTTAGACTTATTGACTATGAACTATGTGGGGCTCGGTAGTGCAGTGGTAATGCACTCGCCTCTAAATCGGAAGGTCGGTGCTTCGATTGCACCCTACAGCACTTGTGCCTAGCACTGGCATAGCGAGCAAATAGATAGCGCTATTTACCTTGCAAAATATCTATTAATCAAAGACACTACCATTCGGATTCGACTACAAACTGTAGGTTCCTGTTCTCTTCGAATTGTTGGAGTCCGGCTTTTGGAGTGAAATTATTAGTTAACCTAAAATGGGTATATGCCAAAGGCGTGACAACCTTGCTACATGTTCAATAGACATTTACGAATAGATCTGTTGAGTTGTTAAGATTCAACGAAATATGTGAGAAATTTCTTTATTGCAAGAAGCTTGAGTATATTTGGACTTATTGTCGAGGAATTCAATGAAATGTTTATTTTTAAACTTTAAAAGAAGCTTTATTGATATCGACTCTATATGATTGCTTCCATAGTTTTGATTTGCCGCTAGAAACTTAAATGGCTTCGAGAAAATAGTTCTTTAAGATGATACATTGAACAAAAAGTTCCCGAAACTTATTCAGCAAATAAAAAAATTACATAATTATACATCAAAATCGATATTGTCCACTTCGAGGTACACCTCCCTATTAATTTTAACGCACTTATGCCAGCGCTTGATCCAATCTTGTAAATATTTTTCATATTCGTTTGGTATGGCCACAGAGCCATTTTTGATGTTTCCATGATCTCATCTCGGGTGCTATAACGCAAATCCGTTTATGCAAATATAATTCCATTTCTAAAAATGTACAAAATCGTGAACACGATTCGAGTGTATTCGAGACGTTGTCACTTTTACAAATGGCAAGCTGTCAAACTGAAAATGTTACTGAGAAATATGGCAACCTAAAAAAAAATATTACTCAAATCGAGTGACTTCAGCGCACCACACGGTGGTGATTTCTGAAAGTTTTTGACCAAAGTGGTATGTCAAATATATCTAAATCAATTTACTATATACCGGAGCTTTCATAGGGTAAATCGGTCGAGAAAATGTGAGCTCGTTTGATTTGCAACTTATACTAAGAATTCGAATTGTAGAATGCGTCGAATTTGAGCAAAATCGGTCCATTGGGTAAATCGAAAAAATGGATTGGTTCCCAAAGAATGCTAAGAATTCGAATTGTAGAAGCATTTTTGTATTCTTAATCAATGCGTCTGTCATTCAGTTACATTGGGCAAATCGGAAAAAATTGATAGTTTCACAAAATAAGTATATCATTTATTTTTGAATATATTAAAATCAGTTAACTTTAGCTAGCTCCATATGGAAAATCGGTCGAAAAATAAGATTTTTGCACTAAACTCATTGTTTCGTTTTTTTTGCGACTTATGCCAGAGAATTGGAATTGCAGAAGCATTTTCGTATTCACAATAAACGCGTCGAATTTGATCAAAATCGTTTGACTATATCATGCAGCTTTCATTGGGGGCAAATCGGTAAAAAGTATAGTTTGAGAAGTTTTTTTTTTAATTTCTTTTGGAATATATTGCAAACAATTTGCTATATCACATAGCTCTAATAGGGCAAAACGATTAGAAAATTAAGATTTTTGCGCCAAATTCGTTGTTTTGTTTGTTTTGCTAAGCATTCCACTTCTAGAGGTATTTTTGTATTTTCAGTCAATGCGTCGTTGAATTTGATCACAATCGGTTGATCATTGGGCAATCCGACAAAAAAACATTGTTTCAAATTGTAGAAGTATTTTCGAATTCTCAAACAATGCCATGAATTTAATTAAAATCGGTCATGCGGCCTTCATTGGGCAAATCGGTAAAAATTATAGATTGTTTCATCAAATTACGTATTTTATTACTGTTTGAATATATTATGGCTAAATTCCCTGTTCTAAAGGTTTTTAGTATTACCGATACAGTTGTACATGCCAAGTTTGATTTAAATTGTTTAACTTTTGCAAATCGGTCAAGAAAGTGGAATCGGTAAAAAAAAATAGATTTTTTCACAAAATTTGTATTTTATTTTTTTATTGAATAGGTTAGGTTAAGCCTATAGGCCCCAGGACAGGGCTTTTCATATAGATCAGTATGGTCCTTATTGGAACCGGAGTTTGTAGCCCGTTATTAGTGAATATATTACGGATAAATTCTCAACTCTAAAGAATACCAAGTATGACTGAAAACAAATGACTACATGAAATGAAACAAATCTCGTTCAAGATAGCCCGATGTTTGTTCAATTTAAATGCTATTTTGAACTTACTTAACTTAATGTCATTTAACTAAATTGTCTTTTCTCCCTGCACCACTTACAGATTGTAGTAACCAATACCATTCCACATGAGATACAGAAGCTGCAGTGCCACAAGATCAAAACGATTGATATATCCATACTGATTGCTGAGGCCATACGGCGTATACACAACAAAGAGTCCATGTCGTATCTGTTCCGTAATGTCACGTTGGAGGATTAAAATGGCACAGCATACACACACACACACATATATATATATTATATGTTAAGTTTATTATTTGAAGATGTCACAAATAACAAAAGCAACACAGCCAGTGAAGTGCAAGCAATGCGCGCTTTAATTATTTCTCTTTACTTTTTTTAATTTTAAAAATTATACAATATATATTTTGTGCTTATTAATTATTATTATTTTTTGAAGTCATGCGGCTGCTCAAATAAAAAAATAATGCTGTAATAATTGGTTAACCAATAAAAATTGTATTTTATTTAAATTATCTTTAAAAAAAAAAAAAGTTGTGCTTTTGGTGTGCAAAATAATGAACAAAAAGCTTAGCATACTTTTGGGCTGCAATCAAATTTTGCACTACAAACAATTGTTGATCATTTCTACTGCTAAAAAACACGTACCAATTTTTACTATATAAATAAATAGTAGTTTTTAGCCTACTTAAAATTCTAAACATGTTTGCAATCTACAGTTTTTGGTATATAATAAAGCATATCGCATATTTGATTCACATTTAATTAATGTTTTTTTATTTGCTTAAATCAAGTATAATGACCCAAAGTGTTTGACTTTGAAATAGGGGAAACCTTTAACAATAAAAAAAACGTGCGTGGGATCTAATAAGCGTGCAATTACTCATCGAAAGTTAATTAATGTTAATTTTCTATAATGTTTACCATATAATTATGCCCCGATTTAAATACACGACTGTCTCTTGTAATTTATGCACTTATATCTATAATATTATGTATACGCAGTGTGGCAGTGTGGCGCTTAATTATCTCTTGAAAATGTGAGTTACAACGTCATAATGCGGCTCGCAGATGTTTCAAGCTGCTTGTATTGCATATTAGTTTAAGCAAATATTTTGATATCTCAGGGAAGCGAGCTACATGAGGTTAACCGATAAGATTAACAAAAAAAAAAAAAGAAAAACAGAAAATCTATCTGAACGCGTAGTCAGCTTTTGGCGTAGTCTGACATAATAGAAATTTTGCCAAGTCTAACGCAAAGGTAATTTATCATTTAAATATTATACAATTGTTTTAACATTTAAATATTAATTAATTCAGCTCATAAATTAAACATTTTATGGCATTGACAGCCCTTAAAGTTAATTAAGTTTACAAAGTAAGACGCAATTGCGAAACGTGCAATAGGAATGTAATAAAAATTATATTTGCAAAATATAAAATTATTTACCTAAATTCTCTAAAAGCTGAGAACTCTCAGTGCAATAAATAATTGTTTAAATAGAGCTAATATAGTTAGTATATGCTGTGAAAGCGATGGGTTGGAAAAAATTGGAATAAAATATATAGCGCATTGGGAAGTTTTAAAGGTTAGCTTATAATGATTTAAATTACTGCGAGCTCTCAGTAGCGTAATGGTAGTGTACACGAAGTACGGTGGTTCGATTACACACGCATTGAAACATTTAGCTAGCACTGGCATAGCTAGCAAATAAATAAACTTTATTTGACTAGCAAAATTTCTATTAACAAAAGACATCGCCGTGCGATAAACTAAAAGTCCCTAATCTCTATGAACAGCTTTGAATAGAGATATCAACATGCTTCGCTCTTGGAGCAATGACAATAGTCAAGGGAAATAAATTTATTTTTTTTCATTTTTAAGAAGCTAGGCTCTCATTTGATAAACTGACAACATTCATCCATGCTAAGATATTTTTAAAGCGTTACTTGGAAGGCCTGAAGAACTTATAAGTATCCAAACGAGTCATCATCAACATCTGGAAAAACAAGCAACGAACAACAAACTTTTGAAAACAAAAATGAATTCTTTACCGATTTGCTGTAGGAAAGCTATATGATAAAGTCAAGCGGGTTAATAAATTCAAAAAATTGCATAGAAACACAGAAACACTTTTGGCTACCGAACTTGATGTCTGAAATACATTAATTTTGCACAAAAATCCTATTTACGATTGATTTTCCCTGTTTGTGCTATATAATAAAGTCAAGAGATTATGATCCCGGCCGACGTAGTGATAAGGAAAAGCCGAATACTTTTGGAAGCCACATTTGGTCAAGACAATTTGACAAATAAACAAAATGCAACGAATTTAGTGTAAAAGTTGAGTTTTTATTGATTTGCTCTGCGAAAACTTTAAGATACAGTCAACCGGTTAAACCAGGTACATCACGTAGTCGAAATCTTCTTTCCTCTGCGGTTCTAAGTGAATGTAGCGAAAAAGCTAAAGTACCAAAGAAAACCAAAGTTGAGATTATCGAGTTAAGCAAGCCTATTCTTTTTCCAAAAACTACGTTAAGTTCGACTGGGCCGATCTTCGAAAATGTAATTAAAGTTTATGGAGTTAAATTGTGTTCAGAAGTTTTTTGTAAAATATAATGACTATTGCTTCTGACAGCAAAAAAAAATGAATCTCAATTTAGCTCAAAAACTAAATCTGATAAAGTAGGATCAGGTCAGTGATCTATGATTATTCTCTGTCATTATAAGCTAATGTAGGCGAGGTTTTAGTAAGCCAAAATTGAGTTTGTAGAGCTTGGAAAGCCTCAAGTTCTCCCAGCTATGCCTTCTCAGCCAGCTCTCCAGAAGAAGTTAAAATTTGAATTGACTTCCAAATTGTCTACAAAACTCGTCAACGAAAGTGTCATCAAAGTATCTGCTCGTTAGGCTGTGACCATATCAGAATCGATATTCACTCTATTCGTTAAAATACTGACGAAATGTTGATTTTTGGGATTAATCATATTTGTTTCTGGCACTTCTCTTCATACGACAAAGCACCACCAGATTCTTTCAATTATCTCGAGAAATCAGTTTCTTTGTTATGATTTAAGCAAACTTCGGAAGGGATGCTGCGTTAGCACTTGCAAACATTCTCAATGTAATTCGCTGCTTTTAATGAATCAAAGAACCATCAGATTCATTCAATTCTCTCGAGTTATCAGTTTCTAGGCTGAGTTGTTTATTAATTTAGACAATTTCGTAAGGTATGCTGTGCCAAGGCCTTATATGCTTTATGAAACAAAGGACCATCCGCTTTCTCGAGAAATCAGTTTCCTTGCAGTAGAAGCAAAGACGTGGTAGCAATGTTTGTTTAATCAGCGCAGCCAATCCTTGGCAAAAAAGTAACTCAGATAACCTTCTTCTTGGTTTGGCTTGTCTCCAAGACCAAACTGTTGTAGTCCTTGACGCCTTAAGTACTTTTATACACTGAATTTCCTGCTTTGAGAAGAACTATATCAAAAGAACTTTAACCAGCAGACAATTGTCTGAGCAAAAAATGTGGCAACTTTCCGGGTTAGTAAGCCATTGTTCGCTGCTCTCCGTACCTTTTTTGTTTTACTTTACGCATTTGCAAATATTTGGCCATAAAGTCAACCTAGGCCAACTGAGATAAGTCGCAACATGTGTGCACGCGAAAAACATTGAGTTTATTGAGCTTTACGAAGTCTTAAAGAACTTAAACTTAAGAACAGTCATAAATATGACATTTGACAAGGTTTTAACGTTTATCTGTGCTACTAAACTCATCTCATTTGCTTATATGATACAACAGACATGCGACATTGGCCATATAAAAATATCATAAAACGTGCGCCTGAGAAAGTGAAATCCCTTGGACAAAATATTTACACGGAAGCTTAAGACTTTGTGCCCAAATCACTTGTGCTTGCATAAACCTTCAAAACCAAACTGTTTCGGGCGCCTCTAAATCCCATTAGACACGGCCACTAAAAACTTTAAAATAATAGTCACAAAATTTTATAATTTGCAAAAACAAAAAGCACAATAAAAACTTGTTGCATATTTAAGTAAATGCAAATTTTTGCAAATAAAATGTTAATAAAAAAATAACAACGACAAATCCCATAGATAAAGCCAGTTGAGTTGGTCACGTGAAGCTGGCAGAGACGAGTTGGTCGACGACAACAGCCGGAGCCACGTCAAACAAATCACAGCCGTTGGGTGGGACTTGATATCGTCCACATTGCGCATACGCCTCGTTGCTGAATGGCGTGCATTGAACTTGCTTTTTGCTTTGCTTTGCTTTGATTTTTGCAATCAAAATCCAGTAAACTTCCGTCAGTGGGTGCAAGGCGGTTTGGAACAACACATTTTCGCCACCTCGACAATAAAAATTGCGCATCAATAGTTGCCATTGAATGTAAAGTGAAATAACTCAAATGTCAATCGTGCTGATAGCAGGCAGGTAGGCAGGCCGTTTGCATATCTCACATAGCTTGCTTGATATCATGTCGGACCTCCATGTGATTTTTTCACTTTTAATTGCCATTTAATGATCGATAACAATGTGCGAAATATGTTCGTTGTCAGTTGTCATGATTGCCTGCTCGACTTTATTTCAATTTGTTTGATTGTACTCTATGATTTGTGGGAGTACATTAGTTGGTCGTAGATCTAGTGTAGATTTGCGATTTTGAAGTAGTTTGAAAATGAGCAAAATGCTCTTAGTATTGCAAATATAACAACAGAAGTGATTCAGCTGCTTAAAATTGGTCGCGATAAGAGGGCGCTCCAAAGAGTTTTCTACATCAGTAGCAGTTTTTCTCAAATATTTCAAACCCAAGAAGTTCTAAAAGGCTTGTAGGGGTATATTCAATTTTAAATTAATTTTTTTTTGTAAAACTAAGTTTATCCTGAAATCAGTATTTTGGACTTCAGAAAACGCTCAAGTTAGCATAGTTTTTCATAGTTTTTACCAACTTGTAGGCTTTTTTAGAAGCAAAGTTTTAGGATTCGCATTTTACAATATGTGCACTAAATTTTAACTAAAAAATTAGTTACTGAAAATGCCAGCAAAATCTAGAAAAACAATTTTATTGCTTTTATAAGTAAATCTGGAATAGAGGGGGAACTAATACGAGGCTTTTGTGGAGCGGTTGTTTTCGGAAACGAGCCCTTACGTCCGAACGGTTCGCTGTAGCCCGGTAATGAGTTGCAATAGCCACCTCAAGATCCCAACATTCGATTGCCATTCTATTCTTGTGAACTTAGCCTTATAAAATTACCTTCTCTAAATATCGTGTTTCTGCATAAGCTCTTTCTTGGGTTCATTAACTCTAATGCATTTCTTAACAAAGTTTCTTTTGGTCTTCCATACAGAGTAACTCGTAATTTCCGATCTCTAGCACTATCATTTTGTGGATACAATTATGCGATAACTATATTAACCTTTACGATTTCATATCTTACGAAAGTTATATTAAAATTATCTCTCTTTCTCTCTCTATCTTAACTCATATTGATTCGCCAAATTGAGCATCTTTGAGCAATCGCGAGCTATGAACCCCAACTTGGTCAAGACTGATCTTTTGGTTTCTTTCTTTATTAAAAAATATTTAAACTTTTATGCTACTTTCTGTTTTCATCTTTCTCATTGTTAATCTCAGTTCCTAGTCAGCCGCAGTTGTGAGACGGTGTATATCTATATAGAAAGTCACCCTTCAGTTTAGGGCTACGAATTAGTTTTATATTAATTTTCCTCGATTAATTTTTTTTCTTTTATTATTCCACTTGGGAACTTAGGACTTCCACGTAGGCTTTCTGGACTCTGTTTTTTGCCGTGTGCTTAGCGGTGTCCCACGACGCGCTGAACTGACCTAGTTCTTGAAGAACTTGGTCTTCAACTTGCTTTTTCTCGTGCTGTTCGTCTGCTTTCTTGGGAGTTCTAGTCAAGTGCCATTCGGACAATGCTGCTTGGGTTCTTTCTGAAAGTAAGCCAAGTTCATTTTTTTTTTTCCTGATTAGGAGTTGAATAGGAGACTCACCTGTGGCGCTCTAAAGCTCTGCAATTGATACTCTGTTTTGGCCAGAATATGCCGCAGGTATTTGTCTTTTGTATTTTCTTTGTGGTGAGCCATGTCTTACTATCATATAGCAGCAGGGACTTAGAAGACGCATTGAAGATACGCAGACGAAACTTATCTGTCGGCTCATATATGGTGCAATCTCCCGAATGCTGCACGAGCTTACGCAAGCCGGCTCGAGACATCATCATCCATTCCACCAATGTTGGAGATAACAGTGTCAAGATAAGGTATGTTGTTGTTTCCCTGCTTTTGTTTTGGCTGCATTTAACTCAAGACCAACTCCGCTGGCTATTCTGACGAGATCATCAGCTATACACTGAATCGTTCCGATTTAATATTACTTAATTTTTAAATTTGTTAAATTATAAAATTAACTGGTCTTAGTTGTACCTGTAAATGAATAATAAATAAATATAATTTTTTGTTTCTAAAAACCAAAAGTTTCGCCAAAATGAAATATTGCAGAAAAATGAAGCTTTGTTTAACACTTTTGTTTCTTCGGAAGTGTGTATAAGCGATTTCAACGTGCTTTGACAGGCACACGGATCTAGGAATGTTCCCTAAGAAAGAAAAAAAATTATTTTTTAAATAAATAATAATCATTTACAATCGACATACAACACGTATACGAAGCGTGCAGGTAGCGTAGCCCCAAAAAACCTACCAAAAACAGTTGCAAAATTCAGTGTAACTCACAGCCGTTGTTCAGCTCCATTTGATTTTATTTGTTTTGTTTTTACTTTATTGTTTATGACCCAAAATTGATTTGTTAATTAATAAAGCTTGTTCAAATATTTATTTACACCTTTTTTTGGCACTCCATAGATATTCGGAACTTTTGATTGAATAAATATCGCACCAGTTTAGCATCACTTAGTTATGTCATTTTTTTTGGCCATTTTTCATTTTAATGGCTAATTAGAGAGTCAGTTTACCTTTTTTTTTTGGACGAATAGAAATATCACTGCTGCCATTATCTAATTTGGCTTCTGCGGTGACAAACCATTTGGTAATGAGTTCCCATTCATTCCGTTGGACACAAACACACTCATTTTATTTATGGGGCTGGAGTGGAATGAAAAAAAAAATATAAAAAAAATGTGGAAAAAAATAAAAATGTGAAAGATATTATCCGAAATTACCGACTCATCGTTGGCAATTTTAAACCAATTAAGGTTTGTAATTTAATGTCTGAGGCAGAATGACTGTTCTTGTTTTGTTACACTTACAGTAAACGCATTAGGGGTAGTCAGTAGGCAACTTAAAGTGTGTGGAGTTAAATGGTAAGGGTAGTCAAGTATGAAGTAAAAAATAAGTCAGGTATGAAGAGCTGCAAAAATGGACCATTGCTTATAATAGCCAAATCTGAACGAGCAACCCATATTCCTCACTTTGCATCAACAAATAGATCACTAGACCCTGTAGAAGATTACATAATATCTATATCTTTAGCTGAATATTCGTTAAAAGCTGTTTTAATTTTTTCATACCTAAAAACAAAAAAATCCATTTGTCAACTTGAAATCGCTTTGCCGATATTTAACTTTTTTTTATAAATAAAGCTACAAGCGTCAGCATTTTGGGCATGTAGACTTAGATCAGGCAAAATTGTAGATTTTGACAAAATTCCCAAGCAATCCATTTCCAATGAATACAATTACAATTCATATGTCAATAAAAAATAGGCCAAGATAGTACTTGATTGTTGGTAATACCAAGTGGATGCAGAGCAACAAGTTTGTTTTTACCATATCTTGCTTTGTTGGATTCTTTTCTTTTTTTTGCATACTGCGAGATACTTTCGAAGAATGACTTTTTGTTAAAAAAAAGTTAATCGATTTTTCATCAAGATAAATGTTGAAAGAATTTTAAAAATAAATTCGCTTGTGTTCACTGTTATTGTTAAAAAACCATTAATGATTTTGCTGTATTACTTGAAGATAAAGAAATTTGCTGATTTGTTTGCTTCTTTGTCAGTTCTTCTTAACTTAAAAAAAAAAAAGGCTTCAAAAGATCTTTGACGCTTCTTATGTATCAGCACAGTGGGAGATATGATCAAAAAGACAGCCAATAGAATAGAAATCATAATATGAAAATATAAGTTTTCGGAAGCAGTGAACATAATAAATATAGGCATTTGTCAGACAACAATAAAAATAAATAATAAAAAGAAGCTCGAATGATAGATCATCCTTACAAACATAAAGATTTGGGGATCACCGAAACTTACAAAGTAGCAACACTGCATTTAGAAAACTACGATATTTGAGTGTTTTGCTAAAACATTTTATGGTATTTTAAAAAGTGTCTTCGTTTTGCCCACTGGCAGATCATCACTAAAATCTTTACTGGCTTTGAGATTCCTGAAGCAGTAATTACAAAACTTCAAGAGTCCCATAAAAAAAACCTACGGCATTTGAGAGTTTTGATAAAAACTATTACTCATTTTGGGGTCGTTTAATTCAAATCTTTCGGTTTCTACGAATATCAGATCATCGCTGCAATCTTTATGATTGGGGAATCACTAAAATCGATAAGAATGGGAAAAGTCTATCCGAGTGTTTTGATAAAACGTTTTAAATACCAATATATATTTTTTTAAGAGTATCTTTCTTTTTTTTTAATTACAGATTATCACTACAATTTTCGTTTCGGAAACACTGAAATCTTAATAAAACGCCACAACTTGCCTTCGAGGGTTTTAAGAAAACCTTTTAAATTCCAAAATATAATCATATATCGTTTTGTTCGATTGGCAGATCATAGCTGTAATCTTTATGATTTCGGAATTTCTAAAACCGTAATAAAAAAAATTCAAGACTCCATAAATAAAACTCGTACGTTCGAGAATTTTGACTCCATTATGATATTTTTAAGGACATCTTACTTTTAGTACGAATAGTTTATGGTTTAAGAATTACCAGAGCCTAAGTACAAAATGTCCAAAATTCTAGAAAAAAATCTCAAACATCTGAGGGTTTTCGTATTATATAACCTTTGAATTGCCATTAAGTGATCGTCTTAGTGCGCTGAGTTTTATTTTTATAGAATTCTTATGAAGATATTTTATAGAAAATGGTATGTTTTTCAGTAGCAGTGTATATTTTCCAAAAATATATATAAGTCAGAGACTCTGACATATGACACAGCAGCTTAAAAATATAAACAGTAAGGAAAAGTTTGATTTTACAATTTCTTTTCAAAATCTCTCAAGCAGATAGTAGGAATATTTAAGGCTCCAAATGTCGGTTTGATACAAAATTTCTTGCCAATATTAATTATGACCTATTTTAATCCAACGTCCCTCTTAAAAATTGCTTCTCTACTTAATAGAAAGCTTTTCTCCATTTGCACAATGCCTTTCAACAATTTCTGGCAACCCCCCTTGCCCCACTCTTCACCCCCCCCCCACGCTAAATGGAGGGTACACCATAGAACCAAGCGCCATTCATAGCTTTTCGGCGTACAGCAACAACACCTGCTAGAATGATGCCAACAATTAAAAAAAAAAAAAAACTCCCAGAAGGCGTCAGGTGGCAGCCCCACCACTGGGATAAGTCGCATCTGGCCAATCACCAGTTCGATCGAAAAAAACTCAACAGATTACAGAAATTAACACAAGAGAATTAAACATAAACGGCTGCCCAAAATTCGATAACGTCCAAAGCGTTTTCAAAACGGACACGAATAGGACAATGGAACGTTAGAACCCTAAAGGAACCATCAAGATTAGCACAGCTCGAGGAAGAAATGCAGATAGAGAAACTGCAGATAGCGATAGCTGGCATCCATCCACAAGGCAATAGACGGATCGGCAGACCCAAGGCGACCTGGAGAAGATCCATCCTCCAAGAACTGACCCAGGCCAAACACAACATGGGACAGAGCTAAACAGACGGCGCAAATTAGGGTTCGATGGATGGCTCTTGTAGAGGCCCTAAGTTCCCAAGCGGAATAATAAGGAAAAAAAAAAAAAAATTTTAATGTAACATTTCATTGGCAAAACATGAAAATTCTGATTGCCAGGTTTTGGGCTTAGTTAAGAAAATTTAGGAATTGTTGAACTGTTCTAGCAAATGTTAAGTGCTAGTCTCATATACGACCTGCTCTATGCGCTATTTTTGAGCAACTTCACTTAAGGACGTTCGTTTGACACTGTATCTGTATATTGTCAAGGTATTGAGAGCCTGAAAGTTGAAAGCTTAGTTGTCTTTACCAGATGAGCTATCTTCACCATGTGAGTTGTCTTCACCAGATGAGCTGTGTCTACCGGGCGAGCTGTCATCAGCAGGTGAGATGTCTTCACCTCTGCTGTATCTTGGCAAATTTATTTAAACTAAAAAGATATATATATATTCTTTTATTGGGATAGCATAAAACACTGTGATTTACTGACTTTGGTTGGAGTCTAGCATAAAGTCAAAAGACTTTTTCACTCTTCTTAAACTTCGTACATGCCTTTAGAAGTAACAAGACAGAGACGTACGAAAAACAATACAGAACGAAAATTCCCAAAATTCTTGCATTCAAACAGTTAACATTTTCGTACAAAAAAGACGGGTCTACACTCTTTAAAATTGATTTCGCTTCGCATTATGCAAACATTGCTTGTTGTGAATACCCCTACTTGCAGTGTGGTAACTACCCATACTAAGTTGTAGTAAAACAGGTGCTTTTGCGGATTATATGTATATTTTTTATTTTTGTTTTAATTTTCGTTCTTATTATTGTCACTCAGTCATATGACCAAATTAAAACAACGCGACTTGGAAGCCCATTTAAAACCCGTTGATGTCGCGCATCACGTGAAAGATCGTACATAATCGACGATCGACAAACAGTAACAAAAATATCCAACAGCAGAAGCAGCGCCACCAAAGATCTGATCGATAATAACAAACACAAAACGCACCGACATCATTTACATTTTTTATTGTGAATTTTATTATGGCGGGAATGAGGGGGGCTGGTTATGCAAATTTCCCCTGATTCCAACTAAATCAGCTATGACGAGGCGTCTCGAGTATATAAGGCAGCCTCGTCGCTGATATAATGAAAGATTTGTTAAATTTTGCAACAGCCATAAAACACTTGAGATATAAAGCAGCGGCAGATGTCAGCCAAGGATTGGCTGCGGAAGCAATTCTTCCAGCCTGACTTGGTAAAAATGCTGTCATTGAACTCGTCTCAAAAAGGCACTCGTTGTTTGCCTTGACATGGTTGTTGTGTTGTTGTTTTTTCTTCTTTTTTTTTGCGACAGCTTTAATTCTAGTCTCAAGTTCATGAGTTTTCCAAAAGCGGCAAGCTATATAGTTTCGGCCTTTAGGTTGGCTGCACAAAGAGCCAAACCCATGCAAATATTTAGTCATGTGTGGCATGTGCCAGTATACCAAAAACTATATGCTATCGATAAAGATATTGATATTGTTCAACACTTTTGTTGCTGATTGCCACCGATCGGTCACGTGAAGCAGCTGTCTCATTTACAAAACATCACATGCGTCTGCGTCGCCATGCAATCTACGATCGATCTTAACCGAAAACCCAGTCGACTGCACATGATCAAACAAGCTTGCCGAGCTGCGCTTATGCAATCAATGCAGGCTTAGCTTGTTGTAAGTTGATAAAGCTGTTGGGAGGGGAGTAAAAGACAATCGGGCTACTGTGCAAAACTGTTTTAAACAATTAGCAGTAATATTTATCTTGGCTTTTTTATATAAAGAAAAAATAACAATAAAAATAATAATAATAAATACTAAGCGAGACTTGTGGCTAATTGTAATTCATTGTGATTATATTGTTTGCTGATCATCGTAATGATCACAAGATCAGCTGACTGAAGTCGGCACAATTACCGTAAAGTGCATTTTTACAGTTACACTCTCACAATTCACTCATTCACGCTCAATAAATAGTTACGTGCGCGCCATAAATTATCAACAAATATGTAAACAATAAATACTACATGATGTGATTATAGAGTATAGTTATTTATGTTATCCAGATGTCTCTTTGGGATGGGCATGTCAATGGGCCAGCCTTTCTATTTCGGAAGGTCAACCAAAAGGGTAAGTCAACTGTTGATATGACTGAAGCAAGTTGTTTCAAGGGTTTCTACACCTTTTTTTGCAGTTGTAATAGTATTGATTTGAACGGAGTTGTCAATCAGGCGGCAGTCAGAACGATCTCTGTGACACAGCCTCTACGCTTATATGTGCAGCGATTCGCTTGGATGATGAAAGGTTTTACCCAAGGAATGCTTCCCGCCTCGTAAAAAACTAGCCAAGGAATACCAAAACAAAAGCCTCGGATAAGATCAACGCCATTGTTGCTCATCCATACGAAGGCGCTCCAGTGAAAATGGTTTTCGATGCAAAAGCCGCCGAAGAAAGGCGAAGTAGACGACCAAAGTTCAGTTGGAAACACCAAGTGCAGGAGGGCCTATATCCACTTGCAGTGATCAACTGAAGCAGCGGCGCCTGGAGAAAGCTAGTTAGTTTGGCTGTAGTTCGATAATTAAAGTAAAATAAATAATATTGACGCCAAATATCACTGGTTGCATAAGAATCGGACCTCTGAGTAAGATGAACTATTATAGAGCTATTTAAACAGTATGGCATATATGTGGAGGTTCTTGGGACATTCTTGGTGGATCCGTTATAAGAAAACACGATATAGTATTGGGTTGCCCAATAGTTGGTTGCGGATTTTTCATATAGTCGGTGTTTACAAATTTTTTCAACGGCTTGTGACTCTGTAATTGCATTCTTTCTTCTGTCAGTTATCAGCTGTTACTTTTAGCTTGCTTTAGAAAAAAAGGGCGCGAAATTTTGTTTACATTTGTTTGTTTGGCGTCAATTTTAATATGGAGCCCACAAAGGAGCATTTTCGTCATATTTTACTTTATTATTTCCGTAAAGGAAAAAACGCGGAGCAGGTTGCTAAAAAGTTACGAGATGTGTATGGTGATAAAGCCTTAAAAGGAAGACAGTGTCAAAATTGGTTTCGCAAATTCCCTTCTGGAGATTTTTCACTTAAAGATGAGCCACGTTCAGGTCGGCCAAATGAAGTTGATGATGACCAAACCAAAGCATTAATCGAATTGGATCGTCATGTAGCTGAGCGTGAGATAGGAGAGAAGTTAAATATACCAAAATCAACCGTTCATTATCACAGAAAAAGTCTTGGACTGGTGAAGAAGCTTAATATTTGGGTACCACATGTATTGAAAGAAATTCATTTAACAAACCGAATCAACGCTTGTGATATGCACCTTAAACGCAATGAATTCGATCCGTTTTTAAAACGAATCATAACTGGAGATGAAAAATGGATTGTTTACAACAACTTTAGTCGAAAACGATCATGGTGCAAGCATGGTGAACCAGCTCAAACCACTTCAAAGGCTGATATCCACCAAAAGAAGGTTATGCTGTCTGTTTGGTGGGGTTGGAAGGGTGTGGTATATTTTGAGCTGCTTCCAAGGAACCAAACGATTAATTCGGATGTTTACTGTCAACAATTGGACAAATTGAATACAGCCATCAAGCAGAAGCGACCAGAATTGGTCAATCGTAAGCGTGTCATATTCCACCAGGACAACGCTAGACCGCACACATCTTTGGTCACTCGCCAAAAACTGAGTGAGCTTGGCTGGAAACTTTTGATGCATCCACCATATAGCCCTGACCTTGCATCTTCCTTCTTTTATGTATCAGCACTGAGCATGCTCCAAATATATGTTTTGAAGTTTCATCCATATATATTATATTATACCAGTCTCCTTGTATAATCACTTTGCTTTAAATTTGTGCTTCCCCATATTTCGTTGATCGGGTTATCGTCGCATCCAAGCATTTCATCAGTTCGCTAATTGTCTCAGGCGGTACATAAAAATCGTTTCCTGGGAAATGGTCAGTTGCAGTTACTATGCTTCAACCTTATTTAAGAAAGCGTTTTTCTGTTCACTGTTTTCTGTACATTTGTAAGTACCACATGGCAACCATATTATCGTTCTGGTAAATAGGCAATTGCTGCTACTAAGTTTCCACCTTAGATTGTTGTAGTTTTAAAAGTGATCTTTTCGCCAGATAACTCTTTTCATCACCACATGGTTAGTACATCACCTTATCTGCGCCTTATGTACCTGTTTACAGCCGCTTTTACCAGGTGAGTATAGTCACATTTGTGCTACCTATTAACTGACGACCAACACCTCTGGATACTCTATACCACAGGAATTAAATCAATAATATTATTTAAGTAATTCAAAACGTTTGTTGGTGTCTTTAGAAATAAATAGCTTTCTGAAAAATTTTGTTTTCTTTATGGATTTGGCCTATAGAAAATGATACATTATAATGATACCACATATAACATTGATATAATATTTGGAAAGCCTTTATCAATAAGTAGTTGCGTTAAAATAACTAAAAAATCGCATAAAATACAATAAACTCTGTACACAAAAATCTAATACAGTCGAGGCGGTATCCGAAAGCGAATTTTCTCTGGCATTCTTTCTAAAATACAATGCATTTCTGCCAATTTCCGTTTTTTTAAGCAAAAAAAGTAATACCATTAGATTTTGTTTTCGTTTTGGCGCATGACGATAAATATTCTTAAAAGATCAGAAAACCATAGTTCAAGCCAATTTTAAAAAGATTTTAGGATGAGTTTCAATGACGAACCTAAAGCGATGTAGGTAGAAACAGCGAAAAAAATTCACAGGTATGTAGATTCAGTATATAGTAAAACGGGGCGTACACGCTTCTTAACTCGAAGTTTTGTGGTTCCATTTTCCACAACAGTTGCAATTCACCAGTAATGGCATCGCTAGCCGACATAAACTATTTTTCATAGTAAATGTAGGGCCCTATTCTCTTTGAATAGCAATTGATAGATATCTCGCCATGTACCATCTTAGAGTCAAGATAAATAAAAGATATCCTGCAATATTGCTTGTTTCAAGGTCATTATTCCTACGATTCTACACAATTCGTACTTTTTTGATTCTAACATCTGACCAGATGTTGACACAGCCTAGTATGAACGAGACAAAACGAGATTCTTTGACAAAAAAACGTATCAATGCGGCTATGCACTTCGAACTCAAAATCTGCATTATATGCAGTTCATCTTGGCGGTGTCAGAAGTATGGGAGAACTGAGGAAATTCTTTACTTTTTGTGATTTGAGCTATTGCGCTAAGGGATTTCTTACTCTCCATTTGATGCATTCGAAGTTTCTTTTATCATCTCTCGCCTACTTAGTGTTTTCAACAAGAAAACAGACAAGATGATCTACTGAATTCCAAGCTTATCATCTCACAGAATATATACAGTTCTTCCAAAAATATGTACTACTTGCATAAGTTCGCAATAATATGAAATGCCAAGGTTTTCTCTGTAACTTGGTGAGATTATAATCGAATTGTACAGCATGAAGTTATAGCTTCGATATCGATATTATCATGTATCATGGTAACATGAGTACGAAAGTTCATATACTATTTTGAAGATGAGTAAGAGACTGTGAAACTTTCGTGGTTTAGTACAGAAGCTAAGGGCGCTACTGTACACCCTGAGATTGTGAATTTACGCAGATGTTGTGAAATTATCTTACATTTCACCTCACACTTCCTGTACAACATTTCGTACATTATTTCTCATTTCAGTTGTTGACTTGCAACCGGCATACATATCACTTTTTGACAGCAACTTGCAGTTAATCATTTCATTTCATTCCCTCCCCCCAAACCAACCGCTTTGCACAAACAAATTGACTTAATTCTAATGCCCTGTAGTTATGCGATTATCTCATCAACGATCATCCAGGAGCTGCTCCACAAGTCAGCTGTCAGCTAAAAAATGTGAGAAATTTGTTGACTGGTTATTGAGTTTGATCTGGCTGCGATGCCCGCCATTCACTTCATTAACAAACACGCCAGCAAATTTTGTGTTGGCTTTATTTTTAATTTCCAATTTTTTTTTTTTTTAATTTTTTGCAAATTAAATTTAATGAACCGTTTGAAGTTTTTATGCGCTTTTAATTGCTCTTTAATGTAATGTAAAATAATTTTCGTAGCCTCCAGCGGGGATCACATGGCGTATGAGTCATGTGACACTATCTTATACATAACAAGAGAAAAGCGACGATAGGCGCAGGCTTATCTATAAACAAATAAGAAATAAAATCCCGAAAAACTTACATATTTATTAAATGCGGTCACTTTTATTTGGTTGAGTTGTTTTGGTATCTCGCCGTCAAGCGTCGTCAGAGATCCGATCCCATGAACCAAAACCAACATTTAATCTGTTGTTTTCTTTTCAACTCTGTTATTTCTCTTGTTTATTTCGCTTGTTTTTGTTTTGAACTTTTTGCGTATTGTTTTTTAACTTTGGACCGCAGAAAGCGTCTTTAATTTGGCGCAGAAGACAACGCAGTTTGTTTGATTGCTTTTGAATTTTGATTGATGTGCGCCCTGCGGCTATTTGCAGAATCTCCAAAGGGTCTTTAGCAAACGCTATAATATTTATTGTAATTTTCCACGCAAAACTTTTTATATAGTTATTATGACTTATAAAGAAAGAGAATACATTAGCTTGATCATAAGCTATGTCACATTACCCATGTCAAACGGTTGGGGGCGCATGTAGAACAACAAGTCGCTCGATGTAGATCTTGTGTCGTGGCAGTGCTTACTCATAGAACTTGAGAAATATTTTAACGGTTTGTTGGACATTTAATATCTCTTATTTTTTGTCTCTTCTCCTTTTCCTTTATGCTCTTCTAAAACATATAGTGTTCTTCTGCACAGGGTCTAAAATGATTCCCTAGCTTGCCTATCTTGCCATCACCTGTAGACTAAGGCATTTCTAGGTGAATTAATGTTATTAAATATGTCTCATTTTTTTCTTTTCTCTCTGTTTCCTCACTCATTCCTCTTTATGCTTCTATAATGTCCTGTATTAAGGTTAAAGAGGATTCTTTTCTATCTTGCTACCACCTGTAGACTTAAAAATTTTTGGATGGCTTAACTTTTAATATCTGTCACTTTTTCTTCTCTCTCTTTCTTCACTTTATCCCCCTTTTTATCTCTATAGAACTTAAAGAGGTTTTTGTACTATTTTGCTACCTACCATCTGCAGACCATAGAATTGCTGGATGACTCAAAAATTGTCATAATAAATTGAAGCTTTTTTTAAGGCAAGATGTTTTACTTAAGAGAGACTCTGCAAATGGCGAGAGTGCTTTAAATCGTTGATGACAAAGTAGTTTATCCATAGCACTCTCTTCTCTTGCTCCTTATCGTGCTTACATCATCTTCAACATGTTTCCCAGATATTATGGTGTTTGAGTATTCGAAAAAGACAAATAAATTGATTTTTTAACTATATCTTTTATAAAAGTTGTTCAAATACACTTTTTTGAAGGAGCCAAACGGCGTTGTAACTAAAAAAGATTTTTCTTGGGTATATCGGTTCTTTTTGCTAGCAATGCTAGTGCTAGGCAAATGCTTTAGTGCTGCTGTGCGACATCGTACCAGTGACCTTCGGTTGCAGAGGAAAACAAAAACGCTCCCACTACGCTACCAGCGGGTATATCATGGATACGCGAAAATATGGATGACGAACATTCGACACTTGAAATCAACATCCTTCCTTTTTTAAGAGCTAATTGGTTCCGTACATTTTAATAAAAATGATGAATGTGAAGGTCGTTTTGAATTCAAGGGCAGGTCATCTAAAATTACAGGAATGTTAAGGTCAAAGCTGAGCAGCTTAATGTATATTATTACCTTAACCTTCACCTTACCTGTCTCTGAGTCATGTTTAAGTATAAACGACCTATACATTTACTCAGTTATGAAAGCCACTGAACTAACATCTGACTCTATTTCGATTCTACTGCCTTAAGATCAAACTGTCATACCCTCCCCTTTTCTCGCAACATCTCATTAGTGGAATTGGCCTCAATGGAATTTCTTACACTATTTGATACCTCTGCTTAATTTCAAGACATTACGGGTGTCTCCTCTTTCTCTGGTTTATTTAAATCACAAGAGTTTTCAAGAATTACTGCAGAAATGATGACGACCTAGTATCGGTTTTAATTGCTTTTTAAATCTTTGTCATCAGCTCTCCCATGACCTTATATGCATTTGTACCTTAATTATTTGAGTATAAGCGCCTTTACTGCATTTATAATTCCTTGATCCCACACTTTTTTAATCTAATTAGTGGTATCTGGCTCACGTAATCAATAAGTGACTCTGAAATTGAGTTCAGATATTACAAAGCCACTGAATGTAACAACTGACTGACACCGACTGTGATATTGCATCAGATCATATCAACAGCTCTCATTCAATCGACATAAACTCACTTTAATTTAATTCAGTTCAATCCTACCTCTTCATCATATTCTCTTTTGCTGGAGTTCATTCTTATTTGTAAGCCCTGGACCTCTAGTTCACGTAGAAAACATGTTTTTATCTCTTTTGAATATTATCGAAAACTTAAAACCATCTTGTTCTTGGTTAGATTTATTTTATAACCATAAAGTATATTACTTATTACTCTGTGTCGATATCACTGTCTCTGACTTTGACTTCTTAGCCGCTATTCTCGCTTCATCATATTGGTTGTCACTCTATTCCTGCTTCACAGAATGGAGAAGGGCCTTCCATATTCCAGATGAGAACTTGGAAAATCATGTAATTTTTGCTTCAGGCTTAATTTCATGAACAATTACAGAAGAGAACAAGAACTCCATCTCGTTTCTTAAGCTAAGGACCTTATTCTACTTTGGCATCTTTATCATCTTACCAGCGTCTAAATCAACAAAACTGTCTAATCTCCACTTTTTTGGTTCCCAAGAGCTCCATTTTTTGATTGAAATATGTTCTGTACACATTCCCAATCGAAAACAAAAGTAGTAAGGTTTCTTTTGATGAAAGCGCTCTGCCATATTTTTTTATTTGCTTGGGGCATTTGCTTATCGACTGTTGCACTTTTTTCGCTTTATTTGTAACTCAAGATCGAAGCTTCACTAAGAACATTATAAAATAACGACAACGTTTCGACTATAGTTAAAGTATTATTGTTTGTAGAAACTTCATTCATACTATATTAAACTTTCCTTGTTTAATCTCTACAAAACCATAGTCTTCAAACACAATTACATAATGTGGTAAGTAATTTTGCCAAAAAGTGTATTCAACTATCGTAGTTACCCCAACTTTCTAGTTCTTGTCTGCACGTTCGACACTATTCTACGACGACGCCCATGTGAAGCCCAATTTATGAGCTGACGGCTTAACATTTCGTCTGACAAATTATGCAAATGCTTAAATCATTGTTTTGAAGCGTGACAAATTGTTTTTATCTCGCTTTTGAATCTTACCGAAATCTTAAAACCATCTGCTCAAGTTATTCTTGGTTAGATTTATTTTATAGCCATCAAGTAAAGCTTCCAAACTAGTTCTAGCCAAAGACAGAAGAATCTATAATATATGTCAAATCGAAAATTCATTCAGCTGTCTTCTACAGACAGTAGTGAAATTGTTCCACATTTTTATTAGCGAAACTATCGTTATTGCCGTTTTGGATAATATATGCGGAATAATATAAATGTTAAGTAGTTTGACTAAATACCAATTGATTTATTATACTCGGGTTTTGGTAGCGGCACAAGTCAGAGAACCGGTTAGACGAACTGAAAATACAGTTGTTAGCTATTACAAGTAGAAGTACAACCCTCGAATGACAGCTCTGAAGATTATATAAGCCAAAGCAGTAATTAGCTGACATACCAAGCATAGCTTTAGAACCACTTTCTATGACGTTGTAGATTTAGAGATACTTAATCGTTATTGAAATCTGTCAAACTTGGCTGCAGAATGAAGCACATTAATGTGATTGCTCTTAGACGTTTCCTTGACGTCATTAAGTGCCTTGTATTAGAGGAGACTGGGAACGAGTCTTTTGAAGTTTTTGTTACAGAGTTTTGTAGAAAGTATAATTTTTAACTTCACTGAGAAATAATAACGTATAATACAATATCGAATAGCATGTTCTGTCGTTAATCCAAAATAAGTATAATACTAAATTGGATTACCTTCTGAATCGCATATGTATGTGGTTTATCTAAAGAAAAAAGAAAATAATGAATTAGATGAAGATACATTCTTTAAGTAAAATGTTTAGTCTGTCAAAATTCAATAATAAAGAAGCATAGCTTCCGATAATCTTCAGCATCTGGAATTCAATTATACGAAAATTCCTTTTTTTGAAAATCGCTAAAAATCTCTAATAGAAAGGTTTGAAATTAAGAATCCGCTATTTTGGTTGGGTTTTTGAGTGATTCGACTTACTGCATTTCGAAGCGTAGAAAAAGTTATGTACGAGAGATGTTCAAAATCGGTACAGCCGTAATTGAGTTACAAATGCTGTGTTATTTCATTATTTGCTTAATTTTTTTCTAATTCCTTCAATAGTCCCTTTGCAGGAATTAGGCTATAATCTGAAAAATACAGATATAATCAAATTCTATAGATTTGTTTTCATAAAGTCAGCTTTTCGAGTAGACGTTTATTAGAGTTTTATTATTGTTATTAGGAATAGTCTGAATTTTTGGAAAAGAAACTCTGATTTGCAAAGATAAGTTCCATATGGTACAAATTTGTTTTCGTAAGAATTGTAAAAGCAAATTATCGTAACAAGTCCAGCAATAGTCGGCATTTTTGTCAAATTTACCAAATGCAAGTATAAGTTTCAAATTGAGTAAGTTCCATATTTTACAGATATTTTTTGATAACAAGCAATTACAAGAAATTACCGGAATTTTTGAAAATGTAGCGAAAGCAAGTCTGAGCTTCAAAAGAGATCGCCATATTTTACAGATTTCCTTTTGTTACAATTTTAAAATACGATTATCGAAACAAGTCCAGAAAAAGTTGCAATTTTTGTAACATGTTTCAAAAACAAGCTAGAGCTCCAAAGTTCTGTGCCGTATTCTTTAGATTTCTTCAAAAAAACTTTCGAAGAAGCATTTATAGGCAAAGCAACAAGCGTACATAGGCAACAATTTAGCAGTAATCTCATTTATGTCAAATCTACAAAAGTCAGTCTAAGCTTCATAGGCTCCCATTTTCTGTAGACATAAAAAAAATGCCCTATATGGTTTCGCAGATTGTAATGAATGATTTTTGAGTCAACAACTCTTGCCTATAGATTTAGTAGACCCTTAGTCAAAGTTCAAACTGTCAGAATTTTTATATAATTGTTTAAAAGATTATCACTAAATCAAAAATAATTTACAATCTTCTCAGCATTCAACATATTACGCTCTACACTTCAAGCGCATAATACCAACTTAAGCTGAAAAAAGCATCTCAAACTTGTTACAACTTTTTATGGTATTCCAAATGTCTATAACTATAGTTATTCCGGGACTGCCATTTCGAATGCCATAAAACCCGCAGTTAAAAATAAAAGTGCCATAATTTATGGCCTTTCGAATGCAGCAGCTGCAAAAAATTGTGGGAATACCTAACAGAAATAAATTGCTATTGAAATGCATGGAAAGTTTCTATACAAAAACCGCAGAATTCTATAGAACATAAGTAGTTGTATCTTCTTATTTATAGTTCGATCGTTGCCATACTGGCATGCCAATGAGCCGCGTCTGGAAGATAGTCTATGCAGCAGCAACATAAAGTCGGTGTGAAATCGTGTTAAGTGCATCCATTCAATTAGCTTTGTATCAAAACATAGGCATTGGCTTATGTATTGTTTTCGACATGCCAATCAATTCCCAGAGACTATCTTGCGGCATTGGCAGCACTGCGCGCGCAGCACGTGCAAGCAAATGGGAAATCTCGAAAGGCGGCCGGCCGCACATCAAAGTCGGCTCTGTGCTGGGGGACCCCCCGTTTGACTGACCCAACAAGCTGGGAGAGCGGGCGCCAACGGCACGCGCGTTCTCATGTTTCCACTTTTGATTGCTCTGAGCAGAGAGCGTGAAGTTTGGTAGAGAGCAGGTTAACTTTTGTAAGTTGCTTTTGCGGCACTCTCTGATCGGCTGCGTCACTGGTTTTTAGGAAATTTTCCGAAGCATTAAAAAACCCAAGAATTTCTGTTATAAAAAGTTACTATTTTCTGGCTGAAAAATTAGTTATTTGTGAATTTTTTGTTAATATTTACTTAATCGGGTAACAGCCGCCCTAACTAGCTACCTAACTAGTTTTGGGCGTGCCGTCTCCAGTTGGTTACTCCAAGTGCGGATAGTTCCTGCTCCACTTGGTCTTTCCAACAAAAAAGTTTTTTTTTATTTATTCAGCTTCACTCATTGTGATTGAAGTAAAAGTTGTGGTTTGTTAAGTTGATGGGCGAATTTTGAATATAAGTCGGAAAGAATAATGGGTAACTCTAAAAGTCTATGATATATAAGCTAAAGCTGGGCTGAAATATCCTTAAACATTCGAAAAAACAACAAAATTTACAAGGAAATGAAACGATTTTGTTTTTAAAATTTTGAATATTTGTGTTGTAGGAAATTCCAAAAACATTCGAAGGCAAAACTATAAGAAATCAATTTTTTTAAAACGTTTTTTTGGGTTTTTCACAGTATGCGTCTTGAATTTTTAAATACTATATATAAATTAGATTCACTTCGCCTGACTATTGCGACCTCACTCAAAAATCGAGACAAAGGTATAGTAGAAAAGGCTAAGAATAGTTTGAAATACAGAAAGTAAGATCTTATCCCACCAGCTGTATTAACCGACTAAAAACTTTTTCAACGAATGCAAAATAATTTTTAGATGTCAAAGATTCGGCACTTCTAATGAAATCAAAAATGAGCTTAATGATTGCTTGAAGGCCAAACTAATTTTAAGAATTGAATGAACTAAATTTGTGCCTCATAATTATTTCGCCCTCGCTCCAAAGGCGAAGCATGGGGATACCATTATTAATAGCGAAGAGAACAGGGATCTACAACTCATAATCGTATCCAAAAGACGTTGTTTTTCATTTATAGAGCGTGAGGTAAATAGCTTCTTTTTCCGAGCAGTGCAGCATTTTCGTTCCTCAACTTCTCAGACGGAAGATTATCACAGTCTGATCATACGGACTATGTACAAGGATGCCTCCGATGTCTACAATAACGCTTTTTTCAGCTTGCACAAAGTACACCAGTTAAGGTACAATCCGTCATAAGATTTATCAATATACTAAATATTGTAAACGATTTGCAAAATATGATATAAGTTATACTTACCTTATTCACACCTTTCGCAGAACTTTTTATTTTGTTGGAATTAAAAGATCCTTGTTCGAATTCTTTAAGTTTTCTTTGTTGAAGTCATCATCATCATTCTTTGCTATTGCCATGGGATGATCGGAAGATCTTCTCGCTGCAGATATTTGATTAAAACACACAACGTTCTAAGGTAATCTTTTCCTATTAGGTTCTTGGCCATATTCCAATTCTAAAATGTATATTTGTTTTTATAATTCAAATAATTGACTTGAATTTAATTGAATTGAATTAAATGAAACTAGTTTGTACTGGATGGGATTCTTTAATGAATTAGCGTCATGATGACTTGCTATATTATCAGGGAAGCTAGTTATTTGAGCAGCGTTTTTAAGAGCAACTGGGACTTTTCTAATAGATAAGGATTTATTTATAGACCCAAAATTTCTGTTAACAATCAAATAAAAAGATCATGTTTGAAGAACAAACGTATTCAACGTATTTCACGTGCTCCACACACACACTAAATGAAATATTAAGCATACGCCACTTTGCCAGTTTATAAACTAAAAACTTTTCTTCTTTCTCTTAGAAATATACAAGCAAATGCTATATATTTTTGTCCAAAAAATCAGCCAAAGATCTTAATATTTTTTAACTGAATTCAAAACTTTCAATTCTTTGAATTTTCAAATAAACCAGCACTTATTTTATTCCGACACAAAAGAAACCCCAGGTAAATGGGAAAATTTTATAAACTTGTGACGTCACTTGTCTCAGTCGCCTGTTTCTTTGACTTCTTAGACGGACAGCTTCCCACGCTCGCACTCTCTCACTCTCGCGTCGCGGCAAAAGATAAGAAAAACAATCAACAAGCTGCGAGCCGGTTTGCGGCTTCCATTTGCTCACGGAGACTCTCGAATAGTTTGAAGAGAGACAGACGCTCAGCGGTAATGTCTGTTCGCATTTGTAATCAAATCCAATGAGCTTGTCAAAG
The DNA here is from genome assembly GCA_035046065.1 of Chymomyza procnemis. NCBI lineage: Eukaryota > Metazoa > Arthropoda > Insecta > Diptera > Drosophilidae > Chymomyza > Chymomyza procnemis. The sequence continues at coordinate 7,201,114 of JAWNOJ010000026.1, forward strand.
GTTTTTCTGCTGCGTTTGCTGCTGCTGCGAATCATTCCCGCAGAAGACGCGCACGCGAGAAGTACAAAAAGCGCAAGGCTCCGAAATTGTTTTTTTGTGCAAAAAAAAAATATTATTGTGAAGTTTTTGAAGTGCAATGCAGAAGCCTTAGAGTGGACCCAAAAAATTAAACACAAGTGAATAAACCCAACAAGGATAACAAGTGAAAATCAATAGCTATAAATAGACGCGTTTGTGTTGTGCGACGCCCAAAAACAAGCAAGATGACCAAAGATACGGGTCATACAAATGGCGCCTTTAGTGGCGGTTCGGAGGTTTCACTGGACATACCCACGAATACACTCTACCATACCTCACGCGATTGCATTGTGCAGGATGAGACACAGACGCAGTCACGCGGCTTCTTGGAGTACACCAGCGACTACTGTCGCAGCACCTGCGCCAATATATTTCGGCGAAAAACTTTGGAAAAACGTTTTCCCATACTCGTGTGGCTGCCGCAGTACAAAAAGGATTATATATTTGGGGATATTGTAGCGGGTGTTTCGGTGGCGCTTACTGTCATACCACAGGCGTTGGCTTATGCTGGCATAGCTGGTTTGGATTTACAATATGGACTTTATGCCTGCTTCTTGGGCTGCTTTATCTACATATTTATTGGCTCCAGCAAGGATGTGCCCATAGGACCTACAGCAATCTCCGCGCTGCTCTCCTTTCAAATTGCCGGCGGCAGCTGGCAAATGGCTACGCTGCTTACCTTTCTCACCGGACTTATAGAGATACTCATGGGCATTTTTCGTCTGGGTTTTCTGATAGACTTTGTCTCGGGTCCGGTTGGTGCAGGCTTTACCAGCGCCGTCTCACTCATTATATTTAGCTCGCAGATGAAGGATCTGCTGGGTATACGCACCAGTGGCAATACTTTTCTACAAGTCTGGATCTCTATAGTGAACGATATACACAATATAAGCTGGTGGGATTTTGGACTGGGTCTCATCTGCATAGTAGTGTTGCTTAGCATGCGCGCTTTGGCCAGCTGCAGTGTTGGGCCCAAAGAGGGCAAATCCCGCTGCCAAAAGCTGCTCACCGGCATCTGCTGGACCGTCGGTACATCACGCAATGCGCTGCTGGTTTGCGGCACTGCTGCTTTGGGTTATTGGCTGTCCGTGAATAACAATGAGCTGGTGCGCACTGTGGGCTTTGTGCCCAAGGGTATGCCTACATTCCAGCCGCCACCGTTTTCCATGGATGCTACGCTTAATGAGACCAGTGGTGAGGTGTTGGCAGAGGGCAAGAGTTTCTGGGAAATGGTCAGCACGCTGGGTTCTGGCTTAATTGTGGTGCCAATGATTGCGCTGCTCGAGACCATGACCGTGGTGCAAGCTTTTGGTAGGTCATTAGCTTTGCTTCACTGAAATTTTAATAAGCCCATTTGGCGCTCTTTCAGCTGATGGCAAGCCCACGGATGCCACACAGGAACTCATTGCCAGCGGCATCTGTAACGTGGCCAACTCCTTTGTGCAGGGTCTGCGCAGCAATGGCGGCATAGCACGTGGTGCCATTTTGAATGCCAGCGGCGTGCGCACGCAGCTCTCCAATCTCTACACGGCAGTTATTGTCATCATTGCGCTGCTCTATCTGACGCCCTGTTTCTACTTTATACCCAAGGCCGCACTGGCTGCAATTATCATCGCTGCGGTCATCTTTATGATACAATATCGCGTCATCAAGCCCATGTGGCACAGCAAAAGTAAGTCATGCACAGCCGCTGGCGCTTGAAGCAGCTAAGTAACAATCAATTTTTTTGCAGAAACCGATCTCATTCCCGGACTGGGCGCCTTTTTTGCCTGCCTGGTGCTGCCTCTGCAATTGGGCATACTTGTGGGCATTGGCATTAATATCATCTTTATACTCTATCAGGCTGCGCGTCCCAAGCTCAGCATTGAAACACTCAGCGTAAGTTGGCACCCAACTCAAAAAGTGCGCAACCTTTGCTCATTTGAACCATTTACCCCCCACAGACACATAGCGGCGTGCGCTACCTTATGCTTACACCCGATCGCTGCCTCATTTTTCCCTCCATGGAATTTGTGCGCAAAGTCATTAACAAGCAGGGCGTCAAATCCACGCTACCGGTGGTCATTGACTGCTCGCACATCTATGGCGCCGATTTTACTGCCGCCAAGGTCATCTCCAGCATGGTCACGGACTTTGCGCTGCGTCATCAGCCACTGTTCTTCTACAATCTGCAGCCGCGTGTGGCGCAGGTCTTCGAGGGTCTTAACAAGGATCTGATGGTCATCTATGATATTAATATCTTAGAAAATAAGTTGCTCGAAAAGTCAACGTAATGTTCAGTGCTCGGCATCGAGTTCCAAGCAACCTCGTTCTAGTTTAAGTCTTTGTATTTATTTTAGCCAGACCTTCGCGGCCAACGCAAGGTCGTCGAGTTGTTGGATTTGGTAGGGCCAGGCCCACGCTGGTGCGCGCGCGGCTTATGGGCGGCTAACCAAATAGTCAAATTTCGTACGATTTGTGCTTCAATTTAATTAACATTTAAGCAATTTTTTATTATTATTTATTAATTTTTGAGAAATTTGTTTTGCAATTTGGCAAAGTGATGTCAAATTTTTTGTTTAAACTTGGCAACTCGTTGGATTTTTTCGCACGGTTCATTAAAATATTTTTAAGTTAAAAGCTGTGTATAAATAGTATTATAATAATATGTATCGATAATTTTAGTTTTAGTTTAAAGCACGCTTTTAGTAATTGTACAATAAAAACTCAACTACCTGAAATATTTTAAGTTTTTAATTTTTTGAGAAATATTCAAGTTAAACAAGTATATTGAATGCTTCAGACAACTATTGTAGAAAGTAAATGTAACAAAAGTTATTTTGCGTAATTCTTGAATATTATTCTCTCATTTCTACCAAATCCTTGATAGCCAAACGCTTACACTGATATTTGGTAGATTTTTAAGCTCTTAGGGTTACGCATTAGCAACAATATGATGGAAAGGTTGAGAGCATAGAAGTATAATAGTTCTCTTCTCACGTCAGGCAAAGATTACCTTGCTCCTAATGATTAAAAAATATTGATTAATTTACTTACTTTTACTTTAGTTCGCCATCCAAATCCGTTATTGGGTTACAGCCCACCTCACTAGCTCTCGGCCCTGCTTAACGCCAAGGGAACATAGGTTCTTATGCACTTGGTTTTTCTATCTCAGCTGTGGTCGCTCTCTTCGACTTGCTTCTTCGCCATTCGCATAGAGGATCTTCTAAGCTGGAACGTCTTTGTCCATTAGAACGACATGATTGAGCCAAAGCAGTTGACATCTACGCCGTTGTAGAGCTCCTGCGCGATAGTCGTCTCTTCGTTAACCGCAGGACTCACTTTCGCGGACTCCTTTTCGAATGCGGTAAGTACAGCGGTGGTTCCCCGCCAATTTGAGGAGCTGATTCATGCACCTTATCAGCTCATCATCATCAGCCTTAAACAACTCTGCAGGCAGTCCAACGGGCTGCTCAGTTGATTTTAAGTCACATTATTGCAACTCTGACTTTATTTTGGCCAGGTGGAGTCACACCCACGTTTTGTTCGATTTATTGTGTCGGTCCACTTTTTTCAATGGCGAGATTTGTCACGTCATCGCCCGCTAGCAGCTTCGAGTAATGATCCCTTCATAATCTCAGTATGCATTGGTACCTTGTAACCAGATTTTCATTTCCATCTCGGCAGTAAAAGGCTTACTAATAGAAAAAAATAAATCGTCTTGGTATGATTGGGATAAAATCGTATGAAAAACGATTACTTTTTTACTAATAATGAATTATTTTTTTTTGTATTGGTCCCTGAAACTTAAGATCGGTTCTCTTCGAATATATAAATTTGTGCAACATAAATTTTGCAGTTGTATTTTAATTAAGTAAAATCGCGAGAAGGAGTGGTATCCTTGTGGTCTGGCTAATCTTAAAGAGCTCTTACAGCTGATGATGTTCTCAATCCGAAATGAACTGGAGCTGTTCAGAACAGTTTTTCCCTCGAATAGCTTATCGCTGCTGCATCCGTACGCGATACAACCCATGCTCCTGCGCCATATAAGAACACAGACTGGATGAGTTTCTTGTACAGCGTTAGATGTATTGGCCGGCAGATCTCTCTGAAACACTCAGACCGCAATGAGACCCATTGATTGAACGGTTGATGCAGGGCTTGGAACCTCGTTTCGTAAAGCTACAAAACCCATGAAAAGTCAAAATCTCACATATTCATATTAGCAACATATTATAAAAACATTTCGGATGCAAAATTGTATTAGCAATATTTAAAAGGAACAATATAAAAGCAAAACTTCACTGGCAACATGCAAAACATTAAAATTTTCGGAAACATATCATCATTTTCTCAGCAACATTTCATTAGCAGCATTTTAACAGCAACATTTTAACAGCAGCATTTTAACAGCAACATTTTAACAGCAACATTTACATTTCAACATTTTGTTTGCAAATTTTTCTTGGCAACATTTTGTATGCAACGATTTTCAACCAACTCTGAAGTTGACACTTCGCCTTTTTCGGGTTAGATGAGTGCAGCTTTTAAGCCTTTGGGGAAAATCGCTCAAATACGCTTGGATATAAAACTTGAGCCTAATAGTATGCTTTCAAAAATTAAATAGTACAATTTAAATTGTGAAAATGTTGACGAAACATGAGTGTTAGGCAACCTGTTGCTTTCGGGCCGTATGTTGCTTCTATGATGCTGCGAAATACGGGAATAGATTTAGTGAATTAAATGGAATCCAAAATAAAAATATCAAACAGAAAATGTTATATATTTTTAAGGCATTTATGCTTAAATATTTCACAAATTTAGATTTCGAAAGTCCACTAATTCAGACTTTTCATCTTAAAATATATATAGTGAGTTCGGTAAAGCTTTAGGCTTTAACTTCAAAAGTCTTCTAAATAGTTAACTATGAGCTTATAGATATGCCATATTACTATCGTAATTTTAAGTCTTTTAAGAAGGAATACTTGCTATAGTCTTAACAGCATAATTTTCGCTGCATTAATACCAAATCCACTAAAGTTCACCCACAGACCCAATAGTACCCACAGTGGCCACAGTCAAGTAGTATTCTCTCACACAACATGTTGCAGAAAACTAGAAAATGTTGACGAAACATGAAATGTTGATAAGCTAAAGAGTTAGATGTTGCTATAGTTAAGCAACAATTCTAAGTGTGTTGGATGTGCTACAATTTTATACAGAATTTCTTCTTTCCATACTTTTTATTTTGTTTTAGAAATATTATCAAAAATTAATTGCATACCGCAATAATTGTGAATTTCTCTCGTATAAACCTGACAACTGTACAAATGTTACTTTTTATTAAAATCCAATATTATTTTCTTAAAATGATTAAAATTTATTTGACATATTAACATATACAATTCTAATGCCGCAGCAGCTGTATTAGCTAATTAGCAATTTCGAGACACACGACAGAAAAAATTGACGAAATTTCATTGACACTTAGTTCATGACGCAGTTGGTACAAGACTTGATTTATTTACTGATACTCAGATTTATAGCCGAAGTAAACCGTGACTTGCAGAACCTCACCCCGTTCTATTTATGAGAATTCCTTTGCTTTATGGAAATTCCATTGCTTCTTAATATAAAGTTTATCAGTTGTTGCTATGTTTATTTTAGGAACATTTTTTACCTTACGAAAGTTTAATCTAAGTTTTATTGCTTCATAACTTAAGAACTAATTGGTTATTTATACCACGATCGTTGCCCAGTTCGGTTATCTCAAACCAAAACATTAGCTGAGATTTAATGCCTACTCAATTGAATAAGCGGCAGCTGTGCATTGGAGGTCATGATAAGATTGTTGTACGAGCGCCTCATAAATTGTGTTGCTCAAATTTCGCCAACTATCTTTGGGCCAGTGACAGCGTGCTGGCCATGCTAACGCACTCACTGGTTTGCTGACCAGTTTCGGCTCTATTCAAAGAGTCTAGGGATTGCACCAGATCCGATTCCGGCAGCAATTCCTGATTCAATGCATGCATGTTATAGCATAGCACCAATTTGGTATGTAATCCCTCAAAGATATGCGCCACACTGGGTTTGAGATTAAAAAATATAATCTTTTGCTGACGTCGGCGAAAGTCCTCCACCATAGACGAAATGACCTTGGCGGCGGTAAAATCTGCCGCATAGATATATGTGCAATCAATGACCACAGGCAATGTAGATTTGCTGCCGGATTTGAGTACCAGATTGCGCACAAATTCCACCGAGGGAAAGATGAGACAGCGATCAGGCGTGATTTTGACAAACTTTATGCCATGCTCGGTTTCGAGTGTCTCCAGCGTGACTTTGGGACGTGCAGAGTGGTAGAGTATGAAAAGCTGATTTGCGCCAATGGCAACCATAATGCCAATCTCCAGAGGAAGCACCAAGCAGGTGATGAAAGCCAAAATGCCGGGTACTAGATCGGAGCCTAAAAAGCGTAGTAGGATTAGTCAGGTATTGGAAGTAGAATATGTGAATATACTCACGCTTGCTGCGCCACATGGGCACAATAATCTGATATTGCACCTGGAACATGACGGCGGTTATAATGATGGCTGCCAGCACTGCCTTGGGTATATAGGAAAAGTATTCCGTGAGAAAAGACAGCGCCAAAACCACAACGAGACCTATATAAAGATTGGCCATGCTGGTGCGCGCGCCACTGGCATTGTTGATGGCCGAACGCGCCAAACCACCATTACCACGATAACCACTCACCATGGAGTTGGCTATATTCGCCACACCTATGGCCACCATTTCCTGTGTGGTATCAATGGGTTTGCCCTTAGCAAAAGCTTTGCAGACAGAGACATTCTCAAGCAGCGCTATAATGGGCACAATAATCAGTCCATAGCCCAGATGCTGCACCATCTCAATGAAGCTTTCACCGGCTACCGGAGGTATGCCAGCTGTGGCATTGCCTGGTTGTGCTTCAATGGAAAAGGGTGGCAGTGCGAATGGCGGCAGACCTGGTGGTATATAGCCCGTCAGGCGGAAGGGTTTCTGTCCATTTGCTTCGAGCTTCATGGCAACCAAAGCAGCACCAATTACTACGGTGGCATTGCGTGAGATGCCCAAAAACCAAATGAGTTTATTCACCACACGCTGCAACCAGTTCCACTGCTGTTCATCCTTTGAGCCTATGGTGATGCGTCCCAAACTGCGCATGGCAAGCAGCAAAATGACGCAACCGAATCCCAAACAGGCATCGGGCACACGTATGTTATTGATATCGCTGATCATGCTTATCCAACGTTGTAGAAAAGAATTGCCATCGCTGTTGACTCCTAGTATGTACTTCATTTGCGAGGTGGATACAATTAGGGCAACGGCGCTGGTAAAGCCCGCGCTGACTGGACCCGAGACAAACTCCACCAGGCAGCCCAACTGGAAGACGGCCATCAGTAGCTCTATAAAACCCGTGATAAAGGTAAGTAGTACTGCGCGTTGCCAGACCCCCTGTGCAAACTGATAGGTCATGAGCGAAGCCACTGCTGTAGAGCCAATGGTACTGTCCTTGCAGGTGCCCAGCAGCACGTACACAAAGCAGCCCAGAAAGGAGCCGTAGAGACCATACTGTGCGGAAAAGAAATATTGTAATGCTGAGCGGTAGATGGGTTGGTGTGAAACTATTTTGGGTGCGGATATGGGTTTTGTTTGTCTCCTAAAATTATTTTATTAGAGATTGACGTCAAACTATCAATAGCCCAGGGTGTTAGGGAAATGTCGCTCTTAATCCTTACCCCTATCGGACGTACATGGCTAATCCGTACTACCTTTAACAGTTTTCCAATTGTGAAGGACTTGTTAATATACTGTAGCCGTCGGTATCGTAGTGGTAGATCGGCAGTTCAATTCTCTGTAGCGGCGGCATGGAACTGTGATACCATGTTCTCTTCAAACAGCTATTTAATAGAGATAACTCCCAGCTACCCTCTTCGAGCGATAACAACATAGGCAAGCGGAAAAAATTTATCTTTATTTTGCTTAGAACATCCTGTACACCCACCACAGGAACTCCGCAGCATCTATCGACTTAATATTTTATATTTCTGCAAACTTCTCAACCAAACTTTTGGCTAATTTCTACTTAACACTTTGAATTCTGTCTTATACTGTGTGTTCAGTAGATCTCCAATAGCCTTCGGCATTTTAGCTCCAAGATTTCATCATATCAAACAAAGCTTCCTAACCCTTTCTTCCAATATGCATGATTTCTTTCACGTAATACTTAAAAAAGACTCTGTTGTCTGACTGTCTTTGATCTCCCTTATTCTTGAACTTACGAATTTTTGAAACGTTCACAAAAATCTTTCGATCTAGATATCAATTTAAGAAAATCATTCCTTGTACACTAGTTGAGCAAATAGAATGCTCTTAGCACAAGTTTCCGGCAGCTATATATTCTTCAATATTCGAAGAAAGGACGTTGGAAAATAGGATCCGATTTATGGATTAAAAATTGGAAATTGGATTGCTTGAAAATTTTCAAGCATTGTTGTGACGCTTCAAATCATTTTAGAAATTAAAGAATGTACAGAGGTCGATTGCGAAAACCCTTTTTTTGCTTATAATAAATTATCCTTAAAAAAGTCAAAAGTGACCATTGCTCCTATAAAAAGCTTTTGAGCCAGATTAACTAGAAGTAGTAGAACCTTTAAATTAACCAAATTTAAACTAGATTGCCGGCGCGTTAATGCGGATTAATCTCTACGTTGACTTCCCGAATGCATTTCTCAAAAATATTTTCTTTCTTTATAAGAAATTACCAGAGATGTTTTTACAAAGTCTTTTCAGTAGAGAATTTTATGAAAATAAAAAAGTTGACACGATATAGTATTTTTTTTTTTTCAAAAATATTAAAAAATAATATATTTCTTCGTTCTTTCGGAGAAATCAAAGCATTTGCTTAGTTTTTTGTAATTTTTAGAAGGAGTCGTACCGCAAGATGATCTATTTTGACCTCGCTGCGAGAAAAGCATGACTTAGTATAATGAACCAATAGCTGTTGATCCGATAAAGTGAACAACCTTTTTTGTTTGTTAAAAAAAAACTTGCTAATTCCTTATTATAATAAAAAAAATAATTAAATATTTATTTATAGTAATAATAAAATAAATACATATACCTAAAAATAATCGTAATTTATTATTTTTAATAGGTATACTGCAGCCCTATACCTACAGAGCAATCATTTGAAAAATATTCCCTAACTGAGTGTCTATCAAAATCTATTTTTTCTGTCTAACAAATCCTTTTCATCTCCTTTCTCGGAGTTCTGACTTTTGTTTCTTATCTTTGCTCGCGCCTCAAAATAATAAAACCGCTCGCGTTTTGCGCGCGACTTTTAAACGCGCGTAAACCCATAAAACCGCTACCGTCATTCGCAGTCATTAAATTATAAAGATAAGCACTTGTACCCCTCGCCAACTTACCTGTGGTGGTAGACCCACAACGCCTGAGTAGGCCAGACCTTGCGGTAAAACTGTCAATCCCACGGTTATGCCCGCTATCAGATCACCGATGGCATCTCTTGTATTATATTTGGGTAGCCAAGTTAAGATAGGAAATCTTTTTTTCAAGGTCTTTGTGCGGCAAATATTTCGCAGACCACGTAGGCAACAATTCGACACGGAGTTGTCAGCGTCCTGCTTAACTGCCTCCAGCTGCTCCAGACTTTTGTACTTCGAAGTGCGATGATCGGTTATCAGTATGAACTCTGTAGAATCATGATGAAATTGCGCCTCCAGCTGCTCACTGACTTCCGCCTGCCTGCGAAATGTCACCTCGTTCTCCAATGTGGACATTATTGCTGCTCCAGAAAGGTTAGCCCGACAACGTCTGCACTTGCGATCGTGCACGCAACGAATGATAAAGATTAGACCTGTCTGTCTGGGCAGGCGGTGCTTAGCTGATGCTGTGACACTGCGACATTCCCAGTTATCTGAGCAGAATTCATAGCCCAGTTATTTGCATAACGCCCTGGCGTGTGCGTTGGAGTGGGATACCGGTTGTATGTTTCACTTTTGTTTATCTCCCCGAGATCGAGTGTGTGTGTGTGTATTGGTGTAGTACTGGCCCCATAAATAGCAGTACCCCGCCCCGTATTTACCTTTGCAATTTCCGCGCACAAGTGAGATGATTTAATTAAATCTTGATGAGGTACAAATTTTTCCATCAATCAATGATTTTGAATGGGTGACATATGGGTTGTGTGCAGCAGCTGTGCATGATGCTTGATGAGGTGCTAATCGACTAAAGTCCAAATATTGATGCTCCAAATAAGGTTTACAGCATTTTGTGAAATTATTTTGATAACTCGCGTAATCAGCTGGCGCTAGGCAATGTCTATATTAAGCTTGTAAGAGCTGATATTGAAAGTGAATGAAAAGCGATGGAACTTACACGGTGCTACAAGAAGAAGACTCATGCATGGGATGCAATTTGTTGCTAAGAGTTTGTGACCATGGGGTCTTCATTCATGAAGGCAACTAAACGACGCAATTGTATTATCATCTAGATAAGCTTACAGTTATAGCCGTGAAAACTCAGCGTGAGAAATATTATTTAACTTAGTAGAGATCAAAAGGTAATCTGGAATCTTAATAAACTCAAGATAAATATAATCTCATGCGAGATTTGCAATAAACAATTTTCAAGGCTTGAAATTAATGAAAGTTGTTTTTGTATCAGAAAATTTAGTGCCGGAAGATAAAATTAATGATATAGTATATCATCGGAAACAAGGCGTTGGACACCAGAGAAATTCATCGGGAAATCTAAGAATCTCTTTAACTTAACGTAATCACATTATATTTCACATAAATATTTCAAGAGCATTGCCGAAAGATAAGATTTGAAAACTTAAATATTGAAAGTACAATTGAATTTTGAAGTTTTTTTTTTTGGGAATTCGGCTTAATCTGGATTTAGTTTAATTAAGTTTGTAGAATGCACGACACTCTAAGCACACCAAACTCTTTATTTTGTATTTTTGTTTTAAGGTCAGTCAGTTCACATATCTCCAAAGAACCAAAAATACAAAGGGTGTTTTTTCGAGGTATAGAACTTTCAGTTGGTAGTATTGTTCAAGATTGCGACCGATTTAACAGCTGTCACCTAATTTATTCTCAAGAATTAAAGCAAAAGGATCATCAAGCAAGGCGTAGATTCGTCGAATGGACCCGAAACGAGATTTTCGTTGTTCCCGACGTTCATAAGCGAATTTTATTTAGCGATGTAGGGCATTTCTGATTGAATGCCTACGACAACAAATAAAACTGCCGCGTATAGAGTGCAGCTTATCCTCAGACCCTCAACACTTGAGGATTTCGTCATATACATGTCGAAACACCGTTGTATCCAGAAAAAACTGACTGTTTGGTGCGCTTATGGGCTGGTGGTATCATTGGTGCATACTTCTTCAAAAACGATGATGGCCAGAAAGTTACAGTGAATGGTGATCGGCATAGAGCAATGATTGGTGACTTTTTCATTTCTGAATTGAACAACCATGATTCAACCATTCAGATGCTCTGGTTCCAACAAGACGACGCAACATGTCATGTTATTAAAAGACACCTTTGGTAACCGCCTAACTTCTTTCATTTGCCGTGTTTTTGCCGATATACGACCATAAATGTTGGAAAAAGTCATCGAAACTTGGACGCCCGTGGCGGTCATATGCCCAAAATCATATTTAAAGTGTAATGCCTCAAGATTATCTTTCGGCTAAATAAAATTGACTTTTGTTTTATTGCAATTTAAAGTTCTATACCTCCCAAAAAATACCCTTTATCAAAATCATAATCACAACCCACTAAAAGAGTGTCGCTTAAGTTGACTATGAATTGTAAGCTGTCAAAATTGTAATATCTTAATTTAGCATTTTGGAAGACAACAAACGCCGTGTTATTGCCGATGTACGACCGAAATGTTGGAAAAAGTCATCGTGAATTGGACGTACAGATTGAAGTACATACGAGCCAGCTGTGACGATCATATGCCAGAAATCATTATTGAAATGTAATACCACAAGATTATCTTTCGGTTAAATAAAATTCATGTCAATCAAATAATCCATCGCTGTTTTATTACAATTTAAAGTTCTATATCTCTCAAAAAAGCACCCTTTAGAATACTTGGAGTTCAGTTTTAATCTAATTTCGACGAAATTTTGAAGCAAATACTTGCTTGACGGATTAGAAAACTTATAGATACAATTTCACCGCATCGGCGCTGTAACTTTGCTGAGTTATTGCCAAGTTCAGTGTTACGGGATCATATCAAAATATTCGCTATATTTTATTCGCAGAAAAATTATTGTTTATGAGTTAGATAATCTTGTATTTTGCTAATAGACCGCATGGTGTTGAATCGTTGGCTATTGGATCGTTATAAGTGAGAAATGAAAAGCAACGTCGTACGGCACTCAGATTTACCTTAAAACATTAAAGAACAAACTATCGATTAAAAAAATACTTGTCAATATATTTTTTATTTTTTTTTTATTTAATTTTAAAGTTTTTTTTTTATACATGATTTTTAAAAATTTTAATTTAAAAGCATTGCATTATGTCGTATAAAGTAGATGTACGATATATCATTACATTATACAAATGTTTGATTCATTTTTTTTGTGTATTTTTCATTTTATATATTTAATTATAAATGTAATATTATGTTTAAGCAATTTTATAATTCAATAGCAGTTAATTGTTTCAGAGACCATGGCTATATATATGTAACATATATAATTATATTTGTAAATATGTGGCTGTGTGTACAATATTATTTTATAATCGATTAAAACTTTTTTTTTTGTAAATATAAACACAAGCGCGTGCCCAACACTTTCTGCTTAAAAATTTGTAGGCTTTTACTTTTTTATTTTGTCATAGCAATTTTGCATTAAAACTAAAAGCAATTAATTTAAATAAATTGTAGATAGTATGCGGAAACAAGAACTAAATGAATTTTGCAAAAAGTGCGTGTGAAGCTTTAGCGTAAAACTGCACAATCATTAAAAAATGTTTAAGGAAATCTAAACAAATTCCAGTGCGTTCTTTTTATTACTAAATTCAACTTCAGCTTAGATTCAAAAATTTGCATTTTACAAAAAAAACAGCACTCCCGATTGTCTAAACAGTCTAGACATATTTTGAGGCGTATTCTGCAATTAAGCAAAACTAATGATTATATCAAAAGTTCAAGAAACCTTTTGTCTCTCTAAGCATACATTTTGGTTATAACAAACAGCTATCTACCTTGTGTGTGTGTGTCTGTTTATGTTTATGCCAAAAGGCATTTGCATAACTTTTATAATGATAAAAATACATATTCATGGCTATGTATAACCGATATATACCGAAAAACAAACACAATGCCCAAAATGGGCTGCAAAAAAAATCATAGACATCGAAAAAAAAAATTATATGGTAAAAAACTCACAACAAACATTAACAACAAATTTCAAAAAAAAAGCTTAACAACAACAACAATTATGACATGATTGCTTTTTGTTTAAACTATTATATATAGTATTTAACTCTTCCGATGCTGATATAACGCTGCTTGTAGTAACTTGTCTACTGCCAAACGCCAATGGTATAGTTTCTGGTCAGATGTCCCATGCGACGCTGACGTCCAACTGTAAAAATATATCAAACTTTCAGTTAGTTAACTATTTTTAATATTCTCAAATTTCAAAAAGACAAGACGCAACACCAACAACGGAGCAAAACTTTTCAAAGTTGTTAAATTTACGATTTGTTTTTGTTTTGCATTTAATTAAAAAAAAAAAAAAATAAAATTCTTAGACGATGCATCAATACGCACGTTATACACTTGGCGCAAAATTTTCAAGCGTCAACATTTCGCTTATATTTATAACTAAATACTAAGTTTTATCATTTATCATATAATAATGTTAGCTTAAGATAGAGTTTCGTCTTATTTGAGTGACGCGAAAAGTTATTTGCTAAGCTAATTATGGTTACTGATTTGTGTTTTTTTGGCGTGAAAACAGAGGTTAAACTGCGTAACCTGGTGTTCGTAGTTGAGTGGGCGATAACCTGCCATAAAGCATGTTAAAAATTCAAACGTTTCATTCATATGATGGGAATTTGCGTATTTTTGGGCAGCTTGTTGAGCTTTTGAGTTACGCACATTTAGCAAGATTTACTGCAGTTTTATAATTTCACTATAAACATTTTGAAGTAGAATGGCAATGGCAGTCAGAACTCCATCTAGAACTAAATCTCAAGGCAGCGCACCATCTCAGCAAAGCCATCATGGTAGAATTACACAGGTAAAGTAATCATAGAATTTGCACTCAAAGCAGTTTTTATGTTAACATTCGCTGTTAATCAACATGAGACTAATTATGTTATTAACATGCGCTTGCACAGCAACAGCAATGAGTTAACATTGCTGCGCTTTAACATTTTTTCATTAACAGCAAAAAAAGAACAGCAGAGCTTTGAAGATTTTAACTTTATACTTTGAGCTGGAGCTGACAATTTTTCAGCTAGGAGATAGGAGATATATACATATAGAATGTATATATAAGACTTTAAGTTTTTGGTAAAAGCTAAACTTCATTATATCTAAGAAAATATCGCAGCCAAGTTTAAAACTTAGAAGTATCATTATAATTGGTATTCGAAAATCGTGCGATTTTGACCTACATCATTGTTAACCTTTTTACGCGATTAACTTTCAAAGGAGCACATCTATTATAACAGACGTATTTAGCCTTTGGAGTGATAAGAAATACTGATTGTCCATAAACTTTTTAAAAAAAGAGTCCTCTCAACACTTAAAAGTAATTGAAATTATAGTAAATATTTTGGACCAAGGAAAATGCCGCGGTCAACCTTATCAGCTTGTTAAATTTTCGCTGCCTCACATGTATCTATTAATATTGAAAAATATAGCCCAAGCAGCTACTTTGAAAAACTCTGGCGCCCAACGTGGGGCTGTTTTTATATGCTTAATATAATTGACATTTTTTGTAAACATTACTACAGAGCACAGGATTTTTTTTTTTTTTTTGCAAATTAAAGGCCAAAACGAAATAACCCAGTTCCCCTTGAAATAACTAGTTAAACTGATCCTGAACTGAAGATCAGTCTCTCTTTTTTGAAAATCTTTGCACATAAAAAGTGTGCTTTTTCTAAGCTTATTTAGATTGCCAAAGACTTATAGCTAAGCAGACTCAGCTGCTTAAAACTAACTTACTAAACTGTTACTAATTTTATAATAAAATATTGTTTTCTTACGTACTTCAAGTTAACATCATTCTTCGGTTGGATTAGTTTGCGGCTGGTTGAGGATAGTAAAACATAGAAGGTAACTTGGTCTGGAGTGGGTGGTGGTGGTAGTGTTGGAGGTGTTGTTGTTGTTGTTCGTTGTTGGAGTTGTTTGAAATTGTTTGTTGTTTTTGCTGTTGTTTTGGTTGTATTTGTTGTTGTTATTACAAAAGTTTTTAAAGGTTTTGCAGGATTATCACGTTAAAGTTGCATTTGTTGTTGTTGTTACGCTCACACAGGATAGTTGCAGTTGTTGTTGTAGAAGTTGTCGCTGATTGTTGTTGTTTGCAACAAATTGTTGAACAAATACACACATGGAAATTGTTGTTGTTTTTGTTTGGTGTTGTTGTTGTTGTTGTTGTTGGTGATTAAAGAACGTTGCGGTTTTGTCTTTTTATTTACGCTGATTGAGGCGTTTCACACGTACTGCAAAACATAAATATATAGAGCGGGGACGGAGAGACAGAGAGTGGAGAGAGAGAGACAGAAAATCAGCGGATTGCAGGTGTTGGGAAGAGAAGAGAGAACATAAATAAACGCATTAGTCATACATATAAAACATGTGAAAGGATTAATTAATAACTACGTTAACTTTTAATTTCTCTTTTTTTTGGGGTTAGCTCAAAAGTCAATCAATCAATCAATCGTTAATCAAGACATTAAAAAACAAAGTGTCAAACGTTCAAGCAATCAATCAATTAATCGCCTGAGTAAAAGTACAACATTCAAGGTAAAAGGCTTAAAAGGCATTCGGCCTTTTAATTGCTGTTTTTTAGTAAGGGAGTCACAGCCAAAATGGCAAAAATTGTGTAAGTTGGATTAGTTTGAGGCTGTAAAAGAGAAAGAGACTCTAAATTATATTAAATTAATTATATCTGTTACTCAAGAAAAGTTTAACTTTGGCTATAACACGAGATAATAGTTCTCAATTTTTTAGATTTTTGTAAATAATTTTCATACTTTATAGTCTCTGTCTCAGAAAGCTAAATTCCGAGAAACTTTCTAGCTCTTTGAATTGCATTGGCTTCGAAAATCGGACTGCAGATTTATATTATTTTTGAAAATTGATTAAAATTGAAAATATATAACTTTTTAAAGCAATAGGAATATAAAGCTGCTTAAAATTATTTTTAGAAAATTAGGAATTTATATTTATCTATAATGCAAAAGTTTGTAAATTAATTTAGTATTTTTTTGTTTAAATAAATTCAGCCTAGTATTTAATAGCGAACTTATAATTAGTTAAATAAATTGGCAACTGGGGTCTTCGTTTAAATTCCACAAATTTCATCTTAAAAAAAAGTCTTTTCTGGCAACTGAATACTTAATCACTTTTTTCTTAAATATTTTGTTCTAATATTTTCATTTTAATACTTTTATATAATTTAAAAAATTTGTATTCTTTAAAATTTTTTGTATAAATTTGAATTTTTAAATATTTTTTAAAATTTGTTATTCTTTGCAATATTTAAAAAAAAATAGTATTCTTTCAAATATTTTTTAAAACTTTTTATTTTTTAAAATATTTTGTAAAAAAATTAATTTTTGAAAACATTAAAATTTTTCTTTTATTAACATATTTTTTAAAACTTTTTATTTTTTTAAATATTTTGTAAAAAATTTAATTTTTTTAAATATTAAAAAAAAATTTTTTTTCTTTCAAATTTTTATTTTTTCAAACATTTTTTAAAAGTTTTTATTTTTTTTTAAATATTTTGTAAAAAATTTAATAAAACATTAAAAAAAATTTTAATTTTTTTAAATATTTTGTAAAAAATTTAATTTTTTAAAATATTTAAAAAAATTTTTTTTTCATAGTTGTAATCTTTGTAATATTTTTTAAAAGTTTTTTATGCTTAGAAATATTGTTTAAAATATTTGTATTCTTTGAAATAGTTTTTAATTAAAAGTGAATTTTTATTCAATTTTGAATTTTTTGTTACCATAATTGTAAATTTTTTTTGATTAAAATTGATTTTCAATTTAACTTCAGATTTTTTTCTTATTTAAAAAAAAATTTTTTTCTTTGCAATATTAAAATATTATTTTTTTTTTAAATTTTTATTCGTAAAAACGTTTTTAATTAAAATTTCAGAATTTTTTAATTTGAAAATTTTTTTTTAATTAAAGTTAGTATTCATATCATTTCGGTTTTTTGTTAAATTTAAACCAAAGGTTTATTTTTTGTTAAATTTATGTCTTTGCGGCTGGCTTTTGATTTTTAAAATTTATATTTTATATTTTGTAGCAATTGCATTTTTTTCTTTAATTTTAATAAAAAGCTTATAATTTTCAATTTTAGTAATTCTCTCTATATATATTTCTTTATGAAAATTAATGAATCTTAGAGCAGTTATGTAAAAAATTCCGATGTTTTGTCTGAAACTATTAATTAAAAGAAAGTTTTAATTGAAATGCGGATATTTTTGTTAAATTTGAAGCCTTGCGGCGGGTTTTTTGGTAGTTTAAATAAAAAATTTAATTCAATATTTTGTAGCAATTCTTTTTTTTTTTTTATTTTGGTAAAACTGAAATATATTATTTCTAATTTTTTTTAATTTTCTTGATATTTCTTTATGAAATTTTTTTAAGGGAGTTAAGTAAAAAATTCCGAAACATGATTTAGTAACTATTTTTTAAACATAAAATTTTTAAATATTTTTTCTTCAAGTGAGAGAATTTTTCTTTATTAAAGATTGAAAATTAACTAAAGGGCATTTGACAAAATTCAATAGAATACAAGTGACTTGTATCTTCTTGGCCTAGCGCAACACTTTGAGTAGCAGATATATAAAGTCGGTGCAGTCCGACGTTCTACAAGTTTTTCGTGTTAAAATTTCAGCTGAAAATAGAAGTTGTTTTTCAGTTTTTTTTTACGCATTCCTAGAAAGCTTTTGTTTTATTTTTAGAGTATTATCGCAACAGTTATTGGCAACAACAACATGAAAGCTTAACAAATTTTGGTACCAACTGTTCGCTAAGAGTTTTCGATAGAGCTTTTGCGCCGAAAGTTGTGCTACAGCGTAGTTTGTAGAATTGTAATTATGCGCAGTAGATTTAACTTTTATTGAATTATAAAAAAGCTGCAACATGTGATTTGCTTGTCTCAAGTTATTGTTTAACATTTTTAGCTTTATTTTTTTTTTATAATTTTCATCCGATTTTTTTTTTAATAATTTATAAGAATTTTAGTTAAGTTTTGAATTACTTTCGAGTTTTACTTAAAAATGTACATCGCAGTTTAATTCCTAGATGAAGAAGAATTATATTAGAATTCCGTATATGTAGTTGACTCAACTTGTTTGAAGATGTTTTGTGTGCTAAGTGCTATGTAGCGGAGGTACAAGATGCAAAAGGGTTAAGAAACATGCAAAAGTTGGTATTAGGGCTTGTAAGAAATTGAGTTAATAACAAAAGTTACAAATGATATTGCAGTACGCTAAAGATTCAAAGTTTTAGTAGAGACGACTCCAAGACAAAAGTAAAAAGTTGCTAAACAACTTTAGCATAATTTTGATGCGAAATACTTTTGGTCAAAAACTGCAAGCGTTTTTGCTAAAAGGCGATTTTACACGTGCAGCCAGATCGTAGAAAAATGTTAGCAGTTCTTTATTTTTTTTTTTATTTTTGATCTTGAGGTTAGGCGCAATTTATAATGCAGCGTTTAGAGAGAGTTTTTTGTAAACAAAATTATATATTTTTTAAGAGCTTTATGTTCATAGATACCTGTGTTAAATAATAAAGAAAAATTATACACTTTACGCCTAAAGTTTTGCTGTTGTGTGTTAGCAGATGCCTGGACTTTTGTCGTAAATCAGTTACAAATATTTTTTGGTTATAGAGTAACTCTATGTTTGTGTAGATTTCGCAACATATTTGCTTTTGCTTTTTTGGTATATATATTTTTTATTATTATTTTTAACGCTGTGTGTAGCTCTTTTTTTATAGTTAAGTCTCTCTAATATAGTTTAATGCGAGCGTTGCTTTTTTTTAATATTTTACACGTTTAATTGCTTAAACTTGAGTGTGTTTGTTCCTTTTTTTTTGGGGGGGTGTGTGTGTGTTTTGTTTATAAATATTACGCTTTAAAATTTTTTCGTTTTTTTGTTGTATATATATAATTCTTTTTTTTTTTAGTTTTTAGCTGGCAATAATTTTCTCTTATTGAATTCTTGTTGATTTTCTATGCAGATTATTGAAAAATCTGAACTTCAGGCGTAATTCAAGATCTTTTCTTACTGTAAATGAGAAACAAAGAGAGAAAAGAGAAAATAGTACACATAAAAATATTATAAGACAAAACGTAGCAGAGAGAGTGCATGTAGACTGACTGAGTTTTGTAGACTGTATAGGGCGGTAGACAAAAGAGAGAGACAAAAACAAAAACTAGCAGAAAGAGAGTTGTTTGAACTGCTGTGGAGTACAAAGTTGCGGCATTGTTATTAGTAGAACAGCTGTTTGTTGTGTGTTGTTGTTTGTAGCTCATGTGGTGTAGGTTGACATTATTTACATATCGAATGGAGCACAAATGAGACATGATTGAGAGAAGACAGAGCGAAGAGCGCAAATGACGACATCGAACAGGAATAACAAGGAGTTGCAGTGTATATACACGTACTTGGTCGGCAAGTTGTGCTGTTGTTGGACTATGTGTAAGTTCAAAGACACACAAAAGAAAAAGAAAATCAAAATCAAAATAATCGATAACAACATTGAGTACGATAGGTTTTTGGGCACGTGTGTGCTTTTGGGCGTTTGTATGACTGTACATGAAACTGTGTATTTTCTGGCTGGTAGCAGACTGTACGCATCGTACTGTACTGTACTAAAGTGTGCTGGTCTGATTGTTGGTACTTGTTGTGGGCTTCACTCACGTGTGCATTAGATAACCATCTTCATCATAGTTAGGCGTTGTGGCACGACTGCCGGGTATAACCATATTATCGGGATCGATTTCGGTATCAGCAGCACGTATAATCATATTATCGGGATCGATTTCCTGTTCATACTCTATAGCTGGTATAGGTGATGGTGATGGTGAGGGCGTAGGTTGCAGCTCACGTTCGATTTCCATATTACTGGGTAGTATTAATTTGGGCAAGTTGGGTTTGAGCTTTTGCACACGGAAAACTGTGTGTGTTGTTGTTGTTGTTATAATTTACACGTAGTTTGAGTACAGTTTGTTGGTATTATTTGAAATTTTTGTTGATTTATATAACAAATACGAGTAATTGGTTAATGCAAATTGTACAAATTATTTAATTACAAGGTTTCGATAACAAACGACAGAGAGAGAGTAAAAGTACAGTGGAACAACTAACAAGTACTAAACGTCAGACTAAGGTGAGTGGGGGTTTTTTTTGTTTTGCGAAGAATGATGATAGCTTTGCACTAAGCTAAATTATGCCAGAGACTGACTTAATTAACTAAAAAAAGAAAACGTTATGAGTCCAACGATTAACGATGTAACGCAACGATAAACGAGGTGAAAACGTAACGCACGCTATGGTGAACTTTAAAATGTTTTGGTGAGGTTAAAACGCAACGACTTGGATTGTTGATACAAATGCCAAAGATGAGACAGCAGGGTCATTAATTTTTACCTGATGTACTGATCGTAAAAAATATGCAACACTAGAAATGAAAAATAATAGCTACACTTTGTTTTACCCAGAAATCTAAGCAAACTATTTTGTTAGTTGTGCACAACTTAGATTTCTTTTTCGAATTTCTCGCTTAAGGCGCGCAAGTGACGCAAAGCTGATGATGTTGGCGGCGTTGCTGCTGCTGCAGATGACGTTGTGGCACATCCAGTTGTTGGCCTGACCACATCCTGGTTAGACAAACGCTCACTGCTTAATCTGCGACGCGCTAGACGCCCTGATGACAAAACATTGACAGAACTTTGCATATTAGTCCAAGTGCGTGACTGTACATAAAGCTCAAATGCAGCTAAACTTTTAGCTTTTGATAGTGAGATGATTTTGCTAGCAGCAGCAGCAGCAGCAGATGTTGATGATTGTATTGATGTGCTTGATGTAGTTGATGTGCGCTGTGATGTTGTTGCAGCAGCTAACATACCTTGTTGTAATTCACCTAAACGCGAGTGTAGCCTAAATTAGTTGGTATATAAAACGTTTGAAATACATGGGGGACTTGGACGCGCCTAACGAGCGGAAATGCATAAAACCCACGTTGTTGTAGATTTGCCTGTAGTAAACGCCTAAGGGTGCAACGCTGGCAAGTAACAAGCAACTTACTTCTGTCGATGTTGCGCTGCAAGTGTGCGGCCACACGATGACGTGCATCATTGAACTCCAGATGCAAGCCAAGTCTCAGCAGCGAGGGGTTCTTCTCCACCATATCGGTTATCTCCATTTCGATCTTGTTGCCCAGCACCGCAGATCGCTGAAAGTTAAAAGAGATATAGTGCTTACGCGTACAGCTTGCAGTGCAATGAGGACGCACCTGATTTGAGGCCCTGAACTCCTCGATGGTGTGACACTTGAGCAGGGCTTGCACCAGTTTAACAATCACGGGCGGACTGATGAAATTGGTTTCAACATTTAATACTCTCAGGGTTTTGCTTTTCTCAATCGCTTCAGCGAGCAGGAGAGCTGTCTTATCGGTCAAGCCGACATTTGTCAGCGATAGAACTTCAAGGTGTTCGTTTTGAGGCAGTGCGGCAAAGAGTTGTTCGAATTTCTCATCGGATATATTCTGTAAGCAAAAAAAAATTAGTAAAAGCTTGACGAGTGTGTACGATGTTTCACTTGGTCTTCTTTAGAATAAAATTTAACTAGACTCTCGTCTTTCTAAAACAGTTTATCGATGTTTTTAGTTTACAAATGGGGAAGATCTTGAAGACAGATTGGGCAAGATCTACGCATACTGTTCAAATCGTGTCAATGATTAAAAATCTTAAGAATCTTACTTATACCTATTTGATATGTATCAGGGAAGACCATGGTGTACTACTGATACAGAAGATTTTGTGAAACTTGAGATGCTTTAGGTCGCTGGGAGTCATGTGCGGTTAGAGACAATCGTGTCAAGCTTACTTTTGATTGATAAAAAGGAAAGCAATTTCGTAGTTAGATTTCGTTCAAGAGAGTCAGTCAGTCTTTTCTAGTGCCAAGTCTTATATAATAGAAGCAGCTCGAAAGATCTTTCTTTTCATACGAGATGAGAAGGCACGATTGTCAAATAGAAATTCTGCTCTAGAAGACTCGAAAGTACGTCAAAGGAAAAAAATGTAAGAAAGTAGTTTTGCTTAGCCACCCAATATGGTAGACCTCTAACAATTCGAGGAAAAACGCCCAATTTTTTGACAATTTTCTCTGGTTAAGAAAACAAAAAATTATTTCCGATATTCTCGGTTATCACCTATTTACTGTAGAAATTCGACTTTTTGTTGAACGAATGCTCAAGACCTTCATGAGATAAGTTTCTCAAAGCAAAAGACTTCTAGTAAGTCGGCTTAATTTTTTATATAAAAACAAAACGAAGTCCCCTCTTATTCAGTCAGTAATAAAAATGATTCTTATGAAGAATTAATTCTTGACGCCAAATTTCTCCTGAAACAAGTGTGTGCACAGTGGTAACCAAAGGTCCTGCGCCATAGGCTCACTTCGTTAACCCAAAACTAAGCGACACTCCGTTCTCGTACAAAGTCGTCGCGCCTGAAGTTGCTCTCTCTATCCCTACTTCGCTTCGCACATTCCGCCGCGTGATACCCACCTTAATGTTATTCAAGTTCAAATCAATTAACTTGGAGTCATCGTCCTTAACGCGCTTAATTGACTCCTCCACATCTGTGGCATTTGGTGGATCACTAGGATACAGCTTTTGCTGTGTGGACTTTGTTATGCCATCCCAGCCCAAGCCAACAGGTTGTCCCTTATTAAGCAATGAGGCATGATATTGATCCTGATTCATCATAGAGTGGAAGCCCAAAATGGCAGCCAAATCAATGATCTCCTCTTGCGTAGCATCGTTCAAGGCATGCTCATACTCTTCGCCCATATCAATAGCGATCTGTTCCTCGGCCTCGATATCACGTTGATCACGCGGTGGTGGCACCCATTTCTTGCCGCGCACTGTGCCCTGCACAAATGGCTCAAACTCAGGCTGATCGGGTGTCTCGATGGCCTGCTTATTAATGTGCTCAATAAGTTGCTTGCGATTCAGCGGCCCAGTGGCATCCTTGGTGCACTCATAGCTGCAGCGCTGATCCGGTGGCAGAAAGTTGTCCTAGAGAGAAATACGTTATGAGTGGTTGAAATGGCGCGTAATATACACATGACTTACGTCTGGATCAACTTCCTTGGCCAGTATGGTAATCTCTTCCGGTGAGAGCTGTGCCAGCAGGCTCTCCACATCCACATCATCATACTCGCTTAGGTCCTTGCCATAAAGCTTGGCGGGAGTGGTAAGCGTGGTTGTCTTTGTAGTGGACGAAGTCTGCAAGAGAGAGGGAGTAGGTATGCGTTAAAGTCGAGCGTTACTGGGGAATCGGTTAGCCTATGTTAGTTGGCATACTACATGTTTGGGCAATCTGAGGCTCATAGGTGGCTGCGGTGCACGCCGCTTAACCTTAGGCACAGGTCGCAGTTTAATCTTTTGAAATTCGGCCACTGGCACCTCCATAAGGCTTACAACACTTTCTGACGCAAATCGATGGCAACAACACGACAACAATTGCAACAATAACCAGAACCAAAATGCAAATCCAATTAGTTATAGTCTTTGGTGCACACTGCAATATATATATATATATATATATATATTCTCTATAACTATCCACCACTCCGCTGGCTTATTTGTTATGAATCACACAAGTGGCTGGCACGCTCTTGAGCTGCGGTACGGCACGGTTGCGATGCCTCTAAAAGTTCAGCCGCGACTGATTTGTGAAAAACACAAGACACAAAATTAAGGTGCAGACTTGCCAAGCCAGCGGCAACTAACTGCGGCAACTGCGACGACAACCATGCAACATTTGCTTGATGCGAGCGCGCGGTTTGAGCCAGACTGCAATCGCTCAGTCAAACCGCCGCTTGGAGTTGGCGTAATCGACTCTTGACGGTGGCAATGTAAATTAGGCGCATACATTAAAGCTGTCGTTGGTTGTGCCAGCAAGCTGGGTGGGTGACCAACCGCAGGGGCTGTGCAGTGCGGGTGTCGAGCGTGTGCGACGACGACCACGTTGTCTGCACTTAAATGACTTCTCTCAGGCACTTTGGTAAAGTTCGGTTTCGTCCAGAGAATGCGCCACAATAAAAATCGAAACAGTTTGTAAACTGTAACAACGCAACAGTCAAAACAACGAGAAACAGGCACACAACTAGCACACAACTAGCACACGGAGAGCAATAAAGAATACACAGCAGACATTGCAATAAATAAAAGTAAAGGTGAAAAGACCAGGGCTGCCAACCGGTTTGAAAATGGACAGCACTAAGCGGAGTAAACTTTAAAAAGAGTCAGCGTGTTTTTGCAGTTTGTGCGGCAAACGGAACCGGAGCTGTTTGTTGCTGGCGCAAAAGGAGTCAATTTGGAGATATTCATTCCAGTTTTGAAAGCGAATGAAAATAGGGGGCTGCGCAATCCTGTAGGGGAACATTTACCAGGGAACTATAGTTCAAACTATTTCAAAAGTAGCTATTTTTGTAGATACTAAAATAATATGATTATCAAGCAGGGATTTCAGCTACGGTTTGCTAAAAAGGAGCTTACCTTCTCTGAAATCTGTTACTCCTCTAGCCACCTGCGCAGCGCTAACAAGTTTATCAACAAGAGGCTTCAGTTCATACTCGCTTACTGTGAGTAAAATAAGGGGGCTTACCCTGCTCTTGAATCTGATACCCCTCTAGCCGTCTGTTCCACGCTGATAATCTGCTATCAGGAAAGTACTCCAGCTCCTATTCACTTATTTTTTTTTCCCGGCACACTCTGAGTAAAATAAAGGGACTGCACTAAAATCTGATGCTGCTCTATCTATCTACTCTGCGCTCTTTTTTATTTTTTTTTTTCCAATGAACTTAGGAGAGTTCCGCCAAGAAAGTGGGCTTCAAATTTACAAGCGAAACTTTGCAGCTAGAAACTGCGCAGACAGGGCATCAAAGGCTATTGGCTTTATTTTTATTGTATACAATGTCCCTATGCAGGCATCAGAAAAAGCTTTCGAAACTATAAAATTAGATTTTATACCTTACCAAACTATAAATTTTTTTACTTCAAAATTAGCGAGCTTCTCATTCCTTTGATATTTCTTTAAGTCGTTCACGATTGACAATTGATGGTACTTTTTCATAGGACTACAGCTGAGAGCAGTTCGATCAGAATATATACAAGTTCTAAGTTCTATTTATCTGTAGGTTGAAGCAGAAGCACAAGGGGGTCTCGACTACGATTTGCTTAAGACTCAAGGAACATTGATGCTTAATTTGATGTTAAAAATTTCTTGAACGCTACCAATTTATTTATGGAACTACTTTGTTATTTTAAATGAGTTTTAGATTTTCTCTGCGTTTACTATTCAGGGATAATGTTCAATAAGGTATATTTTTCCAAGATTGTCAACCCTGTTCATCCCTGGTCATGTGCTTAAAGTTAAGTTTTTAAAAAGTCATGATATTGAAGTAAATGTAATATTGTACCTATTTGTAAACAAAGAATAGACAGACATAGACATTTCTAAGCAAAAAAGGTGTTAAATGATTGTCTGCGAGTAGCGAGAGTAGAGATTCTTCTGATAAGGTCTTTTTTAGGATAGTTATAATAACTTTTGTAACCAGGCCAACACTGCTTTTCTAAGATTTCAAAAACCGACTGGCAGAACGTGCCTATATCCCTCTTTGGAACTTTCTGACTATTATAGTTTCAAACTTCTTCTTAATCAGAATCCCCCCCTGCTTTCGTAAACCTATTTAAAAGTAGTTCCAGTAGAATAACTTTCAAATTGCTTGCTTATCAGAAAGTTCCGTTGGTTTCTAAGTGCGAAAAAGCTACCGCCAATTGTTCCGGAACAACAAAATCAAGAATCTTTACAGAAGCCATTTAAATAAACCATGAATCATGAACTTTGCCTACAACTTTAATGCAGCCCTGAAGAAAACTCTACCAAAAAATAAAGCGCCCAATGCATTTGCTGATGGGAAACTGCTCTACCAAGCTGATTGATTTGGTTGCGGTCTGTGTGGGAAAATACTTGCAAGACTTGCAAAAGAAAAATTGCGCAGCTTTTTCCCTCAATTTTTCATTTTCATTTTATTTTATTTTTTTATTTTGTAAAAACATTGAATTTAAATGAGCCGAGATTTATAGCACGCATTTATGGCCCAATTAAAAAGCGAATAAAATGTGAATGTCGAGAGCACGTTGAAAAATAAAAATGAAGCCATAAAAATGTATATATTGTATAATACCTTTGGTGAATCTAGCAAATGCCTCCATATAAACTTGCCTAATCACACGAACAACAAGTCAAGACAGGAAGTGGCTAAGAAAAAATTATAAAAAAAGCTAAAAAATAGAAAAAAAAATCAAAAACCAAAAGGCAGAACTGAAGACCTATAATTTACATAAAATAATTGTACAGCGGACACTCTGACAATGAGACCAGCCGACCCTTCAAAGTTCTATCAAAGCGTGACCCAAGCAAACAAACAAAACCACGCGCAACTGGGCAAAGGTAACGTCTAGGGTTACAAGTGTTGTGGGGAGACAGGGGCACTGTACTGGAGCCTGTTGGGTTGTTTTTGAGAAACTGGTTTGTAGGGTCTTGCGGCCTGGGGTCTTAGGCCCTGGCCAAGTGACGTCTATGCCCAGATGTCTACCAGGCTGCAATTGGTTTCTTTTGTTGCGACGTATGGGAGCGCGCCGAGAAGCACTAGCTAGATAGATCTCTTAAAAAAAAAATGTAATATGAAAAGTTTCAAAAAAGATATATATGCTAAGATAGTTATAGATGTAAAAATTTACGAGCCAACGATCAAACTTTCTTTAAAGAACAATAGAGGCTCCTCCTCGAATGCAGCAGGCTGTTCAAAATTAGGGATTAATAGTTGGCTTTATTTTGAATACAAGTTGATTTTTTAACAATCAAAAAAATATATATACATAGTTTATAAAGTTTCAAACTATGATAACAACGCTATTGAACTGTTTTAGAACCAATATATGCAAAAGAATACCCGAAAATTGTATTAGCTTAAATTTGAGATTAAAAATGAAATCAAAATCAATTTATCCAAATTTTATTTTTAAGGGTTTCATATTTTTATTTATTTTTATACATTTTTATTTATTTCTATATATTTGTATTTATATATTATATAAACTTGAAATATTATTTTTATACAAGAATTTTATTTTTTTTTTTTTTGAAAGAAAGATTGAGGAATCTTTAAGATATTTAAAGAAAGAGTTTAGTGTATTGCAGATTGCAGTCAAGAGATTTTTCTTGTCTCTTGAGTTTTTTTAAGAGAAATCCAAAAAATTTTGCGATTTAAATCAAAGATTGCGGAATCTTTGCGATGTTTGAAAAAATAAGATTATTTCAGAAGTATCAGATTGCCTACAGAGATTTTTCTTGTCTCTTGAATTTTTTTAAGTTATGAAAATTGCTAAGAATTTTGAAATTATGAAAATTTTAACGAAAACTGAGGAATTTTTAAAATATTTGAAGAAAAGTAGCAGATTGCATTTGGAGCGATTTTTTTAAGTCAAATAAAACTAAAGAATTTTTCGATTTGTGTAAAAGACATTAAAGACTGGAGAACATTTGAGATATTTGACAAAAAAGTTTATTTCAGAAGTATCAGATTGCACACGAAGAGATTTTTCGTGTCTGTCCAATTTTTTTTAAATTAAGGGAATTCTGAAAAATTCAGCGAAAACTGAAAAAAATTTTAAAATATTTGAAAAAAAGTGGCAGATTGCATTTGGAGAGTTTTTTTAAGTCAAATAATACTAAAGAATTTTTTTTGTCTTGTCTCTTAAAATTTTTTTTAAGTTATGAAAATTCTAAGAATTCTGCGATTTAAATAAAAGATAATGACGACTGAGGAATTTTTTGATATAAATAAAAAAGAGTTTATTTGAGCGGTATCAGATTGCATACGGAGCGATTTTTCTTGTTTCTTGAATTTTTGTAAGTTAAGAAAATTCCTAGGAGTTTTGGAACTATGAAAAATTGAACGAAAAATGAGGAATTTTTTAAATATTTGAAGAAAAGTAACAGATTGCATTATGAGAGATTTTTTTTAAAGTCCAAAAAAGTCTAAAGACAAAAATTGTTTATCTAAGAAGTACTAGATTGCATTCGTAAACATTTTTAGGTTAGGGGAAATCCAAAAAATAAGTAATAGAACAGCAAGACTGCGGAATTTTTGAATTATTTAAAAAAAATAATTTGAGTAGTAGCAGTTTCGGAGAGATATGCGGATTTACAATGTTAAGAATGTGTTGTAATGGCTAAGTAAAGTTTATCTCGTCAAAGATACATTTCAGGGTTTCAAGATCTTACTAAAATTGGGGGAACATAATGACAAGTAGCCCATATAATGAGCGAACTAGATGGTTTCGTTTTCATTTGCATGCTTTAAGATCTAGTTAATTGCTTGAAAATGCGAAATAGATTATTATAACAAAATCAACGAAGTCTTAAGATAAGTAATTCAAAAATTTTTAAAGAAACGACTCTATGGCATTAGCTTAAAATTAATTAAAATCATCGCAGTTTTTTGCTTTGAAAATTGAGCAACCAGCGATTGCCAGCACACTCCCAACTTTGCCTTTTTATTATTTCTTCGCCAGCATAAACCACTTTTCGTACTTCTGTGCAACTTCAATGCGCCATTTAAGTCTAACCGGTTTGCCCCACAACAACAACAACAACTACGACAAGTACCCGCAAGAAACCTAGCAAAAAAATAAAAATAAGATCGAAAATGGCCATGTTCAAATGTTTACTGACTCCAAGTTTGGCTACAACTTATATATACCGATGCTGTCTGCAGATATACAGCTAAATGCCTGCAAATTGACCTACTTTGGAGTAATCCCACCAATCGCCGAGTCGCGTCTATCGAGTGCGTACTGTAGCCGCCGCAGCTGTAGTTACTTGATTATGTCAGCTTATTCACAAGTCGCATCCAAGAACTCTGATAGATAGCTTCAGAGATGCATAGATACGCTCATTATTCGAGGCTTTGGAGTGCTTAACGGCTGACATTTCAATCGAGGGCAGCCTGTTATTAATGTTATGCTGAATCATTGCAAATCCCCAGATTACCAGATTACGTGTGAAATGATACAAAGCTCAGGGTCAAGCTGAATGCGTGAAGTTAAAGTTGGACAAAGTTAAGTCTAATACACGAGGGAAAACTTGGACAGAGCGATACATAGATATACAGTGAAATTATAAAGAAAAAAATAATAATTACAAAAAATAATTGAGTTCATGACACTCCAGAGTAAAAGCAACATAGAAACGTGTTCATAAATTGAAACCAAGAATAGATGCACAAACTGCGATTGAAGTGGTAAAGATGTTGTTCAGAGATGTGGTTTGAAGATTGTGCGCGTTATCAAAGACCAGTTAACGTGGGCAGTCACCATGCAAATGTAGTAAGTTGTAGCAGAAACTGTGAAAAAAGAACAAAGTCGTAGAAGAAAAACTGAAAATGTAGAAGAATAAGTCATGCTTGGGTACTTGCGACTGTGGGATGCACTAACTAGAAAAGATAAGGTCTCCTAAGCTTGGGCGACTGATTTCGACATGATTTCAGGAAGCATAGATAGCTTAAGAGCTGCGCCTAGTTCCAGAAAGTAGAAAAACCCCAAAAAGGCTAATAAAGTACGGAAGATTTGACATAAGTTGACGAGTTCAGCATTAGGAACCTAATCACAAGAGACAAATGAAAAAATATAGGGTGGGCAATTTAGAGTAGAAGCAACGGGTGATTCTATAACTTTTGAGAGGAGTTATAGATCGACTAAAGTCATACCGCGTTCTAAGCCTCATTCTAAGATAATTCAAACCAACATCATAACATCACCAAAAGAATGCGCTGAAATTGTTCCACTTTGGAAATAACATCTAAATTGTGAAAACTAAACGCGCGTTTCGTGCAAAACATAAAGTTAAAAGTAGGACTTGGCATTATTTATGAATCTTGGTAATGTTAGCAGTTCCCGCTCTGCATGCAGACAAGGAACAAGATGTTCCGACCAAAATATTGGAGCCGTACGATTCATTGTTGAGGGGCAACCGTTCATCAAGTTATTGTCGTTATTGTGAGTTGGGCAGCGCTCTCACCACTCTTCATCGTAAAATTCGTGTCGATTTGAAGATGTCTTCATCTTCCAAAGGGCACACAAACTAACCCAGCTGACTATTCGCGTCAATTAAGATGAATGTAGCATCGAAACGGCTGAGTACGAGAACTCGACTTTTAGAAAACAATCATCATGTCAGATGAAGCACATTTCACACAAAATGGAAGCGTAAATAATCAAAATCGTCGGTTCAATGCCACTGAAAACTCTCAATTAATTGAAGTACAGCCACTATCTACGATCAAAAAGTGACTGTTTGGAGAGATGTTTGTGCGGATATGATCATGGGTTCTATTTCTTTGAAGACGATGATGAAGCAATGACAAACGTCAATGGCGAGCTTTATCGAGATTTCAGATTCTGTATTGCTCAATTGTTCGTGAATTTGAATTGCTTCAGTTTCCAAGAAGATGACGGCAACATGCCATACTGCATGTCAGACAATAATCCATTGCTCCCTGAACGAGTCATATCGAAAGCTGCTGATTTTGACTAGCCACTGAGATCATTCGATCTAACGCCACCAGACTTTTTTTGTGGGGATTTCCGATGACAACTTATATGCAGATAAATAAAATCCTAAAAAATGTTGTGCTTCAAATGAAAGCCAACGAAGATTGAGGCATCTTTGAGAAGGACCATAGCTCAACTTAAAAACAACATACGACGCGAAATTGCAGCCATATTGAGAGATACGTTGGCCAAATCCATGGAAAGCCTCGACAAAAGCGCTCATTTTGTGCCCAAGACCAATACGCGATATTATATTCAAAAAGTAGATAGTAAACATATCTCGTTGAAGCAAAATAAACGATTATCAAAAATAAAAACTTCTCCTGCCTGCTTTCCTGTAGTATGCAACAAACTTTCCTTAAACTCTTCCACGTAACCCACATAGACCCACTCAATGCTCTTTACAAAATACCCAACCACAGCCGCAGAATCTCCTCCTAAGAAACGTCTATTACCGATACGCGTCACAGTCGTCAACAATTTTAACCGTAAACTAGCGTGCCGCCAATGTTGCATGCCACCACCCAAGCCCCCAGATCTGCTCAGTTAACACAAACAGACATCATAAATACTACACATGTTTTGCTTGCAATTAGAAATTGTATTATTTATAGCAGATTCCGGGTCTAAGAACGGGCGCAGCTTGACAATTTCGTTGTCACTAAGCTGTCTGACCCACTTAGCGTTGCGTCCCCCCAACCAAAATGAAGCAACCAGTCAGAACTTGTTTCGCGAATGAGTTGCCAAAATAATGTTAACTGGTTAAGTGGACAACACTGGAACAGTTGGGCAGCTGTGGCTGGCTGTATGTTCCACAAATCGGTCAAGGTGCTTAGGCGAATTAATTAAGCGGCGCAGCAATTTTTAAGCGGCTTGCGGCAACATCTCAGCTCGAACAACTCTATAACAACGGTCACGTTTTTCATGAAAATTCGCAGTGGAAATACTGTGAAAAATCACAGAGTACGCAGAAAACAACCACAAGTCAACAGGTGGTTTGCGCTTGTAACTCAGTTATGAAAAGTGCATGAAAAGTTGGTCAATCTGGTACATTGGACGCGCTGTGTGCCAGACACAGGTAGCGCACCAAACAACCACAACCACAACCAACAACAATAACCAGACCAGGCCAGGCCAGACCACCGCAGCAAATCTTGCCTTGAACGTGCACATTTTCGCATTAACAAAATGAAATTTTCACGCCGTCTCGAGACCATTTATGACCACCAAATGCGAAATGTGAAATGCGAATTATTGTGAATTGTGAAAATATCTATATCTATATCTGTGGCGGCGGGTATATCTCTGTCGCGAAGAGATAATTGTGCCCATTTATGGTTGGGTTGGGTACACACATTTTGGGAAACACGCTGGCAATGAGGATGCGACATAGATGAGATGCTTCCCAGCTGCCGGCTCTGGCAACACCAGGAAATTGTAACGTGAAAATGGAAAGCGGAAATTTTGCAAAATATTAATTATGGCGTGGTGCGTGCGTGGAATGTGTGTGTGTGTGTCTTGATATTGGGAACAAGTCAGATTTATGGATTTTGATTGTTTTTTTTTGCGGAAATCCATGAAGAAGGCGTAAAGTGCGTAGAAAAACTTCAATCAATGTATTATATATGATATTTTTTTTTAAAATTAAGGGGTTTCAAAAGATGGCTGAAAATAGATTTTTTGAAGGTGCCTTGGAGTAAAATAAAATTAACATTTTAATCCTCTAATACAAAAACGAAGTACAGCCATTGAAAACTATAGCCAAACCTGGCGTGACGTAACAATAAAAATAGTAGGTTTGCGATTTAATTAAAAATTTCAATTTTGCGATAAGAGGAATACATTCTAATCCTTAATCCAAGAAAAACAACTTTCTGAAATTATTGAAATGAAGTAAAAACGAAACTTTGGCGTGACGTTACACTAAATAATCATGTTATTGCGCTTTGAATACTAATGTCAATTTTGCGATAAGAGGAAAACATTTTTAAATCCAAGAAAAAACCCTTCTGAGGCTATTGAAAATATTGCAAAAAAAAGCTTTGGCGTGACGTTACAATAAATAATAATGGTCTTGCGCTTTAAATACAAATTTCAATTTTGCAATAAGAGGAAAATATTCTTAAAACAAAAAAAAACCCTTCTGAGGTTATTGAAAATATAGCAAAACGAAACTTTGGCGTAACGTTACACTAAATATTCATGGTATTGCGCTTTGAATACAAATTTCAATTTTTCCATAAAAAAAACATTTTGATTGTTGGATGCAAAAAAGCATGTACCGCGATTGAAAAACAAAGACCAAAAGACAATTGGCGTGACGTTACACTCAATAGAACTGGTTTTGCGCTTAGAATTTAAGTGCCAAGTACAATTTTTAGTGCTACGAATAAACTTTAAAGGATAATTTGCCTTTGATACAGCTTCATTCAAAGTTTCCAACTGGCGAACATTTTCAGAGATGACTTCAGAAATTTGCGTAAAGCCAATAACAAAATTGAATTGTAAGTTAATACAATAAAAATAAAATAATAAATTTTTTTTCTAAATTTTAACTTTAATTCTTCAAAGAAATTCTTACTTTTACAAGGAAATTTGAGTGAACTTGGTATATAATTTTCTTGACAATTTGTTCAGATCGTTTAATTGTAAACTACTCTAAAAATAAGCATGTACGGAAGAACCTATTATAAAAGCGTTATCAGACACCGACTTCACAAAAACCGCTTAATATTGCCAATTAAACATTGAAAATAGAAATAAACATTTTGTTATTTTTAAGACTATTGAAATACTAGAAGCAAATGTGTAAATATTATTCTAAAATTATCGTTGTTTTAGCTGAATAACATCTGGGTATCGACTCTTTAAGCAATAAGGCAGGCAAAAATAGATCGAATTTCGATGTAGCAGATACTATAGTTTTGGGTGTTTTATTTTAGATTGAAACAAGCTATCATCAATGATTTCCGAGTTCTAATCTAAGATATTATTTTTCATGCACTTGAAACATAATTGAATGAAATTTTGTATGAAATTTATTTCAATTTCTTTATAAAGATACGAATTCTTAAGTGCATCAATGCAACGGCGAATTCGAATTTTTTATAGTGAGAAAATTTACAATAATTATAAACGAATCGATTTTCTATATTTCCAATTAAAAAAAAAAATTGAATACATTTGATTTATTATATCTTATTTCTATTATAGTTATTTAAAAACTCTTCGCTATTACCATCCAAATATCTCGATATGCCGACACAATAATAAAATATTCAAAGAAAACAATTCAAATTGTTTCCGTAAGATTTAAAAATGACATAAAATCTTTTGAAGAATAATAAACTGCAAGAAAAATAAATATTACTAAAAATTATGAGTAAAACTTGAGAGTTGGAGATACTGAGAGCATGATAACGAGATGATATTGACTTCAGAAAAAAATCGTGGCTTTTTGTCATTCGATTACATATAGAGGTTCGAATTGGAATATAAAATTTATGTTGCATCTTGATGGATAGAAAAATACCGAACGCAGTACCCCACTAGTCTTTGTGGGAGGTATTTGTTAAGGGGAAAAATATGATATCGGAAATTCCGTTTAGTGTATAAGGAATGAGTAAAGTCTATCAACAGACAAGTGGCTAGTTTCAAAGTGCTAAGACGAAGTCATAACAAAATTCAACGAAGTTGCGCTTTTCCTTATAATTTTTCCTGAAATTGAATAAATTTCCAGTCGTCTAAGAGTTTAGAATCGGCTTATCTGTCCATTTGATAAAAAAAAACCTATAATCAGCCAACTAGCGGCATGGTTATGGTTCGAAAAGACGTAGAATTATAAGTAACGAACAAATTCCCAAGACGGGAGTAAAAAATTAGAGATCGATGAAATTGAGTGCCTAAGAGTTTTGGATCGGGTCGTCTGTCCATTTGACAGAATATAGACCTTTAATCAGCGAAAAGACTGGTAGAATTACAAATAACGAAGAAATTCCCAAGTCGGGAGTAAAAATTAGAGATCGATGATATTGAGTGCCTAAGAGTTTTGGATCGGGTCGTCTGTCCATTTGACAGAATATAGACCTATAATCAGCGAAAAGACTGGTAGAATTACAAATAACGAACAAATTCCCTAGTCGGGATTAAAAATTAAAGATTGTCGAGATGAAGTGCCTCCAAATAAGTACAGCTACTTAGTCATGTACTAGAGCTTACAAAGCGTTGGCACTAGTCACTGCCTCCAATCGAGTACATTCACTTCTCGTAACCAACCGACCAACAATCATCCTACACCCACACCCTTCTGCAAAGCCATTGCACAATCTCCTTCTTCCACTCCCAGACAAACTCATCCGTACAGTCGTCACCTACCCACTCAGACACACTTAAATCGCATTGTTATGCACCAAAAGTGTTTAAGTAACATTTGTAAATTCAATTGAATGTAATCTAATGCAATCCCCCAGAATTCCTACACTGTGCGGCAAAAGTTTACTGCCGCTTTGGTGCGTCTTGCACTGCTGAGACTTCCAACAAGATGCAAAAAAATAAAAAAACTCAACAGATTTCGTAAATTCACTGAACTTTGAAATGCTTTTATAGAGCAATATTTTATGCAATTTGCATAGCCATGCTCCATTCCAACCAGCAGTGCGTCCGTGCGTCCATCTGTCCTGGCACAGCTGCGCACGTCCCGGCACCAACTGTCTGTCTGCCACTCAACCGAGCAGCAATAAAAAGCTGTTGGCACGCAACAAATGCTGCAGCTGATGGCAAACACCCGTAGCCAGACAATACCATATTGCAGGCTATGGGGCTATGGGGCATCATTTCATTCCAGCCATCCATCCAGAGGAAGCATGAATCTCGACATGCATAGCAAAAAGCTAGCCCGCAGCTAGTTGGTGACTTTGTTTGCTACTTCCCGCCGCCCCATCGCCCTAATGCCCTCGGTGCGTTGGTCATTCTAACGTGGCAATTATTTTGCTGCAATAGCCACAGCCGGAGTAGTCACAGCCACAGCCACAGCTTCTGCACTGCCGCTGGAACGGAAACTGAGCCGAGAACTCAAGTCAAGTGTTGAAAACTGAAAAGTCGATAGTTACGAATCAGTGCATACGACGGTTTGCCGCCTGATTGGGCACCAAAAGGCACAGCGGAAATCTAAGATAACAACTCAAAGATGATAACAATTCAACAGCTACGAGAGGTCGGCGAGTTCTGTAGAAAGAAAAAAAAGTGGCAAATCGAGTATCTCGTTTCGAGTATCTTCATCAATGGCAATTTATATTAATTAGGCGGCGGCGCTCCTCGTAGTCCGAAGCCTCGCTTGATTGGACAATGGAGGAAAAACTTTTTGCGCATCATTTGTAATGCGAAAATTGTCAAACAAACAAAAAGAGTGAAATTTTTCTACGACTTTAAGTTGTTGTTTGCGACTTTTACTCCAAGTCGGATACATATTGTATATAAGTGGCAGGGGTATATAGTAGTAGGTAGTATATATGAGTTGAG
The DNA here is from genome assembly GCA_035046065.1 of Chymomyza procnemis. Lineage (NCBI taxonomy): Eukaryota > Metazoa > Arthropoda > Insecta > Diptera > Drosophilidae > Chymomyza > Chymomyza procnemis. The sequence goes on from JAWNOJ010000026.1 coordinate 7,237,896, forward strand.
TTATTTATTTGCTCGAAATGAGAAACGTGCCACGCATCGCCAGGCAACTTTTTGTCATAGTTGTGTGTTGTCGGAACCTTTGTCGTCAGCGTCATCGTCGGATCATCAATAAAATGTCAAATAAAGAGCAACACAGCAGTCAAATAAAGAAAGTCAGGTGTTGGGAGTAGTTTTCGGTAGGGGTAGTAAGCGGATGCGTACAGACACTACAAGGACTCTCAATGAGTAGAGGTAAAGTGAATTTATGGGCTTTACACGTTTTGGATGTAAAATGTCTTATAGAGTATTTCTAGTTTTTGCAGATAGTTGTAGGGGTAATAGAAGGTATATACGGAAACTGTAAAAGAATAGTTTCAAGAAATTGACTAGTAGTACATACAGTGAGCAGACAACCTTTATTTAGTTTAACAATACTTTTGATCGTTTGAAATTTATGTTTTCGAAAATTTATTTATTACTTTCAAGATTATCAGTACAATTTGGAAAATTTTTTTGGCTTATTTTGTGAGATATCGAAGTTGTTTGCTAATATGAAGAATAATTTCGTAAAAACCAAACTTTTTATTTATAAAAGAATGAACAACATAAGTTAAAATATAATTTGCTTATAAACGATTATTCCCAAAAATTACAGTTAGTTGCAAAAAAAAAAAACACCAACAAAAGTCAGTGCTTATAATAAGAGCATTAGGTAGCAAAGAACTTATTGCAAAGATGATATGGAAGAAATTATGAAAGAAAGTATTTGCTTTGAAAAATATTTCCCTTTTAAGATAAAGCAAAAAAGTCATTGGTGAGATGATTTCCTCTTAGAGATAAAATAATCCGTAGAAAAACACTCACTGGAAAGATGATACAATATAAAGGAAATAATAAAAGAAAATATTTGCTTTGAAAAAGAATTCCCTTTTAAGATAAGGCAAAGAAGTCATTGATCAGATGATTTCCTCTTAAAAATAAAATAATCGGTAGCAAGGAAATGATAAAAGAAAATATTTGCTTTGAAAAAGATTTCCCTTTAAGATAAAGCAGAGAAGTCGTTGATGAGATGATTAAAGATAAAAAAATCGGTAGCAAAGAAATGATAAAAGAAAATATTTGCTTTAAAAAAGATTTGCCTTTTAAGATAAAGCAAAGAAGTCATTGATCAGATGATTTCCCCTTAAAGATAAAATAATCCGTAGAAAAGCACTCACTGGAAAGATGATATGAAGAAATTATGAAGGAAAATATTTATTTTGAAAAAGATTTTCCTTTTAAGATAAAGCAAAGAAGTCATTGATCAGATGATTTCCCCTTAAAGATAAATTAATCGGTAGCAAGCAAATGATAAAAGAAAATATTTGCTTTGAAGAAGATTTCCCTTTTAAGATGAAGTAAACAATTCATTGGTGAGATGATTTCCCCTAAAAGATAAAATAATGGGTAGCAAATAACTCATTGGAAAGATGATATGAAAGAAATGATGAAAGAAAATATTTGCTTTGAAAAAGATTTCCCTTTTAAGATAGAGCAAAGAAAGCATCAATTTACAGAGTATTTCAACGTCTATAATCACCTTAGCGTGTCTTTCTAACTTATTTAGTTTTTCATTTTAAGTGCAAAATGTGGGATGTACGTAAAACAAAAAAACACAAAAAATAAAAAAACAGACAAGTTGTCACGTCTTGGCATTTTTAACTAAAAAATGTACAAATTTTTTCGAGCTTCGTATAAATAGTACTAGACGAATGCACAGGAATGCTTTCTTGGCCTTGGAAGACACGAAATACCCCAAACCAAGATGAAAACAAAAAAATAAAATAAAAACAATGCCAAAAGCATCAACAATAATGGGAACTGCTTAACGGTCACACGTCAAGTGAAAGCGAACAAAGCAGCTCTTCTATCATCTGAAGAGAGCACAATGCACTGCATAATAACAAGAAATAAATTAATGCAGATGAAAATTAATTTACAATATGTAGATTTCATTGAATTTCCTCTTTATTTTTTGTTTGTTAACATTAATTGTTTTTGGTTGCTAGTGAAATTTTTGGTGTCTGAGAGCCGTTGGGCAACACTTTAATTTTTACGGTTTTATAGTTTATATCCAAAGCCTAGAGCGGTCTTTGACTCTGCAGTAAACATAAAAATGGTTTGTTTATGCGTTTTGTTTAGAAGATACATCAAATGTTTTAAACATTGAAAAAAAAAGCGAAAAATTCATGATGGCCCCAAAGCCCCCACAGGCATATAGATAGATAGAGCGATAAGTAGGTGCGTTGAACTCTAGTTGCAGTTCCCACACGAAATAATGGAAATCCACATAGTTCGAGAAAAACTGCAACTATTTGACATTTGCAGCCAAGCCCCAAGACCCCAAGCAACTCCAATTAGAATTGTTTTGTGGCATGCCACGCCAACACTTGCAATTATGCAAATTTTTCTCAGCAAATATGCAACGTGCCACAAACTTCGCACAAAGTGCACAACTTTTGTAAGAGTTTCCCAAGCGAACGCAATGGGGTGTTCGTTTTTTGATAGTGTGCAACTTTTGAAACAAACTTAACTGTTGGGTTTCAAAATCTTTTAAGTTGAGTTTAGTCCGCTTTGGTTGGGAATTTGGTTGTTGGTGATATTTCGAAATGTAGGTGAAGTTTGGCAGTAATTTAAAATGTGCTCCGGTTCCTTATCAAGCAGCAATCTGCTTATATTCGTTTTGTAGCTTTTTGTATTCGAATAATAATTATTTTTAACAATAATAATAATATTATTTGATTTGATTAACATTTTTCATTTTTCGTAGCGTACACGACTCTACCGATGGTTCGATTCAATCCTGCATACCTAGCAAATAAATAGACGCTTTTTTAAGTTGGTCTTCCCATGCGCTCATGAATTCAAATTATTTACCGAAAATATTTCAAAGTTCCTCGAAGCACTACGAAATTCAAATAAAAGTAATTTATCTCAATATCCTAATATGCAATCTGAAGTAAAATTTAAGTCTTGTTATATTGGAAAATGGAACAGAATTGTGTTGTAGGCAATGATAATGATCTTTCGTATTTGCAATATTTTCAAAAAATTACTAAGTACAGAGTTGGTACGAACTTTGACACCTTAAAAGTTATGCCGACTTTTGAAAATAGTGATATTTTGAACTGCAACCCACTTTTTTCATAAAATTCGATATATTACAACTAAAACTGAACTTAACACGCTTGGGGGGTTCTAATAAATACTACTAACTAGCTTTAGGGCCACATTCATAGTTTCGTTTACAATTTCGACGAAACTTAATTTTCAAAATTCTATTGCTAGAGACCGTTTCGAAATCCTATATCAGTAATATTTCGCCAAGTTGAATATTCATTTTTATTTCGTAAATTAATATCATAAATTATAAGTTTCAAAATCCATATTCGAATGAACATGAGCGCTTAAGTTTTCAGTCCAAAAGTTTCTACTTTGTGACTGTCGAACTATCAGAACTATCAGGAGACTAAAATTTCGCAAAAGTCATAACTATAATATGCAAAATCCATATTCGTATGAATGTGAGCGCTTCGGTTTTCAAACGAAGATTTTCTGGCACTTAGTTATTATCGCTAAGGGTTAAATACTTGAGATTAAATTTAAAAAAAAAATTTATAGTGTTCAGAGTAAACGAAATTTTTGAACAAAAGTTTTTATGGCAGTTTATGTGAATATTGTCATACTTCAAAGTTTCGTACTCCACAATTGCAAACCAAACAAATATCTGATTAAATCGAAAGTAAGCTTTATTGAGTTGGGAAAAGTTAGAGTAACATTTGATACAAATTCGTGAATTCGAAGTCTACAAAATGAAATCAAAATTTGATAGTAGTTAAGTTTGAGAGTAGCGTACTGTTAAGCTGTTAGCTGAACTCCAAATTCATTTATTGAAATATATGAGCAATTAGAAGAAAGACACCAAGTCACAATTTATGTTCCTTCAAGTCAGTTGTTTGATCGACGTTTTGTTCGTTTTTCGACATGTTTCAAAACTAAACTTGGCCAAATTGGCGGATATAAATTATTGATTTGTTTTTGTTTTTTTTAATAATTTACACACGTTTTGTGCTACAAACTTGGATAACAACTCTGCACAGAATGTAATTAAATAATTTCCAAGTATAATAAGATTTTCGATTGGTTTTTCAAACAAAATAACTATATTTTGCTTAAAGGTAACTGTCTTCGTAGTAATTTTCTATAAGCAGAACAATTATTGCTTGTAAAAAAGAAAATGCAGCTAAAATGTCAGTAAAATTTCATATATCAAAATGTTTTTAATTTGTAGATGGCAATAAGTGAGTCATTTACAATTTGGGATTTGACAGCAAAAGATCTCTATCTTAATCTCAAAAACACAAACAGCGGCAAAAAGCGCAGACCTCGAAACTAAGCTGTGATTTTCAGGGTTAATTACTTCAAAACTACTCAACGCAAAAAGCGTTACCACAAAAAATCACCCTTTATGCATGATGCATGTCTAATGTTCATTGCATACTCGCTGCAAATGACATCAGCAACTATGTTGTAATCGTTTGCATAGATAAAAACTTGAGCAAACAACAAACTACAGTCACTCGATTATTCGATTGCATGCAAAGGCGATTAAAAAAATACAATACAGGCGCTCGCGTCATAAATCGCACAGAGAGACGACGCGCGACATAAATCGCGTGCATGTACTTGGCGAAGCCATATATAAAACTTTTTACCACATTTTATAGGCGTCTTCGAGAGATGATGACGTTTTTAGATGTTGAAATTGATTGTAGAGACGCAGCCACAGGCCTGGGAGACGCGATAAGTCAGTGAGGCAGTCAGTCACTGCAACGGCTACGCTTACTTGGCTGCCTTGCGACACTTACCTGCAAAATACAAAGAGAAAGATAATGCATGAGCAAGACGTTTAATTACAGAGATAGAGCATTTTTATATAGGATAAAAATCAAGTTCATATATATACGACTGAAGCTGTGCAACAGTCAGCCTGACTTGCATAATAAGAAATTTCAATCGTATAATTTATTTCAAGGGAAACACGGACATACAGCGACTACCCAAAGGCTACAACTTTTGACAGCCGGCACAGCTGCAAACTTTCCCAAGCAAACAAAAGATATTGCCAAAAAACAAAAAAAAAACCCGCAACTTCACTTTAAATAAAGGGCAAGCCTGTGATGTTGGTTCAGGATAACCACAGGTAATTACATAAAAGCCACACTGGGGAAAATTATGTGAAAAGATTAAATTTGTAAGATAAATTGGAGCAACGTAACGTCGGCTACTCTCCAGCCAACTCCTGCCATAAAAAAATAAATGTATCTTTACGGTTTGTCTGCCTCAAAGTGCTGCTACAACGACAGCAAAAATCCAACGGAAAAGTCGGAAAAATACGCCGCCGTCGCCGTTGAGCTGAGGTAATAAAGGAAAATTATGCAAAGTTTGAGTGAATGATGAAGTAAGGCTCGACGTCGCCATAGAAAGAGAAAACTCTGACATAAAATCTTATGAAAAAACGTTTAACGGAGCGTACTCTAAGAAGCGTACAAAGCTACCGTAAAATGTATAAGTGGAAATTTATGAAAATGAAAAGTATGTAATAAATATCTGTACAGACAGCTGCTGAAAACCCCCTCAAAGCAGCGCTTTTCCTCAAGCGCTTTTCGGCACATTTTTGTGCAAGTCTTGAACAACTTGTTTTGTACAGTTTTGAGGGCCTGGGGCGTGAGTTACTCTCAAGAGTTATAATCGTGTCAAGTCATTAGTTATAGGCAGGCACTCTTTAACATTTGTTTGTCATATTTATTTAATAAATAAACCGAGTGTGTCTATGTGTGTGTGCTTCGTATTAGCATATCAACAAAAGAAAACAGAAAATAAACACTTCTATGATTATCGCAGCTATCAAAGTTTTTTCTAAAAACGCTAAATATCTGTACAAATAAATGTCATGCTATCCCGTGGCTATGATATCTATAGTATATCTGTCTACAAGTTGTAAACGTTAGACAGTGGTGTGCTTCGGATGGGGACAAGTTGCGCAATAGTTTGGGGAATCATTGCTGAAAATCGCTATTTCTTTAGATAAGAACCTCTCTCCACTTTTCTGAACTATAAGAAACTTAAGAAGTTTTGAGAAAAAAGAACCACTCTCGATTCATTGCTGAAAATTGGTTTTTTCCGGAACTTATTTGTGGAATACCGAGGATGCTACCATACGGCTGTATTGAGAATAAGAAAGAACTAGATAAAATCCTGTCTCGATTCATTGCTGAAAATCAGTTTTTTTTACCGGGTTTACCGAGTATACTGCCAAGCAGCTGTTTGGAGAAAATAAAAGATTCAAATAAGAACCTCTCTCGACTTTTCTGGACTATAAGAAGAGACTTAAGAAGTTTTGAGAGAAAAGAGCCGCTCAAGATTCATTGCTGAAAATTGGTATTTTCCATGCTACCAAACGGCTGTATAGAGAATAAGAAAGAACTAGATAAAATACGGTCTCGATTCATTGCTGAAAAAAATTTTTTTTTTGCCACATTTACCGAGGATACTGCCACGCAGCTGTTTAGAGAAAAAGAAAGATTCAGATAAGAACCGCTGTCGATTTATTACTGAAAATCACTCTTTTTCTGAAGTTATTCGTGACATTGGCTGTGTACAGAAAATAAAAGATTCAGATAAGAACCGCTCTCGATTCATTTCTAAAAAATACTAACATATTTATCTGAACTTATTTGTATTACTGAGCATACTGCCAGAGAGAAAAGGAAAGATCCAGATAAGAAACGATCTCTAATCATTACTGAAAATCAATATTTTTCTGAACTTATTTGAGACATTACTGAGAATGCTACCAAAAGGCTGTATAGAGAAAAAGAGAGATTTAGATAATAACCGCTCTCGATTTATTGAACTATAAGAAGTAACATTTGGGTTTACAAGATAAAGAAAACATTTTTTTTGGGCAAAAAATTTCCTGAAAGACTCGAAATTAGTTTTCGAAAATGCAGTAGTAAAAAAATGTAGGCTTTGGTGGCATAGAAAGAACGGTGGTTTTAGTAGTCAAAAATATACTAATAATATAATAATTTAAAAACGCGAAATCCTTATAAAATTGATATCTTTTTTTACTCGTTATAGAGCAATTATTTAATTTGTATCAAACCGTAACGATTATTTAAATTCACAAGAGAAATTTTTACAACTGAAGTAGAATCCTAGGACTAGGAAGCAGCAGCATTTATCAATTTAGTTCGCAAACTATTGTATGTAGGAGTTGTTCCATTTGAATGGGTTCATTTTTATAATAGAATCAGCTTCCAATTATAGATAATATCAGTATAACTTGGCGTTGAATATTCCAATGAAATCATTTTGGGATATATCAAAATTTTTACTTTAAATTAGAAAAACTAAGCGTTGCTTAGAAAGGGTGTGAAGTAGTCTTTGAAGAAAGAAGACTAAACTTTTATGACATAAATAAAGTAAACTTAAAACAGTTTTTTTTCGCTCTTCTATTTCGTTAAAGGCAGCACGATCAAGCATTTTTATAAAATGTGCGTCATAATTATGTTATTATCAAAAAATGCACACATACTTTCTTGATTCATTCAAAATTGACAAATTATCAAGCGATTTTCTTATCATTATAAAATTAAACAATAATAATTTTTGTCAATAAAAGCGATATCAGGAAGTTTTGAGTCTACAGCAGAACTTTGACGGATATCCGGACAAGATATGTAAGAATTTTTTTTTAAGTATTTCAAGAGTTTTTTGGAGCTGTAATGGAATAATATAAAACTGAATGAATAAGAAGGTAAGCTACGGTTTGAAAATTTTATATTTTAATAAAAGGAATTTGTTTTATGATATTATTTTTAAATACAATAGAAATTTCAAGATATTACGAAAGATGTAGGTAAATATTTACCAAAGTTGCTTTGAGCTGAGCTACAGATTAAAGTATTGCAGTGAATTTGTTTTTATAGGAAAAAAATACGTTTTTAAAATTTTATTTCAGATGAAGAGCTTGGAAGCTTTATTCAATATGGATCACATTCTTCTATGTGAGGCCCCCCTCTTCTGGAGACCTGCCGGCTTAGGCTAACTTAGTGTCGCATTCTATAATAAGAATAATTTTTTTAATAAGAATTCATACATTTTTTATTAGCAATTTTTTATGAAAAATTTGGTTTCAGATAAAAATAAAAGAAATACAAGTTACTTGACAAAATATCTACCACAGCAAAAATTCATTCTGTGGCAGCGCAAATTAGGTAAGTTTGGTTCAAGAAGATATTTAGAAGTTTAAAAATTAAGTAAAAACGAAATTCGCCTTAAAAAAAAAAGTTAAATCAAGAGTTTTCCATAAGTTTAGAATTGGATCGTTCGTTTTAAAAATTCAAATTTGAAAGAATCATTAATTTTAGATTCAAAAAGTATTAGCAAATTGATGAAAGATGAAGAAACCTTTACAAAATTTTAACTACACACAAATATTGAATCACGAAAAATTTTTCAAACGTTCGAAATTGTTAGCTCAATAATCTTAGAGCTTTATTATGCAAATTCGGGGAAATATGTTGTAAAACCAAAAAAAATATTTTCGCTTAAACAAAATTTATTACAAAATCTTCAACTGCAAAAAGATTAGGCAGAACAGGCAGAAATCGAAAGAACTTTCAAAATTGAAGTCCACAACACCGATTTCTTCCTATACATCTGAACTTAAACCCTAAAGAACTAATAGCCTAGGAAAGTGTTTCGATCGATTTCTCTCAATACATCTAAACTTCAACCATAAAGAACTAATTTCTTACGATCTAGAACTGCGCCCAAATCTCTTCTCTTCTCAAAATACGTTCGACGCCTCTGATTTCTCTCATATCATATCTAAGTTTAGACCTTTGGGTTTGGTAGGTCCACATAAATTATTCTCGCTTAAACGAAATTTTATAACAAAATCTTCAACTGTAAAAAAATCGGCATAACAGGCAGAAATCGAAAGAACTTTCAAAATTGAAGTCCAGCCCTCCGATTTCTTCCATACATCTGAACTTAAACCCTAAAGAACTAATAGCCTAGGAAAGTGTTTCGATCGATTTCTCTCAATTCATCTGAACTTCCACCATAAAGAACTAATTGCTTAGGATTCAGATCTGCGCCCAAATCTCTCCTCTTCTTTCGACGCCTCTGATTTCTGTCATATCATATCTAATGATAAACCATTATCTAGTACAAAGCACTTGAAAAACTAGTTTCAGTTGTTCACTCTGCTCATCCGTCGTGTATTTATTTTTTTTCGTTTTTTTTGACATTTTTTGTTGTCGTTTTTATCCAATTTTTGTTGTTGTTACGGGGCGTCCATAAAGAAGCGGAAATGGCTAATTTAAATGTTGGCCAACATCAACATGAATATTCCGTATTCCGTATACCGAACATTCTATGTTTTGCTTTGTTGCTGCCCTCATTTATTCATGTTTTACGTTGTTTTGCGTTTTTTATTTTTGATTCCGTTTTCCATTGTGGGCCTCTTTGATGGCTGTCAAACGGTAAATTCAATTAATTACAAAATACAGTTAACTCGGCAAGCGGCTAATGCGCTTTTGGCGCACTCGAAAAAGAGGTCTTAATTCGTGCGGGGGTGCGACTTGCCAAGACTTACCAAGACCTAATCGTGTTTAAAAACTAACACAAAAGCCCTACAGAGCTTAGACCAAGTTTAAGGCGAAAGGGTAATGAGGAGCTTACAAAACTAATTAGTTGAGACTTAATGAAATTGTGCGTGAGCTGTCCGCGGAGAGGGTGGGCGATAGAGAGAGGCAGAGAGTGTAGGCGAACATCGAAATAATTAAAGACCAGACTGGGACAACTTGTTGTTGTTGGGCCTTGATAAAACACTTGATGTCGGGGCCAATAACAATATGCTTGGATTGTATTATTTATAGTCAAGTGGATGAATGAGTGTCGGATTGCGCTAGGAAATGGAAAACGAAACGCAACTCAAATGAAACCCAGCCATCATATCATAAATATGAATATTCTGTGAGCATATGAGTAATAATTAAATAGCTGGAACTGATAAGACAACAAACAGCTGTTTGTTCAATAAATGCGCCAGATATGATGGGGAAAATTTATAGAAGAGTTGGCGCTAGCTATAGGCCAAAGGCGAAGCTCCAATGCACTTCAGAAACAATTTTAGAGTGATAACTTTTGAGCTTTTGAATAGAGCTTTTTTCGAATAAAAAAACGATTTGTGCTATTTCTAAATCTTTCTTCATAGTTAAAAACGTGAAAATGGAAGCCAAAGAAGAGCATAACATACATATAAATACCAGCGCTTGGGTAGACGAATCGCAAGGCCCAAGGCAACCTGGAGAAGTTCCAAGAATTGGGCCAGTCGAACACAAGCTGGGACAGAGCTAAACAGACGGCGCAAAACGAGGTTCGTTGGAAAGCTCTAGTAGAGGCCCTAAGTTCCCAAGTGGAATAAGAAGAAAAAAAACTGCTTGAAGTGTATGCTTTTGAATGGTTTCAATATTTTAAGTTCCACTAAGGATCATACTGATCTATGTGAGACCCCACCCCGGTGGGCCTACAGGCTTAACCTAACCTAATATTTTAAGTTTTGGCTTAGAAAATTTCCACTTTATTCTTCATCAAAAGCGTATATTGTACGATTAACGTATCCTTGACCACGACTCACGGCCGACATACTGCGTTTCCACGAAGGATCACGCGCATCTAAGTGAGGGGCGCCCCTTTTCTGGTTCCCTGGTGACCTGCCAGCTTAACCCAACCTAATCTTCTTTATAATCATTCTTTTTATTACATTTAACTAGAGGGCTGCACCTCTGCTCGTTTCACTTATCCACCCCCATACCTTTAACGATACAACACAGGCTTTGCTTTTTGTCAATTCTTCTCCCAAGTGTCTAACTCTATAATTTTTTACTTTCTTCAAAAGTTAATTTTTGTCTAAATATCTTTTTCTTTATCGCAATTGACATTTTCTCTGAATTTTTTATATTTAGTATTCTTGCCTGTTCGCGAATTCGAACTTTTCGTACTTCTTCAGAAATTGTAAACTCTTTTCAATCCAATATATTTCAAGTATATCTTATTATATATGTAAAACGTCGGTGTAAAAAACTTTTTTATATAATAGAGGGATTTTATTATTTTTCCAACTTCACTGCTCGATGGCACTGCTTAGCTGAACTGCTTGGTGTTAGATTGTCAAAAACATAAATATATATTGAAATTGTAGACATTACCATGATATCGTCGTTACCAAGTTCAAATGTGTAATCTTGTAGAAAAATAAAGACGACAAGGTAGTAGACAAAGTTTTGTACCCAAAATAGATGATAAGATTGATACATTCGAGGTCGTGGGGCTATTTTTATACTCTATTTTAGATTCTAGAGTTTCAACAAAAATTATGCTTAAAGATTATGCTTGTTGGCTGTGATAAGCTGAACTAGAGAAGATTAAAAAAAAAACAATAACTTAATGTTTATTGTTATCAAGTTAAAAAATGCAATCTTGTTAGAATAAGAAGAATTATAAGGAAAAGAAATATCGGATCTAAAAATGAAGAACTTTTAATAAGAATAACAAGATAAAAAGTGAATGCTTGTTAAAATACTAATAATACTATTAGAATGAAAAAAAGTATGGCACCAAAAATAGATTAACTTATAATAGCTTAACTTTTATTGTTGCCAAGATTAAAAATCGAATACAAAGTTTTGGAAGGAAAGAAATATCGGATCTAAAATTGAAGAACTTATAATAAGAACAACAAGAAAAAAATGAGTTCTTGGTAGGATACGAAGCATTACAATGAAAAGAGGTATCTCACCTAAAAGAGAAAAGCTTATAATAAAATTGAAACATTTAAAACCATGAGAGGCACTGCTTATCTGCACTGCTTGAACGCGATACAGTGTAAGTGTAAGACGTCAAGTCTTAAACTGCTTAATACTGCTTGAGAACCCAAAATAAATACACCTTTTAAGGAAAACAAAGTCATGATTGTAGTGCTTAACTGCACTGCTTGCAGATCGCGAAAAAATAACAAAATCTACTTAGACAGATATTACGATCGTTCGTCATTAGCATGAAAAAATGAAGAACTAGAAAAAGTAGAAAAACAAAGACAAGAAAAAATGAAAGTGAGGTCGGGAAAAAAAAAACAAATAAGGATGATTAAAATTTAGTTAGTTATTTCTACAAAGAAAGACTAGTCGACTAATGATGAGTGATTGCTTTTTTATGAAAGTGAAAAGTGCAGTCATCAAGTGAGCGGAAGAGTGACTATTGCATTTACCTAGGGGAGTATGGATCGTAGCTTTGCTCGAAAATGGTAAAATTTAGCAGATTTTACTTACAATATGTCTTCTAAAATCTACAATCTTTCAAATTTTTCTGTTTAAAAAACTAATTGGTGTTCGGTAGTCAGTCTGCTGAAACTTTGCCTAATTACGGTAGTCAAAAACTGTGCCAAGTAGTAAATATTTCGATATATACTTTATAAGCAGTGAGTCTATGTGGGATTTGCTATTCTATGGAACGTAACACTTTCCATGAAACTGTCTAAGAGCACCAACTGTTGGTTTTAAGTATGCACAATTTATTTTATAGAAACTCTCTATAAGCGGGAGTCAATGGTTTTGAATCAGAATAATATAAGTAACAACTTAAATCTGAATGACTTATAATTTCAAGGAAGTTTGACCGCATTTTTTATCTTGAACTAAAATATAATTATGACCATTACTAAATATGCCAACACCCACTTCGGAAATGAATTATTAAACCATTTCTGTTTTACTCCGAGAATTAATTGTTTTAACCCTGAACGCGCACAGTTTGAAAAACAATTAATAATAATAAGCAAACACAATGAAGTCATAAAAGAAAAACTATCGCTTCAGCCCTGAATATTTCTTCGTTTTTAAAAGTGGCAAAACAATAATAATGCACAAACCACTCATATTACCAATGGGTGCATGCTCCCAGAGGTTAAGCGAACTCAAATTTTTATTTCTAAGTAAACACAATGTCGTAGAAATGTTTGCACCTTCCTCGGCAAAGTATACAAAAGATTCCCAAAAGTGCACAAGAGCAGCAAATGTGCAGACAATGGGATTGTTTGGGTTAGACCCGCTGCGTTTGCTAAGGGAAATTTTATGTTTATTCTTGATAATGTAAATTTAAGAAAAGACAAAAAAAACTTTAGTTGTTTTTGAATAAACAGCGGTTTGTTTGTGAGAAACTCTGGGTATCAATGGGAAACTAAAAAATATAATTCGGAAGACTTAGAAGACCTGGAAAACGCAAATTTATTGCTGTGCCGGAACTTACGCTGAACTGTTGACTGCCAAAAATAAAATTGTTAGATTTTGTAAAGTTCTTAAAATCTATTTTGCCAAATCATTGATTGTACTATAGAAAATGAGTAAACATACACATTTATTGTACAAGAAGTGTTGTTTTGCTGCTTAAAAACACCGAGAAGTAATTGTTGTAATCCTGAATAACTCTGTATTTATTAAATTAACTTTGATGTGTATTGCAAAGTTCGAAAGACTTCTACAGCATGCAAGAAATATAGTCCGTGATATTTTCCAAAAGATTAATGAAAAGTCTCTTTTTTACCCCGAATGATTTGATTATTGAAACAACATATAAGAAGTGGCAGCAATTTTCGGCACGTTTCTTAACTTTAATAGAAACCTAATTAGTCATACTTTCCTAAAGATTATAGAATCACTAAGAACTTAGAAATTTCTAAGTCTATTATGACGATAGTCAAATATTTACTTATACCTTCAAATTGAATACAAAATTGATCAATTCCAGTGAATCATAATCAACAGCCTTTTGGTTCATGTTTTAGATTTTCTTAATTTTAAAAACAACTTTTTTGTTTTTATTTTGATTCTTTATTGTTTCTTTTACTTAAGATCTGGGCACTATTTGGCAAGAAGACTTTGCGAAATTACTTTTGAAAGCAATTCTTAAAGGGCGAATGAGGAAGCGTGCTTTAAATTGACACCATAGTGTGAAGGCTAAAAAGCAACAATAATCTTAGGATTTATAAAAAGCAGGAAAAATAAGTAGAATATTTTCTATATTAAAATACTACTACTCCCTTGATCATGAACAACGAATGTCATTACAATATAGATGTCGAGTCATTCGTGCAGGAGTTGTGGTTGGTGAGTGAAACGAACATGAAGCGAAGCCCCCTAGTTCATAAGTAAGAAAAAAAATGATTCTTTGGGCATGTTTAGATCAAGTAGAATATATCCTAACTTTAGAATAAAATCGAATTGAAAAAACGAAAGAAGAAGAAAAAAGACTGAAACCTCTGTTAGATTGACACAAAAATGTGAAGGCTGAAGAGAAAAATAAATTTATGTTTGGGTTTTATGAGGCAGAAAAAAAAGTGTAATATTTGCTTTGTTGAAATAGAGAAAAATTACAGAAAAACTTGAAAAGAAAAGTTGAAGATTTAAGCAAAGGAAAACTTTTGAAAAAAAAACCGAGATTTATAGTGTTAGACATTTGAAAGAACGGATTGACAAAGTGGCAGCGTCTCGTAGATTCATACAACAAGTAGAATACTTCTTAAGTTCAAATATTCTATGTGGAATAATTGCTATCCATAAATTTCTGGATTATTTCTTGCTTAATGAACAGATTCACGAGATTTATAGTGATAGACATTTGAAAGAACGGATTGACAAAGTGGCAGCGTCTCGTAGTTTTATACAACAAGTAGAATATGTTCTTTCTATGTTCAAATATTCTATGTGGAATAATTGCTATCCTTAAATTTTTAGATTTTTTCTTGCTTAATGAACAGATTCACGAGATTTAGAATATGTTCTTTCTATGTTCAAATATACTATGTGGAATAAATCCTATCTTTAAATTTCTGGATTATTTCTTGCTTAATGAACAGATTCACGAGATTTATAGTGTTAGACATTTGAAAGAACGGTTTGACAAAGTGGCAGCGTCTCGTAGATTCATACAACAAGTAGAATACTTTCTATGTTCAAATCCTATCTTTAAATTTCTGGATTATTTCTTGCTTAATGAGCAGAGAATATCAACATTACCGCGGAGATGGCAAAGCGATCGCAGAAGGTGTTGGGTAAGTGAAACGAATATGGGGTGAATCCCCCTATTAGCAGAAAAAAATAGTTGTTCTACCGTGTTTGGAACTAAAAAGTTCGTCTGCCGAATGAAAAACTCGAAGTATGTACAAAAACATAAGTTCGCAGACTTTTATGCGTCACTGTGCAGGTAATAACAAAACAACGCATAAAAATGCAAATTTTGCTAAAAATTATTACAACATATTTCGAAATCCCAACAAAAACAAAGATAATGCAGCGCCAAAGTAGAAATAAAAAAGAAAGCAGCCTCGTAACGATGATATAATATTATTAATAAAAAAATAAAAAACATAGACAACAATTTATGTGCGATCAGCAAAAATCAATATTTGAGAAATCATGAGAAGGGCCTCCAGTTGTTGTTGTTGTTGTTGTTGTTGTTGTTGCTAGGTTGAAAATATGGATGACGCCGTTGTGCCGGCAAGCAGCAACAACAACAAGAACAAGAACAACAACAACAGCAGCAACACTTGGCACAACAACAACAATCAACGCACCCTCAAAACAACAACAACAGCAATGAAGCCAGCGAGAGAGAGAGAGAGTGCGAGAGCGAAAGCAAGCAGCAGCAGCTGCTGAGAGCGCAAACTCCAGAACTCACATGCGTGCGAGCGAGCGCGCAAAACAAACTGACGTAATCGCCTTGCACTCACACTCACGCTGCCTAATTGACTGAGCTGGGCAAACATTGCTCGTCGTCGTCGTCGATGTTGTTTTTGTTGTTGTTGAGTCCAAAATGAAATCATTCAAGGAAAACTTGAATGAAAATTAAAAAAACATTTAAACAATTGTACGAAAAAAGCAATAACAAAACAATTTAAGGCCTGACAACAACAACACACGCACACACAAAAACTAACCTCCATGTTGTTTGAGTTTTTTGCTCCAATTTAATTTCGGCAGCCGCAACCTTGTTTGTTTGCTTTTTTTATTTAAATTTTTTTGTTTTTTTAATAATTTAAACACTTTACGCAAATTAACAATCGATTTGTGTTTTGTTGCGCTTTACACTTATTTACTGCACTTGCAACAATTACGCGTTCAACACACTTTTGTTGTTGTTTTGAGACAATTAATATAATTTTTATGTTTGGGCGTGACACAGGCAGCAACAACAACAACAAAAACTACCGAAAAAAAACTTAAATTTTTCTTTACAACTTTAAGCGCGTTTGTCGCTTGTTTTCGCGTGCGCTGCTTGCAACATACAACGCGTGTCTGCACAGCTCGCCACAAATTTGCTTTAATTAATAAACTTTTTTCTATCTCTAGCTCACAAATTGCCAGGGGGGCAGCGCAAAATTGTTTAAATAAATTGAACAAAGTGAACGCAGCGAACACACTGAACGCAATGAGCGACGAACTGACGAGCGACACACACACACACACACACGCATGCATGCATACAAACAACTCAAACCAAGCTCGTTTGCCAAAATTGACTCAAATCGCAGCTCATTTGCGGTATTTATTTGGTATAAATGTTGCTGCCAACTTGTTGGCAGTTAGCATGCTAGCTCGCTTGTGCGCGCCGCCAACAAAGCAATGGTTAGAGCGAGCTGGCTAGTGTCAGTAGTGTAAGCGCAGTTTGAGAGTCATTGTTTGTTGTAGCGCGCCAAAGGTTTGAGTCGCACTGCACATTTAAATGTGATTTATGTTTGCCAGCCAAACATTTGACATTTTCATTAATAAATATATTTTTATTGCTGTAATAAATATGAATTTATTAATGTTTTTAAGCTTGCCGCTGGCAGACATAAATTAAAGAGTTGCGACTGCGTGTTTGCACATAAAAATGCAAAATAATCAAAAGTGAAATTTGGCAACAAGGCACAGTGGGCCTAAAGTAGATTTGAGAATAAAAAATAAGATTTCTGTTTAAATTGATAACATTAAAAAAGTACAAGGCATAATTATGCAGCAAAATAAAAACAAAATAATTCATAAAAAAATGTTAAATGTTTTAAGTTTTTGCAAAATCTTATTTTAGCTGATCTTCTAATCTTTATCAAATCTTCATCATTTTTAAACGAAATTCTTAATATCAAGTTAGAACTTTTAGTTTTTAGCTCAGACAAATGCTTTGTAAAATTATAAATGAAATCATCAAATGTTTGACAAGTTATTGAAGTAACTATAATAGACGCTAAACTCTGTTTGGATCAACTCATTTTAAATATTGAACTTGAATTCGTAACTTGTTATTAGACAGTCACAAATCGCTTAATAAAACTTAATAAAATATGTAAGCGCTGACGGTTCTAAATTATTCTTTAAATTATTCTCATAAGATTAAGCTTTAGTTTTGTATTTGGCTATTTAATTTGCTGTCACTTGTAATTCACAACTATCACTGAAAATCACTTGTTTTAAATAGTTGTGAATTACAAGTGACAGCAAATTAAATAGCCAAATGCAAAATTAAAGCTTAATCTTATGAGATTTTTTATAAAAAACTTGAAATAATGAAGAACTGTCAGCGATTTTGATTCTTGTAGAAATTATTAGCGATTTTGCAAAAGTTTAATTGAAAATAAATTTGACATAATAGTTAGGTTGTTACAGAGATGATCAAAAATATAACCAACTGTGTGTTTTGGGCATTGAGTGTCTCATCTCATTTTTAAGACTTTTTTTCAGAGTATTTCTTGAGCATGAGAAATTTAAGAATTTAGCGAACTACAAGATTGTCACACATTGAAGAGATTTTGCAAGTTTTTTGTTCTTAAATCTTATGCATTTGATTTGAAGTATTAAAAGTTAAGCATAACCACATCGTTGTACCAAAGTAAGAACATCTATTTAAGATATTACAATTTACTTGCTTAAATAAATAAAACTATTGTTATAATTTTGGGAAAATGTTGGCCACGGTAGCTCAGTGTTGCGTGCACAACTCTAAAACGAACGGTCGGTGATTCTATTCCACACTGCACATTATTTTCTGCACATTTTTGTTTTATTAATCAAGAGCTGTTGCCAAATTTCATGAAAAGGTGAAGATGCAGCAAATCGTTATTTCGTTTGATTTAGTGAAGTCAACCCTAAGGCAATATAGAATATTTTATTTCTCAGTGACAGCTACTCGCAACTTCTATCGTCGCTTCCTGCGTTTTCCTGCACCATAAGTTTGTGCAAGCCGAATAAATGTAGATCCTGAAGCAGGACAAGTCGACGATATGCAAAGTTAACTAAAGTAAGCGCAGCTTGACAAAGGACGAAATAAAGCAATGTCCGTCTGGCCTTCTGATGCTACCAACATTTCGAGATAAAAATGTTGTTATCTATTTAAGTTTCTTGGCATAAATTCCAACTTAAAAATTCGAAAAAAAAGTTTGATGTTTTGATTGTACACAAAAGATTATTGACGTTTCCAAATATTATGTAAAATTTGCTCAAAATCAATTAATTGCGAGGGTTGCCTTTTAAATTTCGAGATTAGAGCACAAAAATTAAAATTAATTATTGAAAATTACTTAATTGTTTTTCAAAATATTCGCACTTTAGAGCTATAGACTTTTGCAAGCGTTTGAACCAGTTGTCAAAGCACTTTTGCTGCTCTGAAAAATCTCAAAAATCTTCAAAGCAAAATGCTTTCTGAACGCCTCAATCGTTGCTACGGATAGCGAAAAACGTTGCCCTCTTATTTTACAGGAATAAAATGTAGGAAGGACTTTATGTTGGAAGACGGTTTGATCGTTATTTTGAGTGCTCGAAAATGCAGTTGTTTGAGCCGATGTTTGAGAGCTCGCATTGTCTTGATGAAGAGTGATTCGTCTTCGGCGGTTGGTTTTACTGATTTCTTGGAAGACAGCTGGCAAACAAATGGTTGTGTATCACTCAGAATTGACTGTTCTGCGTTGGTCTAGTGGCCCGAAAAAACAGGCGAACATTTGCTTAGAAGTGCTTCGTGCGCGCGAACAAATTTTCTGAAATTTGGTTCATCGTGAAACTACAGTCGATTGCTGTTTTCTGGCGGACTAATACGCGTGAATGCATGATTCATCAGTTGTCACGAAGTCATATTTTTTGAGCATTTCTTCCGCCAATCCAAACGAGCCCTTTTTTGGAGCGGTTGTGGAATCGAACGTAAACAAATTTCTTTGAAATGTTCTTGCACCATTGCATGTTTGCTGGTCCCACTAATACCTAAGATTTTCTCAATCTCACGATAGTTCCCATGAGGATCTTGTCATATTAGTTTGCGCACAGCATCAATGGTTGCCGGAACAACATAGTGATTTTGAACCATCTCCACGAAATTCGTCTTGGGAGTGAACTACATCCTCGCTTGTGTTTACCATACCCAACGATAAACACTGGAACTTGTTGAAGCTTCATCGTCAAAAGTTGAATTAAGTTCATCCCTGCTCGGTTGCTGAGGTAATCCCCGTTAAAAGTTGTAATAAATGAACGCACGAAAATGTTTAAGATCTTTCAAGTTTGTGTAAATAGCGCTCATAGGTCGAAACGTTCTGAGTACGTATAAGCTCAAAAATGCCAAACCTTGCGATAGAGCTGTCAGTTGCCAGATTGCAATACCAGGGCTGCCTGACTCCGACATATAAAAAGGCAGCCCTCGTATAACGTAGCCAAATCAGTCGAGAAAATAGTTTTTCGCATGTAGTGCGATTTAGTTGATTTGTGTTCAACTTATTCGGCTTCGAAAGATCCAATTGCACGATCCCGTTTGCGTTGCCAAACTTTCTCACAAAAATTCCAAGTTTTATTTCTAAACCACCCACTGTGCATTATTTAAAATTAATTAGGGTAAAATATTTGAAAAAAACACAAACTTTTGCATTGCAGCGAGTTTTGTTGCAAGAACAAGAAGCAAAAAGGCCAAAAGTAATGTAGAAGATGTCATAAAAATGCCATTCTAAGCAGTTGAGTGTTGTATAATGTGATGTTGTTTGCCCAGTGTTGCCATTGTTACCATTGAGGCAGGTTGCTCCTTGTTGCAATGGCATGCAAAGTGTAGGAGAATGTAAACAGAGAGAGAGAGAGAGAGCTTGAAGAACCCGGCGCAAGGACAACACGGCAGAAGAAAAACTCATTTTGGTGTTGTCGAAAAGATAAATGTGAAGCGCTTAAAAAAGCAATTACCGCATAAATTGCGCTCCAAACTACAAACAGACGTAAGCAGTCGCAGTCGTAGTCGTAGCCGGATGTGAAGGCATAAAACTTGCTACAAAAGACAGATAGGCACTTCAGGGTAGTCAAAGTGCCCCCGCCTTTGTCAACGTAATGCCATAAAAAATTTCACAAACAAATGCTCGCAACACGCGAAAACATGCAAAGTGCAGTGCCTCACTACCTCACACCCCCTTACACATTTGCCTAATTGAAAAATCAATAGACGGAACTCGCTCTTTACTCCCGACACTGGGCCTCTAAATTCCCGTAAATCAAGTTAAAAATCGCAGCAATCAAAACACCTGAAGCGCAATAAAAACTCATTAAAATCGTGCGCACGCCAGGTGGCAACCATGGCGGGCGGCTACAATGGCAACGGCCGCCATGTTGCTTGTTCTCCGGGGGCTGCACTACCCCCACCCCACGGGGCATTTATTGATGCCGCATTGGTGGCCGCCACAGCAGCCAGTTGGTAAATTGGATTTGTAGAAATTACGGGGCGACACATCGATTTCTCATTAGGAATCAAGTCAAACAGCCAGTGCATGGACTGCTTCTGGTCCTGCGATGACGTTGACGCTGCTTAAATGTTTGATGGCATGCCGAGGCGAGAAATCACTTGTATGAAATTTAATTGACTTGGTGACGCCTGCTGCCTGAATTACAGAATTACAGAATTACGGAATTACTTGTGAATGCAAAGGAAACGCGCTCGCAACACGAACCGGAAGCGGCGACAACTCTGTCAGCGCAGCATGCTGGCTGCTCAAATGCCTGGCAACACTGCCGACGCTGCCGACACTGCCGACACTCTGACGTAATGATGAACACTTTTTCACTTTGGGCATTTAGCAGGTGGCTTCGGGCCGTACAGGACTTACAATTTGTTGCTGCTTCAAGCAGGAAATTTCTTCAACTTCCTGATTTAAATAATAACAAGTTGAATTTAGTAGAAAAATGGAATGGTTTATGCGGAAGATTTTGAGATAAGCTCTGGAGAACGAGTTTTTGAGCTGAGTGCTTGAGATGAACAAGATTTTCAAATACTTCTGAGCTTGTTTGTTGGTTGAATTCTTCTGCACTCGGTTTGAGGTATAAAAAGTTAAGGATGACTATTGTACTATAGTGAATGCAACTATTATAGATCTAAAATCTTTTCAGGATTATTTAAACTTCCTGATTTAGCTTAATTTAGTAGAAAAACGAGATGGTTTATGCGGAAGATTTTGAGATAAGTTCTGGAGAATGAGTTTTTGAGCTGAGTGCTTGAGATGAGCAAGATTTTCAAATACTTCTGAGCTTGATTGTTGATTGAATTCTTCTGCACTCGGTTTGAGGTATAAAAAGTTAAGGATGACTATTGTACTATAGTGAATGCAACTATTATAGATCTAAAATCTTTTCAGGATTATTTAAACTTCCTGATTTAGCTTAATTTAGTGGAAAAACGAGATGGTTTATGCGGAAGATTTTGAAATAAGTTCAAGAGATAAGATATTCAGATGAGTAGTTGAGAGTTTTTGAGATGAGTTCTTGATATGCGTTTTTCAAAGGAGTTCTTAAAAATGAGGACTTTTAAAATTGAATGCAGCACAAGATTTTCAAATATTGTGCAGAAATTTGCAGCTTGATTGGGTTGAAATCTTCTGCATTCGGTTTGAGGTATAAAAAGCTGAGGATGACTTTGTACTACAGTAAAAGCAACTATTTTAGATCTGAAATTTGTTCAGGATTATTTCAGCTTTCTGATTTAAATAATACCAAGTTGAATTTATTAGAAAATTGGGATGGTTTATACGGAGCCTTTGAGGTAAGTTCTCGAGATGAGTTTTTAAGATGACTTCTTCAAAGAAGTTCTTAAGACTGAGGAATTTTAGAAGTGATGTTTGTTCGATTATTTCAAACCGAAATCATCTGTATAAAAAAAACTAGAATGACTTTGTACTATAGTAAAAGCAACTATTATAGAGCTGATGATACCTTTTCAGGATTATTTTAACATTCTGATTTCAAAAATAACAAGTTTGATTTAGTAAAAGAGTGATTTTGTTTCTGCGGCAAATTGTGAGTTGAGATAAGTTCTTGAGAATGAGGAGTTGCGGAATTTTGCGATAACAAGATTTTCAATCATTTGAAAGTTTGATTCTTCTGAAATCTTCTGCATGCGTCTTAAAGTATTAAAAGTTAAGGATAACATCATCGTATGGTAGTAAAGCTTCTATTCAAAATCAAAAATTGTTTCGGTTTGGGTTGAAACAAAGCTACCAATGTCCACATCTTTGTACGATGTATGTTTGAACGAGGGTGGGTCTACGCGCTGCAGCACTGCGATCCCCATGGGTCTAATGTGTGCTGTCTTTCTACTATAGTAAAGGCATCTATAATTGATCTAAAATTTCAGGATTCTGCGCTAACTTACTTAAAACTATTGCGATATTTACTATTTGAAATATTTTAAATAATTATGTGGAGAATATTACTAACTTCGAATAGGGGTTTTGGTATGCTTTTATGTTTAGTTCTTTGTATAAGTTCTTTAAACTCGATTTATGTTTGGAACCAAGTTTGCTACAAGACTTAGAAAGTGGTTTTGTAAAAGCAGCCAAAGAATAATTTACTTTTTAAGTATTTCAGTTTCAAGATTTAAATTTTTCTTGGATTCAAAATGTAGTACTTGTTTCGGGAACCATCAACATTTTCAGCTATATAATCATTTTTTGTTAATTATTTGTCACAAGATTTAAAAATTGTTTTTGTAAAACTAAGTCACAAGCTGTTTTTGTGTAAAACTATGGTACTTGTTGCGGGAAAACATAAGCATTTTCTGCCAAAAAATATACACTTTTTTATCAATATTTTGGTAACGTTGAGCTCGTTTGTTTAATATTAAATTATTTATTATTAAAATATTAATTATTTAATTTTTAAATTTCATTTAAGATTGTCAAGTTAAACAATTTCGAAAACGACTTGAAGGCTTTAATTTCGTAGTCATTTAATAATTATCGATTGTCAATCAATTTGCCAAAAACCATAAGGATGTATCGCACACACTCGAGTTCCTTTGGTAATTTTCATACTTGATGACACTTGATTTTACTTAAAATTAATTTTAATTAATTGCAACTTGAACTAAGGCAAAGTTCTAAAAAGGGACTATCGCTTTGTATGCGAAAATTACCGGAAAGTGAAAATAAATAGATGTTTTTCGAAAATTATGAAATACTTCAAAATTGCGAACGCATATACCAAAAGTATCTATGTGTGTGTTGACAAACTCGCAGCCGTGTGTCTGTGTGTTCCACTTGTAAGACCAACTGACGGCCTATGACGGCAGCAGAGTTGGCCAAAAACGCGACGTCATTCAACGACGACGCCAACGACGCCATCTTGATTGGTAACATTGGCGAACATGATTGCCGTCATCAGCGCACTTTGGGTGGCAACAGTGTCGTCTTCCAACGAACCTTAGCCGCCCCGAAACGACAGAGAAAGCACCCAACAGGGTGTAGGTGGGCACACTCTTACCCAATCCGGGCCAAAACACTTAGGCACACTTGTTGTTAACGTGATCAGCAAAGTGTCACCGGACGGTTTTTGGTCAACTGAAAACACGCGGACGGCATTTGTTTTGCGGCTTAGTTGAGTGTCAATATTTCTGGCTGGAAAATTAAATGTTTGCATTATGATGTGCTCAAAATACAAACATGACAGGAAGTTCTAGAAATGGAAAAGGGGTGCGGCAGCCAGCCGGGGACCTGAGTGAAATGTTGTGTCTGGAACGAATGTCGTCTGTTTGTTTGTTTGTCCGGGCGCAAAACCCGTTTGGCAAATAACAAATATAAAATGAAATTCTGGCATTGTAGCCGCTGTCAGGCAGTAGTTGTTGTTGGAGCTTACGCAATATTTTAGGAATTAGAATCCTGACTGATGCATAACCGAAAATCAGGCAACTACAATATATGGGCAATGTTGTTGTTGCCAAAGGATATGTAGCAGGCGGAAGGCAGTGGCGTAGCGAAGCGAGTTGTTGGGTGAGAGGGAACTTATTGTTTTTTTTTGAAAAAAAAAAATGATTATGAAAGGCGAAGTGTTTGTTCGGCAGTAGAGTTTTATTTGGAAATCTGTTGTAGGTTGACAGATGTTCAGCAGGGTTTGGGAAAACATGCAGATAAGATCGAATAAAGAAAGTTTTTGAGATACTAAAAAGTATGAAAAAAGCTGGGCAGCTTCTTAGGATTAACAGATCTTTGGTTAACAGATGGTTGGTTAAGCTCAAAGCGCTGGTGTGAAAAAGTGCAAATAGGAAAATTATTAGAAAGTTTTAAATTAAAGATTACTTAGAAGATATTTTGGAACATAAAAAAAATGTCATCTAGAAATTTCTAAAACAAAAAATAAAATTCAAGATGCTTCAGAAAACTTGCAAAGAAAATTAGCTTAAAAATTAATGAAGAAAGGGTAAGTGAAATATTAAAGAAATTGAATTAAATACAATTAATCATCCATAATTTTGAAAATGGTTAGGTTGACCATCATGACGATCAATTTATTGAAATAATTACAGAATTAGAACTTGTTGCGAAATCATTTAATTTTTTTTCTCAATTTTCTTGGAAAAATTGCTAAATAGTCAAGAAGTTAGATTACACATAAGTTTTTAATTTATGATTTTTTTTTAAATTTTCACTCTTCAAATATTTTACATTGTTCGAGCAAATATTTTGTTGAAATTATTAGTAAATGGAAAAGACTCTTTATTGTTTATCAATAAGAACTTATAGTTCAAATTTTAAATATACTGGAAAACTATAAGAGAAATGCGTGCAAAAATGTAAAATCCAAAAAAACGAAAGTTGATGTTGGGATGGAAAAAAGCAGAGTATTTCGATATATTGGGGATATGAAGTAAAAGTGTCAATATTGTGAGTCTCTTACTTTCTAGAATGAAATGTTGCATTCAAAACATTTCTGTTGTCATCAAGGAAAAATTGAACTACCGCCTCAAGATAAATATTCAGAGGCATTGAAATAAACTTTTGAGTAATTATTCGAGTTTATAACAATGGACTTACTTTTGCCTCTTTCAATACACAAAATGTAGATTTGAAAGGTTCAGCTCTATGGTGGTTGTAGAGTGAAGCGCGTCGGGGGCAAATCCCCCTAGTATATGAGAAAAACAGGGATTTTTTATACAAAAATTTATAAATAATGAAATTTATATGACAGATATTTATGGGTGAACGAACAAAACCAGCAAAATGCAGAATTTTGTATCAAATTTTCTTCAGCGGGGAAGCACATTTTGAGATCGGTAAAGATCGAAAAATTCCATATATGAGGCACAGCAAATCCATACGTGATTGTTGCAAGGCCATTGTAGTCATTTGCCAGTTTTTTTTTTTGAAAATGAGGTTGGCCAGACGGTGACTGTGTATGGTGAACGCTATTGAAGCCTATACCGGCTTTTTAGGGCTGAAATTGAAGACATGGATATGGTTGATTTGTTCGGCGCCACACAGCACGACAGAATATGTCCAAACTGCGAACGAAATTTGAAGGACATTTGGAGTTTTGTTGATATCAATTGGCCATCGGGATCATATGATTGTAACACTTTGGGTCTACGCTAAAGATCGAATCTGTGCTGACAATCCACAAACTTTTGAACTTTTGAAAGACAATATTCGTAAAGTTATGGCCGAGATACTGCACCAGAACAACCGCAAAGTCATTGAAAATTATCGGTTTCGTATTGAGATGTGAGAGGAAGCCCCAGTTGATGATTTTAATGATGTTGTATTTCCACTAACTTTATTTTGAAATAAGAGTTTAAACGTATTTTATATCAATTTTCTTTTACTACGCAAAACCCAATATATTGAGAAATCAAAGCTATCAACGTAAGCCCAACAATTCCATAGTTAAAAATTTGCCACAACTGCCCAAGAAGTACGCCAGCAAACGCATACAAGTTCCAGACACAACCTTGCCAAATATACGCCACTGCTGAGAATAAGGGGTGTACGACGTACGGGTGGCGTATTTTGTCGGTTTCTAACATGAAGCAACACTTTGCATTGCTCAACAGCAATTTCCGCATTCGAAACTATTGACACACAAAAATACAAAACCAATGCTACATTCAACACAACAAACGACAGAAAGTACAAAAAAAATATAAAGAAATAGCCGAGTGCAGGACGAAGGACGACGATCTCACTGCTGCCGAGTGCGATAACCGAATTGCCAACGCACTCGCATTGGTATAAGTAGTAGCCGCCGTTGTAGCAACGAGCAGAGTCGCGCCACAGACGTCAAAGCAGCAGCTGCCAACTGGGCGTATACGCGTTAAGCGCTGCAAACATACAACAATATTACGCATACGCCGCGTAAGCCCAACTTGAAGCAAAACGAAAGAGTTCTTTCGAGGCGTAGCGCGCGCGAGTACTTGATGTGCCGCTTAAGTTGTGCCACAGGCCGCCGCTGGTAATTGGCGCAAAAGTTTTCTTGTGTGGCAATGTTTGCAATAATAAAAGCAGAAATATAATAAAATAAAAGTAAAATCATATAAAGGAGGCATAATTTAAGTGCCGCTGGCGCAAAAATCCGACAGACGGCAGCAAAGAAACAAATAAAAGTGCGTGCCGCCAAGAGATTTGTGTCACGGCAGCAACGGCAGCAGCG
Organism: Chymomyza procnemis; assembly: GCA_035046065.1. Classification (NCBI taxonomy): domain Eukaryota; kingdom Metazoa; phylum Arthropoda; class Insecta; order Diptera; family Drosophilidae; genus Chymomyza; species Chymomyza procnemis. Next base: position 7,264,943 of record JAWNOJ010000026.1, read on the forward strand.
GGAGGCGCCGCAACTCAAGCAACAGCAACAGCAGCCGCAGCAGCAGCCATGTGGCGACTGGGTAACACGGTGCGTATGCGTATTAAATTGCGTATGAATGAAAGTCGCAAACACACAACCGTTTGACTGCATATGAATGAATGAAGCGTATGGACGGCAGCAGGACGACCAAAGCATAGAACAGCAACAGGAATCGCATTAGAAATGGGGCACAGGAAGGGACAACATAGAGTCTCTGAGACGACAGCGGCAGGAGGTCTCTGATTTATGCCGCGAGTTTTGTTTGACAGTTGCCTGCTGCCGCCATTGTTGCTTTAATTATATGGCCGACTGTGTGTGTGTGTGTGTTTGTGTGTGTGGGGGGGTGTGTGTGATATATGTGTGTGTCTGTGTGACATGTGTGTGTGGGGATTGTTGTTATTTGTTTCATGTGTGTGCGATTGTATTGGTGCGCCTTAGTTTATGTGCGAAGAGAATATTATGAAAGCGCACAAAATGCAAATAAAAGCTGAAGAAACAAAAAAAAAATGGTGAATCAATGTGTTGCCTTGGGGCCATTCTTGCAGAAGACGTGAGACATGAATTTAGGCAAAAATATGTAAAATTCTGTAAATCGCATTTAACTGTTTAAAATTGTACAGTTTGATTGCAAAATTGTTGCTTCTAAATCGCATTTATCTGTTGCAAATTTTGCAGTTTGGTTGCAAAATCGTTGCTCGTAAGTCGGCATTTTTTTTTAAGTCTAGAAGGCCTTCGAAGTTAATAATTTTTTATTAAAATTCTGTGCTTTATAGACAACTATGGCAACTAAAAAATGTCTCAATATAAACAATATTTTGTAACAAAATTAGCAGCTTTACATACATATTACTTCTTTACTCTTAATTCTAAAATCTACGCGCAACAAATTTTCTTATTATTTAATGAAAAATTATTTTGAAGCAATTTAATTTTTTTTTGTTAAAATTAAGAAATATTATATAATAATGCGGAAAATAATATACAAAATTAGTTCGTATTCGAAGCTTAATGGGTGAATTTTTTTTAGTTTTTCATTTATTTCTAAATACAGTTTTTGATATATAAATTTCAATTTTTTTATTGCTTTAATTTTTTGTATCAATTTATTTATTAAAAAAAAATATGTTTTGATTTTATTTTAAAAAAATTATAATGTAGAGTATAATTTATTTTTTTAGTTTATTTTGTTGTCACACAAAATATATGTTCTTAGTTCCGAATTTTTTGACTCAAAAAAGGAAACATTTGATTTTATTTAAGACAATATTTTACAGTTTTTATATATTTTTACTAGTTTATTGCAACAATTTTTGTATTTTAATATGAATGCATAAAATTATTTTCATATTTTTTAAAATTTTATTTAAAAATTTGCTTGCATATAAGGCAAATTTTAAGAACGTTTTTCGTATGCACGTGCAAATTCTTTTAAAATCAATGTTGTTCACTTATTTTAAATGATTTTACTTAATTTTTTAATGCAAATTATTATATTTAGTCAAAGGCTGCAGTAACAAATTCTCATAAGTTAATACAAAAATGTTTTTAAAACACTTTATGTACCTTTAAAATAAAGTCAACCATACAGATTAGTTTTATATAATATTTTGTCTGATTCTAATTTAATATTTTTTAATTTTAATATTGCTTAATGCATAAGGTCAACTGCATTTAATTGTACCCCTAATTTTATAAGAAATAAATGAATAAGAGTTTGTTCTGTCAATCTGCACACACTTCGTATACTTAATTTGCCAAGTATACAATAGGTCATGAAATTAATCAATTTTCTGATTAGAAATGTTTGCAAATATATTAAAGATCGTAATCGTTCAAAAATAAATGACAGAATATCTTATAAACATAAACTGCCATTCGCAGCCATAATCGCTTTTGTCTTAAGTCGAAATTTAGATATATCAACAATTTTCCTTAGTTTTATGGCTCAAAATGTCGTATGGCCTGATGTTGTACAACCATGCGTATGCGTAATTTTGTATTTATTTATTTTTGTTTTTTGTGCTTTTTTTAAAGAAGTCTCAACTTAAACACAAAAATTTATTTTTTTTAAAGTTTGAATGTTTCAATTTTGTTTTAAATGTTTAACTGTAGTTGAGTCATATTGTGAATTAAAATTCTTTTTATAATTTTTAAGTAAATAATTTGTATGCCAATTATTTTAATTTCAAAGTGTTAAGCTTTTTAAACATTAAAAGAATTAGGAGCACTAAAAAACCTTCATATTTTGAAGTCTTCATAGCTTTTTTGAATTTCTGCAAATATAACCCATGTGTCTTGGTGTCTGTCCTGTACAAGTCCTTTTATTTCCGCGCGTATGTGTGTGCCTGTTTTTCTCTAAAAATAGGAGGCGAAATAATGTCGAGCAACATCAACGTCACATTTTCACCGTCTACGCCGCAGGATATTTAACACTTCATTGACTTTTGTTGCCGCCGCCTGCTGCTAGGGGGAGGTGCCTACCGCTTTTGCAATGCTCCCTCCCCCTATGTCTGCATGCTTCTACCCACTGAAACCAACTTTGGATTTCATTTTCAAACTCAAGTTTCATTTGCATTTGTTGCTAAAGTAAAATTAATGGCACGCCTTATATGGCATGTTTGACAAGTTCTCCAGCAAATCCACTACAATCTTCTCGAGCGTATCATTCACACTCAAAAAAAACCGAAACTTTTTAAACGAATTACAGCAAGTTTTTTGTAAAAAAAACTAATTCAAGTAATTCGCGGGATTTAAAAGCTGTCTTTCTGGCTGCCAGCAATTATTATTGATTTATGTAGAAAAACTGTCTTAAGTTCCAAAAAAAGCTATTTGAGTTTTTGTTAAATTTAGACAAAGAAAACACTTCAAGTGCATTTCCATTTGCAAAAAATATTTTATCCTGTTGCAAGGACGCATTAGCTGCCGGCAACACTTACACGTTGTGTAAATTGCATTAATATTATTTTTTAATTTAACAGCAACAAATATGGCATTTCCATTGTGTATTTTTTTTTGTGCGAAAAAGCCATTTGCATAAATTACCATAAGTTACCATTTTTATGTTAATTTTTTTTACAATAAATCGAAAATCAGGCTTTGTTGGCTTAGCTTATTGGCAACTTTTGGCTAGAAATTTTTCATTTGAAAGCTTTCAATAAAAATGAAATAAAATAAGCAAAAATGAGGAATTTATATTAGTAATTATTATTTTGTTTTAAGATGTTTGGATAACTTTTTTCATATTGCTAAATAATAAGTAAGTAATAATAATTAATTAATCTATGAAAGCAGGGCTCAACTCTCGGTTAATAGAAAAATTTCTTGATAAATGTTAAAACTGCAAAATCGTTCTAACAAATCTTAAGTCAAAAAAAAACTACAAGCAAGGATTAAATTAAAAAATATTGCTAAATTATTGCGATATCTCAAAAAAAAGAAAAAAAAAGAGTAGATTTAGATTCTGCACGAAGCTATATAGCCTTCTTAGTTTTGTAAATGAATAAGATTTTGTTTTGTGTATATTTCGATGATCATTTATTTGGCTTCAAGGAGATATGTTGAGGTAGCTTTTTGAGTTAGATTTCGCATAGATGGTCGCCTTTGGCCTTGAACATAAAATGTGCTCTTTTTTCGGCGTTTTCTATTATTTTGGCCAATAAATCCGTCGATAGGGCTGCAATTTCACGTCGTATGTTGTCTTTCTTTAGAGCTTTGGTATTTATTTAATTTGAAATATCCTCCACAAAAAAAGTCTAGTGGCGTAAATTCGTGCAATCTCGCCGGACAGTCAAAGTCACCATTTCTCGATATGACTCGTTTTGGAAACGGAACAATGATCGCCATAAATCTATTGTTTGGCGCGTTGTAGCGCATGTTGCGACTTCTTGTTGGAACCAGAAGCCATTCAAACCATTTTCACGAACAATCGAGCAGCACAAAATCTGTAATCTCGATAAAGCACGCCATTGACGCTTATCGCTGCTACATCATCGTCTTCAAAGAAATGGAACCCATGATCATATCCGCACAGACAACTCTCCAAAGAGTCACTTTTAGATCATAGATAGTGACTGTACTTCAATTAATTAAGAGTTTTTAGTGGCATTGAACCGACAATTTTGATTATTTACGCTTCCATTTTGCGTGAAATGTGCTTCATCTGACATGATGATTGTTTTCTGAAAGTCGAGTTCTCGTACTCAGCCTTTTCGATGCTACATTCGGCTTAATTGACGCGAATAGTCAGCTGGATTAGTTTGTGTGCCCTTTGGATCTTGTATAAAGACATCTTCAAATCGACATGAGTTATGCGATGAAGAGTGGCCCGAAGGGTGTCTAACTTCTGAGAATGACGATTAGTCGATGGTGACGGCTGCTCCTCAACATTGCGTGGTACAGTCTCAATATTTTGGTCGGAACGTCTTGTTCGTTGTTCGTTACTAACATTACCAGAATTCACAAATAATAATAATAAAAATAATTTATTTTTTGCACGAGACGCAGGTGTAGTTTTCACAATTGCGAGGTTATTTCCAAAGCTGAACAATTTCAGCGCATTTTTTGGTGTGTACTGTTCAATGGTTTGAATTTTCTTGATATGACACTACCAACGCGGCATGATTTTAGTCGATCTCCTGTCAAAAGTTCTGAAGTTGCCCGTTGCTTCTACTTTTTTATTTAAATGTATTATTAATAACATTTATCTTTTAGTGAAAGACACTGCCGTTCGCATTCGGCTATAAATTTTAGATTCCTGTTCTCTTTGAATAACTATTGATAGAGATATCCCTATGCTGCGTCTTTGGACCGATGAACAAGGTGAATACATTTTTTCTCAATAAATAATATTTTGCCTCAAGCTTGCAGGAGGCGGCTTCCCTTATTTCATTAAGGTATAAAAAAAAGGAATAAATTAATTTATAATATTTAAAGAAATCATTTTTTCTGAGCTTATTTTTTTTAGTTTTTTTGTAGATTAACATTTTAGATTGAGCAGTGCGTTGTTCTTTAGTTTAAGATTATTAAGAAAAATAGAATAAAATTGATGTGTGTTGACAAATATTTCCCTCTTTGTCTTTTCTGAAACAAGTTTTAAGATATACTAAGAGAAAAGATTTTTTATTTTTCAATTAAATTTTAGATACAATTAACATATTAATTAAATTTAAATATTCAATTATATTAAAGTAAAATATTCAGATGAAAAACTCAAGCAGTAGGCATTCAAGCCAAACCGACAATTCCATTTCCGAGATTCTTCCGAATTATTTTCATTGAACTTAAATTTATCAAATTGAGTTTCTCTCCAACAAGTTCTTTAAGTTTTAAAAGTAAATTTTCACTTGCCTTTTGCTTGTGGTAAATAACTTCAAGGCTCTCACTACTATGTTTGCCATCTTCATTTTCCAACTATCCATGCAACTTTTTCTCCCAGTGTATTGTATTTCTAAAGCTGCCTCTAATAACCCTGATCGCATGCGTAAAACTTTGTTCATATGCAATTTCTGGCCGCAGCAGCAAAAAATTTGTGGTTTACTTCGTCATTTTTTTCCCATTTTTTTTGGGGACCCTTTTTCCAGCTCATATGTGAGGCTTAGCCAGAAATGATGTTGATGTTGTTGTTGTGGTTTACTGGCCAAGCTTTGACGTCTAATTTATGAATGTTTTCATCATTTTCATGGCCGTCATGCTGCCTGCCAACCAGCCGAAATGTGGCTTTCTTTGTTGCCACACTCGGTGGCAAGTTTTCTTTTTGGAAACGTTGCCGCATTTCTTTTTTTTTGTTTTCATTTTTTTGTGTTTTTTGTTTTGTTTTCTCTCTTTGTCATTGTGACAGGCACAAAGCCTCGGCTGAAATTTTCTAAATGCAGCGGGATATGGTAATATATGTGCCGAGTGTCCCAAACTTGGACACTTGCAAATTGTTCACGCGGCTTTTGCGCCTAATTTCTAATGGCAGCTATTTTGCAGGACGTCACACACACACGCGTACAGCTCCTTAAATACGCACATCCTCTCTCCACACACACACACACACACACACACACACAGAGTCCCATTTAAGCAACATTTTTCTGTCTGTTTTCTATTGCATTTTTAACGCTTCAGTTAAAAGTTTGCCCGCCATTTTGTTTAAGTCGACAGCAAGCTTCTACCTTTTTAGCCCGCCCCTTTCGCCACGGCCGCACAACAACACTCTTGCAACGAGTTTCATACTCAACATTCCTTGCTTGTAATTTTTTCACTCAAACTTTTTTAATGAGTTTCATAATCTTTGCCGCCGCCCCGGTATGACCCCAACCATTGAAGCTTCTAATGATGTACGGACGTTTCCTGCTTCTCCACGCGCTTGTTTGTCGGAATGTGAAATCTCTTGCTGAAATTCTAAAGTTCTGAAAATACTTGAAATTGTTGCAACCGCCACATGAGCGCCAGCAAACTGAAGTCAAGTTGCGTATTGAGACCCTTGGTAGTTGTAAGGATGTCTATATATATGTCTCTCTTTATATATATACGCACATATCTTGGTAACTCTTGTTGGGATTTATAGTTACAGAAGAGCCTAGGTAATGTGAAGTTAAGTCTTTTGTTTTGGAGTGCTTGTTGAAATTAATTAGAAATTGTAAGAACTGCGAAACGAAATTAAATCTGGCGACATTTTTTAGGCAGTAGATCACAATTTGAGCATTTTTTTGCATTGCAAAGCTATTTTTAAATTTAATTTGAAAGAAACAAAACGGAAAAAAGGGAATATGTGAACAGGACATATATATAAAATTTGCCAAAAATAAACATAATTAGAAAGTTTTAGTACATGTTTCACCTCCTCTTGCCGATAATCGTTTTTAAAATTTGACGTTGCGTAATAATGGAACCAAGCGCCATAGCATCAAAACAATTTGGAGCAGCTGACTCTATTTTACCAATAAACACTTACATCAACTTTCATGGGATATGATTTCGTTTTTTTTTTAATATGTAAGTCGAATTTCAATAAATTTGTTTGAAATTTATTCACATTTTTTCTTATATGAAATAGGCACAGGTACAGGAAGAATCAGATATTAATACAACTCTTTAATAAATTAAATACATTTTCTTAAAAAGGAAAAGAAGCAAAAAAGAAAGAAGAAGAAAGAAAGCATAACGTTTTGTTTTTAATTAATAAAAGTATATATTATGATACAATTACTTATTGAGGGGTTGTCGAAGGTTCCATTGAAGCAAAGTAAAGAAATATGTATATACAACAATAATTTGATTAAAAAAATCAATCCATTTATAAATAAAAATAATAATAAATAATAACTTATTGAGATCCCAAATCAAAAAACTTTAAATCGCTTAGATTTAAAGATCTTAAATTTCCTAGAGGGCACTTGCTTATCTTGTAACTGTCTAACCAAATATGAGAAAAAGGGTCGGCTATAGCTAACAGTCTATCTTTCTCCTTTTAACCAGTTAAGCTTACGCACCGATACTGTTGCATAGTTAGCGGGACAAGCTTAAAGCCATTAAGGCAGTTGCGCTTTAACTAAGCAGTTCAAGCAGTTAAACTATTGCCCTATTGGCAAAATAGGAACACTTTAATAAGTCAAAAAATATTGCTTTATCTCAGCTTCTCCAACCATAAAGAGGCTGCTTCAAAAATAATAATAATGCAGCTGGGCTTATCGAATTTTTAAAACACGAAAAACAATATGCATTTGAAACAATATGCTTTCAATAAATCTCAATTTACTGCTCTTGCAACCAATTCACTTTGGCTACACTTCACTGTAGTTTTTGGGACGACGTGCCAGTAAATTGAATTTCGTATTAAATGTTCGAAAATTGGTTTAGGTTAAAGTGTGTGCAGTGCGTCTGATAAGCGTTTAATTGAAAGCTTTCAAAGGCTTTGACTGCTGCCAGCTGCTGCCACATCTGCTGTCCAAACTGAGTTTCAGTCGCAGTTAGCAGTAGTTTTTCAATTGAATTTCAATGCACAAATACCATTTGAAGTATTACGTATGAGTGCATAGCTATATGGTACTGTCCAGCTGGTGCGGGGTGCGTGGATGTCTGTGCGGACTTAGGGTTACGCTCCAATTGCAGTTTTTCGCTCGTTTGGCGCTGCGGTTGGCAATACTTTATGCCATTTGCAGTGTGTTGACTGCCAGCCACAGGCGGCACTCATCAGATGACGTGCCGCACAGCCCACTCATACGTTATCATATATATCTCTAATAGCAACCAAGAACCGCCAACCAGCACTCACCATGAACCACTGACCTCACTGACCCCACTGTACCTACCCCATTGACCCCATGACCGTCAGCTGATAGTCGTGTGCAGGCGTGCGTGTTCCCCATTTTCTTCTTCTTCCATCTCAAATGCTCTTAAACAAATTCCACACACAAGCGTTGACTTTTCTAAAGGCAGTCAGCCATATGTGTGTATGGGTAGTGTATGAATGTGTTGACGTGGGTTGGTTTGAAAGTTTGGGAAAAACGTAGTATGGTAGTAGGGTATGGGTTTAGAGTATGCGAGTCTTTTATTCTTACAATTGACTTTTTGGTATTTTACCACCTTAGCAGCTGTGGCATGTAACATTGCTTTCTTAAAACCACGGTGGTTCAATATGAATTGAATCAGGTTCAGAGCTGACATTCTTTGATAACAATTTTGAATGCATACTGTCGGGCGGACAATCCCTCCTAGGTTTGTTGTATATCTAGCATCCTTACTGTTTTATGGATTACAGCATCCGGTTGAGAAACGCAACTTCACATTGAGCCCACATGACTCTATCCGCGATTTAGGTTTGAACCAACAGCCACCAGTATACTCCCACTAGGTCGCCAAACCCAATGAACATGCTTGGACCATGCTCAAAGAGTGGTTCCTAGGACATTAAAGATACCGCCATTCGAATTCGCGAATTCGGCTATGAATTGTATGTTAGGTGCCCTGTTTTCTTTCAACAGCTATAAGTAGAGAATTTCTCATAATCCGTATTTGGAGCGATTTCAGCATAGTCAAGGGAAATAAATTTAATAATCAATCAAAATTTTCCAAATCGGTGCAATAAATTTCGGTTCTAGTTTTTTAAGATTAAAGATATTTTCTCTGCAAGAGTTCAGAAATGAAGCAGATGATATCTAATGTTTTCTAGATATTGCTCATTGGATGCATCATTTTATGATATTTTTAATCCATCAATGTGATAGGTCTTGTTAAGGGACTGTTCCAGTTTCAGCTTATATATATTCCTAGAAGTCAAGATTCACGAATCACGGAACATTTAATGATATTTTTAGTCCCTCACTATGATATTATAGGACTTTTTAAGGGACTGTTGAATAGTAGCATGCTGAAGTAAAAAGGAGAAGATTCATTTTGAAGAAATGAAGAAGACTACAATAAGAAGATACCAGAATGAGTGATTTGCTTCAAAAGCTTTTTTTTTTGGTTAATGCTTCTTAAAATTCCTCTGCTTGTTGTGTGTTGAGTCTCTGTGAATAGCCTTGTTGATATACGAATACTTTGTTCTTTGAAGTGCAGATAACTGTATTAAGATTTCTGGGACCTGTGTGTGTCTTCTTACTCAGGTTAGTCTGCCTTTTCGTGCTTTTAGGAGTCTCTGTGAATGACCTTGTTGATATACGAATACTTTGTTGAACTCCAAATAATTTTATTGAATTTTCTTGGACCTGTGAAATTCTTCTTACTTAGGTTAAGATGGCCCGTTTTGCTTTTAGACTCCGCGAATGACTTTGCTGATATTCGAATACTTTGTTCTTTTGCGCTCCGAGAATTTACATTGAAATTTGTAGCACCTGTGTGAGTCCTCCTGCTAAGGTTAGTCTGCCTTTTGTGCTGAACTTATTGATATTCGAATTTGTTCTATTGGTATTCCATCCCACACTCTGTACAAAGATTGTATTTCTATTTCAAATTGTGTTCCAGAATCGAAAATGCTGAGTTAGTTTCGAAGCAAATCTTTTCATTTTTCCAAACATTGTTTTTCTGCAACATGTCTTGTGTTGCATCTCTTTATCAAAATCACTCACAAACTTTCATGCCAACCCTCTTAGGTTAAGTGTATTTAAGTGTTTTTAAGCGTTTTTAAGCATGTTTTGTGCCCTTTATTCTATTGCTCTTGCTATTGCTGTCCGTTTAACCTGAGGCCCCACTAAACAAGTCAACACCCAGCTCACTCCCCTCCCTATATATACTATACATATATCGCTCCGCTGCAAATAAGTTTAATTTCATAGACCGCGTTTTCATTGACAAATAAAAAAAAAATGTGCACACAAAACGACTTGAAATGTTTTTACCCACTAATTGAGTGGGAAGCTGTGAAAAACTGTCAAACAATTTGAATAAGTACCGAATGTTCTATGGAAAATTTTTCAAGAGCTTTTATACACGCTCGCTGCGTTATTTATTCATTTATTGCATATAATAATATACGTTTTTTTTATTATATGTTTTTCATTTAATTTTCTGCATTTCACCAACAAACAAAATCCATTTACTTTGATTTATGTGCACTCGCTGTATTTGCATTTCCATAACTATTTGCTTCACCTAACCGCTTCGCAGCCATTCCTTTGGCAAGTCTCGTGGGCATGTCAGTTTATTTTTTTTCTATAGAATGGAAAACATATTGGGAAACATGCACAGGAAAAATGCGCTAACAAATTGCAATAACAACTCTGCCACAAATGTTACCAGCGCTGCCGGCGCTGCCCGCACTCCCTTAGCTCAACGTTTTGCAACATAAAACGCAATTATGCAACATGTGTGCGGCGCTCTGATTCCTCCTCACTTGATGTAGTACTACTAGTTGTATCTACTAAGTTCTCGTTCTCTCTATTTTTTTGCTCGAGATACTCTTGCATGTGGGGTACATTTCCCGGCTCATTATGAGCGGAATAGCAATGAATGAGGAAATAAAAAAAAAATAGTTTGGCTTACGGAGTTCTAATTTAAGGGGAAAAAGTAACAAAGTAAAAGTTTGTTGGAAAGAGTACGATTTTTTTCTGTTTTGTTGTGTTTTTAGGGTATCTAAGTCAAAGTGGAAACTTAAGGGAACTTAAGTGTAAGGATATAAGTTTACTGTATCTTTAGTTGAACAAGTTTTATGACAAAAGTATCAAGAACAATTTGTTTTTTTAGGAAAGTAACTATGTTGTTGGTGAATTGAGTGCTTTGATTTAAAAATAAACTAATAAACTTGAATATACTTTAGGGAGAGTTTACTTAAAGTTTAAATTGATAGCCGCAAAGGGTAATAATTTGATTAGGTTATTTAAAAAAAAAGAAGTATACATATTATGGTATTATGGTAGTGTTCGTATCGTTTAATAATACAAAATTCTGCTACCGGAAATGCCCAAATGGGAAAAGTGTGGAATGTGCTGAAAAGTAAACTGCCTTCGGTTTTGACTATGAAATACGCCACTTTTTTTTCATTTTGAACAAAGAAATCATTCTATGGTAATGGTGTTTAGCACAGCCGCCTTGTGATGGGGCAAACCGGGCCACGAACAAATTTATAAAATTAAGAAATCATAAAGACTGCAAATGTGATGAAGCCGATGGCAGCGAAGCAGTCCTTCGCTGGATAAATAACTTAGAATTGAAAATCCAAATTTAAAATTGATGGGTCAAACCTGGCCGTATACAAAATTGTAAGAAGTACAGATATAAACAGGCTGAATTCAAAGATGCAAGTAAAATTTGCCGTGCAGCACTGAATAAATAAAAAAAAAAATTAAAAATCCAAGCAAAAAATTGATGATGGGGCAACTCTGGCCGCAAACAAAATTATTCAGAATGCAAGCATGATTAGGCTGAACGCAAGTGATTATCTTGCATTGGATTATTAAGCAAAAATTTAAAATTCGAGTAACAAAATAATTCCCAAACAAAGTGCTTGCTGCCATATTTTTATAAGAGCTACGCCTCAGGTTTCTGAGCCATTTTAAAATTGCATGTACCCCGTTGTGTCCCTTTTTTTTTTAGTGATAACTCACTTTATATGCACTTTAGCAGTTTACTAATTAATGGCTGAATTATTTATTGAAAAAAAAAAAAATATATATAACTTTATTTAAAAAAAAATATATATTTTGATTATGTTGATACGATGAACCCTATTCAAGTAGAACTCACAATCTGAGGAAAGGCAATAGCGACTGATTGGTTCTTGAACAATTTTTTAGAAGAAAGACACGACGAAGCATGCATCCCTTTCATTTTTCAAGCAAAAAGTTCTTCAAAATACAAAGAGCCACGCGCAGCTTACAATTTGTTTTCAAAGGTTCACAGTAGGTATCTATCGTAAACCTTTAGGTTGTAAGCTGCTTGAGTCTGCCAGTTAGGGAATCCTTGTTGGTCACTCTCTAGTGAGCATCTAGAAATCGCCAACTTTCTGCGTTTTTTCACTCCAAGCAACGACGCAAACCCTATAACGTAGATCGCCAGAAAATTTCATTTTTTCGCCTATTGAGCCGGAATGTCATAAAGTGTTTTCAGCAAATATTCAAGGAATTAATTATAATTGAATGTCGTACATTTTTATAAACAATGTGAGGGATTTTGTATATCTTTCAATAGTACGAGTTGGGATAGAAGTCAAACGGCTGTGACTTTGTATTTCTTTCAGTAGTAGGAGTTGAAGGAAGAGTTCCACTACGGCTGTGGCCTTGCGATTTTAAGGATTTTAAAGAACTTGTTTAAATTAAAGGCGACGTATATTCTTAGCCATCACTTCACAGCCGCAATGGGCTTTCAAAATTGAATTTAGAGAAACTTTTGCAGTAATTTTAGACTTTAAACAGTTTAGGAAACATCTATAATTCAAGCATACAAATAGTACAGCTTAAATTTCAGTGTCTGCCGAATTTCAATGTTTAAGCCAATTGTTGCGGCTGCAGCTCAGCAGGCAGTTGCTTTCTATCAAATCAGCGAGCGAAATTTCTGAAACAATGGATGATAATATACTGGACGACAAGCTGAATGCAAACAAGGCCATGAATAGCGCTGGGAATTGAGTTGCGTGGGCATCTGGCTAGAAAACACTTGGCAAAGCAGACAAAGCAGTTAGGGAATCCTTGTTGGTCACTCTCTAGTGAGCATCTAGAAATCGCCAACTTTCTGCGTTTTTTCACTCCAAGCAACGACGCAAACCCTATAACGTAGATCGCCAGAAAATTTCATTTTTTCGCCTATTGAGCCGGAATGTCATAAAGTGTTTTCAGCAAATATTCAAGGAATTAATTATAATTGAATGTCGTACATTTTTATAAACAATGTGAGGGATTTTGTATATCTTTCAATAGTACGAGTTGGGATAGAAGTCAAACGGCTGTGACTTTGTATTTCTTTCAGTAGTAGGAGTTGAAGGAAGAGTTCCACTACGGCTGTGGCCTTGCGATTTTAAGGATTTTAAAGAACTTGTTTAAATTAAAGGCGACGTATATTCTTAGCCATCACTTCACAGCCGCAATGGGCTTTCAAAATTGAATTTAGAGAAACTTTTGCAGTAATTTTAGACTTTAAACAGTTTAGGAAACATCTATAATTCAAGCATACAAATAGTACAGCTTAAATTTCAGTGTCTGCCGAATTTCAATGTTTAAGCCAATTGTTGCGGCTGCAGCTCAGCAGGCAGTTGCTTTCTATCAAATCAGCGAGCGAAATTTCTGAAACAATGGATGATAATATACTGGACGACAAGCTGAATGCAAACAAGGCCATGAATAGCGCTGGGAATTGAGTTGCGTGGGCATCTGGCTAGAAAACACTTGGCAAAGCAGACAAAGCAGCATGAGTGCTAGCCAGCTCAAGCAAAACTCAGGGCCACAAATTTTGCAGCAGATTGTAAATTGCAGTACAACTAAGCCAATCGGCTGTTTAAAGAGCTCGCTTCTGGCTTGAGGTCCATTCTAACTGTTGAGGAAGATAAATTTTTCCAAACTTTAATGATAATTGTCAGCGCATAAAAACTTCGGTATGCTTTTTTTGCGCCATTCCCATGTCTCTATATATATTTTTTTGCTGCCAACACGGCGTATGCGTAATGTCTTTTTATTCCTCAGGGCAGCAAAGTTGCCACACAAATATGAGTGTGTGTGGGGGTGAGTGAGGAGTGTGTGCTACTGACTGTTGCATGTAACTTTGTGTGCTGGTTTCTTTATCTCCTTCAGTTTGTATGCAACTGTTATTGCAAGCATAATATAATAAAAAGTGCAGGGAATCTGAAAAATTTTGTGTCAGCAGACGTTCGCCTCCACAGCAAGCCAAAGGGAGCAGCACGCTTGGTTACTTGGGGAAGCTGGCAAGCACAGCCCAGGCTGTCTCTCCGTCTGTCCGTCTGTCTGTCAAGCCAACCGCTGCAGGTATTTTGCAATAAAATTCCAAGTCAGTGTAATCTTAGGGACTAAGAGATTTCTAGAGCAAAATGCTGGCAAATTAACTTTGACTCCCGACTAGCGTTGCTACTTATATAATTTTTCTATTTGCAGTTGCCACTAAGTTGCTGGTTGCAACCATAGCCCCAGGAGTTGCCATACACAGGACATGCAAGCTGTAGTGCACTTGCACGGCTGAGTGCCATGTAAGCCAACGCAGCGCCGACATTAAGGAAAACTAGCCCAGTGCAAAGCGGAAGCGGTAGCGGCAGCAGGCAGGCAGGCAGCTGCGGTGTACCTAGGCCAAGAAGTCATGTTGCGCGATATCTTTCTTTATTTGGTACTAATCGTTTTATTTTGCTTTATTTTCATGGCACAGTTAATCGTCAACGTTTACGCATTCCAACGCCAACCAACAACGTCCCAGAAGTCGGAACGCAATGAAATTATATTTGTCTAGGGAGTGCCCGAGAGTGGCGGTATCCTAGCCAAATACCCACACACACACACACACACAGCCCAAGCCGCCTTAGCAAAACGAAGCAACGAGTCAAGTGATGACGTCACTGGTTTGTGGTTTCTATTTAATGAAAGCCAGCAAGCCAACTGTAAAGCTAAAGCCAAAGCCGAAAGCCAAAAGCCAAAGTCTGAAATCAAAGAAAACTCGTTTCGAGTTTTAGTTGTTCGAGGACAACGCCTGACGTACTAGAGATAAAACCCTTGCAACGGGGGTATGGTATGCGGTCTGTTGTGGTTAAACGGGTTGCCCAAGGGTGCGGGGGTGGGACGTAGGTATATACTTTAGAAAAGCAACTATGTGTGGGGGGCGGTTTAAGGCGTGGCGGGGTTTGAGAGCCGTTAAGAACTGTTAAACTAGGTTGCGCGCTAATTAGTTACGGGAGTCTTGGGAGTGTTATCACGAATGCACACACGCACACGTACACGCACACCCACCACACACCAAACACACACACACACAGCAGTCGACCAACAATGAAAGCTGGCAAAAACAATAAGTCCTGGCAGCAAATAGCAAAAATTATAAAAGATGCAAATGAACAAAAGTTTAAAAACGCCAAAGTTATGCAAAAAGCGCGAAAAGATCGCTGACAAAGTGCTGACAAAAAAAAGAAGAAAAAACAAAAAGAAAACTCACTGAAAAATGAAAAACTGACAAAAAAACGTTGCGAAGAAAAAACGATTCATTTAAAAATGATTTTTCACACACACAGCCCGTATCCCGTATCCCAGCCAGCACTTGGCGCATATTTCATTTTATAATTAAGTCGATTTATGCTTTGCCAGCAAACACAGCAACAACAGAAAAAAAATTAAAAATAAAACAAAAATAAAAACAAAAAAATGAACAAAAAAATAATAATGAAAAAATAAAGGCATTTGACCAGCCTTTGTTGCTGCTCTCTCACTGTGGCAGATAATGCTGAAAATACGCACCGAACTCTTGCAGCTACAGTGGAGACTCGCATTTAACGATGACCGCATGGCTGAGCTATTTTAGTTAGATGAATACTAATTTTTTTGGTTTTTTATAAATATATATTTTGTTGGGTTTATTTATAAAAAACAATGAAAGCAGCTTGGTTTAGACGTTCAAATAATATTGAAGCACATATTTGGAATTTTCGATTAAGTTAAAAATTTTGATTTTACTGATTTCACAAAAATTATTTGTTGAATAAAAATCAAAAGTACGAATTTTGTTATTTTTAAATATTTTGCGGGTCTAAATTGAAATTAAGGACATATTATTTTGGGAAAAAGAAGTGTTTACTTATTTGTTGAAATATTATTTCTTTGCTCTCTGTATGTTTTATTTTTTTTTAGAGAAGACAAAAATAACTAAATTTTCTAATAATACTTTTTCGCTATCTGCATTTTTTTTTCTTAATTTTCAAATAAGACTGAAACAAAAAAATGTTAAAAAATAATTTTGAAATTTTTTGCACATACTTTTATACGAATTTATATATCAATTGTCTTAAAATTTTTTTTTGTAAGAATTTGCATAATAAATAAATTAATTTTGTTGATTTAAAAAATATATAAATAAATATATAAAATATACAAATATATATTAAAGAGCTAAATGGCAAATTTAATTGTGAATTTTAAGGTATTTTGATTCTACGTAAACATTTTATATTTTTTAAAACTTGATTCTATTTGAAAAAATTGTAAAATAAATATATGTATAATTTTTTATTTTAAAATTATATATAATATTGTTTCAAACATTTTTTAAATATAATACAGTTTAAAAAAAAAATCATTTAAAAAATTATATAAAGATACATATTAGATTTAAACTCGAAATTAATGAAACAATCATTTAATTCTTTAAAAAGTAATTTTTAGTAATTAACGAAAAAACTATTTTATTCGTAAATTAAAAATTTGATATGAAAGAATTATTGCTATAAATTGCAAATAAACAACATAATAAAAAAAATAAATATAATTTTAAAAATTGTATTATTATATTTTAATTTAATTTAATTTTGCAAAATTTTATTTTATTTCTTGATATTCTTTTAATTTGTTTTATTTTTTTCAGCGCATTTATAAATGTTAATAATAAAATATAGTTTATTTGTGTTGCAAAAAATTTCAATAAATATTAGATGTACATAGTAGTTTATGTTAATTGTTCTTACTAAAAATATTACTTTTTAACTTATTTATTTTGTAAACCAATAGTTTTTTACATAAATAAAGCAGTTGTTGATATATAATATTATGTTATTTTTTGGCATAAAAATTAATCAACTTAATAAGTTTAATTTATTGTTGTTTCAACAAAAAATGAGTGAAGCTTTATTGTATTGCCAAAATATGCAAAAAAGTTTAAAAATCACAGTATATTTTGTTAATTTTTTTAACTAAAATTAGGCACATATTTCATGCATTGCTTATTAGGCTTATGAAAAAATTATGGTGGAAGATGAGCAAGCTTAAAATTTTGCTTGCTAAAAACATTAAATTTCGACAGAAAGTTGTGTTTTGTTCAAGAAATATATTTCAAATATATGCACAACTTTTACTAAAAATTCATCTTAAGCTGTCTTCCTCTCATTCGAGTCTCCACTGTACATATTACATTACAAATAACTCTGTAATTAATTTGAAGCGCTGTGACTGACGGACAAGACAGCAAAGGAAGGTTTTTAAAGCCGCCCAACTAACTGTCTGCCCTTCTTTCCGTGAATATCAAAACCAACTTCGAAAAGTTTACTTTAAAATTTTTTCATTGCATACTTCAGGGCTGGGCAGATCTACTCTGTAAGGTAAGCTGTTTCGCCCCACATATGTATGTCAAGTGCAACAATACTTTTTAAATAATATAAAATAAAATGTGCTTGTAAAGTCTAAATGAGCCAGCACAAATATTTTTGAAAGGGCAGTAGGCATGTGGGCGTTGGGGCGTGGCCAATGGCTTGAGTTCTTTATTGATTTCTAGCAAAAACACTTGGCGTTATGTGCTCTTTTTTTTCTTCTGTTGTGCTGCTTTCTTACTCTTGTTCATATAAAAATACTTCTTATTATTTTCTTTGGCACTTTTTGGCACGCCGCACAGTTTATTGTTTTCTTTTGAGCCTTGTTTCCAAGGCATGGCTACCCCCAAAACCCCAAATCCCCCAATGCACAATGCTTGCTACCAACTACCAAACAGTCAGTGAGTGTGCAGGCAACACTTGAGAAACGAGAAATATATACACACTTGACCCCATTCAGAGGACACGCTGAGAGTGTGAGCATTGAAAAAAAAAAATTGTACTTGTTTTATTTTTTATTTTTTTTTTAACTTTATTTTACAATAGGCATGGTCAGTGGGCCAAGTTTGGTTGGAGTGCGTAGGTGCGGCCAAGACGCTTTGGGCCATGTTGAATTTTTGGCGGCATGTGGCAAGTGGTGCAAGTTGTTGGCGTTGGACTTGGCGTTGATGCTGATGTTGACTGGCTTTGTAACAGGGCGTGGCAAAGGGCTGGGCAAACATTTAAATTGACAGCATGTTTGGCTGTAGCAGGCGTTAGTGGGTAAGGGTAGCTGCATGGCATTATAATAATGTTTGGGGTCGATTGTAATGACAGTGGGATATGGCAACTGCGGCTCAGAAAATAATTTTTCGAGCCAGTTGCTTGATATGTTTGATCCAAGCGCACGCAATTGCTATGCCCTGCAAAGTATTTAAGTAATTTTCGAAAAAGTTTTAAACTTTTTGGTAGCTACTGAGCTGTAGCGGATTTCATTGACGCTGGGATATAGCAGCAGCAGTAGCGGAGTTAGGAATAGTTGACGAATATTGGTCTGGTATGAGTTATAGATTTTGCAACTTCCAACACTTGTTACAAGCATGAAATTTGGCTGCGGTTATCTACGAAATTGGTTTCTAGTAAAATAAAAAAATAGCAGCAAAATAAGTCTACTCTATAAGCGCACTTGAAATCCGCCACAGTTACTTAAAATCAAAAAAAAAAACACACAACATAAACATCAAACATAGTTATTAAAGTAAAAATCAAAATAAATTTAACTTAAAAAAGCAGAAATTATTATTAAAATTTGAACAATAATAGTTTTAGTTACCGCATATATATCAAGCCTACATATAAAAAATTATACACTTATATACACTTAAAATCGCATAAGTTACTAACGAAAAAAAGTTAAGCATATACTTAAATCTATATATATATATATAAAGTCTAGTTGTAAGTGGCGCGTTTTATTTAAAATCGTGCTAATTAAGGTTTTACGACGATAACAAGTAGTTAGCGCTGAACAATGAAAACAAAATATTATGTCTATAAACGAATTAAAACAAATAATAAAAAATAAAAGAAAACAATTAACAGCAAGCATTAAAAACAATTAATAAATGTTTTAAAAATAATTATGTGCAAATTTTAATTATATACGCGCCAAGAAAAAAAGTTCATTAAGTTAATGGCTAGCTCTGCAAGCTGTCCAATTTTCCATCACGTATACGCCCCATTGCACACATCACTCATTTCGACCTTTAAGCTGTCACAGCGCCGCCATTCTCTCGTTGCTTTTTGCTTGCTGTATCTCAAAAAATTAAGCATTACGCATTTTATTTTCGACATTGTCAGTGTGTGTGTGTGTGTGCGAAATGCATTTAAGCCAAAAAATAATACGAAAATAAAGCAAAAAAAGCAGTTAAATAAATTATGCATTTAAGCAGCCTCGAGTCAAACGCCTTAAAATGGCCCCATGCTGTCAGTAGTAGACCAAGCAGCCCCACACAGAGCCACACACACCCCCACAGTGTCTTTGTATGCTGTCAGTTGCAGTGCTGCCAAGCGTTACACGCCCCTTTAGCAGCCAACTCCCCCGCCTCCCCATCCTTGTAACCCCTTTGGCTGTTTGACTGTTTTCTCGCACCGACGCCCATAAGTTCAACGTTAAAACTTTTGGCATTTCGCCAATGAAGAGAAAAGTTAAAGGAAAACAGCCGTCGAGTGCTGTGCAACAAGCACAATTTGCTGCTGCTTTTTGGATGAAATACTCTTACAGCGAGCATATGCGTTTTTCCAAATGCTAAAAGTCAGCGTTTGCTGCAGTTTGGGTAAGTTTTGAACTCATGAAGATAGAGCCAAAAGGGACTTATTAAAATTTTTGATTTCTATATTGATTTTATAGCACACTTCAATGCCTGCTTGATTCGTTCAACTTTTTTTCTGCCAACTCTTGCTTTTTGGATTTTACATTTTTGTTTGATTTTAAGGCACGTTTCCTCGTTGTGCCTTCAAGTGTTCAATGCTATCAGCTTTTCGTTTTTCAAAAGTTGATTTGTATCTCAATTTTTCACGCATTAAATTTTCTTTTAATTTTTCTAAACTGATATTTCGACTCTATTTTTAATTTTCGTATTCTTGCCTATTCGTCATTTTGAACTTTTTGTACTTCTTCACTTTACCCCTTATTGACTCTGACATACTCTTTAAAAAAGTTTCTTTTGTCCATCCATCCAAAGTAACTCGCAATATTCAAAATATTCTTAACTCATATTGATGCGCCATATCGAGCATGGAACCCTCACTTGGTCGAGGTTGATCTTTTGGCTGCTTTTGTAAAGAAAAGTTGCAACTTTTATGTTGCTTCCATTTTTCGTATTGAACATTGAAAATTCAAGTTCATAGCAATACCCAGTAGGGTATATCTATGAAATATTTACACATTAGGGATACGAATTAGTTTTATATTATATTTTGCTTGTTTCAATTCAAAATAAAAAATGTATTCCCCTGATTATGGTCATCGCTCCAAAGGCAGAGTACCTACAGTTTATAGCAGAAACCGAACGGTGATGTCTTTAATTAATGAAAATTTTCCTAGTTGAGTGTCCTAGTGTATACCTATTTGTAACCTATGCCAAATGAAGCTGGGTAAAGATAGAGAACTCCTCAAAACCGTAAAAATTAGCAAAATTATGTGTTTTGGTCACATCTTCCGAGGACCAATTGATTGTGCAAGCCAGAATCGGTAGAAAACAAATGTCTTGGCTGAGAAATGTCCGACGACTTGATACATACTGCTGGGCACAGAAAAAATTTCAAAAACATTACAATATTTTGTAATTTTTTGTGCTTGCAAAACACTCTATTTGTAAAGAAGTAGAACTTTTTTTATTGAAATAAAAATTTTGATATTAAATATTTTAATTTTATAAATTCAGTTATTCTGATAGTAAATTATTATATAAAAAGACATAGTTCAGTTTCATGTGCATTCAGAAAGTGTTGGTAGTAGCCGTTTACATTCAAATTTCTGACTATTTCTATCAGTTTATATAAAAAAACAAAAAATCTAAGAACTTGAGACTGTAGCTCTTTTTTCAAAGCAGCATTGTAAGTTTTGAGTCTGTACTCGAAATGCTCTTACTTTCTTGAGAATTTCTGATTATTGATTATAAGTTCTCATTAGTCACGATGAAATTTTAATTCTCTGTCAAAATGCAACAAATTAAGTTTCAAAAATTATACGTAGCAATAAATCCTAAACGAAGCCAGTTAGAGTGAAAAGAACGTTGATCTATGATTTTTTTTTTAACTTTGAGCTTCATATCAAAAGTCAGTTTAGATAATGCTGGATAAAAAATACGATAATTATCTTCAAAAAATACAGCACGATCTACAAAAACTGTCAGTTTAAACATTACAGCGAAAGAGCCTTCATGTGTGTTCACATTTTTTTGATTTTTTCAAATTAAACGAAAGTTTAGAGATCTACTAAAACTGTCAAAAGAAAATTTACATATTTTGTTTACTGGCGAAACTCATAGAGCACTTCAACTTCGATTTTAGCTCAAAATGAAATTTCAGCTTTCAGCTGTGACTTGCTTGCATATAGGATTTGCTTAAAGTGTCGGGGGGGCTTTGAAAGTACAACGACATGAATGCCAAAAAAACAACAACAGCAAACTCGACAACAAAAACAAAAGCTGCAACAACAACAATAACAACAAGAGCGGCAGACGTCAAATGGATTTTTGTTATTGTTTGCATATTTCACTCGCCTCTCTCTCTCTCTCTGTATATATTGCATTTACATGCCGCAGTCCAGAGCCAAAATGGCCAAAATGGCCAACTTAGATGCCGACATCTTTACCAAATTTGGACAACATACAGGCGGCCATGCTGTCAGTCGTTGCTCTCTATATATTTTGTACAAAATTGTATATATATATATATGTATCGGTTGTGCTGCTGCTGTATTGGTAATTGGAAAACGCTTAAAATGCCAGACAAGTCAATTACTCAATGCAGCACAGCAGCGTCTATGAAAAATGGCCACTAAGTGAAAACTAATTTTCTTAGAAAAATATTGTATATATTATTTATTTATTTTTTGTGCATTTTTATGTGTAGCTCATTTATTTTCGACGACAATTTGCTTCAAGCTTTGATGTGCCTGCGTGGAAAGGGAGTGAAAGCATACGGCGAGCGGCGATTGAGGGTGGCAAGTTCTTTGCCAAAGTCGTGTCCTTGTGACGCGCACAATTGAAATACAAATCAAAACTAATTAGACATAAATTAATGAGCCAAAGCGGCAAAAAATTAAGCGAAATTAAAAAAAAAAGAGTGAAACAAATATTAAAACGTCAAAATATGTTGAAAAGCTGCAGAGAGATGACAAACGGCTGGTGTGTAGTTTTGTGATTTAGTGCCTTCAAAAGTGAGGGCCAAACAAATGTCAACAAGTTTGCTTGAACCTTTCCAAAATAAACACAAACAGCGCCAAAAAACAAATGCCAAATGCTACTTATAGAACTACCTGAAATAGAGCTAATAAATAAACAAGCAGCAGCAGCAGCAGCAGCATACTTCAACTCATTTTGTTTATTTTTTGTTACAACAAAAATCTAAACAAAATCAAAAATTCAAGAGTGCCCCCCTCCGAATTTTGTTGCCAAAAAGAAAGAGCAATTTTTTAAGCAAATAAATTGAATTAAGAGTAAAGCGTATACAAATGTTTCCAGTAAGAGCGGCACACATACATACAGCTACAACCGCACAACTACTTGTACACTTTGGTACAACTGTGCGTATGCGCAATTTTTGTAGTGCGCAGACTGCTTTGATTTTTTTTGGCCATTTGCCAACGCGCTATACTTGGAGATCAACGGCAAAGATTGCTGATTTTTTGCCAGAAATTATTTATAACTATTTGCTTATACATATATCTGCCTTATACACCGATATACATATTTTATTTTTGTTCTGTTTGCTCTTTTGCACGCCTGTTAACTTGGCCAAAACATATGTGCGCCTCCAACTACACTGGCCACTAGTTTTTTCGGGCGCTCTTTCTTCTAAAAATTACTTTTGTTTGTTTTCCAACATTTTCAAAATGGAAATAGTTGGAAGCAAAGTGTTTCGTTTAATTTTACTTTTATTTTGACTGTTTATAGAGAAATATGGCAAAGTGTGCGGTTGAGTTAGTCAGATTTTCCATATTCATTCACTAATTTTCGCAAAACAAAATTTGGGATTTTTAAGAATATTTAAGTATATATTAATATTATTGGCTAAGTTAAGAAGTGGCAGCATGGATAGATTTTTCAACTATAGACAAATTGCTGTTAGCAAAATAACCAACTCAAAATGCACTTTCAAAAAACTTCGCGGCCGAAATTGGCGTTTTCGTTTGGCAAAAACTCGCATAAGAATATTGGTTTGATTTTACTTCAACTTTACATATTTCAAATAATTTGCTGACCATTTTTAATGACTTTTAATAAGAATCCTATCAGGTTTTCTTATTTAAATTTTTTTATATAAACATATATATAATTTTTTTGATCAAAATATACGACATTTTATTCTGTTCAAACAGTATATCAAACTCAGAGAAATGAAGCGCTACGGGTTAGTTCCCTATTCATCTCCAAATTGGCAAAAGCAAATGGACTTGGATAGGGAATGGTCTTGGCAATAATCCAGGCAGCATTGTGCAAAAGGCACTAGAGTGGAACCTTCACGGAAACCAAGGAGCGGGATGACCAAAAGCAACTTGCAGATGAAGCGTTGTTCAGTAACAAGCCCAGTTCAGTTGTGGGCAGCCAGCAGAAAACAGAGTCCGGTGGAGAATATTCGTAAAATACCCTTAGTTTCCAAGTGGTATTAAAAAAAGGGAAAACCTGGGCTAATTTTAGCTTACTTTATTTTTTAAGCTCTGAATTTTTGATTTAAATATAAGCTGCAATATTGTGGACTATTTTTATTAAAAATTTAAATAGTAATTTTATCAGCCATTAATCTCGCAACTTTTATTGAAAAATTATTAACTGTTTTTGTTAAAAAATAAAAGCTACGAAATTGTTGGCCATTTCATTTACGTTTCATAATAATCTCATAAGTTTTTCTTATTTTATATATTTATATGTAAATATATATATATTTATTTTTATTTTTGTATTAATTTTTTTCCAATAATTTGAAAGTGTTTTTTTTCTATTTTGATCATGCTGAAACACATGGCAAATTAATCAAGTGTACAAGGTCTCAGCACGCTAATATTTTTTCTTCGCAGTAATTAAAGGTCAATGAATCACTCATTCCTTTGAGTTCATTTAGCTATTTTTACACAAAAGTTATATATTAATAAAAGAGAATTTAATTTAAGACTAAAGTTTTCTAAAAAAATATTTTAAGGCTGTTAAAGATGCTATTATTGAGTAAGATATTTTAGAACTTTTTTATTCGTAAACGAGAATTCTGAGACGTTCAATATTTTGCCCAAAAATATATTTGCTTAAATATTTAATAGTAAAGGAAACTCAATGAGCTATTAAGCTCATCAAATTTGTGACTAAAATCAAAAAATAAGTAAGTATTTGGAAAAATTATATTGAAACCTGGCCATATATTTTTAAAATCAAAATTAAAGTTCAACATGACATCAGTAATTTCATATGACTTCTGGACATAGCTTAAATTGGTACACTTAGCTTTATATAGTTTTTATTCCTGTACATTCGTTGAAAATGCTACGGAGTGTTATTTCTCTGACTCAGACTCAACAATAAGCTACAAGCCTTAGGTGGCCGATATCCTTGACGCAGACTATAAATATGACATCACTACACAAGAAGCGATTCGAAGCTATATACAATCAATGTCCTTCGTGAACATAATCAAAAAATCGGCTTGGATGGTGCATAAGTTGAAGAAAGATTAAGATGAAGTTTTCAAAGCCTTCGCCTGGAACCCTCAAGAGCATAGAAGCGGTGAAGAAGACAACAACTACATGCGCATGTCACTCTTAAGAAAGTATACGTTTCGAAACGATTTTATGATAAACTTCATTCGATTTTCAAGCATTACCGAAACCCAAGGTTTCTCAGAGTTAAAGAAAATTAGCTGAAAAAAGCTGAACTTAGCTGAAGCATTACCAAGACCCAATGAACCGCAAGGATTATGACAAACTTTTTCTCTGATAGAAGCCTAACTTGTCTAAATCGATTTATATAAATTTTTAGTATATGATTTACCGAAAAAATTCGAACAAGCTAGAACATTCTTCAATATTACGTATACGCAAACATTATTCTTTCTTAGTCCATTTTAGTAACTTTCAGCAAGCAGTTGAATTTTTGGTATATATTTACTTGTCGGGTATTTCGACTTTATAAGCAAAACTTAACTTTTAGTGCGCGTTGTTCAATTTTTCTACATCTCTTTCAAAGTTATTGCTTCAAAAAATACTTTTTCTATTTATGTAATTCTTCTTTTTTATATAATTTAAGTTCTAAGTTTTCAAATGTGCGCAAAAAGCATCGTATTCCTTAAAATCAATTTAGTACACAAATGTGCTTTAAATTATGATATTGCGTCATCTCAACATTTGAGATTTTCTCTTCTTAAAAAAGTATTGCCTAAGTAGATTTCCTTTTGATTTGGGAGTCATATTGTGTTTAATTTGGTCTCTACAACAAACTGAAAAATTTGACTTCTTACCCTTTGATCACAACATCAGATAAAATTTACCAATTAAAAAACTCCGCTTACCTGCAAAGAAACGAAAAAAGATACGAAATATAAATTAAAACAATTGTTTAAAAAATCATTAGAACAAAATGTGTAAAGAAAGAGCGGTAAGTAGAAAAAAAACAAAAGTAGAAAATAATGCGACAGCTTCATTTTTATTCAACACACGAAGGAAAAGGAGCATGAAACCCTAGAAAAGCAACGAAAAAGCAGCAGGACTCCAGAGCAGCTTTCTGGCAGCCACTGCGTCTGGCTTGCTTGCTCACATTTGACATGCAGAGGCCAAAAAGCTTAAAGTCAATTAGCCTTTTTTTTGTGGCATCCTTAAACATACACGCACAGCTCTCAGGGCAGCAGCAGCGTAGCTAGCAGGACGCCACTTTAAGTACATTAAGAGTCGAGTTCGCATAAAAATGAAGGAGAGAGCAAAAAATATTTCAGCACAAACAAAAGAAAACAAATGAGGAGGCCTTAATATGTATTCGCTATGTTTTTTTTTGCACTTCTAGGCTACTCCCTGGAACACATATGAAGTGGAAGTGCCTGCAACGCTAAGCAGAAATACATAAAACGTGTAATTAATGCAGCAAGGGAATAGCAGCGTTGGCAGGGGGTACAGAGGCAACAGACAACATACAAACTGTGGCAGAGTGACAGCACATAGGCGACGTTGTTGCAGCGCCAAGTAGCTGCAAACTCAAACCCTGCGCTGTTGCCAGTTTTAATTAAAAGATAAAGTTGCCAAGTTGCGCGCACAGCGTTGCCAGACGTCTGAAGAGCGCGCGTCGCTGCCGCCCAGCTGACTGAAGGCGAGGCGTCAAAGCGCATAAAATAATAAAAATTGTAGAAAAAGAAATTAACAAAAAAATAAAAACAAGCTAAAATGGCGTCGCAAGACAAAAAGTGTGAGTGAGGCAAGAGAACAACAATAATAATAAAAGTTAAGGCAAAAAGCTAAAATACTAAGTGAAGCTGAAGCGAAATGGAACCAACTAAAGTGGGTGCAGAGCGACGATGATAAGCGTAGCGCGGGTGGCAGCTTTTGTGCTCCTTGATTGCAGCAATAGAAAAAACCTGTGAAAAAGTCAACTATCACATTATATCGCAGTATAAACAGCTACGACAGTCTGTCAAGCCAGTCGTCAAGTAGTCAGAAGTGCGGAGTCCCTCCCAAGTCCGTCGTTCGTCGTGGAGTCAGTTAGTTAGTGAGGCAGCCCGCAGGCAGCACACAACTTCGTCGCTGCGTTAGTTTTTTCTCCCTTTTGCTTTTAGAGACGAAGGCAAACTCTTGCAGTGACTGGGTTAACAAACGCCCAGGAGCAACAATAATGAGCCGAGCACTAGCATGAGTCCCGCTTGCCATAACAAAGCAGTGGTCTTTGTAAGCTGGGAAGCAATTGAGCATGAGAGCTGCACACGGCTGGGGAAACGTCATAAAAGGTTTGCTATATGTACTGGGTGAGCCATCTGAAACGGTTGAATAGCAGGGACGAAAACACTAAGCTTTTTCAATATATTTGAAACATTTTTTTTTGTATTATCAAGATCATTTTTTGACAATTTAAAAGCTATTTTCCAAAAATAAAATTGACCAAATAACTCCTTTCCTTACGATTACAAAAGCGGACTGCTTTTTTTTTGACTTTTTTCATTGCATTCACAAGCATATCGAAGTTGTTCAGCAGACTATTGCTGAAAGTCCTAACTTTTGGTATCGGCGTCGATCTCAGCAGTTAAACTTCAATGGAGCTACTTTACGACGCAGATTGCAGAAAGATCTTAAAATATTTCCACATAAAGTAAAATTATGTCAAACATTATTGGAATCAGCCCAGCCACATTGTTGGACTTATGTGAAAAAAGTCATTTGAATCGAAGAAGTTGTATTTTGGGAAGAAAATTCGTATGACAGATGGCTCTTTTGGCACCCTTTTTGCGCCATTAATACACAAAAATTGTCCCTTTGGTGCACAGATTACCCTCATATTATCCATAAACCTTTCCACGATCAGAAGGTCACTGTTTGTGTTAGTACTTGAACCATCATGGATTCGTTCTTATTCAGACTTGGTGCGAGCAATTGGTATAGATGGAAGTTGGCGCACTGTGTGTGACCCCCAAATACGTAAAAGGGACTGACAAATTTTTGGTTCCAACAAGATGTGCCAAACAACTATTTACGTTGGACATTCCCGGAGCTGGCTGCCAAGATCCCCAGATTTACTTAATACGAACCCAACCATAAAAATGTGATCTTGATAATAAAAATATTTCTTAGAAACATTAAATGTTCTTAAAGTTATACGACTTTTCTATTGGCTCGATCCAGATGGAGCACCCGTTATATAACAGAGCTAAAGGGATCAATTATATAAAGATTTTTCATATTTCTCGATGTAGCGTTTCCACAAATCCCTTTATTTAGGTTTTTGAAACTACGAAAATTATCTTCATTCTCATCGCTGAAAATTTCCATGCATCCAAAATACAGCATTTTAAGGCACTTTACGAAATTTTTAAAGAATTATCACCTTTTTTGCTTTAACAACTTCCAATGATTGACAACATTTCGTGCGGACATTTTTTTAACTCAATGTCGTGATCCATGATCTATTGCACTCACGTTCAGATAGATTACGCACTTAAACGATATTTTGCTGTCAGTATTTTGGTTAAACAAATGTATTTGGCTTTCCAGATACTTATTAATTCAGTGGATTCAGTTCTGACGAACACGCTGTCGATGAATTCTACCAAATCTCGAAATGCAAATCATTCGAAAAAAAATAATGCAACTATCGGCACATCAGAGCGCCTTCTACTTAAGGCGTTCGTTGTTTTGATGAGTTGTGAATTATAAGCGTCACGTTTATAAAACATTACGGAAGCAGCACATTGCGCAAAACCTACATAGCAATAACTTATAAGTGGTCCTTTAGCTTGTTAGACAAGCTGCAATAGAAGATGAAATACAAATTTTTAGTACAAAATGCCAAGAAAATGGGGTTTGGCTTTGGTTCGCTTTGTAATGTCGAAAAAATAGCATTGATGTGCCCCTGCTCAGGATAGAACATATATCAGAATAAATTATATCTCTCTCTCTCTCTTGTCTCATTAGAATGAAATGACAAATTGAGAAAGAAATAACTTGTATGTGATGCTGTAGCTTATTAGAAAATCTTCCATTGATGTCGAAATTTCAAAAAAAATTCTTACCGAATTACCACGAATAGCACTTATGTGCTTTTTTAGTTCATGATAAATGATATATTAAAATAAATATTTATTAGAAATCTTTCACATTTTCCAAGAGTAAGTTTTATTATTTTATGGCATGAATAATGTCATTTCCACAACATGCAAGTTTCTGTTGATCTAGCTCGTCAAAGAGTCCTTAGAATGAAATGGCACTTCGCAATGGGAACATAAGTTTACCCCCAAATATGGCTCACAACTCGCAGGAGACAACATTCGCGTTTTTTAGTCAGGAGAGTCAACCTCACTTGGTGGCATCTCCTGTGGCGTATGGGTGAATGGACGTGTCTTTGTGTCTGTCGCGGAATCTGTGAGCATGTGTGCAGGTGGGTGTCTCCCTGTGAGTGTCTACCTGTGTGTGGGTGTGTGTCTACCTCAATGTTGGTGTACTAAAGCTTAAGCATAATGCATGTTTGCGTTTGTGTATTAAGTGAAATGAAATCCTGTTAAGCGAAACAATGAAGCTATTAAAAGAAATGTGAGCAGAGAGTACGCCATATACATGAAGCTATGGGCGCATGGACAGGTGTGCGTGTGTGTGAGTATGTGTGTGAGACCCTATGTGTGAGAGACCCTATGTGTGCTGGAGGTAAATCCTCATAATATCGTTTAATAAATACTTTACAGCTTGATTGATTGCAGGCGCGTTATATGCCAGCGTCAGGTGAGGGTGGCACAGCTTAAGGGGGAGCTAACTAAGTAGCAGAGAGTTGCCCATGCCAAGATTAAAGTAAAGCACAGCCAAAGGCATGACAAGGCAGGGAATGCTTCATTGTTGTTGCTGTTGTTGTTATCGTAATTTATGCGCCCGAAACACTTGCGGCCGCTGCTCATCGAGCACCACAAATTGGGTCTCATGTGGCCGCACAACAAGCAGACATACATACACTTGGCACTGGCTCGTCAGCTGGCTGTCCGCCCGTACAAGAGCTACTAGAGAACCACTGGCGGCGTTGGAGCTTGGCATAAAATTTCCAGCTAGTGGGAGTATGCACTGACCTGGAAACTTTCTACTCTACAACTTGCTCATCAGCAAGTGTTTTGGCCAAGTCGCAAGCGATACCCGCCAGCATGCCTTCAAATCTAACCCTTTTCACAAAGTGTTTATCCTGTTGTTGCTTTTGTTTTCTTTAGCTTTTGTTAAGTTATTGAAATTGGTCGGACGGTTTGTCGGTTGTTTGTTTTTGTTAAATCGGTGCATAAGCAGTATGCGATTCTCGGCTATATGTTCGATATTTTATATATGTGCATATTTTATGAGCCACATAAAACTAAACGCATAGCTATTTATGTTATATATTGTAATACATAGCAAGCGTCCCAAAACATAAACACATCAGCTTTAGGGCATGTTCCCGAAATCGTTTTCGTAGAAAATTTAAGCACAACAGAAAAATGGGGTAGTGCGTCGCCGTAGCTGTTTCAGCTCAGAGGCGCAAGTTCTTTAATTATTTCAAATTCTGAGTCCAATGTTCCTAAAAAAATGTAACTACTTTTTCAAAAAATGGAACTAGTTCTTTAAGATTTTATACGCTTTCTTAAAATAAAACTAGTTTTTTAAGTTTCCATTTTTCAAAAATTTTAACTAGTGCTTTAAGATTTCATTTTTTAAAGCAATTTGCAGCAACACGAAAATATTTGTAAAAAAAAAGAAATTTTCATTCCTGACCTTAAAAATTTATCCAACCTGACATTTTTAAAGTGAATCTCAGAAGCTATCTGAGAAGCTACCCTAATATCGCATACTCGCACAAGCATAAGCATAATCAGTATTTGAAAGAAGAAGATTGGGGACTTCCTTCCAATGAAGTTTTAATTAAAGGTAATTAGAAATAAGGCGCTGGTAGGTAGTCAGGGCAAGAATTACGAATTTCTTCAAAAAACCTTAACGATCATTTCATTTCCAAATCGGGAGTTATGTTTATAAGCAAAAGTGAGAAAACAGATATTTAGACATAACACTTGCTTGTAGATAGTTGGGCCAATAATTATAAACTTCTGAGAAAAGCCACAAAGAATTCATCGAAACTCATTTCCAAATCGGTGGTTATGTTCATATGACTCTTTGATTTTCCATTTTGGATCGAGTTCTTTAAGTTTTTATTTTTATAAATAAATTAATTCTTTCAAAATAAGTTCGTAAACAACAATGTTTTTAAGACAAACTTTTAAAGCCTTTTTTTTTAAATTATATTTGATTGTTAGACGGAACACGATCTATAAAATTTTATCTGTTATAATTATTAATTGCTTAATTATTGCTTGCTAATTTATTTTCAATATAAACCCAAATACGAGAATTTGAAATTCAACGATTTTTTGAAAGTCTTTAACAAAATGCTCCACTAAATGAGGTATATGTCTTACAACTTACTCTTGGGAGCCAGTCGTTCGATCTAAACTAAACTTCAAAACTTCAAATTTTTCTAAAAAAGAAAAAATTATGTGGGCTTTCTTTTTATATGTGAAACAAAGCGATTATGTGGCATGCTTCTTTGAGATTTCTTCAAGTTTTAGAAACAATAATATATCTTTCGAGCTAAAATCGATTACAATGTGAGTTGTTCTATTTAAAAAATGTAAAGCTTAGTAACTCCAAATTTTGGGCTTATAGGGATTGTTAGCATAAAGGAATACCTCTCTCGATTTCATTCGAAAGCCTTCAACCGTTTTGGCAATTTTAGGCATTTTATATAAGATTTTAAAGCGTTTATTGGACAGGTTAGGTTTCTAGGACAATTAACCCCAAGACTTGTGGTATAGATAGTTAGATAGATGTGAGGGTGGCAGAGGCGACAAAAGTACCGCCTCAGAAACTCAGACTAAATAGCCCATTGTGAGATACCGAACAGGAAAAGGATTAGATAGTGGTTGGGGAGTAGAGAAATAGAAAAAGTGAAATGTAGGAGAAAGTTGAGACGTGCCTGTAGTGGTCATTTGTGTAATCTTAGGTACGATAATTTTTTTTTTTTTGTTTTTTACTTTGTTGTTGTTTTATTTACTTTTTTCTGTCAGTGTACTTTTCGGATTCAATTGGCGAATATTATTGCAGACAGCCTAGATATTCTAGATAGTTACTTTTGCATTATATTCTAAAGATTTTGGGTATGCAGGTAATAAATAATATTTGAATTTTCAATTTTTTGCACAGTTAACTCTTCGATTTTGAATTCAAGATAATTAACATACTTTCCCCTTATTTTTTAATCCATTATTTGGAAAAGTATGCATTTTTTAAACCTATAAGTCGTAGATACTAGACAAATATCTGGTGCTTTCAAAGATTATCAAATAATTTTTTTTTAATTTGAGGTTTTGAAATGTGTTGAAAATCGGTGAAAAATCGATGATCTTAAAGCTTTTACAATGCATAAATGCTTTAGAAAAAGGCAACTTATGTGCTTCCAAGAACTCTAATATTAGTATGATTTTCTATAATATTTTTAACTGCCATGAAATCTTCCTAACGACTACTTACAGAACTTGCTACTTGTAAGGTAACTATCAACAATTTTTAGACTGGCAAACCCTAACGTGAATCAAGCCGTGTTCGGCATGATATTTAAAATGTTTCCCCTAATCATACTAAGTTCTATAACATGTACTGAGAAATAAGCTTCGATTTCCCTTAAAACGAACTCAAGCGATTTCGAGCACACTCCCGTGCAACTTCCAAATCAAAACATTTTTCATAGCACACTTTGCAGCGCTCTTGTGATTAATGTATAAACACTTACATATGCAAGTTTATGGATGTTTATTTTTAGTTCTCCATTAAAAGCTAATCAAGTGCAAA
The DNA here is from genome assembly GCA_035046065.1 of Chymomyza procnemis. Taxonomy (NCBI): domain Eukaryota; kingdom Metazoa; phylum Arthropoda; class Insecta; order Diptera; family Drosophilidae; genus Chymomyza; species Chymomyza procnemis. The sequence continues at coordinate 7,297,951 of JAWNOJ010000026.1, forward strand.
GCGCGCGCAATGAACGCTTCAGTTAATTAACAAGAGTTAGGAGCGCTGGAGCTGTGCAGCGGGAATCGCTCGCTTGCCATATGCAAAGCGTTACGCTTACGCTGCCAAATTGAGATTGATTGCCCGGGGACCGTAGGAGATCGAAGACCACAACACTTGGCATACATGTGTCCAACATTTTGGCAACTGGAATGGTACGCTTCGCACGCTCTCTCTCTCTCTCTCTCTCTGTCTCTTTGATACCCTTGACATTCTGTTAGTGACAAAATGCGACGGCGGCGGCGGAGGCCCTGCTAAGTAGCTGTTAGCAAGAATTTCGCCTTAGCCCACATATCTTGAGACTCAGATGATGAGTAAATTTCTTTCACATTTTATTATTATACGATATATATTTATTTCTGTTGCTTTTTTTTGGATGTTTATTTTTTTCTCGCTTTGCTTTCGGTTGTTTGCTTTGTGCGATGCCAAAATAAATTCCTTAGTTCACAACTTGCCAAAATGTTTTGTGCTGACGACTTGTGAGCATACTCTATAGGGAGTATCTGTGGCTAAAAGGGGAGGAATGTGAGGGCAGTGGGTTGGTTGACAAAGTTGAATGAACCTAAAGTCAATAAGAAAATCGATATAAATAACAAGGCTTAAACGCTTTTTTTTTTGGTTTTGTAGGTGCTTTAATCTTCTGTTGAAAAGATAAGTAAAGAAATAAAAAGTAAAGATTTAGTTAAAGCTGCATCCATTCGCAAGGTTCTATAAAACTTTAAGTAGAATAATAAATAATTTTATGGAAAAGTACTGCAACTAAGTTGAAAAGAATGCTCTGATGAGGATTCCCCGTAGTTGCTTTATCTTCTCTTTAATAATTAAATTTTAAATATTGATGCAACTATACGCAAAGTTTTACGAAACTTGAAAAACAAAAATTATTAACATTATTAAAACTGAGTTGGAAACCAAGCTTCAAGCTTTAATAGGGATTTCCGGTGGGTGCCAAAAAGTAACTCTATTAATTTTGACACAATAGATTAATTCTAAAAATAAATATATGAAGTTAATAGAGTATAGTAAAGCAATGAAAGAATTTTGGCTGAGCGTAAGTAAGGATCACAAAAAGGGTATTGTGCAAAGAAGCAAAAGGGACAGTGACACTCTAAGAATAATAAGCGAAGGCTCTGACGTCACGAATTGCTGAAAGGCTTCAACAAGAGGCAGAAAGGCACTAAAATATGCAAAAGGAAAAACTTTGCAAGCAAATAAAAATAAGACTTAAACGAAATCTAACTTAACTTGCTTAAGTTTAAACAAATATTGCTCTTATTTTACTGCAAATTACTAAAATATTAGTGCTGTTAGAAGTGCATGCATACATAAGTGCGAAAAGTGTCCTTAAACGTTATGTTTCAATATAAACTGCCTAATGGAATTAAATGCGTAAAACTACCAAACTCTTTTACCTTTTATTTGTCGTTAACAAAAAATGTTTTAGTTAAATAACGTTAAGCCGCTGCGACTACTCTATATAAACGAATTATATTGAGAGCCTTCATCTGAAACCATTTTACCTGTCTAATTCTACCACATGTTTACTGTAAGAAAATTTGATGTAAATTCTAATATGAATCTAGGGTAATGAAAGAAGGCTGCTCCAATTCAGTCGTTTCTTTTAATTTATTGTCAGCTTGACTACTACTATATATAAAATAAATATTTTTGAGACCCTTACTGTCCAAAAATTGGGTATAATGCCAAATACATATTTTGGGCAATGTAAGAAGATCTTACTGAGTCTTGTCTTTTCATTTATTGTTAATTATTATACACTCAGCCACTGTTAACCTTAGTAAGTTTGGATTGGTTTAATCTTTTAGGCCTTCCAAATATATTCATTCCAGAAGTCCAGCAGTTTAATATTTAGGACCCTCTAAATGTATTCATTCCAGAAATCCAGCATGAAATAAAATAAGTGCTTTTTGCTTTTAAGATTCACATATAAATGTTGCCCTTTATCTTGGACCGTATAGCTTTCTTAATAGGAAGTAAATAAAAGAGAGCCTAAAATACTAAATCAACGCTGCATTGATTAACAGAAATTTTGATTTAATATTCCTGAATGTGACTCAGTTATAAGCAAGACTTCGTGTCAACCATAATTAAGACAAACTTCTTACTGTAAGGCTTACAAGATTTGCGAACACTCCCAAACCACAATTTATGGATATTTACAATATTGCAAGAGTCATCTTAATGTAATCAAAACATTAATAGTTAAATTTTTGTAATACTGAAAATTTTGTAAAGGCAATCATTTTCAAGAAATGTTGAATAAGCTTGACCTATTTTGAGTAAAACCATTCAGCTTTAACTTTTGTCTTTTGTCTTATTCAATTTTCCGAATACTAAGGCCAGTTTTCAAAGATTATCTACAATTTATATTAAATAAATCTTAATCGTCAGAAAATTATAATAACTTTCTATAAGTAATGCAAAAAAAGGTAGACCTCTGGGATAGTACCGATATGGTATATGACATAGAGTTTGGAGGAAGAACTGTACAATTAAATAAATATATTGACACTTATTTCCAAAAAAAAGACATATTAATTAAGAGTATCTAAATATCGTAATCTTAGTAAGACAAATAAAATTAGTATCTTAATTTAATTTTGATTTAATGAAAAAATTCTTATAATAAAAAAAATATTTTCGATTCAAGAGCTATAAGATTCGCATCGTAATCCATAAGCAACCGCATCAACATTAATAATTGCAAGTACAACGATTTCTGTTCAATTATCGGAGATACATAACCGATTTTGTTTCTGGAATCATTTGGACCCCAAAAATTTTTCGTAATGTCCAATTTGGTACTTCAAATGATCAGCCAAACCCCTTCAATATACACTAGATCTGTACCGAAGCAAGTAATGCAAGCAGGAGGCGTGACAAACCCCCAATCCTTTATAATAAAATAGTCTTTTAAGGCAATTTTGCATAAAAATCTCTGAAATCAATAGATTTCTCTATATGCGCTTTTTTTTTAGCAGAACTCTTAAGTTTAGATTCTCTTTTAATTTTTTGTATTTTGAATTCACTGTACTGAACATTCTTTTTTTCCAAAAACCAAGTAGAGAGATAAAAAGTTTCAAATTAAGTAAAAAAAATTTAACTTTGTTCAATCTATTAAAGTGTATCATTAAGTTTAATACTTAAAACAAAAATACTTTCCTATCTTAGCTAAAAAACTGAGTGATTTTTTTATGAACATTTTTTGTAAATTAATAACTTTATATATACAAACACTTGCACGACATAACTATGAAGTCTTTGTTGTACGCCTGCAAAAGAGCTGATCTTTTTTGATCAACCAACTCAAAGGCAAACTTTCATATAAAAATAATATTGAATAAATGAATAAAACAGTAAAATCGACATATCTCAGCAGATCTAAAGATCTAATTTTTATAAACAAAAACTTTTCTTCAACATCTAGTCTGCCGTCAAAAAAGAGCATACACGCTTCGGCATTGGAGCAAAAAGTAATGCTATTGTTTGTCGGTTTGTTTATTTGTTGACTCAATGCGAATGGACAGCGACGTAGACGTCGACGTTGATGCCGCTGCCGCTGCCGCTGCCGACGTTGACGTTGACGTTGACGCCGACGTGGACTGTCCATTTCGAAAGTTTCAATCCGGTACATTTGTCAATTTCAGATTTGAGTGAAGTGGGCGTACGTTGGTCATGCGACTGACTGACTGACTGCCTCTGCCTGGGTCGGAGCGCACCTCAACTCGGACAGCTACTTACTATAACTAATATACTAGTGCTCATTCACAATAGACTTTTCTTTGAAATCGTTTTGGCAATAAACTGACGCAAAAACTTGTTGCCAATTGTGGCAGGGGGCGCGGGCGGGGGGCAGAGACAATCGAACTACTACAAACCTTGGTGGAGCGTGTTTTGCGCCATTTTGAAGTCTTGGTTGTTGTGGTGGTAGTTGATTCCTCCTCCAGCTCCTCGTCTGCCTCGGCAATATCGTTGCCATGCTTTTCATTGCTGGCAGCGTCTGCCATTTTGTAAACTGTTTTAGCTTTCGTTTGCTGCCGGAGTGCTGGAGTCTGCTTTGTTGTTGTTGTTGTAATCCTTTGAGCTGCTGCTTGTTTACTCGTTCGTCCTGTTATGCTTGTGTTAATTTGAACATTTACTTATTTTTCATGGCAAAAACAAACACTTGCACAACACTGTTGCTTGCACTTTCACTTTGCTGCTTGTTTTGACTTTTTGACTTTTTCAACACTTTCCTCACATAGAAATATTTTGCTGCTTTTTTTTTGTGTGAGATATATATATATTTTTTTCAATTTAATGTATAAACAAATTTGCTTTCACTCATTTTTCTTCAACTTTTTGTTTTGCTGTTTTGCCTGGAAAACGTTGCTCAAAACTTGTTGATCAGCATTTTATGGCGCTGTTAGATATAATTTATATATATAAAAATTTATCTCTGCGTTTATTTTATTTTATTTTAGAATTTATTATTGCAGCTGCCTTGACTCATATATGTTTTTTTTTTGCTCTCGGCAGCTACAATTTATATTTATTTTTATATATTAAAATCATTTTAAACTGCACTTAAATTTGCAATTATTTGTAAATAAATGCCGAATGATTTATGTGCTGTTTTTTTTTTGTAAAACACAAAAGAGTTGCCATAATTTTAAAAAATATCCTTGCCGCGTTCAAAAATGATTGAAAACCAACAACACACCACACACACGGACACACACGCCAACACGTCTTTGTATTTTTAATTACATTTCTGCGTGTTTGTAATTTAAATGATTTATGCGTAAATTTTCTTTTTTTTTTAATTTTTAATTGCTTTTGAAATTGTGGCAGCAACTTTTTAAGGCTTCCGTAGGCACACATAACTCGAAACAATCGAAGTATTTTGAAATTCGTAAAGGTTTGAGTTTGGAAATTAAACGCAAGCAGGATGTGCAGCGAAAAACCACAACTAATTTCTAAGCACTCAACTCGACTCAAACTTTAAACTTGAAGTTGCCGCAGTAAAAGTTCCAACTCGGTTTGTTTGTTTGTTTTATTTTTCAAAATGAAAATCAAAGTCAATCAAAACTATATCTACTGAAATAAGTTTTTTCCTTAAATATTTGCACATCAGACATGTTTGTTTGCTTTGAAAAATTTCTGAAAATGTTCTTTTTATACAAAATATTGCCAAATCCAAAGTCTTTGTGTTTGTTTTTCTTGCAAAATGTCCAGTTTTTGACAAATTTATTTCAAAGACGTTTTTATTTAATTTGTCAAAATTTGAATAAAAATAATTTGAATATGAATATTAATTTTAACAGAATTTAAGTCTGAAAGCTTTTGGAAGCAATTATTTAGTTTTTAAAGAAAACTTTGAAATTTATGACAATTGCATGATTTTGGGTAAAATAAACATGCAGTGTTGGGATTTTTGAAAAAAAAATTGAAAACAATATTATTAATTAATTTATTAATATTAATAAATGAAGCATAGAATTTTATTACATAAATTCGCAAAAATATTAGAAAATATATTGCTGCTTGCTTGCATAAAAAATAATATAAATATTCAACAATCAAATAAAATATTAAAAAATGTAAAATACTTTTGTGCCATTTTTTTTAAATAAAATTCTTTAATTTTTCTAAGTTCATTAAATATTCAAGGAACAACTCAATTCGATAGTTAGGAGAAATTTACGTCTCCGAACCCTTTAATACCATTCGAGGTTCTAGACCAGGTGACCATATATCGTGCAACCTCTTCAATTTCATAATGTATGGGGCACTGTCGTACTGGCACCATTTCACACAAAAGTGTCCAGCTCCGTGCATACGTCGATCATATTGATATCATTGGGCAAGCGTGATGCGCGTTGGGATGCAAGGCGTCTAGGCTATTAGGTTGCAGCGAACGGGAATAGTTTTGACGCTGACAAGGAATTTACATACTTTGTCACCGATAATAATATTTGCCTAGAGATTAAGCCTCAGTTACCAAAAGGTCTTAGTAAGTAAATGTAGTAGACATATCACTCGATCGACAAAATTAACGATCTGTAAGACGCTCATCCTGACGCAAAAGCATGGGTTGTGTCACGTTCCCAGCTGCGCTTGGAGTTTTCGGGAAAATATTCTTCACAAAAATTTCGGTTACTTTCGGATTGAGGACGATTATCATATCTCATGGTTCAGAGGAGTATTTCGGCACAAAGTCTGCTTTGACCATGTTGACGAAGAAAGACGAAGAGGACGATCATAGCTAAGGTGGAAAGACTCAGTTGAGGAGCATATATCTTCAGTTGGAGCGACCAACTGGAGAAAGCACTCGCAAAGCAAGGGCGAACTATGATGGCCAATAGAGTAAGTTAAAAGTGAAGTAATTCCAAAAAATATCTACAAATATCATGTAAGATGAATATACTTGGCTATAAATCGTTTTAAATTTTTCGTAAATCGTGAAATTCTACACTAGAATCTCTCTCCCAACCCCCAGTTTAGCCTTTTTTTGTAATCAGGTTTACTGCTGAGCTGGGCCTGGATATTGGATGTCAGCCGTTCTACGGCAAGCATTTTAATTCTTGACCATGTCAAAGCTGAGTTCCATTTGAGAAAATGCGAATCTTTTTGACATTTCAGAATGGGCTAATATTATTTATTCCCTTAACTGGATCGTGAATGTTATTTCGAAGATATGCTTTAAATATTGGTGAGATATTCAAATATAAAACTTGTTCAGAGTGGTTTCCGCAGGAATTTTTAGAGTATTTGAAAAAAAGAAAGAAATCGGCACATAGATTTATAAAAAAAATTGATAGTTTTCAAAATATTTTTTAAACAAATACTTGCACACATTCTATTTTCAATTGGATTTTTCGTAGATCTGCAAGATATTTCATATATTGCTATTTTCTGTATCGATATTAATTAAAATATGCAATAAAATTAAAAATTCTTTTTGATATTCGCAATTTGTTGCGTTTGAATAAAATTCAAATTAGATTCGCAATAAACTAAGGTCGCTGCTCATAAATGAGAACCAGCTGGTTGCTCATGTTTTTATTATTTAATAAAAAATCATAATTTATGATTTCAAAATACAGATAAATACATTATAAAGCTATAAAACACGCTCATATCTGGTGTTTATTTTTTTTTTTTCATTGCAAAAAAGAAATGAGAAATATCTGATTATCTGCGCTGTTCTGAAAAACTTTTAATTTTTGAATTTTCAACATCAACAAATTGCGTTTTATTTGAAAATCATTTACTTAAAGTTTTGAGAATTGCAAAATTTTATGCATAACTTTATTGTTTAGCAATTTTAATTGATTTATTGATATTGAAAACTTTTTAATTGCTTTGAATGTTGGGGGGTGTTCAGAACTTTTAAGCTTATTTATTGAGTAAACTTTTACTTTGTAAAAAGTTGAAAAATATTTCTAAAAGCAATGATGAAAATAAATCAAAGTTAAAACTTGCAATAGGGCTTTGATTGAAATTTTCGTAAAAAATAAATGTATTTTTGCTACTTAAATCGTTGCGGCGAACTCTGTAGAGAACCGCTATAGAAACTATTTTAAAACATTTTGTTTAAAATAAAAATAACGTTTGTCGCATTAAAAAATATATAAATAAATAAGATTTTATTATTAAGAAAAGGGAACTGTTTATTCAACAAACAAGACAGGCTATTTGAAGTTGGAGCAACGAACAACTACAATTTATGACAGAAGTTACGAACACTTCATACCGTGTTGGAAACGGACAATTTATACCTTGGTTGGTTGGTATAGTTTCCTCCAAAAGAAGGAGCTTGAATTCCTCAGCTTTACATTCAAAATAACTCCTCAATTCTGAAAAATAATACGATGTTTCGACGGAATATTTGAGAATTCTGGTAAGGCAAGTAGTGACAACGAACAAGAAGTTCTGACCAAAATATTGAGATCGTAGAAGTCAATGATCGTCGTTCTTAGGAGTTGGGCATCTTTCGGAACACTCTTCGTCGCATAATTCGTGTTGATTTGAATATGAAATAAAAATTTCATTCAAAATGGCGGTTTTGACTGGCAATCGAGATGACCGACACCACTAGACCTTTTGTGTGGGGATATTTGGAAATGCAAGGTATATGTTGGATAAGGCGATGAACATCGCTCAACTTAAAGACAATAAACGATGCGAAACGTTGGCCAAAAATTGGAAAACGCCGAAAAGGTGCATATTTTGTGCTTAAGGCGAATGGTGGTCATTTACGCGATAAATGAAATATAACTTCTTGAGCCGAAATAAAATATTTTCAAAATAAAAACAAACACATGTCTTTTATTAGAAATCCACTTCAAACGGCCTATCCTGTCGTTTCAAAAATTTTTGTTCTCTCTGTGAACAGTTGTATTTTGTTTTGAAAACTATGTATTATTTTTTATTACATTTGATATGACGAACTTAAGAAGGAAATAATGAGAAATTTTTGAAAAAAAAGAGATAAAGTTATAATAAATTAATTCAGTGAACTTTCTTCAATCTACTTTAATATAAATTTTGCAATAAATTCCACAGCTCGATGTTTTAGCATTTTCTGCACAGTTTTCTATCAAACTTGAAACACATAACTAATTTTCTATGCAACAAATATTTAATTTTTAAATAAATAAATGAGCGATAATTGCTTTTGTTTTTATAATATTATTTTTGAAACTCTGCAACTGTTTTGAGTAAAATTATTGTTAAATTGCTAAACATTTTTACACTCAACTGGAATTTCTACAATTAAACTTTGGAATAACTCATATAGGGCGGTTTGTTGATCGAAATGAAACTGCAATCATTTTAAAAATAATTTTTCACTTGACTTATTTTGAAAACTTTTGTAAGAACTACTTTCATGCTTATTGTATTAGATGCGATGCACTTTAGAAGTAATTTTTCACGCTCATTCAAGAAACAGTTTTTCAAAAAATAGTATATTAACAAATTTTTGTTAAAAGTTTCAAAGTTTTTTAAGATTCAGCAAATACAAGCACTGAAATTTCTTGAGTTTATTTAATCAAAATTATTGCGAAAAAAATGCGATAGCTTCGAAATTTCCGCGTTGAATTAAAATTGTGCAAAAATTTCAAAAATTAACTAATTGGCGTTTTCTGAATCGAAACCAATTTTCAATGCTACCAAAAATTGTTTTAAATATGTGAAAATTTTTCATATGCAAAAATACGCATAAATTTGAAAATTACTCTAAAAGCAACCATTTTGGAATTTACGCAGTTTGCGAAAACTAGCTTCGCACACCAACAGAGATATAGAACATGCATACATTTAGTGTTTAATTCTTTTTGCATGAAATTCATATTTTTTTGCAAATTAAATGTTTCAAAATGAAAGATTAAATAATCCAAAATCAATATGCGCCATTAGGCCATAAAGTTACGCATAAATTTAAAAAAAAATATATAATTTCATAATAAAATTAGGAAAAGTATAATTGTAAACAATATTTTTAAAGTTAGCAGCAGCTAAACTTGAGAACTTGATATTTTGACTTAAGTGTGTAGAATATATGCGTTTTATTGCAAAATAATTATTTTAATTGCAAAAATTTGTGTTTGATAGTTTTAAAATTTTTGCCAATAAAAAAAGGCCAGAGTTTGTGTACGTGTTATTTTTGCAGCTGTTGCAGTTTTATTTTATTTATAAATTTGTAGGTGTTTTCTTTTTTATAATTTATTTTTGTGTATTTTTTGTATAATTTTTTTGTTGCGAATTTTTTTATTTTTTTTGGTTTTTTTGTGTTTTTGTTTTATTGTGGATTTAAATTTTAAAAATGCATTCGTGTCAGAAGTTGTCACTTTATGCTTAAATATGTATTTTTTTTAAATTTTTTTATATGCGAAATCTCTGGATTGCATTCTTTTTGTTTGTTGTTGTTGTTGTATTTGTTGTTGTTTTTATTGCACTGCAAAAATTTTTGTGGTTTTGTTGTTGTTGTTGTTGTATATTGTGTATAAAAATCATATATTATTTTTTTATGGTTTATTACGAATGTGTTTATGCACTTTTTTTGGTTTTGTGTTGTTTTTGTTGTAGTTGCTGTGGTTGTCAATTGTTGTTGTTGTTATCGCGTGGGTGTATTTGTTGTTGCTGCTATAGGGCGCTATCGTTCTATATAAACGAGGCTGAGCTGCAATTGCCCGTATAGCAGAAAACAAAAAAAAAACAAAAATATGTAAAAACTACGGGAACTAGATATAGACTCTATAGACTCTATAGACGTTATAGACGGCAGCTGGCAAGTACCAGCAGAGACAGATACCAGGCAGGCAACACTCAGAGACTGAGACGGTTCGGCCGCAGAACAGCCAGCTGAGGCGCTCGCGCTCTGCAAATATCTAAAATTCAGATTTTTCTTGCTTGTGTTTTTTTTTTCGGCTACCACCACATGCGATTTATAGTGTTACCCAAGGAGGGGGGGCTACAGGCAGTTGGACGGGGTTCATCAGCCTGCCGTGAGCAGCACGGCGTATGCTAATAGAGCGGCACAAGGCATACACACACACAATCAGCACTTAATGTTGCCACGGGGACGACGGGCGGCACAAATGTTGAATATAATGGTTGTTGGTCTAAGAGGGCTTTGGGGACATGCAGTGACGCGGAGGGGTTGGTAGAAATGAGCAACGTCTAACGAAAATTTTTGCTCATAATCTTAAAAATGAAATGCTGCTTTTTCTCGCACAACAAAGCGGCACTAGAATTATGTGTGTGTGCGTGTGTGTGTGCTGTCGTTGGCACTTAAAGTTCCACACTTTTGGAAAATGTATGCGCGAAATTTACTCTTCGAATACTCTATAGAAGTGGGCATAGGAGACTGGGGAAGCGTCTAAGCGAAAATTTTCTTTTATGAATTTAGTAAAAGCTCTTAGTTTTGAGGGAGATGTGGGATTTGGGAGATTATTTATATTAAAAGTTGGCTCAAGGTTATAAAGTTTAGAACTGACCAGACTCTTTTTTCGAAACCACACACTAAAATGTTTTCAACTCTTCAATAATAATTGAAAAAACATGCTCATTTACCTAAGTACATCAAGCGCCTTGGGTTGAAAAACATAAAAAGATTTTTTTTGTGACGGAATCAAATATATTTTCTTATCGTAGTAAAAGATTTGCTAATTTGAAAAACTTTTAGGGAAATTATATTCGGTTTTCTTGAGTCGGGTTTATAACAACTTTTTGGTTTTTGAAAATTAATTGTTTGTTTGTGTACTAGGGGGCTTTGCCCCCTGCTCGCTTCGTCTGCGAACCACCACCTATACAATACTAACATCAGCTTTTGCTACTTGGATGTTACATTTTTATACGAATCTAAGGCATGCTTCCTCTTTGTGGATTTGTTCTTCCTTCAAGTGTTTAACTCTATTTTTTTTTCGTATTATCAAACCTTTTTTTTTTGGCAAAATTATCCACGCAAGCATTTTATTTTAACTTTTTTCTTTACTCAATCCACACTTTCTCTCGATTTTTAATTTTTCGCATTCTTGGCTTTTCGAGAATTTGCACTTTTTGTTCATCTTCAGAAAGATTCAACTTTATTCCATTCATTATATTTCAAGTATATCTTATATATAAAACGTGACAGACGTCAAAAAACTCTTTTATGTAATAAAGGAAGACAGCAGCGGTAATGCAGTGATAGCGTACTTGCCTCTAAACCGAAAGGTTGATGTTTCGATTGTAACAGAAAGTGCTGGTGTATTCGGCTAGCACTAGCAAAGCTAGCAAATAAATAGTCGTTTTTTAGGAAAATCTTTATGAATTTTAATCTTATATTAAAAAAATCTTTTATTGAAATATTTGAATATTGAAAAAAGAGAATTAAAGTAAAGTTTCGTTTAAGCTAATCCGTCCGTTTGGGGAGCTTTGTAGCGCTATTCAGCTATTCGCGTCAAAAATTTTGCCAGAGACTGGGATTTAAAATAACCAAAAGCAAAATGAAAGTTATTTTTAAAAAAACATATATAAGTAAACTACCTATAGATGGATGCATTTTCTATAGATATGCACCTCACACATCTGGGGCTGGCTAGGAATTTGGATTTACAATGTAAAAGTTGGAAACAGGAAGCGTTTTTTAACAAATCAATCACCAAGTTGGGCTTTCATAGTTCGTGATTGGTTAAGGATGCTCGTTTTGGCGAATCAAGATGAGTTAAGATAGAGAAAGATATGAATTAAATAGAACGTAAATAAGATTAGAAATCGTAAGTGTTATTATAGTTAGCGCATAAGATGCGTAACGTATGTTGCAATGCGTAATTAGATCTACAAATTGGTAGTGCTAGAGGTCAAAAATTCCGATTTACTCTGGAGGGAGTGAAAAAAGAAACTTCATTTAGAATTGCGTTAGTGTCAATTCACACGAGTACGAGCTTTTGCGGAAATAATACAACTTGGGATGTACTACCATAATTTAGCGAAATTAATTTTATAAAGCGAAATCTAGAAGAATAGGTCGACAATCGAATGCTAGGAGTCCATTTTAAAATATGAAAAAAATTTTTTCTTGAACCGACTCCACACGACTTTACATAATGAAAGCTTCATTTCATCCATATATTGGAATGGATATTCCTGAAGATTTGGGGAATTAAGAAGAAATTATAATCGTCACTTTTCGGCGTAAGGCAAAAGAGTTTTGAAAGGTACACATTTTGAGAAGTGGGCTTCGTATTTTCATTTTGTAAATTTCGAAGTGTAAATATTGTCCCAGGCTTGCTGTTGTACAATTGTCGAACAAACTCTTTTTTAAGATTTTTGAAGGAAATTGAGTTCTTGTTATTTTTATGGAATTTTTTGTATTTAAGTTTCCATGGTATTTTTCACACGATTTTGTCAAAAAATCTGCGCTACTTCAATTTATTAGCAAGATTCCAAACGTAGTTTACTCTACTCATTTTATAGAGTATGCAAACTCTAGCACACTGAGCTTATACATGCGCCATTTCTCTTGTGGTTGTTGATTTTTTTTAACATATTTGCCATTTTTTGATATATTTTTTTGTTGTTATTTATATATATATTTCTTTTTCATTTTGAGAAAACATTTTTAACTTGTGCTGCGGCCGTCGCCGCAGTTAACGCGACGTATGCGTAATGTGAACATTTCTATTGTAGTTTTTTTTGTTTTTGTTTTTTGGATGGCAAGAGAAATTAGCTTTTAACGAACTTGCAGAAAAAACAGGTGAACATTAGTTGCTTGAAAAATTATAATTGAAAAAAACTTTGCACATTTTTTATTTTAAACGCAACACGGAAAATAAATTAAAACTAAACGTGAAGTGAATTTAGGGTTAGGGGGTTTGGCTGGGTTCGAACGCCGAACTGTAGTGTAGTTGCTACCGTTGTGTATTACGTTTGTTACTAGACTGACTGCCATAGCAGGAGCAGCTGCTGGCACGCCAGAGCAAGGCTCTTTGTCTCACCTTAGCTGCGTAAATTTACGTATAAATGATGAACTCTTTGTAGGTGTGTCGATTTTGTTATTGTTTTGGCTTGGCGGTAAACAAGTAAATGACTTTGTAAATCACATGGCGCCACCTCTGGCGTCTCCAGCATGCCCCATGCGCAACCTTGTCGCCTGAACACATTTTATTGCGCTTCTTGAGCTTTGTGCGCCAAAGATACTCTAGTATTCATCTAATAGATACTATTCCATTTGTCACTCGCGCTGGCTATTTATAGCAATCAGCTTTTGCTCTGGCATACCGGATCTATATGTTGTAGCCACCAACGCTTTTGGGGGGGCTCTTGGCTGTTTTGTTCTGTGCTGTGTTCCAAAAATCATTTATGGCCAATTTGTTGACGATGCTGTAAATTGCAGTGCTACACACATTACGTTTGCCATTAATTGTAGACAATTTGCGTTGTAGCTGAGTGGCTCAACTGTTGGACAATTTATTTGATATAAACGCTGCTGATTTGTCATCAGCCACTGGGGGTTTGTCAACTGGCTGCTGGCTGGGTCAACATCATTTCTTTTTTGATTTTTGGCAGCGTTTTTGATCTTAAATCGTGCAGCGCACATAGCGCTGTCTGTCTTACAAATCTGCCAAAGATTTAACACAACATTTGTAGATTTACTCGTTTTTCTTGCAGCTTTATGGGCAGCGGGTGTGCGGGCGTGTGTGTGTGTGCTAATGGCTGTATGGCACTTGCTGATGCCTTTATAATGACTTGTTTATTTTTAATTAAATTAAAATTTAAATTGCATTAAGCTGGCCCGGGGTCAGTGTTAGCCACAGCTACAACTTGGCCTCAAAGGGTTTAAGCTAAGCTAAAACTTGAGTCTGACCCACAATCCTTTTTGCTCTTGGCTATCCATAATTAATTGTTTTTCTTTTTTCAACCCCCCTCTCCCTGTAGCCTGTGCAAGCAAAAAGTTTAATTCAGCTCAGCGTAAAGTTCAGCCGCCACCACTCCCCTGGGGCAACGAAATAAACAACAAAAACTTTTTTGGTTTTGGAGGCAGACACAAATCGCGTTGCCTGCTAGAAATAGTTGCACGATTTTTTTTCAAAATAGAGCAGCAAATAAAATATTATTTATAGCTCAAACCGGAGCACAAAATCAATATGTTGAAATTTTGCAATTTTCAATTTCTGTTTTTATATTTTGAAAATAGAACGTGTAAATATACAGCGGGCAGCTTTCAGCGCCATATAACTGCAGACAGACAAAAGCTGCCTGCAGCTGGTCAATGAGCCTTGTTGCATTTGCGTCACGAAATCTTGCACTAAAGTGAAATCCATAATAAAAATTGTTTAAATTGATTTTAAAAACATAAAAAAAAATGCATACACAAGTGTTAAGTGCATTTGTTTAAAACGAATGATCTGTCATTTCCGGCTGCTGTGTAGTTATGCGGCGGACTTTGTGCGCAGACTTTGGGGTGCCTTGAAACAAGTAAACTTTTGATGGACTGTATAAAAAATAAGACTGCGTAAAAAAGTGAATAAATCGCAAAATACCAGCGCAGAGTCAATGTACTTTATGGATTGCAATTTATTGTCGGAACAATATGTGGGAACAATGTTTGTAAAGCATCTTGAACTTTCTGGGTAACAAAAGAAATAGAAATCGGATTTATTTAAATAATATATAAACAATATTTACATAGTCATTGTTTTAACTTAAAATCATAAGTTGAAGGCCTCTTCATTTAGGGAATATAGAAAATTCAGTAACTAACTTTTCAGCTCATTGCTACCTCGTCAAAGTGAATCTAAGGCGAATAATTGCTTTGTGCGCACAGGAAATAGAATTTTTGCTGGCGCCATCTACTTGCTACCATCTAATTATTTGCGTTTCTAATTAAATTGGCCTTGGTAGCGTGCTCGCCTCTAATTCGGCAGATTGGTGGTTTGATTCCTATCTGCCACATTATCTACGTAGCAAAATTTCTACCAATTAGATATCATATTTGTCAAATTAAACGCCATTTTGTGTCAACCATTTTCTTTTCGTAAATTTTGAATCAGTTTTGGGTTTTTTTGGAAACAAAAAATGTACACTTTCGTTCATTTCTAATCACAACAAGATTTTTAACAGCTTTTTTGCATCTTGGGACCGCTGTGCGGTGTTAAGATTCCGCTATAAACTGTAGATACCAGCTCTCTTGGAACAGCTATTAATTGAGATATCTCCATGCTACGGCTTAGGAGCGATGGACATGGTCAAGAGGTATACCATTTTACAGAAACTAAGTATTGATAGAAGTTTAAATTTCATTATCTAATATTAAAAAAATAATATTTTTAAAATTTAGCATTTTAGCATAATATAGATATAGTTATACCAAATGAAGACTATAAAATTCTTCATATCTAATGTCAAAAGCTGTAGAAGTATTCTTTCCAACTCAATTGCATTTCACGCTGTCCAAACAACAGCTGCTTCTGTGGTGAAATCGTTCGGTAAGTTCGAAATTAGCTCAAAAAATTAGTCATTATTTTGTTGAGTTTTGGTAATGAGGTGAGTTTTGCAGCAGCAGAGCGTCACCGACTTGGCCATTCTGCCACGCCCACGCAGCCATGTCAGAAATGATCATTGACATTGTCGTGCTGAAGGTGTTCCACACTCGCAACACACACTCACACACACACACTCTTTGCTGCGCGTACAGCGACAGGTAAGAGAGTGCATTGGCGATGCTCTTAACTCTTAAGACTGGGAAAGCTCTTTAAAGCACACCTGCGGCTCCTGCTGCAGAGAGTCTGCAAGTAGAGACTCTTCCTCTGCTGTGAGCTGTTCACTTTTGGATTTTCATTTGCAGAGATCTTCGTACCTGCCTAATATATATATAACCATATATATACATATATATACCTACCTATACATTTATTATAGTTTCGTTTTGAATGGCAGCGTTTCTTTCAAGGTAATACCTCGCGATGTGTTGTTGTTTTTATTTTCGTTTTTGTTAAAAATTAAAAAGGCAATTTTTATAAATAGTTTGTGCCAAACAAACAACAAAACAAATTGTATTATGAATAAGCATATTCATACTTTTGTGTACTGAATGAATATGCACTCGATACAGTCTATGAGTAATAATAGAAGAAAGGTAAAAAGTTTGGTAAATAGAATAAATGGGTATTCATGGGTACGTGCAGATGTTGTAAGGTGCGAATTTGGAGGTTTGTCATGTGGGGGAAATGTATGTTGTGGGTGTGGGTCCGTTTTTGTTACAAATTTAACTGATTTTAATTATATTTTAAAGTCTATATGTATCTATTGGAAACTTGCTTAGAATTCGTTGTGGTAGGATATTTTCATCTAGACAAATTGATTAAAATTTTGTCAAAGAAGAAAGTGTAGAAAAATATAAAACTAATATTTTTGATCATTTCAAAATAACTTAATTTAAATGGAAATAATACCAAAAATATTAAGATATACAAAAAAAAAATGTTCACAAACCAATTTTTAGAAAAATGTTGATAAAATGCATAAATGGGGGGTATTCATGGGTACTAGTAGTAAGTGTTGTAAAGTGCAAATTTGTCTTGTAGCTGGGGGGAAGGGAAAATACTAACATATGGCGAAAATGTTGGTAAAGAAATTTTGATAAATCATAAATAATCTCAAGCTGCCTATGTCGAATCGTTACGTGCTTTGTCAATCAAGAACTTGAACTATTAAATGAAATGAATTAAAAATTAATTTCGTTGAGTTATGATTATTTCGTATATAAATTTAATGCACAAAATTTGTAAAATAATTTTCCTTAGTAAAGCAATCTAAAAAATATTCTATAAAAATAATAGCATTTAATTTAATTTTATTAAATATGATAAAGTTTAATTATATAAATAATAAAATAAAATAGTTTTTATTTAAAAAAAAACCTTAAGAAATAAAAATCGAATAAAAATAGAATAGAAATAGAAGATTAGAATTTTGTATATTTTTTAAAAAAATATTAAAAAAAAGCAAACTAAAAATAAACTGGAAGGTTAAATGAAAATATTACTATTCAAAAACAGCTTGATCTTAAAACAAAAAATATAAGACAAACAAAAAAAATTTAAAAAACAAAAATTTCACTCCCATCTTTAATCTACTAATGTATTAAAAATTTTATGGCATTATTTAAAAAAAATAATGGTGTGTGTTGATTAGTAAAGGAAGCTGACCCTAGTTATCTAGGAAATTATTTTTAGATCGCTTACTGTGTAAAATAAAAACGTGCAAAAGTTATAAATTTTTATTTGTTTAATATTGTGCCAAATCTACCAAAATCCCCGAAATCCCAGCATATTGAAATTATTAAGCAATATTTTGCATTTATACGCAATAACAATTTGCTTGAGACAAATTTAATTGTTAAGCCAAAAGAAATAATGTAAAAAGTATATTATGCAGATAATTTTATAGCATCGTTCTATACTACACATAAATTTCTTACAGTGTACTTTGCCTGATGTGAACAGATATAAATATTAAAAGTCAAATAATCAAAGGAATCTCACAAATAAACAAGTCAAAGTGAACAACACAGCCAAATATTTTCAAGGGGTGGTTGCTGTTTCAGCACTTTGTTAGCACCTCCCTTAGCCTTCTCACGATTTATACTAAATACTATCCATATACTCTATATAAGCTGATCCGTAGACAACGAGCAGCAACTCGTGTATGCCGCCTTGGCCATGTGCCTGTCCGCGCTTCATAAATATTATTTAATTTTATATTTCTTTCTAAGCCATTAAAATTATGTAGGTTATAATTTAAATAAATAAAAAAAAAGAGCGTCACGCGTAGAGAGGTGAGAGGAGAGCGCCAACCGAATTCAAGCAGCAAATTGAAATGAAAGAACATAAAACTTGAAAAGAAGAAATCTTGCTAAAGAATTTCGCCTCGTCTGGGGTCGCCATTGGACACAAAATTATAAAAGTGAAAAGCATAAATTTTAAAATTTTAGAGAAAAAGTAGATGTCATTGTTGTTGAACGTGATAAAATCAAAGGAAAAACAAAAAAACAAATTAATACAATTAAATATGAGGTATTTAGTCTGAAGATGTAATCAGTTTTCCGAGAGGCGCTACAGAGCAGAGATATGCAAATATTTCGGCATGTTTCATGAGGAATAAAATTTTGGGCTCATTTTAAACTGCTGGCAAAATGATAAATACGAAATACTAAAACTATAAATTCTTACTATTTTTACTTGAATTAATCTTTTAGGTAAGCAAATGACAAGAATTTTTAGAAGTGTTTCTAAAGATTAAAGTATTATATCTTTATATTTTTCGAAAAAAAAGCGCATTTATTTGTCGTTTTTTTTTTTATATTTTTATGAATATATAACAGAATATTTATTTAAAATTTTTATAATATATTTCAATAAAAACATAATTCAAAAGCTTGCATGTTTGGAATGTATTTAGCAGAAGTAAGTACATAAAACGATGATGAAATAAATAATGTTTTGGGTACAAATTTAAGAAAATAATCAATGGAAATCAAGATCAGGCAATAAAAAGCGTTTTTAGAGCATACAAATTTTACAGAATCATTTTTCAATATAGAATATAGTGCAAACATTTTTACGGGCCTCGGTAGCATAACGAACTCGGCTCTAAGTCGCAAGATCGGTGGTTCGATTCCACTCTGCAGGGCTGAAGCAATTGTCTAGCACTGGCATAGCTAGCAAAAAAAAAAGATGCTATTAACCTAGGAAAATCTCTATTGGCTAAAGACACCGCCGTTCGTATTCGGCTATAGCCTATAGGACCGTGTTCACTTCGAACAGCTGTCAATAGAGATATTTTCATGATTCGCCTTTAGAGTGATGACCTTACTTAAGTGTTTTTATTTTATTTTTTTTCAAATTTAAGTCTGCTTCAATGATTACAGCTTATGCAATCTTAGAGTTTTTCGATATTCCGATTGGGGATTATGTTATATGTCATTGCGGAGATACATTTGAATACTGTGAGATTTTTTTCTACAAAACCCATGATGGTAGCTTTTCAGAGGCGCTTTTGCAATCTGAGTTTTGGATATATTGTTATATGTCATTGCGGAGATCCATTTGAATAAGTTGAGATTTTTGACACTATGTCAAAGGTCAATTCTGTGTGTTATTCTGTACTTTCATATTACAACGGCCTTGGTCCACAGTACTGCTAACCCGGAAATCGCTGATCTTTGGAAGATCTTGAAGCTGTTAAGTTTGTCTCTCAGATATATAAAAATATTGAGTGTGGACCTGAGTGTCTGAGGCCGTGCCTTTGTCGCCTCTGCTACCTCCAACTTATTACGACCGAATGGTTAGTTTGGAGTAATTTTATAGGACTTGAGCTAATAATACTTGTAAAGAAGAAAATGCCATTTACTTCACAGCCTTAAGATGTTGTGAAGACAAGTAAAAGCTTAAAATGACTCTAGACTCTACTCTCTTCTTAAGACAAAACTTAAATAATTTATTTCTTTTTCCAAATTACAACAATTATTTTTATAAAATGGCCACTTGAGATTCTAACAAGTATGCGCCATGTTGAGACTGTTAGGCTCTCTCTCTCTCTTCAACTTTTTTAAAGTTTTTAAAAGTTAATATGATTTGCCTTAATTTGTCATTCATAATAAAAACAGAAAAAAAACCAAAAAATAATAATTGTGTTGTTACTGGCTATCATATCATGCAATCAAGTATACGCCACGTTGATGGAGTGTTCACTTCAATTATTTGAAGTATACGCCATGTTGAATATGGTAAATATTATTAAACTACGTTCAAGTTATATAAGTTATCATATTATTTAAATCTAAAAGCTAATTTACCCTATCTGCTTAGTATTTATTAAATTATTAAGTATACGCCATGTTGAGCGTGTTGCTTCTATTGAACGGCTCAAAGTAAAGGAGCATAATTTTAATTTTGTGACAAAAAATGAGATAAATGATAAAAACGAAAATTGTACATTTGTTAAGAAGTGCAACCTACAAATAAAATGTGCATTTTTGGCAAGTAAATAGAGAATATTACTAACTAAACCAACGATCGATCCATTTTTAGAAGACATTGCAGGTCATTGCTCAAGGCACGAAAACATCGTTTTTCTATTAAGAATTTAACCCAAAGCAAAATCAAGATTTCCAAAAAGAAAAATCTACTATACCGATTCGTTATGATTTTATAGATGTTGGTTGGGCTTCTAATACAAATACACTCTTTCAAAGTTTTACGTTCACTTTAAGACGATTACATTGCCTCGATACTATAACAAAGCTGTTTTAAGGTTCTTAAAGTTACAAATTTTGGTATTTTTATCAAAAAAGTTAAGATATACAAGCTGGATTACAAAAAAGGTACAATCTCGATATTCTCATAGTGTACACTGCGGTCGAATTCCTAGAGAGTTTTCAACTACTGATTATCTAAGAAAGTAAATTCAATTTCTTAAAAAAAAAAATTAATATAATAAAAAGTATATTTTGCTATAAAGACAAATCCATGGCCTTTATACTTGCATTGTCTTTTAGTATAAATTTAAGTTAAAATTAAATCTAATACTAAGCTCCTAAAAGTTATAAAAGTAAATATTTGCTTATGCAATGAAAAAACACCGACATCTTGAAAAAGTCTTTATATATTTATCAAGCATTCGTCGCCAGTTATTATAACTTACATGCGTCTGCTTGAAATTAAATTTTAGGAATTATATGAGACTTAGTTCCTTCTTTTAATGTAACTTTTTGCATTTGATTTTTAATTTTCAACCTTCTTAAAAATGATGCGAAACTTAGTTGCAACTTTCAACTTTGTGCATTTGACCTGTAGCAAATATGCAAACAAAAAGATACCCCTTCTTTAGAAACAAGCAGTACTCAGAATTCTGCGCTGGTTAAGATTTAAAACTGTTAAGATTTTCTAAACTTATAAATAAATAAAAGAAACGCATAAAACAATATGATCAAAAACAGCTGCTTTGCCACACCCCTCAGCCAAAGACTTTTTATTCAAATTTCCAAAAAAGTCCTCTTATTTTATTTAAAAAAAAAATCATAAAATTCTTTAAGAATTTCCAACGATTTTAAAATATCAACAGCTTCTCTGGCATCAGGTTTTACGATCAGTTTCGATTGCAACTAACATTCAATAGGTTTGTTGTAAAACTTAATGCTTTCCATCCAACTGGGCCCTTGCTAATGGGCAGTTGATTTACGATCCAAATTCTGCCGCTTGACATTTTTACGAGTTTCCCCAATTTATATGCATTTCTGAGGGCTACGCGAGAGCTAATAGCCTCGTTTTTGGGGCTGCCCAGGTCGCAAGTATATGCTGCATATTAATCATACGCACTGTTTAACGCCTGCAACAACTAAATATAGTCTGGGGGCAGATTTGGCAATTAAAACTAGCAGCATTGGTCTGGTTCTTCTTCCCTTTAAATGCCGCACCATACACCGCTTCCGGGTTCTACGAACGGATTGAGCGTGTGAGTGCGGCTGAGCAGCCGCGTTCCCATGTCACTGGCGCAATGCCGGCCACTGACGATTTGACGTGCCACCATTTTCAGCCTTAATCCCAGCAACAAGCAGACTAATTAGAGGCACATGTGGTCCAACAGCCACATAATACTTGGCATAGATGTGCTATATAGACCTAGGAGAGGGGGTCTCTAGCGTAGCAGCAAGCATGGCTGGCATACACTTGCGCTGCATTTGCCGGCCATTTTCATTGATTGGATTTTATGTCGAAGCTTGTTGCTCATACGCCTAGTAGGCGTTGTATGTTTTCTTTGGGCGCATTACAAAACCAACGTCAACAAGCACAAGTGTGGGTTGTTTAGGGCTAAAGAACTTTGTATAGGGTTAAGATGTGCGCAACGGCGAGGAAGCGGAGGTGAAAAGCTCTACTATATAGATAAACAGACAAAAACGTTTTAGTGAAAATAAATTGAAAATCTGTAGAACATGTTTTGATCTATTGCGCGCAGCATTTTGAAAAGTTTACAAGTGCGAGTGTGTGTTTGTTTGTATGTGTTTATATAGGGTGTTGTTTTGAGAGGTTTCATTTAAAACAACAATTGAAGACATTAAAGCGCATAAAGTGCGGCTGTTACGACTTGACTGTGCATTTAGATATCTACGCAAAAGTATCTTTTCGTTTAAATGCTTTTAGTGGCTTCCGAAAGATGCGAGTGATACCAATATTTTGTAAATTGTGCACTAGATCTTTATGTCCAACAATGTCAAAAGCCGATGATTGTATAACTAAAGCAATAATAACTACTGATTTTTTGCTTTGAGAATCATGATTTGTCTGCTTCAGCTTTTTGAGCGAATGAATATAGCTGAGGCTAGGCCTACATCCATATTGTGCAAAAGGTAGAAGATGGTTTTCTGTTTTCAATATGTACTTTGAAGTCGTGATTTTAAATTTCTATCCAGAATTTTCGAAAATCTATACAAAAGTAGAATTAAAAGATAATTTTTCTGAGATTCTGGTGGCTTGTCTGGCTTAGGAATTGCAACAATGTTTGCCAACTTTCCATTTCTTGGTAAATAGTCAGATGGAATGCAGCTATTTTTCAGCTTCTAGTCAACTTTCATATACCAATAAAAAAAAAAACATAAAAAATCACCCTCTATCAACATGTATTTGTTTGCTTTGGCTTGTTGTCGTTTTGCTCCGATTTCAGTTTTTAGTTTTTGGATTTCGGATTTCAGTTTGGTATTTTTTTTCGTTGCGTTTCGACTCTCTAACAAATCTGCAGCAGATGCGTTCAAAGGCAAAACATGCCCTCTTGTTATTTGTCTATCCGTCCGTTTGTCTATCCGTCCGGTTCTACTTGTGTCTGCCGAATGTCTCTGTTTGTTTATTTGTGTTTTGCATTGGAACATGTTTTGCTTTGACTTGCAACATTTTGATTGATTGCGCGACTTGCAAAAGACAATGAGGAAATATCAGACAGCGAAATCTCTGCGATTTTCGAACAGTCAAATTTACAGTCAAATTTTGGTAAGAGTGGAAAATTTTTAAAGCTGAAATTTAAACATGCTTTGTTTTTAGATACTGAACCTTTTAAATGAATTTTAAGCTTAAATCTTCATATATCAACTTGTGCTTTGTCAAAACTACAAGCGAAGAGCCCCGCATCTAAGTTTTCTAAAAACCAAAGTGCTACAAAAGTATCCTTCATAATAAGCAAAAACTAGCCAAGTTCTGATAAATGCTGACAAGAACTGATATTATGTCTTATTTTTATTTTTTGCAGAAAAAAGGCTTGAAATTGTTTAAAAGCTAAAGAAATTGTTATCACTATGAAAATAAAGTACATACCATTTTCATAGTCAAAATGTTTGGATAAGTCATTACATATGCGCTTGGTCTTTAACTTTCATAGAAAAGTTACCCAATGATGTTGGGGAAATTAAAATCGCTTACATGTTCATAGTACAACTAAAGCGTCTTGAAGGAACTTTCTTGAATTAACTGATTCAAGCTGTCATAGCTTACGGGTTCTTTTGATTTTAAGATTTTCAATGAAGTGAAGTACCTTCAACAATACTATATATCTTCTTTATTTTACTCCAACCTTACTTACTTTACTTTCTTAACTTTCCATTTAAGGAGCTTCACAAGGATCTGACGCCGACCTAAGTGTATCCTAATTTTAATTCATTAGAACTTTGTTTGAAAAACTTCCGCCGAAAACTTGGAGCCAAATAACTTACTTCCGTGTATAATTTTGTACTTACAATTCAATCACTTATTGTTTTACGCGATCAACATTTTGATTGAAGCTTACCTGAAAGAAGTAAAAAAATAAACAGAATTAATTATTGGTTTAACAATAAAAATCGCAATAAGCTTTCTTTATAAATAATAATAAAAAAATCTTTTGTTGTATTATTATTTTTGAGCATAACTTTAGGGCTAGGCGAGCAAAGCGAGCTGGTGCTGCCTGAGTAAGACGAATAGATAAAAAAGCAAATAAAAAGTATCTTATTGACTTTTATTTTATTATAAGGATTTTCGGCGCCTCATTTACATAGCCAAAATGATGTCGTCTCCAAATCTTCGTGCATTCTCCGCGCATATTTAATTAAGATAAATACCAATTGGTCATCCAAAGCTGAATCTTTCCGAAGACAAGCTTCTTCAAAAAACATTTCTTGTGGACTCGATTTAGTTTCTAAGCAAATTCGTTATGATTCAAAGATTCCGGTAAAGAGGTGACAGTTTTACCTCTTTACCGGAAGTTCGGTGAAAATCCTTCTCTGCAGCACTGCTGTATTTGTACACCATTTGTCTAGCACTGTCTTAGCTAGCAAATAAATTGAAGAAATTTTCCAAGGAAAATCTTCCTTGAAGAATCGGCTTTTGGATTCGTTTATAAACTTTAGGGCCCTGTTCCCTTCGAACGTCTATTAATAGATATATTTCCATTCTGCGTTCCTTTCGAACAGCTATTAATAGAGTTATCTGCATACTTCGTTTTAGAAGCGTTCCAAAGACGAGTTTTCCTACGTTTATAGCGTTTATTTGCTAGCCATGCCAGTGCTAGACGAAGGCACCAGTGCTGCTGGCTGAAATCGAACCACCGACATTCCGAGGTGGAATCGAACCACTCTCGCTACCGAGGCCCCCAGCAGTATAAATTTATTTTGTTTTAAATTATAGGCTTTCAACTTTTTTAACTTAATAAATGCAAAAGTGCAAATGCATAAGTGGCTCGCTAAGCTTGCGTTGCTGCCCTTTTTTTTTATTAAATCCGCCTTCTATAAATTCTTTCTTTATAAATATGCTGCTGCCACACCAATATCATGCTTAAGTTTAAAATTGCCCACAAATTGCGTTAAAAAATTTTAAAGCTCGTTAAGTTTGACTTAAATATTTACGTTAAGATGGCAACATTTGGTTGTGAAGTAATTTGATTGATATGATAGCATATTTCCATTATAAGTTTGAAATTTACGCTGTCTGAAGTTCGCAACTTTTGTGTGAAACTTTGCTTAAGAACTTTTCGGTTGTGGTAACCGCCAAACCAAACACACACTTTGCTTAGGAAAATTTATTGAAACTACAAATATGATGCAACCATAGCGAGGATTGAGTTGGTTTTTAAAGCAATACCATATGTGGACGTTCAACTGTAGCCCAAGTGCAAAGTTGTGTAAATTTTCAATGCAGACAACAAACAAAACAACAACATTTGCTCAGCTTGCCAAATGGCCAATGATTATGGCCATGTTATTGGTCATGTTATTGGCCATCGTTCATTCAATCAGTCTAATGCATATACAATTGCCATGGCAACTGATGGCTTAAAGGATCTAATAAGCATGTGGCATTATCTCTTGTCATTTGTTGTGTACGCAGCGCAGCACTCATACGCACTGTAAGCCCTAAAGCCATGTATCAAACTATTGTCAGCCATTTTGATTGACATTAGACAAATTAACACCTCAACTAATCACACAATGTAAGTCGCCATTAGCTTAGCTAAATAAACACTAAAGCAATAGCAACTAATTAAACTGTAGCCTCGTATTGAACAGCTGGCAGCGAGCGTAGTTCGAGAAGTTTGGGGATTTTACATCATATTGTAAGTTGTAACCACAAACTGAAACTATCGAAGTACTGCATTGAAACTGAATTAGAAAAATATAAGAACTGTACAATTTCTTACGTTTTTAGCTAAATTTCTGGTGGCTTTCCCTGGGATTATCTATACTCTAGTAGCTTGCCATATAATTATAACTACTACCACTTATTTTTACAGAGGTCTTGTTATTTCGTCATCGCCCACTTAATGCCAAATTTTGGCTTTTCGCATCATTTTTACATTTATGGCAAGCTGTGGGGTTTCTTTTATTAATTTTCAAAATGGCAGAGCTGCCATGGCAGCCAAGTTACTCTAAAAGTTTTCCACTATTCATATGAACGCTTAATAATTATATAATATTTGAATGATTCTAAGAAACTACCTCGAAATATTTCATAAAAATCTGAAATGATTTAAGAAAATGATTTTGAAAAGTTCATTGACTTCTTAAACCGCCCTCGCAGCAATACGGAAATAATAGCACACACAGATACCCTCCTATACATAAAGCAAACATGGCTCGAGGCGAAAGTCAATCAAATCAGCGCATGCAAAATTCACTCATAAATAATTGAAGACAAGAGCAACAACAAGTGGGGGTTGGTGGGGTGCACTTTTAGCAATACACATTGATGGGCTAGAGGGTATTGCGAAAGGGGTGTCAGCAGTCAGCCTGTTGAACGGAGCCATCAACGCGCATCAAAAATAATTGAAAAGCATAGACCAAAAGCAGACGAGAGTGAGTGAGAGACGAAAGCAGAGCGGCCAAGAGACTAAAGACTCTTAACCAGGAAACAATTCGTTTTAGCCATAAAAACTGCGGACAAAGCAAACATAAGAAAAGAAAGAAGTGAGATTGATAGAGTATTTGGCTAAAAGAGAGATTGAGAGGAAGCAACAACAACAACAGCGCAGCAAAACTGCAAAGCAAAACAATTTTTGCAAGGCTGAACTGAACGCTAAGTGAACCCGCCGCATCAGCACAATGCGTTGCGAATAATGAAGCAGACATTGATGAAGACGGTTGGTTGGTGGAAGTATCAGACAGACGGAGACAGAGGCAGACATATCCGTGCAGCTGATAAAGATGATGCAAGGGAAACGAGCTGCTTAAGATGCCTCTAAGTATATATATACACACACACACACCACGGCGTATACTTAATATTTAAAGGCAAACCCAAAAACTGCTCAATAGAATTGCTAATAAACCACAAACAAAGGCAGATGCGATAAAAACGGGCGATAAAGAGTATCTCGATAGCAAACAACAAACCAGCAAAAAAAAAAATGTTTTATATTAGGGTAAGGTAAGAAGGGTATGCTCGAATTGCAAATGCTCATTAGAGCGTCGGATAGCCTAACAATGTATGTAGAAATATTAAAAAAAGATAATTGCAGCTGTGCATTGTAGATATTTGCATAAAAATTGCAAATAAAAAATTGCATGTAAAAAAATTAAAATTTATTAAAAATTAATTATATCTTTTTATGCTTGCTTTAACAAAGTGAGCTTGTTTTTTGTTAAAGTTTAATTTTATCGCATTAATTTTTGCTTATTTTTTTGAGTTGGAGAGTCTAAAAAAGTAACTTTTTTTGCAGCATTTTTTGGCTACAAATAAAATAATTGGAGCTCCAATTCCAAAACTTCGCATCCCGGCAATTTCTATGCGACTAGTAGTAATATATATATCGGATTTCATTATTGGTGCATTGGGATTGGATTTTAGAGAGAGTATATGATTACGGCGATGCGAGTATGAAGCAAATAAAGTTATATTACAGTCTATATCAAAAGTTTGCTTGCATTAAAGAGAACTTAAAGTATTCTTCCCAAGCAAGTGTGATAAAAGATTTGGACTCAGAAAGGCTCATTTATTTATTACTTATATATGAGAACTACTAAATACAGTTGACTTGATACATAAACAATATGAAAATCAGAGATATTTATTTAAAAGTGCAACGAAAATTGAATATAAAATCAATACGTATTCCTAGACAAATGGGTTAAATTTTTATAGATAGTCACCGTCTCACACATCAGGTGCTGCGTAAAAACTTGGATTCATTATGTAAAAGTTGGAACTATGAAGTAAGATTAAAAGTAAAAGTTCTTCTTGGGTTTGACTCATACAAACGCTAATATGGGTTTTGCTTATCTCTGATACTCGCATCCACACAAATATTGCTAAGCCTTCCGTTGTTGCCTAGATATGTGCCGTCAGTGTTTCTGAGAGTATGCCAATGATATTGTCATCCAAAAGTTGGACTAAAAAGGTAGTCGCTTTTGAAAATATTAATAGTAATTTTAAATCTCCTTTTCGTATACAAGAGATTGATCAAGTGAGACTTCATAGTTCGTATTTGGTCAAAGATGCTCGATTTGTCAAGTCAAGTTATGTTAGGATAAAGGACGGATTGAATAGACTGTCAGTAAGAAAGGAAATTGAGGCACAATAATAATAAATAATCCCATGAAGGGCTTAGGCCCACCCCCGTTCATACATTACAAGAAAGGAACTAATATAAATTATTACATATTACACATAATGCCCGATGACCAAATGGATCCAAATGGACCAATGCTAGAAGATGAATTAAATAAGCCTTTCGTAAGAGAGGAAATCATAAAAGTTATTGTACTTAGCACATAAGATGCGTAAGGGATCCTGTAAATTATAATTAGATCTACCAATTTTTACTCCGAATGAAATGATAAAAGAATCTTGGTTGAAGAGTGTGTTAGAGCCAATGAGTCCAACAAAGAGAAATTTTACTGGCGATGTCTACAAGAAATACAGGCCAGTCGGACACAAGGATCTCAATGTAAGCGAATTCCCAATATTCCAAACTATTGAAAAGTGAACACTGTAGGCGTATGTGGACTTTCGATATAGGAAATTCGCTATAATTTAATAACACCACCATTCGGATTCGGCTAAAAACTGTAGGTAGGTGTTCACTTCTCGTAGAATCCATGGTACCTCCTTATTGTATCGTCTCTACTTAAGTAGCTAATATGCCCATTTGCTCCCCTTGAGTAACAGGCATTAAAAGTATAAGCAGAGCGAAAAGCAACAAAAAAGAATACACAATGGCAACATTTATTTTTAAACATATTGAAAAGCGCATGAAATTTCGAATGAAAACAATTTTATTAAGTGAAAAATACAAAAAGTAGAAATAACCCCAAAGCCAAAATAAACAGAACCAGAAAGAGCACCGAAAGCAAATCGATGCTAAGGCAACAACGTCTAAGGTAAAGGCAACCAAAAGAAAGAAAAGTCCTTGGCAGTGGCAAACATTTCGAATTTTCTTTCTTTTGCTTGCCTTCTTTATTTAGTTTTTCCTCATGATATTTTTGCCCAGTCAACGGGTTGTTGCAGTCCCCCAACGAATTGAAAGATGCGTCCAAACTTGAAGACGTCGCGTCGTCGACTTACCTTGAACCACACGCACAACAACAACAACGACGACGACAACAACAACAACTACGCCAGCGCAACAGCTGAGAGTGACGCTGACAGCGACGTCAACGGCGACGCAGACACAATTAAGTGCAAAATAAAACGGAAGCAGTCGACAAAATTTTACGACCTGGCCAGGTGACAACAGCCAAAAAAGATGAGGAAAGTTGCAAAGACACCGCCAGAGACGCCAGAGATGTAGATGCTGCCGACGACAACGGCAACGACTTCTTTACATAAAAGATTGACAAGTGATTTTCACACCTAAGTGGCAGGCGGCAAAAAATGAAATACACACAAGCACACAGCAAGTCCCTCAACCCGCCCGCGCAACAAGAGGCAAAAACTCTTGGGCACTTGGGTGGGTGCAAAGACGATGAGGGGACTGACTGCTTCTAAGAAAATGCCCTTTAGCTAATATTTTCGTCAAGTTCGTAATATGCAGATAAAGAATTTGCTTAAGTAGATACATAAATATAGTTGAAGTGTTGCAGACACTCGAAGATAATTTGGTAAGGTATTCGCATTGTTTGGGGGTAGGTGTAGGGTAGGTGTATCCCATGGGTGAGGAGAGCATGTAGATTTTAAAGCGCGTCTGGACATAATGGGTACCAAATATGGTGAGCTTGAGTAGAGTTTATAAGCAAGCAGCATCCTTGCACACTCGATTACCATTAAAATGAAAAAAGCTGCATGATTGATTAGAGCAATTTTTCAAAATAGCATTTCCCAGAAAAACCAAGTACAAGTAAGAACCCAAGTTTAGCATTTTTGCTATATTTTGTAGCTTATAAAGAGTTCTTTCAAATCTCTAAGCATTATATCTGTCTCTCGATAGATACTTTTGAGGTTCGCATCAACGCAATCAACTTGAGCTCAGCTTTTTCGAAACACTTTTCGTGAGAAATCGAATTCTCAAAGTGCATATTTACTTATACTAGAATTTTTCAAAAATCTAAACAATAATTTTCTAATCAGTGCAGTTTTTCTTTATTATTGCTCCTACAGCTTGTTTCCTGCAAATTTTTTTTTCCTAAAATGTGTTAAATATTTTTCAAAAACCGTAAATGAATACCAAACTTTTTTTTGGGAGACTGTTTTCGAAGTATTTGAAAGAAACATATTTGGTAGTTGTGTGCAGTGTGAAATACCTTTAGTTCCATGAAGCTTACTTTGGGAGTATCTGATCATATTTTATCAACTTCCAAGAACAACAATAGAACAAGCTCGCTTAAAAAAAATGTTCTTCAAATCAAATGCCTTATATGTATAATTTACTTGTGAACTTTCTGGCTACAAACATTCCTCCACCAACATGGTGGTGGCGCCTTCCCTATTGCTATTGTGCAGGACTAGCTTACTATTGGATTTTCTTGTTTTCCCACTATCAGGCCACCTCAACTCGCTAATGCCAGCTATAGCTATTTGCAGTTTCTCCATTTCTTCCTCGAGCTGTGGAGCTAATCTGGATGGTTCTTTAAGAACTTTAAGGTGCCATTGTCCATTTCGTGTGCGTTTTAAAATGCTGTTTTTGTTTGATTAACTTGTATTGGTTTTTGTTATCGGTTGGGTTTTCAATCCAAATGGTGATTGGCCAGATGCGGCTTATCCTTTGTAAAGTCCATACTGCTATATCGAAGTGAGATATGGTTCACCAGATAGAGACTGCAAGCCTTCAGCAACAAATGCTAGAGAACGGATATTCTGGCCAAACCAAATATCTAAGGCAGAGTTGTTTAGTGTCACAGGTGAGCCCCTGTGGATAGGTCATGCTCCCAGAAGGAACCCAAGCAGTCTTGTCAGAATGGCACTGGCTGGAATCCTCAAAGCAGCTGACGGATCCAAAGACCTAAAGCGACCTGAAGAAGATCCATTTTTTCAAGAACTGACTCAGGCGAACACAACATGGGACTGAGCAAAGCAGACGGCGCAAAATAAGGTTCGATGGAAGGTTCTAGTAGATGCCCTAAGTTCCCAAGCGGAATAAGAATTGCAAAAAAAAAATTATTTCTTTAATTCTTTTTTTAAATAATTGTACCTGGAAACACAGAAGCACTTTTATTTGGACTCAAAGATGCAACCCCCATGGTTCTTTTGTGCCCTGAATCCAAAGATACTTTATGTTGGGTTTTGAGAGGCAAATGAATATGAATTTTCCGACAGAAGCAAAAGTGTTGCCTACAAAAAAACTAAATATTATTTATTCTAACTGATGTATTTTAGTTGTAACTTTTCAGTGTACAAGATATACGAACAACTAAAAGAAGAAAAAAAGCAGCGTATTTAGAAATGCAGCAACCCTAAACTGCGCTATTTATATCTCATACCGCCCATAATTTATTTTTTCGCCTAGGGTCTCAGACTTCTCCGTTGCTTATTGAGTGAAATTTATCTTGGGCTCTCGCGCGTTGAGCATTAACATTTTAATTCGTTTCTAAGCTTAACTTGGCAACCATTTTGGGTACATCCAGAAGCTGCCACTAGCAAGCAGCGTGCTTACCTTTTCATCCAGTATGGCCATGTTGGTAGCGTTGACCCTGAGCTGGGGATAATCCTTATAAAGCAAATCACTTGCACAAAATGCGCACTAGAAATTGCGCAATTTTCAATTTTCAACTGGTTCTGGCAATTTGTATATCTATCGCGTTCAAAATAGACAAAACCAAATTGCGCAGATTGCAGATTTTCAAATGTGAATTTAATTTCGACTTTGTATTTTTGGTAATTTGTATTTTGTAATTTTACAATTGGTTTGCTTGAAGCACTCACCCACACACACACATACACAGTGAAAGCAACACACACGTATACTCAAACACACACACACACAAAAGCGCTGAGTGTGTGTAGATTTGGAAATTACGCAAAAACCGCAATCGAAAAGAATCCCATCAAAACTAATCTATTTATTTAGCTATTATAAAATGGCTGAGCATACACAATTGCACAAAACTATACGTTCATATTCTTCGTTTATCGAATATATATTTCTAGTTTTTTTTTTTTTTTTTTGGCAATTGTTTCCAGAAATAACAAAAGCGAAAAAGCCAAATAAATCAATAGTTTTTACGACGAATTCAAGCGTAAGAGTGCGCGTAACGCGTTTCGCTTATTTAGTTGCTTTTGTTTTCGGATTTTGCAATGCAACTAAAATCTAAAGAATCAACGGATAGTCAACAAACCGGACCCAGACCCAGATGCGACCAGTACCACACACACACCCACACACACAATGCATTCATTCAATTTGGCGCAGTTCAATCACTGACACTGACGTTGTCGCTTTTAGTTCGCAGCATTGCCAACGTCATCATCATCGTCATCATCATCATCATCTGCTTTAACTTGATCATCATCTGCAGCAGTATTGCTGTTTTGCGTCGAATCTTTTCAAATAGTTTTCAGTGGGTGAAATTCTGTTACTTGACCTAACCAGACTAGGTGTAAGTTGGTTGCACCTGCACTTTCGCTTTTGTATAAATTTTTCAAAAGAGGAACGACATTTTTCCTACTTTTTTTTTGTAATTTTATAGATTTCTAAGAATTTTGTTTGAAAATGATTTATGTTCTAGCGATGGACATGACGTAGAACGGGATACACTTCATTTTGGCAAAAGTATGCCGCTGTGAAGTAACTTTTCAACTTTTATTTTCAACTTTAATTCTTCTGAAGATACTATTTTCTATAAAAATTTTAAACTCCAATAAAATGTATACCCCCTCCAAAAGCGCAGCATGGTGAAATTTCTATTAATAGCTATTCGAAGAGATCAGGTAAGCACAATTTATCGCCAAATATAGACGGCAGAGTCTTGAAGTTATATAGGTTTTCCTAAGTAATAGCGTCCATTTATGTCAGTGCAAGAGAGACGCACCAAGGGTTATGAACCACCGGCTTTTGGGCTCGGAAGCAAGTACGCTACCGAGGCGCACGAGGTCTCAACTTCTTTCATATAATAACATATAAAGTGAAAGACTTTATGATTCCCCAAAGTTATTATTAGGGTTGAAGAATTAAATAAATACTTTCAGGAAAGACTTTATTGATTGCCCAATGCTATTATTAATATAAGATGAAGTAATAAATCCAATAATTACGGAGACCAAAGATGTCGAACTTTCGAATTCGAATCGCAATTTTGGGCCATGGAAGGCGAGAACTAGTCAGAGCTGCAAACTTTATCATCCTTTTGAGCCTGCAACACAATCTAACCATCTTAAAGATCTTGCAAAGATCGGTGTATGCAGTTGGGAGGTCTCGGGATTCGAAAGACCGATCTCGGGATCCCGAGATCCCCGAAAGTCGATAATAAAATTAAGTGTCAAAAAACTAAATTTTTGCAGAGGGCTCTCAACAATGTTAAGTTCCAAGATGGAAATAATAGTCAAAAATGACATCTTTTATTCAATTTCTGCAACTTAGACTTTATTCATTGTATTCCCAAGGCTACCAAGAGCATGTTCGGCTTGTTAGTTAAATAGACAACGCCAGCAGAATTTATGAAGACACAGTCCATATTAAATGGCGGCTAAAAAGGCTAAACATAACTATCGACTTAATATGAAAAATAAATCAATATATCTCAATCAAAAGAAAACTGGATTTAAGAATAAAAGGTAAATATTCAAAACTGCCTGACTACTTAAACTGGAAATCATCGATAACAGAAGGTAATCCCTAAAGTCTGTGAATCTAAAGTAATTCAACTCACGTCAGAAATACCACAAGCTAGTCAAAGTCGACTGCTTTTTAACTTATTTCTAAACGATCTTAGCCAAGATATCTCTTACTTTTGCAACCTTATGTATGCAGATGACTTTAAGCTTTGCATGACCTACAACGAGACTAGTTGAAACTTACTTCCGCAGCTGTATCTTAACATAAAGCTCTTCACTTACAGCAGCAGAAATATGACTTTATAACTTTAAACACCATAAATTTTAATCAGAAGATTAAAGATATAAGAAAATATTCGCTAAAACTATCAACACTTAATTGATTTCTAGACTTAGTTTTTATATCGAAATTCAATCTGCCGCGGTCTAGCAAACAGCAAAAATCAGCAATCAAAGATATGAGGCAATTTTCATTTACTATTTCGAGAATCTATTTTAACAAACCTTAATTAAATTCTGGACTTACTTTTCAAATCAAAACTCAAACTGCCGAAGTCTACTATAAAGCAAACAGCTTCAAATGATATCAGAAATTAAAGATATAAGAAAATATTCCTTCAGTCTTTCGAGCTACGATCAAAACTCCAGCTGCCGAGATCTTATATAGAGTCAAAACATAATTCTTATGTAAAATCAACTTTTTAAGTGTATTTACTAGTTACTTAATCGCCACAGCTTACTCACTTATAGCTTTCTAGCTAGTTTCTAAAATTTCTTAAATTCGTGTTTATATTCTTGCAAAACTGTTTGGCATATTTTGCTGTGGTTCTATAGGAAATGACAGCCATGCCGAAAGATTTTTGGCAGCTCTTGCAACTGACTGTGGCAACAACGACTTAAATTGATGAGCAAAAAAAAAAAACACAAACACATACAATATAAATTTATAAGAATTATTTTGTCTAAGCAAAAGGAACTAGGCAACACTTGGCGTATACTTAATTTAAATAACATTTAATTTTCATTATGTGCCCATCAATTAAATTTTCCTCATTATGAAGAGAATATCATAAAATGGCGAACAAAATGTGGCAATTACAGCGATACAACAGTTTCAACTTTGTATTATAATATGAAATACAAAAACAACAGCATAAACTGCGTATAATTATTGACAAATTAAAATGAATGAGGAAATAAATTAAAATTCACAGCAACAAGAAACAATAAGTGTAGGTGGCAGCCAGGCGCCTTCGTGGGAGAAGGGCGCCTGGATAAATTGTTGTGAAATTGTCACAGTAAATATTTTAAATTTGTGGAAACAACTGGCAAAACATGTGACGCAGTTGTCAGTTCGTTGTTGTGGTTGTAGGATATAACAAGAGCTAAAAACAAAATATGGATAGCAAGTATCTAAAGTGAGAAGTGGCCAAAAATGGATAGGGCTAATAGGTAAGGCGACAGTTCTATACTCTAAGTTGAAGATAAGCAAACTTTGTAGTAAGTCCCAAAGCTCGCAGTATAAACTATTTGTTTGATTGAGTTGAATTTATTCAGTTCCGAAAGTAAAGAAGCAAAAGTTGTGGTATCTATGGAAGAAGAGATCTAGAAAATGCAAATATGTTTATAGTAAAATTATTTAAAATTAATGCTGGACTTTTATTTGAAAGAATTAACATTTTTCAGCGAATGAAAAGAATTCAGAGAATTGATCATTCTGGACGACTAAGCGATTTCTTATATACTTCTTTCAGTTTTGAAAACAAACTTTGTTTAAAATTGTATTTGCCAGTTACTATTTGAGAGTAGGAAGCATCTTTCAACTCTTGTATTAGTTTTGATTTATTAACTTTAGTTTCGAAAAGAAAGCATCAATAAGACAACCATAGCTGCAGAATTATTTGGTTTTTTCTTTATTACTGTAACTTCAGTAAATCAATTTAGGATTCCTTAAGCGAACTTATACACTTGCTTTAAAATTATTAAACATTTTTATTTGAATACATTACTTCTTTCCGCTTAAAAAAATAACTGGCCACATAAAAGAAGCTCTAAAGTGCAGTTTGCTGAATATTTCTTACGGCAAAAACTACCGAGCTAGAGTAAAGTGTGTCATCTGCATTCCCTATGAAAGACTGAAGCCGTATGCCAATACACTGATCATATCAGTGCGGTTTTAGAATTGGTAAATTCTGGAATAGACCCAAGAAAAACCGATCGACACACCATATCTTTGTCGCTTATAAGGCTCCGGTAGTCCTATTAGGGCACGCTTCTACGCGACACTGAGTTCGATCTTTGCAGAATGACATTGAGCACCGTCTTTCAAGATAAGAAATGACAAAGGATCGATGCACACAGATTTTTTGTTCATTATAAAGCTGCATCCCATAGCACGATCAGAGCTCCACCATTAACTCTGTCTAGGGAGGAAATGACATCGTCAAATCCTTTAATATCGCACAAGATTTCGGACAACGCTACCCTCTATCGTGTAACACTTTTCAAGTTCAACTTTTCAAGAGAAGTGAAGGCTGCTGTACATTCGTTCTGGTACTTTTTTAAAAAATTTTGAAGTTATCAAGGAATCCACATACCATAGCTCCGCCGTGAATACCGACAATTATATCAGCCTTGAAATTAAGCGAAAAATCACACTTGCCTATAGTTTGTACTATGTTCTTAGTAAGCAAATATGTAGCAGAGACTTATCTCGATTGACAAATCTGAAGCTCTTGTAGACGCTCATCCTGCGCCGCAGGCGAATGCAGCTGCGCTTGGACTTCAAGAGAGAAAAATTCTTCGCAAAGAAGAAATCTCTCTTATTGGGAACCCTATTGCATTCGAATGAACCATAAGCTGCATAAGCTCTCCAACGAAATAGATGACGTTTAGCGTCATGGCTGGGCCATGTCCAGAAAAAGTTTTCGATGCGAAAGTCGACGAAGGAAGATGGAGTGTACGACCTAAGCTCCACCAAGCAGAGGAGAAGCTATCTTCAATTGGAGTGACCAAGATGCGTGCAAAGCAGGGGTTGTCATGGCCTCATAAAGTAAAGGTAGAAACAAGTAAATGACGACTAAATCATCTGAACGAACCATAAGCTCTATGTAACTCAAACATCAGTAACGAAAATGTTTCACTTTCATAAAAACCAATGGAAAATCTATAGCCATTTCGTTACTAAAACTTGGTGGTTGGTGCCTTTATGTGCAAGACAAAGCAACTTATAGTTCAAAAGATTTTCCGAGATCTTGCTCAATTAACTAACTGCACATCTTCTACATATTGCACTTCAACCTCCTTAGACATTCTTCTCCCTGTTACAAGCACTCCCACAAACTTAATATACCCTTCAGCCGCCGCCTCAGCTACGTTGTCTATGAAAACAAAAGCCCAACGCCCACTTTGTGCGTCGTAGATCCGTTAAGCCCTTGGCAGCTTTTCATCAGAGCTACAACGTCAACTGCCAGATTTTGAATTATGAGCCATATCAACTGCCAATTGGCCTCTGTATTGCGCTCCCTTGGGTCTCGCTACCCGCCTGCGTGTTGGCCGACAGGCAATCGACAAAATGAAAATTAATTCACATTATTTATTTGACCGAATGGAAAATAGAAAATTGCAAAAATTTTGTGCGCGGAAAACTTTTGTATAAATAAGCAGCAGTAGCAGCAGCAGCAGAAATTGAGTTTGTTTTCATTTAGCTTGCAAATGGCATAATTAATTGGGTTATGCAAATGTATTCGAGTGGAACTGGTTCAACTCACTAGAAATCATTTTTCTTTTCATTTTTATTTTTCTTCTTTGTTTTAGAATTATGAATGCTCTTAACTAAATTGGTAGAATGCTTTGCAGTTAGTGTATATTTTGTTAGTGGCTCAGTTTTTGAGGCTAATTGAGCGCCAAGTTAGTCAAAAGTATGAAAACCTTCGGTGACAGCTGTGACAATCGATTACATTGTCTTACATTTGGCTCACATACATACACACACACATAGATGTGCACCTATACAAAAGTTACATAGACATATACACTCTCACACAGATACACACAAACGAACACCCACACAGACAATGCGTTCAGTTAAATCAATTTGCAAATTTCCTCATTGATTTGCCAACTGACGACGACTGCGTCGCATACGAAACAGTCTGGCAATCCCTAGTAGATTCTGAAAGCTGTAGGTTTCTGGTAAGGGTGTACAGACGGCTGCCTTAACTTATTTACTTGAAATACGTTTTATAGGGAGTATATCTCTTAGGGTGACTCATGTGCAGCAGAAAATAAATAATAAGTGGCACTTTGTGAAGCTATGCTTTACTAAGTTAAGAACTCAAAGGAACTTCAGGGTCTTTTCGTTAAACGTTTGGAATTATATAATTCATTATTTAGCAGGTTCCCCAGCTATTCCTATTCGGTGTTAGAACTATTTCGTTTGGCAAGTGCGAGTGGTAGTACGGCTCAGCCAGAATCATCACAATAAACCGAATAAAAAGTGCGTTAAATGAACTTGAATTTCCAAGCAGTTCAAGCAGTGCCAACTAAGCAGATTAGGGTGATAAATAAGCTGCGCTGAATTATGCGATGTGGGATAACTAAACAACGCCAACAGTTCGGCTTTGTAAGCTTCATCACAATCTAATGTGCATGAACCGATAAAAAATGGCGTAAAATGGATTACAATTTCTTAGCAGTTCAAGCAGTGCACGTTAAGCAGTTTAAAGCTATGTGACGTTATCAAACATACCACCTTTGTCTTGCAGTTCGTTTTAGCACGAATCGTCACAAACCGAAGGTAAATGGAACACAATCTCGAAGCAGTTCCAAAAGTGGAAGATTAGCAGTGATGTAACGTCACAATTTTATGTACACGAACCAAGCCAAAAGAAAAATAAATGTATCCGCATTTCCAAGCAGTTTGAGCAATA
Organism: Chymomyza procnemis; assembly: GCA_035046065.1. Classification (NCBI taxonomy): domain Eukaryota; kingdom Metazoa; phylum Arthropoda; class Insecta; order Diptera; family Drosophilidae; genus Chymomyza; species Chymomyza procnemis. The sequence goes on from JAWNOJ010000026.1 coordinate 7,337,129, forward strand.
TAAACTACGCGGTTTAAAGCGATGGGATGTCATTGAATAGAGCCATCTTTAGATGGTCGCTCGTTTTAGCACGAATCTTCACAATGTAATGCTCAAAAACCGAGTAGGGCGTATCAGAACTTCCAAGCAGTTCAAGCAGGTTAACCAGTGAAAGCTTCGCAGTTAAGAACGATGTGACGTCATAATAGGCGCCATTTCTGGGTTGTAGTTCATTCTTGTAAGAATCGTCACAATCTAACGTGAATGAAATAGGGCTCCAATCGGGACAAAATATTCAAGCAGGTCAAGCAGTACAGGCTGTGATGTCATTAAGCGGCGCAATCTTTGGGTTGCAGTACGATTCGGAAAAATTCGGCACAATCTAATAAGCATAAACCGAGCAGACAGGGAGTTAAATGGGTCAACATTTTCAAGCAGGTCAAGCAGTGCAAGCTAAGCTGATTAAACCTATGTGATGTCACCAAACCGCTCCATCTTTGGGTTGGCTCAGCAAGAATCTTCATCATAGAATGTGCCTAAACCGAGCGAAAAGAGCATGTAAAGGATTAGAGCTTCCAAGCAGTGCAGACTTCGTAGTTTAAAGCGAAGTGACGTCATTAAACAGCGCCATCTTTGGTTAAGGAACTGTTTATTTGCTTCAATACCGACTCTCATAAGAGTAACTACACTTCGCAGCAGCCGATTTGATTTCTCTATGGGGTTTCTTTATATTTTTTGTTTTGCGCTTCAAGCAGCATGCGTCCAAATTTAAACGCAACTGATGCCGTCGCCGCGTGTGGCCAGCAGTTGGTGGATCGGCGCCCAAGGGTTAAGGGGTTGCCAGTAAGTAGTAGTAGCGATAGTGATGCGAGAGCGAGAGTTAGGAGGCGTTTAACCGGCTGCCGGGTGTTTTGGGCGGGCTTTGGGTGCCCACTGCGTTGGTTGTGCGCAAAACTACGCAAAACATTTTGTAAATTGAATTTATATTTGGGGTTCTACTTATTTTTTTTTGTGCTTTTTTTTTGCGCTACTCGGATACGACGCGTACAAATGTAATTGAAATAAATTTCAATAGATATCCGCCGTATTGCAGACGGCGGAAGTTTATGGCAGCCAATGAAATTATACTTGCACATACGGAGTTGCTATATGCGTGGGAGTTTTCTGTTAGAGATTGGGTAGCGCGTCTATGCGCTTTTAGGCAAATTTCCGCTGTGGTTGTGGCAGGTCAATAACGTTTGATGTGCAAGTATATAAAAAAAAAGAGCCAAAATATACGCACATGTAAGTAAATAAATAACAGGCAGTGTGTAAATTACTACGGATTCATATGCCACTCAAATGTAGAGTCATAAAATTGATTTATATGTTGATCGGGGCAACAGTGTTTGCTAGGCATCGAGAGTGAGTGAGGAGTGAGCGGTGAGAGATGATGATTCTAATGTTTGCACATATCGCAAAAAATTCTTTAGCTTGTTTTTCGAACAGCCAAAAATCATAGAAAATAAAATAATATAAAAGGCTGCCAAAATATATGGCACGTTTATCATACGCCCAGTGTGCGCACAATTTGGCAGCTTTATTTATATACAGCGCTGCTGGCCACTCGCACACAATAAAACATAGCATGCCCCAATATATATATATATATATATGCATATGTGGCATATATACATATGTATCTATAGTATATATGTATAGTCATGTGTTTACATATAGATCGAAAACATAATATATACATGTCGGCATGCTTTGCTTTATGTTTTCATATAAAACGTTTGCTTTTCAATTATATAAACATGTATTTGGTTTTGTATTCAGTTATGGCCGATTTGTATATATACGTATGTGTGTGTGCGTGTGTGAGTGTGTGTGTGTGTGTGTATGTGTGTAAACAGCTAGCAAGCTGAAGAAATAAATAAATAAATAATAAAAGAAATAAACGAAAATGAAAACGAAAGATTTAACTCAAAACTGACCAAAATGTACTAGAAATTGTTGCGTGCACTGACATTCGGCATAAACGACTTGGAAATACCCAACATCTTAATTTTTTAAAATCTTAGCTGTTGGATACAGTTAAATGTTTACTACATTCTAGTGCCCAACTCGAAAGAAAGCCACTAAATGCCAAAAAATGGCACACCTTTATTAGTTATTATAAGATGGAGAGCTGGTTGCTGTAGGAAATTAAAACGTAAGTATGAATATTTTACCTAGAAATACTTTTGTAAAAATTAACTCTCTATAAGACGCTCATCCCGCCAATGCTGTTGTATGGCGCAGAAATATGGGTTGTATTGCGAACGTATGCACCCGCGCGTGGACTTTGGAAAAATCTTCGCAAAATTCATCTGTCCCTCACTTGCATCCGAATGAACCATAAGCTGCATGAACTCTACAACGACATAGATGTCATCAAGGGGCTTACGGCACAACGTGTGCGTTGGCTCGGCCGCGTCGCTCGTATGGACGTAGACGCTTCAACGAACTAGGTTTTCAATGCGAAAGTTGACGAAGGAAGACACAGGGGACAAGCAAAGTTCCGATGGAAGAACCACGTGTAGGAGGACCTGTATTCACTTGAAGTGACCAAAGCAGGGGCGTCTGCCGAGAGTGAGTTAGGTCGGGTTGTCATGATCATATAAAGTAAAATCAAGTAAATCTCTACTAATTAAAGACAACGCCTTTGACAAGCACTGGCATAGTTAGCAAATAAATCGACGCTGTTTACCTAGCAAAATATCTTTTAATTACAGACCTTGCCGTTCGGATTCCGCTATAAACTGTTCCTCGTTCTCTTCTTCTCTGCTGTGTATTTGAAGCGTTGTTCATAATCAAAGCCATACATTTATTTATTTATTATTTTTCTGTGACTCTTAAATTTCAAATATCTCTTGTCAATACAGAAGGAATTCGTGAGCAATCAAAAGATATAGCATTAAGTGATTTCGTTGCAAAAATACTAACAGTTTTGAAAACTTTTTTTTTGGTATAACTCGTAACTCGTCCGTTCAATACTGGAATGTTGATATTGCCCTCAATATCAACACTTTGTGTTTGTGTAAAAACAATTTATAATTTTTGCTTTTCGAGGTTTAAATTACAATTGCAACATTCGATAGCCGTCTTCTACTTATATACTTCGCTTTATAAAATTTTAACTTTTCTAAATGATCGTAGAACATATCATTACGTGTTATTTTTATTACTGGGTTTCTTCATTAACTCCTATGCACTTCCTAATAAAGTTTGTATTGTTATTTATTTTTTTGTAGTTATTTTCGACCACTAGCACTACCATTTTGTAGATACATTTAAGCCTTGCAGGATAGGAATAATAATAATAAGGCAATTTAATCAAACCAAAAAGATTCGGGTCTTATGCGCAAACAGTAGCCTTTTCGATTTTCTATCCTATGAACGTTCTATTCAATTCATCTCTTTCTCTACATTAACTCATCTTGATTTACCAAATCCAGCATCTTTGAGCAATCACGAACAATGAATCCGCCACTTAAGCAATACTGAACGCTTTTGTTATGCTTTGCTGAATGAAAATATATATATATTTTGTGTAACTTTCCGCTGACTAATTATATGTAACAAACCGCCTCAAGTAAACAATATGCCCACAAAATGCGAGTAGATAGTTTCAGCATTTTGCGCAAAATTGGCATTAGCTCACAGGCTGAACAAAATAATTGCAGCACACTGGGCGTATGCGTAATTTTCAAGCCCAGTACGCAGCGCCTTGAAAATTGCATACATTTTGAAATTTTCTTGCCACAAATGAATGAAAACCAAACAAGCGACAAAGTGGCTAAAATGTTTGACATTGAATATTTGTCAAAGAAATATTGTTTCAAAAAATATTTTGCTTTGGAATGTCAAAGGCGCCAGTCGGCTGACAGCTGTCAATGCCTCTGCTAAACTCACATATATTTATGCCATGGCGGCATCCAAGGCGTCACATACAGCGTCATCGCTGCAGGATACACTAATAAATATATTGACTTCTCTCTATATACGGCCCGCTGTCTGTGATTAGTTGGGTTTTGGGGCTATAATGTGGTCTAATCATGACGCAGGCCATTTAAGCCAAACAAAGCGACTGGTCAGCCATTTTTATTTATTTGCTTGCATGCTGAGCAAAATCAGCGTGAGTGGTTTGGGGCAGTGCTACCACAACACTAATATTCACGTGTTTGCCACCTAACCAAATTTCATTAATAAATACACACACACACACACAGACACACAGGCACACATGTATGTAAATATCTATACATATGCGAAACATGCCACAGATTTGATTAAGTATGCGTGTGTGTTTTTGTTGGGCTGCTTTCACGGCTTGTTGCACAAATTAGCATGGCTCATTTGGCACCCTTGCTGGTGGTACCATCGCCATCGCCAACGCCTTCTCCATCTCCTATTAACGTTACATGTGCTAATCGCTTTTCCAACTGCATAAATACATTAGGAAATTAGCAAATGGCGACATTAACAACGTTGTAGACCTAAAACGGCCGCAAATCGTGGCCAAATCAAGCGTAAAATTTATGTCACGTCTTTGAGGTTTTTGGAAACCAACCCAAAATGCCAAAGGTACAAAAAGCAACTAATTGCACGTTAGTTTGGGAATACAATTAGCTTTGAGCATATGGGAAAGAAAGTGTTGCTTGAATGTTTAGTGGTTTGGGGATTTGAGGTTCTAAAAGCTTTTATTAACTTAAAATCGTTTATTGGCAGTTAACACAATAAGCCAAAAATGCGGGTTAGAAAGCAGATTAACTTGGCGATTATAATTAATTTCGCAATTGTATCGTTGTATCTATATTTCTTTTGCGGAAAAAAATACAAAGCGCTTTTGGTGCTTTTGAATTTATTTATTATTAATTCAATTATCTGTGTTTCTGCTAAATTATTGCATTGTCACGCATAATTCATGATGTACGCGTTTAGTTTGATTTTGATGAATATAATAAATCCATTTCAAAGAAATTACGTTCTATTGTGCCAAAACCCAAACTGCAAAGACAAAACGGAAGTTGCGATCATAGACAATTTCAGTTCTGTTCTTTGTGATATTCTCATCCCGTAGCTAGTATAAATATATAAAATATTTTAAAAGTCATAGATCGGAAGCTAATTGAGTTATTTACGCATTTAAGACTCTTTGAATTTCCATTAAACAGACGTGACACATGACATTGATGATGTTCGAAAATGCAAGCATATACCACAATGATTATGGAATAATGCGCTACACTTACACACAGCATATATTGTTGGTAGATAAAGCCGGCATATTGTACTGTTCTAAGATGAAGAGACACCTCTGTTTGGTCGTGTGCTTCTCCCTTGGTAAGAGTCGAGTTCTATCTTAAACCGCCGTTGATCTGAAGCTCACGACGCCCGGTTTGTTAGACACAATTGCACGCCACGCTCGAAAGCATTACACGCATTTAGTGAAACACAGCTCACATGACACTCCCTAAAGGATCATGTAATATATGAACAAGGGTGGGCCTACACCATTCGGCGCTGCAACAATGGCCCATGGTCAGCATGGAAAAACTCTCTCTTTCATATTACCATATTGACCCCTGGTAAGGTTTCGTGTCAGAGACACTCCCTATTTAAACTTCAAACAATTAATTATAGGATAACTCCCGTATGTTGTCGAAGAGTCTGATAGGACACACCAGCTAATAGCTCCTACGCCTCTTGTATGATTCTTCGATACATACTATGTTATAGGCAAAGAAGTCTCTTCCTGAGACAATGAAAAGTAAACACTTCGAATTCCTAGTTTGGCCATTTTCCCCTATTATTCGTCCTTTACGACGTGCTGAAGCAGCAGTGATGGCATTCTTCTACCTAACCGACACCCCACCATCACGCTGGACAGTCCATCAAACAGTATGCATTTATCGCGTCTATACTTTTGGAGTTTCCAGTGCCATTCCGCTGTATTACTTATCCCTTGGAGTTAAACTTTAATCTTTAACATTTTTAAGAAATATGGACAACTCTCTATTTCTCAAATGAAGCTGCAGCTATGATTTATAATGTCAAAGGAAAAGTTATTATTGGATTTATCAGAGGTGAGACATACTTGAGTGTTTTTAAGTGACTAACTTAACATACGTATAACATAGGCTTAACATACAACTAACATTGTTATGTACATCGACAAATATAAGAATGTTAATAACATGACTCTCACATAATATCAAATATATCCGGCAGTTTAGTTTATAATAGTATTTTTCGCCCACACATGCCAAATTATTTATAATAATAAAAAAAAAAATAAATAATCTCTTCAAAGACGGAGCATGCAGATATCTTTTGTAGTAGTTGTTCGAAGAGTACAGGGGCCTACAGTTTACAGCCGTATCCGAACGGCGGTGTCTTTAGTTGGTAGATAGGAAAATAGCGTTTTTTTGTTTGCTAGCTGTGCCAGTGCTAGGCAAATGTGCCAGTGGTGCAGCGTGGAATCAAGCCAATGATCTTCGGCTTTAAAGGCGAGTACACTACCCAAACCGAAATAACCTTATATGTTATTAATTGTTACTTTCTATAATATTAGTCCGACATTGTGGGCCGATGCCCTAACGCTACAACAGTTTTTGTATATACTCAAGGTATAAATATAGACAAATTTTAAACACATTTCCAACATTTGAAAAGTACAGCCTCATCTTCATAAGTTTCGTTTTTAGAGAATTTTCAAACCAATTTGTAAGTCAAATCCGAACATCGTAATTTCTGTATCTTAGTTATTTTTATGAAATGTTCACATTTCTCACACACTTTTTCCTTTTGACAATTTATAACTTGCAAAACCAAAAGCTATTGGCTTTCTTCGTTTAATTGTTTATATAATAAATTCTTATTTGTTTTCAAACACGCAATACATGCAAGTTTTACATGCTATTGCATTACATGTCAAATATTTATTTTAGCAAATGTTTTTTTAAATTTAATTAAAGTTTATAAATAAATGCGATAATAGCCCCAAAGCGTTATATGTAGTTTGCATTTAATAAATAGCTTCAAATTGTATTAGGAACATATTTTATGTTGAAACATAATTATACAACATTTTCCAAAATAAACATTAGTTATGAATCAAAGCAGAAAGGCTTTATAGCATTAATTTAAAAGGTTAATAATAAAGGTTAATAAGTTACTACAAGCTTTTTATTTCATAAAATGTAATATTTCAATGAACATGCAAAAAAATATTTATTTTAATTCAAAACATGCACATGCACATGCAAATGTTAGTATTTTATGAATTTATGAAATCCATTTGTAGTTAGTTTTGTGCATAATTTTAATGTATTTTATTATCAAGTGCTTAAGCCTGTTTTATGGCTCCAAAAGTGCTGTGGACAGTGCCGGCAGTCAATGGGCGATGTTGTCTTGTTACAATCTAGAGAACTTTTTCACAATGTTTCCTTAAGTTTTTTAACTTTTAAAGGTTAGACTTTTTTGAAGTTTAGATAGCAGGGTAGGTCCTTCAAAGTGGAAGCAACGTACAACTCTATAAATTTGGACAGGATTAACAGATTGCCTAATGTCATAGTGAGTTGAAAGCGGCATTTCAAGTCATTTCAAACCAAGAGTACTCGCTAAAATTGTTCAGTTTTACATGCAAAATAACTTCCGAATTGTGAAAACAAAAAAATATTGAGTCACTGTTGAGGAGAAACCACGTTCATGGAGTTATCATCGTTCTCAGGAGTTGAGCATTGCTCAGACCAGTCTTCGTCACAATCTTAAGTAAGCTGACTATCCGTGTCGTGTCCATTATGTCAAATGAACAATTGAAATGGCTGAGAATCAACTCGACTTCTAACAAAAAAATCATGACGTCAGATGAAGCAAATTTCACATTAAATGGAAATTAAAATAAACAAAAATTGTCGGTTCAATATCACTAAAGACCCTAAATTAATAGAAGAACATCCTCTAAACGATTACAAACTGACTGTTTGGTTTGATGTTTGTGTGGGTATGTTCAACGGTGCCTATTTTTTCGAAGACGATGATGAACTGGTGAGGGCGAGCGTTATCGAGAACCGATTTTGTGATGCCAAATATTTGTAAAAATTGTTTGAATGGCTGCTGGTTCCAACAAAGTGTCGCAACATGTCATACTATATATAAAAAAAATGGATTTATTGCGACAATTGTACCCTGGATGAGTCATATCGATGAGTGATGATATTGACTGGCCACCGGGATGACCTGATCTAAGGCCACCAGACTTTTTTTTTGACATCCAAGGTATACGTTGATAAAACAAGGGCTATAGGTCAACTTAAATACAACTTACAATGCAAAATTACAGCCAAAACAATGGAAAAAGCCGAAAAAAGAGCACAATTTGTGCCCAAGACCAACGGGACATATTCAAAAATTATTTCACATTTGCTTGAACCAAAATAAATGATTATCAACAAAACAAAAGAAAATATGTTTTTATTTGTTTTACAAACAATTGCTTTTACTTTAAGTGGCCTATATACATTTTACTTAAAACGCTTTTAATATTTTTGATGATTAAGCCTTTGTATCATGGTAGGATTTGGCCCTAATTGCGCACCATTTTTTTTTTATTGTTATTCAATTATTATATTATATTTATATACAAAATAAATAAATAAAGATTCAAATAATTAACAATCGCATTCAACGCCTACATGCTTTTAATAAAAGAGCTCTCAAACAAAGCCTTTATTTACCGGCGCATAATCAAATAATATAAAATAATTTAAATAAAGAAAATCTTATTTAAAATAAAGCAAATGTAAATACAATTTAATTTAAGCCCCTTTCAATATGCATTAAATATGAATGCGGGGTAATTTTTCACGCCAAGTGCACACATGTGAAGGTTACAAACACGGGTTCACCTCCACCCCCACACCAACGAATTGGAGTATCCAAATCCGGCCACAGATTTGAGCCTTGAAGCGCACTTTTAGGCTGACGGGTCGGTCCCCTTACAACAAAAAAATAAAGTCACGTCACGTTGCTTTGCGGTAAACCCAAACTTTGACCTGTTAAGCGTATAAAAATTACAAAAAAAAAACACAAACAACAGGAGAAAAATGAAAACCAAAGCAGACTGCTACGTGGCTCATTAGAGGAAAAGCGTGAAGAAAAATCAAAATAAACGATCCACACACATACATGCCATGTAATTAGCCAAATAAACCCACACACGGGTGTATGGGTGAGTGTGAGTGTGGGTTCAAATGAGTCCCTTAGATTTTCATTACATTTTCATTTCACAACATAACAAAAACACAATAAAAAAAGGCAGAAAAGCCCGTGAATTGTTCCAAATACAGCCGCCAACACACAACAACGAGCACAATTCCAATGCAAATTTCATTTTGTAGGAAAAATCGTAAAATTTCACGTAATACGCACAGACGTACATAAAACAGGCAACTCAATGGCAAAACGGCGACTGAAATGGCCAAAACAACAGGCAACATGCACAACAACAACAGCAAACATCAAACATTTGGATTGCGTCATAAAGACATTCGACATGTGGACTGACTGACTTAAGCGTTGCAGAAATATTTGCAGAAATATTTTCTACCAAAGTTGTATTTAATTACAACAACAGCCAGAGCAACAATAGACAATTGCACAATTCCAGGCAATTGCAGCAAGGAACAGGAATTTTAATTTAAACACCAGGGATGGTTTGTTCAATGAATAGAAGCTCTTGGGGAAAGAGTATTGAACGTTATTGGAACTAACAACTAGAAAGGGTTTCTGAAAAGTGTAGATAGTGTATATCTTTATACTTTTATTTATGTTTGAAATTTCTAAGAAATTCGTACAGCTCTTGTAAAACATATTTTTGAAACATATTTTCTGATTTAAAATGATAATTTTAGTTTTTTGTGCAATATTTGTTTGAGCATATATCTTGCCTGCGAGGGCAATACTCTAGAAGTCAATAAAAGTGCACATTGCGTATGCGTAATATACTCAATTTTAATCATTATCGTCTTTGTAATTTTTCCTATATTGGCTTGAGCAATACTAAGACTAGAGTCAATAAAGGAACTCCGTGCGTATACGTAATATTGTTGATTTTAGTTATCTTTACTAAATATAGCTTTAAGCATACGTCTTTAGATGCTATGTTAAGATTCAAAAAGAATATTTTTTTTGCGTTTACGTAATATTGTTGATTTTAAGCTTTAACTGTTTTCAAATTTGTCCCATATTGGATTGAGCATACATCATTGGACGCTAGAGCTATTCTACCTTAGAGGTCAAAGTACAACTTGTTCTTAAATTCTTATAATTTTTCCAATTTTGGTTTAAGAGTTAATAATTGAGCTCCTTACGTATATTATATATTGTTGATTTTAGTATTTATGTCTTTGCTAATTTTTAATATTGCTTTGAGGTGTATCTTTAGACGCTAGAGCTTCACTCATTGCATACACATAATATTTTTGCTTTGAAGACTTTACCTTTCTTGTAACTTTTCCAATATCGATTCAAGCATACATCGTTGGATGCTCAAGCTATACTATCTTAGAAGTCAATCAAAGTACTAATTGTTCTTTAACTCTTTTCTAACTTTTTCCAATTTTGATTTAAGAGACAATAATTGAAATGCTTACGTATACGAATTATAAGTGATTTTAATATTTATTTCTTTGCTAATTTTTAATATTGCTTTGAGCAGATATCTTTGGACGCTAAGTCGATACTCCTTGCATACACATAATATTTTTGATTTAATTCTTTATCTTTCTTGTAACTTTTCCAATATAGATTGGAGCATACATGGTTGGATAAGATAAGTGAGCAGTAAATGAAAGTTTACCTTACGTATACTTGATATTGAGCATTTTAATCTGTGTCCTTTTCTTACTTTTTCAAAATTGCTTTGAGCAAACAGCTTTGAACGCTAGAGCTCTACTATCATAAGAGTCAATATAGGAGCACCGTGCGTATGCGTAATATTGTAGATTCTCCACTTTATTTGTTTTCTAACTTTTTCAAAATTTTTTTGACCAAACAGCTTTGAACGCTAGAGCTCTACTATAAAAGTCAAGAGTATGCGTAATATTGCAGATTCTTAACTTTATTTGATTTCTATTTTTTTAAACATTGATTTAGGTAAATATCTTTGGACGCTAGAGCTAACTTTTTGATTTTAAGCTTTATTGCTTCTTTAATTTTTGCCCAAGTTTTGAGAAACATTTGATAAACATGAGAAAAAATACCGAAGTGCAATTTATACGATTTTTGCAAATGTAGCAATGGTAGAAGTTTTCACAAGTCCACAATTATTCATATTTATATGAGGGGACATTGCGTAAACGTTTTGTTTTTAAACTAATTTTTAATTATATGCTATATAAAAGTATTCTTTAAAAATTTTAAGTTTATAAAAGTTTATGTTTCAAACTCAAAAGTTACATTTTTAAATCACAATTCAAATAGGTAACCGCAGGCATCCTCTAGGGTAACTTGAGTGTACCAATTCGTAGTCTGCGAGAAGAAATCCAAGCTTTGCAAATGACACTTTAAGTTAAGTCGGCAGGCCCTCAGAGAAGGACGCTCCGTGTAATCCTTAGTGGAAGACAAAGCATTATTTATAGGAAATTTAAAGATGCCACAGAATGCCTTCTCCGATATTTTCACAAATTAAAAATGACATGAAGTATTATTAAAATAACTAAACTTATTTTGCCCGTCAATGAATGCTTTGTTATCCTCCAAACACAGACTTCCAGATAAGCAACAAATCAATTCGTTGGGCAAGACAAACAATATCAAATATCTTAGAATTTATTTGGATAGCAAAGTACTATTTAATTACCATATTAGCAGGACTATAGACGAAATTAATAAAAGTATACGTATCCTATACCCCCTAATGAACTGTAAGTCTTTTTTGTCAATTTAAAAAAAAAATAAAAAAAATATTTAAGTATTTGTCAGCTCTGTTTGTCGTGATTGTTTTGCATGTCATAAGCAAAAGTTGCAAACAGCGTAGAGCAAAATATTAAAAAAGAAACTAAATCTATTCTTTCATTTTTCATCTCTACGAAAGGCAGATATATAATTAATGAAGGAATCGGCGTTAGCGTTACTTTTGAAGTTGGAAAGTTTCTTAGAGTCATGAAAAAGTGTAGCAAGATTTTCTCAGCATATATATAGCTGCCATATGATCGAAACAGTACCGATGACAATGGAAAAATATTATGTGAAAAATTAGTTTTTAATTAAAGATATTATATTTTTTTTTTACTTTTCTTTAAAAGTTATGCTCCAATTTATAAACCAATATTATCAAAAGTAAGCTGAAATATAATTATCAAATATAATTATTATTTTTTATTTTTTTTTTTTGTAATTTAAAAATACAATTTCAAACCAAGAAAACCGCAGAAACTAAACTAGACTGCAAAATTTTCTATAGTTTTGCAGCCTTGTACTTATTAACAATAGCGCACACACACCCCCCGAAAGGGGTTAACGCTTCGCTGCTTCGCCAAACCGGAAACATTGCAATTAGAAAATTCGTAATATGCAATTAGTAAAATTTGTTTTTCGAAAAATTTATGTGCAACAATTTGTGGCAATTAATTTTTGAAATTGTAGACGAGAGCTTAAGGTAAAGAGCGCCTGACAGACTGCAATAGTTTTGTGTATGTCTGCGCTCGCCAGACCACAAGACACGGAAACCTCAATTTGCCGACAAAAAAATAAAGCAAAATTTATTGCATTAAATATTTACAATTTTTATTTGAAATTTAAGCAAAGTCTTTGGGGTTTTTTTGGTTTTTCATTTTTTGTTTTTTTTTTGTTTTTACCAGTCAAAAACTTGGCAGTTGTCTATCTAGTATTTAAGTGATTTGTGCTTAAGAAATAATATGGTTTTTGGTTTCGGTGCGACTTTTTAGCTGCCTTTTTGCAAGAAAAACGAACTCGTCGTAGTTGTTGCTGTTATTGTTAATTTGCGTCGAAATTAAACAGCTGCAGCATTTGTTTTTCTTTTTGGGGACAGTGTATAGCCTATAGAAAGTGTGTCTTTATAGTCGGTTTTCATATATATATATATATATAAATATTATATAGACATGATATATACATGCGCATAAAGCATGTGATATATGAATGAAGGCAAAAATGAAATTTATAACATTTTGTCTGCTATATAAACAATTTGTTAGCTTTTAGGCCAACATGTATGTAGTGGACTGCGTTGTTTTTATTTGCTTGACTTTTCGCAGTGATTTTCCAGACATTTGTTGATTTCAATCAAAAAAAAACAAACACTTACTTACCTCGGTAATTTTCATAGTGCGTTTGACGGTTTTGCGTGTTACTTCCGTAGTTTCTTCCACCACATCACCATCTTCGTCTATGGTCTCGGTAACCATTTTTTCCGTCTCACCGGGTATAACCTCTTCGGTTTGATCGGTTACAATGCTGGTTTTGCTCTCAGCATCTGCTGCAGGCTCTGCAGGTTTGCTTACTTCCGCTGCAGCGGTATCGCCAAAAACATCCTCAATGTCGGACATATTTTCACTGCCAAATTCACTTTCACTTGTATATATATTTCTTTTTTTTTGCGGTTTTTACGCTTTTTAGCGTTTCTATGTACTTGGTAGTATGTACTTGCTCAACGGGTAGAAAAACACGCACACCAAAGCACAGTGTAGTTTGGAAACTTTTATTTCTTCAATTTGTTGCTATATTTTTAGCTCTTTTTTTTCTTTTTGTTTAGCACAGCTAAGATTATATAAACAATTTCGTTAAATTTTTTAATTGAATATTACTTTTTTCTTGGGTTTTGCTTTAACGTTTTAAGCTGTTTCAACTGTAAACTGTTTACAACGCGTCGCGACATGCAAAAACACGCTCATACACGTTCTGCCTAGCGCTTGGACTTTCAATCATTCAACGCCTTGGGTTGAGTATTTTATTTATTTATTGCCGCCGTAGTGTACGCTACGTTTTTATCTTTTTCCAAGAGAGCGTACGAAACAACGGAGCAGCAAGGCGTCCACGACCACGACAATGACGACAACAACGACAACGACAACGACGTTGTCGACACAAGTACAACGCAAACAAACGGACAACGGACAAAGGCGTTGACAAAGCAAACGCGCAATAAATGAAATAAAATGAAATTACAATTAAAAACGCATAATTTCAGCTTATTTCATATAAATTTATTATTATTCTTAAATAATAATTAGACAAAAACAAAATGGACGACAAAACGCGGCTGCGTTAACGCACGAGGCAAATTACACAAAACTTCTGTTTCTGACGTCCGTTCTCGTTCGAGATCGACATCGAGATCGCTGCTGGGTCTCTGCTACCGGAACAGCAGAGAGCGAAGCACTATTAGTCTTGAGCGCGCTCTCTCTCTCTCTCTCTCTCGCTTTTGCTATGTATTTGTGTTTATGATCTTTTCCTGCAGCTAGGCACCGGAATAGTTGCTCACGCAGCTATTGCCTTTGCCAAAGCGGGACAGCTAGTGTGCGCATATGTGCTATCTCCCTTGCGGCATTGCTTATGACATGCTATGACGTTGAAATGCCCTGTTGGAAATCTAGCGCCAGTGCTATTTTTAGTTTTGTGCTTTAATTAGTTTCATGCGTTTATCTTTTAAATGAACTCTTTTTAATAAACTAGCCGCGTATTGGGAAAAAGTATAAAATTGCTTAATTAAGTCACTCAAAACTTTATGTATTTGTTTATATATATTTCTTTATGCGTAGCGAACTTGATAGTTTTTTTTTTTGCAACACAAAGTTTAAATACCAATCCGATCACCTATGAAAAAAAAAATGGAGCACACTCAAAATCTTACAAGACCTATAATGTCTTGAACAAAAGTGCTTAAAATTTATATTAGAATCAAAATCAATATGACTCCCATAACGCTTCTTCAGCTTCATAAAAATGTGTACAACTATGTATATATCGCTGTACAATGCTTTGAGAGTTAATAAATAATAATCAAATTTAAAAACAAAATACAAAAATATTCGAATATGGCAAATCAGAATTCCAAAATACGGACCATTTTAAAGCTTTTCATTTTTCAAATAAAAACTTTAAAGTAAAGTTTTGCAAAAGTAGAAAATATAGTAGTAGCATATACCCCTCTAAACCCAAGTACGGTGAGCTGATACCATATAGTGGCATATGGTGGTACTGGTGCATTCAGCAGGCTTTTTGGTTTGCTTAAACACTATCATTTTGAAAAGTCTCCAGAGTGTAGAAAAGTAACTAAAACAAAAGCACTCATTAATGATTTTAAGAAGTTCCTTCAGACAAAATTTTCAATGTTTTTCAGACCAAATCAGACTTTTTAGAATTGGGTTTTGTACTGTCGCTTCGTTAAATGCAGTGGGACCAGTTAATTCGAAAATGAATGGTGCGATTTAAGTTTGCAATAAAAGCTACGCTTTTTCTTTTAAATTCAAACTGTGATTCTTATTTATTTATCAGTGTAGTTGTTTATGAGCGAAGGAACATAACTATTTCGAAAAATGTATTGATTTCTAATAAAAAATAAATTTATTATTTTCTAAATTGGAATTCTTATTTTAATGGGTAGTGTTCAGCATTTAATCTATGTCTTACGCGGTTAATCTACATGCCAAATATGTTTTCAATGCATTAATACTCCAAGTAAATAATTACTTAAATTATTTAAAATTTGACTTGAGATGTATTAGACAGCTTGCAAGATTTGAGCATCGTTGTTTGAAGTAAATCTATAATCCGTTTAAGTGTTCAAAGCAAACAAATGCGTTTTTGCAGCTTCAGCAAGAAAGTGATCGGTTGCGATAACTCTTTGTAGATTTCCCATAACATTTAAAAAAAAAACCCCACAATATCCCAGCACATGCAAACAATAAACAATTATTTTAGCTCTTCCATTATTCTCCACTGGGCACTTTAATGCGCTCAGTTTTAGCATTTGTTCTATTCTTTTTCGATTTTTCTCAATATTAATAAATTTTTGGGACTAGATGAGAAACCGTTCACTTGACGTCTAGCAACAGTCGCCCAGGCCACGTTAATTGTCTCTGTACGGCTGATCCCACTGCAATTTCGAGGCCCGTCGTCCGTATAGTTAAATGACTCGACTTTCAATTATAGGCGCACTTGTTATAGTTTGCCTGCAATTAGGCACAGACTGCCTGCAACATGACGCATGTTAAATATAAGACCATCGTGCTCCCCTAATAGTTGCTTGTTGGTTAGTCCGTGCTCCCGCGCACGCTACTCGCTACTTCTATACATCATTATGGTCATGCTAGACGCATCCACACAACATCATCATCATCATCATCATCGTCATCGTCATCTCCATCACTAGCGTCATCATCATCATCATCGTCATATGGCTTTTTGTATTTTCTAGTATCGTGCGTGGGGCTATTTTCAGCACTCCGCCGCGCACAAACAATACGAGTTCAAGAAAAAAACTGAAAAACTCAAAATGGAAAATGGAAAATACTGTGTACTGGGCCGTAAGCAGCACTGGCAGCCATTTAGCATGTGTCTTGGCTGTCTTGTCCGTCTAACTGCTCCATATGTCCAAATGTCCAACTGTCCGTCTGGTTGTCGTAGTGTCTTATTGTCTGGCCGCTTGGCCGTGCGGCATTTTGGTGCTCGCTGACAGCGCATCCAACACGTTCGACAGTTGTGAGATGCATTTGCTTAAGATGCCATACAGGGTGTCTCATCTCAAAAGCAATTGTTGAAGAACAAACGAATATTGCTTAGACAATTGTTAAATTTAAGCCAAAATGAAGACAAGAGAAAGTCGCTGATAGGCATAGCCCTGAAGTACTACCATTCCGTAGGTCCCAATTATGTCGGCAAACATTTTCTTGCCCGTTTAATGATATTAAAAATAAACTAAAGAATAAATCCGTAAATCTGCCGGATCCTTTATAGGTAAAAAATAGGCTATGTTGTTTCAAATGGGTAAAATAGGTCGTTTGATTTGGAAATTTTTATAAGAATTATATTTCTCAAACTATTTGAAGTTTGCTCACTGAAACTATACCTTTTCAACCCCATCTCCCCATATAGATTATGCACCGATTACACGGTTTGCTAAGATGAAGCGAAATTTATCTCTTGCATATGGAGACCTCAGCTTTCAATCTTCTAAGTTGTATCCTTGGATTTTTTTGATATTAGTGGAATTCGCACGGAAATGTAGGAAGGAAAAGATTACGTTTCCCATAAAAGCAGGATACAAGGTAACGATAGTCAAACGATCAGGACATTCAGCGAAAACGTCTAAGCTAATAATTGGCTGTAGATGCAGGGGTAATTCTCGAAGGGCATACAAAGGGCTGTGTCCCAGAAAGCAGGAAGCTCTATGCACACTAGGCACTCGAACATTAATACACATCTATAGAGTACCCTCCATCATGGTTACGAATTTAATGAGATGGCGGTCTACCTGACAATACGGGTAGTAAAGACTCTAGACACTATTCCAATCTAGCCTTGAACCTTTTTGAAATCTATAAAGAAACTGGCACTCATCTAAATGGAAATTTCTGCGTAAATTAGATTTATAAAATTAATAAGATAAATGATGTAGAGTAGAGAGCCCGCATTTCCATTCCAAAATGATTAATATTTTCAGCTCTCTAAGTAAATTAAGAAGTATGGGGACGAGCTTTATACTCTCTCTCTCTCTCTCTCTCTCTCTGTTGAAAAAAAGCATTTAACTCGTTTCTTTAGCGATAACTGAAGGGTGGACTGTTTTTTTATACATTTAGTTTTCGCTTTAAAACGATTTTTTTCTTTCATAAGTTAGAAAATCCAAATCCTTTCGAGTTCCTTTTGAGTTTATTTTAGAAGTACAAGCTCGGTTAAATTTATAGTAATTGTTATAAGAAATAGAAAACTTCGTCACATCGATCAATGATGTTGGAAGGCATATCGAACAATAAAATAAAAGTAAAAAGGCTTATCATAAGTTGCTGATTTTCAACTGCCTTCAACTTCCTTAAATAGATCGGAAGATTCTTTGCATTTACCCAAAGCCGACTGTCTCGGCATGGGATGGCACGTGAGATGGCGGGATGTCGGTTGAGAAGAAGAATACCACCACTGCTGCTCCAGCAATTCGTAAAAGTTGACTAACAGGGCAGAGTGGCCAAACTTGAAATTCGCTGTTTTCTTTTCAGGAAGAAACTCTTCTTAGGAAGAGCGTAGCCCCTAATAGAGTATGTATCGAATAATCTTATAGGGGCATAGGAACTATAAATTAAGACTCTTCAACAGC
Source organism: Chymomyza procnemis (assembly GCA_035046065.1). Lineage (NCBI taxonomy): Eukaryota > Metazoa > Arthropoda > Insecta > Diptera > Drosophilidae > Chymomyza > Chymomyza procnemis. Next base: position 7,355,466 of record JAWNOJ010000026.1, read on the forward strand.
ATACGAGGGCTAACATACCCTTAACCGATTGGAGTTTAAATAAAAAACGTTATGGCACGAAAATTTATCAGGGGTCAAACTGCCGGGTGGACAGAAGCCCACAGAGTTTTCTCTGTGCTGACCATGGGGTATGATCCTTTTCGAGTCGCATGGTGGTGGTGGTTTACTACCCAAATGCGGATAAAGCTTTCGAGCTTGATGTATCATTGTATTTAGTCAACCGTACCTTATAACCTTCCGATCAATAGAGATTTAAGTTAGATCTCGACTCTAACTAAGGGTGAGGAACACGACGATGTCCCACGTCACGTAAAACAAGTAGGAGATGCAAGATGTCTTTCTCAGCATAGGATTATATAATCTTTTAGAGCAGTGTCAGCGTATGGGGGCTATATCATAAACAAAAGCTTACCGATGAAAGATAGTAAGAATGGTTTTCAAAGTAAAAGTATGAGAACACTGATGCTTCGAAAACCACCGACGAAAGGTCGGTGCTCACAGTAAGACCACAACAGGCTGTTTTTAGCAAATAAGCACTGATTCGGAAAATATGCACAAAGAACGTAATGCGAAACTTTTCTGGAAACTTTTCTTGAGAATTACATTCTGCAGCGATGATTCTTTGTAGTCAGTCAGTTAATCTCACAGCTTCTTAGTAATTGGGAGCAAGGCTGTCTTTAACGACTCATATGTATGACAATATTTGCTTAACTATGAAAAAAAAAGCAGGGTGCTTCGATGCAAGCTATAAAGCCGCTTAACATCAAAGTCGCGTGAGTTTCTATTGGGTTAATGACTGCACTGCAGTCTCTACAGAGACTATGAAAGATCTTTGTGATTTCTATGTAAATGATTTCCTGTATATCTGTCGTAGTCAGCGCAATGGATCGAGAAAGATATATGAAAGACAAGTGCGCCTTCACATACACTGAGCGTGTGAGTGTGTGTGTGTGTGTGTGTGGGTAAACAAAGCGCCAAATATAAGCAAGACAAAATGTTCTAAAATTAATTCTCGAAAATGTCTTTATGGTTGCCCAAAAAGCGACCCAATGTATGATTTTTGTCGGTCGTTTGTTGGTCTGTGGGTCGCTAGCTACTCTTGGTAATATTAATATACGCATACAGTATATACCCAAACATATATACATATATATCCCATACATATAGTACTCGTTTATACGCATGCAATTGGCATACTAAATCTGATTTTAATGAGCATAATCTTGTTCATAAATTGGAAGACCCAGTGTTATTTTCCGCACAGCTTACAGATTACATAGCAGGAGGCAATCTACTATGACGTCGCGGTAAGATATAGTGCCACACCCACGCAACGTGCTGCGCCTTGTTGCAGCTGCTTTTGGCTTTTGGCGGCAAAAAAAAAAAATAAAATAAAAAAATTAACGCATAAATATGATTAATAAGTAATTTCTTTTGTAAGTAGTAGCAAAGTCAACGGAACGGCGGAAAATGGTTTTCCATCTTTAATAAAATGCTCGCACAAGGATAAATAGATTATATGGCAAAGAGCCGGGTGGAGGGGCCACACACGCACAATGGGTAATAAAACACACCGTCGACAGCCGCCACATACACACACACACACACACACCGGGATTCAGGCGCAATGTACTCCGCTCCCATCATGCCCGGAATCTCTCTTTGTCACTTGGTGTTATTTTTGTTTCAGTGTTGCACAGTTGTAAATTACAGAGAAACAGAAGTAAATGAAGTACTTTTTATTATTATAAACCGGCAAATGCGACGCTCAGTACTTTCCATTGAATGCCCTTTCTCTGATTTAATGGTTTACTTGGCTGCTCGCAGCAAAAGAGTCGTTGACTCGAGCTGACCTAGAAGGCAGTGCGTCTCGTCGTGCTGAAATTTCATGTTTATGCACAAGTTGAACTCGCGATGTGATATTACGATTCAGTTTCAGTTTGAGAACCTATAATTCGATTTGCCAGCAACAACTTTTACTTCAACTCTCTCGCTGTAGACTTACTAGATGTGCGTCTATAGATGATGGCGATTTTAGTTCAATCTTCCCTATGGAATCCAATTTGTGAAAGTAGACTATCCACTTGTCTTTTGTAGATCCATAATGTTTATTGTAATTTTGAGTAACGATTGAGCTATGTAGGAACGTTCTCCCTAATTATCATTTTGAAAATTCCGGCAAGACTGACTCGCATAATTCCTTAATCTCAGAGTTAACAGCGCGAATATCATTTTAAATAGCTTCGAGAGTTTTTATGTGTAAAAATCATAATCAATAATCATGGAGTAAAAATTAATTACGTTTATTATGTTCAAAAAAGAGTTTGTTTTATGAAACAGCAGTAAAACAGACATTAAAATTAAAATCTGCGATTACTTTCGGATTGTTGCAACTTCTCATCCAATATGAGCTCTACAACCGCAACGTCTGCGTTGGCTCGGCCATGTCGTGCGTATGGATTTAGGCGCTTAAGTGAAGCTGTGTTCGATGCGAAAAGTACGACTAACTGAACAGCCAGAGCTCCAAATGGAAGTCCAAGTCGAGGAGGAGCAATCTGGCCTTGAAGTCCCTGCTTTTTGAGCGCCTTCAGCAGTTGGTCACTCAAAGGGAAGACAATACAGACAGGTCCGCATTCGCTTGCTCTTGCGAGAGCTTGTTTGGTAGGCTGTAAACCGATAACGAGTAAAATAAGATAAAATCTTAAATAATCTAAAATAAAATCTTATATAATTCAATGTATTTGCAATATCGCTCGTAAAAAACTAGTTCTCTTTGGTCTCATTTTAATTATTAAGCAAATTTTGCGATTTCCTCAAAAAGCTCGAAGACCGGAAACTCGTCGAAAAAGCCAGTAGAAGAAAGGAACTATTGGGTTGCCTAAAAAGTAATTGAGGATTTTTTAAAAGAAAGTAAATGCATTTTTAATAAAACTTAGAATGAACTTAAATCAAATATATAATTGCCATTTTGTTCGATAACCTTTTGCCATCTTCCTGGCAAATTCCACGTTCCACGCTCATAGAACTTCTGGCCTTTATCTGCAAAAAACTGAACCAAGTGCGATTTTATAGCCTCATCATTGCCGAAAGTTTTACCATTTAAGGAGTTCAGCAAAGATCGAAATAAATGGTAGTCGAATGGTGCAAGGTCAGGGCTATATGGTGGATGCATCAAAAGTTCCCAGCCAAGCTCACTCAGTTTTTGGCGAGTGACCAAAGATGTGTGCGGTCTAGCGTTGTCCTGGTGGAATATGACACCTTTTCGATTGACCAATTCTGGTCGCTTCTGCTTGATGGCTGTATTCAATTTGTCCAATTGTTGACAGTAAACATCCGAATTAATCATTTGGTTCCTTGGAAGCAGCTCAAAATATACCACACCCTTCCAATCCCACCAAACAGACAGCAAAACCTTCTTTTGGTGGATATCAGCCCGTGAAGTGGTTTGAGCTGGTTCACCATGCTTGGACCATGATCGTTTTCGACTAACGTTGTTGTAAACAATCCATTTTTCATCTCCAGTTATGATTCGTTTTAAAAACGCATCGAATTCATTGCGTTTACGGTGCATATCACAAGCGTTGATTCGGTTTGTTAAATGAATTTCTTTCAATACATGTGGTACCCAAATATTAAGCTTCTTCACCAGTCCAAGATTTTTATGTAATGAACGGTTGATTTTGGTATATTTAACTTCTCTCATATCTCACGCTCAGTTACATGACGATCCAATTCGATTAATGCTTTGATTTGGTCATCATCAACTTCATTTGGCCGACCTGAACGTGGCTCATCTTTAAGTGAAAAATCTCCAGAACGGAATTTGCGAAACCAATTTGGACACTGTCTTCCATTTAAGGCTTTATCACCATACACATCTCGTAACTTTTTAGCAACCTGCTCCGCGTTTTTCCTTTACGGAAATAATAAAGTAAAATATGACGAAAATGCTCCATATTAAAATTGACGCCCAACAAACAAATGTAAACAAAATTTCGCGCACTTTTTTTCTAAAGCAAGCTAAAAGTAACAGCTGATAACTGACAGAAGAAAGAATGCAATTACAGAGTCACAAGCCGTTGAAAAAATTTGTCAACGTCGACTATATGAAAAATCCAATTACTTTTTAGGCAACCCAATATATTGGTAGAAGGCGCTGGTATCTAATATCGCATTTCAGTGCTTTCAAATAGTTTTTGTCCAATGGAGTCAGACATTGCGTTATTTTTAATCCAATTTGGCATACCTTGTGGTCGTTTTCTTCCAATTTCACGGCTCGAACGCAATGGTTGTTGTAGCTGATATACCTAACTAATGGCATTTCCTGCTCTTCAGCACTCATGGATCACTCATGGTCCCCCATATAGTGAATGAAACTTAAATCGCGGATCACTATTGATCTCCCGATACTCAGTGATTTTTAAGTCGTTTATGATTTCACTTGGCATCGATCTGAACGATGATGAAACGCATGCACAAGTCTCGGCATTTCATTTTTTCGACTTTCCATTCAATGCATTTCATTGCTTTTGAATAAAACCGAATTATTTGAACCGCACGCGTTATGTTGCTAGAACGCCAAATGATCCTGTTCAGGGTGGCTTTGGCGGAGATAACGTTTCAGCATCTCATTCTTCACCTTTAAGCTTTTTGGTTTGACGCTATTTGTGATAGACGCTGAAATCACCACTCTGGATCTCCTCTTCATGCACTTTCAGAATGACCTGTTGATATTGCAAAATCAAACCATAAACTTTAAGAAAGTATTCATTGGACTTCAGCTGCACTTTCTTTACCATAAGGAGAGAAAGTCAAAAGTTCCTGTAAATGCTATCTATGTGACCCAAAGATAATCCGCAAAAGCCGCTACATTCATAAAGAATACATTATTTCGGGATTTATCATGCTGATAATGATTTCTCAGGCTTCTGGCTCTTTCATCGCTTCTCTAAGACAAAGCCCAAGAAAAGTAGCATTTTCAAACTAGTTCCAAGCTCGTACACTTTTATGGATGTTGACTTGAAGGTGCTCTGTAATACAATACTTACATGCAACTATTCCTCGGATCTATAAAATGTACCCTGCCCATACAAACTCACTGTTTGCAGGCAATATCTGTTTCTAAATTTGAAACTTTCGAACCAAGTAGCCAACTGCTTTCATGTCTATAATGTTATATACCTGAGACATTCTGAAACAAATTTAAATATTTTTTTTGATAAAATTTTTAGTTGTACGTATTTGTGATTTTGTACCAGCTGTTACAAAAAGGTAAGCCCTTTTCAGCCTTTGCGGCGTCTTTGAGAGTAATTTCAATGTGTATACTCAGTTTACTTTAGACATGGAATCCCAAAAGCTTGACAAAAACACTTCGGAGCAGAAAACTCAAACAGACGTAGCTTCAGCACAGGACATAACTGTAGACCAGGCAAAAAAACGTCAAATCTTCGCAGACAAATATGGTGCAGGTTTAAAGCAATTTGCCAAAATTAAAGGACTTGGTAATAGTTTGATGTATCTTAAGACTTATGGAGAACTTTTATGCGAAGATAGCATTCCATATATGCGTAGTCTGGCGGAGAAATTTGCCGAAGAAAAAAAATGGGGAGAGATGACATTGTCACTGCGCCAGAGCCTGACTCTGCAGTTTATAATCGATCTAAGTCGCGAAATCAATGCAGATCTCGGCAACAGCATTACAGTATTTTGTGAACGTATTAGCAGCCAAGATTTGCAATATTATAACCATTTCAATCAATCTCTTGAGAAGCTAACAAGTGCTACCATACAAGTGGTCAAGCAAAGGTTGTTGAAACAGTTGCAAATGAAAGAGCAAAAAACAAAGATAGGTGATGTGAAGTGCGAGGAAGCCAAGTCGAAAGCAGACAAGTTGACGAATGCAAAACCCAAGGAAGCAGAGGTAAAAGAAACAACTGCTGAGGAGGCCTTGAAAGAATAGATGCATCTTCCAGCTAGTAGAAATAGAGGGACCATTTCGAACTGTGTACAGTCACTGTGTCCACACAAATACTTTGGCTATAGTTGTCGTTTCATTGAAATTAAATAATATCTGAGCATGATCAAGGATTTACTTTAATTGTTTTAAACAATAGAATTTGCAGAATTTGGTGGGGCAGGTTTAACACTTCGAAGCGTATTTTTTTTTGAAGTGTTGGAAGACATGACTATGGTTTTCGCTATAAATATGAAGCATGGTTATAACTCTATTAAAATTTATTCGCCGAAAACACGAGTCTACAGTTTGTAGTCTTATCCAAACGCACCGAGATTTTTCTAGGTAAGTTGAGTTATTTGGTAGCTCTGCCAGTGCAATGCAACAGAAATAGCAATAATAATGTTTTTAAGACTACCAAATCTGCAGATATCCATAGGCCAGTCTCTACACCAACTAAATCGCATAAACCATTCCGAGCCTACCGGCACCAAATTCCCTCACACGAGTTTTCGCGATAACTTATCACAATGAACTCCCTCGCATAAACGCAACATTGCACATTTTCATAGCAAATCATAAAGCTTCCCTTAATAGTCCCATACACTCACTACCACAGCTGAGCATCTTCCGGCTATAAAACAGCTTGAGCCCTTCACTTATATACTTCTTCATATATAATATAATATACAATACTCGGAAATGAAAACTTTGCGCGCCAACTTTGCCATGAGTTGCCATTAAGCATTCACAATAATTCGAAAATTGAAAAATTTACCATTTTCCAATTGGCAATTGAAAAGTTGCAGTGACTGCGCGACTCAGACTTTTAAGTTTTCTATATTTTCTTTTTTGTCCTCTCTTTGATTTATGTAAAAATTATTGCTTTTGTTTCAATCATTGAGTCGCAAATTTAAGAAGATTCACCATACACACACCAGGCATTATTATGGGAAAACGCTATACCCTTGAAATGCTGGTAGACCGTGTCCAGAAAGCCTTTACAAGCTGCATGGACAGTATGTCATACGAATGTAGTCACTCGATTTGTTTGCATTTCCATTTTGCTTTGAAATCGAACTAGTCGCAGTTGCTAAAGCAAATAGAGAGCAACAGTGAACGCTCGTTAAAGCGAACCTGTTGCTAACAATTCAAAGATAATTGATTGAGTGCGGTCGCATTCAGAATTACGCATTCGTCGGTCATCGGACTGACAAAAATATTGTAATGCAAATTTGTGGAAATTGATGTTTCGGTACTGTGAAAATGGATGACAAAATTGTACTAAGTCTTGATTGTAATTTGTATTGAGATATTTATTATTAAGTTCAGTTGTCGCAGAAGGCAATCTAGAAGATGCGCTTTATTTCTTAGAATTCGCAACTAGTTTGTTTATCTTGAGTTCTATAAATATTTTTATCGCTTGTTGCGACAATATTACACAATTTTCCTAGGTCATATGATTATCCTATAAGCTCACTTTTTGATTCCGTTCTTAGTCTAGATTGTATTTGGCAAAGATTTGAACAACAAGGGCTGCGAGATATATCTGTTGGGCCTCTGAAGCGCAGTGGAAGCGTACTCGGCTCTAAATCTGAATAACTAGCAAATAAATAGCAGCTATTTACCTAAGCAAATTTCTACTAATTAAAGACACTGCCTTTTGGATTCAGCTATAAGCCGTAGTCCGCTGCCCGCTTCGTGAACTCTTAATAAAGATAGCTGCACGCTCCACCTTAGGAGCGATGACAGATGAAACCGCTTTTTTCCTTACAATCAATTCGTCGAATTTGATCAAAATCGGTTGACTTTACTATACAATATAGTTCTCTTTGAGCAAATTGATACAAAAATCGATTTTTTCACTATAATTGATGGATTTAATTTGTTATTGAGTATATTATGACCAAGTTCCCTATATAGAGGGTTACACGTAGGAAGTCACAGTCAGCGGTTGTATCGATTTAGGAAAGTCGATGAAAAAGGTGGCGTTTTGTTAATTCAGGAGTTCGTGAGAAATATAACTAATTTTGAAGGAAAATACCACAAACCTATAAATTTTCTTAATTTTTACTTATATTTATAATTTCATCCATTGAATGACTCACTTCAAGCTGTAGTGGTGTGACTTTGCATCTCATATTAGAATAAACAATTTGGAGCTGATTATTGCTTATATATTTTATTAAATAGTGCAGCGATACTGAAGTATTTTGTGTGTTTGGAGAATTTTATCGAAATATTTGCGTTGTGTATGGAAACACAACTAAACGGATCTTGCCATATTTTCTAGAGGTTTTCAGAAGACTAAAGAGAGAAAAAATCAAAAAGGTATGCTTATCAGTTATCAAAATTACGAAAAACATCAACATCTTTCACGAAGTGAATAAAAGAAGCCTCTTTTATTTGTGAACTTAGAGAAATTGCTGAACTGAATTATCTAAAGTGTCTAACCAAGCTTCTCTCTCAGTGTCCTTAATTCTTCCTTCATCCCTGTCGTTAAAGAATCCCATCGAGTGTTTATAGACCTTCTTTGAGCAAAATATTTATGATATTAACTGATAGTTTTTTGTTGAAAATTTCTTCCTTATAAGCCAATTAAGCCAAACCAGTCTCGAACTTGCTCGAATATGTATTTTGATTTCTTCTTTGCAAGTGTTCACTGTAGAAAAAGTAGCGGCTGCCGGCTGAATGCGCTTGACTTGAACAAGTCTTATCTGGACTGCAGGCGTTCTGCTGGTTCGAGAAGTTCTTTGCCTAGAGAATTGAAATGGAAATAAATAGTTGCCCAGCTCTTTTGTCCAATTAAAACGTTTCGTTTCGTTACTGCAGCTCAATTTGTTGACGTCACAAACACACGCACACACACACATACACATATCAAAAATACACACACTTTGGTCTAAGTGGTGGGTGAGTGTGTGTGTGTGAATATGGTTTCAGGCAGTGTCCAAGTCCAGTTTCATTTCTAAGCTAAATGCGTGCCACATGGTTTCGTCTTCATTATGTGCATGTCTGTGTGTGTGTGTGCCGTTGCAAGTATTTGTAGTTGCCATATGTTGCAGCTGTGTGTGTATGTGTGTGTTTGCGTATGTGTTTGCCTGTTACCCACTTCCGCTGGCAGTATTGCCATTTCTTTCTGCTGCTCTTCAGCTTGTCGTAGGCCGCCATTATGATGATTTATGTGCGGAAATCATTTTTGGCTACACGTAGCAGCCGAGAGTCGCCCAAGGCAGCCACACGCACACAAACAAAACAAACACACACACACACACACGCACTTACCTTTTCTTTGGTTTTTATTTTGCTGCCTAAAAGCATGCAACAGTTTTGGAATGTTTCCTAAATAGTCGCCAGTCCAATGCACACCTTTTTCTTTACTTTTGATCAAATTGAGTTAAAGACGTTTCTATCTTTAAGTTGGGAATTTTAATTATTTTTTCTAGAAATTGTTTTTAGTAATCTAGCACCGATTAACTTTGTATGCGCCTGATAAAATTGATATCAACAATGTTTTATTGAAAATTATAGCTGAGGTACAATCTATTCGAGCTGCAGGCTATATATTTTTCCAGAAACTGTTTTACAAAACCAAGTTCTGCCGTTTAAGTTTGTATAGGCTTAGGAAAGTTTATTTCAAAGATTTTATGTATCAGAATTACATACGAAAATCAACCGGAAATCTGTTTGTATTTCAAAAAATCTTTATTCTTCTAAATCTTGTCCCCTTCGAAATAGTTTCCGTCCGATACAATACACTTATTCCAGCTATTTTTTCAGTTTTAAGCACATTTGGATATTATTCGGCAGAGAGTTGAGTATATAAGAAATCAGCTTTCTTAAAGAGAAGTTTATTTGAACGATCTGTAGAAGCCACAGGGTATGGTATACCAACTTTATAGCGGCTACAATTTATTACTGAAAGTTATATCAAAATTAACTCTTTGGATTTCGAATTATTAAAATTATTGAATGTCATTTCAATTGCTCTGAAAGGCAAAGAAAAATTAACGGATGAAATTTGGCAAATGTGCACAATAAAGACGGCAGAGCTTTCAGCAAAGAAGCTTACTTCCACAAATTTAAAAAAATTTTGGCACATAGTCCATCAATAGTTTCATCAATTAGTATTCATAAGTTACCCAATCTCGAGATGTCGCAACAGCCCGGGGTATCTAAAAACAAGAATTCAGAGCAATGAATAACACATAAAATATGACGATCATGGGATTATAAGCATTATATTATTTTAAAGAGTATACTCTTCCAATAACTGTGTCGCTTAGATGCATTAAATCTAAATCTTCTGACAATAGTTACAGATCGACTTATGTCATATCTTATTGGAAGCATCATTCAAAAACAATTTGTACCATGAAACAGTTGCACTGAAATTGTTTAGCTTTGCATTTACAATAACTTGTCAATTGTGAAAACTAAACATGCGTTTCATTAATAACACTTTAAGACGTTTCTATGCTAAATTTGTGATTTCTGATAATGTACGCAATGCCAGTCATACATTCAGATAACAAACAAGACTTTCGACATCATACTCAAAATGTAGCTTAAATTTATCTTCTTGAATCCGATATAAATGATTATCAAAATGAGAGCAAAAAAAATGTCATTTATTTACGTTAAGTGGTTATTCAAGAGAAATTATGTCTTTGAGAAATTCTACGAATTTAAGTAGAGACTTATGATATAATCAAAGCATTGTTTATAACGAACTATAAACAAAGAGACATATCATGAAAAAACAATTCTTGCCATGTCAACAAAATCCAACTTTGAAGACACATTTTGCGTAGCTCGCTAATGTCATCACGTCTAATTTAAAGCCTCGAAATGTTACCTTTTTTTAATTTAAATTTATAAACATTATGATTTCTGCAACTGCTCTTGAGCTTCCGTGGCACTGTGCGTCGATTTCCTACCAATACGTACTTCTCTTAAAAACTAAAAAATACTCAATTTTAGAAATTTGCTTTTGAAATTCTTAAAGAACTTTATAATAAACCATATTTAAACCATCAGAACAATCGACTTAATATTTAAATACAACTTTATAAAGGGTGTTTTTTTTTTAGGTATACAACTTTATTTGGTTTTTTTCGACTCAAAATTTTAATAAACCTTTATAAAGGGTGTTTTTTTGAGGTATTCAATTTGGTTTTTTTTCGACTTAATATTTAAAAATAATTCATCATGCATAGACTCACGCCTGAACATTGTTTGCAAATGATGCAATTTTATGTCGAAAATATTGGTTCTGTGCGGAATACGTGTAGCGGCGCACCACGTCCCCTTTATCGCCGACATAATCGTCCAACAGAGCAATTATTGGTTTAGCCAGGGACCGCTTTCGCACCACGTTTTTTCTCTTATTGATAACTCGCATCCCCAGAGACGTAATCATTGTTAAAATGATTACCTTTCGAATAAATAGCATTCATGTCAATCGAATAATACGTCGTTGTTTTATTACTATTTACAGTTCTATATCTCTCAAAAAAAGCACCCTTTACCAAACTCATAAGTCATCGCTTAAGCAGACTATGAGTTGTAAACTATCAAAATTGTTCTATCAAAATTTTGCTGGCGGCTTAAGTTCAACATTTCTAGTTGTTTTTATAATAATGCATGTGTTTTATATATAGTTTTTAATATTTTTTAAAAGTTTCCAAATAAATAAATTGCAACCAGTTACTATTTTCGAAGTAAAAATATTTTAATTTTTATATTTATTGTAAAGTTTTTAAAGTTAACCATATAAAGTTTCTATTTTAAGCCTAAGAAAATGCAAAATAATTTTTTTTCAATACTGAAAAGCAGCACAATCCTGCGGAAAGAGTTTTCCACTTGGCTGCCCCTTTTAATTTGTAATTCGCATTTTTAGGTTTGATTGGAATTGTATCTGACCCACGAAAGGCGGCCACAACTCACACACACACACAAGCACTCCCATACACACACACAATAACGCACACTCGAAATAGATTGATGAGCTTGTGGATTATACAAAGTTTCGTGTTAATTTTTTAAAAAAGGCTCCCATTTCGGTTGCCAGTTGTAGAAGTTTATAAGAAGTTACTGCCTGCCACCCACCACGCTCGTCTATTTGCCCAACGGAAGTGCTTCACATTCATTTTGAATTTGCAACAAGTGGGCGGCCTTTGATTTGCTATAAAAACGCAAATTCTTATGGCAGAAACCATTTTGTGGTTAAAGCTTTATGGGAAAGCTAACAAAAGCGCAGCAAAGCTTTGTTGTTCACAACAGCGCAGCAAAGCCTTGTTGGAATAACTTTGGAAAATATGTATAGCAGTAGCTGAATACTCTACAAAAAGCGTGATTGTACAAATGATAAGAAAATTATAAGAAAGCAAGAATATTATTAATTGAGAAAGGTAAAAAAAAAACATTAGGAAACATTAAATAAAATATAAAAAATAAATTAAAAGACTATGTATGTTTTCAGCTGAGACTACGTTTGGTGAAATGGTATGAATGGTCTGTCTTGATGTATGGTGTAGAAACTTGGAACTTGAAAGTAGCTCAAATGAACAGACTAGAAAGTTTTGAGATGTGGATATATAGACGAATGCTTAAAATCTCTTGGGTCGACCACATCACAAATGAGGAAGTACCAAGAAGTGTCAATACAAGCAGGGAACTTCTTACAACCATCAAACGCAGAAAAACAGCATATTTTGGGCATGTTGAGCATGTTCCAAGCATGCTTATTGAGGTCGTCTCGCTAGTTGGAGTAACGTGGTGGCTGTGGTTGATACCCAAATCGCGGGTAGAGTAATGTTGGCTCGACGTAGAGTTGTGTTTCTCAACCGGTCGCTGTTGCCCACTAAGCAGTAGAAATGATAGGAAACACTTGGCTCAAAACCAAGGGGGGAATGCACACCCGCCAGTATGCATTCCAACTTGGTAACGAAGAAAAATCAGCTTCGGCTCTGAGGGGCGTTAGTTGGTGTTTTGTACCAGACTCATTCTGTTATATGTACACTCGGATTGCATATTTGACCACCGTGGTTTTAAGACATCAGGCCACATTTAATAAACTCTGGAGCAGATCCAGTTCGTTTGCTCCCACATGGCGAAATTCTTATCTCTGAACTGTACTGTCAACAATTGGATCGCCTGAAGAAAGCAATCGCCTAGAAGCGGCCCAGAAGCGTTGGCCAAGTAGAGAGGAATTGTGTTCCACCAGTGATTGAGAGAGTCATACTCAAATTACCTTTAAAATAACAACAATTTATCGTAGGAAACGGCGCATATTTGACCTAAAGCGCAACATTCTAACTATGACACTTAAATAATTCAATTTTATGCAAACATTTTTCTTTTTACTACCTATATGTTACTTATGTTTTTGTACTAACATAAATCACATATACCCTCTGGCAGTGTATAAAAAGCACAAAAAGCTTTAATTGTTGTAAAAACTTTTCCCACGCAAACTGGAATTACCGCGAACTGAAAGCTCGTGCTGCCAGCTATTTCTAAGAAAATTTCCCAACGGGGGTTTTTAACTTTGCTGAGTCAGCAGTCAGTTTAGCAGCAAAATGAACCAGTTTTTGGTACCAAAAATTTCCCAAAATGCAAAAGCTCGCTTATCAGTGCAAAGTTTATGAAAGCTCGCTGTGTATGCTGTGGTTTTGGGAGAGCATTGTGCTTTTCGCTTTTAAGCTCTTCCAATGCGTAGACTGTGTGAGTGGCAGAGCGCGTGTAAGCCAAGAGAGAGAGAGAGAGAGAGAGCGCCAGCCAAGTAAGCCGAAGCGCCAAGCGACGATTGTCAGTCTGGATTTCGACGTGTTGGCATTAACAACGTGAGCGCTCGCTTGGCCAAATGTAATAATAATATTTACTTAAAATAACAACAAACTTTATATATAAAAATACATGAGTGTGTGTGCGTGTGTGTGTGTGTGTGGTGTGTGATGTGCGTGTGTTGTTGTGTTAAAGTTTATTTTGATCTGTTGCTGGTTTGTGAGTTAAGAGTCGCCACAACTCCCCGCACCAACAAAAGTGTTGAACGCGATTTGTGAAAGTGAAACAGCTCGAACTCAGATTAAACAAAAATAAAACAAAATCGAAAACAAATCTAAAACAAGATCTGACATTTCAACTTTATATTTTTTTTGTTTATTTTAAGCAGAAATATTTAGTTGAAGGTCAACTTTGTGTGCAATTTCCGCGCGTTTATTAATAAGTTTCATTATTACTTTATTATTATTTTGGATTTTTTTTTGCAAAAACTTCAAACTAATTAACGTAACCCTTCGCAGCTTAGTACATAAAATTTAATTGGCATTTTTAAAACGTCCAAAATGAGCGCTGTCGATGCCATTATCAACTATACACGCAGTCCCGACGAGGACTTTTACGCTTTGCTCAACTGCGATGAGAACTCATCGGTAAGTTCTACCCATCTCACTTTCCGCTCCCCAAAAACAAGTGCCAAGTGCTTAGTAACTGTCATTAAGACGCTAAACTTAGTTATCAACGCCGTCTTAATCAGCGCCAACAAAGGCAACTTGCCTTTAAATCTTAATTACGCGCTCGCAAGTCGGTGATCCCCCGCAAGCGCAGCTGCGCAAACTTATGCTTTGATTGACGCACTTTTTGGGGCGGGGCTTATGTATACTCTATAATATACACTGCCAGCAATTTTATGCGCCAAATGAAATCAAATACAGTCGGGGTTTACTTGGCGTTTTTGCTATTTATTTTCATTGCCCCGTTTTTTTTATTTTGCTTTGAAAATTAGTTTCAATTACGCGCAAGTTTAGTCGCCTTAGCCACCCATAGCCACAAGCTCCACGGCCGCCACAATTGCAGTCACAGTCACAGTCAATCCCGTGTGACATTTGTAGATTGTCAGAATTGGCGACTTAAATGCGAATTGTGCAAGCTAAGTAGCCGCTGGCTTGACTTAAGATGAGTGCCCCTAATTAAGTGCTCGTTAAATGCCAATTCGCACGTTAGTTCTTGGGAAAGTCTTGGTTTCGGTGGTTTTCTAAAAACCTGAATCATGCGCAAAAATGTTGTTAGCATTTTAATTGACTTGCGGTTTATTTTAGGCTCGTCAGCCCAAAGCTAGGTTTCCCTGAATCCTTTGTTATACTTATCACCTACACACACATCTGGGTAATTATGCATTTTGTTTAATTTTCACATTTGCATAATATAATTCAATTAATATTGCATATTAAATAAGTTAGCAAACGCCAAAGAAAATAACTCAGCGGCGTACCAAAAATTTCCTGAGTACGCAGGCAGCGACACCTAATATAGCGACGCACCCTAACAAACAATAAATCTTTTTCTCACAAAGAACTTCAGACACTCTTTACTTATTTTATTGTTCTATAACTTCATTCGGAACTTATAATTTATTAAATAAGTTTTGTTTTTACAAGAAAAGTTAAGCGAGATTCAAATTGTATAAAAAAGTTTGCGCACATTAATGTGCGATATGAACGTATTATGAAAAATAAATTTATTCCCCTTACCTCTGATCATCACTCCAAAGACTGCGCATTGAGATATCTTCATTAAAGTGAACAGCGACCTACAAGTTATAGTCGAATTCGAACTGCGGCTTATGCAATTAGTAGCGATTTTTCTAAGTAAAGATCTTAGATCTATTTATTTGCTAGCTATGTCAGTGCTAGACAGTGCTGATCAGTAGAGTCAAAACCAGCTATACAGATGCAACCGCGCTACCACTATACTACCGAGGCATATTTTTTACAAAATCAAAACGATTTCCTAATAAAATTTAGTTTTCCAAAATTCAACTCTCGCTTTAAAGAGTTTTAGATTAGTCTTAAGATTAGATATTTTTTGTTCTTAAAATGATATGTTCGACAATACAAAAAATTTATATCTCAGCATTTATTATTCAACATTGTATTGTCTTGCATTGAGATTAATATAAGTTGTTAATCTTTTAAATCTGCATAACTACCCCTAACACGTTTGAAATCTTGATTTGGTTACAAAATTTGGGACATAAGGTTTTTGAGCGATTTATTTACATGTTGAGGAACTCCAAATTACTTGGGTTTGCGAATTCGTTAAAAATTAGTTATGTAATAATCGAGTCAAAATAACTTATTTTATTTATTTTTTAAACTTTTTATTTCGTCATGACATTTATATTTTTGGCCAATGGAGGATTGGGAGCGAGTGAGGTGCAATACTCGCTAGTATTATTATGTTTTGCTAAGAAATCAGAAAACTTCTGATTTTTTTTTGTGTATTTCTAAATCATTCACCGTTTACTTGAAGGTCCGAAACACCCCTATAAAAACTATTTAAGATAACCACATCTTCAAGAAACTTGATTTAAAAACCAATTGACATATAGGACAAGGCGCAAATCTCATCTTTAAATAAATAATAAGAAACATATCCACTGACATAGATAGATATTTATCTAAAAGTTTAATTTCTTTAATTCGTTCGTCGTTGAGATCTTGATGGCAGAGCGACTTTTTAAGTTAAACGGATCAGGTATTTCTGAGAGTCTTTGATTTCTCATCAATGGCTTAAAGAACGCAATGCTGATTTCATACAACAATAACAAGAAACGTAAGTTTAGATATAGATAGGCATTTACCTAAAAGTTTGATATCTTCAACTCTTGCCTTATAATATTTTTATTATTTTCCAAAGGATTTTGACTTCTCGTACTGTATGTTATAATTTTAAGTATCCACTGACTTTTGTACACTTTGGTATAGGGTGTAAAATATATGACGGCTATTAAACTAAAAAACTTAAATTACTTCTTCTTTTTACTTTACCTTCAAGGAAGGATAATTGTCATAAATTATATCATTGCCAAACAGAATAGAACTAAGTAGTTCATGGCGCTAGTCCATTTGGTCAAAATTTTATTGAAAAAATGTATTTATGTGCTTGTGCTTGAGTTGTAGACCCTTAAAATATCTATGATCAGAGAGTTTGAAGAAGTTGATATACCCATATTTGCATACAAGCTTAAGATATTTGAAATAGTTTGATTTATAGCAACTTTTTAGAGAAATAATGAAAAGTAATGTTATTCAAGCTCTTTGATATCGTCGATATATGATGTAGCTCCCATAGCAAAGAATTGAAGCACCACAAGAATAAAATATACGTATATGGACTGGCATCATTTGACTTTATTGTTTGTTGGCATAGGACGGCAAATTGCTTAAAAATTTTGCTTTACATTCATTATATTTTGGTCTGTTATTAATTTATCAAAAAGTATTTCGGTAATCTAAATTAGTTACGAGTTATTGGTTATTCGGTTTTGCATATTAAATTTAAAAGCAGCCCCAAATTTAAAAGCAGATACCCAATTCTCTTACTTTGGAATAAATTCAAATGATTTGTATTCAACGAAAATTGTTGACTGAGGCACTTGCAATGATTTTGCTTGTTTCGTTTACCTTTGGTTTGACTCTTGATCAAACAAAGCCTCGAATTCTTCAACTTTAATCTGATAGGTATCGGCCAACATGCTGTTTTGCTTTATCAGTCTCTTGGGAGCGTTGAAACTATCTAAAAATGATCGGTTGGAGCCGTCGGTGGTGAAAAAACGTCTAAAACCAAAGGTCGGTGGTGGGATTTTCCACATCAGCACGGGAGCACTATCTAAAACTGCATGGCTTATCGGTTGGAGCCGTCGGTGGTGAAAAAGCGTCTAAAACCAAAGGTCGATGGTGGGATGCTAGCATCTACGCAAAAAATCGCTAAGTTCGTTGTTTGGATTCCATCTTGCAGTATTGGAGCATTTGTCTAGCACTAGCATACCTAGCAAATAAATAAACGCTATTTACCTGTACTTCCCTGTTTTCTCTGAACAGCTATTGATAGAGATATTTACGCTTTTGAGCGATACTAACATAGTCAAGGGGAATACATTTATTTATTTTTTATCGTTTGGAGCAGTTTGTGAACTTGTACGCTTTCATATGTCACAGCAGTTATAGCTTCTCGTTCAGCACACCCAACAACATTGAATCTACAGCTCGCCAATAAGTTGGCCAAACTTTGTTTTAGCCACTCTAGCCCTAAACTCTTGCTCACTTTTTCCACGTTTTTCCATTTGGCTATTAAAAATGACTTAATTCCGCTGAACCAACAAATGTGGCGCTTTGACTCACTCTTGTATATGTCAAGTTCTCGCACTAACAAATAGTATTTATTTTTGGCTTACGTTCGGCCACTCTAATTAACTGCTGACTTTTTGGGCCAACATTAAAGCCGTTTCTGTGTGTGTTTGTTGTGTTTATTGTTGGCAGGCAGCTTAAGCTTTGCAATTATTTTGACTTTTAGAAAGCATTACAAACGACTTACACATAAAGCCATACACCAAAGTACTTTTAGCCAAATTAATGAGCGTAATGCAATCCACACAAAGTGTTTGCCAAAAAAAAAGAAGGAAAAACCTGACTTTTTTGGGGGCCTGATGCGTATGTGTGTGTGTGTGTGCGTGCGTGCGTGCGTGTATCTGTGTGCTATTATTATTATGAAGGTAAAAGTAAAAATCCCAGGCAGCTTAATGGACGAAGACATGGCACACTTGACATTTACTTGCTTTGAGTTATCAAATTTTCAAGTTCACCAAGTCTCAATAACGACATTTCACATACACGCCTCACACACACGCACACCTGCATCCTAAATACACATAGATACATCAATACACACACATACACTTGCCTGCGAGCCACAGCAGAATAATAAAATTTATTGAAACGGAAAATGTTTGAAGCCATGCAGAGCGCTAGAGAATTCTCGACATTTTATATTTTTCTTTCTTTTCTTGTCGTATTTTCATTTTGTTATTTTTTTTTTTTTTGCTATTAATTTTTAAAGCTGTCGATTGAATCATGTTGCAAATTCTATTGAATTATGCACGTAGCACGTTGATAAAACATACACAAACTGTGACACCCTAAGAGACCACCCTAAGCTTAGCTCACTCAAGCGCCAGCACAGCAGCTGCCATACAAATAGAGCTGAGTTTTTACTGCTGACTGCTGCTAATCTAGTTACCGGCAGCAACTTGTTATCCTGCAGCCAAGTCAGCCAGCCAGCCAGCCAGCCATCTCTAACTTATTTTGGCATCCAGCCAGATTTAATTTGGCTACAAAAACTAAACTAAACAAATTACAACAATATTCAATTCGTTTCGCTCAAGGTTTTCCAACTCAGTTCGAACTCAATTGAATTGACATCAATCGCACAACTTATGCATCCTGGCCAGTTGAGTCCTACTCCACCTACCATTAAGCCCTGCGGCTCTTCTCATGCAGATTAGTTTTCAATTGTTACAAAGCACAAACTGTTCCCAGCTGCATTTGTTCTGCTCGCTCTGTATATTTGTCTTTTGTTTCTGGCGTTGCTGCAATGTCAATATTTGCATATTCCTGAAGCTTATTTATAGAGTATTCCATTATGAGAACAAATAACAAATCAAAGTTGGGAAACTTTTCTTTGTACTGCTAATTGCTGCTGCTCCTCCACACGCACACATACAGAAAATTAACCCGCTTGCTGGCTGCTCGAAATCGTTTTGTGTATATGTATTGGGGCAACCTTTTGTGTTACTTTAAGCTTATTTAAATATTGGGAAAATAAAATTAAAATAATTCTATTGTTTTGCACATAATACGCGTAAAAGTAGCTCTATTTTTGGAAGTATAGTGTGCGGTGTAACTTAATGTGCTGCTTTTGTTTAAAAGCTAAGTGTGTGGAGCACAATAAGTTTGGCCTTTTTGGAATTGAATATGATTGGTTTTCATTTAACTAGGATATCCGGCATTTTCATTCGGAAGCAAGCACAGGACTTCCAGACGGAAGTTAGCTTTTATGCATTTTGTTTTTGGTTTGCTTTCTGTAGTGTTTACTTCCTTTTAATTTCACTCATGATTTTGGTTTTTTGACAAAGCTATTGAGTAATAATTAATACCAACTATTTTATAGGCACTTTTAAGGGCAAAAAATCGATTATTAATATTATTATCTATTAGTATAATTTCAATAAAATATAACAAGAAGCATGTCCAAGCTTGACTGAATACGTTTTGTTCAACAAAAAAAATTATTTTTTCTATTAATTTCTTTTCGTAGAGAACAGGGACCTAAAGTTTTTAAACGAATCCGAAAGGCGGTGTCTTAAATTAGAAGAGATTTTCCCCGGAAAATAATATCTATTCGATATCACAGATGCAGGCTGCAATCAAACCATCGAACTTCCGATTAGCAGACTAACCACAAAATACAATAGTTACTAAGAATAGAACAGAGATCCAGCCAAAAATCGTACCGTACTAGCTTGCAGCAATCTACACAACTACTCAAAACCCATGGCAGAAATAGGTTCAAGAAAATCTTGCAATTGTACAAGAATTAACTCAGTATACTCAATATGCTATGTTAATTACTGAAGATCACTGTAAAGAGTTAACGTTCTATGAGATAAAGCAAGAGTCTTCTCAGAGCATTCTCTCTCAGTGACCACCAATCGTGATGCTAGAGCTTCATAGATTTATATCAAAAAACTTATCTCCGCGATGGAACTACAAAATGATCTCTTGGCAAAGATACTAAAAAAACGCAGTGCCGTATATCTCCCTAACGTTATTATATCATACCGAGTCTTAGACTTTTAGCAAAATATGATCGCTGAATCGCTAAAATTTAGATATAAATAATATCTCGTAATTTGATTTGGGCCGCTTCTCATTCAATTGTGAAACACAGAGCATTTTGACCGTAAATTTGCGACCAAGCTCGGACCCCTCTGAGCTATATGTCTGATTACTCATCTAGCTCATTTTTTTCAAAGAGGGAGTTGGACAAAGCGCAGCTTAAATTGGATAAACTTAGTTTTAAGTTGCGAAAGTCTTTATATGGCTTCCATTTGGCCAAAAATAAAACAATTAGAATTTGACACACAGCCAATTTTCCATTCCAGCGATAAATGACAATAGATATTTGGGTATACATTATGCAGTAGAGAATATGACGTATAAAGAGTTCTATTACAGTCTAGATCAAAAGTTTACTTGCACTATAAATAACTTAGATAAATATGTTGATGGGAGGGTGGTATAGGCGACAATCACCGCCTCGGACATTCAGGCAAAATAGCCCATTGTGCCATACCGGAAGGGAATGGGTTAGATAGTGGTACGGAAGGAGAGAACGAAAAAAGTGAGGGAGGGAGAGAAACCTACTACACCCACCTCCTCATCTGTTGGAAAAAGTTCAGAAGTGACTGCCGTGGTAATTTGTGTGCTTCAACGGGCTGGAGCACATCGCTATCCAGTGTACGCAGCCATGTTCCTGAGATAGCTGGAAATGCTCGTTATTGTAAGCCTCCCCTAGACATGCCGCACATTTTTGATCAGTTCCTAATCCCATGTTAACCATATGTTGGCCACAAGTGTTGTGCACCGTGATGAGCCCCACTAAATCTTTTTGATACCTTCTCCCGAGATGGAGATGTCTGCAGCTTTGTATCAGGGTTCTTTCGCGAAGTATTTACTAACTCGGCATGCTGCTGTAAGCTTCCAATATATAACTTAGTGATCTTCCCAACAGCTTTTTAGTTATTCTTTTGGAAATCTTTTAAATAATAACATATGTTATCAACAAATCATATTCTTCTCCCAAAAGCATAAAGTAAATATATTCTCCGTTAATATTCTGCTATCGCTTCAAAGCCGGAATATGGGAATATCTCTTTTCATAGCTGAACACTGAGAAGAGCGACTTGAAAACACAACAAATTCTAAATCTTTTCGTTTACTTCATAATCATCATTGGGCTGGCTGTACAACTCGGAGTGCGTTTTTGGCTTTCTCAACAATTCTTCTCTAGTCGTCTCTGTTGTTAGCAAGGGCGCACCTGTTTCTGACTTCCATCTTCAGCATGTTATCCTCAATATTGTCAATTAGGCGCTTTCTTGGTCAACCTCTGTGTCTTCTGGAGAGTGGTGTGTATGCAATCACAAGCTTTTGTGCTCTGTTCTGGTCCATCCATAGGACATATCCTATCCAACTTGGCCTCTGGGATTTAATGAATTAAGCTATATCTTCACCATAGCTTGAGCTCAACAATTCGCCATTACTCCTTGGATTGTAGTCACCGCGTTCATTTATCTTTGGCCTATTTCTCTTTCCACTATTCTTAGGGATTCTTCATCTGCTTTCGTCATGGTCCAAACTTTTGCTCCATATGTGACAATTCTTCTTATGATGGAATTATAAATTCTTTGCCGATTATTTAAGGCTGAAAAATTGTATTTTAAATAAAAAAGTCTTTTGTGCTCGGAAAATCCCTTTATCCCTAATGTACTCAAGATATCGATGCATATTGATTGCTACAACTAGGAATTGGCTTATATATTTTAAAATACATCGATCTCTTGCTTACTAATTACCAAAAGCTTATAACTTGTTGGTTTTAGATTTCATGTTTAATTTTGCAAAGAAAAAAACTTTTTCCACAAAGTCAGTAATCTCAAGTTTTCTCTGCCCACAGAGTATGCCCACTTCGTCTTCACAGAGTAGAAGCTCAACTTTTTCAAATTTCCCTCCATTTGGCTAGCTCGAATTAGAGAGAACTTCGATATAAGCTGCATTCAACTTAATTGGATGCAATTTAATTGCATTATGCAATTTGTAAGCTCCATTGCAGCAGGGTGGTGGCAGCTGTTAATTGCTAGAAATATGCATACACTCTGGAATTGTTCGATTCGTTTGTAGATACCCCATAGACTGCAAGCGAACTTGTATACAATGAAAATAAATGAAATAGTTTTTGCTAATTGTTTGCCAAAGATAAGAATGAGAGGCGATTAAAAGTGGCCTTGTTTCACTCGCTGCCATAGACAAACGTTAAAATAAATAAATGTCTAAATATTTTTGTTGGCTGGTGTGCTTGATTGTATCTATATGTATGTACAATATATATATATATAAAGCAAACACATTAAAATGTCAACATATCAATGAAGGAGCAACAGCAGGAGGAGGTGTAGCAATTGACAGGCAGACAACAATAATAATAAAAAAAAACAAAAACAGCTCAAAGGAAGACGAACCTTTTTCCACTGTATATCAATATGTACATGAAACACGTATACGCCGTGTATGCCAGCAATATATAGTGTTGTGTGTGTGTGTGTTTTATGCTTTGGTATTCGTGTGACGACATAAAATCAAATTTCAATGGAATGCTGATGAATAGCACAAACTCAAAACCGACAGACAAAAGCCAACGCTCGAGCGAAGTTTGTCAAAATGGAATGCAAACAACAACAGCGCATGAAAGCAGAAAGGCCCAAATGCACTGAGAGAAACTTGGGCACGTAAAAGGAATCGCTATAATTTCTGAATTTGTTCATAATAAACTTCTAATCAAAACTTTTAATCAAGTAACTTAAACTTAACTTAAACTAAGCAAAAAACTGTTGTTTATTCTAAGTTATTGCCTAGAGTCGCTTGGATTGCCGAACAGAGCCTCCAACAAGATTTAAGCCTTCCCCACTGAGCTCAAACTACACCGACTCTACTCACTGAACTTGTTCTCTGAAAAAATTAAGTGAAGCAGATATTTTTATTGTTATTATATTAATATGTTATTTATTTACTTGTTGAAATATGCCAACAATATCAAGAGTTGATTGAGTTCGTTCAAAAACATTTTTAATATTTACTCTTCGGGGATTAAACTGGAATTCGAACATTCGTTTGCCATCCTATACATGCAGACTTCGCCTTATAAAATTACCTTCTCTCAGTGATCGAAGGACATGTCACGGCGTGCTATTTTTGCATAAGCTTTTTTACTCGCTCTCATTGAATCTAATGCACTCCCTTAAAAAATTTCTTTCATCATTCCTTCTAGAGTAACTCGTAATTTTCGAACTCTAGCATTAACTTTTTGTAGATCTAATTAAGCGTTGCACGATTCTTTTTGTATTTTATGCATAAATTATAATGATCTCTATGATTTTCTCTATTTTGAATCAATTTATCTCTTTATCTATTTTATCTCATCTTGATGCCCCAAGTCGAGCTTCTTTGACAAATCATGAACTATAAAAAACCAACTTGGTCAACGTTGCTCTCTGGCTTCCCTATTTGGAAAAAATTGTTAAATTTTTTATGCTAATTTCTGTTGCTAGCTTGCCCCAGATGTGAGATGGTGCATATCTATAAAAAAATTCACCTATCAGACTAGGATACGGACTAGTTTTATTTTATGTTTTCCTCGTTTTCATTTATTATTCCATAATTTTACAATATTTAATTTGTTTAATCTTAAGGTCAACTGGACTTAGTTGTACCCATATTTTAATAATAAATTGCCTAGAACACAATATGTATTATTTTTTCGCCCAATTTTTCTATTGTTTTGCCCAACGTATCATCGATTGATATGTCTGAAAAATTGGTTCGTATGTTGTTTTTAAGTTGTGCTATGGTCCTAGGCTCATCAGCGTATACCTCGGACTCCAAATATTCCAACAAAAACTAGTCTGCTGGATCGGATGACTCCGGTGGTCTGTAAAAATCACTGATTTTCAATATAATTCGTTAGGGGTTGTTGCTCCATAATCGCCTTTGATCATATATGCACAAAACAGCACACCAAACTGTCACTTTTTGATCGCAGATAGAGGCTGTTCTACAACTAATTGAAGGTTATCAGTTTTAAAGAACTGAAAAATGTGATTATTTACACTTCTATTTCACGTGAAAAGTGCTTAATCTGACAGGATATTTTTCCAAAAGTCGAGTTACTTTTCACCCATTTCAATGGTTTGACAAAGGTGACACGACACACGACAGCTGGCTTAAGTTTGTGTGCCACTGGAACTTTGTATGAAACCATGTTTAAATCGATACGAAGTACGTGCAAGCTTTGCCCAACTCCTGAGAACGACGCTAGCTCCTCGTCAATACTGTCTCGTACAGCATTACTATTTTAATTGGAACATCTTGTTTGTTGTCTGGATGCATAGCTGGCAATACTCTGATTACTGAAATTCACAAATATTACGTAGCAACATTTTATAGTCTTTGCGCGAAACGCACGCTTTGTTTTCAAGAACTTATTTGGAATGTAAAGTTGAACACTTTTTTCGCGTTCTTCAGCTGTGAACTGTTCCATAGTTTGCCTTGACTATGCATATATGTAATATGACCTTAGTTATTCCGGTTATACAGTTGCCCGATTTAATGAATGAATTATAGGATCTGATGAGAATATGTATTGATTTTTGTCTATATGTCTGAATTTTGTTTAATTATTATTTCTAGAATTCACCCATCAGGCTAGAAATACGAATTAGTTTTATTTTATTTTTTCTTCGTTATCATTTATTACTTCATAATTTTAAAATGTTTAACTTGTTTAAATCTTAAGCTCAACTGGACTTAATAACTTAATTAAATATATTAATAAATAAATAGATATCTGAGCTTACTCCGACGTCTTGACAATGTGTAGGCAATCCTTGCTAATTGCTGGAATTTTTGATTGTACAAATGTGCCAAAATTTTGTAAGCCTTGGGAGTAAGCTTTTTGTTTAATATTTGTCAAGTGGAAGCCCTGCAGTCTTGGTTGTATATTCCCCAAATTTTCAAGGGTTAAGAAATTTGCAGTTTAAGAAATTTGATATATTTATTATAATAATTTTGTAAATTACTCTTAATAATTGCACGAAACAAAAATTTAGTTTTCAAAATTGAAAAGTTATTATGTATGTAAAGCTGTACAATTACAGGGCGTTCTTTTGTGTGAACGCTTTGATGGTGCAAATTGTCTCGAAATGACGCTTTTAACGCGGAATGACAGTAGTAGATCTGTAATTCCTCTCAAAGTTATAGAGTTGCCCATTCATTCCACTTTAAATGTGTATTCAAAGCATATTATCATAATAACTTTAAAGGTTACTCTTCGCAATGGTGCTGGTATCATCCTTTTTAGCTTTTAAAGAAGTTTCGCATTTTGATGGTAACGAAGAGAGACTTAACTTCAGTTATCAGTTCTGCTAAGTTCTTAACCAGGCATAAAAGCCCATGTCAACTTAAAGCTTCAGATCCGTCTAAAATAGTCTTCAAAATTGACTCGTAATGCTTATTAGTTATATATATATATATATATATTTTTTTTTTTCCTTATTATTCCGCTTGGGAACTTAGGGCCTCTACAAGAGCCATCCATCGAACCCTAATTTGCGCCGTCTGTTTTTTAGCTCTGTCCCATGTTCGCCTGGGTCAGTTCTTGGAGGATGGATCTTCTCCAGGTCGCCTTGGGTCTGCCGATCCGTTTATTGCCTTGTGGATGGATGCCAGCTATCGCTATCTGCAGTTTCTCCATTTCTTCCTCGAACTGTGCTAATCTTTGATGGTTCCTTTTAGGGTTCAAACGTTCCATTGTCCTATTCGTGTCCGTTTTTTTTTTTTGAAAATGCCTTTGGACGTCATCGAATTTGGGGAGCCGTTTTTTTATGTTTAATTCTCTTGTGTTGGTTTCTATAATCTGCTGTTGAGTTTTTTGATCGAAATGGTGATTGGCCAGATGCGATATTAGTTATATATATGTACATAATTTCTGTAGTCAAACAAAAATTTCTCTCAGTGTACAAGGCGAAACAAAGCAGTTTGCGCCGACAGCAGAAATGTATGCCACAGATTCATTAATGTAGTTAATTATCTGTTTGGGTGTGCGTATTCAAGTGTGTGTTAGTTTTTGTGTGCGGGTATCTATGTGCGAGTGTTTGTGTGCGATTGTGTGTGTGTTTGTGTGTATCAAATGCCTAAAGGTGTGTTGCTCCATTTTGCGTCTTATGCTGCACGTCAATACGATTAGTTTTCTGCGTCATTATGGCGCATGTACTCCGGTGCGTATGAGTGATATTAATGGCGTTGAAATTAATTATACGCCTCGTTGCAGCAACCACTAGCTGAAAATTGAAATTTATTCAGCTTACGTTTAGTGGCAGGCTAAATTAATTGCAAAAGCATGCATATACTACTTGCACACACAGTGCGGCATTTACCCGCCCAAACAGCTACATATATTATATATCTATAACTATATATAACTACATACATATACATAAGGCGCTCTATAAATAATCGTTTAATAAAATGGCGTGCAGACAACTTCCATTTGACCTATATAACTTTTATTTTTTTTTTGCAATTTCCCTTATATTGCTGCAGCTTTTTGACATTTCACTTAGGCGAAAACAATGGGCAACTTTAATGCAAATGGTTTTGTTGCCGTTGGCCAAGTTGCAGCAGCAGCAGCAGCAGCAGCATGTTGCATATGTGCACCAAATGCAGTTGTGTAGAACCACAGATAGTAGACTGAGAGAGTGCGAGAGAGTTGCACACTCTAGGCTTATATATTTTTTTTTTTTTTGCTGGCTTTGTTTGTCGCTACATTGTGCGCGAAAAGCCATTTTCATTTACAAGACAATAAAACAAGCGGCTTTATGTCGAACGTACGGGGGCGTTGTGCACGTTGCGCCATCTCCGTGCCTGCCAGTCAAAGGATAATGCGGTTTTGTATCTCATGTTATGGCAACTGACAGCAGTTGCCAGTTATACTTATGTCCACCCCCCCATTTTGTTTATTTTTTTTTACTTTTGATTGTTTGCCAGCAAAAGTTTAAGTTAAGAATGGCTACAACTTGTTGCTGGCATTGCAAACACTTTGGCTTAATTAATTTTTGCTGCGTTTTGTTTATAAAAGTTTTGTCAGCCATCTCCCACTCGAAAGTCAAGTCGAAATCCCCTCCAACTGCTTGTACTGCTGACAGTTCGACTGTTACTAGATCAATGCGCAGTACTCTTGGCCTTTATGTCAGCTGACAGCTTTCAGCTGACAATCAGTTGAGTTTGGCTTGAAATTCATTTTTTGGCATGACTTTTGTAAAAGTTCGTTGGGGTGGTGGTAGGGCAGGCACGTCCTAGAAGTCACTTATTCCCTGTCGTACACTTGTTTTGAGCAACACTTTTATCTGTAAATTAAAACTGTGTTAGACTTTGGCAAAGGTTAAAGGTTTTTCTTTGATGCTTGTCAAAGTTGACGTGGCTGACGTGGTGTATACTCTTTAGTAAAATAACTAGAAAGATTGCTTTTTATGAAATTTCGTATTGCAGTTTTAAAGTCAACTCAATATTGCGAACTTTAAAACATTTTTGATTTGAGAATGTTTTGCAGCAGAGATTAAGCGCAAAAAAAAAGTCTGTCAGGCAGAATTCTTGAAAGTATTTCTTTCGTTTTCTTGCTTAACTCTTATCGATACAATAAAAATATATAAGAAAGTAGTTGCAATCCAAGGCTGGAAAATCAATTGAAATACAACGAATTTTGTAGTAAATCCCATATTTGTTATAGATTTGTCCTTAGGATGCTATCAACCGATTTTGATAGCTACTGAAAGCTGGGAATACTAATAGTTTTATTTTTGACAAATTTTGGTAATACTTAAAAAGCAAACCAATTTTTGAACTACTGGTTGCTATTTGAGTTACTAGATATACCCAACCGACTTCAGCAGAGTGTTTTGGGAGTACTAAAATACCTTTGAGGCCAATTAAGCTTGACTAACTTTTAAAAAACTCTATTCGTGAAATACTTTTGAGCGATAATCTCGAAACTTACATATATATATATATAACCGAAATATTTTTTGATTTTTTGAGGTTGTAAAACGAAGTTCTATTGGAGCTATGCTACATATTCCCAATATAAAAAAAAATAAAATTAAATTGTAGTCAATCGTATGACAATAGGTTTGTTTCTACAGCCAAGTCGCCAATCTTATCATAATTTAGATAATTTTGTGGACACTCTAACTATTCCTACGACTGTAACACGTCTTTCTTGTGGCTCGTGTTTATTTTTTAAAATGTGTTTTCTATTGAGATTATTTTAGTTGAAATTTTTCAAAAGGTAGATGAATGTTGGATATATATGCTGCTGTTTGTAGGACCCAATACAACCCTATGGCATATATTTATTTTAGAAAGATGGCTTAGGGTAACAAGTTGTGGTTTATAATCAAAGATTATTGCCATATCATAGTATTTGTTTATTTTAAACAATTTAATTTCTTCATCTAAGCTTCTGCTAGGCGAATACGGCGCATTAAGATCGTCCAAGTTTGATACTGATATACTTCCAATATTTAAATTTTTGAAAAAACTATCTAAACTATGCAAAGTCAACAGCATAAAATATTTGCTAACTTCAAATTAGTGGTAAGAAAAACCTTAAGGCGGAGCTTCTTTTTCAAAATTTAATAATACTCTCTCTTGTATTTTAAGCAATTTTTGTATTAGTACTTCCGTCGCATACTAAATATTGCTACAAGATACTTCTTTTTTTCAGTGCATAGTCCAAAACAAGCATTTTTATTGAGAATTAGTATCTTGTACCCTGTACCTTAGCACCACTCCACCACTTTGAACTCTGCAATATTATCATAAAACCTTTCTGATAGCAAACACTGCACAGCCTTAAGATTTTGACGTTTCCTCCTCCCACAGCGTTGGCCATTGTCTGGCAATCCCTACATCGTCTTCAACTTTCTGTTTTATGTTTACCTAATGAAATATGGTCATTAGAGATGTTGCTCACCTTTAGCTTATCTGATGTCTGGCTTGTGGCTTTGCCTGCATTTGACAGCTCTTACTTGCGGTGGACTGCTGTGGCTCCAGTAGGATATCATTATGGTTATGCGGTTGTTCCATATGTCAGAACTACGTTGACTTTGTGTTTTGTTTTTTGATTTTTTGTTCTCCTTGATTTTGCTAGAGCGCAAACTTCAAGGCCAGCTGGCTTTTCGGTGCTTTTGAAATATTAATGCCCCCGAAATGCTTAGTTAATTTTATGTGCTTCCTTTACAGTAAAGAGAATTTTTATATTTCAATTTACATAACTTTTGCCTTCTCTTGCTATTTTACAGCCGGAGCAAATACAGGCCGAATACAAGGTGCTGGCCCTACAATATCATCCCGATAAGAACAGTGGCAACAGGGATGCTGAGGCCAAGTTTCAGCAACTGAAGGTAAGCATTTGTGGGTTGTCGCTAGAAGCTACAATATCCCAGCATTTTACATATTTAATGAAGTGCCTCCTGGCAGCTGCAGGTGAATAAAAAATTTGACAGCACGTCTTTGTCTCCGGCCGTGGGGCAATATGTTGTGTTGCGTGTGCCACACCCAGTAACTCAAATTTGGGGGCGTGTATTATGTATTTCTCCATTTTTTTTTTGTTTTTTTTGCTTTCGAATAAGCTTAAAATTAAAAGCGGCAGTGATTTTCAATAGCCTGAAAAGTTTATTTTTTCCCCCTACATATGCATAAATTACGAATTGTGTAGCTGTAGCAGCGGGGGGAAGTGTGTATGTTATTAAGAGTGAAATGAAACAATACCATATAGAAAATTTACAACCTACAGTGGGAATAAAATGTTTTCGTTTACTTGAGCAATCATTAAGAACTTTGTATGCAAAAGCAGTTTATTGACGTTAAGTATGCGACCCGTGGCACATGAGCTGTGCATGAGTAGATATAGTAAGCACAAAGCTGATCGAAATCAACTCCAGATATTACTGGCAGTGCGAATGCGTTTACTATCACCTGATAAAGTCGTGTTAAGCAAGTAGGATCGAAATTTCTCCTAGGTAGTACTGGCAATGCGAATGCATTTACTATCCCTCTATTAAAAGATGCCATCCACATGACGTACGAATCTCATGAGACTCTCATTATTGTTACAAAATAAACTTTTCAACAAATTTAAGTGTTTGAATGAAAACTTGGAAGATGCATTTATTTAGATTTCAAAATTTTAAACAAGCCCAGGTTTCGAGCTCGGTACTCGTGTACAGCTTAAGACTAGGAGTTAGGAATCCAGTATTCATAGCATAAAACTGAAACCGAAGTGAACTTAAAAATCCTGGAGAAAAAAAGACAATTTGCTTTCGAGTCTCGATGTCTTTGGTATGACAAGACCTGGAAATTTGTAAATCAAATTTGGAACATATCAAATCAAGGTCTGAAATATAAGTTTTTGAGTAATTTTTAAGTACTTCCAGAATTCTATAGTTAGTAGGACTCAAATTAGTACATACTTCTAAGCAAAAAATATGTTCGCAAGAGCAAAATAAATGGAAAAATAGTCCCGACTTTAAAAGAAGTCTTCAAGAATAGTCAAAAATTGGTGGTAGAAGCACTATCAAGCTCTGTGGACTTCGTCGATCATAGTGCTCGACTGTTGTCAGAGCTGTCAAAGGATCTTGGCTTGCCGCAGCTCATGCGGACAAAACGGGAACTCAAAGAAACAGAATGAGAGCTCAAGGAGCGAAGATGGTAAGACACTTCAGTTTTTGAAAAACTCTGAGCAGTTAAAGGAAAGTATGCCTGCGACATTTGGATGAATTTTTCTTAAAGGGTAAATAAGTAGTATATGATCCGTGCGGATCTCTTTGAGTCGAAGTTAGCTCGCTTAGCCGCCCATAAAGATGAGGATAAGATGGAGCTAGTAGGACACTTCTACTTAGTTGAAGGAAAAAGCCTCTGCACTGCGCTCCAGAAAAATTGCTAGTTACTGAATTTTTTGTTGCCAATAACATAGAAGTGAAGGGTAGATATCTATAATCCGTCAAAGATAGCTGTCGAAGCCGCTCATAAAAATGCGGACTAGATGGAGATAGTGGGATACTTATTCTTCGGCGAAACTCTGAGCAGTTGAAGGGAAAATCCCCTGTGATCTATGTGTTCCAAAAATATTATCAGTTACTAATTTTTTTCGTCAATAAAGCGCGAACGATAAATATCTTTGATTTGTTTGGTAATCTCCAAGTTGGCTGTCTTAGGTGCCCATAGTTAATCTTACCTAAGAATTGTATACTATCATCCTCAATATACAAAATTGTATTACACTTTCTTTGTATGAATATGTTATCAATGATATAGTTTTTGTGTATTCCTCCAGAAAAGAATCATCTCTCCACCTGACGTAACAGGTGTCATAAAAAAAACTAGTGTTAGACCTCAAAAACACTCCACAGACGAAGCATAAGTGAATCAAAAATGGTTTGGGATAAAGTAGTCACGCTCATTTATTGCTTATAAACAGAAAGTTCTAAAGTTTTCCTTAAATATGCATCTGTCTCCATGAAAACTATGCGCTATGCTATGGGAAATCAAACAACTTTAGATAACAACTAATTAATTGAAAGTTTAGGCATTGTATTGTCCATTTCCTATCACAAAAAAGGTAGAAAAAAAAGCTTGATATTTTCAATTCAATCATTGATTCCCAACTGAATCGCATTAAAATCGAATAAGAGTTAGGATTCCATATTTCAAATAAGAGCAGTAAAGCTTTAAAAACTAAATAAAAAAGTTATTTAAATGTTTAAAAACTTTTGGCAGTCAGTGCGCCAGCGCACCCTTATCAACTCCATCCACACACAGAAAACTACTGACGGAGTGACACCAACAAAAGCCTGAAATTCAATTCAATTTTCCGAACGACAAAAGAAAAACAAGTGAACCCCACGACGAGCCAAAGAGATAAAATAAACTGCCAACATTATATGATTTTTTCTACCCAAAGTGTTTTCTATTGATTTTTTATGTTGACATAAAGAATATGTACTATATTATATATATAAACAAGCATGTGCAACTTTATGAAAAACCTGATGATATATTAAAAAAAAAAAAAGTACTTTATAGAGCTGCACTATGCTGCTAGTTCAAAGGCTGCTCATTAAAGGGAGCCGCCTTAAAAATGTTTGATACTTTTGTGCTTTGAAGTTAATTAAAAGCAGACAAAATTGTAACAAAATTTTATTTTTCATTTTTTTTAGACTTTTTAAGGTTTCAGAAAGCGAAACTGCAATTTGCGCATCGTAAAGTTCCCGCAGAGTTGTTTTAAATTTGTTTTTCATATGCGCGGGCGCTCGAACATGCCCTTGTCCGTATCCGTGTGTTCGTGTCCGGCTGCTTGGACGTGCTGTGCAAACTCGTATTTTATGCATGTCGAGTAATAAAACAAAGTCGGGGAAAAGAGTGCCCTTGTACTAGTAGACACCAAAGTGGCCCATAAAACGTTTAAACAAAAGTGAAAACAGATTTTACTCATCTTCTTCTTTTTATTTATTTTTTATGCGCAATAAAAATCATCGGGATAGGAGTTTAGATTAAAGTAGATTGCGAATTTGTAATAGTGATGATGGGCTTAAAAAAAGGGATAGCGTTTAGAAGGCTTTTGAAAAATTAATGAGTTGCTGTATTTAAGTGTGTGCGACCTTTTTTGGGAAGTTTACAGA
This sequence comes from Chymomyza procnemis, assembly GCA_035046065.1. Taxonomy (NCBI): domain Eukaryota; kingdom Metazoa; phylum Arthropoda; class Insecta; order Diptera; family Drosophilidae; genus Chymomyza; species Chymomyza procnemis. The sequence goes on from JAWNOJ010000026.1 coordinate 7,388,825, forward strand.
GGTGGAATAGATAGGAGGTAGGACAGATGGGATGTAGGATATATAGGGGGTAGGACAGATAGGAGGTAGGATAGATTGTAGGGAGCACAGATAGGAGGATTGTAGGGAGGAAAGAAGGTAGGATAGATAGGAGGTAGGATAGATGGGAGGTAGGATAGATAGGAGACAGGATAGATTGTAGGGAGGACAGAAACGAGGTAGGATAGATTGTAGGAAGGATTGATAGGTGGTAAGATTTGTAGTATTTGTGTTTGCTCCAGCTTAAGCAATTTTGTGATGGGCTACAAAAGCATTTAAGCTTAGAGCTTAATTTTGTAGTAACTTAAAGGTAAATTTATTTGGGGTATTCCCAAAACTTAAGTTCTTCAGAGTGGTCGTGCCAGCTAGACTTTGTAGTTTATATAGTTTTTTAGAATTACTTAATTTTTGTATATGCTTCAAATTTGTTTAATCATTTCAAGTTCTTCGGGTTAGACACGTTAGCTTGCCTCAGTTATCAAACTTTTTGGTCTCTCCTAAACCATTCTTAATCCCTTTTAAGATCTAATTCTGCTACTACTGAGCTGTGAGTATGCAATCGCTGAGTTCATTCGTAGGTATTTTGATTCTGCAGCATATCATCGCTGTGAGTCATATGACAAAGATTAGATTTTTGCTTCTTTTGCAGGGATAGGTTTTATTTTGGACTTTCCTTTTAGACCGCTGGTCTTAAGACCTGGTAACCACTAGGCGCCTCTTGTACCAGGCAGAGATGCTCCTATATCTGGACTAATAAACACTGAGTTCTTGGGAGTAGATGTATCAGCTAGCCTAATAAAAGCAAGTTAGTAGTCTGTTGCTTCACCCAAACCATTTTTAATCACTTTTTGGATGCGTTTATGCTCTTATTGAGCTGTGAGTATTTCCTAGGCATTTCGAGCCTGCAGCATATTATCGTCGAAACCCGTTCGATAATGTTCGTATTTTGTTCTGGTAACTAATTGCATACCCTGATTTCAGGAAGATATTTATTTCCATTTAGGTTGTGATCCAGCTTCAATATAATGGTAATGTTATCTGCATCCTAGAGCCTAGTTCCGGACAACACATCGCGGTAGACGATGACAACTGATAAAATGGGAAAGTTCTTAAGCTTTCGACACTATCCACATTTTTGATTGGATTATAATCAGTCTCCCTTTTGAAAATAAATCAAAGTTTTCCAACTGATACTTCAAAATGGTGCAGATGGAATGAACGCCTAAGTAATTTTAAAATTTTACTACTTTTTTCATTATAAGTCACAGAAAAGTCCATGTTTTTCCGACTTTCTGATGATGTTGAACTAACTACTTTAGATATTTTAGAATTTTTTTTAATATGGACATACGAGTCGTTGAGGTTTCATATCAGACATTTGAAATATATAGTACAGTGTGCGGGACTCGTAATTCGCATATAAACCGAAACAAATTAATTAAGAAATGTTTCACTGAAATAATTTGCCATATATATTTATGAATCGTTGTGTACTTCTTTTTTTTTAACTTTTATGCGAATATCTTGAAATTGTTGAGCTTAAACATTAAAAAAAAAGTATTGAGCAATAAGTAATCGTTGCCCAAAAAAAGAATCTTTTTATTAATAATCGAATCTTTTCTCAAATTATTCCAAAACCTTTCAACTTTCATAACGCTCAAACTCGCAGCTGTATCGACTTTATAAGATGCGACCAACTTTTTCAAAATCATTTAACATTTTACATTTTAAAAATAAAATCTCAGCCAATATGGACAAGCTGGCTGACATTAGTGTCGAAAGCAATATACTTCACTTCACTTGGGAATTTCATAGGACGATGCCTTGACATGGGTTTAAACAAAAGCTTCTTAACTTCTACATTAGTATACAATATACAGCGCCCGGGGACTTGAATGTCAAAAACAGGACATGGGCATGAAAATGAATATAATTTAGATCAAACAACTTTGCACCAGCAGCAGCTGCAATGACACCATGGGCCATGTTCAGAAATAAACAAAGCAAACTTTTCAGACACAAGTAGCATTATTTAAGGACACCGGGGAGAAAAAGCATCCATCCAAGCGTCTTGGGCAAAGCACAAGTCAAGCCCATAACCAAAGTATAGAAAAAAGTTGTGGCTTACTTGCTTCAATGATTGGCAGTAGATTGCGTTTGGTCCTGTTAATTGAAACCACAAAACGATTCGGCTCAAATTGGAAGCAAATTATCTCCGATGGGTTAAGTAGAATGGTTAAAATAGAAAATTGCTTGGAACATCGGACAAACCGAAAGTGCTAACGAGCTGTTGTCAATCGCCAGAGACATTCACTGACCCAGATAATCAATGGTTAGTAAAATAATTGATTATCATGTAAGCAATGGCCTAAAACCCCTCCTTCAATGACAGAACCGGCAGTTAGGAGTGTGTGTGGGTGGGTGGCTGTGTATGAGAGTGTGTGTGAGAGTGTGTGGAACTGTGAATAGTGAATAACTAAGCAGCATGACAGTTACTTATCAGCAAAGTAGTGTTTCTGTCAGGATATGGTTTAGATAGAAGGGATCTTATGGTGACCAAGACTCAAAGCTGGCTTATCCCTGCCTGTTGGTTGTATTTTTTTTATAGATATGCATTGTCTTACATCTGGGTCTGGTTAGGAAGTTAAATTGACAATGTTTAAGATGAAAACAGGAAGTAACATTTCCTAACAAAAAAAAGATTGGCGTTGACCAAGTTGCGGTTTTATAGTTCGTGATCGGTCAAATATGTGCGATTCGGTGAATCAAGTTGAGACAGAGAAAGAAACGAATTGACTTAAAAGTTCATAAAAGAGGAGATTGTGGAGGTTATTATAGTTAGCGCCTCAGAAGCGAAAGTTGGGATCGTGCAATGCATAATTGGATATAGAAAATGGTGTGCTAGAGATCGAGAAATACAAGCTACTCTGGATGGAATGACAAATGAAAGATTGTTTACGAGCGCGTTAGAGTCGATAAACCCGAATAAGAACTATTGCAGAAATAACACGCCATAGCTTGTTCTACAATCAGTTCGAGAAGGTAAATTTAGAAGACGAAGTCTTAGGATCTTTATTTAAACGCCGAAGAGCAAAGCAAAAGTCAATTAATTCCAGATAGTAGTGGTATTGAGGGCTCCAAGCTCAACGGCAATATTATTTATATAAATGGTAGCTATTCATAAGAAAGTTTATAAGAAAGTACTTGTCAGAGCTTGCCAAATCATATCAAACTAGTTTTCAAACTTTCGGAGACGTTCCAAAAAAGAAGCGTTCACAGTGCAACAGATGTAACTATTTTTGGCAGAAAATTAATTGTTAATATTTGTTATAAATTAAGAAATACATTGCTTGAGAAAAAGAGTAGAAAAAGTAATGATATAGCAGTAAAATGTAACGTCACGCCAAAAAATTAACTAAATTCTAAAGAAAAGGTAAATATATGCTTTTGGTGCTGCCTTATCGGCAATGCTTTCGAATAAAAACTAAAACTATATTCAACTACTGTTTTAAGTAAAAAGTTGGATTTTTATTTTGTAGTGCATTGAAATTTAATAGAAAAATTAGATATTTTTTAAGAGAAACAAAAAAATTTAAAAAAAAAAACCATTTTCAAAAATTTTGTTTTGAAAGAAAAGGTGCTTCACAAATGGGAATGTGTTGGGAAGCAAAGCGATCAAGATGTACGTTCAACAAATTATGCTCAAAGAGCACTTAATTAATTTTAAGAAGAAGAGAATCGAATAGATGTTGATAACTTGCTAAAACTGTATGTGGTTTCAGACGACACTGTAGGTTCCTGTTCTCTTCGTACAGCTCTTAATAGAGATATTTCCTTTGGAGCAATGACCGCATATTTTGGGAGAATAAGTATGTTTATTTAATTTATATTTAGAAAAGACCAATATTTTTAAACCACAAAATTGTAGAAAAAGGAAACAGAAAAGACACATACTTGTGCTCCTGGGGCAGAAGTGTTTTGGCAGTCCTTGGGCATGCTGATGCCTGCGTCGGTTCCGGGATGTAGGCCCGACTGCCGCGGGAAGTCACTATCCCTATCACTTTCTAACAACATTACTTTATTCTTTTCATACTTGACAATCCACATACATGGTGCTTCTAGAGAAGCTACAACAACAACCAAAAATTGTGATTTCAAAAAAATGTTGATTCACGAATCGCTATGTTTGAAAAAAAAGTCCCTCAAGAAAATCGTACAACAAATTAAGCTTTGGAAGTGCATATAATTAGCCTTAAAGAAACCAGATTCCAAGAGATGTTAAAAACTTGCTGAATCTGTATGCAATTTTTGAACAGTATGCTATATTATATTGCAGACTCTTGTGATTCTCACAATTTATCCCATCTCTATTAAAAGCTACTTCAGTATTTAGAACAGGGACCCACAGTTTATAGCCGTATCCGATTGGCGACGGTTTAGAGGGGAATACGCTAACAATACGCTATCAAGATTAACATACATAGCTTTGTATCTAATTTCTTTTTATGAAAACTTGAAAGAAATTGCACTATATGTTTTCTGATACAAAACAATTCCAACCCAAGCAGTTATACCTAGAGCTCTAGAACTTAAATCTCAAACCAAACAAAATTGTGAGAACTAACAAGTAACTTTTACTCAAAAGGAATACACTATCTACGTCTGTGGAACCGATTATATTTGTTAGAGTAATTTACTCTGCTTGTTAGTTATTTGTTTGTGTGTAGCATTTTATGGCATTTTATCGAATACAACGATATCTCAGCCACTTGAGCAAGCACACAATTTATGTGAGTGTGTGTGTGTCTGCATAAATCACAGTCACGCCAATAAGTATGCCATGAAAATTGATTAATATGCAAACAGCCGTGCAGCATCAGCAACACTAGCAACAACAACAACTACTACCCAGTCTTGCAACAAAAAGGCTTTGAATTTTCAGTTGATTTTGCACTTGAGTAAGTTTGACTTCCATCAACTTGATACAAGCCGTAAATCTTTACGGGCGGCACTTAGTGCTGCCCTAGCTGGTGGCTTGAATGTAAATAAACTAAACATCTACATAAGTGTGTTGATGTTTGAATTGTCTAAAGTCTAAAGTCTAAAGCCTTAGGTCTGACGTCTAACTCATGTGTGATTTTGTGTATTTTGCAGGATGCCAAGGAGACGTTGTGCGATCCGGAGAAGCGCGCCATGTATGACAAGTGGCGTAATAGCGGCATTGCCATGAGCTACAAGCAGTGGCTGGGCATGAAGGAGCACGTGGGTCAGGTGAGAAGATACACAATTGCGGAGAAAGTGGATAAAGAGGTATGGGCAGTGAGGAACAAAGCGACACAGAGAAGTAGTCAAGAATGCCAAAACAGCTTGAACAATAATAATAATTCTAATCCTGAAAAATTTCCGTAGTTTTTGTACATATGTGTGTGTGTGTTTTGTGTGTGTGTGTGTAGAACATGTGCCGTTTGTTGCCCTTTGTTTTTTTTTTCCTACAACTACCCCACACTTATATGCATATATGTTGACTGCTAATGAAATTAATAATCCCTGTCAAGCCACTCTGCTTGCATTTCCTTGGGCCCAACCTCGCCTGTTTGTTTGTGGTCGCCATTTTACTTTATGCTAATTTCCGCTGGCAACCGGAAGTTGCCGCGCATTCATCAACGTTGACAGCATTGCTGCTCACTTGCATTTATTTTATTTTCCCCCCCTCAGCTACTTGTTAGCCATAAATTCCATACACATTGTAATAATATGTGCAGCGCGCACATAAACTGATCCAGTCGACCAACATAGTAGCAGTTGTCAAATGGCCACCAGTGGCGTCTTTGGGGAACATGGGCTGGCAATGCTGCGCATACCCGAAAGCAGCAAATTGCATTAGTGCCGCCGCCCATTGTGTGTTTGGCCTCTGCGGTTGTCTGCAATTTCGTTTGGCATTTGCAAATTCATATTCTGCCCACAAAGCGAGAATTTATGAGCACAATTTTGTTCCGGAGTGGAAAGCATTTGAAAATCCCAACGAGTGCTATATACTACCAGCGCTATGTGCTCCTTTTATTATACCTTGAACAAGGAGTATATTAAGTTTGTGCGTGAGAATAAAGTATTGCCTTTGGCTAAAGGAAGCAGAGCACTCATAAAGTTGGGTTAAGTCGAAGAGCAATCGCACGGAAGTTAGAGCGCAACGCATTAAGTTGGATTAATTGGCAAACCTGTATATAGTTTTTACTAAATTAAAGGGAATTCGATTTTGTAAAAGAACGTTTCTAAGAGTACAGTGCACAGTGATGGATAAGGACATGAAAACTGACAACGGATAAGGCAATGAACAATGACTGCTGCTAAGGCCATCAGTGTGCTTCGGTAGCGTATTAGTAGCACACTCCCATCTCAACCCAAAGTGCGGTTCGATTTCAAACTGCAGCACAGGTGTCTAGCACTAACGTAGCTAGCAAATAAATAGTCGCTATTTATCTAGAAAAATCTTTATGTAAAACAACGCCATTCGAATTCGATTGCAAGCTGTAGATCCCTGTTCACTTTGTACAGCTTTTAATAGATATATCTTCCTGCGACACCTTTAGAGCGGTAACCATAGTCAAGAGGACTTTTAGGCAATTAGTTAAAAAATATAGTTAAAAAACCATTAATCTTTCTGGATTGTTGTATGTTTGAAGACAGACTTTGTTGGTAAATTTTAACAATCTTAAAGAACATTGAAAGTGACTGCATAAAAGATTAAAATCTAATCTGAAACGAATCTCCTTGATAAATATATTTGCCTCTCAGCCCTTTGCTCTTAACAATGGTGTTTCTGTAGCCAACTGCAATGATGATCATGATGAGGACGACTATGACTATTTTCCATGAGCACAAAGTGTCAGTTTTGTGACAAGTTACCTTCTAGTTTTCACAAGGGTTCAGTGAGGAAAGGAAATTTGCTTTACTTTTGCACCAAGTGTTCCTAGATAGACCCACCCATTGTTAAGAAACGATAGACATTTGTGTCCTTCGGCTTGATAAGGTATAAAGATTGCAAGCTTCAGAGCGAGCTGGACTAGCAATTGCTTACTTCCTTTTGTCCATAGGTAGCTGCCTGTTCTCCCAAGTACTGACTCTTACTGCAACTTCAAATCGAACTCCCCGATCAGAGCTTTCTTAGACTGTCCGATATTGTCTGTGAGCTTATTCCATTTGAAAAGTTTTAAAGCAAAAGTGATAAGCTCGAAGTTTTAGAACTCGGAGACATATTCTTTTTAAGTTTTAGTTTGGAGAAGACTATTTGCATATATACGAATACTTCATGCAATAACAGATAACAGTTGGTGAAAGCAAAAGACATTTTAGGAAAAGTTTACCCACCGGTTTTTTATTATCGACTTAACGCAACAATTGGTCTAAAAGAGCCAAATGGCAAGCTTCGTTGTGTACCTTTATGAGTAACTTACTGTATGGAAATTCTGTCTTGTTGGGTCTTACTTCTACAACTGGCATTAAAATTCATTTTTGTCGTGTTTCCGACAGTTTCCTTTGCTTGTCAGCCGCTTGTCAAAACAAAGCACCCCGACTGTGACATATTGTTTGGAATTTTTTATATTGAAATCGTAAATTTCGGATGGCCATTCGTTAGCTGCTGTGCGGGTTGTTTAATCGTTTTGCCTTTTCATCGTGTAAGGATGTGTTTAATTAGAGGAACAATGGATTCGCCTATAAACTGAAGGACTCTATTCTCCTCTATAAACAAAGATTTGTTCTGGCTTGCTTTTGGAGCGAAGTTGGTGAAGTCAAGGGTAATAAATTTATTTAGAATATGGTTACTTAGCGTCATGATTTTCTATCGAGGTACAGCTACCTACATTTAGTTCCAGACATACAGTACTGTTTCATAACCTGAGCTAATTCTTTTATGAAATGTAAGGTAGCAATTCAAGCATATTATTGTTCTGTATGTCTTGTCGTTGTGGAATATTACTCAAGTAAATTGGAAGTAATTACTCTTATTTCCTACCACTCTACGTTAAAAGTCAGATATTTCGTATTTAAATCTAAAAAGAATTTGAGAACTGATAAGATCTTTCCAAAAGAGTTCCTCTTTTATGAAGTGATGTCTGCCACATCTGTTAACTTTATAGAACTACTGAGTTCACTACTTAGGAAGTCCCCATCAATTGTCAAGTTAATCTCATAGGATCAGCAAGTTTTACTCTTGTGGGCTCCACCTGGTTCGATATAGGACATCCCAGTATGCATAGCGCTGTTAATCATAATTGACTGGTGGTCTTACATAAAAGTAGTTCCCTCAAGGTTTTATATTATATACTCATGAACAAAAATCCTCAAAACAGTTTTATTCTTCCGAACTTCTATTGATCACAACTTAACAAAGCTTTCCATATTCAGTCCAGCGTTATAGCAGCTGCACCTATTTCAGTTCAATTCCCAACTCTTTGAATATTTCGTTGTTTTTTGTGTTTATTATTTTTAACAAACGGCACAAACGGTACCTACTAAAACTCAGCTGGTTGCGTCCAGTTAACTAAACACAAATTTCCGAAAAGCCAAATAAATGCCTCTTAAACTACCCAACAAACTGTCGCCCGCTCCAAGAACGCACTAACCTCTTACTCTAATTTTAAAGCTCTTTCTCTCTATATATTTCATTCAAAAATCTCTCAATGTGCACCGAAGCATGTAAAGGAGCAGCTAATGCATTGTGCCTCAAGGGGTTTGTGCCTCAAGCAAATGCATTAGTTGGCTCAGAAACCACAAAAATGAACTAACCACAAGCAACATGAAATTAACTTTTGCCACATTTTTGTTTCGAAATAAAAAAAAAACAAAGTCTATGCACTGGGCCACGCCCAAGACCAAGGATCGCATGCTACCGGAGGCTGGCGGAGCGGCCGGAGCTGGCAGCAGTGGAGGCTTATCCGCTGCCTCGCCCAATCCGGCACATCGACGTGCTTCCGAGGGCGGAGCCGCTTTGTACTATGGCAACCGCAAAGCCGAGTGGGGCGGTGAGAATACTGATGTGGCCAATAAGTTTCGCAATTATGAGATCTAAGTGGCGGCACGTGGTAGCTGCAGCTGCACTGAAAAAATGTAGAAGAATTCTTGGAAATAATAAGTTAGTTTTGCAAATGAATTTTGCGCAAAATTAAAATATTTCAAAATTTTTAGTAAGCAAAAAGTTGGCGCAGTGCAGCTGCTGGAATGTTACGTTTAATTAAATAAATTAAAAAAATTTACGCATATTTATGACATTATATAGCTCGATGTAAAGTTCAAGTACACACATATAAACTATATATCAAGTAATATTCAACTATATATCAAAAATAATGAAAATATATATCAAAAATATTATATCAAAGCAAAACCATTTAAACAAAATATATACAACTATTTATTATATTATATTGATGTCAAGGCAATGCCTATTATTATTATTATATAAATGTGTATAGATGTATAAAAAAATAATGTTAAAAAATGGTAATTATTAAAAAGAAGAAACTGTAATTTCAATAAACAAGCTAAGGAAGGGTACTCTTAATTTTAAATTTAAATGCAAAATGAAAAATGCATTTAAATAAAAAACAACAAGTTAAAATACAATTTAGTCAAATTTTAAATGTCTAGCTAAATGTTGTTAAGCATACGAAAGCAACCAACTAAATATTTATATATCAATGTATCTAAACGTCTGTAACGTAAAACCCTAAAAGACAATCCCTACTAAGCCAGTGCAAAAACTAAGCACTTAAAAAATAAATATAAAAAATACAAAAAAAAAACAATTACAAAATCAAACACTAAAAGGCAAACTTAAAACCACCACACAAGACAGCAACAAAAGCGTAATCAAAAGCAACTACAACAACTTATTAACTACTATATTTTACATAAAAAAAAAAATACCTACACTTAAAAAAAATAATTAAAGCGAATTTAAATTCTTATACACTGCAAGAAAAAAAAAATGCGTAGTCAAAAAAAAACTCTCACTTGGTGTCCTTTAAAATGCAAATTACCAACAATTTGCTAGCAAAACTCTGTAACTGAACTACTATATATATATGATGTATGTATTTTATTATAAAAAAAAGCAAGACTTTAAAAAAAACGCAAAAAAAATTATAAAAAAATAAAAAAAAATATATACAAAAAAAAATCCATTGATATAGATGTTTTGATGAAAATGTTGTTTCAGTCAATGTGTGATGAAATATTTAAATGTTATACACAAGCGAAAATCCATTACAATTATATATTTAAATAAATATTATTGTGCAACAAGCGTATATATTATATATATTATATTATTAATAATTATAAATGTTTAATTTAAGTCAAATTGAATTTTATGCAAATACACACATATTATTGAATACACATACAGACGCACACCGCCACTTTAACACAAAAAACAAAGATAAACTTAAACAAAATGAAACACAAACAAAATATGAAAAGGTTTAACTAAGTTAAGGTATGGCTTTTTTTTTCTGGTCAACGGCAACCATGTTCCCGCTGGCCACGCATTGAGCGAAGCAAAAAAAAAGAAAGGTCAAAGGTATTAGCAAATATAAATGTTGAATTTAATTTAAATGGTAAATGTAATGAAAATTCAAAGAAAACAAAAAAATAAAATAAACTATTTGAAGAAGTTTTTTGCGCTGGAAAACTTCAAGTATTCAAATAGAAAAAAAATGTGTTTTTGTTTTTATTTTCTTTCAATGTGAAGCAAATATCAAGTAAGTAAGAGATTTCTCTGCTGGAATGAGGATTACAATTGGTTGCGCATTTAAAGCTGCGTTTTGATGACGACACTTTGTGGCTGTCTCTTCTAGGATGCCTGCTGCATATATACAGAGTGATTTCGACACGTCCGAAACTTGGTTGTCAACGAGCAAGTCCCAGAAACTTAAAAACTTTGAAGATGTGAAATGGCAGACTTGACTAGATCAAGATTCATTCCAAGTGCAAACTGCACTTGCAGCATCTTTTGGGAGTGACATAGCAGACCATTTCACATCGGTTCGAATAACTGAGATTTTTTGTGGTACAAAGTAATCGAAGACAAAAAAGTCCTAACCCGAAAACTGTACAAATGTATATTGGCATACTTGACTTGACCAATATTCTTTTTAATTGAAGGCAATAAACTTTCAAAGCAACCTAAAAACTTTTAAGATGAGAAATGACAGACCTGACCAATACGCAATCTGTACTTCGGAATCTTTTGAGAGCGACATAGCAAACAATTTCCGAAAAGTATAACCCCAAGAAGAAAAAGCAATTTGCTTAGCCTTGTTAACACGTGCCAACATCTTCAACATGAAACTTAAAGCAAAATCGGTTAAAGCTACCAAATCGAGGCGAAACCATTAATGGGAAACGCTTTCGACTTTTGAGCTGCACATTGCTGCCAAGAACATGGCAACGCTCGGCCCTGATATAGGAGGTCTTGCTCAACCGCCATGGATAGAGCCTTCCCTTTATTTTTCGATAGATGCAGAAAATGTTGGGAGTCAACAGTATGTGTCTTTTTAAGAAATCGAATTTTAGCTTAATGACTGAACATGGTATTTGAGAATATTTGTGGCCCCGGTAGCTTGCTGAAATTCTAAAAAAAGAAAGATACCGCCGTTTGGATATTAATAAAGATATATCCATGCGCCTTTGCAGCGATGACCATTTGTAGCATTTTTACTCATTTTGTACCGCTTGGAAAACTCAAGAATAATAGCCTGCATTGCATGAAAAATATTAACACCGCCTATGATATGACAAAATCTGCATTTGGACTTCTGAGACCTTAAACCGTCGGCTTGAAGCATTTTTAGGTATGAGGTTAAGTTATATAGCTTTCGTTCTTGCTTTATTAATTTAATTTATTAATATCCCATACAAGTACCCAAAGAGATCTTTCTTTGGAACGCTACATTTATATATTTCATTTGTACTTTTTTGAAGAGGTTTGTCTTTTGTGATGGATTCAAAAACTATACTTTTTTGCACCAAAGGATACCCTGTAGCATTGTAGTATTTGAATGGCACTGGCGTACTTAGCAAATAAATAAACGCCATTTACCTAGAGAAATCGCGATCTTCGAGTTTTCTCCATACTCCGTCTTTAAAGCGATGACAGTATTGTCAGGGAATAAACAAAAAGAATAAAGTGCTTTCCAAAACTCGAAGTCACTATAAAGATGTACCGGTGTTCAGACATAAAGGGTTCATTGGTTTATTCTATTTACATAGAGTTTTAGGAGTGTACTCAAAAGAAAAATATTCATGGCTACTCTTAACAAGAATATATACTTAAAGTAGATAATGTAAGTCTTTTAAAATGTCTTGCAAGTATTTTTTAAAAATTTATAGTTTAGGCAATAGATTTTGGCTTGAAATACACTTTTCGTAAGTAGAGCAGAATTAGCACACAAATTTGTTTATTTTAATTGTATTAGTCTAGGTTTATATTTTTATTCTAAATCGCCTTTAAATAAATAAAAAATCTAAGATAAGAAGATTTAACCAAGGAAGGCACAGAGTTAAGTGAAGCCAAGCACCAACTATAGCGATGGCAAGAATTCAATTCTTCAATGCTTCAAGCTTTTAACTTTTATACTAATTTTACATAAGGTTTGTTGTTTCTTTTTGGTTTAAAAGGATATTTTCGAGCTTCCCCAATTAAACGCTGATGCCACCATTTTTCTGCATTATTTCCGCCAATCCAACGTAAGAGTCATCCCATAACTCACAAGGTCGCCGATCATCTTGATAAAACTCACGTATCCAGCGATTTTGCACTACAATTGTATTGATTATCTTAAAATAAATCGCTTTTAATATTCTATATTTACGTACCCCACTTGGAGCCCGAGATGATGGGGCAGGCGCCATGTAAACTGCGCACGTCACCCGTACCTGAGGCATGCAAATTGTGAAAGAAGGCAGCGGCTCCTTTCTTGGGCATCAACAGCTGCTTCATGTGTGGGAAGGCGGTGCCACCACCTTGTTCCACATCTGACAACTGACAAAGGGGAGCGCAGAGCAAAGTGATTAATAAGCTGATTGATGAGCTTGTCTAGAAAGCTGACTTACATAGAACAAGACCGTGGCAATGCGATTTCCCATTTCAGGTGAGCTTACTTGATTGGTTTCGAACTGAAAAGGAGTAAGCTTTTTAGTTAAAATCAATGTGAAGGTTGGAAATAAATGAATGCTTGTAGGGGAATGGGTTACGAGAATATTTTCGTTAAAGTTTTCACTGCATGTGGATGAGGAAGAATTCACTTCAGCTCCAAAATGAAAGGAACTCTACATACAGCCATCACTCACCACATTGGCACCGAACCAATCGTGATGCTGCCCGTAATGTCCACCAATGCCATAGTTGGCAAACTGATGATCCTCCGCATAGTCCATATTCAAATTGGTCATATCCGCAACACGACGATCTATTGTCTGCAGCACTTTGTGATCCGTTTTGGGCAGGAATACAAATTGACTTGTGCGCACATTGGACACTACGGATTCATTGGTACCGACCACTGTGGCACGTCGTATTTTGTTATCGGTTAACTGTTTGATGATATCGATTTCGCTCTGATAGATAACATCATGATAGATGACTAGCAGCGGATCATGATTTAGCTCCTCCACTTTAAGTGGTGCCAACAATAGAAATGGATGTGTTTCATCCATATAACCACAATGCAGGTGCCGCTCTTCTGCGGGAGTGCGTCGTATATGACCACTGCAGGTATAACGATATAAATCGAAATCAGTGGCATTCGAAAAATCCTCAGGCACGGGCTGCAAGTTAAAATTTTGTAGGACATTATGAGCAACTTTTCTGGATTTCAACACTTACGGCAAATTCTGCTATGGCTGCCGGCAACGTCTGCTGGCTTTGTTCATTTGCCTGCATAAATTGCTCATACGTCCTGACTTGCTCTGCCGTAGCAGGCTGTAAGGCTATGAGCTCTTGATAAGTGCCATTGACACCTTTAAAATCACCTAGCTCTGCCTTGGCCTGCACCAGCAGAGCCAATGTATGCAGCTTAAGCTCTTCTGCATCAAGGGTATTACGCTGCAAGGCTTCCAGTAGCCATGCGTGAGCCAAACGAGGATGCTGTTCCCGCAACGCCAGTTTAGCTATATCCATGCAGTGCTCCGCACTTAGTTCAACGCTGTGAAAGAATTGTAGGCTCGATATTAAATTTGGCTGCAATGTCAGTGGTGTGGTAGGAAGGGGATGCAAATGGGTGCCCAATGCAAAGGTTTGGGTTTCCACTGCGCTTATTTCGATCTTAAAACCTTAAAATTTGAGGATTTGGGTTGAGCTACATGAAATTTATGTTAAAAGCTGATCTTTCAATTGATCAGGATTTTAGTGTTTTTGGTAATTTCCTATTTTCTGTCTACCCTACTTGAAAATTATTCTATACGAATGCCTTATGGAAAAGCCAAAGCAACCGATTTAATGATTTCTTACTTTCAGTGATGAATTAGATTCGCTTTAAAACTTATTCTCTGATTCCAATCAGCACGCGGTGCACCTAGAAAGCCTAAGTAAACTTCATTAAGAGGAAGATTACCAACCCACGTGGTCAGAGGTCTCGTAAGAAAAAGCTATTTTTGGGTCGTTTTAGTATATTAAGCCGAAGGGTTTACCGGAGAGTGAAAAAAATAGCGATTAATGACAGGCAATCCATGTACCAAATGGGGTACAAATACTCCATAATATAGCCGTATGTGTATGTGTGCATCGGGCTTTGGAGTTTTGAGATGACTCGATTGAAATATCTCTCGTAATAATCCCTTAAACCAATGGTAGCTGGTCTGTCGAGCAGAAAAAGGCGAATTTTGAGCAAGATTACATTTAATGATATTTACCACGGATTCTGAAATAGTCTGCTGGGCCTGCTCTAATAATTATTAATGATGCACACCCTGGATTTGGAAATAATCTTAAGTGTTATTAAAAATCTCTTCTTGCGCTACATTATGTTGTCCGGGATTATGTTGTTGGGATTATGTTACCCGATATTAGATACTTGTGGAGGTGTTTCAACTACATACAGCGAAGTGCATGAATTTTCTTTCTTTTAATAAAACTTTAAGATCAATCGAGCATTGGGACGCATATGGAATTAAGTTTCATGTCGACGCATTGGCAACAAAAGCAAAATTAGCATTTTGGGTAGCGTAAAAAATCTTAGAATAGTACAAAACAAGAACAGACATCTTGGATTTTTTTATCGTGTTTTACATGAGGTGTGACATTCCTGTCTTACAACCTAGGATATGGAATATGCAAGCAAATATTACATTAAAATGAAAAAATGCGCTACACAAACGCCTAGCAGAATATGTCAGTAGGATAAGCCAGCATATTCTACTGTTCCGTTTGGTGGAGTTCTTCATTCTTCTTAAGATTCGTGATCTATCTTAAACCTCTGTTGATCTGAGGGTCGCAGCACCCGGCTGGTTAGACACAACTTCACGCCAAACTCGAAAACTTTAAACATATTTTTGTGTAGTAATCCACAATCACCACGATACCTCCCCAAGAGCTGTACCCCATGGTCGGCACACTAAAATCTTTGTGGGCCCGTGGTAACAGATTGAGCTTGGTCAGATTGGTGAGGTTTCTTACCATAGACACTCCCTATTTAAACTCCAAACATTTAAGCGTATGTTAGCCCCCGTATGTTTTGGAAGAGTCCTATGGGAACACCAGCTAATAGTTCCTATGCCCTTTGTAAGATTCTTCGATATATACTAAATTATAGGCCAAGAGGCGTCTTACTGAGACAGTTAAAGTCAATACAGCAAGTACCCAAATGGGTAATTTTTCCCTGTTAGTCGCTTCCTACGACATGCTGGAGCAACAGCGATAGTATTCCTCACCTCATATGGTCTCTGCGTTCCATCTACTGAATTTTAGCAAATTTTTAACCCAACCAAAACTCCCACCTACGCCACTGTAGCTTTTCATAGTTACTACTCACTCATATGGCACTCCGTCCAGCACACCCGATGCTATATCTTTGGCCTGCAGTCTATAGATATACTGCAAACGCAGTAGTCCATCGATGGCACCCTCCAGCTCCTGTTTATTTGGCATTTTGGTACGACGACGCAGTTTTTGCAAACGATGCAGTGGCTCTGCAAGAGTGCACACAGTGCGTATGGTTAATGGCATTACTGCTAAATAGGTTTACCTGCAGCCGCAACACTCACTCAAACCCATATCATATTTAATGAGGTTCTGTACGCGCTGCCAATCCAGCGTCAAACGCTTGGTGAGCATATATTTATTCACCGGACTGTCGAAATATGCGCTACCCTGCAGCTGTGCCTCGTTCCGCTCCAGCTCGAATTCGCTCAGTCGACTGTATGTTGAAATTGTCTTGAATTCGATTATAATGTCGCATTATAGTTGCGGATCTCTGGGAAAGCAACACTCACGTTTTGAGATAATCCAATTTGCTGTCATTATCGGCTATGAATTTTTGCATATGCTGCAGCATTTGCTGTTCGTATTTGAAAACTTTGGTCATGGTATGAATGGAGGAGTAGAATTCGGAATTTATGCCGCGGCAGAGTAGCAGCAGCGCTGCCAGCAGCGCGTTTAGTTGCAGCAGCAGCAGCGACATTTTTACAAAACTGAGCCCTGCTCACGTACAAGACCGACGTTAGACTGTTTTGCCTTTGACCCAGCAGCAACGTATCTCTAAGAGATTTATCTTAATAGAAAAAACTTTTACCAAAGTTAGATTCGACTTTTATTGTATTTTTGACCAAAGTAAAACCAGTTTTCTAGCTCGCGCTGGAAGAAAGCTTTGGGTTCATTGAGCTTTGTTAGATAATTTGGTTTTTTTTTTAAACAAAAACGTGTTTTGTTAGATAATAATATGTTTGACGCATTTATTATTATCTAATAACCAAATATAGATTTTATTTCTGGTGTCCTGTCATCAGCTGTTTTAATGTCAAATAAGAATAAAAAAAGTTAAAATGCTTAACAACGAAAAATTTTGTTGCAATGAATTTTATTCCAAAGCCTCGTTTAAAATGCATAACTCGTTGAATGTATAGCTTGAAATATTTAAAAAAAATTAAGAACCTTAAGTTTTAATTGTTGTTATTATTAAAAATGTGCTTGTAGCGTAGTGCTGCTTTTCAATATTTAAAAAAAGTATTACAAAAATGTTTTTCCTTTTCTTACCGTCTTACAAGCGCAGTTTTTTTACTACAAAAATAGTAACTGTTTTCAATATTTTTCATCTTTTAGCTTATAAACAATATTAAAATATATTTTAGACAATGATATAATAAACGTTTGCATATTTTATTGTAAATTCGAAAATTTTTTAGAATTGTTGAAGCAGGCAGCAAAATTTTAATTTTTTCAATTTTGTTAGCTTACAATTCACAGTCAACTTAAGCGGTAAAGTGCATAAATATCAAGTCGTTTAGACGAAATTTATTGATTAGATTTTTTGGGCGTTTGACATTGAGACGCTTTTGGTGAGTTATGATTATGAATTGCTTGTGGTTATTGAGGTTTATTTAAATATCAAGTCGATTGTTCTGATGGTTGAATTACAATTTATTACAAAGTTCTAATGTGGTTTCGTTAATTACGCCACTCCTTCGTTTTTGAAAAAACTTGTTCCGCCGTCATGTTGTACAACGCTTACTAGTGGTAGCGCACCATATAAGGATCCAGAGAGATTTCCTCTATTTTGAGTGGTGCCAGCTGCGTAAAGGCGGAGTTGTTACCGCCATAGCGACAGTGAAGTTGAGAGTGAACAGTTTGATTACAAAGTTGAGGTTTATCTGATTTTGTTGTACGATTGCGCTCTCGTTGCGCCCAACGTATTGCTTCTATCCAGTCCGTGGAGTGTGGTTCTAGCATAAGTCCACGTTCTGCTGCGATTATCAGCGCGTCAAAGTTTTCTGTAAGGCCCATTATACGTTATTAAGATATTTATGTTGACATTATGAATACCAACTGTTTAATCCGGCCATCCTTGCATATAACCTTAAGGCATTGATCTCATTGAAAAACAGCCTTTTATATAGATGACGCTGCTGCGGCTTCAATTTATCGTAACCCTTTAGGCACGCATTGAACCACTGTGCAGCCTGGGCATAATCCTTTTGCTTAGCGAAAAAGTGACCTATTTCGAAAGAGTCTAAAATATGAGGCTCGGCGCTGTAAGCCCTATATGGTGATTATTGCAAAAATACTTCATTAGTTCATAACTTACTGTATGCTCTCGAGCATTTCCCGTTTGCCATCTTGCAGCTTAGCAATTCTTTTCAGTGCATCTTCATAATCCTCATACGTTGGCAGCTTAGTTAGTAGCCCACGTATGTACTTCATTTGTGCTGTAAAAATGGCAAAGAGTTAGAAGTACGTGCAACTTGTAGCACAAAATTTCGCACTACCTGAACCGAGTTGTTCATCCATTAGGAACTGCCAGTGTGGCCAGTCTGCGTGCATATGACGCAGCAGGGAATAGCTATGCAGAGGATTGGACAGATATAGTTCACGATTTGGCTTGGCTGCAGTATGCTTCTGGCGCATTTCAGCTATATGACTATGCAATGAGATTTCAAAAATAAATCATATGCGATAATTTTTTGGTGAATCACTTAGCCTACCCACGCATGAGCTGAATCTTGGACTTTAAGATGCCGGCATAGTCTTGCAATTGACTTAACAACTGCATATCCAGATGCATCAGCTTTTGCATGAAAGCCACAGAACTGCCACTAGAGGTGTTAATTGAATGGGGCTCTGGAGTTCCCGCTGCCCAATGTAGGACGCCAAATAAAAGACACACCAAACGACAGTAAGACATAACTAAACTGCCTTTTGGAGTTATTTATTTAAAATTAAAATCTAACCGAAACAAATTTAATTATTTGCGCGGGAAAAGACTAAATGCAATTTTTATACCCATTTCAATGTATAAACTATACACGCTATTCGAAAGGTAATGTCAAGTGAAAAACTAAGCAATTTTGAAAACTTAGTTTCTGAAAAAAAAAAAAACAAAAATTCTGCAAAATATGAGTGTAACCTTTTTATTTAATGCCGGATTGCGACATTTCGGAGCATTTCTTGTATTGGCTCTATCTGAAATATAAATGCCATTCGAAAGGGTATGTGCAATTCAATATAGAGAACCAAGGATTTTTATTTTGGCTTGTTTTTTGATTTACTTTTTAATTTCTGTAAAATTATTTAAAAGTTTATATTTTTTAATTAACCATATTTTTCTAGTGGAATATTTTGTTTTTTCAAAATAGGCTTTGAAACAGATTGAAAACAAAGTAACAATATTAGAAAATCCACTTTGATAATTAACCAAAGTTTAGACATAAATAAATTTAAAAAATTAATTTATTTATTAATAGCTGTTCGCAGAGAAAAGCATAATAGACGTTTTTCTAAGTAAATTGCATTTATTTGCTAGCTACGCTAGTGCTAGACAAGGTGCAATCGAACCACCGAAATTTTGGCATACAGGCGCGTACGATACCGAGGCTCAATTCGACCCACTTCATTCAAATGTCGCTTATATATTTGGATGCATATTTTTTCATTTAAAATGAAATGCTTAAATCAATATACATTATTAACTTTAAATTGTTATGCTAATTTTTTTGAAATATTCCTTGGCTTAAGTGAAATCGCTTGAAGTCTTACAATGTAACATTTTAATTAATGAAAATTTTATAAATAAAGAAATTTAAATATGTATACTTAGTTCGTTTGCATCTAAGCTTTAAAATTTATAAAAATTTATTAAATGACAACCGTTGATGCACATCATAACTTAATCCCTTCTTCATGCACTGTTGCTGCCTGGTCGACATTTATGACGAAATATCTGATCCTTTTCCCCAATCCATTTTGTCATTGCTAAAAATACATACATCTTTGTTAAATAGTTCGGCGAGAAATACACGTAATTACCCCAACGGGAACCCACTATGGTGGGACAAGCGCAGTGCCTGGTTTTGGCATCGGATTTGCCATTTTTTATATCAATATTTAACCAAAATAGAACCGCTCCAGGTTTGGGGAATACGGACAGATTTAACAGATCAAAAGTCGTGGCACCACCTTGCTGTACCTCATTAAGCTGAAAAAAAAAATCAAAAGCGTCGATTCTGCGTATGCTTTTCGAAACACTTACATAGTAGACAGCTGTTGCCAGACGATCACCCCAGATGCCCTAAGAAAAGATTAACTTTAGCCGTAATATTGTAGATACATTTGCTGAGCAAACCGTTGATCTGTCAAAGTAGTCCACATGTGAAGTAAAAGTGCTGCCAATGCCATAGTTTAAAATTTGGAAAGGCTCAGAGTGCTCTATATGCAGATCGGTCATGTCACTTAGTTGTTGTTGTATAAAGGCCATTTCCTTGCTGTGCTTGTCCTCTAACCAGCAACCCTTCGAAGTACGCATATTACTTATAATGGGCTTTGACGAATTGTCTGTATGAATAATTGTCGGTTGTAGATGGGTTTTTGCCTCATCCCGCAAATAAGTTATTTGTTTTTCAGTAAGAACATCATGATATAAAACAATATATGGTTTTCGTGAAAGTAACTCTGTTTTTACAGGTGCTAATCTCATAAGCGGTGATCCATTTGCGTTGAAAAAGCATTTAAGACGCGTCTTGGGGCGACATTCTTTGGCGCAGCAGGGCCTATAGAGTTGTGACACCATATCGTCTTCCTAACAAAAAGGAGAATTTCAATTTAAAGAGTTTTATATTGATAACAACTCACAGGCTTTGTCTTGACAAGCAGCATCTCCACGCTCAGCTTGTTTAAAAAGAGTTGAAATTTTTCATTTGTAGGCCATTGCCTAAGGCCGGTTTTCAACACCGACATAGCTTCATCTAAGCGATCTGCAATGAGATAGTGAACATTTAGAAAAAAATTGAAATTAAATCTCTCTAGACTTACCCAATTCCATTAAAACTTCAATAAGAAGTTCATATAGTTTGCTAGGATGAAGTCCCAGCTGTTCGATTTCACTGCCTTTTTGGGTATTCATAATTTTTATACCAATCTGTAGCCAGTCAACCGCATATTTATCATAATACTGAGAAATGCAATACTTGGCCATTACGTAGCACTCCAAGGCACTAAAAGAGGAACTTAAAAACGATTTTTGAAATTTAGCTCGTTAAGAAAATCGATTAAAAATAATGTTTTCTACTTATATTGTACGTTTTGTAGCTTTCCTGAGGCAATATCTGCGGCCTTAAGATCATATGCCTCTTGTATACGACGCAGCCCAATGCTTCCTTGACGCATATCCTGCTCAGTTGGTAGCAGGGGTTTCATGATAGTAATATTTGCCGAATGTGCTGGGAATTACAAAAGAATTAGCGAATATATGAGATCTTCCAGAATTTATTGTATAATGTGGAGAGAGCTAAAGTGCAATAATTTAATATTTATCTACATTTTTTTAAGTTTACAATTAAATGCGCTATATATCCTGATCGAATTCAAAGTAAATCACAAAATCTTGAAAAAATACTATCAATGCCTGACGAGCAAGAAAATCTTGGCTACTAACTTCAAACCCAACTTCTTTTATTGTCAAAACCCATAATATATTGTACAGTACTCACCTGCACCCGGTTCCTGTTCGAGATACCTTAACCAGCTGTACCAGTCAGATCGCATATGACGCATGAGAGCAAAGCTATTTAAGGGATTCGAAAGATAAGCCTCGTAACCCTCTTTCTCAGCGAGTTCATGCCTTAACTCCGCTTGCTTTAGATATTCGTCTACATCGTTTACCCGTTCCTGCAAGACATCCGCATAGTCTTCCAGAACGTTTAGTAGCTTCTCATCATGATCGAAGAGTTCTTCCATAGTAGCCACGGACATAGCATAGTACTTATCCATTGAAGCTACAACCATTGCTGGAAACAAATAAGCGGCAAGAAGAGAAAATTTTACTCCCAACATGTCGACACTCATAGATGTACTAAAAATATATTTTTGAAAGCTGATCTAATTAGGAAATCCATTTAACACGGTACTGGAAATGCTTATTTTTATTTTCTGCATGCTTAATTATGAAACTCTAACTTCATGCTGAAAATTTTGATAACGATAGATTAGAATTAAGAGACTACTTCGGATTCATGTTACTGCTTCGCTATATAGCTTAGATTAGATGTCGTATCGATTCGGAAGCAGTTCGCTCAGGTACGTGAAGTTAGAGCAAGTTAAGAGTTGAGTTCATTGGGGTTATTCTTGCGTTGTGCACTATTATAAGTATCAACGAAGATCTCTTAACAAACCCATTCTGTGGTTTCCATAAAATGAACGAATTTCGATATTCAATGGTAGTTTTATATATTTACGGACTCTGAGAAAGAGTGATCAATACAAAATGCATAGATTTGCGAGAGATTTCAACTGTTCTCAGGGAAGTCGTATATCGGCTATTGGATGCTCTTTGCTTCCTTGCCATATTTGTTATTTGAGATAGCCAGTAGGAGAAAATGCAAAAAAGACGGGAATTGAAAGAGCTGAACTGCATAACTTTTCGACTTTTCTTGGTTCTTTTTGTAGCTTTTATTTTGGGTAAAAAGTTTGGAAGTTTTAGGAACTCTAAAAAACTATTGCACATATATAACATGCAACACTCATTTCCCAAAAACTCAGAAGGCAAAATTCTTCGAATTATCTGATCTATGGGCTAAAGTCTTTTCCGTATTACGGATAAGCCGATTTTTTGGGTAGTGCGACAAAAAACCCATGAAGATTATTATCGAATAGAATTATATGTTGTTGTCATGAGATGATTTGTTTTTACCAGTGAGGATGCTTCTATTTATTGCATGTTCATAAAGTGATTGCATGTATCTAGCAGTTTGCTTAACAATGGCAATAAGAAGCTATAAAAATATCATAAGTTAGAAAGCTTACCTGAGTTCCTTCCCATCTTGCTGGGAAGATGATTAACCTTCTTAAAAGGGGTTTCACGGACTTAAACTTTATTTTTCCAATGAAGTCGTGAAATATCATTTTTCATCCCCGGACTCTTTAATACTACTTACTTTCCATCGTGCTGTGAGTGATTGTTTTTATATCAACCTTCTTAAGTGGGTTTAATGATTCAACTCACCAACTAATTTTGAAAGAAAGTTGTGATACATCTATTCTTAGCTTAGTAAAGTTGAATAGTTAGATGATTTCCAGTCATGTCTTAATTTGCCTGTATAAGTTAAAATCCTCACTTTTGATCTAAATTTTTTTTTCTGACATAACGAAAGTCCCTCCGACTTTACAAATATCAACCATGCATCTCAAATTTTGCAGCCTTACTAAATGTATAAAAATGCATTTGTTACAGATCATACACTCTCTCAAATAGCTTCGAAAGCAATATTTATATTAAAATTTTAGACACATTGGAACAGCTGTGACGCTTTGAGCTGCTCCAGATATGACCAGAAAATTTCAAGCTGTGTCAATATTGAACTCAACTCAACAACCGACGCGTTCAAGCTATGCTCCACGACAGACACGCTATGACTCTTAGCAGTTCCAATTTGGCGGCAGCACCGCAATAATGTACCAAATGCGCTCCGTGCTTATCATTTGCTTCTGTCTGGGGCTAGTCCATGCGGAATACTATTCAGCTATTAGTGATCTAAAGATCTTGGTGGATCTGGAGGCATTTATTGTACAGGAATTTGAGCAGTATCTCAACAAACAGCAAAACGCGTTGGATAACATCGATAAGTGCGTAAATATAAGCTAATTCTATAAAAGTTATCTCAACGTTTTGTATAACTTTAAGATTTCTACATAATATAGAAGATTTGCATGCCGACGTAGACACCTATAACTTGGATGAATATTATGGCAATCCTTTGACTGCCTTCACAACCATCAGCCGCCTCGTTAATCAATGGAAACATGAGGTCTTTGATGTTGTTTTTAGTACCAAAGACTTGGAGGATTATCAAAAGGCGCTGGCTGATACGATACAGGCAACTGAGCTGCAGGGTCCTACAGCTGAGGATTTGTTAGGAGCTGCACGTGGTCTGTGGCAGCTGCAGCAAACTTACAAATTATCCAGCTTCAAGCTGGCACGTGGCATTTTATTGAATGAGACTGGAAATTTTACGCTCAGCGCCAGCGATAGATTTGAGATTGGAAACAATTTGCATGAGCTACAGCTCTATGCATATGCTGCAGAGTGGTTATTGGCAGCCAGGGAGCTCAATGTCAATCCTAATAGCTTTCCCAATGTGAACGATACGCAGATTCTGCAGCAGCTATCATCTGCTTTGAATTATACGAGCAGCTACAAGTTGGCTCATAAGATTAACAATGAGCTTCTTCATTTGGATCCAAATAATGAGGCAGCATTGAAGAACAAGGAAATCTACGAACATAAGCTCTCCCGACAGCAAAGCAGTAATCCAAACGTTACCTTGGAACTACCCGAGGACAAAAAGGTATATACCATTTATGGTGATAATGATAAGTTAAGGATAAGTTATTCTTGGCTGCAGAGAGCAAAATTAAACTATATTTTGGGTTCGTCGACTTCTTTAATTTCCTACAGCCGCGAGTATCCTACGACTTGTACCAACGCGTCTGCCGCGGAGAAAACCAACAAACTCCGCGACAGCAGCGCGAACTACGTTGTCGTTACACTCACAATAATGTGTTCTATCGCCGCTTAGCACCTTTTAAAATGGAAGAACTGAATGCCGATCCCTATGTGGCCATCTATCATCAGGTAATACATGAGCCAGAAATGAAAATGATGATAGACCGTGGCGCTGGTCAGCTGGAACGTTCACGTATTGGAGACAACAATGTTTCCGCTGTGCATGATCTGCGAACTAGCAAAAATACCTGGCTCTGGTACAATGAAAATAGTTGGTTGAGCGACGTTAGACAACGTTTGATAGATATTACCGGCTTAGATATGGAGAGTGCGGAACCACTGCAATTGGTAAATTATGGCATTGGTGGCAGATACGAACCACACTACGACTTTTTGCAGGTAAGTTAGGAGTTGTTGGCATTTGATCATACACAATATGGGAATTTTGTCAAATTTACAGGACTGCTCCAACTTTGGTTGGAAAGGTAATCGCATAGTGACGGCTTTGTTTTACGTAAGTTTAAAAAAAAATTGCAGAATTATACGACTTTTGAAGCGACTTGTGGAATATGCATAAAAATTCTTATTTCTGCTCTAACTTAGCTAAACGATGTACAGGCTGGAGGAGCTACTGCATTTCCCTTCTTGAAAATTGCAGTTCCACCTATAAAGGGTAGCCTGCTGATTTGGAACAATCTGCATAGTTCTTTGGAAAAGGATTTCCGTACTCTACATGCCGGCTGCCCAGTGCTTAGAGGTTCCAAGTGGAGTAAGTTTCTTAGGCAGTTACCAAAAAAATATGCTAAAATTCTATTTCTTATTCCCTGATAGTTTGCAATGAATGGTTCCACGAAGGAGGTCAAGAATTCAAGAGACCCTGTGGTTTAAAGGTTGAGAGTGAAAAGTCTGCAAAATACGAAAATTTGTAGATTTAAAATTATGCTATTATACATCTGAACGATGTAATGATAATTAAAAGAATTACTTTTGGGTGTTTTTCCAAAATATTTATATTTTCTAATAAAAGTGGAACTTAACTAACTGTTTTGCAATTATGGGCTTAATAGCATCAGACAGATCTTTACAGAACTTAAAAAAAAAATACTTAAATACAGAAAATTTTATTTAGTTTTTACGCATCAACAAGTCATAGGATAGATTTTGAATCAAAATTCTTGTCAAAATTTTAATAGATTCTTGGTCAAAAGATCGATATCAGTGAACAGACGTCAACTATACTGCATTAAAAATGCTTAAGTTAGCAAAAAAATTAACAACCGTGAATGAAAAATATGCAAAAGCTTTGACTGTTGAGCCAAACGGCGAGTTGCATTTCGTAGGTGCTTTTGAGCAGACGGATTGCTCGCTTTTATAGAATTATAAAACAATACGGACCTGACACTATTTTATAAGATCCTGAAAACTACTCTGTGCGTCCACAACTAGATAAAATACAACCATATGCTAGAGCTTTTGTAGAAGTTCGTTTAAATTTTTTATCATATGAACAATTGAAGAGAAACAATGACAAGTTTATAGTAGTAAGTTTTTTAAAACCACAACATCCCGTAGTGATAGACTTCTCCAGATTGTGGAATAATGCAAGGGTATATCGTATATCAAGCTAAGTTGTGTCTATGAATTGCCAAGCCTAGTTAGGAAAATTGAAGATAAAAACGCACCCGAGTTTGAGACTTACAACAGCAAAGCAGGAACTGATGATTCGAGCAGCAGTGAGCAACCAGCGGGCATTTTGAGTTATACCATGATTTTGGAATAGTTCAGGTAGTTGCAGATCAATAAATGTATATTTCCTAAAATGTATTAAAGTTTACTGATATTGAAATTCTATAAAGCACTTTTTATTGAAAACAACACTAAAATTGGGAAATTCAAATTTTAATAACAAAAATCGTAATGATGAGTCACAATTTTTAAGTGATGTTTGGAAAGATGTATTAATAATATAAGGAAGCAACTGAAGACTTTTGACTTTGGTCTTTGTACTTTGATTTTTGCACTGTGTGCTTTGATCTTTGTACTTTGGCCTATGTTCCCTGGACTTTTGACCTCAGAACTTGGATTTTCGCAGCCTAGGCTTTGCTGTTTGGACTTTAAACTTTGAATTAGCACTCTTCAGGGCTCTTCAGGACACCTTATCGCGGTAACCTCATGCCAAAGATTGTTTTCAAGAAATATAGAACTTTCTAATAAAATCATAAAGATTTGGATAATCGGTGTTTCATGAAATATAGACCCACCTTGTTCGTCAGGCATTCTGATCCCGCTTTTGTCTCTGCTGAAATCAGACCCATTAGATATTTGATATGTTTCAATGTAACTTATCCGCATATTTTGCCCCAGGACTGCTTGCTGGAACTTCGCTGGATATTGGCGTTCTTCGCGATCAAATGCCCTTCAAATATGATAAGTCTATCGATTTTGACTTTGATTAAGCCTCAATGATAGGTTTCTAAACGAAGAAGCTGATTCGAAATAGAAAAGAACATTCAAATTGAAACCACTATGCGCGTAATCAGAAAGAAGAAAGAAGGATAATTGCAGCTGTCATGGTATACAATATTAACTCAATAAAAACTGTTTATAAATAAGATATTTTTTTCTTTTTTTCAGTTAAATTTATATTTGCTATTTTTTTAAATAGACATTAATTTGCATTTTAACTAGCTTGAAGATGTTTCGTTTTGCAGCACTTTGTTTATATGCATCTCGTTAAAAAGTTCATTCAACGAGCGGGAACATGCAGATTAGTCTGATTTAATTTATGAGGCAAATTATTTGCTTATTTTCTATATTTATTTACCATACTTCGCCGAAGCGAGCTGAAATTGTTTGCAAACGTAAACAAAACATATAAATTTTGCTCCAAAGCTAATGCTGTATGCTTCATGGTATTTTTGTTACTCTTTCTTCTGATTAGCTAAAAGAGCCGCTCAATTTCAATGAAAAGATAATAATTTATCTGTAACCCATTTCTACCAGAAGCTTTACCAACTCTTCTAGACAAATGTTGCTTCAGTAAAGCTTTGGCAGTCGAATTGACAGCTCGTTAAACGCGCTGTAAGAGAGAGAAAAAATAACAACTAATTTTCATATATTCATAAAACGTGCCTTGAACTTGACCATCGAACGAGCAACCAACGACCATCTTGTAGCTTCATTAAGCAGCCAGTGACCCCAACAACAACGACAATAACAAATCGAATTCGGCTTATCATGGCAGAGCTTAGGGCGTTCCATTGTTGTTGCTATCTTTGGTTGTTGATCTTACCAACAGCAGTGGCTATCAGCGACGATCAAATGCAAATCTTTTTGCATACCGAAGCAACACTAATTGATACTTTGCGTGATTATATTGAAAACTTGGAATCACAGATCGAAGTTATGCGTCACGAAACAGCTGTAATACAGAGCATACACGATAAGGTTGGCGAGCAAGTGGAAAAGCATATGGGAAATCCGCTTAATGTGGTGACCATACTTAAACGTTTTGACAGCATTTGGCCTAAATTGGAGAAATTGGCTAATGATACGCATAATCCGGACGGTAAGGAGTTTATTGACGAGGATGAGCTTTATTTGCCCACTGACGATGAATATGAAGCCAGCTTGAACAGTCTGCTGCGTTTGCAGTCCATCTATGAGCTGGAGCCGGCAAGCCTTGCCGTGGGCATAGTAAATGGCCAAAAGTTGGGGTAAATATGAATTGTGTATTGGGAAAACCCGCACTAAGCTAAATCAACTTGAGTTATACAATGCGCTTAATATCCAGCAAATCAAAACGTTGGCAGATACTTGATCTAATGCAGACTCAAGAACTGCTGTAAGCCCTATAATTTATTACTTAAAACATGTTGAGCACCTTTTTAATATCTGGGTACTACGTTCGACTAAGATTAGCTTTATTGACTTGCACGAATCTGCTAAGCAAGTTCCGAAATGTTGCGAATTCCTAAAACTTTTCATAAACCGGCCGGTCGGAATATTATCTTGGTTCGTAGATACTTTTGATAAGCTTGTGATTCCTCCGATTAGTACGATAAAAAAGATCTTTCCTTGACCTAGAGTTTATAGCTACATATAGTTTGTGTAATATGTGCTAAGCGGAAATTGAAACTACGGACTATGAGATTTCTTGTTTGTTAGATAAGATAGATGTTGCATCCATTCTGACTGAAGTATGTTTGAGTGACATGTGGTTTGTGTTATCCTCAGTAGTGAATAGGGTCAAGGCTAAAGCGATTAATACTTTTTTTTCAATGTGTAACCCTACTGTTGGAGACACCTCTTTGAGGGTACTATAAAATGCTGTATTTCTAAAACTTGCAGTTCATAGGTGCTTACTCATGGCATTCAAAGTACAAAAATCAAGGCTGATCCTAACACTTTTGCACTTATGTAGTTATGGCTTAAGGCTTTAATTCGTTCAAGTCTTTTTTTTTTAATCAATGGGGCAATCAATGGGGTTGCATATGCAGGGGCTATACATCCTCAAAAGCCCCCAGGTTTCGCCACTGTTCAGTAGCTTGATTATAAAGAATTTGTCATTGGTTGGATACCCAGTTTTCTAGAGTTCATTTCAAAGTGGCACACACAGCTGTGTTAATTTGTTGTAGCGTCCTCCTATGGCTGCATAGCACCATCATTACTTCGGAAAATTTAGTTCACCAAACAAATTCATGGCCTTCCTACAGTTCCGCCATGTCCTGGAGTGATTGCCTGGAAATAGCACGTAAATCAGACAAAAGCGAAAGCTACGCAATAACCAAATATTGGCTAGAGACGGCACTAGGTAAGCTGTCAATTGCCGCCAATGATACGGAGGATGTCCTTACCCCCAGAGTGCCCATCTCCAGCAACGAAATGGAGCTGGCCAAATTGGAAATACTGGAGGTTCTGCTGAGTGTGGAATACAGCGCAGGTAAGTTAATGACTGCGGAGAAACGCTTAAAACTTCATCAACTTGTAATTTCTTTCAATTCGCTAGGATACTTGGCACGTGCTTTGACTGCTGCTGAAGAGCTGCTCCTGTTGCGCCCAAAGAACCCAAAAGTTTTAAAAGTTAAAGCAAAAATTGAGCTGGCTTTGTCTCAGCATAAATTAAAGCAACCGCATGATGAGAGCAAGGAGCAGCAGGACAAGAAATTAAAGGTGAATAAAGTGTAGCTTCAATGACGACCAAGCGCAGTCGAGTTACGGCGACTGAGCAATGTGCTGCCGTAAAAGAAGTTTTGATTACCATATGAATTCAAAATGAGAGCTAAAATTATACGGTAGAGAAAGATGATTTTATATTAAGAACTCTGTACTGTTTTAATTTGGCGTTTATCTCAGCGTATCCCTTGAGCATTACATATTCATTCATATAGTCTTGCCTCACACTTTGGTGCTATTTTTTTCAGAAATCCGCGGAGCAGCAGCTAACAGAAGAACTGTGCCGTGAAGCCTCAAAGCACTTAATCTCAGGCAGTCAGCAGACACACTGCAGTCTGCTGCAAACCCAACCAGAAAATTTTATAAACCCACAACGATTGGAGCTACTTAGTCTGGAACCCTATATAGCGCTACAACATAATGTGCTCAGCTGCAAACAGCTCGAGCAACTACAGTCGCTCATAGACGAGGATGACGACTACTCGTCCAAAGCCAAACGTCTAACCTTTAAGCCTTTAAAATTAACTAGCTTAGGTCAGAAAAAGTTACGACGCTTGTCACAACTACTGCTGAGTGAGACACATGGGAATTTCAGTGCTGTCAGTGCTGACCACATCTTTTGGCAGGCACGACATCATGGACATGAACATGTGACTGCAACACATGCCACACACTCAACGTCCAAGTCCGAGCACGCAGAGACATCGTTGCCAGTGGCACGTGCCATGCTTAATGTACGCATCGTTCGCTCTGCCACTCGTCGTCCAATCGATTTATTAATTAATATGTTACTAATTAAGCCAATGTTTTTCTCTCTCTGTGTCTCTGGTCCATTGCTTTCACTTTGTAGCTGCAACAAGCCAAGCTGGGAGGCGCTGTGGTCTTTCCCCAGTTGGAGCTCAGCGTGAATGTGCCGCGTGGTTCCTTGTTATACTGGCGCACACTCGACGAATTTCATGCATTGGATTACCGAAGTCAACAAATTGTTTGTCCCGTGTTGTTGGGCGCTCAGCAGTGTAAGTTGTAAACTACTTATAGACAGTTTACACTACGTGAGAGATTTGAGTCCTAAATTGCTAGATTTATTGCAGAAGGCCCAGAGTGTAGCTTAGTTCGTCTTAAGTTTTCAAGGCAACTTTAATTAGCCATTTTGTAGAAACTGTTAGAATCTAATATTGCGCCTTTAATCAGCTGCATAATTCTCTTGATCTTTAGATTAGACATCGATTTCATGATAGCTTCTTGCAATACCAGCTTAAGAGTAGAAGATTTTTGTTTTTCAAATGTTACTCTGCTAATGGCTTTTAATGAACTAAGCTGAAACTAGTTAACAAGTTTGATAGAAATGTCAGTGCAATATAGACTCTTATGAAAAAAATTCTTTGCGACTTTTTTGTGTTGAAAAAGATTTGAAGTTTACGACTTTAGTTTTGCAAAAACAAGCTCATCGTACGTTGCGTTGGAAACAACAAATATTTCTTAAAAATATAATGAGGATTCAGCTCAAAACTTAATATGAGCGATAATAGTTTATGTGCTTGATGCTTATTCCAAACAATTTTCCAAGATGTTATTTATTAAAGAGCAATTGCTCGCAGCAGAGTTAGTATTATTTAATAGTAAAGTTTAATTTGCTCCAAATTCTAGAATTGAGTTTCGACAAGTGACTGCTTTTTGTGAGTAGTTTCTCTCTTAATTGATCTTTGGAAATTTTATTACCAAGACACATAAAAGTTTTCAAAATAGCTTTATGTTGAGATAGCTTCGTCTTATTTATCTGGAGTATATGTTTTTTATGATACAGATATATCTATAAAACTGTTAAAAACAAAGCTCGAGTATGTTTCTCAATTGTAGCAATGTAAACAGCTCATGACGATATAAGTTATTGTAATTATACGTAATCTTTCACGTCCTCTCTTTGCTTTCCGAATCTCCTCAATATCTGTGCTTAATTACAGCTGCCTGGACCACATTGAGCTGAGAATGGTACCTCACCGAATCGAAAGGGACGACGAAACAGGACATCAATGGCTGATTGCTCATTGTTCATGACTGAAATGTGACTTTCATATCGATTGCAGTAATACATAAACAAAGGTTACAATAATAACAAAGTAGATTTATATATAAAGTCCAGCTAGTTGATGTGCGATATGTGCTGAGCATATTATATCATTGAAATACATTTACGTTTCGTGATCCTATTTGCATTCTTAATTAACATTGAACGCTACTGACAGCTGTGGGAGTGTGCCCAAAAATAATAAAAGTTTGATTCAACTTACATTGAAGTTCTTTTTATGTGTAAATTTCTAATATAAATAAAATAAAATTAAAAATTTCTGCAAGACTGATCATTATTGTGGCTTCATTAACACATTTCGATACAAATTCGTCAACAGGAAGCAAGAAACTAATTTGATATTGCTTAAACAAATAATAAAAATTAAATAATAGCAGTTATAATGAAATTTCTTTGCTCGTTAAGGCAAAAATTATGGCATAAACGGGAGAGTTATCAAGCGCAATAAATATGCAATCGTTAAAAAGATAAACGAAACATAAAGTTTAACAAAATTGAAGAGTGTCTAGGCCAGCTGAACGCCTAAATACGCTAAAGCCGTAGTAGCTGGCAGCTAAGTAAGCACATAAGCACGACAGTTTCTGCTCAAAACCCAAAGATCAAATATTAATAAGCAGTCAGAAACCAGACTGGCACTAACAACAACAAACGACACTCTTTTGCGCCAAATTGCAATATTAAACAACATTTTGGTTAATTAGTTTGAATTAATAAGCCCATAACAATAGCCAACAAGCTGTCAACCAGGCTTAACAAAGAGAAAAAAGAGAGTTTGTGCCAGCCGGCTCAAGAGCCCAAGAGCCCAAGCTGCGCTAAGCCGGAACGCTACAAAGCTAAAACAACACTAAATCAGCTCAAGCAAGATCATAAAACACAAGAGACCCCGCCGGCAAGCCAAAAACCCAAGCCGCTCAATAGAACTTGCCAACTTGCGTACCAACTGGCTAACTGGATAATAAAACTATTTTCTTTATAGCCAAAACCCGAGACTCGAACTCGATCGTACTCGCTGTTAGCCGTGAGATCGCAGCTGGTTTTACTTTTTTCGATTTTGGCAAACTTTTAGCTTCGTGCAGCTACAGCCGGCAGCTGAGCCGCCTAAAGGTTTTAGTTGGCTGTGAGACGCGTTAAGCTGTAGACTAAAGTGTGACTATTTAAGCAGCATTTAAAATCGCCCGAAATTCTAATCCATCAACGCGTAGAAATTTTTAAACGAAAGTGCCGTGTTGCTCGCTCTATAAACAAAATGCTTTATCAGCTTGGGCTACACTGGCTCTTGGCCAGCTTGTTGGCCATAAGCTGCTGCCAAGCCAAGGATTATTTCAGCTCTATTACGGGTCTCGAACAGCTGCTGCATACCGAACAGATCCTTATGCATGATCTATCCGCACAGCTGGTAGCCACCAGCGGCTGGCTGGAGCAGTTACAGAGGCAAGTGTTGACAGCTCAGTCATCATATACATCTGCTAATCTTTAGCATCATCCAAGCTAGTTTCACGCCGCTGACGTTTAAGCTTTCGCTTATCGCACAAAATATCACCAAAAAATTGGCATCTTTAATAGAAACAGAAATAAATTAGAATTAATTAAGGCGGCATACTCGTTAGTAGTTATCCGTCCGGGCTTTGGCACATGTCCGTTATCTTATTGTTGTTGTTTGCGTTTATTGTGTTGTTGTCGTCATAGTTGTTGCTGCTGTTTGTTGTCGTTGTCATATGAATTGACCAAACTGGTAGCCTTTATGAATTTATGAGAACTCTTACGATCAAACCCGTTGCCACCCGTCGTTCGTAGACAGTCGAAAACTAACGTTTTAATATGGTTTAGATGTGGCAAGTACTACTCACGATGCGGCTTCAGACGATAAGGCACCGGTTTTGTTAGCTCGATCTTATCGGTTAATGGAGCTTTCAGCAGAACTAAACCATTGACGCATTGTTTTTCAAATGAGAATTTAATGTTGTTGATTCGCCATTTCGATTTTATAGAATTATTGACAGCCATTTATGGGTTATTTACATCTTAAAATTTTATACAGTTTAGACGATTTGTTTCTAGAAAAATTGATAAGAAACCGGGCAACAAAGTAATGAATAGACAGCCCATCAATGTAACTCTTAAAGATCTTAAAAAATAAAACATAAAAACTAAGAGTTATGTCATGCATACTTGTAATTTTCATATTAACCCCTGTGTTGTTATCTTATATTAATATGAAACCTATGAATCTAATTTAAAATTTATATGTGTAAGTTGAAACAAATAACATATATTTTATATTCTGATTTTTTCTCCATTTTAAATTGCCACGTTTGGTTGCTGTGTATCTAAGGAATTTAAAGTCACTTAAAAGCAACCACAAAAGAGCCAGTTATCTTCCTTTTTCGCATCCTTATGTATGCAGATCACGTTTCATTTTGTATCATCAACGACACTAAAAAAAACTTACTTCTTCAATATGATTCTGAAATAGTATTAGAAACAAACAAAAAAACAAATCCCTAATATAATAAGGTCATAGATCATTATCAAACAAAATTGCTCCCAGAGAACTAACTTCTTTGAGTGTTTGCTTTAATTATTAAATAAAAAATTGTAGTTTCTAGCTTATTAGATTAGATTAAGTTTACTATTTGATAAATACTCAAAGTTGAATTGTAACAGTTCTTTAACGGAATCAAAGATCTGCTATTTTTTTGTCAATTTAAAAAGAACTCACTATCCTTCAAGTAATCTGACAAGTTGCTAAAAATATATAAATAAGTCTTAAATCTAGTTTTTATGTACTCGATCTGCCTCATAAATTAAAATTAAAATCTAAAACAATGATTAATAACAATAATTAACATTAAAATGGCGTTGATCGCTGGAGCGTAACTAATACTATCCAAATTTGTTAAATGTCATAAAAGTGCCTGAAAACAAAGCAATGAAAAAATAAAACATTTCAACTTTGACTATTTTCTTCGGATTGTATTTTACCGACAACAAAATCTTGATTAAATTTGAGTTCAGGATACATTTGTGAATCTATTATCGGTATAAAACATTATGTAATAAAAATCTTGGTCTTAAGTAAAGATTGACTAAATGATGTACAAGTTAAGATATAAAAATTTTATTTTGCAAAAAATCTTCCTTGTTAAGTAAAATAACACCTTGACACATAACTCAGATTATGAAGATTCTAACGAAAATATAATAAATATATTTGGTTTTATGAAGCAAGCACCAAGTACTGACATTTTGTTACATGCTCTTAGCATTTTAAAATTACAAAAAATATTGCGAATATAAGTTTTTACACTTTTCTCGTCAGCTACCACCAAACACATACGATGTTGACATCTTATAATTAGGTTTTAAGAGTTCAGGCGAAGCGAAAAGACCTGGTCTTGTTGTTTTATAATTACATTTGGTTACTGTGAGGTAAGTTGCAGCTTATGATGACTTAGATTCTGAGTAATTTATTTAAGGAACACATTTTAAAATTTGTCGAGAAAATCTTGAGGTAAACAATAAAATTACATCGAAGTGTTGCAAATAACTTTTATGAATATTTGCATTTTAGACCAGATTACTTAACAGACAATCTCTGATGTTTCTTCCTTCCTTACTTCAGTTTTACAAACTTTATCTTTAAACTTTAATTTATGAAAATTTTTGTGTTTTTGAACAGTCGCAACCATTTTTGATGAATTCTAGATTTATATCGAAATTTTCCACCAATACATTTGGAAACAATTGATACTTAGGCAGCTTCTAAACAGATTCTTGTAGAATGATTATTGAGTTACATTCAGCAGTTCCATTTACAATATTCAAAAATTTTTATTAAAATTTATATCAGATCAAGGTGTATCTTATATTTAAGTAATAATGGGTTACAATAAAATTATTTATATGGATAAAATTATGAAAAAATTTTTGAAATTGGATTTGGTAGTAAAATTATAAAGATTAATAATTTGATTTTAGCTCTAAAATATGTACATATCGCCCGTCGCTCTTATTATTAAAATAAGATAAGTCGTAACATAGTAGATGTACTGGAAAGTGTATCTAGAATGACAATTTAAAGCTTAATTAGTAAAGTATTTCTATCTATCTATATGCATCTATATGTATCTTTAAGCATCTATAAGTATCTATATGTATCTATATGTGTATATAGGAATCTATAAGTATCTAAAAGTATCTATAAGTAGTGGATCTATATCTATCCATATGTATCTATATGAATCCTTATGTATCTATATCAATCTACATATATTTAAATGTGTCTACATGTATCGAATATATCAACATCTATCCAATTGTATCTATATGTATCTATACCTATATCTATCTCTATCTACAGCTATCTATATCTATCTTTATGTATGAATATCTATTAATATCTATCTATACTACCTGTACCTATCTATCAATACCTATCTAAATCT
This sequence comes from Chymomyza procnemis, assembly GCA_035046065.1. NCBI lineage: Eukaryota > Metazoa > Arthropoda > Insecta > Diptera > Drosophilidae > Chymomyza > Chymomyza procnemis. Next base: position 7,425,253 of record JAWNOJ010000026.1, read on the forward strand.
ATCAATACCCGTCCCTATCCAACTATATCTATCGGTACCACTGCATTGTTTTACACCCGACACTTATGATTAGTATTATTCCATTCTCCTACCCACAGTGAACTCTCAGCAATTCAAGTAGAGCATACGCTAGCCGCAAAAGATACAGAGAATTATCTGAGCAATCCCATAAATATATATAGACTGATGAAGCGTCTGCACAAGGATTGGCATACGCTGGAAACGCATGTCCAACAAATGGCAGCCGGAGTGCGTAAGTCTGGCCTTTAATTCAAGGTAAAAATCCATTCGAGGTGTTAACTTGCCATTGTCAATACAGATTTTTCACTCGCCCATCGCTCGGGCTTAAGTTATCCCAGTCAAGAGGATGTAGACGGTGCCGCATTGGCTTTGGTGCGCTTGCAGAGCACCTACAAATTAGAGGTGGCACAGCTGGCCGCAGGCATACTCAATGGCATCAAATACGGGTGAGCAATAACCAGCCAAGCAAGCTTACAAAAATATCCACATATTTTACATTTTATGTGTGTGGTGGGATTGGAGTTGGCAAAGTCGTACGAGCGTTTGAAGTGGGTGTGGGCTTGCTGAGCACATGGCAACCCTAAACCTCAATCATAATAATATTGTTTTTTTTTTTTTTTGGTGTGCTTTATTTTTAGCACCGATATGAGCTGGCAGGATTGCTTTATGTTGGGTCAACAACTCTTCGAAATGAAGGACTATAACAACACCAAAGTGTGGCTAAGGGAATCCATGCAGCGCCTGCGGCAAAGTCAATCCCGCTACAGGTCGCCAGAGACAAGCACATTGAACAGCATGGAACTGGTGGCGAAGAGTTTGTTCCAGATGGGTGAGTCATCGATTCAAGCTGCTTCCTCTATAAGCGTGTGTTTATTGAATGACTTTTAGGTGATTTCGACACCGCATATGAGCTCAGCCAGCGTGTGCTCGAATTCGATCCGAAGCGCATACGTAACTGGCATTTAGGCGACAAGTCAGCTCAATTGCTGCCTCCGGATGGTGACGATGAGGAGCAGGATGTATGGTCCGTGCGGGTGCCCAAGCATTCCGACTCTTACAGCGTAAGTCTTATATGCGGAATATCTAAAATGAGTTTCACTAATTTTAGCTTGGTTTTTTTAGCTCACCGAAGAGTTTGCCCACTATGAGAAGGTGTGCCGTGGCGAGGTTGTTGCTTCGGCCTCACAGCAGCGCCCACTACGCTGTCGTTTGGAACGTGGCTATCACGCGTTTCGACTGTTGGCACCAATTAAGCTCGAGGAGCACAGTCTGGATCCTTACGTGGTAACTTACTATGACATGCTAAGTGCGCGTAAAATTGAGCATCTTAAGCGCATGGCAGTGCCGCGCATGCAACGCTCCACGGTACTCGGCAAAGATTTTAAGAAGTCATCCTTCCGTGTTAGCAAAAACGCCTGGTTGCCATATGAATCGCATCCAACCATGTTGGGTATGTTAAGCGATCTGCATGATTCCACAGGTCTGGACATGACCTTTTGCGAGGAACTGCAGGTAGCCAACTATGGCGTCGGTGGACATTATGAACCGCACTGGGACTTCTTTCGTGACGATACTCTGTATCCCTACGACGAGGGCAATCGCATAGCCACTGCCATATTTTATGTAAGTAGGGCTCAAAGTTTGGAAAGTTTTTATGATTGATGTAGCTTAGGAAGATCTTTGTCAGTTGATTTGCCATTCAACTTTTAGAGCAAAACTTGGGGAAAATAATTTTAGAGAAGAAATTTGGTTTCAAAGATTTCTAACAGAATGTTTCTTAAAAATTTGCATTTGCAAGATTTTCTTTGTGTTTTCAAATTTATTCAACAAACTAATAAATTTAATCGTATGACAGCTTTCTGACGTGGAACAGGGCGGTGCCACCGCATTTCCCTTTCTGAACTTTGCCGTCAAACCACAGAAGGGCAACGTTCTTTTCTGGTACAACTTACATCGTTCCTCCGATGTGGATTACCGCACTAAGCATGCAGGATGTCCAGTACTCAAAGGCAGCAAGTGGAGTAAGACAAACTCAAATTATTATGACTCAAAATCTGTAATAATATTTTTATTTTTTTGCAGTTGGCAATGTCTGGATACATGAAAAAACACAAACCTTTGCTCGTCCTTGTGATGTGTATAGAGATAATGAAATATCAAAGGACTTTGAAATAATAAAATAAACAAAAAAATTTGATCTCTCAATTTGTGGCACAAAATCTGTTTGTATTGAGCAGGAAAATGGTTTTTAGTTACTCACTAATGAGACAAATTATCGAATAATCTTAAAGTACTTATTAAGATGTATTTTTTCTTTCATTCACTTCATTTAGCTCTTGTATTTCTGGCTTTTGAGTTTGCTTTCATGAACAAATTCACACCTTATCTACAAAACATGGTAGATGACTGATTTTGAGTACAACCTGTCAACAGTTTTTCTAATATTTCAAACCTAGTTCGCTCTTGAACCCATGACTACAGGGCTGCCTCACGGTTGCAGCAAAATTAACTTTAAGGCCAACTAACTAACTTTATGTAATTTTTTGCACAATCCGCTAACGAGCAACTGACTCTTTTTCGTTTAAAGATTTTCGTGCAACTTCAGTAATAGCTTGAAATCAGCGTATCGTACTTTGTTAAGTTTTCTTATGGTTTCTTTAAAAAACTGAAAGCAGAATTTGAAACTTGAATGTCAACGTAAAATAAAATGTTCATCTTTATGGTTTGTCCAAAACACATTAGTTGCCTAATTAAAGCAAACTTGAATTGTAAATAGTTGCTTTGGCATTGGTGACCAAGTTTCGCCGTTTCAAGGGGTCTAATTGCAGACAACCATCTGGATTTTTAAAAATTTATATTTTTTGATTTTTTTACAATAGTTTCTTAAATTTGGCCTAACAAATCCATCATGTTTCTAAATGTGTTATGCAATATAAAGTAAACTATATGCTTAATATTTAAGATAGAAGTACTTAGAAACTAGACCAAAAGACCTTTTTTTTTGAAATATATGAGATGTAGGGATGCAGACCAACCAGATTGTCTATGAAATATATATGGGAAGACTACGAACCGAAGATCATACCACACTTAAAAAAAAATTGTAGTCACCCTCAGCCTAGTTTTAATTATGGCATGATATGATTAAAAACAAATACAATTTCAAACTAATTTGCAAAAATATTGATTTAAAGTAGAGCTAATTGAAAATTTTGATAGCAAGGCAAAATCTACACTAGAAACTACGAACATCTCTCAGAGCTTACCATCCATATATAATATTGGCAATTTTGTCACATTAAGAAGGAATGAATTCATCAGGTACTTTTTTAGGCTATCATGGCATATATAATTGTGATCTTCTCCCATGATTGTCTTTCAAGATGCTGTTCTGAAGAGAAAAAGCTCCTTTTGGCATATCATTTAATTAGTATGTAATATATATATATATATTTTTTTTATGTGTCATTTGTTAAGCAAAGAAACAGTTATCATAATTAACCTTAACATTGCTAATGGCTTACATAATACTACTCCAAAAAAAAAATTATATCTATATACTTATATACAAATGTAGTAAATGGAAAAATAGGAAATTAATTAAGTTTTAAGAAGAAAGTACATTCAGGTATTCCCTCCTTTTTAGCCTTCGTACCGTTCGGGTCGTCGCCAAAGACGTAGCTAGAGCATTTGAATGCGTATCGGCTGGTGTGCTGGTTGATTTTCTTTTCGACCATTACCAGGTTAGGGGCCCGATGTAGAGCTTTACCTCGAATATACCATTCGCATCCAGTTATGAGTCTGATGAATTTGTTTTGGAAAGTTTGTATTTTTTTTCTGTTTGATGCTGCGGCCATCGCCCATATGTGTGCACCATACTTCCAGGAGGGCGCAGTCTGCTGTTTTTGTTTAAGACCCAGTGAAGTCTGGCCGCTTTATATCTGCAGACTTTAAGAATGGCCTATATATGAGGCTTGAAGGTTAGCCGCTTGTCTAAGATGTCTCCCAAACACTTTGCTTCTTGTGCGATTTCTAGCACTTTGCCATTTAGCCAAACGTTAGATGGCACGCTTCTTCTCAAATTGTAGCAAACATTGATGCACTTCGCTTCGTTCAGCATAATATTCCATCTACGAGCCCAGCTCTCAAGAAGATGGAGACATTCTTGGTATCTACAGCTCCATACTCACACGATTAGGAGTAAAACATGCAGACGTCATCTGCATAGGATGCAAACAGAGACTTATTAAATATGTAATATTGGGAGTGAAAATTCATCCCATTTTAAATGAAGTAGTTCATCAGATAATTTTGTTAAGGTTTGCATTGTTTACGTAGATTTAATCTGCTCTATTGACTATGTCAAGAAGCAGTTCCGTAAAAATCAGCTTTCTGTACTTCTTAAACATGTACGGAACCAATTACCTTCCATTTCAAAATTTTCCCTATTATTGGCTTGCTAAATGACTTTGAACGCCTCCGCGAGCTTAATTTACGTCTGGCCAGTGTCTTGATGCTGTCAGGCCTTCAATTTCTCTTCTTGAAAAGTGTTGGGTTGGTCTGCATGCAATTTCTCTTTGACACTGAACTAACCACTTTGAATGCAGTGAAAGCTTTTTATATGTTGATGGGTTGTTCTGGCTCGTATTTATTATAGGCGCTGCATTTATGACTTCGGAAGCAGTGCAACCCAATTATCGGTCGGAGCAGATTGTACATAAATTTTCAAAAGCATTCGATGCGTGGGCCTCGATAGAGTAGCAGTGGTATAGCTAACAAATAAATATATGCTATTTAGCTAGGAAAATCTCTATTAATTAAAGACACCGAAGTTCGGATTCGGCTATAAACTGTAGGTCTCTGTTCTCTTCAAACTGCTTGTATATATCTCTTCCCTTTGCAGTGAAGGAAAATCTTAGCTTCCCGCAAATACCCTAATGATTATTATTCTGAAATGTAGCACCCTTCCAATTAAACAGTTAATCGCTTTTAAGACGGATCCATCTTTAACAAGCAAACCCAACTATTATGTACCCCCATTCAACCTCAGTGCAAACATAGCATCGCTTTTTGCTTGTCAAAAAAATGCTTGCTGGGTTAGCCACCAAACTTTACTCAATTCGACAACAAAATTTGAGCGCTTTTTGGCTGTGACAAAATTCACATGAAACTTGTTGTTGTTCCCCATTCGCAGCACTCGAAAAGTTGAGCCAAGCCGTCCGTGCCGGTAATCATTTACATAAACAAGTTCACGGACAAACTTTTAGCGGATTATTTGCATATTAATGCCGGAGGAGTGACAACAATTTCGCAATAATTGCAAACTGCCGGCGGAAAGCAGTGAAAGTAATTAGAAGCTAACAAACACAAATTCTCAAAGTACATCAATTTGTGATAATGCTTCAGCGAGCACAACCAATACCTGCTCCAACAGTTGGGAAGACTCCACCAAAAAAAAAAAAACGCCCGCGCTTTAAGCTCAAGTCTTGAGTTTTGTGTTTGCTTTAACTTGGCTTCCAGACCAACACGGCGTATGCTTTGCAGCAGTTTAAAACCAAACGCGGCTTTGAAAGCAAGCAACAAGCGCTTTTGCGGTTCGTCGAGTTTCGGAATATTTTGGTATAAAAAAAAGAGCTCATAAATTATTCAAATCTTCAAGAATTCGTTGAACTGCTGTCAATATGAGTTCACTGCGTGGCTTTCTAGTGTTGCAATTATTTTTACTTGTGGGTGTTCATGCGGAATTCTATAGTTCTACAAGCGGTTTGCAACAGCTGCTGCACACGGAGATGGTCTTGTTGGAGGAGTTGGAGAATTATGTGCAGGAGATGACGCAGCATATAGACATGCTACAGAGGTAAGACAAACAAAAAAAAAGAGAGCGGCTAAGCTACGCAGAATACATAATTTATGTAAATGGCGTTGAAAGTTCTAGCTTCTAGCGAGTTCTACTCTGCGTTGATGGTGAGCTGATGATATTACAAACCGAAGATTAGCTGCGCTTTTAAATCTTTCAAAATTCAAGTTAAGCAAGTCCATTGCAGTTTTAGCCAATTTAAGTGCTCATTAAGCTTGGCAAGACTGCATAGAAGTCAGCTTTGAATATTTATGAATTTATGTATACGTTTATGAGCCCACACAGAATATCGAGTGCAGTTTGATGTTTATTTAATTTTAATATTATTATGTGACTGTTTGTGGGTTGAATTTTATATACATTTTTGACCAAAAACTAAGAACTTTTTTTTTTGTTTTTTTTTTGCTTATCTGGTTTGGTTCTTGTTGCTTTTGGCAAATGAACTCAATCGACCAAGTTCAAGAACATATTCTAATTTCTTATTTTGAAAGTCAATATATCAGCTTTAGCCACCATCTTGTTCTTCAACATTTTCTCCCGCATCATCTTCTACGTTGTTATTCATTTAATTACAATTCGATTTTTGTATTCCCACTCAACCGGTTAACATTATGGCTGGACTGTACATAGTATACTTTCTTCATAAATAATTAAATTAGTATTTAAATGCTTACATAGTACATACACTCAATACAGTGAGTATTGAACAAAACGATACAAAATATGAAATAAAATATGCAGATTTGATATTTGATAGCCGTAAGATACAATTGATTTGTAGACGTTAATTCTTTTCTTTATTGGCTTGTACTGTTACCTGTTGGCTCTTCTATTATTGTTTAAATTTCTTTTGGCATTGAGTTAAGAATAACTTATTTCTGTCATTAATTAACTCATAATCTGTAATGTGTCAGCTGTCTTATAAGGTTTATATTAAGCAAGCAAAGCTCTTAGAATGAACGTGTCGAGCTCAGCTCGTTGAACTAATGTTAATTGTATTAGCGTCATCTGGCGGTAGCGCAGAAATATTAATATTATTTTTAAATAGAGTTAATGTTGGCGCCATCTAGCGGCAAGTCAAGAAACTATAGCAGCTTGCAACTTGCATCTTCTAGCGGCAATACATGAATATCAGCATTAATGTTCTACTAAGTTCCTAAGTTTTGCCACAGCTACCGAAAATACCAAAAATTAATTCCAAATGAATACAATTTAGAAAAGAACAAAGCAGGATCCTAATAGCCTTAACCATAGGATGTACAATTTTTTACGTATATTTTGGGGAGATGATGTAAGTCGGCGAGAGTTACATATGTTAAGTATCTCTAGAAAACTGCTGGTTCTAGAACTGAGCCTTTCAATTCCTTAAAATTCGTAAATAATAAATACTTAAATGATACCCAAAAAATATTTTTGAATAGATACTAAATATATATATAAATTAAGCAACTCTTTTAAAGTAACATTTCCAAATAATTTCGAAGACACTGAAACAAACTTCAAAACAATCAAACATCATAATAAAGCTGTAATCAGCGATTGCCAAAGAAGTGAAGGGAATTCATTAACTTAGATTGCTATCAATCTGTAAATTATTGCTTTGGTTTGCTTAGTAATTCCAGCGTATAATTTGTTAAGCAAATAAAGAATAATTAACTAATTTTACTTATATGTAAAATCGGCACAGAAATCTACTAAAATTCAAAATCAGTCTATATCTTCATATCCCACATTGTATATTTTTGTTACTTTTAATTATTATTTTGAAAAAAAAATAACACACATTTGTCTTCTTCATATCGACAGTACTAATGATCTTTGAAATATTTAAGAAATAAATTTGTTTCGTTCTAAACAAATTTCTGTGAAGTTTTTAGCTCGAGAAAAAAGCATTGCCGTAGCTTTTAATTTTGTCTTAATAAACTTGTCAAGCGTTCAGGTCTAACATAGTTTAGTATTTATGTTATTATTTTTAAACGAAAGTGATTTATCTTCATCGATTTACTAATAAGTTCTGTATAGAGTCAGTGCCATTGTCATTGTGAATGAACTTTTGAATCACGTTTAGCCGTGGGAGTGATTTATGTTCTAAAAGACGACAGAATTATGAGCTTGGTAACAATGTAGATATTATTTGCATTCTGAAAAGTTAGAATATTTCTATATAAATTTCTCATAAATTTTAAAGTGATTGTAGCAAAAAATGTGTCAAACAGAGATAGATGTATTGTGCTTACTAGGTTTGTTTCCTTGAATGCTTTATTGTATTTACTTTTCAAAACTTAACATCGAATATGTTTGCTCAAGTAAGTTTTAATACTCTAGCCAGTCTATGTCCAGCTAAGGTCTCCGATGTGCACATAATTTACGTGGGAATTTTTTTTTTTCGAATAAATCTAAAACAAAGAAATAATAAAGTAAAATAATAAAAGAAATAATTTACGTTTTATAGCGATGCGCTACGTACTTTACGAACTATGCATAAGACATGTCTACATTTTTTGAAACAGACTTCGAAATCAGTCCCACCACCACCAAGTCACCTTATCGTCATTTATAGACTAAGCTAATTAATTTTTAACTGTGTTATGGGAATCGAATTCATGCAATTTGTTCGCAATTAATGCTTTCAGTTGAATATAAATTTAAAATAAAATAAAAATTTTTCACTTTGTTGTTCTTAGAAAATTGTAGTTGGCATGTTCAAGGATATTTTCAGATAAAACCTGTTAGATACAACAATTACGAAAATAAATATAATATATAGATGGCTCCAACATTTGGTCATTTAAGTTTATTCAATCTGTATGATATGAGCAAATGTTTGTTTTAAATTTAATGCGGATTCTAAATGTTTAAAAAGTTTTCTGTAAGTATTGTTTAGTTTTGCCCATATTTATATTCTTCGTTTGAGTAGAAGATGTTCAAAAATCAAGCAAAGTTTACCAACAGACTAATCTATTTATTGCTAAATTTTTAAAAAATTAAAATAATTTTTTTCTTGCGAAGATCACAATGTGAATATTTTTAAATTATATTTCTCACTATCGTTGTAAAAAAATGTTAGTTCGAAATTTAATCAATCTACAGCAAAATGCAGTTTTGGTGTTGATTTAACATATTGGGTTCTTGAAAACGGTCATTAGGAATATATATATTTATATATATTTAAGATATATTTTTAAAACATTTCTCATTTATAAATTTTTTGCAATATCAAGTGAACGCTGGAAAAGTAAAGTCCACAGAGACTTGCAGTAGATTCACTTACTATCATAACATAATGTAATCGTTGAGTTTTGAATGACGAATAATTTTCTACCTTATTATTTACGAAATACTACTGTTTTCCTAATATTGTATCACACGATATTACTATATATATTTATATTTCTGTAATAAATTTCACGAGTAAAAATTTGGTTCGCTTTTTGTGTTCAAAGAAGTATTTTTATTAAACAATTTCAAAACATACATGATGTCCGTCGAAAGCGACAACTTTCTGCCGTCTCTATGGTAATTGTCAAAAACCACCTATAAAAAGTGATTCCTTGCTAGCCTTGATTCTATTATTGAGCCGTTTCTTAATTTTTTTCCGAAAAGACCCGCATCGATGAACTTACTAACCCATTTCTATCCTTCAAAAAAGATCGTAGTCAGAGCAGCGAAATCTTAAAGAAAACGACGAGTAAGCTAAGCTTATCCCAGTGCTATCAAGTATTTTTTAGAATCCTACAGCCACATAAGGCCGAGCTGTATAATATCATAATCAAGGATAAGAAAGAGCTCACCAAGCAATTGGATGAACTACTTAGCTTGCGTGTTGCCAAAGTTACCGGCGACGCACATTACAAGCAGTCCAAAATCCGCATTGAGCGTAAAACCATCCCTCACGTCTACATTGTCATGCATCAGAAACAGAAGATGAATCTGCGTAAGGTGTTAAGAACCAACACTGCCCTTGGACTTTCGCAGAAAGACCCTTGGACTATCGCAGCAAGACCCTTGTACTTTTCCAGAAAGACCATTCGCAAGGCACTGTCGCTCTGTTTTGCGAGCAGAAAGACGCTGATGGAAATCCGCAAGCGTTCCATCTACTCACAACGTGAATATGCTGCCAAGGCAACTCTCGCCTCTTACTTCTCTAGTGAGCGTTAAGAGTTCCATTAAGGCAACAAACGAATAAAAGAAAGAAAAATATTGTGGAATCACCATATTATGGCTTTCGGCTCTTTTTGGCCGATTGTCATGCAAGCCATAAACTTTAGTAGTTTTCGATAACGCAAAAAATGAATGGCTTCGCCTAGTTTCCGCAGCTCATACTAGATCTCACCCACCAAGTCCCAACTTTCAAAAGTGTAGGTTTTGCATTGACTTCCACTACGACTTCCAATAATGGATTTAGTTCAATGGGCTTGGCATGGTATTTTTTCTTCTTGATGTTATTGTAACAGATTCACTTTTTAACTGTAGAACGATCATGTCTTTCAAGTAGTAGTTCTGAGACAAAACAGCGGTTTTCTACATCTCTTGTCTTCAACATGTAAAACACCCAATTTTCTTGCCTAAGAGTATATTCCAATTATTCTAATCAATCGGAAATTGTTTGCTGACTCACCCCCAACAATTCAGAGTGTTCCGGGTGCTTTTGGCACGTATCTTGCTTCAATAAAGTTGTGCTTCATCTTCCAGCTTTTTGCTACATCCGAGACACTCTTTGTCTGAAATTTACTCTTTTAAAGGGTGGAAGCTACTTTTTGCATGCCTTATTGAACAGAGAAGATTTTCCATAAACTTATAAAATTTTTCATAAACATTCTAGCGGCTTCAGCTGCATTTTGCTTTCTTAAAAAAAAAACTAAAAATGGGAAGCTCACATCAATGCTGTTAATTAACACAAATCCAGCCACATTGACATTTGAAATTTTGTTTGACAACCAATATCCTGCTTAAGTTTTTTGTTTTTTTTGCTTCCCAAAAGAACAAATGCATAAAATAAATTAGCCAAATATACGCTTCAGGTGATGACCAACAAAAAGCAAAAACTAAATTCAAATCTGGAATACCAATTTACTAGCCATTAATGTCCACAAATTTGTCATGAGTTATTTGATATTTAGCCGCAAGAGCTCTGTCACTATTAATTAGTACATAGAAACATGACTATTGTGGAAATAAATTTTAGCCAAATATTGGCGCTATTTGGTTTTAATAGTTTGATAAACATAAATTTTATAAGCTTTTAATTTTGGCTTTCTATTAGTTTATTAATTAGCATGACAATTTAATTAATGACCAATGCATATACCATACACATCAAAAACTGGCATATGAGCACAGACTTTTGTCACCTACTGTTTTGCAGCTCTCGCAGCAATGCGAAAACTGATTAGCAATTAAAATAAATATTCGCTACTTAAAACTAATCGCAAGTGATGTGCATAAATTGCAAAAAAAGAAAAAAAAAGATACATTTCCAATGAGTAGACGGAGTGGATGAGTGGCTTTGATGCAAGTCACCGACATTCGTTTTTATGGCATACAGCCAGTTGACAGGCATTGAATATGGTACAGTACTAAAGATAAGGAATATATGGTGGTGAATCTATTGTTGGCCCCCAAAAACCGGCTACGCGCTGCGCGTTGAGCAATTCTAACGACACTGTTAGCAAATTGTAAAATAAAATTTATGTTTAAGAAATTATCTGTCTTGTTTTTGGTGAATCTTAAATGGACAGTGAAATTTAAGGTGCTGACATTTATTATTCCACCAGGTTTCGGCTACGCCAAAAAAAAAATAAGACTCTTAAGTGTGATAATAAAAAGACAAAACAAGTATGTCTAGAATTATCGGAATCTTTGACTTATTCTAATTGAATTTAAATGATTTTATGAATGACATTTTGCAATTAAAAAAATAAGTTATTTAGCTTTATTTTATTGTCTTTAGTTTAACTGCTTGCAGGCTTATTTGCATATCTTGACTAATTATCTATAAATTGTTTATTAGAAATATCCAAAAAAAAAATAATAATAAGAGCTAAAAAAGACAGACTCATTAAGCTGCAATGGATTTATGTATGACAGATTGCATACTTAAGTAGATTAATTAAGCGCTCTGCTAAAATATATCTGCAAGATTTTTGCATATTTGACTAATTGCTTATAAGCAAATCAAACGAGCCCGTTCTCTACAAGTTCACTGTTTTTTTCATAATGCGCACGCAGCATACCAAACTAGATTAATTAGTCGCACACTTTAAATCGTGCTACTAGTTTCCTTATATATTTAATTGTTTTATTTTTATTTGTTATCTTAACCCAATATTTAATTGCTAATTAATTGCTTATTAGATATTATATTTGGATTGCTGCTTTTGGCGCAAGAGATTTGCCGCTATTAAGTGCTATTATGTAGCAACTGGGCACAGACTATTGTTAGCCCAGTTGCGGCTGCTTCTTTTGACCAACTTATTGTTGTGTGGGGCCATAAAAGTTAAACTACTAACAAAAGCAACATCTAACAAAATAAAACAAATGAACAAACAACAACTGCGTCACCTCAATTTGTTCACTCAGATAAGCTTCAAATTGATGCGTCCATTATGTAAATTTTTATCCGGCTTACTGCAAGTCGCCAGTCAAATAAAATTTCAACTTAAACAGTTAAGTTGACCAAGTTGGGAAAACAACGAATATTTAATGCAGTTGATAAGGTTTACCAAAAACATGTTTTGCAAATTTTATTCTTTAAAAAAATAAAAAAAAAAAAACAAAAATTACAGAGAATCAAATGAAAAATAAGCTCACAGTATCTTTAGAGTTTTTGACTGAAAAATGCACACATTTTTTTATACTTCAGAGTTCTCCCAAATTCAATTGTATTCGTAAAATCTTTCTGCAAAAGATGCCTGCATATATCGAAACTCAAGCATATAATAATTCGATATGAATAAGTCAACATGAACTGCACTGCTACTGTGCGCTAGATGGCACCACTGCAGTCCACTAGATGGCGCTATACGCAGCATTGATGACTTTATTCGCAATTCACGCTATGTACTTACACAAGTGCAGCAGTTCCTTGGAATTGCTGAACTATTTGAAATAAAAAATAGCCACATATACTTTTTTGTTTGAAATTCGTATTTATGCAAGACAATATAGTCTATACTGCTATTGTGCCACAGATGGCGCCACTAAAGCTTACTAGATGGCGACACTGAAGCACACTAGATGGCGACACTGAAGCTCACTAGATGGCGCTGAACGCTGCACAAGATCATTGGCATAGCAGCACTATCTTTACTTTACTTAGCTGGCCATGACAATCCGTCATCAGATTACAGACGTCCTCACTAGCTCTCGCCAGGCGTGCCTCTGCTTTACGAGTCCCTTCTTAAGTTGGCCACTCCAAGGGCAGATAGATCCTTCTCCTCTTGGTCTTTCCATCTAAGCTTCGGTCGTTCCCTTCGGGCAGATAAGCCCGTCTCCTCTTGGTCTTTCCATGTAAGCTTCGGTCGTTCCCTTCGTCGGGTTTCGCATCAAAAACCTTCTTCGCGGGAGCGTCTTCGTCCATAAGAACAACATGCTCAGCTATTTCAAAGAAAACTGGGCTATAGGTTAACATATATAGGGCCTATCCAGCTTAGTGGTAGCGCCTCTAGATCGGAAGGTATGCACGGGTTCATTTGTCTAGTATTATCAAACAAGTAGACACTACCGTTCGGATTCGGCTACAAACTGTATGTTTCTGTTCTCTTCGAACGGGTATTAATAGAGAAATCTCCCTGCTCCAAAGGAAATAAATTTATTTATTTATTTTTACAAATTATACATTTTTTTTATTGGCATTTCTCTTTATACAACACAACTAAGTGTGTAAAGATTAGAGTTCAACAATCGGCTGCTCATGTGCTGCTCATACGACTTATGTGTCAAGACTTTACTAGTCCAAAGGAACAAGGTCTGGAAAACGCAGCAGGGGAGCTAGCCTACATCCCTTTTTTGGTCGAATCACTTGACATCTTGCCATGTCGAGAAATATATTCATTTATTATGCAATTTTTCAAGCTGTACTCTTCGTAAATGCATAAATTCTTTTATTATATTTATAAAAGCATAACTGACGCACCCAACGGATGTCATCAAATTCAAAGCATAAAAAGCGCAGACTTTGCGTTGGGGTTGGGTGGACTGCATTAGTTCCGTTGAAGAAAAATTTCACATAAACAAACATTTGATATCCTTTAACTTCAATTTATGTGGTAGTCAAAATGCAACTCTCGGAAATGAGTTTCCCCCTACAAATAATATCTCTGTGCTTGCTGCTTTTGTACATTGCTCGTCATCTTTTAGTTTTTTTGAGTCTTTAACTATATTTAAACTTAAATTAAATTAACTTGAAGCCCCATGCTATTTAATATAGAAAGAAACCACTAGTTAAATGTTCATTTTAACTAATTTACAGTAGAAAAAATTAACCAAAAGCAAGAAAGCCGCCTACAGCGGCACTGGTAAAATGCCTAGCACTGGCAGAGCTAGCAAATGTACGCTAAGTCTAAGTAAATCTCTGTTTATTGAAGACAAAGCCTTTCGGAGAAAGTTGTCTTCTAAGGCATTTTTAGAGATATCTTCATGATCCGCCTTTGAAGTGATGCGGGCCTCGAAAACGGAGTACTCGCTTGTCAACCCGAAGGTAGTTGGTTCGATTCCCTGCAGCACCAAAAACTGTTTGTCTAAGTAAATTTCTATGTATTGAAGACACTTCCGTTTGGATTCGGCTATAAACTGTAGGTCCCTGTGCTCTTCGAACAGCTTTTTATAGAAATATCTCCACGCTCCGCCTTTGGAGCGATGGCAACATAGTCAAATAAATTTATTTACCTATTTGCTTCTGGTGATTCGGTAGCCGTTGTGTAGATGTTATGAACTTCGGAACGTTGGAAATACCAAGTCCTTTTGAAACGTCAATGGTCTGCAACTGAAATACTTATCAGACCAGAATTTCATAGCAGCCTCCAAAATACTTTTCCGAGAATATTGCACAATTACTTTGATATCAGGCTCGATGAAAACCATTGAAGAGTAGCCATCTGGTGTTACAGCGGTCGATTATTATCTGTGGCAGGTGCTGCCAACGAACTGTTGGCCAATAGATAACTCATATAATGATGATATAGGATAGTATTTTAAGATTATACTATAGGAAGACCAAAAACCTGACGAAAAAGGAAAATGTAAGAGCGTTGCGTTCTTTAATCTGAATCTGCAGAAGTATTGTATGAGCCTCTACAGATTGTTGCTATAGTAAAAATACTGAACATGATATGAGGCAATAGAACTAAAGTAAACAATAACTCGATCTTCTCAATATATGTACCAAGTCTAAAATGAAAATGGTACTAAAGTTAATATCGATGGTTTCATAGACCATGTACGGGATGTCCAGTTTTTAAATCTGCAGTGACCATTAGAAGTGTCCTTTTTGTGGTTTGGTTGCTGTCCAGCTGGTTGATTGTTAGCACATTTGGGCGATTGTGCAGATTCTCGTTGTACGTATTACAAGCTTTACTTAATACTTCTTGAAGACAGGTAATCCTGGACACCATGCTGATGGCCTCATTTTAGATGCGTTGTATGACTCTGCCGTTGTAGGAGTGACTTATATACCGTTGCACATGATATACGCATAAATAATTAGAATCAATTCATTAAGCACAAACAAATTACAAACAAAAAACTCAACACTTTCCCTGTTCAAAATCCGGATACCCAAATACAATAATATTGTATAATTAGAACCAATAAATATTTTTTAAGTAGCTTAAGCCAAAACCTGTACCAAAACAAAGAAACCATAATTTAGACAAAATTAGCTAGTCAACTGTCGACGGATTCCCCCGCTGTGCATCAATTAAAAACTGCATTAAAATTGTCTGACCAAGAAAGTTGCCTCATGAATAGTCATAATAAATAATAAAATATTGTATTTGTAACACTTAAAAACTTTAATATCAAAGTTTTCCCTAAGCATACAGTTGTGCATAACTTAATTAATCACAACTCCAAACTGTTTATTTTGAACTACTCAAGGTCTTGCACGCCCACTTCTTGCCGCTACAAATAGTACTAATCCGTAGTACCCTTGATGGAGGCTATTTAAACGCCACTCAAGGTTAATTTGTACATCATTCATTTAATCATTAACCCTTTGACTTGTGACATCTCTGCTGCCTCACTTATCACACATACCCCTTACCCATTAGAGTATAGGCCAGCAAAAATAAAAAATAAAAATAATCGTCAATAATAAACAGCTTATGCAAAACGTGGCCAAGCATAGCTCCAACATAAAACTGAAAATGAAAAATGTTTTATTTCACGCGTACAAAGCTGATTAATTTTTAAAATAATTTGTTAAAAAACATAATTTTTTTGTATTAATATTCGCTTGTTGATTTTTCACACTTTTTGTTTTATTTTTTTTACTTTTGCCAACTTTGATTTGCGCCTCTAGAGAAATCGATGCCATCAAAGTGGAGCATCAGAGCGCTGGCGATGGCATCGAAGGCTACCTGAACAATCCGGTGAATGCATTCCGCTTGATAAAACGCCTACACAGCGATTGGCAGGCCTTCAGTGCCAGCGTGGAGCGGGATACGAGCCGTAAAAGTTGGTATCTCTTAGTGAAAAAAAAAGAAATCACACATACGCCCCGTGCGACGTAACACAAGCAACTGTTATCGATGCAACAATCCACTTTATGGTTTTTTTTTGTTTCTCTTTCTAATCGCGTCACCATGCACAATAGACTATCTGGAGGCCTTGGCCAAGCAGCGACACAACTTAAGCTACCCCAGTCAGGAGGATTTTGTGGGCACAGCTTTGGCTTTGACAAGACTGCAGCAGACCTATCAGCTGGCTGTGCCAGAGCTAGCGAGTGGCATGCTGAATGGCATCAAATATGGGTGAGTGGGTAGGTTTTGGTTGCGTTATGAAGCTAAATAAGCTCATTTGCAGCTCGGCCATGTCTTGGCAGGATTGCTTTGTGCTGGGCCAGCATCTTTATCAGCTGCATGAGTATAATCATACAGTGCCCTGGCTGCAGCAGTCCATGCAGCTACTCGCACAGCAGAGCTATGCCGCACAGCCCGCTGCGCTGGACTTTATGGAAGATGTGCTGGCCTATCATCAGGAAATGGGTGATCATGAAAATGCGCTGCAGCTGGTTAACTATATACTAGCCGTAGAGCCCGTAAAGCGTCCACATCTGTACGAGACCAAGACGCTGCTTGAGCAGTTCATTACCGATGGCGTCAAGGTTGGTCTGCTGCATGAAACACTACGCGCTGCGGGCGACTATCACAGCAGCAATGAATTCCGTTTGTATGAGCAGGTTTGCCGTGAGGATCTGATGCCCAAGCCCAGCAGCCAACGCCCATTGCGTTGTCGCTATCATAGCAATAATGTGGGCTTTCGTCTGTTGCAGCCATACAAGTTGGAGGAACTGCATCTGGAACCGTATGTTGTGCAGTACCATGACGTCATAGACGCAAAAGAAATGCAAATTTTAAAGAAACTCGCTGAGCCACGCATACAACGTTCCTTGGTGTATTCCGATGATAGTAGTGAAGCCACTGGCGCCTCCTATCGCACTAGTCAGAGCGCCTCCTTTGAGTACTTTGAACATCCCATAATGCAGAAACTCAGCGTACAAATTCAAGATATAACCGGCTTGGATATGGCCTATGCGGAAGTGCTGCAGCTGGCTAACTATGGCGTGGGTGGACACTATGAGCCACATCTTGATAGCTTCCCCGATGATCATGTCTACGAACCTGGTGATTATTTAGGCAATCGCATAGCCACGGGCATTTTCTATGTGAGTCAGCTATAGAGTATACAAATTCTCTGAGTCATTAAACTAAATATTATTCCTTTGGCTAGCTCTCGGAGGTGCAAGCTGGTGGCGGTACTGCATTTCCCTATCTGCCGCTTTTGGTCAAACCTCAAAGTGGCAGTTTGCTCTTTTGGCACAACCTGCACCGTTCCGGAGATCAGGATCATCGTACCAGACATGCCGCATGCCCGGTGCTGCAAGGCAGCAAGTGGAGTAAGCTACAACAACTTTGCCCTTAACGCAACAGAGGTAACTTCTAATGTTCACTTTTCTTTGCAGTTGCCAATGTTTGGATACGCATGCGCAACCAGTACCATGTACGACCATGTGGGCTACAACGTGATAATGAGATTTCCCAACGCTTTGCGAGTTTTAATTAATATTCCTTAAGTGATCTTAACCAAGTGATATTAAAGTTACTTTTATAGTTATTATAAGACTTATACGATACGAGGCTTGTTTTTTAGTATCCTGCCGACTTGGGTAGATCGTTGATTAGGTCACAAGGTCGGCGGAATATTTGAGGACCCGAGTGAGTCCAAATATTGCCAACTGAAAAGATAAAAAGTGTGATTGTGATAAGTGCCAAGGAACGTTACGTTAGTGTGTGTTTCCTACTTCACTTCAGAAATAAGAGAGTTTGTCATAGTATGACACAAGTGACAATGTGACAAGGCCAATAATAGAACTAATTTTTTTGGGAATAGGCAGTATATGATAATAATATAATGGAATGTGAACCCTTAATAAATTACAATGTGACAATTTTGACGCACCATCACAATGTGACAAAGGTGTATATAGTAAAATGACGCACTTATATGACAATTCGTTACAATGTGACAAATTTATATTTCAAGAATGTGAATCGATAATTTGGTCATCGTCGTAGAAAGAGTAGAAAGAAAAGAAAAAATATGAAAAATATGACACAGATGAATATGACACAGAAAAGAACCCTTTATGCTTTACTAAAGTTTAAATTCTGTCACATTTCTAGCATTTGAATAAAAATGTCAATACTTATGTGGCATGTAGTAATGATATCTGACAACGTAAATTATGACTATGGCATCAAACTTACTGCGCTTTGAACCCAATATAACCGGACAGCCTGCATGTTGGGTACGTGGATCCACATCCACAGATTTGTGTAGATTATGCCACATGACCATGGCTCCTTTAATAGGTGGCAAAAAGACATTCAGCTTGGTAAAGATAGTATAGCCACCCTGTATAACATCCGATAGCTATAATGAGCAGATATTAGACTTTTTATTCAAAAAAAAAACCCAGACTACTCACATAGAACATGTTGGTCGATATGCGATCTCCATCGAACTCAGGTGACAGATTAACCTCAAAGTAATCGGAATGCGGTTCGTACTGTCCACCCACACCGTAGTTAGCCACCTGCATTTGCTCAACTCCCGTCAAATCAAAGCCAGAGATTTGTTCAACCAAACGATGTACATATTTCATCACCGGACTTGTATAATTAAGCCAAGTTTGTTGACTAACTCTTAACTCCGCCACAGTGCCCTTGCCATCATTGCCTGCAACCAAGGAGCGAAACATCTCAAATTCCTCTGCTTCTAACAGAATCTTCTCAATCTGTGCAGCGTTAAGCAAATCATGATAAACATTGATGTCAGGATCTATATGCGCTGGATCCACTTTTAAGGGTGCCAAAGTAAACATGGCATGACGCTTAAAGTCCAAATAGCAACTCAGTCTTTGTGCCTTGGGCTCTGGGAAAGCACGTCCTTGGCATAAACGTGTGTAGTTTGTGTAATACTCAGGACGCTCTTGCTTCACCAAGGTCTTGCTTTTGCCGCTGCTGTTAAAATAGCTGCGCGTGTACTTGGCTGGATGCTCTGGATTGGAGTTTAATATTTTATCTACCAGCTCCAGTGCACGCTTTGTATTGCCCAGCTCAAAGTTGGCCATGGCCATGTACTCCAACAGTTCGGTGGTAAATTTATCCTTACTTGCTTGTTGCTCATCTGGCAGTTGTTCTAACAAAATGCCGGAGACGCCGAACCACTCAAGTGCAAGTTTATACTGATGGTGTTCCTGAAGTTGCACTGCTATCTGAAAACAGTCATGCCAACTCATTTCGTCACCAAATGATTGATCGTTGAAATAGCCATCAGCTAGATCTTTTGTTGTAAGATTGTAGACATCCTGCAAACGTGATAGTCCTCTGACGGCACCACCTAGCTCAGCGTGATTGGGATAACCCAACTCGGCAACTAGTTTATCCACCTTGTCACGGAAATCTACAAAAAGACGGGTGAGTATTTGTAACACTAACTTGAGGAACAAGAGTTTTGCTAATAAAAAGAAACGTTGCTTCCTGAAATTTTTCGTTTAGCTGACGGAGAAGAATACGGTGTTTTTTCGCCTTACGAAAATGCGTTCTAGAAAGACCATAGGGCTTTAGAAGTAAAGCTAAGTTTACAGCAAAATGAATCCGGCTGCTAAAGTTATTGCAGAAACTGGTAATATACTAGAAAAAGACAAACAACCAAATGTGTAATAAATATCAAATCCTCTCGAGAGAATCTGAGTCTAAGTTGGCATTTACTTTAATGATTCGATTTTTGTCTCCCACTTAGTTGTTTGTCCTCACTGTCTCAGTCCAGGTGAATTGACTTAATTCCTGAGAACTAGGAAACTTGAAGAAGAGTTTTTTGCTGCACCCAACCTAGCCTCAGTTGACTTTTTTCCAACTATTGAGAACCAAATTAGCTTGTAGAAATTCTAATATTATTTTTAGCCGGCAAACGTTCATTCTTCAACCTTCAGTTCGAGTAAGTTAAGTTTGTTCTCTAGAAGAAAGTAACTGCGTAGTTTTGTTATTAGAGACTGTAGACTAGGAGAAGTTGAACTTGGACTGTCATTCTTCGGCTAATTTGTGTAAAAGGAGAATTCATATTTATATTTTCATATTCCTACAGGCAAGCCCTGCTCTGTATGAGTAAACATTGCAGTCAGCAAGAGCTCAATTGAGCGCGAGAGCGTAAATTCGTGTCAGAGAGTTGCCACATTTGTGCGAGTGCCAACTACATTCGACTCCGAAATACAGGATGCTTCTTGTACTTCTCGATTTTAAATTCAATGTCAAGCCCTTGCAAAAGACTTTTCCTTACGAAACCGCGTCTAACTATTTTGCCAGAAATCAGCAACCGCTCACTAGTTCTTACCATGCCCACGCTTATCTGAGCCTAAACTCATTTATATTTCCTACAAAATGTCCTTTAAACTTCTCAAAATATTTAACAACTACAAGTATAAATTTTTAAAATCATTCAACGAAATTTATTCCATATTCCAAAAGACACACAAATCTACTTAAGACAGACGTCGCCTTTACTCACCTTCAACCGGCCTATTGGTTATGATTATATCATGCATAAAGTCCCAATCCTTGACCAAACGTTTTATCTGCAGATAAGCCAGCAACGGATGACCCACATAATTGTCCAAATCCACTATAGCACGTTCATGTTCTCGCTTGACGTTTGCCACAAAGCTTTCAATCAAGATCATAAAGTGTCAATCAACACACAACAATCACTTATCAATCAGCCACGTAGTACACGTAACACTGCAATTACCTGCGATACTTGTCAAGCTGCTTGCGTTGCTCCTTCAAATAGATGCGTGCATTTTTCACCAACTGACGCTCCACCTCACCCAACTGCTCCATTTTATCCACGGAGGAGTAGTACTCGGCTTGCACAAGCGCAACCAGCATGACAAGCATGAGCATAGGACGAGCTAACATGTTGATTTGTAGTGCGGAAGCGAGCAAATGATATGACACGGTAAATTGAGAAGATATGCACGCTGCGCTGGTTCTACACGGACTGTCTGTCTGGGCTGTTTGGGTTTTTTGCTACATTCCGGCTCTAACTCTAAACAAATGTAGCGCCCACTTTGTTTGCTCTGCCGTGCGTGCATTTGTTCGGCCCAAAAAAAAACACAAAACAAGACAATTTAAAATTGTCACGTATCCAGAGACAAAATCGAAAAAAAAAGTTGTTCAAACAACGCCAGAATCAAACGGAGTCTGGCTGGCTGTCTTTGGGTCTCTCTCTCTCTCGCTCTCGCTCTCGCTCCCGTGCGCGTACCTGGCGCGTGTTTTTTTTTTTTAACAACAATGAACTCTATTTCAAAAAGCGTGTAATGCAATATGTTTTGTGGTTGCTCCCCCACGCTGCCCAACTTTGGCAGCAATGAAGTGCTTTTAAATTATGCTCCAGCGCATTCTCATAAATCATCATCGTCATCAGCTGTGCCCAATGCCAGGGGAACAACAACAACAATATGGTAGGTATAGGGAGTGAGTACCTGCCAATATAAGCTTAAATTGCACTTTTAACGTGTAAATCGAATTTCCATCGCGCAAAAAAGTATGCAACAAAAACCATCATCTCTTGTTATGCGAACTAAACCGTTAACAACGCATGCACACTCGCACACACGCGTGCACATTTGCACACTCGCACACACGCGTGCACATTTATAGGGATATAGGGTGTTCACACTGCATTTGGGTATGCGAAATTTTATGAGTGACACAAAATAAGTTCACAAAGGAACACTTTTGTTTGAAAATATTACTTTCGAAAAACTTAAATTTGAGTTTTTCAGTAGGCGTGACAACTTTAGATATGCAATCGGCTTTCGACACTGTTTGGCACAAAGATCTCTTGCACAAGTTAGAAAATATTGGTACGCTCTCGCATCTTTTACAAACCATTAACAACTTTTTATCTGTTTCTGCTCTCTTTTAGAAGAGATATGTATACAATTAATTAAAATAAAAATCCGCATGTGGAAGTGATAGAATCGAATGCCTTGTATGCGACTTTAAATCAAAAGGTCGGTGGTTCGATTCCATTCAGCAGCACTGGTGCATTTGCCTAGCAGTGGTATGGCTAGCAAATAGACGCTATTTACCTAAAAAAAATCACCCTATGGTCCGCCTTTCGAGAGATCAAGGAGAATCATTTTTTTTTTGTTGAAAGCTTTTTAACGAAAAGTTTTTTTGGGTAGACATGAGAGGTGCCAAAAAGTTAAGTCGTAAAATAATAGCCGCAGGCGGCTTCCAGACCTCTGTCATAGGACCCATTCTTTATTAATTTATGAAGGTATGGAAAGATTAAGCGAGTGTGTTCTTCTGATGGCTTGGCTGTTGACCAGCAGGTTGATCAACGTTTGGATGGTTGCACAGATTCCTCATGTTTTTGGAACTGGCTATGCTTAAAACTTCATGGGCCCAGAGAACACACAGTTCGTTGTGCATATTGTACTGGTATCGATGGGCGCCTCAAACCATACTTAAGACCTTATTTTGTTGGCATTGTGCGGCACTGCGGTTGAAGCAGCTTGCTGGATTTTGTAAGTGCATATTGGTTTTCCAATGATTTTGTAAAACAACAGCTAGTCTGGTGTCTGGTTTTGAGGATTTTTCTACCTGCGCGTAAAAATTTATACTACTCTATATAGAATTTAGGTTTGGACTCTATATAGCTACAAATACTCTTTAAATGGCTACCTGACGCTTTATGTTCTTATCACTTTTTGAACCAAGACAACATACAGATTGTTGTGATTAGTCGTGTTGTACTGGTACGGATGAGAGCCCGTGACCATTTTGGAGGTGTTGTGTGATGCCTTGATTGAAACAGCTTATGCAAGTCCATATTGGTTTTTGTAAAACAATAGATTGAGTCTGGATTTGAGCTCTTATCCTCCTTCATAGTATTGTTCAACCTGCGCGTAATTATTGAAATATTGGATTTTAATCTTGAGTCAATGCTGACTCTTTGTTCACTTTTGATTCATATACATGATTGGATTAAACTGTAGATTGTTATCCTATGCATTGTTAGTAGAAGCCATAAATATTGGCAGCAAATACTTACAGCTCAGTGCCACCGAGGCAACATACCTACAAGAATTTAATCGAGTGGATGTAAAGCAAATAGACATATTTTCTTTGTAACATAATACAGCCCAGCAAGATATCATCTCATATTGAAATATGACGTGAACAATTATTTATGCTCAATTTATCATACATAGTTCAGAATCACTTGAAAAATCTATTCACCTTAAGAAAACTGTATTTTCTCGATTTACTGGAATAAGATACCAAAAAAGATACAAAGTCATTGTACACAGATACTTACCTCAAACACTCAGTGTGAACTCTCTATGAAACCCAAAGTAAATAATAAAATTTTATTGGTCTTTTCAAAAAAACACGATTTTCTATAGCTCGTTGCGTCTTGCTGCACTTGATTGATTTACATGCAATTTGAATAAATTGATACGGCCAACTGAGACACAGCATAATATATTCAATTTTTTATTTTATTTCATATATTTTTATTTTTTATTCATCTAAGTTTATAAACTAACATTTACAAAAGTGAATAAAAATTTAATAAAAAAAATGCCTAAAGTATAACTAAAGAGAGGGTAGTGTATAGCAATGTGCGCTTTTATCTGTTGTGCTATGTACAAAAGGATATATAAGCATATTTCAATGAAATTCGATGAGCGCCTTATGCAAAAAGAGTATTAAGTTTGGGTGAAAAATAAAGTAGTAAGCACATAGTGGGGCTTGGCAGCTGGCCGAGATGCTGAGCGTTTGCTGCAGTCACTCAAAGTCAAATATCTGCTTAGAATTAGTTAAAGATTTTTGTATCGAGAATTGTGTCTAAATGGCAAAGTCGCCATGATCCGGCTCCAGGTCGCAGGGTCTTCGGAATTCCTGGCCGCGCTCATGTATCCACTTGTTGGCCACTATTAAAAGTTGTACAAAATTTTAAAGACTTTTGATTTGAGCTTTTAGGAGAGCTTGCACCTACCCCACTTGGTGCCCGTGAGCACGGGACAAGCAGCATGACGCGTTCGCACATCACCCTCACCAGATTGATGCAGATTCATCCAGAAGGCAGCTGTGCCTTTTTTGGGCCACAAGGCAGCATGTAGCGAAGTGAACACCGTGGCGCCACCCTGCTGTACATCACTCATCTGTAGAAGATTTGCAAATATTATGTTAAGTTGCCAAAGCCACTTAGTGGACGCAAAACACTTACATAGAACAGCACTGTGGCAATGCGGTTACCCAGATTAAGTCCCTCAAATGCACGCTTCTCCTCGCGCTGCTCGAAAGAGAGGGCGGAATTTGTTTGACTTAATGAAATTATTCAAATATTATGTGGTGTTTCTTACCCTGGCAAAATCGAAATGCGGCTCATAGTGTCCGCCAATGCCATAGTTGACCACCTGCAGCTCCTCGGCCGAATCCATATCCAGTCCTGTCATATCTGCTGTGCGCTGCACTACGGTGCCTATGACCTTGTGCTCCTCTGTCTTAAGCCAAGCCGACTTGCTTATGCGATAATTGGCTGTCTCCAAAGCGCCTGTAATGGCATTTTGCACGGTGGCACGACGGAAACGTGGACGCGCCAAACGCTTCAGTACCTCCATTTCGCTATCATACATGGCATCGTGATAGATAACAATGTAGGGATCTATAAAAGCCTCCTCTAGCTTCAGTGGCGCCAAAAGCAGGAAAGGCACGTTATTGTTGACATAGCGACAGCGTAGTGGGCGCAGATCTGCGGGCTTCAGTCCAAGCTCGCCACGGCATAGCATTTCATAGGCCTTGCGCTCGGTTAGATCAAAAACAGCAGGATCGCTCTTGGCCACGGGCTGTAGGGTGTCAATGGCAGAAGAATATAGCAACAGCTTATGATTTTTGCTATAGCATAAACCTACCAAGTCGGAGACCGGTATTTCATCCGTACCATCGTCACCTTTCATTTTCTTCAGCTCCTGTAAATGTGCAATTTCCTTCTCATAGAACTTCTTATTGCCATTGGCTCGCTCATGATTGGGCAACAGCTGCAGCAGCTCATTTGTCATGGTCAGCGCGCTCTCCACATTGCCTGGTGGTCAAGAGCATGAAGAAAGATATAAAAAGTAAATAAAACTATTTTAAAGCCTGGGACAAAATTAATTACAAACTCTGCCCAAAAGTATGCCACACTTATTTTTGCCTCTGCAGCTGTGGTGAATTTCTTTGCTAGAAACTTGTAGCCACAATTTGTTTGTGGCTGGCTTGCTCCCTGCGTTCCGTTCACTCTCTACCTCTTTTGCCAACTGTCTGTGTGTTTTTGCTTTTTTTTCTTGTATGTACATTTATTTGTTTATTTTCTTTGAAAAACTTGGAAAACATAAGAAAACTTGGTCCGAAGCGCAACAGTGCACAGTGTTGTGGCATACATGGCAGTGTAGGTGGAAAATTATTTGTAATACAAAGACACATGCTGGTCTAGCAACAAAATTCAAATTCACAAAAAAAAATTGTCATTTTAATAGAAATGGAAGTTTATGAAAAATATTGGAAGTATATATGAGTGGGGTTCGTTTTTACAAGATAGCAAGTTGTTTGCCAATATACCTATTTCATCAGAAAATTTGGATTTCTGTCGACAAAAATCGGAATACATCTTATTCTAATAACAATATTTTTTTGCCTCCTCGAAATGTTTTAGTTTGCTGTTTTCAGGATTAGAAGTTTAATAAGACTTTATGGTAAGTTTGCTTCGAACGAGAAGGCTTGTGAAGCTAGGTTTCAAAGTTTCCAAAGTGGTGACTACAATGTAGAAGACAAAGAGCATTCTGATCAACCGGAAAAGTGTGATGCTAAGGAGTTGGAGGTAATACTGCAGGTCGGCTGCTTCTGGACTTCGAGCTCCAATATTTCATTTGTGGCCAAACAGATAATATCAAGAACAGAGAAGACTTACATGTTGTAGATTTAACTTAAAAATCAATTAAAGGAAATCAAAGATTGACTTCGCAACAGCTGCTTGAAATCATAAAAGGAAGGGATTTTTGGTACTTTTGTTAAATGGTCATGCTCTGCATTTGGTGTGATGAGGCAGGTGTGGTCTACTTTGAGCGTGTAAATCCAAGCGGAAGCATCAATGGGAAACTTTAGCGTCATAAGTAGATTTTATAGGATAACAACGTACGGCCTCCTATGGCAGTTAGGGTCAAAAATTATCTTGAAAGGGTAAAATGAGATGTCTTACCAAGCTATTCTCCATATCTTGCTTCTTTCGACTAGGAATCCGAAAAGGATTTTAAGCAGTCTTGGTTTGGGTCGTTGTAATATGGGAAAAATGGACTGATTTTACACAGATGTAAGTCGGAAATCAGCAAAAAGGATAGCAAATAATAGTCGCTTGGAATATATATTTTACTCTTGTTTAAAAAAAAAACCTTTCTTTTGTGAAAAAAAGAGACAGAAATAATAATTGTATTTGTGTCTTGATACTGTTTTAAAACATTATATATTAATTTAACAAAATTTTTGTATTTTCAAACCACTGTGCAATGGTTGCCTTCTATGCCGTCCAGTCAAGCAGCAAAACCTTTCATACTTTTATTTATTCATTCTTATTTGAACCGGGTGCAATTTTATTTATTTTGACTTTTAACCGACTTTAACTTTTTAATTTGCCAATTGCGGCTAAAATTTCTGTTCGACTTCAAAACCTAAAAAATACCAAATGCTGAAAAACAAAACCATCTATGCTCGCCTAGCAATTTAAGTTTGTGACATATGAAACGTATCCTTGCTAGCACAGGAGTTTAATGCAAAACAGAAAATACAAAAATAAAAAAAAAACAACTCTACCTCAGGCATTTCGGGGTAAAATTTTTTGCTGCTGCCGCCAACTTTCGCACAATATGGCGGCTTTTTCGGAGAGTTTCACATAAATTCCATTGACTGACATTGCTGCCTCGCTGTCACTTACCATGCCACGGCGGGAGCCGAACAAGCAACAAAAAGTGGCAAAACATGTTGTGCTACGTGTTTTTGCACAACTCTTTCGGCACAGGAACGAACCCCTTACTTAAACGTAACATCGAGGCACAGCGAATGGAGGCAAACAGTTTCTGGGAGTTCACAAACATGTGTAAACTTTTATGAGCGCCTACCAAGGACGCACATAACAGAGCCCAACGTGGGAGGCAATAAGATGTTAATAAAGCACACTGGGACTTGGCAAACTACGTGGTTGGGTCATGTATAAAAACTACGTGATTGCACTACAACCGTAAGTACTGGGGGTACACTACGTCAACTCAACTGGCACTAAAACTAAACATCGAGTACAGTTTTTCGCACTTAACACTAAGCGCTTAAGACCCACTGCCAGGTAAGGGCAATAGTGCACCTGGCCATATTGCAGCAAGTGCAATTTCCTGCCACAATATGCCCGGACCAGCCAGCGTGACGACAAACTCGATAGTGAGGCACACTAGCGTCTACAGAGGGGGTAAGTTGTGGTTTTAGCTCAAGTATTTAAGAAAACAAAATATAGTATTGGGTTCTGTCATTAGAAACGCTTGCGATAGGCCCTAAGCCAATATATTTCAAATGAAAAAAATTTCAGTTTTTATTCATACTTCATAGTTCTCGAAAATAAGCTAAATCGTCGGGTTAGTATTTTTCAATAATATCGCCAACTTACTCAAAATACTTTACGAATTTTTAACACAGACAGCAAAAATGCTTAACGATGTATTTCTCCTAAAATCACCTTCGTTTTCCCCAAATAAAGCTATAACCAATTTAGACCCCCATCAGCCTACGCCACTGCTACCACAAATAATAAAACTTAAAACTTCCAAGAAAGCAAAAACAAAAAAAAAAAAGTACCCTAACAGCTTTACTGGCATTTATTGCAACAAAATGGCGACAAATTTTCGCTTGGAATGACCACCAAAGTTTTATTTTATGTGACCATAATTCAATGCTGGCAAGGCTTACCCTGTTTGTAGGTGGAAAAGGCCAGATACTCCAAGACATCGGCACGCGTAAAAGTCTGCGTCTGATTGTGCGGTTCCTCCATCATGAGAGACATGGCCTCGTTCATCCAGAGCACCGTGTGATAGTAGTCACGGTTGACATACGATTGACGTCCAAGCTCGAAGCAATCATCTGATGACATTTCCGTGCTGCAAAAATAAACGCCATTCAAATAACGCCCACGCCACCAGTTGCAACTATATATATTGAAATGTCCAAGTAATTTGCATACCTGTACTGTATGCCATTAAGCTTGCCACGCGCCAGACTGGATGTGTCCAGCTGATAGGTGTCCTGCAGACGCAGCAAAGCCACGGCTGCACCATTCAGGTCCTCGTCCGATGGAAACTTTAACACATTGCGGTATTGCGTAATATTCTGCAAAAAGTCTGTAGGGGATAAGGTTTTAAGAGTTGTGTGAGTTGCATATGTTGCGTCTGCGCTTACCCGAGCCCACATCATGCTCCATAAGATTCTCCACCTGACGCCAATCGGTAGTCAGTCGCTTGGTCAGCAGATATGCATTGATGGGATTCGATACGTAGGCGGTTATATCGGTTGCAGCATCGGCATGCTCTCTTTGGTATTCATCCATTTTGCTATAAAAACAAAAAGTGGGTTTGAGTTTGAGAAAAGTTTCCAAGTGTTGCAAAAGTTGAGGAATTGTCTAATTGAGTTTATGTACGTATCAGCCAAGTTAAGTGAAAGGTATAGATAAAGTTTTGCTCTTCCGGTGAAGAACATTTAAAGTTAATAACTATTGCTTTTTGAGCTCTTCTGTGTTAAACAAAACTTGAGATAAAGCATAACTTTAAGACTACAATGAGAAGCGACAGCTGGAATTTTGTACATGAGTAAAAGTGTGATTAAGTGGGGCTTCTGGCAAGGATTGAAGGTGGTACTTAGTGAAGCGAATAGTTTGAAGGGATAATGTGTGTATTAAAACTTTTTAGTTGATATTAGGAAAAGTTTCACAGTAAGGCGCCTCCACTTTAGCAAAGAGACGACTAAGTAGTCATAAATTAAGATGATGTACGTTTGTTTTTTGTGCTTTTGTTTCCCTAACAAACTGTCTTCAAGTATGCACATGTCAAGAGTTCAGACTAGAGGGGTAAAAACCTGTTTATTTTATTATTTTAAAGATTAATAGACAATTTTTCAAATTGGAAAATTGATGGCTGTGTTAAGTCTAAGCCCAATTTTATAACAAGATGACAACGTCACAAGTTTAGAGCCCCTTTTATCGGCAGAAAGTATCGCCATTGCCTATTCTTAAAAGTTTATCCAATTCCCATTAAAATTTGAGTAAAATTGTAGATGCATCTTACTGGAAAAATCTCGTTTGAGGTATTTAAGATAGACAACAAATAAACAGAAGGGATACTTTCGAAACTAAGGATTTAGCTTAATAGCTTTCTAGAGTCACATAAAATGGAAAACTTACGCAAATCCGGTACCTACTTTTGGAATCATCGCCTCAAAGGCGGAACAGAGAGATATCTCTAATAAAAGCTGTTCTAACAGCTCAAGGACCTACTATTTATAGCCGAATCCGACTATTTCCTATGTAAGTAGTCTATTTATTTGCTGTCTGGCATATCGACAAAAGCACCAGTGCTGCAGTGTGAAATCGAACCATCGCAATTTGGGTTTACAGGTAAGTACGCTACCAGGGCCCACTAATCTCACAAAGTCCTTTTTGTCAGTAGAATGATAAAAGTAGCGTCCATACTTAAATGCTTTCACTTGCTATCCAATTTTGAGTAATGCATTTCAATTGAAAAGTCTCGACAGAGGCAACCTGTTTCAAATGTAAACGGGGACCAAATTTCCAGATATAATGATTTAACTTTATAGCTATCTAAAATTATATAAGATCTAAATGAAATAAGGCCTTAACCGACATAAATCAGGATTTTTATTTTGGAGAACTTTTATTGATGCGAACCAAAAACACCTAAAATTTTGAAAAATATAAGGAAAAGTAGCCAGGGCTTCAAATCACAAATCGGGTAACTACTTTCGAGGAACTCTTATTGATGCAAGCCGAAAAAATTTTGAAAGATATTTTCCACTGAGATAGGTAAAATATTTTAGGCCTAATATTTAAATGCGCCCCACAAAATCTGTTCATTGCTTTTTAGAATGTTATAGAATGCTTAATACTTTAGCTTCTGAAAAATTAACTTCAAGATATAACTTATATAACTCCAATCCAAAAAGTGCGACAAGACGTTAAAATTGCAGTAAATTGCAGGAGTTTATTAAATTTATAAGGGTGATACTGCACTTCCCTCTTGCAAGAAACAGCTTAGGTTAACGATGGCAATATTTCAAAGTATATACAAATCAAACCCCATCCAAATTTATAGACATTATATGGCACAAGAAGTTATCCTAACTTCTCATTGGAAAATTGTAATTTTTACATGGTCTTTATTTCTTCTTCTTAACGTATATTACAAGTTAATCTTAAAAGTTATGGAACAATAAATAAATAATAAAATAATTTTCAAACAAAAGTTTAAATCTTAAACTAAAAGTTTTTCAAAAAACAACCCAATTTCTATATACAGTCTTTTTTTTGAACAAAACTCTCAACTGGAATTTCGTGTGCCTCTAATAACTAATACTTTTTTTTGGTCTTTTAGCCGTGGTGATCCTTTAGCTCTCTCCGCATCTTAACTAAAAATAAATACAACTATATCTAAACTACTAACTTAACTTGACTTATAACTAGACCACATTAACGCGATTATCCGGTGGTGGTCTGTAGCACCACAAGCTGCCTATGACGCCCAGGCCTATGAAGAACATGGTGAAGGTGGATAGACCCAGTATAACACCCGTGGTAACATCATGCAGCGGTAGGCCAGGAAATGGATCCAACACAAGTATAACCAGCAGTCCGCAGCATTTGAACAGACAGAAAATAGTAACCAAGATGTAGCCCGAGGTGTAGCTGCGATTGGGCAACCACTCACAGTGGCGCGAACGAAAGCCCAGAAAACCCAGACCCATGCCGCAGAAGGAGGCAACCAGACCAAACTGCAGATAGAAAGATTTGCCCAGCTGTGAAGGGAGAGAGGCTATGTATAAGCAACTTTTTTGAAGCACTTGCCGTAGGCGCCACTTACATGTCCTATCATGTAGATAATAAGTCCTGCATTCATGGTGCTGCCCACAACAAGCATGAGCGAGACAACAGCCAGTGTTATGGTGGCATTGGCCAGCTTCTGTGGATAGGAGTTATTATTCTTAGCCTGTATGCTGCTGCAGTCTTGCTCCAGCTCCATTTCAAGCTGCGCCTTGGAGCCGGCTACGCGTGGACTTATAACTGCCATGGTACGATCGCTGGGTGCTGCCACAGCTGGTTTGACGGTCTCGTAGTGCAGCCGCTGTGGCGAGAGACGCGTCTGACGTGCGGGTAGTGCAGGCGCTGGTGCACAGCGCTGTGGCGCCACTGCTGCACTGGCGGCTACATAGTTTATATGCTGCTGACTTTGATAGTACTGCAGGCGACGCTCCCGCTGCAGCTGCTCATGATGTGCGGCATTACGCGGCGTCGAGAGCGCCTGACGTGGCGGTGGCTGCATTTTACGCGGTGTAGCCAACAGCTCATGTAAGGCTCTAGTGGCCGCAGGATTCTTAAGCGGCGTTTGTGTAGGCAGCTGTGCCAACGAATTACCCTGCTGCGGTGTGGAGGTGCGCAGCGGTGTGCGCGTCAGAGCAAAATGCTGGCTATGATTGAGCTCTGTGTTGCTAAGGCAGGTTTCCTGCTGTGTCACCATGTCATCATCGTCGTCTTCTATGTCAGTGGGTATCATGGCATAACGATGCGCACGCCCATTATGCATTTGTATAATCTCTTGATTGTCATCGACCAGCTCTTCATCCTCAGCAGTGGGCACCATTTGATAGCGCTGATTGCTGTTCTTATCCACAATGAGAAAAGTCTTGCTGCCAAAGTCACTGGAGAAGGCATGCTTAATGTTGGAGGCGGCTGTATTAGAGCGCTGTGTGTTGAGCTGTGGCGGCAAGCTGGTAAACTGTTGCTCCTCATCCTGTGGCAGCTGCTGCTGTGGTTCCTCGTGAAATGAGTGCGGCTCCTCATCGGATTGCAGCGCATGCCTAGAGCCATAATGATCGAGATTATCCTGCGACTTGGCGTAGCGTCTGGCGGCAGCCAAGGCAGCAGCACCGGGTACTATGGCATAGCGACTATTTTGGCTGGCATGCCTGGGCAGATCCTCCAGCGGCACAAGCGCATAGCGTGCGCTATTGCCTGACTGAGATGAGTGGGCTGCTGCTGTTGGTGCTGGTGTTGGTGGTTGCTGCGCGAGGCGTTTACGCGTGACTTGAGCGGCATTAAACGAACGCGTCGACATGCTACGTTGCATGCGCAGTGGTCCCTCGCGCGGATTACGACAGGGCGGCGTATACGTAGTGGCCGCATTAAAATTCAGCTGCAAGCTGCGATTATAAATGGAGTCAACCTGCAGCTGCTTACCCGCTGATGGTACCGGATAGAACTCACTATTCTGGCAAAAAGCCGGATTGGTATAGTTGTGCTTGGACATGCTTGGTTGCGCACGAAACAACACAAAAAAAAACACACACTAAACTCTGTTCTGCACAGTTGATTCCAACTTGGTTCTAGAGCCAACAACGATCTTGGCTAGACAAAACGATCCGCACAACGCGACAGCTTAAACTCAACTGACTTGACGCAGTTGCTACCAGCCGCACTTTGACTTGCCTCCTTGCTGCGCGCAGTCGAGTGTGGCAGCGCGTGCTGCACACAGAGAGCCATCTCCCCCTCCAGCTTATGTACAACATAATGCTGCACATAATAATTGCGGCAGCCAGAACCAAGACCAAAAAAATACAACAAAGAAACTACTTTGGCGCGTTCCGTTGTTGCTACAAACATCTGCTCCTGGTGTCTCTTGAGTGGAACTACCATGAGGGTTGAAAATTTCGTTACTGCGCTACGACGCAAACGCAGCCGGCTATAGTTTCGAGATCCCCTTTATCAGCATTTATAATTTTTATTTACCAACTCATAACAGCTAAATGGGCGGCAGGCATGACATATACATAAGAAATATTCCAAATATAGCCAAAAACCTACCCTAAGCCTGGCGACCGTTACATTTCCACTCTTCCACCTTTGTCAACGTAAGTAAATAAAACACGTCTTATCAAGTCCAAAGCCGAAAATAAACGAACACAGTAAGCCCGCACCAAATATAGCACCCCCCGCAGTTTGGTTTTTGAACTTTGCAATTGAAATTCGATTTCAGGCGCAAGATGAAATGCCTTTGTGGTCGCCGTTGCGACCGCTCTGCTTGATTGGT
Organism: Chymomyza procnemis; assembly: GCA_035046065.1. Taxonomy (NCBI): domain Eukaryota; kingdom Metazoa; phylum Arthropoda; class Insecta; order Diptera; family Drosophilidae; genus Chymomyza; species Chymomyza procnemis. Next base: position 7,459,308 of record JAWNOJ010000026.1, read on the forward strand.
TTTAGTCTGGACACAGCAACATATCAGCTATGGCATGGATGTACATATGCAGTATCCTATGGTATATGGTATGGTCCTTCAATTCGCAATTGGATTGCCACACTCGGGGGTTTTGTGTAATTCATGCATTACGATTTTTATTTCATTTTTATTTATATGACTGTGGAGGCGGCCAGCGTAAGGATGTGGCAAAGGGTGGTGCTACAGACGGGAAGTACTGCCTACAAAATACACTGTACAATATTTGCCAAAGAAATTTGATATTTTCATTGTGCGTATTGAAATCTGAGCTCTAAAGTGTGTCGAAATAGCAAAAAGGGTGAAGTGATAATGATGATTTCATATCGATTGCTAAAGTTTTGATTGGTAATTGGAAATCTAAGCTGCTGCTTGCAAGAAGAAATTCAATTCCAAAAAAGTACACCCATTATGCAGCCAGTGAGTTTGCATATTCAGTTTTCCAAGAATATTTAATTGCAGTTTATTTCCACGAATTTATTTGTGGTAAACACATGCGCAACTTGTGTGGAATTATTCGGTGCTGTCCAGAATTTGCAAAGGATTTCTTATCAGCAAACATATGAAATGTATTAAATTCATTTTGCTGCTTTACATTTGCAAGACAAAATCTGTTGAAGTCAATTCGTGGAAAATATTGAAAGCGTATGTTTTGCAAAAAAAATAAAAATAGTTTTTGATTTTTATTTATGAAAAATTAAATATTTTCTAAAAACAACTGCTTACGCAATTCACATATGTATCGATTTCGGTTTTAAAAATTTAGGAGCTTTCGAAATAGAACTGTGAAGCAAGCAGCTTTTTAGTATAACTGTTTATTTGTCATCTTACAATAAAATTCGCAATAACTTCCATTTTGGAAAGCTCTTTTTATCAGTTGATGTTGTGTTCGTATCAAACACCTTCAGTTTGGTCAAAAACCTAAACTTAGAGCGAATTGGAACGAACAGCGCTTAATATCTATGAAATTTTATTATCAAAATTTATGCTCAGCATAGTTATCTCATTCATACCAAAGGCCAATCAGCATCATAAAAACAACTACCGATATATCCCGAAAATATCACAGTTTACCGATACGATCGCCATCGCATGTACATATAAACATTTTTTATGCTCAGCATAGTTATCTCATTCATACCAAAGGCCAATCAGCATCATAAAAACAACTACCGATATATCCCGAAAATATCACAGTTTACCGATACGATCGCCATCGCATGTACATATAAACATTTTTTGCGCAAAATAAAATATTTAGAGCAATTCGAAGAAGAATTCGATCTGTTGAAGCGATCGATAGATAAGTTTCATTCAAGAAACTGTACTTGAGCGCTCTGGTAGACAAAAATCCATTTTGACGCAACCCTTTGGCCTCTCTTAATTATTCAAAAAAAAAAAAAAAAATACTTACGAAAACCAGAACTCCACTCATTCGGTTACAGTGTAAAAATAAATGTAAAATAAAAAATTATAAATCTCATCTGGCACTTTGTAGCACTCATTCATGTAGGTCAAAAGGATGCCGCTGAAAAGCGTGCGGGACTGGAGCTTTGCATTAATTTTGTAAGAGCTCTCAACACAAACAGTTGAATTAATTAACTCCCGCATTATGGCAAAGTAAATTATTAATGCTCGTTAGCAGCCCGTTTCGGCCAAATTGGCAGCTGCCAAATGAAAAGTCATTAAGCAGAAATAATGCTGCGTACAATCCGTTAGCTGCAATTTGTGGCAGCTGCGTCAGTGCAACAGCAGAGAGAGGGAGAGAGAGAGAGGGAGAGAGAGACTATGCAAATGGGACTTGAAAGTTTTCCCCAAACATAATGGTCAGTTTTTCCATTTGACTAGGAGGCAGCTGTGTATGTGGTGGCGGTTTAATTAAAGGCAACTTGCAACAGACAGCAGCGGCAGCTCAGCAGACGCCAAGGATTTATATGAAACAAACGGTTTGAGGATGTGTGGCACGCGCCACATGCGAAAACAACAGAGACAAGGCAAAAATGAGCGACATAAGGATAATGATGTGTTGCATGTATAATAATGACGTTGCAGTAAGGAAACTTTGTCTGCTGCAGTGCAATGACAGCAGCCAGCAAGGATAACACAAAACAGCTGTCAGCTGTTGTGAAGATCTTGTCTGCTGCATGCCTCTATTGTGACAAGGTGAGGGAGACAGAGGGAGATAGAGAGAGAGAGAGCTGTTAGGATCCTGTTGTGTTGGCATTATTTGATTAGGGGAGTTCCCTTACCGCATCTGTCGAGTTTTATATCCTGTGTGTGCGTGTGTATGTGTCTTGCTTATTTCCGTTGCAAGTAGGGGAACTTGCCATGTCTATATATATATCCACAGCTTATGTACTACATAGGCGTATCTTTCAGATACACAAACTGATAAGTTGTGTAAATAGCAAACTTTGCGGCTACATTGGCGCCACACAGATACAAACACACACATGTGTGTGTACGTGTGTGTGTGTGGTAAGTGTCAGCGTCTTAGCAGATACTTTCATGTACTTACTGTGCCTCCTCAGCAGCTGCCGCACGCACGTGGCAAGGCACATTGCGAAGGCAATGTAATTACAGCAACTTGCTACCTGAGTTTGCCGAACTTGTAAAGAAACTATAGGCGCCTAATTGGAACACATTTGTTCACGAAATTTTACACTTTTGGCAACACCCACGGCACACCACTCAAGCAGTGTGTAAGCAGTGCGCATTTTTTACTGCGTGGTGTTCTGGAAACAGTCTAGCAATTGAAGTGAAAAACACATAAAAGAGAATCAGTTAGATGCAGCTGACTTAATCATTATATGAAGGCTGAGGTCGTACACTAAGACCTTACAGATATTCCGAAAAACCTATGTTTGTTATTGATTACCGTATCTCTAGAGCACCGCCGATGTGACAGGAATGTTCATAATAACACACATCCATACTGGAGTGCCAAAAATAAATATATCTTTTAAATGGAAACAGAAATAATGCCATGATATAGAATTGCAATTAGGAGATTCGCATAAGTGCATCCAAAAATGAGGTAAGCAAACGTTTTAGATAATAACTTAAGAGTTACTTTCGAAGTTACTGAATAAAAAAGTCAAGCGTACTTTATTTAAGATAAACCTGTTTCGCACTTTATTTTGTAGGGATGTGGGCCTCGGTAGCGTAGTGGGAGAGTACTCGCCTCTAAACCGTAAGGCCAATGGTTCTTTGAAATGGTTTCTTTTCTTTACTCACTCTGCATTGAAATGGGCTTGAAAGTCAGTTCCAGTTCTTATCACAAAATCATTAAACTCTATAATTTACTCTATAATTAAGGCATGAGTCCATCTAGATTTTGCACACCTTACTGTGCCCAGAGCTGTACTGATTGCTTCAGACAATCAATGAATCTCCACTTAACAATAGGATGATAATTGCAAATTCGGTCATTGATCCCATATTGTCTTTTGTTTTATAATTTATGCCTACCGTATTGCAAATAATTTGAAACAAAAAAAAGTACACCAAACGAAGCCGTTCGAACCAAGTTTTTTTTTTTCTAAAAAAAAAACAATATCCCCTTGAAATGTCAGATATTCTTGTAGCTGTACCGTAAGAATCGATACTCTTTTCACCAAATATCGAGCATCACTATCAAAATTGCAAATTGTAACCTCGATTATCTTCAAACAACTATTGATAGAAATCTTATCCTTATCTTGACGAAATGCTACTATTGTTATTCTTAAAGCCGATAATGTAAGAAACGTTGACGACCCATAAATGTACCTAAAGTTTGATTAAAACTTAAAATTTGGAAACTTTTAGGCGTCGTTCTTATTCTCTATATTGTAACAGATCGAATAAAAGATCAAATGTATTATTAATCTCAGCTTGATGTTTGAACTTCTTATTAATCTCAGCTTGATGTTCGAACTTTATAAAAGCTTACACCATCTTATATAATAAAAGTTGCAAACAGAAAGTAACAAATATTTAAACATTTATGAAAATCAGCATTGACCGTATATCCCGACCTTCCACTGGCGCCTTCAATTTATATCTGTTTTTCTTATTATAAGCAGATCTTGAGCTCTTTCGAGATAAATTTTTCACGACTATGGGATTCTTACCGAAAAGGATGTTTTTTTACACAATTTGCAAGCCATTTAAGCAGTAAAATAATATACTTTTATAAACAAGCCAATAAAGATCCTATTTTTCTCGTAAGTTCATTTTTTTGTGCCAGAAAATCGTGAATCATAAATACTTATTATATAATACTCCGCTTTAATTTAGCTAATATTCTATCTTAGAATATTAAAAGGGATTTTAAAAATCATTCCCTGACAATATTGAGCTTTTAAACTAAACTTTGAAGATTCAGTTGGATTGTACATGCAACAAAATTATTGGCCTGCGAGTTCAGCATTCGAAAAATATTCTGGCCTGTTCCGCCAAGTTTTCCATAATGATACCAGAAATCGATTATACCGCTAGAAATATTACTAGAATATTCAATCATACCAAGATCGAAAATCGAAATTTTCGAAAAGTCCAATTCAAAAGCGTAATACTTCACTTAACTCGCTTAACTATATCTCACTACATAATTTATACTCTATCAAGAAGCTTAAGTGTACTTACTTTTTGAGATAGTTGAGCCTGTCCTCGTGCACACGTATATAGCCTTCCAGGTTGCTTATTAATACGGATTCAGTCTCGAGTAGCTCCTCCATCTCCGCCAAGGCTGTATACACCTCACCTTGGCATAGAGACAATGCGCACAGCGCACAAAGTAAAACCAGCGCAGCTGTAGCTGACATTTTGGCAGGACGCAAAGAACTTGGCTCAAACTGCAATGAAATGAGAGACAAGCACACAAAATTAGAGCAATTTAATTGGATTTTCTGTTTGTTACTTGGCCAAGAGCTGCGGGCTCTACGCTCCGCTTTGAAGCGTTGCGCTCACTTGGCGAATTAATTTAAAGTTATTTGCTGCCCATTGACAGCTGAATACACCTCAGTTCTTAACATTAATTATTTGGGGTTTGGGGTTTTGGGGGCTTGTGTTACGTTTGCATCGATTTTAAATTACGGCGATGCAACCATGTGAGCAACAATTCAATCAGTGGCAAAACTCAGTGAACTCGAAAACTGCTCGAATATTGATTAATATCGAAATGGAAGTGCTCGGTCGTTGGATGTGACACATATCTTCTTAAAGTTCTTAAATACGTTTGGGGTTTGTGCAGCGCCAGGCAGCCTGATTGCCCGCAATTTATTTTAATGAGCCCGACTTAAATCGATTCACATATATTGTTTTAGCTTATAGCCATTGTTTGCCTCTATTGTTGTCAGCTACAATATATAATTCTAATCAGATGTAGTACAAAGTGTATAAATTATAATTGCTTTTAATTAGTAACTTGTTACCGAACGAAGCACAGAGAAATTAAATTTTTTTAAAATAAAAAATAACAAATTAAAAAGCAGCGCAGATAAAAATAAATTTTAATTCAATTTGAAAGCGAATGCGCGACGTAAAACACGCTGTACCGCAAGGACATGAGATATTTCAGATAATTAATAAAAATTAATTAATTTGACTGTTCGGCATGCCACAAAGTCACACCAGACCAACGGTACGCTAATTATGCATATTAATCAATATGAGGCCCAAGACCCGCTGCGAACTGGATTAAAAATGGGCCAGCTACGACCTTAAGCTCTTTCCTGATAACCGGCTGTCAGCGGTTGGGCAGAGGCTTAGAGTGCAGCAGGGCGTTGGCGAATTTTTGTAAACGTTTTTTTTTTTTTTTTAATTAAAGAGAATTTGTGCTGAAATGTTTGTAAAGTAATGAAAATCCCAAACAAATTAGAAAAGTCAAGTTAAAAAATGTTAATCTGAGGGTTTTCATAGCCCCAAACCTTTTTTAGGAAAGGCAAACATCATTGTTGTTGTCAGCAGCAGCGTGTGTTTTTCGCTCTTAATTACTTAAAACAAAAAAATACTTTGAAATGATGCAGCAAGAATCCAAATCGCAAAAAGCCAAAAATTTTATCAATCCTACTGTATTCATTTTGATACTTAAAAATTCTATAACCAACTTAAAGATACTTAAGTACAAAAAATATGGAATCAAAGTATCTTTGAGTTACAAAATAAATGTAATTGCAAAAAAATTGTTAAAATTTACGCTCTATGAGGTGTTCATCCTACCCGTGCTCTGACATAGCGCAGAAGCATGAATTATATCGCGGACTGCAGCTGCACTTGAAGAGCTTAAGAGAAAAATTGTTTTTCCGAATCTTCGATCCCTTTCGGCTTGGGATTGACTATTCCATTCTAATAAATCTTGAGCTGTATGATCTGTACGACATAGATGTCCTCCAACATATTACGGCAAGATGTTTGCATGGGCTCGTTCGTATAGATGATCTTATTGTCAACAACTTTAACATCTTTATACAAAGAATTGCAGAACTTAGTTAATTTGGTTTCATCCTTATAAGCTCTTTAAACAATTTGTGGATGAAACGAAATTTGATAAACTTTTCCAGATTTTGAATGTCTTTGAATTATATTACGATTTTTGCATACCTGCTCTGTCATCTCCAACAATGGCGGTATGGATGATGACGTCACAAACCGACTTGCCAAAGTCCGATCAGCATTTGGGAGAGTCTACCGTATCAGGAGCAACAAAACAAATAAGCAGACGAACAAAGCTCTGGATCTATAATGCGTGTGTAAAATCCATACTGCTTTATGGTAGTGAGACATGGCTTAGCACCAAAAAGATGACACAGAGACTGCAAGTCCTCAGTAACAAATGCTTGAGGAGTATATGCGGGATATGCAGGCCAAACAGAATATTCAATGCAGAGCTGCCTCGTGTCACAGGTGAGCCTCCTGTACACCGCCAAATAAGCAAGAAGAAATGGACAGATGGATCCAAGCAGTATTGTCAGAATGGTACTGGACTGGAATCCGCAAGGCAGCTGGCGGATTGGAAGACCCAAAGCAACCTGGAGAAGATCCATCCTACAAGTATCGGCCTAGTCAAACACTACAAGGGACAGAGCTAAGCATACGGGTTCGTTGGAAGGCACTAGTAGAGGCCATAAGTTACCAAGTGGAATAATAAGGTGAAAAAAAAGATCATACATTTCCTTTCGATTCTGCTCTTTACCTCTCATTATTTTGTGCAACACTCTTAATTACTTAACTACCTTTATATAGCATTGCTGCTGCATATGCAGCATTTCTGTCAGACGATCCTAATGTCAGCAGAAGAATTGTAAACTGCAGAAATTTGTTAATTTGATTAATTATGCTTATGAAGAATTTGAGCATAAAATTTTTTTAGATTTTCGATGTCTTCTTTTATTTGTAATTTGAAATATTTGCTAATCTGCTGCCTATAAGGTCATTATATAAAATTCTTCTCGATTCATAATATTTTGTGCCTCTAAAGTAATAGATTCTGGTTTTTTTGACAAAATAAGTCGCATACAAGAACTTTAAGTTTCTACGCTTTAAAATGCGTTATCTTAATCGGCTTCTCATATCTTATCCCCATCTACGCCATTGCATCGAGTTATCGTCTTAAGTTATTTGTATCTTAAACTTATTTGTCACAAGCCAATCAACTTTCACTCTAACCGAGTTGAAGACGCATTTTGGACATTGAAATGACTGACAAACCAAACCGACAGCTCGTCCAAATAAATAAACAATTATGTAGCAATAATTAATGACTTAATGGGATATAGTTAGTGTATGGCACAAACTTGTTCAACCATATGCCATTGTTCTAGGCAAAATTTACGACGATTTCGGAATTTATTTCATCTCATAACATATGTTAACTGGGCAGTGAACAACGTTTGTCAACAGTCAGCAGTCAGCAGTTAGTTGTATGAAGCAAATAGCCACCAAGTTTAATGGCTTAAACCAGTTCCGAAAATTTGTGGCTCATTAAAAAAGGAGCAGATAGTGACTGTCATAACTGTGTTTGGCCAGTGTGTCCATAGTTAGAAGAAAAAGATAAAAACAGTCTTTAGTATTTGAAGCCGTTGAAAAGATTAAGTTGAAGATTTTGTATTGTATTTGGGGCAACTTTGTGGACTTTCTTAAGAAGTAAACAAGAAATCGATTTGGTTAACAAGTTCAACAAACTTGAGTTAGATGAACTTGCATAACTAAATAAGGTTAGTTCTTTGTTTTGTGTTAACTAATCTATAAGCAACATTGGTCAAAACTGCCGACTCATTTGCATAAAGTACAGTGGCAACTCGCTGTGGCGATCTAAGTTGTTTACGAGTGCAACACAGAAAGTGATTTATTGTTTAAACTGTAAGCATCTCAAAATCTAAATTGAAATTTAAATTAGGCATTGCAATTTTAAAAACCGAATTGAAAAAGACGTTTTACTGTAGGTGAAGAAGTTTGTGAAGCTCTAGTTATCAAAACCACATTCAAAATTAAGCACTGTCAGCACTCACTATTAGCAATAAAATTACTATATTTGCTCCCACAACCTTACGATTTCCTATCTTATAAACGGCCTACCAAATTAATCTCTTTCTTTAACTCAACTCATCGAACTGTGAATCCCCAGTGTGATCCACACTGATCTTTTGGCTGCTTTCAGTTAAAAATGTTTCAGCTTTTATGCTACTGCCTTTTTTGTTATTTTATATCGTACAACCAGGAACCTGGATCCAGCCCCAGATGTCAAATGGTGCAAACTATATAAAAAAATATCTATCATATATAAGTTAAAAATGTAACTAGCTCAAGGTGTGCCTCGAATTTTATTAAATTCGATTAAATGTTCCCTTATGTAAGATATATCTTTTGTTTTTAAACTAATCAAAATGAGATCTATTTCTGTAAGAGATAGCCAGAAAGTTACTTCGATTTATATATTATTTTTTATTTAGAGGTATTTCCAGTTGATATTATAGTTAATCAAAATTAAATATAAGAAATATGAAATTACAACGAGGAATATTTAATATAAAGCTGAACTCCTAAATATAAATTCTAATATATAAATTTTTTATAGATATGCAGTCTCACATCTGGGGCTGGCGAGGAATTTGAGTATAAAATTTAAAGAAAGAAAACGAGAAGTAACATAAAACTTCAAAAGTTTTCTAACAATGATGCCAAAAGATAAGTTGATGCCAAGTTGGGTTTTCACAGTTCCTGATCGCGCAAAGATGCTCATTTGGCGAAACAAGATGAGTTAAGATACAAAAGAGATGACTGACAGTTCATAGGATACGAAATCTTAAAGTTTAATAAAGATATCAAAAAAGACGCGTTAAGCATAGTGCAAAGCATAATTGGATCTACAAAATGGTAGTACTTGAGGTCGAAAATTACGAATTACTTTGGATGGAATGAAAAAAGAAACATTATTAAGCAGCGCATTAGAGTCAACGCCTTGACTCTCGGAAATTTTTGCAAATTCGAAAAGTGCAAGTTCGATACTATTTTTACAAATTCCATGAATTCCGCAAATTCCAATTTCAGTTACATTTATTTATGAAAATTCTGCTCACTGAGTTTTTACTGCAAATATGCAAATTTATCTGACAGATACGCGTGGCTGCTGCTCGCCCTCCTACTGCTGCTGCTGCTCCTCCAGCTGCTGTTAATCCAGCTGTATCTGTTTCTGTTGCATTGTCTGACCCAAAACAAACATCGCATTGTTTGAGCCCCCAAACATTTAACGGTAAACATATTACATACTTGAACTCAGACTTATTCAAATGCAAATATTTCTGCTCTTTTTTTGTGATTATTTTTATGGCAAAGACCATATAGTATCCATAGCACATGGTGGTTCCATTGCCAACAATGGTGCAGCTTATGCCACACCGCTCTCTTTGCTGCCGGTTGACGATGAGTAACGATTGCTGTTTGTTCAAGTTTTGTATATTTTTTCCGTATTACTTTTAATGAGTTCACTGAACTGCTTCGTTGATCATTTCATCTTGCAGTGCTTTGCTTTAAGCCCCTCCCCCCACATCAATTTGTTTATTGTTGTTGCTTTTTTATGCTTTACCTTTGTTATTATTGTTGTTTTTATTGTTGTTATCAAACTGATGAAAATTTTTAGCAAAATGAAATTGGAACCCAAAGAAGAGTAAAATATATATATATGAATGAATCTGAAGCAATGCTTGAATTTCTGCTTGAAATGGCAAGCATTCTTTGAATTTTCAATTTCTGCATTTTCATTTTCAAGCATTTTATGGAGCTGCAGTTGAAAAGCTGCACAAAGAACATTGGAATATATCAGTGTACTTTGGCATAAGTATTATTGCATTAAATATTTTCAGAAACTTTTGAAAAATTCATTAAATTTCGCGGCATACTTTGTTGCAGCTAGCAGATAACCATTCACCAAACCTCCAAACAAAAGACTCATTGTAATTTTTTAATTTTATTTTATTGCTGACCTTGGCAATGACCTTGATTGTTCCAGTTTTGAGTTGTTCACTTTTTAAAGCAAAAAAAAAAAGCCAAAATAGCAGTTGAAAAATGAGAAGCAATGGTTTATTTTAATATTTGACTTTTGGATATCTTCCATCCGTAGAAAGATGTGAGGCCGGCAGAGGACACTCAGGCTAGCTTGCTCATTGTGTCATACCGAAAAGGGAATGCGAACCTCCTCGTCTCTAGCAGAAAGTTGTAAATATATACAACGAAAACCAAAGACAATCGACTTAAAAAATCAATAGTAAAAAAGTACAATTTTTCCTTTCTTAGATCCTGAGATTGAGCAGATATAATTACTTAGATTTCGTTTTTAAACGTTTTGGTGTGCTTCGTTTCAGTTGTTGATAGCATCATCTTGGTAACATTTTAATATTAAAAAAATTAACAAATAAATCCGAAACCATCTAAATTTGTAGAAAAAAAAAGATTTATATGCTAAAATCCATATTTAACAAGTACAGGCTGGCATTTCTAAGTTGCTTGGGTTGATCAGACATATTGTCTTTGTAACATTTTACCATTTAAGTTATTAAACTATTTTAAACAGTTTTAAAACAAATTAGAAAATTCTTTAAGTATTTTTGAATAAAAACACCTTGAGGCTGGAAAAAATAATCAATACAAAATAAAAAGTAAGCTTTATAAGGAAAGCTTAATATTATAGAATAATAAGACATATCCTAGGGCTGTGACATACATTTCGAACCTTAAAAGTAATCTAAAGTAAGACGCGGATGACTTTGAAATACTCTGTAGCACTTTATTGCTATGAAATCACTAGTTTTCGTTAGGTAATTTATACAGCTGACTTTTATGATTTCTTTTGAAATAATCAACTCTGTCAAAGATATTTTTTGACCCCTTTTTTTCTACTTCCTAAGACAACTTTTGGTTTTAGTTAACTTGTTTCGACACAATACTTGGAGAGACGCAAAAACTTTGAATTGCATGATTATATCTGGAAAAACGTTTATATGTAACAAACTATTTAAAAAACGCATTTTTCAACCAATGTGCGACTATATACCTACCAGTCAAACGATTTTGATATAATTCATTTCAAATCTGGAGAAACGAACAATATGTTACTAACAACTTAAAGTTCTTTTAGACGATTTCTACTTTGGGATCCACATTCAATCGATTTTGGTGTAATTCAAGAAAAACTAAGAAACTATTTATAAAGAACGCTTTTTTCTAACGACTTGCACCATAGGACCTAGAGTCAACCGATATCGTAAATCGAATTTTTTGAACGATTCGTCCAATATTATACGATTGCTCCAAATTAAAAAAGTCTCAAAGCTCCTTTTGTCGGCGCAAAAAAAAAAATAACCAAAAAAGTCATAATCGGATTCCTTATACATTATTTTCTTTGGGCTGTAGGGATTTACAAACAATCCAGAGGACTGCAGCTAAGAATTAAATTGATATTTTCAAGTGTACTGCAAATCGCCAAAGTCAAGCGATCTTGGTATAATACGAGAAATTGTTGGAAGCACGAAAATTGCATTTTTTTTAACAATTCATCCTGTTTTGAACGATTTCTCCAAATTTTAGAAATCCCAGAAATCGCTCTGTCGGCGGTTAAAAGAACAAAAAAAATATAGTCTAATTTGGCTTGGCATTGTCCAAAACACTGGGCTATGGAATATATAAAAAAAAATTTAAAACTGACGATCGTGCAAGATCTTTGGTAACCAAAAAAATTGGAACATCCCGATTCGTGCTATAAATGATTTCTGCAAATTTTGAAAATCTAAGAGTCTCTTTGTCGGCGGTTAAAAAACAAAAAATAAGCCAAAATCTGTTTCCCGAATTATACATTGTGTTGCAGAAAATATTAAAATACTTATAAATGAAAACGTCTTGGGAACCAACAAAAATGAGACCAACTTAATACACTCACTTCAATACTAAAATAAAAGCTAAAAGCAACTTTGGTAGAAACTGCTGTATAAAATATATAAAACTCTAAACAAAAATCCTTACCAAGCAGCAATAAATGTTAAAGGGTATCTGCCTTTCGTAAGCGTCTAACGAAAGCTAAATCAGTGATCTGCTTCACTGCAATTGTACGTGCTCAATTTTTGGGACTGCAAAATTTTTATTTTTAATTTTTTGTTACTGCTGTTTAATGTTTACTGCCTTCATACCAATGTGCACATAAAAATTTAATGCACAAATAAAAGTTAAATGCCAGCCCAAAACATGTCAACTTGGCAATATGTGATTCGCCGTTTTGCCAAATTAGCAACAATAAAATCGTCGAGCTGCGCATTTGGCTTAAATGTCAGCCGCTACTACCAAGTATAAAATATAATAATTGCCTTATGACAGATACAATGGACGGATTGTCAAAGCGTTAACTAGGAAGTGCATGTAGCTGCCGGCAGTTATGTATCTCATCTAGCAATTAAGCCTTTAAAGTACTTTCCAACACTATGTATTTTTAGATAGTAATGTCATAATCGAAATTGCAGTGTTTTCTTTTTGTTTTTTTTTTTTTTTGTTGTTGTGGCAAGTCTCTAACGAAGTGGCGGCGCCACTGCAGCGTATAGGTTTGCGTGTTGTACATAAGGTTTTATGCAACCTTTGGAAAAGCAGTCGAAACTGCCGTTTTTTTTTTTCAGACTTTTCCAGCCTTTGTGCCTTTTGCAATTAAGTTATGAAATGATTTGTTTCTTTATTTTTTTTTTGGCACAAAACGCTGACTAAGCTCATTAAGTCAATGAAGACACAACAGCTGAGTGAGAGACTGACCAAACAGCCCAGTGCTGGGCTAGACGGGACGAGGCTTCAGCTACCAAAGTAACTCGGGTAGCAGGTTACAACATACAAAGTGTTGACCAAGTCAGCAGAAAAAAGTAAACCAAAGAATTCTTGTGCTGAAAAGTGCACTGAACTGTGTCAAATGCAAGTAACAAAAAATGTCACACGCAAAAAAAAATGCTGACTTTAAGTTCGGCAGAGAACGTCGAAAAGTTTGCAACTTAAGTGGTTTTTCTTTAAACAATGTTTTTTCTTTCTCTTTTTTTGTAGGAAAATGATTGCAAAGTTGTAACTTGGCTGAAAAAATGCCGCCACATGAGTGCTCCAATATGAGTTGAAACAGAGCAAACAAAAAACTGCAATTGTGACGTCATAAGAGCGACTGAGAATCGCAAAGGTTGCTGCATGAATACGAAGGCTTAAGGATTATTTTCAACGTCAGACAAGCATATAGCAATTTAAATTGTATGGCAAGGACGTAATCTGTTCGAGCAGCACACGTTATTTTCTTTGGACTGTTGCAACTTACAAAGCATTGAAAGGTTTTCAGCATAGACTTTCATGAAATTTATATAAAATTTTCGAAAATTATTACGTACTGTTTATAAGCGTATTTTTTGTGTGGAATTAATTATTATTCAAAATTTCAGAGCTCCAGAAAAAGATTTACATAAATCTTATTGCTTAATTTTGTATATTTTTGAGTACGTAGAGAAAGACTTGTAATTATAGCATATATGGTCTTATAAAGGGTGATTTTTTTCAGTATGTTTTTGGCAACACTGTGTGAAACATCTGACTCACTTAACATTTCCTTTAATTGAATTTTATGAGGCAAGTGTCCATTTCTCATAAGCTCATTTCTGTTCAAATAAAAACAACTCAGAATCGAAAAACCTTGTATCTGCATACGGAGCCTTAGGGATTATTCTGATCTGAGCTGCTGAGTCAAGAAGATTGTGTCTCAGAATTAAATTGATTTTAAATTAAACTTTTGAAACTTATTACGATTTGCACAAAATCCCTGTTCAGATCTGAGCTTCTGAGTCAAGAAGATTGTGGCTCAGAACTAAATTGATTTTAATTTAAACATTTGGAACTTATCACGATTTGCACAAAATCCTTGCTGCTTTTCTTAAATTTTGAATTTTGAAATCAATTTAACTCTGAGCTACAATCCTCTTGACGCAGCAGCTCAGATCTGACGCCAAAAATAATCCCTAAGGCTCCGTAATTCAAAATTTAAGTACTCCCAAATTTTTTTTTGCATAAATCTAACCGTTTATGTGGTATATAACTCTTGATCTTTTTTCTGAGAACAATTGTAACTAACTAAAATTTAAGTACTGTGTTTTTTTTCATGAATTTTGTAGTTTATACTTGAATATTTTTGAGTACGTAGAAAAGTGCTTCTAATTACAAAATATATTCTAATATAAAGGGTGGTTTTTAAGCAGCTTATTTTTTGGCAACATTTAAATTCAAAAATCCTAACGCTTTTTCATATAAAACTTATGGTTTATATTGTATTTATCGCTTGTAATTTTTTTTGGGAATAATGTTATTCAAAATTTAAAAACGACCTTATGTTTATTCTTCATAAACCTTATCGCTTGTATCTTTATAAGTACGTCTAAAAGTGCTTCTTAATAAAAAAATATACGGATTTATAAATAATGATTTTTAGAAGCTATTCTTTGGTAATACTGTGTTCTCATTGAATCGGTAGCGTATTTACGTCTTAACCGGCAGGGCAGTGGTTCGATTCCACGCTGGAATTGCTAGTAAATCGACGGCAATTTAAAAAAAAAAAATTTATTAATTAAAGCAGAACGATTCTGCTGTATAGTCGCCTTGTTCTTTTCAATAAGATTTAAATAGAGATATGCTCCGCCTTTGGAGCGATAACCATAGTCAAGGGGAATAAATTTATAGTGTATGTTTTGGCAGCACTGCATTATTTTCTTATTGCATTTTAATATCAAAAATAAATTTCCGTAAGGCTTTTGTTGAAAACTCAGTCAAAAACCATAAATCCTTGAAAAAAATTTTCAATTGTGTCTTATGAGCTTGCGACATCATTGGAGAAAAGTTTTTCGTAGACGAGAAGGAGTAATACGTTATTGTTAATAACAAGGGCCATCTTGCTTGAAAACTCTTTTTTAACAAAATAAAGAAACTCGACTTGGCTAGGATGGTGGTACAAGAGTTCTATATTTCACGTTTGAGGCTGGTCCATAGGCCGCCTAGATATGTTTCGGCTCGAATTTATGAGTGAGATGCCGACCGATTTGTTGTAAGGATAATGCCAAAATTGGTCCAAGCGTACGAGCCATTTATTTTGCGCCGCTTGGCCAACATTTATTTTAAATCTGTAAGCACTAAATTATTACCTTTATCATGTTTGTTTGTTTTCTTTTTAAAGTTTTAATCTTACTAGAAATTATAATCATTGCAAAACATAATTAAAAACTTGTATAGTGCCTTGAAAAATTAGCTACTTCTGACACAATATTTTAATTAGTTTCATCGATATTCATCTTAATTTTTCAGCATATTTTTGCAACAATCTTACTGACATAATGAATCTATTGATGCATAATAATTAGCCTAAAATTTATGTTTTTTTCCGACTGATTGATTTGGAACTCGGTATAATAAATTTATCATTTATTAGAATAATTTTATGCAAAATCCGTTTTGCTTAAAATCTAGAAATACACGTTTGGGAGAAAACTTAATTAGGTGCACTAAATAATTTTGGATGTTTTTAAGTCAAATGCTTTTAGACGACGTTAGATACGTTCTTGACGTACAATATTATACTAAATACTATTAAGACTTTATAATTGACTGGATTTTGATAAGAATTTTTAATAACCGTAAAAGATATATACGTGCAATATCTGCATTTTCAATGAATATTTATTTTTAAAAATAAGTTATGCAAAAGCAAAGCTCTCTGTACTCTTAATTTTTGAAACTCATCCATAAATCGAGCAAACTATGCATATCTGATAATGTTATGCGACCTAAACAAGTTCCCAGCTAGCCGAACAATTTTTAGTTTTCAAGCAGAGATTAACAGCTGTCCAACTGGTTCCCGAGCGGATTAGCTCGTAACTTTTGATTTGGCAACTGCTCGCCCTTTCAACAAATTCTTACATTTTAATAAATCCGTAAAAGATGCACAAAGCTTGCCCTCAACAAAATCAACAAAGTTATTGAAATTGCAATTTAAAATTGAAATTACTTGTTTATCTCAAAGGACCAAAGTTCAAATAACTAACAACAACAACAAGAACAACAACAGCACAAATGCAAATGAAAGTAAACAGCTAAATGAAGAGATGAGAAACTCCTTTGTTTTCCACAGAGAAAAGACAAACTGCATATTGGATTTAACCCACACAGAGAGATAGAGAGACAGCGAACTGCAGCCAACCACACACACACACAGCTGCTGGCATATTATTACCAGGAACTGACACCTATTATGGCCAGCTTGATTCCATGGCAACAGCCAATTCAAATGAAAATGTCATTTAGTTTGTACGTAAAAGTAGAGAGAATATTTTCTAGGCTCACTTCCTGCGACTAATCCCAGAAGTTAGCTGTCACAGTTGGGGGGGGAAAAGTTTTTTGCAACATAAACAATTTCTGTGCTGCATAAGTTGCAGATTAAGTGTATATAAGTTGTATTAATCTTTGTGCAATTTAAATATTGCTTTGGTATTCCAAAAGAATAAATAACTAAAGCAGATTAAAGATTTATAGAGAAACGCATATATTTTGGATTTCAGATTTTTAATAAACAATATTATTTATTGAAAACTTGTTATATGGAACTATATACATATGGAACCGATATCAAAAACTAAAATGAATTTGCAAAAAAATATAAAAAATGTCAGATAGATGGAGTTCAATTTCAGATTGTAGAAACATCAATGGTTGTATGCCGCTATTTTACAAATAAAATAATCGTTACATTTTTTAAAGTTACTCTAAGAGTCGGTACTGTGGGCCTGGGTAACGTTAGTGTAGCATACTTGCCCCTAAATCGGAAGATCGGTGGTTTGATTTCGCCCTGCAGCACTGTCGCATTTGCCTAGCACTAACAAAGCTAGCAAGTTGACGCTACTTATATAAGTAAATCTCTATTAATTAAAGACACCACCACCACCACCACGGAAGATGTCTCCATACTCCACCTTTGGAGCGAATACTGTAATAAATTTGATATTAATTTGTAGAAATCTAGGTAGGGTAAGCTGGATATGCTGACTAACTCTGACAACAGAAGGATTCTTAGAAATATAAAGACTAAAAGAGTAAGAGCTTATTTAAAAATAAAGTAAATTAAAAGATAACGTATTACGAATTTTAATAAAAAAAAATTTTTTTGTGTTCAAGACGCTGATATTGCAAACTAGTCTAGATCCCTTTGGCCGCCTTAAACCGTACTAATTTTTTTTTTCCTTATTATTCCGCTTGGGAACTTAGGGTCTCTACAAGAGCCTTCCATCGAACCCTATTTTGCGCCGTATGTTTAGCTCTGTCCCATATTGTGTTCACCTGGGTCAGTTCTTGGAGGATGGATCTTCCCAAGGTCGCCTTGGGTCTGCCGTCCGAGGTCTGTCTGGCTCGAGATCTGTCTTAAACCTATAATGATCCGAGGATCACAAAGCTCAAAAAAGCCAAGATCTATCTTAAACCTCTGTTGATCTAGGAGTCACAATGTGCGGTTGGTTAGACATAACTTCACGCCGCGTTTGTTTAGAAAAGCACAACCATCACTATACTCTTAAAAGGGCCGTACCACATGGTCAGCACAGGGAAAATTCTAAGGGCTGCCTGACCAACCGTGGCACCAGATTGACCCGGGGTGTGATTTCGTGCTCTCTATATTTTGCCTGCAAACAGTTAAGTGGGGGTTCATCACCGTATGCTGTCGAAGAATCTTATGGTATGCATCAGCTAATAGTTCCCATGCCATTTGTAAGATTGTTCGATGCAGATTTTATTGTAGGTCAAACTCTTTCTGAGTCAGTGAAATCTAAGCACAACAAATTCCAAATTCGTCCTGTCATATCTTACGGTATGCTGGGGCAGCAGTGATGCTTTTCTGCTCCTCGACCCACACTTTGCCATCACATGGCGACAGCAAATACGATAATCGGACATTCTATTAATATGAACTTCTAATTATGCAGATTTAACAAAAGATAAGTAGAGGCAAGCAAGTTGGTCTTTCCACCAGTGAGCTCCAGCTCAAATAAATTACTCAGTCTGCTCTTAACTTGAACTAAGATGATTTTTAAGTTAGCTTGCTACAAAGTAAGCTTAGTTTTTTATAGTCAACAACTAACACGAGTTCTACATGGCCACACCTTCAACCATGCACCAAAGCATCCAGATACACAAAATTTGGATCACAAAATAAAATAAATAAATGTATTCCATTTGACTATGCTCATTGCTCCAAAGGCGGAGCATGGAGATATCTCTATAAATAGCTGTTCGAAGTGAACGGAGACCTACATTTTATAGCCGCATACGCATAGCGGTGTCTTTAATTTGTGGCGATTTTGCTAGGCAAATAGCGTCCCCTTATTCACTAGTGCTAGACAAAAGCAGCAGTGCTGCAGTGTGGAATCGAACCAGCGATCTTTGGATTTAGTGGCGAGTACGCTACCGAGGCCCACCAGGCCGAAATTTCCACAAAATTTGGATCGTGTCATTGCTAAAAAGATGTAAATCTGCCCCAAACACTTTTAAAATGAACTACATTCCAAATGTGTGAACTACATATAAATGTGAAGCTACATGCATCCGCCGATATCATAAAATTCAAATAATTATGGGTTATTACCTATTTTTATTGCATTCTTGGCATACATTCAAAAGTTGACCAAGTGAGTTGAACAGATGCAGGGTTTTCAACTGCATCCGACAGACGACAAAGCCCTGACTACCTCAGGGTACAGTTTTTTACAAAATGGTATTTGCACAAGTACTGCGGTCAACCAAGGTCAACCAGAACGAGTAACGCGCATTGATCACTTTTATTAGCCGCCGGGGTATTGAAGCGCTGCTCCCATAAATTAGAGCGAAAACCAGTAGCTGACATTTATGAGTTTAAAAAAAAAATATATATATATATATATACAAAATAATGGCTCGAATGTAAGACGCCGCAAATTGTGTCGAATTTGTGGGCAACACATTTCGCCTTTGGCCATTGGTGTTGACATTTGCAACCAAATGTGCCATGTGTACTCAAGGAAATCTAAAGTTGCTCACAAAAAAAACAAAACTTGAAAAATGAAAACTTAAATAAAAATCGTGTAAAAAATTGGGTGCGCAGCGGAAATTGGCTGCAATGTGGGCTTTGTGCAAAATGTCACGCTGCTTAAGACTTGGCCATAAATGTCAGTTACGACAACAACAATTTGACCAAACTTCTCTCTCTATAAGGTTAAACGTTCAAATTTTACGAAAATGCTGTTAAATCGCGTAATTAAAATGCCATTGAAAATATTTACGATTTCTTGTTTTGAAGTTAAAACTTCGTGGGCTGTCACTTGTCTGCTTAAAGCTTGTAATTTGATTTCTGCAAGTTTTTTTCTGCTTTTTCTTGCTTTAAAGTTTATTTAATTTGCTTGTTAGACGCGCCACGTTGCCTGAGGCTGTTTGTCTGCTTAACTGAGTTAACCATGGGTTGCCGCCATTTGGCACTTGGCCCGGTTCCACTTGCCGCCTTGCCACTTGGCAGCTTAGAGCTTACCCCGGCTACCCATTCGTATATATATGGCATCCGTGCTGCCTCAGCTGCTCAGTTCTCAGTTGAAGAGCCACAGCTGTGATTCATGCTGACAAACCAGATTAGCCTTGGGGTTACAGTAGAGATACTTTTAGTTAAAGTGTCATCAAAATTTCGCATAACAATTTGCAAACTTTCAAATTTCATGAATTTCATTTTGATTTACACAACTGAACTTGAGACGGCGTAAACCAATGTGGAATTTGGAGACGCACAGGTGGGCTATGCACTTGGAGAAATATTCAAATGGTAAGGATATTACCATGTTGGGTTGTTGAGCATAGAGTGGGTGAGCTGTTGGTTGGCCACATAGCGGAAGTGCATGCAGCTTACAATAATGGTACAAAACCCTGAGCCAAGAGCTTGAAGATAAACTTTTTTTCAGCGTTTATTTCCCTTATTTGCTCCCCATTACTATGGTCATCGCTTCAAAGTCGGAGCATGTTGATATCTATATTAATAGCTGTTCGAAGAGAACAAGGACCTACAGCTTAAAGCCGAATCCGAACGGCTATGTCTTTCAACTATAGAGATTTTCCTAGCTGAATAGCTTACATTTCTTTGCTACCTATGCCACTGCTAGTGGCACCAGTGCTGCAGGTTAGAATCAAATCACCGACCTTTTGGTTTAGAGGCGAGTACGCTACCGAGCCCCATCAACTTCATTATACTTCAGTACTTCATAATAATATTGTGCAAGTGCAAGAGCCTAAGCCCTAAGCTCCTCTTATCTCATCTTGTTTCAACGGGCCTCAACAATCGTGCCCCAAATAAAAAGTTGAACGCCGTTGCCTTATTCAACTTAGTTACAATGACTTGAGCATTTTGTACTTTCATTGATTATAACAGCTTGCTGGGTACTAACCATAATTAATAGTTGACTTTCCGCTCTTTCGAATACTAAATGTTGCTTCGGAAAAACTTTTTCCTCGCTTTCATCTAGCACAAATCGGTACAGATTAATCTCTACGTCAATTCAGTTGGAAGATTCTATAATCGAACTATCTGTAGCCGTTCTGACTGCGTTCCATAATGAGTAAAACTTTGAAGTTTGCAATAAGAATTTAAAAGAGTTAAAATAGATCAAAAAAGTTCTGTAGAAATATAAATTATCCGCAATACTTCTCACTTTTGAATTTTTTTGGCATCGCTGAAGCCAGTTGAAGCGAATTGGATTCAGGGCGCTAATTAACTAGTAATAATAACTAGTAATCTTCCAGATTAAGTGGCTCTTCCACTGCTAAAGATACATCCTAGTAGTTTTTGGTGAAACAAAATTGAAAAGCAAACGATTTTCGCACAACGACCTGTGTGCAGACTTTTTGGATATTATTTCCAAACCATTTGTCAAGTTTCAAGGCTTACAAGTTTTTGTAGCCAATTTTATCTGATTTTATCATATATTTTCGTTTTGCACAAACTTAAGATAGCCACAACGGTGGGTGCTAGGTGTGTTAAGTATACTAAGTTTTATCGAATCTGCGATTTATCAAGAACTACTATTGAAAATGCAGAATCAAAATGGGTATTCCAATTTTGTAAAATATGGTATTTTTTAAGATCTTTAAATCGTAATATGAGGTAATGAGATGCGGAAGCCCCGTTTATAGGCCCAAATCCGATGCTTGGTTACTTCAATAACAGACTCAACACTGACATCAAGAAATGGACATAAAAGCACTGGAACAATCTAAAGGGTCTCAGACACTCAAAAAAATTTGTGTGCCAAGGAAGCCCTATTCTTAAATAGGACAAAGCTTAGGTCACTTTGTGGAAAGTAGACAGACCATTTTCCCAGCAACAACTACTTACACAAAATGGGCCTTGTTAGAAACAGAACATGTAGATTTTTTGAGAAGGATGCCAAATCAATGGAGCATCTAATCACTAACTGCCCAACCCTGGCACGAAGAAGAGCAAAGCTGCTAGCCAAGTATATTCTCAGTGAGAAGGATCCAAGGTATATCTCGCAGACCGCACTGACTCAGTTGCTCAGAACATTAAAACTGAACTAGTAGAAAGGGGGACAATAGGCCCATGGGGGTTGCAATGCCGTAGGGCGTAGGCCCACCCTCGTTCATACATTACATGACCTAATATTGTATCTTAGCGAATTCCCTGTACCGATATTTTTCCCTTAAACGAATAAAATGTAACTATCGATAGTGTCATCGAAAGTTTAACAACTCTAACAAAAAACTTTATGAATGAACAAACTAGTCTTGTTTTTATTGCAAAAACTGAGCATCAATCGTTAATAGAGCAAGTCTGTTGAATTTATGGAACTATATAGCTCTCATTTGCATACGAATATTTGGCGTGACATTTTCCAAACTCATTTTGCCAAGCGAGCTCTGCTTTAGTTTATAAAAAGTCTTAGCAAGTAATTTCAACTTGTAAAAGTTTTGCCCTACAACAGAAGAAGCTTAATTTGAATAACAAAAAAGTCAAGATTTTTCTTCTAGTGCATCTCAACTAGAGATGAAGCTGTAATATTAATGCCTTGCAGCTAAGCAAGTTTACTAGTCACATATGACAAACCCAGCGAGACTCACCTTGAAATCATAAATAGCATAAGATCTCATGCACATCATGTAGTTAACGAAATCGTTAAGCATCGTTTGCCAAACCGGTTCAAATAGTTTATCCACCGATTAGTAAAGATGGCTCAACTACTACTGGCTGCCTGACGAGGCAGACAACAATTGCTAACTGCAGTTGAAGCATAATTATAGCAACAGCTACCAGGCCGGGTGGCACATGGCTAACATGGAAGTGGCCTGGGAAGTGTCGGGTGTTTGGAGGTTGTGCGAGAGCAGCGCGTGACTAGACTGAATGAATTGCCTTTTCAGCTGCAAAACACTTTCATGCGATTTGATCAAAAAGTGTTTATTTATTTTGGACTTTTGCACGACTTTCATTTTCAGTGTAGTAATTAAAAATGAGAGTAAAACACTTTTAGGCTCGTCGTTGGTAGTATTTTTTTTTTTTGACGTTTAATTTTGTGAACCGGTTTATCGGTTTACTTAGCTAATTAGACCAACAATACAGCAGACATACCGGCAACGGGTTCGATGCCAAGCCAAAAATTAAACAAAACATGCTGTCAGCGTCATTAGCTCGGGCACTGTCATTTAAATGTAGCGACAACGTGGCGTATGCGTATTGTAAATACGCAGCGAGATGAAGCAAGTTCAAGCAACTTTTAAGCCATATTAATTTAATTAATTTCATATATATTTAGACAATTTATGATTTAATTGAAACGCATAATACGACGCTGAGCTGGTCATTAAACGTTTGTTTTGTGTTTTGAATGTGTGCAAATAAATATTTCTAAGCAATAAGGCGATAATTATTATTGTATTGCCAATTAGACGAAATGTTTGCGCAGATGAAGTCCTTGGCAAATAAGTGCATTGTATGTGTATATTGGCTAGCTTTAATTGCTATATTTTTGATGAAGAAGTAAAGCTTTTGCGAGTTTTGTGCATGAGACTTATTTGCTGCAGATATACTATAATATACTAGAGTATATTGTAGCCTTCAGCAGCCTTGTAAAATTTGAAATATGCAACAATTAATATATTAGTCTATGCAATTGGTGGTGCTAACGGGAAATGTAAATAAAACACTTTTAAAAAGTTTGTATGAAATTCTTATTACAAAACGATGTTTGTGTGCTGCCATAGTGTATTCATCCTACTCATAATTTTGTGGGTCCCTCATTTCAGAGAAATATGGCTCACTCTAAAGTGCGAAAAGTAAAAGGCAGTCGACTGTATGGGTATTTCAAGAAGAGCCGAAGCTAACAATATTAGTTCGCGTAGAAAGCACTTTCCAAGCAAATGGTCGCCGGATTTTACGGAAAAACTGGACAATCGCAAACTTAACACTAGAACAACGCAGAACAGTCAATTCTGAGTGCCACACAACCATTTTCCTTGCCAGTTGTCTTCCAAGGAATCAGAAAAACCAACCGCCGAAGACAGATGCATCACTCTTCATCACGGCAATGCCAGCTCTCGTACATCGGCTTAAACAGCTGCATTTTTGGGAACTCAGCACAACGATTTTGATGAGTCAGTCGCCATAAAGTCCTGAATTGTCATCGTATGACTTCTTTTTATTTCCATGCGTAAAAATAAAGATAAAAGGCCAACGTTTTGCGACACCTGAATCAACCGCTTCTAGATGCATTCAGAATCAAGCTCAATCAGAGTGGCAAAAGTGTTTCGTCAATTGTTTCAAATGCATGCAAAAGTCTATAATGTTAATGGTGTATATTTTAAAAAACAATAAATCTAATGATTCATATCTATTTTTGTTCTCTTATCCCGAAATATAAAAGGCAACCCTTGTATTTTGTTGGTCAAATGTTATGTGAATTCAATATTTCAAATATTTTTTTTCTATCAATATATAATTACTTCATTACTTTTAATTGATTATCATCAATAGTTATTTTGACAGCTTCGCATAAATAATGATACATTAAGCAAAAAGTTAATCACTCTATTGTATTTTAAAAATTTAATGAGAGACGTACTAGCCAAAATTCGCCTCATTGAAACTAAATTTAAAAGTAGCTAACACTCAGTTACAATTCTA
Organism: Chymomyza procnemis; assembly: GCA_035046065.1. Lineage (NCBI taxonomy): Eukaryota > Metazoa > Arthropoda > Insecta > Diptera > Drosophilidae > Chymomyza > Chymomyza procnemis. Next base: position 7,484,038 of record JAWNOJ010000026.1, read on the forward strand.
CACGAAAAGAAGAAAAACCCTTTCTATATTTTAAGATGAATATAAATGTGATGAAGATGATAAAAAAAATCATCATCAACAACCAATAATTAATAAAAGTAGTAAAACGTTCTAAACATAGACTGACCCCAATGGAATATTGTAAAATTTAAACTTTTTGCTGATATATATTAATTTTTTACAATGCTTGAGTCCAAACAGTACAGGTTACAAATATCCTTTAGTCACAGAAAAATACCTGTTGAGTCCAGGCTAGCTAAACATTCATCAAGGATATCTGGGAAATGCTCTCTGCTCTAGTTTTTAAAGATGGCAGAGCGTGTGATGCACTAAAATATATTCACTATGAATATAAAGCTAATTTTGTTTTTCAATTGAAAAAAAAATTTTTTCGTAAATTTATTATATGATTTTTAAAATTTTGTTTTTTTATTTCTAATAAGCCTGCATTCACCAAAATTTGATTATGATATCCTGTAAGATTTTTGAGACTTATAAAAATATTTCTTGGTCTCAAAAAACTATAAACTCTAAATTAAAAGGGATTACATTTAAAATTAGCACAAAAGCAATATCTCAAAGAGAAGCAGACAACTGACGAAACTGCCGAAAAAGGCAAATCAAAACCTACAATTATATTCAAATAGGTTTTTGATATCGAACAAAAACCCATTTAATAAGAGCCTTTAAGAGCTTAATCTCTTTAAGAATTTAAAGACGTGCACATTATGAGTATTAAATATGATTAGATTTTTTTTGAAGTTTTTTTTTCGCAGGAAAATGACAATAAAAAAGCCTTGGGAAATGACAAACCAATATCATATTATTATATCTTGGTTATAAAGTTACATAATAGATTATATCTATTTTTTTTATAAAATATAGGATTGCATTGAATGCAACTGCGTTCAAATGTGCGCGCAACTGGTTTGCAATAGTTGGCAACGCCTTAACTGCAATAGAATTGTTGCCAACCCGCAGCCGTATCAACCCTTGAACACCAACTGGAATATATTTCCGAACTACTTGTCTTTCTATGAAAAGGCCTGCTATCCATACAATTTTAATAAACGCAATCGATAGATTTTCCCAATAAGAATATTCCTTCATAAACTCACTGCATTCAAATAAGCGCCCAATTAGATTGCATTGGTTGGCAACGCGTTTTTATCTGCCGCATTTCCAGTACAGTTTTTAGGGGTTGCTTCCAGTCGCATTCGCGTACAACGTCACATAAGAGATGAAAACAAGAACAAAACAAACGACAGAAACGGACTACGTGACTTGGACAGCTTGACGCTGTCCGACGTTCTATGCAGCTTCCACATTTTCGATTTGAGATACTTTGCTTATCGCCAAAAGGCCTCCAGTTCGGAACGTTTGACGGCAAACGATCGGCGACAACTACGAAATGTTTATGAATAATAGACCCCAACAACTACGTTGTCGACGGCATGCCATGAATTTAATTGAATCGGTGCACATGTGTGCTCAGCCAGCAATGCACAGCATCTCTATAATATGTGTACATAGATGGACTATTTATGGACTATTTGTGGTCTTATATTTCTTATATGACGTATACCAAGAACGCGCTGCCCTCGGCCTCTAGAAATTTCTGGCTAATCAAACTTGAAACAAGACTTTAGTTTTGACCCATATATTATTGAGTTGGAGCGCTTATCAGTGCAAGGCGGAAGCTGTAGACTGGACACCAAAACAGCTGTATGCCGCCATAGTACACGTCAGTATAAGATTTACTTACCTTTGCTAGCTGGAATTTGTTAAATCTTTGGGCAAGATTTTCGTTCTTTTGGTTTGTTACTTTCTGTTGCCAGGTAACGCGCCTCTCATACACTATCTCTTGTTTACAGCTTGCCTTTTCTATTCGTTTTGTTGTCTTTCATGCACTCAACACACACACACACACACACACACGGTGTTTCACACTCGTTCCTACGCCGACAGCATAAATGTTTAGTTAATCGAAGACACCCGCATTCCGGCAACGTCCACCCACGCACTTATAGCTGCATTCACGCGAAACAAAACTTAAATTCCGCTGAAAATATTCCAAATATTCAATGCAACACTTAAATTTTTAGTCTTGTACTCAATATTTAACTGCGTTGCAGTCCTGAATTTTTTCATATATCTTTTGCTTGTCCAACGTAGATACCGAGAGTTTCTGTACGGGATTGGGTTTTGTGTGTACTGCGTCCGCGCGCTGAGCACCACAGAATGGAACTGATGTTGTTGCCGCCTTTGCCTGCCGTAGATAAAGATACATTCAACAGCTAAACGCAAGAGAGAGAGCGTCGCAGTGGGCAGCAGTGAGAGCAACAGAGAGAGAGACAGAGAGTGTGAGAGAGAGAGCGCTCTACAAACTTTGCTACGTTTTGTTTTGAATTTTTATTCGTCTGGAATTGCTGAGAGTACGTACCGTGAGATACAAAAACGCATACAAGCAAGGCAAACTGAGAGAGCGTCAGCTGTGGATTGTATCCAAGCAGCTGTTTTTTGTGGAACGCATTGACGGCGCCTAATTTGAAAAATATCTAAACGCATCTAAAAGCATCCAATTAGATGCCTTTTTTAAACCTTTTAAGAATTTCTACTAATTTTCAATAGAGCACAGAGAAGAATAATAACCTAGATTTTTTAAGTAAATTGTTTGCTTGATTTTGTCATTTTAAGCTCACATTTAAATTAAATTTCTCTAGCTGCTCAAAATTAATTATCAGGAACACCAAGCAATTCCGAGATATCCAAATTTCAAACTGTCACTCTAAACTATAATATATATTTCTCATATTGTATGTTTTTGTTAAAACTTGTATCAAATCAAGCAGCATGCCACTTGGGATGTTGTATCTTACAGGCTAAGGCACTCAAAGTGTGCCAAAGTTCAGAGCCATTGCGTAGCTGACGCACCAGCAGGCTACGGGTAACCAGTCCCTGGCTAGAAGCCAAACCTTATGTATGTCCCCCATGTCGAGTCCTTCAATTCGGTACCACGGGTTGAATATGTTTCAAACATGCTTATTGAAGTCGGTCCCCCCGTGGTGGCAATTGGTTGACACTCAAATCGCGGGTAGTGTCAAGTTGGCGGAGTTACATTTCTCAACTGCATGCTTTTACCCATAAAACAGAAGAAGGAATAGATACACTTCCTTTCAAACCAAGGATGGAATGCGCACCCGACAGTATGTATACCAAAGAAATATCAACTACGGCTGATGGCTCTGAAGGGCGTTAGTAGGCGCATTCGACCAGACTCTCCGTGTTATATGTACACTCACTCAAATATACTCTGGAGCACATCCAGTTCGACTGTCTTTAAGTTAGTTAAATGATAGCTCAGACTATTCATTACAAGCGCACGAAAGTATTTTTCCACGAGCGAACGCAAAAAAAAAGAAGAAATCAGTTATGGGTTTCAAACGTAAACGTGTATTTGGCTTTTATTTAGCTGGCAAATCAAAACCGGCAACTGTTTTTGAACTTAATGACCTTTTGATGACACTGGTATCTTCGCAAAACGCCATTGAGCTGGTCATCAAAAGACTACAACGACACATGAGATGGTTAAAAAGTCAAAAATCGACATGAGCGAAATCCTTCGTTGCGGAATGAAATGGCAAAAGAACTGAAAATATCTGACCGAAGCATTCACAGCATATTGAAAAATAATCTCAAGGCCAAGACTTGCAACATACAAAAGGCGCATGATATCACAATTGCAAAAATATTTTTGCAATTCAGCAAGTTGTAAACTCTCAAAACGATAGGATTTACTTGACGTGCTGTGCACACGGAAATTTGAGTCATCGTTTGGCCCTCAGGAAACCGCAGACGCCGCAGATAATGATTTTGGGCTGTTGTGACCGCAGATATCTTCAATCGTTTTTATCGAGCGTGGCATGCAAAAGGATTAGTAAGGAAGCTTTAAAGCCATGGGTGGACAAACATTTTACTGACAGACCATGCACGTTTTAACATGCTCGACACCGTCTCATAAAACTCGAGCAAGCCACAAATAATGTTCCGAACTTCCAGACAATGACTATCGAATTCATTCTCAAGAACAAGGATAAAACTAAAAGATACACCAGTTACGAGGTGCCTGTGCCGGATCCCTAAACAATTAAGCGCTTTAAGTCTTTTAGCCTTTTAGACTTTTTGGAGTTTACTCAATCAAATTTAGCCAAATGGTATTTTTCTCGTTCACTGATATCAGAAATACCTTCGTCTACTTAAAAAGCACTCTGTACCTTCTATAATCTATATCTATTCTATATCAAGCTATAAGATCGCATCCTTAAGCTGACAGATGTTCTTTCAGATTCTATCGAAATTTTCTAGTCAAGTTTTATCTTAAGATTTCTCTCTAGAGCAACTCGCTTTTAGCTCCCTAAAAGCTAGAAACTCGTCAATTCTGTCTTTGCTCTGCTACCTAATTTTCAAATCGAATTTCCTTTTTCCTCTTTTCGTATGAAATTTTCGACTTGCTTTCTTCTCCATGTTTGCATTTATGAAGGACTCTCGGAATGCAAATTTTCCTCCACCAAACACTCCCGATATACAAGATCCCTTGTAGCTCCATGGCTCAGTCTCCCTTTAAGCATTAAGAAATTTGGCATTTGTTTTATTTGTAGTTGCAAAAATAAAGCTATTTCTGTTTTCACTTATGGTCAATAAATACAAGGATTTGTGTTGTGTACATAAACATGGCTGGAGCGTTAATCCTCCTTGACGGTAAAGGAATGACTCAGGCCCTCGTAGGGATACTTGCCGCCCAGTATGTACTTGTACTCGCCCGAGTGACGTATGCGATACTCGCCAGGTAACGTCTGTGGGCTAATATTCCAGTAGATATCCAACTCGCTGAAGCCCAAAATGGTATTGGTGCGATGCCAGACCATTCTGTAAACAGCATAAATTGGACTCTCTGCATAAAAAACCCAGACGCTCTACTTACCTAGTCTCCCAGCTAGCATCCGTATAAGTAACCTTCCAGCGATCCTCATTAATCTTACGTTCAATTGTAAAATATGTTTTCTCCGTAAACAGGTTGTTGCGTGGATTTCCAGAGATGTAGGTAACTTTGACAGTATCGTTAATGCCATACTCCTTGTTGGGATGCGTCTTGACATAACCAAAGTCAGTACCAATGGGATGTCCATCGAAAAGTACGCCTGTATTTAGAGATAACATAACATCATTCATATAGGGTGGACTTGGTCCCGCATCCACTGTCTCGTTGCGCATCATGGCCTTGGTCAGACGTTCGAAGACATCCATATAGATGCTGTGCGTGTGTGGTCCAAATATGGTGGAAGCAGCCTCATAACGTTGCGCCTGATATTCCTCCGGCGTGGTCGTGTAGCTCGAGTAAATATTGGTCAGACCTGCAATGATTACCTCGGTATCTATGCCACCCGCTGCAGAGGCAGCCGCACGTATTTGATTTCTTAGACGACGTCCAGCCATTGTCGTAAACTCGCATGGCACCGCTGCTATAATCACATCACCAATCTTTAAAATCTGATTGGATACAATCTTGGGCTGCCACTCATACGGGAAAGTGGCTCTGCCTGTAGCCAGCAGTATAGGTTTTGGTTCATGACACTTGATATCCTCCTGTGTGGGTGGTGCTATGAAATCACGCACAAAGTTCCACATTGGATTATCCGTGGTGGTACCCTGCTCAAAGTTAAAAGCGCCAGGTCCATCGGTAGTGCCCGCGGCAAAACTGTAACCCATGGCCGGTTGGCAACCTCTCACTGGATCCAGCTTGCGTGTTAGTGGATTATAAGTGCTGCCATTGTAGTTGGGCATATCCACGAACTGATGTATGAAGCGCACATCGCCGGTTACCTCACGCGCTGTCGACTCCTGACTCTGTTCATTGAGAAGATTTAATGCACCCTCGGCAATACGTTGACCTATGATCTGCGTGCTTTCATACATATCACGTCCTGGACCTGAAGCAAAACATTCGCCTTCACCAGGTGCGCAGTGTGATGAGAGTATATCACAATCATTGCCCGACAGCGAGCACTTGGGTCCCATGATATTGGGCGAAACATCGCCCAAATTGGAAGAACAAAAAGCGCCCACAAATTTACCCTTACCGGGCAGCTTATTGGGATTGTACTCCTTCTCGAGCAGCAAGGAGGCGTAGCCCATATTGTCGCTGGTAACCAGCTTGTTGGTATTGTTCATGGAAGTAGCATGCACTGCAAACCAATTAAAAGCGCCCAGCAGATTGTTCTCCTTGTCCACAAAGCGCAGCTGCGTTAGCGTCTTGTCCACATCGTGCTCGTACTGAGCGCGCTCCTGCTCTGGATTGCGCAAATACGAAGAAGGCGAACGATTAATATTGGCATTCAGCACTGTTGTCTTGGCTAAGAGTATTTTGCCATCGACCATGTTGTCCGTAGCGCGTTTGACACTCTGTAGGGCGAAAATGGTAAGCAAAAAGTAACCCCAAGGCAATTTTAGCTACCTACCAAATAGAGACCCTGCGCCATCACTTCAAAGGTCTGCGGCACAAAGCCCAAAATGGATATATCATAGAGCAGATGCATCAAGAAGCCACCTGGCGCTCCGTGCGTATGTGTGCCACTGATGGCTACATTGTCCGTATTATAAATATCACCATAGCGTGCCTGCAGTCGCTTCACTACTTCCCGCTTCAGACCATAACCCATCATGCCACAGTCGGCGCTGATGAATACCACGCGATTACCTTTGTCATCCTCCACCACAAAAGCGCGGGCAAAGACGCGAGTATGCAGACCACGTCCCACCTGCTTGATGTTGGCATAGCCCATCTATAGAGAATTGTGGTATTTTAATAAGATGAAAATCAGTAATGAAGATTTATGTGCTTACGAAATTTATTTCCACGGGTGGGCCAGTTATATCAGCACGTCCCACACCTACTTTATAGGCACTGCAGAGGCTGCAGAATCCGCAAATCGCAAGCAGCGCTAGAAATGTGTACTTTGCGTTGGCCATATTGGGTTTTTGGCACGTTAAGCGTTGGAAAATTATTTCTAAAGATGAAGTTGTTTTTGTCAACTAAAATGTAAGAAGATGAAAAGTAATTAGATTTGATTAGTTTGGGTCTTTTTTCTATGTCTGTCGAATAATCTGGTCACGATCAGACTGTTTCCCTTATATACAATATAAAACACGATTAAAAGTTCTAGATGATAATGAGGATGCCACGAAACGAAGGATTTTGAATTATATGCTGAGTTATGTCGAAAATTAGGTAATTGGTTTATATCATCCGTGGGTTTAAGTAATATCTATTTAAGAAGAAAGTAAAGGTGAAGACAAAGTTTCGGATTGAAGGGAAAATCTTATTCAGATAGTGCAAATCATTGCAAAAAGTGCTCAGTCTTATCCGCAGACTGTTGTTATTGGTATTGAAAAGATGAAAAAAAAAAATAGTAAGACAAAACAGACATCTTAAAATTAAGAACAAAAATATAAGCGAAATAGGTCATACAAAATGAAAGAATTAAAAATACGCCCTCTGCTGATAACTGTGACTAAAAAGAGAGCACCTCTGTCTGGGTTTTTTTTTATCTACAACAGTTGAAGCCCCCATTTCCAAAAAAAAAGATTATACCGTCAAAGACAAAGTTTTAGGAAAAGCCATTTTTATCAAGAATTTTATATGAATAAAAATTTCGATATTTTTCCACACACTCCTAATGACACACAACGATAACAAAATGAAAAATTAAGCTTCGTTAAAATAGAAAATCATTAAAGTTCCGCCTGCTCTATGTGTTGACGATGTCTTTCAGAGATTGAGAATAATTAAGTTGCAATAAGAAAGCTTGTAGAATTGGGGTAGGGACGTACAGCACTAGTATTCCATAAAACTAAAAGCATGATAACTAGATACATATACCACACTTTAGACCCTAGCCAGTTGACAATGATGAGATTGATATGGAATGATGATGGTATTGTTATTCACCAATAGTGAGTAAAACCCTATATTCCCAGAATAGGTAAAATCTTTGCTAATCTATAACATGCACAAACCTCAAACCCAAAAAATTTTGATGGCTATATAGTGCAACGAATTTGTTTCTCCGCTAGAAAATCCAACAGCTTTAACTAAACTTCATATAACTAGCAGTATAGGGATTGATTTTAACAAACAAGCTTTAAGTTTTTAGACAAATAATTCTAAGCAATGTTCTGCTGTAAGAGAAATTCTATTACAACAGATTTTTAAGTTCATCTTTTGGTTTTCGCACGCCAATTGGTATCCTCACCTTCGTTATTCTCAAATTATTTTAAACAATTGATAATTTTTCAATTTTAATGGAATCATTTAAATTCTTTCTTTGTTCTCTTGGTTATGCTAAGGATGATCATGCCTTCAAATATTATGCATCGTTTTAAATATGCAATATTTTAGTTTCATCTTAAACTTAAAAACTACCTTGTGTTTGCTAAAACCTACTCGGAAAGTAAAAAGTGAATAGCGATAATAAAATATTTTATGTTTTGTTTAGATCTCGATTTCAACGATGATAGTCAAAAAATATTATAGTGCACGTTTTTCCATTAGCAGCTAGATGGCGCTAGTAATTTATGCTATTTTTTGAAGTTATGAAAAAAACCTTGACATACTAATTATTTTTGAACTCGCTTTTAATGACTTTTTCAACGCCCGGAAAACAGAACTGAATTGCTGTTGAGCACAAAAACATGGCTTTTGTTCCATGCAATTAAAACCTAGATTGCGACTGCAATTAACACTAGATGGCGCCAACTGAAACTTCTGAAATGTTTTTAAAAACATTAATAGCTGCCTAGTAAACGTTTTTCAAGTATAATGATTTAATATCTAAGCACATATCAAGGTAATTGCAGGCTATCAACTTAATTAACACATTCACATGTAGTTTGACTTGTATCAACAAATTGCAAGCAAAGACTTGCCAAATATTTACAAATTATCCGTTACGATATTACCAAATCAATAAACATTTAAGCAAATGCAACACTTGGCCAGCGGCAAATCGGGTTGACTGCTATCGAGATGTTGTGACTTTAAAATACACTAACATATTTCTGAGCCATATCAGTCTCCACATAAATCTTCGTTTCTTTTATGTGAAGCGATCTAAGCAAACAGAACGAACTATGGTGAACATCTCTAATTGGTAGAGGTAAAGAAATACATTTTTAAACACATAAAAACAGCAGCTAGTTGTTTTATCTCTTTTCGGTACGACTTCTGCTTCTTAATACAATGATTAATTTAAAATTGAAACAATTTATGTGGACCTAGGCAAAAAAGCCTACCCAAATAAGTAACAACCAAATAATTCAATTTTGATTCGGTTTTTTTTTTTTGAATGAGAGCATTTCTAGCTATGTTTCTGGTTTAAAGGATGACTACCTTTATCCAACCTCTACCTTGAGTGGCTGAAACGAGCCCAACGATAATGTCGGTATTTGCTTTTGTCACGAAAATTTTTCCGTACAGTAAGGAGTTAATAATGAAGTAACTTTGGAAGCTATTTGCTAAAATAGAGGGTCAAAACTTATAGCAAGCGGATTGCTCTGAAAAAAATATCCTGACAGCCGTTACAAAGATACTTTCATTGGACCATTGACTGTTCATACAAAAAATGCAAGTTTTATTGATCCTATGCTGCGATTGGTAGCGTAACTTGGGTTATTTTGCTTCCCAACTTCTAACTTCATTTCATGAAAATCTCCAACAATGTCTTTAGTTGCGCTTTGATTATAAAATTTTCGCATTTTCGCAAAATTAAAAAAAAATCACAGCATAGTGTGATTGCTCCAAAGGCGGATCATGGATATAACTCTAGTAATAGCTGTCCGAAGAGAAGAGGGATCTGCAGTTTATAGCTGATTCCAAAAGGCGGTGTCTTGCTTAATACAGATTTACTTAGGCAAAAAGCGTCTATTTGCTAGCTATGCCAGTGCTAGGCAAACGTAAATTTTCCATTACATAAAAGTTTTCCCAAAAGTTAAAGATTTGGTGCATGTTCGTATTTGTTTTCCCAAAAAATGTGATCTTTTAGACTTACCATCAAATACTATGTTCATGACAATAAAAGATTTTAGTAATCTCGACTAAGTTATAAAAATTAAGGTATAATAAGGCAAACTCAATTGGAGGCAAAAACAAAGCTGGCAACGGATCAACGAACGGTGCAACTGGAAAAACTACAGGCTTTGCTGGATTTTCATAGAGAGAGCAACCATAAAGATACATTACCGCCGTTCGGATTAAGCTGTAAACTGTACATCCCTCTTCTCTTAGAACTGCTAACTGCTATGTTTTTTGAAGCGATGACAGCATAAACAAGGGAATATAGCTCCCCTCTCTCATCTATGCTTAAAACGTTCCCAAATCGTGAATCTTTCGGATTCATTTTTAGGATAACCATTCTCAATCAACTTCGCAACGTTCCCAAATCTTGAAATCTTCCGATTTATTATCAAGTTACACATTTTCTATACGTCAGCAACGCAATCAATTTCTCACACTCCAAATTGCAGTGTATACAAAATTCAACATTACTTTTGCCAAAACTCAACTCAACTCATGTCACCCATTGCAGTCTTGCCCAAAAGACCAACTAGGCCTATAACAGATTGGCCATCAATCAAATCCAAATGCTAATGCAAATTTCGCTGGTTGCAGTAATCACCATTGACGTTCAATGCACCTAATAAACAATAATTATAATAAAACGAATATATATAATCGTTTTCTGAATGCGTAAAGAAAAACAAAAAAATGATTCCACTCTTTATTGTAAGCCTCTTATCAGCGAAAAGTGCCGCCTCGATGTCGGCAAAGTCGGCAATGTTGTCCCCCAAAGCCGGGTTTTGTTGCTCGAACCGGTTTTTATCAGCTTGCGAAATTTTCTGAGGCTTGTGCTGTGGCAGCTCCAGACACGCTTGGAACAAAGAAAACGAATGAAAACAAAAGTATCTGCAGATTTTATAGGCTTTTTGTAGAGTTTTTACTATGCTGACTGCGTAGCGTCAAGAAGTTTAGCATTCATTAGGAAATCGAGTGTTGTTTGGTATGGGACTCAGGTCTGGGCTTGGAAAACAGTGAGTGCTTCATAGGGAGTTAAGACGCGCGCTGATCATGCGCTCTGCATAATTTACACAACGCTTGACATTGAAAAACCAAATTAAATAAATAAATATTTACATAAATGCTATAAATGACGAAGATATTGTATGTAGACAAACAGTGGCATGGCTTGAAGGGGATTTAGGAATTGGTGTAGGTAACCCAAATACAAAGTACTTTGTAGCTAAAGTTGTTTTCAAAAGTTTAACGAAGTACTACCAAAGATATTTTAAATGAATATCATTGCTTAAGGTGGAAGATTTGGGACTCAATAATATCAAGCATGTTCTACAAAGAAACTCAAATGGGTAGCTAAATTGAAATCTACAGAAATCCCAACTGTACATTTTGAGCCTTTAACTTTAAACAGGGCACCACGACGGATAATTCGATGGCGCCTTAAACTTGCTCAATGAACAAAGTCAATAGTCAACAGCGCGTGAGGTAACCGGCGATGTGCGCTACATACATCAGTTCGTGGATATGCCCAACTACAATGGCAGCACTTATAATCCACTAACACGCAAGCTGGATCCAGTGAGAGGTTGCCAACCGGCCATGGGTTACAGTTTTGCCGCGGGCACTACCGATGGACCTGGCGCTTTTAATTTTGAGCAGGGTACCACCACGGATAATCCAATGTGGAACTTTGTGCGTGATTTCATAGCACCACCCACACAGGAGGATATCAAGTGTCATGAACCAAAACCCATACTGCTGGCTACAGGCAGAGCCACTTTCCCGTATGAGTGGCAGCCCAAGATTGTATCCAATCAGATTTTAAAGATTGGTGATGTGATTATTGCGGCTGTGCCATGCGAGTTTACGACAATGGCTGGACGTCGTCTAAGAAATCAGATACGTGCGGCTGCCTCTGCAGCGGGTGGCACAGATACCGAGGTAATCATTGCAGGTCTGACCAATATTTACTCGAGCTACACGACCACGCCGGAGGAATATCAGGCGCAACGTTATGAGGCTGCTTCCACCATATTTGGACCACACACGCACAGCATCTATATGGATGTCTTCGAACGTCTGACCAAGGCCATGATGCGCAACGAGACAGTGGATGCGGGACCAAGTCCACCCTATATGAATGATGTTATGTTATCGCTAAATACAGGCGTACTTTTCGATGGACATCCCATTGGCACTGACTTTGGTTATGTCAAGACGCATCCCAACAAGGAGTATGGCATTAACGATACTGTCAAAGTTACCTACATCTCTGGCAATCCACGCAACAATCTGTTTACGGAGAAAACATATTTTACAATTGAACGTAAGATTAATGAGGATCGCTGGAAGGTTACTTATACGGATGCTAGCTGGGAGACTAGGTAAGTAGAGCGTCTGGGTTTTTTATGCAGAGAGTCCAATTTATGCTGTTTACAGAATGGTCTGGCATCGCACCAATCATGAAAATTTTGAACATTTTGTGATTTCAAAATCAAAAGTAATGGTATTACCAGTTATAGCTTTTTTGCATTCTGTAATCATTATAAAGCAAAAAACCAATTACAAGCAACTGCTTAAGACAAATATTGCTTTGGCAACAAAATCAAAATTTCTCATCATACATGAATATTTAAAGTCTCAACCTTTTCTTTCAGTCACAATTTACTTGTTAAAAATGTATCTTGAAGAAGATTTATCTGTGCCGATGTCACCCTGTGCTGTGCTGTGCTTTCAGTTGTCAAGCAGAAAACCAAGTCAAGTTAATTGTTAAAATGCAAAATTTTGCAACGGGGACAAAATCAAACTTTGTAGACACATATCGCAGCTCTCATATATCCTCTCATCATACAAAAACAAAAGTTCATAGCAATTAGATTTATAAAAATATACCTTGAAGAGTGCAAGAATTTTGCAGCCTTTATTCAGCTTTCGTGCGTACCACTGTGCATTGCAGAGCGCCGGGAGAAATTTTAGATACAGTTGAAGTGAAATGAAATCGAATTTGGGGCTTACGTTTTCGTTTGCGCTTCTTGTTTTTTATTTTTTGCAACTATAAAAATATTGAATAGGTTTTTTTGGACAACGAAATACAATTTTTATTTTGCTTGTAATATGAGAGCGCTATGATGGGTCTCAGCTGATAGCAACAAAAACCGAAATCCAAAAACCGAAATCCGTAAAATAACAACAAACTGACCTCAGTCATTGTTTAAATGATTTTTATCACATTTTCACTCATTTTCAAGTGGACAGACAATCTGTGCACATTTGTGATATATTTATTATATTTATTTATGTGTGTGTTTGTGTGAGTGTGTGTGGTGTGTGTTGCTGTGCCGCCCGCCATTGTATTAAACTTACACAAAAGATAACAAGGAACAACGACACCCAGCGCCGTAGTTACTGTAGCCGCAACGTAAAAGTATCTTATGGATGCGGCTTAATGCCGACTGCTCAGTTTGCTTTCAATTGAGCAAATTACAGAAGATTTTTGGTTTTTTTTTTATTATTTCTTTTTTAATATTTTTTAGTTGGCACTGATGAGCCTTTTGATACAACACGGTTTGGTTTTTATAGCAAATGCACGTACTACTTGTACATAGCTGCTGGCTGGCTTGTATCTTTTACTTGTTTATACAGGTTACGTTTTCGAGGTTACTCGCACGCGCACTTGTTTAGTTAAGTAAGTTATGTAATTGAGGCAGCTCCTTTGGCTAAAGTTGGTGAACTTCTTTCTGCTTTTGAACGTTTAGATTGAGGCTTGATAAGGCGACAAAGGCTGGAATACTTTTTATTTTTGTAAAATTTGTAGCGCAATCTGTTTTGTTTGCGGCTAAGCAGCAGCGCTTGAGTTTAAACTAATTTCAAATTGCTTTAATTGCAATTATTTCATAAAATTAACAAAAAACACAAAATTTAATTACTGCGGGCGCGCTTATCATACACACACGCCTAAGTGAACAATTGAGCGTAGCACTTTAACACGGCAGGTATTTTAGTTGTAGATACAATTTAATTGGCCAGCTAGATACAAGATACAGTCTGTCATGACATGTAAATGCTGTACGTATTATTGAGCTGGCGGCGCAGCGCAGCTTCGAAAACCCGTATGCGAATTTTGAAATTTTTACAATGTTGGCAAAGTTTTTTTTTTTGGTTTGTTTTTGTTTGTATCTTTTACGTTTTTGGCAATAAATAACAACAAACACGAGCGCAGTAAGTGTTAAAACTAGCAGCAAACCGATAGATACTTGCTGGCACTCACGAAGCACGCAACGCCAAAGACTGAATTTTATTTGTATCTTTTTTGGTTTTAGTTTTTTAATTTTTTTTTTTTTTTTTTGAAATGACGCCCGCTACGCGCCCAAGCTGGACGACGACTGCTATGCGCTGCGCTGCGTTGACTTTGACTGACCAAAAGATTGAAGCGCGCAATGAGCAGCGGCAGCCGCAGATACAAATACAAATAGTATCTGAGGCTGAGTAGCTCTGTTTGCGTGTGAGTGTGTGTGTGAGTGAGTGTGACGTTGTATGTGTGTAGCTGTTGTCGTTTGGTTTTGTTTTGGTTTTGGGTTTTTTTTTTTGAATGGTTTGGTTTTTGCGTGATTTTTTGTTTTTGTTTGTATTGCGCTCAGTTAGTCATTCGTCAATGTTTCATGCAGGCCTTTGCTCAATGGGTTGCAGTGTAGCTGTAGCTGTGTGCATATGCGAAGCCGCATGCAGTGCTTTGTTTTTGTTTTGTATCTACAAGTTCTCAATCGGTCGGTAGTGAGTTCGCTTTGTCAACTTTTGCCTGCTGCAAATTGCCTTTGTGACTTTTATCTTTTGGGATACAACAAAATAAACGAACAGTGACTATTGACAATCCTAAGAACTACAATGAGATTTTTTTTCAGGAATTAATTATGTTTTCTGAGAGCCAACGATGCTCAGCACTGAATCGGACGTATATGCTTAAAAGTAACAGAGCATAAGTTCGGATAAGGATGGTTATAGGTGTACAATAGGGACTCCTTTAAAAAAGTCATTCTTCTATTGTTTTTCATAAACTGAAAAGTATAAAATTAGGAGAAATTTGTAGAGACACTTGAAAAGTGATCATTGCCTAATTAAAGTTGGCTTTTTATGGAGTCAGTACTTAACTAGGCATGCAAAAAATTTTTATGAAACTATAAATATAGTCTTGGGTAGGACTTGGTTGCATTGTGGTAGTCGCTCCTAACTCCCCTCTTCGATTCCACCCTGTAGCATTGCGGCGTCTCTTGACTATGTTGTCATCGCTCCAAAGCCTGGGATATCTCTATATCTGTTCAAAGAACACCGAGATTTTTGTAGCTATGCTAGTGCTAGACAACTGCTGTACGATAATACGCCACAGACTGTCTTTTTTACAGGCGAGTACGCTATCATTACGCGTGCAACAGCCCAGTCATACAATAAGTGTCATTGAGGGGTTTTAGGGTCATAAAATCGATTTGTATTTGGGAGCACAAATGATTTCATTCCTTTTTGTGTTTAAAAACAAATTGTTATTTTTTAAAAAGTAAAAGTATTATTCATCGGAAGCGGCTACTTTGCCTCGAATACCATCTTGAAAGAATGAGTGCTGCCCATTTTTCAATTTCTTTAAAAACCCCAAAACGCCAACCCACCAAACACATTTACATCCTTTGAAAAGGCTAGTATTTTGCAAGAATAAAGATCAGAGGAATACAATGGATGCAAATGGGCCTAAGCGTTATGCTGTTGTGAAATCAGCTTATGCAGCCTTTTGGCAGTTTCTGGCCATTAAAAACGGAATACACGAAAGCCCATAAATAGTTTCAGCTGGTTTTAACAATCTACTGATTCCATCATATTACTCATATACATGTATGTCTTACATTGGCGTCGATGTATCTTTATTCATAGAACCAATTCATTTCTAAGTACAAAAATTTCGCCTTCTATCATTTATGAGAACAGGTTGTCCATACGTAACAAATAGCAATAATATTCTGACAGCGAGTGTATTTGTGGTCAAACAAACATGTCGAAAACTCATTATTTTTCTAGAACAAATTTAGGTAACGCCAATTCATACATTTTTAAGAATGCTGCATTATCAATCCTTCAGTGAAATTGAAATTTTAAGACTTGTGCTGAAAATCCATAATAAATTTTGACAAAACTAATTCCAACCAAATACGCCCAATATTTATTACAATGTGAACAAATTGTGGATTATATGAAGAATTTCCATAATATTTTTATTGACCGCGATAAGATTAAAATATTTGCTAACTTTTTAGAATTTTGTTATGAAACGAACTTGGAGCCATTGCACCCTGACTTTCTTTGAGCGTATAGAAATTTCACTGTTAAATGAAAACATTGCAATCTAATACGTATTGGTTAATTGGTAATAGATATTTATTTCTAAAAAGTAAAACAATATTCGGAAATGTGCATAAGTCAACGAGGCCGAAAGTTCATTTTTTGAATTCATCTAAAATGGTTTACAAAGTATCAGTCAAAAGCCAGAATCATTATATGGAGCAACTTGAGAAAGAACTCATGTTGAATTTTTCAAAGTATAGAGTGGATATTTCTCTCTAAAGACTGTTAGCGACAAGGGAACCGTTTCGGAGTTCATGGAAGGACTTGGGCTCGGCCGGCTCAACGGCATTGGAAACGGTTGAGTTTGCGCTGCCAAGGCTTCGACTTGGCCTTTATAAATGTTAAATTATATTTGAAATAAACAATAAAACGCAAACATTTAAGATATGACCAAGCACTGTAAGTCTTTGAAAACTTTTTATCCTATATACCAAACCTCATGTATCAGTGGTGTACATCTTCTGCATAACTCGTAAGTATTCGGTTTATTTCATCTTAGACGTCCCATATTCATATTAAGGAAAAAAACGAAGTTCGTAATGCTGCGAATTATTTGAGGATAAGCTGAGCTTTAATACAAAACATAGCACTAAATATGGAGCTGATTGTATCACTGGCGCCACTTGTAAAAATCTTATTTCTTTGACATTTTTTTTATGTACAATATGTAAGTTACTTTCATATATATAATATATATTATTTACTTTGAAGGATGCCATAGATTTATTCAAATAGCATAACTAAACAGAGAGTAAGCAAAACCACTCAATTTGGCAGAAACCACTCCATCAACCTTGGCATGATAGAGGGAGTAACTGATCCATCAGCCCCTTCTCATGCAGTGTCGCTTCGAAGACAGCTAACAACTCATATATCGAGTTGTGCGGGCAAAGCTTGAAGTGGCGGCAGAAATCGCCTTAAATTAAGTTGAAACGATTCTTGTATTTATAATATATAATAGTATAGAATATTTAGAATATAATTTTTTTTATTATCTTAAGAAATTATTAAAAAAATGTATGGTTCTTCCATGGCTTTTGTATTATTTTTGTGTTTACTGAAGCATAATATGGCTTGTGACAAGACCAAGACCAAAAAGTGCCTGCAAACTAATGCCTTTGACCAACGCGCACATGACAAAAGACGCTGTTTGGGATCAACTTCATTTTGAAAGCATTCTAAATTACTATTTATATAAATCGCTTATTCTTATTTTAGTTTAAAACTTCATAATTTACAAGAATTTCTTCAAATCCTTAATTTTTTGCGTTTTAAAAATAATAACATGCTGCACTTTTGAACTCACAAATATTTGTACATTTTCTGATAGACAATATATTTCACTTCATCAAATATTAAAAGTACAAATGTACACTTTCCTCCTAACAATGATTATAAATTCTTTTAGATAATCGCATTATCTTAAAAGTTCACTACGATTATATTAGTACGAAATAAGCACTTGAATGACTTAACAATTGATTGCCGTATTAAAACTTACCACTCGGTAAGCAATGGAAATCCTTCAACTTGAGTCCACACAGCACAACTGAATGGATTTTGCAAAAAGCATTAAACGTTTGACCACACGGAGCTATCTTTGAATCTAATAACTGATAACTACCACGATTTGCAGCAAATACAATTGTTTTTAAGCGATTAGCTTGGGTTTATCTCGGGCGATAAGCAAACAATGCTATGGTAGGGGAAACACGAGTACTTGAATTTAAACAGCTTATAAAAAGCGAAGCACGACATGAAATTGCCAGTTTTCTAACAAAAACGTACAAAATTCAAATAAACGATACATTTCATTGTTGCCGCTCAATTGTTATCGAAAATTTGTGCTTGCAGCAAGTTGGCAGCGCCGCTTGAGGCAGCACAGCTGTTGAGCCCAACAGCAAACAGCTGTGCGCAGTTTTCAAGAGGACGCTATCTGCGTAATTATGAGTAATTCTTTTATAATAGCCATAAAAATACAAAAGCACAGATAAAAATTTAATAACAAAAGCAACAAATGTGAAAGCCAGTGAGAGCAGCATAAGAGGCAAACGCGGAACACACAAAACAAAGCCAAATTGAAGCAGCGCAAGGCCAAACGCAAGAAATTTAGCAGCAAATAAAACGCGAGACGTGCAAAAAATGTCCAAGGCAGTTAATAACATGGGCATGAGCATTGTGGAGCCGCAGGAGCGCATGAAGCATCTATCGCATTATGGCAATCTCATTGAGGTGGACAAAAATATGCCAGTGACACGGTAAGTGCAAGCTGGGGCTGGGCAATGGCCAAGGGGCCAATGCCATAGCAAATTGGCAAAGGACCTTGGGCGCATATTTGCCTTTGAAGGATATTCTCCAGGCATTTGTGTATTTGTGAGCGCGTCCTTGTGTGTCTTTGCGCGTGTGTGCTTTGGCAGCTGCATGCCAAAAATAGACAACAACAACAGCAACAACAACAACAAGTGCAACGACGCTAGACGACCTTGTTTACTTATGCCAAAAAGCTCAGCTCACACCACTGTTCCTTACACTCGCTTTTTTTGTCCTTTTGGTATACTTGCAGCTATTATCGTTCCGGCACAGAGATGCTACGTATGGCAAATGTATACCTGAACGAAGGCAACCATGAGAACGCTTTCATATTGTATCTACGTTATATGACACTTTTCATTGAAAAAATACGTCAACATCCGGACTATCCTAGCATAAAGTCCGAAGTTAAAGCTATAAACAAGCGCATTAAGGACGAAATAATGCCTACAACCGAAAAGTTGCGCTCCAAGCTGCTTACACATTATCAACGCGAATACGAGCAGTTCTTGGCCAATAAGGAGGCAGAACGTGCACGTGAACAGGAACGCGAGCGTCAGCGTCAAAAGGAGCAAGCACAGCGTCAGGCAGCCGGTACGAATGTGCCCTCGCTTATACCCGCCAATTTGCATGTGCAAATCGATGCAAGCATGCAGCCAACAGCGCCAGATCTCGGCCTGCTCGATCAGGTCGTATATCCCAATGATTTTCCAACCGGCGCCAATCGCACGAATTTGCCCAACTCAGGCTTGCTGCTGCCTGCAGCCAGCGATAGCAGCAACGACAAGTCCATCAAGTAAGTAGCAGTTATCTTAAATAATCAAGCATGACTTATGCGTTTGCCACTTTATAGCAATGTGCTGCCCAAGCCTGCATTCGATCGCAGCCAGAAACCACAATATAATCGCGCTGACTCATTGCTAGCTGGCTCACTGCGCACTGTTAATGTACCTAGCGATACTATGGAGGTGTTCCTAAAGCTGGCCATGTCCAATACTTCGAATAATGTGGAAACCTGTGGCGTGCTGGCTGGCCATTTGGCACACAATCAGCTGTATATAACGCATATCATAACGCCACAGCAGCAGGGCACTGCGGATAGCTGTCAGACCATGCATGAGGAGCAAATATTCGATGTACAGGATCAAATGCAGCTCATAACGCTGGGCTGGATACATGTAAGCACTGGGGCATTGTGACACCCTGCCCATATATATTGAGTTAAGGTTGCTAATTTGTTTTACTTTTTATAGACACATCCCAGCCAAACCGCTTTTTTGTCCTCCGTTGATTTACACACACATTGTTCTTATCAAATGATGATGCCGGAGGCCATAGCTATTGTCTGTGCGCCAAAGTACAATACGTGAGTGCGCAGCCCGGCTGTCCTTTATAGTTGTTGCAAGCGCTGTTTTGTAAATACGCTATTCTACTCTACTTACAGCACGGGTTTCTTCATACTTACACCGCAGCATGGTCTGGATTATATAGCACAGTGTCGTCAGTCGGGCTTTCATCCGCATCCCAATGATACAGCTTTGTTCATGGAGGCGCAACACATTAAAATGGATAATAATGCTAATGTCAAGGTCATCGATCTGCGCAGATAGTATGCTGAATGCTTAGTCTAACTCGCCAAAAAAAAAGAAGAAAAACCCAACAGCGAATTTAGTAAACTAGCGATTCTTCTACAAATCGTATAGACTTTGATTAGGAAATTTCGAGTTTTTATTAAGTATAATTTTTTGGCTTTTACCTGAACTGTTTTTGGCTACATTGAAATAAATTGTTATTAATTTTGCTTTAATTTTTTTATGTTGTAATTATGTTTAATTTGAAATTTGTTGAAGTTTATTTTTTAAGATTGAAAGCTTTGAAAAAAATGTTTAGCAAAGCTGAAAGCTGAAAGCTTTATTTGAATAACTAAAAATTGTAAATTCTTAAGTTAAAGTTTTAAACAAAAATGTGTAAAAAAATAACCTAAGTTCCTTCAACTTATATGCCGATTTGTGTAAGAATCGCTTCAAATGCAAAAAGCAAATTCTATAAACACACCCAAGAGAGCTCCCCAAAAAAAATTTAAAAATAATCGAAATATTTGTTTTAAAAATTGTTAAATTAGGCGACCTAAGCTAAAAGTGCTTTATAAGGCTTTAGCCACTGCACAGCTACAAAATCTGTTGAAACTATATAAGAAGAGCTAGTAGTACTTCATACAAACCCATAGAGAACACCTGAGAAAAAGAGTAAATATTTTGAGAGCAGTTGTATTTTTGCACGCAAATATTGAGCGAGTGAGCTGAGTTTAAAGAAAGGAATTTATAAATGACTAGCAAAGGCGGCATAGCAAATTTTAACTATAATTTTCAAAAATTAACAGAAAAAACTATTTTTCAAGCGCTTATTATTGCTTCACATACAAAAACACACACACACACACTTGAGACACTGTACTAAACATTATGTGATTTACAATTGTGGCTTAGCATTTTGTTGAAACTACTTTTATGCATTTTCGATTAAGTAATTATATAATTAACTAATATGTATTTAAAATAAAAAACATACAACTCCCACACACACACTTGCAGTACACTCAAACACACTCACAGCTGCAGCGAAAGCAAACACACACACACTATATTTATCTATTATATTTAATATTATAAAAAAAAAGAGTAACTACTTATTACTAAAAAGAAAAATATTTGCAATAACTTGTTGTTTAAGCGGGCATAAAAGCTTACCTAAATTGATATTGAGTAATTGATGCTTAAAATATTTAATAAAAAATTATTTATTTATTTGAAAATAAGTGCTTGTATATTTTCGGTTGGATATGCCAGTTTTCCAAAGCTGTGCCTTTTATTAGGTAATTATTATTTATATTTAAAAGAGTATAGTCTCTTCCGTTTACGTTCTACATTGTGTTGATTCATGCTGCGACTACGAATTTAATCAAATGTTCGATTGCTAAATGTTTATACAGATTTAAACAATTCCGTAAATTTTACATTTTTAAAAATTTATTTTATTTCTAATTTTTTCAAACATTTTAAACGTGATTTTCCTATTATTTACAGGTTTATAATAAGCATCAAGAGAGCTTTTACTTAAAATTCTAATGGAACCTATCTTACGATATAAAAAAGACACTCTGAAAGAATGCATTTTAAACGTCTGAAAAATTTACTATTTTGTTGCGATTACTTACAGATTTTTTATAAGTTTTCACTTAAGATTCTAATGGAACCATTCTTAAGATATACAACAGTCAATCTGAATGGATTTTTCAAAAATAAAGTTTCATCACACTTTTTTTTTAATTTTTGAGTCAGCAGAACATTCTGTCAATGCATTGCGGTGATCCTATGTCTCGATGTCACACGAGATAAACCATCCATACCCCAGTCAAAAATTGAGTACGCAACAAAAGTTTAAAGTTGAAAACAGGTAGATAGGAAAAAAGTCGTGTACAAATGGACGGTGTGTTACGATGGGATTGCCGGCGAAAGTAAAAGCAGTTTCTGGATAACCAAGCGGCTGTGCGCGGTGCAGAAAAAAAAGAATAAGACAAGCCGATCTGACACGTTGCGTATCCTCCTATCTGCTAAGACCACAAATCACCTTGAAGATGGCACAAAGAACAAACGCCTTAATGGAGTTAACCTTGCAAAACAGCAAATAATGCTCCAGCAATCGAAACACCCCAAGCAGTGGCGCGTAAAGTACGTGTCACCTGAACTACAAGTGCTATGACTACAAAGTACAGAAAATATAAAACAAAAGTGCGCGCCATGCAGAATAGAGTCCGCCAAGTGTATGGTTGAAAGCTCAGTGCAAACAAAGGCCTCCAAGATACATGTGAACCGTTGTCAGTGGGGCAGTGTCCTCCAAAAGTCGTTACTAAAACTTCGAAGGAAACGAGCATTGTCTGAGACGTCTGCATTGTTGAGTATTATTTTGATAAAAGCAAAATATTGTAGCAATATATTTCAATAGTTAAACTTTCTTTTTAATGGCTGTTTATGAAATTGTAGTTGATTCAATACAATATGCAAATTTTTTACTGACCCTACTTTAGGTAAAATACATTTGGTTAGATGAAGCGCTATTTGACTTTAAACGCTTTCCAACAGCATCAAATTACTGCTATTTATAAGCAAATTCACACATACTTCTTTAGAGACTAAGCGATTTTTGATGATAATATGCAGGATAATGGTTTTAGCCGTGGTGAAACAAAAATCGTCGATGTCTTGGTTTGAAAACCCTTGACCCTTGGTCAACGAAGATCTTTTCTTTGTTAGGAAATGTTCAAACTTTTATTTTACTTCCTGTTTCACAATTGTAAATCAAAGTTCCTAGCCAGCCGCAAATTTAAATGGTGCAAATATGTAAAACCCATCAGGCTAAGGATACGTTTTAGTTTTATATTATATTTTCCTCGTTGTAATTTAATACTTCTGTTTTAATCTAGCTAAAAACATTATCATAATTTATTTTAATACAATAGCAGTACGCATTTACCCTTTTCCCACAGCTGTTAATCCTAATGAATAAATATTGCACACAAGATAAAACAAATTTACACCTAAAACGCAGCATTTTCCCTTAAAGATCAAATCAAACAGCCAAACAATTTTTCAAATAGAGAATTGCGCTCTCAATTTGCGCCAAAAGTAGTTTTACTCGCTGCTGGCAATGCCACTAACGGTTGCCTTCACAGCTGTTATTCCAGTTTGAACAGCTGTTGTTGTTTTAACAGCGCTCTGTTAAGCGCAATTTTAACAGTTTCACTTCGCTTGCATTTCATGCATTCTGCTTTCTGTCGTCATCTCATGTCTCGTGCGGGTCCTCAGCGCAGCTGCTCCGTATCCGTATATCCGATTTAAAAATAAAAAAAAAAAAAAAATCAAACCATAAATACACACAAAATTATATAAAAAATATTATTATAAGAAATAAAATAATAAATGTTGTTAAAGGCAAATAAAAATCGATAACATTAGGCGCACAGCACCGCCGCCCTACTACAGAAAGTCGAGTGTAAAACGCACCACCCTGCTCTGCCAGAGCATTAGCTGAACGGGACGTGGGTCTGCTCAAGCTGCTGGCAACGTGGGGCGTCTGCCCTTGATTAAAATTTCAAAGCGAAAGTGCAACGAAAGCAACAAAGCGCCAAAAGTGACGGCAAGAAAATAAACAATTGACACGGTTTTTTTTTATTGTTGTTGTGCGTGAATACTATTGTTGAGTATCTGGTTTTCCTCTTTGGTTGGACCGCGACACCCAGTAACAGTTCCACAGTTGCAAATTACTGGCTGATATAATGCCCATGCCTAGGCCATGTCCAGTTAATTGGATACCATTACCATTGCACAGCGCTCAATGTCAAGAAGTAAGTGAGAAATGTTTGCTCTAAAATAATGATGCATTAATTTAAGAGTCTGTCGGCAGGATTATGTGTTAGGAACTCGAGAATCCGCTCGTGCATGAGCTTATGCTTTTAATTATGACTTTGTGTGATTTGTGTGCTCTGGGTAAATGAGTGCAGCAGTGTAAGTGATAAAAATGCACAACAAAAGTTTAGCACAAAACACGAAAGCGGATTAGATGCTCGACAAGAGGCAAGCCAAGTGCTTTGGGCTTAGTAACAGGAGCGGAACATGAAAAACGAAAGTTTTAAAATGAATGATTTTTTAAATTAACTTTGTTACAACTGATACACGCTGTGGGTGTAGCTCTAGGTTACTACCAGCTCGTATAATGCGGCTAATACAATCTAAAACTTTTATAAACGAACTATCAGTGTTAAGCTGAAAAGCACAATAACGAGTCTAGCAAAGCTACAAAGATTACACTAGTCAACAAGAAGTTTGTGTAGTTTTTCGTGTCAGCAACCCAGATAGTATGGATAATAAGCCTAACTTAGATTATTAACATTTTTATTTTTGATAAATTAATTGTAATTTGAAATCTTTAAATTATTTATAACTTTTATTATTTATAACATTTGTATAAAAAATTTTTAAAAGTGTAATAAAACATATTTTTATAGAAAAATGTACAAGTTTTATGTTTATTTCAATTAATATATTATTTTAATAATTGTAAAAAAACGTTTTTAAGTTTTTGTGCCATTTCACCTTTTCTAATTGTTTTCTTTTTTTTATGTAATGTCTAAAATTATATTTAAAAAAAAAATTTCTAAAATTAATTCATGAAGAAATATTGTAAGGATTCGAAACTTTTGAATTTTCTAAAAGTTTTCAACTTTAAAGGTAATCTGATTTCTATATTTCAAGAATGTTTTGACAAACAAATACACGATATAGTTCTTGTTTGGGAAGATCGTTTGAAGTTATTTTACTGTAATCAAACTTATTATATGGACTCTAAGCTAAATAGTAATTTTTTGTATTGTAATCTGCGGATTAACTTTATTCACATATTCTTCTCCTAAAATGCGCACTGCTTTGGTGAATCAATAGTGCAACCTAAAACTTATGTTAAGATTAGTCGACGAATTGCCGAAACGTGAAGTCGACTGCTTTTGGAATTCGAACTCCAAATATTTTTTTGTGATCAAACAAACCCGAATGCAGCGAGCAGGTAGCGAAACCCCTAGTTTTGTTTTAATTAAAATTTGAAAAACAAATGTATTCTTAAGAACTAAGAAAACATTCTGCAAAATGCGAATGTGTATAGATCCGAAGATCAGTGGTTTAATTCCACTCTTGAACTAAGTCAATCTCTATTAATTAAAAACGGTTTGGCTATTTCGATTCCACCCTGCAGAACTACATCTCGCAGTGGCAAAGCTAGCAAATCTAAGCCTTATCTAAGAAAATCTCTACTTATTAAAGATACCGCCGTTCGGATTCGGCTATAAACTGTAGGTTCTTATTCTCTTCCAATTGCTATTAAAAGGAAATGTATCTAGCTCCGCCTTTAGAACGTTGACAGCATAGACAAGGAGTTTATAATTTTAAGCATTCTACAATCTTTAAAAAAAATATTAATAATGTTGATTTTTTGCGTAAAAATAAAAAAAACTAATTCGATTAAGAATCTCTTAGAAGTTATGCCTATGTAGCAATGGCAACTCGTATGATGGCCATAAGCAACAGGAGCTACAAAATAAACCAAACTTCACGAAAACATAAGTACAAACTTTAATTAGTGTTTAATTAAAGAAATTAATAATTAATCATTTCTAAATTAAACTATTATTCAAATCGTTAACTTTGTCTTCCGCTGCAACCAATTCATTTATTTTCTTTGTTGGCCAGTGTTCAGGCTCAAATCATCGGCACAGCCATTGCACAACTTTGCGCCTTTCATGCGCTCCTGGCACGCGACTGAGTTACTTTGCCAGTGTTGGTAAACGTTTACATAAATAACTTTCACTTTTTTTCACTTTCAGCATGTGCGCCATTACAGCTATTTATATGCGCTACTTAGCACACGCTGCCGCTCCTCCCGCTTGCCCACCTACTCACTCTCACCCGCTCTAGCTCTCTCGGCCTCTCTCTCTAGCAATTTCTCTTTGCTTTACAAGAGAATTGCCATCTGCTAACCTCCCTTGAAGCTCCTTGTGTCCCACTCGGGGAAAATAAAAAATACGGAAAAGGAAATACGGAAATGATTGTCAAGTATGCTCAGTGCAATGTTGCCTTTTTTTGTATTCTACCATCCGATTCGTGCCTAGCGCTTTAAGGACATGAAAAGGACACAGTACAAAACTATCAAACAGCTGTTTTTGTTGTTGTTATTGTGATGGCTTGGCTTTTTGCTGTTGTTGTAGTTTCCTTTGTCTTTGCATGTTGCGGCGTCAGTTTTTGTTTTATAATTAAAAGTTGTCATTTTCTTAACCTTCGTCATAACTGCTCTTGGCCATGGCTAACAAACAAATGGAAGGCAGAGTATTAGCTGTTCGTGTTTTACGTTTATTTATTTATTTTGCCAAGAATTGCATGCATTTCAACAAAAAGAATTATGTTGGGCATTTTGTCAGTGCGGCAGTTGAAATTAAATATTTTAACTACAAAAAACTGAAACGGAATTTGTAAAATTATTTATTTTTAATTCAATTCTGAGTACCAAAGTTGATGTTTGGTTGAAGATTGCAGGATAACATGTATTATGACTATGGGCATCATCGCTCTAATGGCGGCGCATGGCATATCTCTCTAAAAACTGCACCAAGAAAACAGGGACCTATAGTTTATAGTCGAATTCGAACGGCTGTATCTTTGTTTGATAAAGATTTTTCTAGCTCAAAAGCATCTATTTGCTAGCTCTGCCAGTGCTAGACAAATGCATCAGTGCTACAGGGTGGAATCGAAGCGACGTTCCGATTTAGTGGCGATTGCACACCATTTCGTTACCGGGCCCACTTTTACTTATTTATTTATAAATTAAGAGGTACAACTAAGCCCAGCTGACTTTTTAATTAAACAATTTTTAAATTTATCATCATCATCATTAGTGGTGCGACGGTCCCAGTTGCATCTCGGCCTTGCCTTGAATTCTCCTGCATATTTCACGTTGTAGAGCTAGCGTTCTACAGTTTCTTCTTCCAAGAAGCTTTGCAGCTTGCTGCACATTGTCTATCCAACAAGCTTTTGGACGATCTGTTCTTCTACTTTCTTCGGCTGTGTTTTGGAAGATTTGGACTTTAAGTTAAGCAATATTAAATGGGAATAAGTTAAATATAATATAAAACTAATCTATAACCCTAGAATTTTTTTAAGGATATGCACCCTCTTACAACTGGGTATGGCTACGATGTAAATGTAAAAGACGAAAAAAGAAGGTAACATTAAAGTTTAAACATTTCTAAACAAAGCAGCCAAAAGATCAGTGTTGACAAAGTTGGGATTTCATAGTTCGTGATTGATCAAAGATGCGCGATTTGGCTAATCAAATTGTGTTAAGATAGACAAAGAGACGAATTGAATAGAAGGTTCGTAAGATAGGAAATCTTATAGGTTTTTATAGTTACCGCATAAGGCTAGCAAAGAATGGTGCAAGTCATGATTGAATCTACAAAATGGTAGTGCGAGAGGTCGAAATCTATGAGTTTAACAAATCTACAAATCGTATAGTTTATGAAAGTTTGCGCATAAGACACGAAATGGATGTGGAATAATGTTCTGAAATTTTATATCAAATTACTCTAGATTTTAATGATAAAAGACATTTTGTTAAGGAATTTTGAAATAATTCAATAATTGAAATAATTGAAAGTATTACAGTTTTATTCAATATTTTTGGTAAAAGTATTGCAAAATTGTTGAAGAGTGTCAACATATACATACTCTACTCCTTAAACAAACCACATCTCAAAAATTATCTCGCTTAAATTCCTTCCAAGTCAAGCATTGCTTCTCAACTACATTTCGTATGCATCTCCAGTGCCTTGTTAACACGTTTGCCATATAAAAAACAGCAAGTATCTTCGCGCTGCACCACATGACGTCATTTGAATCCCGCCTGCTGCGGGCACGTAGCGTTTACCCACAACTCAGTGAGAACTTGTGCCCCGTTCATAGCTGCTCCTAGTTAATATAGGAATCCCTGGAATGAAACGCGCTGACAACATTTCGTTTCTAATTTCTCATTCGAAAGTTATGTCTCTTGCTATTTATAGCGAACATGCTCGATTCACGTGCATGCCGTGTGCCGGCTGACGCGTCGTATACGCAACTTTACTATTAACTCATTTGCCTTCTTGACGTTGCGCTCTCATTGCGCTTGCCATGAAATGTTTTTATTGTTTGAGCTTTTATTATTATAATTGTATTTATTATTGTTGTTATTTGAAGAGTTGTTGTTGTTGTTGTTGTGGTTGTTGTAGCACGTTTTACCGGCAAGCTGTACGTACGTATTGTAAGAAGCCGTCCATCAAAGTCAATGTCATCATGAAAATATTAGTTTACGTATAATTTTGCTGTTTGCTGGCGGTACAGTAGGCATTCACATAGGGAGAAGCTTCTCTACTGTAGCTTCTCTTCGGATATGCCGAAATTTGTTTTTTTTATTTAC
Source organism: Chymomyza procnemis (assembly GCA_035046065.1). Classification (NCBI taxonomy): domain Eukaryota; kingdom Metazoa; phylum Arthropoda; class Insecta; order Diptera; family Drosophilidae; genus Chymomyza; species Chymomyza procnemis. The sequence goes on from JAWNOJ010000026.1 coordinate 7,512,908, forward strand.
TCCAAAACCTCGAGGTCAGATGATTGGCATTAAGTGCTATATTATTTTGCATAATTTATTTCGTATTTACTTCCCCACTTTAAGGTCTTGAATGATCTTGCTTATTGAAGTGCTTTGTTGTTCTGCAAATTTTATTTTTTACACCTTTTCAAATCTACATTTTGGGCAGCCTCTTTAACTCTAAATTTCTAAATTTCTCTAAAGCTTCATTCTCTCCTCATTTTCTTACAACATTTTTTATAATATCTTCCGGATGTTTATCTTGAGGCAGCAGTACAATTTTTACTTGATGACAACAGGAATGTTTTGGGCGCAAAATTTGATTTTCAAAAGTAAGCGTGTTACAAAATAAACATTCATTCCTCATATCCCCTGTATCCAAATATTCTACTTATTTACCTGCTTCTAACCATTCTAACATCAACTTCTGCTTTCTGGATTTTACATTTTTGAATGAATCCAACGCACGTTTCCTCTTTTTTGTCAATTTGTTGTTCCTTCAAGTACCTCCACATTTTTTCGTTTTTTCAAAAGTTGATTTTTTGAATTTTCTCTCAATTTTTTATATTTTCGTATAGTTTATATTTTCGTTTGTTCGCGAAATCGAACTATTTGTTTTTCTTCAGAAATATGCAATATTTTGCTAACGATAATACTTCAAGTATATCTTTGTATAAAACGTGAACGACGTCGAAATTTATATAATAAAGGGATTATTTTTTTAAATTTAAATAAAGTTATATTTCCAAAATATGCCATTTTATGGTAGAAAATATATAAGAATTTTAAGCTGAAAAAAAAATTACTGCTTACTACGTATAAATCGGCCATTTTTCGGATAGCATGCTAGCGAGCTTACAATGCGTTTGTCTTCAACAACCTTTCCACACTGGGCTGAATTATTTATTTTTTTTTTAAGTTTAAGAACGATTTTGTCATATCCTAGAAAGAAATACTATAATTAGGGGTAATTGCAATAATTAAACAGAAATTATTATACATTTTTCTTGAGTATAACGAAGCAGCGAATACAAGGAAGCTTAGAGGTTCCGACATGTGACAGTAAAAATAATTGCTTATTCGCTCTTAACTTCCAAAAAGCCAATAAATATGATCGTTTCTAAAAAGTTAACTCCTTAACTTTTCAAGAAAAGAAAGTAATTTTTTAATAATTATGACTTTTTCAAATAATTGCGTTCCATCACGACCGCATGTTGAAATTCTTAATAGTTGAAGAATTATTGCTGAAAAATCATCAATATTAGTAGCAGAACAACTTTAGAAATCAAGCTTTATAGCAGACACGAACATCAAAACGTTTTATTACATTTCATTGTGCAATACCTCTATATGCGATAAACTCCCACATTCGCGACGCTTCACTGTACCAGTCATTGCGTTCAAATATTTTTGGCAACCTTTTGACAGTATCTGACGTATACGCCAAGATGTGTATATTAACGCCTACACAAAATTATATAGCAAAATATTTCTAACATGTAATATAGCATTCATTGCCTTGTACATTACGTATACGTTACGTATACGCAACACTCGCTTAATGAGGGCTTTGTCATTGGGTATCATTGAGTTCTAAAGAACAATAAAAACGTAAAGCTTTTCTTTTATTGTAATGCAACCGCTGCAGCTCATAAAAGCTTTCTTTAATTGAATACTTGGAAAGATTATGCAGCTTGAGTTTTGCCTAATAGAGTGCAGATGCACTTCCTGGTTCTGGGCACACTACAGCTTGAGCATTTAAGTGCTGGCGACTGGTTTGAATGGCTGAAATGGGTGCACTGCAGTTGAGTATTTCAGTGTGACCGTAGCGTAGAAGCAGACTGGGCAGAATGAATTTGGTTCTACTTGAGATGGACAGTGAAATGTAAAGCTGCCCATGGGATAGATGTTGCTAAAGTAAGTATATCAACTTGGAGGAACCTGGTATATTGTGAATTATATTTGTGTTATCTTACTTTTAAAAGGGCTTGCCAAATTTAAGTTTATTTTGATAGAATAACAAAGCCAAGCTGTACACTTTATTTAAATATCTACATAAAATCTTGATATGCTGCTCATTGTGTATCTAAAGCATTTCAAAAATAAACAAAAATTAAGTTTTATAATTTATTTTTTATTTTAAAACATAAATAATGCTGATTTTTTTTTTAGCTTACATTCCAGAGTGTGAGATTAAGCGCAGCTTAAATAGTTACGAAACTTGCAGTCTTCATTATTTTCTTTTCCTTTTTAATGTTCCACTTGCACTTATCTTTTGTGAAAAATAGACCAATATTTATTTTTATGCAGAATTGGCGCCTTTCATTTTCTCAAAAGTTAAAACAACTATTACTATTCCTTAACCAAAAGTCTGCATAATCTAGAATAGTTCATAATTTTGAAACATTTCTGCCAAATGATTTTCATAATAAGAAGCGAATAAACTATTGTTTGCTGTTCTCTTCATACATAAAGATAAAAGATAACGGATGATAACTTTAAGCTTTTTTCCCAACCCAAGCACTTCAGCTGAAGTTGGTCACACTAATATTAAGCATTTTTGGTTTGATACAAAAACACATGAATTAAACAATTAAGTTGCGAGCAGCTAAGTTAGGGTTTGTCTTAAATTAAACTAATAATCAATTTAACCGAAGTATCTGATTAATTTTGGGCAGATTTTGTCTTATTAAAAAGTCGTTAAAATTGAATGGATTCATGAGCAAGCAAGCAACTGAATTCTTAAATGTTTGTCTAAAAATTGGTCTTGTTTCCATTGACTTTTTCAAATAAAGTAAAGAAGTTGTATATCTTAAAATACTTGCACTTCAGTCAAGATAATCTTAGCTGAACCTCGGCAGTGTGTTGGTAGCGCACTCGCCACTAAATCGGAACGTCGCTGCTTCGATTCCACTCTGCAGCATTGGTGCATTTGGCTAGCACTGACATAGCTAGCACTGCCATAGCTAGCAAATAAATTAAGTAGGAAAATCTGTATTTATTAAAGACTTCGCCATTCGGCTAAGAATATAAACTGTAGGTCTCTGTTCGTTTCGAACATTTATTAATAGAGATATCTCCATTTGAAGAGTTAAATCGTATTTAAGGGGAGTAACTTTTATTTATTTCATTTTATTACTATGTAGCCTGTTACACTTAACTGTGAGAAATTAAATTTTGACAATTTCAAGTGTGTCTCTGCAAAATTGAGTAGTTTAGTTGACTAAGACTACATACACTTAATATAAAAATATTAGTGTTAGCTGATTAAATTCTGGTAGTGCTAGCTGAGTGTACAGCAAGTTAATTTCACATAATTATTTATTTCACATACCAATCAATTAAGCTGTTTAGAGCAGAAAATTGTTGTCATTAAATTTAAGCGCATAAATTATTTGAAGTACTTATGTGAAGCTTGAACACTTACCACAGCTTGTTAACTACCACACTCAATGTTTGAGTTGGTCACACTCACATATTTGCACATATTTGGCTACCTTATTGAGTTAAGTAGTGAAATGCAGCTTAATCAACTAAATTTCGATTAAGTAAGTTGTTTATGCCAGAAAAATAATTGTTGCTAATTTACAAGTGCTAAAATTATTTTTGCTGATGATAACTTTAACCTTTTCCTACCTTCCCGCATGTGTGTGCGCGTTATCGCGCTGCATGTCGTATAGTGTTGTTGTTTACAAAAATTACAATGCAAACAAACAAAAACAATGTGTATGCGCATTTAACGGCCCATTTGCAAGAACAACAACAACAACAGCTGGCTATATGCAATATTGCTTATATGCAAGTCCCCCAGCCAGCAGCAGCAGCAGCAGCTCTATTACTGAGCAAAGCTTTTGATAGCATTCAGAACGGAAAAGCAGCGCGTTGCCAACACTACAACAGCGCGCATGAAAATCGAGAAAACCGCACGTTGTCTCGCACGACATCAAAACAAATATTACACATTTGCTATACTATAAACGACCCATACGAAATATATAATAAAAATAAACTCAATAGAAAGTGATATATATATATATATATACGCGCGTTGAGCACTAAAATATAGCTCTTGTCTCTAAGAAAAAGAAACTTACTCAAAAATTGGAAAATTCATTTTCAAGGCAGCCTTAGCCTGGAACTCAAGGGTAAATCAACAGTTGGCGCGTTTCGCTTAGTTGAGAGCAAAGCGTCGAGCAACGTGTCCGTGCACTCACTCGGCGCGTGTTTGACAAATAATATAAACCAAAAGTTGAAAATTATATCAAATTATAGCACCAAACAAATATTATTATCTAGTTGTGCTAAAAACAACAAATCGTAAAAAGTTGAAAAAAGAAAACAAAACGAAGTTGTATTTAAAAGTGATCTTTATTTTCTGTTGTGTTCATAAAGCTAAAATTGTCTGCCAAAATATGCCCGACAAGGAAGAGGTAATTACCACTACGCTTAGTCTATAATTGCTATTCAAAGCTTTTCCGGGCCCACTATTTATTCCATATAAATTCAAGCATTTAGGCAAAAGCTCAACATGTACGTATAAATCATATGTTTTATATGATTTATTTGTCTCTAGTAGTTAGTTGGTACTGCCTGCACCCGCATACCCGCCGTACAGCCAAATCACCTTCAGCCCAAAAGCTAGAGATTCTCATGACTTTGGAAAAGTCAACGCTATCGCGACAGCTGCTGTTCTCAATTATTATTTTGAGCGTACATTTTCGTACTACGTACGCTCTGTACGAAAAACTACACTAACAAAAAACTACAAATTCATTCAGTTAAACTGGATATAATATATTGATCCAACTTTTTACTATATACAATTGCAAATCTTACTCTCGCACTCTCTCATATAGCTACTGTGCCCCCTACATTCTCCATTTCTACTATAGCCCGTCTCTGCTCAATTAGCTGTCTGTTGCCACTTACTGTCTGAACTGTGCACTCCCGGGCGTATACGTAATAAAAATCTAAGCGTAACTGCAATTATCTCACTTTTTTTGCTATTCATTTGTCATTTATTTCTAATTTGCTGCTACTGGAGTCACATGTAATTTAAAGCGAAATTTTATGTGTTTATTTTTTTACGTTGAGACACTAGCTGCTTCTAATTGCTGACATTTAATATGATTTGCAGCGAAAAAGTGAAATAAAATCCAATTTTTTAAAGATAAATCATTTTATATTATAACTATGAAACTTAGATGAAAAATGTGAAACTTTTTGTTTTGTAATTTAAAAAGTTTTTAGTAGACGGATAATCCAACCTTGTCTTTGGGTTGAAAATTTTTGTCGCTAGATGGCGCTATTAACTTTTAATATAAAGTTGCTTTCAATATGTCAGTCGCCACCGTACAAAAAAGTACGTTAAAATTTGCAATTAAATAGCGACTGACATATTGAATAAAATTTTATTTTCAAAGTTAATAGCGCTATCTAGCGACAAAAATTTGCTACCGAAAAATAAAAGATGTGAACATCCGTCTGCTTAAAAACATTTTCTTTTTGGCCAGCTTTACGGATCGACTTAAACATCAGCGTAGCTAAACGAAGAGATTAAAGTAGCACGATCCCAGATAACGCAGGAATAATGCATTTTTACTGTTCTTCATGCCTTTTTGGCAATTTCCTTATACAAGGCATTAGAGATAGCTAATTACGATTTACCTAGCACAATTTGTTTGTTTCTAAATGTTGTTTTGGGAGATACTTCATATATGAGAGCTTTGTTTTAATTTTAAGAAAATAGTGACTGTGACTATATACGATGTTCGATTTGCAAAAATTAAGAGCCATGAGAATGCTGAATCAAAACGTGTCGAAAAAACTTAATTATGTGAGAAAGCACATAACATTATACAGATTGAATAAAAAAAAATGTATATTTTTGTCTTGTGTACGAATTATCATATGAATTGTGTATAAGAAAATATATCGAAGAAAGTATTCATATTTGGGAAGGCTAAGTCGGCAAGAAAATAAATAAATATAAAAAATGTGTGTGAACGAATTATTAGCTAATTTTGATTTGGGAAAGAAGTTTATTAAATAGAATATCTGTTAAAAAAAAAAGTAATATTTATAAAAGGTAAAATAAGTCGGCAAGAACAATGTTAAATTAAAAAAATTTACTTGAATTATAAAAATAATAAAGCAAGAGCAAAAACCAAAGAGCAAAAACCAAAAACATCAAGAAAATACTATACACGTTGGCTATTTTCGAAAAAAAATTGCTTGTGTTATGCAGACTACGCTTGAGCTTTTGTGATATGCCGGCCTGTGCTTCAATTAGGATCGATATAATGTGTTCTTACAGGATGGTAGGTTTAAAAATTCGTCTTCATCCAATTCTTTGCATTAAAATCAGCATGATCACGTCATGAGTTGGATAGCGGCCATAAAAGTGCTTGAATCTCGCAAAGAACGCATCTTTAACAGCATCGTCAGTCTCTTGCGTGCGGGCGTGCGCGCAAATTAGGGTAAAATTAGAGAATCTAGCTTTGACTCGGATTGTGGCCGGCCGCTCATCCACAGCAGTAAATCTGGTGGTGGCGAGTTCTCCGGTATACTACGAGTACGCATCCAAATGATCGTCTTTCCGCATGGTAACTGTAGTAAATATCACAGCTTGCTTGCTTAGAGCAACCTTGTTCTGTCCATCCCATTTAACTTTTAATTCGCCTTAACTTTATCGAGAGCATCTGTCAATTGAATAGAGTCAAAATCCCTATTAAAGGTTCGAACGTAGTCCTTATTTCGTTTGCGGTGCTCATCAACATTGGGAGTGATCTTATCCGAAGCTTTTGATTTAGTATTTTTGATAATTATAAAAAAAATTGTTTACGAGGCGCAGAATCTATCACTTCGTAGAAACGTTTATTGTCCGGAGGACTGGCGTGGCGGCTGTGTGGAAACTTGCAATCATTCGAGACAGAGATCACTCTGGCTGCCGCCTGGTTGACAGCAATCAAAAACTTTACTCTGTTCAAATAAAAGAAAGACCCAGCATTTGGAAGAATTTAAGCAACAAAGGAGTTGATTGGGATTATGAGTTAGTAATTCAGTCATTAATTTGAGTAATGAGTTTAATGGTGAAGGTGAATGGTGAACCAAGAACCAAGAACCAATGGTGAACCAAGAACCATGAAAACATTCGAATGGCATATCGAACGCTAGAATTTAAAAGTTCGTGACTGGAAGAGTTCTAGCTCTGATATGATAAATAGCATTTCAGAACTGCGAAAGGCTGCCATGGCTGCCAGATGAGATAATGAATATGAAACTCTAAAAATGAATACCTAACATTTTCAAAAAAAAGTTTGTAAATACGTTTTTGGATTCTTTGCATTTACTTGCTTATGCTCGCATCTTTTGATCATATCATGCCAATCTACAAACGCAAATTTTCATTAAATTGTACCTCTTGCTATTCGGTTTGTGAAGCTTTCAGGTGTCGATACTGTTTTCAACTGCCTCAACATGCACTTCAGCACAACCCCATACCTTCTTGTAGTGTCATATATATTACGTATACGTACTGTTTTCCACTTCCAGAGTTCCATCTGACCCCAGTCAATGTCGTGAGTTGTGTATATTCCCTACCAGAGGTTTCTCTATTTCTTTGTATTTGTTTAATAGCGATAATGAACAACATTTTTGACCTTGGCAGAAATTACAAAAGCTACTGCTACTGCCGTGTTTTGTTCGGCCACAAAACGAGAGAACCTCATAACACCAACTAACAAGTGCAGCCTGCATTCTCCAGTTGCAGTTGCAGTTACCTTTGACTGTCGTGACCTCATTATAATTGGCAACAAAAGCAACAACAAAAGTCAGTTGAACTTCCAAGCCAACAAATATGGCCAGCCAGACAAAGCCGTTTCGTTTTGTAAGCAAACAAACAAACGGCTTGGCTGGCGGCATACGAGGCGTATGTGCAACATTTTCCGCTTGTTGGCGTTGCATGAGAGGCAAAACTTTTTTTTTTTTATTTATGAGAGAAGCAAAGCACACAAAGTTGTGTGTGAGTGTGTGTGTGTGTGTTTGTGAGTAAGAGCTCTGTGTCTATGGATTTGGAGCACATAAATCCAACGGTTTTTCAAGTTCAATGCTAAAGCATGCAGGGGGGTATAATTTGACTTTGAATGACAAAAATCTCGTTATTCGTTTTACTCTTACAAGAAGCATATTATAATTTAAGGATTTAATGTATGTCTGGTGTTTTATTTTTTGTTCAAATACTGTACAGCAGATGAGTGCGTTGAACTGTGTCACAGCAAAGGTGAATTGTGAAGGGAACTGTTTGCTTCAGATATTCGAATGAATTCACAATTATTGCTAAAATGTGACATTTTTTGACATAACAGTGGGACATATTTTGCAGATGTCACAGTAATTGATTTTTTCAAAGGAAGACTTATTTTCCATTGAATTAGAACTTGTACAATTGTGCAAAGAGACGTCTCTCGATATATATAGGGTGCGCCAACTGTAGATTTAATGGTTGTGGCTGCTTTTTAGCATGTGTCATGTTGATATTTTGAATGTTCGAACGTTCAAAGCGTACTAAAGAAACAGAATGTAATAATAGACTTAAGTATTCGGCTGCACACTTCATACTGGTGAAGCTACATGTATTTTTCTTGCCAGCATTGAGGAAGATTTCAATAGTCGCTTTTTATATAGGGTGGGCCATCTGTCAAAAGATATACTCAAGTATTCCGCACTACAAACTGGTAAAGTTTAATGTATTTGAAAATTTCTGAAAAGAACGAAAAGTTCGCAGAGAAAAAGAAGAAGACAAAAGTAAATGTCGCGTGGAAAATTGAGACAAATATCAAACGAAAAAGTGATAGAAAAAAAGTATCTAACAATTGAAGGGAGATCAAATTGACCAAAAAATTAAGCGTACGTTGAACCGTAGGAAAGATGAGGGTTGGCGGAGCAAGCAGGGCGCGAAGCCCCTTAGTCATATATAAATTAATTTCTTAAAACTTGTAATAAATTTTTTCAAAACGTTTTATTACTAAATTTGTTAAAAATATGTATATCTGCTAATAAAATAATATTGCCAAATGAACTTTTACAAGATTCCACCCTATATAATGATTTCATCCATATCGATGCCACATGGCTACCTTCTCTCTTGGGAATGAATTTCCAGGAAATAAATGAATTGCATTTGGTATGGGTCAATAGACAATTTTTTTTTGCTTGAATGAAGCCAAGCAGCCCAGTGCTGACAAGTGACTTACCTTTAGCATGCTGATTATTTTCCATGAAATTTTGGACAAAAACGCATGGGCGCGTAATTGACAAGATTTCTGGCATATTTTTTGTGATTGATAAGTATCCAGAAAAAGTAAAATTTAAACTTATTTAACTTTAAATTCACAATATCATAACAAATAATAAGATATAGAAAAATAAAAATTATTTCAAAATATTATAATATATAACTTTAAAAGTGTATAAATCCAAAAGTTTAAAAAGATAAAAGATAAAGATGATTGTTTATCCTTAAATCCTTAGAAGTACGGGTCGAACCTGAAGAAACCATCAGTTTTATTTTTTAACACGCATTAATTTTATAATCGGCTTTAGAAAGATAGCCTTTAATTTTTTAAGAATTTTTTATGACTACTGCCTCTTATCTTTCAACGCTAATATACCATTTTTATAGAATTTTTTTTTAAATAAACTTATTTACCTTCACTATGCTGTCAACGCTCCAATGGTGGAGCATGGTTAACAGAGACCAGCAGTTTGCCAACGAATCCGAAGGTCGGTGTCTTTAATTAAAACACATTTTCCTAGGTAAATAAATAGTTAACTAAATTGATTTCCCTTGACTTTGTAGTCATCTAATATAATATAATAATAGAGATAACTCTGCGAGAGATATCTGCGCGAGGGCTAAGGGCAGCACATAGCCATATCCGAACAGCGGTTTCCTTAATTAATAGAAAAATTGTTAGGTAAAAGGCGTTTATTTATTCGCTAGCTTTGCCAGTGCTAGGCAAACCGAACTTCGGTTTCAGAAGCGAGAGCAAAATATTTTAGAAATAATATCAAGTTTCAACTAGACTATGAAGTTACTTTTAAATTATGAACACATTAATTGTTGTGCCAGAAGTTTCAACTAACCGTTTCAGTCACATTCTAAATGCAAAAGTTAAAGAAGACCACGAAATTTGGCTTATTATGTTACAAATGCTCTACTTTCTTTTGTGAAGATATTTTATTTTTATGGAGAGAACCAAAGATTTCAAACATTTCACAAACAAATAAGATATAAGAAATTATATGCGACTTGCAGTGTATCTCAATTTCGATAGCAGATCTCCTTTACTTTTTGCATACTTTTAACGTACAAGCATTGCATTTTACAATATCAATTATTCATACAATTAATCCCAGCGAATAACTTGTTTGTTTTTTCAATATAAACTCAATAAGAGATTAAAAATCAATAAATGTATAAAGAAGAAAAAACAAAAATATGTTTGTTACTGATTCAATTACAAATATTCATAGCGATTTCGAAGTTGGACTCGAATGTAATTTCAGTTTTTATTTCATAAACAAACGCGCAGTCACAGTAACGTTCTTGTTGTCTTGTTTTTCATAACGAAATCTGTTTTTGTTTTTCGTAATTTTCATATCAGCGCAGACTATATATAGTATATATATATATATGCATATATTACATAGGAATATTCTGTGGGCCCCCCCAACAGCGGCGAATACTCGAAATGATTTCAAGGAAAATTACATCGCGTGTTAATCACATTACGTCAATGGAAATTGATTGATAAATGTGCTCTTTATACTTATTAGTAGATTTATTATTAACAAAAGAAATTGCTTATGACGTCATTGTCACTACCGTTCCTCTCATTTCTCTCTTAGTAACTCTTAGTTACCTCTGAGTTGTTGTTGTCTTTGCTTATTACATTTCCGCATACTTTGTGAACTAATCAAAAAAACTACAATTTGTTTGCAAACAAACCATAAATTGTTTTTTTTTTTGTTGTGAACTTGATAAGTTTTTTTTTTAAGAGAAAAGAGCGAGCGAAGCATAATTTAAGAGTACGATCTAAGTTTGCTAGTGAGTAACTTGCTCTTCAACTCAGCGCGAATTTATGTTTCTGCGAGAGCTTGTTCTTGGCGCTGCTCACTTTGCCAAAAAGTAATGGGCAACAAATGAAACTGGTTTGCACGTGTGGAATGCGATATACTCTTACGAACCTGTTTATGGAGTAAAGTATTAGTTTGTCTTCATAGTGATTATAATTGCTTTTTGATAGCTTCGACATATTGGAAAAGAAAGAAAAGAAAAAGAAAAATGGCTATATTCTGCATATATGTAATATTTTTGTTTTTGAGCGAGATGTATGCGGTCACCTGTACAGACTCCTGTAAGTTTGTTTATATAGTTCAATATAATATTATTAAGCTCTAAACTCTCATATAAAGAACAATTGCAGTGACACTTTATAAGCAGACGAATCAACAAAATTATAAAAACATATATATTTTATATGTTACAATTTTAATTTCTATAGTTATTTTAGATTTTGCTCTTAAAATAGTTTCTGCTCCTAACTACAGAAAAAATAACTTTTCATGTGTTAGGAAACCGAATCTTTTTTGCTGTAGTTGAAATCGTTTTAATTTTATGCTGAGAAATTTTTTTAATATTATTATTTGTTGCCACATTTTATTAATATCAACATCAAGTTGCATTTTAAATATTAAATATTTTATTTTTTTTTTTTAATGATTATAAATTAAATTAATTAATTTATCTCTTGCCATCGTATGGGGGCCAAATTTTATAAAAACATCGTCAGGTGTAGCTCAAAGGGTTTGCGTCTTCCATAAGTTATATAGTAATTATTTTCTTTTTAATAGGATGGTAAAAAACTGACGTAATAAAGAAGAAGAAAAATGGTAGTAGGTGGCGCCAGCGAAAATTCGATATCCTCCAAACCTAATACAATTGAAATTATTGGGCTGGTTTCAAAAATACGACTGACAAACAAACAAAAAAAATATTTTTATATCTAGAAGCGAATATAAAATAATATATTCAAAAAGCACAAAGTCAAAAAAAAAATAAATCTTTTTCATTATTTGAAATTTTAAAAGGAATATATTTTAAATGAAATCTTTAGTTTATAAAGATTTTGTACGTAAAAATTGAATTTAAGGTATATTAATGATATAAAATGAATAATGTGAATTTCACTATTTGCAGCTGGTACGACAGTACTTATGTAATCCAGTAATAAAAAATATGAATTGTTTTCTTGTAAACATTTATACAGTCTTCGCATAAACCCAATTATTTAAATCAGAAACCCATAGTTTATAGCAATACATTAATAAGACCTTTTAACTTCAATACACTATAAAAGTGTTATCTATCTATTATTAGATTTTAATACTTTTTTTTTAATTTGAAAAAAAGAGAGAGTGTAAAATATTGATTTCTTCAGCACTAGCCATTTTAAAAATGCATTAAATAAATCCAAGTCAAATATTGAATTTGTTTGATTTTACAATTGCGATTATTTTTATGTGGTTTCAAATTACTTTCTTTAAGATAAATCAAAAAGAGACGAGAGCTTTAGGAAGTTCGCATTTTCAATTCAATAAGATATTAATTAGCGCTACATATGAATATATACATTTGTTCAGAATAAAAAGTTCAGGCTAAAATATATGAAATAGTTTTTTTTTTTAAATAATAATTCACAAGTACATTTAACGGAATGGTCTATTGAAAGTCTGGTAACATTTATATTTATAATTCAAATATGACTTATTAATGAAATGATTTACCTTTACCTAATAAATGATTTATATACCGAAATTCCAAATGCACATATGACTTATCAGTATATATATTTCGTATGTTGTAAGTAAAGTAATAATTTATAAATATTTAAATGTTGTTAATAACAGCTCAAAGAAGTTTTCTGTAAACAAATGCATGATATATCTTAATGATTATATATCAGTCGTTGCTTAGTGAAGCATTTCTAATACCTTCTCTCTGTTCATAGAGAATCGTCAACTAAGGTCTAAAGCCGAATAGGAAAGCAATTAAATTAAACCTTAAAATTGAGTAATCTTGGCTATTCTGTTAATCTCTGTATTGAGCTGCTTGCGGTTACCCTATAGCTTTTCAAGGAAATCAGTTACAAGTTATAAATGATTTCCAAAGGTGAAGTCTGTTGAACTTCGGTATTAGAGCTCACATAGATATTTAGTTGAATAAATTCGTAAGAAAAACTTACTAATATCTGGTATTATCGTTTTTGCGCTTAAACCGAAGTAAGCTTAAACTATTGCTCTGTTTTACAAATTGACATCTCTGAGGTTTTCCACAGCTACCCAAAGATGACTAGTTTTATGCAGAAAATACTTTGCACACGAAAAACTGCTTGTTAGTGAAAAAATGCGCACAAACAAAATCAATATACTCTCAACAAGGGTAGCTGCGGCGCTCAGTAACGTAAACCCGCTAGGGCAGCCCCTATGGCTGCTCAGTTATTCAGTTGCTTGTACGTTGGCGCGCTAAACGTGAGTTCGGAGCAGCTGTCAGCACCAGAAACTCTGCTCGAAGGGGCTTCATTTGTGCAAATTGATGAGCTAATTAAATGAAAGCATTCAATTCGCTAATAGTTCGTTAAATAATAATAACAATAAAAACAATAGTAAAATGCCAATCACCAAGAAGCCTTTAACTGTAAGCTTGGGTTCTCCCATATTTCACTTGAAGAATAGCATTCTTTTTTCGCGTACACGTGTCGTCACATATACATGCATATATATTATATATATAAAAAAAGAACATATGTATACTGAATATACTCTCTTACTTATGCTGTATGCTCTCTCTCTCTGTCTCCCTTCCTGCCGTTGTAATCTTACAGACTCCATCGTTTTTGAAACGTGCCGGAACCGATAAACTACGCGAGATCTTTCTGAAGTACGCCTCGCTGCAAAAGGATGGTGAACATTTTATGACCAGTGAGGATTTTGTGCGCAAGTTTCTTGGCTTATTCACAGAGGCTGCATTTAATGACGTAAGTAAAAACCAGTACACCAACAATAGCAACAATATCAAGCTGCCTGGGTCATTGCAAGGTTATGCACAGCGCCGCTAAGTGATAAGAAATCCCACGGCATACGGCCAGCTATGTAAGTGCTTACGTATGATAGCTTATCAGCGAGGCGCGCATTATCGCACCCACATGAGATCCCCCGTTGAGTGTGTGTTTGATGAACTACAGCACTAGGGATTTGACCTTTAAGCCGTCTGACCATTATCTATCGCCTCCAGACATTGTATCATCTGTCTGCCGCGTGCTTAAGGCCAGCCAAAACCGTGCCGTATGGTCATTTCTTATCAAGTGTTTGACGACACTTTTTTTTATTATTATTATTATGATATTATAAAGTCAAAGTGATTTGTCAGGTGCGCCTGTACGAAGTCTATAAATTGTACTCTTTTTATGACCTAATCAGTCAGTCTAATGTCCGGTTTGATTTCTAATTTTAGGATTCGGTACGTTTATTAGCGGGCATAGCGGATACCAGCAAAGATGGACTCATTTCGTTTTCAGAATTTCAAGCCTTCGAGGGTTTGTTATGCACGCCCGATGCACTCTATAGAACTGCCTTTCAGCTGTTTGATCGCCAGGGCAACGGCACAGTGTCATATGGTAAGTGAGCAGCGCTTTGGGAGCGCAGCAGAGAGCGGCAGAGATAGGCAACTACTAAAACAGCTGTTTTTTCGGCTCGTTACAGCTGATTTTGCTGATGTCGTACAAAAAACCGAACTGCACTCAAAGATACCTTTTAGCTTAGATGGTCCATTTATTAAACGCTACTTTGGTGATGTAAGTTATGGGAATATTACGGCAAAGTTTCGCTCCATTATTATTTATGACTTATCTCTTGCAGAAGAAGCAACGCCTTATCAACTATGCTGAATTTACGCAATTGCTGCACGATTTTCATGAGGTGTACGCAATGGAGGCATTCCGTAGCAAAGATCCAGCTGGCACTGGATTTATAGCACCTTTAGATTTTCAAGATATTATCGTTAAGGTCAAGCGGCATTTACTCACGCCCGATGTTAAGGATAATCTCGTGGCGGTAAGTCAAGAAAATAAAGGTTGGGATCAGAAGTAGTAATGAGTTTTTTGTAGGCTTTGGGATAATGTTTAGGATTTAAACGATACAGAGGTTTTTTCAGAGATGAATATTAGAAGCTGGATTCAGAACGAGTATGCTGAAGAGTGTTAATAGAGCATATTTTAAAAAAATCTTAGGCCCTCTGTCTACGGTTTTCTACTTAAGTAATTCTACTGCAAAATAAAATAAATACGTCTACGAACTAATGTAGAAAGGATTTTAAAAGAGCGGATACAAAGAACCACTTTGTTGAATATATCATACTTACCGCAGATTGATTAACTTCTCAACATCTGATATATATCTCAGCAATAGATTAATTGGAGTTTACGATTGATAATATTTATTTAAGAGCTCATTGCAACTGACTATATAAGATAAAACTAGGCTGCTGAGAGATAAGGAAAATGATACAAAATAAGCGGAATTGAGTTCGAAGAAAAGCAAGCTTCAATAAACGGATCTTCCAGCCCGACAATTGTGTTTGAGACCGTTTCTCGGAATTTGATTGCGCTTTTAGGTTTCATTATGTAACACTTTCGTTTTTTGATTATTTTACCTTACCTTAGGTATAAGATGTCCCTTCTTTGTTCGAAGCAGAAATGATTTAATCAATTAATATAGATGATGGGGATGCCCGATTTGTGGTCAAGTGATTTTAGAGATTGGGTTTTGGATATCGTATGATCATAACATATATAGAAGCTTAGCTCATTGTCAGCTTGCAGTTTTTTTGATACCAAAGTATCTGATTCCTTAAAAATTATTCAAGGAAGAGGCGTTTTTTTGGGTACTCATCAATCAATAGGTTTTGAGAAGGGCCAAGATAGACAGTTTCTTAGAGGTTGACTTTCTTTCCAAAATTGAAGGTCTGAGTCAGTTTGAAAAGGTTGACACCATTGATCTCTCTCATCTCGCTTGAGGGAGCGAGATTTTCGATAATTCTCATTAAAAGCTTTTCAAGATGTTTATCAGATTTCATTTTTTTAAGTATTTGGTTGGAATACCGATAGTTTTGGAAGGTTGACATCCTTCTAAGCGTAGTTATGCGAGATATTGATACACTTGCGATGTGCAAAAAAGTTAGACTTGCAGTTTTGTTAATCAAATATAGATAAATTTCGGTCTACATACTTTTTAAAAAAGATTTTTGCACAGACTAATCTCTGCTACAAAACATTGTGCTTCACAGTCTAAACTTATACAGATTGTTTTTCTACTCTCTTCCTAGGTCACCGAGGGTCACAAAGTGAGCTTCCCGTATTTCATTGCATTTACCTCATTACTGAACAACATGGAGCTGATTAAAAAAGTCTATTTACAAGCTACAGGCGGCAGTCGTACCGAACCAGTGACCAAGGATGAACTGCTCTATGCTGCACAAACCATGAGCCAGATAACACCACTGGAAATCGATATACTCTTTCAGCTTACTGGAGCAGTTCATCAGACGGGGTAAGTACTTGATGTAGTTGTATTGGTGTTGGCTTTTTATAGCTTTATTTGTATATGTGTGTGTTTGTGTCACCTGAACAATACCAGAAAATACTTACATTTACAATCTGGAGATCCGCTACCAAAACTTAGTGATCTAGGATGAAATCTAGTCATAACGTTTGCAATCTATAGAGCACAGATAAAATTTTAGTGGACACAGTTAGAAGATTGGTGATAAATGATTACAAACAAATGATTATTGAGTAGTGAAGTCGAGTGATCAATGATGAAAAGTTATGATCTACGATTCTTAGTCGTTCAAATCAAAACTAAGATTCAGTCAAAAGTGACTAGAACTCGTTGATCAAAGATTACAGTCAAGTGATCGCTGAACAAAATTTTGTACTCAACGTGCGGACTCAGCTGTTAATCGACAAAATAATAGCGATAATTGTGTGAAATCGAGTGGTCTGTAACTTAGAATGAATGATCGATCATTGAAATAGGCAACAACTAAGCAAATGATTTATGATTACAAACAAATGTTCACCGATTAAATATCGAATTGCAATTAAGTTAGCACCGATTTAAATATAGCAAACACTGTTTATACTCTACATCACCTCTCCAAATCTAGTCAACACCTTACACAATTCACCTGTCATTGCTTTATAAACGTAGTTTATGGATCGCCCAGCAGCCTTTTAGAGCGTCTACCAAAACAAATTCTTCGCTTTTCATTACAAATTTTTTTATATGATTAACTATTGTATCTTTTCTTTCTCTTTCTCACTCACAAAATTGCATTCAAAATTGTTTTTTAACTTAAAAAAAAAAAGTAGCTGGTGGAAACGCAAAAAGATTGTTCCAAATAGGCAAGTGTTGTCGTCTTCCTTTATTTCGCCAATTATTTTCTTTCCCAATAATTAAGTTTTTATTTTGTGCACGTTTATGCCCTGATACCCAACGTTTGCATAATCCAGTCAGTGTCTATAAAATCCACTACAGCTGAGAGCACACCTCGAAACCTAAGATTATCTAATCTTTTTATAAACTTGCCTTCACAGCCGCATTGTCTACAGCGACCTGAGCAACATTGCACCCGAACATTATACAAAGCATATCACACATCGTCTGGCCGAGATAAAGGCAGTGGAGAGTCCTGCCGATCGTTCTGCATTCATACAAGTACTGGAGAGCACATATCGCTTCACATTGGGCTCCTTTGCGGGTGGTAAGTAGAGCTTTGTAATTGGTTATAAACATTTAAATAACTTTTGCTGTCTCAAACTCAAAGCTGTGGGCGCCACGGTGGTCTATCCCATTGATCTTGTCAAGACGCGTATGCAAAATCAACGCACAGGTTCCTTTATTGGTGAAATTGCCTATAGAAATTCCTGGGATTGTTTCAAAAAGGTAAGTTGAGTGAAGGAGAGAAATGCTTTAATATGTATTTTCTTTTTTCTGTCGAAATTATGACAGAATTCCCATAATATGGCATCTTATGGCATAAAACTGAATTGATGCTCTAGTTTCCTAATATCACCTTTGAGTATCTTTTTTTTAAGAATTTAGTGAATGTTTTCCCTTTGTCTATTTTACATCTATGTTCATGTATTTTTATAAAGTAAAGAGTCTCTCCGGCTAGACATGACAGGAAAAACCGAAACACTTCATTCAATTTTAGGTTTATAGGTCCCAACCGTACGACCTTCGAGGTGAGGTCTAATCTAATGCCGTCTTAAATAAACTAAGAAAACCACTTAGTCATTAGTCATTTGGATTAGGAGGAGACCTAGTGGTTACCTAAATACCTCTGAGTCTTTCTCCGTAAAAACCATTGTGAAGATACGCAAAAAGCGGCCAGGTCTGTGAAAGGCACAAGGCTTACATATTCTGTCCAAAATTTAACGAATTGGGACTCGACTACCCTATTTTCGATTTCTACCGCTTGGCAACATTTTTCCACAATGAGGAACTCTCATTTCCTTCTTTTGTTTTTCTTTGTAGAGAGAAAATTTAAGCGTCTTCAATCCACATTTCGTTGCCTCCTCTTCGTACTTAACCTCACATATAAGCAGCTTTTACTTACATTGGCTCTCTTCTCCAGGTCATACGTCACGAGGGCTTCCTGGGCCTGTACCGTGGTCTGCTACCCCAACTTATGGGTGTGGCACCCGAGAAGGCCATTAAACTGACCGTCAATGATTTGGTGCGTGACAAGTTGACCGATAAGAACGGTTCCATACCCAAATGGGCGGAAGTTATGGCTGGTGCTTGTGCTGGCGCCTCACAAGTGGTCTTCACCAATCCGCTGGAGATTGTCAAGATTCGCCTGCAGGTGGCCGGCGAAATTGCCAGTGGTGGCAAGATAAGTGCCTTATCGGTAGTGCGCGAGTTGGGTCTCTTTGGTCTGTATAAGGGTGCACGTGCTTGTCTGTTGCGTGACGTGCCCTTCTCGGCCATCTATTTCCCAACATATGCGCATACCAAGGCATTGATGGCAGATCAAGACGGGTAAGTCCATGTGCCGAGTGCTTTGAAGTTTAGCTTATCAGCTTTCTACTCCGATAGCTACAATCATCCACTTACTTTATTGGCGGCGGGTGCTATAGCGGGTGTGCCTGCAGCTTCATTGGTGACACCAGCCGATGTGATCAAGACACGTTTGCAGGTTGTGGCGCGCACAGGACAGACCACCTACACGGGTGTCTGGGATGCTACCAAAAAGATAATGGCTGAGGAGGGACCACGCGCCTTCTGGAAGGGCACAGCTGGTACGGTCAAAGAGAATAATAATGGAAAACTTGCCTAAACTTGTCTTGTCATTGCAGCACGCGTCTTCCGTTCATCACCACAATTTGGTGTCACTTTGGTCACCTATGAGCTGCTGCAACGTCTATTCTATGTAGACTTTGGTGGCTCTCAACCCAAGGGTTCGGAGGCGCACAAACCTGCCACACAGCTGAATACAACACATATAACCCCAGATCATATAGGCGGCTATAGAGCGGCCGTACCACTGTTGGAGGGCATCGAATCCAAGTTCGGTCTTTATTTGCCACGTTTTAGAACTGGTGCCGCCAGCAAGACGAGCAGCACGACAGCTGGTTCATGATTGTATTGGCGGCATCGTCTTTTTAGCGCCAGTTAGGGATAGAGTTATAGAGCGGGGCATAAATACTATATTTTTTGCTAGAAAGAGTTTACACGCAGTTTACACAGCCGGAACCCGGGAATCGGGTATGAGTCGCTGTTTTAGGAGAAGAGTATACCTAGTGTTATAGCTATAACGACAATTGTAAAGTTTCTAGCCAACAAAATTGTAACGAACGTAACAAATTTTTGTATATCCTTTGAGAGTTTTAGGTGAGTTAGACCAAAAACGAATACCCTACCAGGAGCTATATACTGTTGTACTTTAAATTCGAATTTGAGAATTTATGTAGCTAAAATTTATGATACGCAAAACACAATTTAGTGCGAAGATTGTTAAATTAAACGAAACCAAAACTCTATATAGATATATAGGACTCTTAACTGTAACCGTAACTGTAGCTGTTTTTATGTAAAACTTTGTTAACTAGTTTAAAGTTTGAAGTAACAAACAAAAAAATCACTGAACCTTAACTTTTGCACTCAAAGAACTTTTAAATATCTAAACTCTATTGAAGGTAAATCAACAAAATTGTTAAAAACTAAAAAAACTATTATAAAGAAATGCAATGAATGACCTCTTAGCTAATAAATAAAATAAAAGGAATGAAAAATGTCTACACAAAAGCATTTTAATTACTGTGATGCTGGGATTTTAGATTTCCAAGATATTACGGAAAGTTGCTGAAAGAAATAAGTCATGTCAAACGAAGCAATGTGGTCTCGCTTCTATATAAATCTCCGCGCAGCATTTACTCAACTCAAGCGTAGATAAAAAAATGTTGAAGTCTACAAGATCCAATGCCAATTTTAACGCTTAAATGCGCTTAAAAGCCAAAAGAACAGAAGAGTACGGGGTGTACTTTTTTGGGTTGAGACTTTTTGATAGTCTTCATATTGTGAACGCAAGATATATTCCTGTGCGCCATACCATCCAGGTCAAAAGCAATACTATATGTTAGACTCATTGGATTTGGATTTCGCTACAGAAGCAGTAAAGAACTAATGGTTTTTCATGTTGAGTCTGTAGAATGAGTTGAAAGACACTACGAGGGGTTTTCGTAGGATCCAATGCCGTAGTACTACTCATTTGACGAAAGCTTTTAAAAAAATAATTTGCAAAAAATCAAGTGCTAGGAGTACCTAGAATGGCGATTTCTTAGCACAATTCGTCCAATTTCTGTGTCATTGGGCGAAGGGGTTTAAGCCTAAGCGATCTATTCACCTGAAATTGGACTGAGGTGTCCAATGAGACAGATTTTTCTATTTGTAGTTTTCTCATAGTTACATTAGTTGTTCAGTTAGCACCATCAGCCTTCTGTATTTAAGGTATCTTATAATATATTACTGGAATTCGTCATCTTAATTGGTTAGGTGAAGCACGACTTGGAATGCAGTTAAAAGCGTTCCCCCAATTGGAACCCGCAAGGGAATATAGAAAGTGGACGTCCACGACCTTCGTGTACTACAAAATTTTGGAAAATACTGGAATAAATTAAAGCACAAAGGCGTGTGCGATTTCGGTGTTTCAATAACTTTAAGGAAATGATAATGATGTTGTTGATCTCCTGTAATCGGCGATTTGGTAAAATACAATAATAGCCTCGTGGAATTTTGTCAAGCGGTTTTTGTGTTGTTCTCTCTGCACCTCAAAAGTCGAGTGAGAATCCTTTCAGTTTTTAGTGTCATCGATTGATAATGTCGATTTCCTTCAATCACCGATCTGTTAAAATACCAACGTGGAATTTCGTCAAGTTGTTTCTATGATCTCCTGTAATCGGCGATTTGGTAAAATATAATAATAGCCTCGTGGAATTTTGTCAAGCGGTTTTTTGTGTTGTAATCTCTGCAACTCAAAAGTCGAGTGTGACTGCTTTCAGTTTTTAGTGTCCTCTATCAAAGAACAAGAGTCACAACTTTAAGGAAATGTTGATAATGTCGATGATTTCCTTCAATCACCGATCTGTTAAAATACCTACGTGAAATTTCGTCAAGTTGTTTCTTTAGTTCTCTCTGCACCTAGAAGGCATGTTTCTTTCAAAACTGGCACTAGAATTCTTTTACTTTTGAAAATCTTCTATAGACTGAAAAGAGTCGTCATATACAGCATCAAGGCGCTCATTGGATTTCGTTGTAAAATTGAATCGGTAGCTATATTGATTTTTTTTTTTTTTACTATTATAACTAATCACTTTCACATCCAAACGCCGTCAATCCGAAACTAATAGTCTAATGTACTATAAATATTTCTTTTGCGGAGGTAATGTTAGGTACTTATGTGTTCAAATTTTGATCTATTGTCTCACTTGTCCTTCTTAAATTGAAGGAACATAAGGATATACTAAGATACCCAAATCCAGATCTGTAGCCACTTAACAACAATGAAACAGGGTGGCTCATCGACGATCACTTATCATTGGAACAATATGAGATCACTTTGGTATGATTCTTAGATTTATACGTTTTCCCACAGTTCTGACATCTATTAGCCAAAGGTGTGCTTATTTTCCCAGGTACAAATCTTTTCAGTTAGTACAGAGCAGCCATTGAATCTAAAAAGTAGCACTCTCTGCAATGGTTGTTGTTTACCTTTCCAAGTTCTTAAAGTGTTGCTTTAAATGGGACACATATATATATAACTTACCTTTTCTAGGTTAAGCCTAACCTCTTGGAGCTCTTTTACTGCAGACGTTACAATCCAGTTCACTTGTGTAGCAGATACCATTTTTTTATTGCAAAAACGCCCCTAAACGAACATGGAAAGTTCTTAAACATGCTAATGATGAAAACCCCGACGACAGTCAATAATTTACCAACAACAGTTAAATTGTGACAAACCGTGAGCGTAGCATATCAGAATCCTCTGTTATTTGCAAATCGATGTTGACAAGTTAATACCATCAGCAGCTCCAATTGACTTCTGGGCCAACGGCGACGCCAAAATTCCATTTCGAATTCAACAAGTTCCAGCTTTCAATGCTGTTGAGTTTCGCTGCAAGCCAACCTTAGACACAATAGTTCACTGGGCTACTAAGACGCAATAAGACGCCCACTCCAGCGGCTACAAAGCCAGCCACCGACCATGACCGTCAAAACAAAGCAGCAGCATTCCAAGCTTCCACCATGTTGACCGTTAGGCATTTAGTTCTGCACGCAATGCATAAAGCTAATAATCGGTTTGGAATCGGAATCGGTTTCCAATGATTGGACAGCATGTGCCTTATAAGCGGCTTGTTACCCGCTGCAGCAGCTTCAGTTTCATTTTAGCCAACAAAACGTGGATACACAATGTGGATACAGAATATTGGCTTGTGCTTGTGCCTGCTGCAGCTTGTGTCCAGTAGCTCAGTGCCCATGCCGCTGCAGCGGACGGAACAAACAAATACGCGCAGCTCTTGGATAGTACAGCTGCAACAATTGCGACATCATTTAAAGGATTGTTTTAAGTCTAGGCATGCTATTTGGCCCTGTTTTCGGGAACAGAGTCTGCAGCTGTTCGATGGCATTATGGAGTCCAAGGAAATACCTTTGTTTGATGGTGTGCGTTTAGTTGCGACTAGAAATGACAGCAGTGCCATGGGTGGACGACAATCTAAGGAGATGAAGCATTCAACATGGTTTGATCTGCTGGCTTTGAGTTTGGCTCGAGGTCTAACCACGCACAATTTGCAAATCAATTTGGCTGAAATCACGGAGAGATATTTAAAAAATTTTAAGGGTAAGTTTGAAAAGGAACTCAAACTCGAATGTAATTTACGAAATATGGCTCTGGAGCGTAATAATGCTGAGTCGTACAGACGGATTTCAACTTCTCAAGTCACTCTGACCATCTTAAGATAACTTTTGGGGTCTCTAACTTTTCTGTCGGGTGTTATATGCATTTTCGGTTTGCACTAATGGTACAGGGTGTCAAAATATTCGACTGCGAAATTCGCGATATTACAAGGGAAAAGCATGCGGCGCTACCTTAGGGATTTCAGGCCCAGCTCTACCAAAAGTTAAAATATTTTTATATGATTAATAATTCCTTCACGAAAGATATTGGGATGCTGATTTTGAGATTTATATACCAAAAAACAAGGCCAATGTCATGGGAATTCATGGGCTCAGCGCCTCGAGTTCTCAATCGACAAATTGTCTTGGTTTCGTTTTATGATATATTGGATATTAGCTACGATATTTATAAAGAGTAACTAAACTGCATATTTAGTAAGGGATTTCGGGCTTTCCTACTGGATGAAGCGGGAAGAATGGAATCGAAATTTTATTTATTATTTTGTAAACGAATTTCAAACAATCGCTTTGAATTATACATCGATTAAAAGTTTGAAAAGAATGGGAATACCCACATTTAAAAAGTTTTTAGCATATTGACATTTTTGGCAGAGTTTTCGAGTAAAAGATGGGGAATATATTAGATTTGGTGTAATTTGTTTAAATGCTAATGACAAAAAGTTGAAGAACTGAGAAAAAATTCTTGCAATTTACAAATAGCTGATCCGAAAATTATAGTTAGAATACATTTTCAAAACACGATTTTAAAGAAATAATAATGGTGAGGCCCCAATCAAAAGAACAATCGGTAATGATTGTTTTTTTTGGCATCTTAAAAAAGATTAATGCATTTGCGGATTTATGACTGGAATAAGTTACTTCAAAGGTTTTGATTTGATTTGTAAATTTTTCATAAATTGTACTAAATTCCAAAAGCTGTAGTCCAATGCTAGATGTTGTGGAAAACTACATGGAGAAAGGAAAGGGTGCGTCTTTTCCGATGTACACAATTGGAGCAGCAAGTGGTGCGTGTGACAGAACTCCTCGGGTAAATGTCTGTGCCTCTTTACTCTCGAAAAAACTACCAACGAGTCACCCGTCTGACGCAAGTTTGAGATGACATTGGAAATCCGGCTACAGGAGATTATGGCGGCTCATTTCTTCAAGTTGTGTGCAGGGGACCAATTCACGACAATATGGAAGGCACAACATCAGGGCACTATGACTCAAAAACAACAAAGTAGCGGATGACATAGAGTTTTTAAATATTGGTGACCACTAGCTGATAAGGAGCATGCTTCAGCTTCTCTACAAAGTATGGTTGGCAGAAAACTTGCTGTAGAAGGAACAATTTGTGTAAATTATCTGGAAATCATTTCAATTTCCATTTCATATAAGGTCCTATCGTGCCTACTCTGTGAAAGACTGAAACCGTATGGCAACACTCGGATTGGACCTTGCTTCTTCAGCACATCAGTCCCTCATAGACTAGTTCTGGACTCTGCATCAAATCTTAAAATCAGCTACAAAGCTGAAATCGAATGCTTATTATAAGCAAATTCTGAGCTCGCTCATCCGCCTGAAGGTCCACCTTTTTTTCTTCCGTTCACGAATTCTTAACATTTCTGAGGCCTAATTGTAAAAACGATTTTTCGATGTTTCAATTATTCTTCATTTACTAACTAGTAATTGTCTTTAATGTACTACGAGTCATCCAAATCCATCAACGACACTTATATTACGAACTGAAATCGAAGAAACTCATTTCGCTGATCATTCATAGATTTTTATTCTGTTAACTTTTTTGATCTTACTTTTAGAACAATCTATAGCGCGCAACAATAAAGATGCCTTTGGCAGTGCACGTTTACGTCGCCATCGCTATAATATGATCATTACAATGATATTTGGAGTCACGGCACTGGGTGCAATACTTGTACCCATGGGCTTTCAATTGCTCTCCATTGTGAGCGGTAAGGCGCTGTTGTTGGCCAAGATGGCATTGCTTCTGGCATCCATCAATGGACTTAAACGCGTAAGTGTCATGTAGATCTTTAAGCTCGAAAGTAATCATTGATTTTATAGGTTGCCAATAATGGACTGCACTATGGGCTTTATCATGTGCCCAATGAGCATTATGGAGGCTACTATGATCGCGGTGACTTGAACCATCCGCGAAATGTGCCCATGCCTATACCAGTGGCGGTGTCACCCTCTCTGGATATAGGAGTTATGTAAAAAAAACTAAAAATCGACTATAGCCTGAAAGAACTAAATTTCTATATTGCATTTTCAAAATGGAGCTGCTGGGTTACTAACTAAAGAACGTAGGTTCTGAAGCAGAATACTGAATACCCCTTAATTTTTTCTAGTACAGCAATTTTCGACACTTTTTTAAAAACATTTATTACCGAAAAAACGGCTATATATAAAAAAAAATTTATAAATAATAAAGAAGATACCTTGCGCTTTAATATTTAGATTTTTACTATAAAACTAAATACGATTTAAATACTTGAGTAGTCTGCGTGTAGGTGTGAATTATAAGCGTATGTTACTAAAATAAACTTATATGAATTTATAACATGTTTGTCATGTACATGATTTTTGATTTTAAATAAGAGTTTTCATTTTCTTAAAATTGTACAATGACAAAACAGAAAAAAAAAAATAGCGTAAGTATAAGTTGGGACTATAAATTGCCTAAATACTCCAAGACCAAAAGAAAAACCGACTCTTTGATACCGATTTTGCCTTTATAGACAACTGATTTACTGACTTGGTACACTACTGGAAACACGAAAAACCTTTCGAGTAGTATAAATTTATTTATTTAATTTTGGAAGAATACTTGGGAACATTAGACAACCATTGAATGCAGAGTAAGGTTATATTTTTTTAAAGAACCAAATTATTTATGCTTTATTGACTTTTTTTGCGATGGTTCAAAAATCCGATTAAAAAAAAATAAAAAAACTTGTACAAGATTTTTTTTTAAAAAAATGGCTATCATCGCGAAAGTCTAACCTTAAAGACGGTCCGACGGAAATGCGTTTATCAGCTTCTCTAGTGGCCTCGATCAAACTTTCAGTAACTTTGTGGGGTCTTCTACGTTATGCGCTTGTATACTTTTTATCATATGACAGTGTGTAAAAACGGGGCCATCGCGATTACCCTAGTTCAATATACGCCAAAATATATCTACAATTAATTTCCTTCTATTTTGCCAACTTTTATAGTTCTCCTGTAGCAACACAGCCCATATACTCTATAAAATAAAACAAAGGCATTAATGTTTGACCTCAAATTATTTGCTACGAATTTTTAGAAAAATTTAAAATTTTGTTGTATTTCCGTATTATAAATATCAGCCGATTTTGACAGAAAAGTCAAAACACATGTTTGCATTTTTCCAAAAATTTGTAAAAAATCTTTATACCTCCCAATGCTTTATTTACTTTGCTTCCGAATCGCTTATACTAGTCCTCAGGTTTGAATAAGCAATTTCTTAAATTAAAAAACAAAAAAAAAATTATTGGTCGAAATGTTTCACATTAGTTTATATAAAAAATTTATCCTCATTTTGATATACGCGGAAAGTGGCAAAAACTCAAATTAAGGAATAATTTAAAACGGAACTACCCAAATTCTACATCTTAAGATATTCGATCATTAATCCAAATTAAATTCGGAGATTCTACGCTTAAATACGAAACACTAAATTTTTTCACTCAATGTATTCAAGCATGTCTCTTGATAATAATTTGTGAAAGAGATTTCTCGGAACTGTTTGTGACCCAATACTGGATGAAGAAGAGTAAATTAAAGTTAGTTTAGTTAGTTCTTATCGATTGCATAGTTACGGATTTTCCGAGATTTTCATTATTCTGTTGGAATTTAAAACTGATTATTCCCTGATTCTCGCAAGTTTTTTGCTAAAAAATTAGCACTAAATAGACTTCAAAAATATTTGACAATATTTAATAACTATTGCTTACAATTCGATAAATTTGGAACTCATCAAAAACACTTTGATGAAACATTTTTAAGGTAAATGTTAAAGTAGGCTTAGCGGAAACTTTAAAAATATAAAATTCATGTTACTTATTTCAAGCTACATTTTATTTCAGTTACGTTTTGTATATCAAAGCGTTCACAACTAAATTAGTTGTGTAAAAATTTTCGGAAGGTATAAAAATATTAGAAAATTCAAAATTTCATACAAAAAGTATAAACAACATTTCAGCTGCAGCCTAATAACGGCTCGTTCCAAAGATGAATTAATTGATAACTTGAATACTTTGGTAACTACATTAAATTGTAGGACATATTAATGCACTATTGACTTACCAAAATGTTCCTACAGCAAAGGCGACGATGACTTCGGGTTGTTCCCTGGCCACGCTTGAGCTGGTCAGCTTTGGCCTCAGACTCGCATCTAGAACGTTTCTGTGAAGACTGTATGAAAGGGTTGCTCAGTGGGTCCCCCCTCACTGTGGTAGCATCCACGTTCTGCGCCGTCTCAATTATCTGTACTGCTTGTTGTGTGTGTGTTCCATTGACAATACTCTTTCAACTTGAGGTCCAGTCTGCCAGAGGATTGATATTTTTTCACTGCATAGATGAATTTGCAGCCATTTCCGAAGGCGGACAGAAAATGAAATATAACGACGAAGGGTATCCAATCAGAGCTGAAGCAAAGTAATCGAAAACGACGAATATGTCACAGATGATACAATATTTGAGCCAAGTGCTTGTCTCAATGTGCGAATAATTGTAAATTAAACTTGCCAATCGCAAAAAGAGACTTTCCATTATGAAAATAACAATAACTACGATGTCGAAACGAATACAATTTTTTTCTAAAATTACGAATAAATGTGAACAAATTTCATGAAGTATAAAAAACCAAGTTAGAACTATATATTTAATATGTATACTATTTATTTAATCTTAACTTCCAATTTAACTCTTAAGGTTCTTTGAAAGAAGTTCTTGATTACGCTTAGACACTCCGTCTAGCTTTCGTTGCACGTTTTTCGCATTGCGATCGAAGTCGCTATAGACATTGCGAAACGTATGCACTTTTCATCGACCACGGTCAAATAGGATTTCAAATAAATTTTCAAGCCGAATGGACTCCCGATGACTTGAAAATGCACTTAAGATTCTTCAATTTGGAGAGCAATTTCATATTTAAAAAATATAAAACATAAAATTGAGGTCGAGGCTGATCTATACAAAAATGAAAGAGTATTTTTACTGCTGTTGCAAAAACATTTATTTATAGAGTATATCGTCATTAAAGAAGACTTTCCATCTGTTGGTTGCGTAAACCTGGACAGACTTTTAATTGCTTTCTGTAGTGACTCTTTTAAGAAGTTCCGCTTATTGGATGGATTCTTCTGGATTGTCTCTATTGGTTAATGTGACTGCACAACTTCCTGAGCAGAGGACCTATGTATGGTTAATTTACAATATTTCCCGGACTATCGTAACTTATCCAGATATTGTTAAGGGTTATTTTGAAGCAATCTGTTTCTCAATATTAGCGATAATAGGCAATATATGTATTCCTTTGAAGTGAATGGATTTGTATGTGCGCTCTTTAGTTTCTTCGGAACATAAAAGTGTATGTGGTGATATTAATGTCCGTTTTACCTCTAATTCTGTTGAACTCTATACGTCAGGTTGTAAATTACACACATTTAATTTTAATTTGTTGGGATCGAGTTTGTTCAAGATTTTGTACTTATGCGCTGCATAAGCGAATTCGCAACCATCTCCAATCAAAATATATTAATGAAAGTTATCCTGCTTAGTAGAACTTTTGCCTTGAAATAAAAATCAGGGATCGTGTCATAAATAATCTAGTATTACAACCAAGCGATGTATTTCAAGAAGAGAAGTTGCTTAAATTTACGCCGAAAAGTCAATAGAAATAGTTTTCCATGAGAATAAAATTTTGGAGTCACTAACGTAAAATTTTTGAAACGAATGCATTGGGATCAAGGCTTGCTGAGGTTATAAAAAGTTTTACAAAAATTTTGCTATATTTGATATTCGATTAGAAGAGCAACGATAATGAATAATATCCGATAAATGCTTAAAGAGCCTGACAACGCACAAACAGTATTTGAGTTAAATATGTTACAATAAGTCCTCTCTTTTCGACTATTTTTCGAACTTTACATTGACGTCTAGAAATCTTAAATCATATTTAAAGATAAGCCAAAAACAAATGGCTTAGAACTTGTGATCTAACATGAAAGCTAATTAAAAGAAAATCCTTAAAGAGAAGTAATTGCGCATCTTAAAATTAATATCGTAGGGATATAAGGCAATTTTTTTTTCTAACGATCTAAAATATTTAATCTGTTTAAACAATTTTTTGTTTTAAAAAGTTGTATTATATATTATGAAATTGAATGAAATTATATTTGAATAAGTGTGAGACTTTTTCGTTTAAATAAGGTGTTTTTACTGGGAATCAGACCCCTGGTGATTGTTTTTTGAGCTGACTACGCTATCACTACGCTTCTGTTTTATCCACATGCTTTGAACAAAAATTGGAATAAAGAGTTCTAAGAATTAAAAAGTATTAATTTGGTATCAAATTTTTGCTTTTTCAGACTCTATAAGATGGTTTTCTGCTCAGTATGGGCATACCCTAACTATAATATTAGTTTTCAAAAAGAACTACACTCACTTTTAAAAGATTTATACACCGTAACACCTGTGAATATTTTCCTTATTGGTTTCAGAAAAATAACTTTGAAAAAGCTCTACAATATTTTCAAATAGAAAGCTTTCGTTTAAATAAATAAAAAAACTTATGCTGGCAATGCCGTTGAAGCTTCCAATAGAGCTTTTTGTGTGCTTTTTGCTGTTTCATTTTTTGAATTGTGAGTAAAGACTTTGTGAGCTTAAAATCGAAATAAAAGCAAAACTTGGCAGTAATCGGTTAATATTTTTTCATATTTGATTTATTTAAAAAACTATTACTAAAAATTACTAACAAATTGTAGTCGTATAATACATTGAATTTCGTTTAGTAAACCTGCAAAGCAGGCACAACCCAACAACCCAACAGCCCACTAAAACGAAGGCTACAATGCCGAAGTACTAAAACGACTGTCATGACACTGGGCAGGACTATAAAAGGAAATGCGCCACTGATAAGAACCAACATTCTGTCGTCGTGCGGCAGTGTTGACGTTTCGTGCTCCAATACACGGGAAATCCCTTAGCTGCGTTTGCCTGCTCGTAACGGTTTCCGTGCTGATTCAAAAAAAAATTAAAGAAAGGAACATAAAAGCAAAAGAAGTCACTCCAATACACATTGATCCCGCCTAACACTGTGTGCTGTGGGTAGTCTCGCGTCTTTAACTGAGATTTACGTGCCAAGTGCTGTTGGTCATCAATTTTGCTTTAATAAACTTATTGCCAGCATTTCTTTCCATTTCCTGACGCACCCGTCAATTTCGTTGCGGGTCCGCTGGGAATCGCATAAAAATAGCGTTAACAACGGCCAACCTACAATTGCGTTAAACCATCAAGGAAATCTCGACAGCATCCGTAGCCAGCCGTCGGTGTTACGCGCTTAAACTCAATTTTTTTTATTTCGAAGAGCATCAGTTAACTTCCGTTGACACTTTTTTTTGGGGGCAAGCCAATTTACAGAGGAGCAGCTGCTGTCAACATGAAGCTCGTCGTTTATCTCTACTTGTCGTTGATTGTGCTGGGCGTGCAGGTAAGTGCCAGCAGCAGTGGTCATCGGTACAACGACCAAATGGCCAGCTGTGATTTTTTTTTTATTTCCCCCAAAATTTTTTTTTGGTAATTTGATCAACAAGTTGACTTAACTCGAGTCTTAACTCGCCTCTCATCTTTTTCGTGCCTCTTTTGCTATTAAATTTGATTTGTGGGCGTTCACGGCTACCATCAGCGCATCAAAAGTTATGATTTTTTTTTTTGATTTCATCTATTAAGTTCATAAGGCTCACATTACGCGCACATGCTGTCTGATTACTGCTGTGATTTTCCCAAAAAAGTGGGTCCTGCCACATTTGTTTCGATGTTCATGACATACAACCAATGATAATGCGGTTTATTTTGGGCATTCCAATAACTACGCTCGCTGAGCTCTAATAGAAATATAAATACATATTATTATTACTCCAAATCAGCATTATCTGCCATGATATGTTTTAGCTTCTCTGTCCTTCCATTGTGTTTTTTTTTCACCCACACTGTGGCTTATGTTATAAGGAGAAAAAAAACACAATATGTACTTGTTTCTAGAGACTTAATTCATTCACTTGTCTCTGGCATGTGTGTTGGTGTGTGTTTGTTGTGTGTGCGGTTGTGTGTGGTATGTGGCACTTAATGCTTGTAAGTGAGTGTGAGATTGTGTGTGCTGGTGGCAAGCTAAGCCATTGAATGTCCATGCTAAGGACTCCCAAGTTAAGTCAACAACCAAGGATAAATGTAAATTTTCAACTGCAATTCTGTCAAGTTAAAGTGCGACAAAACTGAAGAGTCAATGAGTGTAAAAGCCAAGTACACTTGACGAAAATGTGAAACCAGAAGTTAGAATGCCAGCAAAACGATCTCTAACAATGGTACGCACTGGGTCAATTAATTCATCTAAATTATTTCATTAACTAAGTTGAAAAAATTGAATAAACTTGGTCTTATAAATTTTATAAATAAAAAGTTTAAGATTCCAAACGAAAATGATTAAATCGTTCTTAAAATACAAATTAATTTTGAATTTGCAGCACCTACAAGAAGTTTCCGCATTTTCAAGAAGTTCCCATAGATACTGTGCCCGCTGTGCTGGAACTTTAAAACAGTCGTGCTCAGAAAGGTATCTCGCAAATATATCTACAACTTGTCAAGAAGGGTTCGACCGACTCATTCGGTCTCAGTGAGCTCAGCTTATATAATGAACTAATATCATGCAAAACATTTGAATAGTTCTACGTTTTCTTAACGACAACACGACAGATAAAGTTATTTTGCTATCTCCGACTTTTTACAATAGTTTAATATAGATAGATTTTGGCCAAAAAATACGACAAAAAAATCTATAGAAATTAGGTAGATTATGGAATTTATAGTAGCGTAAAGATTTCGGCGTAATTTCTTTGGCTGCGCCTCTCAACCTTCGTACTTATAAAGATTATAAAGATATTTGAACCGAAAAAAATCTCTTGAAAATTTGTTGATTAGGAGACTTAAAGTATCGTCAAGATATAGGCATAACTTTACGTTGTGGATATCCTCGGGGTGCTACAAGTTGCGTTCTTATAAAGATGCTTGCTTGAACGAAATAATCTCTTCAAAGTAAGTAGATTACTAGGACTTAAAATAACGTAGACATATAGGTCTGTTCAAATTTCTACAACCAATGAAAAAAATCCTCTTAAAATTATACAGACTTAAAGTATCGTAAAGTTATAGGTGCAACTGTAGGCGTCTCTTTCGAGTTCTATAACTTTTGCTCTCAGATAGATTCTTACTTCAACAAAAAAACCTTTTGAAATTATGTAGATTATGGCACTTAAGGTAATGCCAAGATATAGGCTCAAATTCTTTGGCGTCGGGTCTCTACCGAGTTCTACAACTATTGTCCCTATAATGATTTTTACTTTAACATAAAAATCTCTTGAAATTATATAGATTATGGGACTTGAAATTGTTTTCAGTGGTAGTCAAAAAATATTTAATTGCGGTTTAATTCTACATTTTTACTTTCTTTATAGAACTCAGATATTAATAAAATCTTTAGCAAAGACTGAGTTTGATTTAGATTACTCCGCCGGTGCATCAATAGTTCTATTTTGTTAAATTTTTTCTGAACTGAATGACTTGACCTATGAGTTTTTTAAAAACTGCATTTATAAATCAAAAATTCTTAAACATTAAAATCAAATAACCAACCTCCACAAAATATAACCCAGTAAAACTATTTATTTGGACTATATTAAATGACTTTTTTAAAAAGATTTCTTGAGCATTTTTCTCTGAAATACGCCTCCATTTGGAGTACCAATAATGTGCTTTATTTTTTAAAGAAACTTGCACATAGGTTACGCTGGTAGTCAGTGCAGATCTAAGGAAACCACGGATGCCAAAAGAGCATAATTCGGTATTATTGAAAATCTTGATTGAAAAAAACAAATTTTGAATCCAAAGCTATGGGCGTTAGGCTTTATACAGAATTACTTTGGAATGCTTTAATAGTAGATGTCAATTTTGGCGATTATCCTACAAAGAGGAAGCTAAGATTTATTTCAAAGAGTCGAACTCCGAAGACCGAACGTAGTTTTGTAAATTTGCGAATATAGCGGCTAAGGCGTTGAAAATCGATTGTAGCAATCACTGTATGACACATATTTTGCTGCAAGATGAGTCGTCCAACTCTTCTTTCTTTTGAATAGAATTCCATATGGTCGATAGTGCCATTCGATCAAGATCGGTATCAGACAGTCTCTTATATAAGCTTCAGATACAGCACTGCTGTTTCGTAATTTTCTAAAAACCACTACGGAAAGTTTCCAGTACTTTAACCAAAGAGTCCCTCTGTTCTTTTCGTCTTTTAAAGACAATACTTCATGGGTTTGAATCTAGTTGCGCTATAGAAACAGCCAAACATATATTTACAACTACGCTACCATAGCCACTAACAATTAATTGTTTATAACTAAATCTACTTATATTTTTTCAGAACTTTCAGTTTTCAGTTGACGCAAAAAAAAAAGTTAATTTATTTCGCCAAAAATAACAATTACAACTCAAAAGACCAAAGATCTTCTGCCATCTTTAGCTTTCAGCTAGACAGAGGAACCTCGACCAATTAAACCGAACTCCTTTGGGCGCTGTTTGGTTGATATCATTCCCGGAGTTCTAAGCTGCTTGCAAGTGTCAAGTCAATCATGCTTTTCCACTTGCCAGCAGTTGTATGGCCAATCCAAAAGGGGTTTCTGATACATATCCCACATAAATTACCCTCAGACCCATCCACCACAATTTCTTTCAGTGCATTTAAGCTGTACATTCGCGTGCGAGTGTTGGAAAATATGTGAATGTGCGCGTTTAAGTGTGAAAAATCAACAAACGGCAGTCAGCCAGTGAGAAAAAACAGGAAGCATCGTGGACCATGGGGTGATGCCCGTTCATGCTGCAGTGCTGCAAATGACAGCCATTCATTGTAAACATCGCTCGGAGCATCATGCTTATTGTAACTTTAATACTGTTGCATGCAACGCCCCATGCTTCCAGCCATATATATATATATATGTGGCATGTCCTGGCTGGTCACTCACTCTAACGCTGATTGCATGTTGCCTGTGGTCGTCGTTGTTGTCGTCGTCAGTGTTGTTGTTGTTGTTGTTGTACCGTTCAAGCTGACTGCTCCTGATGCGCGCTTAATGCCGCATGTTAACAACAACACTTTGCCACTCCAACGTACTTTCTAGCCACAATGGTTGGGTCTTGAGAGAGACACCCGTCGTCAATTGCTGCCACACATGGCAACATTGAGCCAATTGAAAGAGCAGTCTGGCATATGACATCAGTTTGGATACGGCATGTGCAAGGGAGCACATCTAATTGGCAAGCAACTCAAACATTTTCGAGTTGAAGATGTGTTTCGGGATTCATTAGCACATGCATGCCCCCGAGCCCCACCTCTTCGCCCCCGCTCTATATGCATACATAAAGCTTTTAACAGTGTTGTTGCCCGCATGTCGCAAAACCCGCAGCGCGATTAGAGCTAGATCCCATAGAGCATTGGGTAGGTGTCGTTGACGTGTTAATTTGCAAAGTTTTAAGGGCACCACCACCTTTGGTGTTGGCACTTATTAGACATACAATCCACCTACGAGAGATACAATTGTAGCCAACTACGTAAACAGCTAAGCAAAACTTTTAATTGACACAAATTTGTTGACTGTACCCATGCCAACCAAGGATTAGCTAAAGCCAGTTGGGCAAGTACCTGGCAATCAGTTTGGTGGTTACCGATGGCAGCTAAAACATAAAAAAGGACACATGCACGGGTTGTAAAAGAGTACTTAAAATAATTTGGATGCAACCAACTTGGATTAATGCCTGAGCTGAAGTTGGAAACACTGAGTTCTGCTGTGAAGATGGTCAGGTCACAGGTACACAACGAAATTAGAGTGGAATACCAGAAAAATTATTGCAAAACTGATTTTTAGAAGGCGGTTCTACGCTTTTAGAAGACATCTGCAATTTATGATAAAATAGCAAACCACAAGCTCCCAAACGCCTACGAAAACAAAACCTTACGTTTTCGGGCTAAGAGTTTTGGCATGGTTTTGTAGGCAATGAGCAAGAAAGGAAAATTAATGCATTGTACAGTTTTCAAAAACTCGAAAAAATAAAAGTAAAGTGTTTTAAAAACAATATTATATATATACAACGATAAGCGGCGGGAATAATATCTAAGTGCTCGAAATTCAGATTGCGTTTTAAAACTTTGGAGGTTTGCGCAGTTTGTTTCACAAATTCTTCACAAATTTTTGCGAATAATACGTTCATCTTTTGCAAGTCTAATTGCGAATAACAAATTTTTATTTTGTACTTTTCTAAAGCTTTACTAAATAATATTACGTATACGTTTGCTTTTGCGCTTAGATTTTTTGGGACAAATCGCTTGACTTTCGAACGAAAGTCAAAGTAAATTATGTTAGTTTTTTTCAGGATTTCTGTCACGAAAAATTATATTTACGATTATTTTTCAAGCTATGAGGAGCCGTAATGGATGAAGGTTAATAACTATAGATTACGACAGACCATTGTTAAAATAAAATGAAAAAGAAAAGCCATAATTCATATAAATTTTAGAATAATAATAATTTTACGTTTCATAACTAAGTGAAAATTTAGTTAAAGTAAAATTATTTTTTTCTCTATATATGCTTCAAGTATTACGTATACGATTTAATTAATGATCAATCAACTTTGAATGAAAGAGTTTTAAGGGGACAATGGTCAAAATTATACCACAAACTTTTATTTTTGCCAATGATCGCCAAAATAAATAAAGTTGTATAATCTAACAATCTAAGACACCAAAGCATAGAGCTACGCCCCACAATCTTTGTTTGGATTTTTTACAGAAGTTCCAATGCGATTGTCTTTGATTGATTTATCTATTTTTTTTTTTTTTTTAAATAATATCAATTTTGTGGTACAACTAGGGCCAGTTGACCTTATAATAAAACAATTTTAAAATTAATACAAATATATAAGAACGAGCAAAACATAATACAAAAGTTAACCATGTCCCAAGCTTGATAGGTGAATTTTTTTATGGATATGCAACGTCTCACTTCTGCGGCTGTCTAGAAACTTGGACTGACAATATAAAAGTAAAAGTAAAATTGAAGTTTAAACATTTCTTAACAAAGAAGCCAAAAGTTCAGCGTTGGGATTTCATAGTTCGTGATTAGTCAAAGATGCTCGATTTAGCGAATCAAGATGAATTAAGATAGAAAAAAGATGAATTGACAAAGGAAGTTTGTTAAGAAGTGCATTCAAAACGCAAGAGTAAGAGCTTATGCAAAAATTACACGCCATGTCATGTTCTACGATCATTTAGAGAAGTTTATTTTATAGGGCGAAGTCACAGACTCAAACAATTGCTGATAGTGTTGGAATTTTTGGCTGCAGTCGCAAGAGAAATATCCCAGAATTGGTTGGAGAACTAAAATATACAGAAGTTTGGTTGCACAAGGGTCATTGGATTCTTCGGAGTACCGCTTGTAACTTATAAAGTTATCAATAGGCCTTGCCCAACTTTGGATGGAGACCTTCTGTTGCTACTAGGCACTGCAATCGTCAGAGAATTGGGTTGGCTTTGGAGTATACAAAAATGCCGACAAGATAATTTCAGCTGATTATACTTAAAAGCAGTTTTAAAGTTCCATAAGACTTTGTATAGAATTCTGCCAAAACAACCCTTTTGAGCTAAGAATTGTCTAAAGATAAGAAACTTTCTGGCTTTTTTAATATAAGATCATCTCTCTTAACCTTTGAGTATAAAATTAGCTAGACAGATTACACTTGCCGCTTTTTTATAGATTAAGAATGCCTCAAATGTTAACTTGTATTTTAAGTAGTTTTTTTGAATGAATATCATCTAAAAAATTGTTACAAAGAAGTTTCTACTCTATATTCTACAAAGTAATTCCAAAAATGTTGCACTTCTTAATTGTATTATTCTTAACCTGCCGAGCAGTGTAAAAATTCTGATTTTCTGCTCAGTTTTGTTTTAATTTATAAATTAATTAGCTCAGTTGCAGGAAATTTGCATTTTTGACTTTTATTTGATTTATTTTGTTTTTAATTTTTATTTAATTTTTATTACTTTTTTGTAAGGTTTGTGCTAAGCAGATTACATACTTAAAACTCACACATACATTGACACCCACAAAGTTACTCACACACACATGAAAGTACTCACTCACACAGACGCATAAAATGTTGATGCTGCGATTTAATTTGATTGCTCATACGCCCCATTGGCCATATACATTTATTTCTATATATATATACACATATATGCGTGTTAGTCGGAGAGCACATGAAATATGCAAGTTATTTAATTAATTCTGCTCACAAATGCAAATTTTAATTCAATAATATCTAAACAAAAAAAAAG
Source organism: Chymomyza procnemis (assembly GCA_035046065.1). Classification (NCBI taxonomy): domain Eukaryota; kingdom Metazoa; phylum Arthropoda; class Insecta; order Diptera; family Drosophilidae; genus Chymomyza; species Chymomyza procnemis. The sequence continues at coordinate 7,551,186 of JAWNOJ010000026.1, forward strand.
GAAAGAATGCGGGTGCCAAATTGGTATGGAAGCAGGCCAAATACTTGGTGTGCTTTCGCATTTATACAATTTCCGATTAGGAACCTTTTAAGCACCATAGACATTCACATTCCCATTCATTCATGTAGTCACTCAGAGGCAATATATAGCTGGAACTAGTCAACAGTGTTGGCAAAAAGTTTCTTCATTTCATATGCAGGCAAGTTGCATTTGCATTTAAAAAAAAATAAAAATCTATTACTGCAGCGGAAATTAGTTGCACAAAAACTCAAACCCACGTACACACTCGTACACACACACGCAGTCACCCACTGGGAGAGACTAAAAGGATACAGCTTGTGGGTTATTGAACATATTGCAAAGGATATTATGCAAAACGTGTCATATTTCTTGGTATATCTAACATATTGGCATTTGGTTTTTGGCATAAATTTGCTTACAAAATTTATGCGCCTGCAATTTTAGAAGACTTGTTTAGAAAAGAATTAAATGGTTGGATTAAGTTCTTATAGATTTTTATATACTAAGTGGTGTGGCATGCTAGGAATGGGTCTTGAGGCACGACGCAGCGTCTGGGAATTGGGAGGGCTTCATAAAAGTCGATATCTATTTGTTTGGTTTTATTTTTATTTTACCTGAATTCTTGAGGCATTGAGTAAGTATGGTGATTGTTTTAAGAGTTTAAATTGAAATTGAAAGATTTTGCTTTTTGTTAGTTCGCCCAGGCTGCTCCACAAAAGAGTATCACCACCATTGTCTAAGGCTGAAAAAAATAATAAAATTTATTCACCTTGACTATTAAAAGCAGTTCGAACAGTACAGACGCCTTCAGTTTACAGCCGAATCGGCACCGCGCACAGTGGTCCCAAGAGTCTAAAAAGCTGGACAAAAATCGTTTCGTGAGTAGAAATGCTCGAAATTCACTTGTATAGGGTTTTTGTGGATCAAGAAATCTAAACAGGCTAACAAAATGAATGAAAACAAAATATTCGCGAGATTTTAAAATATCTTTAATTCGGGCTTTCGGGCATCTTCGTACAGAGTTGTTCATTAAGTAAAGCAGCTGCATTAATTATAACATATCCTTGAATTAAAACAATATGCAAAGATGTTGGCATAGGCTACTATTGAAACAGCTGTACATATTTTCACGCTATTTCACGACTTAATTTTTTAATTTTTCAATATCTATATCAAATCTGCATGCCACTGTCTGCAACAATTTTGAATCAATTCTTCTATTACTGGAATATTTAAAAAAAAAACAACGTGCGAACGTTAATCTTTTGTATAGGCAACAGTATTAGATTTGAGCACATGTCCATATTCGACCTCTAGCATTTATAATTTGTAGATCCATTTCATGTCTTAGGCGTAAATTATAATAACCTCTCTGATTTGCTCTATTTTGAACGGTCTTTTCAATTCATCTCTTTATCTAACTTATCTCAGCTTGGTTCCCCAAATCGAGCTTCTTTGACCAAACACGAACTATAAAAACCCAACTTAGTCAACGTTGTTCCTTGGCTTTTCACTTTGGTTAAAAAATTCTTAAAACTTTTATGTTAATTCCTATTTCCAACTTTTACATTGTAAGTCCAAGTTCCCAGTTAGCCCCAGATATCAGACGGTGCATATCTATAAAAAAATTCTTGTAACAATATGTGAAATTGACACTCGAAAAACCGGAAACGCACAACGACCGCGTTCTCGTGAACCACCCAATATTTTGTGCTATTCGGTATGACATGACCATAAACTAAATAGGAAAACCGATAATCGATTTTTTGATTTTTTGCCAGCTTTTTCGCCGCTTGGGACCACAATGTGGCGGTTTCATTAATTAATATAGATTTTTCTAGGTAAATATAGTCTATATATTTGCTAGCTCTGCCAGTGCTAGCCAAATGTAATGCTGCAGGTTAGAATCTGACTAGGAGCTTCGTGCTTAGAAGCGAGTACCCTATCACTTCTCTACCGAGGCTCTTGGTATGCTGAATAAAAGCTTAAAAATCGTCTGCATAAAATACGGACTTCAGATGATCATCATCTACTTTCTTTTCATCAAGATGAATGCTGCAATGGCTCACAGCAGAGCGCAACAATTGGATTCATTTGTTATCCACGTTATCCTCAGAAAATGCACCCCTAACGAAACTCCTTTGAGAACTAGAAACAGTCAAATTAAGGCAATTCTTTTGAGAAATCAACAGCCAAGCTGGCTGGCTGAGTTAATTGCAAGCTAGCAAAAACTTGGTATGGTTTTTTAATACTTACTGAAGCTGTTCATTCGGTTTTTAGCTTTTTGAATGCAAAATCCGTTCATTCATCACAGTTGAGTGGTTGCGTCATATTTTATATGAATTTTAGAATATGAAACGAAGTGACTTATACAATACTCTCATTTATTTCGACCAAAATATATGCATACTTTTTCTTATAGTTCTGAGATATACTTGAGAGAGATAATAAATAGCAGTATTATACTAAATGTCATTACTATGTTAATTACTATTTAAGTTTTTTAAAATATTATTCACAAAGCGAAAAATTTTAGACCGTAAGAATTATAAAACCTGTAGGCAACCAACAAAGTTGTAAAAATTTAATCATATATTATTTCTATACTAGTTCGCTGCGTTTTCGAAAAAATGACTGCACTTGCAAGTTGTGATTGAAGAAAGGCCATAAGCACAAAAGCAAAACTTAAATTTTATAAAATATAAGCCCGACTTACCAGCTGAAAGTTCATTATATTCAAACAATCCATTTGATAAAGTTTTTTTTCTATTACTTACTTTAGGCAAATTATAATTTAAAAAAGTTACAATTTTGTTATTTATTAAATAAACAGAAAGAACTGGAGAAGAACTGTTGAGAAAGCCAAAACCCACCCAGGGTTGTAGAGCTGAATGATGATGAAATATTGCAAAATTTAAAAACTTTTATCTTATTGAAAAATTGACTACTTTTAGCCAAAAATAAGAAAATTTCACTGCGCTTTTGTGGCCAACTATTTTTAGAACCAAACTTTATGCTTAGCTGCGTCCTTTTTGCGCTTGACTCAAGCTTTCAACGAGTGCAGCTTAAGTTAAAGTCCATGAATCAACTTTAAAGTCCTAGAGAAGATTGATTGATTCACTTTGCTGACTTCAATTGGGGTTAAAGATTTTACAATAATATCCAGGATAAGAACTAGAAATTGAATGGTTTATTGGAAAATATATACTTGCTGGCATTCAGTTGGAACGGTTAAGTTTGACATATGGCTGCAGGACGAGTTATTTTATTTTTTTAAAATTTTATCAATCACGAGTTTTAAATTGTAAAGCCTTAACCATGACAAACTGCACCACTGCGTCAAATTAAGAAAATTTTATTTATAAAGTTAATTAACAAAAAGCTAATTAACATTTGCTGAAATTTAAGCATATATCCTGGGCCGACTCACAAAGCTTTTGTTCGAAATTGTAGGCACTTTTCACTTGCTTTCTTGCTGCTTAAGGATTCTTTTGACAGAATGCGCATAATTTTAGGCTTTTGTCTTCTATTTTGCATATCTGCATATGTAATTCGCATAAGTGACTTTTGTATTCTATTTTCCTTTAGAGTCCGTTCCATTGAATGCTCCTTAATGCAGGATAATAATGCAAGAAATGCACGTTCAGCAACTGAGACCCATATTGTTTATGACTTTATGATTGCAAATGGCCAATAGGCTAATGTATGTACATTGCCCATTTGCATTAAATATTTATGGCTCAAATCAATTCAATTCAAGTTTTACACTGCAAGAAATAACTCATAAAAAGGCATTATTGTTTTTCAAAAAGCCTTTAAATTTTTATCGGAAATAACATAATTTTTACGTCAGTTTTTTAATTTGTTTATTGATTTTTAAGACGTTAAGACTTTATGTTTGTTAAATTTGGTTTTTAAGGATTTGAAAAATAAAATTTAGGCATTGATATAGCACAAAAATTATAGTTCATTTTTCGAGTCAGAGTGGATTCTTTCTTAGTTTTATCAAGAATTTTTGTCAATGAAGCTTTTTATTTTCGTCTCGGATTGTACATAATTTAATTTAATTTTAAATCATAATTTTTATTTTTTGTTGGGAGTCTAAACTATAACAATTTCTTCAAGTGAGCTAAAAAGATTATTCAAAAACTTAAAAAAAAGCAATTAACGTTATTTATCTGTATCTCGAGTTGTATAAGTCCGATCGGATTCCGCAAGATGGCGTTAGAAAGATGACATTTTGTACGAAAAAAACTTTCTCGCAGTTTGGTGATTGGGGTATTCAGATTTGTTCGAGCGTGCGACAAGAATTGACACTAGCAAAGAGAAAATACTTTTTATTTTAAAAATTTTTTCGTTAAATGAATAGTGTCAATGGTCCTGATACTGTAGCAGCAAATCACGCCAAATTTTGGTTGACTCCGTTTCGGTAATTTCGATAACAAAAATGCAACACGCACTGTAAGGCCATTTGTCGAAAATATCGATAAAAAAAATGAACATGTCGAGTTCGATCGTCATGTAAACACTGTTTCGATTGTCCAAAGATTCCACAAAAATCAGTTTGGAACTATTCGAATAATGATACGTATACTGGATACGAAAAGAAGCTCGATGTATGGGACCACAAAGTTGAATGCAAAAAAAAAACCTCATGAACCGAATTGCCATATGCGATAAGCAATAAAATCGACCCAATTCTGAAGCGATTGATGGTCTTATGACAACATCAAGCGAAAATGTTCGTGCCGAAAATCCGATGAGCCGGCGGAAACGGTGGCAAAACCAGTATTAAGGGCCAGAAAGGTCTTGCTTTGAAGGGATTGGCAGAGAATTATCTGCTATGAGCTGCTGCCAAACGGCAAAACTGTTATCTCGGAACTATACTGTTGAAATTGGGACTGTCTGAAAAAAACAATGACCAAGAAGCGGCCAGCTTGGAGGAAAACAGGACAACAAAGTTATGCTCCGCTGGAGTACAAAGTCCTTCTGTAAAACACAGTTCTTATGCTTATCTGGACTCACAATGCCGAACTACTGGGTAGTGCTTCCAGAAGCCACCTGGACATAATGAGCGCAGCGAGCACAATGTATGATGCTGAGAACATTAACCGATGCACCATGGTACCTACGAAACGAGTATAAGCACAGAGTACTAAAATTCAAGTATCGGAACAACGGGGTGACGCTTCAGAAGCTTCGAGAGCCTTGGTTGGGAGGCTCTTATGTATCCACCTTATAGTTCGCACCAAGTACCCAGTGTTTATCAGCAGTTTTTGTTCATGACAAAAAATGTTGCTGGTGAAGAATTCGCTTTAAGAGTAGCTTGCAAAAATCTACTATCCCAATTTTTTGCCAAAAGGAAAGAGGGCTTCTCTGTAAGAGACTTATAATGAAATAAGCTTTAAAATAGCTACAAGTTATCGAAGCAAATGTCCTACATCCTACCATTCTAACTTTTGTAATTAAGGCCTTTAATTCATGCAAAAATATTGTATTTCTTTTGGAAACACGAACTAGAAATTAAACTCTTGGTTAGAACAGACAGTTGGCAAACCATTTCAATTCAATAAGTAATCTCGTTCAATATCGATCAAAGCTTGTTAACTTGAGCCATTCTTTTAGTGTAAAATGGCATAATTTCTACTCCTACGTGGGTTGCCTTTTGTATTTCGGGATTGGGCAACCCTAGTGTTACAGTCCAGCAACTTACAGCTTTATCGTAAGGTTTGTTATTTTTAAAATTAAACGTAAACCGAATGTTTTGACATATGAGCGTTATTTGTAGTGTTTATACTAACTAAAAAGTTTTTTCTCGGCCAAAATATGGAATTAAATCGTAGACATTTTGGTGCGTTTAATTTTTACAACTTTCAACGTGGATTACCTCAACAACAGTGCGTGCATGAACTTAATTCAAGTTTTGGCGATGAAGCTCTATCAAGCAGCGGTGTTTATCGATGGTATGGGTGAATGCAACCGAGGTAAAACGATTTCATTACTACTCCTAAAACAGAATCGTTGCCATAATGTTCTGAGCTTCGTAGAAAATTCCTTTAAATTTACTTCAACTTACCCGTGCAGCAAGGATAAACAATATACTATTCATATCAGCTTATATCTATATATAACATGCATTATATTAAAACACCAACTGTTTGCTGGCTGGCTATAATTAAGTTAAAATATTTAAAACAGCTTGAGGTGGCCACATTTTGTGGCAAGCGTATGTGTGGCAGTGTGTGTCTAGGTGGCGTTGTAGTACACACCTTGCATACTTCTAGGCTAATTAACGACGACGAGCTGCGCTCCATTGACAACATGCAGCTGCTTAAGCTGATTCTCGTGTACCAAAAGTCGTTAAAAGGAAAGCTACACCTCGCGAACCCCATGAAACACCTACACAAAATAATAAAGAAATTATTCAAGCCTTAAAAGCCATCACTCAATGCAAATTTCAAATGCAAAATAATTCATTTTTCACAAAGTCGGGTTAAGTAATTAGTTCAGAGAGAATATGCAAAAAGCCAAATGAATTAGAATATTTTGTAGCATTTTTAGTAGGCTATCAGTGTGCTCTACTCTCGTTAAGCTGCAGTTGATATTCAATCAAAAATTTTTGAGCATAAACAAGTCGTCACTACGCAAAACTGTCAAAAGCAACTTTCCATTTCAGTTGGCTTAAAGCAAAGTCAGCGGCAGGGGCAGGTTTGGTCAAGTGGTTAGGTAGCCCTCAATGTATACATTAGTCTGTACATCTGTACAAACTCTTGACAATGTTATTATGCAAATGAACTGGCTGCTGTGTCAAGAGTTTGCTCAAAGGATCATGTTTATTATTTATTTACTGACTCTTGTCAGTTTGTTAAAAGCGTGTTTGATGAAACGTTGTGTACGCTCTGTGTGCGGTTCATCCCAAAGCCAACGTTGCGTATGAGTAACTTGACTTTTGAATAACAACATTTTGACAAAGATTTATGTGACGTCACTGGCTGAAAAAAAAATTGAATATTAAAAAAAATGGCATGAAATAAAAAAATCCAAAGTAAATAGCTATAAATAAATACTTTGGCAACTGCGCAGCTTAAAGTTTATACATAGAGCAAATCCATTGCCAAAGCTGCCACTAATTGACAGTTTCATAACTGCGGCGCTCTTTGGGCGCATTGGAGGCTACTTTTTTGGTGGCATTTGCGTTGGCATGCGGCTCGTTAGCTGGCCAAAACGCGTTGGCTTTTCGAGTGTTGTGCAAACAATTGGTCAGCGGCCAGTGCTGGCAATAGTGTGAGCAAATAAACTGTCCAAAGATTGGAGCTTGTGGGGGTCATCGTGACCACAATTTATCACTGCTGGCGCACAGGGCAATGTGAAATTTGATTTGACTAGCTCAGGTTATGCTTCACCGATTTCAATTAACGCAGAAAAGCGTAAGCAAAGTTACCTTTAATCAATCATAAGCCCAAGTAACCAAGTACCGCCTCAAACCATGCCCTTTTTTTTAGTCTGTCCCGTGTCCCATGTCCCTTTACGGCTTTGTTTGCCTACACTTCTTTTTGGGCAAGAGTTAAAGGGTATATTTGATTGGTTGAAAATTTCGCTACAGTCAGAATATTAATTGTCGATTTTAAAGGCTACACAAAAAAAACTCCCAATTTTTCTACTGCTTTAAGGCAAAGAGTTCAATGTCCTTAAATTAGAACTAAAGCAGCAAAGCCTGCATCAACTTATATACTCTTCTTCGTTCACAACTAACTCTCTACTCATTTATCTAATTATGAATTTTAGCAAAAAACTCTAGCAAAATCAGAATTACTTAAAATTCACTTAGAAAGGTAAAAATTATCAGTATCTGACTTAAAAGCTTATGAAAATTTAAATTAAAAATTAAACCGTTTCGATTTCGATTCCGAAAGTTAAAAAAAAAAACATTTTAGCAACTTTTTCAAATTTAATCAAAAAAAGAAAAAAATAATTATGCCGCTGATATAGTTACAAAAAACGTTGAAAAGTTGTTCAATTCTGTAGATCTCTTTTTAGAATCAAACGTCTTTAGAAGTACAGATGGCAAATTACTGATTCGATTACAGACGCATTCAAGAGTCATCCAAAAGATAACATACTCAAACACATAATAGAGTAATCCAAATCCAAAGTCCGAATATAGGGTTTTCCGTATAATATAGGGTTTTCGAAAATAATAGGATATGTATTATAAAATATAAACAGTTTTCTAGCTTGAGAACAATTCTGACTCTGGATTAAGAAATTACAAATATGCTCGTTATGCGTCTCAAAAGTATTTGTTATTGTTATCTTAAAAGTATCCTGAACTGACAGGCCAATTGGCATGAAAATGTCAGTCAAGTTCAAATTGAAGCGTGACTACCCAGTCAAAGAAGACGATTGACTGTTAAACATGGATCTGGCAAATCTCAATGCTATGGAAATGCTACGTGTTTGGCAGCACAGTTGGGATGACGAAAACCGCAACGGCTGTGTCAAGTCATTCCACAAGGTGACTTCGTCCTTAACAGGCGTGACTTTTGTTTTGTTCAACGGGTGGGCGTTTTTCTGACAGGCCAAGGATCGCTGAACGCATTTGTGCACACAAGATGCTTAAGTGATACACCAGCATGCCTATGCTTCAGGATTGTCAACAAGTGCTCCTTGTCTGCCAACTGTATGCAGATTTGCGTCACATTGATGGACTTGGTATTCACCCAGTGGGCCACAGATGAAGTGTCTCTTGAGCACTAGAGAAACCGAAAAGGCTGCAGATGCTGACAACATTTGCCGATGCCGTACCTATAGCCTCGCCCTAGTGGGAGTATCGTTGTGGCTGTTGCTTGACAGCCAAATCGCGGGTGGATGTATTTTGGCTTGACGTGAAATTGCGTTTCCCAACCGGACGATGTTACTCATAAAACGGAAGAGGTGATAGATGCGCTGCACTTTAATCCAAGGTAGGAATGCACATCAGACAGTATGCATTCCAAATTGGTACCGAAGAATAAGCAGCTACAGCTGATGACTTCGACGGAGTTCGTTGGCGCAATGCTACTCAGGTTGCACAAGCCACGTCAAAGAAACGCTGGAGCGAATCCAGTTCGACTGCTTCAGTGTGGCATCGAACCAGCCAACTTCCGATTAAGAGGCGGAGTCCTGAAAATGCCCACAACTAAACAAAATTTTACTGTGTTATTCACAATGAAACAAGCAACAACGAACATCTACTTATCCTGTATCCTTTGCAAAGAAACGATATTATTATTCCCCTTAAGTTAAGAATCTCGCATTCTGCTAGACTTAGCAGCTAACTCCGCTAATCACCCTACTCTACCCATTATCTATAACTCCCAAATCTCAGCTTTTAAGTTAATGAGCCGAATTCCAATTACACATTCCATTGAACCCCATCAAGCAGCAGTGACAGTGCATCTAAAATTCAGTTCCATTCCTATTAAATTTTAATAAATTTCTCGCAGCTATTTGCAATTTTTTTCTTGACGTTTTTCAACCCTGCTCATTGTAATTACTCAAGGGTCGCATGAGTCCAGCTGCAGCAGAGTTCACCATTAAACTGGTAACATTTTATGGCTTTATCCTTGACTGCAGTAGTAGTGGCTCATGACTTAGCGAATTCTGTTGAAATTATTGCACAGCTTGCAGTTTTCTAAGAGTTTAATTAAAAGTAAAATTTGTAAATTGAACCCAAATCGTTGCTCGGTTTTTCACATTTTTTTCTCTCTTATTTTTTTCACAATTGTTTGCGGTTAAGTTGCAAAAGCAATTCGTTGTCAGCATGTAACCAGACCAAGACGCTTCAAGTTGTTATTAGCCGGGCTAAGACATCCCGCAGATACTTATCGCTGTTGCGCAGCAGCCGCCATAACTGAGGGCCAAGATAAAGAAAAAACATCTCAAAGTGATGATGCTTCTTTTTTTCCGCCGTTGTTATTTTGTGTTTGGCTTTTAATAAGTATCTGTTTGTATTGCTTCAATGGCAGCCATCCAGCCACTCCTGAAAAGTAGAGCTGGAAAAGCAAAAAAAAAAACATTTCCCTCTCTAAATTTGAGATGATTTTAATTTCAGTTTTTTGCTCTGTTTGCTCTTTATAGGCCTGGCCCGGCACAGTGAAGCGCTCCTTTGAGCTGTATCCATCTGGAGCGGCGGCATCTGCAGCAGCGGCAGCAGCATCGGTACTGCCCTACAATGTGCACACAATTTCAGGTAAGATGACAAATGCCAAATAATGCTCGTTGTTTACACGATGATAATATGTGGCAGAGCACTGGATATTGGATTTATGACAACAATCGCTTTAATGCAAATAACGCCTTCGTTTTGTTGTGGTTTGATGCAAACATTGTGAAATTCAGGCAGAAAGTCTGGTTCTGGTTTTATGGCTCTGATATGAAACTATTCGATGACGATACATTCTCAAGACTGACTTCCTACGGTATTGCAACTTTATGAGAAAGTCTGTGATGATGGTTAGATGATGATACCTACTTCTTTTTAAAGCACTTACAATGACAATTCAACTTTATATACATATCAAAAAAAAAAAACAAATTGTAAATCGAAAATAAAATAAGTTTATTCCCGTTGAAACTGGTCATCGCTTCAAAGGCGGAACATGGGATATCTCTATGAAAGTTATTCAAAGAGAATAGTTTACAGATGAATCTAAAATGGCGGTCTTTTTAATTAACATAGATTTTTCGAGGTAAATAGCATCTATATATTTACTAGCTATGCCAGTCTGATCGACGTGCAAAGATGTTTGTATGGAAAAAACTAGCGATTCACTAAGCAATAGGAACATGTATATGGTACGAACAATAGTTCCCCTATCTCTTATAAATGACATCCAAACTAACAAAAAAGATCTTCGGGTATAAACTAGTAAAGTTGATACTCATTTTCCCAGATAAATAGCGTCTATAAGTTGCTAGCTGCGCCAGTGCTAGACCAATGCATCAGTGCTGTAGCATGGAAGCAAAACAACGGCCTTCCGATTCGGAGGCGAGTAGGCTCCAACTGTGCTATCGAACAAAGTTAATAAGTTATGAAAGTGCATTCTTTTATACATTAGATTTCAATGACTTCCTGAGGTATTGGATTTCTATGAGAATCTCTTTAATGATAGTTAGGCTGATATCTTCTGCATTTGAAACAACTTACAGTGACTTTTGTTGCAGGCCCATGAAGATTTGACTTGAACAATATGATTGTTTAGCAATAAATAAATCATCCGCTTTGGCAAATCTTTGACTAAACTTCCAGCGATCAGAGACGGTTCTGTCTGACATATGTGATTGCTGTAAAATTTAGGATACTATAAGGGACTTAACAGTTCGGATAATTTATTTCCGACTGATCTTAATATAAATTTCGGATTACAATATTGATGTGGATTTTAAGAGTAGAATATTTACAAAATATTAAGAGTAAGCTATACAGCCTTTAGAATTGGTTTATTTTTTACTTTTAGGGAACATAAAATTATCTTTCCAAACAAGTATAGAAGAGAAGTAGCTTCTTACATAAAATTGAAATCTAAGACCAATCAGAGTTGGAAAAACAACAATATATGAAGTTTGCGGCCCTAGGTCGTGTAGTGCTAGCGTACTCGCTTCTAAGCCAGAAGGACTGGGATTCGATGGCTAGCAAATACATAGACCCTATTTACCTAGGAAAATCTCTAATAAATGAAGACAACGCCATTCGGATTCGCCTATAAACTGTAAGTAGCTGCTCTCTGTGAACAACTATTAAAATAGATATCTCCCTACTATGCCTTTGGAGCGATGGCCATAGTCAAAGGAGATGCCAACCTGTCGTCATCGAATTTGGGGAGCCGTTTATGTTTAATTCTCTTCTATTGGTTTCTATAATCGGCTGGGTTTTGTATCGAAATGGTGATTGGCCAGATGCGACTCATGCCAGTGGTGGGGCTGCCACCTGGCGTCTTCCGGGAGTGGCGTCATTGTTTTTGGTGTTATTGTGAAAAGACACGTAGGTTTGATAAGCGTGGAAAGGCTGGGGACCATAGCTGGTGTTGTTGTAACTGTACGCAGAAAAGCGATGAATGGCGCTTGGTTCTATGTTGAGCCCCTCAACTAGCGTGGAGGGGGTGAGAAATGGAGCAAGGAGGGTTGCCGAAATTGTTGAATGACATTGTGCAAATGGAAAAATGCTTTCTATTAGGCAGAAAATAATTTTTAAGAGGAACGGCCTGCATCTTGCCATGAGTAGGATTCGAACCCAAGGGGATTCGAAGTCAAAGGGAATACATTTATTTATTTTAAAAAGTAAATAATTGACGACTTTTAAAATGTCACAAATTAACATGAAACAAATTTGAAGCCAAAAATAATAATAATTAACATGCAAATTGATGGAAAGACTTAAGTTCAACTAATGACGTCAAAAGTAGAAAAAGGGTCTATTTGATTTAAATTGAGAGAAGTATCTTGAGGCGGTCAATTATTTACATTTAAAAAAGTTCATTGGCGGCCTAATTTTTATAAATTATTAAGCATTATGGCTTATTGGTAATTTTTCTGTCGGCAAGCGATTTTTCGTGCGGAAAAAGTAACTTTTGCTGGTATACTTTTCTCACGTAAAGTAGTAAATTTGAAAACCGAACTAAATTATATTATATATGGGCTGGCCTTAAGTCTAAGCTGCTATGGCATCCATCATAAATTGAACAGAATTTATAATTGTATCTCAATTTCTTTCAATAGTAAATAATAATAATAAATTATATATGGTAATAGTTTTAAATTGAATAATACACACAATTTTTCAAAACTTGGAAAATATTTAATAATTTACTTAATTACTGCTTGAAATTTAAATGGAGTACAGTTCATTGGTATTAATTAATATTTTTGCTTCTTTGAAACCAAGCGGTGAAAAACAACAGTTTTTGGCCAAAAATAGATTCGATTTTTTGGTTATTAAAAATACAGAAATGCTTCTTATTTGACAGCTATTTTTAGTTTAATTGTTAAGTTCTTAATTTGTTTAGGAAGTTGTTAAGCAAAACGTATAGTTTCGATAGATCATTCGCAGGAATAATGAACTTAGATGCAAAATTCGTTTAAGTTCAGTTTGATTTTAAATATGACTTCATTTTAATTGTTAATTATTATTCGCTGATATTATGCAAGTTCTTTTAAAATATCTTAGTACAAACATTTTTTTAATGACAAAGATTTTTCGTATTGAACGCATTTTTTTGACGAAATTTTACAAATGTGCATTTTGTAGCCAAAAATGTGTGGGTAGTGTAGTTTTTAATATTTATGTTTATAACAAAATTATAAAATTGTAAGCATCTTCAACTTTTTGTAGTGCATTAAAAGTGCAAAAACTATAACGATTTTAGAGGCAAAAAACTTAATAATCTACATACGATGCTTCGTGTTTATGTGCCTTAAGCGTTTTGCAAGATTTCTGCATTTTAATGCATCAAAAAATATTTCAGCTCGTTGTTATTAAATACTTCAAAATTATCTTCAAATTTTCTGCAATATATTCCATTTTTTTTTAATTAATTATCTTTATTCTCAAGTGTTTAACTCTTGTTAAACTTTGATCTACATGATTATTCCTAGAAAGCTAGTTAATTTATTTTAAACTAAACCGCAAGTTGTTATATTTAGCTTGTTGGTAACATAAATTGTTCTTAACTTGACTGGTCGCAGTCCGTGCGCAAGTTAGCCACGCGTCCCTTGCGACACTTTTTTGCCCTTCACCACCTACCACGCGAAATATACATTTTTCTTTGTAAGGCTGGAAGCCCTAAACAAAAGCTGTTTTGAATTTTTCATAAATAGCCAACACCAATTGCAATTTCCGTGGGCATAAACTATTTAGGGCTGCCAACAGAACAACAACGACAACAGCAACAACAAATTTGCATAAAGCAAACTTTGCCAGTTTTCCAACACCTAAAGCTCCCAATGCACTTTTGCAGTAGCTGAAAAAGTTTTTAAATTATTTCTTAAATGTTATTTTAAGTCAAAAACTTAAATAGAATTTTCAAAAGAAGTTGTAAACGCAACAACTTGCACAAGCCGCACACATGGCGTATGCGTAATATTTTTTTGCACAAATATTTCGTTTAGTCAGCTTTGATTTGATTGAACAATGTGCAATCAGGTAGAAATCATAAATTGCACTTCAATGCCAGCTCAATGCGTAGCACTAAGAGCCACAGTTGTTACCAAACATAATATGCACATATACAATATAGTATATATATATGGAGAGTATCTATGACATGGCTGTTTGCTTTAAGTTTAAGTTATGCCATGTGCCCAGGCACAAAGCGCAACATGTGTACATATTGAAATTCCTTGGAATATCAGTTTATTACATTTCACAATATTGTCCAAGGAGCTGCGCCAAGCTAAACAACTTTGTTGGATAAGTTTTGCTTCCGTTTATTATTGCCCAGCAGCCATAATGATTAGATTGGCAAGGCAACGGCAAAGGCCATGGCATCCATTAGCCAACTGTCAAGCGTATTACCACCAATTTCATAATAAACTTTACCCACAAGTAAATCTGTGGTCAACAGTTGCCTATTTATAATTGCTTTTTATGCTTTTATTTTTAGCCAGCAGCAACTATTGGCCGCAAACAAAAGCAAAAAACAATATTACGCTTTTAGCATTTGGCTCAATGACGTCACACAAATGGCAATGTTGTAAATTTTATTTCAATTTAACAATTTATTAAGCTGCATTTGCGGTTTAAGCTTTAGGCTACGGCTCCAGCAGCATTAAAAAAACCACAATATCCTCTATGGCTTATCAATTATGATTAATGCTAATTCAATTGTTAAGCGCATTAACTGAAAATAAAATTAAAACGCTCAAAGTGTCGCACATTCAATGCAATTAAGCCAAATAATAAACTATTTCAGGCCAAATGTCAACCGCTCCCACACACAAACAAACAAACAAACAAAGACAGACACAAAAGTTACAAACAAATTGTAGTTAAAACCCCATAGGGGGGATTTATTAATGCTCCCACACACAAGCTGTACGCATATGTGACACGAATGCATAAAAAATATGTATAAAATAAAGAGAATTTGTTATACCGACTACCAGATACGCTGTGAGTAAATTAAATTCAAGTCAGTTGCGCACGACTTTGGGATACACTCTACCTTTTCTAACAAAAATTCCCTGTATCTTTCTGCAAAAGAAGTTATGTTGCTTGAGTACTCCGAAAACAACAAAATCCGATTTTTCGCATGGTTTTCTCTGCTGAATACAGTCAACCGATTTTAATAGAACATGATACAGCACCCGGTACCCAGCAATCCAAGAAATCTTCTAAGTAGGGAATAAGGTCGTAATAAATTAGCTTAGGTTAAGCCAGCAGGGCCTCAGATAGAGAGAGAGAGAAGGATAGGGGGACCTCACATAGATCAGTGCGATCCTTAGTGGAACCAGAGTTTGTCCAATATACGCGTCTGCTTCGCGAAAGCTAAAAGTCTCTATGGCGGATTTCGAGCTGCATCATCAAGCGCGTCACACATTGGTCTCCCTAGAAATTTAGTTCTCGAGGTAGAGAGGGCAAAAGCTAACAGTTTCTGTGGTGGCCTTCAGCTGTCTCTGCAAGCGGGACAAACATTGGTCTCCCTAGAAATTTAGTTCTCGAGGTACAAAGTGTTCCACAGTTTCTATGACTCCTGGTGCCCTGCACTTCCTGCGTACATCGTCGTGAGTGATGCTCAGGCTTTCCGCATGAAATGCGTTCAAGTGCGTTTGTAAGTCCAGCATAAGTCTGCAGTCTCTCCTGGGAAGTTGTGTTTGGCTAATTTCGGGTCGGTTTTCCCACACATGATGTGGGCGGTTTTGCAGTTCGTCGCGTTTGGCCACCTTTTGTCGGAAGCAACTGCACCGACAACTGCATCCGATTTGATGTTTAGAGCCCTTAGAGCCTTCAGCCCGCGTTCCTGTCCCTCCTTAGCTAACCTGTCTGCCATTTCGTTTCCGTCAATGCCTTGATGGCTGGGAACCCAAAAGAGACGCACCCACTTACGGGTGCTTAGCGAATCTGGTGAGACTCTGCTTGCCAGTACGCATTTGGCATAGGCTTGCATGGATTTGATTGCCGCCTGACTGTCGACGAAGATGTTGACTTGGGGCTGCTGATGATGATATGAAATGAATGCCCGATATAAAAAAAAAAAACTGAAAACAACTTGCATCCAAGATTCCGAGAGCTTGAATGCTTGGGCTCTTATCATAGCTCAGACCTCGGCGTTCATATAAACTAAAACACAGATAGATGGATAGACGGGCACAAGTGCGAACGGGCAAAAGGGCTGACGGAAATGGTATATCAACTTCTCTTATCACCCTAAGCTTACTTTACTTTACTTTTTACTGACACAAACTACACACACCCTTTCTACCATATGGTAAAGAGTATTAAAACAAGACGATCGGATTACACTCTTTCAATATATACCAAAACAAGTTCTGTAATAGTTCTACTTTATTTTTGTCGTCTACTTTATATCATCTCGCTCCTTAATCAATCAGTACGAGTCATCGTACCGTAGAGCATATTGATGCTCTATATACAATTTTGGACCACTAAATTTAATAAAAACGAAATTATGTAAACATTTTTTTAATTTTGATAAGAATAAGATAAGAAGCATTACATTTTGCTACATCTTCCAAAGCCTCTTTTCCGTACCACTAATGGAGGAACATTTTTTAAACGGAAAAACATGTTTATTTTGAATCATTTTTTTTTCTCAATAAAACATGCAAGTGCACAAACTTTATATACAACTTTTGTAGAGTAAATTAATACCTGTAGAAATGGTTTATTAATTTAAAAATCAACAGTCATTTATTGAAATTGTATATATTTTTTTACAAAAAATCAATCCGCAATTTAATAAAAAGCGGAAAGTGTACTTACTCGCATAAACCGAAAATGTACTTACTTAAATTATGGAAAAATGAAAAATAAAATATTTAAAGTTTATTTTAAAGTAGGCTTAGCGGAAACTTTAAAAATACCATAAAATTCGTTTTACTTATTTCATGCTACATTTTATTTCAGTTACGTTTTGTATATCAAAGCGTTCACAACTAAATTAGTTGTGTAAAAATTTTCGGAAGGTATAAAAATATTAGAAAATTCAAAATTTTTGTACAAAAAGTATAAACAACATTTCAGCTGCAGCCTTATAACGGCTCGTTCCAAAGATGAATTAATTGATAACTTGAATACTTTGGTAACTACATTAAATTGTAGGGCATATTAGTGCACTATCGACTTACCAAAATGTTCCAACAGCAAAGGCGACGATGACTACGGTTTGTTCCCTGGCCACGCTTGGACTTGTCAGCTTCGGCCTCAGACTCGCATCTAGAACGTTTCTGTGAAGACTGTATGAAAGGGTTGCTCAGTGGGTCCCCCCCTCACTGTGGTAGCATCCACGTTCTGCGCCGTCTCAACTATCTGTACTGCTTGTTGTGTGTGTGTGTTCCATTGACAATACTCTTTCAACTTGAGGTCCAGTCTGCCAGAGGATTGATATTTTTTCACTGCATAGATGAATTTGCAGCCATTTCCGAAGGCGGACAGAAAATGAAATATAACGACGAAGGGTATCCAATCAGAGCTGAAGCAAAGTAATCGAAAACGACGAATATGTCACAGATGATACAATATTTGAGCCAAGTGCTTGTCTCAATGTACGAATAATTGTAAATTAAACTTGCCAATCGCAAAAAGAGACTTTCCATTATGAAAATAACAATAACTACGATGTCGAAACGAATACAATTTTTTTCTAAAATTACGAATAAATGTGAACAAATTTCATGAAGTATAAAAGACCAAAACTATATATTTCACTTTTGAGATTCGTTAAAAGTTCTTGATTACGCTTCGACAATCCGTTTAGCTTTCGTTGCGTGCTGAGGTGCACGTTTTTCGCATTGCAAGATAATGATCGGAGTCGGTATCGACACTGCGAAACGTACGCACTTCCAATATGTTCGAACACAATCAAATAGGATTTCAAATAAATTTTGTAGCCGAATGAACTCCCGATGATTTGAAAATGCACTTAAGGTTCTTCAATTTGGAGAGCAATTTCATATTTATAAAATATAAAACATAAAATTGAGGTCGAGGCTGACCTATACAAAAATGAAAAATAGAGTATTTTTACTGCTTTTGCAATAACATTTATTTATAGAGTATATAGTCATTAAAGAAGACTTTCCATCTGTTGGTTGCGTAAACCTGGAATTATAGACTTCGGTCCTAGACTGTTAATTGCTTTCTGTAGTGACTCTTTTAAAAAGTTCTGCTTATTGGATGGTAACGTCAACGTTCCATGCCATCTGGATTCTCTCCATTGGTTAATGTGACTTCACAATTTCATGAGGAGAGGAATAATGTGTGGTTAATTTACAATACTTCCCGGACTATTGTAACTTATCCAGATATTGTTACGGAATATTTTAAAGCAATCAGTTTCTCAATAATAGCGATGATAGGGCATATATATTTTTCGGTTTGAAAGTAGAATTCCTTTGGAGTGTATGGATTTGTATGTGCGCTTTTTACTCTCTTCGGAACATAATAGTGTATGTGGTGATATTAATGTACGTTTTACCTTTAATTCTGTTGAACTCTATACGTCTGTGGTTCTCATTTATATACATTTAATTTTAATTTGTTGGGATCCAGTTTGTTCAAGATTTTTTACTTATGCGCTGCATAAGCGAATTCGCAGTCATCTCCGAATGAAGGCAGCAATGAAAATATATTTAAGTAAGGTATCCTGCTCAGTAGAACTGACGCCTTGAAATGAAAATCAGGGATTGTGCCAAAGATGATCCAGTATTGCAACCAAGCAATTGTCTGTATGGTTGTCCCATGGCGAATAGCTTCGAATATTAGAAACGCCGAAAAGTTAAATGAAAAAGTTTTTCATAAAAATGTTAAAATTTTGGAATAACTAATGTAAAATTTTTAAAACGAATACAATTTTGTTTCTATTGCCTAGTGAATGTGAATGAATTTTGTTAAGCATTGAGAGCTAGGCTTGCTGAGGTTACAAAAAATTTTACAAATATTTCGAATAAAGTTTGGCAGGAAGCGACTATATTCGATATATTCGATATACGAGTAGAAAGAAGAGCAATGATAAAGAATGAAAGCCAGTAAGCAATTAAAAGCGATAAGTGCTTCGTGAGCTTTGAAATGACTTGGGAAATTAGCCTTGGCCTTTTTGAAACGGGTCTGATGTCTGCGGAGCTTATGCGCAGGCTGATGGAACCACATTAGCACATAGCGGTGGCACCACTTGTACAAGTGCTGACTTGACCCTAACCCCCACTTGGTTGTTTATGTAGGCTTCTTGTTTCCAACAACTAAAAATATATAACTGTTAAGACTGGAGGTTGGGTTGAGAAAAATAATAATAATTGGAACAGATCTTCGGCAATATTTATAAAAAAAATTTTAAATGAAATTTTCAATTAACGCGCCTTCGGCATTTCGGTGGTACCAGTGACTCATCCCTTGTTTATTAAGAAATATTAGAAAAAAAAAAATAGTATGACTACACTTATTTTATAATTATTGGACCAGAAGTTAAGCATACGAATTGTGTCTGTCCGACAAAGCATCTGAGTGACTGAACATAACTCAAGTTACAGCCCGGACATGCGGCTGTCATATTGTAAGGCTTTGTTCATTCGCAAAATCCAAGACTTGTTGTGACTGCCGTCTAAGCTTAAGACACAAACTTGACCTATGTGCTTCTGTGATTTAACCAAATCCACTTGTCTGATATTTGTCAGATACTTATTAAGTTCTACTCAATCCTAATGTAGTCCTTTGTCCCATGAGATATAGGGTATAAGAATAAAAGCAAATATGTAGGCAGAGAGGAAACAAAAAATGAAACACAAAGTACAAAAACTATCGTTTAATTGTTTTGGCCATGGTCATAAAATGTGGCCACCATGTTAAATATGCGTGCGTGCTGCTGGGCACGATTGTGTCCAAGTGTGCGTGAATATCTGTGTGAGTATCTGAGTGAATGAGTGAGTGTTGGAATGTGTGTCGAAGTGTGTGTATGTGTGAGGCATTATGGCACGCAATAAATCAGCAAACTATGGCCGAGCCAGGCATTAAGTGGCTTTGAGTGGTCAAGTGGGACGGACGACTACGTATGATAAATTAATTGTTGCTCGAGCAGCTCCACTATGCCAAGCACGAAGCGCACTGGCCAACTGAAACCTGCCAGCAATAAACTTCAAACTACAATACAATTGTTTTCAATTACGCACAGAGGAGGCAGGCGCTGGCAGTCTCTCTCTATCTGTCTTTGAGTGTCTTTGGCAGTTTATTGGTCAACTGTGGCCACATTTCCGCAATTGATGTCTATTTAACTATTGCACTTTCGGTTCATTGCATATTCTATGACGCAGATTGCATGCATGTGGCCTCGGAGCCAGGTGATTACATCTTCAAGAAGACAGCGACAAGTTCAGCTGCAGCGGCACACAGAGAGCCAACTCTATTGGAACTGGAAGCGGGTCTGGAGCCGGAGTTAGTGGCTGCGGCGGCAGCTGCAGAGGCTGCCATGAGTGTCTGCGGGCTGTATTTAATTGGGGAGCCAGATACGATTGTGGAGATAACCATGAAGCATTATGATGTGAACTGCGAGACGGGCGGTCTGATGGCGGTAAGTAAAGGGAATTGAGATTTTGGTAGGCAGGATGTAGGATGCGGTGGCATGGAGTGGCATACGCATGCTTGGTGATTCATATGTGCGACCATAGCTTTGGCAAAGCAAAAACTAACTCCACTTCTTCTACAACAAACAACCACTAACTGTTTCCCTCTACTCGCAGTTCGTGGACGGCTGGGAACTTAATGGCGAATACTTTCCGGGTCTTAAGGATCATCATCGCGTGCTGGAGGATCGTGTGCATGAGTTTTGCAACAACAACAAACAATGGTAGAATTACACTTGAGTTTCATTTCCAGAAACAGCTCTACTATACCACAATTTTCCCCTCAGGCCTCGCATTAGCAATAAGAAATTCTTTCGCTCCAGCCAAAACGCCGCTTTGTTGCAGTATCGTATGCCCGGACGTGGCTCATTTGTGGCCAATGTGCGCTTTCACAAGATAACCCAACGTAGGTGCTATCATTATATGAAGGTAAACTAAACTTAATGCTATACCATCTTTTTCAGCCTGTAATGTGCTCGTTCAGGATACGGCCGCCATTTACAAAATGGCCAACTTTGGTTATGCCCGCAACTGTACGCTTTCGGCTCTCTTTCCGGCAGCTGTCTCGGTGGCTCAACTACGTATTGGCGGCAAAGGTGTGCGTGCACAGCAAAAGGTCAATTACGATGTAAGTATAAGGAGTATGCATTTATCTTGGAGGTATATATTACGATTTTTGGTGATATTTTTATTTTATATAAGAAACATACGTAAGATAATTTTTAAGCATGGCAAGTCAGGTTTTTGAAGCTCGAAGCTATCCAAGATTAAGAAAACTATCTTTTGTCGTGGATCTTGACATATTAGATTCGTTTAAGGCAAAGTACTTTCTGATCCACTATATCTATATACATCCAACCGGACTCGTACATACTTCATAGCAGCATTTTGGATTGCAGATATTATATAATTGTATTGTGAACTTTTGCGAGCATAAGTTTTAGGGCACGAACGCTCGAGTATTGAGTTCATAACACGCAAAAAGTTTAGAGCTGAAAAAATTTGTACCACGAAGTGAACAAATCCAACAGTGGGCAAATCTGACAGTGTTGTTAATTCCGACCTCTAATCGCATTTCTAACTAGAGTTGTCTGATAATCTGATAAATCTGATAATCTCGATTTATTATTTTGTATTAACACAAAAAAATATCTTATAAAAAAAAACAGCACACTATTCACCCTGTAAATAAAATATTAACATTAACATAAAATAGTGGGGCAATTCCGACCCTTAAATATGCGACTTAGACGCCCAACTTAAACCAAAAGCTAATAAGAGCATACTGATTGCGCAAAAACTGAGTAAAAATTGTAAATAAACTTATTTCCCTTGACTATTGTCAGTGCTCCTAAGTTGGATCATGGAAATATCTCTCTTAAAAGCTTTTCGAAGTGAACAAGGAGCTACAAGAATCGAATCCAAATGACGGTGTCTTTGATTAATAGAGATTTACTTAGGTAAACAGCATGTATTTATTGCTAGCTATGCCAGTGCTAGACAAATGCAGCAGCAGTGCTGTTGGGTGAAACCGAAACACCGACCGGATGAGTACGCTACCGACGCCCGGAAACTGATTTAAGAACTATTTCTTATAAATTTCTTCACAATTTACCATTATCGCTTTTTAACAATTACGGCACAAAATAGTGGGGCAAATCCGACTCCTAATGCTGTGGTTAATATAGTAAGACTTTTGCTCCAACAAAAAACCACCAGCTATTTGAAATTTAACGCATATCGCTACTTACTAATTCGAATCTATTGCTGCCGTTGCGATGGGACTTAGCCCACCACTTTTAAAAACGACTTAATTCTACCTATAAAGATATAAAATGTCACAAAGTAATACTTTTCCAAAGAAATCAAAGTTTGCTAGTTATCATTAATATCAAACTGGAAAGTCGGCGGAAGGGATGCACTGCAAAGCATATTAAATTGCAACGAAGCTATACCCCAGATCATAATAATCATAAGGTTTGCCTCGGTAAAATTCTCTAGCCCAAACCACGGCTGTTACTCTATTTTCGTCATACAGAACAACCCAAAAATCTTTGTTTTTGGGGCACAGCTATCATTGAGAGAGCACGCACCTAGCATACTTTGTACGATAGATTAGGATTTTCGTTTTCAACAAGGGATCTCTCAATTCAACTGTATATATTTTTAGGCTGAAAATATAGAGTTTTCGCAAGACTCTACAAGGTGGAGCATGCAAAAAATTGAATATCTTTAGCGCACAGTACAGATTTGCAGGAGAAGGCGTTTTGAAGGCAAAACAAAAATAGAAGAAAGAAATCCTTATAAAACGAGATAAGTTATGCTATGCAACAACACTACATCGACCTCTCAAAACTTTGCCCCGAAACAAAAATTGGACATAAATACTATCTTCTTTCTTCACTTTTCTACAGTGCAACATGTTCGCTGATCGTTTGGAAATTGGTGGTTCTTCCGGTTTAGATTCTAATGGCATGATACCAGCTAGTTCTGTCTGTGGCGCCAGCACTGAGCCAGGACCTGAGCAGGCGCTCTTCTGTGGCGTCACAACCGTACGCCTGCTCTCCACGGGTCGCTATCAGAATCAAGTAGCCATTGTGCTACGCAAAGCGGATGAGCAGGATCTGGATATAGTTACACTTCTATGCGATCTCTAAGTGTCTAAGGAAGCGGCGCTACAACTACAAATCTTGTATATAAATAATCAAATATTGTATATGTGTGTGTAACTGTACGTATATAATTGTATATGTGTATGTAAAAAAAAAAGCAAAAAAATGGAAAACCCCCAAGAAACTTTCGACTCTACGATGATAGCGTTGAAAATAAGAACAACAAAATAGGACCTATCCACACTTGGTGGTGTTTAGTGCTGGCATTTTCAAAAATAAATAAATATCTATATCGAAAATTCTTAATGTTGACAAAAAAAAAAAGAAAAACAAAAAATAAACAGTTAGTTCAGTGGTTTTTCTAACGGTTTGGGGGCTGGGCAACGGTTTGATTACATTTTTTTTCACTGTTGATTGTGGGAAATTTTATGAGCGCGCTAATCATAGCAATTATAGCAAGGGTCGCGATAAGCTATAAATAAAACACTAATCATGTCCAGCCAATAGCTGAGGCCGATAACTCTGCTATTTTCGAGGGATTAGTGTGAGGTCAGCATTACAAGCAGTCCAAAAAACAGCAGTAGCAGCAGGCTATAGGAGCTCAAAGCTGCAGCGCCATCGTCCTTATCGGGATCCTCTGTGGTCGTGGTGGTGGTGGTGGTTGTGTCATCTTCCAGCTGCGCTCATGACAAATACATATTAATACCAGCTGGCCAACTCTTAACGTAGCACTACTTACATGCTGTTCCAATTTGGCCACCAGCTCGCGACAGCTGCTGCGTTCCTTATAGTTGGTAGTAGCCAGACGACATAATGTGGACTTCAAACAATTGTTATCACAACCCTGCTGCAGTCTGGGAGCTGCATTGGTAAACTTCAACTGCCAGTATTTGCGCAGCAACTCCGGTTCTTCGGCCATCTGCAGTAGTAAACGTTCTATGCCCGCTGGGCTGGTATCCTCCGTAAACTGCTTGGTAAACTCGTACTCTTTGTACCACTGCGGTGCATCTAGCTCATTGGCTGCTGTCACATTGCAGACCCAAGTCTCATGCTCTAACACCTGCCAGTTGTCTGGATTAACCTCATACAGTCTGTAATTGGGATTTTTGTAGGAGTAGGCTGTCAAGCTGCCACCGTTCCAAGTAATTGCCACAGCGGCACCGCTCTCTGGTGTATAGTGCAGATTCATTTCATCCTTGTGCGTATGTCCACTAAAGATGCCACTTATAGTCTTATGGAAACGTGCTACAATACGATTGTATTCACGTGACCAAATGGACCAGCAGTCGGCATCACCGGAAGGTATGTGCGAGAGCACATGCACCTGTTCGCCAGCCTTTTCGGCCTCCAGAAGTGTATCATGGAACCACTGCAGTTGTTCAAGCACAATGGAGCCATTGTAGAAAATCCACCAATTATAGAGATAACAGTCCATGCTGTTTAAGGCAATGATGCGATGACCAGCACTGTGCAGCACGGTATAGTAACCTCCACGCAGCACGGTACTTTTGGCAGCATCGGGTAGATATCTGGACCAGAGCTGCCAGACATGCTCATACAGCCAGTGCACATTTAGTTCGCTGGGCAGCTCCTCATTGGCATACAAGCTAAGAAGTGTGGGTTTGAGCTTAAGCTAAAAGTTAAGACAATTTCAAAATGTTCACTTACACATTGGCCGGATGCGGTTCGTGATTGCCCAGGCAGGTATAGATGGGCGTATCGGGAAAGTATTCCAGCAGCAGCTCATCAATTTCGCTCAGCATATCTAAATTGCCCTGTCGCGTGGTGGACCAGACATTATGCGGCGGCACATCACCCGTATGATAGATCCAGTCCACTTGCTGATTATCGCTGATATGCTCAAATGCATTCACAATCAGCTGCTTAGGTGTATCGCAATTGCGATAATCGCTCCATTTACCAGCCGGTATTGAAGTGGCGCCCTCTGGCAGCTTTTCGCGACAACACATGGGCTCCTTACAGTCGGCCAAACCACCCACCAAATACTCGGGATCATAGTGTATATCTGTAAGATGTAAAATTCGCAAATCCTTATCGCTGCGTGCAGGCAGCTCCGACTTGGACTCTGTGGGCATGTCGCCTTCGATATCTAAACTAAAATTATATTCTTCCTGCTCTGTCTGACATATGGCCAGCGGTAGCATGCCACAAACTGACTGTGACTGCGCTACGGTGCCATTGAGTATGAAATCCAAAATTGGCCAATTGAGCTCGAAGAGTCCATCGCAGACCTCACGCGTTTGTATATCAAAATACTCGCAGATGCTTAACATGGTCTTTTTAGCATTCTCATCTCGATTGGGTCCATAAAGTTCGCCCTCCGGTGAAAGAAATGTGCGCGCCAGCACATTTATAGTAGCGCGACACATGGTGCAGACAAAGTACTGATTGGAGGCGGACAGTTCCACCAGCGGCTCAGTAAAAATCAGTTTACTGCTATGGCTGTTGCGTAGCTCGGCGCCCAGTTCCACTAATCTGTGCGATTCAATGCCTGTTTGCAGGTACTTCAGATACTCGCTGCTAATCTGCTCGGCTACTTTAACTGTCAAGTGTGTGGAAGTTATAGTTAATCTTGATGCGCAACAAGTGACGCAGATGTTGATAGGCTAGCTACCTGACATGGATGCCGTCAAACGTTGCTCCGAAAGATTATAGCCACAGCAGCAGGCTAAACATGCTGTGCCCAGCAGCGCAATAAACCAAAACAATTGCATGTTGCCAGGACGCACCGAGCTTTACTGAAAGACTGAAGCTTCAAAGCGCTCTAATTTATAGCGTCAGCGCACTATCTCCGTTTGCGAATTTTGATAACTGCGATAGCGATTATGTTTACGCCCACAAAAATTGAGTTAGGTTAAAAGAGATGCATCCCACTTAAACAGTTAAGCAGTGGGTACAGGGAAACCCAAGTTAGCTCAAGTTCAATTCAGCATACTTCAGAACCCTTAAGTTCAAGTGCACGACAAGGTAAAGCCAATTTACTTTTAGTTTCTTCGCACGTGCGGCAGCTTATCGCTCAGCAGCGTGCTTCACTCCCTTTATAGTTGGGGATCATAGTCTTCCGAATTATATATTTATGACTTATTGCCATAATTACAGCTAATATGTTGTTTTTTGTGGCTAATAAAACGATAAGCCGCCATATAGCTGACGGACCACCTAGTAGCGCCATATCCAGCAAGCGATAAGCAGCACAAGCAAAGTCTAGGGGATGTGATAAGTTAATCTTAATAACAGATTAAC
Organism: Chymomyza procnemis; assembly: GCA_035046065.1. Classification (NCBI taxonomy): domain Eukaryota; kingdom Metazoa; phylum Arthropoda; class Insecta; order Diptera; family Drosophilidae; genus Chymomyza; species Chymomyza procnemis. Next base: position 7,577,909 of record JAWNOJ010000026.1, read on the forward strand.
CAGGCGATAGCCATTTGTATTTATAGTTTAATTTTCGATTGGAATGTGCGATTATATAACTAAGGCATATATACAATATATACAGAGTTCACTGGTAGTCCTTATGTTTCTATAACTAATAGCTTAGGGTTACGGTTAGCACCAGTGCCAGCATGGTAGCCACACCCAGGGAGGTTATGGCAGCAGCACCATCATCTTTATCGGGATCTTCGGTGGTAGTGTCGCTTGTGGTATCATCGGTATTACCTGTGCTACCGTCCGTTGTGCCAGTAGAAGCGGTGGGATCGGCTGTGGTTACACCCTCCTCAATGTCCAGCTGTGGAATGCGAGTTTTAGGTTAAAATGTACACGCCAGCTTGCAACAATTACTTACCGCAGCGAAGAGACGCTCGCGACGTTCGTTGCACTTGTCGCGCTCATTGTTGACCGTTACGGAGGCGCGGCACAGTGAGCTGGCTAGGCAGTTACGATCACAACCTTGGCTGATTTGTGGATCAGCATTGGTGACCCTAAAACGCCAGTACTAAAGCGGCAAGCGCTTATGTTAATAACTTGCGCTTACAACATACTACAGGCTGTGCTTACCTTACGCATTAGCTCAGGATTGTCTGCAAAGTCATCCAAGAGCTTATCAATGCCAGCGGGACTTAAATCCTCGGTAAATTCCTTAACGAACTCGTATTCCAGGAACCATTCAGGCTCCTCATCCGGCTTCAAATTTGCCTCAGTCAAATTAAACATGTACGTGTAATGGTTGGTCACATGGTAAGTCTCAGGATCCACGGTGTACACCCTATAGTTGGGGTTCTTGTTGCTATATGTGGTCAATGCGCCGCCGTTCCAGGCCACAGCCGTAGCATAGCCCTCAGCTGAGGTATGTACAGCCAGTTCATCCTTGTGCGAGTGACCATTAAATATGCCCGAAATGGTCTTGTGGAAGCGTGTTACAATACGATTGTATTCGCGGGACCAGGTAGCCCAACAAGTGCCATCACCCGCAGGTATATGTGTGAGCACATGTACTTTCTCTCCAGCAGCCTCTGCAGCTAGAAGTGTATCGTGGAACCACTCCAGCTGTGTCTTCTTGTCAGTGCCGCTATTGTACAACCAGTAGTTATCCGTGTAGCAGTCATTGCTGTTCAAGGATATAATGCGTAATCCGTTTTTGGCCAACACAGTGTAATAGCCACCCTTCAGTATGGTGTCCTTAGTCTCAGCAGGCAACCATTTGGACCAATCGTTGTACAAATGCTCATAAAGCCACTTGGTGTTGATATTTTCAGGCACATCGGGTGGACTGAATCTGTTGGAAAACCTCATTAGCACAGTGCTATAAGACCCGGCTCACTGCTCGTTACTTACTGATTAAGAGGATGCGGCTCATGATTACCAATACAGGGATAAACAGCTACATCACCAAATGCTTCAGTTAGTCTATTGCTCACATCGCTCAGTACCTTTGTGTTCTTCTCCACAGAGGTGGCCCAGACCATGTGATCGATTATGTCACCCGTCTGATAGACAATGTCACACTTTGCGTTTGCCACGGCATGCTTCACGGCCGACTCAAAGGTGTGCCAGGGTAAATCGCAATCACGATAGTCACCCCAATACCCAGCCGCTTCGCTGGTGCCTTCAACAGTTTCCTTATTACGCTGACAGCAGAGCGGCTCAGCGCAGGAAGCCAAGCTGCCAGGTGCATACAAGGGATCATGATGTATATCTGTCAATTGACAAATCCGCAAATCGTTATCGCTAAGTTTTGGCGTATCTGCTTTAGAGCCCGTCATGGCCTCGCCATTGCTGTCGATAGTCAAGGTCCAGTTGTAGGCCTCATTGGTGCCAGTGTTGCAAATGCCGTAGCTCAAAAAGAGCGAGCAAAAGCTCTGCGAATCAATCTCCGAATTACGCATAATATACTCCACTGTATCGATGTTGGAATCAATTAGACCGCTGCACACCTCCTCCGTTTGCAGATTTAAGCGTCGGCAGACATCTAGCGCATAGGCACGCATGATCTCTGTGCTCTCCTCACCATGCAGCTCACCATCCTCCTCGCGTATGGTGCGCGCAAAGACATTCACAGAGGCACGACATATGGTGCACGTCAAGAAGCTATCACGTGCATCCAAATCAGGCAGATTCTTGGTGAAAATATCCTTTTTGCTGTGTGAGTTTGCCAGATTGGTGGTTAGCTGCTTAAAGGCCTGAGTTTCCACACCTGTTCTGAGATAGTTTAAATATTCCTCTTCGAGATGACCGGCAATTTCGCTTGCCAACGCCGACAGTGTCTTGTCATCCAACTCAAAGTTCAGCGGAACTCTGGGTAGATTTACCGCCGATGCGATCAGCGCGCCGCACAAAATCAGCAACCACTTCATGATGTACGCGAGGTAACTAAAGCTGCAGCACCAGCTGGACTACAATTTATAGCCTCGACTATAGTCGACTAATCTGGCATTATCAACTAGATTTGCCGTGGGCGTAAAGAGTCGCATATTTAAGTGGCTGATAAGCATGGTCTCTTATGTTGTTTATAAAGGCATAGTTTTTACTTTTATTCGTAATTATCGGAAATTTTGGGTTTTGGCACAAGCGTTACTTGCATATATTATAAAGTGCTTATAGAACCCAGTATTGATATTACAGCATTAGTGGCGCCATCTACTCAAACAAAACTAGTTGTGAATACCAAAAAATATTCCATGCAAAAAAAGTCCCGCAGCAAGAATGCGCCATTTGAGTGGTTCATAAAGTTAATCTTATTTTTTTTTTGTTAAATAAAAGCATAGTTTCGGTTTTTGAAATCCATCGAAGAGGGTAGGCGTTATATTTCTTTTATTTAAAACATCTAATCTGCTTTATGGCCGATTAAACTTTTGCAATCACATTTATTATTAAAACGTAGCAAAATATTTCATTCAATTTCTGGCGAAAGTGCTTGAAATACTTCTGGTTTTAAGTTTATAAAAATTCAAAAGCATGACCTAAGAGAACTTTTTGGTTTTTATTGCTCCCACGTGATCTATTTACTCATTTACAATCTGGTGGTATTTCGAGGTCTAAATAAGGCATCTTGACGCTAAGAGTGCGACAGTTCTTCCTACAAGCTTTTTAGAATTTCTTAGAGTCCAATGCTTTTCTTGCAATCATTAAAAACAACGATCCAGATAAGACACATCCAAAATAAGGATCCATGATGTCCATGTCCTTCTTACCCGTGTGAAGTTGATGGTTTTACGCGACGGCGAACTTGCGCTGTTGGCAGCCACAGCGAAAGCATCACACGGCACATGGATTCCACACTTATGAGGGTGCAGTTGGACCTACCATATAAATCTCAATTAGCGTTTTTCAAGCAGAGATTCATAGCTGAGGGACCTGTGTTCTTACCGTATGTTTACAAAGGAACTTGAGGGAGACAGCCAAGTTATCAGTGCGTTAGGAGTAACCTTAGGAGTAAATGAAAAAACGATCTGTGGATCTATAGATACTGGTGTTCTTTACCGGGTCTGCAACACGCAAAAGAGTTTGAAAAGTACTTGAATGCGTTCGAGGCAAATGCACTTAAGACTGCTGGACGCAAACCCCGAGCATGTACCTCTCGCTAATCCATTCCAAGTATAGCTCAGCATACTTGAAGGAACGTAGAGAGCCGCACATAGTACGAACTCTGTTCACAGCTTAGTATTGCAAGTTTAAGCTTCATGAGATAGAATCATTTCTATATGATTATAATAGTCTCCGCTTAGTGGAGATAACTTGGTTGACAATCTGTTGGGTCATTAGCAAACTTAAGTTTTGGTGAAAAGTTTTAATACTTCGAGCACCGTTTTCCTTCTATTTTGACGGGTTTTCTTACCATAAAAAGATTACCTAAAGCCCGTTTATCTTCTTACTCAATTCGAATGTCGACTGCACAGCCTCTCACTGTCATTTGTTATATTTCCTTTTTTATCTTTTGTCCGGACGAGAACAATCCTCTAGCCGCTGATATTCTTGTATTGTAGTACCTGATGTTTATTCCATCCTTTAGCGGATACGTTCGGAGTTTTGGAGAAATTTCTGTACCTACGAAAAATACAATAACATCGGTCTGGTGATGAGATTTAGTTGTCGGCAAACGTGCATATGCACACATGATCGCCATGCTCCCTTTATCACGCGACTCACCAATCTCCTCGCGTATGGATATCTTAGAAAGAATCTATCACATGCATACAAATGTTCAGATTCTTAGGGGAACTATCCATTCTGTTGCATGAGTTAGGGATAAACTAAAGTTCCATTAGATCTGCAAACACACTTGGCTTGTTCCAGATAAAAATATGTGGCAAAACTTTTGGTTCCGCTTGTTTCGAGCTCTACGACGATTTGAATGTCGTCCATCGAATTGCAACACAACGCTTGCGCTAACTCTGTCATATCATACGTTCAAACGAAGAAACTCCAGCGATGAAGGTAAAAGCGAAAGTTGATGACGAGAGAGTAACTTCTCGATGGTAAGACCGAGTGAATGAGATCATCTCTTCCGTTGGTATTACTAATTAGAAAAGACGTGCAAAAAGAGGGCGGAACATCACGACCAGCTTAACTACAAAAATTGTTTCGTCACGATGGGGTAGCTTTATGGTGGACAGAAGTACCTACAAATGCTTTACTCTGCTGGACAGTAGCTAATGTCCTCAATCGTATTTAGTTATAACTTTATTGTAAACCAGGATATTGCTTCCCTGCTCCTTGGATTCTAATCTGTGATTCTGCAATGTAGCTTCATCGAAATTTGTTTAGACAAAAGTATGCTGACAAAGTGTATTTAGAAATTGAGCAACAGCGTTCTTATAAACATCATTAAGAAATTCAAAGCAAACTATAATTCGCCCTGATGTTCTCCTTTTTTGGATTGGTTTTTGGCAACTTTTTTCCTGCAGCTGGATTGCTTACCAGCAGTTCGACATTCACAAGATACCTCTTGCTGCGCAATCCAAACACAAAAATCTTATAAATTTAAAAAAAAATATCTCTTTTGACTACAGTCCATGTCCTGAGGTGCAGTCCCTTGTGATAGAATGACAGCCGCACCTTAATCAGTCAATTTGCGGATGAGTTAATTTATTTGTGCGGCATTCGAAAATAGCTTCTTGCTTGGATTGGCTTAGTAGTACATCACGATATTACACTTTTGAAATAAAAAAGATTTAATAATAAAATTTCAGAGTACACGTATTCTATGAGATGTATCCCAAACGTTGCAGACATCGTTTTGAACAAACCAGAAGCCCAACCTATTGAGTAACTGCTGCTAAGTTTATATAATAGTTAATTTTTAATGATTTCATTTCATTAAAATCTAAGAAAATCGTGGATAGCTTGTACAATTTTTGTTCTTTTTGTTGAATCGATTTTGCTTTGAACTTTTGAAAGCATTTTTAAAATTTTAAAATTACAAACAATTGTTTAACAGTTTTTCGATTAAAAACGAAATTGTGCTTTTGCAAATAGCGCAACAAAACTATCAGTATGAGATACATTTTGTTATTTTTTTGCAAAATCGTGAATTATTTAAAAAATATATATATAAAAAGAGTAAACAAATACTCTCTTCCTGTATGTCTTAAAATGTGAACGATGATAAAACAGGAATTAATAATTAATGAAATATGATTTAAAATGCGTCTAAGACTGCATAGGCTGGTTATTAGGCACTTGTCACGGCTGCTGGGTAGTACGCAACTGCGCTTGTCGCATTTGAAGATCAGCTTGAGCGCTGGGCAGCGCTTGTATGTTCAGCTGAGCTTGTTTGTTGTTATGGACTTGAGCTTGCACTGTTGCTCTGAATACGTTTGAATATGTTTTGGGCGATAGCACGCCATTGATGTGCTTATCCACATAGGTAACCGACGATGTTGTAGCAGCATTTGACATGAGAGCGTTTGTGCTTCGTTGTGTTGCACTGGCGGCATTGTTTGTGCTCGCTTCCGTTGGCGTCAGCTTATTTATGGGTACGCAACGTACCGTTTCCGATGCTGAGGCTGTATGATTAGTTCTGTTGCCAAGTGTGTTGGGAATGTTTGAGACATTAGCCGCAGCAGGCACATCTATATTATCAATGTGTAGTGGGGTGTTATATGCAGCATTGGGTGCAGCAGTCAATGACGCATTGTGTGCAGCGCTCAGTGACGCATTGTGTGCAGCACTCAGTGACGCATTGTGTACAGCCTCTAATTCACTCTGACTGCCATTCAAAGGATGCAATGTTGTAGCTGCAGGTGTTGCCTCGTTGCGACGCATTGCGCGCATTTCCAAATCGCAAATGGTTTGCATTATTTTTGCCTTACCCTCGGCTACCAGATCGACCGGCAGTGACTTCATTGTTTGTGCAATGCTCTGGAGGAACAGATCTATAGTGCTGCGTGACTGCTGCGGCATGGCTGCTGCTGCAACTTCTGGTACAGCACGTACCGTTGGCAATGTTGATACGGCCCTGTCCTGTATCTCACGCTCCAAGGTGCGTAAACGTGAAACAATATCCAACGACGAGCTTATCATGCCATTGGCAATTTTCAGCGGCGAGCGCTCAGTGCGCAAGCTGGAATGCAAAATGGCGCGCATAATGCGACGTGTATCACTGGAACCACGCTTACGCTTACGCAGTGGTTCCTCCTCGCTGGAAAAGGATCTGTTAAATATGCGCTTGCTGAAGTTTACTCAAATCTTGTTTTACATTTGCAATACTCACCTGAGGCTAATGGCATCTTCGCTTTCGGGCTCAGCATCGTTAGTTGCTTCTACCTCTTCCAGCTCAGCACTTGTAGCAGCACTATTTTGTTTTTCTCGCTCCAAGTTTTGCTGTAGCTCCTGATGCTTACGTGATGTATCATGTTGCCTAACAATGAATATCTTTATGGGCACGCGTACGTCACATGTGGTGCAGCGGCCGTAATTATCATCTGCGCTATCCGGCTCAAACCAAGCGTACTTGGACTGCAAGTCATCCATGGCCGCTTTGTGTTTAGCTTCGCCAGTTAGAGGTACAGCTTCTGTCTGAGACGCTGTAACGCCATGCTTGCGCTGATTGCGTAGACGTATGTGACGTGTGGTGCGTTGATGCTTGGAAGCAAACTTAAAACTGGGCAAAAATACTGATACTTCGCATAGCTTGCACCAGCCGTAGTTCTGACGCAACTCATTGCGCTTATAGCTCAACCAGGGAAAACGCTCCTTCCACAGCAAGACCTTAGCATGCATACTAGGTGGCACTGAGTGTTGCTCTCTTTTCAGCGTTGTTTTGGCCACATTTGCTGAGACTTCTGCCTTTTGCTCCTTGTCCGCATTACTGCAATTAAATGTTGTATAGATAATTTTACGTTTTTTGGTTTAAGTGTGAACACTTACATTGTCTTGGCTGCTTGTTGCAATTTAAATTGTGCCACATATCGCTTGTGTTGTACACTCTGATCGTGACGCAACTTGCCTCCTTCACTGAATATGCGCACGCGACAATATTTGCATAGCTGCATTTTACGATCCTTGGAAAAACGTAACCAGGAATAATGACGCACGGTAGGCGGAGCCGTTTTCGGTTTGCGTTTGTTTGAAACGAATGAGCGTCTGCAAGAAAACAAAATGTTATTTTTAGCAAGCTTAGCAAAGAGAAGAAATGGGGAGTTGTTACTTTACTCCTGAACGTTTGACTGGAACTTGCTGTTACTTATTCAGAACTTTCCAAGAACCTACGCACACCCATTTCCGCGTCTTCGGATGCCAACCACTTTAGATCACAGCTGCATTGTGTCTGAGGTGTATTTGAAGCCCACGGTTTAGAAATTAAATAATGAAATGGTCTAATCAGCAATCTTTCCAAAGATTCAAAAGAAAAACCTCGAAAGTCCTCATGTATACGGGCAAGGGCAAGGAAGCGTGCATTTTCAGAGATCTAGCTGAAGTTTTCATTTCAGCTGCTCAATTCTTGCATATTTCAAGCCCAGATGCATGCAGTTCGGTAAACGGCGGATATATGCAGAGGGCTTCAGCGTACTTGACCCAATCCATCGTCTAAATTTAACCCGCTGTTAGTTTAGAATGAAACCATTCGGCGTTCGGCGAAGCACTTCAGTTTCTAAGCTATCACAGGCCCTTACGAGTTCACAAATATAACGCTGCTGGTGGGAGTGGAAACGTGGCACTGCAGCTTTCTGCCGCATATACGAAGACAATGACACATTAGACAAGACTGACCGGCTCCCTTTAAAAGGTAGAACCTGTTGCATCCGCAATATAGTTCTGCGAACAAAGCACCTAAAATGGTTAGGAAGAGCCACTTATGGTACCTCAGTCATATGTTGCCTAAACATAAAAACGCTACTTCAGGGGCTGTAATAGCTATTGAAGCTTTGATTTTTTCCTGGCTTGATTTCTGCTGCTGCTACGGAGACGAGAAGCTCACAGTTGACATGACTGTCCGGCTAACTTTAAACGCAAGACCCTTTGGTCCCATTTTATAAGCCAAGACCCACGGACGGATCTAGAATATAGTTCTACGAACAAAGCGTCTAAGATGCTTGAAAAGGGCCAACCTGTTCTGGCCTACGGCTCCTCAACCTTAACTCGCTGAATCATAAAATCGCTGCTTCAAGAGCCGAACCATATATTGAGGCTTTGCTTTTTGATTCCCCTCATACACTCACTTATTGTCACTTTGTTGCGATGATGAAGCTTCCTCGTTCTCATTGGCATTATACTCATGATCGCTGCCAGACTCCTCACTGGCTGCATCCGAACGTGCTGCTTCGCTGCTCTGCTTTACAACTGTGCTGTTGCCATTTGCTTCAGCATTCAGAGCCGCCACGTGATTAGACGAATTTTCATGAAACTTGCGTTTGATTTCAGAATGTCCGTACATAAAGCGCTTCTTACAAACATTGCAATACGCTATAGCGGCATCATCCGGATCGGGCACCAGCCAAGGATGCAAATCAGCATATTCTGCCCATATGCCGCGCTCAATATTATTTCTGTCAATGTAAAAATTTGCATAAGAAACTGTTCCCAATTCCCAGCTGCTTAGAATACTTACTGTTTGTTTTTATAGATGCTCAAGTTGGCGAAGTGATTCTTGGTGGTGAGATGGCGTCGATAGCTGGTGTGCACCATTTTGAGGTCGCAAACAATGCAGCGCACCTGCTGCGGACTTGTCTCGGGTATAAACTCGCAATATTCCAAGCGGCTTATATCTAGTTCATCAGGAGCGCTGCGCTCACTGACAGTATCATCAACAGGTTCCGTGTCCTTTTTGTCCTCAGTGGATGAGGCATCGGCATTACTTAGGCTGTGTTTACGCTTGCGACTCTCCCTTGGTTGCTTAAATTGCTGCTCTGCATCACGATGACGCGCGGTGCTCTCGTGACGCCTACGCAAATAAACAAACTCCACGTTCATGGTAATTTTGCAGTATTTGCACATGCCAATAGTGCCGCTGGGCTGAAGACGCTCCAGCCAAGGATGCAATGATAGCCACTTGCGCCAATTAAAATCATTTAGAGCCTCAACCTCGGCAGCGCGTTTTTCCTTCATGGCGGTCACATAGCCATTGCTGCCAAACTCATGCTTTATGTCTGCCGAGTTGGCGCTGTGTGCGAAAAATATTTTAGTAAAAATGAAGGCAATTGCATGTGGAGCAACTTACTCAGCGCGCTGCTGCTGCTCGCTGCCTTTAAAAGCCAAATAGTTGGTTTCACGTTCTTGATGATAAAGCGAGAGATTATGCTGCTTTAGATACTTGGAAGTATTGTTCACATTGATAATAATATTGCAATACTGGCAAAAAGCGTAGGTATTATCGCTATCCTCATGCAGCAACCAGGGCCAGCGTTTCATCCACACCAGCCAGCGTTCTCTAAGAGTACGCTGTTTGCCACTGTCACTGCTTTGCGAACCCTCATCGCTGCCCTCATCCATAAGTTCATCTATATTATGTAAGCTTTTTACGTCCATGCGCTCCAACAAGCCCATTGGATCTGGCCCACTGTACGAGCCGTGGCTATCATTTTCACTGACGTACTCCGGCTTGGAATATGCCTCTTCGTCTAGAAACGGCTCTTTCAATACAACAATCTCGGCATCATCATCATCAGCCAAGAGTATAGCATCTTCGTCGTCATCAAGACTAATGACTGCATTTTCGACTGCGCCTTCCACATCCATAATTTTTAAATTAAATTCATTATTATTTGAGGAGGAAACTGTATCCACCATTTTGTTGTTACCATTGGTGGCGCTATCCTTGGCGCCTGCTGCAGCTTTATTCATATTTTGTTAAAATAAATGCGTGCAAAGTTTAATAAGTCGTTGACTTTTTGCACAAAATGCAAATTTTCACTCTATTTTGTAGACAAACTAAAAACAATTGTAAATTGCATTGGCAAAAATGCCGCTGTCTGCTTTGACAGGCGGCAGTGTGACCCAACTTGAGTTAGCAGAACTTATCGATTTGCAAAATACTAAATTCAGTAAGTTGGTATTTAACAATAAATACTAAATTTATCGTTTGCCGGTTATTGGAATATTTAGCTGAAATTTAAAAACTAATGTTTTTAAGCTTTAGTTCATTATAATATACTTTAATTATATTAATTTTTCTTAATTGTACTTTAATTTAATTTAATTTCTTTCAATTAGCCTTAGTATTTTTATAAAAAGTGTTTGTTGCTTAATCAAAATTTTGTTTTAAATTGGCAAAGTTGCTTTTATAAAGAAGAAACACAAAATTAGACATTTAAATTCAACTTCTTGAATACAAAATATGCAACAATTAAAGATATAGCCAACATGCAGTGAAATCACTTCTTGGAAAGCCAAACAAATCTAGCAAGTTTATTGTTAAATAAAATGTTGTTTAAATTGTAAAGTACAAAAAATCTGCAACAATAGAAAATATAGCTAACATGGAACTGGATGAAATCTTTTCTTGCAAGACAAGGCTCAACTCTGACAAATTTATTGTTAAAGAAGATTTCGTTTAAATTGTAAAAGTTGTTTTTCTTATGGAAAAATAACAAGCGGACATGAAATAGGATGAGATTAATTCTTGAAAGGCTCAGCAACTCTAGCCGGTTTATTGTTTAATAAAAGTCTCATTTCTGTATGGAACAACGACATTGGGGCACATCAATTAAGTAAGCTGTTCAATTATTACTGTTTCAATGAAATGTTTAATTTTGAGTTTTGAATTTAACGGATTGTTTGTGAAAATATCCAAATACTGCTTCGCTTTAACGTTAACTGCTTTATTTAATCTCTCTGCAACAAAAATAAATATGAAACTTGCTTAATTTCGTGTAAAAACTGCATACATTTTATTTAAATGTGGGCGCTACGTTTTTTTCAAGCAAGTGCCTTACTTTTCTTATTACTAATTGTGTTGATTGTTTATAGCCAAGCTTGATTTACTGCGTGAATTATATAATTTTTCTAACACTGCGCAAATATGCAACTTTTCAACATAAACTTTAAAACCCGAAAATTTTTTTCAAAAACCAACTACCACCACCCACAACGCACGGTCACACTGTTCGCGTACATCGGTAAACTCATATCGATATACATGTCTTGCCTACTCGGCTATCGATTAACAGCTACTGTCCAGCAGTTGTGCATCGCTACTTTGTTTATATTTGTAGAAAATTTACGAAAATATGGCTAATTCACATTTGTCCCAAGAGAAACTGTAAGTAATACGCTAAATGGCTAACTCCAATGTACCAACTATATCGCCGTTTACAGCGACGCCTTGCGTTCGGAGTACAAGCCGCGCAGACCCTGCGCACTGCTCAAATATCCGCGTCCCAAAACGAAGCCGGAATATCAATATATTTATCCCTGGCTGCTGCCCGACGAAATAGATCCACATTTTGTCTTCTGTACTTACTGCGAATGCCGTCTTAGTGCCAAACGCTCCGATCTAGGCAAGCACGAGGGCAGCATAAAACATACCGAGAACGCGCAGCGCAAATTGCGACAACCGAAGGCCGACTCTGAGGAGGCTGCCAAAATCAAATGGGAATATACGGATGATGATGAAGCTGTGCTACCTTTTAATACCAACGCCGAACTGTGCAAAACAGAAGAACAAGTGGAGGCTGAAGCCGAAGCTGCACAGGAGGAGGAAGATGACGATGAGGACGATGCTGATGCTGATGCCGAGGCCGATACGGAGGCTGACTATGAACCCGCACATAAGCGACGCATTTCCGATACAGATTCACAACATTCCGGCCTGGACTATCTGCCACTGCAGGTGACCATCAATGAGCTGCCCACACCGCAGCATACAAGTACGCCCAATCACATGCTGCCACAGTATACGCCCGCAACCAGTGGCGCACAGCCATGTCGCATAACCATAAAAAAGGTTACAGCGCCGCTCTGCAAAATGAGCAGCACAGCGCACACGGCCGTGTCTAGCAATGTGCAGCCACACGAAATCACCTCCAAAGCCACCATTACGCCCATTGCTGCTGGCAGCTATGCGGCTGCCACACAACGACAGCAGCAAGTCTATCAGACCAAGCAGCTGCAATCCTATCAAATGCTAAATTCAGGCAATTATGCTACACCAAGTGATTCATTTGATCTCTTCTTTGAAAGCATGTGCGCTACGGTCAAGGTGCTGCCGCCCAAATTGGCCACCGAGGGTAAAATACGCATAATGCAGGTTGTCGGTGAGCTGGAGCTGCGCGCCATTAACGAGCGTGAGGCACAGCCAGCTGGGCAGGCTGCTAGCCAGCAGCAGCTGCTGCAATCTGCTGCAGTTTCTGCGCCGGCAGCTGAGGCCACGGCAAGTAGCAGCGCTAGTCAGCAAAACGCCACCGTCGCTTCGACTACCAAGTGACCAGCAAAGCAGACAACCAGAAGTAAACGGCAGTCCAGAGTGCGCGCATTTGTAAAGTAACTACGGAACGTTTGGACTGGGTCATGCCCATTCTGCGTAGTTTGTGTAATCCCAAAGTAAAGTTTTATGTACCGAAAACTCTTAGAAAATTTTAAATATTGTATAGATTTTTGGCTTTGATACCGATTGGTACCGGCCTTATAAAGTAAACTCAGCTTTGTGCAGTCATAAGAAGCATATCTGTGTAAGATCAGAGGATTCTGTACGATAATAGTTATAGTTCTCGGTAGAGCTGGAAAAACATAGAGAAACAATAGAGAGATTTTCGTCATTTGCTTAGTTTAAACTCACCTCATCTCCATCAAGACGTAAAGTTCTCTATTGAGCTCAATTTATCGGCACAACAAGCTTTTGTAGTTGCAGATTTTGCTGATGTGTTCAAAATTTGTAGATAATTCTAAGTTATCGTAGATTATAGCTTAAGATTTTTTGCATTTACCTAAAAATGTACTATTATAATGTGTTTTAGATAACGTTGTATCCTCTTAGTTCGAGAATAATAGTTTATAAAGAGAAACATAGGGATTTACGCCGTGATGGAGTTAAACACCCGTCGCTACGTAAAGCTCTTGTATTATATTTCGAATTGAGCCATACAAGATCGTTTTTTCAGCTCTACTATGAACATAAGCTTTTATGTATTTCGCTCGAGTTCTTTTGTAAAATTAGTGAAATCGTTTAAGGATTTTACGCGCTGTAGTTGGCGCGCTTTATTAAGCAAGTCGCTTTGGACATAAGTCAACAGAAAACGGAAAAATTCCGACAACATTACGTTTGTCTTGTTCTTCGGAATAAGTTGCTATATTTATGTGTAAATTCCTGGAATTTTTACATAATCGAACGATTTTTAACTAGCAGCGTCGAACTCTTACTTAAGATTCAGTTTTTACTCAGCTAAACTTTTAACTTTAAGTAAGCCAACTAAGCTAACCTATTGAGCTGAGGTAATTCTTATTATTAATTATTTTAATAATTGGTCGTTTTAGTTTTATATTTTTGGTATAACAGATCTTCATCTAGTCTTTAATAACTTAGTTTTTTTTTAATTTGGTAACTATTTTTAAACTTAAGTTAGAGTAAAGTAATTTTTACTTTCCCAGTGTTTGTTTTCGCGAGAGACCAATAAAGAAGAACTAGTCAGTTGCAGGCAAACTAAAGCGCATGTTGAACCTAATCTTAACATTTTAAGATCTATCAAAGTTTTGGTAACTTCAATTTGTATGTTTAAGAGTTCATGGGATTTTGTAAAACTAATTTTATTACGAAATTCTTGATGTATCGGAACTTCTGTTCTTAAGTGACCAACAATAATAATTGAAGTCTTCATCTTACAACATATTTCGTATTTGGATTTCTTATGAAAGCTCTGAAACTTGTTTTTCAACAAGAAAACGAACTCTGCAAATGTATATAATACAGTCAATCAGTTTATCGAAAAACTTGGTAACGATTGGTTAGGTTATTTTAGGGCTTAAGGGCTTGAAATATGAGGCACTCTGTACTTTCGCTTAAATAGTTAAGAAATACATTATAGTCATTTCTAGAATTCGTTTTTCGTATATTAAAAACAAAAAAATACAATGGAAACTTTATATTATATAAGGTAATAATTGTTAGTAAAAATACATGTATATATTTTATCCCAGAAGTCTAGATTTTAAATAAGAAAAATTATTTCATTGCGTTTTTAATTTATGGTTTTTAATTTTTTGAATCTTTTTCTGCATTAAAACTTCAATAAAAAAAGGAAATGTATTGGTCGAACTGAAACTGCTTTAGGCGAAGCTGATCTAAAATATTGTGGAAAAATGAGACAGGTTATTTTGGTTGGTAGACCTTTTCTAATTGATCCACGTCACTCGTCTACCCTCTAGGATGTTTCTGATAAATGTGGAAATGCTATATGAGCGATTTTCGAGAGGCAATCCCTTGTCGACCCTTTAGGAGTCATCGGATTCACTGATGTTCCTGTACGATGTGGGAATGCCATATGAGCGTTTTTCGAGCGGCATTCGAATTCCGCCAGTCCCTTGTCTACCCTTTAGGAGTCATCGGATTCACTGATGTTCCTGTAAGATATGGGAATGCTGTATGAGCGATTTTCGAGAGGCATTCAAATTCCGCCAGTCCCTTGTCGATCCTTTAGGAGTCATCGGATTCACTGATGTTCCTGTAAGATGTGGGAATTCCATATAAACGATCTTGGGCGACATTCCGATTCTTGTTCATGTCACTGCACCTTTCGCATCTCGAATTGGCCAGGAGTTATTCAGACTGCGTGTCGTACACCCGCTTGTTGGAACTTTGATGGTGTTGGATTAACAATACGATTTTTGCATACGAGTTTAGTCTTGGGCGGTACGTTAGGGTTAGATTAATTTTCTTATATAGATCACCGACAAGAAGAAAAACACATTTTCGACTGGTTTAAGGTTTTAGAGCTTGGTGGGTATGCCGAACACCCAGGCACCCAGGCGAGAGTCTCCAGTGCATCTTTCACTGAGTAGGCTGATAAATCGTTACTAGTTAGTCAGGACATATTAGTTTGATCAAGCAGATAGATACAATCTTTTGCGAACTTCTCTAGCAGTAACCTTGGCAATACCATGGTATTTGACTTTGAGCGACTCAATGGTGGGTTTTTCAATGAACCCAGCTTCCTCCAATATGATTACGCTTCAGACAATCAAGTTTTCTGACCCCCACCGTCAACCTACATATTTTCATATTATTCGCTGATAACTTATTCTGGAGCGTTTTCTATTATATTGTTCAACATTTCGACGCATTCAAAATTACTGCTCAGAAAACGGTTGCGTACAGAATTCCCTGAAATTTTATTAACATATTCATATCTCCGAGAACACTATCATATTTCCGCTGATTCATACACCCACATTTAGTCCGATGCTGCATATCATCTACACGGATAGCTTCATTATTAACTACTGAGTCTGGGTACTTCAATTTGCCGATTGTTCATTCTCCGATATATTTATCGGAACTGGTTCTCGTTGGTTTGAAAAATGTTTCTTCTCGACTTTATTTCTAAAATAATATTCTGTCTGATCATTTGGATTTGTCGTCTTACGAGCAACCTGCATCAATGTATAAATTTCGTGAGCGGTAACATTTGCATTACGTGAACAGAAGATTTACGATTTTCCAAGTAACTTTAAACAATTTTTAGAATTTTAGAAGTTTGGAAAATATGTTTGAACATTATTGGGTCATTCTGTCATACTAAGTCAAAAGCGGACTTCATAGAGAGAAAAGAAGAGAGAAAAGTTCTCTTTAGCCTGATTCTTCTTTCTAGTCAAAGTATGAAGAGTGGATCGCTTACAGTGAAAACCCAATTGCTCTAGAGAAGGAATATTGTTGTCTTCAACAAATTCAATAGATCAATTTCTTCACAATATTACTGAATATTGAAAAGATACAAGCTGATTGCAATATATGAAGGAAATTCAGCATTCTTTTTGGCTTTCTTAATAGGTATAACTTTGTAAAGTTTCCAAAGCCTAGAGAAGTAACTAAGGCGAAGGCAGTCGTTTATGATTTTAGTTAGATCATTTCTTTGAGTCAAAAGTTTTCAATATTCTGCAGACCAGAGAACATTTTGGATTTTAGAATGGAATCTCATAGGTTGGGTCAGGGTGATCGATCACACTGAGATGATTCGGGGGTTCGAGAAAGTTCTTTCAGGCAAAAGTTTTCAATTTTCTGCAGACCAGAGGAACATTTTGGATTTTAGAATTGAATCTCATAGGTTGGGTCAGGGTGATCGATCACTGAGATGATTCGGGGGTTCGATAATGTTCTTTCAGGCAAAAGTTTTCAATATTCTGGAGACCAGAGGAACACATTTTGGATTTTAGAATTGAATCTCATAGGTTGGGTCAGGGTGATCGATCACTGAGATGATTCGGGGGTTCGAGAAAGTTCTTTTAGGCAAAAGTTTTCAATATTCTGCAGACCAGAGGAACACATTTTGGATTTTAGAATTGAATCTCATAGGTTGGGTCAGGGTGATCGATCACTGAGATGATTCGGGGGTTCGATAATGTTCTTTCAGGCAAAAGTTTTCAATATTCTGGAGACCAGAGAACATTTTGGATTTTAGAATTGAGACGCATAGGTTGGGTCAGTGAGATGATTCAGGGGCTTAATTTGAAAGATCGCTTACTATTTGGATGTCACGTTCATAGATAAACTCCCCAAAAAATTGTATTCGATGCAAATGTTCATTTCGGTGAGCATGTGCATACTCATTTCTCGAGTAATCAGCTGACACAGATGTCATAGTGGGTGCCAGTGAGCTGTAACCTTAGGTAAATTTGATACCTTCTACCATTTACAGCAGTTTACTTGTTATTGAATAAAAATAAAGACAGCAGAAATTTGCTTCATATAAAATGACTTAAGAGAAGCAAAGCTTTTCAAAACAAACAGCAAACAAAGTTAACACATCCTGAAACAAACTTGACGCAAACAAATTTGTAGAATTAAAAAGAATAAATATTCATATGCACACAACTGCTTAGATGAGCTGTGAATTGTAAGCACATGTTATTGAAATATATACACTATTTCCATGCAAGCATTAAATTAGGTGAATTATATGTATTGCTATTATTTAAGTAGCATTTGTTTGTTGCTGTACTCCATTTCTAGAACTTTTTAAGTTTATTCGCAAACTAAAATTTTTTTAGAACACATTCGACTTTTATAATGAGTATATTTTATAGCCTGTATCATACATTGTAGAAAGACCACATTAAGTTGAAGCTGCATATATTTTTAGCAACTAAAATCACAAGTTGAAGAATGATGCTTTTTGAATTTGGCTTTAAACTTTAGAGATCTTCTTGGTATAGAATAGGGAGGAATCTTTTTTTTTTAACAAATCTCGCTATAGATAGTAATATTGCGCATTGCAGCGACTTACTGACTAGTCAATTTCGGATTTGGACTATTTTCTATTAGCACTATATTATATTTTATGGATATAATAAAAATTGTAGGCCTTGGTAGTGCACTTGCCTCTAAAGCGAATGTGCGGATGGTTCCATTCCACCCTGCCGCACTGGCTGCAAATAATAGGTGCTATTTAGCTAGGAAAATCTCTATCAAAGACTCCGTCGTTCGGATTCGGCTGAACACTGTAGGTCCCGATTCTCTGCGAACATCTATTGATAAAGATATCTCCGCCTTCGGAGCGATGACAACAAAATTAAAGGAAATAAATTTACATTTTAAAAAAAGTACTACTCAGACCTAAAAATATGCTTGAAATATACTTTCGTTTTACAAAATAAATTATTCAACAATCTCACTGTCCGACAATAAGAATATGTTTTCAAAATTAAAACACCATACATACTACATAACATAAGAATACAGAATATAGCTAATTTTTAAAATTCTATTCTATTATATAAAAATTTTGATTAGTGTACCAGAAATTACCAGACATAACAACACTAATCGCATTAAATAATATCGAAATGTTGACTAATTCGAGCTGATAACAAAACTGGAAATAGTTTACAACTCGTTTGACACGCAATATTTAATGAATAATAGAGATAAGCAATCTTTAAAATAAATAAAACCGGAACATTTGGGTAAAATTAGAAACGGAAACATGTAAAATTTGTCAGTTATAATGGAAACTGATGTTTTTGGACAGCAAATTCAAAAGACTCTTGAGTTTTGAGGAATGTATCTATTGATAGCAGGGAGCTGCGTATCCGAAAGGCGGTTTCTTTAAAGAGATTTTTATAGACGATAGAATGTATCTTCGATTTTAGAGGCTTGTACTACTACCCACGAAAACTCCAAATGAAAATTTACAAACAATTCATTATTTTAAGTGTCAAGATTTATGGAATCGACTGCGGAACTCAATTGAAATTTGTTTACAAGGCAAAACTGCTTGTAGCTTGTTTTTATCACAGCATAAATTTATATATTTTGTTTTTAAGTAATACAAGTTTTTATAATTTAAGTTAATGCCAATCTAAGGAATAAGTTCTTCAAAAAAATTACGCCAAAGTTAATTTTAGTCTGACCTCACAGGTTACGGCCGCTTTCAAGTCCAAACTGCTTTCAAGCAGTTCTTACCCGAGGCAATTACAATTCGAATTTACATTGACAAACTCAACTGCTTGGATTGAACTGCTTTCAAGTGCTAGATTTCTTCTGGCCAAATTAAAGGACGCTTCAAAGGGAAACTGGCAAATTGTTAGAGATAGTGACAGATGAAAGTCCTATGTTGAAACCTTTATCTCCTAGAAGTAGTATGCATAAATTATTTATTATTAAATTTCCTTAATAAAAAGCAAAAACTCAAAGCTGCCCTATTTTTATACCCTAATCCATATGGTAGAAAGGGTATATTAAACTTGTGCGGGCACAAAATGTTTGTAACACAAAGCAGAAAAAGTCAATGACTCCCTGTTACCTAAAGTTAGAACACGAGGCTATAGAAGTAGATATACCCCTATCCGTCTCCCCGAATCTCGGGACGTATGAACGCCTACATCTCAGAAATGATACGAGCTGGAGTAACCAACCTCTTTAATTTTTGGTTGGTTTTTAAGAAATTTTTTCTAAATTTGGTGACAAGTAGTTTTTAGGAATGTTATATACCGACCATTGGGCAAATCGATCGATAAATTTTGCTACCAAATTCCTTGTGTTGTTTTACTATCTATTAATAGTTGTTCGAATATAAAAGAGAACTACAGTTTATTACCGAATCTGAACGGCGGTGTTTTTAAATAAAAAGTTTTAATGTTATTCCCGCCAAATTCGGTTAAGTATTTACATCTGCCAAATCATTGCGTAGATTTTGATTAAAAATGGCTTACTTTATCATATATAATAGCTATCATTGGGTTAATCCATAAACAATACTATATTTTTCACATATTTTGTTGCATTTCATTCATTTTGGTTTATATTGCGACGAAATCCCCTGCTTTGAGGGAACTGTTTCCCAGTACTGTACCAAGTTTGATTAAAATCGCTTAACCATTTTAAGTCGGGCAAATCGGTACAAAGTCGGCTTTTGTTGACTTAGTTCTGCTCGAACTCAAGCTCTTATCATAATTGAGTTTTCCGCAGAAAAGTAGTACAAAGTATCCGTAACTTAACTTTATACTGTTTTATAATATAAATCTCTCTTCAGATATATATGTATATTTTTTTTGTTAAAATCATGTTTTAATAGAAATGCTATTTAAAAAAGAAGAAATTTGTTTGAAAAACTAAGAAAAATATTTTTATTTATTTATATTAGGGGAGACCTTATTCAAGGTTTTGTTAGCGGTTTTCTATAAATTTGTGTTGATTTCCGGGGAAAAATTTCATATCTTCATAGCAAACAAATAATATCTTTTAGACCAAACTTTTTAAAACTAAAAATATAGTTAAACAAGTATTCTGAAACTAAATCCTTCAAAATTTACTTAGGAACTATTAATTTTATCAGCATGGTGACATTATGATGCCCTAGAAATTATAGTACTAAAGGGAATGTTGGGTCAGTCATAAGGTGTTTGTGTACAGCGAGAAAGTATCAACATTTTGTGCTTTTTCGAAAAAAAAAATTATAAAAAATATCAAAGCGCCATCTAAGAATGAAAAGGCTTTGAAGGATCTGCTTATTGTGCTCTTTGAGACCACTTTACTCTCAACTGGAATCTCTCTGGGCAGCCCTTAAGCTTGACTTCAAGCAAAACTAGCCGCATTTACCGCATAATCAAGATGAATCTGAGGCAAAATCCCAAAAAATAAATTCAAATCGTATATAACGATCTCAAAAACCCGAAAATACACTTAGTTACAGAAATAATAGGTTTCAAAATCCGAATAGTGATCACTTCTGCAAACCTATTTTGAAAAACTTGCAAATAAAATGAATGAAGAAATACTTAAGAATTAATCCTAAGAGCATAATCTTTAGAACTAATCGCAGAAGCATAATCCTTATACTTATTGTAATTCGCTGTTTGTTCGGATCATGTAGCTCTGATGACGTTCAAGAAATACGATTTTTGCATCAAAATTGTTGTAATTCGCTTTTTTCTAAGTTCTCGTAAGTTCTCATGGCAAAGAAACCAAAAAATTTTGATACTGGCAATGGCTAGCAATTAAAAAAATTCTCCTTGAATTCATCTTGGAAAAAAATACTTAGAACTAGTCCTTGGAGCATAATCTTGACAACTAATACTAGAAGCAGAATTATTATAATTCGTTGTCTTTCCGAATGTTTTGGATAACTTTACCATAAAGAATGACTATGAATTCTATAAATTCGAAAAAGTTATCGTTATCAAATTCGTTTAATGGAAGTTGATGATATTCCCAATTACTGCGTGATTCGGATAAATCACAGATTTCGATCTATCGGAATCTCTTGGGTGAATTGTTTAAAAAGTTTCACATTTGTGTATTTTGTTTTTTTCAGATACTCTATTCTTCTTCTGTCTCTTCGTTTGTACAAACGCCTAGATTTAGGTGCGAGCCAGAGCAAAAACTTTCAGAAAAATTACATGGCTTCCAAAGGGGCGTTTTCAAAAGAAGTCAACAATACAACAAATCGAGTCAAAATCGGTTATGTAACAATGGGGAAAGTTAGTCAAAAATCTTTTTTTACAAAGTTGTTAATTTCTTAAAAAATCTTAAATGAGAACGTGGGTAATATTACGGATTTATTTGCAGAAAAGATAATCAACACTCTTACTTTTCACAAAGCGACTGCCCCCCAAATCCCATCCAAATAAAACCCATTTTTTTTAAATATTGTTAATTTATTTTAATGAAAATGAAACATTTGAAAGTAGTTTTGTTATTATTATATTTATCAGCTATGTGAATATAAATAAAAATTTGTTATGATTTAACAGGGAGATTTGCATTCTACCATTGCCTTGGCGCAATAATGCGGGAATTGCACGCCCTGTAGCAGCATATCGGTTATACCCTATTAGAGAGTAAACAAGAAAAGAGTATAATATATTACAATTAATAATAATTTAATAAAAAAAAGGTTTCTTTGTATTTTTATCGTAAGACTGTCAGCCAACCCGTCTTAGTTGTATGGGGTTTGCGTGTGTACGCCAAGTGATAAGGCAGATGAGTAATTGTAGAAAAATCCCTAGAACGCTACTTTGCTTATCGCGCATAGGAACTTAATGTGGAACTGTCGATGATATCATGCAATACTCTACGCGTTCCAACTAAGTTGGCCTGTACTTACCGTTAGAGCCGACACGCAGACGCTGAAGGGTAGCAATATTATGTAAAAGAATGCACAGAAGAAGGCCACAAAGAATGAGATGAACCAAAAGATCAATAGCCATAAGATGAACCACAGTGGATTTCCCATTTTGTTTTAAAAGAGAGTTCTTTGTTAAGCTGCAAATAAAGAGAGGGTATTTAGTTTTGTTAGTAAAGCGTGGCTTTTTGTTTTTATAATTAAATGTGGGGGGAAGAAATTATTTGAATTCTTCTCAGTAGTCTTTTCGAGGGCTGTGAACTCAATTGAGTTTTAGGCATCTCGAAGCTACAAGTGGAAAAAAGAACAACTTCTGCTTGATCGAACATCAATGATTGTTGGCCAGCCCAGCAAATATAGCCACCTGACGTGCCGCAGCCTGTTCCAAGTCGGAAGAAACTACATTGCCCATATTCGGCCCATTGACATCATCCTTGACAATGCCAGCAATGGAAGTCCTAACTTATATAGGAGATCTATATTCGGTTTATATATTCATAGAAATAAGTTTTTAAAATTGAATAGAAAATTGATCAAATCTTGACCCCAAATTGGAAGAGCAGTGTGCAAAATACAAAATCGGTACAAATGTTGAAAGCATATTTGTAAAATTTTTTGTTTTCGAATTTCTACGTTTTGAGATCTTGTGGCTCCTAAACAAGCGTTTTGATTGTCTCCTTTTCAATTGAATTCCTTCATCGATTTTAGTTTTTAAATTGAATTACATGATGTAAAAATTTTAAGAATCTGTTGCTGCTAGGTGGCAGAAACCAGCGCAATTCTTCAAGTTTAAGCCTTTTCCCTTCAACTTATTGGTAGTATGTATCCCAAGTCTCCGAAGGGTTTCCAGTTCTACATTTTCATACAGAGAATTAAATCACAACTATATTACAGTAGTTGGACATTATAATCCTGACTTGCTTGCGCCAGACGCTTATCGCATGGGGATTCGTTATCTTAAAAAGTAGACCCTGCAAAATTGTCGAGACTTCAACATCTAAAACTGGACAGCAGGGTCATTGAAAAACTTCACATGGTGGAAATTGATATATTTCCAAATAACAATACGAAGATCTATGCCCGTGGAAGTCCCAACGTTAAGAGAGAAGTTTACCAGTTAATCAGTATAAGTGATGATGGTTACCTATCTGGTTACCCGCATGTCAGAATCTGACGACTAGCTTGCGCCTGACGCTACTTCTTTGCGAACGCATTTGCTGGCTATATAGAGAATTCCTCCTCCACTTGGCGTTTCTTTCTAAATCTAGGTCGTCTCTTTTGCATTTCATATTCGATTTTCACATCGAATACTGTCCGTGCTGCAAATTCTTCATTAACGACCTGGCCGAGCCGGCATTGACGTTGTACCATAATGCTTTGGACCACATTTACGTCTCCGTAGGTCTCATACAGCTCAGTATTTATTCGAATACGGCAATCGACTCCCTACCAAAGGCACTGAAAGATACTGTGGACAATTTTTTTTGAAGCTTTCGGCTACCTTATCGGTATAGATATAATTATCCCTTACAATGCTGCAAAGTTCAGGATCTCTACAGCATAGTTGTAGAAATTGTGAAGAAACTCATTGCGGTCGGCTATTAAAACTTCGAAATGAAGCATTCCGATCTAGATGCTATACCAAACATTAGTGTGTCATTGGGGTGATCTTCAAAGCTGTAAAACTTTGAAATGACAGATTCTGTTCTGGTTCCGACTTAAAACTTTTTTGTGTCATTGGGTTCAGCTTTAAAAGCTATGAAAAGAAGAAACTGCTCTGCCTCCTATCCCAAACTATTGTGTGCCATTGGGATGCAGGAACTGGGATGAAACTGCTCTGGCGCCTATCCCAAGCTTTTTTGTCTTATTGGAATATGTTTCTTAAGCATATCCAGAGCTGTGGGAACTTTTGAAATAAAGGATTCTGCTCTGGTACCCATTCAAAAATATTTTCTATCATTGGGGTCAGCTTTAAAAGTTATAAAAACTTTTTCTGGTTTGAATCCCCAACCCAAACTTTTTGGTGCTTCTGTTTATTTAGGCAATTTTCTTAAAAGCTACAAATATTTTGAAGAACTTTTTTTTTAGATTATTATAATGTAACGAATTTCGATATTCAAAAAAGTTATCTATTCCCTTGCCAGTTGATACCCGTGGAATATAAATATAACCGTTTTCGTTTTCGAAAAATGAATTTTCGTTTTTACAATCATACGATCAGTTCTTTCATTTTGGAGATCATACGATCATATTTCTCATCGAAAACGAAAAAAGTGAAACCAATTTTCAGTTTTACATGCATTCACTTGTTCATATAAGAGATATTGATGCTCGCAGATGCATGATGTCAGAACAATTCTTTTCAAATATTTTGTAAGTTTCTAATTGAAAGCTAATTAAGACGCAGTTAACTTTTGAATTATCATACAGCGCTTATAACGAATATTTGCTTAAAGGCTTAAGGTTGTGTGATCTTCAAACGTTGATTTTATAAAGACTTTTCCAAACAAATTTTGGTTGATTCCTTTAACCATAAAAATAAGAAACGATTAACCAAAAAATTTGGCAAGATTTTTAGAAGAATTCGAATACATTTCGATTTTATGAATTTGCTAGAAATCGCAATTTAATGCTCAGAATTGTTTTTAATTTGAACAATGCAAAATCGTTAAAAATTTATTTTGGATAAATAACCTTGAATACGCAATAAACACGCCAACGAATTGTCTAAAATGTAGAACAATTTTAAAACAAAGCAAAACAAAAGTCAGACATGTTAAAATGCAATATGCGCATTTTTTTGTAAATAAAAAATTTCACTTCAGCTGGAAAAACGTGACAAACATTTAAAAAAGTCACTCAAATGACGTCAACTTAAAAAATTTTTATAGCTGTTAGTTTTCCCAAAAAAGGCGAACTTGAAAGTTGCAGACCTCAAAAATGCAGCCAACATTTACTTTTTTGAACTGTTGGAAATTTTTTGTATTTTTTTTTTTTCAAAACTGATAACATTCACATTCCAAACTGTTTTTTATTTGTTTTTATTCTTGCTGTGATGATAACACTCGGCCAGATAGACCTTCAAAACAAGTGTCGTCATTATGCAAATTAAGTAAGTATTTCATTAAGAAAACAATTAAGCTACGGGGAGTGCCGGGCTATAAACACAATTTCTTAAGTTTAGGTCATCGCGGCTGCATTTAGAAATGGAATCTTGTTATACGAAAACAACAAAAAACCAGTTTTTGTTGTTCGCTATAAACACAAAACAAATGGTTCAGCACAGTTCGTTGGCACGCGTGAAAAGTAATACGTTCCCGAGATTTGAAACATTTTAATTGCATTTCTTCTGCGCTGCTTATTCTAAACAATGCGTAAACTTTGAAAATAAATAAATAAAAACACGCCCACGTCGCGTAACATGAATAAGAACTTGTATAGAAACCACAGAGAAACGATCGAGACCAACCTTCGTTGAAAGTGAGTTTATTTTTTTGTGCGGCAAAATGCGTTCGAACGGCACGAAGTTTCGTTTACGAATAAACAACAAACCGGCGCAACAAGTTATAAAAGCTTTTGCGGCCAGTGTGACCAGATTGTGTTAGCAAGTGAGAGAGAGCTTTTTATAACAACTGCAAAAGCACTGTTAAAGCGCGCGTTAGTTTGAATGCTCTTACAAAGCGTTGTTTAATTTTTATATTAATATTATGTTTCATATAAAAAAAATGGATTTTATTTGTAGCAAATAATTAGTTTTTGGTGAAGTATTAATATTAAAATTATGTTTAAATTATTCCTATTTTTTTTTCTAATGAAACAAAATTGTTCCAAAAATAAAATCTTTCCACAGAAACTTTAATCCAGCGATTTTTTTTTAATTTTGCAAATAATGCTTGTATTCCTTTAACTTTTTAAGGAGAATGGTAAGGAAGCTGAGTAGTATAAACCAACTATTGATTTTGTTACGTAAAACCATAATATTAAATATTAATTAATTATGCCGAATGTTGCATCCTCATCATTATCATTAGTGGAGCGACGATCCTAGTTGAATCTTGACCTCCCTTCACCTTACCTATTGCTGCGCTGTAAAAGAATTTTTGGTCATGTAATGCGTGGCCCCAAATATCAACTACTTCAACTCATTATGGAAGGTAAAATTGAGGGCAGACGCGGCATTGGTAGGAAGCAACTTTCTTTGCTACGCAACATCAGAGAATGGACTGGAATAAGAAGAGCTGAAGATCTTGTTCACCTCACTACCAACAGAGAGGAGTACTTCAACTTAGTTGCAAACATTAATTAAAAAAAAAAAAATTTTTTAATAAAAATTTCTTGTGATCGCTTAAATCCTGTATAGGATCGCAGATTAGAAAGAAAAAGAAAAGAATTTTGAATGCCAATTTTATCTACCAAGCAAAAAATACAACAATATTTATCTGACTCTAGTTCTATTAGGCTATCGCTTCCAACCACAATTAAATTCATCAAAATGTCTTCATTGCTTTTGAAAATATTCAATATTTCAATTTCTTAATTTATAAATATTTTTTTTTTTTTTGCTCGCTTCACTTGCCAACCCCCAACCTATTTTCCTTAAAATGTTTATTTCTTCATTTTCAATTATTTTGGAAAAAAAATGTTTATTTCTTCATTTTCATTAATTATGGAATTTTATCTTGTGTTGGCAGTACAATTTTTCTTTGATGACTACATTTCGATTTCGAAAGTAAGAGAATACGTATTTTTTCCATTTCCAACCAAATTTTAATGAATAAATTCTGCAGCAGACGAAGAATCTCTAAAAAGCTTTAAAATAAGAATACTGCGAAAAACGTTTGGTCAAAGAAAAATTAACGCGGTGACTGCATCTAAGGAAAAATAATCAATTGTTGAGTTTGAACCATTGCGAAGAAAGTCAAATTCATTAAATCCCATAGGCTAAGATGGATAGGTCATGTCCTACGAATAGACCAGAATAGAGCACAAAAGCTTGTGTTGGCATACACATCACTCTCCATAAGAAACAGAGATATATTGTTGATGACATGCTGAAGATGGAAGTAAGGAACGGCTGCGGCCTTGCTAACAACCAACACGAATGTAGAAGAATTGTTGTGAAAGCCAAAACGCACCCCGGGTTGTAGAGCCGAATGATGATGATTACGTATATCCGATATATGTGAATGGGAATTTAAAATATTATAAAAAAACTTGCTAGCAAATTGAAAGCTGTAGTAGATCCGCACAAATTGTCTTTGTACTAACTACTTTTAATCCGTCTCTTGCCGCGACACGTTATTTGCCTAATTTCAACTTTCTTGCAAACAAATTTTGTATTGAAACTAATTTGTAGTACGAAAATTTTTGTAAAGTAATTCAAATTATTTAATATCTTTAACTCAAGCCATCGGTTGTCTATTCGCAGTTCACAACCGCTTCAACTTAAAGCAACTCCATGTTCCAACAACCAGCAAAGCTTTTTTCATATCAAAAAGCTCAGCTCCAAAACTGTTATACGTTTGCAAGCCAAAAGCCAAATGTGTTAAACTTTGACAACTTTCACATGCACAGCTGAAGCAGGTGTAAGCTTTTTGCGGCTGCCAAAATTCATATCAATTTTTAGAAAACATTTGTATAATATTTGAAATTTTCAACCTGTTTGTTGTTGTTGCTGCAGCTGTCGCTGGTGTAGTTTTTGTTATTGTTGTGTTCGTGACTGCTGCCGCCGCCGCTGCTGCTGCTGCTGCTGCTGCTCTTGTGCATTGTGACAAACGCTGGCATTCTGTTGTGAGCCGTTGTCGACTCTGGATGTGTCTGAATTTCGTGGACTTAAGCTCAGCTAAACGAGGCTACTAGTTGCAGTGTAGTATACAAAGTGTATGATTGTTTATACATTTAAATTTAGTTTAAAATGTGTAGATTTTGTTATTAAAAATACCTCAAAATTTTATAAAAACAATTAACTGATTATGCATTTATAAATAAATAAAAATAAAATGCCAACCAAAATGTCAGTGCACAAAATTTTGAACAAGACAAGAAAGAAAGCGTAGCATACTTTTGCGGCAAAAACAGCTGCAACGCTCAAATGTGTTACTGTTTATTAGAAAAGTTTGAAGTGCTGCGGGAAGGGGGCAGCTGTGCTGAGTACGTGCGTGTTTGCGTGTGTGTGAGTCTGTGTTTTTGTGTGTGTGCGTGCGTGTGTGTGTGTGTGTATCTTATGCTGTGCGCTCATGTGCGTGTGTGTGTGTGTGTTTAAGAGCAACCGCACAACGTGCGATCGATTTTTGGGCTAACTAACAACACTAAACATTGTGTGCCCCTCTTGTACTAAGTTTAAGCGCTGAAAATGCAAAAGTTTAAATAAATATTAGAAAGCATAAAATAATAGACTGCTAATCTATAGATAATACGGCGGCGCGTTGAGTTCAAAACTGCAGCAAAACAATATTTAAATTAGAAACACAAATAAAATGCAAAATAAAATCACTTGACAAATAAATAAACAAACGAGCACTTGAGATAATGAAATTTTGTATGCCATAAAAACCGTGAAACAATAACAGCAGCAGCAGCAGCAGCAACAACGACAACAACAACAGGCACAAACGCCGCAAAATGCGCGAGAGCGAGCGAGAGCGCGCGCCCGTCAACTGCAGCGCACAGTGGGCAAAAGTTTGTAGTTTTGCGCTAAAAAAAACATGTATTTGGCGTGGCGTTATTATGTTAATAGTTTGTTGAGACTTAATTAATATTTTGGCAATACAATTCTAAACTTGAACATTTATTTATTTATAATATGAAAATGCGCTGCATGACGAAGTATGTAGGCTACAAATGCTCAATGAAGTTTATTTTTTGACTTTTTAATGGCAGACATGTTAGTTTTGCTAAAAGTAGTAAGAATTATATATCCTAGCATTTTTTATTTGCTTTTAACCATACCTACTTAGAGCCGCGGCACTGCCAAGCTAACACTTGCGTATTTAGTTGGCGCAAATATTCACAATACTTGGTGCTAGTGCCAGTCGGAAAAGTAGTTTATTTTAAAGCAGTAATTTTGTTGCATAATTTTTTTTTTCAATATTAAACGCTTTTTATTTGAATTGAAACATGCAGTTGTGCTACCATTATCTACATCAAAAAAATTTTTTTTTCAATATTAAAGGCTTTTTATTCGAAGTGAAACAGGCAGTTGTGCTACCATTAACTACATCTAAAAACTTTCCCACACGTTTAACTCCGGCAATCATGTCAGATGACTATTTTGAAATAATAGAATTTCCTTTAAACACAAAGATCTACAAATAATCCTTTTAAATACTGTTATGCTAGAAGTAAGGAAGTGCAGGATATAACCTCAAACCATTGAGGGAAGCAAGTTAAAGCAACGCACTTAAAACTGTGAAAAATTTCTAATATATTTATTTTTATTTTGTTATGTTTATGATTTCTTTTAGCACCAAATTAAAAAAAACTAAGAAAATATGCAGAATTGTTGTACATTATTTTTTCTTTGATGCTTAAACCGTATATAAATTAAGCAACACAAATTTTAAATTACAATAAAATCTTAATATTTAAAAATATCGAGTAGGATAATATATACCAATTTATCTGCATAAATGCAGTAAGAAAACATGAAGCACTAACATTGCTTTTACCAAAACACCTCTCTTGCCTTGAAGTATGCAGCACATACCAATACTATTATGTTTTCATTTTAGCATTTTATGCTTTCTTTTAGCTTAAAATAAAGAAATTAAGTAAATAAACTGTTTTGTAAATTTTGTCTGTAAATTTTCAACTGCAATCTATCAAAAAAAGTTAAAAATTACGAACTAAATTCGAAACTGCGAACAGGAAATTCACATTGAATCAAGCGGATTTTATTGTTTGGAAATGGGAGCACTGTTTAGCTGAGTATTTTCAGTTATTCTTCTGTACAAAGTAATTTTTAAAAGTTCGTACTTTTTTTCATGTTATATTATGAGTTACAGTAAGTCTTCAGTCTTATATATATATACAATAAATTTTTTTTTTTAGTTTTCGAAATAATGTAAAAAGTTATATAATTTTTGTTTGTTTGCTGCAGCAGCTTTAACCTAACTCTTTTGCCTTGTAAATTGCCTTGCGCGACAAGAGACTTAGTTAATTAAGATTCTTTTAAAATAACTTGTAAATTATACTGTAGACTGCAGTTTAAGCTAATAAAAGTATATATAAAAGTATTGTTTTGCTTTATCGCGCTCGTTTTCTAATCGTTATGCATTTATATTTTGACAGTTAATATTGATTATAACTCGTTTCTGCGGATTTGTTCTCAATTGGCGTTAATTTCATATAAACCAATGTCCTTGTTCGCTTCAACTACATATAGATACTAAGCCAACAAGCTTTTTCATTAGCTGATATTTAACGAATTTTGTTTAATTTTTATTTTATTAATAGTGTTCATTCATTTCAGTAGTTTTTGGCCTTAATTTACTTGTGTTAAAAAACGGGAGTTGAGTTGACTCTTGCAAATGAGAGCAGCCAGAACATAGGTGTTGACTCAATTGTATGCGTCGAGTGTGGCAGTGAGAAGAAGCGTGTGTTGACTCCGCTGAACGCACCGGAATGGCATTTAGAACTAGTTCCAACTTAAAACTACAATGAGCGTTGTTGGTGGCAGCACTTGCATATTGAGCTGGTTCATTATTGAACAGCTACTGGCTTTAAGTTTTGTAGTACTTTATTAAATACGTCTCTTACCTCCGCTTCAAGTTATTGATTTCACAAAAAAGTGTTAGCTAAACACTCTTCATAAAGACGACAATTTTTTAAAATAGTATTTCAGAAAAGTCTAAATATGGTTGTTTGTATATTTGCATAGATTTCTAACAAATGAAAGGAATTATTATTTTTCTTATTTTACGACGAAGAAAATTCGAAATTATTTTAAAATGTGTCTGATGTTAAAAAAAAATCTGTAATAATACAATTATTATTTATAATTGGCGGCAAAGAGCATAAACAATTCTTAGAGAACACTATTCCGTCCATAAAAAAAAATAGAAAACTATAAAGTAATTTTCTTATTCAATATAATTTTCGTTGGTAAGCACAATCTGTACCACTGTGCGGCGACTGCCGAAAGTTTGTGGAGCGCGCTAAGAAAAACAACAAACAACAAACCAAAAAAAAAAAAACCGTAGCAGCAGCAGGCAGGCAGGCAGCAGGCAGCATGCGAAAAAAGCTCCTTGGGCAAGCAGCATAGAATGAAAAAAAAAAACAAAACTCGCTCTCACGCACAAACACATGTACGGCTAACGGCGCGTATGAGCAATGCGGCTTGGCGTATGTGTGCGTATAACAGTGTAGCACAGTTAGAGTAGCGCTACGTATGGCGCTGTGCGAGTATGTGTGTGCGAGAGTGTGTGTGTGCTTAATAAGCATGAAAGATGACCAGCTTGGCAGACAGCTATTCTAGCTGAAAGCGCGCCAGAGAGCGCCAGCAACAAAGAGAAAGACAATGAGCGAGAGTAAAGAGAGCGCACAGTGACAGCGAGCGCACTCGCAGCTTGGAGCTTAAGCTGACTCTCTCTCTAAGTGTGTGTTAGTCTAACTGTGTGCGTGTGTGTGTGTGTGTGCGTGTAGAACAGTTTAAAGTACGCATTGCCGTTGCTTTTCGTTTTAGTTTACAGTTAGCTAGAGACAACGTCGTGTTTTCAAACAAGAGCGCTGCGAGCATTTCAAATAAATAAAATAAAATAAATTATAAAAAAAATAATAATAATAGCGGTAAATTAAAGTGCGCAAATACCAAAAAAAAATATTTAATTTAATTAAATAAAAAATAAACGCATTATAAATTGTAACAAAAAACACAAATCAGAGCAAACGCACATACGCACATAGGCGCCACAACTGTTCCCCCCCAAACAGTACCTGCTCCACTCAAGGAAAAGGATATTCATAAGTTGTTTTGTATGTGTGCGCCTACTTGTGCCTGTGTGCTGTTTGCTTTTGTTTGTGTCAGAAAGCCAACAAGCGCCTTCAGAAAAAAAGGCAAAATAATTACCGCGCAACTTAAACAAATGAACCAAAAAAATTTTGTCAGTTCTTTGCAGTTTTGCTCCAAAGAAATCTTGTAAAATTCATAAAAATTTTATGTGCAACAACAACAGTAAACCGTGACAACAGTGAAAATTAACAACAAAAACAAACAAATAAAATATAAACAACAAAGAAAAGAAAAAAAAAACATATCCTTAAGTGCGCTGCAAACTTTGTCAACGCGCAAAACGCAATGTAAGTATTTCCACTTGGCGGTTTACTCAATTTCAGGCTTTAAAACTTTTTGGCATTGTCCTGTATAACAGCTTCCTTTTTGCTTTTCATTGTTCTTTGCCCCTTTTTGTGTGTGTCGCTGTTTTTGTTTTTCTTTTTTATATTTTATGTTGCTCGATTTTTGCATTTAACGATTTTTGATGAGCTCCGTGATCCGTAAAGTCTTTAGCAGCAGCGCGCACGCAGCAGCTACATACAAGGCACGTCATATAAGCCGTAGTCCTGCGTGCTGTCCGGAATGGGGCTGGGTGTTAAAGTCCTGCCCGTGTTATATATTTTTTTTTTGTATGGCGTCGCAGTGAAAGTGTCTTACAAATTCATAATTTGGTACAAAGCGCCTATATATACACACACACAAACACACACAACTAAGCAGACATAAGGCTGTGTTGGTATTGGTGCGAAACAGTGGCTTGCTTTGGGGTTTTTTGAAGGTGTTAAATATCCTCTGTCAGATACCTGATCACTTCGAAAAGCTTGTCCTTAGCAGCAAGAGTTCGTTGATTTATTTATTTAAATTTTGCTGATTTTATTTTTAAAAAATTATTTTTTATTCCGTTGGTTTTTTTGGTTTGATAAAAAGATAATTTATATAAAATAAACTAAAACATAGCCTCTCCATTAAAGTACCAAAATTTTACAATCATTTTAAGCATTTCCAGGTGGTTTCTTAAAGATTATAAAAATTAGATCGCTAATCTCTGAGAACAGCTTTTAATAGAGATATCAACATGATTTGGCTTCATTAAAATTATTGTATATCTCTGCTGATTTTATGTGTATTATATTCCATTTTTTTCTCTTCTTTTTCTCAGTAAATTCTTACGAATTATAGAAATGTAGAAAGTGTCAAAAATTTCGACATAATATAGTAATCTTTTTAATAGTAAAAGTAGTACTTTGCTTCAAAGGCAATAACCACAGTCAAGGGGAATAAATTTATTTTATTTTATATCATCAAATTGATTCTTCATCAGAAAAAAAAGTACGTTTGATAATATTCATCTTTTCAAGATGTCTAATTATAACGACAGTAGAGAATCAATCCAAAAATTAAATATGTCTGGGTAGCTAGACGAGGTTTGGTTTATTGGTTGAATTTCTATTGACTGCAATGAATTTCTCAAAAAATTTATGAACATACAACTATGAAACTATACAAAAATAAAAATACAGCAACTGTGTAAAGAGTACTTAGATATTGTCTATATGGCTAAGATAAACTCTCCTAAGCTGTATCCTAAAATTGCAATTTTACGGAAAATGCTGATTTTATGAGGTGCATAAGAATAGAAAAACGAAAATTCATATAAAATGTAGCCTTTCCATAAGAAGTACCAAAAGTTTAGAGATATTTTAAGCATTTTCTAAATTCAATTAAATTTCAAGATTAAGTTTCAGCTTAAACAAATTCCACTTCTACTTCTAAATGATTGTAGAAATATATATCATGAAATGGTCATATGAAACATTTTTTAGAATTTGGAACAATCAGAAAAGCTGCTTTGAATTATAGATTTTTCAAGTTTCTTACGTGGAAATCACATACAAAGGGCAAGCTTTTTGAAATTGATTTATTTGCCAAAAAATTTAAATTATAATTGTTAAATCGAACGAATACAGTTTTTATGATATTCATTTATTTATTTAAAATTTTTATAAAAGAAGAGAAGAAAAGAAAAGTGAGCTGTGTCTGGAACTCTTGAAAATATGTTCGAATTGAGTTGTAGAATTATTATAGTTAGACTTAAATTCAGATATTTTTGTTTTATCTGAATCAATATCAAATATAATCAATCAATAGAACCAATATAAAATATAATCAATCAAAAGAATCAATAATAAATAGAATATAATTTGCGCTGAACCACAAAACAAAAAATCTGAAGCAGCCACAAGAACAAATCGAAAGAACTAGTTTGTTAACTATTGTGTTGCTTTACCTCAAAAAATTTTGAAACAATAAAAATTTTTTTTTTAAACTATTATATATATAATTTTATAATAAACAAAAATTATTTATTTATGTTTATTTAATTTTTAAGATTATTTAGAATGTTTGCTTTGTGTTTTTTTGTTATAAAACTGACAAACAATTACTTAAAATAATTATTTTTTGTTATAAAACTGACAAATAATTATTTTTATACATCTATTTTTTTAAGGAATTATTTTCTTGAATCAATATTCACCAAAAATTTATTATTTTCTAATCTGAATTTAAACCGAACTAAAAAAATTAATTGAATATTAATTTGAACTTTTAATATATAAATCAATTATTTGCTTAAATTAATTTTCAGAGAACTATTGTTGCATTTTCAAAATCAATGGTAATGTTGTATTCGTTATTTATTTATGCTTAAATGTTAAAATGCTTTAATTAATTTATCTTATATAAATAAATTATATATAATTTGGAAGCATACTAAAGAATATCATAAAATTGTATATAAATTAATTTATATTATTTTAAGCAAATTAAAATTTAAGCAGAAATAAATAACAAATACAACATTACTGTTAATTGTTTTATATATTAAAAGTCCAAATTATTATTCAATTAATTTTTTTATTTCGGTTTAAATTCAGATTAGAAAATAAATTTTTGGTGTATATTGATTCAAGAAAATGATTGCTTAAAAAAATTTTTTAAAATTAAACAATTGTTCGCTGAACAAATTCTTTAAATCTTTGTTCATTTAAGCAAAAAAAAAAAATGCATAAAAATATTTGTATTTGCATTATTGTTAATTTTATAAATTAAACTATTGTTTGCCAGAAAAATTTCCTAAACGCTGGTCTGCTTTATCATATTCAAAGCGGTTGAGGAGAATATTTCGCTGGAACGCCTCAAATCTATCAAGCTTCCCCATTAATTAATATTCAAATTTCCCTAATTTTCTCCAAAGCTGCTCTGATACCTCATAACCCCTTTTAACAACTGCGTCTCTGCTTGTTATCGAGTGTTGGCGGCTGCGACCACTGCCCCCACTGTCTGCGCCTAAACTACCTGAGCCTACAACAAATAAAATATAAAAAAAAGGTGAACAAAAAAATACAACAGCAACAGCGGAATATTTTTGGGGCAGGTTGGCTCCATAGCTTCCGCTCGGTCGGCTCACGCGCACACCTCCACTCACACTCACACACGCACATACTCACCTACATACACACACACACACATACAAAATAAAACGTGCCCCTGCGTATGTGTGTGTGGCAGGCATTTAAAATTCTGATGAAGACACTTTTTATTTGGTACACATTTTCAGCTTCAGCTGCCTCAATTTTTGCTCCTTTATTTCCTTTTTTTTGATATTTTTTTTATTTGCTCAACATTAAAACTTGAAAATTTACATACCACACATACACACATCAGTTTATTGTTAGTTTATACTTTTTTTTTGATACCCTATAACTTGTAGGGGTTCGAGGATATTTTGGCAGTTTGGGAGCATTAAAGCAAGAACAATTATGAAGATATTTTTTTAGAAAATTATTTTGCAAAAATTCTTCAAAACTCAATCTACTCAAAGTCAAGCCAAAAATAAGCGCACTTGGGTCCACAGTGGAAGGCCTCACATATCTCATTTATGAACTCCGCTTCTGGGAGTTCACGCTTCTGTAATGTTTCACTCTCGAAATCTTTCAAAGCAGTTCAAATGCTTAGTTTTATTTCCAGAATAGTCAGAATACTCAAGAATAGACAAAGATTTTTACTGACTGCTCACTGGTTTGGGGAATTATCGGTCTTAAGCGACCGTCGAACTAATTTTTGATGCTTTAAATTGTAAAAGCATTCCTGTGGTACTTTTTGCTATCAAAACTAGGCTATAGTTCAATATTTTTCAAATTTGTGCATTTTTTGGAATTGATATTTTTTTTTTGGTTTACTTGTTCATATTTTACTGCTGTTAGTTCGAAAGAAATTTTTAAATAAATTTTCGGTATTTTGGGATCCCTTAATCTCTCGTAGTTTGTTTATTTTTATCCTAAAATTTATAACTTTTGTATGTACGAAAATGTATGAAATCCATAGATATATAATATTATTATACTCAAAATTATTATTTTATTTTATTTTATTTTATTTTATTTTATTTTATTTTATTTTATTTTATTTTATTTTATTTTATTTTATTTTATTTTATTTTATTTTATTTTATTTTATTTTATTTTATTTTATTTTATTTTATTTTATTTTATTTTATTTTATTTTATTTTATTTTATTTTATTTTATTTTATTTTATTTTATTTTATTTTATTTTATTTTATTTTATTTTATTTTATTTTATTTTATTTTATTTTATTTTATTTTATTTTATTTTATTTTATTTTATTTTATTTTATTTTATTTTATTTTATTACTCGAAAAGTTTTTTTGAACACCATTTTCTGCCCAGGAATAAACTTTAGCAACTCATAGCTTTCGTAATGGAAACCCAACTATATTTCGTTTTAGAAACACCTTTCTTCTTTTTGCTTAAAGGTTCAAAAGGTTTTTATATCAGTATAAAATCTGTTCAGTTTATCTCATTGAAAAATATCAGCCATACGCCTAGTACTCGCACTTTTTAAAAGAAATAACCCTCAACCAGAAATTATTGTCGAAATCTGTTGTCTTTAAAGCTGCAGCATAAGTCGAATCGAACCCATAAGTCCCACTACTCTATTCATAGTATCCATATTTGGAGAAGCATTTGGAAAATTCCCAAATAGGAAACATGTCTGCTTATTGACAAACAGCTGTAAAGAGCAATTTACTACGTATGTAGAGAAAAGACAATAATTCCTTAATATTTAGAGCTTATATTTTCGGGATAACAATATTATTAATTAATTATTATTAATAAATTAATAATTATAACTATTTCTATTTAAGAGCAAAAAAAATTCCAAATTTGTAGACACCTAATTATTGCAGAACTTGTGGACTTAATTGTTTAATTCTCATTTCAAAGTTGAATATAATTTATATCTATATATTCTTTGAAGGCACTTTTTGCTTTCTTGACTTTGTAGTTTAAAAATCGCCGCTTCAGCCTACGCGAAAATGGCCCTAAAATATAAGCTGGTTCCTTTTAAATAAAACTGGAGCTGAGAATAAAACAATTTTAAAATTAAGAAATATTTAATAACAAGAAAAATATAATATAAAACTAATCTGTATTCCTAGTCTGAGAGGTAAATTTTTTATCTAAACTTTTGTCTTGTCTATGGACATCGTTTCAACGTTGCAGCATATCTATTAATACTTTTTCGCAGAGATCAAGCACCTACAGCTTAATTTAGAGAGATTTTCCTAGGTAAATAGCGTCCATTTGCTAGCTATGCTAGCGCTAGACAACTGCACCACTGCTGCAGGTTGGAATCTGACCACTGACCTTACGCTTTAAAGGCGAGTACACTACCTAGGCCCACAAGCTGCTACTTATTACATAAATTAGAAACCCTATTTAAAAATTCTTTTACATTTTTCTAAGTGTATTTCACAGTCGGCTATCATTAGGGCAGTATTTCATTTGCTTTTTGACTGACTGCTAGCAGACTTTTCCTACATTTCGCTTAATTCAACTGTCGATTTATCACACTTAACTATAGCAACTAAAGCTCATCAACAACATCATTATCTGCATATCAGCCACATCACTAACATCATCATCATCACGATGATCATTATGACGATGATGATGGGTTCTATTCATTCATAGTGTGCCCATCGCATCCAAAGGCTTATTAGATACAAACGCTGATTACTTGGTTGTTGAGATTCATGCGATTGCGTGTTGTCATTGTTGCTGTTGTTCTTGTTGTTCTGCAATCATAGGGGCTTATTTACATGCCACAACACACACACACACACACATACGCATACACATTGCTGCCATAGATACACACACACATTTACATCATCTCGTACAACATTTTAATTTGTTCAACTATTTTGTTAGTTTTGCGATCTGTTTCAAATGGGATTCAGTTGTCATAGATTTGTTCGAAATAAAATCTCAGTCGAGCGTTGCATGAGGTGCATATAGAGTGATGTGATTCGTATAATTAACTCCAATTATAGTAGTTAATATCGAAGTGATGCCTATATTGACATATTTTTGCACAGTTTAAGTATCTTGGGAACGGGGAAGTGCTTTAGTTTTAGGCAGAAAGTTGAATTTAAAGAAAAATATTAACGCATTATAATTCATATAAATGGTTTCGATTCCGTAATATCTTCCTTTGCAGTAAATTGAAATATTTTAATTTTATTCTAATCAAAGGGAAGCGAAATAAATAGGCATATGTTGGGTCCAGTGAGCCTCGGTAGCGTAAGTAGTTCGATTCCATCCTATCTAAAAAGATATTTACCTAATATGCAGTGGACTATCCATAAATCACTCTAGACACAGGAAATACGTAAATAGCATTGACGACACTAATTGTAAAGTATGTATGCTTTCTAAGTTTAGGGAAGGATCCTCCCTCGTATACTCAAAAAAATACTACCAAAATAGAAAAGGATACCAATCCAGTTGGGAGAGAATTCGCTTAGAATACGTAGTGGACTACCCATAGATCGCTCTAAGTCTAGAAAATAGCCAAATAAGATGTGTGATACAGATTGTAAGGCCTGTTGATTTTATAAGTTGAGGTCTCCATCGCCGAGCAACTCAGAATCATTAACGATATCCCTACGGGACTGCCCGTACGCCATATATTGGTATTGATCGGCAACTTAGAATCACTAAGACTTTCCCGCTTAAAATTCGTCTTGATTTGGAAGAAACTCAGAATTTCCGGTCCAAAACACTTGCAAAATGACTGCTTCATAGATTTAGAGCATATACCAATGTTCGAATTTACCGCTAACGTCGCAAAAATCTGACTAAAACAATCGATTTTTTATACCCCAGAAAAACTGAAAGTAGTAACAGGTTTTGAACCCCTTTTAGTCTTTCGTTTTTGTTGAAGAGTAAGACAGTCCCAATAAGCCATGGGGTGCTACAATCGGCCAGCTTAGGCATGCCGCCGTAACTTAACCAAATCTTCCAACATCAAATTGTTTTTTAAACCAAACCAAACGTATTTGAATTTATTAACCG
Organism: Chymomyza procnemis; assembly: GCA_035046065.1. Taxonomy (NCBI): domain Eukaryota; kingdom Metazoa; phylum Arthropoda; class Insecta; order Diptera; family Drosophilidae; genus Chymomyza; species Chymomyza procnemis. Next base: position 7,617,580 of record JAWNOJ010000026.1, read on the forward strand.
CATTAAAATAAAAAAGTTAGTACTCACATTAATACCACTTTGCTCTTTGATTAACGGCGAATTTTGGTAAAATTTTAGAAATTTGGAAGAGATAAAATTTAGATTAGTTGACTCTAAATAAAATTTGGATATGAATGAAAAAGCAAAGCAATTTTATTCATTCAAAGAAATTTTATTTAACTTGCAGTTTTTTTTTTAATTTGTATTTCGAAAATATTATTTTTTTTTACATTCGTGAGCCTAATCTGTTGTTTTTCTTCGGAAATGCAAGTGATATGATTTTGTCAATAAATACTGAAATATCTTTCAAGATTTTAACGATTTATTAAAATGGTGGAACAATGCGTGTTTGATCTTTAATTTAAAGAGAAATGAAGAAGTAGAATAAGTCAAAATATTGACGTAAGCTAATCTGCCACTTCGGCTCGTTGAATGAACGTTTTATCGAGAGACTAAAATTTACAATGGCTCAGAAAAAAATGAAGATAATAAAAAAATTTTTTGAGATTACATCAGAAAAAGAGCCAAAAGAGCACCGTTCAATCAATAGATCAAGACGGCTTTGAATTAAAGAAGGGATAGATTGGATGAATCGCTTAGTAGAAAGAAAGTTAACAAGAACAAAAGATACGATAAGGTTCATGCAAAGTATTATTGCATTGAACTAGAAAATTGTTGGCCTAAGGACACAAAGTTATTCTAGTTTCTTAGTGAAACAAGTGAAAGTAACTTTGGTAAGAAGATCCAAAGAATAAATAAGGCCACGAGTAATATTAATGCAAGAATAGTAATCCGTGACATGTTCGATGAGTATTTACCGTGGGTAGCTTTGAGAGGCGAAGTATATTAGAATCATCGTCTAGATAGACCCAATTTATTGTGCAAAGAGGAAAAAAAGAAACGAAGAGTGAAAGAAGAGAGTGAAATAAAGTGAAATTAAGTGTTATAAGGATTATTAAACACTTTTAAGCATCGCTTAATAAACACAAGCATCTGCACAACTTCTACAGAACATTGCAGACATTCTTGGCAAATTTTACATAAGATGAAGCAGTCTATATCCAAATTAGTATATATAGATATTACTATATCGGTTAACATTGCCTATCGTTTAATTTGTACTCGACTATCGATAATTACAATGCTTGCTAACTCCCAACTTTATTCAAAATAGCTACAAAATTTTTTGTAACCTCAGCAAGCCTAGATCTCAATGTCTAACCAAATTCATTCACATTCATTCGGCAATTGAGACAAAATTGTATTCGTTTCAAAAATTTTAAATTTTTATTCCAAAATTTTATTCCCATTATGGAAAACTTTATCTTTTAATTTTTCGGCGTAATTTTAAGCGATTTCAATTCGGACTCCTTGACATACAATGCAGTTCGCCATAGTTCAGACAAAGAGACAACCGCTCGGTTCTAATATTGGATTATCTATGGCACTATCCCTGATTTTCATTTCAAGGCAACAGTTCTACTGAACAGGATTCCTTACTTTAATATATTTTCATTGCTGCCTTCATTCGGAAATGACTGCGAATTCGCTTATGCATCGCATAAGTACAAAACCTTGATCCCAACCTAATGGATTACTATCGATGGAAGTTGTGCATAAAATTACAACCTGAAGTATAGAGTTCAACGGAATTGGAGATAAAACGTACATTAATATCACCAAATACAATTTTATGTTCCGAAGAGAGTAAAGGGCGCACATACAAATCCTTACACTCCAAAGCAATACTACTTTCAAACCGTAAAATATCTCCATGTATGCCAGCATCGCTATCATTGAGAATCCGATTGCTTCAATAATTTTCGTGACAATATTTGGAAAAGTTACAATATTCCGGGAAACTTTGATAATTAACCATACATAAGTCACCACCTCATGAAGTTTTGAAGTCACAGTAACCAATCGATAGAATCCAGACGTTGATGCGACCATCCAATGAGCAGAACTCTTCAAAAGAGTCACTAGAGAATTATGCAAGTCTAAGGCGGAAACCAATGGGTCCAGAGGCAGCAAGATTTAAGCAAGCAGCAAATTCAAAGTTTTCTTCAACTACGATTTACTCTATAATTAAATATAATTGCAACAGCAGTCAAATACTGATTTATTTTATTTTTGTGTAGATCAGTTAGGGCCTTCATTTTATAATATATAATGGAATGTCATTATTTCAATAATGCATTCGTTTAAAACCATGTTGAAGAAGCAAATAGCTGTTATCTTTATAAGAAGTTACACAAATCAACCTTTATATTGTTCGCATATTTAAGAATGCAAAAAGATGAAACGACGTTCTCCCGTGAGGCATCCTTGATGTAAGATGAATTTCTTGGTAGCTGCTTCTTTCAAAAACGATATTTTTTGCATTCGGTTTCATAAATAACTTGAAGTCCTGTAAGAAACAGCTCTTATAAGCGAAAATGCTCATAAACTAGATCTTGCACCATCCATCGCTGCAACAGGTGATAGTCCGTTCGGACCACGTCTGGAGAGTATAGTGTGTGGAGTAATTTTCCATTTCAGCATATCTCAAGTATTTTTTGATCAGCTATGCGACATTAGGTAGAGCATCATCATGCTGGGGAATGACTTTGTCATGACTTCACTTGTGACCATTTTTCTTTTAGCTTTCAACTGGATCGTTTGTGATAGTTTCATTTTGCTTCAGCTCATTGTATATCAGATCTAGCTGGTTCCAACAAATTCAAGGATTGTGAAATGAGAATGAGTTTGGAAACGTGGGGGTTTGTTGTAGACTTTTTCCAAGACTCTGCATTTCGGATTATGGTAAAGAACTCAATTTTCGTCGGCAGTTTAAGAAATTTGTTACGATTTTGCTTTTAATAGGCATAAGCTTTTCACAGGGCAATCCGATATCTCTTTTGTCTTCATTTCATACGAAACCAGGTGTTCTTACTACTAAATTATTTTCATAGCTTTGAGGCATTTGGACATGGCTGTCTTAGTTGATTGCAATGTTCATCTTAGGTTTGAAACGTGTTTTATTGAAAACCTGTTCCCTTCCATCGATCATGGCGGTCTTCGGCTACAAAATCAACATTCTTGAAGCGGAAACCACTACCGACATGCTTTTCGATCCCGCCCTGCGTATTCAAGTGCTGTCGATGAGCTATATCCGCAATTTCTTTGAATTTTGAAATGAAAAGTAATATTTTTCGCAAATTCGGCTCAATGACTGCCATTTGCAAACTACAATGAGTTTGTGATGCAAGTAGACAGATATCCACACATTTGCTGATGCAGTAATACAGTCCAAATTCTACAATAATTGCATATCGTTTTCAATCGATAAATATCGATCGCAGAGACATCTATTGGAAAACGGCGGAAAACAAAGTTAAACAAAGCTAAGAGAGGCACTTTACTTGATCAGCTCTAGCTTTATCTCTTCAAATTTTAAAGTTATAGCAATTCAACTATGCTCCTACTTCCTGAAATAACTAAAATACCTAGATCAGCTTAGTCACTTCGGAGCTCTGAGCTTCTTAGACAGTTCTAAGCTCTTGTATTCACACACACATCGCATTTTAACACATTTCATTTTCAGTCTCTTGCACAAATCCAAGAAAAAAAATACAAATTTTTCGCCACATTTTTGCAAAATTTTTGCAACAACATTTCTATGCTCCCTTCACCCCCGCAACACTCACAATTTTGCACAACTTTTTCGGCATATAAAATAAAAATGGCGTCAAGGCATGCAGGCGCGCAAAATTTTATTTCATTTCATGCAAACCTCTTTTTTTCGCCATACAAAATAACATAAAAAATGTAAAACACGCAAAAAATAAAAAGAAGAAGAGTAGCGAAAAAACGCCAGAAAAAGAACGAAAAAAGGACGAAAAAGCGAGAATTATTCTCAAGTGTTTCACGCTTTAAGTGTTAGGCTGCCTTTGTGCCGTTTGTTTGCTGCTGTTTTATGCGATTTTTTTTTTTTATATATTTTTGGAGAAGGGAGGCAATATTTCTCACTTGTTTGGCATTGAGACTTGCTCGACGGCATTTTCACAAAAGCATTTTGATTCTTATTTAATTTTCGCATATTAAAATACATTTTATATTTTTTTCTTTTCGAGTCGCAATCAATTCCCACGCATTTGGGCTCTGCCTTTCAAACCATTGTCAGCTAATATATATCATAATAATAAGCAAGTTTATTTTTAATTTAACTCAATTGGGATCCAGATTCAGCGTTCCCGTGCTTCATAGACAGCGCCCAAACAAAAGGCAAGCAGATAGACAGAGAGAGTGCGAGATTTAAGGCTTGCTTTTGCTGCCACTTAGTGGCGGCAGTGGCACAACGATATGTGGCAGGCAGCAAGCGGGGAGGGGGCACAGTTCAATTTGGAGGCTGTCAGATTGCACGCATTGTTACCGAATCAAGTGGATGCAGCCAAGTGCGTAAGCGAGTGAGTGAGTGAGTGACTGACCCAAGCCCAAGTGCTGCAACAAATTGTAATTGTATGCAAATGGACATTGCATTGTGTGTGCTGATGGTTGTGGCATTGTGAATGCTGGAGCATTATGCTCCATGCAGTTGACAGTTGCAACAGCAACAACAACAACTGACAGAACTCACACTTTGTGCGTTCCAGACACGTAGTGGTAAGTTGCTCTTTAGAGCTGCTGCTATTTTGTCGTCAAGCGGATGCATGTGCAAACTTTTGTTTTTTGGACGTTGGCAAATGCTTTACTAATTATAGGGTTGAGAAATGAAAGTTTGGATTAATAGATTTGTTACAGACTTGGTAGAGATTTAAAGCTATGTTGATAATTCCTTGTTATGTGATCATAAATTAGAGGATTTTCAAGCTGCTAGCTCTTATACAAAGTGCGCATACTGGGCGTATGAGTGATATTATAATTGATGATGGCTTGTAGACCGCTCGGTAATCCTACAGCACTGCTGCATTTGTCTAGCAGTTGGCAATCTAGCAAATAAATAGACTCTACTTTATTTACCTAAAAAAAATCACTCTTAAGTAAAGGCACCACCCTTCTTATTTGGCTGTAGCTCACTGTGCTCTTCGAACAGCTATTTATAGAGATATCTTCGTACTCTGCCTTTGTAGCGATGACCATAGTCAAATCAACAAGTCTAATTTATTTTTTAATTTAAATAAATGGTGACTGTGATGCTGGTACAATAAATTCAAGTAGGATAGTGAGTTACTTCCAGGTGTGGGATTCTTTGATGGCTTAGAAAGAGCTCTTTAAAAATTTTAATGCTAATATACAAAGAGCATAAGAATCGAAAGGGATTGTGCAAAGCATAATAAGATCTATAAAGTGGTACAACTATATACCAGGATTAGGAAAAGGGAGGGGACGAACTAAGCTCAGATGGAAATATCAAGTGGAGCAGGACGTATCTTCACTTGGTGTGATCAACTGGCGAAGACACATGTAAATCAGTGGCTCCTGGCGAGAGTTAGTTCAGTCGTCTGTAATCCGAAAATGGGTATTCAGTGCCAAGTAAAAGTAAAAAGTATTGAATTAAATGAGTTAACATCGAGTAAAGAATAAAAAGCTCTAACTATTGGCAGAACAAAGCACTGAGAATTTTAAGTTCTTCTGAATGAAAAAACAAAAGTTAGTTTGTTAGAAAGACCCTTTGAATCAATGAACCCAAATAACAGCTCTGCAGAAACAAAACATAGTGGAGTGTACTGTGATCATTTAAAGAAGGCAATTTTATAGAGCGAGGTCTACAACAACAGTGTGGCTGTGGAAAGTAGAGCTCTTAAAGCTCATGGTTCATTCAAATCAAAGATTTTGTGAAGAATTTTTCTCTACAAAACTTCAAGCGCAGCTGCATTCGTCGACGACACAATCCATGATTCTGCACCTCTTGCACATGCAGGATGAGCGTCTTGTAGAGCGTGCCGATGTGATTCATCGCCTAATCCCTAGGTTGATATTATTGTCGATATAGTACGTTGTACACCAGCTGTCCGCAATATTCCTTTCATTGTGAAATTGAAGAGGTTGCACGATAGAGTGTCCTATGGTCCGAAATCTCGAGGGAGTTTTAAGAGTTCGTGAATGCAATTTCCAACCTTGACAGCGCTATTGGTGGTTCTCAACGCCATTCTGCAAGATCAAGTCAACTTTGCAGAAATTCCGAACTCAGACAGTGCTGCGTACAGGTGTACTCTTATCGGGCTATCAAATACAGCTTTATAATTGACAAAGAGATGGTGTGTGTCGATTCGTTTTTCATGGGTCCTTTCCCGGATTTTCCAGGAACTGGTCTTTTGTGGATTTACCAGGTCTGAAGCCGCACTGATAAGGTCCGATCAGTGTGTTGGCATACAGCTTCAGTCTTACACAGAGATTGCGCGATAGGACCTTATGTAAAATGGCAATATGACTGATTCTTCAGCTCAGGAAAAAAGACGCTGAGATTTTAATCATTGGGCATGCTTTCTGCTAGCCATTTTTTGCAGTGGAGCTGAATGCAACTTATCAGCTCGTTGCCGCCAATTCCAAACGACTCTTCAAAAAGTCCTTCAGCACACGCTGCTTTGTTGTCTCGCATTATTGGAACTCTGACTTCATTTTGGCTAGGTGGCTAGGTACTTACAAGCTCGCTTTCTGGTGATATTTCTTTAGAGGCACAGCGTTGTTTCTCGCTTTAACTATTCTGCAAGGTAAAAGTACGAAGTTTAAGTACGCACTTCAAGATGCTTGACTACTTGCGCTCAAAATAAGTCACATATGCTTCAACGAACTATTATTAAAGATTTTTACAAAAAGTTTGTTTTTGCGTTTTTCACATTTCTTTTAGAATATTAAAGTTGACATTAAATTTAAACCGCAAAAAAAATGAAACACGAGCCTGAACTAGCAGTCGTAGCTCAGCACACAAAGCACACTAAAATCGCGCATACGCCGCGTATTCCCAAAGACGCAGCACAACTTTACTTCAATGCTTTTTTCACAACTACTATGCGTCCCTAGTCCTATCTACGTCGGTGTAACCCTCTGCAGGATACAGCTGGGCTTAGTTTGACTTTGACTGCATGCCACTTGGCACTTGTCTTTATTTTACCCAGGGTTACTTTTTATGCCTGTGCGGCGCACAAAAATTCTATTCCCCAAGCACGATAGAGTTTATGTGTGTGCGTGTGTGTGTGTGTGTGTGTCTGTGTGATGGGTATCCTGTTCTCCTGGTGTGTATGGTGTGTGTGTGTTTGTGTGTTCAAGTGATTATGTGTATGTTTAAGATATGCTTAAGCTAGTTGTGCTCCAAGTTGGGCTATGCAACGGTTTTTCAATAGCTGTGTGGAACACTGGCCATAAAATCTAATGAGACTGCAGCAGACAACAAATCGCCTAGGGTCTGACAGTGCTCGCACGAGGGAAGTTACAGAAGTATGTAAATGTGTGGTATACACATAGTAATGATCATTGGTGGGCACGCTTTTGGGAAAACTTTTGGGGTAAACATAATAAAACACGTAAAATATCTGAAATAGTATGACTTTTATTAAATTAACTAAAACTTTAATTCCTTTTGAATCCCTTTAAAGTAAAAACATGAGGCCTTTGTTTGGCTTTACGAACTTATAAATGCCTTACTGCCTATGCTGCTTGTAGTATTGTACCCGGGAGGCGCATTCCACAATTTCTCCCCGATAAGGTTGCCTTACTGCCTTACTGCCTTACTTAGCCCCAGCTAGATAAGGCCTCGCACTCTGTTGTTTCCGTTGTACAACGTGCCGTATCCGCATTATGATTGGGTTCTTTATTACCCTCACACAGTGGACACTGATTTATGTCTTATAGCTCAATGGGCACAACATGATGTTACATATACTGCCTTCAGCCTAAGTTTTCGACTCTGTAAACTATGTAGACTTCTCCTTTTTAAACTGTCACGTTTGGATTTTCCGTCTGGCCATCGTCATATATATTATACTGAGCTTAGAAAGTAATTTTTAAAGACTGTAAATCGCATTCTTATGTATGCAGATGACCTTTAACTTTGCATGACCTACAACGAGACTAGTAAAAACTTGTTCAATATTTTTTTTGAAAGAATGCTGCTGGACCTTACTTGGTTCAGGGCTTTTTTCAGAACCCGGCGGTCCATGGAATGTAAACATTTCATTGGTATTACATGTATAGCATATGCCAACTTAATAGGCAATCTTCGTGTCATACAGTCCAGCGACATTGTTGGGCAACCAGGCGCGATACTAACTTTTTTTTTTTTTATAGCAATTATACCTATAATCCTTGGCAATAATGTCCGGATGATGTACACCCAAATATTTTCTCATCAAAAGTGATTGTGTGTCTTAAAACGTGGAAACGTCGGCGGACTTTTCAAGATTTCCACATTTTCACCGTGTGTGCAAAGAATTCTTGAAGAAGAAAATTTCTCTTGGCTTCGCTGCTTCAAAGTATATTTGAAACATAATATCTGGCTTTATATTTCTTCCTAATCCCGAAATAGATTTCTATTTTATAAGGCCGTAATGCATAGCAGTAAAAATTTCTTCTGCGAAACGGAAGAAAATTTCCCCTGTAGTTTTCCAAATTTTTTTATAGACTCCACAGTGTTAGACGCGATACATTTCATATTGAAATCGTAAATTTTTTAAATATATTTGAAGCATCATTCCTTACTTTATCTCTCTTCCGCACCGTGGAAAAGAAGCGGAAATTTCTCCTAGGAAAAAACCAGGCAACATAAATATGACTAACGAAATGGATAAGAATATCCATTATTTTTCTTGCCCAAATTCATTTATGACTAGACGAGATATATGTCGCTCATTTTTCAAAATATTTTCAAAGCATCATTTCTGACTCTTGTGTCTCTCTTGTGAATCCCGAAATGAGTTTTCAAGGCCGTAACGCATAGAACCGATACTTTCTTTTCGTTTCGTTTTCCAAATAGAGGTTATAGTGTTGGTCTAGTTATATCCCACATAAAAGTGGCTCATTTTTCAAAGTACAAGAAAGTAACACTTTGAAGAGAAAACCTCGTCTGGAAGCAGCGAAGTTCGCGAAAAAGCGCTATAGCTGAGTAGCCTAGGAATTGCATACGAATTTCCCATACCGTTCTTCAAATTCACAAAGTTTTATTACCACACGCGAAGAATTTACGAACTTAGTTGCTCCATCAAACTGCTCTCGCTGTATCACTCCATGCACAGAGCCATAAAAAATGTTTTTTTGTCGAACTGCTTCTAGGTTCTTTCTAGGTTGCCTTCGAGCAAAACTTTGGCATTCATAGTTGGCTCTTGTCGCATTTATGTTGCTTTTGTTGCGGCTCGTTGCCTTCACTTCACAAGTCTGCCACGGATTCGACTACGGATTCGGTTCGCTGCGATGTCAACATGGTTGGCACGCCCGCCCGCCCAAGACACAATGCCATCGCACCTCCACCCAGGCAACGCCCCAGAGCCACTCCATGCGCCATGCCTTCGGGGCACATGCAATAAAATTGCGTTTTAATGCTGCTGCTGCTTTTCTTCAACGCTTTTCACTGTTTTTCCTTTTTTTTTCCGCCATTGCCATTTCCAAAACTGAAGTGCTTTTCCTTTGGCTGCGTGCTGTTGTTGTTCTACTTTGTTGTTGAGCTCAATTCCGTCGAGTTGAGAGTTCTTCGTCGTCGTTCGGTTTGCTCTTCTTTTCATTGCTTTATGGCATTTTATTTGCATTTCTTTTTCGCGTGTTTGTTATTTTTCTTCAACTCTCTGTACCTCCTGCTTGTTGTTTTGTTGTTTTTCTTACTTAAAGCGTAACTCATACGCGTAACTGGGCTCCATTGCAGCCACCATGGTGACCCACATATAAGCCCAGTTAGCAGGCTGGGTGTGTGTATCGTGCATCTTCTTAGCCAACTCTTAGCCGGCTCAAAGGATTTCTGCGCCAAAGCGTGCATTTAAATACATAAAGAAATAAATAAAAGAACAGAGAAATTTTTACTTCAATGTTATTAAAGTTTTTTGCAGAAAGCAGAAATTTGCACAAATGCCGAGTACTCGATAAAGCTTTCTATTCATTTATTTAAATATGAAATATGGCCGTGCATAGTTAATAAATATTGCCGGGGTTCTTAAGTACTCAAAGGGAATTCGTCAAAAAATTGCTTGCAGCATGAATTGCTGTGAAGTTGGGGTAAATAAGTTTTATGTACAAGCTAGCACAATCATTGTATTTCCAAGTGTAGCGATTGAAAACGGGTTCCAATTTTATGGGATTACAATTAAACTTGCTTATTCCTCTTGACTTCCATACTTTCAAAAGTTGTAATCAATCGAACATTACTTGATAATTCACTTAATTTCCGGGCTGATATTATGGTCGATATGAAGTACTACTGATACTTATTATTTATCGAATAAAGAATAAACAGACGAAGTATGGATATCACTGCTTATTTACTCTTATTTTTTCTGTCAAGAGAAAAAGGATACTAAACATAGTTAAGAGAGCATTTAAAAAGACTATTTTTAAAGGTTTTTTACAGGGCTTCAGTAAAATACAGATCACAAATACCATTAACAGACTTTAAATCCGCAGAGATATCCATCAATTCTTCTCATTTTTGAAAAGAATAATGCAGTGTTTCAAGTTTTAAAGTGCTCTAGCCCAAAGAAACTAAAAAAATATACTTCGCTGCACTATTAATGGCTAAGTAGGAACAAGATTTTACTACCGAATCTTTACTGGACACTGTAGACTCAGTTGCTTTAATTGTTTGGACGCTTTCAATGAATGATGACTGGTCGGAGTACATGGCTCTTGAACAGAGTAATCTGAGAAATAATTTTTTGAGAAACTATAAAGATGACATAAAGGTCGCATGTTCTAAAACAGTTCTTAATTCTAATGGCGCAAAAAAAAATGTATAGAACAAGAGATGCTTTGTCCTGGACAAATAATTCTATAGATTAAGGACTGTCGCTCGAATTCAGTTATAAACTGTTGCTTGTTCTTTGCTTAGAGCTGAATGGTGCATCGTATTTTTATTGAAAAGACGACAAAATGCTCAAGAGGGAAAAGTTTTATTTTTATATAAAATCACAGCGCCCTTTTAAGCCAAAAAGTTCCATACATGAGACTTCCTTTTTTTTAGTCGGTTCAACCAAAGCTATCGAGAATGTAAACCTGATGTAAAAACGTTTGAAAATTTTTCAAAATCTTACATAACTTTTAGAAAACTAAAACGGAACACAACAAGTTCTGGGGAATTCCGCAAATCTTAGGCAACAGCTGTGACTTCCTAGTGGCAAGGAATTCTGGAGAATTCCACAAATCTTAGGCAACAGCTGTGACTTCCTAGTGGCAAGAAATTCTGGAGAATTCCGCAAATCTTCCATCATAAGCAGCATAATTTACTCTTTGCATGTTTTAGAGTTCAAAACTGGGATTCACTTCTTTTGGTCTATAACATTTACTTCACACGTTTGCCTATCGGAATTTAATTAGTGTTGATAAATACATAAAAAAATTGTAATCGTTTATCGAATCAACCACATTTAGTTCTTTTCTTGTAGAACTTCTGATCGTGAGCGTTTCTTTCTATCGTGATACAAAATTTTTAAAATCTTTTTCGAAATATTTTAAATTCACTCATAAAGTTATTAAGCTTAACTTCCGTTTTGTTGAGTTTTCTATTTATATTATTTAATGTATAAACTTTATTTTTCTCCAACAATTTAATTATAATTTAAAAGCTCTGTTTTGCATTTTTTTACGATTTTTGCCATTTTACAATTAATTGTCTGCCAACTATAAAAAAATGCAACAAATTTGTTGTACATTTTAATTTATTAATTAATCATTTATTAAATAATTTGCACAGTAGTTAATTCAAGCGTAATGCTGCTCAAAAAGTGCAGCTCATTTTGCTAATTGAGCTATAAAATAATATTTTGTTCTAATATAATCATAATGTTTATGGACCCCCATCCCACACCATAAAGTTCCCTACTCTACTCGTAAATAATAAATAATTATAATTGTTGGGTAAACAAAGTGAGTCGTATAAAAAAATTTAAATCAAATGAAATTATAATTGATGCGTATGCCAATTACATTTTAATTTAAATTTTTGCATTTTTGTTTAAGTTGCCACCAATTGTGGGTTGCAGCATTGTGGATGGGTTGATTGTGTGTATCTCTGCCGCAAATTGAATAATGCTGGCACAGGGCGAGTGCACATGACTAAGCAGACGACGTGCAACAACGATCCGCTTACATATGCAATATACTGCTGCAACAACGTCATAGTATCTCCTGTATCTCTGACGCCAGGCCGGGGGGCGCAAACTGACGCAGCATTCCAGTGTACTCCTACAGCTGTGACTGCTGCCGCTGCCGCCACTGATTATGGTAATAAGCTCAATTAAAATTCTTACGCTTCTCTGAACTTAATTATAAGAGGAGCAGCCACTATCCCAGCGGGTGCCCTGGCATAATTTGTTGTTTTATTGGCACTACCACTGCCAAGATTTCAGCTCCGACGTTGTCATTGATGCGTAATGCTGATAGTTTTGACTACATAAGCGTTGGAGTCTCCGAACTAATCAGCGAGCTACGACTGTGTTATACACTTTTTATGCAATTAGTGGATTGTTACCGGGGTTCGAGACTATTGCTGCTATAGTCTTAGCCCGAAGTGTCCAATAAGAAGCTTTCTTCTTATAATTTCTCTTAAGACTTTTTCCACCTTGTAACGTTTGCTAATCGGAGCTACATCTGGCCGTGGATACATGCTCTTAGGATCTGTTTAGACGCTTTGTGCTTCTTATAGATTCTCTTTAGACTTCTTTCACTTTCGTATAGAAGGAGCACTTTTAAAGACTTCTATGCATTGGTACATACTCTTCGTCCGAAGGCTCTGAAGAAAGTGACTGTTTCTTATTTATTTATTATTAATTTCGGCGTATAACTAAATTCAGTTGACCTTGTAATTAAACAATATTAAAATTAACAAACGTTCAGTAAGAACAAGAAAAATAATATATAAAGCCAATCCATATTGCTAGTCTGATGATGAGAGAATTTTTTTTAGATATGCACCGCCTTACAGCTGGTACTGTCTCGAGACTTGGATTTAATATGTAAAAGTTTGAAAAATAAAGCAAATTGAAAGTGAACCAAGAAAGAAGATCTGGGTTTTATAGGTCGTGATTGGTCAAAGCAGCTATATTTAGCGAAACAGGATGATTGAAGATAGGGAAAGAGATAAATTGAATTGATCGTTTGTAAAATAGAAAAACGTAAAGATTATTATTGTTGGCACATAAGGCAGGAAAAGGATCGTCCAATGACAATTGCACCTAAAAAATGGTAGTTCTTGAGGTCGAAAATTACGAGTTACTCTGATGGAGTGACAAAAAAAATTTACTCGAGATTAGTGAAAAATGATCGAGTTGGCGATTCAGGATAAAAGTGGATGTTAGAGAAGGAGATGAGACAGTTCCTAAGATCATAAAAGTTTGTGCAGTTTACGCTTAAAAAGGGAAAAGGATTGTGAAATGCATAACTGGTAGCAAAGAAGGTTTTCGATGCGAAAGTCGGGGAAAGAAAGACGTAGGGAAGGACCTAAGCGCAGTTGGAAAGATCAAATGAAGATGGAACTATCTTCTTATAGAGGAGGAGGATAGAGAAGGAGATGTGCCAGTTCCTAAGATCATAAAAGTTTGTACAGATTACACTTAAAGATGCGAAAATCGGCGAAGTAAAACGTAGGGAAGGACCTAAGCGGAACTATCTTCACTTGAAGTCATCTAGTGCGTGATCATCTTTGTGTGCAGAGCAGTGGCGCCTGGCGAGAGCTAGTTAGGTCGGTGTAAACCCAATAACGGGGGAACATGGCCATATAAAGTAAAGTAATGCATGTCCGGACCTACGAAATGGTAGTGCTCGATCATCCAGAATTTGGCGATAGAGTAAAACATACAGCAGTTTTTTTGTATAAGGGTCAATCAATTCTTTGAATCACCGTTTATAGCTTACAAGGTTCTCTTTAGGCTTTGTACAACTTTGTATAGAGCCTTTCTGCTCGTACTCGTAGCTACAATTGGATTGGCTTATACAAAAATTCCAGCACATTCAGCTGCTTATACCTAAAAGCATATCTGCTAAAGTCTCATTTGACTGGTTAGAGTTTTCTTAACCTTTGAATCAACCACTGTTCACAGGTACGAAATTTTCAGCTTTTTTCAATTTAAGATCTTCTCAAATGTTTGAATATAGTTCTTCTAATCTTTAAGTCTGCCATTGTCCAATTGTCCAAGACACTGTCTACCTTTTTTAAATTGCGATCTGCTCATACGTCAGCTGCCTTTGCAAAGCGTTATGCTTGCTTTCTTCTCTTACACTCCACACTCCCACTCGATCCCTTTCTTATAACCAAATGTCAACCACAATATACTGCCTTATCGTAACAGCGCATCAAGCCATTCCAAACTATTATATGTCACACGCGGCGTATGAGTTATGTATCAACTTTGTTTACACACACAATTGCCTCCATTAGGCCAACAAAGTTATGACGTCAAAGCCAAGATAGTTACAGACCATTGATAATGCTTTTATAGTCTTTACATTTTTTTTTGTATAGTTTATGAGCAGCTTCCGCACATATGGCCCAAAGCCAGAGGCACCCATCCAACTTGTATAGAATTTTGCTTTCCATGACGTCATTGCATCTTACCAGCATACAGCCATTCATCCATATTGTGTCTTGAGCTATACGCAACATTCTCTTTTTAGCTTTGTCTTTGTCAGTTACCATTTGACATTTGGCAGCTTCCTGGCGGAGGATGTCATCGAGTGGCGCCACTTGGCAATGTCATAAAATTTATCAAAATACTACAGTGAGTCCTTGAGCAAGATGTCTGAAATGTGTTTTTCAATTGTTATAAAAACAGTCATTAAGTTGAAAATGCTGCAAAATTAATGTTTCATCAAAATGGAATTGTTTCTTTTATTAGAATATTGCGTGTGTATGGGTTACGCGGCGGGGCGGTGGAGAGCAGCGTATGCTGTGCGGAAACGACCGGTCATATCTATGGAAATTGAATTTGTGTTTAAAATTTAATAACGTTCAATGAAATTTTAATTGTGCTATAAGAAAATTATCCTTCAGTCGGTTGAGTCAGTGAGTTTTTTGGTAAATGGTAAGGGAGTTCAACGTGTTGGAAACATAATGGAACAGATCCTTAATAAAGGGATGGGAAAGTATGCTGAGATTAAGCAAAAAGTATGTGCTATTTCTTACTAACAAAAACTAAAACGCTGTCCAAAAGTCAGGCTCAAGTGTAGGTTCGGGTGTTGCCAAGCTAGCTTTGTAGTACTTACTGTTCAGACGTTTTATAGAATTGAAAAGGTTATTTGAATCGCGTCAACAAAAAAGTCGTATTACTTTAAGTTTTTTCAATATATTTCAAGAAATATTTATTTTTATTATCAAGATAGCCTTTTCATAATGTGTTTGAGCTATTTCTGAAAAAAAAAAACATAGACCAAATGACTCCCTTTAATATGAAGACTAAGGCGGGCTGTCTTAGCGACACTAATTCGGCGCGTTCTTGAGTTCTTAAAATTTTACTGGATTAAACTTTACTTTTACCGTAAAGGTGAAGCCAATCGGTTGAAAAATTGTCAAAGTTGTTCGACTTTTGTATTGGCCCGATTCAGATGGCGCATCCTGTATAATTATTATTTATTTATTTATTTATGTATTTGCTTTTTCCAAGACTATTACAATTTCTTAAGCTAGTGAACAATAAGTAATTTACAGAGTTTAGTAAATTATAATTATTATGAATTTGCGTGAATTTTATGAATCTTTTAAATTAAAATTTGATGTATTTTATGAAATTGAAAATTTTCGAGATCAACTATTCTTTTGTAGTAGGATGATTTTTAGTAAGAAATGTTCGAAGTCCACGCTCTGGACTGCTGTCTTTATCTGAAGCGCAACCATTTTTTCGTAGTAGGTTGAGATTTTAGTATGAATTGTTCGGATACAAAGTCCACGCTCTGGACTGTTGGTCATTTTGGGGTCGCTAAACAGGAACCAGGGTTATACATTATCAAATATCGGGCTAAAATGGCAATTTTTTTTATCCACTAATTTCAGGTTTTTAAAACTTTTTTTTTTAATGTAGAGGAGTTCTGTTTTAAATTTTTTTTTTAGAAAATGTTTATGTGTCATCAGTACAAGATTTAAGAACTTCTAATGACAATGGAACGTAATCATTACACACTTAAAATATGTTTGGGTTTTAAAATTAAAAAAAAAAAAGTGTCTTAAGACTTCCAAGATCGAATCTTTGTGTATGAGTTTTATAGGATTAATTTCTCTTTGAATTATAGTGATTCCACTGAGCATAGAACATTATCATTACATTAGAAATCTCTGCAAGTAACTTAGGTTTTAAAAATTAAAAAATATAAATTTTTTTTAGGCTTTCGAGTCAGCACTTCTTTGAGTAGCAAAATTAAGTTTGCATATGAGTTACTATTTCTTTATAAATAAAACAAACGGATTCCTCTATTTATAAAAATATTAATTTTAACTTAGGAAAACATTGTTTTTTTCGATCAGAGGAATAATTCTAGAGAGGAATTATTAAAGGTCGATTTTTTCAAAACATTGTTGACTTATTTATATTTTTCTCAATTTAAAGAAGTAAGGGTTTGGTTGAGGTGGGTAGCTCGGGCAAAATTAGCTATGTTAATTTTTCTGTGGCCTTTGGAAGGTTAATATTTGCAGTCCAACCTGTATTCCCGGTGCATCTGTTCAGCAATAGCATAGCAAGTAAATAAATATGCGCTCTACAAAATTCTCTATATATTAAAGCCATCATCGTTCGGATTCAGTTTTCAACTGTAGGTCACTGCTTTTTTCGAAAAGCGATATCTGCATGCTACGTTTTTGGAGTGATGACTTCTTTTACTTTCTTGAAGTTTAAATTTAAAATCGAGACTTCGGGTACTCAGTTTGGCATGGCTATATAAAAAAAGTATTATTTGTATAGACATCTGTTGAAGTTTGACTGTATCTGAGCTGACTTAAGCGCTATTCTTCACTTAGAGCCCATGTCTCTTCAACTGTGCTTCACTGTTTTGCAATTGGCCCTCCGGTCGTATGCGCAATGTGCTTATCAACTAATGACTTGACAGAATTGTCGTTTTTCTTGTCTGCCATTTATTTTGTTTGTGTTTTTTTTTTTTCGTAACACACACTGCATTAAACAATTAAATATCTGTATGCCATCATCTGGAATCATAAATATTTATGACACTGCGTTGGGTTTTGCTGCCATAGTTATTGTTCTAGTTGTTGATGTTTTTTTTTTTTTTTGGTTTTCTGTCTCGTTTTGTCCTTTTGGCGCAACCTGAACGCACGTTTTGGCCCAGAATTGAGCACGTGCCGAGGTAAGAAGCAGAAGCAGCAACGTTTTTGGATAGAAACTTATTTGGCCAAATTTGATAAAACTCATACAAACAAGTGAGTTGTACCACGGAATTGGTATGGGAATAGTGAGTGGCCAGCATGAGAGCTCTAAAAACGAAGTCAGCTTAGCAGCTATTGTGGGTAGTAGTAGTAGTAGTTGTTGCTGTTGACTGGATTGAGGATTGCGGATTGCGGGCTGCGGACTATAGCTGCCTGCCTGCCTGGTTGGCGTGGCCTGTTCGTTTGGTAGCTTGCTTTGGCTTGTCATTTTTCTTTGATTATTGATTTTCGCTAGCATGGAAGTTTTAGTGCAGCACACCCAGCTTGGGTAACCCGAGTAGCACCCTACTCCCACACATGCCAGTTGTCCTGGTCCGTATATATGCACAGTCATGCCGAGATTCGCACATGTCTTTCATTGCCGACTGCCGGTGATATCATCAAGGTCAGACCCAGTCAGACCCAGTGCCACAAATGAACCGAAAGTAAGCGGCATAAAACGCCGAATAGGTCGCACCAAATTGAGCGTCTCAGCGTTAACGAGCGACAACTACAAGGATGACGCCGGCGTCAAAGACAGAAATGCAAGGAGCATTAGCGTGGTGAATATCTGGTACTCTTTTTTGGCAAGGATTAGCATGTTGTTAGTAGTAGAGGTTTGTTTGGCAGTTGGAAAATTTCTTGAAAATAATTTGTATAGTGAAAAATCTTACTTGTTATAAAATTTCTTCTTATGTATATTGCAAGATTTTCTTTGTGAAAACAGACTGCAGCATGGGTTTCCTTGTTGAATATCTGAGATTATTTTTCGTAGTAATTTGGTAACTGTAATCAGAATGTAGGGTTCAGAATATTGAGATGTTGAAGCTTTTTAGCCTAAATAAGCAAATTATTGCGTATTTTAAGGATCTGTCGTTAAGGTGGAAACAAAAATAACATTTTTGATGATAGCCTGTTTATTTAATTAAACAAATGAAAAAATATTTTGAAGTCTATAAAATAAAGTTAACAAAAATTCTTTAAAATCTAAAAAAAATTTACGTCAACTTTTTTCTCAGAATAAATTATTTTTAAACAAAAAAAATTTAAATAAATAAAAAATATAAATTGAAAATGTTATGTCTAAATTTCTTAAAAATAAAAATGTATTTAAAAATAAATTATTATGCTGAAAAAAGTAGATATAATTTTGTTTATTTTTTTTTAGATAAAAAAAAACTTGAAATAAATTGAGTACAAACAAATTTTAATTAAAAAACTATAGGCATACTATTTGCAAAATGAAAATTTCCTAAATTTTTTTTTCATATCTTTTTTCATATTTTTTTATTTTATTTCAAACAAATTTTTATACTGAAAAAATAAGCATTATATTTTTAATTTTTGCTGTTTTATTAATTTAAAATGAATTTATCTTATATTTATTTTAAA
Organism: Chymomyza procnemis; assembly: GCA_035046065.1. NCBI lineage: Eukaryota > Metazoa > Arthropoda > Insecta > Diptera > Drosophilidae > Chymomyza > Chymomyza procnemis. The sequence continues at coordinate 7,636,487 of JAWNOJ010000026.1, forward strand.
ATAAATTATTATTCTGAAAAAGTACGCATATATTTTTTAACAAATTGTAAAGAATTTTTTAAATTGACAAAAAAAATTTGTAATTTTTTTTCATTTTTTTTTTTTAATTTAGAAAATAAATCACATTTTATCATAAACAAAAACAATTTTTTTTTATTGTTTGAAATACAAATTTTTTTTTATTTTTTTAATTTAGAAAAAAAAAACACATTTCATCATAAACAAAAACAAAATTTTTTTTTTTTTATATTCTTGGAAATGTTTTTATTTTTGTCATTTTTTAAATGTTTTTCAGTTATTTTACGTGCTTTACTTCGTTAAGAGATTTTTCTCATAAAAATTGCCCATTAATTTTATCGGAAATCGTTTTAAAACTTAAGCTAAGGAGCTTAAGTGTCCACTTTCCAGATGCAACACATTAAAGTAATGAAAATTAAGTTAAAAAATAAAAATTCGAAATTCAAATATACAACTGCTGGCTTCAAGGGTCGCCATTCAGTGTTTCCAGTGAAAGAATATTATTTTAGAATATTAAAGGCAAATGGATTGAACCAGTTCAATACTGAAATTATGTATTTTTTAATGAGCTCTGAAGGTAACCATTTACTGTAAATTTTAATAAAAAAAATTTTTGAAAGAATTACATATTCGGTTGCTTCAAAACACATTTCCAAAGCTGAATTCTGCACAATATTGTCACAATTATTTTTCCTTCTCAAATAGGAGATAAATATCTATTTTCCTTTTTCATAAGAAAATTCCACCGCAATGTTAATTATTTTCGAATATAATTGATATCCCATGGTTCACAAGCCTACAATTCCCCAAGTTAAGAGTATTTTAACAAAGAAAAACTACAAGTTGTAGTAAAGTTCTAGTTGCCCCAAAGTGGGGATTGTGTTTGAGCCAAGCCACGCGTCGTTCTGGCATTTGTTTAATGGTGCGATGACGACGACAACAACACCAACCATGTAGTTGAGCGCACGCTCAGCTTCACCTGCCTCACAATGCCATACCATGACATGGAAATGGAAATAAGAGTGCGCCACATGCGGCGCCGTGCAATAAAAATAAGCGCCACTGACTGTGCCACCCTGCAACCAATGTTGGAGGAGGCACCTTCAATCAGACATCTAAAGCAATGGCAACCGTAACGGTAACGTCACCGAGTGCCTCGAGAGAACTCCAGCTGTGCATTGTTGCTGTTGCTGTTGTTACTTCCACGGGTATTCAGTATAAAAATTCGTGTTTTAGTTGTAGTTTTAGATTTTTTGTGAAGTGGGTGAGACTTGGAAGAATGAGTGGGAAAACTAATGAGAATAGAGTATAAGAATATGCTCTTCCTTTGGAAATGTAAGTGTATCTAGACTACTTAAAGCTGTAGCAGATCCACAGGGAGAATTTTCGGGGTTTGACTTATATGATGTCTCTACATGCAAATTACAATGCAACCAAAATATGCTGAAGCAACTGCTTGCGTCTTCAGACTAAACATAATGGTTATCCTGAGGGTAACCCACGGCGCGAGCAAGAGCTCATGCAGCACAAAAATATCGTACAGTCTAAGATCCTAAACACAAAGACTGGTGCGCCGTTGTACCTACGGAACTAGAACATCCACAAAGAACTTAACATCAAGTATTTCAGAAAAAATAAAAGAAAAGCTAGATTCACATCTGAAAATTTCAAAATCGAGAATATAAGCTTTACGCGCAAGTTGAAGAGCTTATAATGTTCGCCAATACTGTTCAAAATTTTGTTTTATTTTTTCAAACTTTGATTTTTAAGCTGTTTGGTTTCTGAGTCGAAAATCGTTAATCTGCATTTTAATAAAAAAAAGCTTTTGACAGATATATCAGATATTTCGAATCAACATAATGAAGAAACAACAAATCAACAATCATTAAAACAATCATTTCGAGACGCTGGAATCAGCATTTCGACTAATAACATTTTAAGCAATCTAAAAAGAGGCCTTTGAAATATAATGCAAGCCATTGTATTGTTTTTTGTTTTTTTTTATGAACGAACAACTTTAGAAGCATTTTCCGGGCAGCGAATAGACCTCCTCCAAGATGAGGAACATTTTGTAAACGTCCTTAGTGGATTTTTACTATCCCCAAAGCCATTATTGTCAAGACCTTTACTACTGCACATCTGAGAAGCTATTTGGTCATGCGTCACCTGTTCCTGGTATCGATAGATTTGCTAGCAAGGTGTCCAAAAAATGGGTAAGAACTGAAGAGGAAGTTCAAAATCAAATCTTTATTATCAGCATACGACATCAGCTTCGAAAAGTTGTCGGAATCTGAAGGATTCAGTTAAGCGCAAGAGACATAGTTTCCAGACACGTTAAAGTATAAATTTGTGTTCAAAGGGGGCAAGAACAAGTGCTTCTTTCCAGTCTGTATGGATGATTTTCTGGGATTGTCAGTTGATTTGCCTTGGACAGTTGATTGTCGTAAAGAAAAATACAATAATTGTTAAAAAAATTTTATAAATAATTAGCCTCTAAGGAAACAGATTTTCCGATTAAAACTGACATCTATATAAAAAAGCATATATAAGGCAATTGTTTTTTATAAATAGATAAAACGAATATGAGGCTAAAATTGATTTGAATATTGAATAGATATTGCTTCGAAAATTGTTCATAAGCAAACTTACCTTTAAGTCGTTACCTCATTTTATCACCAAAAATATATACACATATTTCATAGCAATACTTTGCCGTTGAGCAAGTTTTATTATTTTAATATTACAGCGTGACCTATTTTATGCTATTTGAGTTTTCCATGACAGTTTTAATAAGCTTTAAAAAATATATACACTTTCATGAGTTATTTTTTAATAACTGACAATTAAAAACAATCAGAGTCATAAGTGATTTAAGTCAATGTGCAACACAAGATCGCAACTTCCGTTCTTAGTTCCATTTCTCACATTTTTATGCACTTTTTTATATGAAGTGTGATTTTTTTTAGTTAATTCGTGACCGACAGACCTTGACTTGTTTTAATTTGCAATTTTTTATAGCTTGTGCTATGCCGCAGATCTTACTGAGTTTCTAGCACTTAGGTAGTTCCTATGCTGTTAGTTCAAACATATTTTGGCATAAAATAAGCGCTCAAAGTGCTATATTTCGTCTAATTCTGGAATATTGCTCTTCCGTTTAGAGCCCTCAGTACCATCCCTACCTATCAGGTTGATTGAGTCTGTTCAAAAACAATTTTTTATTTTTACTCTTTGGGGATCCTGACATTGTATTGCCATCCAACCTATTCTTATAGACTAAAAACTTATTTTTGCAAAAGCTCTAACTCGGTTGCTTGACTCTAACGCAAATTCTTAACTTTTTTTTGTCTTCCATCCAGAGTAATTTTCCAACTTCTAGCAACCGTCAACAGTTTGTAGATCCTATTACGCTTTGAACAATCTGCATCTTTTGCAGGAATTGTAATAATTTCCTGCAATATGATCAATCTATTTATTTCATCTTTTTCTATCTTTCTTGTTTCGCAAAATCGAGCATCTTTGACCAATCCCGAACTTTGCAAGCCCAATTTGGTCAAAGCTGATCTTTTGGCATCTTTGTTAAGAAATTTTCTAACTTTTCGGATTTCGAAAGATGGCGTTAGAAAGATGACATATCGTGTTAAAAAAATTGTTGTGGCACAAAATTGTTTTGGTTCATTCAGTTTTGTTTGAGCTTTTTTTGAGAAAAAAACAGGCTGCGATAGCTTGATTATGATTACCGTCTGTTTGCTGCTGAAAAATTCACTTCAAGAGGGGCTTGTGATACTCGACTGTCTCAATTTTTTGCCAATAGAAGCGAGGGTTTGCGTGAAAAATATATAATGAAATAAACTTTGAAATGTCATCAAGTTGTCGAACAAACCGTCGAAATCTTATGATTCTAAATACGACAATTTATGCCTTCAATTGCATGTCAAAATATTCGAGATTTTTACAACACTCTAAATGTCTTAATTTTAATGTTGTTAATAATAAGATCAACAGGAATTAGTTGCACCTCGAAATTAATATTAAATATTAAATTTAATGCTGCTGCCGTGAATCTCAGTATCTCACCTATTTTTCAACTACTGCCGCCATGCGTTACCTTTGCCTTGACCAAACCCAACCTACTCTCACTTCACGCAGAGTATTAAAAAAAAACCGAATTTGTTTCGTGCCTTTGGTTTCGATTTGTGGGCACGCCTTTGAATTTGTTTTATAGTTTGCCTGGCGCCAGACATTTGCTTTATGATGACTGCGGCCAGGGTTGCCAGGCTTCATTTGTATTATTTTTTTTTTCCTACGCCACACAGCTGTTTGATGATGCCTTTAGCGGCTAAAGGTCAACTGCACAAATGACACTTTTACTACCATTATTGTTGTCGTTATTGTTGCCAAAGTTCATCATTATAAGCTTGATGCCGTCATCGGTGGATGGATATTTTAATGAAGACACTCGGAATGTGGGACAGAGTGTGCGATTGTGTGTGTGTGTGTGTGTGTGTGTGTGTTTGGTTGTCTCTGTGTGTGCGGGTGTGTATCTAATGTGATAATTGTAAGTTAAGTTGTTGTAGTCCGTTGAGCGACTTTGAAAGTCGCCAGCAAGAAACCAAATCAATTTTCAATTGCCAATAACAGACACCTGCCTAGCACGCACACTCACACTTAGTAAAGCTCTCTTATCGACACACACGCGGATACACACCTACACACGCATACATACAGTTACACTCCCACACAGATACATTGCTACACAGATACACTGCTACATAGATACACCCACACACACACACACACACACACACACACTTGCGCACACTGTGACAGTATCAATTAAGTTGCTTTTGCTCTACCTCTGCTCTACCCTCTTCAACTCATCAATTAAACTAAAGCAACAACAATTTCAACGTCAAACAACAACAAAAACTCCTTAAAAACAGAAATGAAAACGAAACTCGTGACAAACAATAACAACAAACAATTTCGAGGGTTGGATGTCAAGCCTATACGATGTGAAGTAGGACATGCAGTATTAGGATTTTCCAGGAAGTAAACACAGATTTAGATATACGATATGTCAAAGTATCGAGTTACTTACGATTTAATAGGAAAAAGCTTATGAACGACAGGTAAATGCAAGTTGCCAAAAATTAGGTATTAACTTCTTTTGTGAATAATCAGATTAGAGATAATTGTTATATGTGGAAAGAAGATAAAAAATTGTGCACTAAAATATATTGCCTTTCTTTGATGAATTCATATAGGTAATTTTTATACTCCTCCGTCGTCGGTAGCGTACTCCTCTCTAAACAGAAAACGCGGTGGTTCGATTTTACCGCATTGATGCATTTGTCTAGCACTAGCATTGCTAGCAATTGGACGCTATTTGATTAAGAAAATGCCTAACTTTCGGATTCGGCTACAAACTGTAGATCTTTTGAACAAATTTTAAGGCGTGGAATTAATAGAGAAAATCTAAAAGGATATATAGTTATCATATGTGCACACAGTGTGGACCTGGATCTATAAAGTACGTTTGGATGCAAGCTTGCGTCATGACCATTGACCGTTTAAATTTATATTAGTAAACATGCAAATCGCTCTAATGAAAGAAGATAAAGAATGCATCCTTAAAATCCAAAATTTTGCAATTTTTTTGGGAAAAATTGTATTTAAAGCTAAAAGACGGCAGGAATTTTCAAAAGTCTAAGATTTACTATGGCTACGACATAAAGGTTTTAAAATATGGTTGATCAAGTGTTGAGTCTGCAGATACAATTGGAATCTGGAAAATATAGATTGCTGCTGTATTTGGGAAAGATGAATTTTATAGGTTGCTGCTATAATTGGCACAGATGGATCCTAAAAAATTTAACATAAAATTTTCTGTGTTGTATACAACTTCTTCATTACGAAACATAAGTTCATTACGATAAGTCCACAGTGAGATCTAATATTCATAGCGTCAAAGTTATGCTCTGCAACAGCTGGGTATTATCAGAAGCTGAAGACTAGTTAAACTAATTCAAGGAATCGATATCAAACATAGTCGATGCGTTTTAGCCGAAAACAAGAAAAGACAAGACAGAGTCATTCTCCAGCATGCTCGACCCGACGATGCAAAAGTGGGCGTAAAAAAGCTTGTTTGTTCAATTTTTCATAATGGTAATAATAGGCATTTACTTCTTCAAGTAAGGAGTAATGACATTCCATAAAATAGTATAAAATGAAGGTCGTATCTGATCTACACAAAAATAAAATAAACCAGTATTTGACTGCTGTTGCAAATACATTTAATAATAGAGTAAATCGTAGTTGAAGAAAACTTTGAATTTGTTGCTTGCTTAAATCTTGCTGCCTCTGGACCCATGGGTTTCAGTCTTAGACTCGCATAATTCTCAAGTGACTCTTTTGAAGAGTTCTGCTCATTGGATGGTAGCATCAACGTCTGGATTATATCGATTGGTTACTGTGACTTCAAAACTTCATGAGATGGTGACTTATGTATGGTTAATTATCAAAGTTTCCCGGACTATGGTAACTTTTCCAAATATTGCCACGAAAATTATTGAAGCATGCGGTTTCTCTATGATAGCGATGCTGGCATACATGGACATATTTTCGGTTTGAAAGTAGTATTGCTTTGGAGTTTATGGATTAGTATGTGCGCCCTTTATTCTCTTCGGAACATAAAAGTGTATGCGGTGATATTAATGTACGTTTTATCTCCAATTCCGTTGAACTCTATATGTCTGTAATTTTATGCACAACTTCCATCGATAATAATCCACTAGGTTGGAATCCAGGTTTTTTACTTATGCGCTGCATAAGCGAATTCGCAGTCATTTCCGAATGAAGGCAGCAATGAAAATATATTAAAGTAAGGAATCCTGTTCAGTAGAACTGTTGCCTTGAAATGAAAATCAGGGATAGTGCCATAGATAATCCAATATTAGAACCGAGCGGTTGTCTCTTTGTCTGAACTATGGCGAACTGCATTGTATGTCAAGGAGTCCGAATTGAAATCGCTTAAAATTACGCCGAAAAATTAAAAGATAAAGTTTTCCATAATGGGACTAAAATTTTGGAATAAAAATTTAAAATTTTTGAAACGAATACAATTTTGTCTCAATTGCCGAATGAATGTGAATGAATTTGGTTAGACATTGAGATCTAGGCTTGCTGAGGTTACAAAAAATTTTCACACTATTTTGAACAAAATTGGTAATTAGCAGGCATTGTAATAATCGATAGTTGAGTAGAATTTAAGCGATAGGCAATGATAACCGATATAATAATATCTATATATAATAATTTGGCTATAGACTGATTCATCTTATGTAAAATTTGCCAAGAATGTCTGCAATGTTCTGTAGAAGTTGTGGAAATACTTGCGTTTATGAGGTGATGCTCAATAGAGTTTAATAATCTTTATAACACCAAATTTCTCATAATTTATCTCGTATTTTAAGTATCTCATGACGCTAGCTGCTGGCCCATCTGCCTGCCGTCGTATTCGAGTGATGGTACACAATCTAGCTAACAATCACTTCGGTTTATATGAAGAAATCAATAATTCTATTGATACTTGGATGTTCTCGAAAGATGAGAAGTTCTTAATTGCATTTCAACCTATATATCAAACTGAGTGCAAAATGTAGTTTTTAAATAAATATAAAGAACTTCTCCGCTTCACTCCTCAAAGTTTGAATTGGCATCCATTTATACGTAGATTTTGATAGACTTCTTTTAAAATTATCCTCGCTAAATACTTGTAGAACATGCCATGGCTAACTATTCCTGCATAAATATTCCTTACGGTCTTATTGATCTCGAAAGTTGAGCAGTTTGTTAGATAACGCCGTATTTTTGGAGATACTTTCTAGAATGAAATCTCGAACTAAACAAAAAAGTCAAACAAAAAAGCATTATATATTTAACAAATTTTTTCTCTCAGTGTACTACTATCATTTTTTTTCTGTGCTGGTTTTGGTTTGCTTTATTCCGCTTTTGCTTTATATTTTTTTGCTGATTCTTTGTCATTTTATACATTTTTGCGACTTGTTTACCCTTTGGCTTTTAGTTCTCGTTCTCATTCTCGTTCTCCTGCTGCTTCTCATTCTCTTAGACTTGCTCATTCGCCTTCTCAACGTAGGCGTCGTCGTCATTGTTTGGTTGTTGTCGTCGTTTTTTTGTTTTTTGTTGGAAAATTTTGAAAACAAACAAATAACCGGGCGGCTGATTTTGGGCGGCAGCCAAGCCAAACCCTTTTTTTTGTACATTTTTCCTTCTTCTTCCCATATCTTTGTTATTTGACGAGAAGAAGAATGTTAAGGGGAGACTCGAGGACATGGTCTATGGCGACCAGTTGACCTTTTGCCAACACGCTGACCCAGCTGGTTTATACCAAAAGGCTGGCATTACCTGTGCGCCGCCCCTTGCGACCTTGTCAACATAAACACCATCCATGTTGTTGTCGTTGTTGTTGTTGCTGGCACTGGCAAACTTTTGAAATTATAATTTCATTTGAATGTCATTAAAAATATTTTTTTGTGGCTCTGGCTCTCTCTGTGTTATCGTTGCCATGGTCATGCCCATAGTACTCTATAAGTACATACTACTGGCATTTCATAATTTGGGTTTTGGAACGGATCAGTGTTTCGCGACACTTGGGATGCCAGAACGATGCCAAAACTTTTTTGGTTTTAATTTTTTGTTTTTGCATTTGTTGAGGTGAAAGCAAAACCAGAGCTTTAAGTTTGTTTAGAATTTTGTTAGAGTTTTTAAAGCGAACTTTGGATTAGTTTGGCGCTAAAATGCTTAAATAATGAATTATGTTTTGCGTATGTGTTATATGTTGTTTTTCAGCTTAATTATAAAACAGAAAATATCATAGTTTTTGGCTATTTAATTTTTAAGCAAGTTAAGCTTGAAGGTTTTTATAGAGTCAAATCATTGCTATCATTTACATTGGCAGTTTTTGTGCTAGACAACATATGCCTTGACGTATACTTAATATTTTTATGCTGAAGTGCAGCCAATTAGTAATTTGCAATTGGCAATAAAAACGTTTTCGAGTTATAATAACTATTTCTATCAAAAACATAATTTCACTTTTAATGCCATTTAATTTATTAATTGCATTTAAGTATGAAAAATATAACCAAAAAATATAGAAGCAGCAACATATGGTTAAATCTGCTGCTTATTAGTATTTTCAGATAAAACCAGTTAATGCCTCTTAAATACAATGAAATGCACATATCTTATCAGCCAATCTAGAGCAGAGTTTTCGCACCAACAGACCTCCGGTTAAGAGGCGAGTACGTATAAGATCTTAATTTTTCAAATTAAATTTAAATTTTATAGGGCACCTCGGTACGCACTTCATTACGACTTAATTAAGATTTTCAATATGTCTTCCCATGGTAGTTTTTAGCCACAATGCTTTTGGATTCGATGGAGAACATGTGGCTAAAATAATAGCGTATAAAGTGCGAATTTGATTATAATGAGCTGCAACTCAAGCTTCTTCTAACGTTTGATCCCAAAATCATTTTCCAATAAAATTAATTATATCAGATCGCCCACTAATCTCAGTGGATCCACGCCAATAGAATGGATAACCGTCATTCGCTGTAACAGTATACGAAATCAATGCTCTGGAATATTCCTTACTGCATTTGCCATCAACCATATATGATGATAACCATGCATCATATTTTGAATAAAAACTTCATGTAATTCTGAAGTAACTTTGTTCACTTGAGTTGTCGTAATTTTCTCCACTAACCAAATCAAAATATGAGCATGAGCGAGACCACGCTTTTGACATTCAATAGAATACATCCAGCATTTGACTTCATCAAAAATTTGACTTTCGAAATAAATCTAAAATCTCAAATGTTATACACGCGTGTGAAGAGAATTTCGTCACCTCAAAACAATTTCACCGCAAAAGACATAAAGCACGTGACATATGACAACTATCGTAATTCAAATGCCATTTGTCTGACTGACAGTCAAAACTAAATGTACAACACATATAAAAAGAGTACAGCTATTAGTAGACGTTATATATAGTCGCTCTCTTCTCTCACACAACGCTTCGTATGATTTTTGTGTGTTGAATTATCAAACGCGTATACGTGAGAAAAAAAAACCGCTTGTAACTCACGAACTGCTTGATAAAAAAAAATATTAACTTAAAACCTTCGTCTTGTTAATACCTTTCATTAAAAATAAAATGATCAAAATCCGTTAAGCGGTTTGCGAGAGCAACTGTGACTCACAAAAAAACCGCTTGTTATATATATATATATATATAGATTAAGATTATTCTGAAATCTGATGGTTTTCAGCTTGTATTTTTAATTCGGCTCTTCAATGCACAAAATGTAGATTCGAAAGGTTCGGGTACATATTCTATGAGCATTGAAGCTGAGGCTCATGTGAAAGCAACGACATTTGAAATGTGGGTTGGCGAGCGCAACGAACAGCTGGCGAAGCCCCCTAGTATTAAAAAAATAACAATAAAATTCTACTTTCTGCTGCTGGTCAAGCAGCTGCACCTTCTAAGCGTCTTAGCTGTTTCCTAAGCTCTAAGAAACTTCATTTCGCAATGCCACATTTCAAAACCATAAAAAATGTATAAACTATGCGCTTATATATTATATTATATACTTACTATATAGTACAACTTGATATATATAAAAGCTTTAGCTTGAAGAAACAGCAAAATATGGGGAAAAAGTGCAAGCCGCAGCAAGAAATTAAAACGATGAGAAAAAATTCACTTAAAAGCTGAAGATGGTGGCAAAGATAGAGTACGGGTGCGGGTCCACGTCTTATCTGCATGCAAGCAGCCTGACTTGTGTGCTGTTGGGGGGCGGTAAAAGTTGCTACCAAAGAAGCTGAGTAAACTCTGGCATAAGCTGTGTGCCCGGGCTTAGCAGTGTCTTTGCACGTGGGGGAGATTGTGACGCCATTTTCACGCTTACTTAAAGTTGGAAAAACAACTGCAGTCAGCAACCAGCAGCCAACAGCCAGCAGCTGTGCCAGCGTCAAGCTGGCTTCTGGAAAATGTTGGGGAAAACATTTCAAGCAGCGCTGCTGAAAATTGAGTCAATTTTGCAACAAAATATAAAAAAATAAAATCAAATTACGCCGCTTACATGCAGCTTGCATTTCAGCAAGTTAGTTAAGTGGGTTTTGAAGGGTCCGTATGCGGCTTAGGACAACTTTGGGTATACACAAGACCCGCACACACACACACACACTCTCTCTCTCTCTCCGTGCCCGTGGTCGTCTTAATGCCATTTTAATTGTGCAGTAAAATAACATTTAAATTACTGCAGCGGCAGTGAAAAAAGCTGCTTAGCATAAGGTGGAGACGGTAGAAGGCAGTTGTTATTATACACACAGTCAGCAGGAAGGAGCAGGCTTAATGGGTTGCCAGCATGCAAGCAGCCGGCAATGTGAGTGTGGCAAGCCGCTTAAGACGCTCGAGAACGTGGCTGGAGTTGTGCCATCAAGGACATCGAGGCAATGTTGCAGCAACTGTTGGTATTTAAGTCTCCACAGGAACTGGGCACTGTCGCATCCGTAGCCTGAGTTTATTTATTTATTTTTTTTCTTTTTTTTTATTTCTTGATGGCTGCCATAAATCGGTCAAGTGCCTCTAATGATGACTACAAAAAATGTGAATATATATTTTCCTTTTAACGACGTCGTGTGTGTGTGTGCTTGTGTGTATCTATGTGGCAGTCGCATATAATTAAAGCAGCAAAAGATACAGACGACAGACGGGTTGCCATAGAAAACGATATATACTGCAGCTACTAGAGGCAGCCAGTGCTGGCTTATATGAGTGGCCTCGATGTAGCCGTATACTTGATGTAGTAGGTACATAGGTGCGCGGCGCGTATGTGTGTGTGTTTGAGGACAACATGCAAAAAGCTTGAATTGAAAAGTCAGCCAAGTTGGAAAATATTTTCTTTTTAGCCAGAGTTGTAGAGAACGTTAAAGGGTATCTAGGCTATATACAAAACATATCTCTAGGCGCGACGTAAAAGCATTGAAATTGAAAGGAATTCATAGTTCTGTATGTAAAATTTCTTTGACTGAAAAACATGAAAACCGTGAGAAATATAGTCGGATGTTATATGTAGGTTAGTCTAAACAGAAACCCTAAAACTCTTTATTTTAAAATTTTGTTTTTCCTGTAAATTGGTGGTTCTTAAACAAAATGTGACTTTCGTACATTTTTTACCAATATAATATTTAGAGGACTTTCATATTGTCTTTGAATTTAAAAAAAATATTACAATTAAAATTTATGTCATGGTAACAAAAGTTTTAAATATTCTTTTTTATTTTGAAATATTAACTATGAATTTTAGGTTTTTCTAAAATTGCACTTGGCCAAGGTGATTTGGTTCTTGATTGCATAGTGTCGTCAAAAGTAATGCTTTTTAGGCAGATTTTTGTTAAAAGTTTTGTAAAATAAAATATTAACAAAAAAAACTTTTATATAAAAATAGTAAAAAAATGTCGAAATTAACCTTTTTCGAGAGGGATTTATATGTTAACAAATTTTTTTTATTATTTCTATAAATTCCAAGCTTGTTTTATGACAATAGATACAAAGAATATAAATAAAATAGAGAAACCCAAATAAATAAAGTTATTAAAATAAATCTTGATGCTGAAAACTGGAATTTTTTCGGAATGAAATATTTTTTTGTACCGAAAAGAAATAGATTAGGCTAACAAATAAGGAATAAAAAAAGCTAATATAAATAAAGATATACAAAATTTGACGTAATTATTTCTTTTTTAAAAGGGTATGATTATTATGGTGACATGGTGACAGTAGCAAGGGTATAAATATTACAGGTAGCACTTATGGCATAATATAACTATTAGCGGTACAGACAGTAGCATGGTATAACTATTAGAGGTGGCCACAGTCGCAGGGAAATTGTATATATATTATTTAAAATTAATTAATTTCGTTTAAATGTTTGTCATTGTTTTCAGTAGAGATTTTCGAACAAAAAACGCATAAAGTCAATTATAGCTAGTCAATGCTGTACATGCAGCTTGCACCATTCTGTTAGATTTCAAAGTTGTTTAACTTTAAATATTCATTTTGTTTAAAAAAAAATACAAATAACATTGTGGCATAGCTATCGCCACTAAGGATTACTGATTTTCGGCTTTAAAGAAATATGAGCAGATGATTTGGACCTCGGTACGGTGAAGGAAGGCCGGTGATTCGATTGAATCGTGCAGCAGTGTTGCACTCCCTAACTATCAAATAAAATGACGCTTTTTACCTACGAAAATCTCTATTAAGTAAAGGCACTGCTGTTCGGAATTGGCTATCAACTTTAGGTACCAGTTCTCTTCAATTAGCTTCAATACAGATATCTGCAACCGCCTTTGAAGCGATGACTTCAAGGGACATAAAGTAATTTTTATGACCAGATAAAGCCACACGTCATGTTTCGGCGCTTGGAAACTCCAACAGAAAATGGAGGCTTCTCCACTTGGTACTTTCAGCTGAACTTTGGTCTTTCTGCGTCGCCTTTCGCAACGAAAGTCTTCTCCGCTAAAGCGTCTTCGCCCATACGAACGACATGGCGCGCCAGCGCAGGCGTCGTGCCATAATACGCTGGACAACATCTATGTCGTTGTTGAGTTTATTCAGCTCTTTGTTCGTTCGCATGCCCTAAGTCATTCTCAATTCGAAAGGGATTGAAGATTTTTAAAACCTGGAATGATCTTTGCACTCATTATGATTTTACAACAATTATTTTATTTTTATTTATGTGCAACTATTAAAATATACATTTTTTTTCATTATTGTGTTTTTTTGAGATATCTTCATTGTTAACTAAGCGAAAATTTTGTAGAGTGTCCTCAAGTCTTGGGACTTTTTTTTGCAACCTAAGACTGCTTACCTGCTTTTTGAGATTTCTGTTACATTTGGACTGAAGTGAAGTAAACATAAAACACACACACAAGCAGGGTGACATGCATGTTTACACATTTACATGCACACAAATACACAGAGACAACAGAACACACAGTCACAGTCAAAACGTTATAAATTTTGTAGCATACAAACGGGGGCAGCCTCAAGTTGCGACCAAGTCAACTTGTGGCGCTGCTGACAAGGGGGTTTGTGGGGATGCAACAACAGTAACAACGACAACGACACAAACACAAACACAAAAAAGGAAAGCCAAAAGCCAAAGCCAAGCCAAACAACAGCAGCAAGGAAACTAAGATAAATAACTTAATGCCTTTTCTATTTGCAGTTCAAACAAAAGGCGGCAGCCAGCAGCGGCAGCGCAGCCAACAGACTCTGCTGCTGAGGCCTAAAAGAGGGCAGCAGTAGACAAGAAGTGAGCGAACGGAAGTGCAACGGAAACGCTGGAAAAGTGCAACAGCTGCGCACACAAAAAAAAAACCAAAAGCAAAAAACAGTTACAACAATACACACGCACACACACAGAGACAGACACACACACTCATACACACACATAGCGTGAGAGTTGGAAGCATGTGTAGTGCAGAGTACACAAGGCAGCAGCTTACAGTGGCAACAGCAGCAACAACAAATACAACCGGATAATAAGCATAAAAAACAGCAGCAAAACAACAACAACAAGAGCAAAAGCAACAACAATACAAATAAGCAGCAACTGCAGCAACGAGAGTTTGTTGCAAAGTGTGAGGAGAGAAGAGAGAGAGAGAGAGAGTGTGTGTGACAGCCAGCGAGCGGGACATGCAGCGCACACAAATTTCGCTTTGAAAGCCGCGTCCTAAGAACAATAGCAATAAATTTGCATGTAAAGCGTAAATAAGGAAATAAAATATTAAAGCGTGACTCACCTGCCGCGCGCGCCATAGTTAACCGCCAAAGCGCAGCTAAGTAAGCGCAAGCCAAGTGACGTCACACGTCACTTTGCACTCACACACATATACACAAAAACACTCTCACACACACAAATACACACAGAGACGCACAAACCCACACACACACGCACACACGCACACACAAACTGCTTCCATCGCCGCCTTCAGCTGGTACGCGACAGAGAGTGATTAAGGCATGGCTATCAGCATGCCTTTCAATGGCGGCGCTGCCATATCCGTCTCGCTATATGCTGCACTGCTCGTGCTCACGCTGCGCCTGTCCAGCGTTTGCGGCGTCATCGATCGTCTCGTTGTGCAGACGTCATCGGGACCGGTGCGTGGCCGTTCGGTGATGGTGCAACAACACGAGGTGCATGTCTATACGGGCATACCATATGCCAAACCGCCTATAGATGATTTGCGTTTTCGCAAGCCGGTGCCGGCGGAACCTTGGCATGGCGTTTTGGATGCCACGCGACTGTCTGCAACCTGCGTACAGGAGCGGTAAGTATTATTTTTTGGTGGGGGGTGGGTATGCTAGCGAGCTGGCTGTGTGACCTACAAAACTGGCCTCAGCTGCAGCAGCTGCTGCTGTGTGCTGTTGACCTAACTGTTGCTAGTGACGTCATAGCGAATGCGGCCACTTGAGATGGGCAGCTATGTACATGTAGTTATGAGAATGAGAGAGAGAGAGAGAGAGAGAGAGAGAAATAGAGTAAGAAAAATAAATTAAGCCATTTTATTATTGCCTCTTACCACAAAATGGTAAACAAGTTGATAGGAATTCAAAGGACTACATGTGCGAGATAAGCAGAAGCAGGCAGAAGCCAAATTGGCAATTATGTTGTACTCTGCTGAGATGAGGCAAGATGTGTGATTATGCAAGTGTGGGAGTGAGCATAGAGAGTCTGCAGTTGCATAGAACATTTTGCAAAGGTCATCTTTATGGGGTTGCTGTAATAGTATTTTGTAGCCATTACAACGAAAAAGGATCATTACCTTTTTCTTTTGTTTTAAGATTTCAAGATCACCAGATCACACCTATGCTACATCTATGCAACTACCTCTATGGTAACAAGTCTAATTTGGCAGATTTTATGATCTGTGATCTTCTTATCACAGCAGCACAAGGAAGTTTCCATGTTTTAATGATTGCGTAGCTTCCACTATGTTGTGACAGCGATTATCTCAATATCGATTTAAGAAAAAATGTTAATCAGGAATTTAAAAAATTAATATAATATATTCAGTTGCCATAAATAGGAACGTTAAGCAAACGATAGGATATGTGTTGTATGCAATAAGTGACGATTGAGAACTGATTGAGAATTTGTAAATCATGAACAATATTAACTCAAGTGAGCTGCGCATAGCAACTCAGAAGAGAAGACAAGAAATCTGCAGTAATGCGCTGGCGCTACAGTTAATAAACAATTAAAAAAAAAATAACTATAGTAGCTGTCATATATATGAACAATGTGCTTGTAACTTGATTTAAGCGAACATTAATTACCAATAACTCTTGTCGTGTAGCTCAAGTTGAAATGCTAAGAGTAAAGTTAAAGCTGCTGTATCAAATAATGATCTTCCACCATTGCTTATTGCGCATAGAATTCTCATTATACCTTCCGTATCAGCCTTTAAAGTAACAACAATTAAATAAAACACATATTGAAGGTAGACCAGAATTTTGTTAGTTGTAAGTTTGACGGCTCTCTTGCTATAGCTCTCTTTCTGATTCTTAGTTTATGGTAGAATTTTACAGGTATCCTTCTCACACCTATATTGCGCTTATTTTGTTATAATGTAAATTTTAAATGGAAAGCATATTAACGTATGATAATTATCATTACATAAAAAATTTGAGCTGAAGATATAGAGAACAAAACAAATCAAATAAAAATGTGTATTGCGAGTCAACGCAGGCACGACATTTCCTATAGGTTCAACCATGGCTTAACTTATTTTCAGTGTGGCTATGTTGTGCGTATCTATAATCATGGTATAATTATTAAGGTACCGACAGTAGCTTGCGTGTACAAGAAAAAAAATGCATGAAGAATATCAGAGTATGTAATACATAATAGATTGTATGTGTTGTTAGTTATAACATGAATTGGGTTTACCATAAGGGCAAGCAAAATCATTTGAAAATATTTTTACTTATAACAACAATTACGTCAAATGATTGCATTTGATTAAGCTGATAAAATAAATGGTACTATTCGATTTGATAAGTAATATATATTGTCCTATAAGCCCTTGCAAGAACAAACGGTTTCCCTTAGTTTCCTCCTCTTTTTTCAGGCATGCATCAATCTTTTGATTTTACATCAGGTCTTGTTCATTTCTTCTATGCAAAACCCAAGTGCCAAGATAATACAGGCCTTGCTGATGTCTTGTGAATCTCTGCTTCACACAATTCCTTGGCAGGCCCATTTACTCCTTAAGAGCTATATGCGAAAATTCGCTTTGTGGTTACAAGTCCACAATTCTATATTCATAATGCTGACATTTCAAAAAATTTCCAACATTTGTCTAAGGCAACAATTTACAAAAACTTGCCGCTTTTGAAGAACTGAGGCAAGCGAAATCCATGTTTCACAGCCTTGGAATTTTAGTTTTTATTCCCATATACCGTATTTATCAAGTCCTTATAGAACTTTGGTTTTTACCAAAGCAGCAGCAATCGACGGCAACAAAGCTGAAACTATTTATAAGCCTAAAGACCGTGAAATTCAACGTTTTCCACCAAACCACTTTATAGTGTCCGTGTAGCTGGAGGAATTTAGAATAAATTCAAAAAATTGTTATGCTCCTCACGCCGTTAAAATCTTTAAACACTTCGTAGATGGTATCGCTTCATCCGAACCGAAAAACCTACCAAAAAAACATAAACGTTCATTAATCCGCTTCCAATTTCCTCGCAAACTTCTTGTAATTTCTTAAAATTTGATTTGATTCGCTTTGGTTTTTCTAGGCGGAACGCAAAATTTGGGCCTGCCCTTAATTATTTTTAATGCCATGAATTTCGTAAATTTATAAAAACACATTTCGTGACACATTTAATTCACGCAATTCACGAAACTTAACGACTTGATTTATATTCACGCCAATCAGGCGAGTGTTTTTTTTTCTTTTTTTTTTTTGGTGGGTCTATCGTTCTGGCAGCATTCGAGCTCTTTGATCATGTGTCACGTGACCAGTTCTAGTATATCATGGCAACCATCCATATGTCAAGGTATTGAAAGAACTTCAAATTGAATTTCATTTGCATAGCAGATGCAAAATGTCAGCAAATACAAATGTATAAGTAAACACACACACACTGGGGGAGATATGGAAACATACAAAGTCATCAATGTGGCAGAAGGAAATTAGGAAAATATAGAGGTAGACATAGGAAAAGCGCCTTTTCCCGTTTGTGATAAATTACTTTTGTGCGAGAAACGGCAAAGTTAATTTTAATGGACACGAAGCCAAATGCTGGCTCTCTCTCTTTCACACACACACACACACACAATTGGAACTCAAACACACAGATACTCACACATATACTTACCCACACATAGAGCAGCTTTTGTATGAAATCGTACGCGGTATCGATTCGGAGGCTATTCAACATTTATAAGGCTAAAAGCGGCAGCAGCAGGAAAACTATGTCAAATTGTAGGCACAGCAAACAAAGCGTGGGACGTGGAAAGAGCGTTTTCAGCTACACACATACACAAATAAATGCACAGTGAGAAATTTACTAATTAAGATGAGTTGCTTCGAAATTGAACAGGTCGATTTTAAACACAACTTGTTTTTTTTTTCAGTTTTTCGATTATTTTGATTTTTTCCAAATTGTAGAGAAACCCCAATACATGAGAACCACGCAAGATGATATACGCCGGCTTTTTTTGGGGTCAGACTCTTTTTGTCGAAGTTTTTGATCTGATGGTTTACATCCTCAGTTGAGTTGAGGGGGAAATACAGCGAAAAGTTTGCTTTCAATATCAATGAGTAATGGGTTTCAAGATCTATAGTTTAGAAAGCCTTCCATAATATGAGAATTGAATGCGCTGATTGCTGGGCTTGGGTGGCTCTATGAGTAGTTACAGCTCTAGAATTCTGTGTACTTAATATGTCAAATCTTCATAACAAGCTATTAGTCCCAGGGCCTGGGAATATCTTTTAAAGACCGTAAATCATTTTTCTTTGATCAAAACCATGATATAATTATACTGGCCATTATAAATATTCATTAGCAGCAAAAACTAATTCTGAGTTCCGATACCTACTTTGACTTTGTTGATAGTAGCTACTACTCTAGCCAAAATTTGTAGTTATTACAGCTTTTTTACAAAAGTATTTGCCTAATATGGCTCAAAAAAGTTTTCTCACGCGGGACCCAGACAGTCCGATAAATTAAGAACAAGTAACAAGACAAGTAACATTCTCGGGAACTAATACATCTGGATTGCTAAGTAGATTTCTAGTATATAGAAATGCATAATCTTATTTCGATATTATAAATGGATTGATCGATCACTTTACAGTTTTGTATCAAAGTTTAATTGGAAAGAATTTTCTTTTTTAGATTTTTGGATTTTAGTCTACAAAAGTCATTGCACTAAATTCACTTACTTAACTTAGGAGGCCAATGGAATGTGTTATCGGCTTACAGCTGACCTCATTAACACTTGCCGCTGCTTTAACCTCAACTTTTTCAGATAGTTATTTCGAGTGGAGATAGTATCTTCTCTGTCTTCGCTGTTCATAAAGACATAGAAAAGAACTTTCAGACCTTCTATAGGTAAAATGCGATATCCATGATGCTGTACCTGACGGAAAGATATAGCATAGATAACATAAGTAACAATTAAAGCCATATTCACCGGAAAGTATTTTCAAGATTTGGCAATTTTTGCAATTAAAATTCGGCTGCTTCAAATAATTGTTCATTCGCAAAATATAAAGTACCTACTAGCAATATTCTCTCAGTGTATTTTTACATATCATTTATATGTACAATATATCTGCAGAGGTATGCGTGTGTGTGTGTGGCTGTGTATGTTTGCGGAAAATGGCAAAGTGAAAGTAAAGTAAAGCAAGCAAAACGGAAGAGAGCAAATAAAAATAAATAACACACAGCAGCTGGTTAGTTTTTCGTAATTGGCATTCTGGTAGCGCTCCGGCTGTACAATATTGGAGCAGGGGGATTGTTGGGCATTACAACATTGTTGTTGTTATTGTTGTTGCTGTTGTAACTTGTGTACTGACCAAAGCTGACTTACTCATACCCACAGCTATGAATACTTTCCGGGCTTTTCGGGCGAAGAGATTTGGAATCCCAATACAAATGTATCCGAAGATTGCCTCTATATAAATATCTGGGTGCCGGGTAAGGCGCGTTTGCGACATGGCCGTGGCGCTAATGGTGGCGAGGTGAGTTGCTTTCCTTCCAAGCACTTTGATCTTGTTGAGCTCTGAACACTTTGCAGCACGCGGGCAACAAACAGGCAGACAACGAGCATCTCATACACAATGGTAATCCGCAAAATACAACCAATGGTCTGCCCATTTTGATCTGGATTTATGGCGGTGGCTTTATGACCGGTTCGGCTACATTGGACATCTACAATGCGGACATAATGGCGGCCATGGGCAATGTGATTGTTGCCTCATTTCAGTATCGTGTGGGTGCATTTGGTTTTCTGCACTTGGCACCGGAAATGCCGGAGGAGTTTGCTGAGGAAGCGCCCGGTAATGTTGGGCTTTGGGATCAGGCACTGGCCATACGCTGGATCAAGGATAATGCGCATGCATTTGGTGGCAATCCCGAATGGATGACGCTATTTGGTGAATCAGCTGGCTCCAGTTCGGTTAATGCACAGCTTATGTCACCAGTGACGCGTGGTGTGGTCAAGCGTGGCATGATGCAATCGGGCACCATGAATGCACCCTGGAGTCATATGACATCGGAGAAGGCGCTGGAAATTGGTAAGGCGCTCATAAATGACTGCAACTGTAATGCGTCCATGTTGAAGGTGAGTGACAGCAATGGCTTTGGCCTGCTGTGCATTATTTTTTGATGAACTATATTTACAGACCAATCCTGCGGATGTAATGACCTGCATGCGTTCGGTGGAGGCCAAAACCATATCCGTACAACAATGGAACTCATATTCGGGCATACTCAGTTTTCCATCAGCGCCCACCATAGATGGCGCTTTTCTGCCCGCTGATCCCATGACACTGATGAAGACAGCCGATCTTAAGGATTATGACATACTTATGGGCAATGTGCGCGATGAGGGTAAGTACGTTGGTCTCAAATGGCCAACTCTTGACAAAGTCAATTTTGTTTTTCAACAATGCTGCTGTTACCTACATCATTCGGCTGTTGTTTGTCTAAAGCTCCCACCACCCCCATGACACAATGTGCTCCTGCTGCTGATTTGTTATTTTTCGCGCAATTGTTGCAGTTTCGTCATTGCTGACGTCAGCAGTGTGCTAAATTTGTTGTCGCCACAGAAAAAACTTGTCCAAAAATAGCTGCATGTTATTTGTCCCCAACCCATGTGTCCCACTGGCCTCCTCCTGCTCAGCTTCGCTCTTCGGGCTATCTGCAGCAGCTTGCGCTTCATCCATTTGCTATTTTATTATTTTTTGCATTCTATTTGCTTTTTTTTTTGTATTACTTTTTTGCGCTGTTCAACACTGCCAGACGAAATGCATTTCATTGTTGTCGTTTTATAGAGCACTTTGCGTTTTACTACACTGGTACGTGATGTGGGCGTGGTCGCTGCATTTGTGGCTTAGCTGCTGCTGCTGCTGCGGCTGCTTCTTTGCTCTGGAAAATCTACTATAGTTTTGGGGGATTTTAAATTTTTACCCTACATAATGCTTGCGGTTCGAGTGCTTAATTTTATGGTTTATTGCCGAGTGGGACTTGTGCATGATGCACATAATGTACGGGGCGGTTTGTGAGCTGCTGTGGTGCTGTTGCCGCCAGCGTACTGTGGTCCAAAAAGCGTTTAGTTTGCTTGCCCTAAAAAATCGAATTTATGGTATAAAATTCGAATGCCAATTCGGTAATTGTATTGTCCTGGGAATGGATTATGATGATTGAGCTCTAAGGCATCATTAGCAGAATATTTGTCCAGATCATAAGCAGAGTAGTGAAAGATACAGCTGTTATCCTTAAGATTGTTCCTATTAAAATCATTAACAATAGCGCGTTTGGTTTTACTTATGACATTTAAATATTTTTTCGAATTATTAAGCCCTATCGGACTTGTTCCTCCTTGCTATGCAAGACCTTAGATTAGAGCTTGCTTGATGCAAAAGCTTGCTTAAAGTGCTATTGTGACAAAAATTCTTACCGACTCTTTAGGTTGCCATCCCAAATAATTTTGAGTTCTAAAATATTTCCAGATAATACAAAAGTAATACGTGCTACTTTGCCAATTACATTATTGCTTAGCATTTTAATGACATTGCTGCATATTTATGGTAAATTACTTCTGTTCGGACCACTGTACAGCGCTTTTCGGGCTTAAGCACAAACCTCACAAAACACACTCACAAAAAGAACTCATACATAGAAACTTTGTCATTTATTTTCGTTTGTGGCACATTTTGTTGTTGTTTTTTGTTGTCGTAACAACAACTTGCTCTTGGCAGCATTACAAAAATGCACTTGCAGTAATGTACTACATGCTACATAGATAGAGCTATAACATGGCTTTTGTGGATTTGGCTGTTGGGTTTATATTCTTTTCGTATTTTTTTTTTTTTTTGGCTTTGGCTTTGGCACTGTACACGTTACGCAATCTTTTCTTGTTAAGCTTTAAAATTAAGCAAATTGGAAATGAACTGAGTAAATGTATCTCCAAAGGCTTATACATAGTAATAGAGCAGAGTAAATCTTTTGCAAAAAGCATGTGCTGGGTTAGCTGAGTAGCTGGGTGAGTACGCTTGGTGTGCCCGAAAGGTCATAATTTCTTTCATCAGCATCACATTGTATGTTGAATAAAATGTGCGAGAGTTATAGTAAAAGCAAAATATACTTTATGCTAATGTAGACCTATGAAAAAAAGTCGCTGGAGACAACGATGGCAATGGTACTATACAGTTGCGTCCACCCGTATAAATTTGTATGTGTTGTGCTTCCAACCAGCTGAAACAAGAAATAGTTTCAAGAGAAACGCAAAAAAATACAAAAGTCGCAGCAACAAATCCAATTCTTCTTTCAACCTACCTACAGTTTGGAAAATTACTTTCACTTAATTTAAGCACAAAATATTTAAAAATATTCCCAAAATCCAGCAATAACTCTCTTATCGTCCATGTGACTTGGACCTTTGACCTGGAGACTATCCAAAAAGGAAACAGTTTTTCGTGCCCGTATTTTGGTGTAGAGCAAGGTTCTTCTGCCAAATGACCCAAAGAGAATAATTCATCAATTTCGAGTCTGATGAACTCGAAAGCCATTGTGTGTGCGTTATGTAGTTCAGAACGTTGTCTTTTATCCAATCTTGGTTTACTTGAGCTACATGAGACGGTAGCGAATCCTGTTGAAACATCAGTAGTCTGCCTCCGGTATGCCCACCGCTTCAAAGCAACCTCCAGAATACCTTCGCGATAATATTGTACGTTTAGCTTGATGCCAGTTGCGTACTTTTTTCGCTTTAAGGTATTTGAGCTCACGATTCATTGCTGGTTCTGATTTTCTAACTAAATATAATGCAATCATACTACGTTCAAAATCCATTACTTTTTTAGTTTACTTGGCCAACCCTTCTCTGGAATACAGCTGAGCTTACTAGCTCCCACAGGGCACCCCTTTTCATTCCAAGCGAACATAGGCCTTGCTCCACTTGGTCTTTCCATCTTAGCTTAGATCGTTCCCCCGTCTTTCTTCGTCGACTTTCGTATCGAAAACTTTCTTCGCTAAAGCGTCTCTGTCCATACGAATGACATGGTCTAGCCAACGCAGGCATTGTAATATGTAATATGTTGGACGACATCAATGTCTTTGTAGAGCTCATACAGCTCATAGTTGGTTCGGATGCGATAGTCCCTCCCAATCCTAAAGGTACCAAAAAGTTGAATCAAATAAAATCAATTAGCGATTTCTATGTGTCGCCTTCAATCTTAGGAAAACAATACTCTGTTCTATTATTTATGTAAGCTGCGCCAGCGGTTTGAAATTGATTAAACTTCGTGTGCCGCACCCTCTATATAATTATCAAGATGCTAATAATCTTTTACGCTAATAAACTTGTTTTTTTTTTAATCCTGACTTGATAATACGCCTTAATCAATTGGCTTAAGTTAGGTTTCTTTCCTTATAGCATTTATTGAGCATGTTTGTCTTTCTTTCTTTTAATAATTCAATATAATAATTCAATTCAATATTAGAGTTGAAAGAAGTCACTTAGCTTAATCCTTTCTTCTTAAAAAGCGCATCTATTTTGCCTTCTAAGATTTCAAGACTAAAATGCTCAGTCCTACTCTGCTGCCATTATACCAAAGAACTTTGCATACCTGGTTCCGATAAGCGTGCATAGAAACAGCAACAAAAAAAGAGAAAAAAAAAATAAATAAATTTCAGGCCAGCCGTCCGTCACGGCGTAGGCCACGCACGACAACAACCGCCGTATGGAGTAAAACTTGCCAGACTCGCCCACGCAAAATGGCGGCACTGGCAATGCCAACGTACGCCAAACGACATGACAGAATGCAGAAGTTTTGGCTTATAGCCCTAGGGGTTGGGTTGGGTTTTGGAGCAAACGTTGCTTGTCACGAGTAGGTGGCATAATATGTCGCCCAGTGCGGCGGCGCTCAGCTGTGCGCGTCGGCATCGTAAATTATTTAAATATTTCGCTCAGGTGGCAGTAAGCAGCAGCAGCAGGTAGCAGGAAGTAGAAGCAGCAGCAACAACTGAGAGGGGAAAAGGAGCAGCAGGCGCAAGGCGACGCACGTGCCAGCGCATATAAGCCGTAAAGCAGTGGCGTAGTAGCGATCGTGATGTGCGGTATTGGGTACGCTGAAAAGTATGCTACATTTTATATGCATTATAAGCAGTGCCATTTATGCTGCCATTTTGTTTTTTTTTTGCATTTCCTTTTTGCGTTTCTGCTTACGTGTGTGTGAGAGTAAGTGTCTGTGTGTGAGTAAGTGTTTATGTGTGCCTGTGTGCGTCTCTCTGTGTGTTAGCTTTGTTTTTGTTTTTCGTATAACAGATTCGAAAAGCAACAACGCGCTTTGTGCTTTTTCTTTTGCTTCGCTTTCGTTTTTCTTGCTGCAGCGTCGGCGGCGGCGGCAATTGCTCTGTGTGTGAGTGTGTGACTGTTCCAGGCGGCAGAGACACGTGTGCTTTCTGCTCACTTTCACTTTGGCTGCTCCTTTCAGCTGCCAGCTGCTGTGCTTTCGCTCTCTCTCTCGCTCAATGTTTGTTGTTGTTCTTGTTATTTTATATACTATCTAGCCAATGCCTTTGTGTGTGTGCGTGTGTGCGTGTGTGTGTGTGTGTGTTTGTGTGCGCGCTTTTCTGTTTCTTCTTTATTTCTTGCTTTGCCGTCGCTGCTGTCGCTTGCGCTAAGTCAAGGTGTGCGTGCCTGCCCGCAAGGCGCTGCCGACGCTGACAACGGCAAATCGCATGTAACTGTGGGTGTGTGT
This sequence comes from Chymomyza procnemis, assembly GCA_035046065.1. NCBI lineage: Eukaryota > Metazoa > Arthropoda > Insecta > Diptera > Drosophilidae > Chymomyza > Chymomyza procnemis. The sequence goes on from JAWNOJ010000026.1 coordinate 7,662,107, forward strand.
GTATGTGTGTGTTGGGGTCTGTTTGTATGCGTGTTTGTGTGCGAGTTCAAGGTCATCTAGCATTTGAACACAATACACTTACAAATAGCAAAACGTATACAATTCAATACATACAAAAAAAGCGCTGCTTTTGCACTGCTTGCACTGCACTCGGTTCTAAGCATTTGTTTGACAATTTATTGTTGTTTTGCTTTAATTTATGAAGTTTCTTTAGCTTTTGAGTGAATTTGCGATTTTAAAAAGTTTAAGAAATTCATAGAGTGTATCCTAGAGTAGAAGGATTTAATAAATTTAGACATTTAGTTAAGGGAAGTTGCACCAAATGCATATATTAAATTTTAAATTTTTTATCAAGAGGCAGTGCTTTGTCTGCTAAGTCACTGAAATCATAATAGAATTTTGAAACAAAGACATAATTAGCCTTGATATTTTTTAATACAAAGTAAATACAGATAGATACAGATAGAGCTGAAAAATCTACCTAATGACTATATTACCTATATAGTTTCTTATATTACTTCGCATAATGCTAACCTTATTTCCAAAGCAGTCAACTGCAAAGATTATTATTTTACAAATAGCATGCATTGGAATATAATGAAAATCGATATTTTAGAGAATATGTTCTAAAACGCAACCCTTGGGGTGACCTGCGGTAATAAGTTTGCGACTTGACTTGACACTTCATGTCTAACCTAAAATATGCTCCAACTTAAAAGCTTTTAATGGATCTACTACTACTATTACCTATTTGAAGATCATACTTTATGTATTCCTTCAGCTTTTTGTATGGATACAGCTGAAGTAAAACCTAAGTCCGTATTCTGCAAAAGGAGGAAGGAACATGCTTATCCTTGACATGGACTTTAAAAATTTTAAATTTACAAAAATTTATCAAAAAGTAATAGATAGTCACCATTAATCAAATGCAATTATGACCTCAACAAAATTATGTTTTGTTTACAAACTAAACTATTAGATTTATTTTTAACAAAAGTTAGTTATATAAAAATTTTTAGGGTCTTTCGTTTCACATACCCAGATATACTTCTGGTTAGCTCTCCTCATTGAGAAAACGAATTTTGCCACGACGATAAAAAACTCTGTTAAGTAAAGATTCCTCTCTTTGGATACCCCATAATCTGTTAATTAAAGTTGTTAATCAACAAAAATGTAACACGAAAAATGTCTATAGTATTTCTGTTAGAAACTCATATAAATAAACCCAAAAACTACAATTATTAACTTCTTGGGCGCAGTCTCAGTTTTAACAAGACCTTCAATATATGCAAAGCTAATTTGAAAAATTCCAAAAACTTTTCTAAAGTTCAGAGAAATAAATGTACTTGCAAATTTTTCAGCAAAATTCCTGTGAATTCCTTACAGTCCACAGTCAAACATTTATTTCTTAGTTTTTGCTTGTTAATTATCTGCCATCGTCTGGACTTCATTTGGACGATATTTGTTGGCTCGTTAATTGGTTTCCATTGCAATGCCGCGACACCAACTGTTGTGCCAAACGAGACTACAGACTCTTTCTTGCCTCGAATGCCTGTGGCAGTCAAGGCAACAACAAAAATGGCTATGAAAGTTCTCCTAGAGTGTGGTTGTGTGTGTGCGAGCAACATCTTTTCCGGCAGCTTTAAAATGTTTTTTTTTGCTGTTGTTAGCAGCTTTTTGTGTTTACTTGCAAAATGTGTGTTAACTCAATTATACACTCATTAAAAGCGTATTTACATTGTGTGTGTGTGCGAGTGTCACTTGCTTGACAACCACAAAGAAAAACTACGAATTTCGCTTGGCACAAAAGTTACGTATACGCACTGTGTGCACGTGTGAGTGTGTGTGTGTGCGTGGCAATTTAATTAAATGTGATTTTTCAATTACGTACAAACAAAGTTAATAAATTTGACAAGAGCTTTTGAAGTATGCTCCACAAAAAAACATGTTTGATATCAAAGAAAGGAAAATTTGTTGAATGTCAGAGGCGCAGGGATGTGAAGTTTTTATTTTGAAAAGGAGATTGTAGGATATTTAACTGAATGTAACTTTTATATGTTTTTACTTATTTCAAGTTGAAGTTTATTCTTGTATGGTAACATTATTTTTTAAGCATTACAAATAAATTTACTACCCTTGACTATGGTCACTGCTTCAAAACTGGAGCATGGGGATATCTCTATTTTTAGCTGTTCGAAGAGAATATTGTACCTACAGTTTATAGCCGAATCCTCATAGCGTTGTCTTTAATTTAAAGTAATTTTTTCTAGAAAGAAGAGTTAATTTATTTACTAAATACGCAAGTGCACGACACCTGTCTTGCATCTGCAACAGTGCTGAAGAGCGAAATCAAAGATCTCCGATTTAGTGGCGAGTGTGCTAGCGCCGAGGTCCACATATTAATTAATTAGATATTTTTTTTAAAATTTTGGACTTAATTATTGCATGATCCGATCTTAGTCAAATAAGCGCTGTTTTCAATTTCCTTCGATAACCTCTTGTAGGTTAGGTATTTCATGATATTTTACTTTAGTTGGTCATCGCAACCTGTTAAAGCCAATCTCAGTAGCACTCACTAGCCGCCCCTGCTTTAGAGTGTCTTTTTCAGTTGGTTATTCCAAGCAAGCAGATGTCTTCCTGCACTTGGTCTCTCCATCTCAGCTTTGGTCGTCTCCTTTGACTTCCTACGTCGGCTCGCGCATCGAAAATCTTCCGTCTTCGTCCATACTAACGATATGTTCGTGCCAACACAGACGTTGTATAGCTCATACCGCTCATGGTGCATTCGGATGCGAAAGTTGTGCCCAATACGAAGAGGTCGAAGATTTTTTCTCCCGAATACTGCAAGCGCTGCAAAATCCATCCGCGATATAACACCTGCTTCTGCGTCATAAAAAAGCACGGGCATGATGAGCGTCTTGTAGAGCGTTCATGTTGTCGATCGAGAGAGCTCTCTGCTACACATTTACTTACCAAGACATTTACAAGGGCGATTCTTCACCTAATCTACAGGCTGATATTATTGTCTGTTTTCATGGTGGTGCCAAGGTACGTGAATTCCTTGACAACTTTGAAAGTATAGCCGTGCGCTGCAACATGGTAGCCTAGGCGCCATGCATCCATATTTGTAGACAGCATATACTTTGTCTTGCCCTCGTTAGTCCCCAGATCGTCTTTGGCTGACTTCTTTTCATCTCGCTTACAACGCGACACTTATATGAATAACATCCGCGTAGGCACGGGAGCTGGGCACTTTTGTAGAAAGTAGTGCGAGTACGATATATACCAGCCTCCCGCAGTGTCCCTTCCACTGCTGCAGAGAAGAGGTTGCACGATAGATGGTCGAATCTTCTAAAACCTTTAATGGTAATAAAGCAGGAGTAAGGAGATTATAGAAACTCTGCTGCTATGGATCAAAATTCTATAATAGCTAATGTCGTCCCTCGACAAGTCCACAACACACCCTCTTACAACGCCACTGCACGAGCCCAACACATTTATCTACACCAAAAGTCAAATGAGTTAACTCTTTTTCAAGATAAATGCTCAAGTGCGTTAAACAAAGCTGCAAATGCAACGCTTTACGTTACAGGACTACAAAGGCAAAGGATAAAAATTACTTTGGCACGTGCCATTTTCTATGGTTGAAACATTCATAATTGTATCTACGTCTCCGTGTGAGTGTGTGTGTGTGTGTGTATCTATGTGTGTATGTTATTACACACTCATACATATATGCATACCTACGGATGATGTTACGGCCATTGTTGTTGCTGTTGTTGTTGTTTGTTGTTGTCATAGGCAGCAATTATGGTTCGTTAGTGTTAGTGTTCGTATTTGAAGTGTGTGCGAGACAAAGCCAACCCGGCCAACAACAACAGCAACAACAACGGCAACAACAAGTGCCATAAAAATTAAGTTAATAAAAGGCAACAGCAATAGCAAGGAGCCCTTTGTTCTTCACTTGCCCTCGTCGTCAGCGCTGCGGTTGTTGTCGTTGTTATTGTTGTTGATTTTGTGTACACAAGCAGTTTGTTTATTTTTTTATTCCACTCTTTTAATGATACCCTTGCTGTGTGCATATTAGCTATATGCATTGATTTGGTAAGGATTGACAAGCTAGGAAATAAACATGAACAGCGTCCCTTAAAGTAGAAGAATTGGTTCTTGCGGCGTTCTCTATTGTTCTGGCATCGTTAACTTTAAGTTGAGCTATGGTCCTTGGCCCAGCAGCAAATACCTTGGATTTCAAATATCCCCACAAACACAAGGACTGGTGGCTTAAGATCGGGTGATCTTAATGGCCAGTAAAATCACCATTTTGACTCATCCGCGGAATAATGATCGTTAAAAATCCATTGTTTGAAGTGTAGTATGGCATGTTGCGTCTTGCATCTTGTTGTAACCGAAAGCCATTCAAAATTTTGCACGAACAAAAGGCATCACAAAATAATGTTTGCTTCATCTTTGTCAGCTAAAAAATAAGCACGGAACATTGCACCATCCAGGCACTTTTTGATCGTATAGGGAATGTTCTTCAATTAAGTGAGAATTTTTCTTGGCATAGAACCGACAATTTTGATTACTTACACTTCCATTTAACGTGAAATGTGCTTCATCTGACATAAAGATTTTTTTCGAAAAGTCGACTTCGTTCTCAGCCATTTCACTTGGCATAATTGACACGACACGGGTAGCCAACGAAAAAATTCTACCTTTACTATGAGTACGAGTATCTTTAGCATCGTGTGTGTCTTGTTTATTTACTGATCCCATCGATGGTTGTTCCATCTTTGACAGGATAGTTGATTGCTCGATTCCAGTGCTGTTGGTTTCTGAGCGCTTTCGTCGGCTATTATATTCTTTGTTGAAAGTTCTTTCTTCCCTTAGATTAATTTCTGTGTAACGAAAAATAGAGAAAAGCTCTTGCAACTTCTGTAAGTGGTTCTGGTTCTTGCACTTGTGGACTTTTTTCTTAAGTCCTTCACTCATTGGCGACTTATCGAACGACGTTTACCTTAAAAAGCTTTAGGTACTCGGGAGTTGCTGTGATTCTTTTTAGAACTGCAGACAGAGTCCTGTTCACAGAGTCCTGTTCATTTGCTGATCCTATTCATATTTGCTTTCCCAAAGCTGGTGGTGTTTCCATTTTTGGAGGCTTCCACATTGTACTCGACTTCAGGCGAGCTGGTTCTTGAGCGCTTTACTTCGCTATTTTTGTACTTTATAGGAAGTTCTTCTTTTGGTTCATCGTTTAGCGAAATTTTTGTCTACCAAAGTGTATGCCGTAAGGTGCTTGCAACTCTTGTAAGCGTATTTCGGCTTCACTGCTGCTTAACTCTCTGCCACATCCTTCATTTTTATTTTATGTTTTTTTGCTTGCGCCTTCTCACTGTCAACGTTGTTAGTCATTGTTGTTGTTGCCGTTGTTGTTGTTGGGGTTAATGCTGAGCTTGTCCTTGGCACAGCTATTGTGACTGGCATCTTGAAGCGCCAGTTTTTTACTTTATTCTCTATTTTTTTTTTGTAGTATTATTTTGTAGTGGTAATTGTTTTTAGGATTTGCCCATCTAGCCGAGTACTCCATAAACTTGGTGCCATTGTTCGCGGTTCGCGTTGTTGTTGTAGTTGTAGTTCGCGCTGTTGTTGCGGCTTTGCGGCTGCTGCGGTTATTTCTCATGATTTTGCGGCAGTGACCTCGTTGCAGTTGCAGAAGGAAAAACAAAATTGTGTTGCCTACTTTTGTGCGCTTCATTAAATCAACTAACTCACAACTTCTCTCTATCTCTCTTTCTCTGCATCTCTATTCGCAGGCACATACTTTTTGCTCTACGATTTTATCGATTACTTTGATAAGGACGATGCCACCGCATTGCCACGCGACAAATACTTGGAAATTATGAACAATATTTTTGGAAAAGCAACACAAGCAGAACGAGAGGCCATCATTTTCCAGGTAAGACAATAAAAAGGAAAACAGAAAGTTGCTGCATAAGACAGCTGCATTAATTGATATGTGTGAAGGGTACAGTGAATACTCTCGCATAGGGATTGGGTTTTGCATAAGCGTTGAGACTTGTAAATGCGAAAAATGGTTGTATAAATCAAAGTATAGTGTATTACATTTTGAACTTTAATAAAGTAAATTGAAATTAAACACACTAAGAATGCGAATTTCGATTGAAATTTTCTACCAAATTAAAGTTAAAGTAAAAATAAATAAATACAACATCATCAGTGAGGAAGCCCTGAGTAGTTTTTTGAACCTAGGGCTTCCTGGCAGACCTTAAATCGAAAGAGTTAATTTTCGATGACTTTGCGGCACACTTGGGGCGGTATCTCGGACATAACTTTACGAATGTTGTCTTTAAAGTGTTCAAAATTTTGTAGACATAGATCAGCGTGATCCTTAGTGGAACCGGAGTTTGTCGGCCGTGAGTCATGGTCATGGATACGTTAGTAGTACAATATACGCGTGTGTAAAGCATAGGACCTATCTCTAAAGTGTGATAGTCCACGCATTACAAATGTTTCAGGATTGCAGAAACTATTACGAAAATTCAAGCCAAAACAATTTTTTAAAATCTTTTCAAAAGCAATACAATATGGCATGTTAATTCTTTCAAGTATTTTGTAACTTTTGTCCATATATTTAACAATCGCGAATCAAGTTGAATTTCGGTGTTCTACATTTCGAGTCTCTACTGTAGACAAGCGTGAATGCAATTTAGTGCGTCAGAACTGACGCATCTGCAGTTTTTGGTTGCGTTTTGTTGTCAAAAACAGAAGTTGCTCCCAACTTGCTGTCAATCTGTTTAAATGCGTTTGTGTGTATCTGTGTGTGCTTTGGGTGTTTGTATCTGTGTGTGTGTGTGTGGAGGTGGTGCCGTGTGAGTGTGTGTGTTTGTCACCGCAATACTGCTGCAGTCATCGTCAGTGCTAAACGAGTTAAAGTCTGCATAAAACTCTTAAACCGACAAACCAGGAAGAGCAAAAAAAAAGAGTGAAACTTGATTAAATTGCATTTAGCGGCTTTTTTAAATGCGGTTAAAAGCGTTTGCCGCTAATTTAATTTGCCTTTAACTAAAAGCAGTTTAAGAGCAACCGCTGAATAATTATATTAATGTCATTATTTGATTTGACATTGGCATTTATGCCGCGCCACAATTGCTATTGATATATTTGGTGTTTGGTCGGTCGATTGCTCTGTAAGGGGAATTTAAGGAAACCAAAAATGACAAACTAATTATGTGCAAAATGATTCTGAATAATGTTTGTAGAAAGCTTTGGCCTCTAGAAGAGTAGGCATATGAATAAAAAATATGGACAACAGTGCGTATACTTTATTTAAATTATTTTTCACGATAAGTAAACCTTTTTCGTATATTTTTTGTTCTCAATGAATTTTTGGAAAAAAGACGATAGATGGGGAAAATCGATAAGAAACTGCAAATTTAGCGAAAAAAGTAAAGAAGCAACGATTAACTCTTTAACTTTTTACAGAAGTTACAGATCGACTTTTGTTGCACCGCGTCGTAAAGCGTCGTTCCCAGACAATTTATACCATGGAACATTTGACTCCAAAAGCACGCTCTGAAAATGTTCAGCTTTATAATCAAAATAACTTTACTATTCTGAGAACTAAGCGTGATTTTCGTGTAACGTAAAGCCCAATGATATCTCTATAAGACATTTCTATGCATATTTTATAAATTCGGATAACTTTAGTAATGCCAGTGATGTATTTAGATAAGGAAGAAGTCAATCCCACCCAAATATTAAAGACCCTACGAGTTAGTGTGGTTGCGTAGGAGACTCGCTCAACGAGTTGTCATCATTCTCAGCAGTTAAGCATCGCTCGCATCACTCTTCGATGCATACTTCGTATCGATTTAAAGATGTTTCCGTACAAAATCCAAACGGCACACAAACTTAACCCAGCTGACCATCCGCCTTAAGTCGATGATGCAAAATGAACCATTGAAATGGCTGAGAATGAACTCGGCTTTTGGAAAGGAAATCATGATATAAGCTAAAGCACATTTGACATTAAATGGAGGTGTCATCAATATTGTCGGTTCTATGGCACTAAAAATCTTCAATTAATTGAAGGACAGAGTCTATTTGCGTTTTGTGCGGATATGGTCATCGGTCTCTATTTTTTTTGAAGACCATGATGGAGATTCAGCAATGAAAACAGATTTTGTAATGCTTAATTCAAACAAGATTCAAGACGCTATATGTCATACTGCACGTCAAACAATGGACCATTATTCCCCAGGCGAATCATATAAAAAAATATAGATTTTGACTGGCCAACGAGTTAAGCTGGTCTAACGCCAGCATGCTGTGTTTTTTGGGGATAATTGAAACGAAAGGTATTGACTGATTATTCAAAGACCATAGCTTAGCTTAAAGATAACATACGATGCTAAATTGCAACCATATCGACCGATATCTGATCCAAAACAATGGAAAACGCCGAAAAATGCGCACATTTGGTGCTAAAGTCCAAAAGTGGTCATTTGAAAATGTTGCTTAAACACAGCTACTCAAAATGAAATCGAAAGAATTATCATCATTGTCACTTTAAATGGCCCGCCTTGTAAATAGGCAACAGCTTTGTTTATTAGCAGCAGTGGGGCCACCCTATACCATATATCTGGAAAAATTTTTCATTATTTTGAAAGCAAAAGCATATTTTCAACAAATATAAGTATTTCAACTTGCGCAAAAACTACCCAACCATTTGTGCAAATAGTGTATACGCAGTGCGGCTAATTGACCACTATTAAAGTTAATTATATTGCTTATTTGTTTAATATTTTTCTCTTTTTTTTCACCATGCAGTACACCAGCTGGGAAGGCAATCCGGGCTATCAGAATCAGCAGCAAATTGGACGCGCTGTGGGCGATCATTTCTTTACCTGCCCCACCAATGAGTACGCACAGGCGTTGGCCGAGCGAGGCGCCTCCGTGCACTACTACTACTTTACACACGTGAGTATATAATTACATAAATACATACATATATGTATACATAGTACATGCTTATGTACATACATATATCACAGGGGGGGGGGGGGAATTGGCATTAAATAATTCAGTGCCTTTGACACCGCAAGATGTAACCAAGCGCATTCAGGCGCTCAATTCAACTGCGGCGTTTACTAAATGGAGCGTTTCCCCAATACGAACTCGGTGTGCGGGGTGGAAGTTGCGGGGCGCGCGCTGTGCAGTGTTGAAAAAAAGCTGCAATTTGTTTGTCATTAAAATTGCACACAAGGCTAATGCCGTGCGTGCCAGCTGTGAGTGCCGTCCAGCACACTCTCGTCCAGCAACTAGCATTTATCTGAGCGCCTTAAATATTTATGCTTTTGGGGGGGACATTTGGTTGGGGAGAGACTGGCTTTGGGCTTTAACTTTGCATAAAGGCCAACGGTAAATAGCACAAGCTTGCGGCTTATCTGTGGAAAAAGAGAGAAGACAAAATAAAAAATTAGTGTGACCAAATGCGCGCTGAAACAAAAACAAGTTTAGTGTGACCAAAGACGCGCGTTTCGCCGTGTGTCAGCTGAGCGCATTGGCGCTTGGCATTGACTCACATGTCACTAGCACGTGCCCATTATTTCAGCACCTTTTCCTGGCCGCTTTGCTCTATTAACTTGAAAAAGTCATAAGTTGGCCTTCAATTGGTTTGGCGAAAATGCAAAAAAAGTAACTTTTTCTTTTTTTCAACGTCATTTAAAAGGAAACGTGTGGCCTGTTGTTTGCTATGTTGCCCGCCCACTTCATATTGCATATTTAATTACAATTGCTTTGAGTTTGAATTTTTAGCAAAATGTATTGTGTTTGGCAGGACTGCAAAGTTTTGTGCGCCAAGCAATTTGAGCCTGTCGTTCAAAGGAAGTAGTAATCAAAAAAAGGTGTCTGGCAACTATTGTTCGATTTAAATAATTTGTTTGAAACTGGATTTTTAGAATTTTCTCTTTTATATTTTAATAACAGAAGAACAAATGAAAATTACAAAAGAATTTTCATTTGAGACAATCACTTTAGAATTTTATATTTTATGGTAGAATATATGGCTGATAGTCGGAGCATTGAGCGGTAGACAACAGGAAAACATTTTATCAAGAAAGGGGAAAAATAGTGAAAACATTTCATGGGAAGCAGAGGTCTAAGGGAGCTTGGGCAGAGAAATTGTGTGGTTGTTGTGTTTTATCAGGAAATCTGGCCGTATTTTACGAATATCAGTTTTTTGATTAGATATTAATTTAGAAAATAGTTTAGCTTTAGAACTCTAAGCTCTACTCCCATAGTCAGCTGCTCATAGACTCTGTATGCGGGGATGAAATTCGCCTATCTTAATTTACAAATATTTCAGCTTATATGGATATATTTTTCAACTTGGCATAACTATGCAATGCGATTAAAGTTCCGAAATCTCACTAAGTTTAATTCATTGCCGTACGTTAAGTTCGAACACGCACGACAATCTATTAAATTGGTTGCAAAATTCTAATGCATCCACCTTATAGTTCGAACCAACTGATTACCATTTATTTCTGTCGATGGCGAACAATTTTGCTGGTGAAAAATTAGCTTCAAGAGAGGCATATGAAAATTGACTGTCTATAGGAACAAAATGGCAACAAGTTGTCAAAAACAATGCATATTTGACCTACATGGGATCTTTCTAACTGTGATAGTTAAGTCCCTCAATTTCATGCAAAAATCAAGCATTTCTTTTTACTACATTCAATTTTACTTTAGCACTCGTAAAGCAACAAACACCGAAGTTTTAACCGACTTGCGCAGTTTAATATTCTCAATCGATTTAAATCAAACTGAGCACAGTATTTGGAAATACTTAAACTCTTCAAAATAGCAATTTTTATCAGAATGTATTCTAAAACAAATGAATATTACAAATTTTTGGAAAAGCTGGAACTTTCAACGAATTCGACGCCTTGATTAAGAATACTATAATACTTTTATAAACTGAACAAGGATAAGTTGAAAAACAAACGATAATAATTGAATTTAAAGCAAAACTAGATTTTACGGATTTTTTTATGGAAGCAATATTATTTGCAAATTTTGTAAGAAAATGCTTTTATGCCGACTCGTCCTATGAGTTATGAGAAACAGCCAACATATATTGATCTTATTTCGATAACAGCATAAAAATTATTTAAAACAATCAAATCGTTCTCTAAAAGATTTTGGATTCTTTCGAGCTGTTGCAAAACACTTCTATATGAGTAGCTCATCGTATCATCACTGATAGCAAATTACTAAAATAAACTCGCAGGCCATTTTTCCAAGAAATTGATTGCCATAGATTTGGCCATTTCTAAAATCTAGGCGTTTATATCAAATAGTATTTATCAGCATTAATTAGTGGTTATTTCTCTCTTAAGACTGTCAACGATGAATGAACCGATTCGGTGGTTATGGTACGACTTGGGCAAAATGAATGTTATATTTTTTTTGTTCATAAAGACTGACAGACTGCGGACCAGGTCATATCAATTTCTCTAGTTACTCTGATCAGACTTTAGGTCACCTTTTTGGTCTTCTATTCTTTGAAACACCGCTTATAGCTTACTAAGTTCTCTTAAGATTCACCCACCTACGGATAGTGTTCTTCTGCTGCTATTAGGGACTGCAGTCGGTAGAGAACTGAAAAATATTGACTCCTAACTTAAGCGCTTAAAGTTCTAAAATATGAATACCGCATCTATGATTACTTTGAATATGGCAAGTAAGCAAAGTTGGAATACTCATTGCAGCGCGCTCAGTCTCATGTATGTATACCCGACACACACACACTGACACGCTGATACACACACACACTGATACAAATACAGTCACACATTCACACGCACACACACACCTTAACAGCTGGGGCTGCTCGACCATCACACAAATCAACTTGCGCCAAATAACCTTGGCCGCCATAATTATGGTAACCAAAAGTTTCACGCAATACACACCCAGCCGCATACACACACACACACACACACTCACACGCAGGTACATGACTACAGATACACACACACACACACACACATACACTAACTCATTTAACTACACGCACTGTATTAGTGTGCTCGCCTTTCATCAAGTTTCAGACAGTCATCGTTACTAGACTGAAACCTTAGGAGTTTGTTAGACGTTTTATGGCAAGCGGGGTTCGTCCGAAGCGCAGAAGAACAGTTGGCCTGGCCTAATGAAACTTCAATTTACGAGGTCACGGCATATTGCACGTGCCGCATAATATCTCTTTTACTTTTGTTATTTCACATATATATATATTATTTTTATTATTATTTGTTTAAACGACTAGCGACGCACCGGCTGCAGCTAATGATTAACAAATACATATGTTATGCATTAAGTATACGCAGCGTTGTCTCTGGTAGTGAGGTGGTAGTGTGGTACTGGTGCTACCTACCCCAATAGCTATTGATTTTCAACGCATTGCCAAGCTATAACAATATAAATGTTAATAATTACGTATTGCCCCCCGTTGATATAGACTGATGATAAGTGGTAATTTTTGCGGCATCAACAAATCAGTGTGGAAAAATCAATATTACTCATACGCAGCGTGTTACGGCGCACAATTTTATTTTGCCTTGATTACGGCGACTTTATTTACATGCAGCGTCAAATTAATGAAGATGGTGCTCGATATATATATATATATATAGATATATATAAGAGTCCGTAGTCTGTAGTCCGTGGAACTAGCTCTCCAACGTGTTGTTGTTTGTGTGGCTGATTTTAACGCTTGTTAATTCATTTTACGCTGATTTGTTGCTTTTTCCATTTGATGGAACACAAACATTGCCGAGCATCACATCAAGCGCTACTGTATACACAGTGCGTATGGCAAGTTTACGTACAAGTTTGTATGCGAAAAATGAAACCCCAACCAATCCGGCTGCAGACATTGGGACAGCATCAGGGACAGACTACACAGCCAGTCGTCCAGTTTGGCCGAAGGCCACGCAATGGAGGTGTTCAACCGTGCATGGGACTCTTTGTGTGTGTATGCGTGTGTGTATAAGTATGTTGCAGGATAAAAGAGAGAGAGAGAGAGAGAGAGAGCAAAAGATTAAAAGCAGAATGCGATAAGGAGTGGTGCACTGAAAGAAAAATTGGGTTAATTTAATGAAGCAAGGTTACAAGATTGTCAGACGGCTAATGAAAAATGTTGGGTACGTTGGTGGTTCGAATAAACTATGGAATTTGAAAATTGTAACAAGAGAAAAAGAAGTTTATAGCTGGCGTGGCCTAGGGTATTGGTGTATTTGTTAAAACTAAATAATACATTCTTAGCTTTGAATGAAAAGCTAACCAATTTTAATTGTTCAAACTTAATTATCGAGTCGAGATGGAGAGACGTTTTTAAAGACACTAAAGATTTCACAGTTTTTTTACAACCCAAAATCACAAAGCATTTATCATAGGATCCTTGTCAATAGCGATTGCTAAAATATTTTGCAAATCTGTTCAGTATATTGCACAGAATTTTTTTTATAAGCCTCTATTCAGCATTTTACACAGAAGCGCGTTATAAGCCTCTATTCCGGATATTGCAGAAAACTTCCTCATAAGTCTCTATTCCCGATATTGCAGAGAACTTCGTTATAAGTTTCTATTCAGAATTTTCAACGAAAGTTCGTTATAAGCCTCTATCCTGGATATTGCACAGCAGCTCGTTGTAGATCTCAATTGAGTTCCAGACCATCAAGAAACATGAGGTTTTTAAGTTAATGATTATCTGGCCAGATTAGCTACAAATTACAAACCATGTGAATCAAAATACACCTCTGCAGAATCCGCCCAATCTAGCCAGAAATTTATACAAACACTTCATATAGCTTTGCAGATTTAACCCAATTTCCATTGAGTTCGTCAGTCATCAAGTCGTCTTGATTTTTGTAGACAAAAGTTTGTACTCATAAATATATTGCTTTTACACATTTTTTGGAGCTTACACGAAGTTATTCTTATGAAGCTAAGCGAATTGAAGTGATCTGATCTCATAATATAGTACTTTTTTTTAAGTTTTAGAAACTCCAGTTCTGGGCAAACATTTCAGGCAGTAGCAAAAATTTTGATTTGAAAAATTCAATTCTACAACAAAGATTTCTCTTTGTGCACGTACATGTGCTGGAGTTTACTCAGGAGCCGCAGTACATGCTCGTCGTGCTGCCGCTACCACTCCTGGGCATTGCATTGTTTTAAATTAAATCGTCTGTTAATAATCGGAGCAGCATCCAAGTGAAGCTGTGAGAGAATTTCACCTAGCAGCAAATGGAAATGAAAGCAAATGAAATTAGTTTTAATTACAGCTGACCAAATTGTATACACGCTGCAAGACTGTCAGCCAACTTGGCTCATAAACAAGCAGATGACTTTTGGCCAGGCGACGAACCGTGGCCAGCAAGCACCACCCAACGAACCAAACAACCAACCAGCCCGCCACTTGACATGGCTTGACTGGGGCTTGGACTTGGACTGTTTTCATTGCAAAGTGGCTGCCAGATTGTCTATTTGCTGCGATGCTCCCTGCCTGACAACGACAACAGCAACGACAACAACAACAACAGCAATATATAATAGCCAAGTGGCACAAAGACCAAACGATACCCCGAGACCCTTCACTCTCGCACCAAGCTGGCTCTGCTTGGCTCCACTGCAGCATGCAACGTGCTTGGCACTTAAATAAGTTTTCATGCTGCCCTGCACCCGCGTCTCGTTCGCGCACTCGCCACTCAACTGGACATATAATTTCATAATATTTTTCATGACTTGACGGCCCCCATCGTCGCATAGCGTCCTAGCGTTGCCAGCTGCTCCACTTCATGTAGCCCTCCCCCCCTCCCTGCTCATTGTGGCTGCCTACTGTTTGGTGTTTGTAATTTTGCGCTTAAATCAAAAAAGTTTATTTTCCTGCCCGACTACACGTACAATTTTTCATTATTTGCGCGAAAAGGCGTAAGAAAAAATAAGAGAAAAAAAAATGTAAAGAACAGGAAAAGTTTCGAGTCTCAATGAATACTGAATGCACTGAATTGAGGGTTTCTGGACTGAAAAACTGCTTAAGTTAAGGGAGTAGACGTTGTAGATATTTCTTGACTTAAGTTCTTTGCTTTGTCCAAAAGTTGATATCTACGGATCGGGTACAAGCAACTCATGATAGAGATGGTCGCTCAGCAAAATAGATTCCTATTGCTACTTTTGAAAGATTAAAAAATAGTGTGAAAATATTCAAACTTTTGCCCAACTTTAATAAAACTAAAAAACATATACCTAAAATTTCTATCTTTAAGCCAGGGGATCAGTCTCCTACTCACTATGTTTCTAAGTTAAGACCTTTGGCTCAGATACTAACAAATCATTATAGAGGTAGTCATTATAGTCTATAGCTTCGTATTGATGCCTTTAGATAAAATGAGAAAATATACATTCAACTTGACTATGGTCATGGCTCCAAAGGCGGAGCCCGGAGATATCTGATATAAAACTAAGAATCCTATATTAAAACTAGGGGATCAGCTTCCTACTCACTTTGCTCTGTTACTTTAAAAAATTATTTGAAAAATTATAAGCATTTTATAAAGTATAAAGATACTTTTTCCAAAATTTCATTCTGAGTGTTTCTGAAGTTAAAATTGTTGGAATCTTTATCTACGTTATCAGCTAATATATCCTTAAAACATTTAGGTTAGTAATATAATAAGCAATATATAAATAAAGCATAATGCGATTAGACAAAATAATCCGAATAATCTCTTCTTGTTCAACTTTTCCTAGACGCTCAAAAAAATTGTGTTATATTTCAGAATTTAAGCAAATTAATTATCATTTTTACAATTATCGCCACAAACCAATATAAAAATTAATTATAAATCGTAAACAAAAGCACTTGGGAAAACTTTGCACAACAATTTTTGAAACCAAAAGCTCTTGAAGCAAAAAAATCTGAAACTTTGTAAAATTTTGTAAATTGAACTAAATTTCGATATATTGTTATGTTTTAGTTTAGGCATCGAAAACATAAATTTCATTTATGAATTTTATAAGCTGAATGAAGCTGAAATTAAAAAATTGCCTTTATTTTTTTTATTAACAAGACTCGAACTATGATTCATCGCAGCGACAATATTTTTAAGTTTACATAATAAATACATAGATACAATTTGAATATCGATATATATTTCGATCGATTTTTTTTCAATTAGTTAGAATGACAGAGTCGCCGATGCACTTTGTAGCTCTTTACGCAAAATTGAAATCAACAAATTGCAATTTTCAATGTGAATATCGATCGAGACAAAGTCGTTGATGCACTTGGGCAGCTCCGTTTACAAAATTTTAATAAACAAAATTCAAATATTTCCAAAATCAATATATCGATTTCTTTTCGATTATTTGCAGTGGCAAAGTATTTGATGCACTTTCAATTCCAATATCGATATATCGATTATTTCTCCATAGATTGCGCAGATAAGCTCGTCGATGCATTTTGGCGGCTCATTTAATTTCAATTTCAATTTCATTTCAAAATCATTTCAATTTAAATAAACTTCAATATTCAATTCCAATATCGATATATCGATTTATTTTCGATTAATTGCATCGGTAAAGTCGCTCTATTTTGGTAGCTGCTTTCAAAAAATAAACTATCTTTCTGCTGAAAACGCCTCCAACTTGCTGCACCTACCTAATATACCCTTTTGCTGCAGCAATGCTAGGCAAAAAATGATTGGTAGCGCCACCGAAACACCCGAGCCACACTTTCGCAAGTCCTCCTCTGTCTGCCTCGCATGAAAGTTGGCAACAACTTTGCAGTCAGCAGCAGCATTACCCTTAGCCATGCTCGGGCTGCTATTCATTATGTGACTTGGAAGCAGCAGTAGTTGCCAGCCACTTCCCCAAGTTGCCAACCAACTGAGGCAGGGCACTTGGCTGCCAGTTCCTTGTTCCTGGGGTCAACTGCTATGTGGTTGTTGGCTGCTCGTTGCCTGACGTTACCTTTTGAGACGGTTAAGTGGACAGCTCTATAACTAGCCGTCGTGCAGTTGCTGCTGCTGCTGCTGCTGTTTGTTGGGCCAACAAACACATTTTCCGACTTGGCTTATTGTTGTTGTTAATGAAGAAATTAGTTGTGTTGTCTCTGTGTGTGTGTGTCTCACTGGGTGTGTGTGTGTGTGTGTGTGTGTGTGTGTGTGTGTGTGTGTTACCACATAAATAATAGCATTGCGTTAGTCGAGTGCAGATATGCGCATAAGTGAAATGACTGCCATTAGCAGAAGCACAAGTCAAGGAGGCAACAATCAACCAACCAGCCAGCCAGCCAGCACACGCTGCGTATGCGTAATTTCTGCTTTTGGTTGTTTTCTTTTTTTTGGCTGGCACATTTGGCCTTAAACTTATGCCTGCCTTTTAAACATGTTAACTAAAAACCCAACACTTTTTTGTTTTTGAAGACCTTTTAAGCCGAAACCCTTGCTGCAGTGTCAAGAGCTCGAGACCCAACCAGGCATTTATTTATTTATTTTGGCGCGGCGCGGCATGCTGCGACAATATTTACAATTTACCGAGCGCGCACGGCACAAAAAACAGCAACAACAAAATGGTTGAAAATCGAATAAATAAATAAAAAGGGTAAATGTATATAGAGCTCTGTGGAAACGCGCTCTGCAAGGATGAGCTTGTTTGTCAGCATAATTCGGGCCATAGCTTACTTGAGGCACACAGCAGCGCCACATATGGGTAGTTCTTCCATAGACTAAGCAAATCTTTGGGAAGAAACTAAGTTTCATAGAAGTTTACTTCGTATTTGTTGCAGACTATAAGCATTTATTGGAATACTTTTAAGTTTAGGTAAGCGCTGTGGTTTTAGAATTTAAAAGTAAGCATTTTTGGCCCAATTTTGATATTGATACTGAATGTACTTTTTTTGAATTATTTGGCAAACATTTTTATCTGAGACCAAGTCAAAGATTGCTTACATTAAGAGCAAACATATTCGAGGCAGCAAGTGTCGTCAATTCAGAAAATGCATTCGCATCTAGCAATGTCAGTGGAAGTTTTAAAATTGATTTTGATACAAAATTGCTGTTAATTTAAATATTGTTTAGAATTCGGTTTAGTTTCACATTCAAGCATAACTTTTGGCTTAAAAATACATAGCAACATTGGTGTAATTTGTAGCCAAATCTAAGGATTTGACTTCAACCCCACAAAAAACTTTCGTATTAGGTGTAAGGAGCTGAATATTTGAGTTCTACAAAAATTTAAGTAAATTTATTTTCAGATTATATTGCTTCTTGTAACTACATAGCTGTATGGATTTTCTTGTATTTTTGACTACATTTTCTAGTCAATTTTTTATAAAATTAATCAAAATTGCAGAACAACACTTATAAATAAATATAAAAATGTATATATTGTTATATTATTTATAAAATAAAAATAAATTGTTTTCCTGGGCTAGGCTGTCATCGCTCCAAAGACAAAGACAAGCTCCTCTAAGAGAATAGAGATTTAGAGTTCATATGCCACTTCTAGACAAGTGAACCAGTGCTGCTGGCTGGCAGTGAACCATTTCAGGCTTAGAGCCGAGTTCGCTACCAACACGCTACCAAGGCCCACAATTTTCGAATATCATTTATATAAAATAAGCCCCTTTAGCCTCAATCCACTCAGTGAGCTTTGTTTCGATGGCTTCAAATAACTACAATAGGTGATTAGGTGACCCCTAAAATTCTTTGACATTTGTTGAAAAATCCATGAATAGGATAAAGCAAGGTCTGGAGCATATAGTGAGTGGGGTAGGGCCTTCCATTTCAGTGTTTTCCAAAAATTTTTAAACTAAATGAAAATTGTGCATTGCGTTGTCATCAAGTAAAATTCGCTTTTCGCACGGCGCGTATATGCCGGCAAAAATACGCAAAACCATTATGGGAAAATTGGATCAGATACAATTCATGGAATTCTGCAGGACTTAAATTCATTTATCTTATTCGGACAGTTTCCTCATTTCTTCAGAACTTAAACCCATTAATTCTTTCCAAAACAGTTCCATCATATATAGGTTTTACTTTTTCAACATATAACATGGTACAGATTCACCAGTACAAAACTACTTGTTTGCTGACTAATTTAATAAGATTAGTGTAGTCACGGATTTTGAATCGGTAAAACCTCCTCTAGAACCTACAAGCTTTTTTTTTGACTTTGAATCAAATAAAATAATTTTAAATTATAAGAATTAATAATGTTTATTGAAACTAATTTTGGTGACTTAAACTTTGTTGGCTTGAAAGACCATTGCGGTCGGAGGGTTTGCGTTGACTCGCCTTCAAACAGCGAGTATGCCATGAGAACTGGAACAAACTTAAATTAAAGTGAGTACTAATAGCGGCAGCGTTTGGATTGAAAATGTTAAGAGACAAAAAGAGTATTGATTAAGCGACAAAAAGATGTAAAGCGATGAAGAGATCAAAGCGACTAAGAGATGCAAAGTGACTAAGAGACGCAAAGCGACTAAAAAATTAACATACACACGAGAGAATTAACTGTGATAACAACTTCTCTTGGCCTGACTTAAGCTGTATAGATCATTAATATTGACTCAAATTTGTCAGCAGATTGGCCTCATCACCAAAAAAATCTTTATTAGCGAACACTTATTTATAATATGTGGCAAGATATGCTTGAAAGCAGAAAATGCCTTTTGGGGATTGATGGAAGGTACAGAAGCTGTGGTCTTCACTAAATAAAACAAGAACAGTCATTCATGGCGCTCTTCCAACTATTGCAGCGTCTTGCAGTCCAAAATATAGTAACTTTGCCAAGCGAGTAAGTTCTTTTCAATAAACAGACGACGAACTACATCATCGATGAAAATCCAAGTCAAAAGAAGCAGCAAGAGTAGCTGTAGTTTTGTCATTGTGTCGAAGCGTGATGGGCAAGAATTGCTTTGGACTTGGGAGACGTTGCTACTGGTTGCACAGGAATTCATAGCTGTACACCTGCTATTACTTTACTCTATTTGGCCATGACAACCCGCTGTCAGGTTACTGCTTGCCTAACTAACACTCGCCAGACGCGCTTGCTCTACGCGCGCCTACTCCAGTTGGTCACTCCAAGTACAGATAATTGCACCTCCACTTGGTCTTTCCATCTAAGCTAAGATCGTTCCCTCTGTCTTTCTTAGTCGACTATCGCATCGAAAACCTTCTCCGCTGAAGCGTCTTCGTTCATAAGAGTGACATGGTCGAGCCAACGCAGACGTTGTGTCTTCATAACCTGGACGATATCTATGTCGTTGTAGAGCTCATATATCTCGTGGTTCGTTTGGATGCCATAGAATGCACTGAATTTTTCTCTCTTCATCTTTCTTCACCTGCCATTCCACTTCTATACATTTTTTTGGGTTGGCCAGAATGTTTTTTGTGTTCAGCGCCGATTTCAGCACTTTGGAAGTCAGTCACTGCAGGATGGGTCGGAAGACATTGAATTTATACTTTTTTTTTCGAAGTAAATTTATATAGAAAATCGAAACTTTTCAAACAAAATCGAACATTTTCAAAGCGTCAGAAAAAGCTTTGTTTTCAAAATCAGATTGATTTTTGATGTCAGTTATTAAACTTTTTCTATGAAAAAAATCATCACCTGCCATATAGGGTCACAACTTGCCGTCTTTTCAAAAACCAACTACGTTGTGCACCCAAAACCGATTTGCTTTCTACAGTTTCTGCAATACTGCCCCCCCAACCACCATATGCGAAATACTCTCAACTCATTTCGTTTTTTTATACTTTTCAGCGCACCAGCACATCGCTGTGGGGCGAATGGATGGGCGTTTTGCATGGCGATGAGATTGAGTATTTCTTTGGACAGCCGCTGAACACATCGTTGCAGTATCGACCTGTGGAGCGTGAGCTGGGCAAGCGGATGCTCAACTCTGTCATAGAGTTTGCCAAGACCGGGTAAGTGGCGGCCGCTAGCGACAGCTTTTGTCAACACGAAAGCTTTTAGTCGTGTTTGCAACCATAATTGCTGCCATAAATACACAGTTGCTATAATTAAAGCTTTTCACCATTTTATAGCAACCCCGCACAAGATGGCGAGGAATGGCCAAACTTTTCGAAAGAGGATCCCGTCTATTATATCTTCAGCACAGATGATAAAATTGAGAAATTGGCACGTGGTCCATTGGCGGCACGTTGCAGCTTCTGGAATGATTATTTGCCAAAAGTCAGAAGTTGGGCTGGTAAGTTGCAAACTTAGTGCTAAGGCGACGACGGCTTTGGGGCGTGGGAAAGGGAACTTCTGGAACTCTTAATATTTTTTTTTTCACTTTTTATTCGAATGTTCATAAGTTCGGCACACACAATTAACATAAATTTTGAGTTGACTATGAATTCTCGCGTCAAACAAAACCAAAAAAATCTAAAAAAAAAAATTAAATATCTAAGCGCTAATGGATGTCGGCTGTTTTGGTACGGCCAGGTGACCAGGCCCAGACCACACCTAAGCATTAGCGACAAGAAGCTCGGCCAAGTTGGATTGTCTTTTGTCTGGTAACCGTTTTTATTTTATTTTTTTTTTTCATCTATCGGGATAGAATACTTAGTATTCAGGCCGGTTCACAGTTTCTAATTATATTGATTTTATACGATTTTTATGACGCTTTGAAGATCTATTGATTTGCTTGTATTCTTGAAATGTATATATCTATTTTTTTATAATCGAACAATGCTATTAAGCCTTATTTATATTTATATACCTGCACTTTAAATTAAAATAAATAAATTTTAACAAAATTTATGGTATTTATTAAAAATATTTACAATAAATCATATACGAAATGTTTCTATTAAAGAACAATGCTTGAGAACTGCTCAGCACCTACCAGCTGTTTATTGTTCTTAAAATATTTACTAATGTTTATATTTAAAAAGTTACTTAATTGAAAATATAAACATACTTAAGCTTTACTTGGGGAATTGGTATACAGCCTATTTTTTTTTTTTTAATTTTAAAAGTAAAAGAAAGATTTCGTTTTAGTTTCCTGCTTAGCTTGTAAAGTATTGGTTTGTTTATTTAAATCTGGAACAAACTTTAGGGCCTTTTGGCGTATCGTTTTGAAATATAATACAGTGAAGCCTGCTTAGCGTGAACTTTTTGTGGCAGAGCTTATGGGGCGCCCGTTTTTGCGTGGAATTTTATGCAAACGAAGTTTTGCGTAATTGCTTTTTTGTGGGATTAATATTTCTGTGGGGCTCGATAGCTTAGTGGTGGCGCTCTAGTGCTTAAATCTAAAGGTCTGTGTTTCGGTTCTACCCAGCAGCACTGGCACAATTGTCTAGCACTCGCATGACTAGCAAATAGATGCTATTTGACTAGGAAAATCTCTTTAAATTAAAGACACTGTCGTTCCGATTCGGCTATATACCATTGGTTCCTATTCTATACGAACAGATATTATATTAATATAGTGAAGGGAAATACATTTTTTTATAATTTTTCAGCAACCTTCTTTATGTAAATTGAGCCTGTAAACAGGAAAAATCGTAAAAACTGAACCTCTTAAATGATTTCTTAGTGCTAATTTTTGATATCTTGTTTGATTTTACATATAAAAAACTTTTACGGATAAAAACTGAACCTCTAAAAATTCTTTCGATTTAGTTCAATTTTGGTTCATGCAAAAAAGTTGGGTTACGAAAATTTCTTATTTCTTTTTTTGTATTTTAAAAAACGATTAAATGCAATAATAGTCTGGTAGAAATTCTGCATACTTTCATCGTAGGGCTCTCAGATTTTGAATATCTCGTTTTTAGAGGCACATTAAGACGAAAACAAGTACAAGTAAATCGATTTCGCCTGCTGTTGGTTTGCCATCGGATTGATTACTTATTTTTACAATTTAGTTTTGACACTTGGAAACTTACTGTACCTCCAACAATGGATTTTATTTTTTTATATCGAAAACTGCATGAGCTTTTTCAAGAAATTTTAAATTTTCTTCCAGCCATCTCATCATTTTCAAAATATAGGATAGAAATGAAAAAAACTTTCAACAAAGAATTTCATTAAAATCATACATTCTTTGGGACCTTGAAACAAAGTAGAACAAAAAGTCAAATTTTCCAAAGTAGAATTATAGTATGTTTCAAAAAAAAAGAAAAAATACGGATGTGAAGGTGGCCGTCCGTAAGACCTTACTTATTAATAATAAAGTTTGGTTGAGGATCAGCATGAGTGGATCAAGCTCAACTTATCCATTAAGTTTTCGATTTTTTTTTCCAAATTTCTGCATTTGCTATCTCTATCTCTGGTTAGCGGAGGCACTTGATATCTAACATTTTGCATAACTACTCGGATCATCTGACGTCGCAGATTTTGTGTGCACATTTTTCTGCTAATTTTTTCAAAATTATGCGATTTTCGAATACCTGGCTCAAAAATGAATTTGGCTTTTATATATAAGACAAATAATCATTCAAGTCATCCTACATAAATTATTTGCAAAAAATGCAAAGAACATTATTCGAACCGTCTGACTTTTGACGGTCATTACAGTTCCGGTGTTATTTACTAAGAAAAATGGAACAAATTAGCCAACAATATTCAATATCCCAAATCAACATTAACTTCTTTACAACGCCGTGCGTTATTTCTTTGTCCCAGATGCGTAGGGTTTATCTAATCGGCTTTAAAAATTTCAGCTCCTAATTCAAATGAGCAATCATTTTTTATTTTTCAAACGAGTGTCGTACCATTTCCCGATTTCCCTTTAATGAGGCCAAGCTGTTAATGTCATAAGTAGAAAATCTACAATATTATAAATTTCAAAAATATCAAACTAAAATATAAAAAATTACAAAAAATATCAAAGTGATCGATCATACACGATATGTGTTATCGATAAAACGTAATGAGTACACAGCATAAGCGATATCACAAAAAGTTGAA
The DNA here is from genome assembly GCA_035046065.1 of Chymomyza procnemis. Lineage (NCBI taxonomy): Eukaryota > Metazoa > Arthropoda > Insecta > Diptera > Drosophilidae > Chymomyza > Chymomyza procnemis. The sequence continues at coordinate 7,686,122 of JAWNOJ010000026.1, forward strand.
TTCCCTACAATCAAAACAATATTAACGAATCTACAATGCTTCATCATCTGTATCGAACTCTCAGCGATTTTGAGCACAATCCCCCCCAGTTAGTTTCGATTTTTTTTTTATATTCGATCTTGCGTCGCGTCAATTTGCATGACAATTGGCGGCTTGAATGCAACACATTAACAACAAGACACGCTCCACTTGCTCCAAATGATTGATGGGCCCTGTGTATCGTATGCTGCTGCTGCTGCATGTCCAGCACAGTACCCACCTAGCCCAGAGCCTGTTACACCATCATACACGATTTCGGGCTAAATGGGCTGACTCAGAACTGCGACTTAATTTCGGTGAAAGATTTAAATATTCATGCTTTTAATTTATTGCATTTATGTGCGTTTGTCTGTATATACATTCAAATATCTTTCGCTCTCTTATTTTATTTATGGTTCTGTCAAGCATTTAAAACTGGCTCATCAATCAGTGAAATGAGTTTCGAGTGGACTAACATCGCCGTCCCAGTAACAAGCGCTAACCATCGGATAACCGGTGACCCCTACCAAGTGACCAAAACTAAAGAAAAAATGTAAAATAGTAAAACATCTACAGCATGGCAGGCACCGGTACTGGCAATGATAAATCTGCCGAATTGGGGGAATATCTTTGAAGATCTACACAGCTCATATGCATATGTATGGTGGGAGTTATGAGTCGCGTCGTACACCTGCAGCACATTATCGCAAATTTTGTAAAAGTTTTTTGGAATAATTTGTGGGCAACGCGGCAAGTGCGGCAAGAAGGGCTTTTATACTCTTAACCAAATTCGAACGATATCGTTTCGTTGGCAAAGCCGGCGCGCCACAATGTCTGGGACGAGCTTGAACTCGGTCCGTTTTTGATATTTAATACAACAAAAGAAATTTAGTATTTCACAAATTAATAAAAAATTAATTTATGCTAATTTGCATTGTTGTTGGCTTTTTTAAATGATTTCTTAGTGCTAATTTTTGGTATCTTGTTTGATTTTACATAAATGCGAGCGAGCCGGTATGCAAATGACTTTTGGCTATCCAATATCTTGGGCTTTCGAGAAGCAAAAGAAGCGTTGTGCTCATCATAATGCTGCAGGGAGTGATGGTATTGGGTTTGTAAGCGATATGTAAAGGTGCTCCATAGTTTTGTTTCAACACTGTGTTGTTGGCAAAGCGGGGTTTTTGTAATGAAGATTTTTGGTAGATGTCCCTGAGTTCAGATAATAACAGAACAATAGCAATATTGTTTGAAAAACTGGAACTGAACTACTTAACTCAATCGTTTTGGAAATTAGTATTCAATTTGAAAGATCAGCGTTTAAATTTAGCATTTGTATAAAAATATACTTTTATTTCTAAAAATATAATTTTAACAATAATCTCGGCTTCACAAAGATAAGTTATAGTCTCTCAAAGCAAAGACTTACAACGGATTGTCTGTGCAACTTTTCTATCTCCAAAACTAAGCTGAGGGGTATTATGCGCTAATATATATTCTGCATAAATAAAATTGAAATTCTATATAAATAAAAAACAATAATCATTTTATTAAAATACTAAAAGCATACAAATATTATTAAAATAAGCATTAAACTAATAATTTGTATTAAATAATTTATTAAAAACACTGGATTGGTTTATAAATATGGATGACATATTGAAATAAATGAAAAAAACTAAATAAATTGAATTGTCCAACTTACTAAAAAGTTTAATAAATATGAAAGAATATTATTTTATATTAAATAAATTTTTAAACAAATATGTAGGGGAAAAAAAATAGTTTTATTAAAAATTAATGAATTAATTAAAACATAGTAATACCTTAAAATAACACATAATTATTATATAAAAATTAAATTACATTAAAAATTAGAAGATTATAAATCAATGAATAATAAAAAAAATAAAAAAAATTAAAAAAAATTAAAACAAGTTCATATTTGTTTTTATATAAAAATAATTATTTTAGAAAAAGGAAATGTTCATATAAATAGGTTGAGAAATATGCATAAAATAATAAATTTATAACATGCATAAAATTAAAAGAACAAACTTATTTTAAATAAATAAAATAATTGCGCTTATAAATAAATATTTTTAAAGAAATTAACAATATAAATACACGAATTAAAATTTAAACAATTAAATTGCAGATATATGAAAGAAATTGAGTATTAGCTAAATACAATTATTAAATTATTAAATGAAAAGTTAAATAATAGCAACTTGGGAATATTAAGTTTTAAACTCTTAAAGCGCATATAAATTAAATAAAAAACATTATAAAAAATGTAATTACAACATATTTGCCTAATATAATATTAATCCAAATATTAGAAAAAATATCAATTAAATAAAGCATAATCAGCTATTTAATTTTAATATTTTAACACTATTTTAAGTATTATTTCAATTATACAATTTTAAATGAAATTTTAGTAAAATTTATATTCATTCCAATTATAGTGCTTTGGTGTTGGAAAGCTTATAATAAAATTTAACTGAAAGACGTAATTAAAAAAAAATATTTTTTGTAACAATTTATAAAATATGTTTTTTTAATTGGTATTTTTTTTTTAATTTTTACTAATTAATTATTTTATTTTTTTTTTTGGTAAAAAAACGATTAAATTAAATTAAAATAAAAAAAAATAAATTTTTGTCTGTTTTATTTAAAATAATATTTTACGCACATTATTTATTCAATAATAATATTTAAGTCTTTTGTTTTGTTATTTTTTATATAGTATATTTTATTTTATCAAATATAATACGCATTAAAGTAATGATTTTTTTTCAATTAATATTAAAAAATAAGAGTACTTTTTATTTTGTGTATTATACTTTGTATTGAATAAATAAAAAAATAAAATAAAATTACCTAAAATATAATGAAATAAAATAAATTAACTTGATCAAATTAAAATATTTAATTTTTAGTAATATTATTTTTAGTAATTTTAAGAGACCTTTCTTTGTCACTTAAAATTAAAAATATTCTCTACAAAAAATTGGGTGAAGCTAGTTCTTACAATTAATATAAAAATATGAGAGACTTATATGAGAGCATTATATTAAAAATTAAATTTATTCAGTAACTTCCTCTTGGGAATAAACTTATATTTTATTTTTCTTATAGCTTACACTTTTACGATATTCTAAAAAACTGCAATAAGAGTCTTCCAGTTTCGAATACCCCCTTTTGAAATTAACTTATATTTCCCTTAAAACGCCCAAAAACGTGCAGAGCAAGATAATGCTTGACATATCGTATACCTGCAGCTGTAGCTCATTAAATCTTCGGTACTTACCATATGTAGGCTTCATTATTATGCCGTCCCCCCCTAGACCACATACCAATAAGGTAAATTAAAAGTTAGTCACCTATTGATGGATCGCCTGTCGGAGCGTCACTACAACGAGGTAAAAGGTGACACTGCCACACTTAACACCAATTGGGAGCTCTTTCTAAATAACAACCGGTTTTTGGCCCAGTTAATTAATTTGCATTCGTATGCGAGAGTAGAGCGCTTTATAATCGTTAGACTGAGTATTTTATTAGATGATCAGGGCAGGCGCGCTGTGACAGTTGCCAACGCGCCTGTTTTTTTTCGGTGGGCCGGGGGGAGCTAATTACCATTTAAATTTCACCTCAAAACATGAGCGTTAATTTTTTTTGCTGATTTCTTTCTGAGTTTGCGATAAGCAATCTTAGAACGGGTACGGTGAGGCTTGTTGGCGTCCAGAGCCACAACAGACGCGCTGGCACCAACGGCACCAACAGCAGCTGCCAGATAAAATCAGTTGGATGCTGTTCAGCTCGATTCACTTAAAAATGGCCGCAGCGGGTGCAGACGTGTGTCCATAACTCATACGCACGCGTGCACGCGTTCGAGCCAAATCTTATCCATGGATTAGACTTTTTATGGCGAATTTTGTTTATCTCACATTTTGCCTTTTTCCGTTTCCCTTTTTACACATTTTGTTGCTTTTGTTTCTCTTTGATTTTTTTTATTGGATGTTTGGTACTGCAGTTGAGGGGTTGGCTTGATGTTGGCATGATGTTGCCTTTTGGCCAACACGTGTTTCAAATATGGCGTTTCGGGCTTTGTTCAGTTGATTTGCGGTCTATTTCATTTATTTATTATGAACTGCTCATATAATCATTGGATTGGTCAAGCATTTACATTCAAATTAGCGAGCATTATATGCACGCGACGGAGATAGCATGGGAATCGGATTATTCGGATAGATTGGAAAGCTTTATAAATGGCATACAAAAGGCACTCGCTTAAATATGAATACCTAATTAATGGCTGATTGATTTTTAAATGCTTGTTGCCAAGCGTTTTATACGGGTTTAATTAAGCATCTTAAAAGTTGGCTATATTTTTTATGATTTTTCTCTTCTTTTTTTTTGCAATATTGCCATTAAACACTTTTTTATTGGCACAACAAGCAAAATAAAGCTGACATTTATACCTAATTATACAAATATTGTTATACAATCATTTATTAAAGCAGAACTATTGAACGCTGACGAAGTTCTTATACTCTTCTGCGCAGGGTAGGTCAAGGTTTAGCGGCAAAAGATACAAACTTTATTTTAGATTAAAAAAAATTCAGTTCAGCATAAAAAATGTTGCTTAAGAACATTTTTTAAAAAAATATATACATATTTATAACTTTTATGTTTTTATTTGGAATATTGGATTGGATCTTTCATAGAATTGCCTTGAGTGCTGTAGAAAACATATCAAAATTTTGCAGCACTTCTGCAATTTTGAAATATTTTTCAAAAGAGTCTGGCTCAAAATTTAAGTAAGACCTATGCTGCCTTAAGCATAGGTCCTTTACCGGTTCAAGGAGCTACTTTTCAAATATAATATTGCATAAAAGACCAACTTTGGCTTTGAACACAAAGTGTGCTCTTTTTTTTTGATATTCCATATTGTCAACGTGTCGTTCGAAGTTGAGCTATAGTCCTTGACTTATCAGCGTTGAATTTGAATTTAAAATATCCTACAAAAAAAAGTCTGTTGGCGTCAGATCGGTTGAACCAGTCAAAATCATAATTTTTCAATATAACTCATACGGGCAACAATGGTTGCAATAAATCCAATGTTTGACTTGCAATGTGGTTTGTTGCGCCATCTTGCTGGAACCAGAAACCATTCACGAACAATAGGGCGGCAAAAAATCTGTTATCATTGCTCAATCATACATCATCGTCTTGAAAAGAATAGTGACCGATGATCATATCCGCACAAACACCACACCAAGCAGTCACTTTTTGATCGTATTGAGGATGTTTTACAATTTATTGAGGGTTTTCAGTGGCATAGGACCGAAAATTTAGATAATTTATTTCTTGTTTGAAACGCATGTGTAGTTTTCACAATAAGTAAGTATGGCGATATGACATTAGGCGACCTGTAACTTCTCTTAAAAGTTATAGAGTTGCCGTTGCTTTTAGCTTAAATGACATGGAGCAACAGTAGTACTTGTGGATACACAATGAATTTCAAGGTGAAAACTTTAAGAAAAAAATAGTTAACCATAAAAAATCGGTACGGTTTCATCAGGTTGGGCATAGTCATATTTCTTCTAAGGGTTTTGTGGTATATGCATTTTTTATCTCCAGTAAAGAGCCGAGTTCAACTTACCTTTGGCGCAGATTTCTCCAAAAACGCTCCGAAATCCTCTTTACATATCGAATCATTGAATGCAGATTGACCATAAAATTTCACAAGCATTCGTTGAGCTCCAGCTAAACTTTGCTTCTCATAAAAATGGAAAATCGTTAAAGTTTTACAATGCCTTTTTTTTACTAAATTTGCACATTTTCGAAGCAGCAAAACACAATTTTGTTTTTCTTTCAGAGGCTGATTTATTATCGACAGTCATCACTAGCAATATCGACTACTACTTTCAGTTCGATCTTTTCAAATCGAATAGAATTAATCTGAGCTCCCAATAAGAATATAGTATATAAGACTAAGGGGCTCTACCACCTGTGCGCTTATTGTTGATAGATGTCAATACTTTTCTATGAAATACATAATCACTTAATGTCGGCCACAACTTTCAGTACGAGCCATCTTTTTAAATCGTAAAAAAATCTAATCTGAATACCCAACAAGAAAAAGCAAACAAACTATATAAGTAGGGCATTTGTTCTGTATATAAAACTATGGGGCTTTGCCACCTGCGCGCAACGTGCTTCAATGTGCTGCCTGTCTGCTTTGGGCATTATATATTTAAATGATGCGGATAATATTTGAAAGATGTTGAGATCTTTGTCATGCTATAATCGATACTGACCGACTTTATAGAGTTTTGCAAAAATTTTCAAAAGAGTTCACACTTTTTTATTTTTACAAAACTCGAAAGCAATATGACTTTTTAAGTTTTGAATGTTTTATTTTAATAAACAAATTGTATTTTAATGCTGACTGAATACAAATACTAGTTTCAGCAACACGTGCTGCTTCAATAGAAAACTAAATTCTGAGAATATAAAAAAAAACCATGAAATGGATTCCATTTTTTACAACGAAAACTGATATGCAAAGTTTGCTGCGGGGATTCACTTTAAGCAGTTTATTTTTTTTTCTTAACAAAAGCTGCGGTATCGATTTCGGCTCAGAGAACACAACCTGCAGTCGAAATGTGTCATAGTTCTAAGCGCGTTACAAACTGCTTGAAGCTACTAAGATGCTCGTGAGCTCGAGTGTGCTCTTAATTATTATCCAACATCTGCGCTTTATGGCTGATATCTGCATATCAATGCAATTATGCAATTTAATAACTTCTTGATTTCATTTGTAGATACGGTTAATTATCGAAAATCATGCACAGTAATATTTTTTTGATTTGAATGTTGAAAGTCTTTTTGTTTTATATATTTTTGCCATAATTATTTTTCGTTTATTGTGTTTTGTTTGTTTGAGTGTGCGCGCGTTTAAGCTTAAGTTAAAGTTAATGTTGCCAAACAAGTTTCAAATATAAATTAGCAGTTATATTCAATGAAGTATAAATAAATATTGACAAACCAAAAAAAAAAAATAAACTAAAAAAAAAAAATGAAACAAAAAAGTTAAAGCAAAGCAGACAATTTTTAGGAGTTTTAGTTAAAGGTAAGTTCGCGTCAATAAAAAAAAACAAAAAAATCAAAATAATTCTTTTTTAAGTTCTTTGAAATGCACCAAAAATCGCACCAATCAAAAACGCTTTATTTTTAATATTACTTTCGAATTCGAAGCTTTTTTAAATTGCCCGACTTGTTTTTGACAACTTTTTTTGTTGCCAAAGTAAGTTTATTTTATGTTTAAGTTTGTTTTTTTTTTTTTTTGTTTTAAGCTAGCAACTGTTTTCTGTAGGTAGGAAACTTTTTGCTTTTTTTAGCGGTTACAAGGGTTGCCAAAATATCAGAAAAAAACTAAAAAAACAAAGAACATCAAACAAACAGTTAGTGCAAATTAGTCAAAAGTTAAAAGTTTTAGCAGTAACGCCCACATACGCCCCATTACAATCAAGTCATTAAGTCTTCTAAATATTGGAACACAAATGAGAGCCGCAAAATTAATCGATAAATTCTCTACTTTATTTTACAGGCTCTGGCTGTGATGGCAACTCTGGCAGCGCTTCCGTACAACCCGCATTGACCAAGTCAAGAGCTTTGGGCCTCTTGCTGCTGCTCTACAGCTGCCTCGCATTGTTTTTCAAGGCAGTTTTCTAAAAGAAAGCAAATGTCTTAAGAGAAAAGAGCGCATAAATGCTCACAAATCACACACAAATAATAGTAACAATAGTGAAAAAACAAAAAAATGCTAAAAGAACATTATAAAGCGCATATGAATATATATATATATTGTAGTGTACTGTGCATTCGTTATTTTATTTAAATTTATGTTGTTTTATTCAAAAGATTTTTTAAGAAAATTTTTATGCAGTACCGAAAAAACACAGCCAATTGCTGAAACATTTGTAAATGTATTTATGAATTTATGAAAGACGCACTGGCCAACACGCTCATACACAAGCACACCTGGCGCCCTCTAGCGTACAAAAAAAAACACAGCGCTTGCTTTGTAGTTTGTTAAGTGTTGCAAAGTGCTGGAAAAAATACAAATAAAGAAAAGTATAGAAAATCAAACCATTTGCTGACTTTAGGCGGCTGCTAAGTAACACCAGAGTAGTGGACAAATATTGGATAGTCTAGCTGGGGTTTTTGAACCACAGCCTAGCGTGTTGTTGTTTTTTTTTTGTTGGATAGCATGCCGCAGAACTTGTTTAATTTGTAAGAAATTGGCCATAGACTATGTCTTAGAAACCTGGCACAATAAAATTTTTAACGACAAAAGTTACCAAGCGAAAACAAAAAAATGATATACCAAACAAGCAGTAACATTTTTTATAGACGAAGAACAAAGACGTAAGCCCCGTTTATAATATTTGTCAAGCCATTTCGTATGGCCCATGTTTATGTAAAGCACAAAAATAAAAAAGATTTGTAACGAAACATTTTGCTAGCCGATTTGACGCTAGCAGTTCGATCCATTTGATGGGTTCCAGTATGTGGTTTTGCTAAGTGTGTACTAACTTTGACTCAATTGGTTTCAAGCTTTTATTTCGGAGGTGCGCAAAGCAATTGATAACTTTCGATAATATTCGATAACTTTAACATACTATTTTCACGTCTGTCTGTCGCTTTTTTTGCACTTTTTTCGAAAAATGTGTATTGTGTATAGCTGCGATAAACAATTGATAAATTTCGATAAATATTCTCTGTTTTTTCTTACTTAAATCGATAAATAATGCAGTTACCTTTCAAGCTTACGCAAACTTTAACGTGTGTCTGTAGCTTTTATTTATTACTTTGTCCGACAGCACTAACTTTATCTTTAATAACTGATAACTATGCGATAATTTATCGCTTTTAAAATTATCCTTATGTTTTGTTTAGTTAAATAATTATAACAAAAAAATGCTTTTATATATATTATGACATAATATAATATAATAATATACAATCATACATAATATATTAAAAACGCCATTACAATTTTTTAGTTATTTATTCAATTTTTTAAGTTTCTCAATTTTTGTTATAAAATATCATAAGTGTTAAATGTTATAGATAATCGATTATTATGGATTTTGCAAATTTTATTTGAGATCTTGTCAAAATAAACGTTTATTGTCGCTTTTGTTTTTTGTAATCATAATAATTATAATTCCCAATATTATCGATTATTGTTAAAATTGCATTTGCTTTTAGAGATCATAACAAAATAATAATCGGCTATTCTTGAAAATGCATTTTTATTTGGCATCAAACTCAAAATAATAATCGTCTATTGAAGTTGAATTTCTTTTTTGAGTTTATAACAAAATAATCGATTAATAATTGGCTGGAAATGCATTTTTTATTTGGCATCAAATCAAAATTTAAATCGAATATTTAAATTGAATTTCTTATTTGAGATTAAGAAAATCTTTTTTTTTTTTTTGATAATATTTTTTGATTGAAACAATTTTTCTTATTTTTATTTGTTTATCTTATATTTATTTGTATAAAATCGATAATATTTAACTTGTGTTAAGATAAAAATAAACATTTTGATTTAATTTCGTTCAATGTTGATTAATTTTGAATATATTTTTTATAAAATGCGCAAGTCTTAAATGCAGTTCCTATCGACTAATTCATACTGTGTTTGTAATCATTTCCCATAATTAATGATTTCAATTAATTTAATAATATTTTTTATTCTTCGATAAAGTTGAAATATAAATTCTATATTTATTTATTGTGTTTGGAAAACTTTGTACTCTATGTTCATGTTCAAATTCAATGCTTACAGATTAAGTTGGAATGATTAAGATTTTCTTCTTTTTACATAATCGATATGCAATTGATTAAATTTAAAAAACTTTTCAATGTAAGACTCTTTTTTATTAAAATCAATAATATTTGACAATATAATATGATAATTTAATTTTTTACTGTTTATTCGCTTTTTCAATCATAAACAAACAAGCCTTGTATTTCATATTTTCTGTTTTTCTAATTATTTCCGATAATTATGGATTAAAATAATTTCATAAATTTGATTAATATTCGAGATAATTTTAAAATAAATTCAATATTTTGGAAAACTTTCTATTTTAGTTTATATTCAAATTCACTATTTGCAGTTTAAGTGTGGAAGTTTAAAGTTAAAAGAATAGTTAATTATTTTCGAAATCAATATATATGAATAAGAATTAGCAGACTATCTATTATATTTGGATTCTTTATATATGATTTACGGCTATCAGACCTGTTACGTATTTTCGATATATAATTTATCAAATCTAAAAAATTTTTCGATATATATTGGATACATATAGTTACATAGATGTATTAAAAGACTAATCGTATTCGATATATAGCAATTGAGATCAGCAGACTTTTTAAGTTTTGCTCATGTTCGATTTTTCATTGATAAGTTTTTCAGTTTATATGGAATATATAATATTATTTGACAACAAATATTTCACAACAACTTATCTTTAATTTTCATATTTTTCAATTTTGTATCTGCTTTTCCATTTATATACAGGTCCTTAGTTATTTTGTCTTGCTTTTTTACAACATTTCTCATATTCGATATCTTTTATAATAACTTAAACTCTTTGCCGTTTTCTTGGAACATACTTTCACAAATAAAAATTATAAACTTAAAAAAAAAATTTCACAAAGATTATCGATTAAAATCTAATATGTTATTATGCAGAGATTTTAACTCTATTTCTGGTTATATATCGATTAAAATCTCTATTTTTCATGTTCTTTGTTACCCACTAATACATTTAGCGATTTTAACTTTATTTCTAGTTATTTATCGATTGAAATCTAAAATTATATTTTGTTTTTGTTATTCATATCTCACAAATAGTTTTAGAGTTTTTATATCGACTTCTGCTTATTTATCAATTGAAATGTAAAATGTTTTATTATTTTTATAACTTATATCTCCCAAATCGGCTCAAAGATTTACGTTTTCTACTTCTGGTTATTTATCGATTGAAAACTAAAATGTGTCAATGTATCTACGACCAATTTTCAATTTAATATTATTTTTCTTTACCAAAACTATATCACTTCAAGGCATATTTCCACGCTACCAACTTCATTATCGAATTATTCGATTGCACTTGCAACTCCACTTTGCGTACTAGTTTTGAAAAATTTAAGTGATGAGTCAAAGTACTAACTTTCTTAGCTTTCTAGCTATGCGATAATTTTTTTTTACAATTAACAACTTTCTAAACAAGTTTCAACTTAAAAACAATGGCTTTAATTTTCCAGTTTTCTTACTTTTTACAAAAAAAAAAAACTAAAAATAAATATAAAAAAATAAAAACATTCTTATGAAAAAACCTAGCAAAAACATTTGGAATCAATTTGTATTGTATTATACTTATATTGGCATAGATTTTGGACACAAAATATAGAGCACAGCCCCAATAAAAATCGAAAGATTTAGTAAAAAAATAAAATAAAAATATTGTTGCAAAAATAAAAAAACAAAACTTCTGCAACTCAAGCAAAGTAAGAAATATAAAAAATATTTATATGACAAAACATATCAGTATATTATATACTTATATATAATTATATAAAGTAAACATATATACATAACTAAATATATATAAATAAATATATAAATATATATATATATTGAACAAAAAATTAATGTATTTGTACTAAACGTTTTACAAATTGGCTTAGTGAAAACAAATAACTAAATTAAAATTAATTAGTAATTTTATACACATAGCAAAATTGGAACAACACAAATAAAAGTTTATACACTTGGTATGTCTATATCTATAAATAAGTATGGTTAAATATTAAAAAATAAAAACAATTGTCAAACTTAGCGAAAAAAAATACAATGAAATGCATATAAATTAAAAAATAAATAAATGTAATTGTATTCGTATTAAAGGCATATCAATATGTATTAACTATTAAAAAAAAAGTGAACAACAATTTCGAAATTTATTAACATAAGCAACACTGATATAAATTAAGTTATTTTTATTATTAAAACTATAATAATTTCTGTAATACTTACACAAATTATTATAAAAAAAATTAAAAAAATTAAACAAGAACTAGCTGCTAATGAAAGTATTAGACTTATGAAGCGTAATAAAAATTTAACAAAAACCCCCCTCTGTTTTCAAACAAAAATTTTCAGCAACTAAAAATAAAAAATAAAAAACAAAATGTTTCTAAATAAATATTGAGTATTGTATTGTATTATGTAATGTGGTCAAGCCTATTTGAGCGATGTTCGCTTTCAACTGTAGCAACTAGAAATTATTTAAAAAAATAAAAACAATATAAAAAATAAAAGTAAAACCCTCTAGTTAAAAAGGCAGCCTGTGCCCAGCGTTTCCAGCCTGCCCTCAGCTGAATGTAAAACACAATATTTAATATATATAAAAAAAATAAATTTTATAAAAACCAAAATAAAAAAAATGCTGTTTACTTGTCACCATACACTGAAAAAAATAAAATTAGACAAAGCAAAAAAAACCAAACTTGTTAAAATAATCAAATTCATTTAAACAAAAAATTGTGCAAAAAAATATTTGCAATTCAGTTAAATAAATAAAAACAAAAATAAACAAAAATCAACAACAATCCTAAGTTACATATAAATTACTTAAAAATACACTCGAAGAAAAATCATATATAACGAAGAGATAAATAACTTAAACAAAAACAAAAAAAGATTTTTTAAGTATATGTGAACATTTATATTTTTATACCATGCAGAGAAAAACATAATGAATATAAAAATTGCATAAAAAATATATTTAAAAATAAATGACAACTAACTTACAAATTTTTTACTATGTATTGAGCAAAATGTGTGACAGCCTGGCACACACACACACACACACACGCACACTCACTCACCGACACACACAAAAACATTCTAAAAATAAAATATAAAATTAGCTTTAAATGAATGAAATACATCAAACACCCAAAAACTTTAAAAAATTAAAGGTTAACCCCTAACGTATGCACACATACTCTTTTTACTAGAGGTCAGCATGAAAAGCAGTAAAGCAAATGTATTCGATTACCATAACTTCGATAACTATAATTGAGATTACAACAATTATTTTCAAGTCTTTGATTATTCGACAAACACGGCCTGTGGTAGGAATTGGCTCTCTTGGCCACACAAAAATCGAATATGTTCGATTTATATTGTATTTGATTAATAAATTAGGGAAAAACAGTTGTAATCGAATACTGCGTTATGAAAAATTCAAATACCTACTTTCAAAACTTTGATCATTCGCTTAATCGTTAAATACGGCCAGTTCTAGGAATTCTAGATTTTGACTATTTGATGAATCGTTGAATGGTGGGAATTGGCTCTCTGAACCACACAAGAATCGAATATGTTTGAATCCGTTAAAAAACGGAAGACGTATTCGATTACTGTACTATAAAAGAGAAAAACACTTTCAACAGTTTGACTATTCTATAAGTCGTTAAACACGAAATGTGGTTGAAATTGGCACTCTTTACTACACAGAAATCGAATTTCTTTGAATGAATATTTTAAGGTTCCATCAAAAATACTATTTGACATATGTTATTCGATTATGGCGCTGATGCTATACGCATTTGTATAACATGCACATACTCGCTTGCAATCGCCTTCTAATTCGAATGTAATTGCTTTACCTAAAAAACAGCCATACAGAGTAATCGTTAGTGTTATCGAATATGTATTGTTTAGTGTGCTGTTAAACTATTAAAAACCTATGCTAAATTATGCTAATACTGCAAGCAGTCGATTACTTATACCCTGGACAAACCTCCAATGCCCAGGTCTTAGGCATTGTCAGTGCCTGCAGCATTTGCTTAGATGTACTCATTGTACTCGTTAAGAGTTATGTAGAAGAGTTTGGCAAAAAAGCATTCAAAATGGCAAACTAAGCGTATGCGTTCTTGACGTGTATATCGAATATGATTTGCTGAATAAAAATTCAAAAGCCTAATAAGTGAATTATAACAGTCAATTCTATATGAATATATCGAAACGCATTCCATTTTGATTCATTTTTATTATTGTATATTAAAACAAAAGTCTTGTTTTGAGATATTCGTAAATATTCGATTTATTTTGTTGTGACATTTTATATTAATATCTCGAAACGCCTTATACTTTTGATCAAAATTTATTTTATTGAATGAAAAGCCAAAGTTTTGCTTTGAGATATTCATAAATATGCGAATTTTTTAATTTATAACAGTCGTTTTTAAATGAATATTCGTTTAACAATGTAGAAAAATGTTTTTCTACTTTTATATTTGTTACAAGCAAACTAATAGTCCTGCTGCTGCTGCTAAATTTGCAGTTCCACGATTTTCAGCATCAGTCTCCCATTTCGATTAAATGTTAATATCGATTAATTATATGCCTATAACTAAAATAATCGACGATGCTTCACTTCTGCATTAATTTTGTTAAAAAAACATCACTTTATCAATAGTCTACTTTTAATTGAATTATTTTTTAACATTCGATTGCTAACTAATGACTTAATTGTTTAATCGTTTTTCGATATATTTCAATATTTTTAAAATTATATATATTACAATGCATAAATCCAGCTGTTATTTGTAAATTTGCAGTTCCATCATTTTCTTCATCAGTCTATCTCAGTCTTTCCTCTCGTAGTTATGTTTTTATCGATTTATATCATACGCCTACAACTACAATAATCGATTTTATACCATTGTTGCCACTTTTGCATTTACTTCTTTGAATAAAAAAGAATTTTTATATAGTGAACATTTAATAAATGTACTTTAAGTAATAAATTTTCTATAGATCATGTGTCTTCGAATCATGTATTTTCGTTTATTCTACGTATTTGATGCCTCTAATTTAACTTTCTATTCGATTAACTATTATATCTGTCTAAAATTATATTTCTTTGTTCCTAATCGCGTCAGTAGCGACATTTTTATAAAATTTAAGTATTACATTTTATACGTTAAGGTTTTGATTACGCATTAACTCATCATATTTTTTCGATAATTTTTCATATACGATTACTACAACTAAATTGTCTAAAATTAAACTTCTCAAACGGCTTACCATTAATATTATTATAAAATTAAAGTTTTAATTTGTAATATGCTTATTTACGTCGCAGTTTTAATTTTGAATTAAGTCGCCATATATTTTCGATTATTTCTCAATATAAGGCTTTCAATTCGATATACTCAAAATATTACTACTTTTGCCATTTTGCATGCATTCCTGCAAGCCTCTCTGCTGCTATCCTTTATATTCCAAAGCTGACATAAGGAAAAATGAATTTAGTGTGTATTATGCCTTTTGCCTTCGGAAAAATGAAAAGTATTATATTAAACTATATTAATGTATTGAAAAAATCCTTTTGTTAGAACAAATTTTTCCAAAAAAAAAATCCTTTTTACTTTGAGAAATATTTTTTGTCATTTTGCATGGTTTTCGGCTCAAGCCAAAGAATTGACAATATAATATTTCGCCTTAGAAGCAAAAAGTAAACGAAAGAGAGAAAAATTCAAACTGTTAAGCTTATAGATCTAAATTTTTATATATAAAAAAAAAGAAAGAAAGAAAAACGATTTAAAAAAAAAAATCACAAACAAATTGAAATTCATAATTTGTGCTAGCTATGCATATTATTTACTTCTGTTGCGGCTCTTCCAAGCAAATAAAATAAAAAATTATAGTTAAAAAAAATACACTTAAAAAAATAATAAGTAGCACAAGTTAAAACAGCTGTGTGCTTTAGCTAAATGTAGTAGTCTGCTAATTGTAAAAGAATTTATATATAAAATATGCTATGATATAGTGGAAATTAAAAATTTAAAGAAATGCTTAATTAAAAATATAAAATACACACAGACACACACACACTCACACACACAGATACAGTAACCAACTCAACTGGTACAGTCAGACAGGCTTGCATTAGTTAAGCATAAAGTAAAAGTTTAAAATATAAATTAAAAAACCAAATACTAACTAAACAAAGTTAATTTAGTTAAAGAAATAAAAATTATGCAATTTTGTGTTATGTAGTTAAATTTTATTTTTTTTTTTTTGTATTAAGTGAACATTACAAATTGTATCAGCTACGACATCTGATAATAAAACCAAGTTCTAGGTAAAAAAAAAATACACTAACAATAAAGTGGTAGTAGAAATACATATGTACAATATAAATAAATAAAAATAAATTAGACAAGTTGATTGCTATACATACACAAACACACATAACTACAAATACAAACACACAAAATGTTAAATATAAAAAAAAGAATAACAAACAAAAACAGGCACAGAATTGCATTTGAAACTAACAAAAATAAATTATAAAATTAAAAAAAAAAATACAACTAAAACTGTCACATATATATATAAATCGTAAGTATTTAAAACTAACTAAATACAAATATAAAACAAACCTTTAGACTTAACATAAAAACAAGTTTAGTAAAATTGAAGCAGCGTTTTTTATGTATAAAAATCAAATACATATCAGATATATGGCCTATTATTTATTTAGTTTTATTATGTACTGCGTATATAACAAAACAATTAATTAAAATCTAATAAACGCAGCAAATATAAGGCTCTGATTTATGACTTTTTAAGTGCATAAGTAAAATAAAAAAATATATATAAACTGTTTAGCCAATTTGTAAAATTTAAGCGACAAGCACAACGCAAAGCATAACAATAAAAAAGAAAATAAAATAAAAACTAAAAAAAAATAACAAAAAAATAAAAAACAAAGCGATGTTGTGTAAACAATATAACAAAAAATAAACAAAAAAAAGACAAGCAAAAGATAAACCAAAAACAAATTGTGGTTAATTATGTGTTCTTACTTGTTAGTGGTAATAAAATATTAAAAACAAAACAAAAAAATATTAAAAATAAATTGTGTAAAATCATAACCAACAAATTGTATTTACATGATATGGCAACACTGTTTCAAATTACACAAACAAACAAACCGTAAACTGTTATATTTAATAGCAATTAGCTTTTAGTCATGCAAAGCATTTTTTCTGTTTTTATTTACCAACACTTGCGATTGGCAACACTGACACACACACACAACACTTGCGTTTGGCAACACTGACACAGACCACACATGAATTAAATCAAATTAGCCGGAAATACCTAACTCTAGAGTTGCCATCTACATCAAAGAAATGCATAGAATTGCAGTAAATGAGATGCAAGCAATATTCTTAATTAGTTCACTCAGTTTGCAGCACTACTGCTTTGAATTTAGCGAAATGTTGTTCGACTTTTATTAAATATTTAAATTTATAAAATAAATCGACGTTTATAAATTGTAAAAGGCACAAAAACAACATATTCTTGCGAAAAAGCATCTATGAATCCATGCATGAACCTACACTTTATTGATATTCGCTAAATCTTATATTTTATCTTCTGCCTCCTATCCTTTTTGTAGCTTTATTAAAAAATATTATTATTTCAAAAGTAATTAAAATCATTATTTGTTTCAATCGACACAAATATAATTTCCCAAAGAAACGTACTTTTTCATATTCCCTATTTTAAGATTGTTTTTTGTTCATTTCAGGATCAAACTGGGTCTACATGTGCATACTTGAGAGTTAGCCTATTGAATCTATAGCTTCGATAGACAGACTAGCAAACAAGCATTCTCGAGAAAAAGCATATGCCGGTCCCGTTTTATTATTGTTACCTGCTAATTCTCAAATAAGCGCTTCTGCCAAAATCCAATTTCAAAATTTTCTCCAATATTTTGATATCAAAAGTAATTAATTATACCGATCGATACAACTATAACTTTCCCATATAATGAATATAATCCAATTATTTCAGTGATTGGTATATTTTGTCTATTCGCTATATTAAGCTTAATATGATTTGCTCCATCATCCCTCTTAGGACGATTTGGTACTATGGTCTATATGTTCATTCTTCAGAGTTAACAAAAATATTTTAAATTCAAAAGTAATTTAAAAAATATATTTATTTCTCGAAAAAATACAATTTTCCCAAAGAATGCTATAATGAATATCACCATTATTTAGCAACTAGTGTTTCCATGCGTTAAGAGATATATGGTATCTGCACTCCAAAATATTTTTACTTGAGAAGTTAACAAAAAATATCTTTTTGGATCTATAAAAAAACAATTCTCCCAAAGAGTTCTATTATCAATATAACCAAAATTAATTTAAGTTTTTGGCTTTGTTGCATATTTCCTACAATGGTTTCTTTTAATATTCATCTTAGTATCAAATCCGGTCAATATCTGCATTCTTGAAAGTTAGCCAGTCGCATTTACTGATATATTTCCTATTCGCTTAAGCATATTGCTTTATTTAAAGCATGAAGCGATTCATTTAATTATTTATCAACTTTTAACTCAATTTGCAATTAATAGTAGAGTACATTTCGTTAAAAATGTAACAAACTGTACTTCGAGTCAAACGAATAATCATTTGTTAAAAAGTCGTAACTCTAAAAAAATGCTCTTCAAAAAATTCTCTACAACGTTAAGCATATATTCGCTGCATCTCAAAAAGCGATTCTAAAAATTACTACAAAATCATAAAAAATACCACAAATCGCACAGTTTTTAAAAACCAACAAAAGATCTAAAAAACATTCCCCCAAAGAGTAAAGAGCAAAACTTAGCGAAATTTCAAAATAAAAGTTTCGCCTCAGCAAAGAAACAATGAAACTCACTAAAGTAACAAAACAAAACAAAAATATATATATATATATATATGCATATAGAATACATCTAAAGAAAATATATATTTAATATAATTATAACAAAACAAAAGAAATAAACTAAGGCAATACAAATGGTAAATAAATTTTAAAAACTCGTTTAAAAGTATGAAATACAAAAATACACACGGCTAATAGCAAGCTCTAGTTATTAACTGACATTTATTATTTATATAATTAAATATAAAAAAAACAAAAATATTTAATATGATTTCGGTTAAGCGCTTTAGTGTTCAGCAAAAAGACGAAAAAATTAATTTATATAAAACTTTAATGTATTGTATAATTGTAGTTAAAAAAATAAAAATCGGTAATATCTGAAATAAAACTGAAAAATCAGCTAAATCAGCGTTACGATAATGCATTTGTGCAGCTGTTTCTCAACAAATGGCTTGTTCAAGTAAAACAAAAAAAACAAATAAAGAGTAAAAACTTAAAAATAATTATAATATTGTCGCAGAACTTACTTTAAATTTAAAGGAAATACACACAAACACATAGACACAGCATAAATAACATATAGAAAATTATGACATGAGCATACAAAAATGTAGGGATCATTTTACTGAATATATATATATATACTAAATATAAAGCAAAAAAATTCGGCTAAATAATAATAAAAAAAAAAACTAAATGTAATTGCTATAATTCAAAAAATAATAAAAAAAAAATGTAAACCAAATTTAAAAAATGGACAACAAATTAAGTGAAATTATATTACGAATATATTGTATATCGATGCAAATGGATATAAGTAAAATAAAACTCATGTATCATGTACTAAAAAAGACGATGAAGTTTATTTGGGTGTGAAAATATAACAAAAATTTTACTATAAAGTGTGACCAGATTTTTTGTTCTTTAGCATAAATACCAACTTATTTGTGCTTGAATTCCCAGAAATCATACGAATGTCTGGTCACACTTTTCAGATTTTTTTAAGTAAAAATCAACTGTTACGGGTATTAGATACTTAAAAAAGCACAAATCTTGGGAAAGTCTGGTCACACTAAGTAAATACCAACTGTTATGGTTTTAATTTGCTTGAAAAAAGCACAAATCTGGGGAACTGTGTGGAAATATTGTTTGAACTTCATGCACCAAACTGCTGTATGTTTAACTCGCGCCTCCAATTCTGAAAATTACACTTGTGTTTGGAGCCCTCAAGCCCAATAATGCACAGCTAATGTAACTTTGCAGAATGATATTGAGCATTACCATTAGTTTTGTGAAGGTTCCTCTAATATCTTTTCAAACCGTTCAATTCAGTTCGAAGTTTCAGACAACGCAATCCTCTAGCCAAACCCATTGATTGAGTCAAAAACAATTTTTATTTTTCTTTATCGAGGCTTTTATGGGGACCCTAACATGCAATTGCTATCATGTTGTTGTAGACCTCGTTTTATAAAACTAACTTATCGAAATGATCGTAGAACATTTATTACATTCACTTTTGCATAAACTCTTACTCGGTTTCGTTGACTATCATGCACACCTCATCAAAATTTCTTTAGTCATTCCATCCAGAGTAACTAATACTATTTTTTGACCTCTAGCACCTCAATTTTTTAGATGCCAATTTGCATTGCACGATCCTTATCACGTCTTATGCGGAAACTATAGTACCATAACGTTTTCCTATCTTATAAACGTTCTATTCATTTCATCTCTTTGTCTAAGCTAACTCATCTCGATTCGCCAAATCTATGTTATGAAACCCCAACTTGGTCAACGCTGATCTTATAATTTCTTTCTTTACTAAGAAATTTTTAAACTTTCATTGTACTTCTTGTTTTCATCCTTGGGATTATAAATGCAATCTCCAGATGTGACATGTGGCATTTCTATAAAAAAAATTCACCCATCAGGCTAGGGATATGAAATTATTTAATATAATATTTTCCTTCTTCTAATTTGATATTTCTTAATTTTAAGATTGTTAACTTATAATGCCAACTGGACCCTGTATTAATAATTATTAAAAAAAATAAATATTGATAAAAATTTAAATTAATAAAAGAAAATAAATATTGTCCTCAATAGCGTAGTGGTAGCACACTCGTCTCTAAATCACAAGATGGGTCGTTCGATTCCATCCTACAGCTTTGGTGCATTTGTCTAGCACTGACATAGCTAGCAAAAAAATTACGGCATTTACCTAGTAAAATCTCCCTTGGTGAAAGACACCATCTTTCGGATTCGGCTGTAAACTGTAGGTCTTATTCTCTTCAAACAGCTAATAATAGAGTTATGTCCATTCTCCGCCTTTGGAGTGATGACCATAGTCAAGGGGAATAAATTTATTTATTTTCCCTCTATTAAAAAGTTTTTTGACGTCGGTCACGTTTTATACAATCATATATTATACGAAATATAGTGGGTAGAAAAAAGTTAAAAATTTCAGAAGAAGAACGAAAAGTTAAAATTCGCGAACATGCAAGAATTCGAAAAATTATATCGATTGAGAAAAAGGAAAAGATAAAAGAAAACGCTCGAGTGGAAAATTTAGACAAAAATTTTTGAAAAATCGAAAAAGTATAGGTTAGATAGACACTTGAGGGGAGAGACAGCGTGCGTTGGTTTCGTACAAAAATGTAAAATGCAAAAAGCAGAAGTATATGTTACGATTGTATGAAACAGGAAAAAAAGTAGATCTGATGTAGGGAATATGAAGAAAGAGTATTAATATTGTAACATTCTTTATTTCGAAAATGAAATGACGCAATCAAAAGATCAAGGAAAAACTGTACTGCCGCCTCAAGAAGAAAATAAATTTTTTTTTTTAAGAAAAAAAGGCAATAAATCTTAGAGAAAAAGTTCGAGTTTATGACAATGTGTTTGCTTTTGCCTTTTTCCATGCTCGAAATGTAGATTTGAAAGGTTCAGTTACATATTCGGCGAGAATTGTGGATGAAGCTCAAGCCAACCCCAGGCAAGCGCACAGGTGGCGAAGCATACAGGGGACAAAGCCCACTAGTAATTACATATAAAAATATTAAAAAAATGATTATAAAACTTACTTGTAATTGAACTTGGACACCAATTTTTGCGGCAGTAAATATTCCAGCAAAGTGTTGGAGATCCATCTGGCAACCCTCAAACCGTATCGACCGTCTGGCAACATCTACCAGAGCACTGTTCTCACTCTCTCCATAGTTATCAATGAGATCACACGTTTCGGAAACTATGTATAATTGACACTATTATAAACATATAATAAACCATATTTAGTCAAGTGCATAAATAGGTAAAACTATTACCAACACAAAGCTTGCAGTTATTTCATATTTTCGATATATCGGTAGCAATTCAAAGCTTGCAGTTTTCTCATATTATCGATATATCGGTGACCATTCAGCGACTTCGTGCTCGACAAAAATAAAAGAAAAATATCAATGTTTGTGGTTTGATACCACTCTGCAGCACTTGTGCACGTAACTAACAGTGGAATATCTGCCTAGAAAATTCTCTTTTAATTAAAGATACGGTAGCTCCCTCTTCTCTTGGAACAATGGCATATCTGCCTAGGAAAACCTTCATTAATTACGATACGACTATCTCTCTCTTCTGTTCTCTCTTCTCTTCGAAACATATATGCGGACATTTGCAGCGATAACCATAGACAAGGGGCATAGATTTATTTGTAGCTTATTCAATACTTTTGTATGCAACAACCCTTACATTTTCCACAGCATAACCAATTTCAAGGCGTGAATACCCGCATTTTCATACTTCTTTCTCATAAATCAGTTCCTTGTATCAGAAAGCAGAAATGGCTTTCAGACAAAGTTCAACAAGTTCAAAGCCAAACAAGCCATGCATGCCATAAAATTGTTTTACTTTAACTTTTGCTACCAACGATTAAATTTAATAAATATCTACCTCGACTCAATAGATAAACAATATTTTTATTTATATTCGATTTCTTTGATTAATTATTAAATTGATTCAACTTTATAGCTCTTAATGATAGAACTTTGTAATATTTTTCATAGTTACCGCTCAAGTGTAATAAATCTGCGAACTAACTATATAAAATAGCATATCTATGGCATTATTGCCTAGCACTCGAACATTGCGCCACAAATTTATGATGTAAATAAATTCTCCAACATTTGTAGACTCTGCTAAGTAGCTTCCGCATGCAACTCACTAAATATGCAAATTAATCAACGTTAATTAAAATGAAATGTGCCCACAATAATTGCAGCAAAAATAAATTGCAAAAGATTTTAGCACGTTGCCGCCGTTAGCCCCCAAATCCATATACCTACCAGAACACCTGCTAAAGGACCAAAGGACCATTTGTCAGCGTAGAACGCGGCCGTTTTTATGGCAAACCTAAGCCCGTGGCTGGCTGCCGCTTTTATTACAAGTCCAGCGCGCTTTGTCCTAAAGTCGCTTTGTGATGAATTAAAAGAATGAATTTTCATTAAGGGTTTCCGGCAGCCCCAGAGGTCGCTGGCACTGGGAATCTCTGGCTGCCCGCTGTCTGGATTGTCTGTTTCCAAAGCTTCAAGCGAACTATTAAAGCTCGGCGAGCATTAAAATTAAGCGAGCAACTGCCTGTAAATGCAAATTAGCATTGCAGTCAGGATGTTGGAACATAAAAATTACTTGAGCTAATCTAATGCATTAATTGTGCACATAACTAATAAAGTTTATTTGCTAAATTAAACTTAAAAAAATTTATGTTTTTATTTATCTGCTTCTTCTCTTACAGCATTTGCGCAGCAGCTTGCCGCTGTGGCCGAGACGGCCTTTTATTATCTCAAGACCTGGCTCATCAGTGGCTAAAGGAAATCCAAAACCACAAACAAAATACAATTAGTTAATTTTCGTAGCACTTCCAAAAAAAAAACACACACACACAACTAGTGATGATTATTGATTATCGCATAACTTCCATAATCTTCCGAAAAAAAACAAAAACTTACAACAAATCGAACACAAAGTCTGAGACTAATTGTAAACAGGTAGCGATAAGGTCAGAACGGGTACAAAGTAGAGATGGGTTTTGAATACTTACATACATCATAAGATGTCATAACTCTTACAGAAGAATTAATTTAAGTAAGATATTTATACAACATCTAATAAGTATAAGTTGGCTATGCGTACTTTGTGGAGATAGAGGAAAAACTCTATAAAAATGGCTAAGGCAGGCAGCAGAGTAGACCTCTGACAGGCCCTATATTAACTTATAGAGTATCAGTTGCTTTTGTTAAACTTAAGACAAAGCTGAGGTTCTGCGCAAAGAACCATATAATGCAAATGTTGCATACACTGTTAAAAATTTTGTGCTTATTTTGCTCAATCCAAAGGTTTAAGCTAGACAGTTGCGTGCATTATAAAAATGCAACTAAAAAACTCTTAAAATAGCTTTGATCCAAAAAAAGTTTCGGAAGACATTTAAAAAAAAAAAATATTTTTACTTAAAGTGAAAATATTTCAAAAAATGCTGCTTGGTGAAGTAAATTATCAAGTTGACTCAAGGAGAATATTGAATAAGAAAGCTAATTCGCCCAACATATTTTTAAAACAAATTCATACAAATTTAAAAAATACAAAAAAAAAAAATATAAAAATTTTTACTTTAAGTGAAAATATTTGAAAAAATGAAACTTGGTAAAGTAAATTATCAAGTTTACTCAAAGAGAATATTTATTGAATAAGAAAGCTTATACGAACAATATATTTTTAAAATAAATTCATACAAATTAAAAAAAAAATATATAAAAATTTTTACTTAAAGTGAAAATATTTGAAAACATGCAGCTTGGTGAAGTAAATTGACTCAATGAGAATATTGAATAAGCAAGCTACTACGCTCAAAATATTTTTAAAATATATTCATACATATTTTTATTTGACAAAAATAAACAAATTAATAAAAAGGGAGGCTCAGCTTTTTTAAAAAAGCATGAAATTAATTTTTAAATAATAACATTTTTATGTAATATATATATATTTAAAAAATGTATATAATATATATGAAAATAAATCAAAAGAAAATTTCGAATAAGCTAGAGTTATTAAAAAAAATAAATGGTTTTAATTCTCTAATTTAATAATTAACTTTAACAACTTAAAAGAATTCTCTTAATATTTTACTTACTTTTTAATTTAATATTTTTAATTTTAAAATTGAAAATGAAGCACTCAAAAATATTTTGTATTGATAATAGACAAAAGTAAAATATTGAATAAGAAAGTTAAAAATTCAGAATTTTAAAAAATATATATATTTTTTATTTTATATGTAACTTATTAAACTTAAAAATTTTTTCTTAATTTTAAAAGATTCTATTTATTTAATAATATTTTTAATTTTAAAAAAGCGCGCCCACTTAAAAAAAAAGAATTTATATAAAAAATAATATTTTTCATACATAGTAAACGAAAACAAAACGAATGATTGCGTATTAAGAACTAAATTTATCTTAAAATTAAAATTAATTAATTTTCCATATCTGCCCATTTTTCAAAATCTATAAATTATAAGAATGTGTTTTTTTTTTGGGGTAAAAGAAATTAGTTCTTTGCTATATTTAAGTTATTTTATTTTTAAAAATATGAAGCAGAAATAGTATTCAGGTATAGAAGTTTTATATTTGAGTAATTTTTTAATATAAAAATATGCTGGATATATGAATCGAAAATTTTATAAGGATCATAAAAACATAATCTGAGATTGGTATTGTGGCAGAGGCAAGAAGTCCAGAAACAGAAAAATTTTGCGAAATTTTGCTGCAGTTAAGAAAATGCAAAAATTTTTTAAGTAAAAAAACTAAATTTTATTTATGATCAAGGATCAAAGGGCTTATTAGTAACGTAAAGCCATGAAGCTACATTTATAGTCGTCAGATTGTAAAAACAAATAGAAAAACACAAAGAATAAAAAGAAAGCCTTTAAAAATTAAAAAAAATTATATAATGAATATTTAATGAATAACAACAATAAAGTAAAAATATTATATAATTAATATTTAATGAATAACAAAAAATAAATACAAATGAAACAAAAACAAAGTTAAAATCAGATTTTAGCTTCGCTTAAAGCACTTTCATTCTTGCAAGAAACATAAAATATCTGAAATAAAACGATAATAAAAAAGCTTCAGAAACGAGATTAAAAATGCGCTTTAGAAATGCTAAGGTTATTAAAAATTTTTTATGCATAACATTTACTACGCGCGATACACATAGATATCCAAAAAGCAACTTAAATCTCTAAATCATTCTTCCAATTTAGATTTATAATAAAACAAGACAGCAAAATTTGCCCACGATGAAATCTCTAAAAGGGCTTTCTATTCCAGAATTGTTTTTACAAGTCTTCCCACGTCATTTCTAAGCCATATTTATATATAATTATTAATTTTTCTTAAATTAAAAAAAAAAGAAATAGAAACTCTACATTGTACGCATAGCATAAGGTATATATGAAAAGCTGCCAAGGCCTAGCCCTGGCAAAGACAATAACGAGCAGGGATTAAGTTTTGAAGAATCGAAATATATTTAGTGCCATGTGTGTATTATCACGAATTTAAGCTTTATAAACATTTAAAACTAAACTATAATGCTTCTGTGGAAATATTTATAAAAATTATATAAAGTATTTTTTGATAAACTCGAATGTATGCTAGTTTAAGAACAACGGATATCGTATACGATATGAAACTTGCTTGGGAGCAGCGTGCTGGACACCCTCACAACATCTTAGCTAACTATGAAAATTTTAAGCTCAACTTAATAAACTATTATAACAAACCAAATACTTGTCCAATTTCAACTACAATGTAATTAATATCAAATAAAAAAAATGCGAAAACGAAAACAAATGTGTCCACAATGAAGTTTAAGTTTTAGTTATTTCCGTTCGGGGTTGGCCAAGCGCAAAGCGTGTTACTCATTATAAGGCGAAACTTTAATTGATCATCATCAGAACACAAGCTGCAGTTAAATTTTTTTGATCGCATAATAAGCAGCCTTCAACTCTTAAGAAACCTTTTTTTTTCTTTTTTTTGGAAGTCTAGAGATCGCACAACATAGCGCGCCAGCTGTGCCAGACTTTTTGGCATTTTTGTATATTTCGAACTTGTGTACATTGACCCAGCCATAAGATATTGACAGTCGCACAATAGCTCAATACATCAAGAGAACTTTATGATTTTTAAAAGAAATATAATAATAACAAACTAAATAAGAAGACAAATTTTATGCGCTTAAATAAATTAGCCAGCGTGCGGCAGCTACAACCAAACAGTCAGCAATTGTCGTAAATCTTCTATTAACTTTTTATTGTCGCTGAGAAGAAGAAAAAATAAAAAAAAAAGAGTGACCAGCTAAGCAGAACCTGTTTGCAATTATTATGGATTTAAGATTTCGCTTGCCCCTAGTCCGATTGTCTAGCTTAGCTTACCGAATTGGTTTTCGATACTGATATGGTCCGCAAGCTGACACAGCACAAACTATTAGTTTTGTCTTTATATATATTTTTCTATAAATTTTTTTGTTTAATTTTCGTTTGTTTAGAAATGTTTTTAGTAGCAATTAACATATGCTCTGCGGTCAGGTGTGTGCGCGTGTGTGTGTGTGTGGAGAACTGTCATACTAGCCGGCACAGTGGGACAAAGTTGTGTCATTGCCAACCATAAACAGGTGTGAAATGTGCCACGCTTCAAGGCAATCGACTTGTTTAATAGATTTAATTTAGTAAAATTTTTACCAATTTTGTGGGGAATGAGTGAGCACAAGGGATTTTCGTTTGTTATTGTTCTGCATGTGTGCCGAATTCAGCGTCATTTGGGGAATCGTGTAAACTGCAAAGCTAACTGCGTCATCTGCAGCAGCATCAGCATCATAATTATTTTGAATTTCATTTATGTTCATACTAATTCAGTGAATTTTTGAGAAATTTTTGACAAAACAATATTTAATTGATAAGAAAAATACATAACTCTCGATCGTGTTGACAGTCGCTGACTTTGAGATACACTGTAACCCTTTGATGCAAGCTCTGAAGTTTCAGAACACTCTAAAAATAATAACAATAAACGCAGTTAAATATTTTGTAAATATATTACATACTTTTGATCAGAATTTACAAGTCATTCAAATGCGCTGCATATATAAGAATGTTCGTATCCGATGTGCCTAAAATATAGGGTACTTTTTTCTGCGTTTTTCTGCAGTAACATACTTACATACATGTAATTGCCGGACTTATTTGTCAAGGAACTTTGTGAAATAAGTATTTTTTAAGCGTTTTCCTATGAAACTATATGATATAACCATCGGATAATTGGATCCCAACATTCCATTGCTGTAGTATTAGTGTGAACTTCGTCTTATAGGATTTTACCTTCTCTAAATAAAAACATGCCACGGCGATGGCATATAATCATGGTTATCTGTTGGTTCTGTTTCGATACTTTTTGTACCTATTCTATAGTCCATTGAACCGACTGATAAACACACTTTTCTTGAAATCCATGCAGCACACAGCTACTGCTGCGGTTTTGTTAGAAATAATAAAAGTTTTTTTGAAGAATATGACATAAGTTAGAATACTCGTTCCACAAGAACTAAGAAAATGCAAATAAATATCAGGATGCCTTTCATAGGTCAAGATCGCTAGGGGCCTTAGCTTTAATTTGCCAAGATTATTATTATTATTCTTATTCCAGAAAGGAACTTAGGCGACAAATATAAGGTCGTTAGTAAAGATGTTGGGCATATCGATCATCGTCAATTTTGCAATTGAGAAAGTATGTTACGTAGCTGAATTTGAAACACTCGTTCTAAAAATTAGAAAAATTAGAATTAAACGGATTAGGAAAATTTAGACTGAAAGATACATTCAAAATCTGTTTATTCTAACAAAGCAAATAACCAGCCCAAACCTTTCAAAAGCTTGAGATATGCACACAGCTACAGCCGCGGTTTTGCTGGGAATAATTATAGTTTTAGTGAAGAATATGACATCGGAGCAACAGTATACTTGTTCCCCAAGAAATAGCAAGATAGAAGTAACTAACGTGATGTTAAGTCAAGATCGTCAGGGACATCCCAATTGATTTGCCCATAAGTCTATGAAAGCCGAATTTTAGTTAGCTGTTGGATTAGTTTTGATATATCTGCCATAGTTCAGTGATTCGGTTGATAGTCTGAGGCAAATTGCGTATATCGTGAAGTCCAAGCAAAAAACAGTTTCTGCCATAGCTCTGGTTGAAATGTTAATAGTTTTAAGGAAGGGTAAGATCTGGTACCAGCATCTGAACTAACTAGCTTGATGACATCATTAATGGAGACGAAAGGCATTGAGCTTATCATAACTTTGGTCTAGCTTCCCTTGAGCGCCCTATCGGTTGTGGTTACGCGAAGGCACTCCAATTGCGAAGCCCTCAAAAGTTGAGAACCAAGGCTCAACATTGTTTTTGCGATTTCTTACTTGTCTGCTCTTCGAAGTAAAAACTTTACCCAAGATATGCGTGAAGTGCATTCTAAATTCGTCTTTCTATTCTGCCAAACCACGACTTGTTTTGAACGAAAGTAAATACAATGAGTAATAACTCTATAGAAAACACAATACGTCAAGAGTTTTGGCAAAAGCAGCGTAAAGTTGAATTGTGTAAATATTATGTTAGCATTGAGATTCTGCCGAAATTGTCAACTGTATAATTGCTTGGGTGTTTCATCAATAACAAATAGAAAAAAAGCCATCAAACAACAACAACAGTAATAATAATAAACGTAAATATCATAAAACATAATTCCCAGGTAGCAGCAGCCCAAGTTCAATAGAATTGTTTATCCATATTTTGATTCAAGTGAAATGGTCGTCGCTTTATCATCAAAGCGTACACCCACCTACAATGATTTTAAGAGCAAAATGTAGACCTACTTTAGCGCTTTGGTAGAGGCGTTACGCGTACGAAAACAGAGCGCCACGCGCCAAAATAAATAAGATATAACATTCATTGCCAAGTTCGTTGGCACTTCAGAGTTAAGGTCATTAGACAATTATGCGTAATTGGACATGCCAATAGTTGTTGCAATACATATATTGCAACAAGTCCGGGTATATACACTCAGGGTCGACTGAGTCAGCAGTGTTTGCTCTATATCAAAGGCAAGGTTAACCCAGTAGACATGTTTGTTTATTTTATTTTAATAAATTGTCAAAATTTTTAGATATTTCATTCATAAACTTTGGCGTTATCGTTTATTATTCATCCATTTTGTACTGCAGTAGGCAAAATTTGTAGTGATGTTGAAAAACGCGCAAAAAGCTGCAGACTCTACCCTTCGTCAATTGGAAAAATTTTTGGTTTTACGCAGAGCAAATCATTATAAAGTGCTGCGCATTAGGCGAAATTCCAGTGGCAATGATATTAAAAATGCGTACATTAAGTTGTCGAAAATCTATCATCCGGACTCCAATAATCCTTTACGTAATGCGGAAACATTTATGCAAGTCTGCGAAGCCTATCGTGCATTAAGTCAATCGAGCACACATCAGGCACCAGATAGACTTGCAGAGGCCAGCAGAAAACACAAAGAACTCAAAATGAAATGGATGAGATATAAGGCATCCATAAATCAAAGACGCGCCGGTAGACGTCTAAACTTAGATCTGCAACCCATACGAAGATGCACTACGCTGCAAGTGTATAAACTTCAAAGACAGCTAATGACTAATTCTTCTACTGAAGAGCAGGCAGCCAAAATTAATTTGCAATATCTGTACTATATGGCCGGTTGTGGCATATTACTGGGTCTGAGCGTTTATGATCACCTTATGCAAGTATTGTAAGAAGCTCTTTAAATTCAAAGTGCAATTCTTCGCGGACTGAGCCTACTACAAAACATACCAAAATTATTGCAAGTACGATTTTTGTTCCAAAGCTTGTGCCATTATGATTTAACGATCTATTTGTTGTAAAATTATGTGAAGTAAACTAAAATGATCTGTCTGTCAAAGCTTCTTCAGCAGCTCCAACACTTTATAATTTGTCATTTCCACTGACAGCCCAACAAACTGTGGCAATTCTTCGCCCCAAAACAAGTTTATTTTCAGCATTAAAAGTGTTAAAATTGTGCTTCAATTCCGCTGGAGTGTCAGCTCCAAACGGCAGCTAATTAAAAGTTACCGAGTTCTGGAGACGCACATCTACCAACTTTTGCGTATAGCTTCCGCGCTGTCCAAGCCAAGCGTGACCTTTCCTCTAATCACAATACAATCCGTAAATTAGACGCCATGTCTATTTAGTTAATTGATAAAGCCGAGTATTTTTTTTTTTTTTTGTATTGTCTTGTCTGCTGTTGTCTGGGAAGAAGTTCGGACGGTAGCGGCTGACTCAAGGCAAGCCACTGAACTAGTTGAGACAACTACCCGGCGCGTTGAAATCTCTGGGGTAATATATCGTTAATGAGCATTTTAAAGCTAGTTAAGCGCTCTTATCTTAACTATTGCTAACGACTTGGTTAATATTTGTTTAAATATTCGATCGTTTTTTTGTATTGCTTTGAGATACTGATTTCATCTGGTTTTTCATATTTCAAAACAATTACTTAGTGAGTATGAAAAAAAAATGATTTCGTAACGATATAATTGTGAATGGCGATGTTGGGGCTTTGAGAAGTTGCTTTGTGTAAAGGTCTAATTTATCGGGAATCTTAAGATATTTGACGGCAAAGCTAACAAAGGTTCATATGTAATATTGTTTGGTTGCTTGGAAGAGTGTGGTATATTTTCAGCTGCTTCCAAGAAGCCAAACGAATCATTATGTGTCTACTGTGAGGAACTTAAAGAAGAAGCAATCATAATTGGTCAATCGTAAAGGGTGTCATATATATAGCCCTGACTCTGCATCCTCAGGCTAACATTTGTTTCGGTTTTGCAAAACTGCTGAAATGGTAAAACTTTTGAACGAGGATATAAAATCACACATGCTTCAGTGCGATCAGAAGTTCTATGGAATATTGAATTTGCAGAAAAGTTGGCAAAATATCATCCAACAAAATGCAAAATAAATAATAGATAAAACTTAATTCTAAAATTTAAAAAATATGTATTTACTTTCTTTTAAAAACTTTCCGGTTGTTTTTCAGTCAATCCAATAACTTCACCTTGAGTGACCAACTGGTCAAAGCTGCGCAGAAAGCAGGGTCTCTGGTCTGGCAAGATCTAGTGGGGTTGGCTGTAACCCTAGAACGGCTATTGTCAATTAAAGTTAAGTAAGAATATGAATGTTTCCATAAAGGTGAAAATGATTATTAATATCATCATCATCATTATTCAACTCTACCAACCGGTGTGGGTTTTGGCTTTCTCAACAATTCTTCTCCATACGTCTCGGTTGGGAGCAAGCGCACACCAATTCCTTAGCTCCTTCTTCAGCATGTCTTCGTCAATGGTCGATCTCTGTTTCTTGTGGAGAGTGTGTATGCCAACACCGGCACTTTTGCTCTGTTCTGGTCCATCCGTAGGACATGACCTATCCATCTTAGCCACTGGGATTTAATGAATTGACTACATCTTCGCCATGGTTGAAGCTCAACAATTCGTCATTGTTCCTTGGAGTGTAGTCACCTCGATCATTTATCTTTGGCCCAAACTTTTTTCGCAGTATTCTGCTTTTAAAGCTTTTTAAGGATTCTTCGTCTGCTGCCGTCATGGTTCAAACTACTGCTCCATATGAGACTATTGGCCTTATGATGGAATTATATGGAACGGATGGAATCAGTTTTGACCGGAATATTTTGTTGTGCGCGTAGTATGTTTAATTAGCAGCTCTTGTATGCAGTCCCTTGCGCTGTTGTCATTGCTTATCCACACACCCAAGTATTTAGAGTTATCAACTCCTTCGAAATGATAATCACCAATGCTAAGATTCGGTGGTCTTCTTCCCTCGACGTATAATAATATATATTATGTCTCGTATTGATTGATCATCAAAACAACTTACTTTGCCCTTCCAGCTGGTTTCTCGTTAATATCATTTGCCGTAGCTCCCACTCTCATATGGAGTAAGTAGAATCTAGGGATTATAGTGTAACTTCTTTTGTTTCTTTTGAAAGAAACCCACATATTACCCATTATCTTTATAATTCGCTGTCTCTTGCACGAAGTCACAATGCCCATAAAATTTTGTTGAATGAATCATGAAAGGTGTTTTTCATTTGCAGTTTAGTCAGATTGTTAAAGGCTTAGGAAAGCCGCACCACAATGTCGGTATCAACCTGCAATTATATAGCTTGTACAAAACTATATATAAATAATAAATTATCCATACTCCTGCTTAAGGTTTGAACATAGAACTTCCAGCTGGGCCTATCTCTAGCAATTGCTCGAAGCTCGTTGAACGATTTGTCAGTTTACTTCTGAACCGTTCCACTCCAAGCTGTCTCGTGTCCAGTGTGGGATCTCCTATTATGTTTCAAAATAAAACTCAGTAAAACCCAAGTCCTACTGTACGGTTCATCCACTTTGCCTTAGGAAAAACCACAAATGATCATTATCGCTTGAGTGAATAATCATTGCTCTGCCAGCCGGTTTATCGTAGTCATAACTCTTCTCTTAATGGAATTCATCATCAATAGACGGCGCATGATTTTCCGCTTGTTCGTAAGATTAAAGACCACCTAGTATTGAGACCGTTAGTTAAACAAGTCCAAGAATAATACCTAAAAGCTTGTTAGCTTAAGCAACATTTCTATTGTCATGTTTTTGTTTTGTTTCAAACACTTTTTGTTCCGGCTGACGGCGACAAGTCTCTTTCATTTTTTTTTCCTGGCCGATTATTAATGATGAGCAACCACACTAAGCAATAGTTGTTGCTCCGTTCGTTCGATTAAGTTGTCGTTTTCATGATTTCATATCGAGACAGACTTTTTTGTATGATGTATGTGGTAGTTGGTTGCGCTATCAGTTAAGACCCATCCGAAATTTGAATTATACCCGTATAAATCATTATTATCCCGTATGCGCCTGCGCAGCGACAAGAGAAGCGCGTTAAAGAGCGTTAAAATTATGTTCTGTCGCCTGTCTCTGAAAAATAAATACAAAAAACATAATGAAGCTCATAAAAAATACAGCGAAATCGGCTCAGCAACTGCATATAAGGCATGTACCTCTGGAATATATATATAAAAAAAATATTTTATATATGCAAAAAAAAAAAACAAAGAAGAAAAAAACTGTTTAAAATTTATTGTACGCTGACGGCTTTTTAATGAAAATCTCTGGCTACCAAAGCGAATTAATGAAGTTGGCGTATATCAATATCTGGGCACAGTTAGCGTGCCCCTTCAATACGGGGGTCAACGGCGGCGGAACTGGCCCAACGCCAACCCGGTTTTGTACAGTGTGTCGCAGCCGGCACAAGTTCAAAAAAAAAAAAATAAAAATAAATATCCAAAAAAAATAAAATAAAATCGAAAAAAAAATATAAAAATATAAAACAGTTTATATGGCGCATATATCATGCTTGGAATTGATCAGCATATGAATCGGTTTAGCATAAGAATGAAAACGTTTCTCTAATTAAAATCGTTTATATTTTTTGATAGACCGCTTATTATTCATTTCATTCATAGTTGCCCAACACGTGTTCCACTTGCCGGCTATTTGGTTACAATCAAGATACCAAAAAAAGGGCCCAAAACAAATAAATAATTGAGTTAAGTGTAAGAACGGTTATTATTGTTAATGGTTTGCGTGTGCGACTTGGTCATTGTGGATTTTATTGAAGTGAACCAAAAGCTTGAAGAGACCTAAGCTGTTCTTAAGGTCTAAAACGAAAAAACTGAATATGGAGCTAAAAATTTCGATATAATCAAATATTTTCTTTTTTTTCCTTATTATTTCGTTTGGGAACTTAGTAGCTCTACTAAAACCTTGAACAGTCTTTTGCGTCATCGTCGTTCTTGAAAGATGCATATTTGTTGACATAAGGAACTTGACTAAAAATGACTATTATTTCAAAGTATTTTTTATTTCTAAGTATGTTATAACTGAGTCACCTATTTGCAAATGGTACAGGATATGTCATCTTATAAAATTTCTTAATAATCGATAATATTTAAAATTTTTATTGGTTTGGATTTTTTTGAAAAAGAAATTATCTACAATTTCGGAACCAAAGCAGTGCTGGTTCCGTGCTCGCTCTATAAACATGATTCTACTAAAAATATTTGCAAAAACTTACACTTTTTGTTCTTTGTCAAAATTTCGAACTGTTTATAGTGTCAGAATTTCGAAGAGTTCATGATGTCAAAATTTCGTAGAGTCATAACTATCAGTCCACAAATGTCTACCTGAGCTGAAAGAAGTAAGAACAATTGTTCTAGGTAATCTTTTACAAATTTCCTACAAATAATATTAAGCGTTAAAAATCATGTTGAAGTCGTCTGACATTACTTTTTGAAATATCATTACCAGAAAAGTCTCCTGCAACTGATGCCTTCACTTTACCTTTTGCAATTTGATACTTTTCAAAATATTATTCAATTATAAAATATATTTGTCAAAATACCAAATTTTATACTTGAAAACTGTTATCAAAAGACCTTGAGATAAGCAAACACATACAATGTAATTTGATAATATGCAGGTAGTCATAATATTTCAGAAAATATGCGGGCATTTGCTAAATTGGGTTTAAAATTTGAGTTCATTAAAATTTCTCCTTGTATCTCACATTATAAATTTAGCACAAATTTTAAGTTCGAGTTTTATCACATTTACATATTTCAGTAATCAAAACAAAAATAACATTTAATAGAATAAATTGAAGCATTTATTTATGTTT
This sequence comes from Chymomyza procnemis, assembly GCA_035046065.1. Classification (NCBI taxonomy): domain Eukaryota; kingdom Metazoa; phylum Arthropoda; class Insecta; order Diptera; family Drosophilidae; genus Chymomyza; species Chymomyza procnemis. The sequence continues at coordinate 7,721,864 of JAWNOJ010000026.1, forward strand.
GTCAACAAAAAGTAATTAATTTATTATCAAATGTTATACAATTTTTTTGTACATTCGAAGATAATCCGTAAATGAATAATTTGGCTCTGAGAAGAAGTTTAATTTTTATATTATTACTTTGTTTACATTTTGTGCTGCGAAGGTTCAAAACACTCTTAAAAAAATAATGACAGATATATATTATTATTAAAAAGTTCACGTTGTTGATCAGCATTTTAGTCAATATATGTCTTAAAGTAAAGTCGGGCGCGGATGACCTTAAAATTCCGCGTTTGGTTAGGATAACGTGAAAAACAAAAACGGAATAAATTTGATGGAAACGGCTTGCCCTTTATGATGTCAAACGATGTTTGGGAAAATCAAAAAACTATTGAATTTCGAATTTCGTTGTGATAACTGACTCCGACTTGTACATCCAAAACTTTTTAGTGTTTATGCGTTGATGCAAAGTACCCATACTATATCGCTCTTTATACCATCAACAAAATACTTAAACAAACCGGCATTCCCTCGATAACATGTTATTTCGGAAAGTTTTTGTTGGGGTATAAACTTTTTTAGTCAGTCTGATTGTAGGTAACTGGGGGATCTACAATTTGTGCTTCAAAGCGGTAAATACATTTATATTCTTAAGCTTAATGTGTATTCTACTTATGGTACAAGGTATAAAAATTTCATGTGTGTCCTGACCCCAGATGTGAGACGAAATGTTAAAAAAAAAAATTTCTAAAAATATTACAAAATAAGCGTATTCATTTGAATGCTTGCTCAAATATTTTTAAGTACTTCAAAAGTAATTCAATTTTTCCATTGTAGAATATTCATTGGGTGGATCTTTATCATCGTCACTTAGGATTTAGAGTATATTAGTTCTATTTTAGGGACAATTCTTATCTAAGTTAATAGATACTAAATCCACGGTGACATATTATAAAAAAATGTCTTAGAATAGCAAGTTGTACAGCAAGTGCTTCTGAAAGGAAAAAATTACTATCTTTATTTATATTGGCCTTGATGCTCTGAAAATAATTTCTTGTAACTTCAGCCGTAGAGCTTGTTTTTCTTCAGAACAGTAGAATTTTCGGGTGTATCTTTAAGGGCCTCGAGCGTATTAAGTCCATTAGTCAAGTAGCTCAATTTTTGGGAATATTTTTAAGGGGCTTGATATGAATAAGTCTTTCACGCCTTTATTTTTTCCATAAAAAATTAAGAATAACTAGGCATTGTGCGTCCACCATAATAACCTTTACGATTTGCTATCTTACGAACGTTCTATTCAAACCATCTATTTCTCTATCTTAACTCATCTTGATTCGCCAAATCCAGCATCTTTGACCAACCATGAACTATAAAATCCCAACTTGGTCAACGCTGATCTTTTGGCTGCTTTGTTCAGAAGCTTCTGAACTTCATGTTACTTCGTGTTTCCAACTTAAATTCAAGTTCCTAGCCAGCTAAAGATGTGTGAGACGTTGCATATCTATTAAAAATTCACCCATCAGACTAGCGACACAGTTTATTTTATTTAATATTTTTCTTGTTCTAAGTTAATATTTCTTAATTTTAGTATTGTGCAATTGTAAAGTCAACTGCACTTAGTTATACCTCTAAATAAACACTAAAATGAAAACAATATATATACATGTAGTCTAAGCCACAGTTTGACTTTTGAAAAACTTCAATATTTTTTTTGGCTTACACAAAAATCTGAAACTAAATTAAAATGCAGCCACAATTAATTTCATTTCCGATTGAACTGAAATATATATTAATATATACCACATCCCATGGGCTACACTTTCCATATCAATATATATAGCTCGTAATTTGTTAATGGAGCTCACTCACGCGCATCTGCCAGATACATATGTATCTTGAAGTGTTTGCTTGTGTGTGTGTGTGTGATTGTATGTGTAGATACAGCTTTGTGTAGCTGTGTGCGTCTGTTTAACTTCATCATAACCGCAATCTGTATGACATTTTAATTATGTTCCTGTCAAATTGTAGGTAGCGCAGCAGGCGTCGTAAAATGCCGCTGGCGTCAGCAGCAGCAGCCAGAGCAGTGACGGCAGCAACATCAAAAACAAAAACAACAACAATTTCAATTGTAATTAATAATATTTTAATAATAACAACAACAAAAACAAATTTATTAAGTGCATCTGCAGTGTCAAGTGTAAATTTCTGTTTTGTCATCTAAAACGCAAATCAAAACTATCGAAATAATCATTTTACATAGAGAAGTTTTGCACATCAATTTACTTCCTTGAACAGATTTATGATATAGGAAGTCAAGTGCAGTCTAGGATATGGCCATTTGATTGACGTTGATGACTTGGTTGATGCGACTACACAGAGTGCAAACTATTAATTAATTATTTAATGATAACAATATTGAAATTATGAGGTCGAGTCATTATCTGAAACCGAGACTAACATTGATATGATTTCAATGCAGTTCCGTACAAAACACTAAACAGTTGAATGAAAATAACGAAATATGAATGTCTTTTACCTTGTCGATATGACTGATTAGGGGAAATTATCAGTTCGTGACCTTGTTGTGGCAATGTGCGTTGTAGTACACTTGTTTTTCGGCTCAGTAAGTTTTGTAAGAACTTGTGGAAGTTGTAGAAATGTGAATTTTACTTATGATGCAGCTAAGATATTTTTAAAAAAATCTTTCATATGGTCAGCCAATAAAATATGTAGAAAGTGCTGACCATCTTGCTCTGAAACTTTCAGTAATATGTCAAGATTTTCAGCAGGGAATTCAGAAAATAGTCACTGCAAAAATCGTATCTTCTTACTTGTATTCCGCCAATCCCTTGTTTTTACTTTATGTTTTTCCTGAGTTGTGAGTCCTGGCATTAATCTAATGGTAAGGTTTCCTACACGGACTCTTATGCCGGGACTAAGATATGCGTGGTACTAGATTGCTTTCCAAAACCTACACGGTGATATTCTTAAACAAATTTTTTAAAAAATTGTAGCAACGGAAAAAATCAAAATTTTTGCTTTTTCGACATTAATAAGGTGCAACGAATAGGCATGTGTTCAATAATATTCTGAAGTATGATATATTCCAGATTTATATTAACTGTAATTTTGAACAATATAAAATAAAGTAGCGAAGTACAATATTACGATAATAAAAATATTCCATTATCCGCCACTTAGAAAATTAATCTCTGTGCAGCAAGAAACTCGTCATCCGACGAATAGAGTCAGTCTAAAAGTTCTCCGTAATATCATAGCCACAAGCATCTCGAAGTGTTAGGGCATAAAGTTGTACAATTCAATTATTGTTGCTTTGCTATGAGGTCCAGTACAGCACATAAAGGGTCCAGAAGCACATATCTGCTAGCTGTTGCTATATTCACGCCGTTGATAATGAAGCGCTCTTCAGCCTCAGTGGAATCAATCCAAGTGGTTGCAAGAAGCAGGCCTACTCGTGAATCCTGTTCGATTACTGGTATATATCCGAAATCAACTTCTCAATCTGGGTACCGTACGATGCGCGCTTGTAGATTGAATTTTCGAAAATGTTGCGATTGTTTGTTGGATCATTGCTATTGTAGTTCATTCGCGCCAATGTGCACATCTTATAGCTGGAACTCTTTCCCCAAGTTATTTTAGTCTATTTTAGAAAAGTGTGGAATACCATTGTTTTTTGCAGCTATCTGGTCAGGTGGACTCAGTTGTACTACGCCCATACGCATATCCTCATTGCAAGCTATTTTCTCTATTTGCAGTGGCAGAAAATTTGTCCCATCGTTAATGGATGCTTTGAAAATGTTACACGTATCGAGAAACTGCGGAATCGATAAATCACAGTTGAGTCACATTTAACTTTTTAAAGTCAGCGCGCTTACCTGATGCATTGATCACCAGTGTAGCAGTTTCATTATTAAAAATAAAATTCAACTCAATTTTGAAAAATTTTTTAATTTTTGAAATAATTAGTTTTCCGATTTGATTGCTGCTAGAGTAAAATTAATACTGACATATAACACAAAGTGAACTAGGTTCGAAATAAAATTTAACCAACTTTCGTGTGAAAATTTAAGCTTTGACAACTTTTTCAAGATGTCTTTGAATAAATATTTTCTAAACTTTTTTTTTCCAAAAATTATTTTATTTCTATGATTTGATTTGATTATGTTACCGATTGACTTTAAATTTCCTGGTAGTAGAGCAATAGTTAGATTCTCTAACTTAAATGTTAGATACTTCTCAAAATCACTTATTTATTTTTTTCGGATTCCTTATGCGAATCGCTTAGATCCATTTGGCATCGGTCAGATTGTTGGCAGTTGTGTATGGACTTCAATTATTGTGTTGCTTACTTTTACATCAGCAATGGTGTTCAGACCTGGCAACCTGGAAGATTGAAGGTATGCTGAGTTTGCGCCTCAGGCTTCATGTGATGGTAAGATTGTCTGCATTATATATATATATATGTATATATATATATATATTTAGGGAGCTCTTAGGTCTTGAGTTTTCTCTGAATTATTTTACTTTATTTATTTTCAAAAATGTCTTCCGCTTAACTATCCTATCATCGCTCCAATAGCATATCATATAATGAGGATTATTATTAAATTTTAGCTGTTCGAAAATTATAGTCCAGGCGATTTTTGATAGCTTTGCCGATATTAGATGAATGCAGCAGTGCTGCTGCGGGGAACTGAACCACTTCAGTTTTGGAGATGCTATCAATGCGCCACATGCGTTGAAAATGTTTTATTTAGGTAAATATCTCTTCTCAATAAAGTTTAATCATAGCCTGAGGCGCATTGTTGGAGAGTTCTGGCTCCGAACTATATTCAATGCCAGGTTTTAGGAGATTACCAAGTAACGCATCAAATTCGAATTATCGAGCAGTAAATATAGATAGATCGGACACACCCTCACGAGGGACAATAGAAATATAGCACGTGCAGCTCTCGAATGGGGCCCCATTGGAAATAGTAGCAGTGCTCAACGAAACGTCCAAATCGCTTAAAGAATTTAGGTTTTCAGCCACTTTTATTTCAATAATCCTACATTCCACAACTATAAGGCCATCAAGAAAACCTCATGCCAACTACAAGTAAGGATATCTTCGGCAAATAAACAGGTAACTCTTTCCTTCGCTTAGCTTAATTGACTCATTCGTTCCAAGAGCCACTTCATAAAGTGAATCAGTTGCATCATTCAGACACTCATCATGATAAGTCCGATTATGTCTGAAGAAAGTAGTCTGACTTCGAGTGCCCCATTAAAGTGCTAAACAGCTTCTGTTTCCAGTCGTGTGGACTTGATTTATGAAACACTTTTGAATGAGAATCCATTTTAAGTAGGACACTAAGGCATGCATCTGCAGTTTGCCTCAATTAAAAGTCAAACGATTCAAGTGACTCATTTCATTCATGAATGACTGGATGACTGTTTCATTCATATGACATTTATTTTTCCGTATAAGGCAAAGTAATTCTAAAGAAAGTTGTCAATTTGTAATGAATTATTGAAAAGCTACGGTTCCAAGTGTTGCATTGATTTATGAACAACATGAAAATGTTAAACGATTGCACTTTTCACAACTTTTTAAGTCATCTTTGTTGAACTTATAAAATAAAAACTGTTAAAAAAATACATTAAATAAAGCAAGTAGGGATCAGATGACCAGCAAATCAGTTTTATGCAATAAAAGTTTTTAGTTTAAATAGAAAAATTTTGAAATTTATGTATAACAAAAACTTTTCATTAAAGTTATTTCTGCTTTTAATTGTCTTAAGTCGCCCATATCGTGTGGAGCGTATATATAGTTTTTTCCAGTTCAAGTGGTAGAACTAAGTAGACGTTAGGGTAGCTTCAAAGTAACCTCAAGTTAGATCTGTTTGTATTATCAATTCAATATATCCATCCATATATGTCCATTTCATACTAAATATATGAGATTCTCTAGATACGTCGAGAGAAAAAGACCACGGAATCTCAGCATAGCTGATTATCATTTCGAAGTAGTTGATAACTTTAAATATTTGAGTGTGTTGATAAGCGCAAGGGACTGCATACAAGACCGTATTGTATCTGTTAACAAAACATACTACGCGCAAAACAAAATATTCGGGTCAAAACTGATTCCACAGTTCCATCTAATTCCATCTTAAGGAAAATAGTCTCAAATGGAGCATAAGCTTGAACCATGACGCAGAGGAAGAATCCCTAAGAAGCATTGAAAGAAGAATTCTGCGAAAAACGTTTGGGCCAAAGATAAATGATAGCGGTGACTACATTCCAAGGAACAATGACGAATTGTTGAGCTTCAACCATGGCGATGTAGTCAAAATCATTAAATCCCAGAGGCTAAGATGGATAGGTCTTGTCCTACGGATGGACCAGAACAGAGCACAATAGTTTGTGTTGGCATACACATCACTCTCCACAAGAAACAGACGTCGACCATTGATGATAATATGCTGAGTATGGTAGTAAGGAACTGGAATGCCCTTGCTCACAACCGAGACGAATGGAGAAGAATTTAATAAGAAAGCCAAAACCCACCCCGGGTTATAGAGCTGAATGATGATGATGTCCATTTCATAATGTGATATCTTATAGATCTCAACAAAAATCATTGCTGATGAGAAGAAATACGTTAATGTTTAATTTATCAAAAGAGACAAATTTTATTTGTAATTTTCAGATGCTCAAGCTCAACTCCATAATATTTTGTACACCAAATTCACTAACAAAACTGTATACACAAAAGAAATTAAATAATTAAAAAATAATAATAATTTAAAAAAAAAAATTGATCGTTTTTGAAAAACCGAAAGTATAATTGTTGACTTCATTCTGTACTCAGATGTTTTGGTAATATTATAGAAATATTCATTTTACAATTGGAATACAAGCCCCTTTTAGATCATTTTAAAAATTCTTTTCTGACAGATAAAAGTCGGTTTTTTTTATTATTTCTAGAATTTATGATCTGTCCCTTTTAGAGAGCAAAATAATTTGTTCAAATAGATTTCGCGTTTAAAATTAAGATTGATATTCATTTATCAGTGCTTCACTGGAATGGTGTTGGGGTATTGAACTATTAGAAGATCTAATCAAGTTTTATTCTTTCAAGAATATTCTTCAAAAAATTGCTATCCCAAAAAGGTAATATGTGCCAGAAGAAAGCAAGCACGTCTGGTAGCATGCTTTGTCTATTTTTGGGAAGAAATGGGGGTTTGTCTTATGCTATTCTCTGCTTGCAGTGACTCTCATTGGATAGTTTTATTAAATCCTAATAATTATTTTTTAAAGCATCTAATTTCACAAACTCTTGTATCCTTATATACTTATTTCAATTATCTGCCAAATAGCTAAGGATATCTCCTTCTGTGTGAAAAGAACCAACAAGTCAACTCAAAGCTACTACAAGCTACCAACTTGTAATGGTGACTCAGCCTCTTGGCAGCGACTTGAGATTGTTTTTACATGCACGATTCTTCGTAGAAAGCTATTTTTATTGAAGCGAGTTATTAACAAATAATGTAAGTGGCTTGTTTATACGACACTTCTTGAATGCTTCTCAGAAGCCAGGTAAATATTTAAAGTGATTTCAAAACGTTTTCCAAGTGTGAATCACTGAACACATTGAGCGAACGAATAAAAAATCAATTGAAACGAAAGCATTATAATTTCCATATTACGAAGTATAAGAATAACTTTTAAAATGAAAGCTTCGAAGTGTCAAGATGATTGGAATTTTGGTTTTTTGAGATGTTGTTTTTTTTTTGTGTTTATTTAGAGTAAGTTTGCATGGGGGATTCCTCTAACATTTTTTAATTTTCTGCAATTAAATAGCATTTCTATTTGAAGAATTCACGTCGAAAAACTAATGGAACTGTTAAAATTTGTGCTTTGTATAGAGCCGTTGCGCCGTATGCGCCGCCAAACCCAAAGTTTGATGGTTTTTGTTTGCCAAAGCTAAATTCAATGTAATCTTATATTATTTACATCAAAAATTTGTTAACACTTACACTCTGAGAAATAGATTGCAAATATAATACTTTGGAAAAAGTTTATTTTTTAAAAAAGGCACATTGCTACAGCTGGTAAGCCTGGAAGTATAGGGCCTCTCAAAAGTACCTGCTGATTAAAATCCTACACGGTTGTAGAGACATTTTGACATTTATAGGTAAAATTTTATGTCGAGGTTTTGAAAGCTGACACAGAGCTTATGAACTGCTACCCCTGTAACTTCTTGTAAGTTGCCAATTTTATTTTTTATGCATAACATTTATTACCGACATTTAGTATGATTTCGCTCAAATGGAAGCCTAACATTAATATTGAAGAAGACACTTCGATCTCTTGATTTCATCACGCCACAAGAGTCTATAGAATTGCATGATTATTTTTATAGAGAACCATATCTATATAGTGATGACCTAGGCTTAACAAGAGTCTTGTCTTTTTGGATAAGATAGGCAAGGATAGAAGAAACGACTTATTTGGCTTAGATTCTTGAGTCACCAGATTAGCAATTTGACTTTCAATATCTTGCTTCCTCTATGCCAGATAAAACTACAGCGTAAAAAGTTCCTATACATCAACAACTAGGGACATGATAATCAAGTGAACTAGACCTAGAAGTGTTTTGTCTTTTTGTGTAAGTCAGGACAGATTAGAAGAAAAGAATTGAAGAAAAATCTTATTCATCTTAGATTCTTGATTCCCCAGATTAGCAATTCAAGCATAGAATAGTTCGAGTTGTTTCAGATAGACTTTCTGTTCGCTGCTGAAATACTAGGCACGGGTATATATGCCTACTACAGTCCTTGTTGAACCTTTAAAACATCATAAAAATTTAGATTGCATTTATTGCCCTCCGATTATGCTAAAGATTTGGGATGAAAATCAAAGATCATCAAAGATTAATGAAAAGAGGTTTGGAACTCGTTAAGATATAGCTTTATTGACTTGAACAGCGTCAAGCTTTTGATTGCTGTCAACCAGGCGACAGCCAGAGCGATCTCTGTCTTAAATGATTGGGAGTGGAAACACAGTCTCCACCCGTCATCTCCGGGATAGCTATCATAGCATGCGTCAAATAACAAGCTAAATTGTACAGCGCGTCGTACGGATGAGACACGGTTGTGCGTAGTCGTATAAAAACATATCCAAAGAATATTTATTTATTTATATAATTTAGGGGTACAAATAAGTGCAGTTGATCTTAAAATTAAACAAATTGAAAATGTCAATATTAAGAAATATTAGATGAAACGATGAAAATATAATATGAAACTAATCCGTATGCTTTGCCTGATGGGTGAATATCAGAACAAAAGAATCGGATAAAGAACATTAATCAATCAATCAATCTCAGTTATCAGTTGATTCTTCAACTTTCTCAGCTGTTACATGCAGAATTTAATCCGTTTTTTGGTGTTTAACCAAATCTTCAAATATGTTAAGTAATCTTTTCTTTTCGCTTGAAAACTATATAGTAAGCGTAGTCAAAACTAATCCCAACAGCTCTTCTACTAAATAATATTGCTGCTTTCTTTTACGCTTTCCCAAACCTTACGTCTGAGAATCGACATGAAGTATTTTGGCAAAAAAGATAAATTGGGTGTGGTGGGTGTTTGTCTTTTTGGCCATTTGAATTGCACGCGCAAACCCGAACAAAGACATTAAATTGAGTCATAAAACTACTCAAAGTTCAGAAGACATGAAAGACAACTACAACAACAACCGCAGTAACTTTAAAGAGCAACAACAACAACGACAACAACTACAAACGCGACGTCATCTGCGAGTCAACGCTAACGGGCAGATGATGCCAAGTGCTGTTAAATTAAGTTAAATGAGGTGTTTGGGTTTTGGGTTTTTTTCTGCTGTGTGTCTGCTTTGTGGCTGAACATGCGCATAAATGTACGAAGTACACACTCATTCATACACACTCCAGTACCCAAACACACACACCCGAACTCACACACCCAAGCATACACACCCAAACTCATGCTCATGCATTCACACTCTTTCTGGCCAGCGCTGAGCAGGCCGGCCGGTTGGACGCATCGGCATTGAAGGCCAATATTGTTTGTTTAAATTTTTAGCTATATGTACACACTGATTGCATATGTATTTATGTAAATGTGTGCAGCATGTGTGTGTAGACTCACACACTCACTCACACACGCACAACACATTGAAGTGAATTTCGCATCGCGTCGCGCCGATTTAAGTAGGAAATGTAAACTAGAATTAAAAACAACAAGATAATATTCAATGCGTTGATATAAAAACTACAATGACCACAGCAACAACAAGAAGCGCCACTACCTACCGATATGAACAAAAAAAAAATATAAACTATAAACTCAAAAACAATAAAGAAATACACCGACTTGATTTAAACAACGCATAAATACTCTTCACTTCTCATATGTATATCAAGGGGAATTGCTAAAAACAAATAAAGTTCAAAACAAACAACCGATTTGGCAACTTACTAAGCGGGAATCTGGTCCAGACGGGTAAGCATAACTCTTGAAGATTCTACGATAAGCCTGTGATAAGCATCAATTTCATGTCTAATGAGCATACGAGAGGCGTCCAGCAGGCGCCGCTGGTATAAAATATTTCTCGATATAGTTTAGATAATATTTTCTGTCGTTAATAAATTGATATTTTAAATTGTTTAAAATTAGATATACAAACGAATTATAATAAAACGTTTAAGCCAAATTCAATTCGTATTTTCTTTTGTAGAGCTTTTTCAAAAGCAATAGAACTCAGAATTTATCGATAATTATGATGTGATTTTGCTTATCAAAAAAACCAAATCGATTATATTATTTTTATTTGGCATTTAAAAGTATAAATTAATAGTAATAACTTAAATAGTTTGCGCGTTATTATTGAATATAACTTTATTTGAGGAGATACAAGCGGATTCGAAGAAGGCACTGCAGGCGATCCCGACAAGCAATTTTCTGACTGATTCAAAAACTGGAAAAAGCGCTGGCATGGGACGCGGACTATTTTGGAGGGAACGCAATAGATTTAACAGCATAAATAAAGTTAAATAAATTATAATAAATTAAATAAATAAATTGAATTATAAACAAATTCGCGTTACTCTTTTGACGCAAACTCAAATTACATAAAATCCACTGCCGCTACAAAAGCAGTTGAGCTGTACTCACAATTACTTGAACTGTCTGGTCTGAATAACCAAGAAATATTCTGCAAAAAATTTCATAAAAAAATTTATATTATTGTAAGGTATAATAAAAAACCATCTTTTTTAAATCTGAGTACTAGCTCGTGTTCCACAAACAAGGTCAAAGCAATTATTCGAATGCATTTAAAAAAAATATATTTCCATGCTCCGGCTTTTGAACGATAATCATTGACATTAGAAATAAAGTTATTTATTTTTTAAATTTTTTTCTCGTAGAAATATATTGTGCTTTTGACTTTCCCAAATCGTTATTTTTATGTGGTTTGAAATCGTATATTATGAAGTTGGTAAGAAACCAATTTATTTTAGTTTGCAATTCTCCAAGTATGTTTACGCTTTTGTGGATTTGCTTATGTTTCTCCTGAGATATGAGTATACGTTCTTAGCGTTCTTCGGCAGGTATTTCGAACCTAAAACATGTGTTCCTTCTGGTGCATTCCTGACCTGATAGCCAACGAATCTTTCAAAGATCTTACAGTTGTTAAAGTTTTGGCTTAGCTTCATTACAGTTACCTGCATCTGATAAGTGCATTTTTAGAGGATTCTAGGCAATGAGTTTTACCCCGATCAATTCTACAAAAAGTATGTTTCTACTTTTTTGGACTCATTTATATTTCTGCTGAGATGTAGGGTGCTTGTTCGGCAGCCATTTCGGTAATTAATCTTTTGAAGATCTTAAAGGTGTTAAAGTTGTACCTCAGCTATAATAAGGAAGCCTGCATTGACTTGTTCTTTTTTGGTGTCCTATGACGCTAGGCAAAAGATGCAATGCAATTTTTTAATTTGTATTTAGATTGCATCCTATTTGTTCAGTTTGAGGTGTCTTTCCTATCGAAAATGTTTTAAAGTTGTGCCTCAGCAACAATTTAGCGCCCAGCATCTGATTAAACATTTTTAAGAGGCCCCACGTCGCAAAAAGTTTTTAAAATTATATTCAGATTTATTTCTATTTCAGAATTTAGCGTAAAGTCGCATAAATTACTCAAATGAAAATTTTAAAGCTTTTGTGTGTATCAAATATTACTCACCAGATGAAGCTTTGATACAAGAATAAGAAAAGTAAATGTACATAGATGGCGCCAGCACAATAAACAGTTGCTGGACATGCGTAAAATCGAATAATTTATTTTATACAATTACTAGTTAAGTACAATGAAGAAAGCATTTTTATCATGCTTCCAAAGTAAACTCAATGACTGCCAAATCGCTGCTAATAATCATGCGGACTCAAACTAGCTGATTGTTTATGGTCAAAATAAAAGATTACTTGCAAAAATAAAACAATAAAACAGTGGATAGATTTGAACAACACATAACGTTAATCAAAGATGACGAAAAATTCAAGTTAATATTAAATTTTGCTGCGATTAAAATCAGTTAAAAAATGTTTTCAAGTGTTAGGTTGGGCTCAACTCGATTTGAAGAGTCATCTTCAGCGTTTGGTTAATACGCAGATTCCGACGGATAATTATGCGGCTACCAAAAGGCGAGACAAATAACAAAACAATATTTCTAACAAACTACTGCAATCTATAGCATTCATCAAAGATGACGACAAAATTGTGCGCAAATTTTTTAAATTTCTAAGATTTTCAGAACATGATAAAGAGGCAAGCATCTGTTTTTAGATTTTTACAGCACATAAAAGACGCGTGAAAAATGACAAAGAGAGACGATATCAGAAACTTGTGAGATTTGTCTAATTGTAAAGTTATCTTTATTGGGGCATATTTTATTTCGCTGCAGTTACCAAAATAGCTTTTGATCAACTTATAAACTAAGCAAAATTATTTAGCGATATTCGTTTGAAATAGCAAAATAGAATTTAAATAGTAAATAACTTAAAAATTTCATGTAAAATTTGCGTGATATGTTTTAAACAGATAAGATAGCGACAACAAAAAATCAATTTTGGGAGAACTCAAATTTTTGTACGAAAATTTGAAGTTTCAAGTTATTGGTCTGAATTGTTAGTTTGATTGAGAAATTTGCAATGAACATGATGTCATATCTCCAGAGGCGAAAAATGGGGATATTTCTGATAATAGCTTATGCCATTATTTATATTTATTATGTAGGTGTCTGTTGTCTTCGCGTTGCGAATAGAGATATCCCCATGCTACGCCCTTGAAGCATTGATCGCATAGGAAGGGATACGAGGACTGAGGAATGAATACGCAACTAGCAGTTGCAGAATGTAGGAATATTTAAACAATTATTTCAGTCATTATTATGGGCAACGGTAGCGAACTCACCGCAAGGCCAATGGTTTGATTCTACGCTGTCGCGCTAGTGCATTTGGCTAGCACTGCCACAGCTAGCAAATAAATAGACGCTTAGCAAAATCTCTATTAATTAAAAACAACGTCATGAATTTCAATTTATTGGACGTCTCCTTGCTGTTCGGCAAGTGTACCATTGCTGCTGTGGGAAACCACAAGCTTTGATGTCAGAGTACGCTACGATCTCAATATCTCAACACTATGACGACTTACGGTCACTACTTGGGTAAAATTAATAAAAAACTAAGCAACTCAGGAACTCCTTTGCCTCTTGTCGTTCAAATTAGTTTAAAATAAAAATGCTTTTACAGAACTCTTAAGCCCAAAACGAAATCTACAAGAATACCCTGATTGCTTGAACCATAACGCGAAAGCGGCTGACAGTCTTGTAGAATTTAGCTGCTTGAAAAAGGTTACATGAACTACAGATATAGTTCGAAACGTTCTTATTTGAATGGTTGACAAATGGCTACAGAAATTTAAATAAATTTTTAAGTATAACAACGTTGTAAGTTGTTTGTTTCAGCCGTTACGGTCAATGATCTCTGCGGCGTTGCTCCATTGGTGTTATGGACCGTGGCGGCAAGGTGATAGCGAATATGTAATTCAAAGGTATAATTTTTCGAAAGCTGCTACGAAGCTGAAGATGCATTGGAAGTGAATGGGCTTACGCGTCTTTAACGAAGAATGTTGTACGGCTGCAAGAATCTTACATGCAAAGATAAAGCAGTTTTTTAGTCTGTTGGTCACACTAATTTCACACTATGTAGCATGACTCATCAGCTGTCAGATTGTAAGTTGGTCACACTAGTAACAGTTTTACCCTGCTTAAAACGCCTCAAATAGCTAAGCTGCCTCCACTTTGCAGTGTATTATAACAAATTTAAGAACAAAAGGCAATAAGCAACATGCTTAATATATATATTTTTAAAATAAAGCATAATTTTTAATATTTATGTAGTTTTTTGTGAAATAAAATAAATCAGCTGCGCGGCAGAGACGTCATAGTCAGGTCAGTGCAAACTGGGCCGGGTCTGGGCCACTGAACGCAGACTGAGACTGATCGCAATCCAAACGACATGTGTGGTATTCCCAAACTCAGAACTGGTTCTACAATACCCTACACAAGTATGAAAAAGGGCACAAAAAACGACAAAAATTAAAAGAATAAAAAACAAATATTAAGGATCTCTCGGTGTGTGCGAATCGGCGCAATCGTTTGTACTTGTTAATGGTTTTGTTCGCGTAATTATTTTGGCAAGCAGCCGTGGCAGCCGCGACCCCGTCGGGATGTGCGAAAAACGAGCAAAGCGGAAATGTAGCAGCCAATTTTATAAAGTCGCTACATATTTAGTTTATACAAGTGTTTTTGATACACTATAGCATAAGGACTTTGAGATTGTGTTGACTATATAGTGAGATTCGTGATTTTTTTTTTTTAAGATTGTAGTGTTCCTTTAGGCAAAAAATTGTCAGGTTACATTCGATCTTAGATCGAAAAAGAATTTTCAGTAGGGTAGAAAATGAGATTTTAATCGTAAATTGTTAAAACTTGAAAAATGCCTTAAAGCTCTACGTTAAGGGTACGAAATTCGAGTTTTGGAAACTGTAAAAAAATATATATTTCATATGTAGGAGTCTGTTCTCTTCGCGTTGCGAATGCTACGCCTTTGAGGCAATGATTGCATAGTCTAGGGGAAGAAATATGGAACTTGCAGTTGCAGAATGTCGGAATATTTAACCAATTATTTCAGTCATTATTATGGGCAACGGTAGCCAACTCACCGCAAGGCCAATGGTTTGATTCCACGCTGTAGCGCTGGTGCATTTGGCTAGCACTGTCACAGCTAGCAAAGAAATAGACGGTACTAATTATCTAGCAAAGTCTTTATTACTTAAAGACAACGCCGTAACACCGTTCGGATTTGGCTATAATCAATAGGTCCCTGTACACTTCGAATAGCTCTTAAAAGAGATATCTCCTTGTTCCGTCTTTGGAGCGATGACCATGGTGAAGCGTAATATACTTCTCTTTTATTAATTATGAAAATTAAATTAATTTAGAAATAATGAAAGAACTCAAATCAAATATTTGTTTTCTAAGTGCATCAAATAAATTCTTACCATACGATCTTATTTATAAAAATACTTCAACTGTTTAGTTCGATTTCAAAAAGTTTTTGTGAATTTTGTTGCTTCAGAAAGTAAGTTAAGGTAATTTAAAATTTTTAACAAACTTGTGGGAGCTACTTTCCTTTTGAAAGAAATAGTTCAGTTAGTGCGAAAGTTACCATCGAAATTCAGAAACTCTGTCGACGGTTTCTTTGAGAGGTATTCGAAAAATTATTATTGCGACAATTGCCCGTTTTGTTTGTATAAATTTATTTGATTTGTTTTACATGTTCAATTCCCATACTTTCTTAATTATTTTTGTTTAAATAATATGCATTTAAAGCGCTCCCTGAAAGGAACTGAGGAACAGAACGATCTATCATCTTTAAGAACAAAATGTAGCGAATAATTTTGCTTTGAAGCGTTCTGAAAACGAAAGCGTACAAAATACAGCGTATCGATTTTCGTATTCAGTAATCTTTATGCTCTTAATGTTGGAAACTATTTCTATTTACTTTGAAAGTAGTATTTTTTAAGTCCTCGGTAGCCCTTAAATCGTATACACTACTGAGCTCCGATATATACATTCCACCAACTTTAATCCCAAAATTTAAACAACAATTTAGCTTTACTTTGAAAATATGAACTTGAAAATGAGCAAAAGCCATGGAAGTCTACAACCAACCTTCTAATTATTATTAATTTAGGGGCACAACAAAGTACAATTGACCCTATAAATAAATAATTTTAAAATTAAGAAATATTGAATTTGAAGGAGGAGAATATAATATAAAACTAAACCGTATCTCTGTATCCCCAGAAATTTTTATAGATATGCAACATGGCTAGGAACTTAGACTTACGACATAAAAGATGAAAACCGGAGATAACAGAAAAGTTTAAACATTTCTCTACAAAGGAACCAAAAGATCAGCATTGAACAAGTTGTAGTTTTCTTGGAATTCGTGGTAAGTCGAATATCTTAGAGCCAAAAGATCAGCGTTGTTCAAGTTGAAGTTTCCTTGGGATTGGTGATAAATCAAAGATGCTGCATTTTGGCACAACCAGTTGAGTTAAGGTGGAGAAAGAGACGCTAGGGAATGTTCATAAGATAGGAATTCGTTAAGATTGTTATAGTTAGCGCCTAAGACGCTAAGATCTAAGAATGGATCTAGAAACTGATAGAGATCGAAAATTACAAGTTACTCTGGAAGGAATGATAAAAGAAATTTTCTTAAGTAGAGCGTTAGAGTCAATGAAAACGAGTTAAAGTTTAAGCGAAAATAACACGCCATGGCTTATTCAAGAAACATTTAGATAAGGTAATTTTATAAGTCCAAGTCTACAGGAATCTTCGATTTTCACACTCAATCAATTCATTTGTTAAACTTTAGTTGAGAAATGATGATATTTTCTAGATAAACTTCGCGCTCAAGGCTAAAAATCACTGCCAAAATAAAAATCATTAAAACTTAGCTGCAGTTATAGAGTACAAAAGAGTCGTCAGCCATGTTTTGCAAGCATGCCACTTGCCTGTTTTTTCTTATTTTTTTTATATTTTAATTCATTTAATTTTTGCTCAATGGCTCTCCCTTAAGTTGGTGAAAGGATCAAGTGGCATTTGTTCTTGTGCGTTGGCAACATTTTTATTTTTTATATTTAATTGGGTGTTTTTATTGGTTTTTAATGATACGCGAAATGAGCGAGTGAGCAAAAGCGAGCCCGCGGCAAGCGTTGCCCGTATGGCGGGCAGCAATTTTTTTCTTCTTCTTTTTAGGGGGCTCAATGCCACGCCCCTGTTTGAAGGGAGGGAGGGAGGTAGACTGCAGGTCAACAAGTGATTGTTGCCAGACCAGGCGGCATATTGCAAAAAAAAAAACAAAAAATGAGGCATGTTGATTATAAAGTTCAAGCTTTGTCTTTGTCAAGAACTCAAAGCGCAACATGTAGCCAGCGCACTGCGATCCCACTTAGCAACATGTTGCGCAACAAATGTTGCGTGAGAGAGCGCGCGCTCCCACACTCTCTCACACACGTGTGTGCGTGCTCTTTTTGCGCCAGCGATCGGCAACCGCTGCGGCGCGCCGCAGTATAAAAACGAAAGCTACGCACTGCGCCCAATCAAACAGACGACGCCTTCAAGTCTAGCTACACGTACACGAGAGTGGAGTTGGTGGAGTCGTCGGCATATTTCGTGACGTTTCTTTCGGTTTTTTGCAAAATTCAAGCCAAGTGACCACAAGCGGTTTGCTTTCAAACCGTAAACAACTTTTGACGGTTTCCAAATTCAAAAATAATTAAATTATTTTCAAATTTTATTTACTTGAAGTAAAGAAAAAAGAACGTAAAGTGTATGATTTGTGAATATAACGTTGTCTAGTTAGAAGAAGTTATATTCCTTTTAAAGTTTGCCTAATTATTTGTGTGTGCACGGATAACTTTATCCGAGTGTTTGAGTTAAAAATAAAAATATTAATAAATTCTTAAATTTAAAAATAAAAAATGCACAAAATGCAGCAGCGTGCGTTTATTTCCTTGGCATTGTTGCTCACATCAAGCAGCTTGGCATTCGCCTGCCATGGAAAACTACTCGGTAAGTTTTTTTTTCTTCAAACTAATATTTCCAAGAATTAATTATATAAGTGTTATATAAATTAATTAAGCGTTAATTGAAAGGGCTAAACAAACAGGCTTAGGCTAAAGATTTTTAGAAAAATCAAGTTTTTACTGCTTGCAAAAAATGTTGACTTTTTGTATATTAATAGTTTAAAAGTTTTTTTTTTATAAAAATAATTTATGGTTATTTTTATTTTTAGTTTACTACTTAATCTACTGCTTGCATATTTATTTTTTATTTAAAAAAATCTTTATGCTGCTTACACAAAATGCTTTTTTAAGACTTCAAGATAGAAGTTTAAATAAATTACTTTAATATTAATTTTATTAATGGAAATATATAAATATTTCTTATATTAATTATAATTAATTATATTAATCAACTCACTATTTTATGTAAAATATTTTTCCTATTAAATTCGAACATTAAAAATAAAATACCTAAACTCATTAAATTCTACATTCCATAGACTTATTTTACATTTTTGAAAAGTTCTTTATTTTTGTGAAATATTTCTCATATTTATGTATTTGCAATTATTAAATTAGTGCTAAATTAATTTATTTACTCTCATTTCTTAAAGTTGTAAAATTTTTTACATATTTACGTAAAATTTTAGTTTTGTAACTGTTTGCTTAAAAACGCATTTTTACATAACTTCTAAGCATTTTTATTAAATAAAATTCTTACATTTTTCTATAAATTCTTAAAATAAAATACTTACAATTTTATATAAATTCTTAAAATAATATACCTACATTTTTATATAAATTCTTAAAATAAAATACATAAGCTCACTATCCTTTTTATGTAACCTCTAGGTTCCATAAACTTATTTGATATCTTTGAAATGCTCTTTATTTTGATGAAGTTTTTCATTTAATATTAAAATGAAATCATTGTATTATTTATGTAACTTCTTAAATTTGTTTATTTTATTTAAATTTTAAATGCCTATAAATTTGTTTTATATTTTGGAAATGTTCTTAATTGCTATACTTGCACTTAATATTAAAATAGGAAAAATTGATTAAATTTTTTATGTAACTTCTTTCTATAAATTTATTTTATAATTTTAAAATGCTCTGCTCTTGTCTTTGTTCTTAGCTTCTTGCATTAAAAATTAAAATAAAATAAAATATAGATGAAATGTTACTACTTTTTTATTAAAATAAACGAAATAAATAATTTAAATGTTACTACTTTTTTTATTAAAATAAAATTCTTTGTATATTTTATGAAAATACTTAAATATTCTTACTTGAAATAGCAATAAATAGTTTAACTGTTAATAAACAATAGCTAAACAATATTTTATTTAAATAATATTAATGTCATTCTAAATTCCTGAATAAATTTTATGCTAAAAAGCGAACGAAATTATTTCTAAAATCTAAAAAATCGTAATATTTGATTTGGAACAAATTACTAAAAACCAACTCTATGAATTGCTTAAAATTAACTATTTATTTTGCTTAAATTAAGTTGGTGTAATCAGAATCTTCTCTTTTTATTATTATTTTTTTTAATACCTTGTATTTAATTTTATTTCAGTTTCAAAATATTTGATATAAAAATTTAGTACGAAATATTTACTTCACATAATATATCTTTGTCAAATCAGAAATATCTCTTCATTATTTTTATTTTTTTTTTAATACAAAGAATTTGTGATTATTCCTAATTAAACTTTATTAAAAAAATTTCTTAATTTTCTTTTATTATTATTTATTTTTACGAAAAATATAAATCGAGAGAAAATATGAATTGAGAATATTAATTGAGAGGAAAATTTAGACAAAATCAACACTTGAAGGAACAAATTGACAAAAAGAGGGAAGCTTGCAGTGAATTCGTACAAAAATCTGAAATACAAAAGCAAAAGTTAATGTCAGGATTGTGTAAAGCAGTAAAAAATTGGAATATTTGAGCATAGGGGATATGAAGAAACAGTGCAAATATAGTAACGGGCTCACTTTCGAAAATGATCGTAGTACGGGTAAGGGTTGGAGAGCGAAGTCCCTTATCCATTGAAAAAACAAGAATATTTTGTAGTTTTTGTTTGATTTTTTGAACGATTTTCATTGTAATGCGGCTACCAACATTATTATTGAAAATTAAAATTATTAAAATTTTAAAATAATTTATAAATTACAATATTTCAGAACTTTATCTTTTTTCTAAAATAATTCATAACATAAAAAACAATTATTTTACTCAGCAATAAAATCAAATCTATATGTTATATTCAAATAGGCAGGCTCTTAATTTCACGCCTGATTCCCGATTAAAATGTGTTAGGAATTCCAAAGTTTTTTTTTTCACGAAAAAGATTTATGTGCCTTGTGCCTATGCGAGTTAAGAATCCAAACACTGCTTATCATTAGGGTGCCCCCTGATAAACTGATATACAAATCTACGAGCTTATAAATGACAACTAATTTTATATACAATTAAGAGAACAGCTTCGAAACCCAAAACTGTCATTTGTATGCCACTGACAAATTTGGTCATTAAAAATAAAAGAGAGATATACTATATAGAAAAATATCTTAACAACTTGTCTGGCATACTTAAGTAGCCGAGCCGACCCATAAAAAATTAAGCTCAATTCTGTTTCAATTTCTCAGCTATGCAGTTCGTTAATTTTTGCCACGTTTCGAAATCTTTGGGTTTTTGGCGTCTCGCGTCTTAGTCTGCTGCTGCTACCACCAACTGCGGCAGCTGTTTCTTCTAAGATTTCTGTTTCTGCTGCTGCTGCTTCTTCCACTTATTTGTTTTGTTTTTATTTTGTGAATGAAAAGTGAGCCTCTCACTTTGGCCACTGACCATGTCGCCTTAAAGCTTTATAAATAAATATTTGTTAACAAATCAAAAAAAAAACACACACACACATTTCGAACTTTATTTTTTTTTTTGTAGTTTTTCTCATTTTTATTTAGTGTTTTTTTCTTATTTGTTTAATTAGCGCTTAACGTCAAGCTTAACAACCCTCAAGTTGCGAATATATACATATACATAGAGAGAAACAAACAAACAAACAAACAGACGATTATGAATATACTTTATTTATTTAAAATTTATGTAAATGCGAATTTTCATGCATTTTAAGGCTTTTAAGCCAAAACGAGATGAGTTCCATAAGTTTTGACAGCAAACTTTCAGACTTAACATGACAAAGTCTAATCCGGCTATTAGGCAATTTGTTAAAACTTTTTATTTTTTTCGTTTATAATAAAGTGATTTCATAAAATGTATGAGCAAATTTATTTAATTTTAAACACTTTATGTTATATAAGTTGTCTTTGACTTAGAAAAGCTGCCAAAAATATATAAATAAAAACCAAAAAAAAAAAGTTTTAATTTAAGCCACTCAACCGGTTGAAATATCCAGTTTATATAATAAAAATAATAATAAAAAAATCAAAATACAACAGAGTCAACTTATATTTAAATATTATATCTAATGTTTGCTAATTCGAGGCCAATAAACTCAGTCAATAATGTGAAATTATTTCATTAACATTTCGTACGACAAGCGTTCATAATTAAAATAACAAATATATAATGTTTATAGGATTATGTCGCTCAGCAGGAAGGCAGAGCGCGGCATAAATGTCAACTATAAGGTGGAGCAGCTGCCCCAGCTGGGTACACTTCTATAATACTTGTAGGCACATTGAACCGATAATCTGGTTTAAGTTGGGCAGGCGCCTATAATTATGACTTAAATGTCAAAGAGCCCAAAACATTGTAGGTAAATTTGCAACTCAAGTCAAGACAAGTGCTTAAGTGTGTTAGGGGTATTCAGTAGTGCGCAGTTAAATTCATAAATTTTAAATTAAATGCTTTTGTTTTTTATTAAACGAACCGGATGCGCTAGATTTGTTAACGCATTTATGTGTTTTTTATAAATATTTAATAAAAAAATAAATTTTTTAATGTTAAATTGTTTATTAAAAAATTGGCTGCATTAATTGGAAAGCGAAAATCTAAGCGTGTTTAAAGACTAATTAATTTGAATGCACAGTTATATTTTTATGACAACTTAATTTTATTTAATAATTTTTATTGATTTTAACGGTTTTATTCAAATGTACAAAAGTTTCGTTTTTTTGATTACTTTCTTAAAATTATTTACTTTACCGCAACTCAAATTTTTCTGGTTTTCGCGTAGCGCTGTTTCAGCAATAAAAATGTTATTTTTATTTGTTTAAATTTTTGAGCTGTTTTTAATTAAAAGTGGCTTATGTGAGCATATAACCTACAGAAATATTTTTCATAGGCATGACTTACTTTTCCATCAATCTAAATATTAAATGTACTTGCAATTTTTTTTAAACTTTAATATTTTTTAAATTTTCAATATATTTTTAAAAATTTGTATACACTAAATACTATAACAAAAATTTATGTATTAAAGAAATGGAATAAATAAAAAAATGTATTCCTTTATTCCTATGAAAAAATAAAAAAATGTATTATTATGAAAAAATAAAAAAATAAATAAAAAAAAAGGAATACATATTTTTATTTATTCATAAAAAATAAAAAATAATATGATATCTTTAATTAATAAATTTATTGCTTGGTAAATAGAGTATATTTATTTGCTAGCTGTGCTAGTGCTAGACAAATGCAGCGTCCGATTTAGAGGCGAGCTCAACTACCAATACGCTACCTACCCCTATATTATTTAGTTAAAAAATAAGAATTTCTTAAAAATCAGTTTTAAAATAGAAATAATATAATGAAAAATTTTGAGATAATTAAAATAGCTCATATTGGTTGTGGTAGATCAGCCATCCAGAAATCCATTATTTTTCCAATAGATCTGTAACTCGCTTTGTATAGGTCTGTTCGAGTATCGAAAGGCGTCACAAAGTTGCCATTTCAAAACAAGAAAAAACTTTTCTGATATCTTTGTGATTAACTGTTTCAGATTTTTTCCAATGTCCTAGCAAAGAGCAAACAGACTATATATTTTACAGTTTTTCTTCGATAAGGGCGAAAACGCAAGTTAGGGGCCGAAAATGTGATTAGTCTTTAAGGTCCTGATAACTGTAACAGCCAATCCCACGCAATTTTGGTTTCGTCAGTTCCGTACCGTTAATTTTGATAGCATAGATGTCGATGAGATCATGCACATCGTTGAGTTCGATCGTCATTCCAAGCACTGATTCGATTGCCCAAGAGCTAAAGATTGTACAAAAATGCGTTTGGAACCATTTGAATAAGGCTGGTTGCCAAAAGCTGCTCGACGTGTGGGTGCGACAGGGGTTCATTTTGATTCAACTTCTTTATTCTTTTTTGAAATCTTTTACAATATAAACAAAACTTATAGAAAAGTCAGCCTTCGTATCGTTGTAGTAGCGTATTCGCCTCTAAATCGGAAGGTGGATGGTTAGATTCAACGCTGTAGCACTGCTGCATTTGTCTAGCACTAGCACAGCTAGCAAATAAATAAACGCCATTTACTTAGGAAAATCTCGGTTTCGGTTATAAACTCTAGATTCCTGTTCTCTTTGTACTTTGTATTAATAGAGATAAATCCATGCTACGTTCTAAAGAGCGAGGGCATTAAATTTATAATTTTTTTCTTTTTATTTTTTATTAATTCAATAAAATTACAATTTATGAATTCTATATTTTATAAAACTTTAAAAATGTCATTGTAGAGGCTTTTAAAGATTTTATTCGAACTTTTTAGACAATAAGCAACATATGAAACTTGGGGAAAACTCGATCTTTTCACTTTGAATTTTCCATATTTCAATGCCACATTGTAGAAGCCGTAAAGTACTAGTTCCAAAAGAGTTATTACTTTATAGTCAAAAAATTTAAATTTTATATTTTACATTAAAATACTATAAATTTTTCTCAGTGTACTTTATCAGCTTACTTTTGCATGACATTGATGCTGTAACTACTTCAAGAGTGCTCCATTTATCAAATGAAATTAGCGCATATTTATTTTATTTATGACCAAAAAATTCAAAGTAAAGAACATATTACCAACAAAAACTATAAAATTATTATGTAATTTATAGCACATAATATTTATGCATAATTAATTAATTTGCATTACAAACTTATTTCAGTTGCCAGCTGTCATAATTGTTTTTATTATTTTATTGTTTTTTGTTTTTTTGCAAAAAGCCTGACTACCCCTAACCGCTTAACCAGCATTTAATTGTTGTCATATTTATCTATAACAAGCCAAATTGGGCCATTGATAATGAGTTTTGGTAGTTGAAGCTTAACAAATTGTTTTTGTTTTTTGTTTTTCTGTTTTTGTATAACTATTTTAAGCATTTATTAAACAAATTCAACTTTTTGTTGGTAAATGTTTAACACAAAATGTGTTGTCTACAAAGCATTCACATTTTGATTAATGATTGCTTTTATGTTAAACTGTCATTAGCTATAAAAGTATTTGTTTAACACATATTCAATGTGAATTTTTATAAGTTTAATAATAAAATTAAGTAATAAAAAAACGCAAACAAAACAAACAAACCAAGAGATTTCCGCAAACACAAATCAAAGAATTGGACAGTGACTGCAACAATTGTTAGTTGATTAATTTATTTGTTTTCATTTTTGCTGAGGTCTTTAATTTTATATTCTTTGATTTATATGGAGTATAGGGATATTTTCGTTAAATATAATATTGTGATTTTTAATTTGTTATTAATTTATTTAACTTCGTTATTGTTAACAATTTTGTTATAGAATTATATGTACAAATATTATAGAGATAAACCCTTTTGGCTGTGATTCGCTTTGCTTATTTTTGAATTAAAATATTTCTCAATTATTAAAGCCTATAATTATTATTATTAACTCCAAATTCGAAACAGACTACTATCAAAAACTTAAGATTTTTCTAATTATACTTGAAATATGTTTAATATTTATGATTGAATGAATATAATGAAAAAAAAAAAAAATACCGATTTGTTTTGTGTTTTTTGTAATTTTTTGTAATACAAACTTATAGATCATTTACGGAAAAAAGGTAATTTTTTGTTGGAAATTAACGTAGTTGTTGTTTTCGTAGCTGTTGCGGGGGGTTTGGTAGTACTTGGGCAGTCCTGCGTCGATTCGATTGGTCGATTGTTGATTCTCATAGAGAGCATGGCCAACAACTTCACGTACCAGATCGGGCATGCACATCATATGACGGGTTTGAATATTCTTCAAACGCAGAATCTTGGCTTTCTTGACTTTCCTGGGTTAAAATCGATGCACAGCAGGTAACACTCTGGTATGTATGTTCAGCTGCTGACAAGAGGTGGAAAAGCTTTTCTGAAAGCTAAGCCTTAGACCAAGCGAAGATCTAGTTTGTAGGGAGGGAAGAGATGAGGAGTGCTAATTTAAAGCTAACATATAATTTCTTAAGCTTCGACCATGAGAAGACTTAGAGCTTTCTTTATAATATAATAATAAATTAATTAAATTTGTAGTAGTTTCTTTGTAAAATAAGTTTTATTTATTTTTTTTTTAATTTTTAAATTTTTTTTTTTTTTTTTTAAATGTGCAAATAATTTGAAATTCGTACAGAAATCAGTAAATTTTTGTGAGTTTGGAATTGCTTCTGCTGAAATTATAAAAAAACAAAAATATGTACGAGATAAGCTTCGACTATGAGAAGATTTGTGTATTTGTAGGTTTCTTTATAAAAGAAGTTTCATTGAATATTTGAAATCATTGCAGATATCGGTGAATTTTTTTGTAATATCTGAGTTTGGCTCTTTCTGAAATTATAAAAAAAATAAATTTATATAAGAGATTAAAACTAACAACGTTAACCTAGAGCTATTTTCCTAAGCTGAAGAACTCATAAGCTGCACGCACTTACAGATTTTGTAGGCATTGAAAGAAATCAAACTACTACCCCCACAGACTGCATTGCTTTTGAGTATCATTGCGATCTTATCCTGCGTTTATTAAGTCAAGTATTTTCCGGTATTATTATAAATTATGTTTTCAATAAGTTTCTTACATATTTTTGAAACCATTTAACGCGCATAAGCTTCTTGCCGCCTTTCTGTCTGTTGTGGCTAAAACGTTTTGTTGCGGCTTCAATCAAAAGCTCAGAGCCAACTTGCCCGTGCTAATAATGTAATTAAATATGTAGATGTATTTTGCAACAAGACAACGCGCAACGAGCAACAAGTAACAAGCAACATGCAACATCAGTTGCTCATTGTAGCTGCTGATAATCAGTTAATGATAAATGGAATAATGAAACAAGTACAAGTTGTTGTGCGAGAAGCTACAAAAAAAATAATAAGAAAAACAAAAAAACAAAAATTATTGCAACATGTCCACAAAGCTGTCAGAGAACGCTTGCCAAGCTATGTACTCTTCTCACGCGGTCCTCTTCATTTAGGCGATGCTTCAATGCGTACATAAAGGAATACATATATATACATATATATAGCCATGTATATAGGAATCTGTCTGTTACTCGTTCAAGGTAAAGTCAACGCCTGACTGTAATGGCAGAGTTAAGTTAAGCACTTGTTAACATATTGTCGGCATTTGGCAGCAAGTTCGTTGCTTAAGTCTTTCGTTTTTTCTGTCTTTTTTTTTTTTTTTTGAGGGCTTACGTTGAAAAATTATTGCAACTTGTTGACGTTCCGTTGTCAACATTATCGCTCACAGCTTTCAGCTATAACTCTGACTTTATTGTTTTGTCGGATATATGCAAATTTTTCTCCATGTACGATTTATGCCGATTTTCCAACTTGATTTCACTTGTGTGGCGCTTTTTTGATCGTCGTTGTCGATTTTGTTGGTTTTTGCGGAAATTGATCGACAGTTTTATGTGCAATTTGTCAGCGAAGGTAGTACATAAAATTTGCATATATGCAATCAAGTGCAAAGTATTAAGCGCTCGCATTGCAACTACATGTAACGTCAGCTTAAGTTCAATATGTTATGACGATTGTACGTACCGGTTTTCACTCACAATATTTATTGACTTCCAGTAACTTGGTAATATAAATGTAGCCCAAGCGTACGAGCATAATTTGACAGTTGAGCTTGTAGCTTGATTCAAGCAAAAGTTTACGAGAGTTGATTTGAAATTTCGACAAAAATCGATAAACACAAGCCGCAAAAAAAAATCTAAGTATAACTCTTGATCTGCTGCTCAAGTTTTACCCTTAAAGTAGTAATTATACTCATTGCCTCAATTTATCTCCATCATAAAATCATATTGAAACATGTGCAGCGCCGTTCTTGCCTTATTTTGACATCTTATGAGCGAATTTATCTTAATAAACATCGTTTAACTTAATTCGATTTGCGACGATAAAGCTTTATTGTTAATCAGAAACTGCAGGTGATTTTGAGAACTCAATCGTTGCCGCCATTCACTTACCATGAATTCCGTGAAGGTCGTCTTAAGTCGGTAGTTTTTTGGCAAAAAAAATGAATATTGTGGTCAAAATGGCAATGATGTTAAGAACAAAATCCTTTGAAACTAGCCAAGTCTGGCACTACTAAGCTGAACAGAACTCAGCGCTCTAATTAAAAGAAATGAACATATGATTCTACAAAAGCGATTCTACAGTTTAAAAGATGTAAGAAAACGACGCTTGTCATTGTACATTTGAAAAGGCAGAAAGCATATATTATATCATCTATATAATATATAGTGGATGTACTTCACTTAAGAATTTTAATTGAAGACTATAACTGCCGCGTTCTTTAGTCGTATATGTATTGGCTTCATGGCAGCATCTTTATTCTGAATATAGCTCGGTTTACATAAAAGCTGAAGAATGCTGAAGACAACGCAAAACACACTTTCAACAAGTAGCTGCGCTGATCAACAAATATAATTTTACAATATTTCATGTGCATTAAATTAAATAACAATATCGCTTTAATTAATCTCCTCGAACAATAATAATTGTCTCATCTGAAGATTTCGTGCCTTATCAATATGCATTCTTCAACTTGACGAAATTTTTAAATTTATAGATCATCTCTATGTTTAGTTTTTGTTAGATTTCTTAAAATCATTTGCAAGTCTATGAAGCATTTGACCAGAAGGTCATCCGCCACTATAAGTAACAAGTATGGCAGCTCTAGATCATTTTATACCATCTGTTCAGATTTGCATTTTTTTTAGTGAGATGATAAACAATTTTGCTTAATCTTATTTAAGCCGACGCACTTCTTTAGCAAACGAAACTTGCATAAGAGTTCATCGGCAATAATCTACCTACTCTGAAAGATAGGTCAGTTTTTGTTTAGAAAACAGATTATTGCGAAGATAATCTGACGTTGTCTTGTTCGGATTCTAAATTGGGTATATGATGTTATCATTTATCTTATAATTTGTATGAGTTCATCGACTATAACCTGCTTCTATGGAGCTTCCTAACATTCCTAACTAACCACTTAAAAGTTAGACTTAGTTAGACTGAGTATTCCGAAGAAGATTGCGAAGATTATCTGACGTTGTTTGAGTACTGAATTGGGCATCATCATCATCGGCAATAGCCTGCTTTTTGTAGAGCTTTCTATCATGAACCACTTGAAAGTTAGACTTTTCAGTTTACACAGATGATTATTCCGAAGAAGATTGCGAAGATTATCTGACGTTGTCGAATTTGAGTACTGAATTGGGCAAAAAATATTATACTTTATCATATACTTTGTATAACAGTTCATCGACAATAACTGCTTTTTAGAGCTTTCTAACATGAACCACTTTTAAAGTTAAACTTTTCAGTTTTCAACGAAGATTTTTGCGAAGATATTCTGGCATTGTGTAGTATGTATACTGAATTCTGCAACTCATCTTATAATTTCTCACATAATTTATCATGAAATATGCAATCCTCAGTTCTTCAGTCCTAAATAACTTAACTTAAGCAGCAAATATGTCATTTCAACCCCACTCTTCAACGTACAAATCTTTGCAGCAGTCACAGAAGATGATTACTTTTAGATCAAGGTGACCGAATAAACTAAATTCAACTTATTAAAGTTGATTGCTTGCCAAACAAACCCAGTCTCGTTTTCTATTGATCTCTCCCATGTCGCAAGATCAAAGCCCACCCTCGTTACTGGGTCAGGACGGGTTCTACATCTTAAGCTCACGACTATTTTTAGTAGCTACTCATTTAATATCGTTTTAAAAAACCGCAAAACGCGACAAACACACACAATCGATAAAGGCAACCTTGAAAGCATCTTAGACTAATGTGGCCCAGCGTTTATTTTGACATCCAAACCCATATAGACTTTAAGTATTTACATAATATACCGGCTGTGCGTTATATATTTACCTTATCGAGAGATGTACCTAAAACCGCTCGCGTCAAGTGGCCTGCGCTTCTCCTGAACGCACTTCAGGGCCACAGTACGCCGATACGGCAGCCAGGAACTCGAATGTTCTCACGTTTGTACCATGTGCGCCGCAGCTCTAAAGCTCGAACTTAACCATTATTATAATTATTAAAAATTATTAAGCACGCGTAATTATTTAAATGAAATGGACTTGCATCAAGCTGCCACGCCTGGGCATTTCGAGTTGCAAGTTCCTTAAACTTTTTTGGTGCCTTTTTAAAAGTTTGTTTTTTTTCTCTTTCTTTGGCAATTTATAAAAGTTCACGTGCGCGAACAATGCACAACCGGCTAATTAACACCCTGAGGCAATTTTCGCTTATCTCGATATAGCTTTTATTTTTAAACTTTTTGAATACACTTTCTGGGCAAGGGGGGCTAAGGGGTATGTGTGTTTTGTGCAAGATATTGTGATCCATGCTGAGGGGAGTGTATGGAATGAAGCTACGTGAACTACTCTTTTTTAGTGCGATATTGTAGATTCAGAAATAAGGATAGGGATGTATAAGATTTTTTAAAAATCTCGTTTATTTTTCAAGAAATATTCAAGGGGGGGAATTACATGTGAGTCATTTCTTGTAATATTTTATCAAAGTTTGTTTTTAAAGTAAATGGATGTCAAGCCATGCAGAACATTTCTTGCATGTTTCAGAAGTGTATCATATAAACTTAAGCTTGGAGAAAAGAAATATTTTCAGAAGCATTTCTTGTAAACTTATACCAAAATTTGTTTTTCAAGTCATATAGACATTTCTTGTATCTTTTAGTATAGTAAAGTTTATTTTTTAATAGATCTTAAGTTCTATCATGTAAACTTACGCTTGACAAACGATGGAGGACTCCAAATAAAAGAAGATAGTGATCACTATGATATTTCAGACTAAGAGGTACAGATCATATAATATATATTGCATTATTAAAAACTTTTGTTTAAGTTTTCAAGAAGCGATATACTCCAAATTTATAAATATAGTACTTCTAAGTCTTGGCGAAATATCAACTGGAGCATTTCTTTCAATCTTCTCCCAAAGTATATTTTTATGTAAGAGTATCTTAAGTTTAATTATTCTACGTTTTATTAAATCTTGTATTTTATCCGATCTTAATCTTAATCTTATAAGTTTAAGCTTGACATACGAAGGAGGATAGCAAAGAGATAGATCACAATAAAATCGAATTTCTTCTAGTACGTTATTTTTTTATAAACAGAATACAGGCCACAAAAACGATATGGGGATGTTAGTTGTTGTTGGATTGTTTAAGCTGAGATGTATGGTTGTTGCCTAATGTAACCTTTTATATTTCTAATTGATGAAAGTGATTTGATAAAATATAGATATTTTCTAAGATTCAGGTTAGGTTCGACATGCTGGTGGTATGGGTTTTGTCTATTTTAACTTCTTTTATTTCCAATTGGGGATAAAATGAATTGATAAAGATGAAATAAATAATGATATGGATGCATTTCGAATAGGTAAAAAAAGCGCATTTCAACGAAACAGCTTTATTTTTTGAATCTGCGGATTCTCTGAAGAATGAAAATGTGTAAATTTTTATGGGATGCGAGAAGCGTATCTGGGATCTTGTCTAATTGCTTAAGATCGACGAGAATAGTGCACTGAAAACCTCAGCAGTCTTAAAGTCGCAAAGTGACGAAAATTATTTAAACTGTTTGTAGATATTTCAAGTAGAACTATGTATATGTCAAGCCCTCGGAGTGGCAAGTACCTTAAATTGGTTACAGAGTACACAAAAGTCGTGAAGTTCGGTCCTGCACAAAACTATTATTTTTTTTTTTCTTTTTTTGCTTATTTTGTTCATTTCTGTGCAAGCCTTAAGTGCTGCGGAAGCTGCATTATCTTGAGCATCCGTATCGTTGTCCAACAGACACACTTCATTCAAAATGTTTGTTTGTAATAGCCAAACATTATACCATAATTCATCGTTATAAAATGTTTATAATAAACAATGGCTTTTAGCCAAATATTTTTATTTTATTTTATGCTTTTAATTGGCACGCGCCGTCTTCTTTCTTTCTTTATTTTTTGTGCCTCTTTTTTTGCAGTTTTTATCGCTTTGACTTGTGCGCTCGTGTCGCTTTGACTCTTTATTTGATTTTATTTTTTTTTTTTTTATTTTATATCATTTCAATATTATGGTGTTCTATTTTAGCACCAATTTATTGTGTATTTTGTTTGTTGGCTTTCATAAGTTGAAACCGGTTAAATCATATGATCGAAACCGTTTAAATTTGTCGCCTCGAAATGTTGAAGAAAGTGATACAAGCATTTTATATATGGCCGACATATGATAATGCTCAACCGGCTGATTATATAAAACGAAAATTAGTTAAGATTTGGTTCACATGTAAAGCCACGAAATAGAATGAATAAATAGCTAAAGCAGAAACTGTAAAATTTAAATATTTTATTGCCGCATAGGCAGACAGACATAAGGCGGCTTGTAAATAAAGGCAAGAAAAAAAAACAATAAATATAAAGACTTGAACAAAAAGCTGTAGATTTGTAGATCTACTTAACTTGTATGAAATTTTGGCAAACATTAAAACCAGAAACCGGCCTAATAGATGACAAAACTGAACCCAAGACTTGCCAATTATCATAAGTGAAGTGGATTGTTTTTTAGAAAGATGAAGATATTATACTCTTTAGGGCAGAGATTTTATTTGTGTCGTTGATTAATAAAAAAAAAAAATGTAAGAAGCATGAGAATATATCATATATCACTTATATATTTTTTTAAAATTTTTTTTAATTAATTTATTTATTTTATAGAAGAGATGATGAGAATGTTATATGTACGGGAAGACTGAGCAGCCACAATTCAGTGCGAAATTGAAGTATTTTATATAACTTTTAAAAAAATGCCCTAAAAATGGAATTCTTGCGTCTTCTGACGCAATTTTATATAATCATCCAACAAATAAAGCCAATAGAAGTTTTTTGTCCCAGCCGATTTCACAGTTTGGAAATTTATTTGCCACTAAACTTAATATATATTTCAGATTACCGTATTGGTTTACCAATATAGGCGTAAAGTGAATACGCAGTTGAGAGTTCGAAATATAAACATTTAGCTTACAGTCTATATAATCAGTTTGTATACCTTAAATGAACTTATAATGTTCTTACCAAACCATCTGAACATACTATATTTTTTAATTTCACAAATCTATTAGTGAAAAACGCAAGGGTTTTGCTTTATCTTTTATAAATATTCTTCTGTTATAAATTCGTTAACCTTCGACCGAATACGAAAAGATGACGTAATTTTCTATAATCATCTAAATGGGGAGTATCATTTACTATATTTTTTAACTTCTCAAATATAACAGTTAAGAACGTAATGAATTTCTTTATTTCTTAATAAATATTTCTTATATAAGTTGATTTTTAAGCATTCGTTAAACGATTTCGAAGAGATGAAGAAGAAAATATGTTTTTTAATCAATTTTTTTTTCAAATCTATCAGTGAAGAACATAGTGCTTTTCTTTAACTTCTAAAAATATTACTTGTAGTTAAAAAAAAACTATTTCTTTTAGAATTTAAATATGCCGATGAAGAGAATTGATTGATTTTTCTTCTAACAACTGAAACGTATTAATATTATTATTGCTTAAGCTTATATGAACTATAATTTTCACTTCATCATCTCTTTTTAGATTATTAAAAAATTTGTAAGATCTTCATCATCTTAGATTAACCAAAAACAATGATATCTAGCTTTAACATGTTTATAAAATTATCTATGAAATTTGTTGTGGGCTTATTAAAGGTAACAACTGTATATTCAGTTAAAGATAGTATAATATTATAATATATATGATTATAATAATAAAATAGTAAAGCAATAGATTAGATATAGTATACATTGTTACTGAAGATGATCATATTTGTTTGCTACATTGCTTCAATCATCTCTTTTTGAAAGCAACTAAACCGCGGAAAGATTTACTTTAAATTTAAACTTCGATGTAATCACATTCAGCATTATAAAGGGTTAGAATTTGTTATTTCCTCAAGTGGTTTCTAAAGAAATTGTTAAAAAATTGTTATCTAAATCAAAGGTTTAAGAATAAGTCTTTTTCGTAATATTTCTTAGTAAATTATTAGAAATAATTGTCAAAATAAGTCTTCTTGATTCGGTTCGGTACAATTTGATTTTCTGCTGACATACTTTAGAAATCAGTGTCAAAAGTTAAGACATTTAGCTGTGAAAGCCCGTAGGCCTTTTTTTTGACTAACTCTCTCTTGCATGCAAAATACCTCATTTTACAGTGTACAAAAGTACAGTTGAACATTCGCCAAATTCAAGCCCTTTACTATGACGTCAAAGTAGCGACCCTGACTAGGGCTTAACTTACCCAGTTACCAAGAGTGTCTCAGCAAAAATAGTCAAGATTAAAACTAAGCGAAACTAAAAAAATCAACCAAAATCAACCAGTTTTTTATTTAAACCTTATGGGCATAACTAATTAATAATTATGTGTTAAATATTCTATAACAAATTATGTTAATTTACAAAATCAACTTATGCTTGCTTCTTTGCAGTATCGGGCATTACGGAGCAGGAGAAGTCAATCATATTGCAGGAACATAATCGACTGCGTCAAGTGGTGGCCACCGGACGTTATCCAGGACAGCCGGGTGCAGAGAATATGCGTGAAATTGTCTGGGATAATGAGTTGGCTGCACGTGCTCAGCAATGGGCCGATAACTGTCAGTTTCGACACGATCCACACCGCACAATAAGTAAGTTTGGTAGAAACTAGCAACTTAAGGCCAAAAAAAAAAAAACGATTAAGCGAAGCCGCATGTTACCCACATTCGATAAAGACCAATTGTGGGCGCTTTTTGAGCAAAAAAGGATGCAGTAAGAGTACATGCCCGTAGTACGACACGTGGCAGGGTTTGAGGTTGCATGTTATTTAGTTTCAACTAAAAGCATTATATATATATAAATATATTTATTTTTATTTATGCATCAAGCACATTTTCTATCGACTGCACAATACGCTATAAAACACTAATACTAACCGCATGCTTGAGCACACACACACACACAGCCGCCATCTAGCTAAAGTTTTCCAAAAATGTGTACTAGAAATTTATCTAAACATTTGCTGCTTTTTATCTTAAACTTAGATCGTTTTACCATGGGTCAAAACTTGGCCATTATTTGGAGCACAGTGCCGCTGGATGCCAACGATGGTAATTTTCCATCGCGCATACAAAGCTGGTTCGATGAGGTGCAAAAATATAGCTTCGGCGATGCCTGGTCACCCAAAACCGGACACTACTCACAGCTTGTTTGGGGCGAGACTAGTCTTGTGGGCTGCGGCTATGCCGAGTACAAAGATACGGTCAAGTACAACAAGCTCTACGTGTGCAACTATGGTCCAGGGTAAGTTGTTGGCACAGCAGCCGCTTGACTCAACAGCTGCTGACACACTCTTTTTTCCCTCCTCTCTTCCGCAGTGGCAACGTCGTTGGCTATAATCCCTATGCTGCGGGCAAACCCTCTTGCGCCACCTATGGCATGCGCCCATCACCACGCTATCAGGGCCTGTGCGCCGCACCAGGCGCTACCCCAGCTGTCTCCAATAGCGTCTATGGCAGCAATACAATTGAAACGTATGACTACAGCTACAACAACAACAACAACCAGCAAAATAACAACAAACCAACTAACAACATTAACAAGAGCCTTATAACTAGCTACAATCATAAGAAAAATCTTAGTAACCCACCAAATCCATCTACCTCCTACTCCTCCTACCAAACATATCCCAAACAGGCATCGACATCGCAGCCCAGCACAACAGCCCCCGCGTACGGTCTATCAGCGTCCACGAGTGGCAGCAGCTCCGGCAGTTCATTTGGTACCGCGTCGCGTGGTTCCAGCTACGCCTACACAACTGAGACGAGTCAGTCCGGCAACAAGCGCCAGAACAAGCTTGAGGCGTATCGGCCAAGTGCCACAGAGTTTGAGAAGTCCGTACAGAAGCACACCATACTACGCACCTATATAGAGCAGCAACCCGCCCAGCAGCAGCAGCAGCAGGAACAACAGAGCAGATCAACGTTTGGTGCACAACAACAACAACAACAGCAGCAGCTGCCGGCAAGTCCCGAAACCGAGAGCTATGTCAGCAGCACCGAGCCCACTGTCAAGCGTGGCTGGAGTCTATTGACGTGGCGTGGCTAAAACTCTAATTGCCCCAAAGTGCCACAAACTCGTAACACATAATGCCGCTTCATGTATTAGCCCAGCGCCTGTATTTACTACTATGTAGTATCATTATATATAACAATCCTAACGCTAGCTACACGCTCCACGCTCCACGTTTCTGCTCACAATTCCTGTTCGCCAACCCCTGCTGCCAACTTATCCTCTCTCTTCAACGATTTTATAGTACTTAGTACTTAGCGAATTGTAGGCTTTTATTTAAAAACTATTAACTAAAAACTATTTTATGAAAAAAAAGATAAAGAGTATCAGCTTAGTTGCTAGCAACTGCCATATGACATATATTTTGGATAAATCGTAACATATATTATTTATATTTTGTTTTTTAGAATTCGCATTAGTTATCAAAATTGTTCACGAATTTCTTAAATGCCGAGCCATGCCAGTGACGTATATTTGTATCAAATGTTAAACGTTTTGCGCATAACTAACCTTAACTTAAAAATTAAACAAAAAAAAATATCAACAGTTATATAATATTGTCAGTCAATCAATCTAAAAATCGCTCATTTACCATCATTCAGCTAGTTGTAGTACTGTATGCAATATAAATAAACATAAATAAAAACACTTTCATTAAGTATTGTAAAATTATATTGTTTTTATTAATTCTAATGCTGTTTTGTCCCGTTTGGGAGTTTGAAAATCTTGGCTTGGATAATTTTTGTTTGTGCCAAAAAACCTCCAAACGCTTCATGTCTCTCTAAAGACAAGTCGGCTTCTTGTCAGTCGATGATAATAAAGAATCATAGCAGTTTCTCTGAGAGTCGCTAGATCATCATTTAGTTCTATTGCAACATCAAGGTAAGGAAAGACAGTTAGTAAGTGACGCGCCCAACTCAAAAATAACCCCAACTGTTTTTGATATGAATTATTATTGAGCTTCCGTCAGTCCAGACCTACTTTTAATTTGTGTAACATGAAATAAACCAACAAGAATATTGTCTGTCTTATTAAGAATGAGTCAGTCGGTATCCGGAACAAGACCCATTACTACAAGTTGTCTAACGAATAAGCGAGCTCAGTTCTTAGTACTTTCTGATTTATATTCCCAGTTTTCCAGCTGACTTGGATCATTTTATTGGAAAGTCCTACATATTTTAACAATTTCTGCAATTGCTTCATATAGCGAATTTCTACACGGTGTCTATGAAGTCAAGAACCACAAACCCTTCTCTCGGAAACATGTTCATATAAAAAGTGGTCTGACTGTTAGTCGATTGGCAACCAGAACAAGACCAATTAGTGCAACTTGTCTAAGACATGTGCGAGCTCAGTTCACAGTACCTACATCAGGTATTTACAGTCTTTCACCTGTTCCAATAAAACTTTCTTTAAGATCTCCTTGAAATTGCTTCATATGTGTACCAAATTTCTTCATGGTGTCAACGAAGTCAAGAACCAGAAATCTTTATTTTGAAGATATGTTGAAATAGTTCGTAAAGTTCTTCTTCTATGCAACAAGGTTTATGTTCCATCATATTAGATCTAGCAAACTTTTTACATGAGCGAACCAACGTGATCATCGTAAAACTGTTGTAACTGTGAGTCAGACGGTAACCGGAACGAGAACCATTAGTGGAACTTGTCTAAGAAATGGACGAGCTTAGTTAAAATTACCAATTGATTGATATTTGCAGTCTTTCAGCTGATACAATATAGCCCTCTACACAGTCCTGCAATTGCTCTATAGAGCGAATTTCTACATAGTGTCCATAACGTCAACAACCACAAATATATCTTTTCAAGAAATGCTCAAATAAATCACAAAGTTTGTCCTAGCACCGCTCTGACTATCAATCGGTTGGAATCCGTAACAAGACCATTATCTACAAACGGAGTGTATAGTTGATAGTTTCTGCTGATTGACATTAACAAAATCTTTCACTAGATCCTATAGAGTACGTGATATACTTAACTATTCATCAAGTTTCAGTTATCGAATGACGAAATCATCCATTGCAGAGTAACTCGTAATTTTCGACCTGAAGCGTTAACTTTTTGTAGAACTAATTATGCGTTACACGATTCTTTTCGTGTCCTATGCGTTAATTATAATAACCTCTATGATTTCGTCTCCTTTGAACTATCTATCCAATCTTATCTTGATACCCCAAATCGAGCTTCTTTGACCAATCATGAACTATAAAAACCCATCTTGGTCAACGCTGTTCTTTGGCTTCTATTTGGAAAAAATGTTTAAATTTATATGCTACTTTCTGTTTTCATCTTTTACATTGTAAATCCAAGTTCCTGGCTAGCCCCAGGTGTGAGACGGTGCACATCTAGAAAAAATGCACCCATCAGGCTAGGAATACGGATTAGTTTTATTATATTTTTTCCTCGTTATCATTTATTATTTCTCAATTTTAGAATGTTTAACTTGTCTAATTTTAAGGTCAACTGGACTTGACCCTTACATATTAATAAATAAATAAATAAATTGAGCCAATTATTAAAAAGACGATCCACAGCCCAGCAGGGATGAGATGAGAACAAGCAAAAATTTAGCGATTATATTACTACTTCGGGAGTCGGTTGTTTTATGTCCGATCAAGGCACCACACACTTTGAATTTTTGGCTACCAACTATTTGTATATTAATAGGTTTGTTTAAGTTAACGTGCACCACCGTTGTCAATGTGGTCGCGGGCAAGACACCTGAGAAAATTCGCAAGATCTGCAGCATCCAGGAGTACGAGTGTGGATATATTTATAACGTCGCCGGTGAGAATGTAGATTTCTATATGCGCCACAATTGCTCGGCATCTAACAGCATCATCCACGCCAAAGATCAAGCTTTGGTATAGCTAAGCATTGTAGAGGTTGATGCCGAAACTGGTCGCATGTCTAATGGCTTCAAGACCTTTGCTATTTGCGGTGAAATACGTCGCATGGGCGAGTCCGATAATGGTCTGTCTCAAGACCGAAAACTTCTAAATATTGAAACTGAATTGGTAATCAAGTGAAATCCTTTTAAAATCAAAAAAAAAAATTCTGTCGTGCCATTTCACCAGCATGAGCTTGGGTCCTTTGGACTTATAAATGTTTCGTTGCAGCCTACCTCAAACTCCATACCAAGAGCCCATTATTTGTAGCTCGCTTTCACTTTAGACAACCGATGCCAGGATACACTTTCGGCAATAATTAAAGTTTAATCGTGAAACTATCACGTCCTTCGCGCTGTATTTCAAATAACTTCAAAACAAGTAACACCAAAGAGCGTCGTCTTATACTACCAAAACAAATAGTTTTCGCATAAAATGAAGTTCTCTTACGAAACTTAATACACGTAAGAGCTCATAGATGGCGCCAGCATATATTGCGCATGCGTTGCTACTATTCGAACTGTAAGCATTACTCCCAAATAGTCCGCTGAATGCCTGGCTGAATCACAGAGTACTCTTGCCGAGCACCTCAGCTACATGGGAAACAGAGAGAGAGAGAGAGAAACAGAGAGCGAGCACGAAGTTATTGTTGTCGAATTGTTGATAACAACAATATTACGGTAAGGCAGGGCACGGCAAGGATTACGGCGATAATGCAACTGCGGCTTTTGGCCGGGGCACAATTAATGCGGATGTTTGCCTGATAACAAAAGTGGCATTTAGCTTCGAATGGAATGTGCAACATGCAGCTAATGAGTTTTAAGTACGCGCTTGCATTTGTACATGGCACAGGACGACTAACAGTGCCTTCAATTAAACTTGGCATGTCACCACTTGGGAAGTTTAGTTGTAAAGAGCTTGTATTTTCGTTGATAGAAGATTCTATTTTAAATTGTGAATTTAAACTGACGTTTTATAGATAAAAAACTGCTTCTTTTCGATTTCATATATTATTCAGACTAAAAGCTGGCACTTGAGAGCCATAACTGAGACAAAATGACATACCTCAATATTTTATTGGTCCTTTAATCGTCTTGGTATTATTTATGGCACTTTTCATTGCAGATTTACAGTGCTGCCTTCACAAGTTCTTCTGAATTTACTTCAATGGAACGATTTTACTTGAATTCTTCAGAGCTATACCACTTTATCACTAAAACGGAGAGCGAGGCTAGTGCTAGCATAGCTACTGTCAAGTACCTCCTTGATGCTAAGTTCGGTGAACCATGCTGAGCAGCTGCTATATATATTCAAAGCTCAGTGTGGTTAGGACTTCATGCGGTGAACCGGCGCCGCAAGTACCTTTTGAAGGTCAATGGCAGCCTAGTAAGAAGATTCATTGCAACCTAATAGCTGACAGCTCGTCTTGAAGATAGGAATAGCCTGACCGGCTTATGACCGGCTTTACGGTCTCACATTGGGCACCTTATACATCACAATACCAATGTCTCCACATGCAGAAAGTGAAAAAGTTATTACTTTGTA
This sequence comes from Chymomyza procnemis, assembly GCA_035046065.1. Lineage (NCBI taxonomy): Eukaryota > Metazoa > Arthropoda > Insecta > Diptera > Drosophilidae > Chymomyza > Chymomyza procnemis. Next base: position 7,762,131 of record JAWNOJ010000026.1, read on the forward strand.
AAATAATATCTTAAAGCCAGCAAGCTCTGTGGGCCTCGATTGCGTGTGGTAGCATACTCACCTCTAAACAGAAAGTTCGGTGTTTTGATTCCGCCCTGCAGCACTGATGCGTTTGTCTAGCACTAGCAAAGCTAGCAAATAAATATACGCTATTTATCTGGGGAAAACTTTTATTACCTAAAGACAAAGACGTTTGTATTTGGCTATAAACTGTACGCCGCTCTTCTTTTCAAACTGCTAACAATATGGATATATTTATGTGAAAACCATAGTCAAGGGCATTTTAATAATGTTTCTTTTGTCAATCAACTAATTTGTTTTTGTATCTCAAAGCCAGCAAGATATCCCAAAATGTTCATAACAGTTGAGTTTTCTGAAATTCATGTCAATCGTTTAAAAACTTTTCACGGATATAACATGATTTAGTTCTGTAGCGAAAGGTAAGCTAAGGGAAGATAGTTAGATGATCTTACAGCAGTGAAAAACACTCGAAGGATGTGCATAAAAATGTTCGGGTCTAGTCTGCTATTTCACTTAACATCATTGTTTTGAAAATGTTTGGTATTATAATGAGGTTTGCCAAATGTAGTTAGTAGTATTATTTAAACTTTATAAATAACGATTTTGTTAATTTGCCTTGGTCGAGAAAACAAATTTTAAGATGAGTTCATGCATTGATTTCTATATGTTGCCATTTCTGTTTTTTCCAAAACAAATCTTCCCAAAGAGTCACCAATCTTGTAAAAGAGAAACTTTTGTTCCCTTATTAATAATAAAATAACTTACCTATTAAGTTCTAAAATTTTTTCGTTTTTTATGAGCTTGCTTCCTCCTAAGAACATTATTTGTCCAGTTTTTTCACTAGAAATCTTCTCAAAATGTCACCAATCTTGCAAATGAGAAAATTATTAACAATAGAAATAGCTTCCCTAGGATATTCAAGTTTTTCGCACTTTTTAAACACTTTTCACTTTTTTTAAAACTTTTTTTGCGTATTGAAACGCAATTATATTTGTCCAAGCGCTTACCTATGCCAATCATTTTTCGACTCACTGTACATAGAAAATACATACTATCTACATAATATATACGCGTGTACATGCTTTTGTGTGTTTGTGGCAGAAGAAGCGCTTAAATGTTGCCGAATTGTCCTGGAGCGTTAAGCCATATACTCTGTTCTGTTGCATGGATTGCTCTGGGGTGTATGCTGGTTGACAACTTGCTCAAGGTCGTTGAGCTGCAGGTGTTTCTGTGTGTTTTTGCAACAAGGACGACACAGCTGCACGATGACGCCAATATAAAGCAAAGCCTTGAAGCGCTGCGTGTGTGTGTGTGGGTGTGTGGGTGTGTTGGTGTACCACAAATGTTGTCCCTGGTGGCATTAGCATTTTGATAAGCAGAAAGTGTTGCATACATAAAGGCAAACAAAACTAAACACATGCCACACACAAAGCATTGAGTTGTCTGTGGCATCTTGTCTCATCTCAGAGGGTGGATTGAAAAGTAATTGAAAAAAGCGCTGCACGGCGGGGGAAAGAAATGACAGCTAGGCAAGGCCAAGTTCGCAGTTCTACGAATAGACAAGGAGATATTTACTTTAATGCAGAAAAAACATAAAAAGCCATTGAATGTAGGGGTGAATCTATAATTAATGGGCTACAAAATTATTTATTTTTTGTTTAGCTGAACAGTCTTCACTTGAGAAGAACGTAATATATGGAAATAATTCTTGAATTGTTTCATGCAGTGCACTGGATACTACCAACGAGTTGCTTAATTTTGCGAACTATTAGTCTTTAGTCTTAGTCGTTGATGGCATATCAATGGTTACTCCACAAAAAATAACAACAGCGCATATTTGTTATGTACTATATATATATGGGCAGATCGAAAACTAATACAATTAGTCGGCAAGCTTGAAAAAAATTTCAAGTTAGAGATCAAGTGTGGAGAATCAAATGCTTTCAAAATAAATTGGACATGCATGTGGCGCATTAGCTCTTAAATTCCAGTTAACTATTCAATAAAAAATATTACTATGAGATAATCATTGTTTAGATATAAAACATCGAATTTTTATCTGCTAGCATTGTGGAGAAGTGTGGCAAGTTGGACGTAATCACTGCTGCACAAAAACAACAATATGCAGCGATTTACTATTAATGCTGTCGGATTGTGTACTAGAAATACCCATAATGAGAGTATGTTATGATAAATATTGAAAATAATTAAAATCGCTATATGCGCGCTATGTTTATCGTAGTGATAGCATGCTCGCCTCTAAACCCGAAGGTTGATAATTCGTTTCCAACCTGCATTTTCCCAGCACTAGCAAAGCTAGCAAATGAACGCTACTTGCCCAATTAAATCGCTATCTATAGAGAAAGATCCTATGAATTATATCTTTAATGACTTAAAAATCGTCCTCCTCGCCAGCATTGTAGTAGTATACTCGCCTCTAAGCCGAAAGATCAGTGATTCGATGCCACGGTGCAGCAGTGGTACGGCTAGCAAATAAATAGACGCTTTTTGCATAAGTAAATCTAAAATCTAAGTAAAGGACACCGCGGTTCAGATTCGGCTAGAACTGTAATTCCATGTTTTCCTCTTCATACTCAGCCTTTGGAGTTTTGGCAGCATAGTCAAGGGAAATAAATTTATTTAATTAAGCAAAATGTTTTTATTTTAATTCAATTCAGTGAAATATTGAGTTACATGCTCCAAAATAATAATAAATGCATTATATGCTTGTTCGATAAATTTAAAGCTACGTTTACATCAAAACGTTCGAAAGTGGGGATCTAAATTTTTTCCACAAATTAGAAATGAAAAAATTGCAGCGCTTATATTTCATCTCAAAGCTAAACAATGTTCATAAGAAATAGTTATAAAAAAATGGCAAAAAGGTGACCCGATAGGCGGATTGGAAAAAAGGGCCGCTTTTTAAAAATGATAATTTAGCATTTTCTATCTCTTTAAAGTGGCAGCTGCGTTATCCAGCGGCCACGGAACTACTACCGTCAAATCAATAAAAAATTTAAGTGAATTAATATTGAATTTATCAAAAGAAATCAGTTAAAGAAGGGCTTCAAAGTAAGGCACAAAGACAAAGCTGTTCATTTTGCTGCTTCGATTGCAGCTTGAGATTTAATTAAAACCAAATAATGCATTCTGCTGCGAAAACTTTAGAAAAACTTGTATTTAATTTAGAAATAAGCTTTAACATGCAAAGATTGTTTGTATGCAATTCAGCCCAAAAAAAAAGGGTTCTAGGTTCTAAGGTGCAAAAAAAAAAAAAAAACAAATAAAAAAGGCTACCACAATGCCAGCTTACTCTTTAAAACATTGCACATTTCCGTTTTCTTTTGCAAGCTCTGTTGCAGACGCCATATAAGCAAATCCTCATTAGCGTCCAGTCTGACCTCTGCATCTGCCTGCTGTCGGACATCATGGTCTTGAGTAAGTGGGTCAAATTTGTTTGCTTTCAATCACGGTCCATTAGCTACAAACCAGATTTTTGAAAACAGTTTTGACAGTTTTGGTTTGACCAAAATGTTGTGCCTATCACTCGGATATTTGACATATATCCTTGGCCTGCTTGCTGCCTGCAAGCATTAAATCAAGTTTTATTCAGCATACAGGCAGAAGTCAACTGTGTCCTGTTCCAATTGCCTTGAACTTGCTGTGCATTTTGTAAACTATTAGAGTTATATAGAGATTGCTCTCTGCTAGTCAATATGAAATGACGTCATCTATGACATTGTGGGGGCTACAACCTAAAGCTGGTACAGTCTCTTTCTGTTTCAAAATAAGAACTTAAGTGTGTTGAATAAAAACAAAGTTTTTGGCAAAATCTTGGCTACTTAAGCGCCAAAGAGGGGGACAGAAATGTCAAATTAGTTACTTACCGCTTACTTTTCAGTCTGCCCTCGCAGCTATTCGCTTCTGTCAACTGTCAACTGTAACCTTTAATCTTTATTCTGGTTTTAATTGTGCATTTTATCTATATGTCTCCCCTACTTTTCTTGTGCCTGTGTGTCCTGTGTGTAGGCAATAAATTTAAACTACAGGCAGTTTCACATTTCCAACCATTTCACTCCCATCCACAAATAGACAGTTCCATATAGATACACTCACTCATACGGAGCTACACCGCCACCCACACCCATGGTCACACATAGAGTGTCAATTTTATTTGTGACATGAAATTAAGATAGGCGAGTATTGCTGTCAATTGTTGTACATATGACAGCTATAAAATATACAAAAAGGGTAAGCTTCTAGCCTCAACATGCAACAACATGTTCATACATGTCCGTGTATGTCTATGTGTTTTATACCCCTTGGTCATGGCAGGGAAAGCAGTGTATGTTAAGTTGGTCTACGAGTATGTGACAGAAGGAAGAAAGAATGCAAATACTTTATGCAATATTTTTTCCTAAAATGTTTTCAAAAATTTAATTTCTTATAGGAAGAGTATAATTACAGATAGTTCCCTTGAAAGCTACGTAAAAAGGAAGTAAAGAAAGCCCATGTATGGTTGTAGGGGCACAATAGACGCAAGGTGTTCGCAATGCCGAAGTGCCTAAGCCCGCACTCGTTCATACAAGTAGGGTTTCATGCAAAAAAAAAAAAAAAACAATTGTGTTAATGCGCCACCTATCGACAATATACTTGCGTCATCTAGCGGCCATATGAGGCAGCATGCTAAATGGCATTTAATAGTTCTCACTCTCTCTCTTTATATATCGCTCTATTCTTCAACTTTATGACAGAACTTCTTGTACTTAAGCGCTAGAAACTAATATTTTGTCCTGTCATATTCTAAAAGTTTTGATTTTTTTGTTCGAAGCCAGTTTTTGTATGTTTTCCTCATTTCAACCTTAACTTGCATATGCATACCATATTTTATAAAAAAAATTTAATCCTCCATGATCATCACACCAAAGGTGATCTATATTAATATCTGTTCGAAGAATACAATGATCTACAGTTTAGAGCCGAATCAAAGGCCCACAACACATACCCCATATCTTTTATATAAAATTAAAGCCAATTAGGAGAACCACTGCGAACTACTCTAGAAGACGCTGCACCAGACGAGTAGGCCTTCAAGGAGTAGAACATTTTTCATGCGATAGTAGCGCCATCTTGATGCGAATTTTTTAAATCAAACTAGTGGAGCTTGAAAAAAACATAAGTATCACGTAAAAATCAGGTAAATAATAGAAGGCCTCGGCGGCTCTAAACCGTAGTTGTTTGTCGTTGTTTCGATTCCACACTGCCAGTAGTCGTGCAGTTGCCTAGCACTGGCAAGGCTAGCAAATGAACAGACGCTATTTATCTAAGAAATTCTTTAAACATTTTGCTTCTCTTCGATCAGCTATTAACAGAGATATCTCCATGCTCCGTCTTGGGAGAGGTGAACACAGTCTAGGGAAATATGTTTATTTAATTTTTTTTCAATAATAAAAAGATCAACAAAAAAAGCCCCTTCATCCTATATTGTCGTAATTTAAATCACCGCTTCGTCTTAGGGTTCTTCGGAGAAGATGAGCAATGCAGATGATGAGCAAAATATATTGCGTTTATAAGGAATTTTTCAAAATGAAACATAGCTGCTCGGTAATCAATTTTTGAGAGATCCAAGCATTCTAAAAGGTGTGTTCACAGTCAGTTGCTTAACCATACTCTCGCACAGACTGCCGTCTACAGTAGTAAAGGCAATACTGAGATTTGCGTCATCCTGCTTAACGAAAAGCTGTACCCCAAAAAGAAGTGTATCTACAAGTTGTCAAGCAGTGTATCGCTTTCCTTACAATTTTATTTATCTATGGCTTAGTATTTTGCATATTGTCTAGCAATATGTTTAAGGATACGTTTTGTTACTGCTCACTTCCGGCTTGCTCTTTGATAAACTCGCCTTCAGTTCATCATCTCGAGTGTTCGTTTTTAAGAGCTGGCAGCTTGAAATTAAGTGACACATACCACCATTTGTGGCATGGAGCATTTTATTTATACGCGGCCATACATTAAAATATTCCCGGCATGGGAAGAGTGAGGAATATTGTGTCATTTACTGTCGCAGCGAGATTTATCTTTACATATAAATGTGAGTCTTTTGTTGCGCATTAAAATTAAAAAAAGGATGCATGCAATGCGGAAGTGCGAATTGCTTGGAATATTTTTGGGGAACTCAACTGGTAGATGTATTTTTCAAGAAAACTTGAATAGGAAATTAGGTAATCTGTATAAGTAAGCGAATCAACTTTTAGAAATGTGAAAAATTTAACAATATATTTACAATCTTAGTAGACGTTCCATTAATGCTGCTAAACTCGGAAAAAAGGAGAAAATAAACATAAGTTCTCTAGCTATAAAAGTAAAGCATAATTTTGGGGATGTTCCGAATCGAATTCTTACAGTTATTCAAGCCGACAGCCTCGAGTTTTAGAAATGTGAAAATCTGAAAGGTATATTTGCGATTTTAGTAGACTTTCTTTTAATTCATTCATACTCTGCTGAGTAACTTATATGCCGCATATTCTGATTCTAGTTCTTATAGTTTTTCAAGTCGGCAACGCTATTTGGGTAGAGAACAAGTTGTTTTATCTATTTTGGTAAGCGAACGAACCGAGTTATGGAATTTTCAAAATTTTAAAGGTATATTTAAGGTTTTAGTAGATGCGCCATTATTTCTCGTAAAGTTGGAAACACGCAGAGCAACTAATTTTTATGCAAAGACGAAAAATAGTAGAAAAAATCTAACAATATGCGCTTCACTATCTGTTAGCTCTAAAAAAGTATAGCATAATTTTCGGGATTTCCGATTTTAATTGTTACAGTTAGCTTTTCGGCATGTTTCGCTTGTAATTCGTCAGCTCTGTTTGGGCAGTGGAGGCAGATAAGTTGATTTTTTCACTTTTTGAAAGCTTATATATAAATTCTACATGAAAATTTAGTCAAATCTTTCTTTTAGTGATAGGATATTCAACGTACATGTAGATAATCTACATTAAAGCTTAAGCTTAACATTAATTCTTACATACGTCCTCAAGTTCTTTCATGCCATCTAGAATGGAAAACAATAAACTGCATGCTTGGGTTTTCTTAAAAAAAAATGAAGAATAAATTTAGGGCTTAAAGATTTAAACTGTCAAAACGGAATATTAAACGAACATATAAAAAAACAATATTTAGACGCAAGTTATTTATTTTTTTAAACAATGGATTCTGCGATATATGCTTCGCCTATTACAGATAACTATAAACTAAGTTTGTTTTGGTTGAAAGATAGACAGGGAATTGAAACATTTTTGGGATTGCTAGATTTTAAAATTGTCTGAAAATTGACAAAAAAAAAACTAAAAAAGAGAGTTAAAAAATTTGAGCATATGATGCTCGAGTACAGATATTTTTTATTTTATGAAGTTTTTCAGGTAAAAGATTTCCAATTCGTATTTGCTTTATTGGGGCTTTGTAGCTTAGTGCGCCATGCACTTGCCTACTAATCACATGATTTCGAATCCCACTAATGACAAGAGGTACGATCATTTTAATATTCCTCTTTAAAATGCCTTTCTGCTTAATAGAAATTTTCATTCAAAAATTACGGAAACCCCCTTGCCACACTCCTCATCCACCACCGCCACGCTAAATGGAAGGCTCAACATGAAGCCAAGCGCCATTAATCGCTTTTCTACGTACAGCAACAGCAACAGCAGCTTTGAATGATGCCAAAATTAAAACTGTATCGCCCAGTCTTCCCGCGATTATGAAATCTGCGTGTCATTTCACTCCAAGGAGACGTCAGTTGGCAGCCCCACCACTGGGATAAAACGCAGCCGCTCAATCACCATTTTGACCAAAAACCCAACGTATTATAGAAACCAATACAGGAGAATTAAACATAAACGTCTCCCCAAAGTCGATAACGATCATAGGCATTTCAAAAACGCACACGTATTGGACAATGGAACGTCAGAACTCTTAAAGAGGAAGGCCTAAGGCGACCTTGAGAGGATCCATCCGCCAAGAACTGGCCCAGACGAACAAAACATGGGACCAAGCTCAACAGACGGCGCAAAATCAGGGTTCAATGAAAAGTTCTAGTAGAGGCCCTAAGTTCCCGAGTTGTGCTATATTTTTTTTAAACATTTTTAATTTGATTTTGAAACAACACTCTAAAAAAAAGAAATTGACTTAAATATTAGTCAGGCGAACTCCAATCAAATTTCTCACATAGTCCCTTACGAACTAGTTCCTTCCTACTCAGATTCATTTTAATACGCAGCCCTGGTGCTTTCCTCGTCAAGTTGCCCGGCTGAAAAAAATCTTTTAATTCAAATGTCAATTGTATGCAGCTGTCACACGGCCGTATGTCAGCAGTAAATGCAATATTTGTGCTTTCTGCGTGAAAAGTCCGTCATCTTCATTGTGGTCGTCACTGTACGCCTTTCACCAAGCGGGTAAGAAGAATAAAATTAAATGTTGCTCCTTAGTCGGGAGCGTAATTAAGTTGCTTAATGTGGCTCAAATTGTGCGCAAAACCCTTGAAGGTCTTCAACAAAAAAAAAGTAAGTATTCCACACGCAGCCAAAGTAAACCCAAATTGTGTTGCTCCGTTTGAATTTCAAGGCATTAATTTTATTTCCCTCTTAATTTTCGCTCGTCTTTGTTTTGTCTTTTTTTTTCATTTATTTTGGTAATTTGGCTGCTGCCTTCTAAGTTGCCAAATGCCAAAAACTTCTAACTGCCAAATTCCATCTGGAAAGTGTCAGTTTTGATTGCCGCAAAATCATTTTTAAGCCTTTTATTTCATGAGCATTTTGTGGTAATTAGCGAGAGAGAAAACTTTTGCGAAAAACCGACGAACGGACGACCCAAGTGTGACCAAAATGTTCAAAGCGCACAAAAGGCAGTTACAATTTTTTTTTTAATACTTGGCAGAACTTTATATTAAATACTTGGATTGTAGAGGTTTATTGTGAAGTTGTGGGTTGTGGCTCGAAAAACAAGCACGTCAAGCACTTTGGCGGGTCTTGCTTTCAACTCAAAATAGTAGAAATCTTCACAATGCTTAAATTTGTAACTTCTCTCAAAGAAGTATGAGAATATTATTTTATAACTTGTTATAATTTTGGCAACTTTAAAAACAAACACTTTGGACTGCTGTCTGCTGCTTTTAGAAAAATTATTCGAGGCAATTTATCTCCCAAGCTCATTACCTTCATGTGCTTAAAAATAGAAACAATTTTATCTTAGACTTATTTTCTCAGAACAAATATTACAGCAAGATATTGAAAAATATATCATATTTATGTTTTTAATATAATTTAAGCTCAATAAGCATTCAACCGCAAAAAAACCAACAAAAATTATGGCAGCTATAAAATATATAAATACTTTTATTTATTTTTTCCCTTTATGGTTGAATGCAATTTTTCCGTACTTAAGTTTTGCATAACTTTTGCATTTTTGCAATTTGCAATTGTGGCCGTTTACTGATGATTACTTTCCATTTTTACCAATGCAATCTCAAGTGTCATATTGAAGCTTTGGCCATCTCAGGGCAAACTCAGTTTGAAGTTTAAAATTGAAATATGTTTGCTGCATCCAATTTTGATTTTTAATTTAAAAAGCTTTGCACTCGATTGGAATTTCCATATTTGTATATCGTATGCAAGTAATACCTTGGAAAAATGTGGCCCTGGGTGCATTGCCAACTTGACACACAATACAATGCAGCTGTGTGTGTGTGTATCTGTGTGTGTGTGCGGGAGCACTTGGGGAAATCATAAATGCCTGCTTTGGATCATCTTTGACTCCTTGTTGCTAAGTTGGCATGGAAATGCTATAAAAGCTGCTCAAAATGAAACAATAAAAAAAATTGTTTGCAATTGTGTTGAATGACAACGAATTTCGAATACACTTAGGCAGAGAAGTTGCAATGCAATGAGAAAAGTGTTTTGTTTTTTTAAATATTTGGTATTGTGAAATTTTAAGATATTTTCAATACAAAAATGTTTTGTTGAGTTGAAAGGTGAACAATTTTATATTTATTATGCCGCCTGGAAACTTTAAGCGCAATCTGAAAATCCCATTTCATATTTTTCATCAACGCAAACAGCGTGTTTGGACTACAAAAGTTTTTTCCCTTTTGATGCTTGTTTTGATAATAATTTCTTAATATAATAATATAAAAATTTTGCAAGTTTATCAATTATATTTTGCTTTAAAAAGCTATAAATAAATTCTATTAAACATTGCTGAAAGTTCAACATTTTTTAAAATTGATACCAAAAGTAAATATAATACAAATTTTTCATTTGAAAAATTCCGCTGCTTTAAAAAACTTTTGTTAACTTGTGAAAATGTTGTCCAAAGATCTACATAATTAATTTTTATTATAATTAAGCTTTTAAAAATAATAATTTGTTGAAGTAACTTCGATATTATGTTTCAAATCTGCTCTCAAATATAAATTGTTTGGACATTCTTTAATATTGCATTCTTAATATGAGGTTTGGACGAACTTAATACGAGGTTTATGGAATCAGTTGTTTTGAATCGGTAATATTTTTATTCTCCGTTCAAAGTATCTCGTAGTTTTCGACCTTTAGCGCTACCATTTATCTCTTACTCTATCTTAACTCATCTTTGACCAATTACAAACTATGATCGCAAGTCTTTTGGCTTTTTTGTAATGCAATTTTTAAACTCTTATGTTTCTGGCCATTCCCCAGATTTCCTTAGAAAAATACGGATACGGATGAGTTTTATATTATAATTTTCTCGTTATAATTTAGTTTTTATAAATTTTAAAAATGTTTAATTTAAAGGTCAGCTGGACTTAGTTGTAACCCTAAATTAATATTAAACAAATAAACAAATGTTCGTCTCTTATGAAACTTAATTTTTTCCGCGCATCATTTATTTGCTCTACCGCAGTGGATCAACGAAAACAATATTAGTAAATAAATTTCTCTATATACCTGTCACATACTTTGAGACAAAATCAATGTACTGCTTATATGAATATCTAGCTGGTAGTAAAATGTAAAAGGGAGTTAAAGAGTGCGAGATAGAAAAGTACATATTGGAAAAGTTTTTCAATTTGAGCAAAGCTTTTATTTTACATAAAAAGATATCAGAGTTACACACTCACACAAGAACACGCACACATGCATACGAGTACCCACACCAGCACACACACTTACACACACACACACACACACACACCCACCAACCCACACACACATTGTCTAACGAGTTAGGGTTAAATGCAAGGAGCAACCAAAACTATTTTATTTTGAAAGAGAAATTCACACAAAATTAGAAAAACGAAATGCGGCAACAATACGTAAAATATATAAAACGTAAGCAATGAGCGAAAATGAAATGAAAACTCTCATGAAAAGCCATGAAAAGAACGCAATGGTGAACAAAAATGCAAACGAAAAGCCATTTTCTATATATGTTTTGGTTTTGTATGGTGAAAGTAGCCTCTGGTTGTGGGCGGAGGCGGGAATGCAACTCCATGAACCATCCATTGGGGTTACGGGCGAAATGCAATGTCGGTACTTTTTGTATGACGCGCAACTGGCCGTGAAATGGAAAAACGAAGGGCAGCATAAGCTGAAAATTTCCAAAAACAAAAAAAAAAAAATTCGAAACAAAGCCCCAAATGTATTTATTGTACAAAGTACATTGCGCAATGTCTACACTGAGAGAAATAAATTGGTTTGTTAATGCATCGTGTTCATAGATACACCTGACTATTCGTACCATTGTCTGACTGACTTTACATTTGTTGCTTACTTGTCAGTTTCTTTTTTCCATATTAAACCTTAAATTTTACCAATTATAATTCCTATATGAAGTGTGTTGCAGATTCACTGTAAGATCTATCATAAAAATCGCAGTTTGTCTCAAAAAAATGCCCGCCAGCTTATTTTCGTCCAAAATTTTTCTCGCTAGCTCGTTGCGTCTGTTATGCTTACCAGAGGACAGAGGGCGCTGCTGTTGTCGCAACAGTGTTGCCAGACTGGATTTCTGGATATGTCAAAAAGGTCAATTCTTTTAACTAATGAACTATTTCTATTCATGAAGTGCAGCATCGGCTGTTAATAGCGCCATAGTATCATAAGAAATTAAAATTTTGCTAACATTTACAAATTCATCTCTTAAGCTCTCTTTTGTTTCTATTGTTTCTAGCAGGTAACTTCTCTTCAAATCTGGCTGAACTTGTCACAATGTATTTAATTATAATATATTCAGTTTTTGTTAAATAAATTTAAAGCTAAACTAGTCAGGGCACTTAATAGTTTAGCAACGTGCTAATAATAATAAAAAACTCAAATCGTGACGTCGAAATAACACATGATTGGGATATACTTGATTAAATGATTAATAAAGCTTCTGTGGATCCAGAGTTCAACAGAAACATCCCGCAAAATAGGAATTTTCTCTTAATTTTATTCGAGGCTGAATAGAACCGCCAAAAAACTATCCATGAATGAGAGCATCATGGCAGACTAGCATAAGATGTTAGGCAATATTAGGCGATGTCAGCCGATGCTAAATAAAAATAGTTTTAGTTTTTTTTTTATCAAACTTGTTACTAAAAGTTTGACACAAAGTGATAACAAGTTCAGACAGCACGACTTTGGAATGCACTATACTCTCTCACAAAATTATAATTTAATTGAGATCTTTAAAGTTAGCCTAGACGTACTGATATGAATCAGATGCAAGTTAATATATAATAAATTTTAGGCTTTTGGAAAAATGGATATTCAACACAGACTGATAAATTTTTTTCTGACTTTTACATAGAGATAGACAGAATATATAAGACTGATCTTATAAGATTATAAGGAAAACAAGAAAAGAGAACTGTGCTCAAACCTCAAATAGGATCTTATCTAAAACGAAAATGAAAAATATTTACCTTGGCAGCATAATCCTCGCTCCAAAGGCAGTGTGCAGATATTCCTAGAAGCAGATGAGTGAAGAACACAGGTACCTAAAAATTAGCCAAATTCGAAAGGCAGCGTATTTAAGCAAAGAGCGTTTTTTTTTTGCTAGTTATGCCTGCTTCGACAGATCTAAAAAGCCAATGCAATGATATATAATCTGGCTAATATGCATAACACATTTTGAACTTTACATATTCATATTTTTTGCATAGAAACGGAAGTAAAATTAGTATACACTTACAAAGGGTATACAAGTGAACAAGATAAGACGACAATGATATAACCGTGAGTTATATCTATAATCCATGCGATCTAAAATCACAGCAACTATAATGGGCTGGTAACCAAATGTATGTCTATCATTCGAAGAAATAATATTCATGAAAGTAACCGTATTTTAGTTGCTTCAAACCTGATGGCTCAAGATGTTGCAGAGCCCAAGACCGAAAAAAAAAATATTGCTTACTATATCAGTTCGGTTCAATATCCAAGAAGTCTACTTACTTCAAATACGTACAAAATGGGGATTACCCCAACAACCTGCTGATCAGTCTTCATTGCTTTTTACATACAATCACTGCTCCTCGATAGCATGCGTTAGTAATTTACCACAGACATATAGTGGCCAATTAAATCAGCTTTTGTACTTATAAAAAATAAGTGTATAAAAACTTCGTTGGGCGAAATTTGCATGTATTGACTTAACTTAATAAACATAAGTTACCAGCAACAGTCGATCTTCACATGTTAACATTCTGATATTTGCAATCGAGCGACATGCTAGTAAAATTTTGGACAGCGGTAAGCTAAAAAATAAAACCTTGTAATTTTATTAGAAAACTTAAAAACTTGATTTTTCTCAGGCTTGCCTATGTGTGACATTTTGTCACTTACTGCACACAGCTCCCATAGAAACTGGAGAGTTTGTGCCTCTTTCTGCACTGGTGCATAGAGCTAACAAGTCGAGTGGTACACAGTACAATCTTGAATCGAAGGATAGTAATTCCTATCATTTTACTCTAGAGTAAGTATCGAATAACGAAACAGCAAAAGAAAAATATAATGTCTTTTACAAAAAAAATAACCTACAGTGCAGTAGACGAACATGAGCGGCAGGACGATGCTACTTTTAGTGAAGATCAGGGACTGCATGTGACAGGCTACCAAAAAGGCTTGCTTGTGCTGCCCGATGATCCGATATCACATGCCTCCAATTTTCAAGATGTTAGAGTAAATTATACAGCGGGCACAGAAGGCTACAGAGCTCATGTCATTTTTTATTTTGTTTCCGTATTGAGTGTACCACGAGAGTCTCCATTGAGCGCAAGCGCGTTGAGATCAGCAGCTGGATAGATCTCAGATGTCCAAAACTTTTTTTTTCAATTGCTCAAAATATTTGTACTTAAGTTTGGTTAATAAAGAGTTTGAAAATATATATATTTTTTATATTCAAGATTTGTGGAAGTCATAATGCGAATCGAGAAAGAAGAATAAAGAATATTACGAAAAAAAAGTAATCCAATCTCGTTATATCTGTAAGATATAAAACAGGTTTTTCCGCGCATCATTTAACCAGCAGAAACAAGTGCAGCTAGTAGAAGAGGAACAAATAAAAAGCATAACTCTCATTCCAGACTTCAATTTTCATTCTTTAATTTTTGAAAAAATTTCTCAGATAGTTACAAAAAGTTCTTGCCTCTATTACACTTTCGATTTCTAACTTTGGAGTTATTGCTGGAGAGTTTCTGTCTAAACTAAGAATCAATTATTATAATAATAATCATATTTGGATTTGCTTAGTTATAAAGCAAACAAAAAAATGCTTGAAAATCTACATAGCAATAGTCCCAAAATCTTTCATCTGTCTTCAAAAACATGGGCTTGCAAGTGAAGCATGTGCACGCCTTTCTCAAATAAAAACATGTTTGTACACTCCCATTTTTGGGATGGTTCAAATTACTTGCAAAATTTTATTATAAACTTGCACAATCGTACCCAAACCCCTTAGTCTTTATTATGTTTATGGTAAAAATTGTTAACCACTATAAATTAAAAAAAGATTATATAGAAGATAGTATCAACAGCGGGCTGTATGTGACAGAATCAATTTGAGAAATGCTTACAAAATGACTTGAATTTCAATGACGTCACCTTTGATTCATGTAGCAGATCCGACACATGGTGCTCGGATCAAGTTTGTTTTAAATACTTAGTTGGCGTCGGTCAAGCCTACCATAGCAAGTGCAACCTCCTAAGAGTGTGTTTACTCCAAATAAGTGCTGGACCCGCTCTAGATATTTCCATAGAAACAAACAAGCGCACAGTATATTTTTTTTAGAAATCCAATCCCATTTGGAATTTTAAGAGTAAGCAGTACTAAGCCTTAACCTTTTAAACGTATCAAAAATAATTCAAGGTGTGCCTTGAATGTTAAAACCTCGAATATAAATTAGATCTCTGTATACAAGATACTGAAACAGACGTCACAGATTGAAAACGATTTTTGCGAAGTTAAAGTTGAAGGCTACAGTTTTTTCAAAGAACTAAAAAATATTTTATGAAAAATATACACTGAATCCTGGGTGTATATATAATGACATTTGAAAAATGTATAGCATGACTTTTTCGTCATACTTCAGGTTTTAAGCCACAGATAACCCAAATTATTTATTCCTCTCATGTCTATGAGAAGCATAGACACTACACTACGTCTACCCATTACAATTTGTGAAAAAAATCAATTCCGATTGACGAAAAAATAGCTCCAAATCCGAAATTTTCAAAAATCCTTTAAAATAAACCGAACACTTTTATTTCTCTATTTAGTTTGAGAAAAATAAATATATAATTCCATCTATGGTTTTATTTTCATCTTCAATGTCAGTGCGAATCCAAGTTAGGTACTTCATTTGTAGCGGTTCGGTATTGTTATATAAGAATTAGAAAAATTTCATGTTGAGGCACTGAAAATTAAAAAAAAAATTTTGCCAGACATTTGGGATAGGAATAGGTTAAATTACCGAATTAAAATGGATGCTGCAAATATTTATTAATGCAACAAAATTGGGTTATGTATGTAACCAAAGGTTAGCGAGCTGGCTGATCAGTCGAAAGTCTTGCAAAACTCTCAACTCTCTGGCGTTCAGAGCACAAAATAGAATTATTATACAAAACATGCAGGATGAGCCAACTGAATTGAACCGATGCAGATAGTGCACACTTTTTGATGAGTCACATTGCCGACGGTTATGGATGCATTAGCCGACAACTTAGGTTTGGCAGTTTTCTTTTAGAGATATTCAAGACAATTCGTTTCAAATAATTGAGCAGCAGCAGCTGTATTTAAATGAATCAATAATTCGAACTAAATTCACACTAGAGAGCATACAAACTTTGGAGCACCTAATAAGATGAGCATATGATCACACATTTTGCTTAGGTTGCCAGAAATGTTTTCTTTTGTTTTTGCTCATTCTCATTTTTGTGATCGATCAAGTTGTTTGCTTATTTTTGAACAGCGGTAAGTTAAATAAATGAAAATTTGAATCAATTGTAAAGCAGCGTGACATGGCTCCCATTGAAACGGGCGAATTCGTGCCACTTTCCGTATTGGTGCCAGGAGCTAACCAATCAAGTGGTACACACTACAATCTCGAATCAAAGGATATTAATTCCTATCATCTAGAGTAAGTAGCGTATGACGAATCTCTAGAATATCTTGCAGCATAGAGGATCAAGGGCGGCAGAAGGATGTGAAGTTTTCTAAAGACCAGAGATAGGTTTGCTACTGCTGCCCGGTGCTCCGATAACACATGCAACCAAGTTTCAAGTTAGAGTGAATTATGCAGCAGGCACTTCCATTATGTATTAGGTACTCTACGAAAGTCGGCTTTAAGTATTACCGCTTAGTGCTCAGTTTTTGGTACGATAAGCAAAATATTGTCAACTTCTTTGTATATTTTTAGCGCTCTGCGAAACAAGAATTCAAAATAGTTATACCAAATATTTACATTTAATATAATGTACAAACATTTTGATAAAGAGGAATTTCTTTTAGAAACTGGTTCATCAGGTCATCATAAGTTTATAAGTTTTTTATTATTTATTTTTAATTTCGCATAGTTTTGCTTTGGCCAAGCCCGTTTCGGCAAGTGCTAACCTATTATCTATATAGCAAGTTGGCCTCTGAGATTAAAACTGGTTTCATAGCCGTTGAAGATGACTTGATTTGGTGCTATGCTCCATTGATTTCCTTGGCAGTTGTATGTTGGCAATGTTGAGTATTTGACATGCTAGCAATATCGGGGGTAAAAATATTGACACTGGATTTTAGCAGATCGAGTATTTGCTGAAGAACTAAATAATTGGCATCTGAATTCTAACAGAACGAGCGCAGTTGTACTGAAGAACTGAATAATTGGAAACTGCTAAGAAACATTGTCCAGCGCACAAGGCTTTTTAGAGCTTAAATGTTTACCATTTGAAATTCTAACTCAATTTATTATACCCAATTACTTATATGCTTGCCCCTGTACCCAGTCTCATCTGCATAACCACAATTATTGGATCTACAGGTATACACATATGTAAAAGCTACAATATATAAAGCACAGCTCCAGCCAATAATTTAGGCTATCATTAAATACATATTACCAGAGTCCAAGGTTAACCAAAAACTTCCCAAAAAAAAAAAAAACTAACACCACGATATATACTATAAACATTAAATGCCATTTGGTAGACGGAAAATACGAATGTCCATACAACTAAAATAAATGAACAGTTTTTATATGTCTGTGGCCAGGACATTGTAGCTGGGGCGGAGAGTAAATCATTTTCAATTTGAATGAAACGCCGCAAATTGGCAGCATGCGAATAATTCATGCGAAACACTTTGCCCGCCGTTTTCGTCGGAACAATTTCAATCCAAACGAAATCAACGCGAACACAAACAAACGATTCTGTTACCATTATCCGAAAAACGATGCCAAAAACAACTGAAAATTCGATGGGGCCAGCCCATGTGCCGGCGCGCAGCACTTGTTTATGAGCTGGTCCTGACCCAAACTCAGACCGAACTTGAACAAACTTTTTGATGACTCACATTGCCGACGGTTATGGATGCATTAGGCACAAGCCACGCCCACACTTTTCACCCACTTGTTGACTGGCAATTATGGAAATGTATTTGATATTTGTGTTTGTTTCTGACATTTGACAAATGAACAGTAATTTCGGATATACGACGAAAAATACAAATTCTCGAAATGAGGGAAACTCTGCATTATGCTGGAAATATTGCACTTATCGCAGTGAGAGAGTACTTAGGATTTGAGAGTTGTTTTAGGTAACAAGTACCATTAGTTATCGCTATAAAATCTTCTACTTGTTAAGTAATTGAAAGCGCAAATGAAACCAGATTAGGAGAAATAAAAGATAATACACCGAGAAATTTATCTTATTCTGTAAATGCTGAGCATCTTAATTAAGATCCCCTTTCATAGTAAGATTCATTTGCAATGAATTTCATTCATTTCATGAGATTCATTTACAATGCGTTTATTGAGTCATCTTTTTGTTCTTTTCCTATTCGTCGAAATCGCTTTAAGTCATTGAAAAATAAATTTTTTTTTTTTTTTCCTTCTTATTCCGCTTTGGAACTTAGGGCCTCTACAAGAGCCATCCATCGAACCCTAATTTATGCCGTCTGTTTAGCTCTGTCCCATGTTGTGTTCGGCCTGGGTCATTTCTTGGAGGATGGATCTTCTCCAGGTCGCTTTGGGTCTGCCGATCCGTCTATTGCCTTGTGGATGGATGCCAGCTATCGCTATCTGCAGTTTCTCCATTTCGTCCTCGAACTGTGCTAATCTTGATGGTTTCTTAAGGGTTCTAACGGTCCATTGTCCTATTCGTGTCCGTTTTTTGAAAATGCCTTTGGACGTCATCGAATTTGGGGAGCCGTTTTATGTTTAATTCTCTTGTGTTGGTTTCTGTAATCTGAGTTTTTCGATCGAACTGGTGATTGGCCAGATGCGACCATTAAAAAAAAAAAAAAAAAAAAAAATAAATAATTTATCCAAATTACTTCTAGGTGCTTAAGGTTTCAACATAGAACTTCCAACTGCCCTTATCTCTAGAAATTGTTTGCAGCAATTCTTCTCCAAGTTGTAATTCAAGGCTTTACTTACTTTACTTTGTTTGGCCATCATAACCCGTTATCGGGTTACAGCCGACTTTGCACTCGCCTTCTTCAGTTCTTCGCTCCAAGTGAAGCTAGCTCCTCCCCCACTTGGCCTTTCCATCTGAGTATAGGTCGTCCCTTTTGTCTTCCTAGTAATCCAAGGCATTGTTTTTTTTAATTCAATCAGGTTTTAGACTAAATTTACCTGTGAAAACTATGACGCTGTCATCATTAGTCCGACCTGCATGTTGAATAAGCCAATACCGTCTGCTTTGCAAATCCTCACCAGCTGATTGGGTCTATGACAAATGTAACTACATTAAGCATTGACCTTGAGGCATGGGTTGATGGGGAATTTCCATTTAGCGCATAACTAACCCAACCGCATGTACAATACACTCTTTTCTTACATAAAAAATACATATATTCCTATATATGTATATATATACTATATATATACATATAGTACATAGACTGGAAACGCACAACAATTTCTGTGGTTGACCTTTGATTAGTAACAATAAAAGTGTTGATTGCTGCGGCTACCAACACTGGCCGCTGTTGATTGACTTACATTTTGGGTTTTAGATTTAAATTCGGTCTATTATGCAGATTTTTGTTATAAATTTTTGATTGAAAATTGGCTTACACGCACACACACACCCATACACACAGACGCAATCGTAGCCATCATAGAAACTAACAATGCTGGTCGCCCATTAACCTGTCCAGGATTGATTGACTTCGTGCTTTGTATAGTTGATGCATCATAAAGTTGCCTTTTTATGGGGTAAGCACTACAGTCGTAACTCTTAAAAAAAATTTTGCCTTTTTACTTTATGGTTTCGGTTTAACATTAGAGCTGGCTGTCTTTTTGTTTGGCTTTCATTTGCATTTCCTTGTGATTTGTGGTAAGAAAAAATAATACTAAACTATTGCGGTTGCCAATATTGTGGCAGGTCCGTAAACACTCTGAAAGCATGCAACATATTTTCTCAATGCAAATGAAAGAGGATTATGCAAAATTTATGTTTTTGACGCGCAAACTTGAACGAGGATTGAAGCGGTACAGTGAACACTCGTTAATCAGTGATAAATTGGCATTTGAAGTAGTAACTAAAAGTGCGGCGGAAGCTAACACTTGAACTCCTCTTAAGTTAAGGGAACCAGCGTCAATCAAGTAGGAATCGCAGAGATACGAAAAGGATCGTGCAATGCTTAATTAGATCTAGAAAATGCTAGTGCTGCTGGTCGATGATCTTTTATATGGAAGCGAACCTAGCATACGACAAATTAAATCTTAAGAAAACTTCAGAGTTTCGTCAACCGATGCCTGAGGCGCACGGTTGCAGAAATCTGGCCCAGAACTACATACCTTGCGAGGTTATGGCAGATTACCAAGCAACTGGGCATTCAAAAGCGACATATCGATCAGAAAATATAGTTAGATCGGACACACGCTCAGCAGAGACAACAGAAATATAGCACGTGCAGCTCTCGAACCCCATAGGCCGTAGACTACTTGGAGGTGAACAGTGCTCAACGAAACGTCCAAATCGTTTAAGGAGTTCACGTTTTTAGCTAAGTGATTATGCCCATAATAATATCAAAGGTAAAGCGCTTAAGGTTGGTCTCAACATCAATGTCAAAAAGCCTTTTGTTGCGCAAAGCTCTTGAAAGTAACGCGGCTCTACAGGTGAATAGTCAGCATATTGGGAATCTCGACATATTCCCTTACCTCGGCAGCCTAATCGTTAGAGATGGTGGTTCGCAGGCTGATATTACAGACAGAATAAATAAAGCCCGCACCACTTTCTTCTTGCTGCACACAACATCTTCAGAACCAGCGTTCAGACTATTTTACTTTATGGATGAACTACCTGGGGCATGACCCTACTTATGCGTCGAAAACTGTATACACAAATGCGTAAAGCAGATACTGCATATTCTCTGGGCCCGATGGATAGCCAACGACTATACGTGGAAGGAAGTGGACTTGAATTGGCCCTGTTCTAAGAAGACCACCATCCGACATCGATAATTGAGCATTGGAATGGTAACCGCAAAGACACAGGCGACCTGGTACACCACATAATACATGGGTTTGAAAGAATGGTGAAGCTAACGCGCTGGGCAAATTCTGGAGCCAAGTCAAACTGCTTGCCAGGGACAGGTCTAAAGGGGGAGAGATCTTGTTGATGCCCTGTGTTCATTTTGAATGTTTTGCGAATATACATTTTTATAAAAATATAATAAAGGATGAAGAAAATAGGTCAGAGTTGCTCTGGATGCAATGGCAAATGAAACCCGAGTAAGAGCTATTGCTGAAATAAAAGTACTTTTATGAGGCGAGATCTGTTAGAAACGGACAGCAATCGTATAATAAGTTCCCAATTCAAATTCTAGAGAGCAAACATAAAAAAAAAATGTTTTTAAGCAGACTCAATCAATTCCAGATAATGTTGGAAAAAAACGAACTTCAAACGTAAAAGCGAAATTCCCGAATTGATATTGTTTTATGAAACTCGGCGAATTTTCAAGATTTTTGGATGCCCTCCAAATAAATGTTTATCCGCTAAATGAGTCAGTAGTCGGAAGATGCAAGCTGCGCAAAAGCGTAAGACATTCCATTTCGGTACTTCTCGCATATTTAGAACTGAGCGTTTTCATATTTGTGGACATTTTTCACGCACTACACGACTCAGACGCATAAAGAACCACGTTCTATATAAATGGTTTCGCCTGGTGAAAGTAGTTCACTCCCATCCACTTCGACTCCAAGTAAATTAAGCCTTACACTTAGGAAGGCTCCACTCTTAGTAGTGCTATTCCGTCAATTCCTTCAACTTCAACTAGACTTCTTCTCAGGAACCCAAAAGCATTGATTTCCCGGGAAGCGGCTGAAAGAGCCATACAAATAGCTACACCCAATAGCTGTAGCCTGGTATCGTTTATGGTTCCAACCAGAGCGGTATCTGATCGCCTTCCAACCTTTAACTTTCGTTCTTGATTTGCGTCAAACAATAGTTGCACGTATTTCTCAAAAAAATGTAGTCTCATTTAATTCCCATTTGGCAAACTTGGCAGTTAAATGAAACTAACAATTTAAAGATTCCATGAAAAACAGAACTCAGTGAGAATAGCCTAAAGACTTGCAGAGCCTTGTTTTTTGTGGTTTTATTTTTGGCGTTACTCTTTTTGGCGGGGGCTACAAACTTTTGCTCTTAATTTCTTGCTTTGTTTGTCCATCAGACACATAATAGTAGCTGGTACTAAAAACGTCTACCAAAAATATGCACATCCGATCCGACTTTGACTTGGTACAAGAAAAACCAATTAAAATGAAAACATGCATTGCTTGACGTATCCATGAGTGTGTGATTGTGTGTGTGGTTACTGTTGGCATGTCTGCAGGCATTGGCAGCCAGACAAGCTCCAGCTCCGATTTTTGGCACTCTAACTATGACTCCGGCATTCAATCCGGAACTTTTATCGCATGCGCGCATCAATGACTCATTAACAGGCAAATTTTGTATACGCTCTGCGGTCACTTACATGCGTGTGCTGGATAGTGTGTGTGTGTGTGTGTGTGGTGTATGTGCGTGTGTGTGTGTCTGCCCTTGTATGTGGGTGTTGGTAAGCTGTCGACAAAGTATTTCATACATTCATCGATTCATTTATCGTAACCATTTAAGCCAAACAACTAGCAATGACCGCACGGAGTCCCAAACCGAGCTTCTGACACACATACACACATAGATTCAACACAAAGATACTCACACATACAGACACATGTACAGACTGCCGATGGTTATGGAGATGGCTGCATATTTGTTTTATTGCTAAATGCTTTGGTTTCTTGGCTTATTGATTTCCACAGACCTGACCACACGGTGCACATATCAAGTTGATTAATTAATTTTCGTGTTATGTGCTTTTTGGCTCTATATGTATATCTCTCTCTTGGATTTGCTCTCCGTGTGTGCATGTTACAAAAGTCCTAACAAGCAGCCAAGACCTAGGTCTTGGAATTTGCCATTGTCGTGCTTGGCAGTGCATGAAACTTACTAATACTTGGATTTTTACCAATATACACTTAGAGACCTAAGGTTGTACGTAGCATGAAACGGTTTTAGTAGAACACAAAATGCAAGAAAAATCTTCGAAATTTTGGCTCTGCAGGAGACGACTTCCCTGATATGACTTCAAAAGTTTTATTGATTCATATTTTATTTGTGATATTGAATATCATTTAGATAAGCTGCTGAAGATTTTGACTGTCGTTAATACTAATTAGAGTTGTAGCTCTTTTCCTAATGGCAATCACAGAGCTTGAGTGCGGATTCGCATGTGCTGAATACTCATTGAGTTGAATATTCCAGTTTTTATTTTCACGGGAGTCCTTAGATTGAATGGAATTGCGCCTTAAAAAAAACTGCAGTGTTGCGGTTGACATATGTTGAGTTCTCTCAAGACGACTGCTGTCTGTGTTCAATGTTATGATTTAATAAGTACTCTTTTAAGATATTTTGACCCTTGAAGTTCTGAAATCCTGACACAATCCGAATAGCTAATATGCAGACACTTTAAACTCAAAACCAGACTTGACTGCAAAATCTTTATAAAACAATGACCTATGATGCTGCAAGCTCCTTCAAGGCATTCAAAGTAAGATCCGAGAATGTTTAAAGAAGCATTAAGGAAAGCCAGCGCTAGATACAACAAGAATCTGTGCAGCCAACCAAACGTAGTAGAGATCAACTTGTTAAACAGCCAAGCCATAAGATGAAGAAGACCTTCCGAAGACAAGTTCTAATTAAAATTCAAAATAAGTGCAGGAAATCAGAATGAAGTCCTCTGGGGTTATAAGAAAGCATTTTCCTTAATTTGGTTGGCAGAACATATAAAATATTGCTGGCAATGGAGTAATTAATAGGCTTACAAGAGGCGGTACCGCTAAGCCATTAAAAAGTGCTGAACCAATTAGTGATATTGTCAAACATAACAGGAAACAGTTTCTATGAGCAGCAGATGACAATAGCCAGATGACAATAGTACTAAACAGGAGTGACTGGCTACGGCTTTGGACGAGTGACTTGCATAAATTAAAAAATATATCCCAGTTCTATTATAAACTGCACTAAGTAAACTCAGGAAACACCTAAATTAAATGGGTATAACATATTCTATAGAGATAAGTCGCAAGTGCTATGTCAGAAAGATGGCTTTCCTACTGAACAATCAACGCATTATGGTGTAAGATATCACTTAAAAATTTTACCTCTGCTATAGAACTCGATTGGGATATCTAGAGCTGGATCCCACAATATTCTAACATTATTATTATTAATGATTGACTCTCGGAAGAATTCGATTTGAGCAACTTGTTTAAAGAATTCTACTGATAATGTCCGGTGTATGTTCTGGATTTCGTAATAAAAACTTCCATCTAAAATTTTTTTCTCGTTCAAACCAACTGTAAATAGGCGAATTTTGGTTTGAATCGATAAGTCGTTTGGTTTTCTATAAAGCACGAAATAAATAAAAAGATATTTAGAAATGTTCTCAATACAGTTTGATTTTCTGCATAGTTTTATGCTATGTAACCCCTACCCGTTTGTTGCAGTGTATGCCGCATAAGTTAATTATCATAAGTCGAATGTTGTATCTATTAAAATATCTCGATAATGTAACTTCTACTATGTATAGGCTTATGCACATCAAGCAATACTTACACTTGAAAGCATCTATTTGGCAGCTTACACATTGTCCTGGCACAATTTCTCTCAGTGTTGTTTTTGTACTTTTATCTCAGATCAAATTATCTTATATTCGGTATATATGGTAAATACATAAAATCATTATTACGGCATTAATTGTTTGTTTTGGCATAAATGGCTTTCAGTTTATTGTTATAATCTATTGCTTTATCTTCTTGTTATTGGGGAGTGTTGAGTTCTCTCCCCTCCCGCGGGGCCTTAATAGTTTACTTTCTCTGCTCTAATAAGTTGCTGCCTGTATGCTGACTGCAACTCACACTCATTCGTCCTTATGGAAGCAACCTTGCAAACTTGTTGAACGGTAAATAATTCAATTTCATTTGTGTGTTAGCTGAAATAAGGAACCCTTCCGGTTTTACGGAATTCTAAAGTTTTCGCACAGCTCCTGCAGTTGGCGCTTGTTTTGGTTAGCAAGCCGCAAAGTCTGTAGCGGATGTCGCAAATGTTGGAACAAGTATTTGCCACAAGCAGCCTCCCAATGTTCCAATACCGATTGCAGACGCAGCTCAGACAATAGACAACAAAGTTTTCTCTCTGTCATTGTTTATGGTCTATGTAAATGTGTTGTGCAGGAGCAAAGGCGTACGTGGGTTTTTGCCGAGAAGGGGATGGTCTAGCAAAAGTGCTTGAAAGTGTAATTTTGTCAGTGAGAAGTGTGAAGTCGAAAACCAAGCCGGTTATAATATATGGGGATTATCTATGGTCCTTTGAAAGAAGTTTTTAACTAGCAGCAAATTTCGACGCTTAACTACCAGTTAAGTGGCTTGTCTGCCGAGGTACATGTTGCACATACATCACATTTCAAACGAAGCTTAGCGAAGATAAAAAGGTTAGATGAATATCCTTAAGAACAACAATGGCTTGAACTATGTTAATAATATCATCCTTCAGTTGCATAAAACACTTTTGGCAACTCTTAGAAGAGCGTTTTATGAAAATTAAGGTTAATATACATACACAATGGGCCTCGGTATTGTAGTGGTAGCTGACCCGCCTCTAAACTGGAAGGTCGGTGGTTCGATTCCACCCTGCAGCACGTCAAAGCTACCAAAAAAATAGACGCTACTTAGGAAAATCTTTGTATTAATTAAACAAATCGCTGTTTGGATTCGACTATAAACTCCCTGTTTTCTTCGAACATTATATCTTCCTAGATTTCCCTCCAAAGACTCCCCCTCCGTATGCACGCCACTGCCCTAACTCACATGTGCTCGTTTAGATACTATGAAGGGGGTCTCTCCGCTCAATTGAAAAACTGACATGTGCCGCATTTGTCTAATTGCAAGTGTAAGTGTATGTGTGTGTACCGCATGTGTCTGTGTGTGCAACAGCGTAATTAATTTGAAGCGGCGCCAGAAACGGATGTTCCCCGACTTTTCCATATGCTAATTGGCCGCATCCGTCTAATGTGCCAAATGTTGCAAGTGTTGCAAATGTCTCATGTTGCGGCTTGTCAATTGCGTACAAATATGGATGGATACGAGAAGACAATAATTTACCATGCGTGCAGTCAATATTATTTGCATTATTTCTCAATTTTCTTAGGAATTGATATTATTTTTTTTTTTTTTGGTTTCATTATATTGCAACCATTTGAAGCAGCTGTTGCACTCACACGCTTACTCCCTCTTATCGACACACTGGCTGTGGCAATGGTGGCTGTGTGAGTGTGTGTGTGTGTGTGTGTGTCACTCTTGGTGTGGCAGCTGTTTAAAATTCAATAAGAAGCCGCGCATTTACTTGGTGGGGGCATGTAAATTGCGTCCAATAAAAGCTATATGAGCTTGTATTTTGACTTACAAATATTGCAATAAAAGGAATTTTCGCAGGAAATCGGTGCAAAAAAGACAATCAATGTCAGCAGAAGTAAAATGACAATCTTAAAATCTGAAATGAATTGAGCATTTTATGGATGCATTTGTGATTGCAAACATAATAATAACCTAAAGATATTGTGTTAAATCCAAATTAGTTAGATGAAGTTGGTTGGCAGTTATTATATATAAAATATCATTTAGATTTTAACCGATGTATTATGTATATTTTACTTTCGAACCAGAAAATTTTTTAAGTCCTGAAGTTATATTTAAACGTATTTTTGCTATCTTTGATCTTGAGCTCAAAACGTGCTTTTATTCGGCGTTTTCCATTGTTTTGGTCAACGTATTGCTCGATATGGTTGCACTTACACGACTTATGTTGCCTTTAAGTTGAGTTATGGTGCTTGGCTTATCAGCACCTTGTATTTCGAATAGCCACAAAAAATTAAGTCTGAAGATGTGTGATTGGGATGATATGGTGGGCCAATATAAATCACCATTATTCGATCAAATTCATCCGGGGCAAAATGGTTCCAATACATCCATTGTTTAACGTACAGTACGGCAGGTTGTTGGAACCAGAAACCAGAAATCTGTTATAATTGCTAGATAACCCTTGCTATTGACGGTTGTTAGTGTTTCATCATTGTATGCGAAAAAAGTGAGACCGATGATCATATCCGCACCAACACATGCCAACATGCCAATCACACACTTTCAGATCATATAGAGTCTGTTTTTCAAATTATTGAGCTTTTTGTGTCGAATAGAACTGACAATTTTGATTGTTTTTCACTTCCATTAAAAGTGAAATGTGCTTCATCTGATATGTTAATTTTTTTTTCAGTTTTCAGTCATTTTACTGGTAGATTTGGCAGAATTGACGCAACGCGTATAGTTAGCTGTGACAAGTTTGTGACAAAGAGTGTGCCGAAAGATACCCAACTTCTGAATACTACGATAACTCACGGCTGCTCCTCAACACTGGCGCGTACGCTCTCAATATTTTGGTTGGAGCGTCTGACTTATTGTCTGGATGCATGACTAGCCTAAGTTACATTAAAAGAATTCACAAATTTTACGTAGAAACGTCTTCTGGCATTACCATCAGTCGCACTTTTAGCTATATTTTTTACACGAAACGCACATATAGTCTTCACAATTTTAAAGTTATTTCAAATGTAAAGCTGAACAATTGCAGCGCTTTCTTTTGCTGTGAACTATGGCATGGTATAAAGTATCTGGGAATGACGCTTCCAAAGCTATATGATATCTGTCGATCTGTAACTCCTTTCAAACTCCTATAGAGTTGCTCGTTGCTGCCACTTTAAATGGCCTATCCGCATGTTAATTCTTCTTTGTCCCCCATAAGTATGCAACACTTTATTAATCCGCCACATTATGTAAGCAGTTTTTTCATTAACCAAATTCAACTAAACCGCTTAGTAAAACTCTTCGTACTTAAATCATTTCTTAAACAGCATAAAACATGTATATAAACAAGTAAATACAAGCTTAATATTTATATACTAGGCACAGTCATACACATATATGCATGATGGTGTACGAGTGTGAGTGTGTAAGTGTATATGTGTTTGTTTGTTTGTTTGTCTTTTGGAAGTTGATTTGTCATGCACGTCGCGTTTGTCACATTCACATCAACAGCACACACACACTCGCACAGAAGCTCTCTCTCTCTCTCTCTCTCTCTCTCATATACACACATACAAAGATACGCACAGATACTCACAGATACACACTTATGCATTGTCAATTGTCACTTTTGTTGACTGACTTTGACGTGAAATGTTTTTCATAAGCTTACGCTTAGGAATTTGGAATGTGTTGCTACACTCCTGACACCCCCCTCGCTCTCTACGTCTTGCATCATAAGCGGCCCAAAATATGTCGCTTGTGGTAAGGCATTTCGTATATAAGTTTTGTGTTTTTCCCCCAACTTAATGAAAAAGTTTTTTATTGCCAAGAAAGACAGAAAACAGAAAACAAAATACACAAGTCCCTAAAAAACGGACAACAGTCACATGTAAGTTTCACATGTGTAAATTTAGAGTGTTAATTCTAAACAAAAAAAAAAAATTGCCACGTGTTGGGATTCCGAAAGTGGGAAGTCTCTCCCAAGACGCGCATAACAAATGAATTCTCGAAAGAGGCGTGGTTCAGACTCCAGAGATTGATGATTTCCCGTGCAGCACAGCCAAGGCTTTCAGCGCTAATTAAACGCACTAAGACAAAAGTTGTGAACTTCTTTAGTGGAGCAACTCAACACGGCATAGTTTAGAGTGTGAAGTTTTGGGGTATATGCGCTAGATGTTGCTGTCTGCAACATATTGAGTAAGTAGTATGAATAATATGTTCAATACCCGACATCATTTGTTAAATTTATCTTAAACTGTGTATTTTAGGACTAAGGTAAATAAATGGTATGCAAAACTGATATTCGTTTTACTTTTTCTTTAAATTTCCTAAAATATACAAATTAAGTTGGCAAATCTAAGCTGTTTCCATTCGGTTTCTGTTGATTTCGAAGTTTAATTGATGGAGAAACTTCACCCTTCAAGTGACGAACAAAATTTATGAATTTTATAAAATGCATGAACTAGAATGCGCCTACGTAGCTTAGTAGAAGCCTGCAGATGCGTTTGTCTAGCACTGGCATAGCTAGCAAATAAATAGGACGCTAGCATAGTAAAAACTCTATTAGATAAAAACAACGATGTTCGAATTCGGCAACAAACTGCAGGAAATTATTTAATTTAATTTATCTAGAATTGTGGGAATAGAAGTGCATGTTATGTTTTTTATTCTTATTAAAATCGAATGGAGTTGGATTCCACCTAGCAGCACTGATGCTTAGTGCTAGCACAGCTAGCAAGTGCGCTTTATGCTTTTTTTAATTGAAGACATCACCATAAACTATAGGTACCTTTACTCTTCAAACTGTTATTTAATTTAAGAGTTATTTCATGCTATGAGTATAGTCAAGGAGAATAATGTAATTTTTTTCTGAACTGATATAATTAAGTTTGAAAATAAATTAGGACAGAACGGCGAGGTTTATTTTTTAACAGACGAAGAACTATAAGGTTATGCTTATTATCTTAGAAGTTTCACTGTTCCTGTTTCCTGTTCAACTGTATAATTCTGATGCCCATTGAGTATTAAAATAGCATAAGTTTGAACAAGATCTAGTGATAATTATAAACAAGATCAGGACCAGAATTAGGAAAGTCCCTCCATATGGCAGAGCATTATCCAGCAGGGTAGTGGACCTTCAAGCAACCGATGTCTGAAAATGCTTGGAATGCTATATCTTTGATGTGAGACGATAGGAAGTAACAGATTTTGGTTTGTCAAGTAACTCCGCCGTCCCGAAAACCAGTAACATCGTCCATAATGTAAAAAATAAAGGATTTAGAATGAACTCGATGATATTGATCTTGGATTATAATTATAATGCTTAGCTGTATCTGAGTAAGTAGTGCCAGATCTTTTTTTGGGGTGATATGAATGCCAATTTATGGTTTTTCATGGGATTGTTGATGGTAAGCAGAGTACTTATTGCACATGCCTTGTCGTTTAATTGAGACTAACACAAGATCTTTGAAAAAACTTAGTAAATACTAAATATTTTTTGGATTCTTAAAAAAAATTTGAAACGAACACGATCCTGTTAACCAGTTGTGATGACGTTCAACAGCCTCATAAACCTTGATGCTTTTCGGAAAAGCAAGCTTGTCTCAACGAAGTCTGGAAGTCGTTTGCTTGTTCATTAAGCAACCAATGTATTTCACTATCCAGTATACCCTTTATTCATATAGCTATCCCCAAGTCGGTCACGCCCGATTTTAGCCTACGCAGTTTTTCTTTTATTGTTGCTGCTGCCAAACATTACTCATACGCTACGTTAGCAACACATTAAAGACGCCCCCAAAAACCAAAAAAAAAGTACAACATAAACATAAAATCTAAACAATAATTACACATGCGACCAGCAAGTCAAACTCTGTGCAGGATTGCCTTAGTATAACATATGTTGCAACGATGAGTCCCCAGAGGGTCAGCTTATGAGGGTTGTACTCAGGTTCAGCACGCCGGCTCCGGCTGGTCATAAACGTAAGTGAATTAACCATTCAACTAACATTACGGCCATTAAATCATTTTTGTGAGCTAGTAGCTGCTCGTGCCGCATGGGGGCGTGCTAGCTGGTAAGAGTAGTGGGGGCATCTATGTGGTATACAAAGTATAGTTTTGGGGGCGCAACCGCACAAAAAGAACATGTAAACTAATTTGATGTGTCTACACACACCAACACACACATACACACACACCCTAACCACGCTCAGTGTAGTGGTGTGCGTGTGTTTTGCAATTGAAATTAAAATACAAACTGTAGCTATGGAGTAGTACATGTGGAGTTGCATGCCACACGCTGCGTGGTAGGGTTGCTGTTGTTGTTACGAAAAAGTGTTTACAGCGCGTTGCAATAAATTGCGATTTGCACGCAATGCGTCCTGCCGTGCCGCTGAATGAGCATGAACACCTTTATTCCGGTTTATGTTTGTATGACGAACCGCACCCACGGCGTCACTAAACGAATTAGAGAATAGTCCTTGTCGTCATCATCGTCGGCCAACCCTCTAACCCCTGCTAGTCTAGCGTTAACTCATTTGAACTGGCCAGCAAACAGCGGCGATAACAAGGCGTCAAAAGGTGCGATTAAATCGAGTGGAGCGTGCGCCAACAAAGAAACGCAAATCAATTTATGGTTCACTCAACCATCCCCAACCAAAACATACAAGCCACCCACACGCTGTTACACCCGTATTCATAAAGTGCGCCAAGCGCGGCTCATTAAAGCAACGTCATCTGGGAGACCACAGAAATTTATACATACCTCCGCACACACACACCCCAGAATGACACTTATCAGTAGAGCAAACAGACACAACGTTGGCTGCAATGGAGACGACGCCACGGAATGGGCAAAACTTACAATAATAAATTAAAAATTTCCAAAGATGATGTTGCAGTCACTCCCTTTGAAGTAAAAAGGTTTGATTTTTTTTTGAGAAATAAAGAAACAAGGGAATCAGCACATATCTTTGACTAGAATGAAACGTGTAGAGTTGAACTTTTGAGGGGCCCTTAACATTTCGCTGGTGATTTAATGGTAACCCGTAGTGCCCATCTTATTTTTTGTGGAAGCTGGGTATTATTATTTCTTGCAAGTTTTGTACTAAAAGATGATAATTTTAATAAGTGAATTTAATTCTTCAGCAATTCTTAATCGGAACGGCTGATATAATCCTTTCAACTGAAGTCTCAAGTTGATTGATACCAACGTATGAGTTGAAGTCCAGCAAGAATTTCTACATAATTGCGCAGTTACACATACGTAAATCAGTTACCCTAGTATGTCCAAATTTCCTTATAAAGTTGGTAGGAATTTGCTAATTTCTGTTGTTCTTTATTCGATAGAGTAAAATTTATTGAATTGCTTATTCAAGAGATGTTTGAAAGTATTTTAATTGTTGTCACGAGCGAATCCTTTCGTATCATGACGTGAAGCCAAGCAAATTTAGTTTCGTTCAAAAGGTTTTCTTTTTACGATGAGCCAAGAATGGACTCACGAATTATCACAAATCTATTTAAAATTGTCGCAAGTTTCAGTATCGTCACTCGATATCACGCCTTGTACTTAAGCTCAAAAAGGTAAATGCTTTCAAATGCTTCCTTTGTCACGAGTGGACATGCGTAGTCACGAAATATCACGCAATTGTTAAAAGTTGTAATTATAAAAAGTTGCAAAATTTCTATATCATGCAAGCATTTACGAGTTATCACTCCTCACGTTTTCACGAGTGGAGACACGCAGTCACGAAATATCACGAAATACTTTAAGTCGCAATTTTCAATATCTTACGCGAAGTCACGAGCTATCACGTCTAGGTTTAGGTTCAAAAAAGTAAGTGCTTTAACGTTACTTCCTTTCTCACGAGTGGACACGCGTAGTCACGCAATTTCTTGAAACCATTTAAGACTGAAGTTATAAAAAGGCACAAGTTTCAATATCTTATGAGCAGTCACGAGCTATCTCGCCTTGTTTCTTTAAGCAAATTGGGATACATAATGACTAAGCTCGACACTTTGCATGCCTTCCTACATGGGTCACGTCATTACTTTGCATTCCTCAAACAAATTTCCTAAAACAACAATGTATTTTCCAACAAGTTTCAAATTATAGCTAATATTTTTTGCTTTATTCAACCCTGGCAGTATTTTTACACGAATTATCTCTGATATGACCACTGTACATCGACGGAAGGCAGCACAAGTATGGCGACAGGAAACAGCAATGGCAATGGCAAATGCTCTGCTCGGGCAGGTAAATGCCGCGACATAAATATAAACTGCTATCCCTATCTTTGACTGCCAACGCTACCTGTGATACCTGTAGCAGCACCCCCTTGCCTCATCTGCATCAACCTACCGTCAGCTGATATTGCAATCGCTGAAGCAAATGTCTTAACGAGCAACAACCACAACAACAACTCACTGCAAAATGGCGCACGGATCCATTGAACCGCGTTCCGCCGCCCGGCAAAATGAGCCGTAAAAGCAATCAATTCACCATGTGTTTTTTCACTTGGGCGAAACCGAAATGTAAATCTAAATAATTTACATTGAAATTGCTTACGCGCCTTTATGGGGGATTTCTTTCGAGAGGGGGTTGGTTTAGGGGTGCTGCAGGTTATTTGGATACATTGGCATATCTAGCTAGAGAGATTTGGCGTACAAGCGTAAAGCAAAGGCAAACAATTATTTTACATACCCACGATTTTATTTTTTCTACTGATAAATATCGATATGTAATTGTAAATATTTGTTTGCTCCCACATACACACGCAGCACACAAATGTACACACATACTGACACGCAGACACACACCTAAAAACAAATACTACAAAATCAATAGAATAAATGCCTATACGTTTCAACCAGGGCTGGAGAGTAAACAATACCGAATGGTTTTTAATGTGAATTTGAAAATTTAAAGCAGCGACTGAAAAATAATGGAGCTTGCTGTGTTTAAGGAAAACATCTTGAAGTACATTTGATTCCGGGAGCAGCACTTCAGAGTGCGGACACATTGCTTCATATATAGTTATTAAAAAGATGTCTCTATTTTAGCTTTATTGAGTGGTAGATCATAAGATTATATTAAAGTAGCAACCGAAAATATTAAATAAAGATATGAAAGGAAATCCATTTGAAGCACTTTTAAAAGTGATAAATATCGGTACGTATAACAGAAGTTATAAGAAACATAAAAGAAAGTAAACCACATCTAAAAAAGTGTTCTGCAGAAATTGTGAGAAGTACTCCCAAAAAGATTTACTTACCTAGATCAAAAGACGATTAAGAGCCAAAGAGAATTTTAAAACGTTAATTCCCTCTTAAAATATTAATGATGGATATATATATAGTTTTATTCGAAGTTCATGGGTGAACATGGTTATATTCTCTTTAATTGAACTTCCAGAAGCAATGAGGAAAACAAATGTTATATCAATCAATACACACGATCACAAGATCAAATCTTATAAGAACATCCAGCGGACTGCTTTGTTATTAGATGTATAAACTTTTTTTAGAACAAAACAAAAAAAAAGTTTTTCAGAGAAAACAGGACATGGGTTATGTTGGTGAAAATGTTTGACAACACAGAAAAAACAGCGGATTGTAAGTTATGCGTAGACGGGTTTACTTGAACTGCGCTTAAATATGTTTCACATTTTCCTAATATATAGATGGCAAACTCAACGACAGAGAGAGTAAAAAGAGTTGCCATATTGATGAAACAAGCAGTTGCCATACTAAATAATATTGAACTTATATTTTCAACAGGTTACCTCACAATGGATCACTAATCTCAAACAAGATGGCATAAAATAATGGAAAAAAATTTGATATCAATATACCGATCTAAAGATCAAATCTATAAGAACATCCAGTAGCCTGCATCTATATTATAAAAATACATTTTCGAAAAATAAAAATGCGAATAGAATAAAATTTTCGAAAAATTTCAGTGCGAATAGAATAAAGGTTTCCCCACAATGGTTCATTAATCTCAAACAAAATGACACGAAATTATGGCAAAAAATAGCAACGCAAGATCTCATCAAATCTTATGAGAACTTCCAGCAGCCTATTCCGATACAATAAGTATCTAATTTTTCAGAAAATTGTTTCCCTAGGGAAAAGAACAAAGATTTCCCCACAATGGTTCGTTAATCTCAAACAATGCGGCATGTTACAACCGCTAATCGTATATAAGAAATATTTGTGCCCCTATGTAGCCCTGATTTTAACAAACGCCATACACACGACAACACAGTCCCTCCTGCACACACACACACACTCCCTCCCACACACACATGCAGACGCACACATATTTATACAATTGCCATTGGGGCTGTCAAGAAAGCAAAGAAAAAACGTGACGCTGTCAACATTTTGTAATTTTTAATGGCGGCGCATGGAATTTATTGTGCAAACTTTTCAAGCACTGCCACAAACACACACACACACACACACACACACACACACACACACACACACACACACACACTCATACAGATAAAAAATATAAAAATAAAATCACACAAAAAACATAAACATATGCAAATGTATATTTGCTTAGATTAGAAAAACATATTTAAATGGCAGTTGTAACTTTGACAATACCAGAAAATGGATAAATTAGGCGAGTTTAAGGTATATTTTTTGTAAAAATAAATAATAATTAATGTATTTTTGGCATAAGGAGTTACAGATATTTTTAGTGGTTTGGTATTGGAGAGTTTATCTAAACCATGTAGACAATATCTAAGTGTATGGTCATAATTATCATACTTTCATTCTTGATTGTAGGAGATTTTTGGTGCATGTTTTAAAAAATTCATTGTAAGCAGTCAGAAGATAATCAATATATAAAAATAAACCTATAAAGAGGTCAGATAGTCACCCAAGCATAATTGGTGTTCTGGGTAGATGCTCTTCTCTGACATAAATATAGCTATCTTGAGAATAGCAACAAAAAATTATATTATTAAGCAACTTTATTTCTGGTGAATAATATGATATGAAATAAAATAAATAAATAAATTTCTCGGTACAATGTGTTCTGGTGACATAATTACAGCCAGCTTGTGAAGTGCCACAGAAATTTTATCAAGGACACTTTTTTTCTGATGCAGAACCGACCCACTTTACAGATATAAGAGATAAATAAATTTATTCCCCTTGACTATGGTCATTGTTCCAAAGCCGCAGCATGGAGACATCTCTATTAACAGCTGTTCAAATAGAACAGGAACTTACAGCTTATAGCCGAATCCGAACGGAGGTGTCTTTAATTAATAGAGATGCTATGCAACTACTACCCATTATGCACCAGGGCTTCAGGATGAAATCGAACTTCCGTTTTAGAGGCGGGTACACTGCCACGGCAATACCGAGGCCGAAGATCTCTATCTCTAAAGAGTTCTCTTTACTCAGATTACTTAGACATTTTGTTACTATTTAAAAGTATATAAAATATGGCACACTATCTGATCCATCTTATACTAATTTTTCCAAATTTATAGAACTTAAAAGAAACTTCTTCTAAAAAAAAAAAAACTCTGTCTAAACAAAAATTAATAGTCAGTATACAATAATTATATAAAATTTCAGAGCTCGTCTAGTTAGTTACCTAACAATAGTAATTTTTCTGGGTTGATTCTATACTGAAGATATAATTAGAGCCATCTTGAGAAGAGTTATAAAAAATCGTATCATCACGCAGTCCTTCTTTTTGATGAAGAACCTAATTTGAAAACATTGTTAAACCAACGAGCTTTTTCGTTGGCTATAATAAAAAGAATAATAATAATTTATTTTTTAATAATTGATAATGTTTATTTAGGTTTTCGGTTACTTAAACTGCGTTGGTTTGAAAGGAGACAAACTAAGTTAGTTTAAAAACCCCCCGGGGTTGCGTTGACTTCGCTGGCTGCGTTGTATGTGTAGCGAGAACTAGTTCCAACTTAAAAGTACAATGAGCGCCAATTGAGCTGGTTCATTATTGAACAAACATATAATATTAGAATCTATGTTTGATTCTTATGGTTACCATATTAAATAAGTATATTAGATATATCACTGTATGTAATGTATTTTATAGAATTCCCGAGCCAATTGATATGTTTTTCCAAAATTTATATCAGTCAAAAAAATATATATTGAATTTATATAAAAGTTCATGCTTTAAACAGTAACTTGTAGTCTATAAACGACTTCTTCAAAACTGTCACAAGGAAAGTACATTCAACGGCAATGATACACACTCTCAGCCCTTCAATGTGAGTCATAATTTAATATCCTTTCATGGATTGCTGTAATCGATCTCCCTGCCATCGTTTTTAGATACGAGATACGATACAACTACCGTACCGATGACCAAGCCTACATTTATCTTTTCGAATTATAGAAAAAAATTAACATTTTCATATCAAAGGGATGTAGATTTTGAGCGAAAAACTGTGCATGGATTTCTCTGTTATCATAGGGATGTTAATTCTCTGCGTTATGATGTGTGTTGCGTGGTCTTTTATCATAAGGGTATTGATCGTAGGGGTGATAATGTACATGGGGCTCTCTTTTAATTACTATTCAAAGAGAGCATAGATCTTCCATTTATAGAGGCAAAAACTGCACCTTCTTTTAATATTATAGGTGTTCTTGAATTTGTTGCTGATTTTTGTCAAAGCTGTAAGTGCGAGATCTCAGAGCTGCCATAGGACAAAAATTTTAGTGATGATCCTCAAGCTCAAAAA
This sequence comes from Chymomyza procnemis, assembly GCA_035046065.1. Lineage (NCBI taxonomy): Eukaryota > Metazoa > Arthropoda > Insecta > Diptera > Drosophilidae > Chymomyza > Chymomyza procnemis. Next base: position 7,799,796 of record JAWNOJ010000026.1, read on the forward strand.
CTTTTCAATGGGGTTCATTTTAAAAATTTTTTGGCAAATAATAATTCCCGAGGAACTCTCGGGAGCTAGACTTCCAATATTTTTACTATATGCAATACATGAACTCATATTGCAATAAATTCTTAAGTTTTTGATAAAATACAAAAATAAAAAAAAAATTAATTGCTGCATTTGAAAACGATAAAAAACCTAAAACTCATATTTATTGTTTTCAAAAAAAAATTAAAAGAATCAAAGCAAAATAAAATCAACCTATATTGTTTTGACCACATACAAATATACAAGCAAGCCCATATACAAATTTGCAAAATAAAAAAGAATAAAAAAATGTTACCTCCTGTATTTCATTCAAATTGGCAAAAATTAGTTCGAGGGTGCATAAATTTTGTAAACAGCAAGGGCAAACAAGCCCGGGGCAATTTAAGGGAGCTAGCTATTTTGTGGGGGATGCGTGGTAAAGTTTATGTGGGAGCATATGTTAAATTTTTAATTGATTTGGATAGATTTCAATTTGATGATGGATGTGCCTGACTGAAACATTGTATGTGCCGTACAATTAGGTTGGAACACAGTGCGTATGAGTTATATATTTTATTGCTTGTAAATAAAGCAAATGTCAATGTGGTTCGTCAATTAAAGAAAAAAGGAATCGGAATTACATATGGAATATATAGACTGAAGTTTGTGCGGCTAGTTGGCTGCCCTGTCCAAAAAATTGCTCCAAGTGGAAGTATTCGTATAAGCATAACTGACTTTTAACTGACTTTATTTTGAATGAATAAGCTGTATGCGATTAAGTTTTTTTTTCTGCTAAGATTGGGTATTTCGAGTATTAAAGATAGTAAATTATGCAAAACTAGGCTAACCTATATCAACTGCATACAGGGACTCACCTAATATCGTTTCTTTCTTTATTTCGAGTGAGCAACAGTCGTTTCTTCTCTAAAAATTTGGTATTTCTGAACTTAAGACTCTTTAACATCTCGCATGCTAACCCAACAGCCTTCGACTTGCTATGAAATCGTTAAACGCAAGGATACTGAGTGTAACCTTTACATATATTTTACCTAAATTTTCGCATTGTCATTTGTCTTGGCCCATTTGTGTTAAGGCAACATGAAGCGGGTCAGGAGTGTGGAGCACTACAAATGGCATGCCAAACTGAAAGTGGCGCCATAACAAGAGGCGCCCTCTGACTGGATATGCTCCGTGACTAACATAGTCGCCTAATTGCGGCCAAGTTTGGTAGTTTATGCACACACACACACACACGCCAAGTCAAAGGCTTTGGCTACATTTGTGCACACCTGGCGGCAGGCTAAAGGATCCTGAGATACATTTCCAAATACAAATGTGGAAACAGACCCAGACCCAGTAGTAACTGACAAGCATTTTAGTTGCCGTTTATATGTTAATATGTGTGGCAAAAGTTGAAAGGTGTGCGTGTCTCTCTGTCTGTGTGCGTGCGTGTGTCTGGAAGTCCTCTAATTAAAAGCCAAACAGACATACATACACTCACATGGAAGCGCAACAATCCCATTGAGCTAGGCACAATGCCACAATTTAACACTGTCACGCATCGTTTGTTGCCAGCTTTTGTGTCCGATGTGCCAAGGTAAAGCCAATCATCAGGGATAACGCTAAGCGTATGGAATGGGACTCTCTAAAAAGGGCACGTGGTGTGCTATGTGTCCACACGTATGCACATCCAGCACAGTTACAATTAGACTAATGAAAGCGACATCAAAGCTGCGTAATTTTGTGGCTAATTTTACATTTTGATATGCTTGTTAGGGATAACTTTTAGTTCGAGTATGGCTTTGGCATATCCTTAAGGATATAAATTTGAGCAAATTGACAGATAGAATGGTTGGATAAGGAATTTATATAGAAAGCATTTAAAATTATCGTAATGCGTCAATAGCTATTTTGTTATGTCTCTGATGAGTCCATTGAGTCACGTACGTCTTACTCTTTTCTTTGCCTTGGCTTTCATGCCTTCGATGTCTATCATATCCAATAACACCCAAGAATGTAACGTCATCCTTGATTCTCATGCTGCCCATGCTTACTCTAATAACTGCCATGACTTTCGTGATAGCTATGACTTCCAAAACTTCAATGTCTCACGTGATCTCACGCTTCTTCCCATGTGTACCATCTATCTTATAATCTCCAATGTGGCTTATGTCTCATAAATTTCACATGCATTACATATATATCCTTTATGATTCATAGCTCGGATTTGAGCCATTTAGCTACCGACCTCTATGGCCTATCGCTCCCTACCTGCCTCTGATTAGCTCTCTTTTTTGACTGCCTTGCTCCCTATGTACTCAATGCATCCCATATTTTTCATGCCTACCTTGTCGCCTATATCTCCCAAGTGTTCATGGCTTCTACAACTACTGTTGGTTCATTGCTGCTCATGTCTTTTATATCCAAAATCTCTAAGTGCAGCCCACCCTGTCTCTTTTATGCCTACATGACTTATCTGCAATTTCTCTTATGCGGCTCACATCTATACCATCCATGACACGTTTGTCCCCGTTACTTCTACCTCTCTGGTTTTCCATATTTACTCAAGATGTATCTTGGGTGTCATTTTTTTAACTCCCTCATTTCTAATCTTTAATATTTACACAGCATCTTCGCGCTCTATTGTCTCCTCAAGCATTATCTCGTATGTCTCTTATTTCTGTAATTTCTTCTTTTCTTCTTTTTAATCAACAATATCGACAATGTTCATGCGACCCTATTCTTAAATATCTTTCTTCCTTTTCTTATGTGTTGCTCATATCTTCCATATCTTCCAACTCTTCAATGTCGTCAATTTGCGACCGTTTCCTTTAATATCTGTCTTCCTTCTCTTGTATGTAGTTCATATCTTCTACATCTTTCATGTCGCCAATATCATTGTTTATCAAGTCTCATTTTTTTATGACTCCTCTTGGTCTTAAGTGTTCAATTTGTCCTATCCCTTTCTTTCTGCCGCATACCCTAAACCCGATATGAGAGTATCACTCATATCGTCCATAACGCTATTCCTATATAATATCTATTCACTCCCAAGATTACTATTTAGCTTACACATGTCTTCTCTTTTCTAGTGTCTACGTTGCAGACATTGTATGTGTGTGTTTCTTTTAAATTTACATACCTTTCTCCCCCGCATTTCTTTCATTCTCTCTAATGTTTTAGCAATGATATATCTCTCTCTTTTTACAACATACGTTATGCCCGTTGCTTTTCCTAACATTCATGTCATTCATGGTAGATTTACCAAATTTATCCATTCCCCCTATTGCATTTCAACTAACGTCACACATGTCTTCCGCCCAGTCATGATAACTTTTTCTCTCCAGTCTTCGTAAACTCATCTTTATAGGCTTTTCCCTCGTATTCGTTTCATTCATTCCAATCAATACCTTTATAATTTTTGTCACTTCAATATCTTATGCCTAGTTCGTCTCCAATCGCATTTATCACTCAAACTTCTTAATATCTTCACAACTCCCTTCCTCTCTGGATCTTACAAATTTTAAATATTGAATGCCATGTCTATGCCTAAGATACTACAAAGCTCATCGCCTACAACAATATTCCCAGAAAGCGCATTTCTTCAGCGCGTTCCTGTAACTGTTTGTCTTGGTTCTGAACCCAAAAATTTCAGTTACCGTTGTTCCCTGCCAATTAAGATAAATTATAATCCAATTTACTTTTTCTCAAACAACAGCCAAAAAACGGAGAAACAAACAAAAAATGCCGAAAAAAAAACATTGTAAAGAATTCACTTTGGCTGAAATTTTATACAATTACTCGCAGATTTATAACATTTTAGACAAAAGCAACAACGATGGGGGAGTATGGAGCAGCTACGGAGCGGCGACAACGACCACGTCGCGACATTGTCTCTTGGGATACAAATTCATTTGTATTAAATGTAAAATGTAATGAAATGCTTTCACTCATCGACGGATTGTTGTTGTCTCTCCATCTGTCTGTCTGTAGGTCCTGCGTCGCACTCTCTCGCGTTTCCCCTTAAACCTTGCCAAAGTAGACGCATTAAAAATCATTTTTCTCATGGACTACGACAATGTGGCGGCAAATGTCTGACGCCGACTGATGGATTAAAAGTTAAATGGCTTTTGCCTAGCTCATGGGAATTTCTGGCTTAAACAATAACTCAGACACATCTAGACATTGGCTAAAAGCATTTTTGGTTGCATTATTTTCAGGCCAAGTTAGTCGAACCTTAAAATATGTGAGACATTTAAATGCAGCAACTTTTCGAAACCCGCAAAAACAACTACAAACTGCAGGTAGACTGCAAATGCCAACAGCTAAAAGGCGGACTTAACTTTGTTGCTGTTGTTGTTGTTTTAGATTCTCGGTTTAGGATGTCGTTGTTGTTGTTGTTGCTATGGCTGAATGTCGTCTGGTTGCAGTTGCAGCCACAAGTTGAAATTTCCATAGCCAAAGGACAACAAAATGACTGCCACAACTACTATTGTCTGCTCATAGTCGTAGCTTAATATATGACTAAATGACAAATGTTGCGGTTTATGCCGCAGAGTATATCGTGAAATTTGTAAAATCGTAATGTCGAAGTAGAAAGTGTAATGAAATCGAAAACAAGTTCAAAAAACTTAAATAAAGTGGTATTCCATCGATAACATGGTTTTTGTGAAAGTTTTTGTTGCGGAGACATGGCTATATCAACTTTTTTAGCCACTCTGATCATATTTTACGTAACTTTGGGGAATCCCAAATTTGTGCTTTAAGGCGACATTTACATTCTCAGCATGTCATTCTACATGTTCGCTACCATTTGGCAAGGTACAAATTATTCATTTAAATGTTGGAATATACATAATCCGTCGGCCAGATACTAAGACGAGTTTTTACAAAATTGTGTTCAATTCTCAGTTCTTGCCTACATCTGCTGTTTATTTACTAATAAAAATTATTTTCCAATTTCTTAGAAAAAAGCAGTACAAAAACCAACACATGTTCTGCATATTTATAAAATAAAAACGTTTATAATTCACAACTCTTGCATTAGTATAAAGCTATTATTTCGCACACATCCCCTAAGATTCCAGTGAATATTGCAATTTATTTTTACGTAATTTTTGGAAAACTTTACTTTGTAGAAATTTTATATTTTTGGGTTCGTTCGGAATTTGTCGCATGTAGGTTGTAAAGTGTTTCTAAAAAGAAAAGTTATGAATTCAAGTCAAAACCACTTACTTACTCAAGGGGTGGCAACGATTTCTTAGATTTATTTCAAGGTTTTCTCATACTACCGTGTGCTTGACTATATTATCCTATATATTGGCGCCATTTAAGAAGTTTTTTTTTTTTGATTGGAGAATATTCCGCGTGTTTCAGCGTTAGCTTTCGACCAATTTTTTTTTTTTTGCTGCTCGAAAATGTCTAAATTTTTAAATGCAATGAATGTGCAGATTAATGCTTGTATAAGTTTCTGGTGAATCTGCTCCGGCCGTTCATTCAAGTAGATAGTGGTTTCAATGCTTTAAAAATAGTAACTATAAATGCTAATGGAGGTATAAAAAAAACTCATGTCAAGTTATAATATGAAGTTAGATATATTTCAGTTTTATATTAACTATAATTTTGAACACTAAAATAATGGAGCGAAATATTATGATACAATAAATATTCCGCGATGTGTAGCTTAGCAACTTAATCTCTGTGCAGCAATAAACTCAGACAGTGGCATTCTACGAAAGGAATCAGTCTAAAAGTTCTCCGTAATACCATAGCCACAAGCATCTCGAAGTGTTAGGGCATAAAGTTGTACAATTCAATTATTGTTGCTTTGCTATGAGGTCCCGTACAGCACATAAAAGGTCCAGAAGCACATTTTGCTAGCTGTTCCTATATTCACGCCGTTGATAATGAAGTGTACTTCAGCCTCAGTAGAATCAATCCTAGTGGTTGCAAGAAGCGGGCCTACTCGTGAATCCTGTTCGATTACTGGTATATATCCGAAATCAACTTCTCAATCTGGGTACCGTACGATGCGCGCTTGTAGATGGAATTTTCAAAAATGTTGCGATTGTTTGTTGGATCATTGCTATTATAGTTCATTCGCGCCAATGTGCACATCGTATAGCTGGAACTCTTTCCCCAAGTTATTTTAGTCTATTTTAGAAAAGTGTGGAATACCATTGTTTTTTGCAGCAATCTAGTCAGGTGGACTCAGTTGTACTACGTCCATACGCATATCCTCATTGTAAGGCATTTGCTTTGTTTTCATTGATAAAATATTTGCCCCTTCGTCAATGCTTTGAAAATGATGCACCAATCGCAAAACTACGGAATCAAATAGTCACAGTTGAGTCACTTTTAAATCCTTTATTACAGCCATGGCTGAGCTATATCACGTTTTGACTTACTTGCTGCATTGGTCACCAAATCAACTGCATTTTTGTTTGTAAAAATTTCGTCAATTTTGAAAGTTTTTTTAATTTTTAAAATAATTTTTTTTCCAACTTATTTGCAGCTAGACTAAAATTGATACTGACATAAAACACAAAGTGAACTAGGTTCGAAATAAAATTTAACAAACCTTCGTGTTTTAAATTTGAAGTTTGACAACTATTTCAAGTTGGCTTTGTTTAAAATAATTTACTTAAGTTAGACCTCGCTAACTTTCGTCAGACGCGCCTGCTCCAGTAGGTCACTCCAAGGGTAGATAGGTGCTTCTTCACTTGGCCTTTCCATTGTAGCTTTGGTCTTGCCGAAGCCTCTTCATCAATACGATAGATATGGATGAGCTAACGCCAGACGTTAAGCAAGCATAGGGTGGGTCATCTGCCACAATATGTGCCACATGAAGTATTCTACGCTCAACTTGATATCCCGCATAAACCTAAATATCACTTTCATCAAGCAGTACCAAGTCCCACCACTCACAATTTCCAGGTGCAGCCAACTCACGGCAATGTTAATGACAACGATTGTATTGTCGTAGTATTTATGTGCTGTGTGTGTATGCGCGTTGTTGTGCACTGTTTTGTAGTGTTGTATAATGTTTTGCAGTGCATTCATCGCAGTATTGTATTGTCATGGCGCTTTGTTTGCCGCTTGACAGCATTAATTAGGCAACCCTGGTGCGTTGAGTGTTTTGCTAATTGCTGAGCTCAAAAGTTGCGCATACGCCGCGTTATCGCTGCGCCATTTGCTGTGCACTGCGTGAGAGTTAAATAAATTTTAGCTTTGTAATTAAAATTTTTACTTTAGTTATTTGAGTGTAACGAGTGCATTGGCTGCATTTTTATGGCGCGCACTTAAATGCTGCTTTTTAGGGACATGGAATTTTGTGACTGACTGTTAAGTTTAGCATGCCAACGACAAGTCGTTTGCTGGCCAAGTCTCAAAAGTGGCATAAACTTTTGCAACAGAGATAAGTGCGCGTTGTGGCAGACTTAAGCAGCCCTTACGGCATGCAACAGCTTCTTTTTTTTTCTTTGGTTTTTTTGCTTATATGTTTTTCCAGCTTAACTTCCGCGATTTCTTTTACTTCCACAAGCTTGTAGCCAGTGTTGTCTACTCTTAGCTTCTCGTAGATATTATTGTTGTTTTTTACATCTTCTCCTTGTAGTCATATCAGTTTTCAGACTGAATAGACATGTTATCTCTACTCATACAATATGGCAAAAATGTGCACACCTGTGTATATGTTCCGGCAACCATGTAGTGTGTGGCAAGCATTAGGTTTGGTGTATGTGTTTGTTGCATGTTTTGAATGATACTTTCAACTCGTTAGTGTTCAGTGCTGTCTTGGCATTGACTTGGTCTGCCTAGGAGACCATGGCAGGCAGACATTGTGGCGTAGTTATTGAGCCATTGTTATCTATACTCTGCATTTTTTCAGTAAATATAGCTGTATCAAGTTTATCTTAATTTAAAAAATGAAAAGATAGAAAAAATAATATTTTATGTAAACTTTTAGAATGACAGATTGTCTCTTGTTTCATATTATATATATAGAAATAAGAGCCAAAAGGCTGACTTTATTTTTCGTACGTCAAGTAATACGGCTTCAAAGTTGCTCAGTTTTCTGTTATGTTTTGACAAAATTTAGAAATATTTCCTATCTGCTGGCAGAAGTTCGAGTCCCAAATTAAGCTATCTCCAATGGCAACAAACAGAAGGCTTTCAAAAGTGTTCCAAGGTACATAAGTGCTTTTAAGGCAAGTTCCTGCCTTAATACTATCGTCGCTCAAGCATTAAATACTCAGCAAATATTAATTTTTTATTATTATGCAATTATGGTTTTAAAACCCGTGAAAAAACTAAAATAATTTTATTATGTGGTCATATATTGATATCTCTATTAAGAGATACGTTAAGTCAATCCCTTTTGAATCAGCATATTCAGCTAATGCGATAATGGTATAAATGAATAATATAAAGTATGTTTTATTTAAAATTTAAATTAACTATAATTTTAAACAACTTAAAATCAGAGGGCGATACATTATGATACAATAAATATTCCAAAATCTGTGGCTTAGGAACTTAATCTGTGTGCAGCAATAAATTCTTGATGGCAATAGCATTCTATAAATGGAATCAGTCTAAAAGTTCTCCGTAATATCATAGCCACAAGCATCTTCAAGTGTTAGGGCATAAAGTTGTACAATCCAATTATTGTTGCTTTGCTATGAGGTCCCGTACAGCACATAAAGGGTCCAGAAGCACATATCTGCTAGCTGTTCCTATATTCACGCCGTTGATAATGAAGCGTACTTCAGCCTCATTGGAATCAATCCTAGTTGTTGCAAGAAGCGGGCCTACTCGTGAATCCTGTTCGATTACTGGTATATATCCAAAAACAAGACTTCTCAATTTGGGTACCGTACGATGCGCGCTTGTAGATGGAATTTTCAAAAATGTTGCGATTGTTTGTTGGATCATTGCTATTGTAGTTCATTCGCGCCAATGTGCACATCGTATATATGGAACTCTTTCCCAAGTTATTTTAGTCTATTTTAGAAAAGTGTGAAATACCATTGTTTTTTGCAGCAATCTGGTCAGGTGGACTCAGTTGTACTACGCCCATACGCATATCCGCATTGTAAGGCATTTGCTTTGTTTTCAGTGATAAAATATTTGCCCTTTCCTCAATGGACGCCTTGAAAATGTTGCACCAATCGCAAAACTACGGAATCAAATAGTCACAGTTGAGTCACTTTTAGGTCATTTATTACAGCCATGGCTGAGCTATATCACGTTTTGACTTACCTGCTGCATTGGTCACCAAATACGCAGTTGATTTGTTTGTAGAAATTTCGCCAATTTTGAAAAATTTAATTTTTAAAATAATTATTTTTCCAACTTATTTGCAGCTAGGCTAAAATTGATACTGACACAAAACACAAAGTGAACTAGGTTCGAAAAAAAATTTTACAAACTTTTGTGTTTAAAATTTTAAATTTGACAATTTTCCAAGTTGGCTTTGTGTTAATTGTCTCTAAACATTTTTTCCCAATTAATTCACTGTTTTTTGAATTTTAATACTTGGATTTGAGCCCAAATCGTTAGATGCTTCCCATTAAGTCCTTTCTCATCATTTGCGTGCTCTCATTGCTTAGTTACACTTTTAACAGTATCAGATTTTTGACAGTTGAGTTTGTACTCGATTTACTATGCACCTTGGTCATCGCTCTAAAGGTATCCCTATTAAGAGTTCCCAAGAAGAGGGCAAGGATCTACAGCATAGAGATAATTCTGAAAGGCCGTTTTTATCTAGAAAAGGTATTCGTGGTACAGCTTCTTGTTCCCTATAAAAAAAAAAATGTATTCTGCTTGACGATAGTCATCGCTTCAAAGGCAGACAATAGAGATATATCTATAAATAGCTGTTGTAAGAGAACAGGGATCTACAGTTTATCGCCGAACCCCTTTGTCTTTTAATTAAAAAAGATTTTCCTAGGTAAATAGTGGTAGTAATTGCTAGACAAATGTCCTGTTGCTACAAGATGGAATCGAACCACCGACTACCTTTCGGAATTAGACCACCTTCTGGAATCGAGCCACCGACCTTCCGCCTTAGGCGTTGAGATCGCTATCATTGCACTAAGGGGGCTGGCTGATATAAAAATAAATGGAGCAAAAAACCCAACTCTTTTTAATATTTGTTTTGCAAGGACTTCAAGTTCTATGAAAAATAAATCAAAGATTGCTTTTAAGTAACACTTACCTCACTTTACTTATGGTTACTGTTGGATGCACAATGGGCTATTTGCATAGAAATGAGAGAACAGTCTTGGGCGGAACGTTAAGGTTAGATTAATTTACTTATTTAGCTCAACAACAAAAAGAAACGCACTTTCGACTCGTTTGAGGATCTAAGCACAACTGATTTTATTACAATTAACATAACTTAGAGCTACGTTTGTGTTCGGCTTAATATCAGAGCTTTAGGGAGTGCAGTGATATTGCTCTATGCTAAATAAGAGATTTGGATAAATCGTAACTAATTAGTGAGCGCATATTACTTTGACCCAATAGTGATCATTACAACTTGTTGTCGGCTTATAGCCGATCTCAATTTTCGCCAGACCACCACTGCTTTACAGGTACCATTTCCGGTTGGTTACTTCGCTCTTAATTGATCTTTTTAATTGAGCAACACGGTCGTAGAGCAATACTTTGTCAACATATTTTGAGGAGACCCGTTCCAGTTTATTATTTACTATTTTTTGCATGTTTTTTTTTTTGCAATTATGTGTCAACCTTGTGGCTGCACATACTCCATGCATGTGAATTTTTTCCTAATTGAACATTTTGCCATTAAAAAGTCAACTATAAATTGGTTGCTCTTCTTACTTAGGTTTCTGCAAGCAATTAATAACCACTGAAACATGAACTAACTGAAAACCTCACAACAAGCACACACACTCTCAGCCACACACGCTCCGGCATACTCACTCATACAAATTAATCAAGCAAAATAAATCTAAATTAGAGCACTTAACACCTGAAATAAACGTTGAAAACTGTACACAATTAAATTGAAATTTTATTATACGAGCTGGCAACAAGTTTAAATGGCAGCAAAAATAACTTGGTCAACTGTGTTGGCTAACAATTTATTATTGTTGCAATTACTGCAGCTGTTCCGTTGTATAGACTAGTCTGTGCAAGCAGGAGGCGAAGCCCTTTGCTAAGTCTATAAATTTGATTTGTTAGCGAGACGATTCATGCAAGTAAGCGAGTAGGGAGGGAGTAGATGTTACGAGAGTTATAGCTGCAGTTCAACTTATTTCAATGTGCTGCTTTATTTCATTAGATACACACAAACACACACACACACACACACACACACTCAAACTTATATTGACATAAATAATTCCTGCTTGATAAATTAAACAATATAGTATATAAGCAGCCATTAGTTATGCATAACGTATACGCCATGTGCGACAGACTATAACACCCACAACAGACACATATACACAAACACGAAAACAAAGATACAAATACTAGCATACACATATACACACACTCACACACACACACACATATACACTCATACAGCGCCATCTTGTGAAACCCAGACTGTCGAGCGACAATTGCAACGCCTGCAAAGCCCAAAGCGGAAACGGAAACGTCCATGCTGCATGCTGCCATTTTGTGCAAATGTGCAGCTGTGTCTCAGTCTGCATCTCTCTGCAACTCTGTGTGGTATGGCAAATACATTACCTCTCAACGCTACACAGTGAGAAATTGATGAGAATAATGAAGAATATTTTATTGGGTGTCATTTCTATGATAGTTTTATTGAAGAAAATACTTGAAGGCAACTAAATCGGTTTCAGAGTTCAAAGAGATTCAATATATATCAACAGCAGTTTCGGGTCACCAATTATGCGCGAGAAAACCTGATTTAGTTTTGGCTAATTTGATGCATTTGTCACCAACTCAGCACTTTAATTATCAGCGCCAAAAAGCTCGTCCATTTTTTAACGCTTTGTCCAGAACTAAGAACCAACCACTGATGAAAATCCGAGAGATACGGATTGACTGATTGCATATCATTAAAGAACGAAAAAGAACAAAATATTCCGAGTCAAGTGATCTGTTATGCGGATAACATAATTTAAGATATATTCAAAATTTATATGAACTAAAATTTTAAACAATTTAAAATAAAGGAGCGAAATACAATATTACGACAAAAAAATACTCCATAATCCGTGTTTAGCAGCTTAAACTCTGTGCGGCAATAAACTCATAGACAGTGGAATTCTACGAAAGGAAATAGGCCAAAGTTCTCCGTAATACCATAGCCACAAGCATCTCGAAGTGTTAAGGCATAAAGTTGTACAATTCAATTATTGTTGCTTTGCTATGAGGTCCCGTACAGCACATAAAGGGTCCAGAAGCACATTTCTGCTAGCTGTTCCTATATTCACGCCGTTGATAATGAAGCGTACTTCAGCCTCAGTGGAATCAATCCTAGTGGTTGCAAGAAGCGGGCCTACTCGTGAATCCTGTTCGATTACTGGTATATATCCGAAATCAACTTCTCAATCTGGCGACCGTACGATGCGCGCTTGTAGATGGAATTTTCAAAAATGTTGCGATTTTTTGTTGGATCATTGCTATTGTAGTTCATTCGCGCGAATGTGCACATCGTATAGCTGGAACTCTTTCCCCAAGTTATTTTAGTCGGTTTTAGAAAAGTGTGGAATACCATTGTTTTTTGCAGCTATCTGGTCAGGTGAACTCAGTTGTACTACACCCATACGCATATCCTCATTGCAAGATATTTGCTCAATGATAAAATATTTGCCATTTCGTCAACGGACGCTTTGAAAATGTTGCACCCATCGTGAAACTACGGAATCAAATAATCACAGTTGAGTTACTTTTCAATCCTTTGTTAGAGCCATGGCTGCGCTACATCACGTTTTGACTTACTTGCTGCATTGGTCACCAAATCAACTGCATTATTGTTTATAGAAATTTCGTCAATTTTGGAAAATTTTTTAATTTTTAAAATAATTATTTTTCCGACTTATTTGCAGCTAGACTAAAATTGATACTGACATAAAACACAAAGTGAACTAGGTTCGAAATAAAATTTAACAAACCTTCGAGTTTTAAATTGGAAATTTGACAACTATTTCAAGTTGGCTTTGTGTAAATTATTTACTTTAGTTAGACCTCACTAACTTTTGCCAGACGCCCCTGATTTGCACGCGCCTGCTCCAGTAGGTCACTCCAAGGGGAGATAGGTACTTCTTCGCTTGGCCTTTTTGTTGTAGCTTTGGTCGTCAACTTCGTCTTGCTTCTTTGGACTTCGCATTGAGCATCTTCTTTGCTTGGGTGTCTGTCTGCGTCGTTGCGAACGACATGGCCGAGCCAACGGTCGTCTATCAGGACAAACACTACGAAATGAGGTGACTCACAAAGAGTCAATTTTTATTACTCGTAAACTATAAACCATTGACAATAATTAATTCACTTATGGTCATGGATACTTTCTTAACGCCTTTTGATATTGAAGCCACAAATAACAATTTTAACCAATTTAGCAAAAATTATTAAGGCAAGCTGATCTTGCGGAACTTCTTACCTATGTCCGATACCCGAGACTTTCGCGATTAAAAGGGGAGTGGCTTCGAGCCCTACAATTCGGTTCCATGGGCAGAATATGGTCCAAGCATGCACAATGAGATCGATCAGCCAAATCGCGGGTAGAGCCGTGTTAGCTCGACGTGGAGTTACATTTTCCAACTGGGTGCTATTTTCCATACTAAGGGGACAATACACAACCGACATACTGTCGGTGCATTCCAAATTTGTACCAAAGAAATATCAGCTCTGGTGGGTTGCTCTAAGTGGCGATAGTTGGTGCATTGAATTAGACTCACCGTGTTATATGTACGCTCAGGTTGTATTCATGACCACCGTAGTTTAAATACAGCAATCTCATATGCCACATTAAATAAACTCTGGAGCAGATCCAGTTGGACTGTCTTGATAATATATCATCATATTACAAGAATTTTAATTCACTTAAAAAAAATTTTTTTTTTAATACACGGAGTCGAGAATTGCATAAAAACATACAAATTTTCTATTCTTAAAATTTTTTCAATTCTCGCCATTTGTCTTAAGTTTTCTTTTTATTCCGAAGTGAATATAAAGGTCTCCCTTTTGAGAGTTACCGATATAATCTTGCTTTTAGTTGTGCGGCTCTCTTAATCTGCTTACATGCATATCTATATCGATTTAGTACTCACTCCACCCTGCTGACTCATTTCGCCTGTAGTCTTTTTCTCAGTGTAGCTTTGTAAAATTTGTTTGCCTACTCCATGGCGCTACATATAGTATACATAGTTCTTGTTGTCTAGTTAAGGCAACTCCAGTTAGAATTTGCATCCTTTGGCTTTTTGGATGACTGCGCTGCCCAGGTGCATTTGAGCATATAAATCAGTAGACAGGCTGCGCTGCCTAACTGTAAATGTGCCAAAATTTATGGCAATTGCATTAAGTTGAATATTGAAAAAAGCAAACGAATCAAATTATTCCTTTCAAATGCAACTTGACAATTGCACATAATCAGCTGACGCTCTATACGATTCCCACACTCTCATTGCCCTGACACACTCATACTCCACAGATCGGACACTCGCACACACACCTCTCGCGCCCCAAACATTGGTGTAATTATGCAATGAATGAAAGCCACATTTACCGTTAGAGCGGCAACAACGCCGCCGCCATTGCCGTAGGAGCCAAAAGTGTTGCCAGCTTTGTTGCTGGCGTTGCCAGAGTGGCAGCATTTCGAATGTCTAGGCGACAGATACTGTAATTGAAATGAAAATTACTGCAGATGGCAAAGCAAAATGATGCAGAGCACCAAATTTGTGTGCCCTTCGGGCATTGAATGGTGACAAGTGATAGTTTTGGGTGTATATAGATGCAGATGTGTGTGTATGTATGCAATTATAGCTTGATGTTTTTGGGGCGCAACGGTGTCGGGGAGCGGCGTTAGGGAATTTGCATACATAATGGTAAATGTAATTATGTATACGTCATGTGGTACCAGGTAGCATAATTTAAGCAAATGTTAGGCCAATGTCGTGACGTCTCTTACAATCTATGAAACAGTTTGTGTGAGAAAAGAAAGTGTATGCTATCGTTTAGAATTGGGGGGCCTCGTAGCTTAGTGGGTAATACACTTGGCTTCTAAACGCGGGGTCGTGGGTTCGAATCCCACTCATGGCAAGAGGCATGACCACTCCAACGTCCCTCTTAAAAAATTGCTTCTCTACTTAATAGAAAGCTTTTCTCCACTGCACAATGCCTTTCAACAATTTCCGGCAACCCCCCTTGCCCCACTCTTCACCCCCCACGCTAAATGGAGGGTACACCATAGAACCAAGCGCCATTCATAGCTTTTCGGCGTACAGCAACAACATCAGCTAGAATGATGCCAACAATTAAAAGACTGTATCGCCCAGCCTTTCCGCGCAGCCAAGCGCAGACGCCACTCCCAGAAGGCGTCAGGTGGCAGCCCCACCACTGGGATAAGTCGCATCTGGCCAATCACCAGTTCGATCGAAAAACTCAACAGATTACAGAAACCAACACAAGACATTTAAACATAAACGGCTCCCCAAATTCGGTGACGTCCAAAGGCATTTCAAAACGGACACGAATAGGACAATAGAACGTTAGAACCCTAAAGGAACCATCAAGATTAGCACAGTTCGAGAAAGAAATGGAGAAACTTCAGATAGCGATAGCTGGCATCCATCCACAAGGCAGTCCATCCAAGGTGACCTGGAGAAGATCAATCCTCCAAGAACTGACCCAGGTGAACACAACATGGGACAGAGCTAAACAGTCGGCGCAAATTAGGGTTCGATGGAAGGCTCTTGTAGAGGCCCTAAGTTCCCAAGCGGAATAATAAGGAAAAAAAAAAAATCGTTTAGAATTGGTTTTGATAGCCTTAGCTCGTAAACTACGCCTATGAAAAATGTCGGAATTTATATTATTGTGTAATATGCTGGACAATCTAATGAAAGATATCCATGCAAATTGGTTTGTTTCGAAGATTTGGCTGGTTTCGGTCAGCCTACATCGTTGAACAATCAAAGACGACATCCAAGAATACTCACTGGACTACGAAAGAAATTACTTATTAGTGAAACATAAATCCAATTACACTTTATTCATTTTTTACTGATATACTTGACATAAAATGTGTACTTGTAGCGTTGATTCGTCTTATTTAACGATTTAAAAATTTGTTCTTGTACTATGGCTATCGCTTCACAGGCGGAGTACGGATAGATCTGTATCAATAATGAAGGTCATTCAGGTAATGAGGCTGCGATGTAAAGGCTAAGGCAGAGGCGAAATCCTCGTTTGTAGGCCCACGTCCGATGTTTTTTTATTCCAATAACAGACTCAAAACTGACATGTATAGAACGTATAGAAGACAGAAAGGCAAGGCACTGGAACAATCTAGCGGATCTCTGACATTCAAAAAGATTTGTGTGCCCCGATGCAGCAATAGCCAAGGAAGCTCTCTTTTTAAATAGGACACAGCTTAGGTCACTTTGTGAAACGTTGACAGGCCACTTTCACTGCAACGACCAGTTGCACAAAGTGGGTCTTGTTAGCAACAGAACATCTGGATTCTGTAAGGAGGATGTCGAGTCAATGAAACACTTAATCACTAGCCACCCAGCCCCGGTACGAAGGAGAGCAAAGCTGCTAGGTAACTACATTTTCAGTAGGATCAGTCCCGCAGACTGGTCGAACTCAGTTTCTGAGAATCCGCACGCCAGTGTCTTTAATGAATAGAGATATTACTTGTATAAGTTCCTTAGCCTCTTAATAAAATTCTATTCTGATCACAAGATCAAATTTCCAAGTCGTGAATAAATCCAGTTAATATTTGGTGTGGTAAACAGAAATCCATTATATCGAGTTAATATTTGGTGTGGTAAACAGAAATCCATTATTTTTGCATGAAATTAAAGGCTTCAATTAGCAAAGTTAGAATAATACGATTTAGCTCAAATATGTGACGCTTTGTTCGATAACTTGTTGCCATTTGGAAGGTTATATCCTTATGCCTTATATTTTCCTCGTTCCTATTGACAAACAATTGAGACAGAAAATTTTCACAAGCCTCTTTTGCGTTGAATTTTACATCAGCAAAATTGTTTGCCATGGACAGCAACAGATGGTAATCACTTGGTGATAGGTCTGAACTATAAGGTAGATGCATGAGAACCTCCCAACTAAGCCTCCGAAGCCACTGGGGAGTTATTATCGATGTGTGTGCCCTTGCGTTGTCCTGATGAAACACAATTTCTCTGCTATTGGTCAAAGCTGGCCGCTTCTTAGTGATTGCTTCCTTCAGAGGGTTCTATTGTTATCAGCATAGTTCCGAGTTAATAAGTTGCCGGTATGGGAGCGGCTCAGAGTAAATAATTCTCTGCCAATCGCATCAAGAAGGGCGAAGGGCGAATGCGAAGGTCATACTTTTTAGCTAAATGTTTGAAATTTCAAAAACAAAAGCTACTTGTTGTATTGGTAGGTTTCCAGAACTTCGAAGACTCATCCTAAAGACTCTTGTAAATGCATCAGTTTTTAACGATTTGGGCATATAGTAACGCTAAGCTGCTCCTTGGGACGATAACCTATTCATAGGTGAAGCTGACCCATAGTCTTAAAATTCATCACAAACTCTTGAAAACCCTCAACCGCAAATGCCCACATAAATCAATAACTAACATTCTAAAATATATTCGTTACATGGGTTAGCTTTCCGGAAAGCTGAATCATCTAATGCAAGCAAATTTACTAGCGAAATATGGAATACGGATATTGAATATCCCAAATATGATCTTAAGTCAGAATTGGGAGGACTTTCAATTTACATTTTGTGCAGAGATTATTTAAATAAACAAATCGAACGATTTGAGCTACCTTTAATTTAGAAATCAAAAGACAACTTGCTGACTGCTATAGGTTTATTGATTAGGCATTATTGGCAGTGATAATGTAGCGATGAGGTAGTAGGCAAGGACCCTTCGGTCGTATCGATATTGAATAGAAACGAATCTTCTGAAATATTTCCCAAATAAATAAAGCGCACAATGCTTAGGAATTTTACAAATACTTACTAAATCACGTTTAGAAGCGTCCAAAAAATGAGGACCATCATGATAAGTGTGAGAAGACGATTTCCAAGTGGTTGTTCATACACAAGACTTTTGACCATCGAGGGCTTGACATGTCGCAACAGTTCCGACGACAGAGGCTTCTTTTGTGGAATGCTCAGTGGGTAATAAAAGTCTGCTTTCCATATAAACATGCCAAAGCGAGCAGGAGCCAATTGCTTATGTAACCAGCCTTGAGTTATAGCGTAATGTCGTTGCGCTTTCATTGGCTTACATATTTGGGCATACGAATGGTAGAAAGACCTCAATGGAATTAAGGTATTGAGTCCGATTAGCGACAAGCACAGAGGGCAATTTGCACGATCGCCTTTTAGATAAACCCAACGTTTAATGCAGTCGGAGCAATAAATGTGACCACAAAAGCTGACACGAGCAAACTGGGCGGTCTTTAAGCAAATGACGCATATGAAAAGTGCTTGATCTTCCTCTTCATTCAAATAGCTTGCCAGGTCTTGCTGAGACATGAAATATCGTGTTGACAACATACTGCCTTTAAAATATATTTCTTTAATATATTGAAACTAAATAATTCTTGATTTTAGTATGATTATTGTAATTCTTAGTGCTTCCAAAGCCTACTTGTATTGGAAGATTGTTGATTGTAAGTGCCCCGGGGGGAATATATAAAATAAGATTACAAATTATTATAGATTCTGTCAATGAAGTATTCAAAACGATTGTGGACTTCAATTTTTGCAGATACTGCGATGTGCTTTCATTTTTATTGTTACAATAACATTGAGGAGTTAATTCTTCTAAGTTCAAAAAATCACATCTTTTGAAAAGATAACTTACACTTTACAATTTTCGATTCTCTTCCAGACACTTTATTCTCTTCATGATGTTTACGATGCCCTCTACTTTACTGCCCCCAGTCAATCGTTGTATCATGATCGTAAGAGATTTGAAATGGGTAAATACCTTTGAAGTTAGATGGGCCAAGGTTACTGCGGCGGTTGCAAGCCACTACGCTGCAAAACTGTATTGATAAGTATTCCACTTCAAAGGCTATTTTCAAAGAGATCTCATCCAGATGATGCGGTGTAAGTTCTGTTAGCATCTGAGACTTTTTAGGAAATTTTTCTCAAACCTGCTTAACGTCTTGCAGCTGCACAAAAAGTGTTCTTTCCAACAATAAATTTCTGTACTTACTCATTGCGGGTTTTGTTTCCCAATTAATAGAATGCTGTGTCGAAATGCCAAAGGGGGTTATTAATTAGTACCTGTGCTTTTATCTGCTCCAGCGGAACAAAATCGAAAAACTTTCAAAAAAGCAGCCTATGCGCCAAAACATATCTTATTGAGAGAAACTGTATAAATACTGGGCAGATTGGCAAGTATAACGCCCAACTTAGAAAAACTTCCGAAAAAATGAGCAAATTAGCTTTTATACTTCAAAAAAATCGCCCTTTAGCTCGATACAGCGATTTTTATGATCCTCGATCATTTTGATACGCTTCTTAGTAGTCGGTCGAAAGTTTCTCAGTTTCGCAGGGAGTCAAAGCTGGCAAGAGCGGCGAATGCAGAAAGATTTCGTAGCCCAATTCGATCAATTTGATCATCGTTTTCATAGCTTTGTGAGTTGGCGCAATGTCTTAATGAAAAAGGATTTTTTCTTCTGCAATTGTGAACGTTTACGCTTCACCGACTGTTTAAATTGATTCAATGCTACACTTCTAATGTGGGACGAAAGATATGTGCAGGAGATGTTAGAGAAGGATAAATAGTCAATGGATATACAGGATAGTCGTTCTTCCATCTTGACCATTTCGAAGATTCGAAAAGTATTTAAGTTTATTAGGGTACGATTGATTAATTCAATAAGAGAAGCTGCACAGGCACCGAATACATTTCCAATGATATTGTGGTTCTTCGTTAGATACAATAGATGTTGGATAAGATTATATAGTCAGTGTGTACATGGGAAAGCCATTCTTCCCACTGAAACATTTCGAAGATTTGAAATATATGCGGATTCGATAGTATTGAATATATCCTCAAAGAATGTTATCATATCATATTGTGGTTCTGCCTAATCGCCAAAAAAAACATAGAATTCCGAGATTCTTCTAAAGAAGTTTGATTTTGCGAAGAAGAAGTAGCTGAATATGAATGACACATCTTACACATAAACGCTCTCCTTGGGTTCGTTTTTCCAAATGGGCAAACATACACTTACACACACACACAAAATACTTACACACACTAAGACGCACTCACACCTACAACTCTATGCATTCTACTGCGAAATAATTTGGTAGTTACGGTTCCTTGTGCAGACAGCGGAAGATTTTAATGACTCATGTTGCTAATGATGAACCAGTGTCAGACGCTGATTTAATTTAATGACTGCTAAATATTTACTTTGCAGCAATCTCTTTGCTCTTGCGAAGCAGCATATGGCCAAATTGCAATAAAAGGCAAGGAAGTGAAATGTCGAAAACTGCATGGAACTGGCCAAGGATATGAAAAACAAGAAAATAAATGTATAAATAAAATAAAATAATTGCAATCTAAGATTCATAAAAATTTAACAAAGTCGACAAGCGAAGAAACTCGGTAATCAATGCGTGGAAGCTGGAACAGATTTTGCTGCAGCAGTAACAGCAGGACATGGCAGACGACAAGGACAATGACAGCGACAGCGACAATGCCAACGAAAACAAAATTAAATTAAATTGCCGGCAACTAAAGTGAAAGACTTCTTGGATGCAGGACAATGTACGTGCTTGTGTGTCGGTGTATGGGTGTGTGTGTGTGAGTGCCAAGGATTAAGTTGCATGAAATTTAATGCAATTTAAAACGCATCAATTTTATGCGACGTTGAAAACAACAATATTACCAACAACAACAGCAACAATAACAACATCAGCCACATTAAGAAGGCAGACGCAAGGACAACGTCATGTTTTTTCAAAGCGAAAAGAATGAATTTTTGCGTTGCCGCCATGTTGCATGTCTGCATATAAGTAATGTGTGTATGTATTTGTATCTGCAGTGTATGTGTGAGTATCTGCAGCTGCGTGTATGTGTGTGTGTGTGTGTGTATTTGTATCTTTGGACGTGTGATGCGCCATATATCAGAAAATGCCGCTTAAGCTACAATAATAAAGCAACTAACGTGATTGCCTAGCCTCCTCCTTCGTCACTGACATATCAACAAAACGTTTTTATTTAAACACTGAGAGAAAACGGGGGTGCTGAGGCTTGAGTAAGTCACAGTTAGGCCAGTAGCAGTTAGAAATTAAGTCGAAATATGAAACAGTTGTGCTTGGCAACGCAAGCCAAATGATTTATGGGAATTCGTCTTAAAACCAAAAGTTTGGAATTTTATTATTTCAACAAAATTTTCGCAAATAAGACAAGTTATAGATTGCAGCTACTTGGAATAAACATAATCTTGTGCTTGCTTTAAGTTTAAGTGAGTTGCAATGGTAGGAATAATGGGACATTGAAATAGTGAGCACTTGGCCAGTGATAAAGTCATGGAAACTATCAGGACTTGACTCAGTGTATTCAGGACCATTTTTTTAATATTTCTGCTTTGACTTTTAATTTGCGATCCTAACATTGAACTGCCGTTCTATTCTTGTAGTATAATTATAAATTACCATCTCTAAATGGTCATAGAAGCTGCTGTACTGAGCTATTTTTGCTTAAGTTCTTACACGGATTCGTGGATTCGTGCACTGCTTAACAAAGTTTCCTTTGTCATTCCATACAGAATAGCTTCGACTTTTGCGATCACTATCACTATCAGTTTTTAGATCCAATTATGCATTGTACGCTACTTTTCACGTCTTGTGCGCTAAAAATAATAAACTTATTGGTTTCTTATCTTATGAACGATCTACTTAATTCATCTCCTCTATCTGAACTAATCTTAAATCAGCAAATCGAGCATGTTTAACCAATTTATGAAACTTTAAATCTCCTGTATTCATCTTTTAAGTTTTAAATTCAAGTTTTTAGGCCTGCCTCAGATGTGCGACGTTGCATATCTATAAAAAGTTCACCCATCAGGTTAGTCTATGGATTAATTTTAAATTATATAGTCCTTGTTCTGAGTTAATAGTTCTTAATTTTAGTTTTGTTTAATTTTTAGCTTAACTGGACTAAAACTTTATAAAATTTTCTGAACTGTTATGCTTTCGTAAGATTTTATATCATAGAGCCTCATGGCAGAGAAGATGCAACTGCAGAGACATTCATCAGTCATCATTTATGTGACTGTGCAGCTTTTCTTAGGAAACGAACACAGTTTTTGGGCAAAGCATTTTTTGATGACCTGCGTAGTTTGGTATTGGAATTCTCAACAGCCACTTTCATTGAGTTCTCAAAATAGTGCAGCAAACAAAACGATTAGGCAATAAGGGTTTTTGAATTCACGACTTGGATTCAGATATAAACTGCAGGTTCCTATTCTCTTCGAACAGTAATTAATAGAAATATCTCTATGCTCCGCCTTTGGAGCAAGTTAAGGAATATATTCTTTTTCAATTTATTTTTAAATTCCTTGTAATTCCTGACTTCTTCTGCTTGTCTTGATATAAAACATCTACGTGCCAGATAGTGGGCTTTTCGGATTGCTTGGCCTATAGCCGGTTTTTGGAGTTTCGATGATAATTGACAAATTGCATCTCAACCACAATTAACTCCTTTTCGTAAGTTTTGCTTCAAATTCGGCTATCAACTATAAGTCCCTGTTTTCTTCGAGCACATACTAATAGATTAATGTCTATGCCCTGAGCGATGACAACAGTTGAAATCCATCATCTAAATTTATTATCAAATTCGACAGGAAGATATTCGCTTTGAATCTTTGCGAAACTCAGACTAATCGTACATTATAAAAAAAAAAATCACTTAGTTCTGAAAAATATCATATAACCAAATCATCACCTTGATTGGTCTCTATGAAGTTGCAGACTCTCGCAGACCCTTGCTGCCCTTCCATTGTCTTTTAATTTCGATTTACACAGACTTTAAACATCCTCTAAGTCGTAGTTTGTCAGCAATTAACAAAAACTTGATTACTTTTCATTTCTCCCAGTGCATCCGTGTGCTTCTGTGGCAATCGTAAGAGTGTTACCTTCTCCGTAACCAACACTATCGTGGTTACATCCTCATGCGCCTGCTTAACATTTGACGCTTGGCTTTCCGTCTGCCATAAGGATTTTACGGGCATATTTTTAATTAATTATAAATATTTTGCAACCGGAACGACCAATGCACTGTGAAACGGCTTGCCTTTGAACTCTCTGGCATCCTTTACAGAAATTACCCGAACCCGACCTGACCACACTTTATTGCCTTTGAATGCGGAGATGTTACGCTTAATTCGGTAAGATTGAATAAGTTGTTGGTAAGCATTGTAAATGGAGGTTGAAAAAAAGAAAAAAATAAGACAGAGAGAGACCTACTTAAATATAAGAACCTTAAATACATGAACAAAGGCAAGTCGCAGGGGCAGATGAAATAAATTCCAATCGATTGGATTTACAGTGAACACTTGACTGCTGAAACCAATTGCTGCAGCGTTTTATACTAATTGCTTTAAATTTTATATAAAGGTAAAACATTTTTATAAATTATTCGAAGTAAATTTATAATTTTCCAAAAAAATGACAGATATTTTAAGTTATTTAATTTGTTAACCGTTTAACATATTCCCGGTTCAATTTAACCGTTTCGTAGAGAAGCTTTATGAAGTGAGATATAGAACATCAAATTAATTATACCATCAAATCTATTTTGGACTCTTTGGAAAATATTTGCAGTCCGCTTTATCTGTGGAATCGATTTCAATAAGACATTTGTGGATTTTTGTGTTAATTTATTCCAAAAATGAGTGACTTATGGAAAAGTAAGAGCAGCTACTGAGAATATAGAGCAGAAGTCAGCAAGTATAAATATACATCTTCTAAAATAACTTAAAACTGTCTAAAAGGTTCGATTTTAATTCGATGACATATTATAATTTTATCGAATTTTACTGAGTTCTTCTGTGTGCCATATGTTTCTTTAAACTTTCTGTTTCTGAAGTATAATATTCCTACTAACACAATTCACGAATATTATGTATAATTGAGTGAATATTCTGCAATATCTGCTACCCCACTCATTGTTGATAACCACGTTTTCGATTTATTTTCAGTTTTGTTTTATTGCAATTGCAGGCAAGAGCCCGTTGTCCTGCCATTAATTAATGTCGACCACAAACTCAATTGTTATACTTCAATACATTTATTTTGCCATTGTTATTGTCCTTGTCGTTGTCGATGCTATTTTCATGTATTTTTTATTTTCTCAATATTGCTCTTGCCATTTCGTCATTGTATCTTTTTGCAATTAATTTAAATCTTTATGCGATTCATACAGAAAATGACTAAATGTTTAATAAAAGTTTTGGAAATTGCATTTAACTGGGAGCATAGGCTGTGTTGAGCATATATTGAGAATATACATTATGGGTAGTACTTAAATTCATTTATCAGATTATTTCTACTCATTATATGAGATATATTTTCTGCCGATCAATCCGCATACACCTTACAAAGATAGTTTTTGTATCTTAGAATTTGTATATTCTATTTTTGGAATTGCATCAAGCAAATCCATGGTTTACTTATTTTTAAATACTTATATAAATATTTATTTCATTTCACATTCCATATCGTTAAGGTTAAACTTAATTTGCAATCAAGTAGCGTGATATATACCTCATAAACAAAATATCCCAACGATTGCATTCTTCTATCTTGTTTTCTATATTGCGCTTCACAGGAAAATTGACTTTTTATACATAATTTTTTGTGTTCAATTCCCTAAAATTAAAGTAATATCAGCAACAAAATATTGAAGAAGTAACATTTGGAAACGATAAAATAAATATTGATAGTCAGCTGCATGGCTTTCCATTTACTTTGACGACTGATTCAAAAATTTTACGGTTGCCATATTACTGAAATTTCGTATATTTTTTTTGTTTATTTTTTTATTTAGATTTTTCATTTATTTTTACAATAAAAATTTAAAACGCAGAGAAAAATAGAAATAGTTTGCAGCTGCAAATAGTATCATTTTAAACGGACTAAATTCTCAAAAAATTCATCCTTTCACATGGCACATTTGTGCTCTAACATGTTATGTTCCAATTTAAAAACTCAATGCTATAGATAAATGTGTGTGTTATATAAAGGTGGCGCTACTCTTAATAAAACTAAAATCGCAAAACAAAAAATAAACAACACAATTCCAATAATTTTACTTTGTGTATTTGCCTAGCACTGGCATATCTCCTAGCAAAAAGACGTAAATCTTTATTTATTAAAGGCACCGCCTTTGGGAATCGTCGATAAACTGTAGGTCCCTGTTTGATTGCTATTAGCAAAGATATCTTCATACGATGACATAGCGACGATGATATAGGTGAATACATTGTTATTATTATAAATAAATAGCATTGGAGAATCGTATGCCTGTTGAGTATTAACTTTTGTATTTAATATTAATTTAATCTTAGAAAAATAAAATAAATAAATTGCACTATTTAAGTGGCCAGCATTGTAAACAAAAAAAATAACATCTTTTGCTTTTTGTGCTTTGTCTTGTGCTCTGCTTCGCAATGACTTCACTGAGTTCAGCTTACTCTGATTGACGTGCTCTTTGAGAGCGCAAGAGAGGATCAATGCATTTGAAATCTCTTTAAGTTGCGTTTGAAGAGCAATTAGCAATCAATCGATTGCAGCATTGAGTTCATTCTGCTCTGTGACGTGCACCCGTTCGTTTCGTGTAGGAACTTTCGCTTTCACGGCTTTTTTTTTCTTTGAGTGTTTTCTTTTTTTTGGTGCAAATGCCAATAGTTAATTAATTAATTATTTGCCAAATTTAGAACAAAACTTGATTTACTCAATTTATTTTTTTTTATTTAAGTGCAAATATTAAATCAATTAAGTTCAAGTTCGTGTAGTTCTCTTCAATAGTGAAGCATAAACGAGAGAGTGGCATTGGTATGGTGAGTTTTTAATTTATTATTTCTTTTGATTACAAGGTACACTAAGAGGGGGCTGTGCGGGAAAGGTATCACATTTATATTGGACAAAATTGGGTGTTGTAGGTGTAGTTTTTATCAGACTTCCAAGTTGTGGTCGATATTGAGAAACAATTTCATCAAAAATATTTGACATTTTTTGACAATAATCAAGTATGCATCGGTTGTGGGCCTCGGGAGGTGGTGGCTCGTTGCCATTCTGTGCCGCATAGGAGCATTTGTCTAGCACTAACATAGCTAGCAAATAATTGAAAGCTGTTTGCCTAGAAAAATCGCTATTGAAGACACTGCCATTCGAATTCAGCTTTAAACTGTAGGTACCTGTTCTCTTCGAACAGCTATTAATAGAGATTAATTCATGCTACGCCTTACGAGCGATGACCATAGCCTTGGGAATTAAATTAAAATTTTTTTTCAGTATCATTATAGAACTTGTATTGCTGTAGTTTAATGTGTCGTGAAGGAAGCAAGAGATACAATTATTATCTTCGATATTCAAGTTAAGCTTTCAGCGAAATATAACAAAATTGTTCTTTTCTTTTGTCTCTACAAAAAAATCTAAAATTGCGCAAAAATTGCGAAATGACATATTCTATTTAAATGAGATTAAAAGTGCAGCTGTAGCCCATCGTATGCTTGTGGAGGTTTATAGTGTATCTGCATAAAGTCATAAATTATGTTTCGATGCCTCAAAATCAATAACTTTTCTTTCTGGCCAATTCAAAAAGTTCGAAGATGAGGAATTTGAGATTTTGCTGTAGCAAGCTCCACGCGAAATGCAAACTGATTTCACAAAATTATTGAGAGTGGCTCGGGAAAATATTGCTTATTGTTTATATTAATTGGCAATTATTCAAAAGCAAGGAAAATGGTAAGTCGACTGTATTGAAGCCGAGAGATGACGAAAGACGATATAGATCTTTCGAGCTGCTTCTGGAGAGATATGAAAGCACAGATTTTTTATACCGAATTGTGATTGAAAAGAAAAAAAATTCGTGAGCTCAATCATTTGTCGCCTACATCGACAGTTTCACAATTCAATGCTTATGAACTAAGGGAACAGTAGTGTTTGGTTCACTAAAAGTGGGAAAACCAAACGAAACCATTAAAAAACATGACAAAGTTATTTTACAATATCACAACTTCTGTCCCCATATGGCTGTAAGGATCAAAAACTATCTGGAAACACTAATACTGTTCTTCATTCATCATGTTCAGAAAAAATTTTAATGCATGACAAAGTGATTTTTAAATATTACCTCTATCTTGCTATTGTCCACCATATTCACCAGCACTGACTTCTGCTATCTTCCCGCTTTTTCGACACATACTAGATAATATCTTCAAAAAGTGTAGAAACTAAATATGCCATTTTGACTTCACTTTCATACTGCAAGTTTTGTCAATGCCAAAGAAACTTACTAATCTTACGTATAGTCGAGTTTGGATTATGATGCTGCTGCATTATCCTCAAAACTTGCACTCTGATTTATACGCAACTTACGTTGATTTTGGGCTATCGAATAAATACGCTGCAGTTTAAAGTAGTTTTAGAAGTCCTCAACTTTTGCGCACATAACTCCAACTTTGAGAATTTAAAGTTTGCAAGTAAAGTTAACTGCTTACTTGCAGACTTTAGCTCAAATGCTGCCGCCCCACAAAAACAGTTTGTGGCATCTATTGTTTCAGCTGACCCAGCTGCTTGGGGCAGACTGCAGCGCTGTTGCATGCTGCATGCATCAACTTTTGACTTTGCCGGCAAGTTCATAAAATATTTTCGTGTTTTGCGCCAAGTCAGGATGCAAGGCACTGGCACTATGTCTGCATCTCATGCCCAAGTTGTGAATTCCTAATGCAATAACAAAATAAGACAAATTAAAGGCAAAATATAAAAAAAGTTGGCATATGCTTAGGGCCAAATTATTGGCATTATATTTATTACTTAAACTTTTGAACAAAACTGCAGTGTAAAACGTGGCCCAAAATGTATTTACAAACTAATTATTTAAGACAGAATTATCAATATAAGAATGAAAAATGCTAGAAGCGTCTGGATAATTCGTTCTAAACGCAAAAAATGACTAAGCATAGGGAAACGGGCATTCAGTGCCACAATGATATTGTGCATATTACGACGTTCAGCATTGCGGGCGATGAGATCATGGTCATTGATCGCAAACCAGTGGGGAATATTTTCTCGAGTCAGATAAAAGCCCGATGGACGTTGCACATTACCCGGCATGGCTAAGATATCTTCATCGCCAGCAAATGCTTGAGGTCCTTCGTTGTTTACGGGAATCAAGTCCTCATGAAAAATCAAAGGACGCTGGCAGCGCAGACAATGCGGCTGAGGCTGGACACAGATACGCGGCCAAAGGCATCGCCAGCAGTACAAATGGCCGCAAACGGTTATAACAGCAGCATTTGCGAGCTCACGGCAAATATTACACACAAACTGTGACATGGCTTCATCAGGTTCATTCATAATTTCGCGTGCATCAATGCGCTGATCGTTTGGATAATTCTCTTCCGGCTCATTCTCGCTAGCAGTGTCCAAATCAAATACAGCCAAGTCATGCTGCTCGGCTTCACTATCGTTTGACATTTCCGAGCCCTCCGATTCGGCTATGTTATCTATTACCATGTTATCATCATCTAGGCCATCATCTTCCGAGGCTGATCCTTCCGATGCGAAACCTTCACTTTCAGCGCTATCTACGTTTTCATTATCCGCTACATTTGCCTCATCAACAGCGACTTCACGCTCATAGTCTGCATTGGTATCTGCCTCAACCTCAGCGTCCATATCAAGCATTGGCTGCAGTTCTATATCATCATCAAAATTATTATTTTGATCTATAGCAGCCTCGTCTATATTAACTTCGACAGCAGCAGGCTCCGCTACTGCAGCGCGTTCATCTGCCGGCCACTCGTATCCCTCATATCTCTCAAATACCTCCAAAGCACGTCTTTTTTCCATGTTTTGCTGCGTTTAAATAATTTTTATTTCTAATACTTTCAGCTCGACTGTATCAGTGTATCGCCTTGAATGTACTGAAAATAGTTTGACTATAAACGAAAAGCATACGTTGATTGTATTCAACAAATTGACATTGCCAGAGCAGCGAGACAAATCAGTACGGCAACCCCATCAATATTTCAGTCTAAATTAGCCTTAGCCTATGCCTGCAATTTACAATATCTGTTAGTGATTGACAGCAGCTTGATTGATTGACAGATTGCAATGGAGTCGGTGCAAATGCTGTGCACTATTTTGCTGTTGATTTTCGAGCAGAAAATGCATTTTCCAGCAATAAACTTTAGTGTGCGCAGCATTAAATTTATGTTGGCATTTGGCTTAATGCCAAAGGCAATTAGACGAAAGCTGTTACGGCTCTTCCATAACCATATACGGGTCGGATCGTAAATTTTCGCACAGCCCACACTCAAACACATTTGAGAACAACAAAGCCCAACAAAGCAAAAATAAAAGGCAGAGAATAATACAAAAAATAAAAGCGAAAAAATGGGCAACTCCGCGTATATTTGCAAAATGTCTGACATATGGCAACATAATTTATGCGTACACTGAACCGGACAAGCGTCATAGAGTTGCCCCCAGGCGCGGAACGGATTCATTTCCTACTTTAAATGTGCTTGTTTTTTTATACTCTGTACGAAGATAGTATATTAAATGGGCGCACGCGTTTTTTTTTCTGAATAATAAATGGCGGTAGCTGTCTTTAGGCAGTTTTAAGATTCTGCAATTCGACACTTTTCAACACTTTTGTGTTTAAAGGCTTTTTGAATAATTTTCGCGAATATAATCTATAATCAAACAATACTCAATCGAAAGGTAGCCCAAACTACAGCCCAAACTTGCCGTATATCTGATACCTTTAGGTTACAGTCTTATTTCATATCTGAGTCACTTTGTTTAGCAAAAAAAACCTCTCCTGCTATTTGCTGTCCTGTCCCTGTTCATGCAGAAATGTGATAAAGTGCTGCCACATATGCAACTGCAGCTTTGATTACTTTCAAGCGGCGCGACCGGTATATCTCACTATGCTTACCTTAGTTTAAGAATTTAAGATCTTAAAGCGCGTATCAGTGAAGCCACTGCAACTAAAATCCTCCTTCAAAAATAATTTCAATATTGTAATAATACAAATCCCAAACTAACTTTTTGAAAAATTTAAAATTAAAATTTGTTGACAACTACTTCCCAGAAAGATTAAATTGAAACTACGAACTAGACTTTATGGGTTGCTAAGTTTAAACCAAGCAATGCAGCTCTCTGGATATTTCGCAGACAAACTGGCAAGCTATAAGGAGCAAATATCAAAACATTTTACGGCAACAAAATTTTGCTTCCGACAAAGAGTGAGTAAAATTTAGAAGCAGTAGTACCCCATTTGTCACACGAAAGAGTAACTTTTTATTGAACAATGTAACCACACTGAAATTAGAAAGCAAAAATATGAAGCAGTGTTGCACTATCGAATTTAGTATCAAAGTGCTTTTTCGTTGGCTGGAAAGTCAAACAAAACAAAGAAATAAATTATAAAGTTTATAATAATTTAATATTAAATTTTACCGACTTAAAGTTCGTTAGTTCGTTAGACAGGATACACTGGGCGGAGGTGCGTTGACGTGACTTCATACAACGGGTATGCCGGGGGAACAAGTGGTAGGCCTTGACTTGACTTCAAACAGCGGGTATGTAGTGAAAACGGGGCACAATAGACCCATGGGGGTCTCTCAGTATTATATTCCTTTCGATGCGTTTTTATTTTGAAGTATGCTGAGCAACCAAGATGAAATTTCACAGCGGAAGTACCTTCTAGTATTACCATAACAGCTTAGGAATTAATCAATGTGTTTTTGCAAAAAAGTATGATCGTGGGTGCCTCAAAATCCCAAGGTCGGTGATACGATTCCATCCGGCAGCAATGGTGTATTTGCCTAGCACTGGCATAGCTAGCAAATATGCGCTAGAAAATTGCGATATCTCCATGCTCCGCCTTCGAACGTTGACTATAGACAAGGGGAATTTGTTTTATGTTTGTCTTGTTGTTTTCTATAGAACTTATAAATATATTTTTAAAAATTTTCATCACATTGAATACTACAACTGCATCAACAAAGATTTAGAGCACATGAGAGTCGTTATAACGCATCTACAATCATCTCAATTATTTGTCCTGCAGTTGACAATTGCCGCTGCAACCAATGCGTTTTGTTCAATCATAAAGCTGTACAGTCTATGTGGTCTGCACAACGACGATGTCCCTTAATTGACCCATATTTTGTACTCATTTTACATAATTAAACGAAAAATAACAAGCAACGAAATGAATCGATGGGCAATGTCTATAATAACCGAAAACAATAATGACAAAAAGTCAGATGATGTGAACATGTCTGTTGAAACATAATGCGATTTTATATTAAAGTTTATTTGTATATGAATATGTAAGGAATTGTTTTATGCGTAATTAATGTAGTTCTCTGTGTAAAGTCGAATAAGGTATGCCCTTACTCACAGTAGTAAAATAGCACATTGCAAAGTAAACGGGTTTCGGCAATCCGAAGGAGTATTATGTGTTATGTGTATGTTTGGAAGTAGTTATTTGCAAAAATTAAATAGACTTATAGAACAACCACACTTAGTTTTTGCGTCATTCCATACTGAAATTGAATTCCGGGACCATTTTGTCAAATGAGAAATGTTATGAGAACTTCCTCATTCACCCCAATTGCCTGGCTTGGCTCTGTGCGACTTTTGGCTATACACCAAACCCAATACATCACTTCAAGGACATCGTTTAAGTTCTTTTGAGCTTTGAAGGCCCTATAGTAGATTTCAAAAGTTATTGACGGTTGCATTCTATCAAATTTGAAATTGGTTGAGGAGTCAAAGCGGAAATGGATTTTTAAATAACATTTTTTTTTTTAATTAATTGTTGACTTGAAATATTTTTAATTGAAATCGAAGCAGCATTGATATTCTAAAAAATTGTATCCAGCCGATTTATTTGTTTCTTTGATCCAGAGTCGCGTTCATTTTTTTGTTTTTTTTATTTCAGCGTTTGGCTATACCAAACAAAGTTTTGGAGTTTTATAAAAAGGTGTGCAGATTTATTTGTAAGTTAGCTCGAGGCCAGATATCACTCAATATAAGAGATGGAAAAATTAATTTCGTTGTTTGGGAATATTTTGTGCTGAACAGTGTCGCGCATTAATTTGTAAGTTCCCCGAAAAAATTTAATTTGCAGGCTGCCATCTGCCCAGATAAGTATAGAACCGCGAAGGTGAAGAATGATGAGACAACTGTTACCTTTCAAGCAAACTTGAAAATAATAATAAGAAATATTAATCGATTTTTATGCAGAAAGAAAATACCAAATTGGAACGTAGTACAAATCTGGTTTATTTTTGTAATGGAGCATTTATCAACAGATTGATATATAAAATCGATACAGTCGTAATGTCACATAAATATGTAAAAAGAGTTGCGGCGAGTGTTCAAAAAAGATCGGGAACATTGATACGCCTTTGTTCATTGAAATAAAACTATCGTTAGGACCACTTTGCGCAGAATTTGCACTTGAATCTGTATTTGCAGCATTTGCAATATTTTTAATATTCTTAAATAACGCAATGTTTCCGAAAACGACCAATGAATGGTTTATCGAATATTGCAAACGATATTTACAAAACTTATATAGTTAGTTACAGACGACCCACCCTTTTATAAGTAATTCTCATAGATATTTTAATCATAAAATTAAAATATGGGCCGTCATAGCCTGCTCATTCATATATGCCGTCACAGCTAAGAATTTAATATTGAGCAGAACTACCAATCCTTACTAGAAATTGATTTCCGGAAAACAAACTCATATAAGATTTTGTTACTTTTCCGCTGCTACTTTATACGAAGCAGCTACTACTACTTTTAGAAGCGAAACAGATAACAGTATTGCGTGATTGCGAGTGACTGAACTATCTATAAATCAAAAATCTTAACAAATCAGGCGGTACAATAAGATATCTCTATTAATAGCTGTTTGAAGAGATCAGAGACCTACAGTTTATAGCCGAATAGAGATGTACTTAGGCAAATAGGGTAGAACCTAAGTACCGTCCTTCGCCTACCACTACGCTACCGAGTTCCACTGACAAAAATCTTAATTAACCGCACATAATTTCAAAATTGTCCCAAACAAGTGTTTCGAAATTGCGCAGCATTTGAACTACTCAACTCCATACAGCTCTTGAAGATTTTCCATTAATCGATTCACTTATTTCGAACACAATTCCCATTGTGAGCTCTATATGGAAATGTTAAACAATTTGCTGGCATTTATCGCATATTGAGAAAATTAAAAATTATGTGTTAATGTAATGTATGTAATACATAATTGAAATTTAATCAGTTAACGACGACTTTTGCACGTGATTTCACGAGTTCATTTTCAATGAGCATCATTTTTATATTGTATAATTATATACTCGCAAATATGTATTTATGTATATGAAAAATAGTTGTTAAAATTAAAGCATTTATTGGCTTCATTTGGCAATGCGTTGTTGCATTTTAATATGAAAGCAACATTCCCCCCATACTGTGGAGTTTTCCAATCGAAAGCTAACCAAATTATCGAAACACGCATTCAGTGCAGTTTAGTGGTGCTTTTGTGGTCATTCATTTTATTGTTGAATGAACTGCTTCTCGGCTCTGTATTTATTTATTTAGCTGACATTGTGTTATTTGCATACTAAAAACTTTCAAAGCGTAATACACTGCGTATGCGTAATGAAAAAGTGGAGCAACACAAATAACACTAAGAGTAGGAAGTGCGAGCAGATGGAATGGTCATTAAATGCAACAATAAATTTGGTTGTAAATGTTAAGTCTACGGGGGTTTAGATGTGGCCCACTGTGTCAGCTGGTTTGACATGCCAGAAATTTAATTAGTTGCCATTTAACATTAAGCATTTTGCATTTGCTGACAGTGGCATGCGAAAAGGGGTAATCACTCTTGAGCAGCGAATTTTATGAAGGATAAACGAATGTTGTCGTTAGCTCTGGATGTTGCCGACTTTTGTTATCTATCTATGGCTTGGCATAGATTTTTTCGCAACAATATCCACCTGATTTGTGCTGTTTTTCCAAAACTTTTTGTAGTTGTCACTAATATGGCCAAAAATGGACCGGGAAGCGGATGGTTAAATAAGGTAAACGACCCATTAATAAACCACAATTATTGTAAAAGTTATATGAGATAAAAAAATGTAGAAGAAATTGAAACGTGATTCATGGCGGGAAACTGCTGCAGCAGCAATATATATTTGCAAAATTTGGGCTCTAGTCCAAAGCGACAACAATAATATAACTGTGCCGAGGAAGTACAAACCATCAGATTATAGAGATACTTTATTTTACTTTAGTTGACCAGCCCAATTCGTTTTCGGTTTACAGCTGACCTCATTAGCTTTCGCCAGGCGCTCCTGCATTTCGCGCGTCTTCTCCAGTTGGGCACGTCATGTGAGGATAGGTGCTCCTCAACCGAGCTTTGGTTGCCCCCTTTGACTTCCTTCGTCAACTTTTGCATTGTAAACGTTCTTCGCTGTAGTCGGCCTCTACATATGAACACCATGTTCAAGCCAAAGCCCAAGTTGTTCCGTAATACACTGGATGCCCTATATGTCGCTGTAGAGCTCGTACAGCTTATGGCTCGTGCGGATAAGTTAGTTGCTTCCAATCCGAAAGGGACCAAAACTTTAGTTATAATAACTTTTCCTTCCCTCGAACACTTCAAGCGCAGCTGTGTGTGTGTGTGAACATGCAATCATTTCAGGCAGAGATCGCGCTGGCTCCTGGTTGACAGCAATCATTTTCTTTACTCTGTTCAAATGAAAGTCCCATTGGAGCACATGGCGAGAGCTAGTGAGGTTGGCTGTTACCTGATAACAGGTTGTGATGGCTAACTAAAGTAAGTGAAGTAGAGCAGATTTATCCCGTATGGTAGATGGTTTATACGCTAATCTTGGCAAACAATCGACTAAAATCGTTGTCCATGAAAAGGGCATTACAGCAGAAGCAAGCATTATGCTTATCATCCAGGTTGATCTTAATGGATCGTTCTAGTATACGATTGTAGATGAAACTATCAACCTGAAACTTTTTGCTGAAAAAGTGAGTAACCCAAAATCGACTTAAAATTAAAAATAAATTTATCATCGTCATCTGTGTCATTGTAGAGCTTATATATTTCAATGTTCAATAGGAACCGATAGTAGCCTCCAACCGGGTCCAGAGTTTTTGCGAAGAATTGTTTAGTCGAACACTCCAAGCGTAGGTGCAACGCTGAGTGATTTTGTCCTTGTAAAGCTCATTTTACATAGCTCATTGTTTTTTTCGGATGCGATAGTCGTTCCCAATCCGAAAGGGATCGAAGACTTTGTGAAAAATTTTTCTGTTCAATGCTCCAAGTGCAGTTGCATTTGTCTGCCACACAACCCATACTACTGCGCCATATAAGAGTACGGACAGGATGAACGTCCTGTAAAGCGTAAATTTTGTTATGCGAGAGAGGTCTCTGCTACACATTTGCTTACTAAGACCATAGTAACACCTATTGGCAAGTCTGATTCTTCGCTTAATCTGCAGCCTGATATTATTGTCGGTGTTCTCGGCGATGCCATGGTACGTGAATTCCTTGACAACTTCAAAAATATAGCCGTGCAGTGTAATATGGGAGCCTCAGCATATACCTTGTCTTGCCACAAGACCCACTATCCCTGACGCATTTTCGATGTGGCCACCCCCTTGCACTACGCCACTGTTTAATTTTGTTTCTATTGCCATTTGCTTTTGCATTTGCTGTCGTATTTCCGCTTTGTTTTTATTTTTCAGTTAATTAAACACACGAAAACATTTCACCATTCTAAATTATACGCAATTAAATTTCGAATTACTTTTCGCGAGCACTCAACTGAAATTCTCTTTGTATATGACTGTATCTGTGTATCTATGTACGCTTGCGCATGTGTGTGTATCTGTGTGCACTTTGTAGCTGTGTGTGTGTGTGTGACCATAACTTGAACGTAAATTTTATTGTACAAACAAAAGTTGAGACGACTGCCGCTGCTGCTGTTGCTTTTCTTTATTTTTTTTTGTTTTTCACCCAAATGTGACTTTTGATTGCCCTTCGGAAAAGCCTTTTCTGCTTGTGGGCCTTTTGCTTATTTCCGCACAACTTTGACTTTAACTTTATAGACTTCACTGAACACTGAAAGTTTTCGCTTGTTTAAAATGTTGTTTAACTTCATTTGTCTGGGTTGGCAAATTGCACTGTCTGCTTGTTTCATTATGCGAAATGAGCTTGCAAAACACTCGTATATTTCTACACCTACTCTACACATACATAGATATTTATGGTAATAGATGAACTAGAGATGAGCGCGATGCTGTAGTTGCCCGCGAGACTATTACGAATGAAATCCACCTATGAAATTTGGTAAGTTAAATGATTGAATAATGTTTATTTTAATTGTTTTATTAAAGGGTCATACTTATTACAATTATGTTGATAATCTGCTATCACTTTTTTTTGTCGTCATCTTTAAAGTCAGGTAGACTTTAGTGTCAACTTCATAACCTATCTGCTAACATCTACTTTTACCTTCATCTTTAAAATCTATTCCACCTTAGCTGTAAGAACTATTAATCTTAATTTTTAATCATTAGCTCAATTAAACTTTAAACGATATATTCATTGTCTAAATATTGGTCTGTGAGTTAATTCTCATTTTCGATTTTGTCGATAGCTTTTCTCGTAATTGTTGTTTTTATCCTTAAACTTCTTATTTATTTGTCAACCTAATTTCTATATTGACATGCTCTTTTACTTATTAACACCTTTACCTAAATGATTATATGTATTTTATTCTCATAGTCTTCAAATTTATCGTTTGCGGCATTTATATATTGTACTTCATGAATTTTTTATTCACGTATCTTTTTTTTTGCTTAGCATGGTAACACCTTTATTTCTGTATTTCGATATTATCTTTAACTATATTTCTATTTGTATCTTTGCTTAGAAATTCATCATTTTTATCTAGAACATTATTTTCAACCTTGTTTTTATCTTCAACCTTCATATTTATTAAAACTTTTGCTTCGATTCATCTTAAGATCTCTATTTCATCTTCTTCATATTGGCACAATGAGCTACTAGCCGGTCGCCTCTGTCATCCTCACATCCATTTCATCTCTATCTTAATCTCATAATGAACATATCTTATCATATTTTATCGTTACATTCATTTTATTTTGTCTTTGATGAATATCTTGTTGACTTATGTATATCTTCTTAACATTTGCTATTTTATCTTTATCTGAAATTAACATTGTTGACATTTTCTTTTACTGAAACGTCATCTTAAGTTTACCGATAGGACTTAATTGTTATATACCTTTGTTTTCAACTTAATATTTTATTTTATATTTTGTTGGCTAATTTGTCTATATATTACAAGAACATTTTCTACTTTATCTCTATCTTTATATTTATCATATTTTCTTTACTTGAAATATCATAATTATTTTGATCAAATTTTTTGTCACTTTCTCGTTTAACAATGCCATTTTTCATTTGTCTGCACTTTTACTTTTCACCAATCAAGACATCTAGCAATACATAGCTCTGTTCATAGCTTTACTGTCTCCAGATGATATTATCTTAATAAAATGTAATTCCGTAATAACATATTGATTTTTTATTGTTTTCAAATATGCATCTTCTTCGCTTTCTCGACTTGCAAAGCCCCCTCGTCTAGTCACAACACTGCTTTTGTCACCCTTGCGTTACTACTTCAGGCTCTCCTTATATCTTAACTGTCTTCAGATGTTATATCTATTCCAGGTAGTAATAAAGGGACATGGCTTTGCAAAGTGCATGTTTTTTTGGCAACATATTTTAATAACTAAACTGAAAGAAAATCTGCAAGCAATTGTTTCCTTCAGATAAAGTGACAATTTACCTTATTAGAATCCAAAGAAACGATACTCAGCCTAGCCTCCTTCTTGAAAATCTTGAGCACGCAAGCCACATGCTTAATATGAAATTTTAAAAAGAAATCGTAATATCTTCAAAGCGTATTAATCAAACATAATTCGAATTTAACAAAAACGGGCGTTTTTTAAAATAATGTGTTAAATTAAACCGTCTTGGTACATAAATTCTAATATGTTTTTAAGATATTGCGAATTGAATAGTCGATAAATTTTGTCAATATAAAAATAAATTTAAACATTTTTCTTTCAAACATTTTTATTTTCATAAATCATAGACAAACTTTTTTTACAAGTAATTTATGGGACTTTTGTGAAATTTTGATATCTACATGTGCCAAGGTATCCCAGTTGATCTTATCAAATTCATATTGAATTTTATAAACTTTTTTTTAGTTGATTTCATTTATGATTTGCATCATTTATGATTAACTTCCTTTTCTCACTGTCTCAAGATCGATTGCAACTCCAGTAGTATAAGCGCAAATAATAGTTAAATCTAAAATATTTATTTAAGGACGAGCCTCAGACTCACGAACTTCAATCATATTAATATATTTTCGGCTCATCTCTAAAAAAATGGCTGCAGAGTGCATCTTATGAGGCAACGTTGCAGCCTCGCCGCTGCCTTGTCTTCTACTTTATTCATTTTTATATCACTTGCAAAGGAAATTCTCAGACGGTCTGGTCTGTATGTCATATCACAAGGTGTGTCTGCTATATAAGGTATGTGAAGGTACGAATTGCATATGTATAATATTTATATTATTGCAACATTGGCGCCACATTGCAATGACATGAAATGTTTGGCGTTGCATGAAAACCGAAAAATTTTATATGCAATCCCCTAGGAGCTGGCATTTTAAACAGTTGCGACCTGTTGGCGGCAGGTGCACCTGAGAGTGTCTCTTTGTGAGCTGTTGACTTAAACATGATGACGCATAAAAGTATGCTGGCTAACAATTTAAAATTATTGAAGTAGCGCAGCAATGCTCTTTGAAGAGCTTCTCCCAATTGGCAACAAAATATTATACACTTACTATGAATTATGGAAGTTCTTAAGGTCTGGTTAGTCTTTTCAGCATATGTTTGCGTTTTTGCACCTTAAAAATAGCCGTGACACAAACGATAAGCATTGAGATAAATAACAATATGACGGTTATAATCGAGAGCACCACTGTGACCGTTCGACTTGCAACATCGAACTTGGAAAAAATCTCCTCGGTATCTATGCTCTCTGACAGCTCCTTTAAACGCAGCGAATTTGCATAGCTATAACATGCTGCGATATTGGCTATGGTCATTACAGCCAACACGATTATGAGCTGTGGGTTTTGAAAGCGTATCTTTAGTTCGTTTTCTTTTTTTTTGCAAGCTCTTATTATAAGACCTACCACAAAACGCATTTCCTGACGCGGCTGCGAGTAGTTGGAGTGATACAACCAGGTGCTAAGCGCATAGATAATGCATATGTAGGCGGTACTTATGCAAACAATTTGTGCGACCAGCTGTTCGGTACTATAAGACATGGGATAGATGTTGGCAAATACCAGGCCGTTAACAATGCAGATGGCCTATGAGAAGTTCAGAGGTGAAGCATGTTTTCAAAGTTTAAGGCAAAACCTACCGCTACTATTATAAGTATAGTTGAAACAAGTTCTTTTCTAGAAATTTTACTGTCAATTTGGGAAAACATTTTTAAAAAACTCAGCGGGTGCTCAGTTTATTAAGAAAATGTAGTTTTCATTATATGTTAGGTGACCGTGACAGCCCATTTTTGGAAAATCTCGCTGGATGCTCTGCTCTAGTTTAAAAAGAAAATTTAGTTTTTATTATATATTTATTAGGTGGCCATGACAGCTTATTTGGGTTACAATCGTCTTCAGCAACTCTTCCTAGGCGGCCCAGCTTTGTAATCTCCCTGCGCATTTGCCTTTCGTAAATACTAATACCAGGGAATGATTGGGTGCCCTTGATCTATTCAGCGGATTCATAGTTGTCTTTTTCCCAAGTTCGGCTTTTGCTTCGCTTCATCAGCACTGTGCAAAATGTAGCCGAGCCAACACAGATATTGTGTTAGTAAAGGGTTCACACTACGGACTAAATTTTAGATGCGGATACCTGTCTTATTTCAGCGAATCAGCATTTCATATCTTAAAATAAAAGAGCCAGTGAGCTGCCATGAGTCTAAGATTGGTCAGAATGCTCCTGATTACCTTTGCTGAATCGAAGTATATCTGAAGATAAAGCTTATCTGCGCTAATAGATTGATAAGAAGATTCTAATGCAGTTAAGCATTCTTCTTATTAGAAGTTTCTAAGCAGACGAGTCATACAAAGACCAGGTTTGATCCTGCGTAAAGACTGACCAAACCAATGCGCATTAAACGATTTTGCCAATATAATCTCCAAGCTTACCTCTCGCATATGGAAGATTCCACATTAAAGAGTTCCAAGTAAGTAGAACTGATCTCCTTCACTTCGTTGCTTTCGCCTTTACCGTAACCCATGCACACCATGCCCATCCACATTCATAACTATAATTTCTGTATGGCCTCAAACTGGTCTTCACCTGCTGTCTTAGTTTGTTGCCGCTTGTCGTAATTCAAGTTAAAAACTTTCATGTCGCTTTGTCTTTTTAAGGAGGTTGTCCAACTGCAAAGCCATGTAAATAGAGCCTTGAATGTCTAGTCTTTGCCTCACTGGCTTCTCAATTGCCAATCGTGCGACATATGCACGCCATTTATATCAATTGTAACTTTGCCACTTGACGATATCAAAAAAAAAAGAAAATACACAGATACACATGGCAATGGAAAGAGCTAAAGTTGGGCATACACCAACTACAAGGACTGGAGACAAAACTCACGCCGTTTGTCGACAAAGTTCATATATCAATGGCAGGGAAGGTCGTTTCAAGAGTTTTTCTTGTCGTCTGAATTGCTCGCTCAAGTGTCCAGGCAGACGTGTCTGGGGCTATTTGGGCTTGTTGCGT
This sequence comes from Chymomyza procnemis, assembly GCA_035046065.1. NCBI lineage: Eukaryota > Metazoa > Arthropoda > Insecta > Diptera > Drosophilidae > Chymomyza > Chymomyza procnemis. Next base: position 7,841,185 of record JAWNOJ010000026.1, read on the forward strand.
CGAGATACTTTCACCTTTGCAACACCTTTAGCCAGTTGGATTTGTAGCCATTGTTGTCGCCACTACTACTGCCGCTGCTGCTGCTGCTGGTGACACCAAAAGCGACCACTAATCATTATGAGCAGTGCCCTGAGGGCAGGCAAGGTCGTAGCATGTAGAGAGGTTTTTGCTTAACCCTCGAGCGCTTCATCTGTAGACAATGTCGAAAATCATTCAAAACAAATTGAAATTTCTTTTGGGCATTGATGGAACTTATCTTACAGGCACAGGCATAAACCATAACCACATCACAAACTGACAGAGTTGCCACCCCTACGGTAGCTGGAGCTAAAGCTGCCGGCTTCAGCTACAGCGCTAATTCATCAACAGTAGAGGCAATTTAGATACTCATCTAACCGGATATCGACTGGCAGTCAGGCAGTCAGGCAGGCAGGCCATCCATGCCTGACGCCAGGCAACCCTGTAACCAGATATCCTTGACGCCGACAGAGCGACAGCCACTGCGGTGGCCTCTGTTGAGATTGAGTATGGTAGCTGTCGATGACGATGATGACGCTGACGTGGTTGTTAGAGCTGGTGTTGGCCATGGTGTTGGTGTTGGTGTTTTGGGCGTTGGATCTCCTGCAGACAGAGTTTCATAAAATATTGATAGACATGAAGTTGGCAGCGCATATACGCTTCCTGTTCGTGTCTGCCGCAGCCATAAATAATTTGCTGTAAATGCAATCGTGGGGCTATACCATGTTCAACTAGATGGGGGAGCAATAAGTATATAGTACATAGCTGTTCAGTCAGAAAGTACCAGTGGTGGGCGGGGGTACCCCCTTCGTGATGCTAATGGGAAACGGTGCGCCAACGGTGCGAAAGTGTTTCGTATGAATTATTCGCTTGGAGCCAATTTGGAGGCACGTTTACGAGCACAATTGAAACTCAACACCATGGATAGAGGCAGAGTCGCTCAGCAAACGACCAATAACCACCGACCAGTAACCACCAACACGGTTTATACGTTGCAAGACACAGTGGTGCGGGTAAAGTGGATAAAGGTCGAAACTAATGGCGACGAAATAATACCTGCAATATGACTTTAGCCGCCTGCAGCTTATTGTATTTTAATTTTGTTTTATACTTTAGGGTTTTCATTATGGGAGAAAATAGTTCTTAAAAACAATTTCAGACTTTCATATTTGTAAGCAATAAGAAATTTAAAGTTTTCTACAAACATCTTACTGCTATTCCGTTGCTTCAGCTCCCTTCCCTTATTTTGGCAACTTCTTCATGAGATTCATCAGATGTAATCTACTTATCAAATTCACAATTGGGAATGTTGCAGTTGTCTCACTAACACTTTCAATTCGCGTTAAGTAGACACAGCTACGCTCTCTTCAAAGGATTATAATCAACTAAAGAGACTCAAGACCATTCTTCCCATCGAACCCTAATATTTTTTTAAGAAAACTCATCAGAAATTTTTTAATTATTCTTTATTATCTATGATGGGAGAACACTCTTCTTTAAGAACTTTTGTCGAGATTGTTGTCGTGATGTATTCTCACTGTTTTTGATAATGAATTCATTTGTTTTTCTATTCATAAGATATCCTTGGCTTTGATATCTTACAATGAAAACCATTACAGACAATAAAATCTGTTATAAAAATTCGACAAAGTCCGTACCACTTGAGCCAATCGAACATATATTTTTTTGCCTGCAATTCTCACAATACGTACCACTGTGCAACGTTGCTATTCGCTGCCGAAATGTTGTAATTTGTTGCTCTTGTGTGCATGCGTCTGTGTGTGTGTGTGTGTGTGTCAGAGTGTGTGTATTGGTGTGTATCTTTTTTGCTGCTTTTTAATAGCCACTTGCTCGCTTGACTCGCCGTCACCGCCGCCATCGTCTACTTCCCCCTGCTGCCCTACAGCCTTTTGCTGACTGTTGCTCTTTATGGCCTGCCCTGTTCTACGTCTTTGGCTTCTTCGCCATCATCTGCTTTTCTGCTTCTCTGGTTCTTCCCAGTTATTGTTGTTGGCGTGCTGCATGGTAATGTGTATTTAATGACGCCATATCATGTACACACTCAAACATAATGCTCGACGGCCATCTTGCACCCAGCGCTCCATGTGCCTGCTGTCATCAATGCCTAATGTTCTGCCTGGTCGAGAGGTCCTGGGCCTAACCACCAACTGACCGCGTGTCAGTCTGCCCAGCAGCGCGTTTCCTGCTGCCTGCTGCCTGCTACCCGCTGCTGGTGCCAATAAAGCTAGCCAAGTGTTGGGCGTCAGTTGGCTGACATTACACATTATATATTTACCTAGTATCTGATTTTTGCGTTTATTTTTTTTAATATGCTCGCAAAGTTCTTAAAAGTAGCATCATAAAAAGTCAGGATTGTAAAAGGTTTTGCACCTTGATTGTTGTACTTGTTGTGCTTATCTGGCTTGTCAGCTTTGGAAAATGTTACAGTAAGGTCAAACAGATTTAAACTTATGTATAAAAATATGAAATTTTTTTAAATATTTTTCTTTATGGGAATATAGAGAGGTAGAGTTGTGGTACTTATCTTTAGGCATCACTTCGATGTGTTGCAGATCAGGCATAAGACTTTCAATCCATTAAGCAAACAGCGGATGGGAACTGCATTAACACCTGAAACATTGGATCCACCACTGAATATTAACATCCAAGTGGTAGCATTACCAATTAAAAAACATTCCCTATGGTGGTGCTCTAGGCATTGGTTAGACTTGCGAGGAATGATTGTCTTATATAGAACTTTTTTATTCTTGTATTTGTCTGTGCATTCGATATTTTAACATCTTAAACACAAGAAGAGCTAAGACACTGCAGTTAAGCTTATTAAAAGGCCTTGTCCCACTTTTCTTTGCTCGCCAACCACTACCGCTATTTTAAGAAAAATGATTCCCATTCCCTAAACACTAATTGTCAAAATTCATAAAAAAAAAACCTATTTCCGAAGAATACTGTAACATATTATGTTACTTTTAATGCAGATAATTCATTTGTAAGCAGATTACTAAATTGACAGGATTTCAATTTATATTTATTCTATGGTTTCTACATTTAGAAATTGGGCACTGTGCACGAAGCCATGCTCAAAGCTCAAAGTTGCAGAAATGCATTTGATTTCTCGTCACTGGTAAACTGGCTCTAAAGCAAGCCAGAAATGGGATAAAGAATACAGAAAAGAATATCTTTGTTTGTTTCGTCATCTTCGAACTCCGTAGTTTTACAATCAGCAAAAATTTAACTTCCAGTGGAGCAAAGAACCTAGACGATGCAATAGAAATAGGACAAAACAGAAGAATCTTTAGAAAAAAATTCTGCACTTTTAAGCATTAGAAATGCTGGCTTCTGCTAGCCTTGACTTCCGGTATAGCAAAGCACTTGGAAGGCACGCAACGAGAAGTCTAAGAATTGCTCATCCATATTGATTAATATTGATTATATCGAAAGATTTCTCAAGCGCTTCTGGTTGTCACAGGCTTGATAAAGAAAAGCAGTAGAGGACATGTCTCTTTATTCAACATGTATATGATTGCGGATCAACCAATGCAATAAAAGCTGTGCCAAAGAAGCTTGAACAGATTATTGTAAGACCTTACTGACAAAACAATTAATGCCTACTATGATATTCTCAGCTTTCCTTTGCGATAGACTACTGTATCAGCAAACAATTGCACTTAATTGCATTCACTCCTCCTCAAATGCAATCAATGCATGGTTAGATGCTTCTTATCTTGGTACCACTTCACACTGCTGCTGCCTCCAACCATACCTCGTACCAAAGCTTTATTGCATTTACCCACGCACTTGAGTTCAATTTGCCAATACAAGTTTCATTGAGTTTGACTACAATGCATAAACTGTAACAAAAAAAAATTGAAAATAAAATTTAAAGAAAAAAAAAAAAATCAAACAAGTGCGGGAGCTGTTGCAGGGTAGGAAGCGAGCACAGAAAAAAGAAAATTTGCATAAAGCTTTTAACTTAACGATGCGACATTTGCTTTTTATGTGATTCAACTAACTCTCATCCCTGGCACCAAAAAAAAAATATATATATATATATCCGACCCTCGCTTGGCGGCCGCCATATTGCTGTGTAACAGTAAACGCAGCATGTTGCTCTACTCTAACGCTGACGCTTGTCTGTCGCGCCATCTCTGTCTGTCAACGCCGCCCCACCAACTTCCGCACAATTATACAACAATTTTTAGCACAACAATCATTTTCAATGACCATCAACAGCAACAAGAGCAGAAGCAGATGATGTGTACCGGGTGAATGTGGAGTCCCAACTCGGGGGGCACTTGCGTCTGCTGCAAAATGGCTGGTTGCATGGCTGATTGCCTTGAGGTTGAGATGACTTTGAGACGACTGGGGCGGGGTGGATTGGCTGACGCTTAAGCAGATTGAAACAATCTCCGGTATGGGTAAAAGCTTCGGTTGCTTTTGTCCCGAGGCTAAGGAAATATTTTTGCTTAAGAACTTTGGCTTATTTCTTGCTGCGTTTGCTGTTGTCAGTCCAGTAAATGTCAGCTGGATAATTTATAATGAAGTTTCATTATTGGCATTGACATTTGATTGGGTTGGCTTTTATTATTATTATTATATTTTTTCTGGTCAGTTCCTGCTGGAAATTATTGTGGGCGTTAAGCTGTTCCTTGTACATTTCCGCTGCATTGGTTTCGCTTGTCATGCATGCAACTTTCAGGCACTGCATGTGGCATAAATTATGACATGCAACAACAAGTACGACGACAAAAACAACAACTTAATAGTTAGTGAAGCGTATTGCAGTTATATTAATTCGGGGGAAGTAATAAATATGGGTACTTCGTATAGTGTAGGAGGTAGAGAAAGTAACTATAGGGCGGCAATTCGATTTATAGTAAAGCAACAAATGCAACTCCGAGTTTAGTTTCTTGAATTCCGAAATCGCAGTTTGAAAATTTCGTCCGCTTAGAAGAAACTTAAAATCGAGATCCTATTGAAAAGCTTTTGGATGTAACATCAAAATACATGTTAGGCCATTTCAAGTCGAAGCAACGGGTACTACAGATCGACTAATATCCTATTGCAAGACAATTTTGCCGAAATATTAAGGCTGTACGAGCCAGCGTTGAATAGCAAACGCGAACATCAATCTATTGTCGTTTTTAGAGATTAGGCAACGCTCGGACCATTGTTCGCCGCATAAGTTGTGTAGATTTGAAGATGTTTCCGTACAAAATTATATTTTTGTTAGTAAACGATAAAACGTTATGCTATTTGAATAACTTCTGAGTATACGCTGAAGACAAGATATTCATTCATAAATCAAGCCCGCTACTTTCAAAATTTCAAAACGTATTTCGCCTTCGATGACTGAGAAGAAATTAACATTACGGTAGTCTGTATCTACCGTATGATTCTAAATAAACCATTCAGATAAAGTCAACCTTAACGTGATCTTTGAAGTTTTATTGTATCACAATAATTCTAGAAAACGACACAGTATGTTCCAGCTCAAAACACGTTTGAAATTTCCAAAAGCGTTTTTGCCAGAAGTCACTTGAAAATTCAGTTTTTTTGGGAACTTCCAATAAATTCAATACAATTTTTTCATTTCTATCGCTTACTTTGTGCAATAAGAAAGCTACTTAAAAATACACTAACTGGGCCTTCAAACCAGGACTTTACGACAAATCTAAAAAATACTCACTGCAATCAGACCGACTAACACATTTTGTCGATAACAAAGCTGCTTTCGATTCTCTCGAAGATGATTCGTCTAAGTAGAATGAAAAAATGCAACCCGAAAACTATGTGAAAGTTATAAAGATAGTCTTCGAATATTTCATTATCGTATAAAATTTCAGGCGAGGTTTCGTCAATGCGACGTGTGCAATTTTAGATAGAACTCCGGTGTAGGTCGTAATGGCACTGTTTTTACAAAAGTATCCGTATCAATTCAATTAACTTTTTAAGAATGTCGCGCACTTTAGGCAAGCTGCTTATGAGGACATTAATCAGAGCTTTCGATCAGGGCTTCTCGACAAAATCTAAAAAATACTCTCGAAAAATAGACCAACACACTTTGTCAATTCGTTTGAGTAGAATGACAAAAAGTAACCTGAAAAGTTCTACAAAAAGTTGTACCTCGAAATTTGCATTATAGTTCAAAAAACCTGAATGTTGACCATACGACGTCTGCAATTTTTGATAGAATGGATATTACGAAACTCCGCAGTAGGTCGTACTGGACTATTTTTACAATTGTGTTCAGCTTGGACGATGTAACAAGATGTTACTATTCCATTTTTTGCAACCGAAGGAAAGTCAACGAAAGTTGTTACATTAAGCAGTATAAAGTATACGGCGCTGTAGGCATCGGTAGCATAATGGTTTTGTATTTTTGTCTCTAAACCCAAAGATCGATTCCACCCTGCAGCAGTGGCATAGCTAGCAAGTATATGGGCGCTACTTACCTTGGAAAATCTCTGTTAATTAAAGCCAACGCCGTTAAACTTTAGGTCTCTGTTTTCTTCGAGCTACTACTTTGGAGCGATGACCATAGTCAAGGGAATTTATATACCTCGGAAACTACGTGAACAACAGCCTATGGAGTAAGACAAATTTAGTTGCTCCAAAATTTTTGTACCGACCAGCAGTTATCTCTTGTCATATGACAAATTGGATTAATTTTTAAAAGTGATTTTTCCAGCTAGCTGCGGTAAATATTTCAAGTCGGCGCATTAGTTCGATACCGCCGCAGCTTGTTTTTAAATATAATACCAAAAACTAACTTCTACTGCATGACAAAACTTAAAGATGACATCAAGCTGCAGTTTACACAAATCTATACAAACACACCTACACACCCACATACACCTTATCAAATGACAACCAACTCTACGATAAACAAATAACAATAAAAATCACTTTTCGACCCCAAGTCGATTTATACTCATCGATGAGCAAAAAATAAATACAAAAAAAAAAATTCTAAAGAAAACCGAGAAAGAAAGCGAAAAATCACAACTATGAGGCCTTAATCGTTGGGGCTGCAGCAGCCACAAGTCCAATGAATGGTTCAATGCCAATACCAATCCCAAGACCCAATACCGAATGCCAAGGAGATCGTCAATCGTTTTGATTTATTGCTATTTTATTTGCGCATATCCTTATTTGCTTTTGTGTCGACTTATGCTTATGCTTTGGCGCACTGACAGCTCCAGAGGCAAGCCTAAGGCTATTTTATTGTTCGATAAGTTATCAGCCAAAGAGCAAACACAGCTTGCCACACACACAAACGAACACTGACACACACAGATACCCAGCGATACACACAGCCACATGTGCGTACATGAACGATATCATAACTTCTACTCACACACTCCTTATGTTCAATGTTTATGTTTTGCACCTAGTACTTGCCAGAGCATGGGTGAGAGACGGAGAGAGAGTGTTCCCGCGTGGAATGAGCATGGTCACCCTGCTGCTCTCTAGTGGTCGCTGTTTACTGAGGTCCTGTCACAATGCGGCGCATAAATCTAAATTAAATGCTTTTGAGAGCAACAGCAGCAACAAGAAAGGAGCACAAGAAAGAAAAGTAAATGTTCTTATGGCTTTGCTGCCACATTGTCACTTGTTGTGGCGCTCAGCTGGACGCTGCACAGTGGGCAGGGATCAAAATATGGGAATAAAAAAATGTATTTGTATTAGTTCTTTGATAATTAATTATTTGTATATCAGTGGATAAATTTTATGCGACAGCAAGCATCGATGGCCAAAGTGGTGTCTTTCCCAGAAAGAGCTACCAGAGCTTTGAAAGCATGTGCTTATTGAGGTCTGTCCATTCTTCGATGTCTGCACTAACTGCAAATTTCCCTCATTCTCAAAATTACAGCGCGCCTTTTTCGTACAAATTTGCAAAACGCTTCACATCTACTGGTTTGACTGTGGCTAATATCCTTGGCAACACCAGAATGCTTTTGCATTTCATTCAAAGGAAGCACATAAGTAGCAAATACAACATACTATGATACGAGCAAGCAAGTAGCGCCTTCGAGCTCGTTGGTTTCACTTGCGCCATGAATTTGAACTTAGGCTCCGCAATTAATTTTTTGATCTTAATGCCCGGCATTCAATATTCTTGCCAAAACGTCATTCGATTACGATTGCTATTGTAATGGATTGACAAAAACTATAACTTGCCTGTATATTAGTAAAATCAACACAATTTTATTTTGGATAAGTTTTTCGGAATCAAAACCTAGAACATGCCTGTATACTCTTAATATCATGTGAATTTTTGGAATGTGTAAAATTTGTGATAAAAGTTTCGTGAGATTGAAATCTAAAATTTTTCTTAAAATAATGAACTGGCAATAGAGATTTCGCAATTCGGTTGCCATAGAATGTTACAAAAGGAACATCAAGTAGTCATATGCTTCACGAATATTCATTTGAAAAATATGTTAAAACTTGGAACAAAAGTAGTCGTTGGCTGTGGTATGTTCAGCTTTTTTCCAATGCATTGTTTTCAACGATGTAGCATATTTATACTAACTAAAGAGACTAAGTTCTCAGTAGTAAAATTCCTCATTTGAATGTTGAGTCACTACGCGTAGTATCATAACTTGGCCTGGTTAAGTGATTGGGTCGTACTTTGGTAAATATAAAGAAAGCATAATTCTAAATATCATCAAGAAATATCGCTAGAGGATGGACTTCTGCAGGAAATCATAAAGGGTTCATTAACATTATATTACATCGCACATATTATACCGAAGCCCAACAAATATTTAAAGCATTTTATCTAAATTATAATTAAAAGTTTTTTTATAATTTTAAATCAGCGCGATGCAGGAACCTATATTTGTTAATTTGGTAAAAGAATAAAACAGACTTTTTATTTAAGTCATACTTTCTTTGTTAAAAACTGAAACATTAAACAACATCAGATAGCATGGAGCGTGTGGCGATTAGGCAAGAGAAATATTAACAAATTATCCTACCTTTCACCTGTTCCTATCTCTAACCATTGTTCGAAGCTCGTTAAACATTAAACTGGGCCTATGACTTGCACTGGACTAAACTCAAAGCACATCTTATTACGCCATTAATTTCTTGCTGCAATTTTTCGCATTTGGCCCACTGTGCGCAGCCTGGTCTGGGATCGCTTGATGTTGCTTGCTATTTCTATTATTCCCCGTAACTGCTCAGTCGCCTGAACAAATAAATATTAATCATTGTGTAATAATTTTATGCTGTCAGCTAAATTTAAGCAAAGTATTCATAATCCACAAGTAAAAACCACTTTTGACAAATCGTTTTGCGGGCCAAGAGTATTTATATTTATTTGTCCGCTCGACTCCATCTTTTGCTACATCGTCCGCGTCTTCTTCTTGTTCTTCGGACTGTTTTTGTTGCCAACTTTATAGCCAAAAAAAAAAAAAATGTATAAACTTGAAGAAAAGTTTAACTGTTTTAAAGTAAGTTGGCAAGTTTATGCGCTGCTCTTGATTTGATTTGATTTCTTTAAATGTTGCTTCTCTTTCCGGTGCGGCGAGGGTAGCCATTTGCATAACGGAAATAGTGCAGGAATGGAGATGGCCATAAGCGGAAACAATTTTGATTTCTGGTCAAAACATGTCATAAGGATATCATCTGTGTTTTGTATAAACGGAATTGTTGTGGTAGTGCTGAATGAGCTAGTTTCTAGTTGTTAGTCAGTTGTTTGGAATTTTATTTCAAATACTTCGCGGTAGACATTCTGAAAAATCATTATTGCTTTGTGCTTTTCTTCATAAATATTATAAAAAAAACACACACACACACACAAGCACATCATCTCTTATCAGTTCGCAAACAAATAACTAAGCCTCTTCGCTATTTCAAAAGCAGCCCTCGCTTGCACTGACACCCTTCTCTGACTGTGAACACTTTTTACGCTGTAAATCAGTTTTTCTTCTCATTTTCAAGTTTTCTTTTGAAGTTGTGCTGAAAATCGCTTGCACTTTTTTTTTGCCTTTCGCGGTTGACTCAATTCTAGACACTTTGAAAAGAAATCGAATTTTCTTGCGTTTCTCAAACGAGATTGCAATAATCAAAATGTAATAAAGAGCGGAGCACCTTAACACACATCACATCAGGGCACTCACACTAGCGCAAACAATAATGGTAAACTTTCAACTCGTTGGGTCATACCGAAATGTTGTTTATGCATGAGCTTGGGTCCTGGACCAGAACCTTTTGCATCTGTGAATGTGTGTGTGTGCGAGTGTGTGTTTGTTTGGCATTGTCCTTTGTATGCTCTTGGCATTCAATGCACGTAACGCATTGTTTGAATTTCATGGCGACTTTATGAGTTTTGTAATCAGGTTTGTGAGCAAACAGAACCCGCCCCTTGAGTACACAAGCACCCACATACCTTCATATGTGCACATACATTCTGTATGTCCTTTGGCAGGCCTTGTTAACCTGGTACATAAATATTGTTTTAGTTGGGGGGGTGCAGCAGCGACTTGGCTTGCCAGCAATACTCATATATGTAGGTGGGTCCTGCGGTTAAGGTTACGGCTGAATAATGACAACGAGCTGGCCAACCTGCTTGTAAATGCTAATATAACTTTGGGGCCGCTTTCTCAAATAAGCTATAAGTTTAAATTTGAGTTCGAGCTGGGCTCGTGCAGCAGATGGGTATTTTCTCAAGTCGGCATTGTTCTGGATATGTTATTATGGAAGAAGTGTGTTTGCGCACTCATTATGTAGTTTCTTTTGGAAACGTAACGACCCTTGACTGCAATAAGTAAGTAGCTACGCGAATATTTTGTATATCTTAATGCGATTTCCGATGTCTTGAAGTAAATTATATAAAAATCTCTCAAAACGTCTCAAAAGTAGAAGAGCGCAATTATAATGCTAGTGATTTTCCAGGATACTGAAGAATGCCAAGAAGGCTTTCGATGTTATTATGTCATGTTTATATTTATTTCGCGTATTTATTGCTTATACGAAGGTGTTTTAATAATAAGGACTTTTCGGGATTCTTATAAATATCAGCAAGGCTTACATTGTTTTTAACAAAACATATATAGAATCTTAAAAGAAGGTAGGTTTCTGCTGGATTCTATTTTGAATTATATGTCATCGTTTCGGGTTGTGCGTAGGACAATGGAACTCCGTTGATGGTGGTTTACTAAATTGAAAGCATTTCACATGATATCAGAATATAAAGTAATTTTAGAAAACAGAATTAGTCTCCTCTCTTTATAAAGGATGACAAAAGATATAGTTCTAATATAAAAACGCTTAAAGTAATTATGCGTCTAGTTTTTCTAAGGAATACAGCAAGTCTTAAAGGCCACCGCTTTGGGTTGATAGTAGGATACTTTGAAACGATGGTGGTTTTGCATGATATCAGAGTTCAAAAGAATTTCAAAAGATACCGCTCCTTGGGTTACTTAACATCATCCCAAAAGACATCTTTCTACGCGTGTCAGATACGAATATGTCTATAACAAGAAAAAATATTATAAAAAGATAAAAGCATAAGCGGATTCCAAGTCTGGGATGAATTGACATATGATACGAATAAGTTACTGACCATCTCATTCAGTTTTCGAATTTCAAGGCGTATACGATAAATATCTCAATAAAATAACGCATTAGAGTAAGTACACATTTTCATATTAAGTACAGAAAATAATCGTATATCGGTGGAGTCATACCAGGTACTGTGAAAGACAGTATACAAAGACTAAGCCGATGAACTAAACGGTAAAAGAGCTAATATCACTGAACATTTAGAAAGAATATTTATATATTGTAATATAAACTAAGGCACAACTCTGTTACACTTTTCTGTGAATATCTAAGGCCCGTACATGCATTAAACCTTCCATATGGATTCAAATTTATTTATAGACGATTTCTATTGACGGGTCCTCTAAAGAGCACCTTATTTTTGATTTTTTCTACTTCTTATAATGAAATGCCCCTTGTTGTGAATATAAAGTTAGAAATAATTCTCGGAACGTCACAAGATTACCAAAATATCTTTTGTTACTTTTAGCAAGCGAAACCTTTAGACTTTCTTGGTTTGAGTTATAAATTTTAATCTTCTCTGTAGCGGGATATATTAAATAGTTATCACTATGGAACTTTTTCAGGAAAATCCATTTTGTAGTTTCGGGGGGAATCAAAAAAAAAACATACTTCTAAATTCAACAAACTGCTTAAAAGTTACCATTACGTATAAAGCACACTTTTTTTTTTTTTTTTTTTTTCCTTATTATTCCACTAGGGAACTTAGGGCCTCTACAAGAGCCATCCATCGAACCCTAATTTTTCGCCTGGGTCAGTTGTTGGAGGATGGATCTTCTCCAGGTCGCCTTGGGTCTGCCGATCCGTCTATTGCCTTATGGATGGATGCCAGCTATCTGCAGTTTTCTCCATTTCCTCCTCGAACTGTGCTAATCTGGATGGATCCTTTAGGGTTCTAACGGTCCATTGTCCTATTCGTGTCCGTTTTTTGAAAATGCCTTTGAACGTCATCGAACTTGGGGAGCCGTTTATGTATTCTCTTGTGTAGGTTTCTGTAATCTGTTGAGGTTTTCGGTCGAACTGGTGATTGGCCAGATGCGACTTATCCCAGTGGTGGGGCTGCAACCTGACGCCTTCTGGGAGTGGCGTCTGCGCTTGGCTGCGCGGAAAGGCTGGGCGACACAGTCTTTTAATTGTTGGCATCATTCTAGCTGGTGTTGGTTTACCCTCCATTTAGCGTGGGGGGTGAGGAGTGGGGCAAGGGGGGATGCCAGAAATTGTTGAATTTTTGTGCAAATGGAGAAAAGCTTTCTATTAGGTAGAGAAGCAATTTTTTAAGAGGGACGTTGGAGTGGTCATGCCTCTTGCCATGAGTGGGATTCGAACCCACGACCCCGCGATTAGAAGGCAAGTGTATTACCCACTAAGCTACGAGGCCCCCATAAAGCACACTACCATGTAAATACTCATGTTTTTATACAGGATTATATCCTTGTGAGAAATTTTGGTTGGCTCTCTTTGAAATTTCAAGCAAAGATTTTTATTTTATCCCAATAACATTGCTTTGCAAATCTCCAATAAAATAATTTTCAAGCAACTATACGATATTAATAACAATCCGAAACGCTGCAATATTAAGAAAAATTAGAATTAATATGACGAATTTTATTTCGAGAGCTAAATAATTGTATCAAAATTGATGATGAAATAGTCTTAGTCTTCTATAATGATCAATGTTTAGCGCAGTTTTTATCCACAAATATTTGTTGTTAAGCCCTCGCACAGCTGCTCGTCTATGTGCTCTTAAGTCGTCTTATCCTTAAGCATACGTTTCCAGCGGCATGCATGGTATGCTAGTAACATCCTTTGCACTTCATTTCATATGATACATGCATCTTATACAGCTCCAAACTTTGTATAAGTTCTTAACGCAGTATCTTGAGAGATTTTTCAATTCGTTGACAATATCAGAATCTATGCTTTTCGGCAAAAACGCACACAGCAGCAGCGAAATCAAGATCTTATCCATTGACTTCCAGGAAGCGCCTTAAAGTATGCTTCAACATTTTAAAGAATGCTACTGCTTGTGCTGCTGCTGCTGCTGTTGGTTGCATCAACAATTGGCAACAAAAGCCACTTAGTATGTCTGGGACTGGCCGCCAAATGTGAAAATATTTTATTGCATGCTTTTATGCGCCGCAGCACAGTGCCGCATTTTGTGGCAGCCGTTGCTGCCACATAGCCTCTAATGTTACCTGTAAGGGCGCTATGACGTAAAAAAATGCTTAACAGCCGCGACGCAGCCACAACGTGATTTATGTATGTATTTATATATGTATATACTTTAGTCTAACTCGTGTGGGTGAGTGTGTGTGTCTGTTTGGCACTTAAAACTAGAGACACAATAGCTGCCGCCCAGTTGTCGCTCTTGTTGTTTGCTGGCTGTCCACCCACCTGAATGTGGCAAGTAGCAAACAAAAGGGAGCGCATTAAAATAGTCTGCCAGACGGTAAATCTATAGCCATGCAGCATGGCTTCAACTCCGGTGCCAAATAGTGAACTTGCAACAGTGGCAGCTGCTAGGAACAGCCATTGAAATTTGCAGCATATTTCCTACTGCTTCTAAAAAAATTCTTAATAAACAAGATACTTCCCCTCAACTAAGCCACTGTCAGGTTCGTACAACAGGCCGTATACGCAACACAATGGGAGACACTGTCTGGACGGTAAACAAAAGCCGCCTTAATGCATAGAAATTAACTAAGCAACAATTTTTGTTCTTGCAAACAACTACAGCTTCATTATGGTCCTTTTTTGCATGTCAACTCTAGTGCTACGGCCGGTTACGATATACCTACCCCTCAGCTTTATGGGTAATAGTATTGGGTCAGCCAGGGTGTCATGTTGTTGGCGCTATCAGCTGCCCACTCAAAAGCATTAAATAAATATTTGCTATGCTTTGCAGGAATTTTTCAACACGTAGTCGCCCCCATGGCTCCACACTTTACACACACAACCATAAAATACAACAGCGTTAACACACACACACACACACACACACACACGAATACACCGATGTTGGCATACGATATAGGCGCACCCCGAAAAAATATTCTAAATATCATATCATCAGCATTTTTCGATAGACTCACCATGCGGTCAACTCTGTAAAGAGAGTGAGCTGGGCTGCTTTATGGTTGACGCAAGGGCGCAAGGCGGGGATTAACAGTGGGTGGCGGCATGCGGTTGGCACTGGGGTGGACACTCTAGTGTTTACCATTTATTTTTTGATTTGGGTATTTAAGGTGTGGATGTTCGTTGGACTGTTGGGTATACCCAATATATATATTTATTCCTCAGAGCTGTTGCTTGTGCGTGCGTGCGTTAAGGACAATTCTATACATTTGGCATATTATATCCATGTGTATATTATATATATATAGTATATCACATATCTCTATGTATTTGCGCATGAGTGTTGACAACTTAAGTGGCATTTGGCTGTTGAAGCATTACCAGGAATAATATCTATCAAAGAATTTTAATAGCCAGCCAGAGCAGTAAGTTATAATACCCAATAAAAGGGTTCAAGTAGTCCAATATAAAGATAGTGAGCTGGCTTTTGGAGTTGTTGCAACAGTTGCTATGGGAAAGTTTTTGGGCTTAAGTCAAACATTTGACTTAAATAGCAATAGCAAATGACTGATAGATGCTGCTAAGGTTTTTACTTGCCGTAGAACTCTTTTATTTTCTTAACAACTTTAACAATCGATGTGAATATTACGAAATTTTATGCTTTATATCTAAAAAGTACCGAATAGTCGTAAGCTTAAACGTTATATCTGAAGAATTCAACATTTTTTAAAAGATTTAATTTTTGAGCAATATTGAGACGATTAGGATGGTAAGTCTCGTATCCATTATCTTTTTTCGAAATAGCTCTGATTGTATCCGATAGCGTGGGTTAAGACTTTGATATGTGACTGAAGTCGATTATTGTGATCAATTTCAATCGTTTCCTGTAATTTGCTTAAAATTGTAGCTGTCTCCTGTTTATGGCTTATAACCTTAGGACGCCGCTCAAATTGTATTAATGGGAACTAAGGTAGGTGTAGAATTGATCAAGCAAACCAAGACATCAAGATTGATGGATGGTCTTATAGCTTTTATTAAAAAAAATTGAAACTTTAGGACACACTATTAGTGAATGAAAAATTAATTTAAAGCTCTCGAACTATTATTCAGTGAAAAAAAATGCAATGAAATACTATTATTTAGTTAAAATATAAAACATGCTACTATTATATTATATAGATAAGATATGAAATATATAATTATTATATAAATTAGCTATACGAAATCGGAATAACATATATGAAATACTCCAAAAATCATGACCCATATTGGGAGAATTGGAATATGATAGTCGAATTGCCCTTTTACACTTTTTGCAATCGAAGAAAGAAGAAATCCTTTTTCTTCCTACTTCTATCTTCTTGCCGAATTGAAGAAACTCTTAAGTTTGTTATTGTTGTTTTAGTTGTTTTGATTAATTTGAGAAAGCTAATTAGAGTTTTAATAATTGTTTTTAAAATATAGAAAGGCTAATCTCGATATATAACACGAATTGGGTATAAAAGTAAGAAATTTCCGTAGCGGTTTTTATGAATTGAGGTTAAAATTGCAACACTGCTGAATATTTGGTGCCATTCACGGGTTAAACATTAAAAAAATTTTTTTTTAATTCTGAATGGATATGCAAGTGTTAGGTTTCTTGGGTGCAGCTCATGAATCTGGCGCTCAAATTTCATCTGAGCATACAAAATTTTTGTAAAATGTAAGTTTTGTGTAGCTTATAAGGAATCGTGAATTATAATCAGATCGGTAGTAAAAGCTTAAATATTTTTTAACAAAGAAGCCAAAGTTCGATTTGGTCAAATATGCTCGATATAGCAAATCAAGATGAGTTAAGATAGAGCAAGAAGTGAATTGTTTAGACCTTTCATACAATATGAAATCATAGTGCTTGAGGTCGCAAATTATGAGTGAGTATGCAATAATAAATAATAATAATAAACTAAACTTGGATAAGTAAGTAAGAGCTTATGCAAAAATAACACGCCATGACATGGCCTACGATCATTTAGAGAATGTTTTACTATAAGGGCACTGGTAGCGTGGTGATGGTGCACTTGCCTATAAATCGGAAGGTCGGTGGTTCGCTTCGATCCAGCAGCACTGGTGCATGTGCCTAGCAGTGGAATGGCTAGCACATAGACGCTATTTGCCATAGAAAATCTCTATAAATTAAATGCATCCCCTTTCGGATTCTGCTATAAGATGTAGGTCACTGTTCTCTTCGTATAGCTATTAATAAAGAAATATCCATGCTTCGCTTTTGGAGCTATGTATACCGATTGAATGATAATCGAAGCTTAAAACCTAGAAATCGAAATGCTAATGCGGGAAATGTCAAAGGTTTCGGAAGTCGCTAATATAAAAAATGTATTCACATTTAGTCATATGTCCAAATATGAACCAATAGCTTTGCTCATATTTCACTTACTCATTTTTATTTTATTTTACCACAAACTCTGTATTTGACAGCAAAAATTATTCTCATTGCATTTTTTGTTTTTTGATTTATTTTGATATGTATTTTTCACCAATATGGCCACATTCTCTTTCTATTTAAAAATCGTTCATAATATGCTCCTTGAATAACACACTGCTATAGGGAACAAAAAAATTCTATTCATTCTTAATATTTACTATCATTTTCTAGTTTGCATTTTTTTGAAAAGGGTCCTGTGGCTACTAGATTATTGATAGCATGGATATGTTATTTAAATGCCTGTTGGTATGGAATTTTTTAATATTTCAATGACATTTCTATTGTTCACTTTTTTTTGCTTAAAAAAGTATCTCAAATATTTATTTATTTTATTATTTGCAATTTTCTGCAAAACAATATACCAAAACACTTTTATACGTGGCAGTAAATTGTACAAGCAGCTGCCAGAGTATGCCAAATATTTCGCATAAAATATCCTTAACTTTTAGGATATAAAGTATTTTAAGTTTAGCTTCAAAACAAGAATTTTGTAGCTACATATAAACTAAACTAAAATTGTTTTTTTGCACAACAAAAGTTGCTCAAAAGTTGTTACATTTTTTTTACAGCCCCATAAAAGTCAAGTTCCTTCCCTCTGCATTTAAAGTTTATCGCCATTTTGTTGATGTTACACACACACGCGCGCATTGACATTTGCAAAATCGTTTTCAAAATGGCCGCTTTGCGCTTTAAATAATTCGAAATGCAAAATAATTAACTTGTATGCTAATTAGTTAAATTATCAATACAATGCATTGAGTGCAAACTACAATATTTATTGACATTGGGTTCAATGCAGCGACCCACCAAATCCCCAAAACATACAATGGAAATCGAAAATGTTTACCCGGTTTTGTATTTATGCCGCTGTGGGCTTTTGTTCTGATATCTCAAATGTGTTAGAGTTGCATAAATAAACGTTTACTCCTGGGGGGGCAATAGAAAATACAGTGCGGGTTCTTTGCATAGATACAAATGGTATAGTTACCTTGTGACTTCCCTTATAAGTGGAAATCAGCAGTAACAAAGTGACCGCATATTAAAAATAAAAAACAGTTTTTCTCTAACTAGCAAAGGTGGTCTAGATTTTTCTGTTAGCCGCTTGAAAATACTTCTCCTTTTCGGGGCTTAAATTGCGTTCCTAACATACAATTTCCGTATCATTCTTGTAGAGTTCGCCTTAAAAAATTACCGTCTCTTAACGATCGAAGCACATTCTGAAACTCTTAGTCGGATTCGTTGACATTCCTTACAAAGTTGCTTTACGTCCCAAATAACTCGTTATCCTCGAACTCTACATCCACCATTTTGTAGGTCCAATTATGCATTATACTTTCTTTTTCGATTCTGATGCGCTAACAATAGAAACCTTATCGATTTCCTTTCTTCTAAAAACGTTCTATTCAATTTATCTCTTTTTCTATCTTAAATCAGCTTCATTCGCCAAATTGAGCATCTTTTGACCAATCAGGAACTATGAACCCCCCAATTTGGTCAATGCTGATCTTTTGGCTCTTTTATTAAAAAATGTTAAGAATTTAACGTTTCTTCCTGTTTTCATCTTTTACATTTTTCCTAGCCAGCCTTAGATATGTGATGGGTTTATCTATGAATAATTCAGCCATCAGGCTAAGGATACGGATTAGTTCCATTTTAAATTTACCTGCAGCATATTCTATAGTTAATCTCTCCCAATCTCACCCAGGGCGAGATGATGCAACGATAATGATGGGATTATGTAGGGAAGATGATGTAACGAAGCTAATGATGATCTTGAGATAATTCGTACGAATTTTTAGTGAAACTGATCATGATTTTAAAGATTATTATTTTTTAAATTAATGATAAAATCAATGACAATAATGGATATTGATCAAATCTTGAAATGAAAGTCTTGGTTTTAATAATGATTTTAAAGATAAATATTTTTTAATAAATAAAAAAGTGTAATTATCTTTTCTTTTGAAGTTTGATATTTTTTTTCTGTCAATCTTACTTTATGTTGCGATGATATTGGGATAATCTTAAAAGGAATGCCAAGATTTTAATAATGAGAATAAAGATAAATATTTTTTAATTAATAAAAACATCGGCGATAGTGACAAGACGATAATGTCATTATCATTTCCTTTGCAGTCTGATATTTTAATTTTTGCTCTCAATTTTTCTTGATGTTGTATTAATATTGAGAAAATCTTGAGATGAAATTCGTGGATTTAATAATGAATGATCTTACAAATAAATGTTATATTAATTAATGATATTAACGTTACTGTCTATCATTACAATGACGTTAATATTAGTATTATTTCGCTTGCAGTCCGATATTTTTTTGTCAATCTTTCTTGATGTTGTAATGATCTGATCTAATCTGGAGATGAAGTTCATGGTTTTAATAAAGGTTTGAAAGATAGCTATTTTTTTAAATTAAAAATGACGATAATGTTAAACCCGTTTTTTGGCTGTCAATCTGTGTTCTACATTTTAACCTTCCAATGCCAGCTGTCTTTGGCAGACATACCGTTCATGGATCACATCACCGCTGAGACCGATTTGAAATACGTTATATTTTTGGCACTATGGATACGATTTTTCATGGACACTGCTGTAGATCGTCGGAATTGGTTATCAATTGGTAATTTATCTATGGAACATTTTTTAAAAGTTAAAGTTTTGCCCCAGGCCCAATAGGATAGAAGCCTCTACCACTAAGCAGAGTTATCCGTGGTGCTAGTTGCATTTTTGGATTAGATCAACTTTTTATTCAATAAATTATAGCTTATTCTGAATATATGTTTGTTCTGTAACTTGTTTATCATTTCGAGAGTATGCTGTATAGATAATTGTTGTTTCTATTTATTGGAACAGCACTATTGACTTATATATATATATGTTTATTTTTTTGTCAGACTTTCAATAGTAATTTATATGGCTTTATTACACCCGCATGGGAAAAACAACAACATATGCTATATCAACAGCTACTCTCTTACACGGTCTCTCTCCCACTTTCTTGCTCTTTTGTTGCGCTCTCTCTTTGCCAACTATCATTGTTTATGTACCCGCTCGCGCTCTTTTACTTTATTATTCTTAGCCCGCTCTCTGCGTAATTTAATGCCTTTAGATAAATCATGAGCCAACATTTTCACACATGCCGGCATTCTGCTCTCTAAAAACACTTCAAGTGTCCTTTTTTGCAAAGTTATGTAGCTGCTTCCGCTTCCGCTGCCAGTTTTGTCTGCTCCTACTACTGCTACCGCTTCGGCTGCCGCAGTTGCTTTGACGCTGCCAGTGTTGAATAAATTTATTGTTGTGCATT
This sequence comes from Chymomyza procnemis, assembly GCA_035046065.1. Classification (NCBI taxonomy): domain Eukaryota; kingdom Metazoa; phylum Arthropoda; class Insecta; order Diptera; family Drosophilidae; genus Chymomyza; species Chymomyza procnemis. The sequence goes on from JAWNOJ010000026.1 coordinate 7,861,671, forward strand.
ATGTTGCAATGTGCAACACTGCTCTAGGGGGATACTTATATGTGTGTGTGTGCAGCGCTCTCCAATGCCGCAGGCATAAAAAATTGCCATTATGAATATAAAATGCATTGCATTTAAGCGACAACAACATCTTCAAATAGATGACCCAATATGTGTAAATGATGACGTCATTTAAATGCATGAACAGCTCGTATCTTTATGTAGCATATGAAGTTGCAACAATATGAGCAGCATAATTATGAATATTAAGCGTGCACACACACAAAGTCAAGGACATTGCCTTAACCCTATGCAAATATATCATACACAAAAAAGAAAAAAAAAACAGTTCTCTTCTCAGTCTATGAATAAATCACAGCCGATTAAGTCCCAAATGATGTAGAAAAGCGTAAAAAGTGCGAATGTGGAAGCTTTCTGCGTATCCGTTTTGATGATAATCCAACCCATTGTGTGTTCCTAAACAAATATGTACAAAAAACCAAATGGCAAAATAAAAATGATGCGACGACGAGTCAAAAGATTTGCTTGAGCTCTCGCTATACAGTAGCTACTCGGAGTTCGAGAAAAATAAACTGAATGTTTTATTCCCATGAACTTAAGCAAAGTTTGTGATATTTGCATATGTTGATAGCAGTCCACCCATAACTTATACATAAAGCAGTATGTATATTTATATATACACACAAAGCGTATAAACTATATACAGATATAGTCTAATTATTTGCCATGTGCGTCAAAACTTTGATATTTTTCTCTGTGCGTTTGTTCATTCATACGTTCTCTCGTTTGTTTGTTTGGTTTTCTGTACGAGCGCACTTGAAAAGTTTTTACGCAAGTGCTACATGGCGTATGCGTAATTTTTCATTTCATGCCATTTCGAGCCGCTTACAAGGCTCTCTGTTGACTCTTTGGCTGTATGCTCTTTACTGTCATGTTTCTACATGTATGCTCTTTGCACATAAGTGATTGTGTGTGTGTGTGTGTGTAGTCTGCTGTTGTGTGCGTTTGTGAGTGCTTTTGAGTGCTGTTTTTTTTTCTGAATCATACCCTTTATGTGGTCAATGGTAACTTAAGTTTACCCACAAATATCGCCATTGGCTAAGTTGGAAATTTATTATTGCTGAAATTGCTAAGGTTGCAATTATTATACAAGTTTTTCCAATTTCAAAATATCCTAGCCATAATGGCATGACAATATAGAAATATCCAATAGATGTGTGTCTATTCACTCATAACTTTTAAAACGCGTTACGTTTTGGCAGAAAATAGATCTCGTTTGAAATATTTTTGTGCTTAGCTGGTTATGGGATTTATGATATCTTATTAAGTTCAATATACCCATTCATAATTTCATTCGACCTTATACAAATTTCATAGCTTTTATTTGCATTTTCAAAGGGCCTACAATATATAGATATACTGAAACTAGAGCTCTAAAAAAGCCAAATTTTTAGAAGAAAAGAAAACTGAATTATTATTCATTATAAATTCGTTTAATTTCGCAGAGATTGACACAATAACTGAGTTTTGTATTTGTGGGATTTGTTGCATCAGTTTTTTCGGTTTTTTCACACACAGCTTCTCCCTTGAAGTTGACGGCACGCGCAAAATGTCAATTCACAATCATAATTATTAAGGGAACATCTATATCATAGTTTAGGGAACTTATGACGAGTAGTCACGATTCAAGTTTCGTCGCTCGATATAATTTATTTGTTCGCTGAATCCCATAAGAGCACACGCCTAGCACTGGCATAGCAAATCGTTAATAATTTTAATCATTTTTATATTGAAGAATATTTAAGAGAAAAATTATAAGTAAATGTGGGAATTGACGAGTAAAACGAGCAGGAATGTTGATATTTGGTTACTTAATTTTAAAGTGCCTAGCATTGGCTTCGCTATCAAATACAGATTTCTTATCTCAGTAAATCTTTTCTATTTGAATACCACACAGATCCCTGTTTTCTTAGAACACAGCTACCTCGCCTGCTTAAATCATGTAATTCCCGTCATTGGCACATCTGCAACTTGGTTTATCAGGCTGTCAAATCGAAACCTATTGCTAGGTTGGTCCTGCTAGCAAGCCCACTGATCGTCCCTGCCGAAAAACCTTCACTTTTAATCTCATGTAGAAGCAACAAAACAGTGCTACTAATTCCTTTAATTTGTAATCCTAAAAAGCTAAGTATTTAATTTGTTTGTTAACTTAGAACTTGTTCTATCAATAGCTGTAAAATTTGTATAATATTCAAGCATATTTAACTTAATAAGTCCCAAAAATGAAAATAAAGCAATATTTACCATCTGGCGATTTCCCAATAGAAAAAATCTTTTTCTGACAAATTTATAACTCTTTGCAAGATTAAGCATACGCTAGATTATATTTCATCAACTGTATTTCAAGAGAAAATAGAAGCCGTCTGACAACACCTGATCGTTATTCTGTAAACTGTTGGTTCTAGAAATAAATTTGTTGAATTTGGAACAGTCAACATAATGTTCTACATGGAAACAAGTCTATAGACTTTAGTAACTTATTCGATTGCTTTCATGCCTTAAAATTTGTTATTTATTTATTTCAATAAAATCTTAAGATATCTAGAAATCCACGTATTTATAATGCATTTGCTTCTCCTTATAAACAAATTAAAATGCTTAATAAGCTGATCTGTCACTATCGCACTTCAAAAATATAAAATATTTGCATTGTATTCACTTTTCGCAGTTAAAAAATCACCTTTAAAATGATTTTTATTTAAAAAATATTATTTTTCAAATGATGTTTAGTTTTATTTAAGGAAAGATAAACATATCTTCAAATATAATGCATATATCTTTTGAATTTTAGTATATCGAGGAAATCACATATTTCGAATGTATTTTTCACTTTATCCACAAATTCAATGTTCAATAAGCTGTTTCTTTAAAAATTCTATATCTACAAGCTAACTAATTTCAAAAATTTACGAATTTCCATTAAAAAAAAGCGTATACAATCTTCGCAGTAGTAACAACTTTTCCAAATATTTTTTGTTTCAAAAAAGATTTTTTTTCTTTTTCTCAAATGATGTTTAGTTTTAGACGAACGGTTGGAAAGATATACATTTTCTGAAAAATAATACATATATCTATTTGAATTTTATGCAAATTTTAATTGCTTTACTTTGCTGCAGAGATTTATGAGGTCAACAAGAAAAAAACTCAAAAAAAAATCGCAAAAAGTTTTGCATAAATTTTTTTTTTTTCGAATTAGTGCTAAAATAAATAATATCCAAAGCAACATATGCTTTTTTTCCTCTAATGAGTGAAAAGTTTTCATATACCAGAGAGTGGGCAGAATACTATGGGGCTGCGGTAGATGGCGCAGTCGTCTGTAACTGATATGACAAGCTCGTATTTTTAAGCTGTCTTAAATTTCTGAAGCGAATACAAATTAAATGTCGCCTGTTGTGTGTGGGTTTGTGTGTAAGTGTATGTGTGTGTATCTATGTGTGGCATGTCAAAGTCAAACACTTTGTTGCCAAGAAAGTTCAACCTAACCATAAATTAGTACACACACTCACACATGTACCAAGAAATATGTATACACACATACGCACAAACAATTGAAGCATTTTATTTACTTTGTAGGGCTTTGAAAAAGTTTAACTGGCTTTTGGTTTTTTTTCTCTCCTTCATATCCTTTTTTTGTCACACACGCGAAAGCAGATAAAGCAGATTTTCACACACAGACACACACACACACACACACACACCACTCAAATGAAAAGTCAGAACAAAAGAAGACAAAAAAAGAGTCACAAAAAAAAGTTTGAAATTAATTCGCCAAAATCACTCAAAAAGGATTGCGTGAGTGAGGCAGCGTGTGACACAAAATTTGGGCGAAAACTCTTGAAAGAGTTTTTCTGAAGGTCGCTTGAGATTTTACTAAAGACTGAATGCAAAAAACTAAGTTTTGAAAATTTTAATATTTTAATGATTCTGTATTTCTTTATTGGGTTGTCACAAAGATCGGGTGATAAGTGTTCCCAACTTATAACAATATTAAAGATCGCTTGAGCTTTGATTCGAAAAACCACCAAGTTTTAAAAAAAAAATATCTGTACTTCTTGATTGTTAGCTTTTATTTGATTCGCATGTGAGGCAAGCTTCTCCAGATGTTTCGCTTTTTTCTCCGCCATTATTTTGGCATGGCCACACTTCAAATTCAATTGCCTTCATCCCTCTATATATATCCCTCTATATATTTTTTCCAAAACAAAGATTTTACATAATGCATTTGAAATAATAATAATAAATTAACATTGATCGCTATCTCTTAAAACGTTTGCAAACAAATAATTATCGAAAATTAACAATATTATCTGCGACAGCTTCGCATATGCTGCCTTCCCTTACTCCAACAGCTAGACAATTGACCTGAGGGTCTTGACCCTTGGTCTGAGCTATTTATTTTTTTCACTTCCAAAAGCCGTCTAGAGATATTGCCATTTTAATGGTCTCTTAATGGATGTTGACTGCAGAATTTATCGTTATCAATTTGAACATTTTGTTAATTTATGCGCTAAAAGCGATAAAAGTGAGCACATAAAAAGCAAGTAAAGATTGTCCTGGTCCAGCGTCAGTTGAATTTTATTTCACGTCGATGTTCATTTTTAATGTCAGTTCTGGGTTTTTTATTCGCCATGATTTCATATTTATTAATTTTTTATGCACGAAAAGTACGTAACTTTCTTGTATGCTTGTGCTATATGCACAACGCGGGGCAGTAAATTGTTATTGACGTTTTTAATTTCAACTTGAAATTACTTTTAGCTTGATTTGAGTTGAACTGGACTTGACTTCTGCACTTTATTAGCCACCACTAAAGGACTAGTCCTTTGTACAATTTCCATTTGCCGCTATTGTATAATATTTTATGCTTGTCAATTTTTGCTATATTAGCAAAAACGCGTGCATAATAACAAAATGTATTGGATTCGCTCCTTTTTTGGGGAAGCATGTAGTATCTGTAGCTGTATCTGCATTTGTATTTGTATCTGTAGCTGTTTCTGCAAAAGGAAGTCATAAATAAGTCAAAGCTGGGTGGACACACTGTGTGGAAGTTCAACTGCGTCAGCAGTGTGTCCATTGGTCCTTTGTTATATTGTGTTGTTGTCGCCTTTGTAGCTTCATGTCTGCAAGTCTGCATTTAGGGTAACTCGTGATTTAATACCCTGAAACATCGGAAAGAAGTTTAGCTGTTTTGCGCAACATGCACATTTTAAAAGGTTTCTTTAAGTCGAAAGATACATGTAAGGGGTATTCTTACAACTAATTTAAGAAGACTTCTATTATTAACTGTTCGTAGAGAACAGGAGTCTACATTGCATAGTGGAATCCGAACGGCTGTTTCTTTAATTAGTAGAAATTTTTCTATCTAGGCTCACATAGGGTATTTTTTATCTGTTTTTAATTTTAACTAAGTTATTTGATTCAGATTTTTTGTATTTAAAATGATTAGCCATTTTTCAACTTGCATTTGATACTTTGTATTGCACTCAAAAGAACTAAGTAGGGGTAGTAGCTGCATAATAGATGAAGCTTTTGTCTTCACAGTCTTCACAGTCTTCTACTCAATGCCAAGTGTCTTACGTGGTACAATCTGATCATCTGATCAGAGAAGCTTGCTGCAGAGATAAAGATCTGTGTACAAGTTACAGAATATTTGCAGCAGAACCAGATACTTTGTATCTTTAGTTTCTTTTTCCACAGTAAGAGTATCGCAACGTCGCTACTGTCTAACCACAGTACGCCAGTTTCATTTTTTTTGTGTTCATTGCATCTGCGGCACTCTGAACTGAAACTCAAAGGCAAACCCTCCCGCTATTGTGTGCAAATCAAGTTATTACATTCAGTGTCTGGACATTTGCGATTATGCGCTCTCTGCGCCTGTATGTGTGCGTATCTGTGTAAGCATATCCGTGGGTGTGTGCGTGTGTGTCACATATGGCGCGCATAAATAGTTTTACCATTTTCCATTGACAGTGCTGCTGACCCCCAAAACTACGGCCAACAAGGAGAACAACTGCGCCTTGGGCTATGCTACAAAGTTTCTTTATGCGCTTTCCATGAACATTTTGTGGCAGGTTTATGTATTTAATGGACTTTGCAAAACTTTTCTTTTTTCTTGCAACGCTCAATATTACTTCGTTATTTTTGCTTATTTTTTGTCTTTTCTTTCATTTTTTTTTTGGCAATTGCTGCATGAAATTGAGGCGTCTTCTGTTTGCTGCGGCTTCTTGCTTTTTTGGGGAGGACAACGCATTATGTTGTCCATTGGCAAAGTTTTGTGTCGCCAACATTTATAACCACGCTTGGCGTCCATTTTGATTATTAGCAGACTCGCAGACACACAAACACACACACCCATGCAGTCACCCACCCACACCCACACATGATATAAGGATATCCAAATGTGACGCATTTTATTGTCAATTATTTTGTTTACTTGCAGCGACTCCGTTCATTATCTTTTATCTTCAGATATGGCTTGCATTTGACGCTGGCGGCGCCATTTTCTTGTTACTCGTTAATTATTTATTGATTCAGTGCAGCCAGCCAACACTTTGCTATTTCCTGCTTTTAGGGGCAACAGCCACTTGCCATAGTTTGCGCTAAGCCTTGACATTTTGCACCTGCCACAAGTTGCAAGTGAAAAGTTGTTAGCTTTGAGTAAGACTGTAAGTGACTTTGTGCAGTCGCTGCTGCCCTTTAGCGATTGCTATAGGTAGGATTTTTTGATACTTTAAAGTTTTATTTAATATCTCACTTTTATTTATTTTTATTTAGTTTACATAAAGTTTTGTAGAGCCGAAAACAGAATGGACACAGAATAGTAGATTATTTGTCAGTCAAAATATGCAATCATAAATCTGTATATATATATATATTTCAACGCAAAATAAGAACAGAGTTATTAAATACAATAAATTAATTGATTTATTATTAAATTTGAGGGTATATATCTACTACATAAAATTCCATTAATTTTAATATTAATCAGCATTTAAATAACTCAAAAATTCTTTTTACAATTTTGAATTGTTAACGCATTTTAGAGTCGAGCTCAATTGTTGAGCTTTAGTTTACATTAAGGCGACTTCACAAAAATTGCTGAGAACTTCTGCTCCATCTGCGATGTGTTCGTCTGGATAGGAAAAAATTCCTGTCATTGTCTTTACAATCCTGATGAGCTAAGGTCTAAGCCATTTGCCCACTTATATTCTGAACACAAATCAACAATTTTTGCATAAACATTTTTCGTTATATTATACGCCATCAATTGGTGCCCGCCTTTTCATTTTTGTGCAAATTAAATTCCAAATTTAGAAAAAGAGACCCCAAACATCCGTATTTCCGTATTCATGGAAAAAGTATATTTTTAACTTTCAGATCAAATTAATGGAGTTATAACGAGCTATCTCTAACGTATCACTTCGGGTATATCTTTTACAAACTATTCTTAAACTATTTGAATAACAAATAAAAAGAAAATCATGAAAAATTTCATATTTGGCGGAATCAATCAATATCTGCTCTATCCTTCATCGAACGAAAAATATTTAAACCATTTAGTTTTATTTCAGCTCTTTTGGTTCTTTAATTATTTGCTGGACGTACTTGGTGATCCTCTGTTTCGCCTTGAAGATGAATATTAAGTATATGTATTTATTTATTAATTTATTTATTAATTTGGGAAAAGTCTAGTTGACCCTACAATAAATATTAAAATAAGGAAATATTATTTGATAATGAGGAAAATAGAATACAAATGAAATCCGTATCCCCGTATTAGCCTGATGGTTTTATAGATATGAGTTGTTTCATATCTGAGGCTGGCTAGGAAATTTGATTTAATGTTAAAGACGAAAACAGGAAGTAACAGTAAGATTTCAACATTTCTTAACAAATATAAGCCAAAAGATTACTTTTATCTCAGTTGGCGTTTTATACTTCGTGGTTGATCAAAAATGCTCTATTTGACGAATGAAGATGAGTTAAGCTAGAGAAAGAGATGAATTTAATAGAACATTCATGTTCGCATGAGATGCAATGTACGCTCCTTACAATACAAAATTTGATCTATAAAATGGTAATGCTAGAGCACAAAAATTACGAGTTACTCTGAATGGGAAGATAAAAGAAACTGTTAAGGAGTACGTTGGAGTCAATAGGGAAGACCGTAACCTAAATATAGCATTCTGAAAGATTTATTTTTTTTATTTTTATTTCTCTTTGGAGCTTTGGGCCTCTAGTAGAGCCTTCCAGCGAGCACTGATTTGCGCCGTCTGCTTAGCTCTGTCTCATGTTGTTCGCCCGGGTCAGTTCTTGATGGATGGGAACTTCTCTAGGTTGCCTTAGGTTTTCCGCATTCTGAAAGTAAACAAAAATAAAGCTGACTTCGAATTGGAATTTCGTCGATCATTTTAATCCTTAGACCTATTTGATATTGCTACTAACCGATCCACGTAGTTTTCATTCTCTCAGGTTTACCTTTGCTTTTCGAAAGTTTGATGGATATATCCTTATCACCGGGGTTATACAGCTGTGAACCTGATAACACCATGGTTTTTGACATTGTTGAAGCATCTCGGCCTGACTGAATGAATTAGCTGCCTTAAATATATATGCTCTTGCTCTAATCAAACTTTGTAACACACATTTTTGAAAATTTCAAATATCGTTCAACATTGAGAAGCCCTAAACTAGTCAATAACTACCTTGCCTAATTTTACCACGTTTTAATTAGTAGGTAATATTAAACCCCATTTTAGCGAAAATAAATACAATAAAAAGGTTTAAAGTAATACCCAAAAGCTTCCATAAATAAGTCAATTGCAGCAACTTTATCGTCTACTTAAAGTAATTTTAATTATCATAATTAAAATGTTCAATTTCCCCAACTCGGACAACTTTAAGCTCATTCCATGCGCATTTATTCCACTATTCATTAAGTTGCATTAGAAAATGCTACGTTTTCTCTCTGTAACATTCACAAGGATAAACTTAATATGCGCTTTTAACTCTACAAGTGTGTGAGTGTGAGTATTTCTGTGCTTACTACAAGGACTCACCTTGAACTCGGACCACGAGTAGCTAAACAAAAGCAACAAATTCAAATACAAATTCAGTTCAGAGCCAAAGTCAGAGTCAGAACGTAGCCAAAGCCATAGAAGAAGCAGCATCCAATGCCATGCATTCAAATTCTTTTCAAAAGGCATTTTTACATGCATTTGATGCTGGGCTGCTATCTAAATGCCAAAAGTTAAATAAACATGCAACATGCAACATGCACTCGACCAAGTTGCACAATGAGACAGACACACAAAAGCAGCAGCAACAACAAACATTGAGGATGGCACAGCAGCTGCCACACAAATGCACTCAGGTTGCTGCGGTTGCTCTCTGTAAATATGTGTGTATCTGTGTGTGCGTTTGTATCTGTGTGTTTGCATCCTTGCGTGCTTGTATGTGTATTTAAAAGAATATAAAACAAAAGTTGAAAGCATTTTAGTTGCTGCTTAGCAACCAAATCGAACATTGTTTACACAACTCAACCAAGAAAATGCATAAATTTTCACTTTGCTTTATTTTTACTTTTAGTGCAAATGAAAATTCCAAAACCCAAAAAAAAATGTGTGAGGGGGAAAACCACAACATAGATAATCAAAACTGCATCTGCTGGCACTTCATTGCGTATTTCTTGCATCAATTATAGATTTCTTTCACAAAAACAAAACAAGTTATCTAGTTGCTTGTCGTGGGAGGTCCTATAAATGGTGCTCGCCGCACTGCTGGACTGCTAAGCCAACAGGGCGTATTAGATATCAAAAATTAATAACCTTACCAGTTTTTTTTTGTCTGGTTTTTTATTTTATGGTTGTTATGCAGACATTGGCAATTTTGACACAGTCAGCAAAATGGGCGTTGTGTCCTGCAGTGTACAAATGGGCGTGGCAATTCATAAATTTAATGCATTTTATGAGCCAGCAAGGAGAGAGAGTATAAGCACTTGGCAGACGGCTTGTCTATACACTGGAAACAAAATAAGAAAAATATTTTGCAACTTTTTTTTAGTAAAATTATATATATTTTTGTGAAAATGTTTTGTTTTATTATTGTACTTCAACAATTTTTGCTTTGATAAAGCTTAAGTTTTTAATAATTTATTTTTAATTTCTAGGACTCTTGAGCTTGAGTAATTTTTGTTATTTTATAAATCCTGAAGCAATGTTGACTCTTCACTTTTTGAAATCTATTTAAGCTTTTTTTTAATAATATATTATTTTGCACATTTTCTTAAGTCTCAAGAAAATATAAGTAGTTTGATTATTAATTATATTTTTTTTATTAAAAATATTTTTAACTTGATTTTTCAAATAATTTTATTTAAAACTTGTCATGTAAAAATTTTTAAGGTTTTTGATATTTGAGTTGTTGTTTCATATATTTTTAATTTAAATTTATAAAACATTTTATAGACGATTGTTTTAATAACAATTTTATTGTTATTCAAATTTATTTGTACGAAATTTTTAGAGCTTATTTTTTTCTTAAATATATATATTTTTATTTTTAATTCTATATGAGCTTAATTAAAATAAACGTTTTTTACAATTTTTTAACTTTTAATAATTTTGTTTCTTTGTGCGTATTTTGAGTATTTTGTTTAGAATTTTTTTTTTTAGTTATTTTTTTTATTTATTTTTTTTTATTAAAATCTTATTAATTTTTCTATTTAATTTTAAGTATTAATTTTAAGTAATGCAGGCAGGTTTCGACAGAAACAAATGGTAATCACTCGGCGTTAGCTCTGGACTAGAGGCCTTCTAACCAAGCTCCCGGACCTTCTGGCGAATCACTATCGATGCGTGTGTGAGGCTGGTCGCCTCTTCCTTTAAATGTTTCAATTGTTGGTACAGCTTAAAGTTAAGAGTTTTGCTGTATGCTGGCAACTTGTAGAAATGATTCCCTGCTAATGTCTCCAATCATACAGCAAAATCTTCCTTGCCGTCAATCCATCAATTTTCACGAAATTGGGACACTGTTTTCTGCATCATCAACTGGGTCAAAGGAAATCCGAATAGACCGTCAATATATTGGTATTTTGGCTGATGTCAAACTGTAGGTAACCGGACAGCGCGTAGAAGCAATCAGTTGTGCAGTACAGCGACTAGGTGGTTAGTTTCTCTGGAAGGCTTTTATATTGATCTAAGGAAATCGCTATTAAATTTAACCATTAAAAAAATTAACCATTGAAGTTCAAATATCCATTAATAGAAAATTGCTCATACATTCAAAATAGGGGGTGATTCTATTTATAGTTTTAAACATAACATAAAATTCCGATTAGAATTTAGGGCATTGTTTTATAAGTCGAATACTGTTATACATCATGACTACCTGAATTTCGTTTAACCAATGAGTAAGGGAGCATCCATATTCTAAACTTTTCCTAGCATTGGGATTTGCGTTATTTGGTCATTTGGGGGCAATTTTAATTCGAGTTTTGTTGTTTTTTTTTGTTAGGATGTTTATATTTCCAAATCAATATTACAACATTATCGAGTTATTTAAGTTATATTTAAGCAGCCTTAAAGCGTGAAGCTTGTGAGCAATATCTCTAGAAAACAAAATAACTCTATTTATTTTTTACACTGTATTCGAAGAGATGCTTGTCTTGTTGCAATTTTTGGCCAGACACACACACGTTCACACACATGCACACTCATCTACAGACATCTTTGGCTCATGTTGCAACTTGTCATATACTTTTTATATACGCCACACTATCGCTATAATAAAGTGTTGTCATGCATTCAGTTCAGGCGGCGAGTATTTCATATTGCCACAAGCAAGAGCTACAGCCACAGCAGAGCATGTCCAGCATGTCGAGGATGTCGTCCAAAATGAAGAAGCAGCAACACTGCCAGCAAGTGGCAAATTCATTTAAACTAAATCAAGCCACTGCCACTTTATTTCACATAGATACATTTAACACAGACACAACATGTCTGGACGGGCCGCAGACAAAACGTTTTTGCTGGTAAGCACGAAGCTCACACAAATCTACGTATCTATCGCATACATTTGGTATTACCCCTTACAATCCGTATAGCCAGGCCATTCATTTTGTACCACCTGCAGACCATCCACTTACAATGTGGTTTCGGCTTTGGACATTTTGATTTTTAGATTTCATCAGAGCGAAATAGACACACAGATACAAACACAGGTACACCCACACACACATGCACACGGGTAAAGGACTAACACATACAATAATAATAAACCCAATAGCATTAGAGACAAAGTATTTCCTGTCGTTGTTGTTGTTATTGTTTCTGTCAATGCTGCTTGTTATGCTGCGCTTGTCTTCTGCAAACACAGATACACACACACACAGACACAGAGGTACAGAGCAGACACACAGATACTCATAGTATCCGTTTCCGTCAGTTGAGTGTCGCTGTCTGTTTTGCGGCTGTTTCTACTATTTTTGTTTATTGTCGCCATTTTGATTTGTTATTGTTTTTGCTTCGAGTTGATAAATGCTGCATGGCTACCACCTCCGATTAAATTAGTTTCGATTTTGCTTTGCTTAATTGCGGTAATTGTTCCGAAAATGCAGATATAGAGACAAATTTGATTTAATTGATATTTCATAACTGGTAGGTACTAATTGTTGATACAATACAATATACAATACAAAATATACAAAAATGAATTTTTTATATTTAAAAAAAAATGCATTTAATTTTGTATATTATAAAAGCTTTAAAACCTTAAAATATATAAACAAATTTTTTAATATTTTTAGAAAAAACATTTAAATTAAGGATGAAGATACAAAATTACATTTTTTTATAATAGATAATACGCCAGATTTTTTTCGCCTTTATTTCTTCTTTAAAAGCAAATATGTTTTATTTACTACTTCTTACACTTAAAAACTATTTATGAAAAATCTATTCACTTTCGTTCAGAGGAATCGCCTAACTTATAAAAATAAGGATATTGTTTTTCGCTGACCTTAGCAAAGCAGACCCTAAATGGGTAAATGTAAAGCATTTGCTTTGCAAATATCTGCTTTTTCGCTTACCCAAATCATCCCATGTCAACCATGTTGAAATATAAACATTTCAAAGTTTATATTATAATATTACCAAATATTATTATCAGTGGGAAAAGCAATTAGTATGTTTTCATTCCGAGACACCATCAAATTGTTAACATTAAAATAAATAAATACATTATAACTATGGTCAACGCTGTAAAGGCGCTTCATTGAGATATCTCTATTAATAACATAGCTGTTCAAAGAAAACAAGGATCTACAGTATATAGCCGAATTCAAACGTTGGTGTCTTCAATTAGTGTAGATTTTTTTGGGTGAAAAACGCTTATTTCTATGCTAACTGTGTCAGTGCAAGACAAATGCACCAGTGCTGCAGGTTAGCAACGAACTTCCGGTTGAGAGACGACCACGCTATCACTACCCAACCGAGGCGCACATTAAGCTATCAATAATCGGGCGGAACTTGACAAATACCTTCTTGTGACGATAGAAAGCAATCAAAATTAAAAAACTACACAATCCTTTATTTATAGATGTATTGGCTTATTTTTTCTTTTTTCGATAGGTATTTCAAGTCGTAACTTTTAGAGTATAAAATACTTCGAATCTCTTTAAACCCTTTAATCCGTCGTCTATAATGTATATAAAAAGCGTATTTACCAGAAGTATGAAAAATTAATTATCTTTGTTTTGAAGGCAGGGTTTGTCGTCCAAAACACGAATAATCATATAACTGATATGACAGAGAATGACTCAAAATTTTATGTAATTTTAACATGGAAGAAGTTATCACTTATACTCTCCTACTTAACTTTCAGTTTACAATTAAATAAGTGATAAATATATCTGAAATTAGTAAAACAGTATCGGTTAAGATCGGTTAAATCGTTTTGATTATCCTTTGGATTATGCTTTCTTGAGGAATAAAAAAATTATTTATCAACCTTTTCAATGAAATCCTTTTTTATCGACTGTCGCTAAGAGATATTGAGACGAATATTGATAATATCTCGTAGCTGTCTAAAGATATATCACAGTTTTGGGAATATTTTTTCCTCCTCAGAATAACTTGAAAAAGGCAAGTCAAGCTCTTTTAAATCCAAAATTTTTGGAAAAATACTATGTTGTTGTGTATAGCCGACCCGACCCTTCTTCCCGGGTTTGCCCTACGACATGAATTCTGGTCGAGTGGTTTCCATGATGTGGCAGAATTTGAATGTTGTCAAAACCGGCCGTCATATGTTGGGCGCTACCAGGCACTACTCTTTGCGGTTTCTGCCTTCAGCTTGGCTTTTATATTATTCATGGTTCTGATGCTGTCTGCCAACAAAGAGATTGTACTCTGGTTTGAAGAGAAGCAACTTGTTAGCTGGACTACGGCTGCCAGCAACTGGATCTACGAGTAGAAACTTGCATTTTAGTGCGTTATTGCCGCAATTCATTTAGAGTTTAAAACCAAGATTCTTTTAAATAAATAAAAAGTCCACATTATCTTCTTAAAATTTCTAAAACACTTGACGTAATCTAATTACACCTTTTTTACAAAACCGCTTCAGTTATCCATAACGTTTCTCTGCAGCACCCCTAACAATTTTGTGAAAATATTTCTATTTCATTTCAGTTATCGATAGAAGCATTTTGGCATTTCACCCCTACCAATATCTATCGAAATATTCCAACTTAAATAGCGCTATTTAAGCTGAGTATTTTGTATATTGCTGCAAAATGAAGTGCGCGGAATGTTGTTTGTGCTGCGAGAAATATTCGTAAATAAAAATGAAGCGAGAAAGTGGAAAATAAAATTTAATGGAATACGACAAAATGATAATGTATCAACAGTTGACTGGACAGCAGTCCGAAGCAGTCACTGCGCCTGATGAAGCCAATGTCAGTGACAACAACAACCACGACGAGGCTACAGTAGAGACGACATCAACAACAACGAGGACTAATATTACGTGGAAATCGAACGGCGACAGCAACGCAAGAGACGCTTATCGAATGCGAAATTGATGAGCTATGCCAAGGGGCAGTGCTATGCCCCCTCCACAACTCCCCCAGTCGCACAGCTGCAAGACGCAGCGGCAACCCCAAGCCTAACCAAGCACCGCTCTGCGTCTTCATGCCCTCTCCTTCATCTCACTAGCATTCTCTAAAAGCGATACCCAGCAACGTGAGCCTCATCATCTTTTCGTAATTAACGCGGGACGCGCTCCATTCGCTTCGTTCGATAAATTTTCGAAATTCGTTTTGGACTAAAAGTCAATAAAAGTCCACTTAAGGCTTCATTGTTGCTCTTGCTTTATCGGTTGCGCGGTGGCAGGGGCAGGTGTTGAAGTTGCCACCAATGTTGTTGTTGCTGTTGCTTCTTTTTGTTGTCGTTGTTGTTGTTGCGGCATTTGTTGTTGTGCATAAAAATTGTTTTTTAATGCGCGCACATCAATAGTCAAGCCAAATAGTCCGGCGTAAATTTAACTACAAGCATTTTTGACTCCATTTTTGTTGCCAGCCAGCCCACTGCTTGCCGCTTGCCCCATTTGGCCATTTTAAACGCTGCTTGGCTTTCAACACATTCCATTATATTACGAAATAAAAAATTATATAACAGCGAGCATTGTAAATGTTTGTAGAGTAAAGCAAACTTTTGGTATATATAATGGCCAGCGAGATATGGCAAACTTTTCAGTTCTACAAATGCAAAAAAATTTGAAGATGTAACGATTTTAAAGTGTTTGAACTGCTTCAAGCAGTGTATCTCAGGATTTGAATGGAGAATTAAAGTGTTTGTCGCACATTTTCTTAGGCATATATTTTAAAGAGTGCTTTCAAAAACATTTTTGTAGTTATACTATATTTTTTTTTTTTACAAATATTTGGTCTCTAAGTGTTCTTCAAATTATGAAACTCGCTTGAATAGTAACATTTTTAATAATCTCTCATTTAACAAAAAATGTTTTGCGGCATATTTCTTTTACCAACTGAAGATGTAGCTGCGAGGGCGAGGTTAGCCCTAGGATTTTATAAAAAAAGTATGTTTGCTTTTGCTTTATTCGTCTTTAATATACCAAAAACATTTTTAATGTCATTTTTAAGATTGATAATTCAGTTCCACAATATTCAGATTAAAATAAGAAATAGGCGTAGGATGCAAGTTTTTCGTCTATTAGGATAGAAAATGTGGATTTTCCTACCTATTTTTTAATGATTTGTGTATTTCGTACTATGCTTACATGTAAAAACCACTTCAAGTATTTTCGTTTTTAAAACAACAACTCAGCGAAGCTAGTATGTAGCTCCACAATGTTGACTTTGGATATCCAACAATTAAGCCATGTTTATCTGTGTAATATAAACTCATATTCAAGATTTTTTTTATTTTATAAGCAATTTGTAGTATAGTATCGTTAATTTTTAACATTCCAAAATATTCCCAATGACAAACCTATACCTGCTAGAGTTCTGAGATTGACACATAAATTCTTCTCATTCGAAGTTATGTCAGATAGAAAGTAATAGCTTTTTAGAAAACAAAAAAATCAACGGATTGTTTCAGAATGTTTTCTTAAGATCGATAAAGAAATTTGTTTCATCAGAAGCGTTGGATCCATATTAGCGAATATTGACTCTCAAATTAGAATTTATATTATTTTTCGAACTGCTAAACTCGACACGTTTGTTCAGCAGAATCCAATTACTACCAGAAGTCTGTATCTGACTAAATGATTTTTCAAATCAACCCTGCCTATTATTGTTAGAATTCTGAGACTATCTCCTAAACTCTAAAAATCTTATTAAGACAGGTTTCTATGTAAGCTTTAAATATGTCTTTTGATATCTGAAGTTTTATTAAAAGTATTGAAAGCTAGAATTTGAATCTCAAATTGGGATTAAAATCATTTTACGAACTGCATACTTGTCACGGTTGTTCAGTAGAAACCAATTACTACAACAAATCTGTATCTTGTATATGTTTGACTTATTAATTTTTCCAATTCTACCCTAGCTATTTCTCGAGTTCTGCGACTATCTCTTAAATTCTTCGCAGAAAGTTTCAACTCATAAAAAAAACTGAGGATTATCTGAGAATGTTTTCTGTATCATAAATATGACAGGTTTCTATATTAACTGCAAAAAAAAAATTTAAAAACCATCATATGAGGTTTTATCAGCAATTTTGGAAGTTGAAATTTGGCTCTCGAATTGAGACTTAAATCAATTTTCGAACTACTAATCTCGGCACGTTTGCTCAGTGGAAAAGTTCAGAAGCAATAATTGTCTTGTATATATATGAGACTAATGAACTTTTTCAATCTTTCAACCTATTTATAGAGTTCTCAGACTATCTCTTAAACTCTTCTGATTCGAGGTTATGTTATAAGTATCAACTTTCTGCGAAAAAAAATATAACGACGCGCTTGTTAAAAAGAAACTCACTTTTATTTGACTTTTTCAAATTAGAGATATTTATTTCTCCGAAATATTCGCTCTGTATTATAAACTTGTTTAAAATTTCTTCTACACTCTGAAACCTAAAAGTTTCACACTATCAATTGGTTATCTTTCTCAAGGATACCAAAAATATATATAATAACGAGTATTTTAAATTAAACAGAACTATCAACTGAAATTTCTTAAAAAACCAATTTTAGTAGTTCGTTTAAAAAACATTTTTAAATTTGTCATTCCTTGCTTGCCGTAATCGTTTTATTTACTCTTCATTTTTAATTTAAAAGTTAAAATAAAAAAATTTGGCTTTGATTTATAACGCAGTCGAAATTCTTACTTTTATCATTAAAAATTATTGTAATTATTGTAACATTAGAAGAGGCATAGCCATGGCTGCGTGGGGTTGCAACCTATTTATAAAATTTATTTTACAATTCAAAAATAGGCACAACAAGACATTTATTTCTATAGCTTTGAGCGCTTACCCCCGACTTAGCAGCGAGTTGCCACAACAAACCTCTCCAACAATATAAGCTTCATGCAAACTTATTTTTAAATCTCTTGAAAAATCAAGTATATTGTTATTAAACTAACCGAAATGCCAAACACGTAGCACTCACCCAACAAGTGGTCCAAAAGTAGCAACTTCTTCGGCTTTCATCATATTGTGACCTTTTTTTAGACCAACTCGCTGACAGATGTTAAAAATAGCCGCAATTTTCAAAGCATCTACCAGACGCCCCTTCCCCACATTCGCTGCTCATTTAAATTTATGCCGCAAAACTGTTTAAAGCAATCATCCCCCGTCAGAATTTTTTTCGGAGGTTGGAGCGAGAAATTGTGAGGAAACCTTTTCTGGTTTATTTTCGTCATGCTAACAATAAATTTAACTTGGTTTGGCTTTTAAGCGCTTTTGGCGTAGAACACATACAGCCATTAGCCGTGCCTTAAACGGGCTAATGCGACTTTAACAAGAACTTTTGGCCAAAAACAAAGAAGCTTTAGTTGGTGTGTGTGTGTGTGTGTGTGTCGGGGAGGTGGATGTCGGAAGGGGCGGGCACTAAATGCTAAAAGCAGAGACAAGCGCGTGTGTGGCTAATTAGAACACATTTCTTCAATTTAACCTCGGCAAGGGCAACGCTAAAAGCGTGCACACTCACAGATACTCACGCATACACATAAAGCACGATTGAATCAATGTATGTGAAGCCAGGGGGAAGCTGCGGGAAGCTATCGATATTATGTTGGTATAGGGGAAGCGGTGCTCTGCCATTGATACCTGCTAGTATTAAGCAGCCTAATGCCTATTTTAGAAATGTTATAGGATGCAGTATCGAAGGGTTTTGATATGGAGTAATTTGTTGACAATGAATTGAAGTAAATCAGCTGAAAATGTGTGTCAGCGAAAATGCACAAAAGGGGCGATTTTACCCGGAAAAGTAGCAGGGGTACTAGATATGATAGTCATAGTTGCATGAAAAAGCTTTCTTAAGATTAAGATACTCATTTAAAGTTTTGTGTTTAATATTTTGCGATTTCGAGAAGTAGTGCCTATAGAACGAACCTATGATGGCACCTAAGAAGTCATTGATGTGCCCAATTTTAAGAGTTCCACACTTTTAGCAGACTTTAAAAACATTTTCAAAGTGAAAAAAATTTTACTTTTAAAATATGTAAATTACAATTTGAAGTATTTAAGAGTTAATAAAAAATTGTATGACTTTTTAAGATATGACTCAAGAAAAATCTATTAATGGAAAATGAAATAGTCAGTCATCGATAGCTCCATAAACAAACAAAATGTTGCACTCAAAAGCATTATTCGATAGTAGCTTTAATCTCGAAATCGAAAAATCTAATAAAACCGGCACACTCCTCATGAAATTTCCTACATAGCATTTAAAAATTTTTTCAATTTTCATCAATGAGGGTTGTATATCTGTTCAAAAACAATGTTTAATTTTAACTTTTAATGGCTTAGATTTTGATACTAACAATCGATTGACGTCATATTCTTGTTGATGTCACCGAACAATTACCTTAAATAATAGTAGAACATGCCATGTCGATTATTTCTTGCATATGTTCTTACACAAGTTAATTTAACCTTACTTCCTTCCTAAATATTCTTTTGTCATTTCATACAGAGTAACTCGATTTTCGACTTCTAGTACTACTATTTTGAAGATCCAACTAAGCATTGCACAATCCGTTTCTCTTCTTATGCGCTGACTACAACAATATATACGATTTCTTATCTTATTTCATCTCTTTCTCTATCAAAACTCATCTTAATTGCCAAATCGTGCATCTGTGATCAATCACAAACTATAAAACCCCAACATGATCAACGTTGATTTTTTGGAGTAGAGAATTAGTCATATGAACCTTTTTATCATATTAAGCCAGAGCCTTTGAAAGACCACAGAATAAGATTACCGAATCAAAAGACCAATGCTGGTGTCAAAAAAAATGCATAAGGAAACATATCCAAAGGTAAAAATAACGTTGTAATTTCTCATTTATTTGGGACTCGCTAGCGTAGTGATAGTGTGCTAGCCTTGCTGGTTTGGTTCCACGCTTCAGCACTGGTGCATTTGTCAAGCACTGCTATAGCTAGCAAAAAAGCAGGCACTTTGTACCTACGGAAATCTCTATTAATTAAAGACAACGCTGTTCAGATGCGACTTAATTGTTAAGGGTTATTTTAGATACTTTGTGTCAGTTTTACATAACATTTCAGAGTAGTTTTAAGGCAGTGCTCTTAATTGCATAAATTACCAGTCTAGTCTTGCAATGAAATATTTTTTCATCGAAGTACTTCAAAAATAATTGTATAGTTTGAGGCAAAAAATGTTTATAGTTTTTTTCTTTCAACATTTTACAGAGCATTTACTGGGACGGTAAAGTTCATTTCGAGACAATTGGCGCGTCCTATAATCTGGGAATTTTTTTATTTCAAAATCAATTCTTAAATATTCTTTATAACATTCTTCAAAAAAAACTTAAGATAAAATAAAATAGTTGTCATTTTTCGCAAATTCAGCTTCAAACTGTAGTTCCTGTTATCCTCGAAGGAAAATATATGGTGTGTATTTCGTCAGGTCTGTTTGGGCGCGATGATCATAGTCAAATGAACCAAATTTATTTTTACTTTAATTTCTTATATAAAAAACTGCATCCTTGCAGATAATGAAAATCATTTACTTCATTTTTCATACAAAATTGTGGTTTTTGAAAATTTGCACTCTGTAGACACCTGGGTCATGTTTGTTTCAAAAAATTTCAATCAAAATGCGAACCTGAAATCAGGCAGCCTTTGTAAGGAAATCGTTACTTCTTATCAAAAAGATAATCAACTTTCAGAAAGATAATCATCAATCATGTTTTCTGTCTAGTTTACACAGTTTGCCAATCTTTCAAAATGCCTTTGACCTACAATAAATTCTTACATAAATTAACATGCAAAGCGCTGTACTCGCAGTGGGTACTGCAGTGGCATTCAATAGCAATTGCCTACTTTGCCTCCTAATATGCTGGTTATATTTATATTGGAAACCCATGACTTTTGTTGCTGCTTAAGTCATTTCCAATGGCAACGCTTAAAACTTTTCACATGAATGTTTTCATCTATTTTTGTTGTTATTGTGGCAGAGGCGCCCGTTTTGTATTTGACAAATATTTATGCTAATAAAACGAGCCACAAAATATCGCATAAGTTGTTTGGATTTTCCGGTTATTGTTGCCAGTTTCTGGTTGTTTGCTGTTATTGTTGTGGTACATGGCGTGTGGCAATGAAAACTTTCCTTATGCCACTTAAGCTTGCGGCTTAAGCTGCTCACACACCTATGAGCTTAGTTTGTTGCACGAGTTCCAAAATGTGGCATACTTTGTGGCGCAGACAGAAGTCTAATGAACCTACAGCAAAACTTGGCAGAACCCCGAAGAACACTTTAAGCATCACGTATCAAAGATTTTTATTAAAATTGCTATAGTTGGAGCAGCTTTAAAAGATTGAAGGTTAAAGTGTGCTTGCGTGTTGACGTGACAGTCTACTTTGGGAAGCTGGTCTTCAGCTTGCAGATACTATAATCAAAGCAAAACTTTCATACAAACTAACCGCTTTTGCCGACCAAACCAAAATAAGCCACTAATAAAGCTCATTCCACTCTATAACTCGGTCAAATAAGCCAAGTCTCATTCGGTCATTGCTCTTTGAACGTTACCCGCTGCTCTATATTACATAGTCCAATCCCTATTTGAAGTGTCAAACGACATTTGCTCAATTACAAAACAACCGCAATTTGAAGAGCCCACTCATAGACAATGCCGGCGGGGCCTTGAGTTCGACTTTCGACTTTATTAAATTAACGTCTCATGTTCGTTTAATGAACAAAGAAAAGACGAAAATAATGATGCAGTTAAACCGCAAGCGTGTCTGGGTGGTTTATGTCAGTCCGCGGGGCGGGTCGGTTCTTAGGCGTTGTATGACTGGGTGAGCATGTGGCAACGTGTCGCCGCCAAAGCCAAAGTAAAGTCACCTCATACGCATTTACCAAAAAACCGCCGCCAGATGTCGCCATTACATTTGTTTTTGTTGCTGCTTTTTGCGTAAAACAAGTACAAGCACAAACCACTCTAATGACAATATTGGCACTTACAACAACGAAAATGACAACAAAACAAGGGGAGCAGGGCAGGCAGAGTGGTAACAACCTGCACAGGGAGCCCTCGTAATGCTGGAATACGTTGAGAACCAACAACAACAACAACAATAATTTTTGTGGTTATTACCAAGATTACAACGGCAGCGACAACTTTGGTCACACAGCAGCCACAACAGAGCTCTGGCTTGCATGTACGGTAATAGTGGGTTATAGAGGGGCAACAAACGGTAGGGGGAAGGAACACGTACACACACACACACTCACATGCGCGCAATTACGTAGAGGAAAATATGTCACGAGCAAGGAAGTTGACTTTCAAAAGCATACACCCTGACACACATACCAACGAATCTAGAGACATCTTAAGTTTATGCGCGATATGAACAAATTGGGATTAGAAAAGAGTAAATCCAATCGGAATCTGACAAAGAGCGATAAATTCTAACTTTTTGTTTGTCATAATCGATTAAGTATAAAAAAGCTAAAAATTTAGAAAATATTATTGCATTAAACGAAACCAACATTTGCATTTTCTAAATGTAAGATATGCTAGTTGAAGAAAAAAAAAATATTAAGTAAAAGTTCTTTTTCTCGAAGGCAAAGAAGAACTAAACTCATGAGGGAGCTCAATGAGATTTTAACTTATGGTGTCACATGCCCCAAAGCATGGGAAACAATAACCTCATTAAGAGGTGAGTTTCGATGTTTGGGGACGATCATAGAATTTAACGTCGTAAAACTAAGCGGCCATATTTGGTTTTATTTGAAGCCCGTAACGATTGATGCCCAGAAAGTCCGAATTGATGAATTTACTCGTTGACGAATTTACGAACTCTTTGCAGCGCAGGCGTGGCCAGCATTTGGTTAAAATTAAAGATTAGTATTTAAAGATAAAAGGTTCATTATCTAATGATTATGATATCTTTGGTCCTAAAATGCTAAAAATTTCGATACAGAAACTCAAATTTAGATTTAGAATCTAATGGTTCCAAACAGCAAGTACGATCCAGAAACCCAATGCCTAATCTAATGATTGGGACCAAGGACAACAACTTCAACCAGAAATTCAAATTTAGTTCTATTTGAATTGAAATTTTGACACAAAATCTAATTATTAATCTCATGATTGGGAGTAAGATCAACAACAAGTCAGCAATTTAGAACTAGAAATTCAAATTTAGATCTAAAACCCAATGATTTTATTCGGCAATTTCGAAGCAATAATTCAAATATATGTCCATAATCTTATGATTGGAATGAAGGACAATAACAATGCAGCAATATCGTTGCAGAAATTCAAATTTTGAACTAGAATATAATGGTTATGATATCTTGATAAAAACTACAATAAAAAGTCAGCCATATTTATTTAGAAATCAAACTTGATTCACAATTTGAATGTTGCAAGAGATAGAAAGCAAACTTTGATCAGGCTTTCTTGTTATATATTGCAAAAGATATGCCAAAATTGTATCCAGTGTGTGTAACATTTGTAGCGCAGTCACAGCTGGCATTTCCATAAAACTATCGTTTCACTTTAAACTATATCGATTATTCTATTGATCCAAACAAAGATTTCAAACATATTTGTAAATATCTCAACGTGCAGGGGAAAAATACGAATGTTAAAGTCTAAATGGATTATAATTTTAATTGGTATTACTAAATAAAATTAAAGACATCTTCAAGTCTAGCAATAAAAATTCATGTACCCTGATTTTAGTTTTTCTAAATGCATTTTCGATAACATATAGTTTTAAAAAGATTTATAATGGGAATCGGTAGTGTTATTGCAGCGGAATTACGTCTAAACCCGATAGTTGGTGGTTGAATTCTATGGAAAGCTAGCAAATAAAAATACGCTGTTTGTCTAGGGAAATCTTTATTGATTAAAGCTACCACCGGGCGGATTCAGCTATAAACTGTAGGTGCTTGTACTCTTGGAAGAGCTACTATTAGGCATATTTCCATGCTCCGTCTTTGGAGTGTTGGCCATAGTCAAGGGGAATAGATTTATTTATTTTAATTTAAGATCAAGCGTTCATGCTTATCAAACGTGACAGAACTCTTACAGAGTCCCCAACAACCAGAGTTGATTTAATATTAATATCTTCCATCCAAAACTTGTCATTTAAGAGTTTTCCTGCATACATAAACGAACTGCATACTTAAAATAATGAAAACTTGGTGATGAATGCAAAGTTTTTAAAAAAAAAAAAATATCTCTGCCAATATTCACGAAATGTGAGGCACATAAACTATGTGAACGTCCCACACACACACACATCCAGAAAGGCAAAAGCTACGGGTATATTTATAGTCTACTTTGAATTGTCGGCGCTTGGCGAAAAGTCAAGACGACGACGACGACGCGTCATATGCCGGCGTCTACGATGTCTACTACTTTCCCGGGAAAGACGACAACGCTGAGCTTTACGCTTTTCCTTAGCCGGCGGCGCAATGTTTTCATTTTTAATGAAAGCACGTAAAATGCGAAAAACTCGGGGAACAACACACGCACACAGACTCACACACACTCACACATATGAATATGCTTATATGAATGCGACACACACACGTACACATAAATTGAGAAAGTGTGCGTGTGTGTGCCGGCACGCATTCATAGATTTGCTTTAATTATAATTCTAGACTCGTTTATCACATCAACAACAATACAAATGTATTCACACACACACAGTCCTACACAGACAGACGCAGGCAGCAATTGTACTTGAAATTTTCAGGGATGGCAAAACATAGAATTTTTCATTAAAACATCAAAATTGAAATGAAAATACTTTATATCTGATTGCATTTATTTAATATTGTGTACATAGGAACTAGCTGTTTTAGCGAAATGGAAATTTAAAAATCTTTTTTTTTTTAATAATAATGAGATTTCAGATTTAAGTTAAAAAAAAAAAAAAATGAAAATTGCTTAGAAGTAAATTTTTTACAGAATGGTGCGCAATATTTTTAGCAAAACTTAAAATATTAATAAATAAAAAGTTTCAATTTTGTACAAATATATATGTTACATATATATATATATATTTTTTTTTAAATATTTTATACAGTTGCTTATATGCTATAATATAAAAGAATAAACAAAAGGTGATTACAATATTATTTTAGTACTTAACAAAACAGATTTAATTAATAATTTGATGAAAACTGTTTAGAATAAAAAAAAAACAATTGATTTTGAACACATTTTAATTCAAAATTTAAATATTTTTTTTAATTACTAAATCAAACTAGTTAATTTTTCCCTGTAGTGTATAAATGTTAGTCAACATTTTTTTTATTCACATAGTATAAAATAAAAAATAAAGTATAAAAACGAAATACAATTTCTTTTAAACAAATTTTGTTTAATTTTTTTAACGCTTAATTAAAATTATAATAATTTTTACATATATAAAGAGTGTTTTTTTTTTAAGTTTTGAACTTTAAGTTGCAATAAAACAACGATAAATTATTCGAATAATATGAACTATATTTTTCCGAAAGATAAACTTGTGGCATTATATTTTAAATATGATTTTTGGCATATGACTGCCACGGCTGGCTCGAATGTAGTCCAATCTGGACTATCTACTTTTTCCAAAATTTGTGGCCGTATATCGGCAATAACAGTGCGAAAGTTGTCTTCCAAATAGTTAAGCATTTTTGGCTTATCCGCATAGACCAATGACTTTACATATCCTTACAGAAAGTAGTCAAATCACAAGATCTTAAAGGCCAATTCACAGGTCCAAAACGTGAAACTAGGTGGTCATCCGACGTGTCTTTCAATAAAGCGATTGTGACACGAGCTGTGTGACATGTTGCGCCGTCTTGTTGGAACCACAGTTACTGGACATCATGGTTGTTCAATTCAAGAATGCAAAAGTTGGTATGCATGGCTCTATACCTATCACCATTGACTGTAACGTTCTGGTCATCATCGTTTTTGAAGAAGTGCGGACCAATGATTCCACCAGCCCAGTGATTCAACATACACTTAAGGATTAACTTTACTCCAAATGCGGCAGTTTTGTTTGTTGACGTAGCCTTTCAACCAGAAGTGCGCTTCATCGTTAAACAAAATTCGCCTATGAAAATCAGGAACAATGGCAATCTAGATTTGGGCCCATTAGAAGAATCTACGCCTTTCTTGATGCTCGTTTGGCTTCAATTCTTGTTAAATCGGTCGCCATCTTGAACAGTAATGCCAACTTAAAGTTCTATACTTAAAAAAAAAACACCCTTTATATATATGTTTTCCGAAATATAATGAGCAATATGAGATTCTTGAGGTTACATTTTTTAAGAAACTCTTGGCCGCAACCCAAATCTTAGCATTTTTTTTTATAATTTTGCAGCCCTGGAAACATTATATGGCCAACAACTCTCACACACACATACAAACAATGGCAATACATTTATGTGCCCACAAACTGTTTTTTTTCATAAACTAAGCACATAAACTAACACACTCACACACACACACACTCTCTCTCTCTCTCTGATTTTACTTACAAAAAGTTGTTGAAATTTTTGAATGTCCTTTAGGTGCGTCTCCAAGTGCCCTCCCTTCCTGTCGGCTTCCTCTGCTCCAACTTCATTTTGTATTTCTTCCTCTTGCTGTTGTTTACTGCAAATGTCGACTGTCAGCCATCTTGCAAGTTTTTCATGCCATTGTTTTTGTTATTCTCTACCGCAGCACCTCTCCCGTGCTTCTACTCTTCATATTATTGTTGTTTTTCTCGAGTCCTTTTGTTCAACTGAAATATTTATGCATTTTGTATGACAAACGGAAAAAATTTTTACTACATTTTGTGTCGTTATATTGTTCGTATATGCGTATTTATCTTGTGCCACCTCAGGAACTCCAACCCGTATACGTGTAACCATCAAGTACACCAACTCCTCCAACATTCTGTCCAAACAATCTGCAAATTCTTTTTACACACATTTTGCAAAACAACAAGAGAAATTATCTTTACTCATTTGAAGTTGTTGCATAAAAGTAAAAAGTTCAAGTCGTCTGCATACCATCAACTCGTATAAAAGATATTATTTATTATATGGCTATGAATAATGGAAAATGCCAACTGGAATATTCGTACATTCATTTACAACAGGTTATGTCTATAGCATTCTGTCAAAAAAAAATAAAATATTAAAACAAAAAAAATTTTTGTTAAAAACAACAAACGTTTTTTTGTGCTTTAGGATTTATATTGTTTGTAGTCCGCTTAAAAAGCTTTTCAGAGCTTTAATGCAATTGTTCATACATTTATTTTTTTGTCAGAATAACGCAATATTCATAAAAAATTGTTTATAAAAATTTATTGACAAAATAGATTTATTGAACAAAAGCTTGAAAATTTGCATTATTGCAATTGATTGAAGGATTATTGGAACTTGAACGGAAAAAAGGATATAAAAAATGAAGTTTGCTTTTCAAATAAATAAAATTTAAGTTTTTAAGATAGTCAAAGCAGAAGATATATCGACTTGGTAGCTAAGGCGACTTAGGTAATTCTAACGTTAATTCTAAACTTCGGATAAAAGCTTTTATTAATTTTTTGGAGTAATCGAAAGCCATACTTAGCAACATAGATGTTTCAGCGAAACTTAAACCAAAGAGCTAAATTAAGTTGAAGTGAGGGGTAATGAATAGTCAAGTCAAATACAAGGTGTGCCATCTGAATTGGGTCAATAGAAAAGTCGAATTTTGACAATTTTCAACCCTTTGGCTTCACCATTACGAATTCTTCGACGGATTAGTAAAGATTAATTCAGTATAATTTTATCCATGTATCGCTATACATCTAAAATGCGCCGAATTAGTATCAGCGTAAAAATATCGAAGCTGTCCAGGAGTGCTGCTGCTGAAAATACTAATGATGTCAGCAGTTAAATAATTAGTGGAACTACTCCAAATAATTTAAAACGCCTAGAAAATTTTTGGTTCCAACTGAATACCTCTACATGCCACAGACACTGCAACAATTGATTATTTGCGTTGGAAATTGCCGGGACGTGTTGTGTGCAAAAACGGTGATATTGAATAGCCGTCAAGAATCCCAGATTTAACACCACTAGATTTCTTTTTATGCAGATTTTAGAAGTACAAAGTTTTTGCCTACAAGACGAAGGCCATAGAAGTACTCAAAACCAACATTTGAGCTAAAATAGCAGCTATATTATCGCCAAAGATGCTTGTGATGTGATGGGCAACGCCAAAAAAAAAACAATTTTAAATTCGTAATAAAGGGAGTCATTTGGTCCATATTGACCCGATTCAGATGACGCATCCGTGACAAATATGTAGTAAGATACATTGATAATTTATTTTAATTGCAATTTTGAACACTTTAAAATTATGAAGTAAAATATAGTAATATATAAAACATTCCTAATTCTGTGGCTTAGCAACCAAATCTCTGTGCAGCAACAAGCTCTTGAAGCCTATGTACAGTGGCACTCTACGAAAGGGGTCAGGCTAAAAGCTCTTCGTAATACCATAGTCACAAGCATCTCGAAGTGTTAAGGCATAAAGTTGTACAATCCAATTATTGTTGCTTTGCTATGAGGTCCAGTACAGCACATAAAGGGTCCAGAAGCACATATCTGCTAGCTGTTCCTATATTCACGCCGTTGATAATGCAGCGTACTTCAGCCTCAGTGGAATCAATCCAAGTGGTTGCAAGAAGCGGGCCTACTTGTGAATCCTGTTCGATTACTGGTATATATTCAAAAACAAGACTTCTCAATCTGGGTACCGTACGATGCGCGCTTGTAGATGGAATTTTCGAAAATGTTGCGATTTTTTGTTGGATCATTGCTATTGTAGTTGATTCGCGCCAATGTGCACATCTTATAGTTGGAACTCTTTCCCCAAGTTATTTTAGTCGGTTTTAGAAAAGTGTGGAATACCATTGTTTTTTGCAGCTATCTGGTCAGGTGGACTCAGTTGTACTACACGCATACGCATATCCTCATTGCAAGATATTTGCTCTATTTTCAGTGATAAAATATTTGCCACTTAGCCAATGGACGCCTTGAAAATGATGCACCAATCGCGAAACTACGTAATGAAATAGTCACAGTTGAGTCACTTTTAGGTCCTTTATTAGAGCTATGGCTGAGCTATATCACCTTTTGACTTACTTGCTGCATTGGTCACCAAATCAACTGCATTTTTGTTTGTAAAAATTTCGTCAATTTTGAAAGTTTTTGTAATTTTTAAAATAATTATTTTTCCGACTTATTTGCAGCTAGACTAAAATTGATACTGACATAAAACACAAAGTGAACTAGGTTCGACATAAAATTGAGCAACATGCAGTTTGACAACTTTTTCATGTTGTCTTTGAATAAATTTTAATTATTAAATAATTTGATTACGATTTCAATTGATTTTAACTTTATTGTCAGTAATCTGACTGAAGCCTGCTTGTCACAAGCATTTTTTACCATTTTCGGATTTCACTTGGCTCCATTTATAACAGACCTGGGAACCAATCGCATTCATTTAGAAGATTTGAAGGATATTGTATCACATATCATATATTAAATTTACGTTCTTCAGATGCTTAACTATAAATTAAATATTATTCAAGAAACTTTAAATGCTTTGTGTCCTTTTAAAAAGTTATAGAAAAGCAATACGGCAAGCAACTTATGTTATGCTTCTTTATATAATATTAATGCTTATAATTCACAACTTTTGCATTAGTGTAAAGCTATTATTTCGCTCATGTGCGCGTATAATTCAGAGACAATTTAAGCAGTCTGCGCCTTAAGATACAAGTGAATTTCGCAATATATTAGTTCGGAAGTTTTTAATTTATTTTTACTTGATAAAAATTTTGTTTTTGGGTTGGTGCGAAAACGATCAATTGTTTGCTGGGTTAATCTCCCACAAATGTCTCTTATTTACGAGTCGTACCGTGTTCTAAGTTTTGTCTCTAATGGTGACATAAAAAGTAATTACATTTTTTGACTGTGAAGTTTTTACATACGTTGTCAATAAGCAATATAAAGCAAACTACGGATTTTCAAGAAGTAAATGTTTAAATGCGATAAAAAGTGCAGCTAAATGCTTGTATTAGTTTTTGAGCAATTTGCTCTGGCCAATCAGTCATGTAGATTATGGTTTCAATGCTAATGCCGGTATAAAAAAACTCGATGGCCAGTTATAATATGAAGTAAGGATATATTCAATTTTTGTATAACTATAATTTTGAACAAACTAAATTAACAGAGCGATATATTACGATACAAATAAATATTTCATAATCTTTGGCTTAGCAGCTTAGTCTCTGTGCAGCAACAAGCTCTTGGTGACTATAGACAGTGGTGTCCTTCGAATGGAATCAGGCTAAAAGTTCTCCGTAAAACCATAGTCACAGGCATCTCGAAGTGTTAGGGCATAAAGTTGTACAATACAATTATTGTTGCTTTGCTATGAGGTCCAGTACAGCACATAAAGGGTCCAGAAGCACATTTCTGCTAGCTGTTCCTATATTCACGCCGTTGATAATGAAGCGTACTTCAGCCTCAGTGGAAGCACTCCAAGTGGTTGCAAGAAGCGGACCTACTCGTGATTCCTGTTCCATTACTGGTATATATCCGAATTCAACTTCTCAATCTGGGTACCGTACGATGCGCGCTTGTAGATGGAATTTTCGAAAATGTTGCGATTTTTTGTTGGATCATTGCTATTGTAGTTCATTCGCGCCAATGTGCACATCGTATAGCTGGAATTCTTTCCCAAGTTATTTTAGTCGGTTACAGAAAAGTGTGGAATACCATTGTTTTTTGCAGCAATCTGGTCAGGTGGACTCAGTTGTACTACGCCCTTACGCATATCCTCATTGCAAGTTAGTTGCTTTATTTGCAGTGGCAAAATATTTGTCTTTTAACCAATGGACGCTTTGAAAATGTTGCACCAACAGCGAAACTACGGAATCAAATAATCACAGTTGAGGCACTTTTCAATCCTTTGTTAGAGCCATGGCTGGCCTGTATCACGTTTTGACTTACTTGCTGCATTGGTCACCAAATCAACTGCATTATTGTTTATAGAAATTTCGTCAATTTTGAAACATTTTTTAATTTTTACAATAATTATTTTTTCGACTTATTTGCAGCTAGACTAAAATTGATACTGACATAAAAAACAAAGTGAACTAGATCCGAAATAAAATTTAACAAACGTTTGTGTTAAAAATTTGAAGCTTGACATATTTTTCAAGTTGTCTTTAAAAAAATTGTTTGTAATTATTTTTTCCTCAAAAAGTGTACCATATTATTTTTATGAAATAATTTAGTTATGTTTTCAATTGACTTTAGCTTATTCAATTAGAAGAATATTTCAATTAGCTGACTTAAACATTAGATGCTTCCCGCAATATTCTCTCTTAATATTTTCGTATTGCGCATGTTTAGCGGTAAAATCCATTTGTAACACATCAGATGTTAGGCGATTGTGTATGGGACTTCATGTATTATCGATCTTACTCATCAGCAGTGATGTTTTGGCCTGGGAAGTAATCACATTTACTGATCTTTGGAACATTTGAAGGGTCTTAAGGTTGTTCCCTAAGCACCATGAAATGAAGATTACCTAAATATCGTATCATTGGCTCAATTATTGGCTGTTTATCAAGCACAGGGCATCTAAGCGTATTTTTTTTAGCTCTGTCAATATTAGATAAATGCATCAGTGCTGCTGCGGGGAATGGAACCTTCGACCTCCCGCTACGCTACTGAGGCCCACTACTATAGCATATTGCTTCCATTGTATTATTTTTAAATATTTTGCCCAATTTTGGCCTCATTAAGCATTTTCAATCCAAACGTTGAATTTTACCAAAAACCGCTTAACATATCACATAACTCTCATAGGCAAAATCGGTTGAATACATTTTTTTACTAAATTCACTGACTTATGATTGATTATTAACTTATTCTAATTGAATTCGTTTTATAAAATCCTTTTTTCCCAACTCGCTTGTCGTATTTTATCAAACTACATCCTTTGTTGTTCCCCCGAACTTATACATTTTGGGTATCATTGGGCCACGCATCCCATAAAATATAAGGTTGTCAAATATCTCCCTTCCGCTTTTTTGCTCTTTATTCAATGCTTTATAAAAAGTGATACAGTGATCGGATTTAGTTCAAATATGCGCCGTTTTGTTCGATAATCTGTTTCCATCTAGACGGCAACTTCATAATACCTCCCTCGTAGAAGCCCCCCTCCTTATTTGCGAAGAACTCGGACAGCCACTTTTCACATGCCTCTTTTGAGTTCAACTTTACACCACCAAGGGCATTCGCCATGGACAGGAACAGGTGGTAATCACTTGGCGCTATGTCCGGGCTATATGGTGGATGCGATAAAACCTCCCATCCGAGCTCCCGTAGCTTCTGACGAGTCATCAACGAAGTGTGTGGTCTGGCGTTGTCCTGGTGGGACACTACACCCTTCCTGTTGGCCAATTCTGGACGCTTCTGGTCGATCGCCTGCTTCAAGCGGTCCAGTTGTTCGCAGTACATGGTAGAATTAAGCGTCTGGCCATATGGGAGCAGCTCATAGTGGATGATTCCCTTCCAATCCCACCAAACACACAGCAAAACCTTCCTGGCGGTCAATCCCGGCTTGGCCACTGTTTGGGACGATTCACCGGCCTTCGACCACGACCGTTTTCGCTTGATATTGTCGTATGTGATCCATTTTTCGTCGCCAGTCACCATCCGCTTCAAGAATGGGTCGAGTTCGTTCCGTTTCAGCAGCATATCGCAGGCGTTGATTCGGTCCAGAAGGTTTTTTTGCGTCAAATCATGCGGCACCCAAACATCAACCTTTTTTTTGTATCCAGCCTTCTGCAGATGGTTTAAAATGGTTTGGTGACTAACTCCCATCTCCTGGGCGATGTCACGAGATGCCACATGCCGGTTTAACTCGATGTATTCCATGATTTGATCGGTATTTGTCGTCACAGGTCTTCCGCCGGCTGGCTTATCCATGGTGTCGTTTTCACCGGCTCTGAATCGTCGAAACCATTCCTCCGCGGTTCGAAGTGATAGAGTACCATCCCCCAAAACACCATTAATCTCACGGAACGTTTCTCTAGCGGATTTGCCTTTAACGCAGGAAAACTTTAAAATAGCGCGAATTTCGGCGTTAGTGAACTCCATGTTTACACGTCTATAACTGTTGAACGAAATATCCAAACTAACCATGCGTAGCGTCGTTTTGTAGGTTATGTCAAGACCTTTCAAATTATGTATAGTGTTGCCAGATACGAGCTCTGTAGCGCTTTGTACATAGCCGCGAAATTCAAAAGACAAAAAGGCAACCTTATATATAAACATTTTTAGCACAAAATGCATTATTAATTTCTTTGTATTTCAAAATATTTGCTCATAAAAAGTCTAACCGTCTTCTTAAAAACTGTGCCAAATTTGATCAATAGTGATTATTATATCATAAAGTTTCCAAAAATAGGCAAAAAAAATATGTTTTCTCTCCAAATTGTTTCAGATAGGGATGAAACGAAGAAGATTTTTCACAAAGCACTAAAAGAAAATCCAAAGAGCTCTTCAGGAGTTTGAATACATATATTTGCTTCATATGCTGTATGTTGCCCGAGCAGGAACGAAAGCGTTATTTTCTTCTTTTCCGAGTTTATAAATGTTATAAAATAGTTCACATATTGGTTTAAAAGCAAACTTTACCAAGCAGAGAGGTTGATAATATTTTCATATTCTTAAAAATACTTCAAAAATTGTATTGTACATCTTAAGGCAAATTTTGAATTCAGCAGTAAAAATCTTGACATCTTCTGCCTACCAAAAATACAATTTTGTTTTAGGAATTTGAATTTGATTACTGAGAATAGAATTTCGTTTTCCAAATTTAGATTTAGAATGAAAAGAGGTATAGTATGATATAATTAGTCAGAGTTTAAAGCAGGTACACTTACAATAATATTTAAAATTTCAAAAATATTACCAAATAGCAAGCAACTCTCTTTGTTGGTACAGAAGTCTAATAAGATAATTAAAGTTTAGTTGCAATATCATTAGATATCAAATATTTGAGACCACATGACTGCTAAGAACATTGTATACAGCTCGACTCACAGTTTAGTTTTCCCACCCAAATTATGCCACAAAAATGAAGTTAATTGAAAAAATCCCTCCCCTTTATCCAGCTTAGGATTAAATGACCCCAAAATAAAACCTTTTAAAAAATCCGGCAGACAACTTTGCTGTCTAGTGTGATATGAACTAAAGCTGTTTTCATATATTCCACAAATTATGTTTTGTAATAATTTTAAATGCGGCATAATAATAATATTCATTGTTATTTGCCGCATATGCAACATGAGGCACTAATCCTAAAATAAGTCCAGGCTTATGCAAAAAACAGCTGTGCTTTATGAGCTCGCTCTACTCTTCCAAAACTACTGGATAGAGTAGACCAATGAATAGATACATATATATGTATATAGACATACATTAGCATAGATTAAACTGACCGCAGTATGCCTTTTATGTTTGTATTTTCCATATAGTATATGTTTTATGTACATATATATTTGGTAATATTTATATTTAATATGTAAAAGGCGCTGCAAGGGCGCTTGAGCTACAAACAAACACTCTGCATTCAATTGGCAATGCCAAATCAAGCACAAGAGTCAACAACTTTAGCTACTTCTAATACTTTGACTAAAGTTACATAGCTGCAGATACAGCTAGAGATACAGATAGAGATACAGATGCAACTACAGTTACTGAAACAGCTACAGATACAACTTCAAATACAACTAGAGCTACAGCTAGAGATACAGATACAACTACAGATAGATATACAGATACAACTAAAGATACAAATGTATCTATAGACTTAAAAGATACACAGCATGACCAACTCAAAAATATTGAGTAAACATTGAGCCAACAGCCAAAAACTATTCACTCGCATTCATACAACAATGCAAACGAATTGAAATGTGAATTGTGGCAAGCTTTTACATACTTTACTCACATAACCAACTTAGCTTGGGGTTGCATGCAACAAAATGGAATAAAGTAGCAAATAAAAAAAAAAAGAGAAACATAATAATATTTATTTGATGTTTCCGTTATTACCAACAACAAATGGCAAACATTGCTGCAACTTTGGAGTGGCAAAACTTAAGCCAAAGTGCAAAGAACTGCACACAAACATAGCTAGAGATTTGAGGCAGCAGAGTTGCTTCTTGCAGCCTCTCTGTCTCGCCCGGATTCGGATATGCTTAGGCGAGCAATAATCTAATGTGCAAATATGAATAGCAAATGGTTGCACAGCGGATGTGGCAAGTGGGCGTGGCACAGTCAGTTATGCCGATGAATACAAGATGTTACATGCCACTAAAAATCTAAATAAACTGTTCATGTGTGTGTATGTGTGTGTGTGAGTGAGTGAGTGTAAAAGTGTGTGTGTAAGTTCCATATAGTTGAAAGTTGAATAGATTTCATACCAAGTGCAAAAGGGCGACATAGAAAATTAAACTACTTTTAGACATTTCTATACACTTTACTCTGGGTGAGAAAGCGTATTTTAAGTGTTTTCGATTTTTTCAACTATTTAGTGTTTATCCTATAATATTTTTTAAAGAATTGCATGAGAAATTTCAAAATATTTGAATATATATTTTAGAACGAAAAGAAAGATACTTTGTTGGATATTATATTGTTATATTGGTAATACAAATTAATACGCTCTGCTTTTGTGTTCCAAAAGAAATTTTAGTAAACAAATGCAAGAAATACTATCTCTATGAAAGCGTTCCCGGAATGATTCGATTTGATTACTCTTTTTTTAGGTTGCCACATTTCTCAGTGACATTGCATGACATTTTCAGATTGACAGCTGGACATTTGTAAAATTGATGCCGTGTCGAATACATTAGCGATGATTACTCAAACCTGACAGCGCCACACGGTGGTGATTCCGGAAACTTTTTGAACAAGATAGTATTATCCTTTGTCACAGAATACCTTTCTCCATCTACATGGTAATTTTAATACCACATGAAAAAAAAAGAGTCCACTCTGGCCACGATTTAATCATAGAACCATATTTTGATATCTTTAAAAGACTCAAGCTAGTGACCATCAAAAATACTTTAGCATTTTTGGAAAATCAGAGCGGGTGCGGTTAACCCTCCTCAGTGCTGGCACATAATTTTTGTACCTTGGCGGCACAAGGGCTCGAGCTTTGTAATCTTGTATATTCTCCTTGTATGAAATTATAAATCAATTTTGTTGAGATACTTTGAAAAAGGAAGAAGCTTTTGACCGAGTTCGAGAGAGTTTGTTGCAAAATAGATTCTAACGAAAATTCGCTCAAAATGATGACAAAAAAAATAGAGCATAGAATATTTTGGCTAGAATTGTCCCAAAACGTTTCGTTTATTGTGATGCAAATAATTATTTACTAGAAGATATGATAAAGATAAAGATAATGATACTGAGACAACTTCCACCTTCTATAGGATACAACGCAGTCGTCGATGCACCACTTTAATGCACTCCATTTCTTTCGTTGTTGCCTGTTGTCGAAGTTGGCTCAATAGCTTCATCATATGGAAATGTTGGCAGACCCGGCACATATTTTCATGTAGAGCTAACGACATGGGCAAATTCTTGGCTATGGCATGCCAACAACATTTACATTTGCCGGCGACAGCGACGTCAACGAGGACGCCAACACACAAGTTCAGGTTCAGGCTAGACACGTCGTGCACTTGAAAACTCGGGGAGAAAAAAATAAATGTCACCAAACTCTTTGGCGACATGTAGTAAGAGACGCCCAAAAGTCAATAATAATAAGAAGTTTAGAGAGTGAGTTACGGGAATTGTGCACAAAATACCCAAGAAAAAAAAAGTAAAGTGGAGAATGGAGAACTGAGAACTGAGAGAAACGCAGACAAATTCGCTTGAAAAGGGTAAAGGAATGTAATAATACTTAAAAAGTTGAAATTCGACTACGCCTTGTAGCAGCAACAATGGCGTATAGGCAGTAGACAGGAGACTACATACACCGACACACAGCGCGTATGAGTTATAAGCCAAGTTTGTTGTAAGCCTTTGAGGCGCTACGCCTACGTGTGTGTGTGTGTGTGTATGTATGTGTGTGTGTGTGTGTGTGTGTGTGTGTGTGTGTGTGTGTGTGTGTGTGTGTGTGTGTGTGTGTGTGTGTTGACGCCTCACGTCTTCGACCGCCCGTTAGTGCTTGCCTCTTGACTCTTAAGTGGTATTTACTCATTCCACATGCATAAAGTGTTGTTGCACTTCGAGTCGCAGATCCACTGAAACCACACACATTGCGTCTGCCTCGATTTGTCATTTTGCTGCCAACTTGAGGCACGAAGAAAGCAAAAAAAAAAGAAAAAAGAAAACGAGTATCCAACCAAAGAAAGAACGCTTTCAATTTTGTGCATACTTTTGTGTGTCGAATTTGAATTCAATTTCCGACTCTGAAAGGTTTTTAATCTTGTTATCAAGCTTGACTACTACTCCACCACTGCCCGCACAGTGTCTACTTTGCTGCCTACTGTGTGTGCCGGCTTGTAGGCTGCCCGCCTGTCTCTCTGCCTCTACTGCTGCTTCTTATGCTCAATTTGCAGCATTTAGAGTTGTCGCTGGGCTGGTATAAAAATAACATGCTATATGCATGTGTTTATGGCAACCCTTGTTGGCTGTTAAGCAGTTGATTAGCTTAACCTTTTTATTTTACCATGCTGCATGCTTTTACGCTGCTGCGGCATGTGACCATCAAGAGATTGATGGGAAATTCAAAGCACATCGACAGTTGTGTATTTTTTTTTTTTTTTTTATTTATTTGCCATTAGCGGTAATTAATTATTTATGGGCAAGTCAATGGCAATATTCCGTTGAGGTTTTGTATTTATAGGTTGTGCACGAACATTTCGAATGGCGGAATGAAATGGGGGAGAATATTTGAGTTAAAATTTGTTTACTGATTTAAGCGGAATTATTTTACAAAAATAGTTTCTTATAAGAAAAGTTAAATGAAAGAAATTCGAAATATTCAAAAGCTAACTTAAATACAAATTTTAGATCGTGTTTTAAATCCTATAAAAAAATTTAAAAATAATCGTTCATTATATTAAAATCAACCAAGTACAAAACCTAAAACAATGCCGAAAAATAAACTAATATTTTAAAGTTTAAACCAAATTTTTTTTTTTGAATCCTACAGCGAATTGTTCAGGCTATTTAAACACAATCGTTTATTATACTAAAATCAACCAAATACAAAAGAGACATTAAAATCAATTTCAATTTATTTGCAGTTTGACTGCTTCCTAGTAAACTTGACTTGTCGGGTTGCTTCGGTAAGTGACAATATTTTATATTGTTTTTATCCTCGGTTTACGCCGATTCTAATTTACGAGGTTTGAGTTTGACCAAGAACTAGATCGAAAAGGCTGTCAATATAAATTAAGCAGATACTAATGAATTAATGTAAGATGAAGAATTAAATGCGGAAAACTTAATTGAAATGTTTAAAAGTTGTGATGAAAATATTACTATGACTTTGTCGTTGAATCTGACATCGAAAACAATGAATTCAATGTATACAGAGCTTAATTTGTTAAAGAGAGACTTCTATTAAAAAATGTAAATTTATTTAGGGCGCAAACAGAAGAAGTACAGGTGCATATTCATGTAACTCAAATATTTGGATATTTTTGAAATAGTGTTTGACCTGTATCTGTTTTCCTAAAAAAGTCTATATATTTTTATTGCAAAAATTCTGTGTTATGCGAAAAACGAATTCTTATATTTCCCGTGTTAATAATTTTAAAATGAAATTTATCACGCCTTTTTTTGTAGTTTAACGGCAGCCATTTTGAGTTCAGAAATTTTTTACTGCGAGTTTATGATCAGTGATCCTTCATGACCCATATTTTGAGACGCAACACGAATGACTGCCATAAATTAAATATATTTTCGTAGAATATAATACACGATTAAAGCATATTGTTTGAAGAGATAAAGAAAACTATGCAGTTATTAGTTATAGCAGAAAATGGAAGTTTCATGGAGGCTGAATTTGACAGAATTTTAAATTCAGTTCCGTCCAATCTTGGCATTGAAGTCGCCTAAGATGATCTTCATGTCATGCGTTGGGCAGCGTTCAAGGTGATTGCATTTATAATAGAATTTTGTTTTCTTCTACCGGAGCATGCACGCAAACACGGATCGTTCACTCACAGCAGTAAATCTGGAGACGTGGTAGCGAAGTCTCCGGCTTACTGCGAACTTGCCTACAAATTCGCGACTTGCCTCATGGCAGCTGTAGTACATATCACAAGTTGCTTGCAAAGAGCAACCTTTTTCAGTCCATCTCATTTCCATATATCAACCTGAACTTTTTCGAGGGCATTCACAGGTTGGTTAGAGGCATATTAAGAGTACGGACATTCAGATGCATATTCTCAAATTGATTTCGTCTTTTAATTTGTGAGGTCAACATTGCGAGTGATCTTATGCAAAGCTTTGGCTTGTAGTATTTTTTGGATTATTTTTTTACGAGGCGAAGAACCAATCCGTTTATTGTCCAAACAGCTGGCTACATACATTACCTAACTATTTAGCGGATGCCAAGATAGCTACCGTGTAGAGTAGCCGCGTGGAGGCTGTGTATTAACTTGCAATCAATTGAGACACATACGGCTCTGGCTGCCGCCTGCTTCACAGCAATCAGTCGCACACCCAAAGCATAGCTATGTACTTCTCATTAGAAATCTTTAAAAATTTGCATTTTTCCCCAAGTAAGAGTTAACCTTTGTTTGGCTTAATAAACTAGTTGTAGCAAAAAACTTTAATTAAAACAGCCAAATCTCCATAATTATTAAATTTTTTAAGCTAAATCCTAAAATCAATTCAAAACTTTACTGTCCTAAAATGGGCGGCGTACACCGCTGTACACATCAAAATTCACAACCAACTGAACCAAACTTGTCACCAAATTTCGAAATTTCGCAATTTTCAGTTCAGCTTGCAGTCCATTTTACATCAGTTAAGAAAACAGAGATTGCAATCCAATCCAAAATGGGTGCTTCCTTCCTAAGCCCGCTACGCAATCCCGAAATCAATAGCTTAAAATTTTCAATTGCCCAGCAGAATCCACTGGAAAAAAGAACACAAAAAATGTGGAAAATCGAAAAGGATGCGCACTATGCCATGCACAACATTTGCTTCATTCTCATGGTCGTTAGCAGCGTGTCCTGAAAGGATTTGGATGGCGAAATGAAATACACGTACTACGTTAGTAACTTGCGCTTTTCATAGGGTCTTTTAATTGATTTTTGAACGTGCCAGTGCAGACAGTTCACACACAGCACACATACACAGAGTTGCAACACAAAAAAAAAAGTTTTTTTTTTGGTAGCCAACAAGAAATAATGGCACTAGGCGTATGAGTGATATTCTTGATGGGCACTGCTAACTTGGGCAGCCGAGGGAATGCCAACCGCAGCATGGCGGTTTTTGGTTGGGATTTTTGTTCAGCATTTTTTTTTGTTTTTTTTTGGGAATGCGCCAAAGCGTTAGTCTGCTCACGCATTTTGCAAATTTACCACAAAGCGGCCCATACTATGTAAGGCTATTGTAGGTATTATAAAAATAAACCCGTAACCAACACGTAACGTAAGAAAATAAAACGTATACGATACCTCGCAGTCACACATGCACATACACACACTCTACACACTTGAACAATAAAATGCCAAAGGCAGTATGAATGGTGTGATGCAGCAGGGGTATAGCAGAGTGTGAGTTAAGAGTGGGTTCGAGAGCCACATTAAAAATGGCAAACATATTTTTTATTTTTTTTGTGTACTCTCTTTGCCAGCCAAAGGTGAAATTTGTATTGCTACCAAAAAATTGAGAGCCAGGGTGTCGAAATTGTATTCGGACTTAGTCGACTTTCGTATGCTCTATAGCATGGAAAATTTCTTATTACTTTTTGCTAAAAAATGATTTAAAAGTTGAGGAGTGTAAGAAAAAAATTTCTTTTCTAAGAACTTCACAAAACAATAGTTTATTTCAATCATTTTTTGTAGTTCGTTGGAGGTTCGGTTTACAAAAATAATTTAACCTGAAATCTGACAATTATTTGCGTTTCCACGACATATTTCGGGGTTTGTGTTAAATGAGGAGAAATCTTAAAAGAAATAAATTGATATTCTGGAAACTTTGAGTAAACAAAAATCTTACAACTATTTAGTTTATCAAGCCCTATTCTGGGGTTTTGTGTTAGAAGAGAGAAAAATTGGCTTTGCTGGAAGCTCCACACTGCTTTGGACCTCGGTGTGCAAAAAATATTTAAACCAATAACTTTACAAATTGGGCATACCACGGCCTATTTTAGGGATTGTACAAGAGAAGAAATTTTAAAAGCAAAATATTTTGCGTCTAAAATAACTGAAACCAAACAATTCCAGCATTTTTAATTGATTTTGTACATGTTTGCATAATTCAAATCGTTTGCACTTTTGCTTGCCTAAGCATTTGTTTTACTCTCAGCATATTATGAAACTAATAATAATATAATGTGTTTGTTTCCTATAAAGACAGTGATTTTCACGTACAAAATTATAACTAAGAGCTCCCTGATTTTA
The DNA here is from genome assembly GCA_035046065.1 of Chymomyza procnemis. Taxonomy (NCBI): domain Eukaryota; kingdom Metazoa; phylum Arthropoda; class Insecta; order Diptera; family Drosophilidae; genus Chymomyza; species Chymomyza procnemis. The sequence continues at coordinate 7,903,622 of JAWNOJ010000026.1, forward strand.
AAAGACGTCTCGTAATATTTGTTACAAAAACATTTGGCTGCAGATCTGCCTCTGCTCGTCATCTAGTACTGATATGCTATCCCTAATCCAAAGCTATATAAATCCTCAATCAGATTCATAGAGGGGTCAACAAAAGTAATCTTTTGTTTGTTGCTGATGAAAAGGCTGGTCATGGTACTCTTGCCACACTGAATTGCGACACTGCTTGAACTGCTTGCTAAGATTAGTGCTGATTCTCACACCAAGGCAATCGTAAAAATGCCCTCTACAAGCAGTGTCAATAATCATTTTATGCTATCAATGAAACTTGGCGGTTATAACTCTGCTACCGACTTAAGAAAACTATTTTTTTATTCCAAAATGTTAGTCTAAAAACTGATTGTATAAATTTTTTTTTCATTTTCGAGCGATCTTTCTAATGAGCGGATCTAGGCGCGTAGTTGGGATTCTTGTGGTGTCTTGGAGTGCGCAACTGGTACATTTGGCAAGATTATGACAAATGCAGCTATAACCAGTCGAGCGAACTGTGACTGGGTAACTAAAGGAAAGTCAGTTAAGGTCGAATCTAAGCCAGTTAAGAGAAACAATATATTCATAATTTTAATATTTTTAGAAAATAAAAATTTGCATTGAGTTATTTTTATAATTAATTATTATCCTTAGTTCAAATGTATATTTTTAGTTTAACGACCTATAACAAAACTTACAAGCAATATAAACATTTCCCTTCGCAGGTACCATTCGCTCTCACAAACACGCCATACACTTCTCCACTAAACACACAAAAAGAGTATCCCCAAAAAAAACATTGCATTATTTTGCGTAAATCTCACATTTACTTTGTACTTAATATTTTGCCTGCGTTGATTTGCATGCCAGACAGGTATTTGGCAGATATATTTTAACACTGCCACGCCCCCACGCAGCGCCCACTCATTTGACAAAATGAAACTGATTTATATACTAAAATCTGTTTGAAAAATTGTACAAGTCGCAATTGTTTGCAATTTCATTTGGGCAAACATTTTAATGCCAACTGACAGTTGGCACAAAAAGTTGCCACTACCATACTGAGGGATGGGGCCGGGGGAGAGTTACAGTACACTGGAACGGGGTACAGCACAACTGCACACCTGAGTCGCCATTTTGTCGGCAACCAGCCGGGCATTTAGTCTGTGCAAACAATACCAACCCAGTCCAAGGCACAAAAAACAAAAAAAAAATTGCTGCGCGTCGATAATGCATTGATTCCGTGGCAAACACTGAGAGAAACGGGCAAAAAAAAAGGACGTCAACGCCCTCAATGCAAATAAAATGCGCCATAATTTTGGTTTATGAGCGCGAATCTGTTAATGCGTTCAATCCCAAGCCCATGGCGCTCATAAATAAAAATCACTCAGGCTTGAATTTTGCATAATTTTTTTATGAGAGAATAAAAAACCTGCACATAAAATATCTATATGTATAGAGAGAGGATACCTACATTTATATATATAGATATATATCAATATATAGTGTGCGTATGTAAACGATGGAATCCTTGTCGATGAGGCGCGATAGTGTTTTCCACAGTGCGCGCAAAAGTATGCTTCACGTTTTTAATTCACATGAAATGCAATTTACAATACACCGTTAATTTGCAAGGGATGCGCTTTTATGTGAGTGTGTGTGTGTGTGTGTGTGTGTGTGTGTGTGTGTGTGTGTGTGTGTGTGTGTGTGTGTGTGTGTGTGTGTGTGTGTGTGTGTGTGTGTGTGTGTGTGTGTGTGTGTGTGTGTGTGTGTGTGTGTGTGTGTGTGTGGTGTGGGCGACAGTAGTTGAACTTGGCAGGGGCACTTTGGGGGCTTCAACCCCGCATGCCCAATGGAAGATAATCGTTAATTTAAAAACAACATTTCATGCATTTTTAATGAGCTGTTGGAAAAAATTACAAGTTGAATCGTAGAAAATAATTACAAGCTACTTGACATTTTTCCAATAAAATTGCAAACATTTAGCCAAGTTCACATTGTACGAACGAGGGGTTCACAGCAATTGTTGGGAAAATGGGTTGAACTTGTTTTCTCTTAAGTAGACATTAAGGCATATTTTCTTATCTCTTTTTGCGATGAAGTAAAGTATGGAATGCAAGTAATAAAAAATAGGTAAAGTAAGGTAAATGTAGTTCAGTTTGAAAAAGGCATACTTGTTGTCAACTTCTAAGAATTATTTTTGATAGCTTTTGCAACAAGTAGACTTGTATCTTTTGCTTTGTAAAATGAAAATGAAATGCTCGCTTTGCTCGCCAACCACCACCTATTCGCGATGGTTCTCCGTTCATAATTTTTTCGCTTTTTGAAAAGTTGTTGTCTAAATTTGTCGCGCAAGCATTTTTTTCACATCTTTTCCTTTTTCTCAATTGACATTTTCTCTCGATTTTCACATTTACTTATTGTTGCCTGTTCGCTAATTCGAACTTTGCGTTCTTCTTCAGAAATATTCAACTTTTTTCTACCCATTATATTTCAAGTGTATCTTGTAAGTAATATATATATATTTATATATACATATAATAGATAATCCATCTTTACTTACTTTATATTTAGTTATTTTAACTCAAATTTTTGGAAAACTTGTCATCTTTTAAGAACTCGGAAATGCTGAAAAGATTACCATTAAATATTAAAGACAGTTTTTGATCTCTTATAGAATTTGTTTTTACGTTTAAGTTTTCCCAAAAAAAAACGAATTTTAGGCTGTTGCAATTAATCAAACTACATTAAAGTCAAAAGTGTATTGTTTAGTACATTAGGTCTTTCTAGTGCTATTGCTTTTAGGTGCAATGTTGCTTCTTATATATAAAACAAAATTTCTTGAAAATGATATGTGCTGCTTTACCCGATAAAGTAGACCTTTTTTTGATTAGTGATATTATTTCATTTGTGTAAAAGTTTAATATTTGCTAAGATAAAATCTCATCCTGCTTACTTCAAAAATATGAGCTTCTATAGCTCTGACAAAGTTTAGTCAGCCAAAATCTATCAGTTGCAGCTGTGTCAACGTAGATGGCATTGTTATATTGAAAAACTTCTCTTTCTTTGCTTCCCTTAGCCTCTGTATCTTTGACAGCAAGCCGAGATAACCTCTTGGTCAGGTTTTAGAAATGATATAGTAATGAAAAATTTCATTTCAATGCCAGAAGATACACAGCAATCCTGGCTTTGTTACCGTTTGCAAAGAACTCAGCTAATTACAATCTTGAGATTACTCGAAAGTAATTGTGCCTGAGTTGCATTTTTATCAATCTTTGGTATTTATTTATTTTTTATTTTTTCCTAATTATTCCGCTTGGGAACTTAGGACCTCTACTAGAGCTGCTGTCTGTTGAGCTCTGCCGCATATAGTGTTTGTCTGGGCCATTCCTTGGAGAATAGATCTTCTTCAGATTGCCTTGGGTCTTCCGATCCGCCTGTACCAGCCCTTACTCTAAACCTAAGAAAATTGGTTGGCGAATGGACATAAGGCAATCAATCGTACTCTATTAACTCAAACTAAATTGTGATATGGCACCTTTAGTTTTTTTTTCGAATGAATGATACTCTTTTTCATGGCGTATGCAAAGCTTGGAGTTTATCAGTGGCTGTTCGACCAGACCGAAGTGCATCTGTATAAGCAAACTACTCATTTCTTTTTAGTTTCAAAATCGTTTTCTGAAACTTAATTTAAATTAATTTTTCTGTTATTTTTGACTCATATCGGTTTCAAAAGATGTGCGTGCTTGCCGCAAATTTTTTAAAATTTCAAATTTTTATAATTTATTATTATTAGTTTTTAGCTTGGGTCGCACAGTTTATAAGTTTTTAAATTGAACTTCATAAGTTTTTCAATAATTCTTTGTCGATACTTTAATCACACATTCGAAATAACTTTTTCCTCAACATTCAAAAAGCTTTGAATAGTTTCAACGAAAATCTAATCTTTCGTTCGAAAAAATTGAAAGAAATTAATTTTTTTTTCGAAAAGTTGTTGGCATTCAAACGACATTTCAACTGGGCTATAAATTAATGTTTGGATACTAATAGGGGAGCACTGAAATTATTGAACTTGGAAACATTATTATATTTTTATAAAGATGATTGAAACATTGACTAAATGCTATAAAAATTCCCTAGGTCTTTGGGGTTGTGTTGTTTAAGGAGCTATCTTGGGGGTCATACCAGAAACGGTTCGAGTAATAACAACTTCTTCATCCAAAAAGTTACCAACAAAAAGGTTTTAAATATAACACGATCATCAGAGTATCTATGCTTTTAAAAAGCAAACATATAGTTTCTTTTGCCAAGAAATGCACTTCAGTTGCGCTGATAGCTCTCTTTGACCAGAAATTTAAACAACTCATTTTTACCCATACCGTTTCTATAAGTTGGAACCCTCTTTTCCAAAAGTGTATATCCACGCCACTGCTGTGTATATTCAACAATTGCATTGCTCATGTGCAAACATTTTGCTATTAGCATGAAGTTTTTTGCACTCGACAATCAAAAGGCAAAAATTCCCCATCGTAGATGTAAATGAGTTAAAATGTAGTTACCATTAATTAAGACTGATAGCGTTCTTTATTTTTAAGCACTTTGCCCCAAACTCCACAGACTAAGAGGATTTAAAAGGTGCAGCATTTGTCTGCTGCTGTCAGTCAATTGGCTTTAATTAAGCGGATCTAAAGGGCAGCCTTTAGTTTCGCAAGAAAAACTTAAAGAAACTGATTGACTACTGGCAAGTAAGGCACTCCAGGGGTTCATCGCTTTGATAAATTCGATAGAACCCACAGTAACACGGGTCAAGACATATCTCTGCAACTTGAGGAAAAAAGCTTTTTAAACATTTGGCAATCTTTTTTTGAGATACTTTGGCTTAATTTTAAGCTCTCTAAGTTTGCAATGTAAACAACATTTGACCCCATATGACTACCAGCTTCTAGTTAAAAAACACATCCCACACTAGTTTAGCCCAAAATAGCCAACTTTGCGGGAAACCCGCAAGATTATTTTTCCAGCTAACCATATTTGGCTCATGTCTAATAAATTCCAACAAAAGAAACTTTTTGGCAAGCGTAAATTTATGTTGTCCGTAGTTGAGGCTTCGCGCTGTAAGGATACCCTAGCACTTACATATCCAAAATAGCCTTATAATTCATTTGAATTTTAATTGGCAAAGCCGCGTCGAAATGTTGTGAAGAACGGCGTAGACGTTTCGGTTTTATTTATGGCGCGTTAAATATAAAATATTTGGCGTTAAATCGAAGGATGCACATTGTCTGGCTGGCTGCTTGCGCCACAAAATGTTGCTGCTAAATCATATAAATGGCAAAGACAATTTATGTGCAACGCCTACGCAGAGCAGCGGTACAATATGAAAGACAAACAAAAATGGCTTAAGTTGCAGACGTACTAGCAACTCGGCTAGCTGGGGGGGGATTAACACTACACAATCTGGCATTAGATGTATTTGCATTTGACACGATAAGCCTGCCTGGGTCCAGTGTGTTTGTTTTGTCAAGTAAGGCAATAGGCACTAAAAGCCTCAGCTTCCAGCTCCAACTCCAACGACAACAACTGCGCTACAGTCGGTTTCAATTTAACTTAAGAACAACACATAAACTACAATAACAATTAGTGGACTTATAAAGGAAACCCTCATCATACAGGGCAGTAGTAGTAAAAGCCACAGCAGCGTAGGCAGCAGGAGGGAGGAAGGCTTTTTATCCTGCACTGCTGTATCTTTTTGCTCATCTATGACATGAGCTTTTTACAATTATTTACTGGCACTTTGGGGGTAACTCCACACGCTGTGACGGCGTTCAGCAACCAAGGCACATAGGAACCTGTGTATATTTTTTTATCATTTAAAAGTCGAGCAACGATTTGGTATTGTCACACGTAACACAGCCAGCAGCAAATTTGTTTTCGTTTTGGAATAATACTCTTTGTAAGTGTAGATTAAAACTGGAAAGTAACTTGCAAAAGTTATATTTCTGGCAATTATACAGCAAAAACTAATTTAAAGTTTTGCAAAGCTGCATCTGCGAAGTTGAATTACGCACAAAAAAAAAAAATAAGTTTATAAAAAGCATTATCTACAGACTTGAACTAAAAATACTTATTTATTTTTGTTGGCTTATTTTCAAGCAGTTCTTCAATCTAACAACGGACCAGCGGAGTGGATGCATATACGAACCATATATAATGATATACAAGATTTTAGACGAATTCAAATACTGAAAATCCTATTTACATGTGTGGCTTTTTATAAGGTTCGCTTTGTGCAGAAATTATCGAGAAACTCTTTTTTTTTAAGAATACGGTTTGCACGTGTTTAAGATTAAGACTTTATTTATCTTTATTTTTGACTTAATCGAAACCATAAAATCTAGCTTAGCTCTTTAAAGGGCTTCACTCGATAGGTCCGAGCTCAGAATTTTCGCCTGTTTATCCTTTTTCATGACTAAATCGAAAGCAAAAGACTTAGCCTAGCCTTTTATATAACATTTTTGTAAGTTGGTGCGAGTTTAAGACTAAGGATTATTATCCTAATTTTCGGAAGACATAGTCTAGTTCTTTTCAAAGTTTGCACGTAACTAGTACGAGTTCAAGATTGAAGCTTATTTATCCTTATTTTTAACTTAATTGAAGTCATGTATCTTAGTTCGGCTGGCAGTCTACTTGTCTGAGTTCAGGATTTTTGCCTATTTATCTTTATTCTGTTTTAACTAAAACGAAAGTATAGGGCTTAGTTTTGGTACGTGGAAGGTTTGTTGAAAGTTAAGTCTTATTTAGCCTTATTTTTGAATTAATCAAATTAATTAAAATTAGCTTTGTTCTTTACAGTTTGCACTTAACGAGTCCGAGATCAAGATTAGGGCATTCTTTCCTTTATTTTTGACTAAATCGAAATCATTAATCTTAGCTTAGACTTATATAGCTAATAAAGTTGTCACTGGACTAGTCCGAATTCAGGATTAGGCTTTATCCTTATTTTTATTAAGCCGAATTCTTTTATCTTTTATAAGGCTTATACTCGACTAGACTGTATTTAAGATGAAAGCTTATATACACTGATTTTTATCTAAATCGCTATTATATTGTAGAACTAAGCTTAGCTCTTTATTGGGCTTGCTCCAAAAAGTTTGAGTTCAATTTCAGGGCTAATTTATCCCTATTTTTAACTGAGTCAAAATCATAAAACTTAGCTTAACTCTTCATAACGTTTGATATCGACTACTTCGAGTTGAAGATGCATCCATTTATATCCTTATTTGTGACCAATATACAAACATAAAACTTAGCTGAGTGCTTTGTCAGGCTACCACTTGATTAGTCCAAGTTGAAGTTTTGCGCGCCTTGCATAGCTTTTGATTTAAGCTAATATTACAAAAAAGTGATTTCAATTATAATAATTAATAATTATCTTAATATTAAACAAGAACATTACAAAATGATCTCCTATTAAAGCTTTGGCTTCGTTTGTAATAGAATTTATATACATACATCTCTTTTCTCTAAGAGCATTGCCAATTCGTGGCGATACAGATAGCTCTGCTCCATCGTTATTCATTCTTTTTATTTACTTTATTTTACTTTATTTTTTATTTTAAGCTATTTCTTGCTTAGCTTTTGAGTTCATTGTGTGTCAAAGGCGCTTTTTGTCTTTTGGCCAAATCTGTGAGGAGTGCGCGAAAGTCTAAAAACTTTTGTTGTATCAACATTTCGTGATTGTTAGAAAAAACATGTGCCAACGGCAATCACACACAGATACTCACACACACATTCACACACGAGCTACGTGTATAGAGAGAGAGAGAGCGAGTGAGACACAGAGAGTGAGCGATAGAAAGAGAGAGTGTGTGTGAATGAGAGAGTGAAAGATGAACAGACAAACTCATCAAATGTTGCCATCATCTGCATATGCCACGTCCTTGCTGTTATGATGAAAAGTGACTTGCTCTTACTCCTGGCATCCTTAACGCCCTCATACACACACACACTGACTCGCCACCACTCTGCCCACTCTCCCTCACTGCATTCGACTGGCTTATGTAACAGTAAACTTGCTTTTATAGCAGCAAGATTAGTTTAATCCGTTTGTTGCTTTGTGTTGTATCTTTAGCCGTTGTTGCTGCTTTGCTTTTGCTGTCACTTTTTGTTGCCCATTCTCCTCTTTGTTGCTCATTCGGTCTTTTGTTCTAATGATGGAATTGCGTGGCGCATTAAAAAAGCGTGTGAAAAGGCTTAACGTATAAGAGAGCGCCAAAGCCGTCTCAGCGTGTGTGTGTGCGGATGTGTATCTTTATATGAGTACTTAGTGTGCGAGTGTGTGTGTGTGTGGGTGTGCAACTCTTTGTTGCGCTAATGAAAGCAGTTACAGTTTATTACAGTGCCCCCCTGAGCTTAGGCTATACAAAAACTGACAACTGACAATGTGTCAGTTGCACGAACTTTCACCCAAAGCACACACACACATGCAAATTACAGTACGTGATAAAAGTTTTTTGACAATATTTATTTTTTTTTAACTTTTAGTATCTTTCTTAGCCAGCTTTGAGCATTTAAGAGGAGCTATAGGATGCGCCGTCTGTAGGTGAAATTGTAAGCAGCTAAAGAACAAAATGGCTTCAGACCCCAGGGATGCTGCGTCGATCGCTTAAATATGCCTCGGATTATAATTGAGTAAACCTCAAATGCCCGCTCATTACACTTTTTGTGACTTGGCTTGGACACGCTCGGCCTTCTGAGACGCTCTCAGTTTTGATGAAGTACCTAATACAATCAGATTTTTATCCAAGACCTCTATCGGGAAGCGCTACTAAATAAAGCGGCAACTGGGGGTAGGTTAGGTTAGGTTAGAGCGGTTGCCAAAGGGAATATCCCCTTGGCACACTTAGGCCGAGCACGGCCCATTGTGATGCCGCAAGGCTTCTCTCCCAATCACGCCTGCAACCGCATCATGAGCCAATCCAGTGACTCGTACGAACCGCACTATGTCCCTGGGCCTTTTACTAGCAAGATCTGATAGATCCGCGAAAAAGTAAGCGCCGAGGATTTGTTTCCTAGCCTTACAGAGGGCTGGGCATGTACAGAGGAGGTGGGCGACCGTTTCCTCCTCTTCCTCGTCTCGACAGCACCTACAGAAGTCATTGTATGGCTACGTGCGTGCCTATAAGCAAATTACCTGGGGGTAATACAGAAAGCTTTATGATTTGATCTATCCTGATGGCATCTGTCGAACGTTATACAACTTTAAGAGCTATACAAGAAGTAGAAAACTAAGGTAATGTGTTCAGAGATGGCCAGCACTAACGATCTAAGAGTAACAGTTAATGGTCTTATAGAAATCGTACAGAACGTGGCTAAGTTTTGCTATTTTGGCAGCACTGTTGATGTGAATGGCGGAGCGGACAACAAAGCAAATAATAGCGAAGCCCGAATAGCATTTCAAAGACCACGGAAGGTCAGGAACTCTCTCATGTATAGTAAGGGCATAACCGTTATATATTTCAAGAAAACCAATCTAATGTGTTAAAGTATGACAAACACTAACGATCTAAGAGTAACAGTTAATGGCGTCCTTGAGAACATGCCAAAATTTTACGATTTTGCTGTGGATGGCGGAATGGACGCCAATGCTCACATCGCAATGGCCTGGATAGCATTTTAAAGACTTCAGAAGGTATGTAACTCTGGCATGCATAGTCGCGGTACAATAATTAAAACACTCAATGCCAGCGTTAAGGCCGTGCTTCTAAATAGATCCGAAATACGGATGCTCATAAATGAAAGAGTTCATTAACAAATGCCTCATTTTTTAAATTATGATTTATCGAGAATCAAGAATAATAAATTAATATAATAACGTAGAAGCGTACGAGATGGAAATGCATACGTCAGACGCTGCGCAGAGTTTACAGTGCCGAAGCAAAGCAAGCTTTGGAGAGGAAGCCACTGGGAGCAAAAAGAGTTGGCTGACCACGCCAAAAAATGAATAAGAATCGTGTAAGCAGAAGTACGTCAACTTGAACTGAAGTGAAAGATTAAGCAGGAGATAGGCAATATTTTCATTCTCCGAAATTTGCCAATATACATGCAATGTGGACCTCACTCGCATCTAAACCGCATGGTCAATGGTTGGAATCCACCCTACAGCAATGGTGCATTTATCTAGCACTCGCATAGCTAGCAAATAAATAGTATATTTACCTAGCAAAATCTCTGTTGATTGAACTAACTGGCTTTCGGATTTGCTATTTTTTGTTTTATGTCTTATGTAGTTTAATTCCAATTGGTTGCTGAATTCAACCGAATCGTGGAAAGAAATATTAAAGTTCACTGAATTTATTTAAATTGTGTACTATTTGTTGTTATACATAGCACGATTCTCAACAATTGCATCAAAATCAACAATGATAAAATCACAATCAATATAGTCAAGGGAATTCCGATAAATAAAACCTAAGTGACAAGCTACATTGAAATCGATGAAATGAAATCGGAAACGTGTAGCATCGGACTTACGCTATTTCAGAACTCTAAGGTTCCATAATTAAAAGTCGTTTCTTTTATTGTTCTCAAAGAAATCACAGTAACTTTTTTTCTTGTCAAAAACAAAAATCAGTTTTCTTCACATTTCATGTCTAAATACTTTCGCCCAACACTGTACCAATATGCATGGCTGTAGCTGCTTTGGCGCTTGGCATGTTTAATGAACTCGCTGAAAAATGTCAAGACTTGATAATCACGATTATTATGATGACTACAACCGCCCACACTCACACACCGGCACATTCATAATACCCAAGTTGAACATCTTTGATGGGTAACTCTCGCGCACTTTTTGCACCCTCTAATAATATAGTTAAACACACTCATATACTCATCATATATACACGGTAGCACTTTGGCATAATTTACGATGTATTAAGTGATTTTAACATGAAGCTTCTTCTCTCACTTTATTTTTCCAGCGTTGTGTCGTTTTTCTTTTTTTCACTTTTGTAGATGCTACATTTTTGCGAAAAAAGGTGTAGCATACATTTCAGGGCACGTTGCGACATGTCTGTGCATGCAGTTGACATGTGCGCTGATTAAATTAATGAAATAAATTATGATATCCTCATCGCGGCACTCCTGCGTGTGCTCCTGCGTGTGTGTGTGTCGCCTTTTCAAATTGAGTGCGCGCCATCTTGAAATTAATAAAGTGCCAGTACTTAGTGTACTCGGAAGTATGCCAAACTGCCTCAGCTCCAACTCTCCGACCAACTCCAAGCTACTACTGCCACTCCAAAAACACGTGCAGAAGGCCTTTTTAATATTGTTGCTTAATAAATGAGCAGAGTCTAAGCCCGGCCAGGATAAACGGATGTTGTCGTTAGCTCTGGATGTTGCCGACTTTTTGTGATTTATGCGTTGGCATAGATTTTATGTCGCGACAATATTTACTTACAAACACATTATTTGTGTTGTATTACCAGAAAGAACTCTTTGCAGTTGTCATTAACATGGCCCAAAATGGGCTGGGAAGCGGATGGTTAGACAGGGTAAATGGCCCATTAATGAACCACAATTATTGCAAAAGTTATGCGAGTAAAAATTAGTAGAAAAAAACCGAGACGTGAAGAAGGAATCAGAAGAAAATTATGCTTAACTTTAACAGCAAGATTCATAGCTGGAAACTGCTTCAGCAGCAATAGATATTGGCATAATTTGGACTCAAGCCAGATGACAATGATGGCAAAACTGTGACGGAGAAGAAAAGCCAGCTGATTACAGAGAAACTTAACTTACCCTACTTTAGTTGGCCATTACAACTCGTTAGCGGCTTAAAGCCAAAGCCCCTGCTTTGCGAGCGTCTGCTTCAGTTGATCACGCCAAGCAAGGTTAGGTGCTCCTCTTCTTGGTCTTTACATCGGAGTTTTGATCGTTCGCTTCATCTTCCTTTCACCGCCATCACATTGAACACCTTCTTCGTTGTAGCGTTTTCTTCTTTACGGACGGCATGGCCGTGCCAACGCAGACGTTGTGCCATATACGATATCTATGTCGTCTAAGATCTCATGCAATTAATGATTCATTCGTATGCCGTTGACGTCCCCCACCAGAAAAGACTAAAGATTTTACGAACAATTTTTATCTTAAACACTCCACCGGCATGCGTTCGCAATACAACCCATGCTTCTATGACACATAAGTCAAAGAAAACGAACAGGATGATCGTCTTCAGGAGCGTTAATCTTGTCGAGGGAGAGATGTGTAGCAGAACATTTGCTCACTGAGACCATGTAACACCTATTGGCAAGAATGATTCTTCGCTTAATTTCCAGGCTGATATTATTGTCGGTGTTCATGGCGGTGCTATCGTACGCGAATTTCTTGGCAACTTCAAAAGTATAGCTGTCCACTATAACATAGGAGGCTAGGCTAGTGCATTCCTGCTTGTAGACACTTTATATACTTTGTCTTCCTCGTTAACCGCAAGACCCACTTTCGCTGTTCCCTTTTCGATTGCGAAAAGCACAACGGGGTTATCACATGACATCAATATCAGCGACGTCTGCGAGGAGCTGGACACTTTTGTGGAAAATGCTGGAAGTACAATATACAGCAGCCTTTCGCAGTACAACTTCCATTATGAAATTGAAAAGCTTGCACGATAGATGGTTACTTTGCCTGAAACATCAAACGGTTTTAAAGGATGCGGACAGGTCATTCCCTAGCTCAGCAAAGTTAATGGTGGTGCTCAATGTTATTCTGCAAAGTCGAATCAACTATGCAGGATAACCGAACTCAGACAATGTTACGTATAGGCGTTTTCCTATGGGGCGATGAAGTGCAGCTTTGTAATCAACAAAGAGATGGTGTGAGTCGATCCGTTTTTCGTGGAGCTTTGCGAGGATTGGATGCAGAGTAAAGACCTGATATAAGGTGGGCTTACCAGTTCGGAAGCTGATAAGGTTTGAAGAGTGTGTTGGCATACGGCTTCAGTCTTTCACAGAGAATGCGCGATTAGTTAAGAATATAGAGAATCCCAAAAATATAAATACCGACTAAGTTGGCAAATATATTATTATTCAGGCACTTAACTATTGTCTGAAAATTAAAATTTTGAAGGAAAGCAGACAATACCAAGTCATTGATAACTTCGCGCTTCTTTGCCTAAAACGAGATACTTTAACTTATAGTAGGGATAGACTTCTGCAAAGATCCTTTTCAACAAATTTCGTTGCTTTAAAAGTCCTTATGCTGATTACCCATGTAGATGCCTTTAGAAGTATCCATATCGCCTAAGCAAGCTATTTTGATAGCAACATAAATGGTACCGTATAGCAAGCCGTCCAACCATTGTCCTGTCTACAGCTATAAATCATGGGCTTCAACAATTCTTAAAATCAACAAATCCAAAATGTAAGCACATAAAGTTTGTACCACCTCAGAAGTTGGTTGGTTGGTTGGCAAATGCAATTTAGCTTCATTTTCTGCTGATTCGATTGCAAATCCAACTGATGCCGTTGAATAATGTCACTTGTAATTTGCATATCGATTTGGCTTGTAACATGAAATTATTGACAGGTAACAAAAGTCACTGGCCAGTGCAAGTCCTTCGGTGTGTGCGTGTGTGTGTGCGAGTGTGGCCAAAAACCCATCTGAGCTGTCTGAGCAGCGCCCCATTGCCACTTGGCCAACTCTATAGGCTTACGACAGCAATTTGTGCGAAGCATTGTTGCAACAATTGGTGGCACACACAGACACTCCAACAACTACTACGACCAGCAGAAGCAGCAGGCCTCTGGCGGCTTTTGTATGTATGTCTGCTAATTTGGTAGTTGTGCCCCCTTGTTGTTGTGCCGCTTGCATTGTTGTTGCCTCAACTCGAGGCAAGTTGCAGCTCTGCGGTACGGGGGCGCAATGCACATTTGTTGTTAATTTCTCTGCACTGACTGTCAGTGGCTAAGGTTCGCCTCGTTGTGCTTCGGTTTTGTTTGGTTTGGCTTGACTCCGAGATTGCCATTGCCGTAGTTTTGTGCAACAAAAATACGACGCTTCATGCAAAATTGGTTTTGTGGCATTGCAACGAACCGTGCAACAACATAGAGATGAAGGCAGGGAGGGCGATATCTATAGAAAGACGTCACATTGTCATTGTCAGGCACAATAATCGCACTTAAATGCATTGCCTTGCATTGTAAACGAGAATGCATGGTTGTGGATGTGGATCAGTTTTTAGAGGCTGTTGAACGCAGAGTGACTACTGGCATTACGATGGCTGCTCTTTGTGCACCGAGAGAAACAGGGAGAGAAAAGGGACTAGCAGCAGCTGGGTGCCGGAAATTGCCCCTAGCAATTGTTGGAAAGTAGCTGAAGTTCGGTGGAGAATATAAATTCAGTGCGTTTTGGTTCTTCTGGAATAGGCCGGTGCATAATTGGAATAAATCTTTAAATTTCGTCAAGAATTGTTCATTTTTTTGTTCATTTTTTTGTTCATTTTTTTTCACATAACTCGGATAAATTCGACAACATTTTTTAAAATGTTCCAGTACATCTACTTCGATTTATCTTATTTTTATAATATGAGCGACAGACCATTTAATTTTTATAAATTCACTACCAAATCCACCTTAAGAATTTTTTTCGTAATTTAAAAAATTTAGAATATTATTATTCCTATCAATATTCTGATAACGATGGTAAATAAGTAAGGTCCAATCTATTACTGTGAATAGATTAAAATACCGTCTAATTTTGACCTTTTGAAATATTCTAACTGTATGAAAGTACAAAAGTTTGCGTCTGGTAAGGGATCAGTCCATAATCCACATGTTATTTAGTCAAGATAATGGACTAACTGAAAGCCTAAAACTCGGGACTTCAAAGTTGGTCAGTTTTAGTTATCATAAAAAGAGGGGAGGTATTTGAATGGGTTTACTTTTAACTTTAAGGTAAGTATACAATCCTAATTACACGATTCCCTAAACTATCTTGACTATGGTCGTCGCCCCAAAGGCGAAGCATGAAAATACCTTTACAAATAGTTTTTCAAAGATGTTAGGCTGTAACCGAATCCGAGCGGCAGTATATTTAATTAATATACATTTTCTTAGGCAAATAGCGTACAATTGCTAGCTCTGCTAGTGCTAGGCACCAGTGCTACATGTTGAACCGAACTACCAAGTGCGAAAATTTCACATTTTGACGTAATTCCTAAATGTCGAATACTAAGTCAAATCCGAATAAAAATTAATGTTGTTTTAGATTATTTGTGGACCTACAACCCCTTGATTTATTGCAATCTTTGAATCGTTCAGCAAAGTATGCAAATTATTACAAGCATTGTCTAAACAATTCTTATCTCAAAATATTTTCACATTTTTTAGTACATCTAAAACTATAGATTTTTTCTCTCTCTGTACCTAGTAATATAAGCTAGTCTGCTGGGGCTGCACTTTGGCATTGTTTTTCTTGGATTTCTTCTGAAAACAGTTTGTGTAGCCAATTTATCTCCCGTATTTGTGCAAAATTTTTCCATTT
The DNA here is from genome assembly GCA_035046065.1 of Chymomyza procnemis. Classification (NCBI taxonomy): domain Eukaryota; kingdom Metazoa; phylum Arthropoda; class Insecta; order Diptera; family Drosophilidae; genus Chymomyza; species Chymomyza procnemis. Next base: position 7,919,171 of record JAWNOJ010000026.1, read on the forward strand.
GGCCAAAAGTTTGAGGCTAAAGTTTTTGCACCTTCTATGCCTGATCCAGAAATTATGCGTTCATATTACATATATATTTTCCTATAGTATTTTGTGGCTCATGTGAATATTTCAAAAACAAATAAAATAAAACTTAAATGAGGTTGAATGGTATTTTAAGCACAATGCGCATGTAATATGAGTTCGAATGCAATCAAAGTCGGTCTGACTTGCTTCCGTTTCCGCTTTGCCAGCATGAAAATTATGAAAAATTCTTTATGGATAATTTTTTTCAGTTCTTTTTATTTGTGTTAGTTCGCAGGAAGTTGTATTTTGGCTTTGATGAAATTATGAGATATGTGGCGTATACGCAATGTGCGCTTTAGTACCGTAAATTACCCACCAAAAAGTTCGATATTTCTAATTTGAAATATTTGCATTAAATGGACGGAAAGTAGTTCTTTTCAAGCCATAATATTGCCAACTTATACCTAAGGGAATTAAATCAAAATTGAATTTTGTGCTTTTGGAAATCTAATGAATTTTATAAATGTAAATTTATTCTTTCAGGAATTTCGACTAGGTGGCACCTGATAAGGCTAGTCCGGGTCAGCTGCAAACAAGAGCATTGGGAATAAACTTTATTTTATTATTTTTTTTCAGGACTTCTGTGTACATTTTTTTAATTTAAAGAATGTTAAGTTATGTTCGAGGAGAAAACTGAATCGCTAAAACACATATAAGACAGACATGTATCTAAATAAAGTTAGTCCTTGAACGGACCAACACATTTTTGAGCAAGCAAAAGGTACAATTCCCGATGAGGTATAGGTAAAAAATAATACACCTTGCTGATTATTCCCTTACGCCGTCTGCTGTCCTGATAGTATTATTTATATAAGCCTTTCACATATTCTTTTGGATCGGAAAGCTGGAAGATGCAACTAAAATTTTAGTACAATAGAATAGACTTTAATACGAAGTTGATTTCATAATCCAGAATCGGAATACTTGTCGAAGACTGCTGAGATCGCATACTCAAGTGGAAAGTTAAGAGCGAAATCTGTCTCGTGTTATATCCAAGAATTGTGGTTCTTCCAGAAAAGACGAATGGTACAAAGTATACGACTGAGCAGTTACGCTATTGTACGCCACGAAAAAGCAAATATTTTTTAGTTTTTGGCTTAACTACACGACTAATCGAAATTTTTTAAAGAGTTCTTTAATTTTTTTAACGTACGAAACAAAACAAAATTTTGCAAATATGGTTACCGTAATTTTTGATTGAACCTAAGGACCAAACATTCTTTGATGATATATTTTTTCATGGCGATGCAAGATTTTGAAAATCCACTCTAATTAAAAATGAAAGAATTGTTTGAATTATTTACCAGCCAGCTCAAAATCGTTGACTTGTAGAATAAAATATTGGATATACACATACGAATATGGTTTTGTAGAAGAGCTCGAAATTAAGATGATCTTTCCTGAAGAACAACATTTTTTAAGACCAAGTCTGTAAATTTTCGAAGAAAACTGATTTTTTCAATTTGGTTTATTTTAACTTCACTTCTAAAACTTGGTCGAGCCTATACTGCTTAGAACTCAGATAAAATAGTCGAAAAGCTACCAAAATTATACGTTGTTTTATTTGCGAAGGTCGACGAGCCAGACCGGATCTTCTTTTACTTTAGTTGGCCATCATCAATCCATTACCGGGTTACAGCCGACCTCACTAACTCTCGCCAGGCGCCCCCTGTTTTGAGCGCGTCTTCTCCGAGGGAGAATAGCTTCTTCTCCACTTGGTCTTTCTATCTGAGCTTTAGTCGTCCGTTCCCTTCATCTTCCTTTTTGGCGTTCGCATCGAAATCCTCCTTCGATGTAGCGTTTTCGTGCATACGAACAATATTACCGAACCAATATAGAGATTGTGTTGTAATACCCTGTACGACATCCATGTCGTTGTATAGCTCATACAGCTCGCGTCTGCGTTTCTGACAGACGCAAATTACAAACAGTTTATCGAAAATCTAAAGAATGGAAACTGCTACCTTACCAGCACAATATCTTAAACTGCTTCCTATTGCACTGCGACATATTTTGCAATATAATTGAAACAATTGGTTACTGTAAAGTAAATTTTCAAGCAATTTACAATCAGCAAAATATATTTTCAGAATTTAGTACAATTTTCTTGTGGAAGATGACATCAAGAGCGAGACTATTGAGTTTTGTTCAAGATTTAAGTTCCGTAAAACATCATTAAATCCTCTAAAGTGTTGGTTTCATCCAGCTTTTTCAAGATTGCACGCAAGTTCTGAAACATTGCCTCATGGTCTAAACGATCCATTAGAGTTTTATGCTCATTTTTAAATTCATTGAGTTTGTGCAATTTTGCAACATACTTCCGCAGATATGTCGACATGCCAGTCAAAAGTCGATGCTCCATACGTGTATAATCAGATTGCTGTTGACGCAACTGAATATACTTATTGAGGTTAAGACCCGGTTCATAGAACTGTGCTTGCACCGCAGCCTTTCGCTCCATGACATGCGTAATCATCATAGTGTGGGTCTGTTTATATTTATTCAATTCCAACTCGAAATGCTTCAAATCGCGCTTTTTTTCATAGAATTCGCGAAGAATAACTGCTTCCGGTCGCTCCATTTTGGAAATTTTTTAAATATTCTAAAAAAAAACAAAATTACAATATATTATTATTATAATTTTTTTTTATTTTTTTTTTTTTGTAAATATTTAAATAATTACTTGAGCTTTTGATGCGCTTCGTTTGAAGGCTATTATATTAATGATATATTTTTTAAATTTCTGAGCCTGTTTATGTTGACAGCAAATGGTTGAGTTGGGACCTATACAAAAATGCTTTGATAAAATTGTCAAATTTTGAAGTAAAAATAAAAATTTGTCCAAAAAATATTACCAAACAACACTTGTGAGTATATCGGTCTGAAGCAATCTGCGTATTTTTGGCCACTTTCAAATATCCTTCAGTTGAAGAAGCGAATCAAAAATTATAAAATAAAACAAGTAAAAACTAGTCCAAATTTTAAAGGAACTAATAAGTTGTGTTACTTACAAGTTTTTCCAGTTGTGCACGTAAATAATGACCTCCAGTTTGTGAAAAAGAAAACACGGATTTTTATTGCTTCAAAGGTAAAAATTCCTGATCTAAAATACACTTCTTTGCAAATATTTTCACACTTATTTTCACACACAAACTTAAAATGATAATTTTCATACGACGATTTTATGATAAAATTTACAAAAGATTCTAAAACAGAAGAAAGTAAACAAATGCCAGAGCACGAGCCTACTAAAACAAATTAGCAATATCTATTTGTCTTCAAGTTACTTGAAGTTTTCTGATACAAATCCTCAAAATTCAAGACAGAATAGAACTCAATGCAGGCATGAAGACTTGCCGAACCACTATGAAGTAAAAATTTTCTTTTCAATAGTTGCGATAACTTTAAAATATAATTATAATACAAAGATTACCTATATTCCTGGATTAAAGTAAAAAAATATTACCCATTAAGTTGTATATATTATACTTTAGCATGCGTTTAAACCAATTGTCGGAGTAATTTTGCCACGCTGATTGACCGCATCTTCAGTTGTCGCAAAAAGTTGACCTCCCAATTCTTTTTTCTTACTTACAGGAAAAAAATAAGTCATTCGGTGCCAAGACAGGACTATAAGGCGGATGACTCATCAAATCGTTGTTTTAAGTGTTCAACAATACAATTGTTTGAGGCGTTGTGTGAGAGCTCGCATTGTCGTGGTAAAGAGTGAACCGTCTTCGGCGTCTTCGCAATAATATAATTAACCAACGCAAATATAGTGTGCAAATCTGCAAGTCCCCGGAAAATATTATCGTTTTTAATCGATAGAATCTGTAAGTTATATTAACGATATCACGATATACTCATAACCAAAAAACCATCACAAGTAGGCTTTGACAGAACTAACAAATCAAAAATCATTAAGTCGTCTGAAAAACTATAAATATTTTTAGTTATCTAGACGATTCAAGTCTGTGAATACAAGGAGACTTCGGAGGCACTAATTTTAAAAACTGGAAAATCAAAAAGTAGTCTGATAAACTATAAATATTTTTGAAGTTAACTAGACGATACAAGTCAGTCAATACAACTAGACTTTGGTGGCACTAACAACAAAAATTGTAGAAATCTGTAAGTCCATGAAAAATACTATCTATTTTTTAATCAATGGACTCTTTGCTATATTTACGATATTTCACACAGAGTGCTCATAATCAAGGATCCATCACAAGTAGGCTTTGGCAGAACTAACAAATCAGAAATCATAAAGTCGTCTGAAAAACTTTAAATATTTTTAGTTATCTAGACGATTCAAGTCTGTCAAAACAAGTAGACTTTGGAGGCACTAACAACAAAAATTGTAGAAATCTGTAAGTCCATGAAAAATACTATCTATTTTTTAATCAATGGAATCTTTGGTATATTTACGATATTTCCCACAGCGTGTACTTACGACATTTCCCACAGTGTGCTCATAATCAAGGATCCATCACAAGGAGGCTTTGGCAGAACTAACAAATCAAAAATCATTAAGTCGTCTGAAAAACTATAAATATTTTTAGTTATCTAGACGATTCAAGTGTGTCAATACAAGGAGACTTCGAAGGCACTAACAACAAAAATTGTAGAAATCTGTAAGTCCATGAAAAATATTATCTATTTTCTAATCGATAGAATCTTTCAGTTATATTTACGATATTTCCCACAGCGTGTATTTACGATATTTCACACAGTGTGCTCATAATCAAGGATCCATCACAAGGAGGCTTTGGTAGAACTAACAAATTGGAAATCATAAAGTCGTCTGAAAAACTTTAAATATTTTTAGTTATCTAGACGATTCAAGTCTGTCAATACAAGGAGACTACGTAGGCACTAACAACAAAAATTTTAGAAATCTGTAAGTCCATGAAAAATTTTATCTATTTTTTAATCAATAGAATCTTTGTTATATTTACGATATTTCCCACAGCGTGTACTTACGATATTTCCCACAGTGTGCTCATAATCAAGGATCTATCACAAGTAAGCTTTGGCAGAACTAACAAATCAAAAATCATAAAGTCGTCTGAAAAACTTTAAATATTTTTAGTTATCTAGACGATTCAAGTGTGTCAATACAAGGAGACTTCGGAGGCACTAACAACAAAAATTGTAGAAATCTGTAAGTCCATGAAAAATATTATCTATTTTCTAATCGATAAAATCTTTCAGTTATATTTACGATATTTCCCACAGCGTGTATTTACGATACTTCCCACAGTGTGCTCATAATCAAGAATCCATCACAAGGAGGCTTTGGCAGAACTAACAAATCGGAAATCATAAAGTCGTCTGAAAAACTATAACTAATTTTAGTTATCTAGACGATTCAAGTCTGTCAATACAAGGAGACTACGTAGGCACTAACAACAAAAATTTTAGAAATCTGTAAGTCCATGAAAAATTTTATCTATTTTTTAATCAATAGAATCTTTGTTATATTTACGATATTTCCCACAGCGTGTACTTACGACATTTCCCACAGTGTGCTCATAATCAAGGATCCATCACAAGGAGGCTTTGGCAGAACTAACAAATCAAAAATCATTAAGTCGTCTGAAAAACTATAAATATTTTTAGTTATCTAGACGATTCAAGTGTGTCAATACAAGGAGACTTCGGAGGCACTAACAACAAAGCTTGTAGAAATCTGTAAGTCCAATAAAAATATTATCTATTTTTTAATCAATAAAATCTTTCAGTTATATTTACGATATTTCCCACAGCGTGTATTTACGATATTTCCCACAGTGTGCTCATAATCAAGAATCCATCACAAGGAGGCTTTGGCAGAACTAACAAATCGGAAATCATAAAGTCGTCTGAAAAACTATAACTAATTTTAGTTATCTAGACGATTCAAGTCTGTCAATACAAGGAGACTACGTAGGCACTAACAACAAAGCTTGTAGAAATCTGTAAGTCCAATAAAAATATTATCTATTTTTTAATCAATAAAATCTTTCAGTTATATTTACGATATTTCCCACAGCGTGTATTTACGATATTTCCCACAGTGTGCTCATAATCAAGAATCCATCACAAGGAGGCTTTGGCAGAACTAACAAATCAAAAATCATTAAGTCGTCTGAAAAACTATAAATATTTTTAGTTATCTAGACGATTCAAGTGTGTCAATACAAGGAGACTTCGGAGGCACTAACAACAAAGCTTGTAGAAATCTGTAAGTCCAATAAAAATTTTATCTATTTTTTAATCAATAGAATCTTTGTTATATTTACGATATTTCCCACAGCGTGTACTTACGACATTTCCCACAGTGTGCTCATAATCAAGGATCCATCACAAGGAGGCTTTGGCAGAACTAACAAATCAAAAATCATTAAGTCGTCTGAAAAACTATAAATATTTTTAGTTATCTAGACGATTCAAGTGTGTCAATACAAGGAGACTTCGGAGGCACTAACAACAAAGCTTGTAGAAATCTGTAAGTCCAATAAAAATATTATCTATTTTTTAATCAATAAAATCTTTCAGTTATATTTACGATATTTCCCACAGCGTGTATTTACGATATTTCCCACAGTGTGCTCATAATCAAGAATCCATCACAAGGAGGCTTTGGCAGAACTAACAAATCGGAAATCATAAAGTCGTCTGAAAAACTATAACTAATTTTAGTTATCTAGACGATTCAAGTCTGTCAATACAAGGAGACTACGTAGGCACTAACAACAAAGCTTGTAGAAATCTGTAAGTCCAATAAAAATTTTATCTATTTTTTAATCAATAGAATCTTTGTTATATTTACGATATTTCCCACAGCGTGTACTTACGACATTTCCCACAGTGTGCTCATAATCAAGGATCCATCACAAGGAGGCTTTGGCAGAACTAACAAATCAAAAATCATTAAGTCGTCTGAAAAACTATAAATATTTTTAGTTATCTAGACGATTCAAGTGTGTCAATACAAGGAGACTTCGGAGGCACTAACAACAAAGCTTGTAGAAATCTGTAAGTCCAATAAAAATATTATCTATTTTTTAATCAATAAAATCTTTCAGTTATATTTACGATATTTCCCACAGCGTGTATTTACGATATTTCCCACAGTGTGCTCATAATCAAGAATCCATCACAAGGAGGCTTTGGCAGAACTAACAAATCGGAAATCATAAAGTCGTCTGAAAAACTATAACTAATTTTAGTTATCTAGACGATTCAAGTCTGTCAATACAAGGAGACTACGTAGGCACTAACAACAAAAATTTTAGAAATCTGTAAGTCCATGAAAAATTTTATCTATTTTTTAATCAATAGAATCTTTGTTATATTTACGATATTTCCCACAGCGTGTACTTACGATATTTCCCACAGTGTGCTCATAATCAAGGATCTATCACAAGTAAGCTTTGGCAGAACTAACAAATCGGAAATCATAAAGTCGTCTGAAAAACTTTAAATATTTTTAGTTATCTAGACGATTCAAGTGTGTCAATACAAGGAGACTTCGGAGGCACTAACAACAAAGCTTGTAGAAATCTGTAAGTCCAATAAAAATATTATCTATTTTTTAATCAATAAAATCTTTCAGTTATATTTACGATATTTCCCACAGCGTGTATTTACGATATTTCCCACAGTGTGCTCATAATCAAGGATCCATCACAAGGAGGCTTTGGCAGAACTAACAAATCAAAAATCATTAAGTCGTCTGAAAAACTTTAAATATTTTTAGTTATCTAGACGATTCAAGTCTGTCAAAACAAGTAGACTTTGGAGGCACTAACAACAAAAATTGTAGAAATCTGTAAGTCCATGAAAAATACTATCTATTTTTTAATCAATGGAATCTTTGGTATATTTACGATATTTCCCACAGCGTGTACTTACGACATTTCCCACAGTGTGCTCATAATCAAGGATCCATCACAAGGAGGCTTTGGCAGAACTAACAAATCAAAAATCATTAAGTCGTCTGAAAAACTATAAATATTTTTAGTTATCTAGACGATTCAAGTGTGTCAATACAAGGAGACTTCGAAGGCACTAACAACAAAAATTGTAGAAATCTGTAAGTCCATGAAAAATATTATCTATTTTCTAATCGATAAAATCTTTCAGTTATATTTACGATATTTCCCACAGCGTGTATTTACGATACTTCCCACAGTGTGCTCATAATCAAGAATCCATCACAAGGAGGCTTTGGCAGAACTAACAAATCGGAAATCATAAAGTCGTCTGAAAAACTATAACTAATTTTAGTTATCTAGACGATTCAAGTCTGTCAATACAAGGAGACTACGTAGGCACTAACAACAAAAATTTTAGAAATCTGTAAGTCCATGAAAAATTTTATCTATTTTTTAATCAATAGAATCTTTGTTATATTTACGATATTTCCCACAGCGTGTACTTACGATATTTCCCACAGTGTGCTCATAATCAAGGATCTATCACAAGTAAGCTTTGGCAGAACTAACAAATCAAAAATCGTAGCCTTCTGAAAAACTATAACTATTTTTAGTTATTTAGACGATTCAAGTCTGTCAATACAACTAGACTTTTTTGACACTAACAGAAATTGTATAAATCTGTAAGTCCCTGAAAAATAGATATTTTTTAATCGATAGAATATAAATTTACGATATATCAACTAAATAAAAACCTAAATTTATTTAGAAAGAAGCAAAAATGCCGTCACGACGATACAATTTGCCTGAGCTACAGCACACAAGCCTACCCGATGATGATTATGTTCCTGTGTTCTTCATGTGTGTTATATGCCTTAAGACAGCACAATCGACACGCGTTAGTTTCTGTGGACACCTTTATTGTAGGAAATGCATTAACCGTTGGATTGAAATAAAAGGAGACCGTGCAAGTTGTCCACTCTGTCTCTCGCTGATCGGAAATAACACACTAATACCATTGACACCATATTACCGTGACTTTGCTGTAATTTGTAAGCCCATCTTCGCACAGCGACAATATGCAAGAACTCATGGCTGCTTTCACATGAACTTGGCTCCTTCTCGTATGGGCATGTTTGTCTGGCAAGAAGAATTGTTCTACCCGCAGAGCTTTCCACATAGAAAGCCACTGTCGCCGCCATTGTTGCGCCATGTCTTGCCGCCGGCGGTCAACAGTCATGTCTATGAACAAGCACTTGGAAAACGTCTACTTACACTTATCATGATGGTCCTCATTTTTTGGATGCTTCTAAACGTGATTTAGTAAGTATTTTTAAAATTCCTAAGGATTGTGCGCTTTATTTATTTCAAAAATATTTCAGGAGATCCATTTCTTTTTAATATCGCTTAAACCAAAACCATTTTTGACGTAAAATTTTGCAATACTTAAACAAACAAAAATTTACTCGTTGTGTCGTTGTCTAATACTTGCCTACTACTAGTATATCGCTGCATTATCGCTGCCAATAATGCCTAATCAATAAACCTATAGCTATTCATAAGATGCGTTTCTTTTTCTGAATTTAAGGTAGAGCAAATCATTCTTACTCATAAGTCTTCCCACCGCTGACTTAAAATCATGTTTGAGCATGAGCATGACATCTGATTTATTGGAGCATTCTATTGTATATCCGTAAATTCGACCATAAAATTTTAATTTCTAAATCAGTTCATATATTTGGTTTTCCGGAAATAGGTATTCGTTAAAAAAGATATAATAAAAAATAACAATTTGTCATTGAAATCACCTAATTGAAACCTTTTGGACTTTTTTTATGGGGCTACAGATCGAGTCTACGTCAACAATCCGTAAACTCTTGAACATTTGAATGACAACTTTCGTGAAGATATGGCCGAGATACCTAGATGAGCCGCGAAGTAATCAAAATTGACCTATTTCGGATCAAGGCCTGCGCGGAAGCCCTTGGTGGTCATTTGAATGATGTATTTCACGCATAATAGCAATGAACGATTTTCTATCTGACGAATTGTCTATTCAATTTATTTCTTTCTCTATCTTAACTCATCTTGATTTGCCAAAAGGATCTTTTAGCTGCTTTGTTAAGAAATGATTCATCTCATTACTCTAACACTATGTGGATCTATAAAAAATGTTTACTCATCAGGCTAGGGATACGTATTAGTTTTATATTATATTTTCCTTGTTCTAATTTTATATTTTCTAATTTTAATAATGTTTAATTAATAAGGTCAACTGAACCTAGTTGTAGCCCTTAAATGATAAGAAATAAGTTCATACTACGTACAAAATTTATATTACAGATAGGATGCTTCCGTAAGCTTATCATGAAAATGGAAATTATTAAAAAATAATAGATAAATATAATTTTTCGATGTCGTCCGCCAATTAGAGTGAGGCATCATCCCTATTAACGGGGCGATGCGGAAATCACCGTCGATTTCCATATTGCAGTGAGTGTCTGGAATAAGGCTTAGCTGGTGGTTCTAAAAGGATTTCTTGTTTTTTCGACATCGATTTCAAATCATGTGCTAAAATGTTTAGCTTCCGGACGACTTGCTACACATGTCAGCTCACTATTCTACGGATACCTAGATAGCTATTCGGTTCCCGCGAGGATGCTGCATGTCAACTTGCAATCATACAAGTCACTAGGTTGATGACGATCGTTATTTCCTATGTTGAAATTACAAATATGATCTGTTATATCCGAAAAAATTTATTTGAAAATAAAAAATGCGAATATATATTAAATAATTACAAAAACCACAAAATTCGTTTAAATTAAATATTTCAAATTTTATCTCCAATTTCGTTCAAAATGCACATCAGTTGGAAGCCCAATACCAGGCGCACAGAAGTTCACTGACAGCTGGCATGGAAGTCAATTTCAAGCTGCAGCCTTCCAGTTTTTTGGAAATGGGTAACTAAAAGTATGCTTCAAATGTTCATCGATGTGTTATAGTTCGAAATGCCCAAAATCTTGTAGCATATTTTCAGGCACAACATTTTTTTAAGCAAAAAATTTCTGCTGTATTGAGAAGATCATCAAGCTGCTGCCCACTTCTGTTCGCCTGGTACTTCAGCTTACTCCACTATAGACAAAATATTTATTAGAACTTGTAAAATTTTGTTGTCTAAATTTAATTTTGAGCAAATAGAAGAACCAGAATGGGAAAATATATACAGAAATATGTACTGCAATCGCAACCATTAGACAAAAAAAAAAAAATTATTTTTTCCGGGAGATATGGGTTATGCAAATCCCTAATTTGCCAAAGCTAGACTGGATCTCCAGTTCAGGCAAAAGTAAAAAAGTTCGAAAAACAATAAAAAGTAGTGATATGAAGAACTTTTCGGGCAATGCTTTCGATTTTAACCTTATTTTCAATACCAAGAGAAAATCAAGTAAATTGTGAGTTTGTATACTTACCGACTGTTCGATACCCTAACTTAATTTTCTATAAATGCGTGTATTGAAAAGAAATGGGTTGGGCTACTTATCAAATTGCTTTCCAAATTTCTTATGTAAAAGATCCAGAAATAGTCGAATTTCGGAGTATCTGTTAGGATCTAAATTAATCATATACATAAGTTCCACCAGCAATATTTAAGCAGTCGGGCATTTATCTGCTCGTAGGAATAAGCTCAAAGTGAATATTTATCTTCCAGCCCAATGTTTTATAATTCCTGATTCCAGTGGAATATCATTCCAAAAAGTAGAACCTCTAAAAAGTGCATGCAAAGACTTTCATATGAAAATTTGAACACTAACTAAAATTGCTCTACTTTTCGTGCACACCGCACGTTCTGCTATGAAGCAGAACCCCAATCATTGACTTTTGCCAGCTCCCAGCTGCCTTCCCCTTTTGATAGAACGACAACCCAATCGATATGCAAATTACAAGTGACATTTATTCAAGTGAATCATTTTGGAAAAGCAAGAAACAGTAAAATCCTAAAACTAAAATGCATTAAAACTCATCATCATCATCATCGTCATCATCGATGATGGCCAGGCGACGACGCTTGGCGGGCTTTGCATTGATGGCATCGCCAGCGGCATTGGCGGCAACAGTCTTTGTTGACTTTTTGCGCGCAAGAAAGTTGGCATCCTCATCCGAAGTAGTTGCGGCATCGTTGTACCCAGCAGCGGCATCGACATCGGATGTGGCGTTGCTGGCATCTTGTTCATTGTCACTGCGTGGGCGTTTGTTTGTCTTGTCACCGGGAATGGCGCCAACAACATCATCGTTGTCGCTATCCGAGTCAATTACATTAGCACGACGTGTGCGCTGCAATGTAACGGAGTTCGATGTAGGCGACAAACTGGATGCAATCCTCCTGTTCACTGATGTAGCCATTGACGACTTGTTTGTGTTGTTTGCCAGCAATGTGGCATTCTCTTTGTCTTCCTCCGTCTCGACCTGCTCCAGCTCGAGCAGTCTGGCACGATAGTCCTCCGAGTTGAAGTTTAATGCATCGTCGTCATAGTCATCACCATCATCATCATCATCGCCATCATCGTCGTTGTCATTGGCGTTCTTTGATGTCTTCTTTGCTGCTGCCACTGCTGCTTCCTTCTTCTTTGTTGACTCATTTAAAACCATATCGTCCAGTTTGATTTTAGTGGCGCGCTTAGCTTTCAATTGTTCAAATAAATCATCCATGTTGGGCTTGCCGGATTCTTTGGCAACCGGCTGCTGCTGCTGCTGCTGTTGCTGTTCCGCCTCATCCTCACTGGACACATCAGGCTGTCGCTTTTTGCGTGCCAATTTGCGCGCAATTTCATTGACTTCTTCCTTTTCATCATCGTCATCCTTGTCATTTGGCTTCCTTTGTTGCTTTTTGCCTTTTGTTTTGCGTTGCTTCTTTGCTGCTCTTGTTGGCTCACGCTGCTCTACCTCCTCATCGCTCTTGCTGTACATCAGACTGTCCAGTTTGCGCTGTTGCTGTTCATTTATGTTCTCCAACTCTTGTCGACGCTGCTTGGCGCGCTGCTCCAGATAATCCTCCTCTTCGGAAGAGTCGCCACCCTCCTGCTCGTCTATTTCCCCTTGCTGGTTATTCTCATCGACCTGCTCGCCGGCAAGTATCTTGGCACGCAGCTGCAAATCTGCTGCATTCAAGTAGATGGGTATGCGCCAGTAATTCTCAATACCGCTAATGGGTGGCTGCATGCCCAGCGCCACCAGCAACTTTTGAAAGTCACTCTGCTCCATGGCCTGCTTTTGCGCCTCTAGCAAAGGCAGCAGCGGCACGCCATCATCATCCTCAGCTGCATCCTCTGTATCTTCGCTGGCATCTACCAGACATTCCTTTAGCCAATCTATGGCCGACTCATACAACTCCTTGTCCACAGCAGCTATCAAGGCACGCACCGTTCCCACATCCAGTGGCGTACGCACCAGTTGTCGTGGCTTGGGCTTAGCGTTGGGTTTTCTAGCGCTAGGCGAGCCAAACACAGGCTCTTCCATAAAATCGTTCTCCTCCTCCTCCTCGCTGTCAGCATTCTTTTGCTTTTTACGTCTGGGCTGCTTGGCCGGCAATATCTCGGACTTATCCCCTATAATGTGCAGTTGCAGCAACCGCTTGATGATCTGCTGCTTGTTGCGTCGTCCTTCGAACTCCTGTATCATGCGTTGCAGACAATCTGAGTGTGGCAAGTTTAGAAATTAATTTTGAGTTGAACTCTTGACAGGACAAGTGCTTAAATGTAGCGTACTCACCCGGTTCCATGCGATGTTGATCGTATAAGCTGCTTAGTTCTTCATCCTCTTCCGGCTGCCAAAGATGCTTGCTAGCGGCTGCTGCTTTGGTCATACGTTTGGTGGGAGCCTTAAAGAGCAAGCCCATTTCCTTTAGTTTTTTCAACAAGCCGCGTCGTGTTCTTGTCTTGTCGGCCAAATTGTCCAAAATCCAATCAATCACATCTGAAAGAGCAGCGAGTGGGAAAAGGAATGAGTGAGTCGGCCACACACATACAATTGAGATGCTATGCTTTTGTTTGTCAGGGAACAAGAGGGTATGCTGGGATATTACAAGTAGTCGAACCAAGGTTGTCGATTTTTCCTCATATCGCCACCACCTCACCCAAAAAGTATTTCTAATTCGGTCATGTCCCACTCTGGACAAGCTGACTCGAGTGGCGCTTTGATTGCTTCTATTCATTTACTCTAAATTGAGTTTTAATTTACACAAGCAGCAGAAAAGAGACAACTATTGGCCAATGCCTTGCTTCTGCACGAACTGCAGCTGCGCTCATAGACATCTATATATGTACACAATGTTTGTCATATTTACCCTTATCAGTCTCTGGATTGCGTTGATTCTCTTCAAACAAAAATCTCAGCTCGGTCTCTTGCTCCTCATTCCAAGTGCCCTTGGTGCCACTGCAAAAAAAAAAAGAAAATGTGTTGACAATGCTTAGAGTATTTTCATCATTTATCATCGAGCTAAAACTAAAAACTAAAGTGGGTATATTTTGTAGGTAACCCCAACCTAACCAGCAGTCAATCATGCGCCCATTGTCTTGATGGCCTTTTAAACCTAAAGAGTTGGCCCCAAAAGACCCATAAACCACAATAAACCGCTCCTGCTCCTTCTACTTCACCTAAGAAGCGCACCCACCCTGCCAATACTTACGCTTCATAGGCATCACAATAGCCAGTCTCCAGCTCGTTGGCCTCCTTGATGCTCTTGTAAAATAATAACTCAGCATAGATTTTCGGATTAGTTGGTGCGACTTCGACAAATTTGCGCACCACATAGATGCCCAAGCGACGCAGCTCCTCCTGATGGGCATCACGTTCCACGCTGAAAACTTGTTGAAAGATGCGAAACAGCTTGGCCTGTAAACGAAACAGCAATAGTGTGAGTGAGCAGTTAAACAGTGGCGTCGAGCGCTTGAATTAGGGGTTCAAAAGCCCCCAAAATTACATTCTGAAAAAAATTGTATCTAATATCATTATGGAGCTCGACTATACATATATATAGATTTAAAAGTTCCCAAGCATATTCTTGAGAATGCAAAAAATCATTGAAAAATATTCTTTACAGCTCCGAAAAGTATAAACAATCTAGATTCGAGTTCTTAGGGAACCTCAAAGTTGGTGTTCGAAAAGATCCAGTGGTTTAATTGGTTTTTAGATTCTATCAGAATTAAGAAGTGGTGGAATTTTGAGCACCTGAAAGCACTGTCAAATATTGGAATAAGTTTAATAAAATTTATTAAACGATCTACAGTTTCAGTTTATAAATTAGGAACCAAAGTTGGGACACTCAATACAAAACCACCAATTCTTACAAATAAAAAGGCTCTGATACAAGAACTAAAAAAGAACTCAAATTCGTACACGTTTGTCTTTTGATGCTACATCAGGAACCACATTTCCCAAATCCCAATCCGCATGCATAAAATAATTGGGAACACAGAACTAAAGCTCAACTCAAATACGTGGTTCGAAGATTTCTCGCACGTTACTCAGCATATTCTTCCTTTATCTGATTAAATATTTCTCTGAAATCGGAACCTATTTTATAAGATATAATTATCTTTCATTTTCAAGTTAGGCGTAACCAAGAAACTGTTTCTGTACTCGCTGTTGCCCATCCAAGGGTTGAGATCTCGAGGTTTGCAAACTCAGCATATTCTGCATTTATCTAATAAAAAATTTCTTTCGAATCGCAATCTATTTTATAACATATAATTATCTTCTCGACATTTTCAAGTTAGGGTTAGCCGTCACCTGGAAACAATGTCTATACTAGCTGTTTCCCATCCAAGGGTTGACATCTCTAGGTTTACATCAAACCCTACTTTATGGCATATAATAAAATTGATAATACCGTTCCATAACTATTGCACTCGCGCTATCCAACTTTGGAATACACGGCACCTGGAAACTATATCTGCATTTGTAGTTACCGAAATTCGTTTTAAAAAGTGTTGAGATCTCTTAGCTTTCACACATGTATGTGATCCAAGCTGACGAGTTTGAAAAAATAATTTGTATATTCTATCGTCAGCTCCGACATACCAAAATTTCAAAATCAAGCATTTCTGGCCAAAAAATCCCAGAAGCCAAAACCAATGCAGAATTCTTTCAAGTTGATAATAGGAAATCCAAAAGTTGAAGGTTTAGGTATAAACTCAAAATATTCCAATTTATAGAATACCACTTTCAAGTCCTATAATCCCTGCCCTACTCGGAAAACCAGAGCTACACCACTGTCGTGAGCAACGCTTGAAATTCAAATGAAAAGTTTTTACAAAGAAGCCGAGTTTCGTCTAGTCCCGTCTAGTTGAGTTGGTTGGTTAGTTGCTTGTTGGGTTGGTCGGAGTGTTTGGGATTACTTTGTTTTGTGGAGCAGGCAGGGGCAACTGCTACCACCGTGTGGTTGCCGCTTGTGGTTACATGTGCATGAGCAAGATATCATTTGCAGCCGGCAAAACTTTATAAATGCTTTCATTGCCAGTGTCGCTGTCGTTTTTCCACTCTTTTGCCACTACAGCATCCTGATGTTGCTGCACTCCACCACTCCCACCGTTGTCGTCCTGCTACTTGTTGTTGTCGTCTGTATTTGGAATTTAATTTATCCTATGATTGCGCAGACCCATTAGTGGTTTTGACTTTGCATATGATGCTGCTGCCGCTGCCACTGCCGCTGCTGCTGCTGCTGCTCATGCAACATATTCCAGAGACTTTGTATTGCTTTTGTTGTAACTGCGCACTGTGTGGCAGGCAGCTCCCAATGCTAGCTTGCTTCTTTTGATGGCTGCCACAACAAAAACTTCATTTGGACATGGCACTGCCGGGCTATAGAGCTGTATACAGCTTTGAAATAGACATTGAGCCGGCTTAGATGACGCTGATATGAGACCGAAAGTAAGCAGCACCAAGTGCTGGGGAGTTGCAACATGAAGCTGCGAGTTGCCTTTTGTGTGCGCTAGTTGATGCCGTCTCTGCCGTCTGTCTGTTTGTCTTGGCTCGTTGTGGCGCCATTTTAAGTTAAGCGCCATTTTTGGTTACTCTTGTGATTAGCTGTTGCCCGTTTCCTCCTGTCCCCGCGCCATTTTGCAGCTGCAGCAGCTTTAAGTGCTTTAAAATCGTAATATATATTATTCTATTTAGTAAGCCACCAAAAAAAATAATATATAAGCAGCCGCATTTGCTTATGCAGGGACTCAGTGCCCCAAGGATGGGGGCTCCAGACAACTGCCGCTGAATGTGATTTATGAACTCTGCTCAAAGAAAAGTTTAATTGCCAGCCGTGGCAAACAGCAGGAATTACATTGACAGAAACAGAAACAAACCCGTTTATGCCGATGAAATACTCAATATGAGATTTTATATGGCGAGTTTGTAGCAAAATTTATACAAAGGACATAAAATTAATTTATATTTCTTCTGTAATTCCTCCAGAATCCAATAAGAAGAGTTCTTGTAGATACAGATTTAGCAAAGCTCAACGAATTGGACATCTTTGAACACTTCATATTGTCCCTACAGAATTTTCGCAAAATACTGACTCCTAAAGATTTTTGGAATATGTCAGTGAAATTAACTATGAAACATTCTTCATAATTCGTTAAAAGCATTTCTTGAAAATATTTTTGTGATTCAAATTAAATCCTAAAACTTACTTTTAAGTTAAAAGAATCGTTTTATATCGTCTTAACTCACTATACGATTTCGGATTACTTTAAAAAAAAATAGTTCTTAATTTTTTTTGCCATAAATCCATAACTTAAAAAAAATTCAAGTTATTATTATTGTTGTTGGGAGACACTTGCACCGCGACCTGTGCGTCTATTGCGACTCCCTTTTCATCGTTAAGATTCTATTTAACTTCAATGTTATTTATAAAATTTTTAAGCGTGCTTATCTGTATATTTTATAGTTCTTTCTTCTTTATATCACAATTCATAATCTTCCTTCTTTTGTATATAAATGATAAAAGTGGAAGTCCTTCCAATATATTCTCTTTGCAGAATCTGCAAGTTCTGTTTGAGCATATTCCCAGTTTAGTTGAATGATTATTCAATCTACACTGACTTGTTATAATTGTTAAATTGGTCTTAGTCAATTTCACACAGTTTTTAAGTTATATACGTTCCTATAAGCCATTCTGAGTGTATAAGTCCGCATAGATTATTCCAGTACTTTTCTCTCTGTCGTTCTCCTTTCTTTATCACAGAAATGCTTTCTGTTCCTAAACCGCAAAAGGTTACTGGGCTTACAAGGGGAGTGCAGCAACCTTTCTAGCAAGTTGGTTTGCATTTTCATTACCCGTTATCACAACTTGGCCCCAGACTCTTAAAGCTACTTATTATTGTACTGCTTCGAAACTGAAATACGACCAAGTTTTGGATACATCTTGTTTTGGTCTTTCAAAAATCTATACAACGTATATGATCTGATATTACCCTACAAAAAAATTTTTAAAAAAATATATCGCTTAAATTTTGAGGTTATATCGAGTTCTAAATTTAGATCTTAGCTATTGTTAAAATAGATTTACTTATTTAAGATCTAAAGGATGATTCTAATTATAAATAAAAAAGTCATTCTATCTATCTTCAAAATCTATGATCATACTTATGGGAATTTAATAATAGAGATATCCTGCAGACTGTATCGCCAAACCAAGCTATAAATTATGAATGTGGGAATATTGAACACTTTTAGCACTGAAAAGAACTAAGTTTAATTTATTTTTCCTTCGAAAAGTTGAAGTTTTTCGGCACAGAAAAGAGCTTAGATTCATTTATTTTCCCTTACACGATTGTTTTAATTTGACAAAAATGCAAAAAAAAAATGTGTTTATCTCAACCACAAAATTTTTCAAACTACACAAAAATTATTTACTGATCAATGAAATCACGAAAGATTTGCCAGCTTTATAGCTTTTCATATCGCAAATTAAGAAATACCCTCCCATAAACCCCCCACGAGAGACCTTCTCTACAAACAAACATTTGAATATTTGCTCAACGAAGAAAAAGTTAAAAAGCAAACGAGACCGACTTAAGTCAGCGCGTAAAGGCTTAAAAAAGTTCAAATTCCAGCTGACAACAAGGCATGGCCAAATGCTTAGCGGGCAGGGGGAGTAGGCTAAAAAAGAGCCAGCAGCTGGAAAGGGTACCCGTGCCCAATCTTCGACAGACGCAAACGCAAAATAACAAAAAAAAAAATAAATAAACATAAAGCAGGCGCAGTAAATATCGTTTGCGGCTTTTACAAATAGAATAGAAAAAAATAAAAGCGAAAAAAAGGTTCGCTTAATTTGTACAAATTACCATAAAAATGAAAAAAAAAAAAATGGCAGAGAATGCGACTGCTCCGACTCCGACTCAGACTGCTCGGGAAACCCTGGCCATAAGCTACAATTCTGCTAAGCTTCGCGCAGTTCATACGCTCCCTAGTATTCCTTTTTTTTTAACCATTTTTATTTAAATTTTTTTTCCATCTTTACTCCATTTTTTGCATTTGCCTTTGACTTTGATTTATGTGGAAATGGCGCGTCCATGACGCAGGTCGTGCGCGCTGTCGCCGAAGTCGTAAGTCTTTTTGCCAAACGAATTAAAAAATAGCAGCGGGTCATACACACGGTACACTGAGAAAAATAACTTGCGTAGGAATTCATATTGGATATTGAGAAAAAAAATAATATGTAAAATATAAAAATCAAAGTAAATCAAATAACAAAAAGTAGAAGATTTTTCTTGTTTTGGGAATGAGACAACAAAACTAATGCAAGTTCCGATATCCAGTGCAATCAAAACTTCGTCGTTTTAATTGTTATATTTGTTTTATCCATAAAAAGCGTCCGAAAAAAATTGATAATTGTATTTTTTTCATATTATTTTCCTATTTTCTTAGGCTAAAAACTGTATCAGTGCTTGAGAAATCTCAAAAGGTAATTCGTAAAGCTAAAAATCTTCTGCGCAAAGCTAATTATTTATATTCGCGAAAATTATTTTTTTCATAGAACAAAATAAACAATAAAAACCTTAAACCTTAAAAAAAAATTGTTTGGCTAAAAACCTTATAAATGAATCAGAGTTCTAAAAACGGTTCTAATTTTCACTTAAGAAATAATTTCATTTAAAAATTCATTTTCGCGAAAAAATTGTTTTAATTGTCCCACTTTTGAAATGACGCAGCAATCATAGAATTGGTAGAATGTGGATTTATTCAAGTTCCTATTAAAAAAGAGAATTTCTTTTAAGAAACCAATCCAACAACCAGTGCAGTAGCACTTCCTTTTCTCATCTTATCTATAGAAACCCTGAGAAAAAAATATAAAAAAATAATTGTATAAAAAATATTTCTGTTTTAAATTTTTCTTAGGCTAAAAAAAATGCATCAAAAATCTTCAAACTGTTATTCGCTGGTCTTTAAGAAATCATTTCTTTTGCAAAGTCAAGTAATTATTTTTCTGAAATCACCTTGAAGGTAAACAAAATTGACTAAAAATTATGTTAATCAGACAGCAAAATCGACAAGTTCAGTTGGAAGTCAGAATCAGGAAGACATGCAACCGATAATAAGAGTTGTATTGAAGTTCGCTTACAAATTAGACATAATACTTATATTTTTTGTTCTATATTTAACTATGAACAAAACATATATAATATCCATAGACTACAAAATATTAGTAACAATTTTTTCTGCCAGTGTAGACCGCTGCTGGCACAAACAGACAAAGCTCAACAGTCGCGTAATTACTTATTGAGCAAGCGTGCAAACAGACAGGAGGCGGCACCCCCTAGTCGCGCATATAAATCTACTGCGGCCAACAACGATACAATTTAATTACAAGCCGCATAACCAAACAACACTCACCTGATACAGCATACCCGGGCAGGAGCAGCCGTAGGCTATGCGATGCAATATGGTCACTGCCGCCTTCAAGGATCTAGTCGGTATTTGTGTCCAATCGCCCAGTACCACTGTGCAGGCGCGCACAATTTTCGGATGCAGCAATCTGTGTGTGTGTGTGTGTAAAAAGAGTGTTGAGTAATGCCGGAAGTTCGCTATGAAAATTTATGCTAAAACTTCAATTAAATTATGCAAAATTGAACTAATTATGATTTAAGCATTTTGGCGTTTCTCTTCTAAGCCAGCATCCGCAAACACCCCTCGGGAAAATATGCTGGCAACACTTTAATGCCCATTGTTTGCTTGTTCTAATTCTCATTTTCAAGAGTGGCTGGCTGGCTGGCTGGCTGGACGTTTCTATTGTTTTCGGTGGTCGCAAAACTTTTTGAGCAACATTTAAAAAGCAACAATAACAATGACGCGCAATTAAAATTAAAACAAGCGCAAACTCGCAATAATACAAAATGAAAGCAAAATTTTGACGCCATTTTGTATATGTGGGTAAATCTTTAACAAACAGAATGTATTATTTCGCAAAACAGAAGAGATTTGGTATGAGATAAGTGTTTTTTGGGGAATTGGTGGGAAATTGTGGGATTTTAATTTCAGGTTGTGGATAATGGCATTCGTTGCGCAAAAACTGTTTGCAGTGTATATGATAATGCACTTAACTAAAAGCATTAGAATTTTTATGTTATTTGCTTGAAATTTTAGAACCATTTTGCTTGTTCGACTGTTCAGGCGTTATTCCAAGGAATTTTATTAGAATCGATTCATTATGAGTGTTCCGAAAGCGTCTTGAGCGTCAGCAGGTTATAGACCATATCTTTTCGTATGAATTGTAATTTACAACAAACTATTTTCAATACTCAAAAGAAACTGTATGATATCAATAACTCGAAGAATTTTAAGAAAATAAATTGTGCGCCTCGGAAGCGTCGTACTCGCGAAGGTCGGTGATTTTATTCCATACTGCAGCATTTACCTAGCACTAGCTCTAATACTCAAAATCTTCAACTTCTTAAGATCTCACCCATATGCTGTACCATAACTGTGCCATCAAACAATTGCTCTTGTTGTTACTGTTTTTACGCGAACCTTGCCCCTGGGCCAGGACGTGTACGAGTTCCAATTCCAATGCTCTGGCCACACTCTCATTTCTCCCGTCTATCTACACACACAGCTGTGCGTCAAAACGTTGCCGGCCATAAAACTTTGGCGCAAGTAATTTCTGACATTAATCCTTAATTAGTAGCCACAAGCATTCGTGTCGCCATTTTTAGGTTTTTTGCCCAGTTTTGAGTTTTGTGTTTAGGTTCTCTACCGTCTACTACCATCGCTCTGGCACTGCCTCTCACTCTGCGCCTTTCAATTAAAAATACAATTACAATTTTCAACACGACCATCAATGCAAGCCGCAGCACAAGAAGAACTTTTCAAATAACAGCAATAAAATGCGGTCTCCGGCAATGCTCCGTTCTTTGTACCCCTAACTGCCACTCATTCCGGCACCACTTCTCATCTTGTTTGTAACAAACCACTAAATGCCAATGTGGCTGGCCTTGATTCGAAAACTTCTTCTGCCTGGCTTTGGCTATGCTCTTTATACATTCATTCAGTCATTCACTCAGTTACTCATCCTTTCATTTATTTCGGGGCCAATTGCTTCTGTTGTTGTTGTTGTTGGCTTATTTACCTGCGGGCAAAATCCTCAAATTTGAACGTTTTCTCCGTAAGTCCATTATCTGATTAGTTGACAAGGGAAAAAAGTATGTGCATTAATTTAACATTTAGAAATAGCCAAAAACATTTCGATTTTTATTTAAAACCAACCTTGCTCCTCATATTCATCATATTCTTCGTTATCTTCATCGTTATCGTCATCGTCTTCATTGTTGGCATTTTCATCATTTTGCTCAGCCTCATCGACTGCAAGGAAGAAGTGTTGAAAAGTGTGTTAAAACTTTGGACAATATTTCAATACCTAAATTATAATACAGGCAATAGTCACCTTGACTATTCTGTCATCGCTACAAATGTGAAGCACTTGTTTTAATAGTTGCTTAGAAATTCTACGAGACGTTCACCGTAGCAGCCCCAGAATTTTCTGCTTTTCAATAAATTTCTAAAAAATCTTTAGAAAAATAATCAGTACAAAAAGTAAAAATGTTAAGCAACAAAATAAGTACTCCAGCCAAGGCTGCCATATTACAACTGCAACCCATTGCCGGATTTTGCGTTGAGAGCTTCAGCAGCGATGGTGAAAAATTCTTTATCAATGTTTGTCAAGCGAAAGAAGTGCCAGCTCCTGATGATATTTCAAATGAAGCACTTATGGAACTAATCAATACTTCTTCAAATCTCTCGTCATATCGGGTGCCCATGAGTTTGACCGCACCACACAAGACCAAAGAACGCGCTGGTTCCTTTGTACAAGTCTGTGATGTCGCCATTAATCCAAAATTCTACAGAAAAATAAACAATTCCAAAATGTTCTATAACGTTTTCTTGCAAATGGTTAGCGGAGCGCTCAACGAGAGATTCAACATTGTATTGGGCGAATTCAGTGTATTGCCAAGACGCAAATTTATTGGTAACTTGCTGCCACATTATATAGATTGGAATCGTACAAAGCGTGAAACAGCTGGATCTGAGCAACAATTGGTGCGGGATATAGATGAGCAGGAATTAAAACCGCTTACTCTTAAGAATCTAAATAAGAAAGATGAGAATGCTGCCGAGACCAAAGCTGGTAAGCCCGTGTACAAAATACGTGCTAGAATTAAGGATGGAATTGTGACGGAAATATTTGCTGAGCTCTATATGCCGAAGTGCACATCCACTGCGGACTTTGATGTAGATATTGGCGAGGATCGTATTATAGTGAAGTCCCTTAAAGGAGATTACGAATTCGATCAATTTGTGGATTATCGTCTGCAGCCGATGCGTGGACTAGCTGTATTTAATGCGAAGATAAAAATGCTACAAATACGCATACCAGTAGAAAACTAATTACCAATAAGAAATCATATCTATTAATTGTTCAAATATAAAATAAAGGTTAAACTTAATTAATATTTATCTTATCCTCTGGGCAACTGGAAAAATTGTACATCTCTTTTCCAGCTACATTGTAAAATAAATCTTGTTGATGGTAGCACGATTCCTGGCTTTATAGCTACTACTAGATCGTGGAAATCTAAACATTTTGATACACACTAAAAAGTTCCTTAACTTCGATCGGAACGGTTGGATTCGGATAATTATTCAAAAGACAAAAAAGCTATTTACAATGATTGCCTACACACAACTATAGGATTTTTAAAACTTGGTGAAACCAAAGTGAGCAGATACCTTATTTATATAGGTGCCTCGGTCAGCTAGTTCTGCGGCAGCGCAAATTATGAATTTTAGTGCACATGCATCAACTGTCTCAATCATTTGCTTAATTGTCGCTCTTGTGCTCATTTGGGCTCTTGCTGACTGCACTGCAACCCAATGTTTGCTTGTACGAGTTCTGTCCTATTTAGCCAAAAAATTAAAGACGCAAAGATAGTCTAAATTTCAAGTTTTTTCACAAGATCTGTGAACTATTCTCTGAGCGCCATCAAACTTAAAAGCATTTTTCTTAAACCCCCGGCTTACCATTCGCCTAAAAATAAAAACAGCTTTTTTGAAATTGTCTTGTACAGCGAAATACATGAATTTCTTCGAAATCGTGCAATTTTTTTTACTTATAACATTTTAATTTTTTAGGTTTATCTTTAAACTTTCCACTTCCGAAATAGCTGCAGCTTTTTTACTTCTAACAAAATATGTTTAAAGTTGCTAAAATCTTTTGCTATTATCACTTATTCGACATATACGTAATATAAATAGTTAGGAATTGTGCGACTTTCGGAAAATATCAGAATCAAAAAATAGCAGTTTTCAGGCTACTCTTTAAAAAGACAGAGATGTACGTTGTGCTATGTAGGATTAAGGATTCTTAAGGAAATTCATCATATACAACCATAAAAAATTATTTTTCTTCATCACGTTACCCACAAATTTGAATTAATAATGTGTGTGTGGGCCTCGGTAACATTGTAATAGTGCACTCGCCTCTAATAGGAAGGTCGGTGGTTCGATACCACCCTGCAGCTGTGGTGCTCTTGTCTAGCACTAGCATAGTTAGCAAATAAATAAATAAATAAATAAAATTGTTCAGATTCGACTGTAGATCCCTCTGCTCTTCGAACAGTGAAGCATTGTCAAGTGGAATATGTATTCAGCTCGAAAAGACGTCAAAACACATTTAGAACCATAGTAGAGTGCGGAAAATAACCCATTAAAATTAAAAAAGCAAATTTATTTACGTTAACTTTGCTTTTATCGCTCAAAGGCGGAGCGATGTTTCTTTCAAAAACAGTCCGCAGAGAACAGCTACCTATGGTTTCTTGACGAATCCAAGAGGCAATGTCTTTATTAGGGATTTACTAAGGCAAATAGCATCTTTCTGCTGGCAATGCAAGTACTAGGCCAGTGCACCAGAGCTGCTTTGGCGAATTGAAGCAGCCATCTTAGGTTTTGGAGGTAAGAACGCCCTACCTACCTAAGCACAGAAATTCCAATGTACGAGTAAACCACAAAATGAAGGTCTAAGATACAAATGGAGTTATCTTTATACATAGTTTTTGCTAGAGAACTGGGAACTACAGTTTATAGTTTAATCTTAAGTGTAAGAGCACTGCCTCAATAAAGAATTACTTTGGCAAATAAAGAATTCTTGCTAACTATGCAAGTGCTGAATAAATCCACCAGAGTTGCTAGGAGGAATTGTAATTAATACGAATAACACTAATATAAATTTATGCCAAAATAAAGCACCATGATTTGTTGTGACTAGATATTTTTTAAGCTTCAGTTTTCGTGCAAAGAATACTATTTTCTATTTTGAGTAGCAACTCCAACACACTTCTATTGTCTTTTCAAAACAAAGAGAGCTTTACATTATGAAAAACAGTTTTTTATTTCAAAGTAACAATATTTTCCCTTAACAAAACATTTTTCTATATATTTTCATAATAAGTCTGCCCTAAGATAAAGCTCGTAAAATGCAATGTGTAACTCATGAAATCCTATATATTTTTCGTTACCAAAAACTCTTTAATGTCCGTAACTTTCAGAAAACTGCCCGCAATTTAAAAGTTCTGTGTTGCCTCACGTCAATTCTCTCTAAATAAAGATTAAAGAGTGGTTGCAACAACAACAACAACAAAAACAACAACTTAGTATGCAAATGGCCATTAGCAATAATTATGAATGCTGCAATACATAAACAAGTGCACTCAAAAGAGCTCCACACATATACAAAAACGCACAAATACTCTTACAAACATACACACACAAACTCGTGCACAAACGCGTATACTCTCACATCCAAATAGAAAAGTGAAGCATACTTCAAGGCAAACGTAGAGTGAGCGCCAGCCAGAGTAAGGTCATTGCAACAATAGTTTTGACATGCTCACACACACAAACACACACACACACTCACAAGCCAACACACAGATACACGCCATACCAACACAACCAGTACTCCACTTCAATCTCTCTCTCACTACTCTCATTCTT
The DNA here is from genome assembly GCA_035046065.1 of Chymomyza procnemis. NCBI lineage: Eukaryota > Metazoa > Arthropoda > Insecta > Diptera > Drosophilidae > Chymomyza > Chymomyza procnemis. The sequence continues at coordinate 7,945,702 of JAWNOJ010000026.1, forward strand.
TCCGCCGCAGGCATTAAAATAGCAACAAACCCGAAAAATTGCAAATGGCAATGTCTGTGTGGCATGCAACAACTATGACGGACTGTCATGCTTGCCAGCTACGCTCGCTCGCTCACTCTCTCTCTCTCCACTTCTCTCCTTCTAGCTTTTGCTGTCTATGCCACAACTACTCGCTAGCTGTATCTGTCCAACTGTCTGTAACCCTGGGCAACCATGTTGCAAGCTGCAACTTCATTTTGACCTCGGACTATGCCAAAGAATGTGCTGCGTGTTTCGCTTTATTAACATCTTGACTATGCCGACAGCAGCCAGCAACTAAGCACACAAACAACATGCAACAGTCAGTCAGTCGGCTTGGGCAGGTGGCGGCAGCGGCAGCATGTGGCAGACTAAACCAGGTAGTCCACGTTATGCTCCATCATTAAAACACAATTTTCTGTGTCAGGTTCAAATGGTACATTGCGGCACGGACATGTTGACACATGCAACAGCAGCGCGACGATATTAGTGCATGTCTTTTGGGGGGCTGGAGCTGCTGCTGCCTGTACTAGGGTTAGCTATGACTAGGGGCGTCTCTGACTGCTGCTGCTGCTGCTGCCTGGAGCATAGTAGGGCCATTAAACATGAAACTCGTTACTGACTCTGCTAGTTGTTGCTGTGGTTGTTGCATTGTCTGGCTGGCACTATACACTTGCTGGCCATATTTAATGACTTTTGCGCGTTGCACACACGCACACCTATGACGTCATGCACGCAGCTACAGCCTGCTTTGACCTTCGTTGCGGCGCCACACACAACAGCATAATTTGTGTGTGTGTGTGTGTGTGTGTGCGTATGTTTGTAGTTGTTATTGTCTTGTTATACCTTACAGAGTAGTCTGGGCATACGTGCCTGCTGTTGGCTTGCGGTCTTGCAACACTATGTAGCATCCACACACCCGCAGGCGGTAGCGGTTGCACCTTTCAGCCCAACCCTGTCTTGCCACACCCTGCGCCTTTAACACTTCACCCATTCACACCGTTTGCTGTAATATTTTTCGGCAGCAATTAATTTCAAGTTTAACACGCATCGTTGGCACAGACAAAGTACAGCAGACACACGCATGCACACTCACACACACAGTGAGCCAACCCTAAAGAATGTTATAAAAACTTGAAGTGGCAACACCAGAGTACGCTGAGAAACAAAAAAACAGAACTTCAAATATAAAAAATATATGAGTTGAATTTCAGAACGTTAAATTAAAACGCTAGAGGGCGCCAACTTTAAAACTTTAATCACAGAAATAAAAAATATATTAAATGAGTCGAATCACTTTTCGCTTCCATTTTGTTTTGTGCATTTTGGCTAAGTTTCTTCAACTTCGCACAGAATCAGTTTTACCTGATTAGGTACCAATACGATTGACTTGTATGAAAACAGCTGGATGAATGACTTTATCTTTCTATTATACAAATAAGTTTCTTGATGTGGCCGACACTTATAAATTTAAGATATTTTCAAAGATGGTGTTGCGAGGCTAACTAAAATAGATAGCCGCGCGCCCATGTTCCAATTTCGCTTCATAATTTCTACAGGGGTTTTTGCATTGCCTTCCAGTAAACGCAACAAATATATATACCGCAAGCAATGCACTGTGATTGTCTGCCTCGCACCCGCTGATAAGCGACGACGCAGCAGCGCACCGCTGCTGTCGTAAGCTCTTGTCGCTGAGCCAAAGCGCAGCCTAAGTAGTCTGAGAGAACGGCTAAAGGTGCGCAGTCGCATAGTGTGAGGGCGGGCAAATCACAAGTGTAAGTAAGAACGAATTAGGCTAAAGAATAAATGTAAAAAATGTTAAATATAGATTTCAGCAAAACACCGAAACAACAAAACATCAAATCAAAGGAAATCGAAATAAAGAAATAAATAAAGTCAAGCACAAATAATCAAACAACAACTAAAAAGATTGCCTTTTGATTTGGACAGCAGCAAATTTAGCTCGAAAATAGTGAGCCAAATTCACCCTCCGCGACAGGCGCCAACATTCTGAAATACTTTCCCAAAAAAGTATTTGGCAACGCGAAGTGAACGAGCCTATTCTTGGAGTCTTAGCTGGGATTGCGAAGGCGTTTGGGGTACGTTCAGAGTGCGGCTCCTTTGGAACCACGTCATTTGGATCGCCCTTGTAAGAACGTAACCTGAAAGTGTTACGTCATGCAACGTGTTCAAAACAGCATGGACGATCCAGAGTTCAGTATAGGTGCGAAAGAGACGAACGGTGGTAGCCAGCAGAGTGGGGGAGGACACACCACAGTTACAACGGTACATGCAGCGAGCTTCGAAGCTGCTAGCGGTAAGATGTCAAGTACAGCCACGCACGAGTCTGTACTGCTAGCAGCAGCTACTGGTACCTCTACACCTGCACAGCCTATTGATTTAGCGAGGCAGTTTTGGGATGGATCCTTTCTCGGCCGTAGTGGACTTGACGATCCAGTTGAGTACGGCAAATCTGGAGTAGCGCCGCACAACATTACCTGGTCCGCACCCGGATTGGTTTCATCAACGGCACCACGGGCTGCCATGCCGTTTCCTGCGAATACGGCAGTTTTAGCCAGTTGACAGCACCCTACAGCGGAATATATCATCAAACCACGGAGCCAGGCCGAGCATCTACTATGTATATTCCACAATTTGCTGGCACACAGCATACAAACGCCATGCCGGCTACGAGCACATTGTCTTCAGCCCAGATAGCAGCACGGCATGTGATCAACAGAGATTTACCAATATTCACTGGCAAGCCTGAAGAGTGGCTCTTGTTCATAAGTAACTATGAGCAATCTACAGAGAGATGTGGATTTAGCAACGAGGAAAATCTAATCAGGCTACAAAGGTGTCTGAAAGGTGCAGCCCTAGAAGCCGTGCGCGGCAAGCTTATGGTTCCTGCAATGGTGCCATATGCAATTGGAACCCTAAGAATGCTCTTTGGGCGCGCAGAAGTAGTGCATGCGAGTCTGCAAAGGAAGCTACGAGAGGAACCGGCTATAAAACCGAATAATTTGGATTCGGTGATACGGCTGTCTTTGGCTGTCCAGAACTACTGTGCAACAATGGTGGCAGTAGGGCTGCACGACTACTTAAACGACCCATTGCTGCTGAGCGAGCTGGTCGCCAAAATGCCGAGCGATTTAAAGCTAGATTGGGGAAGACATCGCCTGACATCTAGCGGCGCCAGCTTGGCCACATTTGACAATTGGCTTTTTAACACAGCAATGTGTGCTACCATGGTCACTGCATACGATCCTCAACAAACGGATGGCAGTAGAAGTGGCGGGATCAGGAATAAGGAGCGTCTGCTGATTCACGATGTAGTGAAAAAGCAGGAAATAATCAAGTACTCGTGCCCAAGTTGTGACGGGGAACATTCCTTATCTGAATGCAAGGAATTTAAGACTATGTCACAAAGAGCACGGATGGATCTAGTAAGAAGCAAGCGGTTGTGTTTCTGCTGCTTCGGGCGTCATCAGATACGTAACTGCAAAGAGAAGAAGCAGTGCGGTGTCGACAACTGCACACTGAATCATAATGTGTTGCTTCACTCAGCTGCTACGGACAGTAGCAATGCAGGGCTGGTGAACAACAGTAGCTACAATCAAAGCAAACAAAAGGAGTCTGCTGTACTGTTCCACGGCAAGGGTATGTCTAGAGCGCTATTTCGCTACGTGCCAGTGACACTTTATGGAAATAAGCGAAAGGTAAATACATACGCGTTAATCGACGAAGGAGCTGCATGCACCCTGATTGAGCGCTCTCTAGCCGACAAGCTGGAGCTAGAGGGCCCAGAGGAGCAACTTTGTCTCAAATGGACTGGTGACATGACGCAGACCGAGCCGATGTCCAAAACCGTATGCGTGACTGTTTCAGCAAAATGCAAGACAGCTCACCAGTACTCACTAAAGGGCGTACGAACAGTGACAGATCTGAATCTGCCAGTTCAAACTGTTGATGAGCAGTTGCTGCAAGCGCACAAGCACTTGAGGTCCGTTCCTCTCGAACTTTACAAGGAGGTGAAGGCGCAACTTATTATCGGCTTAGATAATATAAAAATGGGTGTGCCACTGGAATTACATGAGGATGAGAATGACAACGTAGTTGCCGTACGCTGTAGGCTTGGTTGGTCTGTGTGCGGTCGTCATGGTTCCGATGTTGTTACGCCGCCACGTGTACTGCATATTTGTCAATGTAGTGACGCATATAGTTTTCGAAAGCTGGATGAGACTATGAAGGCCTACTATTCAGTGGAATCGCTGGGCATAAATGTTTCAGCCAAGCCGTTAAGGTCAAAGGAGGATGAACGGGCTTCGCAGATTATGGAGACAACAACCAGGTATCTTCCAAAAGAAAGACGCTGGGAGACGGGCTTGTTATGGAGATTCGACAATTTTGAGCTACCTGATTCATATAGTATGGCCCTAAAGCGCCTTAAATGCCTTGAGATGAAGATGACAAGAGACTTGGAACTGAAAACCTTTATGCAAGAGTCGATACGAAGCTACCAGCAAAAGGGTTATATTCGCAAGCTGAATAAGGGTGAGTTGGTGAACAATACACGCTCATGGTTTCTGCCTATATTTACAGTGACCAATCCCAACAAGAAGAAGACAAGATTAGTTTGGGACGCGGCAGCCAAAGTTAATGGCGTGTCGTTAAACGACGCACTTATGAAAGGGCCTGATATGTTGACGTCACTGCTGGGGATTCTTATACGCTTTCGAGAGCGCCCCATCGCAGTTTCCGGTGACATAAGAGAAATGTTTCACCAAGTCAAAGTGCGATCAGAGGATCAAGCAGCACAAAAGTTCTTATGGCGCAGTGACAGTTCGCAACCACCTGAAACATACGTGATGCAAGTAATGACATTTGGAGCATCATGTTCTCCTTCTCTGGCCAATTTTATACTGAGCCGCAATGCGGAGCGGTTCAATAAGGAGCAGTCTGAGGCAGTAACCGCCATCCGCCGTAATACATTTGTCGACGATTGGCTGCAATCTGTGGATTCCGTGGACCAAATGGTACAGTTGGCAACAACGGTCAAAAATATACATGCCAGTGGCGGATTCGAAATGAGACATTGGTCATCAAACTCTGTACGCGTTGTGGAAGCGCTGCATGACAACTCTGAGGCGGAGGCCAAACATATTGGTACACCTCTCGAGCTTAAGGAGAAAGTGCTAGGCATGTGGTGGTTGCCTGGCAGCGATGCGCTCACGTATATGGTAAAGGCTGACCTCACAAATGAAACATCGTCCACCCAAATAACAAAGCGTAGAGTTCTAAGTGTGGTCATGTCAATATTTGATCCACTTGGTCTATTGGGATTCTTCAGTGTGCGAGCCAAGATTATACTGCAAAATATCTGGCGGTCGGGAGTTAACTGGGACGAGCCGCTCGAGAGCAAAGAAAAGGATGACTGGCAGCAATGGCAGGCGTTGCTGCCACAGTTAAGTAAGCTACGTATACCCCGTTGCATATCATGTTTGAGTACTGCCAAATCCTTTCAGTTGCATGTATTCGTGGATGCCAGCCTGGACGCATACGCAGCCGTGGCATATCTTCGTGCTGATTTGGGCAGTCATATCCGCTGCTCATTAGTAGCGTCTAAAACCCGAGTTACTCCACTGAAACCAATATCTGTGCCACGAATTGAGCTAATGGCAGCTATACTGGGTCTGAGGCTGGCAAAATGTGTTGAATCTGAAGCATCAGTACGCATCGATCGACGTATATTCTGGACTGATGCCCGAGATGTTCTCTACTGGATTCGGTCTGATGCGCGGAAGTTTCCACAGTTTGTTGCGCTACGCATCGGAGAAATTCTGGAGGGCTCCGAGGCCGACGACTGGCGCTGGGTGCCATCGGCCCAAAACGTAGCGGACGATGGGACAAAATGGACTAGAATACCAGAAATCAGCGAGTCTATCCGTTGGTTTGCAGGACCTGACTTTCTGTGGCGTGATGAATCGCAATGGCCACATATAGATGTTGTAAAAACTTGTAAAAGCAGTAATGTGCTGCACCATGCAGAAATGGAAACGGGACACATATCAGCTTTAGCGTGCATCTCGCCAGACCCACAACGGTTTAGCAAATTGGAGCGCCTGCGCGTCGCTCAGAGGCGTGTGCTGGAATATCTACGCCTTATAATCAAGAAACCATGCGGCGATCTACTAAAGAGCCTGCTGCAGCTAAGGCGAGATATTGACATGGATGCCATATTCATACGAGTCTGCCAAGAGGAGGAATTCCATAAAGAAATTGGCCGTTTGAAAACTGGCCAAAATCTGTCAGACAAGAAAAGCGTGCTATTCAAATGCTCACCGTATCTTGACGAACTGGGCGTTCTGCGGGTTCGTGGGCGAATCGATGCAATTGAAGGTGTCGAAGTTAGCGTAAAACGTCCAATAATTCTGCCACGTCGCCACAGGGTAACATATTTATTGGCAGAATACTACCACAGGAAATACCACCATCTACACAACGAGATCGTGGTAAATGAGATGCGTCAACGCTACTGGATTTTTGGACTGAGAGCGCTCATAAAAGAAGTAGTAAGGAGCTGCGCGGCGTGCCACATACGTACCGCACAACCGAAGCCACCACTTATGGGTGACTTGCCGAAAGAGCGGCTGTCACCACACACACCACCATTTACATATACTGGTGTGGATTATTTTGGACCGATCGACATTGCCGTGGGCCGGCGCCGAGAAAAACGATGGGGAGTTCTGTTTACTTGCCTCACCGTACGCGCTGTCTACCTAGATATTGTACCATCACTGTCAACTGACTCATTTCTGTTGCTTTTGAAACAATTTACCGCTCGTAGAGGTGTACCTCGACGAATGGTATCTGACAATGGCACAAATTTTCGCGGTGCTAATAGAGTCCTGTCGAACGAGATCGAGCGCATTTCGTCGTCACTAGTCGAAAAAAGGTACCCAGGAATGGAATTTTCCCATATCCCACCAGGAGCACCACATATGGGCGGCGCATGGGAACGGATGGTGCGGTCCACGAAGTCTATTCTGATGGAAATCCTACCAGAAGGTCTCCGTGAAGAAGTTCTGCGTGCAACGCTAGCTGACGTCGAAAACACGCTCAACTCGAGGCCCTTGACATATGTTCCGTTGGAGTCGAGCGACGCAGAAGCATTGACTCCGAATCACTTCCTGGTCGGCCACTCTAGTGGGCTACGAGAGCGCGGCGCCATAGAACAAAGCGGCTCCACTTTGGCAAAGAATTTTCGTGTTACCAGCCAATTAACTGATAGATTCTGGAAAAGATGGCTGCGAGAATATCTACCTAACCTGACAAGACGAACCAAGTGGTTTCAACCCAACCCAGAGCCGATATCAGAGGGCGATATTGTAATTATCGTCGACGAAACCAGCAAACGCAATTCATGGCCAAAAGGCGTTGTAGTGGATGTCAATCGAGCAAAAGACGGGCAGGTCCGCAGTGCGGTTGTGCGCACACACGAAGGGCTGGTGACGAGACCAGCAGTAAAATTAGCAAAATTGGACATCAGAGGCAAACAGGAAAATAGTAATACCCGCCGTGGTAATGCGCCAGAATTACGAGGTGGGGAATGTTGCGAGGCTAACTAAAACAGATAGCCGCGCGCCCATGTTCCAATTTCGCTTCATAATTTCTACAGGGGTTTTTGCATTGCCTTCCAGTAAACGCAACAAATATATATACCGCAAGCAATGCACTGTGATTGTCTGCCTCGCACCCGCTGATAAGCGACGACGCAGCAGCGCACCGCTGCTGTCGTAAGCTCTTGTCGCTGAGCCAAAGCGCAGCCTAAGTAGTCTGAGAGAACGGCTAAAGGTGCGCAGTCGCATAGTGTGAGGGCGGGCAAATCACAAGTGTAAGTAAGAACGAATTAGGCTAAAGAATAAATGTAAAAAATGTTAAATATAGATTTCAGCAAAACACCGAAACAACAAAACATCAAATCAAAGGAAATCGAAATAAAGAAATAAATAAAGTCAAGCACAAATAATCAAACAACAACTAAAAAGATTGCCTTTTGATTTGGACAGCAGCAAATTTAGCTCGAAAATAGTGAGCCAAATTCACCCTCCGCGACAGGCGCCAACAGATGGGTATGAAAAATTTGCATGTAACTAAAGCAACTAAAATAAATAGAGCTCACGGAGATGGCGAAGAGATCGGAAGAGGTGTGGGGGTTGATGAACGAAGCGCGCAGTTGGCAAAGCGAATGATTCATGGAAATATACTATAAAAATAAATATTCTTCTTTTTTTAAATAACACTCCTAAATAACTTAAGATATTGTTTAAATATAAAAATATTTATAAACAAAAAGTAGTTAAAATAAACCTCAGATTGTGAAGTACTTTCAAGTGATACATTTGTGCGTAAGCAAAATGGCTGAACGATGTCCTAAGCTAAACCCAGCAGTCACGAGATGGAATAAATTTATTCGAAAGTGGACTTGTTATACTTTTTGTATGTATATAAATTATTTAAGATGATAAATGCAGTACTTTGCAGCATTAAAATATAGGGAACAAATAATTTTTATAAAAATTAAATTTAAGCGCTATTTTATAGATTTTTTGCTTCCAAGTATTTTTATTTTAAACAAATACGAAATTGTCAAATGTAATCAAACATGACTTACGCCAAAACGAGTTCATTTCCAAAAATATTTGTGGCAAAAAAAGGCTGTCAGGTTTTCTTAGAACACCTCAGTTAGCTTTTATCTAAGCTCGCGTTACTAGCAAGCAACAAAATGATTTTTGTGTCACCTCAGGACACGGGTTTGATATTTGGTTTCGTTTATTTCTTTTGAAGCTAGCGAAATACGTTTTGAAAGAAATAAGATTAAGTTTTATTCAGATAGGCAATTTTTTCATTGATCTCAGTAGACTGCTGGTGTTAAATTAAATTAGTATAAAATATATATATATTTTTTAATTTTTTTTGACATGTCAGAATTTTCTTAATATCAAATTAATTTCATAAATATTGAATTCATTTCAAAGATAGAAAAATGTTGAATATAACTATATAACAATATGAATAGGGTCTTCAGCGAACACGTAGCGATCGTAGAAGGAAAAGTGGTTGCTGAGCTAAGCGAGCAGTAGGCAAAACCCCTTAGTGTTTGTACAAATTATTTTCTAACGCATTGTAACGACTTAATTTTAATAAATTTTTATTATGGTTCAAATTTTTATCAGTTCATTTCATTTTTGACGGCTTATTAAAATATAATTCACAGTGGATGGTTTACGAACATCATTTGGTTGAAATTTATACAAAAAAATGCATAAAACAGTAATAAAATGAATATTTTATCCCTTTTATTAATTTTATCCCCTTTTCTTAACGTTCCAGCCGTAGAAATATGAAATAAGATGTACAAGATGTTATTATAAAAATAACTATGCAGCAACTTGTTGGCGCCATCTAGCGGCAATAGTTCGCAATCTTAATTTATGAAAAATGCCGCTTTACGCAAAATCTGCCGTCATACTAAGCAGATTTCTTATTGAAGGTCTTTGAAACGACAAAGACTTTCGAGAATCTTCTTTCACTTGATACAAATATTAACTTTTAGAGTCGCATTGTTTTATCCAAATAATTTCAGCTACCTGTATTTAACAGTTTCTCAAAACGTTTCAAAAAATAGTTGTACTCTCATAGTTACCGTCTGTTCGTTGTCCTACTAAAAGCAGCATTCTGATGTACATGTAATTAGTTCTGAACAAAACAAATACCAACAGAATATTTGTAGCTTATGCACTGATTCAATATGTTAAAAGTCCTTATTAGAGCGCACAACTGCTTATGATCTCTTGCGTAGCAGTAAAACGTTTGTATCCAAAGATCCTAGAAGTCTTTAACTTAAATTTCAAAGCTGAAAGTTCTTTTTAGAGCGCACAACTGCTTAAGATCGCTTACCTAGCACGGAAGCGATGGGCGCCAAAGATTCTAGAAATCTTTAGCTCAAAGCTCAAATTGCTTTTTAAAAGGTGCGAACTGCAAGGTCCTTTATCAAGCACAGAAGAGATAGGCTCTAAAGATTCCCAGAAAAAGGAATACAAAATAAGTGAATGACAAAACAAAATTCAGAACTGAAAGATATTGATTTATTTAACGACGAAATGCAAAAGCTGCAACTGTACCAAAGCATTGCACTTCGATGCATTAATTGTGATTTAAAACCGGCATAAACCCAGCAACAAGCCTTAAAAACCATCGCAACCCGTGTGATTATTACATAACTTATCCAAAATGGAGGCAATGCCAGCAAGGTCCTTACAGCAGACTTGAACCGAAGCAAGAACAAAAGCACAAAAAACTAGTACAAATTGCAGCAGTTTGCGGACTGGCTTTGAACTTAGCCCGCAGCAGCTCTAATGGACGCTTCAAAAGAGATGATGACTCCATCTCAAGCAAATACAGGTGAAACCATTTATCTAGCTCCAGCATAACTTGAGCTGCTTATAAGTTAACTGGGAAGTTTGTGGAAAAGTGTTTGTTTGTTTGTGTGCTGTCCTTTGGTAACAACGACATGCGTAAACACTTTCAAGGACTCCAAAAAATGCTAACAGGTGATGACAACGACAAATGTCAGCCACAGCAAGACATAGTGCAACACAAAAAAAAAAAAGGAAAAGACAACAATAAAATACAATATGAAGAGAAGCAGCAAGCTGACAAAGAGCAAACTAAAGAGCAACGCGCCAAAGGACTGCGTTTGCGCAGTAGCAATTTCGAAAATCTTTCGAAATTACCAAAGCCAACGAGCAGACGAGCACGACTGCCGCAGCCGAGCACAGCAGCCAAAAGTCACAAATATGTGGCAAGGCGCATTTAAAAGCATGTCCTGGCCGCATGTTGAGCTCAGTCTAACCAGTGCTGAATACACAAACGCAAGGACGCAGCGATTTAACGCGTAGTGCGCGTAACTAGAGTGTTCACTGTATCAGTTGTCAGTGTGCCAAACCAAACCAAAAAAAAACCCAACAAACTGAACGAACCAAAGACAAGTGCCGTGTGTCAAATTCAAAAACCAAACAAACCAAAACTCAAAATAACAACAATTAAATAATAAAAATTAAAACTCTTTAAAAGTAAATAAATTTTTTGGCAAATTAATTGCTGTTGTTGCATGTGGCATGTGGCAAGTGTGTGCGTGTGTCTGTGTTTGTGTTGGAATGTTTTGTGCTAGGTCAGATGTCAAAAGCTGGCAGACATCAAGGCGTCAATGTCTGCTTGTTATTTTTGTGTTTTTTGTCTTTGATTCCACTCTTGGCTTGTTATTGTTTTGCGTGAATGGACAAAGCCAGGACATGGCCTCAGTGATATGGCAAAAGCGTAGCATTTTTTGTGTGTGTGTGTGGGGGGCATGCCTTTTTTTTGCGCAAAATAATTATTTGTTTTTTTGACGTCTGGTCTGGTTTTTTTTACTGCGAATTTTTTTTGCTTGCTTCATTTTGGGTCTTAACGTAATTCATAAGAATATTGACAAGGACTTGCAGGCAGTGTTGACAAATTTATGTGAAATTTTAATAAAAGGATGCCAGTAAAGTTTTCCTTTTTGAAAATATTGTTCATAGTTATTTAAGCTTTGTATGCCACTGACATGACTCTGTAGAAGATAAATGTTGCAGCATATCGTTTATTGAACAAGTTTGAAATTTAACAACAAAATAACTGACATGACTGAAGCAGTTCAATGCTGCAGGACATCTTTTATTCAAACAAGTTTTTTAAAGTTTAATTTTGTTCAATAAAACAACTGACATGCATCTTTTTAGAAGATTTATGTTGCAGTATATCTTTTACTAAAACAAGTTCTTGGAAATTCGAAATATACGACATGAGCCATTATTGTTGCATGATATCTTTTATTAAAAAAAGTTTTTTAAAGTTTAAAATTTAGCAATAAAAAATGAACTTTTTTATGTCATTTGAAATTATCTATTGGCACTCAGGCGTTAAGCTGAGCTGTGGCTATGACGAACTATGAAGCCCCAACTTGGTCAACGCTGATCTTTTGGCTTCTTTGTTAAGAAATGTTTAAACTTTTATATTCCTGCAGCCAGCCCATATGTGAAATGGTGCAAATCTATAAAAAATTCACCCATCAGGCTAGGGATATGAATTACTTTTATATTATATTTTTTTCTATTTTTAAATTAATAGTTCTTATTATAAGATCTTATAAGAAGCTATGCATCTAATGAATAACAAATAAATAAATGATAGCTTTAAGATTTTATTATAATGTTCTTATGATCAGCATGAGTGGTAAACACTATAACTTAAATTACGCAAAACTGCTAAATCTGTAAGTGAACTTCAAAATTTGCGCATCTAAAATCAGGTATTTCTAAATATTTATAGAATTTGACATTTGTGTGTAATTTTAATAAGTTATATTAACAGTTTATTGACAGTAGATACTTTTTTTAGCTGAAGCAAGAGAGGAAACTATAGAAAGCTTATACTTTTTATAAAAAAATTGTTATTTATAAATATATTAATTTTAAGTGTTTTGTGAGTTAAGCGTACAACAAGAGACTTCATAAAGCAGAAATAAAAAGATTTAACTTTTATAGTGAAGAAGAGGATCGTCTAGGCCATTTCGGGCCTGAATTCTTTCAATCAGTAACCCGCCAGAAAAAATGTCGTTAAGTTTCTAGAGTTTGACTTAAAAAGAAAAACTTCTGGCCTTGACTTTTTTTATGTATAGCCAGAAGAGGTATACCTCTCAACATAAAGACTTTTGCAAGCGTCAAAGTTCTGGCATTTACCTTAAGTTGGGTAATAGCAGCTTTAGACCTAGAAGTGATCAAACAAGCACCTAATTTAGTCTACTTCCAGCAATTATTCCTGAAAAGGGTCCTAGCCTGCTGTGTACAATGATTTTATTGTAGGACCTGCAGTCTTTGAAGTATATAAATTGAGCAAATAGCTGGCATGGGGATATGTCTATTAACAGCTGTTCGAAAAGAACAGGGATCTACAGCTTATAGCCGAATCCGAACGACAGTGTCTTTAGTTAATAGAAATTTTGCTAGTTAAATAGCTTATATTTCTTTGCTATCTTTGCAAGTGCTAGGGAAATGCACTAGTGCTGCCGGATGAAATCGAAACACCGACCTTTCCGCTTAGGTCCACAAAATAAGTGCTCATATGCATTGTTTCATAGAATTCAAAACGTATATAGCTCCTAAAAATTTGGAAAAACTTAATAAAATGCGAACTCCCGGAAGATCAAAATTGTCGCGTAAAAGGCTATTATATCAAAGTAAAACTAGGCAGGCAACAATATTCTGTTAAATTACCTCACTTAACTTAAATAACCAATGCGCTCTACTTTCTACTTTGCAAATATATAAATCTTTCGATTACTAGCATAGAATCGTAAAACAGGAAAAATTTAGTCTTTGTAGATACATCAGCTCCTATTTAAATAAATTAATACCACAAGTTTTACTACTCGCTCACTTAGTTGCACACAAAATTCCATATTAAGTAATTCTAGAAAAAATGCGAAAAACCATTACCTTTCCTTTGCCTGCCTTCCCACCCATAAAACCTGTTTAGTCATGCAGCCAGCTTCCTTTGAGTAAAAATTTTTGTTGCCAACATTTATGCGTTCTGAAAATTCATATTTATATTGTCCATTTGTGGCAGATAAACATAACTGCGGCCATTAACAGTGCAAGTCAGTTGCTCATAGTTTTTCGTAGAGTCATGCAACACACACTTTTGGTGTTAGTGTTGGAAAGTCATTTTTAAAGCACAAGCAAGCCACTGGCTCGTTCCATTTCCGGCGTACCGCAACTATGCTCAAAGAGCAGAGCAGAGCCTGCAGCCAGGTGTGCGTGTGTGTGTGTGTGCCAGGAGTATGTTTTGAATGTATTTAAAAGCCGCAGCCTTGCATGGATGCTGCACATACATAAGCCACACACACGCACGCATACACAGAACCACAGCTCTGCTCATTTCCGCCACATAACAGCCACCCACACACGCACACACACACAGCCACACGTGCCGCTTCAAGCAACCGTGCGTATACTTAATCAATCATTTCGCTCAGGTGAAAAGTGCTTAGTGGAAAAACTCAACTTAAACTTAAAGCCAGCAAAAAAAGCTCGCATATATTTCACGCCAGACACAAAACAGCAAGAGCAAAACGTTGGTAAAGCAGCAAACAAAGCAAAACGCAATAAAAGCGCAACACACAGAGAAACAACAAAAATAAAGTCAAAGAAAAACAAGAAACAAAATAAAAACAACCAAAAACAAAAAGAAAAATAAAAAAAAGCAAAGCAAAGTGCGGCAAAAGCGAAATTTAAACGTCTGCATATTAATCAGCGAACGCGTCAAGTTGCAAGAAAACCAACCAAAGTCGCGTCGTGTCGCCTCGACGACAGCGCAACTTATCACAGAGGATTTGAGGCAAAGCCGCCAGCAGCAGCAGTAGCAGACGCGGCGACACCAGCAGTACACTAGGACGACGCTGTCGAATGCCACAGTTTTGACCGCCAAAAAGCAGCATTGGGATTGGCAAAGTGAAAGCAGCAGCAGCAGCAGCACTTTCCTGGAGCTGTTGGGACTTGGGCTTGTGTGTGTCCGTCGTCTTTGGCTGCCACATTTGGCCACTGCGGATTATGTTAATTAGGTAATTTTTGCTTTGATTACCTTGTGCGCGTCGAGCGCTTGTTACCAAAAAAAAATAACAAAAAAAAATCAGTGGCGTAAGATGGGAGGGTATATTCGTGAGAAGGATTTGTGGTATTTTTTTCACGTTTATATTAAGTACTATTTTCCCTAATTTACATTAAGGAACTAATTCAAGCGAAATATTTAAAATTATGTTTGAAGTACATTTTTGTTTCCGCAATTCGATAGAATTTATTATCTTTGAATTCACTTAAATTTAGTGAAATTCAATTCTTTACAATTCATTTTTGTTTTTCTTAATTTAATGATTTAAAAAACGAATTCTAGAAACTGAAAATGTGATTTGAGAATTCTTCAAACAAAAAGTAATGATTTTAAAAACTAATTCTGCAAAATCAAAAAAGCTATTTTAATTCGAATTCTAGAAACCAAAAATAATGATTTAAAAAACGAATACTAGAAAACGAAAATAATGATTTAAAAACGAATTCTAGAAAACGAAAATAATTATTTAAAAATCGAATACTGGAAACCTAAAATAATAATTTGAAAAACGAATACTGGAAACCTAAAATAATGATTTGAAAAACGAGTTCTAGAAAACGAAAAAGGTATTTTACATTATTTTTTTATTTCAAGATACCGAAATCTTGATAAAACTTTTCAAACATTTCTATTTGAATTTAACTAGCGGCATTTTAATACTAATTTTTCACAGGACTTGAAATCGTATATTAATTAGCTTGCAAGCGGTATGCAAACTAATTCTCAAAATAGAAAATACGCATTTATCGAAAAAAATGTTTTTACAATTGCATGGTATGTTTAGATTCTATAATCAAAAGAAAATTTCAAACGATTGGAAAAAATATATTTGGTGGCATGCAGGCTCCAAGCGAATTGACAAATTAGAAAATTAAACCTAATTCAAGTTAAAGTTGCGTTGAATATGTAGGCTGCTGATCATCACATACTGAAATTTAAATAAAATCAATAACAAGAAAATAAATTCCCAAGAAAACTGTACATTAAGGTTTTTCGATTCTCGAATTTGTCTTTTAGAAGAAGTATTACTGCTTTGTATTTATAAATATTCGATGAAAAAGTATGAGAAAAGCTATTAGACAATTGCCAAAAAATATATATATAATCTCAAAATCTCGTCTAATTCGAGTTAAATTTTTTGATTCGAGTTTATCAGTTTCAGGACTTTTCTCTTGTATGAAATTTTTTAATACAAACAATTTACCCCATAAGATTTACAGATAAGCCTAATAATGGTAAAAGTAAAAATTCCGGTTAACCTACGACCAAAAAATCTGAAACGCGCAAAACCGTATGCGAGTTATGTTTTTGGGTTCGAATTTGTCGATTTTAGGTCTTTTTTTTTCAAAAAATTTACCTCATAAGACTTATAGATAAGTTGGATCATGGTAACAAAAAAATACACAACACAGAAAACAGAACTAAGTTTAAGCAGTCCGGTTCGAGTTTGTCGCATTCAGGATGTTCCATTTAAGGGAAACAATTTACAATTACAAATAACATTGAAAATAATCGTAACAAAAAAATTTCCAGAACAACTACCACCAAATTCGAAGTAAACCACATGTTCGGTTTGGATATGTTGCTTCTCGAATCACTCTTGATCGCTGTCGAATCTGATTTTATTTTAAATAAACTATTAAATCAAACCAAAAACTTATTGATTTTAGATCATATGAAATTACATAAAAAAGTGAACATCTTTATTACTAAAAATGATTTGCTTGTTTCAAAAATTATTTCGAAAAATTTCGTATATATGAAAGTTCATTCGAATATATGAAGAATTTATTATTATTTTGAAAACAGAGAGTATTTTATTAAAAAGGTGTTAAAAATTTCTCAAAATTTTCGTTCATATGATCATTGACGATAAATTTTATAAACGGGCATTTCTTAGGCATTTTTAAACCTTAAAAATTACTTCAAAAATTGTATTTCCGATTTTCAAAAGCTGCTCACTAATAATAATTACTGCTTTTCACAACAACCCCTCCACGCCACTGGCGCACCCACACAAGCACTCAGAAATACACACACACAGCACGCACACACGAACCACGACCGGCCAGTGTGACCAACGTTGCTTACATATTTATGAAATTTTCATGTAAATTGCTTTGCACTACAAACCAGCTACCATTTTTTGTGTGTATGTTTTTTTTTTCTTCCTTTTTTTGCTGCTCATTTTACTGTTTTTCTTTTTGTTCATGTTTCTCTTCCCCCTCTCGTCATGTTTTTTCTTTGGTCTTTTTTTAATTGCAAGGCAATTTTCTTGTTTGTTTTGTTTAGCTGTAGTTAAAATTATTATAATTAACAATGCTCAAGTTGCTTTTATGTTACGGAAAAATTGAATAAGTTTCACTTCATGAATTTTATTTTGTGCTTAAAGTCTTATGGTAGCTACAAATTAATGATAGATTGATATCATTTAACAATAAAAAGCATATAATCGATTAAATAAACATTTGCACAACTGAAGGAAAGAGAAACAAACACAATTTACGGCCTCAATAAAAACATAAACGTAAAACATTACTCATACGCCGCATTGAACGCATAGCCAAAGGCGCAACAAAAACTTGCGCAAGATTCAATTAATTAAAGCTCTAGCCCCAAAAACTGAACTAAACACAAAAGTCCTGAGTCTTCTGCCTTGAAACAAAACACAACTAAAGTTGCGTAGAAAATATGAATAAATAAAGCCATGGCCTTGGTTGGCTGGTAAGCCTAAAAACTTGTTGTATGCCAAATGAAAACTTTTTAACAGAGTTTTGTATCATTTCGACAGCTTTTCATATCCTTCCTGTTTGATTTAATTTAATTGTAAAATCTTGCGCCCAATTGCATTGTAGTTCAAGTTTGGTGAAAAAAACTTTTTCAAAAGCAGAAACTCCTGCATCTTGTGGTACAGAAAATGCACGCAAGTTGGAATAGCTAAATGTGTCGGGGATTTTCGAAAATGTGGAGCTTGGGCTTGGTCTTTAAAGATGCAGCTGGATTTTAGTAAATTTCGCAATAAAATTTGAAAATTGTATGTAAAATAAAGCTCATTTATTAGTATTTTCAATTTTTTATAAGAGCTGGTCACACTGAACAAGCAAGCACATGAAAACACAAAATTGAGAACAAGCTTGAGGTACATTATTAAAAAGTGCAGCTATTTTTTTTGGTAGTCTAAGAAAATAATTAAGATTCCAATCAAATTTGAAATAACTTAAAATTAAAGCCTATTTATTAGTATTTTTTAATTTGCTCTTAAGCCTTGGTCACACTGAACTGGGAAACACGTGAAAACACAAAATTTCGAAAGCGTACGTGTTTGGCTCAGTGTTTACAAGTGCAGCTGTTTTTTTGGGAAGTCTAAGTAATGATTTAGAACCCAATTAACTTTGAAATAACTCATTTTAAAAATAACGCTTATTTTCTATTAGTATTTTTTAAATTAGCTTCGATTACATTTCCTTTGGTCACACTGAACAAGCAAACAACTGCAAACACAAAATGTCCGACATGCTTAAATTTTAAATAATTTAACGACATTTTCAAAGCATTTCACAAAACATAATTACAATTTAAACCCATAGCAAAATTTTCAACTTTAAGTTAATACTTCAAAGAGTTATTTTCGTCATAAAAATCACTTAATCTTCGCAAATTAAGCTCCAAAAAGCTGAAATAAAATAAAATTCAGTGCAACAACAATTTCACATTATTATATAAGTTCGTTAAATAGAATTTCGACTGTACATAAGCTCGTTATGGCAGCGTCTGTTGCTTTTCTGCTCTCTTTGCGCCTGCAAATCCAGTTTATGATTTTCAATTTAATTTTATTGATTTGCACTGTATGTGTGTGTGTGTATCTGTGTGTATGCTGAGGCTATCGCTCTCCATCTATTTATACTTTATGTATATATGTATTTTGTATATAAATATATATATATATATAAAATTCATACGCACACAAACACATTATGTATGCAAAGCGGCTTTTGTGCAAACTGTCCAAAAAATACGAACATATAATGAAATTCCTATGGGCTTTTTATTTATTTATATTATGATTCGCAACAAGCTTCAAACTGGACGCGTTTTGTATACATTTCCCATATTTTCTATATATATCTAAGAGGATGTTTGATATACTCTTTAAAGTGTAATTTAGGAAAGACAAAAGTGCGAAGAATAGACAGTTTGAAGAACAATCAAATAATAAGCTCACTGGAAGTGCATTTTTTTTGCTGTAACGAAAATATTTTGGAACACAGTAGAAACTTGCTTTGACAGTGCAGCATAAGCTATTGAAATACAGACATTTCTCACATTGATGAACGATTTATTATACATTAAATTTTTTTGTGTTAAATTTGATAACTATTCGATTGGAGGCGATATATTTAAGTTATTTCTTGAGTATGATATCGCGTAAATGACCACCTTTGGCCTTGAGCACAATATGTTCTCTTTTTTCAGCATTTGGCATTATTTTGACCAAAGAAGCGATCGATATGGCTGCAATTTCGCGCCGTTTATTGTCATTAACTTGAGATATGGTCGTGAGCTTATCAGCGTCTACCTTCGATTTCAAATATTTTCATAAAAGAAAACTGCTGACGCCAGATCGGGTGATCTCGCTAGATAGTCAAAATCGCTATTTTTCGATATGACTTGTTCGGGTAACAATGTTGGCCATAAATTCACAGTTTGACGTGTAGAATGGCTCATTGTGCTATCTTCTTGAAACCAAAAGAAATTCAAACCATTTTCTCGAACAAAAGGCATCACAAAATCTGTTATCATTGCTCGAAAAACGAGGATAACCTGATATTCGCGGCTTTTTCCCAACACTGGCTCATACGACCTCAATAGTTTAATCAGAACGTCTTGTTCGTTGTCTGGATGCATGGCTGACATTACTTACATTGCCAGAATTCATACATTTTACGTAGAAACTTCTTATTAAGTTTCCATAATTGAGAAGTTATTTAGAATTTAAAGCTCAACAATTCAGCGCGTTCTTTTGGTATGAACCGTAGCATGGTTTAAATTGTGTTGACGCTTCCAATTCTCTTCGATATTAGTCGATCTGTAATTCCTATCAAGAGTTTTCGAGTTGGCGGTGGCTTCTTCTTTAAATGGGCTCTATAAACTCGTCATTGACGCTTGTCCATTATCATCTTCGACAAAATAGAGACCAATGATCATAACCGCGCAAATACCATACAAACACTTTACCAGACAGTCGCCTTATGATCGTAGATAGAGGCTATTCTTCTATTAACTGATTGTTCTCAGTGGCATAGAACCGACAATTTTGATTATTTACATTTTCATTTAACGTGAAATGTACTTCACCTCAAATAATGAGCAACTCACAACTTAACAGTCTTAAAGACAAATTTTCAAATGCCACCAAAAACTGAAATGCATGCTATAGTCAGCATCGGCGAAGTATGAACAGTCTATTTATTTTTCTAGCGAAAGGAAAAACAGCACTTGAACTCAAAATCGGCCACAAAAAATAGAATGTCCCATGAAAAAGCAGAAAATATACGATTTGTCCGAAACTTGACATTTTTAAACACAAATTAGGCAATGTTAATTTGCTTTTTATCTGACATGCCATAAAAATCTACAGGTTATGTGAAGTCTATGCATGGGGGTGAATGACATAGCCAGTCTTTAAGTAAGGGAAACGCTCTAAGGAGGGCAATCTAGAAGTTATAAAGTCCGAGTTGCAAGGCAATTAATGTGGAACGGTATATAATTTAAGTGCGACTAATTAGCACAAAAGCAAAGTGGCCGTAATAAAGCGGGGCGTGGTAGATATAAAGATAACGCACACACACCCACCCACACCTCCACACACACACACAGATACACGAACAAAAACACACGCACACACACTGACATGCCACCCTCTTAATGTTATGGCAGGTGTTTTGAAGGGTGGCGCAAAGATTTTACCGGAAAGGGCAAAAATTCAAATTGCGCTCAATTAAGTGCCTTCTCTCAAGAACTCTCTGGCAGTCAAAAAGTCAGCACAGAACAACAACAACAATAACCATAACAAGCAAAAACAACACAACATGCCACAAAACGCAAAGTGCGTTGTTCAACAAGGCGTATGAGTAATGCCGCACGTTATACAACACTTAAAGCTACCTAAATGAAAAGCAATGAACAATAAAGCTCAGTGGACCTTAAGAGAATAAAGTTGAAATGTATTGCACGGGGAGTGTGTGTGTGGGTGGGTGTGTGCTTGAGTGAGTAGGTGAGAGAGAAGAGAGAGAGATGGAGTATGTGCAATAATACTGCAAACCGCTGAACTCAATGCAAGTGATTTGGTTTCGAGATACGAGAAAGCTGCGGTTTGTGGGTGGCCAACTTAACTAGCAATGAAAATACGAGCATTTGCTTCATGCAGTCATTTATTAAATAAGATATTTTTGGAATATAAGTTAGTATGTGAAATCTTTAGGTACTTAGATCTTGCGCTAAAGTTTTTAGAGATTTAATTTGAAATAAAATGTTAATATTATGACTTGAGTATGTCACCAAGGGCGGATGGATGGATGGCGAATCCAAACGGTGGTGTGCTATATTAAGCGTCTTTTTGCTAGCTATGTGAGTGCTAGCCAGGTGCAGCAGGATAAAACCGAAACACCAACCTTTCGGTTTAGAAGCGAGTAAGCGGCTACTACGCTACCAAAGCCCATAAAAATTAAAAAATTACAAATTCATATGCCGCATCTCCAGAACCTCCAAGCTGAATACAATTTGGTTTTTGGTATAATTTTTTAAAGGAAATGCACAGTGCCTTAACGTAAATGCTGCTTTAAATTATCTTTTTTTTCTGCAAGAAAAGTTTTTCTGCATAAAATCTTAGCCACATTTAACGAAAAGCATTTTAGGCTTCAGCCTGCCTGGAGGACACTTTAAGAGCAACCCTAGTTTCGCTGTAGTTGACCATTTTCAACTACATTTAACATAAATTCCAACGATTTTACGCAGTTTCAATTCGCTTGGGTGCCTGCAACCCAGCTAAGATCACAAAAGCAGAAACTTCTTGTGGCAAATGAAAAATCACATGCAGCCTCTATAAGTAATACCGGTTGGCAGTAATCAAAAGTAGCCACAAAATGTTGCGCACAAAAAATATATATATATCTTTTTTGAAGAATGGCAGCAAAATAATCAAATTGTTTTCAAGTGTGTGTCTGTGTGGGTGCGTGTGTATGCGTGGGATGAATGCCTTCAGAAAAGGACACAAAGGGATTGCTGGCTAGAAATTTAAAGCCAGTCAAAGTAAATCCGATTTGTTTTTTCGCACTACTGCAAAACAGTAGCAGCCAAGTAGAACCACGACGACTTGCTGTGCGTAAAATTTGCATATTTATGAAGAACAATGGCCTTTGATAAGGCTCAGGCGCTGAACTGAGCTGAGATGCTTCAGTGCTTGCCAGCGTAGAAAGGCAGCGCAAGAAATTGTTACATGAAAAACTGTCGTCTTTAAGCTGCTCAAAAATGAAAAACGCTGAGAGATACAGTAAAGCAGACAGTGTCCTCCCACACACACACACATACATACATACACACAAAACATAGATACAAATGTATACAGCCAAAGCAGCAGAGAGTTTATGTAAGCGCAACAGTAATCTGTGCTGATTTACGATTTACAGGCGCGAAATAGACAAGACCCTAAGACTAGGTTGGGCTGGCAATTGGGGGGAGAGTTTGTAGATACGTCATGCAAAGCAGACAATTTGCGTGCGCAATTTGCAGTTGATGGGTGACACACGACCAGCATTCAGCATCCCCCCACTGCCATAGCCAGCTCTATAAAATGCTTGTAACTAGCAAACTCCCTGGTCCCCCCAAACACTCTACGCTCTTTTACATTTTATGAATTGTAAAACATTTTATGGGAATGCTAACAGCAGCAGCGTCCCGCTAGAAGGTAACTCTAAAACATTATATTACATTTGAATTGCAGTTTTTGCTTCTAGAATTTCGAAATATATTCGAGAAATAAAAATACACAAAATGCTTGCCAAATCATTGCCATTGTTATTTTATGCAACATATGCAGTTCTGAAATATGCAACAGCTTTTTGGCGCCACTACTTCCCCGAACCCAACCACTAAATATGTCAATTCCAGTTGTTGCAGTGTATTTTTTTTTTTGTTTTTTAATCGTAACAGAATGTATTTTTAGCTGACAGTTATAGAAAAAATATGAATCTCAGCACTGTTTGCAAACTAATATAGACAACACTTTTAAAAGGCTTAAAATAAAAATATCATTTTTAACAATTTTCATAAAGCTTTTCGTTGGAAACATAAGCTCCTTTGGCCAACAAACAAATAATTACTAAGCCTTTTCAATACGAAAAATATGCAAATTCGATATAATAACAACATTTTATTTTTAAAAATTTTTTAACAAAAATTTTTTATAAACGAAGTATGCACAAAACTTAAGCGCAAAATGTTAAGAAGTTTTTGTAAAATATAATTATAAATTTTTATTTTATATTTTTAATCAAATTTAAGGCTTTCCTGTTTTTTATTTAGCGATGTCAGGCATAAGTTTGCAAAAAATAAAAGTATATAAATATATTTAAATAAATTTCATATATGATTGTTATGCTATATAATACAGTTTGCAAGTTTGCGAGGGGAATAATATAATATAATGCAATATAATAATATGTTTAAATTAAAAAAAAAATTATAATTTGTAGTTCTTCATCATGTGGTATCTTTCAAAGCAGTCGACAATATGAAGCCCTGGTTTTCATGTGTCAACAAAATATTTTCGAAATTTTTCTGCTTATACATACGGAAAGATACTTCACTTTTTATAATTTCACAACTTCAACTTCTGTTTATCTAAGCACGAAGGTCTTTCAGGTTTTGAAAATGTTCCATAACGATTATCACCTACAAGTTGTTCCAACATTCTTTGGACAAACATAAAATGTGACATAGGCATCTTTTTTCTCTTGTTGCCTTTTCTGCATTTATTGCGCTTATCTCTAGTCCCCAGAAAAATATTTTTTTTACCATTTTCTCTTGGGAAATATCAATTTGCAAAACTCTGGAACTATGCCACTATAAGAAACACTACAGGAAATTTCTTTATTTATTGAAAGACTCAATATAAACGGAACACATCTTTTAGTACATAAGATGGGCCTTGGTAGCGTACTCGCCTCCAAACCAAAAAATCGCTGGTTCCATTTCACCCTGCAGCATTTGTCTAGCACTAGCTTAGCTAGCAAAATAGACATACCTAAAAAAATTTCCATTAATTAAAGACATCGCCGTTTTGGATTCGTCTGTAACCTATTGGTCCCTGTTTTTTCCGAACAGCTATTAAAATCAAGGGAAATAATTTTAATATTGAAAGTAGTCTTTTCACATCAAAAATGAAAACATAAAATTCTTTAAAATGATAGAAACAAAATATACGCATTTTCATCATGGTTTTTGCAACAATTTTTGCTGCAACTAGTAGCATGTACATACTTGCAACAAGCAACACTATAAATGAGTTATTTTTGCGCTCCCAAAAGTATTTGCAACAATAAAAGCCAAAGTAATGAAAACTAAAATAAATTTTTGTTGCTAGCCAAAAATGCAACACTTTTCAAAAAGGTTATGCAATATTTCGAAAGCTCTTCAATTTATTGCTGCTTTCTTTTTCAAAGCGAGAGAATCAAAATTTAAATCGTGTTGAGCATAAAAAAACGATCAATTGGAGCAGAAAAAATTTAGTTAAATTTTTAAATAAAAAGTTTTTTGGTCAATTTTTAAATTTAAATCATATTGTCTATAATATGATGTTTTAGAAAAACATTTATCTTTTTAAATCAAGCCACAAACCGAAGCAAATTGAGTTGATTTAAAAATAATAAAAAATTTTTGCTAGAACAATATAGGTGCCTCAAAGCTTGAAGACAATATGCCAATTGAGGAGAATTATGAGAACCAAATAATCTCAAAATATTCCGTAGAAGCTTTTCATATCTTAGAATATTCATTAAAATTTGAGCTAGGTCCGACAAATGGTTTAATTGATTTTTTCTTAATTTTTAAATTAAAAAAAAAAAAATTATTTTATTTTAAAAAAGTAAATATTGTGAGATCATAATGGGTTTCCCACGGCATGTAAGAAGAAGATTATATGCTTCTTAGCCAATTGAAGAAAATTAATGATAACAAAATAATCTTAAAATTTTCTAAGATTTAAAACAACCAATTACGACAAAAACTCACCGTTCACCAAATAAGGCACCGTAAAATATTTCTACGAACTTCAAAAATTTTCATTTATTATTTACCCCAAGTTGGGCCAAAATTCAAAGAAAATAAATTAAGGTGCATTTAAATGAAGGGTATTTTCGGATTACTTTTAAGTTTTAAAACAATATGTTCGGTCTGAGAATAGATTTAAAAAAAAATATTAGAACAAAATAGGTGTCCCAAGGATGGTTATGAAAATAATATAATATAATATACTTCTAGGCCAATTGAAGAGTATTTCAAGAATTAAAAAAACAAACATTTTTTTTATGGAAATCTTTAAAAACTTTCAAGTTAAAATCTAACCCAAAATTGGGATTGTTTCAAACATAAATAGAATGACGACTCTTTTTGATTAAAATGAGTATATAAGCTCCCAAAAGCCCCGTTTAATCAAAGTGATTTTTCACTTAACTCCCTCGCGAAACGCGGTGATTTCAAATCGAGAAGTTTCTTCTTCGTAAACAGCCCCAAGTCTTGCTAGAATACGACCCCAATGAAACTTATGAGGGTTTGAGGCAACATATGAGTTCCCACATGATGCTGCTGCTACCACTTCTGATTTCTTTTTGTAATTTGTACCTATCTGCAACATATGCATGGCATGCACCCCATCACACAAACACACACACACACACACAGACAGACACACAACTTGCAACATTTGCAGCGCTTCTGAGTGTCGTCATTTTTATGACATTTCCGATGAATACAAAATGCTTAATTAAATGCTGTTGAATGGCTGCCTTCTCGTCTGCTGCTGCCACCCTGAAGTTGCCTGCAGCACAGCCCGGGCCCATTGCTGCAGGCACTGCTGCTACATGCTACCATGTTGCTGTGTGTGTGTCCCGGCAACTACCACTTGCTACCACTCTGCCGGGCTGCTGCATGTGATGACACACATAATTTATTCAATTTTCATGCGAATGTTGGAATGTGTGTGGGTGCGTGTGCGAGTGTGTGTGTGTGTGTGTGTGTGTGGAATCCCCTTTTTGCTGCCGCTTTGTTGAACAAAATGGATAGGCCGGCTGCTGCTGCGTCTCCAGCTATACAGCTACACAGCTTCAGCTCCTGCTGGAGTTAAGGTTTTACGCGTCTCTAATGCCTGAATTACACATTCAAACAGTGCGCACACACACTCCCACACACTCATAGGCATGTTGTGTGTGGCACGCACAGCAGTCATGTGCGACATTTAGATTTGCCTTCTTTTGCCTTTTCCTTTTGCCACATGCCTCCACGGCAGCTCCATCTTCCATTATGGGCATTTTTTTGTGCGTGCATTTTGTTTTTTTTTTGTGGGGGTCTCCCCCCTTACGCCGCCCATCATTCTGCGCAAATAATGATCCCCAGACACATACTATATGTGCTTACACCCCCCACTGCGGCACTTACTCCTTAGTATTTACTGCAAAGATTATTTGCAATGCCTTGTTGCTATTGTGCTCGGCGTTACCAAAAGTATTTCTCCATATAAAGGATATATATATATATATATAGCACATCCAGAGTGTGCGTGGGTGCGTGTGTGTGAGTGTGTGGCATGTGAGGCATGTTTAGATGAGTTTCTAAGCGAGGGAATCTAAGCATTTCGGTGTCTATCGCTTTGTCTACAACAAATCACTTTGTTGCCGCAGCACTTTAATGTCAGGGATTAGGCATTAAGGTGAGATTTCCCGCTCGTGCACAGTGCACACAAGATGCGAGGGTTGTCATAAGAATTTTAGTGTTTTAGTATAAATTGCCGTTCCCATAATGCTTCCACAAAGAGTTACAAATTTCTCCGAACATTAAAAAAAGAAATAAAAACCCAAGAAGGTATAACAAGTTTTGGCAATAAATTAACGAAAAAAAAGCATTTTATGTCAAACTACATTTTAATAATAAATTTCTTAGCTTAAAAACAAAATAATTTCTTAAAAGATTTCGAGGATATTTTATTTGAGATTATTAGAAAACCTCGGTAGCGTATTCGTCTTCAAATCCGAAGTTAGCTGGTTCATGCCACCCTGCAGCATGTTGCATTTGCCTAGCACTAGCTACTAGATTCTATTTACCTAAGATAATCTCTGTTAATTAAGTATGCCATCGTTCGGATTCGGCTATAAACTCTAGGCGCCTGTTCTCTTCGGAAAGCTATTAAAGGTGATATCTACATGCTTCGCCTTTGGATCGATGATCATATTTAAGGGGAACAAATTTATTTGCTATTTTTTATTATCCAACAAGTAATATTCTTCTTCTTAATAGTCTTCTTTATTGAACCTTTTTCAAGGCGTTCAATACCCATTTTTTTCATAGTTGGTCAAATTTATGCTTAGAGTTTCCAAATAAATCAATAGAAGCAGCCAATTGATTTAAAATGATGTAAGAGGTTTTGAAATGAGCGAATGTTGAGCCTAAAATTACTCAAAACTTTAAATTCCCGAATTCGATTCACGTCTACTTGACTGAAAATGATGAACTAGACTGTGTCAAGGCCCAAGTAAAAATAAAGCTGAAATTCAAGAAAAATACAGTATGGCAACTAGATAAGATTGAGAGAAATATGTTTGGTGCACGCAAATCGGTATCTGAATACCATTGAATGGAATTTAATTTCATGGCGACATTAGCGGCAAATTCCAAAAACTAGTAAAAAAAAACATCAGTTTCATGTATACTTAATAGTTAAAAAATTATTATTGCTTAAAAGAGAGAAGACTTTGGAGAACGCAAAATCGGTTCCGAACAGGTTTATACGGCTAAGATTTTAGTTACGTTTGGCCACTGATGAAGTAGGATACATAATTCTAAGTCAGGCGATTATTTCAAATTATTATTACCAAAAATACGTTTTCCGGAATTATATCCGAATTATTGGGGTTTAAATGGCGAAGATCGGCTTTGTAGTTTTGTCGAACCAAATCCACATGTTCTAGTTGTTAGGAAGCTATGAGCCGTTCAGTCTGAAACACAAAATGCAACTCAAGCTGTACACGCAATTCATAATAGAATGTTCGATGCTCAATTTTCTCCTCAACGTCCTATATCACAATGTCGTGCTCAATTGGATATTAGTGATATAGTGGAAAGCGTCAGCATACCACGTTTGTACTAAGTTTCATCGCTGACAAACAAATCATCACGCCACAGTGACTTGGGAGTGCGTCATCAGCGGCAAATCCGTTTTTCCACATACCAGAATATCATTCTCAAAATGAACTTTCCTACTTCAAAGTAGGAAATTCATCACATTCAACATTTTTACATACTTTCAGAAATCAAAAAAACCTAAACCTAAAAGAACCTTGCAAACTTTGCACAGACTGTTAGTCTTGAGCTCACTTTCTTCACACTTAATTGCCCACCACAACTGCAGTGACAGCCCTCGCAGCTAGTTACCATATATTGTCGTCATGTGTGCCATTTTGCATAAGGTCTCAAAATGAGCGCAAAAGTTTATGCCACCAGGTTGCCTGCCACTTGGTTTGTTTTTGCACTTCAGTTTTGAGTTGTTTGCCAAAGTGCAGCAATATTTTTTGGGTCAAGTAGTTTGCGATAATGGAACGAACAAACCTTCAATTGGTAACATTGGAAAATCTATTGTTTGGAGTAAACACTCGTAAGAGTGAAAACAAAGAGATTTTTCTGTAGAAAATGCTGCTTTAAGTGGCTTTACTGCCCCTACCCACTGCATATTAAAGTTTTGTAAAAGATTTTTTTTTTTTGGAAAATTTGTAGTACACTTAAAGCAGTCGCTATAGTAGCTGAGCAAATTGCTTTTGTGCCACATGCCACATAAATTGCACACATAAGCCAGCCATAATGCATTGTAAGATAATCCGTGGCAAGCAGCCAGAGGGTTTGACGCTGCTGGAAATTTCTTCAATTTCTTGGTGTTGTCTTTGCAACAATAATTATACGGCGCATCAAATTACGCCGCTTCGGTGGTTGTTAGCTGATGCTAGCTTTTATAACGCATACGCCCCGTTGCCGATCGCATTAAGAGCAACTGCTCATAAATTCTCATTGCCAGATAAGTTATTTATGTTTCTTGCGTAAATTTTTTCCTTGCGCATTTGGCGTAAAGTCACGTTCTATATGAGGCAAATAGAGTAGCTGCAAAAGGAATAAAAAACAGCAGAAGAGAAACCTCAAGAAAAAATATAGTGTTAAAATATGCAAAGTAGTTTGTCGAGTTGTATCTACCATTTTGAAGGTTTCACTTAAATACCAAAACAAAATGCTAATCCCTGCAAAAGCCAAAGCGAATGAATAACTTTCTGCCCACTCTGTACTCTGCACTGCAGCATATCCTTGAACAAAAATGTATATAGAGAAGTAACAGCAAGTTTACACTGCTTTAATATGTTCACAAGTTACGCATACGCATAGTTAACCAACGCCCGTAGGCGACACCTCTATAGCTTTTGGGCTGTCATGTGAAACTTTGCTCCCTTGCTTGAAGCAACACTTTGCCATCGATTTTTTACGCTGTTTTCTCGCCGCGTTTGGCTGCGAAATACTCTTTAAAAATACTGGTAAGGGGAGTACATAGAATTTATGGCAATAAGTGTTAGAACTATTATTTCGAAATTTTCGATGGAAATGTATAAGGTACTTAACTTAGTATTGGTATATAAGGTTAAACCAAGATTTAAGACCCTACTGGTTGACATGTAAAATTTTTGCGTTACTCTTTATCCTAAGCAAAAGCAGTTTTCGCTAGCTGCCATAAATCTCTTAGTTCTAGTGGCTTCGGAAATTTATTCCTTTAATTCCACGAAATAAATTTAATTGAAAAAATAGAGAGAGGAAAGACTAACACACCATGGAACGGTTCTATTTGTTTTTATTTGCAGAATCAAGATTAGTTGAAGCAATATTGGGAATCCTACGTTGGTTGATACATATCAGGAAAAAGATTTGATAACAAAAAAAAAATCAAGAATACGCGGGAGTTTCCTCTAGAAAAAAATAAACATACAATTTTACTTCTCTTCGAAGTTAATGAGGCAGTTCAAAAAATATTGCCTACAAGCTTTAGACATATTACACTTAAATTTTATTAAATTAAAAAAAAGAGAGAAAAGTAAGGTGAAGACTCTTAGCAGGATTACTTAAAAAGCTTAGAAGAGGTAAACATATCGAAGATAGCTTGATATGAGAAGATATTCAAAAATTGGGAAGTACATAGTTTATTTGGTACGTTTTTTGTGTTCGAAGCAGTTTGGTTTATTTGAATGTAAAAATTTCTTATCTCAAGCTAATGTACTTTGAAAACAACTAATTGTTCCCAATTCTCGGTTGATGTAGCGAGTAAGTCTTCTCTGAGCTTGATCCTATCATTGAACTAGATTTCGATTTCATAAAAAGAACAAAAGCAGTAATCCTCCCCAAAATCATTTCGAAAACATTTTTCCTAATTCTAAACTTCAATATATTCCTTTTATTTTCTAACTAGAAATTGCAATCTAAGCCAAATCTTTATTATACGTGCTTAAAAAGCCAAAATAGCCTGAAAACTTAAAAATGAAACTTTTCCAAAAAAAAAAACTTTGAAAAAATATTTTAAGCTAGAATTACAAACGAGCCACTGGCTGGGCATCGCTGCCGACTATGTATGCAAAAAATGCAGAGATCCAGGAGTCAAAGAAACTCTGGAATACCTCTTATGCAACTGCCCTGCCCCATGTACCTCGAGAACTAAATTCTAGGGTGATCAAAATTTGACTCGCTTACAGTAGCAGCTCGAAGGCCACCCTAGAGACTTTTGGCTTTCGCGGAACACAGGTGTATATTGGACGAATAACGCATCCATGACTATGACTCACGGCCGACAAAGGATCACACTGACCTATATGATGTCACTCACCTCTCTGGAGGCCTGCCGGCTTAACCTAACCAAACCTAACCTAATATTTGTAATGATTAGAAAACTATACCCAGTTTTATAGCCGTCGAAAGCGACTCATTTTTCCCGACTCTCGGTTGATGTTCGAGTGAGTGGTCTCTGGGCTTAACCCTATCGGAAATATTACAAACTAAGTATTGCAGTTCCTTGGTAAATCTTTATTAGTGCCCAAAATAAAACCCCAAATAGCCCGAAAACATAAAAAGTAAGTTCTAAAAATCAAATTTGTTAGATATACATTATACTATTTGAAAATATGAGTAAAAGTTGCAAGCTTATATCTTTTCAAAAGCATTAAAAATAAAGATTCCAAATTCTTTAATAGTAAACACTCATTCTAAAAGTCGCTAAACCTGCTGATAGCTACTTAACTTAAAAGTTAGTGTATTTTCATATCGCAGAACCGACAAAAGTTATGCTTGTATCAAAGTCGCTCAAGCTCATCTTCTTTTTATATGGCAGCATTGGCTTTTAGTGCCACCAACTTGCCACACACACACACACACAAAACAAGAGATAGATAGTGAGTGAGAGAGAGCAAAAAGTGCGCGTGTGTGTGTGTGTAAGAGAGCGCCACGCACACATGCACTTAGCGGCATCATCATTTCGTATTCAACGTAGCATTAAGGTCAGGATATCTGGGATTTATAAGTTTTGTCAGCATTTTTCTTGCTTGCTTTTGAATGCTTTCCCTTTCGCTTCCTTATAAGAAGCTAGTTATATATGCAGTAAATGTATCTGTGTATCTATGTGCTTGTGCCTGGGTGTGCGTGCGTCATGTGTGTGAGTGTGGTAGTGCGTATCTGTGAGTTTGTGGCACATCATAATTTACAGCTGGCACAGCCAAACTAAATCATCATTGCATTTATAATTTAAATTCAAATTTAAACAATTTTCAAGTTAAACGTTCAAACAATTTTAACTTTTTTCATTTTTGGCTTTTTGGGTTCAACTTAATATGCTTAATATTTTGTTGCAACAGCAGCAAATTAACTTTCAACTGCGTTGTTGTTGTTTTTGGTGTTGCTGCTCTGGTGGCATGTTGTTTTTGTTCGAGTCCGAAAAAGTTTTGTGCATTTTCCACGCTTTTTCTGCCTTCCGGTCAACATACAAAAGCAAAAAACTCTTGAAAAACAAGCGCGGCACGGAATGAACATAGCAAATGTAAACGACTGTGGCACAGTGGGCGTGGTGGCAAAAATTGGCAACAAAAAGAGAAACATAATTCAAACTTTTACTAGCTTATTGGGTTTGTAAATTTTAGAATTGGCTGCAAGTTTTATGGTTCAACATTTCAATGCAATTTAAAGAACTTTATTTTTGGCTAAGACCGGATTTTTTGGTTCAGAGCCCAAGTTTATAACTAAGAGAGTCTGCTGCCAGTTAGCAGACCTCGTCACGAATTTCGATTGATACCTTGAAATTGAAGAAGATATAATAAAATGAAGTGAGGAAAAAAACCTAAAATATCTCCATGCTTCATCTTTGGAGCAATAACATAGTCAAGGGGAAAAATGTATTTTTTTTAATATGACCTTTGAAACTTTTCCTAGGAAAATCTCTTTAACTTAAAGGCACTGAAGTTCGGATTCGACCTGATACTCACAGCGAATAAATTTATTTTGTTTTTTATTCAGAAAAAAATTACAATCTTCGAATGTTTTTCATATGCTTGGTACAAATTGTAGGTATTTGTAGTTTTTATACAAACTTTTTTTAAAAATTTCACTGGGCATAATAAATCAGCAAAGAATGGAGCAATAATGAGTTTAAGATATCATTGATTTTACATTTAAAACTAATTTGAAAGTATCAATCAGTTCTGATTTAGAACTCTAAGTACTCGATTGAATTTCACTTAATGCATGCTTTTCCTTTAACCAAATGTGAAAAAATGGCAAACTAAATAATATATAAAAAAATCAAAATAAAACTTTTTAAAATTTTTTGCATGATTTAGAATTTTATATATAAGCTTACTTTAGGAACCATTTTTAATATGTATTAATTTTAAATATTATTTTCAGATCCAACTGGTGAAAATTTCAGGTAAGATATTCTTAAAAATCAACCTATAATACAATCACCTACAGTGCTTAAAAATTTCTCAAAACAATCCCTATTTTTCTAGAATGTTGAGCATAATCATTCTTATATTAAAAAAAAAAAATTTGACGTTTTCGACATTAATAAATATTTATAAGATATTTCCAAAATGGGTAGACAAAAGTTCAATCTAACTGAAGTATATAAATGGGGATATCGCAATCGGAAGAGGGGTGCGGGTTGGTGTGCAAATCGAACAAGCGCGAAGTACTATTATTAAAAAAAAATTATAATAAAGAAACAAGGGTAGATATGCTCTAAGTTTAATATAGAGTATATCTTAAAACGATCTTTAAACCCGAGTAAACCCGAATCAAAAGGATGCAATATTTGCTATTAAAAGGAGGGCACTCGCCCACTGGCCACTTCACCAACCCAGACCACTGCTAGGATCGTTTTTGAATTATAGATTATTTTGCCAAAAATAAAAATGTCGGGCAAGCCAAGACATTTTTATATAATACAAAGAAAGAAATTAAAGTTTTTGCATTTTGCACGCATGTCTTTATAATCATTTAAAAGATAAGAAATAAATAAAAAATTTAAGAAAAAGTAGCTTTTAAAAATTAAACTACTCTGCGGAATCACTGAAAAAAATAATACTTGATTATTCGCGAAGATACAACTTTAAGGAAAGATCTAAGCATCATCAGTTGGCGTTTTTACGTAAAATATTTATGTATCACTTGTACTTTTCATCAAATACAAAATAAAATAGATTAATATTTCAGACATTTTACAAAAGCATAATTAATTTCAATTAATATAAAAATTTAAAATCGTAGAAAAGCAATAGGACATTTATTTTACAGTTATTTTCATTATATATTTTAATATATAAAAATTAAATAGAATAAAAATAAATTTAGAGTGATTTATTATTATTGGATTTATTGAGAACGTAAATTTTGAAATCGATTTTTGTTACTTGTTGAGGCCAACTTTTTTAAGTTTAACCAGACGCCTCGAAAACGATTTATTAAAATCAATTAAGAAACTCAGATTCGCCAAAATTTTAACTAACAAAATTTTGCTATTTGTCCCACTGTGCAGCAGTGCAGCATCATCATCATCAATCGCTGCGCTGACTGTAAAAATGTTTTCCATTAAACATGAAAAATTGCTTAATAATTCAGACATTTTACAAAAGCAACAACAAACGACAAAAATTTAACAAAAATTTACGAAAACGTTAAAGCGACAAAGAGAATAAGCGATAGCGAAATGACAGAGAGTTTAAGGTAAACCGAGCAAAGAGAGTGCGAGTGTTGCACAAAGACATTACTTATATGCTAATTTACTAATTAGCCGGCTAATCATTAGCACTTCTTGACGCAACCTCAGAGCTCACACGCATCAAGGCAGCCAGACATAAGCCACGCACAGACAGACAGCCATAACATATATCATTGTCTTAAGTCCTTACCACACACTCTTGGCCAATTTGAAGCAACCCTTGCTGCACATACACAGAACTTGCCACAACTTGCAGCATGTGCGTGTTGAACTTGTGATTTCCGCCACATTAATTTCAATTTCACAACAACAACGAGGGAAAAAACTGCGCCAAAAACAAGTGAAAATCAAGAGAAAGGGCGAAAATAAGAAAGGTTGGAAATTGCTTGCAATGTGAGGGTTTCCCAAAGTCGCATTTGGTAAATGCCTTAATGGCCTAATTTTTGTTTTCTTCGTAAAACGTAAAAAAAAAACCGGGAAAACACAGACAAAGACAACAACAATGAGAAACCGTATATACGACAGTTATGCGTGTAATATCTTTTGCCTTTTTTTTTGTTGTTTGTGGTGCCCCCGGAAGGAGCTGCTGGCACTGCCGAACCGAAGCAAACAACTTATACGGGTATGCGTGCGGGAATGAGCATTTCGGGCTGAAGCACGCTCAAATTATCATTTGAAGTTGCTGCAGACAATTTTCAAGGGTTCTTTCAGCTCCGACTCTGTGAGCCATGAAATCATATCGTAAAATTTTAAAGTTTTTCCTGCTGCTGGCAGCTGCTCGGCAATAATTTGATACATACTTGAAAAATGGAGCATAATGTGCGTTAATGTAAATGGGGCGTATTACTGACAAGTGTTTAGCTTAACTTGGAAAAATTTATATATATGAAAAAATTTTCCATTTCAAGCACCTCCAACTCACACACAGCTCCTGCTTAATTTGCCAAACCACAAAAATATATATAGACAAACTGACTAATTGCCAGCATCGCGACGCATTTAAAATTTATGCAAGTTGGCAGCCCTTATTGCTTTGTGCTCATGTCATATCAATATCAAAACTTGTTTACAGTTTGACTGCCAGCCAGAGTTGCCACAGCGCCTCCAATAACGAGGAAAAACGACAACAACACTGACAACTGTTGTCAGTCCCCCCAAAGTTGGGCGCAGGAACTGGTTGGGCACAGCTGACAACAAATCTGTCAGGGGATCAACCGGCGCCCGCAAGCTATGAAAATTAAAAGACACAAAACGTCAAAGTGTGGATAGTCTGGGGGGACTTGTGTGTGTTTGTGTGTGGCCAGAGCTAGAGGTAGGCAACAATCTGCCTTTAGCGTTATGTTAGTGGATACGTTCGTGGGTCTAACGTTTGGTTGTGGCAGTAAACAAATACAGCTCCACGTTGCGCGTTGACAACCACAATCAAAAAAAAAATGAAGAAAAAAACAACCAACCCAATAATAAATAAAACAAAACCGAAATGTAAGTAGAGCATGGAAAAGGCGCAAAGGGAATTTTGACGAGTTTGGTAGGGCATCTATATTTGAAGTAAAGATTTTTATTTACTTTTTTTCTTGCTTTCAATATGCAATTGCGTTGAATATTGAAGAAGAACGAGCAGCAACTGGGGGGGATTTAGTGACAGCGACAAGTCAATGACAGCCAAGTTGGCATAGCAATACTCGGAATACTTGGACAAAAAAAAACGGATGAATATTTTTAATCTTTACTCTCTTAAGATAGCTGTGGTTTAGGCGAATTCGCAGTTAGCAGCAAACATAAATATTTCGTGTGGCTATCATGATGTACTCAGAACTTTTAAAATAACTTTTAGGAAAAGAATATAAATGTTGCTTAAGGAGCAATAATAGATAGATGTTGGGATATGATGAATAGACTATGGGAAAGGAAACCGTCAATTTTAAGCAAATTCATTGTGACATACAATTTCATAGCCACTTCCAAACGCTTGGTGAGAACTTCTCGGAAGCGCTTAAAATCTTAGTAAGATTCCGATTCAATCATCGTTGTAATCCATTGGATAAACTAAAAATTTTTGGTACTTGTTTGTATGGGGATATTACTATAGAGTTTTATTTTTTAAGAACAACGGCATTCTCCAGATGCGCTAACGGCATACACTGATCTTAAAGAAGTTAGGGTTAATGTTCATCTTCTCTCAAGCACCTAGTGATACCTTTTCGGATGCTACGCTATCTAGTCGCTTTTGCGACTATTGAAAAAACTTGAGATTTTTGGTAGTTGTTTGTGGGGATATGTTTTACTATAGAGTTTTGTTTTGCAGGTGGTTTCCAGTTGGTCATTCACTGATTTTTGGAAAATTTTTAAGAACAACAACTTTTCTGACGCTAAGCGATCTATGCACTCATGGCATCGCCGTAATCCATTGAAAAACCTTGGGATTTTCGGTACGCGTATTTGTAGATATGTTTAACTAAGAAGTTTTTTTTTTTTTAAACGACGGTGGTCTTCAGATGCATACACTTCTCTTTAAAGGATCTGTAAGAAGTTAAGGTTTAAGTTCTCTAAGTAGTTCTCTTTAAGATGGCTCTTGCGCCAGATAAAGACTACGTATCGCTAAATTAATCAATTACAATCAAACTGTCAATTGAAGAATTGGAATTAAGATTGGCTTTACACTCGCTATGGCATGCAGGGGACATAAGTATCAACACTAAGATGAAACTATTCCATGCACGTGTACAGACTGTGTTGGTTTATGGCTCGGAAACTTGGCTGATAAGAGTATCAGCAAAAGCTAAATTGCAAGCGCTTGTAAATTTTCACGCAATCTGTTGCAGATTTAGTAGATTGCCTAACATCATAAGCAATGAAGAGCTAAGGAGAAGAGCCAACCAAAAGAGCATGATGACGAAATACTTAAGCGAAAATATGGCTGGTTAGGATATACTTTGCGAAAAGCCTATGATGAGATCACACACGCAGCGCTAGAGTGGTACTCGCAGGGTACGAGATGATGCGATCGACTCCAAACAACTTGGAGAAGAACGGTACAGAAGGAAACTGGCGAAATGTTCAACGAGCTTCAAGCAATTGCTAGGGACAGGTGGAAGCTCTACGTTGAAACCTTAAGCTGCTAGAAGGAATATGGATAGTTTATTCTTATACTTCAAAATGTATGTCACTTAATTTCATTAGCTTCTGGAATATTTGAAATGCTTTAGATTTGAGTTATCATAATTTTTTTTAGTCCTGTGTTTCGATTAAAGATTCCTAGTGGAGTTGCAGTCCTTAACAGAAATATAGCTCGAAACCTTCCAAAAATGTACATATTAATGATCAAAAAAGCTACACTAATCTAAAACTTTTAAAAAAATTGCTAAGTCCCTTCAAATTTTATGTTTAACATATAACAAAATGTAATTTTTAATATTTGGATATAAATAAATGATAATAGTAGATCTTACTGTAGTCACGCTACTTATTTTAAAAATAAAATAAATGTCTATGGTCATCGCTGCAAAAGTGGAGCATGCAGATATCTCTAGTAATAGCTGTTCGAAAAAAACAGGAACATATAGTTCACAGCCGAAGCTAAAGTACGGTGTCTTAATTTAGTCGAAATTTGCTTTACAAATATGGTCTCTGTGCTAGCGTTGTCAGTGCTAGCCAATTGCAACAGTGCTGCTTGATGGAATCGAACCACAAACCTTCCGGCTTAGAGGCGAGTAGCACAACACTACCGAGACTCATTCTTAATTAGATTCTTAATTTATTTTCATAAAAACACTAAAGAAACTGCATAATTTTGAAAAATAATGACAGGTATAAAAATGCATAAATCAAATTGAATATGAATACACCTGTATCTCGGTGCTTGTACTATAAAGAATACGAGGGTACCATTTTCAAAGAGCAGATGTTATTTTGGATTATGGTAGATTATTATTAACAGTATAAAGCTATATATTGTTTTCAGTAAATATTTTAAAAGGCTGATTTAAATTCGCATTCGGTTTACTCGGTTTTTTCATACAAAGTGGAAGTTTGGGCAAGAACGTGTCTACCGCGTAAACTGAGGTACAAAGGTACTACAAAAACTTGATTTTTCACGGTTTTGAAGTAAAAGTTTAAAAACTAAATTATTCTTTTAAAATATTATACTTCAAAGTCAACTTTATGACATTAGCATTACGAAAAAAGCAATACTTTTCTTAATATATTTTCGAAATCGGGATTAAAATGATTCTTGATTTTTTACAAAAATAAGCAGTATTTTAAATTTTTCTTAAAAGAAAATTTTAGGAAAATTAATATTAATTTTTTGGACAAACTAAATTTTTATGACTGCCAATAAATAATGAAGTTGCGTCATCAATTTTTTTAAAATTATTTTGTAGATTTTTGATATATAATATTTGAGAATATTATACAAAAGTTAAAAACCTTTAAATTTTGTCAGTTAAAAATTAGGCAACTACGAAAATACTGCATAAACTCAGTTGCAACTTTTCAGTATTAATGTTATAGTAATACTTTCATTTTTTTTTTTTGAGGAAAGCCAAGTTTTCCCTCCTAAATTTTAGCTGCAAGTCTGCACAAAATTTTGGAATTTCATTATTGCTATATTCATTTAAAATTAACTGGCTTTAAAATTGTTGTTAGCCGCCTCAAGGCTTCAAAAACTCACAAATATGCATAAAATACGCAAACTTGTTCAAATAAGAAGTGTATATATGTCTGCTGTATATAAGCAAAATTCCCTAGACGACTACATAAAATACGATATACATATATACTTAGCGTATATATAAGGCATTTGCGTTGAAGCAGCAGCAACATTGAGGACTTGCAATATGAAACCACTTCAAAAATAAGTCCAAGACGCTATAAGAACTGGCAAAAGTCGGGCAAAAAGATTGGGAATATGACACAGCCAAGTTATTGATTTTTTACTAGTTACAGATTTATTTTTTTTCTTCAGTTTTTTGGTATCAGTTTGCTGCTTAGTATTTTTGGCCAGCTATATTTTTTTGCTGCGTTGTTTTGGTAGTTGGCGGGGTAGCAGCAGCAAGAAGATTTATGATGCGCCATGTGGCACAGATATAAGCGTAAATTTAGTGGTCAACTTTAAGCTGTGTGGCAACAGCAACGTTGGGCAGCTCGCCTCCAACCACTAAACCAATCTGGCTGGGCAGCAATTGACTAGGTGACTCTCTGACGGCGCTGCTGTTCCATACACTTGGACAGAGTCACACACACAAGCGTACAGCTATCAGTTGGAGTTCTGTATGTTGGCACGGTTTGGGGTCTCAAGTTTATGTCTGAATCTGACAAATTCAAGCACATAATACAAGACGCACAGTTTGTCAGGGCTTTTATGGCAGTGTGAGGTCCATAAGTGTGTGTGTGTCTTGTCTAGTTTTATAGCCATAATCTGGTCATCAGCTGGGTGTTTGTGTGTGTGTGCCACAACAAGTTGCGACTTGCTTCATGCCAACACGTCTCTACGATTTAATGTTCAAGCAAAGGCAATTTGGCAAATTATTAGAAAATCATTGTGTCTGCTCTGTTGTGGCCCAAACAAGAAAATATGAGCAATCACTGGAGCCCCAGGACCAATTCACATGCGCCCAAAATCATTAAACAAAACGTAATTTGCTGTGGCCAAAAAAAAAAATCCTTCCACAAATTGGGGACAGTTTAGGTCAGTTGAGTGACTGCCCGTAAAGCAGCTGCTCCAACTGATTGGTTACCAAATAAATTCACTTTAAAATTGACCTAAATAACAAAAGCTTCAAAATTAATTTTACTTTATGTGAGGCGGCAGCCTTGCTGAAGAGCTCAGCAAGTATTTAAGTAATGTGCGCAATGTGGGGCAATTTTCGTTTATAATATATAAATTTATTGAAAAACTTTTGCAATTTCATAAATGCTTTTTTTCTCTCTTTTTTTTTGTGTGTGTTGGCCACACTTACACACGCACAAGCACACACATGACGAGACTTACACAGACAGTGGAGCACTAAGCACAAAGGGTTTCCAAAAATAAGACAATAAAATATATATATACATATATGTGTGTGTAGGGCCACAACTAAGTGCAACCCTTGCCAGAAGCGAAGACAAGATCTTGAATGGCCAAAAAGCAAAACAAGCCGAAAAAAAATAAAAAATAAATCCTGTCTACAATTTTTATTAAAAAAACATAGTAGTAGGCTGGGTTTTGAAACAACGCATCATAGATACACTATAAAAGCAGTTGAGTCACTATTCTGTTTTTCCTCAAAATGGCACTGTTTCAGCAGAAGCTCGCCTTTTAAGCAATAAACGCATTTCTTTATTTAAAAATAAATTTCTTCATTTAATAAGCTTAGCGTAAATTCAAATTAGCTTAAGAGCAAAAAATTTCGAACTTTAAACTCATTTAAAATTTAAATTATTCCCCTTGACTATGGTCATTGCTACAAAGTTGGAACATAGGGTGATTTTTCTAGGTAAATAGCGCCTATTACCTAGCCATACTGCGTCGAATCAAGCCACCGACCTTTCGATTTAGAGGCGAGTACATATCACTCACGCTATCGAGGCCTACAATTTGCCGAATTAGCTTGAAGAAGTTTGGGAATATAACTCTTCTGCTGTATGAGTTATATATATTTCAACGCAATAACAGCCTAATTTTATACCAAAGACAAACACTTAAAAATAGTATTGCTTTGCTAATAGAACATGATAAAAAACAAAGTCTCACTTTAAGCTTAAAGCCCATCTGAAGCCGCTACCGTCTATAAATGAACGATTTCCTGAACAAAATAT
The DNA here is from genome assembly GCA_035046065.1 of Chymomyza procnemis. NCBI lineage: Eukaryota > Metazoa > Arthropoda > Insecta > Diptera > Drosophilidae > Chymomyza > Chymomyza procnemis. The sequence goes on from JAWNOJ010000026.1 coordinate 7,986,824, forward strand.
GATCTATTATGGAGATAAAATAAATCAACAGGCAGTTCGTTTTAAAGGTTTATAAAATTGGAATCAAAATCAAAATAAATACAAAAAAAGGTACTTAAAGAATACTTAGTTAACTTAAGTTTTTTTTAAACTTCAGAAAGGGTAAACTTTAAAAGAGCTGAAAATCTGTTTTCACAAGTATATCCTTTTAAAGTACTAAAAATGCGTCTTCTCTATGATTTGTTTACAATTAATATATACTTTTTATTTTTTCGAACTAAAAATTATTAAAAGGCTGAAGTTTTAATTTTGTGGCTCGATTTGGAGGTGGCCAAAAAGTCACCATCGATGCATTGCAAATTATATGTGGGTATATTTTGGTAAATGTATTCAGAAAATGAATGGTGTTGTCTGGTCGGGGAAATGGCACGTAACAGCAGCTTTTCTTCTGCCCCGAAAAATCATAGATCAGTTCTGATCAAAATATTTTCGTTTCTGCTAAGCAAATCTAAAAACTTGCAATAATTTGCATGTCAATTCAAAAAAAGAAATACTTCAGACTTCCTACTTATTGGTTTTTATTTTATTTCTTCCTAAGAGCCTCTGAAAGAAGTTCTCCAAATGAGCCTTTAGTCCATTTTGGTCCTTAAACGTTCTACTTGGCAAATGCAAACCGCCATTAGCTTCAAAAAAAAAAGAGTAAAGAAACTGTTAGCACAACAGCCTTAAAACTAAGCCGGCTGAAGACTCTGGGCTACTTTCGGCTGCCTTCGAGGAAGAGGCCCAAAAACAAGATAAGTTGTTGTGAGCACACGAAATTGGGTTACCAATAAAGCCAAAGACGAAGCCAAATGAAAATACATAAAACACAAACAATAGGCAAAGGAACGAACGAACACACAGATACACACACACACAGACACACACTCTCGCGTAGTACGCACACACACACAGTATCCTTGAGCCTTGAGCAATTTTTCACAACAAAATTTAACAAATAAAAATAAAACGAAAGAAAACTAAAAACATGAAATAACGCACACAAATAAAACAATAAAAGCCCCAAAAAAAAAAAAAATAATGCCGCAACGTACACAGACAGAAGGCCCCGTCGCACACCAACACACAATCACACAGATACACACACACACACATCTATGCATTTGAAAATGGCGGCAAAGAGCAACTAAGAACCAAGCAAGCAACAAACAACAACAACAAGTTTATTACAGATTTTACTTATATGATTCTTTGCATTGGGGTTGGGGAGGTGGAAGACTACATACACTGCTCGTCGGTGAGGATATTTGGATGCTGGCAAGTAGGTCGCTTTTTGCCACTGGGCATTAATAAAGACAACAATATGACTACCGCATGGCTACGTTTTGCCTTAAATATGTGAGTGGGCACGTGTGGAGAGGGAAGAAATCTGACTGAATCTCGATAAGAGATGAGAGAGAATTTGTTGCCCCGCTTGTTGTTGTTGCTGGGCACATTTGCGGTATATTTTTTGTTGATTCTTTGGTTTTTTGGTTGTTTACACTGCAAATGCAGCTTAAATGGGTTAATAAATCAATTCACTGCGAAAAAAGGAAAAAATTGGATGTGGTATTGCCCACTGGAGAATTGCTATCGAACTCTTTTGACGGTACTCAAATAAAATAACTAAAGCTAATTGCAAGAACTGTTGAAAAAGCAAAACAAACATTTTTAAGAACTTTAAATGTACTTAGAAGTAGCAGATAGAACACTAAAATCTGAACATCCGAGTTATTTGGCATTATTGTAAACATAATAGAACTCATCTTCAGCAAATTTAATTTTATATTTTTGCTTTCAAAATAAGATTTATAACAAATTATGCACAATTTGTAAATGTTTCAACTTTTACCAAATGCTCTTTTGGCGGCAGTAATTATAAAAGGAACTTTAGCTTCGATTCTTTGAGGGGGAGAACATCGTGTAAGAAATATACCTAAGTTTACAATTGATTTCGACCATTCTTTAGTTCAAGAAAAAAATCGATTTATCGAAGTTAATGCTAAAACCGAACTAAAAATAGTCAATATTTAAAAAGATAGTAAAGATATTTCTTAGTGTGATAAAAGCGAACTTAAAATTGTCCGAAATTATTTTAGTACAATAGATAACGTCGATATAGCAAACTTCCTGGAAAAGCGAATTAAAAATCGACAATATTTCAATAAAAAAATATCGATATATTGAAGTTTTTGATAAAAGGAAACTAAAAATTATTCTATATGTCGATGTTTTTCAGTAAAAAGCATTTTCGTCTAAGCTTAAACTGCGATAATAGCTTTCTTTTAAACAAATATACTCGTGAGATTCAGTACATATCATTATAAAGAGGTTTTTCCACCGATGTATCAATAGTTCATTAATTATGCGAAATGTATTGTTATATCGCAATTTATATAAAAATTTTATTGATATTTCGAGAGCAATGTCTGAATTAAAAAGTAAGCAACTAAAATACTTAAACTTTATTTGTATATAGCTGAGTAATTGGTATTTTGAAACTGAAATTTAAGTCAAATTTGAAAAATTGTCAATATGCATTGAAACTAAGATAATTAGTATTGTCCCTAAATGAAAAATAACGAGGAATCGTTAAATCGAAATCTAAATTAAGAAAAGACTATAAATATAGTAAGCATAGAATGTTACCGATGCAACGATATACCGCAGTTTTAATTATTTTACAAACAAACACTAAACAAAATCTTATTTTTCTTCAAAAAAAAAGTAAGAGCAACATTACCATTTGAAGACTTGAAGAAAATAAGATAGTATGAAATACTAAGATATATAAAAAATACAAAATTTTTCTAATACCTATAACGATTTATTAACATTTAATCTAAACTTTACTTGAAGTGCTGCGAAATACTATTTACTTTTACGAACGCAATATGATGTACTCTCAATATCAAAAGATGCGAATACATGAATTCCGTCACAAGATAATACAATTTATCTGACCATTTTTAGATCTAGGCGATTATATATAATCCAAAGGCGGAGCAAGGCATATATATCCCTATTAAAACCTGATCGAACAGAATAGAGAGCTGCAGTCAAATCTATAGGCTATAGCCGAATACGAATGGCAGCATCTTTTATTAATAAAGATTTTTTTAGGTAAAAAGCATTCCATTATTTGCTAGCTATGCTAGTGCTAGACAAATACACCCATCCCACCTGTCTTCAGGCTTAGAGGCAAGCACACTAACATCAACGCTAGCGAGGCGCGCAGCATCCAAGCTTAAATTCCGAAATATTATAAATATAGCTCCCATAGTATACTTTAAATTAAAGACAAAAACGACGATAAAATGAAAAACTCATTGCTTTTATAGTACAGTCGTCCTCTGTACTGCAGAAATCCTTTCTTTTCATTATATTCGCCAGTTTCAACTGCCGTTCCATCAAAAGCTTACCAGCTCATGCATAACGCACAGATTTCTTTCACAACCAACTTGCTTTAAATTTATTCCATGTGCTTTTCACCTTTTGAATATATTTTCCAATATTTTCATTTCCTTAAAGTAGCCTTCAAACAAATTGGCCCCAGCAGTTTTTCGCTGCTCAACCACTTGACAGCCACGTTGGAAACGAACAAATTCAACTTTAATTTGAAAACTTTTATGCGCAAACACAAACAAATAAAGGCAAATCGAAATGTGATGAAAAATGTAAAAATAAGAAGCGAAAAGTGTGACCAAGACTTCTTCTGCATTGAGCGCAGCGGAGTATTTCGGTAGACGTTATGTGAAGTCTATTGCTTTAAGTCCAACGATTTAACATTAAATTCAAGCTTAATCTAAAGAAAACGCGGGCAGAGTGCACTCCAACTGTGCCCAGTATCACGTATACTCAATGATCTGACATTGACACAGATGCCGCCTAGACTCGGCAGTGTTACTCAACACTGCTGCTGCTACGGCGACGACTTTTTCGCTACTTTTCTCACACTGTGCTCCCTCGTTGCCCGCCTGCGTCTTGTCGAGCCCGCATCAAATGCATGTCAGAGCACAAACTCTATAAAACTTGCACAAAACGGAAGTTTATTAAAACAGCAGCAAACAAAAAGAAGCACAAAAAAGAAGAAAAAACCAAAAATAGACTAAAAAGCAAAAAAGCGAAGCAAATGCATAAAAATGCAGAAAAAAAAATGCAATAGAAAAAAGCAAACAAAGTGGAGTCGACATGCAGGGCGGTGTGCAGGGTCGATAAGTAAACAAAATGAAAAACTAACAACTAAAGCAACATTTCCATGCAAATAAAGCAGAGACAAATTCGCACACACACACACACACACACGCAGAAACACACACACTAACACGCAAACACGCACACAATCACATACACACTTGTAAACATTCCTTGCATACATTAGCACAACTACAGAGGCAAAAAAAGCAACTCGGGAGAAATGGATAAAAATGAAAAACAAAATAAAGCAAAGAGAGTATTTGCTCAAGCTTTAAAGCCTTAGTGGGAATCCTTAAATGGAAGCTGGAATATAAATGAACAAATCTTGGGAAATAAAATGATTTAAGTTTCGTTTTCCCGAGACTAACAGAATTCTTAGCTGAAGATGCCGAAACTGAGCATTTCACCCAAAAGGGGTTATCTGAAATTTCTCTATAATATCTTAAACGGTCCATTTGAGTAACTAAGCCCAAAAGTACGGCTTTCTTAAAATTAAAAAAATTAAAATAAAAAAATTTTAAAAATATACAACAAAGACGGAAGAAGGCATAGGCAATCCTGAAGAAGCAGCTGAGGTGATCGCGTGACTGCACTTACTAAGAACTTAGAGCGAAAATATGCTGCACAATAGTGTCAATATTGTGTACCACAAAATATATCTTTATGGAAGCGACGGTGATCACTTCGAAATGCCTACTAACGAGTAGGTGGATAAGTGTGTTGGGAATAGCTCGACCGCGTATATGAAATTACAAGATAATGATTTGTATATCAGGAAGTGGATAAGAATTGGCCGTTGTTCGCATTCCATGAGCACGCCAGCCACAATATAAACCAAATCGAATATCTCAACTCGTTCCACAAAGACAAAATCAGCCGAATGGCACTCGTAACCCACCTCCACACCACTTCGAGTTGAGTAGGAGAGTGGCAGCATTACTTTCATGCTACGTCACTGGCGCCCAACCAGTTATTATACTTTTGTCAATTTATTGAGCTCCTGCTGCTAAATTATTCTTAAATGACTGCGACGGCCCAGCTGATTTTGCTCAATAGTTCCCATACATCACTCTTTCATACAACCCCGTTCCTTAGTTAATAATTTTTGCCTTTTCTCCTTCATATATAAGGCTTCAAAATGGACAATAGGATCCCAAGGTGAACTGAAACTCATTCTGAATAAACAGTTTTGAATCCAAAGCTTCAGCAAGAATAATTTACTGCTAAGAGTTCATTGACATTGACAGAATTTTACGTTCTTATAAAACATTATAATATAATTTGAAAATAGTAAATCGGACAAACAAAGAGTTGAGGAGTGCATTTATATGGATTCCAAATTCTTGTCAGTAACTAGATGTACTTATAAAACGTATGGTCAATATTGTATCGACTCGTCCAAATTTTAAATAACAGACAATGATTTATGACAATTGTGTGGAATTGGAGTTATTTAAATATTTTTTAAAACATGTTAATTTTCTTGATTTTATAAAATTATAGAGTAAACCCGACGTCTTTCTTCTTGGCGACAATGTGTTGTTATAAAGGGAAATTTTTTTTAACAGAATGCGAAATAGTCCAATATAGAAACTATTGTATATTTAAATATTTTGTAATAAATGTTAATATTCTTATTTTTAAAAAATGCTACCGCTTCCTTCTTCTCAATGTCGCACAATTCCAATCTCAATGTAGTATAATTTCGTTTAGAAGCTAAAAGGGCATATTGCTGAGCTACAAAAATGTATGAATTGTTATATATTTACTTAATGTCAACATTGTCTATCACTATGGCCAAGTTTTATTATTTAATTCTTGACATCACAATATCGATTTGTAATTTTTTAAGTTCATACTTCAAACATTGTTCTGAAACTTACAGAATATTCCATGCAACTTATAGATCAGGACGACCAACGTGCCTAGGGCACCAGAGGAGCCCCACCCGGTAACACTAAGGATTATTTTGATCTATGTGAGGCCCCTTCGGGGGCCGGCCCGACTAACCTAACCTAACCTATAGATCAGATCATAGAAACTTATTGAATAGATCAGATAAACGATCTTTTATTCTTCATTTGGCATTTCATGACGTCAAATTATCAATTTTATTTTTATTTTGACGATTAAAAATCTATAATATATAATCTATAATATAATACGCAGAGTCTCTGCTTCTTTAGCACTGTTGCTTCCTCCCTTACTGAACTTATATGTCTTTCTTAAACACACTATACGCCTCATATGAGTTTACTTAGTGTTGCCGATTTTAAGAAATAGTCAAGGGTATAGTTTACCTATACTTTTGGGATTCGCACCTACTTGACATTAATATTTTGGCCTTTAAGTCTAAAGTAAACCATAATTTTTAAGGAAAAAGTACCTTTTCGTGCGCTTGTAATGTAACACTCTGGGAACTGTAACCAGCTCCAAATAACTATTCCCAAAGCAAGTGCATATCACAACATTTCATGTGCAGCGAGTAGTACGACGACTAACTTGCTAAACGCACGTATTACGTATACGTCACCTCGTGGACTGTCTGACAGTTAAAAAAATGAAAAACTGCAACAGCAACAATAACACTTGGAGAAAAAGCCAGACAGACAGATAGAAAAACTGACAGACAGATAGCTGCAGCTACAAAGTGTGACTTAGATACAGATAGACAGGCAGACGACATATAGACAGGGAGATAGGGAGACAGAGAGATGCAGCAAGTCAGTCCAGAAGCGACAGATGCCTAGATACAATTTTGTATTTTGTTACGCCATTGAACGCAACTGAAGCAAGAAACTGTGCATGCTTAGCACTGGCACCAAAAAGGACTTAAGGACTCTGCTGCGCTCAATGAAATGCAGCCAAAGAGCACACAAAGATGTAGTACAAACTGATGTAGCAAAACGTGCGGCATATTGAGCCTCGACGTTGTCCTTACTGTCAACTAAATTTGCATTTGTTGCGCAACTGATAAAGCCATGGCAGTCAAAACTACTTGGCTTTGCTTAAAGGTTGCAGTTTGGGGGTGGTACGCTAAATTCCTTGCAATAGAAATCGGCTATGGTATACACTGTAGAGCTATTTATCATATAAACTGCAATGGGACATTTACTATAGGCAGACTTTTGTTGAAAAATTTGGGACTGGTAGTAGATGTAAGCAAATTGCTAGTTTGGTTATTCAAATGTGAGTTTTCTTGAAAACATCTGTATATTTTTTTATCAAATTTAAATTTTATTAAATTTAAAGAAATTTACAAGAGTTAAAACAACTTGCCAGTTTGGGTAATAAAATTGGAGTTCTTTTAAAAGAACAAATATTGTTTGATTTGGTTTCGTTCTTAAGGAAAGAAAAGTTGCACTTAATGTACAGAAATTAGCGCGAAAGTAAGGTGCAGTACCATTCGATGATGTATCTTCTTTATGTTCTTCAATGAACAGCTACCAAGCACACACTTTGAATTCGTTCACATTTCGCAACTCACAACATTCTGCAGCATTAATTCAATAAGCCGCTTACCCTTTGGCTGCAGTGTATTAAAAAGAATAAATCACAGATGTATGCCAACTCTGGCACTGCGCTGCAACAAAATCCAATCCAATTTCATTGCAAAACGCAGCCACAGCGAGACTCACACACACAGAGTTTCACTTGCTGCAACTGCTGCACTTGAAGCATTCGTCTGTTGCACTTGAAGCTTTCGTCTGCTTCCTCAAGTCACTTACAAGTGCAAGCGAGATGGCGCTAGCACAAAGCAGCTGCTTCAGCATATTTGCTTTTTGCAAAATATTTGCCTTTGTACTTTGGACTCTATGCATTTGATTAACTCTGACAAAATGCTTCAACAAAATTTTGCAATATGTAACATAAATATTTATGCAATGATGCGCACTTCCCCCTTACAGGGGACAACCCCAAACCCCGCCGCTAATGACTAAACATAAAATACAGCAAGAAGCATGCCCAAGAAGAGAAAAAAAATAAATATGCTACAGCAATTTGCAAATTATTTTCAAGCACACATAAAATAAACTGACAAACGCAGCAGCCAAACATTGGCAACCCTGGTCGCTCGCTCGCTCGCCCGCTCTAGCTTTGGCGTCAGTCAGTACTTTGCCCCCGTACAAAATGACAGCAATGACAACCCTCAATGACAGACGGCAGCGTCAATCTTGCCGCACAGGACATATCGTTGTTGTTGTTATTGTTGGCTTTTGAAATCGACTTTCTTGTCAATTGACTTACGTACATTTATCTGTGTGCCTGTATTTATATCTAGAACTGAATGTTTTGCTTTCGCTCTTTCTAACTGAGTACACTGAGAGAAATATAAAAAAAATAAATAAGAGTTATTCAAAGAAGCACAAATGTCGAAAAATATGTTGTTTATCAAATTCCCAAGAAATTGAGCATTCCAGACTAATATATATTCAAGCTTATCCTGCAAAAATTTACTATGCAAAGTAAGCAATCAGTGGACCTGCAGAAGAAATCACTAAGCCTGTTGTGTCTACTCTTTTCACACGCAACTGCTTGATTGTCACTCTCGCGCTCTTTTCTGACATTGCTGACTGCGCTGCTTACTCGGTTTAGGACGTGCTGGCTTGCTTGATTTTAACCCATTTCTGCCTTAAAGTTTCAACATCGACCTACATTAACGAATATATAAACTTAATTTATTAATTTTCTTCATTTTAGTAAGCTTTTTCGAGAGTATTGCCATCAAGCATTCCGAGAACAAAAATATAATTATTTTTTTATATTATAACACAATTGAGCTCTTAAATATCTTGAAATTTTATTTAACATATATTCAATTGTAATTTTTTTCTGCTTTTTTTAAATTCATAAAAAAATTTTCATAAAATGCAAATTATCTGCTTTAAGTAGCAAGGAAGATTATTTTATTTTGTTTTTTTTTTTAATAACATGAAAATAAAGTTTTGCAGCAATTTCTTGATGAAACAAATTTTGCATGCATTTTAATTAAAAATATAATTTCGAAATTTTTTCATGATGAACTGTATGCAACAACGTTTGCATTAAAAATATATAGTTTCCAAAAATTGTTTTTCTACTAAAGTTAAAATATAACTATGGTGATATTTCGATTAACCCAAATTTAAAACAGATAATTTATTTTCCACGTATGCAAAGAAATATAATATAATAATGATGGCAGCTTAAAAAAAAAAAAAAAACAATGCATACTAATTCACGCATTAAATTTATTGTATAATTTTTCACCTGCCAAAAATGAAGCATATAATTGAAATAAAAAGCATAATGTTGTTGCTCGAAATTTGTATATACAAAATTAATTATTCAACTTATGGAAAAAATGGAAGAAAATTGTTTTTATTTTTATTAAAATAAAACTTAGTACTTTCGCCAAAGAAATAATAAACTATTTGGAAATTTAATTGAACTTTCAGTTCAAAATTTTTTGGATATTTTTTTCATAAATTTAAAAATGTTTTTTGTTTACTTAAATTTTTGCTAATTAAATTTTTAATTCAGAGCGATTTGGTATTTTTAATTTAAAAGTTACTTAATTTTCCGTTTTAAATATTTTTTTTTTAAATCATTATATTTTGTTGTGTTTAATTTTTTTAGATTTTGCAATATTTGGTTGTATTGTTACTTGTTTTTTGCGGACTCATTTTTGCATATTTTATTTAATAAAATTCTAAAATTGAATTTGGTGTATTTTTTTTAAAGCGACATATATTGTGCATATTCAATTTTATATTGTTGGCAATGCGTTATTTTTAAAATATATTTTAACCTATTAAACAACTTTTTCTTCTTAGAAAAATTATAACTTTCTTCGTGAATCCCGAAAATTAGGTCTTTGAAAACCTACGTAGAGAGGGCTCACTGAATAATCCTAAAATTTTTAAATTCAATAAGCTATTGTATTATTTTTAACAATTTTTAAGCTATTTTTACACAACTTTTAAGTTTTTAGAAAGTGAAAAACATTCTAATACAAATATTTTGATAACAAAAAATGTTAAAAAAATATTTTGTCATTTCCCAAACCTATAAAAACACTTCAAAGTTTGAGTTACAGGAAAAAAAAACAGTTTTGTTGTAAAAATCTGCTTATTGCATTAAATTTAATATTGATTTAAAAAAAATGGTGTACTTATCACTCGCACAATTTGCGCTCGCGCAATTTTTGTCAGTGCATTTTTCGGGCTGTGACAAAACTTATGGCCCAAATTTTTGGGCTGTTATGTAAGCAATGCGACAGCTTCCTCATGTTGATGATATTTGTCAATAAATTTAATGTAAACTTGCGACGTCTCACAGCACAGCTTGAAGTATCTGTATCTCTAACTCTGTATCTGTGTGAGCTTGTCTGTGTGTGTGTGTGTGTGTTTGTGGAAGGCATCATATTTATGAGTTTTACATACCTGCAATAAGAAGAAGAATGAAAGAAAAGTCAAGTTTAGCTTTAAGTAGACGTTGACAAATTAATTTTGGGGCGTGCAACAAAGCGTAGCATACATTTGTGCGTCATTACGACAACACTGGCCCCAGCAGCTAACATAAGTAAATCAAATTTGCGTCGTTTTGGGGCAAGTGCGTACATGAGTGTGTGTGGGTGTGTGAGAGTTTTGGGTTTCCTGTCGCTTGTCTGCAACGGAAATGAAATGACCCAGTTAAATGATTTATGGCAAACACACATAACAACAAACACTCAAACACTCAAACACACACACACACACACACACACACACACACACACACACACACACACACACACACACACACTTATTGCAATCAGATAGACATATGTAGAGTCTATTAAGGACTTAACATGGCTGAGCTGTTAAGGACAAGTCATTGCTCCAATCATTGCACGTGCTAAAAGGCATTTCAATTATAATTTCATTAGCTGCAATCAACATAAAAATAACACTTCAAATAAAAGAGTAACAGCAAAGAAAACAAAGAGTGAAAGAGCTAAACAGTTTAAAGCGTAAGAGCAAAGGAATTAAAACTTGAGTACAGTGGAGATTATATAAAGCGGAATTGCACTTATAAGTTTTGATGGCATGACGCTTAGGCTGGAGAAATTGCGCTGATCTTTTTATGAAGTAACTTAAATCATTTTTGCTTAAGTACTGCAGTAATATAAAAACAATATTAATTAATACATATATTTCACTTAAATATTTTCGCATTTCCTAACGAAGCTTTACTGTAATAACAACAACTGACACAAAAACACACTTCGACACACACACACACATATATGTATATAGTAAGTTGCAAAAAGCAAATTAAAAGCAAAGCAAGTTTACCTTTTGCCTTTCTCACCTTTGGCACTTTGCTTTTAAAAGCAACAACAATAGCAACAACAACAATAACAAGCTATATAACAACAACAAAAACAAATGAACAGCAAACGAGCGTAATTACAAGCAATTTTTTCACGTTTTATTACAGATTTTTCAACACGCGACGCAAGACGACTCAAGGGAGCAAGCATTGTAATGTGACAGCAGATAAAAGCAGCAACACCAAGAAATAGCAATAACAACAGCCAGAACCAATTTGCAGCTGAAGCGATGCGCAGTTTTTAATTGACATTTTGTACAACGTGCAACAAGCAACAGGGAACAATTAGGTTGCCTGCTTAAAAGCAACAAAGCCAACAAAACACGCGAGTTTTCCCCGCCAAAAAAAACACACACGAATAAAAAACACCGAAAAACATTTGTCAAAGCAATTAAAAAACGTGAATGAAACACAAAAACAAAAGCACAAGCAACAATTGCTTAAATTAAAATATAAAAAACGCGCAATGACGAAGTTTATTTAATTAAAAATTCACAGCAAAACGTTTAGTCATTTCGCTTCGTGGGCAGCGCCATAAAGTAGGCAATGTTATTTTAACAAGGCAGCCAGAGCAACAACAACAACAACAGCGAGCCACAAGCCAAAACGTTGCACGCACGGAATGGCGGCTAAACTGTACCTGCGACCATTGTCGTTGTTGTCATCCACGTTGTTGTTTGTCACGTTGTCACCAATAAACGACCAACTGACAGCGCAGTGTTGCCGCCATTGTTGACACTTCTCACATGCTTGGACGCGCAAAAATTTTGGTTAGCTTTCTTGTTGCTTTTACCTTCAGCACGTGACTTACGAAAAAGTAAAAGTATTGCCAGCGGAAGCGGAAATACAAGCAACTAAAGGCCGCCATTGCTGTCTACACGCTCTCTCTCAACACACTCACTCGCTCACGGCCGCCATATTTAAATTGAGCGAGCGCTAAACGTTTGCACGTACAGCGCATAAATTCTAAACAAAGCACAGCAAAAAAAAAAAAACAAAATTCAAAGAAAAACCCAAATCTAGCTGTTAAAAAGCAAACCAAACAAAATGGCGTCGTTGTTGCCACAAAGACAACGCTACATAGCTGTGATCCTGGCCTTAGTCTGTGCCATGACAGTCTGTGGCAATCCCTTAAGCACACAAATACAACAGCTGCCGCAGCAGCAGCAGCAGCATGAGCCAGTTGTCGCCAACATTGATGCCACCGCTGCACCACTCTCGCTTACCAATGCGGCTGCCACACAGCAGGAGGCGCATTTTGCTGCCAAACGTCTCAATTTTGACAGCATACATCGTATGCTGCGTGATGAGCATGTGCCGCTTAAATATCGGCGTGAGGACAGCGACTTACGTTACTATCAGCGCCGCGCCTCACAGCCGCGTCATGAGCTGCACAAGCGTGATGCCACACCAAATACGCTTTTGAATCTCACACAGCACGCACTGCACAGCTATGACAGCAGCGTGCTGCTCGGCGATGCCAAAGAACATATTACACGCATAGATCTCAGCCAGAATCAACTTACACAGCTGCAGCTGCATAATTTAAGCGCACTGCGTCAGCTGGACCTTAGTCGGAATCTACTAACGGAGCTACGTTTGCCTGCCTCCAGCAGCGCCAAATTGCTCACTTTGGATCTGTCCTGCAATCGTTTGAGCCAGCTGGAAAGCAGCTTCATGCATGAACAACGTCTGCCGCAGCTGAAGCACCTTAATCTGGCACATAATCATTTGGGCAGCGTAGGACGCGAGGCTTTCTACAATCTGGTCAATCTGCAAACTCTTCTTCTCAGTGGCAACAACATCACGGACATTGACTATGAAACCTTTTTGGGTTTGCCCAACTTGCAGTTTTTGGATTTATCGCATAATCAGCTAGGTGGTGCAGCCATACGCGCTCTACAGGGCATACCCGATTTGGTGGGTCTGTCCATAGCCAATAATCCGCAGGTGGGCGCAGCCATGCAGGAATTTGTGGCCTCTTGGAGTCTTAAGGAGCTGGATGCCAGCGGCACGGGATTGTGTCAAGTGCCAGCCGCCTTGGCGCAATCGGTGCGCACGCTAAAGCTCTCCGACAATTGGCTTAAGGTGAGTAGAAAGTAGTAGGTAAAGTAAGGGCAGTAAGTAATTCGCGTGGCGATTGTGGGATGCCCCTTAAAAGTTGAAAAAATGGTTAAACGGTAGAGACTGACGTCTTTTTACTCAATTATGGTTTCTTAGTCACACTGTACTAAAGACACCGATAGAGGAGGCAGAATTGGGTCCGGAAATATATACGGAAAGTATAAAAATGTCTTCTGATATGTAGGAATGCTCAAAGTACGCAATGAATGATCCAGAATCTGGAGTTGAATGAATATCAAGTTCATGTAAGTTGTGTGGTAGTAGTCATTTTCAAGATGATGCGGGGTATATAATCAGAGTTCGGTGGGAATTGGATTATTAGAAATATAAAGTTAATTAAGATTTTTGAGGCTATGAAGGATTTGTGTGCCGTAGCTTTATCGTTTAGTACCATTCCTAATACCTTGAGAGTTCTAGGCAGTTTGAAGACATTGCAGATTACTAAATTCAAAAAGTCGTTACATTGTGAAAAGAAATTAACAAAAAGACATAAATGCAGATATGATCAAGTTTCACGGTTGTGACTTTTATATAAGAAAGTAAAATTTGCTATATGCTTCTAAGGATATATTACAATTGGTTTGACTGTTTTATGTCATTCTGCATCTATAACTGACTGAAGGTACAGTTCAATATGTTTGCTTTGATTTGATTTAGTTGGCTATTATAACCCATAATCGGGTTACAGCCGACATCACTAGTTCTCGCCTGGGTACTCCAAAGGAGGATACATGCTCCTTCTCTTAGTCTTTGCATCTGAGCTTTGGTCATTCCCTTCATCATTGTATTTATCTAAAGCAAACCATGTTCCCTGACCATAGTCTAAGTCTTACTCAAATTCACTCATTAAAATGAATGTTAAGGAAATAAGCTTTGTCCTTGTTAAGGTTCGCAAATCTGCCAGACAAACTAACATTGTACAAAAAATGACCCTAACCATATTTTTGGCAATTAAAACCATATACAAATAAAATTTCTTTAGAAACCTGAAACCACTATCAGAATGCTTTATACTGTCAATATCATTTAAAGCCTTCAAGTATTAATTCATCTAAAGCTTGCCTTGTTTTAAATTTGGCTCCTCCTTAGGATGAAGTAAACATTTTATTGTAACTTCAAAATTATTCGTAAAAACAGATTCGAAGTATAACTTAATTAAGAGAAACATGTAAAAGGCGCTCTTCACCATGGCTTCAGCTGTACTTTCATTAGTCATTTTTTATTAGCTTTAGACATTCATTAAAATTTTCAAAAAAAATATGCAAACTTCCTAACGACAGTTTAAAATTTACCCGCATAACGGGTAACACATCCTGCGCGGGTAACACACAGCGCGCGCCTAAATATAAACGCCGCCATTTTGTAATCAATAAAATTAGCGATTTCGTCAAGCGTGTCAGTGTCTCCTAGCACGCTTTATGCGTCTACAAATTGCTTCAATGTGTGCGTGTGTGTGTGTGTGTGTGTTATTGTGTACATGTGCTCAGTCTCCGTCTGTGTGCATCCAATGAACCGCAATTTGACGCTTTTGCCGGCAATTAACGGCACATTCGAGGCAGCTGCTCAGCCATTTTGTGCCTGCTACGCGTTTCCCCCTTACTCTTTCGTACAGCTTCCTTTTTTTGCTTGCTTTACTTCCTATTTTACTGTTGCGTTTTCTCTGTACCCACACACACAGCCCTCATGGCTGCCGCCGCCCCACATCCAGTACCACTTGTGCTCCGCCAGACGTAGGCCATTAATTAGCATCTGTTTTGTGGCTTGGGTTTGGTTCTGGTACCGCCGGCGTTGTGCTTCAGTGCGCAACGCGCCTTCATGCAAAATGTTACCCACGCGTATGATTTACACTTTGTTATTTTTAAATTTGCGCCGCCATTTTGTTGCCGCCTAGCGCGCACTTCCGTCGACCATTTAACGCCGCCATTTTGCCTTGCAGGCGCAAATGGCACTTCTTGTCGCATTTTAAGCAAATTTTATGTGCTGTAAATTTTTTGCACTGCGACAAGATATTATTAATTTCTTCATATGCAAAGGAAATCTTTATTATCGATTTAAAAAAAAGTTGCCTTTTCGCTTCTACAAAACAACAATTAGCGCAACACAGCGTGGGGGCTTGGTACAATCAAGTGCGCTATGATTGCATGGTGGGTAAACCACTTTGTCAGCTCTAAGGCAATTAAAATTACAACAGTTCCACAACAGTTCCGCAATTGTACCACAAAAGTGCACTTGGCAGAGACAACAAAACAAAGAGCATAACAGACAAGCATACAAACACAAACAGCAAAAAATCCGAGTACTTTAGATGAAGCTTGCTTTTGCGAGCTCAAAGCAGACAGCATGAGTGACGTAAGCGGCAACACGAGCGACAGCTTAACACAAGGCTTAGCTTTAAAGGATGCACAATATGACATGCATAAATATTACAAGTAAAAGGATAATGACTGATTGTGTCAGATTTTTTGCTTTCATTAAGACGTGCTGTGCTCTTTGTACCGCACGCGAAGTTCATAAAGCTAAATTGTTTACCAAATGGTTTGGCTATGACTCTTTTTTAAGTTTAAAAAAAATGCTTCAAATAAAACAAAATACTAACTAACAAATTGTTCAACAAAAACAATCGTAAAATGTTAATACAAAACTTTCAATTGCTTTGTGAAAAAAAATCAAATTCATACGCCAGATCAGTTGGTCCCTATTATATTTCCTCAAAATTGCAAAATTAGAGTTCAACTTATACTAGTATCTTCTTAATTATAAAACATCAAACAATCATTTCTACCTATTGGCTGTAACTGAAGATACTAATTTCTATCTCAGGCCATTGTTGGATCAATCGCATGAAAGTGTTCCAATAAAATTTGCCTTAAAGATTTTTATTAGTAATTCAAATCCTTAGTAGCTGAACTGTGATTTCATATCAAAAACCCATAAATCCCCAATACACATAACACAAATCAACAGATAAACCCTCTGCCAGATACTCATTATTTCGCTCATACATACACCATAATATCTCAAAGCCCCACACCAGGATGCATAATAACATAAATATGTCTGGCCACAGCAGCCACAGTGGGCAACAATTGCAAATTGCAGGCAAAGTGTTCACAAAAGATTTAACGAGCACATGAAAGGAATAAAATTAAATAAGCAATATAAACAGATTTATAAGAACCACAATCTAAACTGTTCCTCAACGAGCTAAAAAAAAAAGAGAATATTGTTTAAGAGGAGCTGGCCTGATCCGGGTGGAATTTTACTCAAGTGTAGACAAACAAATGCGTTGGGATAAATTGTTAAGGCTATAAGGACTCGTAAGACTAAGGCTGTTGCTGTTGGCCGCTGGCGGCTCCTGGTTATGTTTCCTTTCTATTGTTTTTGTTGTTGTTGTGGTTGTTGCTCGTGTTCTTGGGCTTTGTCGATTATGGGCCAGGCCATAAAAGGTGCAAAAATGCTGGCTATAAGCTGTTTACGTGGCAGCCAAAGACAAAGGCAAAAGAGCTCATTGTGGCTCAACTGTCTGGGCATTAATAAAATAAGGATAATTGGTATAAGCATAATCATGTTTAAGCCAAAAGCGACAGCAACAAACAACAACAACAACAGCAGCAGCAGCAACAAAAAGAAGCCTCTTCATAACTGTGCATGCAATTGGCGCTCTCGCAGATTTCATTCAGCCTGTAAAGCCTGGAAGGACTCATTGCAGGACGCTTTTGTTGCCAAGCATTTTAATTTGTCTGCCAGTGTGGCAAGTCTAAAGCCAAGCGCAAAACAGCGCCACCTGCCACCCTAATTAGCGATGAGCGCGTGATAAGTTTGCATTGGGCGCATATGAAGAGTACGAAAGTTGCAGTGGATCCTGTTTTAGTGGGTATATTGGTTATTCGAGTGTTTCTTGGCAGATCATCAAAATAAGATATCAAAATAGTTTTTGCCTATAGGCTGCAAAGTAATATTTGCACGAATGTTTCCTTTTTGCCGTAAGAAATTAAATAAAATGTGTGCGCCTTTTAGTAATCATGACAAGCTTTTCCACGACTCTTACTCGGTATTCTTTTCCATTAATTCATCAAAAACAGAAAAATAAAATAATATATTTTTCACTCTTTGCTATGGAATACATGAGCCGTGCAGATTCCAACAAAAAAAGTTAAGCACAATCCCAATAGAATTCCTTCAGTCCAAAAATCAAGTTTAACTTAATTAATTCCAAATATTTTTGAACAGTAGAAAGCAAACATAAGATTAGCAATATTTTTCCTCATCCTTAACAGACTTAATAAAATGATTTTCCTTGTGCACGAAAGACACTTCTATATCTTTTATCATGTCACGAGGCTCACGCTAGCCTCACGTTGGCATCACTAACTGCGCAACTAGCGCAGTATCTTTTTGACTCTGCAACTGATGCTCAGGCCCGTTTGCCGTTATGCCTTTATCGGCAGTCAACACGCAGCCTTTTCATGGCAAATTATGGCGTTTAGGCTGGATACCCAACAAATGCCGGGAATCGGTGCGCAGCGGAGTTACGGACGGGTAGACGCCTTGCGCTTCCGCATGTCTCGGGAAATTGCCAAAGGGCCAACTCAGCTGCCACTGACTGTTGCACGACTATTTGCCCAGTTGGCTGACTGGCTGGCTGACTGGCTGAAATGCTGGTGGCTTGGCGCTTGTTTCATTTAATGAGAAGCTCGTCTATGTTTACTTTGGAGCTAGACTGCCAAGCCGACAGCACGCCACCAGTTCAACCCGCCCCAGTCGTTACACAAAAGATTGACGAAAAAATGAGAAAAGCAAAAGGAAAACCGGGAAGGAAATTGTGCGACTGCCTGACGCCGTTGTCAACAAGCGGACGCAGAAGACACAGCTCCAACGTTGCCTTTGAAGTAATTATAACGGCAGATTTAAGTTAATTTCGTAAGAATGCTTCAAGGGCTGACTGTACCCCCGGGGGCCAACCGCACTCTTTAGCCTTAATCATACTGATTAAGCCAAGCTAAAAAACTTTTACTGACTTTTTGTCTTAAACTTGTCTTACAGGCCATCAACTGCGGTGACTTGGACAGCTATCCGCTGCTGCAGTATTTGGATCTTTCACATAGTCGCATAGCACAAGTGGAGGACGATGCGCTGGGACGTCTGGAGCTGCTGGAAGTGCTATTTCTAGATCACAATCGTTTGTTGCATGTGCCCAACTCGTTGCCCACTTCGTTGGAACATCTGTTTCTGCAGCATAATCGCATAATGGAGCTGCAGCCGCAGAGTTTTGCAGCGCTAACCAGTTTGGAGACTTTGGATTTATCCGGCAATAAGTTACTCTATTTGCCGGCATTGCCGTTGCCCAAGTTGATCACGCTGAATCTACAAGGTGCCGGCGTGGAGAGTTTGAGTCAGGGCATGCTGCATACGCTGCCACAGCTTAGAGACTTGCTGCTGGAGGATAATCCCATCAAGTGCAGCGATATGTTAGGCATAGCCGAGTGGGCCAGCCCCTGCCGCAATGTGGATGCAGGACAGCCACGGGCGCTGGGAAAAATCGATTTAAAACAGCAGTTTGTGCAATTGCATAACTTTTATGAGAACTTCAAAAGCAATTGCGCTGGACAGGCGGCGCCGGCGCCGGGTACGTTGCCAAAGGCGACAGACAGCGGTAGTGCCGAGTTGGGTTTGAATATTGAGCGGCTAGAAGATGATGAGGCTGCAGCCATTTGTGGCCAGGCAGCAGCTACTACGTTGGCCAGCTTGCCAACGACAACGACAGCAGCAGCATCAACAACCGAAACTATGCCAAAAGTGAAAAAGTCAAAGGCTGTCGAGGCAACGGGTGCAAGTACAGCAGCTGAGGCTGTGCCAACAACCACAACAACTACAACAACTACAACAACAATGGCAACAACAACGCAATCAACTGGCAACAACATTGCGGCACTAACCACAAAAACTTTGCGGCCAACTGAAACAACTTCGTTAGCAAAACTGAGGCAGCCAACAGTGGCAGCAGCAGCAACAACAAAAACACTTGCAACAAGCGAGGTTGTGGCAGTGCCAACAACTACAGTGAAGCCTGGCCATGTCAATCAAGCAGGCAATACGCTGGAAAAAGCCACGACTGTAGCCAACATTGCAACAGCAATAAATTTTGAGGCAACAGCAACAACAATTCCCAGCACTGAGATAAGCATTGCAAGCAGCACAATAACGCTGCCAGCAGCAACTCAAGTGCCGCAAACAATTTTAGCATTGATAAAATCAGACAAAGCACCACAACAACCCAAACAACAGCACTTGGAGCTGCCCCAACAAGAACAAGCCAACTTGCCACACGATAATACGCGAGACAGTTTATTAAAACGACAAACAATGCAAATGGCTGCAACAATGCCAAGCGCCAGCCATGTCCAGCTAAGCGAGCACACTTCCGCTGAGGCAGCTGCTGTCGCCATCTCTGCCAGCGATGCTGCCACTTTGCAGCCCCATAAGCACGCCCAGTTGCAGCTGCACATTAAAGACCGACATTTAATTGGCACGCCGCTCTTGATGCACAAAGGCGACAACTTGCTGGTCGATGCCGAGCATTTGCTGCTGCCCGGCACTGCCACTGTGGCGGATGCCAGCAACAACAACAACAACAATGTCAAGTTATTGGACAACAGCCAGCAGCCGGAACTGTTGCTGTCCGATAAGCGGCAGCCGGAAACACTAAACCTGCACAAAGTCAACAAGAAGCCACCCAAAGCTAAGCCATCGTTGAGCATCAAGAAAATGACATACAGCACTAAGCATCATGCAACAACCCCAAGCAGCACAACAACCGGCAGCACCAGCAGCAGCAGCTCCCGCCCAACAACAACTACCACAGGCAGCACAACAACCAGCACATTACGCTCCATCAGCCATCAGCACAGCAGCGTCAACACGCCCAATGCTTTGGCCGCACAGCAGGAACTCAATACTTTTGCGCAGCTGAAAGCCTATGCCGAGCTCAAACATACCGTCACCGAGTCGTCGAAATCCGCACAGCTGCTGCTGGATAGGCGCCAGCAGGCGGAGCTGCAGCCGCTGCACAACAATCATCCGGGTGTAGTGCTGCTGCTTTCCTGTGTGCTCTTCATAGTGCTGCTAGCCGGCTTGGCACATGTCTATCGCTGTGAGCTGCCTTGGCAGCGGCGTCATGCACGGCCAGGCCAACTGCGTCCGCATCATCAGCGGCAGTTCAATGAGCCCGAGGATGCGCATAGTTTCTTGCACTTTCCGGCTGGCGCGCAACAAGCCACGGATCCTGCACGCCTACAGAAATGGCATCATAGCACACGTCTTGAGGCGCCCTATAGCTCACCTCTGCATAATCTGCACGTGCGCGAGCTACAGCGTGAACAGGAGAAACTGCGTCGTTGCCAGCAATTCTATAGCGCCTCCTTAAGCGCCAGCGGCAGTGGTAGTGGCAGTTCTGCGGCCAGCAGTCGCAGCAGTCTACACTCACCCACCACAGCCAGCCTGACAACGGCCACAGATGACAATTACTACATAGAAATGGCACCCAGCAGCGGGCAGGATGTGGTGGCCACAGCTGAAGCAGTTGGCTCACCCTGTCTGCCACTAGAGCTGTTGCACACGCGCAGTTTGCTGGAACAGACACAGAGCAGTCATACCACCGAGCTGGGCGGCACAACGCCGCTGGCGGCAACAACAACTACACTAAAATCGGTCAGCAACAAGCTGATGGTGCCCAGCTCGAGAAGATTAGGCATCTGGTGACAAACCGTCTTCGGACAGCGACAATATGCGCCTTTTCAGTAAAGGCTGCAAGGATGCGGGCGTGCGTGGAAGCAAAGAAGAATAGAAGATGATGATCGTGAAAACGTAAGATATTAGGCTAGAATGATATATACTATGTGTAAGTCAAGTTAGGATGTAGTTTGTAATGGATTCAGTGCCGGAATGTAGAGACGACGCCAAGTGTCAGCTGCCAAATGCGCCAAAGTAAACATAAAGTCAAAGCAAAGCTGGGCTATAAAATACACTGAAAAAACTTTTAAGGAATGTCAGAAAATTTATAGGAAGAAGTTCAGTCTATAGATGCTGAAAATTAGTTACCAAAAACAAAACAAAAAAGTTTTCTGTAGAATCCATAATGAGAAATAAATATAACGAATCGCTCTTGTAAGACGAAAGATTTTTGAAAAAATATTAATTTTCCACAACCCTCTGATAAGCGCATAAGGAAAAATCATTTTTCGTATTTCGGCGCTTCTTGTTTAAAAGTTATTCCAAGATTCAAAATAAAGAATTAGCGAGCTAACAAGAATTCTATTCGGAGCATTTCCGCAAAAAGTCGATTCGGAAAAAGAATCTAAGTGAAAATGAGTTTGACGAAATACTTATTTTTAGCTCAGTCTGCTGAAATTCATCTTTATAGCGACTTATTTCCATTTAACTGACAAAAAATGTCTTTAACCTTAGCGGTCTATCCCTTTTTAAAGTTATACAAAAGTTTTTAATTCAATTTTCAAGTAGTTTCCAATCTGATATTTATATGCTTATATTTTTATGAGCGCAAAAGGGTGACTGGCGTAAAAAACTATTTCGGACTTTCGAAAAACTGCTAGAAATATACAACTTCGGGTTTAGTTTTGAAAAAAAAAAAAAAAAAAAACGAAGAAATAGCTGAAGGAATATTCATATTGGGGGCCTAGACGCTGATCGACTTGTTCGCCAAACTTGGCCACATTTATAACAATTTAAGATTATAGATTAATTTCTAAACTGGGTTGCTAGGGGTTGAGCGCTGCGTTCATCGACCTTAGCCCAATCTTGCACTCGCTTTGCTAACTTCAGTTGAGTAAATGATGCGCGGAAAAAAGAATTGCAAAAAGTGCAATATATACTTGAAGTTGATTTGTCTATACCAGATTTTGGAACCTTATACCAACTTAGTTATCTTGAAACCATGGGCCTACATTTTCGCGCAGTGTATATAATGTGCCATGCTCTACAATAAATCTTAGAACATAATTCGCAATAGAACTTGTTCTACTATAAAAAAAAAATGTATCCCCCTTGAGTATGGTCATGGCTACAAAGGCGGACATAGAGATCGGTATGTCTAATAATAGCCCAGTCCGGACGGTCTATAACTAATAGTGATATTCCTTGGTAAATAGCGAACACTTATGCAACTGCTAGACAAGTGTGCATCAATGCAGTAGGGTGGAATCCAACCTTCCGGGCCTATCAGCAATCACAACACGTACTATTGCTTAACAGTTGTTGCTCACAAATTTTTCGCGCAGTGCATATAGTAAACGCAATATTTTCAAGTCATTTCCCTGAGCGTTATAATGACTTCTAATTCACTTTTCAAGAGATGTCATCAAATCAAATACATCCTCTCTTACGTTCTGCATATTACGCACTTGTTTCTCTCTGTGTAAAATGTGCTGTCACCCCTTGAAATTCGTTTTAAAACTGCTTTCCGATTATGACATTGAGACATACTATACATACTTCCAATTTCTGGCAGTCATCCGGGTGTAGTGCTGCTGCTTTCCTGTGTGCTCTTCATAGTGCTGCTAGCCGGCTTGGCACATGTCTATCGCTGTGAGCTGCCTTGGCAGCGGCGTCATGCACGGCCAGGCCAACTGCGTCCGCATCATCAGCGGCAGTTCAATGAGCCCGAGGATGCGCATAGTTTCTTGCACTTTCCGGCTGGCGCGCAACAAGCCACGGATCCTGCACGCCTACAGAAATGGCATCATAGCACACGTCTTGAGGCGCCCTATAGCTCACCTCTGCATAATCTGCACGTGCGCGAGCTACAGCGTGAACAGGAGAAACTGCGTCGTTGCCAGCAATTCTATAGCGCCTCCTTAAGCGCCAGCGGCAGTGGTAGTGGCAGTTCTGCGGCCAGCAGTCGCAGCAGTCTACACTCACCCACCACAGCCAGCCTGACAACGGCCACAGATGACAATTACTACATAGAAATGGCACCCAGCAGCGGGCAGGATGTGGTGGCCACAGCTGAAGCAGTTGGCTCACCCTGTCTGCCACTAGAGCTGTTGCACACGCGCAGTTTGCTGGAACAGACACAGAGCAGTCATACCACCGAGCTGGGCGGCACAACGCCGCTGGCGGCAACAACAACTACACTAAAATCGGTCAGCAACAAGCTGATGGTGCCCAGCTCGAGAAGATTAGGCATCTGGTGACAAACCGTCTTCGGACAGCGACAATATGCGCCTTTTCAGTAAAGGCTGCAAGGATGCGGGCGTGCGTGGAAGCAAAGAAGAATAGAAGATGATGATCGTGAAAACGTAAGATATTAGGCTAGAATGATATATACTATGTGTAAGTCAAGTTAGGATGTAGTTTGTAATGGATTCAGTGCCGGAATGTAGAGACGACGCCAAGTGTCAGCTGCCAAATGCGCCAAAGTAAACATAAAGTCAAAGCAAAGCTGGGCTATAAAATACACTGAAAAAACTTTTAAGGAATGTCAGAAAATTTATAGGAAGAAGTTCAGTCTATAGATGCTGAAAATTAGTTACCAAAAACAAAACAAAAAAGTTTTCTGTAGAATCCATAATGAGAAATAAATATAACGAATCGCTCTTGTAAGACGAAAGATTTTTGAAAAAATATTAATTTTCCACAACCCTCTGATAAGCGCATAAGGAAAAATCATTTTTCGTATTTCGGCGCTTCTTGTTTAAAAGTTATTCCAAGATTCAAAATAAAGAATTAGCGAGCTAACAAGAATTCTATTCGGAGCATTTCCGCAAAAAGTCGATTCGGAAAAAGAATCTAAGTGAAAATGAGTTTGACGAAATACTTATTTTTAGCTCAGTCTGCTGAAATTCATCTTTATAGCGACTTATTTCCATTTAACTGACAAAAAATGTCTTTAACCTTAGCGGTCTATCCCTTTTTAAAGTTATACAAAAGTTTTTAATTCAATTTTCAAGTAGTTTCCAATCTGATATTTATATGCTTATATTTTTATGAGCGCAAAAGGGTGACTGGCGTAAAAAACTATTTCGGACTTTCGAAAAACTGCTAGAAATATACAACTTCGGGTTTAGTTTTGAAAAAAAAAAAAAAAAAAAACGAAGAAATAGCTGAAGGAATATTCATATTGGGGGCCTAGACGCTGATCGACTTGTTCGCCAAACTTGGCCACATTTATAACAATTTAAGATTATAGATTAATTTCTAAACTGGGTTGCTAGGGGTTGAGCGCTGCGTTCATCGACCTTAGCCCAATCTTGCACTCGCTTTGCTAACTTCAGTTGAGTAAATGATGCGCGGAAAAAAGAATTGCAAAAAGTGCAATATATACTTGAAGTTGATTTGTCTATACCAGATTTTGGAACCTTATACCAACTTAGTTATCTTGAAACCATGGGCCTACATTTTCGCGCAGTGTATATAATGTGCCATGCTCTACAATAAATCTTAGAACATAATTCGCAATAGAACTTGTTCTACTATAAAAAAAAAATGTATCCCCCTTGAGTATGGTCATGGCTACAAAGGCGGACATAGAGATCGGTATGTCTAATAATAGCCCAGTCCGGACGGTCTATAACTAATAGTGATATTCCTTGGTAAATAGCGAACACTTATGCAACTGCTAGACAAGTGTGCATCAATGCAGTAGGGTGGAATCCAACCTTCCGGGCCTATCAGCAATCACAACACGTACTATTGCTTAACAGTTGTTGCTCACAAATTTTTCGCGCAGTGCATATAGTAAACGCAATATTTTCAAGTCATTTCCCTGAGCGTTATAATGACTTCTAATTCACTTTTCAAGAGATGTCATCAAATCAAATACATCCTCTCTTACGTTCTGCATATTACGCACTTGTTTCTCTCTGTGTAAAATGTGCTGTCACCCCTTGAAATTCGTTTTAAAACTGCTTTCCGATTATGACATTGAGACATACTATACATACTTCCAATTTCTGGCAGTCATCCGGGTGTAGTGCTGCTGCTTTCCTGTGTGCTCTTCATAGTGCTGCTAGCCGGCTTGGCACATGTCTATCGCTGTGAGCTGCCTTGGCAGCGGCGTCATGCACGGCCAGGCCAACTGCGTCCGCATCATCAGCGGCAGTTCAATGAGCCCGAGGATGCGCATAGTTTCTTGCACTTTCCGGCTGGCGCGCAACAAGCCACGGATCCTGCACGCCTACAGAAATGGCATCATAGCACACGTCTTGAGGCGCCCTATAGCTCACCTCTGCATAATCTGCACGTGCGCGAGCTACAGCGTGAACAGGAGAAACTGCGTCGTTGCCAGCAATTCTATAGCGCCTCCTTAAGCGCCAGCGGCAGTGGTAGTGGCAGTTCTGCGGCCAGCAGTCGCAGCAGTCTACACTCACCCACCACAGCCAGCCTGACAACGGCCACAGATGACAATTACTACATAGAAATGGCACCCAGCAGCGGGCAGGATGTGGTGGCCACAGCTGAAGCAGTTGGCTCACCCTGTCTGCCACTAGAGCTGTTGCACACGCGCAGTTTGCTGGAACAGACACAGAGCAGTCATACCACCGAGCTGGGCGGCACAACGCCGCTGGCGGCAACAACAACTACACTAAAATCGGTCAGCAACAAGCTGATGGTGCCCAGCTCGAGAAGATTAGGCATCTGGTGACAAACCGTCTTCGGACAGCGACAATATGCGCCTTTTCAGTAAAGGCTGCAAGGATGCGGGCGTGCGTGGAAGCAAAGAAGAATAGAAGATGATGATCGTGAAAACGTAAGATATTAGGCTAGAATGATATATACTATGTGTAAGTCAAGTTAGGATGTAGTTTGTAATGGATTCAGTGCCGGAATGTAGAGACGACGCCAAGTGTCAGCTGCCAAATGCGCCAAAGTAAACATAAAGTCAAAGCAAAGCTGGGCTATAAAATACACTGAAAAAACTTTTAAGGAATGTCAGAAAATTTATAGGAAGAAGTTCAGTCTATAGATGCTGAAAATTAGTTACCAAAAACAAAACAAAAAAGTTTTCTGTAGAATCCATAATGAGAAATAAATATAACGAATCGCTCTTGTAAGACGAAAGATTTTTGAAAAAATATTAATTTTCCACAACCCTCTGATAAGCGCATAAGGAAAAATCATTTTTCGTATTTCGGCGCTTCTTGTTTAAAAGTTATTCCAAGATTCAAAATAAAGAATTAGCGAGCTAACAAGAATTCTATTCGGAGCATTTCCGCAAAAAGTCGATTCGGAAAAAGAATCTAAGTGAAAATGAGTTTGACGAAATACTTATTTTTAGCTCAGTCTGCTGAAATTCATCTTTATAGCGACTTATTTCCATTTAACTGACAAAAAATGTCTTTAACCTTAGCGGTCTATCCCTTTTTAAAGTTATACAAAAGTTTTTAATTCAATTTTCAAGTAGTTTCCAATCTGATATTTATATGCTTATATTTTTATGAGCGCAAAAGGGTGACTGGCGTAAAAAACTATTTCGGACTTTCGAAAAACTGCTAGAAATATACAACTTCGGGTTTAGTTTTGAAAAAAAAAAAAAAAAAACGAAGAAATAGCTGAAGGAATATTCATATTGGGGGCCTAGACGCTGATCGACTTGTTCGCCAAACTTGGCCACATTTATAACAATTTAAGATTATAGATTAATTTCTAAACTGGGTTGCTAGGGGTTGAGCGCTGCGTTCATCGACCTTAGCCCAATCTTGCACTCGCTTTGCTAACTTCAGTTGAGTAAATGATGCGCGGAAAAAAGAATTGCAAAAAGTGCAATATATACTTGAAGTTGATTTGTCTATACCAGATTTTGGAACCTTATACCAACTTAGTTATCTTGAAACCATGGGCTTACATTTTCGCGCAGTGTATATAATGTGCCATGCTCTACAATAAATCTTAGAACATAATTCGCAATAGAACTTGTTCTACTATAAAAAAAAAATGTATCCCCCTTGAGTATGGTCATGGCTACAAAGGCGGACATAGAGATCGGTATGTCTAATAATAGCCCAGTCCGGACGGTCTATAACTAATAGTGATATTCCTTGGTAAATAGCGAACACTTATGCAACTGCTAGACAAGTGTGCATCAATGCAGTAGGGTGGAATCCAACCTTCCGGGCCTATCAGCAATCACAACACGTACTATTGCTTAACAGTTGTTGCTCACAAATTTTTCGCGCAGTGCATATAGTAAACGCAATATTTTCAAGTCATTTCCCTGAGCGTTATAATGACTTCTAATTCACTTTTCAAGAGATGTCATCAAATCAAATACATCCTCTCTTACGTTCTGCATATTACGCACTTGTTTCTCTCTGTGTAAAATGTGCTGTCACCCCTTGAAATTCGTTTTAAAACTGCTTTCCGATTATGACATTGAGACATACTATACATACTTCCAATTTCTGGCAGTGCATTTTAGCACAATTGCAGTTAGCTCTATATGGCTTGATTTATGACTGGTTTCACATAGCGCACGCATTACAGACCTTTTAGCACTGGGAATGATGGCACTGGGATGGGGTCGTTCCTCAGCAACGGATACCCTCTGCCAAGGGAATTACAGAACAGTCAGCAACAATTTGTCATAAAGTTTTGTTTCTTGCTACTTAATGTTATGTCTTGGTCAGCAGCAGCCAGCAAGATTTTATGTTACCCAAACGCCATTCCAAAGAGTGGTACCACTTCATTGTGGCGCAACGCTAGCGTACAATTTTTTTATGTCCAACTTGTGGTCATATTTAGGTCAGTTTACTGGCGGGGTACAAGTTCCTGCCCTGTGTGCGTGTTTCCCCCGCCCAAAGTCGACGGACGAGTCAGTTAACTTTGACGGCTGTTTCTTGCTAAGATTAAGTGCTTCGATAGGCAGGCATATAAAAATGAAATATCGATAAAGTATTAAATAACAATTTAGTTTATGACAGATTCGTTGCGGCTTATTGACGACGCGACGCGACGCGCCTGCCTACATTCTATCAATATGTTAACTATAAAAACATGATTCGACTTGGTTGGCTCTTGACAATAAAAACACGTTTACACGAAAAGGGTGTGTTTATGGGTGAGGGGTAGGGCTGTCGCTGGTATGATATATTTGCCAACAAGTTGACTTCGAGTTGCACAACTTGAGATCTACTTTTAGCCAAAGTTCGTATCTAATTAAAGTTGAGACAACTTAGTGTTCGACTTTTGGCTCGACTATTTAGTTTGACAAAAGTCAAAGTCGATTTGGGGGTTGTTTTATTTTTCTCTTCTCCTTTTTTTTTGAATTGTTTTACCCTAGAGTAGTTTCTTGCTTTATTGAATACAACCCCAGCACAGACACTTTGGGAACCCTTAGCTAAGCGAATTTGTGCTTGTTCCGCTTAGTGGCTTTGGTCTTATCCTTTGCCATCTGACATTCTTTGCTCCATTGGTTTTTGCTATTGTTAAAGATGCTGCTGTTATTTGGCACCCCACCCCAAAAGCCCAAGCTCATGTCCATCACCCCAAACAACTTAACCTCATTTTACAAATTGACCAAGACAACATATGGCACACTGCAAGTGTAAATCCGCATCAAACCAGTCGGGTGTTACCCCCAAAAACTAAGCCTCAAATGAAAGCCTACTTATGGGCAACGAAACTTGAGTGCTCTTGCGAAAAGAAAGAGTAAATGCTTCTGATAAAATCGTTTTCCATCTCAAGAATACGCAACAGAATTTTGTTGAAAATAATTTTTTATAAAATGTTTGCAAAAAAAGTAATTGGAAGTAAAGTCGCTTGTTGCTTACAAAGCAATTTTTGACTTTTAACAAATTATCGCTTTAATGCAAAATCTCTAAGTTAGCGTAAAAACTATATATTAAACTAGTTGCAAAAATGACTTAATTGCAAACCTTTTATTGTCGAATTGTTTTTTGATTTTTGCTTATAAGCGGTTATAGCAAAGTTACCAAATTGCCTATGTGCATATATTAAACTAGTTGCAAAAATGACTTAATTGCAAACCTTTTATTGTCTATTTTTTTTTTTGCTTATAAGCGGTTATAGCAAAGTTACCAAATTGTCTATATGCAAATTGCTTTCTTAAACTTAAGTTTTTAGAAGTTATGTATTGCATTACTTTTGGGTTTCTAAACAAACTATTAAGTGAATTATTGTCACAAACATTTAATAAAATTGACTGCAAAAGTCGCTTATATGCATAAGGAATATGCCGGATAGTATCTGCTGTATTTTGCTTACGAGCACTTTACTACGTGAATACCGCCGAAATGTAAAATCATAAGAATTCCCTTTATGTCAGCAAGTACTTTGCTTAACTTCATTTTTGCTTATAAGCAATTCACTAAACTTAAAGGCAAAAATCGGTTACATACAAGTTGCTAATGGCCTTGTAAGTCCAGTTGCATTTTTCTCTCGTTTTGCTCAAATTCAATTAATTGCATACAACTGCCAAATTGCAAAAATCGTCTATATGTAAAACTTTTTATATTTCCAAGCATTTCCGTACAGACTCCTCACAAAGACCAAACGCCCTTACAATGCTACAACGGCCAGCTAAACGCTCTAAAACTATTTAAAGATATATGTGAAAAATGCGCCATGACGCAAAAGCCGAAAGACATCCGACATTTAGCAAGGGATCAGAATTTCGAGGGAGGAGAGAACGAGTAAGACGCATTTAGAGCGGCAATCCAATATCGTATAAAGCTATAACATACAACATCAAAATAATGTGCGAGCAAATCAAATTACAAGACAGACGAATTTATTCAGTGTGTGGTCTCGTGGTTGGGGCAAAGATTTAAGATTCGTTGGGGTGGTAATAAGAAGGGGGCTGTAGTTCTGCACCAAATACAAGTACAGAGGAACACAACAAAACACAACAATTACATTAAGATACGATAAAAAGTTGTGCAACAATCTTGAATGTCTTGCCATCTCTCCCATTTACTACAACTAACCAAACCCCCCCTAGATTCCACATTCATTGCACAGTTTTTCAACTTTTTGTGGCTTTGTAATTGGAACACAACAACAACTACGACAACAATAAGGGGCAGCAGCAGCAGCAGGAAGCAACAGCTAAGAACAGGCGTTCAAGCGTTCCTTCTTAAGCAATTCTGAAGGATTTATTTTCGGCAACAATGCCAACAACAACAACAACAAATCGGGTCTCTAACAACAATTAAAGTAAGGCTGACCAACAAACGACGGAAACCACTGACTCACTAGACGGACGCACACAAGCCAAAGTGTGGGTGGGATTAGGCAAAGGGCTCGCTTGAAGTGCCACATAGAAGGCAACAACAAAAAAAAAATCTTAATTAAGGAACTTCCAAGTGATGTCTAAATGATGCTGTGGGTTGGTTGGGTCAACTGTTAGGTTTTTCGGATTGCTCTTTGCTAAAAAGGCGTGGAATACTTTTTGCGCTATTTTTATGCCTTTTGTTGGGTGTATATTAGGCTTGATATGTTTTGGGAATATCGGAAAGAAGGGAATTACTAGTTAATAGAGCTAAGGATAAACAAACAAATTCCATAGATAAACGATACGACTACATTTGACTTTTTGTGTTCGCTCCGTAAAATTTTTTCGGAATTGCTGAAAACCAAATATATATTTGGGGTGTTTCTATATGGCAACGTGTAGCTCGCTTGCGTAGTGCTAGCGCACTTGCCTCTAAACCTTGAGGTGTCTTGATTTGAGCAGCACTGAATCATTTGACTAGCACTGGCATAATTAGCAAATAAGACAATATTGGCCTTAGTAAATCTCTATTAATTTAACAGGCCGCCGTACGGATTCGGCTGTAAATCCTGTGCTGTACGACTGCCCATTAAAAGATATAACTCCTTGCTCTACTTTTAGAGCGATGACCATAGTCTAAGGGAATAAATGCAATTGATTAATTCTATATGACAACAATTGGGGGGATAAATTTCGATAGATATTAAAAGAGATTTCCCCATGCTCCTCCTTTGAAGCGATGACCATAGTCTATGGGAATACATGGAATTCAAAGATTCTATATGACAACAATTGGGGGTTCAACTTCGAAATATATTTACTGTACGTTAAAAAGGCCTCCAAAGCGGAGCTCATGAAATTATAATGCAAATGAAGTGCTAAAGTAATATTGCTGTACACGGAACGACTATCTTGCGCAGTATCGTGGAAAAGTGATTACGATTTATCACACAATTTTTGAGCAAACTGACTAAAATAGGAGTAACCTTTGAAACCTGTTGAGTAGCGGAAGATTTTTACAAAAATCTTAACATTAAGGACCGTCAGAGGGCTTAGGAGTACCATATTCGAGATTAAATCAACGCCAAACATGGGGAGCACAAAAAAAATATAAGCAAATTGAATATCATCTTGGCAAATTGTAAATGACGGCAAACCCAAGTCACGGGTGTGCCAGAACTAGGAATGGAAATAAACACATAGCCGCAAGTAAATATTTTTCAGAGTATGCAAAATTCGCCTGCCCCCAATACACTTTAAATTCATTTTTTCTTAAACTCATTTTGCTGGTCTAGCAAAAACAGCACTGAAAACCCTGTTGGGGCGTCTTTTCTGTCCTGGTATTGTCACATTTAATGAAGGTTTTCTTGTGCCGATGACATGCGCAGCTGGGCAAGATTTGTAACTTTTAAAGCAGTTCATTTATGCCTCTGCCTCTGCAGTGGAAACAGAAAATAAAATTTAAAAATAAAATACCCAAAAAAATTCATTTCCATGTCAGTTGTGAGTTAAGAAGAGCAAGAGCAAGTGCTGCGCCCAAAATGAGTTAATTCGATATTTGACACTTTTGGGTCGCTCGAGAGTCAGTCTACTGTCTCTTCAAAGTTCTATCTCGTTTAGTCAGGGCTGGCATGTCGCTCTCCTTTTGGCTTTTACGGCTGTTGTTCAATAAAACTTTGGAGCAGTTAATAAAGTTGGTCAAGGCATGTAATTATTTGCCTGCTAAATGGCTTTTGGACAAACCGGCGAATGGCATTTTTGGGGCTGTCCCATAAATGAAAGCGATTTAGAAAATTATGTGAAAATAAGTTGCTTTTGTTTTGGCCATTGGCCCGTTGGCAGTTGACCCCTTAGAAGGCAACTTGGCAGTTGGCGGTTGGCTCACACACACACACACACACACACATTAAACGATGTCCATAAATAATGCTCGTAATTGGCAATAGAGCTTGTACTATGGGCGGCTAAACAAGCGATAATTTAAAAAAAAATAAAAACAATTTATATTTATTAAATACACAAATACAGTAGAAACTGGCTGGCACTATGCGTGGCAGAAATAAACTTTTAAAAGTTTTGTTAATTATGCGGTTATGCGACTATAAATCTTTTGATAATTGAAAATGCAATAATAAAGTGAGTTTTTATGGGCGAACTTGTGTGGATAGCTTGATTTAGTTGCGATAGAATTGCAATAAATGAGCACTATTGAGGAAGGTTATACTAAGCATAAATATTTCAGCGTAAAGACTACCTATAAAAAGTTTTTAAAGTCCATTAAAAATATTAAATTGCAATACTAAATATAATAATAATAATTTTTTCTTATTCTAAGATTAATTTTGAGAAATTGCAATTTTTAGACTTTAGAAATAAGCTTGACATTGCCTGATATTATGTATTCCCGAATATAAACACTGCGCATACTTCTGTGGTTTACTTACACAATCCCTCCTACAATTTGTTAATTTCTATTACCAGACATCAATCAGACAATGATTTTCAGTTTTTCATTTTGAAAGGTTGTTAAGATTAATTCCATTATACATGAAATTTTACATCGTTTTTCAAATATTAAATATTACTTACTTAACTGCTGGTAGAACTATGGAAAGATTATAGGGAACCGATTTTTAACTATACTAATTTACTCATACATATATATTACTGAGTAAACAGATGATCGAACTATAGGCAGGCTATAGGACACAGAAACGCCTAAAAGTAGATCAAACGGTTTGATATTCTCCTGCGTAAAATTCGGTTCTTGTGCACTTGAAAGTGAACTAGAACTTAAACCGGATTCTCATACATAAAGATTAATACCATTATAAAAGACATTATTTGGACAGTTCCTAAATTGGTGGATCTATGGAGATGAGGTCTCCATTAACTAGACAAAACGGTTTGACAGTCTCCTGCGTAAAATTCGCTCGAAAGTGAACTAGGAAAAAAACTGGATTCCCATTCTCAACGAACTTATTGAAAATACAGAATAGTTAGAAAAAGTCTTAATATTTCGACTTGTTTGCAGGTTGCGAGTGGTCTTCGGTAGCGTAGTAGTAGGTTGCAAACTCGCCTTTAGAGGCTTAGGCCCCAAGTTCGGTAGTTCGAATCCATCCTGCAAGACAAGTGCATTTGCCAAACTCTGGCATAGCTATCAAATAATATGCGCTATTCATCTAGGGAAATCTTTATTAATTAAAGACACTGCCGATTGGCTACGGAAGCTCCCTGTTCTCTTGGCACAGATAGTAATAGAGATATATCCATGCCCCACCTTTGGAGCGATAGCAAAGTGAAATAATTTGTTTTTTTTTTTCTTCGTGAATGTTGCTTCTAATTTTAAATACCTTACATTGAATGGTCTAAAGATTAACTTTTGACGAAAGAATGTATTTTGCACGATTATAACGCTGAGAGCTAGCATTTCAATTTGCGAAGTGAGTTTTATTTCATAAAGTTTTACCTTTTTTATGTTTAAATTGGGTTAAAGTTTGAAGACTTAATAATAGCATTCAAATTCAGGCTACCTTGCTACCATATTTCCTGATGTTCTATGTTAGCGCCATAATGATTGTCAGTCCCGAACTGAAAAAAAAACCCCAATTTTGAAAATAAAAGTACCTAAATGTATACGTTCTCCCAATGTATTCGGTACAACAAAATTGTTTCTTTTTCAAGCTTAATTTGGCTTAAAATTTAAAGCCCTTATAATAGCCTACGAATTCAGACAACCTTTCCAATATATTGTGCACGAATTCAATACAAGCGCCTTAAAGGTTATTCAAATGGAATTATTTAAAAAAAAAAAAACAACTCATTTTAAAAATAGTAATATAATATACTAATTCTCCAGTTCTATAATTACGGACTCTTTCAAATCAAGTTCAGTTTCAAGACGCAACATATTAATTTAAATAAAATTCGATAAATGAGTACGTACTTGTCCGTACCGATTGTGAGCTCGAAAGAACACTTTTGACCGAATATTCTTCAAAGTTCGAGAGTTAAAAAATCAAAATGGATAATATAAAAAAAAAGAAAAAAGAGCTAATTGAAATTAATTAAAGTCGCAAAACTACATTCCACAAACACTTGAACAAAATTCGGCAAATTATCGCATTTAATTGCTTATATAACAATTCCCTATCAAAAACTATTTCAAAAATGCCCTGTTCAATATTTCGAGCATCTACTGTATATGTATATAGCGTCTGTATGAAAAACTAAGCAAGTTCTCTACATGAGCGAACAATAATTAAACTTAATTGTGCTGTATATGGAAATCAATTGTATAAAATCTATAAAAAAAAATAATTCAAATTCAATTCAGTAGCATGTATTCTATTTAAATTTACATTTAAAATAAAAAAATATATATATGTATTTGCATAAATAACCAGACAACAACAGCAAAGTAAGTAACAATATAAACAAACAGCCAAGTACATCCCAACTAAATATTAAAAACAATCCAACAAGAGCAACCACACACAAATCAAATGTTGAAAATATTTGCATTTAATTTAACGCATTTTAAACAATTTGGCAATGAAAATCAAAATGCAAAAAAATAGAAATTGCAAAAAAAAAAACACAAACAAAATCGACTCTAAACTCAATGGCCAAATATTGAACAAAACATTTTACAGCATTAGCCTAAAATGCAACACTAAATATGAAAACAAAAGCAAATAATAATAAATAAAAATACAAATATATAAAAATGCTATATATATATATTTAACAAATAGTTTTAGCAGCAGCAACAGCGCAAATATTAATTAACAACTAATAAAACAGCTATTTACCAAAACAGCTAATATTTAGTTTAGATTTCAAAAAGAAAAAATTAAATAAAAATGAACAAAAAAAACATAAATTTTTTAATTAAAACTAAAAGCAGCCAAAGGCTTTTGTTGTTATTAATATTTTGCAATAAGTTTTGCAAAAACAAAAAATAAATTAAGTGCTGGCAAACAATTGTACATAAATAAATAATAATTATGCATATATATATATATTTATGTGTGTAGCTGTTCCAAATATGCTCTAGACAATTAAAAAAAAGTATATATATATATTTAAATATATATAAAAAAAAAAACATAAATTAGTTTTACATTAGTTATAAACATAAAGCCAAATATTGTAGTGTACTTCAATGATGTGTATGGCATTTAAGTTGAAAACCAAACAGATTTAATAATAGTTTTAAAACAAATAAAAATAACAAAAGTGTAATATGATTAGAGAAAAATATATAAAGTAATTAAAATTGTAAAGTGAAAAAAGATTTGAAAAACTTTTATGAAAAACTTCTCATAATAAAAATCAACTTTTAATGGCCGACACACAAAACAATCCCAAAACAAAAGAAAATACACAATAATATTAATACAAAAAAAAAACACAAAATGAGAAATTATTTAATTAAAAAATTAAGCAAACTTATACTGTTTGTATTTTTTTGTGGGAGAATGAACGAGTCCAATGGAAAAGGTGAGCAACAAAATTGAAGACAAATTTCGGAAAGTAATGAGAGAGAGAGATGTAGCAGAAATCTGGAACGTATACGAAGTCATATATAAAGAATGTTTTTTTGAGAGGTATAGAACTTTAAACTGCAATAAAACAACGATGTATTATTCGATTGACACGAATTTTATTTATCCAAAAAATAATACATTTTAAATATGGTTTCAAACATATGACCGCAACGGCTGGCTGGGATGTAGTCCAATCTGTACGTTCGCTGACTTTCTCCAGCATTTGTGGCCGTATATCGGCAATAACACGGCGAATGTTGTCTTCCAAATGGTAAGGCGTTTGTGGCTTATCCGCATAGACCAATGACTGTACATAACCTCACAGAAGGTAGTCTAGCGGAGTTAAATCACAAGATCTTTCAGGCCAATTCACAGGAAATTAGGCGGTCACCAGTATACTATTTTGGGACACCTTGAAACACTTTTCCGCCGAATGAGTTTTATTGATTAAGCACAGCTAATTTATACAATTTGGCATATTGAACGGTATTTGTTATTCCGCTTGGGAACTTAAGAACTCTACTAGAGCCTTCCAATGAACCTTGTTTTGCGCCGTCTGTTCTTGGAGGATGGATCTTCCCTAGGTGGATTTCCTTGGGTCCGATCCATCTGCTGCCTTGGGGATTTCTGTCCAGTGCCACCCTGACAACACTGCTTGGGTTCCTTTGGAGAGCATGGCCTATCCACGCCCATTTTTTCTTCCTTATTCGGATGTGAATATATTTTTTCCCAATTATTCGCCCAAAAATAAAAAAAATTAACTTGCATTCCCTATGATAAAGTTTTTTTTCCTGACTGACGGTTCTGCGTAAGTAAACTTCACACTGATTACATTTTAGTAACTTTGATGGCTTCCGACTTTAACTTTGATTAGATTTAATTTAACCAAGCTATGCATCCAAACCTGCGATATCAAGTAACTAAAATTAACTTGCGTACCCTCGGATAAAAAGATTCTATCGAAAAAGATGGTTGCTGTAGCTCATACCATCACTGAGATCTAGGCGTTCGGACGCCACAAAGACAGACGGTCATGGGTATATAAACGTCTCCAGTCATACTTTTTTATATTGGTGGCCTCCGAATTGTTCTTCAAGGTGCCAAATACATTTTTGGCTTTTAAAAACTTAAAATGCACTTTGTACTAGAATCAGAGCCTATGTTCCATAGGGTTGCGTGTTGGAACCAACACTAATGGATGTGGAGACTACCGCCAATGTAAAAGGATCCCATACCAAAAAGCCACAAAATTGGTTCCATCAATTGGTTCCATCAAGTAACATTGAAAAGTACTCCTAACAACTATAGCAACATGTTCAAAAACAGCCATTCCCAAAGCAAAACTTAGTAACCTTATGTTTTCCAGTTAATTGTAATCTCAAAAAAGTTTAAAAGAAATCATTTCATTGCTTTGAACAATTTTCCGAGTTCGTTATAAAAAAAAAAAAAAACTGCAGCAAAATGCCTCAACGCATGGATTTGCTGGAAGGCAAAGAGAACTTTCAAGAAGAAAACTTACGATTTGTGCGCAATGAGGCGGAAGATAATATAAAAAAGCTGCTGCACGGTAAAGGAACCGAACCAGAACCAGAATCTATATTGATACAACCCACACCAGGATTTTGCGTTAAGAGCTTCAAAGTCAATACCAACGATGAGAAATTCTTCATCAACATATGTCAAGCGCCCGAAGTGCCACCTCCCGATGACATAACCGATGAAAAATTGCTTGAAGTATTCAAAGACCCAACGCCGGGCTGCTATCGCGTACCTATGAGTGTCTCTGATCCACGCTTCACAAAGAATCACGATGGCAAAACTGTGGAAGTCTGTGATATTGCCATTAATCCAAAATTTTTCACAAAAATCAAAAGTTCGCATTTGTTCAACAATTTCTTTATGCAAATTATTTTTGAAGCTCTTAGTGAAAAATATAATATACAAATCAAATTGGAAAACAAGAGAATTTTGCGTAATCGCAAGTTCATAGGCAACCTAGTGCCACATCGTGTACGCAAGGAGACAGCTTCAACGGCCGCTAATGCAGCAG
The DNA here is from genome assembly GCA_035046065.1 of Chymomyza procnemis. Classification (NCBI taxonomy): domain Eukaryota; kingdom Metazoa; phylum Arthropoda; class Insecta; order Diptera; family Drosophilidae; genus Chymomyza; species Chymomyza procnemis. The sequence goes on from JAWNOJ010000026.1 coordinate 8,025,366, forward strand.
AAAAGCGCAAGCTGGTGCAGGAGATGGATCCGCAGGAGGTACAGCGCAAGCTGGTGCAGGAGATGGATCCACTGGAGCAACAGCGCAAGCTGGTGCAGGAGATGGATCCGCAGGAGCTACAACGCAAGCTGGTGCAGGAGATGGATCCACAGGAGCAACAGCGCAAGCTGGTGCAGGAGATGCATCCGCAGGAACTACAACGCAAGATGGTGCAGGAAATGAAACAACAGGAATTACAGCGCAAGCCCATGCAGGAGATTGAGCAAAAGGACTTACAGCAGCTACAAACAATGGGTTTCGAGGAGAAAGAAGATCCTGCTATCAAGCTAAAAGCTGAACACTTTTGGACACTTCCCAAGGAGCCGCAATATAAATTACGTGCCAGACTGCTAGACGGCCTAGTTGTGGAAATACATGTGGAGCTCTTTTTACCCAAATGCATATCCTCGGCTGAATTTCATGTGGATATTGGCGAAGATCGTATATACGTACAGTTTGCAAAGTTCCAATATGCTTTTGATAAATATGTGGCCTATCGTTTGAATCAAGAGCGCGCCGAGGCGGTATTCGATAAGACCACCAAAATGTTGCTTATACGCATACCCGTGCCACAATAGGTCTACCATATTATAGAAGTTAAATTATTCGCTTTGGTTAGAAAAAATAAAATAATCTCGATTATTTGTAGAATTTTTCTGTTGTACTTTTTGAAGATCTCTTAAAGAACTCCATTTCTGGCTACTGAACCGTGTCGGTATTGCTTTGCTAGTTGGGACTTCTTTCAAAGCAGCATGAAACAAGCATAAAAATACACTAATAAGATCTTCCTTTGTGCATTGGCTTATCATGAACTTAATGGTCCGCTTCAATGGTATTGGGGTCACATGGTACTTTGCAGCTGCCTCTGTTCCAATTTCATGACAAAAAATAAAAATGTTGCCTACTTATTTGGACACAAGTAATCTGCCAAGTGCTCATCTCATAAAAATAACAGTTAAATTAGCGACATGTGCTGCAGTCAAGGAATTCCGCTTAAAAAAACAATGAATTATGCCAATACTAATACACACACACATACACACACACCAAAACACACACACACATATCTCAATACACTCGTCGAAACCAAAACACAACGGCGAACATTTTTATTTCAAATCCAATTATTTCACATCGAATTGCAATCAGATGATTGCGTCCAGCAACAGGAAGCACACGGACGGACACACACCCGCACACACACTTGGTTACTCAGACACCCGCACACACACTTTGCTACTGACACACCCGCATGTATCTGTATTAGTGCATATTGGTGCGTTCAACAAACGATGCTGTGAAAATGGCCGACAAAATGAAAGTCAATTGGCTTTTTTCTTCATCTTTTTTTATACACTGCACAAAAAGGGTAAGAGGTATATTAAGTAAGTGGTAGAAAATGTTAATAAGGCAGCAATATATTGGAAAAAACTAGGGATCTATGAAATAATTGTACAAAATCTTTTGTTGATGAAAAAACACAACGACTATCTGATAATATCGGTTATAGAACAAGTTCAATTTTTTTTAGAAATATAAAAAAATACTCTTAGGCTTCAAATTTTCTTTATTCTATTTTCTAATGTGTAGCGGTCGCTAAAGCAAAAAATCTACGCAATTGAAGAGATAGTAGCATAGAAGTGTATTTCGAACTTTAAGCACGTTATTCTTGGAATAGCAACTCTGAAATGGACGCCGAATACAAATCAATTATTGTAATTACCGGAAGAGATTGGGTGCTTCAACAGATTTTTTTTTACAAATCTTATTTCTCGTACGTGGTATCTTGTTGCGGGTTGGTTAGGGTAGCTTTTATTTCAAAATTCGTTACAAAGAAAATATCACTGAGACCAATTCACAACACATTTTTACTGATTAAGCAATTTTCGTAAATTCCGATGCTACTTGTGGTTTCTTTGTTGTTTATGCATTCATCAGCTATTCGTGGACTTCGAAGAATATATGATTTATTGGTTAACTTTGTTATAATCTGTCAAAAGATAGTTTTCAATACTTTTGCAACTTTGTTAAATTTACACTACCATTGTAATACATAGATGTCAAGGTTTTCACTAAATAAAATTCACTTTCTTAAAATCCGCTGTTCTTACAATCAGTAGTTCTAATTCCATACACTTGATGGGCCACCATTTGTTAACTTCATCAGATCTTCTCAAAACAGCTCGTTCCAATATTCATTTAATTTTCTAACAATTCGACTAATGAACAAATATTTTCATCTGGTAATTCTTTAACTAAAGATTCATCCATTCTTCAATCACTCTCTTAACTAAAATTAAAATATCTTAAATAGTCAAAAATCTTAAATAGTAATAAAATTTGAATAAAAATTTTGATCCAGTCATTTCTTAACAAAAGATTGACCTATTCTTCATTCATTATATTAAAGCAGAAAGTTTTAATTGGAACCACTAGATCGCCCATCCTTTTATATTACACTTCGGATCAATTTGGGCAAATAACGTTCATTCGACATTATATCGCGCTCTACTTTTATTAGGATAGGATGGGATATTCCTCTTGACAATCACTGGCATATCTCTAATATCTTTTCGAAAAGAACATACTCCAACAGTTTATAGCCGAATCGAAAGAGCGGCGTTTTTATTTGATAGAGATCTACAAACATAAAATTGCGTAAGTGCGTAGAGAGTGTGTCCAAAAGTCGGGGTTTCCCGCCTATGTCGCCTCACCGTGCTTTCTTCTTGAAGTTTTTTGGTATATTTTTTGCTTACTTGTTCCTTTGTATACCAACTGGGCACATCGTTAGCGCGCTCTGAATGCTGTCAACCTACAGCTGCGTTGTGTAATGGTCGCTGCGGCAAAGTCAATGGCGTCGGAAATAGGCGTGGCAGTGTGGCAAGAGGCCAAGGGGGCAACAAGCAACTTGCAACGCTTTTTGGAGGCGACGCACATGTCGAGAAAGCGTTGGGGGAAGCACCCCATACATTGTGTGTGTATGTGGGTGTGCGAGTTGGTGTCTGTGTGTGTGTGTGTGTTTGGCCAGAAATTAAATATTCAATATTGAAACGAGTCGAACCGAAAGCAACATTCAATAACAGCAAAATGCTTCTCATATTGTTAACGTGAAAAAAAAACCGGTCAAAACGGAAAGCAGGCCCAAATTGAATGGCCCTGGAATGTCAAGCAAAGTTAAAGTCTCGACGGTCTCATCCACATACAGTCACATTCGCATATATTCGTAATAAAAAGGTTAATGGTAAAATAATAAAACGAAAAAAATCTATATATATAAAAATATATATAACGAATTTAACGGAAAAAAATAAGAGGCAGAACATATGACAGACATGTGCCGACAGTTTGATGCTCGGAAATTCATTTTCATTTGTTATTTTATTTTCATGATACTTAAAATGCAGAGGGCGGGGTTACAAAAAGTGTTGCGAACTGTCAAAAGTTTAAAATCCATGACGTACAAATTATTTTAAACCGAAAAAAATTCTTAAGTTATGCAAGATAAATATTAATAGGGAAAGAACACTACTTGAAGTCAAAAGTCGCAAAGAACAGTTTGACAGATGAGCTGATTTTCCAAAAGCAAAAATGGGAAACTAACAAAACAAAAGGTTAGATATGACAAAGTTAAATTTGTATGCTCTCCTTCTTATAAGGAGATACATAAAAATTCGTGTGATTCCCTACAAAAGCATTAAGTTTGCCTGTTTGATTCTCAGGCTACTATTTGTTCGCAGTTCTCAGTTGGTTATTGATAATTTCTTGCGCATTTAAATTTTTTTATTCCTCATTATATTTGTATCCTACATGGCATCTTCCATATTTATTTGGTTGTTCATCTTCTCTTACTTCCTATCAGTTACCTCCTATTTTGCCTCTGTTATTTTCTCAGAAATCTTTAGAAGAGATGCGTCTCTCTCATCTACCAACTGTAATCTGTCATATCTCAAATCTCATCTTTTATCTCTTTTCTGTCATATGCTTTATTTTTAATGTGTCATACATCTCACCTCCTATTTCTCATTGCTGACGCATTTTGCCTTACTTCGTACTACTTATTTCCTAGCTCGCGCTTCTTATCTTTTTCATCTCGCGTCTCATCATCTCTCAAATCTTTTTTGACATCTAATCTGGCATCTCTTATCCGATATCTCTTAACTCTAATCTGTCAACTTTTCTTTCTTACCTCAGATCTCTTAATTTTAAACTGCTGTCATATGCAACCTTCAGCCGATCTCCCTTTTTTCTTTACTTAGGCATCTTCTTTTTCTTACTGTCTCTCATTTCGTAACTCGCTTTACCTCTATTTTTCATCTTGCATTCCCTTCATCTATCATCTCTCTACTCTTATCTTTCATACCTCATTTCTCATCAGATATTTCTCTTCTCTACTCGAATGTCATATTTAACTTATCATATTAGATCTACTATGTCTCAACTCTGAACTCTCATATCCTTTATTTATTATGTATCCTACATTTTGACTCCTATTTGATTTTACTCAGGCATCTTGTCTTACTTCCTATCGCTCATTTCCTAGATTAGAGAATATTTTTCATCTCGCATCCCTCTCATCTCTTATCTTGCGGGCACTCATTTCTAATATCATATCTCTTATATCTCAATTCTGATCTGTCACTTCTCATCTTTCATCTTGTAAATTTCATCTCCATCTCTTTGCAGACATTTGTGATAATTCATCCAAATTGAAACCTTTAAAGAACATCTTATGCTGACCGTATGCGGTAAGCTCACATACCACATCACATTATTATGTTACTTAAGGACCTGCAGCGAAACAAAGGACATAAAGCCATTGTGATATTTTATCCAAACTAAAACTTTTAAAGAACATATTATCATCATTATATAATTTTAAGATCTGAAGCTCATTACCGTGTGTAACCAATTGTGTCACTTTTTATCCAAACTGAAACCTTTCAAGAACACCTTATCCTAAATGCATGCATTATTCTTCTTAACCCCAAAGCAGGAGCGGAGCAACAAACAAGCCTTTAAGCCACTTAACGCATTCGACTAATTGTCGAACTAATGCAACTTTGTTTTTCTTCCATCTTAGCATTTACTGTGTACTAATGAGCTTAAAAGCAAGAGTTGATAAATAAAAGTAGATAACGATTGGCAAAAAGGAAGTAACTAAACTTCAAATGAACGAATTGCCTGAGCGACCATTGAACTGTTCATTTTTATGCAATTTTGCGTTCTGCTGCAAGGACTCATTCATTTCGACAACGTAACGAAACAGCTAAAGTGAAATGAAAAATGGCAGCATGTAAATGGGTAGAAGGGGGAGTGTATCTGTGTGCAGCAGCAGCTGCAAACTTTGTCTAATTGATTTTGAAGCAAGCCTGCAACCAAATGGTGCACCATTAGTAGCTTGACGACAAAAAATAAAACGTGCAAGCGAGTAGTGTTGCATAACGAAAGAAGTGCGGAAAAAGCAAACTTGCGATTTTTATAAATATGCAAAATACAAAAAAAAGCACCCTACACACACGGGGAGAGAGATAACTTTAAATTGCATTCATTTTTAATGCAACGCCAGCCAAGAGCGACAACAGAAAGCACTGCTGCCACATTACGTATACGCAGTGTACGGCACACTTGGGACGCATTGCTTAATTTCTGGCCAAGTGCGTCGCGGCTGGCGCCACACAGCACATGCGACACACATGGACAAACAAGCAAATGTCAAAAGTGAATGCGAATGTGAATGTTAAGAGCTTCACAGAACAAAAAAAAATATATATATAAAAAAAGAAAAATATAAAAATTGTTAATGAGTCATTTACAACGACTTGGTTATACACTACAAGCATGAATGTGCAGAAGAGAAAAATTTTATGAGCGGCTTCACTTTAAGAATTTTGTTACTTTATTGAAATAAATGATTTTCCGAATTGTCGATTATCTCTTATTTAATAACGAAATTTTTGATGATAAATTTAGTTAGTAATTTAAAAATATTTTTCTTATATAGAAATATAGAACGAAATATTCAAGTTTTTGCAGTCAATATGTTCAGGTTTCACTGTGTTTTTGTTAATTTTCTTAAATTTCTCAAAACGTAATTTTATTGAAATTATACTATATTATAGTAGTTCAAAATGTATTCAAAAAAAGCAGTGCAGTATTTTGAGTGCTATTTAAAATACTCGGCCAGAAAACGGAAAACTTCCGCTTTTCGCGAATGACGTGATTCTAGCATTTCAAAATGTCAAAGTAAGACAATGATATTGAAAATCCATGGACTGAAAGTCAGCACCAAAAGTACAGAATATCGTCCCAGTTAACTTTCAGATTCAGAACGATCATATATCTAATTGAGAAAGAAAAAATTGACCGAAATTAGCGCCAAAAGTAGAGAATTTCTTCCCAGTTAACTTTTAGATTCAGAAAAATCATATATCTTAATTAGAAAGAAAATGTTGACCGAATTTCAATTACTGGAATCAGTAATCAGTATTGAATGACACCTAGACTCCCATGCCATAGCGGACGGCAATACTTTTGAAGTTATCCAGGAATTTAAACGCCTTGACACTGCCGTGAACACCGACGACAATATTAGGCTGGAGATTAAGCTTGGTAAGCAAATATGAACCATAGAACGCCAAATTTAACGCTCCTGACCGTGCTCTTATATGGCTCAGAAGCATGAGTTGCTGGATTTGGAGTATTTGAGAGGAAAATTTTTCGCAAAATCTTCATTTTTGATTGGGGGCGACTATCGCTGCAGAACGATTCATGAACTGTATGAGCTCTACAATGACGTAGCTGTCGTTCAACGTATTACGGCACAACGGCTCAGAAGCATGAGTTACGTCGTGGCCAGGATGCTGCTGGACTTGGAGTACTTGAGAGGAAAATTCTTCGCAAAATCTTTCTTTCTGATTGCGGACAACCAGCAGAACGAACCATGACCTGTATGAGCTCTACAATGAAGTAGCTGTCGTTCAGTGTATTATGTATCATGTGGTTCGTATGGAAGACGCTCCAACGAAGCAGATTCTTGATGCGATAGCCAATTAAGGAGCCTCAAGGGTACGAGCAAGTCTCAGTTAGAAAGACCAAGTGGTTCTTTTTATGCTTGGCAATTTTCTACAAAAGTTGTACTCATAATAGTTTGTAACATCTTAACAAACCAGCAGTACTCATTCGATTGCAGAGTATACAAAATACAACAAAAAAAACAAGGAAAACAATTCGCATTATGTATACGTACGTTTCTTGTGGTACTTTTGTTACGGGAGTGGTGCGGCACTGCAACAACAGCAGCAGCAGCAGCAGCAGGGGTGCACCTAGGGGTCGCCTGCCATGGTGGCAGGGGGTAACGATTTCATTTCATGGTTTTGCACTCGTTATGACTTTTGCGCGTTGCTTTGCGTCGTTTTAACTCCTGTTTTTTGTTGTAGTTCGATGTTTTTGTCGTTTTTTATTGTCGCCCAGTTGCGGCCGGGAGTCCCCAAAGTATGCAACGTTTTACGTTTACCAGAGGTAAGCTCTCTCTCACACACACACGTGCACACACACACACACACACACCCAACTATGACAAATTTTATTTACAAAAACACGCACACACACACACATACTTACACACATGCCACAAAGTTTGGCCATGTGGGTTATGCATCCCTTTCATTCACACGCAACTCTTTTTTCCCTCTTTTTCAATTTAAAGTCAAAGTTTTTCTTAACCTCCCCAAACCCATTATTTTTTTTTTCTTTTGGTAAAATATTGTTGAATTTTATTTTGAATGTCATTGCCGGCAGCTGTGGCCATCCCTAGCGAAGGTGTTGGCCACAAAGGTGTCGTTAGTTTTTATCATTTTACTTGGGCCAAAAACGTACGAAACGCAAAACGATTTTGGCCAAGAAGAGCGCAAAAAAAAAAAAAACTAAAGAGCTTTACAATCTGTTGCATTTTTAAACGGAGCTTAATAAAATGTTCTCTCTCAAGCCAAATGCATTATTAAAGTTATTCTAATATTGGATAGTCCTATAACATGGCTAAGTACAGCAGCAGATTGTACGTGGAAATATAACCGCATTTAAGAGACGCCTCACAGCCAGAAGCACAACACGTCATGTTGGCCTAATTGAGTGAGTCGCTGGTGCTGGAGCAGCGGTGGTGCGTATCTATGTGTGGCACCTATGTATCTCTGTGTGTATATCTGTGCACGCAAAAAAGTATCCTTTGTTTGTCCTGCGCCGTCATACGCGATGTCCTCGTTATTTTTGGTTTGGCTTTTTGTTTTGCTGGCTTTAATACACTCGCCAAAAATGGTGTGGACTAAGACTGACATAGAAAATTGGATAAAAATCGAAACGTGGCTTTTTTTTAAATTTAACGTGAATTTTATGAAAGCTTTCCGTTCTGTTTATCTGTCATCGTTCCCATGCTTTTATTTGCTGCTTTTCAAAGTATCCTTTGCATTATCTCTCAGCTTTATGAATTTTTGTCAGAAATCTTATGTTATCTCGAATAAATCATGTAATCAGTCTTCAAGACAAATTTTTTTTCTTTCGACACAATACTTCAGAGCTCTTCCAAATAAATTTCCCATGGTTTTCTTAAGAAATAACATTCTACATTTGTATCATTGTGCTGTGCTTAAATTTATCTTACTTTTCCAGATTAGATAAAGCACATACATATCATAATGTGCTTTCACAGATTTCGCCAAAACAAAAATGGATTGCTTTCGTCACAATTCTGCAGAGCTCTTAAAATAAAGCCATTTGGGTTTATAAGAGATGACAGTCATATGTAAATCATTGTGCTACGCTTCAATTTTACTCACTTTTCTAGATGAAGTCTTTGGTGGTACATATCATAATGTGCTTTTACAGACTTCGCCAATTCTTTTGAGACAATTCTGCAGAGCTCTTTAAGTAAATTCTACTTGGGAAATGACAATCTATAATTGTATCATTGTGCTACGGCTCAATTTTAATCACTTTTCTATGTTTCATAATCTAATGCAGTCTTCGATATCATAACTTCCTTTTACACATTTCAAGAAGATAAACAATTGACTTTCGACACAATTCTCCAGAACTCTTGAAACTAATTTTCGTAAGGAATGACATTCGACGTTTGTATAATTATTTCATGCTTGTACCCATTTCTTCCTAACTTTTCAAGATAAGAAGTCATACAGAGGCCTCAATAAGATGTCCTTTACAATCTTCGAATACACAAAAATAAAATTTTCGGCGCTATCCTTTTAAGCTCTTTAAATTGTCTTCCCTCTCCTAATCATTTTTGTACGTCCCAATCCCTTTTTTTTCAATTGTTGCTTTTGTTTCTACAGATTCTGCTAAAAACCATAATGGAGTTGTCTAAGGAATCAATTCTACTAAGATAATTTAGTATGACATTTAGTTTACCATCATATCATTTTTATTTCGTGGACACTTGGTAAGCAATGTATCTTTAAAGATTAATAGGGGATTCGATAATGTCCTTCAAAACAAAAAAAAAATTAAACTAATGTTAGATATAATCATAACTCTTTGTAATAGGACGCTGGTTTTTTGTAATTAAGTTCTTCATCTATTATTGTGTAATTTTTTAAGAGCATTACAATTCTTGTAAGAAAAGCTCCATCGCATACTTATAATCTTTCAATCCGCTCACTTTGTCATAATCGAAAAGTATCGCCGTATTACTTTTAGTAATATATATGATTTGGATTAAAAAAAAAATCAGTCAGTGGGTCAGGGACATCTAGCGACGTGTATAACCCTAAGATTATTATTATTATATAAAAATAAATTATAATAGTTCATATATAACATAATTGGTAAAGGATGGCTTCTATGGCCTTTGGCCAAAGATGATATTAAGAGAGTTAAGTTAAGTCATCTCATTATCATGAAGTCATTCATAAGTTGAATATAGCAGACACTTTTTTATCTATTCTAGCCGCCAAAGTGAAATCCAAACCACAAAAAAAGGAATTTTTAAGCTCCAATAATGTTCCCAAAAAAAAAAACAAACAAAGCAGTCCCAGAAATTTTTTCTTTTCAACAAATGTATACAAAAAGATCTTTAGAAAATTATAGTTCTGATATTACAATACAAAAAATAAAAATGTTAAGCAATAGGATAAATACTTCAGCCAAGGCTGCCATATTACAACTGCAACCCATTCCCGGATTTTGCGTTAAGAGCTTCAGCAGCGATGGTAAAAAATTCTTTATCAATGTTTGTCAAGCAAAAGAAGTGCCAGCTCCAGTTGATATTTCAAATGAAGCACTTATGGAACTAATCAATACTTCTTCAAACCTCTCGTCATATCGAGTGCCCATGAGCTTGACCGCACCACACAAGACCAAAGATCGTGCTGGTAACTTTGTACAAGTCTGTGATGTCGCCATTAATCCAAAATTCTACAGAAAAATAAACAATTCCAATATGTTCTATAACGTTTTCATGCAAATGGTTAGCGGAGCGCTCGACGAGAGATTCAACATTGTATTGGGAGAATTCAATGTATTGCAAAGACGCAAATTTATAGGTAACTTGCTGCCACATTGTATAGATTGGAATCGTACAAAGCGTGAAACAGCTGGATCTGAGCAACAATTGGTGCGGGATATAGCTGAGCAGGAATTAATGCCGCTTAGTCTTAAGAATCTGAATAAAAAAGACGAGAATGCTGTCGAAACCAATACAAGTAAGCCCGTCTATAAGCTACGTGCTAGAATTAAGGACGGAGTTGTGACGGAAATATATGCTGAGCTCTATATGCCGGAGTGTACATCTTCTGCTGACTTTTATGTGGATATTGGGGAGGATCGTATATTAGTCAAGTCCCTCAAAGGAGAATACGTTTTCGATCAATTCGTGGATTATCGTATGCAGCAGCTGCGCGCACAAGCTGTATTTAATACGACGTTAAAAATGCTGCAAATACGTATACCTGTACAAAACTAATGAACTGTAAGAAATCATATCTATTAAGTGTCTAAATATATATTAATTATTAAATATACATCTAAAGTTGCAAGTAATATGTATGCAATCCTATTGGCAGGTAAAGTTTGCCTTGCAATGACGCTGTATGGCATTAGTAGATCTGAAATTGCTGTCAAATGTTGTAGATTTGCTCGTTTCAAGGTCTAGCGTAATAAGCCAAACCGTTTTCGATGGTACAATTAACTCTAGCTTTATAGCTACAACTGGAGCATGAAAATCAGAATATTGGGAAACGCAATAATAAGTTTCATAACGTCGACAGTAGCGGTAGGAATTATTATTAACTCGATACTTAATTTATACAGCACGCATGACTAGGGCACCTAGTTCTGCGGCAGTCAAGTCAACCCATGTACAGTGTAATTATTACGCTCTCACACACATTTACTTGTTTTTCGCTCTTGCGCTCATTTAGGCTCTTGCCGACTGTACTACTTGTGTCAGTTCCGTTTTGAAAATAAACTGAAATTTCATGTTTTTCCGCCAGATCTTTTGGTATTCTTCAAGCGTAATCAAGTATGGCCAAAGCATTATTCTTCAAAACATCTATTATGGGATTACATCGAAGTCTTTTTTCCCATAGAAGAACGTGGACTTCTTTGACAACGTGCATTTTTTTACTTAATTTTTTAGGTGTCAAGTTTCAATATGACAGTAGGTATACCTAACTAATTGTCTTCAAGATGTCTCTTTAACAAGGCAGACATGTCCATTCTGATATTTTTTGCCTCGGACACCACACAGAACCGAATATAACAATAATTTAAGAAATTAAACATTTGAACTCATACACAACGATTTCAATCTTTTGGAGACAATCTACGACGTACGTCAAATAAAGATAGAGCACTAGAGATCCTTGCATGTTTTTTCTTGTATTAAAATTAATTTTTATATCTGGTTTTTTATTTTCACATATATTTTTCTTTTTGTGCAGATTCGCTTTTCGAGATGACACTTCAGCAGCTTCACCATGTCAACTTGCAAATGTACTAAATGGGGACTCAGACTTGGTTGGAGGTCTGCACGGGCTTCAGTAGCATTCAGTGTTTATATATTTTATTTCATTTTATTGTATTTTATTTCTTTTTACACACGCACACTCACAAGGACATACACAAATAACAGCTGATATACAGGACATACAAGACTCGCGTTCTTTGAGTGTGTTTTTGGCATTTACTTTTTGTTGTTGTTTTTTATTTGTGTTCATAACATAAACTTTGTATTTTTATGTGGTAGCAGCGAGAGAGAAGGACACAAAAATGCACAAAAAAATAAAGGAAGAGTAAGAAAGTGACAATGAGTGAGTGACCGACAATGGAATACACTGCAATCTACAGTTGGAAATGACCTGATACATATAGAGGACAAGTAAAAGAAAGAAAATGTAGAAAAATTAAAGGGAGAGGACCTAAGTGTAAGATAGAGAATTCGATAATTAATATATATAATCTATGAAATTAGTTCGAATTTACACAAGACGGGAAAAAGCAATCGTAAAAGAGTCGTTGAAAGAGGGACTTGCGCTTAACGAGAACGTGCACGTTGCCTGGGCTACGGAAACACTGGGTATGTTTTTTCAAGGAATTCACGTAGCTTGGAGATTCAGCGAAGTATCTCACTTGCTAATAGCTGTCCAGCAGAAACCTCCCTCGATCGAAAAAATCAACGATCTATATGGCACAGAAATATGGTTTGTGTCGCGAACGAATGCAGCTTCGCTTGGTGAGAAAAATTCTTCGCAAAATCTTCGGTTCCTTTGGGATAGTAGAAGACTCTCGCATCCGAAGCAATCATGAGCTGTATGAGCTCCATAACGTTATAAATGTGTTCCAGCGTATTGAGGCACAACGTCTGCGTTGGCTCAAGAGAAAAGGACCAAGTGGATGTATCTTTACTTGGAGTGAGCAACTGGAGAAGGTGCGCGTAAAGCAGTGGCGCTTGGCGAGAGCTGGTGAGGTCGGCTGTAAACCAACAACGGGTTGTTATGGCCAACTAAAGTAGCAGTAAAAGGAAAACCGGCGTATTTAATTTTCCTTATCTTTTGAAAAACTAAAAAAAAATCTGAAAGTTTAAAACCATTTATTGCTTCTTTAAAATATTTCTTCGATAACAATTTTTGAGATCATGCCTGCCTTTATCACCGCAACTCTCATACTGAAGCAAAATGTGACTGTGACTGACAAATCTTTCTGTTCCCATAAAATATGAAAAATGCGCAAATCGACAAACTTGGCTTAGCCTCGACTCAAAGAAACTCTTAGTGCGCCAAGTCTTCCCCTAACGCTTATATGCATAACCCAAGTCTACCATACCCTAACCTAGAGTATAAAAATAGAAAACATGGAATCGGGGACATGCTAGACAAAGCTCCAACATATACAGGACAGCAGAGCCAACAAACAGACTAATACCAAGAACCCAACCAAAGACAAGCAACTTGTTTGCACTGGGAAATCAGTTAAGGACTCGCTTGAAATATATTCCAACTCTGTACTCTGTTTTCTCTAGCTCTCTGCTGGCTTTGCTCTTTACCCGCTCTTTACCACTCGCCACGCCCCCCACCCGCTCTTCGCCCACATCCTACGCACTTTTATTTTAACACTTGAGTGGATTTTTGTGTTATTTGTTTGTTTGACTGTCTGTGTTTCTTTTCTTTTGCTGCTTATTATTTGCGCTTTGCTTTTCTTGCAGGGAATTTTTTTTTTGTTGCCTGCATTTTGCTAAGCGCATGAATATGTAGTGGCTGGCAAGGGGGGTGGGGTGTTGAGCGGCCGGGACGACCATGTCCTGCACAAGGACACGAACAAGAGGTGCTAAGCTAAGCAGCAAGCAAGTTGTTCTCGTCATTTATTATGCGCGCCACAAATCGAAATCAGTAAAGCGACTTGATTAAGATTTAACTAAGCGTGCACACAACAACAACAACAACACGAGCATGCAAGGATATATAAAGGATATACATATATATATATTATACAAAATAGACACTCACACAGTCACATACAGTAACACAGGGAGTAGTAGCCACTGGCAAGTGAGTGGTAAACAGCAATTTACATTAAGAGACGTGCACTACGGACTGCATTACTTGTAGAATGTCCGTGTCCTTGTGCAGCACATGGTGTCCCAACAATTAATCCCTCCCTCTACCTAGCCACTACATATTCATATCTATTTAATAAGAACAATTAAAAAGGATGGACAAAATGTTTTTTTTTTTTTAAATTCGTTCTGTCTCAACTAAGGGACTTCGACTTGAGTAGATCCCCGTAAACTTTGCAGACAAGTACTCGTTGAGGATTAAAGTTGGTGAAATTCCAGCACTCCCAAGAACTACAATATATAAAGGTTGCTGATTTAACCAAAATTCACGTAATTTTTTCCAACATTTTCGTACTTCTGCGGCATATTCACATTCCTAAATTACCTCCAAAAATTATTTTCAAGTGCGATTTTTTCGCAATTAATTAAGGAAGCCCAAACTGTAGGACTATATTTCTATATAAGAATTTTTTATTTATGTTTTTTTTTTTTTCAATAGAACCGAATCTTATAAATTTGTTTTTATGAGTGGATACAACAATCATAGAAACTTTTTTACTACACCAAAGATCTAGCATTGGATTATTAACTCACAGAAAAAGGTTAAAAAAAAAACCCTTTTTTGGGATTGCTTTAATTTTTTTTTGATTGAAGTTTAGCTTTAAATAATAAAGAACATGTCAGTAAGTTGATTTTCTAAAAGTCACTTAGCTTAGCTACAACTGAAAGTGCCTTTTTCCTGAAATGTTGCTCAAATATATGTTTATCATTTCTCGAGAAGGGATTGGCCGATTTATATCACTTGGGAAAGAATCTAGCGTCGCTCCAATACATTCCTAGCGTAAGAGGACGCTCAATGAAAGCTAACTAGTCAAAAACAAACAGTCATAACCATAATAGCTTTAAGATCTTCTAAAGATCTGTGTGTGTGTTTGGTTACCGAAACTGAAGATCATCGACAAGGTAGAAAGAAGCCCCATAATAAAATATATTCAAACTAAAGTGTAAGAAGCCTCACATTTTCAAATGGATCTCAGCGTTGATACCATACAATATTGAAATGGACTTCCCTTGAATGCTAAGATCGCAAAAGCCAATTCGAAAAGAACTAACTAAGAGTTTGGGTAACAACTAGAATCTTTTAGGCATTCCGATTAAACCTAATTTTCTTCTTAACAAGAATATACAACAAATTCATCGAAATCAAGAAAATCAAAAACAAATTTGCAAAGAGTTAAAAAGGAGTTTGTGTTTTTAAACAGAATCATTCAGACATTCCGAATAAAGCTAATTTTCCTCTTAACAAGAATATACAACAGAATCACCGAAATAACTTGTCTATAACGCTGCGATCGTATACCCACAGCTCAAGAATTTAAAAGGCAAATTCGAAAAGAGTTAAAAAAAAGTTTGTGTTTTAAATTATAATCATTCAGACATTCCGAATAAAGAAAGCAACTTTATTTTCTTCACGGCAGTAGACAGCCAATTCAATGTACTCGAATTCAGTCAGTACAAAATTACAAAATTTATGCATTTTCAAGAAGTTCTAGTTTTTACGATAATAATTGACTTACAAATTAAAACAAACAAAAATTGATTAATTTCGAGCGAATCAGTTGAAATCGTGAGCATACTAAGTCTGCCTGTTTTGAAGCGCTTTTCTTCGGAACGATCTAATAAGAAATTTACTTGAAAGAATAGTTGTTTATTCTTAAGATACTTCAAGATTGCTTGAACTCAAGTAGTTCTTACAGTATTTTGCTAACTTGCAAGTATTGATTAAAGATCGTTAAGATATGTCATATTGTTTCTTAAATTTTACAGGCAAAATTAACAGGCCGCAGTTAGGATTTCAACTGCTCAGGTGTTTCACCAGCTTCAGTACGTTTATGTTTTCGAAAATAAAAACTTCATTTCGGCATTAAAAAGCTATAGTCACCAAAATACTTGAACTGTAGGAAATTAGAAAGATACTAACTAAAGCCCACATGACTGCTACAAGTTCAGAAGACGACATTTGATACAGAACCCCCAGCGCACACATGAGAGCTGTACGAGTAACCTGCCTGCAGTACTGCACAAACCTCAAACCAAACGCTTATCCCCACACACATCATGTAAGTGTGACCGAGTAGCTGTGTGTGTATGTTTTGGTTAAGCTTGAAATAATATTGAATTAAATTGAAATTGAAACAAAACAAAAATAACAATACACACACACACACACACCCACAACCACACAGACATTCTTTATAAATTATTTAAAATGTCAATTGGTGGCGTTTCATTTTCTTTTTGTTTCGGTTTCTGTTATTCTTTTTTCTCTTTTTTTACGATTGCTGCAACCCTCAAAATGCAAAATACACAAAATTAAAATGAAATAAAATAAAATGTGAAATAAAGCAAATAAATAATCGAACCACACATAGAAGTAAAAGTGGCAGCAAACCAATAAAAAAAAAATGTTAATTAAACCAAAACCACATGCAGTACGGCAACATGCGGCATGTGGCATGCAACATGCAGTTTGTGGTTACCGGTAATTAATAGAATACAATTAAAATGGGAGGAAAAAACAACAAAATATAGTTCAAATACAAATAAAATAAACTCAACTTTAATGCGTACAAAGTGAAGTCTACAACACCCCAAAGCTAAGCCAACAATATTGTGAACGACATTGCATATGGGACTCTGGCTTAGCTTGGATCGCACTGGAAAAATGTTAGAAAGACAGAACACTGCTAGAAAAATGCACCTAAAATGGACGTTTGAAAGTAAAGGTAAACTTTTGTCCTTCGGATATTTAATATTTCAAAGCCATTTGTAAAAAAAATACTACTACTACTCTAAATACTCTACAATATAAAGATAGGATCATAATTAGAGAAATACTGAAGCCGAGTTGTATGTCAATACACTGATTGGATCTTATCAGGCGGCTTCAGATCCACCATGGACCAGGTCTTTATTCTGTGCCAAATTCTGAGAATGGCCCATTTAAACGAATCGACACATACCATATCTTTGTTGATTATAAGGCTGTCGATTGCACGATAAAGGGTATGCCTGTCTGAGTTCGGTATTTCTGCGAACTTGATTTGACTCTACAGAATGATATTGAGCATGACCATTAACTTTTCCAGGTGGGAAATGTCGTCCCCGAACCTCTTCAGTTTTTTACTGCGGAAGGCTGGAGTGTATCGTACTGGCGCTATTGTCTACAAAAGTTTCCTGCTTCTTGCATATGCCGATGTTTGGTATTTCTGGACGTTGTAAGCTAGATGTTACCCCCGCGTTTATCGCAATCGAAAAGAAGTCAGCGAAGGTGGGTCTTCCGGTTAAGGAGGGCAAGAGAACGTATTTGCGGTCTACAGGGATGCACGGTGCTTTGCGGACGGCTTTGAATGACTTTTGAGTTCATGTTCCTTGGCACCGCCATGAAACTAACAGACAATTATATCAGCCTGTAGATTGGGTGAAGAATCTCACCTCTCAATAGGTACTACTATGGTCTAAGTATGCAAAAGTATGGCAGAGACCCCTCTCGATCAACAAAACTAATGCTCCACAAGACGCACATCGTGTCCGTGCTCTAATATGACGCAGATGCATGGGTTGTGTTTCGAACCGAAGCAGCTGCGCTTGGAGTATTCGAGACAAAGATTCTTCGCAAAATCTACGATCCCTTTCGGATTGGGGACAAGTTTCGCATCCGAACGCACCATGTGCGAACTATGAGCTCCACAAGGACATAGATGTTGTCCAGCGTATTACAGCACAACTTGTCTCGGCCATCTCGTTCGTATGAACGAAAATGCTCCAGCGAAAAAAGTTTTCGATGTGACAGCCGACGTAGGCAGACAAAGGTGACGACCAAAGCGCCGATTCAAAAACCAAGTGGAGCAGGACCTGTACTCCCTTGACTTGACCAACTTAAGAACGCGCGTGTAAAATGAGACGCTGAAGTTGGCTGTAACTCGACAACGGTTTGTAATGTCCAACTCAAGTCAGGAAAAAGTACAGTAATTTTTTATAATTTGATTATATTTTAAAGCTTCTCAATTCTTTGATTCTTTTCCATTCTGTTTTACTTCAAACGATTTTTTTTTATTTTATATCGTCTCAGATCAGCAGCTTGATGTTCGTATATTTTCATTTAATTTTTCATTATTTTATATCAAATAATTTTATATCAATTAATATCATATCATATCATTTATTGCATCTGCTATCATTTTACACCGTTTCAGATCATTTTATATAATTTCTCTTTTTATATCATTTCATATCGTCTTAGATCAGTTCATATTATGCATAACACTACGTTTCATATAATTTCATATAATTTCCCTTCACATCATATCTTACCATTTCATAACGTGAGATGATGACGCTTTGAATGAAATTCCTTAAAATATTTCTCAGTGTAGCATTGCCATGCGAGTGCCTTTAAACGTATTATAGGTTGCAAGGACCAGCTTTATATTGTCAACAGACTATCAATCTCTTGGTAGCCATTGGTGCTGCTAAGCTTGCATCCAAAAATTTTAGCATTGCGCAACGTTTTTTATGCGATACTACGCCATATTGTTTGGCCGTGTCATTGTCGAGGGCTTAGTGCGAGAGCTCAGTGCAAAAACGCTGACGATGACTCTGAAGGGCAGCAGACATAGATACATTGGCATTGAAGATGTAGATACAAAAGGGTTCAAACGTTTCGAGCTGCGTTAACCACGCTTTTGAATGGAACGCATTAAACGTATTCTCTTTCATCTCATGGCAGACATATAGAGAGGTACAGTCGTATGGTATACCAGACACAGACCTTTATGCGCTTCAAGGCACAGACGTCGGCATCGATGGCGACGGGAACAACTTTGAAACAAAAATACAAAAAACACAAAGGCCATAGACCATTGTGCCGATCTGGTTCAATTCATTTACAGGCCTTACAAATCGAGATGATTAAAGTGCTAGAAATGAACTTTAAGCGTGCGTTTATCATAAGCACAAAGTTTATGCCCTTGGCATATGCACAACAGAGTTCACAGCTAAACTTTGGTATGAAAAATGACAGCATAGAATGCGCGTTAAATGCGCTTGTCAGAGAGTTTTCTAAACTTTTGGCAAGCGAAAAAAAAGAGAAATTCAACGGCGGAACCCTAAGCAAAAAAATATGCAACAGTAAAGTGCAGCTATGGCTGCAAACGATAAGTTTGACAAAAGGATTTCCGCACAATCTTTTGAGTATATAAACAAAACGTAAAATGTGTGCATTGACTTTATGAATTCCAAAAAGGTGACAGCTTTCCGGCTGCTCTGTCAGAAATTGCAAAGTCATGTTGCAATAGCAGCAAAAGACAGCAAAAGATGATGCAGAAATGGCAGCAGATGATGAAGAAACAGCAGAAGATGATGAACTAAAAGATGATGCAGCAGTAGCAGCACAAGGTATTCAGGAAGCTGCCAAAAGCAGCCAAGCAATATGGACAGCATATTGTCAATGCAGCGCAAAGTTGCATTCCAAAATGTTCTAGATAACAACAACAAATTTAACGAATGAATGAACATATGGCATATAAAGCTATGGGACGTACGGGGGTGGTGCAAAAGTAGCAGATTTAAGTTCTGTGCTGAGCAGAACATTTTAACAAATTGAGTACGGGCTTTCAAGCCAAAGTGTTTGTCAAGCAGAGATAGAATCTACCATATATTATATTTGTGTTTCTAAATACGATAAGCTCAACGAGATGTATTTTCAAAGCGAAATCCTTGAATTCTTTTGAAAGGAATTGCATTTTACGTTAAAATGTACTACATAGATACTACATACATATTCAAAATTAAGCTATATAATTTGGCTTTAACTTAAAACTCAAAAAACAAAAATGTTGGTAATGTTTACTCATTATTCAATAATGGGATTTTTATTAAATGTTACCCTATAAATAACATATTTATTATGTTAGGTGTTTTTTCGTTAAAATAAGTTAATCAAATTGATTTTTTATTGAAGTAGATTAGGCCTGAACTCTTTAAAGTTATGTAAGAATTTTAATTTTAAATTTATTTGAGAAGAAATACAAAATTCTGAAAGAAGTTGTGAAGTCTTTTCCATTTTTTACCGTCGAAAGTCTTCTAAAAATAGATTCCAAAAAAGTCTTAAAAAATTTAACTAAACGAAATTCTTAATATACGAGTACCATCATTGCTTAACGTTTTTTCTGTTATCGACTATCGATTATTGAAAAAATTAGTTTTACAAATTTCTGTAAACTTAGCAAGCCTTGATCCCAATGCCAAACGAAATACATTCACATTTATTCGGTAATTGAAACAAAACTGTATTCGTTTAAAAAATTTTTGGTTATCCCAAAATTTTATCGTCATTATGGAAAACTTTTTCTTTTAACTTTTCGGCGTTATTATAAGCAACTTAGATATAGGCAATCGCTTGGTTGTAATACTGAATTACCAATGGCATAATTCCCGATTTTCACTTTACGGCATCAGCTCTACTGAGCAGTATACAAAACTTACATATATTTCAATTCTGCCGGCATTCGGAAATGGTTGTAAATTCGTTTATGCACTTGCAGCCATCTTCAAAAAATATGTGCTAAATCTTGAACAAACTGTACCCCAACTTTATGGAATATAATAAATGAAAGATGTGCATAAAATACAAGAAACAGATGTATGGAGTTGAACGGAATTGAAGTTAAAACGAAAAAAATGAACGGCGCACATACAAATATATTCACTACGAAGAAAGACTACTTCAACTTAAAAAATATCTCCATTTGTGCCAGCATTGCTTTCAGTCAGAAACATATTGCTTCGAAAATTTCCGTACCAATAACTGGGTAAGTTACGTAAGTATGACAAGTTTTGAAAGTTAACAATACATAAATCAATTTCTCATGAAGTTGTGGTGTCAGCTTGACCAATGGAGACCCATTTGGAACTACCATCCAATGAGCAGAACTTTTCAAAAGAGTTTCGACATCAACCAACTATGGCTGAAATCGATGCATCCAGTGGTGGCAAGTTTTGGGCAAGCAACAAATCCAAAGTCTTCTTCAAATATAAAATAATCTATAATTAAATGTAATTGCTACAGCAGCAAAATACTCTTTTATTTTTGTAAAGATCAGCATTGGCCTTAATTTTATTTCATCTTTAAATTGAAGAACCTTAAAGCATTTTCAAGTCATTGGCAGACACAGATAATTTATCAGAATGAACAGCGCACATACAAATCTATTCAGGAGTACTCCTCTAACCTGAGAAATAACTTTATGCCAGCATCGCTGCAGATCACTCTTCTCTTCGAACCACTATTTATATTTATAGAGACATCTCTATGCTCCACTTTGGGAGTGCTGACCATAGTCAAGGGGATTACAGTTTTATTCTTTTTTATTATTAATTGTACAAAGTCAAGAGATCTGGGAAACATAGATACTTCAGCAAAATCGACTTCATACTTTATGAAGAAGCTGTTTAGAAAAATTTGTCTTAAAACTTCAAAATGAACTGGCTGTAGTGTCCCATATAATATATATTTTTAATTTTCGTGTCTTAAATCTTTTTTAGTTTATTTTTGAGCTTTCTACTAGAGTAGATTCATGTCTATATTCTAGTAAATAATAAAAGCAAGAATTGACATTTGTCGTTGATAAATAACTCTCCAAATTTCAAAAGCGATACAACGTTATCGTTCGACTTTCAATCACAGCAAAGTAGTGACAATGTCCATAAACTTCCTGCGGATTCATGACCTAACCTAGGAATAATATAATTTTATTCATTTATATATTTGGAAATATTTAAAAAAAATAATGAATAGTACAAATTTTAATCCAAACTTTAATTTTTTATGCCCTTATGCGCGTCGCTATTAACCATAACAACTTACCAAAGGTCTTTTCAATTCATCCTTTCTCTATCTTAACTCATCTTGATTCGCAATTTGGCGTCGATAATTAACTCTCCTAATTTCAAACGTACAACGTTATCGATAGACTTTCAATCAAGTATCTCTGACAAATCAGGAACTATGAATCCCGAACTGAGCCAACGCTGATCTTTTGGCTCTTTTAGTAGGAAATGTCTAAATTTTTATGTTACTTCCAGTTTTCATCTATTACAATGTAATTCCCAGTTCTAAGCAAGCCCCAGATGTGAGACGGTGTATTCTATAAAAAAAATTCTCCCATCAGGCCAGGCATATGCATTAGTTTTATATTAAATTTTGCTCGTTCGAGTTTAGATTTTATTTATTTAAACATTATTTAACCTTAAAGGTCAACGGCACTTAGCTGTACTCCTAAATTGATAAGAAATAAAGAAGTTATATTTCTTTCTAAAATGTGCTGCAAGGCAAATTTAAGAGAGCAACTAATTTCATATTGTTCGTTTTTCTTCTCTATATCTCTCTGTATCCGTCTATATCAGCAGAGCACTCATGCATGCAAATAAATAAATAAAGTCGAAAGCCAAACAACAATTACAAAATCTGATTCTTAAATAAGAAGACTTGATAGAAACATTTTGTGCTTAATTGAGGCCAGTATAAACACAAAAATATTTAATATATATCACATATTTTATTAGAAAATAGTTCAAAGCCCAGAAGCTATAAACTGCACAAAAACTTTTCACATGGCAACTTAATTTATCTTCTATGAGCCTGTAAAGCATGTGTATAAATATTTCCAAGGACTTCATATAGCAGCCATGGTACAAACAATTACACATTTAATACATTTTCAAAAGTCAAAGTCTCTACATTTTCAAACTACTAAATTAAGAGGAGCACAGTTGGAATGCAAGAGTCCTTGCTGTTCACTCTTTTTGTCTCTGCTGCTCCACCGGCTGCCATTTTTTACTTTTAATGAAGCGCAAGAATTTTTGCTGGATAATTTGTTAAGCGAACGCGAATTGAGGATATGGCCAACAGGACTGCAAAAAAAATATCATGAAGCCTTTGCAAAAACTTAGACAATGGCATTGCCAACAATGAAATGCATGCAACACACACACAAAAAACAACAGAGAGAAAAGTTGAAGCTGCACGAACTGTGCGCTCTATAATTTGGCTTATTTCAACTAGCAAATTTATAGAGTTTCCAGCCAGACAGCGGCAGCACAAAATGGCCGCATGAAATGCAAAATGGCGAACATTTGAGCGCACTGTCCGCGCCGTCCGGCCACTTCCGGCCAGCACAAGAAGATAAATGATACGCAAAAGCCAAGTGGCAGATTTTCATTTTTAATTAAAACAACATGGTGGCCCAAAGGGAGCTACAAAACTTAAGACCTCCTTCTACCATCACCCACAGACCCAACCAGCAACCCTATGCACGTAATAAACAATAATTAAAATGCCAACTGAGAATCAACTTACCTGTTGTTATATTGTGCATGAAAATCTCACGCAGCAGCAACAGTTCATCTTCCGGTGCAGCGGAAATGGCACCAAACACATCGTTCTCCGGCCAGACCTCCCTGAAAGCATAAAATTGTAAGGCAAAAAAAAAAAAAAAAGAAAAACGTAAGAGAAATGTCAGCACGGTACGTACAGCTTAGTTTATAATAAAAATGGCAATAGCAAAATTAATTAGTGTATAGTAATTTTTATTATTTTTTTGCAATATCCTTGCAGCTTGTTAAAAACTCATTAAATGCATTAACGCAGAATGCGTCGAGCATAAATGACTATGGGATACCCTAATACGTAATATTGAAATTTTTAGTAATTTTAGCTGGATGACGACAAGTAAACAATATTTATGTTTTTATATGATTTCAACAACTTTCGTTAGATGGCGACACCAAATTTATCCAGATGGCGCCAGCAGTAGCATGGTAATAACTTTACTTATCTATTCCAATTAAAACCAAAAAATTGATTGGAATGACTTGGCAATAGAGACTCCGATTTTTGAAGCTTACGATAATTCTGCTTGCAGAACAATTAAAAGTTAAGATTCTTAAGCGTAGATCTAAACTTTCACGAGAAGGACAGGAAGTTAGTACAAGTTGTAGCATAGAGGGGTTTGAGTTGTTAACTCGTAACGTGACGACGGAATAAAGGAAGGCATGGAAAGCATTTAGCATCCACCATATTTGGGATAACGCACCCAGAGATTTAAATTATTCAGCAACGAGAGGGACACAGTACAGCAAGAATAATCCCTAAGGCCAGCAAACATCGATGTATCAAAATATAAGATAAAAGAAAGATTGTTGTCTAATAAATTCTATCGTAATGAAAATACATATTTTTCGCCATCACAGCATTATTTATTGCATCTTTCCAGGTCTTTTATCTACCATTTTCTGCCAAAACAACCTGCTACCATCCTTTTTTACATCTTTCCAACCTTATCTAGCGTATGACATTTTTGACTGCAATTCAAGCTGTCAAAAGAAAGCCGAAAAAAATTTGGTTAAAAATTTGTAAATTTTATTTAATAATAAAACATCGATCCAGCTATTATATCCACCATTCTAGGATACCAGGTTACCCTCCATACCAGAATAATCTCTACCCCTTTTTATATATTTTTTAACTAATCTAGCCATATGGCCACTTGGACCTTAATTTTAGCTCCCAAAACGCAACAAGATAGCCCGAAAAATTTTGTTTTTAAAATTTTTATACGAAAAATACACTGAAAAATACTGAGAAAAATCTTATCTGTAGCTCGTATTTCTCTATCACAAATAAAGTAAGGATTGTTTGATGATTTTATTTAAGATATACCACGAATAGCTTTAAGCATAATTAGAAGCTTTTAAAAGGAAAGCTGTAATAGGAAAAAGAAAATAAAGATATAGTACGAACCACATAAATCGCTTAATAGAAGCTTTTAAGATTTTAAAGGTACACGGTGAAGCGCGACAGATAATTTAAAAGTGTAGTTTCTGCCTGCGAAAAAATGGAAGGCAATGAGATTCTGATCAAGTAATAAAATTAATATCAAAAATCAATTTTTGAAAATTACAAAAAAAAAAAGATTTTTTATCCAAATTTTCTCCTTAATTCCATTCTCATATAAATAATAATAAAACAGGGAAAAAAACCTTTCAATATAGTATTAAATTTTAATAATTTGTGTACGAGACGATTCCAAAACATCTGAATCTGAAATTTATTCTAGTATGCATTTAGTATTTTCTATCATTGTTTTTTATCGTAATGTTACTAATTTTTTGAAAGTTTAGATAATTTCGATGAAGAGATAAAAAAAATTACGAGAACGTAATTATGGGAATATTACTTTCAACCCACGAAACTTTAGCGAGTTCTGAAAAATTCACCAATCAAAGTAAAGAATAGAAGAGTTCAAAAAAAAAACCTTGCATCGGCAACTGAGACACAATTTGGGAACTAATTCATCCTTAAATCAAATTCAATGTCTACAGCGGTTGTAATTTTCGTTCTCTTTAATTCAGACGCAGAAATGTTGAAACTATCAGATTTCCTTGTTTGGAGAATCTCCCATTCACCCTTACAAATGCTTAATAGGCTCTTTGGGGTATACGGCTATAGTGTATGCCTGCCCATTGCTAGGTGTGAAAGCACATAATGTTGCCTGTCAATGTACGTGCAACTTGCAACAACAAGCGTGCAACAGCAATACCATTGATCTCTTTAAACCAAAAACAACAAGTCATGGGCTATATATGTATGCAACAAGCAAAGCTTTTAGCTTCTACAAAATGAAATTGATGCGTTGCAAAATGCGTTAAAATTTTCTCATGTTGCACGCTCACACAGATACACACGCACACACACACACACACATAGCTGCACACACTCACACAACCATATATGTTTTCACAGCATCCTGTATGCTGTTTTTTTTATGCGATCCAGCACTGTTTGTTGCTGTTAATTTAATATTTGAAAGCAGCTTAATATGCAACACGCACAACTTTACCAACAATGGCAGGCAGCACACTCACACTCTCACACACACACACAATTATCGAGTAACCATGCACGTGAGTTCCATGTTGCACGTTTGCACACTCACACTCACACACACACAAACACAATCCGGCCATATCAGTTGCTCGCAGGCACTACGGCCATATTACAAGCGACCGATTCAACCGTGAATTGGTAGCCTATGCAGCGCCTACACGCATCCCTCAACCGACTTAGATTTGCTCCTGGACACCTTCTGTGGCATGGTGCGGTGTAGCATGGCATGGTATAGTATGTAGGTTGCGTCGTGTCGCCTCTAAGCGTCATATTTATGCTTATTTGCGGTTGTGTTTGTAGGCGATAGTGCGACTTATGTTTTGTGCACTGCGGCGTTACTATAAATGCACAGTGGTCGGGGTGTGCAAAAGATGAAGCAAAAAAAAAAATTTTCATTTATTTAATTACGTTCGAAAGAAATTGAGGTATTGAGGTAACGAAACCTGGCACATGACTATCATGCTATCAAACAACAGCTACAATGGTTCGTCAACCGATGTCTTATAGTCATAGTTGGTATATTCTGGCCTAGTCGAATACCTAATATGCGATTAAGAAAGTTAACTGAACTAAAAGGCTTACAAAGTGACACAAATAGACGAAAATACAGATGGCTAGGACACACGCTCCGCAAAGGTCAGTAAAATCTTGCACCGCTCTTACCTAGAACCACATTGGTACTAGACGCAGGCAGCGCTCTAGCACTACGTGGAGACGTACCCTTATGAACGAAACCAAGAAGTCGATAAATTAATTAAGATATTTAGCTCAGGATAGACAATAAATAGAGGGTAGGTATTTATAGTAAATTTAACCTACAACTAACACAAAGAATATACTAAGTTACTAAGAATAATTACAAAGGGACGAAAAGATGATATTCACCACGATCTTGACGTTCTAAAAACATTACCGAAAAAAAGTCATAAGACAATTGCGAGTTCTACAAAATGAGACAAATACTTGTTATTTGGGAAGCTCACGTTCAGTTATTTTTATAAAAACAAACTATTTAGACTGCAAGATAACTTTTTATACTTTATACGTTCATCTGCCTATTCTACACTGAAGTGCAGAAGAATGTTACTCGAATCAAGATTAATTACTTTATTGTGGACAAACAGCTAGAATGGAACTCCAACTAAGATGATTTAAGCGCAAAATACAAATAGAATCAAATATTAATACCAAATCATTTTTAAATTTAGAAATGAACTCTATGAAAAGTATTGAATAAGAAACATATAAATAAGAAACATTATTAAGACAAAAATTAAACTAAAGTACGATATTCCGAAGTCTCTACACCCGAAACAGAGTGTAAAGCAAAACGAAACGAATGTAGGATCTACTTTCCTCAACATTTGTGGGCTTAAATTTCGGATGAAATAATTATTCTCTCAAAATGTAACTATTACCATGGCTGCAAAGGGGAAACCTGGAGATATCACCATTAATAGCTGTGCGAAGAGAACAGGATTCCTACAGTTTGTCGTCTTTAATTAAAAGAGATTTTTCAAGCTGAATAGCAGCTATTTATGTGCTAGTTCTGCCAGCGCTAGGGAAATGCACCTATGCTACAGTATGGAATCAAATCACTTATATTTTCATTAGAATTCATTGCAGCAGCATTTTCATGCCACTTTCAACCAAATTTGCGCCACTGTTTGCCCATTGCCCACCCAAACAGCCCCTACAATAAATTGATGAACGTACTGCCGAGCAACTTGAACATATACCCTGCCTCAAATCATGCCTGCTATCAAGTACAGACTGCACACACACACAACTTGCAACATTTTTCTATATTTATGCATGGCAAATTTTGCGGCAATTTGTTGTTTGTTCATCATGTTGTTGCAAGTGTGTTGTAGTTGTAGTTGCAGTTGCTTGCTGCTGTTGTTGCAATCGTTATACTGTGGCATATTGTCATTCGTTAGTGGAGAATGTTTTTGGCACTGCATTCGAAAATTATAATTCTGCGGGCAGCTCATTAGTCGAGTCGCCGTTATGAGAATTGCAATTGTTATTGTTGTTGCTGGTTATTACTGGATACTGCGGTGCTCAACTTTTTTTTTTTTTTGTTTGTTGATTTTCGTTACTGGCCCGATATCGCAATTGTGGTTTATTCTCTGGCCAGATTTCTGCTAGTAATTAGTGGTAAACATGAAAATCTGCATGTCGTATATGAAATCCATAAAATCAATATGCAGCAACAACAAGAACAACAGCAACTGTCTATAATCCTTTTTATTTTTTGCTACTTTTTTCGGCTGCCTTTCGAAATAAATAAATTCGGTAAACAAGCGCTCAACATGCCAGCTTAAAAGCTTTAAATATAAAGTAGTTGAACTCCCAATCCTTACCAATACTAGCAGCAATTGGAGTCAACAATAAGCAGAGCACAGTAGCGCAACCAAAGTCCTATCTTACACAAGAAGTTGTGCAAAATGTTGAACTTATTTTTAGCATGTTGCAAAGTCAGTTTTCCCATTGGGCATTAATTATGATGTGCGGCCCCCTCTCAATTTACTAGCTGCGCCCCTGACAAGTGCGAGAAGCAAAAACTTGTCAGTTACTATGCTAAATAAGCATAGCAGTTCCTGTTCCTGTTCTTGTTCCTGTTCCAATTGCAGACACTTTTGCTTCTAAAATAAGCTTAGTTAAAAGTATGTACCCGACTTATGGGGCGGCATGTGGCACGAAAATTGGTTCTAGCGAGTTGGGTGGCTGGCGAAGTTGCAGCTAAAGTGAAGTTTGAATAAACATTTTGCGCATTTACTTCACTTAAAAGTTTTTCATTTTTATTTTTTTTTTTGTTTTTTATTTTTTTAGTTATTTTCTGACAGTTTCAACGACGAGCTGACGAGCGGCAACAACAAAAACGTACTAAAAAAAACACTTTCCAACACTGGTTGGTGCTTCCACTTTTTTAGTTATCTCTTTTTGTTAATAAAATAAAAAGCCCTAATAGTATGACTTGGCAAAAGTATTTAAAAAGCTCATGCACACCATGCAGTGGTAACAATTCCGGGTATACACGAAACCTTTATCGCGATCAACATAGCGCACAATCTAAATAACTTCATGAAGGTTCTTATTTGTTGACAAGTTTGAAAATGCATAAAATAGTAATAATTTCACCAGATAACTTCAGACAGCATAATAATTGAAGTGAGTTGCTTTGGCATAAGAGCACAATTCCCACTTATGTACGGGTTGAAATAAGCTCGCTCCAACTAAAAAAGTAAGCAAAATAAACACTCTCGTGTACGTATACAATTTATAAAATGTATTACCAAATGATATGAAAGTAGCAAAGCAAATCACTTAATATTCATAATGCATAACACACACCCTGAGAAAAGGTGATCCCACTCAACAATTTCAATGCCATCTGTGGCTCTTGCGGTTGAATTCGCACAGTTACGGTCTGAAACCTGGCTAAACTTGGTCAAGGCTCTGTTGTGGGATCTCAAAAATGGCAAGAACCTGTACAACCTGAAGCTCAATGATTTTAGCAATTCTCGCCAAGCCGCTACTGTTTGTGTGTTGCCTAAATTCCATCTATTAAGATCTGGGATTTGGCTTGCAAGAAGACCGTTGAGCGCCCCCTAAGGTTGTCTTGCAGACATCTAAGGCTGATCAGCCACAGTGCATGTCCCTGGCTTGGTCCACCGATAATCAGATTTTGTTCGCTGTCTACTCTGACAATACCATACACATCTGGCAAGTATCTGTCTTAGCTCATTAAGCTGCGCTTTATGCTTTAGAATTTGTTCGTAAGCACAACAAAAATAAATGCTATATTAACGTTTTTAGACTCATTTTTAAGTCAAAATAAATGAATTTTAAAAAAATAATTAAATTAAATGGCAATAATCCTTCAATTTCATCATCTTTTTAAATTTTCCATAAAATAAATAGGGTCACACTGTTCACCTCTACGTGTTACTTTCAAAGTCTCAGACCAGACGCAAGGCATAAACCAAACACATAATTTTGAGTATACAGCAACTCTTCAGGCACTTACAGGGCTTAATGGTCATACACATATGTATATATTTACATATACAAAAATATTATATATATTTCCATATAGCTGCTGTGTAAGTGTGGGACCTACGTGCTTACACACACGCCCACACCCACTCACTCTCTCTCTTTAGCTCTTTATATATCTCAGAGTCTGTGTAAGTTTACTTTCAATATTTTTATTTACGTTCACTTCAAAAAAAAAGGCTTTTTCAGACAGCAACAAAAACGTCGACTCAATGTTGCAGTCTGCAGGCTGTGTAGGAGAGTGTAGTCTCTACATATAAATAAAATGCCGTCTTGTCTGAGGCAGACAAAAGGCGTCCCAAGGTCCTGTAGTAGTAGTAACTGCTACTACTTCTATGCATATATTGCATTTTAATTTATTAGCACAAAAAATGTCTAGACCTTTTTAAGCTGATGCTGTATGTATAATACAATATATACGCTTACGTTTGCAACTTTTGTAGCATTATCGTTTGCAACAATTAAAATGT
The DNA here is from genome assembly GCA_035046065.1 of Chymomyza procnemis. Lineage (NCBI taxonomy): Eukaryota > Metazoa > Arthropoda > Insecta > Diptera > Drosophilidae > Chymomyza > Chymomyza procnemis. The sequence continues at coordinate 8,056,003 of JAWNOJ010000026.1, forward strand.
AAATAAATTCAAAGTGCCGTCAAAAGAGGGCGCCACAATTAATGCAGCTGCTGATGCATGCAAAGCCTATGCGAAAATGTACAAAAATGAAATATGACAGACACAGCAGGCGTTGCTCCAGGGGATTTACTGTATCCTATGTCTGTCTGTCATCTTTGCAACCAAGTATGCAGCCATTGCTCTCTGCCAATGCTACCTACTGCTGTCAGTAACAACTCTGTCCTTGCCACAAGCAAATGACTATTGACTGTGTGTGGGTTGAAGTTGTGTTGCGTTGTGTCTGTGTCGCTGTATCGACGAATCCTTTGACGCACAGTTACGCATAGTCACCAAACTGACCCCAAAGTCAACCATCCATCCCAGCAATCTGCTTCATCTGAGGCCAACCAACCAGACCAAGCAGTCGTCAACAGGCAACAGGCAGCAGGTGGAAAATTTTAATGATGTTGTAATTAAATGACTTGGAATGAAAATACATATTTACGTTACATTTCGATTGCCATTCAGCAAAGGATTGGCGGCGCCTATAATGTCGCCAAAGGCTGTCATCATGACGAAAGGTTGACACGTAAAAGATAAATTATTTTCACGCAATTTTCCAACAAACAAACAATAAGCACTTCTTGTATCTGAAATGGACTTTACATAATTGAGTCGGATATTAAGTGACTCTTTGGCCTGTCAAAATGCATAGAGTCGTTGTGAGTGGAATTGTGAAGCTTTTTCTTGAAAGTTGCGTTCTGGTTTACTTTATATACTTTCTTATTATTCACTCTTTTTTCGGTAAAGTGATAAGATATTCGTATTAGTTGCTATAACATACTATATCCGATCTATGAAGGTGAGTCTTACCTCATGATACTTAAGATCTAAGCTAGTAGCTAACCTAACAAAGAATTTTATGGACTGTATGCGAGTTATATTTACTCAAGTTCTAAGTTTACGACAACTATTCACTTCTGCCTGGAAACGACCCTTATTTGGAGAGGTCGAAAGTTGAACCGTGATTCCGATTTCTATTTTCACGTCATCTATTCACATCTGCTTAGAAACGGTTCATTTTTTGAAGAGGACGAAAGTTGAATCGCAATTCAAGTAACGTCATACACTTACAAGAAAATGTTTCCGCTTCAAAGAAAGCCTACAAACTGGATCTCCGAAGATTTCTTGTTGGGAAGGAAATTTTTTCCGCATTGCCATGCTATCCTATGCTAGTGTTCCACGATCTTTGTTGGCGAATATTGCCTTCAGATATTAAAGATTTAAGCTAGTAGCTTCTGACAATGAATTAACGCAAATTCTATTTTTACGTCATCTATTCACTTCTGCCTGTATCTGGATAATTACAAGAAAATTCTCCGCTTTAAAAAAAACGTCCAAACTGGCAGGTTTTAAGATCTCAGAGTAAGATTCTGACTAAAGCTAAAGAGACGCAACGGTATACAATTCAAGAACATGTTTTCGCCCTAAAGAACACGTTCAAACTGAAAGGTTTCAAAATCTTCGAAGAAGATTTAAACTAAAGGTACAGAGAAAAACTGCAAGAACATAAAATAAAGCAAAAATATAAAATGGATCAACTTATCGCTTATACAAAATGTGTAATATCAAAAATCTTATGATTGTCGGAAAGTTTAAAGTGCAAAAATAATGGAATAACAATTGCGAATTCAGTTGGAAAGTTTTGACTGAATACAACAAAAAATGAAGACATTACACGGAAAAGGCACAAACAATACGTGAAACGCTGCAGCCCCATAGCATAAAAATTGAGACGATATATTGCTTAAAATTACTCTGCAGCCCTAAAAATATTGTTGCTAGTGGCAAATACGGCCTGGTACCTGAAAGAAGAAATATCAAGAATAACCTCACATTTGAAGAAAACACATCAAATAGATTTATCTCGAACGATTAGATGCTACCCTGAAACCCCAGGGGTAATAAAAAGCTTAGTAATTTAAAGAAATAAAATCGAAAACCCTTAATGTAGAGAAGTTGGAATTATGCCAATTTAGTTAATAGTTTGATAGTACTTTGTGCCTGCTAATATACTTCAGCTGCAACAGCTATCATATCAACATAATCACCTACACTATGTTTTTTAAACAAATCCAATTTTATAATCAGATTTCTAACATTTTTCCATAGCCATCATTTAATTCATACAGTTAAAATACAAAATAACTTCACAATCAAGTCGACGTTGTCTCATTATAGATAGTTAATATCATAATCGCGCATCTTCCACTTCAAGCGCCAGAATTCACTGCAGAAGCCCACATCTATAATGCACTTGTGAAAATTCATATAATTTACTGTAGTATATTCACAAATTGCAGGATAAGTACAGTCTTCCTCACTAAAGCGATCAACCCATAAAATCGAGCACACTCCCAACGAAAATAGACGTAATTTCTTTTCATTCAACGCTCGCTCTATCATAAGCACATGTTCCCTCGCTTCGGGATTCTGCAAGCTTGGCGGCACAGCAATCAAACGATTAGTGTGATCGCGAAAAATATCTAAGAAATCGACTTCATTGGGATTTTGCTTTAAGACCTTATATGATGTAAACAAGCAAATGCCGTAGAAAAGTGCTTTGAATGGTTTTTCGTACGATTCCTGGGCAGCACCAATGGCTACCTCTCTATAATCACGTACAACTGCACGAAAACTATCGACCCATTGTTCAACTATTGTACCTTTCAAACGTTCCGGAAGTTTAAATTTTGAAATTCGTGCAGCTGCACGAAAAAATAAGTTCATTTTGTTTAAAAAAAATAATAATATTGACACAAAAGTAAAATTCGTTTTCGACATAAATATATACATTTAAAAAATGTAATTAGCTTCAGGTCAAATCTGTACTAAGTTCCTTTTTATGTCATGTTTTATCTGATTCTTTTGTTAAACCAAAACAGCAAGCTACAGGAAGCGTTCACTTCGAAAAAAACAGGATCCGATAGCGTGAATAGAGGTTATGTTAAGATTTGCGGAAACACGAATGTAATTAGGAGAAAAAATTGTAATGTAAGTATAAAGTGCGCCAAGGGAGTACTTAGATTTGACGGCAAGTATGCATTATTTTCGTCTCTTACTGCTAATCTGCAGAATTCTCAAGAAGCCTAGGCTTTCTGCAATCAATTGCTTGTTGATAAGTAAATCCGCTTGGGACCCAAGCTTGGTAATATTGTTGTTTGGAATTTCAAAATTTTACTCGCTTTTCGTAATCAAACAGCTTAAAGCTTCAATCAAGAAAGAAGAGATTTGCTAAACTCTAGAGCGAGGCTTCCCCTTTGGGTGCGCTTTCTATTGCTGGTTATTCCAAGGGACTTGGTCATTTCCTCGCAGCTCGCCGTATCTGTCCTGTATTGGGCTGCAAAAGGCTGAACATCAGATATATGTTCTTACAGCTTATATAGTTCAAACGAAGATGAGATTCCCAATTTTTGTTAACATTCCTAATGGTTTCTTAGCTGATAGGAAAATACGATTGGGGCTTGTCTGGTACACACTCCCTGTAATCAAACATCTTATAAGTTCAACCAAGAAAGAAGATAATTGCTAAACTTTAGAGCGAGACTTCTCTTTTTAACGCGCTTTTTGTTGTTGTCTGTTTTAAGCGAGAGAGTCTTTTCCTCCGACCTCCACGTGTTATATTGTGTTATGTTACTCTATTGCAGCGCTCATACAGCTCAGGGTTCATAGGAACGCGATAGTCATCCCCACATTTGCACGCCATACAGCTTGGAAGTCTTCTATATGATTTTGAAAACTTTTCAACTGTAATACTGACTAATGTGCCAGTAGGTAAACAGAAAGAAACCACCCAGAATCTCCAGTTTTAAGGGAAATAATAAATTTATTCCACTTGACTATCGCTTCCAAAGCAGAGTATGACAAATCTCGATTGGTAGCTCTTTGAAGCGACCAGGAACCAACAGTTTTTAGCCGAAATCGCACAGAAGAATCTTAAATTCATAGAGAGTTACTTAGGCAGCGTCTTTTTGCTAGCTATGCCAGTGCTAGACATAAGCCTAGTGCTGCTGCGGGGAATCAAACCACCGCTCTTCAGTCTTAGAGGCGAACTGCAACGCTACGGCCCAGAATTTTCAATATGTACGAGTAAACAACAAAATGCAGTTAAGGAGCCTAAGTAGCTCTCTTTAGACTAAGCCACTATTTCTTCGAGGAATCGAGCACTCTTTTATGCAATTACTCTACTATTCGCCGAGAATTTAATAAATCCAGAATTAAAAAACCAAATATGTCAGACTTTCAAAAATGCTCATAATGAAAATACGCGCAACAATGCTATCAAAATGAGTCCACAGTGAAGGCAGAGAAGTTCAAAGCCAACCCAACTATTATGTTATTATTCTAGAAAAAAAACCCAAAACCCTCACAGTTGCAGGTGCTTGCTACATAAATGATGATTACGATGTTGACGACGATAATGATTATGACAAAAATGCGCCAGACAACTGTATTCACAATGATAATGATGATAATGGCCCCGATGCTGACTGCTACTGGAAGCTGGGCACAAAAATAGCACGCACAGCGCCATTATCTGTAGTTACCGCAATACTATACCCAGCCAGGTGAACAACGGGTACACTCGGCGCCTTAACAATAAATAAAAAACTATTTAATTTAAAGGCAGCCAGCGGCGTTCCAAGGCAGCGCTCTTCTTGCGCGGATCTCCCCACACAAAGTTCGTGCAAAAATATGAAAAATAAACAGCAACAACAAAAATATGGAAAATGCGATGAAGTACAAGAAATAAAAAAAAAAAATAATATAAAATGAAAAATAAAAAATAAAAAAGGGTCGCGAAAAGAGAGAGGCAAAAAACGCTGTAGCTGCTGACTGCCAGCACAAAGGCATTCACATCCTTTCCTTTTCATTTTCCCGCGCTGTTTGTTGTAGTGCCACTCACTACATTGCCGCTCTTCGGGCCTTAAGTAACTTTTGGTTGGCCAAGTTTCGGAGTGGGAAAGTTAATTTATTATGCGAATTGCTTTTGTGCCCTTTTTTTGCGCAAGGATACGCGCGCTGGCAGCAGCAGCAGCAACAGTTAATGTCAAGTTATTAAAAAAGGATTTTCAAAGGGATTCTGTTGAAGCGGCTGCAGCAAAAAGCTGCTACAACACAAGGCAACCGAGGCAGTGCTGCGTTCTAGTGCACTTCAAGCAGTGACTACTGTACTTATGGCTACTACTCACCTGGCAGCGCGCAGCAAGCAAATCGCCTGTTCCAATTTCTCAGCGCGTAGCAATTTATTTATGCGCATCATGCAATCCTCGCTGCAAGATAGCAGTTAATAAATATAACAAGCTCAAGAATTTTGTATCCTTCAGATACTTGAGTAAATTGCAATAGAATGGATTAGTGCTACGTACCGTTGATCATCAATGGACCTCTCCAACGCGGCATCAAAGGGCATGAGCTGCTGCTCCTCCGGTAATTGCAACTCATTGGCTAGTAGTTCGCCCATCGCGCCGGCCAATTCTGCCCATTTGTCTGACAGCTCTTCCTGTAATTAAATAGCAAACGTTAATTATGTTTAATTTTATGAAAAACGCATTTAATGCAGTGTTCAAAAACTTGTTGAAAATATTATGCTGTTTTTATTAAAAACACTTGAAAAAAAAGGACATAACAGGTAAGAGCTTAAAAACAGTTTTAAGTTTACAATTAAATCGTTGACAGTATCAAATAAAAATATAATAACTTTACAAAAGTATTTGATTTATTTCGGCGCGACGAAGTTGAAATGTGCTTCAAAAGCTTTTTAATTGTTGTAATAAATTTTATTGTTTAATAGTTATTGCAATGCAGCAGGATAACGCAGTATGAGAGTAAAGCGGCGACGCAGTGGTGCGATTTTTTCCTGCAGCAATGGTGCTCTTTGACATAGTTTTCCCCAAGAATATCTCTATTATTTAAAGTCATCGCCGTCGTCATCGGATTCGTCTAATAAGGTAGGTCCTTGTTCTCTTCGAAAAGCTATTAGTAGAGAAAACTGCATCCTCCGCCTTTGTAGCGATACCAGATAGACAAGAGGAACGAATTTTATTGACTCTGTAACTGGACAACCATCGAATTAAAACGAATGATATTTGAAAACGAGCTAGATGTCAAATGCTATGTTTTCGTATATCCATTACAGAAACATAAGAAGAAACAGTGCGACGATTTCAAATTTTTCGATAATATTCAAAGTTAATCGTTTCACATTACACCAATACTCTGTACGCACAAAGTATCGGGAATCAATTTTAAACATGATTTGGTTTCCGATAGAGGACAAATCCTTTTATTTTTAGTTTGGCAAGACTGTCTTTGACATTCATGTCGAATTTCATGTCAATATCTTTATTGCTTAATTACTTGATCTTGTGTTTTGTTACCAACCGAAAGTGCATTTTTCGAATTTTTCAATTTCTAAAGTTATTCAACAACGAAATTTCGTCAAAGTTTGCGTTCGGAATGATATATCGGAAGCCGAATCGTTGAGAATGTTGCAGAAGGCCTTTGGCCAACCGGCTCTATCCAGAACACGTGCGTAGTTGAATGGTAAAAAATGTTCAAAGCGGGCCGAGAAAGTGTGGAAGATGCAAAGCGACCTGGTCCACCATCCACATCAACTGATGAGTCAACGAAATCAAGCAATAAGTTCTCGAATATAGCCGATTGAATGTTAGAGATAGTACTGGTCCTATTGTAATTTCAGAAGTATCAGTTAAGTCAAGTCTCGGTTGGTGGCAAAAACACTGAATTTCTTGGAAAAACAGCTTCGCGTTGATGTGTGTGAAACCATACTTTCTGACTATCGAGCGCATATTGTGTCAAAGGCGAGCAAAGATCGAAGAAATCACGTCAAAGTCGTTCCAAAATCAATGTCCTATTCACTGTTTTCTACGATTACCATTGTATAGTAATCCGTAAGGAATATTATTCAAGCAATTCGACTCAAGCGGCCGAAACTGTGACGAGACAACTGTTGGTCATAATTACTTAGCTTCCATTGAGGAGACAGATTAGGAGAACTGAAGAAGCTTCCGGAAAGAACTTTTCTGACTGTATCGAAAACTTGAAAAAGTGCTGGCATAAGTACATTGCATGCGACGGCAACTATTTATAAGGGACGAAATAGATTTAGAAGAATAAATAAAGATTTTTTGAAGTATATAGTTACTTTTTGCCCACAGTAGTATATCGGGGTTTCGCAATAATCTTAAAATACCAAAAAAAAATTAAAATGGGATTGGCATAAGGGCTAATAGATTAGAATGATCTTATGGACAATAGACATAGCAAAACATCGGTTGAATTCATACCAGGATTCACAATAAAATTTGACTGAGGTAGAATATAGGAATAATTAAGGTCAACGGGTTGATTAAAAAATCGTTGCAAATAAGTCAGTCATTGCAGAACTGTTAGTGGAAGATATACTTTTATAATAAAGCGATGTAGGATATAAAGAAGATTTGATTAGAATTATAGGAAGAATTAAATCGATTGAGATTTTTGCGGAATTTAAGGCGAAAGCGAAAGAGGAATTTTTTGTAAGAGTTTCCGTTAAGAGCATCAAATTTGTTGCGGCAAAAAAACCCAACAGACTCGCGAAATTTAAAATTCAGTAATTGACGGATACAACGATTTGAGCAATTATAAATATTATTTATTTTATTTGTCCTGAAACAAACTTATGATGGCTAGCAGGGCAAAAGATACAACTACGCCAAGATAGATTGCAAAGAAGTAAGTAAAGATCTCGCAATTTTACACTGAAGTATTAAGCAAGGTTTCAGAAAAGTCAATAACATCAGAGACTTGCAATCTCATCTACTAGTATAAAATCTACTCAGTCTGAAAAAAACGAACATTCCAAAAAGAAATATTTTGAAATTGAAATATTTATTTTTATTGAAAGAAATCGAATTTTTAGGCTTTGGGCCAAAAAGTAGGAATTAAATCTAATTGGAATAAGAAGAGAAAAGAAACACCCAATTTTCGCTCTTTTTACCTCTACAGCTTAGTTAATTCAAAAAAAATAATTTATAAACTCTCCCTACTTAAAAGCTAAACTGTTAATAGAATTAAAAATCGCTTAAACGCAACTGCATTTATATTATCGCCGCTCATTTGCATAAAAACAATAAAATTAATAAATGCTTTGTTTTGTTTTTTATATCTACATCTATTTACCTCGTTAACAATGCATTTAACATTTTTCACAACGATTGTAAAAACATTCTAAATGTAAGAATAATTTGGCATATTTCCGCTGCTGACAATTATTAAATACGATATTTTTTTTCATATTCTTTGATATTATTTTATTTTTTAAAGCCTGTACATGGGATTATTGTTGTAATTGTGTGAGCACTGTGTGTTTCCGTGTAAAATCAATGACACGGCCATTTGCGCTTCATTTGTGTTTACCTATTTACATATTATATGTACTTACATCTGGTACATCCAGATAAATATATATAATATATATAAACATTTTTCTGAATATATATATTATGTAATGTTCAATTGTATTTCGCGCGCATTTAATTTGCATTGCATAAAAAATAAATGTACAAAATAAGGCAAAAAAAAAAAAAACAGGTAGCCGTGGCTAGAGTTGTGGCATGACGACTATAAAATACACTGTAATGAAGAACTAAAATAAAATGTGAGAAGCATGAAAATGCGAAAGTACGCCAAAATCGAGTTTGCAAAAACGAAAAAAAAATCTTATTATTGATTCGATTTTGGAGTTCTGTTTGTAGAATTACAAGGAGACCATTTAACAAGATGTTCCGACCAAAATATTGAGAGCTCCATGCAGTGTTGAGGAGCAGTACGTGCCTCGAGTTATCGTCGTTCTCAGGAGTAGGGTATCGCTCGGACAGCTCTTCGTCGCATAATTCGTGTCGATTTGAGATATTTCAGTACCATATCCAAATGGCATACAAACTTAACTCAGCTGGGAATCCAATTGCTAAAAAGGAACTCGATTTTTGAAAAAAAAAACGAACTGTCAGATTAAGCACATTTCACGCTGAATGTAAGTGTAAAATAGTCAAAACTTTCGGTTCTATGCCACTGAAAAACATCAACTATTTGAAGAACAGCCTTTATACGATCACAAAGTGACTGTTTGCATTATGTATGATAATGGCGAGCGTTATCGAGCAATGATAACAGATTTCGCGATGCCATTTGTTTGTTAAAATAGTTTGAATAGCTTTTGGTTCCAACAAGACGGCGCAAAATGCCATAACATGAGCATTGTTCCCCGGATGAATCATATAGAAAAATGGTGATTTTGACTGGGCACCGAGATTATCAGATCTAACGCCAGCAGACTTTTTTGTGTGGGAGGGAATATGTGAAATCCAAGTTATACGCTGATAAGCCAAGCACCACAATTCAAGACAACATACGTCGCGAAATTGCAGACTTAACTACCGAAATAAGACTTGGATATTTGTCGAATGACCACATTGAATCTGGCATATCCAAGGCAGAAGAGTGGAGGTATATAGTTGAGCAAATTCGCCTACGAGCTGAGAGAGCAAGACTGTCCCGCATAACTCCAGCTTGGGAAGAATCTGTGATTTGACAAGTGCCACACGTGACTTTAAGCGAGGAAGCTGCTGAGCAAAACAATGAAAAGCGCCGAAACACGAGCATATTTTGTACTGTAGTCAAAAGTTAGTCTTTTAAACAATATTCATATTCAAAAACTAGCTTAAACATATCTCCTTGAACCGAAATATATGACTAGCAATATGGAAACAAAGAAAATGTCTCTTACATTTATATTTTTCCGAAACAAATGCTGCCAAATGGCTTTTCCTTTACTTACAGTAAACTGGGGAATATTTAAAACAAGGCCAAAAAACAAATAATTTTGTAGTTTAAGATTTTCATACTATTATAGAACGTTGCCAAACATAAGTACTGAAGCATTTAAACTTTACTTAATGTATTTGATTTTTAGTCAGTAAAACGAAATAATTAGGGTCTCGTAGTGGTATCGCACTCGCCTCTAATTCGGACTGTCGGTGGTTCGATTCCACACTTCAGCACTGCAGCGTTTGTCTAGCACTGACATATCTAGCAAAAAAATAGACGCCATTGCATTGGAAAATCACTATTAATTGCAGACACCGTCGTTCGAATTCGGATATAAACTGTAGCATCCTGTTCTCTTCGAACAGCTTTTAATAGAAATTTCCATGCTTCGATGATCATAGCCAACGAAAGAGTTTGAAAAATAGTTCACTTCACAAAGATTGTCTCAAGGAACTTTTAAAATAAAAATAATAGGGCTTTATTAATTGCCTAAATCAACAATGATTAACGATTTTTCGAATATTAAAGCTAATTCATTCCGAAAATATATGAAACCTACATCTAGCTAAAGAGTACTCAAATCCAGCAAGACACAAAGGAGATAAAAGCTTGCAAATATTTATATATAGCCACATACACACATACGCTTTTACATATCCTATATATCCTGTATATATATGTATTTACAACTGCACTTGTATTTGCATTTGTTTATCATGTTTTTGGCGCTTAAGCAAATGCCAAATATTTATGAGTTAATTGTTTAAAAATTGACGTATACACATTGCGTGCCGTATGTTGCACTCAAAAAACCGACAGAATATAATGAAAATAATGAAAATAAATATGTCAAAAATTAAAAACACAATTAACGGGTTGGCTGACTGAACTTACAACAATGCCAACAATGCCAACAAAACAACAAACCATTTGAAAGGCAACAAAATGGCGTCATGGCCGCACACAAGTGTTGGCCGGAAATCACGCTCGGTGTTGGGCAACAAAAAATTAAAAAATAAAAAACTTAAAAAAAAAATACTACAGCAAAATTTCAAGTGGCAAGCAGCAAAAAAATATAAAAAAAAAATAAATATTGTGTACATAAAAAATAAATAAATAAGCAACGGTTTGCAAGTTGCAAAAAGCTCAAAGTGGCGGAAAAAAAGCCCGAACCGGATGTGTGTGGGTGAACAGCTGCGGCACTTGGACGTGTGTGGGAGTGTGTGTGTGTCTTAGAGCGAGTTTGCGTTTAACAATTCTTAAAAACAAATAAAAAAATGGCATATTTAGCATTGAAAGTTAATAATTAAGTAGCTTAAAGTTAGGAGTAAGTTTTTTTGCATTAAACTTTTTGGCAAACTTTTTGAAAATGAATGCCAGGTGGGCATCATAGACATTAAATTAAAGATTTTCATCCGAAGAAACGCGATTTAAAGTTGTTGCAACTCAGTTGCATGCTCTGCAGCAGAAAAGAGCCAAAGTTCTATAGAGGGTCGGTCATCTGTGTCTTGGATTTTGAATTTGATGTAATATTATATTTTTTTTTATTTGTTTTTCTAAATTTTCTATATTTCTCTTGGCTATGATCATCGCTCCAAAGGCGGAGCATAGGGTGATTTTCCTAGGTAAATAGCGTCTATTTGCTAGGCATACCACTGCTAAGCAAACGCACAAGAGCTGCTGGGGGGAATCGAACCACCGGCCTTCTGTTTAATTTAGCGGTTAATAATTAGGGCTTTCCTTAGAAAAACATCAAAATTCTAGCATCTTAGATATATAAAATTTAAACAAGAATATGCCATCTCAAATCTGGCTCTGGCTGGAAACTTAGATTTACAAAAGATGATAAGAGGAAGAAACAGTAAAGTTTAAACATTTCATAACAGAGAAACCAAAAAATGAGGGTTGACCAAGTTGTCATGTTATAGTTCGCGATTGGTCAAAGATACTCGATTTGGCGAATCAAGAAGAGTTAAAATAGAGAAATAGATGCATTGAATAGACCGTTCGTAAGAGAGGAAATCGTAACAATTATTTTAGTTAGTGCATAAGACTCGTAATGGATCATGAACCCATAATTAGATCTACAAAATGATAGCGCAAGAGGTCCAAAACTAATGATAAAGAAAATAATAGTATATTTTGGTAACGTAGTGGTAGCACACTCGTTGGTTGGTGGTTCAATTCCATGCTGCAGCACTAGTGCTTTCGTCTAGCACTGACATAGCTAGCAAACAGACTGGTAAGCCTCGTGAACTAATTCTAGCTTAAATTAAAGTGAACACCGATAGCGCTTGATTTTATCTTCGAAGCGACAAGCAGATTGACATAAGCATGTGAGAATGTGGGTTGGGATAAGTGATAAATTCTCTTGGTATGATTTCGAAAAGTGATAGCCAAGGTTTGTTTGGACATGGGCGTGCTCGGTACTTGTTGCGCTGGGGTTCGTTTCATAACAGAACAGAGAGTGTACCGAGCTATGATATAGGATAAGGATCAAATCTAGGAGTTGTACTTTATGTGTGGACAAGAGCACTAATTGCGAAAGGTAAAAATAGAAATATATTTTCTATAAAGTAATTCAAGGATTTTTTTTTCATAAAGAAAAAAGAATTTTTAATTTAATTCTAAAGGACGTGGGTAGATGTGTGTAGAATTGAAGATTGAAGCCCTCATCTTGCATGTCAAATAAATACACGTAAAGCAGACTGATGGCCTTAAATTAAAAGAAGGAGTTAATTTTACTTTAATTTCCATTTGAAAGACCGATATGTGCTGGACGGGGATTGAGTTGACTCACAGCTGGTACATAGTGAGAACTAGGATGCGTTTTGCTCATCTCCACACTAATAATAAAAATGTTATAGTTAAGCTCAACTTACTACTGCACCAGTCCATGGGTTTATAAATTTATGCAAAAATTTGGTTGTAAATATTGGTAAATTTTTAACAATAAATTCTTGAAAATCCACTTTCTTTCTGTGCAGCATCTGCTACTGCACTCAATGTCTATGCCATGATGCAGCCCTAGAAACTGTATTACATTTTGTAAAATAAATTGAAGTCTCCATAAATTTAAGCAGCTTAAACACATGGTTACCATAAGGCTGTCGGAAGGAATTCTAGCTCAAGCAAGATGCCGGAGATTGTTCACTTAATCCCTGCGCTGCCGACTAAGTCTAAGTTCCAGAAGAAACAAAAAACGAAAAAATGTGCTGCCTTTTTAACTTTTAAATAAAAATGCAACCAACAAACGAGCAAAGACTTTGTTATATTTTATTTAACGTTTTTTGAATTTCCTGTGGGAATTTCGTTTTTTTTTTTGTGCCTTTTTTTGCCATATTTTCAGTCAATTAAATTTCACAATCAAACGCATAAATCTTGCATGGTCATGGCATAGACGACAATTGTTTTTTATTCAGTTTATTTTCCATTTTCCATTTTGCCATTTGCCTGTTGGCTATTTGTTTTAAATTTTATTGGCAATTTAGAGCATATTTAATGGCGCACGCAGCGTGTGATCAAATAAACTTGTTTAATGCGACATTAAAATTTCAATACCCTTACAGGCGCCTGGGAGTAGGGGAGTCCGTTCAGCCGCACACACTCATTGGTACTTACCTCACTGGGCTGCGCGCGGGCTCTGGCCTGCCTGGCCTTTTCCGCCTGCAGCTGCTTTTGCTTTTTGTTGTTACCAGCTCCACGTTTGCCGCCACGTTTCTTGTCCTGCACCACAACTGCATCCTGGCAAAAACGTTCCATCATTTTAATGAAAACATTGGCAGTTTCGACCACGTCGCGCAGGTAAACTCTAGAAATTTACGAGAAATAATAGTTTCGGTTTATTAGTTAGCCTCGCAGCCAAAGGCAAATGAAATGAAAATTAATTTAATTATTTATTATATTGCATTTTAATTGCGTTTTATTTGCTTTACTTCTGCTGCATAAAATTCAATTAAATAATTTCAGCAATTTTTACAAATTATAATCAGTAAAGTTGTTCTGCGAATCTCCCCCACATAAGTGTTGCACAATTTATGCATTTTGTAATTTGTTGCAAGCTTGTTGTCAGCAAATTAATAAATATTTATGACCCAAACGTTGCACTTTAAATAATAAAATAAATGCAATAAATAAATAAATATATAAAAAACAAATATGTGAAAAAGAAATGTCTAGAAAACGAGACAGTAGTTATATATATGCAAATACTTATCATTGTTTTATAGTTTAAAATTAAATAGGCGGCTGTAAAAAGGCTAAAACTGAAATTTCTTAGATTTAAAAATTTATATTTTATAAGCAAATATTTTTATTTAATTTTTATTCTATTTTTTTTTAATTGTTTAAATTTGTTGTTTTCCATGCTGCAAGTTTTTCAGCTTTATTATTTGAAAATGCTATCTATCCGGCATTTATTTTAAATATAAATAGAAGAATTTTCTGCTCATATCTTTAAATGAGCAAATTTGCAAAATAATGCTCTCGAGGAAGCAGTACAAACAATAGCTGTGCAAACTTATACGAAATGGGATATTGAAGCAAACGAAGACATATTTCAGGAAAGATAAACAAAAATTTTATATGTTACCTACAAATCATTCTATATTTTTCTCGATTTCTTTCTTTTAAAATAAAAAGGTGCCCAAATTGTTTTCAGTTGCATACAAGTTGATAACAGTAATGATGAGATCGAGCCTGCATTTCTTGAGAAATCATCACCTTAGCAGAAAAAATATTTCAAAGGTTAAGTTTCGAAATAATCCACTTGAGGGACTGGCATAAAAAGTATTCCTTTAAGAGTTTCAACTTTCCGCTAGGGCAAACAGAATAGAAATCGACACTTTTTTAAAAATAACCATACAAAGTGACATATTTATAAATAAGTGGAGTCAGCACATTTTTGGAATCAGAGAGAAACACAGCCTGAATGCCAGAAATTATATACCTAAAACCAGAAGTCTCTGTTTTTATTCAAAAGAGAAATACTTCTTATTTTTTCCGGCGTTGAGCTTAGTTCTTAAATCTGACTCAAACAATAAATAGCGAAATCTCTTACTAAATTCTCCATATATATATATTAACTTTGATTTTTTTTCATTTAGTTTATATGAAGCGCGAGAGATTTTAAAAAGTATATAAAAATAAATTAAACTGAGGGTGCACAATAATAATGCACTTACATTTTTTCTCTACCTTTCGCAATTTTCTTCGCACAATTGTATATTTTTCGTTTTGTAAGCTTATTATGTTATTTAAAGTAAAAGGTTAAAATAAAATAGTTTTAAAATAACTGCTCTCAATTATAAATTAGGTGAGTTTTCCAGTCACTTTGTCAGAATAATGCACTCAATTCGTTTCGAAAACCCTTACGACTTTTCATTATTTAGAAATAAACTATAAAAACTGTCTAATAGTGTTATCTTCACTTTTTACATTAAAAAACTTTAACAATCAGCAATGGCAGCATCTCGTTACCATATTAAATTTTAAAAATTTTTCCCCAATTTTCCCTGCTGCCCTAACAAGCCCCAAACTCAGCATGCTGGCCGCCTCAAAGGCTGCGCTCAAAATTTATTGAAAATCATCCCAAAACTCTGCCATGAAACAGTAACCACTCCCCCATTTTGCAACCCGACTTGACCTCGCCTACAAAGTTTTTTTTTTTTTGCATGACTCAACTTGACGCTCTGACTTTGACTAGCCAAAGTCAAAGAACTCGCTGACTGATGATGCCGAGCACTTTCCCAGCATCATCTTCAACGTCATTCTACTTAGCTTCATCTTTACTCCGCTCTTTTTCTTTGTTCACAACGTTGCCTCCAATTAGCAAATTAGCCACAACAAGAGTAGAGCGTATAGCCAAAAAAAGATGGCTGCCAAAATCAGCTGTCGCCGTCGAAATTCACTTCCGCTTTGTTTTTCTGCCTGCACACTCACACCCCTACCCAAAATACACTGCAACAAAAAGTAAACGTCATTGTGCGCGTCAATTTGTTAAAATGATTGATTGCTCTACTCTCTCCTCTCTCGCTGAATAATGAAAAGCGCGCACGTCATAGAAAATGCAAAACATATTGCCAAAAAAATAAAAGAAAATACAAAAGAAAAAGGAAAATCTTCTATATAGTAAATGGCATATAGTTAAAAATTATAAATTTGCACGCTTGACTAAGTGAGAGACAGAGTGAGAGCGATTCCGCCGACTAACTGACTGACTGGCTGGCTGTCAGCTCTGACTCGACAGTTGGCATCGAGCAGGCTTGTTGAAAGCCTAGCCCAAGTGGGCGTGGTAAAGGCTTTAAGCATGATTTGCCAAAAAATTTGAATGTTACCTCTAATTGCAGGGCCAGGCCAATTCTGACAAGCAATTCGTCAATGCGGCAGACTCGAAATGCTTTCCATTTTTATGACGTTCAGCTGAGCAGCCAAAAATTTAAAATAGAGATGGAAAATGGTGAGCGCATTGTTGGACGAGGCCTGAGGAGAACACTATGTAGTGATGCACAGTGAGAGGAAACGTCGAAAAAATAATAATATTTCCTTATTTGTATTCAAAAGTATTTAAAAGGAAAATTTTCTCTTTTCTTTAAATACATAATGCCAAGCTCCTACTCGCTTAACTGAACAACCCACGCTCCAATTTTATATGATGACGCGAAAGTTGCTATTGTATGATAACGATGAATGGTTAGATTAGATTTGTGATTAGATTATTTTATATATTTAGACATCATTATATTTTTGAATGAGTTTACACTCATTCTCATTCGCATTCTCACCAAAACATCAAATCATTAAAGAAAAAAATATAATAATTGGACAAAAAGCTGTTTGTTTGCTTGAAGAAATAGTGAACTAGTGTGAAATTGCGTCATCTTAGGCCTTTTAAACGCATTTTGCGATTTACTTGCACTTATTGGAAATTCTGGGTCGTCAGTGGGGCGTTCTCGCCTCAAAAACCAAAGAATGCTGCTTCAATTCCCCGCAACAGCACTGCTGCACTTGCTTAGCACTAGCATAGCTACCAAAAATATGCTATTTGCCTTAGTAAATCTCTAATAAAGACATTGCCTCTTGGATTCGTCAAGAAACCATAGATGCCTGTTCTCTGCGCACAGCTGTTAAAAAAAAGATCGCTATGCTCCAATTTTTGGGCTGGGATGACAACATAGTCAAGGGAAACACATTTACATTTCTGTATTTAAGGATTTCCCAGATATTCCTGCGCTTAACAAATAGGGAGGCCCCCATGTAATTGCAGACGGTTCTACTTTTTCAAATTGTCAAGCAATTCATGTACCTAGGCACCACCATGAGCACTGAACATAATATTTGCCTGGAGATTAGGCGAAGAATCACACTGGCCCATAAGTATTAGTATTGACAAATCTTACACTCTACAATGCGCTCATCCTGTCCGTGATATTATGTGGCGCAGAAGCATGGGTTGTATTGCAGACGGATGCAACTGCGCATGGAGTGTTCGACAGACATAATCTTCGATCTCTTTCGGATTATGGACAACGCCGAATGAACCATGAGCTGTACAAACTCGACAACGACTTGGCTGTAGTCCAGCGTAATACGGCACAAAGTCTTCGTTGACTCGCATATGTCATTCGTATAGTCGATGAGGCTCCAGCGAAGAAAGTTTTCGTTACGAAGGCCGACGAAAGAAGACGAAGGGAACTTAATCTTCGAGAGAAAGACCAAGTGGAGGACTAAGCTTCCCTTACGCATGGCATAAGCGGGGTTGCCTATCAAAAGCGGGTGCGTTGGGCTGTAACCCAAAAAAGGATTGTGAACAAAAGTAAAATATATTTAGTTTGGGTATGAGAGAACGCCAAAACTTCTTTGTTTATATGTCATCATCTTACATAACTCATTTGTATGGAAAAAGTGAATTTAGTTCTACTTCTGCAACTTGCTGTGATTTTATCTGAAAGCCCAAACATGGGCAAGGCTTGACTGACTTATTTGCCGCTACGTATTCGTATTCTTTTCGAGAAATGACGGAAAGCTAATAAAATATTTACTAAATTTTTATATGGGTTTCGTGGGTCTCGGTAGCGTACTCGCTTCGCAGCCGCAAGGTCGTGCAGTACTGGTGCATTTTTGCCTAGCGCTGACATAGCTAGCAAAGAGACTCAATTTACCTAGAAAAATCTCTGTTAATTAAAGATACCGCATTTAGAACTCGGCTATAATCTATGGATTATAGAGATGTTACTAGGCTCCGCCTTCGAAACGATGACCATAGTCAAGGAGCATTTATTTATTTTTTATTTAATGGGATTTTTAATGTTACTTTAAAATTATTGCCACAGTCATTTGCCAAAATGTTTACAATTCTTTCTGATATTTACCTCTGCTTAACGTAAAGGAAACTTTTAAATCGCATATCATAAATTGGAAAACGTTTCAATTCCTGAGGCGTTTAAGCACTGAAAAAAATATGTTAAAGTTTGTCAACACCTAAACCACCTTTTACAATATTGTTCGTGTTACAAAATATTACTGCTTTTTTTTTCATCAATTTTCGCTAACATTGTAACCACTGTGCCATGCCACATGCTGTGCGGGTTGCGTCAAACAATTTATGCAAATTCATCACGCATTTTAATGCCCCCTTCGCTGTTCCAAGTTGCACCAAACATAATAACAACAAAACCCAACAGTAGCACGTTACAACAACCACAAGTAGTAGTTGTAGTCGTAGTAAAGAGACATTGGCAACATTTTAAAATGCGGTCATTGTGACGCATTGTAGGATATGTGGGGCACTATATGGCAGTCAAGTTGCGTTTGGGGAAATGAATTTGTAATGAAAGTGCTTGTCAACGCAGGCACAGGCACAGATACGAATATAAACATACACGTAGAGATTCCTAGATACAGATACGCAAAGTTATTCAAGCGTAAGGCAATTGGGAATATTATAATATAGAGGAAAATATTCTATATGCATATAGGTATCTATATGGGAAGCGCAGCAAAGAGTGTAGCCTGCTTTTGGGAGATCGCGTTTATTACAAGAAAGTGGCAACTAATTTGATGGAGTAGGCAGGAATTTCAATTTTGATGAGCCCAAAAATTGATTGCCTTCAGAAGCGAAACGGTATTCCTAAAACGGAATACCTAACAGACACTTGGAACAAGTTATCAATACAGTATGGCAACAAAGCGCGTGTTATCCTTTTAAAATATTTCAAAATCTTGAGCGCTTAAGCAGCAAATCATCTTAGGGAGCAACTTCAAATCAAATTTTTAATCGATTTTTCAATATTTTCGTATAAATTCGGAATTGTCTAGCGCTTTCACAACATTCAAGCAACTGTCGTCACAAAACTCTGCACCAATCAAAAATATCTGTGCAAATTTTTGCCAGTTCTTAATACATCATTCCAAATGCTATTGAATCCCTTGCCCAATACGTGTCATCTGCATGCAGCTAACCACAGCTGGCAATCAATAGGGGCCACTTCCTTTAGAACTTGACGCGCTTCAACGACAAAACGATGATAAAAGCCATCAGTTGACTATGTGGCAGGGGCGTGATAATGTGTTGATGTCCTTAGAGCAAGCATACAAGCCACTACCTGATAATAACTCAAAATGGATTTGGATATGTCTTTGGAGTACGGTCGCATGCTGCTGGCGGTCATGGTAACCGGCAACTTGGCGGTTTGCAAGTTGTCAGCGCCTTGCCGCAAAGATGTCTGTGGTCAAAGCGGTGGCGCTTCGTGCCACACCACAATAAATGATGCACCAAGTCAAAACGAATGAATGCCACAATCCAAGCGTTAAAAGTGTCTGTCTCTGGCAACCGCAAAGCCTAGGCAGTCAAGAGTCGTGTGCAGCTGGCGGTTGCATAACAAATTGCATGCCACAAACTATGCTACAAGCGCTGGCACGGGGCACATACAAATCGATCCAAAACCCCAGAGCAGCAACTATGTAATGATGCACAGGTGTGCACCACGCCCACTGCTAAGCACAGGCGCGCCCCCTCAAAGCTACACACACAATCGCACACACACACACACACACATCCGCACACATGCTGCCAAATGGGACAGAGATAAATCGTTAATAAATTATTTATAATTAATTTGTATGCCGCGTGGTTTTCTAACGCATTGTTGTTGGCTGCCACCGCTGTTGACCATGCCACCCACACATTCATGCCCCAATCCATGCTTGATTTGATATTCGCGTTTACGTTGATTAAATGGATGACAACAACAACAACAAGAACAACTACAGCTGCAGCAAAACGGACAATATGAGACTGGGACACAGAATTAATTAGAAGACCTTGGGTGTATCTTCCGGATACACCCAACCATATTTGATTCGGTTTGAGTTCTTTGGACTGTGTATGTGTGCAGCGCTTGGGCGCATGTTGAATAAATGATAAAATGTAATTGCCCCAAATGTTGGGTGGCACAACTTGGGCGACTCAGCAGTGTGGATTGTAAGACGTTTATAATGAAAATATTATTAATTATGACAGCTATAACCACAACAAGAACAATAACAACAACAACAACAACAATATTAAGAACAATGGATCGCGCACTATGACTGATGACTGATTGCAGTCAGCGTTGACGCATACGTCGGCGTAGTTGTCGCCAAAGCCACCGCACAGTGGTACGAGCAGCTATTGATATACTAAAAAAAATAGTAAGATTTGGTGATTGATATGGGGATTTTCAAAACAACTAATTCGTTGCACAATTTATAATTTTTAACCAAATAGGCTTTTGAATACTTGATAATTCCTAGTTTCAGATATCCAAAAAATGATTACAGTTAGCTTTTGAGAAATAAAAAAATATTTGAGGCGCTTATAATAAGTATACTCAATGTAATCTATTAAAAAAATTCAGCAAAAACTTCATATTCGGTAAAGTTAGGAATAGACGATATATATCGCTTTATTCCAAGATTTATATTTATATTTTTAAATGTTTATAGTAATAAAATATTTCTGTTTACTATGAGATTCTACTTGATGTCTTTGGTAAAGTTTTATTTGAAAATTTATGATATATAATATTATTTTATGTTACTCGATGCAAAAAAAGGGGGCTGACTACTTTGAAGAAAAATATTTTCTTTCATCACTAAGAAATTAAAACAAAAACTCATTTTCAAGATTTCATAGTCATTGGGGTCAACTGTTTTTTTTCATTGAATTTGAAATTTTAACTAAAATAATTTTTGGCAAATTTCTGTCTTGCTCATCCCACAGCACGATACATAATTTTTATTTTACCCCTTGCCTAATAGTACTGAAGATACTACAGACTCCAGCTCTTTTATACCAAAATAAAATCTAGACCTAGAAAACTCGCTAACCGTCTGATGGAAATTTTTTTGCAGAAAATAAAGCTTGTCCATATCATTTGAAACAAGTCTTGAATGCTTTTTGAAACTTGAAGCCACTTAACGTATGTTTCGAAATTTTTCGAAATCGAAAGAATTTTGGCGATCTTTAAACGTATACTGAAATATCAAAGTGAGCACATTCTGTTGCTCAATACATGGAATCAGTATTGTATCCCAAAAAAAAAAAAAAAACTCGCTTATTTACAGAAATGGCCTCCAAGTAAAGCTGGATGGCAGAAAATAAAAGACCTAATACCGGGAGTGTATGTTTTTATTCAAAATGAATAATCTTCGGTTGAACTTTTTATTTATTGACTGACTCTAATAATCAAAAGTGATATCTCTCATTAATCTATCACTATATATAAGCACTCAATCATTTTATTATATAATTCAGGTTCTTACAAGACCAACAATCTACAGGACTTTATATTCAAAAGAAAGCTAGAGGGTTTACTATCGTCTTTCAACGGAATCTTACTTTTAACTAATTTATAACAAATGCAACTAAATACAACGTTTGGCGCACATTCGTCACTTTTTTCCCACTGTGCGGAACAATATGCTCCACTTTGCAGCATCTTTCAGAAATCTAGGTTGATTTAAAAAAAAACTATACTTATCGGCTTTTCGATTCTTCTGTGCTATATGTTCTTCATTGAAATTGGCTTGATATATTTACAATTTCCCTATATCCGGTATTTCCTCATTAATCCTTAATGTTTCTTCAAAATAGTGTAACCAGCTTCTTACGTCTGTAATGCACCTCCTCTGGCTCGCCATTAAACTTGTCTTTTTTCATTGAATTCATTTCATTGAATTTTTTAACGCATTTTTTTCACATGCGGCCCACTGTGCGCCGCCATTTCTGTCAAAATTATAAATGACCGACTCATAAATTATTCATACCATTTCTATGCCGAAAGGCTTCAATCTCAAGTCGCAAATATTTAGAGCGTATAACAGAGCAGAGCAGCGCAGTGGCAGCCGGTGCTGCTCCCTACCCATACGCCCACATCCGCGTCTCCCATAAATTCTGATTGCAGTTCAAAAGGCAGCTCAAAAGGAATAATATTGTTAATTGCAGAGATTAATTGAAAGCAATCGCCGTGTAGCGTCTCTGATTTGTGTCGGGATTACATATAAATAATTTAGATATTGGCCGGGAGCATACAATTCCCAGCTAATTTAACGAATCAATAGATATAGAAAAAGTTAAAAAAAGGGCAAAAAAAACGGCAGGATAACTGTGCTTAAACTGTGTGGCAAAACTAGTTTCTTTGGTTTCAAATACACTGCACTCACTCCACATACGAGTGGCAAGTTGTTAAAGGAGTCAAGTGGCGCTGTGAATGCACATGGTGACGATGACGATGACGTTACTGTTGATGGGCCTGCACAACTCCCGAGTCATTATTAACGCTCCAGTTATGACAGACGTGGCAAATGAACTGCCATTTTTATGGCCCGCATCCGCATCCGCATCTGTAATCTCAGTGACATGGTCTATCTATCTGTATCATTCGGCTCCTCTGCACTGCTCTCAACTATGTCTGTCTTGTTGTCCTTCGTGTAAATGTCAAACATGCAAAAGCCAACAGCATGCAACACAAACAACACAACAACAACTTGCTATGCGTCCAACTCTGTTGCATGTCAGCTCCCCCGCTCTGCCTCTCTATGTCACTATCACCCTGTCTATGCACCTGAGTATCTGCAACTGGCTTGCAGTCTGTGCAACATATCTGGTATCTGCGAGTATCTGTGCTGTCAATTTCATGTTTGCGCGCTAAATTAATTTAGTCAAAGCTTTGAAAATGCCACACCAGTTGACGTTGCACAATGCCCCTCCCACGCTGCAACTTGCGGCTCTTCTGTGGCAGAGAGCGCACGCGTTGCCAACATTAACTAAAATCAACATAGACTGTGACTACAATTCTATATCGTCATATATACAGTACAGTGAGCTGTAAAAGTTATCACACAACTAAGACTTTTATTGCTGCACGTTTTATAACTAGGCCCATCAATGCCTGGCTAACTGCGTGTACTATCAACAGTACTATTTTGATGTTTATGTGGGGTAAGAAATTACGAATTGAATATTGAGATATGGAAATCCCGAGAATGAAATCATATGAAAAATATACTACTCTATGAAGCTATCACCACCACTATCAGCAATTGATTGAGTCTGTTCACAAACGAATTTTTAATTTTTGCTAATCGGGACTTAAATTGGTATTCCAACATGCGATTGCCGTGTTACCTTGTAGACTTATAATATAAACTTTTCAAAACGATTTTAGAACATGCCATGGATGGCTCTTACTTGAGTTCATTCATTCTACAAAGATTATTTTGTCATACCATCTAGAGTAACTCATAATTTCCGACCTCTGACACTACCACTTTGTAGATCCAGTTGTACGCTCGTTATAATAACATTTGCGATTTGCTATGTTACGCAGCGTCTATTCAAGTCGTCTCTTTCTATATCTTAACTTATCTTGATTCGCAGAACCGAGCATCTTGGACCAATCGCATGTTATGAACCCTCCAACTAAATCTACACGGATATTTTGTATCCATTAAATTCATAAATGTTTCACCTTTTATTTTACTGCCGCTTTTCATATTTTACATTATAAACCCATGTTCCTAGCCAACCCCAGGTGCGAGACAACAGGATAGCAATACGAAATAAACAATTACGGATAATTACAAGATGAGTATTACGGATTTGCGGCACATAATTGACAAGAGAAGCAAGGATTTCGATCCAATGTGCAAATTAATTCTTATCTTGGTAAGATCAAGGTTTATCACATGATTTTTGAATATCACGAAATTGGGCATGTTTTAAAAATATAAAAATGTAGAATAAGCAGTTCTAGATTTCGGAAACTTCGTAACTTAAACAAAAGACCTACAAAAGACGATTACAGTTCAAAAATTTTGTGTATATTAAGCAATTTTTTTTTGCGAAAAACGCATGCTAGATTAAAGTTAAGTTAGGCAGATTTTCGAAGTACTTATTTGGCATTTGAAGTTTGTATTTGGGGATAATATGCTTTTTCAAGTTTAAAAGTGTGACAAAATACCTGAGAACCGCATGCCTATGATGCGGATCATAGTAACCTTTTTTTTGTTAGTTAGTTTTTAGATAATTCTCTGCAAATTATTAATATAAGTTAATTTTACAAAGAAGTATAAAAATATGATTGCAATAACTTTATATTTTTGTTCTCAATATCGCAGCTTATAATTTATTTCACAAAAACTAAACTCAAAAGTGATAAATATTCTCAAATTACACAAAGACACCCAAAAAAATGATCACAGTGAACATTAACTTTATAATGCCCATAGACTTTCCTGTTTTTGTTCTCATTATCGCATTTTTTTTATTGCACAACTTTGCAAATTTACAACAAATAAGCTCAAAATTTATAAATAAAGTCAAATCTACAAAGACACCAAAAATAGGATCACAATGTTTCTTCTCAATATCGCAACTACAATATTTCACGATTTGGCCTTTTGACGAAAAAAAAACTTAAAAACTTTCGAGTTTACTTATTTTTCACAATAAATTGTCAGCCATCAAATGCACTGGACTCTGTTTGATAGACAAATTTGTGCAGTCATTTAGAAATATTCAAGTGGATTTAACATTTTATAGAGTAGCTCGCTCCTGCGATGTAGCAAACTACAAACAAGTGCTGAAAAATTGCAATTATCTAAATGGATTGCGCAGTGATACGTATATCAAAAAATAAAAATAAAATGCACAAGAACGAGTTAAAAAAAAGGGCTGCCAACCTGCTTTTTGGCAAGCATTTCACCTAACCTCAATTTTTAAGCTTTGGCAATTGAAAATGCAGAAATGCGCATGTGAATTTCAACTTTTTGAAAAGCCTAAGCCGCAATACCCACAGTGTTGGTAAATGCGCTAAAATACTGACTCAAACACACACACAAACACACACACACCCTCAGTCAGCACTGCTTTGCATTTGAATTCTGGTTAAGTTGATGCTGATGCAGTTTTCCAAAAGTCAATCGCCAAAGTGCCAGCAACTTGTCCAAAGTCAATGAACTGCTTAGAACGACTTAACCCATTAGCTAAGTGCCTCATCTGATGCAACATAATGAGCATTTGTGGGCTCCACACACACACACACACAACTTGTATGTAAAGTATTTAACTGCGAATCTCGGCAAGCTTAATGCTTATGTTAAAGTTACCACAACTTTTACATCTTGTTTCGAGATGCCACATTGGCATTGAGAGCGGTTGGTTGCAAGTAAAATCTTTTGCAGTAGCTAAAGTTGCAATTAAAATGCAGGTAAGGTGCTGGCCACAATGCACTTCACAACATCCGCTTACTTTCAACGAGATTCACGTTCATACGTGTTCCTGCATCCTTTGATATAAGTGGGTCTATGGCGGCGGGTGTATGCGACTGAGTGTGTGAGCGTTAGTTACCAAATAGTATAATTTTTATGCTGGAGCACGCGTGCAGCACATGCTTGTAAAATCAATTAAAGTTTTAGCAGCGCATACCCACTTGTCTCATACTAACCAAGCATACACTGAAAAAAATCACAAGAAATAAGTGCGAAATAGTAGACTTTGATTAAAAACAAATGACAAAAGTGCATCTCAAGGCTTTCAGATAGTTTTGCGACAATGAAACTACGATTTTAGTTCTATGACTTTTTCAAGAAGTTTCCAAACCTCCCCAAATCATGTTTTGGAAGCTGTTTCGACGATAAGGATACATTGCAATTATAGAAATATATGGCCCAAGTAGCTTTGCTTACAGATGTATTTTGAGAATTTCCATTATTAAATTTCTTGCAGAGTATTTAAAATTAAGTAAGATATTGAACTTTATAGAAATAAAGTTATTTCGTCTTCTTGAATATTATTTTGCGCAACAATTAAAAATTTAAGAGCCTTTTTTTATTTGACTATCCTTTTTGAGTTAAACTCAAAAACTAAATGTTCCACATTGATATTTTTCCCGTAGTTTGTATTTCCAAGTCTAAAATATTTTAATGAATTTTAATAGAAAAATAAATATTAATTCAACGTTTTTGGTTCAGTTCAATCCCATGTATTGCAGTTTTAACCTTGAACAAGATTTACGCTTTTCTCAAAATACAGACTTTTTCTGCAATAAATATCGACTTGTTTCTTTGATAACTTAAGATTTGCACATATAATGTGCTGAAGGCAGTAAAGAGAGATATTTCTTAAAAAAAAGTACAAATATTCACTAACTCTGAGGATTCATAAGAAAAAAAAACTAGAAGCACATAGCTACGGACCATACAACTTCCAAAAATAAAGACTGGCATATATCGATTTTGATACCATGTATCCCTTCGATAACTTTAGATTTGCTCAAACAGTGTTCTGAAAACAGTAAAGGAGCGCTCCTACACAGCACTTCCACACAATAGAAAGAATGCCCACGCATCAGTATAACGAGTTCTCTTAAGCAAATCTGAAATACATTTTAAATTGAGAGATTCTTGTGAAATACTTATATTTTTAAGAAAAAGCTGTAAAACACAATTTGGATTTTTCTAAACAAAAGTTTAAAGTTACATGGATTCAACCAGTAGATAAAAAATACTTATAAGTTATTCACAAAAGGTTATATTTATAAACACAATAATTTTCTTTAAAGCAAGATGGGCTATGGCATTATTTAGTTGTGGTCCGAAGAACTTTATGACCCTTATACTACCAAACTGCTGCCTGTTTTACTCGTCCGTCCAATGCTGGAATATAGCTCTTGCGTTTGAAGCCCTCAACTCAATAGTGTTGAATTGATTGAAAAATAATTTTGTAATTTGTGCTCTTCGTGGTTCAAATTTGCACCTTAATAAGCGACTGACATACCATTCTTGTGGAATTCGCCTTATAAAATTACCCGCCCCAAAGCTCTTACTCGCGATCTTGGGCTCTAATGCACTGCATACCTTTTGTCATTCCATCCAGAGTAACTCATATTTTGCGAACTCTAGCACTACCATTTTGTAGACCCAATTATGCATTGAACGATCCTTTTCGTATCTTATGTGCAAATAATTATAGCCTTTACGATTTCTTATCTTATGAACGATCTGCCACTTTCATCTCTTTCTCTATTTTTACTCATCTTGAATCTTTTTTATCTTAACTTGGTCAAGGCTGATATTTTGCTTCAATTGTTAAGAAATGTTTTAACTTTTATGTTACTTTCTAATTTGCTGTTTTACATTCGAATTCCAAGTTAATAGCCAGTCCCCCAAATGCGAGACGTTGTATATCTACAAAAAAAATTACCCATCAGGCTAGGGGTACGCCATAAGTCTTATTTTATATTTTCCTCTTTCCAATTTAATATTTCTTTATTATTAATTATAAAGTCAACTGCACTTGATTGTACGCCTATATTAATAATAAATAAATAAAATATCATTTTTTTCTCACAGTGCATCAAAAAACTCAGCGACCACCGAACAAAAATGAAGCGTAACAAATCCCAAGCAAAGTGCGCGCAACTAGTTCATTTGATAGAGTCTGCTTTTAGGGGCACCACACACACCCATACCCACACATACCCATACCCAGACACATGCCAAACGCACAAGTAAGCACGCACTCACACATATAAACGCAATGATACCACACAGATACAAGCACGCACATAGATACGACAAACAGTGCCAAATAGACAAACAAACACTTGGAAGTCTTAAGACAAAGGCATGCCGTCAAGACAAACAATGCCTGATTGTTGTCTATCTATGCGTATGTGTGAATGAAGACGATAAAGATGGGTGGCTACCGGTTTGGTTGCTTTCGGGAATCGGGATTTTGGCACGGGGCCGAGGGCGGCGGCGGTTCCACTTTGCCATCGACGTTGGCATCTTAGAACCAGACGCTGCGGTTGTTGCATATTTAAGGCCAACTCTCAATGGTAATCCTATTAAAAGGCAGTCAGCATATAACGCTGTTTGTGTGCGTGCGTGTGTGTTGTTATGAGTATCTGTGTGTGGGAGTATGGGAGTGTGTGTGTGTGTGTGTGTGTGTGGAAGTGTGTAGCCGGCTATTTGCTTGCTTATTTGTGGCCATCAAGCAGTTCAAAGTAGTGTGTTGCCTTGAAACTATCTATCACACATGCAAGTAGTCACTTTGGCAGCTAGTCAGCCAGCTGAGGCATTCGAGGAGTTATTTTCAATATAGGGGCTGCTGGCTACCTTCCAGCATATTTGCTGCGAATGTACAGTCAACACTTGATGATTGCAACGTCTTATTGTAGTTACACTTAGTGTGATATATATTTATGATACGAATTTGTTGCGATTTAATTGGAGCCTTAAGATCGACAAAACTGAAACAATAAGTTTCTCGATTTTACGGATTTTTCTTTATTATGCAATAGCGACGCTATGAATAAAATCGTATAAATTTAGAGCAACACTTCATGAGTATAGTTATTGAAGCTTCGAAAACCTTAGGCCCAGAAACCTGGGCATAACCGGTATGTCTGTTGCCTTTGATTTTTTAGGGAAGCTAGCAAAGTTTGCCGTTGTTTAAAAAAAAATTTAAGGTGAAAAACTCAAACATTCTTTATTTTTATCAACTATTCTCGAGTCCCAGTGGAGTATAGGTCCTTAAAAGATTGAACCATGCAAAAGTTGCGTTTCACAACACCGAATTTTTCCTTCTTTCCAACATAAGTTGGAACTTGAGTTAATTTTATTAAGATTCGTAATATAATTAAATGACAATGGGGTTCTTGAAAATCGGTTTCTAAAATACGAAATAAGAGAGCGCAATAGAGCTGCTAAGAATGTTATGAGTTTTATAAACAGAATGGAATTACAGGTTACTCCCTTATCATTACGGAGAAAAATGTATAGCAATTCTGAACATACGAATATGCTTTTTTAAGTAAATGTTACCGTGATAGATTCTCAAAAGCACTAAACCCAATAAAACTATTCGAAATGCCAAAATTTTATAAATAGAATCCAATGAAACTTCTTTTCCATTCTCTTGTGAACAAAAATTGTATCCCAAAACTGACTTTCGCTACGAATATGCTGCTTTAAGTAAATGTTACTATTAAAATAATCCAAAGAACTAAACCCAGCTTGAGAAATATAAAAATCTTTTCTTTTTTTTGAAGAAAATAAGGAAAAAAAGAATTTTCAAAAAGTGCTTTTCCCACTTATGTTAGAGACAGAGGGGGAATTAATAAAACTTGTTAACTTTTTCTTAATTAATAAAACTTGTTAACTTTTTCTTGAATATACTGTTTTGGAAGAAGTTATCATTGTAGCTTATCATCATAACACACCATTTTTTTCTTTTCTTTTTTTTTGGTTTGTGAACAAATAAGGATTATGTCAAAAGTAAATCTCATAGCTTTTCCCAACTTACCTCTTCTAAAACTATAAATTTATTATTAATATTATGGTTCACTTCATTTTAGAAAGTGTGAAAAAATGGTCTCTCTCTGTACACGTCCATTCTTCATACACACAAAGTATAAAATTACTTGACCTCTCGACTCTCGAAGTGAAGTGATTAATTTTGCTTTTCTTTTCGAATAAATTGAAT
Source organism: Chymomyza procnemis (assembly GCA_035046065.1). NCBI lineage: Eukaryota > Metazoa > Arthropoda > Insecta > Diptera > Drosophilidae > Chymomyza > Chymomyza procnemis. The sequence goes on from JAWNOJ010000026.1 coordinate 8,085,905, forward strand.
AATTTATGTAAAAAAGTTATTACAAAAATATTTTACAAACGCAAGTAACAAAAAAATTATTTTTCATCTTTCGATTTCAGTTTAATTTAAAGAGTTACTACAAATCAGTCCTCATTAGCGTTTAACTACTGTAACCTCCTGCTCGCTTATCTATGGTATATGAATGTACTCATGCTAGTATATAGGTTTTGGATTGTGCGTTTATACTCACTTTGTGCTGTGGGCCTCATTGTAGTTCATTAACAAATGCAGTATTGTCTCCCGATATTCGAGTACATAGCACACATTGTTCAATAACATATCGAAGAGGGCTTTGGCATTGTTATCATCCTTTAGACGTTGCAGTGCCAGCAAGCTCTGCAGCAATTCACGGAATGTCTTTAATTAAAAAATTGGTAAGCATTAGGTTGACAGAAATGGCAATAAAACCACATAGAGAGTTGGTAAAGTAAGCATTAGGAGTATTGCAGGGAGTTAGTTGGCAGAGCTTCAGGGCGCAATGAGTTGCATTGTAATGAGCAGCAGCAGCACTCACTCATTAAATTGATTGTATTAACTAACAAACTGGCAAGTCATGCGTGTACGGGGAATGTTTGTACAATGAACCCGGCACAAGCTTACTTGGGAGTAATCAGTGAGTTTAAGCTGCTGCGAAAGTAACTGTTTGAGAAAGGTATAAAAATAACACTTGTACCTAAGCCTTGCCTTGTTATATTGCTTAACTTCTGACACTTAATGGACCACAGATCCGTTCCAAGTAAATTGTGCCAGATTAGTAGCAAGTCTTCGCTCAAAACGTTTGCATTGAACGAACACTTCGTCTTAAGTCAAACCGTTTGGCAGCCAAACAAAAGAATTTCAATTTGGTTGCCGATAGACAACCAAAAGCTGACAGCTATGAGACTATGCAGCTGCAACGTTGCCAATATTCAGACTATGCAAGCACGTGAAGTTGGTTGCGCTTAAGCCAACGTAATCCCTGACAACAGCAAAGCCAAATGCCAAGCGCCAAGAGAGTGCACCCAAAAGTGCACTTAGGATGCCAAAGTAAACAACAACATGGCACACATATGCACACATCCTGTTTGTGTTGCGGAGTCGTCTAAATCTGACTTACCAAGAGAGCAACATGAAGTCGCTTGGCCCAAAGTCGCGCCTGTTTTTTGTCGCTCCCAATCATGTCCATGTCATGTTGCATGCGTGTCAACACCCAGTGGAAACATTGCACGCTCAGCGATTCACTAGAATAGAAAGGGGATATATATATATAGTATAATATAATATAATACATGCTTATACACTTATGTATGAGTACAATGAAAAAGTAAACTGAAAATTATTGCATAATTGTGGAGAAGTTGGCATACACTTCTCATATTTCAAAGTCTTTTGTCGTAGATTTAATGGCACGATGGGCATCGGCCGATACTATTGATACAAGAAAAGGTATTAAGATTAAAATGGTTAACTTTCTGGAGACCAGATTACAAGCAATCTCATAGAAATTGGACTCTTGAGATATCCAGACATAGGGGTGTATCTTAAATTTGGTTTATCGTACAATTTAAATATATGTTAGATGCGGGATCAAGATTTGCTTTACCAAACTATACCATATATTCCGAACTTTAAAGAAGACTGTAGCAAATACATAATACATAACAAAGGAGACTGTTGGGGTTTTGAGTCTTAGAGGTGTACCAAAGAGTACCTTTGAAATATATGTCAGCTCACAAAAGATTCTCATCAGGTTGGCCTCAGTTCAGGTGCGAAATTTAGTTTTGATAAAAAAGGGATATCTATCAGAACTAGAGCAGCGACCGCTGGCCTGACTTGAATGTTGATCCACGCCAGGTGAAGATCCAGGTTTCGGTCAACGGTATCTAACATATTGTCTATATCGGAGATCTGACAAGTACTTTAGTTAAGGAACTAACTCCTCGCAGGTCTTTTAAAACGCAAATTGGTTTTGCCGGCTGTCTAAGATAATCGGAGTTCGCAATATATTGGCAACATGACCTGTGAATACAATATTCCTTGCGTGAATCTAGATTTCGAAGACTTACATGTATCAAAGCTCGCAAAATGCTGCTTATAAAAGCGGCCACTGAACACAGTGCTAATGTAGAGCCTGAATTCTTTGCTGATGGAAAGTTTACATGTACAGAATAAGGTACATAAGGTCATCATACTTTCCAGAAATTTGGACAGAACAGGTACAGTTCTTACATCTCTCAGTTCGAAACAAATTCCGATTGAATTAAAATCTTTTTGCTGCTTACTTTTCAAATCCATGCAAATCTCGACTTTCTGCAAGATTTTTACTTATTAGAAATATTTTACTTAAATCTAAGACAGCTTCAAAATCTCGCATTCTTTGCACTTGGATCAGCGGAGCCACACCCCTATGTGCCACAAACTTCATTACAAACTTACAACACCCTTTGCAGTGTATGTGAAACACATACTCGTATTAGGAAATGAATTCAGCTTGGGATTAAAGTTGCACCGACTCAGAATTTGGCCATGCTAGTGCTTAAGTGAGCGAAGCTGCAAGAGCCTGAAGGAGCAGCATCAACAGCCAACTGCAGTCTGCTGCAGGTAAGCAGCCAAGCAGGTAACAGCAACTTGCAACTTGGAACTTGCAACCCAACAACACAACTACGTGCAACACACAGCGAAAAACTCATTAACAAAATTAATTTTTAAGTAGCGCTGGAAATGAGCGCCTAAGTTGGCGTCAAGTGTAGCAGACGCCTCACCCAAACCACCTTACGACGACAACGCTGGGCGGCCAGTGAAGCTAGTGAAGTAGCAGCTGAGCGAGTAATACCAAGTGAAAGGTTTTAGGCAAAAGAGAGAGGAGAGGCACAAGAGCATACCACGTGGGCGGCGTTGACAGGCCGCACGTTTGTTGGTTTACGGCAAGACAAGCTGCCACTGCACCCGTCAACGCCCTTACCACTAAACGTTTGCCACTCATCCGCTTACCAGCTTAGGTTGCTTCCCAATAGTTGTTGCTACTTTTGCATGCAACTTGGCTAAATTAGCAGCTTGACGACTGCTGCGTTGGCCATTAAACTTTGTAAAATTGTCGCAATGACGACGACAACGATGTCGAAATGAGAGAATGAATTGAGGAGCCGGTAGTGCGGGAACAGGCAGACCTGCCCACGCTACGCGAAAGGAGTGAAATAGTGCAGACGTTTGAAAAGGCATTAAAATCAAATTAATTACAGTTGTGCGGCGACAACGATGGCAACGTCTACAATAACAACAACAAAAACAACAACGACCCAATATAAGTAGCAAAAACTTAAATAAATAAATTATAAAATCAATAAAGTATTTTTTTTTTGCTGAATGAGTTTCAAAAGAAACATTTTCACACAAAACGCACAACTTGAAATAAAATATCAACAGTGAGTAAGATACCAAGAAAACAGGACTTAGCGGCAGTAAAGGAACTGTTTGCCAACTAGACCAAGTGGAATGACGCACTTTATTTGTTATTATTTAAAGGAATTCTGAATTTATTTTGTTGAAAGAGCTGTTCTGCAATAGTCGTGATAAGCGTAGCTGAGGCAAGTTAAGAACTGAAATGATTTTTCATCTGAAACAGCAAATAATCGAATCAGTTAAATTCGTCGAAAACCAAAGCAATCGTGAAATCGTCGAGGGAATTATGGAAATGCTGTAAGTTTCAATTTAATTTGGTGAAGTATGTGGATATTGTGGTTTTACTACACAATTTTACATAGATTGGAATTTGAATTCCTTATAAAGAAAAAAAAGTATCAATTCTGCATTGTAAATTAAGCATTTATAGAGTATTGGAACAATTGCTGGTTATAATAATTATATGCCAAATCATGAATTTTGTAAAATTTCTCCATATTTTGAAACATTCGAAAATGTAAAACAATCAAAATATTCGTATCGTCTAAATTCACCAAAACTTATTTTCGAAAAGAATAACGAAAGTATCGGGAAACATCGACAACGTGTCTTAGAAACAAAAAGCAAAGCTTAAAATATAAACTCTTTTATAGAAATTAAGAATATTACTTAAAATATGCAAAAATAGAAAATTATGCTTGTTAAGCAGATTGTTTTTTAAAGTTTACTTTTGTAGTATTTTCAAAACATTTTTTATTAAAACAAAAATCAAAGTAAAGTATAAAACGAATATAAAAGTTATTCCGCCATCGCTATTAATAGCTATTCATAGAAAACAGAAGCACCTACAATTTAAAACCGAATCCGAAAGGCAGTGTCTAATATAATTATATATATTTGCTAGCTCGGCCAGTGCTAGACAACAAATACCATTAGAATTCATAAAAATTCATCTATTAGCAATAAATCACAAAAGTATCTCCGAAGAAATCGACGTGTGTAAGGAACACAAAATAAAGCGATAAATATCGATTTTTGTAAGCAACAGAAAACAAAAACAAAAAATATCGATTTTTTTGCACAAATTCTAACTTATAATAACTAAAAATGGTAAAAAAATGATTGCTAAGCAGATTTTTGTTTTTCGACCTATATATTTGCCAAGCTCAGTTTATTATTTCACTGTCCCGAATTTGACAAAAATCGATGGACTATATGCTGTAGCTCCCTTGGCCACAAAATTCAATTTTTATATTTCATTTGTATTTCTTTTTAAAAGTATTTTGGTAATCGGTTGGCTGTAGCATATTGATCTCATACAACAATTTAGAAAAAAAGATCTATTTATTTATAAAATATGTTGTATTTCATACAATATACTACGACCAAATTCCCTATTCTGAAGGTTTTTAGTGTATTTTAGTATTGTACCAAGTTTTAGCTGTGTTCGTGTGAAAGCCGACGAAGAAAGAAGAAGGGGAGTACCAAATCTCAGATGGAAAATCAAGCAGTGGAGGAGCTATGTTCGTTTAGAGTGAAGAACTAAAGGGCGCGCGAGGGCGCCTAGCGAGAGCTGGTGAGGTGCGCTGTAGCCTGTAAATGGGTTGTAATGGGTACCTATGGTAAGGTATGCACCAAGTTCATTCAAATCGTGAAAATCTTGAACAAAAACAAGTTTGCTTCGTTTATAAGTGCTTAAGCCATATGACAAACCGCTTAAAAAAATCGGTAATTTTGGTTAAGAAGCACTTAATTTTGAAGAAAAGTGGTATAGGGTATCCCAATGTCATCCGCTTCAGCTTGAACTTACCCACTTTTTCTACCAGCAAAATTTTCGTAAGCATATACCCTTATTTTCCTATTTGCAGAATTTTTAGAATTCGACAAAGTTGTTGTTTTCCTATTTAAGCATGAGCCGACTTATTCTAAAACTTTTTGTTCTATTTTGAAAATAAAATTTCAAAAACCTTTAAACAATTTAAGGAACTACAAATGCTGCAACAAATTTATTTAAAAGCTTTGTGGCCAGTACCTTTAGAATTGTTGCTGATTAAAAACATGTGGTTTCACTGCATAGATGCCTCCCGCGCTATTACTAAGTTGTTCAAGGCTTTAAAATGCCAGCATGGTGGACAAGCAACAAAGCATAAACAAAATGGCAAACTCAATTTCACTTTTTGTAGCCGGTTTTTTATTTTATTTTTTTTATAGGAAAGTTTCTTGCAGTCTCTGTGGCCATACATACATTACCAGAGCAAGGCAATGCTATGCTTTATATAGTGCGAAATCAGTAGAAAATGGCAGACGATAAAGAAACTTCTGTGGTAGGTGCCAGGGATAGGGTGCTTGCTGCCAAGGCACAAAATTGCATTTGCGGAAATAAACAGAAAGTTTTATAGAAAAGCAAAAAAAAAAGAAAGATGGGGAAAAAAATGTAAAAACAAGTAACAAGCCGAGTCAAAGCGAGACGGGGCTAGCGTTGGAAGCGAGCAAGTAGGAGCTGCAAAATTATCAGAAGGCAGAGCAAAGGAATTGCAAAAATGAAAAACAGCAGCAACTAACCGAAAAGATGGCGTCGAAAATAGCAGGAGTAAAGTTTACAGAGGAGCAGCCGGCAGCCGGCAGCCGGGCGGGCTGGCGGGACAAAAACTTTGCACCAACGGAATGACAACATTTTTGCAAAGCTTCATTGTTGTCATTCAGAAACTAATTTGAAAGTAACCAAAACAATTTTAAAGAAATTTACCAGCGCACACACACAGACACACACACAGAGTAGGAAGCTAAAACGTAGAAAGATAAGAAGGAGCAGTGGGAGAGATTGTTGAAGAGTATGGCCGTAGAATGACAGCATAAAGAACGCAAAATTTTATTAACAGCATGCCGGACAATGACAACAATAAAGAACAAGTACAACAAGTACGGAACATCAACAACAACGACTACGACAACAACAAGACGATAAAGTACAAGGCCATGGCAAACGCCTAACATAATGGCTAACTTTGGCAAATGGGAACGCGGTTTCTGGTACGTCCCACACTTAAGATGTGCAGAGAATACAACTTTATGCTTACATTTTAAGGCAATTTAGGATATGCAGTTAAGCGATGTACATATCTTTCATATTGAATTGGTTTTGGCTTATTTCTAAAATGCTGCGGTAGTACGAAAGATGCGGCCTTTTTCGAAACTTGAGGCTCTCATGAGATACGGAATTGAAGAGGAAAGATGAAGGCAATGGGAACCCTCTACTGATTGTACACTAAAGTTTAGATATGCATTTAAGCGATGTAAGAATTCGGTTCGTCTGCTTTTATCGAATCTGTCAAAACTTACCTCAATAGGAAATCTCGTGGTATTCACAAATTCTTCACTTTAGTTGTCGGATCTATTCCGATTTATGAGCGTTAGTCTGGTTGCAGCCGGTATACAGATATTAGTTATGCAGCCTTACTTGGTTCTAAAAGGCTTGGCTTACTGCATGCATGCAATTCTATTTTCAGTCAACTCTTTCTCAAGTTTCAAACAGTTAGAAGAAGAAAACCTAGCTGTGTAATTTTTCTAAGGAATCCACATCGAGCCACAGCTGCAGAATTCAGGTGATGTTTTTCACAAGCTTCATATAGCTTCATATAGCTTCAAGACGGCAGAGTGCAATAGGGGTAGCATCTACTTAAAGAGACTTACTACGTAGTTTTTATGGCATATTTCAAAGCTCCCACAGCTTTGCACTGCTGCGTGCCTGGTACATTGTCCAAAGTTGTTCTGGTAACAACTGTGCGGTTAGGTCTCATACAAAGGGATCAACGATAGTATCACGGATGAAACAGATCGCTTATGAGAAACTACTGCAAATCAACACTGCTCCCAAGCTTTTCGACCGAGGCACAACCTAATTAACCTCTGTTGACCACTTATTCCTCCTGCATAGCTGTTTAGATGTGGTTGTTTAAGCGCACCGGGAATCCATCAACGAAGTTCCTATATCTTATACATGCAATTTTTACTACTTATCAGCCAAAATCTTACTTGGAAATCAAATCTAAACCACAGAGTGAACCGGTTCCAGCATCACAAGATTTCCAGGAATCAAGGGAATCCATCAACGAAGTTCCTACTATATCTTATACATGCAATTTTTACTACTTATCAGCCAAAATCTTACTTGGAAATCAAATCTAAACCACAGAGTGAACCGGTTCCAGCATCACAAGATTTCCAGGAATCAAGGGAATCCATCAACGAAGTTCCTACTATATCTTATACATGCAATTTTTACTACTGATCAGTCAAAATCTTATTTGTTCCAAGCTCTCTGGCCACGGCGCTACCCAAGTGAACCAACCGGTTCCAGCATCACAAGAATTCTCATCGCTGTGTTCGTAATACCTCTGGCATATCTGGTAGCGAATAGGCAATTGGGAAGGGATCAGTGCAAGCAGTAGACAAAACGTGACACCACTTGGAGCCAGAGCTGAAGCACAAACTCCAAGAGGAACTTCTATTAAGCCCGCTGGCGAAGACACAATACAATTTGTATGCACAAAATGAAACTCTGCTACGAACCTGATCAATCTGGCATACCTGGTAATCAAACATTGTGAACCACTTATAGAATGATTTACGCAAGTCTTATCCTGAAGTGTGGAAGCTAAAGAAGACCGATTGCAATAATGTGAATTATGGTTTCCGAATTCAAGACGTATATTGAGTGTCGAAGCTAAAGCAGACCGATTAAAAGTCAATGAAGCAAACTATTGACCGAAAGCTTACAAAAGCTTATAATTTTACTGCAGCAATTCTGGGAAAGAAAGGATGTAACTGCGAAGAATAAAATATTTATAATGTGCAAAATTTGTCCTTAATGAATCCAACTACATTCAGTCAACAAACAAAAAGAGTCGCAGGCGAGCAGATTCAAAACTGCCTTGATTTCAGGTGGTATAAAATCTGCAATGAACTCTAAGGACATTTTATTTCCGTTCTATTTCTCAAATTTCAGAAACTAGCACTGAAAATATACCATAAAGGTACGAGAAGCATAAATTCCAATACGTTCAATTGATAAGAAAATCGGTAAAGCTCATAGAAATCATGCTCAATAAATGTGTCAGCTTTGGCGAACGTGTGACGTCACAAGTACACAGAGCTGCAAGTAAACACTCAGCTCTAGGGGGAATCTAAAGTGTCATAGGTCAATGATTGGCGTCATGACTTCGATTTGCTTTACATGTGTTACACATCGGTTGAGTAAACTACCAACACCACGTCTCTCATCCTCCCTACATCTACACGTGCAATAATAAAATCGTAGCAGCAGCAGCATTCAGTCCTTCCAAATAACTAGACAATGACATACAAATTATGCATGTTGACATACTTCGTGTAACCGCAGTGTCAGCCATGTCATCACCATCATCATCAGCCATCGCCATTAACTCTCAAGACCCCAGCCCAGTACAGCACCAATATTGCTCCGGTTTTTTTTTCACTTCATTTTCATCTTTTTTTTTGCATTTCCTTTTCTCCATTGTTGGTGCTTGTAGTTTTTGCTTTCTCTGCAAGCGTGGGAATTGTCATGGTACAAAAGTTTTTTTTTTTTTTCCACCACACTTTTCTTTGTCATGCACTTTGGTTGTGATGAAAGGTTCTGCCACGGCCAAGGGTTCTACCAGTCTACACACTACCCACTCCCTTGCCATTCGCTCGGTCAACGTCACCCACCACATGAAAATGTTAAATTGAGTTAAGGGCAACGAAATAAAAGTTTTTTGCGAAAATTTCGCTTCGTTCCATTTTCATTTTCATTTTCATTTTCATTTGCATCTTGTATCTCGTATTGGGTAAATCAAGTAAACAACAACAGAAGAGCCAAGGGAGAAGTACGAGAAGAACAACAAAAGCTGTAAAACTAGAGTAAAGTAATTTGATTAAAAGCTATGATGAGCCAGCGCCATGCAATTTAGATGAAAACTATTCTAGAATCAAAGCCAATGAATGGGTTGCCTTGCAGAGATTTGCATATTTGCTGACTGTTTAGAAGAGCGCATTTCATTAGCAATTGAGCAAAAAACTGTTTTCAACATAAGATGAATGATCCTTGTATTGGCAACCCGCTGTACCGCATGCCAATTAATTTTCCACTGTGCACTTAAAACTATTGGGCCGCAAATCTCAGGTGAGCCCTAGCCAAGAAACGAAGAAATATAGGGCATATCAAGACAAGCCGCAGCTGAAATACAGTGTAAGTTTCTCAAAGAGCAGGCTCAGTTAGTTTTTCAGGAACAATAGACATTTTGAGACAAAAATGACTGACGAGTTTGATTAGCTTTTGCCAAGACTGCACTAGCGGGTTAGCATGAAAAATCCAAGCAAAGTTACTCGAAGAAAGTCCAAGAAACTTGGAAAAATTTCATTTGGACACATTTGTGGGTGCTCGCCAGACCTAAAAGCTAATTCTAACGAATACAGTTCGGCTTCTTATCTTTCGTCTTATTTTTGACCAGCTCCATTTGGTTATGTAACTTCTAAACTTACCATAATATTGTTATGTATAATGATTGTTGCCTAATGTTACAAGATGCTCAATAAACCAATGATGCCTTACTTGGCGGCAGAGTATGAGAGAAAGAAAAATGCTTGCCCTACATACCATTAAGAACCAACGCAACCACACAAAGAGAGAATGGATATGAATCTGAACTCACCTGACCAACTGCAATTGTAGACCACTCAAACGATTGAACTCCATGAAAAATCGTATTGCCCATAATAGATAGGAGTCATCGTGACTGGACGAGCCAGCATTCCGTTCCAGCACATGACGCACTTGCCGCACCAGCGTATTGTAAGCCGAACGTAGCACCTCGATGCAATACTCACGCAGGCACAGTCTGTAAACATACGAGAAGAAGGCAGAGAGAGAGGGAGAGAGAGGGAGAGGGAGAGTATAAATGAAAAATGCATGAAAATGTTGCAATAATATTGATTGAAAGTGATGTTGCAACAACGGCAACAGTGGCAACGAGTGAGTATGAAACAGTCAGCTTCATCGGCAAACTTACAATATATAGCATTGGCATTTTGGTAGCGTTTATGCAATAAATTCTGCCTGGCCAATTTATTTGAGGCAAAAAATAATTTCCAACATTCCAACATCAACAACGTCGCAGCAGAACGAATCCAGCGTGCAGAAAGAAGCCAACAGCCCAAGCAATCACTGCAAACCGCAAGCAGAGCACAAATCCAGCCCATACATCGATGCCAGGACGAGATTAATTTATGCCATAGCTGTGACACATAAAGTGAAGCAATGCAAGCAACTAGCCAACAAAAAAAAATTGCACTTGGATGGAAATTTATGACTGGAGCTCAGCAATTTGAATGCTCTTTAAAGTTAAGAAGACATGATGAAAGCTGCATGCTTCGTAAGAGGCTGCTGTGAGTGAGCACTGGGATGACCGAAAGGCGTCTAAGACCAGTTCCCCTGAATGGTTAGCAAACTTCTCATCGAGGCGATCGGTTGTACTCTATTCAGCTGAAGTGCCTATCACACTTAAATACCATATTTGCTATAAAGTGCCCAAAACCCTTAATACCTCGGTAAAAAATGATTCTTTCTGCTATCCTTGGTAGTCAGTGCATAGGGTGCTTTTCCAAAACTTCAGTAATTGGTTTTTTCTCAAGGTTGTAGCTTCCTTGTAGCTTCTTTCTAGCTCGCTCCCTTTGAGGTCCCCCCTTGGTGACTTAAAAGAATCTTACAAGGGCGTGGATTGATGGCTGTTTGAGTGAAAGAGACACTGATAGAAATACTAGACTGTCTTACAAGAGAGTAAGGATGATTATCGACTTTTATAGAAAGCCAAAGTAATTATTTTTCAATAAGAAAATACATCTCATAGGTTTCTAGTTCAAGTTCATTACTAATCCCAAAGGAACTTATATGGAAGCTTTATTATCTAAAAATTCGTTTAGGAGCGGAAAATTTTAGTATTGCTTCAAAACGGAGTGGGAGAGTTAAATTGTTAGATTTGTTTGTGTTTTGTCATAGAGTCTGATATAGAAACAAACGAGATTGTTGACGCGCAAAAAAAGACTCCTTTTGGAAATGCAATAGATACTTTCAAGGGGATAAGAAAGTCCGTAGACGTAGTAATAATCATCGCTGTCGCTTCAGTGTCTATCAGGGAACATGGAAAGACAATATATATGAGCTTCTAAGCGACTCATAGGGAAGTAATTGTTAGCTGGGCAAAAGGAAATGCCATACAAGACTAACTTTTAGCTTAGGAAGAAAATATATAAACATTCAAATGGGATCGATATAGTTTGCTACATTCAAGAAAGAAGTCTTACTTGGCTAATGTCAAAGCCTTCTTAGAATGGAGCAAGTATGATTGTTTGTTAAGTCGCCGGCTTTTTTATTCTAAAGAAACAAACAAGGGAACATGGACAAGTTTCAAAAGATGCTGCTTTCTTTAAGACTATTTGCAACTACAAGATCTCTTCAGAGATAGATTTTTGCTTTTGAAGAAGCTTTGTGTCAAAATAAACCCTCTCTAATACATCAAAGTTCACCCAATAAGAACATTTTTCCACTACTTTCGAGCAGTTGCAAACAACGCAACGAACTCTATGGACTCCTTGCCAGCAGTTATAAAAACAAGACAAGACTAAATGACGGCACCATGCAGGCTCGCAGGCTTAACATGCTCTGAGGCTTGGATCTGCTATCGTTTCGTTATTGCATCATGTAGCTGCAACAAATTGTTGTATGTTGTGGGAGTATCAGTTGCCACACAGTCAGCTTAGCAGACGCGCCGCCGCACACACACACGCGCGCAGAGAGATACGCACGCACGTGACATTGATGAACTTTAGCTGAGTTTTCACCACAGCTCAGATTGGGTTTGGGCAACGTTTTTCAGCTGCGGGTTTGAGGATTTCCAACTCCGTGCTAAAGTGTTTTATGGCTTACACGCGTTTTGTGCCCCCATTTCGAGTGTAAATTCGCATCAAATCTTGCGTTCAGCAGCAGCATGCCAAATTGTGCCGCTTTGTCTAATCACAGTCGAACTTGCGACTCGGCAACGACATGGGCATTTGTCCTGGATTGCAATTTATAACTGCCAGCAGATTTAAGATGCTGCAGAGACAAACCCTAGCCAAGTGTCCTTTTGGGGTTGTGAAAATTGCATGAGGCTGGCCAATACACATACATAGTGCAATGCCAATATGCCAGGCGGCAGCATTTTTATCTTGGCCAACCCGTTTTTATGGCTAGCATAGCGCCAATCACAACAACAACAAGCTAGAACATGGCATAGCGCAGGCATCTCTGTGCGCCATCGTTGCATCACATCCTTTAAGTAGTTTGTTGGTTTGCCGGAAATCATAAAAAACCATGCACCTGGTAGCCATTAAGAAGTAAAAGCAGGCAGTTACGACGGCGCCTTCGAAACTGGCGCAGCCTTTGTTTCGCCCAGGCGAGCGAGCATCCCAGCCAGCCAGCCAGCGCAGTCAATATCGCTGCTGTAATTCCATAAAATAAGGTAAAAGGCGGGCAGACAAGCCAAGTAAGCGAGAAGAAGCTCAAGGAAATGGCTTCATTTATTATTGAATATTATTTTATACGCTCGCTGGTCCCAGCATAAAATCGAAAATCAATGGCAAGGATATAGCCACGGTTCCATATACTACAACTGTTTACAGCCAGCTTTACGGCTCCTTAGCTCTGCTGCTGCTGCAACTTGGCCATAACAATTCCAATGCTAATGGCAGTGGTTGACTTCGTCAAATGCAACTAGAGCTGGACTCGGCTGTTGTCGCTTTTCATTCTTTCACTGGCTCACTTAGCTCTTCACGCGTTACATCCACATCCAGTTCTCACGCTACCATCGCTGGCTGCAACATAATGGACACGCAGCAAAGTGCCGGAAGTCACTACACACACACAAATGCTGCAAAAAGAGAATGGATTAAGCTTACCTTACGGTAAATGCGCTACGTCGCGTCACCAGCGCCTCCTCCTTAATATGCCGATGGGAGCGTTTTTGTTGCTGCTTTTCCCGATCAAAATCAATGGACGAGACACGTTCCAACGGCTGATGGCAGATGACATCACGATCCGACACCGACTTCATATTGCGTATAACATACGTGCCGCCAAAGCGCGAATGACGACCCGGCGGTGGACGCGCCTGCCGCCGTGCACGCTCCCGTCGACGCTCGGCCAGCAGCTCCTGTTGGTCACGTTGTTTTTCGCTGATGCTGCGCTGCAGCGACGCATCGGCCAAAGACTCGGCATTCTATCAAATGCAGCAGCAATTAGCAGTTGTAATTTTAGAGCGTGCCCGTAATTAAAATTCTCGCAGAGATTGACTTACCTGTTCGCGATAAAGCAGACAAAGTATCTCGAGGCCGTGTAAATGGAACTGCTGCTCGTCGGGTGAGTAGATAATAAATAGCAGCAAGTCGAGCATGCCGGTTTGATGCAGCGCCCAAATGACCTGGTCGTGCAAGTTGGCATCGTTATCGGCACGACACTCGGCCTCAGGATTTGCCGGCACTTGCAGCACATTGCGCACCAGCACCAGTATACGTTCAATTAGCAAGTTTTGCTCCTCGCTGCGTATCGCAAAGGCCTGCAAGTGAATAGAAGAAAGATTTTAAATATATTCAATGTATGGAACACTTTTTTTTGCAAGCTACACTTAGTTCTACATAATGAGGCAGCTATCTGTATAAACTGTTTCCCGAAGAGGCAGTAGGACTGTAGACGATAACTTCAAAATAACTTTCTAAGTTTTAAGTTGGCGCTTGAAAAAAATTATCTTGAAATAAGCTTGACAAGAGCGAATGGCAGATCCCAACATTTTTTCAAAACAACTCATTTATACTACATTCTCAGGGTCTCCTCTCTAACATCGTGATGCGTCTAAAAAGGCGATTTCGACAGTAGTAGAAAATAGTACTTCAAGACTAATGTTTCTGTGTTAAAAATAATTTTAAGTTGTTTAAAAAAGTTAATATAAAATATTTCTTAATAAAAAAATGACTTTATAGTTTAAAAGTTGGAAATTCAGGTATTCAGGAAAGAAACTCTCGCAAGTTCACATGGATGAACCTAAGATTGTTGGGGGAGCATCGTGTCCACATGTTTAGGAAAAAAAATCTAAAAAACGGTAATTTAGATATTTCAGAAACTCACTTAAGATCATGCGAATATAATGATATTGTTGGGGAAGAATTATTTTCACATTACAACATAAGGTAATTTAGAAAAATATTTCTTAATAAATGCCATTCATAGTCTAAAAGGGATTGGGAATTACAGAAATTCTCTCCAGTTCGCATGGATGTTTAGGAATAATAATCTAAAAAAATAATCTAGAAAATATCTCTTAATAAGTGGCATTTATAATTCAGATATTTCACAATCTCTCTTAAGATCATCTGAATTCTGAATTTACGTATGATTTATTGTAATTCCTATTCTGTAGGGCGAACATCGATTACATCATGGGGTGGGCTGCCATCAACAGTACAGGGGCAGTTCCTAAGACTTCTTTGCATATTCCCTTCAACTTGGAGCAGTTCCTAAGACTTCTTTGCATGTTTCCTTCAACTCGCGAGCCCTAGAAGTCATAGTGCGCTCCATAAGATATGATCAAAAGTATCAAAAGTAGTGTCCACTAAGCTTTATGTTCTTCTACTTCTATAAATCGTGTGGAGGCTTATTTAATCTGCGAATGGAACCACAGATATGGTAGCTTGTCTCTTCTGTACGGTTAGACAAACAGTAACTTTAAAATCTTTCCAGGCAGCAATATTACCATCAACTTTTTTTTGGCGATAAACCAACCAACCTTGGAGGAACTTATTATTATAGGGGGCGATTGGCACCCCGAGCGTTAGGTCGCTGTGGGATACACAAGCGACTTTAAGTACATATTTTCGAAGCACTACTTGAAATTAATTGAGAAATTAAGAAAAAATGTTATACGCTTTTTTATTTAAAAGAAAACAAACAAAAGAAAAATAATATTTTAACACTATTACTTTGTAATCTCAATATTTTGCGGAATTTTTACAATTTTTTCAAAAACATTTTGGATTTCAAATTATTTGCACTAAAAATTTACAACAAAATAAGATTTAAAAAATTTGTTCACTTTCCCCATTAACAGGCGTTTAATATGTTACTAAACATTCTAGTATTTGTTTAACTTAATTAATTTATAAATTTTGTTTATTTTGAAAATTCATTTGTAACATTTTGTTTTGTTTCAATAAATTTCAACTAATCATGCATCACTTCTTTGATTTAATAAATTGGCATTTACTTTGCCTGCATAAAAATGCAAATAGTAAATAAATAAATCAACAATCTAAATGCAATAAATGTTTTGAATAAACAAAATTATTCATTTAGTTTATGAGTTAAAAAGAGCAATTAAACTAAGTAATTAAATTAAAAAGGAATGAAGATTATTTGATTTGAAAGTAATGTAATTATATGAAATTTCAATATTTATTAAATTAAAATATTATGTATGGTGAGTGCATTTGTTGTAAAATGATTATGAGCATGTTAAGCGCCACCTACTGGTGGTTTTTGCAAGTAAGGGAGTACAGTTCAAAATGGAATTAACATTATTTCGTCCCAGTTGCGTTTAGCAGATATGTTGCTTACAATATAATCGATATAATCTCAAAGACAAGAATTTGTTGGCTCGTTGTTTTAGATAGTACTGTGTATCCCGAAATCGGTTCAGAACTGCCCCAACATCTGAAGATTTTAATATAATAATACTACTTTTCATTTACAGACAGCTTACCTTCTCTGAAAATTTGAAAACTTTGCCATTTTGTTTTCTCAATTTTCATAATAAGAAGAATTCAAAAAAATATATAACGTGCCGAAATATCAATGTTTATAGAGTTAAAGGGATAAGGAATCTGAAAGCAGCTTGTGTTTCGCAGATGTGCTTTTTATAATATAATCGAGCTTGTACTTGAGACTGGTTAACTTGATGAGTATTTTTTAATAAGCAGAGAGGATTGCGGTAACAATTTAATGATGCATCTTGTCTTTTGCAACAGTTCAATTTCTATGGAAATTCGAAAACATCATCTTATTTTCTAAAACTTTCTTAATTTAATTTAGTCGATAAGGGTACCAAAATTTTTAAATACATGGA
The DNA here is from genome assembly GCA_035046065.1 of Chymomyza procnemis. Classification (NCBI taxonomy): domain Eukaryota; kingdom Metazoa; phylum Arthropoda; class Insecta; order Diptera; family Drosophilidae; genus Chymomyza; species Chymomyza procnemis. The sequence goes on from JAWNOJ010000026.1 coordinate 8,102,509, forward strand.
GAGTTCAGAAGATGATGGATTTGAAGCAGTTTTTGGCGTTTGTATATGCTCAATCTTCAAAATAATACGGATGATGCAATTGTCTTCTTTGAAATAACCAAAACTTAAAGACAACACGATAGATCCAACTTTCTGGAAATTTGATATCTTTACTGTCTTATTTTCTTAAACTTGCTTATATAAAGACATAAAAGTAGTTAAGATTTCGCACCGAAATTATCAATGCTAAAATAGAGAGCTTAGAAGTTGATGGATGTGAAGGATTTTTTGGCGGTTGTCAACGCTTAATCATGAAATATAATGAATTTCCTATCATCATAAGATAGTGTGTTTCTCTCTGGAAATTATAAAATCGTTGCCGTCTTATATTCTAAAACTTTCCTATACACATAATAGTGGTTAAGATATCGTACCGAAGTAAACAGTTTAGAAGATTTATGCGCTGTCAAATATTAAGAAGAATTAAAAAATGTTTCAAAAACTAATATAAGGTTGTCAAATATCTCCCTTCCGCCTTTTTGTCTTTTGAATTTCGCGGCTATGTACAAAGCGCTACAGAGCTCGTATCTGGCAACACTATACATAATTTGAAAGGTCTTGACATAACCTACAAAACGACGCTACGCATGGTTAGTTTGGATATTTCGTTCAACAGTTATAGACGTGTAAACATGGAGTTCACTAACGCCGAAATTCGCGCTATTTTAAAGTTTTCCTTCGTTAAAGGCAAATCCGCTAGAGAAACGTTCCGTGAGATTAATGGTGTTTTGGGGGATGGTACTCTATCACTTCGAACCGCGGAGGAATGGTTTCGACGATTCAGAGCCGGTGAAAACGACACCATGGATAAGCCAGCCGGCGGAAGACCTGTGACGACAAATACCGATCAAATCATGGAATACATCGAGTTAAACCGGCATGTGGCATCTCGTGACATCGCCCAGGAGATGGGAGTTAGTCACCAAACCATTTTAAACCATCTGCAGAAGGCTGGATACAAAAAAAAGCTTGATGTTTGGGTGCCGCATGATTTGACGCAAAAAAACCTTCTGGACCGAATCAACGCCTGCGATATGCTGCTGAAACGGAACGAACTCGACCCATTCTTGAAGCGGATGGTGACTGGCGACGAAAAATGGATCACATACGACAATATCAAGCGAAAACGGTCGTGGTCGAAGGCCGGTGAATCGTCCCAAACAGTGGCCAAGCCGGGATTGACCGCCAGGAAGGTTTTGCTGTGTGTTTGGTGGGATTGGAAGGGAATCATCCACTATGAGCTGCTCCCATATGGCCAGACGCTTAATTCTACCATGTACTGCGAACAACTGGACCGCTTGAAGCAGGCGATCGACCAGAAGCGTCCAGAATTGGCCAACAGGAAGGGTGTAGTGTTCCACCAGGACAACGCCAGACCACACACTTCGTTGATGACTCGTCAGAAGCTACGGGAGCTCGGATGGGAGGTTTTATCGCATCCACCATATAGCCCGGACATAGCGCCAAGTGATTACCACCTGTTCCTGTCCATGGCGAATGCCCTTGGTGGTGTAAAGTTGAACTCAAAAGAGGCATGTGAAAAGTGGCTGTCCGAGTTCTTCGCAAATAAGGAGGGGGGCTTCTACGAGGGAGGTATTATGAAGTTGCCGTCTAGATGGAAACAGATTATCGAACAAAACGGCGCATATTTGAACTAAATCCGATCACTGTATCACTTTTTAATGTCTTCTTCCTATGCTTCCTATGTATTGCATATAAATTGATGCTTTTGAGATAAGCTAATCGTGAAGCCATCAAGCTTAGGAATTTTTTGGACTTAAGCGGCAGATAGTCGCTACATCATCTCTACATAACTGCCCTTGGCATTATTTTTTTTTAATTTAGGGGTACAATAAAATCCAGTTTGCCTTTTAACTAAACAACTTTTAAAATTAAGAAATATTTAACAATAACGAAGAAAATATTATATGAAATTCACGCGTATCCCTTATGGGTGAATTTTTTAGAGATATGCACGGTGTTACAACTGGGGCTGGCAAGGGAACTTGGATTTACAATGTTTAAGATGAAAAGGGGAAGTTAAATAAAAGTTTAAACATTTCTTAACAAAAGAACCAAAAGATCAGCATTGACCAAGTTGGGATTTCGTAATACGTGATCGTTCAAAGATGTTCGATAGAGAAAGAGTTGAATGGAATAGATCGTTCGTTCATAAGATAGAGGTCGAAAATTTCCAGCAACTTTGAATGGAGTGACAAAAGAAACTTTATTGAGAAGTGCATTAGAGTTAATAAACCCGAGTAAGAGGCATGGCTTGTTCTACAACCATATAGGGAAGTTAATTTTACAAGGCGTAGTCTACAAGAATAGGAAGGCAGTCGCATGTTAAGATCCCCGAAAAGCAAAGCTTAAAAATTGTTTTAAAACACACTCAATTAATTCCTGATAGTGTTGGTATTGAGAGCTGCAAAGAGCATTTTTCCATAACTGTGTGGACGTTTAAATTGTTTAAAATAAATATTTTTGAAAAATTACATCAAATTGCAGACATGATAAGAAAAGTGTCGCATTAAAAGTCAAAATAATAAAACAACGCGGAAAATCCCAGTGTAAAAATCTAAGTAGCAAATCCCGCGAGTTAACTTAAAATAATCAAATGAAATGAAATTAAATTAAATTGCAAATTTATGTAGCACGACTGTAAAACGGATGCCATGCCCCAGGAAGGACGCATGCCAACAGCCCACAACAAAGTCAAGTTGAAATCAATTTGTGTTGTGGGTCGTCCAAAAGAGCTGAAGTTGCCTTGACTTGGCTTGGCTTGGATGGGGGTCATAGGCACTGGCTGGCTGGCTGGCTGGCTGGCATTACAGTTACTGCTGTGAGCTTAAAAATAAATACAACTAATGCGGCTTTTGTGCCTACAAGCCAGCTGTGACTCCTACAACAAGCCGTAAGGAGTAGTAGCAGCAGTTACAGATGCCAGCACCCACATGCATGGCAACCAAGGACGACGACGACGACGACGACGACTGCGACTCAAAGGCAAAGTTAATAATGACTTCCGTTTTTGGTTTCCCTACGCAACAACAATAAAGGCAACCTAAAGCCAGCGGCGGGTCGCCGCTATGCCCATCTCTATTCCTGCATCTTCAGCACTGTCTCTCATTTAAAACCGAAAGTTGTTGTGCCCCGCCAGAAACTGTGTACCATACGTCCGTCACCCGCTGGCTTTCGTCCACTTGCTTGCCTCACTGCGCATACATCAAAGCGTTTAAGTCTTGGCAGCGGCAGCAGCGGCCGCGGCAGCGACCTCCTCTTAACATCGAAGTAAAGTATAAAAAGTCAGGCAACACCAGCGGCCAAATCCACCAGCTCACATTCATTACCAACAAGCACAAAAACAACAATAACAACAGCACAGTGCGGTAGATAGTATTTTTTTGCAAGGGAGCTTTTGGAACAGCAAGGGACGGAATAAGATTCAATCAACAGAAAGAAGCAGATGGTGCAATCTATATGATATAATTAATACGCTTGGAGCATGTTATTGCTTGATGCTGAAAAGTCTGTAAATCCAATTAAGATGAAAAAATGGAAGTTGCAATAAACAAGCAACACAGCAGTTGACGTATCCTATATAATATGCTGACCTCCAAAGAGGAAGCGTCTTTTTGTGTTCTAAAACTCATAGAGAACAGGATTCCAAATTTGATAGAAAAATGAAACGGAGTAGATGGCCAAGCAGAATTTTCGAAAGATAAACAATTTATAGATCTTCCGAGAATATTTTAAAACGCTAAGTGTGGACTTTTTTTCTGTTGTCAGCTTTTGATTTTAGGGTTTTCTGGGTTTATATTTATATGTAGCGCTGCATGTGGACTTTTATATTTTGATCCTAAACTTAGAAGTGTTATTTGAGTATAAATTTGCTCTGATTGTCAACTTAATTTTTCTTGTTTGAAACCAGACTTTCGGTTTGGTCTTTGAGAATATGTTTGCAGCGCTAATTACGAAATTTATTTATATCTTTCGGATAAAGCTTTAGAAATAATAATGAAGCTCTGTTTGGGGATTATATTACAGCCGATGTAGTCCAAAATTTTAACACTTTTTGTTCAAACGATAATTTACGTATAACATCTACAGTGCAGCACCCCTTCCTCTACTACACCACTGGCAGTCAAAAACAAGGCCATATCACAACAAAGATTCATAGACAACATCATGCATGTAGAAAAAACGCTGCCATTTAACCTTAAAAAAAAAGAACGCGCTTAAAAAATATATAAAAAGATACTATATACAAAAAAATAAAAATAAAAATGTAAAGAAATCCTGCTACTGCGTTGCGACGCTATGAAAATCCTTTGGAATTGCTCCCCGGAGTGTTATGAATGTCGATTCAATCGGCTTTAAATGAATTTATTTCGCTGCGTATCCATGTCGTTGGTACATTGGTAACAATTCCTACCCGGTACTGAAGTTTAGGATAAGAGCTAAATAGCATTGCAATTCTAGGAGCAATTTTATGCTCTTTGCATTTTTTTGAAAAAATAAGCACACAACACGAACACATATGTATTTTTTGTATTTTTTGAATGAAAATAACACGCAGAACAAAAGAATTGAAGCTTGGATGTTCTACAGCACTGTTGGGAATATACGTTTTGAGTTAGAGGGGATTTTGTGCTTGTTCTATAGAATACAAAAAAAAAGTCAGCGTATTCTAATTAATCATAAAAAGGCTTGGTTGTGTGTAACGTCAGTTTTAATTTTAAGTGCTCGTATGCATTAAATGTGTAGAAAATTAAAACGATTATAATAATATTCATAGAAGTATTTTTAAAATAGCAAACAATAGATTCACAATTTCAATTCAGATCACCCTTTGAAAGATAATCTGGCTATGCAATCTATAGAATAAATATCAAAATCGTTGTAAGAAAACATTTTTGTGTAATGAACACCAATTACAAGATTTCAAAGTCAAGATTTCTCAAAGAATTAAGAATGGGAACTATTATTAGTTTTCACATGGAATATAAGCAAATATTTATTTGGATTGTATGAGAATCTTATCGCTTATCACACTAGGTGACAAGCTCATCGTGGAATCGTAAACATATTTTTGTCATTTCCCCAAGTAATTTGCGGTCCAAATTTATAATTTTATCAATAAGCTACGAAGCATTGAAGTATATATACTTCGATTATTTGATATGTACTTGAATGCTTGTAAAGGTAGAGCGAACTACGTAGAACGTTGCTAGTCATTGGAATTTTTTTGTAATTCTTTCATGGAAATCTTTCGGAATATTTCAAAAATGATTTCATAAAAAAATTTGGAACACAATTTAGCATAAACCATGGCAGAGAAACACATTAAACTTGCTGAAGATACATTAGATTCTCCGAAAATAAATTAAAGCATGCTGGTCGTCTAAAAGAAGCTTAAAGGTCTCCATTTATAAAGTTATTTTTAACCTTGATAGTTGCTTAACTTGAATTATTTGAAGTTTGGATACTTTTGCAGAGCTACCAAAATATTGGAGTTATAAAACTAGTTGGTCAGCTCCCTGCTGCATTTGCACGCAAGCCTACGCTGGGTTAGCATTATATTGAAGAGTGAGATTTGCTTGTGCTGCCTCATTCGCTGCCAGAGAACGTATCATGATCGCTAGATAGACATATCATATATAACCAATAAATTCGAATGAAGTGTTAAAAAGATTGTCATTTTTAAAAGGGGACAGGCGATATGATGATAGGCTTCAGGATCTGTGTGCCTGCCGAAGTACGCTGAAACCGCATGATCACCTACAGCAAAAGCAAACCGACAAGGGTAAACAAGAGTGTGGGATAATAAGTATACAGTTGCTGACGTTCTCGAAGAAAAACCCACGTTCTGCAAGATTTTCACATTATCTCAAAAAACCCCCAATGAATGAAATACTCGGAAAGTTAATGTAGTATGCTGGGATTCTATATTAGGGATTATGACAAAGAGAGAAAAATTCTTTGCAAAATCTTCGGCCCCTTGCGGATTGGCGACGACTATCGTATCCAAACGAACCATGAGCTGTATGAGCTCTACAACGACATAGATGTCGTCCAACGTATTACGGCACAACGTATGCGCTGGCTCGGCCATGTCGTTCGTATGAATGAAGATGCTCCAGCAAAGAAGGTTTTCGATACGAAACTTAACGAAGGAAGATCTGAACTCAGATGGAAACACCAAGTAGAGGAGGACCTAGCTTCACTTGGAGTGACCAACTGGCAAGGCGCGCGTAAAGCAGCGGCGTCTGGCGAACGTTAGTTAGAGCGGAAGGCGGCTGTAACGCGATAACGGGTTGAGATGGCCAAACAAAGAAAGAAGACTTGAGGTACATGTAAACGGGCTTTGACAAATATTCATATCGTAAAGTTCTATAAGAGATGAAGAAAGAGTAGATAAAATTCAAGTAACGTTATTGTGAATGAGTGATGTGTAACGTAAGAAATTTTTTTATATTTTAAACTGCTTCAAAAAAAAAATGTATTCCGTCATCGCTCCAAAGGCGGAGCATGGGGATAACTCTATTATTGTACGAAGAGAACAGGGACCGAATACGATTGGCAGGGTCTTTAATTAATAAAGATTTTGTTAAACTTTCTTGCATTCTTCTGCTAGACAAATACACGATGGATCGAACCAGCGACCTTAGGGTTGAGAGGCAAGTATGCTTCGAATACGCTACCGAAGCACACATATTGCTTCATAGAGGAAAGCATTATATCAACCGAAGCTAATTGCTCTATAAGATTTCGCTGAGAATGAACACAGGTATAGCTACTTCCTAGCTATTATCATGCTAAGCTTTCTTATACAAATTTTCAGCATTTTCTTTTTCCACAATTAACATTCTGTTTATTTGAAGCTTCAATTTCTTAGCCATCAAAACCTACTTCCTTAAGTCTACTTAAAAATCATGTTTAGATTATCTCACCTTCTTTGCACTACAGTTTCCGCCGAAAGTACTTATACAATCTACCCAAAGGTAGGTTCACCTACTAAATGAAGAAAAAACAATACCAGCTAAGCCGAGAAAAAAACAAAATAAAAACCCCAACTAGTAGACCTACCAAGAAAAACAAAACAATTTTACTCTGGGTTTTCCCTTTGTATCGGCAAACCAAAGTGGTTTGCAGCTAGGACAACTGGGACCCGTACTTGCCTCAGGTTTTTCCATATTCCACTTGTTCTTATTCATTTCTTTTTGCTCAAATTCATACGCAGGTCTAACAAATGAAATTGTTTTTAAAGCGAAAATGGCTACTTGTTTTTTTTTTTTTTTTGGGTAGGAACTCACTCTCGGGCGTTGTTGGTCAACCCACTACATTGGTATGACTATTGTTACCATCATCAACAAATTGTTTTCATTGTTGCGCTGCGGCTTTGATTGTATGCTTCATGCGATATTACACCCCTACCCTACGAGTCATAGTGGGGATGTACCCCTGACTTTTAGGACTTTGGCATGTTGGTTGACGCGTCCAGTCGTCGACAGCAATAGATGTCCCAGTGTCCAAGTCCCAGTGTGCGACACAGACCAAAAGCTAACCATGTTTGATTTGAAGTTGCCTTGTGGCCAATTTTTCTTCTTCAATCTTTATTGTTGTTGTTCTTCTCGTGAGTGTTTATTAAATCGACTTTTTGTTGGATTTTCCCCATTTGTTTTTTTTTTTTGCCTCCGCTGGACTTGTTTGTGGTTTTGCTTGTGGTTAAAAACTTTGCAGTGTCGATTTGATATCGTGTGATTTTTTTCTAAACTAAATTCCTAGTGTTGGTATTTTTGACACGTTTTGTGACAAGTATTTCATTAAAGATTCGAACACGCGCATAGTAGAGCGCAGTGAAAGAAAAGCTTTGAGATAATAAAGTGAAAAACTAGAAAAAGTTCTAGGAAAAAGTATATGAGAGTGCAGACCAACGGTCAGCAGCAACTGTGATTTAAGATTAAGCTATAGCAAGTGATAAAAAATGCAATCCTAATAGATTAAGTTTGAGGCCTTCAAAAAAAACTGATTTTATGTTATAGAAGATACAAATAATATAGCAAAAAAAAACTTATTTGCAAAGCACCTTTTTATAGAGTGCGAAGTTTCGTCTATCAAACGCTGAAAGCTTGCACAGATTAAGTACACTGCGCGACAACCGATTAGCACACCCTATGCTGCTCGTCAGGAAAACTAAAAAAGCTTTTCAAAATAAATTTTTTTCCTCTTAAAAGAATAGAAATAAGAGAAGTTAGCATACTAACTTTATTAATAACATTTTAAATTAATGTAAACAAACATAACATACAAAATTCACTATTATTTTTGCGACTGCCGATTAGCACAGTACCTTGAAAACTTAAAATAACAAAAGAAAATGAATTCAAACTTCATTCAAATTGTTTTTTAATATTAATTATAATATTTTTAAATTTTTTTTTGAAAACAAATTAATAATGTTTTGAGCGAGCCTACACGGTTAAGTATGACTTCATACATCCGCTGAGGTAAAGAGTCATATTTCTATTTTTATAGAATTGAGTGAAACATCCTCCCAGCACCTTTTTATTCCTTCAATGAGTTATGCTTCAGTTGAATACTGCCTGCCCGACTCGTACACCTTACGTGCCAGCCATCCCCAAACATTTTCTATAATGTTTAGGTCGGCAGAGTAAGGCGGCCAAGTCAGTAATTTCACGTTTTGACCATCGATCCAGGACTTTACAATCCTGGCTGTGTGGCTAGGTGTGTTGTGCTGCTGGAACTTCCATTTCAAGGGTCCAAAAATATCCTTGATTGCAAGCAAAGCCGTATTCAGTACACCTTTGTACGCAATGGCATTCATACGGCTGGTAAGAAACTGCAGTCCTATAGTGCCAAAGTATGTTTTAGCTCCTCACACCATGACACCACAATCGATCTAAAGTATGCTCTTCCTTTCTGAGATCATGAAAGTAGTCGGCATAGCCGTCAGGACCCCCAAATTGAACTTTTTTTCATCTGAAAAGACTACACGCTCCCACTCCTTAGTCCAGGACATATTTGATCGACAGAAATTGAGTCGTTGCATCTTTCTAAGTTGATGGCCGACCTTTCATGTTTTTCCCAAATGTATCCTCATTGCTTAAATATGCGGTAATAACTTTACAGCTGCGCTTCATGTTTTTTGATATTTGAAGAATAGAGTGCCCGCACTCCCTGTAAGCCTTTATTTTGCCTTTTTCAGACTCGTCCAACGGTTTTCCCCTGCCCGTTATTACTTTTTTTTTATTGATAATTAGTTCCAATAAATAAACAACGAACTTAAACACCCAATCAAAGGAAAAATAGAATGCGCATAAAACATATTCAGAGTAGGGAGTTACTTTCCTTTAAACTGATAGGTCAGAGAGTGTGCTAATCGGTTGTCGCGTAGTGTATCAATGGGTCTGCTTTCAGTATATAAAAATTTCTCGTGAATCTCTGACAAAGATTACTGCAGAATACTTTTTGTTTTTGCCAAAAATTTTACCACATTTGCCAAAAGACATGCAGAATCAAATCATCAAGAATATAAGATTATTAAGGCTTCGAGTCAAAAGTAATAATGGCGGCAACTTTCGACATTATATTGGTGCAGCTTCATCGCAATATCTTGTACGAATGCACTCACTGCTGCAAACCCCAAAAGATCTAAAAAAGTTCCAATAAATATTGATATTTGATAGCACAGCCTGCTCGCTGCCTTATCATTTGAAGCTCATTAAAAATGAACTCTTTGACAGGAAACTGTTTATTGGGCTGTAAATAATCAACTTTCCAACTTGGCAGTATTTTTTTCTTTTTTGTAAACTGGCCACTATGTATACCACATCCCGACTCCATGAAATACTTTAACAGAAAAACTTTGTTCCCAAATTAAACGCTTGAGAAACTTCAAAGCAAAAAAAAAATTGCGCGTAGTTCAAAGATAAGCAGACCTAGCCCGGAGATAACCAAGCCAGATACTAAATGAACTTCAAATTAGTTATGAGACCTATAAAGCGCATAGAAGAGCGCTTAATCAAAATACCAACAAAAACACGGAACCCGCAAAAAACCCAGGAACCAACAACAAAATGCACTTGAGATAAGGAAAAAACAAAAAAAATAAAATAAAATAGAAATAAAATGCAAAAAGCAGTTTAGAAGTTGACTGCTGGCAGCTGCAGGAGCCATTAAAACTTTTTACCAAGCGGCATTGGTGGCTTGATAAAGATTATAAAATAGTTGCACAAATGCAGACCAAACAAAACCGGGAATGGCTTTAATAATTGGCTGAAATGGCAAAGCAAAGGGCAAAGATGCACATAGGACTTTGAAGCTTCAAGGTGGTCAGCGAAGGAAGTGGCAGCAGTTAGTGAAGTAGAAGCAAATTGGAAATAGGCTGGCAAATTGACAAAAAAGATCGTGTTTCTGATTAAGAGTAGAGTATTGTCAAGCTGATCTTTGAAGCTCAAAAAGCGTACAGAAACCTTAAACTGAAGAGTTGCGATTGTCCCAAGAAGAAATAGATTTGGGTAGTTAGCGTGAAGCCCGTTCCACAAAAGCTAGACTTAGAAGCAGCCAGTGGGATAACTTACAAATGAACTTGAGCCAAAAACTCAACGAAATCACCCTATTTGTCTTCTATAACTTCGTATGCATTCTTGATATACTCCCAGATCAAAAGACCATTATGAGGACACAATTTTGAGCCGTTGTAAGAAACATATCGTGCCGCAATTACCCCTTTAGTCTTCTTTAGTTCTTATGACTTCTTGCAAAGAACCACTTTGAGGATACAATTTTGAGCCGGATTAAGGAAACATTTCGCCAAAAACTGAAGACATATCGTGCCGCAATTACCCCTTTAGACTTCTTTAGCTTTCTATGACTTCTTACTCAAAAGAAAACTCAACACATATTGAGCCGCCATCATCCTATCTGACTTCCTATGACGACTTCTTGCCATATTCCGAGATCAAAGAACCACTTAGAGGATACAATTGAACGACCACTGCGACCAACGCGTTGATCTACCCATTTCGCCAAAAACTCAACACATACTGTGCCGCCATCACCCTATTTGCCTACTTTACCTTTCTATGACTGCTTGCTATACTCCAAGCTCAAAAGACCACTTTGAGAACACGATTTTGAGCTGATTTAAGAAATCTAACCATTTCACCTAAAAACTCATTCTGCCGCATTCACCCCATTTTCCTCAATCAGCTTCGTATGCATTTTTGCTATTCTTCCAGATCAAAAGCCCACTTTGAGGGCACGATTTTGTGTCAAAACATGCTGATCGGAGCTTTAAAAGCAGTTGAAGGATCATAATATATAGTTGTACTCAACAAACATACCCTATAGACATAGAATTCCGGATTAGCCGAATGATCGTTCGAAGAGTCAGATCATGCTGATCGGAGCTTTGAAAGCAGTTGAAGGATCATAATATATAGTTGTACTCAACAAACATACCCTATAGACATAGAATTCCGGATTAGCCGAATGATCGTTCGAAGAGTCAGATCATGCTGATCGGAGCTTTAAAAGCAGTTGAAGGATCATAATACGTAGTTGTATTCAAGAAACATAACATATAGACATAGAATTCCCGATTAGCTGAATGATCGATCGTAGAAGAAACATGAAGATAAGTATCAGCTCGGTTCGACTATAGAAGCAGCATTGATTGATTGAGGATTGAGAGCTGAACTAGAGAGAACTCTTCAATGCTGTCAACTCGACTATGCAACCGTTGCCGATATTATCGCATTTAACTTAAAAATCTCTTGATGTGGCAATAAATCAATGATTTGGAGGTCACCAAAAAAGGAACACTTGGACCCTCTTTTGATCCATTTAAAAATGCAATAGACCACAACAACTGCAACATGCAAATCGTGCAGGACGATGGTTCTGTTGCGGTATTGAAGAGTCCATGGATCACTTGATCACCAACTGCCATACTTTGGATCGCAGCAGACACTAAATCTTTGGATCATATACACTAAAAGATGAGGAGCTGCAATGCTCTGGAGCTAGATTGATTCGAGTATGTTCATATCATAAATTTAAGGGAATTGCCTTATTTTATGAATCCCTAAAAGAAAATGTCAAATACAAAACTAAAACGTAAAGCAATTTCTTTGGAAACCAAAAGTGAAATTTTAGATCACCTACGAAGTGGAGAAGGCTCAACATGTCTAGGCAAAATTATCGGTTTAAAAAAACCACAATAAGATATATGAAAAAAATAAAATTGCAATTAGGAAATCGCTGAATTTTGTAACAAAATTGTCTGTTAAGTCTTCATCATACACTATAGATGTTGATAAAGAATGGATATGGAAAAAGCACAAGCATAATATGGCTTGAGGATAATGCACACAAACAAGAACTTCCCATAGACGAAAACAATATCAAAGAGCAAGCATTTAGACTTTATAAAAGACGAACAACCGTCTACATCCACACAAACGACTCATGAGAAGAGCTACTTATTTTCTGGTTTTAGAGATTAGGAACCAATCAACTATTTTAGTAAAGAACACTGTCTTTTTTTCACACGCTTTTATCTGGAACCAATCTACCTTGTAGAAACAGAATTAGTTGTACATAAAAATAAACATTATGAATCCTTTAAAATTGAAATATTTTTCTTAAGGCTTGTTGGTTCAACACTTTTTGCAGGAAAAAAATACAGTTGATGCAAAAACTTGGCTTGATAATAATGAGTTTCCCTACACTGCCCCAGAAAAATCTACCATCTACCGAGAATGGTGAACGCAGTGAACGCCGAAGAGAGTTTGTTACCTACGAAAACATCAAAAAAAAAAAAACACAAAATAGTAGAGCTGGGACTCCAACTGAACGATGTACATCATAAGATGTACGAATTTTTGGATTTGAGAAAGCTCTGTACAAAGTGGGAGCTCACTTTTGACCAAAAATAACGACGAGTTGATGATTCGTAGCAGCGTTTGAAGTTGTTCAAGCGTAAGACTCTCAAGTTTTTTCGTCCAATGGATGATAGAAGGCTGCAGCATTTCACTCCAAATTACAATAGACAGTCTTCCACGTGGACTGCACACGATGAACCCGCTCCAAAGCGTGCAAAACGCACAGTCGGCTGGCAAGTTTATGACTATTATGGTGACAAAGTTTTCATTGAAAACCTTGAAAAAGGAAGGACCGTCAACAGTGACTATAACATGAGTTATTAAATCGTTCGAAGGACAAAATCGCCAAAAAACGGACGTTTTGAGAAAAAAAAAAAAAGTAAATGCTGTTTTACCAAAACAATGCACAAGTCAGTAAAAATGTTGGCAAAAATCCACGAATTGGGAGCTTCGAATTGCAGCCACATTCAGCGTATGCTGCAGTTCTGGTTCCGAGCGACTATTTCCTGTTTTCAGATTTCAAAAGAATGCTCGCTGGGAAGAAATTTTCATCGAAAGAAGCAAGAGGAGATCGCCGAAACTGCGGTCTATTTTGAAGCAAAGTAGAAATCGTACAACAAAAATGGTATCGAAAAGTTGAAGGCTGGGCTATACTCAGCGTATTATCCTTGAAGGCAACTTTGTTGAGTAAAAAGTAACAATTTTCAAAAAAAAATTCGTAGTAGGTGCACGAGATCATATAGCTTCCTTCAATAGAACAAATACCAGCACATACTTGGGTCAACATTGGTGAATTGGTATCATATAGTTGCCTTAGCATAAAATCGGTAAAACAATTAACTCGTCACAAATTACTTAAAAGTAAGCAGAAATTTGTCATAAAGATCATTATCTTGCTTTTTGGAGAAATCTACATTCGGCCCACTAGGAAATGCAGGATCAAGTACATTTACTTACAACTTCCAAGGCCTGCTTGAGCTTATTAAACAATGCCGTCCAGATGTTGTCTTTGGCAAAGGCCGCCTTGTAGCCCTGCAGTATGTCTATGAGCTCCAAAAATACTTTACGTCCATGATTGTCCTTAGGCGGACCATCGCGATACAGCAGCAGCGTGGGATTTGTTAAAATGACCAGCAGACGTATCAGCAAGTCTGCGTACTCCTCCTGCTCTATGTAGTCGGGCAGCATAAAGACCAAATCCGTTTGCAGCACTTTGGAGCGTCCCAAGTGACGACGATACTCATGATTATCCAAATCGCGGCGCAAAATCCATATCAAGTGCTGCATGCATAGAAATATTAACTAAAATGCTGTGGTTTGACCATAAATTGAGAGTTACCTTCAAGCCCTCGGCCGCATCGGGCTCCGCATGATAACGCTGCCCGTCGCTGTAGCCAAGCGCAGCGCAAGTGGCATCAATGTCGGCCAACAAAACTGACATGCTGCACCAACGCTTTTGAGATAAAATACGTATAAAACACAATAAATAAATTAAGTAAAAGCGAAATTTGCAATATTAATAAACGCGTGAGACGATTTTGCACAATTTGCACAATTCGCGCCTAAAACTAAGTGAAAACAGCTGATCGCGCGATAGGCAAGTTTAGCGCTGCGCCTATCGATTATTCAGGTCGAACAGCTGTGCAGCAATGTTGAGCAATAGATGGCGCTGGCAAGACAGCTGTTTTGATCGCTAAATTTGTGTGTACTGCAGCAAGCAGTGTGCATAAATGAAACATAGATGGCGCCAAAAGTAGTAGTTAACTTTTTCAAACTTGCAGTGGTTTTCGTTGATTTTTTTATTTATTATTAATATAAACTATAAAATATAATATAAAGAAAAAGAAAAAGAAAAGGAAGCAAAAGAGGCTGGATTGTAAATAAATGAATCCAAAACAAAAATCCTATTAGCTGGAAATTCGCACTGGATGCGAATATAACCGTTGACGATTATAACTTTGACGTAGTTGATCAGCTTAAATATCTTGGGTCATACATAAATGCTACTAACGACTGTCTTAATGATATCAGAGCTGCGAACTCCAGTTTCATCTCGCTCTCCACTCACTTGAAGTCGCGTCTTATTAACAGGAATCTTAAGATCCGACAATGATCCGTCCTATATTAACATACGAATGCGAGGCATGGACTCTGAGTAGGTCGGATGTGTATCTACTGGAAAGAACAGAACGGAAATTTCTGCGAAGAATTTTGGTGCCGGTAAGGGTCGATGACTCTAACTACCGTATTCGTACCAACGAAAAACTGCAGCAGATATTCAACGATGCAAATTTATCCGCCTATATCAAGTCGCAAAGGCTAAGATGGGCTGGCCATGTCGCCAGAACACGCAACCCGATTCTGAAGAGAACGTGCTTTAAGAGTAGTTGAGCGACCGCGATCACGTTGGATAAATGGAGTTGAAGCAGATTTACAGAAACTGAACGTCGAAAATTGGGAAGAAGCGGCGAAGGATAGAGACTATTGGAGAGAAATTGTTCGAACGGCCAAAGCTGAACTGTAGCTGTAGCGCCAAGGATGATGATGATGTTGAATATAAACTAATTTTGGCGTGCATCATTTAAATAAGTTAATATATAATAGAATATAAACAATAATGCTGCTAAACATAAAATTTGCCGCACTACTGCTATATGAACTGCTTGAAGCAGTCGTTCAGCTGCAGTGCTGCCAACTTGGTCTACTTTCGGTTATATTTTTGATTCTCAAACAGCTTTCAGCGGGGAACAACCTGTTTCAGCAAATCTCGCGCTAATTTCGTTGTTTTTTGACAATTTTATCTTTACACCTAAGTCTGTTTTTACACGGTAGATTGGTTCCAGAAGAAGCCGTGTAAAAAAGACATTGATCGTATACAAAATTGGGTGATTTGTTCCTAATCTCTAAAACCTATTATTAATTTATTTATTTATGTATTTGCTTTTTCAAAGACTATTACAATTTCTTAAGCTAGTGAACAATAAGTAATTTACAGAGTTTAGTTACTTACGACTTTACAACTGAAAAATTTAAATATGTGTTAAATATAAATATTTAGATTCAAGTTAATAATATATAAACAAGGAAAATAGGAAGAAAAACCTTAATAACTATAACTACTTGTACTTATACTAGGAAAGCTCTTATAGAGGAAATTATTTTAAACTAATTTATTAATTAATATGGGTATGCCTGCCTGCTTATGGAGATATTTTGTGTTGGTGTACCAAGGTAGATTTAATAGAAGCTTTAACAGTTTATTTTGGCATGGGTTTATTTAAATGGGTTAGGGCACAGTGTTTCCAAACTGTGGACCCATATGCCATAATTGGTATAAAAATTGTTTTCATTAGAATAATTTAATTGTTGTTAGATAATTTTGATTTTCTGTTAATAAGTGTATATAGTATACGGATTGTTTTATTTATTTTATTGATTATTGATGATGTATACTGACCAAAAGTTAGTTTTTTATCGAAAATGATTCCTAAGTATTTAATGTTGTCAACCCATTTTATAGGAAGATTATTAATGGTTAGGGGAGTAGAAGGCAAATAACAAGGCTTCCTTCTTTTAGAAAAGTATATGGCGTTTGTTTTAGCTGGGTTTACTTTAACTTTCCACTTATGGTAATATTGTTCTAGATCCATTAATGCGTCTGGCAGACGATTTTCAATTGGTTTTAAAAATAGATCTGAACAATATATTGCCGTGTCGTCAGCATACATGGAGAGAGTGGTGGTATTAGCCCGATTGGGTAAATCGTGAGTGTATACATTGTACAGAATGGGGCCTAGCACGTATCCTTGGGGGACACCTGCGCAGATATTTCGTTTACTGGATTTAACGCTATCTATTTCAACATAGAAAGATCTCTGACAAATAAAACTTTTATCAATTCTTATTAAGTACATGGGCGTCTCAATCACTTTTAGCTTGGGAATTAAACCATCATGCCAGACTGTATCGAAGGCTGCCTCAATATCGAGAGTAACCATACCAACAGAATATTTATTTTTTAAGCGATCGTTTATGTAGTTTTTAAGTTTTATTAGTGCATCTATGCTGCTGACACCAGTTCGAAATCCATGTTGTTGGATGGGCCTCAATGTTGTGGGCCTCAATATGATTCGTAAGACGCAACTTAATGAGTTTCTCAAAAACTTTGAATAGACATGGAAGTAGGCTAATAGGTCTATAGCTCTCGGGACGATCACATGGTTTTTCGAGTTTTAGAATCGGTATTATTTTTGCTGTTTTCCAATTTGAGGGAAAAAAACCAATTGATAGGCAGTCGTTGAAAAATAAAGTGAGAAACTTAACAGCATTCAGGGGCAAGTTTTTAAGGCATATATTTGGTAATCCATCAGGCCCAATAGACTTTTTTGCGTTTAAGTCATTTAGGATGTAAGCAACTTCTGCTCTCTAAAACCTATTAAAATTAGTGAAAAGCAAGAATTTTTAAGAACAAGAATTCATGTTTATTTTATTAAATCAAATATATAATGCATATTTTCACAAGCATAGTAATTAAAAATAAAAAGATATGCACTCTAATCTTAAATGTAATATAAATTAAATGTATGGCAAGTTCAGGAACTAAAAAACTATGTTGTGAACGGTTATTCAATTAAATTAAATTTTATTGTATGCACATAAAGGGAATTCCCCTAAATTAGTGCTATTCACATTTGCTTTGACCAGTAAAAATTGTTTGTACGCGCTAAAGGGGAATTCACTTAAATCTCGATACTATCGATGGTTTCAGACTTTTTTCTGAACATAGTTCGCAAAAATTAAATTTGACAAAAAAAATTTAAGTACATAAAATTTCAAATCGTGCTAAATGGAATAAAATCGTGTAAAAAAATTAAAAACATTCAATTTTCAAACCGTTTTATATCAGAACCGTGTAAAAACAGACTTGGGTGTATTTCATTTCAATTAATTTGCAATTCACATTTTGTGCCGCCTGCAGTTTCTGTGTCAAACTAGCCGATCTTGTGTAAGCTGTTATCTTGTGAAGTTTTTCAGACGCAATTTTAGATGAAACCTGAGCGTCCTAGTTCGGCGGCAGAGCTGCTGCTGCCCGAAACCAGAGCGTCCTAGCTGCTGCTTTCGCGTGAGTTTTTAATTGAAATCAGGCCTACGAACTTGCCCGAACTTGCTGTTTGTAAGGAGTGTTTGTTTTTAGAGGTGTACAACTTTAAATTGCAATAAAAGAAGGATGGATTATTCGAATAAAATAATATAATCTTTACAATTTAAATATGATTTCTGACAAATGACCGCCACGGCTGGTACGGATGTAGTCTAATCTGTACGTGCAATTTTCGCTGACTTTTTTCAGCATTTGTGGGCGTATATCTGCAATAACGCGGCGAATTTTGTCTTCCAAATGGTTAAGCGTTTGTGGCTTATCCGCATAGAGCCATGAATGTACATAGCCTCACAGAAAGTAGTCCGGCGGTGTTCAATAACAAGATCTTGGAAACCAATTCACAGCTTCAAAACGTGAAATTAGGCGGCCATGAAACATGTCTGTCAATAAATCGTTTGTGGCATGAGCTGTGTGACATGTTGCGCTGTCTTGTTGCAACCACAGCTGCTGGACATCATGATTGTTCAATTCAGGAAAGAAAAAGTTAGTCATCATGGCTCTACCCCGATCACCATTGACGTCAACGTTTTTGAAGCAGTACGTACCAATGACTCCATCAGCCCATAAAGCGCACCAAACTCTCCGTTTTTCTGTATGTAAGGGAGTTTCGACATACACTCGAGGATTAGCTTCACTCCAAATGCGGTTTGTTGACACAGCCATTCAACCAGAGAAGTGCGCTTCATCGCTAAACAAAATTCGCTGATGAATATTGGGAACAAGGGCAAACTCCTTTTCGGCCCATTCAGCGAATCTACGTCTAGCTTGATGATCGTTTGGCTTCAATTCTTGCACGAGTTGGATTTTGTCAAGACGCTTACCAAGATCCTTTCACGAAAATCTTTCATAAAGTGAATGGGCACAGTTCCAATTCCTGTGCTCGATGGCGGATGGACTCATTCGGGCCTTCCTCAATGTTATGCTCTACAGCAGCAATAGCTTCTTCTGGGGATGCGGCTCCATGGATTGAAGCAACTGCTCTGATGTGCGATTTTTTCGGACATAGTGCGCGATATGTATTCCGCACAGAACCATTATTTTCGTGGTACAGGCGTAAGTCAAATTATGATGTATTGCCAAACCAAATTGGGAATAAATCACTTGACACATCTTAAATCGCCAGCTTGCACAGTAAAGCCAACTTAAAGTTACATACCTCGAAAAAAACACCCTTTATTTTTGCTTTTTTAAACAGTTTTCAGCTCGAAACGGGTCTCTTACTACAAATCTCGCACAAACTTCTTTGACAATTGCAGCCTAAATTCGCTTTAGTTCATTTCTAAGACAAGTTTTGCGATTCTACAAATTTAGGCCACCTTTTTGGGCAAATTATGAATGCCATACAATAATTTTTTATTTCTTTTGAGGCGAAGAATCCGACAAGCTAGCGAAGCGCTGCTCGCAAGTGAGTGTCTCATTCATAAAAAAAGTTCATTATCCGATGGAGCGCGGTCTGGACAGTACAGGGAATGGTACAATATTTTCCAATTAATTTTTTTATAAATCTTTTTAAAAATCTTAACTTGGAAGGAAAACAACACATATACGACCTATTATTAAGGATATGGAGAGATGAATGTGTACCAAATGGCTGGACTATCGGAATTATAATGCTAATACACAAAAAAGGTGAGGAAGGATAACATTGCTAAGTATTTGTTACAAAATTTTTTCAACAATGCTCGCAATCAGACTGAGCAACATAGCAGAAAGTTTACTTGGAGAATACCAATGCGGATTTAGGCTTGGAAGATCCGTATTAGATCAGGTGTTTTTGCTGAAGCAAAATCGAGATAAAAGCTATGAATTTAACAAAGACGTTCACATGCTGTTCATAGATTTTAAGCAAGCTTTTGACAGCATAAGGCGCCCCTGATCCCGAAGATTTTTGCACACTTCGGCATCAACAGGAAACTGACCCGCCAGCAAGAATACAGCGCACTTTTTAACATCAATGCAGGAGTAAGGCAAGGTGACAGTCTGTCCACAGGTTTGTTTAATTTATGGAAATGTCTTCAACAGCAGATGACATTGCCATCCTAGCGAGAAACCAGCGGTATTTGAAAGAGAGCCTCATAGATATAGCTGCAAAGGCAGAGGAAGTTGGTTTGACAATAAACCAATCTAAGACATATATTTTTTTTTCCTTATTATTTCGCTTGGGAACTTAGGGCTTCTACAAGAGACTTCCATCGAACCCTATTTTGCGCCGTCTGTTTAGCTCTGTCCCATGTTGTGTTCACCTGGGTCAGTTCTTGGAGGATTGATCTTCTCCAGGTCGCCTTGGGTCTGCCGATCCGTCTACTGCCTTGTGGATGCCAGCTATCGCTATCTGCAGTTTCTCCATTTCTTCCTCGAACTGTGCTAATCTTGATGGTTCCTTAAGAGTTCTAACGTTCCATTGTCCTATTCGTGTCCGTTTTGAAATGCCTATGGACGTCATCGAATTTGGGGAGCCGGTGGGCGTGAAGAGTGGGGCAAGGGGGTTGCCGGAAATTGTTGAAAGGCATTGTGCGCAATGGAGAAAAGCTTTCTATTAAGTAGAGAAGCAATTTTAAAGAGGGAAGTTGGAGTGGTCATGCCTCTTGCCATGAGTGGGATTCGAACCCACGACCCCGCGTTTAGAAGGCAAGTGTATTACCCACTAAGCTACGAGGCCCCACAATATATGATACTGTCTAGATACGTCGAGAGAAGAACACCACGGAACCTCAGCATAGGTGACTATCACTTCGAAGGAGTTGACAACTTTAAATACTTGGGTGTGTTGATAATGGCAAGGGACTGCCTACAAGATCGGCTTGTAGCAGCTAATAAAACCTACTACGCGCACAACAAAATATTCAGGCCAAAGCTGCTGTCGAGGACATGCAAACTAAGAATTTATAATTCCATCATAAGGCCAATAATCACATCTGGAGCAGAAGTTTGGGCCATGACGACAGCAGACGAAGAATCGCTAAGAATCTTTGAAAGACGAATACTGCGAAAAACGTTTGGACCAAAGATAAATGAACGCGGTGACTACATCCCAAGGAACAATGACGGAATAATGACGAAGATGAAGTCAAATTCATTAAATCTCAGAGGCTAAGGTGGATGGGACATGTCCTACGAATGGACCAGAATAGAGCACAAAAGCTTGTGATGGCATACATACCACTCTCCACAAGAAGCAGGGGTCGACCAAGAAAGCGCCTACTTGACAATATTGACGTTGACATGCTGAAGATGGAAGTAAGGAACTGGCGCGGCCTTGCTAACAACAGAGATGAATGGAGAAGAATTGTTGAGAAAGCCAAAACCCACCCCGGGTTGTAGAGCTGAATGATGATGATGATGAGCCGAAGCGTTGTCATGTTGCAAGATAACTTTGCCTTTGGGCAACTTCCGGCCGTTTTTCTATCAACGCTTTATAAATTGTTGATTTGCTGTCGGTAGCGATCCTTATTGACCATTTCAACAGGTTTTTAGAACTCGAAGTATAACACGCCAGACTGGTTCCAGCAAACAAAGCGCATTGCCATACGGCCAAGGAGTTTTGGGCTTTGCTGTCGATGGGCTAGCCTCACCAGGCGAAATCCATGCTTTTTTTCGTTTTGCATACTCGAAATATCAATTTTTCGTCTCCCGTGATAATTTGATGCAGAAAAGATGTTTTTTCAAGCCTTTGATGCTGCACTTCACAAACAGTTCTTCGGCTTTCCATAAGCCAAGCATTTTTTTGGTGTGGCAGCCATTTTCCATACCTCTGGATCTTATCCATGGCTTTTAAAAGTTGAGAAATTGCTCCCGAATCATATTGAGTGATCACGCCAATTGCTGTTGCGATTAGTTGTAATTTTCATCCACTTACTGCAGTTACTCGTCTGTCAATTTTTTCCCTGCAACAGGATGCTCATGTTCCGCCAAGTCAAAGTCTTGACGAAACCATGTGCCACACGTTCTAATCTCTGAAGCAGCTTCCCCAAACGTTTCCATCAGCAACCGTTGAACTTTAGCTGCTTTTTTTCTTTGATGAACAACAACGTGTGGTAAACAACAACGACGTTATTATTTTTCCGAAATGTTCCGATTTTTAAAGGATATGATCAGCAGTAGCGAATGACAGCGCCAAAGAAATGTATATATATTGCCAGCGACCTGCAAACTTCAACTGACACCCCTGGCATACCAAATCATAACAAAGTTCCTACCTGTTTCTTCATTTCAGTTCAAGCTTTGAGTTTCCCAGCCAAATTGGCCTCTTGTTAAATTTTAAAACTATTTTGTTTTATTTTACTTTCGTTTGCTTGCCGAAAATACATTCAATTGCTGGGAACAACGATTAAAACTTTAATTTTGACACACTTCAAGTCGGTACGGGCTCTTGAGAATGCATTTTGCATATAAACGATTTCATTTCGAACCGATTGCAATTTCAAATTATTTGCTCGCTTATGAGTGTGTCACACAGAAATTCCAATAGTTTGCCTTTGATTCGTCGTAAAGCAAATCTCAAAGGTATTTGTGCCTTTTGAAGCTGCCACAAGTTGATGCAACTCAGCTCAATTGCAACTGAGTGCATGGAAGTTGTTAAATTGGGTCAAATCTAGCAGGACTCACTGGAAATCAACGACAAAAAGTCAATTTGAATGTTACCTTGTTGGATTATAATATTTATGCGCTTTTCGGTTTGAGAATACTTTTACTTGAGAGGCTGGACAATGTGAAAAAATGTATGAAAAATTGTGACTTTAATTCACAACGTTGACTGGACGTTGGGCTCAGAACTAGCGAATTGTTATTAAAATTATTTCAATTTTTTTCTGGCTGCAATTGTAAATAATGCCATGGCAAGTTGGATCGTCAGCATATGGGCGGAATCTTATCCAAGTCTTTGTAGTTGGTTTTCATTGAATTTTTTGCTTAACGAGGCGAATTCCGAACCCAGCCCTCAAACATTTAAGTCAGACGATTCGCTGTACAAATTAGCTTACTATGAAGCGGATGTTAGGATAGCTAGGTAGCTGTATTCACCAGAAACTCTATTCTGTACGAACAAAAACCAGGACTATCCAGAAAGTCGTCAAAACTTGGAAGCCTGTAACATAAGAACTACTGTAGGTACTTCCAAGTTGTTAGAACTTGCCAGTTTAAAGTGTTATTCAAGAAAGTTAATAAAGATTAAAGTAACAATGCTAGAGTTGTGGATCTTTAACTCGTTTTTGAACCGGAAGCACGATGCTTCCATTCCACAAAGCATGCGGCTACAAACTGTAGATCACTGATCCCTTGGAACAGCTGTAAATAGAAATATCTTTTGGAGTAATGAACATACAGTCAAGGGGAATAAAATTATATATTGGGTTGCCCAAAAAGCAATTGCGGATTTTTCAACGGCTTGTGACTGTAATTGCATTCTTTCTTCTGTCAGTTATCAGCTGTTACTTTTAGTTTACTTCAGAAAATAAGTTCGCGAAATTTTGTTTACATTTGTTTGTTTGGCGTCAATTTTAATATGGAGCCCACAAAGGAGCATTTTCGTCATATTTTACTTAATTATTTCCCTAAAGGAAAAAACGCGGAGCAGGTTACTAAAAAGTTACGAGATGTGTATGGTGATAAAGCCTTAAACGGAAGACAGTGCCAAATTGGTTTCGCAAATTCCGTTCTGCAGATTTTTCACTTAAAGATGAGCCACGTTCAGGTCGGCCAAATGAAGTTGATGATGACCAAATCAAAGCATTAATCGAATTGGATCGTCATGTAACTGAGCGTGAGATAGGAGAGAAGTTAAATATACCAAAATCAACCGTTCATTATCACATAAAAAGTCTTGGAATGGTGAAGAAGCTTGATATTTGGAAAGAAATTTATTGAAAGAAATTCATTTAACAAACTGAATCAACGCTTGTGATATGCACCTTAAACGCAATGAATTCGATCCGTTTTTATCATAACTGAAGATGATAAATGGATTGTTTACAACAACGTTAGTCGAAAACGATCATGGTCCAAGCATGGTGCACCAGCTCAAACCACTTCCAAGGCTGATATCCACCAAATGAAGGTTATGCTGTCTGTGTGGAATTGGAAGGGTGTGGTATATTTTGCGCTGCTTCCAAGGAACCAAACGATTATTTCGGATGTTTACTGTCAACAATTGGACAAATTGAATACAGCCATCAAGGAAAAGCGACCAGAATGGGTCAATCGTAAAGGTGTCATATTCCACCAGCACAACGCTAGACCGCACACCTCTTTGGTCACTTGCCAAAAACTGAATGAGCTTGGCTGGGAACTTTTATAGCCGTGACCTTGCACCATCAGACTACCATTTATTTGGATGCAGAACTACTTAAATGGTAAATCTTTCAGCAATGATGACGCTCTCAAATCGCACTTGGTTCAGTTTTTGGCAGATAAAGGCCAGAAGTTCTATGAGCGTGGAATACTAAATTTTCCAGGAAGATGGCAAAAGCTTATCGAACAAAATGGCAATTATATATTTGATCAAAGTTCATTCTAAGTTTTATTAAAAATGCATTTACTTTCTTTTAAAAAATCCGCAAATACTTTTTGAGTAACCAATATTTATTTTGTAACAATATTGGCATGCTGCAGATTTCTCATCTTGAACACTTAAGAGAGTTTTACGGAATCAAATCGCAGCGAGCCAGCAAAATTTAATGTTTTTGTCTCGCATCGCGTATCGAGCATTCAGGCCCTCACCGCCAACATAGAAGGGCGCTATGTGCCAACCGCACTAAACCCTGCAGATATACTTTCCAGAGGTGCATTTCCTAGGTACTCCTGCTGCATTGTCACTGGTTGCACCTGATGTTACGATTGGCTTGACCGATGGCAAGGAGTCAGCTACATCACACAAACCTTTTGGGCTCGCTGGCGAGAGGAGTACTTGACATCCCTACAACAAAGAACCAGCGCAACAACAATAGCGTCCCATGTCAAAACAATAATAAGAGCATATGACATGCCAAGTGAAGTTGTTATCACAAATCCCTCTTGCACGGCTTATGCTCTTTGTAGCTTTGTTGCTCAAGGCAAAATGAATTCTCTATGCACACCCGATGCGTCCAGTTAAGTCAACGTTCAAGTTCTCGCTGCGCATTGCTTGAGTCAATTCAACAATACTAATTATAGAAATAAACATTATTTATAATATTATTATTAAAACCAAACTTGCGTTTTAATAACAGCTAACAAAAAAGCTTGTTGGCTTAACATTACCACATTAACAACCGTATACTACGATTTTCTGTAGTTATGTTGGTCATCTCGTTTGAAGAATTGGTTCGCACATACTAGACAATTGTAGCTCCATGCAATTTTAGTACTTTTGCACCTAGACAATTTTTTATAAATATATAAACATTCAAACTACCTAATAGAGTATACTGTGCGCTTAATTTACTGCTGTTTGTTAAGAACTTTTTACGAAAAGCAAAGTATTGCCAACTAAATGAAGTTTGGCTTAATTAAAAACATTCTTCGACAACTTTTGCCTGCGATTTCACGCTGTATCCCTTTTAAAAGCGAATTTTACCACGTTCATGCCTAACACTCCTAAGTTTCTGTGAGAGCTTGCCAAAGATGTGTGTCTCAGCAAGATGCTGCGTCCTGCACAATGTGTTTGTGAAAAAGTTAGGTTAAATCTTTTTAAGCATTTCCTCAACGCACTGAAGCAGCAAATTGTTCAAATTTATCATGTAGCTTATGTAAATACTTTTTCATAATATGCCAAGACTGAGCGCCCCTGCCTGCATCTATCAGCATCATCGTCATCATCATCATCAACATCTTAATAAACATTATCTGTGGCACAAAAGTTGCATTCAAAAAGCAAGAAAATTGCAAAATTAAAAGCAAATAACAACGTGTAAATTTTGCACCTGTATTGCCCAACATTGCCATCTCTCTTCAACTAACACGCTTCGACACTTAAGCTCTCGCTCTCTCTGTCTCGCTTTTTCTGCAGAATATTTACCTGTGGCATAGACAAATACTTCAGCTGAGGTGGGTAAACTTTTACAGGTACGCAACTTGCACGGAAAACATCTACTTTGACTCTGACATACGTGATAAAAGTGACCTACACAGCCAATGCTGGGTTCACACTGCGACACGGCATGGCACAAGTTTGTGGCACAGCGGCACAGTGCTCAAAGTTGGCACAGTTCGAAAAAAGCTTGAAAAAAGTTGCATTTATTTCAAAATATCGACATAGATTAAAAATGATAACATCAAACTTCGTTAAAAGTAAATTTAACAGGAAGCTTATTTTCGGAATATATAAGCAAAAATGTTAATGGAAATTACGAGATTTTAAACTTCGCAAGATATGACATATTTACCTATATAACAATTTTTAATATTTGCTCTTCGGGGATTAAACTGGGATCCCAACATTCGTTTGCCATCCTATACATGCAGACTTCGCCTTATAAAATTACCTTCTCTAAGTGATCGTAGAACATGCCACGGCGTGCTATTTTTGCATAAGCTTTTACTCGGTCTCATAGACTCTAATACACTCCTTTCATCATTCCTTCCAGAGTAACTCGTAATTTTCGACCTCTAGCATTAACTTTTTGTAGAACTAATTATGCGTTACACGATCCTATGCGCAAATTATAATAAACTCTATGATTTCGTCTCCTTTGAATGGTCTATCCAATTCATTTCTTTATCTATTCTATCTTATCTTGATTCCCCAAATCGAGCTTCTTTGACCAATCATGAACTATAAAAACCCATCTTGACCAACGCTGTTCTTTGGCTTCTATTTGGAATAAATGTTTAAATTTATATGCTACTTTCTGTTTTCATCTTTTACATTGTAAATCCAAGTTCCTAGCTAGCCCCAGATATGAGATGGTGCTTATCTATAAAAAATTCACCCATCAGGCTAGAAATACGGATTAGTTTTATTTTATTTTTTCCTCGTTATCATTTATTATTTCATAATTTTTAGAATGTTTAACTTGTCTAATCTTAAGGTCAACTGGACTTACATATTAATAAATAAATAAATAAAATAAATATTATGAGTTTTATGAAAATACAAATTGAAACAATGCGGCTTTGACTCCCTAATGTGCTCATTTACTTCTGGTATTTAAAAACTATCTACCCATTTTTCCAACTTTTGTAGAGATACGAAAATAAAATCTGCCTAAAAATCATAACAGACGCTACTGTATTGAATGTATTCCAACTTATTTACGCGACTTTGGAAGGGATTTGGATTAAAAACTTTTTTCAATTCACTATTCTATATTTTGTGCGAAGTCTTGATTTTATAAGTTGAACTTCGTACAACTTTTGTGCAATCCTACAGCACAAAAACTGACTGACGCATCAAAATTTTGCTTTTCCACACGAAAAGCAAGGTAAGAAATAGGCACATTTGGTAAAAACAGTGTTGTAAAATGCTCGAAGCTAAAACAATGTGAACATCTGCTTTAAGATGCTAGTGACAAGATCGCTAAGTTTTGTCACATAAATATTGCTTCTAATACTTCAACTTATTAATGGATAATAGCTGCTTCTTACAGAGAACGATTTCAAAAAAAAAGTTATTTTCTGGACTTAGAAAAAATTAAAATGACGCGGTAGAATTAAAATAGTAAATGAATACTTCTTGGCTAGAAATCCATCGCACGGAAGCCTGAAATAAAAGATTATTTTTTAATCTGTTGGTGGAACAAGCAAAACAAGAAAACATTAGAGGACGATTTAAGAACAAAATGTTTTCACAAACTTAATTTGCAGAAATATGATATGAAATATAATATGTGTTTTGAGGAGGGCATTGATTTATGCCACCTGTGTTCTATTAGATTATGTTTGAATATTCGACAAGTTTGCATTTTAGAATGAATTACTTTACAATGATCTGATTTATGTTGTGGAGAGCTTATTCTGCTTCCGACAATATGGCATAATAGATGTTATGTTATTCACGGATCGCAATTCGTCTGTTAAGCTACTAAATAAGAATGCTGTATTTTGATAGAATCGTTTTAGAAAATAATATACAAAATTTAAACTCATAAAATATTTTATTATTACTAAATATTTCATCGAAAAATTTTTAAAACTCAACCGATTATATGCGATTCCATGCTTAATACACTTAATTGTGCAAGAACGTTTTATTTTTAAAAATACTAATATTTCAATGAAAAACCCGCATTTTCTATAGTTTCTTGACGGTAGTCATTCCCTAGTCTGCAGCCATAATTCGCTTAAGATATTTTTCAATTCTTCCGTATATTCACTTTTTGTTAAAAAAAACCAAGGACAATAACTACCCTCTGCTTGACAAAACCAACCGCTGTCTTCGACTCTCTGCCGGTGTAAACCTAGTACCACATTAAGGCTAACACGGACATTAACAACAACAACAACAACTACAAGATGTTAGCTTAAGGCTCGGTACAACATTAAACTTGGTCGCCGCTTGGTGTAGCTCTTGGTCTTGGTCGTGGTCCTTGTCATTTCCCAAAGAAGTTGAATTTAATTAACTAAGTAAATGCCCAGACATGAGCCAATGCTTCTTATCAACATCGTCAGCAGGAGCTGCAATAGCAACAACTACAACAACAACAACAACAACAACAACCCCTACTGAAGCAAAGTAGTCAGCACCACTGATGATGAATCTCGTCGAATCCGCACCAGAAGTAACAGTAGAGGAAGCAGCTGCTGGCATTGACCAAATAAGCAAAGCACGTCAAAGTGCCTCAAAGTACATATTATTTGTGGATACCACGGCTACAGGCTGGCGGTGGACTTCCCCCAAAGTTTGATGTCTGCATCTTTTTCAAACACTCAAGCTACACTGAGAGAAATAGGCGCAGCGATTTGGTAGCGGCAGGGGAACTTTTTTGGTAAGTGTCATTGCTTCAATGGCGGAGCATGGGAATATCTCTATTAATAGTTGTACGAAGAAAGCAGGGAACTACAGTCCGAACGGCGTTGTCTTTAATTAAAAGATATTTGCCTCGGTAAATAGTGACTATTTATTTGCTAGCTTTTCCAGTGCTAGACAAATGCAGCATTGCTGCAGCGTGGAATTGTAGCACCGACCTTCCGGCTTAGAGGGGAACTACCGAGTCCTATTAGTTACTTAATATGCAATTCTAATATTTTTTTTACGCTCGAAAATCGCTCTTAATAAAACTGAAGAAAAACAGGGTTGACTTGCTGCTAAGTTGCTAGATTGCCTTAACCCAATGCCAATAATTCTGTTTCCTACACCTGCATAATATTTTTGTACTTTCGAAAATCGCATACTCTGAATAAAAATGAAAAAAAAATCGTATACCAAAAATAGTTCTAAGTAACACTAAAGATCATTCTGATCTATGTGAGGCCCCTTCGGGGGCCGGCCGGACTAACCTTATAGTTCTGATTCGTTCCCGTTAAAAAGTCAATGTCGAAATCGCCCACTCTGAATAAAAAAAAAAAAAATTGTATACCAAAAATAGTTCTGAGTTCTTACCCGTTAAAAAGTAAAACCTGCAGAAGAATGCTCTAAATGAACTTAAAAAAAGTGGACTACATTTTACTAGCTGAAATTCCGAAATTGGTCTTACAAAACTATTATGCTTTGACCTGACTTTGCATATATATCACAGTACGCTGCAATTTTTCGAGGTTAGGCAGAAGTCATAGTACCTACTCTATAGATATGCCTTGGCATTCCAGCGACTCGTTCTAACATCTTCCAAACTTGAGAATTCGGAAAAAACGTTTTGACAAGAAGAGCCAATTGTATGGCTTTTACTTAGTTTAGTTAAATCTTTCCAATCCCAAAGTGAGCAATTAAATAAAATTATGGAATTAAAAATGACTGGCACGCTCCTTATCCATAATAATATAATCCATCAGAACGTGGAAACTCGCATTACCATTAAAAACAATCACTAGTCTCTAGTCTTTCATCAAAAAACTTGCAGACATTTCCCCATTTCCCAGCACTCCCACCCCTACTATAACGCTCATTTTATACAAATTTCTTTCAGTGTATTTGTTATAGTTGCTTTTGTCATCAAGCTCAAACCCAATGAAATCCAACGCTCCTGCTGGGACTCTACCGGAACTCCTACAGCGCGCTATGCAAACCTGATTATAATGTGTCAAATCCATTATGAGCTGTCAGAGCACAGAAGCCCCTTGGTTATGAGGGCGGGGGTTGGCAACACACCAGGGCAGCTAGTCTCCGGACTTTGGCAGACAAAGTTAATTATAATTTTATGTCGAATCAAAGCTACGTGCTTTAGGCTCAATTAAATGCTACATGATACTTTGCATGCTTACTTCTCTGCTCACATATGGAAATGCTCTTAATGCTCGTCGGATGAATCATAAAAAGGAAAAACTTTGAAATTTTCCATTACATTTTTGGCTTAAGGATTAAAGTTGTTACATAAATACCAAGCTGTCGGTGGATTCGAAAATATAAGGCCAAATGAGCAAGCTACTAAGCTTAGAGTTGGAGTTTAGGTAAAGTTTTTAATATTAAAATTGTAAAGGGTTTTTTTCAAAACAAAAAAAAAGACAAGAACTTTGGCGTTGTGATGTTGAGGTTCTGTTTTGACTGCAGCTAAATCCTTTGGTCTTAAATCAAAAGCAGATAATATAAGGTAATGATTAATTTTCACCATTTTAAGCTTTTTAGTGGTCCTACAGCTAAAAGAGCTAAAAGAGCAGCTGGACCCTCCTTGCATGCATTTCTTTAAAATTGTTTTTTGGAAACTAAAGTTAGGAAGTATATTCGTAGAATCCAGAAGTAAATTGTTATAGATTGATATTAAAATATG
Organism: Chymomyza procnemis; assembly: GCA_035046065.1. Lineage (NCBI taxonomy): Eukaryota > Metazoa > Arthropoda > Insecta > Diptera > Drosophilidae > Chymomyza > Chymomyza procnemis. The sequence continues at coordinate 8,133,453 of JAWNOJ010000026.1, forward strand.
GTTTACTAGTGGTCCAACCTCTTACTTGCTAACTTTGCCTGCTGACTTACGCTCAGTCCTTGGGTTGAGTTTATGATACAAACGAAAGAACAATTTTATATACATCTCCGGCTTTTTAGCTATCCATTAAATTTAGTCAACTGCTTGTTGGTGTATCTTCTGAATAACCTCTCATTCAAGCAGAAAAGTACTTCGAATCTCAGCTTTCTCAACAGAGTTTTTCCCAAAATATAGATAGATTGCGGTTTCCACATGCTTCACTCAGTCAAAGCAAACAGGTAGTTACTCTGAAGACTACACAAAACCGCTCTACAGTTTCTGATATATCTTATTTTATATGCTGATCAGAAGTAGCTCTGATTATGAACTCATTACTTGTAATTAGAGGCCGAAAATGAATTAAGATAATCTTCATAAAAAAACTGCCAAAAATTCACAGGATCCATAGACGTAGACTGCATAGGGTCTTCCTTAGAACCGCAACTAAGCAGTGGTTCTTGCATCACTCTTTTGCTTGCGTACCATAATATTATGCATTCAGATTTAATTTTACCAAGAAGCTGTATTCCATGTTAGATATTACTTTCCCGATCTACCTCAGCAGCTGGGAATTTATAAAGAGCACAATTGTTTCTTCATGTAGCTGTTATTTTGGCTCACAACTATATCACATTCTAAGGATGTTACTAACCTAACAATATATTTCCTCCAAACTTGCTCAACAATTTAAAGAGTTTTAGGAATAGAACTATTTTTATTTTTACTGCATTTGGAAAATCTAAATTTGAATGAATGGATCATAAAATACAACATCCAGAATTGCATCTGTTGGATTACTGCAACTCAAGATTTAAACTTGGAAACTTTTGAAAGAGGTGCCTAGGTCTAGCCACAATGAACCTATAAATTTACCCAACAATGTCAGCTTCTGAGCCCCAACTAGAAGTAAAGTAAAGCTGAGATTGTAAAGCAAATCTAGGCAACAGCCTCTTACATGAGAGTACAAGTTTTCATATAAAGATTCATGCGGTTTTTGAACTACTCCATCAGCTTTCATTCACAATTGAAGCCACAATTGTCAAAATTCTTCCATCTTATCTTCATATCGCTTCATTTTTGGTAGATTCTGCTTTCTGTTTTCTGAATTTTTTCCCCTAATTTTTTGTTTACAAAAATGGAAAAAAAACCGAGAAACTACAAAGATAGCTTTTCGCGTCAACTGTCAAAAAGAAAAAAGATCAGTTGAAATATTTCAGAATATAATTCCGACTTTTGACTTTTTCAATGTTTAAAAGATTGTCACGTCTCTGTAATTGAAACGACTTTTTTTTTTGATTAGAAATAAAAGATCGTAACGTATCTCTAATTAATACGACTTTTTGACATTTTAAATGAACTCGTTGGCACGAAATTAGGTCCCAAAACCAATTTTCCACCCATACAAACAAGATAAGTTCTTTTTTCCAATTTTTATGTAATATTCAAAGTTGTTATAGATGAAAAAGTGCTAGAGATTAGTAAAAAAACTCACTGTGGTTCCTCATAATTGCGCTGATTTTTTAAAAATTTACCATTGAATAGAAAATCAAAATCGTATTCCTTGCGATGCTCCCAAATCTTTGGTATTGCATAATGTTGCTGGTAAATCCAAAAACAACAATAGTTATCTGTCAATTGTTCATCCAACGATTGCTTTGCCGTCCTGACATAAGAAACATTTTGGGTAAATATTGTTTTGCGAGTGCGTCCAGCTGTGCGTAACTGTACGGGTCCGGGTAGACGTTTTGCGGCCAATGTGGTCACCTCAATGGGACTGTCAATGTCATCAAAGAACTGATTAGAGACTTTGCAGACATTTTGGCCGAACAAAAAGAGCACAACTGAAAAATTTGCAAAAAGAAAAAAGAAAAACGAAAAACTTAAGTTTTTCATAAGGCGACAAAGTTTGAGTAAAAAGTTAAAGTTCAATTGAGGTTTTTGAACTGAGTTTGCAAGGTGTTTGACTCTCAGCTTGGGTTGGTTGCTGCTGCTATCTCTTAGCTTGCTTTGCATGATTATTGGCCATAGGTACAATTATTATTCAATCGGCAAAAAAAATTGCCGTGAGACGAAGCAGAACCATCATTATCAGTGGTTATTATATTCCAGCTCATGTTGTAATCATCTCCAGAATTATCTGCGAACTACTCCTATCTCTCCGTGCTTCCCAAATTTTTCTGCGATTTTGCTTACCTTGACTTGTTTTTCCGTTAATATTCGATTTAAGTTGCTACCTACCATCTCATCTTAAAATCTTGATAAAATCGTCTTCTTCTACTTATAATTCACAATTTTCACATGCTTGCGCAAAATAACTTTATAAGACTTGGTATTTCTCAAGGTTTTACGGAAATTATGTGTTATACATATGGTATCAAAATAAGTTTCTCTTTAACTTATAGAAGATTTGTAAACCTATCCAACACTTTTTATGGGGACGTCACTTTATTTTTATGTCAAATAAAATATCGGTTATACACTGTAAACATATTCCATGTGGGCTTTTAACAAGTTCTACAGAACTTACCGAACTGCACAACGCTTTTCCCAATCCAGGTCAGATTTTACATACACAAAATACATTCACAGTAAACTTGAATATCTTTAACCAAATTGTGAGCATTAAGTTGATGATTTTGGATGGATGGATTTCGTTGTCAATGGTGGCTCATGGATAGGTGCAAAACTGATATGGATATAAAATAGCAGGGGTCTGCTTTGAATGCAGGTTTTGTTAACATTCAAAACCGTCCAATTTGATTTTCAAAAAATTTCATTATTATGGCCACTCCGAAATAGTCGAACTCACTGGTTCTCTCTCTTAAAGATAAAATATATCGGAAAGGACACAAAACCTTTTGTGGCAAAAACATCTGGAAGTTAAGCTAAACGACATCATCTACAAAAAAGTCTCAGAAGTGGTTGAAAACTCGTTTATTGATAATGGTCAGGAAAGCGTACCTCAAACTGTACTACATCTTATGCTTTCTTTTGCGTTTAGTTAGTTGGCATTTATAGCCATTGAGTATGGCTCAGAAAGCTCTTTGGATGTTAGAGATATTGGTAGATAGAACCCAAAACTTGTGCTACCCAATACATCTGAAAATTAGACGAAGCGGCAACTTCTACAAAATGGCGGCTTTGTGACTAAACGGATTGCTGATGATTCATCTCGTAGGTGAGTTTATGAAGATTATGTCAAAGTGAAATACCAACGAAATATTTTTCTAATAGAATCTCAGCTCTTTTTAGCAAATCCAACTAATGAAGAAAAACTAAACCTGCCGCTTTTGTTGTAGAATTTAAAACTTCATGCAAAAATTTTCATGCAAATTTTCCAACACTGATAATTCAGCCAATCAAATGAACTTGCCATATCCCACTGTGCTTACCCAGCAATATACCAGCGCTAGCCATGACCTCCACTTAACTTTAAATATGCAAAACTAATAAACATTAATAAATTAAAATTTAAGCAAACCAACTAAGTAAATATAGGTAAAAACTTCAACTAGTTGTGAAAATTGCAATTAGACCATGGCAGCATGGCCTGAAAGGCTAAATTAAGCATGGCTTAACCCTTAGTTGACAGCCAAAAAATAAAGCCTAAAAATTTTTACTACCAAGTCTAAGCTGGAGAACAAAGTGCAGCCGCCAGCTGATTGTGTGTTTGTTTGTTTGTTTTTGTTGCTGGTGGCGGCCATTTTGAAATGGCGGTAGCTGGCAAACATGGACGTGGTTGGTGGCACGCTTAGACCTACAAGCGGCTAGAGGGGTTTTTGTTTTGGTCACGTTGGCGGCTTGCCACAATTGTTAGCACTGTGCCTTCATCTTGCATTCTGATTGTGTGGCTTAATTGCACACAGAGTCCTAGCTACCGCCAAAAACCGGTCGTTTGTTGTACCCTTTGAGAAGAGCTTAAAGGGTATATGGCTTAGGAGAGTCATGCATGCTTGAATGTTGGATTATTTTGCACTGCAGTATTACACAGTAGCAGTAAAGTTATTGTCGTAGAGTAAACTTATCCTAAAAATTCATGAGGTTTAATCTGAAATAAGTTTTTAGTCAGAGATTCATGGAAATTTTCTAAATTGTTCAAATATGTTCAGAATAACCGTAGTTTTTAAATAAATCTTCAAAACAACTATTTTATTGATCTAAAAAAAGATTTGTTTTAGTTTTTAGGATGGATTTCTTGGCCGAACAGGCATATCATGTTTCTGAAAAGGATCCCAATGCTGTCCACAGATTTTATGCGAAGTTTCAGTCTTATATCATCCAGTCATTTCTTTAAATGCTGTAATATATTTTTGTTTTTTAATTTTTTATATTGTCAAGTGAAATAGCGATTCAGGGACTTACCTAGTCAATTCGTACATAGGACGATATATTACAAAATCATAAGAATTAGAAAATATAAGAATTAAGCGAGGAAACGTCAAGCAAATGCTAATCCTATGCACTTTATCTTAAATAAATTTTACTTTATGAAGTTTAATTTAATTTTTAAAGTTGTTCAATTTCAATTTCAAAACTTTTCTGTTATACATAAAAACATAAAAACATATACATAAAAAATTCTAATTTTTAAGCCTTTTTATATAACTAAATTTCCCATAAATAAAATGACAATAAAATTTTGAAAAATAAGACGATTGATTCTGGCTGGCTTTTACATAGCTTATTCAAAAAAATTTAAAACAAGATTTAAGGCCCGGATATTCGTTTTAAATTGCTAAAAAAAATAAAAGATATTACCTTATTAACAACAATATAAACTAATCGTTAAAAAATAAATAAATATATTGTTGGACTAAATCGATTTTCTTATATGTTCGCCAAATGAGAATCATTTTAAAAATCTCGTTAAAAAAAGGAAAAAATATATGTTGTGGCTAACAAGATAAAATATATTCTATTTTTCTAACCTTAATGTATAAAAAAAATATTTTATGAATAAATTTTTAAGATTATTTTTTATTTCTTACCTATAAAATAATACAAGTTTTATCTATAATTTTCTTAAGAAAATTAATTACATTTTTTACTTAAGAAAATTTCTCATGCGATACCTGAAGATTCTTGGCAAATTATTTGTATTTCGATTATTTTTGTCCAACTGCAACATTATAGTTGAAAAGTGATCTTGACAGTTTGCAAAACGATAACATAGATGTAAGTGTCAGAAAGTAGCACCACAGTAAAAAAACAAATACCGAAACTCACGCTTGTAGAGTATCCCCTAGTTGTCACATTCCATCTGTCGCCATCTCAATTGTGACTTTGTTTTTGTGCCCAGGCAAACAACAGCTGCGCCTAAAGGTAGACAATGGCAGTTAAAAAGTGAAAGCCTCAACGCACTTCTATGGACATATGCTAAGGATAACACAACAAGGACTACGAAAAGCGAGTCACCCAAACAGCAACAAATAGGACACACTCACACACACTCCCACGCATACCTAGACACTGCATAAGGTTTCCTGGCTAGCATAGGAAAATGAAAACAAAACCAATTTGAAAACAAATAAAACTCACACCTGAGTTTCGCTTTGACCCCAAAAGCACTCCCAGCGGTCAGCTGGGGTCCAGCCCGACCCTTAGTATACTCTCAGTCAGCCCTTGGCAACTCAGCTGCATTGAAACGTGTAAACCGAAATGAATTGTTGTAAATCAATTTGTATCCGCCCCAACAACAATCGAAACAATTACTTTAGCATTTTTCAAGTTTTATAAAAAAAAATGCCAGAAAAATAAAAGCAACACCCACAAGCTCCGCGCGCTCGTCCTTTGGATTTTAAATTCGCGACAACAAAGGAGCAGCGTTTTACAAGATGAAAGCGAAAGTTGCGCCTAGTCGAGTGGTTCGTTCTATATATAGAATCGCACTCCTAACAAGCTAGACCCCAAAAACCGCACACTCACTCTCTCTCTCTCTCCCTCCCTCTTTAACTTTCTTCGGTTTCCTTGAAACAAATCAAAGAGAAATTGCAAACGACAAGTTAATCTTACTTGAAGCATAACCGGAAGCCATTTTATGACCCAATGGAGCGCCCATTTACCGTCAGTGCGTTGACCACCCCACAATCCCGCTGCCAACGTTTATTTGCAATACAAAGCGCAAGTGCAGCAGCAGCACCAACACCCACCCACCGCGCCGCTTGCCTTCTTGCAGCATTTGCACAAAGTACAACTTAAATAAAACAATTTATTCTGCACATTTTTGCTAGCCGATTCGCTTTTGGCCAGTTGAATTAAAGTTCAATAAAAGTCGGGGGAAAAATACGTAAAAAGTTTTCTTGATGCTATTACGGTAGCGCTTCTTCTTTTACTGCTTCATGCAGCCCCTCGACACCTCTCCGGGCGCTGTGGCTTGTAAGCGCCTTTATCTGCTGCTGCACGGCTTTGGTCTTTGTTTCTTCAACATTTTGTTGGGTTTATTATACCCTTATAAGAGGCGTGCTAGATATGTTCAGTTGGTCGTTATGTTTATGAGTGGGCGTGGCGGTCGGAACTCGTTGCAAGCAAAAGTTTTTTTGGTAGCGCTGGAAATTCAAAATACTATAGACGACTCTTGTGTCTAGGGCCAAAAAGTAGTGCAAAATTATGTTTGTAGGCCAAGATCAACATTTTTGCCGGATTTATAAAAGTAAAAGACAAAGTTGGGTTCGTTTCAACATAATATCTAGTTTGTTCTTCAATTTCTAAAATTGCCCGTATATGGCATACACTTATCTCATTTCTATATGGTTCTGATTTCGAAAAGTATAAAATAGTTGATTTTGAGCAATAGTTCTATTGTCAGCATAAGTTACCAAAATCGTTGGAGTAGTTTGAAGTATCTTAACCAGCCCGACCTATTCCATTATGCAATATTTGTTTATTTTATATTATAATAGTTATTATAAAAGGATTCGGTAAAATAATTTTCATTATGTTTCCAACAAATTATGCTTTTAATTGATACTTTTAGAGAAAAAGCTTGGTCAATTATAAGAATTTGTATATCTAGCAAAAAGACATTCATTGCCTAAGTAAATCTCTTATAATGAAACCGCGATTGGGAATCGACTGCATACTGAAAGTCCCTGTTTTATAGAAAGATATATGAAAAAATAGAATAAGGTCGAGTAACAGTTTATGTAGCAGCAGCATCTCATAAGACGTTCTAGGCTCATTACTGTGGGTAACTTTAAAAACTGATGTCTATCAGAATAAGCAGACAATGAGATAGATGTCACACGATAATAAAATTTTAGCTTAAATTCGTGTTAAAATGATATTCTTCTTCTTAAATTGTTTATGCACAAATTAAAAGTTGTACAATCACAAAAAATTATAAAATATTATAAATAATGTTTTCAAGGTTTTCTCTGTCTCTAGCAGTATGTATGAAGTCTCCAATAGTTTTTAGCCCAGTCCAGTTTACTTTCGATGCCAAGTTTGCCTTCGATTTGCCTTTAACAATCAATTCTCGTATAATGTGACCAAAGTACAATAAAAAGAATATTATTTGTGTCCAAAAGATTTAACATATTATGACACTTTGGAAATACCTATCAACTTTTTGTAAAATTTACATGATCTCGGTATAAGTAGACCAAGGTAGTATATGAAAATAGTGATTTTTTAAATAAAAATTAAACTTAAAATTTTTACAAAGCTTAATAAATTTGTTCCAATTAGTCTTCCCAAAAAAGAAATCATAATAGTTCATACCTTATTTTTAATTTAGAACGAATGAAAATTTATACTAAAACAGAGCTCGGCAATATATATTGATTGGGTTATCCTATACGAACAATACAGGTGAAATAAACCAAAAGAGATCTCTCTTGAAAAAGCTAAGTGTCATCTCTCCAATGATTTTGGCAATATTATGTAAGCACGGGTGTGTTCCCTCTGTTTGCTAACGTCGATAAGCCTCGGTTCCATCGCTGTGAACTAGTCAACTCACAGAAGCACGCTGAAAAAAAAATGGTATCCTTGCAACCTTACAGTTTTGAACAAAAACTCAGTAGATCTGTTATTCTTGGGCATTTCGAAAGTGTTAACCGATTGACTTTTGCTATAATTTACCTAAAGTTCGCCACAAACTTATAAAATTCTGTTTTTTGTATGCACGTCGAAATATAGTTCTTCTGTAAATTTACTTCTCTAATTTTTAGAAGAGCTTTCCTAGTATAAGTATAGGTAGTTATAGTTATTAAGGTTTTTCTTCCTATTTTCCTTGTTTATATACAATTAACTTGAATGCAAATATTTATACCTAACACATATTTAAATTTTTCAGTTGTAAAGTTGTAATAACTAAACTCTGTAAATTACTTATAGTTCACTAGCTTATGAAATAATAACATAATACTTCTCTAATAGATCTATTGGTTATGGGTTTTGACCAATCTGACAATCCAATTTTCCTGCAAGCTTACACCGAACTTATGCAATCGATCTAACATGTTAGTGGTTGCAATGATGCCATCTGAACCCAAGACTAAAGAGCATACAGACTTCGCCTTGTCACGCTGAACCTTTTTCACGTCCTTTTTTCTCTCGCCCATACAGTCTATCTCTCTTTTTGGCTTTTTTTCATGATGTTTGCACATTCGCTGCTAACAGTTGTTCTTACTGTGCTTGTTGTTTTTGCTTTTGTTGTTCTTACAGCCACGATGCTGTTGTTGTTGTTGTTGTTGTTGCTGATTTTGAGTTACAAAGCCAAAATCTCGACAAGGCGCAACAGAGAGAAATACCTTTTGCATGCTTCATTGGCGTTGCCTTTCTGCTGAGTGAACATCAAATGGGATTTGTCTGCTTGCCTCATCCACACACACCCACACACACACGCCACACGCACACCCGCACACACATGTAAGCCTAGAGCGCGCGCACGGGCACACACACACACACGCTTACACACTCACCCGCTGAAGGACTAGGCCAGCCTGGACATGTTTGGACATATGTTCGGGTCTACTCTGAGTGTTGCGTAACAGTTCAATGATGTGTTAAGCACACCCACAGACACACGCTGCCGCACACTCCACCCCCCCCACACACACACACACACTCACACACATCCATTTCAGCTGTTTATGTGCGCAACATGCAATAACATTTTACCATAAAAATAACCCAAAAGATCCTTGAACGAACAAACTGGACTTGCCAAAGGTGTCGATTTAGTGCGTGTGAATATAGTTCACATCACACTATTGCACATTCACTCAATCCATTTGGCATTCCCTCCCATTCCCCAGCCACCACTGCTGCTGTGCATCCACCATGGAGTCTTCTTTTAACTTGGCTGCACTTGCACTTAAGTAAATTACAAGGCAGCGCAGTGCCAGTGTGACCAGCTAAAATAACAACAAAAGCACACAAAATGCCAAGAAAAAGATTCAAATATTTGAGTTTTTTTTTTTTGTGTAGAAATGTTGAGCGAGAAAGAGTGCAGCACGCAAAGGCAAACAGAAAGTAGACAAGAAAACAAGACAAATGCAAGAACTAAGTTTGGTGGTAAAAAGTTGATGTAAGCCGCCCCGTGTCTTTGAGTAAAACCCTTTAATTTCTCTAATTAGCTTTGATTTGCTTAAAGTGTTGTTGAAATGTATTTGAAAGATAGTGAAAACCTTGGGCTGTGTTGGCTAAAATCTAAGCAATATGAGCTAAGAACGTATTGATAAGAATTTTGAGGCATAAGATAAAAAATTGCAAAAAAATTTATGCCCCCTTGACATTGGTGAGCAGTCCTAAGGCAAACTGTTCGAAGAGCACAGCAACCTACAGTTCAATGTTTTATATAATCAATGCAGCTGCTTTAACTATACAACAACTGTACGAAGATGCTTTGGTAGCCCGAAATAAAGATATTTTAAATTTTCGCAAAAAAATTGCACGAAAATCTTCCCGACGCAAACAATGTAAGACGTTCTAAAGAGGATACTGGTATCTTCCGATCCAGTAATATTGAGCTGACAAAAAATTCATAATAAGCAACACTTTTTCTGAAAAGGTTTTGCAACTGCTGTTGTCATCATCTGCTCAAATATCAACTCGAATATACCATTCGCATCCTGTTATGCAACTGATAAATTTGTTTTACAAGGTTTGTATTTTCTTTCTGTTCGCCCAGATTTGTGCACCATACTTCCAGGAGGACGCTATAAAGGCATTGTGCGCGCTTGCACCTTAAAGACAGTCTGCTGTTTTTATTTAAGACCCAGTTGAGTCTGGCCACTTTATATCTGCAGACTTTAGGCAAGGCCTGTATATGCGGCTTGAAGGTTAGCCGCTAGTCTAAGATGACTCCCAGAGTTTCTTCTTGTGCGATTTCTAGCACTCTGCCATTTAGCCAAACGTTAGATGGCACGCTTCTTCTCAAAGTGCACTTCGCTTTGTTCAACATAATATTCCATCTCCGAGCCCAGCTCTCAAAAAGATAGAGATATTCTTGCACAGCATCTGCAGCTTCATACTCACACGATGAGAAGTAAAACATGCAGACGTCATCTGCATAGGAGGGAAGCATAGAATGAATTGTGTTCTGTAACTTTTTTAACCTATCAGAATAAATCATCATCAATCGTCATTATTAACAAACACTTCTTGATTTTCAAGTTAGATAACAGATTTGGAGTTTTTGACACAGAAAACCCAAGTATGTACATTTATTTTCGAAATGAATTTCGATATTTTGTTTTCATACATTTTGATACCAGATTTGGATTTGTTGACCCAAAAAACAAATAATTTTCGAGCAATTCTACTCTCGACACAATTTATGTCAGCTTTTTAGGCTCTTGGGACCACTGTGGGGCGTTCTCAAAGATTTTCCTAGGTAAATATCATCTATTTACATCGAGCCAGCGACCTTACGGTTCAGAGGCGAGCACGCTATCACTGCGCTACGCGTGTACAACATCTTGACGTGGGAGTAAGCTTTAGGTTTATGGAAGCGCCAGTTAAGCCATCTTACGCATTGGGGTAATTATAAGTTAACGGAGAAATAGAGAATAAGCAGATGAAAGAACGATTCAATTCTGCTAGCTTGGTTAAGAATGCAGAGGTGAGCCAGATCACCTATGAAAAACATGCAATGCCAAAACTTTCTAATTATAGAAGGCTGCGAAAATGATCCCTGAATGCTGCCCGCACTGCTAGATATGTACCTTTTCTTACTTTGGTAAAGTAGAGTTAGATGGCCACAATCACTAAACTTGATTATTCTCTACCTGACGACGACTACTTCTATACTCAGAGAGCACTATCTTGAAGTTACCAATTGCACAGCATAGGTTAGGTGGTGTTGCAGAACCTATCTTTGCCAGTTATATTGATGTAACTTGGCACCATAATAAGTTTCTTTCTGACACCTAATTTCATCAGTAGATTTCTCTCTTCTTTAACTAAACTTGATGATTTTAGCTCTACTCAGTGTTTTTATAACTGCTCGATAGTCAAACAAGATGAAGTTGTCTTTGTTGTAGTAATACCTCTTAAAATTTTGTAAGCGTAAAATCAGGAAAGTGATCTCCCAGGGTTTTGTAGTTTTGCTAAATACCCAGTCTGCTAACTCCCACTAAATCATTCCACTTCATATAATCGTATCGGTAAGTAATCTATGGTCATATTCTTTATCCAGCAATTTATTTCTCCAAGAAAAACTCAAATATGTATATTGAGCCTCTGTTGGTCAGCCAGAAAAAGTGAAAGGAAGAGAAACTACCAAATTTTAATTTTTCCAATCTAACCGAGGAAGCTCCTTAGTTTAATTTATTCCAATCTAACCGAGGAAGCTCCTTACACTAGTAAAAAAAACATGCATAATATTATATTTAGAATGCTTTATTCTCATCAACTTATTTTCTAACTCAACTTATTTCCGTCGCGCAAAAGTCACCTTCGCACTTTAAACTTTACCACAAAGTAAATAAGCTCACTCCAAGCGTATTTAAAAACAGACTTCAATTTCAAGTCAACTTAGGCACTGATTACGTGAGTTATATATAAACGCGTTCCTTTTTAAAATACATGTACTTTTCCTACCCCGTATGTTTCGATTTCCCATGCCATTTATTCGATATTTTATGTTTTTTTGCGAGCGTCTGCCAGGCACATAACTCAAAGTGCTTGAGCTTTCAATATCGTGAGATAATGATGCTAAAAGTGTCGCAATGGCAAAGGTAAGTAGTATAAGGGAGGGGGGCATAACGCAGACGGGGGAGGTGAAGTCTGCACGGATGCGAGGGTAGTTTTATGCAATACGCGGCTTATGTGAACTGAGGTACTTCAATTCATCAAAGAGCAAGAATCAGTTAATAGAACTAAGCAATCGATATCGAAAAGGATTATAACAGACTTATCAATCGACAAGATTTTTTCGAATGAATTTTGGTTTAATATTAAGACAACTCAGAACTAGATTTAGAGCGATTTACATTTATCGTAGATTTAATTTTAATTTAAAGCAGAAAACTCTGTAAGATATTAACATGGTATCCTGTGCCGCTTTGTTTCCCTTTAGAACGAAGTAAAGTAGAGAGAAACACTTCTTAATAATGTTAATAATTTCCTAAGACTACTTCGAAGCCGACTCTATTTGAAAACTGTTCATCTTCATAAATAAATATATATTTTGAAATTGTGCGGTAGAAATAACTCCAGCAAGGATTCAAATCATCTTTGTTTTGGTTCAAATTATTGTAAGATATTTTGAGATTTTTTAAAAGAAATTCTTCAACTGCAGCATGCATACGCGGCCGATGGCAAAACTTGAGCCGTTTTTCAAAAGTTGGTGTCTCACTATTGCAGGCAAGACAAAATATGTTTTTAATCTGAAATGTTGACGAATTCTAGAATTAATCTTGCTTCTTGCATTTCCAAAAAAATATGTTATACAAATTTATGGCAAACCAAACTTAGCATATTAACTTACGAACGCATGATCCAGCTGACTGGTTATGCTGCTAACAGTCTTATAGAAGCGTTAAAAATCTTCCCTATCCAAGTAGAATACATACTCTTTGCACAAACGTGAGTCCCAATGAAGAAGGGAAAGGAAGTATTTGGCGGCTTTCTTGGTAATTCAAAATACCTGCCTTTCCATGGCCGCTGGTGTCCAATTGACTGACTCCATGTCGTAACTAACGCACATGAGCTAGAGGTTCGGTTTACTTCTTTCAATGTTCGTTACCAAGATCAAAGAAACTTTTCAGGCATTATCTTCACTATTTCAATTGAACTCACCGGTTTTCCAAGGAATAATGAGTAATGATCACAACCAAAATATAGGCAGTTCTGAACAGAATAGATGGCAGAATATCTAAATGCCCTTTGTAATTAGTTCTAACTAATGCGATTATTCATTCGCCTGCCTCCCATATCTGTCTTGGAATCCTTTTTATTTTGGCGGCTACAATAAGTGATCGTTACGCAGACGACTTACAATCTCATCCCAATTAACGTGAACTTGTCGTTCATAGAACAAAGAGACGACTTTCTGATATTGATTAATTCCTATATGCAAATTATTTTATTTTATTTATTAGGGGAATCTCTTTGTCAACGGTCATTGCTCCAAAGGCGGCTTATGAATATTATATCATATCATATCATATCTTTATTGATAATTAATTGTTCAAAGTTGAACCCCAATGGCGGAGTCTTTAATTAATAAGCGTAAATTTATTTGCTAGCTATGCCAGTGCTAGACAATCGCACCAGTGCGGCAGGGTGGTATCAAACTAGATTTACAGATGACTATACCCACTAGGAACTTGATTGCCGACAAGTAGTTTCTTCAAAAAAAAAAATAAATATTATATCTATTTTCTTTCCGCCTCGATTTTCTTTTAGATATTTTAACAATTGTTTATCTAAAGAGCGTTTTTCAACTAATAGCTGAAAACAGTTGAAAAATTTACAAGAAATACTTAAAAAATAATTAATTTTTCTGTTAGGCCGCCTAGTTCTCAAACCACCCTCGTCAAAGTTACAAAAAAATATAACATATCGAAGAATGAATTTCTTTTCAATGAAAATTGAAGCGTGTCTGGGGAAGACTGTAGCTTGTGAGCGGGGTTGGGCATTATATGTAGGGGATATAAATAAAGCGTCAGCGAAAACTCGAATCAATGGCACTGCCGCAAGGGTAAGGTAAGTCATAAAATCACGCGCAAAACAACACACAACGACAACAGCCACAGCAACTGGAGCAGGAACAAAAATTTGGCTTAAAGACGGGGGGTCCTGTATAGCCTGCCAAAGGGGCAACGGGAACAGCCAATGTGACGCTGGCAAAGACAGCAATAATGATGCAAAATATATTGCAAAGATTTAAGCAACTTTGCAGCGCATAATTTTTAAATGATGAACAGGGAGTCGTGTGGGGTGCAAAACAAGTCTGTGTGCGCGCTGATAAAAAGCACTCGGAAAGCAACAAAAAAAAAAAAAACAAGAAAAAAAGCGCCGGAGCAGTGTTAGTTGGAAAATCTGTGTGACAAACATTGTCATAAAAAAAAGATACTCCCACACTGACAAAATTATTCAATTTACTGTAATAGCCGCGCTTAAGTTGTGTCTGTGCTTGCGTTCGTCACACATGGCGTATGCGCAACATTGCGACAGTCTGTTCCAGTCACTGCTGCCATCTATTTGACATCGATTGAGCTGAACAATTTGGCGGCAACAACTTCTAGACTTGGGCTGCGGCTTAATGTCTGAAGTGTATTGATGATGTCGTTCTTATCCATTGCCAACATTTGCAAACGTCCTTGGCGACTTGCTGCCCCCCTACACCCACATACCCCAAAAAATAAAAATCTGAATCCGCGCATTTAAACTTCAATGACGCGCAATTTTATGCGTGAGACTTTTACATAAATTCTTGAAAATCGAAAAAGTAGAAACGAAAAGGGTAGAAACACCTAATGTGCAGCCACACAGATACCCTTGCTGCGTAGTTTTATTGTTAAATAATAATACTATAAATCTATATATTGTGAGCAGTTTGATGTAAAATATTTTTAGAACTTCTCATAGCAGTTATCGTCTATGAAATTTCCTTTTATTGACAGTTGCTTTGTCAAGATTCTAGAATTTATGTTTGTTTTGTAATGAAGTAGGCTCTCTAATAGGTAGTAGGAAGCTGCAGGTCTGGCCTTTTGTTTTGTGCACCAAAGCGCAGATCTTAGACTCAGACATCAAAATTATTTTCAACCCTTGTTCTTAGTCTTGGGGACCTCGGTAGCGTAATCGCATCTAATCCGATTCCACCCAGCTGCACTAGTACATTTGTCTAGCACTGACATGGCTAGCAAATAAATACACGTAATTACCTAGAAAAAACTCAATCAATTATAAAAGACAGCGCCATTTGAATTCGGCTATAAACTGTAGATCCCTGTTCTCTTCCGAAAGCTTTTAATAGAGATATCTCCAGACTCCATGACCATAATTAAGAGGAAAAAGTTTTTATTATTTGTAGTTCTTAAACTATTAGCCTTGTAGAAGAACTATGTGATAGAATTTCTTAAGAAAAACTTTTGGCGAAACTTTAAGCTCTGCTTGTCAATTAACTTGTTGCTTCAGGGCATAGAAAGTTTTAGATTCCGTTTAGATACTTAAGCATAGGCAAACATTTATAGCAAATTATAGATTTAAATTGTATATACATATTCCCAAATCATTCATAACGCCTAAATGTAAAGATAAAATAAATATCTCATGAATCTCATGTGAATCATCTGTTGTATTACGTGAAGGTGTCAGCAAGCTAGCTTCATCTAGTGAACTCCGAGAGTTAATGCTCTTCCCATCTATGTCGAAATTATTGCTCTGCAGCGCCATAGCGAGCTGCTCTTCATACATTTTCTGCTGAGCAAAGGGATTTATGGGTACAGTATAGCCGGTAAAGTCGAATAAGTGACTTCCATTGGTGGTTAGTAGTTTTGGGGTATTCTCAGTGGAAGGTATAAATGTAGGGTTTACGGAAGTTGTTGCACTTGTGACGTCAGGAAAGTAGCCCTTAGTCTACTGTAGTGTATCAGCACTCGTTGTCGTGGGGTTTTGAAGATAAAGAAATAAAAATACTAAAAATATTTTAGAGTTTATCCGATAATTGAAGCATGCATCGAAAGTCTTTTAGATTTCATATTTATATATAATATTAAACATATTTGCTGAATTGCGGATGAATGTATAAATTGTTAATAACACTTTTTCATCATCAGTCGTCGATGGATGACCCCGTGAGATTATACGTACTCGTGGTTTTACTTTTAATTTGTTTATTCATTGAAGTTTTGTGTTACCTCTTTTCCTTGAAAAAAAAAAAGCACAATTCGTGAATATACTCCACTAAAAGGGGACCTAGAGTCGTCGGGAACTGATCGTTAGTAATTATACAAACTGTTACTTTTAGAATTTCAATGTAGTTGAAGTTTTGTGTTATTTGTCATTGAAAAAAGTTACAATTCCTGAATTTAACAGGAAACTTACTCCGGCGCGTTTGGTAGTTTAAATTCTATTGACTTTATATCAGCATCTTAGCTTATTTTACAAAAAAAGATTAAACTTTGGTCATGAGAACGCAAAGCTTACTTCCAAAGAGTTACACTAATCATTAAAAGTATTTTTACAATATTTCAAATGCATTTAATTTAATGAAACTATTTCTTCAACTATTTTCCCCGAACAATTCATTCCTGAAGAATCATAATATTTTAAAATTTTGCTGATCACCGGATTATGACTCTGATATTGAAGAAACTAAGTTTCTTCAAATTTTAAAAACTTTATTCGCTCACGCGGTTTTTGCGCTGGTAACAATTCCCCTCGTATGGAAGGCACTGCAGATCTACTTAAGAAACCATTCTTCTTTAAAAAGCAATACACCCGCTCAGCAAATACAATTTCTTAATATTTTGCTGAACTCCGCTCCAGAAGCTTTTTACTCAGCTAGCAGCTCTTATAAGAATTTTAACTTAACATTGAAGAAACTTAAGTCCTTCAAAATATTGCTGAATTTTTCGCTAATATTCCTCATGTGGATCGTTCTTCTTCAAACAAATCCTTCCGCTGACAAAATAAAGTTTCCTAAAATTTTGATGATCTTGCTCCAAAAGTTTCTTATTCGGCAAGCACCTCTTATAGGGATTATGACTACACTAAAGAAATAAAAACTCTACAAAACATTGATGACGGCTTTGCGCTTGTAACATTACCTAAGCGAATTTAAAGGACTTTTGATCTCCTTCTCTACCTTCTTCTGTTGCTAGATTTCTTAAATCATTCAATAAGCAAATCGAATAATTCGGAAAGTTTTCCAGCCAACCTTAGGCTTACTGCTATTATGCAGAAAATTTTAAATCAAAGCAAAAATATATATTTTGCGGGTATCTGAAAGATATTTTAGTATAAAGGACAACAAACTTGTATGATTCTCTAAATTAAGATTTAAGAGTTTGCTTGGGCGAAACATATACGAAACAATAGATAAAGATTATGGAGTTCCAAAGACTGCTTTTTCTTGGTCTTTATTAGAAAAATAGATGTACCAGTAGTTAACTTACTTTATTATTGCTTATCAAGTCCGCAAAGAGCCATTAAGTCTAAAAAGTACAAAAAAACTATTGTTTTGATAAATCTTAAAATTGCTCTATTGATCCTGCAACTAGGCATTTCTATGAAAAATGAATAAACCCGCTGCAAGGGTATAAAAAAAAACCCAAGTAGAACGTAAACCGTTTATGTCTGCCCATAGCATGAAAGGATTTGGCACTGGCAGCGCTTGTTAGACTTGCCAGCCGAGTCAAGTGCGGCATGGAGTATGGGAGTACGACAAATTGGTGAGTGGAAGGAGTAACTACGTAGAGCTGCTTTTAAAACACTTTGCAGCTCGAGCACTTTGAATGACTAACTGAGTGACTGAGTGACTGAGTGACTGAAGCAGGCCCGCCTGCATGACTTTGGCTGGGAGAAAAGTGCGTAAAAAAAAGTTAATACGCAATGGAATCCTTTTTTATGCGCATTTATGACATTTACGGGCAACAATTTAGCAAAAAGCCAAAAACAGCTCAAAGAGAGATATGTATCTACAAAAAAAACTCAAAATATTTAAATTTATTGATATGCACTTATATTGGGTTTTTATGTGTGCGCGATAAATCTGTAGGGATTTGTCGATTTGGATTTGGCAACAGAAATAATCGTAAATAAAATCGAATAGAATTTAGCCGTAAATAAACTGAATACCAACTGAGAATTGAGTATCTAAAAATATCCTTCAACTACTTATCAACCATGTAAAAAGTTCGCCATTTTTTTGTGTTTGTTTTTTGCTTCTTCTTTTTGTTTTTCGTATTCAGAAGACCAAAAGCAATTCCAATTACCGTTAGCCTAGTGTGTGTGTGAAACAGAAGCTTAGAATAATGGAAGCAAAAGAGAAAACAAATTTATTAAGTGATAAATTTGCAAGCAATGCGCAAAATGCCGAAGAGAGAAGGTCAATTGAAAAGCGAAAGCTCAAGAAAAGGCTCTAGCTAAGCGCCTTTTCCAGCTAACCATGCATTCGCACATGCACGAGGGTGGTTTGAAAAGTACAAAGTAAACTAAAGTAATTGCTCAAGCGGTGATTGGGTTGCACTTTCTTTAAAGCAAGCGAAATTAGGTTAGGGGAGGCCTCACATAGATCAGCATGATTCTTGGGTTGGTCTTCGAACTGCCTCTGCAAGCGAGTCAAAAGTTGGTCTCCCTAGAAATCTAGCACTCGTGGTACAGAAGGCAGGACAGTTGCATAGAAGGTGTTCCAGAGTTTCTTTGACTCCTGGTTCCCTGCACTTCCTGCATGCATCGTCGTCGGAGTAAGCGAAATTATTTAAATGAAAAACAAGGTTCGTTAGAAAGACGTAGGGAATGAGCTCAACTCAAACGGTAAAACTAAGTGGACGAGAACCTACCTGGGTTTTAGGTAACTAACTGGCGAAGGAGTATCTGGTATAAGCCAGTGAGATCGGCTGTTACCCGACATCGTGTGGTATTCTTTTAAGTAATGAAGGGAAAAAATCTCACAAAATAAATACCCCAATAACTACATTTGAAACCCGTAAACAGAACATTTCAACATCCCGCATTTTGTCACTTTCTTCAAGCAATTCCATCACAAAAATATTGAATCTACCGTGCTTCGTCGGCTGTTACCCGACATCGCATTGCATTGGCCGGAGATTTGAAGAAAACATGAGGGACGACTGTTAACCTCGGCTGTAACCCGAACTTGCAACCCAAGCCCGACTTTTGTCAGTTCATAAGCAATCTTACCAAATAAATGTTCCTATTAATATTAACATCCAAAATTGCGATACTCTTTTTCCATCGCAAAAATGTTATACAAAGACTCCACTTATTCAATCTGAATTCTACATGCGCAGAAAATATCAAACTTCAAAACGGCGTTACCTTTTTTAGACAAATCTACTTCAAGAATGTTGTCCCAGGTCAGTATATTATTTATCGTAAAATCTAAGACTTAATTGACTTAATTTACAAAAGTGCTTCTATTATTTTATTGATTGGTACAAAGATTCTATCTTATCTGAATACTTTATATGCAGAAAACGTCAAGAACCAAAACTGCGGCACTCTTTTCAGGCAATCCATCGCATAAATGTTATAGAAAGGGTCCTTCTGATTCAATTCGAATTCTACGTACGCTGAAAATATCAACAATTTAATCTATGACAACAATGTTGCTCTAGGTCATTATCTTTTTTTTATTCATTTTTGGAGCGGTACAAAGCTTTCTTCTTATTCAATCTGAATTCTTCGTGCACAGAAATTATTAACATCGAGAATTGTGTTTTTTTTTTGACGAATCTATCACAATTTTTTCGTAAGACTTATTTGGCTAGTGTGCAAAGTTTTCGGGAAAATTTTACGAAAAAGCTTCTAAGCAGCCAAAGATTCTTTCCAGTGGATCTCCGTAGTGTTAGCGCACTCGCCTCTAAACCGGAAGATCGTTGGTTCTGTATAGCTAATAGAGATACCAACTTTGGGGCGATGGCATAGATAATAGGAATAAATTTACCGATTTATTTCATAAAGGTTCGTTCGTATTGAACTGAAATCTTTAGTCACGCTTTTGAATATTGATTTACTGAATTAGTTGATGATGGTTAAATTCTGTAACAATATTTTATGTCTCTTGAAATCGGATGATTTGTTCGAAAAGGATTTAAGAATATATATGGCTTTTGCAGCTGTAAATATACATCCCAGAATATTTAGGAACAAACAGTTTTTTATCTTTCAAACAGATACTCAATAGAACTTTACAATTTTTGCATATTCAAATATCGAAGCACTCAATGAACACTTCGAGTAATTCGCAAAAGCTCGCAAACCATCAATACCCTATATGCACTGAAACTTTGGTACTTATGCTTATTTTTTGATGTGTTTGACTGGGAGTGAATTGACTTAATTTTAAAGTTTATTTTTGTGAAATATTTTATTCGATCTTCTCTTTTTCTTAAGTTATTTACAATAATTATTCAAATCTTAATCTAAGTTACTTTATAATTACTAAATAATTGTATTTTGATTTCGAAAGAATGTCCTAACAGATTAAGCTTCCGGCTGATTAATCGTTGCGGTATAGTCGACTTTAGCTGATATTCTTCCAACACTATACAGATGTGCGGCGATCTGTTTCAGGGATTTCGCTTCTTACTTCGCTATTATTTCGATTACATACTTGATTCTGAGGTCTCTGTGTCTGTTCTCGTTCCTTCGTTACCACGAAGCAGCAATCCAGTCTTTATTCTTATATCATGGTTTGGATGCATCAGCAAAATCTACAATAAAAAAGCTGCCCTATAAGTCAATTGTACAATATCAGTTAAATATCGCCAATTTTTTATAAAATTATTGATTTTTCTTTAGAAATACTATACCACTTCAGCTCACCTTTCCCATGAACCGCCACTACAAACCAATTGGAGCTAACCAACCTGAGTGAAACTTTGACAGTAAATCGCTAAAAGGTTTGAAAACTTAAAGTTATAACTGCTGGGGGCAGTAGCTTTTTCATTAGGTCAATAACTTTAGACACTAACCTCGCCAATACACACACACACACACACTCTCTCCGACGGCACACTCTACCACAGGCACTCTTCCACGTGCAATCTCCCACACACATTCACACACACACACACTCAGCCCAATCAGCGTCTAAAGAAAATGGCGCACAAAACAAAAGCCGCAGAACAAATTACCAGACTTGTCTTTTCTATGGCTTTACTTGGCCTTTCTTCTTTCTTTTTTTTTTTTGCTTTTTGTGTGCTTTTCTTTTATATTTTTTGCTAGATTCTGTGTTTTTTTTTTCCTTTTTTGGTTTTTCTTGCCTCAACTATTTGCCAATTTCTTGCCAATTGCACTTTTCAACTGGCCCCATTTTGTTTTTAGAGTTGGACCCCAAAGTTCAGCAAGCTTTAATGTTACCGTTAGATTTGCAAGGGTTGCCCCCATAGGTCCCAGGAGTACAATGTGTGTACAGCTGCGTAGAGAGCATGGAAACATTTACAACACTGGCGCGCACACAAAGATGTACTTAGACAGTTGTGAGTACAGTGAAGCATGTAGTTATGCGCTTTGTAGATATGGCAGCTATATAGGGAGACATAAAGTTTACCTAAGGTCAGTATCTTGTTTGCAATATGCATCGAAATAAATTTGGTCTATTTTTTGCGTTCCAAAAAGAGTTTATTTTGAACCAAAGCAAAAACGTGCATTATTCAAAGTACTGCTGCGGTTGCGAGTACTTGTCCACATTTTTCTGGTATTTTTTGAGGCATTTTGCGATTTCCTCAATCGGTTACCACCCAAATTTGCGTCCATTGAAAACCCCAGTAGGCGAAAGGTGCCAGGGCTGCAGAATAGGATGCGTAGGAAAAGACCTTCAGTCTCTGTGTTCCAGGACAATTTCTGAAGCTTATCATGCTACAGAAAGCTTTCATCTTATAAAATCAGCTTGCCCGTAACTTACATATCAAACGCCTTAGTTTGCTTTTAGACCATACCCTACAGCTTACCCCACATGCACAACATGAACTTCAAACCATGGATTTTTCATTGATATCAATTCAGATGATGACGGGTTCACCAGACTTGCATTTGGTATTTGGCTTGGGGTTATCGTATCGTGCAGAA
This sequence comes from Chymomyza procnemis, assembly GCA_035046065.1. Lineage (NCBI taxonomy): Eukaryota > Metazoa > Arthropoda > Insecta > Diptera > Drosophilidae > Chymomyza > Chymomyza procnemis. The sequence goes on from JAWNOJ010000026.1 coordinate 8,155,701, forward strand.
GAATTCTTCTGCGATATCGAATTGGGGATGACTATCACATTCAAACCATGAGCTGCATGAGCTCTACAGCGACATAGATGACGTCCAGCGTATTACGGCACAACATCTACCTACATAGGCTCAACTATGGCGTTCTTATGGACACAAACACTCTGGCGAAAGATGTTTTCGATGCGAAAGTTGACGATGGACGACGATAGTGACGACCAACGCTCAGCTGAAAAGATCCAGTCAAGGAGGACCCAACTTTGCGTGGAATGATTAACTAGAGAAGGCACGCACAAGGCAGGAGTGCCTGGCCAGAGCTAGTGAGCTATCGGCTGTAACGCGATAGCGGTTTCTGTTGGCCAACTAAACTAAAGTAATGTATGATGCACCCGATTTGCTAGCAGTTCCAATGATTCTGCGGGTTAAGATTGCATTTGGTACAGATCTCAATCAAGTTAGCCTCCAATTTTTGGCCTTTTTTATTTGTCAGCGGTGCAAGCAGATTCACCATGAACTTCCACAAACAGTAGATGGGCATCAGCTGCACTTGTTGAAAAGCTAAGGATCGTAGCTATAATAATTAGCTACTTAGAATCTGATCATTCAAGCACAACTAACTCCTTTTGTCAGGATTTTGAGATATTTTGCGTTAAAATATGAAGCATGAAGATATCTCTATTATTTAGCTATGCAACTTCCGTTTGAGAGGAGAAGTACGCCACCAAAAACTGGAATCTTTTCTTCCTTCCTGATTAGAGAGAGGGCTCATTTTGATCCAATGTCTCAGCATAAAAATCTTCAAGTAATATTCTTATACTTTAATTTAAAATTTCAAGCTAACAATTACATTTTTTATTTTTTTTTCCAAGTATTGGCTTCATGAAATTGACCAATATTTTTTTCCAAACAATTATCCGGACAACATGGTTGAAAAGTCCGAAGCCAAAAATTCATGATGAGCCTTCTACATAACAGCCAAATTTTGACTCATTGACTTAAACATTGCCAATCTGTTCTCAATCTTCAAACTCAACTACATTATCTACAGCTCGCTTGTTCTCCAAATAGAGTATCCACTGTACCTATTAGAGTGTGCGTGTTTAGCTGCTTGCAAGGATATGACATTGTCCACTTGAGCCTTGTGGTATGCTACACAATATATGTACATATATAAAGTAGCGTGTGTTCCAACGAGTGTCCGGGTGTGTGTCCTTCTGTGTGTGTGTGTGTGTGTGTGTGTATGCCAACTATATAGTACTCATTTAAACATTTATGTAATAGGCTTGGAAATTTCCATTTGTAAGCCACAAAAATGGCACAAATGTGTGCCACTACAATCAAATGAAAGCCAGAAGTAAAACGCAAATCCAACCAGTCCTGGTAGAACCCCAAAAAAGCCCCAAAATGCACCTGCAATAAGAGCATTACACACACTCAGACACACACACACACCCAGACACTCAAGGATATATATATATATGTATTAAAAATTTAAGGAAGTAGCAGTAACAATTTTTGGTGCAGCAAACCGCAATGAGTCTTGAAGCAGCTAAGCCTTTGACACAGGCCACTGACCAAGTGCTCATCCACATCCAGAGAATTGTTTTATTTCATTTAATTTTAGTGTAGCATACATTTTGGGGCATTTTGGCAGCAATGCCCTCCCATACACTGCCAGTGATGTAGATGGGGTTCATGAATAAGTCTGTCACCGATCGATGCTCGCTTGTATGCATTTTGAAACAGTTTTTATAGGATTGTAATCTTCAATCAATAACTAATAAGTTTATTAAAAAATTAGTTTATTATATTATTATAGACTAGGTATAACTTTTGCAAATTGACCTTTGTTTTTGAGTTGTCCCTATGCGGTCTCATTGACATTACCAGTTTTTATGTTGAGATAACTTTTTGCAAAAGAAAAAACTGCTCACTTAAAATACTATTTCTGCGAATCTGCCAAGAAAATTTTAATGTTGACAACATTTTTCCTTAGAAATTCCGCTCTCTATATTCGAATTTTTAGATTTCCTTAGTAGTTTCTTTTTCTGTACTCAATTGCTTCAACAGAAGTAGGGTTTATTTTAATAGAGCACAGAGGAATTCGCGATAGTTATGTTTTCCTCCGCTCTTAAGCTGCTACATTTATTAGACAGGGAAAAATGTTTGCTTTTCGATTCTGAGATAAAAATGTACAATGCAATTTTGCAGAAAAAAACGATTAACTTGAAATACTGTTTCTGCGAATTTTCCAAGAACATTTTAATGTGGACCACATTTTTCCTCAGAAATGCCTAGTTCTACGTTCGAATTCATCTGTGGGTTCTACAGGAGTACAGATTTTATAATTAGATTACATAAAAGTCGACGATATTGCTGTTTTGCTCAACTTTAGTATAAATTCATTACAAGAGAAGAAACTTTTTAATTCTGAGTCTTTTGTTGCTGCTCGTTTCAAATCGGCCATTAATTTTTCATCTTTGATTGCGTTTTAAGGCTTTTCGATGAGGTTTCTTTTTGGTATCTTTAAAGGCTGTTTGTTGTTTTGAATGCCTTCATTTTATGTTACAAATGAATATCTTTTTTTTTTTGAATATATGTGAATCCAATTTTGTTTTCTGCTTTTATTAATGTTCAACTTGTTTAATCTTAAGGTCAACTGGACTTAGTTGTACCCATAAATATATTATATTATATATTTATAAATAAAATAATTAAATAAAAATCACTTTCTTCATTCTTCGCTTTTCTTTGGCTACGTTTCTTTGCCTTACATTCTGATTTATTCTTTCCTTATGTTTATTTTTCGTTTAATTTAGTTTCTTTTCATTTCTAGTCATTTCGTTACGATTTGTGTTTATTATTTTTGCTTGTATGCGTTTATTTTGGTTTCTTTTCATTTCATTGCAATTTCTATTTGTTTTCTTTGATATCTTTCCGTTTTTCAGCTTGCCTCTGTTTGGTTGCTATATTTCGTTTCTATCTATCTATTCATCTAGTTTCTTTTTGGTTTTATTTTGTTTTTTTTTATTATATGTTTCCGTTTCAGTATTCATTTCATTCCGCTTCCGTTTCCAATTCGTTTCATTCCTTTTATTTCTTTTAGATTCTTTTTAATTTTTGTCGTTTCATTTCAATTCGTTTCGTTTCTGTTTGTTGCTTTTTTTAATTTTGTTGCTTCTTTTGGACATATATATTTTTTTTTTTGCTTTTTGTTCTATTCCCTTTGACTTCTCGGCAATTCCGCTATTGCGAATTTTGCAATTTTTAAATAAGCGTCGTCAAGGCAAATAAATGCTGTGATATCAGTTCTAAAATTCTGAAACCTTTCATCAAACGAAGAATCATTGAAATGTTAATATAATTTTTAAAATCAAATGTATTTATTACAAGCAATTTATATATCATACATGAATTTAAATACCATACACTTTGCCTTTTTGGCCAACTGTAACTTAAACTTTCCGAGAAGGAATCGAGCAGAAGCTCGCAAAATGGAAATATATTTAAGACAAAACCCAGCTTGTTTACATGCTTGATTCTGCGGAAGTCAATACCAAAAAGCTGCATAAAACCAACCCAGTCCACGAATCTCCTATAAAATGCAATAGTTTTTTTTTCATTGCTCCCCTCCAAAATCTCTGCAACCACATACGTCACTGTTTGCTTTCGGCCACTTAAATGCATAAAATATGGTCATGTCTGTGTGTTAGCCCCCAATGTGTGTCTCTCTTTTTCACTCATCTTGGTTGACCAAAAACAGCTGGCACGTAAATTTCACACGTTTTCTAAATTGAAATACATTCCACGTACCAGTTTTTTGCACCCAAATTGGGTTTCCGCACGAAATAAGTAAAATTATTCTCACAAAATATTGCACAACTTTCATTATTAAAGTGCATATCATACTCAGTTTCAGTTTCTTTAACTTTTTTTTTTTTTTTTGTTTTTGCAACTTTGCACCAGCTGCAAAGCCACAAGGCCAAAAGCCACAAAGCACTCTGAAAGTACAGCAGCAGCAGCAGCACTCACACCTCTTGGATTTGCAAGCCCCTTTGCTAGCCTCCTGAATCATTCACTTTTGTTCATTTTTAATATAATATGACTTTTCTGGTACTGCCGCCGCCTTTTACTGGCCGGGCCAACACTGAGAGGCAGTTGCGGTTTGGTTGCACTTAAATTATTGCATTAAGTTCAGGTTCTTGAGTTTGCAGCTGCAGCTTCCTTATTCCTTATCTGCTTTGTCTTCACTAAGTGGCTTTATTTTTTTTTTATGCCTACATTTTTTATGGCCATATTAAAATGGCAATTAAATAATTTGCGGTCTTAATGTTGGAGAGCAAAAAAAGCAAAAAAAAAATAAAAGGTGGCAGGCAGCAAAGTTTTGAATACTTGCGAAAATACTATATGCCGAGTGCAACTTTAAGTAGCAGCCAATCTGCAAGTGCTGAAAGACAGGCTATACTATAATACCCACACAAAAGCCGCTTAATGAAGTTAACAAATCATTTCAGTAAATTTTCTTCTCTTGACCTATTTTAGGTATTAACTGAAAGTGACTACAAAAAGTATGTTGGTTTTTTTTTTTTGTGAATTAAAAAGTTGAAAGTTCTCTATTGTCTCTGGGAATATTTTTAGTCCATTTGATTAATGTACAAGTTTATTTTATGTTACTGCATATAATATAAACGTGGTGATTCATATTTTGCTAATAAAAATTTAAATAAGCAAAAAAAAAAGTTGTGTATGTGACTTGGCCTTTCTCTTTGAATAATTTTCGAGCTGATTAAGCCCTAGTAATGTATATAACTAGATTAATCAAATTATTGATTAAATCGTTTATATCAAAAATGTATATAACAACGCAGCGTTTTGCTTTAAAAAAAAAGCTCAAAAACGAATTATTTATTATGCAGCATTAACAAAGCGCAAACATTTTTATATTTTTAAAAATATAAACATATTTCTTATTTTCCTTAAATAAAATTCTTGCAACACAAAAGTCGCAGTCGTAAAATATTTTTCAAAATTAACGACTTTGCACCAAGTTTTGCACACACAACACGCTTGCGCCATCTATTACTTGTTGCTTGTAACTATAGCTTTACAGCAGCCAGCTTTTGTCAGGTAGCACTTTATATTTTGAATATTAACCGTTTTATTTAAAATTAACACTGCAGCACACTTCCGCCATCTATGTTTTACAGTTGTAAACTAAACAGAATTAACGGTTTGTCAGCAAATGTTGCACTACAACGCTCTGGCGCCATCTGCTGTCTGTTGCCAGAAACTATTGTTTTATAACAACGAGCTTTTGTCAGAGTAATGTAATATTGAATTTTAACTGTTTTTAATCAAGTTTACACTACAACACACTGCCGCCATCTTCTTTTTACAGTTGTAACTATTATCTTGCAGCAGCCAGCAGTTGTCAGACAGAAAAATTGCCAGGTTTTCTATAGAGGCCGCTAGCGCCAACAAATGTAACGTTTATTTCGCGTACTTTGCAACACTGAAGAAATTTGAATTCAAAAGTGCAAATACAAGAAAATGTTTGCACGTAAAAAACAAAACGATTAAAATGAAATAATTAAACATGTTTATTAAAACTAATTTCTTGGCGACTTAAACTTCATTTGAGGGAACTAATTCTAACTTAAATTAAAGTCTGCGCCGATAACGATAGCGCTTGACTTGCAGGATGCGAAATTATAAGCATGCGAGCATGAGTTGTGAGAGTGAAAACTAACCCCATCAACGCTTCGAATAGTTTTAGGCGAGGTTGGAGCGTTGTCGCTGCTTGTTGCGCTGTGTTCATGGTAAAAAAAATTATGCCAGACTTCAGAGATTTCAATTTGTTGGAGAGCTGCAGCTCATTTCCAAAGTAATTTCATGCATACAATACAAAACTGAAATCAAAATTCGAAGCTTTGGATTTATATCCTGTTTAGCTAATACTAATTTGTGCTAGTGATAATTCTAACCGGAATTAATAAAAATTAATGTTCAGCAATTAAAATAATTAATAATTAAAAAATAGTACAATTGTAGGTATATTAAGCCAATGTTTAGATACGTGTTGTATGCAAAAAGCGATGCCTTGGAGAGATTGTGATAAAGCTACAATAATGCGCTTGCGCGACAGTAAAGAGCGCAGACGTTGTGCCATAATGCGCCGGACAACAACTATGTCGTTGTAGAGCTTATGCAGCTCACGGTTCGTTTGGCTGCGATAGTCGTTCACAATGCAAATGAGATAGAAGATATTAAAATTCTCTCTCGAACACTCTAAACGCAGCTGCATTGGACCACAAAACAACCCATGCGCCATATAGATAGAGCACAGGCAGTATGGATTTTTGAACAATTAAATAAACGAACGTGGTATTTTTTTGTGAAAATCGTATGTCATTTTATTATTTTTGTTTCCTTTTGCTTACTTATGATGCAAGCCATTAAAGAGTGTTTAACTGTCGTCAAATCTAGAGTAAAAGCATGAGCTGCTGTACTTTTTACCACGTCAAATCTATTAACTATTTTTACAACCATCAAATATTTTTCGAGAAACTTATATAAAAGCGTGAGGTGCAGCTTTTTTGCCTAAATAATATTTCATTGTCAAAACTACAAACACGCAAAGACACCAAACAACTTTAAAGCAAAACTTTTTAAACCAGAACGCAAGACGTGAACAATCATTTTTTTTAGGAAGCTGAATAAATTGATTTAAAAACAAAAAACAGCTGGTGTTGATGAATGAATAAAATTAAACAAAAGTGCATGTTTTCAAGTCCGAAGCACTTACATTTTGTATATTTATTTTGAAGATTACTGCAAATCGCTCGGTGTCGATACCAATAATATTCAAATTTTATGGAAAAAAAGAATTGAAAGCTTGACATACAATTTGTTTTCTTGAAGACACAAACTAAAAAATGTGGCTACTTTTTGAGCCGATTTAGGAAAAAGAATATAATAATTAAGATAACATTTTATTTGCATTTACACACACTGTTACCTCAATTATGAAATATATAAAAGTTTTTTAAACCAAAATTGTAAATCGTTTTGGATTATTTAGTGAAAAACGAGCATGAAGCAAACTGCGCGCGGTTGCACGCTTGTTTTATTTTGAGTTAGTTTGAATAGATTTTGCCTTAAAAATAGTTAGAAAAACAATTGAGAACCTAATGTGTTGCACAGCAAATTCGTCATAAAAAAACAAAAAATTTTAGTTTTACACTATTAAACAAACAAAAAAAAAAAACATTGCTTCAATTTTATTGTTCACCCACATAATAATTTTTGTTTATTCAAATTAGAAAAAATTACAATTACAATTAATTTTACATTTACAATTACGCATTTTATTTTATTTCACTTATGAAGATCAATATTCGCATATATATTTATATATATATATTGTAGTTAAGATATAGAGAGCTGGGTTGCTTTGTGAGCGATCCCAATACATTATTTACAAAGTATTGCATACTATATGTATAAATCGTTTATGTATTTATGTATATAGCTGCATTTAATGTTTATATGCTTTTTGTTTAAAAAGAACTTAAAATGTATGTGCATTATATTAGATTTAATTTGTTTGAACAAATACAATGCCTACGCTAGCGCAATGTACACAACTAACTTAAAACTAAAAATTTTACCCATAGAATTTGTAAGCAATTTTAACAATGATTTTTTTTTTGTTTTTTTTTTGATTTTTTGTAGCAATTTTTGTAGCTCAAATTTGTTTACTAAATTTAAAAAAAACAGCAAAAGTGCAAATTAGTTTAATTTAAATACAAATTACGTAAATAAATAAGTGAAGCAAACCAAATGAAACGAAAAAAAACGAATATTTGATTTTGTTTTGTTTTTGTGGCTCAGCCAAATATTACAAGTACAACTCAAAGCGAAAGAAAGAGACGGGCAGAGTTAGCTAGAGATGCTAATGAGTCAATATCAACTTATCGATAGTACGATAACATTGCAACAACTTGTTGGTGTGTTTTAGAAACAGCTAATGTGCAGCCAGACCAAAGCTCGCTGCTAATGCACAAAATCGTTGGGTATATAATGTTGCGGCTCCACAATGACGCTGGTATAATGAGGCGTGGCAACGGCATTAACATTCTTAAAGGTTTCCGCAAAGTCACTGACCACGCGTTGTTGTTGCTGCTGCTGCTGCTGCTGTTGTTGTTGTTGTTGTGGCAAGCCATACTGTTGTTGTTGCTGCTGATATTGTGGTGGCTGCTGCAGTCGTTGCTGCATATGCTGTTGATCGAGCATATGTTGTTGTTGCTGCTGCTGCTGCTGCAGCTGATGCTGCGAGCTATTATCCGAAAAGTAACTCAACTCAAAATTATGACTCAGATCGCTGTAGGTAGTCTGTGAAGGCGATGTGCCATTCACAATGGACGCATTACCCGTGGAAAGCTGGCGCTCACTCTCCGAGCTGCTCGAACAACTATTCGAGTTAGCTGAGAAGGGTCGCAATATGGAGGCAGCCACATCCACTGTAGCATCATAGTCATAGTAGTAATGATTATTATTGTTATTATAATACAAGGTGCCTGTGGTGGTATCCGGATACTGCATTTCTGTAGAGTAAACACCTGAGGAAGAGGCTGAGGCACTGGAGCCACCGCCTGCGCTAGAAGCTGTGCCACCGCCCGCGCTGCTGCTTGAGCTAACCACCAGATCATTAAGCGGTGGATAAAGCTGCGTATAGCTAATGTTATCATGCTCCAGACTGGGCGCATGCAGCTGCTGGTGCTGCTGCTGCTGCTGCTGTTGTTGGTGTGCCGCATGCCAAGCGCCATTGTTATTATTGCCATTGCTCAACACCGGCGTGACCGTATTTGGTGGCGGCGGCACAGACACTGCCACCGACAGTTCCGGCTCAAAGTAAGGATCCAGCTTAGGACTAGCGCTCAACGCGCCCATGCTGCTGGGTGTGCTAGGTGCAGCGGTAACAACTAGACCTGTAGGCGGCGCTGATTGTGCCGCACATGCTGCGCCACTAGGCGTGGCAACTGAGGCCACTGCTGCTGCCACGGCAGCGGCCTGTGCAGCCGGCGAGATGGGCTCACGTTTGATAACGCCCGTTTGTATCTCATTGAGCACCAAGTCTTTGACCTCTTTTTCGCTCAGCACATAGTTAACGCTGACAATGAAGACCTCGCGTGACGAACGCGAGTTGTGCACCAAAGTGGCATAGGATTGCACCCAAACCCAGCCGCCGCCTTTGGTCAGAAAGCGATAATATTTGGTGGTAACTTGTCCTTTGTACAGTACTGCAAATAAGTACATGCATAACATAAGCATTGCGCTAGCAAAAAGCTTAAACAATTGTTTGTGTTTTCTTAATGCCAAACGTCAGCGCAGGACTTAGGCTTTACTTACAGATTTGATGGGAGCAGCGCATGGCCATGATATCCGCCGCGTGTATATACTGATAGAGTGTCTTCTCAATGAGGTCCTGTGGCTCATAGCCGGTTAACTGTGATACGCTGTTAAGTAAATAAAAACAAGTTGAGGTTATGTACACACTACTCAAGTTCCGAGCGCGCAGCGGAGCTGTACGCTTATTTAAACAATAAATGGGCATTGGGTGTTTCTTTCCGAGTAGTAGATACTTTTGGCTGGTTTACATTTGCGTTTACTTTTGTCAACTTCAATTCAATTATGCAGAAAAAACACTGAACGCAACAACAACAGCAACAACAAAAAAAGGGCTGGTTACGATTTTTGTTACCACTTTGGGGTTGCTTTGGATCGGAGCGAGATGGACATAGTAGCTGCGCGTCAGGACAGGCATCATGAGGGTAATTGAGTGACAATAATGTCAGACAAAGTGTTTTTGGCACAGGGGGGGCTATAACAAGGGGTTGGAGCGCTGGTAGGTTGACTGCGTAGGCAGGCACTTATATGTAAGCGTATTCTCCTGGCAGCCATCTCCCCCCACGGGTCGCCTTTTATTATGGCATACAAAGCAAAATCAAGCTCAAGAGGGAAATGATTTGTTTTCCTTTTTGTCAGCTCGTCTTATACCGCTTACATTTCTTTTCTTTTTTGATATTTTTTTTTTACTGGGTGAGAGCATGTGGGAAGCTTTGTTGTTTCTGCTTTTTTTTTCATAAGTCCCATTTAAACATTTGCTTAGTGTTAAATGACAAGAGTAGGCAGGCTTTTTCCATGCTTTTTTAATAATGTCAGTGGCGTTCTTCCTCTAGATCTGGTATTTTGAAGGCGTAAAGCAAAACTTAGGTCTTCTCTTGGAACTTAAGATCTGCGTAGCGATAAGAAAAACTACACGTAGTTTTTTATGAATTTCTTTGCTCTATATTTCATTTTAAGTTTAATTGCAAAGATTCTAACACATCCGTAGTTACACGTTAGGCTTTACTAATTCAAATCAAATATATTCCTTCGATCTTCGGGAATGTTTACCTCGGAATTTTTGTAGAGCAATGGAGAAATTTGGCTTAAGTTAAGGCGGTTAAGCCTTGACTATTCTAAAATACCACAGATCTGTAAAAACTGAAGGTAACCTGCACTCTTTTATCTTTTTTTTTTTAATAGCTCTGAAACAGTATTTTGAAAAAGCTTTCTACATCTTTTCGTGATTCTTTAGGGGTGTCACGCAGAGGTTAAAAGCGGCCCGGGCCAACCTGAACTTTTTTATTCCATTTTCAAGGAATCCTAAAACAAATTTGGCTTACTGTGTTTTAAAAAATTTATGCAAAGGTCTCTCCAAATCTTCTCCAAAAAAAGCCACATTTCTCTAAAACAGCCACGTAGAGGTTACAATTCCGGGCTTAGTAGAAAGTATATCGCCTGTTAACATTTAAACTTAAAAACTTTAATATAATCTGGGGAATACATATCAGAAAATGAAGTTTATCGCCATTGCATTAGACACTATCTACTACCAAGATAAAGCTTTTTGCCTTAATTTAAAAATTTTACTTATTCAACACTTCCTTGCCACCACCACTGCTTCTTCCGGAACTTACCGTGCATCAAAGAAGATCAACTTCATATCCAGTTTGGCGCGAAACATGAACATATTTTGATGTAGTTTGATTTCTGTAATGGCAGATGAAGGCAGCGAGTGTCCGACAGCCACAAGGCCAAGATTTTGTATTAAGCTGCCTTGGCCATCGCCGCAGTCGGGATAAATGCGTGCCTTCAAATAACCCGAGCAGTGTATCACCTGTACAATACATACAATTAAACATTACTAAATCCCTCAAGCATTTCAACACCCAGCCACTCACCTTAAAGCCCGATGTGGTCAGGCCCGCATTGCGCTTGGCCAAGACACATTTCATGCGCAGGAAGAAAGTCTTCTCAATTTCAATGGTATGTGAGCCACGATCATGTCCATAGGCAGCAGCAGCCGGATGTTGCACACCATTTGGACTGCCAATTGGCGTGTGCGTCTGAGCGAGCTGTAGGGAGTTGAAAAAGGCAGCCTGTGGCATAAGTAAGGGTGCAATAGCAGCAGCGAAAGAGAAACCAAAAGAAATAGAGGCACATAGAGTGAGCTCCATAGATTGATTGATCGTTTCAGTTTTCTACTTACGGGATGCTGATGCATATGCGGATGCAGTGACAATATGGCATTCATCTCGTCCTGATCATAGCTGTGTATATACTCAAATATTGAGTTACCCGTCAGCTCCACCTGCAAGCAAAACAAAAGCCCTGATAAATAAGCACAAGAATACCGAATAGCAAACCAAGATGAGTGCCAATTAGTGCGCTTCTCTCAATCTGGTTAAGCAAAGAAAAATGCAAATTTCTTTCTGGCCATGCGCCTTTTGACGCATTGTTTGACTTGCAAATCTGGTACAAGTGGCCAACCAGGCCAGGCAAAAGGCGTTGCAAATTTATGCGCATAAATCAATTGAAGCATGTGCCAAGCGAGGACACAGCGAAACTGGCTAAAAGATGTTGATATATTGAGAGAGGCAGCGTTTGCGATGTCTTACCTGACTCAGTCCCAAGTGAACGGAGGCTGTCTCTGAGATGTACATAATTTTGCCATCGGGCGCTACCACAAATATAAAGCCATCTAACGTTTGCAGCAAATGTGAACCCAGTTCTTTGATGGTTACACCGCGTTGCATGGCCGGTGAGGAGCCCCATGCCTCGCCGAGTCCTAAAAAGAAGTAAGTAGATGAATTATTTGCATGTTCAATCTTAAATAAATTCCCTGTAGACTATCATCAACCATTTAGATTTTCGTTTAATGTAGAATCATGCCATCCATAGCAGTTGCCTGTAGATCCTAACAAATCATATGTAGCATATTTTTTCCAAAATCAAACACATCAATCAAATCCTTAGCTAGTGTGTGGGAACTTATTAAGCAAATGCTTGTTTTAAGCTTCCTACGACGCCTTCTCATCAAGTTCCCATGAACTGATTCCCTTATTATGAATGATATATATTTTTGTTTTCGCTGTCAACAGCGTATACCAAACTTAATCCTCCCTCGTTTGACGTCTAAATATTATTCCCAATTAAAGTCATCAGCGCCATAGGTGGCCCATTGACAGCCCAAAGGCAACCCACACTCGCACACACACAAAGTGCTTGTCATATATCAAGCTGTGCTGGATGGCTTTGTGTGGGTTGGTGCTGTTGTGTTAGTATTCCTTTACACATTTCTTTATGCGTACTTCCTTGCTTCGTTGTTTGTTGCCTATTATTAAAATAATTATTTCAATAAAGCAAGAAAAGAAAAGCACAAAAAGCAACACACAATAGGCAAAGGCAACAACAACGACAACAAGCGAGCGCCCTTAAAACTTGCGCAACCCTCGTCGGCACAAAATCTCAGCCTGCGCACTCCCCACCCACACATACACACAGACTTACACACACACACACACACACAGCCCACTTCCAGTCTGCCTTAAGTGCGCTCTCCCTCTCCAATGCAAACAGCTACTCGACGTTGTTGTCTCGTCACTCGTTCGTTTGTATTGAGCATTAATATGACAATGCCGCCGCCATTGTGTTTTTCAGCCGATTCTCTCTCTCTCTTTCGTTCGTATTGCGCTCCCTAACTGTTTTGGCTGTCTGCCTATTGTTGTTGAGTGTTTTTCCGGCGGCATATCATCGACTGTCCGTTCTTAGACCAAAACATATGCTTGAAAACAAGCTTCGCCTTTTAAACTTGAAAATTGCCGTGTTGCGCCCACCCCCTCGTCAGCGTCAACATCATTGTCGTCCTGGCGCAAGTGTCAAATAGAAATAACAAAGCCATACGCTGATGTCCTGCTGCGCGTTTTGTGTGAACTCGCGCATAGCGCTCAACCCACGACATAATGAGAGCGGGCGCGTGGCAGTGTCAACATTCCGCATCATTTGACATAGCCGCAAGTAATTCACACATCGCCTATAATACAGTTATATGCTCCATGTGCTCGAATAATGGCAAGATGAAAAGCCAAAAGCCCAGCATGTGCGGACAAATTGAGCGGCAATTAATTGGTTTAATTTCGGACAAATCTCACAGCGGAAACACAGAAAAAGTCCTTCAAACAACTAAGCTGACAAATTGTACAAAGGCAGTTTTCATAATTATACTCGATTTGGCCTGTTAGTGAAACAGGTTTATGTGGCCAAACGGGTATGCTTGAATATGACTCTCTGACTGCGGGAAAAGCATAAGAGAAAAGTTATTGGTAAACTCGCTGATAAACAAGAAAATGGAGTACGTACATTACTGACTCAAAATTGTAACTAGAAAATAATCAACATTTACCTAACTATTATACCAAAAGTTGAATGAATGCTGTTACATTTTCTGGTTTTGGAAGAATTTAGCGTAATATCGAAATTTACGGGTTTTAATGTTCCAAATCCTTAGTATGTACTCTTATCTATTATGCTCCTATGAACCCTTAGGACTCTTATGAACGTTACAGACTTAAAAAAAATTATCAAGATGATTCTCATCTACATACTTTTACAGAATATCAGAACTGCAGTCGCATTTCGTGATTGCCAATATTGAAATTTAAATAAAAAATTACTTTTTTCACATTTTAATTTCACTAAGCATACAAATGTATACAAATTACGTAACCCAATCTATTTAAATGTTGTTCCAAAAAACAATGATTTCAAACAACGTATAAAATTATTCAATTATTTTAAAAATAACAATTTAGTTTGTGGGTCAGTACAAAATCACTAAAAATTTCTTCTTCTTAAATTTCTTTTCAAAATTAGGAAAAAAGGATAATATTTTATGCAGTCATGGATATAAATTAGTTTCCTACTTTTTTAAAACTAAGGGCGGTCGATCTAGGTAAATACACTTCAAAATTGAAGCTCCTCTCTAAATTATATCCTGAATGCGCGGTAGACTTTGCACACTAAATCTTGAAAAATTATGTTTTTAATTGCTGTTATTTACATTCAATTCAAAAACAAACAACTCCTTCGATCTCCGTAACTGCGGAACCATGGTGGATATAGGTCTAGACCAAACAAGCTTATTTGTTTCGAGATGCAAAGTTACTAAGTCCCAGATCGACGACAAGCTCAGTTTTGCAGCATCTTCAAAAAACTGATAGGGTTTTTCTGGGTCAGTTTTGGCCCGGAACACAATTTTTTTAAAATATTTTTTACTCTGCTTGAATTCTAAGATTTCATAGAATGTTGGAAAAGATATGGAAGTCGCTTATGTATTGCAAAGCTAGATCTTTGAAAATTGAACTACAATTTCCCATTCTTTGCGAAGATGGTGGGATAACTAAATATATTCCCCATTCACTTAGCGTACTTAGTGTAGTGTATCTTAAGGTCACTATTTTCAGTTTTTACGATTTTCCAGCTGTACTTACCATCGGGAAACACTTGACGCATTTTCAAATAGGATGTGGTCAGGCGTATGACCGATGCCTTATCCAACTGTGATGTAATTGCACTTGGTAATGGTAAAAGTTTAGCCAGTTCACAAAACTCGGTATTTTCTTTTTCACGTCGCGTGCGTGCCGCATTTTTGCTTTTCTCCTTCATGGCACACGTTTTCGCTAAATCTGTAAATAATCCAAATGAATTGGAATTGTAGTTATGGTTTGGCAAGCCAGATGTTAATAGAACTAGAACTATACAAGTCAATTATATAGTGAAAAACACTGTGGCAGTATTTTTGGAAGATTAAATTTTATATTACTTATCAGTTTTATAAGATTTTGCAGTTTTAAAAGCGCAAAAATATTGTTACAAACTTAAAAAACAATAATATCGGATGATTCTCAGTTTAAGTCGCTTAAACAACTCTAAGTTGTATTTGCTTACAATCAGGCATGTTACAGTTTTCTTTTCCGAAAGAGCACTGAAAATTTTTACCCTTTATTGCGATTGCCAATGTTTGCTCTAAATCTAGAACTCGCCAGAATAGCTTCAACACAATAAACATAAAACCAAGTTCCCACTATCTTAACCGATTAATTTTAAAGACTTTTTCACTTAAGACTTTTTTGAAAACATTCACACAAACCATGAAATCTGCTCTCATAAGCATCCTTGCGCAGTTTACGATGATTAGTCATCTTGTTGACTTAAAAAATAATAACACAGAATTTAGTTTTTTTTTAGAATATTCGTATCGTTAGCAGATGAGCTCTTGCGCTCATATCCCGACAATCACCTGTCTGCAACTGAACTACACAGCCACTGCAACAGGCGGTTTTATTAGCCAAAGACCAGACACAAACTAAGGAATATCCCTACCTGTTCATTAGTGTCTGCTATTGGCTAACGACTAAGAATTGGTTTTTCCGACATTTTACTCAATGAAAGGCGAAATAGTTGAAAATTTTACCTGTGCACAAGCCAATTGACTTTTTGCAAGGCGCAGTCTATAGAGTAATTGCAATTGATCCTCAGCCATTGACTTTGGGCGTGGGAAGTTGTTTGTTTTGTGTGACAAATCCTATATGCAACAGGTTGCCGCTCCTAACCGCAGGAGTTTGGCTTTAATATATAATAGACAGACAGGCACACACACACACCCAGTCACTTGGACAGACCGACTGCGGCGACCTTTGTGCCAATCGCACGCACGCTCTCTCAGCCATACGCATACAATGGCACGTCAGCTAGTATCCGTATCCGTATCTGTAGCTATATCTATATCCGGTGTCTGTTGTAGCTGACCCAGCTAAGCATAAAGTATGTAAGTCATCTCGTCGACGTCATCTTTTCATTGATAAAATAGTTTCGAACGTGATTTTGGCGTAGTTTGCGAAATTTATGCTGCCCGAGTCTCTGCGGCTCAAACTGTGCTCTTTAATTTCTGGCTCCTGCTGTTTGGATGATGCTTGACTTTTTTTTTTGTTTGTGGAATTCCCTTTACATAAACTATGTACATATGTAAAGAATTCGCACGTAATTACAACTTTATTGACATAGGTCACGTAGTGGAGGCAAAGCCAAAGACAATACCTTTAAATATAATTTATTTCAAATTTTTTGAAAGTACATAAAAATAGGGTTGTCGAACTAAGCCAATTTATAATGAAATGCTTTTTTGTGGGGGAGAATTTAGGCACTGATTTTGTTGAGACTGCAACAACGATTTAGGGGAAATTAAGAAGGTTTTTCGCATTAAGCATTATATTGATTGGGTATTGGGTATCTTCAGTCATCGTCGAAACGAAGATTTGCATTTTTCTTACAAAATAAACTATAAATAGAATTATTTGTATCAAATCGCTTGAGAAGAGACTCAAAAGCTGCTCCAGTGTTGCTATGAAATCTGTTGTCAGTATAATAATGTGTTCTAGCTGAAAAAAGCATTTACCGTCGGTCATCTTTAAGAATTGGGCACAATTGTAAAGTATAGGCACTGAGTAAAAACCACGTTTTTATTACATAATAACTAGGGAATCCCCACTTCATTTGGGTGCAAGGATGAAAAATCTAAAATCTGTATCTTCTTCAATTATTAATGGTTTTTAGTCTTAAGTTTTTGCATTAAAAATACGATGTATAAGATTAATTTTTCAATAACCTATGTTTTTTTTAAGTCCTTTTGAAACTGCAATCTAACATTTTAATAATAATAATAATAATAATAATAATAATAATAATAATAATAATAATAATAATAATAATAATAATAATAATAATAATAATAATAATAATAATAATAATAATAATAATAATAATAATAATAATAATAATAATATTATTATTATTATTATTTTTTGAAAATACATAAAAATAGGGTTGTCGATAATAATAATATTATTATTATTATAATAACTTTCTTTATACTAAAAAAAAGGTGTTCGAAAAATGTTGAGCAATTTTAAAAATTGAAGTGATTTGGTTGTCTTTTGAATATTTTTATTGTTAATTACTTAGCTTTTCTGATGATGAAAGATGATTGAGACAAGAAGTGGTAGCAACGTTAATGTTTTTAGAGTTTTTCGAAATTTCTGATTCCTTCTTGTGGCAAATTGAGTCTTCATTCAACAAAAATAAAAATCAAATCAATAAAAATCAAATGAGACATAAATTATCTGCGTTTTTATGTTTTTGGTGATTGATTAGCATAAAAACTTTAATTTTAAATTAATTTTCCGCCTTTTTATAGTCTGAGACTGCTTGATATTTGCTTGGAAAATTTTTATTTTAAGAATATGAAGCTTGAGCTTCAAACCACTTTTATGTATATGCTCCAAAACGCAATAAAATTTTACACAAACTCCTTGCAACTCCTCTCTCTGTAAACATGCACAGCTAATATTTCGATTTCCAAGCCAATTCTTATAGTTAAGTTATGTGTATGTCCGGCAATAGGCCATTCCATTTCGAACCTGTCTATCAGTGCTGCACACTCACCCCCACAATCCCATAAATACAACGATTTACAAAGTATTTATGGCAAATAGTCCAAAAAAATTAAGTAACTCTAACAGATTGGCTAAATGGCAATACCAAAAAATATGTGCAACATTTGTCAAAAGTCACTCAAATGTTATAGGAAACTGAATGCCTTACCCTCTACGAGGTATACTCCTCTTCAGGATCAACGCAACAGATTTGCTAAATGATCATAATCCTAAAGAGCGTCACAACTAATCCGCAACTCAAATGTGACAACATGCGCGTCTGAAGTGCCGCCGAGGTCGTTCATCGTTCGCGTTTCCAGAGTTCCCTCAAAGCACACACGCACACTCACACACACAGAGAGAAACCTAGACAATGTGTTGGTAATGTTATGTAGGGGTCGCGGGCAGTAACAGTCATTGGTCGCGTGTTCCTAGAATTGGTTAAAGAACTCGCCGGCGGTGTACGAAATGGGACTTGAGTTGTGGGTTTAGCCTGACGAAATCTCAAAGTGGGTCAGAGTATTGCTATTTATTTATGTTTATGCTGATAGAGTGGTTTTCTTTTTCCTATATATAAATACAACTTAAGGGGATAGAAAAATATTATAATAAAATAACAAATTGTAACTTTATGCATATGCTAGCGCAAATACCTTATTTATGAGCATTCTTGGATTTTGAAAAGAAAAAAGCTCTACTTATTCGGAAGGAATTTTTTTTAACCATTTAACAACACGGCAACTCTGAACCCTCGGATTCTTGAACTATATTAGAAATGTACAATTTCAACAAAAACTTATCTGAAATTTTTGATTACGTGCGATTTGTAAAGGAATTATATGTTTCATATTGTAAAATATTCAGCTTCATTTATTTTACATTGAAGAAATAGTCTTAAAAAATTCTTTGCTCGCTTGTCAAAGGCAACATCTGGACGCAAGAATATTGAATTAAAGATGAAACTGATAGCGTCAAATTTGAATCATGGCAGCTGCAGGAGCTTATAAATGTGTTCTAATGAAAACTATGGGTAGGATCTTCGGCTAAATATGCAAAGTTACCATGAAAGCCATATTATGCCAATATTTCGCATAAATTGAACAGAACGCATCATTTAGGACCAGCCAGGATACTTGCAAGAGAATTCGCGTAACGACCACTTACTTAAGTTTGTAAATCACCTACCAAAAGGATTCCAAGATCCTTGTGTAAGTTGCCTTGTGTAAGTTGCCATATTCCCCAGATATTTATTCCCTAACGCCAAGATGATGTTAATATGCTTTTTATAAAGCCAACAATTATTTTCACTAGAACGTTTACTTCATCTGCAATCTTCGTGGGTGCAAATACTTAGCTGGAATTATCATCCCACAACCGCAGCTCTACGATCTATATTCCGGCGTTTCGGCCAAGCGCAAATGATTTCCAATTGGTTTCGTCTGGCTGTCAATTGAACACTTAATAAAAATCAAAAGTCACTAACTTGAAGCACTCCATCTTTAATGGTCCGTTTTTCTGAGCGCTCAACTTTTACCATGAATCACTACAGCGAATTTCTTGAAATAATTCCAGGAATAAAGAAAGGCCAAACTAACGATTCAAAAGCCTGCTTAGTCCAAAAGAGCTGCGATGCAATATTGCCGCTCCAGCAAATTTTGAAATATGTAGACAGTAAAATTGTATTATTTTATTTCGTAAAGTTTACAATTCACAGTCTGTTAATGCCGAGAAAGCCTTAAGTAGCAAGCCGTAGCTGCTCAGCTATGAATTCATTTTGCACATTTTCTTCGGTTTCGTTTATGTGATGCTCATATGTTAAAAATACATTTTTTTGAATCGATTTGATTTAAAAATCGGCAAGTCAAAAGCTTGAGCCCAAGGCCATTTATCAAATGTTTTTATTTAATTTTGACTAAAAATCAAAGCTAAAAAAGAGATATAATTTGACCATGACAATGCTTGTTTGTTCTAGAGGTATTGACCTTAATCTTATAAAAGACAAAGCAAAAATAAACAAATAAAAAACAAATATAAAATAAATTTTAGAAAAATAAAAATACTTTCAACGAAATGGCTCAAACTGAACTTGAACCGAAAAGGAGACGGCAATAACTTGAGTGCAAAAGAAGAGTTGCAAAGCTAAGAGCATTGACAGGTAAACAATGAAGACAATAATAAAAAAAAGAAACTAACGGCACTGTTCGTTGAGTAGATTCCCACGCACGGTCGTATATGCATATACACTGAGAGAAAAAATTGAATTCGATTCGATTATCTCTTAGTTTTTCTTGAATTAAGTTGGGGGAAAAATTGCTACACCACTAAACGTTTTGTGGACTTGCTAAAAATTTACATGCAAAGCAGTCGTAACTTTTTTATGAGAATCGTATTATTATATTCTAAAATCGCATAATAGATCTATAAATAAGATTAAATTGCAAAAATTTGTTTGATTAAAATTTTCCGAATACGTTTTGGAACTACAAAAATTAATACAAATAGTACATATATATATTTTTTTCCATATTATAAAAACTTAATTTTAAGAACATATTCTCTCAGTGCACACGGTACGCACTCATACCTAACCCACACTTGAGCAATTAACGGCTCTTAGGCCAGTGCCGTGGTTGCTTTCTCCCACGGCTACTAATGTGGGTGTTGTGTCTAGGCCCAGGAGTTGGCATTGTAAATAGCAGCAGGTAGGCCATACATCATAGTATGTACGCTGCTGTCAAGGATATGCTAAAAACGCTAAAAACATAACAAGACAGTTCTCACGCTTTCCAAGCGGGATTTTTCCAATGTGCCAATTGATAAGTAAGCGGGAAAGTACCAAGTACCTTGCCTACATATGTGCCACAACCAGGAGCTACAGTCACATTTCAGTTTTTTTTTTGGGTATTTTCAAGTAACTTGCAGCGAGTTGAAGCGTGTAAAGTGTGAGAAATTCAAATGGAAGGTGTCATCAACGTAGTTCTTATGGCAAGGTTGCTTGCTGCTCAGGTATGATGACAACAAATTCCCACACAGTCAGTGTGCTGCATCTTATCAGCTTGGAAGCTGTGGGTAAAACTCAACATACGTTTTCAATGTGCATAACATATGCCCAGGATGTCGTCAAGTTAATGTCAGGATATGCACGATAAGATTGCCGCCCCCTTTGAGAATCGCTCTCTTTTGCACGCTCTACCCCTCAATGCTGTCATATTTTTATGCTTTTTGTTATTTCTGCGCTCTGGCGCAACACGCACATGGAATTGTTTTTATCTTGAAACAACAGAAAACAGTCGGTGGCAAGCAACCCTGGGTGCAGAAATTTTAATGCTCAGGCCGCGCTTAATTTTCGGATTATAACCCGTAAAATAAACACTGACGCGCACATTACATAGCCCCCACCCTGCCCAACCAAAATGTCCTGAGTCCTTAGCTTCCAAGTAGCGCTGTAGTGGGGCGCGCGCGGTTGCGCACATTAACCCAATTTCAATATACTTTTTGATTTGTTTGCCCAACACTTTAACATTATCAAACAAAACTTCGGGTTGTAAATGGAGCGTGCGTTTTAATTGCCTGCAATAACAAGAAACGACGGCCATAACAATAACAACTGGAAGCGCACAACAACAAAGGCAACTCCGGGGCCATAACAAAGCCAAATCTGGCCAAATCTGGCAAAATCCGCTAATTGCGAACAGTTGTTGGATTTTCATTTAGTTTGTTGTGTTTATTTATAGCGCCTTAATGTATGCAAAGAACTGCCTATTGATTAGCATAATGGCGGCACATGAAGTACTGGCTCATATAAAACATTGGAATATGCATATCATGATTATTGGCAGAAATTAAAGTTGTGTATATTGTAGATATATAATGCTCATTACTTAGGCAATTTTTGAAAAGTTTTTAAAAGAACTTAAATAGTGTCGCTTTACATCGAAAATAAACGTTCAGTGGTGCTAACCGCCGAAAATATCGTGGCCGTACTGCACCCAAAAGCGACATGATACATCATTTAGCTTCCAATATTTTTGAACACGGCTCTGTAGCGGATCTCAAACAAGCTCAAAAATTACCAGAAAGTAACCGTTTGGGCTCGCAAACCATCATTGGGCCGTTGTTCATCAGATCTGGTGAGACTATCAAAGGCGTTCACTATGGATTGATGTTGGCGCACTTTGTGTTACCCAAACTGTGAAGCGCTGGAATATTTTAGATTCCAACAAGATGGCGCTACATGCCACACAGCAACTGCAAAAATCGACTATTTGCATTGGAAATTCCTGGAACGTGTTGTGTGCAAAAACGGTAATAATAACTAACCGCCAAGACACCCAGATTTGACACCGCCAGATTTCTTTTTGTTGAAATTTTTGAAGAGTAGAGTTTATGCCAACAAGCCAAAGACCGTAGAAGAGCTAAAAGACCAACATTCCAGCTGAATTGGCAGCTGCATCGCCCAAGATACTTGTGCTTGTGATGGAAATCGCCAAAAAATAAGCGGCTTTTGTATCAGGGAGTCATTTGTTCGATGTTAATTTTGTATAATAGCTTCAACAAATTGTAAAAAAGTGTTCCGGATAAAAAAAATATGCTGAAAATTCTTAAAGTTCTGCAGTTGACACGATTCCGATGGTGCAAACTTTCTGATTTTTTCTATTAGCTTTGTAGCTAAATTATTGTTATAATTTTGAACAAATTCCATAACCTATTATATTTTTAGTGTTTCCTGTTACTCTGGCAAATTTAATTGAAATCTGTTGACTATAGCGAATTGAACAAATCGCACTTACTAGTACTTAAGATTATTTTGCAAAAAAACAATAAACCAGTTAAAATAAAATTATCTTAGAAATACAAATTTTTTGACTTACAAGTTGATTTTTTCTACAAGTTGTTTCTAGATTGATTTTCTGACAAAGCGTATTAAAATATTAATAAAAAATACAAATCATTTTGTTCTTCTTAAATCATAAATATATTAGCATAAAATTCCAACTAAGAGCGTATTTCGTAATGCCGTTAATATCTACAAATATTATTATTGGCATGCAATATTTCATATGCAAATAAACGCTTTGAAAAAATTGGATGTTTATTTACATGCACATATTTACTCGAAATGAAATACTATAGTATACCAGAAACTATGTACAAAACTCAAAGCCAAATACAAATAGTAGACGACCAAACAATGGCCAAAACACTGCTACCAAGTTGAGTGCAAACATACACACAGTACACAAAAAAGAAAAATATATATTGAAAAACCAAAAACAAATCCAAAACAAAACAAACCAAACTAAAGCGAAGTGAACCAAAACTCAAACCATAATCGTTATAATAATCACCAACATCATAATCATTATTTTCATTACAATATTTTCCAAAATAATTATGCATATATTTTATTTGTATTTGTTAAATAAACATAAAGAGCTCCCTCCCAGCGCAGTAAATAATAAGCGCTGAGGCGTTGAGGCGTTAAAGCGTTCACTCTGTTCCGACAAATAAATGCAAAAGTAAACTTTCGAATGAAATAAAAAAAAAAAGGAAAAACAAAAAAAAAACAACTACAACAATGTTGGGCAGCTCTAGCTATAAATACGGAAAATCTCGAAAATATCACGTAAAATCGATCAACAATACAAACTTGCAACGAAATGGTTGGAAATACTACCGTTCGTATACAACAAACCGAAACCAGAGGAGGTAGCAAGTTACTGTATGTGTGTGTGCCCCCGCTAGGAACAAAGCAAATCAAACAAGTCAAACGTCATCGTGTGGAGAATGTGGATGAGGAGTAGCAGTGTAGCAGTGCGGCAAGTACTAAGGGTCAAATCGATAGCCATTACTTTATAGCGCACAAGTGTGCGATGATGTGTGCGACGATGTGTGTATAGGCCATGACGCTGCCACTGCTGCCACTTTATTGGTAGCAGCAAACATATGTTCTCCAAACCAACAATGTACCGACGCGTATACTTATTGACCAGAGAGGAGCGTCCTCACCTACACAAACTAGAACCATGCGTAAATACCCAAACACCTCCATTA
Source organism: Chymomyza procnemis (assembly GCA_035046065.1). NCBI lineage: Eukaryota > Metazoa > Arthropoda > Insecta > Diptera > Drosophilidae > Chymomyza > Chymomyza procnemis. Next base: position 8,179,619 of record JAWNOJ010000026.1, read on the forward strand.
TCACTTCGCACAACAACAACACCAACAACAACAAGCGGCACAGAGAGTAAATACTGTGGAACACTCTTGTTTCTGTTGTTGTTGTACTTGGTGTTCCTATTGTTTTTCAGTGCTGTACGTGATGTTCACTATAAATTTGAATTTGATTTTGAATTTGCTCTAAAACATCAGCTATAGGACAAAACAAGAACAACAACAGCAGCAGCAACACCTTCGATGACGTTCACGCTGACGCGCTGGGTAATGGCGGACGTTGAACAAATATTGAGAAAATTCCGAAACAGCAATAACATAACCCGTAAATGGGATGGCATTCCATATGAAAACACCAACAATCTATGTACATCTTGGGGAACACAAAACTAGCAAAGCCGATTCGGGGCACTTATATGAAACTATGTACTTGCTTTTGCGCAGAATTGAGACTTAATCGCAAGATCATTAGTATCTTAAAGTATCTCAAAGAAACAGAATTTATTCTTTTTTCAGCTTAAAAACTGCACTGCCATCAATGCTTTGGGCAAGAAATTTTGAACTGGTTGCCTAATTCGTAATTCTACATAAAATAAATAAACAAATTCTACATATAATTATATATAGAATTTTGAAATAGTCAACCAGTATTTCTTGGCTTGTAAAACATTTCCACAAACGACTAGACTCAGAATTGTACTTTCCAGCTCAACATTTTGCTTGCTTTTAAAGATTTTGAAAATATGTCTTCCTAACATCATCACAAGCTTGCAATGAATTGTTAATATTTACGGATTATGACAGATTTATTTTTAGTTGCGTTTAAGTTTGAACTTGAAAAAAAACAGACGTAGACCTAATCTAGAAAACAGATATAAAATTAAAAGTAACAAAAAAATGCAACAAAAAGAAATGTATTTTTTTTTTGTGCTTTTAATAAGAATCTTACAAATAAGTTTTAGGCAATTTTTCAGATTGGCCGCGAGTATGTTCTAAAATTAAGTAATTACTATCTAAGACTGTTTATGAAATGCTACAAGAATTACTGCTTCAATACATATCTCATGCAAAACAACTCATACGAAAATAAATTTCAAAATTCTTAAAACATTTTTAAGTATGTTTAATATTATAAAATCAAACAATTATTTATATAAAATATTTATTTTTTGAAACTAGAAAACCACCAAGCTGCGTTTTACTTAATGCTAATGGCGTGCACGCGCCAAAATAACAAAAGTCGCATGATGCTGTAATTTATCTCCTAAGTAAAAATTAATGTACAATCTTACATTTCATTAAGAACATTGACATGCGCAAATATTCCACAGACTTTTGCTTATAAGACTCGAAATTTTAGAAAAATTTAAATTTTCCTAGTATCAGTACGCTTTGGGCAAACACATATAAAACTTAAAAATAAAAAATTATTTAAAAACTTAATACAAAAAAACTAACTTTAATTTAAATTAGGTGTAAATTGCATACCGAGGTATGCAATTATACTTTAACTTTCCATTCCACAACGCTGAACCGAACACAAGACGTTTACCAGCTTGTTATATTTTTTCTTGTACAATAAAAATAGAGGTTCCAGCTGGAACAAATTGCATACGCAAAATATTTTTGCTGTAGAGTCTAAGACCTAAAAGCTGCGGTTCGCTTCTTTTATGATTTGTAGTTTCATAGAAATTTGGCTCCACCCATATATTATCAATTTAGTTTTAAAAACCTGCTGTGCCCTATTGAAGCTATGTTAGAGTCAACTGATTTTAATTAAATGCAACTTAGTGAGTTGAAGAATAAAAAATGTAGTAAAAAACACTTTTAAAAGCAGTATTTAGTAGGGATAAGTTGAATGGTAAATAAAAACCAACGAACTTAGTAAAAAATCAGATTTTCTTTATCGATGCGAGTTATAACTAACGATCATTTTTTAATCACTTTTTCAGCAAATCTAACATGGTATTTTGGTATATCAAAAACTAAATATTTTTAATATGTTTTTTTAAAACAATATTTATCAAAATTTGTTGAATTGTTTGAGGTGCAAAACAACCCTATGGCAGCTACATCAAGCATGCCTTCGGGTAACAACTTATTTTTTATTTCTGTAAAATCGGTCTAGTCATGCTGATCAAAGGTAATTTAGGTAACTTTTGAGGTCTCCAACTTTTAATCTGCACGAACTTAATATGCAAATTGGTATATCCACAAATAATTTCACGATATTGTAGCGAAACATCGAGTTCAAAACCGATCTTGTAATAAAGTTCATACCATTGTTTCAATAAGCTTCGCGTCATTTAAATCGAAAGTTAACAAAACAAGCTTATTCACTAATATAACCCAGTTATACCCTACGCACACGTGTTGGCAAAAAATTTACGATAACACCTTTAAATTTCCGATTGCATTTAGCAATTTGACACCCGTTTTACGATATCGGAAACAACATGAACTTGACGTCGACTGCGACGTCAACGTTAAGCATCGACGCCGCAAAAGATCAAGAAGACATAACAACAACTGCAATGTCGCTGCTATTGTTGTTGTTGTTGCTGTTGCAACCAAGTGTAGAATGAAACAAAGTAAGGCTGAGCAAAAATCAATACAAAGTCACGTTTTAAAGAAAATCACGTTTCATTAGATACCTACATTATATGCAACTCTATATATATATTTATGTATACCTTATATACAAATATACATTGAAATTCCATTGTTGCTATAATTTCATTTTATGTAAGCAAAAACTATAATAAAGTCGACATTGAAATAAATTTTAAATTTCAACGAAATTTCCAGTATATAGTATTTAATGACTCTATTTGAGTTTATACAGCAGCTATAAGGCGCATATAAATATATATAATTTCATTTGTACTATGTACTCTGAGCTCACCTTGAAATTTATGGCAGTTTTCACTTTATTATCAAGGTTGACATTTGTTTGGTTAGTTCCATAAATAGCATCAGGTTTGGGTGGAGGCTACACTCAAAAGGAAATGTTGAAACTTATATATGATTTTATTCCTCGTACTGCTTTGAGGAGCGTAGTGTATAGTAACTAGCTGCTACTATAAATTGTATAGTTGTTTCCCCTTTATTTCATTTTAATTACGTGACTTAAGTAGTTTTAAGTCTAAGCAATTTGTTACTTATTTTTTCAAACGGTGTTGACAGTCTTAAGACTCTTGCGTTTAAACTTCAGATTAAGTTGTGTGAAACACTCCAAAGGAGACTCGAAGACGCACGCAAACTTGAGAGTTTGAAGTTATGCAGAATTTTAATAGAAACGACTGAAGGTATCTTAGAAGTAGTTTGTTAATTAAGCGAAGTCTGATAATATGCAGTAATAAGCTGAAAATTGAGGATTGCAAAGTTTTCGGCAGGTAGTTTCTGCAAAAATAAGAAGCACGCAGGCTAGAAAGTTTTTTTTTATTAAACTGTTGAAGTCTCTTCAATAATTAATCTGAAGCGAAATTTTAATCATGTCATTAATTAAAATACTAATAATTATATGCATAATAATTCTAATATTGGGATACAAAATCTGCACATTTACTTTTGTTCACTGCAGCTAAATATTTTTTGCATTCCCTCCTCAAACAATAACTTATTATCTAACAAATGTAAAGTGACTAAAATAATATAAATTAAACATTCAAAAAAACTAAAATCTTTTCCAGGTGCCAAAATTTTCGGAATCCCAACAAACTTAGGACACATCTATCTCGCAAAAGCGGCAGCGCAAAATTGGTAAGACGCGCAGTGGCCTAGAACTTAAAAAAAAATCCAATAATAAATCATATTATTATTTATTATCTACCCCTGATGTTATAAATTTAAAGCCAAAATCCAAGTCCAAAATCTAAGCTGCTAACATTTCACTCATCAAAATAAAAATTTGAAGATACATAACGCAGCTCTCCATGCACAAATAGTCTTAACATTTTTCTTCCGGCCGTAATTTAATTTATAAAATACCTTGATTGGTTTAGCATGTCTAGCCTCAAAATTTTTATACCGTTCACAATTTATTTCATAAAAATAGCATAATTGATTAATATTTGTAAAGTTATTCAAGCTTTCAGGTGACATAAATTTAGAATTTGAATTGAAATATGTCTAAATAACACTAAGACATTAAGTTATTTAATAATTTAATTTTCTTGATTTTATTAGAATTGATATTTATAGAATTGCAAGTATTTTCTTTTGAAATTATTATTTAGCCAACATTTTAGTAGAAATCTATCTCATTTAATAAAAATAAATAAATAAAAGAATGAGAATTTGAACTTTACTGAAACCCATAACAAAGTAAGGTCAATCCTTAGAAAAACAAAAAAATATGTATGTTTAGCAACATATATTTAGATGTTTTATGTATTATACAAACAAGAATTTTTTCATGTATTTCTATGTATATCTTTTACACATAGAAACGAATTTCTTCCATTCGACAATATAACTAGCAAATACATGTAATATTTTAAAATAAAAATATTTTACATATTGCCTTCCACACTCTTAATCACAGTCAACAATTAAAAGATTTCCAAAAGCTTTCATACGGTTAACTAAAGTTGCCTCAAGCTTTTTATAATCCACATTTTCTAGCAGCAAATCAAAGTGCTTGCCTTTTCAATTTTTTTAAAAGTTCATTTCACTTACCATTGAATACGAACTTAAAATGTTGGAAACTATATATAATTTGAATCCAACATTTTGGTCACAAATTCCTCTTAAGATTTTTTTTACGGCGGATGACTCTTCATTATGCAAATCCCACACTGTCCCAAAAGCCATAAATTGACACACTATCGGAAACAATGTGCGGCTATGAACAAAATTACAGCATTAAGCGGATTTCCTTAACAGAAGTCAAATAAGTCTATGCGTGTGTGTGTGCACCTTTACACAGCACACACACACACACACACATCCATCCATCCATCCACTCATACGTAGAAGTTCAGACACCCCAAAAAATCGTCCATAGGAAATCTCAACATCGTACATCAAAATTACGAGACAAAAGAATTTAAAAGCATAAAATCATCCTAGCAGTCAAGCAAAATGACAACAGAAACAACAATAACGACAAGATAGCACAGGAAACAAAACATAACAAGAATAACAGCAGATGACAAAAAAAAAGAGAAAAAAAAAGAAAATGGTGTCTCAACCAGGTAACATTAGAAAGATATTACGGTTCATTCACCGACATATGCAGGCTTGCATGTGCCCGCGTTTGTGTGTGTGTGTGTGGCTATGCTCGCTGTGCGTGTAACAAGAAGAAAAAAAACTGGTTTCCAACTACACACACACACACACACTGAAACACGCGCATATAGGCGTGCGCGAGAGCGGGAGAGTATGCATCAAGCAAACGCAGGCAACAACATCTCATTGGCTGTCTCAGCGCGCTTAATGCGCACACAAATACACAAACACATTGATGCGGCCTGGAATGTAAAACTGGAAATGCGGCGCGTCGTGTCTCGCGCGCGCGCTTTTGCATCGCCCCGTACCTTTCGTCTCGCTAACAAACGGCAACACAAACACACTCACACATACACGCACAATTGTTGTGTGCACGTCTGGCAACGCCTTAATAATTGTTATTTGAGTTTCATTTTGTTGCGTCTGTGTGTGTGTGCGTGTGTGTGTGTGTGTGTGCCTTTTACACTCCATTAGCGCGCTTTCTCTTTCAGCCCTTTATATCAGCAGCAGTTCTTCCTGTCGTTTGCCTTTGATTTTACTTCCAAAGCTTCCCGCTGCTCGGCGCAGACTAGCCAAAATTCAATGTCAGTTGAAGCGTGCGTCTGTTCGTATGTGTATGTCTTTCTTTCTCTTTTATTAACACGGCCGCCATTTTTAAATGCATTTGGAATCAGTACAAATCTTTAACGTCGCATAAAAATGTAATTTTAATTTTAAATTTTAACCTTTTAAGGTTTTTATGAGATCATAAACAGCGCTGAAAGTAAATTAAATTCTTTATAGTATTTATTTTTGAGTATATGTATAAACTAATGGCATAACATGCACATAAACTGCAAGTTTTATTGGTTTATTAAATAACTTAACGATCTGCCACAGAATTTGGGCTATTTCTGCGGAAATTTATGAGTGCCACTATAAAAAATTGTATTAACTTAATACAGCGTGTATGATGATTTTATGGCACAAATAAAGCGGAACACATATTAGTTTACTTTAATATATACAATGATTTAATGCATTATTCAGAAGAGAATTTAGCACTGCGCAAATCTTTACCCTCAAAGTACACTAGTCTAGCACTAGTACAACCTTTTCATATTGAGCCCCAGTCACAAGCTTGACACTTTAAGGTTGTTGCAAAGGACATGATTGGTTACCGGCTCATTAGATCACCGCCGGTGCAATAGGATATTCCATTTAAAAACACATCCCAAGACATAAGCCAAAAATTCTTTCAAATAAGCCAAACGGAAACTGAAGGTTTGGAAAGAGGATAACATAAACAATTTCAAAAGCCCTAAAATAAAATACTTGAAAAATACATCGTTGGAGAAGTTATAGATTCTAGCGTAAGCTTTCTGTAATATTATTGTTGATACAATTTGTATTATTGGAGAGCCACAGTTGTATATTGGAATATAAAATTTGAAAAAGCTAAGTTTTAAAAACTGAAAATATATTTCTTATATTAGCCGAATTAACACAAATTATATATATACTTTATTTTTGGGATATCTGTATCCTCTTAAAACCATCTCAAAAATTAAGAGTCATATTAATTAGAAAACTATTTATCATTATTTACGAACTCCCAAAGAATTTAACAACTCTTACAATCATCTTAAAATATATGCGATGTACTCTATTGAATATGTAGCCCCTCAGATGCTTTGATTTTGTAGCATTTTCAATATATAGTCATTAAATATCACATCTACAATAATTTAAAGTTCTATATCTTTAGTTTTCTTCAATATTTTAGTGTTATTTTAAAAGTATATATTATAAAAGATTTTTGGCATAGCGTATGCTACAAGACTTTGCAAGCAGCTCTAATACGTTTTCCTTACAAATGACAAATAATTCTTCGGAATTGCAATAATGACTTAATCTCAATACACTGTATAGTTTTTATTTCTTTTTGCTAATTTGTTATTGCTGCAGCAAAATTCTACAATTTTGGTGTCATTTGATATTTCTTGCCACAACAAACAGCACAACAAAAATGCGCAAGTTGGGCGCATGCCCAAATGCTGCGGCACAAACTGCGACTATGACTGCGACAGTCTCGTGGTTGCCACGTCTGGTGCCTGTCGCCAGTTCAGACAAAACAAATCATTTCGGGGGCTACCGTATGCAAACAAAAAGCACACAGACATAAAATACACCAACAACAACGGCAGCAACAAGAGGAGGGCCAACAGCCAAACACTGTAAAAACAAACAGTCCTTTGGACTTGTATGCTAACAGTCCCATAAGCATATGTTGCCAATTACTTGGGTAAGTCAGGTGGTTGCACTGTGTATCACGAATAGGAATTTTACTAGATTTTTTTGGATTTTTTACAAGACTTAAATACAACCTTTTCTGTCGTACCTAAAGCTAGCATATGGCCATTGTGGAGCCAGGAATCTATGCAGTTCAACATCAACTCATGTGCAATCAAGCAGGCTCTAACACGAAAAAAAACTGTTGCTTTTTTAGTAACTTAAACAGCTCCCTTTATTCGTTTATTATGTGTGACTTTTAGGTCAAAATTTATGAAAAATATTTAATTTCTTAAGCAATATAGTTTGTTTATTGAAAGATTGCTTTTCGAAATTCAGTAAAATCGCAATTATAGCTGACCGTCAATCAGAGAGGGAGGTGGACAGATGACGAACTCATGCCCGTCAAAGTATATATATTTTTAGCATAGTTTCTATACATTCTTTTAGCTTACAACTTCATTATTTTTGTATTATAAATATTAAATATATGTTTCATTTTATAAATGTGGAAAAGCCGTAGCATGTCTGTGTATTATCCCTTGAATTTCTTAGTTCTATAAAATTTGAACAAGATTGGATAATTTTGTTATATACCAAGACTTACACAAAAAAAGTTCTAAAGCTTTTTGGTATACATTTAGAAATGTAAACGAAAAAACTTGTTTTTCTATTATAGCAAAATGATCTTGCAATTTTTTCCTATCCTTTGCTAAAACTTCTAAACATTTTCGAAGGTTTTTAATACTTATATGAAGGCTTAATAAAATTTTACCGAAATCATATTATTTACAATCATAGCAAAATTATCAAGAGATTTTTCCCAAGTGAATAAATGTCAAAATTTGCATAATATTTTTGTGGCAACAACAAAATGTTCTCGCAAAAAGTTCACTACTTATAGCGAGCACTGTTACATCTTAAGAGTAAATTATGATTTACTTTTTGGATCCATTTCAAAAGCCAGTTGCGCCGCAATTGTTGCATTCAGCGTAAGGCATCGCTTGCAAAAAAAACAACACCAAAACGATTTAATCAAGCGAAGCCTCGTATAAACTTCAGCAAAAAAAAAAAAAAATTTCACCGAAAAAAAAGAATCCGTTTGGTATCGATTTCTTTGTTTTTAAAACAGAGCCCGAAAACGTAAATTATGGTACGTAAAATACAAAATCGCCAAAAAAAAAAGTTTTCAGAAATTGAGGAAACAGACGCGTCGACGCAAGGCCCCACTCTTACTTTAGAACTGGTCACTGGGTCTACAACGCGACTTGGTTTTAGTTGAACCGTAACTGTAACCGTAGACGGCAGTTGTAGTAGTTGCTGCTACCGTAAACGCTACCGTTTTGCACTGCCCGACACGACGCTTCAGCTGCGAGCTGCAACTAAAACGCTCGCGCAGTAGCGATAAACGCAGTAGCACCCATTGGGGGGCTGCGCTGCTCGCTGCACTTTCTGTTTCGACGTAATATGCTCAGTCGCTCCACGCTTCGAACTGCAGCTCCAATGTCGCCTTCAGAGCGGACAATGTCACATGGTTTTTAGATTATGGTTTTGGGTTTTTCAGTTTGTAAATAAACAAGCGCTACGATGCGTCCATGACTTTTGCGCAGCTTGCAGAAATGTTATTGGGCCGTAGGGGGCTTTGAGAGCGCAAGCGATGGGAAAAGATCGTAAGAAAGTGACTCGTTGCATTTCACTTGAAATTGTTTTTCGCTGGCTCAGACTTTCTTTTTGGCTTTCTTCTGACGCTGAGCTCGACACTTTTCTTTTGGGAAGGCAAAACCCAAAGTTATATAAGCGAGTTGACCCCAGCATATATTTATGTAAGCTTGCAATGAAAATATAAATAGATTCTTGCTAAAAATAATAATTTTTTGAATGACGTTTTATGAGCAGCAATGAGTTGAGTGCTTACATAAAGCTTTTTCTAAAAAACATATCATGGGCTTAGGCGGTGAATGGTTTTTGGGGGATTTAAGCACATCTTCTGTAGCTACTCTTTCCAATTAAAAGGCATAAGTATTAGACTTGAACTAGGAACGAGATCGCAAAACAATTACAAATAAATAAATTATTAAATAAAAATGCAAGCACCAAGGTAATGGCTGCGTGGCCTAAGAGGCCCATAAAATGGCACTAGTCCGATGCAGCCGACACTAGCATCAAAGAGCTTGAGGCAAAACTAAAACTTCTTCAAGATAGTCGAAAGATCATGGTTTGCGATTGCTCACAGTATCGGAAGACAACTGCCGATATAAAAGGAAAGTCCATAATTATATATATCCATACAAAGGTGCCAAAAACCTCAGATTCTTCGAATGGATTGCCAGTGTTACTACCATCATAAACCTCAGGAGGAGCCATAGAGAATGCTGGAATTACCACTTCTTGGTAGAAAAATATACATAAAATATGAATCGTTCCAAAGACCGAGCATGGAGATATCTCTATTAATAACTGTGGACCGAAAGCATTTAGCCAATTCAGAATTCACTTAATAGAGATTTTCTTAAGTAAATAGCGAGCTATGTCACTGCTAGACAAACGCACCAGTGCGGTAAGGTCGAAACGAACCACCGACATTCCGATTTAGAGGCGAGTACACCACTACACTACCGAGGTCCACAAAAATATAAACACATTTATACATTCATACTTGGGAGAGAAGCCGTGCGGCATCACAATGGGCCGTGCCCGGCCTAAGTGTGCCAAGGGGTTATTCCCTTTGGCAACCGCTCCAACCTAACCTAACCTATACATTCATACAATTTCAGAAAAGAATATTTCACAATGGCATGCGCAAGTTACGACGCATTGTTACAATCCATATCAACAAGGTTCCACATTTTTTGCTTTAGGTGCCTTACAACCCGTTAGAGACATATAGACGTCCTCATTAGATCTCGCCAAGCGCCGCTGCTTTGAGTGTTTCTTACTCCAATGGAAGCTTCTCCTTTCCATCATTCCATCTAAGTCTTGCCTTTATTTTTCTTCGTTGGCTTTCGCCTTAAACACTTTCTTTACTGAAGCGTCTTGAGCCATATGCACGACATGGCAGAAGTAACGCAGACTTAGTGAACTGGACGACATCGTTGACGTTGCAAAGCTAATGCTAATTCATTCAAATGCGAAAATTGTTTGCAATCCAAAACGGGCTAAAGAAGCGATTCCCACTGTTGCTTATATAAGTTTATTTTCTTGATATATATTTTGGTAGACTTTCGAATAATTGTAAGTTCTTTTCTTGAAGTAATTTTTCATTACTGTTACAATCAATACAATTCATAAAACTCTGAAACGAATTAATTATCATATTTTGCCAAAACGCAGAATCAGACCATTATCATCGTTCAAATTTTGATAGTACACACACACACAGATGCATGTAAAAGCACACATATGCAATCAGCTGTTAGGCGCCATGTTGCTATGAGTCAGCCATATTGATGGCATATCTTTAGCATATTTCAAATACTTGCACGTTGCATTTATCTCTCTTCGCTATAAATGCAACAACAACAAAATTAAGAAGAACAGCATCAGCAACATTTTGCTGCGCGTGCAAGTCGAATGACAACATTGGAAAACAACAGTTACAAAGTAAACGGCAGCGTCGAAGTCGACGCCAGCGTAGGAGTTGGCGACGATGCGACGGCGCGACGTCAAAGTCTTGCAATAAAGTCATCGAAAAGTACGAAGAAGAAAGCCAAATAAATGATACGAAATGCGATTAGCTCATCGACGCCAAAAACAACAACGAAGATGATGACCAAAGCGAGCCAAAGCGAGCCAAAACAATGTAAGCACCTTCATGCACAGCAACAGCAACTGCAACAAAAACAACATAAACATAAAATCGCCAACGTCAGCAATGGCAACAGCAACAACAACACTCGAACAACTACAACAAGAAGCAGAACCTCAACAGCAGCTGCAAATGCAACAACAAATGTAACAGTGCAGCACGTGCTCTTGCCTATGCTCGCTCTACCCCGACAAGAGAGACAAAAGCATAATAAATACGATATACTGTGCGTATACGTAATATAATCCATATAAAAATGGCAAATGATAACTATGCGTGATCGGCCATAAGTCGATCGATGAATGAATCGCGTAAACGAGTTCAAAGTGTGCCATCAACAACAACAACAAAATCTCATATAACAACAACAAGCAGCTTGACAATGAATCTGAGACATAAAAAATTTAATGGGAATTATAAACAAAGGCTGCAAAAAAAAACAAAAGCTTAGCTAAGCAATTATAATTGTGTAATTTTTAATTGTTTTCACTTTGTTAATTGAATTATTCCAATTGTTTCCGTTCTTTATGCAATTTTATTATTAGTTAGGGTGTTCAAAATGCTATAGACATAAGCAGCTTTACAACATAGATAGTATTATGACGTTGAGTATATGTTTGTATTTATAAAGTAATTAATGATGGAAAAATTGAATACTGAAAATAATTCACTAATTCTAAAATATAATATGAGCCCACCTGATTTTTCATTAATCCTACTAATTGAGAGTTCTTTTTTTAAGCAACAATATCTACAATAAATATGCTTTTTTACCTATTTCTATATCATGTACCGTGTCCTAGACTTGTGCCATGTATGGCAGCATGGCAGACGCCAACTAATTTCTACCAAAATGTTTATCATAGCCTCGGGTAACGTCTATTCATTCGTCTGACAAAACACTTAGATCTTGGAAAATTTAAGTGCTTGATCAAGCTTTACCAACTAAAACAGATTTACGTGCAGAAGCTAACGAAAAATGCCAAAGGATTACAATGCGCAGCGATAATTGAGATCATATTATCAATTTTCTTTGATATAAATGGTTACTTCTTATTTCATCTCAATAGATCTGTTTTCTGAAGACTGCGGTAGCATATTCATCTCTAAACCCGTGCTTCTACCTATTTTATGATCTGCGATGGTTAACTTATCTTGCACCATGCTTCTGTATTTGCCGTGTAGTTTCGCCAATAATAAAAAATATATGTTCAATCGCAGTAGAATTTATAAATCTTTCGCTACATCATTCATCATTTTTATGCAATACATAAGTTCATGCTAAAAACTACGTGTAACTTGCTTGACACTGGAAAGAAATTTACTGACCTTTAAGGTATTTTCGCTCCTTGCACATCTAAGCTCTTTTGATGGCATTAGAAACTGTGATTCCATGTGTGCCAGAGTATATTTTCATAAAAATGGGATAATAAAGTTTTCTTATGTTTAAAAAGTGGGTAATACACTTGCCTTCTAATCGCGGGGTCGTGGGTTCGAATCCCACTCATGGCAAGAGGCATGACCACTCCAACGTCCCTCTTAAAAATTGCTTCTCTACCTAATAGAAAGCTTTTCTCCATTTGCACAAAAAATTCAACAATTTCTGGCATCCCCCCTTGCCCCACTCCTCACCCCCCACGCTAAATGGAGGGTATACCATAGAACCAAGCGCCATTCATAGCTTTTCGGCGTACAGCAACAACACCAGCTAGAATGATGCCAACAATAAAAAAAAAAAAAAAGACTGTATCGCCCAGCCTTTCCGCGCAGCCAAGCGCAGACGCTACTCCCAGAAGGCGTCAGGTGGCAGCCCACCACTGGGATAAGTCGCATCTGGCCAATCACCAGTTCGACCGAAAAACTCAACAGATTACAGAAACCTACACAAGAGAATACATAAAACGGCTCCCCAAGTTCGATGACGTCCAAAGGCATTTTCAAAAAAAAAAACGTACACGAACAGGACAATGGACCGTTAGAACCCTAAAGGATCCATCAAGATTAGCCCAGTTCGAGGAGGAAATGGAGAAAACTGCAGATAGCTGGCATCCATCCATAAGGCAATAGACGGATCGGCAGACCCAAGGCGACCTGGAGAAGATCCATCCTCCAACAACTGACCCAGGCGAAAAATTAGGGTTCGATGGATGGCTCTTGTAGAGGCCCTAAGTTCCCTAATGGAATAATAAGGAAAAAAAAAAATGTTTAAAAACTCAAAAAACACCCAAAAACCTACAGGTACACTTTTAACTATGGAAAAACTAAAGTTTCTGCGCCCTCATACAAAGTTCGATTTTTCAGCACTTTTAAAACAGTTCCTTAAGTACAAAATATACCCATAAATTCAATTACTCCTCAATGATTACGATTAAAAAGTAAATTTTGAATTTTAGCAAATACACAAAATTAAGAAAAAAAACTTTAATGTTTTTGCCGTATTGTTAAATTACCTTTGCTTTTATTTATTTTAAGGAATATTTCTCTCGGCAACTGAAAGAAATTGCTGCCGGTATAGATAACTGAGTAAAATCATAAAATCAGTGCTGGAAAGCACTTTTGACGCGTCAGCCCTGTCTTTCATTTGTGTCCACAATACGATTTGTAAAAACCAGCACTTGTTAATCCCAAAATAACAATTAAAACATTTTTTAAACATTCTTTTACTGTTTTGTAGGAAAAGATGTGTTAACACAAGGGACTCTTCAAAAGTGAAATTGTACAGGTTCTGCCATTCTCATTTGTTTTACAATTTAAATAAAACACTAATTCAGTTGCGAGAATTGTTTTCCGATGTGCTAATATTTATTCTAAAAGTGCAAAATTGAAGTGCGGCCTGAAAATGGAAACTCTTCATCTATCTGTTTTAAAACGACCCACGAGTAAAGCAAATGCTCAAACTTTTGTCTCCAACTTACGACTTGTTTCTATGTCCAGTCTCATCATTTTTTATAAAACAATATTCATTTTATGCCCACCAAAACAGGACGTTTTCAAATATTCCCTCACAACAGAGCCCTCTTAATTCTATCATGCAATACTTACAGCTTTCCCATGCAATAAGTGACTGCATATCAAACCCTAAGATCTTTATCTTAAGACGTTCGATCACACACATCATCATAATGTCTAGGATATTCATATATTTTTCACACAAAAATCCTGAACCCTTTTGACACAAACCAAAGACAGTTGGACAAAAAACTTACAAGTTTTAGCAGAAGCAAAAGATACAGATACCAAGGCGACGGCAAATTTAAAACGCGTATGCGGGCTCTGTTATCCGATAGCGGAATAATAAACTCAACCACGCAAAGGACTCACGCATAAACAGGACACACACATACGAGTGAGTATAACATTTTTTTTACTGCTCACTTTGGAAACAAAGTTGCTGCTGCTTCAAACATTTTCATCTTCTTCGAAAGATCGAACAAATTCGATATCATTTGAAAGGTACGTGATCCAAACAATAGCCAAGTGCATGACGATGACGCTGACAGGACAGTAGTCCCGTGGCCAAGGACTTTTCAAAGCTGTTTTGTAAATGTTTTAGAGTTTTTACTTTATGCCAAGTAGCTATTATTATTTTTATTGTTGCTCTCTCGTATTTGCTTTTAGATCTGGAAAATGTGTGCCAAAGCAAAAAAAGTGTCGTGTTCACGCATAAATTAAGCCATAAATAATTATTTTTAAAAATATAACCTTATATGTGCAACTTATACACAATATATATATATGTTTCCATAAGAAGGAACATAAAAATTTGAGCAACTGTTGCGTTAATTGTGCCAGCAACCAGCCGCACGGCCGGCTGCTCTCGCTCTATTCCTCGCTCTATGCTTCGCTCAATTGACGCACAATTTAAGGAAACTGCAACGCTTGACTCAGCTTACACGGAAGCTGCCACAGGAAACCCCAATGAACCGAGCTCATAGAGTTCCTAATATGATCCAATTGGATTTTGTGGCAGACCCGCTGGCGGCTGTTGCAAGACGGCTGTGCGGCTCAATTACATTGTCGATTGAGCATGAAATTGTAATGCCTGATTTGATTTCACGTGACAAGCAAGCAAAGAGCCCGAGAAAACAGGAGATATTTCAGGAATACCATGCTGCAAACTGGTCTGTCGTGTTGCCAGACCGGTGTGCCTTGTTGCCGAATTGGACACACCCGCTAATTTTCTTTGGCGTGCGCGAATTGCGACAGCCTGGGACAATTACACTGAAAAAAAAAAACGTTGACAATGATGGCGTTGATTTAAAAAGAAGGCGCTGCGGGGTTCTAAATAAGATAGGAAGAAGGGAATGTATATATGTGAAAACAAAACAAATTAAGAAAGGTCATTAGAATTATTTTTAAGAATGCAAGTGATTTAGGCTTTGACGTGCCACAGAAGCAAAAGTATCGCTTAAACGATATATTCTTATTTTGAATTTTTTGATGGTGATCAGATAGATACTTGGAAACAATATATTGCTATGCATATTATTTGTACTTAAAATAAATTTTTATTTGGGTTGCTTTATTTTTAATGCTTTCTGGTTAATAAAAGAATGCAAAGACAAAAGGATTCCTAAATTCATTCATAATGAAGTTAGTTCTATATTGATAAAATAAAGAAAGCAACAAACTACATTTACATTAGAAAATTAAAAAAATTAAAAACTATTTTTGAATAAAGTTAAAAATTAATCAAACATGAAATGAAAAATGTTACATATATTGAACATGCATAAATTCTTTGTAAATTCGAACTCGTCTTGTACCACAACGATTGGTTTTTATTCTCTCATTTGAAACTCGTTACATGGATGTTCTTCAGTTCTATTTTGACATATTACAATATCAAATATAAAATTTAAAAAAAATCACAATGATTGGAAATACATGCTTTACTTTTATTTATGTGCGAATTATAAAATTTACTTATTGTATACAGACGATTTTTAAATTAAGTAATATGAAAAGAATTGTATTTCGGAAAATCACTTAGCATTCACGTGAAAAAAGGAATACTGCTGCTTTACTTGTGTTTCTAAAATATTTAGAGAAATGCGTATTCGTAGCACAGAAATCCAAAAATTTTTAAACTTTTTGTTTTATTATTAAAACAGAGAGATATATGTTATATATATGATATATATATATATTTATTCTATGGAACAAACGCCTTGTGTTTAGCTAAACAAAGTTGTGCTGAATTTTTCTCCGGCTCACCCTGTTCCAAATTGCTGTACTTATGTACGGTGTATACACAAGTTAAGTGTAGAACTAGAGTTCTAAAGTTTGCGAATAGAAAATCGGGTCTTTTGTTTAAAATATCCAAGTTGTACTTAATTTGGCTCAGTTTATCAGATGGCACACCCTATACCATTAAGATAAACACAAAGTTACATATGAAACTAAAGTGAAAACTTTGATATACTCCATAAAAGCAACACCTTTTGTTCAATAAAAAACAAAGTTTGCCTTAATTTCGCTCAGTGTACTATTATCGTCTTTGAGTCTGACATCGTCAACGTAGTTCACGTTAAGAGCACACGTCATGGTCAGTTGCTCTGCTGAAGTTGGACAACGCGTCAAAAGTTGATGACTTGTTGCCCTGATACACCTTCTCCTCTAAATTCTGCATGTGTTCATGTTTCTTATGTTTGTTATTTTTGTTGTTGTGTACTTAAAGCCTCGGCGGCTCTCTTTTTGCCTTCCTGGAAGTATTATAGTAAATTTCTCGCATATCATCAAGTGTCGTTTTGCGTTGTTGTCGCTGTTTTCGGTCCTCGCTCGCACAATGCCAGATTAGTTATTATTTCTGCCTTTTTTGTCATAAATGTAAATTAGCTATGCGCAATTTGCATATTCTACATTACACTTGAAATATACACACACACGCACGCACACATTCACATATATACGGACACACACACATACAATCAGAGACTGTCCTACGAATAGAGGCCATATTGAGTTATGGACGGGCATTATTGGTGGGGTAACTGGAATTGCAGCAAGTCACTTTGGAGTAGTAATCCGATTAAGATGGGAACTCAACAAGAGTTTGAAAAAGAAAAAA
Organism: Chymomyza procnemis; assembly: GCA_035046065.1. Classification (NCBI taxonomy): domain Eukaryota; kingdom Metazoa; phylum Arthropoda; class Insecta; order Diptera; family Drosophilidae; genus Chymomyza; species Chymomyza procnemis. The sequence continues at coordinate 8,196,970 of JAWNOJ010000026.1, forward strand.
GCGCTCAAAAATATCCTGTACTACTCAAGCCTAAACAATCAAATTAAAAATTTTAAAATTCGTTGATTCGAATGGTAAGAAAACAGCAACATTATTTGGTTTTAATTTTGGTTGATGCTCCTGGTTTTTTGTTTAATTTTATAAAAATCTGATCGCTGGTTGATAAATAGTTTCAGGGCAAATTGAAGTTATCATTCACAGATCTGATTTAAAATCAAACAAATTATTGTCGTAAAGAATCATATTATTATTATTATTATAAAAACAAGTTTTGGCCTGAAAAACTGCAAAAATCTACGATAAATCTACAAATAAGGCAAAAACCTGCATAAGGTTTAGACTTTTTGTATGGCCTTCGAAACATTGAACAAGGTTTCAACTAGTTCATACATTTTTATAAATAACAATATCCTCAATAATCTTATTTCGCACGAAACAGTGAAAATAATACTAAAAATTGGCACACAATGGTTTTCGTCATTAAAAAAATAAGTTTTGGTCCACTTTAAAAAATATATGCATTAAAATACTCTCTTCTCTTTATGTGTATTTATTAAAGATCTACATTTCTTTAAAAAAAAAAACCCCAAAAATGGGCGCTCACAAATCACGCCTATGTAGCAACTTTGTCGCCCTATCTGCGTTTCTTTTTAACTTCAATTTGAGGCATTTTTATCTAAAAAGTTTTTATGCAGAATTTCTATAACTCGAGATAAATGGACTGAAGCAAATATACACGGGCAGGTTACCCAACATGTGAAACCATTTTAAGTATGCAATTTCTTTTATATTGAATCCCTTTTTTAATGATAAATGATTGATAAAAATATGTCAAGAATTGTACTGAAACCTTTTTGGCCACAATAATTTTCTAAATAAATGAGTGATATACGGTAAGGTATGGCGAGTAGTAAAAATAGACCCATAAAGTCCCTCTATACAAGTGTCAATACCAATTTATCGCTCAGCAGCCACATTGGTTTGAACGACTTTTTTCTGTATTTCCGTAAACTAGTTTACGGCAGAGGTGGGTAAACTCATGGTATAAGTATCTCATGCTCAAACTCTATATAATCTCACTATTAACAACACAGAAAATGATTTTTATCTTTTTTACTCACATGCCACTTAGTTATCCTATATACCTTTTTTTGGAAGGTATTGACGTTACCTTTAGTAATTATACCATTGGCAGACTCTTATTTTATATAGCATCTACCGTATGGCGATGCTTTGTGCTAGACAAATGGACTGCAATTCGAATTAACAAAAATAAAATTATTCCGCTTGAATACGGTCAATCATCGCTCCAAAGTTGGAGCATGGATTATTGATGAAAAATAGCTGCTCGGAGAAAACAGGGACCAACAGTTTATAGCCGAATCCGAACGGCGGCTTCTTTAGTTAACAGATAATACTTTGCTAGGTAAATAGTATCTATTTATTTGCTAGCTGTGCCACCGCTGCTAAGTGGAATCGAACCACCATCCTTCCCACAATTCAAATTAGATTTTTCCAAATATTTAAAAATTTTCAGTTTCAGCTAAAATTAAAATATATATATTTCTTGTTGCCTAAAAGTCTAAATATTTTTCACAAATCCCGCACATCACACTACAATGATTCTGTTCATAATTAAACCATAATGTCGTGGACGTAGTTTTTATGTTTCCGCAGAAAATCTTTCGACTGAACGGCCAGTTGGCTATGTATGATGACGATAATAATAATGATGTATAGGATTCTTGGACTGCAATTCGATTTACTGCCTTTCCATTTTTCATTATTATTAAAATGGGCAATGATTTTGGTCTTGTTTTAATTTATGCACAGTTCATACTACACTCTTATGGATGCATTTGGCAGTCGGGCGTTGCAGTTTTTTGTTTCTCTGGTTTATGACATTTTTTTTTCGGGGTTATTGTGCCGCAATGCTTTTTATTGTTGCCACTAAACAATAACTTCTGATTCTTCATATTTTACGTCGCAGAAACAAGCGTCTCCTTATGCTAAACAATCAGCCCTGTCGTCTTCGTCATTATCATCGACAGCGTCACCGCCAACGCAGTAGGAATCGTATTACAAGAACCTCGGCCTCACTATTGCCCCTGTGTACTGAGAGTGCTCTTTCTTCTTTGTTCGGCGTACAAATGTTTTTCAAATTATGGTTCGCCTACAAGTTTTCGCATTGGATTTCACTTGTTCCTTTGTGAAATCGTCTTTTTTTTTGTGTGTGTGATTTTTTGTAACTATTTACAACTTACTCTTTAGGGTAAGCAGTTTCTAGTTTTATGAATAATGCATAACAATAACAAAAAACTTGGTTAAAAATATTTTTGAAAGTCAAAAATAATTTTTGGTCGTAATTTGTATTTTTTTAATTGTCTTGTTTTATTGAATAAAGTGTTTAGTTTGACCGAAAATTAACTAAAGCAGATGAAGTTATAGTGTCTCTAAAGGGCGATTTTTAAGATACTCACTTTTTGGAAAAACTATTTTTCACTTCTGACGCAAATGAAGTGCCTTCATCTCTTAAATTCAAACAAGTTCACTTTGGTTTGCAATTTAATAATCAATCGTACAAAGCTTACCAATTTTTGATTTTTGTTATAAATATTCCAGCTCGTATAAGGCTAGTGTTATTTCTAAATTTCTCACAAACTCATTGTTTGAATGGATACGTGAATTGGTAAGATTGTTTAGAAAGCAACCAGTAGAATTCCAAAAAATACAAACGACAAAGTCACTACTTAAAAATTTTTCACAACTTAACGAAATTCGTAATGGATAAGTATTTAAATATATTTATACATATCGAACTTCAAATTTCAATATCATAATATGTTTTTACAATGAAAACATATTTATATATTTATCTCTTTGAATTACCAAATGCCGTCAAAAAGTTTAGTTTTTTGAATTTCGAGTAAATTCAAATCGTTTTTAGTTCACCCAAATTCAATTGACAACTGCATTTGACCCTAAATGGATCTGAAGCTGACTTAAATAAAATTCAAACCCAGAAGCAACCCCAACATATGGAAAAGTAGCTTTTTATATTCTTAACCTGATTTCCAATCAACTTCAACATTAAGAAAAACTATTTTTTTGTCTATTTAAAAACAAACGTCGGGCTGGTAAAAGTTCCGCAAGTACATCTTCAAATTTAAATCCAAAATGCACTTTAGCGTTTTAAAATAAATAAAATAGAAATAAACTGCTTTTTGCAAAGAATAGCTATCTATTTTTTTATGTTTAAAAGTAAAACAACGTTTATAATGGGGAAGATTGCAAATGTTTAACAATTTTTGTTTATATGTAACAATTAAACAAAGTTTATAATGGCGAGCAATTGATATAATGATTTTATATAACTTAATTTTATAACATATTTATATTAAAGTCTCAAAATCAAGATATTTTTTTACAAAAAGAAATGCTGAATGATATGTCCTTATGGAATCTTAAATCCGCACCTAACTTCCAACAAAACAATTCTCAAGGGCTTGAAGATAACCAATGAAATTCTAATGCATACAGCATTTCTCATCTCTGCGTTGGACCCTGTCTAATCTTTTCATGAAATACCACTACAAATATATATAATATAATCCCAAACCAAATCCCAATCAAACATTTTGCTAAAGCAACCAGAAAATTCTACAAAAATATTTTTAAATTATGTTCTTAAGCTTGCAGAAACCTATATTATGTTACTGTTTGGGATCATCATTTAAATTAATTTAATGTAAACAAACTTATAATATAGACTGTAAGCTAACTGTGCATATTTTGTATTGTAATCTGCGTATTTCCTTTTTCCACTATTCTTCTCTTAAAATCCATACTGAAATGGTGAACCAATATTGTACCCTGAAGCTTACGTAAAGATTAGTCGCAAGTGAATTCCCGAAACGTGAAATCCACTTATTTGTGGCCAAACAGATACTAACTTCAAACGATTAACCATTGCACAATTATTGCTGTGTCAATCGAATTTAAACATTCTATTTTTTTCTAATTTTCTTTATCATCTGATTGACCAATGATAAAGTTTCAACATTCCCAAAATTGGCTTTGTATTTACAAATTCTTGATTATACTGAAAAAAAAAGATCTTATAATATGCTTTAGTTGAAAATATAACAATTTTTGAATATTTTCTACATTTTCCCATAGAAGCAGTCCACTGTCAGCCGTCGGCATAGCGCAGCGCTGACGCAACGGAAACGGAACTTTCACTCACCTTTGGCAGCTATCCGTTTTGCCGCTGGTATTTTTTACAAAATGGCCGTCGAGAGAGAAAGAGAGAGTGTGTAATCCCAAAACAGAAAGCTCAACAAGAATTTGAGCAATATTTTTTACCTATTTCTTGAGTCACAACAAAATTGCAAATGACGACTTAAAATTGTTAAGTGTTGTTAACACATTTTTGCAATTAATTTTACATAAATAAATATTTTCTATATTTCTATATAAATTTTTAGTTATTAGGTTATTAGCGTTGCAAATAATTTTTAACGCGTTACAGCCGAACGAGTTTTATTTTAACGCGAATTGCCATCAATTAGTTAAGTTTAATATTTCTTTAAATACATTTTGTTGTTTTTTTTTATTTTTTGTTTAAACATTTTCACACAAAATGTCACTTGTTATGTGCAAAGGAATCAAGCGCTGTGTGCGATTGGATAATGACCGACAACGACTGAGACGGCAACGATGTCTGGAATGTGGCAGACACACACTGTGGCAGCAACAACCACAGCAACAACGATAACAACTACGAACGGGGCGCTTGAGCGCAGCTGAACCAGCAAGCAGGCGGCGAGCGTATGAACGAATGAGTGACTACTCAAATGGACCGAACTGCAGTAACTGGGGGCAGCAGAAGCAGCAGCAACGGCCGAGAGCAGCCGCTGTGGCAGCAGCGCAGCAGGCAATGTGTTGGAGGCGCGACGAGTGCGCATACGCACACACACTCACACACGCATACACACACACACAGACACCTAGACGACCTATGTAAAAATACCGTTTGCTGTGGTTGGAAAGTTGCCTTGCATTGCGTCCGCACCCAGCGAACCAAGTAGCGAACTTGAACTACGTTGTAAAACGTACATCCACATAGAAAAAAAGCCAAAAATTATTGTGAAGAAAAAAACAGCTGCATTGTGCAAAAACACAATTCAGTTTTATAGATATTTCGACAAAAATCCAATCCAAAAAAAACTAAATTTGGAAAATCTTAAATACAATACAATATTTCAACAATAAGTAAATTATGCATTTTAAAAGATGTTACCTTCAAAATTAAATAGATTTTGCATCTTAAGCGATTATGTGCTTTTGACGTTCAGCAGTTCCTTTAAGAAGTTCCAATAGGAAGATCGGTCTAAAATAAAAATAAACTTTTATGTCATAGTGAAAACAGACTTCCTATCTCTAGGCCAATAAGTTCGAAAGGTCTCCTTTTGAATGTTTCAATTACAGCTAACACAACTAAAAGTATTTTATTAAAAAATTTATTCCCATGGAATATCGCTTCAAAAGGATGACGAAACAGATATCTCTATTAATACACTTTGGCAGAGAACAGGGACCTACAAGAAAACTACCTACCACTATGCTTCCGACTGCCACCTTTGGATAAAGTGGTAGAAATAAATGTAGAAAATTCCGATCCCTACTGCTTTCTGTCTTCAATGAAAACTTTAAAACTTTGCGAACTAAAACCATTTAAACAAACTGTGCAGTTAGTTCAAGGAATTGAAATTTAACTGTTATCAGTATTTTATTTAAAAATCCTTGTAGTTCTCATGCACTCTTGTCGATGTAGGGATCGTCAAAAAAAAATAAATCAATATCTAAAAAATCAATTTAGAAAACAAAATAGTGCCAAAAAATATTGTAATTTTGAACTATGCATTTTGTATTCTTACCCACTTAATTGTCTAATAACCTCAATATTTTAAGTATTTTCGCTTACCGGAGTGCTTTTTTAAAATGCTTATAGTCTTCCATTTGCAAATTCTATTACATTTTTATAGCATTCATTATTGAAGCAAATCAACTTGTATTCTCCTTCCTCACTTAATAAAATAAAAATGAAATTGTTAAGCCATTTGAAATTCTTAAAACCTTGACAAACCAAATATATTACTTAGATACGAGACCGTTGCTTGAACCTTTAGCGACCATTTGAATATTTTGCATCGCATGTCCAATATTTGGTCTGCTGGGTGATGCAGCGTATTCCAGTCAACACCGACTTTGCTTGTGCATGTGTGTGTGTATGTGTTCGTGCTGCATTAATGAATGAACCGCCTGCTTTGCAGCCCACTCTCCTCCAAGGCACTTATCACTCACGTTTGCTTTTGTTTTTGCTTTGCGCCTGCCGCACGTGAGCACGCGCATACGTCGCCACGCCGACCCCTTGCTGTGACCTACGTGCTGCTGCTGCTGCTGCGCCGTCGTTGGCTGTGTGTTTGCAAACACACACGCACACATGGACAGCTGTATGCTGGATTTTGATTGGAAGTGCAAGTAGCTCCTTTTGTATGGGAAAGTCGAAATCGATGCGCGCATGCTTAGCTGTTTGGTCTACAAGAAGTACAATTTGTAGGATAATAAATGGATTTCAATCAAATAAATTAAATCGTCTAAGTCTCTGGAGCTTTTTTGAGGTTTCAGGGATATTTTCTATGTTAAATATCGCAAATGAAGTCGATAGTTTGTGCACGCTTTGGGAAAAACTGCGTCAATGATTAAAAAAATATAATGTTTTTTATATCCTGTAGCCTATGGTACAAAGCGTATATTAGGTTCATGCAAGTGTATGTAACCCCCAAAAGGAAGAGTCGGTGTCCTCCCCATAGCTAACTAAAGTCTGAATGGGGTGACTTAAAAAGCAGAAATAACTATGTGCGTGTGTATATATTTTAGGACATAGTAAGAACTAAAGCAATTAACTTCTCAGAGGTATCTTGTTAGTTGAGGTGATATAAGTTTATTTCATTTTTTTTTGGCATATGTGGGATTTACACCTTCTAAGAAATCACAAAATTTTGAAAGAATATTTTGGATGTTTGCAATGATATTAAAGCCATATGTGAACTTCCCAAGCGCTGTATCGCAATCACACAGCCTCCATATGAAAAAGCGGTCGATATTAAATTCAAGTTAAAATTGTTTTAATTATGGGCTGACTTTTAGCTTACTTAGTGCAAATTGTTAAAAAATGTTTTTTTTTCACTAAATTCGTTATATTTAGTTTGTTTTTAAAGTTATTTTAAATTCATTTAAACAAGAGTTTTAGTATTTCGAAGAACATATTAGTTTAATACAAATCAGTTGAGTATATCATATAGTTCGTATAGAGAAAATCCATAAAAATACGATTTTTATGCAGACTATTTTGGAATTTGTTTTCCATAAATTGGGCCACAATTCGATACAGAAAAATATTAATTTACTCAAAATTTAAAAAGTTTTATAAAGTGTAATATCTTCTTTTTTGTTCTCTACTACTTGATATGCTGAAGCCATTTTCTCGGAAGCTCTCGATTCTATAGAAAAAGGGATAAAAGTAAATGGAGAGTTCATAAACAACATACGATACGCAGATGATACAACCATGATAGCGGATAACATACAAGACCTCCAAGAGTTAGTAAATCGAGTTGTTGATGCCAGTAAAAAGTATAATCTAAATGTCAATAGCTCAAAAACGAAGTTTATGATAGTGAGCAGGAGAAGGATCGGATATGACAATGATATAATAACAGTTGAAAACGCACCAATTGAGCGAGTTCACAATTTCAAATACCTTGGCGCGTGGTTAAACACTGATTGGAACTCTAATCAAGAAATCAGATGCCGCATTGAAATAGCTCGTAGTCATTTCCAAAAATTCAGACAGCTGTTCACAAATGAGGAAGTCCTAAGAAGAGTTAATAAAAGCAGGCAACTTCTTAAAACCATCAAACGCAGAAAAGCAGCATATTTTGGTCATGTAATGCGTGGCCCCAAATATCAACTACTTCAACTCATTATGAGAGGTAAAATTGAGGGCAGACGCGGCATTGGTAGGAAGCAACTTTCTTGGCTACGCAACATCAGAGAATGGACTGGAATAAGAAGAGCTGAAGATCTTGTTCAACTCACTACCAACAGAGAGGAGCACTTCAACTTAGTTGCAAACATTAATTAATTAATAAAAAAAAAAAAATTTAATTTTGATTTTTAATAAATTTCATGTGATCGCTTACATCCTGTATAGGATCGCAGATTAGAAAGAAAGACTTGATATTTCTGTCACAATGTCATATTCAATTTTAAGGTTATGACATGTTCTTTCCTAAATAAAAATAACCAATCCGCCTTTTTTCTTTAGGAATGCGTAGTTATTTCCAAGACATCAGTTTTAGTGTGAACAGTATTAATTTGTTTAGATATTGAAAGCGTTTTGAAGATCATTTGCTTGGTAATTTTGCATATTTGCCGGTTCTGAATCTAAGCTAAAGTCAATTACCAACTGATAACATTATTATTCAGCTTATTACTGCTACAGGTGTAGAATTCGCTACTCGGAGGCTGATTTTAACATTCTTGGTGTGGTTATTCATTCGCATATAAATGTTGGAGTTTTAAAAAATTGTATATCATATATCAATGTTTTGCAGAAAGCGCAAAGATCTATCTGTTTTTCTGTGTCTCACAAATGGCACTGGTCCCTGCAAGCAAATTTTAAAATTTTATTGTCTTAACCAAGTTTGAAATTTGGCAATAAAATACCACTTCGAAATTTGAAACATTGAACGGTCGATTAACAAAAGATTTGCTTAAACCTCAAAAATAAATGAAACAGATGATAAGTAACGATCATGATGATGCAGATTGCATTTCATTGATGGTAACAGTAGGACATTAGAGGATGAAGCGTAGAATGGGGGGAAAATATAATCACTAAAATAACGCATTTACTTTTCGTACCAAATTGAATTTTATTCTCCATGATTTGCTTTTTGCACTAAATCCTCCATGATGATGGGAAATAGTGTAGACATAAACGATAACTATTCTTAAAATAAATCTCTTAAAGTTCTGAAGTAAATATTTATTGTAATATTGGCGATACGCCTTGGGACAAATACGCCAATAATTTTTAGCTACAAAACATATTTAAATTATTCGCGTATTAATGAGGAAAATGCATCTGATAACACTAGAAAAATTGCCATAAGGAAAGTAGTTCGACAATGTATACCCGGCAAGTCACAGGCAGCGGATACATGGTAACATTTTTGCATACATTATTCATATACGCAGCTTTAATAGAATCAGATTATTTTATAAATAAATCATGGCATTAATGCATGCGCGTCAAGTCCTCCACAATTTTAATAACATCATCAATATCCGCGCATTTTCTTTCGCCATTTAATGTAAGCTGTAAAGGAATGAATTATGCGTTTACAAATATAAAAATTGAAAATTGTGCTATAACTTGCTCACCTCTAGGCCCGAGACCGCATCGCGCATTTTATCGCGTGACAAGTCCAAAAAGCTCTCAATTAAATCGCCATCAATAAATCCTTCACTGGGCTCCACTTTGGTATTTATTTGAAAATTACGATAATATGTATGCTCTATTTTGCCCACCGACTTAATGATCTTTTTAAGGCGCTCCTCCAAGCCATGTAGGAAATCGTAAAAGTCCTGCGGTATTTGTGTTACAATACCAATTGCTCCATGTATGGTTCCATATAGTACACAGCCGCTAATAGGCGTAGTGCGTTCACCCACATTCTGCATAACCAGTGAGCCATGGCGAAAAACATTAACCGTATCTCCCAGATGAAAACGTGCCAGTTCAGATAAAAGTTGTCGCTCCTCATCCGTAGTAGCAGCACTGCAAGACAGTAGACTTATTGTAAAACTAGTTTAGAAAAAGAATTTAGGCTTTTACCTGTCCTTTTGACAGACAAACAAGTTGCCATTTGTCTCGGAGCCCAGAAAAGTATCATCATCCAGTATTTCCACTGCACGCATCCATTTGGGTTCGCAATCACGTGCGATTTCGACAAAAATACCTTCCATTTGTTTATGCTGCAACAACGTTAATGAACGCATCAGATCACCGACCAATATAAAGTCACCCTTAGCTTTTAAAAACAATGCTGCAATCATATTTTGTATATTACATTCCATGCGCAGCTCCTTTTCATTGGTCCACTCGTAGAGACGCACAAAACTGCCAATGCCAGCCAATACTTTGCCATTAAACTCAACCAGCGCATAGCAAGTGCCATCCACCTTAGTCTCGGCCACCTGTGTCAACTTGTTGTCGTTATAATGAAAGATAATAATACGTCCAACGTTGGGCTCTGGTTCATCAGGAATTACTAACGAAGTAGCTACAACATAATAGGTATTTTGATCGTCTCCCAACTTTGCGGACATAAGTGCTGAGATGGTCTCTGGTGGCACAAACTGATGCGCATGTAAGACTTCAAACGTATTCTGGTCAATGACTAACAGATTATGCACATCAATCTCTTGTCCCACCTCTGCATTTGTAGCCGTCGAGTTGCCACCGCCTGTTTTGGGTAAAATATTTGAGGAGCATGTTATATTCTGTGCCTGTGTTGAAGCACTATTGCGCATAGGCTTGGCGCCACCACGTCCATACACATCAATACGCATGGTAGATACAGCAAAAGTCTGCGATGCCTCCTGATAGGCAATACGACGTGGACCCTCGCCCAAAGGCACAGTGCGTATATGCAGCTTTTGTATTTCGTCAATAGTGCCAAGTATGACGGATGATTTTGTGGCCAAGGCCAAACTGTCCGGATAAGCTTGAGCATTAAGTGAGCACATATGATTGACCTCTTTCAAATTGACATTGGAGAATACAAGTTTATGATTGGACGAATATATGACGGTAGGACGATCGGAACAAGCAAAAACGTTGGTTGTAGCAAACGATCGGAACGTACGCAATGTCGTGGGCTGTGTGCCTAGCGTGACTTTCTTTTTTTCGGTCAGCTGACCGGTAGTTTTGTCCAGGATAAAATAGTACATGGAGCCATCGCCCAGCGCACAAAGTAAATAATGTATGCCCTCAAAGGTTGTCATCAGTATAGAGCGTGGTATGATTTCTGTTAAAGGAATACAAATATCATCATTTTTTGCCAAAGCAATAGGCATAGCACAACTAACCACCACTCAGTTTTTCCGTATAGATAGTCTCCAAATCGGGCAAAGATAAAATAACTGCTGATATATCTGTCCATAGACCCACAGCAACAAGATCTGATTTAGTTTGATTACCATCTAATGGTGTTACATCCAAACAGGCAACTTCATAGGGCAGCGTCTTGCGACACTTTTCCACTAGCTTGCCATCCTCAATGACAATATAGAAAATGTCTCGTGCAGAGGCAACTACAATTTGCGTATTGTTGCAAGAAACAACACCAATATTGCGATCTCCTTCGAGCTGCCACTCGGCCTCCAGCGTTTTCGTAGCACTTTTTACCAAGCGCACGCTATCCGAAGTTACTTGAATGAGCTGAACACAAAACAAAAGATTAACACAATCGAGCGTTAACAAATCAGTAAAGCTTACCTGATCATAGTCCACATTGGCGCAGAGGAAAGTCTGCAAGTCGCTGGCAAAACCTGGTATTTCAGTCTCCTCCACTTCCTCACCAGAAAGCGTTAATATACGCGTATGTCCTACAAATGCTAGTACCAATGTGTTCTCATATGGACTATCATCTATGCCCACTTTAAGTGACCACATGCCTTTGATGCCTGGCAAGTCAATGCAAGCATGTTCTTGTATGCCTATGCCTATGCGTATAATACGCAGAGATCCATCTTTGAAGGTGCCCGAGCAGGTTATAATCTGTCCCTGACCCTGCCGATCTAAATCCACCACGGCAATATCCAATATGGGTGCTAAGTTTGTAAAGTTCTCCACTGGTATAACGTAAGAGCCATCAACTACATCCGAGCTTAAGCGCACCAACTGCGAATCACCATGGCGCGATCCGATGTACAAGAAACCATTGTCCAAGTATGTAATACATTCTGGTACAGAAATCTCACCCAACTGTTCAACCTTAATGTCCTTAACAATTGGTGAGCCTTTGCCCGATTCAGTTACGCCCAGAAACAGCATGTACAGCTGTCCATCCATATTACCTAATAAATAACGTAATCCTTTGCTGTCCACACGAGCATAGCAATTGATTGTGCTTTGTCTAAACGTAAGTGGCGCTACGGCATGATAATTGCTACCATCATGGTATACAATAGACTCACGACCAATAACTATGACACCGCCAATGGGTGAGGGCACTGGTATAAGCATAGTGGCCTCAGTTTCTACATTATCCTGCTTCCAAGCAATTTTCATAAACTCCTTTTCGCGTAAATTAATCTCATGGGACTTAACATGTCTGCCATCGTTGTCTTTATGTATGACAATGACTGTAGGATTCATGCAGCCATGCAAGAACTCCACATCATAAACGGTGAGCTCATCCATTCTAAAGAAATAGAGAAATTGAAATTTAAGCTAGCAAAGTGTTTACTCTAGTGTTGAAACAGTTGCTTAAGATACATATTCTTTTTCAAAAAAAAAAAAAAAAAAATGCTTTTACCAGACATACCGCAAGTTAGTGGCTTTAAGTTCGGTTGCATCTTTGTCCATGGGTATGATGGTAAATAGACCTTGGTAAAGGCAAATGCCAATAACACGTGCTTTCGGATCAATGGCAGCTATAACGCCGCCCTCACAGGGATTGCCTACTGGATCGCTTACATTGCCATTTGCCTTGGTGACAACGGTTATAACATCATTCACCATGCGGCATTCGAGTATCATTACATTATACCGTCGTGTTAGTATGAAAAGCAAGTCCTTATTGCTATCTGGCGGTCGAAAATGACGCATGACAGCAATAGAGCCATTTATATTTATTTCTTTAAGCGGCCTTAAGCCCTCCGGTGTAACTAAGTCAATTTCCACTTGATTATTGCGAGCAATTATAAGGTTCAAGTCTGTCGGTGATGTGAAGTTGCCTGCAATTGGCAAATAAAATGTGTTAAGTGCTAAATGCATTACTCTGTCATTTTTTGGCTAAAACACTGCACGCTGCCGTTTAAAGCCGGCTACATTGTTATGGGCAAAATAATTTTGGCGCTTTAAGTAGCACATTTTTTTTTTTTTTTTCTTCAACAAATATGCGTGTTTTTGCATGCAGACACATACCGGTCAAGCAGGCTACCACTGCAGTAGCTTTTTGCGCTGTAACCACGTAATGATGTGACATTTTGCTGCCGTTTGCATAGGTTATACGATTAAAACGTGCACACAGCAATAACAATGCAAGACGTATGCTTAATATGCAAACCAAAAGCTAACAACGCGCTTAAAAAAAGAATTCTTTGCGATGCCACTGCGGCGTTGTGTTGTAGCCTTGATCGAAACAGTATAACGATAACATAATAAAATCGATTGTTTACGTTTGCATGTGACTGTCAAAGACAGTAGACAGTGTTGCATAATTTCAAGGTCTCTTAGTCATCGAAACAGCTGTCAACGCTATATAGCACTAACTTTTTAATGGCGACCGGACTTGCTGAACTTCATACGTGTTTGACAATTTCATAGCAAAATTTCATTTTTCTTGTTACTTTGAGAAGTGAAAGATACTTAATAGTTGTTTATTTAAGCAAAAAAACAGACAATAAAAAAATTCGCGCGATTATTTTGTTGTTAAAGTGTGTTGTAAACGTGCCTAAATTGCCGTCGTTGGCTTTTAAAGAACATGGCGAGGCTCACAAAAGTTTATAATACGGATGATATTGTCGGCCGTAGACATTTGCCCTTAATAGCGGGCGATAAATTAATGGTAAGTGTAAATGTTACAATTAATGCGTAACAATATGACCCACTGCATATATTGTGCACTTGTAAATGGTTGAAAAGACGTAAAAAAAAAAATTTAAAGCAGCAGCGCAGCACCCACACACAAACACTGACAAACTTTCATAACACCGTGTATGTGCGTCTGTATAGTGCTCATAATTTGGTATGTGCATACACATACACATGCATACATATATCCATATATATAAATATGTTTATATATATATGAACATATATATATATATGTAGTTTTTACGCCCCAACGCTAGACCCGTTCCCGACGTCAGCTGCGCCCATAAATGTAATTGTGCGTTTAATTAAACTTGAGTTAAGGTTTTTGTGCTGCTTTTGTATAAGTATTTTCTTTTTTGGTTTGTTTTTGCCTGATAGAAGCGCCTTGGCATCGCTCTTGCTATGCATATATAAAAAAAGAGCGCTAGCAAAGATTTGTGTGGCACTAACTGGCATGTGCCGCTTATCTTTACAGCTGCGAGTTAATTGCGACAAACGTCTCGCACCTTCTAGCTGCCTCAAGAGCAGGTACACTCCGCCATGTTGTTAAAGTCGGTTGAATTTGCAGCAAACAGGTTTCATAAAGTAGCGCTGCAGCTATGCACAGCTGCTAGACGGGGGGGTGGAGTAACTCTTTGCCCGCTCAACACATGCAGTTTGTTTTTATTTTTCTGTTGAGCCTAAATGCCTCAACTTTATGTGCATTTTTTTATGGCATTTTTTATACCGTACCCTTCATTTCATTTGCAGATGCTTATGGATCTTAATAGCAAAGGACTTGTCATTGACAGCCCACAAATACGCGGACGTGAATTGGAGGAATTCTCGCGTAAATTTAATTTGCTAACAGAGTCCGAACGTCGGCAATCCCTGGAGATACAAAGCGATGAGTTTATATCGGTGCTAAATCAATGCGTTCAGTGTGTGGGTTGTCGACGTCGTGTGGAACGTTTGTTTTATGAGCTCACGGTGTCAGGACATCGTACGCTGGATCCGCTAGAGCTGCGTTCAAACTACACACTCGGCATAACGGAGGAGAAGCTTAAATCGCCGCAAACATTGGGTACATTGCTCTATCGGCATCACGAAGTACTCAACAATCTGCTGGATAATAAGCAATTACGTAATAAGACACGTTGTGCGCTGCACTCACTGGACGCATTTCGTGCCAAACCGTTTTCGGAAACCTGGCGCGAGGGTGTTTGGTCGGCCATGAAGAACAATTGCCGCAATGAGCTGACAATTATTGAGACTAAGGAACTGCACGATGTTTTGGAGGGGTATTTAAAGAAGCACAAGTTCTGTGCCGGCTGTCGCACAAAGGTGAGTAACTGCTTAAACAAAACACTTGAGGCGTTATATATAAAAATATGCTTCGTTTGCTTGCAGATTGAGCGCGCCTATAAAATACTCATCGGCGAGGTCTCCACCAAGGAAAAAGGCTATGCGGCTCAGTTATACTCGCAAATACGCAAGTGTGTGCCTGATCAGCATATACATGTTAGTACCAATAAAATCGAATTCCTGGACGCATTGATTAAACGTGCCGAGCCGGAGGTCAACGGCAGCTATTCGAAGCTGCGCGAGCGTCATGCCAAAACCTTGGAAATTGCGCAGGAGGAAGTGCTTACATGCGTGGGCATGATTATGTACGAACGACTGCGTCGCATTTATGTTAGTTTGCGCGAAGAGGAGCGCGCCTGCCAAGTGCTGGCTGCCGTAGGCGTGCACGCACTCTGTCGCAGTTTTGATACATTTGTAGAGCAAAAGCAAGGTATTAGTAATTTGGAGCTGTTATATCAGGAAATTAGTCGTGCGGAAAAGGCCAAGGAGTTGAAGCGGGAGCAGAAGAAGCTGAAAAAGAAGAAGAAGAAGAGCGAGAAAAAGAATCTGCATCGTTTGTGTGAGGAGCAAGTATATGCTGGCGCTGAAACAGATGACGAGGACGACGAAGAAGAGGAGCTTAGTGATGCAGTTGATGATGGTATTGTTTGCATCGATGAAGATGCTTTACAAGCTGATGATTCGTCAGTATTGTTATTAAATGCTAACGAGGCTGCAGCAGCAATGCCATCAGTATCTCCGAATGACGAAGTACAACTCAAATCAACGAAATCGAAATCGAAGAAGCAGTCGAAGAAAAAGAAGCAAAAGTCTGCTGCCAAAAATGTTAAAAAGCAGCTCGAAAAATCCATGCCATTAATAGACGATGAGCGTTTGGATATTTCCAGTTGTATTTCCTCAAATGCGGCAAATGTTTTGTCTTCATCGCAGTGTGTGAATGTTAAATGTAATGATTGTTTGTCACCTATGCCGGATTGTCCTTGTGAGCATGATGTGCGTGATTCAGGCTATGGCAGTGAGCCACCATCGCATGCTGATTCGCGTACTTCAAGTTTGGTTTCCACGCCCGAGGGTTCGGAGGTGTCGTGTTCCGATGGGCTTTGTAACCATCATGATGGGCTGGATGAGGATCAAAACGGCGTGGATGTGGTAGCTGGCTGTGAAAGCTATGAATCCGAATGGCCACGAGGCGGTCAGCAGATGCAGTTGGACAACAAGTTATCATTGCTGCAAATGTGGGTTAGTATTGACGCATTCAAAGTTAACAATGAGTAATATAGAATGTAACTGCAAATAGCATGAGAAAAGATTTTCAGCTGATTTTTTAATGATATTCAGTTATTTATTATATTATTCGTATTCTTTCAGGACGAATTTGACAGCTACGATAAAGACGATGAAACGTATAACATTCCTCAAGAGGTGATACTTGCCTTTCAATACCAGCACAAGCAGGTGCAGCAACAGCGCGAGAAACTACGCGCTACACTGCGCGAAAACTTTGAACGCTGGTGCCAGCAACACGGCGTGCCTAGTGCAGCCGTCACCAATAGCAAAACTGCCTCCAATGGCCATTAAATTGCATTAGAATTATTCAGTCGAGCGACGTGAGTTCTTAAAGTCCACTCGCATGCATTCAAATAATATATTTTTTGTTTTTGAAATAAATGAAGTATACAAGTTAAAAGTTATATTTTAATTCTTAAGAGCTAAGTCTAGCAATTGCGACACTCCTCGTGGAAGGGCTCAAGTGTACGTAAATCACGCCACGTCGGTGGTAGACCATTGGCTATATACTTGCCGCAACGTTTGCAGGGTTCGAGAAACAGCTTAATATGACTATTCAACCAAGTTACATAGCTTTTTACAGCCAGATCCGGTAATGTGGGTGAGAAGAAGTGCAGCATGGCCGAATGTGCGTGCTCCTGTACTTTGCGAAAGACCTCGTAGCGTGATTCGGCCCACAGATCATCGTGCTCAAGTGGTTCATCGTAACCTTTCACCGTCACCCACTCAATAAGCACGCCCTTGAATACTATGGCTGCTTTGAGTACGTTGCTTATGGTGACAATGGCTACAGCATTGGAGCCGAATGGTCGAAATACCTTGTAGGTGATAAGTGGCGGATGGTTTATTTCGCTGAGCAGTTTATCTATGTGACTGAGATTGCAAAAAAAAAATAGGTCAATGCCAGCTGTGCAGCATAGTGGGTGCAAGACAACTTACTCGGGATCGTTGTTAAACGAAGAAACCGGTAAACGTTGGCGCTTTTGTGAGCAGTAATTATACGAGCGACGCAATGTATTTTGATTCAGATTATTAAAAGCCAAAAAGCTATAATCATGTACTTTGTCAATCCATTTATAGCTGTGTACCAGTTGCGGATATAGCGCCTGACGCTCCGGCAATGTTTCTTGAGCCAAGTAAGTGGTGTTGCCCAGATGATAGGCAGCGGGTGGTACCTGTAGTCCATTTATCTGTTGCTCCACATCGCTGAGAGAGACATAAATGTTTAAAGTAGATTCAAAATACTTTTTGCTTTAATGCTTACCGCAAAATTGTGTTTATAGAGGTAAATTTCTCTTGAAAATCATGAATAAATTTATTTTTGCTTTCCTCAGTAGGCTCGCCATCCGTGCCGTCGGCCAGATGCTCAAAGCATTGACGCACATTGGAGCGCAAATTCTTTACAGCAGCTAATGTAGAATTTAATTTATCCATTGTTGTAATAAATTACATGCAACATACAAGAAATTAACAAAAGCAAGCTAAATTAAATACGGCTGCATTTAAGGTTGCTTAAATTTGTCAATCGATATACATAGCTGTAATCAATGGTTTGCTGCTATCGATGTTATCGGTATAGCTATCGTAAGCAGCTGTAGCTTCGATTTGACGTTGCTTCACTTCAATTCTGACTGTTTTGGGGAGAAAACGTAAAATTTTAAACATAATTGTAAATTGAAATACTTGCAAGCAATGGGCAATAAATCGTCACTATTTCTGCGATCTGAGGAAATTGCACAAATACAGGATGAAACAGGCTGTAAGTAATAAATCCAATGGACTAACCTTGATGCGCAATACAACAATGCAAACATGAACATGTTAAAATAAATAGAAAATTTCCAGTGCTTTATATACTATGTATACTTTGCACTAAGCACTTTGCATGTTTATGCTAAAAGCTGGCCAATAATGGACAATTGGCGGCCTAACTTAATTGCTATGCTAAGGCAGCTAAATATAACCAGCGCTTGGAATATTGTGCAATTGAACTCAAGCGCGCTTCTAACTGCCTTAAAGTATTCAAAAGAGCGGCGATCGGGGCAGCGTATAAATGTTATTTACTTTGTATATGTAAATATCTACGCTGCATTATATAAAACTAGTGCACTTGTGCACATTCCAGCTATTCTATACAATGCATTTGCACTCTCACGTGACGTCAGCACGAAAATTACCTGCCAATGTCGGTCTCACGCGTTTAAAGTCCATATCATATTATCTATTGCCCGAATATGTGTAATTTGTGCGATAAGCTAGCAGAAACATTGTACAATTGATAAAAAGCATTGGCATATGTATCCAGCGCTGTTAAATTATATTAATATCAATATGAACTGCCGTTTGTGATAAGACAGTCTGCTATTTTTATGTTTTGCAGTTACACCTAATCAAATCGAGCGCCTTTACTCACGCTTTACCTCGTTGGATCGCAACGACTGCGGCACGCTCTCACGCGAGGACTTAATGCGCATACCCGAGTTGGCCATAAATCCATTATGTGAACGCATAGTGCACTCATTCTTTGCTGAAAGCAGCGATGATCGTGTCAACTTTCGCCAGTTTATGAATGTGCTGGCACATTTTCGACCACTGCGTGATAACAAGGAGAACATACTTAATAGCCGGGAAGAGAAACTTAAGTTTGCTTTCAAAATGTACGATTTGGATGATGATGGTGTCATCAGTCGCGATGAGCTGCTGTCAATTTTACACATGATGGTGGGCGCCAATATAAGTCAGGATCAATTGATTAGCATTGCCGAGCGTACTATATTGGAGGCAGATCTTGGCTGCCAAGGCAAAATTTCGTTTGAGGACTTTTGCAAAGCACTGGAACGCACAGATGTGGATACAAAGATGTCCATACGATTTCTCAACTGAATATGGTATGCGGGCTGTGCCCAGCCACTTAAGTCAGAAAGAGAGAGCATTTTAGTCAAAAGTGTGTACCAAATAGTTTAGGCTGATTGTAGGACTTTGGTGAGATCGTCAGATAGCAAGAGGCAAGCATTTTGCTGTATTAGTATTAGGCAGTAAGTAAATTTGTGTTCGTTTCTTGAACGCTGCATTGCACTTAACGTAATAATTATCTTGTAAATTGATTTCTTTGCTATTATTTAACGATCACCCCGGATTCATTCCGCTTAACGTAAACTTTCAATATGTATATGCCAGATTATACATTAAAATTAAGTACATCTTGTATTACATTTGTTTTTAAATATACATTCTTGTTGCTTCAATTTTACTGTAGTAAGTTTAATTATTAGCTAACAAAGTATAGAGTGATTTAATTTTAATTTCTTCAATTGCATATGACACAGTCATACGTATTATGCATTACTTCAATGTGGTAAGCTATGAAACAGTCATTATTGTTAACATTAAGGTCCCAATTTTTTTTTATTTTAGGATAGCATGAATTATACAATTCTTTGCGCCTAAATGCAGTTCCGTCAACTATAGAGAGAGATGTAAAAAATCTTGCGGTAGACATTAATTTGATTTCTGTCACGATAATTGTGGCGTGATAGAGACGAGACGATTTGAATTCTACCTAATTTTAAATTTAATTCAAGGATGTCTTTCTAACTTTACATCTGGAACATTAATACTTCAAAGCGCTAAAGTCGTGACATTTTTATTCCCGCTCTCAGGCTATAAGCATTTAATTACTTTTAGTTTATATGTTTCAACAACGCAGTACAATTCTTAAAAACATGTAAATACCCCGCAAAAATACGCTTTATGCATTAGAATGCAGCGTCGATTGGATTCGGGAATAAGAGTTGTGAGTGTATAGCTTGTAGTTGCCTGTGCTCTTCGAACAACTATTGAGTGAGATAAACCTAGGTTCCGCTTTTGACAGCATAGTTAAGGGGGGAGTGCATTTATTTTTGCTTTTTGATAATTATGCAAATATTTCATACTTTAAACTACAACATTTTGATAATACTAATAAATTTTTATATTCTAGTTATTACGATGGAATGACCTAACATTGTTTTCGGTATATTCGCTCAGTTATAACACTATCACAAGTTACAAATTTTAAACGATACATCATCCATTGCAAGCAAATGTACAAATTAAATTATTTATGTTTGAAATAAATATAAAATTGCATGTTAATTTGCCAATTGCCTTTGGCTTGATGAAAGGACTGATTTTCTTAAGTTCCACTGTGCTGCTTGTAAATTACATTACTCTAGATATAAAACAAGATCAAATTACAAAATATACCTATAGTGAAATTTTTCAAACAAAAGACAAATAAACACAAATATAAAATATTACTACTAAAGCTTTAATTTAAAAATTCCAAATTTAACTATAAGAATTGCGCCTTGTTTTCAATACGCAGCTGATTTCATTCAATTCAATTTCAATCAGCAGCTCAATTCAATTGGGCATTCAACTAACTATCGATAATTCGCTGATCGCATTTCTCGATAACATTCAAAAAGACAAAAATTTAACAAAAAATGCATGTATTAATTTAGCTTCTTAATCAAAACGTATATTTGTATAAATTGTTTAAAATATGTAGATACATTTATTCAAATTCCATTATCATATTTTCGCCAACAAAATCGCACGTTCAAAGTATTTATTTATGTTATAGGTATGTTGCATGTGTGTGTGTGTGTTTTTTTTAACGACATTTAATTGCATTGCCAAGTAGTAAATCTACTTCTCTAAGCGCTATTATAATATGGATCTATAAATCGTTTGTAACAATTTCTTCAATCTTGCAAAGGTTCTCTTCAGATAGCGACAGCAGTGGTTCAACAGCGTTGCTCTTTAGGTGGTCGATGATACTGCCAATTTCTTGAGATGCTCCATGAACAGCTGTAGCGAGACGTCATCAGTGAGCACGGGTGCGCCGCCGTCCTGTTTGCACAGCATTGGGAGAGAAAATATGTTAATGAGAAGCTGGGAGTGGTAGCTTGGAAAAGCAAAAGGGGTTATGAGCGGAGCCAGCACCAAAAGTAAATTTTAAGAAAATAAATAAAAACCGTCACCCATTAAGTTATAGTTAACCAAAGTATCCTAGTTAAGAGTCTAACAAAAAAAATTACTACCGTTGTCTGACCAATGGGCGCCTGCGCAGGTGTATGAACAACAAGAAGAACAACAAGGGCAAGGGGCGGTACACGTTATGAGAGTAAACAAAATGAAACAATAATTTAGCTCAAAAGTAAAAAGATGTAGTTGTATAAAAGTTGTAAGCCCTAAATGGGCTACATACCTGTCCATAAGCATACATGTTGTTGTGCGTCTGCGAGGGATTAACCTTGGATAGCAGAAAACGTGCCTGGGAGCCGCCATGCTCCGTATCGATATAACGCGGCATAGGGAAACGAGTTTGCAATATTTCTTGTGCATCATCTACGGGCGCCTGCAAAAGCTGTTTGAAATTCTCATACTCTGGCATATCCTGATACTTGAGGGCACGCCATTGAGCAATTGTCTCGCCATGATAGATAAGTATCTGGAAGAAGGTATCCATCAACAAAATGCGATCGGCTTGTATGGAGGCGGTGTCAAGCAGCACGGGCTCTGGCGGCCCATTAAACGAATAGCTGTAGAGTATGGGCTGTATCATGATAAGAGACTGGGTGAGGTCCTCGCGCATTAGCATGTGTCGATAGAATGTGGTCTCGTCGGGTGAATTATTGAAGACCTGCAAGAACTGCGAACGGCGCAAGTGGTACATGAATTGCGGGAACAAACTGAAGTTTTGCGAAAGCCGGAAACTGTTGGGATCATCCTTCGAATACTCGCCAAACTTCTGGCACTGCAAAGTAAACAAAGAAAATGTTTTAGTTAAAGCTTATAGCTCGTAATGCACACACTCCGACATCCTGTGTAGCAGGCGCACGGCTCAGCTTTGCCGCGAGTGTTTTCTATGCTCACCAAGCGAATCAGTTGACGATCGACCCAGCGTAGAATGTCTGGACCCTCATCTGTTTCCGCACGATAGACAACCATGCGTGCCATAAGCACAGCTGCCGCTTCCTGATCAAATCCAGCGCTTATGTGCTGCGCATTAGATGTAGCGTCGGCCCAGCTGGAATTTGCAAAAACTGTTAAAATTCTGCTGACGAAAGCAACATTGAATCCAACTTACTTTCTCGCTAGTGTTGTGACACGTATGCGCCGCTGACCGCTTGGATGTTGATACTGTGTAATAAACTGTATACAACCACGTCCGCCCTGCGGAACTGGTGCCGTATGCTGATTAACCACCTCAAAGAAGAAGGCAACAGTGGAGCTAGGATTTAGCGTGCACAGTTTCCACTGCACCGTATTGCCCATGCCGATCTCCACATCCGACACCGACGGGCCCTTCACATTCAGCGACACACACGAGCCAATGCCGCCAGAAATTTTCAGCTCGCGCGAGCACTTCACCTCCAAGGTGGCATTAAAGGCCATCTTCAGATCATTACGGCTATCACGCGCAAAAACGCGCTGGAATGTTTGTTTGAACAATGATGAATTGAACGAATCACCCATAACCATATGGCCGCCTGTAGAGTTGCAAAGCTGCTTCATTTCCAGCAAACCTGTCTGATCCAGCGCACAAGAGTATATATCCACGCTGTGGCCATTGGTGGCGGCACGCAAAGCCAAGGCATCATAATGCTTAATGGCTTTTTTCATGAACTTGACATTATCCTTGTGTATGTCGTGATGCGAACGTATGGGATGCTTCAGCTCATCGTCGACCACTTGGCCGGGGCCCTGGGAGCAAGGACCACCAACAAATGACATAATGCGCCCACCCGTATTCGGATAGGTGCACTCCAGCAGGCCAACTGCAATCGAAAGTGCAGCGCCCGTGGAGCGCAGGTAGCGCTTGCCCTGCGGCACCGGCCAAGGATCGCGCTGTAACTCACTGAGCAGATCACCCAATGCGGTATCACATTGGCTGATCGGCTGCAAAAAGCGATGAGCTGGCGGCACTGGTGGCCCTGCAGCATTGTTTGGACGTTGCTGTCCCGGCATGCCGCCACCAGGCATTGGTTGTGCTTGCTGATGTGGCGCAGCGGCGCCACGTCCAATACCCAGCATATCTTGCACTTGTTTGGCTGTCAAATCTTTGGTGCCACGAAACACATAGCTTTTCGAGCAGCCTTCGGCTCCAAGCTCATGCACTTGTATCATTTTGCCAAAGGTTATAAGACCTACAAGCGCATTGGGCGGCAACAAATTTAAAGACATTTGCAGCGAGTCTTTCAGCGCATCCAATTCTTCCTCATCCATGCAGGTGTCCACCAAAAATATAAATACAGGTGGCATTGTTGGCGCTCTAGTTATGGTGTACTCAATGGTGCTAAAGCCCGGTATAAGTTCAGCAGGTTGATGTTGATCCGAGATGGCAGCATATTGTGGTGGAAACTAACGTAGGCAATGCGTCAGCACAAAGTTCATTGTTTGCACAGAGTAGATATACTTACTGGATTGCGCTGGAAACAAAAGTTGCACACCCATAATTTGGCACGATAGTCCACCTGGCACATGGGATTAAGTATAGCGCGACAATTGCTGCGAGTGCAGAGCACGGGCTCATATTGTATAGGTGGCAGATCGGGGCGTTCCTTAAGCGGCTGATAAAGACACGCAAGCGGCACAACCAAACGACTGGCATCAATACGACTTGAGGGCCAGACATTCCACGTCAGCCGCACGCCATCACGATCCTCGTTTTGCTGGATGAACTCCTCGTAGGTGGTCATCTTGTCAAAGACTTAATTTAACAATTTGCAACGCTTTTACTCAGTGAATAGCCAGCAAAATTGTTAAATTAACAAAGTTATTTGCCACCGCACTGCTTATTGGGAAAAATCACTTGGCCTGGCCACGTCACGAATTTGACAGTTAGTGTTGCAGCAAGCAGCTTTTTGAACGATAAACAAATGCTGTCGCAAAAGAAAACAGCAAATATAGCAAAAACTTTTTTGCTAATAATAAAGCTTAATTGCTTAGCAAAACACTTTTAAAATAAATTAATTTTTAAAAACGCCATCTGCTTGGAAATAATAAAATTTGTATTACGCATAAAACGCGTTGGCAGCATGGCGTGCGCATGCAACCCTGATGCAGCTGTTTACTCGTCGTGTCACAGTGTGTGTGTATTTTTTGAGTTGTTTCTAAGATGGCGACGAAAAAAACGCGTCTTATGTGAATGCAATCATAACAAATTAAATTTTATGCTAATAAATGTGCGCTAATTTGAAACAAAACAATTGAAAAATAACGCTAAACAAGTGTAGCATATATTGCATATGAAAGTTGATGCGAAAGTGTAGTGAAAATGGCCACAAATATGTATCGAGTCGGAGGTGAGAAAAATTTTTTCCATACTCGCTTTTCTATCATCTTTCGTTATCGGCGCCGCCGTCTCACGGTTTAGCCTGGCCGTTTTGTGCGTGTGTGTGTGTGTGTTTGTGTCTGAGACTCCAGCTAAATAATAAAAGCAAAAAAAAAATAATAATGTAAAGTGCATTAACAATGCAAAACATGGGCAATAATAATTAGAAGCTGTTACAAAAAATTGTTATCAATCGCGTGTACTATGTGCCTGGTTTGAGTATATTATTTGCGGCTAATAAGGGTTAACTTTTTTTTTTTTTTTGGTTTTTCGGCTGCTTGACCAACTCATGTGAATGCCGCAGCCGACGTTGGCCGACGCGAGTTTTAACAACGTAGACGTATTTTCGTTGCGTGTTGGTAGTGGCAGCAGCAGCAGCAGCCGAAACTAGTTAATGGAATTGTAGCAGTTGCAGCAAGTGTATTTTTATTTTTTTTTTTTTGTATTATTATTTTACTTTTGCTGCGATAAGAGGCTGCATATGCCGTATGGTTGTGATATGCTGATGAAATTGCAATAGCAAGCTGTGTGTGTGTGTGTGTGTGTGTTGGGTACATGTGTGTGTATGAGTGTGCAATTGAAAGTGTAATTCTTTTATTTATTTGCTTTATTTCGTGTTTTCTTATGCTAATGAGTTGGGCTCCACGTTTGGCATACAGCATCTCACTCACACGCACACACACACACAGCTTGAGCGAGTTTCCCTTTTTTGTCATCAGCCGAACGCAATTTACTTATTGCTCACTCGCTTGCTCTTGCATGTTGGTGTATCATGATGACGTTATTGTTGTCTTCACCTGCCCACTTAGCCCGTACGACGCCACTGTGCGTGTATGTGTCTCTGCTGCGTGTGTGTGTGTGTGTGCGGCCATATTCTTGCCAAATGCAAATGAACCCGCCAATGGCTAATTAAAACAATCAAAATAAGTAAAAAATATTAATACCAATGTTCATATAAGCATAAATTTTAAAATATCTTAACTTGACGTTAATTTTGCGTCTTGGCGAATTTTGGGCAACTCTCAGAATCGACTCACACACTCACACACACACAACAACTCAAACCTCCAGCTCTGCCACACTTTCTTTTTCATCTCTTTTTATTTTTTTGCTATCTCAGCTTGCTCGTCTTGCAACCAACCAAAATAAAAAGCAGCAGTTCAGGGAAATGTTTCGTTGGCAAAACTAACAGCCGGCGAATTTGTCATACTCTTTGTTGTGTAGAAACTAAAAAAAAAGATACAGATTTTGCACTTAAATTTTTCGAATGAACATATAGTTCATTTTATTTTCATATTATAATATTTTATGCCTCGATTTTAGGCGGATCTTATGTATGCTGAAAGAAAGTTATAACAACTCAATTTAAACACAAATATTACGACAATTATTAGGCAACATAGCTTTGAGCCAAAACAATAATGTTATTTAATCTGTTCCAAAACTTTGCCAACATGACTTTGAGCCAAAATAATAAGATTGCTTAATCTGTTCCAAAACACTGCTGCATTCTATTCATTAAAAAAAATCAACAACCACGAAGCATGCCACGTTGACTGCATTTTTTTTAACAGACTGATATTGTCAAAACGGTCCGCTCAGTTTAGATAATAGCCAGAAGTTTACACAGCCCATCAGAAGGAATTCATAGTTTTCCATAGCAGCTGCTTTAGTTTTTAATGCAAAAAATGCTACGTATTGCATATATTTCCAAACAAACCATATGGAGTACAGCCAGTTCCATGTGTCGCTGTGAGTGATTTCCAGATATGTTTATAACAACCTTTTCCAGGATTTTTTGGAATTTATTCCTGTATCACTCGATAACCAATGAAATTTGAAGCTACCTGGAAGTTGACGTCGGTAGCATAATAAGTAAATATGTTTTATTTATATTCTAAAACGAAATATGTCTGGCTAGACCTGTGTGTCGGTTAGTAGGGAAATCTTATGACACGGAGTTATGTAAATAATGCAAATATTTGATGATAATTCGCCTTTTATTTCGGTTGTATGTTTAGCCGTTTGCAGTAGCAGCATCTGTTCCAGCTAACAATAAATAATAGTTAATAAATAAATAGCAAAAATTGTTTGGTAATATGACGCCCTTAATTTCTGTTTATCCATTTCTTTGGAACAGATTCTGTTGCAGCTCATCGCCTTGGGCGTCGTATAACCTTAAAGCTTAGCGGCCCGAAGCTATCGGCTATCATGAAAATCTGTTAAAGCTAATCGTATTTTTTGAGCCAATTTGCTTTCTATAAATATATCTAAAAGCTTTATTTTGGATTTCGTTGATCTAGTTGGTTTATAAACTCAATATTGATAAAGTTCCATCGACCTTTTACCGTCCGTTAAACGTTAAACCAAGTTTTTTCAATGTTCAATTTAATGATTTGCTTTTAGTGAAGTAAATTCCAAACGCATCTATTGCAATCAAAATCTA
The DNA here is from genome assembly GCA_035046065.1 of Chymomyza procnemis. Lineage (NCBI taxonomy): Eukaryota > Metazoa > Arthropoda > Insecta > Diptera > Drosophilidae > Chymomyza > Chymomyza procnemis. The sequence goes on from JAWNOJ010000026.1 coordinate 8,224,387, forward strand.
GGATTCACTTTACTTTTCCTTTCGATTCTTAATGTTTTTATCAAAATGGTTGTATAGAACTCACCGTTTCTTAGCTTAAATCGTGCAATTTATCTTCCGACATATACACGAAAACGGCCCAGATAAAGTATTCTATTTTCACCCCATGAATTTTAAGATTCTTGAATTTGTTTTTGCAGGCTTTGTACCTAAGTCAGCTTAAAACTTTCCTGACTTAACAGCCAAGTCTTAATATTTTATACTTCAAACGCACTGTACGAAGAGTACTAAAATAGTTTCTGAACTTTAGTCACAGATTCCTCACTTCAATGCAGCCTTTATGAAGTTAAACTGCCCGCTGAAATATACTTAAGTCAGCAAGAAATAGAATAGTGAATGGCTCTTGATTTACTACCAAGTTTTTATCAACCTCTAATTTCACTTCTAGCGATTATTTGCTAGCCAATTTAAGTTTTGGAACTCAAAATCCCATTTCATGGTTTATGATTATGTTTTCTTTCTTCAACATGTTATCAATGCAAAGTTTTATTTGAATTTTAATATTTTTTCTAATAGAAAATACTGAGAGATAGAACTCGCTAGCCAAGCTCCCTTAGTAGCCTATATAACTCAGTGTTCCTATAAGGCATATTTATGGCAAATGAGCAACCCTCATCATATTTGCAATCGATATGGTTGGTTACCTTGTTTATTTAAGAGTACATGATCTTGCATGTTTTTGTTTATGCAGTTGGCCATTGTTATTGAAAAGATGCGAAATAAACGCAATTATAAATTCTTAGAAATAAATAAGTTTTAGACATGAAAATAAAAACATGACAAGTGTGCTCACTTGTCTGAGTATTTTGAAGCAAAACTAAATGTTCTTTAGAATTTCTTATTCATTTTTTCTGCAAGTGTCGTTAGATAGTTTATGTTAACTTAGGCCTGAAGCACAGAATAAGGGCTGTCAGACGGTTTGATGTTTTGTATTATATTTATAATAAAACAAATATGTTCCTGAATGCCTTATCCATGCTACTTTATTTGGTCGAAACATAATCTAAATAGCTTGGAACTTGATATTGGTACGCTCTACTGAAAAAAACAAAAGGTTTATTTTCGAAAAAGATCCCCCAACATAGTTTAAGTACGATTGGGTTAGCCAGCCAAAGTCTAGTTGTCTGGCTGGTTGGGTTTAAGAGATGGTCGCATATATAGCAAGAATATTTGGAATAGGTGCGTGATTGCTTCAGGAAAACTAAGTTTATTTTACTTTTTATCCAAGGTAAGGACTTTGAAAACATTCAAACTTTTTATCGGCGAATGTCATGACCCACTAGAAAGTTTTTAAAGCACATCGGTATAAAAAGCATTCTTAAAATAAATCTGGCAAATCGGTTAGAAAAAAACGTGGTTTACACAAGATAGTCCGTACCGAAATAAGTTGCGACTCTAAAAATCAAGTTTTGTGGATATTTGAGAAATAATTTTATTTCAAAGCGGTAGAAGAGTGTATCTCAAAGCCGTTTCCGCCCGAGTTTGATATGACCTATCTTTGTTTTGGTCTGACAGTGATTGCGTAAACTTAAAACTACTTGCAAAACTTTATGACTAGACCTGTGTTGAAGTTTTGAAAACCAAATGCAATTTGAGCTCTTGACCCTTTGAATATAGATTTTAAAATCTTTTAGGAATAAACTATTCCTATTGATGAAGATGACAGTGAGCTCTTTTAAAACATAAAATCTACTATAACTAAAAACGAACATTATTATGAACCTAAGTGATTACGCTACCCTAAGGAGGTGTCTACCGGGTCGCTTTTCTTGATGTCTATTATTAGCATTTAAAATAAGACATTAGTTTTCAATGAATTAAGATAAACAGATAGGACATCTGCACTAAGTCGTTTAGAAATTTTTACATCTTATGCGTTCCCTTCGGTACAGTTGCATTCTTGGTAGAGGGCGCAAAAACTAAAAATTCTTGTAAGTTTTAAAAATATAATGAATCATTAAAAATTATAACAGTCTTAATTTTTGTTGCATGTAAAAGTTAGTAACATCTGAATTAGAATTAATTTTTATAACTAATTTCTATTTATTTTGCATTTTTGGGTACAGTTGAGCATTAAAAAATAAACATTTTTTTTATTCCCCTCGGCTATGCTTTCATCGATTTTCATAGAGATATCAGGAACCTATAGTTTAAAGTTGACTGCGAATTTCGGAGTCTGTAATTAATAGACATGGACTTAGGCGTATAGCGTCTATATGCTAGTTCTGCTATTGCTGCAAGTTGGAATCGAAACTGTGACCTTTTGGGATTAGAGACGAGTATTCTACCGAGTTCCACCACTTTAGTGACAAGTTATAAAATGTTGCATTAATTAAGCAAAGCAATTAATGTTTAATTTTGAAAATTAATAACAATAATCACACAAGTAAAATTTCAGGGGACGTTTCCTCTTGGAAAACAAAGTCGTATACAAATTTTTGTTTGTGCATTTTGACTTCATGGATACAGTTGAATCTTGGGCACTGGGTATCAATATGGAAAATTAGTTATTTTAAAAGTCGGACTTTACTTCTTAAGGAAAAGTTAACCTAGAAAGTCTATTTTACGTCTTTGCTGTGCAAATAAATAACGTTTTGTATTAATTTTTAGCTCTTGGGTACAGTTGATGCTTTGAGTTAGGTGCATACAAAATGAAACAACTTTTTTATTTCCAAACTAACGAAATATAATTGGAAAATACTAAAAAAGTTTGTACAGTGGTTAGGTACAGGGATTAGGAACCTTTCTCTCTAGTAAAAAAAATGTTTACTGAAACTTGACCAACAGCTTAATTAACGATTGATATTTTCTAATAATTACTCATTCTTAAAATATTTGTTTTATTAATGTAATTCGTGAGTTTATTAAGTTCCTTAGAGTTCTTAAAAGTTTGCTTCAAAAGTTTTCTATAGTTTGCTATAAATTTGTTGACCAAGTTGACATGGCATCACTAGACATTTTCTTTTTTTTATTACTTTGCTTTACGCTGTTTTAGCTGCTTGATCGTTTTCCCTCATTTTCTTGTTGTAATTTGCTTTTCTATCGGTGTTCGTTGCCGCCGCCCCTGCTGCAGTCACTGTTTGCGCTGGCTGCTTCTTGACGTGGTCAAAACCCAAGCAACGGTTTCTGCGCGACAGGTTCCAATGCAACAATGAGCGCACAGCGGACAGAGTAGAGCAGCGCAGAGCAATCTGCTCTTTCGTTGCGCCTCAGCGCAGACTATCTCATAGCAACTCCTCTTAACGTTGTTGTTGTTGTTTTTGGTGTTGCTTCACTCGATGGATGGATGGTTGGTTGGTTGGATGGATGCCCACATTTGTATTTAATTGAGCAACGCGCATACTTTTGTTGGTACTTTTGTGGCTGTAATTAAACAGCAGGTATGAGTGTGCGTGTGTGTGTGAGAGTGTGTGTATGCAGCGTACATTTACCTGTGACTATGATATAGATCGGGGGTTGAGACAGAGTTAATATTTTTATATACAGATCGAAAAAGGCTTTGAGGCTTGTCTTTAAAGGAAATATTTCCATTATTTGTACAGAAATTGGTCATATTTCCGACAGCAAATAGTTCACTCACCAAAAAGGGGGTTCCCCTAAGTAGTGGAGCGTTTTTTTTTTTTCGTTTTCTCCACGCTTCACTTAGTCAACTGGAAAGTGAAAGACGGGAGTGGCCGTCTGTTCCCTAGTCGAAATTTTAACTAATCTAATAACATTGCTAGATAGAAAGTTCTTTCAAAAACTCGTTGATTTTAATTGTCATAACTTTGATACAATTGATAAGAAAAACTTACTTCAAGCTATTTCAACGCTCAGGATAGCACAAAATTGTGCGGCGCGCAGCTGAAACTAAAATGCAAGTTTTCCCACGAATTGCAAAATTGTTCGTTGCTATATGATATATGCAAATTTTCTTAACGCAAATTGGTTACACGTTTACTCACACTAGAGTGCTTTCCATTTCGATAACGAATGCAGCTCGTTTTATTCCCCGAAATCGTTCCTCTTGCTACGCCAGTGACCCGATGAGAATCCATGTGTATGTATGCGCCGCGTGCTTTTCAGCCTTTGTGCACTTCATTTACGCGTCGCTAATGAATGATTTGCTGCATGATGGACCAGCAATTACCCACTTCGATTTTACCCATGAATGTATAACGATTTAACTTACTCTATTTTACAGACTACGTCTACGTTGAGACAACGCCGAATAGTCCCTTTCTGATACGGCGCATCGAGGAATTGAACAAAAACAATGTGGGCAATGTGGAGGCAAAGGTCATGTGCTTTTACCGGCGTCGTGATTTGCCCAACCCATTGGTTCAACTGGCGGACAAGCATCAACGTAAGTAGATAGTAGTTGTTGTTTCTGTTCTGTTATAAATGCCGCGTAACTGCAGCTAACACTTAAGTTATTTGGGGGTAGCCAATGTGAGGTTATGTTTGATGCGGCGACGGCCTTCAAACAACGCTCGTATAAGTCATAAACCGCTGGTGGTAGTGCAAAAAGCCACTCCCGCCCACACCCGCAACGCCAAGTGTAGCAACATCAGTTGGCCAACATCAACAAAACACTAAGCACATTTTCACCACAAAAACCAGAGACCAAAGCCAAAGGCGGTGCTCAAGTAAATGGGCAAAATACACCATGTCCGACCAATGATGGTAGCCTGCAACTCTGTACCCTACGCCTCCCGCAACACAGCCAATGTGCAATGTGTCAAAGCAGCCCATGAATACCAACCAGCCATCCTAACCAGCCCAATTCAACCCACTTGGTAGCTAAACCAACGTTAACAGCATCAAATAGAAGTGCCATATTTTTATAGACAGCAAATGACGACTGTCGTATACACTGCTAGGGTATTGAGTGCAAGTGTTGAGTGGAAAGTTTTTCGAAAAATTTGATTTCAAAATATTTTTATTAATTAAGTTACATACCATTTTAGGCGCTTAGCTATTTATGCAAGCGAAATACTACAATCTGGTCGAAACTCTCTTAAAAATTTTGCAAACTATGAAATATTGTATATACGCTTCAATTTAAAAAATCCAATCTAAGATATTTATCTATTCGGATTCAACTTAGACTGATACTCAATATTGAATACTCTGGTATCTGCTAGAAATGTTTGTTACAAGGAAAATCAAATTGAATCGCAATGTTTAATATTCCATAAAAAATTTACGCATTTTCGCATTTTTCAAGCATTTCTGCTGACAGAATTCAATAAACTGGAGGCGATTTCTTGACAAAAAAAAAAATAGACTTACCTTTCGGTGCGCGTGATCTTTTGATCCAACAAATGTTGAGTGTTAATTGTTAAAAATGAAACATACGACCATATGTTCAATCAACAAATTCTATTAGAGAATTCTGCTTCGAAAATTCGCCTAAAACTAGAAAAATAGTAAGTGCCATTTCTATTAAAATTTTTATTTGAGAAAACGTTAGTGTCTTTTGTATGAATTATCGGGGTATCCCCAAGTTTGTAGTATTAGTGCCGTATTCCACTTTCATCTGTTGTAAAGATTAATTATTATTATTAGTTCAGAGTTAATTTTTTTTTAGTGTTAAAGGTATGAAAGAAGTCTATTCGATATCGGCTAGTTTTAATTGGGAAAATATCAAGTACATTTCATGAAAAGTGCGGCTTCTTTAAGTGAACTCGGAATTAAGTGAAAGTTTACAAGTCTATTAGATTTTGGCTAGTTTTCTTTAGGAAAATATCGGTATATGCTATGAAATGTGGTGCTTCTTGAAGTTTACTTGAATTCCTTTCCATGGGAAAAAAAGTTTTTTCTTACAAAAACAGACTTTTTGATTATGCTGAACTTTAATAATATAAAGTGGCGGATCCGCATGGGAACACTTTCTCTCGTTAAGCGACGGAAAATAGTTTCTTGGCGAGCTGTAAAATACGGCAGAATCCTTTACTGCTTATAACAGAGATAAGAAAATTCAGTAGATCTTTATGTTTGTTAAAAATTTGTTCAAACTGGCGTTAAGTTGTTGGATTATTTTGGGAATTAAGTAGATTATTTTAAAATGCTAAGCTTTGTACAACATTTCGATACTGAGATTATTACATATTTTTATGAACTAAATTTGGAAACATGTTTTTAGAACGACATCTGCTTAGGGTAGAATAGCCTGGATAATCTAATAGAGCGCTCTCTTACTCAAACACATTGAGATCTTTTAATCTTCAACTCAGCTTTCAGCCATTATTTGCATAAATGCATTATACCCAGTTTGACCATTTTATAAGGTGCATCGGAGTACCAGGGATAACAACACCCAACAAAAGCCGACATCAAGAGCAACAAGAACCACAATGACAACAGCAGCAACAGCAACAACAACACAAAATATAGTATAACGTAGAGAAGAGAAAACGGAATCCTAGCATCCGCCGCATCCGTAATACACACAGGCAACAACAACTAAAGCGCATATAAACATAATGTGTTGAGCTGCACTGTACCCCGTGGTTATGCTTGTTGTCAGTGGCGGATCTATGAAAAGTTTGCAAAGGATTTAAGTTTAATGTTCAGCAGTGTTATGGGGGAATGTGGTGAATAGTATTGAAAAAAATGTTGGAAATTCGGCGGGAGTCACGGCAGATATCCCTGGACATGCGCCACTGTAGCATTTGGAGCTGTTGTTATTGTTGTTGTTGGCTGCTGCTAGGCGGCGCCAACATCAATATGATACTCATGGAAGTAGGTAGACTTTCTGTCTACCTCACTGTGTGTGTGTGTGTGAGGGGGGCTCGCGTTTTATATTTATGTATACATACACAATCTCACAGATACAGAACACACAAACCAAACTAGCAAACGGGTAGCCTTCTCCCAAAAAAGCGAACGCACCAAAGCCCAAAACCATGCGAAAAGCGACCCCTCCCCACACACACGCACACACACGCACACACACACACACACACACCCAAATTTAGCCCACTCAGGCAGTGAGGCAGACCGACCACCCACTTGATTTCGATACGTGACCCAACGAAAATGCGTTTTCCGGCTCTGCGCACACACACACACACAGACACACAAAAAGCGTATGGCATTTAGGTGTGTGTGTGAGTGCAAACTTCATGCCCCGCAAATGCCCATCAACTGATGAAAGCACGCAGCACCTACCAAACAATTTCCAAACTTGCCACGTTACCTATGCAATTTCAAGCATTCGGTTATCATTGCAACTTTTTTCTGCGATTGATTTTAGCGAATTTCCACAAACTAATGTTACTTTGCGAAAACTTATTGCAGTCAGTGGAGTTGCCTATAAATCACTGAAATAGTTGTTGTTTCTCGAGAAACATTGATTGACATTTGGTAGGTAATTAAAAATGAATATATATAACTAAGTTACACAAACTAATAAATCTTTCGCAGCAAAATCACCAAGATGATGTTCGTTGTGTTGACTAAGTTGACCCTTACCTCGTACTTTATTGCGTGTTTATAGAGTTGTTTAGGCGACCCCAAAGTCTCCCATGAAAAACTCGATTGGATATATGAACAGTTTATATTTCCAAGTCTAACGCTTTGTCGTAATGCCTAGTAATTAGAGCTTCGCTTAAGCAACTGTTAGAATTTATGAAAATCGTAGCTGAAACTTTTTTGGGCTGGCCCTCTAATGTCTGCAATTTGTGACGGAACTGAGAAGAAATATATTTATTTTGCTCGCTAGAGATTTTGAGTTTTATAAAAATTAATGGCTCTAAAAAATGAATTAGATGTCTATCGTAATATTGAGAACTATAGAACTAAAGTACGCAAACACACCGTTTGCAGCGTTCAGAAAATGTTTCTTTATATAAAATTATTTCAAAAACGTACCAATTGTTATAATACGACTGATTTATCGTGACAAAAATGTGTGATTTTTTATTTTAGACACAAAACAGTGAAATAGTGATTGTATAACTACAAATTAGAAATATAATTTTCTTTCTTATACTTCACTTAAAGACATCAATTAAAAGTATCTCCGTCGCGTTTGATAATACAAATTTTATTGATTTCATTTCAAAATATTTCTGAATATAGCTCGTTTTACATAAAAGCCTATACTATAGTGAAGATAGCTCACTTCCAATAAGTACATACATTGATCAACAAAAGTTACACCGAAGAGTTATTTTTTAATATTTGTTCAAAATATTTGGCAAGAGACCGTCACTAAGCTACGGCTTACTTTCAATCAGCCCAATTTTTAGGGATTTGAGGACTTATATCATTTCCAAATCGTAAAATATAGGCTTGTCTGCATTAATTACTGACGTTTTTCGTAAAAAAAATAATCCAAGGGTAGCCAGTTGGAATTTCTTCAAATAATCTTATGACCGCAAAGGATTTTCGGTAAATCAATGCGCTATCCTGTTAAACTCAGATATCTTGGCACAAAAATATTCTTTGTTTTGGATGTTATGGTATAAAAAGTATACACATCGATCGCTCTTAATCCATATGCTCCTTATGGCAGGCACAAAAATGGCTGAAAAAATTGTGCTTCAGTTGTTTCAAAAATGATCTGTATAATAAAGAAATATAAAAAATATACCTTGATATTCGTAGAAAATGAACCTGAGACAGTTACGCAGCCAAATGAGAGTCAAAGATATATGGAGGGACTACAACAAATGTGGAACTATCAGTTAAAGATTGTTCGAATATTTTGAGTGTTTTTTTTTATATAGCCTTGGCTGGGTTTCTAACTGACTTCAGATGGCCAGCTTTGTGCGCACATTCTCCAGTTGATAAGTCCAAGGGAATTTAGGTCCTCCCCCATCTGGCCTTTCTATCTGAGGCTAGATCGCCCACTTTCAAAAGAGTCAAAGATATATGGAGGGACTACAACAAATGTGGAACTATCAGTTAAAGATTGTTCAAATATTTGTTTTTTTTTATATATCCTTGGCTGGGTTTCTGACTGACTTCAGGTGGCCATTACAAAACGTTAAAGGGTTGCAGCCACGAACTCACTAGCACTTCCGCTTTGTGCGCACATTCTCCAGTTGGTCAAACTAAGGAAATTCAGGTCGTGCTCCACTTGATATTTCTATCTGAATGATTTTTATTGCAGGAGAAAAGTTTGATCTTAATCAACGGCTTCGAAATGAAAAACATAATACAGAAAATCTATAACATTCACTAAATCGGTTGTAAAATTTATCATAATCAATTTTATTACTAAATTTAAATTCGACAAGATCTGACAAGTTCAAGATGAAATGAAGAATATCGCAAGTTTCAGTTTGTTGCTGGAATGCTAGGAAATCGCTAATTAAATGAAAAGTTGAGAGCTTCGTATCCGTTAGTAGCTCATCATAGTGGTACGCTGCTGTGACTCCTGGTAAGCAGTAAAAAATAAATATATTTCCCTTGACTATGCGGTCATCACTTCAAAGATGGAGCATGGAGACATCTCTATCAGTAGCTGCTTGAAGAGAACCTACAGTTTATAGCCGAATCAGAACGTCAGTGTCTTTAGAGATTTACTTAGGCAAATGGCATCTTTTTGCTGCATGTGCACCAGTGCGGGAAATTGAACCAGCGACCTTTGAATCTGTAGAGGCGAATATGGCATGACTATGGCAAGCATTGGGTTGAATAAAGTCAAGTATATACTATCTATCTATATCCTATCCTAATAGGATACCGAATATACAGTGTTTCTTATATTTATTATCAGCAAAGCAACTTTTACGTCGATTCATCAAAACTGCTCTCAGCAGCACTCTCTCAACTATTCGAGATGAAGTCGTTCGTCTTAGTACTATTAAAAAAATAATGTTAAAGGCTTTAATTTATTCCAAGACATTTTTTTCGAGGACATTTGAAACTTACAATATATTTCCTGCCCAGAATCATGCAATTGTTCATACATAAATTGTTCGATTTAACGACGAGGGGTTTATTTTGAGCGAGAATAAAATATTGACGTAGCTCATTAAATGTCAATTTCAGAAGAAATGAATTATGGTCAGCTAAACAATCATATCCCTAATTTTCGGCATTGGAAACCAAGAGATACATGCATCACTAACTGAGCTTAAGCAATTATTTTATTTGAAATGATTTCGGAGCTATCACGACTTTTTCGCTCCGTGACTAACATTTGCATAATAATGCGTGAATCTCGAATTAATATTAATAAATAAGGTTTTTTTTCGTGCAAATCAGTTACGTGCACGTATTGCGAATGTAAATGATATTTCAAGTTTTGCAACTGACACTATACCAGTCCTGCAAGACTAGATTCCTGAAATATGGAACATTTTGCATTTTAGCGGAGTCCAGTTAAAGAAAGGAATTTATTAAGTTTAATAGAAGATTCAGTAGAAATTGCATTGTCATTGAGATTTTGAAGTAGAAAATGGACAATCTAATGCATTTATAAGTCTTAAGCCTCAGTAAGTGCTGCCTTAATAATCCAAGCAAAAGTTTCCACTGCTGAAAGGTTGATATTCTTAACTAAATAAATGAATTGCCAGATAAACGCAACGACCCAAAATCCCAACTTTTATGCAATAATAAGTTTCATTATCTTTTGATTTTGCACATAATTCAGTTTATTTATTTGGGTCAAAAAACTGTAATTAACCAACGTGCGCTACGTAAAATACGAAAAAAGTTAATGTCTAGTAGGGAACAAAGACATAACTGTCACAGACCCAAACCCGATTTGTCGTAACTAGTTTGGACAATTATGAGTTCACATTAACTGCGACATGAGATGACGCGACAGTAAAACTCTATGCATATTTATATCTTCACTAAACAATTTTAAATGAAAAATGTTACTGGAACAACCCACTCAATCTGTGGTTTATTTATATTTAATATCCACTGCGTGTGCTCGTTTATTATTATTTTTTTTTTTGCTCTTCTCAAAACGATGCTAATCACTCATTAAAAAATTAGCACCTAAACTTATGAAACCGATACATGGCTAGATCCCCGCCCAATTTTGGTAGTCCGCAAAACAGCTTGTTGACTTGCTTAAAGACAGAAAGAAGGAAAGAAAAAAATAAAGAAAAAATAAAATAAAAACGAAGTCAACAACGTCGACGACTCCGACGACGGATGATAACGACTGGGACGACGCCAATGTTGAGAACGACCGACTCAGCCAAGCAAAAAGGAGGGCGGCAGACATTTCAGCTCGCATGCACAGCAAATAAACCCAGGACTCTGGCTGTATGTGTCCTATCTATGGCCACCAAACACCCACACACAAATATACCAAAATGAATGCTACATCTCCCCCTACTGCAACATTTATATTTGGTATCCTTTACGCACCGAAGGGTGTCTTGGTTTTGGCATAACGTTTGCGCTTGATGCATATATATCTAGGCGAGAAATTTTTTGAAATCAAGATATTTGGTTGCGCCGTGAAAATTATTCTTAACATAAGCTTCTATTTATTTTAGGCGCAGCTTTTTGCAGAGAATTCTCCCTGTTAAGATCAAATGTTTTAAAGTTTTAGTACGAACTCAAATAAACTGTTTTGGAAAATTCCATGAATTCTAAACATTCGATCGTGCTGTGAAGAGCGAAATCGTGGATTTGAATAATTTAATTCGAATACGTTTTGCGTGCTTCCTAATCCCCAAAATTATGCTCCTTTTTAACTTAAGACCAATTTATGTTAGAAAATGCTGCAATTTTTCCCATTAACATTTGCAAGTATTAGTACGAATCCAAATGAACTAGTGCGATTCGTTTGCCGAATTTAATTCGAATGCTTCCTAATCCCCAAATTTATGCTCCTCTTCAACTTAAGACCAATTTGTCTCAGAAAATGATGCCCTTTTTCTCATTAACTTTTGCAAGTATTAGTACGAATCCAAATGAACTATTGCGATTTGTTTGCCGATTTTAATTCGAATACGTTTTGCGTGCTTCCTAATCCCCAAATTTATCTCCTCTTCAACTTAAGACCAATTTGTCTCAGAAAATGATGCCCTTTTTCTCATTAACTTTTGCAAGTATTAGTACGAATCCAAATGAACTATTGCGATTTGTTTGCCGAATTTAATTCGAATGCTTCCTAATCCCCAAGTTTATGCTTCTCTTCAACTTAAGACCAATTTGTCTAAGAAAATGCTGCCCTTTTTCTCATTAACTTTTTCAAGTATTAGTACGAATCTAAATAAACTATTGCGATTTGTTTGCCGAATTTAATTCGAATACGTTTTGCGTGCTTCCTAATCCCCAAGTTTCTGTTCTTCTTCAACTTAAGACCAAGTTGTCTAAGAAAATGCTGCCCTTTTTCTCATTAGCTTTCTCAAGTATAAGTACGAATCCATATATATAGTTTCATTATATTTATGAACGCTTAATATTCGGTCGTGAACGAATGTAGAAATTCAAACAATTTTAAACGAACTTGTTCTGGCACATATCATACCTCTTTTTATTCTTAGTACGGCTTTTTGAATTATCCACGATTATACTTTTCCGAATGTAATAATTACCAAATGCTTCAATGTTTAAAAACGAACACAAGTAGAATATTCGGAGCTGTTTTCCGAAACGCGGCTATTTCGCTGATTCCTGTTTTTTCGGCAAAATATCTGTTTGTATCGATATTACCAGCACTTTTACTTATGGTTGGTCATTGCCCAAAAACTTTTTTCAATATCTATCAAAATTTTTACTTGATCTTTTATATATTATATAAGCGTCTTTTCGGGTAAGACGTTTGTTGAGACTATAAAGCGATATCGTAATAATTTTCACGACTTCTATACAAACATGTGAACACAAGAACTTTTTTTCGATAATAAAATTTTTGGGTAACAGATCATCATCATCATTCAGCTCTACAACCCTGGGTGGGTTTTGGCTTTCCCAACAATACTCCTCCATTCGTTTCTGTTGTTAGCAAGGCCGCGTCAGTTCCTTACTTCCATCTTCAGCATGTCATCGTCAATATTGTCAATTAGGCGCTTTCTTGGTCGACCCCTGCTTCTTGTGGAGAGTGGTGTGTATGCCAGCACAAGCTTTTGTGCTTTTGTGGTCCATCCGTAGGACATGTCCTATCCACCTTAGCCTCTGGGATTTAATGAATTTGACTACATCTTCGTCATGGTTTAAGCTCAACAATTCGTCATCCTGCCTTGGAATATAGTCACCGCGTTCATTTATCTTTGGTTCAAACGTTTTTCGCAGTATTTTTCTTTCAAAGATTCTTAGCGATTCGTCGTCTGCTGTCGTCATGGCCCAAACTTTTGCTCCAGATGTGATTATTGGCCTTATGATGGAATTATAAATTCTTAGTTTGCATGTTCTCGATAGCAGCTTTGACCTGAATATTTTGTTGTGCGCGTAGTAGGTTTTATTAGTTGCTACAAGCCGATCTTGTAGGCAGTCCCTTGCGCTGTTGTCATTGCTTATCAACACACCCAAGTATTTAAAGTTGTCAACTCCTTCGAAGTGAGAGTCACCTTTGCTGAGGTTCCGTGGTGTTCTTCTCTCGAAGTATCTAGACAGTATCGTATATTTGGTCTTAGATTGGTTGATTGCCAAACCAACTTTCTCTGCCCTTGCAGCTTTATCTATGGGTAGTAGATATAATGAATAAAAAAAAGATGCTTTTCAAATAATGCGATTTTGGGGTAACAGAAATTAGTAATCAAATTCTTTTCAAATAATGTGTTTCTTGGGTATATCAACTTTTTAGGTATGTATTGTGGAAGATAAATAAAAATAATTACGAAAAAATTGATGCGAAAATAAGCTAATTTGTGAATAATTAGTAATTGAGTGTATTGTTCAGCTCCGTCATGTCATGTCAACATTTCCGAAAAGTAAAACCCTTTTTTGTTTGAGTGCAAGTGTATGCAAAATTCGACACAAACCGAATTTGTGCCTTAATGTGCTTGTTCTTCTTCTTCTTCGAACGCCACAAACACACCTACGAGCCTTAACTCCTCCACAAACGTCGACAGCAATGCACCACAGCCTGGTCGAGTTGATGGTGTTGTAGTTGTTGTTGCTGCTGTGGTGTGGTGTGGGGTGGGGTGTATGGTTGCGTGGTAGTTGGGCGGCTTGGGTGGTTGGTTAGCTGAATGCCTTGCGAGTCTAAACCCTCCCCCAACTCCAATTCCCCTCCGTATTGCCGGATTTTTCATAGCAACGGCAGCAGCAGCAGCAGCAGCCACCCGCCGACGCCACCCACCCAAAAGCTGCATAAAGAAGGAGAAATTTCATGCCTCTCGTATTAAAAATAAATTCAAAAAGTTTGGTATTTATTTTGTTGCTCTGTATGCTCCCACGGTTCTTTGCTGCTTGAACAGCTTTTGTAACTGTACCTCTCGCTATATATGTGTTACTCCATTTCGTATAATTACTATTATTGCCTTTATCTTTGTATTGTACGCTACGCAGAAACGCACTTAGTCGAATTACTACTACTATTTGTGTCAAACATAACCTCAAATACGGCTGCTCCCTAAACGCTTTATGTAGTTGTAAGTTTAGTTTTAATATAAATTTAAGATAACTTGTATACCTACAACAAAAAATATTTCCCTACAACGTTTTGATGCAGTGGCAACCGCCGAAGACTCACCGCTGGCAACAAAACTGAAGAAAACCTGGCTAAGAACACCCGTAGGCGAGGAACAAGCGGCGCAAGCTGTGCTCGATCCCTCAATAGGTACCAAAAAAACAACTCCAATCAAATCAAATCCAATCAAACCAACCAACCACACACACACTTAAATTCGTATCAAAATCTTTAGTTACTATTTATAGTACATAAGAGTATATATATATGTATATATATATATATATATATATATATATATATATTGTATGTACATCTTCTCTATTGGGAATGCAGTATATTTATTTTACTTTCTTATGTAGCAATTTTCTACACTTTTGTATTTGTTGTGTAGTACAGTGCACGCTCTATTTAGTGAATTAACTGAATTTATAATTTAATTTAGTAGAATTTAAACTTTTTTCTTTATAAATTGGTCATTTATTTTGTAGCATTTCATACGTAGTTGCAATTGTTTTAAGAGAATAATTTCTAATCTATTTAATTAAGATGAATATAGGCGAAACTATGTGGTTCGAACTTAAAGATGTTCGAATATGGTAGCGTGATGGTAGTGTTTGAAAACTTAAAGCTCATAGATCAACATTAGTTTGAGCAAACTGTTGGTTTAACAAAAAGTAATTGTTTTATGAAATAAAACGATATGAAAACTTCTGTGTTATTAAAGTTTAACAACCGCATAACACATAAAAGTAGCTCAGACACTTGTAATTTAGTTTTTATTTCAATATTGGGTAAGCCAACGGTTTGCTTATCTGTTAAAACCTCATAATTCGCATAAATTACCCACCAAAATATACCGATTCAACAGCTACTAAGCTGCTTTGGACTACTATTGGGTTGCCCAAAAAGTGATTGCGGATTTTTTAAAAGAAAGTAAATGGATTTTTAATAAAACTTAGCATGAACTTTGATCAAATATATAATTGCCATTTTGTTCGATAACCTTTTGCCATCTTCCTGGCAAATTTAGTATTCCACGCTCATAGAACTTCTGGCCTTTATCTGCCAAAAACTGAACCAAGTGCGATTTTATAGCCTCATCATTGCCGAAAGTTTTACCATTTAAGCAGTTCTGCAAAGATCAATATTATAGGTTAATGCCTGAAAGTAGTATAGACACTCCTAAGTTTAGCATTAAGATTGTATAGAGTGGGCCATCTGTCGAGTTATTTATTAAGAAGTTATAACATAGTATGGAAATTTATTCACCAAAAAGAGCAAGCTTGACGTAATACTAAAGCAATTTGGCAAAAAATTAAACTATTTAAGACATAGGACAACCAAACAAAGCAGACACATGCGTAGTTTCAAGAAATTGGCTCATCTGTTGGCTCATCTGTTAAAATTTGTTAATTCGCTAAATTACGAACCAAAAAGTAAATGCCTAACGAAATGATTCGAAAACTACTAAGGGTAGTACTTTAGCTTTAAGAAACAATCGAACAACGTACAGCTACTCATAGTTCAACGTTAAGTTTGTGTAAAGTGGGCCAGCTGTTGGCTTTTTTGGGTAAGAACTGCCAGTACCACAAATTACTCGCCAAAAAAAATCTATATACTTCTTGACAGCTATTAAACAACTTGAAGTTTATAAAAGTTGGGGGTCAATTATTGACTTCTTTTTTAAAACCTCATAATTCGGTAAAATACTCACCAAAAAGTGAATCGATTTGAAAACTGTTAAACTTCTTTGGGCCAGGTTTTATGGCATAAAAAGTTCAGCATTAAGTTTTCCAAAATTAGGCCATCTTATATGTTGAAATATGTTGAAAGTACCCACAAAAGAAATAGTCTGGCAAAATATATCGATTTGAAACTACGAAGCTATTTTAGATAAGAAAACAACGCATAAAACTAGTCTAGATACTGCTTCAAAATGTTTGCGGCATGAACTGAAATATGTTTCGGTACAGTGTTGGAGTCATCGCAAACATCGATGCGCTATCGTCATCTTGCTAAGATTATGGTTCCAGGTTTTGACTATGTTTTTTTTTTGTTTCTTTGGCAACATTTTGAAAGCCAGCTGGCGCGCGCAACCGAAGGCTACCTGCTTAGAAGCAGCATGAGACCTGTAGGGACACCGCAGACCACCTCTATGCATAGTAATCTAACCTCCTGCCGTAGGCTGTTCTAATGTAACGCTTAGCTTCTATTTTGGTTTTAAGATTTGGCGGCATGAAGACACTTGGATGAGACAATAACAATCTAAACAGAACAGAGTGCATACTATGCATGACGGAAATGTATTGTCTTTTGTGTCCAAGTAGATGGGTATTATTATTATTGTTGGAAGATTTGCACGATGCTGTCTATTGAGCCCAAAATGGAAAGCTATGTAAAATAAATTTGAATAACATAAGTTAGTCAAATGTCAACTTTGTTTATTCATTCATTTGAAAAGTTAAAAAATAGTTATCGAGAATTACATAAAACAAATTCTACAAATTAATGGCAACCGGCTTAAGACCGTATGATTTCTGTCTGAATCTTATATATTCTGAATTTATTTATTTATTAATATGTAAGGGTACAACTAAGTCCAGTTGATCTTAAGATTAGTCAAGTTAAACATTCTAAAATTATGAGATAATAAATGATGGGTGAATTTTTTATAGATGTCCACCGTCTCACATCTGGGGCTAGCCAGGAACTTGGATTTACAATGTAAAAGATGAAAACAGAAATTGGCATATAAATTTAAACATTGAATGTTTATTAGTATATGAATGTTTTTATATTATTTTGACTGTTAATGATGTTAGATAAAAAAATAAATGTATAATTTTTCTAAATAGCTAGAACTTGCGCACTGATGACTTCAATTCAATGATTAAGTTGTAGACTTTTTGTATGCCGAGCTAATCCACAGAAAAGTGACTTTAAACTGCCTACACTTTAAATTATCTCAAAGTTATTTAATGTTAATTTGTAGATTTCATTGAGCTATTCTTCCCATTTCGGCAAACGCGCTTAAGTTGACGGTTTTTGAAGTTAAGCATATCGCATGCGCTTCTTTCGCTGTTATATCTTGTGTCTTGAAGTTTTGTATTTTTAATGTTTTTGTAGGCGTCTGTCTGACGAAGGCGTGGCAGACCAAAAAGTTCTTTGTACCAAAATATCCGCAATTCTTGCAAGAGATTTGGACAAGCAGAGTTCATCTTTTGCTTTATAGAGATTATAGGTTTGCACTGTTGAATCTTTCTATTTCTTACATTTTTAGGTATATTCTAGAATATTTATTGACACACCTAAAAGTTTTGACTTATAATCGTAAAAAATGTATTCTTTGGAAAATTCTAGTTAGTTATATTTAGTTGTTTTCATCTTTTTATACACGAAGAAATGCGTGTGTTTATCTAATTGTTTACATAAATAAAATTTATTGTTTTAATAAACAAATACAAACTGTGAAATTGTGGGCTGTTTAGCATGAGGTCCTTGAAGAGAATAGATAATTAATACATAAAAGTGTTTTTCATTGACTTGCAACTGTTTACTTTTGTTTTGCCGGCAATCAAAAATTTTATTTAATAACAAAACTTTTGTTGGTAGCTATAAAACAGACTTTATTTATTTTTACAATTTTATGAAAATATTTTGTAGCAATTGTCGCAAGATATCACAAAAAAAAAACCTTTTTTATTTTAATATTTAGCTTAAACTTTTATCTAGTAAAAAGTAGTTAAATATTTTGGTTGTATGATTAGCACTTAGTGTGATGCTCTTTGTAAAGCTCTTAAACATAAGCTTGTATTTCAAGTTTTTAATGGCACAATTAACTCTGCTTGCAGCTGCACTCGATGAGGAACGCACCAGTCCGGCGCATACTACGGGCAGCGGCAGCAGTAATGCGACCAATGCCAATAATAACAATAACAATGGCGGCGGCAGCGGCAGCGGCGCAGATTCTGAGAAAAACGAAGCGCTGACCAGTAAACAGCGCTATCAAATCAAACACCGCGAACTGTTTCTGTCGCGCCAAGTAGAATCGATACCCGCCACACAGATACGAGGCAAATGCTCGGTGACGCTGCTCAATGAGACGGAGTCGCTGCAGAGTTATCTCAATAAAGACGTGAGTCCAAGTCGTAAATTTCGGCGTGCCTTGCGTAGTTTCATTAGTGCCACTTAAGTTCTTTTGTGCAGTCTTCCAAACCTCCAAAAAAAAACAGGCTTCTTTAAGAGTTTTACCAATATTTACTAATTACTTGCTTCTTTGCAGGATACATTCTTCTATTGTTTGGTCTTTGATCCCAATCAAAAAACGTTGCTCGCCGATAAGGGTGAGATACGCGTTGGCAGTCGCTATCAGTGTGATATACCCGCAAAGCTAAAAGACACCGCCACGGATGAGCGCAAGCTGGAGGAGCTGGAGTCATTGGTGTGGACACCAGAGCACAATTTAACAGATCGCAAAATTGATCAGTTTCTTGTGGTTTCACGTTCAATTGGCACATTTGCACGTGCGCTGGACTGTAGCAGTTCGGTAAAGCAACCCTCGCTGCATATGTCAGCGGCGGCTGCCAGTAGAGACATTACGCTGGTGAGTTGTCCATGCCATAAGATTTATTGTACTCTTTGCTCATATCCTAATCCTGGTTCTTGCAGTTTCACGCTATGAACATTCTGCACAAGCACAACTATTCAATTGAGGAGTCCATGTCTTCGTTAGTTCCTTCCACTGGACCGGTGCTCTGTCGCGATGAAATCGAAGATTGGAGCGCGTCGGAGGCTAATCTTTTTGAGGAGGCGCTGGATAAATATGGCAAAGACTTTAATGACATACGACATGATTTCGTAAGTCGATTTAATTATAAAGCGCGCAACGCTTATTAAATGTTATGCTTTTTCCCACAGCTGCCCTGGAAAACGCTTAAACAGATAATTGAATACTATTATATGTGGAAGACCACCGATCGCTATGTGCAACAGAAACGCGTTAAAGCCGTTGAAGCGGAGCTCAAACTGAAACAGGTTTACATACCGCAATACAACAACAATGCCAAGGGTGGCGCCAATGTGAAAGCTGGTAATGCCGGCAGCGGCAACATGTACAATGGCACCACAAATGGTGGCGCTGATTTGTCTAATAATGGCAAGCCGTGCGAGTCCTGCGGCACAACGAAATCATCACAGGTAGGCATTAGTCTCTTAGGGCTGCACTAAACAAAGCCCAGTTTGAAACTTAAACTGTTGTGGTTACGTGAACTAACTACATTTTTTTCTATGTTTTAGTGGAACTCATTCAGCACTGGTCACATAGCATGTCGTCTGTGTCAGAGCTGTTGGGACTACTGGAAAAAGTATGGCAGTCTGAAATCAGCGCACAAAGGCGATGCTACGGATGCTGATGTTAAAAAGAAGGCAGCCGCCGCAGCCACAGCGACAAATGCTCCGGCGCCCACCACCGTCGTAGATATCAATGACGACGAGAAAGTCAGTGATCTAACTAATCGTCAATTGCACAGGTAATGCGAAACCTGGATTAACAAGCGCGCTTGTATATTAAATGATTGCAAGAAGCAAGCTTTCTGTAAATAAGCGGCCTCGACTTGGCACTCCATGTAGTCTTCAATGCTTGGAATGTCTGTATGATACAGATTACTGAGTCATATTCCATTTCTATTCTCAGGTGTTCCATTGTCAACTGCGGTAAAGAGTTCAAGCTTAAAACCCACCTGGCTCGCCACTATGCGCAAGCGCATAACATTGCCATCAGTTCGGGCTCACCGCGACCAATTATGAAGACACGCACTGCCTTCTACTTGCACACAAATGCCATGACGCGTGTGGCGCGCGTTATTTGCCGCAACATTGTTAAACCGAAGAAGGCGTCACGACAAAGTGCGTACGCCATAAATGCGCAACTGGTCAAGCAGGAATGTAAGTGTACACACAAACCGAAAGATCTGATTTGCAAGCTAACTAACAAATCGACGTACTTATTTGCAGTTTCGAATCGTATTAATGGCAAATCCCCAGCAGAAGTTAAAAAACTGCTCTTGCTCAAGCCCAAGGATCGTGGTAGTGTTACAAAGATAGCAAATCGTTTGGGTGCTCCCGGCAGTGGTCCGCATGAATGGCTCGTTTTAACGCCTAAAGATAAAATGCCGCAGCCCGTTGTTGTCTCATTCCCTAAGCCGCCCAAAGCACCAGATGGCAGCTTACTCTACGAGCGTGTGCCCAATAAAACGCCCGAAGTGCTGCCGGATAAAGAAATCAGCATAATTCCAGCGCTAACAACGTCCACGTTACGCAAGCGCGCACACGATGATCAGCAATTGAACGGCACTGAAGGTATGTACTGTGCAACTAAAAGTCTTAATGCATTAAGCTGATATGTCGTTTGCAGGTCCACCGACTAAACGCCCTAACAAGGATCCCATGCCCTCACATTGTCCCAGTCCTGAACAGTTTGCTGCAATGATGGCTGCATCGGGTCAACCGCTCTCTAGGCATCACGTAAGTGCAACAGCAGTTTTGTGCATTTCTCAATTCATTTGTATAAACATAAACTTAACTTTCAGTTAAATGGAAAGCAAAAGATTGCACAAATGGCGCGTGGCGGCAATGGACGCAAACAGGTTATCAGTTGGATGGATGCACCGGACGATGTTTACTTTAGAGCAACGGAAATACACAAGTGCGTTGTATATAGATAATAACAATAATAACGAAAATGCATTAAAAAATAATTGTGTTTGTTGCAGAAAAACGCGAAAGATACTCACGGCTGTGGATCTGCGTCGTGCGGCGCGTAAACCTTGGCGCAATCTGCCCATTAAACCAATAAAAGCCGAGCCGAGCAGCAGGCCAATTGAATCACAAATTGTTATACTGGACTGACCGGCGTCGGCAGCAGATACTAAAGCTAAAGCACGAACCTCAATGCCAACAGTAGCAGCAACAACAACCAAATTGTTGTCAAATTCAGCAAACACATTTCAGCAGCAGCAGCAGCCGCAACAACAACAGCACTTTAAGCATCATCCACCATTTCCATATACCATGGATGCTTTGCTTAACTAAATTTAAGCTGTGCTCTGTTTTTTAATGGGCTTGCCATGTACATACACCCCCCCAAACACACACACACACACAAGATCACATCCATAAAACACAACACAACTTACACAGCAACTAGTATATAGGCAAGAGTTACAGCATCACTGTATGACATTGGTATTCAGCAACAAACAAACATAAACACACACTTTACTAGCGCTTAAATAGATGTCTTTATAAAAACAAAACAAAAACAAAAAATAGTAAGATAAAAAGATGTTAAAATCAATTGCAAAAGAGCAAAAACAAAATATTTATAAATATTTCTATATTTTTGAAATTTTTAATCTCAAACTAACGCAACACAAACCGACAATGACGACAACAACAACAGCAAGAAACAACGCATAAGTAAATTGTTTGTACTTTTCGATTTTATACAGCTTTGTTGGCTAATTTTTTAAATTTTATTTATTATTATTATTTTTTTTAATATGTGCTGCATTTTCTATACAACTTTTGTTGTATATGAATTTTAAAATGTTTTGTGACGTACCATAATTTTGTTTAAAAATGTTTAAAAATTTTTTAAATTTTAATATTTATGCATTATAAAGTAAATATTTTGCACGCTAGCTAAAAAAAACCCAGATACGTAAATTTGTAATTGAAATGCCTAGAAATTTTAAAATATTGTACACACACACACAAATGCGTGAGAATATTTAAAAAACATTTTAAAATGCTTTAAACTATATATGCAAAAAAAAAAATAAAGCAAATTATACAATTGTTATTAACTAAATGTGACGTGCAAATTTATTTAAAATACAAAAAAACTAAAATCATTTATAATTTAAAGCTGTAATTAAAAAAAAGGTAACAAATTTGTACAGAGTAAAAACGAAAGTTAAAGCGTAAAATTTCGAATAAAATTATTTTCATAATTTATGCTAAAACAAATCAACTGCAAAAACAGAAACATAAATTACAACACACACACACACATACACACACACGCATATACATATATTTAGCCTACTAATTACGCGTATAAATGTATGTATAAGTAACTAAAACACATAAAATACATTTAACAATGTATTTATAACATTAAAACAAAAGAAAAATTCCCAAACGAGTTTTGAGAAGTAATGCAAGCAAATATATATATAGATATATATACAAAATAAACAACAAACAAAAAGCAAGAAAACAACCAACAAAAATCCGTAAACATTTATAAAACAACAAAACCTATTATAAAAAAAATTTTAATTATAAGCCAATATACTTTTAAATTTACACTTTAAGCAATTTTGTAAAATAAAAATAATTCAAATTTAAATCAAAGCAAAAGCTTAGTTAAGTAATAACAAGAAGTAACAACTTATGTCGAACAGCAGTCCCAAAAGCAAAAACGACCACAGAGCTCTATATAGATTAAAACTATATAGCATTAAATTTTAGTTGTTTTTTTTAAACATTTTAATTTTAAAACTAAATAGACTTTGTTTTTTTTTTATAAGCAAAACAAACAATGGCTAAATGCAAAAAGCAAAAGTAAACAAAATGATAGACCGTTAGAGAAAAAGCAACAGAAGCAAATCAAACAGAGCTATATACATAATTATATACATCAATATATAATATATATATTATATACAGTAATTACCATACTTTGCATAATACAATTTGTATATATGCAGTCCCATATATACACTTTTACAGAGCAAAAGAACAGACGAACGAAGTACAGACTTATATTGGGGAGACAAACAAAACAAAAAATAAAAAAAAACACAAGTTTTCCAAATAAAGTTTTAAAACTAAACATTTTTCCTAAAAATATACGAAGGTTTTTATTCATGTCTAACAGTTTTATGATAAAAATATTGATCAATCTAGAAGTTTTGTTAAGTTGCGTAAGTTATTGTGCAGCAATGAGATTTGTTTTCGAATTACGGAATTTGTGCTTACGTCTTGGACTGTGTTGAACAAGTTTTCAGTTATTATTTAAAAATGTAAAAGTAGAAACTAAACTATTGCAGTCTGTAGTTTAAGGCAAACGAAAGCATAAACATTGCTTTAGACTTTAAACTTTGAATTTCCAAAGGTTTGTATGCGCCTTCGAAACAATATAATACAATCTCTAAAAGAGCACAAGTTCAAGAGAAACTAAACTTTTTCCAACAATGCCAACCAAATGGGTTCAACCAAAACTTGTTGCTTCAATGCCATTTAAGATCAGAACTGCATTTCGAACTTAACACAAGAACCTTCGCAAGACTTGTAAAACTATACGAAAATTTAAATATAAATCTCAAATCTCCTTAGAAGCTAAAGTTCAAGAGATACTTCCCTTTTTGCTTCATGCCAACTAAAGCTCAAAACTGTGTTTAGAACTGAACCAAAGGATCTTCCAAAGACTTGTCTGCACTACCAAAGCAGGTGCAAATTCAAATATAAATCGGCAACCTTTAAAGCAGAAAAAGTTTAAGGGAAACTAACCTTGTTGCTCTCATATCAGCTAAAGAACAAAACTGTATATGAACTTTAATCCAAGGACCTTCCAAATACTGCCAAAACCAGACGCAAAGTCAGTTATAAATCTCAAATATCTAAAGGAGCTTCAGTTCAAGAAATACTCACCTAATGCCAACTAAAGATCATAACGTTTTTTAGATCTCAGCCCAAATGCCATCGGTAGGCTTATAACCGCAAGCAATCCCTTAAAGTCAAAAACAATTCAATCTCAAAGAAATAGTTCAAGAGACATTTAACTTTTATCTGCAAAGCCAACGAAAGATTATTGCGATTAAGACGCAAACTTAAATATAAATCTTTATTCTCTATAGCGCTCCAAGTTCAGAATGTACTAACCTTCTGCCAACTAAAGATGTAAACTTTTTTTTAGACCATTTTTTCCAAAGATAATTTTTTCTCCAATGCTACTCAATGATTAAAATTTTTTAAGGCCTTACCCCTCTCAGAGGTTTGTATCACCTAACAAAAACAGACGCAAAGGTAAAAATAAATCTCAAAATATCTAAAATAGCTAAAGTTCAAGAGAAACTAATCTAATACCAACCAAAGTTAAAAACGTTTTTTGAAGCTTAAACCAAAGATTTGAATCCGCTAGCGAAACCCAGACGCAAAGTTAAATATAAATATCTGAAGTATAGAAGAAATTAACTCATACTAAGATTATTCCATTTTTAAGACCTTAATCCAAAGACCTTCCAATGGGTTGGTATCTGCAAGCAAAAACAGACACAAAGATCTCTACAGGAGCTAAGGCATAAGAGAACCGTAACAATGCCAAGCAAAGCTTAATCTGTGTTTTAGACCTTAGCCCAAACCCTTGCAAAGGCTTTTATCCTCTGCCAGACGCAAAGCTAAATTTAAATCTCAAATATCTAAAGAAGCTCAAGTTCAAGAGAAACTAACCTAATGCCAACCAATCCATTTCTTAGACTTTGGGGCCAGAATTTATAAAGTTTTGCATCTGAAACCAAAACCAGCCACAAAATCAAATATTAATCTTTAAACTCTAAAGGAGCTAAATTTTAAGAGTCTAACCTCATGCCAACCGAAGATCAATGCGTTTTTAAGACCACAAATTAATTTTTAAAGATTTGTACCCACAACTCATACAACTCTCAGATAGCTAAAGTTCAAGAGGGACTTACCTTTTTGCTGAAGCATTGGAATGCTATCTTAAGATCAAAACGTTTCCAAAGACCCTTTAGGCGCAAAGTCAAGTATAAACCTATCTTTGATTTTATTTTGGTATAACATTGTAACACTTATTGAAATAAAGTTTAAGACACTTAGTTAAATGCAAAAAAACCAACTACTCCGCGTAGCTGCCAATGCACAGCGATGCGTTGGTGCCTCCAAAACCAAAAGAGTTCTTCAAAGCAATACGTGGTCCTTCCGACCAGGTACAACTTTTTTGCACCACATTAACTTGCACAGCTGCATCCAAGTCTTCAATATTAATCGAAGGAGGCAGTTTGTTTCCCGCGCAGGCGTGCACCACGAATAACGCTTCAAGATTGCCCGATGAACCCAGCAAATGGCCGTGTGCACCTTTGGTCGACGAAACACGCACTTGTGGGGTATGTGCACCAAAAACACGTCCAATGGCATGTGATTCTATGCGATCGCCTGTAGGCGTTGATGTAGCATGCGCATTCACATACGTAATATCTTCGGCTGCAACTCCAGCATCTTTAATAGCGCGCTGCATAGCCAAGGTGGCGCCAGCACCATCTTCACTGGGTGAGGTTATATGATATGCGTCTCCAGATAAACCATAGCCCAACAGTTCCGCCAGTATTGGTGCGCCACGTGCACGCGCATGCTCCAACTCTTCTAGCAGCAGCACAGCGGCGCCTTCGCCCATGACAAAACCATCGCGCGATTTGTCAAAAGGTCGTGAGGCCACAGCGGGGTTATCATTAAATGCTGTGCTCAACGCACGTAATCTACAAAAGCCAGCTATAGAGAGTGGATCAATGCATGCCTCACCGCTGCCGGCTAGCATAATATCAGCATCACCGCTGCGTATAAAGCGCAAAGCATCGCCTATGGCATGTGCACCCGTGGCGCAAGCTGTCGACACCGAGTGATTGGGTCCTCTTAAGCCATGGCGCATGCTTATATGACCGCAGGCCATGCTAGGCAACAGGCGTGGTACAAAAAACGGGCTGACACGATTGTAGCCACGCTGTAGCTGCTGCCAAGCACCATATACCTCGGCCAAATCAAACATACCCATGCCCACGCACACACCAAAGCGTTCAAGCTGCGACGCACTCAGCTCACTGGGTTTAAGTTTGGCGGCGCAAAGTGCCTCATCAGCTGCCAGCACAGCTAACTGTGTGGCGGGACTCATTAGCTTTATGTCGGACTTACTGAGGTGTTTGTCTAGCTCCAAGCATGCACGTGGTATCTGCGCAGCCACCTGACAGGGCAAGCCCTTGTACTCTGGGCCAAGTCGGCTTATTGCCGATTCGCCGGCTAAGATGCGCTGCCACGAATCACGCACATTGTTTGCCAATGGTGTGACAGCTCCACTGCCCGTAACCACAACACGTCGTCGTGTTGACTGTGTAGCGGCATAACGTATTTGTTGCCGGAGTATCCTTTGCGTTATTAAACGCATTTTTTTGTGAACGTAACAGCAAACACAAATAATAAAGACCGCCAAACAGCTGATAGGCAGCTGAGCATGCGTTACCAGATAGTCGACATATGGTTTGTTGCAGTGTGGCAGCACTAGCCATTTGGCGGTTATTTTTTTAGTACATTTAAAGGCAACAGCGGCGTAGGTGGAAAATGTTACTTTTCCGAATATAAACGTTGGTAGAAGAAAAATTTTAAGCTAATGTAAATATGTAATGTTCGAATGTGGGTTCGCCAACGCCCTTCGGCACTGCGACCCCCCAGGGGTCTATTGCGCACCCTTTCTCCTAGTTCACTTTTAATGTTCTCAGAAACTGATTTAGACTAGTCTGCAGGATGCACATTAGGTCCTTCACTCTGAGTATGTAGTTGCCCAGCAGCTTTGCTCTTGTACGTGCCAGTGCTGGGCAGTTAGTGATTAGCTGCTCCATTGACTCGACATTCTCCTTACAGAGCTTACATGTTCTGTTGCTGACAAGGCCCATTTTGTGTAGGTGGTCGTTGCAGGGAAAGTGGCCTGTCAACGCTTCACAAAGTGACCTGAGCTGCCTTCTATTGAAGAATAGAGCTTTCTTGGTTCATGCCGCATTCAGGCACACAAATCTTTTTGGCTGTCTGAGAGCTCCTAGATTGTTCCAGTGCCTTGCTTTCCTATTTTCTGTACATTTCTTGATATCAGTATTGAGTCTGTTGTTGGAGTAAACAAACATCGGACTTGGGCCTACAAACGGGACTTTCGCCCCTGACTTTGCCTTTATTTTGTATTCCTTAAAGTGTATAGCATTTTAAAGCTAGTCTAGTTTTGGCACTAGATTTAACCTAATTAAGATTCTAGATCTAGATTTAACGCGCTGTGTCCAAAAAAAGATAAACCGCCAAAACAAATCCTTAAGGATTGCAGTGCTTTCTTTTGTAACCAAACGAAATACACATTGAGTAAGCTAGAGTTGCTAATAGCGGTTCAACTCAAATATTTTTTATCGCACTCATCAAATTGCTGTTGAAAAAAGCAATCAGTGAGTCCGTTCAAAAACAATTTTTAATATTTGTACTTCGGGGATTAAACTGGGATCCCAACATTCGTTTGCCATCCTATATATGCAGACTTCGCCTTATCAAATTACCTTCTCTAAGTGATCGTAGAACATGCCGCGGCGTGCTATTGCTCTTACTCGCTCTCATAGACTCTAGCACATTCCTGAATAAAATTTCTCTCATCATTCCTTCTAGAGTACCTCGTAACTTTCGACCTCTAGCATTAACTTTTTGTAGAACTAATTATGCGTTACACGATCCTTTTTGTGTCCTATGCGCAAATTATAATAACCTCTATGATTTCGTCTCCTTTGAACGGTCTATCCAATCCATTTCTTTATCTATCCTATCTTATCTTGATTCCCCAAATCGAGCTTCTTTGACCAATCACTATAAAAACCTATCTTGGTCAACGCTGTTCTTTGGCTTCTATTTGGAAAAAATGTTTAAATTTATATGCTACTTTCTGTTTTCATGTTTTACATTGTAAATGCAAGTTCCTGGCTAGCCCCAGATGTGAGACGGTGCACATCTATAAAAAAATTCACCCATCAGGATTAGTTTTATTATATTTTTTCCTCGTTATCATTTATTATTTCATAATTTTAAGAATGTTTAACTTGTCAACTGTACCCTAACATATTAATAAATAAATAAATAAATAGAAGGCGGCTTGGGCTACATTCTCAGTAGACGTGCTTGGGTACAGCTGGTGGATGCAGAAGATTCAGGTAAAGTTTTCCTTTGTAATTTCATTGCTTACACTTCGTTTGAGTTAATTCTGCCAAACATGATATTAAAATCAATCATATCGATTGATAAAAGTAATAGAGTTCCTGCTGATAAAAGCGGTTGCGGCAAGCTTTTTGGTCTACATGCTCAGATTACGGACTTAAGTACAGATGGCGCATGCAGAAAATTCAAGAAAAGATTTTCTTTGTAACATACAAACGTATAAATACTCTTCGTGTAAGTTTGTTATGCATGGTAACATGATATTCAAATGACAAAAAGTTATGACACGCGTTTGGAAAGATTTGCAGCGTCTTTGGAGCGTCTTAATGACTCAGTTTATAGGGATATGCTGTTGTGTATTGAGTAACTAAAGCTTTAGCGCGTATTAAGCGCAATCTTTTTCGCATTGAGATTTAAAGTTTATATTTTTAACGAACTTGTGGATTTATCTGCTGTACTCTGTATACGAATTGCTATGTTTCTGCTATATGCTAGGCACAGATGTTAGACGATGAGATAGCGTAGCTACTTCTATACGGCATGGTCTGCAGGCTTCTGGGCGCAGTGTGCTTGCAGTGCCCTTTCGGCTGAGCTTGCAAGCATTAGTTACTTATGTCTCTGTTTCATGACCATTTGTCTGTGATGCTTCACTTGCCATAAACTTACTAGCGTCCTTGTTGCAACGCAAAAAAGCATATACATTATAATCATTATCCGAACTATTGATTTTCTTGTGTTTTGCAGCTTGTGGAAAGCTCTAGCGCTTGCGTTGATTGAAAAAGTACGAGCAAATGAGCGGCTCCTGCTCCGAGTAATAAAGCAGTTCCTGCCAAAAGAAGTGGATGCAGCAAATGTTGGTAAGTTTTCTGCGTAACTAAATAATATAAAACACGTGTGACTTAGTTCCGTCTTAAATTGTATTAAAATCACTAAAGAAATCACTTTAATAGAGTTCCTTTGTACTGCATTTAAAGGAGACGGACCTTAATATAGATGGCGGTTGGAGCAAATGCATGGAAGCGACAACAGCAGGCTAGTTGGTCTGCATGCTCAGACGACAGTCTGCAGTACAGATGGAGAGTTTTCTTTTGTAACGAACCAAAATACCACTTCTGTAAGTAATTAAAATCAAAATATAAATCGCGCTAACACAATTTTTGCTGAAAGACGCGACTGCAGAAGGCTAGACAGCACGACAGTCAGGCTATTGTCCCGTCTTACTTCTTCTTTTAACTTTAAATTGCTTTGTCTGAAAAAACACACATTTTTCGTTTGTAAATATTGCATTTTTTTAAAAAATTCTGTTACAGTTTTTGTCAGTGGTTAATTGTAAATTGTAAAACTTGTAACAAAAACCATGTCTCAAGTAGGGAATCCACCAAAATCCCATATTTTGGTTAAAGAAACTGCTTATAAATACATGCCCTATGCAAATGGGTATTACAATTAATAAATAGTACAAAGACGTCTGCGTTAAGATCGCCCATATCTAAATGTAGGGCATTATTGGTCGCTTTTCTATAGCGCTCAGCAGCTCAGCCATATCAAGCTTCGTCAAGAAGTTTACCACGCGGGTGGCACTGCAATGGAACGTTGAAAATGCTTTAGATGAAGACACTTTTAATTCTTACATGTATACACTTACTTTGTATCGCTTGTGCGATCTATAAAACTGCGAGCCAGACTGTTGACCACATGCTGCTGAAAGAACCAACAGTGCACCAAATAGGCCAAATTAAAGGGTATTAGCAGCTTTGAAAATGGTATCTTTTGCAGCAAGGCAATGCACTTGCTTTTTGCAGCATTTTCGTTGCAGAATTTTAGCCATAAGACTTGCGTAGCTATAACCACAGCGAATGACATAAAGGATAAGCGATTTAACACTGCATAAGCACTGCCGCCGAGAAAGCCGGCTATTAAATTCACATACTTCAGCTGCAGTCTGCCGGCCAACAAGCACTGGCTGAGCTGTAAGGCACTCCAGTTATACTCAGAGCATTTTAATGTTTTCCATTTATAACTTACTTTGAATATACCAAAATAGCTGCACATAAAACTGGTGGACTTGAAGCGCAGACGTGCCATTTGAAACTTTGGCAGGATATTGAACACATCCAAAGCCAAGCCAATGGCTAGATAAGTACGCAGCTCCCATAAACTCATTTTTAAACGTTCTGCCAAAGTTAATTTCTCGTAATTTGCAGGCAAAGCTTTTGGCCGAATAAACCAAAATCCCTTGTAACGCTGTGCCAGTTGCTCACGTACCACTGCCATGGAGCACAACATAAATATAAGCGTTTGCTGTAGGCGTGAATGCACGAGTCCAACATTGCCATGACGCAACAGGGCTTCCAGTGCCTGGAAAATAAAATGTCACTGAAAGCTTAATTGACTTTCGAGTTAATTGACTCCTACCGCATGTCCTGTGCCTGTCATATACAGCTGCAGCACATCTGGCGGCATGAACCAGCAAAGCTGTGAGCCCAACCACGAAGACATAAATGGTATTTGACCCCATACAATACGCCCGTGTATCGCACGAGAAACGCACATAAAGTGAAATGTAAACGCATTTATGCCCGATGCAAATGTTGTAGTCAAACCAAAATGTTTCAACGCCTTCAATACTCTATCCCAACTTAATTGACGCCATTGTATGGCCAATGGTATCAGCACAAGCGGTGAATAATACTTCGCGCTGGACACATGATTGCGATAAAGACTCCAAATTAAAGTCTGTATGCAGGTTTGACTTGGCACACTGTGCAAAATTTGCGAGCAGTGCGAGCGATTCAAAGGCCACTCATAAATTTTACTGGGCGCGACCATTTCACAAGGCAGGTGTATTCAGAACTGTGCGACTACTAAGTCAGTGCACATTGGCTCTTAAAAGCGCTATCGCGCTTAGGTGCAGTGGCTCAGTTATGAGGGGGCACTTGAAACTTTTTGCAAAAAAAAAAAACAAACTATACGTAGTAGCAGAGCTGCTTATCGTTATGACTTTAATCGATTTTTTTTGCTGAAAATTATATCGAAATTTGTTTTTTGAAAATCAGTAGTACAGCAGCTGCTCTGCAAGATAAAGAGTAAGAGGAAATTCAATTTTTTATAGAGTAAACTTCGAAGTCAAAATTGAACCATAACATAAATATTTTAAGATATCTGATATCAAGCTGTAACCTCAAAACTTGGATTCGTTTAAAATTTAGACGTGATGGGCTGATACTGCCCACGCATTCCAGTTTCTTGCACCCTGTATATAGACTCAAGACTTTTATTTGTTTCAAGCATACCTTAAGTATCTATAAATTCCAACATGATAAATTGATAGTGACCAGACATTCGGATTCTTGGCAACCTGTGCATAAAATCAAAACTACTATACTAGTACAGTGATGAGCTGATACTGCCTATACATTCCATACTTGGATTCGTTTTTCGCTTGCCTTAAATGTGTTAAAATCGTGATGTGCCGATACTACCCGCGCATTTCAGTTCCTTGAAGCTTGTATGTTACGAGTATTCGTTTTTCAGTTGCCTTAAGTATCTAAAAATTGCGACGTGACTACGCCTTCTAATTGCCTGCATCCTATACATAACATAAAAACTTGGATAAGTTTTGCAGATACCTTAGGCATCTAAAAATTCCCACATAATGCGCTGATACTGCCCACGACTTCCAATTCCTTGCAACCTGTTTATAATTTCAAAACTTAGATTGCTTTTTGGCATACCTTAAGTATAGTACATACACTTAAATCCCGACGTGATGAGCTTATACCATCATGCCAATACATGCCAGTTCCTTGCACCAAGGAAGTTAAAGTAGCATTCGTTTTTCGCATGCCTAAAGCTAAAAAATTCGACGTGATGGACTGATACTGCCTGATAATCCCCTTCATCCTTTTCATAACTTCAAAACCAAGATTTTTTTCGCATACCCTAAATAACTAAAAACCACTATATTATGGGATGAGGCGCACTTTGTATTCGAACTTCTCGAACTCTGTAAATAACTTCAAAACCTCAAATATCTAAAAATACCAGAGGGCTGATAATGACCTCACAGTTAAATTGATTGTTTTTGGTAAACAATACTTAACTTAATAAAGCCAATTAAAGAAATCATATGATTTTATACTTCATTTTTAAACTTTCTTTTATTGTTTTGAATGTTGAATTATTTAATTATAGAAATTGACAAATTATTTAAAGACCTTAAAGAAGGCACATAAAGCGCTGTTCCTTTTTAAGTTTACATTTAAATGTATTTAGTTTTTAATTCAATTACATATTTACACATTTTTATCGATTTTTTGAGAATTGTTGGAAATAATCGATACTCAAATGTGCAGATTGAGTCCAGCTCTAGGAAGTAGCAGTTTTTCTTTGTTTACTTCAAGCATCTACAAATCTTTTAAAAAAATCTACAAATCTTTTAAATTCAGAATGAAGTATACACAATGTGCCAAAACTATGGACGCTACTGCCCGCTAATGTTTATACGCAAAGCTAATTTAAATTATGTGTATTTTGTATATTTAAACAAAAATAAATGCATACAAATTGTTCAAATCGAACTCATCTCAGTTGGTGCCAAAATGTGCAAACGTTTGTTAATGTTCACAGCGCTGTAGAGTAGCATTATTTAGCAGTGGGAAAACTTAAAGCCAGTGTTGCTACTTACTAATTTGCTGTGGTGCTATCTATAATTATGCCCGCCAGCTTGGTTATCTTTTTGGGATAAAAGACATAGGTATGTATGAGATAAGCAAGTCCCAGCGGATACATAACATCGCTATAACCAAAGCTTTGTTGCTTTTTTGTTTTTTCAGTTCTGCTACAGCTCGTCCAGATCGTACGAAATGCTTCCAAAAGTGCATAGCTTAATATAGCCAGCCTGGGACATAGCAGATAGCTCAGGCCCCCCAGAAATCCCGCCAAGAGATGCCTCTCCAAGTTAGTTGCCACATGACAGTTTCGTGTGAGATAACAATGTGCAGCCTAAGTGATAAAAAATAACTGCAATTAGTAATCGAGAAAATTATGAGTTATAGCCATAACCCCGGCTTACCCTGTAAATGCCCACATAGCAACTAAGCCAAGCGGTTGATTGCAGCCTTGTTACCAGCTTGTTGCCATTTTTCACATAATCCAACATAAATCTTAAGCTATCTAAGGCAAAACCAATTAAGAAATAATTACGCACGCCACGTGCTACATATAAACCGCAGTCACTTTCTGCATGCGCGCAGCTGGTAGATGGCGCGTCTCTCGCGGATGCATCGGGCACTAGAAACCAAAATCCTTTGTGCACTCGCTGTTGTTTGCCATGTAGCACAAGCGCACTGCAGCACATAAATACCAAGGTTTGTAGCATCTTCGAGTTGACCAAAGTTTTGGTTACAAAATTACCCTGTTGCACAAGCATACTTTCGATAAACTATAAAATGAAGAATCACCATGTTGTCAATACGTTTCCAGGTGCTACTCACACATTGAAAGATTGCCGTGTGCTGCAGTTGTTTAACCCGCGGGGTCAGGCACGCTGTAAAAGCACCACCCAATGCACTTGGCGCAAAAAGCAAGCTATGCAAATAGAATTTACCCAACACTTGTCTGTGAAGTTGAGTTAAAGTCTATATTTGTATAAAATGAAATCGATAAAGATCGACTTGAGAATACACTAAGCGTAATGTTTATGTACAAAAATTGGATGAAAAATAATGTGGGGAAAATCTAACAAACGAGTTGGCGCGCTATTCGTGCGGGCTTGAAGAGAAAAACATATATAATCGGGGCGTACCAGGAGGTCGGCTTTAAAGTAAGCTGCCGGTATGATTTTAATCGTACGAAAAAGCATTTCCATTTGCACTACGTCGAAAAAGATTGCCTACGTTATAGTCAGACGAGAAACCATATTTTGGGAAACTCTAAGGTATAGTGACAGAAACACTGCGCTGCAATTTAATCAACACTTTCTTGTAAATGAGATCAATTTGTTTTTTTTTTTTGTTATATTTTAATAAACATTCAATAAACCTAAAAATTTATTTAAACCGGAGTTCCCTATAGGACCATGGTAATATAGGTGGAACACAAAAAGCAGTGCTTTCGAGTATCAAATCGCCTTAAAATATTAATTGTACAAAAAGATGGGGTTTTGAGCTACAAATAGGGGGAAGTTATTGGTAGCAACAAAGTAATTATGAGAAAATATAGTAACTGAGTTGGATTTTGCGATAATGACTTTCGAAGTTAAAAAATATTTCCCATAGACATTCCTGCAGTCGAAAATCTTAAGTGTGCCCTATAGGAGTTATGTTATATAGGTAGCAACAAAAAAGCAGAGATTTTGAGTGCCTAATTGGGTTAGATATTAATACCTCAAAAAGAGATGACTCGTATGCCAAATAGGGTATGGATATTGGTAGCAACAAACTAATCATGAGAAGACACTCTCAAAGGCCGCCTGGAACGCCCCGATTATTCGCACGAATTTCGCACCAACTCGTTTGTTAGATTTTCTCCTCATTGATTTATCCGATATTTATACATAAACAATTCACAAAGTGTACTACCACAAAAAGAAGTGATTTAAGTGCCAAATAGGGTAAGGATATAAGTAGCAACAAACTTAATTATGAGAAAATAAAGTAACTGAATTGGATTTTGAGACAGTGTTTTGTAATCGACATCCTATCGACAATCCTTGAAGGTTGTGCTAAAATCTTCAGTTTAAGTGTTCCACGCTTCGAATTTCGAATTTCGAAAGACAGAAAAACTTTTTTTTTTGCCGAAATTAAAAGGATAAGTTGAAAAATAAACGAAGTGCAACGAATTATGTGCCAAAATAGTATTTTCCGAACGATTTGACCCATGCCAGCTGTATGATGAAGCTAATCGACTTTAATTCAATTTAACACTGTGCTTGGGAGCTAAATCATACATATGTATATTCCCGATATGAAAAATCTAAAAGTTGCATTTTCTCGGATAACAAGTTTTGTTTTGGTGAAAAGTAGCTTGCTCTAGCTTAGATTTTAACTGAGATCTAGGCGTTTATGCAGACGGACTGACCATTATGGATATATCATAGTAGTTCAACAATATTTGTAACAACTATCAATCGAAAGCATTCGCTAATTCAGCTAAAAAATTTGACAGATACGGGTATATTAACTTCTTCAGTTATCATGATCATAGTTGAATGGCAAAATCCCTAATTTTTATGTGGTGCAGCTTCTATTTATATAGTTTACTTAAGACGAAGCAACGTCACAAAGTTCAAGTTCAAAATTTGAAATCTAAGAATTTTTAAAACCTAACGAAACCGTGTCCTAACCTTCAATTTACATAGTACACACAATGGAATGTCTGGTTATCGATAAGTTATTTCCGATATACACACCGAAAAGCGCACATAGACGTGGATATCAGAATCGCATTCACCAGACCGCCAAATATTAACTCCGCATAATAAAGCAGCGTATCCTGCAATAAATCCATTGAATAGCCACGTAGCAATCCTTTAAAAAAATGTGGCAAAAGAAAAGGCCAGTAATACTTCGCATTGGACATAGTAAAACGCCAGATATTTTTAAACGATGAACTAGCGCAACTGCCAGGATGCAGTAGTTCATTGCAACCACGCCAGCTAATTTGCTCGACAAAAAATTTACTCAAAGCGACCATTGGTTATGGATTGTACACGTACAACACTCAAAAAAACACTAAAAACTTAAATGGAATAACGAGTGCGAGTGGCTTTATTATGCTATCGATATCGTCACGTTTTAAATTACTTGTTAATTTTATTAATTAATACATAACATTGCAGAATAATTACAATTGGAAATTTTGATTTAGTCAACTTCTTCGACAGTGGGACCACCATTGCCCGACTGCGTTTTGCCTTTCTGTCCGGCGCCGTGTAACTTTGACATTATGGGACCGCAGACTTTCTGGCACTCCTTAATGTGATGCTCGTACTCCTCTTTGTCCGCAAGAGTGTTATTGTCCAGCCATGAGGCTTCGGCGGAGCATTTGTCACGCACCGTTTTGCGTTCATCTTCGCTCAGCGAACCCGAGGGAGCATCTTCAACAGCCTGCTTGCAACCATAGACATAGCTCTCGAGTGAGTTTCTGGCTTGTATGCGCTCACGCTGCTTCTCATCCTCGTCCTTGTACTTCTCGGCCTCGGACAACATGCGATCGATTTCGGCCTTAGACAGACGACCTTTATCATTGGTTATGGTAATTTTTTCCGATTTGCCGGTGCTGTTGTCCTTGGCGCTAACATGTAAAATACCATCGGCATTAAGATCAAAAGTAACATCGATCTTTGGTACACCACGTGGTGCTGGCGGTATGCCTGTCAAATTGAATGTACCCAATAAATTGTTGTCTTTGGTCATGGCACGTTCGCCCTCATAGACCTGTATGGTAACCGCATTTTGATTGTCGCTGTATGTGGTAAAGGTTTGCTGTTGCTTGCAGGGAATGCGAGCATTACGCTCCACCAGTTTTGTCATAACGCCACCGGCAGTTTCAATACCCAAAGAAAGCGGAGCAACATCCACAAGCAGCACATCTTGAATCTTAGAGCTGCCCACGCCAGTTAGTATAGCAGCTTGCACAGCAGCACCATAGGCCACAGCTTCATCGGGATTAATGGAAAGATTGAGATTTTTGCCACCAAAGAAGTCCTGCAACAAGCGTTGAATCTTTGGTATGCGTGTGGAGCCACCAACCAGCACAACATCATGTATGGCGCCTTTGTCCATTTTAGCATCATTCAATGCACGCTCCACAGGCTGCAATGTTGAGCGGAACAAGTCCATATTAAGCTCCTCAAAGCGTGCGCGCGATATTTTGGAATAAAAATCAATGCCCTCGTGCAGCGCATCAATTTCAATAGACGCCTCTGTGCTGGAGGACAAAGTACGCTTGGCACGCTCACAAGCCGTACGCAGACGACGCAGAGCACGCACATTGCCCTTCAAATCACGCTTATGCTTGCGATTGAACTCCTCCACAAAATGATTGACAAGACGATTGTCAAAGTCTTCGCCGCCCAAGTGTGTATCACCAGCAGTGGACTTGACCTCAAACAGTGAGCCCTCATCAATGGTTAGAATGGAGACATCAAATGTGCCGCCACCCAAATCAAAGATTAAAACATTACGCTCGCCTTTAAGATTCTTGTCCAAGCCATAAGCCAAAGCAGCGGCGGTTGGTTCATTGATAATACGCAGCACATTCAGACCGGCAATGGAACCAGCATCCTTAGTAGCCTGACGCTGGCTGTCATTGAAGTAGGCTGGCACTGTAATAACCGCATCCTTCACCTTGCCACCCAGATAAACCTCTGCAACTTCACGCATTTTGGTCAAGACCATAGAGCTTATCTCCTCGGGCGCAAAACGCTTACGTTCGCCCTTGAACTCAACCTCAATCTTGGGTTTGCCACTCTCATTGATGACTTTAAATGGCCAATGCTTCATATCATCTTGTATTTTCTGATCGTCAAACTTGCGTCCAATCAAACGTTTTGCATCAAACACTGTATTCTTGGCATTCATGGCAACCTGCAAGCGAATGGGATAAGTGAGCATATGTATGCAGTGTGGATGACTGTGTATGTGCGTTGCGTGTTTTGTTATTTTTAGCTGGGAACAGCTGGACAATGATCCCACTCATTGCTATTTTTGCAAATTGTTTATAGCTCAATATGATATCAGAAATTTCTAGATTGTATGCAGTGGCCAATGCCGAAATAAGCACATTAAATGTAAGAGTATACAAGCTGTGTGCCTAATCTGTCTCCTTGATTACACTTGGCCATATATGTCGTTTTCGGTACATATTTGGCCATTTTATGGGTTTCATAAATTTTGCCGCATTTGGTGTCAAGTTTAAGCGGCGTCCGTCTGTACAATATGTTGGTTGCTTGGCACTGCACATGATTGACATGACTCACCTGATTTTTGGCAGCATCGCCAATTAGACGCTCCGTATCATTAAAAGCCACATAACTGGGTGTAGTGCGATTGCCCTGATCGTTGGCAATAATCTCGACTTTATTATTCTGCCAGACGCCCACGCAGGAGTACGTAGTACCCAAATCAATACCAATTGCTGGAGCATTAACCATTTTGTTTAGTTATATTTCTCGTGGATTAAACAAATATTCGCAAATGTCGAAATGAACGCGTCAACTGCTTTAGCAAAACTGAAAATAAATTTTTGTTGCGTTGATTTTTATGTGCAATTTTTTGCACAGCAACCCCGACTGCCTTGCACAGACTTTTGGGCAAAATTCTACAAAACGAGATGGCCAAAAACGAAGAACAGACGAGATCTGTTTTTCACACGCCGACTGGCCGATACGAGTTTCGAATAGGAATTCTTTTTTGGAGATTCTGACGTGACAAGTGTTCTAGAAAGTGTTGCTTTTGCTGTTCACCACGGACGTTTTGTGCTATGTTGCCCGCAATACGTAAATTACGTTTGAGTGTATATAATTTTTTGATTTTTGATTTTTTTTATTTGGACAGAGATGACGACGACTTGTTTTGGTTTTTTAAAAATAGCTATACCGGCCGAATTTGATTTGTATTAACGTGGGCGGCAATTAAGAGGCTAAAAAAATGTTACACATAATTTACACACGTTACACAAACAATGATGAGTAATTAATATAATATTTGCTGTCGAAATAATAGTCAAATGTGACTTTGCTTTTTTTTTTTTTTTGATTTGTCAAATTAAAAGCAATTTTTTCTGAGTGAAATAAAGTTTGGCTGACATTATTGAAGCAACATTTGGTTCGATTTTCGATTACTTTTTAAAATAAACTATCGATGACCAAATACTGCTGATAAGCATTTTAAAACTTTCAACATGAAGTACTTGAAATAATCAAGGCTTAAAATTGTATAAAATTTACTAAAATTGATTTTTTGTTTGAATTTGGAATACTTTTGAGCGATCGACGACCAAATGCTGCTGCTACAAATCCTATACAGTATTCCAAAGCTGACTGCACACGACTTCAAAGTTTTTTGTTTTATCAATATGTATTTATTTTATTTTTATGTAATTTTCTGGAATATTTCCGACATTTTTTCATAGAAATTTTAACGTTCTTATTAAGAACACCTTAAGTTAATGCCCATTTGTATAAGAATGCTGACTAATGCCATAAGCGGATCAAAGTGGCCAAACGCAGAGTCGTGCAAGGTCACTTACAATACTTGGGCCACGAACATCGACATCATATTGCTGTTCCAGTAATGAAAATTTGTTTTTTTCCGGATGCTTGAGATTAGTACTTAAAAAATTTCTGTTGCATGAGCACGTAAAGTCCATATCGTCTCTATTTATCTAATGAACAGCATTACTTTCGCTCCCAGCTGTGCAAAAACACTTCCGGAAACGCAATGGCCGGCGGAGTCACACGAACATTAATCGGAGTTGAGCCGTATTGTGAAATTGGTAACCATTAGGAATGAGATAGATTGATATCGAAGGAACATAATAAACTGCTGCTGCACTGGATATCGTTACTGGGCAGTTTAAAACGCGTATATAATCTGTAAATCTGAATACATATGTATATGTATGTATAATATACATTTTAAATTTACGTTAACTACCCTAAATAGTTTTATTTAAGCGGTTCAAAATGTCCCGAAAAAAGACTGACAAATGTTCTGTATGCGTAAAGTAATCATAATGTATTAAATCTCGTATTCTTAAGTAGCATTTTGATAGAGATCTGAATAATAGACCTTAATAATAATGTGATAGAATAAGAGGCAAATATATTATTATTTTATAAATAAATAGCGACTTGGAATCCAAGCGCAAACAATCGCACAAATCTTGGCCAAAATAGACCTCATCAGCGCTTTCCCTTCTTCTTTTTCTTTTGTCCATCGGGCCAAGCAAAGCCGCGGCTCTTTAGCACATCCTGAAAATAACCATTTGTTCAATTCAAAATAATATAAATATAATAAATAAATGCTAGGTTTTCCGAAATATTTATAAAAACCTTAACACACCTGCACATTATGACACACATAGTAGGCATTCTCCATGGCCGCATCGTTAAAAATATCACAGCCAATGGACTTGCCCACGCCGCCTTTTTTCTTGCCACCACCGCCTTCTTTCTTTTTTTTCTCCTCTCCCTCACCGCTGCCAGCATTGCTGGACGTTGAATCTTTGCTATTACGTTTACCTTTCTTTTTGCTGCCCATTATTTAAATAAACAAACAATTTACCAAATTTACACTCAACTATTGATTTATTATTTTATGGGTTACTTGGCAACAGTGTAACTTTTAATACTTGACGGTAGTTTATGTCGTTTTGTCAAATTCATTGTAATACTCGGGCCAGACTATTGACGTAATCCAATCCACGTAGGAGGAAACACGTGTGTAGACACCCGGCTGCTCGCTGCGACAGAATATGCCATATGAAGTAATGCCCACTAGATAATAGCGATAACGTCGCCTATGGCGATGACGTCGCTTACGACGCTCCAGATTCAGCTGTAGCGGTCCACCAGAGTCACCCTAAAAAAAAATCCCCAGTATTGAAAAGATTAAGTAAATCATGTATTTAATATACACACCTGACAGGTATCGCGATTTTTTTCATAGTCATGTGCGCAAATCTGGCTATCAATGATGCCCTGTGGTGCGCTTTCATCATAGGGTAACGCACTATTGCACTGCTGCTGTGGCACCTTCGAGAGCTCTAATTCGGTCAAGACATTTGTAGGTGCTTGCGCAAAACCAGTAGCACCATAGCCCATGGAATGCAGTTTCTCATAGGGAATTTCATTGCGCACCCAAAGTCGCACAGGTCGCACAAACCAGCTGTACTCTATGGCGCCATCCAGCTGCACTAGACCAATATCATGATAGTAATAGCTGCTATTATACAAAGGATGCAGATGCACTTGCGACACACGTCTGCGCTGTGGCAAAACATTGTCTTCCCATTCCTTAAGTTTAATATCGCCTATTTTAACAATTTCAGGCGCAGTGCTATAAGATTATTGTTTATTTGAATCAATTATTTATAAGTTTTATTAATTAACTTACCCATGAGTAATTAGGCAGTGCGCTGCCGTTAGCACAAAGTACTCACTAATTAGGCTGCCGCCACATTTGTATTCGATATTTTCCGTGCTGGCGCTTCGATAGCCCAAAGCAGCCTATCAAAACAAAACAAAGAACAGTGAGAATAGGCGAGAGAGTGTTGACGTTGCTGTGTAGGTGAGAGTAACCGTTATAGTTATGACGTTTGACGCTGCTGTGCTGTTTATTTATGTTCATTTAATTGTTGTCTGCAACGCCGCATCATTTATCAAAATTCCGGTTTAGTTTTTTTGTTATTATTGTTGTTTTTGTTGTGTTGGTTTGTTTTGTTTTACCTACCATGTGCGGATACTGCCCGGGCGCAACAATCGATCTTCCATTAAAATCGTCGTTTAAGTCTTCGGTCTCTGCCGTTTTATTGTAGTCTTCAGCATCGGCAGCGCGTTCCATGTCATGGAAAATAATACCAAAATCGTGATAATGATTGTGTCGCGGTGCATGTGGCACATGTGAGCCTGCGTGACGATGTGGTGGACGGCAGCCAGGCGGTGGTGCGTACGCTGCTGGTCCAGGCGGTGGTGGCCCACAAGGCGGTCTAAATTCAGGTCGCGGTCTGCGCTCGTCTTGCGCACGTTGTGGCAACTGATCTGGAAACACTATGCTATCGTCCTTGTTTGCCGCATTATTTCTATGCTGTGCAGCGGCATTTAACAAAACAGTGCCAAAGCCAACTAAAATTATTTTCAACAGCTTCATTGTCTTGTCTTACGCGCTTGAACGAACGTTTGAAACTGTTGTATCCGCTTGTTGCAGAGCTCTGCTGAGATCGGGGATCTTTACAGTCGATTTTTTTTTCTTATATTATTGATATTGGCAATCAGCTGAAATTTTAATTGAGTTCCACGCATTAATTAACAAAATAAAATAAGCAAAAGTTTCACGCGCAAAAGTACCAAAAAAGTTTGTTTTGGTCACAGTCGTGGTCAAAATATTGCGACATCTTATTAAACTATGTTTATATTGTTTACATTTTTTCTTTGCAGTTGAAAAACAAGCATAACAATTAGAGTAATGCTATTGTGGCATATCACAATTTATATCATCAGCTGGCATTATCTATTAGAAGTTCAAGGTTAGTTATACATACTCTTTCTAAGTGTATTCAAAAATGTTGATCACATTTCCATCATTGCTTGCAGCACTTGAGCCCTTTCATATTATCAACTATCAAACTACAAAATATAC
This sequence comes from Chymomyza procnemis, assembly GCA_035046065.1. Classification (NCBI taxonomy): domain Eukaryota; kingdom Metazoa; phylum Arthropoda; class Insecta; order Diptera; family Drosophilidae; genus Chymomyza; species Chymomyza procnemis. The sequence continues at coordinate 8,267,359 of JAWNOJ010000026.1, forward strand.
ATTTGGACTGCCTTGGACACAAGAGCCATTTGCGCAAACTTCTAGCATAATTGATGGCGACAACAGCCAGGAAACTGAGCTGGAGGAAAGTTTCTTAAAATTCGACGACAATAGCGAGCATTTACCAAGTACAAGTACGCCTGCATTTTTGCCAGAGGGCGCCTTTTGTCGTCGCAGCTTTGATGGCCGTAGCGGTTATTGTATTTTGGCGTATCAGTGCCTGCATGTTATAAGGGAATACCGTGTACATGGCACACGCATTGATATATGCACACATCGTAATAATGTGCCAGTAATATGTTGTCCCTTGGCTGACAAACATATCGTAGAGCAGCGCATTAGCGCCACAAGTAATTAGCACCAGCACACAATAGTTTGCCATAAAACAGTAAACTTTTTTTCTTAGAATGCCAGGAGTACAATGCCGCTGCTAGGCGTCTGCAGCTGGGCGATGCCGAGCGCAGCTTTTCAGGCAAACTATGTGTGCCCAGCGTGCCGCTTATTGTGGGTGGCACAGCTACACGTTCTGGACTCTTTCCTCATATGGTGCGTAAGTTGCTGTGCAAAAAACAAAAAACCACTACAATGCATGACTTTCTTTTACCTAGGTGGCTCTGGGTTGGACACAAAGCAACAATGATATTAAATGGGGCTGTGGTGGCACACTGGTCAGCGAACTTTATGTGTTAACTGCAGCACATTGTGCCACCTCGGGTAGGTAAGTTTTCAACTACACAAAATGCAGTTCCAATTATAACTTAAACTATTAATACAGCAAACCGCCTGATATGGTACGTTTAGGTTCACAACAGCTGAACTTCAGCAGCGCTGCACAGCAGGATATCAAAATTCTAATCATAATTTTGCACCCAAAATATCGCTCCTCCTCATACTATCACGATATAGCGCTGCTTAAGCTGACCAAACGCGCACAGCTCACTGAGCTGGTGCGTCCAGCTTGTCTCTGGCAGCTGCCTGAATTGAACATCAAAACTGTTGTAGCCACAGGCTGGGGACGTACCGAATTTCTAGGCGCCAAATCACAGGCGCTACGCCAGGTGGACTTGGACGTTGTACCGCAGCAGCTGTGTAAGCAACTTTATCGCAAGGAACGTCGTTTGCCGCGTGGCATCATTGATGCGCAATTTTGTGCGGGTTATTTACCCGGTGGCAAAGATACTTGTCAAGGGGATTCCGGCGGACCACTACATGCTGTATTACCTGAATATAACTGCGTGGCCTTTGTGGTAGGCATCACCTCTTTTGGCAAGTTCTGTGCTGCGCCCAATGCTCCAGGCGTTTACACAAAGATTTACACATATTTGGATTGGATTGAGAAGATTGCATTTAAACAGCATTAGTTCAATTGACTGACTACAAAGATTCGAATAAAGCATCCCATTACTCGGTTTACCAGACAATACTCTCTATCCAGTCGACGTAGTGGCTGATGCGTGTATAAACGCTGGGAGCGCCGGTGGCGCAACTGCCGCCAAAGGAAGTCAATCCTATAACGTAGGGTATGCGCATCGCACCGTTTTGTTGCTTTAAAAGCAAAGGACCTCCCGAGTCGCCCTGAAATTAGTATTCATACAATAGTCGAAGACTAGTTTTTTTTATCCTCTACCTGACATGTATCCATATGACCGGCATAATCGCCTGCACAAATTTGACCTGGTCCTAAAGCTGTTTTAACTAACTCGGTGTCTGCAAAGAATCTGTCACACTGCTGATTGTCCAGTGAGTACAACTGTATCTCCAGCAAAGTGTTTGATGTGGGTCCAGCTGCAAATAGTAAAAATAAACTCGAATCGCTTTCCATGAAACCCTTAGGTGCGCCGAATTTCAACTCACCAAACTTGGTCTGTCCATAACCCAAAGCAGTTAATTGCTGGTTGGGCACTGCTGCTCCTCTCCATAAACATGCGCCCAGATGATGCACGTTCTTTTCTAGTTTAACCAAGGCTATGTCATTATAGGATGTTTCTTCATCATAACTGGGATGCTGTATAATACGTTTTATCTTCATAAGCTCTCCAGCTGCAGTACTATTTAAGTCAGCACCACCAAAGAAAGCGACCTTTGGAGTCTCTCTATGTTACAATAATAAGACAATTGTTGAAGTGCATCCATCAACTTGACTAAGCTTGCATCAGTGACTTGCTTACCCAGCAAAGTTGGCGCAGTGTGCCACGGTCAGAGCAAACCTTGGCGATATTAATACGCAGCCGCAATTATAAACATATTTAGGTAACTTTCCTCTGCGATTGTTTGTGGTGCGCCAACCGAGTGCACACTATAACCAAGCAATCCTTTAAAGCAATGTACGGTAGTTCTAAAGTGGCATGCAATTGGACTAAACCTACCATATAAGCGTGTTCATCACGTTGTGCTCTTTTGCCGCCGACCACTCTAGTCATAAAGTGATTTAGCTTAACTATAGGTTCCTCCGTAGCTGCAGTTTGATTGGCATCACGTCGATGTCTGTTTTGGTTCAATTGTGGAAAATACGCATCCCGGCAAGCTTCAGGTATAACAGTTTACTAAGATGAGCTATAAAACCATTATTACATTGTTGATTGCTTACCCAACTCACTTTTAGGTACTTCATAGCCACCATGGGGACAACAAACATGAAATGGAGAGTTCGGGCAGTATAAGGGCACCAACTGCAGTTCATGCCAAGCGCGTACAGCGCTAAAGCAGCTGTGGTAAGGAACGCAGCGACCAGCTAGGCGACGATCTTGGGCATAACAATTGCCTTGAGTATCAAACGAAAGCAGTGGCTGCAACGGCGCACTAGTTGCCGGCCAATGCGGAGCAATATATGGAGCAATATAAGGTCTGAGATTTTGAGTTTGCACTGACGCGACAAGTAACAGCAGATAAGTTAGTATTGATGTCACCTGTCAAGAAAAGTGTAATTTAGAAAATATAGCCAATTTGTTTGTTTGGGGGGGGATTCATCCGTTATGTTAATATACATTGGAGTACATGATCATAACCATATCAATACAATAACCACAACATAAATTCCGAAGCTCTATATGGCAGCCCGATTAGGTAATTCAATGAAACAGCAATCATTTTGTGTCATAAATGTTTTTATTTAAACTAATTTGCAATAAACAGAAAAAACAATTGCTTAGGGTACAATATTCCATGGTGTGTAAGTGCCCGTCTTTGGCAGATCAATCTGGAAAATAACATGAACTCAGGTACACTTGGGCATCATAGAAAAAGAAGTGACGTGAAAGTAACTTACCAATTTGGTAAACTTATCCTGACAAGCCATGCGTATACGCGCAGATGTAGCTGGTGATTGAAGCTCAAAATCTGCGCTTAAGCCCTGCTCCAAACGTGCCGCTGCGATAGCCTCTTTAATGGCAAAGAAAACTGAAGATCCAATAAACAGCGGAGGCTCGCCAACAGCCTGCAAAACAAAAACTTTAATACAAGCAGCCGAAAGGATCATTTTTACTCACCTTGGAGGAGTAAACCGCGCGTGGATTGGGTGCACCAGTCAGTAAACTGACATTAAACTTGCCGGGTATATCGGCAAATCCTGGCAATTTGTACATGCCAGGTCCGCGAGAGTACAACATGCCTTGCGGCGAGTACATGAGCTCCTCAAGCGTAAACAAACCATAGCCCTGCATAAAAGCGCCTTCTATTTGGCCTATATCTATGGCTGGATTGATGCTAGAGCCAATGTCCATGACAATGTCTGTGCTAATCACTTGATGATCACCTGTTAAGCAATCGATCTCCACTACGCTTATGCCAACGCCATTGGTATAATAGCTATAGGTGCGTGCGTTGGGATTGGTCTCTGGATGATAGCCTATATTGGGCATGGCATAGAAGCCCGTAGCTGAAAGACTTACTCTATCGAAGTATGCTTTGCTTATCCATTCCTGCCAAGTGCCCTTGGGTAGTGCTGCCTTAATTGGCGCTAAACGTTTGTTTAGTTTTTCACAGGCATCCAGCACAGCCATGCCGTTGATATCAGAGCCCACACTGGCCGCCGTTGGTGAGGTGTTGGGCACTTTGTCTGTGGCTGTTTCCGATATGTGTATAAGCTCCAGCGGCACACCCAAAGCACGCGCAGCGCATTGTATCATCTTGGTATTAAGACCCTGACCAATTTCAACGCCACCATGGGACAACAATATAGAACCATCGGCATAAATGTTTATCAAAGCGCCGGCTTGATTCAAATGCATAACACCAAAAGCAATACCATACTTGGTGGGCACCAATGCAATGCCCCGCTTACGCCAGCGATGCTCTTTGTTAAAGCGATTTATTTCCGCCCGTTGCTCATGATAACGCGACTGCTCTAGGCAATCATTGAAGCAACGCATAATCGGAAAATGTTCCAATTGCTGATTGTAGTGCGTCAAATCGCCTGTCTTATAAAAGTTTAGTTGCATCACATCCAGCACATCCCGTCCGACAATACGCGCCACATCGCGTATGATATGTTCGCCGGCATACATGCCCTGAGGTCCGCCAAAACCACGAAAAGCTGTGTTAGACGGCAAATTCGTCTTGCAGACCCAGCCGCCAACGCGCACATTGGGTATGCGATAGCAGTTCTCGAAATGATTCATGGCGCGTTCCAAAACCTAAGCAATAGACATGGATTAGTTGAAGCTGCAGCTACCACAGCTGTTGTTGTTAAATCCAACTTACCGAAAATGAGAGATCCATAGACCATCCCGCGTTATTGTAGCACTCAATATCGCAGGCCGTTATAAGACCTTGCTTGGTAAATGCCACTTTGTACTTGAACAAAAATGGATGACGCGTTCCGGTCATTAACATGTCCTCATCACGATCCAGCATGCAGCGTACTGGTCGCTGTAGTCTCTTAGCTGCTAAAGCAACGGGCAGCGCCACTGTAATGCCACGCGATTCCTTGCCACCAAAGCCGCCACCCAAGCGTTTGGCGCGACACACAACTCGATGACAAGGCAGGCCAGTAACATGGGATACTAACTTTTGCACCTCTGAGGGATGTTGCGTAGAGCAAAAGAGTTCCAGTTCATCGCAATCTCTGGGCACTGCAACAGCAGCGTGGGTTTCCAAATAGAAATGCTCCTGACCACCCATGCGACAGCTACCCTCAAAAACATGATCTGCCTCGGTAAATGCCTGTTCCACATTGCCTTTGGTGCGATACTCGGGATAACCTGGATAGTATGAACTATGCTCTATGGCCTGTTCAATGGTAACAATTACTGGCTGCAGTTCCTCGTACTCCACACGTACTAAACGCGCGGCTCGTTGAGCGAGGGCTTGATTTTCCGCCACAATGGCGCCTATGACTTGACCAATGCAATGCACCTCCCCATTTGCAAAGACAAACTCGTCATGGAATACTGGTCCCACTTCGTTTTCATGCTCGCCTATGTCTTTTGCGCTAAAAAAGGCTACGACGCCGTCCAGAGCTAAGGCCTCGCTGGCATCAAGCTTGGTGATCTTTGCATGAGCTTTGGTGCTAACCACCATGGCTAGATAGAGTTCACCATCCATGCGTGGTATGTCATCGGTATAAATGGCTTCACCAGTGGCTTGTTTTAAAGCTGAGGCATGCACCTTGGGCCTACCTATGGGATCACAAATAGGCTGTTCGCTACAAACACGCTCAAACAGCTGGGCACTCTGTAGAGCAGGAGTGTGAAAGGTGTCGGCACCGCTGCGCTCGGCAGTTGGTATGGCATCCTTTGGAATAATGCCAGCACGACTTAACTTCAAGCCTATGGCCAAATAGGCCTTGAAGAAAAGGCTGACGACGAGGGAGCGCCGATAGGCAATCATACCACCAGGTGCCGAAGCCGCCAGTGGTAATTCTGCACACAAGCTTTCCGCTACACGTTCCACTAGTGCCTGATTCCAAGTTTGTTTGGCCATTAGCTCAGAGCAGCGTGGTGCCATTACTGTTGTGGGAGCCATGCCACCGAAGGCCATATAGATGCGCGATACAATATTGGAGTTGGGCTCAAAGTGCACATTAATGGCGGCATTAACAATGGCAATATCATCATCCCGACGACGCGCCTGCTTAAAGGCGACAACATGTTGATCTGGTTGCGTTTTTTGAAAATGTATGCCCAGCAGCACTTCATGGGCTTGAATCACATTACGACGATAGCCTGTGAAGAAACCTTCGCCCATCTGCACAGTTCGTTGTTCGACACGACCATCTACCAAATGACCCACAACGAGTTCAGCACATCCGGCAGTAAGCACGGGATTCATGTCTGATATGGGACTGCCAGTCATGATATTACCACCCAAGCAAGCAACATTGCGTATTTGCTTGCCAGCAAAGTAGTGCAACATATCAACAGTGCACTGGAAAAAACGTGTTTCGTGCTCCGGCAATTCCTCAATACGTTTTCTCAACAAATGATCGATATCCATCAAGCTTACGGCAGCGCCAAAGTAAATGCTTTTCTCGGTCTCTCGTACCTCCAGTAGCTCCGGTACTTTGATGGGATTTATGAGTATAGGATAAAGAAAATGTTTGAATTTGACCTCCACGCCCACCTCGGTGTTGCCGACAACCAGTTTGGCGTCAGGATGCTGCGTTTTCAACTGCAATAGCTCCAGCAATGTGCTGGGTCTATGCCAAGTCACACGCTCCGACTTGAACACTAAACTCTCACTATCATAAGCTGCATTTAGCTGCAATTCCGGTGGGAATATGGGCTCCTGACTTGGATCAAATGGCTGAAATTCGCTTTTCTCAAACAACTTATTGTCGGTTGCCTTGACATCACCATTTGCGCAGCCATTGCCATTGACGCGACAGCAATTTTCACCCATGCCGCAAGCAAACTCTTTGGTAAAAGTTTTATATCCCTCCAATATTGGCCTATAGCCCGTGCAGCGACATAGATTGCCTTGAAAAGCCACCTCCAGATCTCGCATCGAAGGTTGCGCAGCACTGCGCAGTAGCGCATACATTGACATCACAATGCCCGGCGTACAGAATCCACATTGCGAGCCATGCGCCTTGGCCAAACGTTCTTGCGCAGGATGCAAACGCGTGCTTGTGCTACCAATGCCTTCCACTGTGGTAACAGCACAGCCATGCATAGCACAAACTGGCGTGAGGCAGGCATTGACCGCCAGATGTTTGATTTTTTTGCTGTTACGCTCGAAACGGGAGATCATGACGGTACAAGCGCCACAGCCGCCTTCACCGCAGCCCAGCTTGGTGCCGCAAAGGCGAAGCTTCTCGCGCAGATAACTGAGCAGCGTGCACTCCGGATCCGGATTGGCATCGGTCACCTGTAAGCAAGGCCACTCTTTTTGTAGTGGAAGGTTGACTAGCACACTGATTGCATTATGGGTGGGTATATTGGACACACAAATGATTGTCTTTGGGTTAACGCTGATTTACCAATATATGCAACAAGATGCTTGGATTCGATTTCAGCCAGCGGGTTATTTACCCGGGGATTCCGGCGGACCACTACATGCTGTATTAGCGACGCTGGGCACAGCACAGCGCTGGGTACCAGCACAGACATTGTGAGCCAAGATTTTCTTTCTTAAGCCCATTCTTCTTTTTAACTACCCATACTCCAACAAGAAGACACTGAGCATCATTCAAGCACGATTTAAACTTTTCTCTATCAAAACATAAACGGAAAGAGATCTTCTACCTCTTTTCTAGATCTATATTTCTTTTTTCTTTTTGCGTCTGATCAAAGCTTTGCAGTAGCAGCAGAAATGTTCTACTACTGTGGCTCATCTTTTCTGCGACTCACTTGCGCTCCGACCAACCAGTATGAGCTCTGTAACAACTGCCAAAGCTTGTGGTTACGACTTGCGTCAATTTTTGCCAATATTTGCTGGGTAATTCACTTTGCTCATGATTAATCAATTTTACCCGTTGTGCTTGTTTATAGGTAACCTTTGGCATATAAATGAGAACCCTTATTCGAGTGGAACGCATGGAAGAATGTGCCATTTTGCCCCGTTGTTAAATCTCACAGGCGCTCCAACCCAACTACAATGAAGGATCTCTTCGCTTAGAAAAGCGATGTACCAATTCTCTGGATAAGACACAAAAATCGTACGCGGCACAGCATATTACGTTATTGAGACGGAATTCAGCATAATTATCAATTTGCGCTCCTGCTGACTGCACTTCTTACTTATATAAGAAAACGTTTGCCTTTTTGAGCCCACTGCAGGCTTAGGTGATCTCTGAAGCATCACACCCACTAACCACCCACTGGAAAATACGTTTTCGACGCCACGGAACTTGGCTCTATTGAAACCCCATTGACAGAACATTGAGCTACCTACCACGCGTGGATTATGTACCAAAACCATCATTATCATTTTTTGCTACTGCTGATTGCACTTCTTACCTATAGTTTACAAGTAATCGTTTTTTTCTAGAAACTAAGACGATTTCCGAAGAATCACAGCCACTATCTGGAGAATTATTTTTCTTGGCCATGGGACTTGGCTTTCAACTTTATTCCCATATAGAATATTGATTCGAAATTGCGTAGCCATCAGTTATCTTTATAACGATAAATTACTCAATAATTTAATAATAATAAAGTATTTTATTTATAAATTCTTATTGCATTGGGAAACTCATGTTGAATGTTTTTACTCAATTGCTAGGCGTATCATACAATATAATACTAACTTCTTACTGAATTTGCAATGAACTTAAGTTCTATATAGATAACGCTTTTGCAAAAATAAAATCGAGTCTTAAGTAGTCTCATCAGATAAGACTTGACTATATTGGCCCCCCCTCCAGAAAAAAACATCCAAATCAACAATCGAATTAGATTAGAAGCTTTAAAAAATAAATAAAATTTATATTGATAAGCAAATAGATTTTATATTGCAATAAATGCATTTTAGGAGCACTCCTATGCACAGTAGCTAAGTTTCTAAACACGCGTAATTTATACATTTATATTTTAATATATGCATTTACATATGTATTTATGTATAAGCAATATATAATATTATATATAAATGTCGACCTTAGCAAACTCAATTAATTGAACGCCTGGGCGTCAAACTATACTCTTACTTACAGTCAAGCAGTTTCCTGCTCTTCGGGTGTCGCATATGGCTGAAAAAGCTTCAAAACAATGACTATCAATGGAAGGAATTAAAAAGTTGTCACAATTGTGTAAAAGGAATATTTTTTTAAGTTCTTAAAGTTTCCAAGTGGGATTATAATAGTTTCTTTTGACTTAACTTGTCTTGCTAGTCTCAATGAGGAAAATGATAATCTCAATTAGTAGTGCAATTTATAGTCAAAGAAGAACGAAGATTATTTATAATCAAAGACAATTGACAGAGAGCCAGCCAAAAAGTACCATAGATAGATAGAAGTGAGGGTGGCAGAGGCGACAAAGGCGGCGGCTTAGCCCATTGTGCCATACCGGAAAGGGAAAGGCTTAGTTTGTGGTTGCAGAGAAGAGAAAGAGAAAAAGTGAAGTATAGAGAGACCTACTACACGAACATTCTCGTCTCTCGGAGACGACCTCCCATATAGAGCTAGTGAAACCATACGTCCCGTTTTCGATTGCGTTGTCACATATCCATAGAATAGCTTTGGTACACCGAGCCAAACGTCTTGCAATTCTAAATTTAACTAAGTTCATTTTAGTAACTATGTATAGCAATGTGTCCCGTTGTCCATTCCCAATCCAAACATGGCGGAATTATATATTTTACTAAGTTAATTTTAGTATAGTAACTATGTATCTCATTTTTTTATTAACATCAAAAACGAAAAACTTTGTGGAAATTGACTGAACATACGAAAAACTGCGTTATTTTAGAACAAAGTCTTGGTGACATGCTTGAAATTTAATTTTAAACATATTTTACCTTAAAATTAGTATTTCTACGACTTATAATAGATCAAAGTGTCAATCGGTAGCGCAACCGCTTCAAATTGGGAGATTCGATCGCCGCAGCAGCACTGTTGCATTTGTCTAGCACTGACATAGCTAGCAAAACATTTAATGTATAATAAGTAGGTCGCTTTAGTCTATAAACTGTAGGTACCGAACAGCTATTAACAGAGATGTCTTCAGCTGCGCCTATGCAGCGATGACAGCAGAGTCAGGGCGAATAAATATTTTTATTTATTTAAATAAATGATCTAAGCCCAACTCATAGTATCGATAACCAACTTGTACGTGAGTACAATTTCTGATTTTTAAATTATAGGATGGCAAAACTGAGCTCAAAGAACATAACTTTTTGGTAAACAAATGAGATAAAAATCCTACTGGGAAGTCTTGCATAGATATAGAGCATAAAAAGAAACGGACAAACGCCATTCAGTTAAACAGGAAAGACTGATGTGTTTCTGGCCTTTACCTATGCAGATATTTAAACCCAAAATGGGTTTTTCTTTTACAATAACTTGCAGATGCGAGTCGAAGGCCCTAGTAACTAATGCTCGTTAAACTATTATTAAGTTTAAAATGAAATACTAGTCTTAATTAGTTGATATAAAAAATAAATAAATAAATTTGCAGATACTGCAATGAAGAGAATAAAATCATGAAGTACCTACTAGCAAACTCTTCAGTTCGTATGACGACAGGCCAAATTTATCAATTGTTTTGTACGTCGGTGGAAGACTACCAAACCATGCATCATAGAATATGGAATATCCCCTTTGCTAAAAACTTTAAAACTCCACATTTTTGGGTTTTAGACCATTCCCGTGTTGAAGAAACTTCGTTAGTTAATTTTTCTCGTGCTCTGCTAGTTTTAGAGCACATAATTTGCCTTAAATGTAGCATGGCATATATTTGCATGGACCGATCTACCGATTACCAAATTCTTCAGATTCACAACTATTTTAAGTTTCCAAATAGATGGGGAAAAATAGCAGTCCACCCCAACCAGCATTTTCTAGTTTTAATCATATAATAAATATATCAGCTTATTGTTTGTAAAAATATTCTCAAAATCGTTTTGTTGTAGACTTCACGCTTGTAACGTTTTTCCAGATATAATAAATTGCTATAGTTTCACAATGTCAACTGCGATCTTTATAAGACCAAAAGTTTGTTGACCCATTTTATTTTATAGTGCTAGCTTCATATCTAGCGCTATCTATCTTGAACAACAAAGTCAAAATCTTTATCAACTTGATTAGATTGAACTAATCGTGCTTTAGTTAAGTAAGTTAAGTGTGCAATTTTTAGGTTGACAACAATCACTCTTTGTATATGAAGTAAAAGCTAACAAATTACAAGATTCTCAAGTTAGTTAAATGTAAAATCATTTTATTTAATTTAAAAAGTTGCTTAAAACGCATTAACATTATAAATGTAAAAATCTTTTTAGTAAAACACTTTCTTTTAAGTCTTGAAAAGCAACTGTCTTCAGCTTGAAGTCCATTTGTAGAAACATCTTTTTAGTTAAAATCTCTTGAAGCAACAGTCTTCGGCCATTTCAATGCCCCACAGATGCTGATCTAGGGTATTTGAACTTTGCCATGCCTAACAGTTGTTTTAATTTAAGAATTTGTTCTATTATTGATACGGCAGTTAGAGGCAATTGACGCGCCAAAAAAACAATAACAATTACAAAAGCAAAACAAGACAACAAATAAAACACAAGGAAGAGGTCTAGTATTGATAACCTGCACAATTTAAAGCAAATGTCATCTCTTCTCGCACACAAAAATCACAAAAAATAAAGATAAAGATGTTTGAAAGAGCAACTTTCGCAGTTCACTTAAGATAACCAGTTTGCAAACAAATTTAAATATTGTAAACAGCGGTGAATAGTTTTAATTCACATTTTTTTTTTATTGCTATTTTTGCACAAAAAACTCGTTACCTTTTTGCCATTAACAAAAAACACTAAAACTGATGTTGACATTGTGGCGCGCTCAAAATTCTTCAATGGTATTTACTCAATTGTTACTTAATTGCAGCGTAAATTTTCCAAGTAGTTATTATATATATATATGAAAATAATGTATAATTAATATCAATAGACTTTTGAGAATGCAAAATCAAAACACGTTTTTAAAATATTGTCTTTGAAAAACGCGTGCGCGTAACACAACCCACTCGAACCGTGTGTTCAAACGTTCTGAGCAACGCATAGATCTTGAGTGCCTCCGTATGAGCAAAAACAGGACTGATCGGCGACGTAACAACTACGCGGGAGATATTGTTTATCAGTATAATATATTGACAAGTAAACAAACTAAAGGCGTGAGAGTTTTTTTTTTAAATAAACACGTGCAGAAATACTCTTTAAACAAGTTTAAGAGCATTAGCAATTAGTTTTAAGAGTGTTTTAAGTTGTACTTGTTGTTACCATTGTAAATTGTGATTAGATTTGAGCAAATATTTTGCATAGAGATAATGAAGAGTAGCTGCATTCTGTCGAATTGTAAGAGGCGAAAGGTTAATTGTCTTATCAATGCATATCTATAACAGTCTGAAACTATAACTTAGATCTTTGCTTTTTGTTACTTCTTTGTTTAGGTAATAATTACAGATAACGCACTTTAACTTTTAAATAAACTTTAAAAGTTATTAATCAAAAAATTTGTTGTTATCATTGTAAATTGTGATTAGATTTAGACAAATGTTTTTCATAGTAACTGTCTATCAAGCAACGAAGAGTACTTCATTCTGTCGAATTGTAAGAGACAAAAATTTAATTGTCTTATCAAATCATATCTAGAATCGTCCAAATCTTAAGACTTAAATCTTTACTTTTTATTTGAATTTAGTACCATACCAAAGTTAGTTCTTTGTTTTGGCAAAAATTTAAGATAAGACGCACTATAATTTCTACAATATATAGAAAGAGCATAACATAAACTACAAGAAATAAAGCAAACAAAAGAATTAATGTTATAAAAAATGTTGTAGTATAATAATAAAAAGCATTAGATAAAGGTTTTAACTGCGCTACTATCATGAAATTATTATTTAAACTTTAAAAAGTTACAAACTTTAATAGTGCATAATTGAACTAAAAATCTTTTGCAGCTTATAAAAAATAATATACTGCTCAAATCAAACTTTTAAACTTATAAAAAGCGTACTTGAACTTTTATGTAGAAAAACTGATAGTAACAAGTGAAAACAAAAGAATTATAAATATAAAATTATTATTTAAACTTTGAATAGTTTCAAATTTCTATTGTCTTCAAATAAAACAGAAAAACTTTCACAGCTTATATGAAACATGATACTGCTAAGTTCGAACTTTTAAACTTATAATAATATAGTTTCAGTTAGCGTAAAATCAAATTATAACAATTATTTACATAACAAAATCATTGTTTCGACTGAAACTGCCAACATAAGAGCTTATTTTTAAAGTATTTTTCAATCAGAGCTGTACTTAAATAGTTATTCATATAATTTGCATAAGCAAGCACTTTGAAACATATAAAGTTTATACATGACGATACAATCCTTGTGATAAAGCTGTGCTTTGATTAACCAACGTTATAGCGAGTTTAAAGTCAAGTAATCTGTAGAGACACTTGCCAAAACTTTTGCATGCATTTTCCTACAACAACTCGCTACATAGTTGACCAGCTGCTCTACTACGCTGACTTAAGATCTAAATTGCGTTCCACTTCAGTGCCTTCATACATGGCGGAGCGACGCATAGCTTCACGCAGCTGTTGCTGTTCAAAGCGACGTGTGGACCATTGATATCTGTAAAAAGCAGAGTAAGCGACCTCAGCAAAGCTACACACAACTTATTTAATAACAAAACTCACCTGCACACAGACCAGTAACCTAAGGTGCCACAAAAAAAGGAGCCAAAACCTATATGTGTGGCAAAAAGTGGTCGTGAGGTGCCCAAAAATGTTAGCAAACCAATGCCAATGCCGCCGCTGATGCCATAAAGAAAACTGTTACGAAAGCAGGGAATCTGTGCAATGTCGCGTCCAAAGACAACAAAGCTCTGCAGTGGTAATAGAATATTAGGTAAGCATAATTAGATGTTGACATGTGGCTTACCTTGCTGGGATCCGCTGGTTCATCTTCCATGCTGTTATTGTTGAATTATTTATAAAAAATTGCAAGCATTTAAGCCGCATGAAAATAAATGATTTGAAACAGCTGTTTGTTGCAGTGTTGCTCTATGCCAAAAAAGTAAAAAATATTACTATGTTGCATGCTGCTCTTGACTATCATGCAAACATGCAGCAGCTTTAATTAAACAAAATAGCGCAAATTATTTAAAAAAAAAGTCAACTGTATTTTTTTATTAGAATGCAAATATATTTCTAACTTAAAAGTTTAAATTTAAATGTATACAAAACTGAGCAACTGCTTTGTTTGTAACATTGTACAACACTGGTGCCCACCAGCTAGAAGAAGAAAGCTACAATTTGCCACAATCACAATTTCATTCTTTAGTTTTTTGGGTTTTCATTAAAAACATTTATAAGCACAGCCGCAATATAAAGCACTTAAATACCGCGCAACAACAATTATTAAGTGTCAATTAAACGTACTGCTTTTGTTTATACCAACAATTGTATTATGTGCGCCACCCACTACTCGTAATCAAGCAACAACACAAAAGCAAAAATACAAGTAAGCAGCTCATTAATTTCCACTTTGCGTTGACTTCTTTAAGAAACAAAACACATTTCACAATCTGAAATTTAGCTTGCGTGATAAAGCAATAAATCAACAGATAAACTATACGAACAATGTAGCCGTGATTTTTAAATCAACATCAGTATTTTAAGGTGACATGCAATTACACGTAAGCAAATTTCATACACAAAATTTTTGTTCGTTTTTAATAAACAAACATTCTACTTTCATGTGTGTTAAGCGCTGCATTTTTAACTTCAACTAACATAAGAACTTCTTTTCTTTTTGCAGCATATATAAATCATATAAAGTCAACAAGTACTACAAGACCAGGGCAATATACATAGAAGGCAATTGGTTGCTTGAGCCGCGCTGTGCGCCCCGCCTATATTTTGAATTAAAACCGAATTTTAGCCTGAAACCAATTCTTCCAAAAAACATACACCAACTGTATATACAAACGGCGTCAGCAGAAAGTAAACAAACTGACTGGAAACTTTTATAATGGATACATCGGCCTCAAGTTCGTGCGAAACCACTAGCAGTGGCACTCCTAAGCATCAGAGCAGTTTGTTTATTGAGGATGGTACATTGTATGACAGTGCACTGGATGAGCAATCCACATCGGCATATAAATCGTTTACAGGTAAGCTGTAAGCAGTAAACATTTTGGTTAAAATAATGCGGCTAAAAATGGATTGCGAAAATTTTTTTGCAAAAAATAAACTATTGTACATCGCACGTCGTCACATTAGACGACTTGCAAAAACTGCTGGCCAAAGCATCCGAGGCATACTGAAAAATGTAGGTCAAGCCTTACAAGATCTAAAAGGCGCATGATCAAGTCAAAATTTAGTGCGCGAAGAAGGGAGTTGCTTTACTTGGCCGAACTCCCCGCGATTTTTTACAATTATGCTATTTGTAATCTCTCAAAGTTATAGGGTTTACTTCTTACAAGAATTTCAATCATGGATTGAGCACCAGAAGGCAGCATATGCCAGGTATAATGGTTTTGCGCTGCTGTAGCTACAGATTCTTTTATTATTATGTTGGTAAATCCATTCAGTCTGATTCTTTGTACACAAGCCAAATCAAAACACTAATTGCAGCATCCAAGGATCGACTTCAAAAACCAACAAACACTCTTCAGCGATTCTTTTTTTGCAATTAAATTACGTAAAACATTTTTAGCTGTAGACAGAGACTTGAAGCATAGTCAGGCAACAAACAAAGTAGGCGCTTAAATTATTTGCATAATTAATATACAAAAGTTTGATGAAAATCTAGTCATTGCTTTATAAGTTGTGGCAGCGGTTTGAACTATGAGTGAAATTTCGTTAAAAGACTTTACAAAAAACAAACTATATCCAAGCGCAGCGACAATATCCAAAAATGAACTTTGCACCAAATGGTTAAAGGATTGTTATGACAGCAAAAGAGTCAGAATATATCCGCGCATACTTGAAGACATCTATTCACATACCCAACTAATAGCTTCCCACCGCTTGGAAACCCAAAGCGACATCCTTGCGGCAGATATATGCAAGTTCGCCTCCCTCAACAACAGCTGTGACGAGTTAAGCAGTACCGATTCTATGGCGTTGGCTAATGCAAAAGAATTAAAGCTAGAACGCGAAAAATTAACTGAAAAAGTTAATAAAATCAAATTAGAAATCGCTGCGCTAAATATTGAAACCAATTTTTTGAAAGACGAGGTGAAAACACTTGAACAACAAACAGAGCAAAAGTCGAGTTTTAGTGAGCAAATAAGGACTCAACTTGTAGATGGGGCAAAGCGTGTACTAGCCAATCAAACTGCTGAGCACTTGAAATACGACTTTCTTACGCAAATATTTGCTATATTTTCTGAAGATCAAGCATTAATGTTTGAGCTAAAACTTTTAGATATAGAATTATGCAATGCTTTGCAAGAGCAACAAAAGCAAGCAGATATGTTGCAGCAGGAGAAATTGCTAAATTCCCTTGATAAAAAAAAAGAAAAAATTAAAGAACAATTAAAAGAAAAATATGCGGCTGAAATGGTTTCGCTGCAGCAACAGGAAGACAAAGCACAATTGGAAGTAAAACGCACTTGTTTTCAATTATTAACAAGGTTTCTATCAACATTCGATGCGGCGTTTGATGAAAAGTTTATAGAAGAATTGCAAAAGTTATACGATCAGGAGACACAAGAATTTTGAAACTAAAATTTATCTTTATATACATACATTACTTTATATATTTTGTAAAATAAATACTAATATACTGCAATTTTTTGAAAATTAAACATTTTACAGATAGCGTCAACAATATAAGTAGCGCCAGTTCGTTGAACTCAACACTCACAGAGAATATGTCCAGCTCTGAGCCGAATATTGGCGCAATTAATGGCAATGATGCATTGAATTCAACTTCCGCAGAGGCCAAAAACAACATAAATCCGGCAATCAATGCTAGCATGTTGTTAATACAATCGGAGAGCACAGATACAAATACCTCGCAGGAAGAGGTCGATCCCAAATCGCAGCTGGCCAACAAAACAATATTCAAAAGCGATAATCCAAACTTGTCAATTGTAGAGATAAATGACAATTCTATAAAAGAACCAGAAAAAGAAGTGGTCTTAATCGATCCAGCTACAGTTGATAATGAAACGGCAGAGAAGGTTAAAAATATATTAAAGAAATCACCCAGCAAAACTTCAACAAGCTCTTCGAATGATAGCAATGTGTCGGACAAACGTCGACGCAAAACCGAGTCATTAATACAGACAAGTAAGCAAAAGTTGGATATATCCATAGCTGAGGCCTCGGCGGCTGCTGATGCAGATAATGGTGAAGCAACACAGCTGGTAGAACCAGCGGCTGCTGCTGCTGCTGCTGTTGATAGTCAGCCGCTGACAAAGCGTCAGATACACATCTACGATACACTTGAGGAATTTGATAAGAACTTGCCCGAGACAGTGAAACTGTTGAATACGCCATTCGGCAGTAAGGTCTATCTTGTGGGCACAGCACACTTCAGTGAGGAGTCACAGGATGACGTTTCTCTTGTAAGTTTAGTTATACTTTTTACTTTGTAGTTATACTAAACCTATTGTTACGCTTAGGTCATACGCAATGTCCGTCCAGATGTTGTCATGGTTGAACTATGTCCATCACGCATACATATACTAAAACTTGATGAGGAGACTTTGCTGGAGGAGGCCAAAAGCATTAATTTTCCTAAAATACGTGGTATACTGGAGACTCATGGCTATGTGAATGGCATATTCTTTATACTGCTGCTACAAATGAGCGCACAAATTGCCAAAGATCTGGGCATGGCACCAGGCGGCGAATTTCGACGCGCTTTTGAGGAAGTACATAAATTACCCGGTTGCATATTACAACTTGGCGATAGACCAATACGCATAACACTCTATCGTGCTTTGCGCGCACTCTCGCTGTGGCAAACAATGAAGCTGGTTTATCGTCTGACCTTTACAGACACTATTAGTATCGAAGAGGTGGAGGAGTGTAAACAGCAGGATTTATTGGAGAAGTTAATGCAAGAAATGGCCGGTGAGTTTCCGGCCTTCTCTGATGTCTTTGTGAGCGAACGTGATCTCTTTTTGTGCCATTCACTGCAAATGGCTGCATTGCCGCAGCAGGTACCCGGCTCAACTCAGTTGCGTCCTGTGCGCGTGGTGGGCGTTGTGGGCATTGGTCATGCCAAAGGCATAGCCAAGATGTGGGGACAAGTGGATCCGTCTAAGATACCCTCTATATTGGAAATACCTCAAGCCAGTTTAGGCCAGCGCATATGCAAATATACCGTCAAATACGGATTGATTGGATTAGGCTGCCTTGTGGTCTATAAATTTGTGCGACCCCGCATATCACGCTTCCTATAAAGCGCTGCATAGCGTACGATTTTTAAGGCGTTATCGTTAAGTTTTGCATAAAAATATGTACATTGTTGATTTTGTTTTTGCTTTTCTTTTTTTTGTACATACGCAACACAAAAACAGAAACCCAAACACAGTAGTAGATCCTGTACGAACAATATCAAAAGACGTAGTGCAAGCAAAGAGTTTGAAAGTAGTAGGTGAAAAAAAATATATATTTTTCAGGGCTTAAAATAACGACAATAGGGCAATTTAATTTGGGGGACTCTTTTGAAGCATAAAAGTTTTAAATTTATTGTTAACATTAGACTGGAATAATGTTTTTTATAGCTTTTTTCATTTTTGCTAAACCAAGCGGCTCAAATAGTAAATGCAATTTCGCCCCCAAAACCAATTGAACTTGAATTTAAATTCATTTAAAACGTACAAAATATTAAATTGTAAAAGTATTCCCATTAAAACGAATTCAAAATTTAATAATAAGCCAAATTAGTTGATTTGAGACTTCTTATTAAATAAACCCAGTAAATTTGTTGTAATATAAAAATTTTAAATATTGCGTCACCTTCAACATGCATGCAGGTCTCTATTACAAACATACATAATACATACATACCAAGGACTTTTACAGGCATATGTACATAGCATGTATATATGTGCTGGATGCGATAAAAATTATACAATGTTTTTGATAGAAATTATTTATACATACATACAGAGCATAAGAGTAAAAACTATTGAGATGTATTTGATTAATGTAACATATTCAAACAAAAGACGTTTACACATATTCCTGATTTTAAAAACCCAAAAAAAAGTAAAAAAAAAAACTAACATATATACAAGAACATAGCTACATATATATGAAAAGCATATTGAAAAGTAAAAGGATGTACATGGCCTTTGTTGCGTATCATTGTTGTATAATTGTAAACCCCCAAAGATAAACAAACATAACCTAAAATCAAAACTATTGTAAACAATTATGTGCAGTTTAGCTAGGCAACAAAATACACTGTATTGTAAATGGTTTCCTACCCAGGCTGGGCATGAACTATCTCACAAACTTTTAACAAATTGTATGTACAAAATAAATAATAAAAAAAAGTAGCTAAAGCAAATGCCCGCCACCAAAAAAAAAAAAAAAAAAGAAAAACTCGAAACTGTTTGCTATTATTAAATCTAAATGTAGTTGGTTGTTCATTCCATAGTCTGTATATCAAAATAAAATGTTTTAAAAGCTATACGAAAAAAAAAAACAAAAACAAAATTATTTAATTGTAATAACAAATTTTTAGCTAGTATTCAATGTAATTGTATGTAAGCGCAAACGTGATGGACCTTTGACAATGGCCGTGTATAAAAAGAAATTACATTTTATGTAAAACAAATCAAGTTACTTGTAGAAATTTATTCCGAAATGTTCATTGACTAATTATACCACAAATAATTTATTAACTCCGATGTAGTTTGTGCTAATTTAGTACTGCAGTTATGTAGCATTTAACATATTATTAGTGTATACCACCCGAAAACGAAAACTTTTTTGTGAATAAAAAACAGTCTCAAATAAAAAAATTATACAAATTGAAAATGGTTAACTCTTTGGTTTACTTATATTTGTCTAAGCGAATTTCGGATTACTGACAATATTTGCGAAAGCTTGAAACTGCCTCAATTTGCAAAAACGGAAGCGGTTTGGAGTCAGAGCAGCGGTTTTGTCTCTCTGGGGAAAACGCTGAAGGAATGATTAAATTATACGAACAAGTTAATTCGGCTAGTTGGAACCATCAGGCAAAAACGGAAGCGGTTTGGGATCAGAGCATCGGTTTTGTCTATCTGGGGGAAACGCTGAAGGAATGATTAATTTATACGAACAAGTTAATTCGGCTAGTTAGAACTATCAGGCAAAAACGGAAGCGGTTTGGAATCCAAGCATCGGATTACCGCAAACTTTTGTCTATCTGGGGGAAACGCTGAAGGAATGGATAAATTATACGAAGAAGTTAATTCGGCTAGTTGGAACTATCATGCAAAAACGGAAGCGGTTTGGGATCAGAGCATCGGTTTTGTCTATCTGGGGAAACGCTGAAGGAATGATTAAATTATACGAACAAGTTAATTCGGCTAGTTGGAACTATCAGGCAAAAACGGAAGCGGTTTGAGATCAGAGCATCGGTTTACCGCAAAGTCTTTGCTATATGGGGGAAACGGGGAACTATCAGGCAAACCGCTTCGGTTTAATATTAATGCAGAAGTTTGATATCTATCGTCAATAAGCGTCGTCAGCGTCTCAAACACCTAAATAATTTGTAGTTCGTTTCTACACAATTTGGTGTGGGATCTCATCTAAAGTAACAGGTGCACAGCAATTGCAGCAATAACAAACTTAACTAAAAGTATGCCACAAACTTTACTCGAGCTATATTGCTTGAACAGCGGTTGAGGCTTAAAGCTGAAGTATACTTTTAGCTGCTAGTTGAAGTTTGTTGAGATCAGTTTGCAGCTCAAATAAGGTGAAGTTTGGAATTGCTTATGTTGGCGGATTTGAGAACTGTAGCCAGAAATGTAGAAAAATCAAAAGCCTATGGTATTGCGGCAAAAATGATGAGCAACGTTTTCGCAACCGTTGAGCCTCGTTTTAAGTGCTGATGTGAAGGAATTTTATCGTCGTTGAAGTTATAGTTATAAAGTTGAAGTTGCTTAAATAGCTGGAAATTTATGGCTGCCCCAAGATTTTGTGATAAATACTCAATGCGAAAATTTAGAATGGACGTCTATGAACTACAGTTTTAGGCAAACTTTTGATTTATTTATCTGGAAATTGATTTGATTTCTAGATTGCCTTGGTTTGCTTCCCCCTGCTTAAAACTGTCAATAAAGTTGCCAGAAACAATTGCTATAATTCAGATAAAAAAGCCCGCAGTCTTTAGCTGACATAACTGAAACTTAACAAGCAAAGACTTTTTATTAAAAACATTAATTTGATGTTGTTTGAGCTGTTCTTAGTCTTTAAAAGTCAAGAGCTATGAATTTATTCAACTTCTATATCCAAGTAGACTCGGTTGTATGAATTAAGTAAATTTTAACATTTTTTAACACTTAATGGTTCTTTTTCCTTAAAAAAAAGAGAATAAGGGGAAACCAAATTCGACCCTCGTAGACTTTGTTGTTCCCAAGCACTAAATGGGATTGTTAGAAAAACCGAATAACTTTTAGTATTTTCAATACCTTTTTACAATATTTTTGAGTTATGTCTTAAAAACAACAATCGCCCAATTGACCGACCCACTTTATTACGAATTCAAAAGCGGGTACTCTTTTGGCGCTTTTTAACAAGCATCTAGCTACCATTTAAGCTCGTTTGTTGTCTTTTAGCCTTCTATGGTCTTTGGCTTGTCGGCATAAACTTTGTGCTTTAAAAATCCTGACAAAAAGAAACCCGGCGTTGTCAAATCTGGGGATCTTGGCATCACTGATTTTGAACACAACACGTCCCGGCAAGTCGATTGTTGCAGTTACTGTGTGGCATGCAGCGCCAACTTGTTGGAACCAAAACTTTTCAGGCCTTTTTCACGCATTTGGGGCAACACAAAGTGCGACAACATTCCATCCATGCCGATTGGCGTTGATAGTCTCACCAGGTCTAAAACGGAACGGACCTATGATGATCAACCCAAACAGTCCAATTCTGATGAAGTTGGAGGTTGTTTGGGAACTACTACAGACTCGAGTTGCACAAAGTTTGAATCTAAACGACATTTTTGTCGCCTTTGGCTGCAGTACGGCCATGATATTCTGGATTAGCACAGCTGAACGATTATTCCGTCGCGTTCTTGAGGTGTATAGCGATATATGCTTCAAATTGTACTGGATCAAACTTTACTAAACTGTGAATGGTGTAGCCGATAGTTTGAAAATTGTTAAAGTTATTAAAGTTTTCTTTTGAGCCGTTACAGATGGCGCATGCTGTACGAAAACACAAATATATTTATACTTATTTTCTTGCTTTTTATTATGTAATTTAAAGTTAGCTTAAGCACTAAACGTTTCTCTTGTTTGTTTTCTATGCCGTACATCCTGTTATCTGCTCTTCTTACTTGCTGCTTGTTTTTATCCTTCTTTTTTTGTTTGAGTTAAAACTTTCCAACATTTGTTTTGCGCTTTTTTATGTGTGTGTGTGTGTGTGTGTGTGTGTGTGTATTAACATTTTTTCACTTAAGCCGAAAGAAGAAAATGAAAAATCTTAAATTGTAACTCTAGAATTGCTAAATTCACACACAAATTAAATTCTAAATATGCGGAAAATCGCTATTGTTGGCGCTTGTTTTTGTTTTGACATATTTCAATATTGACAATGGAAACATAAGAACTTTTGCGCAAATTAAGCGGCGGGCGGCACAAATGTGGCTTAAATCTGCATATAAATTATTTAATGATGTTACAATATATACGCTTGGTAGCACTCTGCTGCTGGGTCAAGTTGGAACACGCTGCGAAGATTTAGATGTGGTAAGATTTGCTGCATTTCGTAGTTCATTCATCACTTGGCTGGTAGGGGGGGATTTTTGGGTTTCCTTTTTTTTTTTGTTTTTTTTGTTTGTTTAAGTTTACTTCTCTCTCACGCTGCGACTGCCACTCTTAATGTGCCTCCGTTGATTCGGCCTTAGTCTCGGCTTTTGTGCTCGATGACAGATGATTATTAGGGTCTGGCGCACTCAGGGGCTAAAAATAAGAAGCAAAAATGTATTAGCACTTGGCAGTTGTTTGTCCTGGCGTAACTATATAGCATAGACAACTGGCTACACGCAAACAAAAGGTACACAAATTTGTTAGTTTTTAATGTTTATAAATATATAATATGATGAGGCGTATTATATATTTATGCGTATATATATATATAAAGAGTTCGTAGTGCCTAGCAAACAACCAGCTGAGACTGTAAGGCTCTTAAAGGATAAACTTGCAACACACAAGAGGCGCACGCGGCACACCACACACACACACACATATAGCTAAACAAATACAAAACACAAACTCAACAAAGGTTTTTTTTTTTTAAATATATATTGTTTGGTATTGTTTGTTATTTAACTACCTACCGATTGGCTACTCACAATTCCGAGCGGTAATCCACCAACTTGGGGTGACAAATGCGGCACCGTTGGCACAACGTTCGGTGGCACTGGCGAGGGTAGTAGACTGGCGGCCGCTGCTGCCATTGCTGCGGCAGCTGCAGCCATGGAATTAGCCGGCGGTGGCGCTGCCAGAACCGAGCCGCCACCCACATTAGTTGTACTGTGTGGACCATCGTGGGGTGTGGTGCTGTGTGCCCGATGATGCAGTGCGCCTGTATAATAGCCGCCATTTAATCCTGTTTTGTATTTCGTTTGGGTATTTTTTTGTTTGTTTGTTTTTTAATAGTAAGATACATACACTATATGAAGCGGGAATGCTGCCTATTTTTTTTTGTTTTTTTTTTTTTTTGAGTTTTTAATGTGGCTTAAAAACTTTTTTTGGATAGTAATATATGTTAACTGTGCGTGTGTTCTAGAGAAACTTGTTTGCTAGTTACAAGTCACAGAAGAATGCAGCTTGAACGTTAAAAGCTTAAAGGGCGAGAGTATGGGCATGATGCAGGTTCGTCTAGTGCGGCAACTGCTAGACTTAAAAGCGTTTAGTGTTGCGTATACGTGATATGCTGTACTACTTTTGCGAGAGCCTTTAAAGCAAATTAAGCCGAAATCCTTAATCAGCATACAATCATTTGTGACTTACTTAATCAGCTAACAGTGTTAGTGTGTGTTTAGAAATTTTGTTGATCAAAACTAATCCTTTAGAGCTTAAACGAAAATGCAACCAACTTGGTAAAATTAATGTTGCGTATACGTAATGTACCAATGAACTTTTTGAGATTTTTAGTTTAACTGCTTAAGTCAGATTCACTTAATAGTGCAGGCGTTTTCTAAGTCTCAAATAATGGTGAAATGTAAAATTGTTTTCTAAGCGAGAGTAAGAGCTCCAATTTGTAAAGTTGCGTTTGCGTGATCTACTCAAAGCCTTTGCTCAATCTACAAATTTCTAAGCCTCAAATAATGGTGAAATGTAAAATTGTTTTCTAAGCGAGAGTAAGAGCTCCAATTTGTAAAGTTACGTTTGCGTCATTTACTCAAAGCCTTGGGCAATCTATAAATTTCTAAGTCTCAAATAATGATGAAATGTAAAATTGTTTTCTAAGCAAGAGTAAGAGCTTCAATTTGTAAAGTTACGTTTGCGTAATTTACTCAAAGCCTTTGCTCAATCTATAAATTTCTAAGTCTCAAATAATGGTGAAATGTAAAATTGTTTTCTAAGCGAGAGTAAGAGCTTCAATTTGTAAAGTTGCGTTTGCGTAATTTACTCAAAGCCTTTGCTCAATCTATAAATTTCTAAGTCTCAAATAATGGTGAAATGTAAAATTGTTTTCTAAGCGAGAGTAAGAGCTCCAATTCGTAAAGTTGCGTTTGCGTGATCTACTCAAAGCCTTTGGTCAATCTACAAATTTCTAAGTCTCAAATAATGGTGAAATGTGAAATTGTTTTCTAAGCGAGAGTAAGAGCTCCAATTTGTAAAGTTGCGTTTGCGTAATTTACTCAAAGCCTTTGGTCAATCTATAAATTAACTTCAAGTCTACTCAGCTAACATTGCTGGCAATTTGAGAGCTTATAAACAAAAACGGCATACACTTAAATCGAGAACGAACGAAGTTGCAATACCCTTAGAGATTTCTAAACCATTAATGACTTACATCTTCCAAAAAAAAAAAAAAAAAACACACACCTAAAGCATATAAATTTTGTGCAAAAATATGCTTTTTTGATACATTCGTTCAAATGTAGTTAGTCCTAAAAAATGTTCGCAGCACAGCTAAAGGGTTCAGAAACCTCTGAGCTCTAGACAGATATGAGTACATCAACTACTCTAGGCGTCCGGTTCATACTTTTTAGGTAACTTTGAAAGTCTGCGAATTTTTCATCCAAGTCTTACATACATTATCGGTTTGCGTTACCTTAACAACTTTTGTGCTACATGGCACCTAAATCCTATAAGTTGGTTGCTCTGGCTCTAACGATCCCTGAAATGGCTATGAAGACAATTTTGAGGGTTCTCCAACTTTTCCTTTTGAGTGTTACGCACATTTTACATGCTCTTTGTGCCAAATGATACAAGTTGGTAAGCATGCTTTCACTAGATCCTAAGCAAGATCCAAACCAAAAAAAACTCAATATATACAAAACAATTTCCTAATAACGATCATTTTCAATCTATTATTCTTAATTCTTCATAAATTGTTCAGTAACCTCTTTGTACTTTATGCAGTAATAAGTTAAGTAAAGATAATGCGATTTTCACTTTAGCTGGATGTAGAAACTTCGAGTTCGGACTGCAAAGTCAAACTAGAGCTACCGTAAGTTTCGAAACCAATTATGCAGCTTACAGCGTCATTCCCTAAGCCATTGTTATTAGTAAGCTAGTAATTCAGATATAGTTATTAGAAAATTCTTAAAAACATCAGATATGCCAGCTTTAAGGATCTAAAACTTGATGCTAACTCGAGATTTTAGTTTACAATTTTAAACAGTTATCGGTAACTTAACTTTGAAGAGTTTAATGAACTATGCATTTCATGATGAAACCAAGAAAGGTATTGACACTGCGATTGTCGTCGACCAGTAAACTCGAGATACTAGCATTGTATGCAAGTTTCGGTACTGATCTTGTAGTATGCATATGAAGAATGTAAACATGCTGTTCAGATAAAGAGATCTTCTTTTAAACTACAACTATCAAATTTAAGAATATAGCATTATAAACAGATTATGGTAGCGATTTTAAACTGTAAATTGATAAAATAATGCAATTGCCGTATTAGCCGAAATGAGTTACTGTCGACTTTGTGCTATAATGGCGATTTTCTGATCATATTAAGTTGCTTGCTGAGTTAAGTACTTCATCTAAGTTCATTTTTTAAACACAATTTGGGTAATATTCACTAATAAATGAGCTAAATATAACAGCATTGTTGAGTTACGTGACTGTTTAAGTTAAGAATGCTAAAGCCAAAATTATTGTTAACTTGGAAAAGCACAAAGCAGTTAACTTTTTAACAACTTGTTGTAGAAAACAGTTTGCTTTCTTACTTTTTGTAGACATTAACTGGGTAGTAGGGTCAACATTAGCTGGCTTAATCAGTTTGGTTTGTGGCTAAAGACAATCAATTCAAAACTCCAACAAAGAGCACAATAGATCCTCAAGTGTCGCACACTGACATAACTCTAAGAAACTGTACAAAATGGACTTGATTCTGATTTTGTGTGTCTTTTGGAAATGTTTTTTCTTTGCTTTTTGAATTAAAGATAAGCAACTACGTTTAGATTTTGGCAAGCAAGCGAGCATGGCTTTTTTTGTGCAATTATTGCATTGGTTCCTACTTGGATTTCAAGACTAAATGTACAGCTTGTAGAACTCGGTAGCGTGAGTGATAGCGCACTCGCATAAAAATCGGCAGTTCGCTGGTACGATTCCACACAGCAGCACTGGTGCATTTGCCTAGCAAGCGGTATGGCTAGCAAATAGACACGCTATTTACCTAGGAAAATCAACCTATCAAAATGTAACGAGCTGCTGACAGGGAAAGTAAAGCTTCAGTAGTGAAAGTTATATAAAACAATAAAAAAGCGAAACAAATTGTTCATAACAAAAGCAAAACGATTGATATTAAATCTCGTTTAAATTTTTTTAGTTTGACTTAAAGCGTAAGACAAGCTTAGAGCTATGACTACGGGCGTGTAAAGCCAAAGCAAATCTTGTAGATATTTTTTAAAAAGCACAACTATATCTTTGCTGCACTGTTTTGCTTTTATAGACTTATTTGTGAAATATTTGCTGCTTTAAAAACTTTTTGTATTTTTTATGTCTTTGTCATAATTAAAAGTAACAACAATTAGAACTGAAAAGCACTGCTCGCGTGCTGCTTAACTTAAGTGAAAAACTATAGCTGGCTGGAAACTACTACATAATATATATGCATAATATACTAAGCTCTCGTTTTTAGTTTTTTGCACGTAAATTACTGACTTTCGAGAAACAAATGTATTCAAATGTAATTGGCGCTCTCTCTGTTTCAATAATTGATATTACAACACAATATCATCCCAGCAACAACAAGTTCAATATCAACAAATTTTGCAAGCATTGCCACACAAAAGCAACAACAAATTCCAATGCAGTAAAGTTAAAAAACAACTGTGGCTTTTTTTTTGTTTTTTTTTTTCTTTAAAGATTTTGTTTTATTTGTTTTTATCTTCTCATTTTGTATTTTTTTTTTTGCATTTTTTTCTCTGGAAAGATTTTTGTTTTTAAATTAATTTTTTTTTCTTGTTGCTTCATCGTCAATTGTTACGTTTTAATTTTATTTAGCTTTCACAGTTATTAAAAATATTTTTATACATTACAAAATAACAGTATTTTATTTTTTATTTTTTTTTTGTCTCATTACTTTTACGCTTAAGTTTATTAATTTCCTTTTTTTAAATTACTTTTTTTTGTATTTATTTTTTTGCAGCTTGCTATATAGGCTTTGCGTGTGTGTTGTGTGTGTGTGTGTGTGTGGGGAGGGGAGAGGTGTGTGTGTGTGTGTTTTATTTTTTATATATAATGCTTGAGTATACTTAAACATGTGTGTGTCTTGATGTGTGTGTGTGTGTGTGTGTGTGTGTGTGTGTTTGCGTGTATGCTTTGTGCTTTGTTAAATATTTAAAAATTTTGCCTTTACATTTTGTATACAAAACAAAAAAAAAATTATATTTGCTTATAAATTGTTTTCACTTTTTTTTTATTTAAGGAAAATTATTTAATATTTTTGCTTAGTTTCTTTTGTCTGTTGAGCTGTTTGTTAAATGAAACGTTAAATTTAAGCATTTTTATATATATATATAAAAAAAAACTAAAAAAATTAAGTTTTACATGGCAGCACTTGCGCCTATGCACTTATTTGCAAAACTTTAAACTTAAATTGCAAAAATTGTACAAAATAAAGTTTTGTATAACTTATTTTTTTTTTTGCGCCCATTGCTACTACGCTTTTAGTTGTATATATATATATATAATATATTTTTTTTACGTTTGTTTGTTAAATTAAATTACATTTTAAACGCTAACAATTTATATGCTGTGCCGCTCTGTTCAGTTGTTTTTTTTTTGTTTGTTTTTTATTATGCTGCTTTTTATAATTAAGATAAATCTAAATTGTTTTTTTTTTGTGTGTTTTTAATATATTTTCTGTTATATATTTTAAATGTACATACACTATGCTTTAATTATACGTTTAATTTTTTTTTAATTTTTATTTATAGCTGTGGTTGTTCTTTACGCGTCTTGTTTGCTGTACTTTACTTTACTTTACTATATATATATAAATATTTAATTCTTTTTGTTTGTTAGTTGTGTGTGTGTGTGTGTGTGTGTTAATATTTTGTAAAATATTTACGTAAGGCGAAAATAAACTCGAATGATGAGATCATTATGCATTTAAGAGCAGAGAGTAAGCTGCATACATGGCATAATTTTTTGCATTTTTTTTTCCATTTGTTATTATAAAATATATTTCTTAAAACAGTAATTGTGTGTAGTTATTTATGTTTTTTGCATTTTTGCTGTATACTTATTGTTTTTGAAAGTCAGTAATTTACGGCGCAAATAAGCTTAAAGTTTATGTAGCACAAATTTATTTTAGCATATAAGTATATTGGTTTTTTTTATCATTTTGGGCAGCTTAATTATGAAAACCGCATTATAAATACATTTCACTTGCTTAATTACAATGCTTTTAAATTTATTATAATTGAAATAGACAAACTGCACTTAAGTTAAAACAAAAAAAAAATGTTGTTTTGTTACACGAGCGAAAAATAAAAAAATCAAAGAGGGCAGGACTCGAAATATTTAACAACAATAATCCATCAAAATGTGTTTACTTTCACCTTTGCTTGTAAATAATTATGAAATATATTTATATATATATGTAATATATAAATGTCTATATATGCATAAATTTTGTTTTTAATCAAAATAAAATCAAATAAAGTAGCTTACTACAAACGCCGCTTTAGGCAACTAACGCGTTCTTGGTTTTTTTTTTATTATTTTTTTTTTTTGAAAGAAAAAGTTTAGAGTTCTGTGCTGCGATTAAGAAAAACACACACAAACATACAAATACAACATAGATACACGCACACAGAGCCACACAAACACACACACATATACATGAAATGCAGCTGCATGATGACAAAAAACATAAAACTATCTTGTGCGTTCTTTTTATTACTTAGTACTTCTAAATGTTGTGTGCTGCTGCTGCATACTTGGGCTATATCAACTCTAGTTTAAAGACTTATACAAACTATATAGAAATTTCAGAAAACTAACAGATTTTCAAATACAAAATTAGTTGAATTAAACTTAGCACGCTCTTTCACAAACGAAACACTGTTGCTGTGCTGCACAACTGCTTAGTTTTTTGTGCATAAAAAACAAATTACGTTAGACAAAAATTATATATAAATTGTTGGTAGTCCCATAATAAAATAAACTTAAAAAAACTAAATACTTTCAAAATGTACAAAACTCAACTCGGTCTAGTATAAACTTTAATTAGCAAATATAGTATGTTTCTTAGTGCTGCGTTTGTAGTTTAGGGCGTTTTCATTTTTATTGTTTTGCGGTAAGCTAGACTATATGCATATATATTAATTTATAAACTGTTCAAAAATTGAACGTATGCGCGCGTTATAAATCCCCTCATCTTTCTTTATACTCATATTTATATAGATCTTAGACTGTGTAACTTAAAAATCAACTCTTAGCGTGTGTGTGTGTTTTTTTCTTTACTTGAAAACTTATTATTTTTTTTTTGTTTAATTGTAACTCTTACTCTCTTGTTCATATCTTATACATCATACATATTTATATATATACTTGCTAGCATTCTATTACTGTGTTGTAGTTGTTATTTGTTGCATGTTTGTTGCTGTTGTTGTTCAAATGAAATTATGTTTATTGAAAAAGAGCAAGTTTGTGAATGTGTGTTTGTGTGTGTGCGTATGTAAATGTTATTTGTTTATGTTGTAAACAATATCTATGTTTGAATTCGGTTCTCTCTCTGATTTTTTGTATATAGTTTGTTTCTTGTTGTTGTTTATTTGTTTGTTTGTTGCTGTGGTTTCTTATATTCTGTACGCTGTTTTACGCTCTCTCTCTCTTTTCTCTGTACTTATTATTTTCACACTACTTTTCTTGATTTGATATCATTTGTAGTTTACCTTCGGGATATACAGCCGCCGCCACACCAGCGGCAGCGGCAGTTGGCGGCGTGCGCATGAAGTACTCCTTGTTAACGCAATTCCTCAGCACATCTGGAATATTACCAACAATGGCTCGTCGTATTTCGGTGGCTGCCATTTCGCGCAGCTCCGTTGCAGATGCATCGCTGAAGAAGGCTGCGTGTGGCGTGCAAATCAGATTTGGAGCATCTTTCAGTGCACCCTGCAAGTTTTGATGTAAAACGGGGGGAGAAAAAAAAACAATTGTTAAGTATAACTCAAATGCCAAGCATAGGTGCGGAGATTTGGTTAGATTGCGTAAAATGTCTCGTTTTACAACAATCTCTTACTTGGAATACATTGTAAGGTTCGTTTTCGTGTACATCCAATGCTGCGGCTCTTATTCTGCCCTGCTTCAGTGCCAATGCCAAGGTCTCGTCATCGACCAGACCGCCTCGTGCGGTGTTAACCAGAAATGCACCAGGTCGCATCTAGTTGCACAGAAAACGTTACAAATAAATATATATACTTAAATTTTGCCTCAAATCAAACTACGCACCTGTTTAATTGTGAATTCATTGATTAAATGATGATTGTGCTCATTGAGCGTGCAATGCAGTGAGACGCAATCTGATTGGAACAGCAGATCTTGAAGCGTATAGACGCGTGTGAGTCCCAGCGATTTGTCAATACCATCGGGAAGATAGGGATCATAAAAGATAACATTGAAGCCGAATGCTTTTGCTCTCAAGGCCACAGCGCTGCCAATGCGACCCAGTCCAACTAAGCCTAGTGTATCGCCGCGTATGCGTGCGCAGCCCTAAAAAATTGATAAAAAAGAAGAAAACATAAGTAACTTGCAATTTGTATGTAAAAGTTTATAGTTGCACTTACATGCGCCGCCTCACGCACTTGCTCGGGGCCGGTGAATTTTTTGCCCTCGCGCACCATATTCGCCAGCCAATACGTGCGCCGGTACAGGTTCAAGATCAAGCACATTGTTGTGTCCGCTACCTCTTCGACGCCATAGCCGGGTACATTGCAAACGGCAATGCCCAATTCACCCGCTGCTTTAACATCAATGTTGTCTGTGCCACTGCCTATGCGCACAATGATGCGTAAAGCTTTGAATTTTTCCAGATCTTCCTTTGTCAAGATGATGGTGTGCCACATGAGTGCGCCAACAGCTTCATTAAGCACCTACAAAAAAAAACAAGAAATAGTTAAACATTTTGCTTGAGTTTATTAAAACGGCAACTTGCTTACCTTCTCGTGTATTTCGGATGTGCTTTGTGCGTCACAAAAGGCCACTGTAGCCACATCCTTTAGTATGGGCATCTCAATCGAGCAATCACGTCCATCCAGCAGCGCCACCAATGGTCGCGCCTGTAATGGACCATTGGCGAAATTGCCTTTAACATCTATGCGCGAACGCTTCGGCAACATTAGATTTTTGTCCATTTTGTTGTCGCTAACGTTGTTGTAGTTTTGTTGCAAGTTACTCGGCCGTTTCTCTGTTCTGTATCTATAGCTTGTCTCGTTTAATAAATTTCCCTATATGTATAGAAGTGTGTGTATGTATGGTTCTTTGTTTTATGTTTTATATGTATATATAGTTGCTTTTTTTGTTTTGTTTCTTTGTTGTGTTGTATGTATGTATATATTGTTTCTTTTGCTGTGCTTCTTAATAACTTCTTAATTAAGCGCCGGGCGCAGTTTGTGCTCCAATTGTTTCAACGTTGTTCTCTCACTTGCTTTAATTAAATCAATGAAAAAAACTTTTCCAAGACTACGACGCAAACGTTGCAATCATTTTTGGCGCTTCATATTGAAATTGAAAATCCTACAAAAAAAAAATAAAAGTTAAGAAAACATAAATTAAGTGGAAAACATGAAATGTGATGTACTTGTTAAAGTACAGCAACAACTATATTCATATGCAAGAATAACAACAAATTGCTGGCAAAGCACGCGGCATTAACTGCGGCGTTGGCGGCGGCGTCCTCACACACACTTTCTTATGCATACACACACCACACACACACACACACACACATGTGGCATACGCAGAGTCAGCACAAATTTGCCGATGACAAGTTTCGTTTGAATTTCGCAAGCATCAGCGATAAAGATACTTTATTGCATTCACTACCACGCTCATCCCCACCGCTGTGGTTCATATAGATAGTGTGACAGTGGCGTGGCAAGCTTTTGACCATTAGGGGATGATAAGTTTGCGGCTACAACTAAAACATTTAATGCCTACTCTCGGGTTTTAGGCGATTCTCCCGTGCAGCATGAGCGAGCCTCAAAAAATTGCGTGTTCCCGAACTTTTAGAGGAAGTTGAAGAAGTTCTAAAACATGTACGCATTTATCGCTTATATAATGGAGGATATATGCACGAACTCGTGTAGAACTCTTTAGACTTGTACAGTTCGCAATTATCGCTTATGTATTGCGCCACTACCAGTCTGCATTTATTTGTTATATAGTCAGACGATATATTCTACCCACTCCTACAGAGCTCCTATAAGCATAACCAATACGCATAGAAAGATTATATAGTGGGACGTTATCTTCTACTAGCTCCTAGGGCGCTATTATAGCCATTACCGCTGAAATTTGTTGAGCAACCATTAACCAAGTTTTGTCTTCAGTGGCTAACTAGGTTCTAGCGAATTTTGTAGCTGCGGGAGCAAATTAATGTAATCAAATGAAGCAAAACTACAGCATCTTCGTTCTTTTCCAAACATCAAATAAAACCGCAGAATTATTTTACCGCCACAGCTAAACTTTAGAACTTAAATGAAATCGATTCCAGCTTGCATTAACTAGCTTCTGACGAAAGAACTCAAACAGCTGGAGAAGATCTTTAATGTCTTTAAACAATTGTTGCGCTATTAAGCATTTCATTTTGTTAGAATGGATGCAATAGTTTCTATTTGGTGCCATAAGGGGGGAACTAAAAAAAATTTACAAAAGAATTTGTAAATTGTAAAAGCATTTCCGGGTCTTATGCTCAAGAATGAAATACTGCAAGAAAGCTTAAATTAAAATGAGCGAGTTTCGAGTCATAAATCCTTCGACCTATTCTCCTATCGCCTTTCATATATGTAGCAAGCGCACCTTTGTTAAAAACGATCAAAAAACAATTCCGTTTATTAAAGATTATAAAATGAAGAATAAAATGCTTAAGGAATGTCTAAATTGTCGAGTTTTCAGATGCAAATACTTAGAAATATTCTTCGATCTTGTCGTCTTGCCGTCGATAACTCGATTAGTTGGAAATCGGTAACCATAGCAGAGTGCATAGTTGCTTTCTCTGAAATCGTCCACGATTACCGATTTTCTGGCTTAAATTTCAAACTGATGCCACTTTATCGAAAATTCATTTAACAAAAACCTCCTAAGAAAGCATATTGCTTGTGTAATATATTTTTTAATTCAGCAGAAAACCCCTAAGCCCATTGCAATTTAATCTGGATTAACCGCCATGAAAAAGTAAAAAAAAAACTTACTTGCTGATGCTGCACGACCACAATTTGTCCAATTTTTTGGTAAAAAAAAATTCATTTGAAAAAATACTTCTAATATAATTTGACTAGCACGTTTTTTTTAGGCACAAAAAATTGCTACAAATATGGCCTACTTACATGCTCTACAATATTGTAACCTCTTTAGCAACTCCTTTATGTAAAAAAATTACAATTTACTCTAGTCTATGTTGCCATCGCTACAAGGGCGGAGCATGGGGATATCTCTAGCTAATTTCGAATCTGAATCTTACATTAATGTAGCTATACTTAGGCAAAACACAACTTTTACTAACCCTGCCAGTGTTCAGTTCCCTTAACCATTCCCAATCTCGAGTCGTATCTGCGCCACTGATACACTTTGTGTACACACACACACATGCATGTTCTTGTGTTTGTGAAATCCAATCTTATTCACATGTGGTTAGGATAGGCAGCGGGTGGTTTACTAAAATGGCCAGCATGCGTTTTGTGTGAAATTACAAAAGACAATTTTTTTTGTGGGGGCAAAGAAAAAAAAATAGTCCCCACGTTCTCATATTTCAGACTTAAGTCTCAACATAAAGCGGGAAAATCTTATCAGCTAGTAGTTGTGGCTGATTACAGTTCAACAATGACAATAATTGAGCTACAAATGTTGAGTTTGAATTGGATTAGTTTACGAATAGTTGATATCTTATCAATAAAAAGTGACTACAAAAATAGCAATGCACACCTTTAAAAGTGGCTATTTGTTTGCTGCAGCAGAGAGCATGTACACCTTGTCGATAAGTCGGATAGAGGAAACATTGATATGATTGACTCTTTGGTTAAGAGTAAACATAATTAAAGTTCTGTGAAAAATGCTTCGATAATCGAAATAATGGTGGTGGGAGAGCACGAGAGACGTCGATATGCATAATATAGTCAAAAAATATAAAAAGCTGTTTGTTGTGGCAGATATGTTTGTTTTAATGCTAAAGAAATTTTGGTACTGATTGATTGATCAATATTTTGCCCCTATTAAACAGATTTGAAATTCGATTTATCGATATTATTGCAGCTCTGTTGCACATTATCGGTTTAGGCCTAAACAAGTTCTAAATTAATCGTTAGACTAAACTGTACTAAATTTCAAAGCTAAATATTTACTTATAATTTAGCACTCTGAAGAATCAGTTTAAAAAATACATATCATAATGCCTTTAATCATTTGCTAAAGTCTTGATATATGAACAAATATGAAATCACTTTATATTATTGTACAGACATCTTCACACAGCGTACTCATATAATCTTTGTCCATATAATCACATTTATCTCAGATATTTGCAGTATTCTCGACTTCAAGCACTTGTTTCATTGTCTGATAAGATGTGTCTGTCTGACACATCTAATAAATATATAGTCTTTGAAGCGCTATTAAAAAATGTTACAATTTCGCGTTGACACGGACATCACAATCTGCCAACAATTAAGACAACAACAACAACGCTGGCTAAATGGGTGGCTTCTATGATTGACGAATGATGACTGCTTCATTTATGGTTGGTCGGTTTTTTTTTGATAAGATGTTCTGGCTCTGGAAAGCCCCAATAATAGCGTTTATGTGAATTACGCAAAAGTGTCGTATACACGCAACTTTGGAATGCCCTATTTATGGGCATGATTTAATAATTTGATAAGCTTTACTATATATGTTTCGATAGTAAGAGCTGGTAAACGTTGGGATATTAATAATCAAATCAAATTGCTTTAAAAAAAGAATATTATCTTGCGATTAAAATTGTAAAAAAAAAAGATCATACACAAAAATAACTTACGTCAGCATTTGGATAAGCCTTTTGGGAAAAATGCTACTCTAACATCAATTTTTTGATTAAAAGTTTAAACATTTCTTATCAAAGAAACCAAAAGATCAGCGTTGACCAAGTTGGGCTTTCATAAGTAGTGATTGGTCAAAGATGCTCGATTTGGCGAATCACCTTACAGACCTTATAAGAGCGCAAATCGTAAAGTTTATTATAATTGCATCAACAAAATGTTAATGCTAGAGGTAGAGAATTACGAAAAACTCTGGAAAGAATGAAAAAAGAAATTTTGTTAGAAAGTGTTTTAGAGTCAATGAACCCCATTAAGATGCAAAAATAACAACATTTAGAGAAAGTAATTTTATAAGGAAAAGTCTACAAGAATAGCACGCCAATCGAATGTTGGAATCCCAATTTAAATCCCGAAAATTTAAAAAAAAAATTGACATTTATTGTAATGCAAATTCATTGATTAAAAATAATAATAGATTAGGCCCCCAGGGCAGCGGACCTCACATAGGCCAGAGTGATTCTTAGTAGAATAATAATAATTAAACCATATAAATTTTCATCGAAAAATATGTGCTCAATGCACTTTGAAAACGAAATCTTTCAAAAAAAAAAAAAACTCTTCCAACAATACACAACTCTAGAATACATCTAGTGGATCATTTTAATTGCTTATAGAATGCATCTGTTCAAAATGTCACCAGCAAAACACATCATAAGTCTTTCTGCTATATTTTCCAATAGATTTTCAAATAATTTTGTTAGTCAAGAAATTAATTCAAAATTTGTAAGCAATTTTTCGAGTAAAAACTTTAAAATAATTTATCAAAAGTTCAACATCGCAGATGCAGCTTTGTTCCGAAAAAGAAAAAAAAGTTTTTCTCTTAATAATTGTTAGGAGTTCAAAGACGCAGCATGCAGATATCTCTATTCGTAGCTGCTTAAAGAGAACAGGATCCTACAGTTTATAGCTTTCTGTACTATTCAAATAGTTTCCATCAACATACCCTACACATGCTGCCCGTTTGCAGTGTATTTAAGAAATACTCGCACAGATAATAGTTCACTTAAAACTAAGCACGAAAAATTACATAAACAAAGCGAAAATAAATAAAACTAAACAAATAATATAAATTACGCGACGCAATTATGACATATCAACACTCTTTCCGCGCACACACACAAAAAAAAGAGTAGACTGTTGCCGGTTTGCTTACAAAGCTGCTTACATATGCATGAGTTTTGTATACAAGCGAGCGAGCGAGCGAGCGACGAGCAGCAAATGAGTGGGCTGCGCTTTTGTTTATTTTTAAACAATTTGATTTGCTATGCATTAAGCATTATTATTATTATATTATACTTATGAGTGAGTGTGTGTGTGTGTTGATATTATAGTATTATATGGCGCTGGCATTTGCTGATACGCAACGTTGTGTTAAATAAAGTAATTGGAAGCATTTATAAAACACGTTTCTAGATTTTTAACGTAAAAAAGTACAGAGTACACTTTATGATAAGAATATTTCGCGCAAAATTTTGTACGAATTCGATTTACCTTTTGTGGTGAAAAACAAACGTGCCTTATCTGAACTAAGTGTGACCGGAAAATCATATCCGCAATCGAAAAAAATTTGTTATATTCCTCAAATAGCTATCATTCTAAAATGAAATAGTTTTATCGTTATAAGACATTTGTTAGGGCAGAGTAAACCAGTTGTGATTGTTACAGATGAACCAGCACCAGTTTCGTGTTTATTGTTAATATTGATCTAAGAACGTTATCTCAATTTAGAGATGATTCATTGGCTAACAAACGAGTTCATATTTCAAGCTGCGTTCCTTTCTATTACAAACGTTTTAGTTCATTTAAAAAACGAATAATTGCCCAATTTGGAAGGCCAACACATTGGACGATTTAAAGATTTAATTGCAATATATATATATATTCTTTTGTCAAACATAAAATATATTATATTTGTAAACATTTTCTAATAAAGATTTCCACTTGTGCACTCTGCTCATATTTATTATTTCTTTCTTTCTAGTTTATTTCTAATAAAGATTTTCGCTTGTGTGACCATCGAATATGTTATAGATCATATTCGATTCATGCATCAAATATACGAAAAAGCCCTTAAATCAGTCAAAAAAGTAAGAGTTAAACAAGCAATAATAGTTGTCATCATGTTTCACGCATTGGCATTCAAAATATATATATCCAGCTAAAAGGTACTGAAAGCTCCTCCAAAGGTGTATCTATACCACGATAACGTGACTATAAGAAGCTGCGTTTTTCCTGGATCCATGAATCCAGCGCTAGACACTACAAACCGTCAATCTGCACAAGCATTCCCAACGTACTCGCGATTTATCTTCTGGAAAAGAGGCAAACTTTAAGGAGACCTCGAATTTGCAATAGGTGGGCATAAAAATATCTACTTTGAAGCATTGATGCTCGTTTCAAATTCAAGGTGTTTTTTTTTAAATAATGATACTCCAAAAGAATACATTTATCTGCTGGACAACAGCCACATTACAAGGAGACTCAGCAAAACCTCGAACTTGCAATGGGTCATAAAAATGGGACATAAAAATTTCCACTTTATAGCTTTGATGCTCGTTTAAAATTCAAACGCATTCATTTTTTTTTAAATAATGATTACCCAAAAAGAATAAATCTTTAATAAAATAAACAAAGATCCAAATTGCAAGCAATACAATAGGTAAAAGTACCATTGTTGGGGGAGATGGTAGGTCTAATTTGCCCTAATTATTACCCAAAAGGGAAAGATCTTAAAAAAATCCAAGATTTTTTATCCACATCAAAAGTTTGCAATTTACTATAACTATTGTTCGGCGATATATTGTTATGGGATATAATCCGATTCCAGACTGACTCTACGTGCGATACACGCGGATTACGCACTCTTAAAGTGAGAATTGATAGAACATTAGCTGTTACAATTTATAACGTTCTTAAAAAAAGTAAATTTTTCAAGATCTATAGCAGTTAGTTGACAATTGCAGTCAATTTAGAGTTTTAGTAGATCAGAATCTTTAATAGCGCTTAACTGCGCGAAAATATCACATTTTATGTATCCAAAAAGTTCTGTGAAATAACACTACAGCGACTGAAATGAACCCGAGATACATGTTGCTTGTTACACTAGAAACTGTAGCACTCAAAAACCAAGCTGCCTTACACCAGTTTCAACTCAGTTCTTGTAAGAATTAAAGATTAAAATTTGAACAGCTACACCCAAAATTTTATCTTAGCTGCAATCTTTTTCATCGATATGAACTCTTGACTTTGGCCCGAGGCATAGAAGCCC
This sequence comes from Chymomyza procnemis, assembly GCA_035046065.1. Taxonomy (NCBI): domain Eukaryota; kingdom Metazoa; phylum Arthropoda; class Insecta; order Diptera; family Drosophilidae; genus Chymomyza; species Chymomyza procnemis. The sequence goes on from JAWNOJ010000026.1 coordinate 8,306,893, forward strand.
AATAAAGAAACCGCCAAACGAATTGCCTAGTTTTATAGCAGCGGTGGCAATTGACACTAGCAGTAGACGTTGTTATTGTAGATAATCGCTACATTGAATTCTCGAGTAGTTAGCAGTTGTCTTTATATAAACATTTTAAAAGTTAAAAGCAAGTTTGTAGGAGTTCTAATCAAGGAGGCGACAAACGTTACCAGTAACAGTGGTGAAGGCATCTGGCATTCTACATATATTCTACATTTCTATATAACACATATTTTTAAACATTTCTGCTTTCTTTCGTTCTTTCTCTTCATTAGTATATCTTATGGTATGATTTCAGTTAAAAAAGAACTAAAATATCTTATTGGGAGCTGTCTAGCATTTATTGTCTTAAATTTATAAGAACTTATAGTTACAGTTAAAAGCATTTGAAGTAAACTAGAATTTGACTGCCTGTCAGAACGTTGGAATAACTTATTTCGAGTCGTCTAGCATTTATTGTCTTGAAAAATTAAGCAGATTCCATTGCAAATTTACTTGTTGTCGGAAACGCGTTTGATCTCAATACTAAAGAGCATCGACTTTCGATTGCGAATGAACTATGAGTTGCAGGAGCTATCTATGACGACATAGATATCGCTCGGCATATTATGACACAACGTCTGCGCTGACTCGACCGTGTCGCAGGTATGCATGAAGACGCTCCACTCAAGAAGTGGTTGGATGCGAAGGCCAATAAAGTAAGACAAAGGGGCACAAGTTCTACGTTGATATAGATTGCATCCGGCGTATTACGACACAACGTCTACTCTGGCTGGACCGTGCCGCAGGTATGCATGAAGACGCTGCAGTAAAAAGGGGGTTGGGTGCGAAGGCCAATAAAGTAAAACACAGGAAACAACCTAGAATCAGATGAAGGGACAGACCATCTATAGTACAGCACGACATCTACGCTGGCTCGATCATGGACAAAGACGCTGCAGCAAGGAAGTTATTCGATGCGAAATACAACTTAAAAAGACAAAGGCAACGAGCTACCAAGTGGAGGAGGATCTATCTACCCTGGAAATAAACAAATGCAGAGAACTAGTGCGATAGGCTGTAACCCGATAATGGCTTGTAATGGCCACGTAAACTAACTAATAAGCAGCAACAACGAACAAGTTTCTACTACGATCGCTTCACTACTGCTGTACCAGCACGCAGTACTGCAGCGTCTACTAAACACTTCTATCCAAGTAACACCTAGCACGCAATACTTAACTCTTAAGACAAAACGAATGCATTCACACACTCGCACACACAACCATCAAGTTGTGAAAGGAGCTTTGGGCCCAAAAACAAAAAAAAAACTTCATTGCGTCCGTTCATCCGTCCGTCTCTCGCTGTTTTAGCCGTTTTGCTGCCGCCTTTAAAAACGCGCCAAAAACGAGTTTGCAAAAAGTTTAATAGCAGCGCCGCGCGCGCACTTCACTCACATTCGCTTCACTTTGCAATTTTCGCGTTAACTCCCCCCGCACTCTACTGCTGTTGTTTGTGTGTTTTATATTTAATTTGGTTGCTGCTGCAGCAACGTGGGCGCCCACGCAATCGCAGCAAGAACAACTTTGGTTCATTTTTTTTTGTTTGCTTTTCTACGGCATTATTGAGAAAGTTGTGAAATCGCGAATACAAGCAGAAACCTGTTGATGCCAATCTAGATAAGCAGATACACACACACACACACACACACTGGCACACACTCTTTGAAAGAAAAATAAAGTTTCCGTGAAAAAGTTAAACAACAAAAAAAAAAAAATATATCAAAAGCAAAAGCAAATCGCATTGCAAAGACATTATAAATCACAAAACTAGCGCCGCTGTACAGTAAATCTTGGCGCGTATCTAACAGATACTTTTTGTCGATTCGCTTCAAAACTTCGACTTGACTTGGCTTCACTGACTCAGTCATTCAGACCAGTCAGTGAGTGAGTGTTTGATTGTTGCTACCTGAGCCTAATGGCTTGCCGGTTTACACATACACACTCACACACACACACACACACAATCGCAGACACAAATAAATAATGTATATTGTATCTAACCAGCAGAAATTGTAAGTCCATAAACCAAGCGCTCAAGCAGGAAGAGTGTAAGAACCTCACGAATTGTGCGAGTCACTATCGACAACAACTACGAGTGCGAGTGTGAGTACGGGTATGGGTACATGGTAAAGGCAATGTATCTTTTTATGGCCAGTCCGGCAAACCGGTTTATCAACACACACCGCCGCACATACAGCCCCAACGACGACGACGACGACGACGACGCACGATAACAGACAAGATAGACGTATGGGACAGACGACGGCAGCAAAAGTAAAAATTCAATGCTTTTTATATGTTGGTGGTTGTTGTTTTTGTTGTTGTTGGGCCTGTCGCTTGTTCATTCTTTCATTTTGTATACTCTAACAACAGTCATATGCGCTAGCAGCTGCAAAAGATACGAGCATAAAGTGGGCAATGCGGAATTTCTGACTAGTTTGCTAAATATTTTTATATCAAGTGCTGCTCGTAAGTTAATTTTGAGTAGATTTCACTCAAGTTTAAAACTTTTGAATATTTACTTCCCATCACATTCGCCTGAACTGAATGTACATTATGCTTTGAGTGTTTAAAATCGCATTCTTTATCACAAAACGTAAAACGAGGACTTAGTTTAATTCAAGTTGGAAAATATCAACTGTATTCGTATACCATTCCTACATAATAATTAATTCTTGATATGAGAATTCTGCTTTATTGCAAAACATTTAGGAGATACAGAAGAACTTTGTGTAGTGAAAAACTCAACCACGCATTTATGCTTCAAAATGAAAAGAATTCTTTATTATGAAAAACGAAAAAATTGTATAAAATGTAGTCTGAATGCATTCCAAAGCTTTTGAGCAATTTTGTGCTCTAATTTGAAAAAATTAAATATTTTCTATGAATTTCTATTATTATAGAAAGCTTCGGCTCAAAGCTGGCTTCAAATCTCTAACGACAAGCATATGCAATGCATACAAACACGTTTTTGTTTTGAGTCCTTGAAGATATGATTTCACTTCCTTAAATAGATAAATTTATTTCCATTGACTTTGACATCGTGGCTGCAAAGGTGATCATGGGCATAGGATATCTCTATTAATACATATGCACAGCGAATACCTGAATTCACCGAACTCAAACAGCGGTGTCTCTGCTAATTAATACTTACTGCCTTCTAATAATAGTCTTAATTGTTGAATTTGTTAAACTTATCTTATTATCTTATTTCACACGAAATTATCCAAAAACTTGTTGGAATAAATTAGTTTTCTTTATTTACCCTGTAAAACTATACACACGTTAAACCAACCACTTTTACCCAAAATTTACAGTGTATTCAAAAGTCCACACGCCAAAATTAACTTAAATTTTTTTATTCATCTGTTTTTTTGCCACAATTTCATTAAACGTAGCAGCAGCAGGAAAAACCATGTTGGTTTAAATTGTTTGTTGGCTTAATGCCACAATAAAAACGACGCATTGGCTCGAGCCGACCGTAAGACGCAACGTCAGATCATCAGTGCGCCAGAGACCAAGTGTTCCCTATGCGTCTCTGTGTATGTACAAGGGTACCAACACATCTATGTATATCTACTACATACATACTTATTATGTACTGTGCATAAAAAACACGTTTAAATAAGTCATGCGCATTTGTATGCCGCGTAGAGTGGAGCGGGAAGTGGGCATAAAAAGGGGAAACAAAAGTTTATTTTTTATTTCTACTTTTTAAAGCCCTGCATTTTGAAGTCTCGACCAAGTGCAACAACAAATGCAAGAACCAAAGTAACAAAACGGCACAAAAACCTAACTAGGTTGGTTGGCAACCACTTGAAGCAGCTGTGCGGGCGAAGCTCTGACGGCTAAATGACGGCCAAACTTTTGCAAAACTGTTTAAAGTTTGACTTGGCTTAAAGTTGTTTGTTTTCTACAATATATTTTGAGCGTAAATTTATTTATAGAACGCTACTACTACTACTCAGAGTTACGCAGAGAAAAACATTTAAAAGTTAAGCATATGTGTAAGTTGTGTTACCCTTAAAGCTCTAACAATACCAAATTTACAGCATCAATTTTCAATGCATACTAAAGCAAAGGGTGTCTGGACTTAAATCTGTATCTATACATTGCAAAGTGCTTGGTTTCCATGAGCGGTATTACTATTTATACAAGTCATTTCGCGATTGCGTGATCCTTGTGTGTGCCCATCAAGGCGTGACGACAGAATTGACTTACGTCTTTAGGAAGCCTATGTCTATCTACTTTCTGAGGGGTTACAATTGGTTTAGTTCGTTACTTTTAGTGAAATAATGCACCTTTGCTACTCAAAGAAAATACAAGTTTATACATTTCGAAGAACTCTAAGAAGCCTTAAGGGAACTTCCATAAAAAACGCTGAATAAACTTAAAATAAAGGCATCTATTACCCTTAAATATGATGTCATCGCTCTAAAGAACCATACTGATATCTCTATTAATACTTGTTCGAAGAGAATGGGAACCAATTATAGTCGCTTTTAGCAGTGAGTACGCCATCATGTACGCTGCAGAGGTACACAGTGCTGAACCACTAGACCTTTAAAACTCACAGTCAACATGGTCACAAAATTTCTCAAAGCAAATATAAGTTTATAAATTTTAAAGAACTTTAAGGCTGCTAAAAGAAGATGGCTTGAAATATGCTTAACATAGCGCAATCTAAAAGCAACCTTAAATTAGCGGGAAAAACTAAAGCCCAAACAAGTTGCGCAATCTTGAACGCAAAATAGATGGATTCCAGAAGCGAATTAACTTGTTGTTCTGTAGTATTCTCTTAAAAACAGAGTCCAAAATTGAAGTTGCTCCGATTTTGTTAATATCCAAAATCTGGGTAATAGAAATATATGGCATATGGTAGTTGATAGTATGTTTATCTTAAAGCTAAGACACAATACTCATGTAACTTTTAAAAAAGTTTGCAAAAAACCGCAACATACATTAACAATAAGTTTCAACTCTTTTAAAGTTCATTTTGAACAGCATGTCTGCGTGCTGTAGGCGTAACCACAATAAGACAAACTTTCCCAATACAAAAACATACATAACTTTCTCAATTATAATAAATCGTATAGTTCAGTATTATCATTAGACAAAAAAAAACATTTTTTTCGCTACATAATAACTTACGAGACAATAAAGACACATTAAAGAAGTCTTTTTGTGATTCGAGTTGAAAACATAAAAGATAATTCAGTCAAGCTGTTTAATCAACAAATAAAAAGTTCTGACCATACCATATGTGTATGGCACTTTTGGTTTTATAAAACTAAGCACTTATCTCATGTTAAAATTTGTATCTTTTGTTTGTATAATAAATTTTGTATAAATATTTTGCATTGCTTTCTTTTATTTTTATACTGTTGTTGATTTGTTGTAGTTGCTGCGGTTGATTTTGTTGTCTATATTGATTGGATTGCTGCGAATGACGCAAATTGAAAAACTGCAAGTATGGCAAAGTCAACAGCAGCAGCATTCGCTAGCAATTTGTTTCTGCCTTGCCCCACAACAAAAAGTTTACACACATTGTTGTTGTTGTTGTTGCTATTGCAAAAGCCATTTGGCACAACAATCAAAATTTGTGTGTATGTTCATATGTACATATATATACATATTATATACATGTTTATTTAGACCAAAAGAGCGCGTCAGTAAAATGGCCACAGATCGATAAAAACACAAAATCACAAAAATACCCGAAAATGCTAACAGCAGCAGCATTGTATTTTATATTTATTTCAAGTTATATCTTAACAATTTAAATTTAAACTATTGTTTCTATTTTGGTTCTCTTGCTTTTGCGCTTCCTCTGCTGATTTGCGCTTGCTTTTTTGCTTTCTTTTCGCTTAAAAGTGTGAAATTCTTCCGATTGCGAACCAAAACTGTGCAGGTGTGCATTTTTCAGTTTTTTTCCCCTCCGATTTTGTTTGTTTTTTTCTCTTTTTTTTTTGTTGTATAAAACAAATGCAAGCGTAGCCAAATACAATAAAAACAAATACAACGCGCCGCAGCTAGCAACAAACAAAATGCAAACATATACATATTGATAACGTTTAAAAAAAAAAAAATACACAACTACAAAATATAAATATATAGACAGCAGAGGTAGTGGAGGGTGCTTTAAAGATAAAGCACGCCTTGCGCAGCGCATTTGATAGTAAGTCTTACACATATCTGCTATGTTGGAACTGTATATGTATATATATAAAAAATACTAGAGACTCATTAAAACAAAATGTAGTTCTATAAGCTAATATGACTTGCAAAAACGCAGCGGACATTTGTCAAAAAATTTGAACAAAAACAAACACTTCTGTCAAAATTCGGACATATGCCAAAACAATTTATGTTCAAAATCACACGTTTGCTTTTAGTCTTCAATAAAATAAAATATTTTGTGGCATGGCTTGTGACTTTTGTTTTAAAAATACATTGCTGAGAGCGCAAGATATTGATTATCTAATTTAACGCTAATTTGAAACCAAGTTTAGTTATAATTAAAATTCAAACTAATTGCAAGTTATTTTGAGCACCAACTGTCCTTTGCATAGAGCTGTCATTTTTCAAAAAAAGCTAAATGATATTTGATACATTTGATTGGTCTAGTTATCGATGTATCGATAATATAAATATTGTCAAGATCAATTTGCAATTGGCATTTTAAAGATGTTTACATTATAAGACATGTTTATATAACAATATTTTGTTGATTTTTTTAAAGCGAATGTTGTGGCACAATAGAAGAAAACGGCGCGTACTTACTTCGAGACGAACATTCTAAATAAAGGCAAGATCAATTTGCAATTCTCATTTTGTAGATGTTTGCATGCAAGATATGTTTATATAACAATAAATTGTTGAATTTGAATGTGAAAGTTGTGCTATATTATAAGTCCGTATAAACTTTGGGACTCATATTCTTAAATAAACTATTAAATGCGGCATAAGTTGAATTGTTACAGCTCAGCTCAGCAAGTAAACACAAGCTTTTAGCATATATGAGTGTACAAAATGTAATGTTGCTAGTGTAATTACTACCTGCAGTGTTAAGTTAGCGCATAGCTATATTACAGTATTCTTCTCAAATATCATATAAATAAAAATCAATTGAAAAAACACGTACTGTACGCTTTATGGTTTAAAAGAATCGCTTCTACTGTATTTTGCTTGTTGTATTATACATTTTTTTATTGCTTTTATTATTACATCTTTTTGCTGTGAAGTAAATATTGTAAATATTTCAGTAACGGAAATGTCACCGTCATAAAATAAATGTTTTTTGCTAACCAGTGTTCCATAACTCTGTATTCCTTTTCTTCCTTCTTTACTTCCCCTTAACCCCAATAGCAAACCAGACAGACAGTTATAGACAGACGACAAACACACACACATACACACTTACCCATAACAATGTCAGTATACAAATGGTTATAACTGGTAGGGAAGAAAAAAAATAAATATATGTTTGTATGCATGATTACGGGCACAAGTTGGGCATGGGCCATGGGCGATAGAACCGAACAGTCAGCCAAAAAGCTAAAGCCCTGAACCGTTGTTGTTGTACATACATATATGGATAGCACAGCAAGTGAATGTTTGAGGTACAGGCGCGCTTGCCGGAGAAAGGGCCCGCTCGACAACAAAAAAACACGACAAGCGCAAAAAATTGTAATAAAAACTAGAAACAAGCATCAATTTGTGTGGAGTGTTTGGACGTGGTACACAGGCTGGACAGGGTGTGTATGCGTGTGTGCATAAAATATTTATGGACATTGACAGCAACTCTATAAACTCTTCTCTTTCTTTTTTTTTGCTGCAATATTGGTTGAACATTTGTATTTGTATTTATGTATGCATATAAATTGCAAATATCATATAAAACGCTGGCGTACAAAAAAATCAATGATTTTTACTTTGAAGCGCACAGTTGCTTTAAAGCAAAGCAGACGGGCCACATATGTGATGTGATGCTCTATGCTGCCTAAGAGCTTGTTTAAAATTACTCAACAGCGATATCAGTAGAGTTATGGCTAATCGAAAAGTAGTTTAAAAAATGCGTTATCGAAATTTTTAGTTTTTTGCACTATTTTGCAACACTTTAAGCCCAAAGTAGCGCTTAATAGCGCGCAATACAAATTGCATATTTTTCAATAAATATGTCTGTTCGCAAGGAAGCGCGCATAAATGTCTAAAAATAGCCAAAGCTAAATGAACTGTAGCTGTGCAACACGATAAACAGCGCATATATCACTTAAAGCACAATATGCGGCTTTAAATTATCGATGCTGCGCATTTTAAAGTGTTTGACAGCAAACACTCACGCACGCACGCACACACACACACACACAAAATTTCGCCAACTTTAAGTACAAAAAAAGTGTAGGAAAACGCACAAAAGCCTCAGTCTCAGTCGCAGGCATCGAATGTACGAACTAACGAACACTTTCACCCTTTAAAGGATTTTACTCTATACAAACAAACGAACACAGTGCGGTGGCGTCGGCGGCGGCGGCAGTGGTAACACAACGGGCGCAAACGAAAGAATATATATGCTGCTTGAAATGTGTCAACATGGGCAAGCGCGCGGACAACATTTGCTGGTAGGCAGGCGGGCGGGCGGGCGGCATTCGGGCTCGGCTTTAACTTTAACTGCTGCTGGCTCGCTTTAACACACGTTACGTTTTGTTTGCTGCCTTCTCGCTTGCACAAAATTGTGGCGGCGGCGGCAACGACAACAACAACAATTTGCCGATGAGACAGTCAGCAGCGACAGCATGTTGCAGCAGCATGAGGTGGGGGGAGCAGGCAGTTGGTCGCAACAACGTTGCGCAGTGAACCTTGCGTGTATATTGTCACAAGTAAAAAGAAGAAACAGACACTCACTCTCGCACACACACATGCTTATATATGTATTGGGTTTGTGCCACTGTATGCGTGCATGTTTTTGTGCGCGCGCGTTGTTTTATAGGAAATAAAATTATTGCACAATTTTATTTATGTTTTGCGTACTTTGCGACGTTTATAATAAACATACAGGCACACACACACACACACGCTCACACAAAGTGCCCAAAAATTCGCACTTAAAAATTTTTAGCAAGTGTTTCGCACACACATACGCACGCATATATCTGCCGCTTACACATAAATACTTTTAGTTGTGTTTGTATTGTACATTTTGTTAAAACAGCTTGTAATTTGGCTTTAAATATACATAAATTTTTGCACGTTTTGTAAAATTTTTTCCCATTTTATATACACGTTTAAAGCACACACACAAGCTCACGCATATATACACACAGCGCCAACACACACACTCTCTCAAACATACACCGCAAGTAACAAAAAATTGAGTTAGTAAATAAATAAATATTGCACAAAAACCGCACAAAATGTATATATTATTAAATTTGCTAAAAATCGCATTTCGTTTAGAGACAGCGGCGCACTAGTTTTTCGTTATTCTACTTTTTTTTTTGCTATTCGTTTTTCTCTTTTTCTTTGTGGTGGCGGCAGCGGCGGCGTTAGCCGCAGCACTCGCGTTTTTTTTTGCGATTTTATAATTGCCTAAAATTCACGTGTAAAACACTTTGCCACACACACAATTTGAGCACAAACACTTAGCCAGCTGCTTTGCGTGCAATTTGCATATATTTTTCATTAATTCTATGCTCTTTTAATATATTTTTTCATTAATTTTTTACCAGCAACGCGTCCAAATTCCACTTTCAACTCGCAGCTTTCAAAATGGCGGAATACGGCAATTTTTAGTTTTTTAGTACAGCAATGACGCGATTAGAGTTCTCAACGATGCTACTCTCTGCCGCGTTATATCGATACTTTCTGCATATGTACACGCATACACCGACACATTTACACGCTGTTTTTGCACTCTATAAAACAGCGGCAATAGCTTGCAAGCACGTTAGCTGCTAACAAATTATGCTTGTCGCCTTTTAATAGGCAGCTTATTGGTTATAATTTTTATTATTTTGCACCTATTGGTATAGTATTTTATTAGATTTATGCAGCGTACGCGCACCGCTTGACGCGTTTAGTGTTGGTAGCAGAACGATACTGAACTATATCGATATGCCATGCTATTGATATCGATGCCACTACCGCTCTGTTAGTTACAAATGCGATAGCAATTTAACGATAATTATTAAATTCATCATTCCACTTGCATTCGTCATTTGCACAAAAGAAATCGGTGGACCACAGTGACAAGTGCAAAAATCTATAAATCTTCGAAGCTTAATAGTATTTAAAATATAAGTTGGTTAATACGCACAGTAAGAGGCAAAATATGTCGGCCCGAAGAGCAACGCACGCTGGAAGCTGGTATACCGATTTAGGTCAGTTGCAACATGCAATTGCAGTCTCACACCCACAACAATAAGCACAAAAAGAAAGGCAAAAAAAAAACTAACCTTTGAAACGACAATGGCGCAATTTGTGGCCATTTTACATTTTATTTGTACGACATTTGTTAAACTTTAGAAACAGTAATTACAAGTCAGATTCTGGCTTGGATCCAAAAGCGCTACGTATACCTTCCATGTGCTCCTTAGCAATCTCAGTGGCCCAGTTCACACGCTTCTCCATTTCGTTGTTGCGCTTACGTTGTTGCTCCAACGCTTTCAAGCCATGCTCCAACTGTGTGCAAGTTTGGAAAAACGAACTAAGCTCTGGTATGCCACCAAACTCGCCTGGATGTTGATTAAACACCTTGCTTACATCTGCAGCTAAAGTATCTAAACGATTTTCCATAAAACGCGCCTCAAACATTTTCTGCAACTCCATAGTTGTAACTTTGTCCATTTCTTTGGACATGGCATTTAAATTTAAATCATGTATGCGACCTTTGAGACCGGCAAAACTAATAGATTCGAGTTTATTACCAATTTGCTGAAAAAGTTCGTAGCTCTGCTCTAGATCCTTTTGCATTATCTCCATATCTTTAAGAATGTTTGCGTCTGTGTCTGATTTAATATACTCCACTTTCTCGGATAACTTTTCAATGCTGGAACTGTTGCGCAGCGAGGAAGCTGAACTTGTCTTAAAGGGTATATTGCGCTTTGCTTGACCACTGGACAAACGTTTGTTTGATGGATTCATTGCAATAGACAGTCCACTGCTTTGACGAAAAATATGTGCATTTTGGGCTGGTCTCACAGAGTCTTTTTTATCAGAAAGCGAAGAAGATGATTTGGTTGCTGCAACTTTGTCCGACTCGGATGAAGATTTGCTTGAAGATTTTGTTTTGGTTGAAAATTTGTTTGCTGCAGCGTTAGATTTTTTTGTTTCAAGTTGGTTCAAGTTCTTAGATTTTCCAAACTCTCTTGATGGCACTTTACGTGATGTAGAGCCGCTGTCCCTTTAGGTAAAATGTCAAAAGAATTGCTTAAAAAACAAAGTTTGGTTAAATTGCACTTGGCACTTACTCTTCCTCAATAATTGCAGTTAGCTCTTTGCGTATAAGATTTAATAACTCGTCGGTTTTATTACTATCGCGTTCCATTTTGGGAAACAATAATTTTAAACTAGCTTAATGAAAATATATTCTTGATTTGAATAAGAATACTGAATTTGTTTATACGTCGTAGCCTTGACAACACATAACAGTCGACCTACTTGGATCATTTTTTTTTACCAGTATTTTAATGTTTGTTTCTTATCTTTGCAGGTTCAGAGCTCTCACAGCAACTAGAGCGTTGGTTGGGTGGTGCGTTTTTGTCCCATGGGCCAGCGCGCGCCATCATTGCGCCGTAAGTCAAAAAAATAAGCAATTTTCAGCAACATTGAAAAATGAAACAATTTTAATACTTCAGACATGCAGGATACACCTATTGCGGCGCTTGCAGTGCCTTTGCTTATCGGCAAGTCAGTCCTGTGGTCGTGTAAGTAGTATTGAATATATTTTCTGATTATGCATAGCGATACGAATTAAGGCATTCATCTTAAATTCTTATTAGTCTTAAAAATCAGAGTACACACCTCTTTTTAGTGTGTCGTATTCGACTCGACTGCTCACTGCTGCAATACGACAATTAATAAATCTTATTGCTGGATTTATTTCAGAAAACGTATCTTCATATTAGGTCCATCACATCATGTGCGACTTCGAGGTTGTGCGCTATCCGTTGCAAAAAAGTATAATACACCATTGTATGATCTCAAAATTGATACTCAAGGTAAATATTGTTTATTATTAAGCTTCAATTTCTTATAAAAATTGTTTTATCTCACTGTAGTCAATGCTGAATTAGAAAAAGCGGGACCTTTCACGTGGATGGATATGAAGACCGATGAAGATGAGCACTCCATTGAAATGCATTTGCCTTATATCGCAAAAGTCATGGAGGAGTAAGTTCTAGATGCGCCTAAACCAACGCCAACAATTATTTATATTCAAATTTTTTCCATAGCTATAAAAACCAATTTACCATTGTGCCCATACTCGTTGGCTCACTTCATCCGGAACAAGAGGCGCACTATGGCAGTATTTTGGCCAATTACTTTAAGGATCCCTCAAATCTATTTGTGATATCATCGGATTTTTGTCATTGGGGCCAACGCTTTAGTTACACATATTATGATCGCTCTTGCGGTGCAATACACAAGTCCATTGAGAAGCTTGATAAGCAGGGCATGGATATTATAGAGACACTAAATCCTGCTGCCTTTACAGAGTATTTACGCAAGTACAATAATACGATATGTGGACGGCATCCCATAGGCGTTATGTTAGGTGCTATTAAGGCTTTACAAGATGAAGGCTATAATAATATGAGCTTTAAGTTTCTAAAGTATGCTCAGAGCAGCCAGTGCAAGGATATGGATGACTCTAGCGTTAGCTATGCATCTGGCTCACTTATTTTTGAGGTTTAAATAGAAAGTATTTTCAAATGTTTTTAAGTAAATCATGTAATAAGAACGTCTTGCAACTAATAATTCAATTCATTAAAACATTTTATATAATTTTTAGCAGCAAATTTAATTAAAATAAACGCGTACGTTTTTAATGATAAAATTTCTGTTTGCTACTGGGACTATGTTGTGGAGGTTGCTATTGTTTTGTGAAAGCTTACTTTCGTAAATCTCGTTGTAGAGCTTGGCTGAAGCATTTGCTTTTCCGTAATATTGCATTTATTAGGCTTCCAAACAAAACTCTAGAACTTGAAATAAAATATCGCTAAACAGTTGAACAAAAATAAATACCATGAATTTTACGTTTTTTTTTTTTTTGTTTTATTTCATTTCTTGTTGAAACATTGAAATTGACATCTAAGTCATTTTGAATGATTTTTTGTATTTTTACGTTTCTCATCAATGAATGGTTTGTTGCGGTGTGTGTGTGTGTGTGGAGAAAAAGCAGGATCCGTTCTGCTTATGCATGTGTATGAAGTCGGTATGTTTCGCTTGATTTATGTTGTGCTGCAGCAACTTGCAGCTAATTCTTGTCATGAGAGCTGCTTGAACTCTTTACCACCAAGGTGTAGTGCCAGGAGCGCCGGTCGATGCCGCTTCAGTAGCAGCATCGGCAGTGCTGCCACCATTTAAATGAGCGCATTGCTCTGCTTCTCTCGCTGCATTGGCAATCTGCAACGCGCTCATACTTTGCACAAATGATTCCAGCGCGGCATTCTCATCGACATGGTACGGCGAGGTGCGTTGGCTGTGCGGACTGCGGCGTAGGAATTCGTTAATATCGCTGGCCACGCTAGCTGGCTTTGAGGTGGAGGCTGTGGCATCATAGTCATAGCCATAGGTATCCGTTGCGGGCGATGATTGTGGCATGCGTGGCAGCATATTGTTTTGCGTGTACATATGGGTATCTGACAATGCAACAAGTTATTGAGCAAAAGTTTTACAACCTTGGGGTTATGTCTTACCACTGACGAAGTCTGCTGGAACGTTATCGCAATAATTAGCACCACTATTAACGTTTCCTGGAGCAGTCTGCTGCTGATCGTACGCATTTGTAGAGCGCCCACGATTGCCAAATACCGTGGTTATTTCCACATGATGCGGAGCTGGAGATGTATTATTGCGCGCAAAGTTGGACTCCGATATATTATGAATGGAGACCTGCAATTGCCACATGTGTACATAAATAATAATACAAAATTTTATAATTCGAAACTACCCACCTCGTTGTTGAGATGCTGGCCCGGTATTAAATTCTTCAAAAAGGCAGCGTCATCGTAGCGTATGACGCCTGTGTTGGGTATGCCATCCAAATAGGAATTAAAACCACTGATTGTAGGCGGCGGCGAATCGTCGCCACAGCTGTGATGCATATGGCACTCGCCGCTGGCAACGCCATTATCGTAACCAGCACCACTGCCAGACGACTGTGCTCCTGGCGAAGGAAACACTTCAAAGCCATTGTAGTAGCTGGATTGCTGATATTTCTCTTGCAGCGTAGACGGATTACCACCACCATATTCTGGCTGCTGTCCAAAGTGTGACCAAGCTTGGCCAGTTGTTGTATAGATGTCTTTGGTCTTTTGCTTGATCTCGCTGCCAATAGCGGAGAGGCATTTTTGTGTATGCTTTGGACGTGCAATGATCGCTGCATCGCCTAGTAGCCTGCCACCAGCAGGGCTGCAGTTGCCGACAACAGCATTAAGGTTGGTGGTGTTACTTAGGGGAACATTTGTACAGCTAATACTGATATTATTGTGCGTGCTGCCGGCAGCGCTGCCACTGGCTGTGCCACTGGAAAAATATGAGAAATTTGTTGGCTCTGCACTGGCTGCAGTAGACGATGGCGATAGATTCAACTGCTTTTGCTGTGCAGCACGAGTCGCCTCGGCCACGGCCTCCTTCGGTGTATAGTAGTTGACATTGTTACCGAATTGACGATAGCCGCCCATAGCTAGGCCATTGGTTACAGCTAGATGCAACGCTGGATTGCGTATGGTAAACATGCCGTTCTCATTTTTAATAATTGCCGCTGGTTGATCCGCGGACAATGGAACAGCAGCGGGCAGACTGCTGCCAAACGAGCGTCCTACAGTAAGATAGTTTTGTTTGCATGAAAAACGCGTAGACAAGCATATGTATGTTCTATAAATATATTTACCTGCCATCATCGGATTGAGAGGCATTACACCAGGAGCTCCAACATGTCCATTGCCAGAATTAATATTCTGATGGAACATAGGATTGCGCAAAGTTATGATATTGCTGCCATTGCAATCAACCGCATTGGCACTGCCCGTGATATTAGTTGTATTTTCACCGCGTTGTTTTGCTGATGCACTGGATCCTGAACCCGATTTTCCACGATTGCGGCGTCTTCTACGTGAAGATTTTCCGCTGGCAGTTGCTGCAGCAGCTGCTGCTGCTACATTTGGCACAGCAGTGGTACGATTAGGTCGTATATTTGCCTCCACCATAATCACACCACTAGTATCCATGCCCGCTGTATTGTAAGCGCCTGCGCCGCCATAATAGCCAGCAATAAGCTGTTGCTGCTGTGCCTGAAAATGCTGCTGTGACAAGGCCTGTTGCTGCTGACTCTCGACCTTCTGCTTAGCAAATTTTTGCATAGACTCGTTTTGCTGGCGCAGCTGTTCACTCCGCACAGAATCCACTTTAGTAAGCGATATGCCAGGCGGTAATGAGAGATGCTCAACCTGCACGCCACGATTTAGCTGATCCATTATGCTGCATTGTGTCGATTTTTTCTGCTGCTTAGAGCTGGAACCTGCAGAATTACCAATGCGCAAATGTTGCATTTGCTGTGTAAGAGTGCTAGCATAGCTAATTCCTTGCGAAGCTTGAACTGAACTACGTGTAGCAACGTTGCTGGCTGGTGGCGGTGGTATGGCAACTTCGTTGGGATTGAAATAACCCATATGGTTGGGTATACCAGACAAGTCTTCTAAAATAAATTAAAAAAAAAGGGTTAAATAGTATTACAATTATTAACGGATCCACAGTTTACCCTGCTTCTGACGATGACCGCGCTTGCCACGTTGCGAGCGCTTTGAAGGCGCTGCAGCAGCATCCGTAGCATAGACGGACGTAGCATTACCGACTGACTGCTGGCAGGATACTGTTGACTTCACGCGGCTGCTACTGTTGCGTGTGCCACCACGTGGCTGTGACATATGTGTTGGAGCAGCTGCGGCAGCTACTGGCGCTGGTCTATTGCTACTTGTGGTAGCCGTTGCAGTTTTCTGCTTTCGCCCAGCTGCACTGCTGTTAGTATTTCCATCCTGAGCTCGTTGTGGTTGGCTTTTAACAGTAGGCTGTATTCGCTGCTGATTGGGCGCAGTTGGTTGAGATAGACTGCCTGACTTGGTGGTAGACGTAGCCTTCCTATTGCTAGTCGAGTTGTTTGGAGCAGCAACTTTTTGTGGCTGATTTTGCTGTGGTAGCGGTTGCTGCTGCTTGTTCTGCTGAGCCTCCTGATTTCGGTTCTTCTTCAGCGGTGCAGCAGCAACATTCACTGTCTTTTGCTTGGCAGCTGCAGCCGGTTTGTCCACTGTCTGCGGCACGTTGAGCTTGATTGGAGCGGCCTTAGGCTGCGGCTTTGCCGCTGGCGGTGTTGCTGGTGTCGAGTCTTCGCTCTGCTCCGACTCGCTGCCTGTTTCCCATTCTCCTTCCGATGAGTCCAACATATGCAACGATTTAAAAGGATTGTTTTCCAGTTGGCCCTGATCCAACGTAGGCTTAACTCGTTTTTGACGTTTTTTTGGTTCCTTTTTGGGCTCCATCTCTGTCTTGGAAGCTTTCGGTACAGACACCGCCTCGCTGGCAGTTTTCTTCTGCACTGGAACATCGGCCGTTTGCTTGCTGGGCTTGGCTGACAGTGTCTTTGCAGTTGTGGCCTTTTTCTTGCCTACTTGGCTTGGCAGTCCCACAGGTTTGACGCTGCACACTGAGTTTTCACGCGTGTTCATAGCGCTGCTCTGTGGTGTCTGAGATTTGGAACTATTGCCTGAGGTTGTGCTACTGGAGGCAATGACTGCAGCTGTTGCATGGGAAGCAGCCTTTTTCTTTTTGCCCTTTGCACCTTTAGCTTTTGCTTCCAATGCGGCAGTTTCTGCTGCAAGTGCCGCCGCGGCTTCTAGTTCGGCGGCCTCTGCCGCAGCAACAGCGGCTTCTGCTGCAGCCGCAGCGGCAGCTCGCTTGGCTTCCTTCTTTTTGACTTTTGCACTTTTCTCAGGGATAACAACTGCAGGTGGCGGGACTTCGTTGGCTTGCACCTGGCCAGGTGACATCATATGACCATTGACAAAAGTGTACAATAGCTTGTCCTCATCTGGCGAACTACCTTTGGCTACAACAGTTACCTGTTGCTCGCCGTCAGCATTTGGCAGTTGCACACGTCTTATGGTCACAATACGTTTTGAAGGATCCGCAGTTATGGCATTGGCCGCCATGGCGGCAATCACATCACGTGGCAGTTGCTGCTGCTGCGGTGGTGCATAGCAAACAGGTGTTTTTTGCTGGTACATAGGTCGGAATAAAGATATGGAATTGGCATAGTTCGGATCCTGCAACGGAGCAACGGGCGGCGTGCTTGCAGTAGCTGCTGGTTGTTGAACGTTTTCAACTGTTTGCTGATTGCCATTCATCATTTCCTCCAGCTGTGCCATTTTTTGCATCTGCTGTTCCTTGGTAGGCAAATATGAAAACTTAAACTCACAATTGGTCTGCTTAACGGTCGCAATCAATTCGAGTATAACAGTCTCTACTTTGGCCTTGGCGCGTTGCAAATTCTTTATATTTACTTCTAGTTCGGCAATACGTTTCTTTTCTCGCTTACGCCCGCCGGAAGCCAGCAATGTTTTCATTTCGTATTTGTGTATAAACTCCTTAAAATAAATGTCCAGAAATTGACTGTGCAAATCTTCCAACTCTTTAATGCGCTTTTCCTCCTCCTTTCGCTGCTTCTGCTTGGCTTTTTTGGCAGCCTTCTTTGGGTTTGCAGTTTGCGGCTGCTGTGGCTTACCTTCAATGAAGTTAAGCGTTTCATTGATCCAACGCTGTTGATCTTGTTCGCGCGTATAGCTGCCTAAAAATTCGGCAAAGTCATTCATCATATCTTCCTTGCTATAGGCAACCATATCGGCAGGCAAACTTGTATTCTTAGCCGCTACAACGGCGGCTGCTGCGGCAGCTGCATTTGCAGCAACTGTTACATCTGTGTGCATTTGAATGCTCTTACAGAGGCTGTCCAAGCACAGCAAGCTATTATCACCATCATCAATGCTATCACCAATTTCGTTAAGTACTGCTGCTGCCGCTGCAGCAGCTACAGCCGTTCCTGTAGGCATTTTACGTGTTGCAGCAGCTTGCAGTTGCGCTGTGGCAAACACTTTTAGTGTAGGCGGCTGCTTGCCATTGTTGTTGTTAGTGCTAGCGTTATTCTGTTGACTACTTGCTACCACTTCACTGCTTTTGACAGTTTTTACAGCCGCTGCTGGCACTTCAGGCTGCGCATTGGTTGTTGCTGTTGCTTCCGGACTACTTTTGCTCTTACGGTCGTTAACAATCTGAGTGAGCTTTTTGCGTAGACGATCGCGAGTTTCATTGAAACGCGCATGATTGCATTCCTTCTTTGGACGCTTCTTTGAGTGATTCTCTTTGCAGGTCTCGCCTATGTCCGCATAGTCTGCACAACCTGTAATACAGCAATTGTTCACTTAATTCGCAACTAATTTAGCTCAAACACAATATTTTACGTACATTTGCGCATTTTTTCCTTACACTTTTTCGAGTTAGCATCGCTGCTGCTTGAGCTGGTCTGTGTCGTTTCATTTGTTTTGGGCTTGGACGCTGGCACAGTGGTGCTATCGGGCTTGGTGCGTTTGCTTTTGATGTTAAAAATTGTTTAAAAATTTAATGCTTTTTGTTGGCTTAAAGTAACTTACATCATTTGGGAATCGTGCAGCATCATTAAGTGATCAACACCAAATTGCATTTTCTCTATATTAGCGTCTCCCAGCGTAAAGCTGCAGAGGTAACGAATTTAAGGAAAAATTTATAAAATGTTAATAATTGTTAAAGCATTTTACTTACTCATCAGTAACTTTAAATGGAGAGTAACTGCAAGAGGTCAAAAAAAAAATATATATATAAAGTTCTAACGATTTGTTTAATCTGGCTTACCCGATAACCTGCGCTAGAAATTGTTCAAATCGATCATCACCCGTATCACCAACAATACTATTAGGGCGCAGCCGCAAATCGCCTTTGACTAACTCCAAGTGCTTAAAGTCCGTTGTACTACAATTGGGTTTAACGAAAAAATTCGCATAAATGGATAACACAAATGTCCAATAGGTCTTATAGACATAATGCTGATTTTTGAGTTCTTGCAGCTCAGCTGGGCTGGGCGCTAATTTGCGATTAAAAAACATCAGCGATGGCAATGTAGAACGTAGCTCTTCGCGCGTAAAAGACAATGGTTGGAAGCAACGCAGGAGATACTTGGTAAGCTGCGGTGACAGCTCGTTGCCTAGCATTTTTCGAGCTAGCTGGCATGCGGATACACGGCAGTTTTCACCGCAAAAGAATTGCGCCTCAATTGTGTCATGGCGGTAACGCTTTCGTGCTGAAATTATATGCATATTCATATCACAGAGACCAATGAGATATACTTGCAGATATTACTTGTTAAATGCTGAAAAACAGCCCAGGCGATATGATATGTAGTACGCTGCGCATCAGATTCCTGGCGTCGAAATAAAGCGGCACTGGATTCATCAACCAACTCCGGCTGATCACTGCGACGCTGCTGTGATGACGCTGCACTGGTGTTAGCTGCTACTGCTGCATTGTTCTTGGCCTCGTCGCTAGTACACGTGCTTAATATCTTCGACTTCATTAGCTTGGGATCCTTCTCGACAATACCGAGCGTTGTGCACTTGGCACAATGACCATATTGCCTTAAAATAAGAGGCGTACCGGCTATTGAGCAAGTGATACATTTGCAGTTTCTGTAAATAAGAAATATTGAGAATTGTTAAAAGCTAAAAGCTAGCTGGCTCTCATATGTTTTGACTTACTCTTTGTGGTACTCCAGCAAAGCATCACACTTTTCACACAAAACCTCAAACGCCAATTGGTTGGGTGCATCATAAAACCCATCTGGCCATTTTAACTTGGTAAAGGCCATTATGTTCTTCCAAGCTAATTGTCTATCGACAATACGTTGAAAATCAATAAATTCATCATCGCTTATGTCCGGCAGTGAGAACGAATTGGCATCGACGACAACCTTTTGAAATATGTTGTACACATCCAGCAGGCCCATGCGACGTTCATGCTCAGTTACTGTCAAGTTGAACTTGTTAAGCTCTATCCAAATGTCGGTCCAGCGACGCTCAATAGAATGCATGTGCTCATCAAATAGCATATAACGTCTGATAAGACCTGTTGTCTGTGGCAATGTATTGCCCTCCTTTAAGGACATAATGCAGGCCAGCATAGTATCGCCAAGCGGATTGAACACATGCTGCTGAAAAAGACGCTGGCAAAGTAGCACCCAGGATAGCTTAAATTTACGTAGAAAATCATTTTCGAATGCAAACAAACTGAGCGAGATTTTCTGTGAGATGCAATTTAAATCCGAGTAGCCGTCTAGCAGGTCTATATGGAAACAAAAACGTTAATAAATTTCAAATTACAATTAAATCACATTCGCCTTACATGTTAGCATTTCCTCCGCTGAAATTTTCTCACTCTCATGTTCATGCTGAGCAATTTCAAGCATACCCTCAGAAAATGCTTTTACAATGCACTCCACATTATAAGCGAGTATTTGTAGAAGCAACATAGGATTATTGGCCATTAGACTGTGAACAATAGAGCGCCTTTTAAGCAGGAAATTCCATAAAATTAGTGAATCAATGTGACAACTTACATGGCGCTAAATAGCACTAATATCATATTATCAGAGATCGCTGTATCATCTATAAAGTCAAGATATTCGGCATTTTTATCGTAAAGAAAACCGCTTGTAAGCCAATAAATTTCCTTGTTACATTCAAGCAGCTTTTCAAATTTGTTATAGGCAGCATCGTTTCTATAAGAAAACAGTTTTAATTTATTGAGTCAGAAATGAAAATACGCATATTACTTTATCATGGGACTGTATGCTTTGATGAGCACATCAAGCAGCATAACAACCATGTGCGCAGCCTTAAATTGATCCATCATGATTGCCATGATGGTTTCGCGATATTCGAGACATTCCTTGCAGGAACAAAATGTAAAAAACTCCTCCTTAGGATGCTTAACAAATATATAGGCAAGATTCTGTAACATATAAACGTATTATTTATGGTTTTTAAGGCATATGTAGCTTAAGCTTACCGTAATTGCACGCAGCTGCCCGTCTGGATCACGCATGGCGTTTTTGGGATCCTCCGAGAAGAGCCTCATATTTTCAATGGCCATCTGTTTCGAAAAGCTCATGAGTTATGCATAACTTAAGACATTACGTAGCTACCTACCAAATATGAACGCGTATCATCGTTGGGATCGTCGCTTTTGTGCACCTGTTTGCATTCAGACAGTAATTTCTCACTCAGCTCCAGCTCAATGGCATTGTCTTCGCGCATGCTCCACTCCATAAGTGAAACAACTTTCTTGTAGACAATATCCGATTTCGGAGCTGGCGCATATGGATCAAAAGGCGGCAGCCCCAGTATAATATGCAGCGTTTTGATAATGTTGCCCTCTGAGCAAATTAAACGCTCCAACAACTGACAAGGCGGCGTGCTGCTGCGTGACTGTGCCGCAGCTTGCTTAGCAGGCGGCGGTAGTGTCGACATAGCCTTATTGGCAGCCTTTGGTGCATCACAATTTTGTTGCGTTGCATTGTCGCATATATGCGGCGTCGCAACATCAATGGACATTTTCATGGTCACATGGCAGCAAGGTGACGTTGTGTCCAACTCGTCGCCGTTGACAAGAGCTACCGCTTCGTTATCGTTGCTGCTGGGTGTGCTGGTGCTGCTAAAATTGTCGCTGCCAACGTCATTGCAACAATTGGTGCAAGCGATCGCAGTTGCGGCTGACGTATCCAACATATCCACCTGCATTTCCACGCAATGCGATAGCATATCTTTGGTGTGCGCCAAGGGTAATGCATGCTCCACTTGTTCGGCCATTTTTGCACTATGCAACAACTCTCGACTCACTTACGTGTAGCTTAACCGAATTGCACTAGGCACAGCACAATTGGGTTAAAAAAATAATTGTAGCCAGTATATTTTTGTTTAATATTCTTGCAACTTAATCAACAAAATTTGCGTATGCGCGACGCATTATTATACAAAATCACAGAGAGTATTTAGTTGCACTTCCGTGAGGGAGACACTTTCACTCGTCGTCGAGCCGTTCGATTGTCGGAGAAGACTCTTCGTCTTTGCCGTCTCCGTCGTGTATGTGCAGAGAAAAGAACGCAGCAACGCGTTTTCCCCACAACGCGCGCGCCTTCAGCGAAAACTTGTATGCTTTGTTACTAATATTTTGGTAGATTTTTATTACCTTTTGTTTGCGGTTAAAATGCAATGCAACTGCTTTGCAGTATATTTAATAATACAATTGAATTGTTTGTGATTTTTTCGTTACTATTTCTCGCTCTCGTACGTTCGGTGCAATTGCAATTTTCTGCCTGGCCTCAGCGTGTATGTGTATGTGTGTGCGTGAGCGTGTTTGTATTTGAACAGTGTTGCACTGCCCAATGTCAATCGAGTAAGTATCGAGCGCACAAATATAAAAGCTATCGCGGTATCGCTGCCTTGTCAACAGTTTAATCGGAATTTAAATACATCGAGCGCAGCTACTAACAAATAAATAGCTGTTGTGCATATATTATACAAAGCATGCCGGCAGCAACAGCTTGGGGTCGCAAACACTTGGTTCAAACTGAGAACTTTCGCCAGTTCTCAATTTTTAATGCACAACACAAACGTAAATGTTTGTTTTCGAAAAACTGGTTTTGGAGCGGATTAATTATTTTGCGCTCTTATCAATTGCTATTCAGCTTGCAAGCGCTATTTTGCCATGTAAAATAACGAAAATCTGTGATTTGCTTTTCAGTTTGTTCAACAGTGCGCGCAGATCAGCAAGACCAGTGGGATTTTTATTTTTGATTTTTTTTGTATAGTAAACGTGTATTAGTACTTAATAATCAGTGTACATTGTACAGAGACGACATAGCAAAATGATGTCAAGATCGCTGTTCCTGTTTTTCTGCGGCTGTTTTTTCCATATCGCATTGGGCGACGGTATGATTGAGGTGTTTCAATGGAGACAAATGGATTACTATAATCGTGGTGATGGCTCTGTAAGTGGAGCTATACCAGGAAAGATACAGCAACGCAGACCCAATCCATCAGGTAGCAAGCATAAAAATATAAATGTTTCTCACTTTATCAGCACAGCACTTGACCTTACGGAAAGCGAATTAATTGTTTTTATTTTTTACGTAATGCTTTAGCTTTATAATTGTATATTAATAATGCTGCTAGAGTTATTAAATCAAAGCATTTCTGCTAACTTGAATTACTTTTAGATCGTTTTTGGATTCAACAAATTTTGTCTGTTTTAAATTATTTAAAAGCATAAATACTAATTACTTTTAAAATACCCGCTTTTGCTACTTTTAAACCCAAATGAATTAATCTCAAAGTATTTGAAGATTGTCTGCGCTTTAGAAAACTACCTCATCTCAATTCTATAACAAATTATACACAACAGTGTATATTAAATAAAGTTTATCTAATTTTGTATATTTTTAAGCACCTGTTGTATTTCCAAGCTATGCTGGAAATAATAAACGCTTCCGCAGAAAAAGTGAAGTCTTTACTTCGCGTGATACACCACCAGGAATACGTTCACGTGTTGGAACGGAAAATGCGAACGATGCATATATACCATATAATAATGTGCCTATGGGTGCCACACATTTTCGAGGTCGCCTCTTTGTTACAATGCCTAGACGTCGTGTGGGCATACCATCGACCTTAAACTACATTGATATGCGCAGAGATGGATCTCAGAGCAGTCCAAAGCTACATGCTTATCCCAATTTCGAGTTGAACCAGTTTAATAATAGCGCAATGAACTTGGTCTCGGTTTATCGCACTACTGTGGATGCGTGTCAACGTTTGTGGTTCATTGACACAGGCATGTTGGAATATCCAGGTTAGTTGGTGACATAAAGAGAGTTATTTTAAAGGAAATCAAAATCTGTTGCTCATACACTAAATTATTTTTCAACTTTGTCCTGAACGCAACACATCTTTTTGTATAACCTTATGGCAAAGCTAAACTTACCCCAAGCAACTCTTTCAATATTCAACTTTAGATAATCGTCAGCAGATAAGGCGCCCTAGCATTTGGATAATGGATCTTAAAACCGATCGTTTGCTTAAGCGCTTTGACATACCCGAAAGTATTGTGGATACTGGACGCGGTCTGGCCAGTCTAACCATCGATGTTACGCCACAAAACTGCAATCAGGCATATGCCTATATACCGGATCTTGTCAACAGTCAGCTCTATGTTTACAGCTTAAATGGTGATCGCATGTGGTCTTTCAGTCATAATTATTTTAATTTTGATCCTGTGGCTGGAGACTTACATGTAGGCGGTCAGACCTTTCGCTGGGATGATGGTATTTTCTCTACAACTTTGGGACCTGTGGAAAGTGATGGTAGTCGCAATGTTTACTTCCATGCCATGGCGAGTAATAATGAGTTTGTTGTGTCAAATCGTGTGCTCCAACAAGAAACAAATGCAGCGCGTTCGGATCATGGCAACGATTTTCGCTTACTCGGCCGTCGTGGCATGAATAAACAATCGACAATGCATGAATACGATCCACGCACCGGTGTTATATTTTATGATGAAATACAAACAAATGGTATTGGCTGTTGGAATGTAAATAAACCATTCGCGGCAGCAAATCATGGTAACGTGGTGTCCGATGATGAGCGCATGATTTATCCAAGTGATTTGACGGTAAGTTTGATTTAGAATTTAAAAATTTTGCATGAATTTTTAAATGAAAATAGTGACATATGCAGATTTCGAATATTTTAAAGAGCAAAATAAAAAACGTAAAATATTTAGCTGTTTTTAAGGAAAATTAAAGTAAAAATTTGAGACGAAATTTTAGATTTGCTTAACTTAAAGGGAACCAAAGTGAAGCTGCTTGAAATATTGAAATGTCAAAAGATTCCATTAAAAAATCAATTTGCGATTATAAATAACATTTATAATTATTGTTATTAATTATTGTATTATTGAAATTGTATCTTCAGTTACAAAAAAAAACAATCAAGTTCGGCGGCTCATTTGAAAACAAAGTGATAAGTCTGCACTCTGAAGTTAAAGTTTAGAATTTGGCGCAAAGAATCATTATAAAATTGCTTTTAAATAAAAATTTACATAACGTTTTAAAATGTACTGCAAAATTTTCAGTTTTCGGTCAGTTCAAAAAATACGAGAAACGTCTTTGAATGTGCTCGCAGAATACTTGAAAGAGCTTGAACTGAAACTTGGTATGGCATGTGCGCTCATGAATAAGTCAAAATAATTTAATTAGCTGCCCTTTCCAAACAAATGAATGCTGTGCTAGTTTTTTTTATCAAATACAATTAAATTTTTCAAGTGATTTGAAAACGAATGTTTTCTTGCAAAACGACAAAAAATCACTGAACAGCACGCGTTATTTTTATAGAAATAATAATATATTTTATAAAATGCATACTTTTTAAAAAAAACTTCCACATATGCTTAGTTTATATTTTTCTATTCTTCATGAACTGATAGTTTTTTAATTTGTTCACTCTACTAAATAAAAAAAAAATATTTCACCCTCAATAAATCAGATTTCTACAAACGCTGTGCTAGTCAAGATTGAGACGTAGATTGGCGTGCAAACGTGCAGTAGGCCAAAACTTAAATAATTTTATAAAATAATAAATAATTTATATTTTAAGTTAAATCAAGAATTCACCTTTTTGTGTAGACTGTATCGGGTAAATAACAAAATTATTTTCTTTATTTGAATTCCACTTAATTAGAAATTTGCTAGAATGCGTCATCTTATAATCATATAAGTCAGCTTATAAACAAAGTCTACTTGTGTTTCAAATAACAGTCGTATGATTTTGCAAAAAAAAAATATATTGGAATTGTATACTTCAGAATGCCAGCGGCAGCAGTCGCGAAAATTGCGTAAAACTCGTTAAATAATAATAGAGAAGGGGTAACAAAAGTAGGAGTCGCTAGCAGAAATTCGAAGAATTCGCACACAAATGCGAGTCCATATAAAATTTCATGCTTTTGTGCTTTCGATTTTCTACTCACCATGAATATATTTAATTTTTTTTTGGTTTGGTATTATATTAATTTTTCTTCATAAAAAAAAGCTCATCATTGTAGAAAAAAGTGCAACGAGATTCAGACACCCTCAGATCGTATAAAGTAACGATGGAATATACTATTTTTTTTGTTTTGGTGTCATCATTTTTCTCCATAAAAAACGCAGTACAACGAAATAACGAACAGATATCTTCAGACATTTTATTTTTAATTTAGGGGTACAACTAGGTTCAGTTGAACTTTAATATAATGCGGATTTTTCATATAGTCGGCGTTGACAAATTTTTTCAACGGCTTGTGACTTGGTTTCGCAAATTCCGTTCTGGAGATTTTCCACTTAAAGATGAGCCACGTTCAGGTCGGCCAAATGAAGTTGATGATGACCAAATCAAAGCATTAATCGAATTGGATCGTCATGTAACTGAGCGTGAGATAGGAGAGAAGTTAAATATACTAAAATCAACCGTTCATTATCACATAAAAAGTCTTGGACTTGTGGAGAAGCTTAATATTTGAGTACCACATGTATTGAAAGAAATTCATTTAACAAACCGAATCAACGCTTGTGATATGCACCTTAAACGCAATGAATTCGATGCGTTTTTAAAACGAATCATAACTGGAGATGAAAAATGGATTGTTTACAACAACGTTGGTCGAAAACGATCATGGTCCAAGCATGGTGCACCAGCTCAAACCACTTCAAAGGCTGATATCCACCAAAAGAAGGTTATGCTGTCTGTTTGGTGGGATTGGAAGGTTGTGGTATATTTTGAGCTGCTTCCAAGGAACCAAACGATTAATTCGGATGTTTACTGTCAACAATTGGACAAATTGAGTACAGCCATCAAGGAAAAGCGACCAGAATGGGTCAATCGTAAAGGTGTCATATTCCACCAGGACAACGCTAGACCGCACACCTCTTTGGTCACTTGCCAAAAACTGAGTGAGCTTGGCTGGGAACTTTTGATGCATCCACCATATAGCCCGGACCTTGCACCATCAGACTATCATTTATTTGGATCTTTGCAGAACTCCTTAAATGGTAAAACTTTCGGTAATGATGAGGCTATAAAATCGCACTTGGTTCAGTTTTTTGCAGATAAAGGCCAGAAGTTCTATGAGTTCTAGGAATACTAAATTTGCCAGGAAGATGGCAAAAGGTTATCGAACAAAATGGCAATTATATATTTGATCAAAGTTCATTCCAAGTTTTATTAAAAATGCATTTACTTTCTTTTAAAAAATCCGCAATTACTTTTTAGGCAACCCAATATAAAATTAATCCGTGTCTTTAGCCTGATGGGTAGATTTTTTTCTTAAGAAATCATAACTGACTTAACCAATCAAACATAGACTTTACTTAAAGAATATTACTTTTTTCAATGCGAAAAAGTGATATGGAATATTTAAAAATCAGCACGTACGGTAAAACGTCATAACTTCTTTTCGGCATTATCGTACAATATTCACTTTTAATCTTCAGTAAAGATACGGCGCAAAAATCCGTTCCTATAATGTCATTCAAGTAGTTTTTAAGCGAAAAGACGCCTTTCGATATCACTTGGTGGAAATGACACACAATTTGCTGGAATTTGAAATAATATCAAATGTTTAAGCCGAAAAAGTAATATAAAAGTTTAAGCATTTCTTAGCAAAGAAATATCAGCATTGACCAAGTTGGGTTTTCATAGTTAGTGATTGGTCAAAGATGCTAGATTTGGCAAATCAAGATGAGTTAAGACAGACAAAGAGATGAAATGAATAGACTACATATTCTCGCGCGAAAAGGCTTGTGTGATGCATAATTAGGTCTACAAAATGGTAAAAAAAAATAGTAAATATTGTTAAGGAGTGTATTAGAGACATTTCTCATTTAGAGAAGGTAACTTTTTAAGCGAAGTCTACAAGCATAGGACCAAAGTCGAATGTTGGTATGCCAATTGAAACCACGCACATCATCATTTGTTGTATTATTTTTCAAACACTGAATAAACATATACTTTCCATACTCGATGTTTACTTACCATTTTAATTTTTATGCAATTCTCACTTTACAGATTGACGAAGACGGCACCATCTGGGTCATGTCCAACTCTATGCCCATCTTCATCTACTCCAATTTGGATACAAATATTAATAATTTTCGCATCTGGAAGCAGAATGTTTACGAGGCCAAGCGAAATACAGTTTGCGCATGATTTATAAGAATTTGTTTTAATAATCGTTATATAATGCCGTTTACATATTCGATATATATATAGATATATATATATACTAAATCGTTTAATACATAGGAAAAACTAACAGAAATTATATAAGTACATAAAACAAATTAAAAAGCATTTACATTATGTTATGTCTTTTCTTTAAAAATTGCCTAAATTTGAGTACTCATTTTTATCACATCTTATAATTAAGTAGATGTTTATTACTTGTTTTCTCTTTTTATTTATACAAAACAAACAAAAACAAAATTAAAAGTTAATTCGATATATAGAACGAAATCAGAGGCACTCTAATATTGCATAAGGATACTAATGTGTTGTGTTAAGTGTTTTGAGTTTTTTTTTTGCTAGGATTTGTATAAAATATCCATGCTTTTAGTAGCTTAGTTAGAATCTTTAGTTAGTCTAAGTGTATATTTTTTAAAACTCTCTTTTTATATTGGTAAAACATTCGAATGAGCATTATATTCAGCCAAATACTTGTAATTGCTTTTTGTAAAATTTTCATAATATCTTTACTCTACGTCCTAATATTTTCAAACAAGTTGCTTTCTATGCTTGTAAAAATTGTGCAGAATTTTTAAAGTGTTGGATTTTGTTGTAATTCTTTTTGTTTAGTTTATGTATAAGGTTTTCTACGCATGTATACATATATACGAGTTTATATAAAATTTGCAAAAATATATATATATATATATGTTTTGTATATATCCCTCAACGCTAAGCCTAAGTCCTCTAAATAGTTTGTGTTTATGTGTGTGTATATATATATTTATATATAGAAAAGTTGACTATATACGTAGCTGATTTTTTTCATTTTTTTTTTTTTTTGCTTTTTTTATAATTAAATTTGCAGGCATTTTCTGCATTTTCTTAAATGGAATGATTACTGGCCCAGTGTTATACAAAAATATATATAACATATAACAGTTTCGAGTTAATAGATAGCAGCTATATAGAAAACCGCACACTTTAAAAGCGCATGTCTAAGATCAGCGTGTTTACTGTACTAGATAATCCTTATAGCTCCTTAACGATTTTAATTGCTTTTTCAATTTGGTTATCAAATCCGAAGGTTGCACCAATATCGATATGTCTCTACCAACGGAATTTAAGCGATCACGTATCTCCAGCTCCTTAAAGAAAAGATTTAATGGGCGACCATTGATTTCAGTAAGCATCCAAAAGGTTAAGCTGCTGCCATCGCAGGACTGAGCCTAATAAGAAAGAAGTGTTATAAATAGGCTTATGGTTGGTAAAAATGTACTAACCTTAGGCGGCAGTCCATGTCGTGCAGCCAAGCTATTGGGCACTATATCAACAATGGTTGAGGTATTGCCATCGCGTATAAGCCCCAAACACTGTCCCTCACGATCGCGCCGTATGGCATAGGCACGGCCAAAGGGCATGCGTCGAAGCAGCACCTCTACCTGTAATGGCAAAGATAATACTTTTTAGTACAAATCCAATAGTCCACTGCTAATAAGCAAAACATATTTAAATTTTGCTTTCCAATAGCAAAACTATAAACGTTCTGCCAACAAATTACTTACAAACAACGTATTGGTATTCCGTATGATCTTATTGGCTTCGGCCGCCGTGCTTATGCTTACGCCTGCTATAGATAATAACTGATCGCCAATATGCAAAGCATTATAGAGCACCGGATGTTCCTTTTGCTTCCAGCCAGCAATCCTGTAAACAATTCTTGTCACCAATTAATTGCAAACACAAAACAAGCACGCACTTACCATACGCCGCCAAAAGCGTCTACCCAAGCGATGGAGCCCACACAATCCTTGCGTCTCAAATTCAAACGCACACCGCCCGGATGCATAATCTCACGTCTTAGCTGCATTACCTGTTGCTCACGCAATGTCAAGCGCTTGTTGGGGGATGCAGCGGCCAGATTGCTTGTGACGGGCGTCGCTTGTGGTGGTTGCTGCATGCGAAAAGCATTGGGCGCACTACGCGCTATGACAAACTCATTGTTATTAGCACCGCGTTGGCTGCTTGCAGGCGCTGCACCTCTTTGCAGTGGCGCCTGTGCGTCCGATGTTGATGAGCTGCGCCTGCGCTGCTCCATATTTTCAGCCGTCAGATTATTGCTGCGATTTATTGCTACATGCACGGGCGTGGCAGTGTGTGAGCTAGACGTGGTAGCTGCTGCATTCTCTATATTATTGTTGGCTGCGCTTGTGGCCTTTTGCGCTGTTTTGGCCTTAAGTGGAGTATTTAGCAGCTTGAGATAATGAAAGTCACGACGACTGGGTCGCGTGCTAATGACCAGTTCGGTCAAGCCGCGTGTTAGCTGCGGCATAGCGCGCGCATTGTTGCTGCTGCTATTTGTGGTATTTGGCGATGCCACACGTCGCCGCGGCAAGGCAGGACTGCCATTTGCCTTTTTGTTGCCTTCTATAGTTACTGTGGCACGCTCCTGCTGTGCATGTCTTCTAGGCGACTCCGCTTGTGTGCTGCTAGTAGCTGCAACTGTTGTGCCGCCACTGCTGCCGCTATTACTGCTTATAGGTATGCTAGATGAGAGAAATATCTTCTCATAATGCACATTTCCGCTAATAATTGCAGCACCCGCATCATCTGGATTGACTTTGATGCTGGTTATGCCCGATGGATTGGCGCTTAGTATAATTTTCTTTGAAAGCTTTGGTGTTTGCGGCTTGGCAATCGCTGTAGCTACCGTCGATGTGGGATAACAAGTGCCATAGACGGCAACTGTGGTAGCCGCATCACCTTGCACATGCACCATTGTGGTGTTTGTGCTTGTGGCAGT
The DNA here is from genome assembly GCA_035046065.1 of Chymomyza procnemis. Classification (NCBI taxonomy): domain Eukaryota; kingdom Metazoa; phylum Arthropoda; class Insecta; order Diptera; family Drosophilidae; genus Chymomyza; species Chymomyza procnemis. The sequence continues at coordinate 8,338,368 of JAWNOJ010000026.1, forward strand.
TGTTGAAGTTGTTGACGCATTGGAAGCACTCGGTTTCACTGGCATTGTATAAGCATTACTGCTGCTGCTGGCTGGCACAACTTGTATGGTACTTGAATTGGACGGAATGATTTGTACATTGCTTTTATAATCGTGCTGTGGACGTTGTAGTTGTGATTTTGCTTTAGCCTTTGTATTAATTTCGGGAAAACGAAAGATTTCAGCCGTTGCGTTATTGCTTTTGGGTGGCAATTTGGGCGGCAGTTCGTCTACTTTTTTATTATTGCTTGTCGTATTGGAGACTTGTATGATGGTAACATTCTCCTGTGCCTCGCTAGTTGTGGCACCAATTGTAGTATTGCTGCTGTTGCTGCACTTTGAGGTAGTTGTTGTGGCAGACACTTCGACTTCTTCGGCAGCAGTTATAGATTGTGTGGCCTTACGTTGTGGTCGTTTCGATTTATCAGCCGCTCCAGCCGACATTGAACGTGATGTTTGCGGTCTAAAGTAAATAATATATATAACTTATTAACTTAGTTTACAAATTTTATTTTAATTGTATAAACAAAGTGGGTTTTCACTTAATTAGCACAAAGAAATTGTCGCTTTAGAAAACAATATACTTATATTCTCAAAGACTTTTAAAAGTTTCTAACAACTCCATATTTTTTTTAATTAATGCAAGATGTCTGACGTGGAACTAGGCACAGGAATGATTTTAAGCGACGCTCAGCTGGATGAGTTATTTGTCAAGGAAATATGCAGTGTTATGATGCTGATTACTAAGCTGCCCAATCAGCATCGTATTATACCCATCTGTACACGTTGGTTCAACATCTTTCGACGAGCAGATACAAAAAATAAGTTTGTGCGAAATTGCCTGATGTTGCTATTGCACAAACAACTAAATGATAACAAGATTGATTTTCCATTTACCAGCCAGCCCAGCCAGCTGCGTAAAATGGGCTGCTTGAACATGGGACAGCTACTCGGCAATCAGTGTGCTGCACTTGGCACATTTCCCACAAATAACCTAAAGTGGTTAACTGATGTAGGCTCGAGTAGCTGTCAAATAGTCTCATATGTGCCGAAGAAAGGTGCTAATGCAGATTTGATTGCCGAGAACAATGCTCTAACTGATGAACTACAATTGCTGCAATATCAACATGAAGATTTGCTGCAGCGCAGACAGAAATATCGTAAAATGTGCGAAACTTTGCGCGAAAGGTGTGACATGTTGGATAGTGAAATCAACTTTTTAAAGGATGCTTTCTGCTGGTCTGCGCGAGAAGCACAAAAAACACTAAGCACACAACTAGCAAATAAGACTAAATTGGTGTACTTTGCCAATTTATTTAATGTGCTCTGCGTAAATACGGAAATCACCGAAGAGATTAAAACGCTGGATGACCAATTCGAAAAGTTGGTAAAGGCACACATTGATGCTTACTTAAGTAAGCAACGTGAAGTTTTCTTGGAAAAAGTCGGCCATGATTATGATGAGATACGCAACAGCATTAAGAGTCGTTTTGAAATTGCACAAAAATCAAGAAAGGCGGCACACGAGAAAGAACTCACGCTTATTTCCATGCGCTCCTTGACTGTTTTGGGCAAAGTATTTACACACTGTTTTAAGGGCTCAAAGCACGAAAAAAACTTAGTAATGAAATTTTTGTCATCCTGTTATGACGACGTTGCCACAGAATGATATTATGCTTACCTGGGTATAAGACGTTCACATTGCAACATATGTTCCAAGTTCAAGATTTGATCTGCAATATTAGGTGTTCAGAAAAATGTTATGTTTATTTAATAAATTAAATGTTTAATTATTATAAGTATTTTAACTTACCAGCAGAAGCACGTTGCGCACTGGCTGCGCTAACATCGACACGTACGCCATTGTCGTTTCGTAATAGCGGGCAGAGGAATTCATCATCAGACAGATTCAAGCTAGTCAGCGAATTTTCGGTTTGCGCAAGCGTCTCCTCAACTGCATTCTCATTGTTGGCAGCCTCTGTGGCTGCATCGTTGATTTGCTCACTATACGTACTTATAGGATCGGACAACATGTTAAGCAAATGTTGAGTTAAGGTATTTGACATTGCCGTAAGATTCGGTGTTGGCGCTGCTGTGGTCACTGTTGTTGTTGTTGTCGTTGCAGCACCACTAGCACTAACAGTGGTTGTAGTTGCTGCAGTTGTATCTGCTGTCGTTCTGGGCACTGGATCTGTGTTACTGCTTTGATTCTGATTGGCGGCCACTACACGTTCCACACCTGGCACAATAGCCGCTGGCACTGGCGGCGGCGCAGGCAATGGCGAGGTGGGGTCACGTGTGGGCAACAATGGGGCACGCACTTCAGGTAACTTTGTGTAGAGGTTTTCACGTGGCGATAGAATTTTCATTTCACGCAACTTTGAACGCAACGTTTCGACCCATTCTTGCATAATTTCCCTGTACAACAATGAAAGTAAAATGTAGTTAAGTGGGGCGCGCATGCCGAATGCACTTAATTGCAGCAGTTTGTGCAATCATTTGTGCAACTTACCATGAAACGGCATGAAAACGTAACACTTCATTGCTAAGCGTAACAACAAATTCAAACTCATGTGAATTGGGTATCAAAGCATGTGAAATATGCAATGTATCCCGCAATGAGACAATCCATTCGGGCATATGTGCAGGAGCCTGACGTGGCTCTGCATAGCCCTCTAGCAGCGCTTCAGTATCATCGTGCACACAAAACACCACCCAACTGCATTCGGATTTCTGTCAAAAGAAAGTTTTTAGCAAAAGCAAATAAATGCTTGCAATGCTGCGCAATCTACCTTGGGTCCCACTGTGTATTTCTTGCCCTCAGCACTCAGTCTTTTAAGCCAAGTATTTTTATGTATTTCGCGAAATTGCGCCGTAATAGCGCCCACGCCTGTGGCAGTAGCAGGTGCATTGCGTTGGCCATTGTGAACGCCAAGCAGACTGCTAGCAGCGCTGGCAGGTGAACTGGTATTTAGAACAGCAGCTGGTGGTGTTGCAGTCGACAATGAAGAGCTCATGACACAATGTTAATGAGCTTTTTGTTGCTACTGTGCCCGTACCGCCTAATTGATTTATTATTTTGCATGCCTTTCACTTGCTTAAGCACTTGCAGTATATCATATTTTAGGCAATTTTATGCTATTTTTTGCTGCAGTTTTGCGACAACAAAAAGACCAACGAAAAACTTACGACGACGCCATGTTTGCACTGATTGCTAGTGCTATCGATAAATTGCGATATTATGTTTATATCGAGTACTTGAGTTACTCAGTGCTATCGTGCGCTGTTATGTTTGTAGATAAATACTCTTAACCCATAAGCGGTGCAGAATTTTTTTAATACTTGAGAAACAATTGAGAAGTTGCAATTTTTAATAAAATTTAATTGCACTTTTATTTAGGTGTAATAAAGGCGTGCCTTTGTAAGAATGCAGCTTAGCTACCGCCAATTTGCATTAAAGAAACCATTTAGAATTATTATGCTATAATACTTCTTTTTATTGAGATTTTTTAAATCATTTTGATATTTTTTTTGTTTTGTTTTTTTTTTTTAATTTTATATCACACGTAACGTAAGTAGTAGATCATTTTAATGCTGTCTTAAGTCTTAATATAAACTTGCTGAAAATCGTCATTTACTACCAGGACATAATTTAAACAAATAATTGTTTAATTTATTTTTACTTTTGTGCATTTGCATTAAAAGCAAATGTTTGAAAACTAATTTTGGCTTAAATCTTAAAAAACTATTGTTATTGCAGCGCTCTAGACTAACACTAATGATACATACACATATATGCAATTATGTTTTATATAATTTGTATAAAGAGGCATTAAACATTAGTATCTCAAATTGATTTTTTAAATTACTAAGATTTACAAATTTAAATTACAATTTATGCGAGTCAGAGGGAAGTTAACGCGCGCGCTTTTGTTACTTAGGCGTAGAACGTACAACGAGTTAACAACAATCAGGCAAAATAAAACTATTTATGTATATAGTATAGTAGGCCACAATTATTTAAAAAAAAAAAAAGTTACAACTTAAACGAGCATAGGGATATAGCGGGCACACGTTACATTAAATTAACTACAATTTAAATTACAATTAAAGTCTTTGAATTGAATTTCGATTTAACGACGTGACGGCTAGCATTGTTGTTGTTATTTGTTCTTAGTTAAACACAATCGAGTCTTGTAGTTGTTAGCTGAAAATGGTTGTTGTAGTTTTTTTTTTTTTTTGGCAATTACCAAATAGACATCTCGTCACTCACAATTATTATATGAAGTCATTTGTTATTCGTTTTGTACGTTAATACCAAAGTTTCACTAGCTGCATTTAAACATTTTTCAATAGTTTTGGGTTGCGTTTTGCTTTGTTGTACATATTTCAAAAAGGATTGCTCTTAGTAGTAGCCGGCAAACAGTACATACACATCTATGAATTATGCATTTTGTTAAAAAAAAAATTTAACTTTTTATTTGGTTTTTTTTTTGCATTTTTATAGTTTTTTTCTGATTTTCTTTTTTCATTAATTTGTTCGTTTGCCCAACAGTTGCAGCATGCGATTATTTGTTGTTTTATTCGTTTTATGTGCAAATTCTTGTATGTACTTTTTGTTTTTTGGTCGGCAGTCGCTATGGCTTGGACTTAATTTTAATAAGTTCCTTTTTTTTGTGGCGGGTTTGGGGGTTATAGTGTAGGTCGCCGATCTAGTCAAATGTTAAATTTTTTTTTGTTTTTGCCAGCTTTTTGAGTGTGTGTAGAGTGTGTATTTTTTATATTTTATTAGCAGCGGTCCAGATAAGACTGTATAAACTCGCTGCTACGTGGTGCTGAGCTTACGTTGTTGGCTTATGAAGTGGCTAAATCGATCAAATGGCTGCGCGGCACAAACTCATCGGCCATAGGATTTAGCTGAGACTTTTCAATATTACACGAACTTTTAGGCAAAGCCAACAGCGCGGAGTTCTGCTCTTCGGTCCTGCAAAATAAAGTGTATGACACAACAAATGTTACAAACTTGGTTAACGAAACAACAAACAACAAAACGTACTTGGCTTTCTCCCATTCGTTGATTTGCTGCTCCATTTCATCCTCAATCATGGCTTCGAAGCATTCTTGCATAATCTCCTCCTCCTCTAGTCGCTGCAGCTCCTATTTATGTGCATACATATATAATTTTAGTAAATGTTATAAAACTTGCATGTAAAACACCTACGTTCTTGTCGAACTCCTCTTCATTCTCCATCCACATGTACTCGGAGAAATCGGGCTCATCGTCAAAATCCGACAACGATTCCTCGTCATCCACCACATAAACTATTTGATCTGTCCAGTCAACGGATGGCACTTTTAGCAACATTTTGATATATGTATTTTGTAGAATAGAAGCTGCAAAATATATGTAAATATTATAATACATATAAAACATTTTCATATAGTTTGCAAATAAAGCCGGCTGCCTCAGCGCCTACGTAGTATTGTTGCCTTGTTTTGCTCTGGCAACCGGTTTGACAGCTTTTCTTAAATAAACAAATACAAAACGTTAGCGCATAATATAGTATAGTATGCTTTGAGCAATTTATACTACATTGCATGTATATTGTATACTTAAATATTTTCTCTTTTGCTGCACGTTTTTGTTTATATGTATATTTTGTATTGGCAGCTATTTTTTGCGTCTTCTGCTTGTTTTCGTTTCCAACAAATTTTTTTTAAAAACAAAATGACTAAGCTCAAAGTACAGCAACAACAGCAACAAACTTAGAACGAGTTGCCGTGAGATATATACGCACAGTACAGGTCAGCGCTACGATTGTTTATAAACAAGTTGATATGATAAGAAATATCAATAACAGTACGAACTATATACAATAAAAGCGTATACATAATAAAACGTATTTATAAATTTATGGCGCATATATATACAGACACGCCATTATCAACGCCTTTCTACGTGAGTTTAGTGCCGAACAACAAACAAAACAATAAAAGCAACAAAAAGTGTATTGCTCGCGCTGCTGATGACGTGAATTTATGCAAAACGCAAAAAGCATATATTATAGGCACTTAAGGCGGCGACGGCGGCGGCAGGGACGTTTAGCTGGCCGAGTTCACGGCGCGGACTAGCGCGCCCCAAACTCTGTGCATGTGTGTGTGTCCCTACGTGCTTGCACAAACACAATTGTAGCGCAATCGGTGTGTATTGACTAAAATTGCGCAAAATTTAAGTTAAAATTTTTTTTTATATAAAATATGAATTTTTTACCTAGCTGGTTGTTCAAGTGCGTTTGCGTCGTGCATGAACCTCCCTCAACCCAATGCTACACACACACACGCGCACACACACACACAACAATTAAAAGCGCGCTGGCTGGCTCAAGGTAACAAGTGTTTCGAAAAGTTTAAACATTTAACAAAAGAATCAACATGCGGTTTTTTTTTTGTTGCGTTGCCGCTCAAGTGTCAGTGTCAGCAAAGTCTTTTACGTGGGCCAGCCATTGCCCGCAGCTTGATGATTGCTGCTGCTGCTAAACTTGTGCAATTATTGATTTGTCAAAAGTTTTAAAGTTAAAACGCATTCCGTCAGTTAAATGCTTGCGGAAGTGTAAACAATTATGTTCAGGAAGCATATGCGACGCAATGCACAACTTCCGCCTTTTACCCTGCGCTGTTTTTAAACAATAAAAATGTTCAAAAAATAAAATTTTTGCACAAAACGCCATGTCGCTGCTTTACATATGTCTATCATGCACATATATGTACGCTGCTTATGTAGTAGCTATATCTTTATGTACTTACTTCCAAATGGTGCAAAATTAATGCCAAAGTCGAAATTGTCACTTTTGATTTGTTACCACTGAGAATTTGTAAAATTAAAGAACACTGAACACTTATTTTTGCATTTAAAAACAAACACGAAAAAATTTTGTTGTAACTATTGCAAAACGAATTCAAATATGATTTGCGTTAGGTGACAAGTCCCATCAAGCAAACGAATCGAATTGAATTATAAAGCAACGGATACCCGATGCGATCATGAAAAATGTATTTAATTTTTTTTTTTGGGTTTTTTTTGCAGCTGCCGTTTAGTGTGACCGTTGCTTATTTTGGCGAATGCACCTTATATGCCAGCAGTTAAAATATACCAAACTTGTTCAAATAAAATATATACGCATTTATTTTAATTCTTCAATTATGTGCTTAAAATTTAAGTTGTTACTTTTTTGCTTTCGTTAAAATTGGTTTGATTTACCAACAATATTTTCAATGAATTTGTGTTAGGAAAAAAAATGCAAACGATACATGTATCGATAAGTTGTACAAGCCTTTTGGGATATCGATATGTTTAAAAAATGCAAATACTGCTTCAAATACGTGAATGTACTGCCCGTAAGGTTCCTATCAACCTCTGCCGCGTTTGGTAGTTTAACTTCAAGTTCATTTCAAATACAGCTCGGTTTACAAAAAGTTAAAACCATAGCAATCATTTGTTCAATTGCAAATGTACTTCCTGCAAAATACGTAAGAATAAACGCTTATTATTAATTAAACATAGTTAAATAATTCATTTTAGTTAATCTGGATTTTACATTGCGTGTTAATGAAAAGTAAGTACTGTTCAGGCGTAAGATTGGCTTGATAGGCACTAACTCTGATATGGGTAAATCAACAAAAATTGGCTGCCAAGCTGAATTTGTTCTTACACGAGTATAGATGATGCTGTCCGCCTTGGTTGTCCAAATGACGCTGTTCTCCAAAAAAAAAAAAAATCTCAACAATGTAAGTATCATAGTGAAAAGCACTAAGCTGAAGTTACAGGAATTAAGCCGACAGCGTAAAGACATCAAAAGCAACTAATTTTACGCTGTTGCTCCACAACCTATCTCAAAATATAACTCTGTTATTGTGAATATCTTTAAGTGAAGTTGCAGGAGCTAGCCTACAGCGTAAAAAAGGAAAAACATATACAATTTTGAATAAAAATTGGGCTATTGCGTAAATTGTTTGTGAAACAAATGCCAGATTGCTCCCAGCTGAACGAGCAAAAGCGTTGGTTTTGCGGTTTTATGTGGCAACGGATGCATCCAGCGCACTACAGTCGCCTCGTCAGACAGCTGAGTGGACGGCAGTTCGCAGATGCTCGACCAAAGCGACCAATTACACAAATATGTGCTGGTAAGGTCATGGTGTCAGTTTTATTTTTGGAAATAGATGGAGTTTTATTAAATGAAATAAAATCAATATTGGAATCCTTAAAAATTTTTTTTTAAATCAAAGCGTTGTTTCTTATGCCTTGCGTCATCAGAACGAACTTGGAGTTGGGCTCGCAACTGGATGCACTTCGCTCTAAATCAAGCAGGAATTTTTACCCTAAATTTTGAATTACTATTACGTCATAATAAGGCACAAGTCGGCGCATTGATCGTATTATGTGTGCACTCAGGTTGTATATTTGACCACCATGTTTTACGACAGCAGTGTTACATGCCATCTTAAGCAAACTCTGGAGTACATCCACATCGACTAAAGCTACAAAAATAATTTAGCTGGTTCAATTTGATTAGCACCCAAACACAATCTTCTTACCATACTAAATCCTTATCGTGCAACTCCACGTTGCGTCGCGGGAATGCTTTCAATGATGTTGCACAAGCTGGTAAAACTAGGATGTTTGGATTACATTTTTCTCTTTACATATTGCCTGCTTCTACTAGTATGTTTGGATTACAATTTCTTTTTACATATTGGCTGCTTCTTTGGAATATTTTTTGGACAACGCGCCGTCCATTATGTTTAGATTGGACAAAGCGTATATGATAAGACGCTTATCCTGCATCAGCGGATATGCATACTTTCAAGCAAAATCATTCAAATGAGATATTTACATATTTTTAAGTGGTACATTCTGTTTATTGCTTATAATCTATGGTACTTTTTCATTTCTTAATAACTGCTCTTTTTGAACTTTTGATAATATAAAGTTGATGCCTTGCCTTGCCTGCAAGTTGAGATCTTCATCCAATTTATCCAAAGAGCAACTGACAAATGTGCTGTAGTCCGTCTCTCTTGTTTTGGCCATTTTATTTGTATGTCCCACAACATCAGACATTACATTTATAGTGGGCGCATCGCAGTTATTAAATGTTCTTACAGATTTGGTTGTACTTAAAGTCTTATTTTCTGCAAGAAAACTCATTTTAGATAAATATTTCCATTCCACTGGCGGTTCATCAACAGTGTCGGAGCATTGCTTGGCTTTCGCCAACCTTTTCGTTTCTGCTCGAAAATAAGCACGTAAATATAACCACTTTTTTCTGCATTGCTCTAGAGCGAAAACAACAATATTGCTTTTAATTATAATGTATGCAAAAATCAAATTTACCTGGTGTATATTTAACTGCTGGTCTGCAGGCAGTGTTTATTTGCCTTGCAGTGGCTTCCCACAATTGAGGTGTTTGTTTCCTTCTGCCGCACATACGTAAGGTTGTGGTCCATAAAGATGGATGCAGCTTGACAGTGTCAATTAAACAGATAACGTCTATATTTCGCCAACCCATTGTTATATTATTAAATTTAACACCTTGCGCTGCTCAGCAATTCAAACAGCTGTAAATAACAAATGTATTAAGCAGAAATCTATAGTGGCTTGAAGCACAACTTACCAAAGCATTTGCAAACGTTTATTTAAATCTTTTCATTTGTGCACATCAACTAGCTGTCATAAGTAATACAAGTTTAACTTTAGTTTTTAAATTTTATTAAACATTTTACTGAAGGTGTGACCATTTCTGCATACAAAGTGCATGCCAAACAAAAAGTGATCGATTAATATCGAAAACGCATGCATTATTTTTTTTTCCCCATTAGTTTCAACTGCAGTTTTTAAGCTAACCACTTGCTTTAAAAATTTATTTAAAATATTGTGTAAAAATGTATTCTAAGTTTATTTAAATGTTGTTGGTATTTTTATTAACTAAAGCAGTTTTTGATTATCGTCAACAAAGAGAACTAAACAAATCGATAACATATACAAGACAGCTGATGCTGCGAGAACAGTTTATTTGTTTACATTTGAAGCATCAAATCTTGTTCATAACAAAAGCTACAGCTTCTTTCGAGTTCTTGATAATTGTATGTTTTCAAACGTTGCTAGTATGGAGTTGATACCCTCCTTTGCATCAAAGCTAAGATCGTCATCCAACTTTTCCAAACAACAACTAAGATATACTCCAAAATGGTAATACTCCGATTTGTTTGCATTTTCTTTAGTCAGTTGCGTTGCAATTTTTTCTGTTAATTTATTCGTTTGTTCTATCATGGTAGACAAACTCATATGCTGAGAAGGCTTAGCTTGCTTCTTGTTGCTCTTTAAATGTGTCTTGAAATGTTCACAAGGTGTAGGCGTACGTCTTGAAAGTGATGAGTCGCAGCTGCTACTAATAGTGGTAGCTGGTGACTCTATAGGTATATCTTTTACACCTGGTTCTTCTTTTATTATGAAGTTATCGGGTACAATATACGTGGAGCTTGCAGCACTAGCTTGTAACATCTATGAAAACAAAAAAGTACTTTGTTAATAAATTGAATAAAAATTTAGTTTTGCATACATACAGATTTATCACTCTTGTTTTCGCCGGTTGCACACTCCATCTCGGTGGTAGACATCTCATATTCCTCATTTTGTTTCTCCTTTTTAATTTTAATACTGCTTGTCTGTGCACACATCTCGTTTGTTTGAGATGTGTTCAAATGACTAACGTTCTCTTCTGGTTCATGTTTTACTACGGGGCGAGCCCTATGCTTGCGGCAGTTGGACCCCAATACTGTTTCTTTTCTGTAATTCATATTGCTCGCATCGTGGAACTCCAACTTTTGCTCTGTTTCGTATAAACCTAAAATTAGATTTTGTTCTTGTGCTTTTTTTCTCTCCTTTGCGAGATGGTAAGCTTCTCGTTTTCTTTTTCGTTCACTTTCTATTTTTTCTTGGCTAAGATTTTCAATTCGGCGCCTAAAATTTTCTGCTTCTCTGCGTTTTTCTTTTGCTTTTTTTGTTTGGGCATTTCGACGTAGTCTCTTTTCTTCTTCGGACAGGTTCAGTTTATGACGACCCATTTGATAGTTTCCTAACTATTGTAGATGCGCGGAAAATGATAAACGAAGATGTGACGATGGCCACGATGTCATAATAGCAATATAAATGATGGGCGGAAGCAATTTTTTTTAACATTACACCTCTACTGCTCAAGCAATTGAAGCAGTTTCCAATTTTTGATGTTTGTTATTAAAATACATTTGGCAATAAACCAATGGTGTGACCATAAAAATAAAGCATTTCGAGCAAAAAAGTTATCGGCAAATATCTAAAATGCGCACACATATCGACTATCGGCATTTTAAAACTATATTGATAACAGCAAAAAGTAGCTGATGCTCTAATGGCAGCAATCGTAATAACAAATCTTGTTAACAAATTTGGTTAAAGTTCAAATAAATACAATAGTAAGAACGATTAAAAGTTAATTCAGATCAGCGTAACTAATGCAGTTTTGAGCAAAGTACACATTTATCTTTCTTTAACTGAGCAAGAGTCGAAAAATTAATAACTATTAAAAGATACACTGGCTTCTTGTTTAGTGCTTAAATTTAAACACAACTTTTAACAGCCTAGCTTGCGCAGCGCTAATTTGGGCCTTCTAGAAATATAATATTGAACTCGACTAAACACAACAGAGTTACACTTGGAAATGTGATATGTATTTTTTGTACTGTGTTTAAGCTATACAAACATTTGTTTTCTTATTATTAATAAACTACTGCTTATTTATATCTCTTGATGATTGTAGCCTTCCAAACGTCTCTAGTATGGCGTTGATGCGTTCTTTTGCATCAATTTTGAGATCTTCATCTAATTTTTCCAAACAGCCACCGATATATGCACCAAAATGATAATATAACGATTTGTATTCGTTTTCTTCAATCAATTTCTTTGCAATTTTCTCCGCTAATATATTAGTTTGATCCATCATTGTAGACACACTTGTGGGCGGAGAAGGCATATCCTTCTTTTCATTAGTAATCATATTAGTTTGGAAACGTACAAAAAGTGTAGGTGTACGACTTGAACGACTTAAGTAATCGGGTATGGTGTTTGATGGGCTTGCAGTTACCTGCCAAAAAAATCAATTCTTTGATAAAAAATTCGAGTAAAATAAAGTTTTCAATACATACAGATTCCTCTACGCTTTCCTGTTCACCCTTAGCGTACTCCATTTCATTAATAGTATTGTTATTTTCTTTGTCATCATAATTAAAGTTAATCGACGCGTTTGACTCCAGCGCCTCCAAATTGTCGAAGTCGCGTTGCTGGTTCATTGTTATATTGTGTTGGCTGGGTTTTTTCTTTTCCAGTTGAACGTCGCTTTCATTTACGTCTGGCTCCTTCAGTAATTTTGCAAGTTTGCGCTTATGATTAGCCTTTCTGAATTGGGCTTGGCGTCTTTCTCTACGCTCTTCGTCTGAAATATCTAATTTACGACCACCCATGGTTTATAATTTGTATTTTTATACAAAAGTTTACAACGAAGCCGTATATTTATGCGAAGTTTATGTGAAATTGAATCTGCTGGCTGACCTTAAGTGTGACCATTTATTTTATCAACAAAAATACTGAAACGTACTTAAAATACTGCGCCAATAAAATAAGTATTTTATATTTCAAAATTTCAAAATCAAAAAAATACAGATGCTACATAGTAGCATTATTTGTCACGAATATAAAGTAATATTAAAGAAAAATTGGCCATTATACCGTATAAACCATATGTTGTATATTTTAATTACAAACTTCAGGAAACTCTTATACGTTATATCAGATAGGAACCACAATTAAACTAAATACATTTAAAACACTTAAGTTAATTTAAGTTTTTTCTTTTTCAATAATACAATTATACAAAAAATAAACATTAAATTTAGTAAAATTCTAATCGTGTATTACTTTTTATTGGTCACTAACTGGTTTGAAAAGTAAATGTTGTACTTTTTATTAGTTGGTTTCTTTTTACATCGACGGTGGGCTCTAGGCTAGTCTACAAACCACAATACACTTACCTTTGTAGGTTTGTTTTGGTGTTAAGGTTGTGCCTTGGGCTCCAGACAGAGATTGCCGTGGTGCTAAATGCTTTTCCGAACGCCACACTAGAAATAGTTTTTCAGATATTTTATTTACTTTATTTGCATATTGTACCGATACATTAGGCACATCAAATTGCAGTTAAATTAAAGTGCACACCTAACTCGTCAGAAGTAAGAATTTGTTGGAATGTCCTTATTTGAATATTCTACTTATATTATACATTTAAAAAAACATAAAATTTCTGCGGCCATTATTAAACTAAGACATACATATATTTTTTACATTTATTTGTGTTTGCAAAACATGTAACGTGATGCATTATATGCTTTAACATTCAATCTAAGTTTTATTTTTCTTTGTAAATAACTAGATTTTGTCTTTATTTCGTAATAGCTGCGCCTTTTCTACTTTTACCAATAAAGAATTAATGCTCTCTCTTGCTTCCAAATACAGATCGGCGTCCAGTTTCTCCATACAGCGACTGACGTACACGCCATAATGGTAATTCTCTGACTTATTTCCGCTTGCTCTGGCCATGTGTGCTCTAACTTCATTGACTAACTTCTTAGTTTGGTTGACCATACTCAAGAGTAATGCGTTGTCAAAAGTCTGTGATTGCTTTTCTATACTTATAGATGAAGACGAATCACAGCGTGTATCACCATCATCAAATGATAAATTTGCGTCCTGCTCCACTTGTGTATCAGACAAGATTGGTTCATTTTGCAAAAAAGGTTCTTCTTTAACTTTATTGTTAGCCGCACCGAAAGGCGCAATCGCATTGTCAGTTGGAGCATGTGATTCTGCATTGGTTATTGAGCTTTCAGCTTCATTAAGCGTTCCCTCAACAATCATGTCTTCAACGTAATCCTAAAAGCAAAATGAAGATAGTTAATGGTCTTGTTTTTATTAAAAAATTATTTTGATTTTACTTACAACGTTCGTTTCGCTATCAGAATCAAGACACTTTGTGGAGTTACAAGTGTTTTTCAACGGCTCTTGAAACCATTTCTTGCATTCAACTAAAATTTTAAATATTTTAGTTTTATTTAATAATTCAATTTACGTTCATACCTCCAGCAAATTCCTTTTTAACACGAATAGCCGACCCCTGTATGCACTTTTGCGTTGCTCTAAGACGTGCCATACAATTTCGTTGAACCAATTTAGCATTTTCACTTTGCTCAATACTTTGATTTGCTCTTGATTTAGCTTTCCGCTGCGCTTGGCGATCGCGTCGCCCTAAATTGGTATGCTTACGTGCCATATTGATTTAATTAATCAAAATCACCAAAAAGATTTCAAATCCAAGCAATTTACAAATAAGATACAACAACAAGAACTGAAATATCACTTAATCCAACAGCAGACATTATCCAATAAGAAACTAAAAGTAGAAAACAGAGTTTTTTCATAAAATTTACGATTAATTTTTATTATTTCAATATATAAATATAATTTTTAAAACATTTGTGCGTTGATTTTTTTCTTTATTCACACATCACTTTATGATTACATTTTTTTTACAAAGATTTTGCATTGAAAATTATCTCATACATCAAGGTACAAATGTTTCAATCTTCAGGGATTATAAATTGTTTCTTTTCGTGGTAATCGTCATAAAGTGGATATGTTTGTTCCAATCTTTCTTCGCTTCGTATGCTTTATGTGTATTGCATTCTCAAACGCATATATGTGAGAAAAAAAAATCTATCTCTACTCAAATGCTCATAGCTCACAAAGCACTTGGCCAAAAAAAGCTGAGAACCTTCTGAAAGGTATTCATTAAAAAAAAATTATTTAAATCCGTTAAGGGTTTTGCGAGAATACCTGCGACTCACAAAAACACCGCTCGCCATTTATATATGTGTATATAGATTTATGACGTTTTGATTTTTTTTTGCGAGGCCTTGATACAACTTCTATTTCTTTATACGATTTTCCATATGTTATACATAAATTTAAAATAGTAGTGCGTTCTTCAACGGTGAGCTCCTTTCGCGGCATGTAAACTAAATTTTGTCAGCGCAAAACGTTTAACAATAAAGAATTAATTATTCCAACCTAGTGTACTGGAACTTATGGGTCGCTGAATTAATGGCAATTTTAAGTTTTCTTAAGAAATTGAAGTAAATACTTAACAAGCTTACCTTTAGGAAAATCTCATTTGAGTTTGGAAATTTAAACCCATAAATTCACCTGCTGACTTTTTGGCACATTAACACAAATACATTAAGTCAGCTGTAAACTTTAGGTGTGACCATTTCATATTTATAAAAATATAAAAACAGAAATACTATAACAGTAAAATTAGTTTAAAACAAAAGGAACCATCAAACATGAAAACTGTGACTTTATCAAGAATTTGTAATTTTTAAGACATACAACTTGTATAACTTAAAACGACTTGGTATACAACCGAAGAATAATAAAATGAATTATTAATTAACTTTATTTATAGAAAGAAACGGTCTGTATTACAGCAACTACATAATTTAAAGAACTAACTAAAATTACAACTTAAATATTTGGTGGTATTTTTATAGCACACGATAGTTTTAAACATCGATAGTGTAGTGAGCAAACAACATCGATAACAACGACACAGCTGCGATAATACAATTGAGGAGTATGATGCGACTCAGCGCAACATTTATTACAAGTTGAACCACTTCGTCCAAGCCCACAGCCTTAAGACAAATAAAAACACATGTGCACGCCCATAGAGACAAGTTTTAAAGTATGCTACTATTTTACTTAATTATTTATAGGGTTCACAGCTTGTCTTTCTTCTACTCATTCAACTCCCCGGTCAGTAGCGAATTTTGTCATACAATTCTTAAATCTAATTAAATTTATATTTGGGTTGATGTTAAAAACAAAATAAATCACATGGCACATGAGCACAAACTAACTAAATTTGTTTTTCGTAAACAAACTATGGCTTGTTTTGGTTTCTTAACAGCTGACTCTTTTCTATTTGTGCCAATAAAGAATTTATGTTGTCTCTTGCTTCCAAATACAGATCGGCGTCCAGTTTCTCCATGCAGCGACTGACGTACACGCCATAATGGTAATTCTCAGATTTATTTCCAGTTTCTCTGGCCATTTGTCCTCTAACCTCCTCGGCTAGTTTTTTTGTTTGTGTAACCATATTAAAAATCAACGCATTGTCAACAATTTGTGTTTGCTTCTCTACACTCACGGAACGAGACGAATCACAGCTGGGTTCACCATCATCGAGTGATACATTTGTATCTTGCTCTGTTTGTGTATAAGGCGTTGGTTCGTTTTGTACACACGGTTCTTCTTTAATAATAATGTCGGCATCGTAAACCGTGTCATTTGAATCATATGGTTCTTCTTTGACGAATGTGCAGTCAGGCTCAACAGGCGTACTCTCTGGTATTAGTTCTTCAACAGCACTCTGTAAATAAAACGATAAGGTTAAGTAATGCTTTTGTTTTGCTAGAAGCACTATTTTTTATGCATACAGAGCCATCAGATTCATTGTCCAGTTCGTTTTCAGAGTCATCACAATTTGTGGAGTTACGGGCTCTGCTACGCAGCTCTTTAAACTTTTGTTTGCATTCATCTAAATTGTAACAGATATTAGTTATATTTAATAGAGTTCAATTTTTGTGCTTACCTGCAGAAAATTCAATTACGGGCTTGCAGCTATTATTTATTGTTTTTGCCGTGGTTTCCCAAAAATTTTGCAGTTGCTTGCTTTTATATATGGGCAAATCTTTGTTCCAAACAAACGGATTGGCTTGTACCATGTCAACTAGACAATAAATATCCTCTTCGCGCCAATAACTCATTTTGTGGCAGTAATATTTATTGCAAGAATACTGCTGCCCCTTCAAGTTTTTAATAACAAATGTCAAATTGCTTAAAGGTTTGTAAGAACTGAGTAGTCTGTAAACAAAGAGTGTGACCATTTATTTTTTTAAATTAATACCAATAAAATGCTATACCCAATATACTAGCTGGAGTAGAGTAATTTTATTTTTTATAAAAACATAACTTTTTAAATATTTTAATAACTGACATATAAATAATTTAAAGTAATTCTAATTAATTATAAACAAATATAAAAAGTAATTCACAGATATACACAGAATAATCGAAATATTATCGATTACAAACATAGAGCATAAGAAATGGCGCGTGCACAAATAATCAGCGCATTAGGCAGTGTTGTTAATTTTTTTATTCCTCTCTTCATTACTAGCTGCAATGTTGCGTGCATCCCATGATTGCAGTTTGGAGCTGCTGCAGGTGCCAAACACAATACAACCCAATAAGCTGGCAACAATCATAGTTAGCATGAGCATATTCCATTCATCCTTGGCGGCCTGAGTGATTACACAAATGAAACAAAAGCGTCTTGAATTTACTGCATATATGAATGCACTTACTGTTTTTACTAAACCACTAATAATGTATGGCGTTAGAAAACCACTTAAATTTGCCAAACTATTAGCCATACCAGATAGAAGTCCCGCATAAGATGGTGCAAAATATAATAAAGTTGTCCAATAACCAGCACTAAAACCAATGTCCGTAAATAAGCCCAACAATATGTTTAAAACAATAACTATTAACTTTTGCTGACAATTGGCATAGATAATGATTATAAAGCAGCAAATGGTAGAAATGTTACCTAAAGGTAATAAAAAATGAATGTATTGAACGGAAGACTTAATTCATTTGAATTTACTTACAGAGAGCATAAAGCACTCGTCGCATTTGAGTTAGATTGTCTTGGAATTTGCTCTCCAATGAGCCTAGACAAAAAACGCACAGCATCTTTGAAATTAAACTGCCCAGAAAAGGTGCAGACGAAGCTAAGCCCGTCTAGAAATGAACATTTTGTTATTGTTTAACTAAGTCTGCTACTTGCTTTGACTTACCTCCTTCATGTTGAACATCATAGCCTCACGCAAAAATCTTGGCATGGCCAGAGCTATAATAAGATAAACGTAGGTTTGAAAGATGTGCGTCAAAATGAAGGCATAAACCGGCAGTGACGTCAGCATAGCTTTCCAAGGTATGCTTACTTGCTGAAAGAGAATAAAGTTTGCAGATAAGCTTGGTCTATGCAGCGCTTGTTTACCTGGGGCGCTTGTGTTGCCACGTTGGATTTCAAATAGTTGCTTTCTGCAGTTGATATGCGTGGATGCTGCTCCAAACTGTTGTATACCAGCCAGTGACAACAAATACTAAATATAAGCGTTATACTACCCAGTACATAGAAGGGTGTTGGCCAGCCGTAGTCACTTAGAAAGTTGGTTATGGGATAGGTTAACATAGAACCAACTATAAGTCCACTGTATGCAAAGGATAATAGACGCGTGCGCTCAGTTGGATGCGACCAAACAACAAATATCTGATATTTAGCTGGATTGCCACAGCCCTAGATAGACAGACAATTAGTAGTCATTTTGGCCGATTTGTGTAGCGCTTACCGAAATAAGCCCGGCAATAATCAGCACGCAGACAGCGCTGGCAAAACTTAGACGCGCCATAAAGGGCAGCGCAATGAATGCCAGAGCCTCCAGTGTCATGGAATGTATGTACAATAACTTGCTGCCAAATTTGTCAGCCAAATAACCAGCCAGCGGTAGGGTTACAACATAGCCATAGTAAAAAACGCCGGGAAATAGCAGCTCCTGATTGCGTGTCCACGGTAGATCACCCGACTGCAGAAAATGCTGCATTATTTGAAATGGTCAAAAAAGTCAATGAGCTGCACACACTTGCCCGCTCAAGTTGTATGTTGTCATTCGGTAGAAAATGACTGCCACATTGTAGATCGGTCAAATTACTGATATGCGGCTGTTGCAGCAGCAATGCATCCCCTGGCCGTGGCCTAACCATGCGCATAACGACCAAGCCCAGCATATTACGCAGCGCTACTTGCATAACATTTGAGAAAAACGCGCAGAGTGTTATAGTAAAACGCACAGAACCCAAAAGACGACAAGGCGATGTATTTGCATTATTGCCCATGGAATTGGCATTTTCGCGCACAAATTGCGTAATTAATGGTGGCACATTCCAAGATTTTCGCACCATAGTTAGACACTACAAGCACACACATACACGAAAAACACAATTTCACGGAGTATTTAGCAAATTATATGCAATACATTAATGTTGCCGACTCCTGTGCACTTCTGCTGTTGAAGTACAACTGACCCACTAGTCCACAATAAAAACAATAACTAAGTTGAAATTTTTACAAAAAAAAAAATTTAAGTTATTTACAAATAGTCACGACTTCTCGGTTTATTAATAAATATGTGTACATGGCTAAGCGAATTTTTTATAATCTTGGATATGTAACGGTAAATTAAACAAGCAGAAAACGACAAAGCAAGAATGATGCATGGTGTACAATAGAAATGCAAACTCTACTGTATATTATCGTGTGTTTCTTTTATTGTTTTTATTCATAATTTCCTCTCCGAATCGCACGTTGTTGGTTGAAGTTCGTGGCTGCAGCATGAAGCTGCGCAAATGCATAGGTGATGGGCGTGCTGCCAACCACTCTGATTATTGCTTAAGAAAAACGTTATAACGTGAAGTTGGCTGCAGCAGCATATCTATCCCTGCAGCAAGGAGTTGCCAACTGCTCAAGTTGAGTTGCCAACCCAAAAATTGTAATACTCTTTAGTTTGATTTGTAAAAAATGCAAATTTTTTTAACAGCCCCTCGTTGGCTAAATGCGGAAAGCATTTAGTTGTGCCGCATCACAATATTTTATCAGTTGTCTGTGAAATTTCTTACTTTCTAAGAGAATTCGCTTATTTGAAATCACTACAAAGTGCTTCTCAATTCGAAAAAACTAGCGAATAAACTCAACGGATGTGCTACATATAGCTTCTGCAATCATCAAAACAACTATTCTTACATTACACTTTTTTGTTTTTATACTTATTCAAAACTCAAAGATCTTAGAGATGATAAGAACTTAACTGAATTACTTACATTTTACACGTTCTAGTTTTTACATTCAAAGATCTCAGAGCTGCTATGAAGTAAGGCAACCAATATTTAATTTACAATTACTTAATACTGTTACTGAACATTGATACGTTTTTGTGGTTTAGCAACTGAACGTCACGATGCTACTCGAACAGCCTTGTTAATGGGTTTGGGCATAACAATTACGCTCCGCCGGACGCGTCAAACCTTGAAAGACGATGAGATTATTTAATTTGTTTGCGCATACGTGTAATGAAAGTTCTACTTTCTGTATAGAAATAAAAAATATCAAATTTTAGAGGGATGATGCATTTTTTTTTATCAAAAACTGTGTTCCAATCATCAAATCTGATTTAAGGTACAAGCGTTTCTTATACAAAAACTACAAAAAATAAAAACAATTTAAAGCTTTTTAGCGTTAACATTGAATAATTTTTAACCCTTCTATCCCAGCTGGACGCCGCTTGAAAGGTATACGGAAGATGCGTCGGAACGGCTACTCAAAATACTGCACTATACAATTGACTATTGTGCAGCAAACAATGGCAAATTTGAAAAAACTGTGATATTTGAAATTTTGCTCTTATCCGAGGCTTTGGTTTTGGGAGAACCAATTCCTGCGCACAACTTTTTATGGTCCGGAGGGATTACATTACACACATTAGTTTAATCTTAAGCGGATGCAGGTGACTCCGTAAGGAGGCTGTATGTCAACTTGCAATCATATGAGACATAGATCGCTGTGGCTGCCGCCTGGTTGACAGCAATCAGAAGCTTTACTCTTATCAAATGAGAGCCAGGTACACCACGCAACTATGAACTACTATTTATTTAGTGTTTGTTTTTACTTTTTGTTAATATTGAAGATACTTGTAGCTTTTCGTATACAATTCCAATTTTTTTGTGGTATTTTGTGTGTTTTATTTTAGCGTGAATTGCTATGTTGACGCCCTAAACTTAATCATTTTGTCGGACACTATGAATATCATGAGTGATATTGCGCCCATTTAAAGTTTTATTATATATAATTTTTTTAATTTAAATAGTTCAGGCCCATGAGACGACAGTAGTAGTATATGTGTACATCTTGATCTGTTGGGGAGGCGAGATTCAAATTTTACGCAGCAAATTACTTTGAAAATCATCATCAGCTTGTAATCAACTAACGTAATGCTGGTATTTATAGAGTGTTCAGAATATTGGCAGTAAATGATGTGATTGTACTTGTAGAAGTGAATAAAAGCAAGGAATGAGGAAGGTACTAAAGTTTCTTAGTAAAGTTTGCTAACTATAAGATTGTTCACCGTCAATTGCCATAAATGCGGCTTGAAGTTAGTTGCGCTCAAACCGCAAGTGTAGAGTACTTGGCAATAATTGATAAAGGAGTTCGCAAAATTAAAGTAGTTGATAGGTAACAAGTAAGGGACTAAAGTTTCTAAAATAGTTGGCAGATAGTAATGAAGATACTTAAGTTTCTAAAATACGTTTGCCAACTATAAGATGATTCACCATCGATTGCCATAAATGCGGCTTGAAGTTAGTTGCGCTCAAACCGAAAGTATAGAGTAGTTGGCAATAATTGATAAAGGAGTTCGCAAAATTAAAGTAGTTGGCAATAATTGACAAATTCGCCAAAGTCGTTAAGAAAATTGCAAACTTTATCAATTTCAGTTTTCAAAAGTTTAAAATTGCGCCTGAGGCTACGTAGTTGGTGCAAACTATTCAAGTTTTTACCATCTGCTGCATTTTTACATAAATCAAATGAACATGCCTTAATTCTTACTTAATATAGTAATCTTTTAGTTTTTCAACGTATTTTAATGTTTGGAACATATTAAAGTTTACATCAATACTATTTATTTATTTTGCACTTATGCAAATGGCTTAAATAAATATGTAATTTACCATTTCAATGCTTTATAATAAGCCTGCCTTAATTACGTAGAAGACACGCGTGTCTGCAATTCGTTTTACCTCTAAGCGTTTGCAATTACAGCAATTATCGTATTGCACGAGTTGGCCAATTCTTCTTCTCATGTATTCACTGTATTCTACATATGCAAATAAAGTAATCACGTGTATAAATTGTTTTTACTCGGTTTGGCTTCTTGCATTCGCATACTTTGCATTTTTTTGCCCAATTAACACGAGTGAAAAATGAATTGTCTGGGTATAAATCAAACGTCGCAACGTTGCAAAGAAAATGTTGCAAGGTCGTGCAGTGCCACACACGCACCTAGGACTCATTATGGTGTCTTGTATAATGCGGGCTATTAACTGTGACGTGTTCGTAAAGGCGTACAATTTAAACGAAAGTGACTTAAAGACTTGATTTTCAAACATTCTTATTACTAAATGGAGCTTAGACCGATTCGTTTTACTTTGGAGGAATTTCGTGGTTTCGCTTCTGAATAATTTTAGCAAGAGCATTGAAGAGCTAGATGTTTTGGCGTTATTTTTAAATTTCTTATATGACAATTTATATAATTTCTTCATGTTAACTAGCTTTTGCCTTAAAGATACAAACTATTTAGAATATAAAAATAAAAGCTGGCACAAACGTAAACTTAAGCTAAATATATAAAAAAATTGTTCTTAATAAACAAGAAAAAAGTCGTTTTAAAGTCGTTTTAAAGTGAGTGAGTAGGGTATATTTGTATAAAAATAAATACAAAAGTAAAGTTAAATCAGAAATTTATAACCGCTTCAGAAGCATTTAGCAAAGTGATCACTGACGCGGCAGCTTAGCATATGATATCCTTCAAATCATTGCTCTTCATTCCCAGAAACTCCATGGACTTAAAAAATCAAGCACTACTTCACTTTTTCGAAAAATATGCACTAATTGCAGACTTACTTACTGTACTCATTGATAGTCATCAATCATTACAAATCGTTTTACCTGTCCAACTGAATAGACCTGCCTCTTTTAGACGTCTTCGTATAGGGCTCACACGAATATCCATTAATTGTCAGTTAGTAGGCATAACACATAGAAAAACACAGCCCATCTGCCTAATATGTGAAGATGTTCTTAGAATGCATTATCTGCTAGCGTCCTGACTGTTTTAGAAGAGCACCTCTTTCGCAGCTCAGTTCCCAACTGTATTGTGAAAAGCAGCATTCGAACCTTACATTTTGACAATATTTATTTAGGTAAGCAATTTCAAAATATACTTCATTTATTTATTTATTATTATTTTAGGTGTATCACTTGGTTCAGTTGAACTTATAACTTAACAATGTTGAAATTAGCAAATATTTATTTAGAGCGAGGATAATATATTATAAAACATTTTCGTATCCCCAGCCTGATGGTTGGAATTTTTATAGATATGCATACTCTTGCATCTGGGGCTAGCCGGAAACTCGGATTTACAAAATAAAAGTAAGTAATATAAAAGTTTAGACATTTTTTTAAGATAATACTCTTTCTTTCAATGAATTAAACACAGTTTTGTATACTTAATATTAGTTCAACAAACACTAGTTATCTTAAGAGATTTTTCACATATCATACATTTAAAATAAACTGTAGTTGTCTGGCAATGAACGAATAATGTTCGAGTCTGCAGGATCGTTGCTGGACATGGTGCACAGGTGGAAATATTTAGTGCAGGCAGTGCTCAGCTTAGTGTTCTGCTCTGTCTTGACTAACTATATCTCTGATTTTATCAAAGCGCTGCTGGCAATTAGTTCCAATTCGGCCATTCACTGACGCAGGATTTTTAAAGTTTGCTTATTTGAGATAGCGTATTTGCCTGATTTCATCACCAATGCAAGGCGAGTATTGGTGTTTTTCTGTTTCTTAACTGCAATCATGTTGATCCTTTGAGTTGTAAACTTCGTTGGCGAACTCCGACAGATGAAAAGCATTTCGTACGAAAACTGGGCAATTTTGCCAGTTGCTCAACGGTGATTGTTTTTTGTTAAAAAGCAACAAAACATAATTTAAAAAAAATACGTTTTTAAAGTGCCTGAGACAATTTAACTAAATTTACATTGTTACGCATGAAAGTTACAGTTCATTGGAATTGGAAGTACATATCAAACAGACGCTATCACAATAAACTCGAATAGCTTAGATTATATGCGCCTTTTCGCAGCATAAAGCCAAATTTATGACTAATCTCTTCACATAACTTATTATGTGCGTATCGGAATCAATTAACCTTTGCCCCTTGGGTCTGTGCGGATTACAAGCTCACCAACTCGTGCATGCACCAGTCAATGTATAGTCGATATTATAAAACCCCAGACTGACCTGCAGTGCAATAAAATTTAATGGCTTTCACTTTTTCTCGCTTTTTCAATGCAGGCAACTTATATGGTATGTATGTGCTCCCCATATATATATATATATATATGCGACATATAAATCATTGTGTTGCGTTATCTGACTTGCCACATCGCGCATACGACACGTTGTATCCTTATTGCTATTGCGGTTGTCGCTCTATTTTTATTTCGCTGCACTATATTTCGATTAAAATTTTGCATTTTTTATAATGCTTTAGTTGCGCTTGGTACTAGCCTCATTTGGCATGCACGGGTTTAGTGTACGGGGAGTGCTACATTTGCCGCCGCCCAACTAACACATTTGTTGTTAGTGTCTTTGCTGACTTTTTGATTGATCTTTTATTTATACAATGCATGCATGCCATATGTACATATATATGCGTGTGCTTGGGTAAAAACAGCATATGTTTTGGCCGTTTCCTATAGTCCTAAAGTGCATATGTTTTAGCCACCTTATGTGTAGTCTGTGTATTTTGCATGTTTAAGCCGTATATTGTACATATGGTATGTGTGTGTTGGTGTGTGTGTACCTATGTGGCATGGCTAGCGCACATTTTGACCATGTTCGCGGGTCGCGTGTTGTTGAAACCAACAAAACATTTTGTTATGCGCTAAAAATAGCTGCACTCTCTTGGGGAATTTACATTTGTAAGGACACAGAATGCCAACTATTTGTACCTTAAACATGAAAAAAAATATACGTAGGAAAATATAAAAAGTGAAACATATTGAGGCTACATTTAGATTGCACTCAAATACACTCTACGAAAATAAGTCACAATAAAAAATTCATATACGAAGGTTTTCAAGTTTGTAGAACCGAAAAAAAAAATAAAATATGTTGTACAAACAGCGTGGATACTGCCAACAGCGGTTAGTGTAACATTTTTTTTTATGTCTGCCTTGGGAGCATTGAATATAGATGAGTTTTAGACGTACTTCGCGATGTGCCACAAATCGCTTTTAACTTAAATTTAATGCTTAGGGTTTTGGCAGTGATGTATTGTATCTCAACCTAACTTTGTGCTAAAAATTTCACTTAAAACTCATTTAATTGTTGTCAAAAATATTTTCTGTTGAAAAAACCCAATTAGAGTTCAAGTTGATGTTTACAACAGCTTAAAGTTTGGAAACTATTTCAACCAAATTTGATGCTAAGAGTTTTTATTAAAAGTTACTCATTTGAGTTAAAAATCTATTCTTTTGAAAAGTAACCGCTTAAAGTTTAATTCATCTTAGCGGCCAAATCGATCCTTAAGACGACTTAACTTGTCTCCATAGTCCAACCCTTCGTGCGGTAGGTAGTAAATAGCGTTAACTCAAAAATCGGTTTTGAAAAGTTTTTTTAGAATATTCTTCAAATTGATTCCGAAAAAATTTATGGGAATGCGTTTTTAAAACTAATGTTGCGGTTTATTCACTTGACCAAATTGCGGTTTTTAATCGAATATCTTCTTGCAACTTCAATTAAAACGAATAAGTCGCAATAATCATAATATAAGTATATATAATTTTTAAATATTGTATGATATTTTATTGACGTCTTTTTAATATTTAATACTTTTTGTTTGTTTATTTATTTTTATATTCTTTTGAAATACACGAATAGGCTAATTTTTTTTCGGCGAGAGCGATTGATTGGACCGAGCTCGCCTAGTTCGATGGTAGAGTTGTTACCTGAAAAGCGATGTTGTTAGAATCAGTAGCATACGATCATGCTCTGGATTCCCGGTGATGCTGATAATTCCTTCAAAACACCGGGTGTTTTGCCAGTTTTCAGTAAACTGAGTCGCCGTTTCCTCTTTAGTGATAACACGCGAAGGCAGAGGTTGACAGTACCTTAAGAGAGGAATTATGAGACGCTTTTTGAGCCTTGACCCTTTTATTTTTATATATTGTAGTAATCGAAAATATTATAACTTTATTAATTGTGAATAACTATTTTTTTTCCGAATAGCCAAAACAAATTTGTATAGTTTGCTTTGCATTTTTTTTCCAAAGCTTGGGATAATTGATAAGGAAGTTGCTGGTAATAGTTTTGCTTATTTATTGATTTGATTAAATATGGTTTATTATATGTTTGTAATAGTCTTAATTACACATAGTTAGCGACCGATACGTGTGATCTCGTTGATGACCGTGTAGAGACTAAGAACAATGCTCTGGTAGGTGTTGCCAGACGGTCGATACGCTTTGTGCGTTGCCTGATGGATGTCCAACAGAAGTGATGCATTTTCCGAAGCTGGAGAAGCCCGTTTTTAATTCGTATCTATAGCCTGCCTCGTTTACCCTATAAAAGAATTTGGCAAAGTTACCGCAGTCGCCCGTAACTTAAGAAATTAAATTCTTCTCAATTTCGATATGAGATAAAAAGGTTTTCAAAATTAAGGTTACAAGCAAACTAAAGTAAACTTCGCATGCGTTGTATTTCTCGTAGTTATTATTGAAAAGGGAAAACTTATGGAAATTTTAGTAGATTTGGGTGGTTGTGTCGATTCTCCATGCATCTAGCGCTGGTTTTCCTTATTTCTTCTTGTGGCCAGGCAACAACACCCAATTCGTTGTGAATAATCACTTTGCCATATTGAAAAGTTTGCATAAGTTTTGTTTGATTTCATTTGTAATTCGATTCGCAAAGCAATCCCCAACAATCTCCATTTCATATCACTAGAAGACCTCTAAAATAGAGGTTGCTCTAAGCTGAGTCTCGCTGATAATAAAGTCATTCGTTTTAGCTCAATTTTTCATAGTTTCAATGCCTTTTCTGTTTCTCAATTTTTTTTGAGAGAAATTCGAAATGCAGATCCCCAACAATCTGCCTTCCGGCTTTGCTCCACTAAGTCAAACATTTCATAGCATCACTTGATTGTTTTACAAGTTCTCAAGAAATTTCAAATTCTAATAAAGTTCCGACAAACGGTTTCCGGCGCATCCTTGTACCTTTCACTGTAAACTGAATGGCATTGCATACTTTTGGGCGCCTTTCAAAATTTCTATGGTGCTCCATAAGAAGGTAACATATTTTTTCATATTTTCTTGTTTTTACATTCAGCTGTTGACCTCTGCCTGTCTTTTTGTTTATTTTTCTGTTTGTCCCTCGGTTTGTTTGTCTGTGGCTTGTTTTGTTTGCCTGTTTGCCTGTTTTTTATGTGGCAAGCGTATAACGTTTAAGTAATTATTATTACGCCCTCGTCGCCATCTGTCGCACTTCATAGTGGCCCGGCCAAACGTACAACCTCAAAAAAAGCCAACAGAAAAAAAACAACTACGAAACTAACAAAAAGTCCAAATAACAACAAGTAAGACTTGCTAGAGAACGCACTAGTCGGCTACGTAATACTCTCTATGAATTCGGTAAACGAATTCAACTGTAACAAGCTCAGTTAACAACAACTAAGAAACTTAAAAGGACTAATTAGTCGGCTACCTAATACTCTCTATGACTTGGGTAAATAAATTCTGCTATAACTAATTTGTGGTTTATGCAATAGACTAAGTATTACTCTATAAGTTTCATGCAAAGAAGTTACACTGCAGTTAAATATGGGTTTTGACTTTCTCATTTTGTAGTAGAGTACCAAATAACTTTTATAAGACTAAAAAATCAGTAGGAGCAAATTTTTTAGTAAGGCAAAATTTACCTTAGGAGTTTAGGTATCAGCGAACGCAGGTTAGCATTTTGTAGGGATTTTAATGTTTTTTTTTTTTTAAATTATTATTATTGTTATTTATTTATCCAATTTAAAGTTTAAGCCGGTTTTTTTAGTTTAGATTTTTCTTTAAAATTAACGATTAATGCTTAAAGAGTCTGTCGCAGCGGATTTGTTTCGAATAACATATTTGTTTATAAACCAATTTGATGTTACTTATGTCAAATTTGGTAGCATAATCATCGTGAACCACTATCTGTTAAAAAGAATTGTTATTAAACCCTTCAATTAACCCTTGTCTAATGCTCCCTTCTGCGAGATTATTATTTTTTGCATTGTAGACAAATTATCAATAAGTGTAGAATTTGTTCTGCCTGGTACTGCATCTGCATCAAGGAGAGAGAGAGAGCTAGAGGGAGAGAGTGAGAGAGCGGGAGAGAGTGAGAGGGAGAATGAGAGAGACATCAAAGGCTCCAGTCCAAAAAAATGTCTTTTAGTGATATAATATAATTGTTACAGCATCACGCATCTGGCGAGCTGTGTTGCATTCGTTCATCCATACGATGTCATCCATCCAAATTTTTTAAACTCTTCAATCAACATGCTTTCTTCTGCGAGTTTATAATTTTCTGTGTGAATTGTAGACAAACTATCCTTTAAGGATAGATAAAGAGAGTTCAAAAGCTTCAATCCGGAAAAATTTCTGCTGTGCTGCATCTCCTTTAAGGATAGACAGAGAGAGTTTAAAGGCTTCAATCTGGTAAAATTTCTACAAGTAAAATAGAAGAATTATAGTAGCATCAAGCATCTTGCGAGCTGTGATGCGATCGTTCATCCATACGTTGTCAACCACCCAGCAAAGTTGTTAGGTCACTACGACCTTGCAAACTCGAAATTATTTTAATTACTGAAAAAATTACGATGTGTCCGCCATGATAAGGTCTTAGCGAAGATGAATCGAAGCGTTGAATAGTTTTTCTCTCGTAAAACCCCACGTTTTTATAAGAAAGCTTACATTTATGTTAGGCTAAAGTGAAACTCTAATTACCTTCAAATAATCGTAAATCATCAGCATATTTTATTACAACAGAAAATAAAAAAGTGAAATATAGGTGCAGCACTGCGGTATATAAAATCAAAATATTTCAAAAGAGTTTGGATGGTATATCGAAAGTAATATCCAACTTCTTTTGATGCAAATGTTTTCTATAAGTCCAACATGCTCGCTTACCCATTTCTCGATTAAAGTGTATCAAAACCAACGAAAAAACCCAAATACCAAAAAAAAACACCAACGATATAATACAAACTTTGACTTTTACTGACCAACAACTATCCTGTTATTTTGACATTAGTATTAGTGAGTGATAATACTCCTTGGTATATGTGTGTGTGTGCGATGGCAATTCGTTGCTCTCCATATATTTGTTTTTGTAGGAGTGAGAGACAGAGAGAGAGAGCTCCCTGTTGACAAGCGTGTGACTAGCTCTATTTCACTCGACCACTTGACCCAATTTTCATAATGTGCCGTTATTTTATGACTTTAGCTGTAAAAGGGTTTCGAAAGTTTTTGAGGTAAAGGTAAGGAACAACATTTGATTAAATTAAATAAGAAACATTTTTGAATGTATATTTTATTGCTTGCTAACTGCCATGTTAATTTAATGAGCTATTCATACACACACACACACACACACACACATATATATAGGTACAGTCCCACACACGCACACGTATACACCAACAACCACACGTACAGCCCAACAGTGGTGTGGAGAGGATGCTTAGGGAAATTAGGTTTTTCCCCGATTTAAAAAGACATGGAAATCAGCACTTTTTTTACTATAGTTTCAGAACACTACCTTTCAGCTGCATTGACTTGTCTTTTCGCTTGTATCGCTGAAAAACTGCAAAGGAAAAATATTCTCTTTGTAAGACAAAGTCTGGGTATGTTAATCTGAGTTTTCGGGGTCATCTGGCGTATGCTTTTTTATATGTAGGAGACCTACCGTTTTATAAAATTATCAAAAAACACCAACAGTAAGACTACATTCGACGATCGCTCTAAAAAATCAAGTATTGTCATATAGTAAATTAAGTGCCCATGAGGGTCGCAGTGCTGAAGGTGGCAGTCTTCATAAACAATAATTCGTTCATATTATATATTACTGCATTTTTTAGATTTCTCAGTAAGATGTGAAAAGTATCGCTTGAGAATTTATGTCCCTTAGATATGAAAAAGTAAATCGCCTATCAGATAACAGACTGGCTTAAGGACCGTGCAGTATATCCTTCGCATATTAGGCTTAAGGCCCGAGCAGTTCGAGTAGATTTAGTATGCAACTATAACGAATTTATAAAGTTTCGTGTTTTTTTTATTTTAAAGGAAAAAATATTTGATATTAAGCACCTTAAAACACATCATTCAAAGATATTTGCAAATCGATTTATATAGCCGTTTTAGTATTCTAATACCTATTCGTTATTATGATGGTTTGCTGGACTATATATGCTTTGACTCTATAGCCAGATAAGTTATTATTTGTATAATCAGAAGAGTGCATAAAAAGGTAGAATGAATAACTGCATATAAATACATTTTCTTAAACCGACTTTTGTGCCATGAAGGTACGTTTTTTGGCGCTTTAGCCATACCTTCAAGTTATTCTACTTTTCTATTGTCTCGATTCAGCTGGAGTAGAACCAATGTCGTTAATATATTCGAAAGTTATCTGCACATTCAGAAAGGTATACAAAGCAATGATGCTTGCGTATAATGCAATTTCCATATTTTTGATAAGGTATTGTAAGTCAACCTCTGTTAAGTTTCGCTTGGCAATCAAAATCTACATGTTTAGCTTAATTCTGCCAATTCCAATACTGCTTTTTGATCCCCATTGCTAGCATTTCTAACGACGCCCCTGCAGAAAATACACTTACACTTGCGCTCTTCACACAAATTGTTGCTGCTTTTTGTTGTTCAACGCACGAAGACGCTGTCGTGCCGAGTGAACATATTAACCAATTCAACTCAACTCACAAAACACAAACTCAACTCGACTCGACTCGAGTCAGCGTTATTCAACTCAGACGAAAGAGAATGCGCTCATTTGTCAAACGTTTGGCAAGTGGCCAACAGTCGCGGCAGATTGCTTTCTACGCAAGGATCAAAACTTATTTGGCGGTGGCGCGAACTTTAAACGAGTTACAAGAACAAAAGAACCCCAGAGCAGACGGCGCGAAAATAAGAAAGTTCAATATTTTATACGAAAATAATAAAACGCATTAAAGTTGCTTTAAGAAGGCACGTTCCCAAAACAAAAAAAAAAAGTTGGCGTGCGCCCAAAAGTATGCAGTGCTAAATTTACAACTAAAAATTATTATATAAAAGCAAATGTGAGTGGATTGAGCATAAAACGAAAAACGAAAGATGTTTTTAAAAATTAAAATCTGGCTTCTGTAAAATATTTTACGCGCGTTTTGTACTTTTGGTTGCCTCAGACCATTGGCCGTCATTAATAATAATTACAAGTTTTCGGAAAATTTAATGAGTATTGATTGAATAAAAAATATGTCGTAAAGTAGAATACAAAACGTAGTGGTTTCGGCCATGGAGGTCATCATAAAATGCGCGCGTTTGTTAAACGAATCCAATGAATCTATATATCTATATATATGTGTATTATATGCATAACAAATATTATATACCATACATTGTGTTCCCTTAGTCCCCCCTCCCCACCATCATGCATGTACATATACTTATGTATGTAGAAATAAAAAAAAAGGAAGCATGCAAGCGTGGTCTATAATAAGGAACCAGTTTTCATAGCGTGAAATTATTACGTACGAAATGCTGACGTTTGATGTACAAATACGTAAAACGTTGTGTTGGAACGAAAACATGTGTTCAAAGAATAACTGACCGATTTTTATTTTTTTTTTTATTTTCTAAGACAATCTTACTGAGCTTAGCTTTTCAGTGGATCCTAGCGATTCCTACTCTAGTGATTTTGGCTTTAAAAGTTAAATGAAAATAATTTTATATTTTGAATAGACAGGGTTAAACTTAACCTATAAGTTCTTGTTTTCTACAAATGCAACTAATGATTGCACTTATTATATATAAAATGTTAGCTTATTTTTCTCTATTACAAAAGCAACATATCACATCATAGTGCGAATACAAGTCATTTGACAAAAACTTCCATAATCGCATAAACAAAATAAAATAATAATTTCTGCAATCAATTGAATTGTTAGTCTGTAGCATAAGTTCAGGAAAATTGAACTAAACTAATATTAGGATGACATTTAAGTCATTAATCCCTTATAGTCTCGAAATCTTTTTTCGATTTTCCGCACTACTTATGTACCAGAATTGAAGAATCATCGATGTTGGGCAATTTCGATGTTTTCCATGTGCCTTAAGTTAGGCATTCAACGAATCATTAGTGTTTAATAAAAAAGTTTAACTTTATTTGGTAAACCAATAGATACAATTATAAATTGTGTTCAATTTGTGATGCCATAGCAGCTTAGACCTTAGGCTAAACTTTATTTGGTCAACCAAAATACCAATTGTTACGTTTATTAGTAAAATTTGGTTTCGAACTGGAGCTGTCCAGCATTGGTAAAAGTTCGCTTAAATTCACAAGTGGTGGCTGCAGCAAGCCTTTTCACAATGTGGCTTGCTATCTTTTTCATTTTCATAATTAGAAATATAATAGACTACAGCGGATTGAAGGACCTTAAGTGACAACTTTAAATTAAATTGTAGTTAGTCAGAGTCAAGATTTTGCAGTTCTTTACCGTATGATACAAAGATTTGAATTTAAGCCGAAAGTTGAAGACAAGCAAAGTTATCCAAAATTTTATAAGAGTACCTATAATATAGATGGAAAAACGGCCATCACATTAAATGCGTCTCTAGCTCAATTTAGGAACTTATTAGGTAATTAGTTTTAAATCAATATAAATGTTCTTTCTTATAAGTTTATGCGTCTGTCTGTTCAAGCTCTAAGATATGGATAAAGCTAATGCAACCAACTTTTTAGAATAAACTGTTTATTAGAGGGCATGCAAGTTTATTTAAATATTTTTGATATAGGGTCTAAGGTTTGCAAAGGGTTTTTGTGCACCACCTCATAAAAAAACCAAAAGTTTTGAATGATTAGTTCAGTTTCTTTAAACGATTTAAACGGTACCCAATATTCAAAATTATTTGACTTTTGCGAGAAACTATTTTTTTTTTGTGACTGAAAATATTCTTAGAAAATGTGGCATGGTGCTTCAAATTGGATTAAAATCTATAATCTGTAATCGTATAGCGCAGATCGTAATTGGTCTTGTACAAAAATTAAAGAATTTTCTATATTGTTTTCAGATATTGTATCCAAGTCAGCAAATTGGGAAAGTTGTTTCTCTTAAAAATGATTTTTTCTTAAGAAATCTAAACAGCGTCCTGTATACGCATGAATGACTTCAGCAATGAGAATCTTTATATAATAGTTGTATATAGTTATAAAAAGACTAAAGACTATTAAGGACTAAATTTACTCACTTCGTTGTGTTTTTAAAAAATCAGCTATCTACGGTTATTTTGGCAATTGTAGATTATTAATAACTTAGTTTTTCGTTTTGGCAAATTTTTCCTTAGATAATATTCAATTCAAGCGCTTAGAGATTCACGAAGTCGTACTTTATTCCTCTTGTTTATATTTGGGTGATTTATAAATGGCATATTACTTTCCGTTGTCTTCATTATTTTTGAAAAATCTGTCAAAAGTGTTAATTATAAGGAAAACCGTAACTTTGATACAATAGAAGAACGAATATATGACTGCCTTGTAAAGGGTAACTCATTTTATTTACAATTTATGTCGTTCTCTGTGATGTGTCCTGTGTAATCCTATCGTCAGTAATTGATAGAATTACCAGAATATACTTAAAATCTTTCCAAATAAACGCTTGTACAGGTTTAGGCATTAGAAGCTAATTCTTAGTCTAGGATAAATTTAAAAAGTCAAATAGTCCATTAAAAATCTATTATCGCTCCAAAGGCGAAGCATAGAGATATGAACGCTTATACAGTTTTAGGGATTGAAAGCTAATTCTTAGTCTAGGATAAATTTAAAAAGTCCAATAGTCCATTAAAAATTTGTCATCGCTCGAAAGGCGAAGCATAGAGATATGGACGCTTATACAGTTTTAGGGATTGGAAGCTAATTCTTAGTCTAGGCTAAATTTACAAAGTCCAATAGTCCATTAAAAATGTGTCATCGCTCGAAAGGCGAAGCATAGAGATATGGACGTCAAGGATAGTTATAAAAAGTCCAATAGTCCGATAAAAATCTGTCATCGCTTCAAAGGCGAAGCAGAGAGATATCAATATTAACAATTGTTCGAAGGAAGCGGGCACCTTTAGTTTATAGCCGAATCCGAACGGCGGTGTCATTAATTCATAGACAGATTTACTTAGGTAAATGGCGACCAACCATACTGCAAATTTGAATCAAACTATCGAATTTCCAGTTTAGAGGCAGATACGCTATCTTTACGCTACCGAAGTGCACATTAAAATGTTTTAGAAAACGTATATTAACCTGAAAAAATCAACAATATTGATAAGGCGCTAGGTATTATTCTCGAAACTATTTCCCTAAAGCCATTTTGAAGTACATTTTTGATAAACAGCAGTATTTGCCTGAAAAGTTCGTGGATTTTATTTATTTTTATATAGGCAGGTACAAGTTCTTAATTTCTACGCAACTAGCCATTCGGCCATGATAATTCGGATAAAAAATCATTGCATATTTTTAAATGTGAAATAATTAGGGAGCCCGTTATCCAAGACATGACCTATGCTTACTTAATATATTCATTAGCTGCCTTCTGACCAAACTGATTACCAACATTTTGCGTTGCCAATTTTCTCTCATTATAATTTTTCTTCAAAACTCATTATTTATTTATTCAAAAAAAAAAAAGAAAAAAAAACAATAAAGTATAATTTCTTAATGTTTTATGTAATGTAAGAAGCGTTGGCTGCTATCAACTTTTTTTTTTGTACTTCTGACAAACATTGGCAAATGTCACAGTGTCACTTACCTGAGAATTTCGAAGGTTAAAAATTGAATAGGTTTGAATAAGTAGCAGACAGTCCACTTAAAACTTAAGCACAAGTAATATTCAAATGACGTCCAAGTTTATAATCCTTAGCTTATTTAATTTCTATAATAACGTTGTTTGAAAATAACTGACAGAAGAAGTTAACTGACAGAGGCGATGAGAGGGATAGGTGGGATGGACAGGTATTAAATGACCTCAAGCCAAAAATTTAAATTCAATTGGAATAAGTTTTAAGATATTGATATCCTCTACCATATGGCCGAAAGGGTTATTTGTGTTTATGCAAGAAAATTGTAATATCCAATAGATTTAGGGAGAACCCCATAAAATTGGCCCAAGTATAATCAGGGTGACTAGTAGATCTTAAATCTAACGCAGAGTTAGCTAGAGCTTGTCATCCTAGGGGATATAGTTTCACTATAGGAAAATGCTATAGCTCCTATATCTAGATAGCTAGAGCTTCATATCCCAAGCGACACAAGTTGTTATTTAGTTTTTTTAAATCGGATACATATGTTCAAGCTCTAGATAGCTAAAACTTATTATCGTAGGGAATACAAGATTTTGTTCAGTTTTTTTTTAATCGGGTATGTATGCTATAGTTCCTATATCTAGATAGCTAGAGCTTCTTATCTTAGGGATTAAAAATTTTTATTTAGTTTTTTGAAATCGGAAAATGCTATAGCTCCTATATATAGATAGCTACAGCTTCATATCCCAGACGAAACAAGTTTTTATTTAGTTTCTTAAAATCGGATATATATGTTCAAGATCTAGATAGCTACAACTTTTTATCGTAGGGAATACAAGATATGATTCAGTTTTTTTAAATAGGGTATATATGCTATAGTTCCTATCTCTAGATTGCTAGCGCTTATTTTTCTGGGGAAATAGAGTGTTAAGAACAGATTATAGAATTATGTTTCCAATATGTAGCTTCATTTAATCAAAATGGTTTGACGATAGCAGTGATTTTCCATAAGGAATATCGTTCAAAAAATTTATTGCATGGAATACATTTTATTTCAATCGAAAGATATTCAAACTAAATTTGGCACTCGAAAGTATTAAAGTAACCCCATGCATTTAGCCGAATTTATTCAAAATCGGTTGAGCATACGCTCTAAGTTCCATAGGAGATAATATGCTATCGAAACCACATGTCGGTAATAAATGTTTTTATTATTTCAAAGCACTGTGTGAATTTAATCAAAATCGGCTGGCAACCCATAAGAAAAATGGGTCAAATTGAATTCTTGTTTGTATCGGAAACGGCTGACTATATTGCATATTATAGCTTCAATAGGGGAAATTCGTTAAAAAAACGATTTTTGCACTATATATATTGCTATTGTTTGTTTTGTGTTCTTCAAGCTTTCGGAACCAAGTTGGAGTTATTAAAGTATTGCAGTATTTTCATGCACTGTTTAGAATTTGCATCGGTTAACTATATCAAAAAATCCCACAGTGTAAATCAGTAAAAAAAATAAGATTTGTTTTCAAAGTGCATCGTTCATTGTACTTACACGTTTTGAAGGCTTTCCTAGTATGATATTAAAACTTGCTTAAGTTTAACCTTCTCGTTAGAAAAATTGTGACCAAAAATTTTGCATAAAAGGCTTAAGAATTCATAACTGAGACAAGCAGACGAATGCATTAATATTACTGTTGTAATTGACTAAATGTTGTGCTGTATTTGTATAAGGAAATATTTAGTTTTTGGTATCACGTAGGAGTGTACAATCGCCTTTAATATCAAAATAATTAAGTTGTCTGGAAAATGGCTAAGAAAACTTCAGTAGAGTATAAACTGAATTCGGAAATTTAGGATAAATAGAGTATGGAAATTTATATATAAATTTTTTTTTTTTATGATTTCAAAGGTAAGCCTAGAAATCAAAAGCGTATACTCAAAGTAAAGTATTTTAAAAAAAAGTTTATAGAAAGCTGATTATATGATAAGTTTTTTAAAAGAAAATTTGAATTTTGATGCCATAATACGAGTTGAGGTTTCTTGTCATGTCATTAGTACGAATAAAATAATTTTTTTTTGACAAATAGTTGAGTTGTCAATGCCAACAAGAGTTTTCCAACAAAAATGCTTACGCCATCTGAATCGGGTCAATAGAAAACTCTAGTAACTTAAAAAATTTTCAATATGCTCGAAACTTTTTTTTTGTTATGAATAAAATCACTTTTTTACAATTTCTTTAAGCTATTTTCCAAAAACAGCATCGATCAAATGACCGCCTTTATTACGAATACAAAATCGGGCTATTTTTTTCGACGATTTCCATGACATTGAAAAGCATCTCGCTGTCATTTTAGTTCAAATGTGTTTTACCTCTTCAATAGTTTTCGGCATAAACTTTGCTCTTCAAAAATTGTCATAAAAAGCAAACTGCTGGCGATGTCAAATCTGGCGATCTTGACGGCCAGTCAATATCATCAACGTTTTCGGATACAACACGTCCCGAGAATTTGCAACGCAAATAGTCGATTGTTGCAGTTGCTCTGTGGCATGTAGCGTCAACTTGTTGCAACCTAAAATTTTCCAGGCTTTTTTCACGCATTTCGGATAACACAAAGTGCGCCAACATTTCATCTATACAAATCGCCGTTGATAGTCTTACCTGGTCTGAGGAAGAACGGCTCAATGATGATATGCAAGCAAACACTAGCCCAAACAGTCACCTTCTGGTCGTTCAAATGTGTTTCGTGCATAATATGGGGCAGTCGGTGCCCGAAAGGCGACAATTTTGTTTGACATAGCCCCTATATCTAGAAGGCTAGAGCTTCCTATCTTAGGGATTAAAAGATTTTATTTAGTTTTTTGAAATCGTGCGTAATATGAGGGTTTTCGGTGCCCCAAAGGCGACAATTTTGGCGTTAGTGTGAAATGAACCTCATCTGTCATAAGCATTTCTCCGCAAAAATCCGACTTAACTTCTTCGATTCGAATGACTTTTTCGCATAAGTCAAGCTACGTGGTTCTTCTGTTTCCAATTATCTTTGAGATAATTGCACTTTATAAGGAAACAATATGAGATATTTTTTCACCTTCGTGTTCGCCTTAAAGTAGTTCGAAACTAATGTTTCACTGCTGAGATCGGGGACGGTATGAAACATTATAATTTTCAGCAATACTCTCCTGAACAGTTTCGATACTTTTATTTGAACGACGCGGACATCATTTTTGAGATTGTTTGAGATCTGCTACAGAACCGCGTTCAACGAAATTTGAGTCTAAAAAACCGATCGTGTTACTTTAGGGTGTAATACGGATATTATGGGCGATATGCACGCTGACCGATTATTTTCAATGAAAAGCGACACTATTTCGACGTATTCTTGTGGTGTATAGCGATACATGCTTCAAATTGTACTGGATCAAACTTTACCAAAACGTTATGGTAAAGCCGATCGGCTGAAAGCTGTCAAAGATATTCGACTTTTCTACTGAACCGATACAGAACCGATACACCCCGTATTTGCGTTTTCGGGGAGCTAATGTCGAATCTGTCGTAGAAATTTTATAATAGCAGGCTAAAATGGGCGCCTTAAAATATATATTTCACTTACTCTATTCAAGTAGGGTATGACAATATGAGGTTTCGGAATTATTGATGATGAATTTGGAGTGTAAATTTCGTAATTGCCGTGGGTTATGTCCCACGGATATTATCAGACTACATGTATCTGCAGACACCAAAGGTCAGTTATCTTGAGTTTTTTTTTAATTCAGAATGTTTTCCTATTAAATACTATCAAATCACAGCAGGATATAAAATTATCGAATTAACGTTCGAATCGAAATTCATATATCATAAAATAAGTGAAATAATAAGTGAAATTTTATTTATATTTTATTTTTAATATCAAAACAATTAATAATAGGCTTAAAATACAAGTTTTGAACGCAAATGGGTTTTATTTTATTTTAAAATATTATACATAAAAGCAAAGTCGAAGCAGAATTTTTGAGTTCCTTTTGGACTTTGGCCTAAAATCAGTTGGATGGCATTGTTGTAGTTGCACCCTGCAGCGTGTCATTTGGTGGCCAACGCCTTTGTCATTAAATATGGGCCACAATTGCTTGGTGGTGCTAGACGCGGGCTTTGGGTCGGACAAACCCATGGCTGCGGGCGCTGTGCCGCCCACTACACCTGTCGCCATTCATTTCATTGAGTGTCGCTGCCTTCATCGCGTGCGTAAACCACTTTTTTATAGCCACAAAATGTCCTTTTTCCACTATATTTGAAAAAACGAAAACAAACTACAAATACGGGATACTAGTAGACATTGACATACGCGTAATACACACACCTATACACACAAAAAAAAGGATACACACACACATACATACATGTAATAAACTTTTTTGTACAGCGTGACTTATTTTTCCTTTGATACACTTTGATTTCAAGTGATGACGGTCATGCGGAAATCGATGCAGTTTATGTAACCCAATGAAGTGTAATTTAAAAAAAATTTATATTTTTTTTATGAAAATACTTTGTTCTGTTCTAGACTATCTGAACTAGACTATCTGATCCAGACTATCTGATCTAGAGTATTTTTTTGCTGTCTACTCTTCTTTTGCCGAAAACGCTGCGGTAATATCTCACCCAATGATATCAATATCTGAGCAATATGGGAACAGAACACTTTTGTTAAAAAAAAACCGCTAGTACGAGCGGACTTCTGCAAACACATTTCATTACGAAATCGTTGGGGGTCGTCGGCGTCTTGTCTTTAACATTATTATTGGCTAGCTATGCCCCTGCTAGACAAATGCACCAGTGCTGAATCAGCAGGGCGGAATCGAACCAACGACCTTCCGCTTATGTGGCGAGTACGCTGCGATCATCGCTAGCATAGTCCCACTATTATTTCAGACAATCTCATATAAAATGATAAAATATTTGTAAAACTTTAAGATTATCTCAATATCACTGCCTTTTGCGTTTTAGTCCTTTGGTATATTATTTGTTAGCTTTTGTGTAAAGTTGATAGTTTTTGAAGAAAGTTAGGCTATTTCTTAAGGAAACGCAAAGTTTTCGCTCATAAAAATGGGAATTGACAGAGTATATTGATTCGGGTTCTACTCTAGGTATGTATATTGAATCCATAGAGAAATTGAGGCGCTTTCAATTTTGATAAATGGATGAGAGGCTATACCAAATAGCGCGTTAAGAAAGATGCAGCTTTTCCTTTGGTTAAAAGACGACTACTCGCATTATCGTCAAGGCATACTCAATCTAAAGAGCAATCGGTCGAAAATGAGTGACTATATGAAATACACAAATTTGTATTATTAAGAGAGATTATTCTTGGGTTAAAGGCGACAACTCGCAGTTCCGAAGTCAAGCATATTGTTTCGGGATTCATTCTTGGCATACTGAATCTAAAGAGCAATCGCTGCACATTCCATTTGATAAATGATTCAAAGACTATGTGAAATAAGTAAATTTGTCGGTGTTACGACAGATTCTTCTTTCAAAGAGATAGAAGAAGAAGAATTAGAGAATATCTTAAATAAGTAAATTTGTTTTGTTAAAAGAGATTCTTTCCTTTCTTTAGTTAAAAGGCGACTAATCGCGGTATCGTCTTCAAATAGCATATTGATTCGGGATTTTTTCTAAGCAATTTTGATAAAAGCATATCAAGTAGTTAAATTGGTAGTGTTTAGAGAGATTTTTCTTTTAAAGTGATAAAAGAATCAAAGACTTTCCCAATAAGTAAATTTGTAGCGTTAAGAGAGACTCTTCTTTAAAGGAGATAAATGAATCAGAGACTTTCTTAACCAAGTAAATTTGTAGAGTGTTAAGTGAGATTCTTCTTGTCTATTGTTTCCGGGATTTATTCTAGGTATTTTGAATCTCAGTAAGCTACCTTTGGTGAAAGAATCAGAGACTTTCCCAAATAAGTAAATTTGTAGTGTTTAGAGAGGCCCTTCTTTAAAGGAGATAAATGAATCAGAGACTTTGTCAACTAAGTAAATTTGTAGTGTTAAGTGAAATTCTTCTTCTCTATTGTTTCGGGATTTATTCTAGGTATTTTGAATCTCAGCAAGCTTAGCTTTGATGAAAGAATCAAAGACTTTCCCAATAACTAAATTTGTAGCGTTAAGACAGGCCCTTCTTTAAAGGAGATAAATGAATCAGAGACTTTGTCAACTAAGTAAATTTGTAGTGTTAAGTGAAATTCTTCTTCTCTATTGTTTCGGGATTTATTCTAGGTATTTTGAATCTCAGCAAGCTTAGCTTTGATGAAAGAATCAGAGACTTCCCCAAATAAGTAAATTTGTAGTGTTAAGAGAGACTCTTCTTTAAAAGAGATAAATGAATCAGAGAGTTTCTCAACTATGTACATTTGTAGAGTGTTAAGTTAGATTCTTCTTGTCTATTGTTTCGGGATTTATTCTAGGTATTTTGAATCTCAGTAAGCTTACCTTTGATGAAAGACTTAGAGACTTAAGTAAATTTGTCGCGTTAATAGAGATACCCTTCTTTAAAAAAGTTAAATGAATCAAACAATATCTTTAAAAAGTAAACTTGTAGAGTGTTAAGTGAGACACTGCTCTTCTTTTGTTAAAAATGCGACTACTCACAGTATCGCCAACAAGCAGTTAAGGGATTCGGGTTGCTTAGACCCATGGTATAGTTATATGGAGTTAAAGTCGTCAGAAAAAGTATTCATTTAATATGCGTTACGTTAACAGTCGCTGTTATTTAACATTACAAGCGTTGTTCAGCTGTTACTTAAGCTTAGAACAACAGCAAAGCGTTAACATTGGCTGCACTCTAACATTTGTCATTAACAGCATGTAACTAAGGCTAACAGAGTTCCGACAACTTTACCTGTTTAATTATACCATGGTTTCGACCTAGTTCCTCGCAATAAACGCTTTATACTTTAATCCATTTGATGGCGAGATTTGAAGACTTTATTCAATAGCTGCCTGCCTAGTTAGAAGCGCAAAAACCTTCAAAAAAGTATGTAGCTGTAGTACATTGAGTTAGAGTATATTATAGTCGTCATGTGCCAACTGCAGCTGTTCGAATATTTTTTTCTTTGACATTTCTTTTTCAGCATGTTTTATGTCATATCGATTACTGCGCATAGGACATTTTGTCGGATATGCAATGCACATGACTAGGACAGTGCCTGTGTGTGTGTGTGTGTGTGTGTGTGTGTATTTGTGTGAAGGACGCGCGCACGAGTGTGTGTGTGTCTGTATGTGCACAGTAGCCTGGTGATTGTATAGGAGGTGTGAGCTACGCTTGTGTTTATATCCCTTTTGTGGCACGTGTCCGAGTTCAATTGTCTTAGGTTGCAACTTGCATTTACACTTTTAGCGTATTGGCGCCACACAATTAAAAGCAATTAAGGATACGGCAAAAAAAAAAAAAACAAAACAAAAACATTTGCATACTTCTAGGCGTCGAAACGTTTTCAATTGAATGTGTTTAGCTGAAACTCAAAACAAAATTAAATACGTTAACACGTCACAAATTTGAAGCAATCAATTAGACGTTTGATTGTAACTCTAAGCCCTTACGCCAGGACATTTTTTATTGTTGTTATTATTATTGTTGTTGTTCAATGCATATTCTATGAGTTGCTATTTTTATATTATATTGTAGTTCCAGATGCAAACATATTTTCAAGGTTTCGTAGCGTTGTATATATATATAGCACTTATAGGCGCTGGCGATGCTTTAATCCTGACACTAATTTGTTATGGCAATTATAAATGCTAATTATATATGTCAGTTACTTACGAACATGACAAGCATATATTTGAGGCTTTACGTGGAATAATTGAGTTGTTTTTGGACTTTTATTTTCAGTTTTCATAAAATATATTGACCTAGACAGTAGGTCTTAGAGCATGACGTTATTGAACTTCAAGGGCTTGGGCTTGTAAAGGCTTCTTACATATTTTTTTTAGTAGTTTGCGGGAAGTCCTTGTCCATATGATGATTTTACAATTTTGAATATATTGTGGATTATTGTAGAGCATATCGAAAAAGGGGCTTAAAATCGTAAGCCAAAACTTACATAAAATGCAAGGAACTCGCAATTCTTCTTTATATATATCTGATTCAAC
Organism: Chymomyza procnemis; assembly: GCA_035046065.1. Classification (NCBI taxonomy): domain Eukaryota; kingdom Metazoa; phylum Arthropoda; class Insecta; order Diptera; family Drosophilidae; genus Chymomyza; species Chymomyza procnemis. The sequence goes on from JAWNOJ010000026.1 coordinate 8,381,719, forward strand.
CTGGTAGCTACATTATGTCGATAATTGATTTCGAGGAAGTTTGACATAGTGCTATATTAAACTTTAAAAATTTGAACTAGGAGTTTCATGTTGTATATCAGCAAATAGGCATTTGCATAAAATGCAAGCCACTTGCAATTCCACATTATATATGACATTATATGTCAAAATTTGTCATAGTTTTAGGAAAAGGAATACATAGAAAAAGGAACTTCTATAGATTATGCCTTTTGAGCGGAGTACTCCTGCGTTCGACGAATTGTATTCCCCGACATAAAGATTTCCCCAATGCATGTTGATTTATAGAATAAATTAAGTACTAAAGTCTAATGCATATACTATAAAGTTTGATGTCTGATCATTTCTGAAACAAACTATTTGGAACGAAACTGCATTTCAGTGGAGCTCTTCACTGATCGCTGAATAGCTGCCCCAAATCAAATTCCTTGACACCAAGAATTCTTCAATACACATTGGTTTAGGGTCTTGGGTCTTATGTCGGTTAAGTTAAGCCGGCAGGCCCCCAGAGAAGGGGGGGGGGTCTAATGTACATAAGAAACTATATAGTTTCTTGGCCAGATATGCTTAGAATTGTTTTTGGTTTCAAATGCACTTCGAGCCCTGAAAGGTTTTTTTTGGCGTCATATAAATCAGGCCGACCTTACAATCAACCACAGACAGTTTTCCTTTGGGAGCGCTAAAGTCATGGTCATCTGTTTTGAAAGAAGTTTTGTCAATTCGCAATACGAATCTTTATACTATTGTTGAACATCTTAAAAATGATTACAAAAATAGTGAATACCCAATTTTGGCATAGAAATTTTTTTTACGCCAAAAATTGTCGGATATCTGCATAGATACTCATGTAACAGATGAAAGACCTTTGTCTGGGTTTTGAAAATAACATTTGGTGTTACTTAATAGCAGCCAAATTAATAGCAAATCTGGCCATAAATCCTAAACGGATTTAAAAACAGCTTTTATAGATGATAAATTTTTTAACTTTAAATGCAAATTGTCGTTGGTAACGACAAAATATGATATCGTTGCAAAAATTAGATTAATCAAAAAAAATTAAGATTCAACATTTTATATGCTCATAAATCCTAAACGGAACGATTTAGAGCGAAAATAACCTACAAGGTACCTATTCAATGTTGAACATTTCTAAACTAAGAAGTTGTTTTTAAGAATTGGAGATAATTGAGAAATAGAGGTTAGCTTTCTAACTTCAATATTTTTGAAGGGTTCTCAAAACATGGATGAAGTAAAAATTCCCATGTTTCTTACATTTCAGTTCAAACCATATTTTTATGTATCATTTTGTACTTCCGAAACAACTCAAAAAAATTAATTAAAAAAATCCTAACTTATCTAAATAGAACGAATGCAAATTCTACAACTCAAAATTATTGGGTTTGAAAACGTATTGTTGAAGACCCTGCCACAAGTTCCAATTGAAAAATCCTATTATATAGTGTTATTATAATACTTTTGATATATTGAATTGTCATTCGTGACCCTTCAGTAAATTGCCATCAACAAGTTTGTTGTACTATTTATTTACTGAGCGGCATAACAAAGAGTCAAAAGCCTACAGGGAATACTATTTTCGTTTTGGAGTATATCAATCTGCTGAAATCACTGAATAAATTTCATAATGAAAAGGTCAGCCGATGAACGAAAAATACAATATGCATAGGAATTCGTCTAATAAAAAAAAGGCGCACATTGCCAGAAAGAACTTAATAAATATAATTATTTTTCAAAAGGTCAGTTGCAGCGTAAAACGTAAACCAAAAGCGAACAAATAGCGATATCTTGTAAATGTTTCCCCAGAGTATACACCGATATCTTCAATAACTCTTGACGCACTTCAGAGCGGTTGAGTGGTAATGATTTTGTGAACTTTAATAATTGGTAGTATTTTATTATTTATATTTTTCGTCAAGATGAAGGAATTTTACTTAAGTGAAATAGCGTGAAATTGGAATCATCCGAAAGTTTGCGTAATGCCTTGTTTTTGATTTTGTATTGCAAAATGTGAATTTGTATTGGTTTTTGAATAATATTTGCAAGCCAAGCTTGAAGCTGTTTTCATATATTGAAACAGATTAGCGACATAATATTAATAAATAACTGTAATTATATATATATATATAATATATATGCATGATTTTATTACGTTTCCAATAATATTCAATTTGCTAGATAAGTAGTAAACATTTTTACCAAGAAACTTAAAGTGCTCTCAGCCAAAAAATGGGATCTAAAAGTTGCAGTTTTCAGCAATCAATTTTCCACAATGTATCTATTTGTATCTAGAAATATAAATGGTTTTTAATGGGTTTTCCTTTGTTATCTATATTAATGATATTAAAACCAACCAAAATACGAATCTTGCGAAAATTCGCAAGCATTTTGGAACCCCTTGTTGAATAAAGCAAATGCCTCTTCCGTGCACCACCTACGATCTGACCTAAATTTTCTTCTCACGCCGTAGATGGTCATAATCGAAGAAGATCCAAGTAAAAGCATGTCAAAGCTATAGAGATTTCCCTTTAAGTGGGGCATTTCAACACAACCTTAGCCGAGGTTTTGTTATCGAATTTCGTTGAATGTGGTGTCTATCGGGAACGCTCCGTTTAATCCTTTATTGCCCGGAAACTCGCCGCGTACATTTGCATACTATTTAGTTGTTGCAAAAGTAGCTTCTCCAGGTAGCGCCAAAGAAGGCTATGTGTCTACTTGACTTTAACTGAGACGAATTTAAATTTTAAAGCAACCCAAAGCTGTACTCTGTTCAATTAAAGCCAGGCCCACCAATTTTCCCTTCAAAGTGCATAAATTTAATCCACTTTTTCCAGAAGTTTGAAAAACCCACAAAGTCTAATGGCTAGAGCAGCCAGTACATTTTAAAACAACAACTATGGATATGCAGCGGCTGCGCTTGTCTTCCCTTAGCTTTGAGTTCAGGTCTGGTTACACGTGCCTCTTCTGTATCGCTTAGGATGGACAGATCTTGAGACTGTCAAATTTGTCTTATTTTAGTGGTACAGCTGGGAGTAGATGAACACACTATTTTTACTCAAAGCCACTTTTAGCACACGCCAGATACTATTCCTGGCAAAGTGTCTTAAAGATCATTTACTCAACCGAATACGATATGCTTATTATTTTTGGTTTTGCAAAAAATTAAACAACTTTTAATAGTTTGTAGACAGTAGCGAGTCGTCCAACATTTTTTTTTTTTGGCTTAAAATTGAATATTGATGGTATATTATGGTACAAAGTGTATTAAGTTTGTGCGAATCAAAAGTTGAAAAGTTGAGGACTCTGAGAAGTTATCAAAAGAGATTAGAGAAGTTTATATACCTATGCGCGTCTTGATTTTTAAATATTTTAAAACCATATTCCACTAGTTTTTGATGTTCCCACAATTTTATCAAAAAGTATATCATATGGCTCCCATACGCTAAATTCGTCAAAAAGTTCAAGTTGTGCATCAAATTCATTTGTTTTTTGACTTCTCCAAAAAAAAATTTAGCTTGTAATAGTATTTTAGTATTCTCAATAAATTTGTTCCAAATAAGGTAACTATATCATATAATCGTATAACTATCGAAGACTTTGATTGGAAGAATAAAAAATTATAAAATTTGTCTTAAGATTATTCTACATAAAATGAGAAGAGAAGATCCAAAAACGTCTTAGCTGTCTTAGTTTCTTGAAATATAACTGGCGCTGTCGTTGTTGTTGTAGCTGTTTCGGTGCACCAGGTATAGTTTGGGCTTCCGAAACAGTGAGTGGTTGGCAGTCCTTGAGCAGGCAGGGGCCTGCGTCGATTCCGGTGTGTAGCACCGACTGCCGTGGAAGGCAATCAAAAAATCGCTCGTTTTCTTTCGCAAAATTTTGTGTAGTTATTTTGATTAGATTATTATGACCGAAATCCCTGCTCTAAAGGATTTTAGTGTTTCCATGTATAGTTTGATTAAAGATGGTTGACTTTAACAATAAAATCGGTCAAAAAAAGTCAGTTTTAGTTTGTTTAGTGGTAAAGGCTATCTCAAATGCGTGTGCTCTCGATTTGCGCTGATTTGACAGTAATCGTTTATTACTGACGGAACACAGAGAGCATTTACCAAAATTTGGCAGCTTTGATGATTTTGAGCGAAGTTTGGCATAAACTGGTAGTCGTCTTTTTCATGATATCCGTCTAATGTTTTGAGAAGAAATAATCAAAATTAATCAGCTTTTGCGAGAATTAAAGTGAATACATATAATAAACGAAAAAGAATAAAAACACTTGGTGCGCTTGCTTTTATTTTAATTTTATTTCCGGCGATTGGAGTTATCATAACAATCTATATTGGTTGTTGGGAGTATCTCTGCACATACCACCGCAACTTTTGATATCTTTCCCTAACGTTTATTTTTTTTTCGTTTTTCCAACATTTTTCACATAGTAGCCAAACTTTTTCCCATTTTATTGTCAAACTTTATCAAACTGCTATGTTCAAGTGGTTGTAAAGACATTATAAAATTCCATACACTATATAGATTTAATAATATTGTGAACAGGTGTGCTTAGCCAGGTGTTTGATGCAGATAAGAGCCGCAAAATGACTAATCGAAATTGCTATACTAGACTATTTTAAAGTAATAACTATGCCGTATGACTTTGTTGAGTTGTCAGTGAGAGACAAAGAGCAGCTGAGTTACTAACATCGCCAAAGATCCTTAGAACATTTCGTTTACAAAACTGTGCAAAGTCAATGTCCGTTTGTTAAAAAAAAAATCATAAATATAAAAAGTAAAATCCATGTACTATATGCCCATTATATTGTAGCTATACCGATAAGATTAGATCAATTGAGTACTTGATATGACTACCGGCAGCTGTTTGGAATTAGCCAAATTTTGTTATTTTAGCGCAAAACTTTCAGTTCTTATTTGACTTTGAGTCAAAGATCATGCACAAGTGCAATTTGCTGCTAACTTTGGGCGTTTTGTTGCTGCTTCAAGGTATACAAATTAGCGGAAAATACTACCAGAAATGGGGCTTAGTCTCCCCCGCTCTCCAACGAAAAAGTGTTCTACGAAATCGTTTAATTTACTAGAAACTAATGGCCGTTAATTGCATTAAAGTTGTCAAGCCGCGTGAAGTGCGAGTGTTTGAAAGAAAGCAAAAGAAAGTCAGTCATAATATTAACAGTGATAGCAGTCATAATAATAATAATAATAATAATAATAACAAAACAAATACTATAATCATCAACAAAAAATAAAAAACTATCGTGTATTGTAATTAATGCAAACACAATCAAGGTCAAGTGCTCTGTTCTATTGAACCTAAAGCCTTAAGTCCCCCAATGGCACTCAAACCTCGAAAAAAATTGGAAAAAAAAACGGAAAACTATTGTTTTTAGGCAAATTTCACAAATTGTTTTTCCAGCGCAAATGGAAATTAAAGTGGCCCTAGTGACGATGAAAAATTTGCCCTTTTTATTATTTTACTATTTTCATGTTTCTGTTTTCGTTGTATTTTTGCTTCATTTTGGTCATTTCCCTCAACAACTTGAAATTGCTTTGCATGGAAATTTTTCGCTGAGCCATGGCCCGTACTAGCCGGAAGTTGTAATAAATTTTGCCAAACTGCCCCCAGGCACTTTGCCATGCGGCCTTTGCATGCAAAATTTCAATATTTAGTATAGAAACTGATACAAAGCATAGAGAATGCGGCTAACAATGTAAAATAATGCTCAGGGATTTTTGCAAAAACATTTTGAAAGACAGTTAGAAAGAAACTACGACATTTTTAAGCGAAAAGTCTACACTGAAGAGATGGCAGTTATAAGCTAAAATTGAGTGTTATGTGTTTTTTGGTATATGTTTTCCAAAAATGTAACTTGTTCTTTCGTCTGAATTTATGCGTATATTAGAGTTAGGCTTTGAGCCAATTTAAATCCATCCAATAGATTTTGATTTTTGTGCATTAAGCTTTCTAAGCGTTAATGCAGCTATTAGAGCTAGGTATCAACTCGATTTTGAATCAATTAATTACATCCCTAGAACAATGAATTCGTTTTTATTTTATAGTATTAAACTTCATAAGCAATTTGTAACTCTACAGAAACTCAAAACTAGAGAAAGAAGTACCTGAAACAAGTTTTAAGATTTAAAGATATCCAAATCTGAGACGGATGCTTAGCTTAAAACTTCGGCAACAACACATCAATATGTATGTAATTCGGCTGATCCATATACGGCTGTCATTTTCGATCTCAAGATAAATCATGCATATTGACCTAACACAAAAGTTTCTACTTATAAAGTTTGAATTTGATTTGTATCAAATTATTTGCAGAAATTTTTTCATGTAGCAAAACGTATGGATATTATTATTTTAAACTTTGTTCGCAGTTTTAAAACATAATTTTTTTTGAATATTTGATTGATTTAATTTATTTTGGATACACTTTTCGGAATCTCTACAAACTAAAGCCTATCTTCTGTGGTTTAATTTGTTTAAATCACCGTTTTAATTGAAATTTATCAACTTATCGATATTAGTATTGATTTCAGAGTTTTAAGAAAAACATGCTGAAAAATTAAAAATCGAACATATCCTGGGTATTCCCAATAAATATTTTTATTTATCCTTGTTATTTCGCTTGGTAACTTAGTGCCTCTACTAGAGCCTTCCAACGAACCCTTTTTTGCGCTGTCTGTTTCGGTCTGTCCCATGTTCAACTTGGCCAATTCTTGGAGGATGGACCTTCTCCAGGTGGCCTTGGATTTTCCGATCCGTCTGCTGCCCTGAGGATTCCAGTCCACTGCCATTCTGACAATGCTGCTTGGGTGCCTTCTGAGAGCATGTCTTATCAGCGTCCATTTATTAAAGGGGCTCACCTGTGACACGAGATAGCTCTGCATTGGATATTCTGTTGGGCCAGAATATCCCGCATATGATCCTCAAGCATTTGTTGCTGAAGACACAAAAATATACCATTAGCCTAAATGCCTTTGAAATAGCTCGTTGTTACGCCCTCTTTCCTGCTTTCAAGTTTTAAAAGTTTAAAAAAAAATTCGTATTGTGGACTTTTTGAGTGCATTTTTTGAATAGAAACTTTTAAAGGAATCTGAAAAAAAATAAAAAGCTGTTTTTATAATTCAAAAAAGTAATTTAAAGAAAGTTGCATTAAGTTTGTTATTTATTTCCAAAAGACTTGGCTTCAAAGTTTTTAGAGTTAGACTATAATTATAGCCAAAAACTCTAAGGCAACGACGAAAGAACTTGTTCTGGTATGTTACTGCCCTACATGTCTTATAGACTTAAAAAGTATCTTTCTCTATTACATTTAACCTTTATCTACCTTTATCTACCATATCCTAAAATTTGAATCTTCAATTAGAAATAAAAGGAAATCAAGTTTGTGTAGATAGCCACCAGAATTTGGAAAAGTTGAGGTGTGACTACGCTTCATGGTACTCGCAGTGCCGAAGGGCGTAGGCCCACCCTCGTTCAACGATAAGGATATTCCTTTTTTTTGCGGCAATTCGCCTCCTTACAATCCTTTGTGGTCGCTTTGTATATATCTGTGCAGTGAAGTGCATATTCTTGGGCAAAACCTTTCTCCTATATATGCCATATCCTAAAATTTGAATCTTAACTTAAAAAAATAATAGTCCTTCTTGGGTACATCAATGTTGAGTACTACGAATATTAAAAATGGAAAACACAAATTTTCGATTATGATTTTTTTACACGAAATCACTTTTTATTTTAAAATTTTTTAACTGCAATTTATACGTAAGTGATTTTCTGTAAAAAGATGCTATTAAGACCTTTTTGTTTTGAAAAAAAAGGCATAGGATAACATCTTTTATTTCGATTAATCGATTTCGAAATTGCTGACAATATTAGTTAAACGATAAAATAAAGTTTATCTTTATGTGAGTGAATTAAATTCATAACTTGCCTCAAAATTTCTAGATTTTCTTAAGTCTTCTTTAAATAGCAATCAAAATTTAACGTTTGCTTCGTAGATGATATACGGTGGAGTTTGGGACTTGCCAAGAGCGGCCTACAGGGTTTCCAGCTGTATACAAGAGAAACGAGTTTTTTCTAAATTGATTCCGCAGCACGTCTGAGGGGTTTTATGAACATATCCTACCGAAAACTAATTGTAGGCTTAGTTTACAAGCTCCTCTTCTAAAGTTGATGAACTTTTTAAATTAATCTGATTCTTCATGCCAGCAAAAGGCATCAAATTATTCCCTATCAAAAGAGAGACGTGGGCGTAAGTCACGAAAGTTAAAAATAAGGCTAAAAATCATATCTTCTAAACTAGTCAAGATATTTTTATGAATACAATTGTAGCTGGCATTATATGGAGTATCCATGCATGATCACTGGGGATCTGAGTTTTGCGCAAAGCGCCGATGGGTTAGATTTTGTTGCTAGTGCCAATAGAAACAATTGTTAAATAGAGAACAAAGCTCCGCATTTTTTGCAGTGTATGCAAATTTAATTTTTTGCACAATAACACGTCATGCCACATGCCCCATATTGTGGCATTTAATAAGCGCTGAAAACTTTTGTCATAAAATTTTGATACGATTATGAAATTAACGGACCCATTAGATTAGATTCTATGCCAGCTGCGATGAAAAAGTTGCTCGAGCAATTTAAACTATTAAACTAATCTAGAGTTTGAAAACTGCAGCCATTGTGATTGAATGACTGATTTATTGACTGACCTGCTTACTGATTAAATGATTCAATCGATGATTAATCGATTATGGGAACTGCTGCATTTTAAAAACCCCGACGCCAATGGCTGGACGACAGCGGCAATAACAAAGCTTCATGTTGAATAATTAAAGGCGTTTGTAATTGCCAAAGGCTAAATGATGAAAAATGGTTACCCGCTAACTAGGTCGATAGGTATTTTGTGTCAATAGAGTACATAAGTCAAAACTTCCGAGTTACGAGCGGACGGACGGACAGTCATTAATCTAGACAGCAATTAAAATTAAATTTTTAAATATAAAACAACTTAAAGGCCAGGGTTGCAAAACATCCAAGCAAACGAGTGACGTTTGGTGGGCTCGAATATGGGATTTATTTTAGTTTTTTTGCTATCTAGAAATGATTGTATACTTTGTGCAATGAACAATGCTTAGAAATAATGTATTTGCGAAATTTAGTAAAATTGGTCAAGAGAGAGAATTGCTATAATTAGTATTATTCTTAAGAGGTAGATGTACACTCATATTTGCATTTTTCAGACATTTTTTGTCGTTTTTTCTAGTCTTTCAAATCATATGGGTTCCTATTTTCATGCTTCAAAATGGGCGCGCCAAGATGTAGTATTTTTTATAAGTATCTCATTATTTTTGGTTAAGCCGGCAGGCCCCAGAGAAGTGGGAACCACACATAGATCAGTGTGATCCGTCATGGAACCGGAGTTTGTCGGCCGTGAGTCGCGCCCATGAATGCGCGTGTGTTTCGTGAAAGCCAACAGTCTCTGGGATGGCCTACGAGCTGCCTCTGCAAGCGCGTCAAACATTGGTCTCCCTAGAAGACAGCGCAGTTGCATAAAAGTTGTTCCGTGGGTTCCTTTGACTACTGGTTCCCTGCACTTCCTGCATACATCGACGTCAGTGATGCTCAGCCTATTGGCATGGACTTAGAAAAAACCTTATAGCAATTGCTGTTTTTTTTTTAAATTCCAATAGGTTTGAGGTAGCTGATTATAAGTTCCTTGTTTTTCCTTGTTTTATATAATAAAGTTCCTACTTGAAATATAATGCGTGGAAAAAGGTTGAGTATTTCTGAAGTAAAACAAAAAGTTCGAAATTGGAAAGAGGCAGCAATATGAAAAATTAAAAAATAGAGAGAAAATGTCAATGGAGGAAAAGGAAAAGATAAAAGATATTGCTCACGCGGTAAATCTTTTGAAAAAAACGAAAAAATTATAGAAACCCCCCTAGGTTAGGGAGAACAAATTGACAAGAAAAGGTAGCGTGCGTTGAATTCGTACAAAAATGTAAAATCCAAAAGGGCGAAGTAGATTTTAGGATTGTATAAAACAGGAAAAAATATAGAATACTTGGGTATACGGGCTATGAAGAAAGAGTGTCAATTTTGTAACACTCGAAGCGATTGTGGAAGTGTGGCGGCCGAAACCCACAAGTAAAAATACAAAAAATTAAAAAAAGTTTTGCTAAATTTGGTATTTTAATATGGATATTTTTATCAATTAACCGATTTCGAAACTGCTAGTAGTAGTACTGGTAGATTAGATTTTAAAAAGCTAAATTTTTTTTAAATTTGACTGCCTGTTTAAATTTTAGAAATTGACTTACAATTTCTTCAATTTTTTAAATCTTCTTTGAATAGAAAGAAGTCTAAAAAACATGCTTTGAGAAAGGTATAAGGGCAATAATTAAAAAACGGTGGACTTACAGAAAATCGTAATGAAAGCACATAAGAAAACCAGTTGAGACAAGTCTGGCAGAATCGGAAAAAAAATTGGAAATAAGCTCTACAGCAAAATGATCTTACATTTTTTTTAGTTTCAATTGTATCGTAAGGCTAATACGTAGAAAAAATTAAAAGTGAAGTTCTGAATCTGTTTTTAAAACAAACAGCAAACGATTTCAAGCGCTGAATGATCGTCGTCGTTTCAATGGAATCCTAAGCTCTTTTTAGCTGCTAATATATAGAAATCCAAACTAAAGTTCTGATACTGTAATCCCTTTCCAAAAAAAAAAATCCGATGCAATATGACGAGTGGTTCCGCTTTGTAGCTCCACTCACAATGTGTTTGAGGCAAATCCCTTCCTCACTATTATGTAGCCCTGATAGAAATATTATCCAACTATTGTAGTTATTGTTATTTTTATGCTTATTATTTTTGTTGTTTTTGCATTAAAGGCAAAGACGGCGGCGTTGAGGCCACATTTTGGCCATGTGAAAGCAACAACGATTGCACAGCTGTTGGCTCGACGTGCAATACGGTAGCGGGCTTATGTGAGTGTCCTGATTTTGACACCGTCTTTTCGGAGGATTTCACGCAATGCCTGAAGACGTCACAGATTGGTGACACATGCACAGATACCGTTCAATGCAATCTTATGCCAACGGGAGCCAATTGTAAAGCGGGGGTCTGCGATTGCGCCGATGGCCAAACCTATGTACGCGGCAAGTGCACTACACTGAATGGACTCAACGAATCCTGCGAAACGGTAAGAGAGTTTCAGAAGTTCACATAAGAAAAATGTTTATTTTGATTTGGCTCAATTCGGATCGGGGTCATTCAGAGAGGTTTTGGAATGACGGACGAGTTGCAGAGAAAGATAAGAGAAAGATTGTGAAAAAAATAAGCACGTACCAAATGGGCACATGAAAGGAAGTAGTAGCGGATGATATAAAACTCCTTTCTCGTAAGACCATGCGGGACGCAGGCACAGTGCACACTTGTACGACTTTAAAGTCTGTCTTAATCAGGAAATAGAAGGTCTTTTTCTGTTAATTAAATATTTAACATTTTTCTGATACCTTCACAACAAAATTCGAAAGAAATAAAGCGAATCTATCTACTTTCAGTCATTAATCCTAAGTGCGCTGTACCGCTTATAACTTCTACAATTCTTCAACTTCTTCAATGATCTACATCATCTCCATTTTGCTTTCCTAAGCATGCAGTTGAGGCTGATTGCTTCGCTATATTCCAAAATTTTCCAGAATCGTGTGTTTCTTCAGCGTGGTACGTGCTTCTTTGAGAATTCCTGTCGAGACTTATCGAGTGCAGAAGCGTCCTCTTCTACTGCTTGTTTGAAAGTTTCTGTCAAGACTATTTCAATCGGACCTCATTTACCGATTAAGAGATCGTTGAATACCAGCATGATGAAACCTTTTTTTTAAAGCGCAGGGATACACTCTTTTGCTACTCCGCAACTTTTCCAAAGTATCGATAATACACTTTCTTATAATTTCTTCTGCTTTCAGGACTTAGATTGTTATTTTGGCTACGATCGTGCATCAGTAAGCTGTCAGGAAAGTGTGTGCGCCTGTGCCAATGGCTATTATCATAGATATGGCAACATATGCCGGCGCAAATCAATGGGTAAGCACAGCAACAACTCAACCTAATCGCTAATCTTATCATGTCTACTCCATCAATTTCCGTAGAAAAAGATGATGCGTGCGTCGTTAATACGGACTGTGATGCATTGGGCGCTGGTGCCTCATGTGTTAGTTTGAAGTGCAGCTATGTGGATGAGGTTACCACACCTGGCACCGAGGCCACAAACGACGATCAAGAGACCACAACTGAGCAAGTTACAGAGACCACGGAACAAGCGGAAACTGAAACAACTCAAACAGAAGCGGAAACAGAGACAACTACAATTGCGCCTGCAGCAGGCACAGCCAAGAAACAGATAGCCAAAGCTTTTGTACATGCGCCACCACCGCCGACTCCACTGACCCCACTAACTCCACTTACTCCACTAACTCCACTTACTCCACTAACCAATGGCGGTAGTGACTACGAAACGGACACGGAGCCGGTAACAGCCAAACGCCGTTCCCGGGAAATTGCTGTACAGACAAGTCTTGAGAAATACGAGTTGCATGACTTGGGACGCAGTGTACGAAATGTGGGCACCACAACCACAGCCACAGCGTCGACCAGCACCAGTAGTAGACGCAACTCCAGCCATCGTCGCAGACGTTTGCACTCAATCTTTCGCTTTGACGATGAGGATATTAAAACATATTCAACCTTGGGCTCAAGTAGAGATGATGACGATATCGAAGCGGATGACAAAAAGTGTAAGTCTGCGAAAGATTTTACAAAAAGAAACTAAAGTTTAACGAAAACTCTAACAATATTCACAGATGGTAGCTCATGTACGGATAATGGCAAAGCTTGCTCCGGGCTGGCCCACTCGGTGTGTACCAACAAGATTTGTCTGTGCCGCCAGGGTTATTATGCGCGAAATGGAAAATGCTTTGCCGAGCTGGGCGAGATAGCGGAGAGTAGCGATGAATGCGAATATGACTTTGACGAACTGTCCAGGACATGCATATGCCAAAAGAATTATTTCTACGAAAGAGATCTGCGCAACTGCAGAAAACGTAGGTTTGGATTGCTTGCAGAAAGCAAATATTTGACTAAAAATGTGATATCATCTTCTGTTCCAACAGCCATACAATATCATTTATCATGCACCTCGAACAGCCAATGCAGTCCGTTTGGAGCTGCCTTTTGCCATCCCGAGATACCCAGACGTTGCACCTGCGAAGAGTATGCCGAATACGATGCACTCACGCAGCTCTGCGAATATAAAAAGGGTCTGGGCGCAGAGTGTGAGTCCAATGATGGCTGTCCGGTGCCGCACTCCATTTGCTCAAATCGCGAATGCGTCTGTGAGGACCACTACTTCGCCAGGGAGGGAGAATGTGTGCCAGGTGAGTGAGTTTTTTAAGTGTCATTGGGGAAGTATAGCTGTTCCGCTAATAATTTGTAAAATTTAAAAAATATCGTATTCTTGGCGAGAAAAATTAGAAAGCAGTTAATGAAGTTTTTTTCTATTTGATTCTTTTATTCCTTAAAGCTCTTGGAAAAGATATATGATTTCTAAAAGACGCACTGTCATGGGGTTGATAGTTTTTTCAACTTTTGTTTCATATTAAACTATATTTAATAGGACAAAGTTCATACAATCAAGCTGTAAGTGCACCAACTTAAAAATGAATGAGGTTTTTACACTCACATTTCCAAATCTAATTTTAGTTTTTAGTAAGATTTTTGAAAACCATAAAATTAATGGCGTATCCTATTTTGCTGGCTGTTAGCTATATTAAGCCCATAATCACAGAATCTCATATTTCTACAATAAGCAGGTAGAGATGTAAGATCAATGCAGAGATCTGCATTGAAATCTGAAAAAAAGCTTTGTTTTTCGAAAAATAAAAATCATCATAGCCAATCATACCATGTCACAATCTATGATATCTTCATAAAAGAAGATTTTTAAAATCAGAAAAAAATTTATGAAAGAGTAGTGTTCATTATTATCTCATTCGGCAAGTTCCATGTGCTGATTCTAACTCGATTTATAATAACTGCAAAATATAGAACGGAAAGTCTTAAAATAGGAATTATATATTGTTCTCATTCTGATGCAGTTTGAAACCACTTTAAAAAGGTATTTTGATAAAGAGAGTAATGATTATGGGTAGTTCAATTAGCTTTTGTTTTCTCTTTGTTTTCAAGAAACTGAAAAAGATAATTATGTCCAGGAATTACTCTTTGATCCAATAAAGTCAGTATACGGACTGTTTCCCCACTACGTCCAACTTAACAGAAGTTTAAAATGTAAATTGGAAATCATTTTGAAATCGGAATATTTCTTTGGCGAAATTCATGTCCCATGGTATATATATTAGAAATAGTTTTAAAATCGAAAACATTTTTTCGGATATTTGAATTTGGGAAATAGTTCGGCAATCGGCAAATCAATTTGTTTACCTCACTCTTATTCATAGATATCTTAATTTTTGTATTTGAATGCGACTGCAAATAATCATAATAATTTGGTCTGGATAAATTCGTTGAAATAGTTCGTTGAGAGTTGTAATCGTTAAAAAATCGTGAATTCTCAAACACCATTTATCTCTATACAAAGTAGAAATTCTGGCACTCTTCCCATTATTATAAATCTTCTATTTTCTAGGTATTGGTGCCGAGTGCCTGGAGGACGATGATTGCACTGATATTAATGCCATTTGCCAAGCACCAAGTAATAGTAATTCAACTAAGGAATCTGAAGATCAAACACGCTCTTGTCAATGTCGCAAGGGCTATGTGCACTTCAAAGACGAGTGCCTAAAGGAGGGTAAGTGGATCACAAAAAATTAGCAACGATTAAATATTAATAATTATTGTCTTAACAGCCGAGGAACTGGAAGAGGATTGTATAGATGATGAGCAATGTAAGCCGCTTTTGGCCAGCTGCAGCGCTGAGCGCAAATGCAGCTGCACCAATGAGCAGCACGAGAAGAATGGACGTTGTGAGGTGAAACGAAGTGAGTACTCTTCCTTTTGGGAAATTCAATCTGTAAGCGAACTTTAATGGTGTCGACGTGCGTTGAAGCCTGCAGTGATGGATTGTATTTAATTCATTAAGCGCAAAGTTTGATTTAAAACTAATGTAACGTCACGCCAAATGCCAGTGTTCCGTTTTAATCATTTCAACCATTTTTTTTTAACAAAAGACGCCCAAGTGATGCACATTTACTTTTATACTCCAAGTCAAGAGCGGCAGCTGATTTTTGTAACGTAACGCTATGAAAATTTTTGACTCTCAACTTGCAATCGATTTCACTGATTCTTGAAATTATTTATCTTAAAATATTGTTGTATTGCTTCTTTTTGTATTGTAGCTGTTGTTTAGGTGTCGTCGTTTTTAAATAAAAAGTGCAAAATTCTTTGTATCGAAATAATGGCAAGTAACGTTACAACAAATGGTAGAGCTTTACAATTTGCATCACACCAAAACCGCATTATGTATTAAAAAGTGCAAAGAGCTTCGTTTCTTAGTTTCAAAATATAATATTATCAACAAAAAAGACATGATGCAAAATATCAGACTTTCTTGACTCAATTATTTTGATTTTTTTTAAAAATTCTTGTCTAACTCATCGAATTTACATTTTGTATGCCACAAGAGTCGTTTCTGACAAAACAATGCCATAAATTGGATTTATATTAATTTGAAAAACAAATTTATGCCTACTATAATGTAACGTCACGCCAAATGTTAGGCTTTTCCGATTTAATCATTTTGAGTCAAAAAACAAACTATTTTTTGTAAGCATAGCTTAGATTTTGAATGTTGTAATTCCAACTCACTGCTGCGATTCGTTTTTTGTAACGTAACGCTATGCGAATTCTGGCTTGTAAATATTGAGCCCTAAATGGTTGTGTCTGTTTGAAATTTAAAACAATAGGTAGATATTTGAGAGTCTAGAATGCTTCGTTTCCTAGTTCAAAAATTATATGTTTCTTTAAAACATAAAAAGTAGTGTGCAACGTCACGCCAAAGCACAAGTTTTTTCGATTTAATAATTTTTAGTGTTCATTACAAAGGCTAACAATTTATGGTTTTTTTAATTTGTAAATAAATTACGCTCTTATACCAAGATCTCAAATTCTTTGAACTAAAAAACAAATTTTGCATAAGCATTTTCGGTACAAAACTAAAAATAATGTGGTTCAAAATGACATTATACTAATACGAAATTATTGTAATATTTACAGATTTGGGTGAGGCTTGCGGCAAGGCCACGGAATGTTTTGTAGAAAAGGATCCCGAGACTGTCGAGTGCCGAAATTCGGTATGCCAGTGTAAATTTAATTATCAGGCGGATGCAACACAAAAGCACTGCATACGCGTTATGCCCAACAAGAAAAGTGAGCATCTAATTAACTCAAATTGAATTATTATAATTTATATTGGAAATTCTCTCTTTGTAGATTCTTCCGGTAGGCCGAGTGCACTCAAAATAATCACCTTTATACTAATAGGCTCAGCGTTTCTGATAACCAGCGCTGCCATCAAGCAGGCTTACTACTAAACGGAAAAATAAAATGCAAACAATTAAAAGCAAATATTATAATTATAATTACATTTATAA
Source organism: Chymomyza procnemis (assembly GCA_035046065.1). NCBI lineage: Eukaryota > Metazoa > Arthropoda > Insecta > Diptera > Drosophilidae > Chymomyza > Chymomyza procnemis. Next base: position 8,398,436 of record JAWNOJ010000026.1, read on the forward strand.
CAATATTGACACGAAACAAAAACCAACTCAATGTAAAATGTAAAGCGTTGTGAGCGCGCTAGACGCAAAAACCTGGAGCATATCAATGCCATGTACCTAACTATAACTGTAACGACTAGTGTGCAACTAGTGACAAATGCACCACTCTGAGCAAACAATTTGTATGCAGTCAGCGGCTTAGCCCCCCCCCCCCCATAGAGGTTTTCTTCGCAGCCTTTTCAGACAACTTAAAAAGTATATAAGTCAATAAATATATAATTAAATATATATTATATTATATTTAAGCTGATATATAAGATTCAAAGCAATACCAGAAGACAAAGCAACTATATGCAATGCGAGTTTTAAATCATTTGAGTAACTATTTTACGTGTATTGTGTATACCTTAGCTCTTAATATTATTTTATAAGAAAAGCAAATTAGCAATTAAATTTTAAGCTTCTTGTTACCAAACTTGATAAGTAATTACAATATATATAGTGAAAAATTGTAAAATATGCTAAATTAAAACTAATACAAAGTAAACTTTAAATCTTAAAAAGTAAAATGTCTTTGACTTGAGGCGTAAGAGCTAATTTGGATTTACTCTTATATTTTTTAAGATTTAGGATTAGGATTTTATTTTTTGAAAATTTTTAAGCAGTTTTGGGGAGGCAAACAAAAGCTTTAAAATTTTTGAAAGATATGTCTTTTAAAGTTCTCATGTAGCTACGGAACATTTTTTACTTCTGAAAAGTTATAGTTTAGGAATCACCAGACCCCGCCCTGACGTGTTAAAAAAAGTAGATAAGTTTACGTACTTAGAGAAACAGCCAAACAGTCCAAAAGAAAATGGTGTCACATTGATTTCGTATGCCGAAAATTATTGGCGTGCTTCTCTTATAATAAATTTTTAAGAACTTAGTCTATTTACAAATGGTTTCCAGCTTTCCCTATTGTTAGCTAAAAACCTTAAATCGTTAAACGATTTGGATGTTTCTTTGAGTGCTGACCGCCTCCACGTAGTCTTCGGACGAACTCTGCGACGATTGCCAATGGGGGGTTCTATTCGACAGCTGCACGTGATATATTTTTGTTGTCTCAGCTGGGGATGTGTCCGATCCATCTATATTTTCTGATTGATATGTCGCTTTTGATGCCCTGTTGCTTGGTAGTTTCCCATAACCTCGCATTGGACTTAGTTCTGAGTCAGAACACTCCAATAATGCGCCTCAGGCATTGGCTGACGAAACTTTGCAGTTTTCTTAAGATATTATTTGTCGTATGCCAGATTTTGCTTCCATATAAAAGAACGGTTTTGAAAACTAGAAAGCATTAAAGAGTTTTAGTTTTGTCGTATGCATAAGTTTCCCAAAAAAGATTGGTAATTGTTTATAAAAATTTTTGTATGGAGTAAGCTATACCCTGAGATCTATGTTTTAGATGCTAGAGAGCGCCAAATTTATATCGCAGTCTTCAAGTTTGCGAAGATTTTTCAGCTGATGTTCTGAAGTTAAGGTATTATTAGTAACATCAAAAAAAATTTAAATCAAGAAGTTGACTCATTTATTGCATAAACTAAAAGTTAACCAGAAAAATGTTAGAAATTTAATTTAAAAATTTGTTGTTTAAGTAAGCTTTACCCTGAAATTCATATTTTCAGATGCTCGAAGGCGTAATAGTTGCTAAATCGTGGTTTTTTATATTTTTATGAACTGAAATTTTGAGGTTTACGTATTAAAGTAACATTTAAATCAAAAAAAATATATCTATATATTGTTTGCTAAAAACTCTCAAAAATAGAGAGTGAGAAATGTTATACCCTGAAAATCATATCTTGACTGATAGAGGGCTTCAAAGTTGGTACTTTGCAGTTTATTTTTTAGTTTCCAGCTAGATGATTTAAAAAATTGTATACCTGGTACTATACGGTACAGGCCTAGAAAATGTATGTAATGACCAAAATATAGTCAAAGAGCCCTCAAACTTATCGGAAGTAAAAGCGTGTTAAGTAGTGCAGCTGAGATATACCCATGCCGTCTGTATGAACTGCTAGAATTTTAAGATGATAAAAGTAAAAGAAACCAACTTTTTAGAAAAGAATTTATTAACTATATGTACATGTTGATCAAAGTTCACTAATTATATGATAAAGCTACTAGAAATAGGTCTGTATGAACGCCTATATTTTGGAGATGAAAGCTAAACAAACCTACTTTGCGAAAAGTACAAGGAAAAGCGGTGGAAAACTTGGTTTTTTTTTCAATTAAATTTGTTGCTTTTAATTTATGCTTCTTACTTTATTCGATTTAAAAAAGTATGTTGTATCAATCGGAACAGGAATACTTTGATTTATCAACTAAATTTGTTATTTTTGTTTTTTGGTTTTTAACTTATCCTTCTAACTTCATTTGGTTTCAAAAAGTATGTTAGTTCTTGCAATCACTGCTTGTAATCGGTTGACTATATTATATATAGTTCCTAATCGGTAAATTCCCGTTTTGCGAAAAATTCTTTGTACTTAATTTGTTTTTCGAGTTATTCCAATCCACTTCAATTTATGAAAGTGTTGTAGAAAGTTCAAAGAACTGTTTGAAATTTTGATCAAAATCGGCTAGCTATATCTTGCAGAGGGAAAAGCGGTGCAAAGCATAATTTTTGGTTGTATTTATTTGACTTGTTTTGAAATATATTACCGACAATTGCCCAACTCTGAAGTTCTTAAGTGCTAGTTTTAGAATTAACTTTGCTTTCCTTATCTTATTTGTTGTGGAATATGTATATTGATCGTAATTTTCCTACACTGAAGGCTTTTATTGTTAATCAGTAATATATCAAGTTTGTTTGAAATTAGTTCAAAACATTATCACATTGTGCAAATCGGTCAGAAAGGTCTTCTGTAGTGGGAGTTTAGTTAAATAATAATAATAAACATTAGCTGCTTAACGAATAGTTATTATGATTATGTTTTTGGATCATCGACGGAATACCCAATAGGGTATTATTATTTTAGTCACTGGGTCTGGGCATGTGTGTTTTTAGGATCTAAATCTTTCCTTCCTTCGTACGGTATGACTTAGTCGCTTGCGCTGAATATTTGATCGGCTGACTACTCTGCCTACAGGGGCTAGTACGCCCAGCTTAGGAGTAGGCTCTTCAAGAGGTCTTCGTCATTAAATTTATATCAGTAAAATAAGTTTCATCGAATTTGATGTAAAAATTACGATTTTGAACCGTTTCAAAAAATGTTTAGAGAGCTAATTTCTGAGATATTTATGTCAGATTTCAATTTCTTGTTTTAATAATTTTTTTTTTAAAAACGACAAAATTTTTTAGCAATATGTTCTGCGATTGTGAGTACGTGGCAACGCAGCCGATGCAACCCCGAAGACTATTGGCCAAAACACAATTCGTTGCTGGTGAAAGCGCAAATGGGAATCAAGTGGATAAGTAAGTTTCTTTTGTTTTTATAGAATACAGTAAAATCTTTAACTAATTAATGTCTGTAGTTCCAAACAGCAAAATCCGAACACAAAGTTAACCACAAATGTCTTGGGCCGTATGTTCTGCGATGGCGGGAACATAGCGGCGCAGCAGATCAAATACCAAGTGCAAGTGGATGAGTAAGTTGACTGTCAGCATTAAAATTAAAAAAATTAAAACTAATTAATGTTAGAAGTACCAAAGAGCAGACTTCAGACGTTATAAATATGGAACCTGAGGTCTTGATAAGTGCCACGGAACTTTCAAATATACGCACTGAGAATTGGATGCTTAAAAATAAGCTACATGATTGTAATATAAGCATACTAAGCCTAGAGCAAGTGATAAGCACTTTGATGGAGAAACAGCGTCAAATGTTGGGTGAAATGTTAGACTTACGTAAAGAAAATCAGGAGCTGTCCAGGGAATGTCATCTACAAAGGGATTTTCATATGTTGGAGCGTAATGAGCTTATACAGGAGCTACACGATTCGCAGACATTGTTGTATTTTCGCACAAAAGAATTGGTAGCATTAATAACTCCAGAGAGTATTCCAAATTGTTTACTTAATACTTTTTTTTTAGGATTATATGTCAATACAAAATGAGTTAAAAGCAATTCACTATGAAACATCTGAGGAGTCCGATGATGCTAGTGAGAACGAGGATGATGATGACGATGATGAAGACGATGAGGATGACGATGATACTGAAACTGATGAAGAATCAACTAGTTACAGCAGCTCTACAGAGTCATCTACAACGTCTGATTCTACAAGCACAACGGACAGCTACACATCCGATGAGAATGAAACTACTGACACGGATTCATTTTAAATTGCTTTATTTTTAAGTACAGTTAATTGAGTTGTTTGTTGCATTAATTTTTATATCAAAAATTATAAAAAATTATCACTGATTTCTTTCCGCCAGCTGCACCCAAAAATCTGGTGGGGTTATTATAAGTCCATTTAGGGTTTTCGCTAGATCGGGCAGCTTATCCCCCGGAGCTAGCACGAAATTAAAATTCTGGCACATGGCCGCCGTTATGAGAAAGAGCATGTTACGCGCAAAGGTCTCGCCCGCACACAAACGTTTGCCGGCACCAAAGGGTAACGAAACATCCAGCTTAAGGCAGAGCTTACCCTCGGCATCCAGAAAACGTTCCGGCTTAAACTGTTTGGCATCCTGCCAAATGCGCTCATCGCTGTGGTAGGCATACAGACTGGGTATGACCACGGTGCCCTGCGAAAAAAAAGTAACATAAGTGAAATGCTAGCTAGAAAATCTCACCCACCTTGGGTATGCTATAGCCCAGTAGCTCTGTATCCTGCAAGGCCTTATGTGGCACATCCGAGGGCACAAGCGTCTCTATGCGCAGGCATTCTCTTATGGTCGCCTCTGTATAGTGCATATTTTTACGATCCTCCAAATTGGGTAATCTGCCAGTGCCCACTACATCGTCAATCTCCTTTTGTATGCGCTGCATAACCTCGGGATACAGCATGAGATACTGCACCAAAAATGCCAGCTGTGCGCCAACAGCGGTAAAGGCGGGAAAGGAAAAGTCCACTAGACCCATTATGAACTGCTCCCGATTGAAGCCCAATCCTGCGCATTTCCTCATTTGCGCTATATACAAATCCATAAAATTGCGCTCACAGCACTCATCATAGGTATCTATATAGCGATCCACAAATTCCTCAAAATATTTGTATATATAAACATTGGATTCCATCATTTGCTTGTAACCCGATTTATAGGGAAATAGAAATCTTATCCAAGGTATGATGCTAAGCATTTTGCCATAATCATCGCCAATGCGCTGAAACTGTAGACCCAGCTGCACCAGCTTGACGAGTCTGGCCATATCACAACGTGGCTGTCGTTCATTGTAGACTATGTGAAAATGACTGTTGGCCGAGAAGGGATTGAAGAAAAGCGGCAATTGTATGCGATAACCACCTGGTCTGACCAAGTCATGCTCATGCGGATAAAGCGGTCCATTGCGTATCATATCCAGCATATCTGCGATCTGCTCTTGTATGATCAACTCCAGTTCGTCAAAGCGTCGTCCAAAACCAAAGTCACGCAAATAGCGTAGTATGAAACGACGTTGCTCTTTCCAAAGCTGACCCTCCTGAAAGAATATGCCTGCAAGGGGTGTGTCCCACATATGGTAGATTATAACGATTTTCAAGTGTTATTTACAAAGTGTCTCTTAAGATAGAACGTTGGCCAAGAGCTATATAAGCGTCAAGCCATGTGCAATCTTAGATAGAACTGAGTGGGTAATAATAGCGCAGGCATTAGGAAACTGACTTTGCGAGACAAAGCAGAGATAAGCGCATTGGAGTTTTGTTTACCGATTTTCCAATGGAGGAGATATGGCAATAATTCACAGATTGTGCCAGCTGGTGTCAAAATAAAAGAAGGCGACAAAGTCTGTGTTTATTTGCTTTTATAATCAAGACTAAAAATATATTAAGTAGACGACGAGTGCATCTTTTGTATTTTAAGTATATATTGTTATCGATAAATAAGTTATTGGAAGGCTACTATCTGTTAAGTTAAGAAATTCATATATGTTTTGTCTAAGCGAAATCTACTTTTTGGTCTAAATTGGAAATCGGAGCAGCATATTTTTAACACTTAAATCGTAAGAAACTGAAGACTATGAATTTGCTTTACGATTTATAAACAGATAATAACTAGACAAAAAAGAAAGCGACAAAGTCTTTAAATATTTTAGAAAAACGACTTTGTCTTATTAGTATATAGTTTTGTTATATTCGAGGTGAAGCGCTACAGCGGGACCTAAAGTATATAGTCATCGATAAGAAGGTATTTAATTGTTGTTACTAGGCATTTACTATATTATTATTATAAATATAACTAATCCCAGCACGTTTCGTCTAAAGGAATGCGATAAGCATGTATGTATCGCAAACATACAAACCAGAAAACCACTATTCTTTCAACTCTTAAATCGTACAAAACTGGTGACTCCTTGTGATTTTGCTGTTACGGTTAGCATTCTCTTGCCTAAGAGATAGTAGGGCCTACTATCATATATAAGTTCAGGAACTTTTCATAATTTCGGCTAAGAGTAAATCCATTTACTTAAAAAGATACTGCTAAACTATCCGAATTCTAAAATCGATTGAAATGATTGGGAATGCGCTATGGCGACTCTTGAACCCAAAAGCCAAAAGAAGTGTTCAAAAACTTGTTTTTTTGATCTATACAAGACAGATCTTAAGACAAATAGAATTGTCATATTTCATTGTCAGTTTCCAAAAAATACTCTTATAAAAAGTTACATTTTTGCTTATTATTGCGATTTTGTACATATTCTATATTTAAGCGCTGCAAAAAGACTTTTAGGAACATTGAGCACTTTCAATTAAATCGGCAAAAATACTTCAAAAAATCGAATTTTGCTGGCATATATTGGAAAACAAGCAAACTACAAAAAATATTGTACAAAAAACCATTTTCGAGCTATTGTTTGTACTTAAGCGACTTAAATAAAATTTGACACATTTCCTGGGACCCCTTAGAACCCCTTTCTAACTGAATTTAGCTACTATAGTTTATAAAGAGTTAATCAAAACTTTTTAGATTCATCAAGCTGCTCTGAATAATCCAAAAAAATAAATTACTTTAAAATCGAAAACTAATTTAATAAAATTTTCTTTTTTTATACATTGTACTATATGGAGCTACGGGTATATAAGGTCTGTGCAACCGAATGAAAGCAAATTTAGAGAACTAGATGACTAGGGTGTTATGCACATGTTTCTTTGTACGTCTGTAGGAAAATAGATCACAGAAACCGCGAAGAAGCCAGTTTATCTTACTTTTTGGGATCCAAATTTAGCACTCATATTTTTTTAGGTTCCCAAGCACTATGAAAAATTTGATTAAGTAATATAGCTGCCAAAGGGCAAATCGGTCGAAAAAATAAATTTTGGCACTAATTCCGTTGTTTTCAACTTATTACTAAATTCGGTTAATAAAATTATTATGGTCTTGCCCACAACTGCATTTAATTTTATTCAAATCGTAACTCCCATGTTGGCAAAACGATTAAGAAAATCGATCACCAAAATCGTTGCATTTAATTTGTTTTTTAAGTTATTTCCATCAACTTTGGTTTATAAAAGTATTTCATTATTTGAAAGAACTGTCTTGAATATGATCAAATGTTTTAAATAACGATTTTTTCACATATGTTCTTGCACTTAGTCACAAGTCTTGGAATATGCGTTCAAAATTTATACACTGAGGTTTTTTAGTGTTCACATACTGCACCAAGTTTGGGCCAAGTCGGTTGACTATATCAAATTTTGGAAAACGCTTAAAAAAGTCTATTTTTATGGGAAAAGGTGCCGCGTTCTTCACAACAGGTACAGGGAATCACAAAGTCGTGCGTTCTCGACTTTAACTAACGAAATTTTTCGTTTTCAATTCTTTTTTTGTAAAGAAAATTTACGCTTATCGCAAACTACATGACGTATTGTGCGGGAAATTAAACTTTTATATATCGAAATGTGTACATCTATGAAATATGAAAAATCTCACGAATGATTGACTATATGGAGCATGTTAGAAACGCCATTCCCAAACATCAAAGTCGAACCTAAACGTAAATTCAAAAAATCGTAAAACATTTCTGCCTACAAAATCACGCAAAAGCGGTTAAACGCTGGGTTTCTAATCGAGTTTACGATTTTTTAAAAAAATTTCACTCTCGCTAGAAGCAATAACATTTCAAAGTCTTGACGTTGGTTGTGCTTTTTCCTATTATAGCAGGGGCACCCGATAGCTTTCAAATTGCACTTCGAGGAACGCGAAAGTTGGGCATTTCCAATCTCCGATTGCACACGCTTGCACTATGAACGAGTTTATCATTTAATCTCACCTCGCACTTGCTCTTGGGGATCACGTATAGCTGCCACAAAGAGAGCGGGCCGTCCATCAAATGCCTCATTGTTTAAGATTTTGCGTACCCCCTCGCTATTGTGTACGACGACAGTGGGAAACTTGCCCACGTGCAGACCAATTATATCCGATTTGTACCATCTGCTAAAGGCCAAGGCAGCTTTGTGTAAATATCTATAATTGACCAGCAGCAAAAAGAGGTAACTGCCAAAGATGGGTATGCGCGGAGGTCCTGCACGCGAAGTATATGCAAGTTCAATAGCTTTGCTAGAGATTTGAGTGGTCACACTCACCTGGTGGAAAGCAACAAGGTCTGCCGATGGCATATCTATACGAAAGATATAAAAATGTGAGTGCACTAAATAATAATAGAATTCCGGTGAGCATTTTTAATGCGTTTCCCGTAAATACAACGCTAGAAATACGCGGAAATTTGCGCCACAAACGCTTTATATGGCCGATCTACGATGCATACAAAGGAGCGCGATAACAAGAATCAATAATATATTTTGTAGAGTATTTATTGTAGACAACAAACAAAAAAATTGACACCAATATAGGTTTATATATAGAAGGTAAATTGCTTGTTGATGCTGCCGCTTCATGCTTTTTTCAATTTGGCGAAAGTGGAAAACTTGAGTGGTCGCAGATAACATCGTTGGAGTAGTAGTAAGGCTCAAGTATTAGCCGTAATACACTTCAATATGAAAGAGTATTCTAAGCATAGTCGTTGTTGTGTTCAGTGGTGTTTGGCAAATCCGACGGATACTAGTTGCGTAGGTTTTTGTTAGGGAAAAGTGGAAGCGTCTGGGCACAATATGCATGAGTTTTACAAAAATCCATAACTGATGACAGAGTAAGCTCGCAAGAATTACATTCTTTTGATTCTAAACCTTGGTTACAATTAAGAAACTGCAGTTGTTTTTAATAGAAACAAGTTTTTTGTAAATAAAGACTTAAGAATGTCTGCAGAGTTTAGCAGATGAGACAGATACTATCATATATACTTAGGTTTTTGTTAGTACAAATTGGAATATAGCGTCTTGCACTTACGAATATATCGAATTGATAGTCTTATCTCGAATCTTATCTACATTTATTTGATTCTAACTTATTGGTTAAAATTAAAAATCCGCATTTGTTTTCAAAAGTAACAATTTTTTCAGAAATAAAGACTTAAGTATGTCTGCAGGGTTTCGCAGATCAGACAGTTCAAATTGGAATATAGCGTCTTGCACTTACGAATATATCGAATTGATAGTCTTATCTCGAATCTTATCTACATTCATTTGATTCTAACTTATTGGTTAAAATTCAAAATCCGCATTTGTTTTCAAAAGTAACAATTTTTTCAGAAATAAAGACTTAAGTATGTCTGAAAAATACAAGTGGCTAAAAGCCTTATAAATTATTCAATATTTTTAACTAGTCAGTGCAGCACCGGTCGCCTCTTCGTTGGTTTTCGCATCGCACATCTTCTTTGCTGGAACTACAGAGTCAAACAACGCTTACAAAATATGGGTCTCGGGCTTACGTTTTTTTTGCTCAGCTTAACATAGAACATGGTGCTAACTTTTAACTTTTTATCAGTAAGTTGACAAAATGCTTTAACTTACAAAAGCAAATACAGAAAACGCGTGGGTAAAGTAAGTCATTTGGCAGAATAAACCGATTATCGAAAAGTCGACTGATTTATAATTAGTAAGGTCTTGCTTATGCACAAAATTTATTTAAACTTAGTTAAAAATTTAGCTCAAGCATATAAAGAAAATCAGCAAACATACAATTTATGTAAAATGTTAACGCTTCTACTGCTACAATGATTATACAGACGACGTCACTTAGAACATAAATTTTACAAAAAGAGTTGTTACATTTTTAAATAATAGATTGCAAGTTCTAAACAAGTTAAAAGTCTAAGAGAACTTCAGTGACAAATATTTAAACGTTTTACAGTGTCTTCAGTTCTTATTTCTAGTCATTTCTTAAGTTAGAGTATACAATCTTTGTTGCTACAAAATGTTTGTACATTATTTTAACAAGTTTATGTTTTGGTTTTATAAGCGAAGTTGTGCTCTACATCTCGCATTGATAGCGGCTTTCTGGTGCTTTAGCGTCATCTGCAACTCGCTGACTCTACATGACTTGCTTCAACAACATAAATAACATTAAAATGTGAAATAAATGAAATGTGTTCACTAATCTAAACTTTTTTTTTCGTCTTCCAATGCGATGCTTGAGGTTAGATCAATTACAGCCCTCAAGTTCTCGTTGTTTTCCTGCTTCTCAGTGTCAACTGGCTGAGCACCACTTAAGAGCTGTTGCCAATGGCTAGCATTTGAATTGTTGTTTTGCAACTGAAACCATAAACTGCTTAGTTCTTCTATATCTTTGGCTTCAAAGTCGAAAGGCTTTAATTGCTGTTTATCTTTGTCCTGTGTGTTGAGCATAACTCCTTGAATATGATTTGGTGGCGCATTTTGGTTGATATAAATGCCAGTTACTTCTTTCAGTGTGCGCAAACTGTATATAGAGAGATGGATAGGCGTTAATAATGATTTTATCAAAAAAATATAACTTTAATCTAGATTGCTTCTGGGAATTTCTACCAAGTGCCATCTAATTAACTCATAGAAATTTATAGGAATTGCAAAGAATTTTTTTTAGCGTGTAAGTGAAAAGGTTTCAAATTTGATGCAATTTCAGTAGCTGTTTTGTAGAACCTGAATATATTTCTATGTATCATTATATTCTGTACTTAGGCATAAAGGCTCAAAATGCATCCAAAGCTTGTTTGCCCAAGTAAAATCACAAAGACAACGCTCTTCAGGTTCAGCTTCAAACTGAAGGTCCATATTCTCTGCGAACAGTTTTTGATAGACAAAGAAGCAATGCCAGCATAGACAAGGGGAATAAATTTATTTTTAAGCGTTTATCTGTTTCAAATCAATGAAACAGAACCTACAAGATCTTATGAGACCCCTACCAACCTTCAAACTGTTTGTTTCATATTAGCTGAATCTCCAGTTGTTAAGGTTATTCCAAGCGTGCTTTTTTGAGCTTATAGCCGTAGCAGCTGGCTTGTGTGCTGCAGATTCTCAGGCAAAAGTTGCGCCAAGTGGTCCCAGTCAGATAAACATTTTTTTAATGATTTATTTAGGGAACACCACATGGTATCTTGCTCTTATGTTCTCTTTAGAGGCAAACTTGAGCTACTTGTCCTTTCGCATCTTTCGTATAGCGCTAGATACTTCGAATAAGTCAAGTTTTCATGTAAAAAAAGCAGCTAGCGCATGCACTTTGCATTCACGAGGTGTTAGGTGCTACTAAAATACAACTTTCTACTATATCCCGGCTTCTATAAAACAAGTTAACACTCTACGTGGCTGGACTAAGCTGGCAATGGAATCATTTCGAGAACAGCTCAAACCAATGCGATTTTATTATTAACAATACCGCCACCGCACATGAGTAGATTTTGTGTTGGACTTAGGGGCCTCAACTCTAATTCTTTTGCAAAAGACTGCAACTTTTCTAAATGGCCAAAACGGACATATGAGCTTAACTGAAGTCATTCGTACTGTGTCGAACTCCGGCTAGGCGGCAGTTGCTTCTGCACCAATGCATATAAATTAGTCAGTGGCTTACTTCAAAGTTAATCCGAATTATTCAACAAATTTTCTTGTGAATGTAAGGCTGAACTTAATACACGCAAACTTGATGGAAACACAAACAAAGCTTAAGTTTCTGCAAGCAACTCCAGAGGGTTCCTTCCTGTAAAGCCTTGTCTGCAACTTTTTGCAACGAATTCTACAGTTGGTATCAGCCAGCTATTGTTATTTCCGGGTAAAATTGTAATCCCCGCTTGCTGCTTTGTTGGCAATGTAAATTCACGCAACTTAGGCATTCTCATTTAAGAAATGCACAATAACTCATTTACATTTGTGGAATTTAGACTTGTTTTATAACAGAAGCTGCGCTTTTGTTGAGAAAGTTCTCGGACACCTTATCAATTGCAACAGAAGTACAGGCAGTGCTGCTATAGACTTTGCTGCCATCCCAATCTTGACCCTACTATTGTCTCTATGCGTCACTACTTACATTTGATTGTTGTGCCGCAGTGCGGCAGCATCAGCTCCGGTGCGCTTCTCCAATTGCTCTTGCATTTTCTCATTGCAACTTTTGGCCTCCTCCAGCTGCACTTGCATTAAATTTAACATTTGCTGACGTGAGTCCAAATCATTTTTACGCATCTGCTGTGTTGTCTGCAACTGTGCATAATCCTGATGCTGCTGCTTGGCCAGCTGCATGACTTCATCTAGTTCAAGCACAATTTATGCATTAAAACTTGTTGAAAATTTGAAAGCCAGACTTACCCAGCTTCTTGTAAAACAGCGCACAGCGCTTGGCCAGCGTTGTTTCACGCCGCGCAATATCCACTTCGTTGCTGGACAATGCTTGCAAACGTCTGTAATATTCATGTAGACCACTTTTTGGCGTGGTCATTGTAACAATTGAATTATTTTTAATGCACATTTAAAAACAGCGCGGCTGTACCAAGCGTTGTTTTGACATGCAAAAACAGCTGTGCTGCTGTTGCCAGATGGTTGTATTTAGTTGTGCGCACAGTGTGGCCACTTGTGTGGCAACGCTGCTGGCAGCAAGTTGGCAGCGCGTTTGTCTAGTGCAAGAAGAAGCAGCGCGCAGCCGGCAACCAAAAAAATTGCAAGTCAAATTTTTGTAGAGTGTTAAAAAATTGATTTAAATTATTTAATTAAGCAGCAAAAATTAATGCTTATTAGTTGGCTCAACAATTAATGCGTTTTTTGTTAGGCCTTAGTAAATCAAGCAGCTTATACAGACGCAGCTGCCGAAGTCTAAGCAAAGTAAGTGACGGCATTTTTTTTTCGCAATAAAAAAAAAGTAAATTGTGGCTATAAATAAATCTTAAAGAATATTTGCATAAAAACAAAATGTATACAAGAGAAAAAATGTATAAGTATACGGCGCAATGACGTAGTGTCAAAAGCGGCATGATTTGCGAAAATCTACCAATTGGAATTTGCTGCAATTGGTGCAGCCTCATGCCGGCAGCCGGCATTTTGTAGCGCAGCTGAAACCACTTGTTGAGATTTGGGATTTGAAGGATTTTTGGATTTGTGATGGGTTTGTGATGGGTTTGTAGAGAGTAGAGTTGGCATAAAGCTTTATTTTGTTTCAATGTTTTTTTAAACGGACTTCAGTCTGCTCTTGTTGCGCCCTAAAAGTCAATGCATGCTGTGAAGCTAACGCGCGGTTGCAATCTTGGAAAGCTTATCATTTTATGATTAATTCAACTATGAGCTGCAATATTTTATTTGTGCAAAATCATGTGAGTCATAATAAGCAACGAATTGTTGACTTTTCTACAAATCGTTTACTTCTTAGCCAAGTCTGCAATACCTAACCTTTCAAACAACAAAATTTAAGTTGGGTTAGGTTAGGTTGGCTTATTCCGTCAGCAAAATCGAGAAGTGGTCGAATTTGTCTTAGTAAAAGAAAAAGAGTAAAGCGAATGGGTTTAGTAAGGAATGAATTCGCTACCATAAAAAAAACTTCACAAAAATCCATTTCTTACCAAGCTACTGATAAAATAACTACCACCAGATACTGCTGGGTTATTCTATTGCTTGTAATCCTCTACATATTTGGAAAACAGCTCGAGGTCCTAAACAAGCCGGCTGGGCTGCTATGGACACATTTGGTACATCACTTAGGTCTTTAATGGGGTAACTCAGAAGCGTCCGAGTTTGTCTTGTTTGCAGCGCTGGAGAGTGATGTGGAATGCTTTTCATCTCCAGCTTATCTCAGCAGCTTAAAGTCGGTCAGAGGAAATGAGCAATATGCATTCTCAAAGCCAGGTGCAGCTGTTCGCTCGTATGTTGCTGCAACCGCAGCGCTGAACAGTGGCATAGCAGGTTTGGAATACTTCCCACTTCAACTCGTCTCCGCAGCTACTTTGAAGTCGTCATGAGCGATATGCCTTCTCTCAGCTATTCGAAGTATGGTCCAGTGTTCTGTTAGCATTTCTACCACCAGTTTTTGTGGCACGGCAGAAGTTCAGCCCTTCGCTAAGCTGTTGCGACAGCCGGACGAATAGTCCGATTGTTTTACTGCCTTACAATCTATCAGTGATCATCCTGTAGTGGTTATCTGTCCATAACTGTATGATTAGCTAGCATAACTCGCACATTCGTTCCGATGACAGCTAAGTGCTTCGAAATGCATAAGAAGGATTCGTGTAGCAGCGTGCTCTTAAGGGCCAACAGTGCTCCGCGCATCAACTTGTTCTCAGCAGCATGTAATCCTTTCAATCCAGCTTGCTCATTGAATTGATGTGTTGCTTGGACTTCTTTCCTGGCAGGCGATCACGGCTTCAAAATCCATAGGAAGGCTGATTTGTGATGTAGAATGTCCTTAAACGCCAACAATGCTCGTGGATAAGCTTATTCTTTGTCGCATGCAATGCTATAATTGCAGCCGGCTCATAGAAGTAGAATGCACCTTGCAAGCAACTACTACATATATACCTGAAAAACACTACCAAGCGGGAATAAAGCAGCATAGTGGTACCGTAGACTAGATGTGGGAGTGGCAGAGGCGACAAACTCTACCTTACAGAATATCTTAGATGTCCTCTTCTGGCAAACAACTACCACATCAATCGTAGTGGTAGCCTACTCGCCACTAAAAAAGAAGGTCGGAGCGGTGATTTCCCGCCAAAGCTATTTGCTTAAGTAAATGTCTATTGTTTCAAGGCATCACCGTTTGGATTCAGCTCTAAAATATAGGTCCCGCTACTCTTCGAACAACAAATAATGGAGCTATTTCCCTGCTCCGCCTTTCCGAGCTATGGCAGCACAGTCAAGGGGAATGCTCGTGGAAAGCTGCGGAAGACGCCATAAAAGTCTTCGCATTGCATTTGTCACTGCATCGCTCTTTTACCCATCGGAAAATATTGTCAGTTCATTATCTTTCAAAATGTTTAACTTGCTTATAATTATGCCGGGTTGATTATTATTCAGTTAATACTTTTCATTTTTTTTCCCCCAGCTGCTCTAGTGTATCCCACGTTCGTTGGTCGTCCCAAACTATTTTATCACTTTTCATTTTTGCATATGGACAGCCCTCAAGGTCAAGACGCCTAAAATGTCATTGTTCTACAAATCTTTCTGTGACGTTCCAAATTTTATGTACTCCATGCCGAAGGGGCATTTCTTATCAGTTCACTTTGGCTTATCAGCGCCATTGTAGCGCACGCCCAATGTGTGTGATATGCGCGCAGCTCGGGTTGACCCAATAACGACGCTTAATTGCTTCAATTTCTTTTTATTGTCGCTAATAACTGGCAGAAGCTGTTCCAAATTTATATATATATTCCATTTGGTTGCTATTTATAGCACTTGGCGCTTTGTCGGGTGACTAAGTAGCAGCTGCGGGGGAGAGCATTTAGAAGCTGCCATTTGTATAATCAAATTGAAATGGTGTTGATTGAGAGATTTGGGCGTTGGAAACATATATAAACGGTAGCTAGCCGGTAAATGAAATCAATTGTTGGCACGCTGGTGTAAAATTAATTGGGAATTCTTTGTTTCTTGGCTGGTCACAGTAATCTTTGAAGGACTTGGGTGGTGTGAATGTTTTTCTTTGGACTTGGGCTCTTTTGAGCGGAATCGATTGATTAATTTTTAGCTCACTCAAAGTAAATGGCTTGGAAATTTATGTTTTATTATAGGCTCAATTCAGGGGGTCCACCGTAGTTCCACATTCCTCAAAAAATCTAAACCATATGAGCATATAAATTGTTCCAAATCCACCATTGTTTCAAATTCTTTAAAAAGTCTTAAATAAATTTATATTTGAATTTGGAAAATTGGAAACAAAAAGTTGTCAATAGTAGATGATCTTCTCATTCAATTAACTTGCATGGAGGCAAATCCTAAAAATACGACAACCGGGACAGAATCTCGAAGCCCGAAGTCTCTAATTGGTAAGGTTTTCTTGGGTGTGCAAACTATATTTTCTAAGTGAAGATTAGCTTTTCATTTGATTTAAATTTTTGAACTAGTGGTTTTCTTTAAAAACAAAAAGGAGTTGCATGGAGACAGTACGCCAGATAGCGAGTCATTTCGTGGCCCAATTATTTTTTTCTTATAGGGCGCCAAGTTCTAATTCGACTTAAACTGAAAACTCAAAAAATATGGCAAATGTTGTAGAATAGTCCTAATCCGAACCGCCGGTTAATTGGGACAAGTTTTTGTGATATGTGTAATTTATGACCAAGGTAAGGACGACCCTCTCTCAGTTGATTCAAATTTTAAGAATATTGATCAAAAGTTACTTGGGGCTACCTTCCCATATCGACCGAAACCTTCTCGGATTTTATACAGAACTATTCGGCGCATATTCAATCGTCGTCTCGTCAATACCATATCCTTCTTACATTGTATGTCCTCGCATCGCTTAGTCACCTCCACAATTCAGGCTCATTACAATGTTAAGCTTTTGGTTACTTTCGATGAACATCGTTAAGGATTGGGGCCTAAACTTGACATTTATATAGCTAGCCGGTCGACCAGACAGACGCCCAATACCGATCGTACCTACTAGGCGAGCATACCATGTATTAGGGAGCTTTTAAAGTAAATATTTCAAAGTGGGTTCCATGAAGTTATCCTTTTCGTAGACTATGACCTCACATTCTTCCGTAGCTCGTGATTGACCAAACTGAAGATACCCAGGTTCATTGACGAAGAAACTGAAGTAGTTTTTGCTATATAATTGGATTTTCAAAATCCCCGCTTTCTCTATTCCTTTAAAAACGGCAGAAAAGCTATGTGGGTATAGGAAAACTATGCGTTCGCATTGGTCTGCACGTCTTTGACTCCTTGGGGTATTTTATTAGTTCTGAAAATGCTAGCAAAAAAAGAGGAGGATTGCTTGATTTGGATGTGGAGACTTCTTTACTGCGATGCAATCTAAAAAATCTGCATGCATGTTTCCCTAATTTGGATCCATTTAATACTGTGAAATTACCAAGTTTCCCCCACGAAGCTTCTCGGCCAGCAACTGCCTACTACAGAATCGCTTTATGTTAGGTATCTACAATGCTGGCACCAATCCGTATGTTTGAGCATTGACATAGATTGACATTCACTTTCTCGTGCTGCTTGGAGTCCACTGTATACATTTACTTTAATGAAAGCCAAGCAATCAAAATATAAAAGCTTATCGGGTACAATAACCCGTAATAAATCAAAGAATCAAGATTAAGACAGATAAGATAACAAGCAACACACATAGGTTGTTCTTGTTCCAATTGGCTTGCATGCAAGAATATTAACATTTCCGTCTACTTTACAGATGGCCACGGACATCAAATTTAACGCCTCGCTGAGCTGCAGTGATCCACAGCAGCAGCCGGTGCTCATCATTGGACAGCTGCGTCATTTGAATCTGCTAAAGTTTGAACATTTGGCAGCCAAGCTCGAACCACGCGTTACGGCGGAAACTTTTAAGAGCGCTATAGCCTGCTTGCATCCTGCACCCACGGACAAGTGTTCACTCTATCTAGATCTGGCTACTGTGGCCGCACTGCCTTTAAAAGCATCGCGGCACAATACCTCTTCACGTGCGCATGCCATAACGCGTCTGGTCAAGAATCACGTGCTCAATGTTAATCAAGAGCATGTGGTGCTGGTGTGCGAGCGTGAAAACATCTTTGCCAGCGCCTGTGCTGTGGTGCGCGCTTTTCCGCTTTATTCACGTAAAACTGGCAATGGCAACAGCTTGAAGGTAGCCGATGGTGATGCTGGAGACGGCAGCAAATCTGTAGTCAATGTAGAATTTGTTGTCATTGACAAGGATGGCGGCATAGAGAATACACCGTTGAAAGATGAAGAGCTGCAGTGTCTGCATGAAACGGCACGCGGCATACGCCTGGCAGCACGCATTGTGGACACACCTTGTAACGAAATGAACGTGGATCACTTTGTGCAGACTATCAACGATTATGCCAAGGAGCTGGCGCTGGTGCCGCAAGTCATACGCGGCGAAGAGCTACGTGAACGCGGTTTTGGTGGTATCTATGGCGTGGGCAAAGCAGCTGCAGTGCCGCCTGCGCTGGTAGTGCTCTCGCATGAGCCCAAGGGTGCACAGGAAACTATTGCATTGGTGGGCAAGGGTATTGTGTATGACACCGGCGGTCTAAGCATTAAGGGCAAGACTGCCATGCCTGGCATGAAGCGTGATTGCGGTGGTGCTGCAGCCATACTAGGCGCCTTCTATGCGGCTGTCAAGTGTGGCTTTAAGGATAACCTGCATGCCGTCTTCTGTTTGGCAGAGAACTCTGTGGGTCCCAATGCTACGCGGTAGGTAGCAGTTCGTTCGTAGAGAATTTATATGAAATTTTTTTGGTATTTTACGAAGTTGCTATATTTTTGTGCATTCCTGCTGTTTGGCTAAGGATTTAACTCAATTAAGTTTTGCTTGTCACTAACTCTCTGCTGTTCATTGCAGCCCCGATGACATACACACACTGTACTCCGGCCGCACTGTCGAAATAAATAACACGGATGCAGAAGGTCGCCTTGTGCTCTCCGATGGCGTCTGCTATGCCAACAAAGATCTGAAGGCTAACATCATACTGGACATGGCCACATTGACGGGCGCACAGGTGAGTCGTCTACCATTGTCGCTTGTCAAGTTCTCCAGCTGTGCGGTGGAATATATATACAAGCAAATTAAAAAAAAAAGAAAATAATGTAGAGGAAAAGCTGAAAATGCCGGCTTCATCCGTGTTGCACATTATTCTTTTTTCTCGCATTTTGTATGCAAAATTTATGCCACGCTTTATAAAGTCACAAGGTTAATTGGAAAGAATAAATTGCAATTTTGGTTTTTCGGCGTTTGGTGGCAAGCCAGCAACCGCAGTCACCAGCAGCAGCAGCAGCAGCGGCAGTAGCAACCGGAGTCCTCGTACTCGTCGTCGTTGTCGTCTTCTACGTTTGCGGTTGCCTTGCGTAGAAAGCATGGGCTTTGGCTTTTGCGCTTGGGTTTGGGTCGGGTTGCATGCGCTCGCGCACAATTACCATAAATCTTGACTGCAATTTGCTTAAAATATGACGCCAATTTACGTTATTTGTGGTTCGATGAGAAATAAATAAGCAATGCAGGGAGCTTAGGGAGTTTGGGCAGCAATGCTGCTATTTTTCTAACATGCAACAAAAAGTGAAAAAAAATGCCTGCAAAAATGCAAGCAAAAATTAGTTTCGTGGGTTGAACGGAGATTAAAGTTGGCTCTGGCAGCTACACTTTGAGCTTAAAGTGGCTTCAATATATTTTTTTCTTTAATATTGAACTCGGGTTCCATAAAGATCGTTAAAACATAACAATATCTAGTATTTATTTAAATAAACTTTTAAAGCAAAAAATTAATCTGCGTCTATTGCAAAATTTAGAAAAAAAAAAACAAAAAATATATTTTCGTCCCTGGTGCAAAGTCGACAAAAGGAAGCAACAGTAGTAATCCATTCTGAACCAGTTTCGTCGAGTATCATGCATGGTCTATGCATAATCTGTTTGGTCTACAAAAATTTTGTTCTCTTCGTAGTTGAGCGTTGAGTAAAGCGAGATTCCTTTAAGAATTACAAGCGCAATGATGCGAAGAATTGCATTCAGCAACAAAATGATCCTCCAATTCTTACACTGGCTTGGATCGTCTTATTTTCCTGTAATATTGCTTAGAACGTCCTTATTCTAATATATCAGTGAGAGTAATAGTTTTACCAAAGGCTGGACTTTGAAATAATACTCGTACCAAATTTAGGATAAAAAAAGACATTATTTTAAAAACTGGTGAGCATATACAGGCACCACAAAACACAGGCAGTCTTAGTCACTATGCGAATTTATAAGCATTTTGGAATTATGATCTACACTGCTTCCAAGCCATATTTGCATATTTTAGATACGTTTTTCCAACTACTTTTTAAATTTCAATTTGTTTCAATTTTCCAAAATTAACGCCAACAAATTTAGTTTAACGCAACGCATTTTAACTAAATTTATGTTTTAAATGAATTATTGAAATTTATTTAACAATTTGCAACAAATTGCTAGCTTGCTGCAAACAATTTCAATATGTTTAGAAATAGAAATACTTTTTAAAAATATTATTTTATTCTTTTGTTGCTTCATATTTCAAGCGATAAATATTAATTGCAAGCACTTTCAAACACTGTTTGCCTTTATCACACGCATAAATATAACTTTATTAAAATTAAAAAAATTCAAGCGTAGCCTAAACCTATTACTATTTAAAATATTTTCGCTAGTTTTTAAATTATTTTTTTGTGCACAAAAGTGAAATAAAAATAAAAACAAAAACAACGACAACAACAAGAACAAGCGCATAAATTTTAAAACTCTTTACAACGAGTATTTCAATTTTGTTTTTAGAATTTGTTTTGGAGCGCTTGTTTTGCCTAATTTTATTATACACAGAGATACCTCACACAGATACAGATACAAACAAACGCAGAGATACACGAGCACACAGATACACGAACACACAGCTACAGATGCACACACAAAGCTACAGATGCATAGATACTCTCTAACAGACATACAGCTACACATTCACACAGATACAAGCACACAGAGATACACACACATACACACACACACACAGATACTCTCTCTCACACACACAGCTACACCATGCAACATGCAATAATATTAATTGCCAACATTGGCGCAACTGCTGCGCTTTGCAACAAAAACAACTACACTCAGCAACAAAAAGCATGCAACACTTTTGCGCTGGAACATTTTAAATTGTTGTTGTTGTTGTTCTTGTTGGTTGGTTGCCGCTTCTGCTGCTTGTTACACCTTTTGTTGCAGCCACAGTCTTTGTTGTTGTTGCCGTGTTAGTTGTGTGCTGGTTGCCTTCATTTGTCCAGCTGCAGTTTAACACGCGGCATTGCCTCGATCGTAGCGGTGTGTGGCGCGGCGCTGCTCAAAAGGTGGCAGCTAGAGGAGTTGCTGCAGCTGCCTGGTGTTGCCACTCCCAAATAACCTTGCACCTTTTTATTGCTGGCCATGCGTCTCCCGTCGTCGGTGCAACTCCCGTCATCTCCAACGTTGGAGTCGCTGTTGCCATTGCCGTTGTCGTCATTGTCGGAAGCTCGCAATTTTCGCTAGCAACTATGGGCCACTGAGTTGGCTGCTTCCTGTTACTGTGCCACCAGTGCTCCATACGAACGTACTGCTCGCCGAATGTAGTAGTAGCTGTTTGACGCTGCACTGCAAGAAAAAGTTGCTAGCAAAGCCTATAATATAACTTGAGTTGAAATAAGCTTCAAAATTATGTTATGTTTCGCAAGATTAGAGAAACTGGCTTTGGCACGGATTGTAACCAATCGTGGTAAATGTGAAGATCTCCGACTTACTGCGCATCCGCAATCAAAATCAGGCCTTTCTTCAGCTTAGTAATTTGTTTGCTTAAAACAAACTTATCCAGTTTATCTTAATTCCTGCATGGCCCTAACTTTTTCAGGGGCATCCACCAGTTGGATAGAGGCATCATACCTATTAAGTGTCCGTACATTACAGGTGCAGTTCCTTAAATCGTAGTCAACATAGGGGAATAACGAGGCTTTGCTTTTAGTATTCTTTAGATTTTTTCTTTTACAGACGGAGAAACTAATCTCTGCGCACAACCGCTTAAGGGTCCGAACATTTCAGTTGCATCCTCAAATCGTAGTTCATTCTCAGCTGTAAAAAGCACTGGGCCTTGCGTTGGGAAAATGTTCGAAACGTCGTTTCTGCTACTTAACACCTCAAGCTACCCTCGCTTGCGCCTTTCCTTTCCTCGTTTTTAACGTCTTGAAAGACGCCTCTGTTTCTTCCTCTACTTCTTGCAGTGGCAGAGCTTCTTGTGTTGATAAGAAATATAAAATAAATTTATTCCCCTTGACTATGCGGTCATCGCTCCAAAGGCGAAAATGATTCTTAAACTGATTTTATAGAATTTAGATTTTTTAGATGTAGATTTTATCCTAGAATTTTTTTTACAATATAAAATGTAAAGAAAAAGTTTGGACAGAAATTGGAAACAATATTTGAACAATAAATAGGAACAATAAATAGTATATTACCCTTGACTATGGTCATCGCTGCAAAGGCGCAGCATGGTGATATCTCTATTAATATTATAGCTGTTCGTAGGAACGGGGAACTCCGTTTAAGGCCAAATACGTACGACGGTGTCTTTCATTAACAGAGATTTTTTTAGGTAAATATCATCTAACGAATGCAGCAGTATTGGAATGTAGAATCGCACCAACGATTTTGTGGTGGAGAGGTGATTTCGCTACCACCACGCTACCGAGACCCATATAATAATTTAGTTTAATAATTATAAGGAGTAGTTCCGCTAGAATTCTTTGCATCGGTCGAAAGAGAGAGAATAACAAAGGATAATATAATCAGCACATAAGACCTCGCAAGCATCGTGCATAACATCTTAAAATTCGTAATAAAAAGAATAATGAATTACTCTAGAAAGCTAATTAGATGTTGAAAATCGTAGGGATAATTAAACACAATTTCGAGTTACTCTAGAAAAGTAACTACATCTTGAAAATCGTAGAGCTTGTGAAACAGAATTGGGAGAAATTCTAGGAAGCTAATTAGATCTTGAAAATCGTAGAGCTTGTGAAACAGAATTAGGAGAAATTCTAGAAAGCTAAGTAGATCTTGAAAATCGTAGGGAAAATGAAACAGAATTAGGAGAAATTCTACAAATCTAATTAGATCTTGAACATCGTAGTGAAAATGAAACAGAATTGTGAGTTACTCTAGAAAAGTAATTAGATCTTGAAAATCGTGGGGATAATGAAACTGAATTAGGAGAAATTCTAGAAAGCTAAGTAGATGCTTTTAATCGTAGGGAAAATGAAACAGAATTGCGAGTTATTCTAGAAAAGTAATTAGATCTTGACAATCGTAGGGAAAATGAAACAGAATTGCGAGTTACTCTAGATAAGTAATTAGATATTGAAAATCGTAGAGATTGTGAAACAGAATTAGGAGCTACTTTAGAAATCTAATTAGATCTTCAAAATCGTAGGAATAATGAAACTGAATTAGGAGAAATTCTAGAAAGCTAAGTAGATCTTTAAAATCGTTTAGTCAATGTTAATTATGAAAATAGTGCTTTGTGTTTTTTGCAACAGTTTCATATACTTGTTCGAAAAAAGGATAGCACTGGCTTCTATGGCCTTTGGCTATACTTGCATTAATAATTCACAAACTATTCGAGAAAACTATTCTATTCTATTCTACCCACTTTCTGTCTAAAACTCACAACCTGTTTCAAGACACTTCAACGAAATGGTTCATTTGAAATAACATTTTCTTTAAAAATAATAACAATAAAATAAAATACAATAAATGTAAAATGTAAAATGAAATTCCACCTTGAGAATAAAATATTTTTGACAATTTTGTCAATAAATGGCATATTTGGAGTTTTGAAGGAAGAAAAGAAAGTTTAGTAAATAAAAAGTTGTTTGTGATTGCACTATCAGCTTCATACCATCATTCCATCAATTCCTAAACATTTAATTTTGTAAGATAACCTCTTATTCGTTAACTTCTATTGATAATCAGTGTGCACTCTACCATTGCCATTGATAAATTTATTCACTCCGAATTTTTAAGATAACTTCAATCGAAATGTTTTTTTGTAAAAAATTCTGCTATATTTAAAGCAATTGCTATAAAAAAAAACATTTTCCGCGCATCATTTATTATTGTTGGTTACGAATTTCTTGAAGATCTCATTCAAATTACATTTTTACGTAGGCCAATGTTTGTATAGACTCTACATGAGCTTTGCTAAACTCAACTGATTTTTCGCCAAGTGTATTTTTTCACACGTTGAAATATTTTCCACTGCATCCTTTTTTTGGGGGACCCCCTTAACACTTTAACATTGTTAGTTGTTGTGTTCATTTTTATTGCTTTTGTAGTTGTTGCCGTTGCTTAAAATGTTGCATGTTTTCTATCAGGTTCCCAGACAGGCAAACCTCGAGACCTCGAGTACTCGAGGCACACGCTGCACTGCGCGCTTCCTTTAAATTTAGCCTCTTTTAGCTTGCAATTATCATCAGCTTTTATTATATGTTCTCCTTTTTTTTGTATTGTTTTTTAATATCCTTTTTTTTTTTGGTATTCTCTTGCAGGGCGTTGCAACCGGAAAATACCATGGTGCCATATTGACAAACTCGGAGGCATGGGAGGTAAAGTCGTTGCAGGCTGGACGCAAATCCGGCGATTTATTGGCGCCCATAATTTATTGTCCCGAATTGCATTTCTCGGAATTTGCATCGGCAGTTGCTGATATGAAAAACTCTGTGGGGGTAAGTAAGCAATATACATTTTCGGGTTTTTTTTTTTTTGGTAGACACTTTGGGGCATTGGCAGCGAAATATACTTAATTATGGAAAGTAAAAATAAAAGTTGCCGAAAAGTTAATTGTTGAATGACTTTTTGCAATTAGTATTTGTTTAGGAATTTGGTAGTTTTTTGCTTAAGCAATGTAGGAGCATTACAATCGCAGAAACATTAAATAAAAACAGATTTGTTGGAAATGTTGGAAACCAACAATGCCATCGAAACAGCTACCAAGAATAGCAAAGCGTCTTGATATTAGGAGTTAGAATTTGAAGCTTGATCTCATATTTATTATAAGTATTTTTTCTTAGAAAGTGAATGCATAAGAATATAAAGTCTTGTCTTCTGTGGACTATATTATGATCGGTACTGAATACTACAAGTTTGCTTAAATAGAAAAAAAAAACAACTAATTACTGAATGTGGGGTAGTATCATTCAATTCGATCTTTTGCGATTTATACAGATTAGTTTTTGAACATAACATCAATTAAGTGGCCGCCCTTATTGGCCACAGCAAAATATGTGCATTTCGCGGCGTTGTCCATTACCTGTTCGAACATCTCGGTTGGTATGACAAGAGATTTCGGCACGAATATTTTACTTGAGTTCTTCAATGGTCTGTGACTTTGCTTTTCAAATAACCCCACAAAAGGAAGTCCGGCTGGGTCAAATCCGGAGATCTAGATGGTCATTCAATGTCTCCATGATATTTTCGACGGTATGCACTTTGAGTTAAGATAACTGAACGACTGTTTTCAATGTATAAAGTAAATATTTAGGCGCGTTCTGAAGGTGGAAAGCGGTTGAAATTGTACTGAATTGACGTTTCCAAAAGATGTGGAGTCAAGTCAAGCGATTGTCAAATGTAGCAGTTGTTCAATATTGGAAGACCGACATAATAAACGACGCACCCTATATCAAATAAATTTCAACCCTTCTTTTTTAAACAAAAAATTTTATAATTATATGATATACGATATGTCCTACATCTCTTCCTAAAAAGCTGGAGTTAAATGTTAATGCTGCTTTAGTTTTATCTATCGAAAATAGCTACTTCTAAGAACAATATACATTTTCGAGTTTTTTTTTTTGGAACACACTTCTTTCTTTCTTTCTTAGAATTCAGCAATATGTTTAAGCTTTTTAGTTTCTTTTGCCAACCAATTCATCTCCTAAAAGAGCGGTGGACAGTTAGCTAACATTCAATATCTTTTAAAATCTATAACGACAGGTTAAATTAGTGTCTTTTGTGGAATTGTTAAACTTGAAGTCTTACAAGAAAATGGTAACCGTTTGCAACTTCATAGATTATAGTCTATGCGCTGGACCCCCAGTTTTCCTTTATCATAATTTAAATGCTGAAATATTTTCTGCAAGGCTTTCTTTACTTTTTTTCTTTCTTTTTATACCCTGTACCCTGTAATTAGGTCTGTGCAAGCTAAGAATGTGTCTAACACCCAGGGGGAACAGTCAGAGATACCCTAAAGATACCCTAAGCATGATCAGGGTGGGTTGACAAGTATCTGTATTGAACTCCTATATGCGTGTGATGATTAGAATCAGCGCAAACTACTTTGCAAAGAAATAATTGTTATCGATATGATTTCTGTTGTTCCCAAGCACTAACTCAAATTTTTCTATCCTCAAGTGTTTCTAGTTATTAATCAAGTCTGATCAAAATCAAGATAAATATTTTTTTTGCCACCACATTTTCTACTTTTTTTTTTTGTTTTTCCAAATGATTTTTTTTTTTAATATATCATGACCTAATTTAGTTTTGAATTTCAGCTGAAATTGTTTTTTAAATTTAAATTGATTTTTATTTTTTTTTAATAAATTAACATTTGAAGATATATTGTGTGAGAATCAATACTGCATATATAGCAGGCACATTTTATGACTACTTACGTTCTGATTGAGGTATTGAAATCATAGTTGCTACTCGGAAATGTCATAGGTTGGCTGGAGTTAATCCCAAACTTCTTAAAAACATATACGCAGAAATGTGCGGTAAACCATTTTATTTTTGATTAAAATTAAGTCTCACTTTCAATTCGAATGATTAAATTTGAAAGTAAAAATAATTTAGGCCCTTGCCACTATTTGAACATTTAAATTGAATTCCACATATAATGGCAATTCAAAATATGTGGAGTCCTGCATTATCTAAATGTCCAAATAGTGACAATCCTATAAATGTGGAGTCCAATTTCAGCTTAAAGTCCAAATCAGTGGCAATTGAACATATGTGGAGTTCAATATCATCTAAATATACAAATTGTGGTAAGGCGTCAAATTATTTTTTTCCAAATTTCCAACCAAATATTATCTAAATGTGTTTCCCGTGACTGCATACTTTTGAGAAGATAATCTTCGGTAACAACTTATTCATTGTTCAAGAACCATCATTAGCCTAGAACAGATAGGTAAGAGGATTTTTACTGCTCCAAATACCAAATCCTTGTTGTTGTTTTTTACATAGAAACCGATGGGGATATGTGCTGCGCTGCAGCAGAATACCCGATATGCAAAATACAAATAATTGTTTACTTAGTTTTTAAAATGTAATAATGAATCAACAACATGCAACAACTGATTGGATGGCTGTTGTAAAATTTGTACCACAAAATGGCTGATCCTAGACGAAACCCCTTTTCAACCATTTCGGTTGTCAAAAAAACCCAACAAAAATCATGCACACTTCATCATCTTCCGCGCTTTAGTTGAAAAGAAAACACGCTCATAGCATATTAAACCCAAATATATCATAACTTATGCGCAACTCTGACAAAGTAATCATAAAATACTTTATCCTTTACTCGCTCGCAGTTGATTTTTTCAAATAATTTACAAACAGTTTTTAATTAACTTTTATGTGGTACCGTTTTGTTGCTAGCCACGTTACAAAGATAAGATCCCCCCCAAAAAAAAAACAACAAAAAATATGAAAAACTAAAATGATGAACGTCATGTTCTTTTTAAAGATTGATTAGTATTATGTGTGGTGATTTATGCTCCTCCAACCAAGAAGAGCACAGACTTTTCACACATGCATCAAAAAACTTTGGCATTCACTTTTGCAGCCATTAGGGTAGGGCACAGCGAGGGGCTTGCTGGCTGGCAGGAGCAAGCACGAGCAGATAGTTGGTACAAGCGCAGGCAGCAGCAGCAGCAGCAGTTTTTGGCTTCAGTGTTCAATTGGCAGTGCCTCAAGCCATGTTGGCCACCACAACAGCAACAAAATCGAATCACCTTATTGTCTGTGTGCCCGTGTGTGTGTGTGTCTACGCGCATCTAAACGTTTCGGATCAATGGTCATTCATCATTGTCACGCCAAGGGCTGTTGCTGCAGCAGCTCCAGCTTCAGCTCTCTACTACAACGACTACCACTACGGTTACGGCCACGTCTATGGCAATGGAGTACGGCTGCAGTGCGTTCATTTAGCGCGTAGGTGCGAGAGGTCAAGTGGCCTGACAGCTGCCCATACTTTGTCCATTCGCTGCGTTCGTGTGTCTCTTGTTACAACAACCACAAGCAAAAAACAAGCCCAAATTCAGCCCATGGTATGCCACCTATATCGCCTGCATTTGATGTGGCAGCACTGCCAGCCAACATTGGCCGCACTGCCAGCGCACTTTGTCAATGGTGGGTGGCTGTGATAAAGTGTTTTAAATTCAAAATGCATTTCACCTTAAATGCAAAAAAAAAAACAAAAAATAGTGTTGAAAAACGTCGAAAAAACAGCGCATAAAAATGTAACCTGAGCTCGTTGACTTTGCTGCAAATTTTAACGCGTTGTTATACACTTTATTTAGGGAGTAAGAGGTACATGTACTGCAACTGCAAATATAATGCGTTGTGTTGGGTACGGCTGGGTTTGTCCGCTTTCATTGTCTAGCGTTTTCTGACATCGATATAGGTTCATCATAGAATTTTCATTAAAACAAAACTTCAGCAAACAAAACGATCTTCAATATGCGCAGAACAACAAAAAAGTTTTCCTTAAAAGCGTAAAAGAGTAAGGCTTATATTTGGTGGAACTAAAAATATATTGCATTGTGTCGGGTAACAGTTTTAAAATGCTTACCGATTTGAATTATCTAGCCAATATTGATAGGGAAAGCAATATGTAATTTCGTATCGAACTATAAATTTTTCATTAAAAGCGCAGCTCCAGCTGAAAACAAAATCTTCAATACAGCCAAAAACGTCAATGCCCCGAAATTACAAACTTTTTTAATAAATTCTACCAACAGCATCTACAAAGTCTCTTGAGTTTAAAGGCATTTTTTCAAAGATTCTCCAGTTGCGGATTACGAAGATTATTTCAATTCGTAAAATACTGCAGATGATGATAAAACGAAAAACTTCCAAGTTAGTCAGATCCTCTGGCTATCCCTTGTCCATTATGTATACTCATGGCATGCATTTTACTACTTTTTCAGATTATGGATGACTTTAATTTGTAATATTTGGAAGCTCCCCTTTTGTTAACGCTTAAGATATGTGAAAATTCAAATCAAAGAATTCTTGATATAAACGTTCATAGAATTCGGATACGGCATGAAACTGTAGGTTCCCCTAGTTTTTTTTCAAACATTTATTTGAGATATTCTCACACTACAACTTATTCATTGCTACTAAGCCTTACTGAAAACCTGGTAATCCCTGTACTTATCTTGACAGTTCTATCAAGCTCTAATTTTAAGTTTAAATCGAAATCAATTTATTGTTTTAAAGAAATTCTACATTTTAATATTACAAAAGTGAAATTTTTTTCATATGGCTCTATAAATGTGTATTCTAATTTAAGAGCTACTTTTTATTCCTTAGGCTTTCTAGTACAGTAGCAGAGAGATTATCGTACCAACGATCTTATAGCTAACCTAAGCCAAGATTCACGTTTATTGCCAGTGATGCTCCATAATGTAAAAGATTCTAATTAGCTTGCTTGGAAGCACTGAATCAAAGTTCAATAGCTGGGCCAGTGCTGCCAAATAGCTTCAATCACAACTTGTTTGGAATGCTCTATATAGAGTTGAATGATAGAAATAATACTGGGAGAAATCACCGGACATATGTCTAGATAAATTTCTCCTCTGAAGGTGTATGTATTTCGTTGGCTATAAAAATCCGAAACTAGGGTTCTAAAAGAAGTGTTTATATCATTCATAAACAGTTTCATTTTGGAAGGTGAATGGATTTCTTTTCAAAGGTGAAACTGCTAACCCAGACGTCTGTCCGACAACTTTTTCCAGTATTATTTGGTCTTTTTCGAGGTAGGTTGCCATGTCTTTCGGCGCATAGCATTGAATGCTATGCTGTTTCGGACGTGGCATCGAAAACAGGTGTCAATGATTCAGTCTTAGTCCGGTGTCCACTCTATAAGGCCAGCGTACACTTGTTTGGAGTGCTGTATGCCGGTTTTATTTGATCTTGGTTGGTCAAGATGTTAAGCGAATTACGAACCCAACTTTTCGATTTTATATTTGCCACCAGAAAAAGCGGGTTTTCAGTCCTGCTTTCCGATTTTATATTTTGCCTCCTCATGGCTACTTCCTGGCTTGTTGTGCAACAGCATTTACTCCGTTGTAGATGGTAAGATGTAAGATGGTGCCTTAGCTTGATCTTTGTTCCACCGATAAACCATTGGCCCATATACATTATATGTTCTTGCTTAATTTTTCACTTTTTACAAGTGGAAATATGAAGAATTTTAATCTTAACTTTCAACATCACGAAAATCGTTTTGGAATTCTTAATGTTTCATCGAGTCTACAGCGTATATAATAGTTGGGAATCTCTGGTCCACTTGCCTTAAAATTTCATTTTAGTTGCTGTTGCATGGTTGGTCCTTATATTTTTTTTGTCGAGCTTTGCTCGTTGACCACTAAATGGGCGGATTATGAGTGTTGTTAGTGGTTGTCAGTTGCTTTTTGTTAAATTTTGACTAGAGCTCCCTATGTTGTTGCTGCTGGTTACTTGTTTTGCAGATATTTTTTTTTTATAGGTTCGTCAGTTTGACGCCATTGTTTAGTAGCTTTTCTGTTGTGATTTCGATTTCATGGGGTTTTGAGTTTTAGCTTTTAAAGCAGGAAAAATACAGTCAATTTTTGCTGACTTTATGGATTAAATCCGTTTTATGTGCGGAATATGTGCAAATCCATAATTTGCAGTTGCAGTTTTTTGATAATTGTTAGTTGGTAAAATGCAATGCAACGAACAAGATGATTTCGGGAAGATGCTGCTGGAGTAGTCTGAAAATAATCAATATGATGTTCTACTTGACATAAGCTTTGGCGCCCATTATTCTTTAAACATAGATGTATTCGAGAGAGTTAAACGTTTAGTTCGGTGATTTAAGGGCAGTAGTGTTCATATATCCTTTGCCATAAGCTAACACTGAAATTGTAGCAGAAAGTGCGCCGAGTAACTGCAGACATCTTCTTAAGAAAGTTTGTCATTAGAAACACAACTTCAATTGACCTTTTAAAGAAATTTTTACTTTTAAGTACAAAAACATAGAAATGGGCGGGGAAGACTTTTATCGAACTCGTACTTTGTATAGTAATTTCAGATCATTTCCCAGCTTGTCATAGATTTGGATTTCTTAAATATTTGTCGCTTACAAAAAATAGACCTAATCCCCTTGACTATGCTCTTCGTAGATATCTCTAGTAATAGCTGTTTGAAGAGAAAAGGAACCTACAGTTTATAGCTAAATTTCTTTAATTAATATATATTTTCTAAGGTAAAAAGTGTGATATACAAATGCTTCATGTGCATCGAAACACAAACCTTTCGCTATCGAGTCTATTTACAGCAGCATACCTTCCGGCGAACAGGTATTTTTTTGATATAGTAGTCATCGAATTTTTATGCACTTTGTACGCTTAGTCGGACTATTGTGTTATCCTTTAATTGGGAGTCACGCAGTTTTAGTAGGATCTTTTCATAATGGACAAACAATCGATAAGATTTGATAATCGATAAAGTTTAAAAAAGCAATTTATAACAAATGTTTGGGAGCTCTTTTTGCCTTATAGTATCTATAATAGTTCAAACCGAATTGCGAATTGTATACCTTAGTTTGTAGCCCAGTATAACCGCTAAACTATAATTATAGTGGGCTTTCCGATTCGAAATTCAGCTGTTCCAATATTTATTTATTTATTAATATGTGAGGCTACAACTAAGTCCAGTTGACCTTAAGATTAGACAAGTTAAAAATTCTAAAATTATCAAATAATAAATGATAACGAGGAAAAGATATAATAAAAATTATCCGTATTCCTAGCCTGATAAGAGAATTTTTTATAGATGTGCACCGTCTCACATCTGGGGCTAGCCGGGACCTTGGATTTGCAATTTAAAAGATGAAAACAGAAAGTAGCATATAAATTTAAACATTTTTCCAAATAGAAGCCAAAGAACAACGTTGATCAAGTTGGGTTTTTATAATTCATGATTGGTCAAAGAAGCTCGATTTGGGGAATCAAGATAAGATAGGATAGACATTATTTTTTTTCATTTTCCACGGCTTTGTCACGCTTTATAATGACTTTGCCATCTGATTAAATATATTATCTTAGCTTTTCATAATTAATCTCAAAAAATCATATGTTTTGAACAGATTGGAAAATCGTTTCAAAGCCATAGGTATAATCGGAAACAAAGGCAGCCCAAATGTCGTTGCCATATCGCTTTGTTGACCTTAATTAAGATTTATTATTATTATTATTATTAGCAATGTTGTTCTTATATTAGAATGCTTCGATTTTAGATTATTTATTTTTATTTTTATTTTTAATACTTCTATGTAGAATATCAATCTTGCAAGATTTGCTCTACATAAGTTTTTGTAAAACCTCACTAAGATTTCTTACTCATGCAGCTTGGGAGAGTATGGCATCTTATCTTATATTGGAATAATTTTATATTACAACTCACGATAAGGTAGATAACTTATGTTCTTGACATTTCAAGACTTTCTTTGATTTTTTTAACTTTATTTGATTTTTCAACTTATTAAGAATTCTTTCGCTTAAAAAAAATTAGTTGTTCATAGTTAAAATATATAATAACGTTTGTTTGATATTTGAATTCTAGTATCTAAGTGAAGAAAGGCCTTCTTTTATTGGCTAAGTACAGAGTGGATGCATGTTTCTTTTGCTTATAAATTATTTCACTTAAGGGCAATTTAATACAGAAACTTGATTTTTGAAAGAACTTTCGCTCTTTCTTGGCTTAGGGTGTACGATTAAAATTAGTAAAATTAATTAATGTTGAAACATTTTTTTTAGTTCCTAAAAGTATTTTTCCTATAAGCTTAATTATTGCCAAGTATCTAGACATACGCGTTCTACTCAAAAGTCGATTAATGCTTCTTTAAAAATAATTTTCGTCCTCTAAAGAACAATGTATGCTGCATTCTATATTAAAATTCCCACAAAACTCATACAAGTCCTGCCTTTTCAAATGTATGGAATTTATTTGGCAATTTTAAATTTGGTATTTTAAAAATATTTGGCAAATTTTCTTGGAATTTTATTTATAAACCAATTCATATGCCATAAATTGTAAATACTTTGTATTGTCTAGGCCTTTGATTTGCCGGCAAACTGCTTGATTTGAGCGCTGACTAAAAATAATTCCCTATGAATATCTTATACAAATTTCCTGCCGATTTTCATTAAATTTAAGTATTTGGCTTGAATTCTTAAGCAGTCTTCTGCGTTCGCTCAGCTGTTCAATGAATAATACAAAATAAAAACAAAAAAAAAAACTTAAATCAAATTAAATAAAATGTCTAGAAAAATTTCTTTTAACTTTATGGCCAACACAAAATTTGTTAGCCAAATTCACAAGCACGACTAACTTTAGTGTTGTTGTTGTTGTTGTGACAGGACATTGTTGTTGTTGTTGTTTTTGTTGCGGCAGGTTTTTGTTGTTGTTGGCCGTTCTGCTCGTTGTTGTTGTTGTTGGCCTTCACAGTTGCTTATTTTCCCGCTGAGTTTGCTTAAGTCAATATTTGAAGCGTCTGTTTAGCATCACGTTGTCCACATAAGTAAGCAACAAAATCAACAAAAACAACAATAACAACAATAAATTTTTCAAAAGAAGAAAAAAAAAACAATAAAAATTGTTTATACACATTTTAAATTGTTTCTCAATTTTTAGCCCAGTGACTGTATGCAACTTAGTTGACTTTCAATTTTATGACTGGAAAAATTTCTTTATTTTATTCTTATACTCTGTAATCGGTAAAAGGTTTTATAAGTTTGTTAAGCGAAGATCTGGAATTTATAGGGAGATAATTTACATGGAAAGAAAACTCAAGAGTTGAAGCTCTTTTTGAATGTAGACTAGTTATAATTTTGATATAATGATGGAACAAAGTTTAACTTAATCTTATCAAGCGCAACGTTCCAAGCTGGCATTGGGCCGGCTAGCTAATTTTGAAAATAAATAATTTTTACTTAATTCGTCTGTTATTAATAAACTGAAATCATTTTAGTTAATATTATATATATATTATATATATTAATATTTTATATAAGCATTTTTTACAATATTCTGATAATTTAAAAATGTATTTTTTATACGTATAAAAGCAAAAATATCAAAGAATAGTTCTAAAATGCGCTGAAAGCTTTTTTACAGTTTTATTATCTAATGTAACAAATATTTTTTTGTATTTGTTTTTATTTTTTTTTAAATTTATTTTTGAAACAATTTAACATGATCAACTTCAACATTTTAGCATGGATTAAGGATAAATCTGAACAGAGTAGAGCCAGTTAAACGTGGACCTACTTCCTATGACTTCAATAGGCTTGATGTTAAAAAATATATATATAGTTAAAAAAAATTTAACTCAGCAAAAATGTTTTATTTTTATATTTTAAAAAGTTTAAAGGCACAAAAAAGTTAAAAGTATTAATTAATAAACAAGTTTGCAGTTTAAAGAAGCCCAATTAATTCTATTATAAATTTATTATTATCATTGTTTATTCAATTTTATTAAATTAAATTGTGTTATGGTTTTAGTGTGTAAAAATTTATAGAGATTAACCCTTTTGCAGTTTTACAACTAAAATATTTTAATTTTTTTAATAGCTTAATAATTTAATGATTAAAAATGGTTCAAATGAGCGCATAAATGAAACCAAAAACTAAATAAAAATATATTAAAAAATTTAATAAAAAATTTTTTTTTACATAAAAAAAATTGAAAATGAAAAAAAAAAATTTTAATTAAAAACAGAAAAAATAAAAATGTTTAAGGCAAATCGAAATTATTTCTTTAAAAAGGTTTAACTTTTTTTAATTACACCGAAAATTAAAGACTAAGGGAAAGTTATTTTAAATAAATAAAGCCACTTCAAAATTAAAATGGAATTACAAATTTTTAAAAGAAATTGAAAAATAAATTTAATTTAAATTAAATTAAATAAAGCAACTTAAAAATTAGAGGGAATTGAAAATTTTTAAAAGAAATTGAAAAATTAATTTAATTTCAATAAAATAAAGCAACTTAAAAATTAAATGTAATTAAAATTTTTAAAAGAAATTGATAAATTTATATATCTAATTTAAAAATAATTTTCTTGGAATTAAACTACAATTAAAACAATTATTTTAAATAAAAATTTGAAATTAAATACATTTTAAATTTAGTCAAGAAATCAAGTTGCTATCTTTTCAAAAAATATGCGAACCAATGGAATGGTGTAAAAATTTAAATTTTGACAAAATTTAAGAACATATTTTAAATTTATCGAATTATTTTTATTTTGTTCAACACTTGATATAAAAACTTTTTTGGATTTATTACATCATTTATTATTTTGTTTAATTAATGATTTTGGGTGTTAGCCTTAATTGCCTACCATTTAATTTAATTTTTTAAAGTGCTGGAATCGCATCACTTAAAAATATTGATTGTTTTGTTGAAATGAAATGATAAACCATCCTTTAAGTAAACCAATACTAACTTTAAATGAAACCATTTTTTAAATTTTTTGAAGAAATTAACTTTCCAAGCTTTTAAAAAATTTTTGCACCAAGCTCGCTGAGATAAAAGAGTTGTAAAAAGTAACATTTTTCCAAAAGTTAAGAATTTTTTATGAAATTATGGAATTATTTTTTAATTTTTTTTTTGTTTTCAACTCTGAATATGATAACTTTTTCCAAATGTTGCATAACAGTTTAGTAACAATCTTCCAGTAGATGAATTGGGTAATTTTTAGAATCATTTAAAAAGTGCTTCAAACGCAGCACCGACCTTTAGACTAACCAAGTTGAAATGCAAATTTTAATGAAATAAATAATTCGTACAGTGTAAGTTAAGTTCGTCGGCATAAAACAAGTTATTGTCCTTCTGGTTTTTGTGTATATAAATTTTGCTTTTTAGCATTGTTGGTAATTGATTTTTATGTTAAATCGTAAAATGCCACAACGCTTGGGAGTTTGAGTTAGGGCATGAATTTTAGATAAACCCAAAGCCAGCCAAACGAAAGACGCACGACGTCTGCCAAACGACCAAAACCCACGAAAAAGCAGACACCATGCTTGTGGGTCACGCGGCGTATGCGTAATTGTTTTTGCCACAGCAGCAGCGGCAGCAGCAGCAATGGCGGTGGCAGCCATTTTAAATTCAATTGCGTGCAGTTAACTTGGCAGCGTTTTTTTATATATTCAATTTTTTTTTGCGTTTTTAATGAATCAAATTGAACTTTTTTATGCCCGCCAAAAGTTTTTGTCTCCCAGCCGCGTTTAATGTCGCCTTTCTCTGTGTGTGCTGACCTTTAAACAATGGCTAAACAATTTATCGTACTTATATATAATGTTGTAAGGATATTTTTTTTGGTTTGCGTCGCCTTAAACATTTCCATAAGTCACGTAATTTGCGCAATAGCAGCGATTTCCGTTGCCTACTTACAGGGGCGTCAATGCCTTCGACTTTGTTAAACACAAATCTTTCCGCTTGTTATGCTGGTTTCCGTCGAACTTTCGAAACCCATTCCATATCAACGCCGCCGCTGTATATCTTGCCGCAACGTAAGAAGCTCCAATTGAAACAGTTTCTAATATTTTTCCTACACTTTTTATTATATACTGTAAAAAGTAGGGTATATTGGGTGAGTGCAAACGAGATACTCAAGGAAACTCGAATTTAAGTTTACGAGTCTGTAAGAAAAGAATTCTATGTTAGGTTTCTATTGAGTCCGTTTCTCAGAGAATAAAGTAGCTTCAGTTACTATCAATTCTATAAGGCTTCTTGGGAAATCTTTCACTTCTAAAATATTGAAGTAGCTTCAATGCAAAGAGTAAGAATCTAGACCAAATGATTACTATTAATTCAGTGAGGTTTCTGGGAGTCCATTTCTCCGTTTCTCAAAGATTAAAGTAGCTCAAAGGCAAAGAGTAATTAAGAATTTCTATAAAAAGGAATACTATCTTTTCTATAAGACTTCTTCAGAAAGATTGAAGTAGCTTCAATGCAAAGAGTAAGAATCTAGACGAAATTAATTCAGTGAGGTTTCTGGGAGTCCGTTTTTCAAAGATTACATAAGCTCAAAGGCAACGAGTAAGTAAGAGATTCTATGAAAAAGAATTCTATCAATTCTATAGGGCTTCTGGGGAGTCCACTTCTGAAAGATTGAAGTAGCTTCAAAGCAAAGAGTAAGAATCTATACGAAGAGCATTACTATTAATTCAGTGAGGTTTCTGGAAGTGCGTTTCTCAGAGAGTAAAATAACTTACGGGAAAAGAGTAAGTTAGTATCTCTACGGAAAGGATTACTATGAATTCGCTAAAGTTTCTGGGAGGCCTTTTGAAGTAGTTCAAAGGCAAAGAGCAAGTTAGAA
Organism: Chymomyza procnemis; assembly: GCA_035046065.1. Lineage (NCBI taxonomy): Eukaryota > Metazoa > Arthropoda > Insecta > Diptera > Drosophilidae > Chymomyza > Chymomyza procnemis. Next base: position 8,436,221 of record JAWNOJ010000026.1, read on the forward strand.
TCTCTGCGTGAATTCTATAAATTTCGTGGAAGTCCGTTTCTCAAAGTTTAAATTAGTTTCAAGACAAGTAAGTTGGAATCTATTCGAAAAGTATTACTATTAATTCAGTGAAGCTTCTGGGCGTCCGTTTTTCGAAGACTAAAGTAGCTCAAAGGCAAATAGTAAGTTAGAATCTCTATGAAAAGAATTACTATTAATTCTATAAGATTTCTGCAGTCCAATTCTGAAAGATTGAAGTAGCTTCAAGGCTAAGAATAAGGATCTATACGAAAAGTATTACTATTAATTCAGTGAAGCTTCTGGAAGTCCACTTCTGAAAGATTAAAGTAGCTTCAATGCAAAAAGTAAGAATCTATTCCAAAAGGTTTACTATTAATTTAATGAGGTTTCTGGGAGTCCATTTCTCAGAGAGTAAAGTATCTTAAAGGCAAAGATTAAGAAAGAAACTATACGAAAAGTATGGCTATTAGTTCTATAAGGTTTCTCGGGGGTCGGTTTTTGAAATACTAAAGAGGCTCAAAGGCGAAGAGTAAGTTAGAGCTTACACGAAGAAGATTTCTATTAATTCCAAAAGGTTTTTAGGGAGTTCGTTTCTGAAACGTTAAAGTAGCTTCAAGACAAAGAGTTACTTATAATCTATATGAGAAGGCTACCTATTAGTATTATAAAAGTAGTATTAAAGTAGCTTTAAGGCAAAAACGTTGCTTAGGCTGCTACCTGGTTCAGCGCCAAAAAAACTAAGTTCTTTCGTACTTAATTGCTTTACTTTCAAGTATGAAGCGGTTTTGGAAAGAGGCAATTGAGTAGCCACTTCTCCGCTTTCAACAGTTTTCCGTGACAATTGCTCTATTATATTTTCTGCATTCATTAGGAAAGCACTAAAAAATGTGACAGTTGTAACCGGTTAGTTGTGCATGTAGCGCATATAAAAGTCGGTCTAACAAGGAAGCTTGCAATGTCCTTTTTTTTATTCCGTCCCATATCTCTGCTCTGTCCCTTTTGGTGCCTTGTGCCTTGTGTCGTGTCTGACTTTGCCCTTAGGCAAAACTTTTTTTTAAAGCATCGCCAAGAAAATTGAATAAAAATTGTTGTCGCTTTTAGCATGCAGCCAACCGGGTGAACAATCAGACAGGGAGAATCACTCGGGCAGTCTGCGACAGTTTGTGGAAAATCCTTGCGAAGCCCGTTGGATGAATGTGTAATTGATAGCAAAGCCGTTTAAGTGGGGGGCATATAAGTTTCAAAAGTGTTGCTTTCTAACCAAGGATACTTAAAGAGGCATTGTTTTGCTGGAGCTGTGCCAGGGGCAAAGTGTTGATTTTTAATTGATTTGGATGTTTCAAGTTCGGATGCTCTAGATAACATGCCGCTTGGTTGCTTTTGATGCCTTCATAGGTTGTAATTTTTTTAAATTTATAATTCTTAGTATATTATTAATGGATATAAAAATATTTAAGAGATTATAATCGAAGCGAAGTCGATTTGTGTCACTATATATACAGTTTTAAATTGGGAAACTCCTTTAAAATTCAAATTCGTAAGTTGAATTACTAAAATATTTCTTAATCTTTCGAATTATAGGAAGAAGTTGAGACCTGATTAAGGCTTTTAGTATCTGAAAATAGCCTCATATAATTCTTCTAAAACTCTTACATTAATCATCTCATTTTATTATATTATAAAACAATAAGAATTCTTTATTTTAGTTAGTTTAGTAATGACTTCATATCTTTTCCTCTTATAGTTACCACCTCATATAATCCCTTAAATAATCAAGCAATAATCAAAAATCAGCTCGCATTGCCGTATTCCAAAACATATGGAATTCTTTTTGTTAGTTTAGTTATGCCATCATCTCTTATCATCTCACATTAAACATCTCACATTAAACAAAATAAACAATCGATAATCAACAATCATCTCATATTATCATGTTACCAAATATTGAGATTTCTTTTTGTTGCTTTAGTTATAACATCATCTGGTATCATCTTAAAATAACATTATTTTCTAATCTTAAAATATCATTATTTTACTATGCATAAAACACAATTTCTTAACAATCATGTCACATTATGAAATTATATTTTGTATGAAAATTTACCTAAATGTGTGTGTTGTTTGAATTCCTAGTTTCTATATATTAATGCTTTCTTTATTGCCTAGCCATCAACAGAAGATCTTCTTAAATAACCAAGAAATTAAGAATACCCTCTTACCCTTGTAAAGACAACTACGATGTTTTTAAACATTTCTTTGTTAAGGCATCATCTCCCTTTATCTTAATATCTCACTTCAACCTACATTTTAAAACGCTTAATTCATCTAATATCCATCATCTTAGTTTGCCGCATTCTATCATAAATTTTACAACCGTTCATATTATCTCTAATTATGCAACTAACCATATTTCTTGTGATTTAACATCATCTCATATCATAAAGCGCATATCATAGTGCCATCAACTATTTAATTTTCTGCATGCTGTACTTTGCACGCAAATGAATTTTTTGAAACACATATATTAACACTTATTTATAGGTTAGAAAATAATAATAATCTCATCGAGATTTTGCGTAAATTGTTATCATCTGACATCATTGCACATCATCTCATATAATCTACTATCATATATCACGTGGATAGCCCGCCAGCCATTTGTTTTATCATTTCAAGCCAAGCGCAACAGCTGCAGCATACGCTCATTAAATGTTTTATGTAGAATAAATTTATTTCAGATAATATATTATGTAAATATCTGTGATATACACTTCTGCATGAAATCATTGCGTTTGGGTGTTAAATTTTAGTGTTTTTTTTTTTTTTAGTTTTTCAACTCTTTTTATTTACATTTAACTTTAATTAGTTAACGATTTTTATTTTAAATTTAGCAGACATCTGTGTCATTGTCTAAAAGTTTTTGTAAAACATATTTGAAATCTATTCTATAAAAATCTTATGTGTTTTTTGTCATTATGATTTGTTCATAATTGCCGCTTCTCGCACATATTGATATCATCTTACGTAATCTCTAAAGTCACTGTAGGGGTTCATTGATATTCATTTGCCAGAAGAAAGCTCCTCTCCCCATGAAACACAAGATCTTTCTGCAATATATTAGCAAGTTAGATTGGAAACTGGGGAATGATATCTGGGAAAGATGGGAGCAGAAATTTTTTTTTTTTCAACATTTTATTTACAATCTTTCTTTAGACAATAGGTAAATTGGTAATATGTACAGCATTAACAGTAAAAGTAGTTATCTGAGAGATGAAGAATATGTAGTCTTTTTAGTCTTCTTATTGTAAGGCTAGAGACCAGAATAGATCGTCATCTCATTCATCATTTGACAAAATTTAATATCATCTTAACGTTATTATCTTCTATTGCAAACATCATATGCCCAAAGCTAATTCAAAATTTTATATCTTGGATAGGACTGCAGATTGATCCTAAGGCTAGATAGCTGCACAGTAGATCCTTAAAGTCGCAGTGCATTATAGCTCTACATTATTATTGTTCATCATCCCATATCATGAGACGAAATCTTATAGCATCTTACATGATCTCATATATATAAAGGAGCCTTTTATTTCAAATTGTGAAAATCATATGCTTACAACAGATTATAAAATTTTAACTCTGCCATAGGCCTGAAAAATTATCTCTACGCTAGATGGTAGAATAATTGATTCTTAAGGTTCGCACTGCTTTATATCTCTACATTATAAGTATTTCATCAGATACCATGTAACGCCATCTAATATCGTCTTTCATAATCATCTCAAATAATATTGACTTTATTATCTCATATTGCAATTACTCTTTTTTACTTTAACGTTGAGATAGGCAATCGATAATAAGTCCTAATAGGCTTAAGGGGGCTATGGGCATTTATTGTTCCGAATCGATGGGCTGATATAAAATTTAACTATTATTAACTTATTTTGCCATACCAATTCTCGTATCATATCAAGTATTACATATCATCTGAAAATCGCGCTAATTTTTGCCTTAATACTCAGAAACAGTGCTATCAACTCTGTATATTAATTCATCTAAAGTAATCTCTCATCATCTCAGATTACTACGATATGATTTTGCATCATCTCTTATGTTTTGTTTTTGTTAAGCTAAAATCCGTCTTTTTTGTTAAATAATTAAATAATTTTAATTTTTGACATAATTCGAAACAAGTTACATCTTAATTTTGGCTTAATACTCAGGAGCAGTGCTAACAACTCTGTATATCTAATCATCTTAAGTAATCTCTCATCATCTCAGATTACTACGATATGATTTTGCATCATCTCTTATGTTTTGTTTTTGTTAAGCTAAAAGCCGTCTTTTTTTGTTAAATAATTAAATAATTTTAATTTTTGACATAATTCGAAACAAGTTACATCTTAATTTGGGCTTAATACTCAGGAACAGTGCAATCAACTCTAAATATCTCAAATCATCTTAAGTAATCTCTTATCATCTCAGATTACTACGATATGATTTTGCATCATCTCTTTTTATTGTATGCGTTTGTTAAGCTAAAAGCCGTTTTTTTTGTTAAATAATTAAATAATTTTGACTTTTGAAAGAATTCGAAACGAGTTACATCTCACAATTCTCGCAGTCATCTGCTGCATGCCACAACTGCACTAAAATACTACTAACTTCTCTTGTACTTATGACCCCGCATTGAAAAATAAATTATAATGAAAATGTGTCATTCGAAAAGTGTTGTTTCGAGTGTTTGGAATTACTGCACTTAACCCGACTTTACACGCCTGCACACAACTGTACAAGTGCTGCTTATGCATAAATCGTAAAGCGCCTTTTCAAAGTGCAGCCCGCCCATTTTCATATATACGATATATATATATATATATATATATACACTATATAATCGTAGAGAGAGAAATAGAGCTTGGTGTGTTTGAGCTGATTCCACTCGAATGCTAATTAAAATTTACGTTAATCGCAATTGAAATTGGCAATGAGCCTTCGAATCATGCCGAAGCATCGCTGTCAACTGTCAATTGTGGTGCATCAAAAGTTGGCCAACAACATTACAAGCATGTGTGTGTGTGTAAATGTGTGTATGTGTGCGTGTGTTTAGGCCATGTTTGGTTGGGTTGAAAATTTGAATTTATTGCATTTGGTTTGGGGGCTGCAACTAAGCGTACCGCAATTAGTTGAAGGCAACAAAAACCATTATTGGCTGTTTGTATCTGTGTGCATGGCTCACAAATACAGACAGACTAGATATGGAGTGTGTGTGTGTGCGTGTGTGTGCGTGTGATCACTTGGTTATTTAGCAAAAGGCAGACACACAATCAATGCACCAGCTAATGCAATCAATGCTAATGACATTATGTTGACAAATGTTTGCCATTATTGATGAAAGCGCGACATGCACCAAAGCGACCTCTATTGACTGTTTTATCATATCGAGTGAATCGAATGAAAGCGCGTTAATAAGTGTGTGTGGGTGTGTATCTGTGTGTGTGCGACTGTGCGTTTGTGTGCGTAAGGCTTATTGCAGTTATGCATTGTATAGATGAGCTACTGTTTTGAATGTATTGTCAAGTTTTTGTTTGCAAAAGTCATTTAGTGTGGGGGCGATATCATGCACAGTGAAGGGCTGCTAAGTATTCTAGTTGCAGCTGAGATGAAGAATGTGCACATTGTTGCCAAATCTTGCAAAAAAAAGTAGCTTTAAGCAACTTTAGTTAATAATGCGTAGTCAGAACTTTATGTTTTTCCTCATCTCTTTTTTACATCATCTGTCACTGCTTCAGAAGCGGAGCAGGGGTAAATCTCTCTTAAAAGCTGTTCAAAGAAAACAGCAACCTTCGTTAAACTACAATAAAAAAACCATTGAAGATATGAACTTTATGAATATGAACAATTCCAGACATAGCTGATGACGTATATATCATTAGAAGTTGGAGTTCGCTTTTGTACTATTTTGTCATGAAAAAAAAATGTATTCCCTAAATTGGTGTTGCTTTAGGTTAAGATGATCACCTAAATCGTAGAAAGTATTCAAAATCAGAAAAAAGGTGGGTATGTTTGAAATCTACGAAAACAGGCAGTATAAAAACTTAAGAAGTTCGCTTTTGTTTTATTTTGTCATGAAAAAAATGTATTCCTTAAATTAGTGTTGCTTTAGGTTAAGATGATCACTTAAATCGTAGAAAGTATTCAAAATCAGAAAAAAGTGGGGTATGTTTAAAATCTACGAAAAACTATATAGCAACTTTAGCGCCTTCAAGCAGGCAGTATCTAAACTTAAGGAGTTAACTTTTATTACAAAATATTATTTGAAACACATATTGCATTTTGAAGTACTTTGTAGGAGTGTACAAATAGAATCTGAGAATAATGGGTTGACGCCAATGTCTATACAACATAAAACTCAATGGGAGATGTAGATATCTTTTTGATTTTAAATGGCCTTTTTTATAGTAAAAAAGCAGAATGCTGGCTTCCTAGAGCATTGAATTTTAATGATATGGATATCAAGGTCCATTCCATGTAGCTTTTTCCCAATAAAAGCTTACATATTTCTTGTTGTTTCCAAGTTAAAAAAAAAAAATCCATTTGCTTCATTTGCTTCTTCTAAAACTTTCAAAACCGAATGCTCAAAAAGATTTAGGACTAACTGAAATACAAAAATAAAAACCCCCGGTGAAGTTTTTGGCAATGCTGTACTTCACACTACCTATGCCAAGATTTGCATATGTGACATTTTAGCATTAAAATAATTTTATTATTGTGTTATAATCAAATTTCGCCAGAGCTGCAATAATACTTTGGTATTTTTATTCTGTATCCTTTCACACCGTTAAACAAATATCAAAATTTTCTTAAAAAGAACTTATCGGCTGAGGGCAATACCATTTTAGTCACGCCTCCCAAAAGTAGGCTACACCAAAAGAATCTCTACCATGTTCTTCTGCCTGCAAACGAGCTTTCATTTTCAAGTTGTGGTATTTTGACTTGTTTCACCGGCTGGCATATTGTATTCATAGACATAAGGGGGTCAAAATAAGTGCAACTGTGCGGTTTGAAAAGGGAGCGCTTACCGTGTGGAACTTGTAGCCGAAAATTATTAATCAAGAATTGTTATCCAAGTGGGATGTTTTCCAAAAGAATTATTATTAAAGAGTTTCGTGAGTTTTGAATTATTAACATTTTGTAAAATTTTAATTCTGTGTCATCAATTGCTTCCTTAAAATGTAAACAAATTTTTCATAAATAATTCGGCTGTTTATAAAGATAATATCACCGAATTCGACAACGATTTTTTAAGAATCAGAAGCACATGTCCAATTTGAGGCGCTTAACTATATGAAAAGACTCCTAAATTTCTAATCGTTCGAAAAATTCGATTTTAGCACTAAATATGCGATATTTCGATATTTTTCAGCTTATTCCTAGTAAATTTGGTTTTAAAAAGTACTTAAGCCTTTCCAACTATGCGTTGTATTTTGCTAAAAAGCGGTTAACTATTTCATACATCTGTCATAGTACCCGACTCTAACTTATTATCAAAATTAAAGAATATATTATTTTTGCATTTTGCTGATATTTACAAATTGGTACTTAGTTTCACAAAGTTTATTTGTCATATACTTCTTTTTTTGTTGTTGAGAAGAATGAAGCATTCCGAAGACTTGGTGAGTTACAACACAACAACGATTTAAATTTCTAAATTACCAAATTTCTGCCAAGCCTCGATCTTAATTTGTAATTTTCAATAAATAAGTTTGCTTTAAGCAATAATTGTTAATTATGAAAGGTCGCTGACAAATATCAGACTCTATTTCCAATTAATATTCATTGTGCTGGTGATTATAACTATATAATTATGTGCTTGTTAGCCTATAAAATTTATATTAATTTTCAGAACATTTGTTATTGTTTGAAATAGGATACAAGGCTTTAAGTCAACCAGGGTAACATTAAGAAAATCGTACAAGATAAGCTTGAGTTTTAACACTGAAACAACCCATGACCAAGTCGTCCGCAAAATATACGACAAATTCGAATTGTAGCTGAATTAAGCGCATGCGCAAGGAGTTGAAGTGTATCGATACTCTTCCTGAGTAGTCTGACTTAAGTTTCCAGCAATTTCTTTACAAAAAAATATGGCAAAGTTGGTCAAATTCTTGCCTTACTTCCATCGCCTTGTTCATACCGTAGTATGCCTATTTATTTCAAAACCCAAAAATTTATATTTCCATCATTCCATGGCTAATTTGCTATTATTCGAAACATTTAGATGAAATATATTAAATGTTGTTTAGATATAGATACTGATCCCGTTCTGGTCTTATAATCAAGTTTGCACTGTTATGATTTTTTTAAATAATTTAATGTGTGGGCGTAGCTTATTATTTTATAACAATAAAGTCTTTGTCAATAGGGCTTGTGCGAGCGCAGCAGACAGGTGGCTGACGCCCTAGTTATTTCTGCTGTTTCTTTCAAGCATTTTACTTTTAAGAAATGCCAACTTCCAAATCTTTATTTACAACCCACAGCAAACCCTCTTTTCTGTAATTCTATGAACTTAACTTAAACCCAAATCTTCATCGATTTCCGCCAAAAAATAGGTCAACATAGTCATTTATTTTGCCAATAATTTAACAACTAATCGGAATGTAGAGGCATGCTGTCTGCTTTACATATTGCGACCCATACTATATGTGTGTCCATTGCAGCAGTTCTTGCCACAAGTTGGCGATACAAAAAGCAACGTGCGCTGCTTGTTATTAGCAGCAAAGCAGTGGAACCACCAAAAGCCGCAACAAAAACAACAAGTGCAACATAAGCAGTGCAGTTGGTGTTGTTGGTGTTGCTGCCGCTGCTGCTGCTGTTTCTTCTTCAATGGACTTTTGACTTCCGCTGTACGACAGACGATGTTTCATGCACAGCTTTTGGTTATGCCTCAGTGTGTGTGTGTGCGTGAGTGTGTGTGTTGCATCTATGTGCGTGTGTGCTGCTGGTGTGTGTGTGTGACGTACATCTTGAGCAGCAAACAACGCGTGTTGTCATGCAATTTTCACTGCACGTTGTCCTGTGAATTTCTGCTTCTCCTTCCTGTCTTCTGTCGTCTGCCAGTTGCTACCGCTAGTTTTTTGTTGTTATTGTTGTTGTGTGTATACCCTACAACTGTAGGCAGTTGGGTTTTGCAGAATTTGCAAGTAGACGTGGTGGACACTTAGTTGTGGCTGCTAAAATCCATGAGAGCCGTGTTAGGCGCAAGAGTTGCGTGCTTACTGAATACAAAATTTTACTAGGATTCTTTCAATAACGATTGATATAAATCTATGATTAGCTCCACAAATTTCCGGACATTGTAGGTAATATAAACCTGGTCGGTTTTTATAAACAAATTATTTTGCTTTAATCGAGCAGGTGTTACGAGCAGGAATTGGTAATGAATCAATAACATCAGCAGCAGCCACGTAAATTCGAAGTTGTGAATTTATTGGTTATACAATTCGATTTTCAACATCTGAAAATCCTTAATTATAACTAATTGTAAATCCTTATATAAGAATCAACTTCAATATTTATAAAATCTGAACATTCATAACTCCCTTATTGAAGATTAATTCGTTTTAATCCAAACTACTTTATAAATAAGAAATTCTGCTTAAGACCTAGTTCCACGAATTCATACCAAAGACGTACAGCATACAATTGCAAAACCTACAACCAGGTACATTTCTTTTTTTTTTATTTAGTTGGGTTTCCAATGACTGCATTGTTTCGCAAGTATTATCCAACTTAAAGCGATATCTTTGGACTTGACTTAACGGTTAAGCTCTAGTCTTTTGTAAGCTTGACTTCTTGAAACTAGTAATACGCAATTTTCCAAAATCTACGCATTGCTTCAAAGATAGCAGTTGCTGTTGTTATATAATATATTCAATTAATTTAATATCGTTCCATTTATAATATAAGTCTTATCTGTGTCCGAAGTTTTTTCCAAAAGAATGTTGGTACCCTACATATAGCGCTTAAAATTCTAAGCATCATTAGCATATCCTTTCACTTCTTGATAATCAGAGGGTTCGGTAAACCGCAAGGGTACGGTTTTTGACTAATTTTAAAACTTCATTGCAAGATTTTCACAGAATGGTTTATTTTCTTTGCCTACATCCATGTTGCTCTTGGCTGTCCACATCTGCTGTTCCCTTAAGGTTTTCAGACGAGGACAAATTTCGTATTGAACTTGCGTCACGGTTTTTGCCAATCCTTATTACGACTTAGAATGATTTTAGATTTCGCATCTCAATGTTTGCCAGAAATAATTTTATTTGCATTCTTCTCTCAATTAGTTTCAATTTTAATTTGATATTAAAACGCGGGTTTGTAGTTAGAAAACTTAGTGTCGTCGTTTCAAAAGTAATTGTCGACGTTGAAGCCGTAGAATCGTGAGTCAAAATTGGTCGCTTAAAGATTTTTGTGAATCGTTGCATGCTTTAGGACTCTTCTATTAATTGTAAGTTGAAGCGTTTAAACTTTTTTTTTGGCTAAGTTAAGCTATGCAGAAGCCATTTGTAGTATAAGTACTCCAATCAAGTCAAGTCCAACAATTAAAAGACTGTATCGCCCAGCCATTCCGCGCAGCCAAGCGCAGACGCCACTCCCAGAAGGCGTCAGGTGGCAGCCCCACCACTGGGATAAGTCGCATCTGGCCAATCACCAGTTCGATCGAAAAAACTGAACATATTACAGAAACCAACATAAGAGAATTAAACATAAACGGCTGCCCAAATTCGATGACGTCCATAGGCATTTCGAATAGGACAATGGAACGTTAGAACCCTAAAGGAACCATCAAGATTAGCACAGTTCGAGGAAAAAATGGAGAAACTGCAGATAGCGATAGCTGGCATCCACAAGGCAGTAGACGGATCGACAGACCCAAGGCGACTTGGAGAAGATCCATCCTCCAAGAACTGACCAGGCGAACACAATATGGGACAGAGCTAAACAGACGGCGCAAAATAGGGTTCGATGGAAGGCTCTTGTAGAGGCCCTAAGTTCCCAAGCGGAATGATAAGGAAAAAAACAAAAAAAAAAAATAAAAAAAAAATCAAGTCAAGTGCACCCGTCATCATTGGTTAGGTGTGTTGTATCTATTCAGTTGTATCTATTAAGGACTATTCTAAGACTTGATTTCTAAGTTCCAGCGTTCAAATTGTTTGATAAAGTTGGGCTGTGCCGAAAAGATTTATAGCATAAACTTTCCATGAAGTTAAGAGCAGTGCTCCACGTTGATCTTCTTATTCTTATCGTCATTTTCGAAGCAGGTCGGAATTTTTTGCAAGCCAGTAAAATATCATTTACACTCTCGAGATCTGATTCTGGTGATTCCGCAGATTCATTCAAAATTCTCTTATATTCCAGTCAGCTAATAACAGCAGACAGAGTATTCCCATAACAAACAGCATTGTTACTGATTCCAGAAAATTCATTTTTTTCGGGTTTGCTGTCAGCAGGCGGGCCGCATGTGTGTGTGTGCGTGTGTGTAAAAAGTGCGTATGTCTGTGTGTCTGCGTGTGTGTGTGTGGCGTGCAGGCTTCTCTATTTTATTTGCCGCTGTGTAAAATGTACTTTATGTTTGGCATTTAAGCGTAGCAATTTCCGTTGAAGCTGGCTGGAGCGACAGCTTCCGTTTAAGACTGTGCCCAGCAGCGGCAGCATTCAGAACTTGCGCTGCTGCTCCCTTGCGTTTCGTTACGTTTCTTTTTTTTTTCGTACATATTCATTTCAATGCAGCATATAATTTAAGCATTAGCACGCCCAGCTATACAAACACATCTTTACTAACTCACACACACACACACACACACATCCTCACATGTCCTGTTTGTTGCGCCCCATGACGCTTTTTAATAAAGTGGAGCGCATTGTCGACAACTTTTGCTTGCTTGTTGCATTCTTAGAGAACCAGGCATGCAAAAATTTGGCCAAACCTAAAGCAAGTGTTCCAATATTTTGAAGTAAATTGTTCCGATTTGTAATGTTTGTTTGCCACTTTCCACGTTTCGTTCAACTTGAGCGATTTGTTGCACTTTATAAATCTTTTATGAAGTAGATATGTGCCGGGTATGATGAGCATTGTCGAAAACTCGGATGTTGCAACATCCGGTCGGTTGGAGTTGGTCCCTTACACTCGCATCAAGTCCGGTCAATGATTTTAATGGAATCCTTTGCTATTGTTCAGTCGCTCACTTGTCATGTTGTTGGAAAGTGGGAGTTGAGAGGGAGGGATAGGGCAGAACAATAGGCGCAGCAGGCTGGTAAGGGCAATGCGTATGAATAAAAAGCGAGAAGTAGCTGCGGGTTGATTTTAAGCGGAGCGCGGAAGTGAAAGAGAGAAAAAAATGTCATGCAACCACTTGAACCTCTTAATAAAGCCCAATAATGTTATAGGAAGAGCTGCTGGTCATTTCTACAAGTGTTTCTTTTTCTTTGTTTATAAGGAATATTATGTGGCTGTGCTGAAGCTTACTGATAAGGATACTAATTGAAGCAAAGAGATTGTAAGAAATCACATGTATCTTTCAAAGATCTAAGTGAAGGAAAGAGATGCCGAGAAGTAACATGCCCATTTAAAAGATCTCAGTTGCTTTGTAGATCCTTTACGTTTTAAGATTATAGCTAACTCAAGAATATTTTAAAGGAACTTCTTGTAGCAGTCATAATCCTTGAAAATCAACTTATTGTTTTAAAGCTATATTACTTTGTTAGCTGTTTCGTGAAGATATCTTCATAAAAAAAATTTTTTTAAGGGAACCTAGGAGAAATTAAAAGACAAAAATAAAAAAAATGATAACGCATGCAGAAAACGTAATTGTTGGGGTGTTCCTATCGCATCAACAGTTTCTTGATGGTCAGCAAGGACTACAAGGAAATGTATTTTAAAGAAAGCTACTTGGGGAAGTAAAAATGTATCTCATCCTTCCAAAGACTCTTATTTCATAAGCAGTACTTTGACATTTTCCGGAACCAAGTTATCTCAAGAGCTTTAATATGTAGAAGGAAATCTATGGGTGTTCTAAGAAAAACTTGTTGGGAATTAAATTGTTCTAAAGTTTTCTTACCAGTTTTCTATTGTTCGCCAATCATTGTTGCATTCACAAGTAAATGTATTCTAAGAAAATCTACTTGGAAAAGTAAAAATGTACCTCATCTAAAATTTCTTATTTCATAAGCAGGAACCTGACATTTTACAGAATCAAATTACCTTAAGGAGAAATCTATAGGTGTTCCAAAAAAAATAGTTGGGAATTAAAAGTTAATGAAGTTCAAGTGATACTTACAAAGATCTACTTACTCCATAAGCAGTGACATTCTCCCGTACCAAATCACATCAAGGGTTCTTATATGTAAAAGGAAATCTGTTCTAAAAAAGACTTGTTAGGAATTTGAAGTTCATGTAAGTGAAAAAATTCTTTTAAAAATTTCTTACTGCATAAGCACTTTCTCACCTTAGGCATTAATTTCTATAAAAGAAAATTCACCCTTTGAAAAATGCTTGAAAGATCTATAAAAGTAATTAGATTCTTTTAAAGGTATTCTATTCCATTCGCAAATCCTTTACCTACTTTCTAATTAGCACCTAGATGAACTCTCATTAGTTAAATGAATAGTCCCTTGGGTTCTGTTTGCTTGGTTTTTTTTTTTTAGAAAACTTCGAACAGCGAACCAAAATGCTTAAGTGTAATATTGACAACTGAGTGTACCAGTGGAACTAGTTCCAAAAAAACCCTTTGCGCAGGCAAAGCCGTTTTAACCAAACCATCCTGCATACGTTGTGATATAGCCTCCATCCCTAGCACACATATCTTCTTCTTGGATACAACATATGCATTTGCGCTCACATTACATTATAATAATGTCCATTTGTATGTTTCCTATTCTAGGATCGACAGAATGCGCAATCTTCCTGTGCCGGCCTCTTTGTGGCCGCCCACTTGGGCTTTGACTATCATGGCGTTTGGATGCATGTCGATATGGCCACGCCCGTGCATTGTGTAAGTGCCAATGGATTTTCCAGCTTTCGCTTGCACTTATTAATTTGCCATAAATTGTGATTTTCCATTTTTCTTCTTTCCCATTTTTGTTCACTCCATTTTCAATTGCAGGGCGAACGTGCCACAGGCTATGGCGTTGCCTTGCTGCTGACACTCTTTGGCAATCATACGAATTGCTCATTGTTGAAGTCGATAGCACCCTGCGAGGAGGAGCCACCATCTAAGCGTTTGTGTCGCGATTAAAGGAGCACCAGCATTTATACAAAAACCGTGCATACGTATACTTTATATTTACATACAATTATGTGAACATTTTTTGCATTTTCCGAAAAGTCTTGAATAAAATGAATTCCTGAAGTGAATGTGTAGTGCATTTTGGTCATTGGGAAGTTGTGTTTAGGTAAGTTCAGCTTAAAGATTTGTTCATGCGGGGGAAGCCAAAAAAATGTTTGATGTTACTTGTGATTTTATCTTTGTGAAGAAAAATAGATTCGGCTTGTAGGTTTGATTCTCGTCGAATTATTTGCTAATAAAAAAATTAAATATGTATCCCCTATGCACTAATCGCTTCAAGAGCGGAGCTTGGAGATGTCTATAGGTGAGTACCCTGCCGCAACGATATCTAAACTTGAGGTATATCCGGCTTACAAATGCTTATTCGTCCTGATGTAGAATCAAGAAATGTGAATGAATATAAAATTATTTTTAATTATTGTTATTTTACATGTGTGGGCCCCTGTAGAGTGAGTGATAGTGTACTTGCCTTCAAATCGTAAGTCCGGTGGTTCGATTCCACCCAGCAGCACTGATGCATTTGCCTAGCAGTGGTATGGCTAGCAAATAGATGCTATTTACCTAGAATAATCATCCTATGCTCCGCCTTTGGAGCGATCAACGGGAATAATTTTTTAATACATTTGACTGAAGGGTAATCACAAGTTACTGATTTAATTTAGTAGCGGTCAGCTCAAATAAGTATTCTTGTTAGTTTGTCTGGGCAAGGCTCAAACTATTGACCAGAGTTGGGTAGAATTTACATAGTATGTGTGGTACCGCAGCGAGTCACCACACGTACATGTGTCAATGTTTCCACCTCCTCACATGCATTTTATTGAGTGATTCTCTTGCGCTCATTTTCGTTATTGCTGCTGACAATTCTTACTCATACAATGATACATATCCTTATATGATCCATGGAAAGTGTGACGACAACTGACTTATATTTTGCATTCGACAAGTGGTATCTTTTGTTGATTTGGGTTTTGAATTTTGATTCTTTCGGTGTCAAAAAGACGCATGTAAAGGAAGAGGTTGGAGTTTGAAGGAAGAAGTATGGAGTTGTTTAGGCGTAGCGAACAATTTTGCTGGTGAAAAATTCGCTTCATGCGGGTCTATCCCAATTTTTTTGCTTTTTTGCATAATGATATTATTGCCTTTGAAATGGCAACAAGTTATCAAACAAATCAACACAATTATTACCTCAATCGGATCATTCATTCTATGGTAATTAAAGCCTTCAATTTCAAGCAAAAATAATGGATTTCTTTTAACTATACCTACATCGAGCTGGTCCCTACAAATATTGTGACTAAGGCGCAAGGAACATTGGGTTTCGCTGTGGATGTGGGGGCATGTGAGGGCTTTCCTCCAGACTTTCTGCACTTCGGATTATCGTAATGCAACCATACGATTCCACACCGAGCTGTGAGGATCATTAGGCTTCGTTGTCGATGTGAAGGCATGTGCGGGCTTTTGTCAGGACTTCCGCTCTTCAGATTATCAAAAAAGACCCATTTGTCTTCGTCAATTACGATGCGATGAAGACATCCCTCACAACCAGTATCCTATTGTTTTTGAATCATTCTCAGTGCTTTGTATTTAAACGTGGCTGGTTGAGTCACTTGCAATGTGCCTACCAGTTAAAACGCATTTTGGTCAAGTAATGCTTCCAAATCTGCATTTTCCGAACTCTTCTCTCCTCCACCATCACAAGGGATTTGGATTGAGAGAATAAAAAAAACAAGAAAGAATAAAAAAAAAATCGTAAAAATTTTTAGTTCAAATTTTTCGTAAAAATTTTGAGAACAAATTTTTCGCAAAAATTTTGAGTACAAATTTTGCGCAAAAATTTTTAGTACAATTTTTTCGTAAAAATTTTCAGTACAAATTTCTCGCAAAAATTTTGAGTACAAATTTTGCGCAAAAATTTTTAGTACAATTTTTTCGTAAAAATTTTCAGTACAAATTTCTCGCAAAAATTTTGAGTACAAATTTCTTGCAATAATTTTTAGTACAAATTTTTTGCAAAATATTGAGTACAAATTTCTCGCAAAAATGTTTTGTAAAAATTTTTAGTTCAAATTTTATGGAAAAATTTTTAGTTCAAATTTTTCGCAAAAATTTTTAGTACAATGTTTTCGTAAATATTTTTAGTTCAATTTTTTTGCAAAAATTTTTAGTACAAATTTTATGGAAAAATTTTTAGCTCAAATTTTTCGCAAAAATGTTTAGTACATTTTTTCGCAAAAATGTTTAGTACAATTTTTTCGCAAAATTTTGTAGTGCAAATTTTCCGTAAACATTTTTAGTTCAAATTTTATGCAAAAAAATTTTAGCACGTCTTCTAAAAATTTTTCGCAAAATTTTTAGTACAAATTTTTCGCAAAATTTTTAGTAAAAATTTTTCCTAAATTTGTTTAATACATAATTTTCCATAAAAATGTTTACGTAGCGTATCGAAGTCACAAAAATCAAATATTTTAATCAAATTGTTTCATTTTGTCTATCGTCAATTGTTAGGAATTCCTTATACTTCTGAAATTTTAAAGGAGTTCCATAAAAGTTATAATTATTTCCCAAGCCCAGCAAGCTACTGCCAATTTCATCGATTAAGCTGCTTTTATTCTAATTAAATTGAAAATAGCATTCTATAAAGGAAACACGATGAAATTAAGTCACTTTCAGCCTTATACTCAAACTGTAGCCATTTTGATAAAATCTCATATAATTTGTGTGCTGCTTTAGTCCTTCGACATTATGAAGATAAATAGCCATTGACACATAAATCTCTGGCAGACAAAGCATTGTTTCAAATTTGAATTATTCGTTATACTTAGTTATTTAGTTACGAGATCTTAAAACGAATAGTTGCTATTCATATGAAGTCACAGGGCGCCTACAGTAACCACTCATGTGTGTGGCTGTGATTGTCGACAATTAGCTAACAATGCCCGCAATCAACAATCAAAGCTAACGGAGCAGCAAGCCAATTTAATTAGCAGCAGAAAAATGGTAAACAGGGAGAGTGCGAGGAGGGCGTATATGTGATGCAAGGGGGTGGCAGGCATGATAAAGTAGAAGGCAATGAGAAGGATACAAAAGTGGAGCAAGGCTTCGATTAGCATTTGTCACTGTAATTGTGTTGTCTTTGTACAGTTGTCATGTCGTCTCTGTGCGGGAGTGTGTCCTTGCCACTGCGGGCGTGTGTGTGTGTGTGGCAGAGTGTGCGTGTGTGTATCCCTATTTGTGTGTGTGTGTGTATTTGTAAGATGCTTAAATATTTCACAAGTAACATGTGTAACACATACTCACACTCACACACTCGCACACATACACAGGCAATGCGCCTGCATGCCGCTAGTTAGCATTGTCTTTCATTTTATCCTTTTCGCCGTTCAATTAAGCGTCGCAGCTCTGTTGCAGTCGCTGCCGCTGTGCTCTTTGCCCACCTCTCTTCCCGGCTGACGCTTAAGTGGATTTCATCATCGTCCTGGCTGCCGCTGCTACTGCTACTGCAATTGTGTCGACAACAACAACGACAATATAAATTAAATTGCAACATCATTGTGTGCCACATTGCCATCTACATAGTCCTGCCGCAGTCCTGCTGCCGCTTGCCGCCGCCTGCCGCACTTTCGCTCTATCGTCTTCGCTATCTTTATTGTTGCCTACTTTTGTGCGCGGCGCTCACGCTCTCATGTCAAACAAAGTGTTGCCCGCTTTCGCGCGTTTGTCAGCTGTCAGAGCGCAGCGCGCGCCGCTTCGACGGCTTGCCAGACGCCATTGTTGTTGTCGCCATCTCACTCTGGCCTTAGATTTCTAAGTGAGTGTGTGTGTGTCTGTGTGTGTGTGTGTCTATCTGTCTAGCTGTAACACGCTGCGGCGCTTTCATTTGTTGAATTTCATTTAGTTTCTCGCGTTCAATTTGCCTCTTATTGCATTTGCTTTGGGGAAGGAGGCGGCAAGCTGCGCTTTTTGTGCTCTCCTCTCTTCACCTGATTTTCCTTTTCCTTGTTGATTTTTTTCTTGTTTATCCTTGTTTTTTAATTAGCCTGAAATACGTTTATTTTCATTGCAAAATGTTGTAAACAATGTGCAAGTTGCATGCATACAAAAGCGAGGTGTGTTTGAAGAGTTAGCTTGAGCAGGGTATTGGTGAGCCGCAGAGCTCGAGGTAGCTTTTGTTTGCACATTATTATCAAAGATTTCAACATCTTATATAAGCATTCAATTTAAAGATATTTCATGCTTTAAATCAATGACATTCTTTGGACTGAGTTCGGGGAAGCTTATCGATTGCTCTGGAATATTTACTTTGTGGAATATGTACTTTGTGGAATATGTACTTTGTGGATTATGTACTTTGTGGAATATGTACTTATTGTAAGAACTTGTCGCAAGTGGTTCAACGCTTCAAGAATGGTCATTTTGATTTTGAAGACCGGCATAGTGGTGAAATGGAATAGTTTTTCGGGGATGCAAAATTAGAAGTATTACTTGGCCAAGGCGCGTTCGAAACATAAAACGAATAGGCAGATTCTTTGCTAATGACTCAGCAAGCCCTGTCAAAGCTTTGGGAATGATTCAGAAGCAAGGACACTGGGTTTCGTATGACTTGAAAGCATGACATGGCGAATGGCGTTTCTTTCCTTCTTAACAGCTTCTTCAATCGTAACTGCTGATGAAAAATGAGTCCATTACTATAATTTGAAGCGTTATGAATCTTTGGGAAAGCCCGAATATGTTTTCACGTGCACAGTGAAATCCAATATTCATGGCGCCATGGTCATGCGCTGAATTTGGTGGGACCTGCTTGGTTTGGTGTATTATAAGCTGAAGCCAAGTGAAACTATCACAGGGGATCGATACCAAATCCCCTTGAGGCACTTAACCCGAGAACTTATAGAAAAAAGACTATAATACGTGGAAAGACATGACAAAGTAATTTTCCAGCATGGCAATGCTGTATCCCACTTTGTATAAGTGGTCAAAAAATTCGTGGAAACGCTACAAAGACATCCTGCAACTACTGTTCCCAGTGATAATACACAATTTAGGCGTTCAAATGAAGAAGTCGAACATTGGATTGATATTTGGATCGTCACAGAATCCTCAAGTCTCAAAATTAATCAAAAAATTGCGAAAGCAAAATTTTAATACAAATTCCAAGCTTGAGAGTAAAATAATAGAAAAACTCGCTTGTAACTATTAGCTATTTCTGGCTTTATCGAATTATCTCCTGACAAAGTAGTTGTGGATTCATAAAATTAAAAAAATTATCTAATTATTAATTTCTACAATGACATCCTGCAACTACTGTTCCCAGTGATAATACACAATTTAGTCGTTCAAATGAAGAAGTTGAACATTGGATTGATATTTGGATTGTCACAGAATCCTTAAATCTCAAAATTAATCAAAAAATTGTGAAAGCAGAATTTTAATACAAATTCCAACCTGAGAGTAAAAGAATAGAACACGCTTGTAATTATTAGCTATTTCTGGCTTTATCGGATTATCTCCTGACAATGTAGTTATGGATTCATAAAATTAAAAAAATTATCTAATTATTAATTATAAATATTTATAATCTTTCTGAATTATGGCAAGATTGTATAAAGCTAATTAGCTTCATTTTAGGTTGATAAAAATAAATTTTTACAGTATAACTAGTAAAAAATATAGATATTTAAGAGGAATATAAATCATTTGGAGCAAGAAAGTTATATTTCAAAAAGAATTTCATATTCTGAATTGATACTCATTGTATTGTATTGCTTACTATTAAGTTTTAGATTTTGCTCAAACACACCTCGCATCTGCTGCCTATGGGTGATTTATAACGAGAGTGATTGTAAATACTAAAATTGCAAGTGTGCGCGTGATGAGGTCTACTTAAATCTTTTTATTGCATTTATAGAGTTGATGCTTGCTAAAGTTGTTGACGTTTCCAAGTGGATTTGTCTACAGTGCCTGTCAATCGTATCGCACCTGTTTGCATACGACCCTCTATATATACATATATATCGGCAGCATTATGTGGCAGGAGTTAAATAGCATACTTCTCCGTTGGCGCACATTAAACGCCAAGTTGAGCTCAAATCAAAACAGAGCCCACATATAATTTATGGTGTGTGCACACTGTAATTTGCATATGTTAGCTTACGACCGCGCCCACTGTGCGCGCACCCACAGCGCCCGCCACCGTGTCGCAGCTTGCATTTGATGCATGAATTTTAGCCGCTTTGTTGTATTTGTTTTGTTTGTTGTTGCTTAATGCCAAACCAAGCGATTTATTTGTTGTTGTTGTTGGCGTTGACGTTGTTGTCGTTGTTGGTTCTCTGTGTGTTTATTTGCCTTGTGTATTTAAATTGATGTTTGGTCTAATTTAAAGAGCAAACACGGCCAATAGGGACATAAGTAAAGGTTTTCGGTTGGTATGGGTGGTAAACTCTCGGTTGGGGTTTTCATTTTAAAGCTTGGGTCACAGCAGTAAGATTGGGGTGAGAGCAGAGCATTTTTGGTAATTAAAGCTATGACATTCGAAACTCTTTGTAAAATGCTTGGGAAAAGCAATACAATAATTTAAGAAAAATGGCGACCCTAGACTATGGTCATTCGGGAAAGCTGTGTTTGGAAGATATCAGATTTTACGTTAACGGCTAAATTAATTTCAATTTTCTAATGCAAAGTTTTAGAATCTTATCCTCTAAATAAAAAATGATAAGGTAGAAATACACTTTATTTAATTCAATTTTTTTATTCATTTTGCAATATTATTTGTGATTCAACTAATGGATTAAAAGCAAAAAAAAAAAATTTCTTGCCAAAAAAAATTACTTAAGAATTAAAGCTTTAAATATTAATATTATGATAAGCAAAAAAAAAAAAAAATTTCTTGCCAAAAAAATTACTTAAGAATTAAAGCATCAAATATTATATAGTTTTTAAAATGTCATACTAAAATTCTGAACTTTTGCAAGCAGATTGTAAACTTTCGAAATAAATTTAAGTAACATTTTGTTATTATTTATAGAATAATTTTTTCAAGATAGTTTTCTATTAATTTAAGCAAATATTCAAAAATTTCATAGCTTTTTCGATTTGAATAGATTTTTGTGATCTAAATGATATTTTGAATATTTTCCATTTGTAAAAAAATTCGGAAATTTCAGTTTCAAAATTAAATCAAATTTTTTGTGGATTGCCGAAATAAATTTAAGCAAAATTTTATTAGTTTCATTATATGTAAAATGTGAGGCCAACGAGGATCCCCCTTGCCACATTCCTCACCACTCCCCCACGCTAAATGGAGGGCTCAACATAGAACCAAGCGACATTCATCGCAATAACAATAACACCAGCGATGCATGATACCAAAATTTAGACTATCGCCCACGATTATCAAATTTACTTGTCATCTCACAATAACACCAAAAACAATAGTAATCATAGACGCCAATTCCAGAAGACGTCAGGTGGCAGCTCCACTACTGGGATAAGTCGCATTTGGCCAATCACCATTTCGATCGAAAACCCAACCGATTACAGAATCCTATACAAGACAATTGAACGTAAACGGCTCCCTGAACTCCATGACGACCATAGGCATTTCAAAAACGAACAAGAATTGAACAATGGAACGTTAGAACCCTTGAAAGACCTGAGGCAACCTGGAGAAGATCCATCCTATAAGAACAGTCCCAGACGAACACAACATGGTTCCGAGCTCAACAGTCGGCGCAAAACAGAGTTCGATGGAAGGTTCCAGTAAAGGGCCTCTACTCTACTATTCCCAAGTGAAATAATAAGAAATTAAATAAAAAATATATATACTTCAAAGCGTAAGGCCGCAATATAGGGTCTGTCATTTGTTGGGTTAATACTTAAAAAACTCATCGTAGACGCCTCTCCTAGAAGACGTCAGTTGGCAGCTCCACCACTGGGATAAGTCGCATGTGACCCATCATCGACTCGATCGAAAACCCAACCGATTACAGAAACCAATACAAGACAATTGAACGTAAACGGCTCCCTAAATGACGACCATAGTCCTTTCAAAACGGACACAAATTGGACAATGGAATGTTAGAACCCTTGGAAGACCTAAGGTGATCTATAGAAGATCCATTAATCCAGATCTGGCCCAGGTGAACACAACATGCGACAGAGCTAAACAGGGTTCGATGGAAGGTTGCAGTTAAGGCACTAAGTTCTCAAGCAGAATAATAAGGAAAATAAAAATTTTATGTAAATTATTGTTTTAAAGATATTAAGGATTTCTTCCAAAGAATCTCAGCATAGGTAATTATTATTTCGAAGAAGTTGAGAACCTTAAACACTTGGGTGTTTTGACAATAGCGCAAGGGACCGAATTGTATCTGCTAATAAAACATACTACGCGCACAATAAAATATTTAGGTCAAAACTGCAAACGAGGGCAAGCAAGCTACGAATTTATGATTCCATCATAAGGCCAATAGTCGCATATGGAGCAGACGTTTGGACCATGACGGCAGCAGACGAAGAATCCCTAAGAAGCTTTGAAAGAAGAATACTGCGAAAAACCTTTGGGCCAAATATAAATGAACGCAGTGACTATATTCCAAGGCACGACGACGAATTGTTGAGCTTAAACCATTGCGAAGATGTAGTCAAATTCATTAAATCTCAGAGGCTAAGATTGAAAGTTCATATCCTACGGATGGACTAGAACAGAGCACTAAGCTTGTGTAGGCATACACAATACTCTTCACAAGAAACAAAGGTCGACCAAGAAGGCGTGCCCTTGCTAACAACAGAGACGAATGGGGAAGAATTGTTGAGAAAACCCAAAACCCACCCCGGGTTGTAGAGCTGAATGATAATGATGATGAAAGTTTTCTTCGAAGAAAATAATTATCCTAATAAAATAAATGAAAAGAAAACTAAAATAGATATTACATAAGCAATAACTCTTTTATTTCGAAAAAAATTTTTTAATATTAAATCTTTTTCTAAAATTTTCAAATTGTGCACAAATTGCATAAACTTTAATATTATAAAAAAAACAAAGTTATAATATTTTTTAAAACTTAAACAAGCAACAATCAAAATTGATATTGCATAAAAGTCTAAGCCCATTTTAATTGTTTCGATTTGAAGCCTTTGTGCACTTGATAACAAAGCAAAATGGCATAAGTCCATTATGCGCTTAGACTTCTCTTCTAACTCCATTGCAGCACTTAGTGTGTTTCCTTTACTCATTCCAGCCAGAGTTTCTTTATTGCCTTCTTCAGAGAAAGAGAAAAAACTGTCACAATGCTTTAGTTTTCATAAATCCCTCATACGCCCTGTTGGCCGTAACAATTAAGCCACACAAAGCATTGAACTTTATGTGGCTTATAGCAATTCTCAAGGCAAATGGCTGGTCTGGTCAAAACAGTTTGGACCATAAATTTTTTTTCAACCGATTCTCCTGGCTGGAGATTTGTCGCATTGGCGCACACTAAAGTTTATGCACTTTATGTTGCATGCTTGACCCTCAAGGACATAACTCAATTGAGAAGTCAACTGCGCCTATGGCTACAAAACAATAGACGGTTTCTTGTTGGCAACAATGTTGCATTGTTCTTGCTACCGTAATTGTTATTGTTATCAACTTTTGCTATTGTTGTTGTTGTGGTGATGGTGATGGTGATGGGGATTGTTGTCGTTGTTGTTGTTGTCAGCTTTTGCCGACACAAATCCTGCACACAAAAAATCTTTTTAGCACGGCTAACGCAAGTGATAAAATGGCCAAAACAAAGTCGTGTCGCCTTGGCCAAGGCCTTGCGCACTTGTAAGTTCTTAACTTATCTCATAAATTGCACTCACAATTTTGATTTCCAGTTAAAGCTTTGCTTGTACTTTACAGGAATTTGTCTGAGGATTACGTGGAAAGAAGACAGCGTTGTGAGAAATATCTGTGCTGGGCTTAGGTGAATGGTAATTTTTTTATTTTCTTGGTGTGCTTATGAAGCGCTAGTGGAATTTTCGGAAATTCAAAGAAAGTATTTCTTGGAATGATTTATAAAATCAATTAAATGCTCAATGACTATGTCAACATTCTTGACCATCTGGTACGAGTTCTTAGCTGATCAATTTTAGAAATTTGGATATTGTAATGTTAAAAGCTGTTTTATTTTAAAGTCTAATTTTATATAAAAGTGTAGCGATTTGTAGTTCAAATACTTCAAGGCTTATGCATATATTTCCAAACACTGGATATAGCAAATATTCGATGAATGTTTTCAATTTTTAATACTATTCACGCGACTAACAGACGCCCTTATAGAGGACCACATTCTGATTTTTTAAGTGTTAAGATTTCGCTCAGTTGGCAAACAGCAATGATTGAAGACACTCTCGAGGAGGCATGAGAAAACTTGTATAATTATTTGCAGTTCCATTTATTTTTGAAGACAGTCTCGATCCATTGTGTGAGCAAATTTTTACATTTGCATCATCTTTTGATGTTTCTTTGTTCCTTTATTCCTGCAGACATACCGAAGCAAAAATGTTTCTACGAACTCACCTTAAGATTCCTTCACTCTGTAGATAAAAATGAGTTCAGGCTGCAGACAACAATTGGGCAGCTTTTCACTGATCCCAACACATTCTTTCCTGACGATAGAGTAAGAAGTATCAAGATCTCAAGTTGTCAGTGAAATTTCTTAAGATATGCGCTACTTTTTTAGACAATCTTGAAATTATTATGTATAGCAATAATCTTTTCAAGTGACTTCTTTGGTGTAGTGTTTGTGCGGATCCGTGTCCATTTCTTCGAAGACGAATGTAGCTCCAATGGTGAGCGTTATGAAGCAATAATAAAAGATTTTGTGCTGCTAATTTTTCGTGGAAAAGGCTGAATGGCTTCTGGTTTCAACAAGATGGCACTGGCAACGATCAAAAAGTGACTGCTTGGTGTGGTATGATCATTCGTCCGCATTTTTTCAAAGACGATAATGGAGCAACGACAACCGTCATGGCTACTGGTTCCAACAACATTGTTCCACGGTCGAAAAATGGTGATTTTAACCGGTCACCGAGATCACCCGATCTAACGCCACCAGGCAGTTTTTGTGAGGATATTTGAAATCTAAGGTATAAAGGACTATAGATCAACTTAAATGCAATACACGACGAGAAATTGCTACCATTTTGACCGATAGATAATCATCAAAAAAACGCACATTATGTGCTCAAGGACAAAGTTGGTAATTTACGCGATATTATATACGATAATTTACGCGATATTTGAATCGAAAAAATGATTATCGAAATGAAAACAAAAAAATTTCTTCCTCATTTATCTATTTCAGAAACAAATGCTTTCATTTTAAAAGGTAATAACAATAAGTCGAATTTTTGAGTCCCGGAAACCGAATATAGCTAGCTTACTGTACTCAATTCCGTAGAATATATTTGTCAGTAGAGAGCCCGAAAAATATTGAGATTTTGTTTTATATCTTACTGTTTGCTCTGCATCTCCTCATTTTGTAAAAACGTAAAAATGTGCAAGTATTTATATCCGTTTTTGTCAGTTAAAGTTGACTTTTTATGCTCATTCATAACTAATAGGATTGTAAAAGATTTAGCAAAACTTTTCATACTAGTTTCTCATGTGCGAACAATTTAATGTATAATTTACCAGACTTCCGAACAACATCTGCCTGACATTCACATATCTTTATTATAAAAACCTCTAGAAAAAAGTAGCCCCACACCAACTCAAATAAAAACTTATATGTGTTGGGTTTCTTTTTTTTGAATACTTTTTAATGCCTGCCAAACTTTAATAAATAATAAATTACTAACTAAATTATATGCTACTCACAAAACAAAAGCCAAAGCATAACTTAAGGCGCAGCGCTTTGCACTTGGCTCTCTAAGGACTCATAGCCAAAGAGACTTTCATTTCAAAAGCGTGAAAAGGCGCAAACTAGAAAAAGTTCCCAGGAAGTAGAGTGCCAGGGCAAAGCAGGAGGGGCAGTAGGTAAAAAACAGCCGTCACAAAACCACAAGGCAGCTATGAACTTATACTTTTTTCTTTGTGGTTGTTGTTTTTGTGGTTGCTGCTGCTGCTGTTGTTGTTGTTGTTGTTGCTACTTTGCATGAACAGCCTTGGGAGACCTAAGCTCAGGGCCTCGGCCACAGGGCAATAGCTTAAAATTAGCTATAAGCAAAATTACTCTAAAATGGTTTAAATGAGTGTAAAAGCAAAATATAATAAGCCCAAAAAGCTGCTACCACATCGAATAGAGAGGTAACAAAATACAAAATAAAAAAGGGCAAGCCTGGCGAGAAGAATATGGTAAGAGAATATATATGCAAAAAAAAAAGCCGAAAAACAAAAACAAAACCAAAGGGCAGTAGAAAGGCGCTACAATTAAGCAATAGCGAAGAGCTAATACACTTTGTTAGGGAAAAAACTTGTATCTTTTAAAATTTATCGTTTATTTTTAAAGTAATTGATTTTTTTCACAATTTTGGAAAAACAAAGTTCTTTCGTCTTTTTAAATTAGATTAGGAAAAATTAGCATTATTAAATTTATAAATTTATAAGATAAGCCTATAAGTTGGCTTGATCAGAATCGCAGTTTAAACTTCTCAGCGGCCTTCTCGGCGTTAACTAGAGTTTGTTTGAGCAATTTTTTTCTGAGTTCTGCGTTCCTTCTTTCCTGCAAAAATTCCGAAGAATCCATGATATAACGAACTCACCTTAACATTCCTTCATCCTGTAGACAAAGCTTGGGGCAGCTTTTTACTAATCCCAACAAAAGATTAAAAACTATCAAGATTATGAAATGTCAACAAAAGATCTTCAGATATGGGTAACTTAATCAAATTCAAAATTCGCAGAGCTCATTACTTAATATGAGCTTTTTGAGCTTGCCAACCATTTTTCCAACTTACCTTTTTTTAAATGAAATTTATAAGCTTTTGTAAAAACAAAATATTACCAAACATTCGTCAAAATCAATTGGAATTTTTCGTGATATTGTTAACATTTTTCACATAAACAAAAAGTATAATTTTTTTTAATTCTATTGCATTTCTAGAATACTAACGCTAAATTAGGAGTAAGCTTTTTCACAACTATATATATTTTTATAAAAATATTTTTAAATAACTTTTTTGAATTTCTTAAATTAATATTATTTTGTTGGCATCAACATTATTCTGACGCATAAAAAACTTTAACTACTTACTTTGGTTGATCAACACTGATGATCAGTGACAATCTGGAACTTGGGACACATTTTTTTCATATCTAGGCAGTGACATGATTCTCTAAACAACCTCAAAATGTTATTTTGATAAAAACTGATGAACAGTGACGATTGGGAACTAAGAACGAATACTTCGTTTTGTTTTTAGTAACCGATTGAGGCAATTATATTCCTTGACTTATATAATTATTGTTCAGATGGGAGTCCAGCAAAGCACAGTTTTGTGCTCTTCAAAATTATCATGCTAGGGTACTTGGCGAAGCTGTAAGGTTCAAATTCTATATACCCTAAAGCTGAATCGATTTAGAGATTTTTAAGAACTAATGCTAAAAATGCATACTTTACTTACTATTATTTGAGAAAATGCTGTTTCTTATGCCAATAGGAAGCTGCTTGTTGGGCAGAACATTTATTGGTTTTGAGTTTTTGCCGAAGATGCGCGTTTTCTCATCGGCTCTTGATTTAGGTGAGGCCTTCGTTGTGAATTTATTGAATTCATGTTGGACTCAGTTCTTAATTATATCCCCTTTTTTGTTTCTAGGCAGCAGCGATATTGTAACCTTGTAAAATGTTTTGACTTTATAACATATAGGAGAAACCGGGCCTTAAAACTAGTGCAAAAAAAGATTATATTGCAATTTTCAGTTCTGGAAAAACCAAATCTAGATATTTGCATACGTGTTGAAAAATTAATGAAAAGCAGCAAGTTAAGGTATGCGGGTTAACTAATTAATCGTGCAGCTATCTGCGCTTTTAATATCAAACATTCCATATATCCACATATCAAACCAAAGTGTTTTCTGCGATAAACAAATGCCCAGAAAATCAAAGGGCAAGCTGCATGCAACAGTAGCAAGAACCCCGTACACTTGCATGCTTCCTTATGTTGAACGATTTATAAAAGTAAACATATCCGAGGCAGCCTGATCGTGCAGCAACTCGGAAGCTCAAAAACAAAGTCGTGGTATTCACGTTTTCTCCGGAAAACGGCTCCCACGAAAAACGGTATTGTTTATGAAAGTTCGAGCAGAAAGACCAAAATCTAAGTGGATTCGTCCTGGCGAAGCGGTTGCAGTTGGATTCCAACTTGCAGCACTGGTGCATTTTTCTAGCACTGGAATAGCTCGCTTAAATAGCTTTTTTATTTTTTTAGGTTAAAACCTATTAAAGTAAATTCTTTTTATTAAAAATATTGGTAGCGCACTCGCCTAAATAGTAAGGTCGGTGGTTCGATTCCATCCTGCAGCACTGGTGGCAAATAAATAGAAGCTCTTGCCCTAGGAAACTCTCTATTAATCTAAGATACGGTCCATGCTCCACCTTTTAGTTTTCAAATCGTTTGGGTCTCATCGTTTACATATTTCAGGATCGGAGTGTCTGCCAAAGATAGAAGATATTGAAGGTATGCCAAGATCGCATACCCACAGTTCAGAAGGAGCACAAGTGATTTCAAATCAAGGGTTTTGCAGAAGAATGATTCAAAACGAAATGTTTCATCACCAATGAGATGTACTCCTTCTATGTGTAAGGGTATATATAAAAAACAACAAATAAGCAGCGGGAGCTTGCTCTCTGCTGCGTCCCTAAGGCCAAGCTGTTAAATAAAGCAAAAAACACGCTTTATGCGTTGTCTCTCTATGGGTGCTTGTATGGGTGTGTGTGTTAGTGCTAGTGTATTTGTGTTAGTGTATTTGTGTGTGTGTGTGTGTGTGTATGATGGCAAACATATTTTATGAGCAAATGTTGTTGTTGCTGCCGCTGCTGCCCAGTGCTGCTGATAATAAAACTTTTGCTCCAAGAAAAAGGAGCAAACTCCCACTGGGAGTATAATCGAGGCTTTTACTTTTTATGCGTTAGCATGTGTGTGTTTGTGTGTGTGTGTGTGTGTGTGTGTGTGTGTGTGTGTGTGTGTGTGTGTGTGTGTGTGAGTGCGCTGTCGATGTATCATAGTGTTAGTATTAGTGTGAGTGCGCAGCTTGATTTGTCTCTTGTGTGTGTATCTGTGTGTGTGTGTGCGCATTGGAATACATCAAAAGCAGCATCTTTCAGTGCAGCAGCATTGTCCCTGCATTGGCTGCCATTGTTGCATATTGTCGCCGTTGTCTCTTAGCAATTCTCTTGCTGTGAGCATAAAAAATATAAATAAATATAAAGAAAACTTTAAATACATTAAGTGCAACAACAGCTGAGTGCAACAACAAATACATAAACAAAATGTACAAGCTCAGCGCTGATGACACGCTGGGAGTTGTGCCCTTGGGTCTATAATATTCTCCAGCTAGTCGCACCTTACCTATTCGCTCATTAATGGTTTGTTTAGGGGAACATTTGGCTTTTACGACTCGAAACTTGTTATTTTTGCTTTTGACAAAGTGATTTATGCTGCCTGATCTCATACTAGGGCTTTTTGTATAAATTTTTACTTAATTTCTTGGGGTACAGCTAGTTGCATTTATTCAAAGACAACTCGAAGTTGTTGGTAAGCTTAAAGACTATTGTTTTTCAACGTTTTGATTGGTTTCTAAAATCACATTAAACAAGTAAGTTTTTACTAGTGTCGTCATACAATGCTTAATGTCATCTGCATACATAGGGATGTGAGAGTAGGTGATGTCTTTGGGAAGCTCGCTTAGAAATAAGTAAAAAACAAAAGAGAACCTAATCACTATCTTGTGGTACCCCTGCCTTAATATCTTAACATTCACAGACCTTCTGAACTCGGTTGGATAGATAAGTTGATATTCAGTCTAAACGGCCGGACGAAAAACCCAAACGTGACTTTTAGACTAAAAATGAGAAGTCTATGGTTTACAGAGTCAAAGTCAGTACAGTAAAATCCTTTTTCACACGGTAGGTCCGTTCCTGAGAAAACCTTGTAAACACTATTCACATGCAAATTTGAAAATCCATTCCACAAGCTTAAAAAACCGTGTCAAATAAAAAAATACAAATATTTGCTTAGAAAACCCTGTAAAAAAACTTAGTTGAAACTCCATTAAGATTAATAAAAAAAGAACAATTCATATTTATTACAAGAAAACAAATTTTGTTTACAGTTTCAAGTAAAAAACAAAAAAAAAAACAGTAGTAGGATAACAATCGGGTACTATTGTTATGGTTCGGATTAAAATTAGCACTGTTATTAGGAGATAAATCATATACATCCGTGGGGTTTTCTTCTAAAGCAGAATTATCTTTCTTATCAGTGGTCTCTATAGGTATTTTTGTTATAAATTATGTCATAAGCAGTTGGTTTTTCGGTTTCTCTAGTT
The DNA here is from genome assembly GCA_035046065.1 of Chymomyza procnemis. NCBI lineage: Eukaryota > Metazoa > Arthropoda > Insecta > Diptera > Drosophilidae > Chymomyza > Chymomyza procnemis. Next base: position 8,467,082 of record JAWNOJ010000026.1, read on the forward strand.
ATTTTTATAATACTTGACATCCAACACAAAATTTAAGTTTACGTTGAAATTATGAGTCAGAATCATGAGCAAGATAATGTTGTTCTAAACTCGTAGCGAATTTCAAGCCCTCACGAATTAAATTAGCCGTTAAAAGCTGTCTGTCACTCTCGTCCTCGTCTTTATCGTCGTCGATATCTTTATTTGCATTAACTTTGATGAAGTCGTCATTATCAATAGCAACTTCTTGCATTAATTCATTGATATCAGCCGTTTGGATGTTGTCAAACCCATCGCCACCTATATTTTTTTAAAGTTTTATAATCTCAGAGCAAATTTGTGAACTTTGCACGCCTAAGGTTCCACTTTGAACGGAAGATGTTTAAGTGTTTGATGGCTAAACAGAATTTTATTTCTTTTTTTTTCAAAAAAATTTAAAAAAAAACGTGAAAAAAAAGTTGCTGCACAAGTACATGTGTCTGAAAAAGCTGAGTTTTCTAGCTAACAAGCGGGATTTTCAAGAGTCCGATTTGGGATTGTGCTATATTTCTAGCACCTTGGAAAAGCCTATAAGGGCTAAGAACTTGTCAATGCCAATTAATTATCTTAAAAGATTTTGAAAAGCAAGTTACAGTCATTTAAGTTATTTTATGCAAACAAAGCAAAATCTGTAGCCACTACAAATTATTTCAAATCTAGAGAATGCTAGATCAAATAATACACATTTAAGAAAAAAACGTATACATTGTAATGTGAAAATATCGTGGCTAGACGTCGTAGTTTTGAGCCAAAAGGTTTCGTTAAAATAATGTGTATCAAATGATAAATTAATATTGAGGTTTATCAAATTGTGTATACGCAGTGTTGGCTTTTATGGAGTGAACTACCCAGCAGCACTAGTGCATTGGTCTAGCAGTGGCATTTCTGGCAAATAAGTGGACGCTATTTCGCGTACAAAATCTCCATTAAACAAAATTGTTGGTCCCTGTTCCATGTGTACAGCTAGCAATAGAGATAAATGCATGTTCCGCCTTTGGAGCGATGACTATTTCTTTTTTTTTCCCTGTAATGTTGATAAGTTGAGTTTTGTGCGCCAGAGGATATCAAACACTTGGCGCCTTATCCTGCTGCCAGTGCTGCTGTCTAATGCATATCTTTCGTTGAGTGTTGCAAGGTTGAAACTAGTTCGGGATATATTTATTTATTTATTTTTAATATTTATGGGTACAACTAAGTCCAGTTGACCATAAGATTAAACAAGTTAAACATTTTAAGAATATGGAGTAATAAATGATAACGAGGATAAAATAAAATAAAACTTATCCGTATTCCTAGCCTGATGGGTGCATTTTTTATAGATATGCACCATCTCATATCTGGGGCTAGCCAGGAACTTGGATTTACAATGTAAAAGATGAAAACGGAAAGTAGCATGTAAATTTAAACATTTTCCAAATTGGGAAGCCGGAGAACAACGTTGACCAAGTGGGGTTTTTATAGTTCATGATTGGTCAAAGAAGCTCGATTTGGGGAATCAAGATAAGATAGGATAGATAGAAAAATGAATTGGATAGACTGTTCAAAGGAGACGAAATCATATAGGTTATTATAATTTACGCATAGAACACGAAAAGGATCGTGTAAAGCATAATTAGTTCTACAAAAAGTTAATGCTAGAGGTTGAAAGTTACGAGTTACTCTAGAAGGAATAATGAGAGTAATTTTGTTAAGGAGTGTTTTTGAGTCAATGAGACCGGGTAAAAGCTTATGCAAAAATAGCACGCCGTGGCATGTTCTACGATTGTTAGAAAGAACTGAACGATTAAAAAATATTGTCTACTAACTTAAACTTACAACTATTTGTTGTAAAATACAACGAAATTGCGTATACTTCCAAACGAAAAACATTTATTTAAATGAAAATCTAGCATATTTTGCATTTATGCGTGAATATTTACTGCACTAAATTTGTTGCTCTTAGTTTGATTTATGTTCATATTGGTTTATTATTGATATTAATCGTATTTGGTAAATATTGAATAATAAGCAGCCATATAATAGACTTGCCATCCATTGAAATAACATTGGCAAAATAACAATTCTAATTGATTGGCTTAGTGGACTGAGGGTGTTTGGAATTCCCATAGATTGGTTTACATAAACTAGTCATAATTTTAATAATTAAACAATATTGAATTATAGTTAAAGATAAGTTTTATTTAATTATGTACTAGACTTCAGATTTGTTTATTAGCCTGGCACAAAATGAAAACATTTTCACTTAACAAATTCCAATTTTCAGCTCATCTTCATTTCATTACGAACTTAACGAATACAGGACAACAACAAGAACAACAACCAAGTGCAGTCCAAGTGGTATCCTATAGGCCATTAAGGTCTATTTAATGTGAGTGTGTGTATATAATATGTATGTGTGTGTGTGTGTGTCTGTGTGTGCAAGGATACACTTGGAAAAAGCTGCACTCCATTTAAGCGGCTCTGTAGCAGCTCGTAAGTGCAAATGTAAAAGCGGCAGTGAAAACCATAAAACCAGATGAGATACATAATTTTTTTTTTTTTACAATTTTGCAAAGATTCTCAACGACATCATTAACTGGGCCCAGTCAAAATGGCCACAGTAAAAAGGCCTTGGATGCGGCATAATGCAGTAGCAAGCAAAGGCGGCAACCCTATACACACACACACACACACACGTGTAGGCAACCCTACGCAATGCATTTCGTTTGTTTTAATGGAACGTTGACCACGATGAAATTATGGCGACTTTTGCCAACTCAATTAATGAAAAGTAAACAGCCTCCATTTTGTAGTATTGTTGCTGGCAGCGCAGGACAAGCGTGTCCTTCTTCTTTTGTGCAGCTGTGGAGGGGTGTGTGTGAGTGTATGTGCGGGTTATATATGCCAATCAGAGCTTAGTGATGGACGAGGCATTGCTTTGCTGATCGTGTCACGTGAGTGCAAAAAATTGCTTAAAGGCAATCCTGTTCTTTACCTCTTTTATTTCGATTTTATTGCAATCAATGCGCCATCTGAATCGGGTCAATAGAAACTATTTACAATACCAAAGATAATAATATTAGATTGCTTGCGAGATTGTGAGTCGCAGCAAATTGCGAAAATGTTTCGAATTGGTAATCTCAACTGGTAAATTTTGTATTTTTATTTTATACATACAAAAGTATTCTCGTAAGCATCGTCGCCCTACTAGATAGATTCTCTGGAAAAGTCGTACATTCTGGGTCAGTTCTTAGTCCCAGGTGAACCATATGTTGACCACTAGGGTTGTGTACCCACCAAAGCATTCAGTTTCTTTCTTTCGAGATGTGAGGATGGAAGAGGCGACAACAGCGCCTCGGACACTCAGGTTAGCCCATTGTGGTATAGGAAAAAAGTGAAAGAGAGAGAGAAATACGAACCTTCTAGTTTCTCGCAGAAAGTTGAGCAATGAATGCAGTGGTAATTTAAGTGCTTCATCCAGCTGGAGCACAACGCTGGCCAGTATACGCAGCCTTGTTCGTGAGAAAGTTGGACAACTGCGCGGTATTGTCAGTCTTCTCAAGACAAGCCGTACATGTTGGGTCAGTTATTATTCCCAGGTGAACCATATGTTGACCACAAGGGTTGTGCACCCACCAAATTCTTTCTTCGGAGGTGTGAGGGTGGTAGAGGCAACAACAGTGTCTCGGACACTCAGGCTAGCCCATTGTGGTATAGGAAAAAAGTGAAAGAGAGAGAGAAACCCACTATACGAACCTTCTAGTTCCTCGCAGAAAGTTGAGCAACGACTGCAGTGGTAATTTGAGTGCTTCATCGAGCTGGATCACAACGCTGGGCAGTTGTTCTTGAGAAAGCAGGACAATAGCATAGGATGTCCGCGCTTTGGGTGAGGGTTCTTTCACGAAGTATTTTGAAACTCGGTAAAGCTTTCAGCTTCCAGTGGTCCTTACAACTCTTGGTCGTCGATATGAGCTATTTACCGCCTTACTGATAGTTAGAATGGTTCAGCAGCACTGGCTGGGGTGGCCAATCCTTGATTTGCCATTTCATCTGCTATCTCATTTACTTGTTTACCTGACTAACTTGTTTCAATTTCGGTATGGGTGTGTAAGTCTTTATATGGGTGCACTTTAGGACATATTTCATACTTTTTTACACTTTCGCACTTGTAGTCTACAACTGATGAAAGCAACGAATGCCTTAAGCTGCTAAAGATCAGTGCTTCATCAAAAATTATTTGGAATTTTTTTTTAAGCTCTTGAAATTGGAATGAACTTAAGGCTTATATCTTCTAATCTCAGTGCTCTAGAGTGCCGAACACATATTTGAAAATTCGGCAATGTTAATTGGCTCTTATGTTCATCATAATTGCAAAGCCTGCAGCTGGGGAGTATATGTCTTCGTAATAGAGTCGGAGCTTAAGATCAAGTCTAAACTTAAAGAAGTTTGAGCATCAATCTTGTGGTGCAGCTTACTGGGCTTTAGCTTAATGTGTGTTCTTGTAAGATATCTATCGAGGAATACGCTAGATACAAACAAGATCTTACTTTCTATTTTGCGGCATCGCTGACTCGCGAGTCTACTGGTGTACACGTCCTGATTCGCTCACTGTCCGGGTGTTTTCTCTGCCATCAGTTGAGCCACAAAGTCTGGCTCACTTGAGGCCGTGACGATTGCGCTCACTGGCCAGATTTGCGTTCTGTCTAACATTCCCCTCTTAAACTTATTGTTATATAGGGCCCTGGCCCTGATCTGAGCGTGTCCATGAGTCTGTTCGGGATTGTCCATTGTCGGGTAGTTCCAAATGCCAAGGTTAAAACTTACCTTACCTGATTGACGCATTCTCTGTCCCCAACCGAGCCGCTCGTTGTTGATTCTGATTTGGTACCACGGCTCCACTCCAGAATCGCTTCTATATTGCTTTGTCCTAGTTTCCTTGCCTGAGTGCATATACCTCTTGTGCACCGCGATCGGCATTAATTTCCACCAATATGGTACAGTGATTAGTTTGATTTTACCTCAGTGAGTCACTTGTCACTCATTAAATGTTCAGATTCCTCTCACTAACAGAATTTCACTGATTGATTGACTAAGCCCGATTGATTGACTTCCCGGTTTGGAATTCCCGCTACTCTGCCTATCTGGCTATCCTATCTTGGCGATCAGATAGAGTCCAGCCTTCCCTATGGTATCTCTGTCACCTACTCTACACCCACACATACCGTATACGTGTCCGAAGCCGAACACGAACTCTCACTGAGCTGGAAGTTAATGTATTGCAGAGAGAGTGTCACCGGCTCGAGCCTTCGGAACAGCGTGTAAGGTGCCAATTCGCCTACTCGCAATATCTTAAATCATTTTACGTTTGCTGGATCTTAACTATGTGATAATATTTGATTTAAACAAAAGATTTATAATAATATTTTGAAGTTCTTCAACGGCCCACTATTATTGTTTTATTAGATTATTATTTCATTTGATTTGAGAAATTTCAATATTAAATGAACTTTTAGATGTTGTTGAGGCAGCCATATCGACGAACTGCACAAAGTTCTCGAATTTTTCTGCTGCAAATCAATAAAGATCTTCGATGACGCACCTGATTTACAATCGCTTCATGCCATAGCCAACTAGCAGCAATTTAGAGGTATCCCACAGCAGGCAATCCCATCTGGACGGTGCGCACTTTGTTCTCCATTTCTTTCATGTGTCTCATCATCCCAGGGTTTGACATCTAGCAATATTGAAGATGTGGCAATAAGCGCAGGTTCGTTGGATTTTTTTCAGCATTGACATGGACATGTTCCTCACGATTATGCTCAGCCTCAGCATATTCAGAGACGACTAGATCAACATCTTCCTCATCTTCTGCTGGCTAGGTATATTAGCTATAGCAACAGTGGGCTACTTGCCGGCCAATTGTGGCAATGGGCAACAAGTACAGACACTGTGTTCACTCGCCTTAAAGGAGCCAATCTGGCGGTATCAGCGTGCAACATGTGCATGATCAGTAGTTGATGGCCTGCCTATCGCATCGAATACGGACAAGTTGGGCCAATGATGTAGCTGTTGTTGGCCAAAAATTTGTTCAACTACTCTAGTTTTTGTTGGATCTGGATATCACCCGAGGAATTGCGTTGAAGGCTACTTATTCCTAGCGATTTACTTTCCAATGGAGAAATCCGATTACCAAGAACAGATAATGCTCAGCTTTTGGGTGAACCAAGTCCTGGCAGCTAGCCACAACACCCAAGTGCGCAAGCATGTCAAGTTATCCAACTCTATTAACTTTAATCTCAATATCAAACTTAAAAAAAAAACTTTAGTCTCAACTTATTAAAAGCCCATCTCTATTTGCTGTAATGCCTCACACATGCTCATATATTCACTCTAAATATCCTTTTCCCTCAATCATCTACCCACACTCACTCACACCCTGCCTTCGTCGCACACGTCACCCAACCCGCACATCCTTTGAGCGAACAATGCAAAATTAATTAGCTTACTTCACTTAATCGCTTGCAACTTGACTGCAACTAGTTTTGCATCATTCTCATTGCCGCCAGTCAGAGGACTCAGCAGAGAGCAAAACTATTCTCGAAAATGTTATTGTTTTTGTTGTTGTCCTTTACTGATTGTTGCCTCAGTCGCAGGATTGCCGTAAAGCAATTTTGGAATTCGTTGCTAATGCCATTTGCATGCAACATCATACTCCGTTTACAATTTAGTTAAATTTGTCGCCGTCATTGACAACGCCTCCGATCCAAGTTCGTCCTGCGTCTGGCTGAGCTAGCTCTGGCACTGAAAGTCAGCAATTGTCTTGTGACGACAGCAAATTTGAAGTAAAATTTTGCGAAAATTTTGCAACAAGCAAACTATTGACAATGAACTAATTGCAATTGTTGTTGCCAACTGGGGACATATTTTGACTGGAAAATAAACTGCTTGAATACACTGTGAGCAAAAGGCAAACCTAAGACTTTTGTCAAAGTTGAAAGCTAAGGCATTTTAAGCTGAGTATTAATTATGATTTCTAAGTGGAGATGCCAATAAATATATTAGCATGGAATCTGAATCTAATTTTGTTAATGGTGGTAATAGTTTGGTTTTGGAAATTATATTAAATAAGTTATTTGTTGCAGAGCAAAGCAATTATGTGTATTTCTGTGATCGCTAAAAGCATTTGAGCTGTTGCGTGAGCATACCTGGCGAATACTTAATATTTTAATTAATTAGCATTAAACAATCATACGGCACGTTGTATCTGCCGGCAGAGCTGTGTATATTGGGTTCCAATAAAAGTTCTTAATTCCCGGAATATTCGACGATAAATCTAAATAAATTTTTTTTTCGATTTTCTATAACCATAGCATATCTGACGGCAGCATTATTTTATAGTTCTATATAAAGGGTGTTTTTTTTCTAGCTATAAAACTTTAATTTGGCATAACTGTTCAAAATGGCGACCAATTTAATAGCTGTCAAGTGATTTATTCTCAGTTTGCTTTGGTAATTGTAAGAATTGAAGCCAAACGATGATCAAGCAAAGCGTAGATTCGTCGAGTGGGCCCAACAACGAGATGGCCGTTGTTCCCGATTTTCATAAGCGAATTTTGTTTAACGATGAATCGCACTTTTGTTTGAATGGATATATCAGCAAACAAAACTGCCGCATTTTGAGAGAAGCTAATGCTCAAGTGTATGTTGAAAAATCGTTACATCCTGAAAAACTGACTGTTTGGTGCGTTTTATGGACGTGTGGAATCATTAGTACGAACTTTTTCAAAATCGATGATGGCCAGAACATTACACCCAATGGTGATCGGGGTAGAGACATGATTACTAACTTTTTCATTCCTGAATTGTACAACCATGATGTCCAGCAGTTGTCGTTCCAACAAGACGGCGAAACATGTCACACAGCTCGTGCTCCAATTAATTTGACGCCTTTGATGATCGCCTAATTTCACATTTTGGACCTCTGAATTGGCCTCCAAGATCTTGTGATTTAACACCGCTAGACTACTTTCGGGGCTATGTCATTGGTCTATGCGGGTAAGCCACAAACGCTTTACCATTTGGAAGACAACGTTTTCCGTTTTATTGCCGATATACGGCCACAAATGTTGAAAATAGGAGAACTCTCGACGATGTTGAAAATAGGAGAACTCTCGTCGACTATTTTCAACATTTGTGGCCGTATATCCGAGCCAGCCGTGGCGGCCATATGCCAGAAATCATATTTAAAATGAAATACCACAAGATTATCTTATGGATAAATAAAATTCATTTCAATCGAATAATCCTTGGTTAATTTGAAGTGATATACTTCTAAAAAAACACCCTTTATTAAGTTGCAATAAAAATTATAGTTTTCTGGAGCACTTAAAAGCAAATCCAATAAAGATTTTTTGTAATTTCGATATCCGCAGTGTAGTTAAGTGCAAAATTTTTTAGTCGTCACTTTAATATTATCAAAGAACTCCTAAAGTGTACAACTTTTGCGTTATTTTTACAAGTTTTTCTTCAAAAATATGCATTTCTGCTGTACATTGACGATTTGTTGCGCAGTAGCCTGGTTATATGATCAAAAGATCTCGATACATTGGTATAGCCATCAATATGCTGTCGCCATCTAGCGGCAATGACTGTTTTAGCTGTTTTTTACCTTCAATAAACGAAGCCTTTGCGCTAAACAGAATGAAGTGTATATTTTGCAAATTCTGTAAGCCGAAAAAAATTTGAAAATTTGCTATGTTTTTAAGTGAAAAATTTACAATTTCATATTCAAGTCGTCACTTCAATATAATCAAAGAACTCCTAAAACTTTATTAGTTTTCCATTGGCCAGTGTAATTTCTGTCAGCAGATTTGTCGCTCAGGAGCCTGGTTATATGAACGAATAATCTGGATACATCGGTATACTCATCAATATGCTGTCGCCATCTAGCGGCAAGTTAGTTTTAGGTTTGTCTTAATTTTCCATAAATGAAGCAAGAATATGCCATAACTTATTTATTTTCAAATTTTCAATCGCTAAAAAAATTGAAAAAATTTCAAGGCTTCAAATAAAAAATAAAAAATTTCCTATTAAAGTCGTCACTTCAGTATTACCAAAGAACTTTAACAGTAAACATTTTTGTTGCTTACAAGTTTTCCTTTGGCCAGTGTATTTTCTGTCAGTACACGGCGGATTTGTTGCCCAGGAGCCTGGTTTTATATGTCTGCTTGCTTGTTTGAGTCACCACTCGAGTGTCTCGAGAGCGCGCAAAACTGACGAACCCATCGCCAACTGCCACTGACTTGGCTGGACTGCAAGCAGAACGCCTGGCATGCTCTTCAAATCGCAAACAATTACTTTCTGAAGTGCATTCAATGGAATACACCAGGTGGATGGCTGGTTCCGCATTGATCTACGTTCGTGCCAAATGCCAGATAACAGAAAATAAAAAAAAAATATATGGAGTCCTTGGTTGGATGCTGTAGTACAAAGTGATTACAGCTTAGAAGAAGGGAAACGAAAGCCAAACCAAGCTGCAGTTAGTAGCTGCCGGGCACATCAGCGCCATCTAGCGTTGCAAAAATTTCTAACAATATTTTATAATTAAAATTTCAAATGTTGGCCAGCAGCAGCAGCAGCAGCAGCAGTTACAGATTCCTGAGTTCTAGTCCCTGGCGCTGAAGCAACTGCTCTGTGTGCTCTGCCAATGACGGAAACTGCTGCTCTGCCAATTGCACCTGCAACAATTTTCCAATAGCAGACACATTGTTGTTCTTGTTCTTGTTGTTGTTGTTGTTGTTGGCGCTACTGCTTGCTGAAAATTTTCATGAATAATGCGAACAATCTAGAAACGTAAAAGAAATGAAAAATAAAAGGAATAAAGATGAAAATGTGAAAAAAGAGAATTCAAGTCCAATGTATTCAATATGCTCTATTCGATTTTTATCGCTTGGCACTTGGCTGCCACTTTGTGTGCCACTTAAAACGATTTCAAGCCATTAAAATTGGTAGTTCCTTGCTAGGTAACGTTTAGGAGAGCGAGAGTTTCATATAACTGGCTATTAAATGGAACGAACACAAACTGAGCAGCTGAAATGAACTGTCAGTTTAAAATAGTTTTAAAAGCGAATAATAGCAATTAAATTGAAAAATTTATATGGTCATTTATTTGAATTTGCAGAAGAAGAAGAAAAAATACTACAGTTTTCATGCAAGTTGGCAGCACTGGCAGTGTTTGAAGAGAACAAGCAACATTGTGACGGCCTAATAAAATCTGTTTATTGCAATTTTATGGCAAAATGTGTAAGAAAGTGTAGTAAAAATGGAATATTGAAGTAAGAGTTGGAATATTTGGGTGGCGAAAATTATATGGGAAATAAATGGTGACATTTTGGATGAAATACTTTGCTAAAATGATGGCATAGGCTGAGCGTTGGCATGAGGCTCGCCATAGATCATGTATTACATCGCATACAGGGTAAACTAAAGGTTCTGTTTAAACATAGAAAGAGTTTTGCATTATTTTTGAAAATATATTTTCGCAATCGAGTATGAAAATGCACAAATTTAGACTATATTCTGCAAAAAAAACTATTTCAAACATATTGTAACAACAACAACATTACTTTGTGCAACTTTTCTATCAACGTATACGTAATATTTTAGTAATTTAAGGTTTCTACATAGCCAGTGAGCCAAAAAAATTGAAAAAAGCGAAATAATGACATATAACGCATTAGCCATTGATGGATCCAGTAGTATTTATTTTCTGTTGAATATAGTTCAAAGAAAATGATTTAATAAATGACATGAAATGGGAATTTTCCTAATTTGATCAAGCTGTTATTGTTCAACTTTGATGTACTGTTTGTAATAGTCCCTCTGGGCCTTTTTTTGATGTCTGAAGTAAGTTTAAATTAAAAATAAGTTTTCTAAAACGATAGATTGTCTTCCAATACACATGTCATTTATCGCATTGCATTCATAGTAAACTAAAAGTTTTTTGTTAAAATACTTAATGTATTTTGCATTTTTTTTATAATTAAAAGATATTTTCGCTATCAAGAAAGATGAACCGAAAATTTGGATAATATTCTGCATAATCTAACTATCTGGTACATTTTGTTGACTTCATTTATTACTGTAAGTTTTGTACAAACGTATACGTAATATTTTAATTATTTTATATTGCTCGTGAGCTCAAATAGCTGAAAGGAGCAATATAATGATGCTAAACGAATAAGCCACTTCAGGATATAATTTTAAGCATTTGAGCCCAAGAATATAGTTTTAAGAAAATGAGTTAAACGTAAAACAAAATGGTAATTTTTCTTATTCGATCAATCGGTTTTTGGGAATTGAAAAAGGTTGGTGAAAAAAAGTGAAGTTAGATTTTCTTGAATCTTTACATGCAGTTTGGAGAGTCTATTTACGCTTATTTCATCGCATCTCTAGCTATATGTGGTTATAAAAAACAATAAAAGGAATAAATAAAGTTAGCTATTGTTTCAAATTCAAAAGAAATGTTCAATATGAATTTCCCGAAAACCACATAGACAATAGGTTGCAACAAAAATATTTCTCTTGGGTCTGACATTTGTCATGTAAAATTTAAACCTCGATTTATTTGAAGAAAATCACTTTTGGCTACTTCAAAATTGATTTTAATGGAGTTATCAGAGTCTTAACATAAAATATTTAATTTTGATATTAATGTTTTTTTAGTGTAATTTTGTTGGAACGAAATGTTTTCTAAGTTTAGAGAAATCAAAAACACTACAGGCTGTATTGGGCGAATCTAATGGCGATTGCGGCTATAAATCTGCATGAGACGATTATGCCATCACAGCTCCCATACGAACAGTCACGTGAGTGCAGTAGAAAGAAGTTGATTTTCGTTTGACAATTTAAAGTTTAGTTAAAAATTAGTAAGTTTAAAATTTGCGGAAACTATGGCATTAGATCGATTTCTGATACAAGTAGTCACTCATATGAATCTGCGTGAGACGATTATGCCATCACAGCTCCCATATGAATAGTTACGTGAGTATATTAGAAACAAGTTCATTTTCGTTTGACAATTTAAAGTTTAGTTAAAAATTAGTAAGTTTAAAATCTTAAGTTTTCAAATTTGAGGAAATTATGGCATCAGCTCGATCTCCTCACTCATTGTGGGTGACTCCTATCTACGTTAGATGCAATTGCTCTGCCTTCGCCCAAAAAGCAGTATTTTGGTTTAAATTATCCAGCATCGAAAACATTTCCCAACTTCCATGAATGAAAAATAGAAAATTTTTCAACATTTATGAAATATTTGTCATTTGTCGAAGGACATTTGACTTTAATAAAAATGTAATATATACAAATTTAAATTGTCAAACACTAGTTAGAGCATCATCTATCAGTCGCATATTCAATATTTTTCCATATTTATGTAAAAACCTAAAATAAATTTAAATTATTTAAAAAAAATTTTTAAAAAAGTCTTAAATAATTAAGGCCATCGGCTTGTTATTGAGAATTCTAAGTAAAATCACGTATACGCAATGTAGTCGCTACAGCAAATACGCTTGCAAACATTTGGACACCGAGTATTTCAAATCAATACCTTTGACTTTTAAAAAGCTAAATAATTAATTTAAAATTTGCAACGCTAGAAAAATTAACCTCTTCATAAAGCATATTTAAAATACCTAAAAATTTTTGTAAAAATCCTTAACAAACGTACATTATATTCTGTAAATAATTATGAAGTACCTCAAACTGAAGACCTATTAAGCTTAGGCGCAACAATCATAATTTTGTATAAAATCGATTTTATAAATCATAATAATAGGTACAAAAATGTAATTAAATAAATAATTAAGGAAGGTCATTAGATTGTGTGCAGGACATAATCAAAAATAATTGAAATTTTAAGTAAAATAACTTATACGCAATGTAGCCTTGTATGTGAAAACAAACACATTTTAGATTCCAGCCAATTAATAATGAATTTTTTTTATTGTTAACATTTTATAATAATAAATATTTAAATTAAGCTAATTTAAACTTGTAAAAATAAAAGTTTTTGTAAGTTCACTTAGTTTTATTTATATACAAATACAACAAAAGCTTAAGCTTGATTCTCGGCAAAAAAATAAAACAAGCTGGCATCATGGCTTAGTTACGAATATCTAAATATAGAACAACTTTTTCTTACCTGTTAAGTCTTGGTTCTCACTACAAATTACAACAACAACAACGACAACAACAGCAATGCCAGCTACAACGCCAATTACGAATACAACTCATACGGACAGTTAAGTTAAACTTCTTTTTACAGAGAGAAAAGAGAAGTAGTAAAAGCAGCAGCAGCAGCAGATGAAAAAGAAGAAAGTAGTAGAAAGTAGAATCGTTGTCGTCGCCGGAAAACCCAACTAACTTTCTCAAGTATTTATGAACTTTGTTAACAGGCTAAGAATTACAAACTTCTGAGCATACTAGCTCTGAAGCATAGAAAAACTTCTGAATGAGAAATTGTGTGCGAAAGCGGTGCGGCGAGGGATGCAGACATGGGCGGAGTGTGTGTGCCTAGTAGAAGAGAGTGTTAGCAAGTTGGCATTGCTGCTAGTGAAAATGAATTAAACGGCCACGCCCTAGATGGGCGCACACACACACACACACATACACGCATGGGTATGCCTTGAAAGGTGCACTAATTGCAAGCAAGTTGTGGGTAAGCGCGGCACGCAGCCGGGCGGGTTAAGCAGTGTCAAGTGAAGGCTACGCAAAGGCTGCAGCACCCTACTGATGTGCGCAAGTTTACGGCCAAGGTAAATGCGGCCAAAACTCTATAGGCCAAAGTTCAACGTTGGCGGCTAAGTTTACTCTTACTATTCTTTTTTTTTTCCTGCTGCTGCTGCTTCCTCTTAGTTTTATTGCGTTGCTCTGAGCTGCTCCTGTTAGTTATTTGGGGACTAAACTGTGCCAACAAGTCGACCGTGCAATGCCGCCTAGTTTCTATAGGTGTGTGTGTGCGTGGGAGTGTATCTGTGTGAGTATGCATTTGTGTGGAAGTGTATCTGTGTGAGCATGCGTGTATGTGTGTGTTGGCTGTTGTATTCGTTATACAACTTTTGCTTTTACTTCATGCACGCCTTGTTCTTGTTTTTCATTTTTAATTGAAAGTCGCTCATTTTGTATATACTCTAATAACAATCTATTGTTAAGCGGAACTTTCTCGAAGTATGTGACACAGTGAGGGAACGCGAAGAAGAGTCATGGGGAAGTCAGCGTAGTTGACTGAAGGGTTCGCAGCACACAGCTTCTAAGCAAAGAATTAAGGGTTCTGGAGTACTAGAAGTGTTTAGGTGTATTCAAATACATTGCTTAGGCTTTGGATTTAAAATGATATGAATGTCCTAACCAAGACAAGCTCTTTGTAGAACATTTTCCAAAACATATTCATTTTTAAGAATGGCAAGCCTATCACTCCACCAGATCAAGTGGTGCAGCATACAGCATTGATATAATTGCCTTTTAGAAGTTCCAAAAGGAGTTGTATTTGTTGACTTTCATTAAAAAACATTATTCTCGTCAGTCTCATACCTTCAGATTTATGTGTATTGAGGAAAATGAACTAAGGTCATAAGTTTTTCGGATCTAGTCGCGTAGAATCGTACCTTTTGAAAACCATTTTAATGTAGGGCTTATTAATTTACGTCCATTAAAAGTTGAGTTCTAAAATTATGAGAGGCGATTATACTATACATCTCCGATACAAATAGTTACTCATCGTGAGTAGAGTATCTCCTCTCTACATTAGTTGCAACTATTCATATAAGTGTAAGCTGTTCAGTCAAATAAAAGTTGAGTTCATCTGTAGCCCTTAGTGTTCATTGTGACGACTTATTTTCAAAAAGAAGAATGGGGTAATTTGAGAGTGTTTTCAAGACGGGCTGTTAACGTAACAGGCACCAAATTATTTTAGAGATAGAGGTTTTAACAAGGTCCACAGGATGCGCATTCTCTGCAATCCGGTGTATGCCACAGAACTCTGCTGCCTCTCATATCATCAATGGGATCTTACATTTTTGGAAGTTCAAGATTTCTGATAAGTGCTTGATGTTCTCGCTGCTTATGGGAGTAGTGAGAGGGGTTTATGCGTGGCTTAGAAAACTGGTAAGTCCTCTACGCTCAAGTACCAAATTATTTAGTAGTCAGTATGGGGTATTAACAGGTTGTGTATCTATCTACAAAGCACAGGGTCCCTCCACCGCATAGTTTAAGGTTTCTGATTTTAACATTCCATTTTCTCACCGGTCTTGTACCTAACCGACTCTTTGTTTTATAGAACCGTAATGTGTGTAGGGATCACAGCCTCGCATTTTTCTATCCTTGAGCCATCTGTATAGATCGTAAGCTTGTTACCTTTATCAAGACCTTATTGTTTCTAATGATTTCTCTCTATTAAATTTAAATTTCTCATTGCATTTTTGATACAAGGAGACATCGTGGCAGTTTACAGCAAGTACTCTTAACTCAGAATAGTATAGGACTCTGTTGTGAGTCTAACCTAAAAGCTTCATGGTGGCATTGCACGTCGTCATACTGGGCTTTGTCACCCACTGTCCTCACAAATCTACTCACACGACCCAGGGTTTAAACTACCAATAAGATTTACCATTCCAACAAAGAGGTTTGAGGTGTGGATTTGATTATCCCGAAATATTTTATACATTACGTGGACCTTGATAGCATACTCGCTTCTAAACCGAAAGATGGCTGGTTCGAATCCATCCAGCACTGGGATAGCTAAGAAGTTCCTGCTTTTGGAGTCATGAACATAGTCAACGAAAACAAATTAATTTAATTTTTTTTTTATTTTATAGAAAGTATATTTCTTCAGATAATTAAAGTGGAATTTTGTATCTGCCACATTCTACAAGATTAATTCATTATACGATTTCGGTTATGCAGTAATTTTTTATTGTTAGATCCCATTTTAAATTCAAAAGTATTTTGCCTTAGTAAAGAGTATTTCGATTTCGCTACTTCCCAGCAGCAACACTTCTACAACCTTTACTTTCAATACGTTTTTACTTAAAGTTTTCTTATTTTGTACGCTACTTTGTTTATTTTAATTTAAAATTCAATTTATAGTTTCTTTTTTTTTGTATTATTATTTTACTTTATCACATTATTTTATGTTTATACTCTTGTTGCGCATTTTTGCAAAGTTAATCACTTGGCTTCTTGAATATTATTATTTTTTATGATTATTTTTTATTTTGTTTTTTAATTTTATCTTTTTTATTTTGTGTGCCATCCACCGCAACGCCGTTGATTCTATTAAAATGCCATAAAACTACGTCAGCTTAATTAATAAAGTTGCCGCCATTTTGTGAATGTTGCCACATAAAATGGGGTAAGCGGCGGTGAGGTGGCGGTGGGGGGGGGGGGGGTTTGTTAAAATAAAAACAACGATAACAACATTGTATTGGGATTGTGTAAAAGTTTTAAAGTAACAAATTGGAAAGGCAATGAATTTCATTATCTGCCTCGGAATTTTTTTGATATATTTTTATTATGGGCTTAAAAGTAAATACGAGTTAAGTAATTAATATTAATGAGTATTAAATATGCTTACGCTTTTGCAACAAATAATGACATTTGCTATTATAGTTATTTTAATAAATTAATATGAACGGACTATCAGTAGCCCGCTTAGTGCAAATATCTGTGCATGGAAGAAAATTGGTAAAAAGGTTTGTATTGAAACTTTACATTGTATTAATTAATGGTTTATTTTTAAAATGATTTAGTAAGATTTTTGTTGAGGTATTTGTATAATTTTTTTATGCCCCCTATATATATCTAAAAATTTCATACTCGCTTTACTTTATTGCAATTTATTATATTTTTTTCATTCTTCATTTACTGAATGTTCTAATTTTTATACATTCTTTATTTATTGGATCTTCTGCTTTTCATAAGCGACTTACAAGATTTTTCCAATCTTAATCTAAATACGTATCATTTACTCTCAACAGACAAGTTTGCCCCTCACTCATGCATAATATTGCTGCTATTGATCTTGGTATTCACCTTGTCGGACCACTCACATGGCGTTGACATGTCGAGGGAAAAGAACACTCCTCATACAAAAAGCCCGATGTCTACATTGATTTCTTGATGCAAGCTCTCCCCTAAGACTGGAATATACGGTCCTACTCCATAACTCCGTCTTAAAATTTTTCTGGATTTGTGGTGCCCAACTAACAGCGGTGTAGCTGTCATCCAAAGCGTCCCATCGAAGATTCTGAGTACCATCAGCAAGAGTGGAAAATGGCACTCATTAACGAGTTTGAGACACTCCAGAAAAATCACACCTGGAAAATCGTCAAGCGACAGGAGAACCAGAAAATAATTCAAACGAAGTGGGTTCTCCGACCAAATGGAGAGGCGAGCTGTCGCAAAGCACGTCTCGTCGCAAATGGTTTTACGCAAAGAGAGGGTATTGATTACACCGAGACATTTTCACCAGTGGCCCGAATGGGATCAATACGAGCCTTAATTGCAATGGCAGTCGAACTTGAGCTGGACGTATATCAATTCGATTTTAACAGCGCATACCTAAATGCGGACATCGAAGAGGATATATATATCAGGACGCCAACAGAATTTGACGATATATTAACAGGCAAGGAACGAGCTAAGTACGGCGAGGATAAAGTGTGTAAACTAAAAAAAGCTTTATATGGTCCGAAGCAAAGCGGACGCCAATGGTACAAGAAGCTCAACAACAAACTAAAGGACATGGGTCTGAAACCTATATCAGCCCACCCATGCATATACCAGAAAAGGGAAGGACACAAAATTTTAGTTATATCATTGTATATGCTTATTTCGTAGTACGTTTGCAATGAAAACTTAACGCGTCTATCTAGCCGAACTCGGCTATATTGTATTCACATGTCAACCCAACGTTAAATATTGGAGAATCATTAACTCAAATCAGTTGCAATTGTGACTGTCAGTTAAGTACATTTTTAAGATTTGTAAACTTACAATGAGAAGATCCAATAAATAAAGTACTTGATAATTACTAAATAATTGTATATTGATGAATGTCCACACAGATTTAACGCTTTGTTGGTTGATCATTGCGACACATCATCATCATCATCCTTGGCGCTACAAATTCTCTTCGAACAAATTCTCTTCAATAGTCTCTATCCTTCGCCGCTTCTTCCCAATTTTCGAGGTTTAGTTTCTGTAAATCTGCTTCAACTCCATTTATCCAACGTGATCGCGGTCGCCCAACTACTCTACTTCCATCCGGTCGGTTAAAGCACGTTCTCTTAAGAATCGGGTTGCGTGTTCTGGCGACATGGCCAGCCCATCTTAGCCTTTGCGACTTGATATAGGCGGATAAATTTGCATCGTTGAATATCTCCTGCAGTTCTTCGTTGGTACGAATACGGTAATTAGAGTCATCGACCCTTACCGGCCCCAAAATTCTTCGCAGAAATTTCCGTTCTGTTCTTTCCAGGAGATACACATCCGACTTTCTCAGAGTCCATGCCTCGCACCCGTATGTTAATATAGTACGGATCATTGTTTTATATAGTCGGATCTTAAGATTCCTGTTAATAAGACGCGACTTCAAGTGAGTTGAGAGCGAGATGAAAGTGGAGTTCTTTCTCTGATATCATTAAGACAGTCGTTAGTAGCATTAATGTATGACCCAAGATATTTAAGCTGATCAACAACTTCAAAGTTATAATCGTCAACGGTTATATTTTGTCCAAACCGCCTCACCCAGTGCGAATTTCCAGCTAAAGGGATTTTTGTTTTGGATTCATTTATTAACAATCCAGCCTCTTTTGCTTCCTTTTCTATTTTCACAAAAGCTTCTTTCATGGATACAACTGATATACCGATTATATCTTTGTCATCTGCATATGCAAGAAGTTCCCCCATATTGGATCGAAGGTTCGAAGTCCAGCGTTTCTTACTATTTGCTCCACCGTAAGAATGAAAATTTCTGTGCTTAGGCTGTCTCCTTGCCTTACTCCAGAGCTAGTTTCAAAAGATTGGGATATTTCGTTTTGAATCCTTATTACATTTTGGTAAGCGTATTAGCTTGCATGGTATTCCGAGATCTTTCATTGAGTTCCAAATAAAGGTCCGCTTTAAGCGGTCAAACGCTTGTTTATAGTCAATAAATAGATGACTTGTGTTTATTCCGAACTCAGAGCATTTCTCAAATATCTGTCTGAGACAAAAAATGTGATCTATTATAGATCTATTAGGCCTAAACCAGCTTGGTAGTCGCCAATTATTGTCTCGGAATAGCATTCATTGCGATACAGTCGACTTTTTTTACATACTCCGATTAGCTTTTGTCTAAGATGATTTGGATGTGACACCAGCTATTGCAGGTATTGCGCTGATTGTCCTGCTCTTATTTCGACTTCGCACTTGATTTTGAGTTCTCTGTAGATGTTCTCATTTCATAGGTAACACCAGTTATTGTTCTTAGGATCTTAGGCTTTGTTCGCCGTACTATGTCTAGGCTGCTAAGTCCAGATAGGTCATAGAACAGAGTTATACAGAAAGATTTTGCACTCCAGGCTAAGTGAAGAGTGAGCATTTATAAGCCAGTGGAGACTTCTTGCCCTCATTTTCATGTGGGTAGTCGTGGATTCCATGTGCTTGTCTGCTAGACAGACGCCTAACTAGGTCTGCCTAGAAGGTGTCCATCTAGTATACCACTTCATAGGCTTGCGGGTTGCAAGTGTTATACAGAGTCGAGGACGTGCATCTAAGTTTATGAAGAGTACATGTTTTGTCTTACTTTGCGTATACGTAATATAATAATAATAACAATAATATTGTGGTTTTACTTATTATTATATATAGCTATCGGTGCTATAAAGCGAAAATAAAGTAATTAAAGAATATGTCTCTGAAGTATTACTTCAATTACGTGCTCCTTCTGTTTAATAGTTGTAAGTATATGCACGCTGCAGCTACAGTCTACAATATGATAATTGTCCAATAACTGCCAGTGTTTGAAGAGCAACTTACATGCCTCTAGTCACCTCGACATTACATGCATCTTAATATTATATGAGCATATCCATATCCGTATACTTATCTCCTTTAATATTTCCTTTTTACACACTTAAAGCTAATCTACAAACGCATAATTTCATTTAATATCACGCATACGCCGTGTTCAGCTGCCAACAAAAGTGCCAGCCAAGTTGAGCAGCACGAGCTGCAACAACAACAACAACAACAACCATGTTGCAACTGCAACATTAACAACAACTGCAGCAACAACAACAAGTGGCTCGGTGGCAGCTGTAAGTAGCTCAACTGAGTGCAGCTTATTTTCTTAGTCCTGCATAATTTACGAGCTCTTTCATTGCTTTTGCTTAGAACTTGGCAAAAGGTAAGAGCTGCAGTTATGCTCTTTTTCTTGTGCTGCTGCTGCTGTCGCTCTTAAGAGACACACGCACACACACACACACACACACGCATACACCCACCTACGCACACACACATACCCATACACCCACACCCACCTACACCTATACAACTTGCATCTTGGCTCAGTTAACAGTACTTAAATTAGCCTTAAGTTTGCGCCATTCTGCATTCTTGGCTTGCTTTGTGCGCTTTTGGCCCTTAAGTGAGACAGTAAATGGCCAAAAAAAGAGAAGAAAAGCGAGAATCAAATAAAAAAACAAAATGAAAGAAATAAAAATCAGATTGACAACTTGATGGTCGTGATATAAGCTGCATCAATGCTGTGGATGCAACTCATGCAAGTGTAACCAAGTGAGTGTGCTGCTGCCGCGTCTTCGCGGGATCATATCAGCTCTTAAGGTTGTTTGTGTTTTGTGATTTTTGGTAGGGTGCTGTAAGGCTTGTTTTGTGATAGTTATAGGATCGATCACCTTTTTCATGTATTTAGTGAATTGATTTTAACGAAAATAGAGCAGCACTGCATCCAATGTATGCCAGAAAGTCTGGGTTTGGTATTTCAAAGTTGATCGAAGTTTGCAAAATGGCTTTGAACACCATTATTAGTTCTGTTAAGAAAAAACCTCTGCGAACTCCTCTATACAATATTATAATGCAAGGGGTACTGCGGAAGGCTGGTATACATCGTACTGACACTTGATATCATTAGGCGTTGTAAGCGAGATGCATTTTCAGCAAACGAAATGGAGCCTGCATAAATGGGTCTTGCAGCTAACGAAGTCAAGCCATACATGCTGTTTACAAACAGGGATGTACGGCGACTTGGTTTTCATTTTGACAAGGATCTTGGCAGCGCCGTGAACACCAACAACAATAAAAGACTGACAATTAAGCGAAGAATCACACTTGCCAAGTCTTTGTAAGTAAATGTATTACAGGGATCTCTCTTGATCGACAAAATGAACGCTCTACAATAGGCTCACCCTGCCCGTGTTCTTATGTGCTGCAGAAGCAGGGGTTGTGTCGCCCACGAATACACCTGCGCTGCAAAATCTTCAACCATTTCGTATTGGGTATGGCTATCGCATTCGAACGAACCATGAGCTTTATAAGCACTACTCCGACATAGATGTCATCAAGGATATTACGGCAGAACTTCAACTTTGGCTCAGCCATGTCGTTCAGTTCTAAAGACGCTCCAGCGTAGAGGGTTTGCGATGCGAAAGTCGACGAAGAAACACGAAGTGGAAGATCAATGCTTACACAGAAAGACCAAGTGGAGGAGCAACTATCTTCAGCTGGTGTGACCAAATATAGAAGGCGCGCGCAAAGGGGCGCCTTGCGAGAGCTAGTTAGGTCGGCAGTAACCCGATAAAGGTTTATGATGCATAAATAAAGTAAGTAAAGTTATACTGCGGAATGCTGGTGTACATCGTAGTGGCAAAGACAAAGGAAACGTCCAAAGCTCAGACAGAAAGATCAAGTGCAGAAGGATCTATATACCCTCGTGAGGCTAACATTATAAATTCTTGTTTTGACAGAGATGGTAGCCAGTCTTTCACTTAGAGTAGTAAATCTGAAGACGTGCTTTGCCAGTGCTATGTGAATTTTTATATGAGAATTCGTGCCTTTTCGCATGGCAGCTGGAGAGAATATTACAGCTTGCTTGCTTAGAGCAAGCTTGTGATATCTATCTCATTTCCTGGATGGCGGTTATATTAGCCCAAACTTTTTTGAAAGCAGCTGACTGAATGCTGTTGTATAGAGCCATCATTTGGTGCATTTCCTCAAATCGTTCCTTTTTTGTTAGCCACCGGATCATCAACATAGGGAAAGACTGTGTCCGATTCTATTATTCTAGTATTCTTTAAACTTTTTTCCCTTAAACCCAACTCTGCGCACAAGCGTTTTAGGTTCGAGAGACATAGTGCACACATTTGCTTACTATTTAGCGGCTACTAAGATAACTACCCAGGTGAGACCGCATGGAGTCTGCGTGTCAACTTGCATTTATTTAAGCCATAGGTCGCTCAGGCTGCTAATTGGTTGACGGCTTTCAGAAGCTTTATTCTGCTTAAATGAATGCCAGCCCTACTTTTAATTGCTCAACTGCCGAAAGCGCTTGTAAATTTGGATCGACTGACGAGAGCTGGCGAGGTGGACTGTTACCCAAAAACGGGTTGTAATAGCCACATAAAGTAAATATGTAAAATAATTTTAACCATTTTCTTTAAACTTTTTTGTATGTGTTTTTAACATTGTTGTAAGCGGGAATGTGTAACTTAATAAAAACATTTTATACGCTCAAAGCCATTTAAATATTTCTGTGTACTTGTCAATTTTTGATTATCCCTCTCACAAAAAAAGTTTATTTCAAAAGCGGAAATACCGAATGTGAAAACGGCAGACAAGCATAAGTTAGTTTTATTTCTAGCTCTATGCCATTTGGTTGTTTCGGGGCATGCAAATGTCACAAAAATAACCATAAACATTTACAATTTTGACCTGAGGCTTTTTATGCTTTCAGTTTTCCCTTTTTTTTTGAAGAGTTTATACAAGCTGCACATTTTATTGGCTGCGCTTGTAAGTATGCAACAATATTTTTTGTTAATATTTTGCAGATATTTTTGAAGTAAGCAATAAGCGCCTAAAAACTTTTTTTTTAAATAATTTTAATTTTAATCTTATTTATAGTTGTTGAGCGAAAGAGATCTCTAATTCTTTAAATTAGCTGCTAGTAAAAGTCAATATTGTAGCTCGTAACTTTCTGACTCAGTACTTCTGATGCTTTTTCCTGATGCTGCCATTTGCATATCTTGTTCTGTGTTGGAAATATATAATATTCTTAAACAATAACTTATGTTCGAAAAAATGCTTACAGCTTTTTCTCACTCAACGCAGGTAAGCACCCAACATCCAACATCCAACACAAACGTAACAAGAACATTGTCTTTATTTTTTTTTTAATATTTGCTCTAAAATGACTTCTTCTTATGCCTGCCATTGGGTACAAAAAAAAGCCAGCTTGAAGTTTGATTCGATTTTATGCCAACCAAGTGCCCGAGGCTGTCCATTTCAATGCTTTTTTCTTCCAGACGGGCATTCAAAATCTTTTTTGCTTTTAACATATGAAACTGATCAAATTTCCACTTCATTACAGTCGCAACAACTTTGTCAATTTTATGTCTTGTTTGTTGTTGCTTGCATTTGCGCTTAAATTTGCAACTAGCAAGAATCTGAGCAAAGAAATGTTTTATACGATATTGGGGTAACCAAGCATAAAGATGTGCCAAGCAGTATATGGCCATCTGGATGGGTGGGTGTGTGTGTGTGCGAGTGTGTATCGAATGGTGGCTTGGGGTTGCGCCCAAGATGGCAAATTGAGCGAATGGATGACAATTTCGATTGGTGTTGTTGCAAAAACTTGCAATAAAATGTAAAAACTCGCAAAGGCAAGTTACGGTCCTACATTGGGTGTTACAGCACGCGAGTTTGGTTAAAAAAAAAAAAAAACGAAACTGGCGAAGTGCGACAGTGACACCGAAAGCAGTAGGGGTTGGATTTAGCACTATTTTGCATTAAATAAATAAAAATGATTCCTTTTGCTGTTATATAAGAAAGACTTTATGTACGTTTACTTTCGAAACCAAAAAAAATCATTTAATTTTTATATGAACTCTAGGCGATATCGCACTGTGTTTCTCATGATATGCACAATATCAAATACTTAAGATAGCAATGGATATATTTTTTCTAAGGTTAATAACACACAGAGGAGCTATAGGTCGTGGTGTAAGTATGCTTATCAATAATATTTAATATTGAAACTTAAAATTACCCAAAACACATAGTTTTCAATTTCTCAGCGCCTACATGATGTGAAAATTTTTCGAAATCCAAAAGAAATTTTGTCTTAAAAAAATGCGTATTTAATTATTTATAGGCAATACAAACGGATGTGACTAGAGCGTTAAGACATCTAATGCTAATACGTTATAATTCAAGCACGGATTTTCTCTAAATATTTCTCGACTTAGTGTGACGTATACTTAATATTATTGTGTAGAGAATTTACTTGCGCAAAAATGCTCTACTCTACTCTATGCAGTCCACCAAACGCAATATCGAGGCTATAAGAAATATTTTGCAAAAATTATTCTAAACTGATTGAAATCAAGTTCACAACATTTAAAAAATACGTTTACTTAATTTTCTGCGCAGGGAATTTAATCGGACAAAATAGCGTATACGCAATATAGGTTTCTGTAGCTGCTGAGCCATGCACCAAGTAATCTAGTAAAGAAAAAAATTTTGAATGGAGCTGGTATTTATTTATTTTCGTAAATTGAAACTGGAGGTCAACTGAGTGCCCTTATGTTAAACATAAAATATGTCTCTTAGTTTTTTGCAATCTATAAAGTTCAGTATCCTGCGTGTTTTTATATGGCGCAGCTACTTTTCTTTTGTGCATCATCAACGTTAGGCTGGCTCCCAATGAATTCCTCGAAGTTTCGTCATCCTCTGTAAGTTTTGTTCAAGTATTTTCCCAGTTTATTTACGTGATAGTTCAACCTACAGTGACATCTATCCATTCCTGTAACAACTCTTGTTACTTTGATGTGTTGTTTAAATCGTTTCATGTTTTAAGTTCTTGTAGGCTGTTTTGGTTGTATAAATACGAGTAGGCTTTCCTGTACATTCTACTCAGTCATTCTGCTTCTTGCCTTAATATCAATTTTCCAGCGCCTTAGCCGTAATAGGGTTTTGGGGCTACAAGAAGAGTTGTAGCATCCCTGATTTTTTGTCAGGAAAATGTTTTCTATATATTTACACATGGGAGTTTCTCTTTCTGTTGTTCTTCTTTTCCCCTTATTGTGAGAAAAATGTTTCCTATGCCTAAATCGCTGATGGGATTTGAGCCCACATAAGGAGAAGCAGCTTCCTTTCTATTTTGGTATTATTTCAAACTTGTTCTTTAAGCTGTTATCCGATTGATTTTTGTGTTTATCATTTCTTAGAGTGTACCAGTTGGGTCCGGATACACATTTTTTAAAAATAAATTTATTAGCCTTGACTACGTTCATTGTTCCAAAGGTGGAGCATGAATACATCTCTATCAATAGCAGTTCAAAAGGACCTACAGCTTATAGCCGAGCCCGAACAGCGCTGTTTTTAATTGAGAGAGATTTTCCTAGGTAAATGGCGTATATTTATTTGCTAGGTAAGCCAGTGCTAGACAAATGCGCCAGTGCTGCTGGGTTAAATCCAATCAACGAGTTTTTGGTTTAACGGCCAGTACGTTACCGCGGCCCATATTTTTTGTATACAAAACTAAAAATTATTAATAGAAAACAATTTTTTGGGCATGCCAAAAGTTGTGTTGGAACAGTGAGTGTTGCATTAAGTCAGATAGCCTTTGAGGTTACGACTCGTGTGCTGTGTCTGTAAATTTTATTCGAGTAAAATATTTATGTTGCTTGCAGTTTCTTTTTTTTTGAGAGCAACAAAGAAATATGAAAAATTTGAGCAATTTTTTTGGTACAACTTGTTACAATAAAAGTCGACTCTTTGTCATTCTCTTTTCTTTCACTTAAACGAAATTTCTTTGCAAAATCAAAAATATTTTTTATTTAAATAATTATTCAAAATATGCAAAATCAACTCACATTTCCTTCAATTAAAATATTTCCATCAACATATAACAAATGAAATAGACAACAAAGCTTACATGATGGGTACTTCTAAAAGGTGTGACACCCTATGTGCCCCTAACTACGTCACTGTAGGTAGCGCTTCCACACACGCACATCCTTCTAAGGACTTGTTAAACTTTTCTTTTTGCGAGAAGCAAAAACATTTTTATAGAGTTTTGTTTTCATTTTATTTGCCATGTTTGTTTGTTTTTATATTGTATGCTCTGCTCTCTTGTTTTTAGTGTTTCGCTATCTTTAGCTATTCTCCTTATACGAGGACGACTGAGTCCTCAATATGTATGAGTGTGTTGTTGTGTGTATTTTGTAATTTTTTGTTTGCCATATTCGGTTTGTTGCTGTTTGTGCTTTGTTTCCTTTTCTTTGGTTTTTGTTGTTGCTGTTGTTGTTGTTGTTCTCGAGCTCTCTATTTTTGTTTTGCACATTATCCTGCATGTCCTTTTTTATATTTATTTTTTTAACATTTGTGTTGTGTTGTGTTGGGAGAGAGCAAATGAAAAATAAGCTTTCAAAACATTTTGTGCCATTTAGAGAATAACATTTTGTTCAACTTGTTGGTGTTGTTGTCCTTGTTGTTGTTTTATTATTATAAACGTTGGTTTGGCTTGGTTTCGATGTTCAAATATGCTTGGACATTGTCGTCAAAGATGTGTGTGTGGGGATATCATTTGCTCCTTGTCCAATTTGATTTTTTATATTTATTCGTTTTTTTTTTTTTTTTGTGTTATGGCCGAAATGAGTTGCTTTTTCCAGTTGATGGATTTAATGGCGTTTGCTTTTACAACTGCTTTTCATTTTTTTTTTTTCGTTTTGCATTCATTTGGTTCTTGTTTCTGTTATTTATGTTTCTGCTCTTTTCGTTTTGTCGTTCTTCTTGACTTGGCCACACTTTTTATGCTAATTTTTAATGTGCGCTTTAGACTTTGCAGGCGACTGTTTTGCATTAATCACAAAAAACTAAGAAAGTGTCAAAAAAGCACTAGGCAGTTCAGTAGAGAAAGAAGCACAGTAGTGCGCTCAAGTCTACAGACACTTGGAAAACTGTGATATTGCAGGAGAGAAATTCCTCTTGGCAAATTAGGGCCTCTACGAAGGCTTTACACAGGACTCGGCTGTCTGCTTCGCGGTGTCTCGCAACGAGCTGATCTGGCCTAGTTTTTGAAGAACGGTTCGTCTCCAAGTTGCTTTTGTTCGTCCTGTTCGTCTGCTTCCTTGAGGGTTGCAGTCTTGTGCCATTCGGACAATGCTCCTTGGTTTCTTTCTGAGTGCATGCCTTATTTAAGTCCATGTTTTTTCTTCTGATTTGAAGACCAATAGGGAACTCATCTGTGGCGCTCCACAGCTCTGCATTTGATACTGGCCACAAATCCCGCATATTTTGCTGAAAACCTGCAATTTTTGTGCTATATTGTGCATAGAGCAGTTTGTGTGTTAAAGCGATCGATCTAGCATATCTTATTTAATTACCATTTCATTATTTTTACTCTTTGTTTTTGTTTAAATGAATTTTTAAATATTTAAAAATTTATTTTATTTTAAATATTCTTCTTATAATCCAAAGATACTTTTTTTTGGAGAACTGTAGGAAAACGTGTTTTCAAAGGAAGATAGTAAAAATGCAAGTTTTTAATAAAATAAATAAAAAAGAAGAGGCTTAGAAGAGAACCTTAAGAGTCCAACTACAAGTAGGTGCATTGTATCGTGTTATAAATGGTGCTGAGATGTTGGATTCATAAGCTTAAAGATCCGAGATACGGTTGGACTTGAAAATAAGCAATTTCTGTTTACTTTTATATAGAATGCATGCGCTTGTTAAAGATGTTTAGAGAAGTTCGAAATACCTCAAAAAAAGGTTTTAGTTCCGGACGAATACAAAGGCGGGAACAAAGTTTTAAGAATTATGACATAACAAGCCAAAATATGACGGGGAACACAAAGTTTCACTTGCAAAATGCAGTTTGACTTCTAAACTTATATTCCTAGAGATACGGCAATAATAGTTGCTTTTGCTATGCATTCGACCGTATTGATGGATAATATCTTATAAAGCTAGTTGCCTAAATAAAAAAAACGTAAAACAGTTGAAGGGAGTCCTGGAAATATAAGTAATGCACCGTCACACACCGTACTCGTACTTCTTGATCATTTTGCGAAAATTCTCGATTCATATGGTTCCACAACCGCCTCATTTACTAATTTGGCTCCTTGTGACTTCTGACTATTCACTAAACTTAAAAAACGATTGAGGGGAATTAAAGAAGCAACTGAAGCAGATCCCGGAAAAGTACTTTTCTGACTGTTTTGAAAACTGGAAAAGCGCTGGCATAAGTGAATTGCATCCAACGGGGACTATTTTGAAGTGGACGGAATAGTTTTAGCAGAGCAAATAAATTTATTTTTAAATATAAACAAATTCCCATTTTTTCCCACAGTAGAAGATATTCCTTTTGCTGAGTCACATGTCTTCGTAGTCTGTCCGAATACTTTCACCAACTATTATACACAATAAAGATACTTATGTAAGTATAACCGAGTTCCTGACTAAGAACGACTCTACGACAATACATAATTCCCGTAACGCCGAGCTGCTCTACAAATCATTTCGAGTCGGCTTAGCTTTTAGTATAATTAAAAATGTTGGTAAAAATCTTACAAAAATGGCAGGCCAGGCTTTCATTTATTTATGCTTATGCAACTGTCTTTACCTTCATGCTGCTTTTACCTTTCAACTTTACTTTGCACCTTTGGCGGCCTTTGTGGTTTGTTTTATCTGCTGCTGCTCTCAACTTCATCATCATCTTATACTGCTGCTGCGGCCTCTTCCTTAAAGAGCATAATAAATGGAGGCACTTGCTTTAAGAAAATTGCACTGGTAAAAGTTGCAAGAAAATAATAAGAAAAATAAAATAAAAATAAATGATTTAATTTGCTGCATTTTGCAATTAAATGCAAGCCTTGAATAAAAAGAGAGAGAGAGAAGAATACAAACCAAAAGAGCGGCTGCAAGGATATTGTAAAAAACAAACACTAATTGCATTTTTTCACGCCATTTTGTGTGTTGATAAAGCGATTTGCGTGGTTTGCAATGAATAAATGCCAAGTCAAGGCGACACAGCAGCGTCTGCTGTTGCAGTAAGCACGAGCTAGTGCGGGCAGCAGGAGCAGGACATTTGAGAAAGCAACGCTGTAAAGAGCGGACAAGAGAGCGAAAATTGCGATTGTGCCACAGACGAATACGAATGCGTGGCCAAGAGAAACTTAATTAAGCCAACTGCCTACGGTGCTTGGCTTCACTGCAGACGACATTGCTCGACTTACACTCCGGCTGATACACACACACACACACACACAAAAACACACAAGGACTCTGGCCATGAGCGGGGCGGTTGATAGCAAGCGGCGGGGGCGTCGGGCAGAGCATCTTTAATAAACCGTAACTAAAACTAAGTTGGCCTCAGGTAATGAAAATCCTGATGACAATTTTTAGTTGCCGCAGCAACTACAACAAAAACAACAACTGACAACGACAGCAATGAAAACATTTCAATTGCGGTTGTCAGGCTTTAGCAATTCCTTCGATTGCATGGACGTTGTTGGCTGGTAATCCAGTTGGAGGGGGCCTTTTGTGAATTGTGACAGAATTTTGTTTAAGTTGCTTTGCAGCATAGTAGAGTGTTTTTTCAATCCTTTGAGTGTACAACTGAAGGGGTCCAGTTTGCTAATTAACAAGATGATCTTTTGTATGTGTTTGGCAAGTCCTGTTGAAACGTCCATGGTCTGCCAACGAAATGTTTGACTGTCCAAAATTTAAAACAAAAAACCTTTCAAACCTTTCCCGATAATATTGCATATTAACCTTGACAGCCAACACTATAATAGTAAGGAACTCCCACTACGGTTACAGCGGCCCAAACCATTATCTGTGGCGGATGCAGGAGGCAGCACCTTAGGACAATCCGATGACTCAAATTCATTCGGGTTCATCATTCATCAATTCAACGGTTCATCAAGAAAACCCTACCGGCTCGAGAGTTAACGAATTGTTCAATTCTAAAACGCAATGTTCGGAAATTGCCAACTTATGGCCAAGTACTTTGGTCTGAGATCATGTGCCCATTGTATCTTATAGGGCTTTACTTTGAGTTCATTTTTCAGCATACGGCAGATGTTACGGTCTGACTTACGCCATTGGCACTTGGAGATGGCTGTCAAGTTGTTTCTTCACTTTGTAAACAATCTGTGAGCTGACATTGCAGTTTTCTGATGACCATCTCTATAACTTTTTGCAATGCTACTAGTATTATTGCAACGAACTATGATACAATAAAAGGAAACTTCATTCACTTTAAGGTGTTTGAGCTCACAAATTATCGACGGTTATACTTTGCCAGCTGAATATATTGCCATCACACTAATACGAATGAAATCCATTACTGATTTCTTTTGATTTGCGTTCACCCGCAGCAAAATGCTTTCGTGCGCTTGTAAACAATACTCTGGACTATCAATTAATTAATCTAAAGACAGCTGATTAATGTCAGCTATGGGTGGGTGGGTAGTTGGTTAAGTCGTCTGCCGGAGCGTGTATTTATAGTAATCTGAATGTATTTTTATTTTAAATTAGTTTCTTGGACGTTACTTGAGCCCAAAGGAATGCATCTAATTCTGCAAAACTTGAAAACGTAAGGGATTTGTAACAAATCAAATATTTTTGATTTCATTTAAAATTTCGGCATTATCTGAGGGCACACGAAGCCATATTCAATGTTCCATTACGTCTGGCTGAATAATAATGACTTTATTTTTTGTTAAACTTCGTATCATAATCTTAAAATTTAAATACAATGTTACATTTACTACAAAATATGAGAATAAATAGATTTCAAAGTAGTCTTTGGATAGTACAATGTTATATTTATTAGAAAATATCAGAATAAATAGATTTCAAAGTAATCTTAGGATAGTACAAAGTTAATAAAAAGACTGTATCGCCCAGCCTTTCCGCGCAGCCAAGCGCAGACGCTACTCCCAGAAGGCGTCAGGTGGCAGCCCACCACTGGGATAAGTCGCATCTGGCCAATCACCAGTTCGACCGAAAAACTCAACAGATTACAGAAACCTACACAAGAGAATACATAAACGGCTCCCCAAGTTCGATGACGTCCAAAAGCATTTTCAAAAAACGGACACGAAAAGGACAATGGACCGTTAGAACCCTAAAAGGATCCATCAAGATTAGCACAGTTCGAGGAGGAAATGGAGAAAACTGCAGATAGCTGGCATCCATCCATAAGGCAATAGACGGATCGGCAGACCCAAGGCGACCTGAAGAAGATCCATCCTCCAACAACTGACCCAGGCGAAAAATTAGGGTTCGATGGATGGCTCTTGTAGAGGCCCTAAGTTCCCAAGTGGAATAATAAGGAAAAAAAAAAAAAAGTACAAAGTTATATTCTATTTTTTAGAAAATATCAGAATAAATAGATTTAAAGGCAATCTTAAAATAGGAAATTTTAACTCATGGTCAGCATACATAGGTCAAAAATGCTGACTATTTGTAATTTCACAAGGATATTTACTATTGAAAGCCCTCCTGCTGGAAGTAAACTAGAGGAGTCCTCTAGCAGTTGATGCAATGTATTTACTAGTCCTTTTTGTACTTTTAGTTTTTAGTTTTCCTAGACTTTGCAGGAAATTCCCCTAATTCTATTTTCTACGCTTACATAGATTTTGATAGCTTGTGCAGAATTCTTTGCTGAAATATTCATATATGCCATAAGAACTTCATGCATGATGAGCGTTTTCATCGAAGGAGGTTGATTACTCATTTGTCCATATTTAACGCCTAATTGAACTTGGGATTGTGTTTTTCTATTTTTGGTGCAGATCTATACTTTTCTCCTCTTTGTGGTTTAAAAGTTGCCATCGGCAAGGGGATTGTGCTGAAGTAAGATAGTGGTCGAAGCCTGTCGGGCCGATTCGTCGCATGTTACTATTTAGAGCCCTGGCACCCAAGTGAAGGTTTAAACAAACTGCTGCACAAGCTCTTCAATAGCTTTGCGGCATTTGTAGTTTGAAGCCCATTTTATGAAAGAATTAACCTAAATGATAAACTTATCGGGCCAATCTTTGGTTATTTTTTAGTGCCCTGACCTAAGACAAGTTTCAAGCAAGCTGCTGCACAAGCTCTTGAACAGATTTGCGGCAGTGATTGTTTGGTGTGTCTAACTAGAAAATAAAACTTATTTATAAATTTACTTGCGCCATCTTGCGGTGAATAATAAAACTGATTAATAAATTTACCTGCGCCATCTAGAGGTTAACGAATAAAAGCAATATAAAAATAAAAACTAAACTTATCCTACATATCTTCAACAACCGCCTGTTACTGCTGTTTGGTCAACTTATTAAGAAGAAACTAAATAGGGAATTCGCTAGCGCCATCTGGCGACAACTACTTGTAGGACGTCAGCCATCTATCCAGCTCAGCCACAGACTAGATCAAAAACGAAAATATACTTGTAATTCTGTATAAATAATAACAAATTTAGAGAGCAAACAATAGTTGTTCCTTTCCCAAAACATATCATTTCACTTGTTCCCATATATTTCATTAAAACAAAATGTTTGCTTTATGGAAAACGGAATCCAGTCTTTAGTTTATTTATAGAATTTACAGCCAAAGTCATGTCCTGCTATCAACTACGCTCATGATCTGTAGCAGTAGCAATGTTATTATAACTGTTGTTGGTTGGTGTTGGCCTTGCCGCGCTTCAGCGGAAGCCGTTGCGCCTGATTGCCTTGCCTGGTCACACCACAGTAGCACAACAACAACAACAACAATTACAACAACAACAACAAGTAGTAGAGGAAAAACAACAGGAAGAACAAGAACTACATCAGCTGGCATCAGCTGGTAAGGGCCACGCCAAGCCAGGAGCCACAGGAGCAGCGGCAGCTACAAACAAAGCGGATAAAGTCAATTCAAGTAAATGCTTTTCTACTTTATTTTACTTCCCCATTTTCTGCGTTTTTCTCACTCTCCATACACACTTTCTGCACCCCCTCTCTCTCTGTCTTTCGGCTGTGCTACTCCTTTTTTTTGCTATGTTCATTTTCTGCACTGCCAACAATTGCAATTGTCATTATTGTTGCAGTTATTGTTGTTATCCTTGTTGTTGATTTGTGCTCTTTGTTGTAATTGCAGCACTTTCTATTTTGTATCTATTTATCCTTTTGTTGGGTTGGCATTGCAGCCGGCAGGTGGCGTTAGCTTAACATAGCCTGCATCTGTCGTTTGGCAATCATGATGAGAGGGTCCTGCAATATACGCTGCCCGCCTATCAGCCAGTCAGCCAGCTGCCATCGCCCGCGACCCACCGCTCCTGTCAATCTCATGTCTTCATAGTCCAATGTTTGCACAGGTTGAGTGCTTAAATTTATTTGAGCTTGCACAAACTTTCATTCAACATTTTCATCTTTGATCATTTTGCTGTCCTGTGTTTTGTTTTGCTTTCATTTCTTCCATTTGCTGGCATCCTTTTTTTTCTCCTTTTTTTCCCCATTTTGCTTCTTATCTGGTTTGCTTCTTTCTTTGGCTTTGATGTGGTCATCTTCTTGCCAGTCTACAGGCAACTTCTCTTCTTGCTACACAAATGTTAAATATTTTAACAGCCAGCACACAGATACACACTCACACACACTTATAAAGCCACTTAGATACACGCACACACACACACACTCTCCACATATCTGTCAATGGTTCATTAGTCCTGCCAAAGTAAATTGTATGCAATCTCAGCTGCCTCTTATGTTACTTTTCCTGTTTTAGTTTTCTAGAGATGAACAATATTAACATTTACAATTAGGGGAATATTTTTTGCCTGAATTTGGAAGGTACTTGAGAGTTATATTGAGTAATCTCTCTTTTTGGGAAAGTAACTACGTAAAATCATTTTGTATGGCAGTCAAAGATTCTTAATTGAAATTACAATTACAACAATTTTTTTGTATTCTTCGGAATTTATTATTTAGGAAACCTTGGTAGGTAACTTTTTAAGAAAAACTGTTATTAAGCTTTGAAAACTATAAAGATTTACGCCAGCAAACCTGTTATAAGGAGAAAGAGAGAACAAATAATTCCATAAACTCTGAATGGGGGAATTAACTCCCTGCTTGCTTCGCTCACCAACTAAATACGCTATCAATGAGAGTGCGAAACTATTTGGAATCGCGCCAATAAAATTTTTGTAAATAGAGCTATAAAAATATATATATCCCTTAACACAGATTGGGGGTATCAGCTTCCTGCACGCTTCGCTCACCAACTACCATTCCCATGCAGCGTTACACAAAATATATTTATACTTATTTATTTATTAGAAAACAAATTCGCAGCTGAGCTTTACTAATATTAAAATATTTAAGAATTAAAATGTGTTACAATTATCTACCTCTCCAGAATGCTGAAATTTTTTTTCAATATACACAAACTCGCATTAAAAAAGGACCAAAGACTAACATTAAAAAGAGGAATTAAGATTACTAAATTTAAACATAATATTTGAAAGAAAAAGGGTCCAAAAAGCGCCATTCAGTCACAAGAAGATATTGATATGGAATTGGTCGTTAATGCACATATGGGCAGATTAAATTAGATGTCAAGGAATTGGAAAAGTGATTAGCTCTTTTTCAAATTATGCCAAATTTCTTCTCAACTTCTTCACTTGCTTAAAAAATTGTTGCATGGTTGGCAGCTGGTTACCTTGAAGTTAAGTAACTCGTCCGATTGAGGGTGACTTATGAATTCCAAGGGATCATACTATAAAAGATATAGTATCTCGGTACTGTAGCTATGACAAGAAAAAGTGCTAGTTAAAACTCTTAATCTTATCGAGTTAGATGGTTATAGTCGAATGGATCTGAAACCGTGTGCGTCTGGGCACAATTAAGATACCTCAACGAACATTTTCCAACTACCAAAACATCATATTCGAAACGGCGTCTGTAAATTCATTTTTGTATTAAAAATAAAATGCGCTAAATTTCGATATACTGTATCTTCTGGAGAAAATAGGTGAAACTGATTTATAGATATATAGTCATTATGACTGCCTAGCCTCAATGCGGAAAAGAAATTGCCAAAACTTTGATGCTAGTTACTTCAAGCGGGAGACCTACCCTAAGATATGTATAAGGCACCAAAAGCTTTTCGGTCGCAGAGTCTTCAAACAATATAAGAACGCTCAAAATGGAAAGAGTCAATAGAAATCTTTTTGAATATCAGCATTACAGAAAACTATTGGCTAGACTTTATAATTTCCAATAAAGTGGCTAAAACTGTTGAACTAAACGACAAAAATTTAATTGAAAATATCATATTTGAATCAACTTAAGATTTTCAACAAAATTCGCGAAAGTCTGGGCACTTAGTTTATTATAAATAAAATTTGAACCTATAGCCAAAGGCCATAAAAGCCAGTATTATTCTTTGTCCAACTAGGTTTACTATTATAATCTAGTTTAATATAATAATAATAGTAATAAAAATTTGTAACTCTTGGTTTGTGGCGCTTTGCTTTTGCGAGAAATCACAGGCCAATATTTATTGCTCTGGACTAGGCTGTCATCGTTTTGAAGGCAGAGCATGGGGAGGGACCGAGCGCCCAATCCGAATGGCAATATCTTTTATTTATAGTGATTTACACTATTTACGCTGGCCAGATAATATTGCAGATATTGTGCAGTAAATCGCAACACCGAACTTCGGATTTAGAGAGTAGAGTACCACTACGCTTGCTAAGGTTTTTAATTATTTGTATAAAAATTCTTAATAAATGGTCATTACTTGCTGAAAACACACTTGTCTTGATCCGCCAGAATATGTCCATTTCTTATATTAAGAAACCTTTATAAATTATGAAATATCAAAACCGAAAAAAGCACAAGATATTTTATTTGGGAATTAAATTAGGGAAAAACACTATTTTGCGTTATATATTCTTATTGTATGTAGCTTGATATTGGCTATCGAAGCTTTAGTTAAGGTATTTCAGTCTCGGACACTTATCACAAAATAAACCACAAAATGTGGATATTATGTTTAATAAACCCAAAATAATTAATTTGTGCAGTTGGCAATCAATCCTAGAAAAATTTCATCGATCCGTTTCAGACAATTGTCATGAGAATGCCGTGTCTCATACAGGTAAGAATATTTTTCTCGGTCTCCTAATTATTAAAAATGGTATATCAAATTGGCCCTTCAGAACTGTTCTAAAATTATTCAGTATACCAATATCGCGATTCCACAACTTTTAAGCTCAGCAACCTTTTTCCATTTTCTCCAGCCAACTACTACAATTCGATAGCCTAAAACTATCATCTCTAGCTACTTAGCTTTTTAGCTTAGAATGTTTCTTAAAATCGGCAACTTTTGGCCGTTT
This sequence comes from Chymomyza procnemis, assembly GCA_035046065.1. Classification (NCBI taxonomy): domain Eukaryota; kingdom Metazoa; phylum Arthropoda; class Insecta; order Diptera; family Drosophilidae; genus Chymomyza; species Chymomyza procnemis. The sequence continues at coordinate 8,503,716 of JAWNOJ010000026.1, forward strand.
GTAACTTGTCTCAACAAAGTGCTTGTATGGGTCTTGGTCTATTGGTAAATAAATAAGTAATGACCGATGTATGTCTTGTTTCGGGGGGAGGGCAAGTTTATCGACAGCAGGCAAATGCTGGTCATGTTCTTGTTGGCCTTGTTAGCTATATTTGCCTAATGCAAATCTCTAGACAGCATTTCAGGATAACGACATCACACAAACTCGCTGAGCTAAGCCAGTTAAATTTAATTTTCTTTTTGAAAAAGCAATTTCATTGTCTTTATGGTCAACAGACGAGAGATTTCTAGCGGCATAAATGCATTAAGAGGTAAAAAAAAAATAAAAAAAAGACGGCGAACAAGTGCAAAATAGTGAAAACAGAGGGTTTGGGTCGTAAAGAAAGAGAACTCATAAAATGACGCGACAGAAGAACAAACAAACGAAGATTGCAAAGTGCAGCACGGAAGAAGCAGAAGAAGGCGTAAACGTTGTTGCATGCCACAGCTTTTGGGTAGTTTGGCATGGTCATTGCAAATTAATGGCCTTCAAAGTGGTTAAGAAAACGTCGTGTGGTCGACGTTGTCTGACCAAAATGCAACTAACTGGCCAAAGCGGAGTAACTCTCGTTGTTGAGGTGGGGTGGGGGGTGGGTAAAAGGGGCACAAAACTTGTAAGAGTTCAGCGTGCGTCCACAAAGACCAACAAATTTTATGAGTTTCAACGGTAAAATAAGAAATTTTGCACAAAATAATATTACCCCAACGCATCGAGGGGAAGAGGCGGCGCTGAGAGCGGTAACGGGCTGACTGATGCTATTTCTTTTTGCCGTGTTGCCATTAAGTGCAAAAGGATTTTCATTCTTATGCGCATCCTGTGCATAATACAGCAGCCGCCCTTAGCCTTGCCACACGCAAAACTCACTGCCAATGTGTGGGAATTTCCTGTGTGTGTGTGTGTGTGGGTAAGTGTTGCAGGGACGTCGTAGGGTTTTTGCGCTTTGGTTGGGTTTCTAATTGAATTTCATTAAAGATTTTTAATGTGTTCGAAATTTTTGAGATAATGAGAAAGATAGAAAAGGTACTTGAAGAACATGAATGGGGCCAACAGAGATGGTGAGCAAAGTAAGCAGCTGGCGAAACCCTCTAGTTATACATAATTTTATGTTTTATGTAAACAGTCCAAAAAGAGTCTACTTTTATCGTTAATGCAAGCTAATAATAAATATTTAAATTAAGATTACCTTCAATATGCTCTTAAGCAGATTTGGGCTTAATTTTTAGTTCCGAGCTTATACTCGAAAATAATACGATGTGAACGTAATTTATTTATTTTATTTATTTATTAATATGTAAGGATACAACTAAGTCCAGTTGACCTTAAGATTAGACAAGTTAAACATTCTAAAAATTATGAAATAATAAATGATAACGAGAAAAAAATATAATAAAACTAATACGTATTACTAGCCTGATGGGTGAATTTTTTATAGATGTGCACCGTCTTACATCTGGGGCTAGCCAGGAACTTGGATTTACAATGTAAAAGATGAAAACAGAAAGTAGCATATAAATTTAAACATTTTTTTCCAAATTGGGAAGCCAGAGAACAACGTTGAACAAGTGGGGTTTTTATAGTTCATGATTGGTTAAAGAAGCTCGATTTGGGGACTCAAGATAAGATAGGATAGATAAAGAAATGGAAATGGATTGGATAGATAATAATGTAAATCTTAAACGTGTTATCGCAGTGCATTTTAAACCGCAAAGTTAAGACTCATATAAGATGAGCTGTCGAGTATGTTGCGACAAATATATCTGACTTTAAGATCTGTTCAATGATCCAACGCAATAGCAGCTAAGTTTCTTCAAGATTTGTTAATCGAGATTAGATTTTATCGAAATTAATGTCTAAAACAACCTTTTAGATCAATACAAGTGTGCTTCCCGTTTATCAAATGTAGGACCTGTTTAGTTTCTACAAAATTTGTTTATCTAGAATAGACGTTTATATATTTTTATCGAAATTGATGAGTTCTGGACTATACTTTTATCGATTTATTTATTACATTTAAGTGCACAACTAAGTGCAGTTGATTTTAAGATTAAACAAGTTCGAAAATGTTAAAATTAAAAAAAAATAATAAATGATATCGAGGCGAATATAATATAAAATTGAAACGTATTCCTAGCCTGATGGGTGTAATTTTTTATAGAGATATCATTGAAGTGGTGCGTATTTTATTTCGGAATTGAAGCTCTTAACGATAGTTAGTTAGTTCGCACACTCGCAATAGTTATTTTCGACTTAGTACGAGGTACGATAGTATCTTCTTAAAAATAACTATATAACTAGCATATATTTGCTTTCTTTTGGCTCAGAAGCTGGGATACTGTCACTTACGGACCTTTTAAATGAAATTGCTTCTAAAATTCCTATGCACGATAAATGTCGCTGGATATGAATATTTCTTTTTAAAAGGCGTACGAGCGATAGACGTTTTTTGGTAGAATCTAGTAATGCAGAATTTTATAAACTTAGTAAGCATTTCTTTGCCGAAGATAGTTCTGCAGCTGTAAGTTAGTTAACATTTTTTTGTAAGATACCTTACAAAGCTTTGTTTGGCTTCAGTAATCAAATTCGCATAAAAATTTTCAGCAACTTAGAAAGTACTATTTGTCCCAATTAACCCCCCTTTCACATCCACTAGCTCCATCACTGTCACTTTGGTTACATCTGTATTAGTATGTGTGTAAGGATATGCCAATTTATTGCACACACGAGTGCATTAGAGTGCCGTTGCCTGCTCCATGTGCAGCCAGCTGGCAGCCATTGCTTTGCTTTGCTCTACTTCTTATTATGGTTTTTGTTGATTTTTTTTTTTTTGCAACTCCTGTCTTCTTGTACTTTGTTCCTTCTCCTTTGGTTTTGCTTCTTTTTGGCAAACTTTTTGTGTTCATTTGGCGTTTGTGGCTGCTGCATGTCTGCTAGAAATTACTTAATCCTTGCCTGCAATAGAAATTGCATTCATTTTGGGCCCTGTGTGCTCTCATGTTGCTTGCAACATATTAAGGCAATTGTAATTGGTATTTGTTGCTATTTAAGTTGTCTGTAAAGAGATTTGCCTTGGCGATCGCTCAATGCCTTAAACGGGCTGACCAGCCACAACAACAACAATGGTATTAAAAAGCAACTGCAACTGGCAAGTGCAACATTGTCTGCAACAAAATGCCCCCCGGAGAGTTGCAAACAGTGCAGAACAGACCAAGAGCAAGACCCAAACGAATCGTTGCAGACCAGGCTGGCATGGCAGTGACCAACTTACTCCACCTTTTCTTTAAATATTTGCTTGAGCCCATTGGCAAAGTCTACACTATTGACGCGCTTTTTCCCATGTTTTTTTTTCGCTGCTGCTGCTGCGGCTCTTGAGCAGGGAATGAATGCTATTAAAGCTTGGCTGGAGCATTTCGTGACGTCATAGGATGCAACATAAAATCGTCTTTTAATAGGAAAAATTTTGCTCTAATAAGGAGAAAATACACTAAGGTTGCATGAGCTCAGTTTGGCGATGAATTTTGGTTTTTGAGGTCATTTCGCGTATATTCTTCTTGAGAGATTTGTGTTTGCTTGAGGTTAATAGACGAATATGTAAGATGCCAAATGTCGTATTGATATAAAAATCTTGTTTGAATTAGTCAAATCACTTGCCGATTTCAATCGTGATCTATGGTAAAGCAACATTTCTTTGGCATAGAGTTGCTTGTTATGAAGCATATCTCTCTACCTATTTATCTGTCCATCTTTGCAAAGACTGTAAAAATTCAGATCAATTTAAAATATATTTACTAGATTTTGGGCTTAGTTAAGAAAATTTATGAACGAATTAAGTGTAAAATGAAGTTATTGCCGTATTGCCCTGACCAGCCTTGAAATACAGTCAATCAGTCAAACTTTGTACCGCTCTTGGAAATACTTAAAACGTTGAAATGAGTGAATTTAATAATATTATATTAAAATACCAGTAAAAAACAACAAATACTGTGGAAACAGAAGAATTTTTCACAGCTTTGCCGGATGATTTTTTCCAAACCTATTTCGGACCTGGGAGAACTGGAGGCTTTCTAAGCTCGATAATTTCTATTTGCGTTTTCTAAAAACTTACGACATTCGTTTAGAATACTAGAGAAAAATGTTGACCCCCTAACCTGATCCTACTTTGTATACGTAATCCTGTGATCACACGACTTGGTACTTGAAATAAATTGAGAACTGTAGGGCTTTTAGAGCGGATAATCAGCAGAAATTACTTTATCGCAAAATTCTCTGGAGAGCTGTTAGAGGGGATAGTCAGCAGAATGAACTTTATCGCAAAATTTTCTGAAGAGCTGTTAGAGGGGATAGGCGGCCGAATGAATTTTATCGCACAATTCTCTGAGAGCTGTCAGCAAGGATAGTCAGCCGAATTAACTTTATCCCCCAATTCTCTGGAGAGCTGTTGGAGGGGATAGGCAGTAGAATGAACTTTATCGCAAGATTCTCTAGAGAGCTGTCAGAGGGGATAGGCGGCAGAATTAACTTTATCGCAAAATTCTCTGGAGAGCTGTCGGCAGGGATAGTCAGCAGTATTTACATTACCACAAATCTCATTATATATTACTACTAAAATGAAGTCAGAAATTTTTCGAACTATACAAATTTTTTTTAGGTTTCTACAACATTTAACTTTATTTTTTATGTTCCAGTTTAGTTGAAACTAACGATCTTTAACTTTGAATTTCAATTGTTTTCGAAATTGTCTATAAATTTCCAAAGGACAGTGTTATCAAAGTACCTGTTCGTTGGGACAGTACCAGGTTCGTTGCTGCTTCTCTAGAATATATACGAAATGTTGATTCTTGGTTTAGGCAATCAATCTTCTTTTCAGCGGTATTCCGACAATTTCGCTGACTTTAAGGTATGCTGACTTCCATCTGTATGAGCACTCACTCAATGTAGTATACTTTTCCTTATGAATCCAAATGTTTTCAATTATCTCGAGAAATCGGTATAAGAAAGTTGATTTAATCAGCTCTTAGTTTTTTCATAATTGTAGCAGAGAATCTTAGGTTTCATATCAGAAGCCTTATATACGGACATGCTCCATGTTCCAATTCCGACTAAAAAAGTTTTTCCAAAGATCTCATAATATTTATTTTAGTAAATAATGAAAATAATTTTGTCTAATTTAAGTTATTGGGGGTGGAACACGAAAGCTAAAATGTATCTCTTGCAACTTGTCTTTGAAATCTATCAGGCCCATTTAAGTATATGAAGCCCAGCATTATTTAAGTCTTCTCAAATTAAAAAAATTAAATCTTTCGCCACACCCCTTGCTGAAAAGCTGCGCGTCTCACTCTTTCCCCCCACTTATTGTTATTTTTTCGCACATAAAGTGTGTGTAATCTTCGTCTTGCTCAAATATTAACTTCCGTTTGCTGTTGAACCCTGTGGGACACACGTCGAACCCATAGCCCATTGAGCAGCTTTCATGCTGTTTGACTGCTGATGCAGCAGCACCAGTCTCAGCCGCTTGGCAGGAAGTGGTTAGGGTGTGACTGTGGGTGGGTGTGAGTGGCGCTGCTGCAAGGATTTAAGCCCAAACCGGATGGGTGGGGGGGCAGCAACAGCCACAACAACAACTGGAGCCAACTGAGCAGCCAGACACGTTGCAGATTACAAATAAATTATCGCTTAATAGTCTTTTTATGTTGTTCTTGTTGTTGGAATACTCTGCAACTTTGACCCTTCATTTTTATGGTTCATATGTGTGTGTGTGCATCTGTATCTGTGTGTGTGTGTGTGTGTACATACCCGAGTGTGTGTGCATAGTTGCAGATAGCCAGCGCACACTTCAATCATCTCATTGCAGCTGATTTAGACGTGGCTTTCATGTTATACGCCTCAGTGCATGCCAGCCAAGGAGCCAAACAACCAGTCAACCAGCTCATAATGGCCAAGTGCGCCGCAGGCTATCCCTCTTTATATACTTAATATATGTTGCATATATATATATATATATATATAGATAAATCATATAAGTACATTCATATTAACGTTTATATAGATACTAGCAGCCGGAAATGACCAATTGAGGGAAGGAGATGGTTCAATGTGCTGCAAAATATTGCCTTAAAAAAACTGACGCACGCAGCCGTTCTATAAATATTTTGAAACGGTCATGCGACATAAGATAGCTTCTCCAAAAAGAGGGAACATGGGGTTTTATGGCCATTTCTTCGACTATAGAAGTCAGCGGCATGGCAGTTATGGGTATAAGAACTACTACTAAAATTCTTGGCAACAACTCGCTGGAAACTTGCCTAGATGCGATGAAAGATTTCAAGTTCCTTAAAAGCATTGTGTGGCTCATCGAGATTGTAATAAAGCTTCTTGTGGATATCGTCTACGTCTAGAACTCACTACTTACTCTACACGATTTTATTGCTCTTCAACTTTTGACAGAAGCTGCGTGAAAATGTATCCTGCGAAATAGGAAATTTTAAGGGAATAGAGGTAGTTTAGGGATTGGAAGAAATATACTAAAGCTACGAAAGAAGCATAATAATTTTAAGGCTTTGATAGGCTCTACGACAAGCAGTTGAAGAGAATAGATTTAGACAAAAATCAAACTCCATTGGTTTCGAACAGCTCATTCTTTGCACCATTCACTGAAAGCCTAGCCGGGATGCAGCAAAAGGTTGCAAGTTCTGTACAGGCTTTAGCGCATCAAAGTTTTTATAAGAAGTAGACTTACTTTGTTACGACAAATCTGATGATTTTTTTTGTCTATATAGGGATCTCAGTCAACACCTTTGGTTTCTACTATCTCTCTGCAGAATCCACTGATTCTAATTGGTTTCAACTTTTTATAGAAGCTGTGAAGACAGCGAAACTAACTTTTGCACCCACCTATTTGTATTCAGCGAAACAACAAATTTCTCGGGAACGAGATAGCTAAGGGTTTGGAAGGAAATATACTGCAAAGCTACTGAAGAAACTTAAATATAATTTTGAGGTATTACAGATTCTTCGACAAGCAGTTGAAGAGAAGCGATTTAGATGAAATTCAGACTATGGCAATTCGGTAGCCCAGAGGAAGTGTACTCGCCTCTAAGACGAAAGATCGCGGTTTGCCTAGCACTGATATAGCTAGCAAATGAAAGCTATTTGCCGAAGTTAGTCCTTAATAATGAAAGACAACGTCTTTTGGATTGGACTGTAAACTGTATGTCGCTGTTCCCTTCGAACAGCTATTAATAGAAATATCTCTATGTTCCGCCTTTGGAACGATGACCCTAGTCAAAGGGAATACAATTTTTATATTAAATCATGTATCGAAGAGTGCAACTAGTTGATGTGAAGATCCACTCAAATTTTCGTCAACTTTATCTATTTTTCACAATTCTTCAAATATTTTCCACATCTTTTGCCCTTATACCCTCAGTGCTCCCAATGAAAAATGTAAGGAATTCAGAAATCTATTCCATAGCTCCACATTCTTCTATCATTTGAAGTATTACCGTCTGCTTCAAGCACCTATTCAAAGGGTTTGAAAATGAGATAATAATATTTAACTGCCGAACTCTTAGTAATGTTATTTGGCAGCAGAAAAGGGTATATCGGAGCTTTCTTGACATTTTACGTCAATACGAAAAGCTCTTCTTTGTGTATTATCTGTTTTATGATATTTTGAACACTAATGGTATTCCGTTCAACAAAATTTTTATTATCTCTATAAACATAGCGATTTTTGACGGAACTTGAAATTGTCAAAACAAGCAGAAAATATATTTTTGTCAAATTACCATTATACGACGTTTTTTCACACAAATCTCATGAACCTATGCAAGCTCCTTGCTCAAATTGTCAAAGTTTGCTATATCCTTTGTGATATTAAAGACAACAAACATTTTTTTTTTGTTAATTTTGAGGAAATGTTATAAAGATTAAGTATAGAGTCAAACTCACGCTTTTTCTAATACTTGATACTCGATTGAGTCCAAAAAAAGCGATTCAAGTTGATGTGAACAACTATACTTTCCTTAGTTTTCTCTATTTTTCGTCAACGTGTATATATTTTTACGCTTTTGTTGACATTTTCTGAACTCACATATTTGCATTGTACGCCAAATCTGCAGTAATTACGAATCCCAGGCCAAAAACCTAAAAAACGAGATAATTTTTGTCTGCAAAATCCTCAGTATTTTTATTTATACAAGATAATCTGCTCAGCGATTATTAACTTTTAAGAACCAATACTGGCTTACCCCACTGCATCTCTTATTCAATTTCGATTAGTTCGATTTTCACAAAATTCGAATTTGAACATAGTGCGCTTTTACTTTCTACTTTTTCTGTACTACTCAAAACATTGTAAAAACTATTTATATAATAGATATATATTTATACATCAAATTACTCTTGATCTCTACATAAAATTTTAACCTATGCTAATTCCTTGGTCAAGTCTGCTGTATCCTTTGCGTTTATAAAGTCAATAAAAAGTTTTCCCATCTTTTTAGAAGAATTGATACAAGTTAACTCTAACAGCTTACTTCCGACCCACAGTAACTTTTCCGATTTTCCTTATTTTTCACAAACAAACAGAGAGAGAGAGAGAGCACTTTAAAAAGTGCCTCGACTTTAAGGACCTTGAGCTGTATAGCAAACAAACAAACCGTTTGTGCATTATTAAGAGCAAATTGGAATTAAAAGAATCTTTGGGCTTGCTCCGTCAACAGTTGGCCCTCGTTTCGCCTCCACTGCCAACCATCGTATCTTTTGCTCAATGTATAAACAAATAAAAATCAATCTGAAGGCAGCAATGAGTTGACTGGCAGTGACTGCTCTGACTGCGTTGACTGCCCGTCCTTCCGTATGGATTGCTGTGCGTCCCAGCTGTCTGTATGTATGTCCAATTGTACCCAGGCAGTTGGCGGCTGGTAATGATATGCAATACGTGCACAATGTGTTTGACTGCAAGTGTGTGGTGAGTGGGTGTGGCAGGGTGTGTGTGACTGCGTATGTGTGACTCAGTGTGTGTGACTCGGTGTGTGTATATAGCTGAGAATGTATTTGTATGGAATGACTGACTGACTGACTGGCTGACTATAATTCAATGCGGTTGCCAGGCTATGCCAGCCGCTGCTGTTGCTGTTGTTGTTATTGTGGCACGCGGCAGAGGCACCATTAACACATGCCACACACTCACACAGACACACACACACACACACACACACACATAGACGGTGCAAATGTCTGGGGCAAGGATCTAGTGAGGAGGATATTGCAGCGCATAGCGTGCATTTTCACAGCCACAAACTTGCGTATGCAAAAAGAATTGCAATTGAATTCATTGAATTCGATTTAAAATCGAAATGAAAACCAGGCAACGATGCCAAGCACATACTTCCCAAACACACACACACACACTCACACACAAATGGAGGCCCAAGTCATTCCATTGAATAGCATATTTAACGGCACTTTGGTGGTAACTGCAAATGCAACCCTTTCAATAATAATTTAAAGGATTTTTACAACGGAAACGGAAGTGAGAAAAACGCAGCAATTAATTGTGGATATCGATATTAAGTTTGGTGGGGCAGTGTGGGGGACGCGCTAAGATGTGAGTGTGCTGAATGTTTATAAACAGTTTTTCAAAAAGTCGCATTATCCTAAAAGTTCTTTGCAGATTATAATGCGCTTTTTTGAGGAAATTATTCGTTATATTCGAGAAAATTAAAAAAAAAAAATGTTTAAGATAAGTTAATGCGACATCCTTGAGATTCTGAGTGCTCTTGACAGGTTTTAGAGGGATTTTTTTTTTGTAAAAAAAGCTTCGCCAGCAACTAATTATGTATGTAGATATTAAGTTAGGGGAAAATCGCGGAATGGCAGCTGATACAAGAGAATGTCGAATCATTTTTAAATGTTTTCAAAAAGTTGCATAATTAAAAAAAAAAATGCTAAGATTTTTAATATTTTTTGCATATTGTAAATGTTAGAGTTTTTTGCTTTATTTGAGAAAAGTGCATAAAGATGTAAGAAATGTTCATGAGATCTTTACTATGCTCTATTATCTTGTTAGAAAAGAGAACATTCGGCATTTCTCTAATAAAGCAGAATAATATATTTCTTGACGGTTTTTGAAAAAAAAGATGAAAAAATTTAAAACGACAAAATTTGCTTTTGAATTTTATCTTCTGTTATAGTAACTTTTTAATATCGCAATCTACATTTCAAAAGATTTGAATTAATTTTTATAGAAAAAAAAACATTTTTTTTTGTTTTAATTAAAATTTTTTTTTTTAATTAGAAAATTTTTTTTTTTTTTGAATTAGAAAAAAATTTTTTCTATAAAAATTAAGTTATTCGCTATTGATCTTCTCTACCTAAGATTGTGCATGAAACTCTTATTCATACAAAATTGATTAAAATTTACGAGGAACCAAAAAAAAATTAACAATAATTAATAATTATTAAAAATAATATCACTACTTTAGACCTATATTGCCTATATATTCAAGTTGTATCTTCATAAGCAACTTCTGTTTGTTGAACTGGGTATTCGAATTTAAATAATAAAAAAAAACAAGATGTCGTGTTGGGTCGGGGATGACCTTAATATAACCGGCTCTATAATGTACAATTGCATGAATGTAATTTGCTTGAGAAATAAATACGTTTCATTGCTTGACTTTCTTATGATTTCTTTAGAATTATATACTTATATAGCATTTTTTTGTTTGGCTGATTTATCCCATGGGAACTATGATATACTCCACCGAAACTTTGAAACTCTTAATACTAGTACCGAATCGGTTCATTATATGAAAAAAGATTAAGAATTTTGATAAATTGTTTCATAGTTTTTTAAAATAAATTTCTTTGTAAACTCAATTTGCTTATCTTGAAAACATACGAAACACAATGAAATTAGTACAAACATCATTTTCTGAATCGATTTACACTATATTATTATACTTTTTGGAAAAAGAATAAGAAAATTTATAGCGACAACATTTTTTATGGCTACAAACGGAATTTAGGAGCGGAATACCTACCTGAGGCCACATACTCTGTACGTAGAAGAACGTAATAGAAGTTTGACCCATAACTTACCGCACCATCAGTGTTTTGTCTATTATTTGTTATCTACAAGAATATCAAAATTTAATTAGATTCGCTTATGGTAACTCACAGAATTGACCGATTTTTTGATAATTTATTTTTGCTTAAATTTTATTTTGCGCTTTTATTTTCCACTCATAATTTATGGCTGGTTTTTAAAGGGAATTGATTTTTTTCTGAAATTTAAGGTACAAGTTTTCGTATTCCATAAAAACTTAAAAATGAAAAATATTTAAAACCCGGCTTGCCTTGAGGAGCACCATCCAAAAATCCGGTGAATATTTTTTTTTTAGTAAAAAGTTAATATTTTGAACTACCTTGTGAACTATCTTGTGCATTTTAATAGATTTCACCAAGTCATCGGTGGAACTGCCTGAAGCTCATTAAATTTTGATTTGTTTTTAAAGTATTTTCCATATTATGACGTATTTAAGTCATAAAAATATGTCATTGCAACCTAACCCTTTGCGATCGTATGTCTGCTCTCAACGACCAAAGCTGAAGTAACCATCTAATCGTTTGTCTGCTTTCAATCGAGAAGTCTTCGAATTTCGTTGAAAACTATTGATATTTTTTAAGTTGTGCTTAATTTAGAAAATGAATCTCGATACGATAGCAAAGAGTTAAATGTTAATATATTGTATAGTTTGTAGCTATGGATAAATATCTATATATAAGCAGTTTTCTTAATCTTTACGACCTATTTAGGAGACGTAAGAAATTCGTTTCCATTGATGATTGAGCTGCGTACATATTCAGATCGTGGAGATTTTATGGTTTAAAGACGTTAAACTTAAGTTCATTAAAAAAACTAGAGGATAAATTTTAATGAAAAATCTAAAAAATAAATGAAATTCTTAACAAAATAAATGAGTTTCCCATATTTTATCTTTTGTACAAACCTAGCCGCAAACATCGAATGCTTTCAACACCTTGCCCATTACCAACAAAATCTTCACACACAATAATAATTTATTATTATTTATTTATTTATTTATTTATTGATAATTTAAATTGTAAGTTGCATACTTAATAACTATTTTTACACATTTGTCTATGATCTAATTTAAAAAACTATATATCGATAGTTTTGCTCAATGTGGTTGTGTACGTGTGTGTGTGTGCGATAGAGAAATGTTTTATTAATCGATTTTTTTTTTGCTTGTAAATTCTCACGTGCATTTCAGTTTTGCTGCTTAAAGCTACAAAATGTTTACAAAAACAATAAAAAAAAGAGAAACAACAAAACGTAAGGAAACAACTTGATATTATGGTTACCAGACAACAGACTACCGTGGCCCAGTTTGGTAGCAGTGCCGTAGACGCAGCCGGAGCCGTGGCCGGGATTGCGTCATTGTTGTAATTGTTGTTATCGTTGTTGTTGTTGTTGGCGTACTCGTCACATTGGATGCTGTCAGCGGCAACACTTGCTGCGTGTCGGTTGTTGCTGGTGTTGTTGCTGTTGCAGTTGCTGCTGCTGTTGATGCCATTTTGATTTTGTAACGCGTCGACTTCCGGACGCCATATTGAAATGTCAGACGCGTCAACAATCGCGTGCTGATGGCGGCCGCCATTGTGGTCAACGCGGCCAAGAGCACTGCACCATGAAGTGCAACACTTTGTGTGGCTGCCACTGCAACAGAGGGAGACAGCGAGAGATAGCAAGAGAAACAGAGAGAGAGAGAGATGGATATAGAAAAATCATTGATGAGAAGAAAAAGCAAGTGAGTGCAAAGTGTGGCATATTGGCAATATGTGAATTTGTATTAATTTTTGTAATTATATTAAAAAAAATAAATATATATTGTTAATATATTATTTGTTGCAAGCCGCAGCTGTAATACGCTAACAGGCGACTTAGTTCAATATTTCGGAAGAAACCAACATTTGCAAAAAAAATTAGGCAAGTGCTTGATATTAAAATGCTTATTTTCTTTTGATGAATTTTGAATTTATATTTCTTGTTCTAAGAATTTTTCAAAATTTTTTTACTCACGTCAAAATATACAATACACTATTTTTGACATTGCCTAGTGGGGCAGAACTGCCCTAAGAGGGCACTGCTTTTGCACAATTTTCTAAAATTTATTTATTTTTCTAAGAATTTTTTAAAATAAATTTTTGTTTTCGAAGATTACTGCTTTATGTATTTTGGACTATGTCTAGAAGGCAGAACTTCACTAAGAGGGCATTGCTTTTGAAAAATTTTCTAAAATTTTTTTGTTTTTCTAAGAATTTTTTGTATGATAATTTGTTGTTTTCGGGCATCTGTGCTCTGTGTAATTTTGACTTTGTCTAGTAAGGCAGAAATGGTCGAAGAAGTATTGATTCTCTCTTTTACTTATGAAGAACTTAAAAAAAGATATTTATTTTTGTCTAGAAATATTTTGAAAGTAATTATTCTTTTAGGGCATTTATGCTCTGTGTCAGCACTGTCTAAAATTGTGTTACAGTAATCTGTATTATTGAGCCGAAATATTCGTTATTAATTCTTTGTCTGTTTAGATATATTGAAATGTGAATAAATATTAAACAGATAGATCTATGATTCTTATAATGAAGCTTATGTTTCACTTGAGTTGAGTTTCTGTAAGTTTCAAAGAATGTATAGCCCAGTACTTTTGTTTTTTGGAGCTCTTGAAATTTCATTTAAGAAATTAAAATCAAAATTAAATATTGCTGTGGCATTTCTTTGTTTTTATATAGCTTTCAAGTCATTTTTTGGACCTCGATAACGTACTCGCCTTTATACCGAAAGAATGGTAGTTCGCTTACACCGTAGTACTTGTGCATTTGTCTAGCACTGGCCTAGCTAGCAAATAATAGACTTTAATTTACCAAGCAAAATATCCTTTAATTAAAGATATGGCCAATTGGATTTGGTTATAAACTTTAGGTCACTGCTCTTTTTCAACAGCTATTAAATGAGATATCTCCATACTCCATGCCTTTGGAGCGCTGACCATACCTAAGGGGAATAATTTTTAAAAAAAAAATTTTTTTTTAAGAAAAAAGCTGTGTTCAATATAAATATCAAATGTCGATCCTGAAGGCTGTTCTTTTATAGCTTAGTGATTATTATTGCTCAGCCTAGAAGCTCTACAATTCTGCATAACTCAGAAGATAGGTATTTCTTTTGCTTTGTTGAAATGTTGTTATGGAAGAGAGTCCCAGCTTCACAATGTGAGCCAAAATTAAGTTGTTTAGAAAATGATCAGTCTCGTAAGCTTATTCTACGTCAGATGATGACAGGGCCATTCGTTAACTTTCATAAATTTGTGTAGTTCAACAAACTTTGAATAGATTTAGAAAGCTTGTAGCAATTTTTATAAGACTTTAAACAATCAAACTTAAGACAGTTAAATAAATATTGCAGCAAAACAACAAAGATGATGGCTATTTGAATAGACGATGATGATGATATTAATAGAAATTGATAAATTTTCAGTGGAATAACAAATTTCAAGTTTGAAGAAGCACAACAGATAAATGAAGAATCAATTAAACAGCAATATTTTGTATAAGTTCTCTGGGAGATTAACAATTAAGGTCGCTTGATGGTAATCATATGATTCGCCTGATTTTTATTAGGGAAGGCATAAGTTGACATAAATCTTTTACCTAAAAAGTTTATTTTCAAATGAAGGACTATTTTGGCTATTATCTTGAAGAAAAGTGACTTTATTTTAAAATTTGTCGGAACAAGATAATTGAAGATAATAAAAATTTTGCATAAAAAGATTGGCATTAGAATAAACTCAAGCAGCTACATTAGAAAGTCATCTTTTATCAAGTGGATTACTTAGGCTATTATCTTGAAAAAAATATGGTTGAAAATTATGATTTCTCAGCAAAGATAAGATGAAATTTTGTATATAAAGATTGCCATAAGCTCTAAAATCAATGAAAACAGATAGTTATCTTTAATTTGATTAATTTTGCATGATTTCTTGTATTCTGGAAATATTTTTATTTTAATATTTTACTATGAATACATAAGACTTCCTACAAATTAAGTAGGATAAAAACTTAAACAAAAAACTTTTAAACAAAGAAAAAATACATTAAGTTGATGAGGTGTAGAATTAACTTAAATTGACTAAGATGAACTCGAATGAAGTGTATGATATTCTTATTGTTGCTTTTAATTTAAGACATGAAAGCATATTTATAAATATAGTCTAGAGACAGACAGTTGAAGTGAGATGATGCCAATCTTAGCCAGTCATTGACTTAATCGTACTTAGTTGAAGTCTGACAGCAAAAGATGAAAACAATCTGTCACAATAAAAGTTTATTTTTAGGCTTAGTAGCAATTCATTATTGGCATTCTCGTTGGTAAATTATGTCTCGGCAGTTGTAAATTTAAACTCTTAAGTATATGAGATATGCCATATAGAAAATAGAAAGCAGCGGGGAACAAAAACTCTAATAAAAGCATCAGAAAGATGGAAAACAATAAAATTTTTATCCAATTACTCATTAAACAAACTCCTAAATTTCCAATATATTGAAACAGACAAAGATAACTTTCAAGTGCACGATTTCCCAATGCAGTCATATCACATTAACCAAAATTTCATCTCAATTCTACAGCTTCATTCTTCAGTATTCTTCCGTAAGAGTATAAAGCCAGCACATATTAAAACTCTCTCAGTTCTGTCGCGGTCTGTGCTGCCGTCAGTTTATTTGAAATTTTATTTATTTTTAATTAGCGGCCATCATGCCCCTGGCTCCACCTCTGCAACACATCCATGACCATGGCTTATGTGCATCTGTGGTCAATGCAATTGCGGTCGAGTGCATTAAGTGTGACCGCATGCGCCATACGGCACACAAAAAAATGGTGAAATACGAATACAAAAAAAAAAAATTATAACTCAACTGCTGATTGTTGCATGCAGCATGCGGCAAGCGACATGTGGCATAAGCCATGGTTATCGTTATTGCTTGACACATAACTTACCCGATTTGATCAGCTTTTGGTTTTTCAAATCAATCTCATCCCGATACAACAAAGCCTGTGAGCTTGCCTCACGTCTCAATTCCGGGTAGCTTTCAATCTCTGCCACACAACGTAAGCTAAGGCTTTGACGTTGCATGCGTTGACGTTGCTGTTGTTTTGCCGTTTGTTGCAATTGCTGCTGGTGCTGCAGCTGTTGCTGACGTTGTTGCAGTTGCAGCTTATGGTACCTTGGCTCATTGGCATAAAAGCTTAATTGAGACACCATGCGTCGTAGATTGTATCCATGTGCGGCAATTGTGTCACTGCTATGCTGCAGATCCGACGGAAATGCCTAGAAATGAAGCAACGAGTGTGGAAATTACAACAGCAAATACGCCGAGATGCGGCAAATGGAACTTGAAGCAATATAAGGGGACTTGAATAAGGGCACTTTCTGTGGAAATTAAAGCGTGCTTAAAGTGGTTTTTAATTTTAGCAGAATTTATAAGAATTTAATGTTAAATATTAACAAATTTGAAAATATTTTATATTGTGTTCGAAACTTATTGTTTGGGCTTATATTACGCATACGTATAGCAATATTAAGTATACGCACAGTATTGCACTTGTGGGAGCAATAAGTATTCCAGTTGGAGCAACATTAAGTATACGCCTAGTAATACAATATTATATCTCACCTCAACGCCATTAATGTACCAGGTTAGTTTGGTCAACAGACTGGAGTAATCCGTGCTGCAGTTGGCCTGCACAAAATCCACAATCTGGTACATGGAACCAAAACTGCTAATAAGTGGATCGTTCTGTGGCAAGGCTGTAAAGATAAAAAAGACATAACAAAATGCCATATTAAAGTTCGCTTTTGGGTGAGGTAAAAAAATATGTACTTCCGCTGCGTGAATTTCGTGACATTTTTCCAGCTAATTTAAACGCTCATTACACATGCAAATGGCGGTGCCTGTAGACATGTTGCTCATATTGCTATTGTTGTTGCTGCTGCTGTTGTTGTCACTGTTGTTCCTGTTGTTGTTTGTTTTAACAACTTTTCTATTTGCTTTTGATAAATTTTTAAAAATATTTCAACAACAAGACGCAACAACACGCCAAGTAGCGTTGGGGAATAGCACAGCAACAATGACACAAAAAAAAAACAACACAGCAGCGTCATGTAGTATGCCAGGCGTATCTACAAGATATTTATTTTATATCAGTGGAAAAATAGATGATCATAAAACACATGCAGTGAGTGCGAAAGGCGGCAGCGGCAGCAGCAGCGGCAACAACAAGAATAATATCTTATATAGGATATTCTATACGCTGTAAAACATCCTGCGCTGCAGAAGTAAGAGCAGGACAATGAAAACAAGCAAAACGCAGCAAGATACAAAACACACAATTACACTGAGAGAAAAAGCATGCCACTGCATTCCACAATTGAATTATTAAATGAAGCGAACAATGCAACATTATTAAATTTTTTGGTTTTCTTTCAAGTAAATTTTATTCAAAAAGCTTATTGGAAATTGGAATAATTCAAAATTAAAGCATGTTCGAAGCCAGAGAAAACATTTCAGTTGTTTGCACTGGAAATATTTTTTAAAGTAATCTAGAAATCTGTATATACCTGAGAGCTTCACTCGGTGATCCCTGCTCTAATCTCACACTCTTGCGCTTTGTTAACTTGGTAGCAGCAATGATCGCTTCTGCTAAATTTTTTTTATGTTCTGTGTGTTGAAACAAAAGAAAGTAGAAAGCACAAAGTTATCTTTGCTTTGCTTACTGTTTCGATTCGACGACTTTTTGAATTGCTTTATTTTCAGTGCTCGAACTCTAATTGTTCAAAAAGCCGACATAAAATTGGTATTGTGTCAAATAATTCGATCGGAATTGACGAACATTTACATTTGAGTGTCTCTTTTAGCTAAAATAAAATGTGCAAACGCATTCTCGAAGAATTGCTTAAAGTTAATCTCAGTCAATCGGAAAAGCTCTTATATATCAAGACACCTTTTTTGTTGAAAAGAAAAGATTTAAAGTTTAAATACCTTACCAACTCGTTTTATCAATTTTAGCAAAAAATTAACTTTTATTTGTATAATGCTTCGATTTGAGCACTTCTGCGAATGCTGTATTTTGAGTGCTCGATCTGTGGTTGCTCAGCTGCTCTTAAAACGTAAAACCACGTAAAATTTTTTTGTGTAAGATAGTTTGATCGGAATTGATAAATATTCATCTTCCATTGAATCAATAAATGGAAAAAGATGCTTGGAGAAGTGACGATATTGTCATAATGGCTTTCAAAATAATCCGCGAAAAAAAATTTAAAAAACTGACTTTTTTGATAAGCTTTAATTCTGAGTAAGTTTTTCAAACTAGAGTAAGGTTAGGTTACCATACTTGTTACCTCAATTCAAGCAACAGTTTACTATTATTTTGTTTAATGTTTCAATTCGAGGGATTCTTAAAATGCTTATATTTTTCCCGATCTCTTTAAACGCAACAAATTCAGCTAAAATTAGTATTGCGTGAAATTTGGCAAACATTCACATTTTAATATCTTTTATGAGTCAAATAAAATATACGGAATAAGATGCTTGGAGAATTAGCAATACCCTCATAATAACAATTTATGTAATCTGTGCAAAATTTTTTTTTATGAAATCAAGACGTAAAGTTTTAATGTCGAAAAAGCTCTGAAACTACCATGCCTTACCGTACTCAATGCAACAATTTTTTTAATTTTTTACATATTGATATGAGAATTTTTAAGTAATTTTCTCGTTATTCCACGAAAGATACTCTCTATAAAAAAGGGTAGATAATCAAGTAAAGCTTTAATACCGCTCAAGCCTTGAGCCTACCACACCCTACCATACTTATTGCAATAAATTTATAAATTTTTTAACCTTTTTTTAACCTTTTAACCTTTTTAACATATTTTTTGCATTTTAAATGCTCTCAAACAAATCCTAGTAAGGAACTACTTAAAAACCTTACAAAGTTTCCATCAAATGCTTGTATCTCAAAATTCCAAAAAGAGAAACTACAAAATAAATTTGCTGCAAATTTATGCTCAAACATTTTCCTTTCGTTTCTTTCTTTGTGCAATCGGAAACGTAATTTATTGGCAACAATTTTCTCTCAGTGTATAGATGTGTGTATCGACGTATGGAACGCATAGTCGACACTCGGCAGCGTAGCGAAGCTTTTCATTTTAGCGATATCCTTTTTAAGCATAAAGTGCTGCCGTAAATCACAGAGGCGCACACACACACTCCCGCACACACACACTCCCGCACACACACACACACGCGCATACTTAAACACACACATTGAGCTTGCCGCTTGCCGTTTGGGGCAAGCAAGCGCGATTCCTGTGCGCTATTTGAACGTCCTTGTTGTAGCATGTCCTATGTGTGCGTGTGTGTGGATGTCTGTCTTAGTGTATGTGTGCGCGGATGCGAATCACATGCATCTCTTAGTTACATTTTATGAACGTAAGGCTGCTGCTGCTGCTGTTCCTTTTGCCGCTGACACAATACACACACACACACAGACAGACAAACGCATATGTATACATGCACTTCCTGGCAGCCTTCGCTATTGCTGCTTATCCTGTGCACGCTGCCTTGCATGTTCCAAGGCTGTTGCTGCCACTGCTACTGGCGCTGTTGTTGCATTCTCAAATCGCCTTGGCCAGGACTCTTATGGCTAACAGGAGCATCAGCTACTTTACCATCTTACCAACTATGAACTACGCATGTATGCAAAATGTTTTAGCTGTGGCTACACTGAGAGAAAAAACAGGCAAACTAAACTATTACACCAATCCAAGTTTAGGATAGCAGAACGTAAGAGAAATACAATGAAGAAGGAAAGATTTCTGGCAAAAAAGTTTTTCATTTATTGTGAATAATTTGTTATGAATAAAATATACCGATATTGTATAAACAAAAAACATTGGCTTAAAATTTAAAGATATGTATTCCTTTCTTTAAAAATATTTTAATAGGTTTATATGATTTGTGGAATATTGGGATTTATAGACCTAAAGAGACGAAAACAATCCAGTATACACATTTCATAATAAAACAATTAATATAAGATGAGATTTTGTTTAAAATTGAAGTAAAGTCAGCATACTGAGCCGATAAATTGACATTTTAAAGCTTTCTGTTACGAATTTTTTTGCTTGGTTATCGCTTTTCTCTCTATTATGTAAAAGTTTTTCTTGACGTCAATCACGATTTATAGTTATATATAGGATGGTTTGTATGGGAAGAAAAAGTTTAGTATTTCTGAAGAAGATTAAATGCGCGAAGATGCATGAATACGAAAAATTAAAGGTTTTGAAAAAACGAAAAATTCATGGAGTTAGATACTTCAAGGAAGAACATATTGACAAAAAGAGGAACAATAACAATGTAAACTGCAAAAAGCAAAAGTTTATGTTAGGACTATACAAAGCAGAAAAAAGTAGAAAATTTGTTTTTAGTTGGATAAAAAGAAAAAGTTTAAATATGGTAACGCCTTTATTATTAAAAATGAAATGTCGCGATCAAAATATTCTATTGTCATCAAGGAAAAATTATTGCCGTCTCAACATAAATATCTGGAGGTTTTAAAAAAAACGTAAAAAATTAAGAAATTTATAAACACTTTAGGGAGACTTTTCGAGTCTATAACAATGTATTCGCTTTTGCCTCTTTAAATGCCAAATTATAGATTTAGTTTAGGTAAATGGTGGTTGGCGGACAAAGACGAGCAGGGGTGAAGCCCCCCTAGTAATAGAAAAATAAGCTTATTATAGTGTGCATAATTAAAGAAAGACCTGAGCTTACAAATGTTCACATTTAAACAATATTTCAGAGGCTTAATATAGCATGTCCTCTTTTTTTAAGGTAGTATGCTGTATCCACATTCCATCCCCAGTCACGATCTGGAGTAAAAATCCCTCCATTCACGCCTTTTAAGAAGCCATTCTGAAGTGAAATTTGGCTTATAAAATCTCACTTAACATTTGCGGCATTCAAGTTCCATACTTTGAAATTATTTCAATTATTTTAACTAAACAGAAATTGTTTGCACTCGTCGGTGGTGTGATGCCATCCTGCAGCACTGCTGTATTTGGCTAGCACTGTCATAGCTAGCAAAATGACATTATTTGCCTAAGTTAGTAACTTTTCACTAAAGACCCCACCGTTCGCATTTGGCTTTGTAGATTATATCCTTTGATCAGCTTTTAATAGAGAGATGTCTTTATGCTTCGCCTTTGGAGCGATGATATAGTCAAGTGCCATAAATTTTTTTTTTTTTTAAGATTCAACACGAACTACTTATCAAATCTCAGTCTTTAGACTTAGTGAAGATTTTTTGATACTAAATTGATTCTTCTACTTTACTGCAGTTTTTCTCTCAGTGCATGCTACATGGCACAACGCTGTCTTATATTCCATTTGCTGTTGTTGTTTTCTTTTCTACCAAAAATTGCTGTTGTTTTTGCTGCTGTTACGCTTTTTACTATTAAAATATCACGGAAATTACACATTTTACTGCGTTTATACTAAAGGGGCTTGGGTTTGGAGGGCGTAACAACAACCAAACTTTAAAAAATCCAATTGCTATTTGCAACAAAATATTTGCATTATATACAAGCATGCATGAGAACTCAGGCGTGCACACACACACACACTCCTCCGCCCCCCACACACAGGTTGTAATTTAATACAAACAAACGAAATTGCATTTCATTACTCATACGCCCCGTTGGCAGGCACGAGGCATTTACTTACCTTCTACGCTCATGTTAGCCGTGCGAGCGGATAGCTTAAAATGTGGCGCATCACCGGACACCTCGCACCTGTAGATGCCGCTCGATTTGTTGCCCAATAAATGCAGCAGCACACGACAGGAGGTTTCATTGCATTCGTTGCCATCATCGATCAAGTGTATGCCCTGTACCGGGAACTTCATGTAGATGGGTTGCATTAAGGGATAATATCTAGAAAAGAGTAGCGAATGAAATGTAGCTGGTTTAGTGAGCATTAGGCAAGAGATAACTACATATGTTGGCGTTGGCGTTTGCAGCCGCAAATGGTCGCAAATTGCGCTGTCCCTTTTTTTTTTTTTGATAATCACAAAACGCTTAAAAGCTTTCAAGCGCCACTAAACGCTGTTGGGTCAGGAAATGGAGATTTTGCTTTAGAGAGTTTTGTGTTTCTTTTTTATTTTTTCGTACAAGTGGCTTACACATGCAATCAATCGAGATAGCTATAGAGAAGTAAAGTCCCATGTTTTGTGGGCTACTCTTTAATTTGTTTTGTATGTGGATTGATGCTCATTAATCCCTGCAAATACATCGAAAATCCACAACAAAAGTGTTCAAGTAGAAAACTTGTTAAAAAAAAGAGAGCCACAAAAAAAAAAATGGCCAACGACCCAAGCACATAAATAAAATTGGGATGCCTAGCAACACACACACACAAAATGTAGCATACTTTTGTGCTGCGTTGTAGTGTTGATAAGTCGCTTTGTACGCACAACTTGTTAATGGCTAACCAATACTGGTCGGCGACTGCGTTGAAGTAGTTGTTAGGCTACAACTCGGTTTCTGGACTTGGCTGTGGGTCGCATTATTTGCGGCTTAGGCTGCGGCAAATCAACAAATTTGATAAGAAATATAAACGAAGTCGGCTTGTTCTTCTTTATGTTCTGGGATTTGTGTGTATTGATTGCTGGGTGTGTGTATGTGTGTGTGGGGGAGGGGGGACGTGTGGGTAGGCGTGATTGTGCCACTCTTAAAGAGCTACTTAAGCTGTTGGCCAAGCCACTTGTTGTTGTATTGTAAATTTCATGCATGTTGCTGATTTTGCCATTTTATTTTTCAATTCTTTTGCTTTTTTGCAGCATTTTCATCGCTTGTTTACTTTAATTTATATGCAAAGATAAATTGCAATTGCCCTTAGTTTACTTTCAACTGCTGACAGCAGCGTCACCGCCTTCGTCGTCGTCATACTTGCAGCTGTCTAATTAAAAACTTTCGCCGAGTATGTGCCCCAAGCTGCAAGCCCATGGCGTTATCTAGTCGGTAAGTACAGTGAAAAGTCAAAGTTGAATTGTTTAAAAATGATATCTCAAAATCAAACCGTCTTTGTGTCAATATGGGGACTTTAAGTGTCGTTTGAAGAGAAAGATGCGCCTCAATGCAGGAGTAACAATAATTTAGTTTGGAGGTTTTGCTGGCATAACATTTTCTCAAAAACTACAAAGGCACTTGAGCGTTTTGAAATAAATTTATTGGCAATTAAGAACTGATATATTTTTTTTTTAAATGTAATAAATAGGTAATAACATGACGGATGTTATCAAACAACAGCTGCAATGCCCATGTCTTAGGCGTACAGTCGGTATATTCTGCCCTAGACGAATCTCCAATGTGCGATTATGGAAGTGAGCTGAAGAAAAAGGTTTATCAAGTGACATCAATAGACGTAAACTAGGACACACGCTCCCCAAAGACCAGGGGAATCTAGCACACTACGCCCTTACCTGGAAACCCATTGGTACTAGACGCAGTGGGCACCCTAGGACTACGCGAAGTCGTACGCTTATGAACGAAACCAAGAAATCAATAAATGAATCAAGATATTTAGCTCAGGATAGACAAAATTGGAAAGTGATAGTAGAAAGGCTAAGTACTCAAAATAACAAATAACATATACGAGTACTAGTCTTAATTTATAAAGGCTCCAACTACTTAGAAAATCTAGTCAATCTTTAAAGTCAAACTTCAAAGTATTTGATAATTTTTATGGTAATATAACCTCAAAAAATATACAGATTTTTATATTAAAATAAAAAAAAGATGTATCCTATATGTTTTCTTCCGTATTAACAGTATCAAAAATTACAATTGTAAGAAAAATTCTAATAAACAGAAAATTTCCTGTGCACAGCAATGAGTTTTTAAATATTATTTTTCTATAAATTACTTTACACTAGATGGCGTTAGTGTATGTCCACTAGGTGGCGCCAGCTACTACAGCTATCTTGCCAAAATAACACGCAAAATAAACTTTGAAAAATTTATGTCTGATTTTAAGCGAAAATATAAAAATTTTTTTTTTTTTAGAAATTTGTAATACAAGTGTGTATTATGTAATAATAATATTGTCCTTAACTGAAAGTGGCCTATTTCTCACGGTTTTCATATTACCGAGAAATGCAAAAGTAAATCGTAACATAAATTTATTTCAAATGCTACTCAGTAACTAAAGAACTTAAAGCGAAAAAAAGATTTATTTGGAAAAACAAAATATTCAGCTCAAAACTGCTATCGAGGGCATGCAAGCTACGAATTCATAATTCCATCATAAGGACAACAATCTCATATGGAGCAGAAGTTTGGATCATGACGGCAGCAGACGAATAAACCCTAAGAATCTTTGAAAGAAAAATACTGCGAAAAACGTTTTGGGCAAAGATAATTGATCGCGGTGACTACATTTCAAGGCACAATGACGAATTGTTGAGCTTAAACCATAGCGAAGATGGAGTCAAATTCATTAAATCTCAGAGGCTAAGATGGATAGGTTATGTCCTACGGATGCACCAGAACAGCGCACAAAAGTTTGTGTTCGCATACACAATACTCTACACAGAGGTCGACCAAGAAAGCGCCTAATTGACAATATTGACAATGGAAGTAAGGAACTAGCACGTTCTTGCTAACAACAGAGGCAAATGGAGAAGAATTGTTGAGCAAGCCAAAACCCAACCTGGGTTGTACAGCTGCATGATGATGATGATGATTTGGAATTTTGTTATCATTTCATTGCATTGCAAAATAAGTACCCGCATGAACCCAGATGCCGCTGCTTCGATTCCAGCACTAGTAAATTTGCTTAGCGCTGACAAAGCTAGCAAAAATACGCAATGTACCTAGGAAAAACTCTACTAATTACAGACACCAATGTTCGGATGTGACTATAAACTGTAGGTCCCTGCTCTATACTATCTCTTTGGTATTTGCAGCAATGACCATTGTCATAATAACCTTATACTTATATTATAATTTACTAAAATTTGCTTTCAGTTTTAGAATTTGAAAACTATTATTTGTCATAATAATATAGTCAAATTGGTACTTCCTTAACTGAAAATGCTCTATTTTACCTAACTAATCAATCAATTCTATGCAAAAATAATACGATTTTAAGAGGATTTTTGCTAATTGAATATAGTTATTATCTTATATTTTAAGTCAACATTTATGTCCACGGGTTTTAGGCCCGTAGTGCCATAGCTACTTGTCCGTCATGTTGGAATCGCTTGCATATTAATGGGGCAATAGAAGAAATTTTATTTCTTAACTTTTTGTATCTAAAATTTCTAAATTAAATAACTTGGAACAAATATAAATTGTATCTTTCACTTTCATTTTATATTTATTCAGATCTGCGAACTTAAAAGTCTGACACTATTTTTAAGCAAGTATAACTTGCGAAACAATTGCATATGATGGAATGAATTAACTTTCCTACACCCTTCATTGAAACTCAACTTTTTGAAGTATTACATTTCTATTCCATTAAAATAGAAAATAATATAAAATTGCAAACAAAAAATATAAGTGAAGTGAATGCATAAAAAAGGCTTTTCTAATATTTACCAGCCACTTTTCAATAAGTCAAATAATGAAAGATTAAGTTTCTTGCAAGTTGTTTGCGCTTGCGAGTGTTTACTGTGCATCTATGAGTGCTCATATCTCTATATACGTTGCTCATTTTTAATTAAGCAAACGCGAAGCAGTCAGTCACTTGAGATTTTTCATTACGTTGCAAGCGCCGCCACACACATACACACACTCTCTCTCTCTCTGTCTCCATCCTCCCCTCCTAACACACGCACTCACCAATAAATGCACTCACTCATATGCACACACACACACACACACACACACACACACACACCCGTACACCCGCACACCCACATTAAACACTCGCTCAAGTGCAATGCAAATAAGTGCACAAAATTATGATTCAGTCAGGAGAAGGTCTCTTAGCATATGATTGCATTTACTCTGTGGCACATACACAAAATGTTGCCACTTCAACTTGATTGAGACTCGGCTTGAGGTCAAAACATACTGTATTTAATAATCATTTGCCAAGGCCAAATATTTCATATGCAAGTGCAGTGTATATGCCCCGCCCAACTCTCTTTCTATAATATATACTCAGTACAATCCACAAAACAAATGAGTTTGGTTTTGGGGCAATTAATTTTCATGTTTGTCGCATGTTTTGCCTGCCACTTTGGACAATCCAACAGATACTCCCTGGGTCGTATACTACGGGAGAACCGTGCCATTTTGTTGCATAAATAATAAATGCTCGTTTAGCTGTTAAGTTTGAAATCTGTTAGACCCAAAAAGCCAAGCCAAGCCGCAATAAAGGGCGTGTGAGGGGAAATGGCTGCCATTTGCTCTATATGTACGTGTGGCAGGCAACGCATTTAAATTAATTTACTAAACATAAACGAACCAAAACAAATTAATTTGTTTAATAATTAATTGAGCAAGAAAGTCACACAGCGAACAGACAATGCGAATTGTTCAACGCATATATCGATGTGTGTGTGGTATGTGTGTGTGATGCTAGGTTTACACTGCACAAATGAAAAGGGGATGCGAAATGGATGCTATGACGGAAAAAATAACTACAAAAAACCAAATAAGTTGCATTTCAATTGAGAATCTAACTTATGGAATAAAATTGAAGAAAATTTTTGAAAAATCAGACTACGCAGTTTAAAAGTGTGCAAAACTCTAATCAAGACTTCGTAAATTTTTTTTTTAAAGATTAGTGTCTTTTTTAGATAAAATCGTCAAAAATAAAAGTTTAGTAATAGCAAGGTCGACTTAGTAATAAACTTTTAGTATAAAAGTTAACGTTTCTCTCGGCTGACTTTGTACTACCATGATCAAAAAGTTCCCCAACTTATTCAGAAAATGAAACATACATGATTATATATCAAAAACAATATTGTCCTCTTCAAAGTGCTTCCCATTGACTGCAACGCACTTATGCCAGCGCATGATTCAATTTTGAAATATTTTTTCATAATCGGTTGGCGGAACGATCATCAGTGCACATCTTCGATTTTTAAATATCAAACTCGAGTTCGGAGTGGTTTCTTGAGTCGACGGAATAGAAAAAAATTGCAGGTACCTAAATGAAGGTGGTTGTTGAATGGTGTTCGTTTCGTTTTTAGCCAAATATTAACGCATAATTGTGACATTTCGCGACGGCGCATTGTCGTGGTGCAAGAATCACGAGTTGTTGCCCGCAAATACTGTCTTTTTTGGCGCAATGCTGCACGCGTCAGAACGCCTAAAAAGTCTTCAATTCTGGAAGGAGTTAATGATCTACAGAATTTTGGGAATTGGGTTCGACTGAAAACTACGTGGTTTATTGGGTCGCTGCTCATTTGGCTATTCACCTGCTTGCTGTCTAGGTTCTATGCATCCTAAATAGTGTAAAAAAGAGTTTATAAGTAGCAATTATATACGAAATAAGAATATGAGAATTTTGTGATGATGAAAAATCTACTTAAAAAAAATAATAATAATAATTTTAGCCTAAGCACCTATTTTTTATTACCATTTTGTGCCTTACTTAAAATAACAATATTTATCAAATTACCCTATATTTATTCAGCTTTTATTTTGCTCTATATATCTTATCTATACTCTCTCTATCGTCTACAAGACGCAATAGTGTATCTAGAACAACATTAACATAAGTGGAAAATCAAAGTAAATCCAGCAAAGACAAATGCTATTTTCTAGAAGAGGAAATCCTTGTTTTGCCTTCGACTCCCCTAACCATTAATAATCTTCCAATAGCATGGGTTGACAACAATAAATACTCAGGAATAATTTTCGACAAAAAACTAACTTTTGCTCAACATACATCATCAACTATCAATAAAATAAACAAAACAATTCGTATACTATATGCACTCATTAAGAGAAAATCAAAATTAACTACCCCAATGAAATTATTCTAATGAAAACAATCTTAATACCAATCATGGCTTATGGGTCTACAAACACGCCAAAATAAATTATTAAATCTACCAACACAAAATATCTCCATAAGCTGGCAGGCATACCCACATTACTTAATAAATTAGTTTAAAATAGCTTTCTCCAATATCTTTACTGAAGAGAATAGAGGAAAAGCTATCCTAGTGTAAGTAGTTATAGTTATTAAGGTTTTTTTTTTTTTCCTATTTTGCTTATAATTATTATAAATAATTAAGCTTAAGACATATATAAATTTCTCAATTGTAAAGTTGTAAATAACTAAACTCTCTTACTGGCTTAAGCAGTTGTTATTAATCATGGAAAAGCAAAATATATAGACAAAATAAAAATATTCTCTTTATGTAGGCCTCGTATATGTATAATAATAATAGTAATATTCTAAAGATATTTTATATGTTTAATAATTAAATTTTTTCGAAGTTTTTTAAAAGCACAGACACACAATTCTTAGTATGTAAGTAATATCAAAGTAGGCATGCACTGAAAAAAAATTTTGACTCGCTTATGATGCTCTTTGATAAAGATCGCTGATACTGAAGAAGCACTTACAATAAACTAAAAATTTCTCTCCCTATGAATTAGTTCATTCAATTTTTTTTTCATTTAAGCAAACGAACTTTTTTAGCACTCTTCATTTATTTATGCAAACTTGTTTTCGAGTTAAGTAGTTCCACACACTGCGCTTACTTTTATTTACCCATTTTTTTTCACAGCACTGCGATGTCATCTCATAAACCTTTTGCCTTAACAGCAGTGCAAACACTTTTAAGCTTAAACAAATAAATATAACATTGTCACACTGTGCGTGCCAGTGTAAACATAGCATAAGCCGTATGCGTGTTGCCGAGTTGCATGAATGTGTGTGTGTGCGTGAGCAGCCGAGGGCGTTGCTGCGTTAATATGGCTACACATACACATACAAAGTGAAAGGGAGAGAGAAAGAAAGAGAAAGCTGGCGCTGGCACAGATTTCCATGTGTTTGACAGTTGTGCCACAGTCGCAAAAAACAATACTAGGAACACATAAATATCATAAATTATATGCACACACACTCTCACACACTTACTCCCACACACACACACACACACACACACACACACACACACACACACACACACACACACACACACACACACACACACACACACACACACACACACTGAAACAAAAGCAGTGTTGGTAAAATCCGTACTTACCTAAAAAACTCCATGTCGTTTTTGTACCACTTAACCGAATTTAATGTGTGCTCACTTATGTCATAGCTGCAGGATAATGTCACGTTATCACGAAAATCAACAATTTTTGGCACATTGATGTCAGTCACAAGTAGACTCCGAATGCGTCCCACAACTGCAAAATATTGCAAAAACAAATAGTACAGCGACATAGGCATATTGAGAGGGAGAGAGAGAGAGATATGAAAAATGTGGTAAGCAGCAGTGCGGTGTGTGTGGTGTATCTGTGGCATTATGAAGAGTTTTGCACGAGGCGACAGGAGAGAGAGAGAGAAAGATACAAAGCAGCAGATAAAATGATGAAAAATGTCATAAAAATGAAGTACTACAAAAAAGAAGAAAAAAAAAACACCAAACAAAAGGCGACAAAAAGTAAAGCAAGAAATTGTATGAGAGTGGAAATGAAATAAAATGAAAATGTTTTGCATTTGCGTGAATTAAATTGAGGTATTTATATAAGGTTGGCGATATTGCATTGGCTACATATACCACAGCGCAGCGGTGCATGGGGGCGCTGGCTGGCGCTGGAATTTATGTACTAAAAAGATTGAGTTTTAAATATTTTAAATCACAGCCGCGATTCATAAGCTATGGCAATGCCATATGTGTGTTTTAACTTTTTGTCAATATATGCGCCGAAATGTAGGCTATAATTTTTTGCACAAGTCAACAAGGGGCCATGTTTTATAGAAAAATACATTTTTTGGTTTATATAATCTATATATATACACTTTTGGTGTTGACATTTATAATACTCGTAACACAGATGCAATCGTATTTTGGTTTTCAATTTAAAAATATACGTAACATAAACGGATGGTATTAATAAGCTAACAATTACACAGCTTTGCTTTCGGCAAAAAATTATGATATGGCATAAAAAATGTTTATACAAAGAATTGGGTTCGCTGAATGCGTACCCGCAGCTTGTTTGACCCCATTATGTCAGTTGTACGTTTGGGGTCGGCGAAAATTAAGTAAATGCATTCAATATTTAAAGGGAGCACAAAGTATTTTGTGCTAGAACTATAGTGTCATGTAGTGTGAGAAATATTAAATGAAGAACTTGTTTTTGAACTTAAGTAGCTTTACTTTGAGACTACTTCAGCAGCCTCAGATGAAGCAAAACTGCAGCCTTACATGATTTTTCTGTAGAGAAAAATGCTTAATTTGAGAATTAATAAGATTTAAGCTAAACTTCATTAGAAGCTATTTAATAGTGCGCTAATACAGATCAGAAGCATGTACAAATATTACGTTTGCGCGCTGTAAGCAAGTTAAATCAAACTAAAGCTAAACTTGATTTTCATATAAATAAAATTGACATTTAATGTCAGTGCTCTGGTGCACATTAAGTACAGTCGCAAATATTGCGTATACGCACTGTAGTGCATTGAACTATATTGTATGCATTAATATTCATACAAATTGTATCCAAAACTTCATTTAATTAAATTAAATTAATTAGGAAAAAAAGTGCTTCCAACGTTAAATGAACTAAACATAAATGTCATATAAAAGCGCTTAATTGTAGGCAACACTTTTTGAACAACTTGGTTTTCGCCTTTTTATTTATTTATTTATTTATTTATGTAAGGGTACAACTAAGTCGAGTCGACCTTAAGATTAGACAAGTTAAACATTCTAAAAATTATGAAAAAATAAATGATAACGAGGAAAAAATATAACAAAACTAATCCTGTTGGGTGAATTTTTTATAGATGTGCACCGTCTCATATCAGGGGCTAGCCAGGAACTTGGATTTACAATGTAAATGGTGAAAACAGAAAATAGCATATAAATTTAAATATATTTTCCAAATAGAAGACAAAGAACAACGTTGACCAAGATGGGTTTTTATAGTTCATGATTGGTCAAAGAAGCTCGATTTGGGGAATCAAGATAAGATAGGATAGATAAAGAAATGGATTGGATAGACCGTTCAAAGGAGACGAAATCATAGAGGTTATTATAATTTGCGCATAGGATACGAAAAGGATCGTGTAACGCATAATTAGTTTTACAAGAAGTTAATGCTAGAGTTCGAAAATTACGAGTTACTACGGAAGGAATGATGACAGAAATTTTATTAAGGAGTGTGTTAGAGTCAATAAGACCTAGTAAAAGCTTATGCAAAAATAGCACGCCGTGGCATGTTCTACGATCATTTAGCGAAGGTATTTTTATAAGGCGAAGTCTACATGTATAGGATGGCGAACGAATGTTGGGATCCCAGTTTAATCCCCTTCTTGATCAACTTCACTTTTACACAACATCAGCAGCCCCAGCAAGATGATGCGAAAGCAGAGCTTTGTTTCTCTTAAAAAAATTCTCGAATTGAAGCAAAAATAATATATGATATTTTACGACAACAACAGCTACAATGCTTCGTCAATCGAGGCCTTAGGCGCAAATACAAATGGCTAGGACACACGCTCCGCAAAGACCAAGAAAATGTAGCACACACCGCCCATACCTGGAAACCCATTGGTATTAGACGCAGAGGGCGCCCTAGGACTATGTGAAGACGTACCCTGATGAACGAAACCAAGAAGTCAATAAATTAATGGAGATGTTTAGCTCAGGATAGACAAAATTGGAAAATGATAGTTAATACACATTTTTCTCAAAATAAAGTTTTGTACACATGAAGTACAGTCATATGACGTATACGCACCGTAGTGCATAAAACTATATTTTATGACTGAATATTCATACAGTGAAACGTCAAAACGGCATTTCATGTAAGTGAATCAATTCATAATGCAAAAACTTTCAATTCAAAATGAACTTAACCAAAGCGCCTATAAATAAAGCGTTCAAATGTAGGCAATATCTTTTGAAGAACTAGTTGGTCATGATTAACTTTACTTTGCTAGTTCACATTAGGTACAGTCATATTATGTATACACGATGTAGTGCATTGAACTACATTTTCATCTTGATTAAAATTACTTTTACAGCCTCACAATACCCAAGCTAAAGCTTAGCTTCACTTTAGTTCTAAGAAAAATACTAAATTTTAAGCTAAATCAGACAAAAACACAAATATTACGCATACGCTCTGTAGTGCATTGAACTATATTGAATGCATTAATATTCATACAAATTGTGTCCAAAACGTCATTTAATTTAATTGAATCAATTAAATATTGAAAAAAATCCTTCCAACTTTAAATAAACTTAGCCAAAGTGCTACCAACAAAAAAAGCGCTCAAATGTAGGCAACACTTTTTGGCGCAAACTACATAGTAATTGGTCTGCTGATATAATTGAAATGAATGTGCAACAGACGTATCCGAAAAAAAAACCAACGCATTCTAACTAATTGAATCAACTTGTAGCAACGAGACAGTACCAAAAAATAAAAAAAGAATAAAAATAAAAAAACATAACAAGCAGCACAGTAAAAACACCAAAAATGAAGTGTAACTGCTAAACGCGTTGTTGGACAGCAACAAAATGCAGAAAACCACGCGAAAGTTTTTACAATTTGCTCAACGATTTTAAGTGTATAAAGCTGGTTTGCAGGATTCCGAAGAGTGGGTTCCAAGCGGCGAGTGAGAGAGAATGCGATGACTAGTAAGATAAACAAACAAACAAGCAAACGTATACCAGAGCACAACGAGACGATATGCAATGCCGGAAAAAATGGTTAATATCATTAGCTGCAATGGGTTTCATACTCTGCAAGTTGAGTAGAGTTATATGCAGTTTTTAACAAAGGGAATACTAGGATGGCTAAAGCAAGGACAAAAAAGCTCGATTGATTAATTGAAAGTTGACTGACCTACTCAGTTTATAGCTACGAGAGAATTTATGGTCAGACATAAAGCAGAAACTTAACCTTAGTTTATGTCTAAAATTCCCATCCGCTGTCATATGAAATTTGGATTTTGACACACATTGTCTTGTGAGCAGTTTATTTTTTATGTAAGCTAACCCTATTCAACATGACTAACTTGATTGAAAGCTGAAGTTCATTTTAGAAGAAAACAAACGAGAAGATTATCTTTTAAATTTTAAAATTAAAGGCGACAAATGTGACCATGATATAAATGGTGAGATACAACAAATCAATTTTTTGCACACTGTTCATTATTTAAGCATGAGAATTCACCGTGTTCTGGTTGTAGAATCTTTAACATTTCAAAATCCTTATTTAATGCTTCTGAGCAAATTACTATGGATACAGTTCTCTCATACTTGACCTGAGGTCATATCGTTTATTTTATGTTTACTATTTGTTTCATTGATTTTGTGATTCTAAGTTAACATCTTCGTCGACAGTCAGGCTGTAATCAAATCCATGCAAGCCTATGCCATTAACTCCAAACGTGTACTGGCAAGCAGTGCCTCACTAGATGCGCTAAGCAGCGAAAGTGGGTGCGCATCTTCTGGGAAAACCAGCTACCAGGGCATTGTTGGAGATAAAATGGCAGACAGGCTAGCTAAGGAGCGTGCCAAATCGACATGAACGAGGGCTCAAGACTTGGGAATCCTTCTAAGGACTCTAAACCACAAATTGGAATAAAGCGCTGCAGTTGCTTCCGACAGAAGATGGCACAACACTACGGACTGTAAAGCCGCCCGTATGATGTGCGGGACAACCAACCTGAAATTAGTCAAGCACAGTCTTCCCAGGAAAGACTGCAGATTTACGCTGGGCTTACTAACGGGCCACTGCCTGACCGCAGCACATGCCAAAAGGCTGGGCATCACGATGCATGCAGGAAATGCAGGGAACCAGGTGTCAAAGAAACCCTGGAACACCTCTTATGCAACTGCCCTGCCCTCTGCACCTCGAGAACTTACTTCCTAGGGAGACCAGTGCTTGACTCGCTTGAGGTAGTATTTCGAGAACCCGAAATAAAAAGAGCATGGCTTTCAGTCGCTAAGATAATGCTCTGTGTCTGGTGGGACTAGGTATGTTATACTAACAGTTATTAAAACCTGGTGAAACGATTATTAAGGATCGCTACCGACACCAAATCGTCAATTTAAATATTAATTTGACAGAAAAACGCCCGAAAATTGAACAAAGACATGGTAAATGCACCATGATAACGCGCCGGCTCATATAGCTAAATTGGTGAAAGATACGATGAAAGGAATTAATTGGGAAAAATGGTTCCACCCGCTGTACTATCTAGACCTTACACCGTCCGATTATAATCTTTTTGCATCAATGGGACACTCACTTGCAGAGTACCTTTGAAAAAGTCGTAAATGGCTTCAATGTTTTATTCATCGAAAAAAAACCGACAATTTTCAACTTACGCCCCTGGTAAATCTTTTAAAAAACTATTTTGACCATATTAACAGTGAAATTTGCGATTGGTTTCTATTTCTTCAAGCCTATTTCATGCATTTTCCAACGCCTTATTTTGTTATATATTTTTGAAAATGTTTAAAATGAACTTTTTTCAAGTCTTATTTTATCATGCTAGTATTTAATTTTTGGATTATTTCGCTTGCAATACGTTCTTTCCAATTCAGTTTTTAGCTACTGTTTAGGCTTTAATTTTTCTGATCATCTCACATTTTTTTCATCTTATTCAATATTTTGATCATCTGCCATATTAAGGGCATACAAACTTCGACTTCTTGAAACGACTTGAGTGTACATCTTCTTTTTTTTGCACGTTACAACTTTTGCGCTAAATGCTTGCCCGCCTTTTTTGTATTGTTGTTGTAGTCTAATTGTTGTTGTGCAGAAATTTCCATAATCTTGGCCATGTCGTTGCTGTTTAAATTGGAGTACTGCTTTGCTGCATGATAAGCAACAATTCCACTGCAACACCATCATCATCATCATCATCTCATGCACAACAAGGACATCTACTACTAAAATGCTGAGCACATACCAAAATAGCAACAACTTAAGATGGCTGCATAATTTTTGGTGCTTTTTTTTGCCGGGTTTTTCCTGCTGCTACTCCATTGCGTCGCCTTGCCAGGATACTTTTGGCCCTAACATTTGCTATCTCGCTGTGTGAGCATTTGTGCATTTTTGGGGTGTAAATCGCATTAGGTGGCACAACACACACACACACACAAGTTGCACATAGTCGAGGCAACACTCGTGAATTTAATTTGTTGCAGTTTGCACTTTACAGTTGAAATAACTTGAGTTGTCGTAAAAGTTGTCATGACAGAAGATGATGCAAATAGCAGGCTGTTCTCTCTGATAGTTTGAATACTTGAGAAATTTACTTAATTTACAGGTAACAAAATGATACACCAAAATATTTTTGTGCAGGGGGAAATCTTTAAAGATGTTGCCTTTTTGGGGGACATAACGACTTGAAGTGCTTTTTGATAGTTGCAGTTTTTGTGGTTTTTGTTTTTGAAATGAAATATGTTTTACACGAGTTTTTATTATACATTCAAATTGAGTTAAGCTAATTTCAAAAAATATTAAAAAGTTTAAAGTATAGTTGGTTTGTTTTGGACTTGATTGTAAATCAAGTAAAAATAAACTTTATGTTGCGGAATTAAGCTAAACTATGGTAAGGTAATGGCTTAGCTTCTAAACTAAAACCATTTTCATAAAAATTGGCTAGAGTTTTATTTAGAATTTTGTTAAATTTATAAGAGTTTTCTGACTAGCGTAATTGTTTCAAAACTTTTTCAGTATAATCTGACACGAGGGTTGCCTTTTATATTTCCGAGATTAGGCAACCCTAGTGCTGCAATCTTGCAACTGACAGCTCCATCATTAGGTTTGAGGTTATACGTTCTCAGAACTTTTTGACATATTTATATTGTTTACAGTAACTTAAAAAATTTATCTCGAACAATTAATGGATTTAAATCGTGAAAACTTTC
This sequence comes from Chymomyza procnemis, assembly GCA_035046065.1. Taxonomy (NCBI): domain Eukaryota; kingdom Metazoa; phylum Arthropoda; class Insecta; order Diptera; family Drosophilidae; genus Chymomyza; species Chymomyza procnemis. The sequence goes on from JAWNOJ010000026.1 coordinate 8,540,008, forward strand.
GACGTGAATTACCTCAGCCATAGTGCATGATGAACTTCATTCAATTTTTGGCGATAAAGCTCTATCAAAGACCAGTGTTTATCGTTGGTATGTTGAATTCAACCATGGTCGTACTTCACTCCAAGATGAATTTAGTGGTCGTCCAAAATAAGTTCTTAGTTTAGGAAACCATAGATGCTATGCTATGTAAACTCATATTGCATCGATCGTCATATGAACTGTAGTGCGATTGAGACTACCTACCGATTAGTGGCACCAGCACTTCCAGTATTGCATGAAGAAATGTTCAGCTGCCAAAAAAATGGTTCGCGTTGGATCCCATACAATTTGTCAATCGCTCAAAAAAAGGCTTGTGTCAATTGGTCAAAAGAAATACTCAAAAAATACAAACCCGGTGATTTGAAACACGTCTTTCATATCGATGTAACAGGTGAGGCAAATGAGCCCGAAAGTAAACAGCAGGTGGGTGTTTCAAGAAGAGCCAAATCCACCTAAAGTTTTTCGCGCACAAAGCCCTTCTAAGCAAATGTTCGCAGGTTTTTTCGGAAAAACTGAACATATCGCAACCGTAGCAGTAGAACAACCCAGAACAGTCAATTCTTAGTGGTACACAACCATTTGTTTGCCAGTTGTCTGCCAAGAAATCAGGAAACTGACGAAGACGGATCATACTTCACCACAACAATGCGAGCTCCCACTAATGGGCTCAAACAGTTGCATTTTTGAGCACTCAAAATATCGTTTTAATGAACAATCCGCTACATAGTACTGATTTGGCAGCGAATTACTTCTTCGTATTTCTGTACGTAAAAAATAAAATGAGCGGTCAACATATTTCGACACCTGAAGAAGCAGTTAATGCGTTCAGAAGGCATGTTTTGGAGATATGATATAATGGGGAATATTTTGAAATACAATATAATAATATTGTTCTCGAATCACGAAATTTAAAAGACAACTGCCGTATTTTGACTTTAGTAATTCTTACTTAATGTAAGGAGTATATTCCAACATGTTAGAGTTTCACTTCGAACTTTTCCAAATTCTATTTAAAATATTTTTCTAAATTTCATAATTTTTACAAAATTTCTACAATTCCACGACCGCGACAGGATTCGAAAGGACTCCTTGACTGTGGCCTATGACAGAAAACGGCAATACAACGAAATTTACATATATATATATTTTACAAAACATATATATAAATTAAACATATAAATCAAAAAAAAGTATAGATCAGATATATAAGCAACATTAGTAGCCGTTTAATCCTAACCGAAGGCCACACAGAGAATTTTTGGAATTCAGCAAACCAGGAAGGGCCAAGCTCAGATTCCTCGCCAAACTGAGCCAAGGTTATACATTCAAATATAAATTGAAATCTCAAACGCGGCAGAAGTGAATTCAATTAAGTTCTCAACTGAACCCTTAACATTTTGGCTACTCCTTAGCAGAGTTAGAGATAGTTAGTGCTAGAATTTTACTTCGAATTTTTTCAAGTTCTATCTACAATATTATTCTGATTTCATAATTTTTGGAACATTTTCAAGTTTGTGATAGAAGGTATATTCGAATTATACTTTGAATTTTTTCAAAATCCATTTTACACATCTTTTCCACTTTTATAATTTTTATTTTCTTTTGTTATAAGTAATCTATATTGTCTTGTGAATAATTTCGTTGACTTAAAGATCTTGACCCCTTCAACAAATTTAATTCTTATTTTGCTTTTAATTTTCTCATTTCAACACTTTTTAAGCTCAGCTTGCTTTTGCTTGTTTTAAACTGCAATTTTATCTTAACTTTTCATAAATATTTGTAGACATTAAATTTGCCACAAAATGTATTATACATATTTACCTACTTTGGTTGGAAATTTCAATTGCCTGAATTTAAATTTGCGTTTAACTTGCGGCGTGTTTCACTCAAAGCCTTGTTGTATACCCCCGAAATACGTATTAAGGTAATATTTACCTGATGTGTTTTCAATACCAAAACAAATATATGCTCGAACAATGTGTTGGTGTGTGTGTGTATCTGTGTGTGTGTGTGTGTGTCGCAAGTTGCTTAAAGTTTTAAGCGCAGCAAAAACGAACAAATCCTGGCAAGTTGTCTGAGCCCTCACAAAGATGTTGTTAGCAGCAGCAGCAGCAACTACAACAATCACCTCGAAGGAGGCTGAAAAGACATTTGCAAATGGCAGACGAAACCGCAGCTTAATGACAGCCTGACAAAAAACATTTACAAATACTAATACATAAACATGTGCATGTATTTAAATACATGTAAAAGGATACATGTCCCGACACAGCCACACACATAACTGTAAAAACTTTACCTGCGCGCAACAAGACAAACGGTAAAACTCATGACAAACCCAACTATTTCAATGTTTACCAAAAAAACACACTAACTTTTCTCAAGCATTTGCGAATGTTGATATTGTTGGAAATGAAGGAAAGCAAAGCGTTCTAGAAATTGCAGAATCGCTTAGGTAACGAAAACCGGATGATATGGATGTTCGATTTATTTTTAACTAAATGTTCAAGATTATTTTGTGACTTAGATCATGAGATATTCTTTAAGAGAAAATGAAAATGGATGTTCGACTTAGCTAACTGGTAGACTCTTTTGCTGTAATGCTGCGCCTTTGTAGCGATGACCGCATGGTCAAGGAGAAGAAATTTGTTTAATTTTTTTACCGGAAAAACATTTTGTATCCTAAATATATTATTATATTATTATATCCTATGTATTCGCGAATTCTTAGTCCAAATTTAGGATAAGCGAAACTTACAAAAATAAATCCGTATCGCACGTAGAACTAATGAGACACTAGATGGCGCCAGACGCAGCAACAGTCTTACTGGCGCACATAGACCTAGATTAATCATTATTATTTTTTCTTATTCGTAAATCTTCTGTAATTATGAATACAGAAAAATTTAGTTGGTAAAGTTGTGAAGTTTTTTCGAACGTGTCAAAAAAATTTTTGGAATGGTTCTTATCCAACTGGTGTAGATTCTTTTGCTGTAATGCTGCGCCTTTGTAGCGATGACCGCATGGTCAAGGAGAACAAATTTGTTTAATTTTTTTATCGGAAAAAAGCATTTTGTATCCCTTATATATCCTATACATTCGCGAGTTCTTAGTCCAAATTTAGGATAAGCGAAACTTATAAAAGTAAAACTGTATCGGATGTAGAAAGCATAATAAAGCCCTAGATGGCGCCAGGCGCAGCAGCAGTCTTACTATTTTATATTCTGATACGCAAACAAATCGGGCAGAGCGCACATAGTCCTAGATTAATCGTTATTATTTTTTCTTATTCGTAAATCTTGTGTAATTATGAATACAGAAGTTTTTTGAAGTTTTGAAGTTTTTTCGAACGTGTCAAAAAAATTTTTTGGAATGGTGATTAGAAATCCTATAGCAGGTAAGCGTAACTACTGCTTAAGGTTATCATATATTGATATGATATGTAGCTATATGGGCAACAATATGAGTTATAGGACTGACTACAAAGGCATTCCAGAAACTTTAAAAGTTTTAAAGTTGACCTACACTTTTTTTTTTTTTTGAAAGAGTTTGAGCAGATTTGTAAAGTTATTGTCACTGCATAGCCATAAACTATATGTGCTTTTTCAAGAAGCTTTTCCAATAATATTAATTTTAAACTTATAAATAATATTAGAATTCTTTTACTTTTGCAGCAAACCATACTTTATTTTTTAGAAAATGTTCTTGAAATAATGTAACCATGGCTACATTGTGGGCCTCGGTGGTATATAGTGGAAGCACGCTCGACTTCAAATCGGTAGGTCGGTGATTCGATCCACCCTGCAGCAGTGTTGTATTTGCCTAGCATTGGCATAATTAGCAAATAATTAGAGACATAATTAGATCCCTGTTCTCGTCGAACAGTTTATACAATTATGCATATACCCATAACTCTACGCTTATTTAACGCTACCACAGCCTTTCCTACATCTGTTTCATGCATTTTCGTAAGTTTAACAATAAGTTCCATAAATTTTAGTTTATTTCATAAACAAAAGCCTCTTCTTTTTTTTTACCAACTTCAGAGCTTAGAGAGAGCATCGCTAATTCGTTACAACCGAAATCTACAAACTCACTTTGATAGCCAGTATGCGTATCTGTGTGCGTGTTTATGTTTGTGTTAGTAATGCAAATAAAAGCCTCTGAGCCGCAAACACACACACCTGCAGACATTTGGTAGGTGTGTGCGTGTGTGTGTGTGTGAGTATCTATGTACGTGTGTGTATGTATGTGTGCGTCATATGTAAATAATAAAAAAATAAGTACATAAAATACAACGAGAAAGGAAACTTTTTTCACGGCAATCAGCGCACTTGAGTGAACTTTTGCAACAAAACATGACTGTAAAATGGGCGCACTTGTGTGGCACGGGGCGTGGCAAAGGTTTTGTATCTGGTTAAGGGATTCACTTGGTGGCGTATTTGAAGGCGTGCCACGGACTAAGACATCAATTTCTGCCACTCTCTCACACTCGGTGCCGCTTGTTGTTGCAAGTTGTGTTTACTTGTCTGATTGCTGCTGCTGCTCTTGTTGTTGTTGTGTTTGTTGCAAGCACGCAGCTGCTTGCCGCAGGTTGGCAACAATAAAGTTTGCTGTCAGACTATGACGCTTTTATATATATTTATATTATTATGATTTTTGCCATACTTAATACTTATATAAGCTCGAAACTTAACTGAACGAATGACGTACTTAAAGTGCACTGAGCCACCAACTTAAATGCGAGGGAGGGAAAAAAACTAAACAGTAGGTAAAATAAGTAATCTCCGCTACTTGAGGCATATGCAAATCACAGTGCTTGTCATTTTAAGCGTCTAGCCTAAAAAAAGTAGGCAAACAAAATGTATTTCGTATTTGGTATTATTTCTGCTGCTCTCGTAGACTGCCTGCCTTATAGCAGACTTTTTTGCACTCTTAAATCCGCTTTAAACATTTTTCCAGCATCTTGTGATAACAACGGCAAGCGCGGGGTGTGCAGGCCCTCGTGCTCGACAAAACATAGCCAGCATCTATAATTTGCATATAAATGTGAGCCTTGGTTTTGGTTTAGACGCTGCACACTTCGACTGCCCCCCGTTCTGCTTATTGTTATCTTCCTATCAACAAGCAAATGGCAGTTCCCATTCGTGGCGCCTCAGCATGGCTCAGCTCAAGCCTGCCCGCCCAGCCCCGTCACTTGTTTTGGCCATGGTTGGGGCCAAGTTGCGTGGCGCTGCGGCAAACAAACACAAATAAAGATGCTAATCTCAGCAAAGCGTAGTTGGCGCAACAACAACAACAACAGCAGCAGCGAAAGACCAACAACAACAAAATACCAACAACCAACAACAACGAAAAAAATGAGCAGAAAATACAAAAAATTGAGCAGCAAAATGGCGGCACACACACATACACCCGCAAACGCAAGACTCACATATAAAAAAGTGAAGCTAAAAATGGCTGGCAAAACTATGCGTCGAATGCCAAGCTGAGATTCCAGCATCATTGCAGAGGCGGATGCGTTGATGGCGTTGCCTGGATTGTTATTCATACACTACACTTGCGGGGGTAATAGTATATGTAGTTTGTAGAGAAGTTGGTAACGCCTGGGAGTGCTGAAGGAATATGATATAATATCGGCTTGATAGAGCAGATTTTTCCTTGTGCTGTAGCGAACCAGACGATCTTCGCTCTATTGCCACCCAACAGGCAGCAGGCAGCAGACAGCTTTTAGAACAAATGCATAATCAGGCATCAAAGCTCTTAAGAGAGTCTTACTGAGTAATAGACCAGCAGTTTTGGATTATTTCATAAAGCAGATTGATTGATTGGAATGTAAATTGAAAGTTTAAAGTTTTGAAATTAATTTAGATTTGAAACTCCTTGACTGAAAATTTTGCAAAAAAGAGAGCTGGAAACATAAATTATTGATAACACAACTTAAAAAAATATATACAATTTGTTTAAGGGAATCTGCCAAAATTTTTGTTATCTTCTACTTTATTTTTTAAAATTATAATTTTTTATTTTTGTAGCTTTGGTATCCTGTGTAGAACTATGAGAATGCAACGTTTTTGTACTTTTTATTGTAACCATCAACTCATAAAACATGCAAGTTTCTGTACAGAAGTTTCTAAAGTGCGAAAATTTTTTGATGAAAATAATTTATTTTAAAGAAAATGCAACAATCTCGATTTTTATATGTTGTAGTTTCTATTTATGGTGTTGTTCAAGCAAGCGCATTAAATTGAAACGAAATTATACACAAAAAAAGGCAGTTTTGGTCAAAAAATTTAGAAATCTTTTGAAAATAGCATCCGCTTCTCCTCTCTGAGGGTTTTCTAAAACCAATTCAACCAGTTGTTTAAGATAAACCGAATCCGAAACGTATTAATAATAATAGTCTTTTAATCAAACAATAATCGGTAGCCAAAATGCAGTCGTTGTATAGTAACTTTAGTTTAATGTAGTAGCTGTCGTTAGTGTAGCGAAGGCGTATTCGGTTCTTAAATCGGAGATTGGTGGACATAATAAATAAATGCAAATTTTTTTTTAAATTAAGAAGAATATTTGTATGCATGTTTATTTTGTCTTTGTATTTTGAAAAATTAAGTATTAAACTGTTTGTTGAAGATGCATCTGGCAACCCACAAACCATATCGACCGTCTGGCAACACCTACCAGAGCATTGTTCTTAGTCTCTCCACGATCATCAACGAGATCACACGTATCGGTCGCTAATTATTAATACTATTTTAGATATATAATAAACCATATTTAATCAAATCAATAAATAAGTAAATCTATGACCAACACTGTTTTTTTTTTAATTAACTTTTATGCTTATTTTTTGGCTTTTTTGTTATTAAGTAAATAATTTCATTGTTCTTAGTTTTGTTTGCTGTCCATATAAATTGATTGTCATCAGCAAGAGCATATTTCCTTGCATTATAACAATGAGCAACGAAAATATTATTTCGATGGTATATGCCTCATGAAATGAGTTCCTTATAGATTCTGATAAAACTAAAATAAAAATGTCATTTTATAAATTCTATATTATCAGCATTTTTCGATGATGCTTATCTGTACCGTATTATCTTATTGTTCATACAAAAAAAGTTTTAATTTCGAAAAATTTCAGTCTTTCAAAAATTGGGTTTTTCTAATAAAGATTATAAAAAAATTCCTTTAACTTCAGTGAATTTTTATAATTATTTACGTTATATCAGCTTCAGTAATTATTTTGTATTTTTTGATGACTATTGAATCTGTTGAGCTATTTCGTTGGCCTTAAATTACAATAAAATTAATCTTAATCCAAAATGATTAACAATATTTATTTATATGTTTAAATTAAAAGGCCAGGGGTGGAGTTGACTTAGATATCGGTCGCGCAGCGAGAACTGAGATGTTGACTCAATTGGACGCGTCAGATGCGCAGTAAGAAACTAAAACTACAGTGAGCGCAGATAATGTCAGCACTTGCCTGCAGATGAGCTGACAAGAGATCAGAAGCGACAAGGAGTTGAACATAAGCATGCAAGAGTCAGTTGTGATAAGTGATAACAGCTAATCTTGGCATGTCTTATGCTCTTCTCATCGCTTTGAAGTGGGTTACGCTGATATTGCTGCGCTGGGTTCAGTTCACAACTGAATTAAACTTTCTTCTTATATTTACAAGATATTTTTAATTTTTATATTTTAAAAATTAAAACAGCTTAACCGCAAACCATGTCAATTGAAAATTTTAAAAGTATTTTTTTGTCAGTAATTTAGTAAAAGATTTTTGGTTAGATCTTAAAATCCCAAAGAGAAAAATCAAGTTTCGTAGTAACAAGAACATTGTTGCCGTTTTCGAAATAATATAAAATATAGAAATGAAAATATTAAAAGTTGAAATGAAGCTTAAATCATTTTTTTTTAATCAAAACTATTAAAATATTGTTAAATAATAAAAAATGATTGTAACATAAAAACTGGCGCAATGGGCTATTTAGTCTGAGTATCTGAGGCGGTGCTATTGTGCCCTCTGGCACCTTCACAACTATCTATCATAAAAACTCTACTGCAATTAAATCCTGAGATGTTGTCTGTCTTTATTTATGAAATTTTTCGAAGGCAACTTAAAATTTAACACCCGTTTAGCTGTAATCAGTAGTTTGATAATGGAATAACATTATTTTACTACAAATAAAATCAAAATATATAAGAAAACAAATTTTGCAGTAAAATAAGCATCTCTTTAAGTTAATAAAAGTGCTGCTCACGATTCTGTTGAAGAACTAGAATCGCAATACTATAGTGCAGAATACAGTAGCTCTTTGACATCTACAGCGTGAATAGTTCCATGGCACAAATTGACTTGGAATGACGCATCCAACGCATCCAACAAGTATGACATAAGTCGATCTATAACTGCTGTCAAAATTCAAAGCGCTGCGCATTGTTTTCACTTTTAAATTTTCAGAATTGCTCGTACTACAAATATGAAATGGGAGCAGAATATATGCCGCTTGAGTCCAAACCAGTTTTAAAATGGTTACAGCATATCTACAATTATTGCATCGAAGACTCTAAGTTCCTTCCATCTTCACGCTTACCGACAACTGTCTGCTTTAGGCATCGTTTTTTTTTAAGTTATACAAATTTGTCAATTTTTGCTCCCAAGAGTATTTAAGCTTCGTTGCCAAAGGCAGCACAACTAAACTACTGCTGCTTTATTGTATCTGTTACTTGTTTGAGCCCCATTTGGTATGCAAGCGGGAGTAGTCTACTCCAGCAATACCAAGCACAATGCCAACAACAATAAAAACTATCCAAAGCTCTATGGTACAAGTTTAAACTTGATTTTGCCGCATTGGCTTGGTTTAAATCTCAGACTATGACACTGACTCACTAGACAGACAGCAAGATTCACTGAGTTGGGTAGCAAACCGACTGAGTCCATTGGCTTAGTTGGATCTTAGTGGGAGGTTGTCGCTGTGCAGTGGCATTCACATTAGTGTCAATTTTGGCCACACGACAATTGAAAGTCTTCGAGTATTGGTTAGAAATTGCGTTGATTCTTTTGGTTTTTGCTATTTTCCAACTTGAAGTTTGCCAAGCAGAGCAACTTGCTCCACTGGCATATTGATGAACTCACTGCAGTGCTGACAAGTTTTCGAGGATGTGTGTGTGCCTGTGTGTGTGTGTGGGTAAACACTCGTTTAAACAGAGCACATAATTTACTGCTTTGCTGGGAGTGCCATAACGCACACTTACTAAAATTGAAGACACTTATAAAATCGGCAATTTGTTTAAATAAACTTTATGGCACTCGAGCAGTGAAGAGCGAGTGCCTCCATCCATGCCATACCATTGGCATGCCTTCAGTGCTGTTTCCTGTACTTCATGTAGCCAAATATTTATTTTCGTAGCATAGTCCTTGACACAAACGCCAGGATAAAGCTTGCCTTTGCCTTCAGCTGCTTCGTCTTCATTTTGGATGCTTAGTGCGCAGTGTCTTCGCTCCCCGTGCTACCGAAGAACTCCTCTAGCGCTAACTTGACGCTTGTTTGTAGTAAATTTTAAAAGCGTCTATAAATTTTAGAAAAGTGCAAATAAAATATAGCGCCTGGGCACACATCACAAATTGTTATGCCTGTTTAGATGGAATCCTTTGAAGGCCAGACTCGGGGCAGAGACAAGGCGAGCAAAGCGAATAAACGAAATTGTCGCATTTATGTTTAGTTTATGTAAATGGCTGAAAAGTTGAAAGCCAAAAAAAAAATATATATATATATAAATGAAAAATAAAAAATGAACTTTGTGCTTGTGTGTTAGTTGGAATCCTTGAAAAATATCCCTTACTCCTACCATTAGCATATGTAAACCTAAGTGCTTCATAAATGTATGAATATATGTGCTTGTATGTGGGAGTTTTTCGTAAGCGGATTTTCAATGTCTCCAGCAAACTGGAGCCATATTATGAAAAAATATTCTTTCCTTGACCTCGTCCCTCAAAGTTTTATATGTGCCAAAGGTCTGCATGATTGCATCCAAAATGGCAAACGTACCGCTTATACGCTTCAAGCAAAATTTAAGTGAATGTTGTTTTGCTGTAAGTTGGAAAATCTTACTATACTGCAGCAGAAGCTCAAGAGATTGTAAAGTCTTGGGGAAACGTTTTCACAATAGGAATTAAAGCGTAATTGGGTATAAAAATATACAAGCAGTTGTGTAAGAATAGGAATTTAGAAGTTTCTGGGAATTTTTTTACCAGCCACTTTATCGCTACTTAGTGTTCTTTAGAAGAATTGGAGGGTTGCTGCAAGTGCCGCATTGTGCCGAACAGCAGACTAGAACTATATAGATTTAAATGCATTTATAATAATCTACAATATATATAATTTATTTTCTTAACTACTTGAGCAAGATATAGCCTTGGAAAAGTATCTAAATCGTCTACGTCTTTGTGCAATTATTCGCATTTCATTGCCGGAAGTGTCCAATTCTTCTAGCTGCTTTAGAAGCAATTAGGAGCCTTCTTGTTTCATGTCTCTTTCTTCTATGCTTACGCAGCTATGTAGAATCAAGCATCTGATCACAATCTTGGTTACCTTGGCTCTCAAAAGTTGTGCAATCCATCGCAGTTTGCAAATATCTTCAACAAATTTGATCAAAAGCAGACGCAGCAAAATAAATGCTAATAAGTTCTTGAAAATTTTTAATGGTTTGATGAATTTTGGTTCCAAAGCAACAAATTGCAAAATTCGCTTGAAAGCTGACATATTTCAAAATGGCGTTTGGAAAATATTTTTGTTTGCGGGATTAAGCGGATTAAGTGCTTCAATCATAAATGTATCCATGAGGATATTAGCTATATTAACTGAAATATAAGCTTGCTCTTCCTACAAAAATATATTTGTTAAATTTAAGAAAATCTTCCGACATTTTGTCATATGTACTTCGGGCGGGCGTTGACAAGTAAAGCGAGTAAGGGACCTTGCTGTGCTAAGAACAATCTATCAAATCGTGCCACACAAAAGCTATCAGTGAAACTGTGCAGCTGTAAGACCTAGCTTATCTTTGCAAATTAAAAGCACTCGTTGGCAGAAGTATCTAAAAATCTGGTGGTCAAACATTGCCAATTCTGACAATCGGATTGAATTGGACGCCATTGACTGAAACCCACACTTGGCAGGAACAGAGAAAATGTTAAGAGTACTTGGCGCTGTATAGTGACTAAGTGTCGATCTGGTAACAAGGTAAATGATTGACTGAAATTCTTATCCGATTAAGATGACTTAACGAAGTCCTATGTTACTCAATTATACTAAAAGAAATTAGTTGATCAGGGATTTATATTAATATTAAATTTCATAAACACGTCTCTATTATGCCAAAAGTTATTAATTTTCACCTCTATAGAGTCAACACAGCGTCTTCTAAAACTATCGCACTCCCAAAGTTTACCTCCAATAGTTTGGAATAAATTAAAATCTTTTTGAGTCTTCTTCGTTCAAAATGAAATCTCGATTGCTCTGATCTGGCAGTTAAGCGGCAAATCGGTTTGTCTCAGTCAAATAAACGAAAAATGTTTCGAATAATTATGAATATTAATTGATTATACTTCTTGAATGAATGACATTTGGTGACTTAACAATAGAATGTCTGGCCGAACGAAAACAGCTTTGGATTTATTTGAAATGGAAGTAATGCATAAATTGTATATTTTGCTTACTTAAGATAAAGTTTTGAAATGCGTACACAAGAAGAAGACGTCGAAATATTGTTTTGAGATGAAGCTGATTTGCCAAAAATAAAAATGTTGACAGTTGATGGTGATTTGGTAGCTGAATAAGCTTCTTAAGCAGCAGTCTCAAAATTTCTAAGTTTCTTGAAATTATGAAGAGTGATTCGATCAGAACTTATGCTATCTACTTCTATTTTTTTTTTATTTTGTGAAAAACCCGATTATGCGGTAGCTAATCCAAACCGAACAATTAATTAAAGACACCGCCCTTTGCATTCGGCAATGAATTGTAGGTCCTTGTTATCTTCGAACTGCTACTAATAGGCCATATCTACATACCTTGCCTTTGGAGCAATAACCAAGTTAAGGGGAATAAGTTTTTTTTTTAGTTTTTGGCAATTCGGTGATGAGGGTTTCTCTCAGGTTCAATATACCAAACGATCGTACCTGATCAACATGTTTAAGTTACTATTTTATATGCTATTTTGGAGTTTAGGCACAATCATTTCTTTAGAATAATTTGTGAGATCAGTTGTTTTATTTGTTGCATCGATTTAAGTTTTTTCGGGCTAGCTTTGCAATGAAATTTTTAGTAGAGACTCAGAAACAATTGAGAATTGTCTGAAATATTTCTTTCGCCATTAAAAAAAAGCTTACATAAGTAAGAATATTACTGAAGCATAACGCTCGATAAAGTTAATTTTGAAGGGATTATCTTTTTTTGTTCTAATCTTTAAAAACATTCGCAGCGTTTGCTTTAATAATGCATGAAAAAAGGAAAAAAATCAGCACAACTTTTCTTTTTTGCTTTTCGCAGCCGCACTTTCGCTGTCTCGCAACTTTCTCAATTCTCTCCGTAAATTGCGTGCGTCATTTGCTCTGGTTGCTCTATTTGGCCATTTGGTATTTGGTCTATATTGCTTTGGTAGCAATACTTTCATGCGCTTTTAAGTTTTTCCGCGCCATTCGCATTTATTTTCGCTTAGACAAAATGTCTGTTGTTTTTATTTCTATTTATTTCGCATATTTTTCTACGTTTTTGTTGCTGCAATTGTAGAATGTTAGAGTTTGCATTGTTGTCTAATTTTTTGTAGCTGTCAGTTTGCATTTGGCCAAAATTGTAAAAACCAATTACAAATGCATTTGATTTTTTTCTCTCTAGCTCTATCTCTCGCTCACTGCCTGGGGTTATATGCATATCCTTACAAAGTCAAGTGAAAAATTGCCAGCAACATTTAAAGTGCCGAGAAATGACCATTTGAAGCTTATCTTTGCATAAAGTGAAATGAAAAGGTAATTGCAATTATTTTTATGGTCAATTTTCTTTTGTGTTTTTGGCATTTAATTGTGCGATTTTTTTTCATCGCCTTGCATCGGCATTTTGTTTAGTATTTATTTGTGGCCAAAAGTAAGCGGCCAACAATAATTAAAAATGTATTTAAAAAACAATTTGTGGCATAAAATTTACATAAATTTATGCGGTCGAGGTCAGCGGCACACACACACACACATCGACACATAAACACATACGACAAACTTAAACATTTTTATAGCTATGCTAATTTTTACGTTTTTGGGCCAACAACAACAACAAAACCCCCCACATACATACACACAGCAACAACAACAAGCAAAAGTGCACAAAAGCGCAAAGCGGAAACGGAAATGCCTAAATGACTTTTCATGGTGTTGGTGAGTCACGTTGTCCGCTCGCTTTGTCTCTCTGTCTAGCACGCGCGCTCTCTCTCAGACTCTTTTTAGTGTTTATGCTTGAGTATGTGTGGGGCTGAGGCAGTGGCGTAGTGCGAAAGAGGGGTTGGTATAGGTAGATCCTATAGCGTGTCTCAGAAAATTTTTAAAAATTTCTATGAAATTATCAACAAATTTTTTAGAAAAGCTTAAAAACCACTAATAATCGTCATCATCACATGTCGGGCATTAAGTCAATTAGAAAACCCAAGAATTAAAATTTTCAAGATGATAGTAAAATTTTTGTCAAATAAAGCGCCATTTTGTGTCTTCCATATTGTTAATTTCATACATTTCAATATCAGCATAACTCAAGCAGCTATTTCTGCTTCTTATCCATGGGGTTACTTTCTCAAAATGGAACTCTACAGGTTTTGAATGCTTTTGAAAGCGATTAGTTACTTAAGTGGAATAGTTCGAAAAATGCCCGAATACATGTTTAATTAGTGACATTTGCAGAAAGTTTTGAGTTGTTATCTAAATGGGCAGCAGACAGCAGTTTATGGGGGACAGAAGCTTATGCGGAATTTGCTCCAACAGCTAAGTATTGTAGAGAGTGTTTTTGAAACTGCAAAAGTGGGCAGAGGCAAAGTCAATAGCAAAGAGCGTCCTGAGCAATCCGTTAAGATAATAGATGAGGAATGAAAGACTTTACTGAATCAAAATACGTGGAATTAAAGAACTCTTGTTGCTAAAATTTGTCAATTTTTCTGTCAACAAATTTTATGTTAAATTATTTGTTGGCTATAAATTCATCTTATTTTATTGGATACATAAAGATTTTACATTGCATAAGAATGGCGGAAAATAAAACCCCAGTCAAAAAGAAACCGGTAACCTTAACAAAGCGCATATTCTTGGTAGCTTTTCTCGATGCAGTCTGACTTCTTGTTGATTTTTACTCTCCAAGATGGTGTCGATTGTTGTTGGCACTACAGTATCCGTATATCTGGCGCTGGCAAAATTAGGATGTAGCAGCTTGTGACTCAGATATTTATAGTTCGCTGATATAGTCTCGCCTGGAACATAGTGCCATGCGACCCGATGATCAGTCGCCAACCGTACCCACGTTTTCCACTATTTGTGGCACAAAAAAGAACATCTAACCCCTAATATGAAAACCCTTATTTCGGCCTCGGTAGCGTAGTGGCAGCGTTATCTCAGTTTGGTGTAAGGGAGACATTGAAGTCCAGTCAGCTACTCATTACCATAGCTATTGATGAAAAGGGCTTGATCATGATGTCATGTCAACTGAAAATCAATGCGACTGATCGCCCAGTCGCTGCCATTTCAAATAATCGAACTTTTAAAATGAAAATCCACTTCATAGAATACGGCAGACCCGACATAAACTGCACTGCAACTTTAGTCATCTTAACCAGCCCAACCACTGGTATGAGCGTAAAGAGATTCTTCCAAGGCCTAATCAAAAAAGCCACCACTCGCTTTTTAAATGAAAAACCATAGCGCTCACTCTACCTTTCGTCATATAAGTCTACAGAGAAAGAACAAGCCACTGTGCCTCATCACCCTTTGGTTCTCCGCAGCAAAGCGGCCGCTTGTTCAAAGGTCGCTGCTACCTTGAGCAGCAAGCTTCGAAATACCACAATCACAGCTGTTCCACAGTTGGCTTCGCTACGAGAATATCCAAATTCAATCGATTTGCGGCTAAGAGTTTTTTTAGATTCTAAGAAGGCAGGCTTTCTGCTATATCAGCGCCCCAACGTTCAAATGCTTTAGCAAGGTAGAATGGGCTACTTCTGTGCTACCAAATCTACACCATCATCCGAATTTTTGCATAGCTGCTAGAAGCTGTAAGCTTAACTTTACCAACCAACTCATGGCATTCCCATTGCAGTTTTTACAGCTACGCTCATGCTGTGATGTGGCAACCGCAAAGTTGCCGACAACGTCGCCGAAGTTGTCGTAAAAAAGGTTGCCGCATAAAAGGATTAAAAGCAAAAGGCAATAAAATGAAAAGTTTCAAATATTTTCATTATTATTACCAAGCCAAAGCCAAGGGCCCGGCCGGAATACAGCCGCACCATAGCTTCAGCTGCAGTTTCCTTCAGCAGCCGGTTGTTGCTTTTTTCGAGTTCCAGACTAACCCCTGGGCTATACGTTGTTGGTTGAGCTTAAAGTTAAATGGCCAACTTACCCAAGAGCAGCATGTAAACGCCGAACCAGTAGCAGCTGTAATCCATTGTCTGTGGTAGTTGTTGCTCCTGCTGCTGTTTTTTTTTTTTTATTTTGGTTATTCTTGTCCGTTCTTGGCCTTAAAGTTTCGCTCTAGCCAGCTTTTTGTTAACTCGCAAAAACTTGTTGGCCATATTTTCGATTAGTTCGTTGCAATTCGAATGCGATTTGCCTTTGATTTTTGCGTTGACTTTTCAATTTCGATATCGATAAATGCGCTGCGCTCCAAGCTGACAGGTCAACAGGTCAATGTGCTGTGACAAACATAAAAAAGATGAAATTTGGGTTATAAAAATAAGCCAAAAATATTGTTTGTGGGAACAATCGAAAAAAAAAAATTGTTATAAACTGAAGCAAGGTTTTTTTTTGCGCTCTCTGTGGCACTTTGTTTTAAGGTTATTAAATTTGAAAAGTTTTTCGGCGTCAAAGCCAATGTTCCCACGCACAATGTTGGTACAAGGCACACGCACATTCACACACACACACAGACATACTTGCATATTTTGTCTATATTTCGTAGGATATTTTTGCAGCGGGCGGGTCTCGAAAATGGAGGTTACGTGCTACTGTTTGCATATTTCAAGCGTGATTTAAGAGCATAAAAATGAGACGCAAGTTTCAGCTGAAATTCTTGTGCAATTGCCAAAGCTTGGTATTGTTTCCGTTGTTCTAATTTCAACAAACAATACAAGCAACAGTTGCAAATCTGCGTATTTCAATATTGACAGAAACATCATTTTGTCTCTGATATATAATAGAAAAACTTTGAAGGTATTTAAAAATACTTCAAAAAGCTTCAAGTTGAAAACAAAATGGAAGATTTGTTACTCTTCAAAAGGCAGGATTGACCTTTTTTTTTGTATTCATACAAGCAGAAGTTCTATTCATATTTCTAGTTCCATGTATTGATTTTGAAATTACCAAGAGTTTTCTTCCTTTCTTCTGCGTTCTCAATCTTTTATCAAATCTACGATAACCTTAAAATATTTTTAAGATTCTGCTTCAATTTTCACTCTTCAAAAGGTAGGATCCATCTTCTTACTTGTATTCAACCAAGGAAATTTTTTGAGGATTTTTTATGCGTTGATTTTAATTATACTTTGCCTGCCTTTCTTCTGCATGTAATCTTTGTCTTATATTAAACCTTTTTCTGCAGTAACCCCAAAATAATAAAATTTTTAGATTCTGCATATTTGCGCTACATTAAAAAATTTTTTACCCTTCAAAAGGCAGGATTGCTTTTTTTTCTTCATACAACTAGAAAATCTTTGTTGCGTTTCTAGCTCCATGTATGGGTCTTCCAATAACCAGATTTTTTTTCGTATTTCCTGGCATTTTTCTCAATTTAATTTTTGGTTTCAAAATCAGAAGTTTTTCGCTAAATTGGAATATTTTTCACTTTTCAAGCAGCAAAAGAGTATTGATCTCTTTCTGTTGTTATAGGAGTAAAGTTTTGGAAGTTTCTGATGTGTTTATAATTGTAACCACATGTATTGGTCTTCGTATTAGCAGAACTTTTTTGTATTTTCTGCTTTTGTTCTATATTTATTCTTTGTCTTTTATAAAATTTTTAACTAAGATAAAGATTCTTCTTACTGTCGCCATTAAAATCAAAGCATTTCTACATAATTATTTAACACTTATTTCTTATACGCAATAAGGTAGCTTATATTATTATAATCTATTCCCATGTTTTGATTTTAAAATTTTCTAGAACTTTTCTGCATTTTCCGTCTCTTTGCTGCTTTAAATCTTTTGGTTACTGAAGCAGAATTTTTTAAGATTTTTAATGCGTTCTCCCCATGCATTGATTTTGGAATACCCTGAACTTTTCTGTATTTTCTGCCTTTCTACAGAAGCAGAATTTTTAAAGACCTCATATGCGTTCCTAACTCCCAGGTATTGATAACCATAATTCTTCCGCTTTTCTCCCTTTCTTCTGCATTTAAATTTTTGCTTACAGGAGCAGAGTTTTTGATATGTTTCTCACCACAGGTATTGTTTTTGGAATCTTCAGAATTCTACAGTAGCAGAATTTTTACAGATTTTGGTTTCGTTTCTACCCCTGCATGGGGTCTTCAAATTATAAGCATTTTTTTTGTATTTTCTGCTTTCTTCTTTGATTACAAAGGCAGAGTTTTTGAGGTATCTTGACCTTTAGGTATTGATATAAAAACTGCCAGAAATTTTCTGTGCTTTCTGTCTTCCCTCTGCATTTTATCTTTGTTTTTTATCAAATCTTTCTGCCTTTTTTCTACATTTAATTTTTAAAGATATTTGATGCGTTTCTAGCCCCATGTATGAGTCTTCAGATTACTGTATTTTTTTTGTATTTGCTGCCTTTCTTCTGCATTTGGTCTTTTGGTTATAGTCGTAATGCTATTGAAAATTTTTGATGAGTTCGTATCCTCATTTATTGATTATGGGAATTGCCAAAACTTTTCTGTGTTTTCTGCCTGTTTGTGGCAGCAGAATTGTGGTAGATTTTTGATCCCTTCCTATTTCCATGTATTGATTTTGAAGTTTTTCAAAACTTTTCGATGATTTCTTCCTTTCTTTTGAATTTAATATTTTAGCATCAAATGCGTCGGTGAGCAGAATTTTTTAAGATTTTTGTATTGATATTGGAATTGTTTCTATATTTTCTGCCTTTCTTAAACTTTTATCAAATCTACAATAGCCTTAAAATATTAATTTTGAGATTCTGCTTTCTACTTTCACTTCCGAATCCTACTTTAAACTCCTAACTTCTGCCTAAGTATTAAATATCTTCTGCTTAAATACAATAAAGTAGCTTATATTATTATTATTATTCTAGCAAAAACTTTACTCATGATTATTTGTTCTATCCACAGCCGTTTCCTTACTCCCTCACATCTCCCATTCGTGTTCTTTTGCCCAAAAAAATAAAATCCACTTTCAAAACTCTTGCCCAAAAACTGACTTTATAAAAGTTTCATTTTGCTGTTGACCTCCGTCCCTCCACCCAGCCACATTGCATTTGTTTATTGTCATTGTCAGCGTTATTTAAACGTTGACAGTTATTTTTTTTTTTTGTTTTTTGTTTTGGAAAAAAGAGAAATAAAAATTGTAAACTGAGCACAAACTTGCCACAACTTTGTCCTGCTGCATTTTTATTCTCTACTTGATGTGACAATGACGGACCTGGCCAAAACTGACCAAAAGCGCAGACGTTCGAAGCGGCAGGCAGCAACAGTGGCAGGCAGCTTGGCCAACTGTTTGGGCCAACTGCTAACTGCCAGCAGCAGAGGCTGGAAGGCGCTACGCTTTAGGCTTTGGCGCAAAGTCCTTTAATGCTCTAATCAAATTGTGGCTTCTTTTTGTGACGTTGTACGTCGGCCCTACTAACCTCACTCAACCCACTAACTTGGTCAGGCAGGGACAGCATCCTGCAAGTTATTGGTGTTGTTGTTGTTGCTGTTGGTTGGCATCATTGTTTGGGTTTCCATTGAGGAGCTTATTAAAATTACCGTGGAAAAGTTACGCCTCGGCGAACAAGTCGCAGCAATTTTTCTTAAATTTATACTCAAGCGCAGCTTTTGAATGAATATTGAAAGGTGAAAATAAGAGAAGTTGACTTTATTTTGGAATTTTCACAAATTTGGGAGTTTGAAAAAGTAGGTTTAAGTTAAGCCTTTGTAGTACTAATAGCTCTATCTCGGTCTACGCGGTACGCGGTACTCGGTCTTCGCGGTTTCGAATTTACGGTTTTTTATAATTTAAAGTTAAAAAAAATTTTTTATTTACTTTATTTTAACTTTGTTCTAAATCTGGCAATACTTATTAGTATTATTTTTAATCTGGCAACGCTTCATGCTACTGTCGTATTTCATGCTATTCTGTCATAATACTTTGACAAAACATAAATTCTCCTTCTAAAGCAAAAATAAAAAGGCATTACTTTGGCTTTCAAGGCCCTATATACAGAAAGTTTTTCAGATATAATTTAGATCATGACATTAAATAAGGAACTCTTGCAATAACCGATGCCTGGAAACAATTTACAATGTTTACTTAAGCTTGTCGTATGAGATTAAAAATACTGTATATGGGAAAACTTGATGACCTGATAAATGGTAAGAGTTGTAAGACATCTTTGACGGATTAGTTTTCTTAGATAATTGAGTTAAACCAAGAGTTAGTTTGGGAAATCTTTGTCGATATAAATCAAGCAGATACTAATGAACTAATGCAAGATGAGGAATTAAATGCAGAAGACTCAATCAAAATAGTTAAAGATTGTGATGAAGATAGTGTTGACTATGGCCTTGAAACTCACACCGAAATCATTGAACACAATGTATTCATAACTAAACTTGTTCAAGAGGAACTTCTACTAGGAAGAAAACTACAAAAGCATTTTCAAGCAGCAGATTCTACTTTAGATCTTAAACTACAACGATGATCTATTAAAACAATATGCAGAAGACTACAAAGTTATGACTAATGAAAGTAAGCAACCAAAGCTTATTTCCGAATATATTCCTAAATAAGGATATCTTCAAACTAAGACTAAAACCAATGTAATAATTGTAGAAGCCGAATCTAATGAGAAGTTTTGAGTCGGATGTGAGATGATGAGTCAGATATTATACAGATTCCCAAAAAAGATCTCTTCAAACTAAGACTAAATCCAATGCAACAATTGTAGAAGCAGAATGTAATAAGATATACAAATTCTCAAAAAAAGATCTCTTCAAACTAAGACTAAATCCAATGCAACAATTGTAGAAGCAGAATCTAATAAGATAAATTGCGTCAGATGTGAGATGATGAGTCAGATATTATACAAATTCCCAAGAAAAGATCTCTTCAAACTAAGACTAAACCCAATGCCAGAATTGTAGAAGCAGAATCTAATAAGATAAATTGCGTCAGATGTGAGATGATTAAAAAAATTTCTAAAAAAAAAACTGTTGAAACTAAAAGCCATTAAGTTTGCTTATGAAAGGAAATGTGCCGTTACTATGGGTAATTTTTCTAGATTTTGATGTATATAGAATGAAATATGTATATTCTTTTGAATGTTTTTTTTTCTACTTAGATAATACTTTTATATCTGATTAACAGAATAAAGTATTGTGTTCAGTAAATATTTTTAATAAGATTTGATAATATTTAATATTTTTATTTTATTTATTTATTTAATATTTAATCTTATTTATAGTCGGATTCATTTTAGACGTCGATTTGATATAAAAAAATGTTATTCGCCTTAATCGGTTTTTCCATATTAAAAGCCTGATTCGATATACGCAGTTTGGTCAGGAATGTATCTACCAAGGTACAAGGTATTTTATTTATGTTTCGCCTTTTTTTTCAAAAATTTTAAGTTTTTTTTTTTTAATATAATCTTTAACTATTATTTTGTATATTAAATAAATCTGACAAAATTCCAATAGAAAGCAACGCCATAAAGCGTTATTTAAGTCGAAATATAATATCTTTATTTTAAGCTCTCCTCGCTTCACATATTTTGACCCATATTTTCCTATAGCTACCCCAACAGACAGCGTACATCTTGAGGTAGTTTGTTTGGCTTAACTCAATTTGGCCTTGAGCTGGCAAGGACTCAAATTGTAAATTGAAAGAATTGTCAAAGTTTGGTTTTTTTTATTATTTCACTTGTAAATGAGCCATTAAGTTGTTTTATTTGTAATATTTCTTCTTTTCTTTTTGCAGTCAGAAGTAAACATTAAAATAAAGCAAAGCCATTTACCAGCAGTTTCGAGTGGTAATTTTAGGTGAATTGAAATCGATAATAATGAATTACCAACTGGTCTGGGCTTTGTTCGATGCATAATGCAGATGTCAAGGTAGATTTAAATACAAATTAAGCCTATTCATTGGTTTATTTGAGAGCATCTGTTGACCCAAATTCAATTGAATATCTAATTTTCAAGTTATTTCAATGTGTTAGCCAATTAGCAAATGTGTCGGTACAGTGGGGATACCTAAGTTGCGATTAACTAAGTGATTTGTGGCAGTGGTGGAGGTTGGAGAACTTTTATGAAGAGTTGAATAGATTATTCTTAAATTGTTCCAATTTGAGCAATTGAAATTGAAAACTCGTTTTAAAAATAAGATGATTACATTAGCAAAGATGAAATAGAGGCTATGTTTCGTAAAGACTTAAGTATATGACTGCTTTTATAATCAGTTAGAATAGATGTTCCAATGTTGTCCAAAGAAGAGCTCAACGAGCTCATTAAGTCTAGCACTCATTGTTAAGCTGAAACAAAGATTAAGGCAAATAACGCCAGATGATGCTTCAGTTTATATATGAAGTGTGTATTTGTTTAGTCGGATTATTTGATTAGACTCATTATTGCATTTGATTGAGATTTCGTCGTGATTTAAAAATATCGGCATTCAAAATTGAAAAAAGTTATCATGGAAGAAAGCTGCGTTTAGGATAATATCCAAAAACTCAACTTATGCACCAATAACTGTGATAAACCATCATCTAAGAAGGAGACGTCCTACAACTTATTTAGTTGCAGCGATTAGTAATTTTGAGTTAAGATAACCAAATATAAAGTCAGATGAAACCATCATCTAAGAACAAGAGATCCGACAACTTATTTACTTGCAGCGATAAGTAATTTTGGGTTAAGATAACAAAATATAAATTTTGATTAAACCATTATCTAAGAAGGAGACGTCCTACAACTTGTTTACTTACAGCGACAAATAATTTTGAGTTAAGATAAATAAATATAAAGTCAGATGAAACCATCATCTAAGAAATCGAGATTCTACAACCAAATGATAAATAATTGAAAGGATGTGAACATTTAATTTTAGAATTTTTATAATAATGTTGACCTTAGAGTGTTAGGTTAGATGAAACAAATTCATGCTTTCATATGAAGAGATAGTAGATAATCAAGGATTTAAGTTTGAAGAAACAAAGATGAGAATTTTGAAAATCGGTTTATATCAATTATTTGCATACGCATACTATGCCGAAACAAGCACAAATGAACTCGGATGATGCCTTAGAAACAACTACAAGCCGAAAAAACTTGATTAATTGAATTCAAATCTTATACTGCCTATATGAAGAAAATACTGTCTCAAATTTGAGCCTGATGAGCTTGAAGAAACAAAGATGAGCACTTTGAAAGTTAGTTGATAAGAATTGTTGGCCAAAATTCAGAAACTCAAGTTAAGCAAAAATCCTAAAACTGGCAGAGTATACTACTCCAGCAAAAGCAAACACAAATGAATTAAGATGATGCCTCCAAACAACAGCTTTCAGACTAAAAAAAAACAAGTAATTGAATTGAAAATCATCTACCAAGTCTTTTGACTTGAATGGCGTAATAAAATTGATAAAACTTTATGAATATAGCTGAAATTTGAAACTTATGTCAAAAACAAAGATGAGTACTTAAAACGTCAGATGATGTGTTGACAATGTCTGAAATTTAACTTATAAAACTAAAACAAAGACCAAAAAATAAGAGGAAATAAAGATAAGTACATATAAAATCAGATGATGGTTTTATAAAGACTATAACCTCAAAAAACTTTGTCAGTTTCAATGATTTAGGTCTATTAGGAAGACTGATTATTGAGAAGCAACATAGTTAAGTACATATAACGTTAGTTTATGGGCTACTATAATCTTTACAACTTTAATAATATAAATCAAGTGTCAGATTGGTCTTAACGTCAAAGATGATTACTTGTAACATCGGATGATGGGTTAATAAAAACTATAGGTGCAAGAACTTAACAAAAATGTCTCTAAACTTTGACCCACATATAAAAAGAAATAATGTCTAGCACATATACAATCAGATGATGGTTAAAAATAGAATACAGTTCTTAAAAATTACTAGCCAGTTAACGCTTACTATGTAAGTACAAGAGATATAAAGACGACGGTTTGTCTTGTACGGATTGATAATGACTTTAAAGTCTGAAAACTTTACTAATATAACCGAAATTTAGATTTAATAAATAGAATGAAATAAAGAGAAAAACATTTACGAAGACTAAACCTAATATATTAATATATTATGTCCAAGATGATATGTTAAACAAAGATTGGGATTATTTTTAGTCAGATGATGCATTCTTCAACAATAAGCTTAAGTAAAATTCAGACTTAGGCAATAGAAAGAGTAATAGATAGCAACCATAATATACTAAAGGTAATTATTATCAAAATACCGCGAGTATTAAGTCAACTCATCGCTTAGGATAGAGTATAAAGTGTTGAATTAGGTATATCTATATAGGACAAATCTTATATGCTAGTACGGTCTTAGGAGGAATAAAGATAAGCATATTAAAATTAGATGATGATAGTTAAAGCCTACACTTACTATGGTTAAAAGTTGAAAAAAAACTTTTGACTTATCAGCGACTGTCTGGCCAGATGATGGCTTGATAAATAGTCAAAAGTCGAAAAGTTTAACAAACATATTAGAAGTTTGGAATAAGTGAGCAAGATGATGCAAGCATAGAAACATATAAAGTCAGATGATGGCTACACCCTACGACTATATGTCAGACGTCCAAATTTTGTTGGACTGTTAAAAAGGTTAGACAAAGCCAAGAATATTTAACCAGAAAACCTTTAATTTAAAAAAGATAAAACAATCATGAAAATAAGCAACCAAAGCTTATTTCCGAATATATTCCTTAAGTAGGATATCTTCAAACTATGACTAGAACCAATGTAATAATTGGAAAAGCCGAATCCAATGGGTTGATTTGAGTCAAATGTCAGATGATGAGAATTATACAAATTCCCAAGAAATGATCTCTTCAAACTAAGACTAAATCCAATGCCACAATTGTAGAAGCAGAATCTAATAAGATAAATTGAGTCAGATGTGAGATGATGAGTGATGAATGATTAAACTCAGATAGTGACAGTTATGGCTCAATGAAGACTTAATGTAAGGCAGAAGATTAAGAAGTAGAATTACCTTAGATTATTGAAAACAATATAAGGAAATTTAGCAGCTAAAAAGCTAGATTATGATGCTTGGTTTGGCGAATCAAGATGAGTTTAGATAAAGAAAGAGATGACTAGAACGGGTCGTTCATAAGCTAGAAAAGCGTAAAGTTTGTTTTAGTTAGCGCAGAAGATGTGAAAAGGCTTGTGCAATGCGTATTTAAATTTTAAGCCAGATGACAGCTATATCATAAAATGAATATCTACAACAAAATTCAACTTCATAAGATACAACTTAATGAAATCTAAGACGGAAGTGAAAATGATTGATTATGTTTCATGGAAAATATGTCTTTAATTCAATATTTTAGAAAATATAAATCAGTCAAGTTGGAGTGAACTGTCAGATGATGGCTGTCTAAAAATATATATCTACAATACTAAATAAAATCGAAGACTTTGAAGAGATATTGATTTAACTCAGATAATGACAGTTGTGGTCCAATGAATACTTAGTCTAAGGCAGAAGTTTAAGAAGTAGAATTACTTTAGATTTTTGAATGCAATGGATCAAAATTAAGCAGCTGAAATGATGATGATGTTTATAAACTGAAAGATTTATTCTTAAGTTAATTATTAAAATTTTTATTCTAATTTATTTGTTTATTATTTAGGGGAACAATCTGAGTGAAGCAACCAACTGGACTTAATCTAAGACAAGAAATAGAATTACTTTAGATTCTTGAATGCAATGGAGCAAAATTAAGT
The DNA here is from genome assembly GCA_035046065.1 of Chymomyza procnemis. Lineage (NCBI taxonomy): Eukaryota > Metazoa > Arthropoda > Insecta > Diptera > Drosophilidae > Chymomyza > Chymomyza procnemis. Next base: position 8,565,435 of record JAWNOJ010000026.1, read on the forward strand.
AAGCTGAAATGGTGATGATCAACTGAAAGATTTATTTTTAAGTAAGTTATAAAAGTTTATTTTGCTATTTTTTATTTATTTAGGGGAACAACATGAGTGGAGCAACCAACTGAACTTAAACTAAGGCCGCAGTTTCAGAAGTAGAATGATGATGATGTTTGTCAGCTGACAAAAAAACATTTTTTATTATTATTATTATTTTTTTTAGGGATACAGCTAAGTCTAATTGAACTGGGCTAAAACAATATTTAAGTTAAAAAATATTAAATTAGAACGAGGAATCCATTTAATTCCTTAGGCCGTCAACTGTTGGGCTACAAAAACTAAACATTCCTCTTTAGTTGCATTTACTGTATTGAACTTGCGAGACTCCAATGCCTTGGGTAGAATTCTACTGCCACTCATAACACACAGATACACACACACACACCCACTCAAACATACACACACACACTCGCAACCAAATTCAAACACATTAACAAAACGTAATGCTACTTGTGTTGGTTGTTTGTCATATCAATTTGCATGTAAATTTGTTTGTGCATTAAAATTGCGCATACGCCATGTGAAATGCATTGCGTATTGTTTTGTTGTTTGAGGCAAGCGAAGAAGACAATGCAAATTGGCAACAAAAGTGTTGCAAGTAGTTGCAGTTACCCACACACACAGATACACACGCAAGGTAATCATAAGTGGCACAGCCACACAGACGCTACACACACACACACTGCCATGATGCTACACACAGCTGACATTTGCAGCTGAGCTTGTAGCTGAGTTAATTACTTAATGGCAATGTAATGTACATATATACATAATTAACAAACATTTCATTGACTGGCTTAAATGACACACTAACACAGAGGCCTCACACTCATACACACACTCATTCACACACTTACACTCTCTTCTACTCACACATGCATACGATGTGATTCCCCCTTTTGAATATTTACGAGTTAGAAGCACGTTGTTTCTGTTGCTGCTTTTGTTATTATTGTTTTTGCCTGACTTGATTTACATAAATGCATAATTTTAGCACACACACACATACACACAGATATGTAGCTGTGTGTATAATTTTATGTTTATTTATTTGCCATTTTGTACGCGTTGCATGCCACAATTTCCGTTTTACTTCGAGTCTCGTGCGTTGTGTGGCCGCCACACATATAAACACGCGCTCAACTTGCGTCACTTTTGCGGATTTTTGCCACTTTTTGTACCGTGCCACACCAAAGTTGCAGTTCAACTGAAGCTGCCAACGACCGGCTGACAATTTGGCTGCGTAACTGCGATGCTGACGTTGACGTCAACGTCGACTGCTCGTCTAGTCGTTGGTTGCTCTGACAATGCTCTTGCCACGAAGCTGTGCCGGCTATGTAATATGCCAAAGCATTCTTTGCGACAACATCCTAGCTTCGGCTGGCGCCACAAGAGAGAGTCGGCTAAGAGCGCGATGCTGCATTGGGCGCGCCTCGGAACAGCTCTTAGCATTCAGCTTGCTCCAGTTTGTTTGCTTTTTGTAGCTTTGTGGCGGCGCTGTTAACAGCTAACAGCGGGAAGTAACAGCTGTTGGAGAGTTTTTGCTATAAAAATTGACTTAACATGAAGCAGCTGCAGTGTTGCTATAATGTTAAGGCTGTTAAAACGATGTTGTCTAACATTGCTATAAAAACTAACAGACTATGTGTAGGAATGTTACAGAAGAACAGAGCAATGTAGCTGCAATTGTTGCTTTTGTCAAAGGATAATGAACAAAATTAGAAGAGACTAGATCTCGTACTGTCGCCATGAAGCCTACACATTTTCAGCACGTTCGGGCTGTAAGGTTGTAGGTTTTGACAAACCTCTAAAATTTATAGATTCGCACAAGCACAAAATATCTGTGGCTGCTTGATTTTGTATCTGGCCATACATTTGCCACCTTTTAAGCTTGAATTAACGAATTTTTTAATATGGAGCATATTTTTAGGGGTTGGTAACTACTTCTTTAAAAATTAAGCGGCCATCAATCACTCCAATCGTCATTCAAAATAAATTATAATATGAAGAATTAGTTCTCAGAGTGTAGATTACTTTCTGTGTGGTATGTTGATTGGTCGACTGTAGGAATTGGTGACTATTTCTTTGACGAAAGAAAAGCAGTCACTTCAAAAGTCATACCAAATCAACAAACAAGTTTCGAGCGTCACTCAATTTAGCGGGGACAAAACTTACGTCATATGATAATTAAAGCAACTTTGTGCAACGGAATCCAGCTTTGGGGTCCTGTAGGCTCCACCAACCGTACAACGCTTTCAAAATAAAACATTAAGAATGGTCTCCGCGGCGCACTCATACCATGATCACATAACTATTTACTAGCTGGGTGTTCCCTTGGCTCAAGTAGTATTAAGAAAACTTGGTTCTATTTTACATTAAAAAGATTAAAATGGCAAGCTTAGTAAGAGAGGATTCCGGATTGGTCAACAGGCTGCTTCTTCTGACAAGGTCACAAGTGTATATATTCTTGAAATACGCCAAGGTGCAACGTACTCCACCTATGCCTGCTGACTATCCTGCCATTCGCCAGAGCATCGCCAATATTAGAAAGGGTGCCAAAACAGCTGCCTATAAAATCCTTACAGATAGTGAGACCTGATTTAATACCCTTACCGCTGAGGTTATCTTCTGGTTCTACATTGGTGAATCTATCGGCAAACGTCATTTGGTTGGCTAATTATCAGAATTGTTATTGGTCCTTATGACATGGAAAGATTTGATTAATTTTCTTTCAAAACATATTGAAACTAGAGACACTTTTCCAGTATATCCTGGGTATAGTTGGATGATAATATTAACTTTTGCTATTTTTATAATTTTTGGCAAGAAGATTGAGTTAGATTATCCCTAATCCCAATTTCCTTGCCCTTAAATTCACAATTTGTTAATATTGTTTGAGTATTGGCTGGAAAACTGGCACGATGACACTCATGATTTAATGAATCCCTCATGCTTGCTGCTCTCTTTGTTAGCTTGGAATCGTTTTAAAAGTTTTTCTTATCACTTTTTCTTTCAGCCACCGGCGATTTCACGAATTCTTCGAATTAGTCGTATAATTACCTAACCTCATGAGGCAACGTGTTTGCCTGCTCCAAAGAACATTCTTTTTCATTTCTTCAAACTGCAATTTCATAATATAATGTTATTTTTTTTTTCCTTCTTATTCCGCTTGGAACCTTACTACCTTTACCTAGAGCCTTCAAACGAACTTTCTTTTGCTCTGGCTGTTAAGCTGTGTCCCATGTTGTGTTCGACTGAGCCAATTCTTGGAGGATGGATCTTCTCCAGGTTGCTTTGAGTCTTCTATTCCGTCTGCTGCCTTGAGAATTCCAGTCCAGTGCCATCCTGACAATACTGCTTGGGTTCCCTCTGAGAGCATGCCCTATCCACGTCCATTTTTGCTACCTTATTTGGAGGTGTATAGGGGGCTCACCTGTGACACGAGACTGCTCTGCATTGGATATTCTGTTTGGCCCGAATATCCCGCATATAATCCTCAAGCATTTGTTGCATAAAACTCTGTATCATCTTTTTGGTGCTAAACCATGTCTCACTACCATATAGCAGTATGGACCTGACACACGCATTGTCGATCCGAAGATTTGTTCGTTTAGTTATTCTATTGTTGCTCCAGATGCTTGTGACGTCATCACGCCGCCATTTTTGGAGATAAAAGTGCCAAGGTATGGGAAACTGCTGACGAACTTAATTGCGTTCCCATAGAAGGTAATGTTGCCTTGGCTGAAGTGATTGAAGCGTATTACCGTAGTCTTGGCTACTTTCGACCTTGAAACAATGGTAATCGTAGACACCACTCCCAGACGACGTCAGGTGGCAGGCCCAACACTGGAATAAGTTGCATCTGGCCAATCATCAATTCGATCGAAAGCCCAACCGTTTATAGAAACCAATACAAGAAATTAAACATTTGAAGCCTTAAAATTATACTCATTTTTTGAGATTTTGCTGTTTTCTCTTCAAATATAAAAATTTTCATTCTAGTTTGGCAAAAATTATTTTCATTAAGATTTCCAATCAACTCTAACTCCGAGAACGTACTTGCATTTTTACGACAAACACATTTTTAATTGCTTTGGTTTTCGATGGCAACAGAGATTTCCATGCCAGATCTGATTTGTTGTGTCGCTTGCAGTTTCAAAAACTATGCCAGATTTATGCCCACAATTTATTAGTATATTTTTTTAGATTTCAGCTGACATGATGATGTGCACGCTCTCCTGCACGCACTTGCTAGACATTTCCATCGTATGCGCACTCCCGTCCGTCCTCTGCCCTCTCCATTTAGATTTAGATCAGCATTTGTGGAATAAACTTGCAACATAAACTGGCAGCGGCGGTCCTGTGCAGCAGAGTGTGCAATTGCAAAATCCAAAGCCTTTTTCGACTCCCATTGTTGTTGTTGCTGTTGTTGTTGTTGTGGCTGCTTGGAAAATCCTATTAGCCACACGCCTGTCTTGCACATTTCAGACAGAGAACAGTGCACAAGGCGAAGGGCAGCAGCGTAGCGAGGTACAGTAGGACACAAAACATACAACAAACAAACATAAAATGCACGCAACAAGCGGAAATGCATTTTATTCCCTTTTGCTCTGTTTTTCTTTCTTTCTTTTACTTCATTTTGATTGTTGTTGTTGGTCTCTGCTGCTACTTCTGAGCTCCGAAAAATGCAGCAAAAATAAATCCAAATAGCAGCCGTCAATCTGCGCTTATATAAAAAGGATTAGGATGTGGTTTTTGGCTAACTCCACGGGATTTTCCATTGATTGTCGCATAAAAAAGAGCTCAACGGTGTTTGGATATATTTTTCTGGAAATGCACTGCAAATGTTCAAATCGATTTGGATGCGAATTTTTTTGTAGGTTGTTCCACTAAAGTCATAAAAATGTAAATATGCAGAATGGATGGATAGCCAAAAAAAAAAAATGTAGGTGTTTCATAAACTGTAGGTTCATTTAAGTAAATACTGCGAGTTTCTTTAAACGGAGTAACTTTATGATGTTTCAAATTGGAGGATGAGGCATTTTGAGGTTCCGAAATATGTACAATACTTTTAATTTAAATTTCCATGAAATTATTTTTATATATTACTTGGGACTTGATTCTTTCCGTGAAATAAATATTCTGTTCCTGACTTCTCGACTACTCAAGCCTGGTAAACTAACCAACACTTAAACTTGACTTGCGTAGCGTACCAAAGTCGTACGCACAAAATTGGCACCGGAACAGCAAAAGCTCCTTCTTATTAATTTTGACAAATATAGTCAATGAAAATGTTTAACGTCTACAGCTTCTTATCCCCGACTCAACACTTTGTCCCAGTTAAGATTAAGGTCGAAGCAACTTACTGGGTAGTTTTAAAAATCTATCATTCAAAGGGCGTTGATTCAATCTGTACCGGAACTGCCGAAGTTTTTGTACATCATTTCCATCGCAGGACCGTTTGACTCGATTCACTCTAAGTTCGGTTTTCAATGGCTTAGAAACCGCTAAAACTAAGCTGTTCAATACGTCATGAGTAATGAGATTTTAAATCAAAATCAGAAAAGTATCTTTTCGTGGTACAATAGGCGCCGGAACCTCTAAAGCAAGATGTTCAATGGCAACTTTTAACGTCTATCGGTTCTTATCCTACTTTTTTTTCGGCGGAATTTTTGAAAAATTCAAAATAAATTTTTTGTAATATAACTTCAACTTTTTCAAGCATGACGTATCAGCAATCATGGCACGTCTAAGCATTATTGCATTGCAGTAAAGCTGAGAATATGTTGGAGAAAGGATTAAATAAAAAGTAAAAAAAAAGTATTTTTCAGTTAACTTGGCTTTAGACTGATCTTCCCAAGGCTGATTGTATCATTGCCGTTGATTTCCAAGACATTGAATTCAAGTAAGTTTTGATATCTGAGATTTGAGATCTATCGGATTCGCCCGATAGAGCAAATCATCATCTGATTTCACGAGTTTGACAAAGATTTGTTGTCCTATGTAAAGTATCTCAAAATTGTCCCGATTTTGAAGGTATCCAAGATTTGTCTCTCTCTTAACCCTAATAGCATGAACTCGAGCAGTAAAATCTTGGAAAGGTTTCCTTTCATCTTATAGATTTCTGCAGATATTGTCATGCGGCAGGAGCACTCTGAGAATATCAAGAATAAAATAGAAGATTCTTCGAGTTACAAAAGCCATCTCAAAAGTGATCAGATTTTAAAGCTATCCAAGATTGTCTCTTTCTCTTAGCCCTGATAACATGAACTCGAGCATTAAAAACTTTGAAATCCTTCCAATCATTTAATAGATTTTTGCCGAGATGTATGTCAAAAATATTGTCATGAGCTATCTGAGAATACCAAGTTTCAAAAAGAATATCATCTGATTTTACGAGTTTGATAAAGTTTCTTCGAGCTACTTAAGTCATCTCAAAAGTTTTTCAACTTTAAATGTTTTTATGATTGTCCCTTTCTTTAAGCTTTTGTAAAATAGAGAACTCTTGGCGCGCGTAAGCATTGCCCACTTGCCCCATAGACGCTACAAGGATTTTAAAATAATTCCAAAAACAGCGCTGCCGCAGCATATCGATGACACACACACACACACATAAGACCCTATATCTTTATATATATCTGACATTATCCTTACAGTCGTTGTAACAAAAATGCTGTCTGAAGCCAGACAAAGGATAGACGTGGTGGGGCAATCCATTCGACCCGAAGCCGACAGATTTGGCGCACTACACTTGACAGGCCGAGTTGATTTTAATGCTTTGTGGCATGTTGTAGGAAATGTCATGTTGCACAATGTTGTTGCAGCTGCAACTTGACATTACAAGGCTGCTATCTGCCAAGTTGGCTACACTTTTCGGCTCTCTACACATGAATAATACATATATGTGCCTGCCTGCCCTTGCTGCCTGTGTGTATGCTTTCCTAGGCTTATTTTATATTTTATATTTATTTTTAAGATATTTTTTTACCATATTTTTTGTATATATTTTTTTTTTTTTTTTAGTGTTGGTTCATCGTCAATTCAAATTAATTATGGTGCATGCCGCTTGTCGCGGCTTAAATAATTAATTTTGATAAAAGCGAGCAGCATGTTGAGTGGGCAGAGGCGTTGCCGGGCTGTGGTGGCGCTGCCCAATGCTCACAATTTCTCGCTTGTTAAAAATCAATAAAAAACTTAAAGCCTCTTAATGAGCGTTAAATGGAGTGCGGGTCCAGTCCAGGCCCATTACAAATTTTGCGGCAGCTGCATGCAGTCTGTATGTGTGTGAGTATCTGTGTGCAGGCTGTAGCTGTGTGCAGTCTGTATCCGTGTGAGTATCTGTGTTTATGACTGCGCTCATTAACGTTAAGCGGCCAAAAAGTATTAAGCTGATTTAATTTTCAAATATTTAATGGATATACAAATATTGTATATTGAAATTTTCACTTGCCTTGTTGATTTTGAATTATCATTTAAGCATATTTATTGTACATTTGATGGGCATTATTTATATTTATATTAATATTTTATTGTACTGCGAAGCTCGCAAAAAGTCAAACAAAATATTTGACATGGGAAAAATTGGTATTTAATTTAAAGCTGTTATTGATAAAAGTCATAAAAGTCATAACCAATTATCGTGAATGAAAGCGAAGGATGTGGTAGACTTTATAAACGGTTAGTCTTTGCATAATTTTTTGTTCATATAGAAGCTTTTCAAACCATTTTCATGATCAATGGGTATCACAAAATCGTTGCAAGTATTAGACTCTGTTTATTTATCAGTTTCCGTTGTTACTCTCCATCTAATATAACTTGGGGTCTGATTTACGTTTAAACCTTTATATTTCGCATATAACTTTCTTGTTTCACACTTGTTTCAAAATGATTGTAAATTTGACATTACTCTTGAAGAGCACATTCATGTCTCACTATAGCACAATATGATTGACAATTCGGATCTTTGTTCTGTTACTCATTTGTTAGTTTCTTCATATATCAATTATTATTATAAATTTTTACCAAACTCTTATGCATCCTTAGACGCTTCTAAGTTCTAGACTTTCTTCAGTTGCTGTTTGTCACTTATTCCCACTTATCCCAAACCGCATATAGCATTTTTGAAATGCTCAAACACTTTAAACAGAAGTCCTTGCACATCCCCTCTCCTATATATACATATGAGAATTTGTGTGTTTATATGACCGCAAATATTTGGAAAGCGACTGGGGTCTCATATATTTTGTGTTTTGCACGACGCTTTTGCGGCAAAGTTTTTCTGGCATCGGCTCTGCAACTCCAGAAACTCCAAATAGGGACGCTTCATGTATCTCTCTGCTTCTCGAAGGCACGTGAGAAGTGCAGCCAGTGCATGACTAAGAAACTAATGGCATAGACAGACACACACACACACTCATACTCATACACTCATACTCACACAGATACTCAGTCACACCGATGCACATACTTGCACATGTCACGTGTTTTGACTACAACAAAATATGCTAAAAATTTTATGCCAAAAACCAACAGAAACATCTACAAAAACAACAGTTCCTATAAAACGGTCTAACAGCAAACTGCTTGGCTTTGTTCTTTATATAAATTTGAGGTTGTTTTTTTTACGATTTTTTATAGTCTTTACTCTATAGGGTAAGGAGTAGTTTAGGTTTTTGGAACAAGCTGGAAAAACTATGGCAGAAGTTGATTTTTATTATTTTTTTTTGGATTAACTTCATTTTTCTTTTTTGCTAAAATTTTGATTTCAATTGTTATTTGGCATCTTAACTGCTTCATGGAATTATTTGAAAAAATTTTTAAATTTTAGAAAACTTTTTGCAGATGACCTGTTTCTATTGTATAAATATCTCAATGTTTACAAATTTATTTTTAAAAAGTGGAATATGCTCAATACAGATCAAACGTGAAAAAATCATGCGCCTAGAGATTCACTTCAAATATATAGCTGGGTTGGGACAAATTCGCGAAGAGCGGTAAATATAATCTAAGAACAATAAAGCTACCTGCCAAGATGATATCGAATAAATCAACAGAGTTGGGTAAATAAAATTGCGCAAAAACTTTTGTATATTCTGCGACAAGATATTGAATTGCATTGAAGATCAAACTGTTATCAGACCCATATTCTACTATGCGTCCGTCCTATATTAATTCGGAGGGGCATCTTCATCTTAAAGCTGAGATGAAAATTCTAAGGATGATAACCGGTATCATAAAGCTATATTGAAAGAAAATTAATTCAAGGCAACTTTTTCCTGCAAAATTCAGTAGGGCAGGGAGGCATAGTGAAGTATGCGTGGATTAAATAAAAAGTATCAATAACAAATTGGTCTCGGAGATGTTATAATTCAGGATCGGAATGCCTATCGAAGAACGCTGAGTTTGCATACACGTATTTCATTTGCAGCAAAAGCAAATTCGAAGATCAATTATCTGTATAAAAAGAAAGATACAAGGGATTGAGATATCAATTATTTAAATAATGCAAATAAAAGACTCCTATAACAATAATGCTCGAATATCTTCAATCTGAATTAAAAAAAAAAACAATTTTATCAAGTAAAAAGACAAAAGTTTTCGAATACCAGCTTTTATGTTGAACGTGTCTCTTAGGAAAAAACATTTACTTCATTTTGTATAATATTATCACAAATAGTGCTAGAACGTGGGTGTATCTTCGGACACTTAAAGTCAATTCTGTGTAGTTTTACTTCTGAAGAAAAATTACCTGTTTATAAAAACAAATTTTTAGGAAAAAATATCAATCAGTGATAGTTTGAAAAGCAAAAAAAAGAAAATATAAATGTTTGGTTTTTATGTCAGTTACGAAAAAGTCAATGGCTTGTACATACTTTTTGGTTATTAATTTATAAAAGAATTTTTGTAACGATTCGCCTATACGATGGGTCTTTTAAGAGCTTTTTAGTTTGTTTTTCAAAAAAACACAAAACTGAAACTGTTTGAAAGCAACCCAGTGTAAATCGCGTTAGCCGTTTAAAAAACTGTTTCCGAAATAAAGATTGTTAAAAAATCGCACGTTATACTCAGAACGAGGATTCCTGTAACAAGGTTTATCTGAAAATTAACTCAAGAACTTCAGCATCTATCTACTTAAATGAAACTGGACGATTTTAAAAATAATTTTGAAACTTCAAAGCATATCCTACAAATCCTAAGTTCAATACCTCAAAAACGTTACAAAAATAATACCTTGAAATCTTATTAGTGCTTCCTCCAGTCGGTATCGGTCCAGCATTCCAACCTATTTGTTTGCAACAACTTTTGCATTTTATGCCGAGCACCTCAGGAGAAGCTCAGAACTTTTGACGCCATTTTTGTTGCCATTTGCTGTGCAAGTATCTTAAAAATGCATTTTTTTTTTTGCCAAACAACCGACCAAATATTTGTGTGTGTGAAAGTTGTGAAGGAGTGGCGAGGCGGCGAGTTTGGAGTTAGACCATGTTTGTGGCAGGTTACTTTGCGGCACGTAGCAACGTTGTAGGCAACGTTAAGCGCTTTAGCTTTGAAGCTGCGGCGCTAAGTATGCCAGAGTTTTACACAAATCGCACATATGCGGCAACTTGGCAGTCTGGCAACGCTGTCAGACTAATGCACTTATGTAGGGGCTGGGAAGATTGCCCTTTACGTGTCAGAGTTGCGCCCATAGACAATTAATGCCCAAGCAATGGACACTACTGTCTGCTCCCTGTCTGCACTTGCTGGGATAATCTTCAAAGTTCATCATGATGTGATGAATTTCTGGCAGCGCAGTTCATAAAAGTTTCGTTTTTCAATTCATTTTCATATTTGGTCTAGCCCCCCCTTCCCACACGACAACCCCACCAGTAGACGCCTCTTTCATTATATATTTTTGGCTTTTATGCTGCTTCTTTTTTGGGGGGGATTTTATTTTTGTTTCTTATGCCAGTTGCTTTTTTAACCAACTGCCTTTGGCTGGCTAGTGAACTTTGATGTAGTCTGGGCTCATTATGCGAAGTTGCTTGTAAGGCGCTGTCGCGGGTGCCAGGGCGAGATGTTGCAACTTGGCAGCTGGCCGTTGAAAGTATTTTTTTTTTTTGCCTAGGCTCTCTCTACAAATGTGGCAAGAAGATGAAGAGTGAAAGAAGTGGCAGAAAAGACGAAATAGCAGAAGTTGCAAGAGCAACAGCGGCGCTCTGCCAACAATGAAAATTATTGTCGTTGGCTCCCAAAAAGTATGCAAAATAACAACAAAAATGGTGTTGGCTTCAAGGCAGCAAAGGCAAACACAACAAAAACAAAAGAAAAAATATACATATATCCTGGAACAACAACAGCAAAATGGTGAGTTTATTAAAAATTTTGAATGCAAACGCGTTTCGCGATTTTCGACTCAACTCTTCAACTTGTTTTCGGTTTTTCATACACTACAGAGTTGGAGGTACCTATGGATGCCTTCAATATCGGAAGAGCTGTGTGGGTTAACACAAAAAGGTTTTCATAGCAAAATTTTCTAAAACTTGGAAGAGTAAAGCCTTTTGAACCTTTTTTGTAACTCATATCTCTTGGTATAAGTGAAAACAGTGAGGCATCTTCATCCAACAGTATAAAGATCAAAGCCAAACAGTTATCTGAAGAAACAGTCACAAAAGTCAACAAATATCATACCAACAGTATTGTCGATATCTATTATCTTTGCTTACAATGCCGTAGGTTGTAATATAGCTCGAAAACCATAAAAGATCTTAGTGTTTCCTTGAAAGAGCAAAACTTATAAAAAGTTTATTCCCATGTAAATCATGTCTCACGATTGGAAAAAGCAAGTGAAGTGCGTTGGTCAGTATAAAGAAGAAAGCCAAAAGTGAGGCTTGCTGTACAAAATGAACTTCAAGTTAACATATCAGATGAAATCTTTCCAACATTATTGCAAATGTCTATTCTCTTTGCTTAATAAAGCCATCTTAATCTCTCTTTAAAATCTCGTACACCTCGGAGACCATAAAAGATCTCCACTCTTCTAAATAGTTGCGAATAGCAGCTCAGTTCTATATGAGAAACTTTGTAGCCCATGATTGTAATCGAGTCGTCTTTATTTAGTCGATAGATTGAAAGCCGGAATTGGAGTAGAGCCATCTTTATCTATCCTACAGCTCGAAGCCCATGAAAGATCTCCACTTTTTTACATAGTAATATTCAGTTTTATATGACGACTTCGGTAGCCGGAAATTGTTATAGAGCCATTATTTCCTTTCCCACAACTCGGAACCGGGAATTGTAATAGTTGCAATCTATCCTACAGCTCGGAGCCCATAAAGATTTCTACTCTAGTAATATTCAGTTCTATATGTGGACTTCTGGTGGCCTAGTGGCAGCATACTCGCCTCTAAACCCGGTCCATGGTTCGATTGCACCCTGCAGCACTGACTCACTTTGCCCTAGCACTGACATAGCTAGCAAATTGATGACCATTGCCTGAATTAATATCTTTTAATTGAAGATACCGCCCTTCGTATTGGGCACCAACTATACATTCCTGTCATCTTTGAACAGATATTAATAAAGGTATTCCCGCACTCCTCGTTTGGAGCAAGAAAAGCATAGTCAAGGGTAATAAAATTAAAAATGAAATTTAAATAATGCGTTTGAACTATATCCGTATTCCAAAGAGCTTCTAATGGGTAGTCAACATGTCGTTCATAATGTTTCCGATGCAACCTAATCCGCCAAGTTAAACTTTCCATCCCAAATTCTATCTGTCCTAATGCTTGTTTCCCTAAGTACAACAGTTTTGCATGGTAATAAGCATTATCACAGTTTACGTCGTATTTCACATCAGTGATTTAGTTACAGATAAATTTTTCCACTTTGAAGTGTAAAAACAACTTCTGAGGGAGTCAGCTCAGAAAGTTCCCCATGCAAGTAGCAAAATTTTCTTACCTCGAGGATGTGATTTTCCAACTTGTATTTCAATCCTTTCATAAATTATCTCTGATAACTTGGAGTTTTTAACAAAAGTGTAACGAAAGTTTATTAACTATCAAAAAAACAGATTTCACGAATCGATAGTGAAATTTCGATCTTATACCTATTAAAATCTTATACCAATTCTGGATATTCAGTCAAGAAAGCTGCTCTGTGGTATCAGCTAGTTATTTTTTAACTTATGGTTGTAATTTTAACTTATATTTAAATTCTTTCATAAAGGATGTGCGTATCCTAAAGTGATATCCAGTGGTTTTTTACGCCAACGTAACGCAACTTCTATGAACCAACAAAAGAAAGTATGTTGTTCTATGGAAGCAGCAAGATTTTCTAACCTAATGGTTGTGATTTGAGCTTCCAATTAAAGGAAAGAGAAAATATTTGAATTTTAGAGCAGTATCGGTCTGGAACCAGCATAAATTAGTATTTCAGACCTGACTATAGGCATATGTTCTACAACATCAGCATTTTTGCCTATATAGTCTATAAATCTTAAACAAGCATTTCATAAAAGTACAGGGCATTCTCCAAACGGCAACTTCCACTTGTAGCGCCTTTCTAGGGGTTTGGCGCGCCAAGTGCCCCCTAGTTTTTCTTTGGCAATATTGTGTTGCACTTTTTTCGTTTTTTTTTTATTTTTTAATATTTTACATTTGTTGGTTGTAGTTCTCTTTTTTTTCTTATTTTGGTTTTGTTTTTATTTTGGTTGTTGTTTGGGAACATGCACTTGAGTTTCATTTGGTTGGTCGAGCCCAGCACGAAATACTGGGGGAAATGTCAGAAAAGTGCATTAAAAATTGTTGCTGTGCTAAAAGTTTACAACAGTTTGAATTCATTTTCTTTTACTTTAGAGGGTTTTTGTTCTGGCGTGATGTTTTTTTTTTACTCTTTTTGAAATGGAAACCGCAATGAAATAAAGTTGATGCATTGTTGTAGTAGGGTCAGTTGGACCGCAGACATTTAAATAGGCTTATATACTTGTCACATGCGGCAAGGGTATACATAATCTACTAGAAGTATGTATGTGTTCACGCCTATTTAATTACAATTTTAATTTAATTAAGGATTACAATAAAAGTTGTAAGCTTGTTTTATTTTTTTGTCTTTTGCATTTGAATGCGCTGACTTGCAAAAGCATGGGTTGGAGGAGCATGAGATGTTATGGAAGGAAGAGTCTGTGAGAACTCCCCAAGCTACCAGCAGAGGCAGCGCCAAAAACTCACTCAACCATTTTGTTCAAACAAATGCATGGCAAAATCTTAATTAACCTCAGGGTGCAGAGCATAAACCAGCCAGCACATAGAGGCGCACATAGATATAGAGATGTAGGTTATATACGATCTGCAGTACGTACTGCCGGTATTGGGTGCCAATTGCTACCACTAATTATGATTTTTTTTGCGTTTAGGCGGAAATTGTTGCTGTCAACAAAGATCTAAAAAAGATATCTTAATTACTCACAATGAAGTGTGACAAAGTCTATATTCTTTATGCTAAAAATTGGAGCAAAGTTGCCGCCACCAACATTATGTGGGTTCGATATTTGACCAACAAATACTTACAATATTTGGCACGATTATTTGCCAGTATGAGAAACCAAACAGCCTACGCAAATTATAGTTATTTGGAGGTGCAAATAATTGATTCTGTGTAAAAAGTTTTATATTTTGGATGAATTACTTTCCGTGTACACGTCATAGGTGATCCCTTTGCTTAATACGTATAGTTTGCTTTAAAATATTCTAAATAAATGCAGCTTTGCATGCTGCAGATTCTTGAGTCGAAAATGTGAGCACATACGGCGAATAAGCAGAATATATATTTTACAATATTTGGTGCAAATATTTGTCGTGCACCTTGCGCAATAGAGCTATTTGTGCAAATATATTCTTGGAATATATTCTTGCAAGTACAAGTAGCTATATGTCTTCTAATAGAAGTTCTGTGCGGATTTTTCGACGTTTAAAAATAGTTTAATAAATATTAGCTAAACTCTGAAGTCGGTTGCAGGCAAATTTGCTCAAGCAATTGCTACAACAAAGCAGCAAATATTTGCTCTTCCCTAATGCAAACTTTAGGATAAGCAATACAAAAGCAGTATCGGTTGGCAGCAAGTTGAATGAGAACTATTAAAAAAAAGTGACTTAAGATATATATGTCACGGACTAGTCCGTCGTACTGTAGAAAGGTCTGACATCCCTAAAAACTCATCTAGAAGGGGGGAATATAGTATATCCGTCTATTAAGCGCGCATTTCGAATGTATGAAAACAAGCTGAGCAAATAAAACTATGTTTGTGTGTGCGTGTGTTGTGTATGTAACTGTGTGAATGTGTGTCAGTGTGTGTGTGTGTTGTGTATGTAACTGTGTGAATGTGTGTCAGTATGTGTGTGTGTGTGTGTGCGTACATATTCATTTTGTATGTTGCGCACTTTATTCTAACTCAAAGACACACGAACTTCAAAAAACCAGACATCTAACACACTCACTAACACACACACATACACACAAACACAGCCACACTCCCACACAGATACAAATGTATCTACATATGCATATGCGTATGTATGTGTAACGCATTTTATGGACCAGCTCATGTGGAGCGCAAATTTCGCTGTGATGCTCGGGAATTACATTAAGCGTCGGGCATAATAAATTATTCCGTATGATATGATTCTGGTACATGATAAGCGTTTGTAATTTTAACTGTCAGTTAAATGAGTAAATTGTGCAAACTGGGCGAGTATCAAGCGTACTGAGGAAGAGAGCTGGTGCTCTTGCCGGAAATGGTACGGTTCTATGATGAAGGAGCACTCTGCATGTGTGAGCACTGGCAGCAACGGCATGTGCAGCGATTTAGAATACTTAATATTTATCTTTTGTTTGGAAACTTGAACATTTTCAAGCGCGTAAATAGAAATGAAGCGTCAATATTTGAGCACACACCCAAACACACACACATGCAGAAACTAAGATAGACTCACAACTGACACAGAAAGCCATTTGGTGGGTGTGCGCTGGGGAGCAACAAAGTTGCATATAATGCGCTTATGTAATGCATCATCTTGTTGGAATACTTGAAAAAAAAAAAATTGTAAGTTATTTTGATGTTGTCAAAAGCTGTTTGGCTTTGATAAGTTCATTTCAGGGCGAGGGTAACACTGCGTATCTGTGGTGAATAGGGCAACACTTTTTGGACGTGATTAAATATGTTTAGTGAAAACGGAAGAATTTTGTCATAGAAGAGGGTTTTAACCTATAGCGCTACTACAAAATATTTTGCCAGCCTAAAAGTTGAAAAAATTGCACATGCCATTTGAGGTAAGAAATCTTCTTTATGTCTGCAATGGATATGGTTTTTATAGTTATGCCTAGGCCCAGATGGTGCGTCTTTGAGTGAAAGAATAAGCAAAATACATAAAGTGAAAACCAAAGAATTTTGTCTAAAGAACGTGACAATTGACAAGTTGAAAAATTCTTTATGACATATATGACATATATGACCTGACAGACGTCTTTTATGAATTAAATGTATATTTTTTAAAATCTTATGTTGTATTTCGTTCCACTGTCCAAGCCATTGAAATGCCAATAACCTTATATAATTTGCTTTCGTTAGGTGACCACGACATATCTGCTGTCAGCTTACAACTAACTGACTTCACCAGTTCTTCCAATGAGCCCCTGCTTTGCACTCACCTTTTATGGTTATACCAAGGAAATATAGGTTCTTCAATAATTTGCCTTTTCATCGGAGTCACTATCACTCTATAGCAATTCTTTACTAAAGCTACTTTATCTATAAGCACGACGTTGCTTAGGAAGCCATACTCTATGCGTTGAACTACAACTATGGTGTCTTAGAGCTTATAGAGCTCATGGTTCCTACAAATGAGATTGTTGTTCCCAATACTTTATGCGTTAAACTAGAATTATGATGTCTTAGAGCTCATAGAGCTCCCAATACGACAGCAGCAATTGTCAGGAGTACCGGCGCACAGGTAACCAGTCCCGAGCTTGAAAACTGGCGTATGTCTCCCAAGTCTGAGTCTGTCGGGACTAAAAGGAGAGGACCACCAAACGCTTCAATCGGTGCTACGGGTTGAGTATTGCGAGCATGCCCTTTATGGTCAGACCTCTAGTGGGAGTTGAAGGTTGAGTCAAGTTGGTTCGACGAGGAGTTGCTTGCTTAACTTTACGCAGATGCAGTTCGAGTGTTTACAATGCGAGTGCAGACCGCCAAGTATCTTTCCCTTAAGCAACTCTTATACGTCTTCATCCATTCGCGACATAAAACCCTGAATAAAAGTCTTCTGATGTAGTAGTTTTTTCAGACGACAGACACCTTGCTACACAGCTGCTTACGTAGACAATAGAACCACCTATGGTAAAGAAAGGATGACTCTTCGGGATTCCGTCAGGTATAAATAATTGTGCGTGTCCACGATAGGACAGAGCTACGTCAATTATTTAACAACTTGAAAAGTATGCGTATCAACTAGAATTTGAGAGTCTACCTATCGTTGACAGCATGAAATTTTTTTTGTCGTTGTTTACCGATTAAACTGTATTCGCCAACTTCTTTTTAATTCCGAAAAATTCAGCAAAAGCAGCTATACACAATGCTTTTCTAGTACTAAAGACTAATGTTGAATGATAGCAGAACTTCTGAAGCCTCGAACTGTATTATTAGTATTGGAGACGAGATTTCCCCTTACGTACCCCATCTACTATAAAAAGGCCAAGGTTGAACGAAGGCAGAACGTCTGAAGCCTCGAATGATATTGCTATGGACGGAGATGACGATACCCAATTTAACATATCTAACAGAGCTGCTCCATGTCATTCTGCAAACAATTATCGACTACTCACGAATTTCAGAAATATCCAGGAATTTACATGATAAGCAACCCAACCATCACAAAAAAGGTTAAAGTTGAACGAGAGAAGAACGTCAGAAGTCTCGAATGCTTGGGTAAGAGACGCTTTTTCCAAACTTGATGCAACAGAGGTGCTTCATGTCATTCTGCAACACTAATCGGCTTCTCACAAATGCCAGGAGTATCCAAGAATTTCATGAATACAAGAAGGTGTTATGTTTATATTAGTCAGTAGTATCATGAGGACTTTGAGATGGTGGGAAACTTACAAGAATAAAGACTCTCAAGGCAGTCGAGCTAGCTGCGAGCTGTTTCACAAAGGACTATAGACGAAAGAATCTGAACGCATACAACTGCTGAGTGACAAAGCTTTGAAATAAGGTTCCTGTTAAACATCGGCTTGCTGCCTCTAGCTCACTTAAACTATATATATTCTACCGAAAATACGCTAGCCAAATGAGTACGACTTTTGTTTGAATAAATTTTTACCACAAAACTGGCTTAAACGTTATTAAAAATGCAGCACATGGGTTGCTTCTACTACGTGACCATAATCACGAGTCTATCCATTATGTCATAACAACCGTTGGCAACACACGAAAACCCACACACAACTATTTACTTTAAAATTAAAAAAGTTTTTTGCACAATTTTTTTATCTCTACTGCCGTAGGCACTGATTTACATGTAAAATAATTTGCTACTTTGTTTTTGGTCAAAAACCGACAAGTGAAGGCACGCAGCAGCTTTTAGGCCCAAGACTTGTAGAGACGAAGAATTTACTTATGTTGCCGCATTGGCAAATCAACAGTTCATTAAGACGCACATAAATCACGTAGCCGCAATGGTTTGCAGCCCAACTGCTGCGTACTGAGGGTGGCCAAAAAGCCATGGCCAAGTGACTTAGTCAAAAGTTAGCACGCCCGGCTGGGCATAACAAGGCCAGCGACAGCACTGACCAGCAAATTGAAACCGCAAACAAATACAAGATACAAAAGTATCGCACAAACTGTTGCTACTTTGGGAGTACTCTGGGAGCGGCATATGCACGAATCAAGTAGTCCAGAATTTTAATGTCAATTTTTGTGTCTCGCATGAAATTGAAAAATTTTATAAAATCACAATCTTTATAGAAATCGAGCAGAAAGCAACGAGCTCTGAAAAGTATTTCGAGAATATAACTAGTAAAAATTGTAAGATGGTTAAGCACACGAAGAAGAATGCCAAGACTGCAAATCAAAACACTAAAGCAAATTACAACACTATAATGGCCAAGGAACAATCCAAGACAACGCCAGTGATTATTACAGTGGAGAAGATGGCTACCCAACAAAAGCTTCCAGTTGCGAACGCAGTCAAGCCTGTGCCGTTGAAAAACCCCATCCCAGTCTTTAATAAGCCAACCGTGAGCGTACGTTTAATCAAACCCAAGACTGAGAAAAGTGCCGCCAACTTGCTTTCCGTGGAAGCGCATCTGAATAGCGGTGTTTATGTAGTACGCGGCAAGCAGGATACCATACAGCTTGCCACATGCTGCTTGTCGCATGCACCGCTTAAGGGTGAAACACACTTTAGTACCGATTTCATGGGCAAGCGTACACATTTCTGCATCTGGTCACCGTTTCAGTGTAAACTAGCTGCAGCCATGATGAACGGGCTGGACAAGCTGCATATTAAGCCGCATAGCAAGTTGCTCTATTTGGGCGCCAATTATGGTGTCACTGCTCCACGCATGTGCGACATTGTGGGTGAATCGGGCTTAGTTTATATTGTGGAGAAGAAGTTTCGTGCCGGCAACGATGTGCTAAAACTAGCTGATCGTCGTTCAAATATTGTGCCCATTGTGGAGGATCCCGCCATGCCGTATAAGTATCGCATGCTTATAGTGGACGCCATTGACACCATCTATTGTGACTTGCCGCGTGCGGATTGTGTGCGCACTCTCTTGCTCAATGCACGTCATTTTCTCAAGTCTGGCGGACATTTTATATTGGTTACCCACAAGGAGCAGACCAGAGATTGCGTGAATCAGCTGAAGGCAGAGAAATTTTTACAATTCAAGCAAATACCACTAGATCCGTTTGTGAAGGGCTATAATATATTAATGGGCGCTTCGATTGGTGGTATTGCAGAGGAAAAATCTGAACCTTTCAGTTATGCAGAACCGTCACTCGATCAGGATTCCTGTGGTGATTAATCTCAGGAGCATGCGCATGATGCAAAAGCACACACACTAACACACAAAAACTATTATTTTATAAAGCTTAAATAAAAGTAGCACACTATACAAGCTTCGTCACATCAGCCAGATTGCAAACTTGCTAACATAAATATATACTCTGGGGTTAAGAAAAAAATTGCCTTTTTGTTTTATTGTTTGGAGGAAATAGTCGCAATGTACTGAAACATTGAAAACTTTTTCAGAAATAAAAATTGGAATTATTGGGTACTCACAATACCTGCCTCGCCTAATCGGTAAAAAAAGAAACTTCGCCTTAAGAATGTTCTCACTAAGATACAAAATGTTTTCTCTATTTGATGCAAGTCGTAATACTTTGATGGTAAAAATATGTTATAGTACTAGTCTGAAACCCAAGACTATGTTTCCGGTTGAAGCAAAGTTGCTGATGCTGTCTTTAAGAGGCTGTCGGTCAATGTTCGTGGAACTTCTTTCTTGTCCCAAACGCTAATGAATCCCCTTTTCATATTCGCTTATGCTGCTCTTAAGACGTGTTTTTTTCAAATCCTGCATCATGTCACCATTGACACCAACTTAAAAATGATTAAGTGCTTGATACTTTTTTTTTATCGATTTGATTGTGAATGGACTTTCCTTTACATGATGTACGTCTTCAATTCGGGTAAGCAATACGGGTTCTTTATGATGTCTTGTGAGGTTGCTCGTAACAGACGAGTACACTACTGAAAGCCTCTGCGTCAGGCATTGTCTACATTGGTGCTAGATTAATTTATGGAAAGGACACCGGGTTTTAGTCAAAATCTCTATTCTCACACCAAAAAAATAGATTTCCGGGTATGCGAGTAAAGCAACGTATCCAGTTCCAGCGCAACATTATTCTTTTTTAAAGAATAATATTAGCAAATATGATTCAAAGTTTCGGCGTAATTTAAAATATTTTTTTAATATTTCATCGGATGTTAAGTTCTGATCAAATTTTTAAAGAATTGTAATGGTAATGTGAACGTATTTGGTGCCTGTTCAAAATTGTTTTATTAAATAAAAAATAAATAATAAGAATATCATCATTCAAAGAACTATCCATACGAAGCGATTACATTTTCACATTCAATGGTAACATTTAAGTACTCTTCTAAAAAATGAGCCCTCTCTGGCACAGATCTTTGAGGTAAATTTTCTTTTCTACAAGTCTTACCCCAGTGAGTTCCTAAATCCAATTATATCTGTCGTAAATGCCAGCATTTCGGAAGAAGCAAGGCGTGAAGAATATGGAGGTTATATTCAGAGAATTGTTTGAACTTTAAAGGCAAATAGGACTGTTTATTGTCATGTTGTTAAACCACCTTACACCCATACATCCATACCCCTTATTCATATTTCGGTTTTTAAGGAGCACATACGCATTTGTTGTAGTCCATAGCGATTCCTTTTTATGGCTTCGCCAGCATTCAGAAGCTCATGAAGAAATGCAACCCTTTGGTCTTGCAGAGTAAGACCATAGACTTTTTGCTGCGGCGTCGACGTAGCCATTGATGAAATGGGTTCCAGAGGTTTGCAGTTTCTGTGGTACATACACTATTCATCCGTTCTCACGATTGGCTGCAGAAATTTCCCGCTTTCGTGTGATTCTAGGTTTCAACATGGAAGGCACACAACTTCCTTGCTTTTGACTAAATCACAATTGTTTGAAACAAATGAAAACTTTTGGTAGATTTGCTCGATAACAGCAGTTTATGTTTGTAACGGATTTTGATGCAGTTTATACCTTTTTTCATCTTCAAAGATTTTGAATTATTCAAGATGCTCTTTGTAATCGATACAAAAGTTACTGCTTTTCAGGCATCAAAACCACACGATCGGATATTATTAAGTGTAAACTTTCTCATTCATTCAATGGTCTTAACTGCATTTTTATTTCCATTAAAATAAAAATTCCAATCCAACCGCATCAGTTTAGATCTTAGAAGAAAAGACAATCATTTTCAAATTTGACAACATCTCTCAGTAATCTCCTAACGTAGAATTGTTACATTTGCACTTATAAATTAAGAATATGAACATGCTCATCTCTATTGCCTGTTAATGAATACCTAAATTAATTAGTTTCAGCTGGATTCTCTTATTGACCTAGAACCTTGTTCTTTGTGGAACTTGTGTTGCGAGGAAGTGCTTGTGTCTGCTGCGACAGGCTCTTCGAAAAATGCAATATTATAAAGATAAATGAGAAGGCAGCTCCAGCCTAAATCAAGGAAGCTAGTTTGAAAAAGATGTATAAAAATGGGATTGGCATCAAAAAATACTTTTGTGTTATGTACTTTTCATAATATGTTTGGGTAAAAGAAGCGAACGAATTCTGTTGTAAGTCTTGCTTAACTCATTAAAGTCCTTAGCCTTGGCGATTCTTGACATACTCTAAGAATCAGTAAAATATGTAAATTCAATACAGAAATTACAAAAAATGTAGCATACTTTTCAGCGACTACTTAAAGAGTAACTAAAAAGTCAAAGAGACTTCCCAAAGCAGCTGTTATTGTGAATTCAAGTTTCCCAAAAAACGCATAAAAAAGAAGCTTTTGTCAAACTAAAGAGAATAGCAAAACAATGAAAATGTAAAAATATTGTGCCCCAAAGTCAAATGTACAAAGCGTGTCGAGGATTTGTGCAGAGCGCAGAAAGCAAAGCAAAGCAAAATATTGCACAAATGAAAAGCATCAGGAATGGTAACGTTGGGAATAGAAATGCATTGGAAAACAACTTAAAATTTCATATAAAATTTGTAGCGTCGCTGATTGCGTGTGCTAAACAGGAGCAAGGAGGCGCGCACACCCACACTGACACATATTGCATACAAATACACCCGCAGACATAACAGGACAGCGTGTAAATCCAGTCACGCCCACACACATAGGATATAGAATTGTTGCAGGACGAGCGCTATAGGAGGCGGGACGTGTTATATGCCCGCATGGTGATAACTGCCAGAATCCAACGAAATATTTTTGGCTGAAACTAAAACAAAAGGCAGAGCACTAGGGCAGGGTAAGCCCAGAGAGGGGAACACATCAACACACACACACACACTGGGACACACTGGAACACTGTGAAAAAATATCGCACATAAAAACGAATGTGAAAAATCACAAATTCGCAAAAATCTTTAAATCCCACGGATTTATGCATTTTTACGTTGCATTTTCCGTCCGTACTGCTACTTTCTGCCTGTTCGCTTGTCTATCGTTCTATCGCAATGAAATTCACATCTCTCCTGCCTTCCATCGTCCTGCGCTCTCCTCTCTCTCCATGGAACTGCTGCTTTTTTTATTTGCCATATCCTGTTTCTCGTTTTTTGATAGTAAAAAAAATGCGGGCGACGGCAACGTGCACGTTTATGTGATTTCTGCAGTTTGCCAACACTGCCTCAAGGTGTCACCGCCGCCGCTTTGCTGCTCTTCCGCCCCGTGGCACGGCTGTCGATAACACTGCATTGCATTGCATTGCATTTGGTCGCGGCTTTAGACTGGTTCCAAAAAAAAAAACCATTTGCTGGGACCAACATTTTTTTTATTGACGTGAATGTTATTTGGAATTGTATAATGGTGCGATGTTGAATTGAAATTTATATCGATATATTGTAAATAGAAATAAAAATTAACGATAAACCATTTACGAATATCGATTTTGTGGAAAAGGCTCGATTGTAACATCTTGAATTACGACTTTTTAATGAAAGCGAAAGCTTGTTTCGAGTTTTTACAAAAAATGTTTAAATTTGAAACATTGTTCAGAAATCGAATATATTATCGAAATTATCAAAATTTGTCTTACAATAGCTAAAAATTTAAAAAAACAAACTTTTTTGAATTTGGAGAACATTTTTCTCAAAATAATGAACAATGATGTACTTTATTTATCAAACTTATTTCAACCCATCATAGGCTTATGCAAAGGTATCGTAAAAAAGCAAAAAATATTCCAAATCAGTCGTTTACTTATCGATAACTCGATGAAATGTATAGACATTTAAAAACTGTGGGTAATTCTAGTATGAAAATATAAAGTAAGTCTATTTTTCTTTACAATCAGAAGCAATGCAG
The DNA here is from genome assembly GCA_035046065.1 of Chymomyza procnemis. NCBI lineage: Eukaryota > Metazoa > Arthropoda > Insecta > Diptera > Drosophilidae > Chymomyza > Chymomyza procnemis. Next base: position 8,589,635 of record JAWNOJ010000026.1, read on the forward strand.
GGATATATCTCTTTTGTAGTTCGAAAACGATCCACTGTTCATAGCCGATTCTCAAATTATTGAAGGTTTACATTGGCAAACAGAGTAGCTATGATATATAATGATAAGAGCTCGAACCATCGATCTATTGGTTTTAAAAGCGAGTATATAACCATCAACGCAACAGCCGTGGTACAAAATATTACGATTCTCTTGACAACTGGTGATTTGTATTTTTGATGAAAATTTTTGATCCTAAATGAAAAAAATCGATAAAGTGAAATGTAATTCTATACAACTTTTTTTTGCCTAAGCTGCAAAGTTAAAAAAGCTAAAAAAATGACTTATACTACTCCAAAATAGTAGAGGAGATAATCAATAAGAATTGAATTTTTTTCATTTCAGATGCAGTTCTTGTTGATCACAAAAGTTTATTTTTTCAAGACAGAAACATTTTTTTTATGTTTTCTATCTCCAAGTTTTTCCGTGAGCATTTCGATACTACATAAGTTTATCGCTGAGACCCACTTTAAAGAGCTGAGCTAGTAGTCTCCAGACCCAGTAATCTGAGGCATGTATTGGTGTATATAATACTTATAAGATAATAAGTTGTTCTGTCTGTATTTTTAGAATATATTCTTTCACGATCCCACTTTTGAATTTATTTGTGACCTTCTGAGATGCGGGCTTCCAATCTCAACGTTTTTCGGCAGGCATTTCGCTACTTGATCAGGTTATCGCTGTGATCCATTTGCAAGGTCTACACTTTGGTTTTTCGGAGACTTTTAAGGAGTTCTGTCTGTATTATAAGAATATATTGAAATGTCATAAGGTAAACTTTTTTATAAAACTTAAAAAATATAGGTAAGCTATAAAATCATGATGTTAAAAAATATTGTTTCATGTTTCACACTAAGTGAAGAGGCAGCATTTTGGGGACACAAATTTGTGATTTAATATCCAAACTGCAAACATATCAATTTCATTCGTTGCATATCGTCTAAATAGTTACCTTCTTTATTTATTTTCCAAATTAAAGTATAAAATCGCTCTAACATTTTTTTTAGCAAATTTAAATAAAAAAAAATTAAAGCCCTGTTGGGAATTTAAAGAAATGGTTCTTAAGTTTTTTTTTTTCAATTTTAGTGGCTGTATCATTTTTTTTTATAAATTATTAACCTTAATTTCAAAGCCATTGGATCGGCAGAATTATAGGAAATAATGTTGTTTTAAAAATACATTTTTTTTGTTTGGAAAATTACTTTTATTTCATAAAATTTGTTCGAAGTTCATGAGAAAAATCTATTTTCGAAAGATTTAAAGTATTTCAAATAATGGATTTTTAGAAAATTGCACGACTGTCCTTTAAGGTGTCAACCTGTTGTAGGAAATATTGTAAGAATTATTATAAATGGGCATTTTTTATTAACTTATCTCGCTGTTTTTTCTGGAATTTTTGATCAGCTTAATTCATAAAACTTCAAAAATTTAGGTAAGCTATTAAAATCAAAAGAAAAAAATCTATTTTCGAAGAACTTTCGAAAAAAAAAAACGATGGAATAAATATTTACGAATATGTTGTTAGCATCGTTCCAAAAGTTACTTATAGAAAGCACATTGAAAATTTGAAGATGGTATCGAAAATACATCCAACTTCTTGTGGGAAACAATTATTGTTATAAATGCACATTTTTTTTTTCGCATATCATCTCAGCAATCTTTTTCAGTATATTAGTCTAGAAATTTATTTTCGACAATATATCCCTGCATTCAACACATTTATTCCCGAAATAAAAATATATAAAAAAAATTCAAAATATATAACAAAATATATTTCTTCTTATTCTTGTGTGCTCTCAAAATCTCTTCAGCATTGCTAACCAACATTTTTGTTCCACCCTAAAGTGGCAACTTCATTGATGAGGCCTGCTGCTGCTGCTTAAGCGCAGTGCCACGTGTTCAATGCCTGCACCTTATGCTGCGGCTCCCGCTGCCACAAACGCTGCTATTATCGTAGAGCATCGGCGACGACGACGTCAACGACGCTGACGACGACAGCAATGGCGGTGCACATGGAATCATAGAAAACAAACGCCACACAGTCGTGGTTGCCACCCACAATTGACGCCAAACCCATACACACGAAAAAAAAGAGAGATTCGTTCGTACAATCGATTGCCATTGCTTTGGCTGCTTGGCTCCAATAGCTTTTCGGTTGCTGCGACAACTCTGTTGCCGTTGTCACAGCGAACTGCGTGGTTGTCGTTGTTGTTGTGCCTGGAAAGGAGTTGCTCCTAGTGGGTGTTATCCTTGTTGATGTTGTTGTTGCTGCTGCTTTTATTGCAAGCTGCAAACTATCTGTCGCTTTTGTTTTACGATTCCTTTTGCATCCTGATGATCGTCTACGTCATACAGTCACCACTGCATGGCCCAAAGGCAGCTTGCATTTGTGTTTGTGAGTTTGCGAGTTTGTTTGTTTGTGAGTTTGTTTGTTTGTGTGTTTGTCTCTTTGTTGTTGTTGTTGTTGTTGCACTGGCTTGGGTGTTGAATTTTTTGCGCATTGTCGTACGCTGCAATCTCTGTGTAATATTTTATTTTCAATTCGCATTTAGTGCAGCAGCAGCAGCAGCTGCCGTGGCAACCCTGGCAGCATTCGCATCTAAGGGAAATATAAATTGTATCTGACAATTGGCAATTGGCCTATCCGCCCGTTTTGTGCGCTTTACTGATAGAGCGACGCCAACTCGAACGTTACCGCCAAACAAAAGCCCCAACCCAGTACGCTGGTCCGGCCTAACCGGTAGCATTTGTTCATTGCTCCCAACGTCCAAAACTTTGCCATTCTGCCAATAAATTGTAGGCGTTTGGCGATTCTACATGGCTGTGGGCATAAGTGGTGGCTGCTAGCATTTTATGCTGAATCACGAATTACATTAGACACACGGCAATGGAGCTGGCATTGGAAGCACTGCTCTACGGGGGGGTTATTAAAACGTTTTCGCATGCCAATTGGATTATCAGTTAGTGCGTTAGTGGCAATTTACACGGCAAGAAATGTGCTTCAAGAAATAGAGAGATTCATAAGTGTGTTTTAGGGCATTAGTGGGGGAAAAAACTTTTTTTATTTTGGTTTGCATTATTTTGGGAATGTTTGAAGAGCAGGACTTCGGTTGTTAGAGGAAAGTGTGATACTTCGATGTGAGCAATCCTTTTACATTCTATAAGATATTCCTAACTTGCCAATGCAGCCTATATTCCAGCACTCTGGTACTGCGAAAGTAGCCAAAGTAGAGAGTGTGTTTCGAATTTCACTAAAGCTGATTTAACTGAAACCAAAAATCGCTGTAAGCTGCTTTCAGATCCGCATTACAAGTGGAGGGAAATGAGTGCTTCATAAACTACTAAAAAATGATAACCGATAATGAAATCTGCCAAAATGTTTTTCTGTGGCGTATATATAGAGAAGTATCTACTTAATTACGGTTTTAGAGCAAACCCGATGTAATGTAGAAACGATGGTGGGCCTAGGCCCTTCTCCACTGGGATACCGTTGCGTCTATTTTGCTAATAGTTGGTTTCAGCTGTTAAATGTGAATTTTATATATAACTATATATGGAGTTAAGCGCAACAGACGCAGATTGTTATAGAGACAAACTTAGTAACTTTTATAATTTTTAGAATTGAACCGAGAAGAAAAGAATTCTGGTATATTTGTCGGCGTTTGTAATGTTTTACCACCAGTTCACAGGAGTTCCGCGGTTTAAGCGCATTTTAAATTTTTTAGAAAAATTTTAAGACCTCTTAGTTTTTCAGTGACAAATTTTTTTCCTGAGCTTTACTCTAATTTTTAACGAAATTTTTCGATTCGATTCGATCATTTGGCTTGGCAAGCATTTCGTGGGTGCCCTGCTCTTGGGAGGTAAAGTTCTTAGAATATTTTCTTTCATGATGTTCTTAGCCAGTTAGCCCAATTCCATTCCATTTAGTTTGGCCTCGTTACTTCCAGCACCACTGATAAGGCACAGGTTTTTACTATATTTTCACAAAGTGACTACTAATAAGCGAAAAAGCATAACCATTGAACACAAATTAATAACAAGATTGATCAACTTTTAAGCCATTATATACCATATGAATGATCTGTCAGATGATATAAAAGCAAGATACAATCTCTTCGTAAATTCTACAAATAGAGCTTGGACTTAGTTAAGCATTCTTTGAAACATAAGAACATAAGCACACAAGCATCATTGTATCTTGTATCTTTTTTTTTGTAACAATACACTAACTACTTCTCTTGAAGCAGAATTTTTTTCAGTGTCCCGCCCGAAACTGATGCATGAGCCGGCTGCCCAAGCTGGGCATGCTTTAAACGGTTCCATCAATGCCAAAGTAAAATGTCGCCACAGTGATAAATGTCAAATCAGCGAACGAATAATGGTACTCAATAGTAAAATGTAGTTGGGAAAACGCTTGATGCTTTTAAATTGCAGGCCGCCCTTGATGTCGCGGTCAGAGCGGTGCACATAGTCACATACACTCACACACTGACACCCATAAGGAGAACAAGGACCACATTACACACACAACACCCACACATACATACAGCACAACACTTACGCGAAGAGAAGCCAAACAAAAATTTTCGATGTCAACTAAATGTCAGAAAAATGGCCCAGGCTATTGGATATTGGTTCTGGTTGTTGGAATACTTGGTAACATGGTGCCCGTTTGAGTACTACCACTGCATTGGGCAATGTGCCCGACACGCACACACTTGATCAATCATGTGCTGACGATGACGATGATGATGATGATGGTGATGACGATGGTGATGCCGATGATGTTGATGATGCTACTGACAAGCATCCAGCGCGTATTTGCATTGATGACAACTTACAAACGAAACCAAAACGTATCCAACCCAACCAAAGTCCCATACCCCCCCTGCTACAACGCAATACATGCACGCTTGACGATTATGGAGCAGCAATGATGACAGCCAATGATTTCCGCTTGCCACGTTGCATGCTGTGCGAGAGATAGAGCGTAAAAGATAGAGTGCGCCGCCAGCAGTGGTCTAAGGAGTGCGGCATGTGTACCCGGTTCGAGATTGCAGCGACAATGCCATCTTGTAAACCATTTTGGCAGCCGCATAACAAATGACTTGTCATTTGTTTTAAAACATAAGTAGATGAAGAACAACAACTTTGCCGCACCGAACTGAACCAAACCGGAGCAACCAGGACAAAAGTAAGCAGTGTTGGGGTTGTCGTTGTTGTAGTTGGTAAGAACACTTCCAGCTATCGACAGCCATTAACGAGCCAACAAGCGAGCGAAGAATGAATAAAAAAAAAAAAATAGATATATATTTGAAAATGAAAATCGACATGCAAGGACTTGAAAGTCGAAATGCTCTAAGAATATTTTGGGTACGGATATAGGAAAGATAAAAAGGTGCAATTATTTGAAGGATTCTGTGGGTGGCTGACATAAGATCGATTTGTTTTTAGGAAACATTTTAGTGCACATTTTATTCGAAACATTTGATTCAAGGTCTTGCTGAATAGTCGGAGCTGTAACAATCTTCACAGTAAAAGCAATCATAAGATTGCGTGTTTCACTGATATGTAAAATTATTCTGAAAACTAACGTTAAACTAAAAGGGATTATACAACAGTTTGTAAGTAATGGTATATATAAATATATCTCTATATCTGATATTTTAGGGCAAATAAATCGGAACTACAAACTTTGAATACCAACAGTACGGTAGGACTGAGTTAAGCTTAAAGCAATCAGATTTGTTCGAATTAATTCAGAGATTCTTAAGCTTGGATAGGGGACTAGGCTCCTACTAGTCTTCGGGTGGTTGTAAAGTAAAGCGTGCAGGATGCAGAGAACTCGTCTGAAAAACTAGTCATCTGAAAAACTTTACATGTTTCCGTTTCCATGTTTTACTGACTTGCTACGGCTTAGTTAAGTTTTTGAAATTCTATAAAGAATATTCCAAAAAATTTTTGCCTTCTACAATACTTTTTAAATTTAGTATTTGAAAATATTTAATATATAATACCTCGAAACCTCTGTTATGATATTTTGAGGCACTAAGCATCCGAATTTCAAAGTATGATAACCAATAGCTTAGCAGAACTCTGCGATAAACTCAACCCAATCCTAGACATTTTGTCCATATTTACAACACCACGCGATGAGAATTAGTAGAATAATTTAATATTTAAGAAGTCCATATCGTCCATATCATTTTGGCTGATGATGTTGCATATTATCGAAAAGACATCTATTGGACGATGCATAGAAAAACAATTTACTCAAAATAAGTGACTATTTGCTGAGGTTTTGTGTCGGGTAACAGAACTGGTGATTTTTCTATGAATGTAAGGCAGCAGCCTCCGAAATCTGCAATGTTGAGGGCTTCAGCTTAATCTTATCTAATTATTGCTCAAACTAAAAATGCAAAACAATCGGAAATTGTTCACTAGATGATGCCGCACACCAACTACAACTAATTTGTCTTTGCAACATCGAACTTGTGAATTGCTAAGGGTTGACTATTTTTTGGAGTAGTGCTTGTAGGCACTATAAGCAATTCAAAACCTCTAGTATATGCGATTCAAGCCGCTGTGCTGACTTTACTACAAAAATAATCGGAAACGTCTTTAAAAATTTGTTTGCAACTACCAAACTCCACCATTAATTTAACATAAATCGTTTGCCACAAATAAATACTCTCATAAACTAATTCGGAGAATTTTGTGTGTTTGTCAAATCAAACGTCATTATTAAGATAGTCCGCCAAAAAAACACTTCCGGCGTCGGTAGCGTGGTAGTAACGTTCTTGACTCTAAGCCGAAAGGTCTTCGGTTCGATTCTACTCTGCAGCACTGGCGCATTTGTCTAGCACTAGCATAGCTAGCAAATAAATTGACGCTATTTACCGAGACAAAACTCTATTAATTCTTTGGATTCGGCTATAAACTGTAGGTGCTTGTTCTCTTCAAACAGCTTTTAATACAGATATTTTTATGCTCTGCCTTTGGAGCGATGACTATAGTCAAGGGAACTAAATTTTTTTTAAACAGATTTTTGCTAAATTTAATAAAGTTGTCCAGGTTCCACATACTAAACCTTTAACCAATTGCCTCATTTAGCAAATTTTTTTAATATATTTCTGTCTTGTCGTGAACTAGCTTAGTTCTTAGCCAAGCAGTACTGAAAATTTCAATTGGAAAATATTTGAAAAATATTCTTAAAAATTTCTGTTATAAGAGTGGCTGTAGTTTTCGAAAAACCAGAGCGACCAACTTGTTGCAGCTATTTTGAAGGACCTTCTCAAAGTTTAAATATTTCATAATTTTTGGTTTTGTGTACAATTTTTCCTAATGCTGCCTTTCATTCATGGTCCGCGCTTCTAAGACCATACACTGACCAGCATTTTAGCCGCTTTAGAACCACTTGCAGCTGCTACCACACACATTACCCACTTACTGCAGTTCATGCCATTATGCATTGCAAACATCAATACCCATGGTAAGGGTATAACAAATAAGAAGAAAAATGTTTTATTATATAAAGCAAGCAAATGTTGGCCAAAATGGCGCAAAATCCAAACAAATGTTTGAGCTTTTAACCGGGATTATCGACGCGATATTTATGCGCATCATTTTTCTTATGCCAAAGAGCTAAACTCGAAACCAGCGCCGGGCACAGGGAGGACGGCACGAAACCGCAACCATACCAAAGTGAAACGTAAATTTTAGCATTAAAAAATGAGCATAATGATGATAATGATAATGCTGATGATGTTGATGATGTTGCCCAACAACAGGGGGCTAGTGATGCTGGCAAATGCAAATATAGCACTGGTAGAACGCTAAAATAGCTCATAATCATGGCAAATGGCGGCCACGGGTCCGGCTAATGGCATACGCCGAGTCCATTTGATGCGGCTTAGTGGAATTTATACATATAGATATGGGATATAAACCTACAGAGAGCGTAAGCGTGAGCCTGTAGAGATTGAAATAGATACGTATAATATATATGCATAAAGATACGAGTACGTCGTCTAATTGAATGTGGATTATGCGGCAGCACGAGGCGTTGCTTTAACAACAATTACACGCAGTTATTTATAACCAACTTGGCGACGCCCTGTGGGCGCACATGCCCAACCCATTTGTAGGCCTTCTAAGTCTGTAGCAAGCGTGTTGCAATGGTAATACATTGAAAATTAATTAAACCGCATGCTGAAATCGTGTTAACAACCTGCTTACCAAGCATAGTACAATCGTACATATATAGCAAGATTCGGCTGGTTTATAATATTACGTATACGCAGTGTGGCACGCGTGTGAAAGTAATAGAAAAAAAAACATCTAAAAATACTTGAAACTTTATGGCAACAAAAATAAGCAGGGGAAAAGTTTCCAAAGCGCACAAGAATATGTAAGTAAAAAACAAGAAACCCACAGCCCAATAGCATTTTTATACACTTGAAAATTTTAACTTAAAAAAGTAGAGTTCATCTGCTTGCTGCATGGGTTTGTTATTGAAAACATTTTTACCTTTCCAAAACTTCCCACATTAATTGACAAAATTTCAAGTTTTTGTGCAACTAATATTTTATACAATTTTCTGAATTCAAATGAAATGGAAATTTGTTTCATATGCTAACGTTTTTTTTTTAAGAAGTAAACTAAAGTTGATAAGCAGGAAAATCGTGCTTCTCTCACGAAACAACAGGTGCTCTTTTATATGTATATTTTTTTTTTTTAATTCCTTGTCAAATTTTTCTACAATTAATAAAATAATGAACTTTAATTGAAGCATACAAACTTCTTACAGCGCCTTGAGCGATACTACGCAGTTTATTCCATGCGGCTGTTTCCTGACTTTCTGCAGGCGACGTTCTCACCCAAGTCTGTCGAGGGCGCCGGGCACCCTGCGGATTCCATTGAAACAATCTCTTGACGATGTCTTCATCTGACTTCCTGAGTATACGGCCAGGCCAATTCAGGTCAATTTGCTTCCATTGATTTCGTTGTTGATTCTGTATAGTATAAGCAAGTTTTCGTTCGATTCTGCCAAAAAATACAGCAAAGGATTCGTAGAGATTTGTTTGCACGAGTTTGCAGTCATCAGCAGATTGAGTTTGTCGTCATCCCATATCTCAGAACCATACAGAAGCATTGGATTGATGCTGCTAATGAAGATGCGCAGTCTTATTTTAAGCAAGAGTTCAATTAATCGCCACACATTGACTTTGGCCCGCTTTGTAAATTCGAGACGCCACATCTGTTGTAGCGCCTCCATCCCTGCTGTTTTGGCTGCCAAGCTACCTACAACTGCAGCGACAGTAAGAGGGAGTTGATTTGACCTTTCCACTCTCATCAATTTAGTCTCTTCATACTGATTTTAAGGCCGACAGACCTTGCGTTTTCAGATGCAGCTGGTTTTTTCGCCTTGTAGAGTGTGTGTAACCCGATTCAGATGACGCAGCCTGTACTTTGCCGTCCACATGTACTATCTTAAGAGTATCTCCAATTCGGTTATATTTCTAAGCGAAGATGTAAGTTTTTTCATTAAGGTAAAAGAAAGGCATATAAAATGTAAGAAAAAAAGTGTACTCAAAACAAAAAAAAGGATATTATGAGGTTGCCTTAAATCAAGTATAAAGGATTTTTACTTGTTGTTGCTGTTGCGCCTGTATGTGTTGAGGTGTATCTATGTGGGGGTGTGTGTGTGCGTGTTTGCCTTGGTTAAAGCAAAAAGTTTATCAAACACCCAATTAAAAGGGCTTTATAACAATTAGAGCTAATAACACGCTTCAATTGTGCCAGAATGCCTTCAGGCTTTTCTTCCAGACAACAAAAATCCCAAAAATTGTTTCAACTCGTGCGCCATTTTGTTTTTGTCATTCATTTGCTTTTTATTGGGCGAAGTTGGCAAAGCTTTCGGCCGCCTGCTTTTTATTTTTATTTTATTATTATTTCGTTTTTTTGCTATGTATTTTGTACAACTGTCATTTGGTTAGAACATTATGGCCACAATTAAAGACAAAACCACAGCAATTAGCAAATTGACAACTGGATTTGTTTTATGTCAAAAGCATTTGTATTTTTTTTGTTGCTTTTATAGTTATTGTTGTAGTTGTTGTTATCGTAAAATACTTTCATAATTAAAAATATTATGCACGATGTTGTTGTTTTAGGTCTGTAAAAGTGTAATCTGAGCGTTGATTTTGCATTTTTATTATTATTTTTAAATTTTTTTTGTTGCTTAAACAAAAAGCGCAGCGCTGCAGTGCAAATCTCTAAAATTTGATAAATTAGTTGTAAAACTAAAAAACTAAAAAACGAAATGAACGTACTATTCAGTAAGTACTGTTGAGCGTAGTTTTTGTGCTACTCACGACTATGAAATGCGCTATAATTATGCATAGTTAGTTTAGCAAAGTTTTTGTTTTAACTTATTTTGGTGGCTAATTTGTTTCAAAAGTTCACAGTATTTATTCGCAATTTTCGTATTAATCTACTACAACTTTAGGAACAATTTGTATTTGCAAAATTATTATTATTAGTAGCTGTTATTAAAAATAAGTATTTTTAAAAACTTTAATCATTTATTTATTGTTAACATAGAGGTACAATTAGGCCCGTTTGATCTTATAATTAAAGAATATTAATTTTGAAAAATTTTAAATGAGAACATGGAAAATATAGTATGAAGTATACCTAGCCTGATGACTGAATTTTTTTTTTTTTTTCATAGATATTCACTGTCTCACATCTGGTGCTGGCTAGAAACGAGGATTTGCAGTGTACAGACGAAAACAGTAAGTAACAGAAAAGTTTAAATATTTCATAACAAAGGAGTCAAAAGATCAGCATTGACCAAGTTGGGGTTTCATAGTTTGCAACAGATGAAAGATCTCGATTTGGCGAATCAAGATGAGTTAAGTTGGAGAAAAAGTTGAATTAAATAGACCGTTCGAAAGATGGGAATTCGTAAAGGTAATCATAGTTTGAACTAAAATATTTCATTAATAAATGTCTTTTAGAAAAGTAAATTTTAGTTCTCACAAACATTTAATTAATTTTTTAAAATAATTAATTAATTTAATTAAAATAAAATATTCTGTCATCGCTTCAAAGACAGGAGAACATCTAAAAAAAGCTTTTCGAAAAGAACAGGAACCTCTAGTTTGTAGCTGAATTCAAACGGCAGCTCTTAAACATTTCTTTTTGTATTTATCTTTTTCTATTATTTATTTTTTTCTCTATTGTTATTGTTCAAAATCGGTTAAAATATAAAACAAAATGATGTATGTTTAATTATGTTTGATTTGATTATTTTGAAAAATTGAGAGCCATATTTAGGGTGAAAAGCTACGATCTAAATCTTGAAGCAATTCAAACTTATCTTGTAATTTAAAAAAAGTTTTTTTAAGATACAATTTTGAGCTTTTTTTATAATTATATATAGTTTTTAAATAAATAAATTTCTTTCCTTTGACTATGGTCATCGCTACAGAGCATGAGCATGGAGATGTCTCTATTAATGACAGTACGAAAATAAGAGAGGCCTACAGTTTTTCCGAATCCTCACGACGGTGTCTATCTGTAATAAAGTTTTTTCTATTAAACAGCGTCTATATATTTGCTTCAGAGTGGAATCGAATCTTCTGGCGAGTACTCTACCAATACACTACGGAGGACTATATTTTGATTCTCACTATTCCTCATTGCTCAGTAATAAGTTTCATAGGAGTAGAGAATTTTTAGAAGATAATGAATACTAGCAGCAATGCACCAGAACCTCAACCACAAAATTCGAAGACTTGCTTCCAACATAGGTACCAGCGCAAGCCATCGGGTGTATTGCATGATTTTGTATAAAAGTGGCTATAAAAATATTTTTAGTTTTATAAAATTTGCCGTTAGAGAGCCTAAACAACCTATAATTCCATATCAAAAATGTTTGTACATTTCTTTTTGGTAGATAATAATTTGTACATGATATTTCTAAAAATGTTGTTCGGCAATAAATTTTCTTGAGAAATATTCTGGCATCCCATTATTCTGCTTACTCTCCTGCATGCCATAGTTCTGCATAATACCCCAGGCGTAATACCCTATAGCGCATACTAAAGGGTAAAAACTTTTAGGGCTTCAGCTTGGGCTTGACTGCTAAACGGCTTTATGACTGCCACCAACGCCGCCGTCGCTGCCGCTGCCGACTCAGCTCAGTTCGGCTCAGTGCAGTTCAGTTCAGTTCTGTTGGCTTCTGCTGATGTTGGCCGAAATAAAAGTTTTCTACGAAATGCAAAATCCAATTTTTCGAATGAAAAGTCAAACATGAATTTAACTTTTGATCCGTTTGGCAACAAGCAGCGTAAGCAGCCAAGAACAACTTTCAACGGGCTGCAGTTGCTGCCGTTTTCTGCCATTGCAACTGCTGCAAGTGGCAGATTGGCATTCAAAATGCCTCTCATTCCGGCCACTTGAGCGGGCCAAGGCCTGCTAACTACCACTAACCGCTAACTGTTTGATTTGGCTCATTTTAAAATGTTGTTTATCGTCATAACAATTGCGGGAATTAAATCGATATTTTTAATTTGTATGCAACGTGCAAGAGAAAAACATTTAAATTTTCTGTAAAATATTTGCAATTATTCATGAACGATTTTTGTTAATTTTAAATTGATTTCATTAGGCATTGCGCATACGCCGTGTTGCACACAGTGCACTGTGTATTTTGATTATTTTATAAATGGTTATCATTAAGAGCGTACCTCATTTCCTAACTAACCAAAAAATTAGAAATAATATTTGCTGACTTTGTGTTTTTGCCTGGGAACGAGGGTGGGCTGAGCAGTTAGCTGAGTGAGTAACATTATGGGATTTGATTGAATTTTTGGTATTGTGTTTGATTTTAAATGGCAGCAGCAGCAATTCTAGAACTTTGGACAGAAGTTACGGATCAGCTTATGTCATAGTGTGTTGGAAGACTCGTTCCAAGACAATTTATAACATGCAACCGTTCTTATCAAAAGAATGCGAGGAATTGTTCAGCTTCACATACAAAATACTTGTCAATTGTGAAAAATAAACGTGCGTTTCGCGCAAAAATGGAAACGTTTATTTCGCGCCAAAAATTAAAGTGTAATAATATTCCAAATTGTCAGTTCTGTACCAATGAAAACCCTCAAATAATACGATCAAATATACGATTCCGATCGCCAGGAAGAAAAATTTAAGAAAAGAAAGCGCACCGAATGTTTATATTCATTTTTGATATTTTTATATATGCGCTTTTTTCTCGCAAAAAGTAGATAATTTTATTTATTTCTCCTTAAAACTTTGGTTTGTGCGTATATCGTATCGGCCCACAGCTTGGAGAGGAACGGTTTAGAAGGAAACTGGTAAATCGTTAAACGAGCTATGAGCAATTGCTAGAGATAGGGATAGGAGAAAGTCCTATGTTGAAGAATTAAGCACCTAGAAGGAGTATGGATAATTTATTTTTATTTATTTATTCATCAGTGCCTATTTCTTCAGACGATGATAGAGCAACAACAATCATCAATTGCGAGCGTTATCGGGCAATGATACTCGATTTTAAGAAGTCTTTTCGATGGTGAAATTGCTTAGAATGGCTTCTGGTTCCAACCAGATAGCGCAACATGCCCTACTACATAATTTGTTGCGATCATTGTTACCCGGACGAGTCATAGCGAGAAATGGTTATTTGAACTCGATACTGAGATTACCCGATCTAGCGCCAACAGACGTTCTTTGTGGGTATACTGAAAATTTATTTGAAAATACGCTGGTAAGCCCAGGACCATGGCTCATTTTAAAGACAACATGCGACGCGAAATTTGAGCCATATCGTGAGTGATGTTGTCCAATATAATAGAAAGCGTTGACAAAAAAACTCATTTTCTGCTCAAGGGCAAAGGTCGTCATTATGCAGACCGTTGCTTTCTTTGCAGAATTGACTATAATGCGGCTTAAAAAATTTAAACATACAAATTTTCTATTTTGTTTTGCCAGAATGCACGAAACACACAGTTTGCAGCCTCATCTGTCTGTGAAGAGTTCTAACTGCTGCCCACAAACGCTACAGCCCACCCTCGCACGCCATGACTGCAACCCATAGACGATCTGCATTTAAATATACATATATATATATTCTATATAATATGCATTTTGCAGTTCTAAACTTATTTATAAATTTCCCAAATTCAAATCTAATTAACATTTGGTTGAAAAATGTTTATAATAGCTTGGCCTGGTCAAGCTTGCCTAGGCTCGGCTTAGGGCCTGGCCAAATCGTAGCCCCCAAAATGCATTGGTCGAATTTGAATTTTAATGAGCTTCGATTGGCATTAATTGTTGGCGGTTTTTCAGCAATCAATTCAAAGTTAGAAAAATTGCGAATTGCAGCTGGCTAGGCTCCGGTTCGGTTCGTGGTTCTGGCAGTGCTCCCTGCGAGTGCAAGGGGGCGTGACGCTAATGACAGGCATGCAAATTATTTACATAGTCCTGTAATTTAATAAAAAGCCATGGCAAATATTTTTGCATTTGTAATGTTAAGCACAAAATGCATGCAAATTCAATATATCAACTTTTGTATTATAAATGGTAGATGGTATATTATGGGGTTTATGCGCGTTGCGATATAATCGCAATAATTTAGGAGGCATTTATGAGTGAAAATAGCAGTGCGATTATTTGGTATTATGTGTTGATTTTTATGAGTTTGTTAGTGTTTTTGTTAAGATTTACCAATGAGCTGAAAATATTGTAATTTTAAATCCAATTGTAGTTTTGAGAATTAAAAAAGTCAAATCCTATAACATAAAGTTTTTATATATTTAAAAGCTTTTTAAGAATTCAGAAGAATAAGGTAAGATCTCCAACGATAATTTTAATCATCTACAAGTTTCAAATTTGCATTTTGATTTAGTAAAAATTGTATATAATAGCTAGAGATTTTATAAATTGTTGCCACACATTTTTTTCTCGAAACGAAAGAGGCAAGAAATGTTTATGGACTCACTTCGATAAAGCTAATATCAGTAAATTGCTAATCAATCAGATTTTTGGCGATTTTTTCCAATCTCAAAATATCAAGAAAACAATAACAAAAAATTAAAAGGTAATAAATTTATTCCCCTTCACTATAATCAACAGGCAGAACAATCCGAACGGTGGTTTCTTTAAATAAAGAGAGTTAGGATTATTACTGTTCTAAAATCGGTTTGCTTTCTGCAGATTTTTTAAACTCCAAAGCAAAGGCGTTGCGACAATCAATTGCTAGCCCTTATGAATACAGCGGAAATAAATTGAAATGAAACACAGATTTCCGTTGTACCATAAACCACTGAACTCTCAACAGCTTCACGATTTGAGTCACCCATAAACTTCGCAGTGCGTTTGCCCATGTTCGTCTAGTTGGATATGCTCGGTGAATATTTCTATTGAATATTTCTATCGAGTATATCATTTTCAATGCGAAAGAGCCCAACCTCCAAGTGACAATGCAACAAGCAAAAGCCTCGATAATGCAACACACACATATTTACACATACATATGCATAAATTGATACACACAAATACTCACAGATACACAAAGATACTCACAGATACTCACAGATACTCACAGTTACACACAGATACAGCGAACATATGTGTTACGTGTAGTGAGTGTTACAAACACATGCTCAATTGAATTGAAATTGAATTTGCAATTCTATGCGTTTCATGTAGCTTACGCCATTTTCTTTACCCAACAGCCATTTTTTTTCTTCATTTATTTTCTGTTTCCTTTTGATACTCTCACAGCGGGCATATTGAGTTTGTTATGGTTTTTTGTTGTTCTGTAGAAGGGGTTAGGTAATGGTAAAAGCAAAGATTTCTTCGCTGGAAAGGAAGATACCAACTACAGTTGCTTATACCCAATAATGGCTTCGATTTGACAGACTTTGGAAATCTAGCATAGTGTATGTATCTATTCTCAGCAAAATTTGCAACGATTGCTGAGGGAACTGCATTTGACTATGTCGTCAATATACTTTTAGTGATCAGTATAGCTCGCTGAGGGTGCACTTTGTGCTCTCAGTGACTGATATTTTTACCATGCGGTAAAGAGGTTGACTTTGTCACAGATGAACACCCGCGTTCACAGAAAACCCTCGAAGACTTAGCCAAATGGACTTCGCTGTTTTAGAAGAATGACAGTTTGACTGCTTACGCTGCCTCAGGTTTATGTATTGGCGCTATAGCGGATATTGCTGCCTCTGAAGATGAGCTTAAGGAGTATAACTTAATACCGCTGGCATGCTTGGTAGCCTTCTCGTTTGTCTTCGTTATTCCCGAGGTGATGGGCATTGGATCAGTGCCTCCTATCGAGAATGTTTCGGCCAAAAAGTTGCAGTATATTGATCTAATACAGCTCCATAAAGCGTTTGCTGCAGAGACGCCAGCCTGCGCAGATGCTTTTTAAATCGGATCCCTACAAGTTGAATGTTAATGGCGGTGCGATGGCTTTGTACCATGCTTTAGGTACAAGTAGTTCTCGTATCGCTGCTCATTTGGTAAATGAAATGCATCGTATATTGCTGGTGACCAGGGTATTGCCCTAGCTTCCTTGCTGACTCTGTATCTTTAGTTTCTTTAAATTTAAACGCTTAAGTGTGGCTTGGTGCTGAAACAAACCAACAGTTAAATTCTTAAGACTGCAATAAAACTGTAGTTAGTACTGTAAAAAGGAGTTGCTCCATTTCGTCTTCTCTGCTCTTCATAATCACATTAAAATGTGCCTGTTTTTTATTATCATCGTCATAGTAATAAAGAGCAAAGAATTTATCCTTGTCCCTTGATGTTCTGGATGATCCATGAGATATGTTATTACCTATTGGTAAATATGAACAAAACTTAATTGATTTCCAGATTTGCTTCGAATGATCTATCCTTACGAAAATATAGTGATTGAAAGATTGCGTTTAATAGAAAAAAAACTGTTGCTCGAAAGCCATTTAAACATTTTAAAAAATTTTATACAAGAGACTTCGCCTCTGCTCACTTAGCTCGACAAACTCCACACATTATGTATAGTTTGGCCTGTCTCAAGGATAGTTTCTGATGTAATAGTGGCATACCTTATTGTGAGCTTTGGAGATATTGTTATATTGTGATCGATCAAAATAAATGAAACTTGGGAAAAGAGCTTTCAAAAGCTATTGCTGTTTCTGCTTTAAAAGTTATAATTTTTTTAAAAGGAAAAACTAATGCAAGTTCTTTCTAGTACTTCTAATACCCTAAATATCTTGTTAACTAACTTTTTGGCCTAATTTTGATTGTATGCCAAACTGAGATACAAGTTTCTTCACAACACTGCCGTCCATTTCCCTATTTTAAAACAGCGCGCCATCCTCTTCCACCTTACCAAGTCCTGCCAGTTGTCCAAGTGTATATCATCTTCGTCAGCGTCATCAACCTTTGCCTCATTTTTTACATTCTTTATCTGCAGTTCTCCAATGCATGCAGCTTTCAGTGTTCGCTCCTTTCGGTCTCGTCCTTGCGCTCTGTTTGCTTTTTATGCCGTTGCAGTTACCGTTACGCTTTCTATTGTCTGTCGCTTTCTGCCTACCGTCTACAGCTGTCTACTGTCTTCTCATTCTGTCGTCATGATTCTTCTCTCTGTCATCTGTGGCTGTTGCTTCGTTGTTTGTGTTTGCTTTCGCTTTTTTGCGTTGTATTTGCATTTCGTTATTGAGACAAAGCAGTATTGGTTGGGAAAAAAAGGACGAAGAGCTTTCATTGGCAGCGCAGTTGACGTCGCAGTTGCACTACCGAAGCTTTTGCTGTCGCTGCATTCAATCATCAATGAGTTCTGTTTTTTAACGTTTTTTTTTGTCCTTTGCATTTTAAATATTTGACTTGCATTTTTGCTGCTTTTTGTTGCGGCTTTTGTTGGTTTTGAACACTTGACACAAGCAAAGACACACACATACGAAGGAATTCGAACAGGTCTGTTCCGGTACTCAATCTTGAGATCTATTATGCTTAGGAGTATAACTTAAGAGTACTACTTATTTATTTAAATATTAATTATAAAACACTCATTGTAGCCAAACTTGTCGCTTTTATAAGGAAGGCTTTTTTTCTAAAATTACCTTGATGGGAAAGTTTTGAGGGTCATAAAGTCTACGAAGTAGGCTGCAGATAACTAACTCTGGTTCAAAATTTATGGACACGAAGGCAACCTTTTAAGACTATGTCTGAGATGTACTCTTAAAGCCGTATCAACTGTTTATACTTGAACACGAAGTATGCGGAATTTGTTGCGAGCGCTCACAGTAATATAAATAACATTAAATGGGCTAGACTGATGTAGCCATGTTTATTCTCTAAAACTTAGATATCTCTTAGATCTAGACATGAGATTTTTGGCATAAATTGATTATGCGATATTGCGTTTTGTGGCAAATGAAACTAAGACTTCAAAAACTAGTTATAACCAATAATGATTGCATATGATAGCTTTTCAACAAACACAAATTTTGATTTTTGACCTACAAAGTCATTTGGTAAAGCTAAAACTAAAAACTCTTCAAATAAATACAATTACTTTCTTACAGTCACTCCAAGCCCATGTCATGCTTGGTAAATACCGTTTATTCTGCGCAGAAGTATCACAAATTTTTAAAATGTATTTATTTCTGGTGGCGCCACCTACATGCGCTGTAAATCTCATACAAATGGGGCAATATCGGCGAGTGCTAACAACATTTCCCAGATATGCGTCAAGACCATTGGTATAATGCAACAGCGTTCTGATAAAAAAATTAATTATTAGAACTATACATTAACAAAGGATGAAATGGGTTTATAGTGACGTTCATTTTAAAGTTAATAGTGATCATAATGTCTTCAATCCCAACGATTAAGACAGAGAAATCAATTCATAGAGAGATCTGAGAATAAAGGAATCTTTTTGGAATGACTTTGTGAAAATACCTATCCACCATCTATCACTTACAATAATCAGGCGATACTTTGTTTTATATGACTTTTGACCCTTGGATAGGCTTGATTCGTCGATGAAGTGACTCAGCTGTGACGATATTAAAGTCACCCAAAAGGTGTCAAGCAACAATTCCAACGATATTTCAAAAACCACCCAAACCACTCATTAAAATAATTTATTTACAAGGAAAGGAATTTTTTTGAATTGAAATATTTCGTATTTGCAAAATGTGAAGTCTATTTGTTTTAGAACGATCTTTGTAAAGCGATGCGATTCGGAAATTTTCAATCTAAACTTCTATTGTGTGAGGCGTGCTCGCCTCTGCACTTGAAGGTGGGTTGTCCGATTTTAGAGTATTTTTAATCCTAACTAACTAGAAGCTTTTTCTTGTACTATTGAAATCGCAATAAGCCTTTTCAAACAGTTTTTCGAAAAATATTTCTTAAGAAAATTCATATAGATTATTATTACCTACAAAGAGTTAGCGATCAGCACAAGTTAGCAGGCCTTGGCCAGCTCAATTGGCAGTAATGAGAGGCGTTTCTCTAAGAAAATTTCGATTTTCAGGCTAATACTATTATTCTTAACATTTTTTGTTTTTTTTTTTAAATCGGAATAAGCCTTTCTAAAACATCTTTCAAAAATATATTACTTATACAATTTTGTTAGAAAATAATTTTTGTAATATTTTCTATACCAAAGTTATTCCAGATACATTTCTTGTCCTTTTCTGACCGAAACAACAAAAAAATGTTTTATTAACTTTGATGCTATAAAATTGTTATAAATTTTAGACTATAAAGCTGAAAAAAAGGAGGAGAATCGAGGATCTCGATAGCAAATAACGCAGTCACTTTCAAATGAGAAGGTCGGTGGTTCGATTTCAACCTGCTGCACTGGTGCATTTGTGTAGCACTGACATAGCTAGCAAATAAATAGACGCCATTTGCTTAAGTCAGTCTCTATTAATTACAGATGTGCCGTTCGAATTCTGTTATAAACTGTAGGTAGCTGATATCTCCTCATAGTTTTCTATAGAGATGTCTCTATTCTTTGCTTTTGGAGAGATGAGCGCATTGTTAAGGGAAATAAATTTACATTTTTTATAGGAAGCGTATGATTCCACTAGGTTTAATCTTTAGACTAACAAAACATAGCCTATAACTAGCAGACTAGCATGCAGCTTTCAATGGCAATGCATTTCCTCGTTTAGAATAAGCGGTTAAGTTGTAATGAGTGAACAGGCGTACATATGTGATGATGCTGGTTGTCTTCGATTTGACAATATTCTCAGTCACCAATCAGTTTCAAATTTCGATAACTGGAGACTATAGAAGCATAATCTATAACGAGCATACTACTATGCAGTTTCCACGCATAACTCACATCCCAATTTAGGATAAACGATTAAGTTGTTAGAAGAGAAGAGGCGTTCTCAGTCAGAACTTAGTTTCAAATTTCGAAAACCAGAACAACCTTGTGACTAATATGACCTACCATTGCCACTTCCACACTCGTACACACTCTGCCTCCCGCTGATATTCATACACTTTCTCTTAAACACATGAAGCTGCAGCATAATTGCAAGCTTCGGTTTTTCTGCAGAATTCATCTTTTTTTTTTTGTAAGTGACACTTGAAGAGTCGCAAGTTCTGATTGACAAACCAATATGTGTGTTGGCTAGACCCTGTGTGTGTGTGTGTGTGTGTGTGCCCGCTGGTGTGTATCCGGCTGTGTGTGCTCATTTTGTTTGCACTCAAGTTTTGCTCTGATTTATCGATTAATTGTCAAAGTGAACGCAACTCTGCTTGATTACATTCTATAAAGCAAGTGACTGCTGCGAGTGCAAGTAAACAACAAATTTTCATATAGTTTTTGGTGTCGAAAAAAAAAGGATAAAGTAATTAAAAATGATTTCACTTTTAAAAAGTACGAAAAATGTTTAGTTTAAAGAAAAACGTGCCTTGAAGTTGAGTTAAAAGTTCTTGCGTTTTTTTTTTTTTGGTTATTTTTCATACATAAAATATACTTCCATTTCAAGTTTGCTTCACTTACATTACTCGGTTACTCGTTGCGGCACTCGACAAAATGATTTGTATGTCAGACGGCAGGAAAGCAGCAAAAACAGAAAAAAGCAGAACTCTCTCCCAAGCAAATGGGCACAAGAAGCAGCAGCCCCACACATGTTTAGCATACTAAATACAAGTAGTACGTAGGAAGTACCTCTACTACCCTACGGTACACTGGGACGCCCCCGAAAAGTATGCTTTCTTTTTAAGCTCCATATTGTTGCTGGCGCTTTGTTGTCGCTTTCGTTGGGTTTATTTTCGTTTGTTTTTTTGAAATGCAAATGGCATTTTACAAGGACAAGTAGTCCGGCACAAAACACAGCAGCAAATAAACCTAGAAGGTACAACAAACCAAACAAAAGCAACAGCAACAGCAAATTGCATGTAGCAAAAGTTTTGTTTTTTTTTTTTTGCTCATTAGAAAACGGTTCGGCAGCACTAAGAGAAGTTGCTCTCGAAATGACATTTCACTTTAGTTTATTCGGTTTCTGCGTTTTTTTTTTTTGGTCAAATATTTCATTAAAATTTAAAATCACAATAAGTTGGTCCGTAAGTTTCTGTGCCCGCCATACATATTACATGCTACCTACTCCAACAAAAAGCAAAAAAAAAAGTGTAAGAAAACGTAGAACGAAGCGTGCAATTGAGCACTGACAAGGTCGACAATAAGTAACCTCAAAACTAAGTGCTACCTAGATAGTTACGGGTAATAGCTGTACCAAGGTTAAACTTTAAGCTGGCTTGGAACGTCTCATTATCAAGCCAGCAAACATCAAGAGTAAATATGCGCTTGCATTTCCATATAAATGAGCCCGAGCGAGCGACAAAGTTTAGGGCCAAGGCTAATGCAAAGTCAACTATGGTTTGGCATTTAAGAGCTGCCAACCCGCACTGGCACTCACACCCTCTAACTTAGTAATGCCAGCATTTGGGCGGGTTTATGCGGCTAAGTTGATTGCGATTTAAGTAAGATGTCTTGGAGCATGGATCTTTTCCAGTTTGCCTAGGGTCTTCCGATTCTTTTGCTGCCTGGGGGATTCTGGTCCAGTGCCATCCTGACAATACTGCTTGGATTTCTTCTGAGAGCATTCCCTATCCACGTCCATTTTTTCTACCTTATTTGGAGGTGTATAGGGAGCTCCCCTGTGACACGAGACAGCTCTGCATTTGATATTCCGTTGTCCTCAAGCATTTTTTGCTTCAGACTTGCAGTCTCTGCGTCATCTTTCTGGTGGTAAGTCTCAGTACCATATAGCAGTATGGACCTTACACACGCATTGTAGATTCGTCTGCTAATTTGTTTGTAGCTCTAGATGCGGTAGAGTCTGCCAATTGTTGATCGGGCTTTAGAAAGTTGGTTTGTGACATCATCAGCGCCGCCATTGTTGAAGATAATAGTGCCAGTTATGGGAGACTAATAACGAACTTAATTGCGTTCCCATAGATGGTAATGTTCCCGTGTCTGGAGTGGTTGATGCGCATTGCCCTAGTATTGGCGACATTTATTTCAAGTCCGAATTTGCTTGCTAGCCTGGCGATGTCATCAGTCGCAGAGCTTGTGGAAGGTGAGACAGATGTCGCCTGCATAATCCAAGTTCTCTGGTGTGGCACCAAGTGATTCCACGCTTGGTCTTGCACACTTCTTTCATTACCTAGTCGACCACGATTTTGAAGAGTAGCGGCGACAATAGGCATTCTTGCCGAATTCCAGTACTCGTCTGGAAAGGTGTACTTGTTTTCCCGTTGTGCAGTACCGTCAAATTGGCATCATCGTACATCGACTTGATCATACTTATGATGCTTGTTGGTACTCCTTTCCTTGCAAATGCTTTCCATATCGCCGCTCTGTCTTATGAGTCGAACGCTTTCTTGAAATATATTACAATTTCTTCCGCACATTTTGAAGATATACAGAATATCCCACAGATACATATTATGTATGTATTCCTATGAGAACATCATTTTTTATGTCTTTGATAACTTGTTATCACTAAATTTTTCCTGCAATGACACAATAATAATATAATTTAATTGAATGAAATTCATGCTGCTATTATCCTTATTTTTATTAATTTAAAAAAAAATTAATGAAATATGGAAAATTGTTAAATTTTTTATTTAAAAAATATTTTATTTTCGCATTTTTATTTTTTTTTCTTTTGCTTGGATTCCACATACTAAAAAGAATGAAGTTTCAATATGAATATATGCAAATAATTATTTTTAAATAAGCATTGGTATTGCTACAGCTTATTTTTCAATTTGAAATAAAAATATTTTCATTTAAATATTATTATTATAAGTTTATTATAATATATACAAAATGCATACCATCAGGCTTGCCATAAGCTAATAGAAAATAAATAATACATTCGCGGCGGCGCCCGATATGACTCGAAACACTTTCTATTCTGCGGAAAAAAATGCATCAGATGATATAACTTGGTGATAACTGGTCTCCGAAATATAAGATGATAAAGCCATCGAACGACTGGACCTACACAAGAAGTCAATCGATTCCCGATGTTTTGATGGGTATTTTGATACAATTGACTTTATATGTGGCACCCCTCCTTCTTGATATAACTTGGTGACAGCAGGTCTGCGAAATCTGCGACGATCTACAGGACCAATAGACGGACTCAATCGCTATTTTGGTGCAAGGGACTGAAAGTCTTGCATACGTCCTCCTTGCTGTAACATATGTTGCCATAGACTAGTAAACCCTTTGTATCTATCATCTTCTTATTTTGTATTTCTTTCTCTGAAATTTAAAGAATTAAAAAAAACACTTGATACATTTTTTTAGGATTATTTCCAGAATAAAATTACTTTCTGTTAAACAATTATTGATGAATTTTTACCAATATTATCTATTGTATTTTTAACAAATAGCTGGACTGTTGAATTTTGTTCATTTTTCGGAAATGTAGTTAGATCTTCTCCACTGATAAACTACAGAACGTGTACTTCACATTCTTATGATATTCCATGACGCATAAACTGCATATTATGCATGCGCCCTCTCTCTGCCCCCACCACTCTTCATCACTTTACAACTTGGCATAATTTTTCGCAAATTTGCTAACATTTTTTATGGCTCGATGTGTTTCGAGTTTCGCAAGGTGCAAGCAACCAAGTGCAAGTGAGATAGTGTCTAACAGAGAGTAGGAAGTAGGATGCAGTGTGAGAGTGAGATGGCCTGACATCCATAGTTTGCAGATACTTTTTAGAATTTCAGTTAAATGTTTGCCTGTTGGCGGCTCTGCGGTTTATGCAGCTGCATAAATGTTACTTCTACTTAACGTAAATTACAAAATAAAGTTATTATGAAAAGTAATTTAAGTTAAAAATTTTCGTGCCAAGCTAAGCTAAAACTCATTGCCGCTGAAAATTGTGTGCAGCCAGCGAGATTTTCACTTGGCGTTTTTCCCATTCTTTGCGAAAGAGTGCGCGTGTGGGTAAGGGTGTATGTGGTGTGGGTAGGGGTGTGCGGTGTGCCTTGCGGTGTCGCCATTGCTGTTATATAATAAAATCAGGTAACAAGTTTTATAATAGTTTTTCTTTGGCTTAATTGTAACTTAAAGCAGCTGCAAATTTGCTCGAGCAAAACTTGCTTGAGAGCCATAAAGTGTGTAAACTATGTAAAAGGATTTTAAAAATTAAAAATAAAAACGAGTAAAATATAAAAAAAAATGTACAAAAAACGGCACTAAATTTGTTTTTAAAATCAATTTGCATTAAATATTCTGCGCATAAATACTCAAACATGACTTTATGTACACTTGCACTGAGAGAAATTGGGATTGCTATAAGTTGTTGTAGGAATATGGAATCGAAATCTTAACTTTATAGTATTTTTTTATTTCTATATATATAAATGCCCAGCGATGTTTTTGTGAGTCACAGGTATTCTAGCAAACCGCTTGACGGATTTTAATCTTTTTTTTTAAATAAAAGGTATTAATTAGACGTAGGTTTTAGCGTCTATATGTACAGTCATCTAATAGTTGTACGCAGAAAAATAACAAATCAATTCAGGTGTCAGCAAAGAGCACAGACACTATAAATAAATTATTTATAAAATAAAAAATATAAAACACGAAAAATACTTTCATTGTCAAAAGTAAAACATTATCTTAGAGTGTTACGAGTTCACTTAAAGCGATTTCGGCGCAATTAGCGAAAACGTTTATGTTACAAATATTTGTAGAGTTGTTTAAAAGTTTGTCAAGTTTGCATCACCAACTTCCTGCGATCTCATGGATGCACTTAATATTATTTTTATCCTTTCTGCTGCTGGTCTGTCGCCTCTTTGGTACCGCGCCACCTGTCTTTTCACATGTGGTCCCTAACTTTGGGACACTCGTCGGATAAATGCATTACCTTAGTCCATGTTGCCTAAAAAATACTAACAAAAAAAATGATAATTAAATATCGATAGTTGGACCAAAGACGAAACTGCGTTTAAGACGTAATTTTAAAGCTAATCTTAGATTAAGCTGGTGACAGTTTGAGAATGTATGTTGATGTTATGAAGCTTGTTGGGATCACTTGGTTTGGATTACTCCGGTTACTAGGGCATCCAAATGTGACTTCCTTCATATAATTGTGAAAAATCTTCCGTGCTTCTCACAGTTTGAATCAAAGCAACTGTCTTCCGGCTTCAGTTTTTTTGGTTTGCTGAACGATTGCTGTGTGGGTAATTCGAGTTTCTAAAAGTAGGCAGCGCGTCTCTTTATGCAATTTGGTTGTTACCCGCAATTTGGTTGTTTCGCCCCAAGCAGTAATTTATCTGGACAATCCATCAATATAGTCGACATGGGGTTTACCTGGTAACAATATAAATTCAATTTTATTATTGGGATTATGAAATTTAAATTATTTACCTGAGGGTGTTGCCCTTGCCAACGTCGTATTTCACGTATTTCAAAATAAATTGACCCTTGTCTGCTTTGGCTTCCCAGATTTTCTACAAGCAAAACTCAATCAGCGCTTGATAAGAATGGCTTTGTATCCCAATTGATTGATAGATCTTCGAATTGCTATTATATAGCCAACTGCAGTACACAAACCACTGCCATCGAGTTGCATCGAGCTGCCGGAAAAAAATCGCGTAAAGATGGAACACGTAAGCTAGCGCATGATCATAGCCAGCTGGGAAACATGACACAATTCTTCCTACGTCAAATGTTCCAACGCAGATAGTTCGCAAAAGACAGCGGTTGCGATAGCAAAGAGTAGCAGGATCCACCAGCAAAAATGAGAAACTTAACATAATGGGGATTTGTGAGGTGAACGAAAGTTGGTGACGAATTTTTAATTAAGCAAAAATATATTTCAAACAAAAAAACAAAATGAATGACTGAATGAAATAAATGAAGAGTGAATTCTTATTGAAAAAGTGTAAAAATGAACTTTGATTGTTGAAAATATATTATTAAGTGAGATGTGTGTGGTATCTTCAACCAGTTCCTACGTCAAAGTTACAATTGTAGAGTTCCTTACATAATTGTTTTATTTATTAATTTAGCTTATTTCCGTTGACTACGTTGTTATCGCACCAAAAGCGGAACGTAGAGATATCTCTATCAATAGCTGTTATATAGCCATAGAGAGCGAGACATTGACTTGATGTTATCCTTTAATATTAACTTCTATTCATCTTTCTACTGCGTCAAATTAAGCATTTATAAATTTTTTTCAATATGACGTTTTTATTTTTTTTAACGAAACATTTATATTTTTATCTTAACTATTTCGCACTGTGTATCCCACACACATATGTGCAAAATGAAAAGTCATTCGTGGCACCAACCGCAGCTACTAAAAGTATTCAACAAAAAGCAATTCATTTATAAAAATTGCAAAATTGTTCGTTGTCGTTTTTATTGTTGTTGTTGTTAATGTTGCAACTTTATTTTTTTTTTGGTTAACCAAAAACTTTTAGTGCGGCGTGGAACAACTTGATTGAGTTAAGTGGCAAGCCGAGAGTAATCGAGATGAACTGCTGAAGCACCACATGTAATCGATGTTGCCATAAAAAATGAGAAGTTAAGGCAACTGCAACAGCAGCAGCAACAAAAAGTAAGTGCAACAATGCATATACAGAAAAGACACAAAATGGTGCATCGAGCCATGCATCATCTTTCTTAAGAACGCAAATCTCTAGTTCCTCAAAGCTAAAATCGTCGGTGTTAATTCTAGGACCTTTGTAACTACATTTTGATGGAATTAAGGCTGACCCATCCTCTTTATCTGTATACACTTACTTAATTGATTACCACAAAAGTGACAGATGACCCACCCTATGCTTGACTAAACACATAATAATAGTTACATAAATGGTCAAGAGTTTTACAAAATTTCTCCAAGAGTAGATTATTTAACTAATGATTGAAGTGTAAGATTGGTACATCTGACCCACCCTATGTATCTGTATTCATTTAATTAAATGATTGCACTTTTGTCTTTCAGAATATTGAAACGAATACTATTTGTATGGTCAGTATTTTCATTTTATTTTTTTTTGTATCTTTAAAAGCATAATGGCAAACATTTTCATCATCATATCCTTTATTTATACAATTCAGAATGTACATAGGGCACCAACAAACTCTGTTCATCTACGCGTGTCCCTGCCAATCAGTTTGACTTGGTTCCAGGACTTGCCCAGCGCGTTAGCCTCGCCATGCAGCATTCTAACCCGTGTGTTACGAGGTCTACCAGGTCGCCTGTGTCAGTGCTGATCAAGCGATGTCAGATGGTGGCGTTATTAAAGTATGGTCAATCCACGTCCACTTCCTTCTGCGTATTTCAACTCGATGGGTTGGTCATTGGTCACCCATCGGGCCAGAAAATACGAAGTATCTGCGTAACGCATTTGCTTACGAAATCCTGCTAGGAAAATACGTCGACATCATCAATATGCTTACCATTTACATGTAGAGCCATGTTATTTTCAGAAGCGCGTTGTCTTGGATACAGCGAATTTTTAAGTTTTATTAATGTTATACAGGGTGGTTCATTTGTTTTTTTGTTGGATAAACTCTTATGTTTCTAAATATTCTGTTGTTTTTCTAAAAATTTTTTTTATAGTAGATGGCTTAGCATTTTATCAAAGTGTAATAGGTATCACGTATTTTCAAACTCATAACTTAACTGTCTTCATTTCCCACTTTTTGTACCTTTAAAAGCAAAATAACTAACTTTTTCAACTTTACTTAAAATTTATTCACTAAATTAGTTTAAATGAGTTGTAGTTCCACAAAGGGTGGCTCAACTGTTTCTTTGTTGGACAAACGCTTATATTTATAAATATTATCCAAGCATTTATGTGGCCCACCCTTTAAATCTCCATCCGTTTGTTTAAGAGATTTTATCTACGTTCGGGGAAAAGTGTAACTTAACTTTCTTTTACATTTCGTACATCTAGAAGCAAAATGACAAAAATGAACTTTTATTGAAATTTCTTAAAATAAATAATCATTTAATATAGGGTGTGTCACCTGTCTCATAGGTGAAGCTTATATTCCTAAATATTCTTAGAGAAACGACTTTTATGTCGTTCAATAAATCATAAATTAATAAAAAAATAGATAACAAATGCATCTCTTAGATTTTTCCAGGTAAATAGCGTCTTCTTATTTGCTAGCTTTAGTGCTGCTGTATAGAATGGAATCACAGTCACTCGTGCTTAGAGGCGAGTACGCTACCAAGGACCACAGATGGTTAAATAATCACCCAAAAGGTATATCTGATCCACCTAATAGATCTCTATCCATTAACTTAATTGATTTCATTTACCCCCTTGTCTGCCTCTTAGTCTTTTCTGCGTTAAATCGTAACGTCACGCCAAAGTTCCATCAATTCCACTGCATTGAATGAATACACGCATACAAACACCTTAACATTGCAAGCAATTGGAATGCAATAATGTTGTTCAATGTGTTGCATGTTGTAGTTGTTGTTGTTGTTGTCGTTTTTGTTGCATTTTTAAAATCAAGTTTGAAACTTGCAGCTGACATTTTCGGACAAGGTACGAAAGCAGCCAACTCTTGAGCTGTTAGTGTCATGTTTTTTGTCAACGGGCAACAGCAGCAATTTCCGTTTCCTGTTGCTGTTCAATGATGTTGCATCAACACAACAAAAAAAAAAAATATCCTAGAGACAGTTAGATAAATGGTGACAGACAGTCCAGGCAGGAGCGTGTCGCAGTTAGTGAGACGCAGAGAGTAGAGACGCTGCATAGGCAGCAGGATACAGGCTAAAGGACTGCGGCAGGTTTAAAAGTTTAGAGAGAACTAACACAGACGGCATCATTTGATTTGTGTTACAAGTGTTGTTGCGAGCTTGTTGTTTAAATACTCTAAGCTTGAAGTGATAAGGGTTCTATCGGTTTTTGAGAGAAGGTATGTAGATATATCCAATAAATAATTTATTTGTGTAGCAGCTGTTGTTTTGGCTTTTGTCATTTTTGTTCTATAAGTTTTGATTTAGGGCGAAATTCAGCACTTTCGATTCATGTATAATTTTTCATCAAGTTTCGACTCAAGCATTACATTGAATTTTACGATAGACTGTTTGCTTCTTCTTATCAATACTATTTCCTGACGTCTTGGCATTTTACAACCCGACCTTCTCTTTCTTATCATTCCGGCACAGAATAGAATTTAAAGAAGCTCGACCGTGTTTTGATTATTTATTAGTGGATAGTGGCGCAATTCCGACCTAGTAATTCGATTTCACTTAAAAAAATGTGTTTCTAAATAGAATGTTTATATTGATATCATAATTACTAGCCTAAATTTTTAAGAAAAGATAAGATGTAACCTTTGCGCTTGTTAACCAGTGAATGATGGGGCTAATCCGACCCATTATTGTAGTATTGATTTTGAATATTGAATGCGACAGCGGGTAGGTCTTTTTCTTAATAATTCCTATATGTGACATAGCGTTTTTCGAAGGCTAACTGAAAATATAGATTTGGCTTTTATCAACTTTTAAGGAAATATTTATAAGTTGTGAGACGCGGCAGCGGACGAGTGCCGCACGCGCCTCTAAACCCGAATTCGATTCCACCATGCGATTAGTTAAAGACACCGTCCATCGGATGGGCCGTATACTGTAGGTCCTTGGTCTTCTCGAGCAGCTATTATAGAGACATCTTCATGGTCCGCTTTTGAAGCGAATAAATTTATTTATTATTTCTAAGCTAACACCCAAATTTATTTACTAATAGCTGTTGAGAAGTCTTGACTTGTTATATCTTGACTTAATTATATTAAAATTTGCTTTTTTTACTATTATTAATCATTGGAATTTTACCATTGGTCAAGTTAGGAGCAACGCCCCTACTTCTCTATATTTTTACGAGATTGTGGGGGTAAACCCGACTTTGTATTTGTTTTTTGCACTAAAATTCTTTTTTGACACAAAATGAATGCTAAGTTGAAGCTAACTTTTTCGCACTTAGCTAATTTTTCTAAAATTTTTTGTAAACTCATTGAATAGTATCGATTTTAGTGATTTCAATTCGATATTTTCGTTTGATTTGATGTGATAAACATTAAGTTGATTTTCGGTCAAAAAAATTGAATTTCTTAAAATATGGAAAAATTTTGTTTTATTATTTTTTTCAAAAAAAAAGCGTATTTCACTTTAGTGCACCGGCATGCCTGCGCAATTTTTTTTTTTTTTGGTTTTTCTTAAGCACACATACCGTCACACCTAGGTGTGTGTGTGTGTGTATTGGTGTGTCTATGTGTTAGTGTGTTGCATGTTTTGTGGTCACTCTGTGTGCTGCAATTGAAGCCAA
Organism: Chymomyza procnemis; assembly: GCA_035046065.1. Classification (NCBI taxonomy): domain Eukaryota; kingdom Metazoa; phylum Arthropoda; class Insecta; order Diptera; family Drosophilidae; genus Chymomyza; species Chymomyza procnemis. Next base: position 8,620,563 of record JAWNOJ010000026.1, read on the forward strand.
GTGTTCAGTAGCTTGTTGTGTTTGTTGTTGTTCCAGTTTGCTGCTGCTGCTGCTGTTTTTGCTGTTGCCACTCATGCGTGCCACGTGCTACACTTTGATGTGGTTTTTTCTCTCTGCAGCTTCATACGCCGCTTCACCTAAATAAACTTAAAGTAATAAAAATACACAAAAAAAAACACACACACACTACATGCATATATGCATTACATAATGTAAAGTTGCACACACACACACATGCACACATACGAACACAGATACATACAGATACACGAACACACACAGATACACCTGGCAATGCTTCAAATGTTGCTCTTGTAAATTTTTGGCAAATTGGACTCAATGAAAGCCAAGTGTGGCACTCACAGCCGCAATACATATACAAATGTTGTTCACACACACGCACATACACACCCAGACTTATACATATATATTTTAAATATGTATATATATACACACAGTCACACTGGCACAACAACTTTGTAAATATTTTATGCACAAACTGTGACTTATTTAGTTTATGCCTAAGCAATTCGCGATCAGCTTTATTTAAAAGTTTCGTGACATTTTTTATATTTGTCGTCATCGTCCACATTTATTTATTTATTTGATTTTGGCAGCTAGAGGGCGCTAGTTCCTAGTGTTGGGTTTCTGTTCGTATTTATGGGCAACTTCATTTGACTGAAAAAAAACATAATTTAGGCTTCCAATCAAGAATTTGATTAACTTGTAATTTGTGCTCCAATAATTGTAATTAAAAAACATTAAATGTTTCAAGATTTAATAAAAATTAAAAAGAAAAGCGTTATAAGTTGTATAAATGAGGTATGAGCAGAGTAGTAATAATAAGTTTATCTTTTATCGTTTTAGTGTGATAGTTTTGGAAATATTTAAATTCTGCAAAATATTTCTGATATTTAAAAAATAAACCTTGAATTTGTATTTTTTTTTTCAAATCGTGTTTTGCATTGAGTTTGCTTCGGCTACAAAGAACTAAACCGATACTTCAATGTTTACCAAAACTTGCTGAGAAGTTTATCAGTTTTTAGCTGAGAAGATTCTGTTTTTCGTTTCTCAGTATGGTTTGCTTTAAGCGATTTATATAATGGGAAACTTTTTAAAAACCACATTTGAGCTAAATAATTGTTTAAAAAATAAAGTAAATGTAGTTTGAGAAACAAATGTCGAGACGACAGAAACAATCTGGCATAAATCTATCCAGATTTTTGCTTTTGCTCATGATGTGGATGTTGTAGCTCTCAGTACCACATCACCGAACGAAAGTATGGCTATCTTTAAACGCGCTATGAAATAAGTAGGACTCAACATTAAAAATCAGAAAACAAAATTTGTGTGCTGTCACCAGATCCCAAACAGTGAAATACAGTTAAATGCTTCAAATATCTGGAATCAATAATTTAAATCACGAGACACTGTAGCGAAGAGATAGGCGCACGAAATTAGCAAACAAAACGTTTGGCAGATTCTACAAAGCTTTGGGTTCGAATAAACATACAAAAAAAATCCAAAATGTGACTCTACAAAACGCCTATATTATCGATACTTATGTACGGAGCAGAAACCTGGAACGTGAAAAAGATGGATGAGAGAATAATTGATATTTTTGAAAGAAAAATACTTCGCCGTATAATTGGTTTCGTGCAAGAAAATGTCAGGAAGAACTTGGTAAGCCACCAATCAACAAAAAGATCAAGCTCAAGCAACTGCAGAAAGAATGGATCCCAGTAGCCCAATTGGAAGTCTTTCAAAACATACCCGAAGGAAGAAAAAGAGGTCGTCGAAACGTTCGTTGGATAGACAATGTGGAGAAAACTGCATAGCGTCTTGGAAGAATAAACAGGAGAACGCTAGATCTACAACGTGAAGAATGGAGGCGATTTCAAGAAAAGGCCAAGATTCAACTAGGATGGTCACGCCACTAATGATGAAATGAAATGAAGTAAATTAATGGCATAAATAATTATAACTTTTAAGCTATATTATGTATCGTTTTCTGGTACTAAAAGCAAAAACTATAAAAAATATTTGTGAATTTTGAGAAATCAATTTAAAAAAAAAATTTTAAAAATCAAAGTATGTAACCCATCCATTCTTACTAACTCCCAAATAAAAATTAAGCATAAAATTCGGGAACTTAGTTTTAGAATCCAAGTATGACTTATGACTGCAAATGAGATCTAGTTTTATACAAAAATCAATATCATTAATTCTAATTCGCGATGTGGTACCGGCATGAGCGCCCTTTATAACATAAAAGCCAGACAGTACAACCTGCAAATGTTTTTCGACACATTCCGTACTCTTGCATAAAATAATATTTACTTTTCAAACACACAGGGCACAGTACATAAAGACACCACTCGAAGTGCATATATCATACAGCATGCCATCCCATGCTTACGGAAAGTTGTAACCACATGTACGGTTCATTAGGCGCAACAACGAACTTACAAGAATCAAGATTCTCAAAAGTTGTAAATGAACCAAAGTAATTTTTAATGTTTAACCGAAGGTCTCGTTTTTCTTGATTGCTTTCAATTACTTGTTTAGGCATTTTAAATATAAGAAGGACAACATTTGTGCACCTGGAAGAAGTAAGGCAGGTCAGGCGAGACTAGTTCGTTAAAATATAATATATAAATATTTAAAGAAATCATAATGGGCTGGATGTAACATTAGTGGGGCTACTCAAGACGACTTTGAAAACACAAATGAAATTGAAACCAAGCATTGGTATGTAATTTAATTTCTATAAAATATTATAGAAATTTATTAGTACATCGTCTTAGTATTGTTCAGATTTAAATATTTAAAACATTGATATGAGCATATAGATATCGCATTGAGAGGAGTCAATCCCTCGCTTTATTTGATAATATACTCTCAAAAATCCAAGTTCACTTTGCACTTATTTCAATAAGAATTAACTATTCATTTGGTTCATTCAGTCATTCATTCCTTATATTTTTGTTTTATTAAAATTTGCTCACCAGATTTCTTTCACCCCACGGACCCGTGCTATATAAGTTTCTTCTTTTGGCTGATTTCCGGCATGGCCGCCGCTGCCGTATTTGCGGATTTGGCAACTTGCTCTGGGTTTCTCCTCCGGTGGATCTATGGCCTCAGTCTGTGTTGCAAAAAAAAAACCGGTACTGATGAAGTAACGGGTGATGGTACGATTGATGGTAGGAAGTGATTTGCGACAATGTCAATGAAGATAATTCATTTATGTTCTGTTTCCCACAGCTTGATTCAGTCAACGACAGTGGCTGGCATTCATGATTTTCTTTCAGTTTTCTTCTAAGATAAGCATACTATTTTTGTGACGGCCGTAGTGCCTCAAAGTAACGCTTTACGATCTCGCACTGCGAAGTGATGGTATGACATTCGCAAAAAGAGTTCCCAGTGGAAAGAAACGTTATAGTTACATTTCAAAATTATGTAGCCACGATCTTGCACTCCCTGTGATATACCAAACCAATTTCTCGGATTTCACGATTTACTTTAAATATTCGTTGAAGCAATAGTTTTGGACATGTCATTCATTCGACAAACTAAGGTTGAAGAGTGGAGATCGCGTCTATGTCTAAATCTGAATACAGTGCAAGATTATATGATATCCTGTGCTAGCCAAGGTGCTTTATGCTTTCAAGCCATATTTTTTCGCCTGGTTTATGCAACTTGGGTATGTCAGTTCAAAAAAACTTAAGAATTTCTTCAAAGGGGATATCTAAGATTGTAAGGGATATCTAATATTCATAGAAGGGGATACCTAAGACAGCTCCATAATGATTAATTTTAGTATTATAAACAAAAGGATAACAATTGTGTTAATATAATATTGTGCTATTAAGGACTGGAGCAACAATTACTTACCGAAAAACAGCACAAGAAACTACTACGAAAATTGTACTGAAATATATAAAAAATAGCCTCTCTCCGATGTTTGTGCTACCTTGTCGAAATCATACTTTTAGATCTTTAGCTCCGTCTTTAGCTTACAAAGATAAGAATTGACATAAGAAACCTACATGGAATTGTTGTATTCTCTTAAAGAGTATAAAAAAAAACGCTTGGTTTTAAGAATATTTAAATAAATTTACTGAAATTAATAAAAAAAAAAATGTTATGATTACTTATAATAAGCAAATGCGACTGAGCTGCTGATATATTTCTATTCTCTGTAAATACTGCTTCAATGTAACTAGTCGTGCACTAGTTCAAATGGAACTAGTTGCAGCTTAGGAACAATGCATCGGCTGAGCGCTCCTAACACAAAATCGAATATTAAAGTCCACATAAGCTGAGTTCAGCTATGAAAAGTAAAAGACTGTCTTCCCAAATATAAGCATTATAAGTAACTTCTACGATATGAGATACCTTGGAACTATAAATCATGCATAGTTCATCAAAACGTTATTATTCGCTAACAATACATGTTGTGTCGCATTTCATTTCACATTTTGCGATTTTCTATACGAACTATCGAATTTCATGCGCTTATGATGGGATCCTAAGTTATGTGCAGCTTTGACGCTGACATATTGCTTGTGTCCTTTCTATTTACTTTTAAGTTTCTTATAAATGAAGTGCACGGAATGCGAACATATTGCCGGAATGTGTCGGTGTTTGGCTCAAAGACAACTCAAACACAATCATATTCATATATGAAATCATATATATCTCCATATACTGACTTATATTTACATACACATGCATAGCCCACACACACTCACGCGGATGCATATGTCCTCGGCTGTCTTCATTGTGTTTGGCGGAGTTACAATACGTTAAGTTGGCATCTGGCATGACATTATTAGCAGAGTTGCCTTGGCATTTGCCTACTCCATTGTTGTCTATCCATTGTTGTGACCCATCTGCTGGTACAGAGTTGCCTTTCCTTTTGGCTTGGCTTGGCTCTGTCGTGAAAGCCAGCATGAACTTGTCCTACGCGTGTGTCTTCCGCTGTTGGAATACTGCAAACGCGATAGGAAAATGTTTTGTTGGAAGAAATAATAATAAAATATAATAAAAATAAAATGTCCAAGAATTGATTGTGAACATGATTTTAATCAAAACTGTTGTTGGTTTACAAGAAGTGCACTGTCAATTTGTTATCGATAACTTTGCAAATATAAGAATGGAATTTGATGAATGTGTTGCTCAGTATTTCTTTTAAATGTTAATCTTTGTTAGGGCGATATATATCCTATGATTAAGGACTCATTTTTTGGCCGATCGCTACTATAGCGTATGCTCTACCGATAACAATTGGTTGGAAAATACCAAAAAATGGCTTGGATCTTTAAAAACAAGCGAGTTGTAAAATAAAACTGGAATATAACGCTTATTTTCAGATTTGCCCTATGAAATGTAATCCTACCTGTGCTATTTGATACAGTACAATGAGTTGGTTGACCCTCGACTATTACTATTAATATATGTTCCAATTAAATAATTTGAATAATTGGCAGAACCCAAATTGACTTGTGAGTTGGAGTTTCTGGAGCAAAAATATTCATAACTCAAAAATAAAACTTCCAGTTAATTAATTGTTCAAGACAGAAGCGATTTTGGATCGATTTGGATCAAATATAAATAAACTAGAAAAAATTTCTAGCTATAACTTAAAATAAATATTCATAACGCATCGAATTTCGATTACTCTGGAAACAAGTAATTTTGCATAAATGGCTGAGACAAAAGTCAGTTGAGAGTTGAAATTTCTGACACAAAAATTTTTGGCTCAGTATCGAAGTCGCTCGGATCCCCTAAATGATGATGCGACTCGATATAAATTGATAAATTCCTATTTATATACCTTGAACTTCATTGAAAAAAGTATTACGGTTTTTGACAAATAAACTTGTACTTATTCTTCATTAAGTTAAAGATTTTTGGTTGAGCTTTTAATTCTCAATAGAATCAATTGATTTATATTTTAAGGAAATTGTGTAATATATATGATTTGTTTATTTTTTTTTTTTGTTATGATTATCGTTTGTTTGAGTACTTTATTAGAACCAACAAGCGTACTACACGTTTCAGTGCAACTTCGATAACAGTTTCGATAACAGCTTCCATTTTACTTACTTTAGATATTAGAGAAAGCCAGAGTGTGCTGCTTTCGATTTTATGTATATATTTTTAACAACTATTTTTCATATTATCTCCTTTTTGAAACAGAAAAAATAGTGGACAATATTCAAGTATATTCCGGTTTTTTTTTTGGTGTTTTTTAGAAAAAAATTTGATGTATAAAAATATAATATAATGTAGGCAAGCCTGGACACTCGAATACCCTGCTCCTTTCTTTATCTAAAAAGCGCAGTTCTGACGACTGTCGATGTTTTGAGAGCAATAATAATACATTTTGTATAATTTTTTTAGGCGCATTACCAAAGATATACCTATAAGATCCCTACATTTTCAACAATTTTGTAGAAATTCGAAACACACCTGAAGCAAATTACGAAAAGTATTTGTGTTGAGTCCCATGTCCCATCATCTTACCAACTTAGCCGGTTTTGGACTTCTAGTTTCCATAATAACTTAGTTAAATACGTTAAACACGTATATTGCCCAATCGTTTACCGAACTTATGATAAGCGTTTTTGAAGTTGGGAACGTCTTCTTCTTGTCGTTATAATCATTAAAAAATCCAGTACCTTTTTTGTATGTAGAGCAATCAAAGCTTTTATATTGGACCACAAATCCAATTCTACATTTGACCACAAATCAGAAACAGAGTCTATAGATTCTATATTTCAAACGTGAATCCGAAAGAGAACTATGGCAAGTACTGGCAGCAAAATTCTTTTCCATGATTGTTTTGCAGAGTATGCAGTGTCGTTGATGGAGAATAAATAGAAGAGATTACCTCATAATTGGTTGGATTAGATACAAAATATTCGAGATATTTATTTATTTTAGAGATAGTTGAACGCAACTATCTTTAATGTGTACAGGGTATCTAAAGTCCATATAAAAGGTTATGTAGACATATCTACTTACGCCGCCTTTCGAAAGATGACTATCGTCAAGGGGCATAAATTTATCTTAAGATATTTCGTGACGATTAGAGTAAGAAAGATATACATTTATTGTAAGTTATTTCTTGAAGATGCGAAATTTTAAGTCTACAGACTCAAAATCTGCTATCACCAAATAGAAACTCAAAACGTTGCATGTTAAAAGCGTAAACCTCTCTTCTTCACGAAATATCCAAAATTTAATTTGTTCCCCTTGACTATGACCATTATTCCCAAAACAGAGCATGAAAATATCTTTTTATAGTGTTTGGAAAAGAACAGGTAGCTACAATTTATAGGGGAATCCGAATGGAGGTATCTCTTATTTATAGAAATTTTCCCAGGTAATTAACGTCTATTTATTTGCTAGTTATGTTAGTGCTAGACAAATGCAGCAGTTCTGAAGTATGGAGTCGTACCACCGAGCTTCCTGTCTAGAGACGAGTAGGCTACCACTACGTTTACGAGGCCTACGTATGGAAATATATACGTAATTTTCAATTGTAAAATATATTGTGGCTTACTTTTGTTTGACTGTTGTAGCTGGCTCGAAAAATAGAACTAGCGAAAAATTAATCTCGCTATGTACGGCTTAACTTTCACTTTTCAACGTAAGGATACGATTTCATATGGCCTCCATAGCACGGCTAAATCGATGTTAACTACATTGTTATTTCTCCCTATATATATTTGAGCGACATACAATAAAATAAGCACAATTTACCTCTTCCTTCATGGCTTTTGGCTATAAAGTCGCAGACTTATCGAATAGCCCTCGTAAAAGTCTTATCTGGCAATATAAACGTTTGAAAAATTTTCAGATTTTTTTCGTTTTGTTTTTTTTTTGTTGGACAAGGACTAAAGCCCGGTACGAGCCAACAGCAGATACATGACTGCAATGTCTTGGGAGATTTCTTTTGATTTATAAGATTTATATGCCAGCAAAAAGCAGCAGGAGCAGCAGCAGGAGCAGAGGCAGCGGCAGCAACAATAAAAAGGAAAAGCTAAAAAAAACTTTAACACGCCAAAGTGTGCCTGGTGGAATTCTCAAACTGTACAAAAACACACACATATCCTTGCACACCCGTACACACACACACACACACACACACCTGCTAACACTCATTCACACACACACAGCTCCACCCACATCCACACACACACACTTCAAATGGAATCCCATACAGTGACACACAATCACGGTAATTGTGCACGTTTTGGCAGCCGGCGGCAAAAGTCGACAGAGCCAAGCGAAGATTTACTTCGATTTGGCAAAACTCCCACAAATTGGTGTTGGTATGTGTCGGTGTGAAATGAAATATGCGCTTTGCAACACTAAAAACGAGAATAACAGACTCGCATCATAATTTACACGTTTGCGTTTGGTTGTGTGCGTGGTATACACTTCCCCGCTCGCGCTCGTTGCGGCGCTGGTTTGGGGTCAGAGGTCAGTTGGCAGCTGATTTAGTTGACTGGAAATTTGGCAAACTGCGTAAAAGTGGCTACGAAATGTTTGACTAAAAAAGTGTAAAACCCAGATAAGATATTGTCCTCATGCACACCCCATCCCGCGCGTGCCTCTTGCGCATTCCATATACTGCATGGAAACATACATTAGCCATGCTCATTAGAGAATCATCGCGTGTCTTGGGAAATGAGCGCAGCTCGCAGATGATGGCTCCTTGGTGGGAATTTCGGTATGCCCATAGCCCCGCCGCCCCACTGCCACAGCTTCATGCGCCTTATGCAAATGCCGGCTCCAAGCAACTTAATCATGCATGTTTACACGCAAGTACAAAACTCAAACAGAAACCAAAGACAACAAAGTAAATGAATTGTACGATGAAAAAACAAACTGACAGCATTTAAGACCCCAACGTTGGATGTTCATATTTGCATACCATATAAAATACACTGAGCGAAATTTCACGGTGGTGCTAATTAGCCAGAAAAACTTTAAATGTGCAGATGTTGAAATATATTTTTGATTTTTTTTGTCGTCTTGATACAAGAATTGAACTTCACAAAACTTAATCTGGCATTCTTTGACAACGTTTCGAAATATATCCCATATTTTAAGAAAATTTTTGCATTAATAAAATATGCAAAAAACATTGTGGACGACAAAGAGCTGGGAAAGTAAATGGTTTTAAAATATGACTATCTGGTACTGACTTTTGATATATTTATTCGAAAACTAAAAGATTGTTACAGAACCTCTTACCACTGATAATTGTCTCAAACTTAGTCGGGAGTAAATTGTACAATTCGTACAATTGTGACCCACATAAAATTCAAAACGAATTTCTAAGTTTTTTTGTTGCGACCAGGACCTGTTCAGCCTGTTGGTATAAGTGGTCATTGCATCATTGTTCAAACGTTTGAGGCACTCATCGTGGAGGTGAATGGGGAGATGGAGGCCCACTCTACACTTGAAAAACGACTAACTCAGCTTGAGAACATTTTCGTTGTCCATATACCTGGGAGATTTGCTTAATGTGCCTCCAGAGAAGCTTGGGCTTAAAATATATATTTAGAGATTAAGAAAGAGACAAGGTTTATTGGTTTGTTTCAGTTTCTAAATCATTTTTGACGAACGAAATACCCGACTTATAACCGAGTTGGCTTCAGGTAATTTCTTAGTCGGAAGACTTGGTAGACTTGCTTCATGTGTCTCCTGAAAAGATTGGGCGAAAAATATATATTTAGAAGCAAAGAGAGGTTTATTGGACTCTTTCAGTTCTTTCCATTATAAAAATGATCTGAAACATTTTTTGACAAGCTAAAAATTTTATTAGAAGCTATCGGAATATTGCACTTTTAACTATTATAAAATTCACAACTTCATAACAGATGAAGACAGTTCAATATTTTATGGTTATAAGTTTTCATATCAAAAAATTTTTGTTTTGTTGAAAAATGTTTGTTTATTTTTTTAGTTGCTCTTTAAAGTAATCTTTCACTTTAAAAACAACGGATTTCCTATATTATTTCAGTGAATTTATATATTTTTAATATAATTTTAATATATATATGAAATGATATATATTTTCTGTCGATAAACTTAGCGCAAAAAATAAGGCAACATAATGGAATGACTGTGGGACACAGCTAATGAGCCCAGAATGTTTAAGTCGCAAAAAATATTGAAAACAACGATGTTGACGAGGGTTTTAGTTGTTCAATAGTTTTTTTCCCAACTAAAAATACAAGAAAACTTTAATAGAATTCCAACGAACCTCCGCTGTAGGAAGCTAAATGTTTTCTTGTGTTTCTTTCTTCACTAATCATTTTTTGACTGAAAAATTACGATACTTAAATAAAATTAAGAACAATATGATAAGTAGATGCTCGATATACTCTTTTTTTTTAATATTTCAAAAAACAATAAAAAAAGAACTAGTTAGCCTAGTAAGTTTAATTCGCAAAAATTGTCGAAAACAGCCAAAGATTTTGACTGGTATTTCGTTGGTTAAAAACTGTTTTTCAACTAAAAATAGAAGAGAACTTCGAAAAATTTTATCGAATCGCCGAAATTTAAATGATTTTCTGTTTATAATTTTTAAAAATTTTTCTTTTTATTCATTTTTAGATTGAAAAATTGCAATTCTTATATAAATTTAAGAACCATAGGCAAGGCAAAGAAGTAGCCTGCTGCTATATTTTTGATTTCATAAACAGAATTCCAAAATAAATTGTTTTATGAAATTTGTGATTTCGATAATAAATACTTATGCTCTCTTTGAATTTCTTGAAAATTTTCTTAGAAATTTCAAGTTATACTTTAAATACCAATGCTAGTCATGAACTGCACATTTTTGAATCATTTAATTTTTGTGCCCCTCAGCTTTAGACTTTCTTTCTCTCAGTGCACACTCTCAGGCACAATATTTTCAAGTGTTTAAATTTACACTCACAATGCGCTTAGAGTGAAGCATCCTTTCATAGCATATGACCTCGATCGTCGTCAAAGCTTAATCAACGTGTAACTTGCCATCCTTCCACGCCTACATTTAATAGATCCCCGCCTGCATGAAATCCTTGTTTTCTGCACGAGCCTTTGCCAAAAGTTAAACATTCAACTAAATTAAGTTTGTTTACAAAAAATTTTTGCATAAATAATTAGACATGCAGCAAGCAGGCATATAAGACTACAAATATCCTTATATAGGATATTCACACACACTCACACACACACTCGCACACATACCCACTCCTACACCCACCCACACTCGCTTGCTAACACGTTGTACAACACTGGCTCACTCTCATGCCAATTATGCTGGCTAATTTCTTGTTAAAGTCTGCCAGGACCTGTTAGAGGCAGCCAGGACTCATTGCTTACCAGCTGCTCACTCTTCCAAGTAACTCACTCTCTAACAATTTTGGAGGGGGATAAATATTCTTATATACTTGCTGCTGCTTGTTGTTGTTGTTGTTATTATTATTATTGTTGTTGTTAGCTGTTTATTTTTCTTTCATGTTCTATATGGGGATCCTTGTTATTTGTTATTACTTTCTTGTATTGCGTTTCCTTTTATGCAAATGTTAGCACTTTTCTAGTCATTTGCTTTTGTTATCCCAAGGAGAACGAAATGAAAGAGAGTTAGGTCCTTAGGGGCGCAGAAGGAGTTATAGAGAGGAGTAAATATTTTGTTGTGCAAGTGTCGGATCACATATTTATATATGCATATACTAGATATAGTATGTGTTAGTGTTACCTTCCTTTACCAGGATGTATGCATATAGGCCTTCCTTATAAATGTATGTGGGAACTTCTATGAACGACAGGTAATTTGGCTAATTGAGCTCAACAAATAGAAACTTTTTCCATGCATGAATGGTTTTTCAAGGTGTGGAAAAACTTGAACAATGAGCTAAGTGGGTGGGAAAGTGTGGGTGAGCTCTGTATGCACTTTTTGAGAAAATTCGAAATAACACAGAACGTAAAGTGTCGCACAGGCAACATAGGGAGCTGTGTAAAATTTTTTTAAGAAGTTAAAAATTTAAGTTTAATTTTGATTATGCTCTCAATTAAAAAAAACCAATACCAGAAATAATAGTACGCTTTACCGCACATAGACAGCGTTACTTACTGGCAATACTTAAGGAAGTTATCAAGTATATGCACAACGGGTACGAGGGTTGCCTTTTAAATTTCCGTATAAGAGAAAAAAAAAATATTAATCATAGAAAATAGCTTTATTGCTTATTAAAATATTCGCCATTAAGATCTATACACATTTGCATGATTTTGAACCAATTGTCGGAGCACCTTTGCTATTCTGATTTAGATATCTCCAAAACACGCATTCTGAACGCATCGACCGCTTCTTTAGGTGTCGAAAATCGTTGACCTCTCATTATATTTTTTACTTATGGAAATAAAAATAAGTCATTCGGTGCCAAGTCAGGACAATATGGCGAATGACTCATCCAATCTTGATTGATTATAAATGCAGATGTTTGAGCCGATGTGTGAGAGCTCGCATTGTCGTCGTAAAGAGTGATCAGTCTTCGGCAGTTGGTTTTCCTGATTTCCTGGCAGACAAATGATTGTGTACCACTCAGAATTGGCTGTTCTGCGTTGTTCTAGTGGTCAAGTTTTTCCGAAAAAACAGGCCATTTTCTTTGAAGTGCTTCCTCGTGATTTAATTCTTTGGAAAAGAGAAGCTTTAATTTGCTGTAAAGAACACAAATGGCGCTCATCTTTCAAAATATTCAAAACGGATTGCAACATTAGGGTTGCCCATTTCCGAAATATAAAAGGCAACCCTCGTAATATTCATTGCCTATGAATTTTTTAGTGTTTGCGCCGAGTTGTTTTAAGTTTAGTCTTCACTACTAACGCTCTTGGCCACTAACTCTGCGAATCTTCTGCGATGGAGCATTTGCCTTAATTTGTGTTGCCTTGAAAAAATTATATAATAAATCGCATAATTATAAATAAATGCCAATGAAGTTTAATCAATTTTATTCTGTTTCCCACCGCTTGATTTGATTAAAAAGGATGGCTGGTCGTCACGATTTGTCCTGTATAGCTGATTGATAGGCTTCTTGGTAACAGATTGTTTGATCAGCAGCGCTTGACGAACAGAATCCCACAACTAAATTTGGAGAATTACAGTATTGCAATTAGCAATGAGAATTTTGTATGGGCATAAGAGTGACAATTGCCTTCCAAAATAGTGGAGCCGCAATCTGATTGGCAATCTTTATCGGCTGTAGATAGACATGTGATATACCAAACCAAATTCGCGGAGTTCTAGATGTAGTTCAAGCAGTCGCTGAAGCAGCTGTGCAATAGTTGTGCTGAGGTTCAACGACCTCATTTGCGTCTGAGTCTATCATGCGCTAGATTAGGTGCTCCATATTACGCGATTTCTTTCCGGCTGCTTGATGCCACTTGGCAGTGGTTGTACACCAACCAATTGGGCTACAAACCAATTCTTATAAATCGCTGACTGAGCTTTGCTTGCAGAAAATCTGGGATGCACCACTGTCTCTTAGCAAGGAAGATTAGCCACGTATGCTGGATGTTGAAAGTGCAAAGAACCGGGTTTTAGAGAGATACTTCCTTGCCACAGTGCCGCACTTACCGCACAAAGACAGCTTTACTTACCTGTGATACTTGAGGAAATGAGCAGTTGCACCTTACGCAGAAACACACTTACTTCGTCAGACTCGAATCGACGCTTTGTGGGACTTCTCATATCGCTGGAAGTCAGCAGGTTCAAGGTAACTAAACCTACCTTTCTAGGGTTCTTTTTTTTGCATTGACATATTCGTCATGTTCTCGCTTCGTTTAATACTATATTCTCATCAATTTAGTATGGCTTGTTTTTCGTCAAAAATTATAAATCTTTTGTATTAAGGCTTCAATTTTCGTTTCTTAAAAATTAGTTTTTAGTATCTGCGCCAGGAGATTTCTTTCAACTTTTTATTGCTTTTCCTTTTACGCTTTTAAACACTAACTCTGCGAATCTCCCATGATGGATCCATATCCTCAGTTTGTGTTGCCTTAAGATTGTAATACTAAAAATAAAAAATCTTTGCAAAACAAGAAAAACAACAAGTTATTGCGGCTGACGGTATGAGTAATTTTTCGAATACCGGAACTGATAGCAGAAACTGGGTGATGGCAGAAATTGATGCCAATGAAGATTACTCAATTATTTTTTGTATCCTATAGTTTGATTCTATTAAAAAGAGTGGCCTGTAGACATTCGAATTATAAAATTAGTTTTTCTAAATGATCGTAAGCTTTTACTCGATTTCATGGACTGGACTCCTTAACATAATAACTTTCGACATTCCATCCAGGGTAACTCATAATATTTGACCACTTTTGCGTCTTATGCGCAAACTATAAAAATCTTTACGATTTTCTATCTTATGAACGTTATATTCAATTCATCTATATCTCTTTTGTATCTTAAGTAATTGTGATTCGCTGAATCGAACATCTTTGACCAATTACGAACTATGAAAACCCAACTAGGTCAAAGCTGAACGTTGGCTTCTTTGTTAAAAAATGTTTCTGTTATTTCTTATTTTCTTATTTTATATTGTGAACGAGGATGGACCAACGCACTTCAGCACTGCGATCCCCATGATTCTATTGTGCTCCCCCTTTTACATTGTGAATACAAGTTCCTAGACAGCCTCAGATAAGAGATATTGCATATATATAAAGAATTCACCCTTCAAGCTAGGGATACGTTATATTATTATTTTTTAATATTTATTAATTTTAAAATTGTTTAATTATAAGTTTAAAAAAAATTTAAAAAGTAGTTCGTAGGCATTTCCTAAAAGAAAAAGTATTACTTTCTTTGCCGATTAGTCAAGAAACTTAGTACAAAATTCGGTCTAATGCATCACATATTAGCTCGAAATTACGAGTTGCAAAAATTCTAACATTAAAAAAATTCTTTAAAAATGTGAAATTTTGTCATAATTGATTGCTCAAACTACAAAATCAACGCCTACATAATGCAGTGCGCACCCTAAATACCCTAGAAAAGTGTATTATTATAATAAACGTTTCGAATATATACAAAAGTTTGATGTCGTTACGTTTAGAAATCGAGCAAAAGTTTTTCATAACGTCATAAGTTTTTTGTTGTTTTCTTTTTTTTTTTTTTTTTTGCTCTCTCACTGACAGGATCAAGTTAAGTCTGCGGGCCAAGACCTGGAAGAAAAAGAAAAAAAAGGAAACTTACCTCAGGCTCAGGTGCAACAGCGGCACGTAAAATATGCGCTGGAGAACTGCTTAAAATACGTGGAAAACGCTGGAAAAACTGCTGCCATGCTATACTAGTTTTATTTTCTACATGTTGCACGCCCCCTAATACTTTGCGTAGCTGCCATTATGGTTGTTGCAAGCATTGTTGTTGTTGTTGTTCTAGTCGAATTCGTTTGGCGCGTCGTCCTTTGGCACTCGTCAGTTTTGTAGACTTTGTCTCATTTTTTATTTAAACAAAAAACTTTTGCAATGCACAAAACTTTTTTTTCCTCCACTCACTCACGCTGGTCTTCCTGTGCTCCCGAAATTACCTAAAGAGCGTTGTTTCTTTCATGTGGGGCGGGGGCTGCAGGGTACACTACTCCAAGGGAGATCTACTGATGCCATAACTTTGCACGTTTTGTGTTGTTAGCAGTGCAAAGTTGTTGCAAATATTATTAAATAAGCGAGATTGCAACAAGCGGAAACGAAAGGAAGCAACAAAGGAGCTGTAAGCAAAAAAAAAAAAAAATAAAGAAAAAAATGGCGAAGCAAAATAAACAAGTCCTACTTGAAGTTATGCAAAGAATAAAATATAACTTGTAATACTCTTGAATGACAAGGAAATACACAATTTTGCAAGAAATGAGTTCACTATCCTTGTATAAATACCAAGTAAGTATGGGCACCCCCAACAAGTTTCAGCAAAAAGTTTATGAAAATGATAATAGAATTAAAAAAGAACTGGCAATAGTTTTTTTTTGCTTAAGTTCTAAGTGGAAGTCTTTCAAGTACATTCATTAGTTCCGCAAGAATAAGAGAGCTAATAGACCAACTATTTGTTTGGTAGAATTATTTTTACTCATTTGACAAGCTTTGTGTGTAAAATATTTTCAAATTGGTGGATAAGATGTAGATTTATAGAGCAATTTTGATTAATTCTGGTTACTTTCTTGTTGTCAGGTTGCTTTTTTAATGTTCAGCGTTTGATCTTCAAACTTAATTTTAAGCTACTAACTCATATTAGAAAACTTCTCATACCTCTTACTATTGCTTTTTATTTATTTTGTTCTTAATTACAATGTAGGAAATTTTAAATTGTTTTAAAATAGCAATTTTTAAAAGGAAAGAAAATTGCTATACAAAATATAAAGATGTAAAAGAAAATGAAAAATTAATACTTTTTGATTATTTTATTTGCCAAACAATTATTAAAAAATTCTCAACCAAAGCAGAGTTGCATTGCTCAACAAATAATGCAACTATTATGATGACCTATTTATTATCGTAGCATATGCCTTGCAAAGTTGGTAAAAATTTGTTGCAACTTTTGCTTTTCATTTGCCACAAATAATCAAATGAAATGAAATGCAACTCTGGCAAATCTCAATCCAGCAGCAGCAGCACCAGTTGACATGACCAACTATTTGGGGCAAGAGGCAGCAAATAAAATGCAGTTGAAAGTTACTCTCAAAGTAATTAGAACAAAAGGCAATCTTATAGTGAAAAAAACCAGAAATAAGCACAAATAAAATATCGTTGGCAGGAGTTGAGGGGGGCATAAAAAAATCCATTGCTCTTTGTCGTTAATGTTGATGGCAATGTCGATGAGGCACTCTCTGTGTCGTCTACGGTTTCAGAGTCAGAGTCCTTGTAAAATGTCCCGACAATGTAGTACACCATCCATCAAATGTCAATTGTATGCCAACTGCCAACAAATCAAGCTGTCAAGCAAACTAAGCCAGCCAACAACGAGCGACTGGCCCAAGAGGCAAGTTTCCAAACGCAGGCGGCAGCTGCAACTGTTCAACCAATGCAAAGTATTACTGGAACGCCATATTTGAAATTATGCCACATGCGCGCTACTTGCCACACATATTCTATATAAACTGGTACGACGACTACAACGACTACAACATGTCTGCCACATAGTAAATGCTGCATGCATGTATATAGATATATATATATATATGTATGTATGTACTAGAGGTTTAGCTTGGCAGCGCCTAGTCTTGTGGCGCAAGCCAGCCATGCAGCAGCTGAAGCAGCAGCCATCATGCAGCATCCATCCATCCATCCATCTATCTATCTAGTTTGTGTCTCGTTGCAGCTGTCAGCGCTCCATTTTGCAGTTCATCATCATTGTCATTGACATTTTAGAGTGGTTACAATAGCAACCAGGAGGCATGCCGCATAAAGCAGGCAACGCGCCACTTTGGTTATTTGGCTCAGTGCCTCAATGGAGCAGCCCCTAGTAGCAAGTAGTTGGAGCTGGCATAAAGGAGTTGCTGCATGCTGCATGCGGCATAGCATTGCTTTCCATTTATTTGTGCCTGAAAGATTTATGCATAAATTGCAATACTCCAACAAATTGGCAGCCAAAGCGAAATTCTTATGTTTATTTTTATTATTTGTAAGAAAGTTTTTTAATTTTAAGTTTAGATATTTAAAATTTTTAGATTAAAGGCATTTTTAAGACACAAATGTATTTATAAGCAAAATTATTTTAAAAAAAATTTCAGGAACTACTCAAGTAAAAAGATCTTCGTCATATTTTTTGGCTTGCTTTCTAAAGAGTAGGTGCTCAAAAAACCAATTGAAAATCCGATTGAAAATAAATCTGTGCATTCCCAAAATCCTTCGGCTTTGCTTTGTTTTCTGTTGGCTTAGTTTCATATTGATTTCGAGTAGTTTCGAGATGTGCCACAAAAAGTCAACGAAGAAAATCTTAGGTGACCGATAGAAAATATTTTCATTCCGCCTTACTATATGGAGACCTAGAAACCTATTAAGATACAGCTGAGCGCTGCAGTAGAGCTCTGACATTTAAACGGACTTTGTAGGATTTAAGTCAAATCCAACCCCAATAAACTTTATAAGACATTGGAGACTCTCTGCTTGATATCTGCGATAGGTCTGCAAGAAATTGTGATTTGAGAAAGCAAAATCTTGTCATACATATGATCCTGAAATGGCATGATCTTTTCATCCGCGAAGTTTTTTTCACAAATAGGTATGCAGAACTTTATAAGACATTCGAAACTGTCTTCCAATAGTTTAGATAAGTCAGCAGGAATTGTGAGTTAAAAAAGTAAAATCGAGTCTTACATAATATTTTGTATGCACAGAAGAGATGTTTCACCATACTCGTCTCATCCATAAAGTTTTTGCATAAATTGAGGTACATTCAGCCAGGATATAGGCATTTTTCCAGGCAGTTTTTGGAAATTGCTCACATTATGGGTTCTGCGAAAAAATAAAGTTCTTCGGTTTCGTTTCTGCAAAAGATGCTGCACCTATGCACTACTGAAGTCAATAAGTTTTTTTCACTAATCTTACAGCAGATACTATATGTCCTTAATCTGACAAATTATGATTGGAGCCTTTGTCGTCTCTGCCACCCTTACATCTATTATCATCTCTGAATGATGGGAGTTTCTTGTCTAGACAAAAAAATTATTTCCCTTAACTATGGTCATTGCTTCAAAAGCGAAGCATAGGGATGTCTCTATTAATAGCTATTTAAAGAGAAGGGAGACCTACAGTTTATACCGGAATCCGAATGGCTGGGTCTTTAATTAAGAGAGATTTTCTTAGATAAATAGCGTCTATTTATTTGCTAGCTATGTAAGTACTGGACAAATGCACCAGTGCTGCAGGCTGGAATCGAACCACTGAACTTATGATTTAGAGGATTACCGAGGCACATAGTACATATGAACCCCAATTTCCCAGCGTAATGGATTTTATAATCAGATTATAGCAGGATATACATATCTGAGTCCAAAAAGAAGATGCTGGTACATTGTTGATTATCTAGTCATCTACAATTTCCTTCTCATACACATCTCGGATGGTGCTCTGTCATATTCTTCAGACTTAAACGATAATAACTTCGAACCTTAAGTGCAAAACCCGATTCGGTCCGAAGCGCACTTTTCCTTAAGTTCTTCTACTTCCTGCTGGGAACATAGATTTTTTACTTTGGCTAAAATTTTTCCAGGGGAACATTTGACAGTACTTTCAGAAACAGGTGAGTTATCTCAAGAACCAAATCTAAGTACTTTTATAATCTTGCTTCTCTGATGACAACCTGCTCTGTTTGTTGACTCAGATTCATTATATTATGGCTCATTTTTGATCATTAGTGAAAACCTTAACCCAGCCATCCGAAACATATAGTCCACGATATTCTGCGTCTCCATAGTTAAATGTGAGGGTGGCAGAGGCGACAAAGGTACCGCCTCAGACCCTCAATTGTGCTTCTCATAGCTACAAAATTTATGAATTTTTTTAAGTATGAATTTAGTTTTCAAGCATTTCTGAGCTTACCAAAGAACCTCACTCCCAGGACTAAGCATTAAGAGATCTGTATTAATTAAAGATACCGTCATGAGGGTAAGATTGTAAACTATATGCCGCGTATAGGAGAGACTGACGGAATAGTTAGATGTGAGAGTAGCACAGACGACCAAACCACTGCCTCAGACACTTAGGAAAAATAGCCCATTTTTCCTATTGAACAGAATAGTTAAGGGAGTTATTATCATTTGTTGACGTTACCTTAACTTTGAAAGTTGTCTTCAGTGATGAATGAAAGACTCTTACCGTTGAATATCTCAACTTAGCGACATGTGTGCATATATCATTTCAGCTTGCTGGTTTCGATAATCCGATATATTATTAGAAGGCGGCTACTGATACTTATAATAAAGTATTTCCAAATCACTTTCCTAAGAAATCAAAGTAGATTGCTTTAGTTTAGCGAAATTAACATACTTTCACTCATTGGCTCTTCTCACATGCAGTTCCAGAGTTACCACAATGCTCAAAACTCTCACATCGAGTGTAAACCAAATGAATTTTAAAACAAGATTGCATAGAATAATCTCAACCGAGCGTGAACTCGAATGCCTTTTGAAATGGGAAACCACTTCGGATTTCGCTTTGCCAGCTAATAATAAAGACTGCGAGCGTCTGGTTGCCATGTCACTCACCTATGCCATGGGGCGAAAGTGAGTTTGAATTTGAATTTGAGTTTTGGCAGGCGGAAATCGATGCCATTACGGTGTGTTCTTGTCTAGCGCGATGCGAGCAGTAGCTGCGCCGGGTGTGGCAGTAGCAAACAGAGCCGGAAGCTATCAAGCGCGTCACAAAAGCGTTTCAAGTTTATTTTAAGAAAAAAGCTAAAGGCCAAAGTGCAAAACGAAAAGTGAAAATATTTTCACCCAAAAAAAATTGGAAAAAGTAAGAAACCAGCGCAGTCCAGACATGTTTTTTTTTTTTGGCCGGAATTCATGCGTCCTGGCAACCACCGCAACATATCACTCAATTTATCTGGGCATTCAAGTGTGGGAGTGGGTGTGTGTATCTGTGTGTAAGTTTAAAAAATTACGCAATTTATATACAATAAGAGTTGGGGGCGTGTGGCTGTGTCTGTAAGTAGAGCGCATTTCCATACGCAGAGATAAATAAGAGTTCACCGAAATAGTGGTCACATAAAATATACAGATCGATGTCAGTTGACATTTAAAAGTTACCAACAATGCGCATAAATGACGTCCAAGGACGTCGGCACTGCTGCTGACTGTGTGTGACGTCACAATGTGCGGCCTCGACTTTTGATTTAATTCAAGTGCTCAATTTCACTCAGAGGCTCTTTGCGACTTAATTTTAAGTAAATTAACGAAATGCCTTACAAGGTGAAATGATTTATCAAATTTCAGCTGACAGAGTTGCCAACGGCGCTGCAATTTCACTTTTGCATTTATAATTACAATACTTTTTGAGCGTGTGCACGGATACGGCAAAGCATGGCACGGCAGGACACGACAAGGCACGGTACGGCACAGCACTTGTTTTACGTAATTAATTAAATAAGCGCCTTGACCGTAAATAAATTTAATTGCTTTCATTCCCATTGATTGACTTTTGGTTTTCACCGCTCCAAATTGCAACAACGGTGCATATAATTATTCAAACCGTGCGAGAGAGAGCAGAGACTTGAGTGCAGCTTGCTGGAAGGACATCCGTTGCGGCACTCAATGTGTGTGTGTGTGTGCGGCATCAGCTGCAATTGCAACAATTTAAAACTCAAGTCAAATTGAGTTTTGAAAATTTCAATAAAATTGCAACTGAAGTGTCATTAAAAAAATTGAACTACAAAATCTTTTGATATTGTAAATGAATGCGACAACCCTGCAAAGTGCGTGCTGCCATAGGGAAATTACGAGGGATGTGGAGAAAGACAAAGGTAATGCTCGGTATGAGATCTTAAAGAGCACACAAGTGGGTAACTTGCTTTTGGTTATTACTCACAAGCAACTATTGTGCTGAGTTGATTATGTTGAGAACAATTTGGGAAATATAAACAATATTTGGAATTCTGGCAAGAGACTATATAGGATGTAGTACAATATAATCCATTATTTTTACCTGAAATTGAAGGCTTTCATTATCATAGTTAGGAAAGATCCGATTTAAGTCAAATATGCGTCGTTTTGCGTGATAACTTGTTGACATTTTAAAGTTAATTTCAATTGCCTCTCTCATTGGATCCCTGATTCCCATTGATAGAAATTTGAACTCATCTCACTTGAAGACAATTTTTCTACAGTAAACCATGTACACCCCATGGACACGAACAGAGGGTAATCATTTGGTGTCAGGGTACCGACTATAAGGTGGATGCATAAGAAGAACTGCCCAACCATGCAATGGCAGCTTTTGGCGAGTTACTATCGGATGTGTGTTGTGCCTGGAACAGTATTCCTCTACTATTAGCTAAAGCTGGCCACTTTTGGGCAATTGCTGCTACCTTCATACGGTCCAATTTGTTGACATTACAGTTTTCGAAATAAAAGTTTTGCTTTTTCTACTTTTGGATATTACCCTGTACTGTTTTATGAATAAGCGAGACAAAACCCTTTTTAGGCAAAGTTGTAGTACATATCCTCAACGCTGTACAATTTAATGAGGTTTTTTTTTTTTTTGAACTTAATGAAGAAAAATTAATGGGGCTAAAAATAAGCGCATCAGTTCCAAACGGTTGTGAATTATAAGCAAAACCAATTGAAGTTAGTTTAGTATGCATAAACTACGTTATATATTTTTTTTTTTGTTAAAGTAACAAAGAACATAAATAGTATATTTCCAGTGACATCTGTTATTTTGTCTTAACTAGCTAAAAATTTATAAAAAATTTTACGAATTTTCTCTCTTCAAAATGTTAACCGATGGTGCCACTTATCCGCACTTACCGCGACACAGATCGCAAAATAATAACCCGATGGAGAGCAAAACTAAAATCTGTCTCAAAGTAAGTGCTCATACTGACAGGGATTTTCTGTCAAATACATTTTGGCTTGAGCCATGATAATTGTTTTGATAACTGCACATTCATCGCCTCCATAGCAAAGTATGGTAATATCATAGACACTGCTTAAAAAGATAATTCCTAATATAACCCGGCGTTGTAGGAGTAACTAGTATGCGGACATTCAATAGGCCATAACTGGCGACAAAACCGTGGTATATGAGCTCGAAAATAGTCCGATACCATAGACTCAAAGTCGGTTCCGTTATCGGACTTCTGCTGCAATCGAAATTTGTTCCGATAGGTGGATCGATCTTTGCTGTAACATACTTCATTTAAGCATTTTTTTAGAATATTCAAAAGTAAACAATTGTGGCACGACATAATGCATCAGCTCAAATATCACGTTTACCTTTCAGTTATTTGATAAAAAACAGTTCCGATAGCGTTTTCCAAAATGCCTCATTCGACTGATATGCCATCATTTGGTGTTATTATTTATTCTAAACTCGAAAGGCAGTCATAATAGAGAATTAGATCATGCAGCAGCTAATAACTAACTCAAAATTGGAAGGAAGAACAATTGTTTTACGTATTTTTTCCAAATTTTCAGTGTGCATTGTTTTTTTGAAAAAGTATTTGAAGAGAAATAGTTCACACTAGATACATAATCTATAACAAATGTGTCATCTTGTATTCATGCAGCCATCTTCGGAACACGTTCGTCGAATAAACGGCGACTCTCGACTGTATTTCGATTTGTGATGTTTCTCCGAGCGCCTTTTATTTTTATTGGCTTTATTTTCATCAAAAACATTTTTTTTTCTTAATTGTACTGTCTGTCTCGGGTTTCGTTTGAATCGCAACCGGGTTTTCTTATAATCCTTCATGGAAGCGAACATGGAACCGAAGCAGTTTTTCCGTTTATAAGAATTCGTCGGGGCATATAAAACTTTTTTCATTTCTACATACCTTTTGAAAACATTTGCTTCCAAGCTGAAAGTTCGATCGCAGGTTTATTCCAAAACCACATAATCTTAGAATCCTCCATGGAAGCCGCTTATAAAACACTTGAGCAGGCACCAATTGATGATTGACTAACCAAAGCAGATTTCCGAACCATAAGAAATGTCATCATCGGCAGATATTTTCCCATTTTTGCATAACGCTCGGTTACTTTTGCTTCCCAACTGAAAGTTCCATTTGACAGTTGCCTTTTAGAAGGCCCCTAGGGTCATATACCTTACGATAAAAAATTCTTTGAAGTTGCAAGCGGCATTGGGCTCCAGCTTTCCAGTGCAATGTGATTCCCCTCCACATTTCGTCGGCTTATCACTACAAAAAAAAAAGAATAATTTGCTTAAAGTTATAATAGCAGCATAACCCTAAGCTATCTAGCGCAATACACACATTAGAGTGCCCCTTTTTGGAGGTTATATTTCACATATGTTGCCCGACATATAGTGCCTTGTCTGCAAGATATTAACTCTTGTACGTACGTCTCAAAGTTTCATCTTGTTCAGAAATTCAAGTTTTCCATGGTCAACAACTCCTTGTGGCAGCTACTAATGAAAGGACTTACCAAGCAACTACATGGTTGGAGAACAACATTTTCCGAGAATCGTTTACAATTGCACTCATACCACGAAATATACTCAGCAGAGTTGATTACTTTTTTTACAGAACTTGTTGGATGTGTTGGCCTTCAAAAACTGCCCAAAAACATTTCTAATTACTTTCTTTATTTTTTTGGTTGGCTTGTCGAACCGAGAACTACTCTCACTTGTGTGAGATATAAACATAAATGCGGGCAGAGAGTTATGAACATTGCAATTGAAACTTTGCTCATAATGTACTGGAACATAGAGAGAGAGACAGTTGTAGACAGAGACCCCAGAGAGTGTGTGAACACATTTTGCAATTTTGCAGTTTTTATCAATTTTACTTATTTACACTTTAGTTTTCATGCATTTTGCTTTATTTATCTCGTTTTGAATATGTGTACTCAATGTATTCGTTTAATATTCAAAAATTTTGCCACATTATTTTTGGGGTAATAAGAAAAAACCACATTGTAGCACACATAAAATTATCAAATTTAATATTTAATTACGAGTGCGTATTAACACACCTGAAAGTTTTTACCACAAGCTTAAACACACACACACACACACACACACAAGCATACAGACTCACACAGTTATACTCACAGATTCACACACAGATACACACTCACACATAGCAAACAAACTTGAAAATAAAATTATAAAACCCAAACAGAACGAGATACTGTGAATATATATAGTATTTGAGAGATATGGCAGCACGTGTTTGCCGTTTGAACGAGAGATAAAAAGAGATAAAAATTATTTTGCATTTAACCGACAAACCAACTGCAGCAACAACACAAAAAACCAGTGTTGGATAAGACACATTAAAGCGGCAGTTCATTATGGAAAAATAATAATCCAGCTGCACTGGAAATTATCTAAAAATGTGATTCATTCTGTGATACTGCTTGACATCAATATTGTGCTGTTCGAAAAATATTTGACTTTTTGTATTTCTGATAGAGTTTTGCATTTTGTTGGTAATTGAAGAAGCACTTGCAGGCAAGCTTTGCAGGATTTGCTGGCTGTAAGCTGAAAAGTTTTTATTTATGTCGTTTTCGGCTTAGAAATACTAATTTACTAAGTGTAATATTTTGAATAAATCCAATTGTTGTCGAAGTGATAGCTTCAAATGATACATTTTACTTTTTCGACCTTGGCTTTTGTAGTGTGACCAAGTACGCATATTATGGACTATAGATGCTTGAGTAAGTCCAAAACAGTATAGTAGTGGTATGAGCCTAGTAAGACCAGTAGTGACGTTCTAATGAGGTACATCTTGATCTCGAAGATAATTTTCAGAATATCGAGCTACTACGATGCAAACACATTTCGAATATATTTCTATTTCCAGTTTGTGTTCAATAGATACTTAAGTAAGTGCCCAACGATTTGCTTTTTCTCTATTTAAATTGTGAGTAACGATTTAATGGCGTGCGGCTTGTGCGGCGTAATTTGCTTATTTCAGAACATAGAGCCATGATGCCAGCACACTATAAACATTTTCCTTTACCCAGTTAAATCCTAGAAATATGTGCTTTAAAAAATTTCGATTACCTCACCTTTTTTTCTGTTAGGACTTACACCTTGTCTGCATATTTTTTAAGTTTTCCAGATTATCATAGTTAAATGTCTTATTTTTTTATCGAAGTAAGGGTAAGATATTTTGAGTCAATCGTTGAACGAAGTTCCAAGCCTGGAAAATCACAGACAGCACGGCCCTGCTGCAGCTTCATTAGCATTTATAGCAGAAAATTATCATTCCAGATCAGCAGTTTGGATTGCGACAAGTACACGATTGCATCAAATAAGTCGGCAGGGGATTCAACACTATACTAGACTCATTCGAAAATTGCAATTATGATAGGTGAGAGGCGGAGATGTGTCCGCCCATCTTGTTTCATAGCGAAGTCATTCCACAGAAGACGTCCTCACTAAAGTTTTAAAAAACACTTTCTGATTACTATTCCAGTACAGAAAATTATTATTCCACCAGTTTGTCGAGAGCATTCGAGACTTCTTCGATCATAAAAACATGGTACCTCTCTTGCCACCCGTCTTGATCATTGGTGCAGTCATTCCACAGAATATGTGTGCTCAATACTTGTGACTGGCCTAGGATGCGTAGCTATTGTAACCCAAAAGTAACACAAAGGAGCACCTGACATCATAAACAAGCCTCTTTTTTAAAAGTGTATCCATCATGCAACCATCGTAGATATACGGGATAAAACTTTGAGGAAGAGCTTCATCAATATAAAAAGTGTTGAGGCAAATCATAAATGCACCTGAAGAAGGGATTTGAAGATGCTTGGAATTGCGCCTAAGTTTGCGACAGCCAAAAGCAGGTACCTGCACTAAATTCAGCTGTCTCTGCATCTGCTGGACAATTGTTAAACTGGCAACAGCTTGATCGATGCCGCCCACTTATGTAGGCATTCAGTAAGCCTCTTGAACTCGATCAATAGTGCTGTAATTCTACTTGTGGCTCACCCAGGGTACGTGGCTTTGGAAGCTTAAAAGAAACGCAAAAGAGTAGCTAGGTGTTCACTAAGGCGAGATCTTAAAATGCTTGGAATCGTGCAAAGTAGTCAAAGCTACAGGGCAGCAACTGAACAAAACTCAACTGTCCAACAAAGCTGCTGAACAACTGTTTAAAATTCCGACTGGGACCTATCATGATCGGTTCCACCCATTTAACTTCAGGAAGTCTTGACGAACAGAAGACGCCTTTGAAATACTTGTGGTTGGCCAGGGATGCGTAGCTTTGGAAGCTAAATATATGTAACGCTTAGGAGGAACGATATCTCAACATGCCTAGAATCGTTCGAAAAAATAGCCAAAAACAAGAGAGGACCCCAAGAGTAGGCATCTGGATCCCTGCCATGACTGGTTTAGATTTCCAAATAATATCGCTAAAGGCGTCGTGTGTACTATGCATATTTCATCCATAAGTATTTTGTCATAATATTTCGGGCATTCCCCAAATGCAATGTTAATAATAATAATTTATAAGAATTTTTTTTGTTTGAGTGTCTGCTGCTTTTTCTATGTGTATGTGTATGTGTGTGTCATTGTTCGACTGTCTGTGTGTGTGTGTAATATTTGTGTTTGTATTTGTGTCTGGGCCTTTGCTGACATCGGCAAATTGCAAGACATATTCATTCATTCATGCATTCATTCATTCCAGTCGTTCTTTGCATGTTTTGTTTGCTGGCCCTGCTTGTTGCTATTGTATTCGTTATATTCGTTGTTTCATATAAAACAATAAATATTATTAACAATAAAATATAAAAAAAAAAACCTACACGCTGGTGATTTATATCCTTCAGTGGCAATTCCAGCACTGGACCCGCTCCAGAGAGCAGCAGCTGCAAAATTGTACAGAACTGAACTGTTTTGTATGTTTCGAACTCGGGTTCGCATTGTTTTATGTTTTATGCACTTTTATTATTTATCAATAGTTTTTCGCCTTTTTGCATTTGCAAATGTAAATGTATTCAATACATTGTATGTGTATGCGTATATGTATTTGTATTTATTTAAACATATTGCAGGTGTTGGTGCATTATTAATGGTATTTTAAATGCCGCAACCAAAAAGTGACCAGCTTGAACATGCAAAAATTACAGCCTGTGTTTTGACCAACAAAAAAATGAATAAACAAAAAAAAAAAGATACTTTATTTTAAAATAGTCGACTGCGATGAACACTTTATTTGTCAAGATATTGTATCTTAAAGTGAATTTCATTTATTGGAATTATTAAAAAGCAAAAAAATTTCCAACGCAATACAGTGAAGTACATTTTACCACAAATATTATTTGAAATTTGTTGTACTAATACAAGCTGACTTTATTTGTTATTTAAACAGCCTTCAAGCATCTGATGTTTGTATATATGTGCTGAAGAAGGTTCACCACACGGTATCCACAGTAATCAGTCTAGTTGGAAAGAAAAAATACTTTAGCAAGCTTTCCACGCATCCAAACCACCTAGCGAGAGGTCTAACGCAACTCAGCAGTCGATTGCGTCTTGGCCGAAAGGACTTACCAACTCAGCGAATGCAGTTTTAGGGACGCTTAATCGCAGATCAGTTTGAAAAAAAAAAACTTAACAAACCTATCATAAAGATTTTTTAACTTATTGTTAGTTCTTATATGAGAAGATTGTATAAATAGGAGCAAAGTAATAAAAAAAAAGGTCAGTAGCGCAAAATCTAAAATATTGAAGTACTACTTCATAGCGATTCTTTAAATTATAATCCAATTTTTTTTTATAAAACATTCTTTTTCGAGCAACTTTAGCTTTATAAAGATAAGCTGTTTAATAAGGGTTCGGTTGGATATACATTATTATTTTTTTTTACACTGTCTTGGGATTTGAATTTTTCTCATTCCAGCAGAACATAATAATTGAAAATTTATTGCTTCATCATGTAATGTAATGTATGAACGAGGGTGGGCCTACGCCCTTCGGCACTGCGAGCCATGTATCTATTGTGCCCTCTTTCTACTAGTTCAAGTTTAGTATTCTCAGAAACTGAGTCAGACATAAGGTCCTTCTTACCGGAAGTGTAGTTACCTGGGTTTGCTTTTCCTCGTGCCAGGGGTGGGCAGTTAGTGATTAGGTGCTCCATTGATTCGGCATTCTGCTCACAGATCAGTCACCTTAGTGCAAATATACAGTTTGTCAAGAAAGGGTTCCCATTGACTCGACACGCTTCTCATAGAATCCACATGTTGTATAAGTGATTGTTGCAGGAAAAATGGCCTGTCAACGCTCCACAAGGCGACCTAAGCTTTGTTTTATTTAAGGTGGCTCTTTTTTCTTGGCTCCGTGTGTCGGAGACACTCTAGAATGTTCAATATCCATTTCCTAATGTATTGCATGATCATAGGCGAAATGGATAAAGATAAGAACTTAAAATACCTCTATTCTCAAAAAAAAAGCCTTCTAATTCATCTTTAAGTCTCGTCTTCCATTTTGATTATTCCTGATTCCAACAAACTAAAATATTTACACATTCATGGCATGTTTTCGGGCAAATAACATTTAAATAAAGAATTAAATAATTGCATTCATAAAAACAAAATTTTTAACTTCTCTTTAATGGAACAACAGTTTGATACTAATATTTAAAAAAAAAATTATGAAAAACTTTGCCAAATAGCTTAGACATATTGTCAAGTAGGCCCCAATATAATAAAGTTAATTAAATTTTCTCAGCGTCTTCTTGTACGAGCTTCTATAGCATGCGGAAGATAAGTTGTCTAATTTGGGTTCGGTTGCGTATACGTTATATTTTTTTGTTGATACCGTCTTGGGTTTTTGGTTTTTTCTGATTCCAGCAACATATGATTTAAAATTCATTGCATTTTCTTAGATTAAATATATATATAAATAATAAATAAAATAACTCTATCCTAAAAAACAAAATGTTTAGCTTCTTTTTCTCGGTAAAACAGTTTTAGGCTAATATTTCGTATACAATAAAGTGATGGAAGTATTCAGCAAAAAGTTTGGAAGAATTTTAGAAAGTAGCTCAAAATCAAATATTTTTAATTATAACTTTAATTTTTTTATTAAACAAAGCATTTCTTTTCAAGTGACTGTAGCTTGCGGTAGTTTAGCTGACTAATTGTTGTACGGTGGCGTATACGTAATTTTTTTTCAAGACAGTCACTGATTCTCCCAACCCCAGCTTTATAACTAAAAATTCATTGCATTCTTTTAGTCAAATGCAATAAGCCCGTTTTCGATTCCATTAGTATCACGCATAGACTTTTGGTTTTTTGTATTATAACAATTTAATACGCCATTTAATTTTTAATCATTTATAGCATTCACGGCTTTTGTATGCAATATCAAAAATTTTTAGTGTGTAATTTACTTAAGAGCTCAATACACACACATACTCACACACACTGCCACGCCCCCAGACGCCCAAATTGCACCACAAAATGCAAGCGTATGAAAATTTTAAACATACTTTTTATTTTTAATAAATTAATGCCAATGCATATTATAGTCAAGGCGGTAAATACAATTAAATTCTTGGGGATTTAAAAAATAAAAACAAAATTTATTGCAATAAATTAAGTGAAATTTAATGCATGTAATATATATAAAGGGTGTTTTTTTAGAGGTATATAACTTTAAATTTTAATCAAACAACGCTGGATTATTCGACTGACATGAAAGATAATCGTGTGGCATTACATTTTAAATATGATTTCTGGCATATGACCGCCATGGCAGGCTCGAAATAAGTCCAATCTGCACGTCCAATTTTCGCTGACTTTTTCCAACATTTGTGGCCGTGTATCGGCAATAACACGGCGTATGTTATCCTCCAAATTGTTACGCGTTTGTAGCTTAGCCGCATAGACCAATGACTTTCTATTGCCCCAAAGACTCTAGTCAAGCGGTGTTAAATCAAGATCTTGGAAGCCAATTCACAAGTCCAAAGCGTGAAATTAGGGGGTCATCAAACGTGTCTTTCCATAAATCAATTGTGTCAAGAGCTGTGTGACATGGAACCACAGCTTCAATTCATGAATAAAAAGGTTAGTAATCATGGCTCTACACCAGTCAGCTTTGACTGTAACCTTGCGACTATCATCGTTTTTAAAGAAGTACAGACCAATAATTCCACCAGCCCATAAAGCGCATCAAACAGTCAGTTTTATTGGATGTACGTCGACATGCACTTGAGCATTAGCTTCACTCCAAAAGCGGCAGTTTTGATTGTTGAATTAGTCACTCAACCAGAAGTGCATTTCATCGCCAAACAAAATTCGCTTATGAAAATCGCGAACAACAGCAATCTCGTTTTTGGACCCATTCGACGAATCTACGTACTTTGTTCAGGCGTGAGGCTATGCATGATGAACTGCGAAGCCGAAACTGCGAATAAATCACTTGACAGCTGTTAAATCGGTCGCCATCTCAAACAGTAATGCCAACTTAAAGTTGTATACCTCGAAAAAAACACCCTTTATAATATTTTACGAAATATTTTAAAAAAGCAGCAAGTATTTCATTTATGCTACAAATTTATGGTATTTAGCGCTACAATTCTCATGAGTATCGTAAAAAAATGTATAAACATGCAACACGGCGTATGCGCAACAATTGTATTCACTTCATTAAGTAGCGCACTCGTTGGCAGCAACTTTTGTTTGTCTTTGTTCAAGGCAAAAACTTAATCATCATTTGTATCTAATCGTCATTGTATAAGCACGAGGTCAATTCACTGGGGCTTAATTTGTAAGCCAAGTTATTGTTGTTGTTTTAGTTGCTTATAAATGGCATTATTATCGAAATTATTTGTTTGTTGTTGTTGCTTTTTAGCGGAGCATTTTTTCTGCCGTACCAAGTTTACTTTTCTATAGGCGAGCGACTTCGTGTGACATTCAACTTGCGCCTGGCATTGATTTAAGTGTGTTTGGCTTTTGGTTTGCTTTTGGACTTGGCTTTGTAATTTGGCGCAGCTAATTAAGAGGCTGTACCAAATGCATTGACAAAGTGGGCAAAACGAGGCGTGGCCCATTGCTCTTTGAAAATGGAAAGGAGTCTGGCAATGCTGGCTGACAAAATTTGCATAAATTTCAATGACAACGCACATTTACATATGTAAGCAGGATGTCAGCTGGCACACACACAGCGACCACACACATATGCGACCACACTCACTCACACACACAAACACACACAGAAACACTCACAGGCAAATATAATCTTAATTTGTCAGAACCATGACAAATACAGTGTCAACATTTCTGGCATATACATGATTATATATATAAATATATACGCTGATTTTGTTTATACGAAACGAATTTCGCGATTTTGAATTTTAGAGCAAGAAGGCCAATTCCTTAAATTCAACGATTCCAAGCTATTAAATGGCTAAAAGAAACGAAGCTCTGCGGCGAAGTTGCTTGAAAGAATCTGTAAAACGCAAAGCATCTGCGTAAACTGCGTCAGATAAACCGAGTGGCCTCTCTTCTAAGTGTTCATTCTTGGAATGGTTCAAAAATACTCCAAACCCAATTACATCGAGAAATGGAACCAACTAAAGTTTCTGCAGGCCTTGGATAACAATGCGCCGATTACGATTTCAAAGCATTTGCGTAAACTGCGTCAGATAAACCGAGTGGCCTCTCTTCTTAGTGTTCATTCTTGGAATGGTTCAGAAATGCTCCAAACCCAATTACATCGAGAAATCGAACAAACTAAAGTTTCTGCAGGACTTGGATAACAATGAGCCGATTACGATTTCAAAGCATCTGCGTAAACTGCATCAGATAAGCTGAGTGGCATCTCTTCTTAGTGTTCATTCTTGGAATAGTTCAGAAATACTCCAAACCCAAATACATAGAGAAATGGAACAAACTAAAGTTTGTGCAGCACTTGGATAACAAGGCGCCGATTACGATTTCAAGACCAACAAAAAAAAAAATTCTGCAAAAATTAAACATAATATTATAAACAAAGTTTCCTTCAGCGTTAAAAACTGTTTTCGATTTTAAAAAAATCTGACAAATTTGATATACATTGTTTTGTATGCACGAGTTCGTATATCCGCAAATGATAACGCATAAACATAATACAAAACCGAATATGAGCAGCGTGGCTTGGAAAGAAGAGTAGCAGCGCGCTGGTTGGGTGCATGCCACATGAAAACACTTTGAAGCTTGACATAAATTAATTTAAATGTTAATTCGTTTATCGCGTTTTGTTATCGGATAAGTTTCGAGCGGCTTTGGCTTTGTTTGCGCCCCCAACTGAATAGAGGTAACTTCAAGGCTTTGTCATAATTGCCAATCAGTTGTGAACTGTTTCTCTGCCTTGTATAAATTGTATAGTATTTTATGCATAAATGTGTGTGCGTGTGTGTGTGTGGGTGTGTGTTGTGGCACGTTGATGTTGCATGCGGATGAAATGCCTTTAAATTGCGTATCAGACGCGTAAAAGTCAATTAGTTTTGATTAAGGCACGCATTGAGTATACGACAGGACTGGATTTTGTCTGGTTTGTTGTCGTTTTTTTTTTGCCACGGTTTTGACTTGTCCATAATGCGATTGTTGTGTCTGTAGCTTGTACGGTTGTTGAAAGAAGCGGCAATAAAATATGTGGGTGAGTGAGTGCAAAAAACAGCAAACGAAGGTGAGCAAGTGAGATGGCATTAATAATATGCAACATTTACAAACAACAAAAGGCAATTTTAATGAAATAACCCGAGCCAGAAGCGTGCGTTGTATGTTGTTTCGGCATTGCCATTATGGCCATTACAGACATTGGTTGCCATTCGGCATTGCTGCAACAACAAAAACCGTAGGCAGTGGCGTGTATGAAAAGGGTTGCTTTTGGAAGATTCTTCTCTGCTACCAATCGCCCCACTATAACCACTTCCATGGTTGCAACACTGCGCACTAACAGCATGCGTACAAGATGAAATCATTAAAGGAAATGAGTTTTTTTCCCCATCGGGTTATGACAAAAAAATGCGTTAAAATAAATTATTTTAATGTAGTTCTCATGTCAGCCCAGCTTACGCGCTTTTTAAAAATTCATGTAATCAGAAAAGTACACATGTAGTAAAAAACGCACACACAGATACAACGCACACACAGATACAACGCACACACAGATACACACAACTGCACACACATACCGCACACACAGATACAATCACAGCACGTCCGAGAGTGCCGTTGTTTGTTTATATTTGGGACCACAAGGTTGCCAATGTTTTCGCTGCCATTCCCCATAATAAGCTCTGTTCACCCCCTCCCAAAAAAAGACCTTTGAATTACGACTATATGCCGAGTCCTTGACAGCAGCGCCAGCTTTAAGCTTGACCAACAAATCCCGTAAAGTGTAGTGCGTGTCGCGTGCGCCGCCTCAATTCGATTTGCAACAATTTATGCCAATTTATTTATATGCCAGCGCCAGAAATGTCACACATTTGACTCCAATGCTGACCAATAGCTGTTTCGCTTGCATTGCAATTGTTGTGGACAACTTAATGTCTGACCCGTGGGCACTCTATGGAAGTTGACCTACTAAAGCTAATGCAATGCTCTTGCAACATGGCTAATTGATATTGGGGCCTAACTTGCGCACATAAAACAATCGGTTGAAACAACTCCACTACTAATATGCAATACAAATTATATAGTCGCTGATGATGATGGTGCTGATGATAGCCGGGTACGGGCAACTTGGTCAATTTGGTTCGCGGCTATACAAAGTTCAGAGCATGTCAGGCGTACATAATTCAGTCCCGCCAAATTAGCACGCTTGTCTGGGTTTATGAGTGGTGGTTCAGCTGGCGAATGGTTGGGCAGCGAGTGGGTTAAGTTGTGTAGCCGGAGTTGGTGCTGATGTAGGTAGATCTAGCAAAGCGTTTTGCGCACAGTTCGCTTATATTCAAAATTCAAGTTAGCTGTTGCACAATGGGATAGTTTGAGTATCTTCAGGGTAACAAACTGGAATTGAGGTGAGAGTATCTATATATTCGACGGGCTAAATAGAAAATTTGTTTTTTATTTTCGGCATATTTAGTGTATTCTTCATCTTGCTGCGGAAGCATTCGCATCGAATACGGTCTTAGCTGTTGCTTCTTAATCAATTCAGACGATGTGTTCAAGCCTGCGCCGACATTTTGTTGTAAAACGCTGTGAGATCCCAAAATATTCGTAGATCTTCAAAAGCTTATGGGTCATCTCAATATGGTAGTCGTATTCCATACTAATGCTTCTTAATACAGACGACAACACCGTATTATCCGAAGATCATGCAGTCCGTTTTACTTTCCCTTAGAGAAATACATGAAAAGCAATATAAGATATAGGTCAAAGAATATAACTATTGGGAAAACCGACTACTTATCTTGCCTGCTTAATCATTTTAAAGAATCAATAATAAGAACGACATCTGCTCTGAGCAGATTTGTTAGACTGTCCAGCTGCCAAGGAGCGGTTTATTCGGTTTATTTATCCACCTTTCATTCCCGTAGCTACAATGAATGGATCATTTCAGCCAAAAGGGTGATGGCTCTGTGCCCAGTTAGAAGCCTATCATCTTCCGAACAAGTTCGAAAGTGCATCTTTGATTGCATTTTGCAAGAGCGCTCGGGAGACCTTAAAACCAGCCATACATCCCAAACCTAATGGCGCTGTGATCAGTTAATAGCCAATCATCAACCAAAGCAGTCGAAAGTGCACATTGGCTTGTATTTCTGCCTGAGCGTTTGGAAGATGTAACAACCGGACCTGCATCTCAATACTCATGGCGCTGTACCCAGTTACAAGTGAATCACTAACCGAAGCAATTCGAATATAAGAAGTGATAACCGCACATGTGTCCCTTTGTCATAGTACTTTGGACCTGTACCCCATTGTGATTTCTTGCACGATCAATATAGCAAAAAAAATAGCAGGAGTTAATCTTTGGAGTCACTGGTAACACTATTCATTTTGTAGCGTACTTAGTCGCTTCTTTTTTCTTCGAAGCGTCTCCAAAAGCCTCTCTACACAACTGTTAACCTCAACCTTCCCGTGTTGTTCCCTGTTCATCACTAATGAGGCAATGGCGACCCAGTGCTTAAATTGTAGTACAAACAGGAAGTTCGAGCAAGTTCGAAGGCCTGATCTAAATTAAATACGCACGGGAAAGCAGCAGCGCTGCTACCGAACTGGGACGCTATAGCTTAATCTACTATTGCGTCTGAAAAACTTTACGATTCGTGAATTCACAAGATTATTCGAGGGATAAGGACAACAACAACAATCTGATGACAAACAATGGCAATCGGAAAAGTATAAGTGTAGTACAATGGAGTGTTAGAACCCTGTACCAAGCTGGAAAATTCTCAATGCTCTCAGCAGAATGTTTTGGGAGTCAGCTGGAATGAAAGTGGAAAAGTGACTTACTTAAAGCTCTATACGCTGTGTGTGGTTGTAGCAAACATAAACATCTTCCTTTGCGTTTGAAGAGCTTAGCTGATTTGGAGATCACATAAATCTGCGCTTAAGAGACATTGCACCAATTTGGAGGGGGAAATGAAACTTGCTTGATGAGCTCATTCGAGGAGATGCTTGCCGTGTAGGCTCTCGCATCTGTCATAGAACCCTTCATACGAATTGACAGTTAAAAATGCATTAAATTGATCAATTCATTTCTAAGCCATGGCGCAATATGCACTTTTATCTATTATAATTTAACTTATTTTTCTAAAAAGATTCAGCGCGCTAGATTCGCTCTTCTACTCGCCGCCGCCAGCTTCAAGAAAATGCGTACTGTAGCCACTTTCAGAACACTTTTCAGTTGAGTCGATGAAATGGTTAGCTTGTAACTAAAGATTGAAGTTAAACCGACCCCTGATTTGCCTAACAAAACAAAATGTGCTCAAAATTTCCATAGTGCAGCGGTCAGTCAATGTTGTTAGGAAGTTACATACCTGCGCTTACTTTAGGGCGCAACACGGCGTATGATTAATAAATGAAAACCGCACATATGAAATGTTCGGTTAGGAAAAATGCTCAAAAGAAAGAGTTTTACTCTTTGATGCATTGCATGACATGTGACGGCATGGCAACCTATTAAATGGCAACTAGATGAAAACTGTATGAAAACTAGATGAAAACTCAAAACTGACAAATTAATGTCAAAAGTCAGTGAGTCGTTGCCAGCTGCCAGCCAACTAAACATTTCAATGGAAAATCGGTTGGAGCTTGTGTTGTGTAGGTTGGTTGGTGGGTTCAGTGGGCCCAGTGGGCTCAGTGGGTGGCTGTTTGGTTAACTCAGCCACAATTATTGAAAGCATTTCATTTTGCGGTCAGACCAATGCAAAGTTGCCTCAACATTTGGTTTGTTGGTCAACGTCAACAACAGCAGCAACAACTGGAACAACAACAAATGCAACAATAAAACAACAAAACTCAACAAACCAACTAACCAGCATAAAAGTCAAATTTACATAACATTTATTTGCTTAGCCCATTTTAATGAACAGCATTTACATATATTGTATATTATGTATACGCAAATAGAAATGCACATAATACGCATTGAGCAATGAGATGATATTGGCAATTTTCAACACATTTTGTTTAAATATTATTGCACTCATTAAATATAAAATGTCAATTGCAAAGAATTGCAATGAAATCAAAATCAACTAAAATTCAAAATCAAATTCAATTTGCGCAAAAACTTTTATTTACACAAATTGCCAAATGAAATAAAGTGACAAGTCACTCGAGCATTTAATCATCTCACTTATTCTATATACAATACGTACTATATATAGAAATAAATATATATATATATATATATCTGGATTGCTCGATAACCAAAGTTCGTACACTTAACTCACTTATTAATTGCTGTCAGAGAACAAAGGCAAATAGCACAAAACGTTGAATGTTTTTTGTGTGCAAAAACCAAACTGAATGTAAACTTAATTTGAAGAAAAACCACTTGAATGATTACCACAACTTTTGCCTTTTATTTGTGTGCAAACTAATAGAAAGCAATATGAGATTGATATTGGTAAATAAACTTTGCCCAGCTTAAGCTTTTATGTGTAAATTTCTTAGGATTTTTTGGGGTTTTATACTTTGGCATTAAGGACCTCAACTAACAATTACTAATTGAAAATTTGAGTTGACTTTTAAGTTGTTTTTGTTAGTTTGAAAAGTTGGCCAGCTGTGTTGTGGAACTGCAATTAAATCAGAGTTGTGTCTCATAGGGAATAATTATGCTGGACTTATACATTAGTTTGATTAGTTCTAAGAAGATGACTGCTTCGGCAAGTTGTGGTCTACTGTATGAAGAACTGTATGAAGATGTACCAAACGTCAGCATCTTCTGCGTCTTCGATTTGGCAAATGATTTCCAATCGGTTAAATGAGCCTTTGTAGGGAGATATTGACACAGATTCATGATTGCCGCATAGGGAAATATGTTGTTGGGCACATTAGTTTATTGAATTCTTAAGAGACGACTCCTCATGCACATGCGAAAACTGGAGACACAGCATCATCAGCAAATAAATTTCGATCAGTTAAATCCGTTCTAGATCTCGAAAAAGGCCAACTCCGAAACTGCTAATTGACAGACATGAAAGAATGAGGTTTTTCAACCGAATCAATATTGCCTCATACAAAAAAAATCTTTTTGGATTTACAAATTAGTACGGTTAGTTCCTGCAAAGATGTGCAAAGTTGTGAGCGATATTGAGGGCTTTACTGAGTCAGGGAAAAGTGTCAGCAAATGATTTGCGATTGGTTAAATGAGTTTTTTACGTGAGATTTTTGCACTGAATCGCTACTGCCTCATAACCATTAGTTTGGTTATTCCTAAAAGATGGTTGATGATGTAAGTTATGGGCGATAATGAAGGCTTCACTGGGATAAAATCCGATGAATAATTAGCAAAAAAAATTCCGGTCGTCTATAACAGTTTTTGATGATGAGTGACAAGTGCAGTTCGAAACTTTTTCTTGAAAGATATAAAGTAAAGATGGCTTTAAATATAAGTTGGTTCAATATTGAAGGCTTTACTAGCACAAAATTCATACCAAATGTCTACTGCGTCTTTGAATTTGCAAACGATATCTGTTCAGTTAGTTCTTGAAAAATGACTCCTCGTGCATGTTGTGGGCGATATTGCATATCAAACATAAACTGAACTTACAAAATTATTTGCAAATAAATTCCAATGGGATTTTTCACTGCGTAACTGCTTCTTGACAGACATGAAAGAATGAGATTTTTACGACAAATGAGGCTTAAAAATAAGTGCAGTTACTTCCAAAGAGACTGCTCCACTAAAGTTGAGGTAGACATTGTTGGCTTTACAAGATCAAAATGTATACCAAAACTGTAGTCGGAGTATCATCAGCATATTTTCGATAGGTTAAATCGCTTGTTTATGCCAAAAACAGGCGTATTTGCTTCTTGAGGACATGAAAGAATACGATTTTTGCAGCAAATCGTTACTGGAAAACAAAAAGTGGATATATTAACTTTGGTCTCATCGAAGCCAACGAATAAAAAGTACTATGTCTCACATGGTAGCGGGCTTCGGTGGCGTCATGATACCGTTCAGCCTTTGAATCTGAAGGACAGTGGTTTGTTTCCAAGCTGCAGCATTTTGTGTCTGGCACAGCTGCAAATAGATGCTATTCGCTAAGGTAAATATGCCAATTAACTGAAGTCACCGCCTTTTAGATTCGGCTATAAACTGTATGCGCCTGTACATCTTATCGAAGAGCCATTAATAGAGAGATATCTAAGGCTGTAAGGCTTATAAAAAAAGAGTCTAGAAACAGGTGCCATATTGTCTTGATCTTGTTCCGACTGCCGCATTTTTTTGACCCAAAAATGTGCTTGGGTGACCGATTCACGTATTTTGAAGAAATCGGAAATGGCTCAGTGCGTCGATCAAACTCAGAATCGGAGCACAAAAAAAAACCAGGGAGATGAGCAAAAGCCTAGAATGTGTACGCCCAATACGCGCATCATATTTTTGTAAAATAAAAAAATTTAAAAACTATTTCATTGCAACTTTACTATATTTTTTCCGTAGCTTGGTTATTCCCAGCTTAACTTTGAACTCTTCAGTTACCAGATGTACCACACGAATCATATCAGTGAAAATACCTTTGCATAAGGAAACGTTAGAAAGATTTCAAAAATTAATACTTACTTTACTTTAATTGTTATCTGGCTGCAACCAACCGACTTCAATAGTTTTCGCCAAGCGTCCTATATGCGTGCGCCTTCTTCAGTTGGTGACTCCAAGGAAAGATAGGCGCTCCTGCACTTCGTCTTTCCAATGGAACTTT
Organism: Chymomyza procnemis; assembly: GCA_035046065.1. Taxonomy (NCBI): domain Eukaryota; kingdom Metazoa; phylum Arthropoda; class Insecta; order Diptera; family Drosophilidae; genus Chymomyza; species Chymomyza procnemis. Next base: position 8,660,629 of record JAWNOJ010000026.1, read on the forward strand.
GATTAATGTAACTTATTCCCCTTGATCTTGCAGTCGTTGCCTCAAAGGCGGAGCATGGATATCTCTGAAAGTAGCTATTTGTATAGAATTGGGATCTAAAACTCAAAGCTGAATATGGAAGGAAATGTCTTTGTCTTAAGAGAGAAAACAAAAAATGTACCAATTTCTAAACTAAATTTGCCTGACATCTATTCTGATGCTTATTCCTAAAGTTCCACAGAAAAATAAAAACTCACCTGCAGCCTCTATCCTGCAGCATCTTTCCTGCGGAGACTCTCCTGCAGAGTCTCTGCAGCATTTTACACCTTCTTGAAAATTATTTCACAATTTCGCTTTTTAATTACAAACAACATATACTTACCCACAAAATTTCTATGCTTCATTTTTTTCCGCTAAAAATTCCAAATTCCATTTAAATTTTAATTAAAGTCTCTTTAAAAAATTTGATCTAACTGGTTGGTTTTAATTGAAGTGCGCTTGTATATATTGTATTTAAATTAAAATAAATTTTAATTGCAAATACGTTGCTTTATTTATTATAATGCTGGATTTTTGTTTGGTGTTGCATTTGTTGTTATTTGTAGGCAATTAATAACTTGTTTGTTACTGCACATTACATGCAAATTAATTTGCTTTATTTATTATTATTTTATTTTTCTTTTTTTTTTGCGTACATAACGAGCTCTCTCTGTGTGTGTTCTGATAGCGATTTGGCACGTAAAATATATTGTAATATATAATAATTAAATTAAAGCCAAATCAAAGTGCATTATGTAATTTAACAAAAGGCAAAATGCAATAAAATTCAATATTCAATGTTTAACAAGAACTACAACAAATAAATTAATGCGCAAAAAACCAAAAACAAAAAAAAAATAAGCAGTGTTTGGAAACGTGTGAAAAGTGTCAGTGTTAATAATGAAAATTTGCATTTTCATTTCTAGTACATAATTAATTGAACTTATTTAGTGGTTATGCCTAATTTTGATTATTGCATGTGAAATATGCAATTGTCTCTATTGATTAATGTGCAGAATTTATTGTTTTTATTTATACATATTTTGTGTTTTTATTTGCGAACTTTATGCTTGGTTGAGTTTCGAAATGCTTTAAATTTAAAATTTAGCAGCGGAATGCAAATTTTAATCACAAAATATTCTATTAGAGAAGTTGAATAATTTTATTTATAAATAAAAACAAATATAATTATTTTATTATTTATTTTATGTAAGTTTTTGAGCAGAGAAAATGCGCTCAAAGATGTTTTGTTCATAATTTCTAATATTATTCTACCTGATCACCTTTAAGCTTGGAAGAGGTATTAGTGCAGCATATATCAGAACTAATGATGCTTAAAATGTCCTTTATATGCGAAAGATTTTATATATTTAATTACTCTATAACTCGTTTGTTGTTGTTCTTCTTACATAACTTGCTTAAGCCCCCTCAGCGTGTGTATCCAATTTCTTGTTCTTAATGTAATTACATGAAATATAGGTTCTACGATATAAAATACCAACTATAAATAAAACTACAGAGGTACTACTACTCTACTTTCATTTTTTTATCTAAACTCTTTAATTCCATAATGAAGAGAATAGGAAAGCTGCTGTGCATTAAACTTTTTTGCTGCTTCTGCATACTCGTATTATTTTGATAACATTGATAAGCGAGATATCACCGCTGCGTTTTCCGTAATCAAAAAGGAATCAGCCGGCAGTGGGTCTTGCGGCTAATGGGAGCAAGACAAAGTATATGCTGTCTACAAATAAGGATGCACGGCGCCTAGCTTCCCATGTTATAGCTGACGGCAATATTCTTGAAGTTGGTAAAAAATTCAAATACTTTGTCACTATTATATCAGCCTGTAGAATAGGCAAAGAAGAAGCAAACGTCTGGCATGGTAGCTGTAGTAGATATAATAGCTTGCTGGCTTACAGCAACCTTGGTTCTGACCATCTAGTTTCCTAAAGGACGGTTATGCCACACTTAACTTTTTCGTCAGCGTCCACCTCTTGGATTGTGCAACTATCCCTATTAAGTATCCGAACATTCCAGGTACATATCCCCAAATCGTAGTAATTTTTGATTGTATTGGTCGTCAACATTAAAAAGACTACTATCCGTTTCTTGATTTTAGTATATTTTAGTAATTTCTTCGATCCCTACTATCGCATCCGAATGAACCATGAACTATATGAGCTGTAGAATAATAATAATGTCGTCCGTTATGGAGGATCTATTTTCATCTTGAGTAAACAACTGGAGAAGGCAATCTTGTGGGCCATCAAACTCTTTCTTTTTGTCTTGTATTAAGAATATTGTATTCAAGCTGCTATTAACTAATTTGTATTATATATTGCTGGCGCCATCTAGTGACTACAATTTCTTTGCTGCTATTTAACATTTGTTCTGGTAAGTGACTTAGTAAATTGATTGCTTAAATCAATTTGTTGAGCCAACCAGTTTGCTCGTTGACTGTAAATGATGCAAAAAGATTTTAAATTAAATAAATAATAATATTAATTAACCTCATTTCCAGCTTAAGCTTTGTTTGAAAGGCCGATACGACTTTATGCACCGGTTTGCCGTAAAAACTTAATATAGCTTAACTTAAAGTAACGTCGATAGCGTCAGCGCTGGCTTACAGATTGGAAGCGACAATGACATGCAAAGCGACAATGAGATGCAAAGCGACAAAGAGCTTTACAGAAGCATCAGAGAATGATTTGATAGGAGTTTATTCTTACATGACACATTTAGAAATGTTTCGAACAGTGATAGCCATGGTTTGTTTAGAAATGGGCAGCATTATGGTTCTGTTCATAACTAAACATAGTTTTTTATTTATATTATATTACTTACATTATTTACATTAGTCTATACGCTTACGCCATTTAGCTACTACAAATTTTTGTCGCCATGTATGGGTTGCACCTATTACGACTCATAATTATTTTGCAGACAACATAATCTCGTTGTTTAACTCTTTCAAACCTATTTGAATCATTGCTTAAAGCAGCATCTGGTGACTAATACTCGCTAGAGGCATCTTCCGCACAAAAATTGCAAATTTTATGAGATCTTGAAATTTTTTATGGTGTGCCACACTTTTTTCTGTCCAAAAGAATCATATATTTAATAAGTAACTTTTGACTTTCAGTCATGCTTAAGTTCAGCTTTGTACAAACTTTTTTTATTTGAATTTTACGTATACTTAATATTTGAGTTACTTTAATAACCAAATACTTTCAAAATTATGCACATTTGTCCATTATAAGATACTAAAATGATTTTTCAAACAATTCACAATTTCAATAAAAATAGCGACATATGATATGGGCAGGTTTGCCTAACTCTCTAGTTGCCAAGGAGCGGTTTATCCCGATATAGAATGTGTTAGATTATATCTTTTCAACTAATGGCCTAATGGCGCTGTGCTCAGTGACAACCCAATCACCAGATGTGACAATCGCGCACGTGTACCATCGTCGTATTGCCTTATATCCGATTATCATTTTGATTTCTTGCATGAGCTGCTCAAATATGTATTGATGAATCCATTTCTGCCTACTGGCGCAGTAGTAATTTTTATTTATCCTAGCCACATTCTCTGCCTGGATAGCTCAAGTTTCAGCGCCTATGGTTCACTCACTTCAAAAAAGTTCTCGTTGGCGCTATTTTCTTTTTAAGCCGAATGCTTTTTAAGAACTGCAACAAGCGCCAATGAGCTTCTTAAACTTACAGCAAACCATATATTGAATACCCGTTTATTTATTTCAATTTTACGTATACTTAATATTTGAATAACTTTACTTACACAAACATTTTGTAACATTATGCACACCTTTCTCGCGGTTAAACTTTTAACTGCAGCAGAGGGTCCTTTATAAGAAAGACACTAAAATGTCTTAAGTAAACTTGAAATCATTTCTAGTTGTCACTCAGAGAGGCCTAGATGTACAAGGTAAATAGTCGTTTGGTAGCTAAGCTCATTACAGAACAATGCACACATACACACGTAAACACACACACACATGCACACAGTCCACAAAGCAATTTTATATGTTGTTGTTGTTTTGGTATATATGTTTATTTTACTCATGAGTATTTTGTGTTAGCTTTGCGCGCAAAGCAGCCGCCTCAGTGCTCATAAATACATTTACTTTCGCTATTTTTGGGTTTTGGCCCGTGTTGTTTTTGTTCCAAAAGAAACTTGGCCTTTTGTTGCAGCTCACAAATCTTGGCTAAAAACAACAACAATAGCAGCAAACAACGTGAAGCAACAACAGCAATAGCAATAACATGGCAATGGGCAATGCCATGAGAGAATGACATCGACAACAACTTAAATGACAGTTTATAGCTCCCACGTTGAACACGTTGAACGGACAATGGTTATTAAGCTTTACCCAACACTGCCGGCAAGCGGGTATAACAAAAACAACAACGTAAACAATGTAGCAGCAGCAAAGTCTGGGAACAACAAGCTACAGCTAGCATCCTGGGCAATGAGCGGATTTGTTGGCTCAAACAAACTGCCAGAGCAATTTATTTTCAAAGCCAAAAGCACAAAATGAACAACGAAACAAACACAAACAAAGGCAACAACAAAGGGGGCAGAGGGGTGTGTGTGTGTGGGTGGGTATGTGTGTCTATGTGTCTGTGAGAGTATGTGTGCTTGGTGCCAATTTGATGTATCGATGCGCGGCCTGAACAATTGTCCATTTCATTTGCACTTGATTAGCGTAGCGCGCTTGAAATTCATCATACGCCGTGTGGACCAAAAAGACATGGCAGGCAGGCAGGCTGTGTGCAGTGCGCACTGCGCAGTGACGTGTATAAGTAGTCTATGGCCGGGGACTTTGTGCGTATTGTTGCCTAAGTTGCTGGAAAATTTAATTTTTTAAAGAAAAACTGTAAAAAATTGTAAAGTAAATAAATCTGCTTGATATGGCTTGTTGAGAGAGTAAAAGTTCGATTGTTGTAACAATTTCAGAAATCAACGCTTTGAATTATGGCAACAGAGACATATTTTGTCGGCTGCTTGAAATATACCAAAAAAGTTACTTTCAGTTGGCTACTGCCCCTTCTGCACCTTTTGCGCCCCCGCGTCAATGCTCCATAATCTGTTTTTGTTGTATAACCGCAAAATTGTGTGCTGTCTGTACTGCCACGCCTCATGGTAAAGGCGCTTGTCTTTTGCAAGCACATCAATTATAATCCAAATGAGCCGCACAACAATTGAACATGTCTCTGGTTCCATGGTTTTCTTGTGCTGCACCTAATCCGCCTAGGCAATAAAATAAGGCAAATATTGTTTGGTCAAAGTGTCGCTCTGTCCAGCTTCCGCCACAGCCGCTCCATTTCTGACCTTCTCTTCTTGGCTGCTTAGCTCTGTTCAATCGCTTAATCGTTTTGTTATTTATACATCTAATTTGGTCAGGACTACTCCCCCAATAACAACAACAACAACAACGATATGTGAAGTAATATTAAACATGTTGTTGGCATTTTGTTGGTGTTGTTGCTGGGGCGTGCTTAAAACATGACACTTTGGTAAGTAAGCACATGTGATAGAATACATGTTCTGCAACCTATAGATGGGTATATAGTACATAAGTGGGTGAGAATAAGTGAAGCTGTAAGTTTTTTGAAGAATCTCTACAAATTGTATTAATGCATTGCCATAATATACCGATTTGCTGGCAATATTTTGACTCGCGGTTTCTTGGCATTATGGGTGTCAACTTAGCTCTTTTTACTGCTGGCGCCCCCTAGCTTAAATTCAAACTGTCAAACTGAATCTGCTACAGAGTTGCCGCTACAGAGCGGCATGTGATTGCTGTGCTTGTCAGATATGCAACTTGAGTGTACATATGACACTGTGAGGCCAACTGACACACCTCAGAGCCAACAGCAGGAGCGGAACTTTCCTTGATACTAATATAGAATGCATATTGTCGGGTGTGCACTCCCCACTTGGTTTAGAACGAGGTGTATCTATCACCTCTTCTGTTTTAGGCACAACAGCACCCGATTGAGTAGGAAACTCCACGTCGATTTGGGTGTCAAACAACAGCCACCACGATACCCCCACTAGGGAGCCGATCTCAGTGAGTAATTTTGCACCATCCCACCGCACATTTGCCTAGCACTGACATAGCTAGCAAATAAATATACGCTATTTATCTAAGATAAACTCTGTTATTTAAAGATGCCGCAGTTCAAATTCGGCTATAAGCTGTAGATGCCTGTTCTCCTCGAACAGCAATTACTATAAATATCTGCCTGCTCCATCTTTAGAGCAATAATTAAAGTCAAGGGGAATTAATTTTTGTTTTTAGTAATCTTTAAATGCTATACATGTTGATCTTGATAATACAAATATGCAAATACCATGTTGCGAATTGTGAATTTAGAAATAGCTTTTATGATTGCATGCGCCATCTAGCTTCAATTAGTTAGTTTATAAAGTTGCTTCAATTTTTCTTATAATTTCACATTTTTTTACAGTTTCCTCATTCTTTTAGAAGCATAATGCTTTCATATATAAAGTTTTATTTTAAAAACGCAACACAAAATTCCAACTTTAAACAAAGCATTCAGTTTCGACAACTTAATGGATAAACCTAAATCTGTTACTAAAGCTTAACTTTTCTACTTATGCACGCCTTGAAATTTAGTAAGAATTTAGTTAAAATTAACGAGTTTCAAAGAGTATGGACCATTTATAGAGAACGATTTTGTATGTGTATGTCTGTGTGTGTCATGCTGTCTCTTCCTATATGTGTGGAGCGTGGGGGGTGCGTGTGTGTGAGGTATTAAGCTTTGGCAATAAAATGACAAAAATTATTGGACAACGATTACAAATGCCACAACAATTTTTGGGTTGTTGCCTAATAAAATTGGATATTTCTCTTGTGGGGTTTCACTTCCTTCCAATTTTATTTTATTTCATTTTTTTTACTTTTTTAATACACTAATAGAGTTTTTATTGACTATGTCATAAAGTTTGCGAGATGTGCTTTAAATGCTCTGTAATTAAAATTGAGTTTTACTTGACCATTATGAAAAATTTTGTTACTATTGCACAAAAATAATATATTGCCTGAATGTTTTTTTAGAAATGCGTTTTTGTTTATTGCGTTAAAAAGATTATAAGAAATAATTAAGAATAATTAATCTCTGTTAATTAAGGATAACGCCGTTCGTATTCGGCTATAAACTGCGGATATCTTGTCTCTTCGAATAGCTATTAAAAGAGACATCTGCATGCTTCACCACACTACCAAGGCCCTCACATATATAATTATTAAAGGGTAATTTTTTATGAACTTACTATTTTCATTAAAAAAATGTGTGCCCAAAAAAATGTGTTCAATTTTTTATTAAGTTTAATATTAAATCATTAAGTTTATACAACAAACGATATAATTTGATGTCTGAAGATACTACAATCGATATAATTTAATATTTGAATAAAAGATTTCAAGTCAATACTACCCACGGCCGCTATGCAACAAGTCCATGCACAGTATCAGAAGATACTTCAATCGATATATATTAGTATTTGAATATAATATTTCAAGTCAATACTACCCACGATAGCGGCCAACAAGTCCATGCACAGAACTCAAAAATGGCGCACTCCTTCCAATATATCGTGCTTTATCCAAACAAAATTATTATTGTCTTTCGGAACATCTTGAGGATATTAAGCGCAATAAAGGCCCCATATCAATAGTCTACATGCGGCTCCAGGCGTGAGTCAAGCTAGTGTCAGATCTACCACTCAATCTCTGTTTCACTTTCTGCATACCATGTATTCGCCAAGTCGAGCTGTTTCTTTTTGGATAACAAAATAATTTGAGAACTTTGTACGAAAGCTCTCGCCATTCACAATAACGTAACAGCTATTGCTGTGTTTGAAAAATTTCGCCCCAAAAACGCATTCGGTCCACAAATCGCAACCTTTTTAGGTTTTATAGGTAGTTCTTAGACTACTTCTGTCTGCTCTATAATCCAAATTCTGTTGTTTTGCTTGTTCACTTATCCCTTTATGCAGAAACGAGCTTGCACAAAAAATTCCAAACTTTTTTGGAATACTACCTTAGTTCTTTCAGTACTTCTTTTTGGTCTTTAATCCAAAATTCAATTTCTCATATTTTACTATCAATTCAGGCAGAAGTGAGCATGCGAGAAACGAGAATTGCCATGTTTTAATAATGAATATCTATAATTTATACAATCTTCGTTTAAAATTCGATTCATGGCTAAAATACACAACAATCCACGCTAGCCGCTTCTTCCGCTGCTAAAAACATTGTTGCAAAAAAATGAGCTGCTAAAAAAATCACCCTTTATCTTGCGACTTTGAATTTAAAAAAATCACGCTAACATCGCATTATCGGTAGTAGAAATAATAATAGATTAATTTACATAATAATTAATTATAATAAACTTTTTGAAACATATTACGAATTTAAATTAGAATATTCAGTTTAAAGATTATTTGTATGAAATATGCGCTTGCCATGGCTGAAATATAGAATTTTTCATTCTTGCTCCATTTTAATAAAAAAGTTTTACTGATACAATGCAATTTTTCGGGAAAAAATTATTAAAAATGTATCTTAATTTTGGAACTGGCTGATATATAATTTCAACTCATTTCAAAATATTATACATTTTATTTTCATAAATTTACCAAAAATAGTTTGGAAGCGGAAATACATTTTTGAAAAATAATAAATACTTCAAAGTGTATATTAAATATAACTACATTAAAAAAATATCAGATAAAGTTTATCGCCGCAAGAGTATATTTGGTTGTGTATTTATCTGGATTTTCCTGTTGTCTGGGTTTGTTTTTCTTTTTTTCTCTCTTATTTTTGGTGGGATTTTCATTTTGCGTTTGACAATTGGATTTTGGTTTTTATGTCCGGCTGAGCTTGGCCAAAATGTTAGACTTTGCTATGTACTGAATGGTAGACAATGACGCCTTCATAGTACATATCAATATCGTAAATTGTCCTTTGGATTGTTTTGCTTTTCCACTCGAAATAGTTTGTTGTTCTGCTTATAAGTTGTAAAACTGCCAAAGCAACTAAAGTAAGACCAAACAATCGGCTTTCTATGATATGCCAATAAGGAGGCTATTTAACCACTAATCAAATTCCAATATGGGAATATTCCCTATATCTATCACATAAAGTAAATAAGTAATTTGATAAACACTAAAACCATGGCATTAAATAACCCGCGGCGCTTTAAGAGGATTTCCTGCCATGGTGGCAATGATAACTTTGTGGTTGCTGTTGGTGACTATGCGTCGCAGTTGTTGTTGTTTTTGTTGGTATCTGTGGCACTTAGAATATGGCCACGAACGCATAATTCAATAATCATACCACATCAGAGTCATCGTGGAAGACATGGTTGGGGGCGCTAAGTAAAGCAGCCACATGCATGTGGGGAGGGGTAAGGACAGTAGACGACAGTGTGTTGTTCTGCCGCCGAACCACAAAAACCCCAAAGCTGACAATTTTGGTATAAAATAATTGAAAGACCGCGTAGACGCAAACAAACACAAACATGCAGGATGTAGGACATGCCGTAGACATGGTGATGACGCAGAGCAGCGCACACTAGGCAAAAGACATGACACACCTACCTACAACATACAGCTGCTTTGGCATACATTCTTCCAGGAAGCAGTTGCTCCAAGAAGCGAAGGCGAAAAAAAAGTTGACAAAGATGAAGCAGCAGGCACTGCGACGTAGTAGTAGGTGGCTGCGGCTGGGATTAGAGTCGTCGTCAGCACAGCACGCATTTAGCACAACTTCATTTATCTTTTGCATTTTCTTTTAGCATTTAATTAAAAAGACAAGTTCCATTGTCGGCATTGTTGGGGATGTCGTTTTCCTGGCAATGTCGACATACTTGCCGGTGCGTGAGTTGGCAGGCTGCACAATACACTGGGAGAATAATTCCACTGTCTTCGATAAAAACAGATTCTTTTTAAGTTAATAGGAAAATAAAGTTTGAAAACTGTTACTACAGCTCGAGGTTTCAGAAAAGCTGACCATCTATAGAGCAATCGCTTCAATTTCATAAAGGATTGGCTACTGCGGAAGTCTGGCACTATTTTCTATATGGGCACCCAGCTCCTTGCATACGCCGTTGATATTGATTTCATTGGGCATTATAATCGAGATCCACAATCGAAAAAGAGTCAGCGAAAGTGCATCTTCAGGTTAATGGGAGCAAGACGATGCTTTGTACAAATAGCAAAGTACTGCGCCTAGGCTCCCATACTATAGCGAACGGCTATACTTTTGAAGTTCTGTGGCGTAAGTAAGCAAATGTGTAGCTGAAACCTCTCTCAATCGACAAAAGTAACGCTCTGCCGGTGCAGAAGCATATGGTGCATCGCAATCGGATGTAGCTGCGCTTGGAGTGCTCGAGGAAAAAATTTTCGCAAAATCGTCGAATATCTTGCTTAGAAAACTTATATCCAATTTTAAGGCATCAATTTCGCGATATTGGAAGGCCATATATTGAATGCCTGATCATCAAACGCAGAAAATTAGCATATTTTGGTCAAGTTATGCATGGCCCCAAATAAAAACTACTTCAACTCATTATTGAAGGCATAATTGAGGGCAGACGTGGTTTTGGTCGCAAACAACTTTCTTGGCTATGTAACATTAGAGAATGCACTGGAATAAGAAGAGCTGAAGCTCTTGTTCATCTCATTACCAACAGAGAGGAGTACTTCAACTTAGTTGTAAGCATAATTAATGAAAAAAAAATAAAAATAATTTAATTGCAAACTTAATTTTAAATAAATTCTGTATAGGATTGCAGTTTAGAAAGAAAGATATATAATGCATACAGAGTTATACCATCTAAGCCAATCATAGAAAATTTTATTTGGTAACTCTATGCCGCTTGGATGATAATTTTGTATTTTTCTGAAAACCCTGCTTCTTGTAATAGCAACCGTTTTTCATAAATATCTTTCGAAGGTAATTTAACATATCTACAACAAAATTGTGCACCATAGGCCATTTAGAATGTATAATGAATGCATAAAAGTTTCTCAAACGAACTCCTACAACTTCTCAAGACTAACTGGCCTGTATCCCTTTACGTACTAATAACTTTATACTATTTATAAATTTTTATTTATTTATAAATAATTTATACTAAAGCCTCAGACGACCTCAGACGAGCTTACGCCAGGCCTCTCTGCTTGACACACCTTCTTCAATTTGTTATTCCAAGAGAAGAAAAGTCGTACTCCTCTTACTTTGTCTGAGTCATCTAAGACTTCATTGCTATAAACAAAATATCAATGCTGCTGAGCTTTTGCTTCCTTCTGGTAGTTCTTTTCGTGAACATTCCAATTAAGAGCTTTGCCGTAGAGGAGCAGTTCGTTCTACACGATTCCCTGGCAATGCCACCAAGCAAAATTGTTCTATCATTCAATCCCGGCTGTTACACTAACTAACGTGTGTGGTCTGAATTTACTTATTTTTTACTTTATACACAATTTTTAGGGTTTCAGCCAGGCGCCTTCGCTATTTCAAGGGAAGAAAGTCTTACTCCACATGACCTTTCCATCTGTCAAGCGTAATTGCTCTGGAATACGCCCAGAGAGGTCTCATCGCGCATTCATACAAATATGTTTGTTGACTACTTCGAATTAGATGGTGATGATTTCAGTTAGCTGTGGCATGGTTGACCGCGATGTGGAATTCTATTCGGATAGTCTCATTGCTACAAAGAACATGTAGCCGTGGCCGAATTGTGAAGCTTACACAAGTGTGTATTGATCCAAGTGTTGCCCAATCCCATTGATGCAAATTAAATAAAAAGCTTTTATACAAATTCTCGGATTGTCTTGGCAACAATACATCTACTTTTAATGTTATATGGGGTCTTATGTGGCACTTGAATAATTCAAAATATTCGCCGCCCTGTGAAAGTGCTGTCGCGAGCATATTCTACAAAGAGACTTTGGAGCAGGCGACCAAATTACTGAAAAGCTGTCGACGAAAAGCAGCGATACTTCATATCATCAATAAAGGAATGAGGCACCGAAACAGCAGCAGTAATATTATTACACACAAACACCTTCTACTCGATTAAGTGTGAAATTTTGTAGGCAACTGGGGCACATAAGAACAAAGCCAGTTTGATTTTGCTGATCCTAAACGTCAGTCTAAAAGACTAGTCAAGCCTAATAAAAAAAAAATAAAAAAGCACGCCAACAATATATAACTTTATGTAGGTTTTTTTTCTTAAAGACTATAGTCAAAAAATAAACATATAATCAATTTAAGATTCTAAAAAGACAGCACCAGCAGAAGCTTAACACAACTAAGTTGCTTCTTTCAAGCAGCTCTTATCCTTAACATTCCAAGTTCTGAATAAGAGCTTAGTCTCGTAGTAAACCATTTCACTAGCAATTCCAGCCAGTATAACCCTTCCGGCACTCAATCCCAGCCCCACATTTGACTACAAAACTACGAACATTCACAATAATCGACCAGAACCCACTAGCTATTTCGCTCAGTGTAAGTTTTCTGTAATTTTGAATGCGTATACTTCGAATGTCTCTTACCCTCAAAATGCATTCTTCTTGTTGTTGTTTTTGTTAGTTGTGGTAGACAAACAACAACAACAACAATAACAATAGCTTCTTCTAGTTTCTAGAACAACAATAAAAACAAGAGCGAAAATGTTAGCTACAAAACATATTTGCGGTTTTTGCACCGATGCTTGTCGTCCTTGTGGCCTACATTTCCACACTCTCCTTGCCTAGCTCACTGTGCTTCCTTGCTCATACTTTCGCTGTCTTCCCTCGCTTCTCCTATATACATATATATTACTTTCTCACTGTGCTAGACATATTTTGACTTTAGTATACACCAATCTCTTCTCATTGACTTTAGCTGCAAATTAAAAGCATAATCATGTCGTTGGCATCGTTTGGGGCTTTAGATTTTCTCGGTGATAAATGCCAACACAGCGACTGCGAATGCTTTGAGAATCCGAATAAAGTGTGCAGAATGCAAGTATGAGAGAGATTATAATAAACGCAATGGTATAAGCAGCGAAAGTACTGGTGAAAATTATGTAAGGATGAATTATTCAGGCGTAACCTGTAACAGAAATGTAACCCTTTGTTGATAAATATTTTGAAAAACTTTGCTAAAGCGCTTCAGCTTAAGGAACTACTCATGCATACATCTAAATTACTTTATTCGTGTTTTTGTGGGAAATAAGACTTAGCAGAATTATTTCGGCCAGGTTCTAGTATGCCTTCAGTTAAAACACCTAAAACAAATATGTAATATATTATTTTGCTTTGTAGGACAACGATTCTAGGCAAACCATGTCCAGCTGTTGATTAGTCTCAGAGTCAGTCGGCCACAAAAGTTCACTTCGCGTTTTTTTATTAAAAAGTTATTAAACAAAGAGTTTCTAAAAGGTTTCAAATAAAATATATATCTTAGCTATAATTTATTTATTAAGAATTAAAGCTTTTTAGGATTTTTAAAAATATGTAGAAGTTGTAGTTGCTGTCAGCTTTATAGAGGTATACAAATCGGTATGCGCATTATAATGCCTGGCTGATTAATTAAAGGTGCAATAAAATGCTGCGTGCAGAGCTATGCAACAGCAAAAAGGGAACCCTACACATATATATGAATTTGCGTGTGTTGGCAACCCTGTCGATGCGTGTATGTGTGTATCTGTGTGTGTGGTATATATGTGCGTTTTAATGTAAAATTCATAATGTGCGTCGTCGACGCGTAAAACAGCAATTAAAAGCACTCACACAGACACAGATACACACACACACACAAACACGCATGTAGAGAGCGAGAGGCAGCCAGGGCGCGCAGGCAGTGCTTGCAAAACAGGACAAAAGGCAAAAGCTTATTAACATTTACACAAATCTGACGCGAAGCCTGCCTCTGACTGTGGCCTGAATATATGCATATTTTTCTGCCTACCCGCAGCCGCTGCCGAGTGGAGCCCACTCTTTTTGCTCTCTCTCTCTCTCTCTGTCTTTCTCTTTCTCTACCTCCCTCCTCTCGCTCTCAGCCTATCTCTTTTGTCGCTGTGAGTGCGAAATTAAATGACAACATATTTGACACTGATTCTTGTCACATGACAGTGTGCAGCATGTCAAGAAAATTTATCAGCTTTTCCTAAATGCCTGCCATCTTGGCTTTCCTCTTCTTAGCCTTATTTAGCAGCTGGCTGCTGCCCCCCTACTTCGCACATTTACGCTGCCTTTGCATTCTCAGTGTTCCCTCCGCCTACTCGCACGTATAATTTTTAAAACTCACAAAATATCCTTGAAAACGCAAAAAGAAAAAATCATATCCGTATAAAGCACGAAAATTTGCAAACATTGTCTTTTTTGCTCTCAACATTTCTATGCAATTATAGCAAAAGTGACAACTTCCCACACAGATACAAACAAGCACAAACATGCAGAAACACGACGACTCATTGGTATATATATTGGTATAGTGTGTATCTCCTGAGTCCTTGTTAAACTTCTTGTACTCCGTTTGGAAATCTTAAATTAAAAATTTACACTCAATAACAAAGAAATTTATGTTTTTAATTTGACAACTTCTAGAGTAGAGCTACAAAGACTATATAAGATTATTAATAACGATGGACTTGGATAGCACACGCTCTCAGAAAGAACCCAAGCAGCAATGTCCGATTGGCACTCGACTGGAACCCCCAAGGAAGCAGAAGAGCAGAACTTTCAAACCAATTTGGAAACGAACCGTTCTTCTGGAACTAGAGCAGATCAGCTTGACGTGGGATACCGCTAAGCAGACGGCACAGAGCATCGTCCGAATCAAAAGCCTTCATAGAAGCACAAAGCTCCCAAGTGGAATATTAAAGGATAATTTACTATCATATAGTAAAAATATGCTTCTGTTGAGACATACTCAGCTATGCCGAATGGATGCAAGAATTCCAGCAGCACGGAGATGATCACTTGAAAAACCTAGCATCCCATTTTTAACTCAAGGCAAAGCTGTTGTTAGGGCTTGCTTTCAAAGATCATCTTTGTTTGATCTGGGGAAATTGAAGCATATTAAAGTTATGAAGTTATCTGTTGAGATCGCATAGTTGGGATAACTGCAAAACTTTGAGATAAAACACTTTTCACAAATTTTATTTTTTATCAACGTGTGCTACGCTTGAATATCATACGTATCATATAGACGTAGTGCCTCAAAATGTGACGCCTTCATAAAATTGTAGAAATCAAACGGAGCTGGCACTGTCTAAAAGTAATTTCTTATCGACTGACTATCCAGCTTCAGCTATAACTATTACGATGTGGTAAATTCGGCTCACCTATAGTTCCTTTAAACGAGTTTTTGTTTTGTTTTTCTACTTTAGGCCCAAGCATATCCGAATACTGTATCGATATATTCCATAAGCGGTATAGCATCCAATTAATATCATAGGAACTACATTTGAGTAATGTAAAAAAGGAGCGCTGAAAGATACAGGACCCAATAGCCTAACGCATGATCATAGGCATTAAGTGTGGACCCTAATTTTTTAATAATGATCTGAATTGAAGCACAACGTAACGATTGAGGATTCCCTTTGACATTTGCTCGTAGCTTTTGGCAGACCTCTAAGAGGTTAAGCTGAGAAGTTGAAGATGGCTCTGCATCGAAAATTTTTTTAAGAGAACCAAGCGGAGGCGCGCCAGCCATGGCCCTTAGGAGACTACAGGCATCCACATTAAATGCTGCAATCAACGACTTGCACTGCATTTAGATTAAGACGTAGACTCAGTTCATATTTGGAACAATTGCTTTGCTAAAAATGTTCACAATGTCTATGGATCAATTATGATTTTCCATAATACTAGCTGTGGTGGAACAGCAAGTTCTAGTTCAGACGTCTCAGATTGGTAATTAATTAATTCATTGTTACATGTAATCAGCTATGATTAGAACATTGATTTTGTTCTAAGATCTCAAAGATTTTAATACTTTGATACGATTTTCATAATGAATTTTTCCACTTTGCCATATCATTTTGCTGCACTGACGTTTTGAATTTTATTTATTATATTTAAAAAAGTTTTCGGTAATTTATACCCAAGTTTCATTATAATATTTGTAACATTTACGTAATGATTGGAATAACGTTACTATAAATAATTAGTGCATAGTCGTTTTTCGTGGAACCACATTATAATGATCTAGGGCGTTTTGCTGCTGAGACCCCAGGAAGATCTTCATTAGCATCGCCGCTGCCGTCACGATTACGATTTTGGTCATTGACTCTGGGACTCTCCTCCGATGGATCCAAAGCATCAGTTTCTGTTGCAAAAAAAAATACTAAATTAAAAAATCAAAGTAAAAAAAAATATAAAATAATAACTTACGGGTTCCCTCCGATCGGGTTTCGGTTGGGGTCTCGTTGGGTGTGCTGGTAACATTACTGCTACCATTAGTTGTATGAGTGTCTGCACCTGTGCCGGTATTGGTATCGTTATGGGTGTTTATACTCATGGCGGAAGGGGTGATGGCACGGGTGTCGGTACCGGTTTCGGTACGAGATTCGGGAAGGGTGCAGGTACTTGTGGCGGAACGGCTGATGGTATTGGTGCCGTTACAGGTATCTGTGCTAGTGGTGGAATTGATGGTGACACGGATGCCGGTACGAGCTTCGGTACTAGTGCCGGTGTGGGTGGCGGTACGAGTGTCGGTATTTGTAGCGGAACGGCTTACGGTATTGAAGCTTATATGGGTGTTTCTACTATTGTCGGCAAGGGTGCCGGTACGGTTTGGGGTATACAAGCAAATTATAGGAGATTTGGTACGGGTTTTGGAACGGGTGCCGGTACTTGTGGCGGAACGGCTTACGGTATTGTTGCCATTACGGTTGTTTGTACTAGTGGCTGTATTTGTGACGCCAAGGTTGTCGGTACGAGCGTCTGCATGGGTGCCAGTACGGGTGTCAGAACGGGTGTCGGTAGTTGTTGTAGTACCGGTTTCGAAGCGGGTGTCTGAATGGATTTCGGAGCGGCTACCCGTACGAGTGGCAGGACTTGTGGCGGAACGACTACGGGCATTGGTACCGTTACGGGTGTTTGTTCTAGTGCCAGTATTGGTGGCTGGCCGGGTGTCGTTACGAATGACGATAGATACTGTTTGCTGACGATGCTCCACTTCCCATAACTTGATATGATCAACTACTGCAGCTGGTAGACACGATTGGGTCAATATAGCCGATTGTTTTTGTTTCATGCTAGGATGAGCATACTTTTCTAGATAAGAGATAATTTGATCGGCAGTAATACCGCGACGCAGCGCTTTACCAACAGAATTCCGAGTAAGCATGCCCACTACTACATTTGGGCGGTGATCTCGCACAGCGGTAAAAATTGATAGTATGCCAATTTGTAATGCGCAGTCCGTATGGGCAGTAAGGCGATAATTGCTTTTCAAAATAATGTAACCACGAACTTGTTCGCTATTTACTTTGTGATTGCTTGTAAAGTTGAATGCTAGTGGAGTTGCGTAAAAGCGTGGATCCTCGTGCTTGCACTGATATACCAAACCAAATTCGCGGAAATGTTGCAAGAACATGCGTTCTGAAGCGGTCATACCTTTCGAACTGTAATCGCTGCCCGGCATAGCCAATTTTAGCTCCATTAGCAAATTGAGGCAATTGGGCACTGAATAGCCGTGTCTCTCCAAGTGAAGCAGGTATTCTTGTAGGAAATACCAAACCTGGGCATATGTATCTAAGAGCAGTATTTGAAAGCCTTTGCTAGTGATGCCTATTTCACCGTTTTTGTTCCAATTCATAAGTTTTAAAAGTAGTAATATGCGAATAGTATTGGGACTGATGATATCGTTGCAATTGCATGCCATATAAAGTAAAATGCCACGCCATCGACTCATTGCGTAAGTATTGAGAAATTCAATAGTACACAATTGTGGAGTCATGCCCAGATCCATTACCAAGGGCCGCAGTTTGCCTTCACCTTGGAAAGCTTGAAGTATACTAATTTTGAAATTAGTAGATACTTCGATGTGATTGTCTGGTAATACTGTGTAACGCCAAACCGATAAGTCAATTAGGCATTTAATGGCTGTCAGTCGCTTCTCATTATCGTATTGTGAGAACCACAAATTAATCATTTCTTTTTTAAATGAACTTTTCATCTCTAAGCTGCGTGCAACTAATTCTTTGGATATATTCGGCATTTCGAGAAATATAGCCAAACAAATTGGCGGATAATTGTAGAGTTTCTCAAGTGCCTCTGGAGTGCGTGTGCAAAGATATTCAAGAAAGCACTTGCAATCCATATTGGCTGGAGCTAGAGCCATGGCAGCTACATCATGAATAATGTGCATGATTATTATTATTTTGATATAATGTCTGATAGTAGATGAGCTTACCTTAAAAGTTAATTTTTTTGCAGCAAATTTTGTGTAAAAGCGGCACTGCGTTTAGGCACTGCGAAATGCTGCACTCACGAACTTAAGCAAAATATGCTGCTGGCTCGCCTGTAATTAAACAGACTTTTGAAAACTAACTTGATTAAATTAATAAAAATTTCACTTAATTTTATTAACTTCTCTTAAGAGTTGTGAATGCAATTTAAATTAAAACTTGCTACAAAATGCTGCACAATTTGACAACTCGCAGTGGTGTTTCTTTATGTAGTATCGATATATGCAGTTGATGGAACAATTGTTATTGCGCTTATCGATGTTAGTGCGGTTATCGATGTTTAAGCGATGCATACATTATACAAAGAGCTGCCAACTCAAGCAATTACGTTGCAGGCATTGCGCATAACTCGCAAATATTTTGCAATTTATAAAGCTAATTAGAGAAAAGTTATTCGAATTGCTTAAAAAATGAGTCAATACCAGTTTAGTTTCAAATATTCGCTAATAATTCTAATCTTAAACATTCTAGTTATATATCCAGCTGCTATTGTAGATGCAACTTGGCAGTGGTTGGTCGTGTGTTGCTGCTAACTCAACGCCTACGTGAAAGCAAATCTTGGATCAATTGTGATTCAAATTGTTATAAAGAGCTGACTCCGGCAAGAATCAGCTATATTGCTTATCTTGGCTGGCAAGAAATATAATATAGCCAAGGGCAACATATTTAGGCAAGTAATTTGTATTATTTTATACCAAGATATTAACTGGATTTTTATTGTTTTCAGGCAGAACCCCATGTTGACTCTGCCGCTTATGGGATATTTACGGCATCTAGTATTTCTAATGCTTTGACTGAAAATAGGAGAACACAGCAAAAAGTTCGCGGGCAAGAACCAAAGAACCAATCTCTGCATGTATTCGCTCTTAATGCACCAACTTCTTATGCCGCTTCGTATTTGCAGTCACACCGTCTAACCACATCCTAAACGCTCAGCAAAATACAATCATTGTGACAGGAACAGGAAGTGTTGATGATATTACCTTTAGACAACGGAAATTCCAGATAATTTTAACAAAAATATTATGATGTACTTCGCACTTTGAGCTCTATGCTTCTTTGAGAGTCTAGCGTTGCTACATCAACTTTGTTACCTTTTCCTATTATTCGATCTTCTTCCAATAAGCTTCGGCAAGTCGGAAATGTATATTATGACTGGAGATAAACCCGTGATCTGGGCGATTAGGTAAGTTTATATACTTAAGACCGTCTGTATGCACACCTATATCTATAGCAATTGTAAGACCTCTTCACCGCTCTAATTATGTTCAGTGATATCTGGGTGATATTCTATATCTGAGAGCGATTCACCGCTCTTATTATCTTAAGTGATATCTGGGTGATATCCTATATCTGCAAGAACACCTATAGCTATAAAGATTGTAAGAGCTAGAACGATTTTTTCAGAAAAAAATGTTTATATTATACAAGGGGATGCAAGTTCATTTTAATGTGTTGATATAGCTTCCATGTGAAGGTTTGCATTAGTTTAAAAAGTTTGATAAACTGAGGATAAATTGTTAGGTTTTTTATGAACAATAAAATACGGCAGCCACGAGTAGTTTCTGTTATAAAGTATGAACATCCAAGAATAGTCTATGTTATTAAGTATGAATATCCAAAGTATTTGAAAAAATGCATACGTTATACATTTTCGCTTGTTTTTCAACGTATTGTCGCAAAATTCCGCTTAAAGCAGTGTTTCAGTATTTGAAATAATGTGCCATATTGGATTAAAATCGATTGTCCATTAAATACAGCTCGAACAAATCGTAAAAAAATAGTTATTTTCAACACAATTGATCGTTCTCAATAGTTTTGAAAGTATTTGGATAGAAACTTCGCTGTAAGTTTTAATATTTCTCAGTAAATTTGATGAAAATCTTTTAGGCAAATCAGTTTTGTTTGAATTAAAAGCGCTTTAGCAATTTGATTGTTTTACAAAAAAGTGAATTATTGAAATCCAAAGTTGGATTAATAGACTGCGCTGAAATCAACCTACTGGAAGCTTAAACGTTTTCTTTAAATATTTTACAACAAATTTGCATTTAAATGTAATTAGATTTGTTTTGTTAGAACTTTTACTTCGATATGATTAGGTTTTTGTTCATATGCCATTTGGCTTGAAATTAATTTAAGTTAAATGAAAATTCCTATTGACTTCCGCTGTTGGCAGAATTTGGCCATTTGGCAAGAACTAATGCAAGAATACGAGCACAGCCCGGGCCATATAGACCCATTATTTGTCATTGTGTGCTGACAAATAATCATTTAACTTTGACATGCACAAACACTCATCCGCATATACACACGCACATTCACACACACACAACACACACACACACACTGATTCAAATACACATACACTCTTATACACACTCACACATACACACACGGCACACTTCTAAAGAAAACGACGCCATTAGGACATAAAGGCAGCAGCTCATACAAAAGCAAAAGACGCCCGCAGTTGCTGCCAAAGACATTCTCGATGCAGAGCAGGGCTGCCAAATCGATTACAAATGAACTGGTTCATGAGCGAACTACATATTCAAGTTATTATTATTTGATTGCAATGAAAATGAGTATTTTTGAAAGAGCTGCATATTTATTTAATTTTAGTATTGAGTGTTCCTTTTGCAACAAATAGTTTTTGCGATATATCATTTTTTCAACGAATGTAACATTGTTTGCTTCATTGTTAATAACTAGAATTTTTCTCATGGGGAGGTTGCGGCATTTCTCGAAACTATTTTTGGCCAAAATCCATATTTTTGTTTCCTGACAATACTTGTTAATAATCTCACGATTCGGCTGCCATTGCTCGTACTTTAAAATATTTTTTTTTTCCAAGAGATATGATATTGAATATGGTATTGCGGAAAAATAACCATCTTTGACCTTGAGTACAAAATGTGATTTTTTCGGCATTTTCCACAGTTATGGCCAACATATCAGCCAATATGGCTGTAATTTCGAATTGTATGTTATGTTGTATTTAAGTTGAACAATAGTCCTTGGCTAATCAGCCTATATCTTAAGGTTCAAGTCCCCCATAGAGAAAAAGGTCTGGTGACGTTACACCGGGTGTCAAAATTACAATTTTTCGAAATGACTCATCCAGGTCGCAATACGTTCATTGTTTGACCTGCAAAATCATTGACGGTTGTCGTTGCTTCATCATCCTCTTCGAAAGAATTGGGTCTGATGATCATATTCGCACAAACAATCACTTTTTGATCGTATAAGAGGCTGTGCTTCAATTAATTGAGGGTTTTCAATGCGTTAAACCGACAATTTTGATGATTTTCACTTCAATTTAACAGTTACATGTGCAATATCTGACATAATATTTTTGAGTTTCTGAGAATTGAGAGTTCGTTCTCAGCCATGCTCCATTTGGCATAATTGATATGACGTGGATAGGCAGCTGGGTGTAGTTTGTGTGGAGTTTTTACAGAAATATCTTCAGAATGACAATAACTAGCGGCTCCTCATCAATACTAGCTCGTACGGTTACAATATTTTGATCGAAACGTCTTGTTCGGTGTCTGGATGCATGGCTGGCATAACTAACATAATCAGAATTCACAAATTTTGCGTATTATCATCGTCACTTTATTTTTTGTACGAAACGCACCTAACTGCTATCAAAAGTTACAGAATTGCTTTTTGCATCTACTTTGAATGGTATTTTCCTGAGCGTAAGTTTCATAAATACAAACCACACCTTTTTTTTCGTAATGTAGTTTCTTTGGACGTATTGACAAATATTGCCATGAGCATAAACTGCATATTACAATTTTCTCCAAGTTTTTAACAAAATTACTTCGGTAAAAAAACTTTGAAATTTTTACTGGGTGTCTTGAAAATAAAAGAACATTTTCATGGGCCTACAGTGTGTCTGCGGTTCATGATTTCTTACAACATTGTTGACAATATCATATTGATGAATATGCTTAGTTTTTGTACATGATCCTACTTAGAAATAATGCCTTTGACATACATTCTGTAACGTATTTAACTACGCATTCCAAGAGCAAGCTGTACTCCTTGGGTCTGTGGCCAATCTGAGCACTCGTGGTACCAGATTAACTTTTGGTAAAGTTTCGTGCCATAGGCACTCCATTTTTGTAATCAAACATTTAAGGAAAGGTTAAATCAAGTATGTTGTGGAAGATTTTCAATGCCCCATGCAATATTTTTCGATACTACAATACATTATTACATCAACCGACACCCTGCCATTACACTGGAAAAAGGTACTTGGGTACAAAGGGGTATTAAGAGTAGTCTGTACTATGGGTACTATGTACAGCTTGTTTAACATGCAGCCCTGATTCTGCCGCCACATGATGTCCCTCTGTGTGCGTGTGTCCTTGTGTTTGTCTATCTGTGTGTCTGCGGAAGCACCTTAAAACATTTTCGTGTGATTTTGAAAAGATGTCAACAAAATTTATGCAAATGATATGTTAACGCTACTTATATGGAAATTAGTATAAGGAGTCAAAATGCGCCAAAGGCAGCAGACGTAACGTGTGCTCACAGATACACACACACAGATGCAAACACACACGGATACGCCCAAACGCACACACACACACACACACACATAGTGACATGCAGACAATGGCTGCGACAGGAACAAGAACAAGAACAACACTTTTTGCACTTTTAGTCAAAGTTTTGATTTCGTGTTACATGTGTCAGAGTTTTAATGATGCTGATAAAAGTTGCTCGCCAAATTGCTTATTATGTGTATTAGTGCGTTACCTTTGTGTGGGTGTATCTGTGAGTAGGTGCTGTAGGTGCGTGTGTGTGTGTGTATCTGCGAGTTTGCAGGTAAGTCAGTAAATATGCTGTGAGTTGTTTGTGAGAGCGTGTCATACCCATTTCAAATATGTGTTGCATCAAGTTCTTAGGGGTTTTTAACGGAGCTATAATGAAGGTTGGGCTTCATTTTTTTTTTAAGCCCTATGAAAGTAAGTGTATGGAAAATTTTCACGGTTACTGTGTGTTAGAAGATTATTTAAGTTACACTGCTTGTGGTTTTTGATGGTTTTGTTGTAGTTCTTTTTAAAAAGTTTTTGATATGTTTAGCTGATGGAATGTTGCTGCTGGCCAGACTCGAGCCTGCGATGTATGTGAGTTCCCATTTGGCTAGAAGTCAGCAGCTAAGTGAATTAAAAACAAAACCAAAGTTTTTTTTTTTGCACTGACACATTTGCTACAATAGACTTGCTTCACTTAATAAAATACTCTAAAGAATCCAAGATAGCTTTGCTATTTCCTTCATTTCATTTTGGCACTTGAAGTCATATTTTTGTATCATTACAATAATTTTTAGTGTTTGCGCCATCAGAGTTCGGCCGACTCGCGGAACTGTATCATAGTAGTCTTCACTACTACCGCATCTTTTTTTTTTGTTTTGGCCACTAACTCTGCGAATCTCCTGCGATGGAGCATTTGTCTCAGTTCGTGTTGCCTTAAGAATATTATGTTCAAAATCGCAGCAAATCTAAAACTGTATCTTACGGCTGATGGTGTGAGTGGCGGTACGGATACCGGAACTGATTGTCAATAACAATGAAGATTTATCAATTATTTTCTAGTTCTCACAGCATAATTTAATCAAAAAAATTGGCTGGTAGAAAAGATTCGTCCCTATAACTGATTGCGCTTTTCTCTTGCCGAAAACTTTTTTTGGTAACAGATTTTTTGATTGGGAGCGCTTGACGAACAGAATCCTACAACAAAATTTAAAAATAGATCTTAAACAGCGATAAAGAGTTATAGCATTTCGATTTGCAATGGGGATTTAGCAAACTCTCCATTGGCTTTAAAGTGCCATGTGATATACCCATCGAAATCCGCGGAGTTTGAGAGTTACTTCAAGCAGTTAATGTGTATTAGTTGTGAAGCTCTCCTTCTTGTCACAAACTGTGGCATAGCTCTGGTCTGAATATAGAGCGAACTTGTCATGTTGTCGGTTAGGCTATAACCATGTACTTGGCTAAGTTCTATGAAAACCCGCTATATCTTTCCGGCTGGTTGATGCATCTTGGCACGGGTTGGTGTAGTGTCGCAAAAGCAATTTGAGGATCTATCCATCAATTGTGATCCAAAGCAATTGTCTTATAAGCTTCTAAGCTGTCTAAGGTATGCTTGCAGAAAATCTAGGACGCTCGAGCAGGCAAGCCTGCTTTTCTTTGATGGCGAGTAATATAATGTAGTCACTGTCAATACTTTAAGGTAAATATTTTTAGAACCTTAATTCATGTAGTATTAATTGTATTTGTTTGTTTCTTAGGTAAATCTTATATCGAGTATACCGCTTCTGGGATATATTGATGGAATGCCCAGACATACTAATGCTTGGGCCAAAAATATAAAAAATGCCAGAAGAAATTCGCTGACAACGGCTAAAATATTATCTGCATGTGACCGTACTTAATGAACCAATGTGTCAAGCCGCTATGCAATTGTAGTAACCCGCGATAACCACATTGAAAGAAAAGTATTTCAAATTTGTGAAGTCTATTTAGCCTCAAATGTAATTCAACTAACCAATAGTTAATGGAATTATCTGAGCCAAGTGATCCCCAACAATCTCAATAACGTCAACATGCTCCACTAAAATCAACTTTGTGTTTAGTCTAACTTCGGATATACAATTATTTTAATTTTGTTTTGGTGCGATTGCTAATTTAAAATTTTTAAGTCATCACGAACTGAGTCGATGGATCTATCGGACGAGAGTCGCAGACTACGTGGCTAAAACGTAAGAAAGATGGCGGCGGCGATGTCAATAAAATGCGGTAGCAGCAGATAGAAGATTCATTTGAAGATTCTTTCATGAAATTAAAATTATTTTAAATTAATATTAAATTCGCCTTCCTTTTAAGTCTTCCATATAGTAAGTTTGGGAGAAGCGCGCTTCATCGTTCTAACCTTTTTCTGTTACTTTTTGACCAATTTTTGTGATATTGTAACTGTGGATGGGTTTTAGTTCTAAGGTTCCTTGAATTCCCTACGAATTACTGTACTCTTTTGATAATAGCTACGCCGCAAGTCTTGCTTAGACTAAACCACATATTTACTTGGAGTCTATATAAACAAATCAGCTTTAGCTTTAAGAATATATATTCATTACTTACCCTAAAGCCCTTGGCCAACAATAGTGTAGAGTTACAATTATTGCGCTTGTAAACCCTTAAGCTGATGCCCAAATAAAATGCAAATTTTTAGAGTAAATAAACAAGAAATAATACTAATGATAATTACCCAAGCGATATTAAGCAGTTAAATGCCATAATTTAGCATTTAATTTCGAGTCCAAGGTGTGAAAAGCCTTGCAGGAGGCGCCTCCATGTAACTAACACGGCATAGCTATTTTCCTAGAATGGCTGGCATAGGAGGTGCCACCAATGGCGTTCGCCACGTTGCCAGCAGCAGCAGCAGCAGCTAGCTCAAACACTTGCCGTGCACGACAAAGGGCCAACTGAACAAAGCCACTTGAGGTGCGCTCGAGCACTTTAACGGCTTCATGTCAACACACTCACACACACACACACACAGATACTCGCGCTCACACAGTTGCACACGCATACAGCTACACTCACTCTCACAGATACACACACACTGAAAGCCACTTGCATGTGCGTTTAGAGCTGTTTTAACACCTTTTACCAAGACGAGACCAAAGCACAACGATAGTCGCGACGATGACGACGACGACGACGACAATGACGACGCCTCCGTCTCCGTTTGCTGTTTAAAATGTTAATGAGCGCTTTTAGGTAATGTGCAGGAGGAGCCGGAGTAAGCAGCAGCTTCAACCGGATGTGGTGCTGCCAGCTTCCGGTTAGCTGAGTCTTGCGCTCTCTACGTGAGTGGTGTGCAAATAGTTTCAATTGCGGCTTTTTGGCTCGTTTGTTTTATTTATTTGTATTAAAACATAAAGAACTGAGCGTTGTCGCGACGCACACTGACTGGTCGAGAGACAGAGCAGGAGAGTAAAGTTTCTCAAGCGCGAGTATGGAGTGAGTGGGCGGCTGGCCAGGAAAAAATTACTTTGACTTTGTTAACATTGCGGAAAATTGCGGTGCATTCATTAAAAAACACAAGTAAATAAAACAAAATAAAACAAAGTAAAAAACACAAATGAAACAAAACAAAGGCAAAATAAAAAAAAAGTTAAAACAAACACTTGAAAGACAAGCAGCTAATGCTAAGTTCACACTGGGCACTGGGAGTGTGAACGTCGTGCTGCTATGTGGAAGTGTAATACAATTAGAGAATGTCAAGTAAAATGTAACCGAAAAGACACCGAAAGCCTTTCCCAAACAATATTTAAATATAACCATTTCTTTTTAATAAAAAATTGTGTGAGAAATGCTTTGGAAACTTTACCTATACTCAGCATGCATTGTAAAATGCGATCATTTCGAGTTTGCTTAAAAGGTATATTGATACAGATTACGGCACTCAAAGTATCATTACTTTCATGCAATTCAACGTACAAAAAACTTAAAAATAATACAAAAATCAGAAACTTTAGCTCGATATGATCACCTTTTGGCTTAAGTATGGCCTTAAGCTTTGGCTCACTTGCGGACAACGGCTTTACGCACCGCATTGAGAATGATATATCTCGTAGCTTGGATTATCCAATAAATGCATTCGAGAGCCATGCACCTTTTGCATCTTGTAGGGCTTCATTTGGATGCTACAGATATTTACAGTTCTTGTCATTGTAGAAAACAGATTATTCAGAAATTGGCCATTTTCGGCTAAGCGAAGCAACTCATTCGCTCTCAAAGTTTATCTTACTGCTCTTCGGTATTAGTTGATGCGTCTTTTGGATCCTAAACCTTGAGATCATTTTTCAGTCTGCGAGGGATATCACGGTGATATTATCGGTTGTTTCGCCATTTTATGAGCACTCTGGTATAACTTTCAAGGCGTTACTCACTTTTTATACCATCTCATGGTAATAATTAAGAAATATTTAGTTAGATTAATTTTAAAGCATGCGAACATCAATATTAACATCAACATAACATTAACTTGCATTCCAACGGATGAAAGATGACCAAATAAATTTGTGTATTCTCCCAAAATATTATATCTTAAGCTTAAGATGTTGTGCTCCTTGAGGCAGTGTGAACCTAGCATAAGTAGCCGTGATAGTTCAGCAAGTAAGTGTGAGTGAGTGAGAGCAGCTGTTGCCAAGTGTGAACTGACAGCAGCAATGAGAGCAAGAGAAAAAAGAGTGAAACAGTAATAGTAAAACGTGCAAGCGAGAAAAAAGTAGTGGCCGAGGAGGCAATATACCAAAAACGAGAGAAAGAGAGTTTAAGTTGGAATGACATTCACTTGCACTTTTTATCAGCTGGAACAAAAGCGGAGACAAACTTTACAAACAACTTCAACTTGAAGTTGCCCAGAGACAAACTATGGGCAGGAGGGAGAGAGAGACAGCGGGTGAGAAGGAGTAAAGGAGAGAGAATGAGAAATACCAACAAGAACAAAGACAAAGCGTAAGCCAGAGACAAAGAGACATAGACAAAGACAATAGCAAATGCCCAATAGTTGAAAATAAAATGTATGCGCGATAAGAGACCAAGTGCTGCGGCATTGTTTCCATTATTATTATAAGTATCCTTGTTGTTATTTTTGTTGCTGTGGGAAAAACTAATCAGCAAAAGGACAAAGCTAGTAAAAGAGCCTTAAAAACTTCAAGTTGAAGATGGCAACAACATTTAAAGTGTGCGCTGTCGGAAGATATTAAACTAGAAAACGGCAACGGCAGAAGAGTTGGAAGTTTATTCTAAAAGGATTGCAGAAATAATATTTTTAATACAATAAGATATTTAATACATTTTGTTTTACTTAACAGAAAAACAGCAAAAAAATAACTAAAAATAACAAATTGAATGGAAAATTTAATATTTATATAAAAACAAAATAAGAAATTTAAGACATTTTCGTTTATTCAACAAAAATCTAGAAAAAAAAGAAAAAAAAAGCAAAATAAAATAAAAAAAACTCTGTAGGTTAGGCCATTGTTGTACAGGGTAGGTCATTTAGAGTGGAAGTAATTTTCAACTCAAACTTTTGATAGAAGTTACAAATCGTCTAAAATCATAAAATCATATTTACTTGAATGTAAATATTTATACTTAACGCAATTTAAATTTTTCAGTTGTAAAGTTGTAAATAACTAAACTCTGTAAATTACTTATTGTTCACTAGCTTAAGAAATTGTAATAGTCTTGGAAAAAGCAAATACATAAATAAAAAATAAAAAAATCATACCGCATTGGAAGTGTTATGCCAAAACAATTTATGCCATGGAACCAGTTTCCATCAAAAGAACTCGTTGAAAATTTTCAGCTTTACATTCAAAATAACTTCTCAATGCTGAAAACTAAACCTGAAGATATCGTCGATTTGAAGATATCGTCGACTTGAAGATGCCGACTTGAACATGTTTCTATACGGAATCCAAATAGCGCTCGCTGGTAACTCTATAAGACTCTAATATACAAAATTTTTGAATTCTGGTAATGGTAATGATGCCAGCAATGTATCTAAACATCGAAAAAGATGTTGCGACCGTAAGGCCGTACGAGTCAGTGTTGAGGAACAGAAGCGAACATCGAATTATCGTCGTTCTCAAGAGTTGGAAAACACTCTTCGTCGCATAATTTTCATTGATTTAAAGCTGTTTTAGCACAAAATCCACACAAACCGAACCCAGCTGACTATTCGCGTCGTGTGAATCATGCTAAATTATGCAATTGAAATGTCTCAGAACGAACTCGATTTTTAAAAAAAATCAACATGTCAGTAGAAGCGTTAAATGGAAGTACAAATAAACCAAATTGTTGTCAAATATGACAAATGTATTATTGAATTGGCTGTGAACGAACTCGACTTTTGCAAAGAAATCAACAAAATAATCAACAACTGACAAGTATCTACGCCTACACTGTATTTGGTAGGCTCTGTCAAAAACATATACGAAGATTATTTTCACAGCTTAAACTTCTTTAAAAAGAAAATCAAATTTCACAGTAGCCCAAAAAGTGCAGCATGCTGCTTCACCAGCCTGCCTCACTTCCCGTTAAAGACTTAAGTCGAAACATAACGCATACGCCCAGTGGTCCACTCCAAGCAACTGGCTACATGTAAAAGTACCAAAAACTAGCAACATGAATAAATTTCAATGCAAAGCGAATGATAATAAATGTAAAACAAACAACATACAAAAATTAAGCACAAAGTTTTTGCAAGAAGTCAAAACAATAACAAGGACAAACATTTTGTGCTAGACTCATATAAACAGTGCGAGTGTGAGAAAGGAAGCACTTTGCTGCAACCCTTCTGACCTGCATAAGCTCAGCAGTGGTAGTAGTCTTTGCCAGAGAAGCCTGCACTACCCTGATATTACGCATTTCGTATTGCCAGTTGTGATAATGTTTATTTTATCGGCCACGACACATTCTGCTGCACTTTTGGCAGCACTTAGCGAGCAACCGAAGACCTCGGGACAACAACTGAAAAACAAAAAAAAAAAAAATATATATATATATATATATATATATATATATATATATATAACAGGGAACATGAATACATCCGGAAGTTAATATCACTTTGGAAAAAGTTGCTGCAACTTATCTCAGTGTGTGTGGAATGACTTTCAATTTCATTGGACAACTTTTTGGTTGCAATTCTGGTAGCTGGTTGCCTCTTGGCCAGAATCATATGACGATGAGAACAATCAACGATTTTCATAGTCAGTTGAACATGTTGAACAAACACAAACAGGCAGTTAGATAGTTGAACAGACAGATCGACCTTTAAAATGGAGACTGACAGAGACAGACAGAGACAGAGTGAGACAGACTGAAGGATGCACAAAAGCAGAACAGTCTGTATGACAGATGGTACATACTGCAATTCGACTTGCACACAATTTGCTTATTGCTGTTAATTTATGAATATGATTTGATGGCTCTGCTCGTCCTGAGAAAACCAAGGACATAATGTAAATGTCAGCGAGACGTCATTTTGTTGCACTCAATGTGATTTCGAGCGCAGATTACAATTGGCCCAAATGGTAGAAAGTATTGATTATGTTTTAAGAATATACATATTAGCTGCATGTCTGAGAAAAATGTAGATACTTTCAGTGATTCTCTTTGCAAGGGCAGTACAAGCGCATAACTAATCAAAAAGTCACTATCTAAAGTTATCAAAATGAAGTTTGTCAAGAAAAAGGATGCACGCTTCACTTATTTTAATCAAAATACTTATCTTTAATACATAATAGATTCACTATAGATTATTTTCGTTGCCTTTCAGTTTATATTGTTTCATAAAATAATAATTATTTGTAGACATACATATGATTTATTGAATTTGCATGCTTCCTATGATTCATAACATTTAACAACAACAAATTCGCAACACCTACCTCACTTTCAGAAAAATTTAAAATGAAAATGTTATAGCACTAAGTTCCTGGCAATTGCATAAATAAAGCTACGGTGACCAAATAAATTTATAAATTGCCTTTTAAAGAATCTGTCTACTATCAAAAACCTACTGCATTCCAAGAAACCAGAGATTTTCGCACAAGTAAATGGCTTGCCTTTGCTAAATAGATTATTCCAGGAAACGACACCAAAGTTACTTTGTTGATGTATTTTTGCTGAATTTTAAAATTAAATCTGTAAAAGTATCGCAACTTTGTTGCATATAAAAAGATTTTATTTTAAGTTAGTAATAAATTGGAAATAACAACAATGTAAGTAAAAAATAAATTTTTATTTACAGAATTAAAAAAAAATGTATATATAATAATATATCACAGACGATATATTGAGATGATTAATATAAAAAATGTACATTAGTTTGTATTTTATTAGAAACAAACTTCGTTGTTGCACGCTGAAAAAATAAGTACATATTGTAAATATTGTAACGACAAGTGTTAATTTATTATAAGTTTAGGCGTACAACTAAGTCCTTGTAATTAAAAAATATTCAAATTAAGAAATATTTGATTAGAAAGAGGAAAATTTAATATAAATCTAATTCGTAGCTGTATGCACTGACTCACATGGGGCTGGCTAGAAACTTGTATTTATAATATAAAAGAGGAAAAACGGAAAAAGTAATATACAAGTTCAAGCATTTCTTAATAAAGCAGCCAAAGGATCAACGTTTACCAAGATGGGTTTTTATAGTTCGTAATTAGTCAAAGATGCTGGATTTACCGAATCCAGCTGAGGGAAGATACAGTATAAGCTGATTTGAATAGAACGTTCATACTTTAGGATATTGTAAAGATTATTATATTTTGCTCATAAGACTCAAAGTGGATTGCGTACTATATAATTGGATCTACAAGTGGTAGTACTAGAGCTCAAAGATCACGATTTACTCTGAATGGAATGACAAATAAAACTTTGTTAAGAAGGCAGTTAGAGTCAATGAACCCGAGTAAGAGTTTATGCAAAAATAACATGCCATTGCATGTTCTACGACCATTTACAGGGGGTAATTTTTCAAAGTCTACAAGAAAAGAACAGCAATGGAATGTAAGAACCTCAAATATAGAACTTTACCATTAAAAACGGCCTTCAAAATTAGTACGGGCACGTTTTTTGCCGATTGGCTTTACGAAAGTTCAAAATTAGCATTTTCTTGTTGAGAATTTTTTATATTGAGACAAATTGATGAGTAGAAAAACTGAATTGTTCGCAGGCTGGCATCATGAAAAAAGCAAATGACTTACTGATTTCTATATAATTTTATTGCAAGACTTTTTAATTATGTCAAGAGCACACGAGATCGATTCTTAACGTTTTACCAAAATAATTAAACTATGATACAGAAGTAGATCTTTGTCGTGAACAAATTCAAAATCACGTTGCTACCACTGCAAACTTACACTATATTTCTTACCTTCATTGTAGTAGTCTGTTTTTTTGTGAATTGCACAAAGACGAAAAGTATTGTATACCCTTAAAGTTCTGCTGTGCTTACATATACGAGTTCACCTAATAGCGATAGCGAGTAAGTTTTTTATTATTATATAAAACTAGATTATGATAGTAAATACATATCCTAGTTTTAAAAGGATACCACTGGCTTCTATGGCCTTGGCTAGTAAGTAAAACTTGAGATTCTTTTTAAAGATTATAGAAATGCGAAAGTGCCGGAGTTACTCAGTTAGCTATATCTTTGAACTGTTTAGAAGAAATATATGTATATCTAATCTTTTGTTGTATATTCATAATTTTAAAGGCTGCCCAAAAGCTTCAAAAACTGCTATCCCATATAACAAATATGGTATATACTCTTACAAAGGGGTCAACTTTACTAAAGTGCAACACTATACAGCTGACCCCAGCTTTTATACAAACTATTTAAAGAAAAATTTTTTATGTAGCTCTATTTAGTAAAATTAACTATTTTTTCGCCAATATTGTATCCGATAAAGTTCTAAGCGAGAGAGGCAGCTGTCAGATTGGTGTGGAGGCTGAAAAGCGCAGCATGCAGAAGGCATACGTATACCCGAAGACACAAACGGTCTGAACTCTATGTACAGTCCACTAAGCTAAGTTTTACTTACTCTTAAGGGAATGTAGTTAAAAAAGATGTATCCACTTGTATGTGAATACCTTCTTCACTCTTAAGTAACTCCCAATTTCAAATTTGTAAATTTTCCAGCGCATAAACTTGATAAACTCGGCCTACAAAATGGTTCATTTTTATAGCCACTTGTGTGGACATTTATAGAGGGTGTGTTTTTTTTTTGTTTTTCTCATGATTGCTGCGTGTTGACCTGCTTATAATTCGCATAATCTTGACGCAATGGAAGAAGTAAACATTAAAGCACGACCTCCAACCGTAAGAAGCGTCAGCAGTGTGAAAGGTGTCGAGAAACATCTAGAAGGCAAGGTCTGGCCAAGTGCCGCCGGCGGCTTACATAGCTCACACACTGTAGCGCTTCCGTAAGCCACGGCATTCAGCTGCTTCCGAGCGCACACACACGCACATATACGCCTACTCTGCTCTTTCACTTATTCAATTCCAGCCAGCGTGTGTGCGTGTGTGTGCGTGTGTATCTGTGCGTATAACTCATACGCCACGTTGTTGCAACAAGCGTTCGCAAAGTGAATAATGATAAAGCGCCTTAATGCTTTTATTGCAAACGATTGTAGCGTAGGAAATCCGTTATAATCCACAGCAAGTGACAATAAACGAAGGCCGGATTGGAGCACGGCTCCGGTGTACGTCGGCACGGTACACACTCGAGGGCAGCTTGAGCATAGCCTGTTAAATGGAAAACTATCGCCTTGTCTTAAGCCGTGCAGAGTGCAAGGATGGTCGTAGCCGTTGATAATGGTGCCGTGCCATTGCTGCACGGTTTTGGCGCAAATCCTTGCCATCCTCAACGCAACTTAACGAGTTTGTTGTTGCTGTCAGCAACTGCGGCTACGGCCAGTGCTATGTCTACGTCTCATGCCAACCATCAGCCTGCTGGCTACGTTTTGGCCAGTTGTTTGTTGGCTTTTGTTCTAGGCCTGGTTGTTTGCCTACGCTAACATTGTTTGATGGGGCTGCTCTGAGACCGGCTCACAATGTCGCCATGTCTGTCTTTGTCGATTTCGTGTAGCAAACAGTTTGTTCAAAAAGTGTGCACAAGTCTTGAGCAGATTTCAATCATCTTTTGCCTAAGCTCATAATGAGCTTTTCCATTTGGGACAACTACAGTAATAATAGTTTCGTTGCAGAGCCACTTTAAACTGCTTTAAGTTAAGGGCTATCCCACCAACATCCACCATTTGGCTAAGCACGTTTTATAGATAAATATACACAGAAGAAGATACCAGCTGGTTGCGAGGGACACATACCAAATGTCTTCGTCTAGCTTTATTAGTTTTGGGCGCATAATGACAATATGACTCAAATTGGATGGCACGTATTTTGTTTATTTTCTTGGGTTGCATAGATTTTTATGTCCTGAAGACAGAGATTAAAGAGGTCAAAAGAGGTCTTGTTTGGATTGTGCAGAGTAGTGCTGAGTAAGATTAAAACAGGTCAACAGCATGGGCTAAGTAATAAACTTGACTGATATTACGAGCCAAAGGGCATTAAAAGCACTAAAAGCCGTAAAGGGCAAATTCTATGATTATGATTGTCGATGATTTCGATCAAAAAAAATGAATTGATATTGAAAATTTTAAGCGCTTTTCTGATAACTTTTCGAGTTATTGTCATTATCATCATCATTCAGCTATGCAACCCGGGGTGGGTTTTGGCCTTCTCAACAATTCACCTCCATTCCTCAAGGCAGCGCCAGTTTCTTACTTCCATCTTCAGCATTTCCGAGTGTTTCCATTATCCGAGGCCCTGTTTTTTTGTTGAGTTTTTGCAAGGTGGGTTGTAAGCCCAACGCCCAACCCCCATTTTGGAGGACCAATATCCCTGCGTCGTCAGCTATCCTGACCCGGTTATCCACTGGGGTTAGGTCCCCAATCTTTCGCCAGGTTGCTCAGGGTGCCAGAGTCCACCACGTGTAGGTGACACTAGGAATTGAGTGGGAGAGGCTATGTGAGGTCAGAGACTTCATGTATTACGCGTTCACCATTCCTTTGGACTCCTTTCGAGTTATTGTCAAAGTATAAAAACACATAGCATTACCTTCCCAAGCTTCACTTCATTGAAAAAATAAAGTAATTAATTTTTTAATAAGTTATCGATAAACTTTTCTCGATAAGAAAGACTACAGTCATTAATTAATTTCTTTGTTAAGATATGTTGCCAATGTGTGGCAGAGACTTCTCTCGATAGACAAAAGTATATGGCGCAGAAGCATGTGTTCTGTCCCGGGCTAATGCAGCTGCGGTTTCGGATTGGGCACGACTATCGTATGCGAACAAACCATGAACTATATGAGCTCTACAACGAAATAGATATCGTCCAGCGTATTACAGCATAACGTATGAGATGACTTGACCCCATGGACGAAGATGCTCCAGCGAAAAAGGATTTTGATGCGAAGGCCGGCAAAGAAAGACGAGAAGGACAACCAAAGCTCAGATGGAGAGACCAAGTGTAGGAGCATCTATAGTATCTTCCTTTGGAGTGATCCACTGAAGAATGCGCGCGCACGAAGTAGGGTCGCCTGTTGGGAGCCCGTAAGGTAGGCTGTAACCCAATGACGGATTGTAATAACCAGTAAGATAGCAAAGCCTCAACGTAAGCATTGGTAATCTCCTCTAAATCAGAAGGCGGGCGGCCAACTAAAGTGAAAGTAAGACTGGCCAGATTTGGAATAGACAACTTACTACTACGACTTGAAGCCAACAAGGCCCGGACTTCTTTGTTTACTGTATTTTATACTAGCCTTTGGATAATAAAGATTACTTTACAAGCCGTCCGAGTTCGTTGGGTAGGCTCATGAAACAGAGATAGCTCTATGCGCAACTGCACATTGAAGATTTTGTTGTGACGATTTTATTCAGGATGATAGGAACGAGCGTGCTTTGTTGATTAACCAAATAGTGCTAGTGAGGTCCCTTAAAGTCTCTGCACTACATTTGTGTCCTGACTATGTGTCTTGCCACCACTGCTGTGCCTGCGACATGGTGCTACCGACGCATATAGGAAGTGCTGTCAAAACACATACCATACTTGATGATGAAAGACAGGCACTCGGGGCTTAGACGGTTTTTGGTACAATCCTAAACGTACAAGTTTCGCCACCTACCCGCTCTACGCCATCTATTCGATACAGCCTTTACATTTGAAAGCCTTTTACTATCCGCAACCTGTAACCCATCCGTTTCCGTGCAAATTGAAATCAGCGATACGGAAATGCTGCCCAATATAGTTAGTCTAATTTTCCCAACTTCAATTAGTCACTCGTAGCTGTGGCATCTTAGCTGGAAAACCTCGAGAAAATGTACCCTAAAACGGGTTAAAGATCTTGTATATCGTGGGGTAAAGTACAACAGGATAATTACTTTTCCCGAATTAGCCTACTTCTTTGAAGGAAAAATATATACTTTTGTTTGCAATAGAAGATAATAAACTGATCAAAATTGGCTTACGTTTCCTTGTAAAAACTGTGGATGAACTACAACTGAGTTGATTCTTTTCCGAGTTGCCCTACTTCTTAAGTGGTCAGGCCATTAATGACATACATTTGCTTGCAATAGAAGATAAGAAACCTAGAAAAATGGCTTGCATACCTACTCTCAGGAAGATTTTAATGAACTTTTTGCAGCAAAACTTGTCTGATTCTTTGAGAGGGAGACTGAATTAACTAAGCAACGACGATAAATTACTATTACTACTAAAAATCTGCTTCTTTGTATCATTTTATTTTCCAACCATAAGCTACATGATATCTAATTTTACTTACCAACAACGAGTTCATCCATTCATTGAAGGAAATACATACCACATTGCCCTAATCCCATACATGCTAGCCTTAAGTTAACTAAATCTTACTCAAAAGACAACGTCCATTTGGCAAAAATGTGTTAATTTTTTTTGACGAACATTGGATTAGATTTAGTTGCCATCTAATGCCGCTCCTAACTGCCATGCCATATAATGTTTCCGATGATTTATGGCACATTAAAGTTGCAACCAGCTACAATAACTTTGCTGCTGCTTTTGGCAATGCAATGAATAACCTCTGTCTTGGGGCTGTAGGCCGTCATAGTGGTGTGGATGGAGGAAGTGCCTGCCCCTTAGACTGGAACTGAAAATCAATATATGTGACGCGTCATGTGCCCATTTCGCCAAGAATGAGAGATCTCACTCACACTTTGGACATATATATAAATATTAAAGTAGGGTGGCATGTGCCCCTATTTACGTATGCGTTACGCATAGCGCGGCCGCTAAGCTGCAAATCTCTTTAAGATGATACTTTGCAACATTTACAAATGTTTTAGTGTTGTTGTCGGGTTGCCGGGTTGTCGGGTTGCCGGGCTGCCGGCAGTGTTGCCAGTTGCCACTTGGCCCGCTGCTGCCCGTTGCCCGTTGTCTGTGTTACCAGTGATGCCGACTGACATATTCAACAACTCGTATGTGTTAGCCGGAGTGTGAGGGTTACACACTCACGCTCTATCTCTTTGTGTGTGTGCGTCTGTGATTAGCATTCCGAGCATATCTAACATTTATGTTGGATGTTTCCGTTGCAGCAAATATGTGCCGCAGCATATAGCCCGCTCGCAGGGATTTCGAATACGAAGGGGAATCCAGAGCGGGTGGTTTAGTGATAAAGAGGGAGGGATTGGGTAATGTTACGGTTACGGCTCGTTATGCTTTGGCCAACATTGAGTTGTTGTTGTTGTTGTTGTTGCAGTTTGCATGTGTATGACTTGTTGTTAGACTGTTGCTGAATGACATAGATACATCTATATACATTTGAGTAGATCTCAGACACTGGAAGGAAAGTTTGGTTCTTTGTGCAATGAAGATTTGCTGACAAAGGAATTAGAAATGTCGAGGGGTATGTTGTACTTTAGCAAGCGGATTGTTATTTGTCCTCAAAATGTACTACTCTTCTTTTTTTAGATCGAAACATATAGCTTTCCCGACTTGACTGTACCACCGTTCTAAATTTTTGAAGCATATTAGCTTATGCAATACACAAGGAACCTGCTATTCCAGGTGTCTTCCATGATCATGGCACAATGTTGGGGTTGACTCGGCCACGTCGTTCGTAAGAACAAAGATACATCAGCGGAGAAAGATAAATAAATAAGCAAGACGCTGTATATGAGCAAAGCTTCGATGGAAAAGCAAAGTGCAGTAGCACCTGTTCTCCCTTGGAGGGATCAACTGCGATCAAAGTGCGCGCAAAGCACTGGCGCTTGTCGACTATTAATAAGATCGGCTTGAACCTGAGATCTGGTTCTAATGACCAAATAAAATGAAGTAAGTTTTTACTAAATATTGATTTTCTTGTTTAAAACACCGGCTCTGAGCTAGTGATAGCAGTGCTGGGCTTGTTGATGCAGGGACTCAACAGATAGCCATAGGATTTAAGTGCGAGTTCCCTTCCAGTACGCTACCGATCACTGGGTAAATCCATTGAGTAAAAAGCGACTGGAAACTTTTATGAGATCCAGAAAGCTGCTGGTGGTATTCTTATTAACAAACAAGATCACGACGAACTTTATTCCAATATCTAAATATGTTTGAGCTGATCGGATACAGGTTTTATGGTAAATTAAACCAATTTTATAAAATTGACAGAGTTGGGGAACTTTGATTTACTTGCAAACCGCAAATTTAAAAGGAATTAACCCGATACAATTTAGAATTTCTCATAGAAACGCAATGTTGTTGCTCATCTGACCTTTGGTGCCTGAATTCGATGCGAAACATCGTATTTCCCATCAGATATTGATTGTGTTTGGCTGAAAAGGCATCGTAGTCAAATCATTTTATTTCTGATCACAGCTTGATCTTGTTTGATACGACAAAAAGTGTCAACGCATATACTAAGGTTAAGGTACATATTCATTATAAATGACTTTTAAGTGCTCTACTTTTTCTTCTGGTTGTTATATTAAATTTTCCTATACCCTTTATACCATGATGTTACAGGGTATAAAAAATCCATTGACACTTCGCTGAAACACAATTTTAAATAAATACCATTATGGAACGAAGCTCTTGTGAAACTTGATGAATGAATGCAACACACCAATACTCACATATGACAGTGTGATGGGTTGTCCAATACAGTCGGCACACGAACGAACTGGATAAATGTAAATAATAAACGCTTTCAACTGAACCAAGCACTAGTTCTTGTCCTTTTGCGATTTAGATGCGTGTTTGTGTCATTCCTTTGCTTAATACCCAAACTTGGAATAAAGTGTCTGGGCAAATTGGTTTTTATCTGTATGTCACCTGTTAATTTTTTTGTTCCATTTTTTTTTTATCACTTTTAAAGCAGCTCTCTGGTTTCTCTCAGTGCATTTGTAACTTTGTATGCGGGCGTTTGTGTGTCAGCTTGTTTGTTGTGTAAGTCCATTTATATTTGATGTTTATGTCTGCTGATGTCTCAATGCAGCAAATGTCTTGGCCCCGGCACACTCCATCATCGCTCATTGAAGTGTCCTGACACACACACCCATACATGTAGATATATATATGTATATATTTGTATATATATACACACCAAACGTAACATGTGCATGTAAATAATTTGAAAATGTTTGCACTACTTGAGAGTGGTTAGCCGGTTATGTGTGGTCAAATCGTGATTTGGAATCACGTCGAGATCAGCTTCAATTTAAACAATGCCAGGATAACAACACTGCCTGCCTCAGCCCTACCCCTCTCTGTAGCAAACAGCTTATCATTAAATTTAATTGAATTTAGTGCATTTTAGTTTCTGGTTATTTTAGTTGATACCAGCCAGCTGGCAGGGATTTACACAAACATGGAGATTTTGCTGAGCTTTGGCCACATGGCCAAGTTTTCAGGGTAGCCGGTGTGTGTGTGTGTGTGTGCGTGTATTGCCTCAGGTGCATTAGTGACAAAAAGGATAAGGGGATGGGAGATGTGTATGTGTTTGTGTGCGGGCAGTGCATTAGAATTGTTGGCAGGGTGTTGTATTTCTTGGCATGCGTTTTACAGAATATATATATGCTGCTTGGCCAGGCCGACTTGCTGCCGTTTCCTGCACACACACACACACACGAGCGCGCGCGCCCTTTTATCACACACGCTGCAGGACACTCCCACACGCTGGCGCCCCACCCTTTAACTTTTGCGCTTTCTTGTGCTCTAAAAGCTGTGAAAATGAGATAATGTGTATGTGTGTCACATTTGCTACAGATGCTCGTGTTGTTGTTGTTGTTGCGCCTTTTTGTTGCTCTTTTTGTTGTTGTTGCTGCTGCTGCTGCTCTTAGTCCTTTTACTCTTCGCTGCTTTTGGCTGTTTTTGTTTTTTGCAAACGACTTGAAATATGTTACCTTCACGTTGAGCTCATAAACTAACACTAACACTAACACCTTGACACGTACGGCGTACGCTTTTTATACAAACACACACACACGCCAGCACACATAGATACTCGCACACACACGCAGCCATAGATACTTGCACACACATATACACACGCACGCTCACATATAAATGTCATTAAAATTGCAGCAAGAGTTTGGCTTGGCTTCTGTTGGCTTTGCGTTTGGATTTAGCTTTTGGGTTTTAGCTGCAAGGCTGCTCTTAAAATTTTTACTTACTTTGCAGTCACTTTTATCCTTATTTTTTTTTTTTGTTGTGCTCCTCTGTTGTTCTTTATACACTTTATTTATTGGTTGAAGAGGCATGCGAAGTTATTGGGCAGCTATGAGAATGAAGATGTAATGCTGTCTAATTTGTAGCCTAAGCTGCGTTTTACTTAAAAGTTTTATTCAAAAAATTGCTTAAAATGGTAAGCACTATTTACCAAAATGCTTAGAAGTAAAATTTTTGAAAAAAATAATCAATTTCTTATGAAAATTTAATAAACTCAAAGATAACCACTCTTTACCTATGAACTGCATTCAACTTGGTGGTTACCAGCACTACCTCCATGTGGTTCTTCTTGGACTGTCACAAGACACCCGGCAGAGTGGCAGACTAAAGTGCGCGGCGGGATTCCTGGTACTCTAAGCTAGGTTGTGCGATAGGTCTCCAACCTTACCTCTGATTGTAACGAGATCCCAAGGGGAGGCCAATATTCAACTAGCATCTTCGCGCCACTTATGATGACGATGAACTATGAAATAATTAGAGCGAGTTCTAGCAAATCAAACTTGCAACTAAGACAAAAATAATGCAATCCCAAATATTAAAAACAATAAGATATAGAGACTGATACACGCGATATCACATATTAATTGAATATATATATAAATATTGTATTTCAAGAATCCGTAACGATAAGCCTGGTGAGGTTGACCCATCGACTGTAAAGCCAAATCGCTTTGGTCGTGAGACAGTGCTCTGTTTTTGGTGGGACCATCTGATGAAACGATTAATAAGGATAGCTACCGATAACAAATCAACAATTTTAATAATAATTTGACAGAAAAACGTTCGGAAATTGCCCAAAGACATGGCAAATTATCTAGTAAGATGCTAACGCGCCGGCAACCCCTGGTGATAAGAATTAATTGGGAAATTGGGTTGCAGCCGCTCTACTCTCTAGACCTCTGCCCGTTCGATTATGATCTCTTTGCATCAATGGGATATTAACTTGCAAAGCAGCGCTTTGTCAACTTTGAAGAAGTCGAAAAATGGCTTGTCGGAAAAAAGTTTTATTGGGATGGCATTCATAATTTGCCAGAATGATGGGATAAAAGCTTAGAATCGAATGGTCAATACTTTGAATAAAAAAGTTTGCAGGGTATCCCCTGAAAATTCAGTGGAAATTTATTTATCGAAAAAATCGGTAATTTTACACTTCCACCCCTGATAAAATAAAAAAATTAATAAGAAAATTGTTTGTAAAAAATTATTTCTAAAAGTTTGGATTATAAGTTAGACTACGAGCTGGTGTTCAAACTATTTCTGATAAAGCTAGGTTAGCTTTGATTTTATTATTTTTATATCATATCAAGAATGATATAAATGATATGTTTATTCTTGATATTATGTGTTTAGATTTTATTTTCTAAAGCTTTAATTTGATTAACAATTTTAGTTATTGGCTTCAAATAAACTGACTCAATTCCATTCTGCATTAGCTAAATCAGCTTTAGTTTGTGGATGATTTTCTTTTCATTTTCTGTACTTTTTTGTGTCAATGGCAAACTTTTTAAATGCTTATAAGCATAAGCATAATATAATTAAAATAAGCTACGGTAAATCTTATACAATTGTGGCCTCGTAACGTACTCGCCTCTAAACCTAAGCACTACTGCGTTTGTCTAGCACTGACATAGCTAGCAAATAAATAGATACTATTTACCTAGAAAAATGTCTATTAATCAAACTGTAATTCTCTGATCTTGGGCCATAGTGCAGAGGGAAAAAATTTATTTATTCTTAATCTTATAAGCATTTTATCAATTATTTAAAAGTCTCACAAGATTTTAGTATTAAGTATTAAGAACATGTCGCCACATTTGATCAACTAATTTAATTAATACTTAATTTGAAGGCATTTTAAATAGTTAGTAAAATATTTTGAAAATTTTTAATAAAGTATCATTTTTGTCGGTCCATGCTCCTGCAAAGAATTGGAATTTTATGGATTTTTTGAAAACAAATACTACTGTTGGTATATAAACTTTATACAGGTTCACCTGCAACCATGAGCATAGTTGAAGACTGAACTTTCCTCTCAATACTA
This sequence comes from Chymomyza procnemis, assembly GCA_035046065.1. Lineage (NCBI taxonomy): Eukaryota > Metazoa > Arthropoda > Insecta > Diptera > Drosophilidae > Chymomyza > Chymomyza procnemis. Next base: position 8,703,572 of record JAWNOJ010000026.1, read on the forward strand.
CAGTGTTTTATTTTATAATATTTCAACCTATCGTAATATTGCCGGCCTTTACATTCTTTTAAGGTAAATCGAAAATGAGTGTCAGTCAAGCAGTGGTCAAAAGTTATTAATTATAATTCACAAAATAAATTTTAACTCATTCGAACAATGAGCTTTTAATGAAATTGCCCTTAATCTTAAAAAAAACGAAATTTTTTATATTAAGCAACTAAAATTATAACACGTCCTATGATCATTAAAATGCATGTTTTTCTCTTCTCCTTATTGTAAAACAATGGCAAGGATAATTAAAATATTCAATATTAGTAAATAGTTTAATTCTGCTTGCCAATAGCTTGATAGAACTTCCGTACAGAGTCGAAGATACTTTCAGCAAACAGGTATTTCTTAGTCGGTCACGCCCGACTTTAGACACGCCATTTTTTTTTTTGTACTTTACACTCACACCCACAAACAGTTATATAGACATTTATTTTATTGTGGGAGTGTGTGTTGGGCGTGTGTGGTTCCTTGTGTGTGTCCTAGTGTGTGTGTGTGTGTGGGAGTGTGCATTGTCTTTTTATTTGTTTGGTTCCGTAAAGCAGGCGGTTCCAGTGCTCATAACGCTTCCAGCCACTTGATTTATTTTCCAGCTAAAAACGTGCTTAATCATATTACATTGCATTTATGTGATTAGGAAAACGTAAGGGAAATGCGAAGAGCAACGTGCAGAGCAGTGAAGATAAGGAAGATAAAGGCACAGATATACATTGTGGATATAAAAATGAAGATAAATTTCAAGGTTGCAAATGATCTATGTGGTAACAAAAGAAAAGCAGATTTATAGTGCGGTTGTAGACAACAACAAAATAATAAAAGATCCAAGAAAGTTGATTTCGATAAAGTGGAATTGTTGGGAAAGGCATTAAAACTAAGGAAAATAAGGTTTCTTTATGATAGGTCAATCTACGCTAAATAGCCCGTCCAGCCAGAGGCTCGGAAAGTAGTTCTTGGATTGATGAGTTAGATAGTATATAAAGCGTAGATTGACTTATTTTAGAAAAACTTTAAACGAGTTAAGATTGAGCATATTCTAAGTAATAACTTAATAGTTTTTATATTATCATATAGTCAGGTTTTTGGGTTAAAAATCCGAAGGAAAAAGATAACCGGCCAATAATAAGGTGCTCTTCAGCGCTACCCCTAAAATCATAAGTGATGTTTGGTAAAAAGCTCTTAAAAGGTATGAAAAAGTGGAAAAACATTTCTTGTAAATAAAGTTCACCATTCGTACAACGATGAGAGATCATCATGACCGATTTCAGCAAGACTATATAAAGGCAGTTACTAATGTCCTTAGTGAGCAGGATATTCAAACTATCTGGATGCATTCTAGATAATTCGGCCATATGGCAAGAGATACCAGGTTGGAGTATGGGCATGTACCTCTGGGTACAATTTCTAGGAGTAAGTTTCAGGGATTTCTATTAGGATTTCTTTAATGAGCTGGATATTCAGACGATCTGGAAGCATACTCGAAAATGCGGTCATATACCAGGTGGGCAATTCTAGTTGTATTTGTGTACAATTTCTAGATTTAAGTTTCATGGGTGGTAGGGAATTCAACAAAAAGTGATTAAATAACTTCAAGAAAAAAAAATTGAAAATACATGGTATTAGCTCTCTTCACGTCAGCAAGAAGTGTTGGAATACACTGTACCCTAGAAAAGAATAAAAATTTATAAATCTTAGTGGATTTAGAATAAAACTAAAGGGAAAATGTACATAAGAACGATCCGCTGGTATGTTATGAAAATTGAAGAATATACAAAAGCGTTCAACTTTTTTGAGCCACCTTTTTTTATTCAACCCTGAAAATTGCTATTTCGTCTTCACAACAGAGGTAAAAGCAGCTGACAATTGGAAAATCTTGTGGACGTCTTAAGAGCAAAATGTATGTTAATTCCGTCTATTTATTTATAAACAGTATTGAAATAGCCGGCTTCAAGACTTCTTTATCAGTTGCCTAAAAATTGTAAGAGAACACAGTTCCATGTCATAATAAATGACCTTATCCGAACACTAGTTGATTAGATATAAAGCTGTGCATCAACAGGACTAGATTAGTAATTAATGCTGCAAATGTTAAGCTCAGTTGAGTTATATCTAAATAAAATAGCCAAGAATCAAGCAATCTAGGAAGGCGCAATTGAGTCCTTTACGCAAGTTAAATTGCATTTTAATTTGTCTTCCTAAGACTCCTCATAATGTGCACCACAACGATTCGCAAACTTCCAATTTGCCACCAGACTGCAAATCATAAATCTGCAATCCAAAGCCTTTCATTCGGTGGCAACTTTAACAAGCTAAGCACATACAATGTGCACCAGGACAAATCACTTCAATGGACCCCAATGCTAATCACATTTAGTAGTTCAACAAAATACAATAATGTGCCATAAAAGCTCAATGAACATTTGCTCATTATCTCATATAATGCGGAGGACATACAAATACATAAACCTCACATGCATGAATGTATGAAGGAGTATTGGATGTAGTCTTCAACGGTATTATGGTGCACATCCGTTTTGTGTCATCGTCGCCACAGTGAGAGACACAGTTAGTTGTGGTACCCTGTCCGGGAACAACTTCACCCCATACACCCAGTGTTGTCGCCATTTGCCACGTCTGCGCTTGTCGGTCAACGTCATGGTCAGCACTTGCTGCTGTCCGGTTCTTGGTCTGAGACAAGTGGGGTGATGCTACAGCTATGACTAGGTCTTTTACTTATGCATGTCTATGGGATGGTGTGTGCGAGTGTTTGTGTGTGTGCGAAGTGTGGACTGTCTGTGGTTCCGCTGAGACTGTGCCTGTCAACGTCATCAACTGACACACATAGAGAGTCACTAGCATGTCCAGCACGGCAGACCACACCCAAATGCCACACCAAGACACGTACGATGTACACCAGTTTCACACACGCCCCCAACTGCCAACGCCTCTACACAGAGACAAAAAAAAATTTGAAAGTTACGTATTACATTTTTTGAAGAAAGCTTGATTTGTAAAAGCTGTAATTTTGCTGATTTTCTCTAAAATTTTGTATAGAAACTTTAAGATTTTTTAATTGCCTCTTCATATATATTTGCAGGTTCTGCATATCGTAATGCCTAACTGGCTATTGTTGTAATATTGGATTTGCTTAAACAAACATATTAATATCGATCGATCGAAGAAATAGTTATTATTTTATTATATGTAGGTTCAGACTAATAAAATAATACAATGCATCATTCATAAATTTATCAGGGAATGAAATTTGCTCTGAAAAAGGAACTTACTCGAAAAAGTCTGCAGAAAACCTTGCGCTTGTAGCGAACCGATTTCTTTAAGATTTTATAGAGAATTAAGATTTCATGTAGATTTTTAAATAACTTTTTATATTTTCATTCCGTCCGTTTCATTCAACGGCACGACTAGTGCGGCTGATTAATTTGAAATATAATTTTTTTAAGAGAAATAGAAAATACCTCGCAATGGAGAGATACCCAGCATAAAAAGTATGAAAAGTTACTCGTTTGGCTAACAAGTCAAGAAACTTGGACTTTTATATGTGCAGCCAGAAAAAATTTTGCTTCTTAATGATCTCAAAATAGTCTTCGGTGATACTTTTATTGAAAATTTGCCGCATAAGGCCTATGTATAGTATGTATGAAATTTAAAGAATAGTTTCTTGTAAGATACAGCTCGTGATGTCTCTTTGAGAAAAAAGTAACAATCAGTGGAAATAATGCCCGAAAGTGAGGTGTCCTATCTCTTTACTCTCCAAAATGCAAGTACATGCATCTTTCTTTAAGTAATTTCCTGATTTGTTGGATCTTTTGTTTACGACGTTGTATGTTGACTTTGAAAGCAAAAAAATTGTTTTCAGATTGTTTAGTAGCAACAGAGAGTTAGAACAGAGCTCAAAAGATTGTGCTGGCATACATACCACTCTCTACAAGATGCAGTGGTCGACCAAGAAAGCGCCTAATTGACAAAATTGACGATGATATGCTGCAGATGTAAGTTAGAAACTGGCGCGCCCTTGCTAAAAACAGAGACAAATGGAGAATGGTTGAAAAACCCAAACCCACCCCGGGTTGTAGAGCTAAATGATGATGATGATCGAGGGTTTTACGTCTGACTCGACTCTGGAGAACGACATTAAGCACCCTCATTAGCTCTGACAAGGTAGGAAATGATGTCTTTAAACAAAGGTACGTCTTTGCTGACAACAGAGACGCAGAATTGTTGAAAAGGCCACATCCCACACCGATTTGTAAAGCTGATTGATGATGATGATGATAGAGGGTTTAACGTCTAAATAAACAGATCTTGAATTTTAAGCAATTTTTGGTAAATCTGCGCCATTAAATCTTAGACTTCTGTTATGCTACAGTAATTCTAATAATGACAAAAAAAAAAAAGAATCCTCTAAAAAATTCGCAACCGAAACTAAAGAATTCTAAGTAAAAAAATTCAGAGAATAATACACTCAAACCCACTCAAAGCTGCTTAAAAGCGAATATGTTAAATTTTGTGACATGACACTCACATATTTCTCTCAGTGTACTGGAGCGTGTGTGTGTGTGTGAGTGTGAGTTGGTGTATTGGTGTTTCTTCCACGTTATACGCTTGTGGCATGTGTGAATTTTTCATTAAAATTCAAGTGACATCAAAAGGGTTGACTGCGGCAACTCTCAGGATCTCTGTGTGTGCGTGTGTGTGTGTGTGTGGGTGTGTATGTGAGTGTGTGACTATAGTGTGTATTTGTCTGAGTGCGGGTGTCGATAGTGACAACTGTGACGACATACTTTTCACATGTACACCCAATACACACTTCCTCACACTCCCCGTAGCATACACTACCACACACACACATGCACACACTGCCTACACACACACACACACACACTCAGTTGCATAAGTAGTTAGCTATCAGCACTTAGTCAGTTGGCGCCAAATACTCGCAGCAGTAATCTCATTTGATAGTCAAAAAATATTTTCATTGCTTTAAAAGTGAAATTAATGCAGTGAGTTGTTAGAGAGTATCTCGAGACAAGGGACATAAAGCGATTTGCCAAGAGAAAGTGACAAAGAGAGAGAGTCGTGGAGACATTGTACTGCTGGCTCATCTATTAATAAAGATAATTTATGGTTGGCCATTTATATATAGGCGCCAGGCAGCTGCTCTCCATTGCAGTTAATCTCACAGCAGCAAACGCACTCACTCACTCTCTCTCACTGTCACTCCCTCGCTCTCTCGAACTCTCTTTTTCTTTCTCTGTCTCAGAGACACGCAAAAATAATTAAATTTAAATATTAAACAACTTACGCGTATTTGTCATAAAATGGCGTACACCATTCACACGTACGCCATAACTCACCTTGCAATCGCACTCACACAGGCACAGCAGCCGCACCCACACACACACACACACAGTCACACAGATACAATGCGAATCTTAAGTGTATTGTTGCCAAATGTTTGCAAGTTGTGTGTCTGTGTGCGAGACGCCTATTTAGCAACAACAATAAGTCTTTTTGCTTACTTATTTAACATTCAAGTTTTTGATGAAGTATTCCAAATATAACACAGAACAACAAAAATAACGCACACAGCAGCAGCTGAGCAGGACAAGCGCATCCTTCATAAACCAAAAATCAGAGCACGCCTTCAAAATAACTCTTAGCACTCTAAGCAGCAGAACGATTTCTTGTTGTCTGATTTTGGAGCACTTGGTCTTGGTCTTTGTCTCGGACAACCTTTTGCTTTTGACTTATGAATACGCAGACAGGATCTGGCAATCGTGGCTGAGAAGAGCAAACTACTTGGCTTCACACATACACACACACACACACACAGGCAAAATTGGATAGAAATCCAACTGTGTTGTAGTATTTCAAGTTTTTGCTTATTCATTCGTTATCAGTTAAACCAAAAAATAAAAATAAAATAACAAAATACAAATGCAAGCAGAACTTAAAGTAGCCAAAGCTAGGATACTCTGCCAAGCGAGATAACTTCAACTGAAATTTGTGCTTAAAAAAAAGAAATATTGAAGTCGTACAGATTAAGTAAAGGCTTAAAACTTAAAAGAAAAATCTATTAATAATTGTTACGTTTAAGGGTATAAATATAATTTTGAATATAATATGTGAATTTATTTGCATTTTCAACAACGTTTCAATATGTTTGTTGAAAATTTGTTTAACGATTTATAAAAAATAATATGCTTTCTCATAAAACTGAAATTTTTAAATGCAAAATTCGTGAAATGGGCAAGAACACAATTACGATCTGATCAATCGGATATAACATAAATCGTATTACTTACAAAATAAAACAAGAAAGACTTACTATTGAAAGCTGTGGGCCTTGCTTTCTGCTCAGTTGGTTCAATAACTGCTCACACCGCATCTTACTTTACTTTAATTGGCCATCACAACCCTTACTGGGTTACAGCTGACCTTACTAACTCTCGCCAGGCGCCTTTGCTTTCTCGTACCTTCTCCAGTTGATCATTCCAAGAAAAGACAATTGGCCTTTCCATCTGAGCTTAGGTAGTCTTTCGCATAGAAACCCTCTTCACTGGAGCATCTTTGTCTGTAAGAACGACAAAGCAGAGCCAACGCGGAGGCTGTGCCATAATACGGTGGACGACATCTATATTGTTGAAGTACTAATCGGAAAGGGTCCGAAGATTGTGCCAAGAATTTTCCCTCAAACATTTCAAGCGTAGCTGCCCATGCTTCTCAGCCAATATAATAGCACGGACAGGACTACCGTCTTGGAAAGCGTTAATATTTTTGATAAAGAGAGCGGTCTATCACATATTTGCTTACTAAGACCTTAGTAACTGCCATTGGAAAGTATGATTCTTCGCATAATCTCCAGGCTGACGTTATTGTCGGTGAATAATTTAATCGCAAGCCCCACTTTCGCTGACTCCTTTTCGATTGTAGAAAACGCAGCGGTGACATCTCGATTAGAACGCTTAATGATGTCAATATCATCGGCGTATGCAAGGAGTTGGACACTTGTGGAAAATAATGCCAGCCTTTCGTAGTAGCCATTGCAGTATGCAGTTGAAGAGGTTGCTCGATAGAGGGTCACCTTTTTGAAACCCTATTAAAAGGCTTGGACCAAACCTGCCTACTTTATTTATTTATACATGATATTAGCAGCTTTCAAACTTAATTTTCTTGATGTCTCGAAAATAATCTGTTTTTATCGTAGATAGTGGAATTATTCTCCCAGTGTATTGTACAGCCTGCCAACTCATACACCGGCAAGTATGTTAATATCATCGGCGTATGCCTGGAACTGGACACTTTTGCGGAAAATAGTGACAATACGATGTACACCAGCTTTCCGCAGTAGCTCTGCCACTATGAAATGGAAGAGGTTACACGACAGAGGATCACATTCTCTAAAACTTCAAGCGGTTTTAAAGGGTTCGTTACATTTAATTTCCCACCTTGACAGAGCTAATGGAGGAATCAACTTCGCAGCAATTTCAAACTCAGATACAAGCGTTCCCTTATCGGGCTACCGAATGCAGCTTCATAATCGACGAGGAGATGGTATGTGTCGATCCGGTTTTAGTGGGTGTTTTTTATGATTTGGCGCAATGTGAAGATTTGATCTATAGTTGACTAACCAGGTCTGAGGCCGCACTGATTAGGTTTGATCAGTGTGTTGGCTTACGGTTTTCACAGAGAATGCGTTATAGCATCTTAGTTGACAAGACAATTAGATTAATTCCCCTAAAGGTGAGCTATTGATGATGCTCAATGTAGATATAGATTATATTGCCAACTGATTTTAAGCGGCGATATTTACTCTAACTAAAATAAACACTTATGCTCGTTTTGTATACTCTGCTTCCTATGCAATGAAAATTTTGTACCAGAATTTCCGCTCATCTTCAATAGCATACCACTCAGCGTATGCCATATACTCTCCTTTTGCAGTGTATTCCTACAGCAACAAAAAGCCGGCAACATTCAGAATCAAGACCCATCAACCTTCCCGTATATAAGTTTTATCCTAGCAGATACTCAAGGCCACAAACGTATACGAAGCAATAGACTTTTTTATCTACTTTTTGTGAGGGGGGGAGACTTTTTTTGCTGCTAGTCGTATTGCTCTTCTGTTCTAGGTTTTTCGTCTTTGGTAAAATTGTTTATGCAAATTTTGAATAAATAAACAAAATTGTTAATTTAGTTAAATATTTCATTTTTGTGCCGTTCCATCAGCACGTTTGAAGCAGGCTAGCTCGCTCACATGTTGCAGCTGTCTTGCTTGCACGTAGAGCGTGTGCTCCTTAGGCAGTAGGTGTGTGTGTGTGTAAGTGAGTGTGTGTGGATGCTTAGGATTTAGCTAGAATAAACTAAGATTGAGGGAGTGCGCTGTGTGTGTGTGTGGTGGAGCTGGGCATTCTCAACGTCAAGTCATGAATTTTGATGCCGACGCTCATTAGGCAGCGTTGCCAGGCAACAAAAACAAAAGTGTTGCAAAGGATTCGGCAGCACGGTTGTGGTTGTTGCTTTGTCTATGTGTGTGTGTGTGTGTATCCTTTGTGTTTGTATTTGTGCACTTGTACAAACACATGTTAATTGGCCGTAATTGTAAGTTGTAAAAATTATCAAAAAAAACAGCAAAGGTCCTTAAAAAAATTTGCATAAAAAACTTACCACAAAAGCCTTGAAAATTGTTTCTTGTTGTTGCATTAATAGAATCCAACAACATTTATATATTAAAATCTACCAAAAGGTGTTTTGGCCCGCATTTTCTTCGCACTGCGTAGCTCCTGCGTCACGCAGTAGCTCTTCCCTTAGTATATAAATCTCACTCTATGGTCTTCCCTCTTTATTTTTTTTTTTTTTTTTGGTTTTTTTCCTTCTGTGAGGGTCAGAATATTTATGGCTCTGAGCGCCACATGACGTTGAACTATGCGTATGACTAACCGTGACTGGGTGCTGGCACTCGTTTAGCCAGTCCCAGGCACTCGGGAAGTGCTACTGCTGCCAGTAGCGCCGGTTGTACTCCCTGGTACAGCCTATATTTGCACGCCATTTTAATAAACTTCATATGTCGCATGTCGCCATTTTTTTCTACGGTTTTTCTCTCGCATTTTAGCTCTGAACCAACCGTGCCGGCTACAACAGTCTTGCGGCTTTATTAGTCCGTGATTTATGTAGTCAAAGATAGTGTGCCGCACCAACACGCACACACACGTAGTTTACCCTCACGGACATTGTTCGATGTTGCCAGGACAAAAATTTATACATGCGTTCCAGACAAATGAATGACATGATACTGCTGTGTGCGGACTGCGCTCCTTTCTTAGCTGCTTCTCTCTCTCTCTCTCTCTCTCTCTCTGTCTCTCTTTTGATGTCTTTTACTTTCTGTCAGCCTGCTTTACAGGCAGTTAAAATGAACTAATCGCTTGGCCAAGATCTTTTGCTCTTAAAGTGGCGTTCCGCTTTTTGGACATTTCGTTATTGGCATTTATTTTTTGCATGCGAAAGTTTCTTTTCTTTTTTTTAGCTGAGCTTAAAAAACTGTTATTAGATTTATTTTTATAAATTTGAATAAACTAAACAATTCAATAGTTGCTTCAAAGGGCTTTTTAATTTGAGGAAAGTTTTGTGAGATTTTAAGTCTCATTTTATAGCTTTCTCATCCGAAGCACGCTTGCTAACAGACATCGAAGGTAACTCTACCTTATTATTACAAATTCACGGTAGCATTTGCCTAGCACTGACACAGCTAGCAAATAGACGCTATTTGCCTAAACAAATCATTAAGGACGCCGCTATCGAATACAGCTATACAATAGATACATCTTCAAGCCTTAGACCAATTACAGCACACTCAAGGGAATAAGTTTATTTCTTAATTGAAATATTAAGTACTACCAGTTGCAAGATTATAAGATCCTATTTGGAATGCTCACCTAAATCAGCGTCTTAAATGCTTATATGTCTAATTATCTTCTTTTCCTACTAAAATCCCATTTACCAATATAAGGAATAGCCGCATGTACTGACATCGTCCAATTCCTTCGGTTAAGAATCACTCACTCCCCTGATGTGGTTCAAAGCTTTAATACAGAAGGACTTTCGTGAAGTCAGACAGTTCAAATAAAAGATAGGTCCACCCATGTCGAAAACGATTTCAGCTAATCGTAGAATCGTTTTCAGAAAAGTCACTAACGGAAGGTGATTTGGTGCGCATCCCAACCTACAATGTCGTCGGACATTGCCAATTTCCGTATGTATACTCACAGCCCTGACGTGATTCTAGGACATGCGGTCCTAGCATGTCAGACAGCTTAGGTCTCGTGAAAGCCAAGCCCACCCAATTTTGACTTGGTTCAAATAGTATTACTTTTCAAAATTGGGACGATTTTGCATCTGAGTAACAGCTACACGAAGCCTAGGAGTATATTTTCTCAATTTTAAAATACTTCGTGAATATGGTTTAACTTTTTAAAGATACTCTAAACATATGTTTGGAAAATCGAAAGAAATAGAACACAGTTTAGGAAAATGTAGATTTCTCCAAGTGGGTATAGTTTCGCATAAATTACGCAGCGAAAATATAGAGTGCACGCTTCAGCAGTTTATAGCTTGGATTTTTGTCAAAGAATTATCTATGTAGCTTCAGTCCATAATTCAGCGTCCAAATTAAACAGTTTTTTCTTCACATGCCACATATCTGCTGCCACAGCGTCATCTCTGGGTTCACAAAAAATTCGCAGCATCTTTGATTTATAAATGTTTGCTTGTCTGAATGTTTATGCGCGAAGTTTATGGGCACAAGACAAGGCAATTTAAAAAAAATCGCGCTGGAATATAAAAGAGCAAATTATTAAGTGCTTTGTATTGAGTGCACACATATGTCTTGTGCTGAATATTATGTGCTGATATATTTCGAGGAAAATGCTCAGTTTTGAGATTATAGTCACGTAGTTGACGCAACGTTTGCGCCTTTAATTCGTTGCGCTAAGCTGGTCCAACACGTCCTTGTAATTATTTACAGGAGCGCAGAGCAAGAGTAATCAAAAAAAAAAAAAAAAGAAAGCAGCAGAGAGCGGGAGAGGGCCTAAGGATAAGCAACAACAAGAATAAAGTAGAAATAAAATAAGAGAGATCTTATGAAATGTGTATTTTATTTATGGGCATTAGGACATGAACATATTTATTTTTTGGCTTTATGACTTGAGAGTCGGATATGAATAACTTATTAGCTGAGCAACTGTGAAGAAAAATGAAAGTGTATAAACATGTGTTGGTAGTTAGTGTGTGTGCGGGTGAGTGTGGGAGTGTGTGTATCAGTGCCGTCTGTAAATTTGGGTATGAAGGATAAAGCAAGTGATTAAGATTTGCCAAAAGATAGCGATCTTATAGTTGTAGTAATTTTTAATTCATTTTTTTCCATATTATCGAACTTCTTATGCAGTCAGGCTCTATAAGTGCGTAGTCTACCGCCTTTTATAGTTTTAATTTTACAAAAACTACCCCAAACCCTCCCATCACCCGCGCCACTGTGCTCTTTGTTTGTGTGCGATTTGAAATGTTTGTGTTTGTGCTGAATTTGTGATAAGCTTTGTTTGATGCTTTTATTGCTGATTGCTTGCTTTGGCTCCCAAAAGTAGGCTACAGATTTACTTTTTATTTGCTTTAGTCAACAAATATGATTTCCATAAAATTTTTAACAGACTTGGCTTTTGTTTTAAACGCTTAGCCAAGCCAATTCATATTCAATTTAAATTTCTAGATTGCATATCCTTATTAGATTAGAGCAGAAATTTATCAAAAAAAAAACCATTCGAACAGATTGCAGTAGCTTCGACTTTTTGTTGCATTTCGTACAAAAGTTGAAATTTACAAAGCTGCAGGCAAAACTAAAAGCCTATAGAACTACATGCAGAACTTGGCAGGCTGCCTACCAATATTTATACTCAATTAATAGACCAGACCACAAAATTCATATACACAGAGCGAGATGGTCGATATATATGGCGCTGAGCTAGAGTGCAACAGCTAGACCGGCATTCATTTTTGGGTTTTTCGATCAAAATAATGCCAACCAATGCCAACTTTTGTGAGCCTATCGAAATGCATACAAAATTTTAAATCATTCCCAGACAGAAGCGCGTCCAGGCAGAGACAATGATAGAGAGAAAGCGAGTTGCTTATTGTATGGAGTGTGGGTTTGAGGCTGTGAGAAGATGATTGTGTAGCAACAGAGCAAACATGGAAAACCGAGAGAAAATATTTTTCAATTTCCATTACAAAAGTGGGCGGCAGTTGGTGTAGCGCCATGGTATGTAGCATCATCATCATCGGCATCGGCATCGACATCGTCGTCGTCATCATCATCATCGGCCAGGGGATTGCACTGTTTTCGAGTATTATGAAAATTAAATTTTTCATTTCAGTGCATCGATTCTGTAGCAAAATTACAACATACAAACACACACAATGTGCGAGTGTGTGTCAGATAGAGTGCAAAATGGGTTAGGGGACACGGTACACGGGCTTCCAATGAATGCAACCAAAAGATTGTTGCATATTATTGTGCCAGACACGCATACAGATTTACATATTCACACATACCACGACAAACGCATATACACATATTTTATAACATATGTTACCCAGCAAGCAAATTTTAGAGCGATAAGCTGACGATTTCGAAGGGATGTGACAAGCATTTGAAGCTAAAGAGTACTAGTTTTTGTGTATCTCTCATAGTTTTTCTTTTGTTTACGATGATAATGCAACTAGGTTTCGGGCTTTTAAAGTAAAGCTTCTTGATTTAGAAATTTTGAATTTGACTAAATGTCCTAGAAAGCTTAATACGTCTTTTATGGAACGGAAAACCTTATCGAGATATGATATTATAGATTTTGTAAAGTACGGGTGGTCACAAACGGCCGGAATAGCTTCAGAAATAAAAGTAATACAAGAAATTTTTGGTAAAATTTTATTTTTGGGTAATTTGCCAAATGGAAGTTCCCATAAGAATTTTGTAGCATACAGTGTCTCTTTGCTAATTATGCTAGTGCTAGGAAAATGCACCAATGCTGCAGGGTGGAGTCTAACCACCGACCTTCGCGATTAGGTAGGCGGGTGCGCTACCAGTATGCTACCGAGGCCTACAAATAATAAGATATCTGTAGGATATCTGGCCTATGAATAAGATATCTGTAAAAACAAGCAAAATGAAACGATTCTTACGAGAAAAACTCTTTTTAGCCGATATTAAATTTGCATATTGGTTAAAAAGTCTATAAAGCTTTCGAGTGCCTAATTTTATTCCAATGCCTTTAGAAATAGTTTAATAAACTTCAAAAAACATTTAAAGTATAAAAATATCAAAGCTTAGCGACGATTATGCAAAAAGCTTATAAATCTTAAACTATTTCAGTTTCCTTTAGCGGCTTTTGAAACTCAGCTAAGGAGCAAGGGTAAGCCCGAAATCCTGCCGGTAAACAGATCTAGCTCTTTGGCTAAGACATATTTACATATTTTTTTCTATCAAAAGATACTCCCGATAGAAATGTTACTTTCGTTACTTTCACAAATTGTCTGGCCGCCAAAATGTTTGCTGGGTTACACTGCCTGACTTGTATCTGAACAGATAAATGACGCTCATGCGTTTGGGCCATTGATGCAAAATATTTAACTGGGTATCAATGTGCCCAATTGGTAGAAATTTAATAGTCATATTCCAGTTGAAGCAGCAGTGGCTGGCAACTCTGTACAACACTCTACGACAACGAGTTGCGAATCGATCATCAAGATTATGTGCATGTTGCAAAAGCCAAAGGAGATACACTCGCACACACACACACAGAAAGACACACACAGTGGCACACACACTCACTCAGATGCACACTTACATATAAAGCTATACAGAGCAATCAAATTGCAATTTTACATGCGAATAAGTTTTCAATTCATTTTAGATTTATGTTGAACAAATTTTCATTCGGCAAAGTAAAGTGTAAAAGAGCATTGGAATTTTGATACGTAATGGGCTTTAATTGTGGGTCAGTTAAGGTGAATGAGTTATTGCTTGGGATTTTCATGAGTTTTTTTGAAAAAAAGACTATGGAGATACTTGTTTTGTAACAGAAGGGGATACGTTGTGACATGGGTTGTGTGTTGAGATGAAGTTTAGTTGATTTCTGGACTAAAAATATAGTTATTCAAGGCGTTTGGACTTCTGTTAGCTATAAGCTTGGACTACCTACTAGATAAGCAGCAAATATACGCTAACTGCTTAGGAAAATCTTTGTTAGTCATGGATATCTTCGTTTGGATTCAACTATAAACTGTAGCTCCCTTTTTTCGAGCAGCTTATAGAGATATATCCATGATGCGCACTTTGGAGCGATGACAGTATAGTCAATCCTTTGCATCCATTATAGTATAGTGATGAGCAATAAATTTATTTTAAAGCTGCTGATGGCTTAAAGCCCTGGCTTAGCGATGTATCCGATACCGAGGTTTAAGCTGAGTATTACTTAGTATGTCGTTTGTACTTTTTCATATGCTGGTCGGAGGGCTATCCGTCTAAATTTCGAATCTAAAATGAATTAGCAGCATACGCGGCGTATACACAAGTAGTAGTGGTAGTAAATAAAATTTTATAACGCTTGACGCCTGCAGAACAAAGCTAGAAAAGCAAGTTTGTGAAGGTTTCTCTTAAAGAATTAGCTAAGTTGCGAAAATTTTGTTCTCTCATTTCAAGATTTATTTATTCTTTTCTTAAAAATATGAATTTATATGAGGACTTGGCGTCAAAAACTGTCTCAGGCACACTACTCTTCCTCATCCCTTATCTATGGCGTCATTTTTAAGTGTTCAATTTCCGTTTCCCCAGAGCTGCCATAACTAGCAGCATACTTGGCGTATACGTAATTTGTAAGAAATAACATTATTTAAGGTTCAATAATTTCAAGAAACTCTATAAAACCTTTGCACAAAAATATATCATAAAGTAATCGTTGAGACTTGCTTAACGTATAGCCCAAAGAATTTAGTGGCTTAGTTGATAATTTGCCTTCAGAAACTATGTCCGGAAAGCTTTTCTTCATTGTCCATAATCGAAAACGCTTATTTTATGTATTCTACAGCCATTTGCTCTACTGTTGGCTTTACTAGCAGCAGACTTGGCGTATACTTACTTTGTAACAAACAACATTTCTAAGGTTTGACCCTTTAATTAAAAGCTAACAATTAAAATTTTCCAAAGACTTCCAAAAAACATTATTAATAAGTTAGTTAGTAGTTGAGACATGCTTAAGGTATTACCTGATGAATATTAGGGTAAATTTTGCTCTCTGCTTTGATAATTTTTAGGAACTTTGTAGTTACAGAATTTGCTTTAAAATATATTGTCGTAAAGCTGCTATTTCTTTTCTCTCATCTAAAACACTATTTTTTCAGTATTCCACATCTATTTCCCCTACAGTTGCCATAACTGGTGGCATATCTTTCATCAAAGAAGCCATTCTTAATTATTCTTCAGTCATTTCCCCCATAGTTGCCATAATTCACAGCAGACACGGGTATACGTTATATGCAAGAAATCACCTTTTATAAGCTTCGACGCCTCTTAAACTAAAAAGAAAATTGTAGAAATATCTGAAAGAAAATATCCCAGATAAATTATAAGTTATAGTTAACACTTGATTTCTGTATAAACTGAAGAATCGTTGGAAGACTTTTGTTCTTTTCTATCCCAGCTTTCACGAACCTCATAAAAATAATAGTCTCGTTGAGGGCTTACTTCCAAAAACTATTTCCAGAAAGCTTTTCTTCCTTTTCTCACATCTAAAACGCCATTTTTAAGTATTCTTCAGTCATTTCCCTCAAATAACTAGCAGCATACTTGGCGTATACGTAATTTGTATCGTATTTAATTTAGCGTATAAATTTTATGTTTTGTGCTTAAAGAAATGATATTTTTGTTGCAAGTTTTTGAATGCTACATGACAGCCATTTATGATATTTGCATGTGCCACCCAGCACCTACCCCTACCGGTTTTGTGACCCTCTCTAGTCTAGGTTGGGGAGCCACGGTCAGAAGTGGCATTTTATGGTACGCAATAAGCTGCTTGCAAAGCATTTTATACGCTCGCAATGTTTATTAATGAAACAGTTTGTGATTTGCATTTTAATTTATGCAAAAAATACAAAAATATATATATATATTTGTTAACATTTATTTTTTTTTTTATTTTTTGTCTCTGTGTGTTTGTGTGTGTGTGTTAAGCAAACAAAGGACATGCCCAAGTAAAAGTACAAGTACAAGGCGTGCTGGAAGCGTACACATTGCAGTTTGTGTGGCAACTTGGCGATTATACGTGCCACATACCACCCCGCCATCTATCCCTGTGGCATCAATTGAAATTCAAAAGCAGTGAAATATTTTTAATGTTTTTTGCCGGAATTTTATGAGAGTACAAAAGACGATGACGATGATGTTGGCGCTCTGAATGTTAAACTGAATTGATAATTAACAAGGCAAATGCTCGTGTAATTAGCATTCAGCGTGGCAGCGCCAGCAGCAATAGCAATGGCAGCAGCAGTGGCAGCCACGTTAACTCATGTTTAGGCCTGCGGGGTCTACTACGAAGCACTACAATAGTAGGCTTGGGTTTCTAGGCCCATTTCCATATTCTGCAATCAGCAATGAGCCTTCAAATCCTTGACAGACGAAATCATTTTACAAGATACAGCATGGTAGTGCGCAACAACAATGGGCAGTGGCGGCGTGGGCAGGGAATTTCTGCAGGGGAGTTGTATTCAATTATTCGTATTATTCGTATGTTGCCCAGTTGGAACTGGAAAATATCTAAGTCTAAATAGAAAAGCAGCAGATTGTTTCGCTATAAGATTTATGGTCACAAACATGAGTGGCTGAACCACCGAACTTATTGGGCTCGCAGCGATGTGTATCGCCAACCTTCTTAGAGGCTTCATCTATTTCTGGTAGAAGACAATTAGAGCCGCGGAAATAACCTGACGACTGACATAGATTTGGGTTACATGACCACCACCATTGACGCATCAAGAGCGCCTTCTTCAGTTTGTATTGCACTAATTTGGGTTCAGTTTGATCTATTGTACGTGCGTTCACCTTGTGTATATCATAACCATGCCACAGCATTGGCGGCTTTCTTGCATCATAAGACTTGCATGGCCTGCACGAGCTCCCTGCGCTTTTGCTGCATTTTGGTTAAAAAAATACTGATCCAAAAAAATTTTATCTTATGACAGATACAGAGAGATGGATGTCATTACCATAGATAGAATTTTTATCTCCTTAACCCTTCTTCACTGGTTTTGGACTTTGTGTATGCTCATACAGCGGTGTGGGTATACGACCTCAGCGCTCTTCCGCAGATATTTCGACTCTAAATCATTTCATAGCAGTTGAGGTTGGCAGAAGTGTGTGGATATATTTCATTCACGACTTTCGTTTTACACCAGCTGTTGTCGTCAGAGCTAGTAACCTGGTGAAGTTGTCAAGGAATTACGCACCTTTGCACTGCCTTGAACACCGACTATAAGGGATTAAGAGAAGCCTGTCAGCAGCTACTGAGTTCGGTTTTTACCCGATAGCGAAATATAATGCCCAACTAAAGTAAAGGTAGGTATGAAGATTATGCCTCAGACTGAGAGTAATGCTAAAAAATACTGCAGTTGACTACACCAGGCAGAGCCTACCATGGTACTTGGTTTGTTCCCTTAGATTACATGTCAACAATTTTCCATCAGCTTCAAATTTTAAAAACTGAAAAAAACTACTCCGTAGATGGAACATACCCTTCCATAGCCGCCACTGCGCACAGCAATTGGGTTTGGCTCAGCGTCCGTAGAAAATATGTTTTTATTTGCATATCACATAGCAGTCCCCCCCAACGTAACTGAAGGCACTTCGGATGCCCCAGTACATACTGTATGTAGTTGTCTTGTCTTATTGTCTAAATGTAATCCCCCAATGTCTGCATTGGTTCTGGCTGCCTCTCTGTACGTCCATCCAGTCCATCCGTCTGTCAGTCAGTCACAGTTATAGTCGGTTTTGGGGGTTTTTACATTTAAAGTAGCAGTCCTAGTCCTTGTCCTTGCCGTTGCCGTTGTCAGAGTTGTAGTCGGAGTCGGAGTCAGTTGGTGCGTTTGAGCGTAAATTTGTTGCGCTCGAATGCATTTGGAAAAGCTAAACAGGGTTTTTACAATTTTCCGAGGCCAAACTCTGACTCCGAATACAAAATACAAAATGCGACCTCAATGTATCCCAGGCATCTCCAATTGCAATTGCTGCATTTGAACTCTTTGTAGCGTAATGAAAATGCAGCTTATTGTTATTGTTGTTGCCATTGTTATGTTGTTTTTTTTTATGTTTTTTGTTTGTTTGTTTGTTATGATTGTATGATGATTGTTAATAATTTGCTAGCTGCCGCTTGGTTAGCTGCCCCGTTGTTGTTCTTGTTGTTTCTAGTGGGTGGGCGGCAGCAGCTGCCCTTTGTTGGCAAAAAATTACTACAATGAATAAAGTTGCACTCATTCATTGGGATTGATTGACTCATACCTACTCAAAATAAGGTAGAAGTACTCACTCTGTCGACGCATTTACTTTCGCTTTAAGCTGCTGACAACGCTTTGATTTACATTGTTTAATTTTGACTTTTATGCGGTAGGAAAATGTTCTTTTATAAGGAAAAAAAGGAGTTCAAAACGGCTTCACTTAAAATGGCACAATAAATGTTAGCACAGTGAACACCTGGAGGCAAGAACATTTGGTATTTTAAAATTATTAAAATAAAAAGTTTGTTTAATGAATACCCAGATATTTGACATACCTCACTTATCGAATTGATTCGTTTCTATTCCGGAGGTCTCTGTTTAGAAGGTAATACGTTTTACTTTAGCGTGTAAAATAAATTGCAGTTGTTTTCTTTATATTTAATTTAATTTTCCCTGTGAAACAAGCTGAATTCAATAGCTTCTTTAAGGTTCCTTTGGAAAATTCTAGGCTTATTTCGAGAGCAGTACAAGGCAGAGTCATCTGCAAAGTTAGTAGTTATACAAAGAATTTGCATTGCATTATCATGAGCCAAGATATTATAAAGAACAGGTCCTAAAACGAAATCCTATTATTCCATGTCTCTAATCGAGAAGGATATATTATATATAAGTATTCTACAGCACAATATAATTTGTAACTTATACGGCTCTAAATATTTAATTTTCCGTCTGTACAAAGTTCACGACTTGACTTGGCACAATTTATATTTAACGAAAAATATCTTTTCATTAAAAATCTTTTAAAAGTCACGACGGTTCGCCATTGTTTTGAAACTTGTGCACTAGATCCTTGTATACTCCGTTTGTATATCTAAAGTTATCCTACCTGCTGAATTTCTGAAGATCTGGTTATGCTTTCCTTCAGCTTTTGAGCGGATCGATAAAACTGAGACAGCAAAACTAACGTTGGTACTCAGATGGTGAAATGCCTGTAGAGAACGACGGGTGGGGTGAGATCTTTCATTACAACATTTTCAAAGATATTTTGGGGACTTTTGCTACCTCCATCAAGTCCTTCTTTGTATTGTGGCTAGACTTAAACGTATCAACTGCATTCGTTAGCGATTCACTCAGATAGTTTATGATCTGTAGCAGCTCATAATATATTGTACCTAGTTGTTCCTATCAAAGCATAACCTGGCCTTCAATCTTTTGTAGCTGTTATAGTATTTTATATAGATTTGATTACTACCTCTTCACATCTGCTAGCTGATATAAATACAATGTCAACTGTAAATGTAGCTTTCATCGATGGTTTATCCAGCCCCTCGTACATTATGGTCTCATTCAGCAAGTCTTCACTGTGCAAGTACCGTGTATGCGATCGCCACCGACAAACCAGAAAGTTAATTAAGTCACTGTATCTATGTCTCTATAAATGAGTGTGTGAGTGAGTCTGTGTGTGTATTTGTTGGCTGTTTGGGGATGGGTGTGTGTGTGTAAGTATCTATGTGCGCCAAGTAAACACGCAGCGAGGCTTTTGTGCCGCCATGATCTAATAGTCAAACACTAAAACAAACGCGCCCACACTATCATCACACACATTGCACACACACCAATAGAACACACACACAAACACATCTATCTCATTCAAACACACACACACACACGCTCTCACTGACAACTCTCTTAGGCATCAACATTGTCTGCACTCTCTTACATTTGCCTTTGTTTGAACAACTAACATGATAGGCGGTTAGTTTTGTTGAATTTGATGAATAGACGCTGAGGGGTTTTGGTTACAACGGGGTATGGTTATGGTGGGATATGCTGCGGCATGGTCTCTGGCTGCATAAGCTTAAAAGCTATTAACAATTCAATTTCATGTTAATACATTTAACTGCGTAAACGGCTCTGTCTGCTGTCTGCTCTCTAACCAAAATTATCAAGCATACGCACTGTGGTACAGGGCAATCTAGTAACAAACCATGCGCCATTATGGCAAATGCATATTATCTATGAAAGTAATTTATTTAAGCTCTCTTTAGAACTTTTATTAAAACCAAGCTGATTAGTTAAGTTTTTAACTTCGCTGTCGAATGTTTGGATATATAAAAAAACTTATTATTTTAAATAATAATACCCTTTGTGTGAATGATATTGGGGGTTATTGCATTTTTGTAATGCTGAAGACATAAAGTCTTTCGAAAGTTTCGCCAGTCAAATATGGTGCTAGCATTTTTATGCTATTCTTTAAAGAAAGCGCTGGCAATAAGTCGAATATACGTTCTTTTACAATTTAAAGATCTCAAAATCTTACAAAAACTGCAGTCGTTGCTAATTACAAAATTTCGAGAACTTGTTTCAACTTTGTAGTGCACACATTGCCTTGTATCTCACAATTTTTACTCAATACTACCATTTTGCCGTAGCAAATTAGTCGCTATTGCTGCCTACTTAAATGTTATGCTTTCGTAGAACACATCCTTTGCTGTTTCTTCCAAAACATTCTTCAACTCATATGGCTGGTATATATGCCCTTTTAGAGTATAAATGCGGAATGGAAAGAATTACCACATGAATTTTACACAGACCAATGCAGTTGTAATTGAGGTCCATCTACTTGGGGGCCTTTGTATCTGTGTGCATCCCAGCATCTCTCTGTGTGTGTGTATGCGTGTGCTTTTGTGCCTGCGGCAATTGTTGACTGATTTTGCGCTTTCAAATAGCCCTACTGAGCTGGTTGCAATTGTGACTCCGTGTGCTGCTGCTGCTGCCTCCGCTTGGTGGCACACAACAGCAGTTGTTGCCGGTCTCCACTTAAAACGCACACAACTGACAATAGAAATTGGCCAGGGACATTGGTTGTTGCAATGCGTTTCGTTTGGTTTGCTACGGATCGCTTTTGGTTGGATTGTTGCACTTTGGGTTGGGGGCAACTAAGGGTTAAAGCGGCAAGCAGTAACATATTGGCAATAGCTAAAGTGTGGCCTGTGTATGGAGGAGGCAGTGGCAGCGGCAGCAGCATTTGACAATATGCTCAACATGATGCTCCAAAAACTGTAAACTATACATACATCCAGTCACTTATGGTACTGGGGGCACGTGGGAGTTTCCAACGTGAGTGTTGCAAGTTGCAAAAATAACGTTGACAACTTTTATGCCGCACGATATTCGTATTGCAGCTGACAGGGTTGCAGGCAAACAAAATTTTTGGGTAGTGGGTATTAGGATTAAGTTTGGCAAAGTTAGCTTCGGTTTATGATGAGACTTGCCGAATAATCGAGAACTCCATCGAAGAACTATAGAGTATTTTTTTGGTGTCAGCATTAGGTAGGTTCTTTCCAGTTAGTTTTGGTTTTTAATGTGAATTGGTGAATATTTCTTTATTGAAATTCACGATTCTTCGTTTTTTCCTGTGATAATCTCAACGTAGTTGCTCAGAAATTCCATCGGAAAACTGTGGAGAGTTTTGTCCTTAAACTGATGTGATTTCTCCCCATTGGGAGTCAGCCTGTCGAACCGAATCCGATTTAAAAGAAACAAACTAATATTATAAATTAAATTAGGCAAATTTAGTTTTAATCCATATCGATTGCTGCAAGGATCATAAGAGCTTCCTTTGTCTTCTCAAAATCTTATCTTAGGCGATCACAAATTCTATAAAAAAAACTGCGGAGAGTTTTGTACTTATAAAAACCAAACCTGATCTCTGTGCCAATGAGTATTGTCGCCAATACACCCATGGGGGTCGTTTGCTAAAGGTCCACCCTCGTTCATAGAATACATTATGTGTCGCTTCCCATTATTATGAGTGGGCCCATCGAACCTATCCCTATTTAAAAGAAACGAAGTAAAAACCATTAAATGTAAAGTTAAGCAGATCTAGCTGCTCTCGACAGCTTTCCACGTTGGCGTATTCACCCCCAAACCCGAGAGTCTGCTGCGCGATTCCACACAAAAATCTTTCTAACGCGAATTACTGCCAGCATCCAAAACACTACAACAATACAACAAAAACTCGAAGAAATCCCTATCCTCTGTCTAATCCTATCAGTAAGTAGCACCAACCAATTTCCAACCTTTACTCTCCAGCCCTGGTCATCTCTGCGTGTGTGCGCCTCTGTCGGTGTCTGTGTATTAGTGGATGCGTGCGGTTATTTATGGCAATTAAAGGACTAATGATGTCCCAACGCAGCTGCCCGCCGCATGACAGTCGCTCGCTGCCTTTCGTTGACGTTGACGTCGGCAAGGCAACAAAATAACAACAACAACAACACCAACTTGCCCCAAAACATAAACAACAACCACATGGACGGCAACAACAACTTGCAACTGCAATGGCAAAAACCATTTTTGTGACCACACATGAGTGCAACTATTTTTGGCTTGTCACCGAGAATTTTATATCGTGCAACAAACATTTCCCATGTTGTTACTATTGTTGTTGTTGTTATGGGGTTTGGTTAGCTTTTGTTGAATGCAACTTTCATGTTTCATGTTTTTATTTTATGTTGGTTGCGTTTTTATTGTTGAAATTTGGCAACAATTTTGTGCAGTCGTCAAAGCGAAAGTTGCTTAAAATTAAATTAATTTGCTTGTATCTCTCCCTATGTAGCGCGTGTGTGTGTGTGTGTGTTGCAAGCGGCAATGTACAACCCGTGTGTTGCAAGCAACTTTTTTTGGTGTCCGCTCAGCCGACAAGCCCAATACAAATGTAGTACAGTGAGCACTGGGAAACTGCAACAACAGAATGATATAAGCTAAACGCTGTAAAGGCAAGTAGGAAGATTGAACAAGTCCTGTGGAATTTTTGTGAGCTTTATTAAATATCTGCTTGAAGAGGCCGCTTAGTGCGAGACTTACTTTAGTTTCCAGCGCTTCTGCAGCTTAAGAACCTAAGCTTATGGCATTTCAGCTTTAGTGTGTCCTCGTTCTGTAAGCTCTGCCTTTGCCCTAACTTTGAGCAATTTTCGAGAAGTGACTCGAGTTTAACATATTGCGGTTCAGTCAGGCCGCAGCTAAGTTTTAAGATCCTGCTTAACATCCAAAATAGCTGGAATGCTTTTTCAAAAGAGTCTAAAATGTATTGCAACACTCTGTGCACTTACTCAGACGCCATGATTGATGTTTGGTAATACGGCTAGTCAAGTTTAAAAAAGTTTGTATTGTATTTAAAAGATTCTCTTAAAAATTTTTGCATATAGCGACAAAAAATCAGCCGTAGGATAAGAACCAATAGACGTTAAAGACATTAAATATCCTATACGAAACTAATTAGGAAAAGTTTAAGATATTCCGGGGTCGCCCAGGCGCTTTTTATGGTTCTGATTTAAAATCTCACTACTCATGATGTATTGGAGTCAAAGTGGTGTAGATAATACCTATAGAATTTGCAAGGAATTAGTAAGCGAATTTAGAGATTATAGCGATGCTACGGATGATGTACGAAAGCTGCGATTGGGTTTCGTTCAGATTGAGTCGTTATACTTCAAAATATATATTTTTTAACTACCAAATAAGGTGTCAAAGGCTCCAACTTCTTCATTCGTCGGAACTTAGAATATAGTCCACTATGATTGAAGATTATTAAAGCTTCTTGTAGAATCTTAACAGTATTACGATTAAAGGATTTATTCAGCTCTTTAATATAGTATTAGATATAATTGGTTTGGTCATCTGTCAATGATGACAATATTTGGAAAAAATAATGGAGAGTATTAAAAATAGAAAACTGTATGTTTTTAGAAGGTCCTTAACTTTTTGTATCCTGCATAGATGTAAGAGTTCCGCCAAATACAGTTTACGTTAAAGAAGTCACATATAAAATGCAATCCCTTTCTCTTATATCCAAATCGGCCACTGCCACTAAAACAAATCACCAAGATTCAGAATTGGAGTTCATCAAAAATTATGGATTCTTCGCAGTTTTATCAGGCGAACAGCATCAGTAGTAAGTAGCGAATTCAAAAACTCTAATAAAAACTAGTAAGTAAGATTATGGTACATTCTTTGCTTTGTTCGATATTGGTAAAAATTTTGAAGTATTGGTAAGCGAGAAAATCTAGCATCCGGCACAAATTTTAATCAATTTTTTTGTTGATTTCTGTGCGCCTGGTAGCTCAGCTGTTTGGTGTATTAAATTTGCCTCATAACAATTGAGATCGATTAAGCTGGGCGGGCGACTAATAAATTTTATATTTATTTAGTTTGATAGGGATATATTTTTGATATTATATTGAGGAAAGTCAAACAGAAAAGAATGTATCTAAAGACAGTTTAAGCTTCGGGGGTGTCGAAAGAAGCTTCACCTAATTACGATCTGCTACCTACAATGCCTTCCAACGTCAATACCATAATCAGGCACATAATCTTGCACAAAGTCGAGTGCTCACTGTGCTACACATAATTGGACATGAGCCTGGTTGCCACACTACTGACTAAAAACCTTTCGGTTATGGTTGCAGTTCTGTGCTGCTTCTTCTTCTTTTATTTTGGACTTAATTTTCACAGTTTTGTGGCAGCGACTGTCAATGCAGCTGCTGCTGCTGCTGCTACTGCTGATTGTCGGCTGCAACTGGCTGCAGCTGCAGATGATGCTACTGTTGATGAGAGACAGATAACTGAGAGATAACCAAGGCAACCAGAAGAAGAAAGGAAAGCCAACGAAACTGTACGCATTTCATTGTCCACAGCAAGTAATTAGATTCCCATTTCACACAGATATACCCCAAACGTATACAGGCTTGGGCTGTAGCTGTAGGATGGAGATGAAGATGAAGATACATTGAGTTTGTATTGATGAAGCTCGCCTGGGGAAGGATGAAAGTTAAAGGCCAACTAAAGGCAGTTAAGTTGTGGGCAAAGTTCAATTAAATGAGCACAAACTAAGCTGTGCTTTGGGCATTAACCGAACGGCAGTTGGATGCTAACTGCCAAAAGCTGATTAAATTAGTATATACCAAGCGAAGTGGCAGCAGCAGAGACTTATCCAACAGAGTTCTCTATAATAACTACTCATAAAGCGATGCGCTTAAGAAGGCCACTCAATGCAGTGGCTGCTCCAGTTGCTGCAACAACTGGAACCAACTTGGGAGTGGTTGGCATTGTGCACAATGCACAATTCATGACTGCACGCTTCAATGCTCATTCGAAATTGACTTGAAACGTTGCTGCGTGATGAGCTGCTGTTGCATGGACAACCGGCAGCCAGCGCTTGGATTGAGTGCAACACAAGCCGCCCACACAGACACGTAGCAGGCCGCACGCATGCCGCCACTGCACGACACTGCTCAATGATAATGACAATGTTGATGTCGAGGGACGTGGACGCTCTGCACGTGCAGCAGGCACATTTATGGGAGCAGCAGATAGCCCCCAGTTGTGAGTACGTATGACCAAGCAACAATGCGATTAACACTTTCGTATGCTCGCTCGCTTGTATGCAACAAAAACGCTTTAATTTGCAGCATTTTGTTGCAATGCGGCCGCAATTTAAGTGCCAACTTAAATGGAATTGGAAGTAGATTCAATGTGTGAATCTCACACGTCACAGACAGACGACGATGACGACGACGGCCTCAAGTCTCAAGTTCCCAAAAAGCAATTAAGTCACCAATTTCTTGCACGTCCATCAATCGAAACGAAAACACAACCAACAAGCAATTGATGCTCCAGTGATGCGTGTGCCAAAGGTCAAGCAAGTAACACACACAGTCACACACACACACACACACTCAAACGCACACCCACACACATTTATAAACTATTTTCTTGGCCAAAATAATGCGGTCAATCAGCAATGATGACGGCTGCTGGAGCTGGTTTGTGTAGAAATGGCAGCAACTTTTGTTGAACTAGAATATCTCAAGTGGTTTAAGCATTTAATTCTATTATATTTAATTCTATTAAATAGTTTTATATTAATGCAAATTGACATTTAAACTAAGTGTGTTTCAAAGTGGGCTCCAGTACCTGCATTCTTCGAGAGGTCTCAGTCTGCCAACTACTTATTTCTACGCTTCGATGTCTTTTATTTTTTCTTAAATTTTAACGTAAAATTTAAACGTATCCGATATTCTTTAATATTTAAATCTGATGCTACTAACTACCATATTTCGCCCCGTGGAGAAATTGATCAGCCTCAGACCGTTGTTGCAGCTAGTCTCGTGGAGGCGGAAGTGATTGATGGTGGGATGGAAAATTCGTTCTCGTGCAACCTTTTCATTGAAGTGCCGAATATGATTTTCACCTCATTGGGTTAGGAAGCTGTCATAGTTGTTCTACATTCTTGCATGGAACGCATTTCTAACAGCGTCGTCCTTTGGCTTCCGTTGGGGCGTGCTCGCATATTAAGCATTTTCTCGGTGGTCGTCAGTGATGGGGATGATCTTATTCGAGACTTTTATTTTGGTATTCTTTGGGGAGTTTTTTTTTCGAGGCGGGGAACCAATCCCTGCACACAAGTGTTTATCGTCCAGACGACTCACCTTAGCTTACTTTTTAGCGGATGTCAAGATAGCTACTTAAGTGGCCGCGCTTGGAGGCTGAGAGACAGAGATCGCTCTGGTTGCTGCCTGGTTGCCTCCTGTAGTATGCGGATCTATAAGAAGACCAAGCTGTGAGATTCATTAGGATAGGGATACGGATTAGCTTAACATATTATTAATTATATTTTGCTCATTCTAATTTAAGGTTTCTTAAATTGAAAATTGTTTCATTGTAAGGTCAACTGTAGTAAGTTGTAGCCCCAAGTTAATAATAATTAAATAATAATAATAAATTAGAATGTCGTCAAATTTGCCCACTTGATACATTCAGAGCACTAAGTCGCTTGTTTTGTTATACAAAAAACTGATGCATAAACTACACTAAACTATTTTTGAGTCTCGAATTCTTTGTTTCTAAAACGATTAACAGTAGCACAGCTCCGCACTGTCTGAAGCTGCTGTTAATTAACAGAGCGCTGTTAAGTCAGCTTTAATTTTAAAGATTGCGCTGAAAAGTAGGCAATGCTTAAAGTGCGAAACTCAAGTAAGTAGTTGTAAGTGCGCGTATCTATGTGTTGTATGCGTGTGTGTGTGTGAGTGCGTTGAGAGAGCGCCAGAGAGTTAAAAGGAAGGCAAACTTTTTGATGCCTCAAAAAAACTCATTAAAAAGGATTTGACACGTGAAGTGCAAAACTTTCTATTTTTATATTATTTCCCTTTTACATTTTTATGGCACTGTGTGTGTATGAGTAAGTGCGATGGTGTGTGTATGTATGCATTTGATGTGTGTTGATTGCCAAAAAGGCAAGCGCCACACAAGCACATGCAGAAAGAGAGTGAGAGACGCACGTCAAAACTTAACGTGTGAGTGTTGCTGGCGACAACGAAGCCAAAGACGCGCTCAAAAAGAGAGTGAGACAAGTTCCAGGAAGTTTGGCCAAGCACTACAGCAGTGCAAGCAGGACGACGTGTATGTCGAAGTAAAGTGAACAACGCTCGTTAGAATTTGCGGATTGAATTTCAATGGCGATTGATGATGCCTGTTTGACTGCGCGTCCTGGTGTGTGTGCTCGCGCAGGTATGAGTGCGGCAGCTTGCACTGCACGAGTCATGTTAACTTTGTTACAGAGTACACACACATGTGTGTGTGTGTGTGTGTGCATGTGTATTTGTGTATATATATGTGTAGCTGGTTTGTTGGCTCATTTTATGATAATGTTCAAGCCTGGCGTTAATGAGCTCTTAAGCTTAAATAAGGAACGTGATTTAGTTACTAAGTAAACGGCAAAATAGTCGAAGCACAAAACGCTCCCAGTACCTCAGCTACTACAACTAACATCCAAAGTGGTACGCAAGAGGTATGTGTAGTTTCACAAAGTTTTTCGGCCTTAGCAGCAAAATCTGCGCTTAATTTGAAAAGTTTGACGCGTCAAAAGATGTGCACGGCGACCAAATCTTATGCAGCCCACACTAGCGCCACTGGATGTCTGCTACTCATCCAATACTTTGCACAACTTACACGCATTGCCGGCAGGTGTAATAAGCGCGCCAATACTTATGCCACACATAATACAGCAGCAAGGAGAAAAAAACCCGCAAAGTTTATTAAAATTATCAGAGACGACTTTGGTATACTCTTTGTTAGCGTTGACGCAAGAAATATGAAGTACTTACGTATAAAATTGATGCAAAAGCTTAAAGGTAATTAAAGAAGGCAGCAAGCGGAAGAACAAATTTTCTTGAAATGAGTTTAAGAAAGCAGTGAATTTTTACATTGAAATAATTTTTTTAAGTAATTTCTTGCTTTTGCTGCATGTTATAGGTAAAAGTTAGAAGGTGCTCACTCGGAAGTGTTTAAAATTGTCTAAAATGTTCTACTTGGCATCATCATAAAAGGCAGAAACGGGTCAAGCTACTATTAAATGTAAACATATCTTTCCTTTTGAGTCTTGATCGTTTTCTCTGCTTTCCTTCATCGGCTTCCCCATCGAGCTAGAGATTCTTCACTCATAGGTACGTCAAGGCTGAGATGTCGGACATAGTACAGTTCTTATAGCTCAAGGTTCATTCGAATGCGATAATTATCCCATCCGAAGGGACCGAAATTTTTGTGAAGTATATGAATGTTTTGTTTTAATTTTCTAGTTAATACAAGACGTTAGCGCTAAAATACTACAGTCCTAGAAAATATTCCTCAAGAGATGTCCTACATGTGTTAATAGTGTAGAAAGCATGATTGAGTAGATGGCGACAGTAAAAAATTGAGTTTTTATGGCAGTCCTATTCTATTAATTTCTAATATATTCAACTCTTTTACCTTATAAATTATATTTATATCGGTTAATTGGGAGAGATCCCATGGGTTCTACAAAGTTTTGGTATAATATTCATTCAAAGCATGTTTTGGTTAAGATTTACTAAGGCAAAAGAGCACCAATGAGATATGACTGCTCTGGTTAAGAAAGATCCCATAATTGATACGAAATAGTTTTGTAATATTAAGACTTAGTAGGAAATCTAACAAGTGTCACTTAGCAAACCAGTTGGGCAGCAAGAGTTATGACAGAGGTAATGGGATAATAAATCCATTCGCCGCATATATAATTATATATTTAATTTAAAGAAAACATTTTATCCTTAGTACTTTAATAGAAAGCAACTCCTAGAAAAGAGCAAGCTAATACCCCACTGCTGCAGCTGCTGCTAACAAAAACTACCCAAAACCTGCTATGACTGTTTTTCTTGTCAGAAAAAGTACCCAGTTTCTTGATACATAATTCTTCTTCACACTAAAGAAATGAGTTTCCATGAATAATAACGGCCACTAGCTCTCTTCTCAACTTTTTAATGTTATTTATTTTATTAGGTTTCATACTAATAAAAATTTTTGATGAGCTTCTTGTTGAGAATAACCATATTTTTTCTACATTTCAGTAAAACTGTTTTGCTTTATTATAATATATTAAATATTTACCTTTCTTGCCTAAACATTTTTCACTAATTTACAAAATTTTAAATATTTTTGGCCGTGGTTATAAAATTTATATTTCATTACGAGTATTAATTTATTTACAAAAATGCACATTGCTAAAATCAAAATCAATTTTGAAGTAAAAGCGAAATTTTGGTATTCAATTTAATATAATTGAAAGTGGTTTTCAATATAAACGTCATTTTGTTTGTTGTTTCTAGTATATTACCATTAATTTTTATAATAAACAGCTTTTTAAATAACTCAAAAGTTGTTTAAGCAAATTTGCAATATAAATAATTGGTCAGAGTGAAGCGAAATTTTTAAGCTTTGTTGGAACTTTGAAGTTACTGTAGCAACTCAGATGCAACTGTGAGGCCACGAGCAGGCATTGGTCATCTGAGATGGTTTTACTATCACCTACCAAATCAATTTTAAAGTTAAATTAATGTCTTTTAGCTGAACTAAACGCGTTTCATATTTTTCTGGGTTTATGAGGTCCATTTTGTGCCCATCATTTCGTAAATGTGCCACCTTAAGCTCAAATGAGAGACTAGCAATCCCGAAGGATTCTTAGATAACAGAAGTTTTCAAGCAAATATTTGAAATTGAGAATTCCGCCTTTTTTAGGTTTTTTTAGTGGAATTATAGTTAGCTTTCTAACGTATTATCTGTGATATTTTTTCACACTATCTTTTAATTGTCGACTGAAGCAGTTTGGGTAACAAATGTAATTGAGTTAAAGGAGTTAAAGTTCTATAATGTCCGGAAATTTGACGTTTTGGCGGAATGAAACTATATCTTCTAGATACATTTTGTGCTACTCCCTTTTCTATACAAGAACCTATTAGGAAAACTGAAAACAGTTCGATTTCGTTTATGAGAGAGAGGGAAATAATTACTAATTTTAGTTTAGCTCTTTCGGCTATTTAAATATTTGTTAGATACATTCTCGTTTGCCATTTAAAATAAGTTAAGATTAATATCTAGTATATGTATTAAATATTTATCTTATGTATTTGCTAGACAATTGTGGTGATACTCTATTTCGCCATTTATAACAATTCAAGATGAATATGGGGTATATGTTTTTGGCATTAAATATTATTATTTGTTGATGAACCTCTATATAGTATACGTTTTTAGCACTTACTTTTAGTAGTGGTTGCCACACTTCGTAATCCATTCTTTTCCAATTTAAAATAATTCAGGATGAATATCAAGTATACGTAATTGGTATTTAGTATCAGTATTTGCTCGACGCACTTGTTGATCCTCTCATTTGCCGTTTAAAATGATTCCAGATGAACATATATATTTTGGTATATTTTGAAAGTACTTGCCAGACACTAGTAATGAACCACTGTTTCGCCAGTAAAATAATTTAAGTTTAATATCAAGTATACGCACTTATCGGCTTGTCTTTCAATAAGCATGAACTATTTATAAACTAATTCATTGCCGATTTACTTTCATTTGGTGGTCACATAAAAAGCGATCTACTTAACATACCCTTTAACTCAATGAGCTTTCGATAAAGTAAAACGAAGTATGAAAGTATCTTTCTACTTACATACGAAAACAACTATTAGTGCTTTGGTGTGTGTGTGTGTGTGTGAGTATCTATAGGTAGGAGTATCTATATGTGTATTTGTGTGTATGTTAAAGTCTAAAAGCAATCGCAACTTTTTGCATACATTTTGTTACTTAATTGCCAAGTCAGTCAGTCTGCTGTATCTGTCAGTCGATTTGTTGGTCGGCAAAACTAATGAAAAAACTTTCTGATTTATTTGCTGCTGTGGTTGTTGTAGCTGCTGCTGCTGCTGCTGCTGTTGTTGTTGTTGTTAAAGCTACAGTCCTTGTTGTTTTTGCAGCCGTGGTTGTTGTTATTTTTGTTGTTGTTGTTATGCCTTGTCAGTTTTAATAATTTTGTTGTGGGCAAATAGTATGCAAAGCAAGCCAATCAGTAATATCTTTTCGTTCTCGACTCGGGGTTCTCGCTCGACTCTGAACTAATCAACGAGTTGACAGTTCATGCTTAACTGAACCCTTTTCATGCCCATAAAGGGCAAACCTAATGCAAACCGAAGTATGAATGGATAGACAGATAGATATACCTACAACAACAATACCACAACTAACCGCAGATACTTGCAAAAACAGCAACAACAACCGGGACTGTGACTGTTACTCTAATATAGAGAATTTATGCAAATCTAGTCAAATTGAAATATGTAGATGCTGTTCGAATATATTTAGTTGGCAAAAAGATACACAAAGCAAAGCAAAAAGCTTGGCCAAATGGTATGAATATAGTTCAGTGAGAGATAGAGTATATTAAGTTTCTTGCAAAGTTTGTGCCGATTTTCGGGAATTTTATAAAGTTTTACTTAATGAGTTGAGTTGTGTTCAAGAGATGGAAACGCAAAGGTATGTCAACTGCTACTAAGCCAAGAAATCTTTGCTTTCATTTTGAAGTTTGATTCGATAACTTCTAGAACAGAACACTTTTGTAAGACGATAGAACTTTTGCAATCACTTTGGAAACAGTTTTTAAAACCTAATAAAGGTGATCAAATCTAAACTAACAAATTATAACTCTACTAATAATCAAGCCTAGTTTTATGGGACTAACTAGCTCAACTATCCAAAAAGAGGTCTTCCATTTACTAGACATAGAGGCTTACTTTTTTAGGATCTCTGTATACACCCATACGAACAGTTCATTCTGCTTCGATTTCATATTGCAGCACTGGTACAGTTGCCTAGCACTAGCATGGCTAGCAAAACGTGGATTTCAACAAATGCATGATCTTTTATTTTCTCTTGATAGCGGTTCAGGATTTATATCTTTTTACGAATTCGCTTATGCTTCAACTGATGAATGGATGTAAGATCTCAGCGTTCTTTAGTCAGCTGGAATACGTCATCGCGGAGACCCGTTTAAAAAGATTAAACTAATCAGTTAAGCCGTTCTTACTGACACCGTAGACGTGGTTTTAAAATAATGCATGATCTTTTATTTTCTCTTGATAGGGGTCCAGTTTTTTATCTCTGCGAATTCGCCCATGTACTATCTGACGTATCTTAGCATTCTTTGGCCGACATTTGGATCCTGGATTCGACACTGATTGCCGTCTTAGAAAGCTTACGCTTAAGCAACTATGAACCGGGTATGCCTTATAAATATATACCTTCAGACCCTGCAACCTATGCTCCACCTGATGGGTATATGAGTATGATGTCTCTGCGTTCTTCGGCCAGCATTTGGATTCTGTATTAAGTCATGAATAAGACTCAGTTAAAAAAGATGAAGATAACTTTTTATTATAAAATTTTCCCTTACAACGACGGTGGTCTTCAGACACTGAAACCAATACACTGAACGTTGAAAGTTCTGTAAGGTGTTCAATTCTTAGACTTATTCTGATAGTTAAGTCGCCTGTCTCCAAAAGTTCTTTCTTTCGTTTTTTTCTATGTTCGGTAACTATATCTAGATCGATTATTATTACACTTTTTAGAAATGATTGCTCAAGTTTCCCATAACTTCAATTACCCTTTTTCATTTTTAAAGTGTATTTCAACTTCCGTCATTTTGCTTCATTTTCACCTTTCCGCATTTTATTCAATTTGGCAAAAAAAAAATACAGAAAATTTGTAGCGGTTCC
The DNA here is from genome assembly GCA_035046065.1 of Chymomyza procnemis. Lineage (NCBI taxonomy): Eukaryota > Metazoa > Arthropoda > Insecta > Diptera > Drosophilidae > Chymomyza > Chymomyza procnemis. The sequence continues at coordinate 8,737,282 of JAWNOJ010000026.1, forward strand.
TTTTGTTGTTGTTTCAGATCCTGCTGCCTGTTGTTGTTGCCGTTGAAGGGAACTTAAATTAAGTAATAACTTTTATGTCTTGCCACTGCCTTGACCTCAAGGGTTCACACGCACACACACACTCACTCACGCACACACACACACTTTACAAAACATGTGTTTGTATTTGCCTGTTGACATTTTCTGTGCAGACGCTTTGCCTTTTGGGGTTTTCCTGACTTGTCCTTACGTTTCATTCCTTTTGTGCTTGCTTCTGTGCGTCCTTGCGGTTAAAAGGTTGAGCCTGGCCTGACACGGCACCAAAACCAGGAAGTAGTCACTCTATATACAGAGCAACTGCTACGGTATGGCAAATTTTGTTATTAAAATCTTACAGTTTTTTGGGGGCATTTTGTGTTGTAAGGACGAGAAACGAAAAGGTTAATTTTGGCAGCTCATTCATTTGAGGCGCAGCCAAAAAGTTAATGTGATTAATGTTTACTTAATGAAATGAAGTTATCAAGTTGATTTTATCAATTTGCACACACACATACTGCGAGGCACGCCCACACAGATACTCACAAACACATACTTGAAGATTTAATACAAAAGGCTTTGGGGTTTTGGGTAGCTTCGTTGAAGGGGAGTTGGGCAATGGTGTGAAAGTTTCTTAAGAGGAATTAAAGCTGATTGTGAGTCAAGTGCCTGGGCGGTTTTGGGGGGTGTGTTGGCAGCCAGGCTGAATAGGCATTCATATTAGTTAAATGAGTTTGACAAGTGTGCCAAAGTCAAGAACAAAGAGCAAGGACATGGCATCGACTCGAAAATGTTGATGTAAATGGGGTTAATATGAATGATGGCAATGGCTGCTTAAGTGTTTGCGTGTATAAGTGGCAGGACTCGGGTTGTGCTGTTTTTTGAATGCATTGGCTCTGATAATCAATACTTGAGTACAAGCTAGGGCACACGACAGCATGGCTTAACTCGAACTACCGCTTCGCTTTAAAAGGCAGCCGTACTTTGCAAGCTCGGCTTGGTAGAGACTTCTTAAAAATAATACAAAAAGTAACGTATCCTTAACTAATACTGCAGCATATTTTGATATTTATTTTATTTAATTTAATTTTAAATAAATGTGTTTTCTTGATTATAGGAGCTCGTAATATAAAGTTTGAAAACCAACGCATTGGAGCTAATCCCACCATCCAAAGCAGCAATACGCCAGTAAATAATTTCTATAGCAATTCAAGTAATGATAAGTCACTTATCGACTTAATCCTATTGTTCTTCATTAAATCTCATTTAATTTTGTTATCGAAATGCTACATGCCTCGTTATTCGAATTTCTAGAGTAAGTTGTGTTTTATTGGGGTAATTTTTGTGCTTCATCTAACTGGAGTACATCGCTGCCCAGGATACGCAGCCTTGTTCTTGAAAAAACAGGACAAAGGAAAGGAAGTGCTGGGTATAATCAACCTCCTCGGCACAAGCCGTACATAATGGGTCAGTTCTGAAACCGAAGTTATCCATATGTTGGCCACAGGGTTTGTGTCTCGTGATGAGCCCCACTAAAGCTTTCAGTTCCCTTCTTCCGCGATGGAGCAGAAAGTCTGCAGCTTAGGGTGAGGTTTCTTTCACGAAGTATCTAGTTACTCGGCAACCAGCTGTAAGCTTCTAGTGGGCCTCACAACTCTTAGTCCTTAGTTCCACAATGCGCCTCATAGTTTCCGCCTTACTGATAGGTTCAAAAGGCTCAGGCTTAGGCTCAGGATGGACGATCCTCGATTTGCCAGTTCATCTGCTATCTTATTCCCTTCTATAACAGAATGGTACCCAGGAGAGACAAACCTTATTACGACATAAAATCGCGCGCAGTCTGTGCTTACACCCATTTTCAGTTATTTTGCTGTCACTACAGTTTCCGATCGTCTTTGCTTTCCAACTCTTCTCAAAGATCCACCACATAAAGCATGGCCTTAAGTGGCTTGATATCAACAACTCTTCGCCTATTATCTTTTAAAATTCATACAATTAATATATACTGTACTTAGTCCCAAGAAATCCTTCAAAGTTATGTACTGCGCCAACGAGCAATTCAATGACATAACATAAGCAGCATTAAACTTTGTCAGATACAAAATCATTCGTCTTATAATTAAATTTAACAAAAGCTTGAGAAAAGTCTGGTAGTCAAAATAAACGCACATATGCAAAAGAATTTCCTTTTTATGACGAACGGGTATAGCAAAGTCCTTATAACCCCAACACAAGGAATACCCAATCATTTTATTTCCATTCCTTAAGCTCACACTCTTTGCTTTGCTTTGCTCTCTCTCTCTCTGTCTGCTGCAATCAGACGAATGTCAAGGAATTCAATAAAAAACCAAGTTCAATTAAATTTGGCCAAGTTGCCTTTTCGCTGGCTCATTGCTCATACTTAGACTCAAGTTGTAAGGAGCATAAGGATGCTCGAAACACCGCCTGCCTATCTCACTCTTACAGCGTTAATCAATGCGTTTAACGATTTCAATAGAGCAACTGCGCGTGTGTGTGTGTGTGTGTGTGTGTGTGTGTGTGTGTGTGCGTTTGCGAATGTGTCATGGCAACCCTGGCTGAAAATGCGGTAAGAAGAAACAGGAGCAACAGCAGCAGCTTAAATTCAGTTAAGCATTTCACTTATTTGCATATAAATTGATTAAAAAGAACACACGCGACGCACACACATATAAAAATATATAAAAAATACACACACACACACTCACACACACACACACACACCCACACACATACATTTGCATGTGTCAAGCAACGTTGACAAGAACCAAGGACAGCATGGGTAGCGTGTCGCTTATGTCTTCTTTTCTCTCCGTTTGTCTGTCTGTCTGTCCCTCTGTTTGTCTGTCCCTCCGCCCGTCCCACCGTCTGTTTCGCTTGGCAATTTCTGACACTTCAAATGCGTATGATTGTTTTCCTTTTGATCAGCGAATTGTGAAGTGATTCACTGATTGAGTTCAGTTGATGCGTTGACAACGTCAATACACGCAGCCCCCCAAACGCACAGTCACACAGATACTCACACACAAACACACACATTACGTCCAGCGATGTCGTCCAGCTGCGTCTAAAGTCCCTTGTTCTCTTGTGCTTTTTGTCAATAAACTCACTACTTGAGCTCAGCTGTTAAATATGCTTGGATTTAAGTAAAGAGCGCATCGAAATCTTAAAGAGAACAAACAAGTTCACAGCATACCCAGTTGGAAATTTGGTTCAGCTTTGTGGATATGTTCGAAGCAGCTTATAAGTAGAAAAGTGAATTCCATTTAATGTGATGTTGCTGTGTTTCAAGTCTTCCCCAGTAGAGAATCTACTTTGCCACAGCTTAAAATAAAAGGCAGTCAGCTTATATGTCAGCGAAGCAAAAATTTTCTATTTTGTATATAGGTTTGTAGAGTCTGAAACCGGCTTTGGAGCTTTGATATACTTAGTATTCAAGCATAGCTTATTCATGAAAATAATTCTGCAAATCAACTTAAGTATTTGCAGAAGTTTTTATACTTGACAGAAGCATTTTTAAATAATCATTTGGTACAATTTATAACTATAAATAATAATTTTAATTTATTTAAGCAATATTGTACGGCAATGAATTAAGTAACTAACAACTACAATAACATTTGCAACATTTTATTTAATATGAAATAAAAATAAAAAGGTTTTAAGCTCTTAAGTGTTATTTTAAGCTAGAAAAATGCACTTTCTTTTTCCTAAGAATATATTAGTTTGCAATTCAAAAGCGAAATATTGCAAATGTTGCAAGAAAGTAAGTTGCTTAAGAATTTTATGAGTTCTGAAATATATTTGACTTTAATGCAATTCTTTTTGCAGTTTTCGCATGAAAGCATGCGCTGAACTTTGTAAAAATGCATTTAACTATTTTGCAATGCGAAAAAAAAAAACTGTCATCTTTCTGCTTGAGCTGAGTTCGAGTTGGCTTTTGTCCAAACGACCGAAATGCTATACATAAGCCACAAAACTGTTGCAGTTGCCATGATAGCGCTGTAAGTTGTTTCGAAAACCCTCCCCACAAAATATATAGGTGAACTCATGCTTGCATTTTCCATTGGGTTCTACAAATTAAAGAGCGCGTAAGGCGCTTAAAGAGAGCGGCCACAGTGTCATCATCACTCCGAGTTGGCACTCAAAACAATTTACACGCGCCGACTGGTGCCTAGCCCCTTTAATTAACTAGGGAACTGACAAACGGTTCGCATAAGTGACCCCTACTCCCCGCACGGGTACTTCAACTAATATTGATTGCTTTAATTAGTGGCTGAACTTCAGGTTGACCAAATATAACAGGAATATATATTTATAGGCCCTAAGCAGGTAGGTCGTTCATTGGCCTCTTGAAAGCGTTTGCAACTGTTGTTGTGGTCGTCATATTGCTGTTGCCTTGGATTTCCGCTTGAGACTCGTCCAAAATACGGCCTAAGAAGGTCATAGGTCATGGGTGGCTCACTATGGCACTGCTCGGGTTGAAATCATTTAGTTGGATTTCATTTTGCTTATGGGCATGTTGTTCAAAACTCAGTGGAGAACGAGCACGCGACGCAAGCGAAGGGTGAGAGTGCAAATAAACAATAACTAAAATGGTTTTCCAAATAAAATAATAGAAATAATAAAAATAATAATATATTGTACATATTAGTTTGTGGTAAACAAAATAAAATATAATAATTTCATTGCAATCGGTTGCACATGCATTGCGTGCGGTTATACACTGCCAATGGGGTATGTTGATAATGTGATGCGGTTTGATTTTCTGGAGCAGTTTGTTTCAGAAATTGGAGATATATTTGGCATTTTAGGAAAAAAGTTTTTTGAAGAACACAAAAAAATTGTTTGAATGTTGGAAGCGTAGTAGTAGCATAATCTTCTTCTTCAAACGAAGGTCTTGACAGCATAGCCATGGGGAGGGACTACATTTATTTTGTCAATTTTATAATTCTAAACAAAAGAGTAGCATTCAGATGGATACGAAATATGTTTGCAAGAAAAACGTAAAAGTAGAAATTGTTCCCGAAAACATGTAGATGGTGGCAGTTTTGATGGAATAAAAATGCTCAAGAAGACTTAGTGACTCTTAAAAATATTAAGAAAGAGTAGTATTCGACGTGGTAAGAATTTCACTTTGACGCATAAACTTAAAAGTATAGTTTATGCCTGAAAATATAAAATCGCATAAAAGAAGAATTCGAAAAGGATTAAAATACTCAAGAACATTGTGAGTTTTAAAGAAATTGGTGGTCAAGCAAACTTGTGAATATCTTTATCAAAAAATAGTAGTATTCAGAGAAATGCAAATTACGAATTATTGCTGGAAATATATATTCGAAAAAATTAGATTGGTGCCAGTTTTCGAAAGAACTAAATTGCTCAGGAACATTTTGTGAAACTTCAAGAAATTGAAGGTGAAAAAAACTTCTGTTTAAAATTCTAAAAAAAAGACAGTATTTAGATATATAGATACAAATAACGTTTGTACGCAAAAATTTAAAAGAGTTTATATAATATCGGATACAATTGGATTAGTGTTAATTATCGATAAGGATTAAACTGCTCACAAACACTTTGTGAAGCCTAAAGAAATTGAAGGTCAAGGTCACTTCTAAACAGATTTTTAAGATTTAATACTTTAAAATAGTTTCAAAAAACTTAAATTTCAAAAAATACTGCAAATGAACGCTACAAAAATTACCTAGAATTATATATGCCAGCATTATTGGTTTAAGGAAAACACAATTACAATATCGGACTTGCCATCCTATCCATACGTCAAATATCTTAGCAGTGAAACATTAGTAGAACTACCCCAAATGCAAAATTTTAGCTGGCCGCCTAGGTTCTCAGATTTAACATGGCCAGATAAGTTTTTGTGGGGATATTTGAAGAGCAAAGTTTATGCCAACAAGTCGAAGACCAGCAAAAATCGCGAAAAAAAACTAAGCGCTCTTTTGTATTCGTAATGAAGAAGGTCATTTGGTCGATGTTGCGTTTGGGAAATAACTGAAACAAATTATAAAACGGTAATCTTTCGGAAAATTAAGCAAAAATTGAAGAATTTCTTGAATAAATGGAATCAGATAACTCGCTTTTACTTGAAATCTATTTTCAAAGTTCGTAATTAGTTTATTTGAAATTTTATTTAAATTATTTCATATAAAGTTTGTTATATTTTTTAACTATAAAATGTTTAAAAATTTTGGAGAACAAATATTTTTGATGGGATTAGTTTTTGCAAAAACAACTTTCTTAAAATAACTTTTTTTTTAATTTACTTCTATCTAACAATGCTGCAGCAGAGTATCCCGCAGTCCCCACTCGGCTCAACTCCAATCGATATATTTCAATTAGTGTATTTCCAGCTTGGAAAACTTGAATTTCCTGTACAATTCATAATCAGAGCGTGTTCAAAAACAATTAAACAAAAAAAAAAAACAAATGCTTTAAAGGCCATTAACAAAAGGCTTTAAAATTTTCATTCCATTAGGGATTTTGTTTAGTTATCCTTTATTATTTTAATAAAAGGTTTATGCAGACCACAAAAGCCATAAAGGATAAAAACCAAAGTAATTACCAATACTTACACACAGCAACTGCACTGCATTGTCCTTGACAACTCGAAATAGTTCGTCAATAAACAGACAACACGCAACAAGCAAAGTGCAACACCAAGGACACATGCAGCAAGGACAACTAAACAACAACAACAAAATGCAGTAAAAAACAGACAGACAGCACAACATCAACAACGACTGCCAGAAGTAGAAAAAAAAAAAATTAATCGATAGTAAAATTGTGCGCGTCTGCAATTACATTCGATATTGAAAAAGTTTCATCAACGTTAAAATGTTTCAACTGCTTTCTATACCCTTTATCCTGCCATCAGGTAGCAGATGACACGGCACATGAACATGTTTGTACATGTCACGTACTGTGCCCTCCACAAGTTGCCACACCTTTGCACCAGGAGCAAACAAGGATACGTATAATAGAAACATCTAGTAAAGATATATATATGGTCGCCACATATTTTCATATGTTTCGTATATTCCATTACCAAAGAATTTTATTTAGCTAAGCCTTGCAGGATTTAAGAATAAATGAAGTACAGTCTGCACACACTAATTGAGATAATAAGAGTTGGATGTTCTGTATGCGATTTTGATTTTTGCATATTAGATAAGAGCTCAATTTGCCTGGGTTATCAAAAAAATCCGTAAATGATAAGTTATTTTTATGAAATCGGCACACGTTTTAAAGAAGTGGTGATTCCAGTTTAGCTTCGCTAATATCAGAAAATAAGTCAAGTATTTATGCAGATTATTGCATTGATTAAAAATAAGCATCACATTATTCTTACATTTGACAGTTTATAAAGACGAACTCTGACTCGTTTTCTACGTATTTCGCTACAAGGCGTCAAACTCACCTTCTTCTCTTCGTTACCCAAATCAAAAGTACCCATTCTACCTTCTAGATAATGGAAACTAAAAGTATTTTTAATCTTCCATCTTTTTCGGTGTTTATTCAAATTTTTATCTAACGCGGCGGATCCCAGCGTCCGTAGTCCGCCGATGACGCAATGCTTGCTTATTAGTGGATGGTAAAATATCTGCGCAGGTAACGCTGCGGGAAGACTGATTGTCAACTTGTAATCAATGGCTGCCGCCAGTTTTCCAAAGCCAGACCCGACGGTGTTCGAGACAAAAATTATATTCTGCATAATCTGCGCTACTCTTTTCGAAGGAATCAAGAGTATATAAGCTCTACGATGTCATAGATGTTCTCCAGCGTATTATGGAAAAACATCTGCGTTGATGTGACCATGCCGTGGATAGGGAAGCTGTAGCAAAGAGGCTGCAAAAGTCTTCTTTCGTCAAACAATGGCAACGGTGACAAACTACACTCAGGTGGAAAGAGCAAGTGGAAGAGGAGCTATCTTTCTCAGAAGTAACCAGCACCAGTGAGCTTAGGGATTGTGATTAGAGGTTGTAACGGCAACGTCAAGTTAATTTCATATTCTTGCATAATGACGAAAGTTTTTTCTAAGACATATGTCAGTTTAATGGCGTCGAGAAACGTTTTTTTGACTGGCGCCACCTATTCCCACTGCTCATGTTTAATATAAGCAGAATTTACTTATTGCTCTTACAAGAAATACTCTACTTGAATGCTAGTTTTATCAAAAAAGAAAATTTTCAAGTACTGAAAGCGCGCTATTTTATTTTAAAGCTAAAAATGCATATTTTCTATCTTATATCTTAATTTAAACATTATTCACATTCCTCACAAACACTGTTATAGCTTTCAGATTCGAGATGACTATCATATAAGTGGTTACAATGGCCGCTTCAAACAAAGTCAAGATAACTAAACTTAAGTGGACCTCGGTGTCGTAGTGGTAGCTTCCTTATCTCTAATCCCTATGGTACACTACGTATGTCTCCTTAATGAAATAAATATTCTTCGATTTTCCAACAAAACACTTCTTCAATTCTTCTTAAAAATCCGCTCTGCTCTAAAGATCTTACAGTTTTCCATGACTAAATTGTACCGCCGACTACATTGTACCGCCCGTGGTTCAGCTTCAAATACATTTACTTTGATTATCTCACGTTCTACGTGCCAACAATGCGAGCATTCACTGTATCTATTTATTTATCTATTTATTTATCTTTTTCACGCGAGAGAGTGTGTGTTTGTCATGTGTAAACATTTTGTCTCTCCCATTGGCTTTGTTCGCTTTTCTCATTCGCTCAATGCGAGAGTCAGTTTGTGATTCATGCAATTCATGCAACTTTCCACACTTTTTAATTGAAATAAAATGAAATGTTGCTCCACAAAAGGTAAAAGCCGGCCAGTGTGTGGAGTGTGTGTGTGTGCGGGGCAAGTGTTGGGGTGACAGCCAAGTTAACCCACGTGATGTCTAGGTCTGTCAGTTCACAAAATTCGTTCAAAAAGCCAGTTACCAGTTTCGTCTATGTGTGCGCCCCCCTCTGTCACAGAGCACGCCACTGACAGGGCACTTGTCGGCCGGCGTATTTCAATTCCATTCATTCCAACATACAAGCGCTTACAAGCTGGCGAGCTCTACCGCTCGCTCACTCCCATAATCAGTCATTCTCCCATTCTCCCACTCTCTATCGTCTCCCACTCTCATTCTCGCTCTTTTAGTCGCCGCTTAGCCGTTTATTCATTGCGTTGTTGTTGTTGCTTATTTAGTATTTATTTCTTTTTATTTCATTTCATTCCGCGCTCCGCATTCAGTTTGCATTTCAAAGCCGCCAAAGTAACAAGTATCTTGTCTGCTGCAGTTCGCTTCATTCAATTCGAAAAAACCAAAAACCGTTGCAAATTCCATCAAAAAAAAAGCAAAAAATATATAATAACTGTATAGCGCAGTGAGTCCTTTAGAAATAAAAAGTAAAAGGATCATATAAAATAACATTTGACTCGCTTTGCCATGGAGGTAAGTTGTCTGACTTTGCCCTGAATTGAGTTAGTTGAGATACTACTGCCTTTTTAGTTGAATTTTAACGACCTTCACCTTGCGCTGCAATTACTCAGATTAAATAAGCTGAGGCTTTCTACAAGATTAAATTGAAAAGTTAATGGGTTTTTTTTTTCTGCAACAATTTAAATTCCGTGAAAATACTGGAAGATCTCATTGGCTGCGAAAATGACTCATACGCCACAGCTGCCAATGAACCCAACTAACTCTTACGCTTTATTATTGTTCTTCTCTTGTTATTTTTGTGCCTTAATTAGATTGCGGCTGTTAACTGCTTTTGTTAGTCATATTCGCGTTGAAATTGAAAGATTTTCACAAGCCTCGCTTGTGGCTTAAAAACTAAAGTACAGTGAGCGCAACAATTACTGAAACACTGAATTTTTCACTTTCAAGCTGCATAGAGTTTGACGCAGATTTGGTAGCACAATTTTTTGTACATCAAAATATAAAAATTTTCCAAGTTTTCGTGGGATCTTAAATTGATGCGAGATTTAAGATGCCTAATTTTGTTCGAGATTTCAGATGCCTCAATTAGTTCGAGATTTCAGATGCCTCAATTAGTTCGAGTTTTAAGATCCCTAACTGCAGCACGAATGTTAGGAAATGTGTATATTTCGAACCAATTTAAAATGCCTAAGTGCAGCTTGGAAAATGACTTTTACTCAATTTAAAGTACAAAAAGTAATGAAAACTTCAGAAACAATTTAATAATTTTAACGACACTTAAAAAACCAAGAAACTGCTGTATGTTTCACACCGTCGCCCGTCAAAATCTGAAATATTTCTACTGCTTTTGAATCGTTAATACCACGTTTGGAGCGCTCAGTACCGCCACATGAATTGCTTATGATTGAGTCTGTACAAAATTTTTTTTTTATTTTTGTTCTTCGTATCTTAAGTTGGGATTCCGACACCTGACAGCCCTCCTATTCTTATGGATTTTGCCTTAAAAAATTACCTTCCCTTTGTGATCACAGAGCATGCCATGAGCACGTTCTGCATACACTTTTATCGTACTCATTGAATCTCAACGCCTTCCTTATCGAAGCTTTTTTGTCATACCCTACTACTCGTAATCTTCGACCTTGAGATCTACCTTTTTGTTGATTTAATTATGCTTTGCACGATATATTTCTCAGCTTGTACTCAAACTATAATACGCTCTATGATATCCTCTCTTTCGAACGACATATATTATCCATCTTGTTTTGTACCCTAGCTCAACTTGATTTGCCAAATGGAGCAACTTTGATCAAACACGAACTATGAAAACCCTACTGGGACAACGCTGATCTTTTAATTCCTTTAATCATTATCATCATCATCATTAGTGGCGCGATGATCCTAGTTGAATCTTGGCCTCCCCTCCTTTAATAGAAAATGTTTAAGCTTTTATGTTACTTCCTGTTTCCAACTTTTATACTATAAATTCAAGTTACAAGTCAGCTTCAGATGTGATGAGATGGTGCATATCTATAAAAATTTAATCCATCTGGCTTAGATTTTCGATATTTTTATTCAATATCTTTCTTGCTGTCCGATTTTAGTTATCTCTGCTCCTATATAAGGCCATTTCAACAGTTTTTAAAGACTGCTTGGAAATGCTCTGTTTCTAGACTTTTGTTTCAAGGCATTGACTCGCATGCTTATGAAGCCTTAGGTCTGAACATTGTAGAGAATATTTAAATTCTAAATAAAAGCGGGTATATTTTGCCAATAATTTATGCCATAATTGCTGCTCCTGCAGGCTAGGTTTCCATCGAGTACAGATCACAAAGCATAGATTCATTTTAACCCATAACGATTTTCTTGCACTAAATTGTCATTTGGCCAATCTGCATCCTTCAAACAAGTGGGTACAGGTAGCTTAATGTACCTTCATAACCTTTAAGCCCAAATTTTTCGACTTCCCATCTCGGATGCTACTACTTCTCGCTTCTCTTGAGGAGCCGTAACTTTGTACCGACTTGTTTGACAATGCTTTGCTTATTTTTCAATTTTTAGTTTTTTTTTTATATTTTAAAATTACTGACCAGTGTTTAAACTTTAATTTAAACAAAAACTATTGTTTACCATATCTGCGCCAAAAGTAATTGGACTCCACGGCGAAAAAATCAAAGTGTTTGAATAATTGTTGCGATGACTGTATGTAGATCAGCACATTGCGTGCAATGATTGTTTGCTTTTTTTTGAGCTCGTTGGAAACTATGAAATCTGAGAATCCTTTGACTAATGCTTAGAAAATTGTTTTCTTTATTATTGGACGTTCAGAATACTACGAAAAGAGGCCCCGTTGAGTGTGAGTGGATAAGTATTTTTCAAGTGAATTCTTGTATTTACAAAACAAAGTAGAAGATAATAAACTGAAATCTATTCTTCTCTGTTTAAAAATAGTTTTTATCTTACTACTTTTTTGCATTAATATTTTAATTTTATTGTGAACTAGTCAATAATCTATCAATGAATTTTTATTATTTTAACTATCTTGTATTGTGAGAGGGATGATTTACTATTAGTTCATTCCTTAGTAAGAAAAAACTCCTTAGACCACAGATGATTGTTTAACTTTATTATTAACTTTATTTGGAATGGGTTGGAACAAAGTAAATTATGCGAAAAACTTATTAAAAATTTTGGGAAAATAAAACACGAATAGAAAGATGATTTGGTACTAGCTCGCTTAGTTTACAGAATGTTACAAATATGACCGATCGGTTTTGACTGGAAGCTCATATAAAGATGATTGTATGCCGGAAAAGTTAATTTAATAATAAATTTAAATATAATTGGTTTCGTTGACTATGCTCAAAGCGTAGGCAGTAGGGAGTGCAATAGAAATCTGTGTATTTTTCGTAATTGACTGTCATCTAAATCAAGGCAAAAAAATTTCAAACACGAATTCTATTAATATTTGACAACTCTTTCGCGAAAAACTTTTTTATTCATTAATGCTATTCTATATCTTATTAAATTACCTTCTCTTAATGATCGATGATGCCAGGGTTTGTTATTTTTGCATAAGCTTTTACCATTGACTCTTATGTACATGGTAAACTCCTTACCAAAACTTCTTTTACCATTCCATACAGAGTAACTTCTAATTTCTGATCTCTAGCACTATAATTTTGTAGATCTTATTATGCATTACACGATCCATTTCGTGTCTTATGCGCAAATTACAATGACCACCACGTTTTCCTGTCCTATGAACGATCTATTCAATTCATCTCTTTATCAATCTTAACTCATCTTGATTTGCCAAATCGAGGCCAATCACGAACTATGAAACCTCAATGCTGTTCTTTTAGGCTACTTTGTAAAGAAATATTTAAACTTTTATGCTAATTCCTGTTTTCATATTTTATACTGTAAGTGCAAGTTCTAGACCCAGATGAAGGATATATATAAAAAATCGCCCAACAGGCTCAGCATACGGATAAGTTTTGTATTATATTTTTCTCATTATCATTTCATATTTTTAAATTCATCTTGAGGTCAACTGTACTTAGTTGTACCCGTAAATTACATAAATAAAAAAATTAATAAATAAACACTTTAGTAGTTTATTTTCGAAATATGTTTAAAATAATTATTACAGTACAGTTCCGCTAAGATTACTAAAAATGAAATCAAATTAATACTCATTAAAATTAAAAAAAAAACGTGATTTTTAAGTAATTTTCCAGAGTTTCTTTACAAGTTTAGCTATATATTCACACAATTTTCATAGACATTTTTCTTTGTCCAACTACTTTTCTCGCACACTGTGAACATCCAAGTTTGGGAAAACCCGCAGCAAACCAATTATATGCGCATTACTTTGCTAGTCAAATTACTGTATAAATTGATGAAATATTGATTGACCTGTTTTACTTTGATTTCATGCCGCCCCCACATCACCAAAACCTGAAAATAAAAAAAACAGTCACCCAATGAAGACCTGTACACACTGGAGGCCGATTTGATGAACAAATCGTTGCGGGAACTGACAGATGGCGCCGACAAGGATCCCATAACCAAGTTACGTTTGCTTTGCTTTAGCCGTGGAGCAACAGGCATACTGGGACTGGGCAGGTGAGTAGACGACCGTCCGTGGACTGTGTTGGGGTGACCTCAAACCAATTGATTGACTTTAAATGACATGCGAGAACTTCAAAAAGAACTGTAACTGTAAATGAAACTGACACTGTAGCATGAGGGATGCACTGAGAGAAATTTTGAAGGAAAGAGTTTCAAAAAGGTAGTGGGGGTTTAATGTACTAAGGTTGGAGCTGGTTTACTCTATAAAGCTAAATAAAGGTTAGCAATATTTGGATGTAGATTGAAAAATGAATTCGAAAGACTTTTGAAGCAGATGTCTTTGAGTGAGTGGTTTCAATACTCGTCGGATTTGAAATAACATAAATTCAGACGATGTACCTTTCTGTAATTGTAAGGGGTTAAAAATTGTTTCGTTTGAAAAGCCTTTTATAGAAAGTTGGAGCTGGATGGAACAGCTTCGGATCTTTTATTATGTAATTGTAAAGGTATATATGGTAAAGAGCTAGCATCACACTATTCTTTTGCATTGTCATTGCCTTTAGGGTGTACAACATGATACTACATGATAACCCCAAGATATATATCCATTTATTAATATACAAAAGTATCTGTAGGGTAACGCTGTAATCGAAGAGCGAAAGACTAGGGGTCAAAATTAAAGATACAAAAATTTTTCAACTCGATTACATGGCATTATTATAAAAAATGAAGATCAGCTTTGGATTTTTGATTATGTCATGGGTGAGGGTTTTTGCTATAGGTTTTTGCAATAGATTGCTAACGAAATTTTTTGTATTGTTGAGATAATCCTGAGGTATATTCCTTTATGAATAAACAAAATTTCTTTTTGAGAATGAAACGTGAAAGATTTAAATTTGGGATCATAGCAAACAGGGAACGAACACCTTAGATGTAATAAATCAAAGATTTTAAAGAACTTTTGAGTGTTCGAAAGCCTGTCAACCGCGCTAAGTGTGATGGTCATCCATTATCATTAAGAACAAAACGCTTCTAAATCTATCCAGAGCTGAAAATGCGTCTGCTGAAGTCATCTAAAAATGTAAGATCAGCTCCAAAGCTCAAAACATTCAGCTACCACGGCGAACTATTGCTCCAGATTGCTGTATTTTTCTCTGGGGCATTACCCGCTCTCAGATCATTTTACTCGATTTAATGGTTGACGGACACTCTCATTTCTCATGCGGTTCTCGCATTTATGTGACTTAGAAATGACTTTTGCAGAAACTGCAATGACTAGGATGAAGTAGAGTTCGTAGAAATGAAATTCGGCACCTTGGTCATTACCATATAGTGGTTGCCGGACTCTAAGTGCTCCATTTCACGTGACTTCATGTAATACTACTTGAAATGACTTTTGCAGTAACTGCAAACGCCAGGTTGGCGTAGGGTCCGTAGAGCACTACATTTGCTCCAGGGAAGTGCTAAACAGGAGCAGGAATGCACACATGAATGTACTGCCTGCAGAGTCTCGGCTAACCGGAGACTAAAAATCCTAACAAGATTGGAATAAACATTGCAGCAGCTACCTGGTAAACTTCTTAACTATATTTCAAATATCTAAGTTATCAACACAGATGCGTGCTGTTTCATTATGGGTCGATCCGTGGTGCTCAGTCCTCCCCTGCTCTAACCCAACAAAATCTAAGCCAAGTTCTTGTAAGCAGACGAAATCGCAGTCTTTCAAATGAGAACATGTAAGCCACATGTATTTTGTAGATAGTCCCTATAAGATAGTTTCAGAAAGCGTATAAATATTGAGGATAGTACTATATTATAAGCATATTGCCCGTGTAGAGAACTCCAGATTTTCAAATCTTTACTGCCAAAAACTTAAGCTAAGTAATAAGTTGAGTTTGCTTGAAACAATTGATAGACGCTCGCCAATCTTTTATGAGAAGTTCATCCCTTAAGAGATACAAAACTTCTCTCAGTGTAGTCTTACCTGTCATGGACAAATATGCAAAAAACTGCTATTTAATTTTCAATAATTTATTTAGAGCTTTTCGCGCCATGGACGACGATGGCAGCAAGGCACTGAACGAGGAGGAATTCATTACGGGGATACACGATACCGGACTGGATGTGACAGATGAGGAGATCAAGCAGATGTTTGCTGCGTAAGTTGAGATAGTAACTGAATTAGTATAGAATATGATATAATTCATTTGCATCTTGATACAGTTTCGATGAAGATGCCAGTGGTTCTATAAATATGACGGAATTTCTACTCAAGCTGCGTGTAAGTTCACTTAAAAGAGAATTTTCAAATTAAAAATTAGCAAGTTTGCATAATTACATTCATTCTTCGTTTTGTTTTTTTGGGAACAGCCCCCAATGGCACAGTCACGCTTGGATATCATACAGCAGGCTTTTAACAAAATGGATAAGGATAACGATGGCGTGATAACCATCAAAGATCTGAAGAATGTATATTCAGTGAAGGAGCATCCCAAATACCAAAGCGGCGATATGAGCGAGGACGAGATATTGACGGAATTTTTGCATAACTTTGAGGGCGGACGCGGCAATCTAGATGGCCAGGTAGGTTGACAACAGAAAGTTTTGGAAAACGCCTATAGTGTTATTTTTTTTCTATAGATTACCAACGAGGAGTTCGTCAACTATTATGCCACCATCAGCGCCTCTATAGACAACGATTTGTATTTCGATCTTATGATGCGTCGTGCCTATGCCATGTAAATTGGCAGCAACTTAAATTATTTTTGAACATTATAGTATTTTTTTCCCCCCATATTTTATAAAAAGTGCATGTTTCACTCTAAAGATATTTCGCAATAAAACCAATGTCATGTTGCTGCTAACACTTTAAATGTGTAAAATTCGTTTCGAAAACTTGCTCAAAAATATTCAATGAAGACCTTGTCAAATATGCAAAATAATAGTAACAAGTTTGTTTCTAAAGATTTGTTAGTATGTTGCTTGTTTGCATACAAGCATTTAGTGTGTTCTGAATGTCCTGCGTGTCCTGGTTGTCCTGGTCCTATAATCAAGCAAAGAGGCAAATTTCAAGATAGCAATCATTGCCACAAAACATCACCAAATAGTTGCAAGTCTTCAAATTGTTTGCAATTTTGTCAACATTGGAGTGTCAGTACACTGCCTGCGGTAAGTCTGCGTACACTTTGGGTAATTTGGTGAAAAGATTTTTAGGTAAATAATAACATAAATATAAAGACTTTTAATTGAAGATTCTTAATTTTGTGTCAAGACTTTGAGTAGCAGCTTTATGTCCTGCTGTAAGAATTATCGATTACGCTTAAGTCCCCCTTTATCTTTTCGATTGATTTCATATTTTAAAATAGTATCAAAAGAATTTTTTAAAGATATTTATTTCTGAGATTTGGCTTTAATTTTAAATTGGTTAGATTTCTATAATGGTGAACAGCTAAAAATATTTTAATTTCTATGAAGTTGCTTGTCATATTTTATGTTGGTGTTTAGTATTGTTTAAAAGTATCTGCTCAAAATAAAAATTGTGATCAAAAAGTTTCCAACTCGACGTGCACTTTATAGAAACTAGCTTTGCCCCAACAATATAAGCTTCTATTATTTTCTCATGATATTTTTTTGTATCAGAAGGTATGTGGATGAAACTTATCATCCTTAGGTCATCATTATCTTTCAAATAAAAACTTAAGATCTTAAGTCTGACTCAGAGGATGAAGACATGGGCTACGGTCTGTTCGACGCAATCCTACAACGCAGCTTCAACTTCTATAAAATAGTTGCACTATTTTGCGAAATTGTCTTGGAACAGTAATCTTATTTATGGAAATTTTAATCATAAGTTTTGTTGATTTTTTGTCAATTTTGTAAGCCGCAAAATCGTTTATTAGAACCCTTGAATTGACTTCCACTCTTTCTTTTAAAAAAAATAATTTTTTCATAAATTTTTTTATTTTTGAATCTTAGGCTCTTAAAGTCCGGTAGTTTTAAAAATTAATTTACGTATTAGGATTTTATGATACTAAAGTCATATGGAATCAAGGTTGAGCGTATTTCATGCTATATGCCAATTTTTAGTGTATTTGGATTTTTCAAATCCAACTTCAAAGACATTGTAGATCTATTTAGACTTGGGCACTTGAAAAAGTATAGAAATCGGCGATTGTTTAACTTTGATGGAATGCTGGCTCATCTCTAGCGTATCCGTCGACTTACCGAAATTAACCTTTAAAAATACACTCTTTCACTTTTGCAAAAATGTTTTTTTATGATTTTTGGGAGTCACTGCAAAACACTTGTGGCTCCTATAAGTCGTAATACAGCAGAAAACAGAAGATTAATTCGTTTTTAATTTTAAAAATATATATTTATTAGAGGCACCGCCGTTCCGTTTCGCCACTGAAGCTCCACTTGATTCAGACGTCTCGAAACTTTTCAGCACCAGTGTAGCCTACTCCTTCGCCCAATTTTTGGATTGTTAGTGTATTCCTTCGAAGTCTTGGTGGCATTTATCACTAAGACCAACTGAGACAGTATTTCATAGCAGTTGCAGCCTAAATGTATGCTTTAAATTATGCAGACACCAGCTGAGATTGTCGCCTCTCAGCTGCGCATATGTGTGCCAGTGTGTGTGTGTGTGTCTTTGTGTATCTGTGTGTGTGTTTGAGCATAGAATTTGGTCTATCTTTGCATATGTGCATGTGATTGTTTACTTGTGCACTGATTGCAGGCAACTCATACGAAATTTTAATTGCCAATGCTGCCGAAATTACGCACACTTGCAAGAGTTGCACACACTCATACACACACACAGATACAAATATCTTGCAGCGACTGCAATCGTTGCCATCCATCGTCTACTGCCTGCCAACAAAGTCTACTAAATCACTGCAGCAAACACATCTACACATTCAGGCACACACGTACTAACACTCACACACACACACCAATACACGCACAAACACTCGCAAACACACACACAGATACCCACACACACACACACAACTTTATATCATTTCATTAAATTTTATTTACAGCCTTTTGGAGACAACAACTACTTGGCGCATCTTTTTCGGTTGTCTAGTTTTATTTTTATTCTTTTATGTATTCTCTACGATTTTTAAGTATTTCATTTTGGTTATTAAATTTGAAACTATTCCAAAAAAAGCACCCTGTTGTGCATCAATAAAAATATGCAAATTGAGTTTAAGAAAATTGAATTATATTAAGCTTCCCATTTTAATATCATTTACGACAAAGTTGTCGAATTGAAATCACATAAAAAGTCTGATTTGGAAAAATGCAAGACATAAAGTATGTGAGTGCATAACGATTTGAAATATTTGGCTACTTTTCAATTGCAGCTTGTATAAATAAGATATATTTGCCGTACTGCAGCACTACAACTATGTCATTCCCGTCATCAAATAAAGGGTCAGCCATTTTTGGCTTAGATTTTTAAATTGCATTTTCATTTTATTTCCATTTAATGAATAGTGACGACTGCTGAAAGATTTTTACGAGGAATGCATTTAATATTTCGGTATTAGAGAACAAAACTAAATATTAAATGTTGAAATATTGTTTTTTACATATTCCCCATTGAGATATAGATCTTTTACATGCGTTTGAATCAACTTTGGCATTCCGATTCAGGTATGTCCAAACATTGCACTCTGAACGCATCAACCGCTTCTTAAGGTGTTGAAAAACGTTGATTTCTCACTTTATTTTTTACTTACGGGAATAAAATGAAGTCATACGGTGCCAAGCCAGGGCTACATGGCGGATGACTCATCAAATCGATGTTTTGAGTGCTCAAAAATACAATTATTTGAATCGATGTGTGAGAGTTCGCATTGACGTGATGTGAAGAGTTATTCATTTTCGGCGGTTGGTTTACCTGATTTCTCAAAAGACAACTGGTAAACATATGATTGTGCACCACTCAGAATTGCTATTTTGGGTTGTTCTAGTGCTACGGTTGCGGTAGGTACAGTTTTTCCAAAAAAAACCGGCAACCATTTGCTTGGAAGTGCTTCGTGCGCGAACTGCTTGGTTTGGATCTGACTCTTCAACAACATCCATATACTATTTATTTTCGGGCTCGCACGCTTAAATCCATGATTCATTACTTGTCCAGATGCTATAGACGTGTTTCGAAGCACTGTGACAGTCTTGCACGAGTCTCAAATAGTCCGCCTTGTCACATAATACATTTTGATTCGTCTATCTTTCGCGATCTAACTGCTATGGAAAACTTATGCAAAACGATTATTATTTAATTATTATATATTTGCGACACTTTTAAGTCCAGTTGCCTTAGAGGGTCACAATTTTAAAATTAAGAAATAGTAAATACTAACGAAGAAAAAATGATATATAATCAATCCGTTGCCCTAGCCAGATGAGTTCATTTTTTGTAGAGATCATATGATATATAAAATGTCTCTGAAAGAATTATTAAATTTACCAAAAGTTTATCCGCTGTGCTTTTCTTGCTCAATCTGTTTTTCAACGTTTTACTTAAATATTTCCAACAATTTTAGGCCAAATGGACTTGTACTGTACTTCTTGAAAACGAAAATATATATAGAAAGGGTGTTTTTTTTAGAACTACAGAACTCATTCTTCTTTTAATTTTTCTTGCCATTTGTCACATAATCTGAGGCTGAATGCACTTTCCCGTTCCCCTTTAAAAAAAAAAAACAACAAAATATATGAAACTATCTTCCTCAATTGTACTAAAAAGAGTATCTACAACTTCGTTATGGAAATAGCTGTTGCTGCAACTTTTTTTTGTTTTTTGCAGTAAAACTTTTATTGCAACTGTAAATTTGCCTGCTGCAAAGAACTTTTCAACTGTCCGCCTTCCCCAGCAACGGTAAAAAGTTCCGGGAATTGGTGCTGCTACTGCTGCTGGAACACTTGGGGACTGACAGTGGGGACTTGGGATACACTGCCATTGCGCTTGCTGCGCTGCTAATCAAAAATTTTCAATTGCCATAGATGTTGCCATTTGTTTTCAACTGAATTCAGAATTGTTTTGCTTTAACTTTGCGGCTGTCATGGAAATGAAAATTGTAAACGCAAAATGCATGTAAATTGTATCTGTGAGTAAATGCAGCTAGGTGTGTGCCTGTATATGTGTGTGTATCTGTGTGCGTATGGGTAAGTGTTTTACCTATTTTAACTGTTTCAACAGTTGCCTTTTTATTGGCTTGCAGTTTTCACACTTGGTTGCTTAAATGCCTAAAAGTATCTGTGCATTGTATGTGATGAGCATTGGCTGCTGGAAATAATTGCCTGTCGGCTGTCAATGAATTGCAGTCCATGAAATCAATAAAAAAAATATGCATTGCACAGTAACTAGAGCTAGGTACATGCAACCATAGCGGGGAAGAGAATGAGATTTATCCTTGTTTTACTTAGTTGAGTCGAAGCAGCAGCTGGTCAAAATGAATTGCATTGTAAAACTGTTCGCACATTTAAACTAAATGCAAATGTAAATAAATGTTTTTTAAACAATTTCGATATGCATTTGCTGCCTTTGTGCATATGTGGGTGCATACAGTGAGGCTGAAAAGTTTCTGTACACTTAATAATTGTGGCAGAAATTGAAGAAAATTTGCCATTGCCAATTTTTATTGGCTGCACAGACTTGCACTTTATGATTTCAACTAGAGGTTATGGTCAACATTGTAAGCGATTACTTGTTTCACTGTATAGGTTTGACGTCTGTCGACAATAATCGGAATACACAACAATATTATTCTTTTTGCTTTTTTGAAAATGTTAGAATTTCTGTTAAATTAACTGCATTTACGAAAAGTTTTGATTTTCTGTTTTATTGAGTAAAAAGCGCGGCTGGAGCATGGTATAATTTTACAGGTAAGGACGTCCGAACTCTGTTAGCCTTAGTTTTGCTGTTAATGCTGTTAATGTTAAAGCTATGTTAATGCTTTGCTGTTGCTGTAAAAAAGCAAGCACATGCTATATTTGGTCGAAGTTCTGTTGTACTTATTTTTTGCTATTAGCGCTTTGCGATTCGAGCTTTATAGTAAATGATGTCCAGTTCTGAGATCGCGGAGTGAGTGGGGTCGATACTCTAAAATAGTGAGATCAGCGTCTAAGAGAAATAGTAAATTATGTACCGATGAGTAATTTGAGGCTTTTGTGGATAAAGATGCATGCCCAACGCTAACTGAATACGCAGAAGCATTGGGAGTAACTCAGCAAAGAATTTCCAGTTAAAATAATTTCGATTTTGCATATGCAAATAACTGACGCACATGTTGAAAAAGAGAAACTGCGAATGAGATTTCTTACTTTGGAACTGTGTCCTAAAGGTTATTCACTAAGAAGATTTTTGAAACAGTTCATGACTGCAGCAGAAAAGTGAATATGTTACTATCAACATGCTCTTACATGATGGAACAGGAAGTGGGAGCTTCAAAAATAAGGCCAAACCAGTAATGCGAAACGTTATCGAATACGTTCAATGCTTCTGAACTAAAAAATCATTTCTAAGCAAACCATATAAAGCTTTATATAAGCTGAGGCAATTGAAGATAGAATTGCTTTATAAAACTTAAAAATCCTTGTTCTGCGCTAAATCTACGTATTTGAAGGTATTGCTGAATGAAATGTAACGAATTTTTGTCAAAACTGACCAAAATATTAGTAACCCTTTCACAAATCCATACATCAATAAAAATTACGATCTTTATGTAGTTTTTTATGCAGAAATAGTTTTTGAAGCAGGTTTAAGGAGTAAAAAAGAGGCTACAAGAGGCCTGTGAAGCCACCTAGTCGCATTTAGCTCCATATTTTTTGCAGTTAAAGTCTGTTTCAGCATTCACTATATTTCTTCTTCTTTTTCCTTGATGGTAAAAAATGTTAAACAACGTTTTCGAAAAAGAAGAAAAATTTCTGTTTTTAAGAAATATGTCGTTTCTCAATGTCGACCACAAAAAAATCTTGGCCGCTTCATGACCAAATTCAGCACTGGAATATCCCTAACATTAGCCACCAATTAGCTGCGCATTTGGAATAAATTGATTAGATGAAGCGCATCGGAAAAATAACTAAAACAGACACAAGTATATTAAAATAAAGAGAGCACAATAAATGGGAAACTAAATGAGATGTTACCAAAGCCAAAAAAAAAAAAACCCAGAAAGGCAGCAAAAACAAGTGACACTTAATGCATTATTGAAATCTAGTTAACACTTGGCCATTTGTTGCTGATTGAAAAAGGCCAAAATGTAACCCGAAAACAGAAAAATAAACAAGAAAATAAGAGAAAAAACACAGAGCAGACACAGCAGCGAAAAGCCGTGCAAAAGAAAAGTCAGTCTATCGTATATGTGTGCATGTGGAAAATTACAAGGCATCTTTTTGATAGACAACTAGCGAATACGCTCTAAATTGGTAAGAAAAGTTATTGTATGGCAAGCAGCATTAATCACTATCATCAATATGGGACAGAAATCCATAATCGCTCACTTTCATTTTCAAGAGCTTAAAGTTTCTGGTGATGATTTCACATTTAAAGTCAGAGTTTTGAAAAGGCTATAAGAAGACGATGCGATTTATGTGCATTTTTATGAAAACAGGCAATTTTCAATAGAATAACATTCAAATGAGATTGATTCAAATCATTTTTTCCAGCTATTTTAGACGGTTTTAAGGTTATTGTAGAGTTGAAAGAAAGAACAGAAATAATTCTTCAGAAATAAAGCCAAATTTAAATAAAAATGAGAATAGAAACGAAAAACATTGAAAGTTTTGTGGAAGTTAAGCAGTCAACATTCGTTACTCAGAGAGCGAAGATCTGTTGCGCAAGCAGTGTTTCTTGCTCAAATAAAAAACTTACAAATATATTTTTTTTCATTAAAATTTTTTTGTGTAGTTTATATTTTTAATTAATTATAGTAAACAATGCACGCTATAACGTCAAAATTCTTCTAGTCCTAAGAAAAGGCAGGAAAAAATAAATAAAATTTGTAGTATACAAAATGTAAAAAATAAGATAAATAAAAAATGAAATAAAACAGAAAATTGTTTTAAAAAATTTATATAATTTTATGTATATTTCGTATACTATTAGATATCTATAGATACAACATATTTTTAAATATATAGAAAAAAGCATGAGTTCAAATGTTAAACAAGAAAAAAATTCTAGTAATAGATTGTTTCAAAAATTTATTTATGTTTCATTTTGTAATCAATAATTTTTTTTTTTGTTTTTTTTTTTATAAACTTGAATATTGGTACAAAATTATAATTAAAATATGAAAATAGATAGGAATATTGAAGTCACAAAAACTTTTTATAAGGTATAAATATAATACAGTGATATATACTGTCAGTGGGTCTAATTGGACTTAAGTAAAGTCTTCAGTTTCTCTGTAGAACTAAACGGATTTGAGTCAGCCTTCAATTCCTCATCTTCCAACTTTTTGGATTGGTTAGCCTTGGACGCTTAAATCGCAATTTTTAAGCGACGATAAAACTCTCTGCAGGACTTAGCAACCGGCGTAGATTCACCATAAACTTCAAGAAAGTATTCAAAGGGCTTTTGATGGGCGAGCAAAACGAAAGTTTCAGCAAATGCTCTTTTGTTCGGTACAAGGATTCTTTATCGACTCAAAGATGCATTAGATAATTCATAACGGCCGCTATATTTATGAAAAATACATAATTTCTGGATATATCATGCACTAACTGATTACGATTGCTCAGACTGAACTTTTAGTTCCCTCATCACAGCTTCTCCAAAATCAAACCCTAGGTTCAAAATAAATTGAAGCCAATTAGTGTGTTGTTCAGTTACAACTCTTCTACCCAGCTCTAGTTCCAAGCTCCAACACTTCGTAAACAAGCAGTCAGCATGCTCAAAAGCATTCTATGTGAAATTTCAAAACTTGCCGAAAATGCTGTTTATTTAAAATAAAACCGAATATTATCGCAGAAATAATAATTTTTTTGGCAGAAGCAGAGATGGACGCACTAGGTTTATTGTAGACTTGACATTTACCTTTCTAAAAAATAATAAATTGCTTGCAATATCGTTAAGTGTTAAATAAGTGTTTATATATGGTGACATTTTCAGAAAGAAATGTCATTCCATTCATTTCAGACTATGTCACTCACGACTCCACTTAGTGCTGTCATAAAAACGTTTACTGAAATATAAAAGTCAGCAGATTCTGCTGAATCTGGAATCAGATTCCCAGCGTCATTCAGCCGCACTGTAAAAAATAAGACTTAGAATAAGAACGCTTACTATCGTCTCCTTAAAAAAAACTTCACTTTTTTAAACAAATCGACTTCTTGCATTCTTGAACTACAGCCAGTCTTCAGCTCGAAGCTGAATGTCAGAAATAAATGCCCTATGTTTTTATTCAAAAAGCAAATATTTGGTTTGATCTTTTAATTTTTACAGCATTGACCTTTGTTCTTTTACGCGGCATTTATCGGACTCAATAACAATCAGTATTGAAAGCTCTCACTAATCTATCAATATATATCTATCATGGTATATATCTATATATATCCCAGAAATTTCAGAAGCAAACACGAATGGACTCATATTATTTTCGAGAGATGTCAAGCCATTCTAATAAAATAGCTTGCAAAATCGGAAATAACGTGCAGTTGGAGTCATCTTTTTATGAAAAGCGAACTAACATGTATGGGGTTTTTTTAAATAATTAAGTTTATATATTTATTTTTTTTTATAGAATTATGGGCTTCGCTTCCCTCCTACGATCCAACGTATACTTCCACTTTTTGTTAATTTGTTCTCCATTCAAGTGTCTAACTCCAACATTTTTCAATTTAAAAAAAATAATTTTTGTCTAAATATTTCACGCAAGCATTTTCTTTTATCTTTTCATTTTTCTCAATTCACATATTCTCTCACTGTTTAATATTTCGTATTCTTAACTTTATTATCTAATAGTGGAAAACAAAATAAATCTAAATTTGATTTTTAAGCCAACGTTTTCTTCCGAAGAGCGACTGAGTGACCTCGAATCACGCACAAACATGAAGTTTTCATACATGCGAATTCCAACTTTACAGAGCCACAGATGCCCAAAGCACAAAGCTAACATTTTCGATTTAAAAATTATTACGCTGTAAAAACAAATTGTTTTGATTAATTTATAAAAAGCCATTTCACTTAACTTTCCACTTTTATATAAGTTTTATTCAAGCAAACACATAAAGTCAAATTTCCAGTTTTTCACGCTTCTACGATTTTAAGTAGCCACATAAGTCAAATAAAATTAAGAAAATTATGTTCTTCATGAAAAAGTCGAAAAGTAAATAAATTTAATGCCTGCAGATTGAAATAAATAGTAATTTCCGCAAAACAACAAAAGGCAACTCTAGCACATAAATTTTTATGCCTCACAAAAATTAAAGTTTGTTTATTTTTTCAGGAACTATAAAATTAAATATAAATGATTTTTTAAGCGTTGCCAAGCGCTGGACGATAGCTGATATAGCCGTGCAAGAAGAGCATAAAAAAAAAGAAGTAAGCAAGGATAATAAAAGACAGTCATACTCGTATACGAGGGCTGGCAACCCTGGCAGCAGCCATCATTGAAGGAGTATTGAATAAATTTCATTGCATTTGTACACTTTCAACAGCAATGGTGAAAATGAGCCCAGTACTGCGTCAGTTGGTTTTGCTGGTCAGTATGCATGCGAAGGACGACAGGACTATGAAGCCGCTGTGAATGAAGGATATTGGGTAGGCGCGCAACACACACATTGGAAGTGACGAAACTGAAAAATATTTCAGTCACGTTTTAAATGTAAAAATCTCAATCACGTGATCGAAATGCGCGCATTGAAAATATGCACAAGGAACACACACATATACAAGCAGAGCAGGGGAGAGGAATACCTAAAGGATGTAAAGCAGAGTGAGGATGGGGAGCAACAGAGAGGCGAAAAGGCATCCCAGCTTGGTTAGGCGGAATGCTGCTTGGCTGGTGCTGCTGTTTTTGGGCACTTGGCCAGCTGTAAAGTTCCATTTGCGAATCCGTATCGATGGCCAGTGAAATGAAAACGAAAATAAAATGCGGCAAAAGCTCTTAACAGGTACTTTTCGACCATGTCGATGATTTAATGTTGCCCGAACGTCAAAGTACAAGCAGCATATCTAATGACCAACATCATCGTCATGCCTGCCCATTTCCAGCATCATCATTATGTTGCTGCAGCGCTTTATAATGTTGATAATGATATTTGATGTTGTTGTTGTGCTTGTTGTTGTTGCCGTGGCAGCCATATTGTTGGCAGACATTTGTGGCCACAATTTTTGTTGCACAAATTCGCGCTCAAATTGCATAAAATATGCACAATTCCAAAAAAAAAAAAACCGCCGACTGACGAAGTGTATGAATGAATGCATGAGTGTATGGCTGGCTGGTTGGTTGGTTGGATGGCTGGTTGGATGGCGTGGAGACACGTTGAGCTGGGGCAGGCATAGCGTGTGTGAGTTGCAGATTACGCGACTTTTTCGCTGAGCGAAAATCATAAAGCTGTTGGCTGTTGCATTACATTGATTGAAATATTGAAATCAAGTGCCATTTACAGGCGAAGACCAACCCCAATGCCTGGGCACTACCTGGCATTTCACACCAGCAGCGGCAACCAAATGACGTTGCATGCAACACAATGCGCTACAATTTCCGCTTCCTCTACACGAACTGCGTATGATTTTCATGCTGTGAGCAGTTGCTGATTGATTGATTTCATTTTTATTTTTTTACCGGCTTCTTCCACTGCTTAACTGAGCATAAGGGGTATGTTGGGTTCAAGCACATGGTTGCCGTAAGGACAGATGAAAAAGTTAGACCAGTTTGCTAATTAAGGCGTCTGTCTATATTGACACTCGGTTTTTGTAGATTGCAGACTAATAATAACTTATTGTCAGATAAGTTATGGAAAATAAAACAATCTCAATATGTATCTTCAATCATACTTTTTACAATTGATAAGATATCATTTGCATGGCTGAACGCCATCTTTTAATTTTGTTGTATCACAAATGTTGTTACCCAGAATTTATGTTTTTTGAAAAAAGTCGCAATACTGCAAACTTTTAGCAACAAATGTACGAAATTAATATGCGGTATATTTTGGCCAAATACCACACCCAATGCAAAGCTGTGAAGGGCCGTAGTTGATTGGCCTATTCAACTCCAAATCAGGAGAAAGAACCCAAGCAGCATTGTCCAAATGGCACTAGACTGAAACACCCAAGGTTGCAGACAAGCAGTACAACTAATAGCAACTTGGAGACAAAGCGTGCTTCCGATCAACGCGTCGTGGAAAACCGCTAAGCAGATGGCACAAAATAGAGTCCTTCCTAGAAGGCGCTAAGTTTCCTAGTGAAATAAAAAAAGAAAACAAAACTTCATCAATTAAAAGAGAACTGAACTGATATTTATTTATCGTCCGCTATCATAACTCTAACATTTTTTTTTTAATTTTTCAAAATTTCATTGATTTTATCCTAAATATTGTGCCATTTTTAACGTTAGAAACTCAATTTAGTTAACATTATATATCTATCTATTCTTCTTTGGTTTGCAAAAGTTCTCATAGAGATAAGATACCTTTAAGCTATCTACACAAAATCTTGTGATTTTTTTTTATATCTGCCAATTTCTTAAGGAATATATGTTGAACCAGAAAATTCCTTGAAGACAGTTCTCGTTATGAGAAAAAGGATCGCAAATTTCCAAGATAATGGGTCGAAAACTGGTTGAAGACAGTTCTCATTATGAGAAAAGGGATCGCAAATTCCCAAGACAATGGCTGAACCGGATTTCAGTTAAAATACAAAAAAAAAAAGAGGACTTCTCTCTGTGCAAGAATTACACAGGAGCTATACAACTATTCATGCCATCCAAGGTACTTCTTGACACTAGTAAGTGAATCACAAGGCAGCCAAGTCCATAAGCAACAATAGATTCTGCAACTTACTTGCATTGACTTTCGCAGAGCTCCTGACATGGTATTTTAGACACCTTATATGGTTCAAGGATCTCTTAAAAACTAAAGCAGCACTACAAATATTTCTAAGGCAAATTGCTTCACAATTATTATAGAAAAGTCTTTTACCTTTTTCTCTAGATAACAACTGGAGTCTTCCATGAAGCTTTGCTTATAATCTTTAAAAACTTTACGTTCTGTTTCTGGCATGCAGGAAATATTGGATGATCTTACATGCGAAGGAAAAATCGCCTGAAAATAGGATATTATCTGTATCAGCACAAAAATACTGCAAATCTTGTTTAAACACGGCAACAATAGTTCAATAGTTACTACAAGCCTTCATCGGCAGTAAATGGGATTGGATTGGGTACATCTGGATAAGTTTTCACAAGATAACGACTGATAATCCCATGGAAACAGTAGAAGCTGACGCCAAAGACCGATTTAGGGATTACCGTGT
The DNA here is from genome assembly GCA_035046065.1 of Chymomyza procnemis. Classification (NCBI taxonomy): domain Eukaryota; kingdom Metazoa; phylum Arthropoda; class Insecta; order Diptera; family Drosophilidae; genus Chymomyza; species Chymomyza procnemis. The sequence continues at coordinate 8,766,351 of JAWNOJ010000026.1, forward strand.
AAGATTGTACAAGATTATTTATAGTGCTGGTACAAAACCATACCCTACTATGGTACTTGTAGTCTACTCCTCACAAAGTCGAAGATTTCTATGATATTATGAATTTTTAATAAAAATAATCGCCATTTCCTTTGATCTATAGTACTTACTGCTTACTTTTCCGCATTACTTCGTTGTCCATATTGCACTGAATAATGTTGCCTATGAAATAGATAATTGTCCCGAAAATGATCAAATTTACGCCAAATACCCTGATCACTTTTATTTTTTTATATTTTTTTTTTGTATCAGCAATCAACTTTTTTCAAAAAATCTACCTCTAAATTACTTAAAATATCTGTAAGAGTCAACTAATCATACAATTTTCTATTGATTACTAGATTTTTGGTTATTTCGAACGTTTCGAGAATGAAGATTACAGAGTATAGCCAAGTAGTCACACTTCAACGGCAACCGCCTTCTATACAGATTATACATCATTTTGCTTTTCGAACATTTTGTCGAGAATTTTATAAAATTTCACTGCTGTCGCGTTAAGTTATTTTTTTTTTTAAATCTTTGTTTTAATTTTATTTTTAATGCACAAAAACTTGTTTAATTTAATTGCTGATGAGTTTAATTGATATCATCAACAACGGCTACAATTTTACGCTGTCAAATGCAAAACAATAAAAAACACTCTCCAACAAAATCGGGGCAAAAAATGCCCTGGTCTTTTGGCTGTTTTTAGTTTTTTCATAAAAAATACTTCACGCAGTAGTGGAGCACTGATTAGCAAAAACAAAAGCTTTTAATTGGTGTGTATAAATTTTTATTAAAAAACCAGTTGATATGACAATGTTTATAACGGGTGCGTAGTTTTTTTCGGTTAATTTTTCAACATTTTTTTAAGGGTTACGAAAGTATTTTTTAGAATATAATTCAATTAGGTTGTGCATGTTTGGGGCAAAAAGAGATAAATAAAAACGGAATTGGTTTTATTTGGAACAATAAAGTGTACCAAAAAAATCGTATTACACTGTAGATGATAATCTTTTTATATGATATAAAAGCGATTATTTTTTTGTTAATACATTTTTAAGCTTTATAATAATAAACTTTTCAGTATAGTCGTATTTGAAATATTAAAAAGCTTTATGCCTAAAAAAGCTCAGAAAACTGCTTAACTAAAATTAAATGAATATTTGAAATTAATTTTATATTGTATAATAAATGGTTGCCATAGCAACGTAAGTTTTCAGTTTGAAAATAATTTTTCTTTTTATTTTGAAAACCCTAACATTTTTTTCTTCTTAATGGAAAATGCTTTAAAATTTAATGGAAAACTACACTTCCTTTGAAGAGCTATAACGCTAGATGCTCTTGAATTCTTCTGCTTAAAGCTAGATAACTAAAATAAATCGTATTTACGTTTCTGTCGAACTTATTGTTTATATTTTGTATTATTAAAATCAAATATAAATAAAATATAAGCAGTAAATGCACTTTTTCTAGTTGTTTTTTATATTGCAGCAGAAAATTTTTTAAAATATGATTGCTATTTTATAATTCTTATGTCTTTGGCCCTTATATATGCATATATATATATATATATATATATATATATATATATTTTAAATATTTTTTTGCAAACATAAATGAACACGTTCTTATATCAGTTTGTTTCAATTTGAAAACTTCTAAAAATGCGTAAAAATTTTGAAAAAAATATTAGCTTCTGTAAAAACTCAAATTTTTTTTATTTCCTTTTAAAAATAAGTGGAAGACTAACTAGGATTATCGCATATCTGTAACTGCGGAAAAATACTTTACCATTTCTAATTTTGCAAACAGAATGATATTAAAAATTTACGGCATACCGAAGGATTATACATGATATGCTATTATATAAGAGGAGAAAATACAATTTTATAACTTAACTTCGTCAAATCGAAGATCTTTGATTAATTTTCATCGCTATTTCTTCATACGTTCTCCATAACTGAGTAATTTCCATAATGTTTGTCTATTTTTCAATTTAACTCTCTCTGTGAACTGCAAATCACCAACTTAGTCCACGCTGATTTTTGCTTCTTGATTTCTTTCGTTGAAACGAAACTTATTATTTTCTTCCAAGTTCCTAGGCTGACCTAGCTGAGAGACGGTGTAAATCTATAAAAAATTTACTCATATGGTTAGGTATATGGACTAGTTTTCTATTATAGTTTCCTCGCTCCAAATTTCTTTTTCTTAATAATAACCCATAACCGTCCAACCTACTAAAAATACCCTAACAAATTATTCTTCAAATCTGTATTTTTTTCTTCCAAAATCCCTAACCCTGCTGCCAAGTGTAACACAAAAACAATAATGACAACAAATAAAAGTATTGACTTTGGTCACCCAACTACAATGCGTCAATTAATCCACAATGAATATTACATGGTCTGGTTGTTGTCATTATTGACCCCATGGGTACGGGGAGGCAGGCTTCACAGTCATTAGATCCGCATTAAATTGCATTTTAGCCATTTTGAAAACTAATAAATGTGAGTCGAATTCGAAAGTGGACGGTACAAAAGACAAAAACGCCAAATGTTAAATGTTAATTTCCACACCATAACTAGAAACAACAAAATCCACCAATGACAGGGCAATTTTTGAATTCATTTATATTCGTTTATGTGTTTCGGGTATAAAAATGAACATGTAAATGGACATTTTATTATAGACATGATATTGTGTGTGTGTGTCCTGCCAAAATATATGTAGCATTACACACATCAGGTATCACAATGAGCATGCTCGCGCGTGTCCTTTAGAAGGTAGTCAGTCAGTGGTGGTATGGTAGGTGGCGTTTGACAACTAAGGTGACAATTTCCACTGACAAAATGGAGTTACGTAAAAATTAGACACACTTTATGGAAATTACTCAGTTATGGGCAACGTATGAAGAAATAGCGATTAAAATTTTTGTCAAGTGAAGCTTCCGCAAAACTGTTTGATAAGTTCACATAAATAGGTTACAGATTTTTGATAGAGTTTTCAGTTCTTTGCTCATATGTTAGAAAATATGATAGAAAGTTCGTCAGAAATTTTGGAAAATTGTTAGGAAATATCATCAAAGCAAGTACCATCCCATAAAAGTAAGTTTAGCATTTTAATATTTATTAAACTCATTTTTCCTTTATCTGGCATGAATACAAAGCTACTATCGAAAACTTTTGCTGTCTTCGATTCAAAAAAAAAAATAAATTTCTAATACCTTTAATTTTAAAACAGAGCGTGACACTTGCCACAAATGTTCTATAGTTTATCATACAAGTTTTTTTCCGTAGACATCTTGCAGATGGTAAAGATGTCATTTCCATACTATTCAAGCACACAAAGGAATATCATACCTTAGTAGTTACTATACAGTCCCAAAAGCACTTTTCCAGCCAAAATGCAACACTTTTTTTTAACTACTTGAGCAACCAAAAAAAAGTATGTATTGCCCCTGTAGAAAGTCCTCTTTGGCAACTCCGACCACCGAAATTAAAGCACTAAACGCCTGGCCAGCCAGGTACCAGCTGTAGGTACTGCACTTGGCTGCAATTGTGACTGCATGCCTATTTGGCAGTTGTCACAGTTGTGTGCACTGACAGCTGGGACCATGCACTGTGTCCTTTGTGCTCTCTAGTCGTCTATTTGTGCTTATGGCCAAAATGCAACTTACACATTTATATGCAAAAATATGCATTTGCAATTTGCATATGATGACGATATGGCAACGCAAGCAAAAAAAAAAAATGCCCCGAAATCAATTTGTAAATGTTTTTGGAGTTTGTTGGCAACTCTACGCTGACATTTCGCATTTACACGCCATATACAAGGACACTTTTATCTAAAGCAAGGGTTTTGTTTTAGTGTTTCCTTTTTTTTTTTGTTTTTTTGGTGTGTCAGCTGTTGACCCGCTTTCTCTCTCTCTCTCTCTCCAGCTGTCTCTGCGTCTATCCCAAGGCAATTGCGCAATCGATGTCAGTTTGTAATTAGCGCCAGCCATTTGGGGAAATAGTTTTTAACCTCAATTGCTTTGTCACCATTTCAATTTGCAATTTCAGCCATTAACTAGTTACACTCAATGCAATTAAACTTGCACTAGACGGGCTACTACGGCACATAGGGCCATCCTTGGCACGAAACAACTACGGCTGACTAAGAGTCATAAGCAGTCAACGTACTCTTAATTAACAACAATAACAACAACAACAAAAACAACAACAAGAACAAACGGAGTCAAGCTGCTGCAAAGGCGAAAATTTAAGTTTGTAGCTTGTCAGCAGCCGTAGCCGCCGCGTGCACGGCGCTGGCTCAAGACCCGGTTAAGTATACGCCTGTTGAACCGCAAAATGTTGCACGGCTGGGCGTTGTTGTTGTTGTTGTTGGCTTGCCGCTTGCTGCTCCTTGAGCCCAGAGTGAAAGTGCTCAGCTCTGAGCGAGCCACATGTGCAGTCCTTTGGAATAATTTGAAATTGGAAAAATCTTTGCTGCTTTTTTTTATTTTTATTTTGTGTTTTGCTTGAATTTTTATTTTTTTTTTTGCATCTTTTCATTGAGTTAATTGCAAATTGGATGAAATTGTAATTTTACACTTCATTTCATTCAATTCATGCCTGATTGACAATTTAGTTTTTCATTAGAGTGCCGCCGCTAGATGGCGCTATATAGCCAAATGAATGACAAATTTGATGACTTGATTGCACTTGGCCACTTTTGCAGATTTGCCAGGAAGCTGCTGCTTAGCTTGTTGCGTTGCGAACAGTGACAAGTCAAGTTGGCTTTAAGTTAGTTTCGGATTTGCATTAGAGTTTGGGTAGGATAGTTCATGCAGAGCTATACAACGAAATGTTACGTATATGTAAGCTTGGCATGCAATTACGCATACGTAATGTTAAAAATGCAATTGCGTATACGTAACGTTGTACGCAAGGCTTGTATGTAATTACGTATACATAATGTGGCAAATTCTTCAGCGTGTACGCAACGTGGACAGCATATATAGTCTTGGCTTGATAGAATAGTTTAAGCAAAGCTCAAATTAAGCTTAGTAATCAACTACGTATACGTTATGGCTGGAATGCAATTACGATGCCTAGCATTCTCGCATTCTATACGCAATGTTGGCTGCTATCATTGGCAAAGTTTACTAGAATACTTTAATTAAAACTTCAAGTTTGATTGCAATTACGTATACGTAACGTTAAAAATTCAATTGCGTATAGGTAACGTTGTATGCAAAGCATAAAACTACAGGGTGCGCCAGTTTTTATGTCAATATTGAACAACTGAAACATTTAACAACCGATTGACTTGACTTCACATGTTTTGCAAACGTCAATTCTGTACCATTTCAGCCATGTAGCACATCACACCTAACGAAACCCAACGAAATGGTTACTTTAATCATTGAATACAGTCGCTCAGTTATCTTTACTCAAAGTGCATACCGTCGAAAATATCATGGTGATATTGAATCTAGATCTCCATATTTGACCCCGCCGGACTACTTTTTGTGGGGTTATTTGAAAAGCAAAGTGTACGCCAGCAAGCCACATACCATTGAAGAGCTCAACGGAAACCATTGCCATACCAACCGAGACGTTCGAAAAGGTAATGGACAACGCCGTGAAATGAACATATTTTGCTGTGGCCAATAGAGGCGGCCACTGGATTGATGTTGTGTTCAAAAACTAATCAGAATAAATTGTAAAGTATTAAATTCAATAATATGTGAATTTTGGTAATATTAGTCATGACAGCCATGCACCTAAATAACGAACAAGACATTCTGCACAAAATATCTAGGCCGTACGAGCCTCGTTGCTACACATCTTAATCGCATAATTCGTGTCAATTTGAATATGTTTCTGAATATAAGTAAATAGATTGTTTCAATATTATTATTATTTTTTTTTAACTTAATTTATTATTCTTAAATTGCCGTCTCGAGTTAAAATCTCTGCCAGGGTAACATTTCTCCACTGACTCTGTGAAGTCAAGACCATAAATATGCTTCGTCCAAGCTACTTAGGCGCTTGGTTTGTAGCAACTCTACGATCGCGGGCTTAGTTTTGCCTAAGTGGCTTCCGCAGCTTTTGCTGAGAATCCAAAATTTACTTGATCAAATTGCATCTACGTCTTTTCTCGTGTGATACCATGTTTTCATACGTTCCCAAGTGCTTAGTTTTCTTTAGTTTAATATCTTTATTGTATGTGTCAAAACCGTATTCTCTTATATGGAAGCGAAACCTGTCATACGACAAAAAATATCTAAAGAAACTTCCAGAATTTTCGTCAAGTGCTGCCTGAGGCGCACTGTTGGAGTGTTCTCTCCCAGAACTACAGCCAATGCGAGGTTATATAAGATTGCCAAGCAACGGGGCATCAAATTTGAGCGGAAAATATGGATGGATTGCACACAACACCCTCAGGAGAGACAACAGAAATATAGCACATGCTGCACTTGAATGGAATTCCATTGGCAAACGTCGCCGAGTGCGTCCGTAGACTACTTGGAGGCGAACAGTTGTCGACGAAACATTCAAATCGTTTAACGAATTAAGGTTTTTAGCTAACAATACGGAAAGCTGAAAGTTCTCAATAATTTATCATAAGACAGCACGCCAATAATTATAGTATATACGTACATATCCACGTTACCATATATTCAATCTCTCCAAGTAGTAAAATTTCCCAAATTGATTCATTTATATAGCTTAACTTTACATTAAGCAATAAAATTCAATAAGTCAAAACAAATATGCAATCAAATTGAGCATATATAAAATTATTTCAGCTTTGATCATTTTACCATATAAAATATATAATTCTTTTTCAAATATTTTGCTTATAAAACGATTTATAGCAATACCTTCTGGAAATTCTAATATTAAAAAGTTTACTGCAACTAAACATGGAATATGCATAAATGCAAGCAGCAGGGTGTGTAGGTGTATGTATGCATTTGTGTCTGTATATGTACCTATGTGTGCGTTATGTATAAATAAAAGTCATAAAGCAAACTTTAAGTTATGAATTTTTTAAATATTTATGTGATTTATTTTAAGCAAAAGTTCTGCGCTGCCTGGGTAAGACACAGAAGAAGCTTAAAAGGCATAAAAAGTCAAAACACCTACTAACACATGCGCAGACCCTGCTTCCCTTTCCTCCCCCCAACACACACACACATACGCCCTAAGGACAAACATATGCATGTGTGTGTGTGTGAGAACTGCAACAAACTCGCAGCATGAGGGAAAAATTCACATTTCGTTGGCCATTTTTTTTTCTTCCTATTTTTTGGCAAGTTTTTTTATAGAGGAAAACGCGAAGAGCAGCAGCAAAGTTTGCGTTGTCACGTGACTTGAGACGAGAAATTCGCATAAAATAAATAGCAGCTTCTTCTGTAGCTACAGCAGCATCTTCTATGCCCGCTTCCGCGCGAGCCGTGAGTTACAAGTCAGGTAACAGGGTTGCCAACTTCCGGATTTGCGCTACGAAAAAAAGCCGGTATGCAGTGCAGCATATGCAAAGGCGCTGGCAAAATTACATCCGCTCGCGTTTTAGTTGCAGTTTTTTTTTGTGTTTGTTTATTTTAATATTCATATTTTGAACATCAAAAATTATTCGCAGAAATTAAGTTGTCGACAACTAAGCAAGCAAGTGGATTGGGTTAATGTGAGCCTTGTCGGGTGTACAAAGGATACGTACAAAGTGCTCACTCAGCAGCCAAAATTGCTTTGAATTTAAAATCTGCAATATTCCGTTGATTGCTGTTGCAACGTAGCTAACGTGCCACAGCGTTAAAGTGTATAAAGTGTAACCAACAACAACAGCAACAACAACAAAGTGCTGGCCGTGCGTGTTGGCGGTTGCTAGTTTGGTAACTGGCTAAGGACTAAGAAGAAGCAACTGCAGCAGTGGCAGTGGCAGTGGCAGTGGCAGCAACAAGAACCGGCAGCGAGCATCAGCAGCAGTGGCAACATCATCACAACTTTTGCGTAAAATTCCAGTCATGTGTCCCTAACAAATCCCTGCATTATTCATGAAATGATAAGATGACTTTGTGCCAGCTTCTAGCGTCCTTATGGTGGTCGCCTGCGCTTCCTTTGCCTGCTGTCCCAGCATGGGCGTCAATAAGTGAGCATTCAGGGGATTAAAACGCTGGTGAGCTGATGATAAAATATATCAAGAATCATAATTTTTTAAAAAAGATACTCAAAATAGTTCCAGTTGTGCTCTGAAGGACTTTCTGCTTTGAAATAGTCTGCTAAGTGTATGCATGAATTCGTATGTCTTTCTTTAGAACATAGCGCGTCTGCTTACCATTCTCCAACGAATACATTTCTCAAATCGTTTCAGCTCCAGGCACTGCACCTGAGCACTTTTTACAGGTGGTACGTACCGGTGGATGAAAAGGATACCAATGGCGTAAAAAAGATAGGAGTTCCTTGACAACCTGCAGTTGACGATCCAAAATCGATTCGAAACTTTGTTAAGAATTGTGTTCAAGTTAATGGAACCCGAGTAAGAGCTTATGCAAAAATAACACACCTTGGCGTGTTCTACGTTCATTAAGAGAACGAAATTGTGTAAGACGTTAGAATTCCAATTTATCCCATGAGCAGCATACCATTTTCGTACCAACTCAATCGATTCCTGTAAGTCGTATTGAAGTTATTACCAGTAAGTAGTTCCAAGAAGATTTATATTTTTTGACTTGAATTGATAAAGAAATCGTATTATCTGCATTCAAATAGCTTCATATTTATGCGTTGGTGCCTAAAATTGAATAAATTATTTGCATAGACAAATCTTACAGTTCCTTTCGAACAACTGTTAGTAGTAGTATCTTCATGATGGGCCTTTAGATCGATGACCATAATCAAGGTTAAATTTTTAGTAGGTTTCTTTGAACTAGCGATACAGAATCGTATCAGTTGGAAATCCAGTTTGGTTTTGTACGTAGGCAGTTCAGTCAATTAAGTGATGAGTTCAGCTGGAAACCTTATAATTCATTGTGACGCCTTGCTTTTAAAAGAGAAGAACGAACAGGAATATCATACAGTAGGGTATGGGGGTAATTTGAGCAAGGTTGAGATATGTTCTCTTAACAAGAAACCGGACAGTAATCTCGACTCTCAAATAGCTAATTATTATGAAGTCCGTTCAAGGTTATAACAAAAAGTCCGCAGAATGTACATTCTATCTGCAATCTGGTTTAGTGCAGAAAACCTTTTAATAGCTTACAATATCGATTTAAGATTCAATTTGTGGAAGTTTAAGATTTCTTCTTAAGAGTAATTTGGCTTTCTTGGTGTCACAGGTTCAATTCTATACAATTTAGTTCAGTTCGTATCAAATCATATTGAAATCTACTTAATTTAATTCAACTGAATTCCTGAAAAAAAAACGTATATTACGTATAAGCAATGCATTCCCCGTAGTAGCACAAATCGCATTATTTTCATATCCAACACGCTTCAGCTAATTTCTCTACTTTTTTTAATTGGTCAACTTTGAAAATTGTCCCCCTTCTCGCAAAACACTTCCGACGTCCCTGTTTCACGTAATATTTTTACATGCAGCTGCAGCTAGTACCTTGTTTGTGCTTCTGTTGTTGTTGTTGTTTACTGCATTTAACTACCCAACGATATCCTTTTTCGAACTATAAAAGTCACCAGCAAAATGTTTTAAAATAAAAAATAAAAAAATGAAGCAGCAGCAGAAGCCAAGTAAATAAGGACCTTCACCACATAAGCAGAAATGTCACAGCTCAAAGAAAACTTTATAATAGGTAAACCCATGTCCAAAATGCTAAATTAAGTTACTTTCTGGTTTTAACTATGAATATGTTAATGCCTGTGACAGGGGGAAGCTGCATAATTTCGGAAGCGGAGTAAGAGGTTGTAGGATTGAAGGCTCTTGATGTGGATAAGGGGTATGTACAGCTCCAAAAGGCGCTATGAGCGATCTTGTTGTAGCCATTTTTAAGCAGATAAAAATATAGAGCATGTTTGCGCAATTAAAATGGAGATGTTTTCAGAACTTTCCTTAAATGACATTTATAAAGAAATACTTAATTTTGTAATACAAAAAGATTTAGAGGCTTACATATGAAACATGGATTATAATATATAAAATCATACATTAGGCATATATATATCAAACAAATTATAATCCTTACAAACATTTTCTAAAAAACTTAAACTAATATAGATCGGGGCTCTGAGCTCTCCTGTCGATGACCATGCCGCTTCTGCCCATTAAGTGCTTTATGCTTAGAGTCACTATCTTGATCTCATAAAAGCCACAATTTTGAAAGCTCTATTTTAAATTCGATTTCAAAATATTTAAATATTATATTGATGCTAAATTTCCGTCTCCTTGATTAGATATGCATTCCCAAAAAATAACATACAGCTTATTGAACATGACTGTCGGCATAATGTAGTTGTAGTTACCTAGCGCCCTGCACACACTTTTATGGGTCAATCGGTAGCATCCGTTTCTTTTCTTTTTCCGATGAATTACACATATGTTAGAGTATTACTTGGCGCAGTGTTTGGGGTGACATAGCCAGGTCTACCTACCTCCTCAAGCTCCTTAGAAACAGTTTTTAACGATATTTGCGTATCTTCATCAGTTTTGAGTTCTAAACGATTGCAAATTTTACTTTCAATTCCAATCTGCCTTCGTTATCTGCACGAATAATTACATTATAAATAGTTTTTCGCGATGTACGAAACATTTCTGATAATTCCGCGACCGATTTACCCAAATGGTAATTAGAATAAATCATTTGAATGACTTTGGAACTCAATCTTTTTCCAACAGTTTCTTAATTTCACAAAACTAACTTGAGCGCTGCTAACTTTGACAAATTTAATAAGCAAATGTAACAAAATGCCCAAAAATCGGTCACCTGGACAATGCATAAAGTACTCCAGTCATTTATGCATCATTTGTTTATCAAAATTTCTCGGAATAGAACAAGGAAGCACCTACGCGCCTCGGCACAGCAACCCCATGGATCTATTGTGCCCCTCTCGGAATAAAAGCGAAATAGAATACATAAGGCAACTGTGGAAACACTTTTCTGTCAACAGTATCTTGACATATGGTATATTTGGCTTATTTATTTATTATTAATTAAGGGTACAATTAAGTCCAATTGAACTTATAAGTAAATAATTTTAAAATTAAGAAATAAAAGTGCGAACAAGAAAAATATAATATGAAACTAAGCTGTATCCCTAGGGTGATGGGTGACTTTTTTAAAGTTAGGCAACGCTTCACATCTGGTGCTGACTAGAAACCTGGTTTTGCAATGTAAAAATTCGGCATAGGAACTAACAAAAAAGTTTAAACATTTCCTAACGAAGTGTCAAAAAAACCAGCGTTGATTAAGTTAGGTGTTCATAGTTTGTGATTAGTCAAAGATGCTCGATATAGCGCATCATGATGGGTTAAGTAGAGAAAGATATAAGAAAGATATGGATTGAGTAGAACGTTTCTAATGTAGATAATGATTATAATAAGGTCACTTAACGTAAAAGACTTAACGCTTTTGGAATGCACTCAAGTCAAAGCAATTCCACAAATTAAGCAACAAAAACAGCTGACACTTAACATTTGGCCACTTAACAGTGTGCTAAGGTGGCATAACAGCAACTTTTACACGGAGATACAATGTAAGCTAAGCAACAAAATCAGCTGTTAAGAGCCAACAGTGTTCCAACAGCAGCTAACAGTTGCTTAACAGTGCGCCTGTTAAGATTAACAGCAGCTACAAAGCTACAAATTTGTAGCTGCCTTTAAGAGTTTAGACAAAATGCTCTTTGTTAGGCAGCAGTTCCTGGCAGCCAAAGGCCGCAGGAGCTAAAGTTGCGTCGTGTGCATGCTTAGCATACAGCCGAAGTGATAGCCGAAGGCTGCTAATTGATAAAGAGTAACAAAGAAGCTGTTTCATGATGCTCACTAAACCAATACAAGCTTGTGGCACGCTCTCTCACACGCGCTCCCATTTCGCCAACTGGGCCAGTAATTCCCATAGCCGCCCAATGGTTCGTTTGAACGAACGTGCCGCAGCCGAGTGCCGTACGAAGTAGTCTCTGCTGCTGATGCTGTGTGGCAGGACTCATATTACATGATGTCGCTGCCAACGTTGACGCTGACAGCGACAGCGGCCGCAGCATCAGCAGCGAGCACGTTTTATGTTGCTTCAGTCAGTTCGTAAACTTGAAACCGTGCGGAGTTATTTGGGGCAGCGCTGCGAGGCTCTATGGTAGCGCCACTAAAATAAAAAAAAAACAAAACAAGAATTATAAAAAAAAATTAATAAAGCAGTATGAAACAATTTTAAATTAAGAAAAAAAAAACAAAACAAAATGCCTGCGTTCATTGCGTGTGTGTGCGTGTAACTATTGTTGAAATTGTTAGTGTTGAATAATGCGCGTGTAATCAATCATACGCACTGTTGTACCAAGCAGCAGCAGACGCATTGTTGACCACTTAAAGTTAAAGACAAGCCAAGCATTTGCTTGAACAATTAGTTGAAGTGCAGTGGAAAGTGGTAAAAGTCAGCGTTGGCAACAACATTACAACAGCTAATTAATTTAAAAGCAGGCAAGCCACTTAAAGAGTGAAAAAGGACAGCGCAGTTTGAAGGCAACTTCAGTTTTGACAAGTCGAAATTAACAGTTAGTCAGTTAGCAGCCGGTACTTCCGTTTCCGGCGTGCAGGCAGCTAGCAAAGAAACTGCTACTAAGAGCATGTTGAAATATTAAACACATGGATTCGTTTGAATTTAGCATTTAAATTATTTAAGTTGACATGCAGCAACAACACAAATACATACAGATACAAACACACACACACACTCACACACATACACACAGACACACTCACTCACACACACCCACACAACTTACTGTTAAGTATCTACTGACAAGAGTTAGAGATAAAGATACAGATGCGTACGTACTTAGCCATGCGACGCGACCTGCCAGTTTTTATATCGTTTGCTTTCCCTTTTTTGTGTTGTATCTTTTTCTTTTATTTTTAATGTTTTTTGTGTGTAACTTATTTATAACGAGGACACACACACACACACACACACACACACATACAGGCAGCAAGCAACGAGCGCGCGTATCCTTTGAACTTTTCTGCATGAGTTTGTCAGTTTATTTATTTTTATTTTTATTTCCTTTCAGCATACAAGTTTCAGCTTTACTTCGACGACTGCCTTCCTTTTGGCTGCTTGCCTTTGACGCGGTATTCAATTAATTTTAGTCTCATCGAACTTGTTTACTTTATTTTTATTTTTGTTATTTTTGTGTTTTTTTTTTTGTCTTCGGCTTCTTTGTGCTTCAGCTTTGTCTGAGCTATGCTTTCTTTATATCCGGCTATTTCCGTTTAAGCTTGAATTGGCTGTGGCTGCTCTATTAAATCATATTTTAAAAATAAGAACAACAAATGAGCAGCAACAATAATAGCCAAAACACGCCGAGGTAAATGCAAATAGAAAAGGGCTAAAATATTATACAGGGAGTAAAATAAAGAGACTAATTTGTAAGATTTTTATAGAGAAAAATTACCAACTGCTTTAATGTGAAAGATTTCGCTTAAGATACGAATTAGTTGGTTTTGAATAAAGTTTTGTATAAAAAGCAGCGTTTTCAAAATCTATTACATTTAATACAAAAATAAAAATAATTTTAGGTTTGTTTTTTGAGTAAAATGTAATAGTAGAGACAAATCTTTAAATTATATTACAAAATTCAAAATTCTGGGTAAAAAACTAACAGCCAAGGGTTACCAAAGTAAATGAGTTTAAAAATGAGAATTTAGTATGACTTGCATAAATTTTTTTAAACGAAGTTGAGTTCTCTAAAAAAGAAAAATAACTCTACGGGGAAACTCTTGTGATATAAATTTTTAGAATATTGCCTAGTATCATTGTCTAAACTTGCTTTCAAAATAAAAAACTGCACCTTCCAAGCAAACAATAACAAAAATAATAATAAACGTAAAATAAAAATAAAAAGCTTAACGACATAAAAATCTTTAATTTTTTTATAAAATAATTAGAGTTTTATGTCATTCCCAGAGAATTTTCTTGAAATAAATTAAGCTCTATCATTTGTTGGTTTTATTATTATAATTTTTCCTAGTTTGAAATGATAGCAATTTTCGAATAAATGTCAGAAATTATAAAAACTTTTAATATTTATTGCGAAAACCCCCAATTTTAACTCAAAATGAGTGGATTTTCTAAGAAATCTTGAAACATTTAAGAAAATGTTATCAAGTCAGCTTGAAGGCCAAGGTTGCGCTGGCTTTAATAATCATTTTTTAATGATTTCACTTTATAATTCATAAGAATAATCTATCTTTTTGAGCGCCATGAAATCTTTCGAAAGCATAAAGAGATTCTCGTAGCCTCTAAGATGTCAGCTGCAGAAAATAAAAGTGAGCTAGAGCTAAGCTGGGTCGATTATTTGGAAGCCTTTTTGAGCACTTAAGAATTTAGATACAGAAATGATGGGTAGAAATATGAGAAGAATGAGATCATCAGGATACATTTAACTTATGCATCTCAACTTGAAGCAACATCTTTTGAAACTTGCATTGCTCGAAACTTTTTTAGGAAAAATAAAGTGTGCTAAGTTGGGAGGATTAGATGAAAGCCCATTAAAGAATTTCAAAATTCAGATGTACAGAAGTGGGGTTAGAATGATGAGAAGAGAGATAATCAAGATAAATGTATATAATAAATTTCAACTTAGAGAAAGATCTGGTGAAGGCAGCAAAAATAAAGTGTGCTAGAGCTGGGTCGATTAGATGGCAGCCTTTTTGAGCACTTAATAATTTAGATACGGAAAAGTGAAGTAGAAATGTGAGAGGAATGAGATCATCCAGATAAAAATTGAAAAATATATAGAAAATGTAGAAAGTGATGAAGTTATAACGAGTCTTAATTCGAGTGTCAAAGTCGGTTTAAGTTCAAAGTTCTTTGGAAAGATTAGAAATTAGATATAAAAAATACCACACTACTAAACTACAAATTAATATTTTATTTTTTTGTAAGACTTCAACAACCTTTAAAAGATTATAAATCCAGAGTAGATAGTAACAAATCAAGCGCTATAACACAACGATTAAAAGTAAATAATTTTCTTAAGTTTTTAAGCTTTCAGTTTGGTGCAGAAATATTTTAGGAAACAATTTGAGAATTATTCCCACCTAGCACACAATATTCAAAGTCTTCCTCAATATTTTATAAATTTTTTAAAATTTTTTATGCAAATAATTTTTGTACACATCACATTATTATTAAAATTAAATTAAAAATTTTGCTTCCACTTAGTACTCAATTACAAATTTTTTTGAACTCTTTACTTCGTATAGTCATTTCCAAACTAAGTGAATAATAGAACTATAAATTGCGCGACATTTACGAACAATAAAAACGTTTTAAAGAGTAACGCGCGTTACTTCCAAAATAAAATAATTATTATAATTGTTATTATTGTGACGCTTGGAGTTCGAGAAACAACATGGATTACAGCTGGCAGCTGCTGGTGCTCATTGTGCTCTTAATTGGTGAGTCCTGATGAATTGTTTTAAATTTGTTATAAATGTATCTGAATTCTTTTATTTATAACGAATTTTGTTGTTGTATTTTTTTGCTACGTTTAAATCAATTTGTGCGGTTAATGAAGCGTAAGCTGGTTAAAATTAAGCGGTAGCAGTTGCGGCTGGCATCACGTTGCGTATGCGTAATGTTTGCAATTTCAGCAGCTAATGGAAAATCATGTTGATACGTATTATTATTATTATTATAATGCTACAGTTGATATACGTTGATGGGGAAACTCCGGAAGAAAATGGGAATTGATTCGGGAGACTGAAATTTTGACGAAGAAAACTTAATTGACAAAAAAGAGCAGTGCTTTTTGTAGAGGTATTCGTAGGCGGAAATGCATTAAAGTTAAAAGTGGGTACAAGTTCTAAGGGTAGGGTGTTGTATATTTTATAGTCTGGTAAAGTAATTCCTAGTAGTTCCGTTCCAGGTATATTGATGGAACACATGTCTTATGTGCTGACAATGTACTTCCCATATGTTCCGTTCCAGATATCTTGATGGGCATATAAAATGATGTTATTTTGTGAAACTATGCTAAAATAATGTTTATAATTTTGTTGAATTTCTCTTGTTCGATTTTCTAAAAACTCAAGAAATCGTTATCTTTGGTTTAGCTTTAATAAAGTATAATTTGAGAAAGAAAGGGCGTCATTGTCGGTCGATTCACCAAATAAAAAAAATTGATTTCAACTAAGAAATAAAAAAGAAATAGAAATAATTGTTAATAAGAATTAGTAATAATAATAGTTAGTTTTATTGTTAATATTCAGCGAAGACATAGCATATATTTTTCCTTATTCCACTTATAAGTCATACTTAATAAAATAATATAGTATATAAAAATACTATTTGGCAACAATTTAAGATAAAAAATAAAAATATTTTAGGAAAGAATAACAAATTTATGCATAAAAATCAAAATACTAAAGTTTGTTTTATGTAGTCTATAGCAAAAAAGCAACTAATTAACAAAAATAATCAATTAAAAACTTTTTTTTTTTCCTTTTTTAGACGTTGCTCTATTTATTGGATCTTCTCATTAGGAGACTAACAATAAGTCTAGAAATCTTAAAAATTTGCCTATTCAACACTCAGTATTGCAACCGATATAAGTTCATGTGGCCCTAACGTTGGGTTGGCATGTTATTACGACGCAGCCGAGTTCGGCATATAATTTGCTGCGATATTTCTCCATTTTTCACTCTGAACGATTTCACTATGAACATACATCAAAGCGCCAATGTTGGTTCTCAGAATCTTCGATTTGGATGACTTCTACAATGTTTTTGTTGTTGCCGTTCCCCTCGAGTTGGGAACCATAAGTCCGAATCGATTTTACCACGAAGCTGTAAGGTAGAACCTTATATTTCAGTGTTAGGGGAGAGCGCACACTAAGAAGCCAATGTAGGCTTTTGAATGAATCATAGGCTTTTTCGCAATTAACAAATTTCCAAAAAAAAAACAATCCAAATTACAAGAAAAACTGCACTTAATACAATCAAATATTAAGTAACTTCTGCTTTTGCCATTTTTCACTAAAATTAAGTGATTTTGAAGTGAAATCAAAGATTTCGTTAATTGTTTTTGGAATGTACGTAGACCAGCCCCATGTTCACTAACATCAGCAATCCCAGTTCTAGACTTACGTTTTGATTATGACTTCAAATTGACAACATAAATGATGCACGGAATTTTTTTTTTTTTTTTTTAATTTTTCCCCTTGCATATGGTCAACGCTCCAAAGGCGGAGTATAGGGTGATTTTTCTAGGTAAATAGCGTTTACTAACTAATCATTCCCTTGCTAGGTAAATGCATCAGTGCTGCTGGGTTTTATTGAACCAACGAACTTGCAATTTAGAGGCGAGTAGATTACCAAAGTTGTCTTCTCATTAAAATATACCAAACCCAAAAATTCAAGTTTCTCATATTTTGGGGAAGCTCTCGCTTTCTCCATATACCTACATTACATAAGGAACTGTTTTCATCTTAAATCGTTTTCTAAAAGTACTTTTGCTTATTAAACTTTAACTTCCTTAAAGCAACGACTTTGGACACACTCTACTTTCCAGTTCATTTAGCTCTTAAGTTGCTGCCCAAGTCACTGTTGCTGAAGCTTCACTGTCTTGCATTCATATTAAACTTTTTCCCTGGTTTTTAACATTTTCATGTTTTTATTGTTTCATTTACATCCAGTTCCGTACTCCGAATCAATATTGACGAAGTTTTATACTTTTTATATTTTTTTTATTTTTTTTTATTATTTTTTATTTGCTGCAGCCACTTGGCTGAGTCGCGCCGCGTTTTTTTTTGTTTATTTTTTTTTATTGTATTTTTTCGAATTTGTTTTAATGACTTTTTGCCATAATTTCCACAGCGGCTGCCAGAGTTGCCAAAGCTGTTGCTTGATGCCTTTTGTTGTGCTGCAAGCAGCGAGTTGCAAGTGCCTTGTGGCTGTCGTTCAAGCGCATTCCCAGGCGGCAATGGTAACCAACTTTTTGCAAGTTTTATGGGTGTGTGTGAGAGAGTATCTGTGTGTGTGTGTGTGTGTATCTGTGTGTGTGTGCCCGTGCATCTTAAGTGCAGTTTAAAGTTAAATTGTATTTTAGGAATTCTTTGCAATTAGGCAATCTGCCAAGGGCATTGGCAAAGGCATGAGGCAATTAATTTGCGGCGCATTAAAAATGCCCCACTTATTTGCAGCAGCGCATTTTCAAATGTTTTCCAACACTGCACGCCATGCGTTTCAATTTCTAACACACTAAGCCTTTGGCCATGCCACACAACAATTGTGTATGTGTGTGAGTCAACGTCTTTGGGCCAAGTTAACTTGAATACAATTCCAAAGGGAACTGACTTATAAGGTAGTTCTTGGAATTGGAATTGGAATTGTGTTGCAACTGACACATTTTAGTTACTGCCGCACACACACACACACACACACACACACTCAGACACACACACTCACACACACACAACTTGACTGAGTTCTACTTTTGAGTTCCAGTTACAAAACACAATTGCAGGCTCATGTTAGTTTAGAGACTTGCATGCGTCCGTGCGTGTTCCTCATTCAGGCACTCGCTCGCTCGCTCGCTCATTCATTCATTCATTCTTTCTGACATTCATTCAAACATTTAACAATGGCGCCCAACCAGCAGCAGCTTGAGAACTTTTCAATACTTTCGCAGTCAAGCCAGGCAACTTCTTGCACTCCCCAAACGACTCTTTGTTCACCAATTTTACTTGCCTAATGGAATAACATGCATTCCATTGTGTATTTCTGGTTGCATTTTCCAGTAGATACATTTTGTTGCCTACAGATACATTCAGCAAACATCGAACTAATAACTTAATCGTATTTCATTTGATGGCAAGTTATGGAGCTTTAAAATTGATTTTGCCGCAAAACTCTGTTGGACTTTAAGACATTTAGCAAATGAAATTTATTGTTGCGTCTTTTGTTGCCCAACACTTTTATTTAGTGTTGACCAACACTTTTTGCACTTTTATTTATTTTAAGAGCAATTTTGTAAATCGATGGCAATTTGTTTTATAGGGTTAGGCAAATATTTCATGCACTTTTGAGTGCATATGACGATTTAATAGAGCTTAATGAATTCCTTCCTTAGGGGACGGCAAGATTCAACTAGAATCGTCAGCATCAAATGCATGAAAAAGCTAGACAATGTTTATAGGATATCTGCAAATGGTCAAAGTATGGCATTGATGTACGCCGTTTTTAATTAAATCATAGTTTATATTTTAAGCTCATATACAAATTTTTTAGAACAATCTTGTTTAAATTTATAAATAAAATATTGCCGATTCCTTAAAAATATATATATTATACCATGTACCAGTGGGTACAAAATATACTATACTAAACTTGTGAAATTTTTGTAACGTAGTAGGTCCCAAGTCTTCTATATCAAAATTATTATTATTATTACGAGATTCATCCATATCTGCCCGTCTTATTACCTTCATCTCTGAGATACTATATATTAGCGCTAACGTCACCAAATTATACTATATGCCGCGCATTTCTCCTCAGACGATGAAGCGCAAATTATGTCGACAACAAATTTCACCAACAGAGAGATTCTTTGTTTCTCTCTACCTCAAACAATTCTAAATCCTAGAATCGAATAACTAGGTAAAAGCTTCAATTAAAAAATCTACAATGGAGTTTTCGAACATTTTACAATTAGAATGATGGATTTCGCTTGAGGATTTTTTGAAAATAATAAAATTAATAAAAATAAATTTTTTACCCAAATGGGTAGCTGGAAGATATCTATATTAAAATGTATTCGAAGATAATAGTGCTCTAGACTTTATAGTTGAATCCAAAAGGCGCTGTTTTTATTTTACAGAGATTTCCATAATTATATACCCACTGACCAGCACTGTAGGATGTAATTGAACCAACCAACCTTCTGATTTTTAGACAAGTGCACTGCCACTATGCTACCGAGGATATTCTATAGTTAGGTATATACTTTAATGTATAATACTTTTTATAATAAATTTCTGCCGCTTTGGCAATGACCTTATGACGATAGAAATATTGATAGTATTGATGGTTTAAAATTTGTGAGCCTTCTATTTTGCGAAATTTAAGCAATTCCTATTAATTTATTCCTAATTGTTTCTGACCTATATAAGCTTAGTTGTGCAACTTTGGATCAAATGCTATACTATATCTGCAAATCCACTTTCTCCAAGCACGATCTTTTTTCATAGCCAAAATCATAAATTTATTGTGATTAAAGTATCGCTGAGTGAGCGATACCACCAATTATTTTACTGACAGTTCTCCAAATTCAAGTCATTCTGATTCTTAGGAACATTTTATAGTTTGAAAGAAATGCATACAATCTTTCTTCATTCATTTAATAACAATATTGTCCAAATTATTCTCCTCATCTCCTCAACTATCTTGAGTCAAACTGCATCGCTCTGGTTTTCTGGACATTCCATTATTCTACGAGTACTCAACATTCGCTTCATTATTTCGCTCTGTGTGTTTATGGGCATCTAATTATTTTCAAAGTACTCAAACTGTCCTTCATTAGTTCGCTCCATTCAAACATTTTCAAAGTATCGCTGACTGAGAATACACAACTGACAGTTCTTCAACATCAGATATTTATGAACATGTCATAATTTGAAAGAAATTGCATGCAGTCTTTCTGCATTCATTGCATCTCTCCCAAAGCATGTATTTCATAACAAAAGCCCAGCTCCCATCATAATTTTAAACCTTTTCACTTTGTGCTGCTTTTAAAACAAAATTATTTATTAAATAAATGTTTAAACTTAACAATTATTCAAAAACCATAAAACGATTTAAAGCAATTTATACAGTTTTAGCCAACATTATAAACGGCATAAACTGCAATTCCGACAGCCTTCTCAAATAATGCAATAAATTTCAACCATTTTTTTCCCTAAACATTTCATTGTTCTGCTGTAATTTTTCTAGAAAAAAATTGCATTTATTTTATTTCAAAACAAAAACTAAATAGTTTTCAATACGATTTTTCCGCCTAAACTTTTATTCAGACACAAACAATTAATATGTACATTATGTTGGGCCCATTGTTGGGCCATAGCTATAGCCTTTTTATCTGGTATTATTTTTGGCTAAATTGTTGCAGTGTTGTTGCGGTTTTAAAGCTTGCAGTTGAAAAATCTTGCATTAAATTTTATACAAATGAATATTTATGGAGATGGACGAGCAGTAGTTTGGCTACAACGAGGCAGTTTGTTTGGCCAAAGCCACAGCCAGCTTACATATTTACATTAAAAACCAAAGGCAAACTGAAACTACTGCACAGCAATAGACCAAAAATATACAGAAACACACAAAGATACAAAGCTACAGATACAGATACATCGGGGGCCAGCTAACCACATAGATACACCAATACTAAGCCACACACACACACACAGTAAACTTAAAACCAACACACAGACACATAAAAAATGCCACAACAAAAATTTTTGCTGTGGAAAATGTCTCAACGTCTCTTAATGAATTTATCACAAAAGTTCTGGTTGGCTTTGAGTTTGGGGGGCGTTACGTATACGCAGCGTCTAACAATTCATATGTAAATTTCTTGAGCCAAATGTAAACGGCTGGTTGGCTGGCTGTCTGTCTATCCCTGCGTACGTCTGCTCGTGTGAAGTAAATATGTTTTGGCTAGTTTCAAATGAAATGTGTAGGTTAATTATCAGCAAAAGTTTGCATATGCTAAGGTGGTTAAAACCTTACAGCAGCTGTGTGTATCTATGTGTGCGTAGCTGTGAGAGTATCTGTGTGAGCAGCTGTAACTGTTTGAGTAAGAGAGAGTGTATGCATGTGTGTGGTTAGCCAACTGAGGCTAAAAGCAAATGTGCAAGCTGCGTGTTTTGTCTAAGAGCAATTTAAATTTCTGTATTTAAAGCTTTGCCAAAAGTTTTAAAACAAATTTAAATACTATAAACATTTGTATATTTCCCCTAAGATTCAGGACTCGGGAACTCTAATTTGTGTGGTATTTAGATTTAACGAGCGGGCTTCGGGGTGTCTTTAAGCGAGTTGTTTGCATATACGGCAGTTTCTACTTGCTGGTTTGAAGTTTGTTACTAAGCATTTAGTTACTGAAACTAAACGCTTTAATGTCCTATTAAACATAACCAACTTTTGATGGAAGTCTATATCATCTCCAAATCTTTTTTTTGTCATCTTCATATAACAATATTCAGTAATACAAAAATCACTTTGTTTTTCTTTCAATTTATATTATCATGCTAACTCTACAAGTTTCATTTATATCATTTATACTTCCCTTAAAATCTACACTGAGCCAATACTGTAATCTGAAATTTGTATTCAGATCTGTCGCAAAGCTGCAATTCTTTTATTTATGGCTCAACAAATGTGTTTCTACATTTAACAGATTTTATTTCATATATGTCTACATCATCTTAACACGAAACCAATTTTAAATGAGTTTTATTTAATTTGTATCAGATTATATTGTCTTTATTTTATCTTTGCTCAAAAACAGTGGCATTATGCAAACTTTATTTATCATATGCTAACACTTTAATATTAGAAGTTTATCTTTGTAGATTTATTTTAATTTTTCAACATTTATTATTCGAAACAATCTCTAAAATTTCCGAAACTAAAATGCAAATTAATGTCAATATAGATTTTCTTTTCATTGAGAATTTTAAACAAATTTTTATTATCGCTAAAAAATTGTTATTCATATCGCTTATCTGGCATCTACATTTTATGGATATCTCTTTATTTAAAATTTGTCATGCAAAACAAAATTGATTTTTGTCAAAAAAAATATTTAGTTTTAACTTTTTTTTGTTAAGAATGCAAACAATAATGTAAAAAAATCAAATGAATTAAAATTGTTTTATTGTAATAACAAATTAGTGTAAAATTTAGATCTAATAATCAGGATAAGAATACGTAGCCTTAATATATAATTAGTACTAGATGGTACAGAATATAACTAAGTACATACAACCTTATAATCCTCCAACCCTATATATTTCCTTAGTACATGAAATGCACCTAGATGAAAAAGTCCGAAAAACCCCATTGTGCGGCACAGTATGACAGAGAAGTGATATAGCCATATGCGACTGTACTTCCGCTAATCTGTATGAAGCTGGGCAGACCAAGAATAAGCTACTTTGAAGAAACAAGGTTTTTTTCTAAAGGAGAGAAGAGTTGGTTTAGGTATATGGAAAAGCTCCCATAGGGGTGTGCCACTTTAAAAAAAATCTAAAAGTTTTAGATGAATAATCATCATCATCTTCATCATTCAGCTCTACAACTCGGGCTTGGATTTGGTTTTCTCGACGATTCTTCTCCATTCGTCTCCTTAGCTGTCAAGTCATCGTCAATATGTACGCTTTCTTGGTCGACCACTGCTGCTTGTGAAGCTTTTGTGCTATGTTCGGGTGCATCCGTAGAACATGTCCTAGAACATATCTACCTTAGCCTCTGCGAGTTCCTGAATTTGACTTAACATCTCTGCCATGGTTTAAGCTCTACAATTCATCATTGCTCCTTGGAATGTAGTCGCCGCGTTCATTTATCTTTGGCCCAAACTTTTGACGCAGCATTTTTCTTGCAAAGATTCTTAGGCATTCTTCGTCTGCTGTCGTTGTGGTCCAAATTTCGGCGCCATATGTAACTATTGGCCTACGTTTGATTATATATACATTTTGGGCCTTGTTAGCTTATTGGTAGCGCCTCTACATCGAAAAGTCGATGGTTCGATTTCATCTAGCAGTATTTGTCTAGCATTGGTTTGGCGGTGCTAGAGATAGACGCATTCACCTTGAAAAATCTCCATTAATTTAAGGTAGCCCCGTTTGGATTCGTCTATACACAGTAGGTTCCCGTACTCAGCGAAAAGTTATTTATATGAATATCCCCACACTCCGCCTTTGGAGCGATGACTATATTCAAGGGGAATAAATTTATATTTTTATTAATTAAATTTATTTTTGAATATTGCGAAACATAATAGCACATATAATTTTTTAGAAATAGTTGGGCTATATCATATACCTCTTAGTGAATCGGTTAGAAATAGTTTTTTTTCACAAATTTTGTTCTATTCAAGTTGCTTATAAATATATTATAAACAAATTCCCTTCACTGATGGTTTTCAGTGTTTACTAGTACAAGAAATGTATCCTAAGCAGTGGTCTATATCTGCTTGCTGTAGTTTTTCGATGCATCTTCTTAGGTTCCACAACGTTCTCTTGTAAAAAGTAGACTTTCATGTGGTTCCATGTGACACTAGAAAATACATTTTAGACTTTGGTTTAGCTTTCATTGATCGCCTGGCTGCGTAAGTTTCAATTTGCGCCGGTGAGTGACCCTCCATAATAGTGCGACGGGAACCATGTAAAGCTGGCTCTTGTGTTTGTTACCATGCTGCGGCCTGCTTTTGTTGTGGCTGGACAACACACAACACCAACGACACCGAATTCACACACACACTCACACACAAACAGAGTGGCACTCACACCATGCATGAGACATCGAATAAATTTCAAATTTCATGAAATGAATATGCAAAATAGATGGCAAAAAAATATGTACCACGAGGCTTGGGTGTGTGAGTGAGTGTGTGTCTGCATAGTATTAGAAAGGGGCAGCAGATGTGAAAGTGAGATAGCGCAGCGGTAAAGGGAAATTCCTGGCATAGATGGCAACGCTTAGGCAATGGATATAGCAATATGTAACTGGCATATGCTGTCAGTAGTTGAGCTACAGTACGTCGGACAAGTCCGTCGGTAGGAACTCTTTGAAAAGATGATTTCTTTCTCTAGAACACTGCTCAGACGAAATATTATAATCATTAAAATTTTGTTAAACTGAAAAGTCCAGTGTCGATAGGCCAGTTGATGCAAAGAGTCCATATTCGGGGTTGGTTCTATCGTTAAGGACCAACAGCTACTTCCATATTATGCGTTGGCTGATTTATAAATGCAGATAGACCGCCGCGTTGGAACTAAACTGCTTATCTTCTGCTCAACTTTGCTACAAAAACAAAGAATCAAATTAATTAATAAAATATTTAACAGGCCTTTGACTGTTTGGTGTATAAATAGGAAGTATTTATGACACGAGACCTTACTAAGGGTCAATTGGGTACCACTGGTGAATAGATGGACCTCTGTGAGGTACTACCCAAATGCGGGTAAAGTTTTATGAGCTTGGGGCAGCGCTGTGTCTAACCAGCCGGGTATTGAGACGCTCGGATCAAGAGATTTAAGCTAGATCTCGACACTTACCAAGAGTGAAGAACACGACCAAACACACGTATCTCTTCATCTTTACACAGTAGAATATGCATACAGCTTGCGAGTTTGGCTTGGAGTTGTGACTCTGATATCAGCAGAGATTTAAGAGAGATATCGTATTTTGCCAAGAGTGAAGAACACGACCAAACAAATTTCTGTCTTTATCTTGGAATTGTAGAATATGCTTGCAGCTTTCGAGTTTGGCTTGGAGTTGTGACCTTAAGATCGACAGAGATGTTATATAGATCTCGACTCTCACATTACCACATGTGGTGCATTATTCCATAGTCATGTGATTATGTTTGTATATTGAATAACCGTGGTACTAAGAAAGCAATGTCAAACATCGCGTTAAATAAGTTAGAGGGATCCTAGATATCTATCGATAATACTTTTCCCCGCAGTAGCACCGGTGCATTTAGCGAGCATCGAGCA
This sequence comes from Chymomyza procnemis, assembly GCA_035046065.1. Classification (NCBI taxonomy): domain Eukaryota; kingdom Metazoa; phylum Arthropoda; class Insecta; order Diptera; family Drosophilidae; genus Chymomyza; species Chymomyza procnemis. The sequence goes on from JAWNOJ010000026.1 coordinate 8,792,297, forward strand.
TAGGTAGCAGAAAGACACTAGATCCAAGTTGCTAGCCAATTCCAGATGTGTGAAAATATGCGTAGGTCCCTAGCGCATCCCTAAGGACTGCTAATATTTAATCTTTCTATCTATTTAATTTTTTTATTATAAAAGTATAAGGTTGAGCTTGTAATGTATGAACGAGGCTGGGCCAACGACCTTCGGCACTGTGACTCCCATGGGTATATTGTGCCTCTGCTGAGCTTTGTTTTGCTCCTTAAATTAATACAATTGTCTAAAAGATTTTCAGTCTCAGCATTCTAGCTATAATCTCGTTGGACTGACAAATTTTGGTAATATATTTTTCACATCGAATCATATTTCATTATCATCGTCAAAATTCTCTACCATCCATCGATTCGATCTAAACGGAAATGGTACTTTGTTAATTAGTTTAAAAAGATTAATTTAGGAATTTACTTAATATTACCTTAATATTTATAAAAAGTCACACTTCAGAAAAAGGTTTCACAAGAGTAGCGATTAACCCCCAGAGGCTCTGAAGAACTTTTAGCCGAGGCTACTAATTACACGCAGCGTACTGAAGCGTGCACTGAGTGTGCAGCCGTCTGTATCTGTATCTGTGTGTGTGTGTATCTGTGTGTCTGTTATGTCTGCCAAAGTGCAGTGAGCGATAAGCACAACAAATACAAATACAACAATAGAAACAAAATAGCAGCAACAAATTGATAAGAAATGTGACCAAAAATGTCAAGCGGCTGTGCTTTGTAAATTTAACATGAGCGATGTGCAACTTTATGCATCTGTATCTGTGTATGTTTATGTATGTGTGTGTGTGTATCTGTGTAAGAGTCCTATAAATATGCAAAGCTCATATGGTTGGCAAATGAAATAGAGCAAAAGCATGACGGGCAGCAGGGGGTTAACTGCCACCAGGTATAAACAACAATTGCAATTTGTAGTCGGAAACAGTTTAAAAATAGGTCGAGTCCAAAAATATTCGCTTTTAAAGTGTAGCAAACCAGGCAAGGATTTATCAGTCCACAGGGCAGAACACAATTTTGCAAATCTCTACAAATTATACAAGAAAATTGAAAAATGTGAACAATTTGTTATAAATTATATTAAACACTATTAGCAAAAAAAGCAATTCGAACAGAAGCTCTCAATTCTAAGGAACTTTTTGGTTGAGTTAGTGCATCTCGCTGATTTTTATATTTAAGCTTAAGCATAAAAATTTAAAAACTTATATAAAGTTTAGTACGCAAAATAAGGGGTGTTTTTTCCAAGCATATAAATTTAATGAAAACTAAAAAAATTATATATAAGTGAAGATTTTTAATATGATTTTTTAATTATTTCATTGTCATGTACTTACGTATAATAATAATCCTCTAACCCAACGTTATCTGCGAATTTTTTCGTATTACTTGCAGACTACCAAAGCCTTTCCGCTCTTAATGTCACCCACATAAGCGTACCAGAGGTTGTGGATTTTCGTGACAATGTAACACTCTCCTGCAATTATCAGCTGAGTGGGCATACTTTGAATTCGGTCAAATGGTACAAGGATCGTCATGAGTTCTTTCGGTATGTCAACACAATCAAAAACACTTTCGAAATCATTGCAACTAATCCTGACTAAAATCTACTGCCAAACAGCTATTCGCCACTGACGCATCCGGTTTATATGAAATTCTGGGTACAGGGCGTACAGGTGCTCGATGGTCAACATTTTTGCAATGAATCCAATTGCCGAGTGGAATTACGTCTACAGGATTCCAAATCCACTGGCACCTATACATGTGAGGTTTCTGGCGATGCGCCGCTCTTCAAATTGGGTGCACGCGAGGCCAACATGACCGTGGCAGGTAATAATTGCCACAAATTTTTTGTTTGACGCGCAGCACTCAGCTTAAGCTCTCTCTACACACAGTTTTGCCACAAAGTGACCCGCTAATTGAAAGTTTCAAATCTGTTTACCACTTGGAGGATGATCTTAGTCCCAGCTGCTCATCGGATTACTCCAGTCTGCCCACAAAACTCAGCTTATATGTCAATGGGGAACAGGTAAAACCATACAAACCGCATGCCAGCCAAACTAATGCAACTAATTGAATTTATTTTGCAGCCGGGTTTTGGTGAACTGCATCCCAAATTTGAGCCAACTTTGCCGGCACACGATTATATACTGCGTAAGCAGAGCTTGTTATTGCATCTGCGTCTGCAAGGACAACGCTTCTTTCATCTGGGCAAGATGCTGGAAATCAAGTGTGTAGCAGAAATTGAGAATTATCCGGATTTGAGGCGTGAGACAACGCTTAGTGCGGAGCTAATGCAATTCGATAACTTGAACAATCAAATGTTGATTTATTCGGGCACAAGTAAGTACAGTCATGCACACTCACGCCAGCAACTTAAGTCGATAACTTTAAGTTTTATCGGTGGTATAGTTAGTCTTAAACATTTTACCCAGCACACAGCGGCTCAACTTCGCCATCATCTGCTTTCTGCATCATCTGCAGTTGCTCCAGAACACTCCCCACACACACACACACACACTTTGGTTTTGAAGCAATTAACTAAGCCTGCTTTTGTTTCTTTTTCTGGCAATCTCTTTCTCGGTTTCTTTGGTTTCTGGCAAATTGTCAAAGATGTCTCCGCCGCCGCACGTAGCTGCATCTTGACAAGGACGTCGCTAATTTCCGTTTGCTTTGTGATATTTCTGCTAACGAAATGTTTGCACCACTTGCAATCATGAGCAGCTGCATCCACAATTTGGAAGCAGCGTCAACCTCAAATGGAGCCAAAGACGGCAGCTGTGACAACCATGCCGCCTGTGGCAACTATATCAACACATTAGTTAGATAGCTAGAATTACTGACACAACCTACACACACACACACACACACACATGTACACACACTCACATAGATACACATAGACACACATACTCACACACAAATACAAACACCCACACACAGACACAAAAAGACTCAAATATGCAATTAGTCAATAGGCAAAGGATACGCAATGCGTAAATGGAAAATTTTGCGTATTCTGGATTTTGCCAACACTTTTGATGGTATGGATGATATTTGTATATAGCGCAACGTTTTGATTTAATTAAAAAAATAAATATATATATATATATAAAATATATAAAACAAAAAGCAACTCAATGAATATATTCATTAATTGTATGTACTGAATTCAATTCGACTTATTTAAATATAGATAAAAGATTCGCTAATTTGATTAAAGTGAATAAATGTATATTTGCGCATGCATGGGAGTACAGTAGACACAAAAAATAGGCGATAACATATGTGAAAAGCAGTTAGGCAGTAATGTGAAGTTGTGAGCCAAAAATAAATATTTAGAGTTCTTTTAAATATATTTGATAGCTTGTAGCAGTTCTTTTCAGATAATTTTCGTCAACTCCTGCAACATTTTTGAAGAAATTTTGGAAATGGTTGATTTTCGATTTAATATCGTTAAGAAAAATTTGAACCTTAGTCCATGTGAGTTATGGGATTCAATGAGATAGTTTGCTTAACCAGGTAGTCCTCGATAGCTTAGTCTAAGGTCGCTAGTTATGATTCTACCCTGCAGCACTGGCATAGCTAGCCAATAAAAAGATGCTACTTACCTAGAAAATCTCTATTAATTAAAGACACCTCCGTTCGGCATTGGCTAAAAACTGTAGGTTCCAGTACTATTTGAACAAATTTTAGTAAAGTTATCTCCATTTGAAGAGAAATAAAGTATGCTTAACCTAACCAATCCGTAGTAAACCTGTGAAAAAATACCAAAAACAAAAATGAATATATTATATATTTCCTATGCTATTATTTTATTATAAAATATTACTCATAAAGGTTGTTGAATTACAGTCATAAGACTTACTTGGTTAATAAAACGCAGAATAGTTTCTTTTTTTGCGTCAAAGGTCAATACCAATACTTGTGATAAGCTTTACACCTTCAAGCAGAGTAATGTCAAGTAAAACAAGGATATTAACGTTCAATAAAATCGTTCTTATCGAAAACTATAAATTAAGCAAAACAATTTCTTTGTATGAGTTTAGAACAATTTTCCCCGGTTAAATTTGAAAAACCGCGTACAATATTTTTTCTGATTTTAAGTGAAATTTTCAGACTTCACATTAATTTTAATTTTGTAAGATCTGTTCGAATATTTTTTATAATTATAAGTAAAATTTTCAGACTAAATAACAATTTTAATTTGCAAGTTCTCAACGGATATTTTTCTTAATTTTAAGTGAAATATATGAAGTCTCAACATTTTCAATTTGTTAGATCTGTAGGACTACTTTTTCTACTTTTGAATGAAATTTTCAGACTCGATATTTCAAACAATCAGTTCGCCGCAGTTCGGCAGCTCTTCTTGAGAAATTTACTTCGTAAATCTTCAAAAATTCCTTAGCTACAACTTCAAATCCCAAAAGTACGCCATTTCGAGTGTCTACTGTACTCTCAATGCAATATTAATTGTGTGTGTCTAACTTTGAATCGATTAGTTCTAGTGAATTGGTGTTTCAAACACATTGCCTGGGCAATTGGGAAAAAAACAAACTCAAAACGAAACAGAGTTTTTCCCCCGTCAACTTTCAACATTTTGCTGCCCATTTAAGTTAAGTGTGATTTTGGAATATTTTTAACAAATAAGTTATCTGCGTGTTTGCATTTAAATTAACTTAAATAAACAATAAATAAATAAGAAAAAAGTAAATACAAAAAAAAAAACTGCACTCAACACTGCTTGAAAAAAAAACAAAACGAACGTATTCAATGTTTCCTCCAAAAAGCAAACACAACAATTTTTAATGTAAATAATATTTCTTTTGAAATTGAATATCACACTAAATTTTTTGCACATAAACAAACTATTATAAAAATAAAATATATATTTCAGCAATACACATAAAAAAAATTAAATTTTATAAAAAAAAACAAAAATAAACTAAAACAAATATTTGAAAAAATATGAAAAAAAAAACAAAAATCAAATGGCATAACATAAGATGTTATCAGTGAAAAAAAAAGCTGTAAAAAAATGATTAAAGTAAATATATTATTATTATATATAAAATATAAATATGTTTAGCGTTAAGGAAAAGCTGTAAATAAAATTTTAAACCTAATAAACTGAGCGAAAACAAACTATAAATTATGCGATGCTAAAATAAACAACACTACGAAAACAAAAGCGTGTGTACTCTTGTTTGTGTGTGTGTGTATCTGCAGGACATAGCTGTGGATAAACATTTACAGGATAATGGTGCAGCGTTTATGGGAGTTACTTGCGCGAGAGATTTTTCTTAGCTTTTGTTGGTTACAAAGTGAATCTGAATTTCGAACTTTGTAAGACGAACTGGTTGCCAAACCGCAAGAAATTCGTTGAAATTTGGTTCATATTGATTGTATTGTTCTGAGTTGAACTGACTTGGACGGGTTTAAGAATATTTTCATTTTAATATCGCATGAAACAAACTAAGACAAAGATTACCTATTTTCTGCTGTTGTTAATTGCAATTGGTTTGATGCATTGTACTATGTCAATAATAACTATAAATGTAATAAATTAAAAATTTTAATACTTATTCTGCATTGAATTAAAGTCAACTACAACAACACAAAAACAAAAGCATCAGCTTTATGTTAAAAAACATTTGTTACCGAGAATTCCTTGAGTGGTTGATAGAATCATTCAAAAAGATAGAGCGCTATTTTTTTATATTAAGCCAAATTTTTGAAAGAAGTGCTTTGTTTTGTTTTCTCAAATAACATGTATTTCTTATAAACGATTTATTTTAAAGTCCATAGCTTCATTTGTGATAAAATTTATTAGTCCAATGTGCTTCATTATCCTATATTGTTTTATTTCTGGTAAAAATAAAAAATTGCTTTGTCAGCCTTACAGACCTTCTTGACAGAATACAGATTTCATATGACAATGTTCGAGCCAACAAAATTAGGCACAAAATTGACTTGAAAACTTGAACCAACGAAAGTTTCCACCAAGAGTTCCCCTAAAGAGCTGCTGGTAAAAAAATACTTTTATTTAGATTGACAATTTTTCTAAAATATTCGATAAATTCTTGTTATCTGTGTCGAAGATTTTAGATAGTAGAGATCATAGATCAAATAGCAAACTTTAAGCAAAACCTACAAAAAAAAATGTTATTTTTCTTTTTAAAACTCGTTTTTTTTTTACCATAAAAGTCTTGAGATAATTTTTCTTTATGCTTACCTCTCGAGCTGATAAAAGATTTTTGATAAAGGATTTTATCTTATGGATAGCATTTTTGGGCCTCGGTAACGTAGTGGTAGCATGCTCGCTGGCAAATAAACACCGCAGTGAGGATTCGGCTATAGATTGTAGGTGCCTATAATCTTCGAACTATTATGAATAGAGATATCTTTGAAGCGTTGCCCATTGTCAAATCGAAAACATTTACATTTATTTTTGAATAGAATTTAGTTATAAGAGGAGGCTAAGATTCAACTAGAATCGTCGCGCCACTAATGATGATGAGCATTTAGGCAGAATAGAACCTTGTTTTATTTGTGTCAGTAAGACTTAAACTCGATAAAGCGATGATTTTGTGTATGAGCTTAGCATTATTTGCAAAGCATCGCCAAGTTTTCCTAAATTAATACTTATTTTTTTGGCTTTATTTCTCTTAATGTTTTAAATTGATTCTAGACTATTCTGACCTGGAACTACTGCGTACAAAATCTAAACAGACTTATATGAGAATAAAAATACAGATAAAAGTTCTCAGCGAATTCTTAAATTTTTAACATGACCATAAACACTGAAAGCTAAAATAATTTGAATTTTGAATACTAATAATAAGTAAGTCACATGACGAAATAATATATGAGTTTGGAAATATTTTGACTGGACAACTTTTTTAAAGTTTTAGAAATATAAATTTTACCTTGTTATTTTTGCCATTTACGACATTTGCGACACTTTGAAATAAGTTTTTTATTTTATAGCAATTTTAACATAATCATAAATAAATTTCTTTCTTAAATAGTCATTTGTTTTTTTTTTATTTTATAATCTTTACAGCCAAAAACAACTCAATACGCTCACATATTTTTAAACTGAAAAGTACCTCTAGCATTAACATTTTGTTGATCTAATGATGAGTTACACCATTCTTTTCTTGACTTATGCGTAAATTATAACAATCTCTATGATTTTCTCTCCATTGCACGGTCTATCCAATTTATATTTTTATCTATCTTATGTCATCTTGATACCCCAAAACGAGCTTCTTAGACTTCTCTCTTTGTTTGAAATGAAGAAAGATTGAAATTCATATGCTACTTTCTGTTCTCATCTTTTACATTGTAAATCCAAGTTCCTAGCGGAGAAACGCTGCATATATATAAAAAAAATTCAACCTAATTAAACATGAATGTATCCAAATTTAATTTAGATTAATTATTTTAGATATAATCATAACAAAGACGAGAGCTTTTCTAATTGTTTAGTGGCTTAAATTCGTTACATCGATTAACTTTAAATAAAAATTTTTATTTTATATTTACATAAAATGAATACTGGTTCTGTTATACACAAATAGAGTAGCAGTTGAATTTTTAATATATTTCAAAAATTATTTTATTTATAAATATTTAAAAAGTCTTGGCAACAAATAATGCTTTTCGAAAATAAATTTTTAATATTTGTATTTATAATTATTTATATAACAAAACTCCGGATTAAACCTGTTAACACATTTAAAAAAAACTTCTTTCTTGTTTTGTAAATTTCGCATACTACCAGCCTGACTTTCCGCAGAATGCGCTCAAATTTCTTCAGATTTCGTCAGAATCCCAAATCCTTTTGTCATTCACTGAAAACCTTGAAGTTCAGCAAATCGCTCAAACTCACTCGCATAAACGTTGCTACTCCAATTAATTACATTCACACGCAATTAGCAATTATGGAGATAGGAAAACAAACATTTACAATTACATTGTAAAACATGTTTCAAAAAAACAAGAAATTATAGAATCCACAACAAAATAATGATGAGAGCCGTCAGCTGTGCAGCAGCACCGACGCCTCATTAAAAACATCAACCAAAAACTCATTTAAACTCAATCTGTACAATAAGTTTGCAAAAAAATTGTGCAAAAATATATGAAACTATGCAAAGTCAAGCCAAAAAAAAACAAAGCATAAAAATAAAAAAAAAACAGGTTTTAAAAATCCATTTAACACATATTTACATATTTCCTATAAAAAAAACGCATTTACTCAGGCAAACAAAATTAACAATAAAAAAAAACCCCAAGCATATAAATTTAAAAATAAAAAATAAGCGTAAATAAAGCCTAAAATACTTTTTAAACAAAATTTTTTTTGTTTGTTATTAAATTTTTAACTATTTAAATAAAAGTATAGGCACATAGCGAGAATTATAATAAAGCAAATATTATGTGTATAACAATATTAAATGTATAAATTAATATGCCTATTCCATAAATGATATGCATGCAAATTATTTTTATTTACAATTTAATAAAAATATATTATGTTTATTTGTATAAATCGAATGAAACTATTTTTTAAGCAGCAACAAAAGTTCATTGAATTGCATAAAATGCGAATATCAAATGCTAAAATGTGGCAACAAACTGATAGTCATGCCCACACCCGCACATTGTTAACTTTTTATTTAACTCATTCATATGAAAAATAAAAAAAATATTAAAATAAATAAATCAATATGTGCCTATTTTTTTTTTTGCTGCCTGCGTAGTGCGCTAATCTATAAAATTTCACAGAGACAGGTTAAAATTCCCATGAAATTGACTCAATTTCAAATAATAACAAAGTGTTTTTTCCTTAATTGTGCGCCAGGACTCATAAGGCTGGAGGTGTGACTGTACCATTTTAGATTGTCAGCACAATAAAAGCATCATATTTCTGTAGTTTATGTGCGACTATTGTGTTAAAGCTTATAAAAACCGAGTGGCAGTTATGAGACAAAAAGAATGCCTAACAGAAAGCAATAAGCCTGCAGAAAAAGTTTATTTTTTATATGAAAATTTGTTTTAAATCGGAAAAAAAAACTTCAATCTGGCAATGCTGGTTAAAGAAACTCACCATACACCACAACGGGTGTGCAGTGGTGTATGTTGTGGCATATGGTGAGTTATTATTCTTTGTTTGTTCTGTTCCTTAGGTTAGCCCAGGATGCGAAACGAAAAAATGTCTGTTTTGTATATATATGTCTCACAATTTCAACTAACGGCTTGGAGGTTCCATCTATTCTACTGTCTCCTTATTATCATCAGTGTGGTGTGCTTTTTTTTGCGAGCTGAGCCAAGGCCTGTAGCTATGATGTCGCACGAATACTATTAATGCTAAGTAAGTAAATTTTAGCTGGAGTTCCCCAATTTAATGGGCTCGCCATGAATATGGTATTCAAGTTGAAACCGAAGAGTGAATATTCGCGGACTCATCTTGATACAAAGATACAAAAATGCAAAGATACAAAGATACAAAGATACAAGATACAAAGATACAAAGATATCAAGATGGCTACATAGATTCAAAGATACAAACGAGGATTGAAGGCTTAGCCGAGACTTAACGAATATCAGCTGAATAGAGAAAATGAGTTGCTGCGTGCATGGTAGCAGTGTTTGGAAGACGGAGAACGATACGACCGCATCATCCATCGTTTCATAAATATCATCCCCAACAAGCTCGCGCATGTTTGGCTTGGGCAAACTGGTAGGACATTTTTCATTGATCGCTGAATGTATTTCTTCATAAGTAACATATCAGCATGCGTATGCGGTGCTGAGCTTAAGGATTAAGGATATGCAGCTGTGCGGCATTTGGACGGTCTTGGAACTCACCAAGAGGGAAACCATTGCATTTTTTCTGGAGCATGGGAAAGGTTCATTGTGCTGACAGCGTTTGGCGATGTCGCATTGATACGGCGTCGGCCACTGGCGGCTGGTTGTGGAACCCAGACTTTCAAGATAGAATTGTTAGGAATTCGGCAAGCACCGCAAAGGATTAGGCTGTAGTTCGCGTTGCCCGTGTACCCAGGCGGCGTCAGCCACTGGCGGGGTTGTGCAATCCCGGGCTTTTAAACTAAAACTGGGGGCTTCCCAAAATCCTAATATATTAGAACTTAAAGGGAAGAGGCATAATCAGCGGCATCGGCATATGACAGAACCACTGGTGTTATCGTCCAGTCCCTTTGTTTTAAGCAACAGCTGGTGGGGTTTCCGAGTACCGACGTCGTATTGAGTACGAGTGAGATGTGTGACGGTGCATTATCATGAAGCAAAAACCGACTGATGTATCGCCCCAAATCTGGCAAAGAAATTTACGTTGAAAGCAATTCAAACTGCACTATACCACGGTAATCGATTCGCCCACAGTAGCTGATTTTATCTACATTAATATTATTGTTCAATAATATTTTTCCCATATCAAGAAATAACCCAAGTTCCTTTGCCTATAACAATATCCTAAAAGTAAAGAACTTGCACTTACTTTGCTATACACTTTACATACAATTTGTTTGCTTTGATGGATTTCTAAAGCCAGTTCGGAGCAATTATGGTACTTCAACTGCATTAAGAGCTCATTAAACCCGTAAGCCTGTCAGCAAAATACTATTTCCCCTTTCAACACACCAAGTCATTTATATTGCTCATACGCCACTTGGTGCACATTCATTGCGCGCTTTTTGGCTTATGCGCTGCATTAGGCCTTCATTTAGGACATGTTTTGTGCGTTCATGAAGCATAATTTGAAATAATAACTTGTTTAATTGACTAAATTTGCACAATTAATTATGCTAATAGGGGGTTTGAGGCGGGGCACCAGAAAAGAGCTTAAACAATAAAAAAGGGTTAAATAATTAATTTCAATGCCGCTGCAATTAGTTTCCACTTGCTAAATGCAAGAAAAGCAGCCGCAATTCGCATTCAAAACGACGAGCAACAAAGTATTTAAGTATTTACGCAAAAGGCGAAAGAGAAGAGCAACAAGAAAAATGGTCAAAAAGGACAAACGAGTGACGAGCAACGGTCAGTTTGGATGGGTCACTTAATGAGCCGGAGACAGAGCCGTATCCTTAGTTAAAACCGTAGTCGTAGCCATCATTGTTCTAATCAAATTAGCTGCTGCCTAGTCAGCGCTTTTGATCAAAAATTCTATATAGTTGGCCAAGTGGCGTATGCGTAATTTATGTCATTTTAATTAGCTAAGCGACGATTTGCTTGCCAGCGGCGTACGCCCAAAAGGTTTGTGCTGGAAATCGCTTTGGAAGTTTAAGATGGTTGCTGAAAATTGGGAAGCTGGGTACCAGAACTATGTGATATAAAGACGATTTACTTTCAAGAAGCATACGCCAAAATGATTGTGCCAGAAATCGTTTTGGTGTTCGGAACTTGGATTGAAACTTTAGAGGCTTGCTGAAAACAGGGAAGCTGTGTACCAGAACTATGGGATAACTTATATGCACATAAGGACAATGTGTTACAAAGAACTTACTCAAAAAGTAAATTTTGAATTTCGGACTCGCAGATGGTTGCTGGAAATTGGGAAGTAGGGTTCAAGAAGCTAGCTGATGGATGTTTTTTACTTATAAGACGCTTACTATAATTTTAAGGGAAAACTCGTACATCCCAAGTATCCTTTACCCAATATTTTGTCACCTTTTTGTAGGTAGTATTGGTTTTGGCAGCCCATGGTTTCCCAAAAAGTTTCAAGTTTCGCAAATAATCAATTCGCCAAATCGAAAACTTTCAGAGATCTCTGTCGCAACCCAGTGAACACTCATCAAAATGACAGACTGACTTGCGCTGACGCAAAGCTGTCATATTCATGTTTTCCCAAGTAATTGAAATTAATTTTGCATTATTTTTTGAGAAATTTTTTACTTTTTCGTTTTGGTTGGGCGTAGAGTTGGGTGCTGTTGTCGCCATTTACCATTCGGCTTGGAATTTCAAACATTTTCAATTAAAGCAAACTCAACGCGGTACAGTTGAGTCCAACAGTTACCAACAGGCGCGGCCAAAATGAAGTGTGTGTGTAGGCCAACAAGTTCCAGTCAAAGCCATAGGACGACCGGCTGCAAGGAGTCTATATTTTCGCGCTTTGGCATTTGTCAAAGTTTTGCTCCTCGAGTGTCCTTTTCGCTCAAGTTTTTTGCCAGAGTGCATCCATACCCTACATTTACAGTGTCGCCTGTTTGCGTTTCATTAAAATCCATTAAAATGCTGCAAATCAAATTAAAAGTTTATACTTTTTCTTTGCTTTTTGTGTGCCTGTTTTTCATTTTTTTTTTTTTCATTTTTTTGTCCTTTCGTTTTTTCTTGGATTTTTCAACCATGCGGCAGCATTGTCATCATCAACGGCGTTTACTGACTTTGGCTTCATTTGCATGGGCAACATTTTCCAAATGACAATTGCAAATGCTTTTCTCACTTTGGTCGCACTCATTTCTTCTTCAACTACTTTTAGTGCTGCTTGAAAATAAGGAAAAGGGGTACATTAGATTCTTCTGAGAGTTTGCTGCAAAAGTAGGGTATCCTTTTGGTCGCAAGCACTCAAAAATGATATGATACTTCCATATGAGAATCGAAATACAGATCTTGAGAAGCATGAAATTTTTGGATATTGCGAGTTTTTTAGAACTTAATAGTTTCATTGTATGTATCATATTTTACATTTACAATTTATCAAAACACTGGATTGCCAATTTTCAAAAAAGCAATGAAAAGACTGTCTCTTTTTTGTTTTTTAATTATTTATGAGCCATCCTACCCCCAAAAGTAAGACATCTTCTATTTGCAATGAAAACAATTGATTCCGATTTAGTTTTATTAGCCATTTTTTAGAATGTCAAACATTTAAAACTTAACACTTTTTTTGTTGCAAATCTTTCTTTTCATTTACTATAATTTTGAACCATCCTACCATTGTTAGACTCTCAAAGTAAAACTTTTTCTATTTGATTCAGTTTATTTCCCAAGCTAGTTTAGAAGACTCTTCTATATTGTCAAGCACTTTAAAGCTAACACTCTGCTTTTTGTAGTGCATCCTAAGAATTTTTTTTTAATGAGCTGTATTTGAATTCTTTTGTTAACTATGAAATGCCAATATAAAGTAATACATTTTAATTTTGTGCAGCTCACAACATTTTCAGGCACCTCACATTTAGGTCAGCTCCCGGCAGCTGCTCTAGGGCCAACGCAATTGATATTGCCTTAGATTATGTTTTGTTTTTTTTGGCCGCAGAAACATAAGACTGCACACTTTTCTGTGTTGCAAATCTATCTATTACAGCAGCTCTCCTCTGAAAATTTTATTTTGAGCCTTGTTAAGCTCAATGTTTTCCTGCGCTTCTTTCGGTCAAATAAACTAATCTCGCTATAGACTTTCTTCTCGATATACTTTTCATTTTACGCTCATGACGTCAGACGCTCAAAATTATATTCTTATCTTTGAAGTGCCACTGTCAGCTAAATTATATGCACATTGTCGTCGATTAGATTGTTATTTTGGGCCACCTTAATATCGGCATTTACAAAGCGTCTACCAATATGGCCAATATCGCATAATTTGTGCTACCGCTATTGCTCCAGCTTCAGTCTTAGCCGAAGCCGTAGGATTGAGAAGAAACTCAATCATAGCATAAGGAGACACTTTTGTCTGTCAAATACTCGCTTTCATGGTATAATTATTTAAGGTAACGACAGTAGCTTAAATATGGTACAAAAAAAAGGTATTTAAAACATAAGTGGCATGTGAGTATAAAAAAGAAAAATTTTTGTATCTGCTGTTAGAACTGAGTTAGGATAAAGTTAAAAAAAAACAACAGAGTACACATAATCTTGTACATAAGTTATTCACGCATTTTTTGTGCTGACGTCCTTTCGACTATTTAAAAACTTTGTTGAAACCAACATCAATTAACTTTGCAAGAGATTCTAACGTAGCTACCTTTTACAATTATACCATGCTAGCTTGTATTTCGCTATTTAAAAGTGTTGAGTCTTCTGCAGGCGACAATGCAGAGTAGCCTCAAGCCAAATGCCACTGCAAAGTCTACCAAAGTCTGTAGAAAAGTAAGAGCATGCCGCATTCCATTATCCAAAACTTTTGCTAGATAATTTCTCTGCTTTTTTTTATTCTCTGCAGAAATTACTTTTTAATTTCTTTGCTAATTTGTTGAATTTCTTCTCTTGCTTTTTTCTCTCTCTCAAAAGCAAACTCAATAAAAAATGTAGTCAAAGTGGCATTTAAAAAAAAAAACAAAAGAACAACAACAAAAAATGCATTTACTTTGTGGTTCCCCGTAATTATAAGCATTTAACTTATGATGTAGTCGCCATATCAAAATCAATCTGCTTGCAGTCGTGTCAGTCTCACCCACACCCGGGTTCTCTTGTTAGATAACTGCTTGGACATTGGAGCTGGCTCATTTGTATTTCACTCAGTTACAACTCTTCTGTCTGCCATGTTGAGCATATTAAGCAGCTGGGCCAGAAGCGGCACCACATTCCCATCCTTTCTCGCACTTTTAGTCTGTTTCCTTATATTTTGCGCTTATTGGCATGCAAAGAGCAGCATTAGTCGTTGAAAGAACGTAACTTGAAGCTTAAATGTCACTCGGGGTATTGAGATTTTCATTTTATTGCAGTAACTGGCGGGTCTATTAGTAAAGAGTTATGGATACTCGCTTGTAGGCCTGTACTAGATGAAGTGAACACAGGAATTATTCATGTGTACGCACTGTTCTGTCATATCTATGGCAGTTTTGGGGCTTCAAAGTGCAAAATTGGAAGTATTTGATTAAAGAATTAATACAGATTTGTGCCATATATATATATATATATAGTTTAAGAAATTTACTATACGAAGTCGATACACTTTCATCTGTCGATTAGTCGCTTAGTTAGTTAGTCGAAGCTTGATTCCGGCAGGCACATATGTACAGCATTATAGATCATTGTGGATGGATGTTTTAAGTCTTCCTTGACAAGTGCTAGATCTCCTATTTGTAAATTCCTACATAAACTTATACAAATGGAGAACGACGTCGGTAAGAATGTTGATTTGCATGTGTCCCGTGAGTTATCGGCATCGAATAAAATCATTCACAGCAAGAATCACACTTCTGTGTAGCTGAGCATTGTTGAGCTTGATGCCGAAACTGATCGCATGTTCGATGACTCCAAGACCTAACTGTTCTACGGGATATCCGTCGAATGGGCAAGTCCGTTAATCGCATTGTGCGTTAGGCGAAATTGGCTGGTCCCATTACTAAGAACTTCTTAAATTATAAAGTAAAATACTTTGGTAATCAATTGGAGACACAAGCTTCTAAAAGTATTTTCATGTTTAACACTCGGAATAAACTCAGTGGCTTATATGGCCACTTTCTGTGGGATTTTGAAACAAAAAAAGAAGATATGATATAATTGTATAAGGTAGCGACGGTGGAAAAGTCGGTCTTACGGCTTTCCTTCATAGCACATTCACATATTTGATGCACATTTTTTATTCATAACTTCCATTATCACAATCTGTTACGATTAATAATCATTAATTGCTATAGAGGTTGTTTGTGGAAAATAGTTTTTAGTTCTTTTAATGTAAACAATATGATTATATAGACGGCAAGCTTACTCTTTGCATTTTGTACCCTAATCTGCGTATTCCCTTTACATACATAATTTTCTCCTTAAATCCACACAGAAATGGCGAACTAGTACGTTGCCTTGTGGAACTCCAACTCATGTTTTCACGGTTTCCTAGCATTCATCTTCATCTTTTATGAAAAAGTATCTATCAATATCTCTGAGTCTCGGTAGCGTAGTAGTAGTGCATTCGCCTCTAAATCAGATGCAAATAAATATACATTAATTACTTAGGAATATTTCTATTAATTAAAGGCACCCGCCGTTTGGATTCGGCTATAAACTTTGAGTCCCTGTTCTCTTCGAACAGCTTTTATTAGTGATATCGCCATGCTGCGCCTTTGGAACGATGACCATAGTCTAGAGCGGGAATACAATTCAGATGCACATGCAATTGTGTCAATACAAACTCGCCCAGTACACTTTTCCAACTCAGCACAACCAGTAGCGACACCGCTCGTGTCCAAGCAATACTACCGCTCACTCTTTGAAGCGAGGATGGAAGCATGAGGCATATCAGTAGCTGTTGTTGTCACTATTCA
The DNA here is from genome assembly GCA_035046065.1 of Chymomyza procnemis. Classification (NCBI taxonomy): domain Eukaryota; kingdom Metazoa; phylum Arthropoda; class Insecta; order Diptera; family Drosophilidae; genus Chymomyza; species Chymomyza procnemis. The sequence goes on from JAWNOJ010000026.1 coordinate 8,808,549, forward strand.
CTAATCAATCTCTCATACTTATGTCACTTTCGACTGCTTTGTCGCTTCGCATCTCTTTGTCGCTTTGCATTTTTTTGTCGCTTCCCATCTTTTTGTCGCTTCTCATCTTTTTGTCGCTTCGCATCTTCACGTCAAGCGCGGCGCTCAGCTTAATTTAAGCTTAATTAGCTCTCAAGGCGCTCCCGGTGTATGAAGTCGAGTCAACGCAAACCCGCCCCGTACATTTTTCCAACTCTGCACAGCCAGTAGCGACACCGCTCATGTCCAAGCAAAACTACCTCTCACTCTTTGAAGCGAGGATGGGAGCATGAGGCAAATCAGTAGCAGTTGTTGTCACTATTCACAAATCACTTTCTCATGCTTATGTCACCTTCGACTGCTTTGTCGCTTCGCATCTCTTTGTCGGTTTGCATTTTTTTGTCGCTTCGCATCTCTTTATCGCTTCCCATCTTTTTGTCGCTTCGCATCTTTACGTCAAGCGCTGCTGCTATCGGCGCTCAGCTTAATTTAAGCTTAATTAGCTCTCAAGGCGCTCCCGGTGTATGAAGTCGAGTCAACGCAAACCCGCCCCGTACACCTTACCAACGAACAAAGTTTAAGTCGGCGTAATTAGTTTTAATTAGTTTCAATAAATAAGGCTAGTATTATTCGCATATTGAGACGGATTATGAATATATTTTAAGAAAATGTGTCAAATAAATTCTTGTTATCGGAGTAAACAGTCATTTTCTTGTAACAGCTAAGCAAGAAGCATACGTTTTGCTTGCTCTCACTCTATCTCACTATGAACTATGCAAAGTGTTTTTTCTCTTTTACACTCACATGCCAGTTTTTTTCCATTGCTTTCTTTCTTGCATACGCAACTAATACTGTCGTTACCTATAACAATTATACCATGTAGATATATAGATATATACCAACGTCAGGCGATGTAGCAGATAAATAAAAACATGAAGGCGTCAGTTTCGTGTGCACAAAAATAGGCGCCGCTTGGACTCTTAACATTGTTGTTGCATGTTTTTTTTTTTTTTGACCTTGAGTCATATGCAACGTCTCTGTGCAAATATTTTTGTATAGAATGAACTGAACGTTTTACAAAAGACACATCGCGTTTATTTATTCAAATTAAAATACCTTCTTTGGTCATAATATTCTTTACATTTTGTACTTATGTTTAGGTTACGACTTTTTATATAGTTTGATACAACTTTAATCTAAACTTATTTCATTAATTTAATGTTGATTTCTTAATTTCTCATACTTTTGCAAGACTTCCATATTGTCAATGTATTTGGTGGTAAGTAAAAGTGTATTCGTTTGTTGTCTTAGAGTTTCATCCAGCTCGTTATTAATTTGTACATGCTTCTCGTATAACTCGGCAAGCTTATAGCGATAATGTGCCTTTTTGGCAGAAACTTCTGGCTTTTCTTTCTGCAATAGATGATTTCGACTATAAGAATTACTTGCACAACAATAAATGACACAAACTTACCATCGTACGAGATTTTAAATGTGTTTTTCAAGTAAATATATTAATTTGATGCGCTGGCGCATGTGCAAGATAAAGTGCGATAGATATAGCCTAGTGCGATAAATCTGTTGATGCGCGCTTTGTGGCTATCGATAACAAACATGAAGCGATAGTTGCAGCATCAAGCTTTTGCTTGTGTGCGCTGCTTATTAGGTAGCACATCAGCTGATTAGATAATTATGCAAGAAACAGCTGTTAAAATACGGAAATGGTTAAATAAGATTTGTATTTTGTATGCTTGTAGCGAGTTTAGGCGCTAGGAAGGCTTATGGAATGTTTATTTTTGACTGCAAATGCAAGGAATATGTAACGCAAGTGCATACGGCTTGCAAGCCGAACGCATTATTCCCACCAATGCAAATAATCATGCAAAGTAAACAAATCTTCGGAAGATTGTCTAAAATGTAAGTTGCATCAAACTGCGAATGAGTTTGTTTTCTAACCATTTTTTTCAACTAGCCGAAAACGTAATACGTTTTTTCTATCAATTCGAAAAAGTTTTCTCAAATGAAGTACTTGGATTTCTTTCAAATCTGACCTATTTTTATTGTATATTTTAGTTGTGAAGACTCAATAGAACCTATATCAAACTAGTTCTCTTTAAGGAGATATAATTTTTTGGAAAGAGTATACTGTAAGGGTTGATTGTAATTATTTTACAAATGAAGGCAAATAAATTATTGGGTGCTTCAACAGATATTTTTATAAAACCCATTTCTCGTAAGTGGTATCTTTTTGCGGGATGGTTTATTTCACAATGCGTTACAAAGAAAATATCACAGAAACCAATTCACAACACATTTTTACAGATTAGGCAAATTTTCGTAAATTCAGTCCAAGTTTTCCACTTCAATATGTTTGATAAATAATTAAGATAAGTAATATTGCCTAACTTTCAAAAGAGAACTAACTTTCAGAAGAGATCTTTGTTGTTTGCGCATTCATCTGCTTTTCGTGAAAATGGAATTCGGCGAATATATGATTTGTTGGTAAACTTTGTTATAATCTATCAAACGCAATACGATTCTAATGTCAAGGTTCACTAAATAAAAGTCACTTTCTTGAAACTTGATGGGTCACCATTTGTTTTCTTCATCAGATTTTTTCAAAACAGCTCGTTCCAATATTCATTTAATTTCCTAAAAATTCCATAATAAGTATTTGCATCTGGTAATTCTTTAACTAAAGATTCACCCATTCTTCAATCAATATCTTAACTAAAATTAAAATATCTTAAATAGTCAAAAATGTTAAATAGTAATAAAATTTGTAAAAATTGGAATTGGTAATTGGAATCAATAAATGTACCACCCCTTTGTATTATACTTCGGATTAATTTGAGCAATTAACGTTAATCGAATAACACTGTAAATTTTGTAGACAATATAACTCGCTCTACATTTATTCGGATAGTATGGGATATTTCTCTTGCCAATCATCATTATAATTTCGATTTTTGGTAAAATGTTCACTCATTAAGCCCGAAGAAACTGCTGCTGCCTGTACGCGCATAAAAGCCAAAGCCAAGCTTGCTGTCACTCTGTTTACTTATTGATGAAGAGAAGACAAAGCACAGCACTGACAAGGCCTAAACTGACACTTAACAAAACAAAAGATAACCAACAAGGCATGTAAAACTGTTTGTAAGACAACAATTGAAAAGAATTACATGCCACACACACATGCAAAACGATTTGGCCAAGAAAAAAAATAAAAGGTGGCAAAGACTTTGTTTGGCAAGAAGCAAAGCCGGGAATCTAGAAGCTGCGGCACACTTAGAACGAGCCAAACATAAACTCTTCAATAATTGAACGTGTAGTCATGAGGAAGCGATAAAATCGAATTGCTTCCTTAATGTGTGAAATTGATACAGGAAACAATTTTCCACATTGTAATGGGCGCGCACATGCTGCAAGAGCAACAGTAGCAAAACTTTGGTTACTTGCTGCTCTCGCTTGCTGTATGTGGCATGCCTATTGCGCATCATATGTATTCCCGCCCAGTTACCAATGGCGGGGTGCACGATTTTCTAGCTGGCAACATTGCGATTTTGATTACAAGGCATGGTGAAAAGTTCAACATGCCGCCGCCCAATTTCAAGTGAATTCCTTCGTCTGTGCCATGTTTTGGACGCCAGCATATGACGCAATATGGCGCCAAAAGGCCAAAGACAAAGGCAATCCCATGAACCGAAAGGAATACAAACGGTGAAATGTTTTTTATTTTGTTGGTTGGAGGTATTGCCATTTGACGCCTTCAAAAAAAAAAAAGCAGACAAAACATTGTGCGGCTCAATATTATATTTGCGAGTCGATACATTTGCCGACAAATGTTAAAGGTGGAGCTGGTTTATGCCTCGTTTGGATTATAATATTGTTTTATTGCTTGATTTTATAGCTTCTGATAGACAGACACTTGAGAGGTGGCATTACTTAAAGAGGTGTGGAATAAGCATTACGCCTTGGGGAGGATCTTACAATGAAGCTACATAGCTAATGTAGACCTACAATTTTTCATGGTTTCTAGATAACAATTGGCTATGTGGCCAACTTTAAGGAAGCTACATTGCTGCGCAATCTTCCTATTTGCTGAATGAAGAAACAGAAGCTGAAGCAAACTTCTGAGATGATTTTACGACGAATAAAGCATGGAATGGGGTTGGTGGTTGGGGAATGGGGGTTGTCTACAAATACAAGAGTTTTGAGAACATTTTTCAAAAAATGATGATGGCAATGACGGGGACTATCTTAAAAAGAATTCCTAAAGATCAGAGTCATAAAATAAAAGCAGGGGATTGCCTGCGAATAGATTTTTATAGATTCAAGAGTTTTGACAAATTTGTTCGAAGAAGGATGACGAAGGCATAGGAGTGGATTGCCTGCAAATACATTTTTACAGATTTAACAGTTTTGATGAAATTCTGCAAAGAAAAATAATAAAGGGGCATGACGTGGGTTTGTCTGCGAAAAGAGTCTTAAAGATCAGAGGCACACAAAGTTGGTTTTATTAACCAAGGCAAAGGAGTGGGTTGGTTGGCTATGGGTACATTTTTACAGATTTAACAGTTTTTATAAAATTCTTCCAAGAGGATTATGGTTAAGCAAGAGCTTCGCTTCTACCAGCAATATCATGACGTGGGTTTGTCTTCGAAAATATTCTTAATGATCATAGGCATTAAGATAATATTAGTCTTCTGAACCAAGGCACGCAGGAAAAGTGGGTTGCCTGCGAGTACAAGAACGCTGTTAAAGGAAATATTCGATCATGTCAGCAAAGGTTTGTCTTTGGAAAAATTCTTAAAAAGCAGATTACAATTCAACTTTTCACAAAGATAAAGAGTGTAGATAGTCTCAATGTCAACAATCAAATAGGCATTTTTGATTAAACGACGATTTTTGTCTAAGCAGATTTTTCAGATCAAAAAGCTGAAAATGCTCTATGGATTATTAATGGTTGGGTGCCAACAACAAAGCTGGCAAAGAGGCTTTATCTTCAAAGACATTTTGATTGCAGACCTTTAATACAATTCTTTATGAAAGGATGATGGGTAAGGATGGATGAAGCTTCCCTGCAGGCATTACAGTACAAGTCACAATAATGCTTTAAAATCACTGAGTTTGTTTTCTTTTTGAAAAGATAATATGTGGTTGCTTATCTTCAACAATTATAATGTTGCAGATTCGGTGGTTCTAGTAAAAGTCGTGGTTTTTGCTAAAATTCGTTCAGATCATAGTGCATCAATCTAATACTTAATGAATGATGGTTGTCTCTCAATCATTCACAATCGCTAAGACGGGGTTTCGATCATACCACTAAAGTGTCTTACCTGTTTATCTTAAGAATGATTGTACCAGACTAAAAACAGAGATTTCTGAATTAAAAAGGGTTGCTTAGGCTTTGTCAAAATAGGAAGCTTGAATACAATGCTTTACGAATATTCGGTAGCTGAGCTGACGTCTTGTTTACACTGACGTTTCAAACGATGCGAAAGGGATTCATTGTGTATCGGTATATATCAGTAGAAGGCACTCTGATTAAGTAAAAGTGTAGTGATCGCGCGAACAGAATCCCTACAAAAAGTCACAAAAATGGGTTGGCACTCCCTTATCCAATATAAATGTATATTTCATGTGAATGTTCATCTTTTCCCAGACTCATTTTTAATTCCGCAACGACTTGAAACTTGTAAAAACTTATCGAGTGACTTTCCAACTCCAAATCACTACCTCATAATCACCTTAAAACCAATCCTCTAAACAGGCACAACATAAACCTTTTACTTCCATTACTTACGCATTTTGAACGCAACTGCTCGCTCGTCAAACCACGTAGCGGGAAGACTACATGGCAGTCCAGTATTAGAGATGTTTGACTGTTTGTCTGCCCGACTGCTTCATTGGTTCATCAGCGCATGCAAATATGCTTTTGAATTGGTTTACGTGCCATACGTTACCAGACTCTGGCGTCGGGACTTGCCATATATATGCCATACATCCCCACACCCCCCACTGTGCGGCAGAAGGACTTGCACTTATGCGTTTGTTTTTGCCGGTTTCGATGGCTTTGGCCAAGCAATTGCTATCGCTTAGCGGTTTTCGCAAGCTTTTGCTAATGGCGTGGCTAACACGATTTGCGTCCAAGTCCGGCCGGTGCTTGTGTGTTGGTCTGGCTTTTCAGTCTGCCGGGTTGTTGGATGGCAATGAGTGGACCGCGTGCAACTTCTCCGAATTGTGATGAGCAAATGCAACGCCTGATCAAACATTCCAATTGGTTTGCTCTCAAGCCGAGGCGGCAGCTTCTATGATGCTATACTTTTAGCTTGCCACCCAATGGTAAACTATGCTACGTATGCTTGGGGATTCGATTTTTTTTTTTGGGTGGGGAGGGGGTGTATTGGGGAATTGGGCTTACCAATGCAAAATGCGGCTAATGTGCCTCAATTTCAACCAGTATCCGGTACAGCGTGCAAGCAAAGAATATTAACAACGGCAACAACATTGTCAACTTCCAAAACCCAGGCAAAACAGGAGTGGCATGCAACGTGTAGCATGATGCTACCGTTTACATAGCTCAGTGCCCCGTGCCGGGTACCATGCGCCATGCGGCAGGCGCCAAGCGCCGTTGCGTCAACGAGAAGACGTTGCGCGACAATTTTCCGCTTGAATTACGCTCCGGTTCATGCTTCGTTTGCACAAGCCGGGCAAAAAGTAAGACAAAAAAAAAAATAAAATAAAGTGTAGCGATTAGGTACGGGAAACAACCGACTAGCGTATACAGTGTAATATCTAGCACAATTATACATACTATATAAGACGATACAATCTGAAGTTCTCTTCAACGTGTATACTCGCCCAGAAAGCTTGTTCTTCAAGCTTCTTCGATAAGGATGAAAGAGTCTTGTAACTCTGATATATTGCAGCACAACTATCAAATGAAGAATGCTCTATGTGGGATGTGGGCCCGTCTCTAAATATCTATTATTTATTGTTATTCGCTCATTTATAACACAAAATAACCCACACTTTCGAAGCGTTCTCTTACAAGTCCTTCCAATTCCGCCAATGTTACTTTTCTTTGCGCCAAATCAAGCTACCCCAAACTAAATGTATAATACAAGAGAATAAAAAAAAATAAATAAGCGGTAGCAAATTTCCATTTTAGAGCAATGTCAGTACGACAACCGAGTCTCACGCACCTGTCGGTGAGAGGGCGAGTACGAGCACGCGCTGAGTTGAACCCCAATCGATGTTTGTTGTTGTTGGGCAATGGCTTCCGACCTGCGACGAGACTTTTGCCGCCACCTCTCCAGTGGCTGTCTCCATGCACATAGTACATATTATATTATTCTTTTTATAATTCTCCCCAGAGATAAGCCGTAAGCAAATAATGAAAAACTATAAAAACGCACAATGTATACGGCGGAGGTGGGGTGAAATTTTATGGAAGGAAAGAAAAGTGCAGAGCGCTGAGGGGAAATGAAATTGAGAATAAATAGCTGTAAAACAATATCGACAATATAAGGATGTGCAAAAGGGCGGAAAATAATTTTAGTAAACAATATACACTCTATTAAATAAACGGATAACAACTGTTTTTGAGACAAAAAAAAAGTAGCAAAGAAATGGAAATAAACGGAGCAAATGGTTACGGATGACAAATGCATCAAGATGCTACCAAACGGATTGGTAATTGGGTGGCACATCGGTTTTTCGACTGGGATTGGCTTATTTTGAATGAAATGCCAGTTTTGCATGCAATTTTTGTGATTGATGCTTTGCATGGAATATGCCTAATTACGGGAACTTGTACAGGAAGAGCATATAGGCCATAAGAAAGTACTTTGGTGTCACAGCATATCGGCAACAGTTCAGCGTTAATTCACTCAGGTAGCATTTCGCAATGAAGGCAGTATGGCCTGACTACTTATAGCCAGGAATAAAAGGATAAATCTAGAAAAATTCCCAACAAATGGCATGTATCTACGTACTCGTCAAAATTGTGAAGTGGAACCTTAACAAGATGCGAGTGTTTTAGTGTCAAATTGATTGTTGTATCATGACCTTCAGATAGAGAGAATTGAGTATACACTTAAAGTTGATGCAAACAATCATCCACTAGACAAACTTAGATGGAAAGACCAATTGGAGGAAGATCTATCTTCATTATACTTCATTTGGAGTGACCAAAAGAAGAAGGTGCGCGCCAACCAGGGGCACCTGGCGAGTACTGATGAGTATATGCGCCTGTAATCCGTAAACGAGCTGTAATGGGTCGCTGGTCTTCAGTAGCATAGTTGTACGCGACTGAAACACTAAAAATCGAGGGTTCATTCCCTTAGGAGCCTAAGTAAGTCGCCATTAATTAAAGAAACCGTTGCTTAGATTCGGCTATAATCCATATGTCCCTGTGCGTTTTGAACAGCTAGAAGCAGAGGTATCGCCATGCTTTGCGTTTGGAACGATGGCAACAAAAATCAAATGTATTGTCCTTAACTATGCTATCATCGCTACATATGCGGATTATGAAGATATGTCTCCTAATAGCTGTGCGAAGATAACAGGGACCTACAGCTTATATCCGAACGAAATAGATTTATTAGGAAAATGGCGTCTATTTGTGAGCTATATCAGTCTAGGCAAATGCAGCAGTGCTGCAAGGTGGAGTAGAACCATCGACTTTCCAGTTTAAAAGCGAGTACGCCAGCACTACGCTACCCAGCTCCACTGACGACAGCATAGATGAGGCAAATACATTTTTGCAAAATTAAATTATCCAATTCACTTGGCGATAAGGCTTCAGTGCTGAGAGGCATAGACAAAGAAACGACAAGAAGTCTTAAGTCTTTTATCCCAATGGATGGGGCGAGGAAAACTATGAATTTTTACTTCAACTTATCCCAGACTTATCAAACTGAGCTTAAATTGAGCTGATATGACTTATTAAAACAACTTTTTATATAAAAATTGAGTTTATCAGGTATCTTTAATCCAACTGGATTGAACGCAGCTAGTGGAAGATTGTGCCATACGTTGATAAGCACAGCAAGCAGGGGCTGAACCCCTAGTTATAAAAATTTGCATTTTCATTAATTAGGAAACTTTTTTGTTTCAAACTGCCTTTAAGCAAAGCATGCAGAAAAAGAAACCCCTAATAAGTTGTTGTTTCACAAAATGAACATCCTTATTTCATCCTCGTCCCTATGTCTAGCATTTTAGTGGGTCTTGGCAGCCAAAGGCTTGACGCGCTACCTGGAGTTGGTAAGCTTAACACCCTTACCTTTGGGCAACGAGCTGTAGGACTTGCTGCCCCTGCCAATGCTGAAGGCATTGGTGAGACGGTTGGCCAACACATGATCTAGGGAATACTTATCGTCACAATATCGAAGAAACCCGCTTGACGCTCACGGTTGGCAACAGTGCCGACACGACCCAAATTGCTGCCCCCAGTGATCAAGCAGAGGTTGCCAGATTCGAACTTGATGTGGTCGGTGATCTTGCTGCTGGCAATATCAATCTGCACGGTATCGTGCGCTTTGAACAAGTCATCGGAATAACGAATGGTGGGACGGTCGTGTGTCGTGTGTAACCCGGAAGGGTGCAGCCTTGATACACAACTGTGTCCTGCGCATTTTGTACTACTTGTACTTGGTCTACCGAAGGCACAGATCCTTGATGTCGTAGACCAAGTGGGAAATCTTACTTCTCAATGGTGATAACAACCATATAACCAGCTGGAGAGGTAGTAACGATGCGTACCTTGACGTCAATTTTGTGCGAACGCTGTAAAACGATTTTGGTTACCACAGGGTTCAGAGATGGGGTTTCAAAAAGATCAACAATGGCAGCGATTCTCAACACTTGTGTGGACTGCTGCAGGGACGAGGTGCAAAAACACCACCCAATTTGTCCAACATCCATGCTTTTTGGGTCCATGCATCATCTTGTAAGATACGGAAAAAAGTATTTTTGCTACGGCTTTTGATATAATGCTAACTTAAGAACATTCTTTTTCCTTGTTAGAAAGTTATTTGTTAAAAGTTTTCTTCTCCTGGAAGTTTGAGATAAGATGCACTTAATCGATTACTTATGCTTGGAATATAGTTTCAGCTTATCTTCTAAAAGCAGAAGCCAGCGTGTTTAGCTGCAGTTTTATGTATATTTCTTCCAAAAAGAAGCGAGAAGTATTAAAAGTTATTAAGAATATTATGGTTCCATCGTCTCGGATGTGTAACAACACTTACTGTCTGAATACATAGTTTTACTTAAAATGTAAATACCGAAAGAGTTTGACAATTTTTGGGCAAAAAGTTACTTTAGCTTATAACAATTTGCATTACACACATACACACCCACCCACATACACACATAGAGGCATATCCTGGCTGCCTTAAATTCAGCTTTTAGAAACCGATCTGTCTGTAAGTATTGTGTCTATAAACATTTTACAAAAAAATAAAAATTCGAAATCTAATAAAAATTTCCATTTTTCTATGCGTTGTTAACTTTATGCGACATTTATGCGTGTGCAAAGTGTTAAGTGTGTGCGTACACACACACACACACATGCATACGCTCAAGGACCTGCTCCCAAGGAGTAGAAGGGCAAACTTTTGTTGCTGCTGCTGCTGCTGCTACTGAGGCCCCCAAGCTTTTAGCCAGGCTCATAAATGCGCAGTAGGCACGCACCAAGTGTTTCAAGCCAACCAAGTCACAAGCTATTCTAGATCTATTTCAGCAGTAAAATGCTTATGGGTGTGTGTGCTCTTATATATACACACACACACACATATGCAGATACATGCATATATAAATATATATCTTGTATATATCTGTATATATTTCTTTTATCTTGGACAAACTTTTAAACTTTTTTGAAATGCTGCTGTTGCTGCTGCTTCAAAAAGCCGAAAAAGAATGGCAGACGCACTTCACACGCCAGTCGACTGGGTGGCTGACTGTTGACTGCCTCCCAATGCCTCCCTTCGCCAGCGGCTTTGTCTTAGGCAGTCAACGTTTGGATGGTGATCGGGTAGTATATAGCAGCAAAGGGGGGGACTTGCTGCGGCAGCATGGCTTGTTGAAAGCCATTTTTGCAGCACGCTGGCAAGCATTATTATATGAAAAGAATATGGCCAGAGCCATGTAGGGGCGAACTGCTACAGTAGAACCTCAATAAATGTACCGAAACGCAATACTACAATGTAATTGAAGAACTGCATCCATCGGTTCTAACATATTCCAATGCAGAGAATAAAATATTTAAGCACATTTTGAGTACTCCCCAAGTCTAAACTGAACCTCTTATAATGAATAAAGAAAATTCAAAGTTTTCTACGAACATGCATGGACTGATTGCCAATCTTTATCGCCGATGGGGAGGCGAGCAAGATCTTGGCTACACTAATTTGGGATGCAATCATCACTTTTAGGCCCATACGCATTACCCATTGCAAATCGCATTGCTATCACTTTTAATCGCTGTGTAAGATTTCTTTCTAAATTTTGTTGTGGGATTCTCTTTGTCAAGCGCTCCCGATTAAACGTATCCGGCATGAAAAATAGGACCAAATCTCTTCTACCTGCCATTCTTTTTGATCAAATAATTTCGTAGGAAATAGATAATAATAGTTGATTAATCCTTGTTGTTGACATTGTGGACAATCAGTTACCATTAGCCGTATTTTCCGTTATCCGTACCGCCACTCGTACCGTCAGGATATTGTTTTCGATTTGCTGCGATTTTAAAGTTAATATTTTTAAAGCAACACAAACTGAGGCAAATGGTTCATCGCAGGAAATTCACAGAGTTAGTAGCCTGTCACAGTATTGTTCAAAATGGCGACTCTTTAAATGATTGTTGTGAGAAGCGGCATAAATTGCAAGATCTGTTAAAAAATGTAAGTAGTTTCCACTGAACTTGGTGTCAGAAGCATTTTGAAACATGAGCACCTCTGGCCTAGAACACAACTTCGATCGATATGGCTGCAATTTCGCATCATATGGTGTTTAAGGTGATCTATGGTGCTTGGCTTATCAGCGCATGCCTTCGATTTCAAAAATCACCACTCAAATAGAATCTGGTGGTGTTAGATCGGGTGATCTCGTTGGCCAGTCGTATTCATCATTTATCGATCTGACTCATCCGGCGAACAATAGCCGCATTAACTTGTTTGTTGAACGTACATTATGGCAGGTAGCGCCATCTTGTTGGAATCAGAAGCCATTCAAATCATTTCCGCCAACAACAGACGTTATCTTTGCTTGATAATGCTCGCCATAGACAGTTGTCATTGCTCCATCATCGTCTTCGATGGAATGGGGATCATATCCGTACAAACACCATACCAAAGAATCATCTTTTGATCCTATATAGGCTATAAATTGAGGGTTTTCAAAACTGACATTATTGATTTTCTCACACTTCTATTCAACGTCAAAATGCCTTATCCTGACATGATGATTTTATTTCTAAAAGTCGAGTTTCTTCTTCGCCATTCCAAAGCACCATTTGGCATCATTGACATGACGCGGATAGTCAGTTGCGTTGAGTATGTGGTCCATTTGCATTTTCTATGAAAATATCTTCAAATCGTCTCGAATAATGCGACGAAGAGTGAGGCGAATAATCTCTAACTACTGAGCAGGACAATAGCTCGATGTTCGCGGCTACTACTCAACACTGGCTTGTACGGCCTCTTGTTCGTTATATGGAGAATGGGTTGTCATTACTAATATTACCAGTATTCACAAATTTTGCGTATCAGTGTTATCATCTGGTGCACTTTCAACTTTATTTCTTGTACCAAATGCACGCTTAGTTTCCATAATTGACAAGTTATTTTGAATGTTAAGCTGTACAATTTCAATGCGTTCTTCGGAGCAGTTCTTTTGCATAAATTGTCTTAGAATCATGCTTCCAACGCGGTATGACATTAGTCGATATGTATCTGCTATCAATCGTTCATCATCATTGGTGGCGCGACGATCCTCGTTTTGTCTTGACCTCTCTCTGTAATCTTCTTCATTCTTTACGATGTAAAGCGAGCGTTCTCCAGTTTCAAAGACGCTCTACAGTTTGCTCCACATTAACTATCCAACGGGCATTTGGACGACCTCTTTTTCTTCTTCATTCGGGCTTGTTTTGGAAGACTACTGGAGAAGACTACTGGAGTGCATTCTTTGGACATGACAAGCCCACTGCAGTTCCTTCAGCTTGATCCTTTAGCTGACTGCTGGTTCACCAAGTTCTTCCTCGCATTCATTGCTATATCGACCTGTACGTTGTTCCACTTTAAATGGTCTCCACCTATATAGAAATGAACTGTCTTGATTGCCTCTCACGCAAAAATTATACAAAAAATTTAAAGAAATTCACAAATTTTTCTTAATTTATAAAATAAAATTCAAGTTTCTTAGTTATCAATGCCAGCCTAACAATATACGATTGTAGACTGTGTTCCCTCAATGCCAGTTTTGACTGTACTTCTTGCAAAAGGGTTCTAGTCGCAACTGCGTGTGTGTGTGTGTGTGTGTGAGTGTGTGTGTAAAAAGTATGCGAAAACTTTCGTAATTTATGTCATACGAAGTGTTAACCGCATGATGGCTGCACGCCGGATTGGATTTACATTGCTAAAAAGTCCGCCAGTAGGAAACTTTAGACGCTGCCATAGCCAGGAACAGCCAACTCCGAGCTAAAGTTTGTGGCCAAAGCCGTTGCCGTTGCCGTAGCCGGAGTGAAAAACCACAGCCCGAAGGGAACTACGGTCTGGTACAAGTTTGGAGGCTTTCAACTACATTTTATTGGTGTTAACTTTGCACTGGGCAGCAAAACTGAACGCTGCCTAATTGTTTTTTATTTTATTTTATATTTTTTAAATATTTTTCTAAAATATCATGCAACATTTTGTCTGCCAACTTTAAAGCGCTTTTTGGGCTGAGCAACTACCCTCTGCAGGCATCATTGACTAATGAAACTTGGTTAAATAAATAAATGTCCATTTAGTACGCCCTTTTCGGGTTCTACCAGTGCCAAAAATTTGTTCTTTTTTTTTGGTCGTTCTTTTTTTTTTTTTAGATTTCCTTTGGAACTTAATGTTTATTTAACTTTTGGCGCATGCAAATTCCTTTTGTAGTATCCTTCAAAAAGACGCAACGCACGTAGCCACGGGGCGGCGCCTTGAGTATTGTAACTTGTATCTGTGCGCTCTCTTTTTTTTGGCGTCCTGGCAATTGAGGATGTGTCTGTGATTAATTGGCTTTCAATTTTTGAAAATATTTAAAAGGCAACCCAAAATATACACGCCGTTCGCTTTGTTTTTATGCTCCTACTTATAAAGTTGCCAATTTGTAATTTCTTTCTTTTTCTTTGGTCATTTGACTGCTTGCTGTTTACCCATAGAATTGTTTGGGTATCCTACGAAAGACACACACACACATACACAAAAAAGGGACTTATGCCAAATTTAATTAGGCGCAAAGCGCAACACGGACTTGGTAGGAGAAAAAAAAATAAAATAAACTCGGCAAGTGTGAGGTGTGGCAAGTGGCAAGTTAAGAAAAACGAGCGGTCGACTTCGATTTGAAATGCTGCCAAAAGCTCCAAATTATTTTTGGGTTTACATTTTTTTTTTCTGCGGCAGTTGCCCTGAAAAGGGTTTTGCACTCGTTACTCGCTCTTTGGCGACTTTTGCTGCCAGCTGACAAAATATATATATTGAGACAGAGGGAAAGGACTTGCTTAAGCAGCACATTAATCAAAAGTTAAGCTAATTTTAAAAATGTTTGCAAAAAGAAAATTGCTTAAGAATAAAGTGCTACAAAATGTTGCAATTTATTTTTAATAAAAACCAAGCGACGTATCCTGTGCAGCAAAAACACAAGTCATATGTCATGTAAGCCACCATGGGCAACAATTTGTGTTAATAAACTTGCATGAATGAATGAATGAATGAATGAATGAATGAATGAATGATTCCCTGTTTATGCCCAAATACACTGGGGGAAAAGTAATAGCAAGTTAAGCAAAACTTCGAAGAGACTTTTGGGAACTGAGCGAGTTCAGTTTGAGCTGCTTAAGCTTTGCCATAGAGTTTGAACATATAGCAATTGTGCGATGTCAACTTAGTCTTTGGGCGGTTGCTGTTCCAATTATTCTTAACCATTCCGCATGGAAAATGATCTAATATTATTAGCTTCTTAACTTAACCCTACTTTCTGCATTAGGTATTTTAAATATCTGTCACTTTTGCATTAGTATTTAATTGCTAATACCAGATGAGGCACCCTGTATAGCTACCAAATAAATACATATACCAAAGCTTTGACTGACGGAGACCTGCAAGTTAGCGTACTTCTCCCCATCTTGCGTTAGGTCCGCCCTTCACTCTCAACGGAATCACTTTTCCTGGGCAAAACGCACGATAGGTGACTAACTCGGCGTACCTACAACCTACTCAAAAGAAAACAAGTCGAAACAATATTGAGGCAGCTTCCATGGCAGATAGGCCGGCGCTCAAAGCTCAGAAGCAGACTCAAACTCAACAGTTTGAAAGACTATTGGTAAGCCAACGTGAACGAAATCTAATCTCTAATCTCTTTGAGTAAAGGACCGATGTGAACTTACGAAATCGAACTATGAATAGTACTGCAAGCCCTTCCAACCGCATAGTCACAGCACGCCTTCAAATTCAGGACTTGGGAATGGTCTGGCGCTCCTATCTCATATTATGCCAACAGTTATATTCACAACAACTCAGGCTGTGTCCTAGGTCCAAGAAGTAGTAAGAAAACCTAGCGCCATACACACCGAAAACCTACACAAACATACCAATCATATTAACTGACGAACAAACTGCTAAACAATAGTCAAAGAGACCCAGAAGAACACGCCCCAACGTGTCATACTAAGTCTTCAAATTGGAGCCTTGTGACAGTTCTCGCGTGCCAAACACATATCACAACAACGCGTCTATTCACAGCGAATTGGATGTGCACTGGATGCCAGAAGTAATTGGAAAATCTAGACACACCGAGAATCTGCACAACCACTCCAACGTACTCACTGACGAACAAACTGCTGAACAATAGCAAATCCACAAGGAGTTCCGGAGGAACACACTCTTTCGATACGAGAAAAATTGAAAATTTGTTATCCTAAAAAATACATTAACTCCAACAATGGTGGAGTGGATAATAATTATTCGCCGGCTTGCGAAATTTCGTGCAGCATTCGGAAGATTGCACCGCCGGAAGACGAAACTCCTTAATGCGTATGTTAATTTCATGCTGCTGCAACTTGGAGACGAGGTATATTTCAAGAATTAGCCGAGATTTCCTAGTCGTGGAACACCGCTAAACAGACGGCACAAAACTGAGTCCCTTCGTATAGGCCCTCAGTTCCTCAAGTTAATATGTACAAAATATATATATCTTTATGAGATCTACTTTCATTGTAGTCCAAACAGTGATTTTATTTTTCAGTGCAGTGAAGGTAATGCCAGAAAATCTATTCCAAAGAATATCAATAATAACTATGGCGGAGGACTATTGTGGTACACTTCCAGTTTTCAACAGAATTGCACTTCCTCAAAAGTGTTCATAAATGTGACACTGCTAAGAACACAAGTCTGCACTTCCTTTAGCTCAAACTATTTAACATTATTTCCACATTCTTTTCTCTCAGTGTAACAATATGAGAATTTGTGATGAAATGTGGCATATGAATTTTGACTTGATAGCTTCATCCCAAAACTGGACTTGGCCACATGCATGCAATATTGTGCGCGTTCGCACTCGTTCTACAGCCAAACACACACACCCTATACTATACCCCTTGCACTCTAACCCATTTCGCTGCTGCTCCCCCCCTGACAACCACCATACCCCGCTGCACTGGCTCACTCAATCTATGTGCATATGTAGGAGCATTAAATTGGTAGCAATTACGTTTTTATTGTGCTAAAATGCACCTGTGCATATTCCTGATGGCGCAATTTCGAACAATAACAAACGACATCAGAAAAAACAACATTGCGTGTGCCGTCCGAGCGAGATGCAACTATGGTTGCGGCAGAGCAGGATGTCGTGATAGTTGGTTGGTTGGTGATGTGAGTTTTGGGGCCTGCCAACTGGGCAGGAAAACCAACAACTGTGGTAACAGTAAAATAACAGCAGCCATCGCATATTGCACAATGGATGCCGCTGGCCAGGAGCCAGGAATCCGAGCGTACCAAACGGTAAACAGGCTCTATGCAACGCTTAGAAACTCATACAGCTGCATGTGTGTCTCCGCATATGTGTCTCCGTGTGTATGTGTGTGTGTGTGTTGTCTGGCAATATTAGCTCAGGTAAATGTCTAAAATTAACATTGAACTTTGTTAAAATGGAAACATCAGAGAACGAGAATCCCGGCAAGCGCAACATCAAAACCATGACAAAGTAAACGCTGCCACACACTCGCCCCACCCAACTCCTGCCATATGTGACAATATTATTGCAATTTTCCGGAACCTGCATAGAGAGCTTAGTGTTAAAGCTAAAGTCGGGTCAGTGCCATGCCACAACAACAACAACCAACACAGCATGCTAGGGATTCACTTTGAGTTCGGGTTGCCCGCATTATGTGGCAAAACTCGACACACATCACTCTCGGTCTCTTTAAGTGTACCAGGGTGTAAGGGTGTGTGTAGCGGTGGTGTTTCCGGGTGTGGGTTATGCATCAGTGCATATGCAAACGCCGGACATGCTATAGCCGCTGCCATATCATAGATTGACTTTTTGTTGCTTGCTGGGCACAGCCGCTGCTACGCGAAAAATTCGATAGTAAAAATTATTGCAACGGCCCCGCTCAAAAGAGCTCAGCTCGATTTTAAAATACGTTTTAATCGAATTGAATTTAATTGACTTTGGTTTAAACAAAATTTGTAGCAAATTTTGGAAAAATAATAGATTGATTGGAAGTTATGTGCGGACTTTGTTGAGAGCAAATTTTTGTGCTGCGGTAGGGACTGTGACACGGCTAACTTAGTTTCCGTGCGTAGTTGTGCTGGGCGCAGAGTTAAAATTGCTTAATTTAATAGCATTGAGGTTAGAGATTATAAGCTCTTGATTTAATTTTGAAAATGCATGTTGTAGGCAGTTGATAGGAGGAGTAGGCTTTCGGACTATTGATTAGTGTTCAGTTACAAACGAACCCCAGCGCAACAAGCAGCGATGCCACCATGTCCAAGCTTGCATATAATTTCGAAGCGATGATAAGAGCATAATCCATGCCAAGACAAATTGTTATCACTTATTACAACTCACACTTGCATGCCTATGTTAATCTCTTTGTCGCTTCGTATCTCTTGTCGTCTCATCTGCAGGCAAGCGCTCCAGATGATTAGTATCTCATCCAAGAGAACAGGTATCTACAGTTTATAGCCGCATCCGAATGGCGCTGGATTTAATAAATAGAGATTTTCTTAGATAATTTATGGTTGTATAAGGGTCACAAAATTAATTGCACCAAAACTTGATAAATAAAAACAAATGAAATAATTTTGACATTTGTCTAAACTTTACTTGAAGCTAAGTATTGGGGATCCATCTGGCAACCCACAAGCCTTATCACCGTCTGGCGACACTTGTTGGAGATCCATCTGGCAGCCCACAAGCCTTATCACCGTCTGGCAACACTTGTTGGAGATCCATCTGGCAACCCACAAGCCTTATCACCGTCTGTTCACACGCATCAGTCGCAATATATATAAATTAATACTATTATAAACATTAAATTAACCATATTCGATGGAACAAATAAATAAATAAGCAAAATTATTACCAACACTAAGACATTAAATGCTGCCACTCTAATTGCTCTAATAATTGCGCTCCCTCCTGCTTAATACAATGCTGACACTTTATGCTTCAAGGCAAAATGTAGACATACATATGGCCAGCTTATATTGACTAAAGGAATGCCAAGCAACTTTGAAGCTAAGTGCTTGGATATGGCTGGATAATAAGAGATAAAAACTCTATGAAGCAACACGGAACAGTTTAGTTACTTCAAACATTCTGAGCTCGAAGTTGGCTAATCTTCATTTTAGATTTCGGTTTAATTTATTTTAATATTGAAAGTGTTAGCCGCAGGGCTACTCCTGCGCCTTGTGCTGAAGTTCTTAAAGATACTTTGAAATTTTATTTAAGTCCAATGCCCCTCCTATATAATGGTGTTCTATGTTTAATCAAACGTGTTTCGTTTTGTGTATAATTCTATGATGCAGAGATAAATCTGACTATTTGAGTTACTTGTCGGATTTGAAAAGGGGAATTTTACCCATGCACCTCTCATTGCGGCAACACTTCTGCTCTTTCTGAGGTGTCTATATGAAGTGGAACCACCATACATCGAAAAATTATTATAGTCCATTTATATGTTGAATCCTAGAAGCGTTTCTTTAGAAAACTGAGGAAGCTAACCCAACCATTTATACTAAACGGGCCTCGGTAGCATGGTAGTAGCGTTGGTTTGATTCCACCTTACATCACTGTTGCATTTGTTTAGCACTAGCACAGCAAGCAAATAAATAGACAAAATTTAGCTAGAAAATTATCTATTAACTGAAAGCCATTGCCGTTTGCGGTTACAAACGGTAGGACCCTGTTCTCTTGGAACAGCTACTGTTAGAGATACCTCCATGCTACGCCTTTTTAGCGATGCCTTCATTTTCAACAAAGTTGCAAAAGTTAAATCGTATCCTGGATCAGTACTTTTGGGCAAAGTTATGTAAATTTGCTAAAATTAATATATAAAGTCTCTTGCTCGTAAAGAGCTACTTTGACTCCTTGACAGCTGCAGTTGATTAATGTGATTGGGTTATGGGGTTCTAAATGCGAATTGGATAGTGTTTCAAAGCACAACTTTGTTTTGTGGGAAAATATGAAGAGCACTACAAAGTTGTACGGAAGAACTTACTATTTTTTCCGAATTTTCGGCTTTATTTTCGGTAAAGAACACAATTCTTCCGATCTACACAGAGGAATTTGTAATCTAACAGATCTCAGCATGAAGATATTTTTAAAGAATCAGGCCCTCAAAATAGCAAAACCAAGTTTAGTTCAAATGTGTTTTTCAAAGCGTTTTTTTATGTTTAAGCGCTTTATTTGGAAACTTAAGACAAGCACAATAAATCAAATTGCAATATTATGATATTTCATCATTGCGCCCCTTAATTTCCAACCTGCTCTTTAGAGTCTTTTACCAGAGAATACATCCATAATGTGTCCGACCTTGGAGTTTTGTTTGGTCGCTAGTGAGATTCTTGCATTAATGAGGCGTTCGTTCCACCAAACTGCTGTCTGTTTCATTCGTCCGTCTACATATGGAATATGTTTTCAACGATTGGAGCCCTTAATACTACCACTCTCAGGAATTAATTGAGGCGGTACAATAATAAACAATAACATTTGACTGCCCTTCTATTCTTTTAGAGTTGGGTTTTGCCATTGCGCTAATAAGAATAATTTTTTTCCCACCATCGTACCGAAGTCAATCAAGTGCATTCTTGCGGTAAGGCACCCTTCCATAGTTTTGTACTTCCTTCCGTAAGCGATACCTCATCCACTGAGGAACTTAGTTAGATTTGTGGCATTTGACGCATCAAATGCAACGCGTTACCCTCAGCCACAAAATGCAGCAATAATACATCAACTTACTGGACTTCACACCCCTAAAATCAAACCCCAATCCTTGTCGGCAACTGTTGCAGACATGACCACAAAATTAGTTACATTTGCGGTGCACCTTATGTGCCTCTGTGTGTGTGCGTGTGTGAGCGTGCGTGCGCGCGCGTTTATGTGTATGTGTGCGTGTGGGGGATAGGGTATCTGTGTTTATGGAGCAGCTCAAAGTGCTTAAAGTTTATGTCAAAACCTTTTGTGGTTTGTCACTTGGCTAACTTTCGTCGAGGCCTGCAGCAGACACGTGCAAATTGCTCTATATCCATTCCCATTCCCCCTATTCAGTACCCCCCCACTACGCGTGCTGTCTCCTTTGCTATGGCGGCATAGTTTGCCAAGTGAATGCTTCATTTGGTCTGCGTCCGGCCCGAATTGTGACCCTTTTGGCGGCTGCCGCACATTGCATGCAGTGACAGATCATAATTTAATATTGATTGGGTTAAAAGCAGTTTTGGGGTCCCAACCACAGCCATGGGTCCTTGGCCAAATGTTTAAACCAGTTCATGCCAAAGTTATTCGATTACGACTTGCGGCTTATTACGTGAGCAGTTGGCAAAGCTTGTCACTGTTGTCGTCATCAATGTTGTCGTCGTCGTCGTCGTTGTCGTTTTCGTCTTTGTCGTCATTCACATCATCAGTGCCAAGTCAAAGCTGGTCACAGCTGCTGATAAATATATTCAAATTTTCTACACAGCGAGAAATGTGCCAATCACAATTTGAATTTTTGAGTGGACAAAGAATGTTAGTAGAAATTGGCTAAGACAATTTAGAGAGAAATAGAGCTCCAACTGTGGAGCTGATGATACTAGCTGTAGCTGTTGAGGGCGAAATACATTTACTTAAAAAATGCAACTTAGTTTCATTGTGGAAAGTTTGTAAAGTTTTCGCGTTGATATAATTGAAATATTGAATTGAAGGCTGCGAATATAAGCACTGGCCAGAGTAAGGCGGAGCACAAAGATATCTATCTCTCTAATTTCTCGAGCTGTTCGTAAAGAACATAGATCTATAATTTGCAAACAAAAACCCAATCGCGGTTTCCCTATTTAATATAAATTTGATTATTATATTTTACTGCCGTTTTACTAGTTAGGCCGGAGAAAAACAATTCCAACACCACTGCTGCAGGCAATCGAACCTCCGAACTTCGGTTGGGAAGCCAAGTACGCTACCGCAGGCCAAACACTAGGTATCGACATTTAATTTATTTGCTTGGACCGTAAAAATTGTTGAATACATTAACATTTCAGTTTAGCGCACAATAGAACCTCGTTCAACATTTCAGTTTAGGTCAATGTCATGAAATGCTGCTATAAACAAACAGCAAGATATATCGGCGAAAAGAATTGAATCTAGCTAAATATTATGCCCATCTTTTGGAAAATGTTCAGCTCCAGTTTCTCAAAGCCTAAAAAATGAGTCAAGATTTCAGGTTAGGGAAAGTTACGAGCAGTCCCCTGGTATGACAGTTGAAAAACTTATAATACACCAAACATAGAATTTTAATTAAAATTAATAACAAAAGGCTAATCATTGATATACTTGAACCGAGGTAGAACTATGTTAGAAATAAGAATTTCTGTTTAATGAAAAAATTTTGACATTACAAAGTCCTACCTTCCTTTCTTGAAAAATCTCTAATTGGTCGCTTTTATCATTTCGTTTTATATATGATTTATCTTTTTGATATTATTTTGTGTTTATTATAATCCATGGTCAAATGAGTAGGTTTTCAATTTCAATTTCAATTTTTTACATAATTCTCTTTATATTTCCTTTATGCAACCTCAAGTCCTTTAATAAACTATGTAGTTTTTCACTATGTCCCATCTGCCCTCTTTAAATAGTTTATGAACTTCCTAGATTTAGCGTTATGCTTACTTGTCGTTTGATTACATTATTTCAGCTCATCGATTTTCGAAATAAATTCTCTAGGTCTCCTAAGATCGCTTAGGAAGCTATTCGAAATTCCCGGCAGTCATTACACTTTAAGAAAAAAAAACGCTTGATTTTCCTCCCTATATTAGCATTAAAAAAAGATGGAAATCCTGTTTTCTAATTACCAATGTGAAATAAGAATTCCAATCCACGTCAATGTGTCGATGTCTTTTTTTCCTTCAATACACTTTTTCTAATCTCAATATTACTTTAACTTTCCAGCTTGAATTCAGATATTATTTTAAATGCATTTTTATAGTACATCGCGAGATTTTCGTCATTCTTATTTCTCATACATTTCGATCTATTTTTTCTTATAAATATTTTTCCATAGTTCCCTTTTAAGTTCTATGCCGATTATATATAATGAAATGTATTTGTCATATACGTTTTATACACTCGGTTCCTAATATACACCTTTTAATGCCTCTCCATTCGTCATTTGGATTTTATAAACTCAGTTCCCAATATACATTTAATCGTCTTTGGAAAGCCTCATATTCTTGTCCCGAAGCAACTATAATCCTTGTGATTTTCCACCTTAGCGATAGAGAAACTTTTTAACAAACCAAATAATTCGAATATCGCCCCCTATTTTCGGCCGTTTTATTTTCGTTAGTTTTGCGGTAATTTCGTTTGAAGAGGAATACCATTTCTCTCTGTGTCCTTCCCCACAAATACAGTTAATAAGCTGCCGATAGAGCTCGTTGTCATGTCTACATCGATGACGACTACGATTTCGACTGTTGATGACTTCGTCCTGGCACGTGTTGTCCATATAAATGTCTTGCTGTCTGCAACTATGCATGTCTCCAGCATCCAAAAAAAAAAAAACAAAATAAAATGTTGCCCATGTGGCAAATCAGTGAATCGGCATTTAATAAGCATTCCCTCGTACATATATAGTATATATTATTTATGATCATGCATGCACACACTCATATCTATGTTTTTTTATGGCACCTGGTCACTCTAATTATCTGACTTTTGCTGTTGGCCCGACCCAATCTCAATGACACATTTTTATGACCGTGTAGAGATGAAGACATAAAACTCAGCAGGTAACGCCAACAAAAACACATTGCAGCTTTAATTAACTCAAAAATAAATGAAATTAGAAAATGGCCAACAGCAGGCAGCCATTACAGTTGGCCATGGCTAAAACATATACAGCAAGAGAGCGTCACCTCACAGTCACAAGTGACTGACTGATAAAGAGACAAGCGCAACCTGCGTGGCCATTGTTGCCGCAGACATTTTTTTGTGTGTGTTATCTTTTTGTTTGTTGTTTTTGTTTTATATTTATTAACCTTAACACTGGACCAGTGTTGCCAGAGCAGCGGTGTTTGTGTTGGCTCCTGAGTATCCTGGCAGTAGGACCACAGCTATAACTGTAATTTCGCTTTATGACTGCAAATCACAACCGAGAAGCACGATGATGACGTCGACGCTGACAACATAGTCGAGCAGCATTTCTACTTAACATGGACTACGGGCACGGCAGTCACATGTTGTTGTTCTTGTTGTTGCTCTTATTGTCTTCTGTACTGGATGGGCACGGACATTATGAAGCATAACACTCACTCACTCACACACACACAGGCACATGCGCTTGCACAGATACAGCGGCCAGCATGTCGTATACGCAACCTTTTCTTATGGACAATTGATGTTTGGTTTGCTCTTGCTTTGGTAGAGCGAGCATAAAGCGGTAAAGCGAGCATATTGGTGCGTTCGAGCAGTTTGAGGGAATTGTGATTAAGATCTGTGGAAAATATTGTGAGGCGTACAGCAACTACATATAAAATCGAAAAAAATTAGTTGCTGCTGATTGAATATGAACGGACTGACTTACGCACAGTTCAGAAGAAATTGTGGTATTTACGTATACCCTATATCGTTTATTTCTGGTAGATAGCACTAGATTTCAAAACCAAATGAATAAGATTAATTTCCACATCGAAACCTTTGAATTTGTGTTCAGATCTACTACAAAAAGCTGAAAAAGGCGTAACTCCTAAGCAGGCTTCGATTTTAAAGTTAAAAGAAAAGTAAAAGTTCGAATCATGTAATATATGCATATAAGTGCAATGCATATAAGTGCAAATGGCTGAGAATTAGGCCGTTTTTACATAGGAAAACCTTTAATAATTTTGGCGTTATACCTCCAAACTATGAAACTAGGCTATCGATACTTTGTACCGATAACAGCAAATAGTTCTATGATGCTTCACTGCATTCGATGTTGCCACAACGATATCGATTCTCTTTAGATAGAGCTCTTAAGAGCTTCCCAGCTCGATATTTCACGCAATTTTTCCTAGAAGTCTTATAGGATAAATTTTTTTTTGGCGCCACGTGCCACACAACGCGACAGAACATGTGATTTTAACCTTTTGGACTTTTTTTATGGGCTATGCGACGATTCAGCACCGGATGTGTCGGTGTCAGAGATCAAGGCCTAAGGGGACTTCAGTAGTGGGCTGCTACTTTTTTCAATGCTACGAACAAAATCTATGCGACTGGATATCACTTGCAAATCGGCATAGAGCTGCCAGTGGCAGCGCAATACTGCTTTAGAAGCACTTGGCACACCGCTGACTTCCTCGAGCGATCCTCAAGAATACTACCCTTAAAACCACAAGTAATTTTCCCTCCGATAAATCACTTTGAAAACAATTACACATTGCACCTTCATTCATTATTAAGTCGACAATTTATACATTTACAACGTTCGACATTTTGAAAAACTCAAATCCATTCTACAATTCTAGCAAGAGCAGTTTTATGGGCAGCCTTACTGCAACTTATTCGCATCACCAGATTTCTTTAAAAGGTTTTTAAAATTCTGCAGCAATTCCTTGGAGATAATTACATCATGCGGAGCGCAATGCACTGGTGTAAAATCAGTTGTTCCAGCGGATCCTCTAATTGGGGCAGCGCTAGTTGCTGAAGCAAAGCTTTCCAGTGAGGTTGAAGTATATGCAGAAGCATCGCTATCCATTGAAGTGAAACTTTCCACTGAGGCTCTGCCGCCGCCAAGAGCGAAACCTTCCTCCGTGCTCGGGGATTGGGTAGACAAATTGCGTTGGTTCGAACGTAGCTGCACGGAATGCGTCTTTTGGCTGCAGCAATTTTTATGATGTTTCTCGTCTGGTTCGTTTAATTTGCTTTGTTTTGATTTTTGCGAAATGTTTTTCGATGAGGACTCCATTGTTAATTTTGTCGTATTTTTTTTTTAAATCGAACAAATTTTTGTTTAAAAAATTTTGCATTCAATAAAATTATTTTAAAAAATATATTGTTTGTATAGCTTACGAAACGTGCGTACCGAATAAAATTCGAGAATGAACTGAAATAAATATGCTCCGACTTGACTCCCTAGAAAAATTTAGCTTGACATATAAAATTCATGGTTGTCTAGATGTTCAATTTAATTTGTTTTATTTTAGTTGAGTGAATTGTAAGGTTCTACTGTGCTTATAGTTTTAAGTTTTGGATAAACCACAGAAACTTTGGCTATTTCAGCTGATAGAGGGTCTTTTTCATTATAACGATTATTGAACTATTCTCGAAACTTCAGCCGTTTGGCTAGGTCCAGCAGCGGATTGTAGGAATAGGCTGAGATTATTATGCCAGGATATAAAAAAAAAGTATAGAAAATAGCTCTTAGCGATGAGTTGCTCAGTTTTGGAATGCTTGCCAAATCACGTTGAAATGCGTACTCACGCGTCAAGAAGAGCATAAACAAATCCGTATAGGAACTAATAATTGCGTACCTACACCTTTGTAGGAGCAAAAACTAAACCGAAAAGGGTCTAAGAAAGGAACAGAATGGTAGGAAAAGCAAACTTATATATCCTAATACAAGTTAGTTTTAGGCTTTTCTTTTACCACAACTTAAGCAAATAGTTTAAGTGTAAGTTGCTTTCCACAAAATTAAAGATCTACAAGAAACATATATTCTGACTACAATTCGCACATCTTCTCCAAAACCTTTTGGAAAGGAAGAGAGAGGACCTTTTCAAAAATTTTTTTTGTTAACTAGCATGACTGTAAGAATACAATAGAAAGCTTTTCATCATATTTGTTCAATTAAGATTAATCCCCTGAAGCGTCTATATAAGAAAAATAAATTAATTCCCCTTGACTATGATTGCATCGAGAAGCATGGACATATGTCTATTAATAGCTCTGCGAAGAGAACAGGATTCCACAGTTATAGCCGAATCGGTACATTGGTATATTTGACTAATAGAGATTTACTCAGGCAAATCGCGTCTATTTGCTAGCTATCTCAGTGCTAGCCTATTGCACCAGTGCTGCTGGGTGGGATAGAACTAGCGAATTTCGGATTAAGAAGCAAGTACGATACAACTATGCCACCGAGCTGCAGAGCGTCTGTATGCAACGGCGATGGATCCGCAATCGACTACACTCCGACAAGCATCTAAGTATGCGTATTCAGAACTTGGTGGCCTCGAAAGATACACCAAGATTGTGCTCTCTGTTGCCTTCTTCGCCAACAAATATCAGACTGTCAGAGGCACGCAACATCAAGGTGTCATAGTTAACTAAAGGTGAGAAAGGCTAAGTTGCAAGTTCAAGAACCACCAACACGGTGACAATGGTAAGCTGCACAATGATTCTTGTGAATGTTTGATCGAAAGAATGCCAAGGCTTTGTTGTGGAATCTTAGGACCTAGATGTGAGGGTGGCAGATGCGACAATAGCACAACTTCAGACACTCAGGGTAAAGAGACCATTGCGCCGTTAGGACTTACAATGACTTTCTCAATGGGATGCACCTATTGCCTGACTGCTACTAGTTATCTACAGTTCTTCTATAAATATCTGGGACTTGATTTGCAAGAAGATTAGTCAGGAACTAAGCTCTCAGGTTGACTCGCTTACGTGGGAGGCGCATCTGCTCCCTGCAGCTGTTCTACTCCGGCGATAGTCCTTGATAGACTTTGTTTGCTGGCTACTCCGCCTGCTTAATCTTAAGAATGAAGTAAAAGCGACTCTTTTAAAGAGCAACCAGAATAATTCCTATTTCTAAGGCGCTCTCCCAAGAAATTCCTGACGTAGTCCATCCCAAAAGTTGAACAAAAACAAGCTTAGTTCGATGACGTCAAATAGTGTATAACAACTTTGGCATGACATCTTTAAGATTCCGCCTACAAGTCCCGCTCCGTTTGTTTTTGTTGTTAAGTGCGATTGCTTACGGAACTTTGTTGTGCTTGTTGGCCGCTGGACGCAAACATTACGCTGGAACTCTCTTTTACTCTCTTTCTTTCTCGCCCCGTAAGCTCTTCGACTCTTGGGCCGTAACCATACCCGTACTACCAACATTAGCTGCTGGCCCGGCTCGTTTGTAATGTTGTTGTTAAGTCCGGAACATGACATTAGCCATTAACTCACTGCATGCACTTGCGCTGGCTCGTTTATTCTTTTGCTGAACCATTCGTTCATTCCTTGGCTTGGTTTGGTTTGCTTTACATTCGCAAATAAAATACACGCAGTTTGCTGGAGTTGGGACATGGGGAAGAGTGGGATTGGAGTGCTGGGGCCACAACTGAATCACAGTTGAAATAAAAATGTATAAAAAAGGACATTTGAATTGGACTTATGGGACCACAACAAGCTACAATACCAGCAAACATACACAGAGAAACATTTTATTCTTATTACACTGACGGAAGGCAGTGTTTGGAGCAGGAAGGGGTGGACGTAGTGAGTAATGCGGGGTTAGAAGATCTGCAGATACAGAAAGATACGAGCTACAACAATGTGCGTTGTTATAAATTTTTTGGCGTTTACAGTGGCTTAGCCGAAGGGGTTTGCTTGCAAGCGATAAGACAAAAAAAAAAATAAAAGGCATATGTCCAGAAATGTCCCGAAATGATGACTGCAAGCACCATAAAAATCTTCGTAAGCGAGCACTAAATGAAGTAAAGTTCTGTAGCTGTATACAAAATGCAGGGGCGTATATGATGCGGCAAACAGGCCGGACAACATGCGCTCACACGCGCCGACGTGGTAGTTAAGCGCACAAAGTCATGTCGTGGTTGTCGGGAATGTCGGTGATGTGAAAGCAGACAACGTCGGGAGTTGATTTCTTTTGGCTCTTTCGCTGCTGGACACACACTGGCTGGCTGGCTGGTTGCTTGTTTTATAACCTTTTCACTTTATTTCCCTGGGGGCAGATAAAAAATGAAGAAATCCTTATCACAGCGTGTCAAGGATTTGCTTTTGTCCATTCCATAGGACATGCGAACCCATAATACGCTTATTTGTAACGCATTGTGGGCAAGTGTTGTGGCAGCGACAAGGCGGCAAGTTTGGGTTGAATTGAAATGGACCAACATGAGTTAGGGAGGCGGGGTGGTAGGGGCAGCTGCCACATTGTGTGCGTATTGTGTGTGCTGTGGTATCCCGATGCAGGCAGTGACGTGGGGGAGTGTTCGCAATAATGCGACTTGCTACAAAAAAGAGCAACAAATAAAAAGTTAACGATGAGTTTGTTATGTTTATGTAGCCAGCAGTCAACGAGCAAACAAATGAAACGCACACATGCACACACGCCCAAGCACACTCACACATATACGTGTATCTATGTATTTTTGTATCTGTGTTTTTGTTGCTTGGGTTACTTTTGTGTGAATGACCCCCAAACGATCGGCCCAACAACAATCAAAGCCAGTCCAAATAACAAAAATGTTAAAAATGCCCACAGAGAAATTTAATGCCTCCCACTTAGTGCCTGCCACGCCCAACGCTCCTTCAAAACTGATTGTGTTGTCTTTAATAGAGTTGGCAGCGCTGCCGAAGTGGTCCCATCATGAATACAGCTCGTTTTGGGAATAAAATATGCTGCAATTCGGACTGACCTAAGAGCATCGTGTTTGTAGAGTGCTAGGTGTTTGACTAAGGTTTCTGATTTACTTTAAGACCACAACACCAAAAACATTGGGTACATCCAAAGTTGATATATATAAAATTTGTCAATATTAAAATAGCAAGGCTATATTGTTTTATTTTTAAACATAATTTTTAACGTTTTTTTTGCTCTCAATAAACTTGAACTTTTTATTTTTCCAGCGTTGACCTAAGTTTTTTTACCTGACATTTATCGGACTCAATCTATCAAAAGTAAAATTTTTCATATAGTCAGCTGTGAATGTGAAGTGTAACTCAGCTTTAGCGCTAAGACCATCTATACTTTGTCAATTTTTAAAAAAATGTATTATAGTAAGAATGATACAATACGTAGTATATTCGTTTGATTTTCGCAGATTTGACACAATTTGGCGAGGAACGCAACTTTTCATTTTCGGAAATGAGAGCGTTACAATATTGACAACCTTTCTTCATATCCAATTCGTCAATCCCTAGCCCTGTTCGGAATAATTCTCGAGAACATGCTTATTTTCAGTGCGTCCAAGACCAAGCGATAGTTACAATACTGATTTATTACTCTTCCTCTTATTTTATCGATATTTATCGAAATTTTACAATTTGTATCATTTAGATTTAAATGAGGGATACACTGTCAGAAGTTAATATGAACAAGAAACTTAGCCAAAAAAAAATTATAACTATAATTAAATAATAAACAAAATAAATATGCCCTATTTCGGCTCAAATTCTCCTTTATCCAAATATTCGAATTTTCTTCCTGCTTCACACAATTCTTACATCAAATTCAGCTTTTTGTATTTTGAATATTTGTATGAATCCCCTTCCTCATTTGAATGATTTCTTCTCTCTTTTTTTTAAAGGTTGATTTGAGCCCAATATTTTCAAGCGAACATTTTCTTTTATCTTTTCCATTTTCTCAATTAATACTTTCTGTCGATTTTTAGTATTCTAGTTTGTTCGAAAATTCGAACTTTTCGTACTTCTTCAGAAATATTCCACAATATTCCACTTTCTTATATATCAAGTATATTTTATATATATATAAAGTGACCGACGTCCAAAAACTTGTTTTATATGCTAGACTGATGGAGATATTAACTCCTAAATTATAAAGTGAGTTTGTACCAATTTTATGCAAAAGAAACAAGAAATTATATTTGCCCAATATCAGTACCTAAAAAAAAACACTAAAAACCTTCTGAGCAGATAATTTGGTCATGATTTTTTCCAAAACCATTAAAAAAATAAGAAATTTTTTGAAATATTAAATCTTCGACCACAATCTCGTACCTCCGTTTATAAAGCGCGGTCAACTTAATAGCTGGAAATAAACTATAAACCGAACTTTCCGTTTAAATTGGGTAGATTCGACCCAGGTTCATTGGCTAGAGATCCCGATAGTCTCATTCACGCAGCAACTTTTAGTTTACAAAAATCATGCAGCTGAATATAATAAATGTCAAACTAATCTGCATCAGACCACAGCACTGCCTGGGCTTAAGCCAGCTTTATTATCTCTGTTACCGTGTCCTGTTCTGTCCTGCCTATCCTGTGCTGTACTGTCCTGTCGTCTCACTTAACTTATGCCCAACTTCACACATGCGAATTAGTTAAATCAAACAACATAAACAAACCGTTTTAATTAGACAAAACTTAGTTGACTTAAAGTTGAGCCCAACTTTATCTGCTGTTACGCAATAAGGTCAAGTTTTCAATGTGGGGGGACTACCAAGTCAGCACCAGCAACGCCCGCTCCTCCCATGCTCATTCATAGTGCACCCAACTAAGCCATGGAGCGACTGTTAATTAAGCCAAAAAATTTTTTTTTGCATATTTTAGAGGCAAATAGAAGCAGAGAGACATTTCTTCAACAGCAACTGACCTCGAGGTAGCTTAACTGCTCCCACTGCCAAGCATTTGCTTCCGCAGTTCCAGTTCCGCTGGAACGCAGCAGCTGACTGTGTCAGGCATTGGACAGTAAAGTTCTAAGCTGTCTGCACGAGCGGAAACTGCAAACCCCGGCATAATCAGTGAGGGACAATGGACTAAGCAAACATCATCAAGCGCAGCAGCAGCGCAGTTGCAGCGCTGACGTCAGCTGTGACTGCGACGTGACCGACAATTTACATGTGGCAGTGGCAAGAAGACGCTGAAGTGTTGGCCAACTCGGGCGCGCGAACACACACACACACGGGTTGGTAAGTGTGACCATTTCCTAAGATGCTAGCAAAATAAGCAGCGTTAGAAGACGGGAGCTGGAATTCAGGGAGTGTGGGCGTAGAGAATCCGGGTGTTTGGCAGTGCATGTCCAGCCGGCAGTGTGTCGTGTGTCGAGTGTCGTCAGCAGCGAGAAAGTTTTCTGTCAAAACTATGCCGCAAAGTATGCAAAGTTATGCGACTTCAACGCCAGCGACAATGGCAACAGCGTTGAGGCACGTTGAGCTCGACAACGATGATGAGGTTGATGATGTTGATGATGATGATGATGATGTTGCTGCTGGCATGTGTGTTAGTATGTGCGACATTTCTGGCGCTGCTGACAGCTGTTGTTGCCCCCTATGCTGGCCTAGTCCTTGTCGTCGTCGTCGCCGTCATCGCTGTTGATTATGATGAGCTGCTGTTGCTACTGCTGCCCAGTTGACAATAAAGCCAATGATGCAGGGGGCAGCAGCAGTAGAACATTGTCCTAGCCAGTTGGTATTGGCATTGCACGTTTGCCGGCTGATAAAGATGTCCTTCCTGTTGTTGGCTTCAAAGCATGCCAAAGCTTGTTGCCTTTTGCTTACTTTCGCTAGTGCAGATAGACAGATAAATAGTGAGAAAAACGAAGATCTCATAGGCAGTAGACTGTGCAGGGGGCGAACAACTTTGTTTGTAAGCTGAGCTAACTTGTGTCCGGGAATATGCACAGCGAGAAATTGTGTATTGGGAAGTGAGAATTCTTGTTGAGAAAGAAGGCGTGCGGTGGGACTTCTTATTATTTTTTGCTGATTGCTGCGAGTTTGCAGTAATCAGCAGAAAAGAGTTTGAGTAGAATGTATTTTATTTATAATGAAATTCATTCCTCAAAAAAATATTAAAATAAATATAAAAAATTTCATAAATAAAAATAAAGTCACTTAAAAATAAATATAAAAAATGGCATTACCCAAAAGAAATTTTTTTATAAAAAAATAAAGAACATTTGCACTCAATATATCTCAAAAGGAGATATATTTTTTTGTTTTTTTAAATAATATGTTCACAAAATTTGCACTTCTTTAAAAAAAAGAGATTCCAATAAAAAAATGTCATTCCTCAAAAATTACAAAATTTCATAAATATTTTAATGAAAAATAAAATGTTTATAAAATTTTGATATTGATAAAAAATATATATCAATAAAAAAATGCGCCAAAAGTATACATCAAAAAATGCTTTGAAAATATATATAAAATACATTTTTTAAATTATTTTA
This sequence comes from Chymomyza procnemis, assembly GCA_035046065.1. Lineage (NCBI taxonomy): Eukaryota > Metazoa > Arthropoda > Insecta > Diptera > Drosophilidae > Chymomyza > Chymomyza procnemis. The sequence goes on from JAWNOJ010000026.1 coordinate 8,841,619, forward strand.
ATAATTTTTTGTTTTTGTAAATTTTCAATACACAATAAATGTAAAAAAATATATTCAGTATCATCTTAAAGAAAATAAATAAATAAAAAAGTAGATTGAATTCAAAAATTTGTAGCAAAACAACAACAATATAAAAAAAAATAAAAGCAAAATATCATAAAATATTATTATTTTAAAAAAGTTACAATATTTTCCAAAATTTATTTTTAGAGTAAGTATAGTTATTTTGAAGCAGTAGAAAAAAGTGAAAAGTATTGGACTTAATTTGCATTCCATTAATAAATAAATAAATATTTTTATTAAAAAAAACACGTCTTGAATAAACAATAAAAACATAATTCGTTCCTTAAAAAATGTTAAGCTTCATTATTTATTTTGAAGTTGGTACTTTTTCTGGAGAGAGAGCTTTTAACTCATCTTAATCGATATAGTAACTAGAGTTTTCTTTTATAATCTGAAAGCCATTCGTAATAATTTCTGATATTTAAATTATTATTATTGAAATGGTTGGCGTATTTTTAAAATTATAATACTTTCAAAAATTGAATTTTGGGCTTTTGAAAGTAAAACAAAAATTAAAGAACTCTATTGAAATGTAATGAAATTTATAATTTTAAATATTCTTGTCTCAGAAAATCTCTCATAATAATCCTGAAAAAACCAAAAATGTGCAACTTTTTTAATACTTTTATTTTCGTTCTTTCTCTTCAGCTTTTGTTAAATCTTAATCGATATCGATAAATATTTCTTCATTTTCAAATATATCCGTAAGCATTTCTGATATTTTCTTATATTTCACTTTTTTTGCAGAAATTTCGATATTCATTTTTTCAGACTGTATGCAGCACATGGCAGATGATGAAACGGGGTGAATTACAGCAAAAAGCTAGGCAAACTTTGGCCGGTCCTCTAGGCGGCTAGGCCACATATTCGTTAGGTTGAGAATTGGGACTGTGTTTGGGCAACGGGCATGTGCTTCTTGGTTGCCCTTAGGGCTATCACGTAGGCATCATTACGCCATCAGCTATGGTACGTGTATGTGTGTGCGTGAGGGAGTCTATGCGTGCATGTGTGTGTGTGTGGAGCTCCAAAGTCCTTGCAGATTCAAAATTTGTTGGCAGGCACGCGCCTGTCACAACTTTTTAGCACGCCAACACCGAGTGCTGCTAAATTTGTGGGCTTTGTCCAAAATGCTGCAAATAAAAACATGGCCACACTGTCTGTGGCATGACACACACCCGCACACACACACACACTGATACTCACACACATGCAGGCACTCGGAGTATGTGGCACTAACTGACTGCGTCGTGTTTGATGGCGCTGATGACTTCATTAGCCCGCACTATCAGTGCAAATGGGCAGAGACAGCGCCAACGTATCCGTAGTAGTCATAGTCGCCGCAGTCACAGCCGGAGTCGGGAGTCATCAGCAGATGCGTCGTCGGTGACCGCAAAAGTCGCCTGGTAAAAGCTACTGGAACTGACACGCGGCACAGCGAGTTCATTAGCACTGTTAAGGGTCATTAGAGAGTGCCTGCTGCGTGTGGCAGCAGCAGGTTGGCAGGTTGGGGTTTGGAGGAGACACACTCTAAAAGCAAGTGCGTTGTGGCATATAAATGAACTGGGGATATCTTTCAAGTGCAACCATAAACTTGCTGCATTGGTTATGCTTTAGTGTAGGAGCAGCGCGTAGCAGCAATTGATATGTGTGGCATAAAAAAAGGATTGCGAATGCAACTGCAATTGTTGTTGCAACGCAAATTGATTGACACGCTTCGTTGAGTTGCAATGCGCACAAATAGAAAGAGATAGAGAGAGACACAGGGAGGTAGCGACTTGCAGCGGCAAGCACTTGCTCAACTTGCTAATACGTCAAACATGCTTACGCCAATAAGTCGTCATCATGATGATCAACAACATCCTTGCTGTTGTTGCCTCAGACTGTGGCATGTTGTGTGTGGCAGCCGAAATCTTATTGCCTTTAGAAAAAAAAAATACATGCAACATAGACGTAGTCCTGCTGCACGCGTCCTGCCCCATGTTGAAAGCAATTTCATTGATGTAGCTAGCCCACCGTCAACTGGGCCAGATTGTGGTTTAAGGGGAATGAATCTCCACATGCAGGCAGCGCCGCGTGCTCCACCTTTCGATAACTTCTTTATGCAACTTTTTATCTATTTGCGACTATGTACAAACACAAACAGACAGATCGACATATGCGGACACACGCACACTCACATGCGCTTGCTCTCTACACTCTTTAAGAGAGTATATGCATTTTGTAAAGAATTTTACAATTTGAGCGCGTTAGAAAATATTTAATATTTTGCCAAGTGTTGGTAGCTTTGAAAGCTGACTTATTCTCAGCACTGCCAATCCCAGTCTAAAAAGCAAATACCATTGATCATGTGTTCACATTTAGCTCATACAATTTTCGACAAAATATTGATAGATCACACGAAAATCATTGCGTGGTGGATATATTTATTGGGACCTTTAGTATAACTCCCTCGTATAACTATTATTACGTCAAAAAATAAATTTATTCCACTTGAATATGGTCGTCGCTTCTAACGCAAAACATGAGATATGTCTATCTATATCAATGTTCGATGACAACAGGGACCTACAGTTTATAGCCGAATCCAAACGAAGTAGCCTTTTTTTTTTCTTTGAATTTTTTCCTATGTTATTGTTTGACACATAATAATAACAATTTTTGAATCAGTGCTGTTGAGATTTGCAAACCCAGAGCCAAAAATACTACTAAAGCTACTAAAGTCTTTAAATCAAAATTTTCGAATTTAATCGTTAAAAACAGAAAAATTGATTTTTTGTCTTCCTTGGGATTCCGAGTCTTGTGAAACAACTTTGTGCCGTCGATGAGTCAGGGCAAAATGTGTAATTTCTTTTTAAATTTAAACGTGAAAAACGGATAAATTGGTTCTCTTTCTTCCTAAAGATTCCGTAATTTGCGAAAGAACTTACTGCGCTTTCTACCCGATCACTAGGTCTGGGTGGTTCTTGTACATTCTTTTCCATTGATCACGAATTAGGAACTATCGTTCGCTACATATACTGTTTCTCTTGTTCCATATCAATATACCATACTTCCAAAGCAGGGAAGCTTACAGATTTGAAAGATTTTGGGAACGAAAAATACCAGGAATCGCAAAAACACTGATGCCCAAAAGTGTTTTTGCGATTCCTGGTATTTTTCGTTTCTTTATCCTCAAGTTATACATAAATATTTTTCTTTCTATCTAAAAGTCTACGTTTCAAAATACTTGAAATTTATATTCGGCTTACAAAGATAACAAATATTATCAATACTAGAGTTTTCTTATTCATAAAATTGAGAATTTATCTCACCAAACAATTCTACTGCAGCTTATTGTATTCACAATCGATAAACAACTTGCAAAACTACAGCAATTTAACGTATATCGATCAACTGCTTAACAAAAATTTACCAAAAGTATCTGATCCTTTGCCGTAAGAGCATATAAACATTTTCACTTAGACTTAAACTATTCCAAAGATTGTTTTTTTCATCAATGCTCTTTAGACTTTTTCAACCTGCGGCGGATTTGCTTCATGCACATGAAAATGCTGAGGAATCAAACGCATTACGTACAAAGCGAATGCCTGACTGGCTCTGACTACGGCCACGAATACGAATACGACTACGTCTACGGTTCAGGGTCTGCGACTACGGCTCTAACTTTGATGCTGAACTCTTTCAATGATTTTATTTTTGCGCATTTTGCCAGTTTTTGAGGGTAATGAAGGATATTGAAAGAGCTTTTTAGCTGTTGGTGGTCGTGGTCGGTACTTGGTCGTAGCTTGTCAATGGCTAGATGTGGATTTGCGAGATAGCGAATTGAGCTAAAAAAAAGGAAAATGTTTTCCCAAAAAAAAGAGTAGTACAGCTTACCACACGGCCAGGGCCAATGGGTGGAGCGTTGCCTATATCATATCATTATAAGCCACTTTTTTTTTGGGTGAAAAATAAAGTTAGTTCCCGGCAGCATTTGTAGAAGATTAAGCCATATGCAGCTCTGGTTACTTTAATGTTACTTTAGTACTTACTTAATTCGGTTGCTGCAACATTTTGTTTGCTGGGTTATTGGAGGCACATGGCGAATTATTGGATATAATGTAATCTACAAATGTCTTCACTTTGGCCAAGCAGAAAGAAGAAAGAGCGCATAATGCAGACAAAGAGTGTAAAGAGTGTAAAGAGTGAACTTATATATACGTGAGACTATGTATATATTGACGACGATGTATCAGCACTTATGTACAATATGTGGACTTGGGGGATTTGGAAATGAAGCAGCAGCAGCAGCAGCAACAAGCCCCAACGGAAATGGTTTTGTTTCTACTTTGCTCTTGTTTCTCGCTCTCTGCTTCTTGCCTTTGTCTCTTAGTTTGCAAATTCTCCATTGAAGCGCGTAATTAAAAATTAATGCAAACTTACCCAAATAAACAGATGTGCAGAAAGCGGGCAGTATTGGGGAGTGCTAGAGGTAACTGGTGCTTGAAGTAGTTACAAAAAGAGTGGTTGTGGGTAATCTTTTAATTTTGAGTTATAATTATAGAAAGCTTTTAAATATTCAGTTATTTTACAAAAAGAGATCTTCATGGAGGCCACCATCTCAATGGGTACAAAAAGTTGGGAGCATTTAGAAACAACGATTGCGCGGGCATGCCTAGCAAAAAGATTATTTTTGACTTAGTAAACCTCAATTAAAGACAGTCGTTATTTCTTTAATAAAGATATCTCCATGTTCCGTCGTTGAAGCGATAACAGCATAATAGTCAAGGAGTAAAAAAAAGTAAAAAAAAATTATAGTACACTCTTCATAACCACCTGCATCTACTCAGTGAAGACCAGCTTAAAATTGTATGAATCTACTTCAAAAAAAGAATCAAAATTATGTTTCCCTTGACGATGGTCATTGCTCCAAAACTTGAACATGGACACAACTCTATTTTTAGCTCTTCGAAGAAAACAGGAATCTACAGTATATAGCCGAATCCGAACGGAGTTATCTTAAATGAATAGAGATTTGCCTAGGTAAATAGCGTATATTTATTTGGTTGCTATGCAAGTGCTTTCCAATTAAAAAAGATTCAGATGTCTGCTTATACTTATTAAAAACATGCCGATTGCAGGGCTCTAGAAGATATGATTCAAGCATTTTCAGTTCAAAGAATTTAGATAGATATAGATTATTATTATCTACCCTGCTGTTAATTGAATTTTATCGAGTTTGTAGTGTTGTACTAAGCCATAAATTTGAACTTCAAAACTTGTTTTGATATTTAAAACATTTTTAAAGTACCTACCTATTCTTCAGGCTCAAGGCTTTTAGAAGTTAAAAATACTAGAACCAAAATAAGCTGCTTGGTATATGTGAAGAACACACGAAAAATTCATTTATATTTATAATTATTTTCTTTAATTTAGGAACAACAAATAATTTTATTAAAAAACACCTTTTCATTGCTGCTAAGCAATTTCCAAAAAATAATTAAATATTGTTGAGTAAAAAAAAACTTGATTTTGGTGATTTAAATCTTGCGACAAATTACGATTCTGATTATAAGTCATTTTTATAGTCATAGCCTCGCGCTTTGGTCTTTTGGCCTGCTTATCCGTTGTAGCTTTTTCGTTTCACGATTTGTTGTATATTTGCGATCCATATTTATTTGTCTTTGTACTACATCTGACCAACATTTTGATCATATTCAATGCGCTGCCAACTTGTGCTGCAGGTTGGAATCGCACCACCGAATTTTGGACTCAAAGGCATGTTCTGTAAAGCGGATATTATTTTTGCACTTAATTTCTTGTCCAATTAACCTATAAAAACAATACAACAAAGTAATACAATAATTAAGTTAAATTAACGCTCCTATGTGGTGCATAGGGCGGACACAAACTCCATCCAGCCAGCGTCTTCTATTCCACGATGCGCTCTCCATTCTGCAGGCACCGTGCTTACCCAGGTCAGAGAACGCAGGTTCAATCTGCAGACTACTGAAAACTAAACTAAAGTCTATGAAACGCTATCACAAAAGAAAACTTGCTGATACTCTCTCTATATGTGCTTTGATCAACACCGAAAATTCAAAAATCAAGAGCGCCTTGAAACTAAAATATGACTTTTTCAACTCAACTCAGAAACAGTCCGCTAAGCGAAGCAAGCACCAGGCGAAGCCCCCTGAAAAGTTTGAAATTGGTACCTGCTTAGGTAATCGTTTTACACTTTTTGACTTAAGCGTTTCTCACTGTACTACCCACAAACTAGTCCAATGACTAGTGCCAAAAGCAACTAGTTTATATGCGTCACAAGCCAACTTGCTCTATTTGAATCTATCCTCTTATTGCGCCTTTTGAGCGCTTCCGTTTCCGTTGCTGCCCCTGTGTATATTATAATAAATATATACATAAATATATACATATAATAAATGGAAATCTAGGTATATATATTATATATACATATCTGGCCTACACATATTGTAAAAGTGTTTGACTTAATTGAACTTAATATCATACGCTAATTATTGTCATATTTAATTTGTATTATTTGTTTCGATTTTATCAAATGAATTTCACACTTAATATTTGTTAAAATTCAGATGCATTTATTTATGCATATCAATTAAAATTAATTATTTGTCATTGTTTTGCTACAAGTGACTAATTGTTAACAATTTCCACACACACATACACATATATGCACTATATATATATCGTATATAGCCATATGCATATAATTTCGGGATGTTGCCATGACAAAAATGTATAGAAAGGATTCCCTCAATGTAGCAACACCCCCAAGCCACAGCATAATTACATAAGTGTATATGGAAAACAAGTTTCTAATTAATTAACAATGCCAGAGTGATGACAATACGCGGCACGTTGAGTTAGAGGGGCATCATATATGCTGAGAGGGGCGGTTAGTGGTGGTGGTGGCGGCGGCCTGGCACGCTAATTAATTCAATGAATACCAAACATTATTAATTATTCATAATCAAATATGCAATTGCGGCATTTGTCGCTGCTTGATGACAGGCCCGGCGGTCATTTGCTTTGGGATTTCCAATTCGTTTGGAATTCTTGTTAGAAATATATATGGTATTGTGGCGGCATGGCCACAAGGGTGCGCTGCTGGCAGGCAGGCAGGCATGGGCTGCCAACAAAAGTGACAACTGTTGAAGGCAACAAACAGCTAAGTAAATGTTGCAAGTTGCAAGCAAACAAAAATAACAGCTCCCAGTTGCTACCAGCGACGCGTACTCCCTCCCTCCAACACAGAAATCGTTGCGACACCGCAGCAAAGTCGCAAAAACAACAAAAAACAACAAGCGCGGTTGTTGCATACGGATTGCAGTTGCAACAACCAACAAAACCAAATCCAACAAAACCAAGTCAAAGCGGTTGCTGCGTGTTCAGCCGACTCTGGCCAGAAAGCCGCAAAGCTGCAATGTTACCATGTTGGCGTATCGTATACATAAGAGATGTACAGGGGGAGGGGAAATCCAAAACAACAAGTTCAAACTCGTGGGAATTTTTTGGACTTAATTCGGGTAGGGGAAATTTTTGCAAATTAGGGTAACAATCAAGGATCGGGCTGTAGAAATATGAGACATTGTAAGCAGTTATCGCAGCTGAAATTCTGCGATTTCGAAATAATTGCATGAGAATGGTTATGCGAGAGTATTGAGGGATCTTGGGAAACCCTTATTCTAATGGGTGCCATCTTGTGTTTTCTGAAAATGCATAAGTAATCACGCAAGCAATGCTCAAGAGAGATACACAAAGGAGATCGTGTATACGCAACGTATTCAATGAAAAAATTAATCCAAAGAGTTATAGCTCTCCAATGCAACCTTAGAAGAACCAAAATATTTTTTATTTGAAAACTATTTTTTGGTGATAGTTTTTTCATGCAGCTGCAAAACTTTAAATGTTTTCCGGTAACGTACTTCTTTGAAAATATAAAAGTTTTCCTTCAAAAGATTCAAAGGATCATGTCCAGTAAGAAATCAAGAAAAGATAACAACTACAACCATGATCATGGCAGGGTCCAAGCAACCTAGTCATATAAATCAAATCTATAATTCGAAGTGTGTTTTATTAAGGATTTTTTTTTAAACTCGTTATTTTCATGTACGTCTATATTTTCGTAGGTCTGTGGCTTCCGTAGATGTATTTTAAAGAACCTACAAAAGAAAAAAAATCATATTTTTGGCATAATTCTGTTTTATAAATATGTTAAATTTAAAAACGCTTAAATTTTGTTGTTATTTATTTGATTTCAAAATGTTTGCCTACCACAAGATTAAGTCAGTAGGCGAAACCATTAACTTATCTTGCTATTACTCCAATCACTGACACTATAAGCAATATCGGTGGCATATTTAATTGAATAAAATGTAACTTTGGTCCACAAATTTTTCGAAACTGCCTGAAGTGCTAAGTACTACACATTAACTGTAGGGCCGAATTGGCATTCTTACTTCTTCTACAATAAAATTTTACTTCATAGTGTTATTCTGATTTTTTTTTTTAATTTTTGTCCCCTAGACTATGTTCCTCGCTACAAGTGCGTCGAGTTGTGATATCAGCTGTTCAAAGAGAACAGGGATCTACAGTTTAATTACTAAAGATGTTCCTTGGTGAATAGAGTTTACTTATTTGCTAGCCATGTCAGTGCTAGACAAATGCGTCAGAACTGCAGAGTGTAATCGAACTATTGACCTTCCGATTGAGTGGCGAGTGTCGTACCACTACGTTACCCAGCCTAAGGTTATTATGATTTAGGCATTAATAATATTTTCAAGCTCTTTATAATATTCTCATTAGTTTCGGCTGTTTTTGACGGATTTGATATCAGAATCATTTTAGGATATGTCGCTCTAGTAACCGCAGAAGCAGAGCCGTATCTGATTTGTGCGAATATGCAATATTTGAAAGAAAAGCATTTATAATTTTTTTAATTTCAGCAAAAATCTTTACATTTTCAAAAAATGAGTAATCATTCGTTTTATAACGGATGTTTTTTTTTTATTTTTCGAGGTATAGAACTTTAAGTTGGCATTAGTGTTCAAGATGGCGACCGATTTAACAGCTTTCAAGTGATTTATTATCAGTTGAGTTTGGTAATTTGTCATGGTAAGTTGTCACAACCATCAAGCAAGGCGTAGATACGTCAAATGGGCCCACAAACGACAATACTGCCATTTTTGAAGTGAAGCTAATTCTCATGTCGAAACACCGTTACATCCAGAACACTGACTGTTTGGTTGGCTTCATGGGCGATGATGGCCAGAACGTTATAGTCAATGGTGATAGAGCCATGATTACTAACTTTTTCATTCCTAAATTTAACAACGATGATGTCCAGGAGCTGTAGTTATAACAAGATTGCGTAACATATCACACAGCTCGTGCCACAATCGATTTATGGAAAGACACGTTTTGGACCTCTGAATTGGCCTCCAACCACAAATGGTTAACCATTTGGAAGACTACATTTGCCATGTTCTTGCAGATATGCGGGCAAAAATGTTGGAAAAAGTCATCGAAAATTGGACAGATTGTACTACTTCCGAGCCAGCCGTGGCGTTCAAATACCAGAAATCATATTTAAAATGTGTTGCCACAAGATTACCTTTCTGATAAATAAATTTCAGGTCAATCGAATAATCCAGCGTTGTTTAAAGTTCTATACCTCTCAAAAAAAACACCCTTAATTTTGTATTCTTTGTGATCCATGAATCTATTGCGGAGCACTAGTAGTAGATTGGTCCCCCAGCACTAAGAGCAAATTTCTGATTTCTTTTCGATTTATTGCTAGCTCTATAAAGAATACTAAGTTTTTACTTTCTTTTAATGCAGCATCCACGATTATGTTTCAATAATAAGTGTCAAGTCTACAGTTGGCACACCCTATACAATGTCAGCATTAAATGGCCTCCCTAGTGCACATCTCTATTTCATGTGTACCAAAGCCCCCCGCTTTTAAGTAGTAGAATTCCACTGCATTCGCTTACGGCATTGACGTAAAACGTTGACTTCGATTGCATGGTAACCCTGTTGTGCTGCAATTTATGCAAATTGCTTTCAATTTGCTTAGTCCATTGCGTTCACTACACGCATGTAAGTGCAGCTACGTGTATGTGTGTGTGTGCGCGTAGAGTTGCCACCAAATTGGTGTGGCTGTTGCGCACTAAAAATGCAATATCAACATGTATTCATACGCCCCGTGGTACAAAAGTCTCTATACGAAATACGCACAAAATGCCAGCCCTCCGTACATTTTGTTATCACTTAACACGGCAAATTAGGTGCGAGTGTGTGTGAGTGAGTGTGGATGAGTGAGTGTGGGTGAGTGTGTGTGTGAGTTATACGTCACCCGCTCTCGCGCTACTCCTCAGCTAGTGTCCAGCCAATTGACTTGCCAAAAACCAAAGCCCATGTGCATTCCATTGGCTGGCATATATATCCTCTGTGTGTTTGATTATAAATGGCAGGAGCTGTCGCTGTTTTATATGTGTGTGAGTGTGTGTATGAGTGTGAATACGAGTGCTAGCATGAGTGTGTATATGCGTGTGTGTGTGTGTGTGTGTGTGTGTGTGCATGTGTGTATCTCAGTTGCTGGCGTGTGTCTTACGCTATCAGTTCAGCTGATTAACTACAATTTAGCTAAATGTGAATACACTACGGCCATATATTAGTCGTAACCCCAATTTGGGACAGCGCCAGCCCTATACCATTTGCCTTTCCAAGGTTGTAATTGTAATTGAATGTGACAAACACTCAGACACACTCACACACACACGCATACTCACTCAGACACACTCACATAAATGAGTTATGCAGCAGCAACTCTGCTTATATAAGGAAATTTGATTTTCGTTGGTCTTTTGTATTTTATGCAGTTTTTCAAACATATCTTGACAAGAAATTCGTGTACAATTTACACAAAATGTCAGTTGCATTTGCAGAAAAGCCTATCAAAAGGCCTAACACAGTGTGGCAACACTGGCTGCGTGTGTGTGTGTGTGTGTGTGCATTTTTGGTTACAAGTCAAATTTCCGGCACAGCATGGTCACCCAGCTGACATACGTGTTTGTAGTTGTAATTGTAGTTGTTCTTGTTCAACATTTGAACATATTTTGTTGACATGCCAACACACACACACACACACATACATACACATGCATACACACACACCCACCCACTCCCATACAATGACAATTTTTGCTCACAAAGCCCGACAAAGAATCCTGCTTTAATAAAGCCTTCAGGTGCAGACCAAACCAGTTTAGCGCAATGCTCTAAACAGCAGCAAAGGCAGCACCAGCTGTGAGTTTGCAGCTTCTGATGCACTCGCTCCCGCCCGCACATCCTGTGTGATTGCAACAACAAAGTCCAAGCGAAGCACAGGTGCTGCTAAATGTATGCAGCACTTGTTATAATATCCCACAGGTTGGCAGCACTCCCACACACACACTCTACTTCTTCAGAGAGTGGCAACTCTGGCGTGTTAAAACTAGAGTAAAGCAGGGAGTGGAGTAAGACAAAAGTTACAACAATAGAGCAAAAAAGCAAGTGCAACAAGAATACTCCCCCTCCCGGTACAGGTACTCTAAGTACAGTCAACAACTGCAGTCAAGCAGTGAAGGGGGAGACATTTTTAAGATACGCAGAAAGTTTGCTTACTTTTTGCAAGCGTTTGGTGTTGAAAATTATTGAAAATTATTGGTTATCGTTTAATTGGGTCTTTTGATGTAATTTATTCATTTTAAAAATTTTGATTATAGCGACAAAAAATTTACTATTTTATTCCATACTGCATTGAGTTCTTAAGCTGCACAAATTCTGTTTGGTTACCTAATTTGCTTCTTCATCTGAAAATAATTATTTAGCTGTGTTGGCTGAGTTTCGAAAATCTAACAAAAATTGTAGGATTCTACTAAGCGTAATGTAATCTTTTAACTGTCAAATCGTATCATTTCATTAAATTTCAAAATTAACTCCTAAATGACAAAAATCACGGAACCCATAACTGCTTTTCTATTTTCCCGAAGTATTGCTTACCTTTTTGCGAATGTGCTCATGCTCCTACTGAGTGGATATCCGATTTTAGCGGTATTCCGAATCTGTATCATGTCTTCATTGAGAAAAGATTTGGATATTTGACACTTTTGTAGGTATACGTCGTTTTATAAATTTTCTTTCTACAGCGTATTGTATCATCTTAGAAAATGTTAGATTTGACTATCAGTTTACAAAAATAGCCCAAAACTTAATTACTATTCTCCCAAACTATTGCTCATCCCTTTCCTAATGCCTTATGCTTCTACTGAGATAAGGATGTGCGATTTTAGCGTTCTTCGGCAGGCTTTTCGAATCAGGGTTATATCATTACTGAGAGCCATATGAAAAAATACTTGTCTATGGACATATTTAATTATAGACTTTAGATTTCTACGGCGTCTGTGGTTTTCAGACATGATAAACAATCTCAGACACTGATCTTTTTCATAGATCTATAGGGTTTGAGCTAGTTAGTAATCCAAGGCTTAAAGTGATGGTAGTTTTGGCAGCATTGAACTAGTTCTTTTTTAGAGGCCTCCTATGCCAGGCAGAAATTACCGACGCGGTGCATTCTCTTTCAGACACACCTTGTGCTTATGCTGCTTCTGAAGTATGGATTTACGATTCTAGCGTTTTTCGACAAAACTTTACAATCCTGAATCAGGTCATCAGTGAGACCATTTGAAAATTTTGGGATATTTGAAACTTGTGTATGGATAGACTTATTATTAAAAATTTAGACTTTCTAACTGCAGCGATTTTAGTGTCTAGACCCGGAAAACACTCTCATGCACTGATTCTGGAATATTTGTTAGATTTTCAGTTTGTGCCTTAGGCTCAATTTGATGATAAGTTAACTACGCTTGGCTAGTAGTTAGGGGCCTCTTTCACCATTTGAAGATAACCGGCGTACTAGAATATTTTGCGGACGTCACTACGAAAATATTTCAAAACTCAAAAATATATTTTCAAATTGTTTATAGGATATTTCCCTAGTTGGCACTGTCAAAGCAAAAATGTAGCAATTCAACGCAGCGATTGCGTCGTCAGATTATATTAAACTGAACTTTATTAACAATCTGTCCTTCTACAGCGTCGATAGCCTCAAGATCTGTCAATCAATCTCATACATTGATCTCTGGAAGATCTTTGCAATTCAAAGTTGTGCCTGAGGTTGGATTAGGTAAGATTGCCTTCATTTGACTAGTTCACTTTTAGCAGTCTCTTACGCTAGGCGGATTTTACTGACTAACCACATACTTTCCCAGAGACCACAACAAAACAAGCTTCAAACTCAAAAATATTTTGTAAAATTCTTGGGAGGATTTTTCCATAGATGGCGTAGCAGTTAAACCCGGCAATTGCTAAATCTATTAGTCTTATCTTTATAACAAGCTTTCCTTCTACTGATCTGACCTGGTACACAGTCTACTACACTAATCTTTGGAAGATCATTGACTTATAACGTTGTGCCTCAGGTCGGCTTAGATAAGATTGCCTGCACTTGATAAGTTCTTCTTTATGGCCTCGTGCTTTCAGCGGAGGACGTGATAGATTTCGTCAAAGACATCACTACGAATATATCGTAAAACCCAAAGTTATGTTCTAAAATAGTTGATTAATTTTTTCAAAGATGACGCTGTCTAAACAAAAATGTAGCAATTAAATGCAAGTATTGCTAAATATTTATATATTATCCCAAGATACACCGCAAAAGCTGAAGTAAATGTCGTACGATATGCGATGGTTGAAATTAGACTGACCATGCTTGCACGTCACAATAACTTCCAAGCCAGCAGTTATCGTATATGGCCTATCGATAAGTTGGTTCGTTGTTGCTTCACTAGTTTGGTGCTGCCACTAAAACAGCTGAGCGCAAGAAAATCCAAAGGTGCCGAAGTATAAAAATTGAAAAGTTTATCTTAACGAACTTTAAAATTGCGCGTAATTTGTTACGATTTAAACTCTACGCAAGCACAGGTAGGAACAGTACAACAACCAAGCCATACTGCAACATAAAAAACTTGGAAATTTCTTTCCCTATCTGCACGCAATCAAATAGAGTATCTTCTCTTCTCCTAACCCCCGGTTAAAATTTACACTCTCAATTTTTTGTCTGCCCGCCAGCTTGGACTCATTCGTTGACTCTAGTTCCAATTGAGCTTTTAGCTCGTCTGTTTCCGTTGTCTCTTACTCTTTTATTACTTACGCTGCCCGTTGGCGCCTTTTGTCAAGCTCTCCCTGCTCAACTCAACTCGCACACACTGCCAGCTACATTCACACCGACGCACATGCTCCTGCCCACCACTCACATCGTTTGTAAATTAACGAAATAACACATTGCATCAGTGCTAAACGACAGGTATGGACTGTACGTACAAGCCATGTACATCCAAGCAACCGTCTAGGACTCGTTTACTGTCTATGGCGTCTGGCATTCATGGCGCAATGATTAATAAAAAAAAAAAATGGCCAAAAGAAAGATGAGTTCCTTTTGCCAAGTATTCGGTATATTGTATAGTATCTGCATAGATGCGCTGTTGCATGCCACTTCACCGCTTTTGAACACCAAGTGACCACCAAGTTTTTGCAACTCGTCTGCGGATGCCATGCCCAATCTGCACGCTCGTTGGTGCTTATAATTTATTGTTCTAGTCCGATCCAGTGCGGAACGCTTCAACATGTAGTGCATATGTTTGCTCCTCTCACTTTTGGGGGTCTGCGCTTTTCTATTGAAATATTTGCAAATTACTTTAGTTACTGCCCCTCCAACAATTCCGAGTTGATTCAGAGTGTTGATAATGACGTTGATGGTCTGTTCGCCTGCTGTGGTGCCTGCCATATAGCTCCAGTTCCGGCTCTACTCTGCTCTGCTCTGCTCCATTGCAGACAATGAACAATTTAAGCGTTACAGTCAGGTATTTAAAATGTGCAGTGAATTTGTCCGTTGCCTGCCGGATTTATTTTATCTATAAAATACGTGGTAGCTATGGCTATGGGACTCCGGCTGAGAACTCTGGCAAGCATGTGGCCTGTCCATGGCTATAATTTATTACCTTTAGCAGTTATTTTAAGGCGTTTCATATAGAACATACAATGTTAAAAGCTCTGCAGCACATGTCTTGCATATATAGCTGGATGCTCATATATATTTATATATGTATATAAGCTGCTTATGTGTGCGTGTGTGTGTGCGTATGTGTGAGTGCATGTGTGTGCCATTCATTAAATAAAATAACGTTAGCTTGTCGTAATTGTCAACGACAGTTTGATGTTTTCCTGAAATATTACAAGTAAATTGTTTTATTGTTGCCTGCCAGCAGGTTTCCTGTCCCAACTCCTACTTGCCACATTTTGTTGCAATCCCCCCCAAAAACACTCCCACAATTTTGTATTACAAAATATTTCATGTTTTATATTTATTGACAGAATGTTGCAATTTGCTACTAAAGTCGATTACCTCATGCATATGAAATTTTTTTTATTTTTCGGACAACAATGATCTATGACCTACACAGCTTGAATGCGTATGATAAATGATGATGGCCATCATCTTGACTGTGCTTAAGAGCATATCAAAATTATAATAAAAACTTCAATGTTGCTGGCACGCTTCCTCGGGCAAGGTCAGAAACCACTGCAAACTCAATTAATATGCCGTAGTCCAAGAAAACAATAAACATGGCAGCCAGCCGGAAAGTAACCTCTAACCTTTTGTAGTACAGTAAAGGTTCGGAAATGCAAACAGGAGAATATTCTTTTTTATACCCACGAACCACTAAAACTTCTTCATCTCTACTTTACTACTTAACCCTAATTGCAACTTTTAGCTCACAGGGAGCTTGCTTTTTTTGGCCACAGCTCGTATAGCTACAGTATCTATTTATGCTGTCTTTTATATTTTGGGATTAGAGAATCAAAATAAATATTAAAAATTGCTTTATTGTTTACAAAATATTTCCCATTACGATCTATATAGTTTTGCATGCTTTTGAATCAATTTTCTAAAGGCTTTTGTCACTTCGATTGAGTTATCTCCCAAACATGCATTCTGAACGCATCAACCGCTTCTTCAGAAATAAAATGAAGTCAATCGGTGCCAAGTCAGAACTAAATGGTGGTTGACTCATCAAATTGATATTTTGAGTGATCAAAAATGTAGGTGTGTTAGAGCTCGCTTTGTTGTAGTGTAAGTGATTCGTTTTCGGCGGTTGATTTTCTTGATTTCTTGGAAGAGCGTAGCTTTTAATGAAACTACCTAAAATATAAGTTTTTCATTCCCCTTGACTATGGTCATCGGTCCATGATGCATGAAGATATCTCTATTAATAGCTGTTGAAAGACAATAGGAACCTACAGTATGTAGCCAAATCCGAACTGAAATTAGTAAAGATTTTCCTAGGTAAGTATCGTCTATTTATTTGCTAGGAATCGAACAACCTACCTTGCGAGTACGCTACCACTACGCAACCCAGTTCCACAGCTGCGAAGCTACTTGATTCCTTTTAAGAATCACTTGGCGGGTTACTCCAATATTATTAATTCGCTTGACTCGAACATTTTCGCGGGGCCCTATGTTCCACTGGAATATGGATATACAATTTATAACCGAATCCCAATGATTGAATCCTAATAACTGTCCCTTTATATTGTAGGCATTTTCCAGGGTAAAATTTCATCAACTTTATGGGTATTGCTCCATTCAAACATTAGCTTTCAATATGCTTGAGGCTAGCGTAGATACTCGTGCATCAACTTTTACTTTAGGGTATTAAGTTTGTTTCTCAGAATAATCTCTATCCAACAGTGGCGCCGGTACTTCCAATTTCATACGTCAAGTAAAAATATTTCATTAAGAAAATAGTCTTGCGCATAGATGTACTATATCAATGGAGTCATAAAAAATGAAAATAGATTTACCACGAACTCATTGGGTACAGAAGCGCCGTGCTTTTCAATAAGTTTAGGTACTTTTCTAATTCAAGGGATCGTGCATCCAAATGCCCTTATTCAACTGAAGGTGTTGTGATATATTTTGAAGGATCCATAGCTAAGGCTTAGTTAACATTTCTAGATATATTTATTGGGTCTTTCTAATAGTGTTTTTTGGCAGGAAACCACTGCGGTACAAAGACTCGATTGCAAAAGAAGCTCTTCGTTGAGTCTGCTGGCGGAAGACCTTCCTTATCATACCATTCTCAGCCAAAATGATCTGACGAATTAACTGCAAAGATACAATTGACGTGGGAATTGACTTTTGAATTTATAGCCAAACTGATCTCAAAACAGCAATGCTGGCGAAACAACTGCAAAGATCCCATTGACATGGGAATCCCATATTCATGGTTTGGTTTAACTTACGATCTTTTACTGACTAACAATTAGCTGTCATTCTTAAGAGGCATCAATCATTTGCAATTCTTACGAATATTATGGCAAATAAATGACAAAGATTCTTTTGCCATAAGCGGCGCATCTTTGTGGTTGCAGCAAGCTGTAGGCCGTCCATTGTACCACCTAAGAACCAACTATAAAACTCCTTAGCCGAATAGATCTTATAACAGAGACGCTATTAGACATACTACCAGGATGCAATTACCATGAAAGTTGATTAATTTGCTCTTACGTTTCGCCGTCTAAATCTCGGAGAAGCGATATTGACAAATCTACATCTTAGAAGCACGAAGCAATCAACAAGAAAGCGGAGATAAATAGACTCGTCTCTCTGGTCTAAAGAGAACTAAGCTTAATTATGCCTTCGCATAATTATGAGATCTCAATCAGTACAAACAAAACAAACTTCCAACATTTGCAATTGTCGAGTTATTACTGTCGCCTACATCCTTTAACCTTTCCATTATTTTCCCCATGACTGCGCTGCTCCCCACTTAACACTTAGCAAACAAATGCTTTTCAATAGCAATAAAATGCAGCATTATAGAGACCACAGCCCCGCAACTGACTCATCATCTCAACTACTCATGCTACCTACTATTTCCATTCTCAATGTCCTTGGTCCAGCTGCTGTTTGTACTTGACAAGGACAATGCTGAGCACGAGCCGCATTACAAAGACACTCCGACGACCATGCCAATGACAATGTCCACCATTTCACTAATTAAGCAAATATTTGCACCCAGGTAGAGCAGCACTATGTACTTACTTACATATACAAAACATACTACAATACATCCATCTAGTATATTGGCCTTGTCGTGTGCTCTGGCGCTGCTGTCTTGGCCGTTTTTTCCCTTAAAATTATCTTAAAATTTGCACACTGTAGACGCGGCAACCATTCGATGACAGCTTTTCAGCTACTTTAGCGGTATCAGGTCCACGAAACCTGAACCACGTCCTAGAAGGTACCACAAAGAGCATAGTAATAAAGACTAAGAATAATTCCATGTCAACACACTCATAAATAATGGACTGAAGGCGACTCCTGGCAGTAATGCGCGACCATTTCCATGGTGCAAGTGATGTTTGGGGGGAGGGCTTTGGCAGACAAAAGCAAACGCTAGCAAAATATTTATCATATAAAAAAAAAATGTTGTGCAACATTTTTATAGGCGACAAATTTATCAGTGCCACAAAATGAGTTTTAGCACAAGTTGCGGGTGGTTATGCCTGGACGCAGGAAGAGTTGCGGCCCTACCTGTGCGCCGGCTGCAACAATTTGTCATCTTTTAAATACTACAACAGCCACAACAACAATAATCAAGAGTGGCAACACAAGACAAGGAAGGCAATAATGCGTCACAGCATAAATTTTATTCATTTGAGGCAAGAGCTGTAAGAAGCTGTGTGCTCTCTCTTTCGTTGATGTGGCAAGTGGCAAGCAAGCAGCTACAGTGATAACAGGCAACTTTGTGGTCTAATGCCACTAAGATGACTGCCTCAGATCTTGACGGGCAACTCACAGGTGTGTGTGTTTGTGTGTGTGGGTCATAGAAAGTTGATGCCACACGCTAGTCAAATAGGTTTTATAGTAGACTCTTAGCCAACTCTTGCCACCGTGCCCAGTTATGACAGAGTTTGAGGTTTCCAACGATTTTGCGCAAGTACAGTGTGCGCGCGATGAAAACGATGACCCCCTTATTGTTATTTGAAGAAAATTTTTGTGAAATGAGTTGTAGTTTTGAATTCTACAAAATCTGGCCGATCCTATATCTAATAAACTCTAAGGCACTTTTGTTGGGATTACAACAATGCACACTACATTTGATATATTTTGATGGCGTACGAACTCGAAAACCCCGATGGACTCTATTTTAAATTTCGAGGCTGAGTTCTTTGTCTGGATAGTATAAATTCCTGTTGACCGATTGTAGTATCTCTATAACACTCTGGCCCCAGGTTAATCTGTTGCGAGTTCTTACAGTATTTTCTCTGATTAGTAAAAAGGTGTATCCACCGGTTGTGGTAGTTCCCTAGCACTCTGGCCACAGGTTAATATGTATTTGGCAATGACAACCCTTTATCGGGTTTCAGTCGACACAACTAACTCTCGCCAGGCGCCCTTGCTTTGCGCACGCCGACTCCACTTGGTCACTCCAAGTGCAGATAGATACTCCTCAAATTGGTCTTTCCATCTGAGCTTAGGTCGCTGTCGTTAATATGTAGCAACTGAACAAATTGGTACACTTCTGGACTAGCTTCCGATGACGAAAGAAGTAATGTAAGGTAACCATATGACTTCTGCAATAGCTGCAATATTAACGAGTAGAGAAATCGGTTTGAACTCCTAGCATGAGACTATACAGTTCCTCCCCTCAAAACTAACTCACATTATGGGTTAAGCAGGAGTAGAAGTGCCCACAGCTTACTTGGGATCTTGGAAAAATGGAAATGGAAATGGCTACCAGCTTTCTTATCTAACATTTCGATACTCTATTTCTCCATTTGTTGTCTCCCCAAAGACTAGTTAAGAATCACAATGGACCTTATGGTCTCTAAATCTTCTGGCCTATTAACTTAGCAACCTCTTAACTTAACCTAACTTTATTGTAAGCAAAAATAAGGTGAATTTGTGGCCTAAGGACTTTGTAGTCTCAAGCTAACAAACGCCAGATGTAAAGGTTCTTACCATATGTTAAAAAAAAAGATTGATTCGACAACTGTAGAGAAGCCGGAGTTCTGACACCCTTTGTTCCACCTAGAACCTTGGGATAATATTAAAAAAATACATTCATCATATACCACTGCCGCATTGTTGATGAGTAATAAGCGCATAAGTAAGACTATGAAGTAGCCCATTACTTAAAAAAAGTAACTCTTCTCTATTATACCGTGTAATTCTTCTCAGTCCATCTTAGAGCTATGGAGTGCTCTGAAGTGCTCAAAAATAAATAATTGTCTTGCTTGATGGAACTTCCTAAAGAAATATGATAACTCTATGATTTGAGTAATGATAATACTTTTTGACAACAATATGTAAACAAGTGAGTCCCTCGAAACATGTTCGATGATTAATCATTCTCAGGACTATACGCAGCAAAGCTTAGTTGTAAAGCGAGTTGGTAAATCTTTAAACAAGATTTGTAGTCATGGAGGCTTCGTTGCAACCTTAGTTCATCTTATTACTATCAATTGAAAATTTGAATTTGTATTCCAATTATTCGATCTATATGGAGGATATAGCCTCTCGAGACAGCCCAGCCAAGCGGTATGAACACCACGAAATGGCATATCTCGCAGCAGGGTCGTGGTTTGAAAATAAGAATTGTTTATTAAATATATCTCTCAGCTTACTCTCTTAATGCGAAACTATATAGCATAAAATTTGGGTGCAGTCTCTTAGATATCAGATGGCTCATTTGTATTGACGTGAACGGGGACAACGTTCAGTTTTACTCTTAACACAGAGTACACACTTCTCTCTTATTATCATTCACTTCACAATTCTTTTCAATATCATTTATATTGGAATCAGCATACTTTTGATCCCTAAACTGCTGATTTCATTATCATAATATTCAGCTTAGGTATGTGGCAGTTTTATCTGCACTGGGAAACACCCTTATGCAACAAAGTTGGTTCTCTATTAGATTTTTAAGCCTTACAATACACGAATAATTTCAAAATATATTTCCTGATCCAATTTTTCAACCTACCAGCATTTAATACAAAAACTGAAACTTAAAAAAATTTTTTTTTTGGTTCTACTGTACTTGCACTCCCTTCGCTTGGTAGTATCTACATTATGTGTATTTTTGCGTGTTGATATCACGCCGTCACTTCATGTCAGACTTAGAACGTAATTTTTCTTGAAACCAAAAACAAAAAAAAAAATCTCATACTAAACGAGCTTTTTGCACGCTCACTGACTGACTGACTGTCCCCAACTGTCCTTGGACCAAGCGTTCAAGTTGTGAAGAGTCAAGAATCGCGAAAATCTGCAAAAACTGAACTAGATGAGTTTTTTTTTGGGGGGGTGAGGACTTGACTGTGACGAGAGTAAAGTTGAGTAGTCGAAAGCAGTCTTGTGTCTCTCAGTCGCTTTCTCTACCGAGTTGAGTTGATGTCGTGGCAACGACGCCTGGCAACGCGGTTGTAAAATGTTGAAAGATTTGCATAAGTAATTTGACAAAATGTAGTTGACAGTAAAAAGCGTTGAAGGAAAACCTCACACGCAAAAATAGTGACAAAATGATATTGCAATGGGCAGTGTAGACGTTGGCACTGAGGCAGGGTATGCGACTGGTATGCTTGGGTTGGTGTATTGCCAAGAAAAATCTCTCGTGATAAAGCAATTTTTCTTACTTATACGCACGGACGATGCATAAATGTAAATTCCGTTGGAAAAACTTCCATTAGAGGCAATGAAAAATGCGTCAACGGTGTGGGGTGTGTGTGCGTGTGTGGGTGGGTCGGCCAGGTGGTACCTTACTTTTGTCACCAATCATATCAAGCCCAAATAATGCCAAAAGAAATAATAATAATAAAATAAAATATATATATATAGAGACTAGAATCATAAATTGTAGCCATCAATTTGTTATAACGTTGTCATATCATCAATTTTATGCACTTCCAGGCCACATAATGGTAATGATAATGCCGTGTGAGCTCATAAAAACAAAACTCCGCCGGTTTACACGGCGTACAGTGAGGACTAGCCGCGTGGAAAAGTTAGTCATAAAGTGAATTGAGGTACAAACACTTTTAACTGTTTAAGAAGCATTGGAGCTTGAGGTTATGATGACTAAGTAGCATATTCGAAATATTGTTTTTTGGGAATTCTATATATTTTTGTTTGTCGGAACGCCGCTGGACTTAAGGAACTGTTAGAACTGTGTTAAGCCAACTCTGACACTTGTGAAAGTCCGCCTTAGGGGTAGAATATGAGAAAAATTAAATCTTCTGATTCTATGCTTATATATCTAAAATAATGAACTATGATTCAAATACAAAATACGATTCACAAGCAATAGTAAAGACATTTCTTTTTTGGATAAGAAAGCATAATATTGTCCAGGAAAGAAGCAGTTAAAATTTCAGTTGTCATAGAGCGGTAGATTAAAGAATTTGCATTTCTTCAAAATAATAACACTTTTAGTTAATAGAAATCACTAAAGTCTAGAAACAATACCTCAAGAGGCTTTATATAACACTGACAACAAATTTATTCCAATTATCTTTTAATACTTGGACTGCTGCTAAAAGTTTGAAATCTTAGGAATCCCAAAATTCCACGAAAAATTTACCTTGGACCATAGACCATGACCAGCAATTTGACCAGTTTTAGATGAAGACAAAAATTTTGGCAAATAAAAAAATAATTTTTCGTGCCATATCAAATAATAATATTAATTGTGTTGTAAACTGAATTCAAATAGTTTATTACGATTTAAATTCTGTCAGGTAATTTGGAAATGAATCCACACAATTTAGTCGACTTTACGCAACAACGAATCTCAAGATTTTATTCGAAGTTACTTAAAAAAAAAAATACATTTTCAAATCGAATGTTTTGTCTTTTCATTTTCAAAATCAACTATTCTATTGCAAGAATATTTTGCTGAATATTTTGTGATTACACTGCATGCAATTATTTTTCCCAAATCGTATATTTCATTTCGTTCAAAATAGAGTATTTTGTTGCTGCATTATCGGAATAGCCAAAGTAGCGCCCAAGCACTTTTTTCTTCAAAGTCAATTTTTTATGTGTTTTATTTCTCAAAATTACCTAGGACTTATTCTTGGGGCGCTAGTTAAAACGAATAGCTTTTGGTCCTGTTTTTTGCAAAAGGTCTGTCCTACTATTTTAAACCGTCTGCTGCTTCGCCAGTTCATACGCATAGATATTGTCTTTGCAGTTAATTTGCAGAGCGATCTTAGCAGAGTTGTGAATAGAGCCACATCATCAATTCGCCTAATTTTTGCGTCACCTTTCACTGTATACCCACTCCATTGAATTTCAAATATATATTAGGTATCTACAACTTCAAAATAGCTTAAAAAAGATACACCAACGCAAGACAACGAGCATCATTGATAGTTGATGTTCAGCTGGAGGTTTCCCTTGCCTCCTAAAAAAATGATACAACACCAAAACACCGCCAAATTGATAATTGTCCACTTGGTCATACTTTTGTCAAATATATTTCCTTTCAAGTATTCCCCTACAGACATTTTCCTTACTTTTCCAACAATAACATTTTCAGCAAAATGTCAAACAAATGCCACTAGTCTCAATATTTGAGCAACCACTGTAGCAAGATATAACCCGCTCATAAAGGTGCGCAACAAATGTGGCTAAACAAATACCCCGTCCGATGATGCAATATAAAAAACAAACGAAGCAAAAAAGAAAAATAAATGTATCTAAGCATGGAACATGCCACAATTGGTATGTCATGCCACTGCTGTTCCGAAAAGTGTTGCCAAGCTTATAAGTACCTCGAACGAACAACAACACAGCAGCGGCAAAGCGACTAAACAGCTGTTTCTAGTCATTAGACTTATTTATATGAGCTTTATTGTATGTAACGTAAATGGTGACGCTCGGCGGGATGTCTGACCCAAGGACTGCCGCTTATGGATTTAATGGGTGCCACCCAGCAACAACAACAAGCAGAGCAACTATTGGGGGGTACGCGCTGCTGCAATGTAACGCTTGACTACTTGACTGACTGACTGTCTATGTTATTGTGCCACAGAGTGTGGCATTCGTTGCCAAAGCTTGGCACACGCGACACGTGCAACACGAGTGACAGTGGCAAGCGTGCGTGCGTGCAGCAAAGTTGAGCTACAGCTATCTAAGCGGGAATAAAAACTCAAAGTATTGAAAAAAAAAAAAAACAGAAAAAGGAGTTGAAAAAGTGTGTGTGGCAGAAAAGTAATACTAATAATAGAAAAAAAGTGCAGAGTGTGGGAGAAAGAAGAGCGCATAGAGACGTGTGTTGAGCAAGAATCCTTGCTGCCAATCACACAGACAAAAGGTGAAAATGTAAGTCAAGAAATAATCGACATGTCTGTTAATTATTGTGAAAGTTCTTGCCACACAAACGTACACACACGCAGACACAGTGCCACACAAAAGTTGTTTGACACAGTTAGAGATTGTCAAGCAAGCGTGGATATTGCTGTGTTGGCATTTCCATGGGGAGCGGCAGCTGCTCCTGCTCCTGCTCCTGTCAGTGATGCTGGCCGTTGTTGTTGCTGTGGTGTCAATAACAGACAGCCGGCCATTGTTAGTGTTAAGGCTTTCAGAGTTGCCACCGTGACACAAAGGCAAACACTCACTCAGATACACCACACACACACACACGCGTACACCCACACACATGCACTCACTCCCCACGCACAGGAGTCATATATAAAGTTATTCGCGCAAATGTGTTCGTTGTCATAAGGACACGCACAAATCATGCTTAAACTCAGCTGTATCTGTGTCTTTGCATCTGTATCTATGTGTTTGTGTGCTTGTATCTATGTGTATCTGTGCATCTTTTTTGTGTGTCAGTTTGATTGTGTCCTGTACAGTATGCGCTCGCTTGGCCCTTTCCCTTTTTTTTTTCTTTTTTGCTTAACTCGCAATTTATGGTTAATCGATGTTGTCTTTGAACGTGACCTATTTGCTTTATTTCACCAGCCTGGCTGACAATGTTCCCACATCCTGTCGTCCTGTGCAGCTTGCAATGTACTTGCTACACAGTAAGAAACAGTTTTGCTATCTTAAGAGAGAAAGTGTGGGGGTGTGATTCTTAAGACTTCAAGCAAGGGATTTGATTTATATCCACAAAGAAAATCGGTGAAAAGTGTCAATATCAAATATAACAACAGTGACATAATCTAGGATTGCAATGCCTGACAAAGTATGCTCTCATTGCATACCTACACCTCAGGGGTAGCATAAGCTTCCATGATTATGTTCATCGCTTCAAAGTTGGAGTATGGGGATATTTTTATAAATAGCTGTTCGTTGAGAATAGGGACCTACAGTTTATAAACTCCGCCGAATCCGAATAGCGATCATTATAGAGATTTTCCTAGTCAAATAGCGTCTATTTATTTGCTAGCCATGCTAGTGCTATACAAATACACGAGTATCAAAAGCATATTTTTCATTTTATTTAAAAGTTTAAGCAACATAGCGCCTCGACAATGCACCTGAATCGGGTACAGTTTTCAGTCACATATTTTTCTTTATTACAAGACTTTCCAGAATCATCCACTTTCTTCACGAAGAAATGCCGCCACATAGTTTTTGAGTGCCCATGCCTCTCCTTTCTCTGGGCTACCAGTTAAAAACTTGCTGAAAAGCTTTGTGGATTTTTTCAGAGTGTGCATCCAACCCAACCAATTTACAACTCAGGATGATGTGGGATATCGTTTCCACACTTCCTAGAATGATCCAATTTTTTCAGGTACAGTGCCGCTATAGTTTAAAGGCATCCAATTTTGCTGTTTACTTTCGAGTCCAGGACTTGGTCACTGGCTTTTTGTAGATTTTTCTAAGTGTGCGCCCAATCTAACCAAATTTCGCCTTAGGATTTGTTAGATATTTCAAAACTTCCCAGATGCATCCAATGTCTTCCAGGTTCCGTGTCGCTGTAGTTTTAAGGCGGCCCATTCTGCTGTTTCTTTCGGGGTCCAGGACCTGTTCTCTGCTTCAGGATGATGTTGGATATTGTTTCAACACTTTCCACAAACATCCACTTTCTTCAAAGTATAGCGCCGCCGTATTTCTTAGGTGTCAAATTCTTCTGTTTCCTTGAGGTGTCTACAAGATTGTTGGGGATTTTTTCTGAGTGTGTGCGCAATCCAACCTCATTGCAGAACGATGTATGATATCGTTTGAATGGTACATGGCTGATGGAAGTTATAACTCGAAACGGATTTAAATTTCTTTTTCTATTAACAAAATTCATCTTACTCATCAACCTAGTTCCTTCAATCCCGCACTGCTCTACAACAATTTTCGCGCAGTGCAGCAACGTGTGTCGCAATACGCCTTGACTTTTACATGTATTCCTTTTGGCCATTATCCTTCTCTTTGCTCGGCACTCAGCGTCCTGCTGACGTGTTAAATTGTCTTTTTGTTTACCCTCAATAAAGCAATAATTTATTTTTCATGTTCTGTCGCAGTTCGTTATGCGTTTTTTTTGTCTCATTCCTCTCGCTCTCTGCTTATATATTTTTTTGTTGTTGTTTATTTGCTCTTCCTTTTTTTGGTATTTTTTTTCTCTTGCCTCGTTAGCTCACGTTTGTCTTTTTGCATACGTGGCGTATGCGTCATCTGGCAGGCAAGTGCCTCTGAAATCGATATTTGCCGCACGTTTGGCTGACCTTGACTTCCGGCTAAGGATTTTGTGGCCAAATGATGCTCTGATGCTGCAACCAAACACAGATGGATGCTGCATGTATGCCAACATGCAACGATTTGTTGCAAGCAACATGCCGCTTTCAAAAAGAGCTTTACAGTTTTAGAGCAACTGCAGTATAGTCTCTGGACAATATTTTGTTGCGTGTTTGTTGCAGCTTATGTTTGCTGGCCTCGCGGGCAACACTTAAGTGTCAGCTGTGGCACATTAATTAGCCCCCAATTGGTTGGTGGCATTGCTCGAGGCAGGCATTAGAGCTACTAAAAACCAACCCCCTGTGCATACGTATACGTAATCTATGTATGTCATCGGAACAGACAACAAAGTCAGCACCAAAGTCTAACTAATTTGAATGTTTTATGCTTTGTCAGGCATATTTGCTATACTCTTAAATTATTGGGGCTGCTGCCCAGTTTTAATACACTATAGAATGGATCATATTAATGGGTAATATAACAGATGCTATTGGAGTTTCAGTATTGCTCTCAAAAATTTATGTGCTTACAAGCGACATTCATGTTTGACTTCGAAAATTCATCATTCTCCAGTATAATAATGTATCTTCGCTTCGAGTTTTGTGATCGCGTGCCTTGGCGTGATAAATTTAGTGCTCGCAGTAAAAGCAACTATCAGATCTATAAGCAATTTGAGGAAATAACCTAAGCATATGAAGCTTAACATGCCATATTTGTTGTTAGAGTATACCGCTGTGCACTAACCAGCCTACATTCTCTCAAATAGCCCTAATTTCATTTACTTTGCTGTCGTGCATTTCAGTTGATTCCAGAAAAAAAAAGAGCCGCGCCATAAAGCATTTCCATGTAAAAACTTGTACAATGAGAGTGACGCGTGATATATCAAAATGATATCACAGCGATAGTTGGGTTTTTGTTTGCCTGTAAAAAATCAGGACACGCGGCACGGTACTGTGCCATTTACCTGACTATACAGTGAATTGTGATGTGGCTGTTCATGTTGGCACAATCGATTATTTCTTAATTAAATGTTTTATTATTTATAAATCATTTTATCGTTTCGATTGTATGACTGATGGAGGAATGATGGCTCGAAAACGTGTCTGCTGTAAAATTATGTTTTCCATAAATACAATACATAGATAGCGAACAGATGGACACATATCATGTATATGTAGATACATGTCGAACTTTTGTTGTAATGATTATGATGTCAAGCGTGAAATATTGAGGTGAACGCACATACACACATGCACACACACACACACACACTTAACTTGAGTACTAATCAAGCAACTGGAGTTCAAGCGGTTACAGTTCATTGAGCAAAGTGGCTCGTTCGTTCAATCACTCGTTCACTGACTCACTCACTCGCCGCTCATTTACTCACTTATTTACTCAGTAATTCATACACTGCGCAAGATTCTTGGAATTTCACTCTACTGACGTAGTATATTTAATTTTTTATCAGTGGCTTAGTTCAAGAGGATTTGGTTTGTTTGTCTTAGAGGTTTGTCATGGGCATTGAACAATTTGACAGTGCTATGAATTCATTACGTTTGATTTAAGAACGAAGACCCTGATATTAGTTTACTGCTTTAATAATACACTTGCAGATTTTGCGCTAATTATTGGCTATCCTGATAGTAAAAGATACGCGGCTAGTATTAGTTTGATACATGGAAATTTTTGAGATAATCATTTTGCATCTTCTGTATTCGATTTTCGCGAAAAAATTTTCATTTCACATCTTTCAAGCAGCAGTGAAAATCCTCTAGTCTTCAACATGTTCGATACCTAATTTCTTTGCTTTCGATTAAGTCGTACTACTGCTACTGACGATTTTGTGAGTTTGCCATATATCGTAATCTAACTTTGCAGTACAAACTTTTTGGCTGGCTAGGACACATTTGATTGCTGAGCCGTTACCACCGATTATGTAGGTCTACAACGAGATTAACATATATCTTGAACCAGTGAAGCATTCAAGTCCTTAACTTCAATCTATTTGGAACACTCTTTGCCCATTACCACTTTTTGAGTGTCGAAAGAACTTTCGACTTATGAAACTTATCGGTCGGAGCAGACTATCATCCAAATACTTTCAAAAATACTCAATGGGCGTCAGCTGCACTTTTCTTTCCATTTAAACAATCAAAACGTCATGTAAATGCTGATTATTTATAACATAAGATTCCTACATTTTCAAAAAACAGTTTTCCGATTGTAGGAATACAATTTTATAATTTTTTTTAATGAACCAAGTGTCTAACTTTTAGCCACAGATCATAAAGTTGTTAACCTGATGTGGTCTACTGTCCAAGCCTGAAGAATAAGTCTAATCGTAGCAGAAAAATAATTTTTTTGCAAAAAGCAGTGGCTGCTATTATTTGTGATGACTTATTAATCCTGACCCTTCTTATTGTATAAGGTAGGTGATTGTACTCCACTTAAGGATATAATTAAAAACTACCCCCGCCGTGTTTGATAGTTCAGTTTCTATTGACTTAATGCCAAAATATTTATTCAAAATAGAGCTCGGCTTACATAAAAGCTAAAACTATGGTTAAAACAGCGCAAAGCTCACTTTCAAAAAGTAGTTACCCTTATCAACATAAGATATTTTATTTGCATAAAATATAATAAGAATCTGGACTAAATTATTCTTCTCGAAGAGTACGTAATATCTTGCAATACTAGCAGATGAGTCTATCTGTTTAAAAGTTACCGAATTTGTACAACCAATACTTTTCGATCAAATTTAGCTTTATATTCTCCAAAGGTAGAAACGATTCATTTCTGTCTAAACGTAGAAGATAATCTTCGAGTAAATTTACCTTATCCTTTTCCACTGCAATTGGAGCTCTTAAGAATAATATTCCTATGCACTAATGGTTCTCTTGTTTAGTTAAAATCTATCGCACTGAATGAAGAGTCTTTGTTTTGTCTCTGGAATTGGAAGCAGACTGGATTTGAAGTGGGGGAATTCTTGCGAAAGACGGAAAAGTTGCTCTGAAGCTAGAGTCTTCGTTTTGTCTCTGGAATTGGGAGCAGACTGGATTTGAAGTGGGGGAATTCTTGCGAAAGACAGAAAAGTTACTTTGAAGCTAGAGTCTTCGTTTTGTCTCTGGAATTGGGAGCAGACTAGACTTGAAGTGGCGGAGTTCTCGCAAAAGACAGAAAAGTTACTTTGAAGCTATTGAGAAAGTCTTAGAAAGATTTTCATATTTGGCGAGCATAAAATGTACTTAGCCGACAGTATTTCAAGTATTTAGTTTGTCTTCGGTCAAGTTTAGCTGACGAGCTGCTCTTTAAAATTATTTCCCTTGACTACGGTCATCGCTCCAAAGGCGGAGGATAATTTTCCTAGGTAAATAGCGTCTATTTGAAAGCCATACCGCTGCTAGGCAAATGCACCAGTGCTGCTGGATGCTATCGGACCATCGAGAAAGAGTGGAAACTCACGCTACCGCTACCCAGAAAAAGCTACTCTTTAGCGAGTATTTATTGTTAATGCACAATAAGTTTTGCCTTGAATTATTCTGATTGTTTGGGATTTTATGTATGTATTGAACAGCTAGTCGGAAATTCGAAAGTAATTTCCTCAAACGTCATTACTTCAAATCATCGTAACCGTATGGGTGCAATAAACATTTGGATATGGTCTTCAAAAGTCATTTTTTTCCTTGAGAATAAATCCAAAATTTCCCAGAAAAAAACTTAAAATTTCTTTTTGAAAATTCAATAATAATTGCCTTTGAAATGTTAATTCTTTTAAACATTGGAACCGTTCCATATACTTTTGGAGTTAGATAAGATTTACAAACTTCATTTTTTTTTTTCAAAATGTCGACGTATCTTTTATTGTTCTTGAGAAGATACAAACCCAGTGTCATCAACTATATCCCAGACGATCTGCATTACCAACCCCCCTGCACAGTCAGCTACACCCCTGCAACACATAAACACATAGTTCGCGGCAAATTACCCTGCGACCTATCTAGATAAGGAACAGCAAACGTTACAACAATTCTAATGTAATTATATTGACAAACCCTTTTAGGCAAAAAACAATGTCTATACGAAAGCATTGAAGCACAACCCACATAAAGCTTGCCAGGTATTATCTGTCATTATTCGAATCATTATTATTTGTATTAATTTGCTGTAAAGTTTGGTTTGGGAAAATTTTAATGTGAATAAGGCAATTTGTTGGTGCACTTAATTCCGGCTAAAGTAAATCAATTAGAAAAAAATTTCGACTTGTAATAACCGCGAGCTATAGCTCAGGACTAATGCTTGCACCTGGCAACACCCACTCGTCCAGCAACCAAGTGCTAAATATCTAAGACTGACAATTAATGTGTGTATGGGTGTTTGTGTGTGTTTATAAACAAAGTATCAGTTAAGTCGAATTTATGAGCATATTTTGCCGCGAGCAAATTGAGTTCTTTGAAAATTGTTGGCAAGAGCTAAAACGCGGAGTGAAAATTAATTATTTAAGCAGCCAGAATTTCGCAGAATTCCCGGGCAGCAGTTAAGGAAGAAACTGTAACTAAATAACTCTCAGCAAAGCTTTGAAATTATTGCAAGCAATATATTCATTCTCATTCGTAGTGCTGCAAACGTCGCCGACTTCACTAATATTTGTGAACGATTCGTAGATATATGCCGACAAAGATGCATCGCCAGGATATTTACAACAAGGAGGCCACTCTACAAAATCAGGCCAAACGTGAACTGGCTAATGGACTCGACAAAGATCCGATTTACAAACTGCGTCTGGTGTGCTTCAGCCGCGGAGCTACGGGCATCTTGGGACTGGCCAGGTGAGTACTAAAGCCGCTACCTAGTTTTTACTCCCCCCCCCCAAAAAAAAACCACAGCATGCAGCATATGAGTTAACTTGAAGCGCCATCAAACAACGCAACTCTCAGTTTGATGAGCAACAATGTGGTGCAAGTTGTGCACGGGCCGCTGCTTCTTGTTTACATAACTTTTTTGCACGGACTCTTCGGGTGTGTGTGCGGTTAAAAAGTTTACTCCATGCGAGTGAGATATTTATCATCGTATTCTCTTAGGGGCTGTGCCGGCATGGTAGGGTTATGGCCTGCACTTTAACTCGAAAGGCAACAAGGCGTGCCCGTTCCGGGCATATTAACATGATGAAATTGTTGATCCGGATAGCCGTGCACTAAACTAAATAGCCAAAATACTGCATACTTTTGCGGTAGGAAGATATTTGTTACATTTGTGAAATGGAATCTGGTAGTGGTTTCTGAGAATTTGAATTGTGTTAATGAAGAATTTTTTAATTAGATGCGACTTGCGGTTGCGTGGTGGTAACGTACGCCTCTCCAGTATCCAAAGACGCTGTACCGCTGGCAGTACCAATGGTGCATTTATATTGGCATTTTGTAGTTTGAAAGAGGCGGTTTTTTTTTGAATGAACCTAGGTTTTCAACTTCTACCCACGATGTTGACTACTAAGCCTGAAGAAGCAGCTTAGTACATCGTAGTCTTCAGGCATATATTGGCGGGTATCACCGTTCATTTGGGAGCTTTGTAGTGACATCGGTAGAGTAGAATTTTTTTTGTTTAATGGATCGATTGTGATCTTTTTTCTAAGCACCATGTAGTCTACTTATCCTAAAGAATAAGTCTAGCGTCTTCTAGCCAAGATGTGGTCTACTAAACCCGAAGAATAAGTCCACTGCATCATAGGCTCCTAGCCAAGATGTAGTCTGATAAACCTAAAGAATAAGTCTAATGCATCGCAGTCTTTTAGTCACGATGTAGTCTTCGTAACGTAAAGAATAAACCTAATATATCGTAGTATTCAGGCATATGTTTTCGCCGACCATTAATGAGCTTTGAAGTCAAGGCGAATCAAATTATTGCCTCTTAATGGGGCGAGTGATATTTTTTCTTGATGTAGTCGACTAATCCTGAAGAGGAAGTCTCGTGCAGCGTAGTCTTCTAGCCTCGATGAAGGCCACTTAGTCTAAACATTAAGCCTTTTGCATTTCAATCTTTAGGCGTATGTTTGGGGGCATCACTGTTCATTTAGGAGCTTTGGAGCGATGGCAGCCTAGTCAAGGGGAATATAATTTATTTCTTTAAATAAAACGAGGGTTCTATCTACCAGCCAATATGTGGTCTACTAAGCCTGAAAAATTTGCCTAGTGCAGCGCAGTCTTCAGGCATATATTTGTGGGCTTCACGACGCTTCTGCTGCGAACAGTTTCTGGTAGAAAGTTAGTAGATTCAGACCAGACCCATCTAATTGATAGTCTGCCTGCAAAAAATTAATACTAGATGCCGTTTACAAGCTCCAGCGAAGAAGGTTTTCGGTTTTTTGTCTCGGACGAAGCGAGACAAAAGCGACGACCAATGCTTAGGAGGACCTAGCTTCACTTGGAGTGACCAACTGGAGTCGGCTCGCGCAAAGCAGGGGCGTCTGGCGAGTTCTAATTAGGTCGGCTGTAAGCCTTTCTCGGGTTACACCCGAGCTGACCATCCCTCATCCGCATTTGCTTTGCGCCAGCCTTTTCTATTAATTAAACCAAGAATCGATAGGCTCCCCCAACGGAGTATTTATGGGAATGCATTTTTAAGGATTTGCTGACCGTACCAGAATGGGATCTTCAAATGCGAGAGTGATATTTATCTTCTTAGGGGCTGCTGAAATTGTATCGGATTGTTGCCTGCACCGTGACTAGAAAAGCTTTGTAGAGTATACAAAAACCTAAACGCCAGATAGCAAAATATTGTACGAAACAACAAGATTATTAGTTGGAGATGCTGGATGCTGCACTACAAAACTAACAAGTTTTATGCTGATAAAGTTCTAATAACACTAAGTTGGTCAATGAAAGTAGTGAGTGTGTGGTTGTGTTGTTGGCTTTGGCTCTGGTAACTCTGGTCATGTCAAAAGATGGTTGTCGTAGTGCATGCCAAGTAAAGGGTAGGCGCAGGCAAATATGTCGAGTGCATGTTGTACTAACATTCTGAGAGGCGCTGACAAGGGTAAGGTATGTGCGAGTGTGTGTGTGTGTGTGTGCGTGAGTGTGTGTGCAGAGCTTACAAACATTGCGAAAACTATGAGAGTTGAGTTTTAGGTGGGCAAAAATCGCTGACTGAATGCAAACAAACATAATTGGATTTCTCTAGTTTGTGCCCCCCCCCCCCCCCCCCCCCCTGCTCACACCATATGCCACACTACCTAACCACAGCAGCCCAGGGCAGCGACCATTGCAACCATACTACTCAACTGCTACCCTCCAGTAGTTGTCCATGTTCTGTTAGTTTTTATTTCAATTTTAGCTTATACAATGCGCTGTTGCCTGCCTGCTTGCTCCTGAGCGATCTCTGCTTTTTACCACCGCTACCCAGCTGCCCAGTCTTAGCGCGCCCTTAGCCCCTTCAACATGGTGCCCCATCCTAGTGCTAGGTAAACAATTTTCCGTTTTGAATATATAGACATTTTGTTCGAAAATACAACTTCCAACATATGTATCGTTAGGCAGCTGCACTGTCGTAACATTCTGGCCGCCATATTGGCATCGTGTACGCGAATTTTCATTTGTATTTATGCAATTTGTTTGTTTGCCAGACGGAAAAATTCAATGCATTCAATATATGCAGCCGAACGCACAATATGCGCCATCATGTCTTTCACTTTTTACGAATTGTTTTTTTTCTAGAATCAACAGCGCCCCCTAAAGCTGTTTTTTTTTTGTTATTGGAGGGTTTTGCATAATACAAATAAATAAATTTTGTTTTCAAATCTCTAAATTATATTTTCATATGCATGCGGCTTTTGTATGCCATTTACAATAGAGATGTTATTCATTTTTTCTATTCTATTTAGATCCTTTCGCATAATGGACGATGATGGTAGCAAAACTTTAAGCATGGAAGAGTTCAAAAAGGGCATAATTGATACAGGCTTAGATGTTAATGAGTCTGAAATCGAAAACATGTTTCAACGGTAAGTTAACTACACGCCTATCCACTCTTCTTGCCTAATAAAGTACATTTGCATTTTTCAGCTTCGAT
Source organism: Chymomyza procnemis (assembly GCA_035046065.1). Lineage (NCBI taxonomy): Eukaryota > Metazoa > Arthropoda > Insecta > Diptera > Drosophilidae > Chymomyza > Chymomyza procnemis. The sequence continues at coordinate 8,876,609 of JAWNOJ010000026.1, forward strand.
ACCGACGGCAATGGCACTATCAATATGACTGAGTTTTTGCTGCAGCTTCGTGTAAGTTTTGTCAGTAATAAGCGGCTAAAATATTCTATATAATCTACTTGCAGCCACCCATGTCAAACTCACGTTTGGAGATCATAGATAAAGCGTTTGCCAAAATGGATTCCAATGGTGATGGGCAGATCACCGTTGATGATTTGAAGCATATTTACTCTGTGCGCGATCATCCGAAATACCTAAGCGGCGAATTGACCAAGAATGAAATACTAACAGAATTCTTGAAGAATTTCGAGTCCAACTCACCTAATCCGGATGGTGTGGTTACCAAGGAAGAGTTTATTAACTACTATGCCAGCATTAGCGCATCCATTGATAATGATGCCTATTTCGATTTGGTCATGCGACGCGCATACCAAATTTGAATTATTATGTTCCTTCTTTGATTCCAAACTAAATATTCTATACTAAAACAAGAACAAACTACGTATTTTATACATTTAAATGTTTGTGCACCATAAAAACAAAATATGTACTAAAATAAATTTACGTTTATGAAGTCATGCGATTTTCTTCTAGTCTACTAATTTTTTCTTAAGGGCTTCTTCGTTCTTTTGTGGTTGACTGATATCGAGCTATCCCGATTTGCGGACGCAAAGCTGTCCCTAGGTATAATCAGACCACCAATTGAGCTGCCCAAGTTAACCTTACCTCAATAATTTTTGAATTATGAGGCGAGTACCCTACCCTACAGTCAACAACTGGTCGTATGACAGAAGTAATAATAAAATGTAAACTTTTAAACAGATTATCCAAGAAAAACGGGTTTGAATATTAGCAACGAAATCATTTACGTCCAGCAGCCATGACATATTTGGATTAAGCGAAATAAACCAAACTTTTACAGCCATATACATATATGCCTATGTCCCATCAACTATAAAAAGTATCTGGAATAAAATAAAGTAGCGCACCTACAGTGTTAGGACAGTTTTAGAAGTCAAATCGATTCAAACTTCTTTTAATGCTGCCACGACTAGCACCTAAGAAAGTACTGCTTTGTGCAAGATTCTAGGAATAAGAGTAAGTTTGCTTATGGATCTGACTACTATAGCAGCATTATTAATTCAATCGATTAATTGATCGCTTTAAGTCATTTTGATTTGGAATAATTTGCTTCAAACTTACTTGCTTTGAAATCTTATACCAAAAAAACCCAAGTCTCGCCCTTGCCCACAAATACTCCCTTAGGGCAAACCTTATAAATAGCTGCCATTAACGACTAACAGACAATGCGGCTTGAAGTATATGACTCTATAATATTTTATTAAATTAAAGCCACGTACTAATTAGCATAAAACTAATTAGAATATTTGTACATTTAACACACACATGGGTAAGACCAGAGGCAGGGCTGAGTGACGACGACGACGACGACGTCGACTGAAGGCAACGATAAAGTTGAGCATACATGGCGTATGCGCAATCTACAGCTGTGCTGCCATAAAATGTATTCACTTTTAATAAATGTCATGTTTGTCGAACAGTTACCCACCTAACAGCCCAGCCCGTCTTATATGTAGACAGAAATGATAGCGACGCCAGCGCCAAGCCGAGCAACAAACAAATAAGCCTGATTAGCGCGTGTTTTTTGGCTGACAAGTGATTAGCTTGTTGCCGGGAGAGCATGACACCAGTGCTCCCTCTACCAATCCATACAATGACGATGATATCATGATGCCACAACATCATCCGGCAGACTATACTTTTATTTGAATTTGAATTGTGCGCATTCTGAGTAAAGTTTATAGCGTTTTGCTGCTGTGTCTTGCTCTCTTGGCCTGCACAAGTTTTGGGGCTAATTAGAAGCTTATTAGTAGAACGGCAATTGCTTTTGGTCGAGAGGCCATCCCATCTAGAGCCGAGCATGACGACAGCAGCTACGAAACATGCGCCTTTGGCAAACTCTAATTACAATCATTTCGCATCAATGATAACAATGCGACGCCCATTGATGGCATACCCAACAGAGACCTACCTCTTACCTAACTCCTGAAGCCATCATGATTTTGGCCAAAGTGTTGATAACTAACCAAATTCACAAAGCGGTAAAATAAGCCAACAAACAAACAAACAAACAGACAAACTTCAAAGTACTTTTCTATGGAAAGACACTTTGAAAGTTCAAGCTGCTAATAATCGTAGACTTGGGGATACACTATAGGCCGGCTTTGGTAGCCGGGAAGCATTAATTAATTTTGAAAAAATATCAAAAAAAAAAGAATAAGTTTTCAATCCTAAGACAACCTGAAACTCTTCCTTTGATAAGCACTAGATACTTCACTAAGACGCGAAGTTCCCATATTCCACCTAAAATTTAAGTAGTTTGAAAATAGTTCCAATATTAAAACACGTAGCTTGGATTTCGCAGAAGCATGGGTTGCATCGTGAAGGGATGCTACTTCGCTTGGGAGTATTTGAGAGAAATATTTGTCGCGAAATCTTCAGAAAAAGGTTTTCGATGCGGAAGCCGACGAAAGAAGACAAAGGGGACAATCAAACTTCAGATGGAAAGACCAAGTGTAGTGGTCACTTACAGCAACCAACTGGAGAAGGTGGGCGCCAAGCAGGGGCACCGTGCGAGAGCTAATGATTTCGACTATAACCCGGTAACAGGTTGCGAAAGCCCAATTAAGTAGAGTAAAGTAATCTTGAATTTAGATTTTCATATGTTTATCGTATTTCCACAAATTATAGTCCGATTATTATAATTCAACCAAAAATTTATCATGGGCGGAACTTTAATGATACGCGTGAGCAATATTAAAAAGTATAGCGAACTCAAGAAGCCAATAAATAAATACCGCAAACTTTATCTATAAAATTATTCTATGATTATTTAAAAAAATATTATTCGAAATTATTCTTGAAACTGTGCTAAAACCCAAATAATATTTGCAAGATGATTTATAGTAAAGGATCCGAAATTATTGAAATTCATAAAAATGTGAAGTACACATTACTGAGTACCGAAAAAGTGATATTTTTATCATCGAATCACTTTCTGTTTCTTAGTAAAAGTTGTTCGGGCTTAGCCTGATCATATAATCGTTGTAACGAGTTCTATGTGAATCCAATATAATTTTAAACTTCAATATATTGGTTGCGTTCTGTTTCCATGTGTCCCTTTTTACTTGCAGTTCAGTATCCAGATTTCACTTACATTTTTACATCAAACATCGAAGAATAGACCGAAATCTCTATTTGTCCTGTACTTTTCGAATAGCTTTTAATAGAAAATCTTTATTTTTAATTACTACAGTAATAACTTTGATAGAAACATAACAAAAAAAAACAATTGTTAATTTACTGATTTGTCGAAAATTTAAATGTTGTCAATGTTTTATTTTAAAATTTCATAAAAAATTGTGGTTTCTCGGAAAGAATCTAGCACCAAAATAATCTCTTGCTGGAGTATTAAAACTAAGCAACAAAGGTACCCACCATGCATCATATTGAACCTGAGGCAAAAACTTCACACATTAGGGATCAACAAAAGCTCAGAATATGCCATTAATTATGGCACGTTTCGCTTAGCTAGATTTTTACTGAATTAATCTGACGGACATTAGAGAGGAACTTTTATTGTACTCACCTGCTTTTTGTTTGTTCTCTTAAAACTATGCGGCACGATTTATGCGTTGAGCTCATTTAACGACCCAAAGACCTATTGAGGACCCTCTTATGTTCTTTACGCCTTCCCCACAAATCTCTTATTCGAATCCATGTAATCCTTATAAAATTAGCAACTTGTAGGGTATAAAAACTCTCATACACAGAACCCATAGACAACACCTACACATTATTATTATGAGAACGTTGATGTTTTCACTTTTGGGCCAAGTTTAGTTTAGCTTCTTGTAGTCCGACTTATATGCATGATTATGCAAGTAACTACATAGTTAAGTAAGTAGTTAAGTTTTGTATGCCGTGTAGGCAATGTTAAAAGTTTACCCAAGTAATTAAATCACTTCGATCTTTGCTAATTACAAGTGGAACATATACATAGATACAAACATACACACACTCGCATATTTATTTCTATATATGTGTAACTTTGTGCATGACCGTTTCGTTGATGTGCAAGCGAGGGCAGTTTGAGTAGTGCAAAATGCGACGAGGAATTAAAGTATTAAGGAAAGCAGGAAACTGAACCTCGTTAGCGTTGTGGTGGCACTGGCGTAGCTAGATAAAAAATTATCTATTCCAGAAATCGTCATATTTAGAGTGATATATCTCTATGCTTTCGGAGCGATGGCAGCAGTCATCAATATCAATATCAACCACCGATAGAAATTTAAATGAAGTTTATCGAACTAAACGTGAAAATTGGGGCAAACTATCCAAAATGCAAGCTGGAATTGCTAAACTGATTAAACTTTTTACTTTGACTAAGAGAGTTGACGAAATTCGCGAAATAGTTGTTGAAGATTGACAAGTGAGAGTAGATAATAAAAATTCTCTACTCTTAATAGAAATTTATTTTCTACTGTAGAATATTGCATTTAACTGTGATTCCCTCAAACAATTTGGAATCGAAGCAGCAGAGAATCCTGAGAACCATTATGAGTAGCCATTCCTGATATATTTCAGGTATATATGACTCTGATCTTCAGTTGATATGTTGGCAAAATTTACCCAAAAATATGATTTTTTGCAACAAGCTTCTGGAGATGAAACTTCTGGTCAGCTTAAAGGAACTGGTAACTAGTATTTGATAACTGGTAACTACGCTTTCAGCTTTCCAAAATCGGAGCATGGAAATATCTCTGGTTGTACGCTGTCGACGGCCACGAGTAACTACTAACTACTGCCAGTACCTCCAAGTCAAGACTACATCTCAACAATCAAGTCTCTCTGGCTAAAATGCAGCCAGCCATTTAACAACTGTTCAATCAACCCGCGCTATGCCCTCGTGCTGACTCCAAATGCAGCTTGTTAGACAATGCTCTGTGCCTGTAGCTGTGACTAAGAACTGAGTCAGCATCAACATGTTCATCAGTTGTAATAACAACAAAAACAACAACAAGGTTGACAAGTTACCTGCCAAATTAATGCAAACATGAAACGTGCGGCAATGGGAATATTAATTAACTAACTAGCCTGCACACGGATACAACTCACACACTCATACAGCAACATAGATACACACATACATGGAAAGTTTCACACATATTGCAACGGGCGTTGGCAGTTGGCACTCGGCATTGTCAGATTCTAGTCTCCTTCAACTTGGAATTTCTGCGCAATTTTGAAGCAACATTGCCGGTCACATTCCGCGCCGTCTGCTTTTGTCCCATATATCTCTTGGAAGGTTCTGGCACCCGGCTCCCTGCTTACCCACTGACCGCAGAAATATTTGAGCTTTGCCTGCGACACTCAACTGACAGCGTTCAACGGGGCGTATGAGCAATTTACTACTGCAACTATAGAGCGTCCTTGTGCTCCGGTTTCTAGTTCCAAGTTGTTGTTGTTGTTGTGCTGTTGCTCCTATGATTAATGAACCTTTCATTAGCGCAGCTCGCATTACTTGTACAATTGGTTGCTGCGGCAGTTTGAGTGCTTCGAGAAAAGTTTTATTTTATGCTTTCTCAGTTTTTCTTTTTTTGCTTGGTTACCTGTTTGGAGGAGTGAGTCTGAGTAGAGTTGTTACACTTTGTTGCTGGGAATACCTAGTAGCTCCAGCGCTAGACTATTTGCATTCCGGCAGGCTAACAAACGTGATTACAATATTATCTTTTCATCAGAAGTCGTCATTATTGTGCTCAGCCGCTGTTCAAACTTATTGGTGTTGTGGAGAATATGGGCAGCCCATGGGCTGTTCCGGCTAAGAAATATAGCAAATAAGTTGTTTGCTGTGGCATTGCTAGCTTGGCACGAATCTTGGTAGATTCTAGTACTACTGTTGCTAGATTAGGTTCTTTGATTTTGGGAACACTGTCTGCGGCACAGCAAACATTTTCCCAAAGAAACTCATGGCCGTGGTAGATACTGAAAAAGCCCAAGTGCGTGTTAGTTGCAAAAGTTAAGGCAAAGCTATCCGTTTTCCAGTTCCTGCCATAGGCTGTAACTGCTACTAAATACTCTTAACCCATGTTCGCCGTTTCGTTGATTTTGTTTTTGTTCGAGGCGCGTGTAGCTCAATGTTGTTTTTCTTGCTCATGTTTTTGCGACTACCCCGATTTCCCTAGGCGCTTTCCATTGTTCATGGTAGTCGTTGTTGCTGCTGTTGTTGTTGCTGTGTGTTGCCGGCAGCGGCAAGCTTGTTGGTCGCCAGGTCGCGGTGTTTGGGGTTAAAGTTTCATTGGCCATGTGCACCTTGGCCGTGTCGGTTTTTGGCCCGGTTCGGTTGTTCATTTGACTTAATATGCGAGCTCATATCATATAAGCTCACGTAGTTGGCTCGCCATGGCACTATGTGCATCAGCTATATATAGAGACATGTGTGTGAGTGTGTGCGGGTTTGTGAGTGTGCGTGTGTGTGTATGTGTGTGTGTGTGTGTGTATGTAATTTAACGAGTTACAATGATTTTCGTGCTAATTAAAATGGTTTTTGCATTCAGTTTACCGCATTAGCATTTCGTTTAGCAGTTGTACAAACACAAACTCACACTCAAGCTCACACTCACAAAGATACACACACGCACACATACAGCTAGCGACAGACACGCACATGCCGCACCTCAGAGCAGCTCCCATAGGAATTTTTGCCAACATCCATGTCTGCATTACTTGCCTAATAAGTTTATGCTGGATCCTTTTTCAAAAAAGTAATTATAAAATGGATTTGCGAGCGGAATTGAGCATAAATTTTATATTTTAATAATTTTTAGTTACCGCAGTAAGTATTTTAGAGAAAAGTGTTACGATAGCAATAGAAATATTGCTAAAAACAAGAAAATATATTGGAATATAAGCAGGATCTTTGAAGTTTGAATGGCTAACAAAGAAACTGCAACTTCCTTTGAACACACAGCTCCAATCTTTTACTCCTTGTGCTCGCTGCAGTTGGATAAATGATGCGTGGCGATAAAATGTATATAGAAGAGCGCAATTCTTTCAGCTTCGCATAGCTATTATTCTAAAAAAAAATGCTTTCTTCATTTATTGAATAGCAATTTTCGCTGCGTCCTAGGTGAAATTTCAAAAAAAAGTTATAAGTTATAATAAAATAAATGCTTGGTCAATCTTTTGCTTGGTACTTAAACCTTCTAATATTAGGCTTCAACAAAGTCAAATGCTGTGCCTTTAGCGACAAATATTTGACTTTAACTTTCACTTCTACAAAAATTTTACAAATTTTGAGTTCAAAACTATTTCCCACATTTCTATCCTCATGGTAATCTCTGTCTGGCGTGAAACAGAACTAATCGGAAGCAGTTAAGCCTACCATCATTTTAAGCTTTAGCAACCGAAAGAATCCGAAATGGGGTAAACAAGATAGCCAGGAGAATTATTGTATGTTTCACTGAACTAAAGTTAACCAGATTTTTCTCTAAGTTTGGGCTTTAATATTTTGGAATTACTGATATATGATTTGTGGGCCTTGGTAGCGCAGTGGTTGCGCACTGCGTGCCAAGTCGAAAGAACGGTCGTTCGATTCCACCTTGAGGCAATGGTCCATTTATCGAACACTGCCCCTGCTTTGCGCTCGCCTTCTCCAGTTGGTCACTCTAAGAGAAGATAGGTCGTCCTCTACTTGGTTTTTCCGTCTCAGATTTGTTCGTCCGTTTTGTTTTCCTTTATCGGGCTTCACATAGAAAACCTTCTTCGATGGAGCGCCTCCGTCCCTACGAACGACACCGTCGAGGGTCTTACGAACTACGAGTTCATTTGGATGCGATACACGTCTCCAATCTGAAAGGGACTAAAGATTTTGCGAAAAATTTGTTTTCTCTTAAACACTCCAGAGCATCCGTTCGCGATACAACCCATTTTTTGCGCCATGTAAAAGCAGGATGAGCGTCTTGTAGAGCGTTAAGTTTGTCGATTGGAATTTCCTTTGCTATACATTTGCTTAGTCACATCTATGGATAAGTGTGATTCGCTTAATCTCCAGGCTGTTTCTATTGTCGCTGGTCACGGCGCTGTCAAAGCATGACAACCTTGAAAACTTATAGCTGCAATGTCTAGGCGCCGTGCATTCTTATTTGTAGACAGCATTTACTTTGTCTTGAGGGCTACGTTGGATTTGTAGTAGTGGTAGTTCCATTTCACCTGCAGCCCTGTTGTATTTGGCTTAGATTTTAGCAGATCTTCATGCCTCGCCTTTGAAGCGATGACCATTGTGAAGGGACATACACTGAGTTTTGTTCTTTCTCTTGCCCTCGGAAACCAAATTTGAAATAGATAGGAAATAAATCGTTAGATGGATGGTAGCCAAAGAAATTGTTGTCACCTTTTTTTGAGTATAAATATACCTGGACATCGCTTAAAATCGCTCACAACTACAAGTTGATTTGACCTTAGGTTTCTCTCAGCCGGAATCATACAACTTCCAAGAACACTCTCAACTCACAAAAAACCGACGCATAAACTCCATATCACTTACGTTGGTTAGCCTATTTGTGTGTCTATTTCTCTTCGTGTGTGTATGTTTGCCTATGAATGCCTGTATGTGTGCGGTATAAATTACGTATACGCCACCGTTGCTAAAAAGCGTGTTTGTCAACTGCTGCAGTGTGACAGAGAGAGAGAGAGAGCCAACAGCAGCTGCGCCTAATGAACTAACTGCCGGGTACGGGTTGTTTGCACCTACTGCCTAGACCACAATGTACCACAATAACTCTCGGGATACCAGCGTATTCCCTGCCAACAAAAAATACCCATAGTAGGCCCACATAGTTTTGTTTGTCGCCGCTGCTGCTTCCACTTGTTCTTCTCGTCGTCGGTTTGGAGGAGAGTTCTGACTTAATTAGATGTTTGATATTTTGACAGCTAAACTGAAGCAACTCCTAGGATTGAAATTGAACTCGTTAGTGGTTTTCAATTACGTGGTTCCAGTTTCATTCCGACTTTCCATTGTTATTGTAGTTGATTGAATGTGAGTGCTTCGTGCAATCTGTGCGAATTCTTTAAGTTTTAAATAAATCAAAATGCGATTACTTTTAGACAGCAGTGTTCAATTGGAACACAATGTGCTTAGTTTTTGAGCTGTGACCATTTTGTTTTTGGTTTGTTTTGTTACATAAGCGATTACTTTACAGTTTGACAAGCAAAGTCCTTTAGAGGCAGATATATGTAAGTTGTAATCAATATACGCATCTTCAGGCAGTAGCGTGGTTAGGTTTTTTGAGTAAGGACAAAATATTGCAATTCAAATGGTAACTTTTAATATTTCATTTCGAAGTTAATGTTTCTAAATTTAGAGTAAGGTGTTTGCTGAGTGTGCTCAACCTCGCTGAACATGCTCTGATTGGATAATAGTTATGCCGACAGGATACTAAGAGATTATCCCAGTTGAGGGTGCCTTCACATAATGGGCAAAGTATGCTTATATTTCTGGATAATGTAGACGTTCGTGTGTGCATTCCTAAATTCTCTCCTCCAGTTTATTTCTGTAGCTTAAACTATATTTATGGCTGATCGATTCGAACAGAACCGAATAAAAGGACGAATCCTTCTATATAGAAGAAAGAATTCAGCCAGCAGCGAGGAGTCAATTCAAATTCCTTTGAGCTTAGAGGCTAAATCAAGAGAACTGTTTGCGTTTAGCTATTTAATCCAAGTTTAAGCTTCAAAAATAAAAGGATATATAATTCTACTGGAAAACAATTTAATATACTCTTTCAATTGTTTTCTTATTTTGAAATCTGGCGCAATCACAATTCTTATCTTAAAGATCCTTTCATGCACTCCCATGTTTCCTTTACATGTTTCTATATGCAATCACGTGCCTTAAACTTTTGCTACATGCTTGGACCAAGTTAGTTTTAGTCCTGAAATAAGCAAATATAAAACTAACACGTAAGTATGCTCATACTTTTATTATATTGCATTTTATTATTGCTTATATCACACGCTTGCAATGCCAAAAGCTGCCAACTATTTTCAAAGACATACACACACACACACACACACACACACACAGACACACACGCTCACAGAGGGATGCACACATAGATACAAAAAACAATCTTTAATGCATGACACGTGTAAAAGTTGAGTTTTAAATACTTGTACATAAATGTTATTTCGATTTGAAAAAGATTTTCAGGTTTTTGTTTTATGAATCAGAGCAAAAGTCCTTACACATGTTGTATTGTTTCTTTTTATTCCTCTTGTTGTTGTTCTTATCGTTGTTGTTGTTGTACTTGCCAGCCGTAGAAAATCCCCAGAGCGTAACTGGCAACTGCAAAAACTTTTTAGTTTCATATCGCCCACGTTTACTGTCAATAAAACTTTGCCCTAGCTTGTAACTACAATATAAAATGAAAAACAGCATAGATTATGCTGGTTAGTAGAAGTAGTAGCCTTGGCTAAAAATCTAGGGAGCGTTGTTAAACTATAGGTAGGGGGGGAGACGTTTAGTGGGACAGTAAGTTGCAGTAGCGCAATGCTGCGACGCATATCTTATAAAACATGCAAATGCAATGAAATTACAAGTTACGTATACGCCCCGTTGTTGCATCAAAAGCAGCAGCAAAGGCAGCAGCAGCAGCCAGCCGGTCAAAACAAACCGAAAGGAAGAAGCGTTATCCCCCCGCACAAAAGGATTATGCAAAATTATGCAAAAATGTAAGAACCAAAATCCACGCACATTAAATTAAAGTGCTTTCAATAAAGTCAAATCGTGACTTTTGCGCTAATGATGAGAGAGAGTACAAAACGCTTGCACCGTATCGCCAAACCTGATCGTAATATTGTCATCAACAGAGCCGCCATCTTGTTGATGGTATCGCTGGAACGTAAACACTGGCACAGTGGGCGAAAATGTAGGTTTTTGGGAGTCAGAAATATGTAGAGAGTGGTAAGGATGAGAATTGTAATTGTAATAGATGGAGAGGAAAGATAATAGCGATAGGATGGATGGATAGGATGGATAGGATGGATAGGATGGATAGGATGGATAGGATAAATAGGATAAATAGGATGGATAGGATGGATAGGATAAATAGGATGAATAGGATGAATAGGATGGATAGGATGGATAGGATGGATAGGATGGATAGGATGGATAGGATGGATAGGATGGATAGGATAAATAGGATAAATAGGATAAATAGGATAAATAGGATGGATAGGATAAATAGGATGAATAGGATGAATAGGATGAATAGGATGAATAGGATGAATAGGATGAATAGGATGAATAGGATGAATAGGATGGATAGGATGGATAGGATGGATAGGATGGATAGGATGGATAGGATGGATAGGATGGATAAGATGGATAGGATGGATAGAATGGATAGAATGGATAGAATGGATAGGATGAATAGGATGAATAGGATGAATAAGATTGATAAGATGAATAGGATGAATAGGATAAATAGGATAACACTATGTATTGTTTTTTAAATAGTTAAAACTATATTTAACCACAGATCAAAATTAAACGTTTCAGTTAAAAATTTCTTAGTTGTTAGTACGCCGTTTTTCGTTTATAGCTAATACGCGAGAATTAGATCATGGATTCTAACTTCGACTTTAGCGATATGAACGAAGAGTGAGAGTTAGTTAGTTAGTTAGTGATTAAGAAATTGAGATATACATACCACTTTGATCTTAAAATTCCCGTAATTTATTCAGAAAATGATAAATACATGATTGTACATCAATATCGATACTGTTCCCTTCAGCAGCTTAACATAAAACTTAATTTAACTTATGTTATTAACATTTCCAGCTTTCCTCATGTTATTGAACATTACATGAATGATATAATTTAAACAGGTGACGCTATGCAATCGACACAATGTTCTCTCAAAAAGCAAACAAGACTTTTTGTTCCATCTTAGCACATTTTATATACAAATATGTCACGTAAAATTTTATGTCTCAAATAACCATTTCGTACCACTGTGCATTTGTAGGCGTAACACCATTATGTACAAGCAAGTACATACATAAAGGACAAATTTTTTAGTGTTACAATGTTTGACAAATTGACTTGCAAATGATTTTGGCATTTCAATGAATACTACGAGTAGTAAGTACTGCTGCGACTAGGACTAGTTTTTTTCCCATTCTTTCCTTTTACATTTTATGAGAGACATGAATTTTTGTCGCCAATGTAACTCATAATTCCCGGCAAAGTGGGAAATATTTTGTATACGTAGAAGGCAAGCGTTTTGAACATAAAATAAAAGAAGTAACATTTGATAGCAAATTGAGCGGCTTTAATAAGCCATGTCTTGGCTGTGGGACTGAAGGGAGTGGGTGTTGCTTGATCGTGTGTGTGTGTGTGTGTGTTTGAGCTTGAGAACGGATGCCACACTAAAAGCGCACTCAGCTTCAATACACGAACCGGAAATAGTGCACAAAGAGCAACGAAATGCAACAAAAGGAGCGCAGGACGAAAAGACAACAGCGGCAGCAACAACAACAATACTCTTAAGTACGTGCTGGCCAACAAAATGGCGGCATAGTCCTAGTCGGCGCAATACATTTATAAGCGGTCTACAAAATGGCGCACAATCATAAGCAGTGGGGTTGGCCATGGCTTGGGATTGGATTTTGAGTGCGCACCACACGAAAAACCGCAGTCAGACGGCGGCCAAGCTAAACCGAAAGCTAGCCGAGTCGATATCCTTTTGAGCTAAAGCTCGAAGCAGGGCCAACTTCTTTACGGCTGAACCATTTATACTGAATGGATTTGGATTTTTGGATTTGCGCAAGATAATGTGCAGCAATGCGGCTTGCATGCACATGTGTGTCTGTGTCTGTGTGTGTGTGTGTTGGAGCTAAGCAGCTCGAATGCAACGGAAATAGTTTTGTGTGAGATTTATTACCACTCTGGAGAGTCATAAAACGGAAATTGTACACAAAATCCTTTCGGATGCTCGTTTAAGTTGTGCCGCCGCCGTCGCCGCCAAACCTCCCCGTAGCGTAAAAACTTAAGCACCACCCCGCTGCTACCGCCCAAAAGTCATTTAACTGGACCTGCCATACAGTCGGCATGTGTGTGTATATCTCTCTGTGTGTGTGTGTGTGTGTGAATTTTTATATGTTGTGTCATTTTTGTTTACTCTCTTCGACTCTCTGCCCCTCCGTTTGTTTGTCTCAATGTTTATGTAAGTCATCGCTTCGTTTACGACACCAAAAAAAAAAACCCCCTAACCAACTGGGTTGAAGTGTTCAGTGTTCTCTGTCCAATCCTGTTGACTCAATGCTATATCCTATTTTGAAATTATATTTTTGCACATTTTGTGCAAATGCTTTGCAACAACAACGACAACAACAACGTCATACTCAACTGGCTTCTGTTAGTTTGCTGCTAGTTGTCGTTGGTATCCTGCTCCTTGTTGTTGTTGGGTCACATGATTTTCTGCTAACTAAAAACTCTTTGCTTTGCAATTTTGGTTTATTTATTTTATTTATCCCACCGTGCACGAAGCAAACCGAGTTCCAGCTAACGCCTTTGACTGGGTCAAATACTGCTACAACTGCCTTTAGCCCAATCTTACTCCTTGCATCCTTTCGCTCTTGCATTTAACCCGTTTTGCAGAGTACATTTTATTTGTGCGCATTCCATAAATTGAGCCGCTTGCATTTGCTGCAAAGAGATTAAAGGACTCACTTTGTTGAATTGGGTTTCATGTGGCTAGAGGTGAGCGCGTGAGACGTGAGCCTGCACGAGGTGTGCTTAAGTTGTGAGTGTAAATTTTCTTACTTTTTGTATCGCTATTTCGAAAGTAAATACTTTGTGGACGATGTGATAGATATAATGTTATATGCATGGGTAGATCTGGCTTTGATTTTGACAGAGTTAAGCTGCTGATTGCTGACAAACAGTCGGTAGCAAGAGCAATCTCTGTCTCCAATGCTTGTAAGTTGAGACATGGAAACTCCCACGGCTGGGCAGCTATCAAAGCATGCGCCCAATATCTCTCTAGTTTATATGATGAGCTGTCCAGATGATGACCTGAAGTGCGCGAGAATCGCTTTGCCGCCTTATAAGAAAAAAAACTATGCAAAAAATACCAAAACAAAAGCCTCAGATAGATCTCCCACAATGTTGACGATTACTGCAAAACGAAGGTAATATTACGATTTAACGATATGCATCTGGAAATAGTGCAATTGGCGGAAGCCTTAGAAAATGCTAAGGCTAATATAACTGCAATACAGGAAATAAGCTGGACTTCAAGGATACTCTTAGCGAGCCAGCTGTGACATCCACAACAGCTTTGATGCGAAAAGGTGTGAATATGGATGCGGACTCACAGTAAGCCGGAGACTTCGCTTCAAAATAAACTAAAATGGAAACTATCCTTATATCATTCAAGATACACAAATTCGTTAAAATAAATACTATAAATAATTTAGCAAAAAGCAGGTCAGTGAGTTAAAAGCTACGGTCGTAATGCTGAAATTCAAAATACGATTATACAATGATAGGAACTACCCAAAATTCGTTCGCGATCATAAATAATCATTACTCAGATTAATTTTAAAAATTGCTGTAATGCTTAAATTTTGTTTGTAATTTAATGGAAAGCCACGACGTGTTATGTTCGTGATTCATTGTCGTGATACGGAGGTGCAACATATAAATGAGTTGTTATACAGTTCACGACTCACGAGGTTCGCTCTATTCATTTGCTTCATACCTAAACTAAACTAATACTAAAAAGCTTAAACACACATCTCTCTTTTTTGTAATTATCATGTGAACATTTGCAAATACGTATCCAAATAATCAGTGGTTGCTGAGGAAGTTGTGTTCATCCAATTTTGCATTACCGTAACTTCACACATGTAACTCCTAAAAACGATAATATTTGGAACATTTAGACTTTTTGCGTCTTTGTTTTAAAGCTTCAGTTTCAGAAGGTAAAATTGTTTTTCATTTTAGAGTCTAAAACTCATTTTGTGGAAAAAAGAAAGCAACGACCATGATCGCTATATATTTTTTAGGTTATGTTTGCAGCCTCTTTGCGTTAAGAAATTGAGTTCTCATTTGGCTATAAAAATACTCTTTGGATTACCATCATTGCCCATGGGAATATAGCAACAAAGCTTTTGCAGTGACATTATCTAATATTGGCCCACCTAGCGACTGACTTGGGGGTTTCAGTCAGTAAACTTGTCTAATGAAATTTCTAAAAAGGGCTACACTTTTCAAAAAAATAATTCTTTTTAATAAAGTAGTGCATCCAAGTTGCTACATTATGGCTCATCAGAAGAGCTTCTTTCCAAAATATAGTCGATCCTTTGCTATTGAAGGACTGTCTTTAAGGCAAATTTGTAGATCCAATTATTGCATGATCCTTTTTGCGTCGTATGCGCATAAAGCTTATTATAGTTTGCATATATGACTCACTCGTGCAAAAATTGGATCTACGAATTGGCCAAATCGGGCAAGTCCAACTTAGTTCATTTGTGAAGAAATATTACTTCCTGTTTTCATATTTTAACTGGATTTAGTTCTATGAATAATAAATAAATAAGTAAATTGTGTGCTTAGTGAATCTTCCGGAGTATCTCAACAAAGTTTCAGCAAAGTCAAGTTTGAAGAGACAAAATATACTCACTTTTCGTTTAAGCTTTTACTTTTCTAGTCGCAGGCAATATAAACTCTACTCTCACCTAAGATTTAGGCAAAATTAAAAAAAATTCATTAAAATAAAACTGCCCCTGAGGAAAAATCCTTTCAAAATTACACCCTACAATTTGACTTCCATTCTATGCACGAAAATCAAGCTTCAATCAAATAAGCATTTCCAAGTAGTTCTCGTTACCATGGCTTCGATAGGTTCCCAATGGAAAAGCAGCTTTTGTCCAAAATTTCACTTTTCACAATTAAAATCGAACTGTTTCTAAGCCGGCATGCTTGAACGTTGTCTACCAGCAAAAGTTCTTGCAAATATGCAAACTATATATACATGAACACCTCATGGGCTTATAAAATATATTTTCACCATACAGCAACCATGGTGTTTCTACGAAATCCTTACTAAGCAGGCATTCATTATTATACCAACCAGTCAGAACAAAGACTGGCATCAACACAAACCTTTTCAATTCAATGTCCAGGATGTGCTATGTCATACTTAGAGCCAAACTGTGTCTTTGTTTTAGTTGGAACACAAGTCTTTTGTATTTGAAGCAGAACTTTTAATAAGCACTATGAATCGATATCGGGTCTCAGTCAGTCAGCACATAGATGTTGCTTTTAATTAAGTAACTAAATCACAATATACATCCATTCGCAGCCCACAAAAGACAAGGAGCTGGAGCTGGAGCTAGAGCTGCTGCAATGCTTTTGCGCAGGATTTTCAAAATGAATGGAAATACTTTTGCTATAGAAATGCTGGCTGCAAATCAATATTTCGAATATACCAAAATTGTATAGTCAAATGTAAATTTGTGTCTTAACTCTCTGGCACATTAAGTCACTGCGTCCTGTTGGTGCTTCCGTCAGTCGGTTGGTTCTATTCACGGTTGGATACATTAATATGACGTAGCCTGCTTGCCAAATCAGTTCGTTTGAGTTGGTTTGAGTTGATTTGAGTTTATTTTGGCCAAGGCCCCGCCATGGCCATGACAGTTTATTAAAATTTTGCAAGCCAAGGCAAAAGTTAAAATACTCACTCCCGCTCAACTCGCCGCTCTCACTCCCACACTACTAGAAATAATACAGCGAAAGCTGAATGTGAAAATGTTATTTTCATTCATTTCAATTCCAAATCAGTTTTTCACCCTCTGCCGTGAACATAGCTAGACATTGGAAGACAAAAAACAAAGACAAAGGACATGAAGATGGCTCCGCCTTAGTCAGGCCAGTGAAGCTGCCTCTGCGCGTTCTCGCACAGAGTTTCTAGTAATTTGGCTAAAAACCAAAAACTCTGCAGTTAGACAACGACGCTGCGGAGAACAACAACTAGAACGACAACGACAACGTTGACTCGAACGAGTCTGCCTGATGGCTCTGTGAACTGACTGGCTCTGGATAGTCATTGCCTTTTTTGATGACAACCCAAAGATATCGGTAGAAAAGTGGCCTGGACAGCATGTAACGCAGTTGTCGTAGTCGACTTTGCCGCAGTCAAAGTGAAAATCGCTTTCTATGGCAACGGCCCATTACCATATATCTAATGGTATACGTTGGTACAGTAGATACTCGATAAGCATGGCAGAAACTTGGTTCTAATAAAATCACCAAGTTGGGGTACTAAATCATTTAACGATTTTTTAATGTTTGGAGTTTTCTAAGTTGCGACAAATTCGCCCCAGTCAATCGATGTACCATGAAAACGTGTGAAAGCTGCTTTTTGAATAATGAGGAAGTAAATACGAGCTAGTACCTGCTTTTGCCTATAAAATGCTTCCTGCTTATTAAATTCTATACAATTTTAGACATTTTTGTGAGTTTGGGGAAACAGTAAGATAGATTAATGCTAAGCAATTTAATAGGCAGCTGATTGCTTAAAATTTTTTTTCGAAATTGTGGAAGATAATGACAACAAAAGAACTCTAGTTCACAAATTTGATAATCTACGAATTAATACTCCCTTTGCCTCTTACCCAAACCCAAACTATTTCTAGCCATCTATAGAACTCATAATTCTTTCACACTACTCTCTTCGACACACTTTCTTCTGCATCTATCATATAAATCATCGTAAGCAACTTGGCAGCTCAAAATATTTGAAGCATCCTTTTAAAACCCAAATTCCATAAGCAACCCTTTTCCAAAATGTACAATAGGACGATAATAAATCATAACTTTCTTATTGTTATTTACTTAGCTTTATGAAACATTTGCAAGCCTAAAAGACAAAAAAAAAACTATAAGATATATTTCTATTCATCTAATTCATCTGAATTAGAAAAACATATAGTTTTAATTGCACAATCCTAAGAGTATGTGGGTAGGAATGAAAATCTAATGCGGTGCTTAAGGATAAAAATACGCATCAGACGCATCAATTTTCTTGTCTACAGTTCCTAATGTCTCAGAGATCTTGATCTTTCCTGACGCACAATCGCTACCCGAGATTATAAACAGCATTTTGGTTAAAAAAACTTGGGGTCTGCCACAATAAATGCCTTAATTATATGAAAAAGATTATAATGAACTACTTATCTTTCATGTTCATAATAGAGACTGAGAAAGATCTATCCTGACTGACTGATTAAACTTTTACTTAATCTGAGAAAGTATGGCATAGGGAGAATTTTCTGCAAATTTCTACTTTATAAGTGACAATAGCACCGCCACAGACGCTCAGGCTAAATAGCCCATTGTGCCATACCGGAAAGGTTAGACAAGGGTTAGACAGTGGTTGGGAAGGAGAGAAAGAGAAAAAGTGAAATGTATGGAGACCCACTACACGAAGCTTCTCGTCTATCGGAGAAAGTTGGGAAGTAACTGTAGTGGTGATTTGTGTGCTCCAGCAAGCTGGATTGTCTCACTTGTAAGCGACTTTAAGTGCTTATTGAGAATATACTGCAAAATATGCTGGCGCCCCCTAGTAAACAACCAAGCGAAGAGACACTAAGATCGTACAACATACTTGATTTGAATCTCAAGATAATTGATGACAGATGTAAAAACAAAGGATATAATTAGTTGCTAAGGACCTCTAAGATATGAGAATAATCCTTGTGCTGCGAGACAGAGTTGAAGAGAAAGTTGATGCAAGCAAGTATTTGAATTAGAATGAAAAACTTTAGCACTTCAAATTGTATATTTCATGTATTGCCTAAGAGTTAGAGGGGAATTGATAAGCCATTGTTGGTAACGAGCAGCTGTGGTACTGCAACTGCCACAAAACTTACCACTGACAAAATAGAGGCTGCCCAAAATAATTTGCTAAGACTCATGTAACTTCTTCAAATTTAAAATTACCTTAGGCGATTATCTACTGTATGTAGTTATGGCTCGAAATATATATTGCATATAGTTGAATGACTATGTACCTTGTCGTCGCTAAGTAGAGCTCAAAAATTGCTACATACACACACACACATATCCCCCTCCACTGCTATGTGTGTTACCAAAAATTTTGCAGTTTGGCTTGGCGGACTCCTTTGTCATTTTATATAAACAGTCAGCTAGTGGCGTCTGGCTCGGCAAATGTAATAACCCGCTGCTCTTAGCTCTTAGCTCCTTCCACACAAACCCAACCTCACGTCGCTTCTAGTAGCTTCAGTTGCTCCCCCTTTTAGTGCTAACATGCCTGGTCATTTCCATTTCCGTGGTTGACAAATTTTTGGCAACAGATTTTCTGCTTATTTGCCACAAAACGCAAAAAGAAAAAATAAAAATTGTTTCCAAAAAGCAGCAACACGTGCAAGTGAGCCAACTCTATGCAAGATCTTAATGCGCGCAAAGAGTGCGTCCCAGCGCTATATTCATTTCTTTTAATAGACTTGGCCAGTGGCGTCTCGAGTTGGGTACACCACTACAGCGACGACCAGCTCGACGACGACGACGACGACAGTCCGGGCAGGATAATCATTTTTTTTATAAAGTCATTATTGTTGTGGTTGCAGTTGGTCACCGTGTGCGCTGCTCTGCACTTCTCTAGCGCTCCACAGCGCTCCAACAGTTCTGCCAACTATTCACATTGTTTTCAAGTGTTTGTCGTTGGCAGCGGCAAGAAAACAATTTCCATTTAAGACATTTTGCTATCATAGTAAATATTTTTTGAAATGTTTCTTGGCTTATTTTTTTTTGTTGTTGTTGCTGTTGTTGTAGTTGTTGTGGTTGTAATATTTTTGCATCTTGCGACTCTCCTACGGCGACAACCTCAAAGACCCGTCTGTCCAACTAACACGCTCTGCTCCCCCGAAAACTTATTGTCTAGGATTTGTTATCGTTACGTTTGCTACTCTGTCATTCTTGGTCTTGTGTCGAGTGTTGCAGCATTTTAAGAGATTTTCATAAAAGACATGGCCTGCAGTGGCTTAAGCAAACCGCCAAGACTTTGACGTACTGTTTCGTGGTAGACCAAAGACCGGTATGCTGTCGTTTCTATGGAATACAATGAGTTTGGTGCGAAATTTATCAACACGAGTTGGCTTTTTGAAGTTCCCGCAAGTGCGAAATATTTTGTAGAATACTTTATAATTAAAGTTTGCTTAAAAATAATAGAAATTAGTTTACAATTTGCTAACTTAAAAATAAAGTTGCGTATACGCCATGTTGGCATATATAAACAAAACTTGATTGACAAATGTTATGAATACTTTTATTTGCAAATTTTGCGCTTGATAGCAAAATACTCGAATATAGCCAAAAAGCTACAGAAAATATTGTACAATTTTTGATCAGTAAGTTTACAGTGATAAAAAATAATCAAGACGTATACGCAATGTTGGTCTAGTGAACTCTTAATCTACACTATGTGAACGTTGCATTATTTCTAATGTTTTTCATTAAAAATCAAAAATGGCTGGGGTATGCCGAACGTCCCGTTTTCTTTTTTACTTAAAAAAATTGTTAAAAAAGTGATAAATATCAATAGAAGTTGATGCAATTGAATGCCTAAGCTATAAAAATTTATTTAGTTGTTGTCGAAATAGTTTTCTGTCTTAATTTCAGCTTACAATGCCATATTCGCTGCCTGCGTTTATGTCATTATTATTATTATTATTAATATTATTATTTTTAATCTGAAAAATAGCAATAAGAAAAATTAGTAAACGCACTGATGTCGTTAGTAAGGTGTCATGGAAAAATGGGGTAAATGCTTATTGCACAAAATTCAAGTTTTAAGCAAAAAATAAATATAACCCAATGGGTGTTGCTTGACTGCTTGACTTAAATAAACCAAAACTACAAGAAACACAACCTCTTGACCACACTAAAGAATAAGCATAAAATGCATAATACCCTACCCTAATATGCCATGCCCATTACAGTTTCAATCTATTTTAGAAAATTGATTGATTAATTGTAAGGAGCAATAAAGGTTTTGTTATCAGAAAAAAACAAAAAATAATTATTCTTTAATTCCTTTTAAAATATTTTGAATTGGAACCACCTATCTCAGCGGACATAATCTCTCGATATCAACCATTATATTTTTTCCTGCAGATTAATGACTGCTAATAAGCTACCACAAAGCTGGCATAAACTTGTGGGCACATTTTTATATTAAGTATGCAACCAGCTTCGTCCCCTGATGGATAGTCGAAAAGTTTTATTTAGGTTAAATTTCATCGAAATCGCCTAAGTATATCATTCAAAAAGCCATTTTTACGCATATTTCCCGGTATTATGTTTAACTCTTAAGAGTTTATGATTTATACAATTTAGCATATTTTGCTAAAAGTTTCTTTTCTGATGTGTAAACGCTGATCCGCCCTATGGGATATTATATCATATTAGCTATGATAATTGCGATTAAATTTGGCCAAGTACTTGGGAATCCGAAAATTGTAATAAATTTAGTGATGATACCTTTTGAAATAAACAAAACACAAGTCACTTTAAGGAAAGATAAATCGGTAGCATGGGAGCTATACATAGAACAGGTAGCTATTTTGTGGTCTTTGGTGGCGTAGAGGTAGCGTAGACAGTTCAATTCCACTCTACAGAAATGGTGCATTTGTGGTAGGTTACTAAACGCTATTTACCTAGAAAATCTTAATTAATTAAAGTCACCGCCTTTCGAAGTCGGCTGTTAACTTAAGGTGCCTGTTCTCTTCGAACAGCTATTAATAGATATATCTGCATGCTCCGCCTTTGGAGCGACGCCCATAGCCAAGTTGATTGGTTTTCATGAAATTTGTCGTCATGTTTGGGAATGCGACAAAACTTCCGTTTGTCAAATGTTAGAAAAATATCTGAGTAAGTAAACTTATAAAATATAATGCAAAATTTTAATAAAACGCTTTTGAACAATTTGCCATATAAAATAATGCCTCTTTGACGTCAACTGATATAGACACATTAATTGGCAGATATATGCGGGCTTAGTTTTAGGTTTTGATGCTTTTTCAACATTTTGTCATTATTGAAAAAATAGTAATAGAGCAAAAAAAAAAGCCAACAAAATATTAAATGGCGCCATCTGTCGCCCTAAATGATTTTGAGAATCGACTTCCTCGATTCCGAATAGATCAAAGTACACATTTAGGTATAAAAAATTCTAAATATTCCCAGTGGTTTCAATAGAACTGCATTCAAATAAAAAATTACGTATACGCAATGTTGCCATCTTATACTTAACAGGTAATTGAAAAAAAGATCACAACTAGTTGCGACGTTGTCAGCGCCCCAATTTGCTCAGAATTGTTTTGCGGCTTGAATATAGCTTCAAACGGCATAGAGGTCTCCACAAAGCAGCCGTTTGAAATCCAAAGTAAATCCACGCAAGTTGAATTAATTATAAAAATTTAATTATATATTAACGAGTTGTAAAGTACAAATTTTGCTGAACCGTTTCGGAATAAGTTAAATGCTAAAAGTAAAATCTTTTTACCACCAGGAAGCGTTTTTATTTTTTAAAACCAATTAGATGGCATTGGACATAAATTGGAAAATGAAGAGTTTTGAAAACTTTCTTAGTTTCTTTATTAATCTGAACCTAATACATAATCCCTTCTATAATGCCTACGACTATGTCGTTTGTAAAGCTTAAGTTATTAGAAGCTCACAAATGGTTCACCGCCAAAGCAAAGTCTCGGCTACACTACAAAACTAACCAAATGGCTCCACATTTAAGCCTTTCCCATGACTTCAGTGAGCAACTAACATTTCATGTGATTAGAAGTAAAACGTTTAAATTTTTTAGCAGCTTCAACTAAATATTCATTTTCAGCCATTTGCGGCAGTCAAATTCTAATAGGGTCAATTGCAATAATATCATTACGAAAATTAAACACGGCCGACAAAGTTTCGTAGCTGCTCAAGCCACAGCAATCTCTCGCTATAGGTTCGCTCTGGCACCCATCCGGCCAAGTCAAGCGTATTATGTCTAATTGGGCGCTGCTTGGGCCCCGTCCAAACGCGCCTAGCTGTCGTCATCTTCTTGTACAATGAAGTCGACCCTTATCCTTGTCATAGTTGTTCTCGCTCTGGTCCAGGAGCTGCTGCTCGTCGTCGTAGTCGTCGTCGCTGGTTTTGCACGTTTTGTCTACGCGAGTAATTAACTTTAATTGCGGCCATTAAAATAAATTGGCAGATACCTTTAAATATTGTTATTGTTGCATACTTAGAGGCGAGGTGCCTCATCCGGTGTGGCACACAAGTGTGGGCGTGACGCAAGGCACAGACTGTACTTTATATGTGGAATGAGTACAGGTTGGTAATTGGGTCTGCCTTGGTGGTGGTGGGAGAGCAAGACATAAAAATTTTACAAGTGTCGAAAAAAGATGATATTAAAAATGTTGCACAACTATTGTAACTTTGGTAGTTTGCACCACGGGGGTTGGGGGGCTTAGGAATTAGCTTACCTGAAAGCAGTTGGGAGCATTTTCAGTTCTGGCATAATTAAGTGAGTTTAGACATTTTCAACAACTTAGTAGTTGACTGCTTTGCGTTAATTAATATGCTGAGCTGAGAAAACTTGTTCAATCTTAGCTCAAACCAAAAACAAGTTATCGCAAGCCGAAAAATTCATTTCCTTTTTAGAAATATTTCTACATTTATCTCTTCAGAAGTTGTAGCTAGAATACTTGAAAAAATCTAATAAATTCCTCAACATTTTGCTATAGCAGCGCCATGGACAATATGCAGTAATCTATTACGAAATAGTCATAGCGCAGCAGAGAACTAATTTCCAAAAATGTCAATCCTATTTTATAGCTGGTTGTCCTAAAAATCCTTTGAAGTGCATGATGCAATTGCAAATTGAATATGCAAAAAAGAGCAATTTTTGTTGTTGTTGTTGCTGTGACAAGACATTAGTTTGATTTTGCGCTTCACTACATCCCAAAAAAAGGATAAACTTTGAATGCTGACAGGAATGCAATTTTGGTACGAATACTTTTATATAACTATTTTTGTTATTTTTTTCGGGTTTGGTTTGGTTTTTTTTTATGCAATTCCATCAAATGCCATGCATTGCCTACTGTACTAGCATGTAGCCGGCAGCTTTGGCAAAAACTTCTTTAATTTTGTAAAAACGCTGTAAACGAAGACGCAGCACACACACACATTGGGAAAACAGCGGAAAAGTGTACCGGGATTGGATAAACTAAAAATGTTTTGGCCTACGGCAATAAATGTCAAACAAAGTTTCAGCGAGCAGTTTTTCAATTAGAAAAATTCTCAAAAAAAAAAAATGAAATGGAAGCAGCAGCGGTAGAGTGGTACGGAGAAGGCGGCAGCGCGGCAGCTAAAGAGTTGAAAGTGGGGCGAGCAAGTGCATCCAAATCAACTAAGAAAATATATATATATATATGCACATGGAAAATCGGACAGCACTTGGCTAACGCTGCAGCTCTTCACTCTCCAATCTCTCCCTGTGGCGCAGAGCGACAGCTGATGCTTTAGCAATGTGACGTCAAAGTGACAAACGACGCGCAACGGAACGCAACGCAAAGCAGCAGTGCAACAGGACGCAGCACGCAGGACACAAAAGTAACTGACATACAAAAAAAAAGAACTAAAACGGAAAATTATTGTAACAACCAAAGAGAAATGTCAAATTAGAAGAGCCAAAGCCTGGGTGCTCTAACTTTAACGACTTCCAAACGGCTAAGAAGGCGACAAATTTCGAAAGTTTCTCTCTTCCAACACAAGTAATGGACATTTAATTATTATCAATTTACTGGCCAAGCTCCCGGAGCTTCTGGCGAGTCACTATAGCTGTGTGTGGCCTGGCGTTCTCCTAATAGAACATGCTTCCTCTCCAAATGGTCAAAGCTGGCCACTTATGCTCGATTGCTTACTTCAGAGAGTCAAATTATTGACAGTACAGTTGCGTATGGAAGCAGCTCATAGCAGATAATTCCCTAACAATCACACCAAACACAAAGCAAAATCTTCCTGATCGTCAATCGTGGCTTGGCCAACGTTTTGGCCTCGTAACCACGTTTCGACCAAGACCGTGTTCATTTCCATGAGGTTTTTTTGCGTATTACTCGAAAAATGGATCATAGACGTATATCTCGAAAAAAACACCCTTTACAAACAAATTGTTCGTTTATTTTGTTAAATATTCACATTGTCTTTCAGATTTTTTTGACGCTCACAGGCATTTAGATCCTCCACAACTTTTTGACACTTTGAACTTATTTTTTTTAATTTTATTTAGTGTTCAAGCCAAATTCATCAGATGAAAACCCCCCCTCAGATTAAAATTTACCTCAAGTAACAAGAAGTTTTTAAAAAACACAAATCAATAAAGAACTCTAAATTCCAATAAAACAACGACGGATTATTCGATTGACATGCATTTTATTTATACGAAACTTAATCATTCCTAACGAAAAATCAAAAAATTTCAGAATTTGCATATATTTTTGTTGTTGCTGTTCTTTTTATTATAATAAGAACCATTCAAACTTTCATTAATAACAAATATTGTTTTTCAACTTGTCGTCTTGTAGTTGCTATCCAGCCCTAGCAATACACAAAAAAAAAATAGTAATAATATTATTTCTCGGAAAATAAGAATACGCTTGTAATATTTACGACATTTTATGCTTAAACGACTTAATATAATAATTATAAGCTCAACTGTGAAAAAATTGACACAAAAAAAGTAAAATTCCAATTTGTAGTAGCATTTTAGGAAATTATTTGAAGATACGCTTACAGTGAACGCGATAATTATACAAACACTCAGATTGTAGGATTTCTTCTATGCAACCATTGAATGCCTAAAGGGCATTTTATTGATTTAGGAGAATCGAAAAATAAAGTTTTGGGTAACGTACTCACCTTTAATTGAAAGATCTGGATTTTGTTTCCATACTGCAGCACTGGTGCATTTGTCTAGAATCCTTCGTTCGCACTGGCAAAAAACAGTCAACAGTTCATTGGTGCCAGATTCGGATGAAAAGGTGGATGCATTAAAACCTCCCAGGCGAACTCCCGAAGCTTCTGGCAAATAACTATCGATTTGTTTGGCCTAGCGTTGTACTGATGGACACAATTCTTCCCATATTGGGCAAAGCTGGCGGCTTCTGGCTTCTGCAGCTAATAGCAGATAATTCTCTACCAGTCCCAACAAACACACAGCAAAACCTTGCTTTGTCAATCCAGGCTTGGTCACTGTTTCTGCCGGCTGACCGCCTCTCAAGCACCACCGTTCTAGCTTGATGTTGTTGTAAGTGATCAAAAAACAAATCAAAAATCAAATAGTTCACAAACTTAACTTAGCTGACTATCCGCGTCGTGGTAATTAGCAAGGAAAAAACATTAAATTTTTAACTCAACAGTTTGGACACTTGGAAAGGATAACAACTGCCCAAAGACTTGGATTTAGCAAGCAACCAAAAAGCTGTAAGCTTAAAAAGTAAAAGCGCAAGGATATTTCAATATGAAACCTTATGCTCATTTCTTTATATGTTGAAGCAGTGTCTGTACTTTTTTTTCCTTCGTGTGAGCATTGTATAAGTTTTATTTATTTTGAACCCTAAACAAACGTGTTGTGCGTACACACACACTCCCACACACCAACACAGATAGGAAAAACAAATACAAACGCATAATAC
The DNA here is from genome assembly GCA_035046065.1 of Chymomyza procnemis. Taxonomy (NCBI): domain Eukaryota; kingdom Metazoa; phylum Arthropoda; class Insecta; order Diptera; family Drosophilidae; genus Chymomyza; species Chymomyza procnemis. The sequence continues at coordinate 8,903,447 of JAWNOJ010000026.1, forward strand.
GCTGCACGATGGCGAACTTCCGTTTCCGCTTTTAGTTTTGTGTTTGTAGGCGCTCTCCTGCGCGCTCGTGTGTGCGTGTCTGTGAGTTCTACTCAAACCATATAAAATGCTAGAGGCGCTAACTTGATATTTACTTTGTTGCTGTACAAGCTCTTCAGCTAGCCGCTGGTGGAGCAACCAATCTATCCAAAGTTTTTTCACACTTACTTCCGCTCGCCCATCAAAAAAACTTGACCAGTCGCTCACTCTCGCAGACCGAAGCCATCTCTTGGTCCACAGCTTAGACGAAAATGTTTTCGTTGATGAAAAAACTTTGACTGCCTTTCAACACTTTTCAACTTTTACCATGTTGGCTTTGGCTTTGGTAAGTGTATGTGTGGACTCCTATGGCTTTGGCTTTGGTCAGTTTGAATGCTCATTGAGCACTTGACCAGCATCAGACGGCAGGCAGCAAGCTGTCCAGCATGATTCATTTTATCATTTGGTGTTAATTGTTTTCGTTTTCATCACAAAATACACACTCCAACCACACACAAACACACACGCTTACCCTGACACACGCCCTTAATTATTGAACTGGTATTAGTTTGTTGTGCAGCAATCCGTGGACGTCATCACACTTGGCAGCCGGATGCCAGACAAACCGGCAACGCTCATACGCCGTGTGGTACGCGCAGTTGTTGGTGCCGCCATTTATGTAGTGCGTTTGGCGCCAGCAATAAACTGAAGATGAACTTCCGTTTGGCAGCGCCGTTCCAAACTTTGTGCTTTTGTGCGACGCGCAAATGCGCTTAATCACTTCTAGAGCCGTAGAAGAGACTCTCCAAAAACCAGTCCAAGCAATGTTAGTTTCAGTCAACCAACAATCTAGCCAACAAGTAACCAAGTTAATGTGCAAACAGTGGCGTTGAGTTGGTGGGAAAGTTGAGGGGTTGTTCAGCTGATTTATGATAAAATGGCGGGTAGATATTCTTCCATTGTTGCTTGTTTTCGTGGGACTATAGTGTAGCTCGTGGATAAGGATTGGGCCTATGAAGAATATGCTGTCAAGTATTACTACCAAAAGGTAACACTTAGTAGAGCTTTTTGGAGCATTTATTGTTTATAAAATATATAGAAAGAAGTACTGCCATGGAACAGTCCATGTTAGCCTGCAATGAACCTAGCAAAGAGCAAGAAGTTGAGATCAAGACATGATAACAGGTAAAAAAAGTTTTAAAAAGAAAGCAAAAATTTACCGAGCTTACGTACTTGGCTGGCTGTTGTAAATTATAATAAAATTCGAAGACTGATAGCATTTCTAAATCTTTTCTATTATGTTGGATTGTGAAAACTCGTTAAAACATAAATAGATCTTTTGAGTATGATATTGAATTTTTGAATTCTCAGTAACTCAAAGTTAACTTTTCGAAATACGCCCGCGAGTTGTGGATAGATACAGCAACATATAGTTTTACTCATTTGACAGCAAATGATGGTCATTCGGCTTACATTTCTTATAATGCCAAGAGATGATGCTTCCTGTTTCAGTTTCAGTTACCGGATGTTCATTTACTGGATACAGGAATGGGCCTGATTTCATTAAGAGGTCTTCTCTTAATATCAACTCTGCTTTACTTCTGCTGGTGAGGTATATACTCGTACCATACCAGATTTTTAAGGAAAATGTTCAATAATTTATGCTTTACAACAGGAAGGCTTACGATGCTATTTTTGGAGGAGTAGCTGTTCGAAGACAATAGCCAAATCTGAACGGCTGTATCTTTTACTTATAGAGATTTTTCTACTTAAAGCTACCACCAGAATAAGAATTCTATCAAAATGCTTCTTTTTTCAACTCGATGAACAGTAATGTAACAATTTTTCAATTTTTCAGGTTTGCTTAGCTTGTGTTTTGATCACAAAGAAGAGGAATGTGTCACAAAGAACCTGTGGCTGTGCTTAACATTCAGACTTGAACATTTTCTTAACATTTAAACTTTAGAATAAATCATTTCTTTTTGGAAATACTTCGATGTTACCCATGTTTCTTGGCCGCTTCACGCTTTTTTTTTAAATAAACTTCTAGCAGTCAGTAACCAGATCTAACTTTGCTATAAAGTTCTCAAAATTGGTTCGCTCTCATAATCCAAAATGAAATTTCTAAACCCTTTCAGCCCTTTTGCAAAAAAATATCCATGTCACTGTTTGCAGTGTAGACAAAGCCATATGCGTTTAAGTGTTTGTGTCTAAGTATAAGTGTGTATCTATGTGTCTGTGTATCTGTGTGTGTGTGTATTTGCCTGTATATCTGTGTGTGTTATTTGGGCGGCAAAAGATTGTGAAACTAAGCGCATTGAAATTGAGAGAGACACTAATTGCTTTTCTTCTTTCTAGTCAACCAACTCTTTTTCTTTTCTAATTACTCCATCCATGGGCTATCTGCTACTGTTTGTGTGTGTATATGTGTGTGTGTGAGTGTGTATCTGTGTGTATGTGTTTGCTCAGACTGGCGACACACATTCTGCTAAGTAGGAAAATGATAGTTTGAATGCTCTTCAACGACAATGACACAGACAGGGTTGTTATGGAGGCGGGGTGGTAAGTAGGAAATGGTTGGTACTATTAAGAGAGTACGCATTTAAGGCACATAATTCGGTTTTGATTATGTTTTGGCTTCGGACAGCGCGTACTTCTAAAGTTAGCAACTTCATTATGTGGCTAAAACCCAAATGTGTTGATATTGTGGCTAAAGTGGTCGTTGCTCCTCACACGCTCCACGACTCGCCGCCATGACTCCTTTTACATCACAACGGAGACAGGCCACCACCACCAGAGAATGGCTAAAACTTGTCTTTGCCATCAAATGAATCGTGCGTGCCGAGCAGTAGTGGGTACACTTGGGCATGGGGGATTCTACAGCTGGATATGTGGAGTTGTGGGTGGGCTGTGTGCAGCACTTGACATTTTTGTGATTATTTGCAGCTTAAATCGTGTTTACCGCCAAAGATAACCAAGCAATGAGCTTTTACAGACTATTCCAAATGAGTTGCTGGGCATGGGCTGTCTTGGATTTACAAAAATGCTGCTTTATGGCACAATTAAAATGTCTGGAGTGCTTATTTTAAGCGTCGAATTTGAAGCTGATACCAGAAAGTTATCGGGACATAAATTGGTCTACAAAGTAAGAAAATACTACAGGTTTGAAAGTATTTAAGAAATAAACAAAGAAATTTTTGCGAATATTTCAATAAATTAAATAGAAACTAGCAAAAAGGCCCAATAATCCAAAGAAATAAGATCATATGTATTTGATATTAATAAGAAAGATTTGTTTCTAAACCCATGTATAATATGGCCCAACTCTATGAAACAAAAAAGCTGCATTGAAAAGGTCAAAAAACCAAACTGAAACTAGAGTTGCGTTCTTATCTGATTCTCCAAATTGAAAGTGTTTCTATTAACATTAAGAGTTTGGATTACAAAAAGTTTGGAAATTATTATTCTCTGTGAACCAACCTTACTAAGCCTTGAGTATCTTTGGAAACTCGTAATGTTTCCCCGAAAAGTATATATTACCATATGCGTTTGTGATTTGAGAAAGAGAAAAAATTCAAGCTAGCCATAAGTAAGGACGATTTGCAATTACCGGTTCTACAAACATCTGGAAACGCAAGAGAAATGTAAAAAATCTAGAAAACCAAACAGGAAGCACACATTCAAGGAGAAGCTACGTAAAAGCATGAGTCAACGGCTCCTTCGTTTGCAAATCTACAAAGTGAAGTTTTAAATAACATTCCATGACACACCAGCTTGCTGTTGGAATACTTGCTGATCAAGCAGGACATATTGCTCCAAGAGAAGGTTTCCCTAAGGCCGCCTGATATCTTGTTGCGTTCTTGGTTCAAACAAAATTCAGGAAATATCAAAATTGTTTCTGAAGCGTTCTCTTTGCAAGCTATCCATAGAAGAGAGTTTCGTTAAACAAAGACAATCGTTGTCTTAAGTCGAATTTTGTCTTCAGTTGATCTGTCTTTTTTTAAACTTTCATCAATAAAGAATTTTGCTTTTTTTCTCGTCAACGGTTTAAAGTTTTTACAAATTTAAAAGCTAATTTTATTCAGTGGTCTTTAGTCCTTAAACAGGAATTCCAAAGGACTAAAAAGTTGCTTTGAAAAGACTTACATACAATTTTATCTTTAGTTGATCTGTTTTGTTAACCTTTTCTTCTCGTCAACGATTTAAGGTGTCACTTTTTAAAGCAAATTTGTTTAAAGGTCGTTGGACTTTAAACTGCAATGCCAGATGAGTGAGAACTTTCCTTCCAACGCAGCAAATCTTCAACTCTGAAGCTGATTAGAGATTAGTTCCTAAAGTGATATAAGATAATGAATAATTAAAGTTTTAAGTTTTATAATGATTTGAGGAGCAACTGTGAAATTGTATCAATACAAAATATAACACTGTTTGCTCCTTTAAAACTTTTAGGTTCCAAGTTCCCTAGCACCTAAGCTCTTATACTGTGTGACTTTTCGGGAACTTACTTTGGCGCACTTTAGCTTCTTTTCCACGTAATTTGGATAAAATTTATTCAAATATCGATTGATTGGATAAAATTATATCTGAAACTTTAGCTTAGAAAAAATAAGCTATAAATATGAGAAACGAAGAACAATTACAGGCTGATGATCTGCGTATCCGCTTGTAGTCGTTTCAAATACCTGAATACATCAGCACACAAAGTTTTAAAGCAGAAGGTTTCAAATCTTTTGAAGACGTACATCTGGCATTAAATTATAAAATTTAGTTCTAAAATAGCATATATCTTCGTTTGTTTTGGCTTTAAAAGAAATGAAAATAAATAAATTAAAAAGTTGAAATCAGAAATAACTGACTTTGAGTTTATCATAAGGGACTAATTTTGTAGTGATTAAAATAATATTTGATAACAGATATCATCTTTGTCTCTCTATGGTCTTCAAGTCGATTTTATTTATTGAAAAAAATGTTAAATCTTTGGTTGTAAACTATTATCTTGCAATATTAGTTCCATGCAATAAGATTTTCTTAACGGTTGCCAGCGGCATTAAGAAACTCTCTAAATCCCATCATTTGCGCCTTCAATATTCCAAAGAACCTTGCAAATTATTTCAAAATATTTTCAACTACGCGCTAATTACTAAAAGGCATACTCCTCTATCTTAAATACAAATTCTTGCATCTTTCACTTAAAACTTCTTCTTAGTTATTGGCAATTGTTTTGCGTCAACAAAAAATATCCGGCACCTGCTACAAGGTACTCTGATTTTTGTTCTTTTTAAATTACCTTCCAGGTCATATTTTAAGCTGTTTATGCCAAACTTTTACTTGTAAATTATGCAATAAATGTAGCGGCCAACAAATCAGCACATCATTTCGGACGCACTTAAGCAAGTGGGGAAACCCATAGGGATACCCCCGGCGGATGTGCATAAAATTCTGCCGCAGAAAAGGCGCAAAGCAAAACAAAACGCGAAAAAAAGGGTTCAGGCAAGTTCATGCCTCTGATGGCTCACAAATTTAACCAAAAGTTTAAGTTTTTCGGTTGTCCCCAGTTGATAGCCATAGCTGATGTAGTGTTTCCGACCCTACATAACTTCCCTCCAAGGAAGAACCGCAGCCGCGGTGGAAGTTGTGACGCGACAGGCGACTGCCCCCACGAAAAAAAAGGAGCACTGTAATAATCAGCGGCAAGCAGGACTTTAAATATTTTATGTTACTCAAATTGGTGGCAAAAAGAAACCACGGAAAAACAAGAGGAATGTGCAGAATGATGCCGGCTGTCTAGCGCATACACTGTAAAAATGTGGCAGAATCGTGAAGTCTAAAGTCAGAATTGTTTTACAAATTTTCGTTGTGGATATTGAACGTTTTCGAATCGATCCATCAAGCAGAACAAATCTTTGCGGTAAAATCATGCAATGCCCCATTGGAAAATGCCAAAGCAACTTAACAATCAAATAAAGAAAGCCTTTATGGTAGTTTATTTCTGAAACGACTCCTACAAGCAGTCTTAAATTTTGAACTAGGAAACTTTAGTCCGTCTTGTTCACACAATATTCTACTGGAAGATGCCAAACAGCTCTACCCCTGAATCAAAGAAACAAAATCCTAATGGAAGTCGAATTCTGAAACAACTCTTACAAAATGGAAGGAATCTCTAGTCCATCTTATCCATCCAATCATATCCTACCGGTAGATGCCAAAACAGCTTCACAGATCAATCAAAGGAATAGGACCCTCATGGAAGTCTTTTTACGAAACAAATCTTGCACACAGTATTTAATTTTGAACTAGGAATCCGTCATGTCTATACAATATCCTACCGAAAGATGCCAAAGCACCTTAACCCCTCAATCGAAGGAAGAAAACCCTCTTTTTCCTCAAAAACTCTCGGAGTAAACTTAAACTTAAACGTCGCACTGCGTTGGAGCCATAATGGCATCCGAATGAAGTTAAATACTCTTTACTTACATATACCGATCCACGGTATTGCTTCCTTCCCCAGTTCATCAAGAAAAAGTCTTTAAGGACAGCACTGCTTGAAAGTCTTTTCCAGGAACTTTTGGATATACCTGTTAAAATCAACTTCCATGTGCTTCGCTTATATTTTGGATTTGAGAATGCTACACCCTACTTCCCACGAAAGATAAACTTTTTAAAAACAAATGCGGTTCGATACAGAAAAAAGCTTAAATAACAGGACTGCTTTTGAACCCTTCTAGGAGTAAACATCTACTGCACCCTTACCAAAAACCAATGGAGCCCATAGCCGCATAGGGCATACAAGATAGCGAGTAAGGCAAAACGATAGCGCTGCAAGACCCCATGGTTGTCATGGCTGCCAACGCGAAACGCTGGCATCGTGTGACGCGCACCCACGCCCAGGCTAGGCGCAGACATCACTCGTAGCTGAACTGAGACTTGGGCTGTAGACCCGAGAAGCTGATGGACTGGCTGCTCGGTTGGCTGGCAACTTGAGCCACTTTGATTTTTGCTCAAGCGTAATTACAAGTTAAATGAGGCCAGCACCGCGGCTGACGTTACCAGCGTCCAGGACGATAAAAAAAGCATTCCCTACGACGACAGTGGAGCGATGGAATATACTAGATGGAACAACGGTATGGCAGTAAGCGTAGCCAAAAAAACAGTGTCATCATGCGGAAGGATGCTGGGCTGGCAATGAAACGGAAGGAAGGAAGAACACAAAGCGTGAGCGCGAATGATATACAGATGCAGGAGCAGCCCCAGCAGCAGCAGCAGGGCGTACATACAGCAAACCAAAGCAGCGGTAATGAATTGGGTATGGGTCTTGGCGCGACGCGACGCGCGCCTGGACAAGAATGAAAAATTGCTGAGCGCACTGTGTGTGTCGGGAATGTCGTGTCGCAGCATGGACAACGTGGACTGCAGCTTGTTTGGCATACTGGACGCGTAGTGTCGTTGTTTGTATAGCCCGCGAAGCAACAGCAGCAGATGACGAAAAACCAGAAGACGAAGAAGAAAAAGCCGCGGCTACAAAAATTGCAGCAAAAATTTACAACAAAACAAGAAGCATGAAGCAGCGCATAACAAAAATTGCGAAAACAAACCGCATTAGCGTAGCAGCGCCAGCAAGAAAACCAAGCAAGAGGCTCGGAAAATTGTTGGAAGAATGTACATCAGTCCAGCGGTCCATCAGTAATGACAACCCTGGCCAGCACTATGCTGCTTAAGCTGCAACTATGGCACCGAAGCCCAAACAATATTGACACCACTTGCAGGACACGCAGTGTGCAGCCTGCCGCTGCTGTAGTGGCAGCCGCAGCTGCTTTTGTTTGCCTTAGCCACGAAGCAACCCAGAGCGCTCTCTCTCTGTCTCTCCATGGCCAGGAAAAGTTCATTTTGCAGTAATTAACAAATTGTAAAATGCACGCAAAGCTGATGGTAAGCAACATCATCGGCCACCGGCCATCGGTTGCCCCACTCAACCCGCCCAGACAGGATTCCAGCAGCTCTTTGCGCTCTTTATTATTTATACTCGAGATATTTCCAAGTTAGTTTGAGCGTAAGAAATGTGCCGTAGCCTCTGCTCTTGCTGCTGCTGTTGGCCAGCTGATGATGGCCCACTGATAGTCAATTGCAAAACTTGGCTTGATTATTAATATTTTATACCATTTCACTTGCGAATATTGCTGCATGTTTCTATTACCACCGCGTATACTCTTTCGGAGATTGTCGCAGTTTCAGTCAGTTTTTGAGGTAAAAAGATGATTTTCTTGTGGGATCCATATTATTTTTTTAAATAATTTCCCTGGACTATGTTGTCATCGCTTCGGAGGCGGAACATACGGCGATTTTGCTAGGAAAACAGTATTTGCTAGCCAAACCACTGCTTGGCAAATGCACCAGTGCTGCTGCTTGGAATCGAACCACTGATCCTCTGTTCTAGATGCAAGTACGCCACCACTCACGCTACCGATGTCCACGAGATGCATATATAATATTAATATTTTTTTTATTTGATTTTGAACAAATCTTGCAAGTTTTTTTCCTTTGTCTTAAAGGGTGATTTTTTGCAACTTATTTTTTGGCAATACTAAAGGCGCATTTAGATAGCCACAAGTCCGCAAAGATAAAAAGTCAATATTGAAACACGTCATCATGTGTGACAGGTGGATAAATCATGGATTTACGCTTTTGAGCCCGAAAGTAAACAGCAGTCGACTGTATGGATTTTTCAGGAGAAACCAAATCCAACAAAAGTTGTTCGGTCACGAAGCACTTCCAAGCAAATGATCGCCAGTTTTTTTCGAAAAAACTGGACATGTTGCAACCGTAGCTCTAAAACAACGCAGAACAGTCCATTCTGGGTGGTACACAATCATTTGTTTGCCAGTTGTCTTCCAAGAAATCAGGAAAACCAACACCCAGAATGGATTACTCTTCACACCTCGACAATGCGAGCTCTCACACATCGGCTCAATCAACCTACGTTTTTGGGCACTCAAAATATCAAGTGTACAATGAGTCATCCGCCATTTAGTAAATATAATAATAATAATAATAATAATAATAATAATAATAAATAATAATAATAATAATAATAATAATAATAATAATAATAATAATAATAATAATAATAATAATAATAATAATAATAATAATAATAATAATAATAAAAATAAAAATAATAACAATAATTATAAAAATAATAATAATAATAATAATAATAATAATAATAATAATAATAATAATAATAATAATAATAATAATAATAATAATAATAATAATAATAATAATAATAATAATAATAATAATAATAATAATATCATACAACTCAATTTTGTTTTTTAAAAACCGAAAAAGCAAGCTGTTAAAAAGTCAGCCTTTATAAAAAAGATTTTTTCTCCGCGCAACACTTATTCAATTGCAGCGTGCGCCATAAGCGGAAGATTGAAGCGAAGTTTGTCGAGTGAAACGGGCAGGGAGCTGATCACTTAGTATTAAAAAAAATTTTTGTAATTCTAAATAAACTTAACTTTTAAGTATGAAGGTGGAAAACGCAAATTGCTAAAGATTTCATAATATAATGAAATAGATTTTACACAAAAATTAAACTACAATTTGAATAAAACTATGGAGGCTTAAAGCAAGAAAATACTTCCCTACCACGACGAAACCCATTATACTGGTTTTGGTTAACACAATGCTTATGAAAATAGACAGTTTGAATAAAATATCAATAGCTTAAAATCTTCTAAGGATAACGCAATGCTAACGAATATAGATAGTTCTAATATATGTCATAAGCTTTATATCTAATAATAAAAATATTCACATTTTCCAGAAGAACAATAAGAAACTTGCCCATTTTTTAACTTCGAAATTCTGGCTAAGTGAAGTCAACCGCTCCGGCATTCTACTTTTAAAGCCTTTACTCTGATCTCAGCTAACTTAAAGTTTAATTAAGATCTATTAAAAATATGAGAAGGTTTTTATGATTTTTGTCCTACCTAAATATGGCCCGTGTGAGGCAAAAAACATTATCTGGAGAAGTATTATATAAACAAGACTCCCGGCCGATCAACTCCGGTTCCATTAAGGATCATACTGGTTTATGTGAGAAACCCACCCAAAGTAAAAGTAATTCGAACAATCATCATTGTACATAAATTTTTCCTTGGTTTTTATAATTCACAACTGGTTCAATTTACTGAACTAATTGAATTTTTCTAGATCAACAGAAATATTTGTAAATACATGTTTCTCTGTAGCTTATGATTACTTTTGCTCTTATTATGTAGGCAGTAGAAAAAAATATCAGCTTACAGGCGGAAAACTAGAGTTTCAGAAAAATTGGTTTTCTTATACATAAAATTCTATTTTTATTTATAAAGGAATTAATAATTTTAATAATTTAAACAACTTCCAAACAATTGGATTATTATTTGCATTTTCAATTCGATTAAGATTGATATTAATAAAGTGAATATATATTTTTTGTTTGTTTCCAAGTCACGACAGTTTCAATTTGGGGTTCCAAGCACATGATGAATTTTTGGATTTGTTACAATTCACAATTTATTAGAGCAGCTATTTCCGTAAATAAAATATTTATTAACATTTTGTGATGATTTTATGAAACGAATTTAAAAGGCAAATAGTTCAGGCATGGATGTTCATGGATTTCATTTTTAAGTTTTAATTCTTGCGTTACCGTCACTAAAAGAAAGCCAGAATTGGTTTCGGTATAGTTTTATATCAGCATCGCTCATGTGATTGGAGATTGCTCCAACATCAATTGGATCGAATAAATGTGGACTGAAAATTTATGCTTATTCACAATAATGTCTGTCCCAGTTTTCTCTAAGGTATGTCAAAGGCGTTGTTCTTTGGGTCGTTGCAAAGATTTCGGCATAAGTAGCGGTAGAAGTTGTAGAAGTTCGATCGAGTTCCACAAGATTGTGTTAAATAGATGACTTCGTGCTAAAAAAGGATTTTCTGACGGTATTGTGATTGTTTGGCCAGGATTGACGGCCAGTAAGATTGTGCTGTGTGTATGGTGGAATTGGCAGGGAATTATCTACTTTGAGTTGATCCCATACGGCAAAACTCTTAACACGGAACTGTACCGTCAAGAATTGGATCGTCTGAATGAAGCAATTGTCCAGAAGCGGGCGACCTGTCATATTAAATCCATCTGCTCCTGTCCATAGCGAGAAATTTTGCTGGTGCAAACAACTCCATCAAGAGAGGGTTGTGACAATTAACTATCTAAATTTCTTGCCAATAGAAACGAGAGCTCTTTTCTTTTCTCTCTCTTTGACGATTTTGCTCTTTGGAATAACTCTCTTTTGGAATAACACAAGATCCTTTGTATTGCAGTCATCAGCACATATTTGTTATGCCTTTTTATTGCTTATCTAAATCAGTTCTTTTCGCACAATTCGAAAATTGTATTGCTCTCGATGAAGCTGCTTCAACATGCCGTGGCCTCTAGAGTAACTAAACTTTGTCATACTAAAACTTAAGTCAACACACTCTACACTTCCTACAACGCTTGGACGGCAGTTTTTCTGAATAGTTCGGCCATTGTCATTGTCAGCGGCACTTGTTGGGTTTATCAAAACTTTAGAAAAAAAAAAATAAAAGAAAAATATGGAAAATAATGGTAGAAAAAGTGGAATGCAGCTGATAGAAGTTATAATAAGTTGCAGTCAAGTTTTGATTAGTTTCGTGGGAACTGTACATGCTACTGAGCAATAAAAAAAATTAAATAAGACTCTGCAATTAGCTTTGGAACTCCGAGAACTAAAAGTATGTTAAAAAAGTAAAATTCATTTCAAATTTATCAAAGATTTGTCGGCTTGACAGCTGTCAAATTTTGTCTGCCAAAGTCAAGTTGCCAAGTAGTTCTTACACACACACAGATACACACACACACAGATACACACTCACATTCACACACCCTGACTACTTTAGATTTTATGCTCATAATTAAGCGACAAGTTCGAAATGCGATGTTGACGCTAAATAGCAAAAAGTCGCAGGCAAAAAAGGGCGTAAAACTAAATAGCAAATGACAGACGACGTCATCTTTACATGTTTCTACCATCACACACGCACACAGAGGGACTAACTCTCACTGTCTCTCTCCCAAACACACACACACACTTGCAGTGAGAGAGGGCACATATGCCGCTTACAAAGAACAAGTGACATCAGCTGTGACAACGCCGCAAAATCCTTGTCAACTGAGCAACAGCAAACTAGCATTGGAGAAAAAGAGCATGAGAAGATGCCACATTGGGAGCAGGGATGCTGCATGTGTTGCACACTCAGAGAAATTATTTAAGCGTATCCATATCCTTCAAGACAGGAATAGTTGAGAGCGACAGTATTTTGGGTTCTTCTAAGATTTATCATACGAATCGGTTTTTATATCTTAAATTGAAGTAATCTTGAGCTTTTATGAACGAGTATGAGCCTACGCCCATCGGCCCTGCGCCCCTCATGGGTCTATTGTGCCCAGTCATTGGCTTAAGATGGGCACTGTCTTCATTAATTTTAGCTCTATAATTTCTTAATTTGATAATTTTTTAAGGTTTTCTGCATTTATTTTCGATGCTTAGCATTTCAGGCAACTGACGCAGTTCCAATGATTTTAATGGCTGTAATGGAACAGAACTTAATGGTTCTTAACTTTTTCTCGACGAAGAAATCTTCTACTTTATTATTAACCAGATGTTATACCGATGTTTTACCAACTCCATCGCTTACCAGCGACATTGAAGATTTCTACCGATATGAATCATTGCACCAATCTTGGATGGATCATGTAAAGTGAAAACTCTAGTGCTTTTGCGAAAAGAAAATATTACGAAATGTGACGCCGAAAATGTATGAAACTTTTATTGAGCTCGAACTCTTGCATGCGTCCGGAAAATGGAAAGTTGTCGAAAATGCTAAGGATCATTGCGTAGATGTCAGACTTAAACCAAACATAGCTTGTTGATTCAAAAACCCATCGTCACTAAGAAGCTTAAAGATAATCGGATTCGATGATATTGTCTAAGGTCGAAGTTTCTCAGATATATGTATACGCAAGCTCAAAAATATGTAAATCTGTCAGATAAAATATCAAATGGGAATGATCGGAATGCCAAACGAAAAATGTTGGAATCGCATAAATACACCTCAGTAGAAGCATCGAATCGGTAGATCAGTTGTATCCATGAAAAAAGCTTTTGTGAAAATAGAAAAGGAAGCAAAAGAGGCTGGATTGTTAATAAATGAATCAAAAAAAAAAAAAATCCTTTTAGCTGGAAATTCGCACTGGGTGAGGCGGTTTGGACAAAATATAACCGTTGACGATTATAACTTTGAAGTTGTTGATCAGCTTAAATAATTATAATAAGAAAGAAAGTAAGTTTGACGCGACATCTGAAGCGATTTACTTGAAAAAATCTGTGACAGCAGCATGGGAATCGCCTAAAGTTGCTGCCGAAAAAACTTAAACTAATATATTTAATAGAGATTTTCTCAAGTAAAATGTGTCTTTTTGCCAGCGATTAGAGCTGGTTACTAGGCAAAATCAGCAGTGCCTCTGCGGGAATTAGAACTACACACTTCTCGACTTAAAAATCATAATCTTATGACGTATTGTTAGCTCTACCATAAAATGGTCGCTCTAATGCTTATCGTATGTTTTATTTTGGCGAAAATGTATCAATTATTGTAAAACAACATAGCCATGTCGGGTTTACCCCAGCCGGCCTATGCAAAAGCCCACCAATATGTATTATTTACAAAAAATTTCTGCCAATGCCACACTTTTTCGCTCAGTGTCGCAACTTAAATCTCAACCAGCTTGCATATGACAGTCGAGAAGCCATCAAGAGTGGCCATAGAGTTATGGGGCGTGCATATGCAATGTGGCGTTGGCATTGTTGTTGGCGCCTATTTGTCTGTTTAGGAAGATGTCTTCCAAGCTTGGACTTGACAGTGTCACTGGGTATTGTATCTTGGCATTATGGTTTTAATTTTCACTGTCTATCAGGTGTTACTGTTGTTCCTAGGTATTCTATTCTTTTGGCTTTCGTTTCAAGAAGTTCAAACATTGACAAGAAACCCCATTGAGATTTAGTTAGAACCAAATTTCTAGTAACCAAGATGATGATTGCTATATTTCAACCACTGCATAGTTTCTGGACACAAAATTCTGTGTTTGAACTTATTGTGTTGCTTTTCAGGGAAATCTGACATATACTTGTTTCATTTAACTAGGCAAACTTATTATTGAGAAAGCCGAATTAGAATAGGATTTGCGTTGAAGCAGAAACAGCCTGAAGCAATTTATCAAATTGACTTTGTTTTGAAATTATTAATAGATTTTGCTCTTAGTTGGTTAACCTATTGAAAACTGTCACTAGCGTTCAGTTTCAAAGTAAGAGATAGTTTTATATTTAAAGCGAATATGTTCGCTATGGCGTCCTCTTGTGGAAAACTTCGAAACTTAGAATTTTCTTACATGTATAGAGCCAGTAAAAGTATGAGCAAAACTTCAAAAGAACAATTGTAAAATTTGATTTCTGTTAAAATAGAAAAGCAGAGAATTGAAAACGTGAACAAGATTGATGAGCCTAAATTTGTTTTACAAAAAACCCATATGAAATATACTGAAAAAAAATTGAAGAAACAATCCTGATAAATGAAGTCTACATGAAAGTCTTTTATATAGATATAGAATCTCACACATTATTTTACAAAGCAAAACAAAACCCAAACGTAGCTCTTATTAACTTTTAATATTTTTCTGCAAAGATAATATAATATTTTCATAAATTTTAACGAAGTTCATATTAAAGACACTTTCAGAGCTATTCATCCGCTTAACATTTTTAATAGAGCCAACACTTTCGAGCTCTTCTCAAGTCTAGTTCATTGTTTAGCTGTAACTTAAGCTGTTTGTTTTTTTTATTTTTTCTCTTTTCAAAACTAATAAATTCACAATTGCAGATTTATGCCTTGCAGTTGGCATTACCATGTTTATATTTGAACAACTTTTCTAGAGTTTTGTAGTTTAGTTTTCTGTGTTGAAAGTTTTTAAGCGTTTGCAAGCGCAAGCAAGATACGCGACATGTTTCATAAACAGCCGTCCCAGTTGGAAGGCCCCACTTTGGAGGACCTCCTTTCAACCAAGCTATTTTCTTGCTAGTTAATGGGGTGTTGACTTATATTTGGCCAAAAGTTGAGGGATTTGGGCGGCAGCAGCTGCAGCGACACGTTTCGATGGCAACGCACAGTGGGACATATGAGCTTAATTTGCGAACATTTTTAAAATTTCTGAAATTGCCAGATGATCGGGGGCTTTTAAAATTCATTATAATATAAATAATTTGACATCAAAAATGTACTCAATAGACAATGATGCGACCATAAGTAAAACTCTTACTTAATCTGTGAGAAGATTGGAAATGATAGTATTGTTCTAATTGTCAAAAGTGTCAAATGTCTAATCCATTGAGTCTTTTTTGAATTTACATTTTTCAATAAAATATAAATAAACTATCATAATTGGTAAAAATTTGGTGAAAAAATGTACTGCACATATGGTGCGGGAAGTTGAGGAAACAAACAAGTTAGTTTCAAAATTTGTTGAAAAGAGTGCTAAAATTTAAGAAGAATAATTTTTGTATGTAAAGTTTTATACTCTGAAATTTAAAAAAAAAAAAGTCGAGTGGCTCTGTCAAATTAAGCTGAGCAAGCAGAGCGCTAAACCCTTTGGTAAAAAATATACAACATAAATAATAATAAGAATTTGGTAAGGAATTAGAGCAAGTTGGCGCATATAATAATTAAAAAAAAAGAATCTTCAGTCAATGGAATGAACTTCGTTTAAAAAAGTGTTTTTGTAAATCTGCTGCAAATGATTTAAGCCAAAGCAAACAGGAAGCAAACCTTCTTATAAAAAAAGTTGTTACTAATACATACAGTCAATGAGAAGAATTTCTTTGAAAAACTTTTCGTATCAATTCGGCTCGAAAAATTATTACCAATTGAGCCAAGCAAGCAGAGCGCAAGTCCCCCTAAGCTTTGAGCCAATTTAGCCAAACAAACGATACGCAAGCCCCGCTATGACAACAAATGGTCACAAGTAAGCAGGATGCGAAACCACATAATTTTGAAATAGAATGTACAACATGGATACCCACAATAGTCAAATATAGAAGGCCAGGGAAAATGGTATGCCAAGGTTTAGCTAAGCAAACTGAATGAACGTTCCCCTAATTAAAAAAAAAAAGAAAATAAAGAAATAAATGAAAATAATAATTGTTTTGTTTAAGAAGTCCATACAAGTCCACATCACTGGATAAGTTCATCCAGAAATCAAAACCTCTTTATTTTTGTAAAAAATTGAATCAATATAATAAATCTATGAACAAGGGTTGACCAACAGTCTTCGGCACTGCGACCCTAATGGGTTTAGACACATTATTGTAATAAGAAAAAAAATTATTTATAAATGATTATATTATTATATTATTATTTTTTAAGTATAATTACTAACTCTGCGACCGTATGTTTGCTCTCAGCCACCAAGGCTTTTTACAGCTTTTGTCGTAAATTTTTTATAAATTTAAACTTATTATATTACATTTATCTTAAGTTTTGAAAAGTATTATTAATCATTATTTATTTTTCCTTCGCAATCTTGCATATGAAAATTATTACGGTTACCAATTAATACGGTTGGGAAAGGTTTATAATGACTTTTTTTATATATATCTATCCATTTATAATGATTTATTTATTTTTAATATCAATATTACTATTCTGTATGAAAGGTATCAAGTTTAATTAAATTAAATTGGTTTTACGTTTTTAACTCCTCATCAAAGAAAGCACTTTATAAAATCTTTTGGAATAATCTCACATGAAGCTACAACTGTTAGACGTGATATCTCACTGACTGCTGGTTTCTTACACTTATCATTTTTCACCCCATCGCAGCTGCTTTGTCCCACTGTGCGTGGCATTGCTTGCAACTGCCGCATATCAATTTGCATGGTTCTTAACTTTGATATGCTGCAGCTTGCTAAATGATGAAATCCTGGCGCATTATGCATTTTAGTTGTTTCGCTTCGTTGCATAAATAACCTCCTTGGGGGATCCTCTTATTTTTTTTTAGCAATAAACTCCTGCCGTTCTGTTGAAGTGTTTATCAACACTTAAACTATAAAAGCTCCACAGTGCAATTTTATTGTTTCATTGCGCCATTTTCCAACACTTGTATACTTTTTGTGTATATATAAAAATTTATATTCTAATAATATATAGTTAATGCGCTCAAAGTCGCTCTCTCACACTCTCCACTAGCTATCTCTCTGGCTCTCCCCCTCTCTCCCCTCTGCCACTCAGTCATTGCACAATTCTAAGCACAAAATTCTCGCTGCAAGTTGACATCGTGACGTCAGCAGCAATGGCAAAAATGTTTCTGCTTGAGTCGGCAAAAGTGCTGTAAATTTTTGATTTCATTAAAATGCGTGCCCAACCGACCCAAAAGTACCCAAACCCCTTGCGTTTCGCCCTCGAAAAGTTTGGGAAGATTGTTGCTTGACTGACAAACTAATTGGAGCATGAAATATGCATTGTATCTCTGCATCCTTTCGCTTATGGTTACAATATAATTAAAACAATGTTTTCTATTTATCTCAAATAGTTCGGTGACTTGTAGTTTTAGGAATTGCTCATAAATTATTTTAAATTAAAGAAAAAGTAAATGTACATTTTTGGTCGCAAAAGCAAGTATACGATTGGCTGAAGAACATTCTCATGGGTGGGAATGTTTGAAGGAACATATCTTGCCCAAAATGTTCTGTGATTTTAAAACGCAGTTGGGTTATGTCATAAAAATCAGGTAATGAGTTGGGGGAACCAACCTAAATACACTAGTTCTAGATACACTCAGAGTCTGCACAAGTGTGCTGTCGTTCGGCTTCCTTCTGGGCATCCAATTAACTCCGTGTGAAGAGTTTTGCCGATTGGAAGCATCTCATAGCAGATAATTCCCTACCAATCCCACCAAGCACAAAGCAAAATCTTCCTGACCGTCAATCCTGGCTTGGCCAACGTTTCGGCCTCGTTACCGCGTTTCGACCACGATCGTTTTCATTTCCATGAGATTTTTTTTGCGTATGCCTCGAAAAATAATTCATAGACGTATATCCCGAAAAAAAAACACACTTTACAAACAAATTGTTTGTTTTGTTAAATATTCACATTGTCTTTCAGATTTCTTTGACCATCAGAGTTTTTTAAATCCTCCAAAACTTTTTGACACTTTGAACTTATTTTTTAAAATTTTATTTCGTTTCCAAGCCAAATCCATCAGTTGAAAACCCTCCATCAGATTAAAATTAAACTCAAGTAACAAAAACTTTTTAAAAAACACAAATCAATGTAGAACTCTAAATTGCAATAAAACAACGACGGATTATTCGATTGACATGAATTTTATTTATCCAAAACTTAATCATTCATACCGAAAAATTTCCGCATTTTAATATATTTTTGTTGTTCTTTTTATTATAATAAGAACCATTTAAACTTTCATGAATAACAAATATTGTTTTTCAACTTGTCGTCTTGTAGTTGCTATCCAGCCCTAGCAATACACAAAAAAAATAGAAATAATGTTATTTCTCGAAAAATAAGAATACGCTTGTAATATTTACGAAATTTTATGCTTAAACAACTTAATAATTATAAACTCAACTGTGAAAAAATTGACACAAAAAAAGTAAAATTCGAATTTGTAGTAGCATTTTAGGAAATTATTTGAAGATTCGCTTACAGTGAACGCGATAATTATACAAACACTCAGATTGTAGGATTTCTTCTATGCAACCATTGAATGCCTAAGGGGCATTTTATTGGTTTAGGAGAATCGAAAAATAAAGTTTTGGGTAACGTACTCACTTTTAATTGAAAGATCTGGGTTTCGATTCCATACTGCAGCACTGGTGCATTTGTCTAGAATCCTTCGTTCGCACTTTCAAAAAACAGTCAACAGTTGATTGGTGCCAGATTCGGATTACAAGGTGGATGCATTAAAACCTGCCAGGCGAACTCCCGAAGCTTCTGGCAAATCACTATCGATTTGTTTGGCCTAGCGTTGTACTGATGGACACAATTCTTCCCATATTGGGCAAAGCTGGCTGCTTCTGGCTTGCTTTTGGAGGTCCAATTGTTGACAGTTAAATTCCGAGCTAAGAGTTTAGCCGTAGGGAAGCAGCTCATAGCAGATAATTCCTCTCCAATCTCAACAAATACACAGCAAAGACTTCCTGGTCGTCAATCCAGGCTTGACCAACGTTACCGCCAACTCATCGTGTTTTGACCACGACCGTTGACTTTATTGTAAGTGATCCACTTTCCATCGCCAGTTATTAATCGCTTCAAAAATGGGTCGATTTTGTTGCGGTTTAGCAGCGATTCGTAGATGGTACGTCGGTCCATGAGGTTTTTTTGCGTTATTTCGTGTGGCACAAATACATCGAGCTACTTTTCGTATCCAGTTTAATTCCAATGGTTCCATACGGTTTTTTGTGTAATCTTTACCTCTTGGGCTATCGAAACATTGCAAACATGACGGTTGCAATGTCGGCGAATTTAAAGAAATTTTCGATAATCGATAATGCGTGGTGCATCTTTGACATCGAAATTAACGGAACGAAAGCAAAATTGCGCGTTATAGTATCGGGACCATAAATGCTCTCCACATTTTTAGCTGCCTGGATTGCGTTTTCGCAACTATCGAAAGAAACTATATAATAATATATTTCTTATGTGTTTTCTTGATACTTTTTACAATTTCAAAAATTACACAAAATAAATTTTTATTGCAAAATAACATTGTTAAATTTAGTATGCAAAATTTGTTGCGTTTAGTTATTTGCTTTAGTACTTCCATTTAGATAATCACAGTCTATAATAACCTACCAATAATTGAATTTAATGAAGATACTTTAACATTTTCAGTATGAAAAAAACTTCTTATTTAATATTTTAAATAACAATATACATTTTTTTCTGGTGTTCATTGCGACCACTGCTTATCGACATTAACCCTTTGAGTATAAATATTCAATTGATTTTTGACCAACAATTTTTGCCCGGTCACGTTTTATTGTTAATTTTTGCAACAGTTTATTTATATTTTTTTTCGCATTCTACAAAATGGCCGTAAAAAGTGTAACCGCTTTTTACAATCGTGTTAACCGAATGAAGGGAAGTCTGCTCGCTGCTTTCAACAGGAATTTAAATGTGACCATAATATTGTCAGACAAGCATATTGAATGTAGAGTGTATATCCTTATATATGGTATTTGTATATAGATTTTTAAATACGAATTGTATCATGTTTGAGCTGCGATGGCAGCTATAACTTTGGTGCGTTGTTTTGTGTTTTTTAATAAGTTTTTGTTACTTGAGTTTAATTTTTATCTGATGGTGGGTTTTCATTTGATGAATTTGGCTTGGAAACGAAGTAAAATTTAAAAAAATAAGTTCAAAGTGTCAAAAAGTTGTGGAGGATCTAAAAAACTCTGAGCGTCAAAGAAATCTGAAAGACAATGTGAATATTCAACAAACAAACGTACAATTTGTCAATTCTAGACGAATTGTGTTTCATCTGTACAACGCTAGATCACACACAACGATAATGACATGCCAGAAGCTTCGGGAGTTCGGTTAGAAGTTAGGAGTGCATCCTCCTTGTAGTAAGGATCTGCCATAAAGTGATTATCATCAGTACCGGTCCAAAGTGATTGAACAAAGTGATGAAACAATTTTGCTGAGGAAAAATTCATTACAAAAGAAACGTCTATTTTGTGTCTATTTTTCCACAGTTTAGCTTATAATTATTAAGTCGTTTAAGCATAAAATGTCGTAAATATTACAAGCGTATTCTTATTTTTCGAGAAAAAACATTATTATTATTTTTTTTTTGTGTATTGCTAGGGCTGGATAGCAACTACAAGACGACAAGTTGAAAAACAATATTTGTTATTAATGAAAGTTTAATTGGTTCTTGTTATAATAAAAAGAACAACGACAAAAACATATTGAAATACGGAAATTTTTCGAAGTTACGGCAAATAAATGCAAATTTCTAAAATATAATAAATACATCATAATTATAAAAAAAACCTTGTGACTACGATCATCGTACCAAAAGCAAATATATAAACGGTTGTTCGAAGAGAACAAGCTCGGTGCCAACTTGAACAGTAATGCCAACTTAAAGTTCTATGCCTCGAAAAAGAACACCCTTTAAAAATTATACATTCACAATAGCATGCTATGGTAAAAAAGTGTGCAGATAATTTCTGCACCCACTGTAAGGATACACACATATCTTATATAGAAAATATATATTATCTGGTTGCTTTTTGCATTTGAGAGCTGTCAGCGTATTTTGTTTGCTCCTTTAACAATGCTTGGACGTGGGATTCCTTGTACGTGGCCAGAAAGTGTAACCGTTTTGGTGTATGGCATCCACAATGGGTAGCACAAATGAAATGACAGCGCAATGGGCCAACGGTACGGTTACGCAATGTTAATTGCTTATCTACGTGATTTCTTACCAAATTAATTTGGCCAAATTGCTTAAGAGCCCAGTTGCTTTGGCAGTCAGTCGTCGACAAGTCAGAGAGCAAATAAATCAGTTTAGTTGCTTGTATTAGCATTGAATACATTTGCTTAATTAAATCAGAAGAAAATATAATAAAATATGCTACCGTTTGATATGATTGTGCCGAATGAATGGCAGGGAATAATGCGAGAGTAAAGCTTTTGCTTTAATTGAATGTCAAAGCATTTGGAAATATCGCGTTTCTAATGGCAGCAGGGAACTATCAGACACCATTTGGATGAGAGTAAAAAATAAGCTGGGGTTTGGGTATTTAAACAAAATCTACAACTTCTGAGAATTCGAAGAAATTAGTTATTTTCACTAAGTATTTCAGTTTGAGGGTCTCGAAGCCAAGTGGGTACTTGCCAACTAAACATGAGTTTGTGGGTTCGTATCCCACTCATGTCAAGAGGCATGTCCATTTTAACGGTGCTCTTAAAAATGCTTTTTTACTTAAGAGAAATCATTTTTTTATTGCACAATGTCATTCAAGAATTTCGGCATTCCCCATTTCTAACCCTCCCACAATATAGAGCCAAGCGCCATTCATCGCTTTTCTGCGTACAGCAACAAAAACAGCAGCTATGTATTATGCCAAAATTAAGACTGTATCGCTCAGCCTTTCCACAATTATCAAATCCACGTGTCATTTCGCAATAATCCAAAAAACAATGGTAAACTCCCAGAAGACGTCAGGTGGCAGCCCGCACCACTGGGAAAAGTCGCAGTTGGCCCATCACCATATCGAACGAAAACCAAACCGATTACAAAATCCAGGCTCACCACACTCGATGCCGCCCATAAGCATTTCAAAGCGGACGCGAATTGGACAATGGTACGTAAGAACCCTTGGAAGATCTAAGGCGACCTTCAGAAAATGCAAAACAGGGTTCGATGAGAGGTTCTAGGCCCTAAGTTCCCAAGCGGAATCATAAGAAAAAAGCAATTTCACTGTAAAATTAAGGAAATCAACTTGAAATAAACGAGATAGAGCACGGAACTTGAAACTTTTATATATTTAGGAAACTTGCTATAAAATACGGTTCTAATGACTTTATAGCTGGAAGGGAACAACTAACAGACTACTTTGGATAAAAAAATGTTAAGGGGACTTATGGAAAAATCGGAAGAAGTTTGGGAGAAAATTCACTTTAAATAAATAAATCAAATCAGATTGAGCACGGAACTCAACATTTTTGGGAAAACATCTCAAAAGAGAACTTGGAATTGTCACTAAGTATTTCACCTTAAAATTTAGGAAATTAACTTTAACTATATAAATCAAAAATCATAGCGGAACGGAACTTGATACTCTTAAATTTTTGGGAAACAGCTCAAAATTGTATGATAAATTTAAGGATATTGGAGATTTTCTCTAATTATTTAACAAAAAAAATTAGTTGATAGAAACAAATCTAGTTTCAAACTAGATAGAGCACGAAACTTTATATATTTACATATTTGGGAAAATTATTATAAAATACGTTTATAATGTCTTTATAGTTAGCAGGGAACTACCAGACAAATTTTAATAATAATAAAATGTTGCTCGAAAGTACCTAAAAAAAAACATCAAAAACTTATCGGTTGAATTGGAAGAAATGGAATTTGAGTAATTATTTAAACATAAAAATCAATTTTAAATAAATACAAAAAATTCCAATTTCATGAAAGCAATGCTACAAATATTAAAGCAAAACCACCATCAGCTTGCTTAATATAACACTTCCGTGGCACACTTAGTGCCGCCCCCTAGTGGCGAAAATGTGCAAGCAACTTCATTTCTCTTTTTATTGCTTTCACATATCACATTTCGTGTATTATTATTATTTTTAGTTTGTTTTTTTGATTGTGTTTAACTGACCGACTTGATGACACAAACGCACACGCGCCTGAACACACATGCACACGCACGCAGGAACATGCAAAGGACGTGCAAAGGACATGCACAGACACGCTTACACGCGCATAAAATGCAAAATCAACAAAACTCGGATTAAAATCAACAAATGAGTGAAGCCAAAAATATTAGACCAAGATGAAAAAAAGGCTCAACTGGCTTATTATTTAGAAAATAAACGCAACTATAGGTCAGCTTTCGATGTGCGCTTGCATGTGTGTCAATCGTGAGGACACTATAGAAGGTTTTTAGGGTCATATATCACGATAATGTAATGTACTTATAAGCAGACCTAAAAAGGCTAATAGTTATTTCAGTATTGTGAAAATAAGTGCGTAAGACTTGATTAGTTGAATTACTTATGAATTGCAAACAAATAAATGGATGTTTCCTATGATAACATAAGGCATAATCCCATGATTTTAACCCAGTGATTTAAGAACCTAAAATATGTCATTGGTTGAATTAGGGCGCACAAGTCTTAGGGTATTCCGAACCTGCTGTTTGGTGCAAAATAATCAAATATTTTGCACATAAAACAATAAAAATCGATTTTTCGTACTGATTTGCACAATTTATTGTAATCAACCGATTTGAATCCAACTTGCTACAGTAGTGACAGCTTCAGAGAAGGGAATTTGGTCGTAATGTAAAATTCAAATGAAATACAACAAAATGCAAAAAAATAAAATCAGATAGCTGTAAGACATTATGAATTGCTTCTGATCGAAACCGCGATTGAAAATAAAAAATAATTTATTCCCCTGGATAATATTGTAATCGCTCCAATAGGGGCGCATGAAGTTTGAAGCGAACAAGCACAGTATATGCCTAATTCGAACGAACGAAAGTGCATTGAAATCATAAATATTCAGCGAACTTAGCGTCAATTTGCTAACTGCCAGTGCTAGGAAAATGCACCAACGACCTATGACTTGAGAAGTCGTGTTGAACTCGTTTAGGAACTGTTTTGACTCCTTTGTAGAAGTACAAAAATATCTTCCTCTTGACTATGCTGTCATAGCTGCAGGGAGATATCTTTTATAATAGCTGTGCGATGAAAACAGGGATCTGCAGCTTATAGCCCAATCTGAATAGCGATGTCTGCAATTAATAAAGATTTGTTAATGCAATTTGCGTTCTTCTGCTAGCCAAATCAGTGCTAGGCGCTACCAACAACACAAAATAGTTTTATAAATCCCAATTGTATATAGATAAGTTGGTAAACAAACGAAATACAACGAATATAGCATAAAACTCGAATTATTTGACCAATTTTGATCAAAACACTAAACAGCGAAAGTAGTAAAGATATATTGAAATGACTTTTTGTTCGATTTTTCTTGTGGTAGTTCGTATGGAAGAACACACTCAAGCGAAGAAGGTTTTCGATGAGAAATCGGACGAATAAAGATGAATGGGGCGACCAAAGGCTTCTTGGAGTGACCAACTGGCGAGGTGTCGCCAATCGAGAGATAGTTGGATCGGATCAACCCGTTTACTGGTTGTGATGGAAAATTATATATGATACAGTCCATGGGTGAGTTGATTGGAAAGACTTTTTTAACAGAATACTGTAAGCATAAGTTGAAAATCAAGCGAAATACAAAATCGCCAAATGCAAAAATGTCAAAATCGAATATATATAATAAAACGAACCGATTTTTATGTCATTTTTAAAGTTGCCTTGGAACATCAAAGTCTCTTGCTTGCCGCATTTGCTTAAATCTTGAAAATCAATCGAGTTTTTCACTGCAAAAGTTCTGATTTTTTGAGGTGCTGCAAAATACTTCTTTGGACCCTATATTATACATTACCGATATCAAAAAACTAAACTGAAGTTGTTCTCTAGAAAAATAAATTTTATTGAAAGAATTTATTTATTAGAACTAGACGCTGGTACAGATGGGCCGACGCTCGTGAGTTTATCAACATCTCTTGTCGCACTTACACAAATTTGACGAATATACGATATATTCTTCTGTTTTTTCAATACTTTTTCGGCTGGCAAAGACTTAATATATTTTTGTTTCTATGGTACAGTGCATCCCAGCCTGCTGATTGTAAGGTGAGTGCATATACTACATTACAGACAAAAATGAATTTTTTTTTGGTGCGGCTCCAACCAATGATCCTGAAGGTTCCATAGTTAAGGGAAACGCCACGCCAGTCAGTGTCGCTGCGGAAAGACGTTTGGTGAGTAACAAATTGAGGGATAAACGACCGCAACAGCGAAAGATTTTCCAGACATATTGACTCCTGATTTAATGACAATAATACGGGCTGATCGCTAGTAATTGCTTCTGAAGGTGGAATCGGTGTTTTGAATGATCGTGGAACAAGATAAGAAACCCAAAATTAAACTATAGGGTCTTCAGATATATCAAAATTATTACAGCGCTTGCTATCGTTTCCGCTATTGAAATGAATTGTATTTTACAAATATTTCTTAAAATCAGCTTTTCAGACAAATACTCTTTAAATATTGTTGCATTTACCACTTTCCCACGTAATTATTTCAATATCATGATATACTTGCCCCCCGCGTATAAACCATATAGCCTGCAGTGTATTTCGTTTGGAAATAAATTTCGTATATGGCCGAAAATTCGCCGAAACTAGCATGATGTTGACAAAACATCTAATGAAAACATTTCCATTTCAACACATTAATATATATACATATATATATGTATATATTCCATATATACAGGCTGATATAAACAATATGCATATAAGGCATATGGAACTTCTGCTGTAGGCGTGGGTCTTTGGTGCGCGAGACTGCACTTACATATACAGCGCAACCAGAAAGAGTGAAATTGGGTAGGATGAGCAGTCAGGAAACGGAAACGACAGCCGAAAGGATAAGTAAACAAAATGGAAAAATTGTTTTGTTATCTTATGTCCAAACAACAAAATAAAAGATAACAAATCTTGAAGCAACAAAAAAATGATGCAAAATTTTTGTATAGAGAAACATACAGTTGCAAAAATTTAAATAGAATCGGATACATAGCATTTATGAATTAAAACCTAAAAGAATATTCCCATGAAATCGTAAGAAAATTAATATTTTCACAAAAATTGTTTATCCAAAAAGCTACTTTTTATGATTCTTGAAAAAACAAACAATCTGATATAGTGAAGATGTGCCCAACCATTATAAAATACTTAATAACTTCAACAATTTTGAAATTTTCTAAACTTAAAAAAGGCCACATTCTACTTAACGCTTAAAACTTGGTGGTGCTACCAATTCGAAGCCATTTTGAAAAATGACATTTTACACGACTCGATAGATTTTTTTCGTTCTAGTTTTGATCCAATCGTTTCATATGCTTCCTGACAGTTCCTGACACTTTCCTTAGCAGTCATTTTCGTTCCCCAGCCAGTTTAGGCATTTTTGATGTTTTTTAATGTTATCACGCTTTGGATGCGTCATTCCAAGGCAATCTATACCATGGAACAGTCCCTAAGAAAAATTTGTGAATTCTATTAATGGTAGAACTGCCAGATATGCAACCAGACAACGAGCGAGGCGTTCCGACGAAAATTTTGAAGCCAGTATTGAGGAGAAATCGCGAACAACGAGTTATAGTCGCAGTCAGCAGTTGGGCATTGCTCGGATCACTCTTCGTCCCATAATTCGTATCTATTTAAGGATGTTTTCGTACAAAATTCAAATAGCAGAGAAATTAAAACTATACTTCATGTGCAACCATTCTTCCCCGAACGAGTGATATGAAAAAATTATAATTTTGACTATCCACCGCGATCACCCCATCTAACGCCACCAGACTTATTTTTTGTGGAAATATATATAATATTTGAAATCTAATAAGCTGATAAGCCAAGAAACTTAGCTTAACTTAAGTACAACATTAAAAAAATTGCAGCCATATCGCCCGATTCATTGGAGCAATGGAAAACGCCGAATAAAGAGCACATTTTGTGCCCAAGGCCAAAGGTGGTCATTTACGCGTTATCATATTCAAAATATATTTCCAAAATATCTCCTTGAAGCGAATTAAGTTATTATTAGAAGGAAATACTCGAAAGTGGGAGTATTCATTTGTTCTTCAGTCTTATTTGGTTTGCTTAATACCGAAAGAAACGCAACGCATTCGAAGAGTAAACTGCTGCGTTGTTCTGCTGGACAAATCAGTAAAGCTTTTCCCAGCTTACCTTGAAGGTAGGTCATCCTTTAAGAATTGCCGCAGTGGCGCAAAATCAGCATATTCTTCCTAATCTTATATAAATGAGCAATCCAATCATCACAGACAAGTTCCTTACCATTGCGACCGAAGTCCCCATTGCTATCCAACAGCGACAACTGCTTGTTATCTAGCCTTCGCTGCGCTGATGGGGAAGATTTAATTTTAAACAAAATTTCATTTACATTTCCAAACCAAGATCAACTAAACACCTACTACGTATGGAACTGACATATAAAATGTAAATGGGCAACTACCAAATTAAGTAGATATTTCTCCCAAATAGAACATACGAAGAACAATTGCAGTGACATAAAATAGCAACAATACATCTTGATAGAAGAAGTAACATTCATTCGAGCAACCAAAGTTAAGCCTCAACTAATGCTCTTACCATTGTCTGCGTATACAAACTATATGGTTTTGCTATAAACGTGCGAGGGTTGGTTTAAAGGTACTTGACCTCTTTAGAAAGTGCAGTGTCGTTTTAAACTTTTCAAAGAAAATTAAAGTTTCTCAAAATAAAGATTGTTTCTTGGCTGCTTTAAGTGTTTTATATAGGGAATGTATTTTTCGCTATAATTTTAGGAAAGTCTTTCTCTCTATACATTTAGAAAATGTCTTTTGCGTGCTAGACCATGTTTCTTAGTTTTTGAACAACTGCCGGTTTAGCGTTGTTCCTCATGCTATCCTCAGCTGAAGGAAGTTCTTAGCTATCCGCTTTTTTGCATTTTCCATTTCTTTTACCCTTTAAATATATCGTATTCTTCAAAACCAGATGATCAACTTTTTATAAATTTTTCTGTTTTTTTGGCTAACCATCTGACAACTCTTAAGTGTTAGGTTACGTCAAAGTACCCATCATAACATACAGCGAAAGATCATATATTATATATATATATAACTACTTCCAATAACTTCTGAAATGAACCTACATGATAAACTTATCTTCCAATAATCAACTCTTTCTTGGCTTCTTCTGTTTTAACTGACATCTACCAACTCCTAGATGAAAGCACCCGTCATAGCATAAGAAAGACAATAAAATTATAACCACTTCCAATAACTTCTGAACCCAAACTATATGATCAACTCACCTATAAATATAATCAATTTTTCTTAACTCTTAAAATTTAAGTTTTATCAATAAACCCATCATAGTATACATCAAAAGGCTTCCAATAATTTCTGCATCCAATCTACCATATATGCTCAACTCATCTTCAAATATGATTAGCTTTTTTATAACTTCATCTTTTTTAACTGAGATCTGGCAGCTCTTAAAATTTTTACTTAAGTCCGAAGAAGAATCCGTCATTTCATTCACCAAAAGATAATCAATTTCTTGCTAGTTCCAATAACTTCTGAACCCAAACTGTAAGATTGATTCATCTTCAACTATGATCAACTTTTTCTTACCTTTTCCTCTTTCAACTGACATCTGACAGCTCTTAAAATGTTTACTTTTATACGAAGAAGAATCTGTCATACTATTTACCAAGAAACAATAAAATTTGTTACTAGTTCCAATAACTTCTGACCTCAAGCTGTATGATTGATTCATCTTCAAATATGATCAACTCTTTCTGTTATTGCTGTCTGACAAATCTTAAAACTTAAGTTAAATCAAATAATCTATCATAATATACATCAAAAGACTACTTCCAAAAATTTCTGAATGCAACCTACCATATATGATCAACTCATCTTCAAATATGATTAACTTTTTTATAACTTCATCTTTTTGAACTGAGATCTGGCAGCTCTTAAAATGTTTACTTTCATCCGAAGAAGAATCCGTCATTCCATTTACCAAAAAAAAATAAATTTCTTACTGGTTCCAATAACTTCTGAACCCAAACTGTAAGATTGATTCATCTTCAACTATGATTAACTTTTTCTTAGTTTTTCCTCTTTCAACTGGCAACTGACAGCTCTTAAAATGTTTACTTTAATCCGAAGAAGAATCCGTCATTTCATTCAAAAAAAGATAATAATAGTTCCAATAACTTCAGAACCCAAACTGTAAGATCGATTTAGCTTCAAATATACAAAATATTTTCGTTCTCTTAAAATTTAAGTTAGATCAAAGAACCCATAATAACACCCATCAAAAGAATGAAAATTTAGTACTACTTCCAATATATTCTGAACGCAACCTATATGATCAACTCTTTTTTTACTTTCTTGACATTTGAAGGGAGAACAAATTAACAAAAAGAGCAAGCGTACATTGGATACGTACAAAAATGTTAAATCAAAAAGCAGAAGTTGATGTTAGGATTGTATGAAGCAGGAAAAAAGTAGAATAGTAACGCTCTTACTCTCGACAATGAAATGACGCGATCAAGATATTCCTGTTGTCATCAGGAAAAAATTGTACTGCCGCCTTAAGGATCCTTATCCAGAGGTATTTTAATTGACATCTGACAGCTCTTAAAATTGTTACTTTCATACAATAAGTTTCTTACTAGTTCCAATAACTTCTGAACCCAAACTGTATGATCGCTTCATCTTCCAAAATTATCAACTTTTCCTCTTTTAACTCTTAAGTTACATCACCATCATTATTGACGCAATGATCCTAGTTAAATTTATGACTTTTTTCCATAACTTCTCAGCCCCACCTCGCATGGTGTACTATCTCCCCTCTCTCTCTCCCTCTCGCTCTTTCCACTGTATGCATAGCATGCATTACGGCGCAGCTCTTGACACTGATAACACACGTCTGTTGCATTAAATGGACAAAAGTTGGCAAGGTTTACGGCTTGACATTTGTGCACCCGTAAACGTAACTGCAACTGCACGGGTAGTACTCAAGTACAGCTACTTGTAGCCCCTTAAATCTGTTGCGCCCCATTCCTTTGGATGCCTCAGCTTCGACCTCAGCTCCAGCTGATGCTGCTGCTTCTGCCTTTGTGGCTTCTGCATCTTCCTGTCACATTCTGCTCTGCTTGCTTTCAGGCTTTCTTCCTTGCTTGCTTGCTTTCATCCATTCATTCATTCTCTCTCTGTGTGTGTTTTTCTTTTGTGTGTGTTGCACAGTGTATTTACATTACTTGCATTTGCATGTGGCATTGTGCAACACTCTTTACCCCCGCCAAACTCCTTACTCTTCACTCCCTCTCTCTCCCTCTCTCTCCCTCTCTCAGACTGCGGCTGTAACCTAATTTTCTGCACCTAATTGTTTCATTATGGCGCCGCATAAACAACAAAAGCACTGCCCCAGCGTGTGGTTGTTGTTTTGTTGTTTGTTGCAAGTAGCTGGTGCTTTGTGGTGCAGCAAAAGATGTCGAAAGAAATGTTCACGAGAGTTACAAAAAAAAACTGGAAACGACTGTGAACATTATCCAATTCGACTGAGGCATACGCTTTAGTCATTTTCAACTATAATTTGTATTATAAAGGGTGTTTTTTTGAGAGGTATGGAACTTTAAACAATGATGGATTTTTCGATTGGCATGATTTTTATTTAGCCGAAAGATAATCTTGTGGCATTACATTTTAAATAGGCTGGCTCGGATGTAATCCAACCTAGACGTGCAACTTTTGAGGCCTCCTTCCGACTTTTGTGGCCGTATATCGGCAATAACACGGCGAATTTTGTCTTCCAATTGGTTATGCGTTTGTGGCTTATCCGCATGGACCAATAACTTTACATAGTCCTACAGAAAGTAGTCTAACGGTGTTAAATCATAAGATCTAATAGGCCAATTCACAGGTCCAAAACGTGTCTTTTAATAAATCGATTGTGGCACGAGCTGTGTGACATGTTGCTCCGTCTTGCTGGAACCACAGCTTCTGGACATCATGGTTGTTCAATGCAAGAATGAAAAAGTTTGTAATCATGGCTCTATACCATTGTAACTGTACGTTTTGGCCATCATGATTCCACCTGCCCATAAAGCGCACCAAACCTTCAGTTTTTCTGGATGTAATGATGTTTCAACATACATTTGAGGATTAGCTTCACTCGAAACGCGGGAGTATAATATTTAAAAATCTTATTTCATTCCTTATATAATAAGAAGATAGCCAAGAAGAAGTAGTCGCAGATCTCCAAAGTGGCCGAAAATATTTCTTGGGAGGATTAGAAAAGTTAATAAATAAGCCCATGTCAGTCATATCATAGTCTATTGGTATATATTTATTTAACTAAAATACTACGAAGTTTTTCGTCGTTTTTAAAAATTTATGTTAAATTTGCTATAAATTGTAAAGGGTGATTTTTTTAGCAACTTATATTTCATCAAAATTGTTGTCCGGTATGGTAAGTGAAGTTTTGCTCTTTCGTGTGATCAGCGCTGGTCGCATGAATTAAAGATTATATCAAAGTTGACATATTCTCCCTTGGGCATTGTTTCAAAGAAATCGAAGATCGCAACTTTATTGTGAATGGGAATAGCTACCATAAAAATATTTTATTTTTGCCGCTAATGGAAGTGCTTGGTTTGAACATGATGGTACCTCATGCTACACAGTGGTAAGCTTATTTCAAGCTTGGGGTCGGTCTATTGACCACCCAGATAACGTAATATGACGCCTTTAGCCTCCTAACACAAAAAATCATACATAACACGTGCTTGATTGAAGTCCCAATTATGAAAATCTTAATCTTCCTAACTTCTAACGAAAACGGTTTCTTCTCTTTTTGAACCATAGGAAAAACATAATTCTTTTGCCGCAGTCTGCATTTTTTATTAGGAAACTAATTGAATCCTTATGTGTGACTCTCTAAACGAGGTATCCACCGTGTTGGTTGCTCCCAGGCGCCATCCAAACAGTACAGGCAGATTGTCAGCAAATTTTTTAAAACAAAATATGCGCATTGCGCTTATTCTGTAGACTTGTGCGATCCCGACAGCACTTTAAATTTATGATGAATATTATTTTCAAGGTTTTTGGGGATTAATAAAACCCTATGATTCTTCGGGCCTCGGTTGCACTCGCCATTAAATCGGAAGTTCGGTGGTTCAATTCCACTTCGTGCGATTGTCTAGCACTGACATAGCTAGCAAATAAATAGACGTTAACTGTCATGAGATCTCTATTATTTACAGACACCTCCATTCAGAATCGTCCATAAACGGCAGGTTTCTTTTCTCATCGAACATTCGATATATCTTCAAAGATATCTCCGCTGCAGGTAACTTTTCTCTTCGAGCATTGGATATATCTTCAGAAATATGTCCATGCTGCGCTTTTTGGAGCGATAATTTTAGTCAGGGGGAATAAATTTGTTTACTTTTTTTGGAATCTCTAAATGGGTTGAAAAATGTGTTCACTTATAAGCAGATCGCCAACGCCTCGTCGAAGATTTGTGTTGGGAGATGTCAGAACTCAATAAAACATAGTACAAGCAGTATCTGCAGTATCCTAGCAGAACAATTTATAAAAATAGTTTTTAAAAGATATTTTTCGAATTGTTGGGCCTCGTGTTTACTTATAAGATCGCTTGCACAAAATGAAATTTATTAAAAAAATATTTTAATTGAATATTGAGAATTCCTAATTTCATTTCTTGGTTTCAGGAACTATAAATTGCAGTAGCTATTTTATACGTTTTAAAAATATTTTTAATTTTGAATGAAGAGCGTTAGGTCCGTGACACAGTTCCAGTCATATTTATTTTTATTGTTTGGCAATTTTTTTCAAAAACTTGTCAAAACGTTGGGCTATAAGCCAAATAATCAGAGAAACGTTAAATTTTTTTCCTCCTAAAGTCCTAGAGTCATTTTTTTCATTTTATAGACTTCTAAAAACAAAAAAGTAAGTGTTTTTTGTTGTAGTTTTCTTACCAAAACAATATCGTTTGAAGCAAAATCCAACATATTGGTAAGTCATATTTATTTAACAAAAAAAATACTACCAACTTTATGTACCCTTTAACCCTTAAAGGGTATCAAAAAAAAAAAAGTTAGAGCTGCAACAACAAGTGCAATATCTGAATGTATACAAATCTGTGTGTGTTGGGAGTGTGTGAGTGTGTGTGTGTGTGGCTTAGACTTGATTGGCTGTTGCGTAGTTGTTGTTGTTGTTGTTGTGGTTGCATGCAACCTACTTTGTGCGGCCATTGTTTGTTTTTAATTAACCGCAATAAACGCACACACACACACACCCACACAGAGACATGGAGAGGGGGGTCAGAGTAGAGAAGTGCGCACGTGCATCGGGCCCACTTAAAATAAACAATTGTAAATGGCATTTTCACTAAGCAATTGAATTTGAGTTGAGGCCTTGAAACAATTTCATCACAATGCGCCCGCCCCGAACAATCAACCAACCAACTTGCCACTCGCGTCGGTTCGCTCGTCCCGTTGTCCGTCCGTGGGTCCCCTTAGTACATCAGTCATTCAGTCAGTTGCATGCCCCACCTGAGTTAGCCGCACGCTGCACCACACACCGCTCAGCTCACCACAATAGACTGACTTTAGCCATTTTGTTGTTGTTCTCTGCTCGCTAATTAACTCGCGCAACATGTTACGCATACAGAGAGAGAGACGGAGAGAGAGAGAGAGAGAGTATTTAATACACTGAGAGAAAAATATTTGTTTCAATCATTCAAACAATTGAACTTTTTTACTTTGCAGCTCCAATAACTGCGAAGGCAGATATGATAGAATAATAATTTGTTTATATATCTAACAGGGAGCTAAGCCCCCTAGCAGAGAGTGAAGCTCCCTAGTAAATTTAAAAAAAAATTACTATTTGCTTAAAAAGTTATTCGACTTCTGATGCAGACATGATAGAATAATAATTTTTATAAGGGCGCTTTAGCAAAAGCATCAAACTCAAGCAAATGTAGTGGACTGATCATGTCCAAGCAATGAAGCTCAGTAATCCAAAAAGAAAAGTCTTCCAAAACACATCCGAAGGGAGAAGAAGAAATGGTTGTCCAAATGCTCGCTGGATAGACAATGTGGAGCAAACTGCAGACCATTTTCGAAGAAGAAACTGGAGAGCGCTTGCTCTAGAACGTAAAGAAAGGAGGAGATTTCAAGGGGAGGCCAAGATTCAACTAGGATCGTCACGCCACTTATGATGATGATGACTATGGAGCTTTGCTCAGTGAAGGAAGACGCTGCAGCTAAGCAAATATTCGATGCAAGAGCCTACGAAGTGAGTCGAAGGCAGACAAGGAGACGACCCAAGCTTAGAAGGAAAAACCAAATGGAGGAGGGCCTTGGGTGACCAGCTGGGAAAGGCGCGTTCACAGTAGTTGCGACAGAGTGAACTAATGAGCTCGGCTCTCACCCGTTTGTTGTGGCCAATAAAAAGGGGGCTTCGCCTACCGCTCGCTTAACTCAACGGCTCCAATCGAAGCGATTAATAGATTATTTTTACCGAAAATGCTTCACCGGGATAAATAAATTCTCAATCTGTGTTCCTTGAATATATCGCACATGTTAAAAAATTTTCCGTAAATGGGACTCCGAAAATCCACACGTGATTATTGAGAGGTCATTGCATTCGCCAAAAGTTACTATTTGGTGTGCATTAGGGTCTGCGGGAATCATTGGGACGTATTTCTTTGAAAACGAGAGCGGCCAGATGATGACATTGATTAGTGAAGCGCTATGGTCGCATGTTAACCGATGTTTTTTTGGACTGAAATCGAAGATATGGATAGGAATGACATGTCGGTCTGGCAGAATGGTGCCACGTGCCACATAGCACAGCCGAATATGGTCATATTGCGAACAAAATCTAAAGAACGCATAATTTCGCGTTATAGATGATGTTCAGCGAGATCATGTGATTTCAACCCTTTGGCTTTGCTAAAGATCGAGCTTACGCCGACAGTTTACAAACTTTTGAACATTTGAAAGACAGCATTTGTGAAGCTTTGACCGAGATACCGCCCCAGATATGCCGCAAAATCATCCAACTTAGCTGTTTCGAATCAAGGTCTGTGAGAAAGTAGTAGATGTTCATTTCAATGATATTGTATTTCAGATATAATATATTTTGAAATAAAAATTCAATCGAAATTCGCTAAATGAGTGCATTTTATTTAAATCTGCTTTTGATAAGTTAAAACTTTAAAATCATCATATAAATATACAATAATGCCTAAGGTTGTCTCAATCTTACGATAGATCACATGACGATCTTACAATATTAGTTTAAGGACAGTATCAATGTGGAACAACAACTGCTGCTGAGCGAACTCCACGAAATACCTCTTGGAGTGAACTACAACCTCGCTTGAATTCACCGTGCCATCGATTCATACTTGTATGGAGCTACATCGCCAAAAATTGAATTAGGTTCATCCATGCGCTGTTGTTGAGATAATCCACGTCGAAAGTTGTAAAAAATAATCGCACGAAAATGTTCATGTTTCCATCCGTACGAGTCGAAAAATAGCGGATGCAATTATTTGGAGTGATACCTTGTAGCACATCTCAACCAGACGATACGAAATCGGAATTGGGAGTACAAAGTGCATTAATATTGCTGCATTGGCCTAAATAAAACTCTCAGATGTCGAAACGTTCTGAGTGCGTATTACCTCAAAAATGCCAAAACTTGCGATAGGGCTGTCAGATTGCAACATTAGGGTTACCCAATTCCTATATATAAAAGGCAACCCTTTTCGCGAAATATTTTAGGTATTTCGTAGATTTTCATAGAAACATTTTAAGTACACAATTTCTCGCAGTGTAGTTGAATATTTTGATCATGTTATGTATTTTACTTCGCATTAACTTTGAATGAATTAAATGCGACCGCCGCGTGCCATATGTGTGTGGGGGTGTGAGCCTGTGGGTGCAGCTGGTACACATGTATCTATCTCTGTGTGTGTGTGTGGCGTCCATGAGCTCAAAATCAAATTAGCCAACATCTAGAACCAAATATAAATCTGCTGATTTACACAAATAAAGTTAAGGCCTTTTGCTGGCCATAAAAACAAATTAAGCCAAAATGTTAAATAAACAACTTTCGGATTTAGTTTGGGTCTAAGTAACTAAGAGTCAAACTTGTGTGTTGTGTGCAGGCCGCCGCCTCCTTCGAGGCACAAACTTATCTTATTAATTCCTGGCCACATTTCACTTGGCTTGGCTGGCCATTAATATGCACAATCAAATGTGGCGGCATAACTTTTTGGGGGGCCATGAACTAAGCCGACAGAAATAACACTTAAGCAAATATTAGACGCGCATTTGTTCATATTTTTAGCACCCAAAAATGTGTGATTTGCTCCACACACAGAGCCTGCCACCCAGCCTTCGTCGGATCGGTTTTTGTTTTGATGCTCTTGGTTCATTTCGCAGTTGGAGCGTGCATAAGCCATCTATTAAACAATGTTTGCCTTGGCAATTTCTGGCAGGCATCTATGTATGAGTAATCGCTTTCATGCTTGATGACCAAAATGATTAATGGCTTTGGGTATGCGACTAGTCGATTACACTGTTTGCCGTTGGTCCTGCTGTTGTTGTTGTTGTTATCGTTGTACTCGTTGTAAACGTTATTGTTGTTGTAGTTGTTGCTTGAGTGCTGCCAGATTAAACGCAACAGTTTCGAGTGTTGATCATTTGTTATGCGTTAGGGTATGAGTGCAGTCGTATTGAAGCCTTTAAGTGGCCCTTCGATTTGTACGGCTATTGTTTTTGTTGTTGTTGATAGATGGGATGTTGCGTAGATTTTATTTAATTATATGCGTGTTTATGTAACAGGTAGCAGAAGGTAGATATTCCAAGTTTCTTGGCAATTTCTTTAGGAGGGTCTTAGCCATGGCCTACCTTTTTCTTTTAGTTTTTCAATCCAACTTGTATCTTTATTTATTATGAGATGATTAGGCTATTGGCAATATTTTTGTTTTATTATAAATTAGTCCAAAAATGTAAGATGGCAAAAGGAAACCATATATTGTTTAGGTTAGAAACTTAGCTACCTTCATATGTATTTATTTTTTGGTCTGATCAGAATTTTCTGCTTAATGGACAGCTAAAGTTTCTCATAATAAAGGGATATAAGATTGCTATCAGTTAGTTACTTGATCGCTAATGTAGCATACTTAAACATAATATAACTTTGTGGTAGTGAAGCATTTTGTTTCCCAGCGTATAGAGAGCTCAACTCTCTGGGTAAACTTTTGATAAAAATTATCTCTATCAAGTCAGTATCATCTGCGGTATTAGAACGTTTATGAACTATAAAGCTTGAACGCCTCTATATAAACTGATTTTGCTTCGATTTACCTTTAACTTGTCTTATAAATATACAAAATAAATCCAGCACAATTTTTCTCAATAGCATGCTAGACCTAGAGAGTACTTTGTCGATAATAAGCCCATAAAATGCTTCTTATGAATGCAATCTGGAATTTCGAAATGTGCTTGTTACGCTTAACTTTTTACGTATAATCGATAGATATTTGCAACTTTAACCCAAACTTGAATTGAACTAAGACCGAACAACTGAAAAATTTTTATGGTTTATCGCATTTCAAAATGAAATTTTCGGGTCTCTGGGCCATAGACGTCGCAAACAGGTTCGTGTCAAAGACTTATGGTGTCGCCTATACAAAGAGCTCGTAATTGTGTTCAAAATAGCATTCCACGCACTACAAACATTCTGATTTGTAGGCCTCAGGTTAAACCATTTTCCAAGCCAGTGGAAATGTGCCGAGCTTATCATATTTCTCAAGCCACATAAACCAGTTGAACGAACTGACATCATACTGCTCCATTAGTCTACTATCAATATTCGCTTAAGTATTTGAAAAAAATACTTTTAAAGAGAATATTGCCAATCTTGGATGAGCATAAATTCATTGCCTAACATCAGTTTGGATTTAGAAGAGGTCATGGAACTCTTGAGCTTCAGAGTCAGCTTTTGAAAGCAAGCAGTACTGCGCTGTGGTATTTCTCGATGTTCAACAAGCCTTTGATCGTGTTGGGTATAATGGTTTATATTGCTTATTCACTTATTGAAATCTTATTTAAGCGAAAGATGTATCTATGTGCTACAAGGAAATGATTCATCGGCATTATATCGCATCATTGAAGCTGTTCTACAGGGAAGCTCGTTGGGGCCACTCTTATATACATTGTACACTGCTGACATGCCATGTGCTGATGACACAGCTATCTAGGCAAGTAGCTCATCTAGAGATGAAGCTGTCCGAACACCGCAAACAGAGTTGATATCAAATGAGGAATTGCTAGTAGACTGGAAAATAAAATTCAACACAGAGAAATCGGTACACATCACATTTGCTCTTCGAAAGGGTGACTGCCCCGAAGTGACACTCAATGCCGCAAAGTAATTGCGCAAAGTACTTCCGAAATTCCTTCAATTCCTACATGCTTCATTTTATTTAAAAAAATCTTTTTTGCTTATAAAATTTGATTTGAATTAATAAACTCTACAAGAAAGAGGCGGTAGCGGCAGAGCGTATAAGAACTCAAAAAATGCATATTGCGTATACGTAATATTTCAAATTATGTTTTACATATTTTATATTTTTATTATTATATTTATATATAATATTTTTATAATAACATAAATTACAAAGAACTTTATTTGCTGCAACCCATATAGGCGGTCCATCCTACAATATTTTTTGTTTAACAAATTTGTAGGCTGTAGATTTTTTAATAATTCGTGTATATATTAATTATTAATTATATTATATTATTAATTCTTTATTGCAAGAGAGAGCGTCTTGGAATGAATTGCGTAGTGTCGCCAAAGATAGAAGGCGTTGGAAGGAGATTGTATCCGCCCTATGCTCCACATAGGAGCGTCAAATCTAACTGCATCAATTGTATTACTTTGTGGTATTGTTTTGCAGCATAATTTGACAAGGAATAAAAAAAAAAAAAATTAATTCTTTATTGGTATTGGTATTATTATCGGACGCTGCTCAGCTACCATCGAACTGCTGTCGCAACAAGCAGCGACTCCGCCCATGTCCAAGCACAGCTTGCATATGACTTCGCAGCGATGAGAGACGAGAGCAATGGACATACCAAGAGTAGTTGTTATCACTTATCACAACTCAATCTTGCATGCTTATCTTAATCTCTTTGTCGCTTAAGATCTCTTGTCGCCTCATCTCTAGGCAAACGCTGCCACTCATTCTCTAATTTAAGTTTTTAGTACTCACTGCAATTCCAGTGCGTTCAGTCGAGTCAATGCAACCCCCGCTCAGCGCATATCGGTCATTATTATTGATTATTTAAAATTAAATCATTCTTTTATTTTAAGGCCAATAAATAAGCTTGTTGGTTGAACAGTAGCCAAACAGTTTTATTTGAAAATTTCGTAGTTCCATCTTAAAGGAAAGCAATGCGTATACTTAATTTTCTGATTCTATGAATTTTTAAGCTTATGTGCTCCGCTTATGTGTTGAAAAGTTACACTTTCTTTGTCTTTTCATATTTTATTGTGAATATTTCAATGGACTGCAACACATTTCACATATTTTCCGATTTGTTTGCTGCAGTTTTAGAGACTTATGCTAATTATAAGGAAAAATTTTCACGATTATTTAAACTAAAAATATGAATAATCTTCAAAATAAAAGTATCCAATTGCAGCTTAATGGAACGATACATTCAAATCGCTCAACCGCGACATAAACTGTGCAATATTTTTCGCTTAATGCATTAAATCTCTTTTGCAAAAAACCGCGAGATATTGAGATAGAGACATTCCACTTTGACTGCATATTCCAACTGAATCCGTTTGACCTGACTTGGCAATCCAGAATGCAAAAATTTATACACTTGAAATAATTTCAAGTTCCGCCGTGGGACAAGCATAAATGTTTTATCTCATGCAAGAATCAACAAGCCATAAACAAGCGCCAAAGAGATGTCACGCGATGCAGCAGCTGCAACAGCAACATCCTTGGAGTGAGAGAACATGCGTTTGTCCTTGTCGCTGGTGTCGCTTTTGCGTCTCGCCAACTTTTTTCTTAATTCTCTTGCTGCTGTTGTTGTTGTCGCTGTTGTTGTCGCTGTTTGGCGAGTAGCTTTGCTTTTATGTATTTATCATTGTTTGCTCTTTGCTTATATTACTTCTTATTCCATCATGCCCACACTCCCACCCCCTGCGCACCACATGCTGCGCTTTGCTTCAACCGTTGCTGGCCACAAGAATTAATGGGGTCAATTTGACTATGACACGCTCACAACTGGCCATAAAACATGGCCAATGGCATAGGATGCGGCTCATTTCATGCAACTTGCCAAGGAAGGCACTTGCCAAAATATTCTATACAAGTTTTGGGCTAAAAAGTGTGTATGGTTTGTGGGGATATATATATATATATTAAGCACAGGAACTACGTGGAAACTTACAACACAAAACAGTGGAGTGGTGAAGTGAATACTTACTCTTGGTAAACTTAAATACAATGCAAGACAAGCAGATCTAAAGTAAAATCCGTAACTTGTAAAGGGTGAGCATATTTCCAAGTAATATTTGCTGATAAAAGCAAATCATTCTGTCTACAAACAACCATCTCGTAATTAGACTTCAATTTCTAAAATAGATCACCACGCACTGAAAGGCCAACTGTCGCAGCTTTGGCTTTTTGTATTCTTCTATCAATATTCACTATAGTTCCTTAATTCTTCGTTAATTGATCAAATGATCTAGTGACATACCAATATGAGAAGATGCAAAAAATCGTAAAATTTTACGCAAATAACCAACGAGTCATAGAAGCTCCAGATTCAATGAATAAATGAGGGTCTACGGTTTGCAAATGATTGTACAATTTTGAAGTACCTCCCATATACATATGCATTTCAAGATCAAGCAGCTGGTTTTAACTCAAACAACACTGACACAAAAATCTAAGACTAAACGAAAAAAATATATATAAATATGTAACTACTCAAATCTAAGAATTCCCATAGTAGGCTTTTGCCTTAAACTTCAAACATAATTTTTTATTGCTTTCGTACGCATCGCATATCGGCTGAAAAATAAATTGTAAAAAAAATCATTAAAAAATGTTATTAAAATTAATAAAAATTTTCTTGATACATTTTGCGCTGTTCGCGTTTGTAAATTTGACTCCAAAAATTACTGCGGAAGCAACATATTATGGATGGTTCATTATCAAAACTACCCCGATCTCTGTGACCTTTCCGGAGCTGTACAGGGAACTATCTGAAGTGTTCTGTTTCTCATGCAAAGCATTGTTAGCCTACGCAGACATATACCATCGGTTGGAGGATTTTTCATTTGATCTGAATATACATTTCATTTATATGTGCGCATTGTGTTGTTATCGGATCTCAAAAAAATATGCAGCTATATTTATGTACTTTGTGTCCCAGATTCCAATTTCTAATCGTCTGATGGAGTTGTTCTACAAATTAACAATGCTACTGATTTCAGCCGCTATTTTTAAGCGATTTGGATGGCAGATGATGCAGTACATATTTCTCTAATGGTTCTACCATTTTCCTTAATAAAGTTCTGTATTATTTCAATGTATCTCTTAAAGTTTTCTTACTGAAAAGGTTTGAAACTGGAAAGGATTCCTTAAAAGAATATGCTAAGGTCCATTACCTTAACTAAATTAAAGGAAAACCATAAAAATGGTATGCGAGGGTTGCTCTTTACAATTTTGGGATTGGGCCATCCTAGTCTTGTAATCTGCCAACTGACAGCTGTATCGTAAGTTTTGGAATTTTTGAGGTAGTACGTTCTCAGAACGTCTTGATATATGAGCGCTATTGGAGCGCTAACTTCAAAGATTTATTTCGTCCAAAAAGTGGAATTAAGTCGTGTACGATTATTTTCGTGCGATTTTTTTTACAACTTTCGACGTGAATTATCTCAACAACAGTGCATGGATGAACTTAATTCAATTTTTGGCGATGAAGCTCCATCTAAGGAGTAGTGTTCATCGATGGTGAATCGACGGTGAATTCAACCAAGTTCGTACTTCACTGCAAGATGTATTTCTTGGAGGTCGTCCAAAATCAGTTGTTGTTTCGGAAACCTTTGATGCTGTGCGCAAATTAATATTGCAAAATTGTCATGTGTCTACCTATCGTGACATTGAGACAACCAGAGGCAATTGTGGGAACAGCATATATTCAAGATTGCATGAACATTTGACTGTCCCAAAAATTGGTTCGCTTTGGATCTCAAACAATTCAAAAAAAGCTCGTGTCGATTGGTCGAAAGAAATGCTCAAAAAGTCGATGGCGATGCCTCGAAACACGTCGCTGACCTCGTGACAGGTGATGAATCATGGATTTACGCTTGTGAGCCCGAAAGTAAATAGCAGTCGACTGTACGGGTGTTTCAAGAAAAACCAAATCCAGCAAAAGTTGTACGCACACGAAGCACTTCCAAGCAAATGGTCGCCTGTTGTTCTCAGGAAAAACTGGACATGTTGCAAACGCATCACTGAAACAACGCAGAACAGTCAATTCCAAGTGGATTCAAAGAAATCAGGTAATCCAACCGGCTCAAACCAGTGGATTTTTGAGCACTCAAAACATAGATTTCCTGAGTCATCCGCCATACAGTCCTAACTAGTTTTTGGAAAAAACAAAACACCCAAGTGCCCGTCTTTATTGGCCACAACAAAAAGATGCCCTTTTTGCGGCATTTTCCATTAATTTTTCGAGCATCTCTGTTGGTAAAGCAAAGATTACGGCTATTTCTAATAATTCCTTGAACTCTTCAGTGATCTCTAGCTTGCTGGCATACACTTTATTTTTGAAATAACGCCATAAAAAGAAGTCCGGGGGTCAAATCCGGTAATCAAGGTGGCCATACAATGTCACCTCTTTTTGACATCAGGCGTCTAGGAAATTTCGTTTGCAGAAACTCGTTTGTTGGCTTCGCACCATTTTGTTGAAACCAGTAATCTTCAAGACCTTTTTTGCTCATTTGTGTGCAGACATCTTACTTCGAAGGGGTTCATAACTTTAAATACTTTGGTGTCTTGATAAGCAATACAATACCGAAGTGTATCTATTAATAAAACCTCAGGTCAAAACTGATATCGGGGGCATGCAAGCTACGAATTTATAATTCAATCATACCGCCAATAGTCAAATATTGAGCAGAAGTTTGAATCATGACGGCAGCAGACGCAGAATCCTTAAGAATCTCTGAAAGAAAAATTTTGCGAAAAACGTTTGGGTCAAAGATAAATGAACGTGGTGACTACATTCCAAGGAACATTGACGAATTGTTGAGCTTAAACCATGGCGAAAATGTATTAAATCCCAGAGGCTGAGATGGATAGGTTATGTCCCACGGATGGTCCAGAACAGAGCACGAAAACTCCACAAGAAACAGAGGTCGACCACGAACGCGCCTAATTGACAATATTGACAATGACATGCTGAAGATGGAAGTAAGGAACTGGAACAACCGCGACGAATGGAGATTTGTTGAGAAAGCCAAAACCCACCCCGGATTGTGGAGCTGTGTGAAGATGATGGTGGGCAGACCTAGTGAGCCAATATCCACCGATATCGCATTCCATCGACAGTTTTGTTGTCTGTGAAAAAATAATTCCCCAACTTTTTGGTCATGCAATGGCGTTTCAGCGATCTCGTGTGAATTCTGCGTTCCACTAATACAGCAATTTTGCTTATCAACGACATAGATAAGAGAGTTTGAAATGGACTATATCGGTCAATAAAATTCGCTTCCGAAAATCAAGTTCAGTATCAACTTTTCGAGCGTATTCCATACGTGACGT
Source organism: Chymomyza procnemis (assembly GCA_035046065.1). Classification (NCBI taxonomy): domain Eukaryota; kingdom Metazoa; phylum Arthropoda; class Insecta; order Diptera; family Drosophilidae; genus Chymomyza; species Chymomyza procnemis. The sequence continues at coordinate 8,947,963 of JAWNOJ010000026.1, forward strand.
GCATGCTCTGTGGGCAATATGCTTTGAGTCAATTGCATTTTATATGGAAACAAATGAGAATCAACTTTCAAAATGCGCCGTAGAGTGGTTGCACTGATGCCGAGATGCTGAGCGCCGTGACGATACGAAATTTTTGGGTTCTGGGCAATACTCTCCCTAACCGCTTCAATAAATTCATTGGAACGCCTTGGTTGTTGATGCATGAGTTGTTACGATCTTCCACTGTTCCGTGCTCAAAAAAAACTTGACACCAAACGACGAAGTGTTGTCCCACGATGCCTAAGTTAAGATAAGTGAAGTAGTGTTTTCGGTGTATGAAGTAATTATTTCGGCGAGTTCTTTAGATGTGAGGCGATACATGGTTCGGTTGTGAAATCCTTAAGTTGTTCAATATCCTGTATTTATTTTTGTTCTCCAGTTCTAATAATTTCATTCCGAAAAATAATAATACTTCCTATGAGAGATGCTTAATATAGCATGCAGAAAACTTGACACAAAAAGTTGTCCTAATAAAATAGATATACACACACTTACCTCAATTCAAATCGTATAGCCAGTCCCTGTGCCTCCCAAACAGGCATAATAGAAAACCCCCCAAACCGAGCTATTAAAAGTAAAAACTTTGTCGACAAGTTAAAGCCGCCAGAGTTGCCACGGCGTTGTATGCAACTTAAACAACATTTAAAGCCTTTGAAAGTTATATCTGCCTGTGTCTATGTCTGTGTGTATCCTTGCGGCAAGTAAGACAACATACCGCCAAAGACAACAGCTACAAAAACAACAACAACAGCTTTAGGAACATCGAGAACATCTAGAACAACGACAACGCACATCGTCAACACGCAACAAGAAAAACATTACAAAGAAGTTGGAGCATTACGAGACAACAACAAATTCAACATGGCAGCCGACTGCACGGATACACCAAACCAAACTCTGGCAGTTCCCATATCCCTCTCTATCTCACTTCATCATCCAGCTAGATCCAAACACACACACACACATCATGATGATGAAACTATTATCCACGGAAATTAGCGCGCTTCGTTGACAAAAACACATGAAATGCAAAAACTTTTCCATCGCTGCCATCTCAATTTCTAAATTGTTCAGGATAATGTTGTTGTTGTTGTTGTTGTTGCAGGGAGAGAGGTGGTTTTTCGATTTCATAAGAGGTTTTGTTAGAGTTTCTAATGCTTATTTAAGGTTCAGCCACGCACGTGTAGCTTCCGTGGCAGTGAGAACTCACATCTTTATTTGAGCAGATTGTGGGGGAGACTAAAGTTAGATATGATTGACAGAAGAAAGAAATGGGAAGAAAATAAAATACTTAAAAACTTTAGTAAAAACAAAATATTAACTAAAGCAGTAAACATTTCGCACTTCATTTAAGTAAATTTATTAACTGAGAAAATGTAAAGTACACTTATTATTATTATATGAGTACCTCAAGTTTGGCACCTTGAAGACTGAAGTCAATTATGTTAGAAGAATTTTAATGATTTGCAGAGCTGATAGTTATTTAGTATAATTTTAAATTTAATTTAAGAAATATCAATAAATAAGCAAAAATCACGAGTCGCAGCACATTTTGCTGACAACTCAATTGACATGTCTTAACCTGTCTTATTATACCATTCCATTATTCAAACCAAACTTTCTCATGTTGAGAAGTTTTCTTGCATTGATTTTTAGTTCATTTACGCGTTTTTTGAGCAGCAGACTTCCAAGTGACCTTTTGGATAGATCAAGGCGTGTGCTACTAACTATCATGTTTCTCCCAGCGGCGACATCTATCAGCCTAAGATCGTTGTTGCAGCTGGTTTCAAGGAGGCTGATTTGACCGTTGGTAGGGCTGTAAATACATTCCGTCCAATCTTTGCATTGAAGTCCTCAAGAATGAACTTCACGTCATAGGTTGAGCAGCACTCATAGGTGTCTGCGGGTATCACAAAGCATGCATCTCTAAAAGCATCATCTTTTTCTCTCAAGATTACAAAATGCTGAGCTGAGCATCGTTCACTCAGATAAACTAAATCTGGAGATGTGCTGGCCAAGTCCATGGCTTACTGCGAATCTGCATCGAAATTCCGGGCAGCTGTAGTAAATATTAGAGCTTGCTTGCTTATGCATCTTGTTCTATGTATCTCATTTCCTGCCTTAACTTGTTCGAAGGCATCCGCCTGTTGGAAAGAGGCACTATTCCTATAAGAGTCCACACTTTTTGGATGCATATTCGCAACTCGTAGCCCTCTTTGCTTTTGCGGTCATCGTCAGCATAGAGAAGGATTCTTGCTGAGGCTTTGATTTCAGTATTCTTTGAGTATTTTTTCTGCTATAAGCTGGGGAATCAATTCCTGTGCAGAGTCGTCCGGACGGCTTGCTGTCACGCGTGTAGGCTGTGCAAGTTGACGCAATCATCTGAGATAGGCATCGCTCTGACTACCGCCTGGCTGACAACAAACAGAAGCTTTACTTTGTTCAAATGAAAGCCAGGCGCATGCTGAACAACATAGCCTTACTTCCTTAAAAAAGGAGTATAAGGAGCAGTTTTTTGCTTTGAGATTGAATAAATTATTAAAGAGATGTGAAAATTTTAGAAACACTTTAAACAAACTGAAAACAGATGACAGCAAGTCGGAACAAGGAACTGGAACCTCTTACTAGCTAAGAAAAGTAAATTTCAATTTGCAGTCTTATTTCGTAAAAAATTGAATACGATTTTATTTCAGCGAACCAAATTATTTAATAGTTAGCAATATTTCGAAGAAAAACTTCAGATATATCTTACAAATTCTAAAATATGAAATAAAACATTCCAGCAATTCGAATACGCTGGCTTTTTCCATTCTCAACTCTTAATCCCTCAACTCGCAGCGTTATCTCTATTTGTCCAATTGTCGCTGTTAGCAGTTTTTTTTTTATTTTTGGACAAGAAATTGCAGGAAAATCAGCTTGAGCACTTTTTGACATCTCTGCTCGTAAAATACAAAAAAATTTTGCACATAAAATATGCGTAAAATAGGAAAACACTACACAAAAACCCCGAGAACTACAAAAGCAAAAAAGACGGAGAGAGAGAGAGATCTGGGTCGCATAGCTAATAGCAAAACCAAGTCAAAGATAATTGCCTTGAACTGAAGTTGTACTGGTTTTTGTGCTTTTTCTTTTTTGTTTATAAAAGTAACTCAAAGATACACTAAGCATTTTACGAGCGTAAATGGCAGTAAATGTCCTAAATGTATCTGTGTGGCAGCAGCATATGACATGACTTCATGACTCGACTTGCGGTTGTTTTCTTGACTTTTGTTTCGGTTTGTTTTTTCCTTTTTTTTATTGTTGGCTATCATAAAAACGTTAAAAGCAAAGCAGTTTGTATTTAAGTTGAGTTTTGACCAACTATAATTGCTTTCGGGCAAGCTTGATTTGGCTTTTGATTACAAAGGAGCAGCAGTTAACAGCGCAAACTGCTTAACAGCATTAGAAAGTAAAAGCTGTTAGGCATTTACAGCGCGCTGTTAAAAATTCAAATTTAACGTAAACTGCTGCTTAACAGTGTGGAGACTTTTAACAGCGAAGTTAACAGGCTAAATTCAAAAGACTTTGTAACAGAACTTGTTTAACAGCAGCGAAATGAGGAACTTTTTTGAGGAAATAAATATAATATTATGGAAAATAATAATTAATTATAATCAATTATGATGAATGGTAGAAGCCTTATGGACCGACTTTTCAACAGCGAATCGTTGCTGAAACACAACAAAATCGACCCATTATTGAAGCGATTGATAACTGGCGATGAAAAGTAGATCACTTACAATAAAGTCAAGCAAAAACGGTCGTCGGCAAAACCCGATGAGTTGGCGGAAAGCCACGATGATTGATATTTGTTGAGATTGGAGAGGAATTATCTGCTATGAGCTGCTTCCATACGGCAAAACGCTTAACTCGGAATTTAACTGTCAACAATTGGACCTCCAAAAGCAAGCCAGAAGCAGCCAGCTTTGCCCCATATGGGAAGAATTGTGTCCATCAGTACAACGCTAGGCCAAACAAATCGATAGTTATTTGCTAGAAGCTTCGGGAGTTCGCCTGGTAGGTTTTAATGCATCCACCTTGTAATCCGAATCTGGCACCAATCAACTGTTGACTGTTTTTTGCCAGTGCGAACGAAGGATTCTAGACAAATGCACCAGTGCTGCAGTATGGAATCGAAACCCAGATCTTTCAATTAAAGGTGAGTACGTTACCCAAAACTTTATTTTTCGATTCTCCTAAACCAATAAAATACCCTTTAGGCATTCAATGGTTGCATAGAAGAAATCCTACAATCTGAGTGTTTGTATAATTATCGTATTCACTGTAAACGAATCTTCAAGTAATTCCCTAAAATGCTACTACAAATCCGAATTTGACTTTTTTTGTGTCAATTTTTCCACAGTTGAGCTTATAATTATTAAGTCGTTTAAGCATAAAATGTCGTAAATATTACAAGCGTATTCTTATTTTTCGAGAAATAACATTATTTCTATTTTTTTTTTGTGTATTGCTAGGGCTGGATAGCAACTATAAGACGACAAGTTGAAAAACAATATTTGCTATTAATGAAAGTTTAAATGGTTCTTATTATAATAAAAAGAACAACAAAAATATATTGAAATACGGAAATTTTTCGGTATGAATGATTAAGTTTCGGATAAATAAAATGCATGTCAATCGAAAAATCCGTCGTTGTTTTATTGCAATTTGAAGTTCTATATAAATTTGTGTTTTTTTAAAAAGTTTTTGTTACTTTACTTTAATTTTAATCTGATGGTGGGTTTCCAACTGATGGATTTGGCTTGGAAACGAAATAAAATTTTAAAAAAATAAGTTCAAAGTGTCAAGGAGTTGCGGAGGTAGATCCTCCTGTGCCTGTGAGCGTCAAAGAAATCTGACAGACAATGTGAATATTTAACAAAACTAACTAACAATTTGTTTGTAAAAGGTGTTTTTTTTCGAGATATACGTCTTTGAATTAATTTTTGAGGTATACGCAAAAAAACCTCATGGAAATGAAAACGGTCGTGGTGGAAACGCAGTAACGAAGCCGATACGTTGGCCAAACCACGATTGACGGTCAGGAAAAAACAGACAGCATAACCTTCTTTTGGTGGATATCAGCCTTTGAAGTGGTTTGAGCTGGTTCACCATGCTTGGACCAAGATTCGCTTTTGTTGTAAACAATCCATTTTTCATCGCCAGTTATGATTCGTTTTAAAAACGGATCGAGTTCATTGCGTTTAAGGTGCATATCACAAGCGTTGATTCGGTTTGTTAAATGAATTTCTCTCAATACATGTGGAACCCAAATATCAAGCTTCTTCACCAGTCCAAGACTTTTTATGTGATAATGAACGGTTGATTTTGGTATATTTAACTTCTCTCCTATCTCACGCTCAGTTACATGACGATCCAATTCGTTTAATGGTTTGATTTGGTCATCATCAACTTCATTTGGCCGACCTGAACGTGGCTCATCTTTAAGTGAAAAATCTCCAGAACGGACTTTGCGAAACCAATTTTGACATTGTCTTCCTTTTAAGGCTTTATCAACATATACATCTCGTAACTTTTTAGCAACCTGCTCCGCGTTTTTTCCTTTACGGAAATAATAATGTAAAATATGACGAAAATGAGCCATTGTGGGCTCCATATTAAAATTAACGCCAAACAAGCAAATGTAAACAAAATTTAGCGCAAGCTAAAATTAGCAGCTGATAACTGACAGAAGAAAGAATGCAATTACAGAGTCACAAGCCGTTGAAACAATTTGGCAACGCCGACTATATGAAAAATTCGCATCCAACTATTGGGCAACCCAATAAAAATTAAATTCTTCAGCGTAGGTTCGAGTTACTTTTTATAATTTGGGCAAAGATGGATGATCCCTCGAAAACGCAAATTTTATTAAAATATAATGGTATTTTATTTATTTTTTTTTTTTAAGATTTTTTCCATATATATTTGTTCCTGTAAATTTATTCTGATGTTAATTTGATGTTAGATACATTTTTGTTATTTTTTAATATTTTAATTTTTATATAAATTGAAAACTGAAATTTTGAAAAATTATGCTGGTACTTTGTTTTATTTGGTTCCAAAGTAGTACATTTGAGTAGATTCGTCTATGCTAAAATTTCATTTTAGTTTAATCTTTTTTATTTAACAATTCCAAAAATTGGCTACTTTGTAATGGGTAAGCTCTTGCTTAAGATCTCAAGATCTTTGCATGTTATATTAACGTTACGTCAAAGCCTTTGATCATAAAATCGAAGAAGATCTACCGAAGTTTCCATATTTCTGCATTAATTTTACAATTTTGTAAATCACAATATTCGTCGCAATTTAGGCATTAAACGACTTAAGAGTAAGTTCTCAATCTAACTCTCTCTCTTTCTCTACCGCTCTTGAGAATTTTAGTGCAAAACCTTTTAATTATCTGTAAGCGAGTAATTGCTGTAAATTACACAAAGAACTGACCTAGAAAGCAGCAGCGAAGCGGCCACAGCTAAGAGAGTGCGCTCGAACACGGCGACAGCGCTACAAAAGAGCAAGGCCTGCAACAATTAAGAGAGCGCCATCGCAGCATCGCAACGAAGAGCAACGAGCAATGGGCACTGCTTCGGCACACTGACGCTGTTGAAGTATTTAACTTCGGCCTTGATTTCGGCCAGCAATATGTTACGCTCAGACTTTCTTATGGCCGCCTGGCCAGACAGCAGCGCTGCTGCGCCGCACGGCGCAGTCGACGTCGCTGCCTGGCATCCTTGTGTAGCCATTTGCTTGGCTGCTGCGGCAACAACTCAGTCTCGAAAAGCCTTTTGTGCGTGCAGAGGTTGTAACGCGTGCCATACGCGGCGTATACGCAATGTACGTAATTTTCAACGCCGTTAAGTGTCGCAAAACGACGTAAATTTTTGTCATCACGAGTTGAGAAGTACACGGCGGGTGTGGGAGCGTGTGTGTGTGGTGGTGTGTGTGTGTGTGTTTGTGTGTGTGCGAGTGTGTGTGTGTGTCAGTGTACTACTCGACGCTTTGGCTGCCTTAGTCTCGTGTGCTTTTGAGTGCTTTGAGTGTTTTTTCTTGGCCAGGTCGAAACCAATGAACCGTTCAGCTTGTCAGCCATTGAACTGTGACTGCCTTGTTGTTGTTGGTTGGTTTTCCATTTTTTTTTTTTGGTTTGGATACCCTCTCGGGCAGTTATACGAAATACAAGCCAAAAACTGCACAAAAAATAAGCCGAAAATTGAACGTTGACAAGATGACAATTGATTTAGTCGTAATACAGAATGGCCTGCAAAATGAAGTGAAAATATTGTTTAAGCGCGAAACGCGTTGGAATTTGGTGCAGTTTATGTTTTTGAATGCATTCTGCTTGTGTGCTATGTTGACCCAGTCTCGTTTTTAGAGTAAATTTTAGGAAAGTTATAGAATGAAAATAGAGGTATGCTAGCTTAAAGTGAAACTTTTTAACGAAAACTCTTAAATTTTTAGTATGAAACATACATTATAATAATATAAAAAATTTATACAGAAACTTACCAATAATAGTCAACTACTTGTAGAGTTGTTTCTCAAAATTAACGCTTTGGCGAAACGCTTGGCTCGTAGCTAGTAAAGCTGATCAACTTAGATTAATTTCAGAAACTTCTTAACTGATTAAGTGACTTCATCTTTATATAATATCGATTTTTGGGTAAGTTAATTTTCAGCCCAATATTTGGTACCTATGCCTATTATTTAGAGATATAGCAAAGAGATAAGAAACTCTTGATTTTCTGTGAAGAAATAGGGAACAGCTCTTGTTGGTCACGCTTATCAAACGCGCACGCCATCTTCCATAACCTACTTTCTTCCATTTATTCTACATCAAAGGTTTTCGATAACTTCGATACACCACATACCACTAACTGAATCTTAAGTACCTCATTGAGAATAAGACTCCTAACTGATAATATAATCTGGCTGAACTCTGCCAGATTTTCAAAGAAGATTTTATGAAACTTTCTTACTAAATCAAAACAAGTATATAAATCGTCCTTTAATCGTCTTCGGAGCATTGTATTATCTACTTTTTAAGGAAAATAATTTAGGCCATTGTGGAAACATTTTTTTTAAATTAAATATATTTCATTATGTCGTTAGAGATACAGCCAGTGTAGCTCCCTGTAGGTACTTTTTGTGATCTCACTATGCTGATCTCTTCACCAAAGTTAAAACTTTTGTAAGCAGATTTATTTTTGGCACAAACAGCTACACGTCAAGTCGATCAAAGTTGAACTATTAAACGCCGCAGTGTTCTTTCAAATTATATTTCAAATAAACAAGAGTCGGTAATGAAAGCCACTTGACTCTCACAGCCTCATCATAAAAAAAATAATTTCTAGAAATAGAATTTCTAGCAGTCTTGAACGTACGCTTCCACAAAAGTACTAATCCAAAAAAATCAGCTACACTTACAAGATGACAAGCTGATATTGTGCTGTCTTTTACAAAAAGCGCTTATTTTGAAGAACCTTAAAAATATTTATGAACATGTCATTATGATGATGACTACAGTTTGCCAATTGTTCTCACTTTTCTCTTTCAAACAAATCCAGCTGCATAAAAAGTTAGTAAAAATGTATAAAAGTATAAAAAGTTAATATAAATTAGTTAGTAGAAATCAGAAGTTTAAAACAAGTCGAGTTTTAGAAAGTATACATTATGATAATGATCTGACTGCAACGTCGATTTGAGAAGAGCCAAAGCCAACGCTTTTCTACGTATGAGTCCCTTTTCTTAGCAGTCAGCCGGTCGAAACTGGTATGACAACAAAACCTTAATGCAAATTGCCTCAAAAATCAGAAATCAGCCTGCACGACTACTTGAGCTATAAAAATATACAGAATAGTTATATATAAAAATAAAATAACTAGCTCCTAAGCTCCTGAAATCATGCCACTTCACGAGTATTGCATATTTCTTGCAATTGTGGCTATGAAATTGTTTCAGACTTTCTTGACAAGAATTTTTTTGTAGCTTTAAAATTGTTTACAATTCTGGCTATACTATTGATTCACACTTTCTTACGCAGAAACTTGTAGCTTTAATATTAAAACAGACTCACTTTACAATAATTTTGAGGTCAAGCATTTGAAAAAGTCCTAGAGGACATAAAATTGTACAACATAAAAATGTACATCCCAAACAATTCGTTTTGTACTTATTGGACGAAGCTAAGGAGCTGTCAGACTTACCTAAATAAGATAAGCATACTAAAACTTATTTATGTATTAAAAGTTTTTAAAGAAGGACATAAACCTTTTCCTTAAGTTCTTATGAAAATCAAATGTATTTAAAACAAATGCTCCTTGAATGTTTTTACCTTGACTAATGAAAAGATTACTAGATAAGTGAATCTTCTCTAGTCAGCTCAGAAATGTTAAAATAAAAATACCCTAGTCATATCCTTCGAATGCCTAAAAAGGTCCAAAATAAATATAATGCTTGCTTAAAAACTAAGTCCCTCAGAAGTTTCTAAATCAGTTAGAATCTTCTAAAATTAATCCAAGTTCATCAACTTTACTAGCTATGAGCCAAGCGTTTCGACAAAGCGCCAATTTTGAAACCATCATTTAGCGATATAGAAAACAGACAAAAAACTCTTGATTTTCAGTGCAAAAATAGGCACCAGCCGCTGTTGGCCGCGCTTATCAAACGCTCACGCCATCTTCCATAATCTACTTTCTTCCATTTATTCGACATCAAAGGTTTTCGATAACTTTCCATCACTAATAAGATTTTATGCGTTCGAAAATTTTCATTCCAAAAATAAATGTACTATACAAAGGCTTAAAAGTTAGTGTATAGGCAGAGTTACCAAATATTGGGCTGAAAATTAACTTACCCAAAAATCGATATTATATAAAAATTAAGTCACTTACTCATTTAGAATCTTCTAAAATTAATCTACGAGCCAAGCTTTTCGCCAAAGCGTTAATTTTGAGACCATCATTTAGAGATATAGAAAACAGACAATAAACTCTTGATAATTAACCTATAGGTACTCTGCAGAGCTCGCCTTAATATGATTCATAAATACCCATTTCTCGTACACTTGAAAAACTTCAATTAAATTGAAACTATTTTCTAACCGAAACTTAAGATTTCTTAGACTTTTAAATCAGAGTTGCTTCCAGTAAAATCCGTTTATTGTTGAAGTTTTTTAAATCCTTCTGGAGCAAATTCTTCTTAGGAATTCTCATAATGTGTTTAGCTACAAAGAAGCTATGGTTAGGATAGCTTTCACAAGCAACTTTTTATCGCTTTTCAAATTTTATGCCTCAAATTTTTTGATTCCAAAAATATACTTACCTACGCTACCGAGGGCGAAATTGCACTTCTGCCTATTAAGAAATACAGTTTGAACAATACCTCTTAGCTGATCTAAGAGCAAATGGATTTGCACCAGCTTAATGTTATAAGATTTTGAAAAATCATAAAATTAAGATTCTTTGGTATCAGGGTCTAAAAAGATTTCATGATGAATTTTTACTGTAACGAAAGCATACTTCTTATTGAGTTAGAGACTTAAAGTTCTATTAATACTCCCAACAATCCTCATTAAACATAACTAAAAGCATGTGGGGACTGGCTGATAAGGCAGGGCAGAGGTAACAAAAAAAGGGCTAAAAATTTTTTTAAATAAAATATAAAATTTGATCTAATTTTGCGTGTATATAGAAAAAATACTCTCAAAAAATGCAATCACTCCCTGAAACATGTAAAACATGGAAATACAAATTTTACAAACTATGATATTATATTTTAAGGATCTTCAGTAACTCTGCGGGGACCTTCTTATTATGATGCACTTCTTATTTCTGGCATTCCTGAGAAGCATAAATTTAAGTGAAGTATTTTTCTGAAACTCCAGATTCACAGCAGTACAAATAAGCTGTTCTATCGCAGAATTACTTTCAGCGAATTCCGTGTACTGCTGAAAGCATGCTAAGTTTGTTCGACAAATTTTGTTGCCGCTTAAATCTCTCTAAAGTGATTTCTACTTGGGAATTTTCAAAATGTCTTCAAGAGGAAAGAAGCTAGGTTACCTCAGAAAGAACAACAGTTCGTTGTCGCTCGGATTAACACTTCAAAGTTTCTCCTCAGAGAATAAAGAGGCGTACCAGTCTTTGGCTTCAACATAACTGACATAACATAACTGACTGGCACATATAGTCTTCTATAGCTCGCTAGGGCTCTGCATTAGCAGAAGAAACTATGCCCACCATTTCTGCATACTGCTGCCTTTGCTCCATTGAGTGCTCTCTCCCAACTATGCAGTGTATACACAAGTCGTCGAGAGTTCGCTCCCAAAACCTAACCGGTTCACTTGATTTTTGCGGCTGGTTATTGTTGCTGCTCTTGTTGGGTTTATTAAATATTGATGCCCCATTGAAAAGTCTTAACAAGTGTGAAAGGCAACAACCAGAAGACCCCAAGCCTCTGGCTGCTCCTTCTCGTTCTACTTGTTGTGGTTGTAGTTGTTGTTGTTGTTATTTTGTACTTGTTACGGTTCGCGTGTTTTTGACAGTTTGGTCGGTTCGATGGCTTCGGTGCTCTTGGACGCTTGGCAGCTTGTCAAGTGTCCGTCTCTGGTTCCGTTGCGCTTCCTCGCACTCTCTCGCGCTCCGTGGGAAGAAGGTAAAAATGGAGGGTATTAAAAAAATCAAAATGCCGGACAAAGTCAAAGGGTGTTTTTTTTTGTTGCTTGTCTTGCTTGATTGTTGTTGTTGTTGGTGATTTGGTGTTGTTGCTGTTGTTGCCGCTGACGCTTCAAGTGTTGGGGAATTAATTAACATGACAATGACGAAGGTGAATTGCGTGGTGTTTCGGCGGCGGCTTTTAAAGGAATTTGAGCCTTCTTGTTGCGCTCTCATTACTCGTCGCTTTTCATTTGTGCCAAAAAAAAAACGAAATAAATTTCCCGAAAATCAAGTCGACAAGCATTTTAAATGCCCACAACTCGAGAAAGGGGGTGCGAGAGAGTCGGGGTCCGCCTCATAAGCTGCCACAACAAAAACAACAACTACAGCGTTGCAACACGCTGTCAGACGCTTATGCCTCACTCATACTTAATAAATACTCTTTAGTTGGTTTAGAGCAACTAGCATTTTGTTGTTGGGTTTGTCACCCAAAAAACTTTTTTTGCCAGAAATATAAAATGTTATTTGCATTCTAAATTAAAACTAGATACTAAGCGAAAATCTCAATTTAAGTTAAGTTGAGCTCGTTTGTAAGCTGCTTACGGATTGTCATGACCAACTAAAATTCAGTAAGTAAATTTCAGTCTGCAATTTTCCAAAATCTTATATATCTATAAAAAAGTAACATTTGAGAATTCCGAAATAAATTAACTTGATATCTGAGCATACTGCGATTCATAACCTCAACTAAGTTTCTTTCGTCCATTCAGAGTAACTCGTAGCTATCGTATTCCGGCACTACCATTTTGTAGTTCCATTTATGCAGCACACAATCCTATAATAACCATTTTTTTTCCTATTCAATCCAAGTGAAGTTAGTTCTACACATAAATTAATAATAAATAAATAAAACAATCAACTTATGCAATTAATTTTCTGAATTGGAGTTGGCGAGATTCTTCAAAATTTACTTGTTGTACTAAGATCGTAGCACTACAAAAACGAAAAGCTTATCTTACAATTAATTCTGTTTTGGAGCGCCTATAAAAGATTTCAAATAAAAAGTTTTACAGATTCTTTACTATTTCAAGATGCTTAAATTCTGCACATTGCAAAGAACTACATCTTCTAACATAAACGCTTTGAATTCGTTGAAATTTCAATACTTATCGTTACTTTAATTTTACTCATTTTCAATGATTTTTCATAATTATAATACTTCCGAAAAGTTTTCTTTTTCTGTTTTATAATATAGGTTTCTTGAAAAAAAAAAAAAAAACAAAAAACGTTGAAAATGTTCTTAAATATTTATTCAGAAATTCCACAATTCCAATAAGAATTTCTCAATAAAACATTTTCTGATTTTGTTTCTTTAAATAAAAAAACTGCAATTTTCAGAACACTTATCGTGCTGCGATAGTTTTCATAATTTTAATACTTCAAAAAAGATTTATTTTCAGTTTCTACAAAATAATAGCTTTTATAAAATAAATAAAAATCGTCTAAAATTATTTAAAGAAAAATTCAGAATTTCACAATTCCAATTTAAAACTCTAAAATATCAAAATATCTTTACATAAGTTTGAAAAACACATGTCGCAACTCTGATATGTCTCATTTGCTATAGTTTTTATTATTTAAATATTTTCAAAAAATTCAGTTTTCCGACTCTTTAATAGAAAAACTTTTATGAAATGAAAGTAATCGAAATTTTTTCAAAGCAAATTTCAGAAATTTCTTAATTTTTTGTTCTTATAAATAAAAAACTTTAAGTTTGCAGTTCCGCAATTCCTATATTTCCTATTTAGAATTGTTTACATAATTTGAATACTACCAAGAAGATTTCTTTCTAGATGCCACAAAGCAATAGCTTTTATAAAAATCGTCTATATTTATTTAAAAAAATTCAGAACTCCACATTTCCAATTGAAAACTGTATATTTGAAAAACTTTTTAATAGTTGCTTCTATTAAATAAAAAATCTGTAGTGTGTTTCAAATTGCAGTGTTTTTTTGAAGTATATAAATTTTTTTACTTCTCGATATACTCTTTACATTCAAAATTGTTGTTAAAAATGATCAATTTAAATTAAACTTTATTAACTGAATTCAACTTTAACGGAGTTGTGGCATTAATTTAAGGCGACTGACTGTCTTCCTTACCCAATAATGACCTTAGTTTTGGGTTAGTAATCCAATAAAAAAAATAATAATTAAATACAGTGCTCTCCATTTTGAGGTTAAATGATATAAAAATTAGTTTCAATTAGTATTTCGTTCGGCAAGTCATTCAAAATTAGATCACAAGTGTTGACTGCTGTTAGAAGTAAACTGTGGGACTCTTACGACCCAGCTCAGATGGAGTCCCCAAAAACCAAGTGTAGGTGAGCTTATATTCCCTTGGAGTTACCAAGAAGAGCTACAGGTCGGCTTCAGCTCGAAAAAAAGTTAAGTCCGTTAAACTCAGCTAGCATCAGTCATATGGGAAAAGTAATGAATTGAAATACAGATTTCCTCGAAGTTCTAATCATAAGATCATGTTCGAAATCTTAAAAAGCAAAGCTCTGTGCCTACAATAAATTTTCATAAATCACTTGCGACTAACGAACGTATGAACTACTACTTAGGTGCTGTAATATAATAAAAATTCTAAATCAATACTTTCAATAGGATCCTTAAATTTAGCTCATATGCTCTTAAACCATTTTTTGCCAAAAATTTGTTTAATATTGCTTAAATAAAACGTTTTCAAAAAGACTTTAAGTCGTTAAAACTCTACCTCATTCTGTCACCTCAAATCCCATCAACTGTCATTTTAAAGAGCATTTCAAAAAATCCTTGGAAGTCTGAAAAATGCTGCGCCATTTTTCTGCCTCCTTTTTTTAACTGCTGACAAGTATTTACAAGTTTTTAATTAGCCCTTTTTTTGTATGGGAGCAGCGTTCTCCCCATTATTTGTGCATAATAATATATGATTCTGCAAGTCATGACAAATTGCGCGAAGGTCGTCGTCGTTCTTAACAGAAAGCAAAAAAAAAAAAACTCAACCCGACTGAAAGCCAAAGTAATTAATTATTTATTATTTGCGATTTTTGGGGCTGACAAGCGTAGACATTGTTTCGGCGGAACTCGAGTAATTGGTTAAAAGTAACGGCGGCAACACTCACAGCTGTCAGGGTTGCCAGGCTCTGGGCTTAGAGCCCTTAAAGCAAGGAAATGATGTATTCAAATTTATACCAAAATTGAAGTTGAGCGCAACAAAGGCTCAAGTATTAAGAAGCGATTAGCTTTGCCACTTGAAAATTCAAGCCGTTGTTGTATTGAAAATCGATACAACAGTTGACGGCAGACTCAATGGAAATTGGTTATATGCGATGTCAACTTAAAGTTCTTGGAAACCCAAAAACAAGTTGGCATGGAAAAAAAAACCAGCTGTTGAAAGTTGCTTGACACTACATCAATCTAGACGGCTGCTGTCTCATGTTGCCCCTGCTGTCTGGGTTTGTTTGGCATTAGAACTTATTTTTTTTTGGGCCGGCTCTCAAGTGTTAGCCACTTGAACCCCTTTTTGACAATGTCACTAGGCGTCATCTTGACGTTATGCCTGATCATCATCAAGTGCAAGATGATGACGTACGAGATAATATAGCCAACTCATGTGTAGAGAGTGTGCGTATGTATGAAGTTATGAAATAAAACAAATATGCAGATGATGCTGATGGCCGTGGGGGGGCAAAAATATTTTCTAGGAAAAGCACCAAGGGTTTTTATTTTGTTGCAGAATATATGAGAAAAATTATATTCGTAGAATTTAGCAGCAACTCTAGTCAATATAAATATTAAATACTTGTAACTTTCTGTTGAAGGCAACTGAGTTATGGTAGAAGCGAGTTGTTGTTTATGTTGTAGAATTGGAAGACACAGTCTTGCAATTTGAAATAATGTCAGATGAAAATGCCGAAATAAAAAAGACATAAATAAATTTCTTTTCCATAACTTTGGTCATGGCGCCAAAGGCGAAGAAGCAAGCAGATATCTCTATCAGTAGTTCTTTGAAGTATACTGGGATCTACAGTTTATAGCCGAATCCCATCAGCGTGAGTTGTCTCTAATTAATAGAGGTTTTCCTTGGTCTACTAGACAAATGCAGCATGGAATCGAACCAACGTTTTTTCGGCTTAGCGTTGGTAACACTACGCTATCACCGCCCACAATTCTTCTCAATTTATCTTTTATTAAAATCAAATCCATTATTTTGCAGTGAGAAGGCCAACTTAACTTAATAGATCTTAGTTAACAGTTGGCTGCACCTCCCCTATACCTCACTCATGGAAACCCTAGTTCCTAAGATCTGAAAAATGCAGTAACCGATTTTGCAAAATTTTCAGCAGCAAAATCATTCGTCAAAGACCGCAAAAGGTAAGGTACAAAGCGACTGTTATCAAATATGGCAATATATTAAAACCTCCCAACCGAAATACCGGGAGCTTCTGACTAGAAACTATCAATATGTGTAGCCTGGTAGCCTGTAGCGCTAACTCCGCTTCTATTGGTAAACGCAGTGCAGCTTCTGAGTAATTGTTTTCTTCGGATAGATGCTCTTATTTATGATAGAAAACAAACGGACTGTTGGGGACTAACTCGTAGCAAGCAATTTTCTGGCTGCTCCCCCAACTCTTGTACCCACAGTTGGCGCTGGCTGATTGCCATTTCACCATGACCATTATCGTTTTATGGGCCATATTTCATCAACAGTAATCATCCGTTAAAGAAAATATATCGATATTTTTGTGCCTCAGCGATTCACAAATAGAAATTTGGTTCTCTAAGTTTTTCTATGTTTGCTCATGTGGCAACAAGTGTATCAGCAAGTACGTAAAGTTTTTTTGCGTATCCGAGTTTATTTAAATGGTTCCGAAGTAATATTATATTTGGGAAACGCTCAGCATCTGTGCAATCGAATTAGCAATCTCGTGACGGTTTACTTTAAGGGTTTGCATCGAAATGTTCGTAAGTTTTCTTAAGATATTAGTAGAATATTATTAGATTCTTTAAAATTTATTTTCTCGCACATAATTTTCGATTGATTTAGATTTTAATGTAGACTGTAGGGCGGCACGGTTGTGATTTCTTTAAATATTGATAAGCCAGCATATGCTCAATAGATTTTCATAGATTTCTTCTGAATCAACAATTTCCATTAGATTATTTTCGTTTCTCGATATATACCAAATGTCAGTTATGTTAAATTCAATTGAAATTAAATTATAAAAGATACATTTCGTAATCAATTCTAAAATTCTTTTATATAAATTAAAAAATAATGAATATTTTTGCGAGAGTACAATTTTGAGATTTAAATCTATTGCCACTTTCCATTTTCAAAAAGATTTCCCTGGTATATAATATAGAAGAAGTGAATTTCCTAATAGTTCTTCATCTTAAAAAAAACTTACTATAGTTTATAATAGGTAACATTACTACTTATGAGGAAATTGGCAATTTTTACATGTTAAAGCTTCAAAAAAAACCAGGTTTTCAGAAACTATTAAAAATTGGTTATGCTCGATCCAGACATTGCTCTTAAGACACTGTAACCCTACACGTTCTTATGTAGCCTTCGTTTTTTTAAGCTTATAGCTTTAGAAAGTTTAGGAAAATGTTGTATCTACAGAATTGTCGCCAAAATAAAAGTCTTAAAAACAAATTTCCGAATGCGAAAAACAGCGATTTCTGGTTGTGATGTATTATGGATATTTTCCATAGATTTTCAGTTAAACTTATATCGTATCTTCAAACTAGGCTTGCCTTTTATATTTATATTATTCATTGAAAATTGCTATATTGTTTTTCAAAATATTCCCCATTAAGTTCTATACACTTTGGCATGCGTTTGTACTAACTATCGAAGCAGTTTTTCCACCCTGATTGAGTTATCTCCAAAACATGCATTCTGAACGCTTCAACCGCTTCTTCAGGTGTCAAAAAACATTGATCTCTTATTTTATTTTTTAAAAAGAAGTCATTTGTGGCCACGCCAGAATAATATGGCGGCTGAGTCATCAAATATATTTTTTGAGTGCTCAAAAATGCAGTTGTTTGAGCCGATGTGTGGTGCAAGGTGATCCGTTTTCGGCAGTTGGTTTTCCTGATTTTTTCGAAGACAACTGGAAAACAAATGGTTGTGTGTCACTCAAAAATGCCTGCTCTGCGTTGTTCTAGTGGTACGGTTGCGATATGTCCAGCGTTTCCGAAAAAAACAGGCAAACATTTGCTTTGAAGTGCTTCGTCTGCATATGTACAGTTTTTCCAAAAAATCTGGCGATCGACCATTGGCTTGGTAGTGGTGCTTCGTGTGCGAGTAACTTTTGCTGGACTTGGTTCTTCTTGAAAACCCCGTACAGTCAACTGCTATGTACTTTCGAGCTCATATGCGTAAATCCACGGGTAATCACCCATCACGATGGCATAGACGTGTTTAGAAGCATCGTCATCGTCTTTTTGAGCATTTCTTTCGACCAATCGACACGAGCCGTATTTTCAGCGTTGTGGGATCCAAAGTTGGCAAATTTTTGGGACACTAAAATGTTCATGCCATCTTGAATGTATGCTGTTCCCACTAATTCCTAAGTTTGTCGCAATCTTAGCATAGGTCACATGCCAATACTGCAATATTAGTTTCCGCACAGCATCAATCGTTTTCGCAATTACAACTAATTTTGAACGAATTCCACGAAATTCGTCTAGAAGTGCACTACGACCTCGGTTGACTTCACCCATACCATCGATAAACACTGCTGCTTGGATGAAGCTACATTGCCAAAATTTGAATTAAGTTCATACATGCACTGTTTTTTGAGTTAACTCACAAAATAATCGCACGAAAAGGTGCACGACTTAATTCCATATTTTGGCCGAAATAAAGCTTTTAAGTTTGTGTAGCGCTCATATATCAAAATGCTCTGATATAACCTCAAAAATGCCCAAACTTACTATAGAGCTGTCAGTTGCCAGTTGGCAACCCAAAAATTTAAAACACACCCCTCGTACCAACATTCCACACTCAAATACTTCAAAATCCATTCGAAACCAACTCCTAAAAGTACTTTCTCGAAATTATCATACTTTTAAAGTTCTTAAATGAACTACTAAAATGTTTTTCCGTCAACTTATGTTTATCATAATTTCAATTTTTACAACAATTTAAAAAGTTCAACAAAAATCACATTCGAAGTTTGGCTGCTGCTTCGTTCCCCCACCCAACCTGCCATCCCGCGTAAGTAAACAGCTACCACCAATGGCAACTTGGTAACGCAGCATTTTTGGTATCTTTATAAGGAATTCCAACAACAAGAAAAACAGCAGCTACAATTATAAAAGTGCCCGCAGCCAGCATTTTGGTGGAGCTGTGGCAGTGAGGAGCCGCTTGCTGCCTCAACTTGACTTTTAACTGTTTTGGCTTAATAAATACTCACAGATTTATGGTAAAGCCCCAGCCGGAGGAGCTGGAGTGAGCGGAATGCTGCTGCTGCTACTGCTGCTTAATTTATTTGCCAGGAAATGAATGAATCATAAACAAACGGTCCTCACAATAAGTGAAAACTCATTAACTCATAAATTTTTAAAATAAATATGCAAAGGTTTTGCGTTTTCGTTCTCATTTTTTTGTTTTTTGTGATGCCAACTTCGGGTCTTTTCGCTTGCCTTTAGGCCTCAGTGGTTTGGGTGCAAAAATACAAAAAAAAAAAAGAAAAATTGAAAATGTAAAGCACTTTGAATGACAAACGCACACACACACACACCGTACTTACTTTGAGCATGAAAATATTTCGCAATAATAATTTATAAATGAATGCAAAAAAAAAAAGGAAAAAATATATACACAAAGCAGGAGGGCGCTATAGCGACGCTACAATGTGTAAGAAAGAGTGAGCTAGTAAAATGGCAAATAAAAATAAATAAATAAAAATGGCAATGCGGCATAAAATGTACAAGGCGCAGCGACAACAACAACAACAACTGTGGCAGCAACGGCAACGTACAACAAAATGTAGCAACAAGGCAGCGTCGAGTACAGCCGCGAGCTGCGGCGAGTTTATTTTTATTGCGTATACGCAATGTAGGCAACACACAATTTTTGTCATGTGTATGTGAAGTGACATGTGTGTGTGAGTGTGTGTGTGTATGTCTACATCTGTGTGTGTGTGTGTTGACGTCTGTGTATGTGTTAGCCCTTTGTCTTCAGTACCGCGCACTGGTACATAATCCGCAGCCAGTTCTCGGACTGCAGTCACAGTTTCACAACAAATTCAGAAAAAAATATTCTTGGAAGTAATTTCCAACATCACCGTGAAGGCGCAGTTTCCCAAACACTCTTGCCCTTAGGCATGCATCTAACCTTTTTTTTTTTTTTGAATGATTTCAGTATATAAATTATTTTCCCGCACTTAAAACATATTATTTATTATTGGCATGCTCTCTTATAATAAATTGTCAAGTACTTGGCCTATTTACAAATAGTTTCCAGCTTTCCCTATTGTAAGCTAAAAACCGTAACTCCTTAAACAATTTGGACATTTCGTTGAGCACTGCGTGCCTGCAAGTAGTCTTCTGACGCCGGCTGCGACTTTTGCCAATGGTATTCCATTCGAGTGCAGCACGTGCTATATTTCTGTTGTCACTCCTGAGGTTGTTGTGTGCAATCCATCTATATTTTCCACTCGATCTGTCGCTTTTAATGCCCCGTTGCTTGGTGGTCACCCATAACCTCGCATGCAATATAGTTCTGTGCCAGAACACTCCAATAATGCGTCTCAGGCAACGTTTTACGAAACTCCGGGGTTTTCTTAAGATATTTGTCCAGTTTTCGCTGCCATATGAAAGAACGAACTGTTTTGACAGATGCATTCAAAATTTTTAGTTTTTTTGACTATCTTATGGATGCAGCTCTCCATGCGGTGGATATTGCGGTACGTTTGGGTTTTTGCAGACGCTTCTGAACGTCGTTAGTGGTGCCACCGACTGGAGTGAGTACGCTGTCCAGTTATTCAAAGTCTTCTACATTTTCAAGAGTACAGCTGTTTATCAGAGACGAAATCTGATTCCTGGCATTGACTTGCATGGTCTTTGATTTATCAACATTTTCTTTAAGTCCAGCGGTTGCGGAGACAGCCGTAAGGGAGTTCAGCCTGTCTTGCATTGAGCTGTGGAATGATGTCGTCGACATAGGCTAGGTTCCCTACTTTTCACTGCACCAATGCATCAGCAGCATCCAGAATCGTATCTAGGTTGGTGATAAATTTTAGAGGAGACAATGCACAGCCTTGCTTAACGCCTGATGTGGCTTGGAATGGCTCACCAAATTGGCCGGCATGAAGTACTCTACTTGTCGCTGCGTCGTAAGAGTATTATTATGTTTTTTAGTTTTGCAGGAATTCCTCTGGATTCTAGCACAGCCCAAATGGCGACTCTACGCAGTGCATCGTAGGCTTTTTCGTAGTCGATAAAGGACATACAAAGCACGTACAAGGTAGAACCAAACTCAGCAGACTGCTCGATAATTATTCTCATTGCACTTTTGCTTTCGATACAACCGAGTTCTTGCCGAAATCTGGCTTGGTTTTGTGCAATCGTAACGTCAAGAGCTTCGGCTATGTAAAAAGATTTTTTTAATTTTAAGATTTAAAACCTATAATATCCTTAATCTTGCGCTTGTGGAACTTTTCTCAAAACTTGACAGATGCTAATGTCATGAACATGCGCTCTAGCAATGATTTGTATATTATATTGGACTTCAAGCTATAGGACCCTGTGCTCTTCGAACAGCTATCAATTGATATATCCTTATGCTAATACTTAGAATCAATGAGTAAATTTATTATTTTATTTGGCCAACCCATTATCGGCTTAAAGCCGACTAGCTCACAAGCCATCTGAGCTTTGGTCGACCCTTACGTCGACGTTTCACTACTACAGCGCTAGCGATTGACGCCACTTTAGTAGCTGGCCAATCCGCCAGCGGTGTTGATTGTACCCTATTCAAAAAATCAAGAAGATGAAATATTTTTTACCTTTTCGAACAACTTATTTAGTAGCGCAGCACTAGAGTACGAGACCAACTTTCAGTACTGCTTATCAAAGAATGAAATTGAAAAAAAAAATTGTCTAAAGACTTGGGATAACCCCTGCTTTGTAGGCATGCCTGCAGTGTCACTTGAACCCAGCCAAATAAATCTTTAAATATAGTAAAAAAATACTCACATTCTCGCTTCAAGCACTTCAATGTTTCTATTCCACGCACCAGTCCTTTGTACTGAATCATACCAAAAGGATGTGCGTATGTGCGTTTATTTGTCAGCTGGGCAGGATTGCGTTTATGCGCTATGCGCTGGGCGCCGCTCAACTTATTTTCCACAAAATTAAACCATCAAAAATTTGCCAACAACGGCTACAGCAACAACAACAGCAACGCGAACTAGTTCCACAGCAACAACAACAACAACAACAATGTGCTGGTAATTTATTTGACTCATGGCCCTTTTGGTTGGTTTATTTAGAAAAGCGGCAGCGGCAGCAGTTGATGTGGCCCCGTTGATGTGGTGCTTGTATTTTCTGGCTTGCCACCAAGCCAACATGGAAAGCCACAGCAACAGAAGCAACAACAATAACAGCAGCGCGTCTCTGTGGCATGTATGGGCGTATGTGTGTGCGTGTTAGCATGTGTGTGTGTGTGCGTGTGTCCTGCAGTAAACAAAACATGCACACCGATACACACAGGCACACACTCATACGCACTTCTTTATATTAAAAAAAAAGCAGCACATAAAACAAACACACACACACACACACACACACACACACACTAACACACACATGATGTACGTGCATATGAGTTAGCTAAAAAATAATAAAAACAGGAACAGCAACAACAACAAGAACAACTTTATCCTGCAGCCAGCAGCTACGACTAACACTGCGGCAGTGTTGATGATGTACCAAAAGTCACGACTCACGCGTAATGCCCCCAGTTTCAACTTGACTTGGCCGCAGAGGTGTCAATGGATAGTTTTGTGAAAGGGTAGATCTCAAAGACAATACTATTGTTTTAAGTTTGAAAATGCAAATCGCTGATTTATGGCGAAGGCTGTTGTGGATATGGCCAAAAAGCAGTGGAAAACAGTTTGTCTCATAATACAAATTTCGTTGACTCTTTCGGCTTGATAACTTTTGGGTATTAGCCGAGCCCTCTTCGAGACCCACCCCCAGCTACGTCACTGCCACAACCACAGCGCGTGATTGGTGCCACCCCCTCAAAGCATGCAATCCTTTTTTTGCACTCACTGAACCAGCTAGTTACCCACTCAGCCTCGGCTAAATCCGTCAACCCTAACCAGACCGCATCTCAGCCCCAGTTTTAGTAGCCTTTCACACTCACCAAGTGAGCAACAGCAACCCATCTAGGAACGCACAATTTTTTGGCTTGCGGGCTTTTCGTTTTGGTCTCAGTCTCTGCAAACTGCATCCCGTTTGTTCCCTTCTCTGTTGCTACCAAATTTAAATAAACTGAAGGCTGCAATGGCCAGCAGACAACAGACCAGACTCTCATTACTCAAAAAAAAAAGGAAAAGTTTAGCTAAATGCTGCACTCTGCTGATAAATTGATGATTATGTCCCGAGGGATTCAGGCTAATGATTTTCGCATTTAAGAACATGTATTCGATATGTGAAGATAAGCAGAAATGTTTAAAGATAATTGCTGGAAATGTCAAGTACAAGCCAGATTATGTGTTTTAATAATAATTGATTTGTAATAAGAACTGAACAATGACTTTAATATCTTGTTTCATTGAAAAAAAAAGTGGTATCCTTGATTGAAACCAAAATTATTACAGTTTGGCTATGCTTCCGTATGCAACGATATAGAATATAAATTTTTGAGCTTATTAACAGATTAAAGATTTATATATAAAGATATATAATAAACATATAAAGTCCTTTTTGAAAAACTGCTATGTTTTAGAACAATGTATCAGAAGTCACGTCTGGAGATAAGTTTTAGAATCCTATCCTTCCAGCCTAACAGCACACAAGGCGATAAGTTCTATGGGAACGATATGCATGATATTAGGTCCCATCAGGACAACTCGGCTTCAAGAGAAACAATAAATTGAACCATGAACTAGTATAAGAAAGACCCAAAATTTAGACAGTTGGAATTCTGCTAATATTCCAGTTTGTTTATTTTTCTATTTAAATTTTTTATTATGCTAACTCGATAGAAATTTTCTCTAAGTCCAATGCTATCTATGAAGTTTAGTAGTGTGCTTTTTTTTGATACAACTCTCTATCCTGTGTTATACGCGAGTTCCTAATCTGCCTACTCTCACGCATCAGTATTTGGCAGGCTATCAATATCTGATTCGCTATTTCGTCATCCTCTTTGAAGAATCATCTTGCTTTGTATCTGCACTTTCCTATATTCCACTATGCGCGTTTGCGTCATAATCCAAGTAAAAGGAGTTACTACTTTTTCTCGAAATATTTCAACAGTTTGTGAGTTACTCTTGTAGTTTTCCCAGTTTTGAACAGAATTGCGAACCTTTCGTATATTCATCTTGTCTGATTTCAAATCTGAGCTTGACGCTCGTTAATGAGTAATAGTTGTACCAAAGAGAACTTATCAATCTTAAGTCGCCATTAATGTTAATAATTTATGCCATACCCGTTGTGAAAACTTTACCAGCCGCACGACATGGAGATGATGAACCAGACTTGTACCCATAATACACCTGCGGCACGTATAAAGTTATATTATGTACAAATACTAGTAAGAGGGAAGAGAGGATTATAATTCGTCCAAAGAAGTGGATCGATTTGAAGAAAATCCATTTTTCCACCACAATTGGGCAGTTCCTTTCAACTCAAGCATGGCTTGCAAATACAGCCTAAGAGACTCCTAAAAAATAGCAAGCAAGTCTTATTTAGGTAACCGTTCTAAAATTTTGAACATGATTTTCAACCCAAAATCCTTATTGAAGTTACTCTAAAAATCAATGCATGTGAACGGTTACCTTGAGTGAAAGTTCTATGAAGCCTCAGCCGATTGAAAGGATGTCGATGGTCGATGGTATGTATTTGAGTCATGAAGATTGTTTAGCGAAATGCCATATAAAGATGAATTAGGGGTTTTATTCGCAGAACTATCACCTGCTATTGAGCCTCGGTAGCATAACGTTAGAGTTCTCGCTTCTAAATCCGAAGCTCGGTAGTTCCATTCCAACCTGCAGCACTGTTGCACTTATTTAGCACTGACATAGCTAGCAAATAAATAGAAGCTGTTTATCTAAAAAAAAACTCTCACTGTAGAAACTGTAGGTTTCTGTTCTCTTCGAATAACTAATTTTAGATATATCTTCATGCTCCGCCTTTGGAGCTATGACCATAGTCAAGAGGAATACATGTATTTATTTTATTATCTCCCACAATTTTAGCAGTGCGATAATAGCTACCCTAATATGCAGATATATGTTATCATATCTATAGCTCTATTCTCATTAGTGCTTCTACACTGAAGAACTACTCTCAAAAGTAAAACAGATAAATGTATATTTCTTTGAAAAATCTATTCAATTTTCAATCAAGACTACAACTCATCCTTATCCTATATTCCTACGTAATACTTCAATATTTTCCCTAATTACTTTCAATAAATTCCATTTCAACAGCACCGCCCCTTCCTACAACACAAGTTCCACTTGGCTAGGGTTCACTGTAATAATGAACTTTCTTTGCTGCTCAAAAGTGTTAAATAGAGTTAAACATTTAAACGATTATTTATTTCCTTTCACTTTGTTATTGTTGTTATGCTTGTTGTTGTTGTTGCTGTTATCCCTGTTGTTGTTGTTGTTGTTGTCCTTGTTGTAGCTGCTGTCTCCTCTTCTTTAGCCCCAGCGGCGATTTGAGTTGAGAGCAGTTTATTACACAAGTCTCAAGTGGCAGACAATCGACACACTTACTCAATCCGCCCCTGCTCTCACTTACGCTCCCACTCACCCACACACACACAAACACAAACTAAAGCTTTTTGTCATTGTTGTTGTCATTCCCAGTCCTTGCTGCTGCTTAAGCACAGCCAATTTCATGCAAAGTTGCTCGCGCCCAAAGCGCTCTTCCAGCACCCACACCAACGCTGTCTGTCTCTTTTGCTCACTCCTTGTCACTCGTCCTTGATGGATGACTTTTGCTGCTCAATGTTTCTCTATTATATTGTTTTTTTTTTTTTTCTTTGGTGCTGCTGCTTCTCTGGCGGCCAATTTGATTTGCCACTGATTGAATGGCCAAAGCGAGGCACGGGAGCAGCGACAACCACGCTCCCCCACTACGTCAATGCAAATGCCAAAAGTAAAGCTGCGCTCCAAAATATCAATGGCAGAAATTTTGACTCCCGATTTGTCAGAGGCTCAAAAGTCACAGACAGCTGGAACCAAAAAAAAAAAAAAAAAATAAAGACGGGAAAGCACTGAGACAGTGAGAATGAGAGAGAGAGAGAGAGTGGTAGGGAGCGGCGGTATGTGTATTTAGCCATGACTTATGAATGATTGGCATTTTGCTTTGGGAAACGTGCACGCAGTGGAAAGCGAGAGCGCAACGGAGAGACTCAAGCTGTCAAGGATGAGAGTCACAGCAGTCACAGTTTGCAAAGAGTTCAAAGTGTAAACGTTGGAGAAATGGCACTAAAGCGAATCTTCACCGCTTACAAGCTGCTCAATGAGCTTTGATTTCGTTTAGCACAGCTTAGCACGAGGGTTGCACGAAGAGTAGGCAGCTGGGGATTATAAATAATTGAGTGTCAGCCAGTGAGGGTACTTATGAGTTTTATTTTATTCGTACAAAAATAGACGAGTGTTAGACGAGAATAGAATTCATGTTTTCAAAGTTCTAAGAGGATTTGTATATTTTTGTAGCAAGTCTGAGATGAAATAATTGTTCTGGCCTTCAAAGGAAATTTTTGTAAAAAAACTGTTTTGCTTCACTGTCCAAACTTTTGTAAGTTTTATAAAAAAAAAAAAGAATGGCTTAGAAAGCAGGATATTATTAGACTTTAGCTTCATCATCATTCAGCTCTACAACCCGGGGTAGCCTTCTCAACAATTCTTCTCCATTCATATCTGTTGTAAGCAAACGCATGCCAGTACCTAACTTCCATCTTCAACATGTCATCGTCAATATTGTCAATTAGGCGCATTCGACCTCTGTTTCTTGCGGAGAGTGGTGTGAGACTTTAGCTTAAGCTATCTTTTAAACTAACAAGGGCGTCAGCATCCTGGCTATTTTTTTTTTTCTTTCTCTTTTTTCGAGTCTTAAACCAAAGCTCTGCTATCTCTTATGGTGATATCTAAATGATGCGTCTTTAGAGCGATGACAGCATACTCAAGAGAAATAAATATAATAATCACATTAATATTGTTCATTCTTAGATAATCATTTCTTTTCTCTTACATAAATTCCATACCAGCAACTAGGTAATCCATCTTCATTATGACCTTAGAATCTACTAGTTAATTTTCCAGTGAAGCACCACGAAAAGAACATAAAATATGCATTTTTATCAGCTTCCTTTTTTTCCAAGCTAATTTCTAAGCATGTGATCCAATATTTTTGTTCTATTCGATATTTGAATAGGTAATGCTGTTGTCTATTTTCAAAAATTTCGCTTGATCTGACTTGTCTGCATTCAGCCCTAATTTGCCAATTTTCTGTTGCATTGAAGACTCTATCTTTCAGAAATTACTCTCTTGTATGCTGGCTGGGCAACAGGTTGAGCTGTATATTATCTAATAACCGCCAACATTCGATTGCCGTCCTATTCTTGTGGACTTCATAACACGATTCTTTTCACGTCTTAGGCGCTAACTATAAAAACATCTATGATTTCCTTTCCTATGAAAGGTCCATTCAATTTATCTATTTATCTATCTTAACTTATCTGGAATTTCCAAATCGTGCATCTTTGACCACTCCCGAACACCCCACTCGGTCAAGGCCCATCTTTTGGCTACTTATTTAAGCTTTTATGTTACTTGCTGTTTTCAACTTTCACCTTATAAATCCAAGTTCCCAGCCAGCGACAGATGTGAGATGATGCATATCTCTAAAATATTCTCCCATCAGGCTAGGTATACGGATTAGCTTGAATTCCTCTTAATTTTAAAATTTTTAAATTATCGACTGTACTTAGTGCATAGTATGGATTTATAGCCTTTGTAAGACTTGTGTTAAGATCTAAGATTTGTTTTTCTTTGCTTAGTTGTCACAGTACGGCAACTATAAGTTCTTGCCTGTTGGCCTTTGAGTAGCAGGTGGTTATGCTCTTGCCTTTGCCTTGTGTAGAGTAACATCTTCCATAGACTAATTCGAATCTTAAATCGCTAGATATATAGGTTTCGGTAGACATATATTGCGCTAAGTATTACTTTCCTAAGCTCTACGGCAATCTTTTGCAGATATTACTGACTATAAGTAGAAATAGTAAGAGGCTGCCTAATACTCTAAAATAAAAAAGCTCCAAAATCAACGGTCAACATTTTGTTGTTACCATAATCACGCGCTTCTCTTAGAATACTAGAAGAAGCTACTCATCAGCTGACCCTCGCATGGAAAGCAAACTACTCGCACACTTTGCTTACATTCCCATACAAAAGGTGCAACATTTTAGCATTTTTCTTTTGAGAACTTACTCCCTTTCTTTAGGTGCACCCTTTTCAGTGCTTTGTATGGTCACCCTTGCCATTGAGTTACCAACCCTCCCTGTTGACTGCCTTCTGGTCTAGTCTTAGTCTGGTCTTTGGCCCAAAAGTCAACGAGACAGACATAAATTTCCAGCAACAACAAAAGAAGATAAAGCAGACGATAAATCTTAAACGTGGATTTTACATGTAAGCCACAAAAAATAAAGTTGTAAAATGTATAAAAAAAATCAGTCAAGTAGCAGGAGCAGCAGGACCTGAGGTAGCCGGAGTAGTTACGAAAGTCCAGTGTGCAACAACTCGGTGAAAAATTTAATATGCAAGCTTTTAATACAATAAGATTTTCTTATATCTTTGTAATACACTGAAAAAAAAAATGGAAATATACAAACACGCCACACTTACACACACACACACAGCAGCTGCAACTCACGTGGGACGGATGCAGTACGGATTTTATTAATAGTCCAGGCGAAGGAGCGTGTAAAAGTGCATTATTAATTTTTAAAAAGGACTAAGTGAAAAGCGGCAACTTTAACGTTGAAGGAGTGAAACCAAGTGCACAAAAAACAGCAAAAAAAGGACGACTTAAAGTGAAGGCAATAAAATGCGAGGCAAAAATTACGGCGTGTTGCGCACTCACCATGAATAAATAGCGCTCCAGCTATAAATATTATCGGGCAGCTCGCACCCTATATATAGGGTAGGGGCAGCAGCGAGTGTGTGCGCTGTTGGCAAAGACAAAGGCGCAACAAAAATCATAAAAATAGACAAGAGAGAGTAACAAAACGCAGACACAGCAGGCAAACAGGCGAATTTAGTAAAGCTGCCGCTGTGCCAGCACATATATAAAGGATACCCTAGGACACCCTAGTATAACCAGAGCACAGCCAGTACACAGCAAGTGGCGCTTCCTTAACGCCTAGAGGCGCTGTGTCGCACCGTCTTGCTGCTTCCGCTGCAACTTACGTTTGGCGCGCGCATTTCCGTCTGTTATCGCGGTAATGTAAACGCGTTTCCGTTTAATGCTCCAACGGCATCAACGGCGTTGCCTACTTTACGGCGCATCTAACCCGTAACCGGCTGCTCCATTTGTGCGCGCCATCAGCTTTAGGCCGATCAGTGTGGATTACAAGAAAATTGGAAAGGATTTAGCATGAGCAACTCACCGACTTTGACTTTGACAACGGCAGCGGCCAAGTTAGTCTGGCTGCAGCTACTACCGCTGTTGCTGTTGGGCATGCTTAACGGTAAGTGGGCGTAACTCCCGACATTTCATTCTTTCACTTTATTATTATCCTATATTTATGTACATGATTAACACGCGTAATAAAAAATGAGATAAAATTGCGATGAAGTTATATGCGAGATGACGAATTGCATATGCTCTCTTTGGGAGTTGAGTTGATGTCATCATCTGGGCAGAATACTGCATCATCTTTGGACAATATGCGCTTTTAAACAGCTTTAGGGTCA
Organism: Chymomyza procnemis; assembly: GCA_035046065.1. Classification (NCBI taxonomy): domain Eukaryota; kingdom Metazoa; phylum Arthropoda; class Insecta; order Diptera; family Drosophilidae; genus Chymomyza; species Chymomyza procnemis. The sequence continues at coordinate 8,977,912 of JAWNOJ010000026.1, forward strand.
TCTATATTATATATTTCCATTCTAAACGAAGATTTGTTTAGATTAAAAATAAAAATTGTATATACTAAATATCTTAACATTTAAGCTTCAATAACACTCTGCCTCTACAAGAATAACTAAAATTTGCAAGTTTCTCTACGGAAAGTTCTTCGCTTAAAAAAGTTTTGCTAAGCTAATGTTGTGGCAATATCAACAATATAAGAATCAGCATTGTCTTTTACCTACCATAAGAAGAATTAGCTAATCTTTATGAAATCTTAACTTTTAACTACAGTAAGAAGAATTTGTTTATATATGTAAAATGTGTTCGAAATAGAAAATATCTATTTCAGACAAATACCAAAGGTGCATCGCCTAACCTTTGACAGTATTGTGCAACATCTACAAAAATTTCTAAAACTGTAAACGTTTTCTGCAAAAAGTGACTTACTTTCTTGTATAAAGGTTCCGCTAGAATGAAGTTTTGCCACATCAATAATATAGAATGCAACGTCTTTAGTTTTAAAATGTAATAAGAATTAGTTCATCTTAAAAAAATCTACTTCAAATTGAAGACAGCTTATTTTTCCGAAACATAAAGATAATCTCTCACGTCATTCGTAAGACGTGACTTAGTATCATCTTTAAAAAAAAACCAAAAAGATATAGGTTATATTTATAAATTGCTTTCTCTTCAATAAAACTTAGCATACAAACCTTATATATTTTCATATCTTTTTTTATAAAGCCTTGTCTTTCGCTAAATTTAGCATCAACTAAAAATTCTCCTTTTGAGTGATATATCTTCAGAATTGTACAAAAATGAATCTTATCATCATCTTTCGCATGATAATAAGTATTCAAAATGAAACGGCTGTTATCTGAACCAAAGAAGTAATATAATAAGGAAAGTCACCACTAGAAGCTCTAAGAATCAGCAAAACCATCCAATGTGCGGTTGTTCAACAAACTCCATTGCCGTTGCTATGGAATAGCCAAGAAGTTTCTAATATCTCAAACTGCTACTCTAAAGCAATGATAGCCATTACAAAATCAAACCTAGTCTTTTTTAAAAAAATCGTAGTAATTTAAAAAACGGATAGAAACAATAAAGAATTGTTACCAAAACCAATATAAATTTAAAATCAATTTCCATTAATTTTATAATTATCTACTTTCAATTATCTTTGAAACATAAAAAATCTTTTGAACATCTTTATAAAATTAAAAAAAAAAAAACAATATTCCACTCAAAATTTAATGCAAAGCTGTATAAACTTAGGTAGAGTCACTAGGAGCAACACTTCATAAAATATTTCATCTTTTAAAATGATTTCAACAACAGAAAATTTGCTTTTTAACATCAGCTTCACAAAAATGATATTTTTCTTATTTTAACTAAAATACGGTCACACTCAACACAGGTTGTTGTTATCGACGCTCTTTCAACTTTCTATCGATAGTTACAAACTAAACGATAAACTTACAGTACTCTGCAGCGAATAAAGCGCATTAAACTGTTGCAATCAGAGGCTCAAAGCGGGTAAAACTGTTGCCATAAATGTCATAAACGTTTGGTTATCGGCAATGGCGCGCGCGTCTGCCAATTTATCGATATTTTTGTTTGCCCATTTATTTAAGGCAATAAAAGCAACAAAAGCGAAAAAAACAAGAGCAAACGTGACAGCATCTACGATATAAAAATTTATCTTGAATGAACAAACATTTTTACAATATATATGCAAAAGCTTATCAGCGTACATAAAATATATATATTGTAGATATATACTACATTTTGATACATATATATTTATAAATTGTATTACAATGCAATTCAATTTGTAAAACATGCAACATGAGCGACAGAGAGAGAGAGAGAGAGACTGAGAAGGCAAGTAAAAGTAAGAGCGAACGAAAGGCAGCTTGTGCAGTTATTTGCCTTGTGGCAGCTGCACGAAAAATTTTTACTGTTTGTTGCAAGTTTTCATTTTGATCAAGCATGTATGTGTGTGTGTGTGTGTCTCTCTGTGTGTGCGTGTATTTACATACAATATTTGTCAGTTAAGCTATTTCCCTTGCAACAATTTATATAACTATCTCTTACTTGTGGCAAGTAGCAGTTAAAATAAAATAAAATCCAAGATACATCCTGTGCCCGTAATTCGCATAAATAAAAATAAATTTATAAAACAAACAAATAAATGTGTCATATGAAGCTGATATAATATGCAAAAGGTCAGAAATATTTTTATCTAAAAGTCAAATGCAATATGCTTTATGAGCTCAACATTTGAACAGGAACGTAATAGGATTCGAAATGGTATAAGCGGGTGGTATGATGAGTTTTTAGTGAAAATTCGATAAATGCAATGGGAAAGCTATAATAGAGGAGAGCGTATCTAAATTGCTGATGATGGTGGCCAAATATATTTCAATTCATCGTCTAAGCTACAATTCTCTTGTAACTTGTTAACTTGAGGTAAGAAGTTGCAAGCAGAATACATAAATGCAACATTTTGCCCCCAGATCTCAATAGAAATATCGAAAATTGATGTTATATTTTCTTATTAAAAAGACATATCTATCCAAAAACTAAACAACAAGTGTTGAAGGCATCCTTCATATAGTATTTTTCCCTATTGGTTCGTCTTAGTTCGTCAAGCTGAGGGACCTTTTTCAAAATGTTCTGAAGTCCAAAAACTAAGCAAGTGTTGAAGGCATCCTTCATATAGTATTTTTCCCTATTGGATCGTCTTTGTTCGTCAAGCTAAGGGACCTTTTTCAAAATGTTCTGAAGTCCAAAAACTAAACAACAAGTGTGAAGGCATCCTTCATATAGTATTTTTCCCTATTGGATCGTCTTTGTTCGTCAAGCTGAGGAACCTTTTTCAAAATGTTTTGAAGTCCACAAACTAAGCAAGTGTTGAAGGCATCCTTCATATAGTATTTTTTTTTAAAAATGTTCTGAAGTTCGATTTATTTGTCGTATGCACGGTATTTCATAATAAAAGTTATATATAGCAGCAAACGACTTTCGTGCAGTTTTGGGATTTTATCATATCAACAATTATGCCTACAGTTCAATGCTTTCTTGATATGGCTTACACCATCTTGGAGAATTCTCTTGTAGATGTAATACAAAATCATTTTTTTTCGAAAATACGCTTTAGATTGAAAAGCAAGAGTGCTGGGAAAATCTTATATAGAACCATTGGAATTCGGCAAAACGTTTTCGAATGGATAACTGCAGGACTGGGAAGTTCTAATATTTGGGACGATATATTACAATAGCGAGACTACTAGACAGATTTAATATAGAACCATGAGATTTCGAAAAATCGTTTTATAATGGATAGCTGGAGGACTGGGCAGATCTTATATAGAAATATTGATTTTGGGAAATATTGATTTTACGATATAGTTTCAATAGCGAGACTACTGGGCAGATGTCATAGAGAACCATGAAATTACGAAAAACTCTACAGTTCAGATAGCGAAAGTGCTGGGGAGATATAATATAGAACCGATGGATTTCGGAAAATCGCTTTAAAACGGATATCCAAAATGATGTGCAGATGTTGTATGAAAACTGTGGATTTCGGGAAAACGGTTTAGATTTGATAACGAGAGTACTAGGCAGATATAACTAGCCCACATTTACTGTCCGTTTTAAGTAAATATCTTAAGAAAGTCTTTTTTTTTCTTTTGGAATATGCTTACCCAATACGAAATCTATCATCACCTGTAAAAAAAAAAAACATTTGAAGCGCTTATCCTCGCATATGCTGCTCTTTAAAGAACAAGTTTTTGATAATGGCATTTTGATTTTACCTAGACCAAGTTTTCAGCTGGAATTAGCTAATAGATAATCTTTTCCATTCGTATTCTACTTTAAATTCGGTTATTTTTGATAGTTCTAAAATTACTTCGTGAGCCATAGGGTAGGGTACATATCCATGTGCTGGGATATTTGTAGTACAAATATGTCACAGAAACGAGCAATAAATTTTATGGGAACTATTTCTCCCGAACTTCAAGCGATGTTTGATTAACTAAAGATAATTTCCAGCGTGGCTTTCGTTAAAGTCTTACCCTGTGTGTTCAGATTCCATTGTCTAACACCATCGCAATTTCGTAAAGCATCAAAAATCCCTAAATTTGCATATTTTCACAAAAGTTCCATTGAGTTTTTCGCACAACTGCACGCTCTCTCCCCCGGCCAGCCATGCCCATGACCTTAACAAAGTCGCGTCATCTTGCCAGTTAAAGTTAATTTGTTGTATCTTTTGGCGAATAAAGTTGCAAGTGTCATAAACATTGCAAAATTTGCGTTAAGCCGCAACCAAAACAGCAGAGAGAGCGTGTGTGCGTGAGGCAGGGAGTGCGGCGAGACATTTAACGACAACCAATGCCAAGTGTCAAGCGGCAATTGCAAATAAATATTGGCAAAAAATGCGACGCAAAACAAATACATAAAAAATATATACACCGAGAGAGGGAGAGAGTGAGAGTGAGAGAAGAGGGAGTGGAAGAGTGAGGTAGAGTGGAGAATGAGCGACGAGAATGAAGAGAGATTCGCGAGAAATACAAAATAATTGCATATTTATAGGGGCCATGGAATCGTTGCGACATGCATAAATTGCCTTAACACTCACTGCGCCTTCAAATGCGCAAAATTTATATATCAGAATATGTGCGTGTGTGTGTGTGTGTGTGTGTGTGTTTGGGTTTATGTAAAAATATATGTAAAAGTGTGTATGTGGGTGTGTTTGGGTGTGCGAGCGAGCTCATAACTCTCTTGAAGCCAAACGAAATCGCATACGTTGGAAAAATTTTATTTCAATAAAAATGCATTTAAAAATTTTTAACAACAGCTGAAGCTACAAATGCTTTAAATTGCAAAAGGATATACACAGGACGAAATGCGCCTGAAAGGAAATTATGTTTGAAAATCTGTTTTGATAGAAAGTGTAAAATTGTACGCAGATCGAAGTCTGAATTAGAGGCTATTGGGATACGAAAATCCAGTGAGTGGTGTGCTTCGAAAACTCCATTACATTCGTCCTTGTCGTCAATTCGTGCTGTATTCTGGAGATATTTGAGCTAATTGAATCATTCTCATTCATCATCATCATTAGTAGCGCGAGGATCGTAGTTGAAACTTGGCCTCCCCTTGGCGTTAAGGGGGGAAGTATACAAGCTATATTAAAGTGACTGATTGCATTCCATTTGCTGGTTGCCAGCACGATGCTTGTCTCTGTTTTCTTCAAGTCGACGCACAACCTGCACGTGGTTCTTACCTGGAATGTCACCCATGGAGTGGCAGACTAGAGTGCGCTGCGGGAGTCCTGGTTCTCAAAGCTAGCTTGAGTGCATGGTCTGCAATCTTACCTCGGAAAAACGTTTGTAACGAGACCGTAAAAACCGCCTTGGATAGTATTACAAAACGACTTGACGACAAACGCTAGGAACACGAAATTACAGCTTAAGAATCTTATTACCAAATAAAAATTTCTAACATTTAGCCTTGGTTCGACCAAGGTCTGTAGTCAAGCCTGATTACATTTTTAGTTTTTAATGCAATAAAAACATATTTCTAGTTGGACTTTACTATAGGTTCGACATCACAACCCGTTATCGGGTTACAGCCTACCTCACTGTCTTCTATAGTTGGTCACTTCCAGTGAAGATAGGTCTTCCTCCACTTCGTCTTTCCATCTGAGATTTGTTCATCCCCTACTTCTTCCTTTGCCGGATTTCATAACGAAAACCTTGTTCGCTGGAGCATTTTCGTCGATATAAACGACATGGCCGCAAACGTTGTGCCGACATCTATAATGTTGTAGAGTTCATACAGCTCATGGTTCATTCGTATACGAAAGTCGTCCCCAATCCAAATGGGAACGAAGATTTTAGACAAAATTTGTCGCTGTAACACTTTAAGCGCAGCTGAATCCTTACGATATATAACACAATCTTAACGTTATACAAGAGCACGTGCAGAATGAGCATCTTGTAGAGCGTTAATTTTGTTCATCGAGAGAGGTCCTTGCTACACATTTATTGTACTTACTAAGCAAAGAGTTTTTAGTACTCTCATATCTTCAATAGTAGCGTCAAACCATTGCTTCTGTATGGGTCTGACACCTGGATGACGACAAACTCAAACTGCAAACTTTTGCAAGTAAATGACTACGGTTCGTTTGCCGTATTTCTTGTCCAAAAACTATCACATACTAAAACTTGCTGATACTCTCTAGAAGTGCTCCATATCCTCAGGAACTCAGATGAAGACAACACCAAGAGATTTTTACAATGGAATCCGCAGTTACCTGGCGTCGCGGACGCTCTCGACAGAACTGGATGAGAACGGTGCTTGCAGAAAGTCAAGAGACAGCGTCATGAAATGAATTGCGTAGTATCGCCCAGTAGAGTCAAATTTAACTTCATTATTTTATTCCTTTTTTGTATTATTTTGCAGTCAAAATTGACAAGGAATAAGAAGAAGAAAAAATGATATATATGATTCTTCGCTTAATCTCCAGGCCGATAGTATTTTTGGTGTACTAAGGTACCAAGGTACGTTAACCTCTTGAAAACTGCAGAGGTATAGCCGTTACCTGATAGCCTAGACACCGTGCATTATTCATTGACCTCAAGACCCACTTTCGATTGCGTAAAATACAGCGATATCATCTCGCTTAAAACGCCCAATAATATTAATACCCCGCATGACAGGAGCGGGGACACTTTTGTGCCAAATAGTGCCAGTACGATGTACACTAGCTTTCCACAGTACCTCTTTCACTATGGAATGAAGAAGTTTCACGATAGAGGATCCAGCATCTTTAGTTGGACTAGGTACCTAAATTATCAGCTCTTCTTTCTCTTCCTTACAAAAATGTGATTTTAAGAAGCAATAATCCTGCTGGTAGTCAGTTAACAGAGAAAATGGTTGCCAAATGTAGATTTTAACTGGAAAAACTCATACTCCTCTTTAAAGTTCGCCTACTAATTCCCAATTTCTCTCACTGCATTGCCGACATAGCTGCAGGCTCACTCACAATTGCAGGGTTAATTATTCAAAGCTCCAACTTATTGATTGGTGCTGCCACGTAACACACTCTCCCCCTCATTGCTGCAACCCAATCCTTTTACGCAAAGTAACAAATCAATGCGGGAGACGTGTGAGAAAGAGCTAGCTACCTAAATACAAAGCTGAAAGGAGTAGAGAACTTTAAAATGGGAAGAGTAGCTGCGGTATCTCTTATTAAGCAGCGGAAGAGGAAGCGGCGCAATGCCTTGATAATAATAATAATAATCATAATAATAATAATGCCAACACTTAACTTTTGTTTAAGAAGCGCCAGACACAACAACTACAACAACGAGGACGACAACGACGACGACAACAAGGACAAAAACAACGCCAACGCCAACAACAACATGACATTTTAATAGCATAAATGCGGCACTAAACAAAACGCAAATCGGATAAATAGGGGCAGGTTCTGCTGACTCCGCCATTCGGCGGAGCTGCTGCTGCTGCTACTACGTCTGCGGCTGTCATAATGAAACAGTCAAGGACAATAGCGCAGGAAATTCAAAGTGTACGCGTACGTCCGCCAAAAAACTCCAAACTCCCCAGCCACACACTTCAAACCGAGCAAGCTGCTGTCCAGGCCACAAACTTAAAAACAGTGGCGTACGTAGTGCTACACTTTGATGGGTTGAAGTGCAAGGATGGCTGAAGCTAAAGTACGGCAGGACTTAGTATGAATGATGTGACACAAATCTTTAGTAATTCAAAAGTGTACGTTGCTGCCAGATTTCTTTGAAACCGTTTCATAAATAAACTTCAAATAGTGCAATTTTATAGATAGCACTTTTCGCAGATCTTTGTTCTTACTTATAATTTCAGGATTTATTTATATGTATGAACCGATCGATGCTATAAAAGCAATCGGCTTTAATTTCGTTTGGAAAGCAGCGAATTTTATTTGGAAAATGTATTTTTCAACTACGCGATGCAAGCTATTTGATAAAAGCGGCAGATGTTGCTTCAAATCTGTTAAAAGTAGCATATCATGGATTTTTCGGCTTCAAACTCGATGTAGATCGTTTATGTTCTAACGCAAAAATTAATATAAATAATAGAGGCAAGCTTGTCTCTACTGATCATCGCAACTGTTTACAAATTTGGTTGCTGTAATGGAGACCTGCAAGCCCAGAGACAATCAGCAGAACGATCATAGAGAGTGAAAATTTTTATTTATTTATCTCCAAATGATCCGTATCAACATAAAAACTTTCAAAAAAAAAAGAGGAAATATGTAAAATAAAAAAATAAAATTTTTATCTGGTTTTAATTTTATTATAAGAAATGCTGCGCTAAAAGCTAGAAACACACAAAATCAAATTTCAGCAAAATTATTCCAAAATTTTTTTTTGTTATTTGAAAACAATAATTTATATTTTATTTTTTGAAGATAAATTTGCTCAAATACAAGCAATACCAATCAAATTAATTTAAGGAAAATTAATTAAGGGAAAAATTTACTAAAATTCTCAAAACTATACTTCAACAATCTACCATGCGGGCTTATTATTATTCGAAAAAGTCACACAAAAATGTCAACAAATATTCGAAGTAAGATCCTTCATACACTATGGAATTTGAAAAAAAAAATCTTCCTTCATACCAGCAATGCTGACAATAATTTCTGCAAAATGATTGTTGAGCCAATGAGCTTTTTCATTAGATATGATCTCCGAATTTTTTATTATGCGAATGATTTTTACAAAATTTGCAATTTACAAATTAAAGAAACTAAAATAATTGGCATTTATGTGCCTCTGGTTGCTGGCTGTGTGACCAAACAATGATATTCGATGTACATAAACTGAAATTTTTTTGAATGTGTGATTTACCCTTAGGAGTTTGGATTATGTCAATTACAATATCGAATGACTTAAATCATAATAACCTTGAAACTATATTGTCATTTGCTAGCTGCTTTTAAAGCTCAGTCTGTTTTGCAATTTAAAAAGTTTTCCTTACCCTAATCCTGGAACAGGGCTTTGTATATTTTACTACAGAAATGGAATAATAAATTGTATAAAATGATATTGAATAAACATTTAATATAACCTTGTGCTGTTTTTTTTACACTTGGTAATTTCGTTAGTATTTTTGAATAATTTAATTAATTTTATCCTAACATAATTGTCAACTTTTCAATTTTAATAGACTTCCTAGACACTTAACCCTAGCACAGATCTCTATGAAAATTTCATATCAAAATTTCAACAAAATGATACTGAATTTTTTGCTATATAATTTCATCTGGTAATTTTTATTCTGTATTCGAATGATTTATATCAAAATATTCTCACACTTTTATCGATCGGTAGCCGCTGCACAAATTGTGCCTTTCTTTGTAATTTTTGTGAACCAAAACTGGAACATTACTCTGTGAATATTTGAGACCAAATATGGAAAATAAATTGTACAAAGAAATAAATTTTAACTGAAACTAACTTTTTGTTTTCGTATAATTTAAATCAAAATACTCTAACATCTTTATCAATCGCTCTAGAAATGGGTAAGCGCTTGTTCGAAATAAATCCTATTCGAAACCGTGTGCACCATTTTAACTCTAGAAGTTTCTTTCTATTTTCGGATAATGCAAATCTTACCATCAGTGCTAATATAGATATAAAGACATAAGTTTATTGGGAAGAGAATTCTACAATCAACGGTACAAAATATCGCTCCAAGTTGGAACACAAGTTCTCCAGCGATCTCTCTCAGCGGCTGTTTCTCTTATTTCGTTCAAGGTGGTAATAGAATGGGTTCCATTCCATACGACTGCCAGTAGTTAATTCCATCGAAAAGTCATTTTAGCAATATTGATAGCGTCTTTACGTAAAATATGGCCTATTCAGTTCCAATAATGCAGCTTAATATCGGAATTGATAAGCGTGTTGAAGTGATTGTTTGTTAGAGTTCGTCCTTGTAAATATCGTGCTATACTTATACAAACATTCAACCCTAGCCACTGCCTAAGCCATGACTTTCTTTTTTTCATTTTTAGACCCTCACCCTCACACATATACTGGCACGATCTTCCTCCCTAGAATTTTCGGTAATTTTAAAAAAAATTTCGCAAGATATCAAAATTTTTAAAACTTTTGCATTTTTAAAATAAATAATTAAAGAATATCCAAAATATCTAAATATTATTGTTTTCCAAAAGAATGAAAAGTATCTTTTATTTGAACAATCGTACTTCCGCAATTTAGTGTCCACAGCCTTACACACTCCACTGATATCCTGCAAACCCCGAGTCCAACGACGCCACTGTCCTTAAAGCAGATAACGTCCGTCCATGGCAAATGCGATAAAAGCGACAAACGAAATGTTTTCTGACGCAGACCATCGACAAGCCGTGGGAGTGAGTGGAGGAGATCCAGCCAGTGGCAGTGGCAGAAGAGCGCGGCATATCAGCAAGAACAATTTATAAGAGCATCAGTTACAATAACACTAGCACTAGGTGGTGTGAGGAGGTGACAGTGGGCGTGGCAGAGTCCTCTAACAATGCGGCCGCAGTGGCCATTGTCATAAATTAAAAATGAGGAAGTTTATGAAACAAACGAAACGAAACGCAGCAAACCAACAAACGGAAACACAAAAAGCGTTGATAAATAAATTTCTAAAAATAACAACAAAAAAATGGCCAAAATGGAGTGGGGGGGGGGGGCTAAAAATATATCCACATGGCATAAACATAAGGCTCTTGTGAAGCGTAGCGTAGGAGCTTAGTTGTGCACGGGATGTGGGAGGGGAGAACGTACCAGCAGCAGCAGCAGCAGCAACAAAAGCCAAAAGCCGTGCGCAGCTAAACAAAAACAGAGCCTAGGTCAATCCCCCGGAACTGCCGGCAAGGCAACCCACATAAAAAGTGGCCACTTCATTTACGCATTTTGTTGGTTTTAACTTAAAAAAAAAATGAAAAGAAAAGAAATATTTATAAAATAAAAATAAAAAAGAAGTGAAAGCAGCTTATGTTGGCATTGCGTCAATGTTGCATACTTTTAGGGTGACCATTCATTGCGTGCCACAATTGCGTGGTGAGCATGTTGGCAACTCTGGCGGCAGATTCCTGCGTGCAGCACAGTGCTCTTTGTGTGGTCGTTGTAACAACAAACCAAAAGATGAACAAAAGTGGCGACAAGTTGGCTTGGCACAATGGGATGAACTAGCAAATCCTTGGGTAAAAAAAATTAGATGCTTTGATAGTTACAGCAAATTGCAGAGAAGCGGCTTTGAAAATTGTGAAAAGATTTAAAATAGCAATAATAAATATAAAAAAGAGATGAGATACAAAAATCCGTTGATTTTTTTTTATGTAAGTTTCTTTAGCTAGATCGAGGGCAAGCGATCGGAACAAATGGTAGTCAGATGGGGCAATGTCTGGCTTGTGGGGTAAGATCTCTCAGTTTAGTGTTTCCAAGTCTTTGTTGACTCCTTTTGCGACGTAGGATTGACCATTGTCATACTTGATAGTGTATATTGAGTATATCGCTACGAAAGTGTAGGCATGTAGATTATCGTAATGGCACCATAAGTTTCCCGTGTCCTTGTTATGGAATCGTTTTTCTTTTAGTTCTCAACTCAAATGCTTCAATAAGTTTTGGTATCGATGCCCGGTGACAATTTTGTTTGTCTTCAGCAGACCGTAATATCTCACACATACTTGCTGCCACCAAATGCAGAGCATGTCTCTGGCGCCATGAAAATTCGTTTAGAGGTAGGTCCAAGGTTTTACTCAAAACTTACTGCGCTTCGTATTATCATAATGAAACCATTTTTCGTCGCCAGTTTGATGAGATATTGAAATCCTTTGAAAAATGAATACGTTTTTACACGACATCCCGAAACAACTGCAATGAGACTGCCAAATCCATATGCGTTCACAACGTGTCATAGTCAAGGTAAATGTCTTTGCATCTTCGTAATCCTTTGCCTTCCACCACCATGTCGTTCTTCGAAGATTTTAAAATTTTAAGTCCTTTGTCAAATTTTACTACTAAATAATGCAACAAAGTAATAAAAATACTGAAGTTAAAATTGACGCTCCTACTTGGAGCATGGGGCGGACACAAATTCTTTTCAGCGCCGTCTATCATGGGTAATACTAAGCAATTATTCCATAACGCTTTCTCCTCTGCAAGCTCCATTCTAATTCAAGCCCGTCGCGGGCTTTCTTGCCGCCGGATACCCTGCGGATTCCATAGGAAAGATCTTTTGGCGATGTCTTCATCGAACTTGGTTTGGTCTGGAATGGCCGATCCAGGACCATTTTCTTTTTTCAATTTCTGTGTTGATCGGAGCACTACTAGATAGTATCAGCAAGTTTTCGTTTATGATTGTATTTGGCCAGAAAATGTGACAAATAATCTTTGGACATTTGTTTGCAAGTGTTTGCAGTCCTCTGCAGATTGAGTTTGTCGCCATCCACGTCTTAGACCCAGAAGCATTGGTTTGACGCTGCTATTGAAGATGCGTAGCCGTGTTTTTAGCGAGAGTTCACATCTGTTGAAGCGCCTCCATCTCTGCTGACTGCCAAGAAAAGAAAATTCATCAACATCGTCTACAACTACGGCGTCCATACCTTCACCTATAGTAAGAGGGAATTGATTTGACATTTCCACTCGCATCAATTTAGTCTTCGTTATATTGATTTTAAGGTCGACAGACATTGCATTTTCCGCCAGTCTGCTGAGTTTATTTTTAACGCCTTCTGGAGTTTGTGTCACGAAACATATGTCATCGGCGTCGACCAATCACCGATTTGGTGAGGGCGCCATTGCCAGCCGTTCGAAGCCTCTCGGTTGGTTTTCTTCAAAATTCCATTCCTCACGAGAATGAAGAGTAGGGGCGCACATATTTCCTTTCTTTCGCATTGTAAGAAAATCTGTATTGCAGATTGTAGTCATGAAAGAAACATGTATTTAAGCTTTTATCTCTAAAATGACAGCACTTTTTTGAACCCCTACAAAACTCAAAGCAAATACATGAACAATTTTATATAAATTTTTAACATTAAAATAATATAAGTAAAAGATTAAAATTAGGAAAAAAAAAAGCAGGCCACAATAAATTGCCTTAATAAATTTTTAATCGGGGCTAATGATAAGTTAATATGAGCATAACCTGTCGTTAGCCATTTTCTTTTTGCTTTTATTATTATTAATTAATTAAGTTTATTAAAATGAAATGACAAAATATATGACTTTAATTGCAAATATTATTTTTTCATTAACACATTTATTGTTATTTATGGCAAAATAATTTCACAATAAAAGGCCATTTTGTTGCTTATATGAAATAAATGTATTTTGACAGAGATAAACTAGAACATAAAAATCTTTATGTACTATAAAGTTTAACATTACAAATATTTAATTTTTGGTTTTGATTAAAATTTTTATTATTTTGCTGTTGATTAAACTAACTATTTTATTTCAATTCTGATTTTTACTTATTTTTGAATTTTTCACCAATTAAATGTGGGCGACATGTTTATGATTTCACAAGAGAAGGAAAGAGAATTATAGTCACTTTTCACTTAGACATCCTTTTTTTTAATTATTTTATTTATAATCTCTTAAAAATATGACAATACGTAAATTTGATGACAACAATAATAGAAGTAGTAGCTTTTCAGTGAACTCTACTACATAATTAAGATATATCGTGTAACTTTAATGCAGATCGAATACGTGGATTCTTTTGAGTCTTCCGACATTTGTTATCTTCTTATTATTTAGTAAACTTAAGACCAAATTATTTCTATGGTTCTGTAATCTAATATATTTTTTACTTATTTTTTGATTTCATCTTTGATATAAAGGATTCCTAAGTCTTTATTTATATTTGCATTAGAGACGTATTTTTTTTTTTTTTTTTTTCCTTATTATTCCGCTTGGGAACTTAGGGCCTCTACAAGAGCCATCCATCGAACCCTAATTTGCGCCGTCTGATTAGCTCTGTCCCATGTTGAGTTCGCCTAGATCAGTTCTTGGAGGATGGATCTTATCCAGGTCGCTTTGGGACTGCCGATCCGTCTATTACCTTGTGGATGGATGGCAGCTATCGCTATCTGCAGTTTCTCCATTTCTTCCTCGAACTTCGCTAATCTTGATGGTTCCTTTAGGGTTCTAACGGTCCATTGTCCTATTCGTGTCCGTTTTTTTGAAAATGCCTTTGGACGTCATCGAATTTGGGGAGCCGTTTATGTTTAATTCTCTTGTATTGGTTTCTGTAATCTGTTGAGTTTTTTCAATCGAACTGGTGATTGGCCAGATGCGACTTATCCCAGTGGTGGGGCTGCCACCTGACGCCTTCTGGGAGTAGCATCTGCGCTTGGCTTCGCGGAAAGGCTGGGCGATACAGTCTTTTTTAATTGTTGGCATCATTCTAGCTGGTGTTGTTGCTGTACGCCGAAAAGCTATGAATGGCGCTTGGTTCTATGGTGTACCCTCCATTTAGCGTGGTGGGTGAAGAGTGGGGCAAGGGGGATTGCCAGAAATTGTTGAAAGGCATTGTGCAATGAAGAAAAGCTTTCTATTAGGTAGAGAAGCAATTTTTAAGAGGGACGTTGGAGTGGTCATGCCTCTTGCCATGAGTGGGATTCGAACCCACGACCCCGCGTTTAGAAGGCAAGTGTATTACCCACTAAGCTACGAGGCCCCATTGGAGACGTATAAAGGATCATTAACAATTTGTCCCAATATTTTTGATTCGTAACGCTGTCTTATTTCAATATAAGAGCTGCTAGCAGTTCCCAAGAGCTCTATAGCGTAGGTCCACGCAGGTTTTAATATAGCAGGCAAACTTTGTTCTCAAGAGTAGTTTCAGATTTTCGTCCAAGCAACCAAGACATTTTAAGGTTTTTTAGTTTGAGCTGCTGACGCTTTGTCTTAATAAGGTTTTTCCACCTTAGTCCGCGATCAGAACGCAAGCCAATATATTTTATACAATTACTTTTTGGTATGAGTGGTGTGAGCCATTAAATAAAGCCCTCTTGGCAGTCACCTCCTCATGAAAGCTATTTGAGCCGATTTTAGGGCGTTCAATTTTATATTCCAGCGCCGAAACCAGTCTTCAACAAGACTGAGCTCTGTCTGCAGCAGCTAGAAAGCTTTCCCTTTGGATGAACTAGTGGCTAAGATAGCTGTATCGCTGGCGTATGTTGCAACTGTTGAGTTCTTCAAGTGTTAACGCAGAGGTTGTTGGCTCCTGCCCCAAATGCGGCTGCAGCCCACACACCACCCAACACCTCTTCAAGTGTCTGGCCAAACACGCCACACTCATGCCCTCCTCATTGTGAACTAATCCGGCGGATGCAGCTTGCTTTCTCGAACAGGATAAGATTACTCCCTAAATCACTGCCGTTTTTCTAACTTTCTACATTCTGTATTTTCATCGCAAGGAGAATATCCACATACTTGGTGCTTCCAGAGATAGCTACAAGGAGATAGGGAGAATATCCACATACTTGGTGCTTCCATATATAGCTACAACAACAACAACTGTTCAGCACTTGGTTACCGGCATATCGGCTGTATACAGGGTATATCAATCAGGTCCCAAAACGCTTCCTTTTGGAATGTCTGCCTTTGTGAGGAACATTGGAGAAGACTCCATTTCTTGTTGTACGTGGAAATATTTCTTTTTTATGATTTTAACATGAGAATAAATAGTGCAGGTAGCCAATTCTTTGTCTTGTATAATATTCCGTTGTGGCAAGCTCTGTCAAAAAAGCCACTTGGACATCAAGAAATGTTGCAGTACGTTATTTTTTGTTTTCGTTAAGATGTCATTTATAACCCTGTGACATTGCTCAGTGGTTCCATGGCCGCTCCTGTATACGAACTGATGTTCAGAAATGATTGCTAATTCATTCAAGATTGTCAAAACTCTAAAAGTATTTTTTCAAATACTTTTAAGAATATTACTTAAAAAGTGAGTGGACCAAACGAAATTTACTTTTTATTATTTTTTTTATTTACTTCTATTCACTTCCTTGCTTCTAAATATTGTTGGTATTTTTTGGAATATGCGCCCACTGTGCAACAGCTTAGGCGCCAAAGATAGTAAGAAGAGAGTACACGAAGACAGAGAGTGAGATTCCGCCGCTTAAGCCGCCAACGTCCAAGCTACGCGATGGCTTTGATGGAATTTACAAAAAAAAGAAACACAAGAATCCAACCAACAACAAAAACAACAACAAAAACTAAAGAGAGCAAACACCGCTGGTCCGACGACAGTTCCGTTATGTTGCACTAGTGCTGTCTCGCTTTTTCCTTTTGTGGTTTCTATTATTTTTTACTGTCTCGCTTTATTTTATTTATTTATATTTTTATTTTTAAATGTATATCTATTATTTTTAAGCTTATTTGCTGGCAAGGCACGTTTTGTTCCGAGTTTTGTCTGCTAAAGATTTTCGGTTTAGATTTGCCTCTTGCTCTTTTGCATGTTATCTCCTTCTTGCACACGAACACACACACGCTTAATCTCTCTCTCTGTCACATGTGTCACTCGCTGCTTTCTCTTTGCCTTAGTTTTGGCCTTGGGGCATTCGTTTAAAATTAAAGATTATGCAGCAGAGCGCACACAAAAACCAAAAAAAAAAGAACTCAAAAAGGCATAAAAATCAAAAAGGCAAAAGCTATTTAAATTTTAAATAAAAGCTCATGTGTGGGGCAGTGGTATGGTTGGGAGGGGTGTTGGCATTAAGTGAGTAAATTTTCTAGTTGAGATAAGTTACTCATATTAATACGACAAAATCAGACTTTATATTTTTGGTGTCTATTTTTTCCACAGTTGAGCTTATAATTATTAAGTCGTTTAAACATAAAATTTCGTAAATATTGTAAGTGAATTCTTATTTTTCGAGAAATAACATTATTACTATTTTTTTTGTGTATTGCTAGGGCTGGATAGCAACTACAAGACGACAAGTTGAAAAACAATATTTGTTATTAATGAAAGTTTAAATGGTTCTTATTATAATAAAAAGAACAACGGCAACAAAAATATATGCAAATACTGAAATTTTTTGATTTTTCGGTATTAATGATTAGCTTTCGGATAAATAAAATTTATGTCAATCGAATAATCCGTCGTTGTTTTATTGCAATTTAGTGTTCTATATTGATTAAAAAGTTTTTGTTACTTGAGTTTAATTTTAATCTGATGGTTCTAGACCACTAAAAAAAACAACCCAACCCCCTACAACCTTAGCCGTAAGTGGAAACAGCATGCATACAATATGGCATAAACTTTTGACTGTCAAAAAAATTTGTTCGCGTTGGATCCCATAGAATTTGTGAAATGATATATCTTTTATGATAAAAGCAGTCTTGTTTCTAAAAATCTACCCAGTATATTTTAAAAACTATCCAATCACACATTGTTGATCGAGAAAATCGAGAGTAGTACGCGAAATGATCTTGCTTTGATTAAGATTGTAGGCAGCCGTTCACTTACAGCAGTAAATCTCGAGACTAAGTCTCCGTGTTGCTACGTATTTGCATCCAACTTCACGTCTTTCCACATGGCAGCTGTAGTAGATATCACAGCTGGCTTGCTGTGATTAATCTTGTTCTGTTCATCTTATGTCCTGCATGGCGATTATATCAGACTTTACTTTTTCGAGAGCATCCGTCGGTTGCAAAGTTTCACTGCCCCCCATCCGCAAGCATCCGCACATTCCAGGTGCATATTCTCAAAACCTAGTTCTTTTTTCGGTGGTTGCCAACAATGTGGGTGAACTTATCCGAGGCTTTAGTCTTGATATTCGTTGGCAGTTTTTCTTTTACGAGGCGGCCCTGCTCAAAACCTTGATAACGCGCTGCACACATAAGCTTAGTATTTAGCGATTGCTAAGATAGCTATCCAGGAGACGTCGCCTGAGGGCTGTGTGTAGACTCCCAATCTTTTGTTCTTCTCCCAAATAGTCTTGCATGCTTGCAAAAACCTCAGTCATTGGTGCCCCTGGAACAAAAATTTCCGCCACTTCCATGGCATAAGCACCACTCCATGGTAGGCAACTTGCGTACGCTGCATGGATGTCAATAGGACTGCTACACGTTGTTGCCGCTGCCACTTAGCGTAGCACTCGTTTAGGCCATGTTAACAAATGCATTAAGTATACGACAGCGTAGCGCTTGTGCAAATTTGCCAAAAAAAATTATGGGGGAAAAAAAATTACATAAAAGTCATGCACATAAATGCAGCACAATAACATAATTACAATAATAATAATTATAATAATAAGCCATTTAGCACTTCGTCTTGCCACTGCGCGCCGCAGTACCATTACTTGGCTGTTTTTCATATAATTTATATTGTTAATGCTTTGAGGCAGACTTTGCCACTGCCGCTGCCACTGTTTGCCTCAGCCAACTGTCACTTTACCCCTTTTGCTTGTTGCCGCCACTAACTCAGCTGCTGCTGTTGAGCATCATAAAAGCTTCATAAACATTTTACAGCTTGCAGTTGTTGCAGGAAACTGTGCCAGCGGAAACAGCAGCAGCGCCATAATTGCAGCCATTTTACATTTTAGCTAGTTGCCTCGGCAACAACAGCAACAACAACAACAACACCAAGCACTCTGCTTGCCCCAAAATGTTGCATGCTCTATGTATTCTTAAGGCTGTTAAACATTTGTAGCATTTAAAGCATTTAAAATTTAAACGTTTGTTAAGCTGCTTTATTACCACGAGCACGGGCCAACTTTTGCTCAGGTGTAAATTACAAATCTGAACACAAAGCATTATAAATGAACGAAGCGTACGAAGCGAATGAGTGCATGGACGTGCGGCATACGGGGAATGACGAAATGAAGTAAAAGTACAGAATGAACGAGAATTGTAACAGGCTGTCCAGAAAAACAAGCGGCTAAATGAAATGAAATCGCAGTGAAAATGCTTTCATTAAATATGCCAAGTTGACACGCACAGGCGTGGGCTGTGTGTCCCCGAAGGTGGCAAGGGGAGGCAGGGCGGCAGGCTCAAAAACTTTTACGTGGCGCGACAAAGTGCGGCCAAGTTGATTAGAAAGACCACAAGGGAGCTGCGACGACGATGTTGCCAAGTAATGAGAAACTTTTAAATTTACGGTCAACGAGTTGTCGAAGCGCAACGCTGAAAAGTATGCTATAGTTTTTCGCTACTTCTTCAACTTGGATTACAGTGTCATTTGCGATGTTTATGCGTGCGAGATTATTGTGATGAGGCTGGAAAAGTGAGGGTAGATAAATAAAGTGTACTTTTGGTTTGTAAAATATTCATCATCATTCAGCACTACAACACGGGGTGGGTTTAGGCTTTCCCAACAATTCTACTCATCTTCAGCATGTCAATATCAATTTTGTCAATTAAGCGCTATCTTGGTCGACCTCTGCTTCTTGTGCAGCTTTCGTGCTCTGTTCTGCTCCATCCGTAGGACATAACCTATCCATCTTACTCTCTGCGATTTAATGAATTTGACTACATCTTCGAAATGGTTTAAGCTCAACAATTCATCATTGTGCCTTGGAATGTAGTCACCTCGATCATTTATCTTTCGCCCAAACGTTTTTCGCAGTATTCTTCTTTCAAAGATTCTTAGAGTTTCTTCGTCTGCTGCCGTCCTGATCCAAACTTCAGCTCCATATGACACTATTGGCCTAATGTTGGAATCATTAAATAAAAAAAATTGAAAAATATTAGTGCGTTTTGAAAAATATGGGGTATCTCGAGGTGAACTTGACAATTCGCCGAAACAAGTATTTTGCAGAATTGAAATCAATCATCCAAAGAGCTTAACAGTATCTCTTGAGTCTTCTTCTAAAATTAACAGCTTTATTTAACATTTGTTGACCCAATTATTTTGGTTTTCACAAAATTGTTGTTACTTTGTCAGCTTTCTTGCCACACTTGAGCTCTTCAGCGCACAGAGGCTCACGTCTGTCCCTTCAGGCCATCAGACTTGTTGCGCTTCTTCAGTTGAAGGCAATGCTCAGCATGCGGTTGCGTTGACCCTTGGCAAAGCGCAGCTTGAAATGGTCACAATCGTTGAATTGCCAGCGCTTACAAATGTTTTGGACCTTGACAGACCCGGGGTTAAACTTCCACTGTTTTCCAAGGTTTTACTCACAATGCGTTTGGGGCAGTGAAGCAGATCTTATTGCGGTTCTTCCTCAAGTGCAGATTGTTCAATCCATACGGGTAAGGAATACTACTTACGGGGAACACCGGCGAAGCAAAACTCTGTTTTGGTTAATGATATTGAGAAAAGATTTAAGAGATCCTTCAAGGAGCCTGTTGAGGGCTTGGCAATGCGGCCAGTTTCGAAAGTTTTGGAAGGTATGATGCTAAACGGAAAGAAATTTTATATTTTCTTTCATACTGCAATTTCACCTCAACAATATCATGATGCAAGATCAAAAGAATAATATTGAGTATTAACTGACAATTTAATTATCGTAATAACTTGTTTTTCAATTTAAACAATGAGTTCAGCTTAGTATAGCAGCTGTTGAGTTGGTTTTGAGTTGAGTTTAGTGCTAAAATTATTTGTGACATACGATTACCTTATTCAATATAAACTATGACTTTCTTTTCTAAAATTATTACATTCTTATATATAATCAAAAAGTTAACTTTAGGGGTTTTACAAAATCTTAGGAAAAAAACCATTTTTTTCTGGTAAAGTTAAATTTGTTTTTAGCAAAGCTTTATATAAATTTCATAAATCTACAAAATAACTCTCTCCATTGAGACTTTTTTGACTAATCAAGTTAACTTTTGAGAGATTACAAAATGTTACTATAATTGTTGGTACCCATCAAGTAGCTGCTTCAATCATTTTTAACGAGAATAGTTGAGTTCATTATATGTTACGTTAGGGTAGATCGATTTCTTAATCTGTTTGACATACATTTGACTCGTTCAAAGAGCTTCTGTGAATATTGTAAAAACTTCTCTTAAAAAGTACACAAAAAAGTCTCACAAGTCTTTGTGAGAAAAAATTCAATTTGTCAATGGGGTAAGTCCGACCGTCGGTGTTCTAGGCGATTACCTGCAGCTGTGATCTAAAACAAAAAAAATTATTTCAAATAGCTCTTCAATTTTTTTTTACCAAAAATAATTTGCTTCATGCATTATGTTGGTGCAAACCAACTTGCTCAAATTTCTTGATTTTTCCAAAAATTGCTATATTTGTTGTTCAAACTATACTATTCACGCTATTTTGAGGTCGTATTTACCCCATATTTTTGAAGACGATTTATATAATTGCGCTATTGAAAATACAAGACATCAGCAAATAAAGAAAAAGATCTATATATAATCGAGTTGGCTTGGAATTTTATTAAATAGACTGCTTGTGAGCACTATTGGATAAGGAATGAGAGCAACTGTGAGGCCTTTACTTTCGCTACGAATTCGGGTTCGCTCCATTTGTATTAAATTCAATATATTAGTATTGAAAATTTAAGCCAAAACGACAAAGATGTTTCTTTTTAAGTTTTTAAGTAGGGTCGTGTTTACCCCTTTAAGCGGCGCTTACAGCAATAAAACCATATCGTAGTATTGAATTTAGGAAAAAAAACAATTTGATATTAAAGTTAAATTATTGATGTAAAATATGGTCTTTTATATCAGAAAAATCTAAAAAGTAGTTAAAAAGGTTTCAAAAGTTTTAAAAGTGGCGACATGGTAGAGTTGAAAGGCTGAATTGAAACTCTCCAAGCTTAAAGCCCTCAAAAATAAAATAAATAATGAGTTCAAATGGAAAGAGTTCGCGCTCGAATTAACTTTTAAAAACAGCTATGACTATTTAATATTTTAAATACGACTACGAAATTCACAAACTGAAACCCATTTTTTTTTGGGAAAAACCGAATAAACATTTTGAATTTTCCTCGGGAAATTTATTATAATTGCGACTCGTATAAACGCAGTTACTTTTATCTCAAACAATTAAGCAGCTCCTCAGTACACAGAGAATATGTTCGAATAAAGTCGAACAAGCACGAAACGAAGCGACAGTTTAAATAAATAATTGCTATCGAAATTATATAAGGCACAGACAGTGAGTGGACGGGGGGGAGGACACGACCGGGTGCTGCTGCTGTGGCACTTGGTCTTGGTCAACTGATGAGCCTTGGCCAAAAGGGGCGTTGTAATCTCTGGAGGCTCTGAACGCAAATGACAACGGCCAGGACACGAGTACCAAACCAAACGGACAACAAGAAATGGCCATGATATGGAGCAAAATAATGTGCCTAGATGGCTACGGCAGCAGCGAGAGACCGAGCAAGTGAAGCACAGATAGCACGAGTAATGACAGGAAGTCGTGATAAAAAAGACAAAAGAAAACAACGGGCATGCATTAAAAGAGATAACGCAACTACGCGCGCGAGAGAGAGAGACAAAAAAAGGCTGACAGCAACAAATAAAGGCGACAAAGGAATAAAAAGTGTGTGGACCAGAGTTTGGATGCTTCATTAGCGTTGATCGCCATGCTGGAACGGATGTAGGTAGCAAGCCAAATGAGTGCGAACGATAATAGATAGGCCGCAGCAAAAACGACGACAAACGACGAGCTGCTAAATGCCTGTGGCAAGGACTGCTCCATGCTGTTGTAGTAGGAAGAAGGCTCATCAGATTTGCATGCCACATGAATCAGGCGAACGCTGCACGGCAATGACTCATTAATAATTACAAAGAGCCAGCACGAGAGAGTTCACTCTGGCACACTAAACTGTAAGTAATTAAGAGCGGGAGTTAGCGAAAACTTTTCGTAGCCCCAGTGACACATTTCGAGGCATTGGTTATTGCACGGGGAATTGGAATACCTTAATTCAGAAATTTATTGCTTACAACATAAATTGAGTGGGCATAGGAGTGACGTCACAGCGTAAAAAGATGCGAGCCCCAGTGAATGCAGTCTGGGGAAAACATTTTTGTACTAACTTTAAAAATTTGCAGCTAGAGAGTTTAGAAAGGAATGTTAGGAAGTACTCCTGATTTTTAAAAATATATTCATTTTTAGCATTGTTTGAAAATCTTTTACTGAGGTCCGCTTAATGTAAAGTAATGAGACGAAACAAATGCAATTTCCTGAATTCTCTTTTCGTTTTGACTGACAGAAATTCTGTAATATTATGAACAAAATTTCAAACTTTTTTCGATAACTCTAAGTATTTGTTTTTGAAAAATTTTAAGCTTCTATAATCTAAAAAAAATCACAGTAACTGTTGTCAAAAACTTTTGTGGGACTGACTGTATTTGTCATACTTCTTCAT
This sequence comes from Chymomyza procnemis, assembly GCA_035046065.1. Lineage (NCBI taxonomy): Eukaryota > Metazoa > Arthropoda > Insecta > Diptera > Drosophilidae > Chymomyza > Chymomyza procnemis. The sequence continues at coordinate 9,001,257 of JAWNOJ010000026.1, forward strand.
CTTATCGATTTGAGCATACGGATACTCCAAATGCTTTGCGACAAAACTTGAAACCGATATCTTATTAGGTAATTTATTATATTGAGCTGAAGATTAATTGAGAGAAACGTATGCAAGCAAATCGCGCGAATTAAGGAGTTGTACCCGTTGCTTACAAGGATTCTTAGTGGGCCGAAGAAGTGTGCAAAATCTTAAAATCAAATTCACAAATTATTTCATATTGAGCTCAAGGTAAATGGACGGCAACGTGTGCAAAAATGTTGGAAAACTGCGGAGCTGTATTCATTGTTGATGAACATTCCTTACAGACCAAAGAAATATGTAAAAGTATAAACAAGATCGTAGGTTAGATATGTAGGCAGCTCAATCAAGTAATGGAAATCGTGCGGAAGACTAAGAGTCAATTGCGAAAACTTTTCAAGGGAGAAAAATAAGAGTTTACTAAGTAATGTGATGTTGTTGGAATGTTATGTTGTTGGGAAGAACTACTTACAATAATGAGTGGGCAACCATATTTGCTCTGAGTTGCCAAATATTTTTCAACCTAATATTTGTCCAAGGCAGCCAAGTCGACTATGAGCACATTTGTCAATATACTCAGGTCTTCAAAGTAGGGATGTCGCAAAAGATGCTGTCCATTATCACCCTAAAAGCGCAGCTTGGACTAGCTCCTCAAAAAAGCGTAACAAGTTTTTTTTCTTTGAAGCTTGAGAGTGTCATATCATCATTTTCATCTTCACCTCATCTGCGAAGCTACAGAAAAAGAGGCATGCATCCTCATAGCCTTTCGGCCCGGTCCCTTTACTACTACCACCACCAGCCCAACTTTGTCTCTGCGAAAGCGCCGGAATTCACATGTTCCGATTCGATAATATCATGGCCAAGACCCACAACCAGACGAATCATTTAATTTGTTTTTCGCTTAAGTTCTGGCCGACTCTCTTATCTGCCAGATATTCTTCTTTAAATGCTCGGAAGCTCATGATTATCTGGAAACGGAGAGCTATGGGTCTCACTTTCGTTTCGGCATATCGTTGATTTTGACGCCAGAATGCCGCGGAAGCTACGAGAGGTGAGTGAGTATTGCCAAGAGGGAGTATAGTTGAACTTTTTTCTTTTTGCATAAAACTCCTGATATGACTTAGGATTGTCTTGATAGCCATTTCGACAGTCCATGGATCTGTGTATGGTTCGGTATCTCGTTACTTTTGAAGATGCAGTGCGCTGCAACCTATTAGGGGTGATTGAGAGAATAGTTGCACTTATTCTTTATTTCGGTATCTCTTTACTTTTAACATCTTAGTGTCAAAGAACCTATGAGGGGTGATTCATTGTTACCAAGTGGGAGTATAGTTGAACTTTTACTTTTTGCATAAATCTTCTAACATGACTAAGGATTGTCTTGATAGTCATCTACACAGCCTATGAGTCTATGGAGTCGGACCATGAATCTATATTCCTCCATTTCGTTGCATTTGACATCAGAATGCCTCGGAATTTATAAGAGGTGAATCAGTTTTGCCACGAGGAAGTATAGTTAAGGTTTTTTTTTGGGATAAATCGCCAGATATGACAAAGCATTGTCTTGATAGCCATCTACATAGTCTATGAGTCAATGGACTACTTTTAGAGAACTGTGAAATTGGGGATATTCTCCGTCAAATAAATACATGTTTGAAGATTTATGAGTTTAGCGTGTTACCAATTCCAATTCGAACCTTAAAACATCTTCTTGTTGAGAATTGCTTTCAGAAAATTCAGCCCCGAAGCAATCCCTGAGTTAACTAAAGCCAGTTTTCTATATCATATCCTTGATGCATTCATTCAAGTTTATAGAGAGAATAGATATAATGGTTTGTGTGCGTTGTTTACGAAAGTTAAACATCATTTGCTTTAAGTCTTTCAATGGCTGCCGCCATACAACAGATACTCCAAGCACTTGCTTCCCAAAACTACAGTCTTCACTATCAAAAATTTTTCAATTTTATTACCAACTTTTCTTGCACTCTACGTACTTTGCGCTCTCACTTGCCCACAACGATGTGAGAAAGATTTAGCTGCTTGCAATCTTGCAAAACGAATCTTTGACAAAACCCCAGCAGATAGCCCCGACTGACCTCACACGCTTCGACCACAATGTCCAAAGCAACCGCAAAAGCCTTTTAAGCACTGACCATCTAAATGGTATAAAAACCAATGACAAAAGTTAATGCGCGTACTGCTTATCACTCCACCCGCACAGGGGACTTCACTTAAAAGGGACGGGGCTATTCCGGGGTAAGCGACATTTTCGGGCAAGTCAAGTTGATGGTATCATCAATTGTCAAATAACCAACTATGTGGAGATTTGCGCACCAGCTGCGGCCAAAGCGTTGAAGCATTCATTGCGCTGCACATCAGCGCACACACACACACGCTGAGGCAAACAAGGATATGCACAAGGACACACAATTCACACACACACACAAGAGTGGAATGGGTACAACTCACTTTGTGGGTTATTTGTTTTGGTCATGCGCTCATTTTTGCCAGGGGACAACACATATGTATTTCGAATGTGTCCCAAACAACACAAAAAAAGCGGGGAAGGGAAAGGATATGGAAAGGGTTGAGGCTCAGTCAACGTATCCTTTTACCAAATGCTGCAAAAAAATCAAATGCTAAGCGCAAAAATCAAGCAAACCAAATGCCAAAAAAATAAACAAAAAATTAAGTTGGTAGTAGGTTTGGAATAAGCCGACTATGAGATGCTCTTTTTGTGGAAAGTAGTAACGGGTACTTAGTCGGCATTTGCGAAAAAAAAGAGTTTTCCGAAGTTAATCGATGCATTGCTTTGATTTTCAAAAACTCTGCCTCCTAAGTAAGACAAAAGAATATTTTTTTTTTTAAAAAAGTTTACCATAAAGCTGGACTATTTTGTAAGGAAGCTGGACTAACATTTTTTTTATCAAATTTAGACCAATAGAGTGGTCCAGCTGTTCAGATCTCGACAAGAGAGATGCATACATCAATTAAAATCCAAGTAATGATGAGATGTCACACTAATTCTAATCTTGATCGTTTTGCTAGTTTTACTCTGAAAATTGTACTCACAAAGATGACATACTGAATCACCACGTTGCTCTTTTCGCAAACAACTACAACTTTTTGTTGTACTAAGTTTGATATATTTTGCTATAAAGAAACAGAAGAATCTCCAGACTGCTAAGCTCGAAAATCCCACAGCTGCGGTTTTACTTTGAAATAATAAATAAATCCTTCAAAACTTCCCAAATAATTGACTCTCGGACAGAGTGTCAGTGACTCCATTAGCATTTCGTCCATTATTTTTAAAATCGTCTATATACAATATCAAAAAATTCCAAATCCTTAACGACAGATATCATTCGTACAGCCTGGTAATGCAGTGTGGCTGACTGCCTTGAAATGTTGACGCCATTATCGAGTCTATTCCTGCTCGTTGGAAATTAGTTACAATGGGATTGTCTTGGGTGTACTCCGCAGTTCCGTGCAATTTGATGAAATAGGGAACGCATGTTGTTTTCTCCGGCTGCTCGGTCTGCATTTTTCGCAAACCTATCCATAATCATTTCTCGCAGAGTTCTTCATAGCTCTGTAGAGGGCACCATGTTCATCCTGATTATGCCCGCTCTGGTCAGCTAATGATTTCAGATGATTTCTCCTGCTAATCAAGTGCCATGTCCTATCAGGTATCCATCCAGCTTTCCGTAGCGCGACAAGGTTGCTGGCCAAGTATTCGTTCAGCTGTTACCCTTCCTTAGGTAATTTTCATGTGGCAACAAATGATCCCGTAACGTTGATGTTATTCTCGCGGTTAGGTTATGCCGCGTGCAAGTTTAAGGGATGTGTCCGTCATTGTAGGCTGCTTATTGTCATCAGCGAGTTATGACGCTTCAACTTTTTTGCAAGTTCGACGCGTCCCTCTTTTTCCTCACGTAAAGTAGCCACCGTCTCCATCTCCTGCTTAGTCAATCAGCTTGCGTGTGCTTCCTTTTGGAGATGCCTTGACATATTTGTCATCTTTATGTGGGAACAGTGTGTCGCCAATGATCAGTTGGCACAGCTGGCAGGTTTCTACAAATATATGTACCTTTTAGTATCTTGGAGATTAGGGAAAATATCAACTGCATCGATGCTTCTCAAGGAATCCAAAAATTGAGCATCGGTTTAAGTGGTAAATGTTCTACTGATTGATGGTCACTTTCGAAATAGTTCCTTGGTCTTTGTCCTTAATATATATAGAAAATCACAAAACTTATGAAGAATCTTGTCTCATTGGATCAGCCTAACAAGATGACTGCCTTAAGCTTGACTGTATTCTCTATGTAATTCCTCAACTTAGACGCTGTATAAATTCAATAGCTGCCCATCATGGCATCGGGAAACATTATTATATACAAATCCCAACATACTCCCTATAGTGTATATATATAAACCAACAAATAAGCGAACCAACCAAGCAACCGACATACCAACAAAAGCAAAGGACGCGCAAACGGATGGGTCAAACGGCAAAAGGCAACGAGGCAACCGAGACGTTTGGAGCGTACCACCAATGCTTGCAACTAGAATGTAAGGATTTTGGGACCACTTTGTTGACTGGCCTGCCAACAGGAGCAAGAGCAAAAAAAAATAATATAACACCGGGAAGAAGGAAGAAAAAAAACATGAATTTACCAAAAACTAGCACCAAGCTTAGCAATCGTAAATCTTCTTATGTGCAGCAGCATTTTAACGATAATTTGCTTTATTGGAGCATTTTAGATTTGCGCTGGTTTTCGGCAGGGCTACACGGACTTGGGACTCGTAGTGCTTGGACTACCACAAGTCAAACGACAAATAGAGCGAAGCAAGTGTGCCACACATGTGTAAACACACTCACACTTGTGTCTGTGTGTCTGTGTGTGTGTGTGTGTGTGTAAGTGTAGTTCTGGCTGGCAAACGGTCTTTGTTGGCATCCCTTTACCTTTGGGGATCTGACCATCATCATATCGAATCGTTGGCTTTGAATGTTTCAACGTTTTCCGTTTAAATGGTTTTTATAGCAAATTTATGTAGAGGAAAAACACTTTTAAGGTTGACCAAAAGGACATACGCACCGAATCCATAAAAATTGCTCAACCAGCAAGCGAACGACGCCAGATAGCTAGGAGTGAGCGGCTTGCAAGTGCAGACATGAAAGGACATGCACACGAACACACACACATACACACATGTGAGCATTTGAGGTGTGAACAAACATTTGCTACTTTTGCTGGTCATTTGGCTTTGCTTTTGGCCGTCATGAATAATGGCTGGCCAAATTGCTGCCAGCTGGCCGGCCAACTAGCCAAGCCAGAGTTGCTCCATGTTGGTTAACTTGCCACCTAGCCACAGTAGCAGCAGCAGCACACACCAACAGACCAACCAAAAATTGGCCACGTTTGTTGAGCTTGACTTGGGACAACCTTAGCTCTGCTTTGGCCAACTTGCACTGCTGCGCCCTCTCTCTCTCTCTCTCTCTCTCTCGCAGTTGGCCTTTTGTGGCACAGAGTGGCACATAAAAAGGTAACCACATCATTTCTGGGTAATTACTTTGTCATTTAACAATTGACTTTATATTGACATTTACTTATGTAGACTGTATATTGACACTTGGTCCCGGTTGATGAAGTTTTGTGGGTATTAATGTTACGAGCGGGGCTAATAAGTGTTAATGCTTGATTTATGGCCACAAGCTATTTTGGTTTTTTAGTTTCCAACAAGTGACGCTGGCAAGGAGTTGCGGAGTAGGTGCTCCTAAAAGCAGTTTGTTAGCTAAAAGGAGTTGGTAGCAGAAGTACTTAAGTTAGATTAAAAACTTATGGGTTGGATGGGAGTTTTGGTACTAAAACGAAATAGTTGCTTTTAAAAAAAATATATTCTAAACTCTCAAATATCGCTATTAACTGATTTGGGGGTATTTTGTAAGTTTACCGTGATTGCTTAATCTCTCAAATTAAGCCCCACGGTTTTGAATCATATGTTGATCGGGAATGAGAAAATGTTGCTTTGAATCTCACAAAGTTCACTTTCAGGGAAAAAAGTTATCCTAATGAATACTATCTAGGGGTAGTTTGTGCCTTTGCTTGAAACAAATGGCCGAATATCCCACACTTCTTAACCGAACTAGTAAGAAAGAAAAATTCCATCAAGGATGCAATATGATGTACCAGGGTTGTATGTTGAAATATGCCGGAATGAATGATAGATAGCGCTAGCCATATGTATATTGAGTCGGTATGACAGTCATTCCTTACTGTTGATAATAAACTTTAGAAGTACAACGGCATACTTCGTCAAAATAATAACTTCGTTGTTGTTTACTACAGAAAACGTGTCGAATTTAGTTCCAAGTAAATTGCATTTGCGGCGTTCGCTGTTTTCATATTTCACCAACGAACAACGGTTTGAGAGAAACTCTTTCCTGCATCAAATTGTCACGTGGTATTAAAAATTGAAATAATTATAGTATATCGAGAATCCGAAACGAAAAACAAAAACATGGCTCTGTGTGAAACCAGTCTGGTGTATTATACAAAGAGTTATTCAAATCCGGTGAAACGGTTAATAACGAACGCTACAGACAACAAATCATCAATTGCATAAAGACATACCAAAGCTATCATTTAAGATAATAACGCGCCGGCTCATACAGCTAAATTGGTGATACTTACTTGCAGAGCAGCGCTTTGCCAACTTTGAAGAAGTCGAAAAATGACTTGTTGGATTCTTCGCGTCAAAAAAAAAAAAAATATTTTAATGGAATGGCATTCATAATTTTCCAAAACGGTGGGTTAAATTTGTAGCATCGAATAGTCAATACTTTGAGCCTAAAAATTCTGTGATTTATTTATCGAAAAAACCGGCAATTTTCAACCTACACCCCTGATATATGCAACTTATCCTAAGCATTAGGGAAAATAAGTGCGAGATTCTTTCCAAGTTCTTTTCGATATTTCGAATCTCTAAGCTGAATCGATGATTAAGTTAAAGCTGACGTTTAGCTGCCTATATATGTTTTAGTTACAAAGATTGACACCGAAAAGTAATGCCTGTCCTCTCAAAGTCTCTATCATCCTGTCAACCAACACTTTGCTGAGCTACAGATTCGATATAATAATAGAATATCATTTAGGTAAACGACGAAGGCTGTGTATTTTCTACTCGGTGAGAAAGCAAAGATACCAAAGAATTCATGCTTCATAATTCAGCTAATTTGGATATGCAAAAAGAATTCCATCAAGGATATCGATATATCTATATGTAAGAGCTATGCAACTTTCTCTTTAGGAAACTTTTTTACCGATTATGTATCTAAAGACCGGTTTTATCTAGGCGTAAGATACAACTACTAGTTCTAACACCATTCGCAATAGAATTTAATTTCGTTGAAAGAAGAGATCTATCTGCTGTTTATGTGCACTTTTCCTTCCATCGAAGAATTCCTTACACTCCGTTGCTGGGTGGTACTTCAATATTGCATAGAGAAGAAGGAATTCATCAAAGATCTTTACATTTTTACAAAATATTTTAAAGTTATGTTTCACTTCTGAGGGAGAAAATTTTCGATAGACACAAACTACGTGTCGTATTTAGTTTTCATTGTACATTGCTTGATATCGTAGTTCGTTGGTAAAACATGAACGATATAGTTGAATAAATACTAGATGAATAAATAAAGAGCTCGATGCGCATTTCCTACGAATCGTGTGAAAATTGCACTGTACCACATGCCGTTTGCCGATTTTAAGTTAACTTTTATTTTACTTCTAGGTTATCTCTATATCTCAAATCGATTTAAAAGTTAGATTACAACGGGTTGTCTTTCTGGCCCAACATCACCATGTCATTTTACTCATGTAATACGTTAACTCGGTAAATATACTTTATGACTTTGGTCTGAGCTGCATAATGTATTACACTTCGAACACAAGTGCGAGATTCTTTCCAAGTTCTTTTCGATATTTCGAATCTCTAAGCTGAATCTATGACTAAGTTAAAGCTGACGTTTAGTTGCCTATAAATGTTTTAGCTACAAAGTTTGAGACCGAAAACTAATGCTTGTCCTTTCAAAGTCTCTATCAAAAATATTTCAAAAAATAAAGCAGCAGTTGAGTACCAAAGACTTTTAATCAAACATTAAAAAATCGTTAAAATATTTTCAGCTTGGCAATGACACAAAAATATTTAATCCTACTACATTCGTCTATTTTCATTTATTTTTCAAAAACACATTAAGTAAAAACCATTTAGTCTTAAATGTTAAATAAAATAAAAGCTTTAAAATAAATCTCTTACCAGAGCTTAAGATCTCAAGGTCTTGACATTAATGACACTCAACTATGCATCAAACGAAGCTATGAAAAATGTACTAAAAGTCTTATTTTTAATAGCAAATGTTCTTATATTTTAATTACTCGATTTCTTAACACTTGCAACGCAACTGCTTATAAATATATGTACTGAGTCATGTACATACATTTAATTAAAATATTTTCTTAATTTATTTGACCGAAAAAAACCCAAGGAATAAACTCTTCTCGTAAGCGCACTACAGCCGACAGAGAGAGAGAGAAAGAGAGATGAAAAATAGTATTGAGCATAATATGAAACATAAATTTATAGCAATGAGCAAAGGAAAATATAAATTGTATATTTTACATATTATAAATTTTCTTATAAATGAATGCGAGTGCATTTTATGTCCATTATTTAAATTAATAAATAAATTACAGTTTCACATTAAGTGCAAAGAGCAAAAATTCCAAAGACAAAGACGTCGTTGGGATTGAGGAGTGAAGTGCGAGAAGTGAGCAATGAGCAGCCAAGTAAGAACGAGAGTAATTTGTTAAGGTTAAGCAGCGGGTAGAAACGTTGCGAGGGGACGTGGAAGAAAACCCTTTTTGCAGGTTACATTTACTCAGACACCAGGACAAATACAAGTGGTTTATATGAGGCCTGCAGCGGAATTAACGCACACATACAAGGATAGTGAGATAAACTGCAGTACGTGGGACTGGTACCTAACTCGCGAGCAGCTTCCCATGAAGGATTTAAATTTGGTTTTGTGCAGAAAGCATAAAATTTAATTCGTTAATGGGAAGACGGCCGTCGGACGTGGGTCGTGGTCAGGATGAGTTAATCGTTCAATATGTATCGGTTTTGCGAAAGCTGACAGTCTCTGGGGTGGCCTTCGAGCTGCCTCTGCAAGCGAATCAAACGTTGGTCTCCCTAAAAATTTAGTTCTCGAAGTACAGCAGGCAGGGTGTTCAAGGGTTTCTTTGACTCCTGGTTCCTTACTGCACTCATCGTTGTCAGTGATGCCCAGCTTTTAGCATGGGCTGCGCTCAGGCAATGGCCCTTCAGTAAGCCCAGCATAAGCCTGCAGCCTTTTCTGGGAAGCTGCAAGATGTGCTGGGCTAAGTTCGGCTCGGTTTTCCCACACATGATGCAGGCGGTTTTGCAGTTCGTCGTGTTTGATGGTAATTTTCCTTAAAAATTCGATTGAATCAATAATAGCATCAATTGCCACCGCAGCACTGACATCTATTTGTATTTTGGAATTTTGCATTGATATATACATAAAATGTTATACATTTTCGAAACTATTTAGAGAAATCGTAGTTCTCTTTAAGTAACGTCTGTCCTTAACTTGTTTTTCAAATTTTCTTAGCAAAGTAATAAAAATCTTCACGAATAAAAAAAAAAATTTTTGCAAAAAATTCAAAGGAAAACTATCTCTTTCTAATGGAAAACCTATTAATTATGCTAGTTTAGATTAGAGATTTTGGAACTTTTTATAGTAGTTTTTGTTATTTAAAAAAGAATTGTCAATAATTTTTTTATCTTATTTGCAATATACCAATAAATTGAGTGCTCGGTGTGCTCCTCCAAAAGCGGAGCATAGGGTGATTTTCTTAGGAAAATAGCGTCTATTTGCTAGCCATACCATTGCTTGGAAAATGCACCAGTGCTGCTGGGTGGGTCGAATTTCGGATAAGAAAGAAAAAAGTGAGTAAACTGTAATTTTTCCTAAATAAAGCTATAAGTTTTTTTGAACTCAAAAGTTGCAGATGCACAATTTTTGGTTTCAAAAAATTGTGTTTTTTTAAAAATTTGGTATTTAAAAATTTCTTAAGCTCTCTATTGCGACACACTAGAATACTCTATATCCAAAGACCATATAAAGTACTTGATCGGCATACAAATTTTTTAAGTTAATTTTTAGGTCATATAAAAAATTCTCATAACTTTAGTTGTAAAAAGAATAAATAATTCGTTAATAAAAGTCATGATGGGGTTGTAAAATAAAATATTTATCGCAAAAGCAACAATAGCAAGAAATAAATTATAATAAATATTTCCCTTTACTATGTCATCACTTCATCGGTAGAGCATGGATATATCTCTATTTATACCTATTCGAAGAAAGTATAAATATAGCCGAATTCGAACAGTAAATAGTTTCTTAGGCAAATAGCTGCTATTTGCTAGCTATGCCTGTGACGAGCCCATATACCAGTACTAATGCTTCGAATCAAACTCCGAACTTTAATTTGAAGGTATTTAAGAGATCTTATTATTTAAGATTTAATTTATTTATTATTTATTATGAAAAAAATTTTGCATCTTAAGTATAATAAAGATTATTGCAGCTCCACACTTCGCATTGAAAACCCCAAAAACTGCAAAGGTAGCAATTGACTCCACTTAACCAACTGAGGGACAATCTGCACCACCCACAAACTGGCACACAGTGATGCAGCATGCCGGCCGTTTGGCTACTTCCGCTGTTGACATTTCTTTCATAATAAAGAAATTTCCTTATTTACGAGTGAAATTGCACATAGTCCTGGCGTGTATAGTGCGGAATAAAACACCCGACTATCGTGGCTTTCACTATATATAAGGACGATTTATATATAAGTATGTACTTGTGTACAGTTGGTACTGCAGTGTATGCCGAAGTATTTACGGTTTGCTGCATTTTTATGCGTTTGACTACCGGCCGTGGCAGTTGCGTTTGTTACTTCTGATTTTATGCTCTTTAAATGAAAAGGATGTGTGACTTTTATGAGTGATTTTGAGACTTAATGAAAAGAGCCTTTTAGCGCTTATTTAGTACAGCTTTACTTCAAGCTGAGCGTGTTTTGGTGAGAAGATACTTTCGACGTAGGGTTTGAGTCTCTAAAATCGTTCGATAGTGTTTCTTTGGGCACAAAGTTTCCACTTAAAATGAGCAAAAGTTACACATCATTTTGGCTTAATTGTCATCGATCGGAAATCTCTGGAAATGTTAACTTTTTGCGACAAAATAGCCCAAATGTTCTATTTAATAACACTTTTTAAGTTTTTTTACATTACAAATCTAAAACGAGCTTATACTTTAAGATTTTTCAATCCATCCGCGTGCTTAGTATGTATATTAATATCCTAAGTGATGTCAACTATACCGGGCTATCCGCGTAAGAAGCAGCGTTATGTTAATGTACAGGATGTCGAAGAACAAGAGCAGGCCGACTTTGACGCCAATCCGAACGTTCGCTTATTCCAGTTCTAGCCATAAAGCCACCTTCACTTTTGAGTTCTAAAGTTTCACAATACATAAACATCAATGAATACACCATTTTGGAACGAAAATTTACCGAGTAAAATTTACAGAAGAATCGTATTAAAATTTGAGTTTTCAACAAAAAACTCGAACCGTTTGTTAGGGAAATTAACAAAGGAGAATTTACATTATAATCCTTAATAAGAGCATATCGACTTCAAGTCTTTTACCGAAAACGAAAAACTCCACGAATAAAATTTAGATGAACGCTGCGCTGCAGATCAAATTAAATCGGCTTTTTAATGTTTATTTTGATTTTTTTTTAAATTCTTAAAACAATCTCATTGCTCTGCATGAGTTTTCAACTTTTTGTGAAAGATTCATAAATATTTAAAGAATTTTTTCTCACTATAAACTGTAATCTATTGAACTTGATTATTGAAATCGCTTGAATTTTATTAACTAACTTATATTTCAAAATTGAGATGCTCGTCGCGATTCCCTTTTGTTGTTCTCGGCAAATATTATTTTAATCCTCTAGAAACATTTTAGAACAAAAATAAATGTATTCCCATTCCCATTCCCATATCGATCTTCGAAGAACACAAGAACCTACAGCTTACAGCCTATTTCGAACGGAGGTATCTGGAATTAATAAAGATTTACTTAGGCAAACAGCGTTTATTGATTTGCTAGATAAGTCAGTGCTAGCCCTATGCAGCAGTGCTGCAGGGTGGAGTCGAATCATCGTCCTACCGATTTAGAGGCAAATGCGCTGCCATTACGCTACTGAGGCCGACAAAAAAATATTTTAAAGAGCATACAATATTCGCCGCGCTCTATTTCTCTGTCATCCTTTAAGCCTTTTTTCTCATAGTTGCTGCTTTCGCTGCTGTTGTTGTGGTAGGGTCTGTTGCATGCAACCGTCATGGCGGCCATTGTAGGCGGCTTTGGATGTTGTTAAGTATTTTACCAACAGTGCTTATTTTTCACACACACACACTCCGGCACACAAACACACACACACACACACATTCATTGTAGGCAAGCGTAGCCCGCATGGCCCAGTGACTGGTTCTATGTAGGAGTCAGGGCGTCAGCAGCGACGACTGCGTCTGATTCCAAGGCTGGAATGTGGCATGTGGCATTTGCCGGCATAAATGTCAACAACTGTTTGTCGCTGCTTGTTGTTGTTGTTGTTGTTGTTGCAAGTGTGGCTTTTACTGTCGACAATGGCAACGTGCTGGCTTGATGACGTCGTCGTCGACGCCACCAACAAAAACAACAACAAACAATGCAATAGCCCAGCCGTGGGCACTTCCTTGTTGCACAACTTGCTTGACTTTAATGCAAAACAAACAACAACTTTGCAACCAGGAGTCCAAAACAGCCACTCGACAACACACACACACACACACACACACACACACACACACACACACACACACGCACACTCGAACACCTGTTACTCTTTATAAGGAAATGTGCCCCGAAAAGTTAAATTGTAATTAGTTTTGGTTGCGTGTTGTGCGGGGGTTTTGTTTTTGGCCAAATTAGTCCAGAGCATTGATTCAATTACGAAATAATCGAAATGTGCACGCCATTAGGCAACAAGTTTTTGCTTATGAGCGAAAATATGTGAGGAACGAGGTTGGGTTGAGAAGTTTTGGCACAAATACTTACCTTTGACATATGACGAACATCAAGAAGTACAGCCGTACAGTATTGCATTTCCTCATTACCTTAGATACTTCTAAAGGGAAAGGTTATCCACAACCCATAACAATCTTCTCAGTAGCATTTCACAAAAAAACTTACCAGCTAACTGTATGACGAAATATTTTTTCGTGTTTATTTGGCTTTGGTATCATAATAAAATCCGTGCATTTACATTGAGATGGACCCCATCATTGTGCAGACATTTCTGAGAAAGACTTCTAAGTATACGTCCAATAAAAGCAAGATATTTGTTATTTATTTTTTTTTATTTGTTGTTTTCACGCCAAAGACGATTTCTTTAAAAGATCCGGATCGATCACCCCAAACACATTTGCATTTACCCAAAAAAAACAACTGTCAGAAGTGGCAACATCTAGAGTAAGACCTACGACTCCCATATTTCCAGGCAATTTTTCAGCCTTAAAGCCGGATCCAAGTACTACTCTATCGAAAAATTACCTTTTTAGTTGACTGTTTTTCACGGAATGTACTGTTCGAATACATCAGCTGTTGTCGCTAAAGATACGCAAAAAATAATTCTTGCAGCTTAAAAACACAGTCATGGCCCCAGGGGTATGGCAACTTTTGAATCGTGGATGTTTTACTTTAGCGTCGATAAAGATGACGACGATACAAAGAGCTGACCATGTTTGCAATAAAAATAAATTATTTATTTGCCTTGACTATGGAAATCGCTGTAAAGACGAAGCATAGAGATATCTCTACTAATAGCTATTCGAAGGAAACAGGGACCTACACTTGATAGTCGAATCCGAAGCGAGGTGCCATTTTTCAATGAAGATTTACCTTCAATAGCTTCGTTTTGCTAGCTATGCGAGTGCTAGGCAAAGTTACCAGTGCTGCACATTTTTAGAGGCGAGTTCCTTAGTTTCAGAGTCAAGTCGATTTTAGAGGAATGCACCTCGCTTTTAGAGGCAAGTACCTCGGTTATAGAGGCGAGTACCTCGGAGGCAAGTTCGCTAGCACTCCGCCACCGAGCTGCACTAAACAGACAAAGTTGATGAAAATAAATATGTTAGCCAACCCAACAAACTACTGCTCAACCTACCCTCGCTTTGATATACAAATGTGCGCATTAATATTAATATCGACCTCCATAAAGAGACTCAGGACCTCAAAGCAGTCAGAGCGCATATGATACGTATATTTTTGGCAGAGTCTTGTTTTCTTTTGGGGCCATAATTAAATTCATTTATGCCTCGTCGTCCTTGTTGTTGTTGCTGCGGTGGTTGCCACCCCACCCCCAAAAAATACTCACATCCCGCCACCTTGAGAGACACCCACATAAATGTACGTCTGGTTTGGCTCAAAGTTGTGCCATAATAATAATAATAATAACAACAAGACCAACAGTAATAATAATAATAATAATATTACATAATGATGATGATAATAATAATAATATCAATAATAAAAGCATTATTTGACAATAGTTGCGCGTTTGTTTCACGAAATCGCCAGCTGTTTATGTTCCCATAAATGCACACAGAGAGACAAGTGAAAACAGAAACAAAAACAAAACATATTAACAGATAACACACACATACACATTTGCACACTCATGCACGCGCACTACAGTGATAACTCAGTTGGGACGAACGGGAAGTTGAAAGTTTTTGCATGAATGGGATTTACTATAGTTTATACGTGTATTTCTTTAAATCTGTTATAAAGCTATAGGAATCCGGTATCGGAATACAAATTAAGCGTCTGGGCCTAATCTAAAACTTAAAAAACAGAAGCTTCGATTATGTCTGAGGTGGTCATAATCTTGGAGCTGGCATAGTATCTTCTTTAATAACTTGCGTGTTTGTTCGTTCTTTCGTTCGCTTGCAACAATATTCGAATTTCAGTTAGAACTGAAGCTAGAAATAATTACCTTCACGATTTGATTGTTCCCTACAAAATAACATGCGAATTCTCACCATCCTCAGAACAAAACTAAAACAACTTCTTCACATATTCAATATGGATGCAAATGTGCAGTCAGACTCTATTTAGAAAAAAAGTTGGTCAGACCAAAGCACCTTCTTCAAGTAGTATTCAATCTGGAAGCCAAAGTACAATCAGAAGAGCAACTAGAAACACCTACCCTTACGATTTGATAGTTTCCTACAAAAATAACTTGCGAAGTTCCACCATCCTTACCAAAGTTAAAGCAACTTCTTCAAATAAACAAAAATATTCAGAGACTTTTTCAAAAAAAAATTTGTTCAGACCAAAGCACCTTCTTCAAGTAGTATTCAATCTGGAAGCCAAAGTACAGCCAGAATATTTAAAAAAAAAATGGTTTTGAAGCTAAAGCAACTTCTTCTAGCATGCCATCTGAAAGCGAATGCGACTGTACATTTAAAATTTTTATTTAAAAAAAAATTGTTCATACCAAAGCTAAGGGAACTCCTTGAAGTCAAAGTACAGTCACGTAAAACTACAGTCTTTTGTCAGAAATATTGTTCAGACCGGAGCTGAAGCAACTTATTCAAGAAATCAAACTGCAAGTAAAAGTACAGACTTTTTTTCAAAAAATTTGCTCTGACTGGAGCTAAAACCAACTTCTCCAAGTATTAAATCTAAAGGCAAAAGTACATTTGGAAGTCTATTTTTCAAAAAGAATTGTTCAGACCAAATCCAAAGCAACTTCTTCAAGTATGCAATATACAAGCAATAGTTACATCAACATCAAGTAAAGTGTAACATCTGGAACTTGAGCAAAAAGATCTATAAAATTAAATTTAAAAAGAAATTTCGAGAACCATCTATAAACAAAACCAGCCCAGCAACAAAATACACCCTATGTACCAATAAAGTTCAATAACACTGGACTTGCTATGGCTCAATTGCCTTTAAGGTTTTAGAAAGGAATGTCAGCTTCAATCTTTATAGATTTCCAATTAAAACATCTGCTTGATTCGTTTCTCTGGATTGGGTTTCAAAGGATCTGACTTCTTCAAATTAAAAAACTTAAAATTTTTAATTAAGACCACGGGGCCAACCACCTGCTCGCTAAGCTACTCTACTTAAGCCCAAATTTTTTTAAACATAATAATATGTCCTTCACCAATTACAGCTTCTGAGTTCCTTCCACTCCGTCGAGGTTCTCATCAAACATTATTCACTGTACCTCCTCTACATATCAACCCCGTATAGTATCCTTTAAATACAGCGTTTTGCTGTATTGGCCATAAACGAAAATTAACAGCCATTAAGCTATAAAAATTTAACCCAAAATTTAACGAGCCAAATGTCGATAAGTTGACCATCAAAATGAAACACAAACAATTAGTTCAACACAAAAAAAAAAAAAAATGAGAAAAACTTTTTGCGAAAATTGTTTTAAGCAATTTTCGGATATACATTTTATTACAAAGTAAGAGCCACAAAATGGCGGATTATACATAAGGGGAGGGTGAATGCAAAAAGGGAATAGCCAGCGAGTTACCAGAGATATGGACAAATTTGATTTATAGAAATCGCGCTGACTGGGGCTACTTAAACTGTCGAAAGTTGTAAGTGTTCCCAGAAAGTCAGTTGGGTCTAAGCGTCTCTGAATGCCAGCATAATGGCCGAAAATGCCAGACAATGCGCATAATTTGAACAAAGCCATGTACACACTGCGCGGAAAAAGTTTACACACAGTTGAGAAAATAATACGGGCAGAGATAAGATATTCTGTTTACTTTTGGAAAAAAATCAATTTTGTACAGTCGAATAATATTTTTGAACCTAAATTCTAATTCTATGTTGCTACAAATCTTTGAAATGAATATTTTATTATTAAGGAATCAATATTTTTTAGGGGTATTTTTCTTAGTTTCAAAATGTCTACCAGAAAGCACATATTAGCCATGTGCTCATAAAATGGAACACGGTTTTTGATCAACATTGTGCGAGAAATTGTAAGAAATCTTCCTATGAATACTATATACTTTTGCTTCATATATGATAATATATTATTTTTATACTTAATGTCAAATTTAATCAAAATCGAATAGTTATTTCGTTATTTCGATACGATATACTTCAAGAAACGATTATTTTTTTCGATTGCTATATGAGAGTATCGAAGAATCGCCGAATCCCTGAGCTCAAGTTAACAAATTGTGTCTCGCTTATTTTCTAAGGTATCATTAGGTCACCGACTCTCACATGAATCTTTCTACAAATTGTATTAATTGCGAAGGTATACAGCTCTTAAGGTGTGAAAAAATATATATATCATTATTTCCTTTTTCTCCTTGAGCAGTATAAGGTATTGGTCAATCAGGAACTTCCAGCAAGTCGGTCAACAAATTGTATTTCCCTTTTTTTTAAGATATTTCCAGGTAATACAGTTTTCAAGGTGTGAGAAATATTGTTTATCAAAATTTGTCGGCTATAGAAACGTCATGAAGTTAACTATTATTTTATTTTACTCCTTCAGCAATCTCTCTCTCTCTCTGTCAATCACCTTCCTAAATGTTCAGACAAAGTTGTTAAATGTTTGATTTTTGTAACCGGATTTTTGGTTTCATATTCTGATTTTATACTTAACCAAATGAAGTAATAAAGGGTAATTTTTTAAGTGCTAGCTAGCTAATTTGATATTCAAAGTACAACACATTATATTCAGGAAAGTGGATCACTTGTTGATATAAAGTTCAGCAATAATTCGATAGAGATGGTTACGGTCTTTGCTGCTTTATAATAGCTTGAACATAGTTCCATAAGTCATCAAGTTGTCGGTAATCTAGGTCGCCTCCAAAATCGAAAATCGGAAGTTCGATTCCCCGTAGCAGTACAGTAGAGCTAAAAGCCGGAGCTGATTTTTCTTTGTTACCAATTTGGAATGCATACTGTCGTATATGCTACCCCTCAGTGTTTGGGAGCACAGTGTATTCATCACCTATTCTGTTTTACGGGTACCAGCACCCTGTTGAGAACGTCGAGCCAACATGACTCTACTCGCGATTTGGATTTCAACCAACAGCCACCACTATACTAGTATATTAAGGAGACCGCTCTCTATGAACATGCTTGAATCATGTTCCATCCGTGGGAGCGAAATTGAAGGGCTAGTTGACGCTACCCTTTTAGTGCCGACAGCCTCAGACATAGGAGAATCACGCCAGTTTTGACGTAAAGTCCGGGACTGCTTACCCGTCCTTGCTTTGAAAACAATGGTAACATCCAAGTTACCGTCTCGGCTTGTTTATCGTATCCATCTCCCTTATCAATTTTAGTTCTTTCTTTTGACGAAGACACATATCGCTCTATCGGCATCCAAGCATATGCTCCGAATAATGCTTGTCTAACAATTCAACTTATAGCTGGTCCAGGTTATACCCATTTAGATTTCGCATGATATCATGTCCAATTAAATGTATTAATGATATGAATTCTGAATATGAATGAATGAATTGAAATGGAAGAGTGAATCTTGTTTGAAAAAATTTATTTATTTAAAAAAAATCAACGATTTTGCATATGATTTGTCCCAAAAATCATTGATTCAACTTAGTCTAACATTTTCGGGAAGCTTGTACTGTTTGCGCCTTTTAGTTCTTAGGCTTCCCCTTTAACTTTCCTAGGACTTGCAGTCTTCTGCTCGTCGATAAGCTTTCTGTGAAGCTTTCTTCAAGAAGTTCCATATATTAATCTTATTTAACTGTAGCTCAGATGATCTTAAGAACAACTGTTCCATAATCTATGGAATGGAACAATAACACTTTTCACAATGTTTTCGGGACTTGTGTAGTGCGTTTTAGTTCTTCGACGTCTATTTCCAATCATCCCGTACGAGTTGTAGTCGTGGGCTTGTCGATAAGAAGTAACTTTCTTCCAGGTGTTCCCCATGCAACCTCATTTATGACTACAATAAAGCTGCTCAAGAGAACAGATTATGGAATCGATCAAAAGACACACCAAAATAAAAGCGTTCGTTAACTTTTCCAC
The DNA here is from genome assembly GCA_035046065.1 of Chymomyza procnemis. Lineage (NCBI taxonomy): Eukaryota > Metazoa > Arthropoda > Insecta > Diptera > Drosophilidae > Chymomyza > Chymomyza procnemis. Next base: position 9,020,521 of record JAWNOJ010000026.1, read on the forward strand.
AACAGTGTTCTCCGAAAAGATACATGAACAAATCGTGGGATTGGTTTTGCTGCTGGTACGCTCTTTTGGCCAGTTTTATTTCGTTTTATTTTTTTCCTATTAACAGCTAACAGAATTTGAAATTATAATGCTGCTTGGAATAAAAAAAAAATCTACAAAGCCGTTTGCAAACTTTGTCCCAACACGATATCCTCTTCACCCTCTCCACACACTTCATCGGCTGTGTCCAGCAAGTCCTGGCATGCTTCGTTGACTTTTGTAATGTGATAGCTTCCATCGTTGCCTTTGTGCGTGAGTGTGTGTGTTTGTTTTTTTACGTCTTTCTCTATTTTTCTGCTCGCGCTAAGCCCATAAATATAAATTTGATTTTTATTATATAGACACATATATATATATGTGTCTGTGGGTTTGTCTACGAGATAATATATATATATATATATATATATATATATATATATATATATATATAGATATAGATATAGATATAGATATAGATATAGATATATATATATATATATATATATATATATCTCGACGTATCCGATGCCTTTTGATATGTGCCTGGCAACACTTTAAGCGACCAAAGTCCGCACATAAATACGCCTATAAAAATGTCAAAGTTTTTCATTCGTTTTCAATTTCAATTTGCGCGCCTTTGTCACATAGTAAAAAAAATGGAAAAATCGGAAAATCGAATGAACAAAAGCTATAACTCTATAACTATTTAACTGTTTAACAGCAAAATATATATGCGTTTTCATGGGCTCCAACTAAATGGCCAAGAAGTTTTTTTTTTTTTTGTTTCTATGCGGTCCGGCCACATCAATAAAACAGAAAGTACCCGAAAAACTTTGCACATAAACTTGACTCGAAATGTTTAAATTGTAGAACTTTGTTTTTTTCGTTTTCAATTTAGCTCAGGTTTTGCATGGATAGTTACGGCTTGGATGCAGGCTACAGTTTGAGCAGTTACGGCGAAGCTACGGGTAATTTCATTTCAAAAAATAAATTAAATGGATTTATTTTTGTTTTGAGCAAAAGCTGGAATATATAATTTTATTTCAAAGCTTTTCACTCAATTTTTTCTTTTGCATAAAATTATAGAGCTAATTGGGTTTGTCTTCTTTCTTTCAATGGTTTGCTCAATTTTGTATAAGTTTCTGTAGATTCTTAAAAAACTAAAAGGCCTATACACGTTCTACTACATATTTACATGTTTTTGGCATGAAATCGAATACTATAATTACCATAATCAGATTGAACCGATTTAGCTCAAATATGTGCCGTTTTGTTCGAAAGGTAACTTCTTTCTAGCTCGCTCAGAGATGCCATTGTTCCTATTGCGACAGTCGAGTCAAGCCTCTCTTGAAGCAAATTTTTCACCAGCAAAATTTTTCATCAAGTACAGGAACAGAAGGTAATTACTTGGTACCAGGTTCGTACTGTAAAGTCGTTGCATAATTTGCCACCAACCAGGCACTCGAACCGAGTAAAGAGTCCCTATCGATGTATGTGGTCTAACGTTGTTCCGATGCCACACAATTCCTCTAATATTGTTCAAAGCTGGACGCTTCTAGGCGTTTGCCTCCTTCAGACGGTCCAATTCTTGACGATACAGTTCCGAGTTAAGATCTTTGCCGTTTGACAGCAGCTCATACGTCATAATTCCCAGTCAATCGCACCAAACACATAGCAAAATCTTTTTGGCCATTAGTCCTGGCTTGGACACCGTTTCCGCCTAGTCACCAGCTTCAGAATTGGTCGATTTTGTTGCTATTCAACAGCGATTCGCAAATGGAAATTCGATCCATGAAATTCTTTTGAGTTAACTCATAGCCGCCAGCCTTATGCTTTTTTTATCTTTAGCTCTTGGAATCGAAACAGTGCTTACATGATGGTCGGCCTCGACAATGTCCATACTTTTATAAACATTTTCGAGAATTGGCCTTCCAGTACGTGGTGCAACTTTGAAATCGAAATTACCGGAACAAAATCGACGAAACCAAACGTGACTGGCTGTTATAGAATCAGAAACGAAAACGCTCTTCACATATTCAACCGCCTGGCCTTTATCAAAGAAAAACTGTAAAATAAAGCGCAACTTCTCTTTGCTGAGATCAGCCAGTAACAAAACTAGTGCCATCTTTCGGAGACAAATAATGTTATTTATTTGATAAATTTTGACTTCTTTTTATCACACCCAATATCATTTTTATGTTCTTCATTTAGTTTAGTTCCATATACTTAGCAAGTTTTTTTGTGGGATCCTCTATAGCTTCAAAAACTTACTTGTAGATAATAGCAACCCAATAACCACAAATTATCAAATACGTTGAGATAACACAAAACTTTATTAACGAAAATGATGGAACCAATGTAAAAGCATGATCTGCATCACCCGTCGTCCGAGTCGCATAAAAATAGCGGATGCAATTATTACGAATGATGCATTGTAGAAACTCTCAACCAGATGAGAAGAAATCGGAGTCGAGGATAATAGGTATATTAATATCACTGAAAATCTTTTCGTGATCCGATAAGCACACATTGTGCACATACAAATCAAATGTATATTCAGATCAAATGATAAATCGTCCATCCGGTGGTATACATCCATGTAAGTCATCATCGCTTTGCTTGAGAAATAGAATGTTATAATCAGTTCGTTGAACAGATCTGGATATGTCACAGAAATCGGGGTAGTTTTGATAAGGAACCATCCATAATAAGTTGCTTCCGCAGTAATTTTTGGAGTCAAATTTACAAGCGCTAACAGCGCAAAATGTATCAAGAAAATTTTTATTAGTTTTAAAACCATTTTTCAATGATTTTTTTTACAATTTATTTTTCAGACGATATTTATTCAATGCACTCAAAAGCAATATAAAATTATATTTGAGGTATAAGGCAAAAGCCTACTATGGGAATTCGTAGTTTTGAGTAGTTACATATTTATAAGGTATTCGTTTAGTCTTAGATTTTTTCTGTCAGTGTTATTTTGGTTAAAACCAGCTGCTTGATCTTGAAATATATATGTATATATTTATTGGGAGATACTTCAAAATGGTGCAATCATTTGCAAACCGTAGACCCTTAATTATTCATTGAATATGAAGCTTTTATGACTCGAGGGTTATTTCCGTAAAATATTATGATTTTTAGCATCTTCTCATATATGTATCACTAAATACGAAATACTTAATAAAGTCAATACAGAATTCACCATTTTTTAATTGTAAAATGTGTCCAAAAAACATCTTAAAACACTAAAACTTTTGGTTTTAAAAAATTTAGTCCCTAAGAAAATTTAATGCATCCATTCAAAAAATTTCAAGATTGAAATATTGTGAATAAAATCAAAAGGCTTTTCTTTAAATGTCAAATTGCAAAAAATTTCTAAAATCTGCATTTTGGGTTTGTGTAGAATTCCGTTAATTTGACTTCCCCTATTTGCGGAAGATTTCTCAATTTCAGAAGAAAAAAGAAAATAATTTGTCCTTAAAACACACCAAATCGTGGTCGGTTCCGACAGATGATAGCACAACACTACGAACTGCAAAACCGACTCGAAACTAGCCAAGCACCATCCTGCAACTTCCTAAGAAAGACTGCAGGCTTATGCTGGGCTTACTAAAGGGCCATTGCCTGAGCGCCAAAAGGCTGGGCAACACTGGCGACGATACATGCCGGAAACCAGCAGTCAAAGAAACCCTGGCACACCTTTTATTCAACTGCCCTGCCCTCTGTACCTCGAGAGCTAGATTTCCAGGGAGACCAACCGTTGACTCGCTTGCAGAGGCAGCTCGAAGACCACCCCATAGACTTTTAGCTTTTGCGAAACCGACGCATATAATGGACGATTAACTTATCCTTCACCACGACTCACGGCCGACAAACTCCAGTTCATACTGATCTGAGATCCTCTCCTATTTTCCAGAGCTGGTCGTCTTTGGCCAATTGTTTGCTTTCCACGATCCAATGGAAGCAGCTCAAACCAGTTAATTCTCTGCCAATCAGACCGACCACTTTATTGATTTATTGTATTAGCTTCAATGGTTTGGTCGAGAGTGCAGCGAGTGATGTCTATAAGTCCTTCAAGGATTAAAAGCAGATAAACGTTGTATGGACTTTATTATATTTTCGGCAATTTTAGGTTTTTTAAGTTGCAGCATTCTTTTGGTAAATGAGCGATATATTATTTACACTTTGTTATCCTGTCAATACGATTTCATTTGCATATCGTTCATATCACATCGTTTCCGTTCATGTACACATTTCAATTATCTGCCATTTAGTTCTAATTTCATAACCATATCAAGTCCATTTTGTTTCAAAAATTAATTTGTATTATTATTATTAATTTTCTTCATTTAAATTCTATTTTTATTGCATTTATATTGTGTTTCCAAATCGTTTTCCATATCAGTGCATTTAAAGCAATTTTTAGTAGGTAATTTTTAATTCAGCTGAATTTCATTTCGAATTTTGTTTCATCATTTTTGTGCTGCCAAAGCTCGGTTCGAAAATATTAAACATTATGGCATTCTTCTCAGAGCGCCACATTTATCTTCTGTAATTCAATTTTATTTGCATATCGATTCATTTCAGATTCATTTCATTCCATTTGTCTCCTATTTATTTATCATTCTATTTCCATGGAAACTTTTTTTGCTCCATCATAATGGCACTTCGAAATTCATCATATTAATCAGTGATTTTGATTTTTTGATTCTATTACATTCAATTAAATTTATATAATATAATTTAAATTTCTGTTGAATTTTATTTCCATTTTGTTCCATTGCTATTTGTGCCATAGTTGCATAAAACTTATTAAATGACACACAATTTCATATTAATGGTACTTCTCTTATTTTTCGTATCCATATTGTGTCCCAATCCACATATGAGATATATATATTTATGACAGTATGTATAAATAGAATTTATAATTCTGATCAAGTTTATTTCCATTTTGTTCCATAGATTGTATTGTTGCATAAAAGTCATTTATATTAATGGTACTTTATTTATTTTTCGTATCCATATTGTGTCCTAATCATATCATATCATATCATATCACATATATATATATATGACAGCGAATCAAATAAATGCAATTTATAATTCTGAAAAATTTTATTTCCATTTTGTTCCTCGAATTAATTTGTTGCATAATACATTTTCATACAATCGGTACTTCATTTATTCTATTTTGAAAATCCACATTGCTTCCTAATCATGCCATATCGGCCTTTTCAAGTTGATTACAAAACTGCATTATTTCAAATCAACCGAATTTCGTTTCCATTCTGTTTCATATAATGTTCGTCTGCTCAATAAATGGTTCACATTCAACTATATTCAAATCCATTTGGTTTCCCTAAGTTTTGTATCGTTCATTCATTTCATTCGCATTTCATTTAAATTGCATTTCCAAATTGTTTCACAATCAATCCATTTCATACCCATATCAGTTCATTTTTAGTTCATTTCTTTTAATTATTACTAATTTATTTTAATTGTCTATGAACTATATTGATTAAATTTTGCTTTTGCTGCAAAAATTGTTTTATTAATTAAAACTCAATAAATGGCAAATATTCAACTTATCAAGTTGCATAGAAATTTCATAGATTATAAAAATGGGAGTTATCGATTTGACATTTACTACGCTGCGCTGCCCTTGTCCCACTATTTAGATTTTAATATTTCTACTCTAGTTTCATAGTCTCACAGTGCACGTTTGCCCATAAAACCAGAATATCTTGTATTCCGTAAAATTTGATTCAAAGTATAATAATGTAATGATTTCTTCTTTGATGTATCTCGCTTTTTTTTGCAAAATAAAGTTTAGTTGACTTTATAATTAAACAATTTTAAAAGTGTAATATTTTTCAATTTTAATTTATACTCCAAAGACCAAATATTAAAAGTTATTTGTTTATACAGACTCAATCTATTCTTGATAGTGTTATGTTCAGCATTTAAGCTTCCGAGACACTTTAATGAACTAAGTCTAGCGCTGGAAAATTTATTTTCATATTGTGTTCCATTTATTACTCGTACCAAGGTTTTTCTTATTATGCTTATTGCACTTAATTTTGGTATTGATTGTTAAGATTTCATTTCAGCTACAGAACTTATCCCAAAAGCATTCATTTATACTTTATTTTCATTTATTTTAATATTTTTCATTATTGAAAATTTCATTACCATTTATCCCCATTTTATTTCAAGTTTAACTTGCATATCCATTCAATTATTTTAATTTTGTGTGTATTCTTCAGATTCCATTTCAGTTCCAAAACCAGCCTATTATCATTCCGTTCCATTTTTTTTATTTGTGAAATACCATTCTATTGCCATAACATTCCTATACGTATTTATTTTACCATTTCAATTACTACCTAAATTCATATAATTTTTATGTAAATATTCCATATTACATATTTGTTGCGTTTCCGTTTTATTTGAATTAAAAAAGAATTTCATTAGCATTTTTTTTCCATTTTAATTCGTGTTCAATTTGCATAATCATTCAATTAATTTAATTTCATTTTGATTCTTCAAATTCCATTTTAATTCCAAAACCAGTCCACTATCATTTTGTTCCACTTGATTTCATTTGTGGAATACAATTTCATTACCATAACATTCCTTTATTTTACTATTTCAATTAGTAAATTCATATAATTTCCAAGTAAATCTTCTATGTTTCACATTTGTTTCATTTATATTTGAATTAAATAAGAATTTCATTGGAATTTGTATCCATTTAATTATAAATAAATAAATTTTTTCCCCTTGACTATGGCCATCGCTCCAAAGGCGGAGCAAGGGCATATCTCTATTAAAACCATTTCGAAGAAAACAGGGTCCTACAGCTTATAGCCGAATCGGAACGGCGGTTTCTTTAATTAATAGAGATTTCCCTGGGTAAATATCCTATATTTATTTGCTAGCTATGCTAGTGCTAGACACTACCTTCTAACGAACCAACAAACTTCCAATTAAGAAACGAGTGAACTACCATTATTATATTAATTATATTCCTGTAATTGGATCTATGTATACACTTCATTTTTTCAATTCCGTTTCATTCCCGAAATTTTTCTTTAGTTCAAACACTAAACAATATTTTTTAATTACTTTCTTTTTAATAATATTTTTATTTCATGAAATATCCATATAAATCTTAAAAATTTTCTTATGTGCTTCATTTTCATTTTATTTCTAACTCTGTTCGATTGCTTTGAATACTTCAAAATAAAGCAGTTTTTTCTCAGACCCTCTTAAAAAATTCTTTTATTTACCTGACAGCCATTCCAAAAACAATTTCACGACAAAGTTTATCGATTACAAAACTTTAGCTCAAATTTCTACAACAAAATTAAACGATTTCTGCAGATTTTTGTTAAAAGTTTAAGCTACGAAGGTAAAAACGCAAATCGCACTTCAACGGCAGTTTCAATGACCAGAAGAACATATAATAGTAAGAACTTGAAAGAACTGAATGAAATGAGGAACGCTGTAAAGGTGTTGTCGAGCATGCACTAGCCTCCCTCCATGAAGATCCATTCCAGGTCCAACCACCGTGTCGTATGCGTAATAATTAAATTTTCTTCACGTGTGTGCGTCAGTTTTCCACCATCTGCATGTCAATAGCTGTGAATTTTCAATTTTTCTTTCTTGTCGTTTGCAGTGATTTTGCTTTTTGGTAAAACTTTTCCGAGCCACAAAAAAAATATATATAATATATATAAAATATGTATTAAAAAAAAAATAATATGGTAGAAAAAAAAACGAAATTGTCAGAAAAATTTATGTTTAAGTCGAATTGTAAGGCAAACAAGCTCGGGAGCAAAATTGTAGATAGTACGACGGAGAAGCAGGACGGACTACTTTCTGTCAAGAAACTGCTGTTGCTTTAACAAAACTTTTTCATTACGCAATTTTTGCGCTTCACAAGATTTTGCGTTTTGCTTCGTATGTGTGTGGGTGACTGTGTGTGTGGGAGAGGGAGTGGGAGTGAGTGTGTGTGGGTGTACACTACAACTATAAGCATACACGCATATGTCACACACACTCACATACTTACAGTGAGAACTCACATATGAGACCGACGATGATATGCTTTGTTTTAGGATTTTTCATCATAAGCGATTTCTGTCTTTCCCTTGGGAACAGCGCATCGCAATGCAAAATTTTTGTTAAATTTTTCGAAAAAATCTTGGTTTTTCTGATTCCTCCTAATCTTTATGCAATAATACACAACAATTTTTGAACAACCCACCCACTAAGCGTTCCCCTAGGCTTCCCATTAGATATGCACTTTTTTTTATTAATTTCGAAAAAATCTTGGTTTTCCTGATTCCTCATAATCTTTATGCAATAATACATTTTTGAACAACCCACCCACTAAGCGTTCCCCTAGGCTTCCCATTAGATTTGCACTTAAGTTCTATGGGAGTTGAATATTACATCTTCCTGAAGATTACTTATGTTGTTGGAATTGAATGCTCGTCTCTCTGCCCATCTGGGGCTTGAGTTTAAGCTGTAAATTTGAGCTGAAAGAAATGAACTTTAAACTTCAATAAAATAAAATTAATATTTCAATTTTATGTTCGGCGCTTCGATCACTTAAACTGATTCCGTACTCGATTACTTGCTTATTCCCAAAGTTTCGTTAAAAAACTATTGCTTAAATTACCTAAATACAATGGATTTTTCAAAATGCGTTAAATGCAAAACCGATCTTTAACAAGCATCGGGCTTCGAAGCAGGAAACATAGCATGAAAGAGCTAAGTAATAGTAGAGCATAGTACCTCTGCGATTGTTCATGGTTTTATTTTTTTAAGTTTTATTTAAAAAAAAACATATTTATTTAATTGCTGTTAAATTTCTTAACACATAATTTTTTTCTATCATCAATAGGAGTACTATGAAGAAGATTTCTAAGCCAAATTAATTTTTAAAATAAAAAATCAATAATGTTTAATTTTTATTATTTTCAGTATAGAATAACATAAAAAGCTACCAAACTATTGAAAAAAAAAACACTGGAAAATTATAAAAAAAAATATAAACACAATTCTGGTTTATATATAATGAAGAAATATTAAAAAATATTAGTTTTGCACAAAAGTTTTCAGTAACTTATTCTGCTGGATGCTCATTTAGAATACGTCGAATCACGCATTGAAATCAAGCCGTACAGAAAATACTTCAAAAACCTCTCTATTTTAGCTCCAACCGAAAACATGTTCTTGAAATTCAAACTTCCTCCCAGCATTAGTTTTTCGGTTGTTTATTGGATTCCAGCGGCAGAGTGTCAAAGTGTCTCTAATGCTTTTAAACTTTCGACTAATGTTTGTGGCTTCGCATTTTAGAGCTATTGACCATGTTTGGCGAGAGTCGAAGTAATCTCATGCTTGATGTCTAACTTTGTCGCAAAGTCTTTGCTTATGTTAGTAGAAGACAAGCTTAGTATAACCCTTTCAAATTTTTAGACATTTTTTCTACAAAGACAAAAAAGAAAGAAGTTTATTTAAAAATGAGACAACTCAAGTAAAATTAATGTAGTCTCATACGCCCATGCGTTCAGATTAACTGTCTTAAGAAGCTTCATATATAATATAATTCAGAAGCCTTAACCACTGTGTAGACGCTTCTTGTCATTCTCATTTTTTTACATTACAATTCTTCTCCTGCCATTAAATACAAACTCTTCAACTTCTTCAAGTCTTTCAAACGGATTTTTGTCTACATCTTCCCAGTCTTCACTGTACATATGAGCTACCCACACTCTCTCCATTTCTTTATGAAAATCACATACACATATATTTTGCTTAGCCTTAAAAAAAAAAAAAAACTTTTCTAATTCCATTAAGGTTACGCACATTTGCCGGCGTCGTCTACCCTCATACCCCGCCAGATACTTCTTCAACTACAGCTACATTATGGCTGCTCGCTCATCTCAACTCGTCTCGGCTCGTCTTGTCTGTCCCGTCCCTGACAAAGTCGTCGTCCGCTCTGGTTGTCAGAACTTTCTGCTACGTGCATTTGGCCACAGCACCAAAACTAAACCAAGGCAATCCTCCAGCCAGTTAGTCAGTCAGCCCAGTGAGCTCCAGCGATTATGCGTGACTTTTCAAATTGACTGACATTGGCTCCGGAAAAGTTGCGCCGCACGGAAAAGGGCATAAAGTGTGCCCTCATATTTTTCACTTTAAAGTAAATAAATATCTAGAGACTTAGTTGACGGTTGTTGGCGATGTTAAGTCGGTCGTCATGTTTGTTTTCCGCAATCCGCGCTGTTGCTGCCGCCGCCGCTGCTGCTGCTGATGATGATGGCTTTAATGAGCTGTAGTTGCGTACAGATTTCTGCGCTTCATCATGGAGCAGGGAGGGTTGGGGCGGTACTTCTTTGTTCGCCGCCCGATTTTGGGCATTTTCATGCTTGAGCGCTTCAACGTTGCCGCTGCTGTGAGTCGCCGCAGCTCAACAGCAGCTCTGGCCAGAGACGCGTCCTTGTTACTTACGTCAGACGTCAATGTTGCGCGTACGCGACGGACATTTCAAACTTGTGGAGGCTGCTGCTGCTGCTGCTGCTGTGTCTCGTTTAAATTTTGTTAATGAAACTAAATTTAAATTTTGTATCATTTTATTTTATTCCTTGAACTTGGCATGGAAAATGTTTTTGATTGCTTCGCGTCCGGAAGTCATCTTGACTCGTTTTTCTTATTCTCTTCATTTTATTTTTTTTTTTTTGCTGCTGTGTAATTTGGTTTAATTTCTGTTAATAATTATTTTCACATTTTCGGCATTGCTTGCGGTTGGCGCTATGCCCGCTGCCTTCTGGCCATCAAGTCACACAGCGCCCGACCCTCCTATCCACACCAGCGACATGTTGCCTTGGCTATTATATTGTATATTTTACTTGGTATTTTGGTATGCAAGGGATCAGAGTTAATTAGTTTGTAATTATTATAAATTGAGGATGAATGCTTGTGGCAAGTTTAATTGGATATTTGATGTTACTGCCGCTGCCGCAGCTACTGCCACTGCTGCTTCTTCTTCTTTACGTTTGCTTAATTGCAAAATAAAAAATAATAAAAATAAGCGTGAAAAATTGGTGAAAAATATATATACATATATCGACCAGGGCTGTAAAATGCTGTAATTTATTATAAAGTTGTTGTTTTGTTGGGTTTTGTACCTGTGAAATGACTGGGGGCAGTTGGGTTTTGTTACCGAAATACTAGGTATAAATAACTAAGAGTTTGGAGTAACCACAATGGCAGCTTAATCGATTTTGGGGAATTTTTGGGATCGCTTCTAAATACCATTTTAGTTATTACGGAAAATATGTTTAATTACTTGAAATAAACTAGAAGCTCCCTGCCCTTTTTGGTCATTCACTTAAACTACTTTAAATACTAGAAGTCCAACAAACTGCTGGCTTCTGGCTCCTAATGACCCTCATTGCATTGTTGGGTAACGTCTTGAATATATTTGTGGAAGCGTTTGTTACATTACCGTTTCTCAGTAAGAAGTCTTCTTTACTTTTATCTTCCACGCGAAATGCTTTCCCAATCCGAAGAAAACTAAGGATTTTACGAAGTAGCGCGGCTGCATCCGTCTGCGAAAGTTTTGTAGGAGTAGAGAGGTATCTGCTACACATCATACGATTGCTACATTATCATCGGTCTGTAAGAAGTCCTCTTTATGGTTATCTTCTATGCGTTATGGGTCTCCAATCCAAAAAGAATTAAGGATTTTACGAAGTAGCGCGGCTGCATCCGTCTGCGAAACACACAAAAGCAAGTCGATGGGCGACCATCTAGTAGAGCGTCAGTTTTGTAGGAGGAGAGAGATATCTGCATTACCTTTTGTCAGTAAGAAGTCATCTTTACGTTTATCTTCCACGCAAAATGATTTCCCAATCCGAAAAGAACTAAGGATTTTGCGAAGTAGCGCGGCTGCATCCGTCTGCGAAACACACAAAAGCAAGTCGATAAGCGAGCATCTAGTAGAGCGTCAGTTTTGCAGGACGAGAGAGGTCTCTGCTACACATTACACGATTGTTACATTACCTTTGGTCAGTAAGAAGTCATCTTTACTATTATCTTCTACAAGTCTCCACTCCAAAAAGGCCTAAGGATTTTACGAAGAATCATGGCTGCATCCGTCTGTGATTCACATAAAAGCAAGTCTATGGGCAGGTGTCTATGGGTAGGACGTCTGAACAAGAACCTCTATACATCAGACGATTGCTACATTATCTCTCGTCAGTAAGAAGTCCTCTTTACGTTTTAGCTCAACGCGATATGTGCATAAAATCCCAATCCGAAGAGAACAAACCATTTCACGAAGAGTCGCGGCTGCATCTGTCTGCGATCTACACAAAAGCAAGTCGATAGGGAAGCGTCTTATGGGGCGTCAGTTTTGTAGGACAAGAAAGGTGTCTGCTGCCTTTGTTCTGTCATTTCTAGTATTGCTTAATTTTCGCCAAAATTTCCTCCTTATAACAAGCAGCAAACACTTATTCATTGTTTCCCAAATTATCCCAGCTGTAATCTTATAGAAAAAAGGCTTTCCAGCCGCCTGTCAACAGTGCCGCCTCGTAACGCTCCGCAACCGAAACTATCTTCCAGCCCTGCTACCAGCTTTACGTAATAATAATAAAGTAGCGTCGCCATCAGCGTAAAGTAAATTAATTTTTAATGCAATGACTTTGTCAGTGTGTCCGCTTTTTCCGGGTATATTTATGTTGCAACTACACAACTAACGTGCAGCCGGAGCTAACAGATGGCAACTGCAGCCATACACTCCGTATACGTGTGTCATTGACCGTAACCAGGAATTGTCACACGTGCTGCATGCTGCATGCCACAGACACTGCCTCCCCCCCGCTGGTGTAGCCAACTTCTACGCCCAACTCATACGGCAATTAATCATAATCTGGTGTCCGTGTTCAAAGTAGTTGCCATTGTACGTGGCCCCCAGCGACAGATCCGACGGCGGCGACAGTTCCAGCGGAGACTACAACATCAGCAGCAGCACTTTTTCATAAAATACAACAATAAATTTAAGATTGTAGCAGAAGAGCAAGGGAGATGCGCGCAAAATCTTGAGTAAGTCTGGGCAGGAATGTAACCAGGCGGCCATAATTTTGAATCAAAGGCGCCACCGAATTTCCCTCTCCCCCACTATACCATTGGTGGAGCACACCATATGCGAGAAAATATGTTGAAATTTCTTTTTAAAGCATTTGCTTTAGTTTTCAGCAACGGGGGCTACAGCTTGGTAGGAATTGTGTTGTGTTGTCGAGGATACTCTTACGGAGGGTATTTGGGAGTGCTATCGATTGAGTGCTTGGGATTGGTCTTTTGTTTTAGCAAAGAGCCATGACTTCAATGACTTGGATGTTTTTACGGTCATTGCAATTGAATGAAGATGTAGATTTTAAAAGATGATGACGATGAAAAAATTAAAATTTGATAATTTAAGCAGTCATCTTTAAAAGTCATTGATCCTATTTCGTTAACTGATTAGCCATTCTCTCAAAAATTTATTGATCAGATTTCGTTGCACCTAAAAAAATCAAAGATGATGAAAGGTGTAACGCTTAATAAAATTGGCAGATGTTTTTGAACGCTTTTTGTTATTAGTCACGAATGAGTCTCACTCGTCTTAAGCTTAAATTAAAAGCAAAATAGAATACAACTACGTAGTATAGTTTTTCAGCCATTACAGTCAAATAAAGGTGAAGAGTTTAAAAGATAATGAAGATGATGTTGAAGAAAATAAAAATTTGATTATAAACTGGAACAAAAAGATTCTTTAAAACTATTTTTTGGAACTAGTCTTATCGCCTTTTTATTGAAAAAGTCTTGCATCATATTTGCTTATCTAATCAGATAATAATAACAGATGATGAAAGTTTTAACCATAAATGAAATTGACAGATGTTTTTCAATGCGCTTTCTTTCAATCGCAACTTTCATAAAGAGTCATCGCAATACTAAACTTCAAATAAAAGCAAAATTTTATGAAACAATAGATATCGATCCAAAAAAGAGCTATGACAGCTAGATTTCATAATATCCAATGATAAGTGTCAGCTGCTCTTAAAATTTTTTTTAAATAAATAAAAACTTCCTGATATATAATTCATAACATTTTTACATCCAAAGAGCATCGAAGCTTCGTAGCAGTAAATCCAATGTACCATATCTTTCTATTATCAGTTCTCGTTGTCGCACCTAAAACAGTTCTCTTTGTTGGGGGTCCGTTCAGCCACCATCTTCGCCCACACCTCCTGCACGTATTTTTGTAATAATTTTAGATGAAATATGTTTCAAATAGCTGGCTTTTGGGGGTATGGCCAAAGTAGCGATAAAACAAGAGGCCTTTTGGGTGACCTGCCAATGCCTTGTAATACTTAAAAAATGCAAATTATTATTACATTCTACTCGCCATTTTGTTGGCCCGTAATAGATATACGTACGCTGCTGCCATCCCTGGGGGAGTTACCCGCCGTTTCTTTAACGTTGTCCCGTCAATAGAATTTAAGGCAATACAATTTGCTATTAATAATTCAACATACAAATTGGCGATAACCAATGTACACAGTGACCCAAATATGTCTGCGCACAGTGACTAATTTGGTATCTTATACCGATAATCCTTAAGCAAAGAATATGAAGAGTATAGAGCAAATATTGTTTAAGTTTCGTAAATTAAATTCCGTAGTTTATTATTTTATTTTGCAAAAGCTCCACCTTATTGCAGTTTAATCGTTAAACATGCAATTTGCAAGCTATACATGCAATAAACTGTTTATTGCATGTTAAACGATTATTCAGACTGTTTTTTGCGCATTTTCCCCCGGTTCTCATTAATTCCATACAAGCAGTTACTGTACATCGATTTGTTTTTCTTATTTTTACTTGCTCTGTGCTAACGCTTCGTGTTAACCTGACCAAAACAAAACAATTTATTTTCTGCACGATTTAAGACAATTAAAATTTCATTAGTTTTTTGTTAAAAAAAAAACTTAAGTTTCATTGCTAATTGCAAAATAAGTAAGAAAAAACGAATTGATTTGGGAAGTTGCATAAAAGGGTCAAGGTTTCTAGATAGCAAGTGAATAGTTGGGTTGCTCTAGCAGCTGAATTAAGTTGGATAAAAATTATAGGATAAAAAAGGTGGAAAACTATACTTAAATTTTTAATCATAGACTGAAACTAGTTTCCTAGCATAAAAATTTTGTGTAAAACAATGGATAAATATTTAATAATGAAATTTAATGTTGAAAATCTTCGAATTCGCTTCAAATGGCAATATAAGTTATATATCTGTTTTTTCTGTATTACCAAAAATTATTATATAATAAGTCTCCAGCCAAGAAAACAATACAAGTGTGAAGATTAAACAAAACGGAAACTATGAAAAATTCTTGTACGAACATTTATTTACTGGTACCCAATTCGACGAGAAGAATACGTAAACTGGCCAAAACTTCATCTTTGCATTAAATTGATTCTTTAAATCTACAAAAAAAACCCTATATGATTTACATTGCTATTTATGCAAGAAGAAAGAATCTACCCAACGATTTCCATAATTTGCATTTTTTGAACCACAGTGAGCCGGTAATGGTTCTCAAGATCTTCAATTGGACTCTTTGGATGCCTTCCACACTGCTGTTATGAGTGTTTCCCCAAAGTTGAGAATCATAAGTCCAGATCGCTTTTAAGACGGACTTGTAGAGTAGCATATTATATTCCAGTCTAAGGGAAGAGCGTGCACCAAGAAGCCAATGTAGACTACTGGCATATACCTTGAGGTGTGTTCATTTTGCTTCGAGGTGTCTACGCCATGTGAGTGGTCTGTCAAGATGAATACCTACATTCGTAATTTCAATTGATTTAACAGAAGTAATTCGATGCCAAGTCAGGACTATATGGCAGATGACTCAACAAATCGATGTTTTAAAAGCTCAAAAATGCAATTGTTTGAGCCGATATGTGAAAGCTCGCATTGTCGTGATAAAGAGTGGATTAATCTTTGGCGGTTGGTGTTCCTTATTGCTTGGAATCCACTCAGAATTGACTGTTCTGTGTTGTTTCAGTGGTACGGTTGGTACATCTCTACTTCCAACTTTTGTTGGACTTAGCTCTTCTTGAAACACCCATACAGTCGACTGCTGTTTACTTTCGGGCTCACACGCGCAAATACCAACGCAGATTTCTTGAGCATTTCTTTCGATTCGCAACTTGTGTGGCATCCAACGCCAACAAATTTTTTTGACAAATTTTCAAGCAATATTGAATGTATGCAGGACCCACTAAATGCCTAGGGTTGTCTCAATCTCACGATAGGTCGTCACATGATGATCTTGCAATATTAATTTGCGCACAACATCAATGGTTTCCGAAACAACAATCGGGCGACCTCCACTAAATTCGTCTTAGAGTGAACTACGGCCTCGGTTGAATTCACCATACCATCAATTAAGACTAGTCCTTGTTGGAGCTACCAAAAATTGAATTAAGACTATCATGCACTGTTGTTAAGGTAATCTACGTTGTAAGTTGTAAAAAATAATCGCACGAAAATGTTCACGACTTAATTCCACTTTTTGCCGGAAATAAAACTTTTAGGTTTGTGTAGAGCTCAAAAATGTCCTTACGATAGAGCTGTCAGTTGGCAGATTACATCGCTAGAGTTTCCCAATCCAGGCAACCCTCATAGTGGTGGGCCAAATACACTGGCTTGAGAAACCCCAGCGGCTATGATGCGGTCCTCACACATATCAGTGCCGCATCTAGGGATCCAGGGAGTAATGACTTGATTTTATGCATAAGGCCATCTAACCAGACTCTGGCGAATACTTGGGAGATGTCGAGAAATATGGCGGAATAGTACTCTCGCTTTTAAATATATTTCAGATAAAAAGTTAGACAAGCAGTATGGTTTTCTCTCTCTAAATTGTTCAAGGAACTTCACTCATGTAAAATGATATTTGTTGCAGCTGATTATTTGTGTCCAAATCGGACTCTTGGCTTAGCATATCAATGACATAAGTCCAGCCCAATATGATGGAAAAACACACTTTTCAGACTTTTTGCTTTCATTTTATGCTTCCCAAATATCTTTCCTCCTTTCCTTAAGTTGCCTAACCTTCATAATTACGGGGCATTTCGTGCCCCTTTAAGCGCATTTTTTTACTAGACTTACCCCTACCCCACAAACCCTACAATACGCTTAAAAACAAAGTTTTCGCTTAGTTTCCCTGGCCACAGTTTAAACTAAGCGTAAAAAGTAAGAGTCGGATTAAGAATTTACTTTTCGCTGCAATTTCTGCCACTTAAGTGAACGTAATGGCCACCACTCCAACAAATACTTGGCCGGAAAAGCGAAAGTAACTTAAGAGAATTTTTCACATTTTTTTCTCATTTTTTTTTTTGTGTAATTTTTTACCTGCGAGTTGGTAAAAACCAAAGCTAAACTGTTAACGAAAAGATCATTAACGGCAAATGGGCGTAAGTCTGTCTACCTGTTTTAGCCACTCGAGCCACTCGTCTCTTTAACCCTTAGTGGCTGCAGTGGGTTAGGGGGGGTGGGGGGGGGCTGTGTTGCCAAGGAAGTGGCGCTAACTACATGCCAAAAAGTGCAACAAACACTTCGGGAAAAACTTTTCTCATTTAGCGTTGGAGGCAAAACTGAAAAGCTACTCAAAATCTATTTGACTTTGGGCAAACTGCGGGTGGTTCGAAGCTTGTCCCAAGTATGAGCGGTTTTGTGGTCCTTATGGAGTACACAAACAAGGACAAAACAACAACAAAAAAAGCAATACAACAAAAAAAGAAAAACATTGAACACTTAGGCAAACTAATAACAAAATATTAAGTTTACGTTAACACAAATTGAAAAGTTTTTGCAACATTTCTAGACGAGACGCAAACGCTGCAATTGATGGCCATTAAAGTTGTGCTCCAGCCTCAACCAGCAGCAGCAGCACCATCACCACCACCACCACCATCACCACCAGGTTGACGACAGTAAAAGCTTCGAGATCTGGCAGCTGGAGTTCTCGGGCTCAAAGCAAATAACAATTTTAATTTTCAATTGCACTTAAAATCAATTGCCGACAGAATAGTTTTTCTGGCCAAACATTTTGGCTTCAAAGTTTGCTGCAATTTGTTGCAAGAAATCAATAAAGTTAGCTGCCAAAAAATTTGGAACAAACTGTTGCAATGTGGCACAGACACACTTACCACACACACACACACACACACCCATATACTCGGATGTGGATTGACACTTGCCATAAATGTCAGAAAGATTTTCCACAGGCATGCCATTGCCTGCATTTTTTGTACGCATTTTCCAAACGAAGAAAAGTCCTTTCTTGATGACATTGGCATAAAGGGTGATTTTTTGAGATGAAATTGATTAAGTGTGTTCTTTTTCAAATATTTTGAACGAGTCTGTCTGAAAGGAACATAAGTCTTTACTGATGGAATTAGAGTGTAGGATGATTTTATGAGATAAAATTGATTCAGTTTTTCGTTTAAAAATTCTTTCGAGAAGTTTCTGTGGAAGAAACAAATCTTTCTTGATGACAGTGAAATATAAGGAAATTTTTTGAGATATAATTGGTTGTATTTTCTTTTAAGAATTGTTTAGAGAAGTTTACTTAAGAGCAAGATGACTCTTATCTTGATTGGTAGAGATTGGTATATAGGATGATCTTTTGATATGAAACTGTTGGGTAAAGTAATGTGTGAACGAGGGTGGGCCTAAGCCCTGCAGCATTGCAGCCCCCTTGGGTCTATTGAGCGCCCTTTCTGCTAGTTAATGTTTAATGTTCTCAGCAACTGAGTCAGAGCTGTGAGATATACATCAGGTCTTTCTCACTCAAGAAGTAGATGCCAAGCAGCTTTGCTGTTCTTCGTGCCAGAGCTGGGTGAGTCATTAGGTGTTCCATTGACGTAACATCCTCCATACAGTGTTCTGTATCTAATTAGGCGCATTTCGTTTAAATGGTCGTTGTGGGAAAAGTGGCCTGTCGACGCTCGACAAGGTGACCTAAGCTGTGTCTTATTCAAGTATAGAGCTTCCTTGGCTCTTACTGCATCAGGGCACACAAATATTTTTGAGTGTTTGTGACCCTATAGATTGTTTCAGTGCCCTGCTATCCAGTCTTCTATCCATTTCTTAATATCAGTTTTGAGTCTGTTATTAGGATAACCAAAACATCGGACTTGGACCTACATACGCAGCTTCAAATCCTGACGGACCTTCATGACCTGGGTTCATTAAGCTCCCAGTGGCATTCATATATGAAACTGTTAAAGCGATTTATTTTAAAAATTCCTGGAAGAAGCGACTTTGGTCATAGCTGCTTTTTCTAAGTTGCTTCAAATGAGACTTTTGTAATCTGTATGATAAAGGGTACTTTTTTAAGAAACACGTTTCTCTTCGTTAGTGCTTAGTTATTTCAACTATTTGCTTCATGTGAATAAAAGATAGAAAGCAGCCTTAATTGATGTCTTTTAAAAGAATTCATGTCAGTGAAAAAAATTAAACGATGTCTTTTAGAACGCGATTTTTTGCTTAATGATAATTAAGAAAAATTACAGTTCACATATTGGTTTTCTTTTTTGGACAAAGTTTATTCTAATGTAGTAATGTTTGTCAAAAAGCTCCACAAGAGTTGGAGATAGTATGCATTGCCTTTAATTTTTTTACTTCAGCAACTATCATATCATTTTAAGCACAGAAATAGGGAACTTTTC
This sequence comes from Chymomyza procnemis, assembly GCA_035046065.1. Classification (NCBI taxonomy): domain Eukaryota; kingdom Metazoa; phylum Arthropoda; class Insecta; order Diptera; family Drosophilidae; genus Chymomyza; species Chymomyza procnemis. The sequence goes on from JAWNOJ010000026.1 coordinate 9,040,336, forward strand.
TTTCGTTTAGTGTTAAATATAATTAGATTATGTTATATTAATTTTTAAACAGAATTCAACGCCAATTTATACATATATCCACAATAAATTAGAAACCTCAGCTTCTGATTTTATAAATAGAAGCAAATCAGCATCTAAACATAAACGCCAGGCAAAAATTCTTTTGCCTTCAACTCTCTTGTTATGTTTTTAGTTTTTTCCGAAATCAGTAATTTTTTGAAATAATTTAATTATTTTTTTGCACACGCACCAAAGTTACCAGTACTTAAATTTCATTGCGACAACTGTCACACAAACAGAAAAAATCACCCTATAAATGTAAATAGCGATACACGTCGCCACATTATGGCAGCTCTGAGACCAAACAGAAATGCATATGTGTGTGTGTGTGGGTACCCCACATCCTATCTATCTCTCGTGGTATGGGTTTTCTCATTTTTTCTCCACAAAATCCTCTCTCATTCTACCCAACGCTCTTCATTTCGCAAAAGTCAAATATTAGCTGAAAAGTTGAGAAAGTTTTCTCAAGCAATTTTACGCTTACATTTTAGCACCACCCCCTGCGAGTGTGGGAAGCACCACAGCACCTCCCGTTCGGGTAGTACTGACAGCGCCACAGCTACTTCCTCACATCCTTGGCTGCTGCGGGTCTATCTGTCAGCAGACTGACTGCTGCCGTTGGCATTGTTTTTGTTTCAGTTCCTGCTGCTGCCTCGATCTTTATCTACTTAAGTTTCTGCTGGTTTCTTGGTAGCTGCCGATGTCGATGTTGTTGTAGCTGGGGGTTCCCATTGTTGTTGGAAAATTCTTGCGTTTCATTTTCCCCCAAAGTGCATTAAAAAATATTGTTGCTGCATGGTCGGATACGAACAGCGCGTATCATTTTTGATAAAATTCATGGTAATTGTTTCAACTGTGAATTTATCGAAGTTTTTCCTTATATTCTCTTTTTTTTCTTCTGTTTTTTTCCATTCACAATTTTTTTTTTTCATGTTTCACACAAAGTTTGCCCTGCCAGGGCAAAGGACAGACAGACGCATAGACAGCTCGCGGGAAGTGTAAGGCAACAGGGCGTACATTGCTTTTGAAGGGCGTGGCAGAATTGAGGGGGCAACCTCTGGCAGGCAATGCTGACAGTTATTTGGTTTGACTCTGACTGAGCTGCTCTGTATAGTACACTGACAGGCATAAGTCTGCGCACATGTTGATGTGGTATTATATGTAACTTTGTTTTATAGATTTTTTTATTTAATTTAATCAAAGTGTTCTATTCTTCTTCTTCTGTAAAATCCCTGTTTACCCTATTTTGGATTCGCTTATATTTACCTTAAATTGTAATATTTGAAAAACATTAATGGAATTTTCAGATAGACAGAAACGAAACAAGCTCTGCAGACCTTTAAATGAAACAACTTGATAAAAAATACTATTTTCTAACACTTTATAGACGTTTTTTAGATGTAGAATTTTTTTATTTTTTTTTTAATAATAATTTTTTAATATATTAACCTTAATCCAGACCTTGTACTCGTGGTGGTAGCGTACTCGCTTCCAAGCCCAAAGGTCAGTGCTTGGTTTCTAGCTAACAGCAAAAATTATTTTCTTGACTTGATCATCGCTCCAAAGGCGGATCAAGCAGATACCTCTATTAATAGCTGTTCGAAGAGAACAGGAAACTACAGTTTATAACCGAATCCGAGCGGCGATGTCTTTAGTTAATAATGTATATTTATATGCTAGCGCTAAGCCAGTGCTAGGCATACCATACACCTTCCGATTTCGATGTGAGTGCCAAGATTCACAAATTCCTACATATATCGCAGTTTAAAATTTCAAAAAAAAACAACACAAAACAGATTTCTTAAAAGATTTTCGTCTACTGTACACAGACTTATTCCCAACACTGTCAGAAAGCGTCGGAAAATTAAGTCTTTAATAGTATATTGGAGTTTTCCCAATGCATGTCTGTGCGTGTGAGAAAAGTCCACACACAATATAATGACACTTGGGTAACGCATAGAATTTAGTAGATATTCTCGGTGAGCGGGCGGAATAGTGCACTAATCTAATAAAAAACAATGCATATATTGAAATTGAAAAAGAAAACGAGCTCATTATAGGAGACAGCTGTTTGGACTAAACATTATTCACAGCGTAACTTTATTTGCTTTAACAACTTTCGAGCTACTTCGAAGATATTTCAACGAGAAAAAAACTTTCTTTCCAGCGCGGCACAAAGTTGCAAGTTTTAAATTTTAAAACAACCAGAAAACTGTCTCAATTTCGTAAAGCCAAAACATTTACATTAACTTTTGACCTTATCAAAACAAAAGCCAATAAAATCAATTTTCGGGGCAGCCAAAGAAAAACAAAGCAGAACAAAAGCCAAAGACAAAAGACTAGACTCGGTAGTCTCCGGCAGCAAGAATTTTTGTGGCAAGAACGCACTTACGCACTTGCTACAAAACAGATGCCATGCTGCCGCCCCTCACCCCCCCCCCCCCCCCCCCCACACACACACACACACACTTCACATTCCCACATTTGGCTCACTTAAATAGACATAGACATATGTTGGGATGTGCAGCAAGGATACACAGATAGAACATACGACTATATATATATATATATATATTTACTAGTACTTGCCACAAGTGTACATACATTTCAATGCCAATAAAACAAATGCCAAGGATTCAAGTTTCTGCCACAAAAACGAACGCCATGTGAACTTTTTCTACGCCAAAAATCTATGTACATTGTAGATGAGCACAGTTCTTTGGGCATACAAATGTCAGTACTATGTATTTAGGAGCAAGTCTTCCAAGAGTAAATAAATATTAAAAAGGATGCATATTCTTTTTGCAATTAAGAAAGTTTTGTGTAAATACTATTAATATCGAGTTGCATTTTAATGGGAAATTTGAAGAATTTTTTGTAGTTTTTTCGGATTTTTCTTCACTTATAAAACAAATTAGTTAGTAATTCAAGTGAGCTAAATGTAGTACAGTTTGTGCCTTATTTTTAATTGAAGCATTTTTTGGATATTTTGTTTTGTATTTTTGAGAAAATATTCTGTAAGCTGTGAGAAACAAGAGTAACAGCAATAGGAGATTCGCAGGATGGCGGCTCAAAAAATAAGATAGCCCCTCAGAACTGAAATCTATAAATATTTTTTGTTTAAGAAGAAAGTAGTATGGTGCCTCGTAGAACATGAGTCTTCAATAGCGATAGACCCTAAGAACTGAAATCTAAAAATACTTTTTATAACGAAAGGAAGTAGGAGACTCGCAGTAAAGTAAAGTAGGAAATTCGCAGGACGGAGGCCCAAAAAATATGATCTACAATAGAGATATGCCCTCAGAAATCTATAAATACTTTTTGAATAGAAAGGAAGTAAGATCTTCGCAGCGATATTAGATTACTACAGTTAGGGACCCTCAGAACTGAAATCTAGAAACACTTTTTATGTAGAAAGGAAGTTGGGAGATTCGTCGGATGGAAGCTATAATATTCATATATTATTATATTTTGCTTCTTACCAGTGTCTAAAATAACGATATTAGCAGCCCCTGAGGTCTTATATCTATAAATATTTTGTAGAAAGGAAGTACAATCTTATCAGCGATATAAGATGACTACAGTTAGGTACCCTCAGAAATGAAATCTAGAAACAGTTTTTGTTTAAAAAGAAAGTAGGACTTTCACAGGATGGCGGCTTAAAAAATATGAGTCTACAATAGCGATAGACCCTTAGAACTGAAATCTAACACTAGATTTTGATTAGAAAGAAAGTGTGTTAGCAGAAACATATAAGTCTACAATAGCAATAGCCCCCCAGAACTAAAATATAGAAATACTTTTTGTATAGTTTCTTTCGAAGGATGGCGGTCCGAAAAATTTAAGGTTTGCTCTGCACTAGCGTCTACAATAACTGGTAGATATTATTTACTTAATAATTACTTATTATCAATAAGTATCGAGAAGAGAATTATGTAAAGAACATCGAAAAAATTTCCAATTCCTAAGAACTAAGAATATTTACTGCCAACCTATTTGCCTTATGGGCAATGGGGGTCTCAAACAGTCTTACTATATCCATAGAGCGATCTTCTAAATATGTGTCTTTAACAATCTTTTCTTTAGAGTTTATAACCGATTTCGAACGAACCCCCGCTACACAAATACACCAGTGCTGCTGGATGGCATCGAACCACCGAACTATAACATTAGTCGAACTGTATGTCCTGTCAAAAGTATAAAGTTCCCCGTTGCAGCCACTTTAATTAGCCTAACCTGTACATACATGGAATCCTATTCCTCCAAAGAAATGAAAACCAAAAATTATCACTACTGAAAAGCAGTCAAGACACCATTAAAGTCCTTTAAAAAATGCAAATGAAAGTATTTAAACTTAAAGTTATGGCTTTTTTTTCCCACAACTTTCTATAGTTTCGAGAAAAATTACACTTTGGCCCAATTCATGCATTACTTTTAATCACTTAAGTCTAAACCGCTCCATATTTTGCCAAAACTTAGCTTAGTTTTAATTTGAGTTTTTGCTGATATCCTTTTTAAGCCTTGCGGCTTTTAACTGTTTCTGCACAATTTTCACTTGCTTATAACTTCTGCTATTGGCACAGTTTTCCACAAGGAAACCGCAGCCACTGCTATACACTTCGTATAGCAAAGAGTACGCAAAGATGGCAGTATTTCGACGAACCCTTTGGCTCACTTTACTAATTTTAGTTTTCGTAACTTTTGCTATTCAAAAATACACACACACACACACACACAATAAATAAACGCAAATGTCTGTGGAGACTCAAGAACAAAAAATATAGAACTCCAACCAGGCCCGCAACGCATCGGAACGTGGGAAATCTAACAAAAGCTGCGCCAATGCCAACTACCAAAAAATAAAAAAAAAAAATACTAAAAAAAACGTTTTTAAAAAAATAAAAAAAAACTCTGGTATGGAAAAATTAACAGCAAACAAAAAAGGCAAATGCTGGGCCGTGCAGGACTCCAGAGGAGCAACCAAGCTTGAGCCATATTGTATTGAGCGAGAGTTCGTTTTAATTAAACGAAGAAGCAAAGCAAAAAGCGTCAGCAGCTCTCTGAAGGCAGGATTCTAGCAAAAGGAAACTATAGCTGAAAGCAACACAAAAAGCTTGCAGCGTGTTGACTGTACCGCACTTGGTTCCTTTTCTGTTTTTCGTTTTTGCTTTTTGTTACTTTAAAAACAAAATTACTAGAACTACAGCAACAATAGCAATAACAATATTCTAGAACAACTCTAAAAACGCAGCAAGCACTCGGCGGAAATTCAACAAAATGATTAAAAAAGTTGCAAACAATGAAAACAATTACAAAGAAAATAAAAATGAATCATAATATACAATAAAAGGGATATACAGGCAGTTGTAGCATGTACCAGTGTTGTGTAAGTGTATATTGCAAACCACAAGGCAATGCAGTGTTGGTCAATACGTTGAAAGTTGAAAAAGTCAAGTCAAGGTATTTACATTCGTTGGAGAAGGTTGATTTCAAATTCGCAATGTAGATGTAATTGCTTTCAAAAGCGAAATTGTTTTCATTTAGTAATATCAAACAATTAAGTATTTAGTTATCGAAATATTCAGTTATCGAAAAAGCTGAATTTAGATTGTAACAGTTATGAACCGAACTCCAGAGCAACCAACTTTTTTCACTTCTCGAAGCGATGATAAGAGCATAAGTCAAGCCAAGAGAAGTTGTTATAACTTATCACAGTATCAGTATCCCATACTTATATCTCTTTGTCGCTTCGCATCTTTTTGTCGCATTGCATCTCATTGTCGCTTGAGTCAACGCAAACCGGTTGAATGCAACCAAGTTTGAGTTATTTATAATGGAATTATGTAATATATCAACGCATCGAGCATATGCGGTTAAAACATAAGTAAGACTTTTTCACAAATCGAAAAATATATGTTTCTGTGCCATACCATTTTTTTGTACTTACCGAATTTTTCAAATAAAACGATAGTTTTGAAAAATAAAGTTTTCATAATGTAACCGCTTAGTGAAGCATAGTTTAGCATTTAAGTTTGCCAACTTTTCTTTGCAAAGTCTCATTCAAATATCTTCCAGGGATATCAATTTTAACATAAACACTTTTTTATAATATTAAATTTCTTAAAAACTAACTTTTCATTCAATTATTTATTTAGTGAAAGAGAATCTCATATCGAAATTAAACAGCTTCAAAGCCAACATTAATTTGAATGCTCTAAAGTCAAGTCTGGCCACACTATTAATGGTTTTTATCTGAAAGTTGAACAAATTTACAATATTTTTTGGGCAACCAAAGCTTAATATACTAAATAAAATATATATATTTCTAATAAAAATGTTCAAAAAGCTTTTACATCAATTATTATACACACTTCGAAACTTAAAAGCCTTTCATCAGGCTTTGCCTTCGTATCTGGTCACACTAAAGCAATGGAATTTTGTTGCTTTGTTTTTCTTTTGAGTTTCTTTTTTTTATTTGTTAATTATTTTATTCCAGTCTTAGTTCGTCAGAAAAAATACTAAATTTCTGACTCAAAAAAATGCTTTAAAATGTTAATGCAATTGACTCTAAAACACTCCTTAAAAATATTTCTTTCATCATTCCTTCTAGAGTAACTCGTAATTTTCGACCTCTAGCATTAACTTTTTGTAGATCTAATTATGCGTTACACGATCCTTTACGTGTCTTACGCGTAAATTATAATAACTTCTATGATTTCGTCTTTTTAGAACGGTCTATCCAATGCATTTCTTTATCTATCCTATCTTATCTTGATTCCCCAAATCGAGCTTCTTCGACCAATCATGAACTATAAAAACCCAACTTGGTCAACGTTGTTCTCTGGCTTCCCGATTTGGAATAAATATTTAACTTTATATGCTACTTTCTGTTTTCATCTTTTACATTGTAAATCCAAGTTCCTTGCTCTTTCCACAGACGGCGAGACGGCGCATATCTATAAAAAAAATTCACCCATCAGGCTAGGAATACGGATTAGTTTTATTTTATTTTTCCTCATTATCATTTATTACTCCATAATTTTAGAATGTTTAACTTGTTTAATCTTAAGATCAACTGGACTTAGTTGTACCCATATATATTAATAATAAATAAATAAAAAATTATATTATGCAAAATCAAGGAAAAAATCATTTTTTTTCTCTGAGGCGCTTTTTTCCGTACGAATATATTTTAAAAACTGGCTTCAGCACTATTCAGTATCATTTCCATTTTTACTTCTTGTGGAAATGGTTCTGAATTGTTTTTCACCAATTTCGATAAATCTACATTATGCCAATTATTTGTAATTGAATATATGAAACAATTAAAATTTGGCATTAAAATCAGTGAGTCGAGACATTTGTGAACTATTTGAGAACAGTTGAAGCAATCCGCAATTATGCGCTTCGTATAGGCTGTTCGGAATTATCTTTTTATATTAAGCTGATGCTACAAACTATTCTCTGCATATTTGCCTATTCTATATATCGTTTAAAAGTTATAATTTTAGAAAGAATTCCAATGAAAATATTCATGTTAAAGATGGAGATCATAAAATTATTTTATAAATCTTTCAGCTGAAATATACAAATCTCCATTTACGATCATATAAAGTGTATTATTTTTAGTACAGTTTAGTTAAGATATCACACTAATCACACTTAATAAAATTAATTTTTTTTACTAGCTGCTTATATTAATTATTTAGTTTATGGTAAAAAACTGCTCAGTGTCGTTCTAACGTCAAATTAAGATAATACAAAATAATAAAAAAAAAAACTAAAAAAAATAATGCACGTTTTAAAAATTAAAGTCACTACCCTTACGACCGCCTTGACCGCATCTTTAGCCAACCACAATTATGTTCTTTGTCTAGTCTGGTCACACTAATTTAACGAAATTACTTACTTCTCTTGTCATTTAAATTTTCTGCAGCTTTTGCTGCCGCTTTCAACGCGCACGCTTTAAGTCGGGGAAAATGCTGGAAAAGTTTGCTAGGTAAATTTATCTCTGTCATGGCCGTCAACATTGACATGTGGTTGATGTTTTCTTTTCTTTTCTATCACTTTTGCCACTTTGTTTTTTTTTTTTTCCATCTAGTTATCTAGCACGCTTTAGTTTCTTCAAGTTTGTCCTACGCTACGATATTATATTTAATGCATTAGTATTGCCAAGTCTGCTTTTTTGGGGAAGAAACACAACAAAAACAAAGCGATGCTTGTCAATGGTGCTGCTCTTCTTTTTGCTTAGCTTTTTGTTTTGGCATATTTCCGGTATACATTCTTTTTTTTTGTTGTTTTTGCTATAAGAGAAATGGCGTACATTTCATCATAGCCGTAACGCCCACTTTTACTTTTACGCCTTGGCTTTTTCGCATATTTTAGCTAAGATTTTGTTTTTTGGGGACTACGTAGTGCGGCAAATTCATCATCGTGCCAAAAACTTGTCGACAGTTTGAGCATAGGAATTGCTTAAAGCCAAAAACTTAAAGGCCAAAACTAAAGGCTCCCCAGTAGACTTGGCCGGACATGTATGCTGCCACAGTTAACAAGTTCTAGCCTTGGCTGAGCCTGTCTGTGTGCACCGTACTATTTTTTTTTTGTGGGGGTCCTAGTATTTTTGACAGTTTTATATACACTTGGGACTGTGGTTGCCTTCCATACATGTGAGTTACACTTGATGGATTGCTTTGTGTTTTGCTTTTAACACGCATGTTGGCCACATTTGTTGCCATTCTGCACATAAATTTGAAGTGCAAAATTTAAAATATTTCGCAAAGGCAAAGTTTGTTGTTAGCAGTTTAGGCCGATTAAAGCGCATTTTGGCTTTGGTAACCGGGAAAAAAAAAACACTCGTTTTCCACGCCTGAAATGAACTGTTATGAAATTATGCATAAATTGTGAATAAATATGTAATCAGATGAGCAGCAACTAGCTGCAGCTGCTCAACGAAATATTACGGCATAAAAGCTTTAACTGCAAAAAAGAGAGAAAAAGAGTAAAAGTTGGAACTTGATTGCAGTTACCAGGTTGCTGCAGTAGTAACTCGTTTCGACAAGGCCAAGAGCGGCAAGTAGATAATAGTTTCAGGTAAAAAGGCTGTGAACGAGCAAACTGGCAAAACGAGCACAAAGCTGTGTTGCTAACGATAATAATCCTGATGATGATGATGAGGATGATGGTATTATGGCAGCTTGTTGTAATGTGCACAAAGTAGCTGCTGTGTGTATATGCTGTGAAGATGATGATGAAGCAAGTGTAGATGATGATGCACAAGTGAAGATGATGATGAAACAAGTGTAGATGATGATGAAGCAAGTGTAGATGATGATGAAGCAAGTGCAGATGATGATGTTGCAAAACTTGATGTTGCAGATAATAAAGATAATGATTTGGTAAATAAAGATGATGAAGTTATTGTTGCAGATGATGAGCTTATCAATGCAGATGATGAAGTTGTCAATGAAGTTGATGATGCTACAGTAACAAAGGCTATAGTTAAAGATGTAGATGTTGCAGATTACGTTGCTGCTGCAGCAGATGATGTTATAGTTTGAGCAGATAACGATGCACAACTACGCAGTTATGTTACCTTACTGCAGATAATGACGTTCAGACTGTTTGGCAGCCAGCAGATACTACTGCACACGCTTAACACAATGCAGCTGCCGTGTGGGCATGCTGTGCTGTAGGTCTTTCTTTTTTTTTATTTTCGGTTGCATCTCAGGCAAGCTGTGGCAAATGTTCAGCTACGTCTGCGTCTAGATAAAGTCATTGAGTTGGAAACTGTTTTCTAGTGGCAACTGCATGCAGATACTTCAACTAAGGTAGTAACTACGGTAAAGCTTTTTGAATGCTTGTAGATCAAGGTGTAGCATTGCGTAGCTGCTGCAGTTTCGCATTATGGCCAACACTTGGTAGCAAAGTCGATTTTGGGAGAAAATTCGTTAATTCTCGGTAGAAGACAAAAAGCAGTCAGTCGTGTAGTCTTTTGCCAATAGATGATGCTACGAGTCGATGTGAGGCGATTAATTTATGATTTCTGTGGAAATATTTGCATTGTGAAAATATGTAGCCTATCAACATATGCGGCAAAGACTATATGATGCTTTGTCTATTTGGGTTTATTTTAAAGTTTGCAAGTCTTGAGTCTTTCGGGTTGAGTATTGATAAGATATTAACAAAGTTAAAATGCCTTTGCGTTGGAAACGCAATCAGCTAATAGAAATTGCTAGAGACAGACATATTATACATCTAACAGTTAGAAAACTTTAATAACAAGAAAACTGAAGAATACGACCGTTTCTAACAGCTGGTCAACAGATAATTGCCAAATTTGGCTTGTTGCCAGACAGATGACTAAGATAAGACAAATCAAATGTTACCTGTCACTTTTAGTTAGTATTCGAAAATGTAATTTACATTTTTACAGAAGAACTTACTTTTTCGCTAGCAATTCCATTTCTTCTAGTCTTCAAACTTAAAGTAACAAAAATTTCTTCTTTTTTTTTCTTAAAATTCAAATTGAAATTAACAAATCTTCTCAAGACTGTATAATTTGTCTTGGATGCTTGATTTTTTTAATGAAAAATTCCGCTCATTGTAACTGTAAATTTAACGCACCGTTAGACAGACAGACTCTCCCAGAGAAATACATAAACAAGTACATACACACACTCACAAGCATACACGCACAAAGCATAAAATTGCAACCGAAAAAAAAAATTCCGTCCGGCAATCAACTAAATTCGTAGCAAATTGTCCGCGCAATGAAAACCCCATGCCATGAGTGGCACAGCAAATCCTGCTCCTAGCAGCAATACCAATATACCTTAAGCCGAGATTCCGACTACTACAACATAGCAGTAGTCACATTGATGTGGCATCCTAGGCCAAGCCAAAACGCCTCATTATTTTTCGCTTGAGAAATTTCTGTCTCGTCACTAATTCATCATTGTTTCGGCACATTAAATCCTTGAACGTCAACGCATTCATTATCTCATATGGTGCCAGGCAGGGTGGGGTATGTAGTGTAGACACAGATTGTGGCCACAGCGTCAAGTCATCGGCCCACTCACATGGCTGACGACTGTCGTCATCGTCATCGCTGTAGTCGTTTTAGTCGTTACACTCGTTTCCATGGTCGAGCAAGTTGCCGCCTATGCATGCTTGAGTGATATTAACTGACCGACAATAAGTCAGCCAATGTCCTGAATCCTGCAAAGGCGGCAATAAGCAACACCAGCAGCAACAACAAAATAGACTAAAACAAACATACGAGACAAATGCGGTATAGAGCCCCAAGGCTTTGACTGGGAATTTGGCCAGATTTTTTTTTTTTTTTTTTTTTTTGTGGGGCACTAAGTGTAGCATGTAGCATGCTTTGTGGCTGGCCAAAACATTCAAACGCGTCGTTTAGGGACGAAATCCCTTTTAACGTAATACACTTACGTTGAATGTTGCGAATGCGCTATGAAGGATGTGCTTGAAAGCAGAATTGTCCGACACATCCAAAATTTCTGTCTACCAGCGAGTTGTATATGTTGGTACCTTTCTTGTGCAACAGTAGCGCCTTCCGGCGGCGGAACAGTTCAACCTCGTCACTTATTATGGTTTATACGAAATACATACTGTACACGTTGCAATTATTTGGTATTTATATTTTATATTTTATATTTATATAGTTTATATTTTCAAATTAATATTAGTATTTTTTTAGAACAAATAGAACTTCGCTTAATCAACAAGTTCTCTGTTAACTTTTCTGTGGTACATAAGAATCACAACTTTTATAAAAAAAATAAAAGATATTTATTGGAAACTTCATAAAAACTAGGGGGCCAATCTACGAATAAATAAATTTCCCTTCGACCGTGTTCAGATTACGTCGTGAACATTGACTATCACTCGACATTTTTGGAACTTACGGCTTAAGATGCATATAGATTTAAAAAAAAAGTGATCACAAATTTAACTCATTTCCCCTATAAGTTCGCTCGTTTAGGATTTAGGGATATTTCAAGTTTTGAAACTTTCGGGTTAAGAAAAACATTTTTTTCCATGTACTCTATTTTTTTAATTTTTGGATTAAGAAACAAAACTTACTGTCGCTCTAAGTCCGCTAGTTTGGGATATTTCAAGTTTTGAAAATAAATTTCGTTCCATAGGGTCTTTTATTGGATCTACTTCATATTTCGTCGTAACCTTCGAAAATCGTTAAAAATGTGGGCCTGGAAGTTTAAAGCTGACTTTCGCTCTAAGTCCGCTAGTTTGGGATTTAGGCATATTTCAAGTTTTGAAAAAAAATTTCGTTCCATAGGGTCTTTTTTTGGATCTACTTCATATTTCGTCGTAACCTTCGAAAATCGTTAAAAATGTAGGCCTGGAAGTTTAAAGCTGACTTTCGCTCTCTAAGTCCGGTCGGTTGGGATTTAGGTATATTTTAAGTTTTTAAAATAATTTACCTTGGATTGGCCCTATTTTTAAATCGAATTCAGAGTTTGTGGTGAAAAACCATCATTTTTGCTGCAGTCTTTCGTTTTAAGTTGCTTTGAAATATCATATTGGAAACAACTTTTTCTTCGTTTATAAGTTTCTGCAAATGTAAAAATATTATTTTGTTTATTCTTTAACAATTTGTGAAATTTTGACATATTTATTTTTTAACATTTCTTTATTATAAAAAAAATAAACCAATAAATACAATCTGACACAGAGTAAGGATAAATTACAAACTATCATTGGATGCTGAAAAAAAATTACAGAAGATTTGCAAAATATCATTTTCCATTTGTAGATTTTAAGATACTATTCTTATATTGGGTAAAAAATAACTATTGTTTCTTTCGTTTAAGATCTATTCTATTTGTACAATAATTAAATTTTTTCAAAAAGGCATTGCGGTTGATTTTTAAAGCTTAAACATTTACTATTTTATCAATAGGAATATCAAGAATTCTAGCTTAATACCTACAATTTAGCCAAAAACACGCCAAATTACCTTTAACTTAATTAGTTTATCTCAGTATTCAAGTTTCTTTCAAATTATTATTATATTAAGTAGGAATCGATCTTTTCTCAAAAACTTTATTTGAGTAAACGCTTGCAAGTCAATCGGTGTCTTCAGCTTAGATGGCGCGTACAGCGTGTATAAGATCGCTGACATTCCGGCAATAATATCCTTAATTTATTTATTATTTATTTTGGAATACAACTAAGACCAGATGAAAAAAGAAATACTAACTAAGATCGTGGAAAGTACATTGTTATGAAATAACACTGATGGCTGAATTTTTAGTAGATATGCATCGTCTTACTAATGAACCTGGCTGGGAACTTGGAGGTAAAAGAAACAGGAAACAGGAAGTAATATAAAAATTTAAACATTTCTTAACAAAGAAGCCAAAAAGATCAGCGTTAATCAAGTTAATCAAGTTGGGGATTTGGCGAAACCAGTTGAGTTTAGACAGAGAGAGATGAATAATGCATAATTGTATCTACAAAATGGTAGTGGAGTTGGAGACGTGGAAACTTTTTCTGGATAGAATGACAAACGAAACATTGCTAGGGAGTGTTTTACAGAAAAAATTGAAGATTTTGCGTTTCGAAATCATTTTGTAGCAAATGAGATTTTAAATTAACAAATTAGTTATTTACTGCGTTACAAAGAAGATGCTTCTTATGTTTGTTTCTAAAACCACGGCAGTTCGAAAATTGTTTTTATAAAAAAAGAATATCTAAGATTTTTTACCTTATACCACTTAAAGGGTATTAAGGTCTCAACGCTAAAACTAAGTTACTTTATCTTATTGCTTATTTCTATACTCAAAGTGGTCTTTGTTATTGTATATGTGTGTGTGTGTGTGTGTATCTGTGTTTGCGTGTGTTGCTATCTATGTGTTTGTGCTCGTGTGCGTTAGTTGCTGTATCTATGTGACTGCTATCCATGCATTTGCATGTATCTGTGTGTGCCGGCGTGTGCTTAGCATGTTAATTGCTTTCTAAGCTAATCGAATTTTTTGCTCGTCATAATAATGACCCAAACATGAGTAATGCGCTTTGGTTTTGTGCCTTGTGTGTGTGGCACAAGCGTAACCAGGCCAACCAACAAAAAAAGTTGGCCAGCTTTCAGCAAAGTTGCCAACACTTTAAAGCATTTAAGCCCAAAATGCTGCTAAAATATTAGTCAAAACTAAAAAATAAAAAACATAGATAGAAATAAAGATAACTCAGTGTTATTGTTATGGCTGATGTGCTGGCTATTAACCCACATAAAGCCGCTTGTAATCGCACATGTCATCATGGCTTAATTTCAACTGCAAACAAAAGTAACTTTATGTACATGGCTGCGACGAACAGAACAAAAAATACCAGCCTGATGAAATAAAAATGATGCAGTGCACCGGAAAAAAGTCATATTACGGGCACTAATTTATGTAGGACATAAGTTAATTTCTGTTTTGTTGTAGTTGTGGCTTATTGTTGTTGCCTCCTTGTAGCTTGTTGTAATTAGTCGCCGCTGAAGCCGTTGTCCATGGCCATTAAAGTGCGCAGCCAGCCAGCCAGCCAGCCAGTGTTGAGAAACGAGTCATAAACAAACATGTAGCATAAAACTGTTGCTTCCGTTTCCGGCCAGCCGGCCATCCAGCCAGCTAGCCATCCAGCCAGCTAGCCGTTTAGACAGAATGAGATAAATATATATAAATGTAGGTACGAACTGGAGCAAGCGAGTAAGCGCTAATTATATTGCCGGTCAACAAAAGTTCATAGTTCAGTTATACAACGTGATGGCAAAGGCAAAAGCGCGATGGAACAGCAGCAGCTTCACACAGTCACATTGCAAGGAATTTTTATTATCAAGCCAAGTAAAATAAAGTTAATTAATACCAAGGCAGACGACAGCCGGCAAAAAGCAGCTACCCCGGACTGGCATTTGATTCATGGCCCCTGTGCATTTGCGTGGAACAAAGAGCAGACAGGCATTGGCATTCTTGGGTTAAACGCAATAATAAATGTGCCGGCCGAAAGTGTAAAATGCCAAAAACAAACAACCCAAAGAGAAAAGACAGCTAAGAATTTGTATACTCTTTAAAATTAAAGTTTTTTGTGTAGGGCATATGGAATTTGCACTAAAGTTGAGCTTGCTTGAAGATATCAATTGAAGATTAGGAGATTGAAATGGAGAGATGTAGTGACTAAGCATACCACAATTTTTTTTTACAACAGCGATTGGCTGTTATTAAGGTTTAATTAAGTATTTTTAAAAGATTTCTTTCCCGTACTATGTCAAATAAACAAACAAATTGGCGCCAAGTTAATTTCAGCTCAGCGCAGAAAATAGCTTGCAGAGAACTTGACATGCTCAAACAACGTAACCACCAACTTGTGTCTGAAGCACAATTCGAACCATCATCTTGAGTCTAAGCTTCAACCCGAACACCTTAAAAATCTTCGAAACTTAACACAACAAACTAAACTTTTTACTTGGGTCTTAGCGATGATATCATCTTGTATCCGAATGCCTCTTGAGCAATGCTCAGATCGCGTCCAAACCTAGGCAAAACCATAACCAAATCTATATGGGGGTAAAATAGGGTCTTTTCGAAGTAGATATTGAACTTTTTTCAAATTCATGCAACCTAACCACCAACTTGAACACGAGGCACAACTCGCATTTTTTACAGATCTTCAAAATTCAACTGACAAAAACCTCAGCGATGGAGTTATCTACTATCGCAATGCCTCTTGAGAAACACTGATGCATGCCAATAACTCAGCACAATAAGGGCATACGCAGAGGGGTAAACATGAGACTGACTTTATTCGCTATCGAAATGTCTCTTGAAATACGCTGGCATCGCATAAATACCTCAGCAGGACTATAAGCGAATCCGTAAATAAGTAAACAAGAGTTTGGTGAAAGCAATGATTGTTTTGCCTTCAGTTTGTAGAGAATTTTTTGGATTTGTTATTATTCTAGATATCAATGGCTTTCTTCCGACATATAGTAAAAAGTAATAAGCTCCCAGTTAGCCTTGAGTCGGTCACTACTCATTCCACCAAATGTGGCATGTTCCAAACTCTCTGCACACGTTTCGAAATATTGCGAAATGAATATTGCATCAGATTATTGGTAGAAATGGGCCGTATGGCTCATAGGATATAAGTCCCTTATCCAGCACTTCTACCGTTTCTGCAGAGATGAAGAGTAGACTAAAGGCAATCATCACCTGCTATTTGACCGACCAGGAGCAAGCAATTTTGAAATAAATTTTTAATAAATTCTTATACAAAAACAATAAAAACTAAAGCCACTTTTCAATACATTGCTTTCAGTTCATCTCAAACTTTCAAGCATATTCTGCTCTCTTCAGCTTCAATTCATAGACTAGTCCTTTTAAAGCGTATCTCCCAGTCACAGAGCTCCTTAACACGGCTATTTACTTTTCATCCCCCATAACTTTCGTGTGACCTTAAGTGAACCCTTGCAAAAAAAGTGCTGCCTACTTTTCAGCGCTCACATAAATTTCCTACCAAGTTAAAGTGCTTCACACAGCCTTTGGGCTCAACACAATTAACAGCTTATTGATGGATTTTTTTACTTTCTTACGTACTTAACGTTTGGTGCTTTCTTTACAGCCATTCCAGCCATTGATGCCCTAAATATATCCAGTCTCTCCGTCCCGCGCATTATCGATGCCGCACAAAAGGCCAAGCTCTTTTGTGGCTATGAAATGGGCAAACGCACGCTCAACTCGGTCAAATGGTATAAGGATGGCCAGGAATTTTTCAGGTAAGCCTTTTGCCAATAAAATAAATAAAAGAGATTGTCAGCAGTCATAAAAAAAAAAATAACGAATATTTTTTGGCAGCAGCTGAAGTGCAGTTACGACGACGCATTCATGCAGATTTTATGCCACAAATTGAAAACGTCATAAAACTGCAACACGGCGACCACAACAAAGTAAAATACCGGACTTGGTAGCGATTGGTGGGGGGGGGTCTAAGGGTGTTGGGTGTCGACTGTAACGAGGCACTGAAGCCTTTCGTTAAAAGTGTCGCAACTAATTTAAATGCTTAATTGAAATGGATTTTTATGTGCTCCCGCAACTACCCAGAAAAAAGCAATCGGGCACACAGGTGGTCCCCAACTGGGGGTTGCCCAGCTTCCAACTGCTCTGACTATGTGCAAATCGAGCTTTTTATTTAACTGGCTTAATTGCCGCACACACACACATACACATATGTGGCACAGTGGCACAAGGTGCAAGGACATGGCAACAGTGGCGATACAAGCAACTGTTCCGAAATGGCTGTGATTTAATCGAGCATGAAATTTTCGCTGCGTTATAAAAACTTTTTAGACTTTTGTTTTGTGGCTTTATTGATATTAAAGCCCTTAACAAATTGCAATAAAAAAGTGCCTAGTGGCTAGTTTTGGCAAGCCGAATAGCAGATACACTTGGGTGGAGTTTAGAAGTGAAAAACTTTAAGGCTATGAAGCGAGAAGCTTTAGAAGCTGAGGGTCTATGAATCCTTTAAGAGGGATGAACGAGCAGTTTCCCGCATGCAGACTGTGTGGACTTATCCTCGTTCAGAGTAATGTTCCATCTGTACAACCAAGGCGCAATAGACAGCAGCTGTCACTGTACGAGGCGTCATTGGGTGAGTGGGCGTTCGCAAGGCAACAGTCTCTGTAGGCACAGTCGCATAATTGGTTGAACAGGAGGTTGCAAGTCAAGCAGTGTCAGCGGCATTGGTGGGCGACAGTTGGGCATACCTAATGATTGGAAAGTCAGCTGTGTAGAGCGCCTGCAAGATCAGGCCAATTCTTGTTTTGCGTCACTCCGGCGTTGATGTCCGTAATGGGCTACCTAGCATTTGTCGCTTCTCTAAAGGAACGTGCCAATGGGGTTTGTGTAACTGATCTTGTGCAGCAGCACGGGTTGCCAGACTGTATTTAAAGATTGCTTTATGTCAAGAAAAAGGGCGCAGCTGTATTTTTTCTTTTCAAAGAATTTATTATTAGTGACTTCTATGCCGTGGCATGATACCGGGATGCAATATGAGGATCAAACCAGCCTCATTCAACGCTTTGATCATATACAAAAAAAAAAACAACATTGCATTTATTTTCCAATACATTGATACCCCAAATAGCATATTCCATCATACGACACAAAGTTTTGCATTTATTCCTAATATTTAAATAAAATTTAAGCAACAAATAATTTGCGTTAACGTTCAATCTGCTACTTTCGATGGGAATATTTTTTTTCCATTTAATTTCCATAATTCCGAGTCGGCATTTTTGGGGTTTGTTTTATTATAAGATTGTTCAGAAGGTAGTGCTTATATTTGGTATAGGTCACCAATTCTTAGAGTTCCTTCCCCCAAGACCTTATACAAAACAAGATCATGTAGTGTGAAAAAAGCGAACAAAATCGTTGTTCAACCCGAACACCTTAAAAATCTTCGAAACTTAACACAACAAACTAAACTTTTTAATTGGGCTTTAGTGATTAAAACATCTAGTATCCGAGTACCTCTTGAGCAATGCTCAGATCGCGTCCAAAGAAGAATCTTTTCGAAGTACATATTGAACTTTTTAAAAATTCATGCAACCTTGAGCATGAAGCACAACTCGAATTTTTTACAGATCTTCAAAACTCAACTGACAAAAACCTCAGCGATGAAGTTATCGTTGCATAGTGTTCAAAAGTTGTGACTCAGACTCCTGAGCCCAATTTCGAACAGAATTTGATAGATAGTAAGTTTTCGAGGGGAATATGTTTCCCATAGAATTTTTATAATACCGTGTCGATATTTCTGGATCTTATTGCATTCCACACTCGCGCTGGCACCTAATTCTTTCAGGTTGATCTCCTGTGCTTCTCTGTGGCTTTAACTCTTACACTGCGTGATCTAAATTTTAAGTTCGAAGCCAACTATCATAACATCTGGTTATATTGCAACAAATTACTTGCTACATTTAAAATTAAATGTTTTTGGTAGACGGTATCCTTTGTATTTCCTATACATAAAAAAATACAATGAGAGGTCAACACGTCAAGCAGCGATTGATGCATGATTTCCAAGAAATTAGGAAAGCCAACTGCCGAAGAATGATCACTTTTCATCACGACAATGGCAGCTCTCATACATCGGCTCAAACAACTGCTTTTTCAAGCACTAAAAACATCGATTTCATGAGTCATCCACCATATAGTTCTGACTTGGCGCCAAATGACTTCTTTTTATTGCTGTACAGGTCGACATTTTTCGACACCTGAAGAAGCGGTTGATGCTTTCAGAATGCATGTTCTGGAGATACCACAAGAGAGGCACCTCAGAATGTCAAAAGTGCTCCTACAATTGGTTCAAACGCATGCAAAAGTGTGTAGATCTCTATGGGGAATACTTTGAAAAACAAAAAAGCGAAGTTCAGTGGTACTACGCGCAGGGGACGACCTGGAACTACCCTTATGAACGAAACCAAGAAGTCGATGAATGAATTAAGATAGCTCAGGATAGACCAATTTTGAAAATGATAATAGATAGGCTAAGTTTTTAAAATAACGTTGTGTTATAATAGGAACATGTCAATAATTGATAAGTATTGATAAATATTGAATTGTAAATATGCCAAAAACGATCAATGTCGTTATCGACTGCAACTACGCTGCACAATTAGCAATTAAGTACTGTACAATGTTAGAATAAAAACCACGCAATATCAGTTATTTTTTCCTAAATAAAAAACACTTCCGTTTCTAATCTAACTCAAGATACTACAGTGGCGACGAAAAATACTTATATTTATTCTCTAATCCCAAAACATAAAAAGCTACCCTAGTAGTAGCAGCATAGAAATTCCTCAAATGGATTGGACTAAATTTAGAGAAGTTTTTGAAGTAGACTAGTTGACTTCCTTTTGTTCTTACCAAACGACCTTACTTTGGCATTTGGACTCATTGAACGTATTGTTTCAAATACGTCATAATATTTAATCGATTTTAGTACAAAATGTCCTGAAAAAAACTTACATTGTCTGTTATCTATTGTATTTCCATATATCAAAATTTATTGTTGCTTAATTGAACTGCAACAACTTATTGTGTTTTGTGTCTTTTGTGTTGGGACTGTAATACGTAATACTACTAAACATAAATCATTATCTTAATAAACCTTTCGAATCTAAAAAAAAAATTGTCTACATAATATCCCTATGCCTATTCCCATAACACTAAATCATCTCGTAACAAATATACTTCAAATTCGCACCAAAAAATTGTTGCCAAATTATTATTTATGCTGCCGTAGCATTTAACGCTTTATGAGCATTTTGGCAAATGGATTTGACCAAAATAGAGGGGAAATCCCTGTAGCAGCAGCACCACCACCAACACCATTGCGTAACCTCTAACACACAATGTTCTGTTCAATATTAAATGGTTTTATGTAAAATCAAAGCCATTTAAATACATTTGACAGTTTTTTGTATAAATTGTTATATGTTTTTGACATATTTTATGCTCGCATTTTGCAAGAGGCAGCAATTTATGAGCGAGAGAGTTGTTGCAATTGTAAAATTGTAATTTGTGAAACAACGAGGGGGGTAGGGTCCTGTCGCGGTGGGAGTACGAGTAGTAGTACTGAGTACAGACATTAGCAGTGCAATAACTACGCGGCTTTTGTTGGCTTTTGACTTTGAGCCCTTTGATTGGACGGTTTGGCACTTTGTTTTAATAATTTATATGCATTTGACACTGCGGTTAGTTGACTGTGTGTATCTGTGTGAGTGTCTATGTATGTGTGTATCTGTGTGATTGTGTATCTGTGTGTGTGTGGTCAAAAGTCAACAGTCAATTCAGTCAACATTTTTCACTGACACTGCCGAAATGCAACTCTAACCAAATTTTCAAGTTTTGACTGCGGTTTTTTTTATTGTTACAAATTCAACGGAGCGAACAAAGCAAATGAACTTGGTTCATGAACCCGAAATTTGCATTAGAAATTTCGTATGCGGTACCAGCTGTCAGATTTGACTTGACCGCAGACAATACGTTTACAGAAAGTCATTTTGGTTCGGTGAGTTTTAAATTTTTAAAGATATTAAAGCGCCTTTAAGGAAGAAGTAATGCCACGCTTCAAAAATGAGCAAAATTCTCTATTGATACACACAACTTCTCAAGCATCTATCTATACATTGACTAAACAAGTCATGAAAAAATGTTCGTTTTAAGAACTTCGTACAATTAGTTGACGATAGAGAATCATCTTTCGAATCAGCATTTTAAGTATTTACTGATGATACAAGGACAAGGTGGGGTAAAAATCACTTACGTTTTGCTATAAGTGTCTTGTGACATCGTATAAAATTAATTCTAATTCTGCAAAATTGCATTGAAAATCGGTATCATAAATGTTGACTAACGACGACATGAGGTGATTTTTGGTTAATTTTACTTCTCACTCGGCATAACTCCTTGTATCCTTATACAATTAATCTATGAAAGTAGATACTTTTTATCTTCATTTTAAGTCTTAAATGATGTACAGGGACAAGGTAAGGTAAAACGGTTACAGTCTCCCTAAAAAAAATGCTCCTTCAACATCGTTTTAAAATAAATCAAATTCCGCAAAAATTGCATTGAAAATCGGGAATTATCCTGAGTATAAAGATTCCATTACAAAGTTTCAGATATAGTATGTATTCTATTGGAGATGTTTGTCATACCATACGCGTATACCAGGTTGGCCTTTTAAGCGGAAGTATTTGTTTCTGAAACAAATAAAATAGAATATTTTTCATTTGTTTTTAGTTTGATAATCATCAGTCTCTCTTCAAAGAAGTACGTATTACTTTTTGAATATGATATCGCTTTAATGGCCATCTGTGGTCTTGAGCATAAAATATGCTCTTTTTTGCGACGATTTCCATTGTTATGGCCAACGAATCAGTCGATATGGTTGATTTCGCAGCGTATGTTTTCTGTAAGGTGAGCTGTGGTGCTTATCGGCGTATACCCCGGGCTACGAATATCCTCACAAAAAAAGTATGCTGGTGTTAGATCGTATGATCTTGGTGGCCAGTCAAACTCACCCTTCTTCCAAATGACTTCTCCGAAGAATAATGGTAGCAATGAATGCATTGCTTTACGTGCAGCATGACTTTCGGAAACATCTTCAAATCGACACGAACTAACCGACGAAGAGCGATGCCCAATTCTTGAGAACAATAATGACTGAATGTTCGCGGCACCTCCTAAACACTGGCTAGTACGGCCGCATTATTTTGATCGAAATGTCTTATTCGTTGACTGGATGCGTGGTTGGCAATACTCATATTACCAGAATTCACAAATTATGCGCCCAAACGTCTTATTACCGGGCACCTCTTAACTTTATTTTGTTAGATTTCTCTAGTGAGAAGTTTTTTTGAATGTAAAGCTGTACAATTTCAGCGTGTTGTTCTGATATAAACTATTCCACAGTATAAATTGTAATGGAATAACGCGGATTTTTACGATATTATTTGAGCATGGAAATAACTAGAGAATCAAGTGATCTTTTGCATTTTTTTCAAATTATGAATAAATCATAAAAAAAAGATTATTGAATGTTAAAATATATAAAATTGCCTGATTTTTGCACAATTTTACGCAGCGGCTCGCTATAGATTCAAGATACAGCCTATAATTTATATCTGAAATAAAAAAATGTAAAACTTTCTTATTCAAAAGGCTTTTCCTTCCAAGTTCCAAATTCCAAGTTGAAAATTAAACATTTTTGTCATTACTCGATTTTTGGGGCACAATGGCCTATTTAGCCAGAGGCGATGCTTTTGTCGCCTCGTGCCACCCTCAAATCTAAGTTCATAAACATTGTAAATTGAAAATTCATAAAACAATTTTTAGTTCAATCTATGCACAATAAAATTATCTAAAAAACAATGTCTCACTTGTGTATATAGCTTTTATGGTGGTTTATTTTTAATAGTGCACAGAATTTATTAAAGTTCGATTTTCGTAAAAAAAGCTTCGTTTTTAACTTGGCTCGAGCTTGCCTCACGCGAGACTGTACTTGGTGCTGTAAAACCTAAACTGGCTTGAGTTGGACTCTCAAACTTTGCAAGAATATTTCAAAATAAGACTTCTAACAATTGAAGCAAAAAAAAATCAGTATTTTTGAAACTAACTGATAAGAAGACTCCTTTCTTATATTCATTTGTAAATAATTTTATATAAAGTATTGCAAAGTTGCACAAAATTCTAAGCGTGAACGCACTTTTTGCACTTTTAAATTTGCCTTTATGACTCACAACTCAAATTATTAAAATCTTATTCAGGCTAGACACAAAGTAAAGTCCGAAAATAAATTAGCTTCTTTCAAATTGGTTTAAATGAACTAGTTCGACGAAATCTGTTTATGCAACCCTGAGATCTAACAACATTTCGCCACTTGTCGCTCCACAAAAAAATGCCGCTAATTGTTGTAATCAAATGCAACATTCTCTCCGCCTGCACACACCCACACATGAGTGGGTGTGCGTGTACGTGCGTGTGTGTGTGTGTGTGTGCGTGTGTATTTACACGCATATGTGTGCACTTGGCACTTTACAATTTGAATTTGAATTTTATTGTATTTTCAAGTGTACAACCAACCCGAGAACAACAAAAAATAAAAGAATATGCTTTTGTGTAAAATTGAAATAGAAATAACAACCGCAGCCTAAAAAGCATGCGGCACAAAATTGCATAATATTCATAATAAAAATCAACGACAATGACAACCCCGCGGGCCGGGTGCGCCTACTCCGCCGTCTCCCAAAAATTGCCGCACACAAATCGATGGATTTTATTTGCACCAGGACGATTGCACAATCCATGTTGCACAATCCCTTCACAAATGCATCTCTACACACACAGAAACCTTTTTGCATGCTCATCAATATTTCATGGCATTTTTGCAACACGGAACATTGAGTTTTTCACGGTGGCATAAATTTAACGTAGCACTTGAGCTCAAGTAGCTGCGGCTCTCTCGTCTATCTCTCTCTCTATCGGTCTTTGTCCCCCTGTCTCTTTGTCTCACTTTTGTGTCGTTATATCATTGTACTAATGCATTTCCTGTTTTTTTTTCTCTATTTTTGTTTCCTTACTGCAGATACTCGCCGCTTACACCGCCAACAACAAACTCGTTTCCCGTCAAAGGTGTCACCATAGCCGACAGTACGTCGCATTGCAATCAATTCCTGTGCAATGTGGAACTGCAGAATCTTAGTAAGCACTCATCCGGCCAGTATCGCTGCGAGGTATCCGGAGATGCACCTGAATTTAAGCTGATCAGCAGATCGGCCAATATGACTGTTGGTGGTAAGTAAGAATATTGCTGAGTGAATTTGTCTTGTAGTCTTAGTTGGATTTTAAGCAAAGCAAATCGTGAGGTGTTCCAAGTAGAGAAAATCATGTATGAGCTTTGGATGACTCGAAGCCCTCGAAGCTAGTTCTCAAATGCAAGAAAAACTGACTGTTTGGTTCGTTTTATGGTCTGATGGAATCATCGTTCCGTACTTCTTCAAAA
This sequence comes from Chymomyza procnemis, assembly GCA_035046065.1. Taxonomy (NCBI): domain Eukaryota; kingdom Metazoa; phylum Arthropoda; class Insecta; order Diptera; family Drosophilidae; genus Chymomyza; species Chymomyza procnemis. Next base: position 9,064,981 of record JAWNOJ010000026.1, read on the forward strand.
ACGAAGATGAAACTTTACAGTCAATTGTGGATCGGTATAGAGCCATGATTACTAACTTTGTCATTCCTGAATTGAACAACCATAATGGCCAGGATCTGTGGTTCCAATAAGAGGGCACAACATGTCACACAGCTTGTGTCACAATCGATTTATTGAAAGACACATTTCACGTTTAGGACCTGTGAATTGGTCTCTAAGATCTTGGGATTTATCATTAAAATGCTTGAATCAGATATCAATTATTAGCATTCGGCTGAAATTTATGGAACACAATCAAATTTTTTTTCAAACACATTTTAAACAAAGAAAACTGGAATACACTTAAAACTTTCAGAGTTGGTAGTAAACGGTCGAAATATATTCAAAAACAAATTTTATAAAAAACCCAACCCAACCAATTGCTATACTTGAATTCGTTGTAACTTCGAAAATAAGTTTATGCTTAAAATCAACTGCTAAAAGACTTAACAAATGCCTGTAAACGATTTACATATAATACAATGGGAATGGTATAGCTCACCAATTCTTAGAGATCCTTTTCCCAACAGCCTACAGAAAACAAGGTCATGTAGTGTGAAAAAAGCAAACAAACTCTTTGAAAAATGTTCAAAAGTTATGACTCAGTTAAGCGACACATGTCAACCGGATTGCCCTGCTGAACCCAACTACTGAAACGATTTCGTAAAATAGTAAGCGTTTCAGTTGGCAAAGGATTATAATGGGATACAAGTGCGAAATGGGCTTTCCAAGTCACATACTCTCAATTTGCCTAACATATGCAATCAAAACAAAACCCGAGGTACACGAGCAGCGTTTTCCACACAGTTTTGTCTCCGCTGGCAACTCTGATAACTTGAAAGCATCTCGTCACGATTCGTGCTAAGCCCTCTTATCAACGCCAGAGCAATCATCTAAAGCGTTGCCTGAGCCTAACCCCAGGCGTGTACTAGACGCTACTTAAAACAACGCCCATTGTGCAATTTTTTTCCGTGTTTTTTTTTTTATTATTTATGATTTATGTCTGCAATGCAAGAGAGCCAGCCGACCCATTCCAAGACGCCATGTAGAAAGCATAGCCCGCGATAACCCACAAAGACAACAAATTATGTGCCATTTTGCAAACACTTAATAAAATTATAAATGAGTTTTGTCATGGCCCCCAAAACGAGCCTAACGCTGCGGGTCAACTCCTTCAGTCACTTTCATTTATCATTGCCAGACGACGGAATATTGCAGTGTATCCCAGTACCAGTCTTCGTCGCCGTCGCCGTCGCCGTTGTAGTCGTGCTCCAATACCAACCAAACAACCAGGCAGCAGTTCAAAGGCCTGTCCGCATAAACGCTGCAAAATTGTGACACGCGTCAGCCATTTGTATGAGTAATGATTGTTAATAAATCGTCGCGGCATTTGCCATCCAAAGGACCACACCTGCTGCCAGAGTAGGAAGCGTCGCAGCATAGCCAGCCAGTCAGTCAGCCAACCAATAGGTCCACGTCCAGGCTGTGGCAACCAAGCGAAGAGCCTGCCAACAAATTCAACTCAATTGTGAGTTTTGTACGAATCAATTTATAATCTCGATTGGTTGCCTGGCAGCGGCTTTGTCACGTGCACAACACACACCCACGCACATCCACACACACATAGACGCAGCTACACTGGAAAAAAATTGTTTAATTAAAAGATGTTGAAAAAAATTGTTTAGATAAAAAATTGTTATTTCAATTTGTTTGTTTGTATAATAATTTTTCTCTAAAATGGTCTCTGGAAATATGGCTGCCACATTTCTCAGTAGCTGCACTGAAAGAAAAAGTTGTGCTATAATTTGTTTTGAGATTATGAAAGGAAAAATATATCTTAAAATTAGCTTTAAAATTGTGAAATAAATAAAATTTATATTTTAATATGCATTTGGACGAAAATTGCTAAGTTTGTCGGGAGTTTGACGCTTTTTATAACTAGGGCATTGTCCGACTTGGAGTTCAAATATATTTAGCATTAAGTCTCGAATATATTTAGTATTGAAGTCTGTCCAATCAGCTATGCACCTGACTTGATAGATACTAAGAGTTTTTTTTTCAACTGGGTGTCCCATAAAGAGGAAGCTCACTGGGAACAAAAATGTTGTGTATCAAGTCAAAAATTGCTTCTCAGCGGAATGGTTGTTTGCTTGAGAAACTATGAGCCGAAGATAATTAATGGCTTGACAATAATTGTATGTGTAATTCTAAGTACTTTTGCCTCAACCTGAAGACTACAATGAATTTAGAGCTGTAGAACCCATTGATTCCATAAAATATGATAGGCGAAGTTGCCCATTTGACCTAAGAGATGCTGAGATAAGACTAGAATGAATTTAGAGCCGGCTAAAAATTTTGTGCAGGTTGCAGTAGAAGTCGAAGATTCCTCAAGATTACCTTAAATATAATAAGGGCATCTCAATTATAAGTACATATACCCAAGTGTGTTCGGCTAAGTTGTCCATCTGACTTGACAGATGTTGAGAGGTTTCTTTTAACTGGGGAGCTCATAGAGATAGGTCATTGCGAACAAATATCTTTGTACAAAGCTCATAGATCCAGTAAAAGGATCTTTTTGCACAAAGGGAAGCTGATCTTTCTTGCATGAAAAATAATGAAGATTATAGAATATTAAGAAAGTATATGGAGAAGCAGAAATTTCCGTCGAAAGACGAAACTCCGTATCTTCTATGCTTCTATGTGTTAGGTATATGCTGCTGTATGGTAGTGAGACATGTCTCAACGTAAAGAAAATAGCGCAAAATCTGAAAGTATTTAGCAACAAATGCCTGAAAATAATATGAAGGATATTCTGGTCAAACAGAATATCAAACGTAGAGCTATGGAGCGCCACATGTCACCCTATTCACCTCCAAATTAGCAAAGGAAAATTGAATTCGGAGAGGGCATGCTCTCAGAAAGAACCCAAGCAGCAGAGTGCGAATGGCAATAGACTGGCACACCCAAGGAAACAGACGAGGACGAGTAAAAACAATTTGGAACGACCCGTTCTTCAACAACTAGACCAGATCAGCTCGTCGTGGTACACCGCAAAGCAGACGGCACAGAAATGAGTCCGATGGAACGTCTTCATTGAGGCACGAAAAAAAAGTTAAAAAAGAATATTATCTAATTGTTTAAATTTAGCATTTATTTTTTATAGTGCTGCTAAAGTAGTATGCAATTTTTCTCTCAGTGTAGGCCTACTAGCAGCCACACACACTCACTGACACACACGCCTTCACACACAACGTAGACAACTCGTTTGTGGCACTTGTAGTTTGGTTTGTTAACGTCAACGCCGCAGGATTCAGCCAGGAGCAGCCTCTATCCGCTGCTGCAGTGGCAAGAGCAGAGAAGTTGGTGCGGCAGCATTTTGGGTTTTGTTTGATTGGCAGCGTACATGGCACACGCTGCGGTTTGCTTGATTGTAGAGCATAGCTGTCTGCCTGCCTCCCCGCCCAGCTTGGAACTGCAAAGTAGTCCTAGTCATGGGCCTCCAACTCGGCTCAATGATTTAACGCATAGCTCCTGCTGCTACATCGCTCTCTCTCTCTCTCTCTCTTTGTACGTCTCGGCGATTGCTGCTTTGAAATTCAAATCAATTGATTTCGGTTTGCCAACACATACAACTTTAGCAGTCTGGAGCTGTCTAGGCTTTGCTGCTGCGGATTGCTCTAATGCGCTGGCATTGTTAGACGCAGCACGCCCCTGCCACAAAACACTTCTTGAGCACCCAGGGAGCTACTAGGTAATGTCATTTTACGCAAATGGCCTCCTTATGTCTTTTGTTTTACTTCGAAAGCGTTGCAAAGAAACTCAAAATGATTTATTTTTCGCAATTTTCCTGCTCAACGATTTGTTTTTCTTTCAGCCTAACTCTATTCGCACTCGCTCGCTTACTCTCTCTCTCTCTCGCTGACATTGTCTTTTACTCACTCCGCGCTCGCGCTGCGACGCTGCGACGTCTGGTGACGTCTGTTGACGTGTGCTCTACGGTTTATTTATTGACATTACTTTAAGAGTATTGATTTGCATAATGCGTACTTAAGCATTTGTTTACGCGAAACAATCAAATTTGAATACAAAAAGTATTTCCGTATTTTCGCATTTCCCTTTAATTGGATGTTTCTCGGAGTATAAAGTACTGTTAGCGACTTCTAGGTGGCAGCATATTACTCGCTCTCTCTCTGTCTCTCCCTCTCTCTCTCTCTGCTGTGTTTTATCTCTGCCATTTGCATGTCATTTCCAGTTGACTTTGGCATGGATTTGGCTGGTTCTTTGCTCTACGTCTACACGTAAGTCCCTCCTTCAAATTGTTTTCCTTGCTGCCAATAAAAAAAATCCGGAAATTTACTCTAATGAGTGTTGGGGATTTGTTTGCTATTACCATTTATTTTTTTCTTGACTTTTTATTTGTAAACAAATCAGCCACAAAGGTGGCGCAACCAAGGTAGCAGTTTCTATACATTTAGTTATAATTTTAATGGGAGTCTTTATATACGAGCATGAAAATTTGCATTTGCATAGAATAGGACATCATATATTTTTATAGTGTAATTCAGATAAAATTTTAACTGCTCGCATAAATCATAAGATTATTGTGTACAGAATAGTTAAGTTATTGCAAAACTTAACATTATAACTACATAATCTAAAAATATGCGCTGCTGCCACTTTGGATAATTGCTTGACACTAAATTTAGTAGAAACTTTCCGGAGAATTCTATTTGAATTGAAAAGCTTCTTGGTTATTATAATAAAATTAAGGTTTAAGGTATTTTAAAAATAAGTCTTAAAACAATTTCTCTATATACAATAACTTAAAATTATGTGACATTCCGAATAATAATAATAATATTATTATTTAAATTGTTAATTTATTGCTAGAAACTTGATTTGAAAGGGATTTTCCAAAGTTAAGATACACCATTTTTTGCCTTGTACTTGTTTTTAATTATTATAATTTTTAGTATATTTGGAAGAGAGTTTCTGAACGAAGAAGCTTTTTATAAGCACAAAATTATTGTCAAAACTAAGAGATACAAATTTTTGTTTACAAAGATGATCTTAGAATTAATATAATTAATAGTTGCGCTAATGTTTGGAGGAAAAGTGCTAAGATTATCTGAACTTGGACGCTTTTTATAGATTGAATATTATTAATATTATTATTATATTTTGGAAAATTCTATATTTTAGTTTTTGTAAAGGAGGATCCGCTTTCATCGGATTTTAATTAAAGATTCAGCAATTAATTTATTCCTGCTGATGAAATCGAACCACTGGCATTAGATTTTTGAGGCGAGTATGCTACCACACTTCTTTTACCGAACAATTAAAAAAATATAATATATAAGTCGAAAATGCGCATCTCCCTGAAGAAAAAGTCGCTGATTCTTAACTAACTTAACTAAAATACGATCAGGTTGCTTAGAGTAGTTCCTTATAGCAATATCTGTCTCACTGTCTGTCCATCTGAACTCAGCATGATAGAAGACTTTTTCTTATCCATAACTGGATATCTTATGAAGAGGTACGCCAATGGTACTAATGATCTACCAAACCCATGAATCCGATTCGATTTTTACTTGTATAGCAGCTAGGATTTTGCTCTAAGCTGAAGAGGTTTCATAGCTTCTTTTCCCATTTTAAGACTCGGTACCAAATCGGCGCTAAGCAGACATACAGCATGTATCTGCTGGCTTTCGCTTCAAAGCAGAGTCTACACGTTGCTGCACTGGATAGACACTGCAAATGGTACTTGACAGTATGGCGTCCAGAAAGGTAAGATGCCACGAATGTAACGTTTGCTCTGTCCAGAACACTTCCTTGGGTTGAGGTGCACATTTTTTTTGCTGCAGCCCTGTTGAAGCCAAACAAGTGACGCAATGTTGCCTTTAGATGTCATAATATTATTATGATAACACAACGCTATAGATTACCAAAATTATTCGATTAGAAGTAGGCTTCAAAAATATTGTTTCAGGAAACTTGATATAATCAAAAGCACTAGATGCAAACAAAGATATCTTAATCGGTTTTTGTTTGGGGAAGTGTTTGTTAAGTTTAACTTGATCGTGAAAGCATGCTGAGGTACAGAACTAGTATATTATGCAACTAGACGCTTAAAATAAATAAATCAATTTAAATATAAACGATTAAAAGTTTAATTTGTAGATTTATAAGAAAAGTTACATCGTGGTACTGAAAAATTGTTTGTGAATAAATCAAAACGGTTAGAAAAAGTTTTATTCAGAAACAAGTAACGAGCTTAACTACAAAAAGCTATTGCAGATATAAGCCTTCAATTTCAAATATTAATACATTTTTCTTTAAATAATATTCGTTATAATTTTGACTTGCTTTTTAGAAATAAATATTTAAATTCTTAAATGCTTGGTTCGGTAATGTTAGGAATTTGCTTATTTCAAATATTGTAAGCGACTCGAATGTAAGCTCTCTTAGTCAGCTACCCTTAATCTTGGTAATAGCAGCCCGCTATTATAGATCCTCCTATATATTATAGACGGACCAGGCTTTAATTTGAATAGAGTAAATCTCCACGTGGAGCCTCCATCTTAATAGCAAGTTGTACAGCGCTTCCGGACGATAAACGCTTGTGCACAAGTTAGATCCGGCCTTGTCAAAAAACTACCAATGAACACCAAAACGAAAGCCTAGGAGAAGATCTTCCACATTATTGACGACCAGCGCATACGAAAAAAGGACTATGATCCTAACCCTTAATAGGTATGCGATCACCAACCAAGTGGTGTATACCCTCGAAAAAGTAAAGGATTACCAACTGTAGAAGACGCGCGCAAAGCAAGGGTGCTTGATGAAAGTGAGTTAGATCGGTAGCAACCCGATAACAGATTGTCATGGCGAATTAAAGAAAAGAAAGTATTGTAGATCATCTCGGAAAAAGCATATCTAAAGTGATATTTCTTACGAACAGCATTTCCATTCTTTCTGTCTTGAAGCACTCTAAAGCCTGTACATCATGTCAGATTTTGTAGCTCCTGTTACTGATAACACACCGGAGAGCGCTTAAAATTCACTGAAATCTAACGAAATAATATCACAAGCAGACATCTGCTTGCCATCAAATTGCAGCATATTATATTTTGTGTGTGTTTTTTATGAAATTTAATTAAACTTACATAAAAGAGTGTCCAACATATTACCAAGCTACCTTATCTGCTTTTATTTTTCCTGCAGCTCTTTATGCTGTCTTACTGTTGAACCAACATGTAATATAAGAGAACATCAAATTTCATAATGATTCGTGGCTTTATACTTGGCTGACAATGGAGCCTCAATTGCAAACGAGGGAGCCATAAAATGCATGACAAACTTACAACATATTCCAAGTATAACAAACTGAATACCATTTGTCTGGCGTCTTTTGTCCTCGGCGTTCCGTGTAGCATATGCCAAGCAAAAACCCAAGCAATGGCACTAACTTTATTTTGTCATTTTAATTTTATATATATCAAGTGCAAGCGAATGCATATATTTACTGCAAACTATATGTAAAAAGGATATAAGAAAAAATACAATAAGCAAGCAGGCCAAGTACAACACGCTTGGTACATACATGACCAGGGCAACATAAAAGCCAACCAGGCAAAGAGTCGTCGTCCATGACAAGGACGACGCATCAAACTTCATCAACGAAGCTGACAGCAAAGTTTAAAGCAACTCTAAAGCCGGCGCTGGCAGTGGCTCTAGCTCTGGCACTGGCTCCGGCTCTGGCTGTGCCTCTGTGGCGTTATGCAACACTACATGCTCGCTCTCTTCGCTGCCGCCTTTGCACTTTGTCACAGTAACTCGGTCGGTCTGCATAAAACAATGTGGCAATAGCCAAAGCTGCACGTACCACAAACACTCACACACTGACAAACTGCCACACACACGCACACATAGACAACGTGTTATGTTGCAGTGTGCAACAGCGCAGTTTGGTTTGCTCTCTAGTGTTGTGTAGTGCAGTTGAGTGTGTTGTCTTGCGGTGTTGGCAGCACTCTTGTCTCTGCTTGTTGTTATTTTTTTGTTTAAATGTGCAGCAGGCAGCACAGAGCGAGACAGAGAGATAGAGTGAGAGAGTGTGTTTAGAGCAGCTGGCTCGTTTATCGGTTAGTTTCGTGGGTACTCCTGTTGCTCCTGCTGCTGCTGCTGTTGACAGACCAACAATCAACTTGGGAATTTTGTCACTGAAGTGCCATCGTGTCCACCTTACAACTTTTACAAAACAACAAGCGCACAACAACAACTACATCATCTCACCCTACAACATCATCATCTCACCCTACAACATCATCATCTCGTACAGCAACAACATCATCTTGCACAACAACAACGACATCTACTCGATTTTCTAATGGCAATCACCTTGTCGCTTTTGCTCTTTGATAATAAACTAGAAACTTTTTCAGTGCAAATATTTTGCCGCTTAGTTGCCTCCTGTTTGCCACACTGATTAACTTCAAGTTTACACTCACGCACGCAGACACTCTCACGCACACACTCCACGTAGAGTTGTATTTTGATACATAAAGTTGTATTTTATATAAATCCCACACCTAATTACTTAAGAGATTTGCCACATTTAAAGTACCACCGGGTTCGGTCAAAGTTATCAAAGTGGGTAACAGGGCTACTGGCTAGTTTTTGGGTCGATGGCAGAATCGCATAAAATATTGTGAACTGAACTGGAACATTTTTTTTTTGTAAAATTTTTAGGAACTTGCAAAATGCAAAGCTTTTAGCCAAGTTATTACAACAGTTTAAAGTCAAGCTGTAGATTAGAAGACCCCAAGCTAACATGCCTAACTTTGGCTAGGCAATTGCATAAATTTTTTAAAGTGAATTTTTAAATTTATTTTAATTGAAAGCATTTTTTGTTTCAATTCTTAGAAAATTGTTAAGTTTGTTTATTTTGAGCGCTTCTTCTTTCTGTTAATCTTTTGCACATATTATTTTTAATTTTAAGTTCTTAAAGGGTTTTTGCTATTATTAATCATAATTTATGCAATGAATTTTATTTATTTTTATTTTATTTTTTGGTATTTTTTGTTCCAATTCTTAGAAATTTCTTGGTTTTATTAGTCATTATTTTCAGTGAATTTTTAATTTTATTTTAATTTTAAGAATTTGTATTCCAATTCTTAGAAATTTACTTAATTTGCTTATCATATGAGGGCTTCTGTTTACCTTTTTATTTATTAAAGAAAACTTTTTTGTATTCTAGTATATTTTTTAACACTCGCATTATAATAAAAAAGGTTATAATTAATTTTTTCTTTTTTTTTGTAGTCGCTTTCGATAATCTACGTAGTTCATCAAACTTTCCCCTGCTTGGAATATAGGTTTATTTCTGCTCATGGTCGAGATTTCACCAACTGCTATATGTATCGTCTTGACAATAAATAGTGTTCTTCATGCAATCCAGAAATTCAATATTCAAAAGCTTTTCTTTATCTATATTTACTCAGATAGTCAAGTGGTCATAGAAAAACTTCTCCAGCTGTTCTCGTTTCAGAAGCTTCTTAAGGGCCAGCCGATTCCGAAACAGAAGCTTCTGATCCTGAATCAGAAGTTTCTTGGGGGCAACTGTATTGCGTTGCACTGGTTCATATGTAACAGCTGGATATTCCTAAGCTCTTTGCGATACTACAATGGGTAATTTTTTTGCTGTGCAAGTTAGGATGCTGGTTAGTCACCCTAATCTAATCTAGGAATCGTAATATTCATAATAAGCTAGGTGTATGCAGCTTAATCTGTTGCACAAATTGGGTAGGCAAATATTCCAGAATTCTGATGCCGAAATTTAAGTTAAAATGAAGAAAAGAAAAGAATCCCAATATGACGGTTCCAAGATGACCGCTAATAAATGCAATTATATCGAATCCTAATCAAAATTATAAATTTAGTGTGGATCCCATATGCGTCGGTAGAGTAGTATACTCTCCTCTAAACCGAAAGGCCACCAAAAAGTAAAATCTTTCTAAATCATAAAATTCACAATAGTCTAGGTGTTTGTGGTTAAATCTGTAACATGATTTTTATATGCAAATATTGTACAATTTCCATCGCCAATATTGAGTTGAAATATGCTAAATAGAACATCCCAAGACAAGAAACCCAAGAAAGCGTTTCCGACAGTAAAAAAAATCTTCAGAATATCCATAATAAAGACGCCATTTACTTTACTTTAGATGGACATTATCATCTGTTATCAGGTTTTAGCCGACTACCAGCTCTTGCCGGTCGCACCTGCTATTTTCACTTGATCAGTTGAAGGGAAGATAGGTCTTTCCTTACTTGGTATTTCTATCTTAGTCTGTGTCGTACCTTTCCTTAGTGGGCGTTGTATTCAAACAGCTTCTTTGCAGGAGCGTCTTTATCCCTATGAATGTGCGTGCCTTCTCCAGTTGATCACACCAAAGGAAGATAGGTTCTCCCTTACTTGATCTTTCTTTTTAAATCTGGGTCGTGCCATTTCTTCCTTAATAAACAACTTCCGTAACAAACAACTTTTTCCAAATGATCTCACCAACGGAAGATAAGTCATCCTTTACATGATCTGTCTATTTAAATCTGGGTCGTGCATTTTCTTGCTTATTCGGCTTTTATTTCAAACACCTTCTTTTGGAGAGCGTCCATACATATGACATTGCCGGATCAGCGCAGTCATTGCGCCATAAAATGCCGTACTAGATATATGTCCCTGTAGAGATGAAACATTCGCATGGCATAATCGTGCCCATTACTTCAGTGGCCTCAGATTTTGCAAAGAATTTTTGTCTCGAATAACCCAAGCGCACAGGATACTTATAGCACCACAGCTGGGGCATAAGAGCTGTTTGTCTTCAGTCCATTATATTACAAAAGAATACCTTTACTTACTGTTGGACAATTACAAACCTTTTTCTCTTTTTCCTCATAAAAAAACACCCTTTATTTATACTATGTAGATTAAATATACAAATAAAACACAAAAAAAAAGTTACTTTCTATTTAGTCTTATGTAAACATGACCTAAACTCATTGCAGGCAGTACTGAACGCCTGAACGAAACTTTAGCAAAAATGTCCTTTGCTTCAGCCCTGTTTATAATGTTCTTACTTTTCGCCCAAGTTTTCGTTTTACTTCCAGTTTTTTTTTTTTTGGCTGTCTAGCGATTTGAAGTCAATTTTGTTTGTTGTCAACTTTTGACTTTTTAATATGAAATACTCCAAAGCTAACAAGGGTTATCATTTGTGGTTTGGTAGCAAGCCGATTCCCTTGCCTACAGGTACCACTGCTAGCTGGCACCTGTGCCGAAGCGAGAGACTCGTTTAGCATTCAACTTGGCCAGCAATTTCTCACTCCCAAAAACCCCAATTCCAGACCCATGGTGGTTGTGCAGCAGCGGGAGCAGCAGCTCTCATTGTTGTTGTTTGTGTTTTACTGGTACTTTGGTATTTTTGGTTTATTTACTCGAGTTGATTGCTTTGTTTTCGTAAAATTTCCGTTTTTGTATGCCGCTGCTGTTGTTGTTGGTGTTTTTGTTGTTGTTGTTGTTTTGTATTTCCACTAGAAGTCACAGACCAGCGCCCATTCCCAAACCGGCAGAACATGGCCACAATCATCAACTCCAACAGCAGCTGCATCAGTTGGCATTGCCGCCGCCGTTGTAAGTTGTACTTGAAACAGGTCAAAAACTTTCCACCAAAGTGGTTTGTATTAAGTCAATTAAAAAGTTTATAGTCCTGCCTGCTGACTTTTGATGCCTGCCAACCAAAAATGCTATACATAACCCTCCACCCACATGCGCACGTCGCCTTCCCCTTAACCACTCTTAGACCAGCTATTGCCTCAACATATTTCACAAAATTTTCAACAACAGCAGTTGGACGAGCGGACTACTTGTCCTACTACTACTACGACTACAACTTCCATTCCTATTGTGGTTCCGTTTGGCATTGTGGTACAGTTGCCTGTTGTCCTTCTTGTTTCTGTGAATATGTGTTTGTCTCTCTCGCTCCCTCTCTCCGTCTACGTCGACATTGGCGTAATAAACCAAATTACGCTTGTTCTCATCAACAAAAAGTTTACCCTGTGCAATTATTTATTAAGATTAATTAACACTTTAAACAAATATTTGTTTTTGAAGACTAACTGATAATTGGACAAGCGGTTGACCAGAACGATGTTAGACTAACGATGCTAGAGTGGGACAACTGTATATGTACGTACCTGAGTTTACAGTTTATTATCCTGTTGTCAAGCGGTAAACAATAAATGAATCATAAACTTCCTTCTAAATTTGTTAAATTAACTTTTATGGAAGAAAACTTTGCCGAAGGTTGTTTTGTATAAGAGTGGGTGAGAGATGATGCAGCGACAAACACCCAAAAAGTATAAAAAATCAGCATAATCTGAGCAGGAACAAATTGGGGGGTTTTTAGAAACACTCATAAGAAGCCAAACGGGATTAGAAATAAGCTATGGGTAGCAATGAATGTCAGAAGTATTTTTGCAGCATCTAACCAATTTTTCTCAACTTACATATATGGCTGTTCAGCAATGCGACAGAAAGAAGCAAAGCTAAGATTCTGTAGTATTTTCCTAATGTACAGTTTTGGGGTACGACTGGACTCTGCTTTGAGTAATATCAAAACGAGTATGAGAACGTAAAACAACTTTACTACAGAGCTTTTGATTTCTGCGAAGAGGGCAAAGCATCAACTATTGGCTTCATTTTAGCAATTAATACTAGATTCATCAAAGTGGACTCTCAGAAGGTTTTCTTTCTAAAAAAAGTGAGAAGAGGGCAAAGCATCAACTATTGGCTTCAATTTAGGAATTAATACTAGATTCATCAAAGTGGACTCGCAAAAGGTTCTCTTTCTACATAAAATTGCGGAATATTGTAAGACTTCAAAAAAGAGTTAAAATAAACGAAGTTATTTTTCAGCGAAGAATTCGAGATCACAGTCGTCTCATAACGGCAGTACCATAATATATTTTTAAGACCCAAAACACGACGTTGTTGCGAAGTTTTGAGGCTATGGACAGGTTTTACACACTCAATGCAAATCCTAAATTAAATATCTAAGCTGTCTGAAATCCTTATGTGGTAGCCCAATCTTATCTCCGATTCGGATTCGAGGAATGACGTTGTTTCGAAGTTTTGAGGTAATGTAGGGATTCCAAATGCTTTATAGAAAAGCTTCATAAAGAAACTTGATTTGAAGATAGTTCAATTACCAACTCAGATTTAGAATGTACACAATGAAGTTATTTTTAATTTTTATAATCTTAACTTCTTGAGAGCAACTACTTTACTATTTACAACTAAAATAAATGCCCGATACTCACTTTTTTCAGATTTCCGAAACATTTGTATCATATCTAAATCGCTTTTATTGTGAGATTTCAAGCAGACCCAAACATTTACTACTCGTTCCTTACGTGAGGCTCATTTTCCATTGTTCATTGAAGATTTTTCGATTTCATGTGTGGTTCTCGAGCATTATACAAAGGCGCTGTTTTCAAGCAGTCCTCAACATTTACTCTTCGATCCCTATTTGAGGCTCACTTTTCGTTCTTCATTGAAACCAATTTCTTGCCAGGAGTACATTGGCTAGGAGCACATTTCGTACTTTTAAATCGGGTCGAACCAGCTGCATTGAAAATCGAAAGCAGCATAAATTCCGATTAAAATATTTAAGCTACCCGCAACATCATTGCATTTCTTCCAAGGGAATGATATAATGTGCTCAAGATCTTAATAGAAACTCGATCAGAAGTCTATCTCTATTAGAAGACGTTCACAACAACTCCTGTTTATCAAACACAATTCCCGAATAAAACAAAACTGTCAATCGTTTAAATCCTTACGACTATTGCCAAGAAGTATGCAATACTTTTTTTTTACTCAATCTACTATTGCGCATCTCTCTCATTCATTGCAGTGCTGCCCAAATTGGATCCATTCATCTCAGGCGTACGGCATGCCTACAAATATCAGGACATACTCATGATAAATTGCAGCTCCGATTGGTCTAGTCCAGCAGCCAAGCTTAACTGGTATATCAACAACAAGTCGGTAAGTAAACTCAAACATTACGCATACGCAACGTGCGCCACACACACACCCAACATTTGAAGTCACTCACTGCCAAAGCAGCACTGAGGGATGCATTGCTTCAAAACTGTGTGCCAAAATCCAAATGTTGACACTTAATATTGCAATGCGTGCCGGAATAATCGTATTGCAACTCTTCAACAGGCACCAATGCAGAGCCTGCAAATGCAAACCAACGAAATGACTGTCAATGCCGAAGGATTTCGCCTATATGCCGGTAGCCTGCAGCTGCGAATGCACATCGATAATATAACCAATAGCGAAATGCTGGAACTACGCTGCACTGCGGATATAATGGGTTTTCCCAGCGTGCGCCGCGAGAGTCGCGTAAGGACCACAATACTAGCGCTCAAGGATGCGGGCTACAATCAACGGCTGACAGAGAATGGCGGCGCAGCCAAAACAGGTGGGTGGCAGCCACCACACGCCATGGGTTGTCTTGCACTATAACTTTGCTTTGCTTTTAGGCACGATTCACGTAGAGCTGCTGCTGCTGCTAATGTTGCTGTGCTGGAGTGGTACGACGAGTTAGCTTCCCGTGCGATGCTCCTCGAGTCACGTAATGCTAAGTTTTTAGAAAAATCATCAACCCAAAGTCACTTCAAGCGACAAATCATTGAAGGAGAGAGAGAATTTTTTGCAGCAAAATAGTTAACAGGCCAAGGCGTGCACGAATACAGGTACAGACGGGGGCAAAGAGCTGAGTGTTGGGCTATGCAGCTGGCAAAGGTCCGCACATGTACATAGTTGATATAATCTAAGTTAGGAGTTGTCGAAAAAAGTAAAGCCAAAGTTAAAAGTTAAAAAGCAAAATTCCTATTGATGTAATACAAAATTTATGTGTTAAAAAAGGAAAAACAAAAGTAAACAAACCAAAATAAATAAAAAAAAAAGTTGGCAGGCAGAGCATTAAATATTAAAACTAAATTAGATAAAATAAACTAAAGCATATAAGATTAAAAGCAAATATGGTAAATTAAATTTATTAAATTGTTAAAAGTAAAAATAAAATACAAACAAAAAAAAAAGGACATCAGAGTGCACACTTCAACATTTCGAAATGCATGTAAATTTAATTAAAAAGTTTACAAACTTTCAAACACACACATTGTGTATGTGTTGGAAATGGCATAAACACATACACCCTCAGACACCCGCACACACACACACTCTCTCACACACACTCACATAGTTTGTATACAATCAATGGAAAAGTGAACTAAATGTAATAATTGTATGTGAATTGTTAATGTATTAAATGATGTATGAGCATAAATAATACTTACCAATAAAAGCAACAGAAACTTTAATAAAAAAATAAAAACAAAACTATTAAAAAATTTAATTAAATTGACATTTGTGTAATCGAACCGATGGAAGCAGTCTGGTAAGATTGGCATTGATCTCGCCTACGTTTGAGCCCGATAAATATTTTATTGCAAATTGGATGACCAGGAAAGTAGAACTGCAAGGGAAACTACTACTTCAATAGGAAACTTTTAATTACCATCATTTTTTTCATTATTACAATCTCTGGGCCTCGCTGCGGTATCACTTGCACTCGCCTCTAACCCGGAAGGAAACTATGCTTAATTATAAATCTTTTTATTGATATTATTTCCATTACTACAATCTGTGGGCCTCAGTACCACTTTGGTAGCGTACTCGCCTCTAAATCGCAAGGTCGGTGGTTCGTTTTCACTGGAGCAGTGGTGCAATTTAGTCAAAGCTCCAGCATAGCTTCAAATAAATTCACTATTTATTATTATGTTGCTGCTTACCTAGAAAAAATTTCTTTTAATTAACGACACAGCTATTCGGCTTCGACTGAAGGTCGCTATTCTCTTTGAATAACTTTTAATAGAGAGATCTTCATGCACCGCCTTTGGAGCGATGACCATAGTCAAGGGAAAAAAGTTTTTTTTTTAATCAAAATATTATTAGCTTACATTATTGTTTTAATTTTTAATAAGAATAATAAAAGAAGAATCCCTAAGAATCTTTGAAAGAATAATACTGCGAAAAACGTTTGGGCCAAAGATAAGTCATAGCGGTGACTACTTTCCAAGCAACAAAGACGAATGGTTGAGCCTAAGCCATTTCGAAGATGTAGTCAAATTCGTTCAATCCCAGAGGCTAAGATGGATAGGTAATGTCTTGCGGTTGGACCAGAAAAGAGCACAAAAGCTCCACAAAAAGCAGGAGTCGACCAAGATAGCGCCTAATTGACAATATTGACGATTACATGCTGAAGATGGAAGTAAGGAACCGGCGCGCCACTGCTAACAACAGATAT
The DNA here is from genome assembly GCA_035046065.1 of Chymomyza procnemis. Classification (NCBI taxonomy): domain Eukaryota; kingdom Metazoa; phylum Arthropoda; class Insecta; order Diptera; family Drosophilidae; genus Chymomyza; species Chymomyza procnemis. Next base: position 9,081,435 of record JAWNOJ010000026.1, read on the forward strand.
GAATGGAGAATTGTTGAGAAAGCCAAAACCCACCCCGTGTTATAGAGCTGAATGATGATGAAAAATAAAAATAATTTCCTTAATATTTAAGCTGATTCGGTTGGTAGATTTTGCAACTAAGTCTTCGTGGTTGGAGTTCCGTTCCAGGTATTTTTACATTTTCGTGATGAAAAATCAATTTTATGGACTGTGTCACTTAAAATGATTGCTGCTGGCTTACAAAACTATTATAAAAGCAGAACGAATCCAGTCATGGGGCATTGCAAGCTCCATCAACCGCTGTGCCATATAACGCCTCCAATATAAAGTCTAAAGAATGGTATTTAGACCCTGCTCCATACCATGACAGGCCTTGGTTTCAAAGTAATAAAAAAGGTAGCGTTAGATGTGTTAAAAATTTGTATAATCACCTAAATATACTGGCGATCTAGCCTGCTGGGTAATAGTCGGACTACAAGAAAAAGAAGATTCCGAAGAGAACATATACTTGGCATTGCTTACGACTAGTTATAAAATACCTAATACCCCAACGAACGACCCTAAAGCAGTAATAAATGAGAACCATTTAAATTTAAGCCGCAAAGTCTATTTAGAGAAATGAGATCATTTTCCAAAGAGGACAGATCATGAATATACGAAACAATAAATATTTACCAAAAAAATAAAAAACTCGTTTCAACTGCTTTTGAAAACCAACCGTGTGTCAAAGTTATTGATGAAACGTGATATGACTTACATCAGGATTAAGCTGATTGGGGCCGTTTTAACGAACTTACTCAACTTGAGGCGGCTATTACTACCCGTCATAGGGGTACAATAGACCTCAGTAAATTTCGCCAGTGCGCTCCTGCTTTACGCGCGATTATAGCAAAAAACGATAGGCGGAATCAATCTTAAAGGAACCGTAGAAATTTTGTCACGAACACTATTGTGACCCAACCCATGCCGTTGTAAGAACACAGCAGCATCGGCGACTTATAGAGCGTCTTGAAGAACTAGAGTCTTGTAGAGAAAGAAGTCTTGACAAAATTTAGGCTCTACAAGACGCTCAAACTACCCGTGCTTTTATATGGGGCAGAAGCATGGGTTGTATACGATAGATAATGGATGAGTAAGACATTTGAAGGAACCATAAGCTGTATGACGTCTGCGTTCGCTCGGCCATGTCGTTGTTATAGTATGGAAGCTCCAGCGAAAAAGGATTTTGATGCGAAAGCCGACAAAAGAAGTCCCTTTCGACTAAAGTTTAGTTGGAAAAACCAAGTGTAGAAGCACCTATCTCTCCTTGGAGTAACCAACTGGAGAAGGCGCACGCAAAGGGCGGGTGGCGAGAGCAAGCAAGATCAGCTCTAAACCTAGAATGAGTTGTGCTGGTCAACTAAAGTAAAATTGAGTTTATCGCGGAGCCTCGGTACGTGAATTCCTAAACAACTTGAAAAGTACCAGAAGTTCACTACAACATAGGAGCCTAGGCGATGGTGGATCTTGCATACTTACGGTAAATGCAGCATGATAAAAAGAGCATAATGCTTGTGAAGATGATAGTGTCAATACACTGTACCACGAATTTATCAATACATTGGAATTATAGTTTTCCAAGGCGATACCCAAATCCTGTGCTCAACTCGCTGTACACAGCATACTATTCAGCGTTTGCTAAGATAGCTGCCCAGGTGGCGCCACTGCATTACTTGCATTGTAAATTTCTTATGAAATTGTTTTTGTTAGACAAAAAACTTGATACAAAAATGTTCTTAGCAAAAATCATGTACAACTTGCTCCCCTGTCCAAAGCAGCTATGATTGATGAAGATTTTCCAACTTTTTCAAACGAAAAGCAAACATGTTGTCGCCCCTATTGACTTACTTAATTTCTTCTACATTTAGCACCAACACCACTGCAGACTCCCAGGCATAAGCAACTAATTTGTTTACCAATCTATTGCAAATACTAAGCTGAAAATACGTTTCAGCCAAAATAAAATTTCGCCATAATATACCATTTAGCTGCTGCATAAATATCAAACTGTCTGCGTGTGTATCCAAAGCCTTCTGACAAATCCGTCTAAAATATTTGAAAGCTCTTGGAGGTCTTCAGGTAAAATGCCAAAATGGACGTCGTCAAAGCGCAAAACCAACTGAAATGGTTGCCAAGAATATTATGCATAAAATGTCTCAAACAACAAATATAAACAAAGATAAATTCCCGCCGCCAAGTGCTTAAAGTTGTTGGGGCCGCGTTTGGTTTCGGGGTGGGTGGGCTTTTTGCAAGTCTACTACTGTCTGCTGGCCAGACAAGCGCAGTAAACCTCTGTCAATGTGCCGCGGGCCCATTAAGTGACGGAAGTAAATAAGCTTGACAAATTTCCACTCATCATTTTTGCATTAATTCTGGCTTCTTTAACGCAATACTCACTCAGAAGAGAGTACAGAAAAAAAAATGTCCTTTGATTAATCAAAAAATTTGCCAACACCAAAGAGCGAGCCAAAAGCGCCAAGACAAACAAAACAAATTACCAAAAGAGACGCCGTCGGCGACTTTCTTGCCCTCTCTACCAATTCCAGGTTTTTTGATATGGCTTTTGCGGCCGAGGCGGCGACACAACACATGGTGCCGCAGGAACCGCCTACTGTCGCCCAGCCACTCTCTAACCCCACAATAAAATCCAGGCAAGCCACGTTGTTGTCATTGTGTGTGTGTGTGTGTGTGTGTAGCCGTGGCTTGAGGCCAGCATAGCGCACGGACTTACGGACACGCAGCACACGGCGGAACGGTGCGGCGGCACACAACGCCGTGTAATATTCAAAACTGAGCGGCGAAAAGTAGAAAAAATCCAAAAAAAAATATCCGAAAAAAGGAAGAGATTTTACAGATTTTTGCACGCGATTTGTCAAGTTCTGACATTTTGTGCCGCCATCCAGGCCAAGAGCAAGAGAGACGACGTCGGCCTTCACAAGCTTTTGCCTTTGTGAGTTCGCCGTGAATTAGATTACAGTTTTTGTTAGAGCTACGTCGGCGCCGCAAGCCCCGCACCCATAGCGTAAACCACTCTTACAGCACGTCCCTATCCTATCCCCATCCGCCCACACGCGCGACACTGCCAATCTTCTAAGCCGCAAACGAACTTCAACAGCCAGCAAGTTGATTTAGTAAGTCACGTGGCCGCGTAACTGTAAATTGCGCGTGTACACTGAGAGAAATTTTAAGGAGAATGGACTACGCTTAAGTCCAGACTTGTTTATAATGGCTAACGAAATGTTACTTTAAGTACTCATCATCTAACCCATCATCTATTCTATCGTATATTGTGCTACATTGCCGTCATCCATAAATTCAAGATGATTAAAATCGTCATCTCATTATTCAGGAAAATAAGGTTACTTTTAAAGAAACGCACGAATTAATTGGGACTATAATGCACATATTCGGTACTCAAAATTTATTTCCCTTGATATATTGAAATAAAAAACCATTATTTCCCCTTGATTATGGTCATCGCTCCGAAGAAGGAGCATGCAGATATATTAATAGTTGTTTGAAAATAACAGGAACCTGCAGTTTAGAGCCGAATCTGAACGGCAGTGACTTTAACTAATAGACTGGATCTGGATTAGGCAACGGCCTAAGTCATCTTATTTAAAAATTTATATATTTGTATAATTTTATTTAGATGACCATCACAATCCGTTATCGGATTACTTCTACCTAACTAACTAACTCTCGCCAGGCTTTGCGCACGCCTACTTCAATTGTTTACTTCAAGGAAAGAATGGTACTTCCCTTCGCCTTCAATCGTCGGCGGGTGTATTGGATACCTTGTTTGCTGAAGCTTCTTTATCCAGCCATGGCCTGATCATCATATGATCGGCGTATGCAAGAAGCTGGAGTCTCCTGTCATCGTCAATATTGTCATTTAGGCGCTTTCTTGGTCGACCCCTGCTTTTTGTGGAGAGTGGTGTGTATGCCAGCACAAGCTTTTGTGCTCTATTCTGGTCTATCCGTAGGACATGCCCTATACACCTTAGCCTCTGGGATTTAATGAATTTGACTACATCTTCGCCATGGTTTAAGCACAACAATTCGTCATTGTTCCTTGGGATGTAGTCACCGCGTTCATTTACCTTTGGTCCAAACGTTTTTCGCAGTATTTTTCCTTCAAAGATTCTTTGCGATTCTTCGTCTGCTGTCGTCATGGTCCAAACTTCTGCTCAAAAAAAAGGTTGCATGATAGAATCAAATCGTTGAGCTATTTTTTCATTGCGTGAGAAATTCCGAACTGTTAACCTCCAATTGCAATTGCTTTATTCAACCAAGATTTTATATAACTTCAATTCACCTTAATTTTAGCCCCAAAATCGTGATCCTTCAGAAATCATATAAGCCAGAGTTATGTTATGAAAGTCTACACTCCAGCAAATTATCTGGATCTGATCTGAAATTGTTAGTTGTTCTACTTTTTTAATTTTAAATTTCATGGTTTCATATGAAATTGCCTAAATCATCCAAGAATATTCCCAAGGAACTTAGTTTTCCGCAAGCATTTTCGTTACATTGCCGTAATGCAGAAGTCTTACTTATCTTGTATTTTCTAGCAATTCACTTCCGCTTAAATCTTCGAGATTGTTGACCAGGAGCTAAGATACTGAACTATTTAATCGACTTCCATGATAGTGACAGAGATTTTTCCGAAACCATGTAATCCAGCGTTTTGTTAAAAAAAGAAACCTCTACTCCTTTATAACGAGAGGAGCTGGATTTGCTTATTATCCAACATTATTTGATTATAAATTTTATAGTTTCGCCTAAATCATTCAAAAATATGTCCAAGGATCTTAGTTTAGCATAAGTCTTACTTACCTTGTATTTGATAGTACTTCACTACGCTTTTTACCCTCATGATAATGATCCTTCGGAAACCATATAAGTCAGCGATGTGTTGCAAATTGAGAGGGTCTGGAATTCTTCTTTGCCTAACAAATTTAATTTGAAATTTCATAGTTTCGTTCGTATCCAAGAAAAAACCCAAGAAAGTATGTTTTCCGCATGCACAACCGTAGAGCAAATATTTTACTTATCTTACTATTATATCTTCACTTCGCTTTAATAGCTTTCAGAATATATTCTAGACATGATTTCCGCTTTTATAAGAGCTAAGCATCGTCATCTGAGGCAGAATCGAATGACTTTACAGCCATACTTTATCCCAAGCTCCTATTGAAACTAAGCTTATAGAATAATATTACCTCATATTTATGTAGCTTTCAAATTTTCTCTTTGTTGCTCCGATTCTTCAAATCCTTAAAATCTGCTAAAATTTTGCAATGATATATCGAGCGCGAAATGATTTTATAAAAATTTACTTTTTTAATCGGTCAATGTCTTCTTCTCAAATCCTTTTAATTTCATATACATTTTCAAAAAAAAATTCTTTGCATTAAATTCCCACGCCATCCATTTCTCTCAGTGTACAACGAATATACCCAACACGCCCATTTTAAAGGCGTTGTGTGAAGTAAAGTGCTTGACGCTTTAGAGATTTGCGTTTTATATTTTGGCAGGTATTTTTTAACGTTTTTCTGCTTTTAGCTTTGTTAGCCAACCATATTTTTACACCCAATTCTGGCCTAAAGCGAAACTGGGCAAAAGAAACCTTAACCCCCTTACCCCCAGGAAAACAAAAGCAAAAGAGCTATAGAGACGCATAGCTAACAGCCATTTCGTTTTGCGAGACGGCTAGCATATGAATTTGTAATTTTGGCTAAGAAAATGTTTCAAATTAAATGAAAACATGGTAAAAGGCAACGGCTTGTAGCAACTTGGTAGCAAAATTTGGTCACCCACACACGCGCACACACGCACAGCCTGTGAGCCAGGTGCGCTCCCAAAGTTATCTATATTTGGTTGGCTGAGTTTTTCGTGTAGTTTTAGCCGAAATGAAACAAAAGCAAAGCAAAAGTTTAAATATAGAATGCATTATCCTACCTACCAAAAACATAATACGAGCTTAGTTTTTGGCCCAACAAAATGAACTCTTTAAGCCCTTAAAGAGCTACTAACTAAAAGCAATATGCTTTTGTTTACTTTACATTTGTCTGCACAAATTTCATTTTAATTTGCACTTTCCAGTTTGTGGCGCCACAAAAATGGGTGTTTTACGCATTTTTGCTGTATTCAGCCAGCCCCCTGGCCAACTTTAAGCCACTTTGTGTTTTCCAGCCGCCTACAAAAATTGCCTAATGGCCAGTGACACTGATTAAAATTAAATATTTGGTACGTACGACAGTAGTATGTTGTATTTGGGGCTCAAAAACCCAACATGACACGAGCCGCCATTTTGTCAACATGAATTTCCAAAACAAAAATGTTGCCAAACAGGGAAACTATATGTATATATATATATATGAGGAGAATACATATGTGGTAGAGAGAGTATATAAAATATCTAAAATGTATCATGCGTGGAACTGATACAGGGAAGAGTAGTAATGCAATAGTGAGAATTTTGGAAAAGTGTACGACTTTGGAATGCGCTGAATGTAATTAATACGAAATCAAATAGAAAATGTGGCAAAATTTTAAATTAAGATGGGATTTAGGATTTTAGAGAGAAAGAAACGTACTGACGTTTAATTGAAATTATGGAAGTGATTATCTATTCTATGAATAATCCAAGTGCCTGAGTTTCTATTTCTAACAATGCAATTGTTATTTGCCTCTTCGAAACAGTACGGATTTGTGTTAAATAAATCACATTTGAAGGAAGTTTTAACTTTCTTTGGTAATCGAAAGAAAAGTGCAACTGAAACCCAACGAAATCTTTTGTGAATCTGTGTGAGGTGTATTTGGTGATTTCAATTTCAAAGACAAAAAGCGTCCTTGTCAACCCAAAAACTTTGAAGACGGCGCTATGCTCAATAATGATACTTGCTAAACGCAATATAAAAGTGTACAATCATTGGTAGTAGTGACTCAGCAGTCAATTTTGTCTGAAGAAGATGAAGTATGGAAATATAGAATCCAGATCCGTGCCAAAAACAAACTGAAATCATCCAATCATTGGCAGCGATTTTCAGCAATTCCGGTTTGGTAAAAAGAATTGGAATTTTTACGAATCCGAGGCAGGTGGGCGGAAGCTGTATAAGCTGAAGCCGAAAGATGTTGAAAGAGGAATTTGTTGCAAAGAAACAGATTCTTGAAAGTTTACTGAAGAGATGATCCATTGCCTTCAAAGCAAAACATCCACGATTCAAAAATTAAGCTACGTACAGAAAGGAACATACAGTGGATGATCTACTATAAGCCACTAAAACTTTGTTTAACCTTTTAAGCTTCAATCAGAAAGAAATCAAAATGGAATGGTGCGAAAAATAGCCAATTGCGCTCGGTTCCAAGTAGCTGTAAGTTTAAAACCCAGACATGAGAGGTCTTAAGCTAGCCGAAGCAAAACTGCTCATGAGGTGCCTCTAATGTGTATTAACTGCTGCTATCTTTAGGCTGATGCTACTATATGCAGTCTTCATTTGGCAGTCTCCGCTAGACAGAACCCAACCTTAGAAAGTTGAAGTTGAATCGTACGGCAAGCAACGGCCAGAAAGAAAGAGTAATTATGGCCAAGACCAAGACCATTTAAAAGGTTAGAAAGCGGATATATCTAGACTTTAGTCAGTATGCAATACCGAAGAGATGATATCTCATAGTTTCTGAAAGCACAAATTATTGTTATCTTCGGAAATACATAAAGTTATAGAAACTAGGCAATAATTCAACCAAGAAGGGGGTAACGAAAAATTAATCAGATTTAAGTGGAGAAGGCGTCTTTGTTGAAAAATTTAAAGTGATGTTATGATTCCGACTACGGAAACACTGCAATGTTTTACAAGTCATATGCTAAGATGGCTAAACGTCTACTAAGGTTTACGCCTTGATGACATCATGGGTAGTTGCCACCATATTGGCCTCCACCCAAAATAACATAGATGCTTCTTGCATTTTGAAAGAGCAAGTTAGACAAGCCTCATTCTTTCGGACAAGAAGCACTAGTGTAGCCTTTACCAGTTTTTTATAAACCATTAGAAAAAAAATAGAAATTCACGCAAGATTGGACACTTAACATCAAGAAGACCATTACGAAGCTTCTCTATATTAACAATGCCTAATCGTTCCCATATATTCAGAAGATAAGGTAATGAGGATCCTAACCACAGTTGATAATCTTTGCTGTTGCTGTTCGGAAATCTATAAAACAAGTTTCTTCTCTGCAAAGAGATTAAGCTAAAGTTCTTTTTAAGGTTCGATCCGTGCACTGGTTGGAAGTGACTCAAATAAGCTTTGATAACTCCAAAATCAAAAAGGAATGCAGCTGGATAACAAAATATTGATCAGTCTTTACTGTCGCTCAACCTTAAATTTAAATAAAATAAAATAAAATAAAATAAAATAAAATAAAATAAAATAAAATAAAATAAAATAAAATAAAATAAAACAAAATAATATAAAATAAAATAAAATAAAATAAAATAAAATAAAATAAAATAAAATAAAATATAATATAATATAATATAATAAAATATAATATAATATAATAAAATAAAATAAAATAAAATAAAATAAAATAAAATAAAATAAAATAAAATGAAATGAAATGAAATGAAATGAAATGAAATGAAATGAAATGAAATGAAATGAAATGAAATGAAATGAAATAAAATAAAATAAAATAAAATAAAATAAAATAAAATAAAATAAAATAAAATAAAATAAAATAAAATAAAATAAAATAAAATAAAATAAAATAAAATAAAATAAAATAAAATAAAATAAAATAAAATAAAATAAAATAAAATAAAATAAAATAAAATAAAATAAAATAAAATAAAATAAAATAAAATAAAATAAAATAAAATAAAATAAAATAAGGACTTCATTTAAAACTTCGGAATGTACAAAAATATAAATAATCGATGAGACAAGCTCAAGAATCTGATCTCTGCAAATGGAAGCGTCCAGACTTGCCAAAACCAACAAAGTCCAGCGAAGTCACAAGTGTGGACAATGATGAATTGTTTTGTACGATTTCAGGGGCAAGGTGTTAGGCCAAAAAACTTGGGCTCAACTGGAGATTAGTCGTAATGCCGATTTTTGTCGCGAATTCAATATGTTCCAATTAACAGAAAGTTGCTTCCTGTTACAAGATAATGCGCCTTCCCATTTAATAATCTTTATGGACTCATTTTAGGTATTTTTTTCGAATATTCTTGAATTTATTCTCTTGATGAAGATACGTTTGTCTTCATTTTCGCTTAACGTTCACAGTAACCTATGCAAATCCTACGCCTGATATCCATTTCTAATTGTCAAAACAAGTCCCTAAACTCCTTAGCTGCATGCTGTAGCTAAGCATTCTAGGCACCCCCTCCATCTATTTGTAGCTCATATCCAAAACCCATAATTCCTACTGCTTACACACAAATCTTTATCATAACACAAAAAAAAAACATGCCAATCCTTATAAAGGGTATTTAAGCAAAGCCACCAAAATCAGCGAACCAACTGACACAGCTTTGGAAAATCAGTCAAGTCTAATATTTAGTACTAGGCGAAGGGTAGTAAGGATACACAGCGTGTAAATGTATGAGAGCTTTCAGGGGGAATGAAGTGGAAACGGGTGCATTGATTTTACATTTTGAAGCTGCGGCTGTCAGTCAAAGTATCACATAGCATGACAGGGCACACCAGCACACACACAGACACACTCACACGCAGGCTGGACATGACATGCGTTTAACGCGATGATGGCAATTTAAACATGCGAGGATTTTTCGTCCTTTTTTTGAGGACTTTTTTTTTGTTTCTTGATTCCGAATGGCTGATGATGGGTAACTTCTGTGCTGCGTGACTCTTGATGGCAAATACGTGAATTGTGATTGTCGTCGCTGCTGTCACGGTGGCAAGTTTAATTGGCACAAGTTTTAGGCAAAGGACGCAACGCCGACTTGCAGTAATTAAAAAAGAGGCAATTCGAGGAGCAGGTAGCAAGTACGGGGTAAAACGTCAAGCTGCATGACTTACAAACTGCATAGAGATTTGGTCAGGGAATGCACCAAAAAAAAAACGAGTAGCAGTAGCTGCAACTGTCTTCTTGTCAAGTGCATTTTGATTGCTACAAGCCAAACGGGCGCTCTACAAGGATTTGACAGAGGCTGCGCGGCAGTGGCGTAGTCAGCTTGCAACACTCATACTCTCAAAAGTCCTTAGCGTTACCGTTAGCATCCTTACAGTGCATGCCACTGCAGCTTGCTGACTGCTGACTGCTCGACTTGTTATTGTGCGGCGCTTTCTTTGCAGCTATCATTGGCAATTGCATTGACATGTTGTCGCTGGGCTCGTTCTACTTGCCACAGCTGCTTGTTATTCTTGTTGTTGTTGTTATAGCTGCCACCGAGCGTGTGTTGCAACAATAGCAACAATACCAGCAGCTGAACAAGCAACAGCAGTGGCAGCAAGGCAATCTGTTATAAGCGCCGCCTGCCTAGTATGTCCTTGTCGCTGTCATTCTCTTTGGCATATCGCCGGTTCCAGCTTAATGTCTGCCCATTAAGCCTTCTGGCTTTGGGCTTGGCATTAAGTGGACTTATAATTAAACGATTTGCTCGTTTTAACGCATATATAGTATGTAGTATATATCCTGCCACTGACAAGCCCAAACACGCGACCTTATCAAGGCTCTTTCTTCGCTGCTGCTGCTGCTGCTGATGATGATGATGATGCTGATTATTATGTCTCATTTTGCTATAGAGAGTTTTCCTCAGGTGTTGGTCTACAGCCTGTGTGAGCATGAGCTTAGCATAATAATGGACCTTCAAACGGTTTCCTTGTTGTCCGTTTGGTCAATTGTTGGGCACTTGGTGGCAGTGTCTCAGGCCTGACAAGCCAGTTAAATAATATGTCATATGCGCGTGCGGATGCTTAACGAGTTCTTTTATTTTGGATTTGCCCTTTAAGGCATTGGCTATATGCGTTATGGTGTGGATTTTGAAACATTAAAGGAAATTGTATAGTTGCTGTCTGTATATCTTTGGATACCTGTATGCAAGCAGCAATTGTGAAGTTAGTGCAAGTTTTCAGGTATAGCGCTTTTTTGAGGTTGAAATAATGGTTGACTCTGCTTTGAAACTCTGTAGTACAAATCTTTAATATCCAGATACTCAGATGATTTATAATCTTGGAACAAAAACAAGGAGTTTGTAAATCTTATATCCAAAGCGACTGAAGTTTAGCATATAGATGCAGAATGAAGCGTTTACAAAGCGATTTTTAGAAAAGATCAACCCAATGTACCCTATATATGCATAATAATCTCGAATTATAGACAAGAACAAATAGAATAGAATAGAACAAAAGCTTATGGCAGACTTTTAAATATCGTAATACTGTTTGAATAATGAGCTTGAAATAAGTTACGAAGAACAGAGGAAAATTGGAAAATTACTTGAGTCGAATCTGGCACTGTTGTCCTTCTAAGTTTCATTAGCTATTTAGTTATACAACCCGTGATGGTTTGGGGCTTTTCCAAAGTCGCCCCTAATGTCTAACTAACTTGTGCAAGTTCTTTTCATGTTCTCATGCCGACTAATTTAATACGGAAAAATTGCCAAATAAAAACATATTCTGACATTTTAAGCGATACTTACAACAAAAACCACATCGATGTATCGAGCTTAAAAAGTTAACAAAATTGATGCCTTGCAGTATTCTTTTCGCGGCTTTTGCCTAACCTATAATAACCCCTAAGATTTCCTATCCCATAAACGTTATATTCAATTTATCTATTTCTCTATCTTAACTTATCTAGTTTCGCAAAATCGAGCCTGTTTAACCAATCATGTCCTATATAATCCCAACTTGGTCAACGCTGATCTTTTGGCTCCTTTATTAAAAAATGTCCAACTTTTGCGTTACTTCATGTTTTTATCTTTCATATTGTACATTCAAGTTCCTAGACAGCTACAAATGTGAGACAATGCATATTTATAAATAATTCACTCATCCGGTTAGAGAGACGGATAAGTTTTATATTATATTTTTCTCGTTCTATAATAATTTAATATTTCTATAAGTTCAACTGGACATAGTTAATTGTACCCTTAAATTTATAATAAACAAGTAAAATGACAAAAATTAGAGATCGCGTTTCGTTGAGACTTAACCGAAATTATTGTTCTTATGATGGTGGAATTCACTCTATTATCATCATTATCATTTATCGCATCATTATTCAAGCTGTATAACTCAGGATTAATTGTGTATGTACGAACTTGTTCGAATACGGCTTCTCATATCGATTATCTTAAAATCGATTAATGTTTTTCATGGACGAAGCATTTATCTGTTCCCAGTTGGTTTCTACTCCAGAATTAACTTTTTCTAAATTGCTTTAGCATTTATATTCTTCCTCATACATTTCATTATCATCATCATTTGGCTATACAACTCGGGATATGGTCAGGCTTATGCAAAGTCTTCCCATATGTCGCCTTATCGATTAATGTTTTTCGTGCAGGACTCTTTTTCCTGGTAAAAATCGACTGGTACTCAAGAATTAACTTCTTCTTTATTCAAAGTATGTGACGTAGCTTTTGAGAATTTATAAATATTACAAGTCTATCAATTCTGCATAATAATATCTATTCTAAACTCGTTTCTTGCGTATCCTTTTTGATCCCAATATTTTTCATAAGAAGTTTTTAAAAAATCGTCTTTGTCTTTAAAAACTCGATTTTTTTTGACGCCTTCATGCTTGGTTTATAATCAGCACAACCTTACAGTTCGATACTTTGGTTGTGGACGTAACCGTGGAGTGCTTCGTAACAAATACGAGCTGTCTATGTCCTAAATCAAGGAAGTATCTTTCTGCATTACGAACTCAAACAATTCGAAATATTTTAACGAAATCCTTCTGCTTAGACAATGCTACTTCTGTTTTCATTAAATCTCTCCCAAAAACTGCTTTCAGTTTCTTTACTTTAGAGTATTTTCAGTTCCTCAACCAAAAGTAACTATTTTTTCCAAAACATTTATTATTTCTTTCTCGAAGAAAAAACCAAGTACAAATAGGAATTGGGTATATGTCATTTAACAAAAAAAAAAAAAAAACGAAAATGGGAAGGAGAAAAACAGTTATAAGTGAGTATTACAAGCATCCAAAATATGCCAACGTGTTGTTATACAAAAAAAAAAACAGGACGAAAAAAAAATACATAAAGTATAAATTTCTATATATAAATAATTTTTATCATAAAGCGGCTGTCAGTTTGTGCTCTGTTCGCTGTCGGATGTCTTTCCTGATGAAAACAAAGTTGACAATGCGAATGAGTTTCTTATTACAACAACAACAACAAGAGGAAAAACCAGCAACAACAGCAAAAAGGCCTAGTCAAAAGGATAACAAAATGGCGAGAAGAGAAGCGAAAGATGACGGAGAAGCAGAGAAAGAAGTAGAAACCAGAAATAACAAAATGAAGCGACAGCAAAAAGTGAGAACGTGCCGAGCAGTCAAGTTGCCAGTTGAAATGTATAAATGAGAGTTTTTAGAAAGTGGTATGGGGCGTGAAGGAGTTTTGGCGAAGAGAAAGCATGAGAAAGAGAGTGCGGCACTTGAAGCTAAAGCAAGGACCCAGGAGCACATACGTTGACTCACTCATATGAGCACTCGAAAGTGTTGGGAGTGTGTGTGTGCGCGAGTGTGTGTGGGAGTGTGTTTGTGAGTGTGTGTCACTCTCTACCCTCATCTATTTCGCTTGTGTTTGTTAACGTTTAATAAATCAAAATTACTTTTCATTTCTATGACAGTCATAATGGGGGCGTTACTTGACATTCCGCTTTCCATTTTGCTCTGGGGGTCACATGTGAGTGTGTTACTGTGGGTAAGTGTGTTAGTGTGTGTGTGAGTGTGTGTGTGAGTGTGTGTGTGTTGTAACAAGCGGCTGCACCGAAAGAAACAAGGTCTTGAGAATTCCATTTTTGGAGCTACATAATGTATGTGGAGTTATTATAGGGTGGGCAATCTGATGTTAATTTATGAATTTATTTGGAAGCTGGAAAAATGGATCGTTAGTGAAAATGTAAATATCGAATACTTTTTTGACCAAAAGTCGCATCATACTGCTTCTTTGCATTGATACAGTGACGCCGCTTCTGACCGATGAGTGAAGCATCAATTGACATCTGAATTTCTTAGTATGATAGTGTGGATGCTTTGAAAAATTCGATACGAACAAACTAATAAGCGAGTCCTGGAATAAACTCTTAATTGGACAACTGATTAAGTGGATCGCGTGCGGGAATCGGTATTTTCAAACATTTATTTGGCGAAAATTGCCCCCTACTGATTAATCAGTGTAGCTTCAATTTTTATATTCTTCGAATTTTATTATTGTGATTGTACAATCTCTGCATGAGTTCTCGGATTGGGGAGCGAAGTTATTTTGGGTTGCCGAACGCTAAATAAAACACGTCTTATTCATTGAATGCTCAAACTAATACTGATTTAATGAGTCATTAGATGCATATTAAGTAAAAATATGAAAAACAATTAAATAAGAATAAAGTTTTACTGCTTTGCTGCGTTTGCCCGAACAGTGATAACGTGCATCCTTTTCGAAACTCGATACGAACATACTAATAAGCAAATCCAAAATTCAATTCAGTATTATAGCTCAATTACATTTGACCGAAGCAGATATGTTTATGTTTTTATGTTTATCTTCACATTTTTCGGTTATTTCAAAAATTATCTTTTTAAATGCGATATTTTTAGAAAAATGTCAACCAATGAATTCATCAAATGGGCCCAATATCCAATAGGAACTTAAAGATTATTACAAACACAATAATGGCTTCGGTACCTCGATGAAGTTTATATGAAGTGAAGATAGCTGCTGAAACTCATACAGGATTGACTGAAGTAGATCTTTCTATTATAATAATAAGCCTGTACCCCTTTCCATATATAAATCAAACAATTCATCAGATAACGCACCCTATAAAATCTGTATACTTGCTGGCATAGGCAATAAAGAAATAAGGAAGCTGCAACAAAAGAGGATCTTCACAAACATAACAATAACTCTTTAGAAATAATTGAAGCATACAATTCATTAGATGACCCACCCTTTAAAATCTGTACACCAGCTGAAACGCGCTTCTAAAAAAGCTTCAACAAAACGTAGAATATATAAACAAATCAATGTATTTTCAGAATCATGTCAAGCAATCAAAATAGGCTACCAAGAAAGCTCCTTTAAAATACAATCTTAACAAACATAAAAGTAACTTTTACTGTATTAAGCTGTTGTCCAAGTTGTTGTAAGTCCAATAAATTAGCTCAACGAAATAATCTAACTCGATATAACGTATACGCCTTTTCAGAGCAACTTAGACTGGCCCAAAAAAGTATGCTACGAAATTTTTTTTTAAATTTTTTTCAATTTTAAAGCATTTTTTGTGTTATTTTTTTTTATTAGTAGACGAAATTTCGAGTTTCTTAGCACTTATTTCTTTTATGACAGTTCTAAAAACAGAATTAAATCAAAAACCTTATAAATTCAAATGTTCTTTTACTCAAAGACATGCATGATTAATATCTTCAAGATTTCGTTTGATTAACTCGTCGAGACAAACTAACTTCCTCTTGAACTGCGATTTCAGCTTTCAGAAATTTAGGTACTACTATATTCCTAATGTTTCAAAGCATAACTTTAGTGAAAAAAATATAAAAAAATTAAAATTTCAAACACAGAACAAAATGGAAAATCCCCTTATTCCCAGAACACTCAAAAGAATATGCCGACTTTTAAAACACTTTAAAATCATTTTTAGTATTTTTAACAAATTTTAATTTTGCAAAAAAATTAATGTACAGTAATTTGTTTAATTCAATGCACTAATTTAGTCAAAATCACTTAATTTTTAAAACATGAAATCAAGCTGAAAATGCACTAATTTAGTCAAAATCACTTAATTTTTAAAACATGAAATCAAGCTGAAAATGCACTAATTTAGTCAAAATCACTTAATTTTTAAAACATGAAATCAAGCTGAAAAATGTAACACTTAAAACAATAAAATATATATATTTTTTTAAATTTTACATTTTATCTGTCGTTCAAGGTTTTCTTTATAATTTAAAGAGTATTTATTAAACTTTAATGAATTAAAAGAAGTAGCTTGTTAGGCAAAAAGTATATATTGCCAAAAAAACCCTAATTTCAATTATCGATAGCTCGATGAATCAGTTGTGGACAGTTCGACGATTAAACGAATTACTTCTTGCAATGTTTTTCAAATATCATCATCACTCAAACATTTCACTCTTTCAGTGTTTCTTGACTAGCTGAACTCCCTGCAATGCTCTCTAATTTTTCTCTCGGTGCATATGAGCTGGCGACTCTCTCTCTCGCTCTCAGTTTGTTGCAAGATGAAATCTCTGCGTTAAGAATTTTTGCCACATGCTCATGCTTAAAGCTTATCGTTTGCTTAAGATACACGCATACCAGCACATTGTATCTATGTGAGGGCGCGCATCTTTCTCTGTGTGTGTGTGCATTTGTATCTGTGTGAACGTTGGTACATTGTTGATTTTTATATTGGGTGCTAAATTCAAACCCCCTTAGTTCTCGAAAAAAAACAACAAAAAAATGTCATTTAATTTCGTTCATTTTTACACACACAAGGACAACGACAAGTGGCAGCTTGTGTGCAAGTCGGGTCGAGAGTTGGGGGCGTGGCACAGGATAACACCAATTTCGCTTATGACAGTTATTACAAATGCTTGTTGTCTGCGCCGTGGTTGCCAAAATGAGCAGCAGCAGCGAACAACAACAACAACAAATACCAGCTAGCAGCTGCCACTTTACGCTTATCCTTCAAATGAAAAGTTATTGTAAGGACTTTTTAGCTGCCTTTACTTGTCGTTTTTATACCATCAACGATACCCTTAAAGTAGCTAAAAGTTGTAATAGATTTTTAGTAAATAGATGTCACAATTTAAAAAACAAAATGTTAAATAAAAATTTATAAATGCATGAGGGGATTTCATATTGTTGTTACAATATTGAAGAAATGTACAAAAAAAATGTAAAAGGCAGACGATATGTGATTTTTCACCTAAGAGTGATCGATTTAAGTGCAGCTGTGTAAGTCACCGTTGCCACGGTGCCAAAGCGTCCTTAAAATCTGCTTAAAACTTGACTAAGATCCATTAATTGATATAGAATACCGACGGGGAGACTTTATGAAACGTTCAAATAAGTTTCGGAAAATATAGAAGCTGCGCTGGAAATGTTTTTGACCTAAAAGTTGCCACGTTGTTCTACAATCCCTACTGCAACGTTCTAACATTAACGGATTTGTAATAAATCTTTAAGCTTGAAGTTTTTGCTAGAAACTGATCCCATGACATGTGAAGAATTGCAAGAGAGAGCATCACTGTTTGAACAGCTGAGCACTGAGTAAGTTTTTTGAAGAATTGGCGATCTTACTGGATTAAGATCCATGCCAGTGGGAGGGACTCAGAAAACCATTTTCGTTTTCGGATTTTTTCGACAACACAACTGGATGCCGTATATGTTGAAACCCAGAGCTAACGTGATTCTAATTATCGGTTTGGAACTGTTGCTTACCGGAAATTTTTTACCGATTCGTTACTTAAAAGCGGGTATGCTACACAAAATAAAATGCCAGGTTTCATGCGCCCGTTTCATTATTATCTATGTCAACGCCAATCCAAATCAAAGTCGAGTGTGTAATCCACTATGTACTGCCTCTTCTTCACTTGGCTTAGTGAATCCATTAATGGGGACCACTATCAACTAATGGATCGTTCCATTGTATGCAAAACGAACAAAAAGGTAGTGAAGGATATTTTTACAGCGCTCAGCCTCACCCGTTTGAAAAACTACTTGTAAGTACTGACATGGGGAAACCTGATCCCACCCGTTGAGTTGCTCAGACCCTGTTTCTTTCGAATACTCACTTTTGAACAGTTGGTTATATATTTGGAAGGTGACCAGGATTTTTTGAGAAAATCGATAAATAACTGAATGGTTAGATTGGGGGCAGACTGATACTTTGGGGATGTGATACTAAGCCCATCAGAGAGATGAGATTAAGTTCGCTTCCGAAAATTCTTTAACCCTTTCCGACGGTAAGATTACTCTCAGCCGCTAAAGCTGTTTAACTGACTGCTGTCAAAGACCAAAAACTATATTACCCATCTACTCGTATGTCTGCTCTCAATCGATAAGCTTTCGAAATTCCTTGAAATCGGATTATAATTTCTAAGTTGTGGTTAACTTAGATTGGGCGATTTCGCTTCTTAAAATATTACTCTAATAATATAAGAAAAAAATTTACTGAAGAAAGTGTTTCATAAACTTGAAAGTAGCGATGACGATTTTTTTTTTTTGGACTCTTTCAAATCTAACTTTGGTAAGGAAATTATTGATAACATATGTTTTGAAAATATTTTCAGTAATGTTTCTAAAAGTGACTTAGTTTCAGCAAATCGACGAATTATGCAATTAGATATTTCCAGCGATTGTGAAGCAGCAGAAAATGATGAGGATGAGGATGAGAATGAGAAAAGTTGTACAAACACATTAACTCTTTGAAAACATGTTATCGATTTTTCCAAATTAATTCCGGTCGAAATTACTAGGCTCGTTAGGTAAGGTTAAATAATGTATGGTTTACATTTGTTTTGCAAAACACAATAAAAAATTTTAAATAATAACTACAAATTAGAAGAATGAAAATTTTATTTCCAGTCGAATTTTTAAATTGATCTATTGCACTAAGAATTGAAATGAAACAAACTTACAAAAAAAGCTAATAAATTAATTTCAGTCTATAGGACCTGAAAGAACAATTTTTTTATTTAATTTTTAAGACTTTTAAAAAACATTTTAATGTGAAAGTATCGATTACCCTAAAATTTTTGGAACATTTTTTTAGGATTTCTATATGATAGTATAGAAAAAAACTGATATATATATATACATTGAGTATATTCATCCATCTCTCCAACTTCTAAATCTAACTATTTGTAAAGAGTATACTCTGGTTTCTATAATGCGCCCCCAAGCGCTCACTTTGATTTTTTTTGGGAATTTCGTTGTTTTTATAGATGGTTGTCTGGCGAATCGATTGTGGGTTTCATCCTTGATTGCTGTTGCCTTTTGCGCGATTTATATTTCTTGAGGAATAACAACAACAACAACAACAGCAACATTAGTGCAGTCAGTCTAGGACATCAACATTGCTGAACTTTACTTAGTTATACATTTATATATTATAGAATATATGTTATACTATATAGTATATTCTTTTGGATATATGTGTGTATGGCTCTGAAAGCATCTTGTGCCAAATTGTTTGTTGGCATTGTTGCTGTTGTTGTTGCCATTTTGTGTTTGCTTTGTGGCAATTTTCAATGAATATCAAAAAAGCAAAATTGTTAGACAATAAATTAATTTTTCTCTTTTCGAAGTGGAGCTACGTACATATTTTTCTTTTTATATACAAAGATTTGGTTTTTTTTTTTTTGGAAAATTGGCATTCATTTTATTTTCATTGATGAGTGTGTACGAGGCACAAGCAGAAGCACAAGGACGGCGACGAGCACGAGCCGGAGTACGTGGAGCAGCTACAGTTCATCGTAAGCACATTAAGTGGATTTCATTATAGAGCTTTTTTCTTTTGCTGCTTCACTTTATTTGTCCGATTGTTGTCGATTCTTCGCTTGCTGTTTTTGTTGCTTTTGACATTGTTTTGCTATTATTTTATGTCTATTCAATATGTGCGTCATGTTCCCTCATTTTCTACATTTTCCACCATTGCGATTTCTTTTTCTATTTTTTGATTGAGTTTAGCATTTGCTATTCACAATTTGGCATTGAATTATTGACAGTCACACAATTGACAGTCCGACCGGCAATGAAAGCGAAATGAAAATCTAAAGTCATGTTTACACTCTGCCAAATTCATTTAGCAAATCTTTGCTCAAGCATTTTGCAAATTGTGAATTATTTTCTTTGCCAAAACTGCTCACTGTTATGCAAATTCCTAAGACATAATTTTATTAATGGCCAATTTGCAAGCGAAATTTGAAAAAATCTAGAAAAAAGCTAAAGCAAAAATGCTGGGTTTTTTTTCGGCAGTTAATGTGGGAATAATATGCTTTTGAATTGTTTGGGCAAATTTGCTAAAGATTTCAGCTGAAATGATGTGACGTCTTATAAGAGTCAAAGCGAATTTATTTATGGGTAATCATACGCAATGCGAGTCACTACCAAAGGCCTACCAAAGACCTACCAAAGACCTCAAGTGCTGTAGATAACAAAGGCTAAAAGTTGAATTTTCGTTGTTCAGACTTTTTTTCAACAAGTCGTTTCTACTAAGCGATATCTTTTAGAAGAAACGGCTTGTTGAAAAAAAGTTATCGCTTAGATCAACGAAAATTCGAGTAAGGATTCGATGCCTTATAAATACCAAAAGTCCAAAGGGTTTAAATCACATGATCTCGTTGGCCAATTGACATTACCTAAACGCGAAATTATACATACTTCAAATTTCGCTTGCATTATGAACATATTCGGTCTTGTTATGTGAACCATCACATCATTCCTATCCATGACTTCAATTTCAGGCCAAGAAACATCGATTAACTTGCGGCCATAGCGCTCACCATTCACAGTCAACGTCTGGTCGTGCTCGTTTTCATAGAAATACGGCCCAAAGATTCCACCAGATCATAATGCGCAAAAGGCCTAAATTTTTGGCGGATGCAATGCCCTCCCAACAGTCACGTGAGGATTTTCTGAGCCCTATGAATGCTCACATAGCCAAAAGAGCTCAAAATGTGCTCAAGACGAATTTGATACGAAAATTTTGCGTTTTGCTGCTGTTGAACCAATCGACGTATGGCTCCATGGTCACCACGCTCTAATCTTTCCACCAGTTGGACTTTATGTGCAAATGCAAAAATCGCCATAAAGACGTGCTTGACAAGCACAATTGCTGAGCACGTCGTGGAATGGAAACATTCGGTTCTCCGTCAACACTGGCAGCAACAGCAGCAATATTTTCGACTGAACGAGCATTTCGATAATTGCACAGATCTCACAATATCGTTCAATTTCCTTTCGTAATGCTCGAAAAACAATAACTGGTTTTTCACCATTTTTTTGGTACAATTTCAGCAAATGGACGTGTATGGGCATGTTCTCAGAGGAAATCCAAGCAGTATTGTCAAGATGGCACTGTACTGGAATACCCAAGGCAGCAGACGGATCGCAAGAACCAAGGCAACCTATAGAAGATACATGCTCAAAGAAGTCGAACGCAACAGAGCTAAACAAACCACGCAGAACAGGGTTCGTTGGAAGGCTCTACTAGAGGCCCTAAGTTCCCAAGCGGAATAACAAGGAAAAAAAATTTTAATAAAACAAAACGTTATGCGAAGCTAAAACGATCCATATTATAAAATGGCAATCATGCAACTAACAATATGATGGTGGTTGACAGATATGTCGAACAACTACCAAGCGTAGGGTATTTGCTTCTGTATGGCTGAAATGGAAAACCAGATTTACGACTTTTTGCGTAATATTTTTAAAAACGATTGCAAGAAAGTTTCTAAAAATTAAAAAGTATTTCTTTTAATTATCTTATTTTATATAATTTTGTTTCTTCAGATGCTTCAATATAAATTGATTGGATAGCCAAAAAGTTGATACAACAGTTTTGGAAATTATTTTCACAAAATAAGAAAAAATCTGTATTCGAACATTATTCAGCAAAATGTCAGTAAACACCCATTATATGTGCAAAAATCATGTAGAAATTGTTGCAGTTAACATTAAAACTTTGCCAAAGTCATTAAATAAACTAAATTATATTCAATTATTGTTCCAAAAATCTGCAATGTTCTCTTGATGATAGCTTAATAGTCTCGACAGAAGTTATTTGCAACTGTTGAAAGTTTGTTTAGAAAATTTGAAAACTTTAGCTGCGAAAATTAGCAACTCTAGGAATTTTTGCAAATTGGCTGAAAATGTTTAAGTTGCTATGAAAAAAAATGCTTTGCCAATATAATTTTTTGTAGAAATTGTAGAAATTGCCGTAACTTTTAAGTTTGGTAATAAAAACTTGGCCAGCTGTTGATTTGACCCTCAAAAACAATCTTTGTACAAAGGCGCTCACATTGCACTAAAAATAAAGCCAACTGCCACCATTTCATACGAAAATAAATCCCCTGAAAAAACTGTAGCACTTCTTATAAACCAATTATAGATTTTCTCAGCTATTCATTTTACCTGTGCATCAATTTCAGATGTCAACTCAAACATAAGCATTCGCTTTGGCATTCAATCATTTCATGACATTGGCAACCTTCTTGGATCATCAAAACCTAAAATGACAAGGGTAACTGGGTAGATACAACCAATTCATTTAGCGTAACATATACCGACAACAACCAACATCCAACAGTTCAACAAGGAAATCTGGGAAGGATCCAGTACCAGCAGCAGCAGCAGCAGCCGTAGCATACTGGGAACAACTCGACTTAATCACATGTACATGCTGTGCCTGAGAGTCCTTCAAAGTTTTGTTCAATTAATTAACTAAACCAAAACAACAACAAGTCCCCCCCCCACCCCCAAAAAAAAAAAAGTGAAAGTAAAGTATCCGCACCGTGTTCCTATGAATACGAAATGAGCATAAAAACATGGGATATGCCAGCTCGATGGAATGGGAGTGCTTTGGCTGCGAGCATACGGCATATGGGGAAATTTTTGCAGGCAGCTCGCGATTTATTTTGAGTAATAAATTTGCAACAAAAGTGTCACAAATTTATGCGACTGCGATGAACTGGAGCGCACAGACAGCACCCGCACAGATGACAGATTGCTCTGTCCAAGCAGAGAAGATGGAGTAGCAGTCGACGAAGATGGAAGATGCGGATGAGCGACTGAGGTGTATCAGTTGTGTTGGTATTGTAACCGCTAGCTAGGTGAGGGGGACTTTTGGGTAAAATGGTCGCGGATTTATGTCAGTCAGTTTGAGCTTGGAAGGCTCTGCTCAAGTGGCGTATACGCGATATTCCAACAAACCCTAAGCAACTTGCACTTGGACCATATGTTGTTGGTTTCGGTTCACTGGCAGCTCGCCCGCCCAACGCACGACACATACTCCAAGCACACTCTGCATACGCATACACTGAGAGAAATTGGGAGCTTGAAAGGGGAGTTGATGAAAAGTAAAGTGAACTACATCTAATATGAGGAACGACAAGTTTTTTTAATGCTTTTGACATATACATTGAAAAACATATTTAGTATTTTCGTAAATTAATTATCCTTAGAATATATGATTAAATTAAGTTTTTTAACACTAAAACAAAAATGGTTTGATTAGAAAAAAATGTTTCTAGTTTATTTGGAAAATTTAGCAAATTACTTAAATTGAGTTCATTCAAATTGCAGAAAATTTTCAATCAAAAGTATTTTTAACTTGTTTTTCAAAGCGTTTTTCAGCTAAAATTTTTTTTTTTATTAAAAGAAGCTCAAAATGCTTTTAAACTTTTTTAGCTAGTTATAAAATTCTTATCTATATTTTCTTTTCATTTATAAGTTGAGATATATTCAGCTCGAAAAATATGCTTGATTTATCATTAAAAAATATTATTGTATTTCCTTTAATTAAAAATCGTAAGAAAGTATACAAATGCACAAATTTTCTGGTTTATTCGGAATATTTTGTATAAAACTTATTCCATTTCAAAACTTTCTGAAATAATATTTAAGTTTTAAACTTCTTATTTTATATTTTCATTGCTTTTCTTAATAATTTTTGTAAAATTAGCAAAAATATTGCTTGAAAATTATGCTTGCTTTATCATTGAAAAATGTTTGTTGTATTTCCTGAATAATACTTAAAAAATATGTAAAATATTAAAAAAAAAAATAATAGTAAATACAATTTTTCGGTTAGGAACAATTCTTAACTTTTTCTTGCAGTGTAGCCGCCCACACTTGGCATCATTTCCAGCGTTACCTTCGTTCGTTTAGTCATTCGTGCTAATGTAAATTTTTTTTAATGTTTTTTTGCCATGCTGCTGATAAGTAAACCCCGACCAGGTGCTGGGCCAAGATTTACCTGGGGTTGTATCTGAGGTTTTGGTTCGAGGGGAGTTGAACTGAGTCGGTTTCTTGGTTGGCTGGGTTGCTTGGTCGTTTCAATTTACATATAAGGCGCGGCGCATTCTTTTATAAATGATGTGTCAGTTTGTGTTTGCGTCCTTTGCCTGTTTCTGCATCGAATGTTTCCCGTTTGCTGCTGTTCCAATACTCTTCAATGGGTTAATTTACAACTGATATTCTTCTCTCAAACTCTAGTTTAGCTCTTTTCAAATTCACCTATTCTTCTTACGGGTAATGGGTTTTGCGATCTCATTCTGATCCTTAATCGGGACATATCTGAAGTTATAAGATGTTAGCGATTGTTTGTAACAGTTATAGGGGGCCAATACGCAAGCTTAAAAGTAATAAACTTCTCCCTTACTCTTGCTGAACCCTTATGAGTATGCGTATGGGTATGCAATCTGAGAAGTCTTCGGCTGGCATTCTGATCCCTGATCAGAATATGAAGAATGTCATGATATCATGATATTATAAAATGTGAGGGATTGTTTGTAATAATTATAGGCGCGTAATGCGCAAAACTTATAAATAATATTTTTTTTTCAAACTCTTTTGTAACTATTTTCGGTTTCACTTATTCTAGTTGTAAGTTATGGGTATGCCATCTCAAAGTTCTTCAGTGAGCATTCCGATCCCTAATCGTGACATCTCTGGGAGCCACTATATAAAAAAATAGTTGTTGATACTTGTGTGTGGATGAGTTTTATGATGGTCTTTACTTTGTCACCGCAGGTTATCTTTAAGGTTTTCAGCTTGTTCCTCGAACTCAATATGAAGGAGACGTTGGCTGCTTTAGACATATTCTGTGTTTGAGGCCTACTAGACCAGACAGAGATCACTGTGGTGCAGTTCCTGACATAAAAAAAAAACTATTTAAAACAAATACTTAAAGAAGTTTTGAATCAGGCCATTTTTATAAAATTAAAAAATTGCAATTAATTCAAAAAATTTTGAATTTAACTTTGAACGCATATGATATAAACCAAAAATAGGTTTTGAGATTGAAAACCTTTGGTACTAACTCCTAACGTAGACTTCAAAGACTCTACAGAAACAGATTGATTGCATATATCTTGTTTTTCAAAAAAGTTGGACTCCAGCACAATCAGATTCAGAAAATACGGTGCAAAAAGTGACGTATCCGACAGGTACGCTTTGATGATGCATCTAATCGTGATTAATACTCAGCATTTAGCCTGTTTTACAGCTTCAACTAGTTCGACTCCAACATAATAAGACACTGAAAATACGATTAAAAAATTACGTATTCGACATGTTGTCCTGTAAGCTATGATATGATAGATACTCAGCACTCAAGCCTGTAGAATGTCATGATATAGAATGTCAGAATGAATCTGTTTTTTCATATATCCTGTATTTCAGCTTAAACAAGTTCGGCTCCAACACAATGAGATTCGAAAAATTCATTTCAAAAATTACATATCCGTCAGGTAAGCTATGATAATGCGTCTACCTATGATTGATACTCATCATTTCAGTTCGTATACTTTGAGAACTGCTGACATTTGGCTGTTGTGTGTCTTCTAAGGAACAACCGATGATCTTCACCATCAGACTTCTTATATTAAACATTTATATTGATCCATTCCAGAACTGAAGCAAATATTAGATTGTTTTTGAAGAAAAACAGCATTACAGAGTATCCCACAATTGTACGCCATCCCGAAGGACATGCACACGATTTTTTTTCACTCTCTTTGGTATTTGAGTTCTTTAAGTTGCTTTCGCTCATTTTATGCCTCACCGCAGTCGCTGCTCTCGCCTTTGCCATTTTGCCGGCATTTGGTTTTTGCGGTTTCAATGCAGTATTACGCGAAAACATATTCCAAAAGCCAGAAAGGAGCAGCTTCTCACTGAAGCAGCAACTGGAAGCTGAAGCAGTCGTAGATGAGGTGAGCCAAGTCGCTGAGCGTGTGCAGATTACAGTTGAGGAACATGTTTTGATAAGCAGCAATTTAAAACGTGATGCTATTTTTGGTTTACACGAATGACGACGACTACAACAACAACAACAACAGCAACATCATCGAGGACTACAGGAACAACACCAACAAGGATGATGGCTGAGTGATGAGCAAAAGCTTGCCGGTTGCTGAGATTAAGCAAAGGTTTTTCGGTGTTGGCTTCTTTATTTTATTTTATTTTTTTTGCTACTTGTGGCAGGATTCTCAAGTGAAATTCTTTTGGGGTGAATAATGAGTCAGCCATTCGGGTAGCTTCAATGCAATTGGCGAGTAAAAGCTGCAGACAGGAAGTTGTTAGAATGAATTCCTAGGTCAGGGAATTCCGCAGGCAGCAAACTAATTTGTTAAAGTTTAGCCAAAACACTTTGAGAGATTTAAATGATTAGGTAATTTAGAGTAAACTCTAACTGGCAAATTATTTTTGAGAAATTTAATTTTAAAGTTTGTGCATGTTATGTTGAAGTAGTAGGTGGGCAGGCATTCTTCTTAAGTTGGATGTAATTTTTGATGTTATTTTTATGAAAATTCGCTAAGAAAAGAGTTTTTGTAAACGCTTAGATTGTCATTTCAGACCTTAGTAAGTTGGAACTAGAGAAACCGACATGATCTTAAGACACAAAGTTAACAAGAAAGGGTAACTTCTTGTGATACTTCTTCCTGCCACAAAATCTTTCACGACATAACGTCTCTTTTTATAATTACATTTATGTTCTATCTCCTATTGCCATGCTCTCTCTACAACTTGAGGCATTTACCATATCTAGAGATTTTCATCATGATTTCATAAAATTAAAGCTTAAAGCTGCGACAGAGACAAATCCAATGTTTATATATCAAATGTTGTCTGGGCAATCTAGATGCACACCAACACAGCAGCACTTCGCACACACACACACACACACACAGATACTCACACATCGTCATAAGTAAGGTCATCATTATGGATAAACGCAATGTATGTGGGTTTTATGTACTTAACACTTCAGCATAACGCGCACAGAGACAGAGAGCTATATGACATCGAGTTGTAGACGCAATCGCAGCGGGCGAACCAGTGGCATCCACTGGGTCCTTGGCATACTGGAGCTAGGGGATCAAAGAGTGCGAGCGGCATATGGGTGCCAAGCATTGCCATCAAACAGATGAGCAATTTATCTCGCAGCTGTTTACTGTTTCACTTGCCCGGTCTCAGTGTTGGTCTCGAAAACCCCGGACAGATCCCAGCGCCAGGCCCGACACGCCTGGCCAAAGACACTTATGCCAGTGCAAACAACAAACAACAACATGCATGCGTGTGCGTGCGTGTGTGCCAGTGTGTGTGCAAGTGTGTGTGTGTGTGCCTGCGTGTGTGTGATTTATGTGTGAGTGTGTGTTGTGTGCTGTGTGTGTGTGCAACTAAAAATACATAAACACATAAAAAAGTGAAGGCAGCGTGAGAGCAAATGCGAAATGTCCTTGCGGCCAGCTCACGTATTAAATGAGCAAAATGTCCAAGTGGGCGTGCACACACACACATACACATACACATGGACATGTATTTACATTTATATGTGTGTGTTTAGGTTGCAGGGTTACACCGCTCGGGGTGGTTCACCTTAAAAAGCTCTGCGAAAGTGAAATTAAAACTAAGTACGGCAAAGGGCTCGACCAGCAATTGACATGTGACTTACGTGGTGCTTGGCCAACCTACCCGCCTACCCACTGGGTGGTTGGGCACACATCAACCACGTCATCATCCTTGTTTGCATTTCATTTAGAGCGTACGAAATGAAGGATAAAAATAAAAAAGCGAATGACCTAAACGGCACGATGCAAATATTGGATACGCTTCTTAGGAAAGAATGTCTAAAAAAATCTAGTCCTTTAGAATAGCAATATTTATTGTATTCCTTAGGATGTCATATATTTCCCAGAATATAACCCCTATAACTACGGAAGCCTTTAAATTGTAACAAATAGATAATAATAATTTAGTATTTAGTAATTGGGGATGACTACCGCGTTGTTCCCTACAACGGCATTGAGAGTCTTTTATCTTTATACATAAATCTTGTTGAGGCTATATGTTGGACGGGCATGTTGCCTATGGAAAAACGAATCTTTCGTCCTTACATATAATATTTTTGTCTGTTTTCCAAAATTGTTAAGCCTAAAACATCGAAAAAAAACTTCTTGACAAGTTTATAATTTCAGAAAATATTCAAACAAAATAGCACAGCTCGATACGAATTTATGTGGAAAAGCA
The DNA here is from genome assembly GCA_035046065.1 of Chymomyza procnemis. Classification (NCBI taxonomy): domain Eukaryota; kingdom Metazoa; phylum Arthropoda; class Insecta; order Diptera; family Drosophilidae; genus Chymomyza; species Chymomyza procnemis. Next base: position 9,109,925 of record JAWNOJ010000026.1, read on the forward strand.
ATATTGGAATCGCCTTCATTTCCATTTTGTCGAAATCTAGGTCTGTCGAAAGCTAGGACGTAGCTGTAGCAATCCAGCTATCCTGTAACAGGATACTCCAGCAGACATTGCAATTCAATTACAATAGACAGCTTAAGTTTAATTTCTCATAGTTTTCGCAAATACTTTTTAAGTGAAGGCTAAACGTTTCCTTTGAACTGTAGAAAAATGGGAATACCCAAACAAGCTCTACCTCCTGTTCTCCTGTAATAGTATCTATTTTTCTTACTTGTATTCCTTTCAGCATGCAGCTGTCTTGTTTATGACATTGATTGGTCCACTAACAAAAGTTTTATTGGTAAATGGCCCTTAGTTAGGTTAGGATGGTATTGGTTCAAGCTCCAACGTTGGTTTTGGGTATGCAACCGAAGCAGATATCTTCGGAAAGCGAAACTAGAGCATATGGAAGCCTACTTAGTATGTTGTCTGTCTCGAAGATGAGACACTTACCTAGGAGCGGATTTTATTACTTCATTATTACGTCGAGTCTCAGGAAGAACTTGATAATATTTAAGCGAATAACAGATGGCAACAATTGGATCTGCTGAATTTGCGGTTTTGGCTTAGTCTGTTCTTCGTCTAGCCCATCTCTCTCTTTCTCCTTCTCTCTCTCTCTCTCTTTTTCTCTTTCTGTAAGTTGTTGCTAAAGAAAATTTCATATGGTCAGCAGTTTCGCACTTTCTACCTTTGTGCCTTAACTTAAGTTCCAGAAAGATATTACTTCATATACGCAGATGATAACATCTTTAAAAAATTTTGAACCCAAACCCATAAGCATAAGTCTTTTCTTCATCTAGACCATTTCTCTCTTTCTCTCTCTGTTAAGCTGTCTCTTAATAAAGATTCAAAGATTGATTGACCACTGATCGTCTTGACTTCAGTTGCTCCGTTTCAGAAAGATTTCACTGCATAAATCTTTAAAAAATTTTGAACCGAAAAAGTACATTATCTCGACTTCACTTGTTCCCTTCCAAAGAGACTTTATTCCATAACAGAATTTTCATATATAAGGTTGTCAAATATCTCCCTTCCGCTTTTTTGCTCTTTATTCAATGCTTTATAAAAAGTGATACAGTGATCGGATTTAGTTCAAATATGCGCCGTTTTGTTGCCATCTAGACGGCAACTTCATAATACCTCCCTCGTAGAAGCCCCCCTCCTTATTTGCGAAGAACTCGGACAGCCACTTTTCACATGCCTCTTTTGAGTTCAACTTTACACCACCAAGGGCATTCGCCATGGACAGGAACAGGTGGTAATCACTTGGCGCTATGTCCGGGCTATATGGTGGATGCGATAAAACCTCCCATCCGAGCTCCCGTAGCTTCTGACGAGTCATCAACGAAGTGTGTGGTCTGGCGTTGTCCTGGTGGAACACTACACCCTTCCTGTTGGCCAATTCTGGACGCTTCTGGTCGATCGCCTGCTTCAAGCGGTCCAGTTGTTCGCAGTACATGGTAGAATTAAGCGTCTGGCCATATGGGAGCAGCTCATAGTGGATGATTCCCTTCCAATCCCACCAAACACACAGCAAAACCTTCCTGGCGGTCAATCCCGGCTTGGCCACTGTTTGGGACGATTCACCGGCCTTCGACCACGACCGTTTTCGCTTGATATTGTCATATGTGATCCATTTTTCGTCGCCAGTCACCATCCGCTTCAAGAATGGGTCGAGTTCGTTCCGTTTCAGCAGCATATCGCAGGCGTTGATTCGGTCCAGAAGGTTTTTTTGCGTCAAATCATGCGGCACCCAAACATCAAGCTTTTTTTGTATCCAGCCTTCTGCAGATGGTTTAAAATGGTTTGGTGACTAACTCCCATCTCCTGGGCGATGTCACGAGATGCCACATGCCGGTTTAACTCGATGTATTCCATGATTTGATCGGTATTTGTCGTCACAGGTCTTCCGCCGGCTGGCTTATCCATGGTGTCGTTTTCACCGGCTCTGAATCGTCGAAACCATTCCTCCGCGGTTCGAAGTGATAGAGTACCATCCCCCAAAACACCATTAATCTCACGGAACGTTTCTCTAGCGGATTTGCCTTTAACGAAGGAAAACTTTAAAATAGCGCGAATTTCGGCGTTAGTGAACTCCATGTTTACACGTCTATAACTGTTGAACGAAATATCCAAACTAACCATGCGTAGCGTCGTTTTGTAGGTTATGTTTCAAATTATGTATAGTGTTGCCAGATACGAGCTCTGTAGCGCTTTGTACATAGCCGCGAAATTCAAAAGACAAAAAGGCGGAAGGGAGATATTTGACAACCTTATAATTTTGAGGCTAAATCCATAACATAACTGGGTCGAATGGAGAAGTCAACAATATTCGCCGTATTCATAAGTTCATAAGTTTCGAAAGTCCAGAAACTGTCAGCTTCTTCATCTCCTATATAAGTTTGACAGCTTTGGGTTTCTCCATCGATATAGCACTTGGAAGATAAACTTGAAGTTCCGCCCTCTATTAAGTCAATGACAAACTTAGATTCCCGAGGCACTTTCGGCTTTCACATCAGCCATTCGAATGTAGATCTGAAAATTTCAAATCCCTGCTTAAAGTTAATAAATACTAAGCATGTAAAAAATTAACATCAGGATTGAAGATTCTATTGGATTAGAGAAGAATCTACGCCAAAAGAAGCGTCACCGATACTGAGGAATTTTCTTGTGGAAACAGTTTCGCGCGCAATCCAAAAGCAATCCAACTACATCAGCATTTCGTCCATGTCCAGCCACCTATTTCCAAGTTTTCAACATATCTTTGTTGCCGCCACCAACCTTGTGACAAATTCAATATAACCATTTTTTAAGGATATTCCAAAAAACAACAGCAAATACTTGGATAAACGAGCCATGAACATTTTGTAGTCTTTGCTCATGGCCTTCGCACGCATATGCGTGTGTGTCAGTGTGTGTGTGTGTTTGTGCGTATAATCGCTTGTGCTTGTATGAGTGAGTGTTATCTTAAGGATACTAAATGCAACGATCCTGCGACTGTGCTTGGACCCTCGACCCTGTCTGCTAGTTTCACACAGTTGACATTTGTTTGTTTTGTTGCCTTCTTTTTGCCATTTTGCTTTCATAAGCGCAAAGTGCTCTTCATTATGCGCATCAAGTGAAAGGATAAGTGCAGCTCACACACACTCACACACACTTGGACAGAGATTCGCACAGCGACTCACTCACACACACACACACACACACACACCCCCCCTCACATATGTTTAATCTTTGCCAGAATTAGCTTAAATTGCTCGCTGCGTTTAATCGCTACGAAAAAAAATTGCAAAAAACTTTTTGCGAAAAAAATCTGTTTTAATTTCTATAAGAAAATGTTAAATGCGTTGACTGAGCTGGCTGAGCTCACTACCGCTGCCCCTGTACAGCACTTTCTCTCCCTCACCATCCAGCATCACATATGTGAAAAGCAGTGAAAGCAAAATAAAAAATATTTTCTTTTCATTTTCCTTTATGGCAGGGGTCTGGCTATAAGCCGTGCTCGTTTAATGGTCTGTGCCAGGTCGGGTCAGTGTGGTCTGGGTAAGGATTCCTCTGTACATCAAAATAGGCAGAGATTTGTGTTTCGTTTTTTTGTCATGCCAGCTGCTCTTGTACTGTTGCCCCCTGGCCAAAGTTAATGCAAATCAAATAAGAAAAGAAACAAGCAAGCATCTAAATTTCAAATTGAAAGCAAACCTTGAAAAGGCCAAAGACAATGTCGGAAACGGCTTTAAAGCGAATACGTTGATAAGCAGAATAAAATAAAATATAAGAAAATCACGCAAGGGGTTGCAAGTTGAAATGGACTTAGTTTTAAATTCTGAGAATATTTTTATTTTGAAAATAAACTTTATTTGAAATTTTGAAAGTGGATTTCTTTGCCTTTAAGATAGTTTCTTGAAGTGCAGTTCAAAGCAAAGAATTGCAGCAAAATAGTTGCTTTCTTCTGATATCGCAATAGAATCTGATATGTTGTTTGGGTAAGTTTGAGAAAATTAAATATTTTTCAAAGCTTTGAAGCATTCACTTCGATCAGCGATCAAAGTAAGATTACTCCCATGCAAGACTCTAGATTTTTTATATGCAAAATTTGTGTTTGGGGATAGGAATTCGATGCGAACAGGGGTTACAACTCCTTGGTTCTTAATAAATTGCGTAAATATATGAAAAGGTTAAGAATTGCATTCTGTCAAAGAAGAGTCTGCACAAGTTAAATCAAACACAAAGGTCACCTTTAATCATCAAAAATGACTTTTTCGCCTTCAAAATAATCAAACTCTTTTAGAAGCGTGTCGGCGTTTTTTCCAATCTTCGAAACATTTTTGATAGGCACTCTCTGGTATGGCCTTTAGCTATCGCGCCAAAAATGATTTTATGTCTTCGATTGAATCAAAACGGGTTCCACGGAGTAGCAGTTTGAGTCGGGGGCACATAAAAATCGCAGAGCACAAGTTCAGGCGAATACGGTGGTTGTTCGATGTTGGGATCTCTTTGCAGCGATCCATCATTTTGAACCAAATGCACAAGTCGAGCGGCGATGCGCCACATGCCCACATGCTACGAACCGATTCGTGAGAGATGTCCAGATCACGTGTCGCCTCTCTCAAGCTGGTATGACCATTTTCTGCGATGATTTCTTTCACAGCATCAATGATATTTTCTGTGCAAGATGTCGAAGGTTAATTAAGGACAGTTCTTTTTAAGCACTTTCTAGATACTTTTTTGACAGAATGTATCTATTTCGGGAATTAGGTCGCATTGTTTTTCTTGTAAAAAAAAAAACATTTTTAATTTAAAAGAAGGTAAAACATCGTACATCATTCAAAATAATGCCGGAAAATACTTTTCCACATCTCTCTGGTAATCATCGAATAGTCTCTAAAAAAAAGTGCTCTCCGGCCTGAAACCAATAATTGAGCGATTTCTTTAAAAACCTAAACTGTCAGCTCGCAAATGCATTTGCATCTGTCTGAAAAGATTGTGATCGGACAACAGCAAGATCAGCAGACTACAAGGGATAGCTAAGACCTCCCATTTCAGGCTCAGCAGATAATAAGGACCCTTGCAGCCAAACGTACTTCACTTCAACTTTAATCGGCCTTTATTCGGCCATTACAACCCGTTATTGGATTACAGCTGACGTAATAAAGTCTCGCCAGGAGCCCGTGTTTTATGGCACTTTCTACATCTGGTTACTCCAAGTGTCCAAAAGAAGATAGATGCTCCTCCACTTGCTTAATTAGCTCTTGCCAGGCGCCCCAGTTTTGCGCGCACTTTCTCCAGTTGGTCTCTCCAAGTGAAGATAGATCCTCCTCCACTTGGTCTTACCATCTGAACTTTGGTCGTCCACTTCGTCTTCCTCCGCAGGCTTTCGCAGCGAAAATATTCTCCGCTGAAGCGACTTCGTTCATACGAATGACCTTGCAGCCACACTCAAGCTGTAAAATTAGCTTGTGATGCCTGTTGGCCATCTATGGGAGTTTTCCACACAATGCACAAGTCAAACACATTTTTTGTAGTAGTAGATGATGTTTCCCTTTAAGGATTTTGCTTGGTTTTAGCAATTCATTGTGGAACACAACCTCCTGGTCCCGCCTTATATAGAGCATGACCTTTGAAGGCGTTTGCTTTCTGTTGACGTAGACGTGGGTGATAATGCAACTGGTTGAACAGACTTAGCATTTCATTTTATCATCTTGAAGCTATCATAGTATATGCACTTTTTATCGCTAGTGAAGATGTGGTGTAAAAATCACTTTCTTTCAAGAAATAGTTCCAAAGTGAAAAATTGCCTTTCAACATCTCTCAGCTTCAATGCCTACGACACACAACTTCTTTTCAGTTAATAAAATCCCAATGATTTTTAGCTGAATCGCTGCCAATGATTCCGTCAGTTCAGTTTACGCTTTGCTTGAATAAGAATCTAGTAAAGCTTTCCATTCATCATCTGTAAACTGTATGGATTGGTCAGCATGCTCTAAGACTTAGAAACAGAAATATCAATATTGATGCAACGTATCAGTCGGAGCTGATACATCTTAAGCTTGCACAAATATGCGATAAGCAATATCTGAATTTTTCTTTAAATTTAGATAGAAAATCAAGGCTTCTGTAATACTGCCTGATTGCCAAACTATTTGAAGGAAATATGTAGGCGTTTTCATAATTTTCGGGTGGAGCTCTCTTAAACACAACTGAGCCAATGCCTGCTAAATTTATAATCAAAGAACCTGCAACCTGTCTACCTTAGTCATAATACAACAAAATGCAGTCGAGTCCTAAGTCCTTACTGTTTCACTTTAAACATGGACAAACATTTATGAGCGATATCGGATTTTTTTCTTTAAATGAAGATAGAAAATCAAGACATCCCGCAAAGGCAGTATTTTCAACACAAATCAGGATATTTTTGAATATTCAGCCAATAAATTTGTCGTCAGTAACGAATGCTAATGCACCCGTATTGTTGTCCACAGATACGAAACTATTTGAAGAAGTTTTGAGCTTTCACTACCGGTCCTAACTTGCAGTTGCATTCATTATTTTAAATCAAACTCAACTTATGCAATATCTATCTTAAAAACCTATAACGAGCGTTGAATCTTTTCAACATTTGCTTTTAAAACTACTTTTCAGACATTACCCGCCTACCTTAGTCATAATTCCCCAAAACGCAGTCAAGTTCCAAGTCCTTACACGTATTTAGCTCTGATACAAAAAAAAAGAAAGATCCAATGATGAACTAATCTGACTTTACTCGCAGGAAACGCAATTTTCCCCAGTAATCTATTAGTCGCATTACGCATACGCAGTGTTTACCATAACTCTGCATTATGGAGTGTTTTTAATTTAGACAAAGTTGGCCATTAAAATTTATGCATCAATGCTTAGGCTCAGTGCTTGTTAAGAACAGACTTTAACTAGGCCCCTTAGACAGATACTCACATTATAAGTAATTTGCCTTTGTCACACTCAACCACACTCGAACGGGGACACACACACAACACAGATATAAGGACACACGCACACACTTGGGCACAATGGATGTCAGAGAGGCCTTTTGTCTGCCTTTCAGCCTGTCAATGACAACGGGCAAAAGCGTGCCAAAAAACCCGAGAAAGACTTTGTTAACCCTAACAGGCCAACTGAGCGCAGCCAAGAAAATTGTGTGAAAAATTCAAATGGCTTTTCCCAGGCTCACACTCTAATTTTATACACTTTCCCTTCACCAATAAGAAGTACACTGAGTGGCAACAACTATTTTGTCAAGAATTAAACAGACCCAGCATGTGCACGCTACACACAACAAACTGCTCTGCTACACATGAAACCTAAAGTGTATGTCCTTGTCGTCGTACTCCTGCTGCAGCTGCAGCTGCTCCACTTGTTCACTCTGCGTCAACTCTCTGCCGCACTTTTCATTTCATGTCTCTCTCGTGTTGCCTTTGCCAAGCCATATAACATAATTTAAAAGCCCTAAAGCCTTTGAACAACAATGCTGCAGCATATGGCCTATGTGCTCCAGGCCTGATTGGAAGGGTTTTATATTTTTTTCTCTCGGTTTTTATTTTTTTTTTGTGGGCTCTGGTCTGACATAAGCCAAGTGCTGGCCAGTTGACCCTGACGAGCAATCGATTTGAAGATCGAGAGACTTTTCAAGTGTGTCACTTGACTTGGCTGCCATGTCTAAACCGTAGGAAGCTCAACAACGACAACAAGGTAAACAAAGTGTTGGCTCCAGAGACCCATCCGGCTGGGGACACAAACTAAGCCGGATTATTGACACGCTTGCAGCTGTGCAGGCGTACCAGAGCAAAAATGCTAGTTCTATTTTGACACTGCTTTTGAAGGGCTTTGTGCAGTTTGCAGTCAAATTTGGTTTAATAATTGCATTTTCCCCAACAACTATTGCAACTTAGTTATGTTCCCTGTCATTGACTTTGATTCCAAATTGCTCAATAATGACCCAATTACGAGCTGTCATCCGCACTTTGTGTCGTAGTTGTTGTTGTTCTTATTATTATTATTATTGGTTTGGCGATTTAATCTTAATTAAAGGCATATGCGTTGAAACTTAAAGTGTAGAGCTGTCGGTAGGTTCTCAGTTCTGTGTTGACTAGAAATTCATAATTTCTACAGACTGCTGGTAGGCGAGCATGAAAAAAATATTGCGATTTGAGAAAAAAGCGACTGGCGACGACAATGTAGATATCACTCCACCAAAACATAGAAAGCATGCCAAAGTATTGCCATCTTAGATTTCACCGACGAAATGTGCCTATTTTCGGGGAATCAGTTTATTACCCATCTCTTATAAGATCATAGGACCGCGCATACTTGGTTTACGACTGAAACTGTATGCCAACCTTATCCGTGTAGTTTTAGACCTGCTACGTTCACTGCACGCCAAATCCAAGAAAATAACGACACACATCATCTCTATGCGGAAAACTTAGCTAAAACATCTCATTTACGAAGACCAATGGTATCAATATCATAGCACCAGTACGATGAAGATCGGCCTTCAGATACCCCTTCTTATATAAAACTGATGAAGTCACACAATAGAGGTTCGCCTTGTATGAACCCTTGAACATTAGACTTGTAGATATCTTGAAGATATTTTCCCTACCTTGGCAATGATATCAATATCAGTGGCCTGATAATTGAATGTCTACATGCCACTCTGTATGCGTTTGATGTTGCTGTGAACGAATAACTATAACGAATTGTTATACCTCTGAAGTTTTCAAGAATTCATATGCCTTGAAGCCGCCGTGAATACCAACAGCAATAACAGCTTGTAAATTAAACAAAGAATTACTCTTGCAAATAGGTGTTACTTAGGTCTGAGATATGTAGAAGATTCCTCTCTCGACCAACGAAAATAACGCTCTACAAAATGCGCTTTCTTCTTCCACAGATGCTTGGTCGGCGACACAATCGACGGATCGACAAATTCCACGCAAAATCTTCAGCGCCTTTCTGATTAGGAAATATTGAAACCAAATGAACCATGTCTCAGATAAGATGAACCTCCAGCATGGGATCTCCTAAATTGCGTAATCATGGTACTGCGGTGAGATAAGGCGCCGAACACCCTTACGAAAGTTATTAAACAGCGCATAAGGGTACAATATAGAAGAACTTAGACTAAAGACCTTTCGGTCTTAATGCTGACTGAGGAGTCTTTTTTATTAATATATGGATACGGTGTGAATCCTTAATCGCAGAGATATGTTCGTAAGTGCTTCTGAAGCTACGGACGTCATGCTCTTCTTGATTTAAACTCGACAAATATTAATATAAGATCTTTACTCTACGTGAAAGATTTTACGATTACCATTCACACTTGTCACTATCCATAGCGCAGTATATAGGAACTACCATTCCACAAGCTCATCACCAGCCTGTCGTTCAGGGAACAATTCCCATTCGGCCTGAAAGCTGAAGCATATGTTTGTTCCATTGCATTATAAGTAAATTTTGTTGTACAAAGTCCAAGCTTTGTGCTTGCCCGAAACGCTTAAACAATACCACACCTTTGCCAAGTAACCCAACGAAACCCACCTCACCCACTTTTGCACACTATTAACTCTTTTCTCTAGCCAGCAATTCATATGCTATCGAATTTGCCTAATACATTTCCTGTTCTCATTGGCCATTTGTCAATATACATATTTCTTGCCGGTTCAACGGAAATAAAATATGCCGCTTAAGTCTAGAAAGTTGCCGGAGGGACACACACACACACGTGCAGAGCATGCGATGACACGCCTTTTATTTTAACCCCATAGGTGGATCTGTTGCAGCCCCAAATTTAGCTAGAAACTCTCTACTCAATTCAACACAATTCGCAAAACTTGGCACAATAAAAACGCACGCACTCGACTCAAAATGTAAGCGATAATCCCCAAAGGGGCCATGACAAATAAGAAGCATTGTAATTGAAGTTTGGTTGGGTAGTGCCGAAAAGTGTAGAGTGCCGAGTTCCAAGTAACACCCACTTACATGCGCTTGCCTTTATCTTTCTGGTTGGTTTTTTTTTTTTTGCGCACTTTTTTGGCAGTCAAATGACGATGAAGACGACGACGACGGCGACGTTGAGAGTCATGGCATCGCACAGTGGGAGCTATTCTACGATTGGGTTGATTTGCTCATGAAAGTAATTTAGAAGTATTGGAGCACTCAGAAAAAAGCCCACAGTCTATTAGTAAAGTTTTTATGTGAAAAAAAAATAAAACTTCAACCGAAATACAGTAAGATAAGTAAAGGAGTTGGAATGAAAATCACTATATCTTCGACCACAGTCGAACTCTTTAAATATTTATAAAAAAAACTGTTTTTCCAACTGAACTTATTTGGACCTTCGGTGTGTGAGTAAAAGTTACTGTAGCTTTATATACTCTTTGAACTTTTATTTATGCTTACCTCAAAGTGCGGCTTGGACTTAGTTTACTATTCTTTTTGATTATGAAACCAAGACAACGTGCACTTTATTACAGCTTCGAAATACTATTTCCAAAGAATACAAGAACTAAAACGAGAAATACAACATTTGAGAATGCTAACTCACCCTTATTGGCTAGCACTTTTTAGGAGAGAAACACAGTTTTTGGAAAAAACATTCTTTGATGAGCTGGAAAGTCGGATACTTACGCCTAGTGCAGAGCTGGAAAGTATGGCCCAAGCTACCTTGGAAATGTTATAGAATAGCATTGCGGAATGGTTTCAGAACATCTGCTACACTATACTATTCTCTCCAGTTCACTTTCTTGATCTTAAATACTCTACAATTTCACTGTCTTCATGAGGTACCTGCACGACTGCTTACGATGTTTAGCAAAAAACATTTAAGGAGTAAGTTCTCCCAACCAATATCCAGGTAGATATATGCAGAATGTAAATTTAAAAATTATTGCTGCCCCACATCTGTTATGTTTTTATTTCTATATTCTTCTTACCTCTTGCGCTACTTCAGCTTGAACTTGAATACTTCTCAGTTTTCAAGTGGTATCTGCACGACTGCTTACGATGTTTACGAAAGAGCATTCAAATCTTTATTTTTTTAAGTGTTAAAATGCTCTGGGACTTCTGGATTTCATATGGAGTAACCTCTTAAATCCAATCTATCCTTTAGAGTATATTCCTATGAAAAGTTTGAAAAACTGTCTGCAAATCAAAGTATTATGCAATCAGCCATAATTCTAAGCCAATTTTGATGTCCCTTCAAGTTTATAAAAAAGTTCCAACTATTTCGACAATTTCGCCCAGAGTACAGCGATGCTTTGGAACAAGCTATATCCTGTCTTTAATAAACTCGCCAACTCAATGAGCTCTACTTGGCGGTATTGGCAACGGTGTATGTAACGGTAATGGTAACGGCAACGGCAACGGCAACGGCATTGGTAACGGTAACTTGTGAACCGTTGCACACAAACAAGCGCCAAACTTTGTCGATATTTATCGAATTTCATAGCCGCCGGTTAAATGTTTGTCGGTTTTGCATGCATATGTGTGCGGTAGAGGGGTATGAGTGGAGGGGACTATGGAGTCAAGGATGTTGCTGTGTGTGTGTGTGTGTTGGGTTTCTTGCGGTTTCGCGCTTGCTTTGTGTGCGTTAGATCTTGGCGATGCGTTGCTTTCCAGCACACACACACACACACACACTCACTCAGTGACTAAATGATTATGTGTATGGGCGTGTGTGTGCGTGTGTGTGAGTGTGTGTGAGTGTGTGAGTGCTTCCTGGTTTGTGGGAGTTTATGGCATGTTTTGAGGCATGTTTTAAGTGGTTTTACAGGACGCGCTTCATTGCTTCTTGCAATCAATTTACTTTGCTCGTTATGTTTGCTCAATATTCGCCGAATTCGCCACAAGAACGCGCTTCCCTCTTCCTCCATGCACACACACGCACACACACCGCTTAGCAGCAGGTAACTGCGCTGATTTTTCCAGCACTTTTTCCGCAACTGACTTTATGTTCCCCCCTCCCCCCCTTGTTCCTTTGCTTATACATTTATTCATATTTAAACTAATATTTATCAATACGTGTTTGTTCTTGAGTTTGCTGGAGTTTTGCTCAGCCACATGCGTGGGCGGTTTGCATATTTAGTGCTTATTATGGCGAAATGATTGTTTCCTTTCAGACGAGTTATATTTACATATCATACATATCGTAGGGTATATAGTATGCTATCCTATCCTACATAAATTGTATTGCATGTTGTAGTAGCATTTGGCTGGTTTTCTGGCAGCTTGTTTGAGTATTTAATTTGTGCTTTAGATTGCTACGGAAGTGGCTCAAATCGAAAGCCGCAAAAAGATGAAAGCCAAAAACAAGACTTAACTTGGCAGCTGTATTATACAACCATTAGACTTGATTCAATTTACATTTGCATCTCAAGTAATTTGCTGCTTATTTAACTTGGCATTAGCATAATTTCGTTTCTTTGGCTTTGGCTTTCTTTGTTTTGGGCTGCTGCGAAACTGTTTGTGCGCACCTCGCTTCAGCTCTACTTCTTTTGTCAGCTAGTTATAATTTGAACCCTTTCAATGTAAAGGTCAATAATATTTCCTTTTGTACGCCAATTCTTTTCATATCCTTTTCCATTTTTTTTTACGCTTTTTTGATTTTTTCGAACTTTGTCTGGACAGGCGTGACATTAGCAGCTGTCATAGACAGAGCCGCGAGCGTTTATTTGACACGTGCGCGCTACATGAAACCATTTTCCAACACTGACACACACACACACACACACACACGCTTGCACTCTCTCACATACAGCTGGCGCCATTTTTAAACACTTTAAAGGGTTCCATGCACTTTTTTATAAAATCAGTCTTGTCTATGGGAAATTGAACTCACGCACTATTGATACATTCCATTTTTTGGAATTAAATTTAAATTAATCAGCTCCCTCAGAAATCCGCGGCACCCTTGGGACTTAGTCGCTGTACAAATGTTGTTCAAGATATATGTTTCTATAGAACTGTTGAAATCGTTTATTTTTTTTTATATAATTAAAAGAATAACAAAATATTTTTCAGTCCAAAAACAAAATTTTTTCTGGAAATTTCTCTTTAGAGCTATACTCTTTTTTTTTATTTATTTTTATTTATTTATATGTAAGGGTACAACTAAGTCCAGTTGACCTTAAGATTAGACAAGTTAAACATTCTAAAAATTATGAAATAATAAATGATAACGAGGAAAAAATATAATAAAACTAATCCGTATTCCTAGCCTTATAGATGTGCACCGTCTCACATCTGGGGAAAGCCAGAAACTTGGATTTACAATGTAAAAGATGAAAACAGAAAGTAGCATATAAATTTAAAAATTTTTTCCAAATAGAAGCCAAAGAACAGCCTTGACCAAGAAGCTCGATTTGGGGAATCAAGATAAGATAGGATAGATAAAGAAATGGATTGGATAGACCGTTCAAAGGAGACGAAATCATAGAGGTTATTATAATTTGCGCATAAGACACGAAAAGGATCGTGTAACGCATAATTAGTTCTGCTTGTTATCCTTAGATAAGGGCCTTTCCAACTCTCTTCAGTCGAAGCAAAAACAAAACAGCTATACTCTCTGTAACGAAAAATAGACCAGAACAAGGGTAACGATGTTTTGGTTTTAAAATTAAAATGACTACAATCAGAATTTCTGATGTAAAAATAAAACTTAAATGGCAAGTGATTCTGCACTACCCCAAAAAAACTTTTTATAATACTAATTTCGAATTTGAAAATCATAAACTAAAAGCCTATTCAAATCAAAGTTTTGAGGCAGGACCAATGAATATGAATTTGAAGCTAATAAAACTCATTCCCAGATTAAAAAAAAAATTTCCAAAATCTTAGGGAGCTTAGAATACCCAAAGAAAAAATACAACTTTTATGCGAGCTGGAAATTTAACACGAATTCTAAAAGAACTGAAGCTACTACATCTTGAATTTAAGATTGGTCCAAAATCTAAACAAGATTTAAAAAAATAGGAATTTTCAATGCAATATCTCACATGAATCCAAAATAAACGTAGCCCTAATTACTGAAAAACTACTTTATGTAAACTTGAGATCGATCTAAAATCTATCTAAGACATTTGTATGATTTCACGTTAAAAAACCGAGTTCCAAATATCCCTATCCGAACAACATCAAAATCATACCATTATTTGAAAAAATATGGCTAATATAATGTAGTATACTACAAATCAAATAAGTTTGCTTTATGTACCAGCGTTTGCCGAAAAATTTGAAATGGTATACCTAGAAAACTATGCCATTGATACATAAAAGTAATTAAGCTGCTTATCATATTCTATTATTCTTAGCTGCCTTTTCAGAACACATAATCTCCTTAGTAAGCTTTAATCTTTACCCTTTCGGACAGATTTCGCATTTTGAATATTCTTCAAAACAACCATGATTTATGTTCTCTATTTTATATAAAATCGTATAGTCCAATTTCATTTAAGTAAAAGTGATACCCTAGAGAACTAACTTTTTATAAAACTATTTTACGCTAAACTATGTATCGACAAACTGGCAGTACCATATCAGTTTCATCAGGGATTTTAAGATTATATAAAAAACATGTCGGGTGCAGTAGAATCCAGATTTTGATAAAATGACCTTAAAATTGGTTTTAAAATTAAGATTAAGAACTAGACAATGGACAATAAGACGTACAAACAATACCGTGAGGTTTTTCATACTAAGATTTATAGAGACAATTTCCCTAGCACTGCCTGGTATTTTAACATAACTCCAAATTATTTCATGGTAATTTTGACATACCACTAATATTTCTAATTTCGAAATCAAGTTGCAATTTGATTTATAGGTTCTTGTGATTGTATTTGTTATTGCTATAGGAATTCCTAAAATAGAAAATAGTCTAGATCGTAGTAGAACTTTACAGGTAAGCTCTTCAGACCTCTGTGGCGCTAATTTTTGTTGATAACAAAAAAATATTCGGCTATTAATATTATTGTGCATGGACAAGCGCATGATTATTACAAAAATTAATAGAGCTCAAGAATCAGCGAAGCAAACTTTATACTAAATAACAACAAATGTTAGAAATATTTTTGAGTGTCACTTCTTCAATGACTTCACCTGTATAGTTCTACCATGGACTGCATCATTCGAAATCGAGATACTTTTTTGTCATTGTATTTTTAGTCTAACGCACAATTCGAAGGAAAGCGTATCTTTCGTTTCAATAACTTCTTAGGGAAATGTACCTAAAATACGACGATCGCGGATAAAGTAATGCATGTAATTTTGAGTACCACTGCTTGAATGACATTACCTGTATAATTCTACCATGGCACGCAGCATCTTGTTCAAAAATCCACATACTTTTTTCTCATTGCATTTTTAGTCTAACGCATAATTCGCAGGAGAGCGTATCTTTTGTAGCAATATCTTCTAAGGGATATAATATGCGGTACAATATTCATTGTCTTTTAAATAGTTGTTGATCTGTTTCTATTTGTTTTGAAGAGACGCGCAAAATTAATTTTGTCATATCATGTAAATGGATCAATGTAATATTAGTTTGAACCACTTGACTGATTTTTTAAAAGAGAAAAATAGTTAACCAATCGAAAATAGAGCATCTCCAATTCGTTATGTTTGCCAGATGCTCTCGATTTCGTTCGTTTTACAACTTTTTCATCAAGTTGGTGCACCCAACACGTTTGTGCCTGCTGACAATCTGTTTTTTATTATTTTATTATTTTTTCGCCCAATGTTAAAGCGACAAATTACAACAATAACGAAAGCGTAAAAAAGTAAACTTTTTAATTAATATCAAATATGAACCATTTCCATAAAACGGGAAATCAAAGCATGCGCATCTTTCCCTCTGCCGTTTGTCCAATCCACCTTCTGCATCCATTGTGCTCATCTTTGTACGAAAGTGAAATGAAGCGAAAGCTTGTTAAAAACTTTTAATTAAATTTATTGTTTTCTTTTGCAATATTTCAATCGCTGCAGCAACAACAACAACAACAACAATGGCAACACTGTTGACTGCTTTTGATACTTTTACAACACTGGCACTGTTGGGCACTGTTATTGTTGCTTTTGTTGCTGCTGTTGCTGTTTATTGTTAATCGCATTTGAAATTGATTGACGCCAATAACTCATCGAATTAAGGCATTAGTGTAAAGTTCCGTTCCCCGAACAATACGCGCCGCACACGCCGCAGCTGCCTCTATACATACATTGAAAGTCTACGATGACTTCTGACTTTTAACTTTTGCAATTAAGATATGAACTTTAAAATGCAAGGATGCGAAAGTAATCAAGTTGGTGACTTTATAAGGTCACACGCATACGCTCGCATACTCATACTCCCACGCACTTACACTTACACAAATCAGCTCAAAACTTAACGTGAGTGTGTGCGTGTAGAGTCGCTCTGTTTACAGGGTTCAATCGCCACTGACCAAACCAATTGTTTTCCATTTACTGCATTTTCAGTGTATATTCTAAAATTCTTTCCATTTTTATTAACTTAGCGAAAAAAATTTCAGTGCATGAAAACTTTTTGAGAAATTTGAAATAATGTTAGATAGTTAGTGTGTGTGTGCGTGTAGAGTCGCTCCGTTTAGAGGGTTCAATCGCCACCGAGCATTTAATGCATTTTCTGGATATAGAAAAACAGCGTTTGTTTGGTCGCCTTTTGAGATTCTATCCATTTTTATTAACTTATCAAAAAATTTCAGAGCAGCAAAACATATTACGAAATTCGGAAGAGTTTTAGGTGGTAAATCACTGGCTGTAGAGTACTCTGTTAAGTGGGTTCAATCGCCAGCTGCCAGCTGTTACACTGCAAAACAATTGTCATACAATAGTCCGTTTCATGAATTTTCAGGATAAAAATAAAAATATAAAGCTAGAACGATTCGAAGCAGAAAAACCGATTCCAAAATTTGGAATGTCTTAAGTTAGTTTTCAAAATCAACTTCAAGTTGATTAATGAATGCTAAGGTAGATATTCAATACATTTTAATAATTATAGTAATACTTAATTTGTTATTAAATTATTATAATTCGTTTATGTTAAAATGGAAAGTACATATTTTTTTGTAACATATGGATAGAGCATTTTATCGCCATGACCACCGACGCAATTTTCGTTCATATATGAATCAATTGCGTATACGTAATTTTTAAACAAAAACTTTTTTGCTTGTCGGATTCAAAAGGAATCTGAACATATTATGTTACGTTTATATAATATCATAATATACCTTATTGTTCCGGGAGTATGACTGAAGTCTGTTGAAGAATACGTATTACTTATGGTCAGCTTTTCATAAGTGTCAGTTAATTTTATATTTTAAAAGAAATGTGATCTAGCCGCTTTAGATTAAATTTTGTTAAACTTTTATGTTTTCATTTTTATTTGTTTCAATCTTTATTTGAAGATTACATGATATAGTATATCTAGCGGAGCTTAAATGTTAAACTGAGTGAGTGTAACCGATAAAGTCGACAGAGTAGAGGACTGCTCTTTGGCCCAATGATGGCCAGTTGATTTTTGTGAGCGTCTACTTTGTAAAGATGGCTTCTGCTGGCTTTAACTCTTGCCTCAACTACGGCAGGCAGATCTCCAAAAAGTTTGTTCTTCGCGTTTTTTATACACTTTATATTTTGGTTGCTGAAGTTTGATTTTTTAAAGGACAGTTGCTCCTTCTTTGCAGAAGCCAAAATAGCTTGACTTTGCCAGTAATTTGTTATATTCTAGCCATGACAAAATCTCAACCAGTGTCAGCCCAAGTATTTTACCGATATATTCTGTATAATGATGGCGCCATTGATCAAGACAGACGAAGAGTTGCCATATCTGAGCATTGAGTTGTTGACTATATTTTATCTTTCAGCCATGCTTGCACGTTGTTGAGCGCGCTTGCATTGCGATATCAGGGCAGTCTGGAGACTTGTACGGCTTAAATAGTTTAATTTCGCCCCAAATGGAGGGGAGCCTTCATTGATTATCACTTTTTTCAACTTTGAATGCCAATCCAGCGTATGGACCCGTTAAAATTATTACTCCACTTAAACTTTCAAAACTTGATGTGGCTGTAAATCCAAAAAAAACCCTTCAGCTGCGCTGGCAATTGTAGCTAGAGGGAGATTCATAGCAAAGGTTACATGAAGCAACTGCGTCATCTGAAAAATTTCTAATACATGAAATCGTTTAGTGTATCAAAATTTCGAAAAACCGGATTGAAATTTATGCTAGTAAAATAGATTTATTTTTAGTTAGGTTTTCTTAATAAATTCGTTTATGGAAAACTAGTTCCAAGCGGTAAATGACATCTCATTACAAGCCAACTTATCGTTTAAGACGAGAACTAAATGAAAACGGCCAAAAATCAAGTAAAGACATGACAAATCTCGACCCTAAGTGGCCCGATCGTTTGAAAACTTCTTTGAAACGCTCAAATATTAAATCCTAACCCACGCACCGTGCTCTCCAGTGCTCTGCGAACTGTTCCCAGCGTTGGCAAATGATCTAGTTAGGTAGCACTTCCTACTGTTGCTTGGATCAGCTCAAAAGATAATCAGTTACCCCAACCGCCTTACTCTATAGACGTTGTCCCAACTGATTACCAGCTGTTTTCAGCGAAGACTCAAGAGCTTACTAAGAAGCGCTTGCGTTCTTATGAAGCTGTTAGAAATTGGACTGTTTCATAGTTATCCGTGCTGCCTGAACGATGAATGCAAGTCCTGGAAAACAATGTTCGGTATTGAATGTATACGCCGAAATGTCAAATCCTAACCCACGCACCGTACTCTCCAGTGCTCTGCGAACTGTTCCCAGCGTGGCAAATGATCTAGTTAAGTAGCACTTCCTACTGTTGCTTGGATCAGCTCGAAAGATAATCATTTATCCCAACCGCCTTACTCTATAGACGTTGTCCCAACTGATTACCAAATGCTCAGCGAAGACCCAAGAACTTACTAAGAAGCGCTTGCGCTCTTATGAAGCTGTTAGAAATTGAACTGTTTCGAAGTTTTCCGCGACTGTTGAGCAGTTCTGCGTGCTGCCTGAACGATGGATGCAAGTTTCGAAAAACAACGGGCGGCATTGAATGTAAACATTAAAAAAAAAATCCTTAAATTTAAAGCTAAATCGTAAAGGATATCTTTGTATGTCTAATTGTTCAAAATGCAGTATGAAAGTGAAAACTGTCTGGTAGGTCCTTACAGAAAATATTTACCCATTTTGGCAATTATGGACGCATTGAAAGTACTAAAGACTTGTTCATACGCAAAGCACACGTCGACCGCAACATCAGGTTTTCATACGCGCCCATACACGTTGTCCTGCCACAAAATCACAATTCATCAGCCTTGAACCGGCGCGCAGTCCTGCAGGTCCAGCTGCCATGGCAACAGCTGTAAGTCCTTATTTAATGCGGTTGTTAATGCGTAATGAGTCCCAGTCAAGTCGCTGGCCAGCACTCTTGCTCCCGATTTTTTCTCCAACGTTTTTAAACGCTTTTTTTCTCCCTATGTGTGTGTGTGTGTGTATCTATGTGTTCTTGCGTGCATGTGTGCTTGTGTTACATACACGTCAGCTTTAAATTGGATGCTTGGACGTGTTCGTTTTTTGTTGTAAATTTTGTTGCACGCTCGAAAGTATGCAACATGCTGCGGCTTGCAGTTTTTATGCACTTTTTATTGACTGACTGACTGCTTTTTTTTTATATATTTATTATAGTAGATATTATTATTTAAAAATTAATTATACGCCACGTTAGCTCGGCACTGGCCACGCTCGTTATTTTGTTGCAATTTCTTTGCGTTCTTTGCAACGCGTGATTTTAATTTAAATATCGTATAAAATATTGACTTGCTGGCGCTGGCATCAGTGGCTGCTTTTGCATCCCAGACAGACGGGACGCACCATGCAAATTTGTTGTAAGCTATTTATTAAAAATAAAGTACATACACTCGCTCATATCATCATCGGTTTATAGTTGAAACATGTACATACAAAAAGCGCCAAAGATTATATATTAATTTAAATTGCTCGAACGCTGAGTGCTTTAAGTTATGCGAATTATTGCAAAATGTAGCTTTTGCACAATATGGGGAGTAAATTCCACATAAAGCCGTTGAAATTGCTACAATGATGAAGTTTAACGAATTGGAAGTTATAGGATGAGGGATAAATTGATGTGTATGCATAGCACAGCTTTATCAAGCAGTTTGGAGGAGCACGCCTTTTGAGGAATTTGAATTCGACGAGGTTGCATATAAAGGGTACACCATTTGAAGTGAAAACATTTGTTTTCGAAGAAAAAAACAGACATTTTTTATTTGTTTTCATATCGAGAATCTTTAGTTTCATCTCAAGAAGATATGTTTAAGCTACTTTTTGATTTTGATATCCCGTAAATCAATGTGCGCTTTTCTTGGCATTTTCTATTATATTGACCAACATATCGATCCATACGATGGGAATTGTGACACTTAATGACACGCTAGAAGCTTCGGGAGTTCGGTTAGAAGTTAGGAGTGCATCCACCTTGTAGTAAGGAGCTGCCATAAAGTGATTACCATCTGTACCGATCCAAAGCGAACAATTGTGCTGTGGAAAAATTCGTTTAAAAACAAAACGTCTATTTTGTGTCTATTTTTCCGCGGTTGAGCTTATAATTATTAAGTCGTTTAAGCATAAAATGTCGTAAATATTGTAAGTGAATTCTTATTTTTCGAGAAAGCACATTATTACCATTTTTTTTGTGTATTGCTAGGGCTGGATAGCAACTACAAGACGACAAGTTGAAAAACAATATTTGTTATTAATGAAAGTTTAAATGGTTCTTATTATAATAAAAAGAACAATAACAAAAATATTTGCAAATACTGACATTTTTTGATTTTTCGGTATTACTGATTAACTTTCGGATAAATAAAATTCATGGCAATCGAATAATCCGTCGTTGTTTTATTGCAATTTTGAGTTCTACATTGATTTGTGTTTTTTAAAAAGTTTTTGTTACTGAGTTTAATTTTAATCTGATGGTGGGTTTTCAACTGATGGATTTGGCTTGAACACGAAATAAAATTAAAAAAAAAAGTGTCAAAGAGTTGTGGAGGATCTAAAAGCCTGTGAGCGTCAAAGAAGTCTGAAAGAGAATGTGAATATTTAACAAACAAACAATTTCTTTGTAAAGGGTGTTTTTTTTCGAGGTATACGTCTATGATCTATTTTTCGAGGCTTACACAAAAAAACCTCATGGAAATGAAAACGGTCGCGGTCGAATCGCAGTAACGAGGCCAAAACGTTGGCCAAGCCAGGATAGACGGTCAGGAAGATTTTGCTTTGGGATTGGTAGGGAGCTGCTTCCATACGTCAAAACTCTTAACTCGAAACTGTACTGTCCACAATTGGACCCCCAAAAGGAAGCCAGTAGCTGCGAGCTCTGGCCAATACTAGAGAAATTGTGTTCCATCATTGCAACGCTATAAAAAAATTAATATCTATGCAGACTTTAAGAATGGCCAGTATATGAGGCTTGAAGGTTAGCCGCTTGTCTAAGATGACTCCCAGATACTTTGCTTCTTGTGCGATTTCCAGCACTTTGCCATTTAGCCAAACGTTAGGTGGCACGCTTCTTCTCAAAGTGTAGCAAACATTGATGCACTTCGCTGCGTTCAGCATAATATTCCATCTCCGAGCCCAGCTCTCAAGAAGATGGAGATATTCTTGCACAGCAGCTGCAGCTTCATACTCACACGATGAGAAGTAAAACATGCATACGTCATCTGCATAGGAGGCCAGCGGAGACTTATTATTTAACATGCATGCTACTTGGCCGGGTAAAGGGATATCAGCAGTATACACGGAATATAGGAGCGGACCAAGCACGCTTCCTTGAGGCATACATGCAGCTGCCACGTGTGTATTGGAGATCGCAGATCCAACTTGCACCTCAAATTGCCTGTTATCCAAACATGACTTGAGCATCACGTAATAAGGGTCTGGAAGGCTTCTTTTAATTTTGACAAGCAGGCCAACATGCCACACTCTGTCAAAAGCTTGCTTGACATCAACAAATACTCCATTGCAGTATTCCTTATTGTCAAATGCAGCCAGTTTATGGTTGACAACTCTGTGGATTTGCTCTATGGAGCCATGTCCATTTCTGAAGCCAAATTGGCGGTAGTCGTTGCTCCATCACCATATGTTATCCACACAAGCTCCACTACAATAAATATACAATGACTTCTGTCTGTTCTTCAATTTTGAACTAACAATTTGGATTATTTACTCACATTATTTTTCGCACGATATGCACATTTAGTTTTCATAATTGAGTAGATATTTTGAACATAAAGCTGAACAATTTTTGCGCTTTCCTTTGGTGTGAACTATGCCATGGTATTCATTGTCTTTGAATGATTAGCAACATTAGTCGATCTGTAACTTCTGTCAAGAGATATAAAGAGTTGGCGAGTCACTATAGTTGTGTATGGTCTGGCGTTGTGCTGACGGAACAGAATTCCTATTTTGGCCGCTTCTGGGTGATCGCTTTCTTCAGACGGTGAAATTGTTGCCAGTTCAGTTCCGAGTTAAAAGTTTTGCTTGGTTTCCTCAAAGGGAGCTGTCCACCAAAATCAAGCTCCTTCTTGAGAAATGCACCAACAAGCCAACGTGGTGCTACGCAATTCCATCATAAGATTGACTCCCCACAAAATTCTACTCGCACTTAACCTATTGGAAACCACTCAACAAACACCTTGTCTTCCAGCCACTCGACTTGCCATTCAGGGTAGACACTTAGCGCTTAAGAACCGCAAATTAACAAAAATATTTATTCCTTTTGTAAACCTAACCAAATTATTCAAATTAGGACAGCAGGAGTAGTGGCTGCGATGGCTATACTTAAGCAGCGTGGATGAAAATCGGCCTTCAAAAAGTTCTCAATCGTGAAAGCCGCAGAAAAGAAAGCCGACATATGATCATGTTGCTGAAGGTGTCACCAAACGATATGTGCTCAACCTTGCTCAACACGCGTTCCCTTGACTTTGGTTATGACCCTAAGGGAGTTATCTCTATTAATAGTTGTTCGAAGCTCAGGGCCTAAAAATTTTAGTCGAATTCAACCCTTAATTATTTGAGATTAACTTAGACAAATTGCGTCTTTTTACAAGTTATGCCAGTTCACCTGCCTTGGGATTTGGAGGCGAGCACTTTGCCAATTCTTCGTCACATTGCCAACAATATCTGCCTATAAATTTAGCGAAAAGTAACACTGATTGTTAGGTGTTTCCATGGTCATACTGAGTAGATGTATACCAGAAACCTTATCCTGCCCATGCTCTTATATGGCGCAGAGTTTTGGGTTATGCAGCCGGGCTGGAGGTGGTTAAGAAAAATAAAACTTTCACAAAATCTTCAGTACCTTTCGGATTGTAGACATCTCTCCCAGTCGAATAAACCAAGAGTGGGATGATCTCGATGATGGCATAGATGTCGTCTAATGTAGTACGCCAAGATGTTTTGCACTTGTGTAAGGATGAAGAAACGAGGAAGCCAAAGGAGACAACCTAGACTCAGAGAGAAACACAAAGTTAAGCCTCCTTATCTTCAACTGGAGAATACGTGCCAAGCAGAGGCGCCTAGAAAGCGCTACTTCGATAGCAACCCAATAACAGGTTGAGTAAAATGATGCAAACTTCATCAAACTCATCATTATTGGTCATAAGGCATAGGGATATAAGATTAAATATTTTGAGACTTATTGGTCATCTGAAATAAAGTAAGATATTATAATATTTATTAAACTCATCACATTACAAAAATTAGCCTAGAAGAACCAAATAAGATCCCATAAAATGGAGACGAAAATTAGAAAGAAAACTAGGCACTTGCTTCTACCTCCTCTTCTGATATATTAAGTGTTTCTTTGTGGTACATAATCTTCAACTTCGAACTTTTACCCTAATACAATTTCAGACCCTACCCCATTGCAAACTCTCTGTTCGGCTAACCGGAACATCATCGTTTTTGGGGGGTCCTTATTTGAGGACCAGCTAAATAAGCCAAAACTGCGCGCATCGTCTTTGTCTTTAGTTTTTTATTATTGGCGATAGATTTTTTTTTTGTTTTTCGGTGGAATTTTGTTTATTTTTTTTTTTACTGCAGCATGTCCAGTATGCGGCATGTTCACGTCCTTTTTGCCATTTCCGGCAAGGCCTGCAGTAAGTACTGTGTGTGTGTGCCTGCGTCTGTGTCACTGTCTATGTGTGCAAGTCTCATAAAATTGTTTGCGATTTGAACGTTTTTTGTGCTATCCAAAGCCAAGGCATTGAAAAATAAAACGCGGCAACTGAAGCTAAGCCAAACAAATACAAACACACCAAATCTCACACACACACATGCAGACACATGCAGACACACACACACACACACACGTAGAGCAAAGGGTGAAAAAAGATAAGCGAAAATAGAGAAAAATCAAACGCTTGCACAGTGGACAATAAATGCACAATGGATTTCAAAAATAGTAAAAATAAAAAATAATAATTCAGTATGTTTTGGAAACAATTTGTTGTCTTAAATTAAATAAATTAAATAATTGCTGTACATTAAAACATAAGCATTTTGTTTGAATAATAATATAAAATTTTGAACTGCAAAACAAGAGAAAGCAATTTATTTCTTGACAAAATTTATATATCAATGCAATATACAGAATTCATAATTTTAAAATTAAAAAAATAAAAATAGTTTTAATTACTCGGATGGGCATATTTGTTAATAGAGTAGCTGGATCCAATAACGATCCAATACCTCAGAGCCATGTACAGAAAATCGTGACATCGTAGAAGTAGTAATCTCGAACTTTTTAGTGTCCGTTTGGCAAAAGACTTGTTCCTAATGTAACCAACGATGCAACTGAAACGAATTTTGCTCTATAGCCATTTTAAGTTGGAAAAGTAATCTTGCTGAGTTGGCATAAGAGTATTTTTAAAATAGTTGGCGATGCAACTGATACGAGCTGTAGAAGGCTTAATTTCCATGCTAGGGCCATTTAAAGTTGTGCAGATAATCTTGCTTTCATGGGCCTAAGGTTTGTTTTTTTAAATTCGTTTGTAGCAACTGTTATAAATCTGAGATCTTTTTTGCTCTAAGTTGATGCTGAGCGTCTCAGCAAGGTCATCAAAGAGATCAGCGGCAAGATCATCTGATCAAGGAGGGTCGCGAGAAATTGTCATTCATGCCCGTTGGTGGCGCTGCTGCTGCCGCTGCGGTGCACCAGCCGCTGCTGCCGGTGGTAACAAAAAGGATGCCAAGAAGGAGGAGAAGACGGAAGAGTCTGAATCCGAGGATGAAGACATGGGCTTCGGTCTGTTCGACTAAGCGGCCACCCAACAACACAGCTTCAACTTTTATATTTTTATATTATAGCTATCTAAAGTTGAAAAAGTAAACTTACTCCGATTAATAAAAGATTTGCTCCTAAAATTTGTTCTAGAGTAGCTGGCAACGTAACTGGTACGAATCTAAAACCAAACACAATGAGTCCTCTAAAGTACGATGCAGCAATTTGATATCTGAATTCTGCGTCCGGCAGTTTGCTTCGACGTCACGCTTCGAACTTCTATCGCTTTTGATTCTTCGTGTGCTGCTTCAGCTTGGATGTAAGTAGCTCTTTGCACGATGCAGTGACCATCCAACACGTACCTTATATGTCGCGTCGCCGAGGACTTGTGTTCGGACTGAAGAAGCCAATCGCTTGGTGGCACAACTGAACCTAAATGGTTTGGCGTGAATATCGCACACCTCACCAGGTTGTAGCGATATGGAACTGGTATCCCTTCTACCATTTTATGTGTCGCTTGAGTTCGAACGGATGCAACTAATCACTCGGAGGCAAAAGTGAACCTGCTTGGTAAAGCATGACCAACATGGCGACCTCGAACTTGTATCGCTTATAAAGCTTCAGGTGCTGCATCAGTTCAAACGGAAGAAGCTAGTCGTTCCGTGGCATTTTTTTTTTCAAGTCGCCAGATCCAGCTTGCATCGCTTATAACGCCTTATATGCCGCTTGAGTTCGAAAGTAAGGAACTTGGTGGCAGAACTTAACCAGCACAGCATAGAATAGCATCCTTTGCTTAGCAAGAAATTCCATCATATTCAAAATCATCAAAAAAGTTGTGGAAAATTTTAGTAATTTGGAAAGCGATCAAAGTATTTGAGATGAGATATTCTGACCTAACCGGACATCAAAGGCTGTCCTGTTGCATTATACAAGAGAAATTTACATCGGTATCAAGATAAGAACATGCAAGTTGCTTAGAATGAGGCATACTCTTATAATAGAAAGCATCGCATCGTAAGGTTGGCATCCATAGGAAAACAAACAATAAGGTAGGCAACCTGGTAGCAATGGAAAACGAACTGTCTTTACAAGAAAACTTCCTTGGAAAGTTCTTGTAGACTGGCTAATCTCGAGCTCTATAACAATTACATTTTAGCACTACTACCCGCTTCTAATAACTGAAGGGTGTTAGTTTGATTCCCTATTTGGCTAGCACTAACATAGCTCACACCGATTTTCGGATTGGGCTATAAACTGGAGGTCCTTGTTCTCATCGAACAGCTATTAAAAAATATATTTCCAAGCTCTTTTAAGCATAGGCAAGGGGAATAAATTTATTTGTAATACTACAAAAGAGTCAAAATTATTTCCTAAACGACTTCAACACGATTTTTCCGGAACTATCCAAAGTTCATTAAGTTATCAGCAAATTTTTTTCGTGCCTTTTTTTATAAAAGGGTAAAAATTGCCTCGAGCTTTTTTTTAGACCTTAGACTACCTACCATCTTTGCCAGGATGTTCAAGAATATAGAGGTAGTCACTTTATTTTTATAGCGTAGACTTCTTTGGATTTCGAAATAATAAATTGGCAATTCCACCCACTGTGCCTTGCCTGGAATTTCATACTGTTGGTATGGCATGTAAGTCTGCATTTGGCTGTATGTGTGTGAGTTCGTGTTATCCTTTGACAAGCAGCGTAAATGTGCGCCCTATCTGAGTGTGTGTGTGTGTGTATGTCCTTTGCGCTGCGTCGATGTGTTGGCCATTTTATTATATTTGCTCGCAGACATTTTTGCTCTAATACGAAAATGGGATTTTAGGATATAAAAATTATGATAGATTACCGCTTCATGCTCCCACACACACACACACACACTCACACTCACACATGCACTTGCACTTGGACACACACACACACAGGGAGCATATGACTTGACATGCTTTCGTCTCGCTTTGTTGCCTGTCATCCTGATATCGCCTTTTGTCGTGCGCTCTCTTTACGCTGCACTGCGCTCATGAGTGGCTTCTCCCACTCTCTTGCTCTCTCTCCTCCAACTTTTTGCAACTCTGACCGCCTCCTGGCAAATCCCTTTGCCTATAAAAGTGGCCTCCATTTTGAACTGCGTTTACTTTATTTTTTTTTCTCTATTATTATTATTAAATTCAACTTGAAGCGCCACAAAGCACATTATATCCTGGCAAGTTACACAATTTAATGCAACGCAGCTGTACCACAGCTGTAACCCCTCTGGTAGCGAGAGGCGAGGGGGCATTACATCAATCCATCAAGATAATTATTTTTAGAAAATATTATGTATTAATGCATTTATTATTTTTGCAACTGACATAACTTGTTTATTATTTTCTGATTGAACGTGGAAGTGTATTAAAAGCTAAGTTATGTGCATTTCAAGTGAATCTACTAAAAAATAAAATAGAGAGCAATATTATGTACGATGTTGCGAAAAAAATTAGTTGTGACACCCACTTCCCCTGTTTACAGATGTCCTTTATAGTGCTTTGTGAATTTGTTAAACTTTTTAGGAAAAAAAAAGAAAACAAATGAAAGAAAACTTATAAAGTCTTAAATCTACCGATACCAAATTTTATCATTTTTACAGCCAATATCTTCTCTACTTATTCAAAATACTTGCCTAAAACACAGCTCACAATTAAAGCTCTTGGAACTGCACACTACCCTGAAGCAACATCAATACAGGATCCGACACTCAAAGTGTAACCAATATCAGACGGCTGGCGCAGCTGACGCACGGGCATCAGCCTGCAAAATGCAGCTAATGATTACAAGCGCGCGAAATCATGCCTACGAGGGTGAAGTAAAGAAATTCGTAATGGATTTCAAGCGTAATAGTGTGATTGCGTTATATTTAGCTGGAAAGTTACAAGCAGCGACTGCTCGTGAGCTCAAAGACCTTATAGTTAGTCAAGTTTAGGTTTATCGCACCATTACTCCATCCATAACGAAAAACTGGTATACTATACCATACTGATAGCAAATGAGGGTGATCACCAAACGTGAGCAGCTTCAAAAAGTGCAGCAGCGATATAAGTGAAACCCCCAAAGAAGTGTAAATAAAATGTTGAAAGAACCGCACCTTTCTGAACGTAATATCTGGCGCATATTACAAAATGAACTCAAGGTCAACCCTTACAAGATCCAAAAGGCGAAGCAGCAACAGGTAAGACTGCAGAGACCAAAAGTCGTCAATTTCCGAACAATGTATTTTCTGACGAGAAAATGTACACAACTGAGCAATTTGTATACACTCAAAATGAAGGGGTTTACTTGTCGAACTATTCATTCTACTTGCTGTCAACCACGCGATCTCTGTCTCAAATGATTGCAATGTGACGCACAGAGTCCATGCAGCGCCACCTGGGTAAATAGTAAGCTTCTGTGTGCAGCAAGTCTTCTAGATGAGACACAGTTGTGAGCAGGGTTTGGATCCCGCCTCACAATACATCCAAGAAATATCAACATCAACTTCCCTAGTCACTCTGAATAGACTTAAGCTAACTTTGAGAGGTTACCAAATTTGTCCTTTTTGGTGTTGTAATGAATCTCTGGTTTGTCCAGAACAACGGCAGGAATAGCTCATCATTATAGTCACAAGGAACGATCTTATGACAAATAATAAAAGTTCTCCAGTTGGTTTGCTGGGATTCTTTTATTTTCTCCGCCAGTTTTTCATCTTATAGACCTCCACATAAGTAGTCCACTATGTTCTTAAAACAAATTATAACTTACTTTTTGCTTTGAGATCTCGCTGACTCGCCGGTCAGCTGGTGTCCACTTCTCTGTGAAGAGTGCCGTATGAGATGGGAGAATGACGCTGAGCGACACAGCCGTGTCACCCACCGTTTCATCCCACAAGCGCACTTTGTCCTTAACAGGCATAACTTTTGTTTCAGTCAACGGGTCGTACTCTTTTTGATTGGCCATGGATGTCTAAACGCATTTCTGCACGAGCGACACACCAACATGCATATGTGCTGCGGAGCTTAAGGATTATCAATATGTGCTCTGTGTACAACGAGTCCGTTGTATGCGGATTTGCGACACTATAATGCTCTTCTGGAGCACTAGAGACACCGGTGAGTCTGCAGATGCTGACAACCGGCGCACCGGTTATCAGTCCCGGGTTTCCAGCCAAAACTGTACATGCTCCAAACAAGATCATTGAGGCCGGCCCGCGAGTGGGAGTATCGCAGTGGCTGCTGGTTTGTAGCCAAATAGTGGGTAGTATCATGTTGGCTCGACTTGGAGCTGCGTTCAACCTTGTGCTGTTATACATAAAACAGAAGAGCTGATAGATACACTTCGCTCCAAAAGCAAGGGGGCCATGCACCCAGCAGCTCCAGCTAATGGCTCTGAGGGACGTTAGCTTGGCGCAATTAGGCAGACTCGTCGTGTTATCTCTCCAATCAGGTTGCATATTTCAACATCGTGGTTTTAAGCCAGCGAATGTTACACTCTGTAGCAGTTACAGTTCGACTTCCCACTTAACGGTAGGCCTTGCCGCGCTACTGTCCTGTGTCGACCCGTGCGTGTCAATGTGTCTTTGCACGAGAGCGCCTTGCCCATCTCGTCGGTAGCGCTTTCAGTATCCGAGTGCCAATACAATCACTAAAGTCGCGTCTTTTATCTTATAGACGTATTCTCTGCCACTAGCTGACCCGCCTGCTGTGATTCTGTGTTGGTCCACCGGCTCCTGCCCAGTGTCGTTGGCGTGCTATCTTCGTACCCTCACCCCAGTGCATGCACGCTTTGCGTATCGCACTCAGCGTTAATTTCCAACAATACACTGTTTTGTTAGTTTTACTTACAGACTCATCTTTCACTCATAATCTCACTGCTTACTGTCACTGATATAATTTTACTGATCCTCCCCGGTTTGGCTGCCGCTCCACCTTATATGGGCCTGTGAGTGTCGCCAAATCCTGGAATTTACTGACGTAAATGGGAAGGTACTCTGTTTATCTAACGCCAATGCAACCTAGAAGATCAGAGTGTGTCTTCTACTCTGTCCCTCTTACCTGACCCACATATATTGTATACACCCCCGAATCGTTCGGATGTATTGCATGCTTCTTCCATGTGAGAACATGGAATCGTCGCATACTCAGTAGCTAACCTTCGGAACAGCATTGTCAGCTGGCAACAGCTGGTGTTGCATATATTTTCAGCTTACACAAACTTTATATACCCTTTGTAACACATAGTGCAGGGTATTAGTAGTTTAATACAATAAATACTTCAAAACTGCACATTAGCGCCATCTAGTGCCTAAAGCAAATAACTATTTCACTGCTTCAGCAAAGACAACAACCTATGCTTAGTCATGCACAACCACACAAAGCTAACTGCTCGTTAACACAACTAATGCCTTTCCATTGACTCGACATTTTTGTTGTTTCTGAGGCGCCTCCAACTGACATCCGAAACTCACGACCCTGAGAATATTGTATAAATTGTTTATATCTATATATATATATAAATATATATGTACATATGTTTATATAAAAATAATTAAATACAAAGTTAAACTACAAATTAAATGCGACAATCACAAAACGTTGCATTTTGTTTTTTGCGTAATGCCAAAGCTCTTGAAATATTTTTCATTTTCCACAAATTTTACAGAGAACTTCATTCATTCAATTGCATTGAGCGTTGAGCAGTTGCAAAATAATTGTTGTTCGAGTAGACTTAATTAAAAGTTTTGCACAACTCAAAATGACAACTAAACGAAAACTAAATGAAAAATCATTAAAATGTACAAAATCGTGTATGGAAATGAAAACTACTCCTACTTGGCTACGGCTACAGCCATTCTGCTATGAGCTACAACTGAAATATTTATTAGTTGTAATATTTAATTGGGAATATTAATTAAAGTTCAAGGCCAGGGAAGCGTTGAAATGATGCGTAATTTATTAGTTTTGTTAGTGCAACTGCACCGACATTGGCCTTGAGTGATTTATTGTGAACTAACATAAAACTCATTAATTCGAGGCATCCAAACTACACTTAGGGAATTGAGTGCCCAGTTTAACTTTAAGTTATTGTTTAAGTTTTTCAGGTTCCAAAAGTTAGGTGATTGTTTCGCTTAAAAGTCACATTAGGAAACATTCTCTTGAAGTTCAAAACCGAAAGTGTGTCTGCCTTCGCTAAATTAGTCATTTTTTGTGATTGCTTTTGTCTTTAAGAACAAGTTAAGATATTTTATGCTTAAATCAACTTATAATTGAACATAAAATATAATAACTTTTGTGAGAATAATGGAATTTTTTATTGAAGCTATGCCGATGATATCAGCAACAGCATTCAGCTCTACAGCCCGGGTTGGGTTCTGGTTTTCTCAACAATTCTGCTCCATTCATCTCTGTTGTTAGCAAGGATGCGTCAGTTGCTACTTTCATCTTCAGCATGTCATCGATAATACTGTCAATTAGTCGCTTTCTTGCTCGAACCCAGTTTCTTGTGGAAAGTGTTGTGTATCTTAGCCTCTGGAATTTAATGAATTTGACTACATGTCCGCCATGATATAAACTCAACAATTGGTCATTGTTCCTTGGAATGTAGTCACCTCGTTCATTTATCTTTATCCCAAACGTTTTTCGTAGTATCTTTTGTTTCAAAGACTCTAAGCGATTCTTTGTCTGCTGTCGTCATAGTCCAAACTTCAGCTCCATATGCGATTATTCGCCCTATGATGTATGATATATGCAGTCCCTTACGCTATTGTCAAAACACCCACATATTTAAGGCTGTCAACTTCTTCGAAATGATAATCATCTATGCTGAAATTCTTTGAAAGAAAACCTTAAAATCTTTAAAACAATAATTTACATTAAATTTTTATTTTCCTTTTTATTCTGCTTGGGAACTTAGGGCCTTCACTGGAACCTTCCAATCTTGTCTGCAGTCCCTTGCGCTGTTGTCATTGCTTATCAACACATCCAAGTTTTTCAAGTTATCAACTGCTTCGAAGTGACTATTAGCTATGCTGAGATTTCGTGGTCTTTTTCTATAGAAGTATCTAGATAATGTCGTTTATTTGGTCTTAGTTGGGTTGATCGACAACCCGACTTCCTTTGTCTTTAGTCAGATTACAAAGAAGAAAATTCGAAAATAATTTAGTAATTCAACTCAAGCTATCGTACAAAGTATTAATACAGCCAAAGGTCAATATAAAATCGGAATAAATTTAGTTATTTTCAAAATATTTCAAAAATGTTTATTTTTTTATTGAATTTGCCTTTTTGCAATTTGTTTGAGCTATTTCAAAAAATAGGGGGCCTCGTGGCTTAGTGGGTAATACACTTGTCTTCTAAACGCGGGGTCGTGGGTTCGAATCCCACTCAGGGCAAGAGGCATGACTACTCCAGAATTGCTTCTCTACTTAATAGAAAGCTTTTCTCCATTGCACAATGCCTTTCAACAATGGAACGTTAGAACCCTAAAAGGAACCATCAAGATTAGCACAGTTCGAGGAAGAAATGGAGAAACTGCACATAGCGATAGCTGGCATCCATCCACACGGCAGTAGACGGATCGGCAGACCCAAGGCGACCTGGAGAAGATCCATCCTCCAAGAACTGACCCAGGCCGAACACAACATGGGACAGAGCTAAACAGACGGCGCAAATTAGGGTTCGATGGAAGGCTCTTGTAGAGGCCCTAAGTTCCCAAGCGGAATAATAAGGAAAAAAAAAATAATCCAATCCCACCAAATTATGCCGTTTAAAACGAATACAAAATGGGGCTCTTTTTTTGCGTTTTCCAACATATTCACAAGCATCTCGAACGAATTTTGTCTCTTAGCTCTTCATGGTCTTCGGCTTGTTGATTTAAACTTTGCTCTTTAAAAATACCCACAGAAAGAAATCTGGCGGTGTCAAGTCTGTGCATCTTGGCAGCCAATCAATATCACCATTTTTGTACCCAACACATTCCGAGAATTTCCAACTCAAATGGTCGATTGTTGCAGCGGCTGTGTTGCGTGTAGCGCCAACTTGTTGGAGCCAAAAATTTTTCAGGCCTTTTTCACGCACAAATTGCACCATCATTCATCGTTGATAGTCTCAGTAGGTCTGAAGCAGAACGGTCCAATGATGGTTTTGCGAGTAAACACCACCCCAAAGAGTCACCTTCTGAAGTTTCTTGGATAATAAGAGAATTATCTGTGTCCCAAAAGCGACAATTTTTTTTGTAGGCGGATTGTGAATTGAGCCTCATCTGTCATAAGATTATTTTCCAAAAAATCCAGCCTAACTACTTCGTTTGAAATGACTTTTTTTACATAAGTCAAGCGACTTGACCTGCCTGTTTCCAATAATCTTTGAGATAATCGCACTTTTTATAGAAACATTTTAAGATTTTTCTTGAAAATGCGCCTTAAAGTAGTTCCACTAATAATTAACTGCTATCCTTAACAGACTCTCAATTGAAGGACGCGGGCCTGATTTTTGAGATTGTTTGGGGATCTGATACAGACCCGTGCTCAAAAAAAATTTCAGGTTTAACGACGTATCGATATTTTCCTCGATATACTGACCAATTTTTTCAATGTAAAACGACATTATTTCGACGCGTTTATAGCGATATATGGTTGAAATTGTACTGGTTCAAACTTTACTTACTTGTAATAGTGAAACCGATCGGTTGAAATTTTTAGACGTATTCGACTTTTCTATTGACCCGATTTCGATGGCGCACCCGTTACAACAATAGATCATAGTTTCAAGAACTCGACACCAATTTGCTTGGATAGAAATAATGATAACACCAACTGAAGGAGCAAAAGTTATTGCGCTGTAGCTTTGATCAAAAATTATCATGAGACACACATTGCATAAAAAAAAAACACAAGGGGACACCCCCGCCTTAGCAAGGAAGACCTGGAACTGTACCCCAGAAAAAACCAAATTCTTGAGCACTGATCAAAAATTATCATTGAAATCATACATTGTTCAAATTGAGAAAAAAAATCTCAAGGGCTTTCCAATCTAAGCAAGGAAAAACTGATGCTGTACCCCAGAAGAAGACAAACTCTTGGGCTTTAGCTTTGATCAAAAATTATGATGGAAGACACACATTGCATAAATAGCGAAGAAATGCTCAAGGGCTTTGCAAAATTGCGACTATAGTCGGATTCTTGGTTTGGTAAATCAATAGCTTGAGTTCCTCAGCTAAGTTTTTTCTGCGCAGAAAGTGAATAGGCCAAGTTAAATAATTACTCCGGTATTGGTTTCTGTAATCGTTTGGGTTTTGGAAGACCCAAGGCGACCTGGAGATCCAACCTTTAACAACTGGCCCAGGCGAACACAACGTGGGAAGCTAAATAGATGGCGCAAAACAGGGTTCGCTTGCAGGCGCTAGTAGAGTCGCTCAGTTGCCAAGCGGTAAAATAAAGGGGGAAAAAATATTCGCCTGTCGAGCTTTTTTTACAGTGTATTCTCATGTCCACATAAACGAACCAAGCTCTTGTCTTCGAACACGCAACTTAGGCCCAAAAACAAAGAAGACACGAAACAAAACGAAACAAAAGCAATAAATAAAAATCAAAGTAAAGACAAAAACAATAATACTTGTTTTATTTCTATTATAAACTTATTATTAATTTTGTTTTTGTTGTTGTTTGTTGTTGTTATTTGTTGCTAATTGTTGTTACTGTCGGCTGACAAGAAGTGCAACCAACTGCGGCGACGATGGTCACTTCAAGTCTATCAATGGATGAACCTATGTCTTTTTATATTGTAAATTACACAGCGATTATTGTTGCTTTTATTATTATTATGGTTTTTGTTATTGTTATTACTTTTTAATTAGCCAACAACAACAACAGCAACAATCAGCGCATTACTTCATGCATTTTGTACGAACTGGGAAAGGTCACTGCGATTAGGCAACTGCCAACAAATTGTCCAAAAGCAAAAGTTTTATGTCTTTGCCACTTGCCACTTGGTAGCTGCTACCGGATATCCAACGACCAGTTGCCAGTTGCCAGCCTCGTCCATCTAAGGCTATGTGTCCAATTAATACAGTTGGCCCCAAAAGCGAGTTAAGGTAAGACACCTCCCTCTCTCAAGATCCCCGCCACGCCCGTCTCTCTGGCTGCGTTAAGTGAACAATTGTCGCGTGCTGTTGCCTTTATTTGTGAATGTGAGCAGCAGTGTCGTCGTTGCAAAGGGGGTTGGTTGTAGGGTGACAATGCAGCCCCCGGGTGATGCGGTTAACTAAATTATGTTATTGTTAATAAGTTCGTAGTTGAGTCCCAAGTTAGAAATGTTATTTCTTTCATTTTTATAGCAAGTGGCTATGGTTTTTAATTGGAACTCGAGAATGCATGTGTTACCATAAAAAGCTGATACTTTTGAAATTATTATTATTTATTGTAAAAAAAATTTACTTAAAAAGACAAAAAATAATGTGTTTCTGGTATTATAAATGTTTACAGGTTCATTTTTATTAATTGTTTCAAGACCTTGGTAGAGTAGTTGTAGCGTTCTCGCCTCAAAAGCCGGTGCTTCGATTCCGCCATGTAGATCTGATGCATTTATCTATAGTCAGCATAGCTAGCACTAAAAATAGACGTTATTTACATTGTAAAATCTTTATGAAATCAAGACACCGATAGTTTTTGTTTAAACCAAATAAGTTTATTTACCTTTTTTTATTATATGTCCTAATTTATTTGATTATAGTATATAGACTAGGTTTGAAACTAAAAATTTTAAATCATTATTTTTTCATATAATATTATCGTTCATAATTAAATTATTTGAATCTTACCTCTGTTATTCTTAAGATTTTAATTCATACGATTTTGTATGCCCTGTACCACATGGTACCATGGATATAATAAGTTTGTGTTAACCGGTAATGTCTGTAACACCCAGAAGAAAAAGTCGAAGACCCCATCCAAAGTTACCTAAAGTGTGACCGAGTTAACTAAAGAAGCTGTCCGTCAGTGTGAAGTTCTCAGATATGGTAAGAGTCAGAGCAACAAACTTTTGGAATAAATATTTATTATCTTAGAATGTTTGTTTTTGTGTCATAATAGGGCCGCTACCTCATAAAAAGCAACAAATTTTGATTGAATAATTCGGCTCTTAATTAAGATATTAAAATTAAATTCAAAACACGAGAGATTTTTTGGTCGTACATAAAGAAATCAGAGCAAAAATTTAATTTTTGCAACAAATACATTGAAATTCGGTTATTTTTTAACTTATCCCTGCAAAATGTGGTCATTAAAAGTATTGCTGTCTTCCAAATCACCTCCTCGAAAGTTATAAATTATTGACTTTCTCATATAGCTCCTATAGGGAATCTCGCACAAAAAATGTGTACAATATTTCTCGTATTTCATTTGTTTTTTTTTGAGTTTTTCAAAAAGTTTATTATTCTGTATTCAATGCGTCAAATATGATCGAAATTGGCGAACTATATCATAGATAAGGGCATAAATCATAGTACTCGGATTTTTCACAAAATTTGTTGTGTTTAATTTATTTTTGCATATATTATAATCAAATTTGTTTAAAATCAATAAATTAGGTTATTTTATTTCATTTTCGTTCACAATCAAATTTAAATGAAATCCATTCTTTTGTATTTTGCAGACCCCTGCTCCAAAAATCCGCCTACGTCACTGCTCAGCCCATAAGTCGTGCTCACTCGCACTTGCGACTTACTTGCTATTGCTCGCTTGCATTCTCCTTGTTTTTGTTTTTATTTTTTCGTACTCAATACTACGGCTGGTGAATGTCTGGGTACGACGGAACCGGCGGGGTCTTGAGCGGACTACAACGATTATTCGTAACAAGTGGCCAAGCGTTGACCGCTTCGCGTTTTAGTTTTTAATTTCAGTTTCAGTTCGTTTCGAGTTTAGATTACAGCCAACGCGACGCGTGCGACAACGGCGGTGACAAGAAACCCCCCTCAATAATAATAATAACAAACTAAATCGCCACAAAAAAGGCTTAAAAAAACATTAATAATTACTATTATTAAGTTTTCAACAACTGTTTCGTTTGCCGTACATTTTATTTTTATTTATAACAAAAACAGTTGTGGGTGCATAAATCAAAAAAAAACTGAACTATTAAATTTAATAGACGTCACGAGTCGAAACCTTTAAATAAATTTTAATCAATATTTATTTTAATATTTTTATAACTTTAAATATACAAAAGAAAATATTGATAATAATTGGCAAGTGCAAGTAACCAAAGTGTAAAGTATAAGAAATGGGGAACTCAAGTTCAATCTGTGCAGATCGGAATGCGATAAGAACATTTGATGAAAATGGGTAAGCTGATGGAAGAGAGCACAAAAAAATCCAAGTGCAAGTCGTAGGTTTACGAGGGAAGTTGGATTAGTTAAGGAAAAGCAAGTACATAGATTGGTACAAAAGTAAATTGGTTTTTTAGTAACAAAACTTTATTGTAATTTTCTATTTAAGATGCGTCCTTTATGAACAATAATTAAATTTTTTACTTCGCGTTTGAATTTAAAATGGAACTTATCGCTTTAAGGATGTGGTTGCTTTATATAGGAAAACACCCAAGAGGTGAAATAAAGTGACGAATCTACATGAAGAAATTATTCAGTTGTGATGAGCAGTTTAAATTGGTAGTTTTTTTTCTATCTTTCTAGGAGATAGAATAGGAATTATGATAGAATTTCGGAAGGATATGTGATAGGCGATGGGATGGCTGATAGAATAATAGTTATAATAGGAGATAGGATAGGATTTATGGTAGCATATTTGATAGAGCAGTAAAAAGATACGAGATATAATAGGATATAGTATAAAAGATAGGCTAAGATATCGTATAGTATACGAATTATGACAGTAATTCTAATTGGCGATAAGATAGGAGATGGGATAGAAAATAGAATAGGGCATAGAATAGGAAATAGGATAGGATTTAGAATAGAATAGGAATTATTTTAGAATTGAAGATAGCAGGATACCCCATTACAACGCAAGCAACATTAATAGAAAAGAAAAAATATGTAGAGAAGAACTTGGAAAAAACACATATATGCTTTTTAGTGCCCCTTAGCGCCTCAGAGATATAAGATAAAATTAAAATTTGAAATATTTTTTGACGATATGTTGAGACTTATAGAATTCGAAAGCCTAAATAACGAAAACCGAACGGGAGGGGAACCTTTTTTGATGAAGACTTTTTAAATAGAAATTTAAAAGGAATTGGGCAAGAGAAATTCCCTCGTGCAATTTTTCGCAAGACTGAAGATATATATATTATATATCCTTATATATTCTTGTTGTGACTGCTGCTATGGTTATGGTGGCGTGAGTGTAGATCTGAGACTAACGGGTCTAAGTTAGAACATTGAAAAGTTGCTCTGGCACCGTCTTGGCACGGATATGTCTGCGACGCTATAAGAACTTCAAGGAGCGCTTTTCCTTGGACACCTTTAGTAATTTAATAGCATGCTTGTCATAGGAAGAATGGCCAACAATCCCATTCACCAAATCTTGCATGAAGTGGAATTTGAATGGGGATTAAATGGTCTTCATTGTCAATCAGCTGTTGACAAACGATAAAAAGAATATTTTGGAATAACGTTCATGTAAACTCGAAAACTCTTAGTTCGCCATTATGTGACAAAACTACCGCCGCTGTATTAAATTTAAAAAAAAATTTAAATATTTATAAACAAATTATTTTATTTTGTTATACAATTTTGATATTTTGATGTCATATTAGTCCTATCCTTTAGTTATAAGCTATCAGGACATTCGAGTCGCTTCTTAAAAATTATTTTGCAACGTCTTTAAACCTAAAATCTGAGTCTTTAAAAATTATAATTAGGATTATTAAATTTGAAACTTAATTAGGGGCCAAAATTAAGAAAGCGGATAATGTTCCCAGAGACTTAAATTTTGACGATTTTTGCAAATACTGTAGATCGACTGGAGAATGGTAAAATTCTAATTTATCGAGTTGTCGATAACTTTTCTGCTTTCCACTTATTGGCCACTAGCCAGATCTATTAATTTTTGAAAGCGAAAGCATTAGTAGTTTTGGTCCCATAATATATAAATATTTTTCAAAGGTTCCTGAAAATACTTAGGGTCTTATAGCATTCACAGTCAAAATATTAGCAAACTCAACTTGAAACTATCTAGTTTTGATTTTTATCTTTTTAAGTAAAAAGCAAGATTTTACAAACAAAAATGTTATCTGTCAATTCTTTAAAGTTATAAAAAGATAAAAAAAAATTGGCTGGTCAAAATCTATAGCTTCTAACAATTATGCGATATACAAAATGACGAATGATGACAAAGACTATAAACTGTAGGTCACTATTTTCTTCGTAGAGCTATTAACAGAGATATATCAATGCTTTTCCTTTGAAGTGATTATCATAGTCAAGGGGAATAAAGTTATTTATTGTTTTAGACGTGCACATGAGCTTACAAAAATTACACTTGGTTGTTACTACTTCTTCCCCGAAAATCGCATATATAGCCTCCCAGCTCATCCAGTAGAGCTGCTTACTTGCTATCTATTTCTGTTCCATATCGTACTTGCCTTCATCACGTCACTGTTTTCGATTAGAAGTCTGCTTCTCCTGCTTTCATTATAATTAGTTCGAATCAATTATCAGTTCTATGGAAGCATACAAGTTCACACACAGTGCACACCGCAGGTACACGCCCAGCTGTATTGTCCTGTCACACTTGCCGAGCCACAACACCTCACAGCCTTTCACAACACTTGTAATTAGTGTTTAACGATGCGATTTTATGGAGATTCACAAGTATTTGATTTATTTCCACCATCTACGCGAAGACACAATGCAACATGCGCCTTGTTCGTCTATAAATTATTTATGGAATCCGGCTAGCTCCCTCAAGTGGGCGTCATCCGTAGTCCGCCTTAATTAATGAACGTGTACGGGTTGCACATTAAATCGTTAAACGTTAAATCAACTGCAAAAATAATACAATATTATGTACAAAATATATATACGCGCATTAATATTGATGAAGGCCAAAAAACAAAAAATTAAATAACAAAAATTTACTTTCAAAAAATTTGGCAGTAAGAAAAAAATAACTAAGTAAGTTCAGCTCGCTTACGAGGCGTATGCGTGACTTGAACTCAGGGTCAGTGTAAGCGCTCCGCTGATGACCGGTCATGAATTGCAGCTGTAGCAGACCCCGCCTGGGGTGTTACGAGCGTAATAGTAGATGACCTGTTGACATTGCGCTGTGTAACTGTTGTAATAGATTTTTTTTGTGTAATTCTGTAATTATTTACCTATGCAAATGACCCTGAATTGTGGTTAGTCGCAGCGCATCCAGGGCGTTGGGAGTATTGTGGTTGGAAATGTTTGTTCGTGGGGTTGGCTTGCAAACGTATTATGCTCTGAAAATATTTAATCGAAAGCTGAAATCGAAATTGATTAAGGTTGAAAAGTGGGCGATTTCGAGAAGTATTTTGTAATGTAAGAAAAAACTATGATTTAGGAGATTAAAATAAGTATTATAAGCAACTTTTTCAAGTATTTGAGAATGAAAAAGCACAAAAAGACCTACATACGGGCCTACCAGCCAGTGGAACTTTTAAATGTCTTAGCTTCACCTAAGCCATACGCGTAGAGCTGGTAACACAAGCAAACACAACAAATATGATGGATCACACGATTCCATCGTTTTCTTTAGTAACGCTTTTAGATTTTGTCTGTCAAAATAATCACATTAAAGTGCCAAACAACCTCAAGTAAGTGTCAATTCAACAAATAGGCATACAAAATCGTCTAGGACAGCTGTACATTTCACAACATTTTTCTCAGCTCAAATTGCATTTTCGAAGTACATGCTTCAACATCGGAAATTTGAAAAATCATAGACGTACATGTAAGTACAAAAAACAATCGATTATCTTTTACGAAAATAGTTTTCTTGTGTGCTGCGATTTATTTTTTATCCGAAAGATCAACCACTTAGGTAATAGAGCTTGTATGCGACGCTGTTCTGGGTCGCAAATCAGCACATTGCTTGCCAACGGGTTCGAACCCTTCATTTGGTTCTTGACTATGACCCTGACATTGTCATTCAAGTACAAAAATCGCCATCCCTACTTCTGAATGGTCTGCGCAGCCGATTCACCACGACACATTCCTACCACAATATCCTATTCCTTAATTCTGGCTTGCTCCAGCTGACTAGGACGACAAGCATCATCGACTTGCAGGTTCTTGGTTACAGTGTTGTCAGCGCAGTTCATTGCAGCGTCTACGGACACACCCAGTGCGATGCGGAATTCACCTCCAGCGGTACCACCACGTCCTCTCTCCAATATTTCGCTACTTGTTCGTACCCGAAAGGAAGAAAAAAGAAAGAGCTTATTACAGGAATATTGTTTTCAAGAATTGCTTTCATCCACTCATAAGATAATCGACTTCATATAGTTTTGTACAGTATAAGGAAGGCAGACTTAAAGTTTTTCAGAATCAACCACTACTTCTCTTATACATTCAGCAAGGTTACCCGATTTTGACTAAATTTGTTACAATGCAGAGATAGTCTCTATATAACTTTTAAGTTTTATAGAAAACGCCAAATGCTTAGCAAAGTTTCTTTTGTCAAGCCATCGTAATTTACGGCCTCTAACATGAACATTATGTAGATCCAATTATGATTGGCACGATTCTTTTTATTTCCTTTCTTATGAACGCTCTATTAGAATCGCTCAGTAGAAACTGCACATTAGAGACATTCTAAACAACATTCTTTGCGAAATCGTTATAGTCAGTATCGATTTTAGGTTCATCCATTAGTCTTGGAATATTTATAAAAAATTAGATCAACTGCACTAGTTGTACCCCATAAATAAATATATGATTGTCCAGCTTTATCACCCCCAACATCCTTAGCAGTGTCATCTCCGTCGCAACTTATTCTTATATGATTCGTATATCGTCGAACATTAGGAAACTAACAATAGTACGGGCCGAACGATTGTTGCATATATCTTTCGCTGCAATTTTCATGGCATTTTCTGTTCGTAGATAAAACTGCAGTTTACTCGTCCCTCCATTCACCCAACATTATCATCGCAGGCAGCTTATTTGTTAACTATTCAGTGCGGGTATCTAAATATACAGCATATCAAAAATTAATTTTTACCAATATATAGTTCTCTGGACGCGGCATTTCTGCAGCGTATAATTAACAGCGAAGAAATTCCTTCCCTTTATTTTAAGAGTACTTTACTCCATGCTTTTCCAATGTCAAATCTTAAAGTACGCCCTGACATCCAAACTGTCTTCTTATTCTGAGGTAAATTGTTCAGAGATAAACTATCAGCTCGAAGCTACAAAGATTATACAAACTTACAGTTTGTGGTTTAATCTTAGTTTTTGATTTTAATTTTTAATTTAATTTTTGACTTAATGCAAAAATAATTCAACTATTGCAAGTAATTTTTGCTTCTATTTGCCTTCAAAATTTTACTACTCACTACGACGTATACCAACTTTATTGTTTTTTTTTTAAATTAAATTAAGTGGAACTTAAAATGGCAGTAACATTTGCTTAACACCTCTAAAAACTCTTAAAAGTAGCAAACAGTTGCCAAGGTACTAATTTTATGGGAATTGACATTTACTTTTGCAATTAAGGTCCACCCTAGTAGCGTTCGGCTTCTGTATATAGCTAAGGCGCATTATAGTAAGGTATTTATTGGCTTCAACTCGTTTTGTAATTATAGATGAATCATTTTCGTAAAAAAAATGCAATTTGTCTGAAATATTACTTAATTTT
The DNA here is from genome assembly GCA_035046065.1 of Chymomyza procnemis. Classification (NCBI taxonomy): domain Eukaryota; kingdom Metazoa; phylum Arthropoda; class Insecta; order Diptera; family Drosophilidae; genus Chymomyza; species Chymomyza procnemis. The sequence goes on from JAWNOJ010000026.1 coordinate 9,153,174, forward strand.
TTATATTTTTATAGTTTAGTTCGTTAGTGGAAAGTTACATGTATTCAAAATTGAAGCCATTAAATGTGTGCAAACAACTTCGTTACCAAATCTTATCAACAAAAGCTTGAGGCTGTAAAAAAAAACCACAAAAAGTTATTCTCTTAATCTGCCAAAAAAAAAAACATATTTTCAAAATCCCTAACTCCCCTTTACATCCCCACCACTGCTAAACAAACATTACCCAATTACCCAACCATTTCCATAAACATTTGCAATATTTTTGTGCGCTGATTGATTACCTTTAGCGCACTAAATTTTTTATTTTTATGTTCCACCCTTATCAATAATCGTCTCTGACGCAGTGCCTCAAGCCCCCGATGTCCGCGGGGGCTACAAGCCGCTGCTATAATCAATGCAAAACAAACACAAAACAATAACAACAAGAGCGACCGGGAAATGTGTATTGTAAATGGCACAAAAATAAATTCCCAGTTGTTTAGCTCAGTTTCATTCAAGTATCGCTAGCTTTCGGTTAAAGTAAAAAGTTCGCATAAGTGCAGGAAAATTTCTCAAAATACACTTAGTTCTATAAATCAAAATTGTTTTAAACAAAAACAGCGGAAATATTGATTACAAAGTTGAAAATGTTTGCCGTTCTACAGCGTTCCTATAGAACCTTTGCACACCTCAAGTTACTGTGAGTTTCAATGCAAAATATTCCTTATATAGCTTATAATCGTATAATATATGTATGCTTTATATATAACATAACAGCTGCTTATCAGCTGTGAACTGATTAAGGGATCACCTGTTTTTCATAACTAATTTAAACTACATATATTCATTAATTATTTTGCACTAAAATGTTGCAAAGAGATGATGTAAGATAAGAAAATATGGTTGAAAGTGCTTTGTACTGAACGCTCACAGTGACATTATTTCAACTTCGCTCTAGCAATTATGCTCCTCAATATCCAATGGTTTAATAATAAGGTTATGTCGTGAGCATGCCTGCTCTCCCGTTTGAAGCACTTGTCGTCAGTGAGAAAAAAATAAGGTTGAAACAGCTTTATGCTTTATTTCAACTTTGCTCATTATCTCGAAGTTATTCTCCAATATCCTATGGTATAATAATAAGGTGACGTAATGAGCGCGAAATAAATATGGTTGAAAGTACTCTATGCTGCAGAGAATGCACTATGGTATATAACAATAAGGTAATGTTGTGAGCACGCTCACTGTCTCTTTGTTATCATAAAGTACAGTAAATCCTCTCAAAATAGAACTATTTAAGATTATGCAAAATTCTTACCATTGACTGAACAAATACAGAAATGTACGCAACAAGTACAATAAAAGCTGTCAAGCGACACATGTTCACAACTCATAACATTTCCTTTATAAAAGGACAATTATAAAGAATGTACTCATCCATAGCTCATTTTCTTTGTACAGTGAAAGCTCATTTTCTATGAAGCGTTTGGTACGTGGCTATGGTCTCCTCTTTTTATGCGTTGTGCTTTTCTATAGAAAGGGCAAACTTTCTATGCTATTTAGGTTGTGTGTGGTGCTAATCTCTTTTTGCTTTGACCTATTCATACGATAAATAATTTGTTTAATGGCAACTAAAACTTCTACGGTTTTTTGTCCTGGCATATACCTACCGGCTTTTAGTTCTCACAGATTTGAGATTTCACAGACACTTGGAGAGCATATTGACTTTTTCAGTTTATGTTTCATTTTGGGTCACTGACGTCTTCATCTATTCTACAAACATTTGCAGTTTGCACAAACTTAATAACGCATCAACAGAAGGGTGTCAAGCTCGTTTAAAAATTTAAAAGCAGTGTATAAATAATTCTTTGTTAGTTAAGGCTGAATCTGAGCGATTCGCCTATAATCTGTAGGTGCCATTTTTCTTAAAATAAATATTTCCATACTCCGCCTTTGAGCCATAACAGCATAGTCGAAAAGAAATAAATAATTCAAACAACCAAGCTTAAGTCAAGTCAAAACTTAAAAAGGTTTGGCTATAAACCGCGAAAGTCTCCTACAGCGCAACGGCAAGAGATATCGACATATTTGGCCAAATGCGCAGCAGAAGGTAATTTGTGATAGTCTCGAAGATCTAGCATCCAAGATCATACAGACGCACGACATCCATCGCCAACAGGTTATGAAAGGTACATTGATATTGAGATTTATACCCTTTGAGCCTATGTATAGCTACGGTTATGACACAATTAAGGGTTATTATAGTTTACGCATAAGACAAAAAAAAAAAAAAAATTGTATATGAATAAGACAAAAAAGTAGCTTAATAAAGGAAATTTGGATTAATAGCTTGCGAAAGTAAACATTTGTATAAGAGATGCATAGTTTTTAAATAGACTAGGTCGCGCGCTTTCTTTTTTCTCAGTTTGTAGATACTTCAAGTGTCTAACTCTATTATTTTTTTGTGTTTTTTTTTTTTCAAAAATTAGGCTTTGTCAAAAATTTTTAAATCGTGCTTTTTATTTTATTTTTTCCTTTTTCTTAATTGACATTTTCTCTCGATTTTTTTTTTTGTTGTATTCGTGCCTGTTTGCGATTTCGAACTTTTAGTTCTCCTTCAGAAATATTCAACTTTTTTGTACCTATATTCTTTTTAAGTATATCTTCTACATAAAACGTAACCGACTACAAAAATTTTTTTTATATAAAAGAGGGAAAGTTATAAAAAAGATAAAAGAAATCAAAGAAAGCATGAGATTGTTGTTTCTACTGCCGCTACCTTTAATAATTATACCATTTGTCAGGGCTACAAAAATTGTGAGTTGAGTTTAAGCAACTATTGAGAGCGTGATTTTTTTTGCTATTAAGCAAATCGTCTCTCATGCTGAGGTTTTACTGTATTTCACTGTACTTACGTACGTAATTCAATTAAAAACAATGCAATCCACAATACAACACATACCCACATGCGCGCTGCCCGCTGCACACCGCGCTCTAGCTAACTCTGCCACTCTCTTTCCACATTTGTGTACATATGTATGTGTGTCGCTCTCACGATGTCTTCTTTTGTCTATCTTTCCAATTGACAGCACGCCGGTTTATCCAACAGCAAATAATTCCTACAACCCTTCCAATGGCCAAATAACACCATATTTCCATGAGCAACAACAAAAGCCCGAGTACTACAAGACCACAATACCAGTTGGCGTCGGCGTCGACGTTAGCAGCAGTAGCAGCGGCAGTGGCAGCGGCAGCAGCGCCACAAATCGCAGCTGCTGCTGTCAGTGTCAAACAGCTGATTCATGCACAAGCGCACTGGCAACAGCTGCTCTGAGCGCCAACGCCGGCGTCAGCGCCAACAACAACAATGGCGACGCACGCATACCAACACCCAAGCTCACGCATACACATACACACAGCACGCATACACACTGTAGCTGTGCGGCAGCGTCGTCGCCGAGAGAGCAGCAGCTACGGCAACAACAACAACACAGTAGTCGTTTGCACAAAAATCATACGACTACGGCAACAACAACAACAACACTTGAATACGAACTTTCCAATTTTGCAAAACTAACAACACAAATCAGTACGCGTCGTGACATCGACGAGTCCACATCGCAACAGCAGCAAGCAGTGTGCGGCGCCACAGCGCAAACAGAGCAGCAGCAGCAACAACAACTACAACATATATTGCCACCACTTTTGAACACGCAGGATTGGCAACATTTGCAGCAGAGCCTACAAGTTCTAGGAACTCCTTCAGCACAACAGCAGCAACGCAACTTTAGCACCATGAGTCGACTGGTATCCATAGATCAGTACGCGCCCCGTGATCGTCTAGGACAATGGCCCAGCGAAGATCCGGAGGTGCCCGGTAAATTGAGCGGTCTTGCGCGCCTGGAGCAAAAGCGCTACAATAAGGTGAGTGGAAAATTACCAAAAACTAAAAAATGAGCCGCAAACAAAGGGTGGTTTTTTGTGAGCAACGAACGCATGCTTGCAACTTGTTAGACGCGATAGCAAGCAGCTCATAAATAATATTTGAAAAAATAATAACTAAATGAACAGACAGCTGGTAAATATTTAATTTTTTTGGCAATTTGTGAAGCGGCTACGACTGACCTTTAGATGACATAGACGCCACACGCGCGCGTGTCTTTTTCAACAATGACGCCCAAAGCGCGTTTTGTATACAATTTTTCTTCTTTTTTTTTTTTTGTTATAAATTGTATTTCACTCGATGACAGCATAGTCATGGTTTTCCTATTCCTAGAAAATCAATAATATGTACATGCATAATATGTGCGGTGTCTATAGAGTGGGGATACCGCACACTTGTGTTTCAATTAATAATTAATGAATGATTTGCGCGCACCAGCCCCCTCCAACTAATTGCAACAAAAAGTTGTTAAGTTCGTTTCAAGTTCAATGCCAATTTTCAGTTGCTCGCAAGTGCAACGCTTTAAGATTTTTTTTTTTTGTTTTGCCGTCTTTGATAGAACCGCATGCTATGCAAGTAATGGCGAGGGTTGGCTGTGAAGTTTGTAAAATGGAGTGCGAAGCTGAAAAAAGCTATTTCGTTTTGATTGTGAGCTTTTAGTATTGCAATTGTCTTTCGAATTGCATTGGTCAATTTATTGATTCTCTTGAAGGTTTTTGACCTACCCTACAAAAGTTTCAATAGTACTGAAACCTATACAACTTCATATATTGCTTTTCTTGCGTAACTAAATTTTTGCGTACGACTAAATATCTTGTTCCCGAATAGAAATAATTATACTTTATATATAATACATAATAATTTCAGCAAAATAAATTTTGTATGTAAAGTTCTAAATTGTAAATGTAGCAGACTTCAGCAAATGAGCAATGGTTTAGGTTGGATTAGGCTGGCAGGGGACCTCACATAGATCAGAGTGGTCCCTAGTGGAAACGATGTTTGTTAGCTGTGAGACGTGGTCCTGACTGAGTTAGTCATCCACTATGCGCGTGGTGGCCTTTGAGTTGGCGCTTCTGCCAGCGAGTCAAGCATTGGTTTCCCTACAAAGTGGCTTCTCGTAGTGCAGAGGTCAGTGCAGTTGCATAAAAGGTGTTCTGGTGTTTCTTTGACTGCTGGTGGTCTGCGCTTCCTGCATTCGTCGTTGTCAGTGATGCCCAGACTTTTGGCATGAGTTTTTCCTGGGAAAGGCTGCAGTCTTTCCTGGGAAACTGCATAATATGCCTGACTAATTTCAATGAGCAATATTTCATGGAACAAACTCAAATTATATGAATACAATCGTATGTTTCGTGAATTCCATTCCAACAAACTTTCCGCGAAGAAAGAATGTTTTTCAAACTGAATGTTTTACCACGTTTCGTTCGTTACAATTCCACAGAATTTTTATGTAAAGTTACGAATTTGATTAAAAATGTAGCAAGATGGTAATCTATACTTCAAAATTCGAATTCAAAAAACATTTAAATTTACTCATGAAATTGAGTTTTTGGTGCTTTGAGTTTTTCTGAGAAGAAACCAAATTTATTAAAAACTAAATGGCTTTGTTTCGATATAATCTTCAGCGAATCGGGGAAAGCAGTTAAAAAAAAAAAGTGAGTGTTGAGCGTTTGTTCCATTTGTTGCAATTTCAGCGAAACGTAAAAACATGCAAAGAGCAGAGTTTTTTTTTATATGAAAAAAAATTCAAGAGAACAGCGTATGGGCAACAGTTATTTCGTAGAACAAATTCAAGCTTGACAATTCGAAATCACTTGTTTGGTGCTTTCAATTTTTGCAAATTTCCTGTGAAAAATCAAATTGTACTCATACTACATCTTTTATAATCAATGAGTCTTGAGCGATTGTTGCTTCGTTTGTGAAATTCCGCCAAAACTGTTTTTAATGCGAAGAGCCGAGTTTCGCAAAAAATAACAAATATTAATACAGATTCTTCTTGAAATTGAGTGCTTGGGGCTTAGAGTTTCGCGAATATTCCTAAAAGTTTTGTAATAAGAGCTTTAAGCGAATGCTTCGTTTGCTGCAATTCCACCAAAATGAAAATTGTATACAAAAAGCAGAGTTTTATTAAAAATGAAAAAAATATATGAAGCAAGATGATTTATAATATTATAAAACATATAAGGAACATATAATTTTAAAGAACTTATTCAAACAACTTATTTGAAATGCTCTTTTTGCTTACTTATAATTTCGCCGAATTTATTCCTAACGTATCAAATTTTATTTAAACTATTTTATCAAAGAAGAACCCTGAACGAATGCTCCGTTTGCGTTTTTACTAAAACAAAGTTTTCATAAATAACCAAATTTCAACCATTTATATGCAACCAATTGGAAATTAGGCGATTTCGATTCCGACTACACTTTTCCTTTGTCTAGTTTTTAAAAGCGTTACTGAAAATTACTAAGGAAAAACTGGAAAGCTCTTTGTTTAATTACTTTTCGTTTTCTTTAATTTATGCATTTTTTTGGTACAGTTAAATAATTTAAGTTCACACTTCAACACATTTAACAATCAAGTCCTATCGTAAGATAAGAAACAAGTTTTTAATTAGTTCTTTCTGCCGTCAATTGATTAGACTTGCATTGTTTAATAACTCTCAAAGTGTATGTCTTTATTTATGTATTTATTTATAAAATTGGTATAATGACCTCAAATTATAAGACAATTAATTACACGGGGGAACTTATAAGCACCAACTGATTTTTAGATTTTTCGATTTATAATGGATTTAGAAAATTGTAGGACAAATGAAATAAAACTACGAGTTAGTCTCGCAGATACACAAAAAGTAACTATGAAGATGTGTAGGATCCATAAGCTCGAGTAATAGTCTATGCAGAAATAGTACCCCATGGCATGTTCTACGTTTATTTCTTCACATGGGTAGCTTTCTAAGAAGTACGTAATAATAGTACTCCATGACAAGTTGTACATTTATGTCATATGGATTTAAAAAAAAAAAAACAAAGTTTATCAGAATACGGAGGTAGTTGGAATAGATGGATTCATATGCAAACATAGCAGTGCGCAAAGAAGAAACTGCTTTTGTATAAATTTAACTTAGTCCTGATAAGGGCGGTGTTGAGAATGTGTTTATATTAAAAGCTTTCAAATAAAACCAATTCAGTTTAGGTATTTATTTTATAAAATTTTATGCATAACACCTGAAATGCCATTTTCAAATTTTCTTTGATATTTGGTTAGGAATTCGTGTATCACATTTGAGAATGTGCTTTTGTAACACATGATACCATATTTCCGTATTTATTTAACGAATTTTTGTTGATAATGCCTAAATTGTGAATATTAAATGTAGTTTTGTACGGTTATTACTAATTAAAAATTTATCTTAGATATTTTGTTAGAAATTTCTCTTTCAAATTTGATTATTTTACTTAAATTATGTTTTTCAAAAGCGCTTACTGCACTCTCATAATTACTCAACATTGTAGACACTTGCCTTTTCTGGTAAATGCTAGAATATATTTAGAAAAACTAGAAGATGATAATCATAAATACAGAAAATAACTTACAAGTTACATACAATCAAATTTTACATTCAGAATATATTCAGTAAATAGACGACATTTTAATACAATAGCCATGTGGTCGAAATGCAAAAGCCACACCTCGCAGCATAACATTCGGCTTTTCTATATGAGAGAGTTTCAATAAAAAAAATCGCCAGAGTATGGGAAAGGCACCGCACAAAGTGCGCATGGGTTTTCCTATGGTTTCGTTACAACAAAAATTGCTGGGTCTTTGAGTTGCGCAGAATGGGATAAGTGTGCATAGAACGCACATAAATTACTATACGGAAATATGTATATGATTTTTGGCCAAAATCTTGATTGTAATGGAATAACCCAAAACCCCAGCTTGGCGGCTATGAGTCATTTTGGCCAATTTTGGCAAGAGACGTGTTAATTTTAGGGTTATCATCATACAATGACTTGTGATTTTTGTTTTTTTTTTTGGTAGGTGACTAAATGTCTTGTTTAACTCAAGACCCGCATTACGAGAATTTCTAGATTTTAGGTAGAGAGTGAGAGCGCAGTAGAGTGTAACAGTTACACAGACTGCTTTGGCGCTCTCTCTCTCTTTTAACTTTGCTCTCACATTTTATTAGCTCAACAGCTGATGGATGACATGCAATATTATAGGTTTTGTTTATTTACCTCAGAGCAGTTTACGAGGAATTTACAAGAAGAGCAAATAAACAAACTCACAATTGTTGATAGATTTAGTAGGTGTTGGGTTTTTTATAATGGAAATTATTCTGTCTTTATTTTACAACAAACAAAGTGATCCAGTTTTGTGAGTGACTAAAGATATATAATATAGTAAGCACATTCCATCCATTTTCAACTATAAAACAAGTGTTTCCATGGCGCTACCGCAAAACTAGCTTTTCCGTCGTACTATCTATGTTTGTCGAGCTCATTTTATAGCAGAAAATAATGAGAACTCTGGAAGCACGCCACAAAATAGTCGCACTAGACAGTAGATTTACATATGAGGGTATTCACAATATATAGTATATATTATGGGTCGGCTGTTGCTCTATTTTTTTGCTTTTATCGTATTTGGTTTGCTCTTCGAAAGGAAATTAAAAATGCAAAAAAAAAAAAATATGTAAAGAAAAGTTTGTTTTGAAAAAAAGTTTTAGTACACTTTAGAAGCTATCTCAGCTATATGAAGTGTTTTGTAAGTTGAGTGTTTATTTATTCTAGACTTTGTAGTGATAGTTCACAAAAGTAGCAGAAATATTTATAAAACTAGTGAGTTGGAGGGCTACTTTACTGCTTACTTCCTTCAATATTTGCTTGTTTGAGGCTCTGGAACTCTTATGATGATTATTGCATTGAGTTCAAGGGAACTCTTGAGGTCTTCTTGCAACTAGGCACCTTAGAAGAAACATATATGTACAATAGTTCACGAACATTACTTTTGCTACTTAGTTTTTTGTTAGTAAAAATTTTTGTTTTACTTTTTTTTGGAATGAAGATAAACAAGACAATCAACCCCTACTCGCTATGCTTACCTGTATATAGAGGTGACATCTAGTAAAATGATGACATGAAAGATGTAATTTTATCAGAAAGATAATTTGTATCTCATTTGCTTATTTCCTTGTACCATTAAATCGTTACCCTGAAGTTTTTCCTATTACTCCTACGGTTAACATCAAATCGTTAAGCTTAAGTTTCTTCTATCAATATGACCCCCCAAAAAAAATTTCCCAACTGGCCAGCTTTGGAATCTAATTTAACTGAAAAAAATGAGCCTAAAAAAAAAATCATAACTGGTGAGCTTCGGATCTAAACTTAACTTGAAAAAAAAAAAACATAAAAAATACCATAACTGGCGAGCTCCGCAGTTAGTTCCGAAGTAAAGTTTAGACTTAACTTGAAGAAATGAGCGTAAAAAAATTAATTCGTTGTTATATGATCTTCCAAAGGAGTTTCTTTAAATTAATTCATTATTATATGATCTTGTTCTTTAAAACATCTGAGTTCACCTTGTGCTTAAATTTGGATATATCAGTTATTGTGCCATAAAAAAATGCAAAAGCGTTTGGAAAGTCAGAGATGTTTAGAAAAACCTTAACTTTTATGAAATAAGATGCTACGGCAAAAAGCGAGTTGAAAATTACTGTGATGTTGTCAAATTTCACTAAATCTTTGGGTGGAACTTATTGCCACCTTCGTTATTGATAGCTATTTAGAAAGAAGCCTCGACGATATTACAATAAGAAGCATTTTGCTTTAAGAAGGTTGAAAAACATTAATGCTCGTTTGTGCAATGTTGCCGAATTTCACTGAATCTGAAACTTATTTCTGTTGACTGATATTTAGAGTAACCTCGACTGAAATTAGATGCAATTCGCTTCAAGCTAGTTTATAAATATTCAAAAAAAAGTTTGTTGCCGAATTTCAGTGAGTCTTTGGGTGAAACTAATTTCTACCTCTGTTTTTAAAAAAAGATACTAAGAAAAATATCGACTTTCATACAATTAAAAGCTTATTGTTTTAAGATGTTTGAAAAATATTAAAAACCTTTGTGCGATGTTGCCAAAATTCACTAAAAATTCGGGTGAAACTTAATTCTAACACTGTTATTGTGCTAAACAAATTTTTCGCAACTAGAACATAAAACTTTCGCATGTTGTGCTGTAAAAAGTCAATATAAGACTTAATGCTGAATTTTGACTTTTCTTCTTATCTGCTCATTTCTCGTCGTAGAATAAAAGAGCCCTCGTTATCTACCTATAGATTTTAGACAATGAAAAGTTGTATTTCCTAAGAGCTTTCTTTAGAATTAATCTTTTTGTTCACAATAGATATAAGTGTACAAAAAATAGACACCCATATAAATCTTAAAACAATAAAATTGTAGAGGATACGCTAAGTTGAAATAAATAGTAACTTAAAAATGGTCACGTATTGTTAATTTATCTATTTTTAGAAATAATGAAAATTACTCTTTATGACTTCTAACAATAACAACAACCATAAATTTTTACAATCGGGAAAAATAATTATTCAATAAATTTTAAGGTTCTTTCTAGTTTAGAAGTAGATTTGTTGCCCCTAAAAATTGTATTCGAAGCTGTTGTAATTTAAGACTATTGGCTGTAGAACAAGTTTGTATGAAATTTATAAGCAGGTAAACGTGGGGAAAGTTTTGGCTGATTGCACAATAAACATAAATATTGCTTTTAAAATTATTTCTACTCTGGGTATTTTGGCTAGTAATAAACATTTCTATATAATTGTAGTGTATTTTCTGATAAATATATTTTATCAATCAACCAGCACTTCTTTCACGTTTACTTTACAATAAATTTTACATGTCCTTGATTGAGAATAAAATTCTTTTGAATTACAATAGATTTCAATACAATTTTTATAGCCAAAAAAATCTTATCTTTTTTCAATCAACCAGAACTTCTTTCACGTTTGCTTTCCAATAAATCCTTGATTGAGAATAAAAATCTTTTGAATTACAGTAGATTTAAATAAAATTTTTATAGCCAAAAAATCTTATCTTAAACCAGAAAAAACTTTAAAATTTAAGAATACAATGTATATATATTGTATATCTCACAAATAAACGTACAATGGGAAAATCTTTTTAAAAATTGAAAGCTATTTCAGGAATTTTTTGAACATTTTCGCTGTTGACAAGTTTTTCAAGTCAAACTTCTTGGTCAGCGAATATACAAAACTTATAGCAAAAAAATAGGAAGTGTATGCAGTTTTGATATGATTATTTATGGAAAAATTTGAATCTTTTATTTTACTGTTCTCTTCGAAGAGCTATTAATAATCACCGTGGACCGATGACCATAATCAGTGGGAAATACACTTACTTTTTTTATCTCATCATCATCATTCAGCTCAACAATTCTTCTCCATTCGTCTCTGTTGTTAGAGAATTCCTTTATAAAAAGATTTTGAAGTAAGCTGTTTTTTTATTAAAAAATACCAGCCAGCATTTACAGCTTACAAGATTATTAAAAAGCTTCAATTGTTCTTGTAACAAGTCACTTCGAGTCTTCTCTTCTATCCCCAGTAAAAACAATTCCCCTTTGATTAAACGTTGTGCAAAAAGACACACACTAATTTCACAACTGACATAGTGCCCAGTCATTTCCTGCGCACAATAACCTTGCGCTCAAGGAACTTGAGGCATCCTTTTGACACACCAGCATCATCCGGTTGACCCAGTGCGGCACAACAATAACTCAAAAGCTGTCAAGCTTACGGAGCAGAAAACAATTTGCATAAAAAATTGTTTTGTCTGTCGGACGTCTTCTTTTTCATCTGCTGCTGCTTCTTCGTTTTCTTTGTATATTTCTGCTGATTAAGCTGTTTCGTCATCTCTATGGGAGCAGAGTCAAAGCCCCGACTTCATTATCATTGAAAAGACGCGAACGCGCTAGCCAGCTGCTAGACAGAGTCAAACATCAGCTGAGCTACAAAAATCGTGAGCTGATCATGATTTATTATTTTGATTTCATGCGATTTTAACGTAACCCCACATATTATGTATGCGACGTCTTATGTTTTGCAATGTTTGAGTGCGGAGACAGAGAGAGAGAGAGAGAGAGAGAGAGAGGTGTAGCGCCGAGTCCGGCCCTCGAGACTGTTGCCAAGTCAGCGTTTTCTTGCTAAATCATATACATTCACACGATCTTATCTGGGGAACACACTTTCAATGTCAATGGTGTCGTTTCAACTGGTGAAATACCTACAACGATGACGTATTCGTAAACAATACAAAAAACAAATGCCAATATTATCAGAAACGTTTTAAAAAGCGATTTAACAATTAGCACATTATAAATTATTTGTTTTTATTTTGGCAAAAGTCTTTTCAACTTTGCGACGTGCTTCAGTTATATTTTTGTGGTTTTCCTGTTGTGCGCACGTAACTGGCAACGACTTTTTGAGGGTTCAATGGATTCAAATAATTGAGATCTGTACAAAATTCCATGGCACGCATTTCTCACATGCGCTATTTACTTTAAGGCAAAAAATGGGGGAAACGCGCAATTTTCGGGGCTCGTTTTGATTAGATTAGATTGAAAGCATGCACTACATGGATGTAATACACTTGTCATCCGGTTTTATGACGCTTGTTTGGGTAAATGAGATACTAGATAGTTACGGGTGTGGATTTTTGAAGTGTGTTGGTTGTTGCTCTTGCCTTTTTTTTTTGTGTAAATAAACCAACTCTCTCTAAGTGTTATTTGTTTGAATTGTATTCTACAAATAAACAGCTGTTGTTTTTCAACATCAGCATGAGTCGACATATTGAAGTATGTAGGCCCCCTCCACCATATAGTAGAAAGTGTGTGTAAATTTACCGCGAATATGTATGTACCACATAGAAGAAAGACATTCCACAGATACTTAAATTATGAACAGATTGCCTAGAGAAGTTGATAATTCCTGGTGGGTCTGTTCGTCTGTATAAACGCCTAGATCTGAGAAATGGTAGAAGACTAGAGCAACCAGAATGCCTAGAGAAGTTGATACGCCCAGTTGCGATTTTCCGTCTGTATAGACGCCTAGATCTGACAAATGGTATGGGGTAGGGCACCGAACTTTTCGGTAAAAAAAAACTATTTGACCTAGATGTGAGAAATGGTAAGAGGCTAAGAGCAACCAAAATGACTGCAAAACTTGATATCCCTAGGAGGACCTTTATGTCTGTATGAACGCCTGGCTGTGAAAAATGGTCGAAGCCTAGAACATCCAACTTTTCAGAAAAAAAATCATTTTTCTACAAAGGAAATCAAGTTTGTTTTATGCTATCAAAGAAATATAATATAGCTGACATAGGATTGTTCTGCCATCATCGAAAATGAAAAGTTTTGAATGAATTATATAATTTACAATGAGCTTAAAACCAAATTCGGCAAGTAGTTTTTTAGTGGTTCCCAAGAACTTTCTAAAATCGGTTAACTATATTGTACTAGAGGGCATATCGTTCGAAAAAAAATCAATTTTGTCACTAAATTAGATATATTTGGTTTTTTTTAAATTGTACCACATTTGGATTATACAAATATTTTTCTCTTTCCAATCACTGCGTCTACTTAGACCAAAAACGGTTGAACCTATTGCTCTCATGGGGTAAATTAGATGAAAATTCTACTTATGAACTAAATTCGTTGTACCTAACTTATTTTTAAACTGATCAATTTTAAAATCGGCTTTTAAAAGTGTTTTAGTCTCTCCAAACGCTGCATCGAATTTGATCAAAACCATAGAAGAAATCGGTCCAAGAATTAGATATTTAAGCTAAATTTGTTATATTTACTACGCTTGGGTCTTAACTTATTCTTAACAAAGTCTTCTGGTAGAAGTATTTTATTCTTCCTCAGCACATTGTCTTGTTTAACCAAAATCGTTGGAGTATATATATAACTTTCATAGAGCAATTCTGACTAAAAATTCGAGGTTGCCACTAATTTTGGCAAATCGATCCAAAAATCACATTTTTTTCAACTTACCCAAACAAACTAAAGCGTCCTATTTTTAATGGATGCGTTATTCAGCACTGTACCTCTTATGATCAAAATCGGTTGGCTATAGCATAGAAGTATTTTTGTATTATAATTATTTTGATGAATTTGACGAATTTGATGAATGTGATGAATTTGATGAATTTAATGAAATTGATAAATTTAGTGAATTTCATGAATTTGATGAATGTGATGAAATTGATGAATTTTTTGGTTTTATTTCTCATGTAGCAAATTCGTAAAAAAAGTATTTTAGTATTATTTTTATTATTTTATCAAAATCGCAGGTATTTCTTATAGAGAAAATACGTAGAAAAAATTACTTCCATTTATCTTTCAATATATTATGATCTAAGTCGCTATTCTGTGATTACTAGTCCTTAGCAAGTTAGAAGAGAATCGGCTGGATGAGTATTTAAAATTAAAGAAATCGAAGAAGAGTCTATATTTGTAAATTTTTTACACTTTAGGAGTGTCTTAGCAATATTACTGATTCTTTTACAGAAAAGCTAAACAAGCTGTTCCAAATTCGTAAGCGTCCGACTTGTAGTTACGCCATCTTAAGTTTATAAATAAACATATTTTTGCAAATGTTTGTAGCCTATTACAGCTCAAAAAGTGTGTGCACATTTTCATAATGTAGGTGACCTACAAAATAATTCATACGCCGAAAAGAAATAATCGTTTTTTCCATTACTTAAGTGATCATTAAATATTAAGGTAATTTTCTCTGCGAATAAGTCTCACAACTTAAAAAACCAAACCTTTACAGTCGCACAAATTTTATGTAAATGTTGCAAAACGTAAGCTTGTGAACACCCCTTGGTAGTTGTAAACATGCTCAAACGAAATATCTCTAATTTCAACTTATAAATGCGTCATGTTTGAAACTTAAAACAATTATCTTTATAACATATGTCAAAATGTTTTTCTCAAGCAGTTACCATATAATATATAATACTTGGTTTCAACAACTCATCATTAGTCGATTGATTAAAGGTTATACGCTATTCAGCATGAGTTTTTGAATTTTGAAAATTTGAGTGCAAAAAAACATAACGTGACGCCGAGTCCCGCGTAATCCCGCTAATTGTTTTACGTAAATGCAAAGCTTACAGCTTAGAAAACATTTATCATATTTCGAGTTTAATATATTTAGTCCACCAAAACATGCAGCTAGCTTATGACTTGGGTAAACTTGGTTACGGAACGTGACCGAATAACGTCACAAAACTGTCGAAACGAATCCACATAAACTACTTTTGATGACATTTTTTACTTTTTAACCCAAAACAAACAACGTAAGGTATTATTGCTTTTTGAAATCTTCTTAAACCGACAAACTTAAGATCAGCAAGCAAGAGATCAACGCTGCATACTCGTATATATTTCTTGTTTTTAGATTTCGATTCATATTAACTTATTTGCAATCTTTACACAAAAAAAATTTTTCATTTTGCAAATCAAACAACTTGATATAAAGATTTAGAATCCAGCAACTTTAAATCTTACTCGATTTTACTGCTTCGTCCTAATTTCCAGCCTTGGGACTCAACCTGTAATCCTGCTTACAATTGCCGCTTCGATCGTTTAGAAAGAATTGTATTCAAGTGGTAGGTACCTTGTTTCCCAGTTTGTCCCGCTTGGTTTAAAAACTTGAACTGCTCAGATTGGATAGCTATGGAGCTACCTTAAACTTCCGCAATTCTTCTCAAACTACACGCTCTAAAAGAATTTTTCCAGAAATAGGATATTCTATCCTATGTTCAGGTATACATATATTGACAATTTTCCTTTTTTATTCTTCCAGAAATAGGATATCCTATTCTATGTACAGATATACATACCTTGACAAGTTTCGTTTTTTATCCTTGCCCTTGCGATCGCCCTTTGATGCAGCTTTTTTTCCAGATTCATCATTATATTTACCACCCTTCGATAATTTTTTGCTTTTGGGTCCTTTTTTGTCTGCAGACTCCTTGTCAGTCTCAGAACTCACCTCCCTTTGAATCTTTTTTTGCTCTGGGATCCATCTTTCAGTGTCTTTGCCAACTTTTTGCCTTTGGATCCTTTTTTGTCTGCAGACTCCTTGTCAGTCTCAAAACTTACCTCCCTTTGAATCTTTTTTTGCTCTGGGATCCATCTTTCAGTGTCTTGCCAACTTTTTGCATTCGTCTTCGCGTTGCTTTTTTAGTGCATCCATTTTCGATTAAAATGCCAGAAACTCTTGCTGTGCTTACTTTCCGAACTTGAATTGCTTCAGATTTTGGGCCTAATCAAATATTCAACCTATAGTATTACGCTAATGCAGTGTTTTATAGCTGAATTCGTCAGATGCCACAGATTATATGTGGAATATTATAGAGAATATTATTATTGTTCAGAAAGAATTCCACCTATAGTTCTATTGTGCCCTACAGAGAATATAGCACATTCACTAAATTGTTTGAGCTTAATGGTAAAAATTGTTTTTACTAAATAGAGAGGATTGCTTTATATGTTTACATGTATTATAGAAGATCTGATAAATTGAATTCGGGATAAAAATCCCATTTGCAAGGGTTACTTTTTATTTTTTTCTTGCCTCAGTAAAATACTCTCTTATTAAAGATACTTTTGTTTAAGGATGCAAACTTTCAAGACGACATATAGTTGTTGAAAGTATTCTTCTTGGATTTTTTAGCTCCATTTGGATAATAAAAATGCAAAATTGTGGCTTTCGTCGTTTCAGATAAAAGCGTATAAATTATGTAAAGCCCATGCTATAGATTTTAACCTATATTATACTAGCACAAACCTCGTTACATCGCGGATTTTTCTGGCTTCCATGTTATTGTTGGTATCTCAGTGAGCTTTGTGGTTTGTATCATATGAAAGGTTTTTTCCATCCGTAAAAGTATGTAACACCGAGATGAAAAAGTCGAAGACCCCCAAGTTAACTAGAGAAGTTGATTTATCCATGAATGCCTAGAGCTCACGGGTGCTAAAAGCAGGGATCAACCAAATCTTCGTAAAAATAAATACTTATCTATGATATATGTTAGATATATTGAGTCAAGTTCTCTATTCTAAAGTTCCACTAAGTTTAATTTAATTGGGACAAATCGATTTATAATAATCGATTTATATTGACACTATAGGTAGTAAGTGGTAACGTACTCGCCACTTAATCGCAAGTTCGGTGATTCGATTCCATCCAGCAGCACTGGTGCATTTGTCTAGCAAATAGACCCTATTTACATAGGGCCTTTTCAGCGATCAAGCGGAATATTTATAGGAATTAGGTGAATTTCTTTGCAAAAAAGTGGTACAGGGTATACCATATACCAAGGTATTGAACGCTTGAGACTAATATATGCACGAGGATGGGCCTATGCCCTTCCCCCATGGATCTATTGTGCCCCACACTTGAGACTAAGCCATATAGTATGTTGACAGCCTGAACGTATAGAATGTTATCTAAATTAAGTTTTAAAAACTTCAATTTCCAGCTAGCTGAAAAGTAATTTGATAATTAAAAGTTTTATTTTATTTTCCAAATCATTCTACGGATATGAAAATAGTTTGCTAAACACGTCGAGACAACATGAGCACAATTATTATGTTTAAAAAATGTTGGAGTATATTCGCGTAATCGCAACGTTTTCGCCTTCCTCTAATGATTGCAAAAATGCTATTTATTTTTTCTAACAAAAAAAAAAAACGATAAACCGACGTGCATCAATCATCCGCCGCACGTTTTGCAGCTGGCAGACATTAAGTCTCCGTATGTGCACGATTTGCCGTAATGCTAGATAGGAATTCCATGAAAAAAAAAAAAGAATTTCATTGGCAATGAAATGTGCAAAATTCCAAGTAGTTAGAAGCTGGCGTCATGGAATACCAGCCATAGCGCTCACGCAGACATGCTGGTGGATTTATGAGGACTCTTTAAATTCAGTTGGAATTTCTAGTTATTCACTTGGTAGTTCCCAATTTTTGTGCTATAATTTAACGTAGACGAGGTACTCCTAAGTAGCGAAATTCCTGCTCTAGATTTTGCAAAAACCAATTCACGCAAAACAGTCCAAAGTCGCACACAATCCTAGCTAGCCTTCATTGCAGTCACGCCCACCCAAATTAGAACAACTAGACTTGAGGTCACATTTAAGCCGTAGGCACTGAATCATACGATTTACTCATATCACTTTCGAATATATGTATTCGTTTGTACGCAGCCAATATTGCATTTGAATACCTGTTTGCAATCAGATTGAGCAATCCAATTTTTCTGAACACTTGACTTTGAACTTGAGCACTACGAGATTTGAAGGCGTGTGCCGATCATGGTAGCACAAGTGAGCTATAAGGTCGTATGTCTGCCTGTATAGCTAATGTCGCCGGCTGGCCGATCAGGCGGTCGCGTGCTTAGACTTTGTAGCCTTCTGCGTTCAAGCTGATAAGCTTACGATAACAATGACGGCCTGATAATGCTGTCTGGTGTCATTAGTCGAGGTCAATGAAAAGAGTATATAGTGCATCCCAACAATAATTTGCAATCTACTACAGTACTCTCCTCCGTTTGCTTGCAGGGTCTGGGCTTTTCGCATGAGGAACGCCAGCTGCTGGGCATACACGGACTGCTGCCCTATGCCATGCGCAGCATTGATGAACAGGTTGTACATTGTCGTGCACTGTTGGATCGCCTGGAGAATGATCTGGACAAGTATATGTATCTGATTGGTTTGTCGGAGCGTAATGAGCGTCTTTTCTACAAGCTGCTCAGCACGGACATTGCGCATATGATGCCCTTGGTGTATACACCCACCGTTGGCTTGGCCTGCCAGAAGTACAGTCTAATCTTTGAATATCCCAAGGGCATGTTTATTTCTATCAAGGATAAGGGACATGTCTATGATGTGCTTAAGAATTGGCCCGAAACCGATGTGCGCGCCATTGTGGTTACCGATGGCGAGCGTATTTTGGGTCTGGGCGATTTGGGTGCCAATGGCATGGGCATACCCGTGGGCAAGTTATCGTTGTACACTGCACTTGCCGGCATTAAGCCGCATCAGTGTCTGCCCATAACGCTGGACGTGGGCACCAATACGCAGTCCATATTGGATGATCCCTTGTATATGGGTCTGCGCAGCAAGCGTGTTACGGGTGAAATATACGATGAGTTTTTGGATGAGTTCATGCGCGCCTGTGTCAAACGTTTTGGACAAAATGTGCTTATACAATTTGAGGATTTCGCCAATGCCAATGCTTTCCGGCTGCTGTCCAAGTATCGTGAACACTATTGTACTTTCAATGATGATATACAAGGCACAGCTTCTGTTGCTGTAGGCGGTTTGCTGTCTTCGTTGAAGATTAAGAAAACGAAGCTAAGGGATAATGTTTTGCTATTCTTTGGCGCTGGTGAGGCTGCTTTGGGCATAGCTGCACTCTGTGTGATGGCCATGAAAGTTGAGGGTTGCACCGAAGAAGAGGCAAAATCTCGCATTTGGATGGTGGACAGTAAGGGTGTCATAGTGCATGATCGGCCAAAGGGTGGCCTGACCGAGCACAAGCTGCATTTTGCACATACTAATGAGCCCATTGATACGCTGGAGGAGGCGGTGAACTTTATCAAGCCCAATGTGCTTATCGGTGCAGCAGCACAGGGTGGCGCCTTTACAGCAGAGATCTTGGAGAAAATGGCTGAATACAACGAGACGCCTATTATATTTGCCTTATCCAATCCCACCAGCAAGGCGGAGTGCACTGCCGAGGAGGCCTATACTCATACACGCGGCCGTTGCATTTTCTCCTCGGGCTCACCCTTCCCACCTGTTGTCTACAATGGACGCAAATTTTGTCCCGGCCAGGGCAACAACTCGTATATATTCCCAGGTGTAGCTCTCGGTGTGCTATGTGCTGGCATGTTGACCATACCAGAAGAAGTTTTTCTAATTGCCGCCCAACGTTTGGCCGAGCTGGTCTGTACCGAGGATTTGAACAAGGGCAGCCTGTATCCACCGCTTGCCTCAATTGTCAACTGCTCCATTGCAATTGCCGAAAGTATCATGGATTATGCGTATAAGAATAATCTGGCCACACTGTTCCCCAAACCCAATAATACATTGAATTTCATCAAATCGCAAATGTACGATCTGGACTATCCCAGCGCCGTGCCCATAGTCTACAAGTTGTAAAAGGCCGTAGGCTACAAAATAATTGTTTAAATAAATTCCGTCTTTGTCTGGGTCCTTGTCATTCCAACTTTACTACATTTTGAACAACAACAACAACAGACACGAGCAACATTTTATGTAATTTATTGAATAATCTTAACTCACACATTAAATTAGAGAAATTTTTGAAGGAACGCAAAAGAAATAACGAAATTCTGCTCGTCGTCTGAGAGACCGACCGACCTCTATAAGAACTTTTATGCACGTTTGTATTTGTACTAACTCAAAGGAATTTTTTTAAAATGTCGATAAAATATGATATGATATATAATATATGTAAATGGGATATTCATACACTACTCTAGATAAAATCTATATACAAAATACAATATAATACAAAATTCATGTGCACTTCAACACAAACTATGCTAAGTACCGTGTATAATAAATATTATAATAATAAAACGATCTAAAAAACAATTACTTCGCAACTTTTCATAAAGATTGATTTTTTTGGTTTTATAAGTTTTATAAAAATATAGTGGAAGCACTCACTTTGTAGTAACTGAAGTAGTATTTTCTAGAGTATCGCCTTGGATATAGGCGATTGTAGCAATTTTGTTTCTTACTAAAGCTTGTCCTGAATTCTGAGCATTGTTGTCTACGAAGTCTAAGAAATATTTGCGCCTTCCCGCCTTTTGTGCAAAAGTAATCGAAAATCATATTGGCATGCTATTACTTAAACTATTTTATTCCCAACTGTATACTCGGCGGAGAAATTTTAGACATATTTGTTTTAATTTTTAAGACCACCAGAGGGCGCATTTCCACAAACCTGAATATTAAAACTACTAAGTTGCCCACAAAATTACTTTATTTTAACAATTTAGTCCCTTCCTAAAGTTAAAGTTAGCTTGGATTAGAAAAACAAGGAAAAACGCAATGGCAAGATCCCCTAGAGATTGTGCAAACCATCCACACACAGCAAATTATTTAAAAAATGAACTTGGCTCTCCAAAAACCAAATCCTGCTGGCGGCTTATTTTAAGCTTATTCCACTTCTACGCATATTCTACGACTATATTCATTATTCGACCTTCAAAATCCGATTTTTTGTACCTTTAAAACATAAAAATTATTTTAAATCTTATACCAAAGTATTTCATTGCTCCAAATTTAACTTCTACTATGGTTTTTTAGCGTAAAACTGTATTTGTATTACTACTAAGTTTTGAAGAAAGAAGTCCGTTTCGAAACTTTCAGTTGCCAAAAATTTGAATTTTCTATGCCATGGGCCAATTTCAGGTACCAGGCGCACAGAAATCGCCTTCAATTTAGCAACCAAAATAATGCTACGCTTTTTTCTGTAAAATTCAAACTTTCCACTGTCCAAACTTGGAAATTTCTAGGTTATGGGTCAACTCCAGGTACCAGGCGCACAGAAATCGCAATTTTTTTCTGTTTAATTTAATTTTATTCATTTTTAACTTAACTTTTTAACTTTATTATTATCTCTGTCGACATGAGTACTACAAATGTACTTCTGTACCTCGGATTACGCGGTAGATATGCTCCCCACCAAGCCGCTTTTTTGCCACTTGGAACTCAAATCCAACGCTGTAGATTGGCTGATAAATGCTCATTCCCCCCTAAGCTTGGCCCACAAGGTACGACTCTACAACTCCGTAGTTGAACCAATTTGGACCTACAGCTCACAGCTGTGGGGCGATACCAGCAATAGCAACATGGACATCAACCATCACCGTTGCAACGTGGTACTTTCGAAATGAAAAACATTCAACGCCATCTGAACATCCCATCATTCAAAAATGAAATAGTCAAACTCAACCGGAAACTCCAAGCCAATTTCTCATCCCAACCAACTAGCGAGAGGACTGATGTCTCTCAGCAATCAATCCTGTCTTCGCCTTATCGGTAGACAGTTCATAGCAAACTCTCGACATTATCAAACTAGAACTTAAAATTTTAAAATTAAAAATTTGTTCTCAAATTCCAAGAGAATAGAAAATAAATACATAATTATTAAAGCTTTTTCAATATTTTCCATCGTATCATTTCGTACATATAATGTTGTACTCATCTCGTATGAGTACACTTTTTGAATTGTTGTTGATTGAATAATATAAAAAAATATTTGTTACCTAAGATGTAATATGAATACAATCGAGAAATATCAATCAATTATTAAAAATAATTTTTAACTAAATGTTGTAGTTTTATATTTATTCTGCCGTTTCGTTTTGATTTCATATGCAGCAAAGCGGTGGGATTAATTAAACTAACTTTCGGTTTCAAATGTAATCCGCAATAAAGATATGGATTCAGAAATGGGAGCACGACTGATTATTAAACTTAATGTTTTATTAATTAATTGTATTAATCACAACTTAATCACTGTTTGTTGCACATTTAAAATTAACTGCCTTTGTGGCTGCAGCTAGCGTCATCTAGCGGGAAAGTTGCCGTCTACTAAACGCCAATACATATACTCTTTATTCTATGTTTTGTAATGCATTTCAATCATCATAATTAATGCAAAAATAAAATTAAATTTATATAAAAATACTGTGTTTCTTTTTAAAATATAAATTAATTTATTGCCTAATAAACTTATTTCAAAGCACATGCACTGCTTGCTGCACATTTAAAATAAACTGCAAACTAGCGCCATCTGTTGGTCTTAAACACGTGGTTGCAGTGCAACTGTAATCGATTAAACACTTATCGATAGCTCGAGCACTCTTATTATTTTTATTGCGTGTTGTGCATGCAAACATCAAGTGCCGCAATTAAAAGCCGATTTGCACAAACAAAAGCGCAAGAATAATATGGAAAAATTTAAGGTACGCCTACAGCAATATCTATATTGATATATGCTCAGTATTTTACATTTATTTATAGCAGCACTTAGCGTCTCCAGCGCTGACAAATGAGCTAAAGCAGAAGCAGGTAAGTGCTGCCGTGTGTTGTGCCAAATATTGCGAAATGCATATATACATTTTACGCATCTTTTGCATATAACAGGCTGTCACAGCTCATTTGCTGCAGCAGATACTCTACTCCAAGCGGCTGCTGGTAGATCACGTGGAGGCCTTGGAACAATGTATGCTGCAGCAGACAATGCCGGTTGCGGCCGCTGGACAATTGTTGAGCGCACGTAATGTCTGTCTGCTGCTGGGCGGCACACTCGTGGAACACTTTGTTACTCCTAAAAGCCTCAGGCTGACCATAATACCTGCTGTGCTGTTAAGTAGCGGCTTTGGCGCCTTATATGCCGTCAAAAATGTATTTAAATTTCGCAATAAGATTGTGGAGCGCAAGCTGGAGCAATTAATCAAAACCATAGATGAATTTGGCAATTGTATAAGAAGAAATATGACCTATTTTCAGGAGATAATCATAATGAAGCAAGCAGAGCTTATTGAGTGAGTTGTGCAAATTTTTTGACAACTTTATGCATTAATTTTACCCCACACAGATCTCGTCAAATAGAGCGCGCCTGGGATTGCATAACAGCAGCCAAGGAGGTCACTGAAATACTGTACGATGCAACACGCAAACTGGAAACAGACTATCCACTACCCAGCAGATACACACAGTTCTATGCGCCCATGGAAGAGCTGCGTGAATGTGAATACTTTAAAAACAATGTCACGGACTACAGTCCGAAGCATATCAAGGGAGGCAACACTTTTAGACGCCTACTGGGACGCTGCTTAATTAAGTTTTGTTTTTCTTTTCAGGATTTTCACAACATCTTTGCCTATGTGCAGTCGCAATATTTGCTGCGCCTGGCGCTCACCATTACCACACAGCCCTCATTGTCACAACTTACCGTGGAACTAGTGAGAATAGATTGCCAGGTGCGGCAATTGGTGCAAGAGGAGGAGCAGCATTTTAGTAATCTAACCACAGCCTTACAAAGTAAAAAACAACAGGAACTGGCGAATCTGCATGCGCTCAAGTGTGAACAACAGCGTAGTGGGCCCATACCCGTGTTGCAGCATTCATCGCTTAAGCTGAGCGCCTGCATGGTGGCGGTAGCTGCAGAGTGTCAGGCCTTGGATATAACGCTGCAGCGGCTTACCGAAACGGAGGCAGCGCATAAAGACAATGCCTCACAGCTGTTGGCGGTGGCCCAGAATATGCACGGCATTGAGGAGGCTTTAGCTGCCTGCTGTGATGATTTTCACCGACTTATGCTGATCTACAACAAGTTTCTACACAGCAAGCTGGACGAGCACAATAATGTTGATACGCAAACGCCTGCCGATGCTGCAGCACAGAATGCCGAGTTTCCTGAAAGCATTTTGCGTGTAGAGTTTTCGGAGCATGCCAATGAATCATACGATGACTTCTTTGCTTATATGTATGATGAGCACGAAGCGCATCAATTTGAAGCCGAGCAGCAAGCGCCATATCCCACACCCGAAAAGGAACTGCTTAATTTTGAAAAGCGCATAACCAAAGGCAAGTTTAAGCCTGTCTTAAAACAGCTGAAAGATCGCATAAATCCCATAAAACAGGTTATGCTGGAAAAGGAGCGTGAAGTGTTAGCCGCCAAGGGCATCAATGTGGATTTGTTGTTTGACAAAGTTGGCGCCATGGAGCAGCAACAGCAGGACAATCGTCTAGCGGACAACAAGCAGGAGGATAGTGGCTCAGACTCTGCGGATGAGCTGACATGCAAGCAGCAGAGTAAACGCCTTAAGGAACGTGACAATTACGCTGAAGTGCGTAACTTTTTGGCACAAAAACAGGCCATTAATTTGTTGAAAATGGATGGGCTACAGGCGCTGCCACAAATGGCTGGCAATGAGGAGCTGCTGGAGAGCGAGTGTTAGTACGGATTTGCTTGGTTTTGTTTGTAGTTAAAACCATTTTTTTTTTTGGCATTAGTCACATTTATCTAAGCAGACTGGGCATTATCTTAATTAACTTTTATCTAACTGATAGCAAAATATGCGCATGTGAATATGGCTTTGATTTGCTGCAGTTGCTTGATAAATAATACTCTTTAAATGACGTAGTTTGTTTACGTTGAAATTTTACGAGCTTCACAGCTAAAGGTATTCGGATTTTCACTTAAACTTTTGTATTTTTAAACTATTCAGCCTTGTGAGATAATGTTTATTAAGAAACTGCAATTTATAAATATTTTACGAATACACGAGTAGGGACTCAGCACAATTTAAAGGGATTATACTTATAGGGATTCACTTAAGTAGTCTCTTGTGGTATTAGGTCTATTTTCTAATATTTATGCCAAAAAGTTCCAATACTATCTTTGGGGTAGCCCCATGGATTCCTAAATTTTAGAAGTTTTACAGCACGTTGTAGGACAAATCTTCTTTTTTAAGATTTCTTCAATCGTTTCTAATGCGTATCTTCTCTTTGTAGTTTGCTACTTTGAAGCTTTTTTGAATTTATATCTGTAGGCAATACCCATGCTTTTTTGTCGTTCTCCTGCACAGTATCTTCAGTGTTCGTTTCATTCATCAGCGACTTCAGTCGTTTGTTAAATCATTAGAAGCCACCAGTAGCTTTGCTCAAAAGAAGCAGACCCTACATTTATATTTCTATTACTTTTTTCTTTCAAAAATTACTAGCAGCATCAATCCAGTTGATTTGAGCGACGGCATCTCTGTAGATGCTTCAAAAAAATATGAACTGTAAGCTCCTTTAATTAAAATTTGTGAATTAAAGATGCGGATTTATTGGACTTCAGATGACAGCTTCGAAAATGTACCCAAAATAAAAAAATTATTTCAAGCTTGATGAAATGATTTTCAGATATGTTCATTTGATGCGACAAATTTATGACGATATTTATCCAACTCATTTGGTTAAGAAACTTTAAACCGCCGAAATCCTTCATTATAACAGAGAACAGCGGATAAGTGCGCGTATTTCTTAAGTTTTGTTAAAATAAATTATATTTTAATAGGCCATTTGCATTAAATTAGTCTTTATGCCAAAAATCCTCGCAAAAATGTTTTCCAAAGATTACCATTTCGCCGAAGAACATTAGCAAATTGCGCAATATTTTTAAGGTTCAACCATGTTCAAAGAGAAAGATCCAGCGCCTTTTGTTCGACAATCTTCGGATATTTACGGAAAAGTAGGCGATTACCTTTAAATTCTTCGAAAATCCTTGTGTTTTGTTGAAATCGTATTACAAATGCTCAAAGTTGAGAACTATTGCATTTTAATGGACATTTCGACCTTACCAGAGATTCTCGGAAAATTAACTTTCATCATCTTCAGCCATGATTGTTGTCATTTTTGTAAATCCTATTGCATATGTTCCAAGATAGATCCTTGAGTTTCGTTGAAATCGTATTGCAAATGCTCAAAGTTGAGAACTATTGCATTTTAATGGACATATCGACTTTACCAGAGATTCTCGGAAAATTAACTTTCGTCATCTTCAGCCATGATTGTTGTCATTTTTGTAAATCCTATTGCATATGTTCCAAGATAGCATTTTTCATTTTAGTATATACAGATTTCGCTAGCAGATTCCAAACCCTGATACCATTATATATATTTAGCATTTGAACATCGTTTAGAAACATATAGATGGCGCCTCCACAAATCTTGCTACTAATCAAGTCCTGCTTGTTTTGCGACACATATACTTTTTGGCTGGGGACTTTATCGCCTCCGTAGACCAAAATTTAACAATGATTTTGCAGCAATTTAATGAATCCAACTGGGAAGTTTTGCAAGAAATGCTCCATCTGTATTATCTATACTCTTATTATGCTTTTCTGCAGTTCCACAATGTCTTGAAAAATCAAATTAAATAAATTGCAAAAAGTAACTTTGAAATTGAAGTAAAAACTTTGCTATTTAAAGAGTATACAAACTTCGGCTAGCCGAATTTCGCTTTTACCACTTTATTTCACTTTCACTAACTTTGTTGTGATTTTTGCTGTACAAATGAAGTTCAATCAAAATGAAGGCATATTAGCTATATAATCCCTTATGCAATTGTACATAAACTTCAAGGATTACAAATGAAAATGCATTTTATTTCTAGTTGGGTGGTTGGGGGGATAACTTAAGTACAAAAAAAAACATCGATGGCATATACACTCTAGAAACTAGGAATGGTTGATGTGTTCCAAAACGGAGGAACATTCGTATATACAATGTACAAAAAATATTAGCACGCACGCAAAGTCTTGTTGTTGTTGTCAGTGGCTGAAATACTTTTTCGTGGACATCTTTGGCTCAAAATTCGTGCAACAAGAGAACGAAACTTTCTTTCAGGCATTGGGCACGCCCGTCTTGGCCACGCCGGATGTAAATTTACTGGTGGCCGCCGGCGGTTGTAGCTGTGAAAATGCGGATAAATTGCTGCCACGCACGCTGGTATAGCGTATGGGCTGCACGCCGTAGTCATCACCCTTGAGACGGCGACGCACGCAAACCACAATGAAGCCAATTAGCAGACCCAGCACCACCACCACAGAAGCTATGATGGCTGTCAATATGATATAGCGTCGTCGCAGAAAACGCGGTGGATCATCTTCGACAGCGCGATATTTCTTGGGTATAACCATGTTGCATATATAATTGGAGGTAAGATTGGACACACGCGTGCCGGCCAGCAGGTAGGGTGTATCACAGCGTGCGGCGCCATTGGCTTCCGTTGGCTGTAGGTACAAAGCATTGGCATGCTCCAGGGTTTGCAGCAGCTCACAGGCGCAATACCAGGGATTACCTTGTATGGCAAAGTTGCGCAAGCGTGGCCAGCTGGCATTATTGGTAGCATTGGAGCTGCTGCTCAGATTAAGCACCAGCGTGGTCAGCGCATTGTATGACAAATCCAACTGCGTCAAGTTTCGACTCTTTTGCAGACTGATCATATCAAAACGTTCCAGTCGCGCATTGTGCGCACATTGCAGCTGCTCCAGCTGGTTTAGCTCAGCAAATGTGCCATTATGCACGGCGACCAGTTCGGGCATATCGCTGATGTTGAGTCTACGCAGCGCGCGCAGTTGTTGAAAACTTTGTGCATACAGGCTGGTCATGGCATTGCCGGCCAGATTAAGCTGCAGCAGCGATTTGCTTAGCTTGCTTAGGCCCAGCGGCACAGTGATCAACGCGTTACCCGCCAGCTCCAAGCTGCGCAGATTGCTCAGCTTGCTGAACATATCGCTGCCTAATATGGCCAAACCATTGTGGGAAAGATCCAGTTTCTGCAGTGCAACGAAAATTTAGTTAATTTTATTTCATGCAACATAGCAGCGCCCAACTTACCTCCAAATTGGTCAGCGATGCAATCGCCATCTCGCTGGCTGCATCCAAGACACTCAGACGATTGTATGCCAAATTAAGCTTGGCCAGCTGCGGCGTGTGTATAAATAGCTTACGATCTAGATTATCGATCCTATTATGACTGAGATCCAAGTCCTCCAGTGCTATGGGCTCATATTTGGTCAGCTTAAATGGACCGCGAAACAGATCCGGCTTGAGCGCATCCGAGGTCAGCTCATTCCAGCTTAGATACAGACGCTCCACATTTGGCACATCCATAAAGAGTGGCGCTTGCAGTTGCTGCAGTCCACAATGACGGCAAGAGAGCGTTAAGGAGGCATTGGTGGCCGGCAACTGTTGCAGCAACTTGATATTATTGCCCGAAAAGGAGGCAACAATTTCCATGCCCGTATGCTGTGTGCCAAACTCTGTCGGCCATCTGGCCAATATGTGCTGAAAGTTCTTCATGGCGCAGTTAAGCGTCTGATGCACGCGATGATTGCTGTCCTGTGTGCTGAGACACAAACATGTATTGCATATTTTGGCCACTGGCTGATAGGGTATATCCTCGTGCTGTGCCAGTGTAGTTTGCAGCAATACTATGCTGCCCAGGAGCTGCAAAATGAGGGAACACCAAAATTGTTTTAAACTTCATGTTAACTAACAGAGCGTTAACAGTATAATTTTAAATTAATTTTAAAATGTGTCAAGGTGCTGGCGCAAGCTTTTACATGTTGGGGACGTAGCTCAGTGGTAGAGCGCTCGCTTCGCATGTGAGAAGTCCCGGGTTCAAACCCCGGCGTCTCCAGGGGAAAAAGACTTCAGTTTTTTATTTTTAAATCATTAATAAATGGATATTTTGGTTTGATAAGTTAAAATTAAACTTTTTGTGAGAGTTCAACATTTTTTTTAATTGTTAATAAAATGAATTTTGTTTTGTAAATAAGTCAAAATTAAACTTTTGTTAGAATTAAGAGAACTTTTTTAAAAAACTTCAATTTTGAAATTTTTTTATTTACAAATTTTTTTCAAAAATTTCTAATGGATAAGACGTGCTGCTAACACACAACAGAAACTATAGGAAAAATTTTGTTTAATTTAAATTTAATCATAATTTTCTGAAACTCCAACTGGTTGGTAAGGGAATGAGTCACTGTAATGAGTCAACTGCAACATGTACAACAAAGTGTACATCATCGAAGACCCCTAAACGTTACCTAAATTATGATAAGGATGGCGAGAGAACTTGGTATACCCAAGTTCGTCTTTTCGTCTGCATGAAAGAGTGGATCTTAGAGAGGTGTAAAAACTAGGGTAACTAGTTTTTCGAAAAAAACATTGTTATCCAAAACGGATGCCAGTTTATTTCAGTTTTTTGAAATCGGGAATATAAGATATAGCTGCAATAGGCATGTTTTGCACCACTTCAAAAAAATCAAAAATTCTTGTATAAAAAATTCTCTTGTTCATAAAGATATTACAATCAAAATCACTCAAGAGTTCTTTGGTTTTCCTATACCTATTCCTAATGCGATTAATTTAGGTGGACTATGTGGACCATGTAGCTCTCGTTAGGCAAATCGCTGAAAGAGTGTCGAACTTTTCACAATATGCATATGCATATTGATTTTGAACTTAAAAACAAATTTCTTCAGTCTTTTCAATCAGTGTGTTGAATCTATTGACTATACCATTTTGCTCCCATGGGGCAAATCGGCGAAAACCTCGGTTCTTTAACTAAAAATTGTATATATCGTTTGTATTGCGACTTATTCATATTAAGTTTTACTTATTGACGCATCTTAGCTTTCTCAATTACTGTGCTGCAGTTGATCAAAATCGACGCACTGTATCATATAGTTCAAACCTATTGGAATAATCGTCGAAGAAATAGATTTTTTCACATATACCGTGGTTTTTTGTTTATTTTTTAATTAAAGCTACCTAAATTGAGTTATAGAAGTATTTAAGTCTTGGAACTTTTGATCACGTTTGGCAAAAGTTGGCTACCCGATTTTTAGGAAAAATTCCTCGATTGGTTCTTTGCGGCAAAGTGATATAATGAACCGGGTATGTGCGCTGTTACGTGGCTACTCTTCTGAAAGAAAAATTAGCTTATGATTGATTCGATTATGATTCATAAATGAAATAAATTTAATTGAATTGTGTTTTGAGAAATTTTTTACGTCAGCTAAGTCCGGCCTAAACTTGAGAAGAGTTTACTAATTTTTTTATTTGTATAGAGTCTGAGTAGCTTGTGTTTTAAATATAATTTTTCGGCATGAAAACAATCTAGTCTAACAATTTAAGGGCTTCCAACCAAATATTGTGGATGCTTAGCTAAATCAGCTGAGCTAGCTTACAGACATCTTAAAAGGGTTTCATATTTTAATATTTTTTCTATTCTATTCTTTTCTATTTCGATTTCCGTGATGATGAGAATCCTCTAGGCAACTCTATAACTCTAATAAATTCTTTGTTTCAGAAGTTTATTAGGAACTCACCCATATAAAATATAAAAACAAAACAAAAATAATAGCGAAACAAATCAAGTCATTAATTTCTTTTTTTAAACTTAATCAATCTTTTCTTTAACTAATCGTATAAGAATATAAATATGTCAAAAAAATTGGAACTCAACTGTTGAGTTTTTGATATATCATAAAAGAGGGTTGTTCTGGGTTGTTTTAAGTTCAAATTTAATTTATACTACAAGCAGAGATTTGAACTACAGTATCAATTTATAAATGCAAGACAAATGTAAGAATTTCTTTTCGTTTCAGCGGAAAAAACAATATAAAAGTCTCAGCATTCGAGAAGAGTGACTAACCCTAATGCATTTGTTTGTAAGGTAGCTTCTTTATCTACAAAAAAAAAAATTTGTTTTGAAATATTAATTATGAGATATAAAGCCAACAACAAAAGTAAAAAGTTATCAGGTAGATGCACATTCTGATAATGACTTATATTAAAATAGAGCAAAAAGAGAGCCTGAAATTGGGCATAGTAGAAAGACTTGAATTTTTGAGAGAGACGCCAAAAAAGATTGATTATCTCGTAGAACAACAACACCTCTTACCTCTGAGCTTATGCATTGAATATTTGATTTCTTTGGTAAGTAAGACATTCCCGTTTTATAAACTAGCTCACCGTTTTGGGCTTTTGAGTACTACTTAGGGTTTTTTATAATTCATCATCTTTAATTCTTTCTGCACTGATCTTTTGGTATAAGACCATTTTGTGGCCTTTTTACACTTTGCCCTATAGTTCAAAGAGTTTATTAAGTTCGTGCCAGCCAGAAATGCTGGTTATAACTAGCAGTCCCTCCAAAGTTACCTAAAGGAGGATTAGGACTTCTAGAGTAGCTAATATACTCATATTTATCTAATCGTTTCTTTTTTTTGACTTGGCTTCTTTTTTCGTTTTTACTGGCGTTACGTCCAAAGAGCAGTTTAGAGGTAGATAATGGCAATAAAGTAGATAAAGTTTGCAAATATCTGGACTACTTTTGAAATAAATTTTGTGACGATTTAAAGCTTTCTTCCCCTGTTCGTCCTTGTATGAACGCATTGATCTCAGAAATATTATAAATTTAAAGCAACCAACTTTTTAGAAAAAAAAAATCATGTCAACCGGGGGTAATCCAAGTTTAATTTAGTTTTTTGATATCGGGCATGTATGATATGGCTCACCTAGTATTATTTTGCAAAATCTCTTATACTTTCAAACACTTTTTTCATATAGAGAAATCGCGAAAAAAATCAAATATTTCGTTGTATTTCATTTGTTTTTCGAGCTATATCTTCAAAATACGGTTTATTAAAGTATTTTTGCCTACCCAATCACTGCTGCATTTTGATTCGATATCGGCTGACTTTATCAAACAGTTTACCTATGGGCAAAATGGTAAAATCTATACAGTCCCTTTTTTCAACTAATCAATCTTAACCATATATAAACTATAGACTCCATTATGTTCAAGCAATAGTTCGAATTTTATCAAAATCGATTATGGCTTCCATAGTGAAAACCAAAAAGTTCTAATTTGGCTCCAAATTAGTTGTATTTCGTTTGGTTCTCAACTTATGCCTACTTAATTCCGTTCATTTAATAAAGTGTGTCTCCCGAATCACTTCCCGAATCACATAAAATATGAACAATATCCATTAACTATTTCATATAGCTTGGATAGCGAAATTCGTTAGAAATTTTTGAGTTGTATTTTGTTTAATTTTCTACCTAACGCTTGTATTTGGGATGACTGCGTCGAATTGTATGGAAATCGATAGATAGTCTTTATCATATAGCAACAATAGGACAAATTGGTCAGAAAAGGCTTTTTTTCAAATTCATAATATTTCATTTGTTTTGTATGTATTGGGATCAAGTTCGGTACAAAAAAGTATTTCTGTATTCTATCGATTGGCCATCAGTCAAAAACAACTTATAAACTTTGTTGTATTCTGTTTGTTTTCAAGATATTCCTAATATAAATTTTCTTAGGCGTTGCTTTGTTGTGTCGAAATTGGTTGACTATTTTTGGAAGTTTCCTTAAGGCAAATGGTTAATTCTTAAAAAAATTACAACTGAGTCAACTAAAAAAAAATCAAAAAATGCATTTCTTAAGCATTATTACTGATTTAAATGCCGAAAAGGGGTACAGGGTATCTTAAAGTCGTCACATGCGACGATAACTATTTTATATAGTTTCCATATGGAATCTGAGCAATAAACTTTTTCTAAGAAAATTATTAAAAAATAAATAACTGCGACAACCAATCAAAGAAGCATCTTAAGAATTAATACTGATACTTTAAAAGTGGCCCAGGATTTTCCAAACTCCTACGCGTCTGATGCTCTCTTTTAAGTAATACAAGCATAATATTTTGCAAGTTTTTTTTTAGTTTTCTTCAAGCCTTGAGCTTAAGTAAGTTTCTATTCTTCTAAATAATTTATTCTGAAATAATGAAATCAAAGAAATATAATTTTTTCCAAAAGGAACCAATTTTGCAGTTCAAACAATTTTTGCCTTTCCAATTATAATCTTTTGCAAGTTTTTTTTTCTAGTCTTCTGCAAGCCTTGCACTTAAGTAAGTTTCTTTTCTTCTAAATAATTTATTCTGAAATAATGAAATCACAGAAATATAATTTTTTCCAAAAAGAAACCGATTTTGCAGTTCAAACACTTTTAGCCTTTCCAATTATAATCTTTTGCAAGTTTTTTTCTAGTCTTCTTCAAGCCTTGCACTTAAGTAAGTTTCTTTTCTTCTAAATAATTTAACCAGAAATAACAACATAATGAAATCAAAGAATTATAATTTTTTCCAAAAGGAACCGATTTTGCAGTTCAAACAATTTTAGCCTTTCCAAGTAAAATCTTTTGCAAGTTTTTTTTTCTAATCTTCTTCAAGCCTGGAACTTAAGAAAGTTTCTTTTCTTCTAAATAATTTAACCAGAAATAACAACATAATGAAATCAAAGAAATATAATTTTTTCCAAAAGGAACCGATTTTGCAGTTCAAACAATTTTAGCCTTTCCAAGTAAAATCTTTTGCAAGTATTTTTTCTAGTCTTCTTCAAGCCTTGAACTAAAGAAAGTTTCTTTTCTTCTAAATAATTAAACCGGAAATAATAACATAATGAAATCAAAGAAATATCATTTTTTCCAAAAGAAACCGATTTTGCAGTTCAAACAATGACATTAGATTACCTTGGCTGTCTAAAATGTGTCTTTTTTGTACATTTGTTAAATTCAGTTATTCTTTTTAAATAAATTTTATAAGAAAAAAATATCATTATAATTGTTAAATGTAGCCAAACTTCAATAAATATCGATTAGTTTTACTTTGCGTTAACCAACTCAAAGCTTCAACCAACTTTTAGAGCCTTAAAACTACATACCCACTTCCATACCATTTTAGCTTTACAAATATTAACTAGAAAAATACCAAGTTCTGAACAGCGGGTCTGCCAATAGACCCACAGAAACATCCAGTCATACGCACAAACTCGCATAGTTGTCTTTGCACCCTTGATTGTGCGTTCCCCTTAGCTGACCCATTCGACCAAAATATTGCGATAAGATAATAAGTTCTACACAATTTCTACCATATACCATCGTATGTATATATCTCTATATAGTCTACTCACCAGTAGCAAAAACTTGTGCCTCATTTCGAACACGTCGGTCGAATTTTTTTTGGGTCTCACTTTGTAATTTCTTAGCTGCGACGCTTTTTATTATTAATTATTATTATTTATGCACACAATAATTAAAATATATTATTAAGTTATACCACAAATTATTGTAGTTTTTTTTTTTTTTTTGGTGGGTTTAATTTCTTATTTAGTTCGCACGACGTTCAAGATCCCGCCGACAGCAACAAGTTGAGCGCTAGAACTGAATGAATGAATCAAACTGCCTGCAACTTTGGCATTATTTGTTTTGATTAGATATGATCAGCTGCTCGGGGCTCTCTCTCTCTCTCGGGTGTCTCTGGTGTGTTCTTTTTTTCGCGCTTATTGCGCTCTTTCTGGGACACCCTCGAATTCAGGCTTACGAAAGTGAATTTTCTTCTGAGTCACCAGCCGCCAGATGGCTTTCTTTATTGTGGCAAGGCCGTCGCCAAATGAGTGTTGGTTGGGTGGGTGCAGTGCAGCTGCCTAAATACGGAATAGACTCATATTTTTGATGATGTTTGTAACGCTGCTGTTGTTGTTGGGTGATATGACAGATAAGATTACAAAATATGCCAGGGTTTGCTCAATTAACAACAATTAAATATGGTGCATACACTGCCTGGGAATGCTTTTGTTTATGGGATACACTTGCGGAAAGTCTGTTAATTATAGGCTTCACTTGTTACAAAAGATTTTCAAACAAATTGTTATAAGAAACACAGTTGTTAGGCAGATCTCTTTGAACGATAATTTAAGGTGTGTCAGAAATAAGTAGAAAAACAGCTTTGGAGTAATTAGTCATGGGTGTGCCCGAAATAGTTGGCCATAAAGCACCATAGACGTTGTCTTGAAAATACAACTAAAACACAGAAGATTCCTAAGCTTTTGAATAAACGTCAGAACTTGGCTTTGAAAGATGTTGGGGGACTTGCGGAACTGCAAGCTGTACTAAACGCAGTGCCAAACAATGCCTTCAAAGTAAAACCTTCAATATAGATACCTTCAATATAGATAGATCAAAAAAATACTAAAATAAAATCGTCTTGTTTCATAGGAAAATTTACCAAACTAAGTCTTCAGAGATTCAATAGAGTTAGACGAAAAACTCGGAAAAAATAAAAAAATAACTGTCAGAATCGAGCAGTTAAGGTCTTAGAATCACGCTGAATAAAGTGAGACGAAAAAGTCGAAAAATGCATTGAAGTATTGCCAAGATTCACAACGTATTGTTAGTTCACTGAGTTAAAAAAGTAATAGAAAAATTCAGCACTAGGTGTACCTACCATCTGCAGAACTACCCAAACGCACTGGTCATAAAACTGCTAGACAACAGCTAGAACGCAAGGAGTCTTCGAAGAACACACTCCCAGGAACTTGTTCTAGGATAGGTTTGGTTTTAACCCATTTAGATGTCTTGAAAAAATATTGTAAAAATAATTGAAGCTATTCTTTCTTTAACAATTTAAAACATTCCCAAAATTTTTGAGCTTTCGTATATGTTCGTTAGCACTTGGGTTTGTAATGGGAGACTTGTAGAAGGCTAGTTGCTTGTAGAAATCGTTCTCTTGAGTGTTTACTGCCAGTGAGATTTACAAAACTCCGAAACTCTAAACTATAAATTCTTAAAGCTGCAACCCTACGTTGGGAACCTTACAGGCATTCGAAGACTTCCACAACGAATCACTTGGAAAAAAAATTAGTACTTTATTTTGGGTGATCGAGCAACCCGTTAAAGACATGGAAAACGAATCACTTGGAAAAAAAGTGAGTACTTTATTTTGGGTGGTCGATCACACTTGAAATTTCAAGCCAAGATAGCTGCTGCTTCAATTGGTCTTTCCATCTAATTCTAGCTCGTCTCTTGCGTCTTCCTTCAACACCCTTTACATCGAACAGCTGCTTTGCTGGAGCCTCATCATCATACAAAACAAAGTTATAGCTGAATTTAAAAGCTGACCAGACTTTTGTATAGAAAATTTATTAGTTATTCCCAGTCAACATTTAAAGGAATTTCTGTATAGCAGCCTTATCATTCTTATCGGGAATGCTTGGGAACAAAAAATGCAAAGAAAATGAGACAGCGAATATGCAAGGGAGTAACAATTGAAAGATAACCTAGGTGTAAGCTTCAGGTGAATCATGATACAATTATTGAAGGTAGTGACAGAAAAAAAAATCGACTTCATGAGTTTCTTGCATACTTTAGTTTGCAAATTGAATCGCT
The DNA here is from genome assembly GCA_035046065.1 of Chymomyza procnemis. NCBI lineage: Eukaryota > Metazoa > Arthropoda > Insecta > Diptera > Drosophilidae > Chymomyza > Chymomyza procnemis. The sequence continues at coordinate 9,190,044 of JAWNOJ010000026.1, forward strand.
GATAAAGGTTGTGCGAGAGCTAATGGCCGAAATGCCTTCAGCAAAACAAATGCATGAAAAACAGATGCAAATGGAAATCTGTTTTCTAACAATGTTTTCTTTTATATAGATTATTAACCTAAAAGTGAGTTGTGAATGTATTTTAAAAATATGCGAGTAATAAATACTGGTTACGATATTATCAAATTGAATACTCCTATTTGCTTTGACAGCTCTCATGCTATATCACTCTGTCTTATTACTAGCAGTACATACAATGTTTGTTTCTCCGTCGCACTCAAATGCCAGTTAATTACACTTCTTTGCCTTTTGTTCTGGCTTACGCAAGCTACTGTCGGTACCTTTAGTAATTATACCATGGAAGGAACTACCTTATCATACACAATTTAAAGCCTTTTTGAAGTCTGCAATATATGGAACACCAATTCTTTAAAGAGCTCGAGCGCTTCTGTAATCTTACTATTAAAATTCTTTTGCCAAATAACTCTGTGATCATTATTGTACATGGTTTCGAGGACACACAGTTTGCACAGTTTCCAAACTGTCACTATACATGTCATAATTTTTCAGTCAACAATATATCTGGGGTCTGTTCCCCTATTTGTCGGCTTATATGGTTTGTGTAACTTATTACGAATTGACAATTGGCAGCACAAATGCGTCTAGAAATATTGTACCACAGCTGTTACACCGAAGAAACTCAATCCAACTCTTTTGTAGTAATCAAGGAATCATCGTTTGAGTTCACTTTTTTAACTTATCGGTTAGTAAGCTCATAATACCCTCATTACGCATCTGACAAAAAAAACGTTTTGACTCAAGAATTCAATATATAATTTTAGCAGACAAACTTTGCATTCGCCAAATTCCTATGCATAGAATGCAAAAATTGCAGCTTGGGAAATTACAATTACAAAGTACTTGATTTCAAATCACCAGCATTACAAAGAAAATATAGAAAGAGTAAGAAAAGCCGATTTATTGCTTTCAAAATCTTGTCTGCACATCTTAGGGCTTTGATTTTTTATATAATAAATACAAATTTCTACTTCGCTCTCTTTATAGCTGTGCTGCAGCGTTGGCCAAGTCTCAAAGCTCAGCCAAGAAGAGCTTAATTGAGCAAGAGAGCGGTAATCAAGTAAATGCGTGTAAGAGGTTGCGTCTACAGGATTATCTGCCTTTAGAAGACTTTTTAATGAGAATCTGCTACAAAGAAGCCCAACACACAATGTCGTCACTTTTTAGTAGGGTATACAAACATTGGCTTCTGGAATTTAATTTTTCCCATGAATTTGTTTTCGTAATATTTCGCGCAGCTGTCTCTGGCACGCACTGAGTCACAATGCCTCCAAAAATTCTCAATTTCTTGGTCATTAATTTGTATGGGGCAATAGATAGATACTGGGCACACATTAGCTTTGTTTACAGCAAAACAGGAAGAGCAGCTACTTTTCAATGCAGACCAAAGAGCAATACGGTTCAATGCTTGCTCTCAATTAGACCAATAAGTAATTGCAGCAAGTGTCACTAGGTTCCATTGAACTCAACCGTTCGCCAATGATGTGAGAGACTGACTGACTGACAAATTGAGTGAATGATCAAATGACTGCCTGAATTGAGCTGTCTACAGACAGCATGCAAATTGATATGGACATTGGCTTAACTAGAAAAATAAATAAAAACAAACACTTTGTAAGACGACGTCAAAGTCAACTTTAGCGGGAAGAATGGATCTGCTGCAACAGGCTTGAGCGCGCGCGCGCACTGCACTGACTCATACGTAGTATCTATTTGACCCGAAGAGTTTGTTAATTTTAATAGGCAATATTTTCCTTTTATTAAAAGGCAAGCCGCGCTGCACGCGATCGTATCGCAAATACACTTAACGAAAAAATACCGATTTCATACACGCGCGCACGGACGGGGCTTCAGTTGTGCGATCAAACCCGTTTCAAGCTACTTGCAACACGAAACTAAGCAACAAGTTACGCTTTGCACTTTTGCAGCTGCCGCTCAAGCGCATCTTCCCTATGGAGCTGATTGTCTGTACAGATCGTGGACGTTGTTGTCGTCGTTGTGGTCGGCGTCTGTAAATCAAACTCGAGTAAAAACCGAAAGCGGAAATTGACCAAGGCAGCAGCCCAGCAAACGGACAGCCAAACGATCGTTACTAGCCTGTTGCTCAAATTGAACTGAAACTGGAATTTGTTGTGCGAGAAAAACTGTAGGCATTTTTGTGCTTTTTTTGTGTTTATAGGCTGGCTGGCTGGCTGGCGGACTGGCTATCGATGCCTGGTTCCCACAAGTTGAGAAGACGCGCCCCCAAACCGCTCACTGCTCCTAACTTTTTAACAGTGGCTTAGATGTTGGCCAAAACGAGGGAAGCCGCGCTCTGTAGTATTTTAAAAAGCCAACCAAATATTTTTTTGGAAATAGTATAATTTTGTGAAAACTATAGAAAACCAGTTTTGGGCACGCTTCTTCCGTCGCATTGCTTTACCTGTATGCATCTGCAATGTTGCTCTTTGTCTCTACGAAAGAAGACTGGTCTCTTAATGCTGCACGAAGTGGCAGCCCAGTCACTGAATTCAAATCACCCAAGGCTTCTGTTGGTTTTCGGCAAAATATAATAGAAGTGCATTCTAAGAAGAATACTCGCGCCAGTAGCGGTCTGCAAGCCACTTCAGAAGTTGTAGGCACGCTTTTCCCCTTACAGAGCGTTGCTGTTTCTCTTGCTTACCTACAAGGAACGCGCAATGTCTCCACGGAAGAAGGCTAATATCATTATGCAGCATAAAGTGTCAGCCCAACGATCTGTTGGATCAGATCATCAACTGAGCTCACTCGATATTTCTACGGGCATCAGAGAAAGCAGGATACTCGCAACAGCTCTCTTAAAGGCAAATCCCAAGTTTTAGGCATGCTTCTTCACTCACGAAGCTTGGCTGTTTCTCGTACTAATCTTCAACGTTGCGCCCTGTATCTGAAGAAAACGGCACAAAGTAACAACCCAGCAGATAAACTAAGCTCATATAACCCATATCTTCTGCCGACATATGGCGAAATAGGATAGAAGTGCATTCTATGAAGCATAATTGCGACATTGCAGATTCTCAACCGAAGGGAAATGTGTAAAAAGCAGAACTTCAGATACCAGGAATGTCCTTTATCGTCAGACTGCCACCGAACCAGCAGGCAAAAATGCTTCAAAGTATATATTTGTATAAATAATAAATTGATTTGATTCCTGAAAGCACTAAAGGGTGCCGAAGATCTCGAGACATTTGGCTTATCTGATGCCAGTGAGTCAGTAGCTCCTGTAATTCGATATCGATCTGTCTGCGCCAGGTGTGTCCGTGTTTTCTTTTGTTCTTGGCGGTTACAACCTCCTGCACAGCTCCAGATCGTTTTTGGCGACAAGAACTATTTCATATTTTTCTCACTAAACATACCATCCATATGGCTATTTGGCACTAGGTTTGTATATGTAAAAAAAAGTGGATCGGGCACACGTCTCATGATGACATCAGGGTTAGATCGAACAACTTAAAGAAGTCGTTGGCGAGGAGAGCTGATACATGATAGCAAGCTGAAGCAGCAGCGCAAAATTATAATTTGTTACTCTAAGTAAATCTCATAAATATGGTTTGGTTTAGGAACTGGGCGCCCCGATGCACCTTTGGATAAATAATACAAACACACAGTAGGTTAAAGTTTTTAATGGAAATCTTCTAAAGAAACCAGTAGCTGATAATACCAAAAGCATACTCTTTGCGTTAATTTAACTGAAATTGAACTCAAATTATTCAGCAGACACATTATTGTTCACGCGTTTACAAATGAGATGCTCCCTTGTGCTTTGATCCCGAGGAAGTTACCAAAAATTCTCTTCTTTCGATTTGATGCACATAATACAGGTGTTTTGTCGGAGGAGCGTTTGGGCGTGCGCAATCGTTTTTGCGAAGATGTGGAGGAAATGATGTATGCACTTTTGTTCCGCTGCATACAAACATTCCACTAAAACATACTCAATGTCTCCCTTTTTCCAGCTAACCGCTCGACGCCACTGCCCAATAAACCGGTCGCTCGCTGTATGCCAAGTTGCCCGAATTTCGTGAATGTATAAGACATTGTTTATTGCTTACTGTCGCAGTTTTCATTGGATTTATGTCTGGAAGGCAGCTGCTATGTGCAGCGAGTGCAGCACTTAAATGCCAAACTACAAATGGAGTTACAGCAGCGGAAATGTTGTTCATGGGCAGCTCGTTAAATGCTCATTAACATGCAGTTAACCCACCAACGGCAAACACTTTGAAGTGCGTCACAGTAAACTTAAATTTTAATTAATTAACATTTATATAATAACGAAAAAATGCTATAGCTGTCTATCTTTGATGCATATAGTAGTCAATGGCTGTGGAGAAGGCGGCAAAGCCCAGACCGCCAATAATGCCTGCCTTGATGCCAGCGCGCAAACCAATTAAACCGCCAGTTATGCCGCCCGCATAAGTGCCATTACGCCAATCGGTCACGCCGCGTTGCTGTCGGTTGGTATATGGATATAAGTTAAGTGCTGTGTGTGTGTGTGAGACTAGTTAACTGCAACTTACGCTCTCAATGGTGCACTCCACAATGGAGAAGACGGCGCCTATTAATGCAAAGTTCTTGGCATACGAGTGCGTTGTGGTACGCATTTCACGTAATATCTCACGTGCCGTTTGCTTTTTCTCATTGGCAAAGGGATCAGCCATATTTGGATTAACGGAGGCGCTAAACAAACCCAATGCGGCGCCCAAGCCGTAACCTGGGATAAAATAAATATAATTTTAAACGCTGCAGTGGCCGTTAGCTGTGCCTACAATAACTTACCCATAACACAAGCTAGTGTGGATTTGAAAAGACAGCTTTCCACCGCAGTTTCAATAAACTTTTCCTCATTTGTTTTAATTTTAACCGGCCCATTATTTTTGGGTATAACAATGTTTTCACGATATCTGCTCAGATTGCCCACATAATGCATGGCCATGCGGTCCAGCTCGGTATTGTCAAACAAGCGCGGCGCTTGCACATCAGCGCTCTTTGCATCCTCATTGGGTAAGGTAGCCATAGCTGTCGTGTATTTTTTTTATAGTTTTTATACAGAAAATGCAACAAATGTTAAAAAAAAAAATAAACAGCATATATAAAAACCAGTCAAAAATGTTATCACATCAACAAACAGCTGTGCTGTCAGTGTTGTCGCCGCACTGCCAGTAAATAATCGATTACACAACGATAAATGTAAACATAGAAATTGCGCTGTTATCGCTATCGCGCTGAGTCAATAAAATTGCATTAATCATCAAGCGACGTAGTCATTCCGTGAAAGAAAGAAAACTGTTGCACAGTTGAAGTTTTTTATTTTTGTTAATTTATTTTAATTTGCTACACCAAACTTGCCAAAATGTCTTCACGTAAAACTGCTGGTCGCCGTGGTACCACCAAGAAGCGTGCACAGCGTGCAACCTCCAATGTTTTTGCCATGTTTGATCAGGCACAGATAGCCGAGTTCAAGGAGGCTTTCAATATGATTGATCAGAATCGTGATGGCTTTGTGGAGAAGGAGGACTTGCATGATATGTTGGCATCTTTGGGTAAAAATCCTACCGATGAGTATCTCGAAGCCATGATGAATGAAGCACCTGGACCTATTAATTTTACCATGTTCTTGACCTTGTTTGGTGAACGTTTACAAGGCACAGATCCAGAGGATGTTATAAAAAATGCCTTTGGCTGCTTTGATGCAGACAATACAGGTGTTTTGTCCGAGGAACGTTTGCGTGAGCTGCTGACCACCATGGGTGATCGCTTTACCGATGAAGATGTAGATGAAATGTTTCGCGAAGCGCCCATTAAAAATGGACTCTTTGACTACATAGAGTTTACACGCATACTCAAGCATGGTGCCAAGGATGAGCAGGAGGCTTAAGCCATGCAGCCATGTACTTATGTGTGCCAAAAACTCAAAAAAACTGAAAAAAAAACACCATTGTGCCACATTCCCTATTTTAGTTTGTAAACGGCGTCACATTGCATTCCCATTTATAATTTTTATATATTTATAACACTTATGTTTTCACATTTCCAAAAAAGTATTAACATAAACGATATTTTGTTTTGAATAAATTTTAAAACCTTTTTGTTTTTGCATTTATAACTTATTGTTTAATTTTATTGCTATCACAAGTTTAATATACATACACACATAGATAGTATAGGGATACCAACGCAAAAATATAAAAGTTATAGAAGAGAAAAGTTTAAAATAATATTGATTATGTGTTGTAGGCGCTTAGCTTTGGTTAAGTTAGTTGAAGGCATAGAGCAGCAACAGAATGACACAGAATGCTATGACAGCGCCTAGTATAAGCGAATCGCGACGTTTTTTAATATTTATGCGTTGTATGAGGCTGCAAAGAAATGAATTTTGTTTAAACAAATTAACAGCCTACAAAAGCAGCAACACTTGCCTCGAAATCAAGGGAAAACGATTGGATATATCGTTAAATCTGGTCTGCATGCGCTTGAAGGCCTGACGCTGTGCATGCAAATTGTCACGCGTCTCAATGGCAATATTTATTTGGTCATTTAACATATTACTAGAGCTGTTTATGTGCGCGCTTTCCTTCATATACATCTCACGTCGACTCAAACCCGATATAGAGGGACTGCTGCTGGTAGCCAAGCCAGAACCACGCAACAGTTCCTCTCGCTCAATGCGCATGGTATGATTTGCAGAGATCTTATTGAACTCCTGTCTATAACCCTGCAGTATCTCACGGTGACGCTGTAGCGTGTGCATAACAGCTGCACCTGTTGCTGGCGAATCCGACATTGACTCATTCAATGAGGACAGCTACAAATAAGGTGTTTTCAGTTTGCTGTGCATACATACAACTAGCCATAACTTGCTCACCTTGTCAAGCATCTGTTCAATTTCCGCCGATAAGGAGTCGAAGACATGTTCACCCAGCAGCGGTGATGTGTCAGAGTTGGTATTGTGTGTTGCTACGCTGCTGCTGCTGCTGCCACCACCGCTGCCAGCGCCAATTTTGCTGAATGCCACCAATTTAAGATCAATTTCATTTTCCAGCAAGCGTGCCTGCTTGCGTAGCACTGCGCATGCAACACTTTGTACAATTTGTTAACAACATAACGAGAAAAAACTTACCATCATAGCTTGTGGCACCCATTTGTGTGTAAAATTTTATTATTTATTCAGCCTTGGGCCAAACAATAGTTTATAAGTCTAACCAGGGCAGGCGCTTGCACTAAAAAGTCTATCGATTTATCGCTAGAATTATCGCTCAAGCGTAGCTCAACAGCTGTGACGCGTTTTGCCGGCATTGAAAAAGTTGTTTCGCTTTAAATAAAAAATAAAATGTCACAGCCAAATGATGCACGTGAGCCTGCAGAGGAAAGCGATTTGCTGCAAATCAAGCCGCTGTAGGTAACAACTTTTGTGAAATAAACACAAAAAAAACAACATTTTGTTTATTGCAGCGGCGCTGGCCAGGAAGTGGGACGCTCCTGCATTATGCTCGAGTTTAAGGGCAAAAAGATAATGCTGGACTGCGGCATACATCCGGGCTTGTCCGGCATGGATGCTTTACCCTATGTGGATTTAATAGAAGCCGATGAGGTGGATCTTTTGTTTATCTCACAGTGCGTTTGCCAATTTCTACAACGCTGCTTCCAGCTTACTAACTAACAGCTCTCTTTCTCTGCCAGTTTTCACTTGGATCACTGCGGCGCGCTGCCTTGGTTTCTAATGAAGACCAGCTTTCGTGGACGCTGCTTTATGACACACGCCACCAAGGCCATTTATCGCTGGATGCTTTCGGATTACATTAAAATTAGTAATATATCCACCGAACAAATGCTCTACACTGAAGCCGACCTGGAAGCTTCTATGGAGAAAATAGAAACTATAAATTTTCATGAGGAACGTGATGTTATGGGTGTGCGCTTTTGTGCTTATAATGCTGGACATGTCTTGGGCGCGGCCATGTTTATGATTGAAATAGCCGGCATTAAGATACTCTACACTGGTGACTTTTCGCGGCAGGAAGATCGTCATTTGATGGCTGCCGAAGTGCCACCAGTTAAACCCGATGTGCTTATAACCGAGTCCACCTATGGCACGCACATACATGAAAAACGCGAAGATCGCGAAAGTCGTTTTACATCTTTGGTGCAGAAAATTGTACAACAAGGTGGACGCTGTCTCATTCCAGTATTTGCGCTTGGTCGTGCACAGGAGCTCTTGCTTATTTTGGATGAATTTTGGTCACAGAATCCAGATCTTCATGAAATTCCTATTTACTATGCATCTTCGCTGGCCAAAAAATGCATGGCTGTTTATCAGACCTACATCAATGCCATGAATGATCGCATCAGACGTCAGATAGCTGTGAACAATCCATTTGTTTTTCGTCACATTTCCAATCTCAAGGGTATTGATCATTTCGATGATATTGGTCCGTGTGTTATTATGGCTTCGCCCGGTATGATGCAGTCTGGCCTGTCGCGTGAGCTTTTTGAGAGCTGGTGCACAGATCCCAAAAATGGCGTCATTATAGCAGGCTACTGCGTTGAAGGCACATTGGCCAAAACCATACTCTCCGAACCAGAGGAAATAACCACATTGTCGGGACAAAAGCTGCCGCTTAACATGTCCGTTGACTACATCTCATTCTCGGCGCACACGGACTATCAACAGACTAGCGAATTTATACGCATTTTGCGTCCAGCACATGTGGTCTTAGTGCATGGTGAACAGAATGAAATGTCGCGTCTAAAACTGGCACTACAGCGCGAATACGAGGCTGACGCTAGCACAGACATCAAATTCTATAATCCTAGAAATACACATGCCGTAGATTTATACTTTCGTGGTGAGAAGACGGCCAAAGTTATGGGCAATCTAGCTGCCAAGAAACCAGAAGTTGGCAGCAAGCTCTCGGGTGTTTTGGTCAAGAGAGACTTCAAGTATCATCTATTGGCGCCCTCGGAGTTGGGAAGTGGGTGCAATGTTGCTTTTAATCTCATATAGTTGACTAATTCCTCTTATGCTTTTAGAGTACACTGACATGAGCATGTCTGTGGTCACACAACGTCAATCCATACCGTGGGGCAGCTCCATAAGCACACTTGAGTTACTTTTGGATCGCATTGGCGCTGGCTGCGTACAAGTTATCGAACCCGAGAAGAAGCTGCGTGTCTTTAACTGCGTGGAACTGACTGTGGAACCAAAAATTATTTTAATGGAATGGCAGGCAACGCCTGTCAATGATGTTTATGCCGATGCGGTCTTGGCTTGTATCATGCAATCCGAATTGGGTGGCACTAATTTAAAAGGCGCTGCCAAACAGACCAAGGCTGAGAGCTCACGTTTTCGCGAGTGTCTGATTGAGACCCTACAGGATACCTTTGGTGAGACAAGCGTGCCCAAAATGTTCGAGGGTGATGTGCTGCCGGTGACAGTGAGTGGAAGTCACGCAGAAATTAATCTGGAATCACTGGTGGGTATTATATTAGACAAGTTTGCGCACATGCCTTAAACTGAATCTTTTCCAGACCGTCGATTGTGTCGATAATGATACGCTTAAGCAAATGTTGAACACCACCGTACACAAGCTGCATCAAACTCTTGACTGGACATTTTAAGCAAGTTGATGCTGCATTTTATCTTTGAAATAAATACTGACCTCTGGTTGGTTTAGTTGTTTAAGTAGCAGTTTGATTTTGTGGGCACACACAGGAACTTAAGCCGAGAAGACGAAAATGAAGAGAAAACGGCAGTTTGCGATCCAGAAATTCTTCGATTTTGTTTTTGTGCCGAACATTTGGGAAACGTTTCTGGCGAGTTTTGCCGGTGTAGCTCGCATATTAATTAGGTCCTATATTCTCAACTTGTGGAGTTCTGGAACCAAGATTGTTCCTAGCAGCGGCAATTGCCACACATTCTCTACTCTAAAATTGGCTTTAAAAATTCAGGGTAAAAATCTATAGTTCGTTGTGATTAAGTCATCGTTCTGTACCTCTTCGGCTATTTCCTCTTAAACGGATTCCACATAACTTACAAACTAAAATCCCGGCTATTAGCCCAGCCAGCGCTTTGACTCTCCTGCGCTTCTTTCAACCTAATCGATACACCACAAGAAAAAGAAGCCATACTTTTAAACATTTTATTTCCAGCAAAAAAGTGTAAGATCTTGCACGTCACACAAACATACTTTGTTAATCCTTTAGCAAGTTGATGCCTTTGTCGCGCTAACGCTGTGTGCTCTTTGCAATCTGCTCCTTGAGAACAAGTATACTGGCACGTTGTTCTGGCGGCAGCTGTGCAATCTGCTCGTCGGATAATTGCAATACTTGCATGATCAGTGCAGCCTTCTCCTGATCTGATGCATCTGAGGGCAATACACAATTGGCACCTAAGCGACTCTGTAGCTGTTGCGCAGCAGTTTGCTGCTGCAGCGAGGGCTGCTGTAGCGCAGCCGTTAACTGCGGTGAAGGGGTTTGTATCGGTGGCATTGCACCACGCAGACGAGGATCTATGGGACGTTGCCGTGGATCGCTTGGATATGGAGCTGGTGCAGCAGCAGCTGCGGCCTGCTGTTGCTGCGGCTGCATTTGTGCGCGTGTGCGCGGATCCATTAAAGGTGGCGGCACTGGTGTAGGCAGTACCTGTCGCATGTCTTGATCTAAATTACGCTGCAACAACATGCGTGGATCCATGTTGCCAGGCGGCATGCGTAAATCAATGTCATTCGAATGCATAGCATTAAAGTTAGGCCCCTGGCTGGGCATTTGTTGCATGGGGCCAGCTGCTGTTTGTGCTGGCGCAGCTTGCTGCACAGGCTGCTGATTTTGTGGTGGCACCATGTTCATATTATTTGAGTTCGTATGTGGATTACCGCCCAAAACTGGCGGCATTTGGTTTGCTTTGAAGAGCATGCCCAAAGCTTGCTGTGGATCAACAATACGCATAACGACCATGGCCTGTAGCAAAGCATAAGCCAATTGTGGATTAAGCATAAGCATTTGACGTGCTTCCGATGGATTGCTAACAATGCATAGCTTCATTTGTTTCATTAACTCGTACATTTGCTCTGGCGGCAGTGAGGCAACTGTTTTAGTTATAAGCTCGGGTGCATCATCAGGATCACAGGGTTCACCATAGGGATTCTCAACTTGAGGTCCCTGTAGCAACTGCTGCATTTCCATGCGTGATTTTTCCGTACAAGCGTTGTCCACACGCAAAGTGCGTCCGCCAATTTCATAGCCATTGAGATTACGCATGGCGCTCAAGGCGGTTTCTTGATCCTTGTACTCGCAGAAACCAAAACCTTTTGGCTTGCCGCTCTCGCGATCAAACACCAGTCTGCAGAATAATAACAAAAGAAAGTTCAGCTATGGCTAGCATAGTTTATTAAGCATTTGCGCTTACTTTAGCGACAAAACAGGTCCGACTTCGCTAAAGATTTCCTTCAGTTTCTCCTCTGTGGCCTCATAGGGTATGTTGCCAACAAACACTGAGCGCATGGACTTATCCATGATGCTCTGATCCTGCACCTTATCAGCCATTGTTATTTATTAATATTTAAAACACTGTTTTTTAAAAAAATAAAAATTTGCCGCAAGCAAATTAAAAATGAATGCTGCTTCTTAGTCAAGCAGTGTTGCTAATCGATATACAGCTGTGGCTAGCGCCCGCATTGCCAACTACATTAAAGTAACAAAATTTATGCGCTGCTGGCAAACTGTAAGCACAGGGCGCTAGGCTATATAAATAAAGCAATAAAATAAAGGAAGTTATTTGTGCATTTTAATAATAGTTTTTGTCATAAAAATGCAATATTTGCCGAAAATAAGCAAACTTGTAATAACAACGTTGTACCAAATGCCGATAGACTGCGCAATGTATCGCCATTTTGCATTTATCGATAGTACGATACAAAATCAACAACCCTACGAGTGTGCTGGTGTTGTAATTTTTCATTTTATGTGCAAGGTGAAGACGATATTACGTCAATTTAATAGTTTAAAGTGCACATAAATGTTAAAATTTAACACCAAACAATAGTGCAACGCGTGCTTCAATGCAATACCATAAAAACGTCTAATTAAATGCAACAAAAGTATAAAAAAAACGTGCTTGAAAATTTTACTTTGTGTGTAGCTGAGACGACGACACACGCACATACACCACACACATACAACAAGATAAACGCAGCAATGGCCTCGCACTCGTATTCGCAGCATATATAAAAGCTCAGTTGTATATTGGAGAAGGAGCGCACAAAGCAAAAGACGAGAAGAAAGATTTCTGTGTCATTGAACGGGGCGACGGTACAAGCGCCACCACAAGGAGTCCCGAGGAATATTAACGACATAATAGCAAAGTGAACAAAGTCTCAGCAGCACTAGTAGCAGCAGCAGCAGCAGCAGCAGTAAGCAGCAACATTGCAGGTGCATAACTTTCCAAGGATATAGTTATTAGTAATATATGTACGTACATAGCGCAACGGCAACGCTGCCAATGAGAACTTGCCTGCGTTCCAACAACCACTTGGAACGATCGATAATATAATGCTAAATAACGTCTGCTCGGTGTGTACCTCTGTTGAACACACTCAACGCGAATACATATAAATTGTACATTATATATACGTGTATATATATATATATATATAAAGCTGCTGCAACTACAGCTAAACGTCGCGTATGTACATATATATACATATATATATATATAAATGAATACAAGTGCAACAATCCACATACAATTAGCGCTCATTAAACATTTTTCTTGCTGTGCATAAAAGCATCATGTGTGTGTGTGTGTTTGGTGGCTCTGGCATGGACACTACTTTGAGCAAAATCAATTAAATACAAAAGTGAAAAAAGTTGAAAAAAAAAGCGGAAATACACACAAATTGTATCTATCTTTTTGTGCGGTGTAGCTGTGAGAGCGTGTGTGCGTGCGTGCGTGTGTGTGTGTGTGTGCGAGAGAGTGTATACAAATGCGTGCGTGTGCCGCAGCAGCAGCGTAACGCTTCTGCGTATGCCTGTATATGTGTGTGTTGAAAATCAAAGCAAAAAGGGCGAGCAAACAAAACAACAAACAATACACACAGCATAGAACAACAAACCAACAAAAGCAACAACAATACAAACCTAACAGCAGCAGCGCAGCGCAGCGCAGCGGCGTCAGCTTCTTTAGCTTGTTGCCATTGCCCAGTTCAGTTAGCAGCGCTAAAGGTAAGTGGGCGCAGCTGCAATCAATAGACGTTTAAGTCGTTTAATTAATTTTAAATGCATTTATTCATGACTTATTAGGGAAGACACACATGCGTGCAGTGCTAAGTTTACATCGTACAAACAATAGTGTGCCAAATGTTTGTCACAAACAAAAAAAAAAGAGTATTGAAAATGACGTGGAATAGGCAAAGAGAGGCAGCGAGAGCGTGCACTGAAAACCTTCCCATTTGGCTTCATTCAGCATTTAGTCACAATTTATGGAAAGCACAATTGGTTATCATGCCAAGTTCACTTTGGCCAAAAACAGTGCGTAAAAGTTTGTCACAAAGTTTTGTATTATGTGAAATTTGAAAGTAAAATCTTGCCAATAGTTATTATTCTTTACTTGAAAGCAAGACAATAGCGTTCAAATCGGCCAACAAAAGTGTGGAGGTATAAGCCAAAACCTTTCCAATGATTTTGGCAAATGTAAAGTAAAGTTTACACCGCCACACAGCATTCAAAAATTTGCAAAAAAAAGTGTTGAAAAGTGTTAAGTGTTGACCTGGGAAAATTGGGCAGCACAAAAACGCCTTCCAATCGTTTCATATACCTTCAGTTCTGACTTAGTACAGATATTTGTGTTGAATTATGAGAGAACCTTTCCAATGGTTTCAAATGCTTTCAGTTCTGACTTGGTAGACATATTTGTGTATTATATTAAGTTCACAACAGCCAACAATAATTTTTTAGAAAGACACTTCGACACCATATTATGTTTACACCGCCGCACAGTGTGCAGCAGTTTGTCACATAAAGTGAAAAATTAGATGGAAAAAAGTGGGAGAACAATAAACTTTCTTTTTGGTTTCAAGTGAATTTGATCATGACCCTTGGGTATCATGCCAAGTTCACATCAGCCATGAACAGTGTGTAAAAATTGATCACAAAAGTTATTCAAAAATGTTGTAGGCAGGGAAAGAAGAGCAAATTTCTTGATTTATTAGGAAGGCGTTTACGTTTAATGTTAAGTTTAAAAAAATGACGTGGGAAAATGTGGGAGCAGAAAATCCTACGCCGTGGTTTCACATGTATTTAGTCCTGACTTTTTATAGATATTTGGGTATCATGCTAAGTACACATTGTCCAAGAACAGTGTAAAATTTTGGTACAAAAACTTGTTGGAAAACTATGTGGAAAAGTAAGAGACCAAAAGCTTCCCTATAGTTTCAAGTGAATTCAATCATGGTCCCATGCATTTAGGCCATGATAAGTTCACATCGGCCAACAATAGTTTGTAAAAGTTTGTCACAAAAAGTGATTTAAAATGATCTAATGGTTTTAAAAGCATTTAGTCTTGACTTTTGTGAAAGACCCTAGTATATTATGTTAAGTTTACACCGCCACACAATTTGCACGAGTTTATCACAAAAAGTTTTGCAAAATTATGTGGAAAAAAGTGAGAGAGCAATGAACCTTCTCAATGGTTTTAAACGTACTTAGTATCATAGATATTTGAGCCCATGCTCAATTTCAGCGGTCTACACCGTTGGCAAAAGTGTATCACATAAACTTTAGCCAAATTATATGAAAACAAATGCGAAAATATAAAACCTTCCCAAAGTTTTCCAATGCATTTAGTCACGACTTGGTAGAGATACTTGGACATCATGCTCAGTTTACACCGCCACACAGTGTGCAAAAGTTTGCAAAAAAAAATGTCTTGAAAAATGACGCGAAAATCGCTGGGAGCACAAAAAGCTTCCCAATGGTTTCAAATGCATTTAGTCACTACGCAGTAGAGACACTAGGAACTCAATATACCCATGGATGTGGGTTTTTTTTGCAAAAAAAAGTTTTGAAAAATGTTCCGAATCTTGTTAGAAAATAATTGCAAGTAATGGCTATCTCTGTGATGAGAAAATACATTTTCCTTCTGAATAAAAAAATGAAACTAATCAAGTCGCTGCAGACAGGTTTTTCGTCAAGCCAACAGCAATAAACTTATTAAAATTGTAAATGCCAATAACTGCGTATACACTATAAAAATAGTATGCTTTCAATACAGCTAAGTACACACTGGGCACTATATTTAGTGCTGGAAATGTAAATCAAGCAGCAGCAAAGTTTATTATCGATTTAACCATTCCGGTATTATTTTTTTTTAATAAAAACCCCACACAGCTGTTTGGTATATGGGCAACACAATTGTAGACATCAATTGAACACTTGTGTTTACACTGCAAAAATAATTTATTTTTCTGTAGTGGTTCGTGTCGGTGCCAATGTGTTGATGGTTAACAACAAAAAAAAATATTAAATATATTTCCATGAAAATCCAAGTTGGCGTTCGCTGAACTTTGTGTGAATACAGCAAATTTTGTAATTATTATTTTAGAATTTGCAACTGTGGCAATTCTACGGCAGTGTAAACGCAGCATAAAGGAAACTGTCTTGGCCACCAGTCATGACAGCTTAGTACAGATAGACTTGTGCTTTTTTAAGCTGCTTTAATCAGAACAAAATATCAAACGCTCAGTTTCTGTAAATAAGTGAAAATTTAAGACTACTTGTAGTATATAGCAACGCTTTTGAGCTGAATGATATCTGAATTCTATTCTTTTTCAATTAAGTGAATCGGTTATGAAAAAAGACTACTTTTTGTGCATCAAAAAGTGTGCGCATTTTTTCATAATTTGTTATATGCGAATAGCTTGTGTTGCATTCTTGAATAAGTTCGCACGTATGGGAAAAGCTATGGCCGTTCGTATGAAAGCTTTTTGGCTTCCAAGCACCTAACGCTTATCCACGTTGTTTCCGTTATTGAACACTTAAGTTTGTTGTAGTGTAAACACAGCATAAGAGATTTAGAGTAAATTTTCGTGGAACTTGTTCCCATGAGTGAACTATATAAATCTTTTCTAGTCGTAGGTTCAAACAAAATGCTTACAGATGCTCGTTAGTTATAATGAATTCTGAATTCGTTACGCAATTTCTTCTATCTTGTAGATGACCTCTTACTGATTCTCGTTATTTAAGCCGATATCTGCATTCGATGATGCAAACTAATAACCAATCGAATGAAGTTTAATTCCAAGAGTTTAAACCACCATAAATCCTAAACAAACCTAATGAGCACTTTTTGAACTTTGATGGCCAACAGCTTTTCAACCTATAGGCCTCAAATAAATTGACTCCTATTTCTTGTTATGCATGACGCAGTCTGAATTCCAGGCAAATATAAAACCAATCGAAGGCAATTTATTTTCAAAACTTTTAACGAACATAAATCCGTAAGCTCATTTTTATTTAACTTGAAATGTCAATGACTTTTAAACCCGTTGGTTCCCAGTTAAAATAATTACCGTTTCTTGTTATTCACGACGAAAATCTTAAATCCTTGCAAAAATAGTGCTTCAGGGTGAAATTGAGCCACCGACCTTTTGTTTTAGAGGCGTGTACGGTACCATCTACGCTTCCGGGATCCTCTTTACTAAACCCCGAACCTCTTAAAAAAACTTATAAATATAAAGCCTACTTAAAAAACCAAAGACGATGCAACAAATATAAATCGAATTTATTTTATATTAGCTGTAGAATCTGATTGAAATTTAAGAACCATCAGAGGCATATTTTCCTTTATGTAAACAAACTTATTTTTTGTTGGCTGAATATTCCAAAATATTGTAAATTATATAAGCTTTATGAAAGAGCTAAGGTAACCTGGAGAAGATCCATGCTTCCAGAACTGACCCAGGCGAACACAACATGGGACATAGTTAAAGAGACCGCGCAAAACAGGGTTCGTTGTAAGGCTCGAGTAGAAGCCTTAAGTTCCTAAACGGAATAACAAGGGAAAAAAAGCTTTCTAGGTAGCGCACAGCCATCCAGCATTAGCGCTAGTCATATATTCATAAGTTCCAATGCTTTTTTCACCAGATGAACTAGTTTCGTTCGTTGTTAACACAAAACTTTACGCAGTGTAAACCCAGCATGAGCGTGTATCTATGTGAGATTTGCGTTAGTGTGTGCACACGCACTCAGATTTTTGCGGCTTTTGCAGCTTGGTGTGTGCGTTAGTGTGTGTGTGTGTGTGTGTGTGTGTGTGTGTGGAAACCTTTTTGGTGTGTGTGCCTATGGTAGTAGTGGCAGCAGTGCGCCAACAGTTCAAGGAAAAATCAATAGCTACAGACGCCGCTGTTTCGATTTCAAATTTCAGTTCCGACTTTTTCGGTCTTATTGTGTATATATTTATTCACTTTCTTAGTCAGCAGAGCAGAGTGTTGCCGCATATTGCCTGCCTGTCATTATACACACACACACACACACACACACCCCGTACTTTTTGCCTTAACTAACTTGGAAACAGCTCATAAATCGACTTTTGGAAAAAAAAGCAAAAGTTCCCCATTTCAACGTCATTGCCAGCTATAAACAAAAACAACAACAACAGCAGCAGCGGCAGCGGCAGCAGGAGCAGCAATAGCAACAACTCGTCATCGTCGTGGGTCGTTGCCGTGTATACTCCTTTGCTGCTGCTGCTGCTCCGTCGTGTGCTCGTCCTCGCTGCCTGCCGCTCGTTGCAGCGTGTTCATTGAACAAAAAGCTGTTCCAAAAAGTTGTTCACAAGCTAGGCATTCCATTCCACTCTTCCACTTTGTATTCTGTGTGTTCCCTACACAGCAGCAGCAGCAGCAGCAGCCGACGACGATGACGACGCAGCAGCAGCAGCAAATGAGAAGCTTTGACTGCTGCTGCTGTTGGCCTGGCTCTCGATGGTATCTCTACCTCTGTACATGCACACACACACACACGCAGACACGCACATATGTTGGTGCCCATGCCCTTTACACATGTATTTATGTTCATTTGCACGTATAGATTATGTTTGTATGTTGCGTGTTTATATCATGCTGCGTGCACATCATGTCACAATTAGGTGTCACAGTGGCACAGTTCACAGAACGTACAGTAACTTAAGGCGGCAGTTGTTGGTGTGCCTAAGCCATTTCGATAATTTGCCGACTGATTTCTTTTCTTCATCAAAAGTTCGTTATACAAAACCTTGTTCAAAGCACCAATATTTAATTCGAAAATGCGCATAATTGGTTGCAAAATTTCAAAAGTAATATGTATTATTGACTTTTTATTATATCATATGTTATTTATGTAAAAATTGGCTATTTCGCGCATCTTTGCGTTAGCGTCGATAAGCTTATTGTATCGTACGTGCTTTTCTAGAAAGTCTCTTAAGTTATCATAAGATAATATCAAAATATGTTGTATATTTCTGATGTGAAAGTAGTTGGCAGCTCTGAATAGAGCTAAGCTGGTTCGATTTTCAAAAAATAAAATTCTGTTGTTTATCGTATTAAAAAAGATATCAACCTTATGCGAAAAAATAATAAAAGAGTAAAACCATAATTTTGTTTCTATAATCGAATTGATAATTTCTTTGGTGAACTAAAAACAACTATGTCGCTGAAAGCTTTAAAAAACGAACATAACTTGAAGCATTTTTGTCACGTACCAATTTATGCACGAATACTTTCCGACTGTGGTAGTTCTACAAACTTGCATGGTTTGTTCCGAGAGCACTCATTATCATCATAATTCTAGTTTCAAGTGTATATTCAATCGATAGCCAATAAAGTGAAACTACTCACTATAATTGCAATAATTGTAAACAAGACGATTTTTAATCGATTTTAATGCTTTGTTGTGGGCAGCCATATTGTTTTTTTTTTTTGGGTGTGATTACGGATGAGAATTGGCCCTTGGCCATATAGAGGGAATCATTGCCAAATAAATGCAATTTTCTTACGTACTGCGATGTAGTAATCTTTGTGATATATAGCTTGTTTTTTTTTACACTGATAAAAAAAGAATGTGAGATTTCTGTATTGTTAGTCATCGAAATATACCGATAAAAATGAATGTCGGAATTCTAGATAAAATCGTGATGGAACTTGAAGTATACAAATAGTTTGGTTCAACTCAATTTTCAATCTAATAAAAGAACATAAATACAAGACTTGTGGAAGAAAAATAAATTGAAGAAGGGCGTGAGAGACCTCAAGCTCTTTAAAACAAATTTTATTACTTAGTTCGGTACGTTTGTCAACCTGTTCTTCAGTTTGTATAAAAACCTTAGTTACGACTATTGTAAGTTTTAGCAACACAAAGCTCTACATTCAAGCAATTTTTCTTAAAAGAGTTTATTCTCATTAAGATTTTTTCCCAAAAAATTGTTGACAAAATTTTTTTTAGGAAATCATAATTTGGATAATTTTGACAATAACGTAAAATAAAAACACCTAGAACTATTTTCTGTATGACAATTTAAGCAATTTCGGATCTGAGTTTCTGAATTGCTTGAAAATTGTAATTAAATTACCGAAATCTGGTTTTAGGAATATTATTAAATTCACGCATGATTTGATATTATAACTGAAATACTTAAAACTTTTTTTTTTCAAAATCTAATTTTTGTGGATAACCGTTGGGTCAACATATTTGGAAGATTGTCTTTTTCGAAAAAATGATTTATTCGGAACATCTTGAGGGTAGAACAAAATTTCAAATGAATCGGTTGAGCGGTTCTTCAAAAGCATATGGTTTACTTCAATTGCAGAAAACTTATTAGAGAAAAATGCGTTTAATATTTCAAGTTTCTTGCACTCGCGGGGAACATTTTTTAACTGATACTTTTCTGAAACGACATGGATTTTTAGCTAAATACTTAACCATAATTTCGGGACATATTAAAAAATCAATAAAAAAAAATTGTTTGGACCCAGCACTTATACATACACTTAAGCTTACTTCCAAATTCTGAGGTTTTTATATAAATATTTGTTTTCTTTCAGACCCAATCTCCATATTTTGCTTTAAGAATTAACGTCAAGTATTTTCGAAGTTTAAGTCATTGAAATATTTTAACATAAATTACTTGCTAGCTTCTGGAGCAGTTATGCTGAATTGTTAGTTGGTCACAGTGGGAATTATAATGTGGGCACCGATAGTGTTGAGGTAGACTACTCGCTGCTTCTAAAATCGAAGGTCATTGGATTCCCCTCAACAGCTCGGGTGCATTTGCCTAGCACTGGCACTGCTAGCAAAAAGAAGCCAAGTAAATCTCTTTTATTTCGGCCATGAACTGTAGATTCCTTTTTTTTTTCAAATAACTGTGAATTAAAATATACCCATACGTCACCTATGGAGCGATGGCAGCATTTTTTGGGCACACTTTGTGACGCCAAGGTTGTGCTAGCAAAAATATACTAGTCGCCCAGGTAAATTTCCATAAATTAAAGATACCACCATACGGATTAGGCCAAAAACATAAGATTCCTGTACTTTTCGATAAGCTATTTATTAAGATGTAACCAAGCTGAGCGATGACGGATTGTGCCGCCAACATTGTGCCACTGTGATGCCGGTGTGAACCTAGCATTTCCACATGTCATATAGCTGCGTTCATTTGCACGTATGGATTATGGTTGTGTTTGGTGTGTGTGGTGTGTGTTTGTGTGTGTGCTGCGTATGTATACAGGAGGAGAGGTGTATGTGTACCGTGTGTGCCGCGTGCAGCATGTACCATGTACCATGTTGGTTTGTTCTTGCTGCTGCTTTTGTTTGTTTGTTTTCGATTTTGATTGCCGATGCCAACCCGTGTTCTTGTTGTTCTGGTTGTCGGTCGTCTCCTGCCAGATACTCATACTCGCATAATGCTCATCGTGTTCCGTGTGCTGCTGCATGGCTCTCTGCTGCTGGCTCATCCTTTGTTTGACTTGGTTTGCATATAACTACAGTTGCAACAACTACAACATTCATGCAACATGAGTAGTTGCAGTGAAAGCTCTCGCTCGCTTCTCTGCTCTGCAGCAAAATCGACCAAAATTCACGTTTTTACAGATTATACTCACCCAAAAGACGTACGTACGTCCGAAGTTTGAGTTGACGCCGTTTGCCAATTGGCAAACGATCCGCAAGCATTCTTATTCGTTGTTTATATCTTGTGTATATATGCATACATATATATAAGTGCATGCAGATATGTATATATCTTTTGTATATGTATACATTTATGTATTAACATATTTACATGTTTTTCGTTTTTATGTCTGAATATCAACTTACCCCAGTTATCAGCATGTTTTATAGTAAAAGAAATGCTTAAATTTCCAAATGGCATTGTACGATATCGTTTTTCCATAGCCGCCTGCCCAGCTCGTGGACATAGAAATGCCTAGTAATGGTTGGAAAAATATGTCGGCTAATGAGCTCATATTTATGTAAACTCGAATGCAAAATATTTGTAAAATGCGGGCGGAATCTTCTTTGGTCGCGCAAACATTGAAATATGGCGAAGGTCGTGCATCAGAAGTTTTTTGGTGGAGGCTTTCCAGCCTGAAAAATTTACTTGCTTAAGATGTTGGATGGCTGACCAGTTCTGGGCTTTTGAGCCAAAAAGTTTCGGCTTCGCCAAATTAGAGTCTGTCGTGACTTCAAGGGGAAGACCCAGTGCGCCCTGCAGTTTCAGTACCATGGTTTGAGCATAGTTTCCAAGTAGCGTCAGAACAGTCCCCTTGTTGGAATTGCGCTGTGACTTTGATTGATATCTCAAAGGCGGGTGCTACCCTAAAAACAGAAGAGTTGATACATATATATACGCCGAACCAATGTGGAAATGTATTCCCGAAAAAATGCAATTCAAATTGGTAAAAAAAAAGACGGGGCGCTAAGGAGCCGTAGTTGGCACATTGAACCAGATATCTTGATATACGTGCAATCAGGTTACGTATTTGAGCATAGTGGTTTTTGTACAAGGGTATCATATGGCACTTGAAACAAACTCTGAAGCAAGTCCAGTTTGACGCTGAAGATGTAAGAATCCCAAGATGGAATATATTGTAAATCTAACTTTGCTCCCGTAAGTGATGAGCTAAGAAAGAATGGTACTCCAAGTAATCAGTTAGTTTTAGGTTAGTCTTTAAGCGTGGCAGTTCGTTGGTTTGCTATAAATTTTACTCCTATTCATAGCGCGTTAATTCGAAGTTTTGAGCTTGTTGCGTAGTTGTTTCAGATAGGTCCCGGGAAAGTTGCGTTTTACTGCTTATCGATATGCTTGCGCAGATGTTATAAAATGGTCTTCGCATGTTGATATAATCTGCCTTACCCTATTTTTTCCTTACCCAATCCCCGGCAATATTGTTAACATAACCAAGGTCACCTCGGGCAGTTTGTAGTTTAGAAATTTTTAAAGACGAGTGAAAATATATTTTAAAAGTTACCCGATTCAATCCACGAAAGAACTTGCTATGCTTTTAAGTTAAAGACTATTAGCATTAGGCGCTTTTTCGCTATATGAGCAAGACAGAGGAAATCTCTTTTAAATACTACGCTCCTTATCGCTGAACTATGTCTAGGACCACATGTATCTAAAGAAATTTTACTCAATCTGATTCGACTTACAGAACACTACTTATTACTTGCGTAAGCTTCGGAAACTTATTTGCATACTTCTTCGTATATAAATTTTCATCGTACATTAGGGCATGTAATGAGTAAATATTCTAATGCACCTTCACATCTTACTAGTTCTTTCCCAAAGCGGTACACCAATTTTGTACAGCTCAGTAGCTGGAGACCCCTAAAGCTGCCGAAAAATATATGCAATTTGATGCTGTATTTGTATTTCTAAGCTGTTTGATATTTGAAGAACTTAAACACAACGACAGGGAGGACAACTTAACTATTTATTGCATATGTTCAATATCAAAATCAGAATTGTAAAACATTTAGAATTGAAAAAGATCCTTATTTTAAGTTGAGTTTGGTTTGTGTCTATAGGCATTGTAGCCTTATTAGACTTAAATAAGATTTTCGAGTACCCAATCGCTACAGTTAAGTAAAAACATATCAGAGCATCTTCGAACGTAGAACCTATTGAAGCTATCGGAATCTTATTGGTCAAATAAGTATTTTTGGTTAAAAACTCGACTTTGTCTTTGTTTTTGATAATATTCAAAGTAAAGTTGTTATGGTAGATTTAATTACAATCTGTTGGTGCGTGATATGGCAATGATACTTGAGTCTAACTTTAACGTCTGCTAACTTTTGATACCAATTACTAGATTTGGTTTCTCTGCTGCGTCATTATAAAATTGGTTTCTTGAAGTGCAAAGCAAAGTTAAAGTGCAATTTGCTTTTACGATTTTTGGTGTGGCAAGGTAACTTAATTCCTATGTATAAATACTTAATCACTATGTGTGATTCCCTAAAATTTGACTCAGAAATTGCAAGTTTCCCATAGCTCATTTGTACACTTCTTTCATTTCGCATTGATAGCGTTTCACTTAAATCATCTATTGGTTTGTTTTTGTGCCAAAAAAGGTTCCCCAGCAGCTGTTGGAACTACGAAAATATTGCAAACCTTTACAAAATCAACGTGTGTCTAAACAAACAAAATTCCAATTCGTTTGCGTCAATCTGCTTGTACCAGGATTAGTCATCGCCAAGAGTCTGGTCTTCAAAACAGTTGTAGGTTTTTGCCTATAAACAAATTTAATTCCAATTGCACAAAATTTTGAAGCTTTTGCAACTGCAACTTAACTTATAAGAGCAGCTCACTTTTAGGCAGCTGCGGTTTGCTTATATGTTGGCTTATAGATAGGGTGGGCCATCTGTTGGCTTCTTTGTTAAGTACTTTTTATGCGCATATTTTGAAAGAGAATTGCTTAAAACAAAATATTTTTGAACAAACTTGTTTCGAACTTGAGTTACGTATATCGACCTTCTAATTTGGACGCAGATATATCGAATTTTTAGTGCCAAAAATCAGAGCAACGCATGCGGATTAAAATGCACATATTTTTTTAGAGAGTTTCCGGATTAATAAAGAATCAGTCTTAACATATTAGAATAATATATAAAGCAAAAGCCGCCTGAAGTTTTCCATCAAACTCTTGAAACTAAAACAACTACTTTCTATATCTTACAGCTGGTTGCCTGCGCTTGAAGCAATCCTGTCGCACTTCATGTTAAAGGATTGAGCAAGATGGCCGAAACAAAAGCAGCCCATGTTTTATGACTTTAGAAGTGTCACTTTGCAACTGCAGAAAAGCAAAAGCAATTGTAACCAGCAAAGTAAATCCGGATTACGGATTTCTGTAGACTTGTGCTTCAATTTTTTAACGGACGATTAGTAGAAATAAAGCAGCAAAATGGTCGAAAGCGTGCAGTGTCCCGTGTGCACGTTATACCTGCACGCGGGCATGAATCTCTCCGATCACTTGGAGACGCATCCCAAGGAGCAGGTTATTAAAGCGCTTGTACAAATGACAATCGCAGGTAATCCCATGGTACCAGGCAACGCACTGGCAGCAGCAGTGCTGTCAGATGCTGCTGCAGGCGCTGCCAACGCTGATGTTAAACCAGCTGTGGTGGCATTACATGCAACTAGCACGGCCACGGCAGCCAAGTCAGCCACGGACAGTAATGCCACTGCCGGTACAGCAACAAAGTCCAGCGCTGGTGCAGCAGGCGCAAGTTCATTGCCGCCGCCACTGTCTTCAGCTGCCACAGCGGAGGCGCACTTTGGCGGCGGTAACAAACCACATAGTAACATTAATAGCATCAAATTGAATAATCCACCGAGTAAGGGACTGAAAAATGCGCCACCCGCCGCCACAGCCACCACAACCTCTGCTTCAAGCTCCTCCATTAGCCGTAGCGATGCTAGCAAACAACAGCCGCAGCCGCAGCAGCAGCAGCAGCAACAACAGCAGCATCAACAAACGCCACAGCATTTTATACGTGCAACAACGACTGAGGCAGCACTTGCTGCCACATCCACAACAAGCAGCACGGCCGCCTATCAACAGCTGCTTGCCGAGGACTATCGCTTTGAAACGCATCAGCATCAACAGCAGTTGCATGCTTTTCAGCACACAAGCCGTGGTGCCATAACCACTACCACCACGTTGGCTTATAGTGCCGCTGCCTTGAATTTGCAACCGCAACAACAACAGCAGCAGCAACAGCAGCAGCACTATATAGCACAGCAGCATACCCGGCATAGTCAAGTTACAGCTACGCAACAGGCGCACTATCCACAGCCAGGTCTGAAGTATGCTTATGCCACAGCGTTGCCACCACCGCCACCATTGCAGGTCAGTAGAGTTGAGTTTGCACTTAGCCTGCGCATTTTACTAATCAAATCTATTTATTTATGAATTTGTTGCAGCTTTTCACGCAGCAGTCAGCGACTGCACAAACCGCGCAGCATCAGAAGCCACCGCCGGCCTATGGCGCCGCAATCAGTCAAATTCGATCTCAGCACAACCAAAATAAGCAGCAACAGCAGCAGCAGCAGCAACAACAGCAGCATATTACCATACACCAAATTGCACCACCGACAGCAACCGTAACAGCCACAACCACTACAAAGCACAGCAAAAGCAACACAACCGCCCATACAGAACTGTTTTTGAATCCCCCACCGACGCCACAACCACATACAATGCCAGTGGCACTAAAATATTCAGGCGAATCAGCGTCAACAACGTCCATAAGACTGCAACAGCAACACCAACACCAACAACATCAGCAACAGCAAACACAACATCATCAACAAGCAGCACAACAAACACCACAAGCTGCTGCTAATCTGACTATGCCGCTGCAGGCCTTTGGCTCCTTATTGCCGACAATAGCACAACAGAAGCCCAGCAGCAGCTGTCAATCCTCTCCAGCGCGTACAGCCGCTGCTAGTAGGCAGTCAAATTCACCTTTCGGCGCGCTACTTACAGCCGCAGCCGCTGCAGCGTGTGCTTCACCCTCGTCAGTGCTGCGTTATGCAGAGTCACCGGTAGCCCACTATCTGGAGCGTGAAAATGGTGACTTTATTGTGCAAGAAACACCTAAACATATCGTGGAATGCGTAGAAAAAGAAGATGGCGAGTTTTCGGTTATAGAACGTATATATCAATCGCCGCCAAGTGTGCTGCACATACACGATGACGATGAGGAGGAGGAAGATGATGACGGCGAAAATGCTGAGCAACAGAACATGGATCATATTGAGGACGGTGATGATGAGCAAGAAGACAGTCGCAGTCGCGCTTCAGTCAATACAAAGAAACAACGTGTCAGTAAGCTAAGCAAGACTAAAGCCAATGCTGCCAAGCGTGCGACAGCAACAGCCGATCACGACGAGGATGAATTTATGAGCGTCAGCAGCAGTTGCGATAGCGAGCAGTTGGATCAAAAAGTGGTACCAGAAGCAGCGGCTAGCACGCAAGCGGCTGCAACTACGCCGCCTTCACCCAGCATTAGTCTGGCGGCAACCAAAGCTGCTGCAAGCGCTGTGCCTGATGCGAATTCCAACTCCAATACAAATGGCAGCAATAGTGGCAATACCAAGTCCAAAAAGAATCGTATAACAGTGCTGAGCGATGTGCCGCTCAACATGAATGAGTACTTGGACTTGGTAGGTAATATAGTGGCTTCCAGTCGCATAGGCGCAGCGCGTCCCTTTGCTGCTGTGGCACCATTACCTTTGGTCAAAGTGGAAAAAGAGGAGCCGCTCGATGAGGATTATGATGATGAGTTAGCGTCACGTTATCAAGCAACGGATAATGATGCCGATAGGCAGCAGTCCATTCAGCAACAGTTGGAGCCGGAACAAAAACCTAGCTTGGATGAGCAACTGCAGGGTGTAAGCAGTAGCAACAGTCATGCCACCACCAGCGTTATACGCATGGCCAGCACGAATGCACAGCCACTGTCGCAGGCTGAAGAAGAGTTACCTCAACCGCTAATGAAGTTTGAAGCCGAAGGCACAGTATTGTTGCCGCAGCGCATCACTACAAACGTGCAACCTCGTGGACCTAAGAAA
The DNA here is from genome assembly GCA_035046065.1 of Chymomyza procnemis. Lineage (NCBI taxonomy): Eukaryota > Metazoa > Arthropoda > Insecta > Diptera > Drosophilidae > Chymomyza > Chymomyza procnemis. The sequence goes on from JAWNOJ010000026.1 coordinate 9,217,234, forward strand.
TTAGTTATCAAACCAAAGTCAACGACGACGGCTGGCAAGACATCAAACAACAAAAAGACTGACAATTCCACCAGCAGTAGCAATAATACAGAACCCATAGCCTCCACTTCGTCTGCAGCCGCAAAATCATTGAGCATATCAAAAGCAGCAGCGGCAGCTGTCAACGAGGTGCAAATCAAGAGTGAAAAGTGCGAAACCCCTACGGCTAGTGGTGCAAGCATTTTGGAGAAGCATTTGACCACCAGTTTTAATAATGCCACAAAGCAGGCACGCAAACACTCAAGCGTTAATGATGATGATGCTAGGGTATTACTAGAGTTTGCCAATTCCAAGCAGCCACCTGTCAGTGGTGCAGCCAGCACCACATTTGTGGTAAATGCCAGTTTTCCCTCGGCTAATTCTGTATTTGCCACCAATGCGGCTGGCAGTGCCAGCAGCAGTAACGCTCCTAAATACGAGTCCAATCCAAATGACGAATATATATTGCCGGATAATAATTTGGATGAGATTGTGATATCCTCGTCATCATCCTTTGCATCATCGTTGCAACAGCCTGCAGCTGCATCAATATTATCAACTAATGTGCAACAGGAGCAGCAAAGTCAGCAGCAGTCGCAGGCAACACCTTCCTTCAACGACTTTAACTTTCTGTATCAATCCAATGCAGCGATTTGCTATGATAACAGCGTCGTAAAGGGTTCCAGCAGTGGTAATTTTGCAGCTTTTGCTTTTCAGCAGCAGCCGCCGCATGCCGCCAGTGAGGCAACTAATGCTGCCACAGTAGCGTCTTCCTCTAGTTCTTCATCGGCGGGTTCGGCAATTTTGGATCATGATTCAATGAACGCTACGTTCCGTGTGGCCAAGGCCGCCAGAGAACAGCAACAGCAAGCACTCGGCAACTCTGCCACTGATGGTAGTTCCTGGTATCAGCATCAGACACAAACGCATGATGGTGCGCAGCCCACCAATTTTAATGCTGCCCTAGCAGCAGTCGATTGTTGTAGCGCAGCCGTTGATAGTGATGCAAGCGATGCAAAATACTTGGATTTGGATACATGCAAGCGTGAGCAGCTAAGTGGCAGTTGCAGCAGCAATTCCCTGGGTACAGCAGCGCATTTGCCCTCTGCGTCGGCTTCCACGACATCCTCGTCATTTGCTGCCGCTGCCACGGAGAGCAGTCTGGTGGGTGGTTTGAATATACGCACTGATGAGAAAATGCCCGCTAAAGGCGAGATCTCTGAGCAGGAGAGCAATTGTGACATTGAAAATTCTTGGAGTCAGTCGGTAAGCTACTGCGCGTTAGTTTCGAAGCAACTATTTACGAGTTAACCCAAACTTTTCCTGCAGATGTATGGCGACATATCAACACGTTACTTTAGAAATCAATTTTCCGGCGTTTATAATCAAATGCCAGAATGGCGTATGGACTATTATCCAGCGCAGGATCTCAGCGCGCAGCAGCGCGATAGCAAGCGGTAAGCACTGCCTTAGTTCAAAGAGTACTTAATGCTTAAATTCTTGCCATTGTTTTGTAGTTTTGACTTTCGACTACCGGTGGATGTGCCCAATGCTTCTGTGGCCGAATACATGTTTGCAACGCAGGATAATCCGGAAGCAGCGTTGGCTGCCGCCCATGCACAAGCTGTCACCACGTCACCCAGCAGTTCCAAAAAGGCTAAGAGAAAGACAGCAGCCGCCACGGTCACCAGTGCCGCCGGCAGCAGCAACTGTAGTAGCAATTCTGCAAATTTCTTATTAGACGCACAGCCCACCACTTCGTCAAACGCTTTGCTGGCTGGTCCACCAATAGCTTCGACATCTCGGGCTGCTGCTGCTGCAGCTGCCGCCTCTTCCGTATCCACGCTTATTGGTGGGGCACCGCCACCCAAGCCACCGCGTCGTAAGATATACAAATGTCCACACTGCGAATCCATTTTCGACAAGCTAAAGGAGCGCAATGCACACATGATAAGCGTGCATAATTATGTGCGACAAAATCGTCGACTTATATGCACTCAAGCCGCAGTGGTGACCTCCACCATAACCAGTACAGCGGCAGCGGCAGCGGCTCAATTGTTGCCGCCGCAGCCACAGTTGTTGCCCATGGCAGCAAGCAGCAGTAGTGCAGTGCAATATGACAATATTGTGGAGGATTCTAAAGATGGCATTGTAAAGATCAAGCAGGAACATTGCCAGGAGCAGCAGCAAAAGACACTGCCAGCACGTCGTGATACTTTAACCGCCTCGCTGGGGCAGCTACATGCCAAAACCGAGCTGCCCGATGTCAATGATGGTGGGTTACTTGTAGAGCCTAGTAACGCCGACATCAAACCCAACGATGTTATGCTCTCTGAGCTGGATCAGAAACCAACCATGGCACCATTGGCTATGACTACACCAGCTGCCAAACTGGCGGCACTCTATCGCATGTTAATCATTTACAACGAATCGAAGCTGGGTCAAGATCGCAGCATTAGCGAGCTCGAACAAAAGGCAATGGAAAAATCCATTTTCCTATGCTATGTCTGTCGCACGGATTTTCCCTCTGTCAAGCTGTACGATGCGCATTTAACCGAGCATCCAGCGGAGTGTTTTACCTGTGGCAAGAAGTTCTATCGCTGGAAGAACTTTTCGCTGCATTTGAAGCGTCACATGGGCTGGAAGGAATTTGGCTGCTATGTCTGTGACAAGAAGTTTGTGGTGCGCAGCGCGCTGGTGGAGCACATGCGTATGCATACAGGCCAGACGCCGCTCAAGTGTAAAATATGCGGTGAGTGCAGTTTGGTTGCAATGATAGAAAATTCATAACATCTATGTGTTGATTTTTTGCAGGTAAAAAGTTTAGGCGCTACTCCAACTTGACGCAGCATCGCAAGCGTCATACAAAGATGACTGTGCGCAAGAAGGAATATGTATGCCATTGTGGTGAGGTTTTACCCTCGAAGGCGCGCTTTTTGTGGCATAAGGAAACGCATGACTTGAAGCCAAAATGTTGTCCCTATTGTTGCGATCGCTTTGTGCATGCCAACTCGCTGCGTCGACACATACGTCTGGCGCATTCCGATAAATTTGACTATGCCGAGCCCATGGAGTGTCCCATGTGCAAGCAGATATTTGCCAAGACCTCCATCAAAGCGCATATGGCTACACATTCGACAGATCCGCAATTTGACTGTGCTATCTGTAACAAGTCCTTTTCAACCAAATGGAATCTCAAAATACACTCCTGGGTGCATGCCAATCGCACAGCGAAACCCTTCAAATGCGAGTACTGTCCCAAGGCATTCGTGCGCGAGCTGGACTTTAAGAATCATATGAATGCACACAAACAGATCAAGCCCTATACATGCGAGTACTGCGGTTGCAAGTTCATACGCAAGTACAACTATATGCGGCATAGACGCGAGCATCATGGCAATAAGAAGTTTACATGCGATCAGTGCGATAAATCGTTCCATAGGCATTACTATCTAATTGAGCATCGTCGCATACATACCGGCGAGCGTCCCTTCCAATGCACCATTTGCGGCAAAAGTTCTACAACAAAAACGAATCATAATAAGCATTTGAAAATACATCATTCGCGTGATCCCTTCACGGTGGAGGTCTAAGCGCGGAGCTATGCATGTGCATAATACTACTACTAACTAAATACTAATTAATCGTTTAATTCATCCAAAACTAGTTAGTTATTCAGAACTTTTTCTCTGTGTACATGTTGTATGTCTGTGTGTCGTTTGTCTGTGGTTAAACAAATTAACAAAATGGATTTAAACAAAAAACTAGTATTACTTATAACATGCATGCGTATAAGCAACGTTTGCCTAAATATTATGCCAATTCTTGAATTCTACCACAACAACAACAACAACAAATAAGATATATATCACAATAAATAACATTTTACTAATATATGTAATCGTTGTACATTTTCGATGTGGTTTAAGTAAAAAAAAAAAAAAACAAAACTAAAAAAGTTAGATAAATGTGAAAAAGTGTTTCCCTTAGTCACTTCTCAAAAAAAAAAAAAAAAAAACTAAACTAAAAAATCTAAAAAAAAAGTAAAACAGTTTGCTTTATAATTAACTTGCAAATTGCAAATTTGTTTTAATCGCTTTAATTATATTTTTAAAACATGTTTTAGTAAAATGACAGAGCAGTGCAATATAATTATGATTTACATTTTACGAAGCCTAAAAACCACTCAACTTTAGTTTATTTTTTTCGAAACATTTTAATTAAACTGTATGTAACTGCTATGTTAAATGTTTAAACAAAAAGGCCAATCATAAACTATTTAGTTACAATTTAATTTAAGTTAGCTGCAATTGGATTTTAAATTTTTCATTTGCAACTTTATATTTTCGTACTTGAGCACATTCTTAAAACAAAAAAAAATTTAAATATAAAACAAACATTAAACATATAAATACGCTCACATGCATACACACACACACACACATATGCCCTTTTAACAAGTTGTTATATTATTTTTAAACTTTAAACAAAAACAAATAAAAAACAAAAAAAAAAAACAATCTCCACAAGCAAACAACGTGAACGAACACAACTGTCATATTTAATAAACATAATAGTTTTTGATTTAGTATTGTGTATTTGATTTTTAGTAGTTTCAACTTTTCTAGGCTATTTTTAAAAAATTGTTTTCAATGGTTTTAAGTAAAAACTTAGTTAAAATTAATAGTTTTTAAGTGAACAAAACACATAAACTAAATAATGATAAATACAAGAAATTGTAAAAGAAAAACAAAAAAAAAACAAAACTTTAAAATAATTACAATTTACATTAAAACAAAACATAAATTTCAACGAGAATTATTGAGATAAAGAATACATTTTGTGAATGAAATAAATGCAATTTATGGATAAATATAAAATAAAAATGTTTTAAATTTGACTTAGCGGTAAATTCATATGATTGGCTACTGCTTGCAAGCAGTGTGCGTTTTTAGCTTACTGCTTAAGTTGCTTGCAAGCAGTGCAATTAACAGCTGCCACTAGATGGCGCCAGCTTTACTTTTTTTATAGATAAATTTCATAGGGTTTAATTTTGTTTAATTTTCATCTTAGGAACGAAAATTGACTGCATCTTTTGATCACAAAAACAATAACTTAAGTTTTGCTATAACGGCAAGAGTTCGTAGGGTATGAGGTCTGTATTGCTAGCCCCTATTGCAGATATTTGCAAGCTGCACGAACTTTTAATTCATTATAATGCGTAATTGAATGATTTATTAGACGTAAATGCTAGAAAGTTCAATCAGTCGATGCTTTTGCTCCTCTCCTTTTTAGTAACACGTTTGATATGATATTAGCTGCAGCGTACCACAGACGACAGGATATGCAAAATTAAATAGTCCCGCCTACGCCGACGCTATAGATTTGCTCTCACAGAACCACAGTCAGATGCAAAGTAGAAAAAAGTATTCCCCATCTGATGTATCTCTTTAAACTGGTTTACAAATAAATTGTGCTAAATCGAGAACCATGCACGTAAACTTTTGTAATCAAACTCCACACTCTGTTAGCAATCTCTCAATCTCTCTCTTTGAGTTAAAAGACGAGTTTGAGCACCTGAATGTTGGTACCGTGCGCGATGTACAGGAATCAGCTATAGAAAATTAAGCGTACTATTGCTGCGTTTTATCGAGTTTGGGGGATCCACCATCATAAGAAATTCAACCAAGCCGAAAATTGTTAATGTTGGCGTTAAGACGGTACTACTGTTTGGTAGCGAAAACCTGGCATATGAAGAATGCCATCAGACAATAGTTACAATGCTTCGTTAACCAATGTCTTAGGCTCGTGCCCGATATATTCTGGCCTAGACGAAACTCTAATGTGCGATTATGGGAGTTAACTAGGCAAAAAGGGTTAACAAAAGGATACGCGCTTCGCAGAGACCAGGAAAATCTTACAAACTCCGCCCGAACCTGAAACCCGGAGATAGACGCAGTGGGCGCCTTATGACTACGTGGAGACGTACACTTATGAATGAAACCAATAAATGAATTAAGATATTTCGCTCAGGATAAGCAAAATAATAGCAGATAGGAAAAGTTCTCAAATTAACGTATATAAGAACATGTTAATAATAATAATAATAATTATTCCCAATTAAAATTAACAAAATTTGCAAAAAAAAAAAATGTTACTTTATTTACATTCTTTTACTTGGCTTGTACCCGCTCTACACAGCTGATCTTCCAATCATCGCCTATGCCGTTGACACTTTTCATACAACCGCCTACAGACGCGTCGGATTGCTGAATGTGCAGGTGGATAAATCCACTTCAGTTCATACACTGAATAAAACCATCCTTGCTGAAAGAGTTACCACCCACGATTAACGATCGCTGCTAATCTTGCAATAATATTAATATAAATATAATAATAATAATATAATAATTTGTACAAGTAAAACGAGGTTTTTTGAACACAGCAGTTGCTTTAATAAGTTGTGAATTGTAAGCAATAGGAGCATATTTAAATCATTTTATGTTGAATTCAATTAAAACAGTTGTTAATTATAAATTTATAAATAAAAGAAATGTAGGCCTCTTGACTATGCTGTCAACGCTGCACTGGCGGAGCATGGAAGAGTTACTTGAAGAGAACTGGCAACCACAAAGTGCTTATATAATTAGCAAAACGACATATAAAAACTATGTTACAGGTATTATTATTTGAAGAATTACACTTTCTTTTGTTTATTTACAATGTGTCTTCAGACAATAGGTTAATTAATTTATAGATATTACATAAAATTAACAGAATTAGTAGATTTCCATTGGATTTTCAAAATCCACTATTTTATTTTACATTTCATGTACAGGTATCCCTTGTATAACGCGATAGTTACGTTCCAGAAGACTTGCGCGTTATGCAATTCCGCGTTATCTAAAACATAGTTTTTATATAAATTTGGGGGTTATGTTCCAATAGGTTTTTTTAATAAAATACATACTAAATAACAGATGCACATATATTTCCACTTAATACTAAAATTCGGACTTCCTTATACAATTAAAAACACAAGATTTGAATAATATTACATATACATATACATATTTCAAAATTAAAAAAAATAAAAGTAAAATTAAGGTTTATTAAAATCTTTATTGTTATTCTTCAAACTTCATATGGTAATTAATCTGTTTCACTGTCTTCAAAGATCTTTGCGCGTGGGCGTTTTGGAGGAGCAATAGCTTCATCAGAAGATATTTCTTCAACATAGTTTTCGCTATTGGATAAGAAACTAGTTGTGGGACCTTGTGGTTGTTCTACTGGTTTTATAATTACAAAATCTATTATCAGTTTTTGGTAGGTGCGTTTTTTAAGCTCCTTTTCAATTTCGTAATATGGTGCTAGATTAATATCTATTTCCCTTATTATTTTGCTGGGTCTCTCCAGTGAAGGATCATTAGTTGTAAAGAAAGATTTCATTTTCTCAACCAAACTTAAACCCTCTCGTATGCGCTTCAGAGTGAAACTGGGAATTGATTCACAGATATCTTCTACCGAAGTGACGTCATCTTGTGCGAGATTTGCGACGGATGGAGATTCAGTTATTCAGATACTTATTGCTATGATTTTTTATTTCTTCCTCAAGTAAGGGAATATTGAGGTATTTATTGGATATACAAAATGAAGCTTTCACTATAGTTCGTAATGTGATTTACTGGTAACGCTGAAGTATCTCAATATTCTGGTTGCTTGCAGTTCCCCATAGTTGTATAGCGTAAGTCCACACTGGCTTCAGAATGAAAGCCGAATTTTATTTTCGATGGATGTTGCGCTATTTCGACTTGGTAGCCATGTCATTGTGAGCGTTCTTAACTTTAGTTGCTGACGTTAAGCTACAATGTAAGTCTTCGGTCGAGATGCAATCCTATGTGCTTTCCGCAATTACTTTGTGGGATGGCTAAGACATTGAGTAACACTTCTGGGCAGTCACCCTTTCGAAGAGCAAATGTGGTGTGGATTTTTGAATATTGGTTTGTAAGTAAAATCCCTTATTTTGTCAATTGATTTTAATCTGTATTTCGTATTGTGGGTGCCTAAGGAAGACTGATTTAAGCCTGCAATGCGTTTACTGGTTTAGAATTGAGCCCAGAGCAATTTTTGTTACGACAATCACCGATTTTGAGCCTTCCATACAATTTTGGTAACTTTTACGTGCAATACATTGTGTGTGTCCCAAGTTCGAATCTGTCGGGACTAAATGGGGAGGATAACCGAGCCTTGCATTTCGGTAACACGGGTTGAGCATCAATGAGGTTGACCCCCTAGTGGGAGTATCGTGGCGGCTGTTGTTGATACCCAAATCGCGGGTAGAGTCATGTGGGCTGGAAGTGAAGTTGCGTTCTCAACCAGGTGCTGCTGCGCATAAAACAGAAGAAGTGAAGAAGTAGAAGGGGCTTGCACTCCCGGTAATATGCATTCCGTATTGGAAACAAAGAAAAATTAGTTTCCGCTGATGGCTTTGAGGGGCGATAGTTGAAACAGTCTCGTGGTGTTATTTGACCATCGTGGTTTTAAGACAGCAATGTCGCATGCCATGTTAAATAAACTCTGGAGTCCAGTTCGACCGTATCTCGCGTTGTATAAGTCCGATCGGTTTCCGCAAGATGGCATTAGAAAGATGATATTCCCATTTAAAAAGCTTTTCTGGCAGTTTTGTGGTTGATGCAGTTTTGTTTGGGAGTGCGTCAAAGATGGTCACAAGCAAAGAGAAGCTACGCTATATTTTTCAGTTCTTCTTCGAAAAGGGCGAAAACGCAAGCCAGTTTGTTGAAAATGCTAATTGCGTCCATATGGTCCTGTTACTATAATAGTCAATCATGCGCAATTTTGGTTTCGTCGATACCATTCCGGTAATTTCGCTGTCAAAGATGCACACTGCGAAAATGTCAGAGCTGTCGAGTCCGACCGCCATGTAAGCACTGCTTCGAATGCCCAAGAGCTAAAGATTGCACAAAAACCTTTTGAATAAGGCTAGATACGAAAAAACGCTCAATGTATGGGTGCCACAAAAGTTAACGCAAAAAACCTCAAGGGACGAATTCCCAACTGCGAATCGCTGCTATATTGCAACAAAGTCGACCCACTTCCGAAGCAGTTAATGACTGAAAAGTGCCATCACTTACGACAACGTCCAGTGAAAACAGTCGTGGTCGACCATTTCAAAAGAAATTAATTTTAATTTTAAGAATTCGGTTTCAAAATTAGCAGGCTTTTAATTGAATTAATTAATTTATTTATTTATTTATTTAATAATTCAATACAACTACATAAAATAAATCTTCATAAAGAGTAAAGCTGCAAGTGTAATTTATAGGGCCTTGACCCAGTCAAAGGTACAAATTTATTTTTATTCAAAAAACTAATTAAAGTTTAAACAATTATAATTTACCAAAATATTGAATTTTTTTGTATTACATTTATATCTCTTAATATTATTTTTAAAGAATCAAGTCGTTGCTTTAGTTTTATGAGTGTATTTTTTTTTAAATGTTAGTTTAAGAACAAAGAAAGCTACCAAAATGTTTGTATTACATTATATTGTTTGGTATAATATTTATGCTGGCATAAATTTCGAAATTATCGAAACAAAAAAGTGGGTACGTCAATGCAAAAAATTTTGGTATAAGTTTTGAAATGTTCGCACCAAAAATGAAAAGCGATACAGCGACACATTTCTTCAAAAAGTGTTTGGGTAAAGTTTTTAGTTTGAAGGCAAAATGTTAAAGCTGAATCACAAAAAAATTAGATAACTTAGTTTATGAAATTTTATGATAAGGTTCTGTTATAAGCAGATCTCAGATTGATTTGGTATTAGCACATATCAGCATGCTGACTCGATAAATAAGTACAAATATTTGCAAAAAGATGCAACAGTTGCGAAATATGCGTAATATATGAACGTGTATACGACTCTATGGCGAGAATTGCCGAAATATTGTTAGATTCAGATCAAATAAGTTTTATCAGAATCAAGTATAAACATTTTTTATGAACTCATTGAGCTGGATCTGCTGTTAGCATTTATCGTATTTCTTAAGGGATTATATGCGTTGTGGTGCGGAGTAATACAAGAATGTTTGGATTATTTTTAAGTCATATTCCAATTATTGAATTCGTGCAAAGTTTTTGAAGAACATAATGTTTAGGAGAAGAAATGCTATAATGCATTATGAAATATCAACAAATAAAGAAATTATTGCTCTCCTCCGAAATACAGTCTTTTTTTGTTAAGGGATAAGCACGATTTCGTTGCAAAAACACAATTGAAATCATAAAAACTCAAAAAAAGGTCCGCGAACGAAGGGTTTTCAAAGAAAAGTAAAGAAAAGCACTTTTCTCAAAACTCATGTTTTTGGAATCAAAAAGTGTTATGTTAAAAATCACGAATCTTATGATGGAAAATGAAATTTATATAAAAAATCTTTCGAGGGAAAATAGAATTTATATAAAAAAATCGTATGATGGAATATAAAATTTTAATAAAAAAGGGCATTGTTGACGGACTGCCTCTCTTAATTACGAAAAATTAAAAATAAAGATGAAGAAAATAGGTTCAATAGTTTGTTCGCAATCGTACGCACGGTAACTTAGGTAGTAATTACGTTCAACTAGCTTCGTGACGGATTTTTTTTGGGAATACATTTTGAAGAACGTGTACTTACAGGTGAAGTAAAAATAAAGCAACAACCACAACGTATATAACCTCTTAAGTAGAAAGTATGATAACTTTTTGTAAGTATGGTTAGAACTTGAATATAAAATAAGTATTTTTTGTAATTTATTTAATTTAAAATGGCTAAATCTTAGCAGTTTACAATTTGTGCCAGATCAATTAGTTCATAACAAACTTGCAAAAAATTTCAACTCATTTTTTAAAGTTTCTAGTTTTGAAAGCTTAATGTCGAATATTCATTTCTGATCGTATAACTTATAGAATATTTAGCAAGAATTTTAATTTAATCAATTTGGAAATTTTCTTTAGAACTGCTTTTCAAATAACTTAGCAAAATGTTGCAATAAATTAACAAAATTTCTTAATCTAAACTTATAAAAGTGCTTTGAAATTTGTATTTTTATGTAAAAGTAAAGCAAATAGTTTTAGTTTTTTCAAACGAGTCATTTGTTTTTAGTACCAACTACATATTTGGTAAACATTTAATTAGTAATTTTAACGTTTCATTAAATTCATTGTTAAACCAACAAAAAGGAATCATTTGTCAAAAACATATTTTTGGTTATTACAAAATAGTGCAAATTCCAAACTCTCTAGTTACGCAAGAGCAACAAGCCATCGAGCAGTTGCTGATACAATAGTCTCTCCGTTTTGTTTGAACTCTCATAGAGATCTACTTCCAGTATATTGTCTGCATTTTTCTTACTACTGTAGCAAGAAATAGAGGAACGTGTGACAACACGCTCATCGAAAGTCTTATCCAGCTGATTGCACGCAACCGCCGTTTCATCAACACTTTTAGGCTGCGCATCGTAGTAGTTGTCAGGAAAGTGTAATCTTGCGAATATGATTGATTGCTTGTACAGGCATAGCTGCAATGCCTGCCGCACTGACTTATTATCATAATTGGGATTCGTCTTGACGCCGTGCAATTTGACACGAAACGAGCGCAATGGATACATAAATAGTGCCTCTGGCATTTCCTTTATATGATCAAATGACACCAATTCCGTATCATGGAAATCAACATAGAAGACAGTAACTTCCTGACGACTGGTATGCACTTCCTTGACTATAGCGCGATACCACAATTGATCTCTAGGGTAACGTGCTAGGCACAACGCTTTTGGTACAATATTCGCCAAGCGAGCTGCCTTGCCAACGCACTCTTTGATGGCCAGCACAAGATTTGAGTTCTGTCGATCCAGCTCAGTGAGACAGGGTGAGATGTGCAGCTCGGTGGCAGAGACGACACTAACTATGGTGCAGCAAAATTCTTTAACGCCAAACGGTATGCTCTGCTGCCTAAAGCAGTCAATGCCATCATAGAACGTACGCATCGTAGAGCAGTCCAAGGGATCAAAGTGCACAGTTTGCGTCATATCCTGCAAGTAATGCCATAAATGTTAAGCGCTAGTTCAGCTAAGCAAGTTGAGTGTAATGTCTCCTCACCTTATGGCGCATTATAATGCGCTGCTGCAGTGGCTCCTTCGCCGTGCTTAGACATCTCAAGTCGCCTTGGTAATTAATCAAATCAGTATTTGCGCTTTCGTTTTCAAAGCAGTTCTCCAGCTGCTCCGCGTAATTGCAATTATCACGTGCGCTCTCCATGGCATCCTTATGGCAATCTATATCCTTGGCATTATTCAAAACAAGCGCATCGTTCACATTGAAAGCATACTTTTTCTTTTTGACTGCGGGCGGTTTATCGCTAGACGAGTTGTTGTGAGCCAAGTCGTGGCACTCCTGCAAAAATAGCATATATATATGTACAGCTGATTTGTGCCCTTATTTGGCAACAACTTACCAACTCTTGCCGTTTTGGCTGCTCCACAGCCAATGGCAACTTCTCAACGTCAGCCAGCTGATAGTCCTCCATTAGCGCAGCTATATCTATGCCATTTACTTTAAGCTCACATCTAGGCAAACCATTGGGCGCCTTATCAATCAAACGCACGCTGGTCAAATGGTTAACCAAACGCAAATGCAGCGTATCCAAAACTTTGATTGAATATTTATCTCCTTTGGGCTTAACGCCGTGTATAAGCACGCGTGCTGCCATTGCATGTAGTTTTGGAAATGGCGCATACGGCAGCAAACTATCGGTCTCCACAATCTCCACATTGCCATAGTCAATAAAGTAGACTTTGTATTCCGTATTGGATACCTTCTTAATTATACGCCCGCGACACAATGAAGCATCCAAGTGATATTTAACCACCACCGGCTGACCCACCACATATTTTAGCGTCACATTTTGTTTGTCAGCCAACAATGGCCGGAAGCACTCATCTAGACGTTTGTGCATTTCGTTTATGAACGGCTTATCGCTGCTTAAGGTTACATATATCTCGCATGCGTTATTTACATAGCTGGGAATGGCCGTAAAGATGCTCTTTTCTAGTGGACGTGGTTTAAGCCAAGCGCTGGGTATCTGGTTTGTGTTGGTAAATTCATTAAGTTCATCTAATAATTTTGCATCCGGCATATCTGGTGTATGCGTGAAGCCTGCCGGCGTAGTGTCTGTTTGCTCTTCTGCTTTGGCGGCGGCGCTTGCTGTAGGAGTAGCTGCTGTAAGTAAAAGACACTGACACTTTCAAGGCGAAAACTACTTGGTTTATGCTCACCCAGCAAATTATCAACTGCTTCAAGGCGCTGCTGCATTGTGAGCTCCATGTTACGCTGCTGCGTGGCAATATCCACTGCTGGCCAGCACTCCAAATCAAGCAAATTTTCATATTTTACACTTGCATCCTGCACTGCCCAGCCGGCCATGACCAGCGTCTCATTGATATTCACATATTTGACGCATGCCGGTGTGAATGGTCCATCTATTTGCATATGCTCACCCCACAATGTTATTTGCAGGCCATTTGTGCTGCATGCATGTCCGCTTGCGCTAAGCACTTTAAAGGCCTTAATCTGTGCATTGAAAAACTCTATGGCATTTGCTGTCCAGCGTTTATCCGCATTATTCGGTGTCAATCCGTACAGCTCACAACGCTGCACGGAGTTGGCTATTTTATCGTGCCCCTCATCAATGCGTATTATACAAGTATGCAGTACATCTGTCATTATGTGTCCAGTATCGCGCAGAAAGACATCATATTTAGTTTCGCCGTTTTGTGTTTTTATGGCCTTAATTGTGCCGCGATACCAGTGAGGTTTCTGTTGCACACTCTCGGCCACATTTATATAACAATTCTCATTATATTGCAATTTATGACTGCCATCGAATACATAGTTCTTGGCTATATCTTGCGCAGCCTTATGCGCGTTTTGCTTAATTACATCCATACCCATGTTTAACTTCGACAATGATATATAGAACTCGCTGGGATTATATACCGATGTTACAATCACATTTGTACGTTTCTCAAGCTGCACCTGTGTGGCAGTTGCTTTCTTGCTAATAAGTGTGGCTGCCTTATTTTGTTTAATAAATTCACGTGTCTCCTCATCCAAACAACTTGGTTTACTCAAGATGATTGGTTTTTTACTGCTAGGACCGGTTGAGCTGCAGTGTCCACTCTCTACAAGCACTGCAGCCACATTACAAGTTTCACCACTAGCTTGGGTAAAGCTTAAGGCAACATGCAGTGTATCATCACGTTTGGTTAAATATTCCATGGTCAAGCTGGGATTGCAGGTTAATTCATAAAATTCCACAGCAGCCGCTGTTGTCCACTCATAACCCAAATGCTGCAGCGTCTCGACATCAGCGAGTGCGCATTTGTTGGCCAATTCCGGAGTGTTATAGAACTCTTGCGGCAAAACAAACAATTGATTCCAGTAAACTTTGTGCAGTGCACCCCAGTCCACCAGGCGTATGATCACACTACCTATGCATGGAGGAAGTAAAGCGCCAATTAACAAAGAGCAGACACAACAGTGCTATCAGCATTTACTTACCCTCTGGCTGCATTTCCTCTATGCAGGCACGATGCCATAGCTTATGTAGCTGCACCGTGCAGGCCATCTGCAGACGACCTAGAAATATGTTATCCAACTCGCTTAGACTATAGTCGTTCATCTTCAAGTTTAGCTGCTCCATTAAAGTAACGCGCGTCAAATCCAGCCCATGTCGCATTGCATAGAACTCAGTGGGTTGCTTTATATGCAGCATCTGTATGGGTATCACATCGCCACGTTGAAAATGCTCCTTGGGCAGGCGTTGCGTTGGTAGTGCAAGTCGCTCCTGTTGCATATGCGCATGTTGCACAAAGGATGCAGCAAGCTTTTCATGAGATTGCGCAAGTCCCGTGTATAACAAAGACTGACGTATTGAAATATTGTCGTTTGCGGTTATAAGATCGATCTCCTGCATATTGCGAGACTTGGTAGCCATGACGGATATATATGCAGCATTGCTGGAAATAAAAAAGCTTTAAGGTTACAATTTCAGTTGGTAACCATGGGCAGTGAGACTTACTTTTTCAAGAGATGCTTCATTAAGTCGGCGGCGTTATGCGACCAGTTTGTGCTATCTTTGGGAGGTTTCAGTTGCTTGAGCTTACAGTGCACGGCAGCATAGGGCAATTTAGCCAGATGACTGGGCAGTTCGCGGAAGCTACGAATAGAGTTGGGTAAAACGAGTTGGGATAAGAAATTAATGCATTCTTTGTACAAATAGAAAGTATAAGATTCGGCAACTTAAATCCAAAGGCCATGGAAGATACAGAAATAGCGCCTGTGAACCTATGAGCTATAGTATGAAAACCTTAAGAGCTTTTCTACAAAAGAATCAGCTATGAACACACCTAAACCTGCAATAACTACTTGCCTGACCTAGGGAATCATAGCACACACTTTCGATATGAAAAAAACTAAAATAAACTTGCAGGCTTGCGGATAAGATATTTTTCCGAAAAGTTGGTTGCTCTAACTTCCTTCTAGGTATTCATGCAGACAAAAGTGGGTATATCAATTTGAACATAATTTAGCTAGTTTTTGGGGTTACCTCAAGTTTCTTTGTGGGTGCTTTATTATCTTCTTGGCATGCACAAACTAAACGGTTGTACCAATATAATATATAATGTATAAACTTAAGGAAATAACTGCTGCATTTTTTGTTACGAAAAGAGATTTCTCTTTTGTTGATATTGTCTTGATTAATTTTCGAAATATATTTCATAGACGTACTTGAGGTAAAGAGTCCTTTTAGAACTTCGTTGTAGAAATTCGTTTATTCATTCGTTTATCTTCATATAGTATACGAAGACTTTCAATTTATATTAAAAATATTGCAACTTTATGTTCAACAAATACGAACAGTTCGCAGATGGAAAAATGGTAAAAACTGCAGGTATTAAGTAATAAAAGTGATGCTCTATAAATAATTGCAATATACTGACTGGTATCCAGCTGTACGACCATTAGTTGATGACTTAATTCATAAATTACACAAGTGCAAGTTATTCAAATGACTAAAAACTATGTTTTTGATATTTCTTTATAATCTTATGGAACAAGACCAACTTCTGATTGGTAACTATAAAATTAAAGCTTATTCTAAAAAGTTTTTATGCTAAGTAAATTCGAAGAGTTCAGTTGGTTTTCACAAAAAATCGCGTGGTACTAAGGGAAAGAAATGACGCTCTTCAGGCTTGAAGATGCTGATTGTCAAGATGAACATGGCACGACGTAACCAGGTTATCGAGGGATCATTTCACCAAGCTGTTTGCAGAGGATAATACCAAAAAAATTGTCATTGTAGAAGATTGCTCGTTATCATTCAGTTAATAACTTTTTGATGGATTTGATGAACACATTGATATGACGAAATCTTAGTTGCAATAATACAATTCTAAAATTACAAAGCAGCTGCTGTTGATGGGAAAGACAATTTTGTTTACGTTCTAAGAACACTACGCCAGACTACGAAAACCTTAAGACTCTGTAGTCGTAGTTAGAATAATCCGATAAGAAGACTTTCGTAACTTTCGTACCGAACGTTGTAAACTTACTCGTATTTGTGCACGTTCATATGTATACCCATATCGGGTAAGAAGACCCAATACTTCTTACATTTCGCAATTTTCTTGCGTACAAAAGCGCGTTGATAATCATTACATTCGGTTAGAACTAGATAGTGCTGTCCTGCCACAATGCTAGTGGGTGCGTGGTTAGTATTGCATTGTGCAATAAATAAATGCAGAAAATTTGCCAAATCTTTGGCAAAATTGACGCCTTGTACGTAAAAGTTCTCGGGCGTTTTGATGGCAAGCACCTTGACCAAAGCATCCGACTGAAACCAGTCAGCCATGCCGTTTGGTTGCAAAAGCTCGCTACGCTTTGAAATGTCCATTGTGCTAAAACTGTGCAGCAGCAGCTCCTCATCTTGAAGTCCAAAATTGACGAAACTATTTTCAATGCTGGCATTGTGCGAATTGGAAAGACGCATAGCACATTGTCCAAACTGCTCTGAAGCTATTGACGCTGCAGCTTGTGGCTTATTCGGGAACGACTGTACGGTTGTTGGCGAACACTTTGGTTGCTTAGAGCGCGTAGGACTCAAGTTCTCAACACAATCGTACTCGTGTGCATCATCTATGGAAAATTCCATCGTATACTGATTGGGTAAAAGCAGATCATCACTTTCTGTATCCAATAGGTAGTGCAGCTTCAACTTAAGCTCGGGATCGTTGAACTTGCATTGAAAACAGCTGCTCAACCATTCGGCCGGATTATCGTCCATATGCGAAAAGCTGTGTGTAAGACTTAAAGTTAAGCAGCTGTTTACTGGGTTCCATATGCATACTTACCTAAATGGATTGCTTATAAGCTTGCTTATGCTTATATCGCTGGGCATCTTCTCTAAATTATGATAAGTTTGACGTATCATTTCCTTTAGGCTTAAATCCTTCAGCAACTGCGTTTGATTATCTGTGCAGCATATATACTTTTCGCGCATGCACTATATGCAAAAGAAATTGTATATTTTGACAATGTTATATATATATTTACGATTACCGCTTACCTGCAGAACCTTCTCATATCCAAGTAGTTCGCTCATTTTCGCATTTAGCTGCGCCTGACTTGGTAAACTTTTTTGGCGAAACATCTCAATGCTTTGCAATTCGGCAAGTTGCAGCAGTCCATGTAAATGTTGAAAATATTCGAACATTTCGGAAATGGTCTTCTTGGCATGGTCGTTAAGTTGCTTTTTCGAGATCTTTACAGTCTGCAAAAGGAGAGAGAGAGAGAGAGTTGGTTAGATATTTTATGTTTAACTATCAATTAATTGCGCATACGCAGCGTGTTACAAAGCAGCAACATTCTAATAAAGTGAATGGTTGCTCCTCGGGCGTTAAGTGTTGGCACTTTTAATTGTGCGGCAACACACACAAATACACAAATACACAAACACACATACACACTTACTAACACACACACACACACACACACACACACACACACACACACACACACACACACACACACACACACACACACACACACACACACACACAAACACTCTCACACACACATTCACACCTATACAGTTGATGTACATATAAACAAATGTAGCCATTTCAAAAACTGCCTCAAAAGTCAATTGAATGCTTCTTCAGCAATGTTGCCGCAATAATGATCATTATCATTTTTTAATGTTTTTGTTGTTTTTGTTGTTGTTGCACTTGTTGTTTTTCTTGTTATTGTTGTTGCAAGTGCTACTTGTATATTTGAAAGTGATTGTAAATTACCAATAAGAAAAATTAAGATGAAAAATAAAAACCAAAAAGATGAAGAGCTGATTTTTTTGTACCACAAAATGTAAATACCCTAGAAGAATTGCAGTTACAGGCGCTTACAATGTTTAGAAGCTTTAATGGAGAATTCTCGAGAAGGTTTTTTTTGGAATATAATTAAGGCAACTTCATATTAATTGTTTCTTTATATTAGATTTATAATTATAGGTTGTGTATGGCAGCTATTTTAAAAGAATATATCAAAAAATCATATGCTCTTTATTTCTTTCGTCTAAGGGACTTCGCCATCTGTCATTCTCAATTCTTATTTTCTAATACAGATTGTTTCCTCTGAAAATGTGTAAGGCGCGTGGGATGTTCCGAGGTGTTGCTAAGGATTTGCGTCTATTCATGCATAGGAATAGAATCGGTACCAAATTGATTGTGACAAGCTCAGTAAATGGTATCTACTCCTATTCAAAGTTGTGGCATCTATTCTTTTTTCTTATTTCCTAATACAGATTAAGATGAGGGTTCTCAATTGTTTCCTCTCAATGTGCGTCTATTCATGCATAGAAATAAGATCGGTACCAAATTGATTGTGACAAGCTCAGTAAATGGTATCTACTCCTATTTAAAATTGTGGCATCTATACTCTATTCTTATTTCCTAAGACAGATTAAGATGAGAATTCTCAATTGTTTCCTCTCAATGTGCGTCTATTCATGCATAGGAATAGAATCGGTACCAAATTGATTGTGACAAGTTCAGTAAATGGTATCTACTCCTATTCAAAGTTGTGGCATCTTTTCTCTGTTCTTATTTTCTAATACAGATTAAGATGAGGATTCTCAATTGTTTCCTCCTTAAATGTGTAAGGCGCTTGGGATGTTCCGAGGTGTTGCTAGGAATGTGCGTCAATTCATGCATAGGAATAGAATCGGTACCAAATTGATTGTGACAAGCTCAGTAAATGGTATCTACTCCTATTCAAAGTTGTGGCATCTATTCTTTTTTCTTATTTCCTAATACAGATTAAGATGAGGGTTCTCAATTGTTTCCTCTCAATGTGCGTCTATTCATGCATAGAAATAAGATCGGTACCAAATTGATTGTGACAAGCTCAGTAAATGGTATCTACTCCTATTTAAAATTGTGGCATCTATACTCTATTCTTATTTCCTAAGACAGATTAAGATGAGAATTCTCAATTGTTTCCTCTCAATGTGCGTCTATTCATGCATAGGAATAGAATCGGTACCAAATTGATTGTGACAAGTTCGGTAAATGGTATCTACTCCTATTCAAAGTTGTGGCATCTTTTCTCTGTTCTTATTTTCTAATACAGATTAAGATGAGGATTCTCAATTGTTTCCTCCTTAAATGTGTAAGGCGCTTGGGATGTTCCGAGGTGTTGCTAGGAATGTGCGTCTATTCATGCATTGGAATAAAATCGGTACCAAAGTGATTGTGACAAGTTCAGTAGATGGTATCTACTCCTATTCAAAGTTGTGGCATCTATACTTCTGCATATGGCATTAGTGTGGGTCAAGGCCCTAAATGTAAGTTTCTTTTCTTTTCAAATTACGCATAACCGGTAGGAGGTTTCGAGAGGAGTCTGACACATTCGTGCATACGATCACAATCGGTAGCCAATTGTTTTCGGCGATACAGCGTCTATATCTGTCCAAAGTTGTGGCATCTATACTTCTGTTTGCGGCATCGATGTGGGCCAAGACCCTAAATGTGGGGAAACTTGCAGATAGTATTATCTATGGATTGCGAACAAACTCTGACGATGCCGCACTGACGAACCGGATGCCAATTGGTATATTGACAAAGGAAGTGAGGGCTGTTTCCACGTCATTAGATTTCTTCATATTTACGAAGGACTCTGAGCGAGAATTCGATGACAGTCTGGCAGTTAAGATGAGATAAATCCAACAAGGGAAGATGGATGCACAAGCTTATTATCAAAGCACACATATGCATCGAAGGCAAACAAGCAAGTTACCAGCTGACGCAGTTTCGGTTAGGTCAGTGAGTATCCTCTTAAGTTGAGGCACGGAAAATCCCCCTTCTGAACGGTTTGCCATGGTCGGATAGGAAACTGTTGTCCCAGATATAGGAGAACATGGGGCCCTCACTAACTAAGAGAGTCGTTAACCGTAAAGGGTAGGCCAAATTATCAATCGATAACCAAGTGGAGATAACTTTCTATCTTCTTTTACCCAATTATTCGTAAGCACGCAGAACGATATGATATGATTCGAGAAATCTGAAGTGCAACCATTAAACGAGAGAATGCAGAACGATATGATATGATTCGAGGAAATCTGAAGAGAAATCTGAATCTGAATAGACAACCACCACGCAAGAAATACCTTACAGTGGGTAAGCGAAAGTTGATGTTAGAGATCGTTACGAATGAATACATAGTGGTACGGCCCTCTTGAAACATTCATATGTCTAAAAATTTATATAAAGTTCAAACAGTAATACCGAAATAATTATAAAGGCTAAAGTATATGTTCCATATTTCTGTGGTGGTTCCTTTAAAAAAATCGAAAATGTTTCGAACCAGAACGGACACATACAGATCGTATTCGAAAATTGCCAGAAAAATGTAGTTACTTTTTATTTCTCAATAAAAAATCAAAATTCCAATGTTTTCTTCGAACATCTCGAAAACTATTTTACGAAAATTACATTGCTCTGTTCGTGATTTCCAAACCAAAGCAATGCCAGTTTCTAGTTGAGTTTGTTGTGGAAAGTGAGTACTTTTTTTTATAGTGTACCAGATGCCGCCAAGGCTACTTTTCCAACCCTATTCAGTCAATTCAAACATTTTGTGATTAAACGCAAACAGGTGTTATATTTCCTAAAAGTAACGAAGTCTACCTTAAGTAGGGTATTTAAAAATCAAAGCTCAGCTTATGACAGCTGATTTGTAGCTGATGACAGGCAAGTTCGCGCCATTCTGCCTAAAGCGGAGGTGTTGAATCTCTGTGAGATTCGTTCAGAGTGCTTTTTTTTTATTGTGTTTGTGAGTGATATTGGATCGCATAATTATTGAAGT
The DNA here is from genome assembly GCA_035046065.1 of Chymomyza procnemis. Lineage (NCBI taxonomy): Eukaryota > Metazoa > Arthropoda > Insecta > Diptera > Drosophilidae > Chymomyza > Chymomyza procnemis. The sequence continues at coordinate 9,238,724 of JAWNOJ010000026.1, forward strand.
TTTGAAGGCATTTGTGTCTAGGCGACAGACAGACAGACAGTTAGATAGACACACAATATGGTTCGGTCAAATGATACTTAATACTCGAAAATTAAAACAAAATAATTTGATTTCTGATATTATTTGGGCTTTTAAAGTGCTTGAAATTATAAACTCATTTAACTGACCTTGCGCCTATGCCAAGATTAAATCAAAACGATTCAGACTTGTGTGGGTGCAAAAAGCGGGCCTATGGGGGGGCCAAAAAGACAAAACACAGCTTAATGTAAATTTGTTCAAATTTTGCCCATGGGCTGTGCTTGTTTCTATTTGTTAATGCAATTAATTTTTTATTCAGGTAATTTATATGAGCTTAATGTATCAACTTAATGCCATGGAATTTTATAATCAACTAATAATGCTTTCAATTGAACTTCCTATTGTATGAAACTGTTAACGATACTTTTTTACAAGGTATCAAAATTTGTTGAAAAACCAAAAATGCAAACCATTTATTTTTATTATATTTATTTTTTATATTTTTTCAAGGTGACAAAAGTAGTGTCATGCTACATCCCAAAATGCGCAGTATACAGAGGTACTGTCGATTCGAAGATTTCATATGAAATCTCTGAGTCCGCAGAATTGTAGTGGAACCGGTAGTAGATTGTTTGGTGCAGCTGCATGCAGCAGCAGATCTTCGCGTTTTGTATAAACGAAAATTGTTTTGCAACAGGAATAAAAGTTTCAGAAACATTTTTTCTCGGAAGGTATATAACTTTGCTAATAATAAGAGTAGGTGGCGTCAGCGAAAAGTCGGATTTAGGAGCATGCAGAGCCAAACTCGACTTGGTTTGGATTTTTTGCCTTCTGAAGATCGGCTGATAGAGAAGTCTACAAATATATACTGGTACAAACAGATTTCATTTTCATTTCTAACCACAATAAGAAGATACCCCTTATTTTGTTCAATGCCTCCGACTATCTACTTTATTCTAATATATAAGGTTCCGTGATTTGGCTGACGTTGTTGGCAATTTTTGCCTACTAAAGGTTGAAAGAATTTTTCAAAACAAATATTGGATGTACGAAATAATGTTTCTAAAAGATGGTTACATCTGTATGTTATGGTCGATATTGAAAGTGAGTAGCCCTCATCGGCATCTCTGACAATATAGCTGATTTTTGACTGTTCAAAAATATGCGGATTTTTGTTCAATAAACAGAATTACCGAGAAATTTTCCATTTTAAATGGTCTTTCCTTCACAATTCCCATTGTGTCGTCGACGGATGCAGCTGTGCTTGGAGTGTTCGAGAGAAAAATCCTTCTCAAAATCTTCGATCCATTTCATTTTAAGGACGACTATTGCATCCGAATGAACCATGACGACATAGATGCAGTCCAGCGTTTTATGCGCAACGTCTGGATTGGCTCGGCTATGTCGTTCATATAGATGAACACACTCCTACGAAGAAGGTTTTCGTCGTGAAAGCCGACGAATGAAGGCGTAGGAGACGACCAAAGCTCAGATGGAAAGACCAAGTGGAGTAGGATGATTTTCATGCGGCTAAATGAATTGCAAGGAAATTTGGTGCTGTTTATGTAGAACTCGACAGAAGTCGAAAGGCGATTTTTTACTTCGAAACTGCTGCTTGGAAGGCATGACTTCGATTTTTGCAATGAATGCTACTGGATATGGGGTTAACCCCAAGAGCCTTTTTGGCTGGATATCATTTGTCTATCAAGTTGAATACAGAAGGAAATTTTGAAAGACTGTGATTCTAACGAAATTAAGTTCACTTCAAGGGTACGATAAGGTAAGTCCTCTGCTTTTTAACTTATTTCTTAACTATTTTCTCCAAGTTATCTCCTCTCGTATCCCTATGATGCCGATGACATTGAACTTTGTAAGACTAACAACTAGACTTATAAAAACTTATTGTATTTCTTCGCAATGATTTTGAAAGAATGCATATCTAAATGCAATATTATAATGATTTATCGTTGAACCCCTACTCTTTATAGACTTTAAATTTGGTGTTTTGTTTGAATTTAAACTTAATTTTAAAAAACACATCTACTTAATTGTAAATAAGGCTAGGTTCTTGTATTTTTTATTCAAAAGAATTTAAAGAGCCTTTAACAGATAAACTGCTGTATGTTTCACTCAGTCTACCCCAATTCTGGAATATATCAATCACTTGAGTTTGGAGCTCTCAATAAACTATTTAAAAACAATGTATAATCTTTGCTCTTCGAGTTTCAAATTGAAAGCCCAATATTCGATTTCCGTGCTATATTTGTAGGCTTCGCCATATAAATTTACCTTCCAGGCCATGGCTCATACTCGGGTCCATTGACTCTAACGCAGTTCTTAAAAAAGAATCTTTTGTCTGAAAAGACAAATGAATGGAAATCCAAAGTAACTAATCATTTTCCACCTACTAACACTTTTGAAGATTTAATTATGCTTTGCGGAATCGTTTTCGCGTCTTATGCGCAAACTATAGTAACATTTATGATTTCCTATCTTATGAACGAACTATTCAATTTATCTTATGCAATCCCAACTTGGCCAATGCTGATCATTCTTTTGCTTTATTATCTCTTTTATCTTTTTGTACTTGAAATTATTCAAATTTTTATTAACTATACCAAAATTTGTTCAGCAAGTTCTACGTAAAAAATGATCATCTTCATACTACAAGCTTCATGTCTATTAAACTTTGTTCTTATACTAAATAGTTTATGCTATTAGTTAGTTAATTACTTTGTTTTAATAATATTTTCAGCCAATGTGTGCAATTAATTTTATAACAAACTGTAACATTTAACAACGCATTAAAACGCATTCACGTGCAATTAAAAATGTTCAAAAACAAACTAAAAATAATAATAAAAAAAATACTACAACAAAAAATAACGTAATTTTGGCAGCATTTAATAAATAATTTTTCTTTTTTTTTCTTGGTTAGTTTGTTATATATTTTTTGAAGACAAGGAAGGCGTCCGTCTGTTTAATGTTCGAAAAAAAATAAACGAAATATAATAACTGCGACTTGTACTACGACTTGGGGTCTTGTCAGAGATTGGCAGCTCTAAGCGCTTTGTCCAGTTCATTTGGTCAGTTTATCAATTACATACATATACCCAAAGCATAACCCAAAGTATAACCAGAGACAATTCGGTAGCATTTTGAGCCGCCTTGTTAACTTGGCCAAGTCGAGACTGCGCCGAGACAACGACGGACGGCAACATGGCTTTAATGTGCGTATAGCCGCCGCCAGCCATCGAGTTGCCCAAGTTTATATATATTGTTTATATATATATATATTTTTTTTTTATACTTTATAATGAGCAATCGCTGGTCAGTTTTAATGTAAAATTGACTTTTGGCTTTTAATAAAAAATGTTCATTTTTTTATGATTTATTTTTTGCAATTGGCATTTTTTTAATGGCGCACGTGTGGGCGTTGTGGCCGTTTTTTTTGGGATTTATTTTTTTGAAAAGGAAGCATATGTGTTTGCATTGTTTTTTTTCGGGGGGCTGTCTTCCTAATGGCCTTTTGATTTATGCTAGTGGGCCTTGAAGGCGTCATAGAAATCTATCATAGATCTAGCACAGACAGCGGCTACCATAACAGCTGCAATCAACAAGGCTAATTAAGTCTGGACTGTGTACGGCCCAGTCAAGATCAAATAAATCTCGTTCACATTAAAATTCAAGACAAGCGACCAACTAAAATACCAGAAAAAATCGTACTCCAATAAGCAATGCACAATTTACGAGTCGAGGGCAGAATCTTTAGCAACAACTGGGCCGAGTGCATCAAAAACAGCAAAAAAAAAAAAAAGCAAAAGAAGTTTGGCGAGTGCAGCAAGCAGGGCAAAGACATTTGGTTCATGTTCTGTGGCAGCACCAAGTCAACTACAAGGTCATCTCATGGAGTATAGCGCGTCTCCGCTTAAGAACCAATCAAAGCAATACGAACTAGCAAAATCACTCTTTTTTGTGCTATAAACTTTTGCATACTCTGACAATGCGAAACAATGTTTCCGAAAGAGAATTTCGAAGTTACTTTCAGAACAATTATGTGGGGTATGACTCAACATTATGGACCGGAACAGGTGTGTTGGTACTCTTCCGAAGAAACAGAGGGCGACCAAGACAGCGTCTAATTGACAATATTGACGACGATGACATGCTGAATTTGGAAGTAAGCAACTGGCGCGTCCTTGCTAACAACAGAGACGAATGGAGAAGAATGGTTGAGAAAGCCAAATCCATTCTGGGTTTTAACAGATATAGAAGCAATACATTTACGATTACAAATGATTAACATCTTCTGAAAGTAATCGAATTACATTAGCTTCTGTTCCGACAATAATCTCGTTTTTTTTAAATAAGCAACATTTGGCGATAAATTTTGATGAAATAATCAATGGGAAGAAGAGTACATACAGTACATCTGCTCATAGAATACTTATGGAAGTTCAAAGCGAAATCTGCTCCCCAAGCTATATGTTGGTCAACGCTGATCCTGTTGTTCCTGTTGTTAAGAAATGTTTAAGCTTTTCCGTTACTTCCTGTTTATATCCGCAATCTGCTCCGACCTATATGTTTTGTAGAAAGTGGTTTTGACGCTTCTAAAGTAAAGTTTTGGGTGTCAAAACTATAAGAATCTCAGCCAAACGAAAAAATTTAAAGATGAGCAATTGTACTAGATCAAGAACTCGCAGAATTCATAGTATTGTCAACAATTTCCACTCTGTCTAAGTCGTCGACAAAGCCAAACAACCAAGGTTCAAAGGTGAGCCTCTGTATCTGTTGGGACCCGATTAGTTTACTCCATTATGAGTTAAGCTAAGTTGAGCTTTTTAATATTATTAATTTTAAAAATAATATTTTAAGCGGTTTTGTCTAGCAAAAAAGATACCCCTTGCCTAAGTTAATCTCTATTAATTTTAGTCACCGTCGTTTGGATTCGGCTATGAAGTCTAGATCTCTCTACTCTTCGAACAGCTACTATATTAAGGATAGCATCGTTATAGTCGCTGTGACGAGCTAAAAAAAGACTATGTTGAAGCCAAATTTCCAAAAGTATTTAGTTTTTCTTAGTTAGGCCCGGAACTATTCAATCAGCCTAGTATTAATAAAGATTGTAGCAGATTCAAGGGAAATAAATTTTTTTTTATATTTTAAATCAGTTTCAAATCAGAAAGGGTTTGAAATATAGTAGAATAATGATTGCGATGGATTCTATACGCATCGAAACCCTAGGGCTACCTTTAATCAGAAATATGTTTGATTGGTTCACTTGGTTATGCATTATTATTTTTCGAAAAAAGTTTTTATATGGAACGATTTTGCTATAATCAAACCTATTTAAATTATATCTATAACGATGCTTATGAACAGCAAAATATTAATTGGGTATCAATTAGATATACGATACCTTCAAAAACACACAAAATATAAAGGATTTTGGGGGAAAAAATCACACATTTTCTTGAGTGATTTGCTCTTTAATGTAATCAACGAATTTTGTTCAAATTCCACAAAGTGTTAAGAAGCCCTAAAATACTTTCGAGTGCCAAAATTGAAACAAAATTTTAACCTAAATTTTTTTTTGCTTGTTGGGCGGTGTATGTTGAAAAGTTTGCGCTAGCTCTTACTATTCTTGAGGTCTAGGTACAGATGGTAGTTCGTATAGTCGGTAGTTTATAGCAAGTAGATATTTTAAGAAACTTTGGTGTCTTCGACTATATTTTTTAGATCTAAATCCTTGGCAACTAGGCGTGCACACAGACGAGAGTATTCTATAGCCTCTAGTCTGCAGGAAGTACATATTTTAAGTAACTTTGATGTATTCGACTATATCTTCAAGATCTAGATCCTTGGGATCTAGGCGTGCACACAGACGAGAGTATCCTATAGTCTCTAGTCTGCAGGAAGTACATTTTTTAAGTAACTTTGTTGTCTTCGACTATATCTTCAAGATCTAGATCCTTGGGATCTAGGTGTGCACACAGACGAGAGTATCCTATAGTCTCTAGTCTGCAGGAAATACATATTTTAAGTAACTTTGATGTCTTGGACTATATCTTCAAGATCTAGATCCTTGGGATCTAGGCGTGCACACAGACGAGAGTATCCTATAGTCTCTAGTCTGCAGGAAGTACATATTTTAAGTAACTTTGATGTCTTCGACTATATCTTCAAGATCTAGATTCTTGGCATCTAGGCGTGCACATAGACAAGAGTATGCTGTAGTCTCTAATCTGCAGGAAGCTCATATTTTAAGCAACTTTGTTGTCTTCGATTATAGTTTTAAGATCGAGATCCTTAAGATTTAGGAGGACACATAGACGAGAGTATCGTCTAGTCTCTAGTCTACAGGAAGTAAATATTTTCAGTAACTTTGGTGTCTTCGACTTTTCCTTTAAGGTTGAATTATGCCTAGATCTCAAGGATCTGAACAAAACCCATAAACTAAAACACTTTTTGTTATTCCAAATCGCATGCGCTGTTGCACTGCCTGATCCACAGTGCATCCACAAGCATGTGGTGCAAACTTTCGGATCAAGTCCATGCGCTCGCCACCTCCAAGTGAGCATGCACCTTCCAAACTTGGCTGCCAGCATTCAACTTTGCCCAAAATAAGCGACAAAAAACTGTGCAAAAAATGAAAGGTCCCCAATATTTGAATTGTCGTCGTTGTAGTAAGTGTCGCTCCATAGCTGAAAAGGTTTTTATTTTTTTTTTATTTCGGCACGTTCTAAGTTCCAAGGTACTATAGATACCAAAAAGTTGTTCATAAAAACCATAATTACATGATTAATTAAAAGTTGTGGCTATGTGGCCGGATTGTAATTAACAAAAATCGTGGCCAAGTCGCTTCAAGACACTTAAACTGGCTTAAACTAATGACAGTCCGGCTACGCTTTAGTTTGAATCGATTCTAATGCCTGCCTTGTTTGAAGGCTAGGCCTAAAGGGGGTAGGTATATATCTCTCAACATAAAACCCACTGATTGACTTACTATGGCCAAGTTATAGAGCTGGCTGACTAGCTGACTGTTTGGCTGTGATTCATCGCGCGAGATTTGAAATTGCGTAAGGCCTTTGGGCCAGGCTGGCACAATTAAAATCTCACATACAAGCGATTACACTTACTTATACTTATGCTCCACAATGAGCCAAAAAAAAAGTGAATAAAAAATAAATCTCAAGTTTGGAGGCGCGTTTTGGCGTGCAAACAAACAAGTTAAGAGCTGCAACTCGAGTTTTAACTCAAAGCCAAGTTTGAGCTCAAACGTTGAACGTTGTTGCAAAAAATTCAACAACAATTGTCAAAGTCAGTTGTAGTTGAAAGCTCTCGGAAGACGGTTATAGGCTACGCGTCTCGTAATCTGCAAATCAAAGCCGAGTTTCGTTTTAAAGGCGCCGCAGTACGCAGCAACGGCTACTAACTTGGCCCACTCCCAAAAAAAAAAAAATCAAAAAAGGTTTTATTAGTTTAGTGTGCTGTTTTTTTTTTGGGTAAGGCGACGCGTTGTCTGGTCTCAAGACAGTCAGACAGACTGTCAAGCCGCGTTACAGTTAGTCAGTCGTCTTAGCCAGTTTAGCGGCATAAGCCAAGATTTTGGCGCTGCTGCTGCTGAGATTTGTTGCACAAATTTCATTTCAACTCTCGCGCCGTGTCTGCACAACAAGGAATTAAAATAATAATAATAATAACAATAAAAAAAGTGAATCAAATGTAACTCTATGTTTATATGTGGTACAGTCATACCCAAATAAGGCAAAAGTTATCGATAAGCCAAAAAGAAAACAATCGAATTACTTATTTTGTATAAATTTGTGCTTTTTTTTTTTTTTATAAAATTAAACTTATACAAATTGCAGCAAAAAGAAGGCAATATATTCGATTCGATTTTTCGGTTACAAAATATAAAAAATTTCTTTATATATTTTTGTGTTCGGTTTTTTGTTTTGGTTTTCAGTTAAAGAAATTAAATGGAAATCAGTCAGCAATTTTAAAAAATTGTATTATTAGTTGGTATTTGAAATAATTTGCAAAAAATCATCATTTTGTAAAGAAAACTGTGAATCGCAGTTTAAGATAAGCAATTGAATAATATATTTGATTCGAAAGCCCTTGGTTGTTTATTCTTTATTATTCGTTTTTTTTTTTTAATAAAAATTATAATCCTTAAACCCCAGCAAATATGTCTTTCATATTACAAGTTGTTTGTAGACAAAACTCCCATAATGTATGACGGCCATTTGAAGTTCTCTGTATTAAGAGGCGCTGAAAATTTAGAGTCCACAAACCGTACTCAGTTTGCATCAAAACGTTTTTTTTATTGAGATATTTCAAGCAAACTCGGCACTCAAGTTTTTTTTTGATATTCCCATCATCATCGATAATTCGAAATCGCTCAACTATCTCAATATATAAAATATATACAAAAATTGGATTCTGGCATTATATCCTGTACCTCATAGTATAAAGATTTTGTTAAGTTTGTGCAAGCTGAAAATGTATGAGTTACTTTCCAAAAGTTACCAAAACAATGAACAGACGGGAGAGGTTTATATATCCATGTCCATTTGTTCATTTGTACGAACTTGGAGATGGTCATAGCAGAAGCAATCAACTTTTCAAAAGAAAAAAACTTGCTGCTATCCATAGGTATGCAAGTTTATATAATTTTCTTTCTATCATGATAATATGAATTAGTTTATGATATATTTGTGGCCTTCGGTAGCGTAAATGGTAGCGTAATTGCCTCCAAAACGAGGTTCGGTGTTTTAATCCTGCAGCGTTGGTTCAGTTTGCCCAGCAAAAGCCTGGCCATCAAAATGACACTATTTGTCTGCATGTCTAGTAATCAAAGACAACGTAGTACGGTTTCATCTATAAACTGAAGTTCCCTGTTCTCTTCGAACATCACTTTTATTATAATTTTTATTTATTGTATATAATAAAGCTCCCCTTTTCTTGTTTTGCGTCACCTCAAAAGCAACACGAATCAGCAAACTAACTTTCTTTGCTTTTTAATACTAAAATATGAAATATATCGATTTATTGAGTTTTAAAAAGTTTAATAATTATGAAAATTAAACGAGGGTTTAAATTCAGCCGAGATAGACTACTAATTATTTTTTTTCTCTTTTAATTTAAAACTTAATATATTGATATATTTGCAGAACTACTAAGAGCTGCAGCTCTTTATTTTCAAGATGCCATAACTCAAGATAACTTACGCTTTGTATTGTTTACCTTTATTATTTATTAATAAATAATTTCATGCATTCATGCTCTTAATTTTCAAGATATTACGACTTGACACAGTAAGTTATTTAAGCTTACGTTCTCGTGCTTATTTCATTCTTGGGTTGTATCGCTTCGTAATGCATTTTATCTACTTTAAAATTTGGATACACAAATTGTTAAGAGAACTAAAATTTAATTTTCATATTTTTGCAAGCAGGTTTTATAGAAGCACCCCATAATTTTCAGTTATTTTTTATTATATTCCCTAAACCCCAAAATTTTTAGTTCTTTTTTATTAAAATTTAATTGTTCATTTAATTCGAATTCCAATATATATATTAATATAAAAAAAAATATTACAACGTTTATACTTTAAATAATCTGCATTATAAGCAATTTGAAAGATAAATTTTATATAAATTTTTTTGTGCTAGTAAGTACAATAAAACTGCATTGCCGAAATCTGATTGCGTTTTTGCAAATTACTGTCTTAAAAGTTTTCGAGTTCTTAAAAATTCATAAGTTTTAAGTATTTGGACACTTTATAAATGCTTTTTATTTATTCCGTTAGAGTATCAGTAATTTTTTAATGCATATTTGTGATAAAATCTTTAAGTTTTTCACCTATAACCCCAAACATATGTCTCACAACTTTTTTATGCATGAACACAGAGATGTGCTTATATTTATAAACTCGAGACTAATTGTGATTTAATTCATAGAGCCTAAGTATTTTGCAACTTATATTTATCCTGAACTTTTGCCGTAACTAAATTGTTGCTATAATGAAATCAAATCCGAATTTTGTGACTCTTTTACTTTATTTTTGATGGAATCATTAAATTTTCGATCTTCAACCTTAATCATATGTGCCAATTTTATTGTTTGACTTAAAGAAGGGTTAAGCTTACTGTATATCAACTTAAGATTATCTTACGGAAGGAATTGGTTGAATCCCTGCTTTAAAAGCTTCACTGTAGTAGCACTTTACATATGTATGTGTTCGTGTGAGAGCGTAACTTCGTTACCGAGTTTTTTTTTTTTTTGTAATTGTCGTGCTACCATTGTCTTTGGCAACTTGCAGCTCCAACAACAAACCGATCTCTCATGCTATATGCTATATGCTGGTTGTAGGTATTAAAGCCCGCCCGCTATTTTGGTAGCATATTAGGCAACAACAACATCAACAACAACAACACAAACAACATGAAACACAGGGGAGAGTGCAACTGCAACATGTAAATGCAACAACAGCAACAACAACAACAACAACAAACATAATAAGCTCTGGCTATATAGATAGGAAAAACTAGCTCAGCAGCGCTTCCCCCGTCCACCACTCGTGACATGCAAATTTAAAAGTATCTTTCGTTTTATTTGTGGCGTGGTGCGATCAGCTACAATAAACTGCAACAACAACAGCAACAACAACAGCAACAATAATACCAACAACAACAAAACCAATAACAAGCTCCAATAAATGCAACAACAACTACAACAATATCAGAAGAAACAAAAATCCATAACAAGGTGGTTACTACAAATTGTTCCAAGCAGACTGCTTGAATGCACTCTACAGTTTGAAACGATAAGGTTATAAGAGATTTGCTGAAAAGTTCTTAGTTATTTAAAAAATATACGATATCTCTTGTCCGAACAAATTCTATCTATCAAGAGTTGATTGAGTCTGTACAAAATCAATTTTTATTATTTGCTTTTCGGGTATTAAATTGTTATCCCAACATTCGATTGCCGTCCTATGCTTGTAGACTACGCCTATTTTGGTTTGAAATTTGGTTTAAATTACGCTTCAAGACTTACACTTGAATCTGCAAATGCTTTAATATTTCGAAAAATAGAGTATCTCACAGTCGTCGAAGCATACCACTCTGCTTGTTTTTGTTATTGTTGCGGCTATTGCTCTTATAGTCTTGGTTGGTTAATAAAAAGAGATTAACTATTATAGTTTTTTAAAAACGAAATTTAACGAATCGTAAAATCGTAGCGATTTTAACAGCGCACGCGTTTTTTGCCGCGCCGCGTCAAAGTTGCAAGTCGTCACCGCCGCCACCGTCGCGCAGCAGCAGCAGCAGAGCTATTTATGAAGCTGCTGATCTGAAACAAATTGAAAAGCAAAAACAACACAAAAAACAACAATAAAAAAAAACATTGCGCAAAACAGCAATACAACAACTACAACGACATTAGTAGACGTCGACGTCGACGTCAACGCCAACGCCGCGCGATTTTTTTTGTGCATAAAACGAAAGTAAAATACTTAAATTTGTTGTTTTCTTTGTTATTTATTATTGTCACCTTGTTTTTTTTTGTGCTACTGTAAATTAGTAAAAACAATAAGAAAAAAACCGAAAAAACACACAAAAATTGTGTAACAGTAAATCCCACTCAATCAATCAATCAATCAAGCGACAACAATCAATTCCAGCAAATTACAACAAACAAATTCATCAAAATGTTGCCAAGGATAACATTTCTGTTTGTCATCATTTGTGGATATTTATTGATTACCGGTAAGTGCCGTCCCTCCAACCAACCATCCAATAATCAATTACGAGAAACCGAAATTGTATTTGGTTTTATTTTTGTCGATTTAATTTTAAGTTAAAACGAATTACATAAAAATGTCGCCACGGCGCCATATATTGAAACTAAAAGAGAGAGCACAAAAAGTAGGCAAATTTCAAATACTCTAACATAGCAGTAGCTTGTAAGGGTATCAGCGTTGTAGCTAAAAGTTATTTCGAAACCCAATACTTAAAAATTATAAATATGTGAAGACAGTTATGATCCATCTCTAGACTTTGTTTGGATGTTACGAGTATGAATAAATTAGGCAAATCCAAAGTAATAATAATAAAAGAAAAGTTTTGATTGAAGAAATGTTTACAAAAATTTTCTAAAATAATTCTTACGCTATTAAGTTTTTGTGAAAAGAAAAAATAGAAAGAGTTAAAGTAGGGACTCAGCTTCCACGTGAAAAGAACGAAAACGCGAAAAAAATGATTGTCTCCTGAACTATAACTCGACAATAGATTTTTGGCAATTTTATATGTATTTCCTAAGCCCAGTAGAGCGATGCATAGTTAATATACGACTATTTGGCACTATTTAGCTGGGTGCTATTTAGCCTGAGTATCCGAGGCGGTGTTTGTTGCTTCTGCCACCCTCACAACTAAGTATATACTCATTGACTACAATTCTTAAATCAACTAAGTGATTTCTGCCGCAATGAAGAATTTGCTCAAATTTCTACCTACCTTTCTCAAAATTTTCACTTTTGAATTTTGAGATGCCACAAACAATCAAACTACCATATACCTAAAAAATTCTTAAATTGAAATAAATCTCTTCCCCTGGACTCTATGCTCTCTGCTCTCGCTTAGCATGGACTTATCTCTCTCTATTAATAGTTGTTTGAAAAGAACGAGGTGCTACTGTTTATAGACGAATTCGAACGGCGTTGCCTTTAATTAATAGAGATTTTCCTAGTCACATAACGTCTAATTGGTAGAGATGCCAGTGCTGGGCAGATGCGACAGTTCTGCAGGTTGGCATTGAACCGATTTTCGGGTTTATAGGCGCTACGACTACGCTTCTGAGGTACCAAAAGCTTATATTCAACTTTTTTTTTTAAGTTTCTTCTAAGCAGACGACGGTTTTTATACCCACTTGAAGATCTTGCAAATATCATTTAAACCGAATAGTTAGCACTTCACAAGATCATCATCGCTGTAAAAAAGTCAAGACTAAAACATAAATCTTTACAATTGTGAAATGCTAACATAGTGCTCAGCGATAATGCGATCCAAGAATTTCTGTCTTAGAACACTGAGCTCGCATACCTCAGAAGATGCTGAAGCGAATTCACTGGGTCCTCCCTTATTAATTATATTATTGTTCATTAAGCTTTTTGAGGCTCGCTCCATGTAGAACCTTGATTAAATATAGCTGAAAAATATTTAGAATGTTAAAGGCCTAGTAAAAGGTTTTATATGTTTAATTCTTAAAAAATCCTTAGATGGATTCGGAATCGTTAAATTCGTTTAGATTAAAAACGCATTTTTTCTTGTTAATGGTACAAAGACAGGAACCAGAAACAGGAAATAAAATAAGTTCCCTTTAACTGATCTTAAACATAAGGATTAGGTATGGATATTTTTGAAAAACACATTTTTTACTATTAATTAAGAGCAATATAATAGAACTATCGACTTATACCGTGAATAAGGAATAGTAAAAAACAGCTTTTTAACAAGTGTTACAATTCTTCCTAGCTTACACTCCATAAAAAGCAATTTGTGTTTCGAAAAAGTACCTAAATATTTTGCTTTAGAAAAATAAAAATGTATATTTGGGATTACTCCGAAATATTTAGTAAACATAAAGTATGTGTTCGATACAGTGTTTTGAAATATCGCTTATTGTACATTCGAAGAAGTTTGTTCTTGTAGCGAAAAGCTTAAGGGTAGAGGATTTGGACCAAGCTTGTCAAATCAGATAAGTTCAGTTGAAGGACTTACATTAACATGTATATATATGTATTTATTGTCAAAATTGTTTCGATGTTTGGTAGAATATAAGAGTAATGCGTCTTCTGGATCATTTGCTCTCAAAAAGATCATCTTGAAAACAAGATCTTAAAAAGAACTATGAAAGTCTAAATTATGGAATAGAATTTATGATTAAACTTGTATCCCATTACGTTTCAGACAGATCACATAAGCTAGCCTTAATAACCAATATATCCTTTCAATTTTAGTGTATACATAGAACAGACTTTAAACATGCACCATGATACCATGAGCCATGATCAGTCTGCCTATCTTAATGGCTTGTTTTTTTTGGACATTACTTGCTGACTGACAACAAATCCAAAATCGCGTGCAAAACGCGTTCCCATCCAAAAAATATCGTCGCAATTTCGTCTATGTCTATATATGCATATATATGTATGGCCGCGGGTGTCGGGAGACCAAAATGGACATTGATTTGTCTGACAGCAAAGGCATCATGCGTAGTTGCAAGATCGTGTTTGGCAGCCGCCGTGCATTTTTTGGACAGTAATCATCGTTCGTATATCATGATTATCATCAACGCAAATGATCATTTACATTAACAAAATTAACAAAACTTGATGTGTTTTTTCATAATGTTGCGCATCTTCAGCTTGGGTTCGAGAAAGAGTATAAAGTGTTATAGGTTTATTGGACTCTTAAGACGTCTTATATAAAAATTGAATAAAAAAGGTTATCGGGAACTTTAGACTCTCAACATGGAGATATTACACTTGTTGCAACAGTCTGCTGATATAAAGTCAATATACCTATCTAGTTTTAATTTAATAAACTAAAAAGATTAAAAATGGAGAGATTTTTGTCGTGGCTGAACTCAATATCTGGTCCATAAACAAAAAAAAAAAATGCTTAAAAATAGCCGAATTGGACTATTGCTGCATTGTGATATAGTCAAAAGTATTCGGAACTCTATAAAACTTTCGAATACAAACCGATTTGTGTTAAATTCGAAAATGTTTTTGGTAGCACTAAAATATTTTAGAGTGCCGAAGTTGGTTCGGATATCTACAGATTTGATGCAAAAAAACTACCTTATAGACAAATTCATTATATCGGAGCTATATGATTTAGTTAACCGATTTTGCAGAAATGAATTTTTTTAAAAGGTGAAAAAAATATATACTCTATGGGATCTATATTATATTTACCCGTCTATCAAAAACTAAAATAAATATTCATTCTGTCGGATAACAGATTTTTGGTCGAAAAAGTTGGTTGCTATAGCTCCTAAATCTATATATGTTTATGAACTTTCTAATGCCACGATTTGGAGGTATTTCATGGTCTCAAATACTTCAAAGTTACTAAAGGAAATAATGTTCATAAGCTAATCATCATATCAACTCATCTTGCTCCCCGATCACAGTTTGGTGGTTCTCCGAATTCCCAAGTAACCCGTATAAGGAAGTTACCTAAGCAAATTAAGTCCGAGTATTATGCTACGATAAGCAGGAAAATGTAGTCAATAATGCCGAGTCTACAAGTACATGAAGTGTCCATAAGGTAATAGGCTATGCAGAAGATCGAAAGTGCTGTAAAGTTATCGTAATAGAAACATTTGCTGAACAGGTACCGATTATCTCAGGAATAGTTAGCTTTTTGCAAAAGAATCTAAACGCGAGAGATTAGAGTAAACGCAGTAAAAATATATATTGTATGTAAATTCTAAACTCGAGAGAATTTTACATAATACTCTATTACTATTTACATGAAAACTCGTTAGGTTTCTACAGTGAAGCGCGGAAATCTAAAGTACTCATGTCAGCAAAAATTATTCTAAATGAAGAAAATAATATAACGTATTTTAATACAAAATTTGCAAGAATGTATTCACATGGAATCTCGAGAAGCTTTTACAGTGAAGAGTCCATAAGCTAATAGACTATAGCGGAGATCTGAGTTAATCCAAAAGTTATCGAAATAGAAACATTAGTTGAACTGGTTAGAATTAGCTTTCTGCAAAAGAATTGAAAGCTAAGGTGATAATAAATGCAGAAAAAATATATCGTATGTTAAATCGAAATTCGAGAGAATTTTCGTGAAGAATCGAAACGCTATTGAAACAGATTATAGTAAGCGAAGAAAATATATATTTTATGTTACTTCGAAGTTCGAGAGAATATATTAACATGAAATTGCGAAAAGCTTCTGCTGAGAATAGAAAAATAATATTACACATCAAATATGGAGAGCCATACCATTAATACGAAAGAAATCTCATGAAGTTCTTGCAGAAAACTGCTGCTCTTTAAGAAAATAAATTCTTGTAGTACTTAGAGTATCAACATTTTAACACATCAGGCCTAATACCTCTCGGTAACTCGATATCTAAAATTGACTTTTAATTTCATTTGAATTTTATTACGAAAATCTCATCAAACCGCTGTTAACTACAGAAAATAACAAATTGTAGTAATTATTTATGACATAGTCCAACTACTTACAAGCTACTAACATAAAAAAAAAAAAACCTAGTTGTAGAAGGTGCGCCGCGGCAAAACTGGTTACCATCTCTGCATAGATAATTGCATTGCATGGCGGATGCGCTGCTAACCTCAAGACTTTCTAATTCACAACAACCTAGAGACAATCTCCGACAAGCAATCCCATAACAAAAAGTCATGAAAGTTCTACATATTGTAGACAAATTTTAAGCGTTTCCTTTTGACATTTCGAGAGCGTCGTTTTGGTGCAAAAACTGAAGGTTGCCAAGTCCGCACCCAAAAGCACGACATTTGTATAAGACTCTTTGCGGTCTCTTTTACTGCAAATATTATCTTTTATTTTTGCCATTTTTTATGAGGTGTGAGTTTTGAGTTTGCTTCTAATTAAAGCTAGCAAATCTTTCAGTTGCTATTTATTATTATTATTATTGTTACGTATACGACTTGTTGCCCACACAAACATGCTGCCGAGACAGGCTTAAGCCAAATGTCAAAGTGCTGCACGAGGGGGGCATACCAAGCATTTGCATAGTTAAGATGCTTTCCTGCGCGACTAGATGAGTCGTGGCTTAGTTTTGGAGGTCGTTCGTTCCATCAAACAATTATCCACTTAATCTATGGCATTCTCTTGGTTCTACATACATTTACAAGCGCGCTTTGCTTTTTAGATCTTACATTACAATTTGCTGACTGTCAGTCAGCCAGCAGCAACACGCTGCGTATACTTAATATGCAATACTAAGCTCTTGAAGCCACCACATCCGTTCGCATAAGTTAAGTTATATCTTTTGTATGGAGGTATAGCCGTACGATATGGCAAAACATTTGTCGTAAATATGCAAATGATTATTCAATTATGCGACGCGTTGGCAAACTTATGGCTAGGCAACTCTTCAGACTTAACAATTGTTTCACGTTTTATGCGCTCTATGTAGATCATAATATGAAAAAAATAACGATAAAAATGTTGTTTAGAAGTACATGGCATAGAAGCGCAGATGACCATTATAAATGAGAATGCTCTTTCAGTTGTCTTTTGCTGACAAATCACGCAGTCACTCAAAACAAAACACTTTCCATAAAAATAACTCATAAAGGGTGACTTTTTTGCTGATTCCTTTTTTGCAACACTTTTCGCAACAGCTGACGCGGGAAAAGCACTTGGTATTACTTTCACAAACGTTCAGTTTCATCTATAATTAAGCTATGCCCAATTTATTTGCTGGTCCTGGTGTACGAAATGTCTCCAAAAGCCTCTATACACAACTGTCAAGCTCAACCTTCCGATGGTTTCCCCTATTTTTCACTACTAAAAAAACATCCATCAGTGTTACAGTGGAAAGGCTGTAGTACAAACAGCAAGGTCGGCCAAGTTCGGAGGCCTGATCTCAATTAAATACTCACGCGAAAGCAGCAGAAATGCTGCCGAAAAAAGGACGCTCTAGTTTAATCTACTATTGCGTCTGAAAAACTTTACGATTCGTGTATTCACAAGAAGAAGTGACCAGCAGCATTGCAAGAACTAGCAATACATCTCAAAAAAAGTCTTCTTTTGGTGTGCATTTTAGGGCAGCGACATTATTGGGTCGTAGTTTCTCAAAGATGTGCAAAGTCTGGAACATTAATAAGAATGACAAACGCCATCCTACGATGCTTTTTAAACTTTTTTGCCCGAAAGTATAGAGATCAGCTTGGCTAACTTCAGATTTCAACAAGATGCTATCATATGCAATATAGTACACGAAATGTTGATCAAACTTAGGACTCGCGTTCGGTGAACAATTTTTCTACGTTTGGGATCCGTCAAGTGGTCTAAATTGTGTGATTCAGCCACTAGACAATTTTTTGTGGGCCTATGGGAAGACCTATGCAACAATTGATATACTGAAAGTTGATATTAAAGAATTTTTTCTGAGATCCCCGCCGTTACGGTGAAGGAAGTATGCCAAAAAGTAGACCTTGCGCAAACTCTATTTACAGAGCAGTAACACTAACACTAAATACACATTAAAATATATATATCCCTTGATCTTTCCACTCAAATGAAGATGCCGAAGCCAACTAAAAATCACCCTTCACTAGCTAAGTTCACAATTAGTTATAATTTCTTTATATAATATAAAGGTCATTCGCTTTCAAAACGATCAGCTTCAACTTAAAACTTTTACGATATGCCAACTAAAATTGTTTTTTTCAACAAAGTAATATTATTCTTAAAAAACTAACAGATGTTCGTGATTTAAGATATGTTCTTCTAAAACGTTTGAGATATCTCATTACAATTCGTACCAATTTTTGGATTAAACAGTATTTTTTTTTAAATCAATTAAAAAATAGGCCTTTATTAACTTAGAACACACAATTTTGTACTTTCTAACAATATATATATCTGTAAAATCGGTCAGCAACCTTAAATTTTGACGATACTTCGTGGGGTTACGGTAAGGTAAAAGTATTCTCAAAAAAGCTTTCTGAAACTTTTCAAGTTAGCTGATAATAATTTTTCAAATTCTTCTCTTAACCCCTAGTTCACATTATTTTAAACTCTTTTCTGATTCTCCCAAGATAAACGTATGAGAACTCATTTTTTTTGGCAGCTATTCCGATCCTCATTCATGACATCAAATGGGTTCATGTGGACACTTCTTTGTCTATCCCATACAAGTACTTTTCAATCTTCCCACTCTAAGCTCGCTGGTTTGAACTTGATGGATAAATTGTTCTTTAGATTTTGAAAATGGCTTATCAATAACTTTAAGATCAATAACTTATTTGCTTTATATCGCAAGGTAATAGGGATCTTCTGAGATATGAATTTTGACTTAAAAACGTGATATTTTGTTTGCCAAAAATTCAAAATGGCTATAGAAATGAAAATTTCCAAATTGCAAATTGAACGTCTTAACAAAAACTTGGCTATAAGCCAATAATGCGAGTTGGGTACGCAAAAATGCGTTTTCGAGGTCGCTGAGCACGAATCTGTGGTTAAGATTTCAAAAGTAAACCGGACAACTGCATAATCCACGTTGATTTCTAAAAACAAAACTTACAAACAAGTGCTTTGTTATATAATCTTTCCGGTTTTAGCATTACTTATGTATTTTCGATTTCCATGAATACAATATAAAGTTATTATTCCCCGCCTCTGCTAGGCTTGATGCAAAACGGAAACTTTTATGATAAAAATTTATTCTCTATTTTTTTGCATTTTTTGCACAAACGACGGATACATATCAAGGCAGGTAAAAATAAACGCGTTTCGCATGAATATTTATTGTATTGGAACTTTGAGATATTCGCACTTTAACATGCATCGGCCTGGCCTGGTCGGACCTGGGTCCGGTGCGGCCTGGCCAGCTGACTGCCCAACTGCATTTTTGTTGGCACGCATTTTGCATTAGATTGAACCAAAAATTCGCATTTGTGTTTTGCATGTTTGCAATTAATTGATTTATGTATATGCGGATAAGCAACAAAAAGCTATAACATTTTGGAATTTTGTTGCTCCGAGTGCAAAGGCGGCATTAAAGAGTTCATACCTGTGTCAGAAAAAAGAAATAAGAAAACCGAAAATTAATGTTTGCAGTTGTTTGTAGTTTTGGGTTTTCCACATAAGTCAAACATTTGGCACAATCGCACAGCCACACGCAACTCATACGTTTTGGGCCAGAGACAACAATTTATGCGGCTGTCAAGAAAACGCAACAAAATCTGTGACCGCCCAGCTGACATATGCAAATTGCAGGCCAATACAACACTTTGCATCTCGAAGACAAGAAACATATGATTACAGCGAGGGTGGATTTGTAAGTCAATGGAGGGTAAGGGTTACTCTTTTTTTTTTAATTGGGGTAACACTTTTGTAAGGTTTCCTTAGTTAATACAGCGCAGGCCATTTAGCGTGGAAACAATGGGCAGTTCTATAACTTTTGTCAGAGGTTACAGTTTATGTCGTTACAGATTCATGTCGTATCGGTTCGGACGCGTCAATCAAATACAATGAATACCATGAAAAAGTTCACGCTGATATTATTCAGCTTTATATTCAAAATGATTTCTCAATTATGAAAGCTACACATGCGATTCGTGTAAAAAAATATTAAGAGTGCGTCCGGTAATAACATTTCAAGAAAGTTACAAGACGTTCCGACTGAAATATGGAGGTGCAGTGATGTGATCCAGCTCGATGAAGCACGCAAATCACCACTGCAGTCACTTCTCAACATTCTAGGAGAGACGAGAAGGTTTTTGTAGTGGGTTTCTCTTCCTCTTTTATTTTTGCCTTTCTTTCCTTTCCAACCACTATCTAGGTCATTCCCTTTCCGGTATGGCACAATGGGCTATTAAGCCCGAGGCGGTGTCTGTCACCTCTGCCACCCTCACATCTGTCTATCTATCCATCTGAACAATCCAAATAGCACAAAATCTTATCCTATACTGCATATTTTTCTTGGCCATTCCTCGGATGACTTTTTATGGTGGTAAAGTCATTGAGGTGAATCTCTATATTGGCTCCAAAATGTAGGGCAACTCTGCTTCCTTGT
Source organism: Chymomyza procnemis (assembly GCA_035046065.1). Taxonomy (NCBI): domain Eukaryota; kingdom Metazoa; phylum Arthropoda; class Insecta; order Diptera; family Drosophilidae; genus Chymomyza; species Chymomyza procnemis. The sequence goes on from JAWNOJ010000026.1 coordinate 9,259,571, forward strand.
CTTTTTGTAAATAATTGATTTTCGTAGCTATTACAGGCAACTATTTTTAACTTGTCTGTTGGTCTATCTATTTGACGGAATAGGTTGCTCCTCATTAGCCTAAACGACTTTTAACTTGAAAGCTGACGACGCATAGACAGATCACCATTAAGCTCTAGGAGTATTTTGAATGCCAAAACCATCCGGAACCAAAAGTACCTGCAGTAGTAAGTAATCTCATGACGGAGGCTAATGCGTCACTACAAGTATTAGCTCAATTCTCTTTTGGCCAAAATGTAAGGTATTTCGAACACCACTTTGCAGCGTTGCGACTCATGACCAAAATATTATTCATAAGCAAACTCTTTAGTATTCAAGCAGCGATTTGGCACCACTAATTTCCTGTTATGGTCAATGATATCTGCGTTTTCAAAGTTGTTAGTTCTTTTCGAAGTTTTTCACATATTCCAAGATCTTAGGACTTTTTTTTAATGTTTAAGACATTTGTTATAAAAAATCATAATCTCTTGCGTCTACGCATAAGGAATTCCTCTCAAATTACAAATTCCAAAATATGCTATTTTCAATCGTTTTCAGCACGATAAGACTGAGATCCACTGATTCTGATAGTTATATGCTTACATCAGTCGACTGATGGCGCTTAAATTCGACTTAACAATAGACGAAAAATGCACCAACTTAATAAAAAATAAAGATGACATCCTAAAGTTTCGGTGCGTCCATATCATAAAGTACTTCTAAGCCTGTCTAATTGGTGAACTTACTTATGATATCTTGAAGCACATTCAATACTTTTCCTTCTTCATTTTCATTTTTTTTGGCAACCATTAGAGATATTAGGGACTGGATATGATATAGGTTTGAACATTTTTAAGTACCTATCTTTATGTACAGAAATTTATCTTCATATGTCGAGTAAATCAAAATACAATGAAATTGGTCTAAAAATTCGTTTTGTTTACCGATTTATCCTATGGAAACTGTATGATATAGTCAACTGATTTGGCGCCATTTCGACAAATAATTTGGAAATACTTACAAGCCGAAGTTTATTGCTTACAATATCTTCAGAAGCAATTAAATTAAAATAAGTGAAATACAAAAAAACAATGACCGATTTTCCATGCGGGAACTTCATGTTATAGTTTATCCGGTTTTGACCAAATATGACATAGTGCTTGGAAACATTAAAAAACTGTAGGGTGCCGAATTTCTTTTCAACTTCTTAGAATATCTAAATATTCATTCAAAACTCTTTGTTTTTTTGAGCTGCTGCAAAACACTCCAATGTTAACTATACACATATAATCTATATCAAAAACCGGAATCAACTTGGATAAGGTTTAAGATGTGGGCAGACTTTTTGAAGAACACCCCAGTTAACTTTGGGGGGTATTTTCTGTTGTGTATGTTTGCAGAAACTTAAGATACGCTTTTTACCATAAAAGTTAAGATATTTTTGCAATTTACAAATTAAGGGTACTGTGTGTTGGAAAGTACATTTACCATGGCAGCTATATATATATTTTTGGTATAAAAATGAAACAACACTTTTTAGATTGTAAATATGTGGACGCAGCAAAATATTATTTGTTTTTTAATTTTTTTATGAAGCTTTACCACCATGTGCAAACTGCAAAGACGCCACATACCTTAGAGCTTGAGATACTTATTTTCTGATTATTTGATTTTTAACTAGAATCTTCGCTGCCTTCATTAACTCAACAATTTTTCCCTTAAAAAGATGTTCTAGTTTTGTATGCGCCAAAAACCCACAAGACACACGTTTTCCAAATAATGAACTGAACTTGTTCTGTTTTAAATCAGTTTAATTTTTCATAATTGGCGTTATATATATTTATCACTCGTTCTTAAAATCATAAGGAAGTCCAGAATTTTGGAACTTTGTTGAAAATATACGCATTGACATGCTAATTGTGAGCAATGACTTGGCACAAAGATTTCCGGTACTCTCAAGCGGCTGGAAGAACTTAGTTTTGAGCTCTTGGCCAACAAATTAGTATTTTCCGTAGTTAAATTATATGAGAGCGTTGACGTGTGGGGATTATTGAGCACTGGATTTAACTTTTATAAGCCGACAATTATATAATAAACAACGTCTAAATACCAGGATCTCCATGGTGTGCTTACGTGTTGTTTACTTCGCAAGATGATATTGAACATAACCAACTTGAAAATCGTCAAAATCTTTGTTCAAATAATTGGATCGTATGTTCATTTCAAGAGAAAAGCGTCTGGTTTGCTACCATTAAAATTTGTAAAAGATCTAAAAAAAAAGCCAAAACTACTAATCTCAACTTTATGGCGAAGTAAAAAAAATTTACCTCCATTACTATCAAAGATAGATTATCATTGATGCATTCTTTACTTTCAATATTTTTAAAAGATCTTAAAAAAAGCCAAAAACTTATAATTTCAACGAGAATGCTCAACTTTACGGCCAAGTAAAAAACGTTTTACTTTAATAACATCTATAATTATTTTGGAATAAATGTTTAAATTTATATGCTACTTTCTGTTTTCATCTTTTACATTGTAAATCCAAGTTCCTGGCCAGCACAAGATGTGAGACGGTGCATATCTATAAAAAATTCACCCATCAGGCTAGGAATACGGATTAGTTTTATTATATTTTTTCCTCGATATCATTTATTATTTCATAATTTTTAGAATGTTTAAGTTGTCTAATCTTAAGGTCAACTGGACTTAGTTGTACCCTTACATATTAATAAATAAATAATAAATAAATAAATAAATTTAATTATCACCATTACTTCCAAAGATAGATAATCATTGTTGCGTTTTTTGCTTTAAAAGTTGGTAAAAAATCTTAAAAAAAAGCTAAAACTTCTAATCTCAACGAGACCGCTCAACTTTATGGCCAAGTAAAAAACGTTTAACTCCATTATTTCCAAAGATAGATAATCATTTGTTTTTGCAAAGACTTTTACATTGAAAATAGGCAATTTTTGTAAAGTACGCCAAAGTAACACAACCTATCAACCCGCCCTCGTCGTTCTTGCATCTGAATAAAGCTTCCCAAAAACATCTAGTCGTGTGTAGTTAATAAATATACTAGATATCTTTTAATGCCAACAAATTTGATTGCGGCTAAATTGATGCCTAACAAGTTGTCATGACAGAACCCCACAGAATTCCATTTTCGTTTTTTTTTTTGTCCATTTTTCAAATTACCTTTGAACATAATCAAGTTTCCTTGGCCTGGGCGGCTTTACTCAATAACAAAATAATAATACAAAAAAAAAAGTTCATTTAAATTACGTTTGGTCTTTTTGCCATTAATTTTGTGTGCTTAATGCCATGGCATAATTTTCAATTAAAATGAAATTTGTTGTTTGTGTCGACAAATTGTGAAAAAATTGAGTTTCATTTATATTTATGAGGTTATGTGCGAACGGAACAGAACGCACTGGAGCTCCGCTCCGCTCAGCTCAGCTCAACTCAGTATATCTCATTTATTTCAAATGCAATTTAAAATTAAAAAAAAAAAAATACATAAATATTCCAAAAAAAAGGAAACAAAAAATGCATAATTACATAAAATGCACATATAAACCGCAAACGTTTAAATCTTTAAATTATGAGTCGCGCCAGAAACGCCAGCAAATGCAATTGGCGCGTTTAGTGCGCGTTTTTTGCAGCTGCCTTTAACCCAAAAGCTGTGGGTGTTGCGGCCCCACTTTGGAGCCCGAGTGCTATACATATAAAAATGCATATTTTATGGCAAAGCGTCGTATAACAGGTGTGTGTGTTTCGAACTCTGTTAAGATTAATTGTAAAAATGTTTTGCAAGGGGAAACAATTTTTATTGCTTTATTTTTGGAATATCAATAAAAAAAAATTGTAAGTTAATTAAAAAATTCTTAATCGCCTAATTTGGATTACGATTATATTGAAGCTTTTTGAATGTTATTGGGAAATTGCAATGTTTATTATTTTTGGGAACAAACATTATCACTGAAAAACAGCAATTTGAAAATATAATCCTCATATTGAAGAGTTAAAGATAAGTTAAAGAGTTTTAAATCAATTTCGTTTTTTTTATGTTTAGTTAATTTATAGCCGAATCCGATTGGCGGTGTCATTAATTAATAGCGATTTTCTTAGTTGAATAACATCTACACCGACATTCCGATTTAGAGACGAGTGCGCGCGCTACTATTACGCGAGCCCCACAATTGTCCATAGATGGCAAGGTAATATTTTGCTGTATTATTATGTCCTTAAATTTGTTCACGCAGCAGAATCTGTTGTATTCGAGGTTTGAAGTCGTTAAATTAATAACTAGCAGTCCAATCTGGTATAATAGGCATAATTAGTCATAATATTAAGTTTGATAATGCTTACTCCAATAATATCTAAGTTGTAATTTTTTCAAACAATTATGATTCCATATCTATATACACTATTTCAAGCATATTGGCACTTTGACGTACATCTACTGATCATGAAACGGGTTCACCAGGCCTGTGCCTATTCGTGGGGTAATCTACAACGATCGCCATCGTTTCGTGTCTTTAAAAAAACAGTTCCAAAGTGAAGAAATGCTCCTCGACATCTCTTGGCTTCAATAATTACTACAACCCATTTCCTGGAATTTGAATAAGTAGTACTATTATACTATTGTAACCGATTGGCAGTTGTTTGTTGAGTCACTTTCAAGTTTAGTTTGCGTCTGATTTGAATCTTGATCCAATTCCTTATATTCAAACTTATTAGGTTCGCTAGGACGTTCTTTGTCTTTGACTTTGGCAACTACTAGAGCAGACTTACGCGCGACCGCGACTTGTGAAGCTATTTTGCCCCTTTATTTTATATAAGACATTATCCCTGTGCCGAGACTAAGTTTAGTCGTATGCCTATCTTTGCAGATTATGTGAAAGTTTATGATCTTAATTTTTTCGTCTTTGCAGAATCTGTAAGCTTTGTTTGAGAATATTTGCTAAAACTAAACTAGTTATGTGATACTTCCATCTATAGTGATCGGTTTGGCCGAAAGCAAATGCCGCATATTTACCAAAAATCTGAATATTTTGATGTCAGAAACAGTTGCTGTTGCACGTCGATAATTGTCGAAAGACTCTAACCTTTTTTGCAATGAAAGAAATAGGTTATCGCGTTCTATATTGGCTACAACTTACGGGAATGTTGGGACCTTGTTTTAAAAACAAACTGAACTCAACTGTACACACAATATATGCACACAAAATAATTTAAAACTTACTTAAAGTTAGGTAAAAGGTTTAAAGTGCTATCAACAATGTGTCGATAACTCGATAATAATTACAATATTGAGAGTTTACTTTCATCGCTAATCAGAGAGAGAAAAAGAGAAACAGAGAATTATATAAAGCGCGTACAACGATTTTGAATGTATTTGGAGAGTGGCTGTGATTTCTTAAGTTGCTTATTTTTGCTTAACTTTAACCGATTTTTTAAGATCTTTATCTTGTCTTATGATTTAACTTTAAAAAGCGACTTTCCACCATAAATCGGTATAGATAACGATATTATTATTACATTTAAACTCTTCTTTCTACAATATTTTGTTTGTATGCTCTATGTATTTTTTAAAAATAGTTAATTCCCCAAAATTTGCAATTTAAGTTTACCTAAAACAATAGACCATAATAAATTTTAACAATAACGTCTACAGCTTGTAGTAAAACTTAACTGCCCAAGTTAAGGGTTAAGCGCTTGTCAATAGTTAACTACGAAATGTGGGCGTTTTTCATATTCGCCAAAACGATAACAATCAAAAGTCGAAAAGTGGTTCTAACGGCTTTTGTGTTAACATTTTTAAAACGTTAAACTAGGCAATATTCAATGGTTCTTAAAACCGGCCTAGACAACGCTCGATTCGATTGAGAGCCCCAAATTTATGTACAATTCTTTATTCTTTTGCTGCATGGATTGCGTTGGGTATGCGCTGGTTTTATTCTGCATTTTGTGGGCATATCAAATGGATTTATTTGAATTCATAATGCCTGCGAGTACAATAGCCATGAAATAATAGTTTAGTTCGTCGTCAACGTTGTCGTCGGGGCCAGACCAAAACGCCTTTGAGCTATTTTTGCAGCCGAAAAAATCAAGCAGACCAAGAGCAGACGGAGCGCGGAGGCACACAGAGACCAATCCGGCTAACTTGTTTTGGGGGTTTTTGGCGCTTTTGCTGCTTGCGCATTGTTTTAAAATCACTTTTAGGTTAGGCCGCGCGCCGTTTAGTTTATGCAATGCATTTAGTCAATAGATTAAGGAGCCGCTTGCTCACACAAACGTACACACTTGCCCAGCCATAAATATGTATCTATGTATCTATCTATGTATGCATGTATGTGTGTAGTTATAGATGGATGTGTGTTTGTAACAAATCGTGACAGCATGAAGTTGCAGTTAAAATATACGACGACGGCCTGTATGTTTCGACCGCCGTTCGTTGGCGTTCAAGCAGCGCCACATATAAACTTAACTGTTTTTAAGGTGGAGCTGTGGTTGCTGCCGCGTTAGCAGCTGTAGAATCAACCACCCCACTTCTTACGCCCCTGCACTCAGCGGCTGAGATGCAACTTGAATACCCTATATAGTTGGTGTTGCAGTCTGCTTAAACTGCAGCTTTCAGCCATAAGTTGTTAGCTTAAGTTGTGGCGCTTATAAAATTAAATCATTTTTTAATTAAAAAATTCAATTATAGAGAAATTTTGAAAAAAAAATGTTTGTAGTTTTGGGAAAAAAAAGTGCACATGACAATAAATTACTTAAATTTGCATAATGTTTTTGTGAAGAAAGTTTTTAGCTGCAACTCATGTCTTGGAAGTTACAGAATTGCAAAATGTCTTCAAAGTTCCCCGGCTTTGTTATTATGAAATTCACAAATTATTTTGCTAGTTGCACTACGATTTGGAATAAATTTTGAGATAAATGGTCTAAAATAAATGTGCATATGACGAAGAACGCTTAGCGTTGGAACCCCATCTTTTTGGTTATTGACTCTTCCCGCTACCAAAATTTTTAGTTCAAGCACCTTTTTCGGATTCACTTTTTGCCGTACTATAATAGAAAAAGCAATTCTTAAGCACATCCTGTTATTTTCGCAATATATAGCATATAAAATAATATAAAAAAAATATATATATATATTATATACTCTTTTTTCATTATCAATTGTCGTCATTATTATGTCACTGATTAGTTCGGTTAGTTTGGCATTTGCCGAGAGTTAAGCACCCTAACTGATTAACAAAATTATAAAGCTTGCAATTTTTATGGCTATTACTAAAGCTATCTATAGAATAAAGCTTGAATCTAAATGGCAATGGCCAAAAAGTCGATTGTTTTATAATTAACAGAAAAATAGCCGAAAAAGAGTCAGCATTGAGTTCAGATCTATATCCGATTGAATTCATCTGAGGCATTTTCACAATATAAACGCAGCTATTTTTTTTAGTTGCTTTAAATCATAAATTATATGCAGAAAAATTACTTTTGAACGCATTAAATGAAAAATGCCAACGATTTAGAGAAATAAAAAATCAAGCAAGTTTTAATGACGCTAACAATCAAAATAAACAAAATAAAGCACATAATAAAAATATTAAGTATTATAATAAATATTATTTATAATTGCTTTATTTTGATGACTCATGTGTATTTATTTTTTTTGAAATGTATGATTTAATTAATTAAGCTATAAAATCTGTTTTACTACCAATAATTTTGCATATTTCATTGGCATAAGCCTTACCTTAGCTTTTTTTATATATTTGTTTTAAATAAATGCAGTTTTTTCTGGCTATCTTCATAAATTGGTCAAGTCATAATAAATGCACAATAAAATTGCAAAATTTTGCAATGAATATAAAATAAATCTGCATTTGCAGTTGAATTTTTAAGTGTCGCGGAGGGGTCGTCTCTGCGTTTATATATATATTTTTTAAATTGTTTTCAGTTTACATTTTATTACAAAACTTATTATAATATTAAAAAATTTTCTATTATTGAGCTGGTTTAAGTGGTAATTAATTTTAAAAAATTTTTAAAAGTGACAACTTTATTTTCATAAATTTTGAATGGTTTACTATTTCCGACTATCTGAAAGTTTCAGGACTGAATATTGCTTGCGTTTTTCACTTAAAAAGCTAAATCAATATGGTCTATTTCAGAATTAAATTAGGCGAGCTTTTCTTCAAAATCTTTCATTTTAACGCTGAAAAAATGAAGCAAAAATTAAGGGGACCATTACTATTTCCGACTATCTGAATGTTTCAGGACGGAATATTGCTTGCGTTTTTTACTTAAGAAGCTAAATCAATATGGTCTATTTCACAATTGAATTAAATCTTCTTCAAAATCTTTCATTTTAACGCTGAAAAAAAGAAGCAAAAATTAAGGGGACCATTACTATTTCCGACTATCTGAAAGTTTCAGGACTGAATTGCGTTTGCTGGCGTTTTTCTCCTAAGAAGCTAAATCAATATGGTCTATTTCAGAATTAAATTAGGCGAGCTTTTCCTCAAAATCTTTCATTTTAACGTTGAAAAAAAAAGCAAAAATTAAGGGGATTTTGAATAAGCTTTCCTTCAATTTGAAACTATTTGATTTCCCATAAGAGTTTACTTAACGCAAAAGTATTACTTAGTACGATCAAAATAATTTGATTAAATAGATGCTACAACGAGGGCAAGACAGAGTATATACTGTCTACAAATAGGAATGCACTATGCCTAGGCTCCCCCCTCCGTCTTAACGAAGACGGCCATACTTTTGAAGTTGTCAAGGAATTCACATAACTTGACACCGCCGGGAACACCAACAAAATAGCAGCCTGAAGATTAAGCGAAGAATCAAACTGGCGTATAGGTGTTACTATGGGCTCCGATCTTACTTTCGATCGACAAAACTAACGCTCTACAAGATGCTCAGCATATACGGCGCAGAAGCATGTGTTGTGTCGCGGGTGGATATAGCTGCGCTTGATTTGTTCGAGAGAAAAATTCTTGCAAAATCAAAATCTGCAGTCTGTTTCGGATCGGGGATGAGCTCTACAACGACATAGATGTCGTCCAGCGTATTACGGCACAACGTCTGCGTTGGCTGGGCCATATCGTTTGTAAGAACGAAGACGCTCTAGCGAAGAAGGTATTCGATGCCAAAGCAAACAAAACTAAAATGGAAAGACTAACTGGAGAATTCATGTCTTTTCTTGTAGTGAACAACTGTAGAAATCGCACGCCAAGCAGGGGCGCCTGGCGAGAGCTAGTGAGGTCGGCTGTAACTCGATAACAGGTTGTGATGGCCAATGGAAACAAAAGTTAGATGTTACAATGAGCATCTTTGCACATCTTCATCGTAGGGCTTAGGCTTAGCTTTACGAACTCCAAGCCCCTACTAACTATCAGCAAAGGAAAGAAACTAGCTTTACTCATTTCCATCGGCAACTTTTTATCGCTTTAAAATGTGGCAAAATAAGCAAACTTTTATTGATAAAAATTTTGCAAAAAGTTACCAAATATAAATCACTAGACACGGTAACAATGCTGGGGCACCACATCCTCTCATAATTCACACGCAGAGGAGAGGCTGCAGCAACTGCAGTTCATGCCACATAAATAATACAAACAGCAACAACTACGCCGCTGCAACTGACTGTCGCCGCAACATAAATTTAACTCTATAATTATTATAACGATAATGATGATGATTATGATAGAGCTCATGCGCTCATAATGAGTGTACAGATTCCTGAATCCTTTCAGGTTTTTGGATATGCCACATAAAGCGGCGTAAAATAAATTAAGCTCATTATATAATTGAATCCTTGATAGGCTGATTATCCACACGGCTTGTTTTTGCCATTTGGCATTCCCGTGCAGGAATGTGCACGCAGACACACATACCCATGTGTTCCAGGAGTGTATGCATGTGCAGTTATTAAAAGGATAATGCACAGTCGAGCGCAAAGGCTTCCCAACAAACGGCCAGTTTGACAAAAGTGAGATATATATGACCCCCCCCCCCCCACCAAAAAAAAAAATGAGGCCGGGACAAGGTGTGTCTCCCATGGTCAGATACAAAAAACAAAAAAAAAGAATTGCAGAAAATGCAGCATTCGAAAAATTATGTAAATTAATTTCCTGTTGCATGCAACGTGCGGCAATGTCGACATCAACGACTACGACGACATCATCAAACGGAAACTGTCCATTGCCAACGAAATAACCAGAAATCATCACATAAATCTCTTGTTCTTATTGTTGCATCTGTCCAGGTGCAGCCAAAGCCAACAATGGTTGCCAATTATCGTTGCAATAGGCCTCAAAGCAAATCGAATGCTTTGATAAATAAAAAAAAATAATGGCAAGCCTATGTTTAGAATTATTTTTTATATGCAAGATAAATGGGTCTTAGGCAACTACAAAAAAAAAATGGAATCTTTAAAGTTTATAATTTAGTGGAACAAAGTTGTATTTGTTCTTTCTTAAAAAAATTTATTTTGGAAGGCAAAAATTTTTGCATAAAAAATGAGTTCGCTAACATTGCTAGATTGGACGAACCGCTAGAAAAAAATATTTCTATTTAATAAAATTAAAGATATATTTAATAAAATTGTTGGAATATATGGGCATTTCCGGAATTTCTATATTATTCGTAACTCATTACTTTTTGTGTGCTAAAATCAATCTATTATTCTATTATTTTTCGAGATAAGAACTAGAAGTAAATATAGAAATCAAATTATATTTAAAAAAAAGTCACTGCTAAAAGTCACTAACAAATTTGTATAATATTATTATCATTAGATTTAATATTGTTTTCAATATTCCCAAAATATAGGTAACATCTAGAAAGACTAGAAAGTTGGAAACCACCGGAGTTAGCTAAAAGAAAAATTCTCAAAATCAAATCAAAATCGGTTAACTAAATCATATTGCTCTGCTAGGCCGAAAATGCAAATAAAACTAAGAACAATAAGTTAGAAAACTTTCAAATTACCTAAAAAAGGTCTAATCAAGCTATAAAATATAGTTAACTATAATGCTCGGTGTTCGTTCGAAAATTTTTATTCTGGCACTCGTTGCTCTTATTTATTTGAGTTTTTCGTTCACCAAATTTTGAATATAAAAATTTCCGTGTTTCGAATCATTGCGTCGTAATTTTATTATTATTATTATTATTATTATTATATTAAATAACTTCCATAGGGCAAAAAGATCAAAACAAAAAATATTTGAAAAATATTTTGAAAGTTATTTGGTCTTCCAGTTATTAGGCTATCCAAGTATCGTATGATTTTATTATAAAAATCAATTCTTTTTATACCATATGTGCATCAAATGGTATATTCGGTTTGTGCAATCCGAAAATCTAGAAATCTAGAAAAAATAGAAAGTTGGAAACCCCCCCGAGTTAGCTAAAAAAAAATCCTCAAAATCAAATCAAAATTGGTTAACTTAATCATATTGCTCTGCTAGGCCGAAAATGCAGATAAAACTAAGAATTAGAAGTTAGAAACCTTCCAAAATAAATATCTTCTTTTTGCATATTTCAGTTGCATATTTCTAAAGAAATCATAAGTGTATACACTGTAAATTTTAGGAATCCAAGTTGGCATTAAAGTTCGTAGAATTTTCTAAATCAATTTTTATTTAAATCAGCAAATCAATATAGTTATAATATAAATATACAACATAAGCAATATTACTGATTTAATTGCTGAAAAATGTTGCAGGGTATTCCATAGTTTTAATTACTCATTTAGAAATTTTAGCTTCTTTTGTCATATTTAGCAGATGTTTGAGTTTTAAAACTTCATAGTTGAAAGACACTTCATCGAAACACCATACCCAGTATCACTTCTTTGACAACCAAAGCACTACTAACTCTTTTATACCAAAAATTAACAACGATTCTATAATTTATCTTCCCTCGGTAGCACATATGGCATAAATCTAGAACCTCACTGACTCCATAACCCATAAAAGCTATTAAAATAAATTATAATCCCACAGCTAATTTCCTGTTCTCATTATGAGGGTCCCATGCAAGTTGCAATGTTTGGGCCAATTATCTCCGCTGGTCAGGCAAATATTCAAATCCAATCAGTGCAGCCCACACACTCACTAGACCAAAAACACACCCACAATTCGACTAAATTAAAAAAATAAAATAAAAATGTTTGTTATGCACAAAATCGCCAATGTTGCATTATAATTTCGCAAAAACAAACAAACAATAAAAAAGAAAAACAAAGTTAATTTATTACAATTGAAATAATTACTATGAAAATTCACAATCAAATTGTAATTAGAGTCGAGGCGGCAGCCACAAAACCAACTTCAGGCAACAAATTGCCGCAGTTGTCCGAAGCGACGACAAATTGTAAAATATCCGCACAACACCTCACACACGACTCAGATATATCGACTAGTTATCTGCGATATGAGTATCCGATAGATACGCAACGCGTAAATGTCAAAAGTTGTGCGCGTAATGTAAGAAAATTGAAAAAAAAGACACACATGGGGTATGGCATTTCGTTTACGAGCGGTTATATACGACTGTGGGGTACACTGTAAATTTTAGAAATGATTTTGCTAAAAAGGCACGCAAGTTGCCATTAAAGTTCATAGAATTTTCTAAATCAATTGTTTTCTAAAATTTTATTTAAAAAGCAAGCAATACTTTTTGAAATTCAAGATTCTGCCGGAGAAGTACATTTCGGCTTGGCTTGGTCTCTCCTTTGCTTTTTGATTAGGCTAAGTTGCGTTATCAGTATTTGAACTTATAGTAGATTTAACTTTTAGTATTTTTTAAATAAAATATTTTAATATTTTTTTTTAAAGATTTTGACATTTTGACATACCCAAAAATAGGTAATTTGTTTTATACTTTTATGGACTTGAGATTTGCGCGAAAACAGAAAACTAATTTAGCAAAGAAAAAGGGTGTGCTCACTCCATGTGAACTTAGTCTTTTTATCTGAGCTTGGGTCATCCCCTCCGTCTTCCTTCATCGACATTCGCAACGAAAACCTGCACCATCTTCGTCCATGCGAGCCAATATTGATGTTGTGCCGTAATACGCTGAACAACATCTATATCGTTATAGAACTCATACAGCTCATGGTTCACTCGCATGCGATAGTCATTCCCAATCCGACAGGGAGCGAAGATTTCATGCAGACTTTTTCTCTCGTACTTTCCAAACGCAAACGCATCCGTCCGAGAAACACAACCCATGCTTCTGCATGTCAGATAACAAGATATACTTTTTACTGCCAAAACGCACTCTTGCGGTTTCAAAATTTCAATACAATCAATACAATTTTTCATTCAACTGAAGCATCGAGCTCAACAAAAAGAGATTATCTTCTGACATGACAAAGGTTTGAAGACTATTGAAAGCTAGCAATATTTTAATGAAATAAAGAAGACCGCACGGCAATTGGTGAGTCAAGCTCACAGGGGGTAGTGTCCCCAGTATTATACAATCCATTTCATTTCGGTTTCAAACTGGAAACTATTAAAAAATAAATAATAAAATGCTTTCAGAATTTTAATGTTAAGCAACATACTTTGAAGTTTATTATAAATCAAACTTGAGTCCTTAGATAGGATAGATATGAGGATGGCAGAGGCGACAAAGGCATCGCCTCAAACACTCAGGCTAAATAGCCCATTGTGCCAACTTGAGTACTTACTCTCCTCAAAATTAAATTTATTTTAAGAATCGTGTAATGCATAATTGTATCTATAGAATGACAGTGAAAAAAAGAGTCTCTGTTTAGGAGTGTGTTGGAGTCAATGAAAGCGTGTAAGAGCTTATGCAGAAAGAGAAGCTAATTTTATTAGGCGAAATGCGATAGTAATTCTCAAAGAAAGGCGCTGCTGCCCTTGAGGCATATTATAACACGTTCTGAGAATAAGTTTTAAATAATAATAGGACTTCATTTTGTTTAAAGATTTGTACTCGATTTCAGCGAGTCTGCAAACAACGTTGGTACTGCAGTTCTCTGTTTAAAGGACTGCCTAAAATTTGAAATATTTTTTGTAGAATAATAGTTTTGAGATAAAACTTCATTTTGGCTGAAGAATTTTGTGTACTTGGAAATTATTCAAACTAGTGGTAACATGCCTAAGATTCGTTAAAGTTTCACTTTCATAAGTCTGCCTCCAACTGTTACAAACATACGCAAAAAACCTACATACTCTTTATTCCAACGCAAATCACGACTTTGGAAAACTGAGAAAAAAAATGCGTAAAAAGTTGTACAACGGATGCAGTGCGTCATGGTGGCACACCCCTTTGACACATTAGGCGTTGGCCAACTATTCAGTTGGCCAAAATGTGTTGCAAGTGGCAACAGCCAGACGACATACGACTGGAACAACCAATGACAATCTCCTTGCTCCACTGCCCGTTGTCATTCCAGTTTGAATCTAACTGCAGAGAGCGCTGCTGTTGTCGTCGCTGCAATTGTGCGCATAATTAAAGTAATTGCCATTTGGCCAAGCGAAATTGCAGGCAGCTCTTGGAAAATTAAAAAGCAATTGCAACCAAATCGTAATCGGTAACAGTCCCAGCACCAAACAACAACACCAACAACAACAAATCCTGCAACAACTTGTGGCACGCATTTCACAATTGTAATTGGTTTTGTGTGTGTTGAGTGTGTGTGTGTGTGTGCGAGTGTTGGAAATCACTTATGCCGGTAAATTGATAAAAACGTTTACCAACACATAAGCTTGCACATTAGATAACCCGCAATGAATACGAAACGCAAGGACCGCGGCGTCAACTACTCCATATGCGTCTAACTCGACTCGTATTACAGTGCGTATGAGTAATTTTTACAAGTGGGGTATCTGATACTGTGTGCACATGAGTTAATACGCCTAAGAGGCTTACGATTGGTAATTATATTTATTTAGAATTACGTAATATAAAGTTATTAACTTGAAGTCGGAAACTAAATAATTTATTTTAAAAAAAACAATAATTTTTTTTTGGAAAATTTTGGAGATGCGATGTGTTGCGTAATTGTATCAAATAAGCATTGCAATATATACAGGGTGGGCCATTTAAAGTGTAAACAAAGGGCAATGGGCAACTCTATAACTTCTGACAGAAGCTATAACGCGACGTACGGCATATTAGACTTTAGAAATATATTTTCAAGACAATTTAAAAAAAGTATCGAATATTGCAAACTCAAAATGTCCAAATAGGGCCCAAATCCCTTTATTCTTATGTTGGCAGGACTGTTTTTGCATAACAGTATAGCATTGAACAGTTCAAAAAAAAAACTCACTGAATTTGTTCAGCTTAATATTCAAAATAACTTCTCAATTGTAAAAACTAAACTTGCGTCCAGTAATAGCAATATTAGACGTTGATACTCCAAATTTGTGAATTGGTAACGATAGTAAAGTCAGACATGCATTCAGACAGCGAACAAGGCATTATGAACCAAATATTGAGGCCGTACGAGTCAGTTTTGAGGAGAAATCGCGAACATGGAAGTAGCGTCATTCTCAGCAGTTAGGCGACGCTCGAACCACTCTGCGTAGCACAATTCGTGTCGATTTGAAGATGTCTTCATATAAGATCGAAAGGGTGCACAAACTAACCAGGCGGACTATGCGCATCTTGTCAATTATACCAAATGGATCATTGAAGTGGCTGAGAACGAACTAGACTTTTGGAAAAAAATCATCGTCAGATGAAGCACATTTCACGTGCATTATTTAGTTGGCAATATTCTGTGATATAGAATAGAGAATTTGGAGAATATGCGACATAAAAGTGACTGTTTGGTGTGGTGCTTATGCGGATATCATCATCGGTCTTTATTTCGTCGAAGACGATGATAGAGCAATGCCAACCGTCAATGACGAGCGTTATCGAGCAATTACAACAGCTTTTGTAATGACTTTTGTTCATGAAAATGGATGGAGTTCCTGCTAGTTCCAGCAAGATGGCGCAACATGCCAAAATGCACCTCAAACAATGATATCGAGTCTTGTTTCCTAGACGAGTAATATTGCAAAATGCTGAATTTGACTGGCCACCAAGGTCACCCGATCAAACTTTTTTTATGGGGGTATTTGAAATTCAAGATTTACACTAAAAAGCCGAGGACTCAGGTCAACTCAAAGGCAAAATACGACGCGAAATTGTAGCCATATCGACCAATATGTTGACCAAAACTATGGAAAACGCAGAAAACACCATATTTTCTGCTCAAGGCCAAAGATGGTCATTTACGCGATATGCTATTCAAAAAGTAGCTCAAAACATATTTGCTTGAACCGAAATAAATATATAAAAAAAGTGTCTTCATTTTCTTCATAAACAAATGCTTCCACTTTAAATGGCCAACCCTGTATTTATAAACGATATCTGAAAAAAAGATGAATTTCTGGAAATTCAATTTTTGAGCATACTGCCGAAAACTTGAAGCTATATTTCAGCCATGTTGCTATAGTAAATAATAAAAATTTGTTAACAAATTCGAAATATAAAAAGAAAAGCTAAGCTAAGCCAGCTATCGATAACTAAGGTAGGACAAGAATAAGCGCATATAAAAGTTTCCTTTTTTTTTTGCAAATTCTAAATACAAAAAAGAGTTATCGATAGTCTAGGTTAAATATCACTTGATAACGGTTTGTAAAGGCTACCAATTATCGATAATCGATAATTATCGATTTTTGCGCAAAAACTGTATAAATAGCTCAAGTATCGATGCCGATGTGGGCTGTCGATCGATTATGGGTTGTAAACCAGTATCGATAGCCCATATAAAAGTTTCCTATTTTATGCAAAATCTGAATGAATAAATGAATTATCGATAGTCGAGTTTCGCTGTAACCCGATAACGGATTTTAATACTTGGTAGCCCTACAGATAACTGAAAACTAAGGTAGATAGACTATTTTTTAATGGCAATAGTTGTAGTTGCTTAAAAAAGTTAATCAGAAAAGCCGTTCACAGTTTTAGGCTTCAGATGATGATGTGACTACAATTCTTCTCAAAATCGAAGCTCTCTTTTGAAATGCATCGGCCAAAATCTAAAACAAATTATTCTTTTAGAAGATTTTGTTAAAAGTATGAAGAGATACTATTTGAAGTTAAACAGAGTGTTGGGTTCCAACGCACAATACTATTGCCATGTTAGAATATAATTTTAAAAAATGTATGAAGTAATCTACTCATACAAAAGACTTAAATGCTTTCGTTGGATGAATGTTAAACTGAACTCTGTTGAACAAGTGCCACGCACCAACTAACCCGCTTAAAATGCGAATTTACACAATGCGTCTTTTTGTTAATATCTTTGTTTAATTTTAAAAACCATAAATCTAGCGAGTTCCAGAAACGCATTTCAAATTTATGCGAAAACATTTACAAAACACTTGAGAAAACTAGGCAAAGTGATAAAAGTGTCAAATGGAATTTATTAGACTTTGTACAACTGCTTAGAGTCTGTAACTAACTTTAACTAATTTCATAGTTAATTATTTGCCATGAGATAAGCTGACTGTTGTTGCTAACTTTTTCCTTGAAAGATTTTGGTTTTGATTTATGCAAAGGCGGTTTCGCACAAGCCCAGGAGAACGACTTTATGTGTGACTGGAAAGCAAATGTTATCTGAACTACGGCAAAAAAAAAAACAAAAAATTATTTTCAATTTATTAAATTAAGCTGGGGTGCTTCATACTGCTCTTGCAGTAATCTCTTCAAAATAAAGAAAAATATTTCACAAAAATAATTTATTTAAGTTGGGATGCTGTATCCACTAAATTCTCTTCAAAATAAAAACAAAATACTCATAAATATTGAATTTATGCTGGGGTTTTCTATACTGAAACTGCAGAACTCTCTTCAAAATAAAGCTTTTTTAAGCTGGCATACTGAATTCTCTTTAAAATAAAGAAAAAATTGATATAAATAATGAATTTATGCTGTTAACTGCAGTAATCTCTTCAAAATAAAGAAAAAATCTTTAAAATACCAAATTTATGCTGGGGTTTCCTATACTGAAACTGCAGAACTCTCCTCAAAATAAAGATTTTCAAAAATATAACAAGCTGGGATACTGAATTCTCTTCAAAATAAAGAAAAAATTTTCAAAAATATTGAATTTATGCTGGGGTTTCCCGTACTGAAACAGAAGTCTCTTCAAAATAATGAAGACTATTTCATAAATATAAAGAGCTTTAAATGCTGGAATACTATAACTACAAAATTCTCTTCAAAATAAAGAAAAAATTTCCTTAAATATTGAATTTATGCTGGGGTTTCCTATACTGTAACTACAGAATTCTTTTTAGAATAAAAAAAAGTGTCACAAAAATAATTTATAGGATGAGGGAAACTGCAGAATTTCTTTAAAACAAATAGAAATTTTTTTCAAAAATCATGAGCAAAGCTTCTCCTATCATAGAATCTTTGGTATAGTTCCTGGAGAGCCCCAATTTTGCATAGATCGAAATGCTTTTGTACCTCCTCTCACTAAATTGTTTTTGGGCAATCTTATTCAAAATCATTACCATCCATCTTCGGAGTTCGCATAAGCTGCAAAGATTATTCAAATTACTCGGAAATTGAAAAAACAATAATATTTGCTTTAAATAAATGTTTCTTATTTTAGGTTTTTAGCTACTGTATTTCACCTTCACGAAATTGTTAGCTAATTGGCAACAAATTAGGAACTTTATTTCGCTTTCTGGTTTGGGGGTGTCAGGTAAACGGCAATTGCATTTAGACAAACCAGTTTAGAGCCAACCTTAAAAAGCAAATCTATCGAAATTACAACTAATTGGCAACTAATCAAAGAAATACTCGTTGTGATTAGTTCTGGTTAAGTTTTTGTTGCAGCAAAGTTGTCAGTCTACAAAAAAAACCAAGGGAATCGCAATAAAGTTGTTCAAACTTGCCAAAACTGTTCCTAATTTTTTCACAAAAATAATAAAATCCAAAAAAAAAAAAAAAACCAAACTAAGATATATTTCCGACCTAAGCAATTGTGACTTACAATTCAACAAAAAAGTAAAGAAAAATTAACTAATTCGTTCAAGTTAGCTTACACCTAGGCGTAGCTCTTCAAAATAAGGTTATGCAAAAACCAAAAAATGTAATTAAAATTGCATATTTCACAAAAAGCCGAACTAATTGGGTGCCAAATTGTTTGTATTTTTGCAATCCCAGACTATTTTGCGACGCTTTGCTTAATGAACTGTTGTTAAATGGAATTCAAGCAAAAATTAAACTTGTTATACTTGTAATACTCCTTCACTTAATTACACAATGTACCCTAACAACAACAATCACATTGAGAGCAACAAGGTTAAGGTCAATTACAACAACGCACAAAACACTCTTAAATACAACAAAAACAACAACAACAACGACAAAAGTTGTGAATAAATTGCCGCGATTTGTGGAATGAAATTAAGAACGAGTTTATTTTTATTTCGTATCGATAACTTGGCCTTTCCGTCTGTCGAACTCTCAGTTCTCTCGACAGCACAGCTGAGAATGTAAATAAAAAAAAATGTCTGAAATTCAAGTGCAAATAAGTCAAGGAAGCTGAAGCATCAAAAGACACGATGGACATAATCACAAGCAAAAATCAACAACTAATGAGCACACAAAATTTAATGCAAAAGACACAAATATCAAAAGACAAGAACAAGCAGAATCGGAAAAATAATACATATTGTGTAATTACCACAAAAAAAATTCTAAGCAAATCAAATATTATTTTCCCACTGTCGGTAGCAGCAACAACAACAATAGAATACAATAATGTTTATAAAAACACAAAAGTTGCAATACAACAACAACAAGGTCAACCAATGCGGCGTATGAGCAATAAATACATAAATGCTGCAATCAACGAGGGTAGGCTGAGTGATAACTCGGTTGGTAGAGACTATAAGAAATGTGTTTAAAAACGATTTTTTTTCGCAAAAAGAAGCTTCTTCTTCAAATCCATTGCTGCCCATTTGCGTATTCACTCTTGATCCTGTTGAAGAGTGAGTGTAGTTTTGTTATCTCAGCGTTCTTTGGAAGGCATTTCCGTTCTGGTTCATATAATGGCTGGTACCTACTTCATGTCGACACGTTTCCATTCACATGTTTTTTGGTCTATCTATCTTGCTGCCACTTATTAGAACATCAAGGGATGTTTTAGCGAAGTTCTCCAGATATCGTCTTTACCACTTATGGGAACTACGATTGAATATCGCCATTTTAGCGAAGTTCTCCAGCGATCACCATTGCTTAAGCGTCTTAGTGACGGGTTTTTAAACGAACACATCATCATCTTCAGTATTTTTATATCAGTTGCAGTTGACATACTCTACTCGTCTAATTTGCTAATATTAAGGAGAAAAGAAGAACGACAGAAAAAATGTTCTATGACAGCCTCCCCTGATCAAAAATTATAACGCCAACGGTTCAAAGAATACATGAAACGCACTAAGAACAGCCTATGAATTGTAGATTGAACTAACACCTAACTAAACGGGAGAATTCTCCAACAAAACTTGTAGACTTAGCTGAAAGTCTGAAGAAACTGCGAGCGATATTGAGAACCTGTCCAGCGCTGAAGTACGCAAGAAAGAGGATAATATATTGCCATATAATAGCATAGCGAGCTTCACCAAATAAAGATAGACATAATATTAAAGCTTATTGATAGCATTAAACACTGAGATATTCTCTAAGATAGAAGAACGGGGCGTAATAGACCTACAAGTCGCGGTGAAAATCTCCACATCAATAATAATAATACTCAGACGCACATAAGAGTACGATATGACGTCTTGTATATAAATTTTGCCCTTCGATAATCGTGACTTTTTACTGCATAATATCACTAGATTTTCTCCGTCATTTCAGTCACCCAACATTGACGTATCATCTTCGCGGGTAGCTTCTTTGTTAACTATTGAGCCAGGTACCTAATTTTGCTGAAGTCCAATTTTTCTGGATCTGCAAATTTACAGAGCAAAAATCGTGTCTTTTTTTTGCTAATGTCTAGAATTGTCAATATCATATTATACTTTAACAAAATATTTTGCAATCCTGCATAGCCTCTAAAGATATAAATTTTAGAAAAATGTGTTTAATGTGTTAAGATTAAGTTAGACTTGAGTTAAATTTAAGATTAACGTGAATTTGTTTATTGAATTTGTCTTTTAGAAATAGGATGGAAAATTATTTTTGAAAGAATTGTTTAAGCGACGAAATCCAATTTTGAGATTCCAATTTTAAACAAATTAAAAACTAGTTTTTAGTCAATCTAGATTGATTGAGAGCTCTTAATGGAATTGAATGTCTTTACTAAACCGAAATGCAAATTTTGTGGTCCTATGTCTAAAAGCCGCTTATGTTCTTTCTCTGTTTATCGCATTTCGCTTTAAATATCAGAGATTGTTGGATATTATGTTCTATAATTCTTAATCTGATCATTGTTTTACGTTTTTAAGTTAAAAAATTGTTGAATATGAAGATCTTAGGTTTCTTATCAAATCATTGCTTTTCGCTTTTGTTAAAATATCTGTCATAAAAAAATTTTATTACATTCAACATTTTTGTTACATTTTTTACCCAACCACAAACTTCTCATACCACTCTCGCATTACAAAACCCAACAGCGCTGCCACCTCCAACTTTGCACGCCGAGAATGAGTGCCCTCAAAAGTGTCACTTGCAACATTGTGGCACAACCATTGTCTTGTTCAACAAATCTTTTGCATGTTTTGGGTTCAAAGTTGACTGGGAATTTGTCAGTGCAGCTCAAACTGTACAACCCGATTTGGGTGCGGCCCGAACTCAACTCGAAACATTAATCTTGACATTAATGCCACACAATTTTGGCAGCTCATTGTTTGGTCCCAAACACCTTGAACTTTTAGTTTAAGGCTTGGCCCATAAGCTCTCAGACATGCCAAATTAAAACTGATTGTTATTTTTCATTTTTTTTTTTGCAGATTGCCGCGAAACGGTGCGCTCCAAACGTGCCAAACGCCCACGCGCACCTGAACCGGTTAATTTCGAACCAGAACCACAGCAGGATTTGGAAAATGATGACAGTGGCAGTCAGGAGAAAGATTTACCGGAAATACCCACCAATTTTTTGAGTCCCTCGGTGAGGGAATATTTGGAGTTGGGCAAGTCGATACCAGGTAGGTCGGAGATGTTGGTAATATTTTTGATGATATACTACAGATGATATTCAATGTAAGCTTTATTGGTTTACAAAAATAATTATACTTGAAAAGAAAAATGGCGGAAGACTTTTTATTTCTGTATTGCGAGATAATTTATTTTCATTTTTCTCATAATTTTTTTTTTAAAGAAAAATACAAAAAGCTTTTATAAACAAATTTTTGGCAAAACATTTACAGGAAATTTCAATAAAATCAAAATTAAATAAATACGGTTTCCATGATTTTTTTTAGATTCTTATGTTGATTAAAAAATAATATACACGATTTCATTTTGTTACAAATTTCCTATTAAGAAAATCAGCTAGATTGTGTCGAACCTATAAAAATAACAGAATTTAGAATTTTCTTCTTCATAGAGAATTAATATTAATTATAATAAACCTAACTAAACTTCAAAAATTCTGAACCATTAATTTTTTTTTTTAAACCAAATATATGTTTTAATATATATTTCATAATTAATATAAGAAATGAAAAATAAAAACACACGAGCTGAATACTAATATCTAAATTTTTCGAAAAGTTTATTACAAATATTTCGTTCTTACGAGTATTTTGTTTTTCTTATGAAGATCTGCCAGAAAAAACTATTTATAAATATTTTATATTTTTTAAAATCCGAAAGCGAAAACCTCTTGAAAAGGTTCTTTGCTTCCTAAATGTACAAATTTTTATCAAATATAATATTTATATTTTACGACACAAATAAGAAAACCTCTAGGAATATTTGCAAATCTTTTAAATTTTAAAACCAAATACATATTTTTATAATGTTGCCTTATAATGTTTCGAAAGAACCCTTGAAATATAGATGAATTTACATTTCCAAGTAATCCGAATTAGATGAATTTGCATTTTCCCAAGTAATCCGAATTAGATGGATTTGCATTTTAGAATTAGATAAAAGTAACTTTTTAATCACAAACTTAAACAAAAACTAAATATATCTTTATTTTTAAGTATCGAATATAAAAAGGCTTAATAAATATTTAAGAATAATGTTGAAAAACTTTGGACATGTTGGCTTCTTTTGCAGCTGCTTTAAGAAGCCAACACTAGCTTATACTGCTTGGTGGTGACCCCAGCAGCGGAGTTTTGTTCCGTAGCACGCCAAGTTGGTCGAGAATCATATTTGAGAGATTTTTAATCAATAGTTTTTGTTTTTAAAGAACAATTGAAATGCAAACAAAAAAGTTGTCGTACAAGAAGTATATGTCTTTACAGGCATTGGTCTTATGCTAGTTTCCGCCGAAAAAGTTAATGTTTAGGAATAAGAAAAAATTACATATTTCATAAATTTTTTTTTTAAATTTAATATTAAATTAATTTAAAGAAATTGTAACGAACTCAACGCCTTAGCATCTCTCAACAAAAAA
Organism: Chymomyza procnemis; assembly: GCA_035046065.1. Taxonomy (NCBI): domain Eukaryota; kingdom Metazoa; phylum Arthropoda; class Insecta; order Diptera; family Drosophilidae; genus Chymomyza; species Chymomyza procnemis. The sequence continues at coordinate 9,283,227 of JAWNOJ010000026.1, forward strand.
GTCGAGCGTTTATTTTTCTTAAAATATAGCTCGCTGAAACTATTTCCCAAACTAATTTCCGGAAAACATTTGCTTTCACAATAAATTCCACAATTTTGACAATCCCACATATGATCTACGAATAATTGCTTTTACAAATGCAATTTTCCCTCGAGTTGTTTTCGTTATTGACAAGTCAATCAATATGCGTGCCACAATATGCCTGGGTCATTAACCATGCCACAGAAAATCGCAAATGGCCAGCGGAAATGCTCCTAACCAATAGACCCAATCTGATACGATACAATGACCGGACAGCCGTAAATGCGTTGAAAGTATTTTTTCATTTGCGCGCACAGCAGTCACAACTCCAAAAAAAAAAAATGAATAAAATCGAAACCACGCACAAAATGCATTTCTCGTTCGAGCTGTATCCGAAATAAAAAAATATCGTTTAAATTATTGTATTTTTCGGCGGAATATTCGGCACAGAAGTGCATCTACTCGTAAATTCATTTATTAGTGAGCCCCCCCTGGTTCGATTCGTATAGCTCAGCCTCAGATTTGTTTATTCCAAACAAGAACAAGCATTTTTTCAGCAGTTTTTTTTTGGCGACTGCAGTTGACACTTTTTGCTATGGGGGACTGGTAGATAGGGCATACAGAAATTGGGTACAGTTCGTAGATTCATATGTATGCATTTATATTTTCTTTTTTTTTCGGGGGGTAAACTGTCGCCAGTATTTTCCTTTAAGTAAAGTTTGTGGCTGCATGAAGTGAAATTGATTGGAAACAAAATGCAAGCCGTGTCCAACCAAATGGTTGGAGTAGTTGGTCTTTTGTGGGGTAGCGTTGCTCCTTGTTTATGATCCACGCTAATTGCAATAACAATAACATGAGAAGAAGAGGAGAAGCAAGAATAAAGTTCTAACCAGAGTAAACATTCTCTATAAACTTTTGCAGGTCGTCCGGGCGTGGACTATCCCATACTATCGGCCATACCATATACGAATTTCTACTGTGATGAGCAGCCCTATCCGGGCTTTTTTGCAGACATGGAGACCAGGTGTCAAGGTAAGTGATACATGGAAGCGGTGTGATTGAGAAAGAAGTGAGAATAAGTAGCTCACAGAGCATGGGACTACCATGCCCTTATACATATTCACGTTCCAAAAATTAGATGACTCAAGATTGTGTTAATTTTGGTCAAAAATTACGAAGTTTCTTATAACATCAAACAGGGTAGTATATTTATTTATTTGTTAGTAATTTAGAGTCCAATTCATTTTTAAATTAAATTAAGACTCGATCAAATTATTGTAGAATGAGGAAAATGTTATATAAAACTAATCAGTATCCCAAGTCTGATGGGCGATTTTTTGATATAATACTACCGTCTCATATCTGGGCTGGCTAGGAACTTGTATTTGCAATGTAAAAGATGAAAACAGGAAGTAACAGAAAAGCCGAAATATTTTCTAATAAGGGTGGCCGAAGATCAGCGTTGACCAAGTTGGGGTTTCATAGTTCATCATTGATCAAAAATGCTCGATTCGGCGAATCAAGGTGAGCCAAGATGGAGAAGAAGATGAATTGAACGATCGTTAATAAGATAGGAAATAATAGGATCCAGTTTTCGCATTGTACAAAGCATAATTGGATCTATAAGTTGGGGAAAAATGTTCGATTCGGAGAATCAAGATGTGTTTTTGACGAATGAAGATGAATGGATGGAATCACAAGAAAAACTATGTAAAGAAGTGCGTATAGAGTCAATGAAACTAAGCCAAAGCTTATACAAAAAGAACACACCATGGCATGTTCTACCATCATTTAGGGATATTAATTTTATAAGGCGAAGTCTACAAGCATAACAAAATAATCAAGTCAATTATAGAGTGAATATGTTCACAAAAATTTCATTTAGGTAAAATCTTTATAAGACTTTGTCAAAAATTATCGCCTGTTCTATATGTAACTTGAAGAAAGTACTCTTTGCCAAATGAACTTACTTGGAAAAACTACTTCTTAGTACATTCCAACAAATCTCTGCGTTCTGCCGTTTACAAAAAGCGCTGGGGTACTAGAAAATATTGATGAACTAAATTATAAATGTTCAGCTGTTGCTACCCTCTTGACCTCCAGTTGCATTAAGTAGATCATCTGGCTCTGACTGAGTTGAGGCATCCTGCTTCGAAAGAGGCGAAACAGCCAATTGTGCGGTCCTAATCAAGCTCCAACATTTCATCCAAAACTTTTGCACAATAGAGTAGTTGCCTAGGACTGCTTATTGCATTGCTCGACGGCTTGCTTCCAGAAGAAGATTTTCGACTTAATTAAGTCTATTGTCAGAATTCACCTACCCATTGATATGTTCCGAAACTATTTGCGATAAACCATTGTTGCGACCAATAATATTCATAGCTGATTCTCCGTGCACTTGTACAGTATTTGACCGATTCCATATGAAGATGCTTTAAATTCGGATAGGTCTGGTGTACTAGACGAGTTGAAAGCTAGATTTTAGTTTATTTGGCGTAGAGCAACGCAAAATTGCAAGAAAGTATATTTCAAATTGCCTCAAAAGATGAAACTAAGCAGCAAGTACACGTTTTTTTATATCTTACAAAATGGGTAATTTTTTGAGCGTCTCAAATTAACATGTCTGTAGAAGCCACTCTTATTTGTAGTCTTAATTGGTAAACCCTAAACCTCTACCATAAAGAAGAATTTAACTGTAAAACACTTTTAGATCGTTTGTTGTATATATAATAAGCTAAGACGCTTTAAATACGAATAGATCTAGTGTATTTGAAGAGATTTAGAATTTAATTTTAATTTCACGTAAAGAAACACCATATAGGCAACATTATCCCAAACCTTTCTTCACAAAATAAAACTTAAAAAGTAAAACACGATTTTTGTTATCTAAAAAAGAGTTCTTTTGGAAGAATGGGTGAATTTTAGAGTTTCTAGAAATAAAATTTCCATAAAAATCACTTACTTCAAGCCCGACTTGGTAACCTTAGTAAGAATTGAACTTCAAATTGGCTTTAAAAATTCTCAAATGACACTTTTAAGTAATTATCGTTCATTGTGAATTTGCACATCACACTGTTTACTTTATGAATCCCATAAATTTCTATCCAAGCTCACTCGCTCTTTTCCTAAATTAAAAATATACAACTTTAAGCTTCCAATTTCTTTCATCTTACAGGCTGGCACTATTGTGACATTGATGGACGTCAGGCCTCGTTCTTATGCCCCAATGGCACACAATTCTCGCAGGCGGTCTTCGTATGCGACTGGTGGTTCAATGTGCGTTGCGATCTGTCACCGCGACTTTATGCCATCAATGCGCGCTTGTACCAACGACCCAAGGTTAATCCAACTAGGCCACATCGCATCATAACCAAGGAACTGGTCGATGATATATTCAACTAAAACAAGCTATTTGTAGTATAGTTCAGAGTTTAAGTTAATAAATAAAAAGAAGAAACGAAAATAAAAAAAATCCAAGTGCGCCTATTAATTTATAGATCTGTGTGTGCTTTCGATCTTGTAAGCTCCATGAAATAAATTTGCAACAAAAGAGGAAAAACAAAAACTACGCCTTTAGTTTAGAACTAATTTTAGTTAAAACTATGTTAATTTAGTTGTTTAACTTTGATAATTTAAGATATTGTACATATATGCTTAATTTTGTATAAATAAATTTAAAATTATTCTTAAGACAAGAAAAAATGTGCGAGTTTTTAATTTAATGTTTATCGATTGCAAGCCAGATAGATCTCAGTTCAGAGATTTCTAAAAACGATTGATTGTTCGCCTTTAAATTGAATATTTGAAAAGTGTTAGGTTAGAAGTTTTTAACGGTTGTGCCTTCTGAATCGGGTCAATAGAAAAGTCAAAAAACTTGGACAATTTTCAACCGATTACAGGTAAGAAAAGTTTATCGCTATCGCTATACACCTCAAAAACGTGCTGAAATAGTGTCGCTTTGCTTTGAAAGTAATCGGTCAGTTGTCTCATCGTGCCGAAAATATCGTGGCCGTACTGTTCCCAAAAGCGACATGTCGATTGGCTTCAAAATTTTTTGAACACACAAACTCAAAAATCACCAGAGGTGACTGCTTAGGCTGGAATTTGCTTTTAAACCATCATTTGGCCATTCTTCTTTAGACCTGGTGAGACTATCCATGACGATCGGTATAGATGGATGTTGGTGTAACCCTCAAAGACCTGGAAAATTATTGGTTGCAATAAGGCGGCACTATATGGCACACAGCAACTGCAACAATCAAATAATTTGCGTCGGAAATTCTAGGGAAATGTTGTGTCCAAAAACGATGATATTAATTGGCACTGATTTGACACCGCAAGATTTCTTTTGGTGGGGAATTTTGAAAAACAAAGTTTACGCCAAGTCGAAGACCATAGACCACAGCTACATCGCCTGATTTGATTGTGAATGTATTAGAAAACGGCAAATAAGAGCAATTTATCTAAATGGATCATTTTTCTACAGCTGAACAGATAAAAACTATTAGGAGCATTACCAGAATTGTGATTCTGTAGTACGATTTTACGCAACGAGGTCTATACATAACCCGCTTCGAAGTCCCAAAAAATATAGATTATACAACATACGGTTCCCAGAGGTTAAACCAAGTCTAATTATTAGAAAGATTGCGTCATTTGGAGTCTTACAATAACCAAATATTGAAAGTAGGGAAAATTTTCGGAATTGAAAGTTCCATCGCATGACCTTTGAGGCATTATCGACGCGCTTCTTGTAATCCCAATGTGTCGCAAAATCTTTAGGAGTTGCGTGATACCTTGACTCGTACACTTTTTTGTGACTTTTTGGTTCCAATTTTAAAGTTTCTTAAAATTGTTCACATTTTGTAAAAATTACTTTTATGAGAAAACTTGGGACGTTTCAGGCTGAATAAGCTGAAGCTAGGCCGTGGAGCAAAGCGAAAAACAACGCTGGAAACGCGCTGCTGAACCGACATTTTGTTTTTGTGTTTTAATTTTTTTTCAAAAACTCCCAAATGTGATCTCTTAAAAGTAGACTAAAATATGTTTTTTCTGTAACTCTTTTAATAATTAATAACGAAACTTATAGAACTCAATAAATAATTCGAACCCATTTGGAGCATTAGTCCTGTGAGTTGTTTATGCGCTCACTCTCTCCGCTGTTGCTGCCCTCTTGATCTCCAGTTATATTGATTGCATCTTGCTGCTCTGCTGGTTCTGACTGAGTTGAGGCATCCTGCGCCGAAAATGGTAAATCAGCCGATAGTCCGATTTGAATTAAGTTGCAGCATTTCATCCATAACTTCTTCACAATAGAGTCGTTGCCTAGGTCTGCTTGTTGCATTGCTCGACGGCTTTCTTCCATAAAAAGATTTTCGACAAAATTAAGTCTATTGTCAGCATTCACCTCCAAGTCGATATTATCCAAATCTCTTTCGGATAGACCAATGCTGCGAGCAATAGCTGATTCTCCGTGCACTCGTGCAGTATTTGGGCGTTGGTAGGGAGAGACCCGTGCATTTCGTTGTTTTCTAACTTTGGGCATTTTGATGCAAAAACTTTTAATAAATGTTATTATATTAACTAAATAAAATTGTTCCCTCTTTGGTATTGCAAGCGTAAACTTTTTTTAAAATAATTTATTCGAATTTTCTTTTTAAATATTATGTGCCGAGTGTTGCAGTATTTTAGAAACTATGAGAAATATTCCTAGTCAAAGTAGAATGTTATTCGAAGCGCCTACTTAAGTGGGAATTTAAGTTTAGAGAAAATCTACTAATACTTATTTGGTTAACTAAAACCTGCAAAAAATATGTAAATATTATCAAAAATATGAAAAATATGTAAAACATCTGCAAATAATTACACTATAAAACCATTGCATAAATTCAGGCCTATTCCAAAAAAAGAAACCCTTAACTGCAGCATACTTTTGGTTGCTTTGGCTGCGTTTTAAAATAACTTGGCCAAGACTAGAGAGAAAAAAAAACTTGGCCAACAAGCAGACGAAATGGAAACTGACTAAGCATGCGGCTCAATGGTCTAGGGGTATGATTCTCGCTTTGGGTGCGAGAGGTCCCGGGTTCAAATCCCGGTTGAGCCCGGCCGATTTTATTTTGTTTTTAATTTAGTTATTATTTTTTTTATTTTTTTTGAATCTACGACCAGTTGACCGGTTATGGTAACTTAATTAAACAAAAACAAACAAACGATTGCCAATTGCAGATAGCTGAAGTATTTTGGCCAAAAGCAACTGCAGTATTTTTTTCGACTCTTTGTAGTTTGTGCCAAGATGGCTGCATGTTGATAAGCCAACGATGTCAGCGCGGTAGCGAAAGGCATGGCAGTACAATAGATTAGTAGGACGAGGGTTGGTCAAAAAGTTTTTAAAACCTATGAATTGTAAGGCAATTCCGAAAAGTTGCATGCTAATATTTGAACGAGAATTTAGAGAAAGAAATATTTTAAATTTTCGTAGCTTAAGCCTATACTTCTTGATGATCCTTGCCTAACGCTTTGCAGAAACTAGCCTTTTCCAACATAATATGCCTCTGCCTGTATGTTGTGGCCTCTATAGGAAGTGATAACACATTTTATGGGACAGTTTTGACAATTGCTGACAATTATTGCAATTACCGTCGCAATCTTTCTCTGGTCATGTTTTGAACGGGAATGTTTTGAACGGGAAATGCGAGATCTTCTACAAGATGATAAAACTGATCGATACCAGGATAAAAATAGGAAACGTTATAGAATACAACCAAAGCGTTTGAGCAGTGGAATTTATGAAAAATCGTCAGAAATGGTCAGAGGGCATGGTAAGCAGATCTTCAATCATGCCAATGCTCGGCACTATGTGGCTGTAAGCTTAGAAAACGAGCTGAAAATACAGAAATAGTAATTTTTACCCCAACCACAGACTTTGGTCTATTCGAATAATGGATTTGTCAAGGATTGCAATTAGATTTGGGCAAGACACCGGTTCGGGACTCTTTAAGAAATCACAAATAGGCCAATGGCTCAATGTGTGTTTCGTAGCCAAGGAGGATGGTGATGATCAAAAACATTCAGCAAATTGTGCAAAATAGGTTTCTTTCAATTGGTAATACTTGGAATGGTAAATGTTTCACTTTTTTAAATATAAAAAACGAACCTTTATGGAAAATTAAAAAATAACCTGAAAATATGGAAATATTGTTATATTCTTAGCGCAGCTAAGAATTAGATGGTAAGCAAAAATTGCCAGAGAATTGTGGAAAAATTGCTAAGGATCGACAATGCTTTGAATGATGTATGTTTTACTTTTGTTCAAAAATATCATAATACAAATACTGAATACTTTAAAAATGATTTAACAAATTTGCTAAGAAATTTGAAATGCCTTCATCGAACATTCGCTGTTATTCGTTGAATTTTCATTTCTAAATAGAGAAAACACTCTTTTGTTTTTAGCTGTATGAGTGCCAGTTCAGCACTATATTTTTACTCCTTTTTTTCATTTAGAAATAATTCTAAAATTAAAGAAAATGTTTTTTAAATTAGATTAGTGAGATAATCGTATTAAGTTTTTCAAATTTCATCATTTCGTTGTTATATTCATTAACTCCGAGTGGAAATAGTTCAAGCGAAACCTCTATGTATCGCATTTAAAACTAAACAATAATTTTTAATTAATTAACCAAATGCTTCTGGTCGCTCGTTATACTGATGATCTATGAAGAAATGCGCAACCATCCATTGAAAATATATAGTAATTTGCACCTGATTGATTTGAGTGCTATACGGATGAGTGCTTCCAAAACATCTGTATTACACAAAAGACTGCAGTTTAATAAGTTCCTGAATGAGTATACATTTGTAATTAAATGCAATGAATAAAATTTAATAGATTATTTTTAATTAAATAAAAGTTTTTATATTTAGCCTAGCTTTATCAAAGAAAACTTGGAATTGCATGAGTTTGCTGCTTCCGATTATATCAAAACTTTGGTAGGAGAAAATAAAATAAATAATAAAAATAGAATATAATCACAAGCAACATATATTTTAAAAAATATTTAAATATTGTTTAAAATTCTTGTTATGACAAACTTAAATTCGAAATCCCAATTTTTTGTTTTAATCTTAAACAAGCCAACTTCTATAGGATTGAAAGGCACCAAAATATCCCAAATTTGCTTCCACCATTTCAAAATTTTTTTTTCAGAATTTCGCTCTTCAATAAATTTTTGTTTATATAATAGTCGAATTGATTAAGAACTTTTTCTCGTACTTAATTCCGTTTTCTTAAAACGAATTAAAGCTTATTTTGCAACAAATCGATTGACTCAAATTTTGTATAAAAGCTTCTTCTCGAACTCAAAGAGAATTGTTTTCTTAAACCGAATTAACGATTATTTTGCAAAAAATATCATCCGAAGTATTAAATTAAGATATTGTCTTTTTCGTAATACAAAATTTCGCTAAAGATCCACACAACTATTCACTTTAATTTACGTAACTTTTTCAATAACCCTTTCCCAGAACTTTTAGTCTGCACCTCGCTGCAACCACTTATATTTAAGGTGGGCAAACAAGTTGCCCCAGACGGGGCCGTGTATGTGTTTGTCAACTCTGGTTGATTGCCAAGCTCCCCAAAACGATAAGTTTTTTTTGTGGATTTTTATGGAAGCCTAAGACCACAACAATTGGAAAAATTAAACAATGAAAGTGTTTATAAAATCTTTTCCTAGGCCTTTCTATTCGAACTAAACTCTTTTAAAGTGTTTAAGGCCATTTAGCGGGTCTTATGATGTCACAGACCAGTTTTCATGTGAAAAACTATGCATACAATTTATGTATCCATAAATAAAGACCTATAATGAGACTTATGAACTTATGAACAAAGAATTGATTATTTTTAAACAATTATTGAAAAAGTTATGTCTATAAACAGATCAGTTATGAGCAATATGTAACTTGAATAGAACACAGATTTGTTTATTAAAGAGACTTTCCTTATTTCATAATTGGCTTACGTGAACGGACTGTGCTCTTAACGATTACTCAATCGTCGCTTATGAAGTGTATCTTCAAATGAAAAGTGATCCAACTTGGCTACAAATTACTTTCACAAAATATTCCAATTCGAATTGCAACAGAGCGCGAGCTATAACCAGATATATGCAATTTTTTGGACAGAGTATGGACAAACAGATCGTCAAGGCCTTTGTGGAAGTGGAGCAGGACTAGCGTTGCACAGTGGGTTGAGTACATTACACAAGTTTTGACATTGTTTTTGGTATTTTTTTTTTCAAAGAAGTTGCCTTTTCGATTTGAGTTTTGAACAGTTTTGGACTTTAATGAAGTCATCTATATATAGGTTGAAGAAAAATGCATCCTCACTACTTTTGGGTGATTTCCGTAGTTAAACAACAATCTAAAATCAAAAGTGTGGTTCAAGATTTGTTTTCGTAAGAAAAATAATAACAATAATTCGCTTTATTTTAAGAAAAATTATACGATTATAATAATGTTGCACTTAAAAGATACTAATGGGACCTGACCTTACAACATTGTGATATCGATGGCACACTTTTTGCGCGAAATGCGTCATTTCTATGTTTTGAAGTTATCGAGTTATCGATAACAGTGCATAAAATGTATTCTATGTATTAGTGATTTACTCAGCCAGGTGTTGATGCAGTTTAGAAGTTATCGATAACAGTTTGAGCAAAGAATTCTTCAACAGACGATTCACGAAGTTATCATATCAGCATATTTGAGCAAAATATATTCTGTTAGTGATTTCCTACGTCAAATGAAGTTGCAGTTTGTCTAGTTACCGATAACAGCATATTTGAGCAAAATATGTCCCATATCTTAAGTATTAGTGATTTCGTTAGTGAAATGAGTACGCAATTGTAAATTTTTGTTTCACATAACTCGTAAAAATGGATCAAAGTTTTTCCAATTTGAAAAATTCTCACTTTACTTAAATTACCGGTTTTCCAAAAAACAGCTCATTCTGTGCCAAAACAAAAGATTATGGAATTAGTAACATTTACCCAATACTTATCTTCAATTCGACTGCATATAACTCTTGTTCTCACAAAACAACGTATGGTGTCCGGTCAAGCCCCAAGCATGCATGTAAGTGTTATCTCATATCCTTAATTTTCCTGCGGTTCAAATTTTTACTTTCAATTTTCGACGCACTTATATGAGGCACATCCCAAAATGCGTCATGGTATCCAAATTATTTGCATTTTAAGTTCACACAAAAAATTGAAATGTTTCTGGCCAGGCAGACCCCTTAGCGCTTGCAACAGTTAAGACTGAGTCACATGCAAAAACTTTCGACAATATCAACTTTTATATAACATTTGTATGCTTCTCTCTGATTACAAGATCTAAGGATTTTTAATATGGATAAATAGCTAAACATAATACCTTCATGAACTATTTGAAATATTACAGAAATTTTGGAATAAAGTTAACCCAATAAAATTAAATTAGCTAAGAATATTCATTTAATATAATATAATCCGAAAGCCTTGTGGGCTTCGGTAGCGTAGACGCTTCTAAAATCGAAAATCGAGAGGTTCGATTTCCCGCAGCAGTCTGTTGCATTTGCCTAGCACTGGTAAAGCTACCAAATAAGAGCGCCTAGGAAAATCTCTATTAAGCACAGACCCCGACGTTCGATCTAGTTAAAGAGATATTCCCATGCTCCTCCTTTGGAACAATGACCATAGTCTAGGGCAATAAATTTATTTTTAATGTTGTAATCCCTTATGTTGAATTTTATTTATTTCAAGAACATGCCAAAAATTTACTCTTGAAATGAAAATCATTTGGGTTTCTCTTTGGAATACCCTCAACCCACAGTGCGGAGGCTTGTTGGCGTTTTGGCCAATACTTACATTTGGTTGCCCATGGCAACTACTGCAGAGCAGCTGCGATGGCCAAAGCCGTTTATGGCAGGCAGGAAGGCAGGCAGGCAGGCGGCAGGCGGGCAGGCAGTCAGGCACTTAAACAAATGAATGCCATAATGCATTTCCAGCCAAGACTATAGACGAATGAATATATAGCTGCTCCAAGCTTGTGGTTTAAGCCAAATCAACCGAAATGCAGGCAAGTGTCAACAACAACAACAACACAATCAACATTTGTCAGTTGCAAAGCTAAGCTTTTCGGACAGACAGTGGAACATGGAGGCATATAGACATTGAGCCAAGGAGCTAGCTACAAGCGAATCGCAGTATTTATCTAAGTCGGGTATAATTCGAACATTTTTTTTTTTGTTAGTCTTGTTACACTTCAGAGTTATGACAACTTCGTTGTTATAAAAACAAAGTAAAAAAATACCAAAATTATAAAAGAAATTGTTCAGGAGCTACAGCATTTTGAATACCCTTAAATGTGTTTCGAAGTCAAGAGTGGAAACTATGCGAAAATTTAAGAGCTAGGAATTGGCGTTCCAAGTAAACAGAGCGTAAGCTCCCTGCCTAACACTAAATTTTGACTATAATTTTCTGAAATTTTTTAGTAGTTTCATCAGAATAGGCTACCATTTGTGGGCTACGATAAGAAATTATTAAAAAACATTACTTCCAACATTAGAAATCTTAATAAGAAGCATTAATTTATCTGATAATTACTCAAAATATAAAATACTTTGGGTAATTTTAAGCGGTTCTCCGATGTATCACTTCAAATGATAATTAATTGGGGTTTTTTTTCCAAAAATTTGGGTAAAAAATATCTCTGATAGATTGGGTTTATTGTAAAATTAGAAAGTCCAAACGATAAACGAAAGACTTCTCTGATAAATTGGTTAAAAAATGACGTAACCTTTTGAGCAAACTAAATTACAAAATTTTTCAAAAATAAAACAGTTGTAGAGTCGTTGCCAATCGTATAATGCTCTCAGAGGCATCAGATCAGTGGGCCTAGCTTATGCAAGCACTGCAGTTATCCAAAGAGCAGATTGTAAGGATCACAAAGAAAGCAATAATAAAGAATATCCATTTAAAATTTCGGCTTATTGTGCTTGAAAGTGTTTTCTGAAGATTTTGTACGGTTTTGGGAAAAATGCAACTATTGTATTAAAAATAACTAGTGCTTTACAATTTACGACCTTTTTCATTGTACCCAAAAAAAAGGAAAAATCGGTTAACACCTACGGATTGTTCGAAAAAAAATTGTGTTGAAAGCAAATCCAAAAGTTAATTTTGTAATTTTAAGTAGGCGCTTCGAATGACATTATACTTTGACTAGGAATATTTCTCATAACTTCTAAAATACTGGAACGCTCAGCACATAATATTTAAAAAAAAAATTCGAATAAATTATTTTAAAAAAGTTTACGCTTGCAATACCAAAGAGGCAGCAATTTTATTTAGTTAATATTATAATATTTATTAAAAGTTCTTGGTTCAAAATGCCCAAAGTTAGAAAGCAACGAAATGCACGGGTCTCTCCCTACCATAGCCCAAATACTGCACGAGTGCACGGAGAATCAGCTATGGATATAACTGCTCGCAGCAATGGTCTATCCGAAAGAGATTTGGATAATATCGACTTGGAGGTGAATGCTGACAATAGACTTAATTTTGTCGAAAATCTTTTTATGGAAGAAAGCCGTCGAGCAATGCAACAAGCAGACCCAGGCAACGACTCTATTGTGAAGAAGTTATGGATGAAATGCTGCAACTTAATTAAAATCGGACTATCGGCTGTTTTACCATTTTCGGCGCAGTATGCCTCAACTCAGTCAGAGCCAGCAGAGCAGCAAGATGCAATCAATATAATTGGAGATCAAGAGGGCAGCAACAGCGGGGAGAGTGAGCGCATAAACAACTCACAGGACTAATGGTCCAATTGGGTTCGAATTATTTATTGAGTTCTATAAGTTTCGTTATTAATTATTAAAAGAGTTACAGAAAAAACATCATGTCTTAGTGTACTTTTAAAGTGGTAACATTCGGGAGCTTATGAAAAAAAAATTCAAAGACAAAAACAAAATGCCGGTTCAGCAGCGCGTTATCAGCGGCCTAGGTTCCGCTTATTGAGCCTTTGCACTTTGCAAAATTCCGAGTTTTTGAAGAAATTTTCAAATTTTATACAAAAATCATTAAGTGTTCGAGTTATGATTTTGAGCAATTCAAGACATACTGGGATAACAAGAAGCGCGTTGATAGTAACTCAAACATCTCGCAATGGAACTGTAAGTTGTGAAAATACGAAATTTTTTTCGGCATGTAATCTTTAAGACTCCAAATGACGCAATCTATGTAAAAAAATACACTTGGTGTGATGTATTATCAATTTCTTGGGACTTCATATCAAGCGTTAAGTGTTCTATAACTAAACTTAACAGAGAGCGAAGCCCGCTAATTATATTTAATATTGAAAATTGTGGCTTTCAAGCATTACCTTGTCTGTCAAGAAAGTTCTCCCACATACCTCTCCCTCTCTTTACACCAATTCGCTTTCGCCTTAGTTAATACAGAAACATACCCTGCCCATATGACCATCAACACCATCTCGAACCTACCATACCCCTTATAGTGTACGAATATCATGACAATTGAATGACAGACATCTAACAACAAATTTGTTCATGTTTACTTTTGCTGCTCGCTTACAACGTGCAACGCGGCGTATGTGTAATATTCCACATTATCGTTATTTAGAGTAAAAGTCTGCAACTTAAATCGTACAAAATATCGATATATCTCTTTTTCGAATGCTGGTCGCATTACGCCTAACAAATCACGAGCACACAAAACACCTGTATTAGAAGTAGTCGAGATAGTCGAAACGATCTAATCACAACCGCAACCGGGTAACTAATCAAGTGCATGTATCCAAACAAACCGAATGCCGGACAGACCGAAGACCAGGTGTGGCATCTGTGTAGCTGTTATTGACTTTTTTAATGGCGGGCGCCCAGTTGTAGTTAGTTAGTGGAGCTCAAAAGTGCTTTTAATGAGTAACAGAAAACAGCTGGAGTCTGCAATGAAGGCGGTGCATGATGGTGAATGTCATGCGTCTGATGAAAGTGAAAGGTTGATGTAAGTGGAGCAAGTCGAGGGCGTGTCATTATGTTGCATTCTACAATACAAATAGTGGATGCAACATCCATTTCAGATGACTTAATTACAGTGCCGCTGCAAATAGAGTGCACGACGGTTTCAATAAGGGCTTTCAAATCAATTTGTGATTGTGGAAACGCAGCATGAAGGTGGGATACGCTATGCGGGTGGCACGCACTTAATCAAAATCTTTAGAAAGGAAGGGCGGATGGCTGGCTTCTATGACGTAAGAAATGCAAGCGCAGGAAGCAAGCAAGCATTAAAACTTGAGTAGTACAGAAAGTGGAGGGGTGTTGTAGCAACCGAAGCAGTGGTCAACTTCATTGCTATCAAACATAGATGTAAGCTTTTGCATTGAATACTCTATCTTCAAAGTAAGCAAGCCAATGAGCAGAGTAGGCATGCACCAAAAAAAAGTTAAATTCCAGCCTATTTTCCGCTAGAGATTTAGAGATAAGAGTTTCAAAGGAAGACTAAACAAAAGATTGATGATTATATTTCTTCAGAGCTTTTGAGACATATCTAGCAGGCAGTTCTCATTGATGTTCTGCGGCAAAATACTTTCTTGAAATATGTTCTAGCAGGATATTAGGTTCAACCGACTGACTTCCAAGAAGAGAATAAAGGGAGTAGAAGAATAATGATATGAAGTAATAGTTAAAAGTTTAAAAGAAAATGAACCGGATTACCAATATCTAGAGATATTGAAGTGCAGTATTCAAAATTTAAGTATAATTATCTGATTTTCGTTAAAAAACATCATCCCAACCTCATCATCAACTATCGTTATGTTTTCTGACTCGCTGATCTGGATTACTTAAGTTCGTGCGAGTTTAATTTTGAAACAATGAGTCTTGGTGATTATAGTCAAGTAAAGTTTCTATGAAAACTGACGCAACTATTGCATTTAGCAAGTGATGTATAGTGACTTCCCTATCTTACTTCAAGAACGAATGCGAATTAATGCGAATGTAACCCAATCCCTTGAAAATACTCCCACAGTGACAGTTCTCTGACCCCTTAAGTTTGCGGTTGAGCTGTCGTTTTTCACAAACTTTATCGATAAGACTATTTAGCGTGGATGTTATTGCAATCTTATATCTGCGAAAAGAATGATCTATTGGATCGCCTTTATAAGGTTTCATTATGTTGTCGCGTTGCTGATACCTGAACACACTATAAGAGGGTGAAATGGTGACGAAAAAGATGCTGTGGTCGAAAGAATTGTCTTTTTTTGTAAGTTAGTCGGCACCTGGCAAAGAGTTAAAACGTATTTTCTTTCAGTAAATTAAGAAGAAAGTCATTTAAGTCAATGAAGGGAGAAACATAGTTATAAGCTGTGCGTTCATCCTTGTAAGACGTTGCAGAAGTAGTGAAGCGAAAAAGGATCTCAGAATGAGTAATAGTAAAAGACGTATTCTCTTCAAGGGGTGGCCTATGTTAAAGTGGCCTGCTACTTTTAGCAATGTTGCCAGAACTGACTCTTTGTTTATAACTCACGCAGATAGCCGAGTTACTTCTCGTATTACTTTGTAAACTTTGTATTGTATATACTCAAATAGTATACGAATTCCTGGGGTTTTTTCAATCGATTCGGCAGTATATGGGACGCTCCATGTTTAAGAGCAATAACATAATTTGTCCGTCGGTAGCGTACTTTATAGATCCGAACTTCTCGGGCGCAATTGCCTAGCTTTTACACGAAAGCAAAAAGATGATTTTCGCCGAAAATCTCTGTCAAAGTTACCCCTGTTCCAATTCGGCTGCAAATTGTAGGTCACTGTTCTATTCAAACAGTAATTAATAAAGATATTCCTATGCCTCGCCTTTTGACTGGTAACTGCATAATCAAGGGGAATAAACCTTCTACAAGCTGTATATGAGAAGACGGTGGAATTCGTAGTGGAAAAAGCTGTTTTATGGTGAATAAAGGAAGCCAAAATTTGTGAAACAAAGACTGAAATGTTATTGAAGTTACATGAAGGGTCAAAAAGATGTAACATTTGAACGCTCTACAAAAACGTAAGGATTGCAGACGAAACCACGATTGATAGCTTCAGCATATTCTGAAATGAAGTAAATTGTATGCAAAAAGGAATGATGATGAAAGAATCGAGCTTAAGGCAACTGTCCCAAGTAGGTAGAGAGACTAGAAATCATTTAAACGGAGATGTCATAGTTCTCCAGCAAAGATGATAATTATGACTAAGAAGACAGCTATTTTGTATAAAAAGTGGAGAATAATGTAATGAGCAATCAAAAAAGGATCGAAGAGCGTCTAGAGATATTATAGTGCCACCAGATGGGAAGATAATAAAACAATGCAAGCTTAGAAGAAGGCTAACCCCACAAGAAGAACCAGCAAGTCAGCTTACCAAGTAACTTCTTGGACATCGTGGAATCAGTGTGACCATTGCACTTTTAAGACTCGATAGCTTTGTGCTCAAGAGCCAGTAAAAGAGGCGCTCCAAAGCTCTGGGCTGTCATACTACAGAAAGCGTAGGAAACATTTCTTTGGAAGACTTAATTACAGAGCAGCTGCCACAAACAGCTATCCAAACAGCTAAACTAATTTAGACATCAATGAGGGCTGCCAAATCAATTTGCGTGCTTGGATTGCGAAATACTACAAAGCTTGAGGCACGAAGCACAGCGTTGGATGACGGTGACGACAACGCCGTCGACGACGTGCCACATTCAGTCTCTAGCTGTGAAATCCAAAAGAGAGGAATCACTGCAAGTCACGCAATTCAAGTGTAAAATTACATTTTATTCATACAAAAAGTGCAAGCTGCAAGTAGCTGCATTTTCTTTTCCCCCCACCGCTCTTTTCTCTATTATATTATTATAGCTTTTCTATCTCTTATTACACTTTTATTTTGCTTTTATAATAATAATAATAATGAAGCAATTTTTCTGTTGTTGTTACGTGAGAGATTATGCATGCCAGAGCGAACTTGTAATGCTTGCTGGGCATAATAAAGCAAACTCGGTTACTTGGTCAGAGTTGCACTTACTCCTACTGCATGTTGCCACAAATCATCTGCCACCGGCGCATTTATTGGATAGAGTGGGTAGAGCAGTGGAGCCCCATGTTGCACTCAAAGCACTTTGCTTCGGGGAGGGGGGCGGTACAGCCATCACAAATTGTCAAATTAAGTGTAAATGAACTTGTTTACATAAACAAATGGATCATGACTCGTCAAGAATACTTGAAGCCACTCAGCAGGCATGCATGGGAGTGTACATTTTTGTATGCGGTTCCGTGGCGCGTTATCGCAGTGGCCTCGAACCGTATTACAAGAGGCGGTTTGGGTTTGAATCGGTAAGTGGTTCATGGGATACTTTCGATAGCTAATTTGCATTATTGAAAGGTTCATTGAATAAACGTGAAAACTAAATTTATGATTGCGTTAAAATTTTTGAATATATTTTTGGGGGAACAATGTTATGATAGACTTTCGCTTAGTCTTAAGCTACATCCATAGTTACTTTTTTTCAAGAAAATAAAGAGAACTATACGAAACTCAACACTCACTGTTTTCTAAAACAATATAGAAAAAACACAGTTTGGAAGTATAGTAACTTCTTTGCGGTGTGGGGGACTCCATAAAAATTCAGTGGCATTACAAACGAAAGTGTGAATGTACAAAATTTTAAGAATATTTTTTCAGTGTGCGGTATTCCATAACCAACTTATTTGTGTCTCTTTTTGTGATTAGCAACTTTTACACGTTTTCAGAATGTCAATGCTTGTATGACGTTCAAAATTTGCGGAATTGGTTGCACAGAAAGGAGGCTCTTAGTTTACCTCTAATATTATCGTGGTATACATTGTTGTCTGACTAAAGTTCTAAAGGACATGACAACAAACTCCCGGTTCCGGATAATTTTCATTGAACTCTTTTAAAAGTATTTTAAGAATAGATCTTAATCGAATTATATCATAGGAATTGACTATTTTAATTTCAAAAAGAAGCTGCGTGCCTTGTCTCTTTCCAAAAATACAGAATTTGCAGATTTATTCAAAAGATATCCAAAGCTTTTGAATGCTACTATAGGTACACTGAGATCTTTACGCATAAAAATTCCGAATCGCTTTATCAACAAGGGTAGGTACAGGGTAGAAGAAGAAACACTAGAAGTCAAAAATGTGGTACGAAAGCTTGATTTGGAAACGTACGGAAGAAACACTGATTTATACGATTTGAAGAAAGCCAATAACAATTAAATTTGGGATATTTGCGATGAGATTTTGCATTGGATGTATAAAATGTTTAAAACAAAATCTCCACTTACATAATGTGGCCGATATGGAAAACGATTATCCTTTGCAGAGGTTTGACATCTGTTGACAAAAATCCAATATACAGTGATTGTTTCTGATAAGATTTTTTTAATAATCGGAATTTGGGGTAAGTTAAGGTACAGACGCAGTCCATCAACTGCATTGTTCACAGGGATTCCGCTCCCACCGATATTTCGTGCAAAGAGTGCTCTCAAAGCTACAAAGTTGTTGATTTGAGTGTAGAACTGGCGAACCCGAAAAGTTTCAAGTTGAGAAATATAAGGCTCTACTGGATTCGTAATCCCAAAATGAACTCACAGAATTGTGGGTAAGGACTCTGATGACGAAAGTCGATTATTGATTTCGGATTGCTACTTAAGAGACATAAAAGAAGGGGACTATGTCATTACTGAAGAAGATTCGACAAACCTAAGAACAAACAATAATTTGTCAAGCCTGGTGCGGCCATTCTATTATAGTTTTTGTCGACGTGAAAGAAAAATATCTTTGGTTCAATGGTCACTCTCTGTTTATGGTGGGACAAGGAGTGTGTGGTCCTCTATCAGCTGCTTAAAAAGACGGAGAGTAAATAACCACAACTAATGCCTTTGCGTGAAAAGCCGTCAGAAAAATCCGAAAGGCATAAGGTTTCAAAATAACACCGCACGACCTCATGTGTAAGGGTCAAAATTTTCCTGAAAACACTGAAAGATGGTGGAAGGCCTTACCCCATGCACAATATGCTGCACATCGGGATACTTTCGACTACAAGTTTTTTTTGACGAATGCAAATGGTTTTTGGAGTCACTGTTTTGGCTTTTTAAGAAAAAAATCTCCTGGAACGAGGCCAAAGATTCTTATTCCTTAGAAATGGTATTTGAAAAACACCAGAAAGATGAGAAAAGTAGCCGCTTTGAAAATACTTTGAATGTTGTTTGTTTGGTTTATTTAATGCAGTATCGAAAATATCGTATTCCCCGACTAAATATGAAGTATTATCATCTAGAACAACATTTAATTTTGGCTTGAAAAAACACCATATACTTTGTGACTTTACAGGGTATAAAAATCAAGCGGCCATATTCGTTAAATTGCACCAAATTCTTGTTGCAAGGAATTCCTAATATTTTATAAAAAAGAAAAACCCCAACACTTTGTAACGCCCAGTTTGGTATGGGTTTTGGTTTATAATTAAGAACCAAACCGACCAGTTTTTTGAAATAGTTCGTTAAAAATATATATATAGATTTCTTAAGAGAATGTCTCACATACACCAAAGAATGTTTCACCAAGCGGCATTTCATAGTTTTGCCATTTAATTGTAGCCATTGACTCGAAATGCCACAAATAAATAGTTTGTGCCACAATGGTAACATGCCACAAAACCATTAAACTAACTAATCAAAAATCTCTCTCCCTCTCTCGCTCTCTCTCTGTCTCGATGTGTTTTTATTCCTTTATTTGTTTTTAGAATTGCAAACCAATTTTCGTTAAAATGCCGCATTAATTAAGCTTACATTCTTCACATACTTCCAAAGCGAAACTCGGTACCGAGTGGGGTATGGGAGAGAGCGGTATTTGGTGCCACACAAACTACATTTGCATAATCACAATGCAATTTGGTATAAACGCAGGATGACACATGTCAACGAATAAATTAATTTACTCTTCAAATTATTTATGCAACAAACGAGGCAAAAACAAAAGCAAACCCGACATTTTGGCCACAAAATGAGAGTATTGTACATCCAGATTTTGGTTTGAAATGTGAGATTTGGAGAGAGCTTACGGGAGGTACGACAGGCGTGAAATTTGCTAAACGTCGACTAATAAAGGAAATACCATATCCGTTGTTGCATGTGGCAGGCATGTGAACTGCTGCTTCATAATATATGGCCCGTCCGTTTGCT
This sequence comes from Chymomyza procnemis, assembly GCA_035046065.1. Classification (NCBI taxonomy): domain Eukaryota; kingdom Metazoa; phylum Arthropoda; class Insecta; order Diptera; family Drosophilidae; genus Chymomyza; species Chymomyza procnemis. Next base: position 9,303,527 of record JAWNOJ010000026.1, read on the forward strand.
GCAACTGCTGCAACAATGTGCATCTTTATGAAGCACATCAAGCGCATTAATTGCATGACTCTATTTGCCCAACACCTTATGGTTTGTTTTATATATAAACATGACCAAGTGTTGCTTTTTCAATTTGCCACAAATTGTGGCAACACAAAGTGTTGCTCTTGATTTGTTGCTTTGTCGCCGTTGTTGTTGTTTCCTATGTTTTGCTGGCCACTTTTCAATTATAAAAAAGTCAAACGATATGCGAAAAAAAACCGAACTCCTACTCAAAGGCGTGCAATTTTCAAATGCCAATTGATTTTTGCCACTGTCGTTGCAGCAGCAGCAGCATCCAGCACAGATCCAGATCCTGACTTCGCCAGCAAAATGCTTGCCACAAAAGAAATAGAAAAAAAAACACAGGAAAAAAGTAACCCCAGCCAAATGCAGTCATCTGACAAAGCCAAAGTCAGGCCACAGCCAACTAGCCCAAACTAACATCCATTCACGAGGCGAGGCGACTCTACTAGTTTTACACTCTGAACGGGCACCAGACCAGACCAGTGCAGCAAGGCCCGTCATTGCCATTCTCCGTAGCCATTCCCATTCAATTGAGTTTTGCATTCAAAGCGCGTGATTTTGCAACTTTTGCTCTGGATTTGTCTGCCAACAGTGCGAATGGAACTTACTTTTCGAACTACCACGTGGGGTACATGTGTTCCTGAGCTGAAATAGTTAGCTCTTTTAAACTAAGTTCTTCAAAATTTTATGAACTTATACCGAAAATTCTGAAAGCTTTATATGTGCTTTGGGCTACACCGTTACAATATAGGGTGACTTTTAATGCTTTCAGCACTGCTTGCCACATCTCCAATAGTTACATTTTTTTTTTCTTTTATGCATTTAAGCTTTGAGACTCATCCGAAAAAATTGTAGTGTTGTGGGCAAAAAATGCCAAGAATTTGTTTATATAATACAAAAAATTTTATTTAAACTTCAAAATCTATTTCGTATCATTCAGAATAGTCACCGATCGATGCAATACACTGATGCCAGCGTTTTTTGCAATTTTCAAAGAAGTCAGAAAAGTTCTTTTCAGGAATATCCTTCAGTTGCCGCTTCGGTTCCGTTTGTATCTTCTCAATAGACCTAAAACGATGATGAGGGAATAGCCAGGGATCACACGGAACAATATGAGTCGAATTTATGGCAAAATAAAAAATAATAATTATTACGAAGTACGAGTGCGAATTGCTTCACACAAACGACGCATAACAATCAAATAATATTCCCTATTAACAGTTTGATGGATTGGAAGAAATTCAAAGTGTTCTGTAATCGGTTCTTGATACTTTTTGCCAACAGTAAAAGTAAAACGCCAAGTGAACATTTATGATATGCGAAGTATTACAAATTACTTAAAAAAATTTAAACTTTAAATGCACTTTGGGCAGTGATTTCCAAATCTTTAATTTTAAGACATAAAAAGAACTGATATTTATTATGTTCAAAGTTTAGTTTTTGGCAAATACAACTTTTGCTTCATAAAAATAAGTACATATTTTCCCATATAAAATGTGTAATTTTTTTAAAGCATTCAAAAGCTTCGTATGCTGAAAAATTGGAAAGGTTTAAGGAATTTACATAATATTTGAAATAGCTTTTTGAACGTATCGTTGCAGTCATAAAATATAAAGGTTGGTTTTTCCAAAAGTTTTTATGTTCAACAAAGTTTTCGAGTATATTGTTAGTTAGCTCGTTGTGTCCTTAAAAACTAAAGAAATACTGCATCCCAGAAAAAGCTCTACACGAAGAGCATTGGAAATTCAACTCGCTAAACTTTGTGCCTTCAATCCTTTTCAGTTCCCTTTTTCAAAACACAACCGCATAAGCCGCAATGCTTTTTTTTTTTGTTTTTCTGTTTTGTCGCGCCCCCGTACATTCCCGATGATGTTGGCGACAACGACAATGTTGCACTCATAGTAACCAACAACCGTCGTTGTTTGTTGGATGTTTGCCCACAATTCAAAATCATTTAAGCGCTTTGAAATGCACAACTGAGGTTGGAGATCGGGACTGCCCGCCCGCAGTTGATTCTATGACCAAATCGGACCATGGCTTTTTGTAACCTTTTTATAATGTTTTTCTCCTTTTATAGCTTATTTTTCACGCCTTTGGCCATTGGTACACAATGATGACGATGATGATGATGTTGAAAGTTCTGCTGAGAGTGGAACTGTTCGATGATGATGACGATGACGGCATTGGCGCTGTTATGGAACTGCGCATATAAAAATTGCGTGACATATTTTTCTTTGACGCTTTGACGTTGGGGCTTTATAATTGAAAATGCCACAAAGGTGCCTAAGCTTTGTGACTATAAATTCAATTTAGCAAAACGTTTTTCCTGCCAATTGCAACAAACTAACTTGCTCACTTACACATAAGCAATGGCAGGTGAATCGTAGATATCGAAAGGATTTAACGAATATCATTTACTCTATGCAGTTACTAAAGATTCTTACAAAACTTTAAGAACTTTAAAGATTACAGCATGTTACTTCGTTACACCAAAAAGATGTGCTTCAATTTTGGAAAACTGGTACAAAAATAACTAAGGTCAAGTTAGCAGGTAGTTAGGAAAATTCTTTAGTTGTCAAAACAAAATTTTTTTAATCTTATGCTTTTTATAGAAAATTTCTTCGCTTTTATTGTAAATTTTATTCAGATTCGCTTTAGTTTGGCAAAAATTAGTATTATCCTGGGCAATGCAGGCATAACCTGGGCACTCCAAGCCGAACTATTGATAGTTATTATGATCTGAACCCATTGGACCTAAACGATTTTCTCGCACAGACTTGAATACAAACTCCAAAATAAATACATTTTGTCATACGGCGATAACTATTTCCCGTCAAAGATAAACATATATAAAAGATTTACAATTTTGAAATTATTTTTGATAAGATTCTACTGTTTTTTACAAATACGAAAAAATATGTTTTGGATGTTACGAAATTCGTTTTTCTAAATTCTTTTAAATCTTTAATGATCAGCTTTAAGCATTTTTTTAAGGCTTTAAGATCGCATACCCGCATAAGCGAATCCAAAAAAGGGTAAACCAGGTTTTGGAATAAGAAAAAAGTTGGGCTGTGCTGGAGCAGTAAATATAAAAAATTGTTATCAGTTTGGGAAGAAATAACTGTTGTTCTAGATGCATGACTGTGCAGAATTTTATCTTTAGGATCGGAAGTTTCCCAAAAAACTCCATGCTGAATCCAAATCCTAATTAAAAAACGTTATTTTATTTATGTCTTTTAGAGAGTTATATTTTTAGCGATTTTAAATTATTTTTTTTTTAGTCGATTTTCTAAGCTTTCTAGGCGAATAAGAGTTTTTTTTTCATGCAGCCATTTTCAATTTTTTTTCTTATTATTTTGAGAAATTTAAAATCTGTTAAACAGTTTCCGATCCTAGAGCTCTATTTTAGGAATATGTAACTATTTTTTTTTGTTTCCAAAAAAATCAGATTCTTAAAGCTAGACTGCTTGATGTACGGTTTTTCGGGGCTTTCTCTTATTTAGTTTTTAGACTTGAGTTTTAGGTGAGGCCTAAATTCGGGCTTTCTACAACTTTTTAAGGCCCACGGACTCAATTTTGAAAATATCGAACGACTTTCATGAGTAGTATTTAGAGCTATAAGAACTGTTGTATTCTAAGCATCTCTAACAATACATGTAACCCTCCCGAATGCATGTCAAATGGTTACTATATCTTTTTCTTTACTTGAATCAAAGTCTTATCCCTTTCTCTTAACTAACATATCATTATTCTTGTATTGCACATCTTAGGTATATACCCCCTTAACCTCTTTTATAGAGCATACAAAACCAAGGCACAATTGCGAGAAAAAACTCAATCAATTCAATGTTCATTACATGCCCTGCAGGCCACTTTCCTGCAAAACGACAAAAAAATTTTCCCCAAAAATTTTGGCACGTGTTGAGGGCTACAAGACCCACAACAACAACACCATAGATCTCTATAACAAAGTCTCCCCAACGACCAGGTAAAAGTTGCAATTGCGCTTAATGACATGAATCCGACGACTGCGAGATATGATGGTAAATGTTAGAGGTGCTCCGTGCACAGGTGTAAGCCGAGATAAATGGTGGGAGTGATTTTGGTATACACCTTGAGGCTTCATAGTGTTTGAAGAATTGTGTGCACTTGTAAAAAAAAATTTACCTACAATCAATTGAATGCATTCGAAGTTGAAGAAACAATCAAGTCGAGCTTCAGACAATGGCCAGAGAGACCGCGTTTTAAATCGCTCGAGCCATTTGCTTGCACGCGATTAAAAACGCCGCTTTCATTGCCGCTGCCTTTAATTGTTTAAAACGTTGGGATTCGATTACATTATTTTTTTATTTGGGTGCAGTACTATAACTAATCAATTGTAGAAATATATGCAATATTTTATACATGAGAGACAGACAATGGAAATTTATTGAGTGAACTTGAAAAACTGGCATTTATTAGTTTTGGGGGACAACAAAAAATGAAAGCTATTAAAAATAAAATAAATCAAGTGTGGCAAGAGGCTGCTATCAAAAATTTCACTTGTTTGCATTAAAAATCCGGCTGGTAATACTAAAGAGTGTTCCCAAAAGCTATATATACAAAATTTTGAGCGGTGTTTAAAAATTATATTCAAATTTTTCGTAGATTGATTATAATAAAAAGCAAAACTGGAATTAAAGCGGAGAAAAACAAAGAAAGTTAAGAATATAAATATTTTCCTCCATTCCAAAAAAATCAAAATTGCACTTGAGATTTAATGCGATTCAGCATTTATCTTTCATTGTTTCAATATTCATAAAAATAAATTTCATAGCTTCATATTTTTATTAAAATTGTAGATGCTAATTAGCTGTTATTCCCCGGTTTTTTCTGTAATACTCTAATTTTTTGCAGTGTTTATAAACATTTTTTCGATTTCATTTCTTTTTTAATTACAAATTAATTCTTATTCCATGGTTTTCATCTACATTGTCCGAGAATTTTTTCAGTATTCATAAAAATTTTTCTCGATTTCATATTTTTTTGAGTTTAGAGATTTATTGGTTTTCCCGGGATTTCTTCTATATTCTTCTTATTTGTAGCGTTAATCATGAAAGAAATTCTCTGATTTCAATTATTAGTACTTGTTTCAGTTTCCTATGTTCTTTTAATTTTTAAAACTTCTACAACAATTTTGAGTATTCAGATTCTCAGACCCGGTTTTGGTATTTGGAATCAGCGGATGTGTACGCTAGATTTTTATTAGTTAAATTGGAGATAAAAAAATCACGGTTTTTTTTATCTCCTAGTCTGTAAGGTGGCAAAGATTTTTTTTTTGCTTAAGCTTTTCCGAAGAAAAGTTTTGGAATTACATATCAGAATATGAAAAAAAGTGTCGATTCGCTTATATCCACCGCAAGACGGAAATCTTTTCATTTTCTTATCAGATCCCCCAAATCAAACCCATGTGTTCTTCACACATATTAAAGACACCAACTTGCTAACTTTGTGTTTCTGGGAACACCCTCACTATTATTTAAATATATTTTTGTTTTAATTAACTTAGTTTGCGAGTTAGGCAAAGATTCATGTAGTCCATGTTGAATGTCAAGCCATATGCCGTGTAAACCAACCATAAATATTGGCATACAAACACAATGTCGCAAAATGTACATATAATAATGATAACGTGGCTAAATCGAAATTATAAAATATAATCATGAGAAAGATGATTTCAATTTGTGGTCGATTTGATTGCTGTTGTTATTGCAAAAGAAAGTGCAAAGGCGAAAAGTGTCAAGTGAAAGGGCAAACGGGCTACCAAAATAGAATTCACCTTAACAAACAAAATAAAGTAAATGAAATTAAAGATAATTATGGAGTACAGTGGGCGAATAGCATCAGCTGGAGGGGAAAAATTGAGCGAATAACTTTGGAATACGCTCCACCACTTTTCTTCATAAGCATTGGTTGTCTTGCTTAAGCACTCCTAATCCGGAAAAAATAACATTTTGGCACACTAGAATTTCGTATATATTATTAAAAACCAAATTAAATTCAACAAATTAAGTGAAAAAATAGATTATTTAATCCAATTCGAAGTATTGATCTATTAACTTAATTGAGGAAAATAGGATATAAAAAAAACCTTTTTTTTTTCATAATTTACTTATAAAAAAATCATAAAAGAAACAACAGCGAGTTCAACTTCTAGGTACATGGAGTCACATCGGTGATGCTTCCATTCAAAAGTCAGCAAGTCAAACAGACAGCCCTGGATAAGCGACGAAACGAGGAATAGACTTGCAAAAATGAAGGAACATCAAAGCATTGCTGCCGCAAGAAATGGTCATATGCATGTCATATGTCGAAAAGTAGAAAATAATCAAGCAATGAAAGAGATTAAATATTATCGAAGTGGAATAAAGATTTGCAAATAACATTTCAAAAGTTGAGTAACATCACAATAATCTTCGAATACCTCTAAATGAGAAAAAATTGGCTTCGGGTTGGCGAAATGATTGCGCACTAACAGAAATATGCCGAAAATATGCAGAGAAACTGCCTGGCCGAAAGTGCTGGCTGCCAAAGACCTAAAAATCATTGCAGTTGGGGTACCAATCGAACTGCTAAATCACAATGCACAATGCAAAAAGCTAACAAATTATGCTATGATTTATATTTATGACGCAACTGGAGAGGTATTACCCAAGTTAACACGGTTGAATCGTCCCACTGTGAACGCTCGCTTTTAAAGAACAATATGAATTTAGACCCCAACTCTGACACAAAAGTGCAAAGCTAAAGAAGCTCTCAGATACTGTTTGGCAAGAATGATATATATTCTCGATCCCATGCCGAAAATGCACAAAATGAATTCAAGCTTCAGCTATGAAACATAAGCCAAACAGCTAAAGAATCGCTGAGATAAAAAGCGCAAGCTTGGGCTCAGATTGAAATTCAAGCAATCTGAACCGATGCGTTTGAAGACGGCAACCAAAAATCTAATAAATTCTACTTCCCATTTTCTACAATTCTTCCACTGTGCAGCAATTGTACGTTAATGACTTCATTACAAGAGGCGCGGGTCCAACTTTTGCTTAGTAAATAAACATAAACATAAGAAAAAACAAAAATAAAAACAACAACATCCGTAAGCAAATCGAGCAACGGTAGTTAAAAGCAAAACAAAATTAGTAACAAAACAAAAAGTAAAAACATCAACGAAAAAATAACAAAATACTACAAGAGACCTGACCTACGGCAAGCAACACGACCAAGAGAGACGCGTGTCAAAACAGCTGCGCTGAGAGAGCGAGAGAGCAAACGATTGCAATTGATCAACAGCGCCGTCAAGCAGTGCACAACTGACCCAAGCAGTGCAGGCGCCGCGAACGCTTTCAACAAATAAACAAACGCGTCAGCTGTGCCAACGTCTCAGTTTCAATTGGAACGTTGCGCAGACGCAACACAGCCGCGCGTCCGCATCAAACTGCTCACAAATTGTTTAAACAAACGTGGGTTAAATTTATACATTTTTTTGTACAAAAACGCGCGCGACTTTGTTCAAATTTCTCAAACAGAGTGTACAAAATTTTTAAGCTATTATTAATAGCGCTCAAGTGGCAATTAATTTTTTGCTACATAGAAAAATATTCAGAAAATAAACAAAAAAAAATATATCAACAATATCGATGGCATTTTAAGAAGCTTGTGAAAGTTGTTGCTACAAGTTTGACAAAATTCTTTTAATGCCGCGCGCTACGCGTTAAATATAAACAATTTGCATTTGCGGTTTTTTTCTAAAACAAAAAGTTGGGGGAAAAAAAGTGAAATTATTAAACAAAGCGTAAAAAACTTGCCGAAATCTGTCACGTTCTGCGTATAATTTAAATCTGCTTAAAAAGTCGCAACATCTTTTTGTCGCTTTGAACTTGTAGTCTGCTGACACTTTATGACAAAGTGACACAATTTTGGACAAAATAGTTTATGACTTGGCATTTATGAGCAGCAGACAGTGTTAGTTTAGGCAAAGAAAACATAAATAAAGCCAAGCATTCGTTGTAAGTTACATGATCTATGGGAAACTCGAGTTCCCGGTTGGGTACCTTGATAGCGCATGCTTCTATAACCGGAGAGAGTGACCATTTTATGATTATTCCTGACAAAGTAACTAAATAAATTTATATTCAACATAAATGTGTTAAGTGGCGATTAACTAAAAGATAATGTTTTGTATTATAAAGTTTTTTTTCTAGAGCAAAATCTGTTTATGCAAAGTATGTCAGTTGAAGCTGGTTTTTGTTCTAAAATTCCGCAACTTATTGGCAGCACTATGGAGCACAACTAATCAATAGTTTTGAGAATTTTCAAAATTGCAACAAAAATTTCTACTATTTTGCATTAAATTGCTATTTAGCTATGAGTTATGGCAAATAAATGGAAGATATGCATAAATTGACTATAAAATACACGACGTCATTATAAACACATAAAAAGCTCTTCAACAAGATTTTATCAAAAATGAACGAGAAGACAGACAGCTAAAACAATTTCAATAGAATTCTTTTTATTTTGCAACCAAGACAACATAGCTAAGTTTTGCTGCTCTACAAAAGTTTGCAATACATTTATGGGGTATTCTTTGAGACTTACACTTAAGCCCCTAGCGTCTCAAGATGTAAAAGGAATTGATGACGCTACAAACAACAAAAAAAAACCAATTTAAAGACTGTATTTAATGTTCTGTTTGTTTAAGCATCAAGAGATTTTACCTACTGACTTTTAACTAAAAAACTTAATTAGAATATCCACATTTTGATCGTGATATATGAAAGATATCTCTGATCTTTTCCATACCTACTCGTTTTTAACTAATAAAAAAGTAATTATAATATAATTATACGATTTATTATCAAATAAAGCTCCTGTCAGCGCAGAAGACCAACATATTTTTCCAATCTTTGAGATGGAATTCTCACCCGAAGCCCTCAAGAGATACACTTCGAGGCACTCGAATAGGCTTTTATCTATAAAAATCGACTACATTTTATAAGTCTGATATTTATCTCTAAAAACTAAAAATCAACTATATATTAACAGTGACTTTTTAAAATTAGATTCGCTCGACATTTATCTACCATTTTCTACTATAACTTCATAAAAAACTTTAAACATTAGATCCATCTATTCCTTCCTTACCTACCGAGAGGCTCAAAGTAAAGGCCATTACTTACATTTACTTTAAAATGCATAAGAGCATTCAAATCTGGAAACATTTCGACTTCTTTAAAGATACATATCGGTATTAATTTTTCGCAATATAAAAAATGAAAAATCTGTTTTGATTACAATAAGCTTCCTGATTTCTGGGACAAACCCAATTCTTATAAATATTGTGTCCAAAAACTTATTTTACCAATATGAACTCATATTTTTCTGTCTGTCTATGGAAAAACTATCCATAATTATATTATTTTTCGTAGAAAAATATGGAAAACTTTGTTAGACTATAAATCAAAACTTAAAATTCAAAATCATTTACCGTAGGACACAAGGATTTTAAGATGTTTGATGTTATACTTTTCTTTATTTAGAATAACTATTACTTTGCGAAATATATAATAATTTTAATGAATCTCCAAAAAATATGAGAGTTACCACAGCTCTAAGATAAACTCTAAAGTATCCAAAAAGCAGTGCTCAGTTTTTCGGAAGCTTGAGTTCAAGTAAAATATTCGGATAATTCCGACCTCTGATTCAAAATTTAACTAAGCTACTTAATACAGAAATGAATCCTTTTTTTTTAGAAAAATTACCTATATACATCGATGTTTAATTAAGCCCAAGAGCCATTAATTCAATTATAGAGGTTCGGGACACTGTTCAAATTGCCTAAGATGGCTTAATGTCTCTAGCTCAACAAAGATCTATATTTGGAACTTAAGGTCTTAATGCAAAAGGGGAAATTTATTAAAGATATCAATAAAAATTACCTCATGAAAAATTCGTATAAATGAAATATAATTGCTAGAATTGGACTAAACTTGATTTCCAGAGCACATCTGACTAAGCAAGTCTGCCAAACCCCAATAATTTAGCAATCTGTTAAGATTAACATCAAGCCTGTAATAATGCTTCTATCTATATATAAATTTTGCTCAAAACAAAACTGCAAATCTTCGAGTTATTTTCCAAAAAATACCAAAATGGTTGGGAAGATATGGCAATATGCTTATTAAGTTTAACAGACAAAACATTATGAGATTACTTTAGTTGATCAGCGTTAAAATTGAGCTTTGCGCCCTCTTCAGCAAAGTTTAGGCTTTTCTGTAAACCGGAATAGTTCACAACTAGTTCTATTGACTTTACGGCAGCATATTTATTTTAAATCTATATGCAGAATATTCTATATCTATCTGTATGCAGAATATTCTATATCTATCTGTATGCAGCATAAATATGTTCCCATGAAATCAAAAGAAATCAGTCTACAGAACGTGGCAGTTCTTAAAGTTGAGTTAAATCCTTAGGTGTAGTACATTCAAGACAACTCGTCTTGGTCTTGGTTTAAGGTATAAGAAATTTCTTCTTAAGATTGATAATATTAATAGTCTAGTTGCAGCTAATAGTCAATTATTTTTAGAACTATAGTTAGTTCTCAACCGATGCGCAGCAAAAGGGCAGCTATTTTAGTATTGCAGAAGAACTATCGTACTTTTTTTAGCGATTCTTTCAAGATTAACAAGCATTATTAAAGTTTCGTTCAACTTAATAGCTAAACATTATGTTGCAGACAATACTCTAGTCTACTAACAACTTTCGATTTCAGTTTTCATGCATTCGTAAATAGTTTTCCAACCTTCAAAAACTTCTACTACCACAATATAAACCAAAACAATAGCATACTTCCTCAAACTTTAAAATTCACTGCATTGACTCTAAATCATTTAGTTAAACATTTAAGATGAAAGATACCCCAAAAAACAAACAGCGACTAATTGCTAGATATAAGAAGAAAGATTAGTTATCCAAAGTTTCGAGTTTATCATCATCTGCATTTGTGCTAAAATATTTATGAGCCATCGAGCTGCCCACATCATAAGCCACAAATAAAATAAATTTAAATTGACTCAAAACTGTTGATTTTTATACAAAAAAGTTTATTAATTTATGCGCTCAGAATCCAAAAAGACAAAAGCCGAAAAACCCAAAAAGCAAGTAAATAATTGTGCGCTTTCTAAGCACATAAAAATTTTAATTTCTTAAAACGAACAAATATCTTAAATTGAGATACAAATGCAAAACATAAAAGGCTCGAGATGATCTAAAAGCATTTTTATGCATTTCATTTAATAAAAATAAATGTTTATTTGGTATGAACAGCATTGTGCATATACAAGAAATATGGTTCTATAAATTGGAAAGTTTAGCAACGACAAAATAAAACAAAACTAGATCTATATATCAATTGCAGCATACAAAATGCGCAACCTGTTCGCAAACAGGCGCTGGATATTGCCATTGGCATTTGGTAAGTACAACTCTTGGACTTTGTTTTTAGATCCAGTCTCAGTTACGAGTATCATTCACGTGGAGATATTACAAAATCGCAGCAAAGAAAAATAACAAGGAACCCCAAACGAGTTTCTTGCATTCACAATTGTTGCAAGGTCGTCCAGAAAATGTCATTGCGTTTATGCAATCTTTCGCATCGGCGCGTAGACCTGATCCGAGCAGTTATTGGCCATTGGCTTGAATGGTAACGCACATTGCCATAAATTTAATGATAAATTTTGCTTCATTAAAAGCGATTTTTGCGGAATATGCCTTCAATACGAAATTTGATTAGTTTTTATCATAAATCTTATTGAAAGTACGCATATTTGCTCAAATTTATATTTGAAAATGTAGCGCCGCTTTTTTTCATGAAAATATCTTAAAATATGGTGCATCCGCAATAATTTTCTTAAAAATTTCTTGAAAAATTAATTCTAAATAAAATAATTACAAAACATATATTATAAAATGTTAAAAAAAAATTAAATAAAATCGATGGAAAATGTATCGATTATCGACAAAATAATGTATCGATAAAATGTTTTTTAGATGTAACAGATTACAAGACTTTGGGATAGATGTTCTTTCTTAAAATTTTTGGGAAAATGGTATAATTATTTTAATAATAATTCCAAAAAATATATTATAAAATATTTCTAAAAACAATTATATTGAACAATTAAACAATATCGATGGAATGTTTTTTAGATGTTACAGAATACAAGACTTTGGGATAGATGTTCTTTTTGAAAATTTTTGGGAAAATGGTATCATTATTTTAATAATAATTATTAATACAATTAAAGGTTTTTCGTATATTAAAAAAATATAGGATTGCAAATTTACGGGTTAAAAAATTGTTTTTTAAATTTTTTTGAATAGAAATTTTTCAAAATTTGGAAATAAAAAAATATATGAACAATTTATTTTCTTTAAAAATTTTGCAATATGTTAAGTTTCAAATTAATATTTGACTCAACGCAAACAAGTAACAGGGCGATTTAGCAAACAAAAAAATTTGCAATAAATTTTTTTTCAAAAATATTTGCAATAAATTTTTTTTCAAAAAAATTTGCAATAATTTTTTTTTTTTTTAAATTTTATAATTTTTAGGATAGAAATTTTTGTGTTATTTCAGGAACATTACTTATTAAAAAATATATATTTATGAATAATATTGTTTCTTCAAACATTTTTTAATATTTATTTTAACAAAAAAATAAATAATAAGACATTTTGGCGAGCAGGAAAAATTTGCAAACAAAGTTTACATAAATATTCAATAATTTCTATGGATAGAAATTTATGTGCAATATTTAAGGAACATTATTATTTTTATTTAAAAAAAAAATTATGAGCAATATAGGTTCTTTCTTTCTTCATTTTGCAATATGTTGAGATCTGAAACATTTTTTATTTAACGCAAAAAAGGATACAATTGAGCAGAAAGAAATATTTGCAATAAAACTGTTTTCTAAAAATATTTCATAATTTCTATGGATGCAACATTTTGTGAAATATTTCAGGAAAACATTTAGCAGTACAAATTTTCCAAAATAAAATTTAGGATTGAAAATGTGTGATTCACATAATAGACTCATGAAATCTGAAATGTTTTTGAACTTTTTAAGTGTTTTCAGAAAAAGTAAGAAAAATATGGAGCTTTTAGAAAATTTAGTGCAATATTTCAGAAAAGTTTTGGGGCTACAAATTTTCTAAATAAAAAACTTAAGATTGAAATTGTATGATTCACATAATAAACTCATCCAATCTGAAATGTTTTTGAACTTTTTAAACGTTTTCAGAAAAAAAAAATCAAAAATATGGAGCTTATAGAAAATATTGCAATATTTTAGAAAGTTCTGGGACTAAACATTTTCCAAACAAAAAACTAAGAATTGAATTGATTGCACATAATAATAAACTCATCAAATATTATATCTTTCTTTAACGAATTCACAACAAAAAGTAAAAATATGAACTTAAACGTTTTGTAATATATCAGTAAAGTTTTTAGGGCACAAATTGTAAAAATAAAATTGAATGTAGAATTGAAAAATTATGATTGCATAAATATTAATTCGAATCAACTCTAAAACATACAATCGCGCTAGTTTACAATTCTCGTAGGCCTACAGATAAAGGCCTTACAAAATTCCCAAGCTAGCCACAAACTTAATTGCCGATTGTCTGCGAAAGTTAATAAATCAGTAAAGGTCGGGTTCAAGCGTCAAGACAGTTATTACAAAAAAATATTATTTTATGTTAGCTTTCAAAGCTGTAAAAGTTAACTCAACAAACTCTTGGGGGGTAAGGATGGCTAAACATAATTTTGCAATTATTTGAAGCGAATTGAATTGTTTTTTAATTAATTAAGGTCAAAGTCAAGGCAATTGAACAAAGAGTAAAATAAAAGCGAATGTCGAAGAATGCAATGCAAGAGAAATAGATTTTTCTCTCTTATCTTAATATTTGGTTCGTAAGAAACATGCATAGTACGTACCTCATATTAGTTCCGATTTTCAATTTGAAAAATAAAAATATTCAAAGAAACAAATATAGAAATGTATTAAGGTTTAGCTATCAGACTTTTTTAGAATATCAAATCTATAGATTATAAATGTACAAATTTCGATAAGTTAACACAAGTTATCTTTTGTTTTTAGTTGAAATAAATCGTTTTTTTGACTGATTTCAGTACTCGCTTTGGGAGACTGTATGCCAATATTAATATTCAAATTGAAGAAGCTTACTGGTGCACCCATACTTTTTGGTCCCAACCCCTTGAGCAACAGAAATTCCAAACTTTTTGAAATATCTTACTTATATATTTCTTAACTTTGTTCATATATTCCAAAGGCCGTATGATAAGCTGCAATGTTAAACATTTAGTTGCAAAAAGTATCCAGTTCACGTTTTACCATACAGTTCACGAAACAGTTTTGTGGTCAGCTCCTTGAGCAGCAGACATCCCAAACAAAGGAATATGATTTTAGTTGAGATATCTTAATCGTTTTCTTCATGTCCGTGTTCATATATTTCAAGGTTTCTATTCTAAGCTGCTAAAATGATCCAGTTCCAGTGACCAGTTCACGAAAGTTTTATTGTCAACTCTGGAACAATTTAGATTCGAAACAAATGTCTTGTCCTTGTTCATATACTTCGAAAATCCTTTGCAAAACTACAATATCTAAAATTTGTTCGCAAAATTGATCTAGTTCACTGCTACACGTTTTGTTGTCAGATCCAACAGAGACAAGAGAGAGATTCCAAGCAAAGGAATAAGCATTTTTTTGAGATATCCTAAACCTATATCCCAAAATTATTATGTAAACCTACAACATTGTTCAATGGCAATCGGTGTAATTTGTTCACCACCTCTGGGTTCAATTACCGCCACTCTCTGTGAGTGCATCATGTCATCAACACTTGGCCACAATTGCTGGCACTTTTCCTCCCACCTTCCCCGTCAATATGAAAATGAAGTCTAAATACCTAAATGCAAAATGACAAATGACAGAAATCCCAAAAACGTGCGCAAAGCTCCGTTTATTTTGTGAAATGTCGCGAAAATTTGCGCGCATCCAATGGATGTGCCCTGTCCCCGACTTCCTCAACCAACCTGCATCCAAACTTCACTCATCTGCGGCTTAGCTGCACAGCTAACTACAATCCGCAGGGTCTGCTCGCCTCTCCACGTTGTTGTGCTGGCTGTGTTTTGGTTCGGTACGTTTAGGTTCGGTTAGGTTAGACGTGCGGCGCTGTGATTGATGGAATGCTATTCAAATTCATTATCACAACAGCAACAGAAGTGGACGGAGTAGACTGCAACATGACAACATTACAACGAAAACAATGGACTCGATGTAGGATGGGAAGTTGCAGGAATGGCAGGGAGGGGAGAGGACTTAGACGTGCTGCAGTTGGTGTTTGCGGCATTTGCAGCACGTTAAGTGGATTGGGTTTAGAGAGCTGCTGTCAGCGAGGGATTAACTATGGTCGAGTGCGGGGAAACAAGTTCATTTGGCAGTGGAACTTGTTGGAGTTGCTTTTAGTCGCAATATTTTTGAGCAGCTAATGAGACAGAAGAGACATTGATTTGTGCGGAAAATGGCAATGATACTTCATCGTCAGAACTAATAAATAAGAATTGCGATAAAAAATGTCTGGGTGCTATCTTTCGCAGATATGCGTTCTGCGATCTTGAAACTTCCGAATTATTTTTATCAACAGCAACATTGTGGTATTTATCAAAATTTTTGAAAATATTTTTGAGATCCAAGATATGATATTGTATAAATGTAATGTAAGAAGCAGCTGTTTTTATTTAGATCTTGCATATAAATCCGATCATAATTTTAGAAATTCAAAGCAATACGTCGTTTGCTGGCGAGCGGACAGTGCGTCTTCTTAATTTTTAAACGGAATTAGATTTTAAACGACTCATAACCGATTTTTATAGGAAATCAAAGAGCGGACAGTGCGTCTTCTTAATTTTTATACGGAATTAGATTTTTATATTTTTAGACCTGATTTTCTTAAAATAATCCTAAACTTCCACCATAAATTATAATTGCCCAGCAAATACACAAAAAAGTATCAACACACATATTGTATATTTACTTGCTGCTTTTCTGAATACATCAGCTGGAAAACAATGGTGGACTGCGTTCAATTTCGAAGGTTGAATTTATGAATTTGGTGACCGTAACTCTACATCTATTTCCACTTTTGGTCTAACGTTTGAAGTGAAATGTTTCGTCAATTTTTTATAATAAAAAGAGCTTACGAATTTTAACCAAATAATTAGTGGTTTCGTTTTCGTTTCAATTTCGTTTTGGAAAAAAAATTGTTCGATTTTGAGCAATACTACAATAGTCACTTCAAAATCAGCATCTGCTATTTGGAAGCTCAATGTTCTCGTTCACAACAATGAGTTCTTATATATTGGATGGATATATGATAATTTATCTAGGCAAACGAAGAATCAAAAGTTTTACAATAGAATTTTCTTTGGAATTTAGCAAGCATCAGATGCAATACTGATGAGTAGCGTGCATAAAAGTGTTTTGGGATTTATAGACACCCAAAAGTCGATAAAGAAATCAAAGCCAGTCTGATTCTGAAGCAATGGTACTCAATGAAAATTCAACTATGATTTATTGTTCAAACAGATGGAACTTAACCCCCAGACTAAAAATTGAATTCCGTGTTATAAGTTTTCTTAATAAAAATAATTTATTGGTTGACACGTTTTGAAATGAAGCATGTTGCTTTCCATAAATACTTGAAGATTACAGCAGTAACTTCTGAAAAAAAAACAATCGAATCACGATCGATTTTAGTCCCTAATGTAGAATGCTTCAAGCAAGTAAATATGAAAATTTTTATAATTACTTTGCTTGACTTCCCTCATTTCTAGTTGCTAGTCAGCTTCAACTAACTCCCAAATTAGTCAATCACGATTTCAACTCACTCACGCGCCTTAACACCCCAAACTTTACCAATAAAAACGACAACTTCAACAAATTGTCGAAATCATATAAAATTTGCAAACAATTGCAGTCTTTGCATAATAACATGAAATTTGTCAACCAGTTGACTTGGCACTTTTTATTATTATTTATTTTTTTCTTTAATCTCCCCAAGCCGAAAAGAGGCTTTTTCCCTTTGGCTGGCCAAGTCAGCGGGCGGACTTTAATTATGATCATCAAGCAGATACAACACGAGACACGGGCAGTTGCTGGTAAACCGCCCAATTTAAAAATCACCTAAATCCCATTCAGACAGCTGCAGACAGAGAAGAGAGTGTTGTGTTGGTGCGAGAGTTCGAGATGTTGCGGAAAATGCTGTAATTCGCAAAAAGCCGCTTAACACGCGCCAATTGAAACAAGATTTTCCACACAATGCGAAAAGAAAAAGTAAAATTCACTGCCAAAAAAAATTCGCGTACAAAAATACACACTGAAAAAAATAAAAATCACTTTCAGTGAATTCGAATCGCTGTTGGCAGTTCCGTTATGGTGAGACTTTGTGTCAATGACTTTGAAGTGATTTTAACGAGAGATTTTTCACCATTTCAACGATGGTTGAGATGGTTTTTGGCTGGTGGGGCGTAGCAGGTCAGTTTAAGAGTCGCAGTAACGTTAATGTCTTTTTTTTTTTGCTCGTACGTGAACATTATGAGCAATTGGATAATTGATATAATAAAAGAGATAAAATTCAAGATGAAGATAATAGAAAGCGTAAGACTCTCGCTTTCAAGTGCGTGTATTTAAGCGCATTTAAATGGATTTCATTTGTTGGTCTGAGATTAGCTTATTGGCTGTTTTTTTTTTGACCACTTTTGGCAGCAAACAGGATTTTGTGGCCTAAAGGAGTGTGCATGACTCATGGAGTAAACGGCTGTCGTTTACTGATACATATGCTTGATTTTGGAAAAAATATTTTGATCGTAGACTACGGAACTATAACAGAATTTTCCGAAATTCAGAAGAATTAAGCAGACGCCAACGTTTCTGTCTATAAGATGGTTTCAGCCTGTTCATTTGTCATAATTGTCAGATAGCCTTGAGGTTTAAAGTAGCTTGCTAAATTCCAAGATATATAGATTCATTAAATGTTCAGTAAGGAATCACGAAAAAGATAAAAAAACAACTCTTGTTACAATTTAGCTCCCGTCTGATAATTTCTAGGAAAAAGCATACAAGACATGAAATGAAAAAATTAAGGATCAATCAATAAGTTTAATGAGAAATTAAGGGCTACACTGCATCAAGATCTACGTCAAAAGCAAACTGAATTGGAAGAGACTGCGCAAAAATCGTACGCGATTCGTAAAAGCAGTTGAAATTTTTTCAAATAAAAGCAAATTCGGTGCTGTACATGCTGATCGATATCGTAAAGTGTTATTTCAGTTCAGAGAAGCTTTTTAAAAAACAAGAAGTGAAGGAGGGATTTTTACACCGTATTGTTGCGAGAGTTAAAAAGCAGATACACCCAAACCCTTAGCGCATCATCTCCTACATTGACGACAACGCAAAACATTCACGATTCAAGGGTTATGCTTTGTATATTATGGAACCGGAAGTTCGTAAGCTTAATATTAATAGGAATCGTTCTAAAAAATTGTCTGTATGATTGGATCGTGGCCAGAGGAAGTCCTCTGTGGAAGTGCTGCTTCAAAGACAGGTAGAAAAGCAAGGTATTTTTCAAAAACCTTTCGAAAAGCATGACGATAAAATAACACTCAGATGTAGGGTCCAAAAATTATCTGAAAAAACTAAAAGGTGAAGAGATCAATTAATCCCATTCGACTAGTAGATTGTGCTAGGAATGTAAAAAGATTTGAGCATTCTAAAAAATTGTCTCGATGATTGTATCGTGGCCAGAGGAAGTCCTCTGTGGACATGCTGCTTCAAAGACAAGTAGGAAAGCAATGTATGACGACAAAATAACGCTCAGCTGTAAGGGTGAAAGATATTATTCCATTTGACTAGTAGATTGTTCTAGGGACGTAAAATTTTACACTGCGGAACTGTTTTTTGATGAATAAGAAGGAAAGCAAGGAATTCTTCAAACGCATATAAAAAGTGGATGAACTGCCAATAATACTAAGAATTCTGGGGAAACCGCTGCATTATTGTTATTGTCATTTGAGGCGTGCATTTGCCGACAAAGTCCGAAAAGTTTGAAAGCAATGAAAAAAAGGTAATTTTACAAAAAAAAAAAAAAAAAATAGCTGAAAACTGGTAGTCGGAAGTCCTATCCCACGCGCCGTATTCTGCAAATCTTCCATGCATTTTGGGGTTCATGGTTGCGTTGAGGCCAGAAAGGACTCATATCGATGGTATTCCAAAACAAACAGAGAAATGGGGTAAAATAGTTATATTTGTTTAACTTCTATTTAATAAATCAACATTTTTGAACCTCCAATTTATTGAACCTACTAACGGAAACGAAAATTTTTCTGCACAACGCTATATGGCAAAAAGAAATGTAGAAATAAACGAAGCCTAAAAACTAAAAAATATATAATATAAATAATACCTGCAGCCGAAGGATTATTTTTTTAAAATCGAAAAATAAAATTGTACCCTAAAAATTATATGGATAAGATTATATTACTTGAAGGCTTCTAAAACATTTCACTTTTTTTTATGTGAAAATCATTTTTTCATTTTTCAAAATATTTTCTTGTAAAGTAGTTGGGATTTCACAACATTAACAGCGCCCTTTCCTCTGGAACCTTAGTATTATTGGAAACAACGGCTAACAATTTAATGCAGATCTCTGCTATGTTCGATAAGAAACTAAGATTTCTTCTAGCTAACAGTATATGCCTCCCCACTGTCAAACAGCCACTTTCGTCATCGCCTAAAAACGCTACTTCAAGTTTACAAAATAATATTTTTTTTTACTTAAAATTTAACGAATGCGTTATAAACAAGTTGCACAACTTTTACATAGTCAATTTAAGTTTACGATTTGTTGCAACGACAACTTTTATTATGAGTAAACCAGCTTTCAAGTTCAATGCTGCAACAGCTCCTTGCAACACACACATTGGTTTTTCCTCAGCCCACTCTCAACTGTCTACTTAAGCAGCTACACTTTTTTCGACTTCCCCCGGCTGCAGCTAGCTATTTAACATTATAGATAAATTTAAATTTTTCTTTTTTTAAAACTAATTTAAAATGTAATTTTCCATCCTGCAGGCACACAATTTCACAATTCCGTTTGCTGCGGTTTTGCGAAAAACTACAACTAAATAAATGTTGCAATAATATGTTGCATGCTGCCAGAACCGGTTCGGTGCCGATCAAAGCCAAGAGCGATTTCGTATTTGCTTTCATTGAAATTGGCTCGTTTTCATTTTCATTTGCATTTCTTGCAAGCTTTTCTTATTTTCCATGCACTTTTCTACACTTTTCACTGCAAAAACAAAACACACTTTGATTAGTTTAAGGCCTTTGGCAAATTTGCACAATTTATCAAGTTGGCGCGTTTTAATTTTAGATTTTGGTCAAGTGGGCGATTGTTATGTATCAAACGATAAATCACAGGGAAGCTGTGTTCATTTTTGCCGGAAGATGAACACTTTTTTTGCAGCGGGCTATCGAAATTGCGTCATTGCCAGCCAAAAAGCTGTTCAAATTTAATGCGTTTAGGTGCAGGATTAAGTATGGTTTCGAGAATATATTATCTCAGCACGAAATCATTGCTTTCAAAAAAAAAAATTAATCAAATCGGAGAGAGGGGAAACTATAAAAACGCAGGGTCAGTTTAAAGAGTTGAAAGAGCTGTTTAGAGGCCGACAGAAGTAAAGCTCGAAAGATTTTTTTAAAAGAAATTTTATTGCTTATCGATAAGCAAAAATGAAACTTATGCTCACATTCGAAAAGGACATTTTTAGGAATTCAAAAATTTCATATTTCTCATATACATTCATGTATTCATTTTCATAAGTTTATTTTAAGGGAGCATCGTTTGAGGATTTCAATTTGAGAAATAAAAATTTATGTAAACATTGTTTATGTGAAAGATACATGTCTACCAATTCCGCTAAAACACATTCGGGTAGCACATTTTGACGGATTTTAGAGTTGCATATTGCAAAAAAACAAAAGTTGCGATTTTTAAAAATCATTCTTTTCTATAATCGAATGAAAAATTCAGTGAATGTTTATTTTCAAAAAATGGGGTAAATTATATCTGCATTAAATTGAAGTGAATGTAAGAACCTTTGTTTTGGTTTGCAGAATCAAATCGACATTGTTTAGAAATCATTTGTTTCTTTGTGGCCAAAACTTAAGCTGACTTTTGAAGCGATCGCTGTACAAGGTCAACCAATCACTTTTCCAAAAAAAATTCATGCAGTTGGGTCATTTGCATTGGAGACGATTTGACAAATAATGTTTTTTTGTATTTATGACATCTTATAATCAATTGCACAATAGTCTCTGCCGCAACGACAAAGAGAACCGTCTATTAAAGATTCTGAGTGCATAATCTATCATTTTATTGTAGATTTAAATAGAAAGTAAAAAAACAAGTCAACAATTATGAGTATTTAGCAGATGCTTAGTTACTATAGACATATAGCAATTAATTGCAGTCTTATAATTATAAACTGGTTTCAGAAGGATAATATCGCTTATTAAAAATGCAGAAATTTAGACAACTTTTACAAATTGTACTTCGTTTCGATCGCTACTACTTAAGCTTTATGCTTGAGGTAATAGATATTTTAAAAATTCTAAACAGTGAGCGTTACTGTTCTTCTTCTAACGAGTACTATTCATTAGAAAGTCTTTAATTACTAGTAGAAGAATACTAGTGGCTTGGGAAAATGTTAAAGCCTCCAATCCAATTCTTTCCGACTGAGTAGTATAAACTTACTAAAGTTCATATGAAGAAAGTCGGTCGCTTACGATTTGGGGATACCTATACAATCCGTGTTCGAATCAAGCCCAGTCGTTTGTTTTCTTAAGAATTTCAAATATGATCACAAAAATTTGGTGCAATTTATGAATTTTGGTCCAACTTGACTTGTTGACAAATAATTGCAATGGGGGCTTTCCGACTGATCCTACCAGCAAACTGAAGTTTGTTTGTTGACCTTGGCATACCCTTCACAAGCCATGTTGAAATTAAGCTTTGCATTTAACTGAAGAAATTTAAATATGATGGCAGAAAATGGGTACAGATGATGAACAAACAAATGGAAAACGAATGTTCCAACTCTCTTTCTCTTGGATTTTTTGACAAATAAATGCTATGAGAGCTTAAAGAGCTGTTTTAAAACAATAAAAATTCTTGAAATGACCCACTTGCTTGAGATATTCTTTTCCATAAAAGAATTATCCAAAGAAATTCGGTACTTTGCTTTAAAACAATAAAAATTCTTCAAATCCCCCATTTGCTTGAGATATTCTTTTCCATAAACGAATTATTGATCAAAACCTTTCTGATTTTAGTGTAAAAAACATTGGGACACAAAATTAAGTTAACTTTTCTACTTAAGTGATCTAATATGACAGTTTGGTTTCTATATCTATTACCTAGAGTTTTATGGTTACGTTGACTTTGTAAGTGACACTAATCGTACAAAAGGTTACCTAGAGGAAACATTCTTCTAAATTTACATAAGTTTTCCATTTGCAGAAGCTTAATATTTGCTTTGTACCATGAAGTACAAGATATAATAAGGTAAAAGAGATCCTGCTTCGATGAACATACGAAAATGGTAATATCATACTTTGGAATCTCATTTATTGATATCTTGAGATTACAAGCGAAATAGAAATATACGTGTACCATGGTCTCAATGTCAATTGTTGCAAAACCGATGGTTAATTCCGAAGTAATTTTCGGGAATCCTAAACCGTTGTCAAAATTGTGTGTCAGGATTTATGTTATGTATCCTAATATTATAAGCAATTATATTGAGGTTGGGTAGAGAGAGCAAAATTTTGTGGTATTTTCCCTGCTCAGTTCTTAAATTCTGTAAAAAACTAAACGAGAGATTTTAGTTTCACAACATGTCCAATGCGCAAAAAAAAACTTTCAAAAACACTTCAAAAACAACAAAATTAGAAAACAAATGAAATATTCCACTTCTTTAAAAAGGAAGAACCTGTCAACAGTTAAGTTAGTCATAAAAAAAAACACACCTATCCAGCATAAGAACAGTCATTCTTAAACTCTTTAAGGAAAAACCAAGTACAATTATTAGTTCAAAATATGAACATAATCTTTTGACCAAAAAATCATTTTGCGTCATAACTGAGACATATGTAGACTAGGCACATTTTTTTCGCACAAATCTTTTGTAGGCCTATCAACATTCACATATACGGAAAAAATTTGTCAAAATTTATGCAAAGCTGTTAACAAGATACGAATCATACAGTTTGTAAAGCCGCCAAAATCTTCGCATAAAGTAGCTCGCTAAGTATACAAAAAACATCTGTCATTTGATCTCTTAAGCCCCTTGAAATCTATTTGAATCTATTATATATACAAATCCACCTCGCCCATCATCAAAGCAAATCATTTGTGTTAAAATGCAGTAATTAATACTCTAATAACTAAGCCAACTTCACATAAAAAAAAAACTAACAACAGGTTCAACTAGTCTTTTAACTAAACTTAATTAGCTGTCAAATTTTTTCATTGTTCATACGTGGGCTGCTTGGTTCTCGGCGTGGGATTACTCCGCCAATTCTTTGGGCAAAAAAACCGGTGCACAAATGGAATTCCACTATGAAGTCATAAAGCACTCAGTTTCGCTCGATTTCAGGGTGTTGGTTCCGCCTAGTCATGATGCAAAGTTGCTTTGGCTGCAAAATTTTAATAAAACTTTGACTATATTATAATTATATGAGCATAGCGCTGCTGAGGCAACCTAGTATTTTGGGTCTATTTCGTAGACGATATACTCTCGTATGTAATAATCAGCATAAACTAAACCAAACAAAATGAAAGCAAACCGCAATTACATAAAAAATAAAACCAAACAAAAGCTGTATGTTTTGAGGGGGAGCGGATTGTAAGACCCTATGCCAAAAAGAAGAGTTACGACGCCGCAAGACATTGCGCTCTCACTCTGTCTTCAATAAAAAAAAAACAAAAAATTATGGAGCAAAAAAAAATTGTTTATGCACCATTAAACAGGCAGCCCCAAACCCAAATGTGTTGCATATACTCATGTGTGGGTACAGTGGAACCTAGAATGCCAGAGCGGTCAATGTTAAGTGGCGTTTGAGTAAGCGGGAAAAGTAAAAAAAGGGAAAGGGAATTTATGAGGCCCTATACGCATTTTACTGCTTTTTTAATCTTATACAATATCTGACAATTATAGTTTCTCAAAAAACTTATATATTTTTTAGTTGATAAGGCGAAATTATAATAATTCCGTACTTCGAAACAGACAATGTCGTTGAGCCTCATCCTGGATTATCGTTCTTATATATAATATAAATTACTGTGATTCCACCAAAAGATCATTCTTCTTTTCAAAACAATTCAATAGAACTTTTATATGTATAGAATTTTTAATTGAACTATAACATACTTCAAATTACACGCCGTTTCGAATTTTTTACAGAAAACTATAATTTTTTAAATAGACAAATTATTCTAAATCCTTAAAACAATCCTTCAAACAAGATGTTGAAATTTTCTGAATCTACTGCCAAACTTTTAGTAACAATAAAAAAAAAATTAGAAAAAACACTGATTTAATTGTTGAATCGATTTAAATGAATAAAAAATAAGTTATGCTTTTGTTAAATTTAAAAATCTTCCAATTAGTTTGTGTTTGGTCTGAATTTTATTTAAAAATTCCTAATAAAACAAAATTTAGCAAAGACTTCGTGTTTGTTTCAGAAACACGCAGCAAGAAGCAGAAAATTTAAAAATCTTTCAATTAGTTTGTGTTTGGTCTGAACAATTATTTAAATATTCATAAAAAAACAAAATTTAGCAAAGACTTCGTTTTTGTTTCAGAAAAAACGCGACAAGAAGCAGAAAATTTAAAAATCTTCCAATTAGTTTGTGTTTGGTCTGAACTATTATTTAATTATTTAAAAAAAAAAAACAAAATTTAGAACTTCGTGTTTGTATCAGAAAACGCAGCAAGTACTATTTACGTAGTAAAAGCCATGTTTATTGATGATCTTTCTGATTCATTCAATACCTTATTTTAGAAAAGTTAGAACTCTTGATGCTTTTGGTATAATTTTAAACTATTTTTATTTCAAATAATAATAATCTTATAAAGTTAGTTAAAATCAATATCAACGCAAGAAAGTGATTTTTTAAAACTTTTTTCATTTTAATTAAGTTGACATCATTATCAATATCAAAGATCCAAACTTTATATTTAAATTTAATAAAAGGTAAGATTTATTTTGAAACTTATTTAAAGTAAAAACTGTTTCAGACAAACAAAACATTTTCGAAGTTCGATTTTTTTTTCTTTCAATTTCAATTTTTTGTGTTTTGAGTTTATTTGAGTTATTTCGCAGTCGCAAAATTAAGAGAAATATTTTTTTTGTATCTTCAAATGACATAATTTATATTTAAAAAGCATCAATCCGAGCTGGATGATTAAAATTTACGAAATTGACTAACAAAATAGGCAGCGGTATCAAGTCTCACTAAATGATCTAGTAGGTTGTTTTGAGTTTAAAATTATTTAAAAAAATGATTTTTATTTCTCGTGAGGTGCCTGGGAAAGAAACTATCACCACGGTAACCTGTGCGCGTGACCCTAAAAGAGAACTAATCAGATGCAGGCAGGCTTACAATCATATGAAGCTATAGTCAAAACTTTGGCACTTTACAGATCTGCCAAAGATCAGTTTTGCGATTGGTTACCGATTCTGTATAAAAGATCATTACAACTTTGCAACTTTCAATCAATACTCTCTGAGACGCAGAATTTTGGGCTGTTAATGGAACATTTTCAAAAAAGCAGCCAAAAACATGAATGAAATCACAAGGGCGAGCTGGGGGAGTTCTTTTTTGGCATAAACTTAGTAGACCAACTAATAACCGATTATATAATGCGTTGTAAGTGGTAAAACGTGGTAGTTTTTTTTGCAGCTGAACAGTTACATGAAGGTTATGTTGTTACAATAAAACTCGTTGCAAAAGTACAAACAAGCATTCTAAACTTAGCTTAATGGGCCCCTGCTATAGTGTATGACGCCTGTTTCCACTCCGAATCACTTTTTTTGACATGTAGCAATAGTTTAAATTGACACTCGAAAAAGGGCAAAACTCAGGTAAACAATAAACTTCGACTTTGCGTTATCGTGCAAAGTCGGCAAACCGATATTCAGTGATCTCGTTTTTGAATCTGTATGCGCGAGAGACTTCTGTCTGAAATGAGCATAAGCTTATCATAAAAATCGATAATCGATTTTTGACCAGCTTTTTCGGCTCTGGAAATCACGGTGCGCCGCGTAATAAAACCTATCCAAAACCCAGAGCCAAAATTCACCTTCTTTAACGATGATCCAGAATCGTAGTGCTTGAAGAAAAATGCTGTGACGGGTAAACAAGAGAAGCAGCTTATTTTAGTACTACAAAGTCGACCCATGCAGCCGATGTTCTCATACAAAACAACTTATACGTGATTAATTAGGCTTCGCTTCCAACGAGTACCCACTGTACCAATGCAATAGGAGCTCGAAACTTTATCGCTTATAAAGAGCAACAACATAAAAACTGGGCTAAAAATTGCAATGCACCCGATGTTGCCGATCTTGTTGATATGGCCTAAAGGCTTACGATGCCCAACTAAGTAACTCTGCGAGTTTAGGTGTAAAATGTGTGAATATTTTTCGGTTATTATACGCATTTTTGGTAATACCAACGCAGCAGCACCTCGTTGGCCAAATAAAGTCTTGTCAACACATGAGACATAATTTTGTTGTTGTTATTATATTTCCCCTCGCTCAAGAGTGAGTGAGAGTTATTGTTGGTGTTGTTGTTGGCGGTGTTTTCCAACACTGCTGTAATGCTAACCCAAACAAAATGTTGCAACATTTGGCCAGACGGCTTGTTGTTGGTAGCCCCCCCACCCTCATTGTTGATGTTGGCGGCGGCGGCGGCATAAGTAGCTCGTGCGTAACTTGGCAGTCCCCAAGTCTTTTGTTTTCATAAAGAGCTGCTCCAAGTGACATAATTTGCTTTTTGTTCGCTTCAAGCACAAGAAGTACCTCTGGCAGTTGCTTTAATTAATGAGCAGCTAATTATAGGGCAAATGATATATGTGGAGTAAAGTTAACACTCGAATCTCTTTGGAGTGAAAGTTTTCCAAGGAGTGACTCATAGCAGCAGGAGCGCACGTGCTGGCTTTTCCACAAAATGTGCATTGCATCAAGTTGCGTGATTATGGCCAAGTGAAGTCAAGTCAAGTTGTGCACATTTTATTGAACGCATAGTCGACATAGACCAAATTGCAAAGAAATGGCAAGACAAGTGACTTGGCGAAGATTGGTTAGATAATTGAATTATCTTCACAGAAAATTTTCAAGCGAATTAATTTAATTGTTTCATCCAGCAAATAGCGTGAAACGGCTTACATCATCTGTAATCTATTAATTATAAGATGTCCCGAAAAAGTGTAGTGCAATAACTGACATCCGCTTAACGAAATCATTTTAAATGAAAAATTAAAGATGTTGCAAAAGTACGCATACGCCCCCTTAATTTATTTTTGAATTTGCAAAATAATTATTAATTATAATGCTAACGAGGTTTGAGGTTGAGCGGGCATGTGTAGCCATTATCTGCGCGTATCGAAAGTACGAGCAGCGATTGATCTTATCTGACTACCGGACAGCAAACGGCTTTCAAGTTTCTATCAGAAATCATACTAATTGTATTATTATCGAACTCTATTTATTAATCCTTTTCATTTCATGATGATTTAAAAAAAACTTTTTTCAAGACATTTTGTTGCAGGAATTACAGAACACATGGACTTACTTAAAGTCTCTACTATACGAACGTATTGAAAATTCTAGATAATTTGTTGTTAGGAGCAAACCGCAAACGATTCAACGGAAATGGCAAAAATCTTTTGTTCATACTTTCCGTCGGTAGTACTCCTTTGGCTTTCGAAGATCAAACATTATACAAGGATTGTTAACCTTGGCGTCATTGGGGTCATTTTTAAAAATGGAAGTCTTTGAGATTTATCATTATTTATCGACGAAGCAAGACGAAAGGAAACGACCAAAGCTCAGATGGAAAGACCAAGTGGAGAATGTCCTATCTTAATTTGATGCGAACAACTGGAGAAGGCTGCGCGCAAAACAGGGGCGGCTGGCGAGAGCTAGTTAGATCGGCCCGATAAAGGGTTGTGGTGGCCAATTAAAGAAAAGAAAGACGAGCTTTATCAAAACACTCATAAATTTCGTTAACCAAAAAAAGGTCTGCAACTAAAATAGCTTAGTGTGTCTTACTTTACCAAGAGTTGGATTCGACTTACCTTGAGAAATGCTATATATCAAGATTCTTAGGGCTTTAAATGTAGAGACACACATGTTTGCAACATTTTGTCTGAAACTTAATCATCCAAAAATTTATCCAAAAAGTAAAAGTAAAGGACATTATATATAAATACGCAGATGGTAATATCACAAAGACTAGAGGAACTTTATTAGAGTGGTATACTTGAGGCAAGAAGGGAATGCTTAAGAAATCTAATGCGACTACTGAAAATAAATTATAAAATGATTCTACAATTAGCTCAAGATATGAAATCCCTTCGTTGATTCACCTAGGTCCTAAGTGCCTTGAGTTGATGAAAATGTTGACGTTTCCAAGATTCTACTGGTGGTGATAATGAAAAGCACAAAGTTAATAACGTGAAGGAGACACTCTTCTTATGCATTGGAAGCTTTCTTCATTAGTCAAAGGATATATTGAAAAACTTCTCAAAATTCTTACGCCTTCAAATGTAGAGACGCACATGTTCATATGAAAAACTTCTGAACTAGACACTCTTATTCATTATCAGAAAACTGCCTTGTGATTTTAAGCGAAATGTTGACATTCTTCTCAAGGTAGCTGAATCTCATAATTTATCATCGCAAAATTAGTTTGTGAAGTTAAGGGATATGCTAACATTCTTCTCAAGATTGCTCAGTCTTTTAACATGTGAGTCCTATCATATCGATGGGGCACAATGGACCCATGGGGATCGCAGTGCTGAAGGGCGTAGGCCCACGCTCGTTGAAAAAGGTTCATATCAAAAACTTCTGAAGTAGACACTGTTCACCATCAGAAAACTTTCCTATAATTTTAAGAAAAGTGTTTCAATTCTTCTCAAGAGAGCTTAATCCAATTTTATCATATGGAAAATTTCTCATAAAGTTAAGGAAAATGTGGATATTCAAGATCAATCTTTACTTGAACATGTACGTCTTATGTTCATATCAAAAACTTCTGAAGTAGACACTCTTTTTAATCATCAGAAAACATCCATATGAAGCTAAGGGAAATGTTGATATTCTTCTCAAGATTGCCCAATCTTTACTTGAACATGTACGTCTTATGTTCATATCAAAAACTTCTGAAGTAGACACTCTTTTTCATCATCAGAAATCATCCATATGAAACTAAGGGAAATGTTGATATTCTTCTCAAGATTGCCCAATCTTTACTTGAACATGTAATCTTTAAATGAGCATGCGCGTCTTATGTCGAAATCAAAAACTTCTGAAGTAGACTCTCTTCATCATCAGAAAACTTCCATATGAAGTTAAAGAAAGTATTGACATTGTTCTCAAGATTGCTCAATCCTTAAATAAAGAGACGCACATGTTCATGTAAAAAACTTTTGAATTAGACACACTTTATCATCAGAAGACTTTAGAGAAAACGATATTCTTTTCAAAAGTTCAGATTCTTCAGAAACGCGTTTTTATCAGAAAACTTGCTTATGAAGTTAAGGGAAATGTTGACATTCTTTTCAAAATGAATCAAACTTTAAATGTAGAGATGCACATGTTCATATATCATAAACTCCTCAATTAGAATTTTTTCATTATTAGAATACTTCCACAAGTAGTTAAAGGAAAATCCTAAGATTCTACTGGCTTTAAGCTCAGATCGCATAGGTAAGTATTATAAAGTACTGCAGTGGAAAATCTTTATCATCAGAGAACTAATTATAGTTTCTAAGCAGTCGACATTGGGGCGATTCCCATCACTTTTTCCAAGAAATTACATTTTTTAAGGTTAAGTTCGTTTTTATAATCGCAGTTTATAAAAATTACACATTGCTTGAGAGATATGCTGACATTTATAGCTTGAGTCTCAATTCTTTGTTTGAAAAAAAAATTAAAATGTTACCCTAAAGGCAGTGGGTCATTCTATACAGCAATATGCCCTACGTTCTACGCGTTTATGCCGCTTCTATTAAAAAGTTCTTAATAAACAAAACAATATAATAAAAATTAATGATGTTGTTGAACCCTGTCTATAAATAAAACCGAAAAAATAAAAAAACTTTTTAATATTAATGCGATTTTTGAACTTGTCCATAAAGCAACTACTACTCCATTTCGAAGGTCTTGGGCATATTGATCTAGTTATTAACGAATGGCTTCCATAATTAATCAAGCGAGTTTTTATGTTGTCATATATCAGGTATCGACTAATAGCTATTCCTGGCTTTTATATAATTAATGCGCCGTCAATTTCGTTTAGCAAAAAACATACAATATCACTTCGTCTCGAAATTGTTATCATAACCGTCTGATATTTAGTTTTAAACGACATGCTTGTATATTCATATTATTTAATGATCATAAATTTTCAACTAATAAGCTTAAAACTAAAAAATCTTTTTAGTGAAAACGACGAAAAACCTGAACTATCAGCATTAATTTCCAGCTTATATAAGCAAATCGCTTGCAAACGATATGATCGTGCAAATGCGCAAATATGCATCCCCAAGCGTTTTGAAGGTTTTTTTATAAATTCGATTTTGGCATAACGGTCTGGTTATTAATGATCGAGAAAGGAAAAATTAAAGTTCCCCAAATCATAAATAAACTGGCCAACAGTTATGGGCTATTAAGCAAACGATTAAGATAAAAACTGCAAATATTTACCAAAAAGTCGGAATACCTGCCAATGATAACTATGTTATTGTTTCAAACTAACTTGAAGGTCAATGCTCAGCATGATTATGATAATTATAGTGTATTGAAAAGTTAACTTTTTAAACACTAGAGTGCACACGCTTACGTAACACTAATTTAGCTACATTTTGTTCAACTGGTTCGCACAATTTGCCTACTAGTATTAACTTGAATTCTATCAAATGAGTCCATAAAAAGATACTTTATTTAAACAAGATACTTTACACTTTAGCAGCCGCAAAATCGACTACGACAAGAAACTCCCAACTAGTTTTCGAGACATGTGCCAGAAGACAAATAAAATCAAGCTTCTGAACCGCAATTAAGTCAATAAATTAGGGGCGGTATTTGCAGTTGACTGCCTAACGCAAAACAAAGTGCCCCCCACAAAAGGCGCTTAAAACTAATAGATCTACAATAAATTACTAACCAAAATTGCAACAAAACTTGCTTGTAATAAATTAAAATGCTTCACGATTTTTCACCTTTTTTTTGTTGTGTACTTATTGCTCACATTTGTTTTAGTTATTTCCATTTTTTTTTATGGGATTGTCTTCGCGAAACTATAAATATTGTCTTTGTTTTGTATACTCTGTAGATCTTGAAAGTATTATAGGCGGCATATAAGGAAATCGTGCATTAAAAAAGGTTCCATACTGGGAATTCGATTCAATGACAATACCAAAGACCAACAGAAATCAATTAGAGCGTATCCGTCACGTATACGTAATATACTCACTGGTCACTTTGTAGGACAAAGCTACAATGTTCGTTTGAAATGATTTAAAAAAAAGTTCTGAAATACGGATAGCAGAAGTATACTTTGCGTTGGTTATATTTAAAAACAAAAAAAAAATGGCGACTTTGGCATACCCTACTTCGCTGCAAAAGAATAAGTTATAATGCTTAAGCACTTCAAAGCAACCTAAATTCTTCAGCTCAGAAATATAATTTATTTGTGAAATTATCTCGATTGTGTCTTATTGGTTCTGCAAAAATTGATGCGTCGAAAATTGGTGATGATTTGAAACGATTTTATATACTCAAAGACAACAAAAATGACGAATTTGGCATACACTACTTCGCTGCAACAGATAACTAATTCTCCTTAAGCTCCCAAACCAATCCACGATGGCAAGACAAAGTAAGTTAAGAAGTTTAGGTACCTTGGCACCGCCATTAACACGGTAAACAGCATCAGCCTGAAGATTAGGCGAAGATTATACTTGCCAATAGGTGTTACTAAGGGCTTAGTAAGCAAATGTGTAGTAGCGACCCCTCTTGATCAACAAAATTAACGCTCTACAAGACGTTCTTCCTGCCCGTGCTGTTATACGGCGCAGAAGCATGGGTTGTATCGCAAACGGTTGTAGCTGCACTTGAAGTGTTTGAGAGAAACATTCTTCGCAAAATCAAAATCTTCAGTCCCTTTCAGATTGGGGCAGACTATCGCATCCGAGCGAGCCCATGAGCTCTATGAGTTCTACAACAAGATGGATGTAGTCCAGCGAATTACGGCACAACGTCTGCTTTAGCTCGTCCAGGTCGTACATCGGGACGAAGACGCTCCAGCGAGGCGCCTGGCGAGTGTTAGTTAGGTTGGCTGTAACCCGATAACGGGTGACCAAGTAAAGAAAAGCTTCATCTCATAAACAACCTAAATTCTTCTTCTTTTATTTGTGAACTGTCTTCTTAGTTCTGCAGAAACTGATACGTCAAAAATTGATGGCGATTTGAAACATTTTTCAGTTCATTTTAAATTTCATATTTTAAACAGTTTTAAGCTCATAGTAGAATGTTTGCGTTTCTTGCAACAAGAGGAATGATTTCCAAAATAAGTTAGACAAATATTACCTCGAGACATTTGAAAATACTCTATGCAAATTTAGTGATAAAATATATACATTATACTCCTTAAAAACAAATAAATCCAATTTCTTCCAAGCAATGGAAAAAGTTCTACATACGAAGAAGCCTTCAAGTCGGTCTAAATTTTCAATACTTCTGCACTACACGGAAGGGTACATCACTGCGGCCAGCAAAAAATCGTCTAAGAAATCATCACAACAGCATAAAAAGAATGACTCTTTAATAAAAAAAAACTTAAGGTAGCAGCGGGGTCCGTCTAAAATCAACTCCGCGTCACGCAGCATTTAATGAATTGTTCCAAAATATGGGTTGGGATATTGAAGCGATCATCAAAAGTAATAAGTGCAAAAACATGTCAGACTAACGACTATTACAATTATCCCAAGTAACAAAGGCATACAAATTTCGATATCAAGATTAGAACAAACTTAAAACTCAAAAAGCAGGAAAGAAACCAAGTACATAATTTCATGAAAGAAGTCTAAAATACCTGTGGATCTCGATAACGCAGTACTTGACTCTAAATCAGAAGGTCGGTATATATATTATTCTCTATTAATTGAAGACTTTCGGATTCGGCTAGAAATTGTAGGTAGCTATTCTCTTTGAAGCCCTCAGGCGACGTGGAGAAGATCCATTCTCCAAGAACTGGCCCAGTCGAAGACAACATGCAACAGAGCTAAACAGATGGCGCAAAACAGAGTTCGATTCAAGGTTCTAGTAGAGGCCCTAAATTCCCAAGCGGCATAGTAAGAAGTTAAAAAAACTTATCTTTGAAGACCTATTAATAGAGATTTCGCCGACACCGATTTTCAGGTCAGGGTAAAAATTTATTTTTATTTTAATTTATAAAGGAAATATATTTTTTTATGTAAGAGCAGAGCATCCAAACGATGGAAATCGATAAAAAATAAAATAATGTGGTAAGGCTTTTTTTTTTAATCATAAAAACAAACAAGACATTGCGTTCAGTTTAAATTTTTAAAAGTAGCTATAATGCTAATTCTCTTTTGTAAGAAAAACTTTGAAATCGATAGAATCACTGCACTAGCTATAACCACAAGTCAAATATCGTCAAAATAACTTTTTTTACAAAACCTAGTTACCTACTTGATTTACAATTTCTATACAAACAACCTCTAAATCGAATTATCTCAAAAATTCCCATGCAAATGTCACAAACCCCCCTAAAAACTCGACATACCCTATAGCAACGATGCATTACTGATATCGCAATTGTCATCGTTTTAGTGTTTAAATTTTCTTTCGATTTTTTGCACGCAGGAAATTGTCTTTTATGGTTTTTTCTACTCACGTCTCGTATTTTTTTTTTCTTTACTTTATCTATGGGAATTCTCACAAGACACAGGGTCGCTTTGTGCTGCGTGTCGGTTTACTACCTTGTGGTATAGTCGGTCAGTTTGGCGAGTGACTTTTACCTTGACCGGCTTGTTTGTCATAGCAATTAGAGTAAATTATGGAGCTTTTGCACTTACCTGCAAAGAGCCAAGAAAAAAAATGAGATAGATGCGTTAGTATATATGTTTATATTATTATGTGATTATGATTGTTTCTCTTAAATAGTTACTTTTGAAAAAAAATCTTCAATTCGTAGATTGTTAACTATTTTCATATACAATTTTTAAAGCAATTTTCATTCATTTCGAAGTTAAGTATGGGTTGTACCCAAAGTATGTGTTGTAAAAGCTGTCTTTTCATTTGGATTTCGTAGATTTCGAAATAGTTCAAGTATTCGGACACAGTTTTAATGATATTTCAAACAAGAAAACAACGACTAAAGTCAAGAAGGAGAAGTCAAATAAAACATGGAACTTTAGATATCAGTACATTTCTTTTTTCAACATTTTGGTGCCTCATCTTCACTAGTTAGTATTAGGTACAAAAAACATCACAAGATTGATAACCGAAAACTTTTAATATTTATTTTCAGTTATAACTTTTACAAAACTAAGCACAAAAACAGTCAAATTTGAAAAAATTTTCATACCAAGTTTCCGTCCAGACAGTCATTTATTATAAAGGCGTTGCCAACATCTTTCGTTAGGCGTTGACGCTCTTAAAATTAATCTGTTACCCATAAGACCAGCCCGCTCACTTCAGAAAAACTTTACCCAATAAATCTAAATGTATTTTGTAATCAACAGACATTTCAATTTAAGAAAAAAAATCGTGGGAAGACAGCCAGCATGCCAGGTCTCACTCTAAATAAATGGATATCATTGAAAATTTGCTTGGAATACCAAGTAATTGCAAAAACGATCAATTTTTAGTCAACATTCGGGACACAAGCGAAATTGAAAGAGCCGAGAGCTGTTGAAATCACGTAAGATAATTTAGTTATCAAGAAACAGTCGTTACTCGGATTACACAAGCCTCAGTTGCTATAAGAAAGAAATCATATAAGAACTGAAGGACCTTTTTTTTTCTCCAAGAACAAAACCTTGGAGTGGTGTCAAAAATGTATTTCTTTAACAATATTTACAATAGTCTCCTTGACTGTTGCTCTTATATGATTTATCATTATGTAAATTATTAACTCTTTTATATGTTTTCGATTTCGAAAAGAAATATTTAATTTCTGAAAAATATGCTCTATAGTTCGTCGCTTCGAATAATTCAAACAATTTTTGAAAAAAAAATCAACCTTTTCTGATCAAGTCATTCTATATAAAATACATATGTCTTCATACCTCAATCGAATCCACTTTCAAAATAAAAAGCAATACAGCAGAACCTTTGTAGGCGTAGACAAGCAATGCGAGCGAGGGGCTGGTCCCCTAGTACATAATAGTTAACCGATTTTTGAAGACAATGAGTACAGCTGTATGAGGGCAAATGCGTCCGTGCTGCACCGGGAAATCAAACCTACGACCTTCGACCTGCTACGGACAGCCATAAATAACAAAAAAACATCTGACAATGATGTTTCAGCGCAGATTAGACAATTTTGGCTGCGGTCTCACAATAAGATCACCAATTTTCTTGGAAATTCAAACATTTTAAGATATATTTTCCCCAAAATATCTCTACCATCTGAGTGACCAACTGGATGAGAGTTAGTTGAGTCGGCTGTAACCCGATAACGGCTTATCATGGTCACATAAAGTAAAATCTCTACCATCTTCAGACTCTAAAAGACCACACTGACCACACCAATCAATCCTTTTTCAATCAATTTTTTTTAATGAAAATTATTTTTCTAGGGTCTGGCAATACTTCTTTGCTCAAATTCGCATTTTCATATTTACGGATTCGCTTAGCCTCTTGCAGAGCTGTATGCGATTTCCTAATTCTTATGTAAGCTTTTCAATCCCGAATGATATTATCACAGATAATACTTTTTTATCTAACCAATCCATTCCACTAATCTTTGGTCTGCCCAACGTAAGTCTTCAAAGCTTTCAATCAGATTTACGATACAAGGAATAAGGAATTTTTTTTTTTTTTTAAGAGTATTTTAGGTATTTTAGCTTAGAAATTGGAATAAGGTTAGGTTATGTTGGCTATCAAACCCCAATGCTTCATTTTAGATAAAAGACCAGAAAGAATATAAATGTTTGGAATGGGTTGGTAGGTGCGCAGGATATGGCAGAACTGTTGATTAAGACCGTTCTACAATCCTAGTCTACCGAACTCCCGATTAGTGCAAAATCAGCCTGTGTGCTTGATTAAAAAACAGCTAGTGTTGCTTTGAGCACAATTACGAGTACACGCAGTTCTTCAAAGCAAGGGTGACTCAGAAGCTTTCATTTTCTATGAAAGTCGCATAGCAGCAGTAACTTGTTTTTCATCTCGACGGAGAATAGGACAGAAGTCGTGGTTTTCGAATAGATAAAAAGATTTTCTCTTTATATGGTAAAAAAAATGTCTGTGAAAATGCAGATACCATACGAAAGCGCTAAGCCAACGCTGCGAGAGCAAGTTTGGGGTAAAGGTTGACGGGCGAAACGAGCAGATGGCATAACCTCTACTCGCCTACCCCTATACTTAACAAGAATAAAAAACTAGCTTGATATATTCGATCAATCAGGTTTAATGTTTTAGTTAAGAACTGTCTTGAAATGCGAACCAGTAATAAGCTAAAAGCATATTAGATTTGATCCAATGAGTCTCAAGCAGAGGGAGTCTTGTAGCTAGAAAATATTTCAGACTCAGCATGAAACTTATAGACCCCAGAAATGAAAAAAAAATAACTTAAAATAAGATATAAATTGTCACATATTCAGTCGAAAATGCCGATATCGAGCTGATATGCCTTAACTTAAGTGCATTAGGATATATGCCTTCTGATACTGAAAATGCTATAATTATTAGCAAGAAATATAAACTAATTTCCTTTTAGTAGGAAAAGGAATTATTGCGGAATTGATAAAACTCAAACTGCAACGAGTTGACCAACTCCAGCCTCCCATTTCGAAGAAATTTATGTAAATGTCGCAATTTAAATAACACAAAAATTTATTAAAATTGACATAAAGTGTGTTTTCTAGTTAGGATTTCCCCTACCACAGTTTCGTTGACTTATGTTAAGTACATGACAGACATATTAATGGCTTCCGTTGATCAGCTACTAGCTGCTTATCTCAAAATAATTTATTTTTTGTCATAGAAAACCAGTCGAAACTGTCGAAAAACAACAAATTTGTGCCACAGCTTCATTAGTCAAGCCTGAGGATGACGATAATGACTGACACAGCGCCTCCAAGCTCAATGATCATTACAAATCGTTAATAATTTGCTACATTTAATGGAGTTCAAGAGTTTTGAGGTTTTGCTTGCACTCACAATCAAAATCAGCCCTAGAAATACATATTACAACTGACTAATCGTCTGTTTGAAACAATGTAAGACACGATTCTTACGATTCGACGACTCAAAGCTATTAATTCTGAACTTTGCTGCCGATTGTCTTGAACTACTATATCAAAACTTGGTGCACAAATTGACAGCAACAAAGATTGGGAGCAACTTTGGCTTTGGCTTTAACCTCCGTAAATGACCCAAACGATTTCCGTCAGAAATAAAACCATGTTACTCTTTAACGAGCCACAAATCATGCGCTCTTGCTATTACCCGCCCGCAGCAGCAGCAGCTTGAACTGTTTCTATGTCTATGGCCGGCGGATCTATCCAACAAATCTAACTAAAGATATCTGTATCTCTGAACATAATAATATTTGCGGTTACTTGACGCAGTTGGTAGATAGGTAGGTAGGTCAGCCACAGCTGGACGACCTTGTGCGGTCGGTCAGTGCTGTGTTCGCATAAATTGTGCAAAGCGAAAGATCTCAGTGAACTGACAATTCGATTTGATTCGATTCAGTTTCGTATTCCGATACAATTCGTATGCTCAATCGATTTATTTTTATTATTTTTTTTTTTGTTTGGTTTTATTTATATTTTTGATTGCGCCGCCGCTGCAAATCGATATTGAACGCAGGCGCCAGAGAATTGGATTCCGTCTAATTTATGCAGCAATTTGAAATTTATTTTAATCTTGAATTATATTAAAATTAGTTTGGCTCGGCTGGCTGCGCTTTAAATGATAAAAATCGTTGCATTGTCTTGTAGTTACTTTTACTTTATACGCTGGGGAAGTGGTGTGGGGGGGACTACGAAACATAAACAAAAGCAAATTATATTTAATTTTCGTAATCATTATTTATATTTTTATTGTTGTTCATGGTGGAATCATTTGCATTGTGTTGCAATCCACAACAGGACATGACGAATCCATGGAATGCTGCAATGTCAAGCGGAAAGTGTCAATAAACTTGTTGAAAATAGAGTTTTGTACGAACGAATGATGCAAAGTTATAGTTGGTTTCTAACATTTGGATAGTATTCGAAAAGAATTTGTAGGAAGTAAAATAACACCAGAAGTGGCAGTCTGTCTGGCGGTATGGATAAATTAATCTCAGAGAAGAAGTCAGTTCAAGTTATAGCCAATGAGTTGAATTTTCGCCAGGCCGATTTAAATTACTTAAGAAGCATTTCTGGAAAGAGTTACATTCAAATTCGAAATTACACTCTAAATAAATATAGTTAGACACCAAAAGAATCTCTTACCCAAAAACTAAATACAACATTTTATTTAATTTTTTTCATAACTATTTATTTTTCTGTTTCAATGTTACCACCGCAGAAAAATTTTGTTTTAAGATTTTCAATTTTTCAAACTATTAAGAGCTTGGTTTCATTTCTTCTTCGCAAAATTTAGCTTTGACCATTTAACTGCCTAAAACCCTCGTACAAAGACGAAGATTTGGTAAACCGACCTTATAATTCTACTGTTGGAAAGTTCAAATCCAAATTAAATGTTCAAATGGACAAACGGGCAGAAGAACCTGGTTCTAACTCTAACTTATGTTATGATAATAATTTTGATACATACGGCTTGAGGTACGATTAATACCTATAAGGAGATAAGGTTCTTACGAACGGACGAGAAGATGATCTTATTACAAACGCCACGCTAACTTTATGAAAAGAATTTTGACATAAAGTAGTTAGGGCTTGCACTACTGTCTAGTCTATCTACCATATCCTTTATAGCTGATATGAGATCTAGGTGTTCTTACGAACGTAGGGGCAGACTTTATGTGCCAATATGCATATAGTTTCGATATACTGGACTTCCTGTTTGCAATGATATAAAAAAAAAACAAAAAAATGTATTCCCCTTGATAATTGTGTTATCGCTCTAAAGGCAAAGCGTTTGAATATCTCTATTAAAAATTTTTCGAAAAGAACCCAAGGACCTACAAATTCCAGCCAAATCCCCAAGACAATGTCTCAAAATAGCAGAGATTTAGTAAGGAAAATAGAGTCTGGGTATGCAACAACAAAAAAATTGAACTATGGCTGCTGCGGGGATGGAACTTCTGACCTTAGCTTTTAGAGGCGAGTACTACGCTACCGAGGTCCATAGTTATGACAAGAATTTTTATATAAAAAACTTTGAATCAACCACGCCGATAGACTGCTATCAAGCATTTATAGTTACAGGGTATAAGAATTCAAAGTTCTTTGTTGAATGGGCCTTACAAAGGCACGGGCGAGATCTCTTACAATTATGATAATTTCTTCAGGGGATTTGATTATTAAATGCGCTTCATATGTATCAGTTCACTTTTTGACACTTATCGAAAAAATTTTTTAATAAATCCCATTGATATTAGAATGCATTTATTTTGGGTATATTTTTACACGAGCTAGCCCTTCCAAACTTTTAATTTTGACATATTTTCCAAAAAAATGCGTTTTTCAACATTAGAAATCTGCCAAAGCATTTTTCTGAAGGATGTCGAAAAATGCAAGAATTTAAAGCTTTCCAGCACACGCTGTGAAGGCATTAAAAATGCAGCTCAGGAAAACTTAGAAAAAAATATGAAATTGAAAAAATACACATATAAGCAAATATATATGTATTTACTATGATTTTCACGTTTTCCGCTTGGCAATTGTCGGTCCAACACAAAAGTGAATGGATTAAAATTTTTGTATTTTTTTTGTCGTTTTCTTTAGTTTTTTTTTTTTTTTGTCGAGTTCGTAAATGTTGCAATGTTGTCCATTATAAGTAAGTTTAAGAGCTGGTGACGTTGAGCTGTAAACCGCCCATTAAATACACACCGTGCCCGTACATTGGCCAAAAGAGTCAGAAAGCCATCAAGACCGTAAGTCAGTCAGCCAGTCGTCAGTCATGCAATCAACTGCGTTCATCGCATCAAATCGAAATGACAAAAACGTTGCCCACTTTTTTGGAGGTTTTTTATGTATCGGTTTTTTTTTTGTTTGAACCAAGACACAGAATTTATATTATTTGCAAATTTGTTGAGTATCAAACGAAAACGTTAAGTTCTAGTTCATTTTGTAGAGTCATTGCCTGATTGTTGCTGATAAACTGATTTACTGATTGATTGATAGATGTACGCAGCAGTAGCTTCGTTTTCAAACGTTTTCTGGATATAATACCAAACCGTTTTTTTTTCTCTTTTATTAATTGGGCAAATTGTTAATGAAATGCAAATTAAATGTCTTTCTCGCCGAGTGCATTGCCTTTGTTTGTATCAACGCCTTTTGATACACTTTCCGGCAACGGATACGGTAGTTGAAAATTAACATATCGTAGACACTATAAATTTTAACCGCTGTTTTCTTAATTCGTTTGCAGTATTTACATCTCATTATGCGGTCATCTGCATTTCACGGTCAACTTGGCCAACAACTTGGCTTACACAAAATGAAAAAAATGCTTCCTACTTTGCCAAAACTTATGTTTCGGCGTCTACCAATATTACTTAGTAATTTGGCGCTCCATTTATTATGAGTCATTGCTTGGAAAATTTGTCTCACGTTGCAAATGTTTTTGGTGAACCCATTCGCTTGACCTCTTTTCCCCAGAAAGCCCCCATGGCTTGGCTATATGCCGCACACGATTTTGAGTGGGCCTTCCATGTGGTTAATTTGCGGCATGACAGCTAATATTGTGAATGTTGTGGCAGCCACAAGAGGCGTGCATTTTGGTAGCAAATGTAGTCATAATAAGATCAAGAATTTATTTTATGTTTTTTAGCAAATCCGTGCACAATATTTGCATAATCGGTTTCTAATAGCCGAGAATGACTTCACTAGACGAGCACGACAGCTTCCGCTTCCATAAATGCAACAAATTGAACGGAAACCTTCTAACATTATTAATGAGCTTAGAGAAGTTTCAGATCTACATACAAAATTTATAGAGTTATAAAGAAGCATCAATTCTCTATTCAGTTAAAGAATAAAGTTAAAAATACGTTTAACCATCCATCATATTTTAAAAATTTATGCAGAACTAACAATTCTACACAGACAACCCAAAAAGAAAAGTCGAAGACCCCTTAAAGAAGTTTATGTACCCATCGTATATTTCCGTCTGTTTAAACGCCTGGACCTCAGAGATGGTATCAACTACGACAACCAACTTTTCAGAAAAATCTTATTAGTCTAGGCTGCTGTAAGTTTATTTCAGCTTTTTGATATAGTTTCCATAGAAATTTTTTGCACTACCTCAAGAAAATAAAAAATTTTAAGTTTTTTATTTAAGCCAAATTTGGCAACCAATAGTTTGTTTAATTTACTAAGTCCAATTTGACCAACATATCTTCACAATATCTCTCTTCTATGCGGCCAATCGCAAAAGATGGACCGAGCATTGCCCAACTCTTGAGAATGACGATAACTCGATAACGAAATTGATTTTTGTAAGAAAAACATTTAAAAAAATTAATTTAAAAAAAAATAATTTTTGGAAAAAAAATAATTTTTGATTGAATTCAAAATGAAATTTTGAATTGAATTTTGTAAAAAATTTAAATTTTGTAAAAAAATTGAATTTTGTAAAAAATTGAATTTTGTAAAAAAAATTTAATTTTGTAAAAAAAATTTAATTTTGTAAAAAATTTGAATTTAGTAATTAATTAATAAATATCAATTTTTTGATTTTTGTACAAAATAAAGGGATTTTTGTAAAAAAAAATGGATTTTTGTAAAAAAAAAAATGGATTTTTGTAAAAAAAAAAAAATGGAATTTTGTAAATAAAAATGGATTTTTGTAAAAAGTAAATTTTCGGAAAAATGTTAATTTTGTAAAAAAATTGAATTTTGTAAAAAAATTGAATTTTGTAAAAAAATTGAATTTTGTAAAAAAATTTAATTTTGTAAAAAAATTTAATTTTGTAAAAAATTTGAATTTTGTAAAAAAATTTAATTTTGTAAAAAATTTAATTTTGTAAAAAATTTGAATTTTGTAAAAAAATTTAATTTTGTAAAAAATTTGAATTTTGTAAAAAAATTTAATTTTGTAAAAAATTTGAATTTTGTAAAAAAAATTAATTTTGTAAAAAATTTGAATTTAGTAAAAAATTTGAAATTTGAAAAAAATTTGAAATTTGTAAAAAATTTGAATTTTGTAAAAAATTTGAATTTTGTAAAAAATTTAAATTTTGTAAAAAATTTGAATTGTGTTAAAAATTTAAATTTGGTAAAAAAAATTTAATTTTGTAAAAAAAATTTAATTTTGTAAAAAGTATGATTTTTGTAAAATATTTGAATTTTGTAAAAAATTTACGCTTTATGAAAAATGTAAAACATTGGTTTTTGTATGAAAGTGTATTTTTGTTAAAAATTGATGGTTATGTTTATCAAGATATCGTAACCAAAGTAGGGTTGCAAAACCTATTTTGGTATTCACAATCACTTCGTCGGATTTTGTTAAAATTGACAAAAGATAAATGAAAATTGCAAAAAAAAAAAAAGGTTAATTTCTACGAAATGTAATAATACATTTCCTTTGATTTTTAAGTCATCGGCAACAAATTCAGTATTTAAAACTATTTAGTACTCCTAATCATTGCGTCGAATATAAGAATAAAAGCGATTAACATCGATCGACATATAAAGGATTTCTTGTACAAAATTGATTTAATTTCGTTTCCTTTTCAAGTTACCAACACAAAATTCAGTATTTATTTTGTATTTCAAAGCTCAACATTTGCCAGATATACACGGAAGTCTGCATTTAAAGGTTTCACTATATTTTTATTTTTTAACGATTCGGTTTTGTTCAAGAAACAAAAAAAACATTTCGGTGAGCAAATTAAAAATTAGTCACTGCAATTATTTGTACAAAATACAACATATTAGTAACCGCTTCATTCATCAAAATTCGATGTTATTTTATAGAAAATTAAATTCAATAACATGGGAACTCGACATTTTGCTTCAAATTGTTTAGGCCTCACTGCCAGCAGCTACCATTTAGCATAAACTTTGCACCCAACAAAAAAAAAAAAATAATATAGTAATATTGTAAAATTTAGACCAAGTATTGGTAATTTACTGACCTGACCCAACTCCAAAACGCCAAACTAATCTACATAAAACAAGTTTAAGTAGCGCTTTTTCGCACTTTAGTCTGCCAATATTGGGGGGAACTATTGAATTGAAGCCAAGACTTACGTGGCGGCCTCTATAATTTGTCTTTGGCCATAGTCAGAGCGTTTGGTAGTAATTTTGGACAGGCTGCAATTTGAGTTTGACTTCTTGGCCTCGAGGCCATAATGTAATGAAACCGAAAAAAAGAA
Organism: Chymomyza procnemis; assembly: GCA_035046065.1. Taxonomy (NCBI): domain Eukaryota; kingdom Metazoa; phylum Arthropoda; class Insecta; order Diptera; family Drosophilidae; genus Chymomyza; species Chymomyza procnemis. Next base: position 9,347,810 of record JAWNOJ010000026.1, read on the forward strand.
ACAAAATATAAATAAAAGCCCGACCAACTCTGCAGTAGTTCCAGTCTAAAGCCTAAAAAGTAGCTGTTAGTTTATTTTGTGCGACTTGGATACAAATTCAATTGGGTTGCATTTTGTTGCTTTCAAATAATTTGCGCCATAAATGGTCAAAAAGTGCCAACGAAATAGCGCTGAGTAAACTTTTGTTAGAAACAAAACCAAACTATTGGATACATTCATGCAGCAAAGCCATGAAAATCACTTTTGTGCACATTTCACTAACCTCAGGCACTCGTTGTTGGCCAAAAAATGTTAAATACGTGAAATGTGTAGCGACATCGAGCACGGCGACAAAATTAAAATTCATTTACGCTCAAGTAAATATTTACGCAATAAATTTGCATTTAATTGCATTTGAACAAGGCCTAAAAGGCGCGACAAATGCCACAAATCATGGCCACATGGCCCACTCCACACCTACTCCAAGGCCCCCCCCCCCCCCAAATGCGTACCAACAACATCCATCCAAATCAAATTAGAAAATTGTTTCAGATCTAAACAACTCCAACTGCACAGTTCGTTTGGCATAACGAAATTCTAATCAAATTATACGCCAAAAATTTCACCAAAGTAAAAAAAAAGTTGAGTTTGATGAGCATGTTCGAAGCTTGTATACGCTTTTTTTTGGAACATTTTTTTAGCTTCCATGACAGCAACTTATCTATTAACTTGTTAAGGGGAGTAAGATCTATTGCGCTTCAATTTATGAAATAGAAACTTGTGTGCCTCGCCAACTATTTGCTGGGTTTTTGAAACCCGTTTCTTAGACTTCTTTATCAGTCTGTATTACCTAGTTTCATAATATTTCGCCTAAGAGGCGGAAACTTTGCTAAAAGCCGATGAATATCGAAATGACTGTCAAGATTGTGAATAATGCTATAAATAAAGCTAGCCAGATTTTACGATAGCAAGTATTTCAATTCCAATAGATAGAAAACAATCTAAAGTTCCAAAATTCTTCATTAGAAAGAGTAACAGAAACACTCTGGTACTATTCTTTCGAAAGCTTCGTATTATAGATAAAAAAAACAAAGCCGCGTTGAAGCTCCATTTCAAAATGTTCGAAAAAATCTAAAAGTGCCAAAAGTATTTAAGGTTCTTTAACTTACAAATCCATTCTGAACGAAAATTTAGGAAGCTACATTAAGGTCCATCAAATTATATCTAAAAAAATTATTTAAGAAAGGAAAATTGAACCATGAATAGAGTGACCCGTTACACAGCAAAGGAAGATCCGTCGGTACAGAACACAGTATCCACAGTTCAGCCACTGCCTCAATCGCTATAGACTTCCATTGAACTATGCTCTGCAGCAACCGAATTTCCTCTGCTGGGTACCGGGAATACCTGCAAATCAGGCGGCGGAGGTGTATGCTAGAAAAGAACGAAGAACGGATATAGTCAAACCACTGCGTAAGGAAAGTGCCCGAATGACACAGCTGCCGAACACTCTGGCCAAGATACAACCCAATGCACATATTTCGCTTCCACAAGGCAAGGACTAGGATTTGAACAGGTGTTGTTGTAACGGGTGCATGTGCCTCAAAAGACTTTTGTCTCAGCTGCGGCGATGAGGAAGAGATAGAAAGTATACAACATATGCTATGTGACAGACCTGCATTAGGAATTCGCATAGAATATCGGACACAATTATTCTTATTTCGTGTCTTTTCATTGAGTCCCCAAACTGGCACGATCTGTAGAATGCACATCCACTCAATACTAGAGATTTTGTCTCTTCTATATTCCCTAAGAAAACACTACATGGACCACAGGCACTTCGACATTGTGCAGTGCTGTCTTTCCAACAACCTTTCCGGGAGAGGCTCAAAATTGCATACAAGTTGGAAAATTTTTTAAAACGCAAGATTGAAATCTAAAATTTTATCAAAAAATTGAAAGCGCTTCTTCTCGAAGAATCCAACTAAGACTAAATGATCACCTTTTGCTTTACTCTGACTTTCGATTTGTACTAAAAGTTTATACAAGTAAAGAATTTTTTAAAAATCGTATCTTAAGGAGTACTTCGTTTAAATAAGCGACTATTTTCCTTTCAACACTTGATGTCATACAAGAGTTCAAAGTGAGGGCTCATTAATTTCGCTTTGAGAGAACTGTTTTGCTCAATGAGCAACTCGTCCCATATTAAAATTCAACCTATGTCTTTCCAACTCTCTAGTTGGGGTCCTTTAAATTTTCCCTCATGAAAGAAGTTTTTAGTTTCTTTCAAATATCCCTCCACAAATAAATGACAAAATACCTGCCTAACGCCAAGTACAGCAGCTAGAGTATGTTATCAGAAAAAAAGCAGCAAAAACGTCTGAATTGTTGTGCATGACCCGCGGTCACATCATATTAACCTGACTATTAGATCCAATATTGGTTTGGGAACCGGCGCTACAAATCAAATCAAATCAAAATTGCACAAAAATAAGAAGCGTAACAATTCATTTGCAAATTTTATGCAAAACGCATGCCAAAAGTGTTTGGCAAATATTGTGTATGTCGCTCTTGCTTCCAAGCACTCACTCACTCAATCAAATGTATCTGTATCTGTTAGAAACATCATCTATGGCATCTATGACACATTCGTGGCTTCATTGAGCTCCCTGTGCCGATTGTCCGCGGGCAACAACAGCAGCAGCAGCAGCACAACATTAACAACGACAACGCGAGGCACCACATTTTTGAAACGCTTCAACAAGCTGTGCAACATGCCACTGTGCAACATTGGCCAGAACAACGTGTGGCAAGTGGAGTTTGGATTACGCACATGAGCAGCCGATTTGTGGAGCGGGCTACGGCTCAGTCGAGGAACGCGCTCCATACACTGTTGCTAAAATGTTTTTCTGCGGTTCGCTTAATGTGTTTTTAGCCATAAACCAAAAATTTCAACAACAATGGACCATGACGACAATGATGGCTGCAACTGGAACTGCAAGTGCTGCCACAATGTAGAGGTATTGGTTGGAGTTCGGTTTGCTTGCAACTCCAACAAAACTTTGGGGGCACGGACACTTGCGGCATGAGCGCACGCACACACACACACACAGATAGATGACCAACAATGTTATTATTTATTTTGTGCATCGTTTTAACGCCTAATTGCATTTTCAACATTAGCGATTATTTGCCTTATAAACAAACGAAAAATTTTGTATGGCATAAAATGTATTTCTGTAATCGAAAATGTTTATAATCATGTATCGTGACATAACTAATATTTATATTAATTTCACAAGTTGATTTGATTATAAAACAAATAAAAAACATTTTAGATAAAACTTAATCTCAAATACTCTAACATATAGAAATACTATCCTAAATACGTAGAATGAAGTCGAGCGAGACTTTGGCATGGCTTGTGCGACTTTTCTTCCTAAGAATCAAATACATTGCACTTCTAAACCGACTTCACTGACGAATTTGACATAATCAAATAACTTTAATCGAACAAAACAATGATTATAATACTCTTATATCTACCTATATCATTCTTAAAAGAAATTGAGTAGGTTAAAGGCGAGCGCCCACGACTTTGGAATACCCTGCGCTATTTTATTGCCAAAGAATCTAATATATTACTTAAACATTCCTTAATCAACACAAATCGACATTTTTGACCGATTTGTTCAATTTGATTTGAACAAACTTGGCAAAAAAAAAACGTAGACATACTAAAAACTTAAGAGTAGCGCATGTGGTCATGATACATTTTTAAAAACAAATGATTTGCCCTACGAGAGCTGTATAATATAATGAAGCTAAATATTACGTTCAACTACAACGAAATTGATTGGGATTACTTAAATCCGAATTTTGTTAGAATAAATTAGAAAATAAGTTGAAATCCAACGATTTGCACAATGGGAAAAGAACTTGGAAACACTAAAATCCTTTAAAGTTTAGAAATTAGATGCAGTGATTGAAAATCACTAAAATACTTTTATAAAACGAAATTTTTAACTGCAATATTGTGGCGATTTCGGCGATGATAATTTCAGGTTTTTTTTATAAATTATATTATGGATTTTGGATTTTCCTGCTCTGCACTATTACTTACAAGCTTTGCCTACAAACTTGAGATAACTTTTCCCTTTTTTTAGTAAAATTAAATTATAAAAACTATATAAGAAAAGTATGCCATACCAAAAAAAATTATTTTTGTGACTAAGATATTTAGATCTTGAATGCGAACCAAAAATCGAACTCTCTTAAAACTTTAATATTGCGGAGATTTCGGTAGGCGATGATTAGTTCAGTTTGTTATTATAAATCAATGGTGAATTGATTACAACTTTGGGAAATTTTTCTAAATGTTTTTACAGACATAAAAAATTTTTTGAAATAATAAATGACAAATAATTCTCAAGAAAACTAAATTATAGAAGTAAATTTTGAACGAAAGAAAAAACAATATAAAATTACTTTTTTTCGAATTATTTGGTTCACTAGAAAATTTAGGAAAAATTATAAAAGCAATACAATACTGTTTGATATTAAAATCAATAGTCGTGGTAAGATGAGTCTTATAATTAGGCGTTTAATTTCAAGAGTTAGCAAAATAATCCAACATGAAAAATTACAGATAATAATTATTAATGGAATAAAATTATTCCCAATAAACTCAGTTAATTTTCAGAAAATTGCTTCTAATACATACCTTTTTCTATTACTTTTAATATAAATCCAAAAATTTTCTGGAAGAAACTTACAATTCGTATGCTATATCTTTTTGTTAATGGCTTCAATGCTTTTTTACACCAAATAATCTTTTGAAGCTCAACTTACATTGACTATAACACATAATTCACTTTTTCAAAAAAAAGCCTACCCCTTTTTTCCAAACCAATAAATAGCTTCATAATTAATTTCTATGAGCATATTTACACGGTTCGTCACTCTAAATAAGCAAACATCATCATATTACCAGCTTTCAAATCCTATACCCCCAAACCACCCTCGCTACCCGCGTCGGCTTCTACAAAGCATCGCAATGTTATTAACTTTACATAAGCACCTGATGCGTCGCGTTTAAAACCGCAGAGAAAACGCGCCGCCGCACTTTGTGCTGTTTTTACAGCGTTAACCCGACGCGACTTTGCTGTGATTATTATCGTCATCATAATCACTTTTTCCTCACTTGAAATTCATTACGACAATTATTGGCAGGCTGGGAAAAATATGTGCAGACAGCGCATACATTCTCTGAATGAAACTTATTGTAATAAAAACTTAATTGTAACGTCCATAATTAGAGACTCTCGAGTATGCAGCAGGTTCCAGTACGAGTCGTACGAGACGAGATACCATATTGTAGAGCTGACAGGTTGTTGATGGTTTTTCTACACAGTTCGTCAACTTTTGCTCTCGCATATTAAGTAGATAAAGTTTATAATAATATTGTATTTTTGCTTAGTTGTTGTGTTTTTCCATGCAGATTTTGTCATTTGCTTTGCCTAACCACAATTTAATTATGAGGTTATTATGATTGCCAATACAATTGGTTTATACGACCCAGACAGTGACGTAGATAGAGGGCGCGAAAACGCTACAATATCGGTACATTTTTGAAAAGATTTTGTATATTAGTTGTCAAGAAAAGAAAGCCAAATAAATGTAATAGTCGGCCAAAATATATTTTCAATAAATTCACAAATCGTCAATGTTTTGACCAACTTGAAGCAGAAGGGATAGAATCAGCTTATGGTCTGAGTTACAATATTTTTTCGAAATCTGCCAAATATGCAATATTAAAAAATATTAAAAAAAATAAAATTGAAGTTAAAATTAATAAAATGAAAAAAATAAAATAATGGAAAAAATCGTAAAATAATAAAACAAAATCTTACAATAAAAAAATCGTAAAATAATAGAAATAAATCGTAAAATATTAAAAAAAATCCTAAAATAATAAAAAAAAATCCAAAAATAAAAAAATCTTAAAATAATAAAAATATTAAATCAATGAAACTATTAATAATAAAAAAATCAAATGCAAAAAATCGTATATTTTTGTTATGGTGACACGATGATTTTAAATAAGCTATATTTTTAAAAAGACTTTTGTTTTATTGGCCTTTTTCTTAGTCCTTATAGAAAATTTAATCTAGTTTAAAATAAAAATGAATAAAAAACTATAATTAAAGGAAAAGAAAAAATATTTCATCAATAAAATTGTAATATACAAAAAAATCTCGGAATTGTTATTTATTTTTGTAATGGTAAACGATAGTTTTCAATGTGTTCAAATTATTTTAAAAAATACTTTTTTCTTATTGACATTTCCTTATTGAAATTAAAAAAAATATTTGAGTAAAAAAGAGAATATTTAAATTATTGAAAAAAAATTTTAATTTATACAAACTATTTAAAAAATTTATTAAAAACAGTTATAAAATTGTAAGTATTATATTAATTTTGAAACTTTTTAAAATAAGAAAATTTGATTCACAAAAATTTAAAAATATTTACATAAATAATGAAGAATTATTAAAATAAATTATTATTAAAAATAAATACAAATTTTTAATTATTAAAAAAAAGTGTAAAAATAATGACAAAAGTATTTGTAAAAGTTTTGTAATTTTTTTTTTTTTAAATTTAACGAAAGCGTTTTTTACTTTTTACATACAAAATTAAAATTCAGTTCATTCACTGTGTAAATTGTGTCAAAAACATTTTAAAAATGTTTTATATAGACAAATACATAATTTTTAAAAAATATAAACAAATTTTTAAGGTCTCGCCTCAGGAAACAAGGACAAGGAACGTCAAAATACTCTAACTTATTATAAAACTCTTGGAAATAGTGCAATAATTATATGTTCAAAGAGTCAATCAATTTGATTTTAAATAATTTTTTTATCTGTTCTCGATCTCCTTCTACACTCTCTAAAGGCAAAATCTTTTAATTTATATTAACTACAAAATTCAATCTCCCAAAAAAAAAACCATTGCAATCTTTAAAAAGTTAATAAATGAAGGAAAACGAAATTTGATTTTTTAATATTTACTTGTTGAATTCAAGTGTGCAGTCATTTATTTACTATATAAATTCAATCTGAATTTGGGTGATTTTAATTAATTTCTTGAAAGATTTGTCATATATTTTGAAATTCTAACTTTGTCAAAATTAAAAAAAAAATGCGTCTTAAGAATGTTTTTTGAATTTTTTTTTGTCAACATAAAAAAATAAACTTGGCTACACTTATAAATTCACAAAATCGAAAAACTCTGCCAGCCCCCGTCAGCTACGCCACTGTCTTCACCAGAGATTATATTGCCAATTAAAGCTTTCAACGTTCATCGGTCATGTCGGTGACCCTCACTCGATAGGCAATTGCATCAAAAATATATGAAAAAATTAATTTGCAAACGCACCAGAAATCAAATCAAATTTTCGACAAATTAATGACAAAAAATGATACAAACTTGATGTGCAACAATATGTGGCAACAATGCACAACAACATAACGTCAATCAACCTGAGACCAGTTCACAACAACTACAACAAATAGACATATGGATATAGATATATATAATACTTTTGTTTGATGCATCTACGGCTTGTGCTGCTGCTGCTGCTGCAGCCAAAACATAAATCTGACACATTGCATGAAATTAATTTGCAACAACGAACGAGTGGCAAGTGCAGCAAACAAGAGGCTGTCCCAGACTGAATGCTGAGGAGTGCAGCTTTGGAGTTAGTTCAGCCATTTCGGAAGCAGCTGAGACCCATCACAAAACATTTAAGTGCTGCAGGCAACGATCTGCATATATTAATTAATACAAAATTTCATTACGTATACGCACAGATGTGCATCTATGTGGTACTGAAGCTATAACAATATAAGGCAACAGTCAATGAGAAAAGTTTAAGCACACTGGGTGACTTTTGAGCGAAAATAAATGATGTCCGTCATTTTACAATGATATATATATTATATAAGTCCGGTTGACTTTAGCAAAAGAGGCGTCACAGTAAACGATTATATTAATATTCCATTAAGTTTGCCAAATTTAAGGAACTTGTTCGCTATGATCCCGACTGCTTCTATGTACATTACGTATTTTGCGTATCACCGCAGTTCGGCTGGTTTAGTGATGTGCATGCTTCTCAACTCTGTCGCCATGCTGACGCATTGGAACATACTTGCCTGGTCGAGAAGCATCCCGAGGGTGGCCGCAAGCTGAGCTCAATTGGTTAACAATTGCCATCTTTTGGTCTTGCAAATTGTAGGAACTTGCTCCCTAGGATTCTTGACTGTTTCTATGTGCGTTGCGCATTAACTTTCCGACATTTGTATCACCACAGTTCCGATGGTGTAGGCTGAAATCTATGGTGGCCGCAAGCGCAGTGATGTGCATGCTTCTTAACTCTGCCGCCACGCTGACGCTTTGGAACATGCTCGTCTGAGTGAGAGTCACCCCAAGGGTGGAAGCAAACCGAGCTCCATCGATTGCTAAACAGCTGAGAATAATATGTGGGATATTCTGGCCAAACCCTATTCACCTCTAAGTCAGTATGCGAAAATGGACTTGGTTAGGGCATGCTCTGCGAAAGAACCCAGGCAGCATTGTCCAAATGGCACTAGACAGGAACCACCAAGAAAGCAGAAGAATAGGACGAGAAAAAGTAACTTGGGGACGAGCAGTTCTTTACGAACTAGCACAGATCAGCTTGTCGTGGGAACCGCTAAGCAGACGGCACAAAACTGAGTCCGATGGAGAGTCTTCGTAGAGGCCCTCCCTATGTTCCCAAGTGGAATATTAACGGAAAAAAACAATAATTATCTGTAGACACCCATAAGATCTTCATTTTAGTTGCTCTTGAAAATATATTTGAGTATGAATTGATAATTTTTATTTGAATTTCCTGACCGATATCTTTATTTTTAAGAGATAACGTCTTCGAATTTCTTTTAGAAGCTTACTTATTCTGGACAATTTTCCCAATCATTTTTTGAGGAAAATATATTTGAGTATGAATTGATCATTTTTATTGAATTTCCCTGACCGATAACTTTTGTATGTCTGCAACTGAATCGCGATATCTTTATTTTTAAGAGATAACGTTTTCGAATTTCTTTTAGAAGCATCTTTATTTTGGACACTTTTTCCAATGAATGTCGAGGTTTCTTCATTTTTAAGAGATCACATATGCGAATTTCTTTAAGAAACTTACCCAGATTTGCCAACAATTGTAGCACCAAACCTTAACTAATTTAATGACTTAATTTATTGCTTTAATTCTCTTCCAATCTCTTGATGTTTAGCTGCCTGAAACAGCTCGACTTTCTTCAACGAATTTCAAAAAAACTTTGCTCATCCAACGTGTAAAACATTTTATTTAACTCACTGTATGTTACTCCCACTGCCAACATTCTCGGCCACTCTCTTTTTACCAAAGTCTACCTACACTTGCCGCCCCAAAAACCCGTGAGGCAAGACTCGTAAAATAAAAACTATTTTTATGTCCGTGCAAGCCAAGCTGAAACTAACCAAGTAGCCAACGCAAGAAATCCCACAATGGAAACTTCAATAAACATTTGGATACAACATAAAGGCGCATTGGGAGTAGCGACAGGCACAAAACTTATACCCAACAAACGTTGGTCAGTGGGTGTATCTTCGGCCAACAACCATGCGCTGAAAGACAGTGGCCAAAGTTTGCCTGCCACTAAACTAATGCAAATTATCTGACGTGTTGCTCTGATTTCTCTCGCTAGGCTTTGAGCGCACAGCACCAACTAGATAACTTGGTCTATAAACTTGGTTGTCAGACAATGTTGGCTACGTTGGCTGCCTGCAACTTGCAACATATGTGGCATGTACGAGGACATGTGCTCGTTTGGACTAAAATAGCAAACAATTTTTGCAAATTTGCTTAATGCAATTTTATAATAGTTTTTGTTGTTTTTACGATTATAGTTACGTTTTTGGCTCAGACTTGGTTAGGTCCATGGAGATTACTTTTGCTCAGGACGGCCAGAAACTGGCTTTTGAAAATGCAGCACAGCAATAAACAAAATCAAGTGGAATGGTATGGCATCTAAATCGTTTAAGTTTTGTTTTATTATTTATAAACTGTTTGATGCAAATCAATCAATTAACGAGATTTTGGTGGAACTAGTTTTGGGCAACTTTAAGCGTTGATCGTTAATCACCTACATGTACGAAAATTTGACAGGGTGGGCCATTTAGAGCGAACTTGTTAGTTGTTGATTTGCGCGAGCCTTTGATAGGTAATAGATCTACCAGAGGAAGTAAGAGACGAGCTATCAGCAAATACCATTCGTTTGAAACCAATGGAATTTAGACTTTATCGAAATATATGAATGGCTTCAAATTCGCATAAACGCCAATTTGCTAATTTTGATAATGACGCTTGAAAAAGAGTTTCACACTGTCGGAAAATTAAGCTTTATATATAGTTCGTTTAAAAGCATGGATTTTCTTAAAATGCGTGAATGGGTGCAACTTTGCATATACTTATAATAACGCTTGGAAAAAGATTTACAGATTGTCGAAAAATTCTGCTTTACAGTGCAAAAATACAACACCTGAAAGATTACTCGAAATACCTTAAGTTTAAAATAATTATTAGCTATTCAAAACAATGGCATCTGTGGATTTTATTGAAATATAATCAATTTTCCTAATAACGCTTGAAAAAAGTGTTGCAGATTTTCGGAAAGTTCTGCTTTAAAGAGTAAAAATACAACACCCAAAAGATTACGCAAAATACCTAAAACTTCAAATAATTACCATATTTCTATAACCATTCGACAGCCTCTAAGAACGCATACCAACAGCACCGACAGAAATCAACACGAATTGTCAAAAAATTATCGTCTTAAATCAGTAAAGCAGAAGACCCGCTTATAGCATATAGGGTAGGCAAATTAGATTTTTTCTTGTATTCGAATATTTTTAATACAGGATTTTCGAGTTTCAACTTTCAAAAGTAAAGTAAAACACGCTCAGAATGCGAATTTCGATTGAACTTTTTTTTTTTTAAATATGCCATTATGCGTGAAATACATCATTCTCTCAATGACCTCCTAGGGTTTCCTCGCAGACCTTGATGCGAAACAGATAATTTTCGATAACTTGAAACACATCTGGGGCGGAATCTCGGCCATAACTTCACAAATGTTGTCCTTCAAATGAGGTTGGACTACTCTGGACATTCCATTATTTTCTATCGCAGTGCCCAGTGCATAGCCTATTACTAATTAAGAAATCCTAATAAAACGCACCAAAGAACATTAGCTGTATACTGTTATGCACCATAAATCAAGTTCTAGACGTTATTTGGACAAGATGGGGAGATAAGCACTTCATACATATGAGTGGGACGAAAAATGGAAGCACCTGGGCTACTCCAGTATTCACAAGAGTAATTCAACTTATCCAGGGAGTCCTTCTGAACGCTGCATTTTAAACTTCAAAACCCATGTTTCTACCTTACGGTGCCAACTAGGTCTTCACAATCTTTAGCGATATTTTTAACTTCTATATCAACTTATGTCAGACGGCTGCAGTGTTGTACAGTCGGAAGTTAGCTTGTAATCAACAATGTGTCTTTAGACAAAAAACATTTCTACAACTAATAGGAAAGTCAGACCCTCATTAGATCATGGATAATGCAAAACAATAAATAAGTTTCAGCTTAGCAAATGTCCAACCTCTGAAGATATATCATAAAAAAGTTTGGTTTTGTTAGTTTATAAGTATTAAAGTTTATAAAAATTTTTCGTATTAAAAATAAAACTGCAAGTTGAGGAGTCGAAGCGCAGGTCAATCTTTACTCAACGCGTACACATATGCTACTTTCAGCACTACCAAAAATGTTGAAAACAAAGGAAATCTGTATGGCCAAGTACAATTAGATTCATAGATAGTTTCAAAGTGAGCGGCTGCATCAAAAGTCACAGCAGAATGCTGACTGCACCAATTCATCAAGTTCACTTATCAACTGTCAAAAAGGTATTCACGCCGTCTTTGTGCAACTTTGCAACACACCAACCGCCAACGTGTACACTCCAAGTACAGAAAAACTGTAGAAAGCTTTTGTGTTTTAGGCTTCCAAGCTCAATTCAATCTTGCTTTTCATAAATAACCAAAATAAAACTTTTGTGTAGTTTTATCTATTTTACATTGATTTTTTTTTTTTGGATCCAAGCAATCTGCTTAAGTCAAAATAGAGTTTACAGATTTTCTTTGCTGTTACATTTAGTTACTTGTTATTTGTTTTTCCTCACACACTGTATGTAGTTTTTTGTCAAAATTATTTTGGATTGGAAAAAGAATTAGAATCGTTATCAAAAATTTCTTGTTTTGCGAACACATACACAACCAACGTAAAGGTATGCATATCGCCATTGGTTGGTTTCAACTTGTAAAATAATCACATTTAAGAACCATCCATCAGTTGGTTAAGATCTACAAAGCTCACGCCCATAACTCGAAGACGGACTATTTGGCACTTGTTACCAAACAGAGACATGGCTAAAACCCCAAATCGACAGCTAAACTCGCGTAACTCGGATATAGACGCCTTGGCACAACGTGGCTACAAGATTGGATCCAAAATTGGCGAAGGCTCGTATGCTACAGTGATAACAGCCGGCTATTCAGATGATACCGGCAATGGCGTTAATCTTGCTTGCAAGATCATTGACAAGGCCAAGGCGCCCACAGATTTTGTGCGCAAGTTTTTTCCACGTGAATTAGAAATTCTAACAAAAATTGATCATCCGAATATCATACAAATCCATAGTATACTACAGCGTGGTCCCAAAATCTTCATTTTCATGCGTTATGCCGAAAAGGGTGATCTCTTGAGTCACATCAAGAAAGCGGGACCCGTTGATGAACAGCAATCCAAAGCTTGGTTTCTGCAAATGGCCAAAGCGCTTAAGTACTTGCATGCACGTGGCATTGCCCATCGTGATCTCAAGTGTGAGAATATTTTACTCTCGAAGCGTTTAAACATTAAGTTGGCGGACTTTGGATTTGCACGCTTTTGTTGTGATGATAACGGACGTGATTTAAAATCGGAAACTTATTGCGGTTCTGCTGCCTATGCAGCACCCGAAGTTGTCATGGGTAAGCCCTATGATCCAAAACTGGCCGACGCTTGGTCTCTGGGTGTTATACTCTTCATAATGCTGAATGCCAAGATGCCATTTGATGATAGCAATTTGAATAAATTGCTGGAAAGCCAGTGGGAAAAGAAGTTCGCTTTTCGTCGTAAACTCAACGATACCATTTCACCGCAAGCCAAGGCAACTGTAGCTGTGCTACTTGAACCGGTTGCCACAGAACGTTGGAACTTGCGCGAGATAACAACATGTCCGTGGCTTAAAGTCAATCAGGATGAGGATGCAAATCGTGTACATGATACCCAAAATTAACTCAAGTTAGCCTAGTTGGGTGTGTACATGAAGTAACGTAGTATGACAGAAATTCTTTGGTATTTAAAAAAAATATATATAAAAAAATCATTTAATCTAATCCTAATTGTTGGTGCAATCGTTTTGTTTAAGGCAAATGCAAGCTGGTTGCAATGAAAACAATATTTTGCTAAATTTCCGTATAATGTTTGAGGAATAAAGGACAAATTTTAAAGTAAACTTGGATGAATATTTTCATATCAAGCAATTGGCTTGGTTGCGCGTTGCTCTAGCTTTGCATCGAAAATTGAATGAATGGGTATAGGGTAGGCCATCTGTTGGTTTGTCTGTTATGGAGTAGTTGTATGAAGTAGTTTAATTTTTCAGACTTGATAAATATAAATACAGTAGTCGTGCTCATTTGCGGCGTTTTTCGAGAGAAAAATGCTAAATCAAAATCCTCGGTCCCTTTCGGTTTGGGCACGACTATCGCATTCGAACGAACCATGAGCTGTATGAGCTTTACAATGACATAGATCTCGTTCAGCATATTACGGCACAACGTCTGCGTTGGCTCGGCTAGGTCGTTCGTATGGACGAGGGCGCTCCAGTGAAAAAGGTTTTTGATTTGAAGGGAACAACCTAAGCTCAGATGGAAAGAGCAAATGCAGGAGGACCTATCTTCACTTGGTGTGACCAACTGAAGAAGACGCGCGCAAAGCAGTGGCGCCTGGTGAGAGTTAGTTAGATCGGCTGTAGCCCGGTAACGGGGGACGCGAAACTAGCGCGGAATCAATCAAGAGCATTTTTGTTTTTTTAAGTACCTCCATTGAGTCTACTAGGACTTTCGAGATATGTGCAAGATTTCTGCCAAGAATTTTAAGTTTTGCAGTTCAGTTAATACTAAGATGATCCGATGTGTGAAAAATAATGAAAAAATTATTAAGACAAAATTGTTTGGTCATTTCCTACCTTAAGAAACTAAAAGCATTTTAAGAGAAACTTTCCGCAGTATGTAGCCTGTTCAGCAGGCGCTAGGGATTTTTCAAGAAGTTCTTAACGCATTGATGGTATTTGATTGAGAGTTTCCAGTTTTAAGAGCCGAGCGCTAACTTCTTTAAGGAAGAAAGATGATCCGAACCCATTGATGGTATATTATTGAAAGTTACAATAATAGTTTCTATACACGGAAGTTTGAGGTTAATTTTGTCATGAAAAAGCTATTCTACAATAACATCAGCTTCTACATGCAATTTATTTATCGAACTTAATTGAGAGTCATCTTGCAGCATTCGATCATGCTAAAAATGGTAAGGTAGTGATATTTCTTGATTGGAAAATGCTTAAGCAAGAATCACAAAGTATTTGGCACAAAATATAAAATAAAATGCCAAAAAATCCGACTTACTTTTAGATACTCTAAAATTTTCACTCAGGAGAATTTTTACAGCCAATCCGCGCTTTATAAACTTTTTTAAAATAACTTCTCAATCGTCTTTAATTCCACCTATCTCTCTCTCGCTCTTCTTACAGCCAGCTTATTGAGCCAACTTCTGACCTACGCCCACGCCCACAATCAGACGCACAGCAATGTGCCCGACTCCGAGCTAAGCGCCTCGGAACGTAATCGTCGACTTATACCCTATATGGCCTTTTATTTGCCCGCACCAGAATTGCCCATCAATCAGCAATATGCCAAACATCAAGCGGATGCATCTGGAGCAACACAACTGCAGGCACCTGCAGCTGGACGCATACCCGTGCCCATAGCCTATATGCCACAATCGCATCCACATCCGCATGTGCATCATGGTCATGCAGCTGCACCTGGACTACAACAACAACATCAACATCATCATCATCATCACCAGCAGCAGCAGCAGCATCACTATCAGTTAAATGCAGGCGAGCTGTATCATCATGCACAACAGCCGTTGCCACCTGTCGTTACGACGTCCAAGGAGCTGCCACAGAGTGCAGCAGCACATGCCGAAGCAACAGGAGGCGCCACTTTTATTGCCTACAAGCCATTGCACTCGACTCAAAAGGCAAGCCTTGTTATATTGCCGACATTAATAAAATCAAATAATCATAAATTTCATAATTCACAGCACAAGACGGTGCAGCACTTTCCACCGTTGCCACAGCAGCAGCAGCAGCAACAACAGCCACAGCAATTTGAGTTGTTGCCACCGCCTCTGCCGTCGGCTCAATTTCATAGACAACGCGGCAAACAATCAAAAATCAATTTAACACCATTTACACCACAGAACACACTGCCAGGACAGTTTGTACCCATTATTTACACTCCAGTGAGCAGCAGCAATGGCAACACCAACAATGAGCATCAATCCTCCCAGTCGCAGCCTCAACAGCATAATGGCAATACAATCAATTACAATAACAAACCAGCCGCAGAAATTGTCTTTGAGGAGCAGGAGGCGGAGCAGCAGCAGCAGTCACGCCAGCCGCAGCATCAAGTGCCACAACAACTGCCAACACAGCACAAAAACTCGCCACAAACACAAATTGTTACGGATTACGCGGAAGATACGTCTGGCGGCGCTGCCGAGGCGCCTGCTCCAGTGGCACAGCCCACACCCAGGTAAGATTTATGCAGTGCTTAGGGCAACAGAACTGTTTCCCAGCTGCTTGCAATGTTGCATGCAGTGTTACCCCCCAAAAAAATAAAAAGATAGAAAAAAACGGCTGCAGCTTGCAACTCACACAATGTGCTCACATAGCGCTGTCATCATTCACATTGTCGTCGTCATCGTAGTCGTCGTCGTCGTCGCCGTAGTCTTTGCCTTCCATGTTGTACTCCGCTGCAGAACACAAATTAAGCGACTTGCAAAACAACAAATCTGGCGCATAGCTGAAGCATGTCGCGCCAATGTTGCTCAACTGTCAAATTTTCAAACTAGAAAACAAAAGCCAAATCTTGTGCCTGAAAAATTCTTAATACTCTAACAAAGAGTAGCAAGTTTTGAAAGCAAACGATTGGACGAGGGCTTGCAAGCTTAAGTCCTTAATGCTAAAATTAAGTTCTTCCACCTTACATATTTCCAATTATCTTTTTCAAATATGCTGATCGATTCAGACACAAACGAATTTATAGACATTTTCATAGTAAAATTCCGGTAGAATTGTTGGGGTCAGTTAAGAAAATTGCTTAAATTTCAAAAAATGTAGGTTCAAAGTTCAATGCTAAAGATTTCGTTAAATTTTCCGACTTAAGATACTCCAACTGCTGTGAACTGTATAATCATAAATACCAATCCAAATAAATGAAATTTTCATGTTTTGGAAAACGAGCCAACTACTCCGCAACTCCTAAGCTGTTTATTAGGAATGAAAGGTATCGATACGATACTATTCTTTATCTGTGCCTTCCGAAAGTTTTTTTTTACTCGCGGGACGAATAATAAACGACAATTCTTGCCGTTTGACAAGTGAAAATCTACAACAACGCATTTTACTTGCAAGTTTGGCAAGGAAATATGGTTCGCATAAATTTTGTATTGTCTTTGGACTTCGGGTTTGTCTGTTTGTTTTCATATGTTGCGTTCAACGCAACTTTCTTCAATTTAATCTTGAAATTTCAAAAAATCTTAAAAGCAAGATCATTCTATTCGTCGAAACATAAAAAAACTCTCTGTGCTTTCGAAAATACTTATGAAACCGAAGTAAAAAGATACTGCGATTCCGAAATTCTATTTCGATAATCATTTATAATTTCTTGTAATTATTAAATAAATTCATATACTTAACAAAGTGACAGGTAGCCTAGGTTTAGTCCTAAGTACCGATTATTGAGAATTAACGACTAAGTCATCATTTAAAAAATTTTGAAGTGCGTTTTTAATTATAATTTTTTATAAAAAAGAATTTATCAAATTATGTATGGCAGTTTATGGAAAAAAAATTTTTAGGTTCATTTAAAAAATATATATATTTTTCTGTTTAATTGAAATTGATTAATTTTTTACTTGGAATTAAATTAATAACGTTTCTTGATATTTCAATACTGATACTACCAAAAGTATCAATATTTTGAGGTCGATTTTTCGATACTGATACTTGACGACGTTTGCCAGTATCACGATACCAAGTACCGATACATTAGGCCTCGACTTCCATTCCTACTGTTTATTATTAAAACTTAAGGCTAAATTCGAGGCTCTCCTTCAAACTGGCATCTATGTTAAAATGACTAAACCAAGTCCATTGCATAAATAAAAATAATCGAAAAATTTAGATTCTAAATCAATTTCAGCATAACATTCGCGAATTTTTAAACTTATTTGAGCGACGCAAACCTAAACTCGTTTAAATGGCGATAATTCTGAAAACAAGTTGTTTTTATTGTAGCTAAATTTTATGAACAATTCATTCGATTCTTGGACACCGTCGGTAGCATAGTGCTAGCGTACTCGGCTTCTAAATCCAAAAATCGAAGGTTCGATTCCCCGCAGCAGCACTGCCGATCGGATACGGCTATAAACTTTAGTTCGCTGCTAATAAGATATCTTCAATCTATCTTGCTAGTCGAGGGAAATAAATAAATTTATATTTTATCGAAATCTATATTTTAAAGAGAATATATATTAAGCGCACATTTCTTAATTCCTCTTTTCAACTCAAAGTGCTGAAACCTCGCACGGGAGATCGGATATTTGCTTCGTTATTGAGCAATTCTTCCCACAATTTGCTAAGATTTGACACGTTTCTCGTGACGCACCAAGTGGCTGTCTGATTTAACTAGAGGCTAAGTGTGGAACTTATAGACAATCAAGAATCACTCGAATAGTGTTAGAAATATATAATTTGGAAATTAAACACTTAAAGAAAGTTAAAAATAATTAAAATCAATTTTCAATTTTTGTTCCGAAAAAAAATTTTTGCATGAAGCTTAAGGACAGAAAATTCACTTTACAGATCCTAGTCAACTACAACGGGTGAATCTTTGCTGCACATATTGGTCTGATGGCCTCTACGTCCATTTTTTTCAACACTGAACGCATTGGTTCCCTTTTATTTTTCAAACATATTTATGAAAAATAAAATTAAGGAAAGTTACAGTTTAGACAAAGATGAATCTAAATATAAAGAAAATATTTAAAAAACATAGTTGAGTCAGTAGGGGTGATAAAGAAATATCCTAAAACAACATTTCCAGAATACTTCAAAAGATTTAATAAAAGGGAGGCCAAGAACGAAGAATAATACAAAATATTTTAGATGTTGCAATCGTTCCAACTTTATTTACTCTAAGGTGCCAATAAGGGCAAGCTCTTTGGAGGCTTCTTGAGTTGTTATTCAATACCCTATTTTAAGCTCTCAACTTTTAGCTTCAATGAGCAGCTTTTCAGACAGTTTCCCATAGCACAGCTCCCTCCTGAATGCATTAAAACGAAAACGAAATGAAATTTAAAGATACACATTGGATAGCAACAAATGCCCTTGGGCATAAAAATCAATTGCATTTAATTGCAACTCTGTCTCAATGGCGACAACGACTACAACTACGACATGGTCGAGCAGCAGGATGATGTTGCTGAACGTTGACGACGCAGCTGCTCAAGTAAGTGACCACTTTGTTGCAATTGCACTTCGATGTTCTTTCGAGCCGCCGCCAAGAGGCACAACACACACCCAAGTAGGTGGCAAGTAAAAGCTGCAGTCATGTTCTTGGCGTCATGTTAAATTGCAAATGCATGTTATAAATGACGTGTGTGCAGCGTGTACAGTGTGAGGTTTCTGTCCAAGATGCGTCACACAGCTGTACACCTGGCCAAAGGCGTTACTTTTACAAGGTGCTGGCCAAACCCTCCCCCACACTCACACACACGCCTGCATACACACAATAATACTGCTTTAACTGCATGCCCCACAGCATCTATCACTCCAGCTACTCAGCTGCATCAGCTAAACCATTATCCGTCTCATCAACCGCTGCGAAACCCTTGCAATCCACTGCATTAATAATACATCAAAAAACGTCACCCTATACAAGCAGTAAGTATGAAAGCTACTTCAATATGGCACCACCCACGGATCAGCAGCTGACGCCACAGCAGAAGTATGTGCTGTATCTGCAGCAGCGCATGAAGCATCATACCCAAACGCACCAGCAACAGCCACCGGCCACCATTTTCATAGCCAGTAGCACCAGCGCACCACATGACACTATCATGGCAGACTATCACCAGCAGCAGGCTCATACAAAAGCGAACAAGCATACACATGGCCAACATTCGCATGCCCAAACACTGCCACATACGCTCCAACAGGCACACAAGTACACCAGCAATGGTCAGCAGCAACAGGTCTTGCATATACCGCTGCGCGCCATTATGGGTCATGTGCATGACCAGCTGCCACAGCCGCAGTCACAGCAACCGCCCAGGCATGAGTTTGTCAAGGAGGCGGCACTTGGGTAAGTTAAGCTTTGGCCAAAGTAGTTGCGTCGAGTCCGTGCATCAGAGATGACACTTGAAAAGTTTAAAGTAAAATTATTATCAAGATCAACACATTTTAGCCTAACATTTGTGACTTATCAAAAAGGGCTCAAGTCCAAATCCTACAGTAAACCAAATCACACTTCATCTGCACGCTCATTACCACAGCCAATTAATTTTTCCACGTTTTCCGCCATGCACAATCTAATGCACAAATACTGCGCCACTCATTTTCAGTCTTTCAGTTTTTCACGTTCCACACCCAATCTGACAGAGAGTTCATGGTCATACATTTCCAATGTTTCAAACTCATTTAATGGCAAACAATTTCCTCATACAATTTATTAACACAGCACGCCCGGTCCCACCCAGTTCATTGACTTTCTTATCGATGGCCCGCGTCAGTCCCTTGAGGAAGAGCATCCGCCGCAGTTGCAAGCGCCTGTTACGGCAGCTCCACGTCCATTGCGTCCAAATTTCGCCACACCACAACACGCCTACATATTGGTCACCACCACAGCGCCGCATACCGCGCATCCACCAGCACCACAGCTGCACGAGCTTTCAACGCCGCGCCCGCCACTGCAGTATCCGCAACAGCCTACACTGCGTCTGCAGCCGGTAACGCCCACACACAAATACAAGGCCACCAGACGACCTGTCTTTGTGAGCACCACAGCACCCAGACCCAGTCAAACGGTGGATATAACGCCCAAGTATGTGTATGCACCAAGTGCAGCCAGCAGAGAACCGCCCACTGCAACGCCCATTAAGTTGCGGCCTTCATACAAATATGAGCACGTAGAGCCATCAGCTGCGCTTAAACCTGACGATCAGGATCAGCTGCCGGATATACGCACATCGTCGCTGACTGAGATCTTGCATAAGCTGCAGGCTAGTAATCATTTGCCGCAAACGCTTACGCCCGATAATATTGATAATTCCATCAAAACGCTAATAAAGATCTTGCAAAATCTTAAACAAACACAACATATAGTGCCCAATCCGCCGCAGCATCATGAAACGCCTGCCTCCAATGATTATGAATATCATGCTGGCAGCGAAGAGCAGCAAACATCCAAGGAGCAAGCGCAGCCTGAGGACTTAGCTGCGCTGGTGCCGCTTAGCAAGCCAAGTAAAGAGCACTTGATTTCCGAATACATTTTTTTGTCTCATGCAAACTATTTTATAGACAAGCATCCGGGTCCCAGCACTGGACGTCCCGGCATAGATTATCCCAACTATTCGGAGATACCTAAAACCAACTTTGATTGCACGGAACAGCGTTATAAAGGTTTCTTTGGCGATCCCGAGACCAGCTGTCAGGTCTGGCACTACTGTGATTTAAACGGCGGCAAGGCTTCATTTTTGTGTCCCAATGGCACCATTTTTAGTCAGGTGAGCTGAAGCATTAAAGGAGCTACGAAGTTTGAGCTTTTCACAATCCATACAACTGTTTGACAGATTGCTCTAACCTGCGACTGGTGGTTCAATGTCAAGTGCTCCACTACAGCACAGCTGTATGTGCTCAACGAGCGTCTCTACAAGTATATACTGCCCTTCAATCCCAAATTTCCTGAGGATTACAATGGACCCATTGTGGATAAGTATGTCAAAACAAGTTCCACTCAAACATTGCACTTACCAGAAGATTTTGCTCTTACAGATACCTAGCCATGAAGTTTCAGGAAATGGAGGAAAAAATGCGCCTGGAGAAGCAACGCAAGTCTAAAATACAAGCGGAGAAACCCACTATCAGCGATGAAGCTGCCACACCGACCTTACCCAAAAATCACAAACCCTCACCCAAGCTGGGCAGCGGCATCAATGCACAAGTCTATGAGCAGAGCTCCGAGCGTAATCTCTTGATTGATGATGAAATAGATGATATCTCAGAACGTGGCACCTACGATACCTTTGAGCAGCAACCCACCACCTTGTCAGCGCCTACAACAGCACCCGATGCGCGTCCCTTTCACAAGCCCATTGTGGTTTCATCCACACCAGAGCCACAATTGGACTTAGAGTCGCTGCCAGAAAGCGCAGAAGAGGATAAACTACAAAGTTTACGCGATACCAGCAATGCACAAAAACAGCTGGACACGCCCACAACACGTCAGACCACAAAAGTTAGTGTTGAAAAACTTGAAGTTATTGAAATTAAAACAGATGGCAACACTGGTCAGTTAATGCCTGTTACAGAGTTGCCAGACTATGCAGCCAGTGACAGCGCTGAGAGCAGTGAACAAACTAGCGAGTAGCAGGAAAAACCCTCTTCCCTAGAGAGAGGATATAGCTTGCCATATTTCTAATGAAAATACTACAACTAACTCGCTTGTTGTTGTGGTTGTTGCCCTAAATTATTTATAGAAAAGTTAAAATTATATAAAGGATATCCCTCTACTGTAAATAGCTAAGTGTAAATGAATCTATATGCTACCTATATCATATATGTAAATAGATTGTAGAAAATTTGTAATTAAAGTTAGTAAGTGATAGAAATAATGTTCACGATGATTAAATAAATAATTTTATTACTCTTAACTATGCGGTCATCGCGCTGCGTTGGAGTATATCTCTAGCAATAGTTGTTCGTATAGAACAGGGATTATATATCATGACTATGTTCTTAAATTTCTATTGTATCATAATTTTATCCAATAATACGATATAGTCAAGCGATGAAGCTCAAGTTGGCGATTGGTAAGTAGTTCTTGGTTAAAGATTTTGCGACTTTTGCAATATTACCCCTAAGCGCATTATGGCGATGTTCGATATCAAACAAAATTTTTGAAAATTTATAGCTTGACCAAAAAAAAAAACAGACAAGAAAATAATTCATTATAATACTATGGGACTTTGCTTGCCAATCCCCACGCCATCTACCATCTATATCCAAATATTCATCCTCTTTTCCTGCTGCATACAGTCCTAACATCAACTTCTGCTTTTTGGATATCACTTTTTTCAGATTGTTCTACCTTCAAGTGTTTAACTCTATAATTTTTTTTTTTTCAAAAGTTGTTTTCTTATTACAACCAAATTCAGTTTCACACTTCTTTTCAAAAATTATATTTTCAAGCATTTCAATTTTAATGAAAAGTTAGTTTTTCTTTTTATCTTTTTCTTTTTCTAAACTGAATTTATCTTTCGATTTTTCATTTTTCGTATTCTTGCCTGTTCGCGAATTCGAACTTTTCGTTCTTCTTCAGAAATATGCAGCTTTTTTCTACCAATTATATTTCAAGTATATCTTATATATAAAACATGACCGACGTGCAAAAGTTGTTTTATATAATAAATGGAAGTGGCGTAAGTTATATTGCCTAATCACTCTGGAACCAACCAGAACCGACTTTTTTAAAAGATTTAGCCACTCTAGTATAGTTATCCAACTTGGAAAAGTATTGATAGATACCCGTAACCTTCGGAGCAGCCAAATTTGGTCTATTATATTAAAAATAAATGAAATACACATTTTGATTTAACCGTCTTGACCTATGACAGGTATATAGTCATCCGATTTTGCTCAAATTTGGTTTAATACTTAGGAAGCACTTTTAGATTCGGAGAATCAACTTGGTCGTATAGTTTTTATTTAAAAACAAAGAAGACACACATTATGTAAATAAAAACGAGATTGTTTCCGATCTGCCCTATAAGAACTTTAAGGTAAAGAGAATGAATTCGACGCATTGATTGAGAATACTGAAATACCTCTATAAGGATTCGTTGAAAATGAAACGAAATTCAGTGCTAAAATCGAACGTTTGTCCCTATGAAAGCCATGACCGATTTTTATCAAATTTGACATGGAAATAGATAGATGGATATTAAAGAAAAATTAGAAATTTGGTTCCAATATCTTTAAAAACAAGCGAAAAGTATTATGTCAACGTCATCAAGGTCTCTAAGATTCGTGAGTTGAATAGCTCGCACTGAGCTTCAAATGGGATTTGAACTGCGATTTTAGACAATTATACGTTACAACAGTTTAAGCTCTCTCTAACGCTCAGGATATAATTTTCAACTTATACTTTTTCACAAAAAAAATTTAATTCTGTTTTCATTATTTTGAAGTTAAAATCTCACACAAGTCTTCAAATTACAGAAACATCTACGAATAGATCAACTTTTTAGAACTAGATTTAAAAGGTCCTCCTAATATTGCGATCGAAACTTGTCGATTTAAAAAATCTCAAGTAAACTACTCTAGTGTCCTGAGACTTGGGCTGGTGAGTGTAGGAAGAGTGTACTCGTGTACCGCTCAAGTTGCACTATATCTTGGCACCCAAGACCTTAATACATCTCAAATAGGCGGCCAGCTTTTTCACACCTTAAGCTATCTTAAGACTCACCTTCTGGGCATGCCGTATCATCTCCAATTGAGCATCAATGCTGTTGACGATTGAAGGTATCTCATCCATATAGCGCTTATTCTAAAAAGTCATTCAAAGGATTAGGTTCTTAAAAAAAAGCATAACAGCAACTACTCACCATCGAGGCCAAGGTCATGGTCTTATGGCCGGCATGAGCATAATTAAGACAATCATCGCAGACGAGCGTGCTACAGTTCATGCAGTAAATATTCGTGACATGTTTGTGAATCTCGCATTTGCTTATCTTGGGCAGGTGAAAGATATCCTTTCCCACAAGCATAACACTATCTGATTTGCACTTTTTGTTTATCAGCAGCTTTTCAAATTTATGAAATTTGGACGATGTGCCTCCAATACTATGCGTGGACGTAAAACAGCTTTTGCAATAAATGTGGCCACATGATCGGCAATGGCCCAAATTATAGACGCCACTGCATTTATTGCATTTACTTGCCACAACGAAACCCGTATCCGAGTTGCTGATCAGCGACTGGTCACACACCACATCCTGCGTTAAGCGGCTAGAGTATTTGATACTATTGGCCTTGCCAATAACAAAATAATTGGTCTCGTTGTAGTCACATGCATTGTACATGACATTAGTTTCCAATCCCTTGCTGTTGATGGTGGGTGGAGCTGGAGCCAGGCAGTTGGCACACTGCAAATTGTGGCGATGCTTTGCCACACAGCTTTCGCACATGTTGTGACCACATTGCAGCAAAATAGGACGATGGCCAGCATCATCTGGAAAAGAAATAAAATTAATAACGTTATTTGTAAGAACTGACGGACGAGTGATGCTATCGACAGAGTACACCTGAGCGTCAAGCTGTGTGAATATCTTGCGCAAGATCAGAAACGCGTTCACTGCTGCTAGATGTCTCCGGGATAGCCTTTTGGTAACAATTATGAAGCAAACTTGCGTGAGAAAGCGAAACTTTGCTGTAAAGATACAATGGCTTGGGTTGGGTGAGTAACAACCCAGACTTAATCACGAGAAATGGAGCGTAGCATGTATATTCCTGTATTTTATTTGTGTTCTGTGATTCTACATGAAGGAATATAAAACTGACGGTGTCTACGCTTTAAGAGCCAAAAAAGTGCTAAAAAATTCAAAATTTAGAGCTGCAACTGTAAGGCAAAAGTCTTCGTAGATTTGACTCAATGCACAATTTGAATATTTTACAAAAACTTTCATGTACATTAAAAAGTATTCTTTTAGGCTGAGTTTATGTTTGGCGTCATATTTCAACCGCAGAAAGCAAAAGCTGAGTCTTACGTCAAATTTCTAACTCCAAGTTTGTATACGGCTAAAAATTACGTATTGCCACCGAATGACAGAGTTAATTGCTCTGCTTAACTTTGACAAAACTTAAAGAACGTAGAAACATGAAGCATACTTTTAGTTGTTACTCGAAAAACACTCTAGTACAAAATGTGTTGCCAGTTTTGTCATAAACAAAATTCCATTGGCTGCCTTATGAATATGTGAAATCCAATATACAAAGTTCTGTAACACTTTTGACTTTAAGAACGCTTAGATCTTAAGAAGTCTCTTCTTAAAACCAACATAGATATATAACCAATTTTTTTCTATTATGAAAAAATTTGCCGCTATTTACAGAATTTTTTAGGAAGAAGTTCTTTTAGAGTTTCGTAAACAATTTTGTTTAAAAACATTTATAAGTCCTATGAAACTATTCATAATTCGTGTATTCAGAGCTGCTACATAAATCTATTTCTACACAAAACAGTTTCAAAATCTTTTACAAATTGCTTGAGATTTGGTTCAATTCGGCATTAAACACTGAAAACTGGTAAATAATTGGAAAGCATCTTGAATTTCTGATTTATTCGTATTTTTATGTTTTATCAGGAAGGGAGATTTCGGCGTCAAAGACCATTGCCGAATGGTATTAGAAGGCAACAAGTTTTCGAAGATGCAGAATTGAAAGCATTAATTGATCAAGACGCCATGACAGCATCATTGCTAGTAGTCACAGAGCGCCTCAAAGCCAGGGGTATGATTCAGAAGGACACTAGGTGTTGTAATAACTTGAAGCCGAGCACTGTGGAAACACGTTTCTTTATTAGTTAACAGCTTCTACAAAGGCAAAATCGTAAGGGAGTCCTTCATTAGAATGAAAAATGTGTTCATAATTCGAAGTGCAGAATTTTGGTGTAAATCCCGTACATGCCTACACGTCTACAGAAAAATACTCATGATCTGCATTTGCTGAGACCCCACTAAGAACTACTCCAACCAAGTGAA
The DNA here is from genome assembly GCA_035046065.1 of Chymomyza procnemis. Taxonomy (NCBI): domain Eukaryota; kingdom Metazoa; phylum Arthropoda; class Insecta; order Diptera; family Drosophilidae; genus Chymomyza; species Chymomyza procnemis. The sequence continues at coordinate 9,374,364 of JAWNOJ010000026.1, forward strand.
ACTATGACTATCTAGCGATGCCTAATGCAGTTGATGCGATTAGGCCGAGAAAGCCATGACAAAGTCATTCTCCTGCTTGACAATGTTTGACAATACTTAAAAAGATAAATAAATTTATGCCCCATAACTTTGGTCATCACTCCGCAGGCGGAGCATGGAGCCATCTCTATTAATAGCTTTTCGAAGAGAACAGGTATCTACAGTTTATAGGCGATTTCAAATGGCAGCAACTAATGAAGATGTACTTATACAAAAGTCGTTGATTTGGGAGCAATGCCACTGCAAGACAAATGCACCAGTGCAGCAAGTGAAATCTCTTGTCATTCCCTCCAGAATAACTTTTAATTTTCGACTTCTAGCACTACCATTTTGAAAATGCATAATGAATTCGCGTTTCATGTGCAAATTATAATAAGCTCTACGCTTCCCTATGCTATGAACGGTCTATTTCATTCATATCTTTTTTTATCTTAAACTATGTTGATCGTCAAATCGAACATCTTTGAGCAATCATGAAATACACAGCGCAGATCACTTTGTGGAGCACTGACAGTCCACTATCCCTGCAACGACCACTTATACAAAATGAGCCCTGTTAGTAACAGGAGGAGAATGTAAGGAGCATGCCGAGCACCTAATCACTAACTGCCCAGCCCTGGAACGTAGAAACCAAAGCTGCTAGGCAACTACATTCGCAGGGAGAAGGACCTGATGTATATATCAAAGACTGGTCAGACTTAGTTTCGGAGAACATTAAAACTAAACGAGGCGGTGGCCTAGCCTCGTTCATACATTGCATTACAAGTTTCATTTATTTTACTTCCATTCCTATTCATCAAAAAATCCAATTTTATCTTCATTTTTTACTTCAACATTTATTTATTGCAAAATAAATGTAATTATTACAATTATTGCCCATTTCCTTTCGATTAAGTTTTTCGCATTCGCCGAAAAACCAATTCAAAGCAGATCCACCAACAAAATGCTTCGCGTTTTGTTTAGAATGCGCGCACAAAGCGAAATGCAAAAAAAAAAAAGACGCACACAGCCGCCTGACAGAGACGGCAATAAGCTGTAAGGTAACGGTAAATGTCTCGCGCAGCGCCTGAATTCACGCACACAAGCGCGCACACACACACAGACACACTGCGCTGCGCGTAAAACAATTTCTCAATGGAAATTTTCATTAAACTTTTTAACAAATTACACAGCTATTTTTTATTTAAAATAAATAAAATTGCATTTATTTTAAATATGAAATACTTGCCTTCCGCTATTGGCTGCTTGTCAGTAAATTCATTGCCGCATTTTTTGCACTTTAGCAGCGGCAACAAATTGGCCGCAATAAATTTGCGATCGAAAAGCTGACAATCACTCACATTGGCTGACATAACGTGCACAATTTTAATTGCTTTTATTTGATATTAACAAAAACTAAACTTATTCGGCTTATTTTCAACAATTTGCAAATTAACACAAAAAAAAAAAATTCTGACTCAACGCGCAACTAGAACAAACTCGAGCAAATAAAATCGCACAGCGATCAGTGTGACCAGCTATTGCGAGGGAAAAATACTACTTAGTATAAAAATACTGCAAAGGCGCTGTTGCTGAGTATTTTGAAATTATTTTGAATTTAATACTGCAAGCGAATTCTTATTGAAATTTCATTTAAAAACTTTCAACAAAATTATAGGGCTATTAGACTATCTATATGCAGTGAGTATAAAAATAAAATAAAAACATTAATTTATGTTTAAAAATATATAGAAAATCTTAATGACTTAAAAACAAATAAGTCTATTGGGCCTGATGGATTACCAAATACATGCCTTAAAAACTTGCTCCTGAATGCGATTAAGTTTCTAACTTCATTCTTCAACGACTGTGTGTCAATTGGTTTTTACCCCTCCAATTCAAAACGGCAAAAATAATATCGATTCTAAAACCCAGAAAAACCTGTTATCGTCCCGAAAGCTACTGACTTATTAGCTTACATCCATGTCTATCCAAAGTGTTTGAGAAACTAATTAAGTTGCGCCCATGCAACAACATGGATTTCGAGCTGGTCAGCAGCATAGGCGTATTAATAAAAAATGAAGATATATATAGTTCAGATCCAAATTTAAAATCAATAGAAAATCGTTTACAAGCGCAATAAAAGATATAAAACAATATTACCATAAGGAAAACCAAAGTTAACCCAGCAAAAACCCAGCTACTTTTCAAGAAAAAGAAAGCCTTTATATTTGCCCTCTACTCCCCTAACTCTTAAGAATCTTCCAATAAAATGGGTTGACAACATCAAATACTTAGGAATAATTTTCGACGACAAAAAACTTACTTTTGCTCAACATACAACATCATCAACAATAAATAAAATAAACAAAACAATCCGTATATTTTATCCACTCATTAACCGAAAATCTAAATTATCAACCTCCAATAAAATTATCTTCATAGCAATAATGGCTTACGAGTCTACAGTTTGGTAACTTTGTGCCCACTGTGTTGTAGAGTTTTAAGTAACAAAACTCTGCCAATTATTTATAGTAATTTAAGAAATTGTTATAATCATGGAAAGCACACAATAAATCTAAATCTAAATATTGAAAAACATTTCGAATGCTTTCGGAGTATTGCAAATGTTGTACCGCCTCTTGCATAAACCACGCCCGAGCTTAAGCGCTGTTTATTTTCCAAGAGCGATATAAGTTGTTGAAAAAAAATGTTTAAAATAACAATCAACAATAATGCTCATTGTTTATATTATAGAATCTTCAGCTTTAAAAAATGCTTTGTAGAATCTTGTAGCAGTCTCATATGAAATATATATATCTTATTGTTTTATTTCTCGTTCTGTAGTAAACTATATCAATTTTTATTTATAAAGGGTGTTTTTTTTGAGGTATAGAACTTTAAATTGCAATAAAACAACGATGGATTATTGGCTTGCAAATTGTTTATGAAGAAAAAGCGAAAAAACTATAGTTTTTGCTATTATCAAGTAAACGATATTAAAATTGCACGCAAAAAGACAACCAATACGAATGTCTTGCAGTTTTTAGTCGACAAATTGCCTGCGGCCCATTGGTTGCCACTGGAAGAGCATCTTGTACTTACTTTTCCAATACAAACCGCCTAAGCGATTGTTTTTTGTATTTTTTCCGACATCAATAGCTTATCGATCGACGTGCTATGGGAATGCAAATTTAAACATAGTCTCAAGCTAAAAAAATGCTAATTTCTGCTTTTCTTAAACAATAGTAATTAATTAATTAAAAGTGATTGCTGTTTATTTGGCACGCCTTCAAATACAAACCACCTAGACTAATTTTTTAGTATTTTTTTCCGACATCGATATGTTTGATGAGTGCATCCAAAAACATCGATAGCTTATCGATCAGCTTGCTGCTACAAATGCAAACGCAAAACTTATTAAGCCAAAGCAAAGCAAGTAAAATTACATTCAAAGTAACAGCCGATATGAGCGCTTTTTAGATTTTCTTTGACAAATGCGCTGCAGCCCATTGATTGCCTTTGGCAAAGTATTCATTACTTATTTTCCAGTTCAAGCCGCCTATACGATTTTATTAGTGTTTTTTTTCGACATCGATTTTTTAGCACGCGCCGCTTAACCATCGATAGCTTATCGATCAGCGTGCTGCAGAGCTACTACAAATGCAAATACAAAACTAAAAATTAACATTTTTGCTATTTTTAAGCGAGAGCAAATCGTACACAAAATGAAAGCCAATGTGTGCTTTACTTTTTTTTGTTGGCAAATTCACTTCAGCCAAATTTTTGTCGCTGCAAGCGCATCCTTTACTTACTTTCCATACGATTTTTTTTAGCATTTTTTTGTCGACATAAAACATCGATAACTTTTCGATCTGCATCATGCTGCCAGCAATTCTGCAAAAGCAAACACAGACAAAAGCTAATTGTTCTGTACCTCTTTATTTTATTTGTTGCAACTTCAAACCTTCACCATCCTCATCCACTTCAATTAATTGTTTAATTAATTACTTAAATTTTTGTGTATTAAATGTGTATTGCGTCTAACCAAACATGGAGTTCATCAATGCATCGTGACGATCACGACGATTATGCTCATCCTTCTTGTAACGACGCAACTCTTCATAGGCGGCATCATCTGTCTCCAGCTCAAAGCGGCACAAAGGACACGAATTGGCCTACAAACAGCAACAAATGCAATTAGTTGCTGCATTTGAGCAACTGCAAAGCAGAGCAACTTACCTTCTTCAGCCAAAGCAGTATGCACTCCTCGTGAAACTCATGTTTACACGGCAAGACCTTGTACTTCTCACCCAACTCGGCTGCCTGCTTGCACACGGCGCACTCCAGCTCCTCCTCAGCTGTGGCTAAATCCTCAGCGGTAATCTCATGCAAGGGCAACGCATTTATGGCACGTTTAGATGCCTCGGGCACCTGTATTTCCATATCAATGCCATTCATAATGGCCATAATCTGCAGGCGACGCAAATGCTTCATGAAATCGTTGGGCCCATCATCACCCGTGGGCGTATGTCCCAGCTCCTCGAAATAGTCGGACATCTTTGCCTTATGCTGCCTGCAAAAACGTACAAAGCTTTTAACGCAAAATTTGACAAATAACGCACAGCCTGAGGTACAGTAAAAACTCGTTCGATTTTTCTGGGAACCAAACTTGTTTGAAACATTTATTTTTCGATTTATTTTTCGATTTCTTTACAAGACGTCAAATGTTCGAGCTTAAGTTTAAGAATTATCCAGGAGCAGCAGCTTATAGACTAAGTAACTAAGAGGTACGTACTTGTCTTTGCATCTAAAACGTAGTCTAGTAAGTAATGTCCTAAAGTATTATGTAATTTTTAAAACTCTTTTATTCTTAATAAGTCTAGTTTACAGGCATTTACTGGCTTCTGTCATTGCTATTAATTAATGATATATTATAATATAATGCTAGGGATTCATAGTGGTTCTATAGCGTTCTCTAGCAGTTTAGGCTTGAACGTCGCAGCGTTCGGAAAGCAAGTAATTACGTATAGATTGTGGAATAGCTCGGTTAATAACTAGAACTAGAAAAATTAACTTTTGTTTGAAAAATAATATTATAAAGTTTATGGGTTTTCGTTTAAAAGAAAGATGGCATATGATTTAGAAAAGAAAAATGCGCTTAAAAGGTAGTTCTTTTTTGAATACAACTTGGCAACATTGATTTTTCTTCAAAAAAGGAATTGTATCGAAGTTATCGGGAATTGCTTAGAAAAAATAGCAATTTTGTTGATTAACTTATTTCTGGCAAAGCTTCAAATAAGAAGATCCTACTACGAAGAAAACTGCTTTGAAGTTGAATTTATTTAATCCAAAAAAAAAACAGATTATAAGTAGAGCTGAAAAAACATCGATATATCGCGGAACGGCACACGACGTGTAACCGATAAAAAAATCCACAAATTCTGTTTGGAAAATTATACCAAAATTTTCCTTGCGGTCATTCCTTCAAAGGCGGAGTATGCAGATATCTATCTTTAGAGCAGTTCGAAGAGAACAGGAACCTACATAGCCGTTTTTAGCCGTATCAGAAGGGAGGTGTCCTTAATTAATAAAGATTTTCTAAGGAACATTACTTTTACTCAGTTCTAAGTACAGACTTAGTAAAAATAATACAGAATTCAGAAACAGTTCACCTTTGCACGATATGACCAGCTGAAATAAGAGCTTGAGACGGTCCAAAACCGAATCGCAAGATGTCCAAATGTGATGAAGCTACTTTGGATCACTCGCGGACAATGGCTCAACGCCTAGAGCATGGCCAATCTTTTAATTTCATGAAATCACCCACAGAGAATAATCCTTCGAATACGCGACAGATGAGTTCCGGAATGCGGAACGTTGAATATCAGCCATTCTTGGAGCACTCGAGCTTTATGAGAGGTGACTTGAAGGTGTTTTGGCCCACTTGCGGACAACGGCTCAGCGCCTGAAGAATGTGCTATCTGTTAGTATAAGCTTGTTCTGCGAAATCAAACAAGAAGGATAAACCATGGGATACGCGGCAGCTGAACTTCGGAATTCGGAACGTTGTCTTTCAACCGTACTTGGTGCACTCGAGCTTTATGAGACGTGACTTGCCGGCATTTTGGCTCACTTGCGGACAACTCGTGGACAGCAGATGGAGACTGGCCTTTCTTTTAGTTTGCAGCCTGCTCATCGCAATCATCCAAAAAGAAGGAGCTGTGTGGATGTTACGTACGTTCGGAACACACATTGTGTGCAGCCAGCCATGCTTGGTTCACTCGAGCTTTAGGAGGCGTTGCCGTCTTAGGCATCCGCCCAAGGCTACAAAGCAACCTACAGAATTCTTCCCCGCTAATATTGCTCATTTAATTGGAAACCAGGGGTGATGAAAACGATTGAAGGAGTGCGCTCAACTGAGATTACGGCGGCACAAACCATTTTCTGTGGCGGGTTTTGCCTACTGCTGGCCAAGTGGTGACTCCAAAATTTCGAATGAACGGTCGCCGACAAGTAAATCTTATCGTTTTGAGAGTTTAAGAATCAAAAAAATAAGTATATTCCCCTTGACGATATGGTCGTCGCTCCAAAGGCGAAGCGGCCAAATCCTAAGCAAAATTTCCACGTTTCAAAGATCATGTATGGCACTACGCGGATGGGGATTACCTCCACTATGAGTTGGTTAAATCATTCGGAATCCTTATAGAAACACACTATCCAGACGCTATGTGTTTGAATCGTACATTAAATGGACAGGGTATTCTCTTTCCAAGCCCAAAAGTATGACAAGATGACAACTCTCGGTAAGGATAAAAAGGGTAGTTGGATACACTGAAATGGCAGTTCCTACATCAATCAGCGTTACTATCAGAGCGTGCTCCTTGCGACTCCTGACTTTTTCAGCGGGCGTCACTGATTCGAGTGTTAAGAATAAGTCGAAGAATGGCTCAATAATTGAATCGAGGCATAAGAAGAGGTATTCGCTTTTGATGGACTATAGTTTTATCGATATATTTTTATGGCTCTCCGGTATGGGCTTTTGAAAGAAGTCGAAACTGCTTTCAATGATTAGATGCAGTTTAGAGAGAAGGCATTTTTGTAGTCTAAAATTACTTAGAGATTTGGGGAAAAAGTTTTCGGTTTGGCCGAAACAATGTTTTGAATAAATATTATATAATTTTAGGGGTTACCGGTTCGGTTTTTGGAGAAATCAAAAAATCGCTCACGGTAGACATTTTTGGATATGTTATTTTCAAATTTCAAAAGGCTTGGAGTTTAGAGAGAATGCATTTTTGTAGTCTTAAATTACTTAGAGACTTGGGAAAGAGTATTCGGTTTTAACGAACAAAATTTTGAATAAATCAAAATAATTATTGAATATTGGATATGTTATTTACAAATTTCAAAAGGCTTCGGAAAAAGTATTCGGGCAATACTTTGAACAAACGTAGAGAGCGGAGGCATTTTTGTAAATATTATTCGAAAATGATCAAAGAGTTATTTTAGTTTTTTTTTTCTAATAATTAACTATTTTTTGACTACAAAAAGCGGACCAATTTTGTTTTCCCAATAAAAATGTGCAAGAAACGTAAACGATTTTAAAAGTGCTTGAGTTCTCGTAGCTTTTTACTAAAAGTTTTTGGAAGATCCAGAACTATTTCTTTAATATCTTTTGGATTGTAGTTCGCTATGCATAATCAATCATTTTTATAAGTTATAATTTTACCGCTTAATAAAGTTTTTAAAAGTATTTTGTTTGGTTTCTTAAATTTTCTTGTTAAGGAAATGTAATTCTATTTGTTTCTAGATTAAGCAGCTTTATGATAGAAAATGATTTTGTAATAATTTTAATTGTTTAAGTGAAGTTTATTTCGTTCTCAGAGGTTTGAAGCCTTTGAAATCAGCAAATAATTTTTTAAACTTTACAAAACGGATAAAAATTCCACAGAAAAAGCTCTATCCTAGAGCTAGAACGTATCGAGTAAAAGTAAAAATCGAGTAGAAAAGCATGCAATCCGCATTAAAATTTCTGTTTTTGCACTATTGACTTACTCGATACTTCGATTTTAATCAAATGTACTCAGTTCTAGCAATGATTAACTTTGTATGATTTTTCATAATTTTTTGAAACTATCGGCTCGTGACTTGGTTGGTGACAAAGTATTTCGTCAACAATTGTGACAACACGCTGAGTCAATATCTTGCTGAAATTTGTGTAGGAATTATTACATTTTTTTTGTATTGCCTAATGACTGATTGTGGAACAAATAATATAAGTAAAAATAATACATAAGTATTTGTAAAACTTTTTAGCTCGAAGTTATTAATCGACAGCTGAAAAATATGAAGCTGATATTTTGTTTTTTACTGAAATCTGAAACCTAATATGCAAAACATGCGCTGCAATTGAAATAGATTTGGCGTAATTATAAAAGAAAACTATAATATTTTGTCCAACAATTCTACGAACATATAAAAAATAAATTACTTAGTATATAAAACGATTTTTTTATAAAAAAAAAAATTATTTAAATCGTTTGTAGCTGTGAAAATAATAAAATATGAGAATAAGCATAGATGGCGCCAGCAAAATTTCGCAACAAATGAAATCTAATGAAATAAATGACTTGGCATTTGTGAATTTCTCGGCTCAATACAAATCATGTAGCAAATAGTTTTTTTTTTTAATATTTACGTGATTTTAATCAATAATCTTTTTTCAGCTTGCAAAAATTGAGAAATAATTTTTTAACGTACATATTATAGAATTTTTTTGAAGCTTGGAAATGCTTGAAAACTTTTTGGCAATATTTCAATTTGAAATTGAGATTTTTGGTATCAAAATGATGAGGTGCTTATTTTTAAGCCAAATACAATATTTTTTATATAACAAAATATGTATTAATTTTAATTTTTTAATATTTTTAAAAACGCTTGCGTTTAAAAACAGCTTAAGAGCTTAGGGGGTTTTTAAGAAAATAATAAAAATTTCATACAATAAAAAAATATAATTAATACGTACGACTTTCGTTGTAATTTTTTAAGATTTTTTAGATTAATGAAGTTTTAAAATAAATATTTTAAAAATATCAGCTGCATTTTGAAATTAAAAAATTTTGCACATAAATATAAATAAATATTTCTAACTAGAGCTGGAAGCGGCGCTTCGATTAAAAATCTAATTACACGATGTTTCTTTTTAAACATCGTATCGGTTTTTTTTGAGAATCGATATTTTTGCGTAAAATCTATATATGTCAATTTTGAACAGATTGGTATGTCAGTTTTTTCGAATCCAGTTTTCTGACGGCATCAAGAAACAAATTTCGGCTGTAGAAACAACAGAAAATTTTAAGTCATTCGGAAATTATATTTTGAAATAGCTTACGATAGGTGAATTTTGAACAGATACGTATCTAAATTTGGTGTTGCAGTTGAGACAATATCGTTTTCTGTAATCTTGAAGCCAATTTATTATACTTTTTACATAGAGCGGGGATTTGATTTTTAACGATTATTTTTCGGAACGTCGAATTGATATTTGAGAATCATTCTTAAATAAATCAGTGAACACCGTTTTTTGCTTCGTTTTTTTTTTGATAGAAACGAGTATAAGTATATTTCAGGTATAGACATGTCAAAAAAATGTATGTGAGTCGGAAATTATAACCCAAATAACCATATGATAGGCCAATTTTGAATGGATAGGTAACCCAATATTCTTTGTATTCAGTGACAGAAGTGATGAGATATGGTATGTCTGTTATGCTGTAGGGAATTTATTATACTTGAGACACACATCGCCCCTAAATGCTTCATGCTTTTCGAAACATCGCATAGATTGTAAAAAAAAATATTTCTCAGTAAAATCTTTGTTTTGTCTGTGAATAGAAACATCCGAAAAAAATATGTGAGTCAGAAATTTTAGCCTCAAATTTGTGATGGGATTGAGAAGGATTACAGCGCTGGAATGCTCTATGATTTGAAATCGTTTTAAACAATGTTTTTTCTCTATATATCGAATCAATATTTGTTTTTGAGAATCTTTTTATCTTATAAATTCAGAACAATTTTAAGCCGATAAGAGAAACATCAGAAGAAAAAATATCGCACAAAAAGTTGGCAACCTCTACATTGTTAGTGTGTCCACTCTTAAATATCTTACGATAAACTAATTTTGCACGGAAACATATACCATTTTTAATAGTTATTTTTTTGTCTTTAAAAAATAAAGAGCTGCGCTCTCAATCGATTAACCAATTTATTCTTGTATCAACTGTAGAAAGCGTTTCACTAAAATACAATCCGAATTTTCTTTGTTAAATAAAAGTTATTGTTTTCTTTGTAAAAAAAAGGTTATTGAAAAATCAAAAAATGCGATTCATCAATTTAATCGATTTATTGTAGCATCGACTTTAGAAAATGTTATTTTTTAAATATTTTTTTCCTTTTTGCTAGATGAACGTTTCTTAAAAACAATCCATCAAAACGATTTATGGTAGAATCAGACGTAGTAATTGACTGACAAAAATACAAACAGAGTTTTCTTTGTTAATTAAAGGATTTTTAGAAACAACGTGCAATTAATCGAATAGAATTGTAGAATCAACAGTTCATTCACAGTTTTCTTTGTTAGTTTTTTAAAAAGATAAAAGTGAGATTAAATGCTTCTTAGCAACAAAAAAGTGCGATTTATCGATTAAATCGATTTGATGTAGAATCAACTATAAAGTCGATTGCCAAAAATACAATCAGACTCTTGGTTGTTATTTAATTATTTTTAAAAACAAAAAAGTAACCGCTTACTCATTTAAATCGATTTATTGCCGAATCAGAGGCAGAAATCGATTCCCAAAAATACAAAAGTTTTTTTTTAGTAAATAAAAGTTTTTTTAACCAAAAAAGTGATATTAATCGTTTTATCTGGAAATCAATTATAGAAATAGATTTCCAAAAATACAATTTTATTTTCTTAGTTAAACAAATATTTTTTTCTTTGTGAAAAGAGATGAAAAACTAAAAGTTAATATTGCAAATATTAAAAAATCATTTTCTTTGCTACATAAATCTTTCTTAAAAACAATCGATTAAATCGATCTACAATAAATCAGCCGTATAAATCGATACCCAAATATACAAAGATTTCTTAAAAATGTGTTTTTTTTTCTATGATAAATAAATGTTTTTAGAAACAAAAGAATGCGAATAATCGGCTTATTGTAGAATCAACTGTAGCAATCGAATTGTAGAAATCGATTCCCGAAAATTCAATCACAATTTTCGCTGTTGAATATTTTTTAAAACCAAAAAAGTGTGACTAATCGATTTAATGTGGAATGTGCTATAAAAGTCGATTCCTAAAAATTCCATCTTATTTTTTTATTTAAACAAATATTTTTTTCTTTGTAGAAAAAGATTCTTGAAAAACAAATAGTGCAATTCATTGAATTGTTGTTGAATCGACTGTAAAGAATACAATTTTTCTTAGTTTATGTAAATGTTGAACATTGTTTTTCTTTGCTTCAAAACAATCGATTAAATCGGTTTATTGTAGAATCAGTCGTATAAATCGATGCCCAAATATACAAAGTTTAAAAATGGGTTTTTTCTTTAATAAATAAATGGATAAATGGGAAAACCATTCACAAAAAGACAATCAGAATTTTCATTGTTAAATAAATGTTTAATAAATGTTTGTTTTTAAAAACAAAATTAGATTAACCGATTAATCGAATGTAGAAAATACAATTTTTTTCATGAAATAAACGTTTTTTAGAAACAAAAAGGTGTTAATTATCGATTAAATCGATTTATTGTAGAATCAACTGTAGAATTCGATTCCCAAAAATACAATCAGAACTATTTTTAATAAATAAAAGTTTTTTAAAAACAAGAAGTGCGAAAAATCAATCAATCCCGAAAAATCAATCAGCATTTTCGCTGTTGAATATTTTTTAAAACCAAAAAAGTGTTACTAATCGATTTAATATGGAATGTGCTATGGAAGTCGATTTCTAAAAATTCAATATTATTTTCTTATTTAAACAAATATTTTTTTCTTTGTAAAAAAAGCTTCTTGAAAAAAAGTGCGATTCATTGATTTATTGTAGAATCGACTGTAGAAACTACAATTTTTCCTAGTTTATGTAAATGTTAAAATTTTTTTTCTTTGCTGCATAAAACTTTCTTAAAAACAATCGACTAAATCGATTTATTTTAGAATCCACTGTGTAAATTGATTCCCAAAAATGCGGAGTTTTCTTGGCGAAATAAATGGTTTTTAAATGTTTCTTTTTCTTTGTTAAACAAATGTGCTGTAGAAGCAAAAGAGCGCGATTCATCGATTAAATCGTTTTTTTTTTTTGTAGACTCAACAGTAGAAATCAAAATAAGTATTTTTTTTGTAGACTCAACAGTAGAAATCAAAATAAGTCTTTTTTTTTGTTACATTTTTACAAAAATAGAGAAATACGCTTAAGCGTTCAAATCGATAGAAATATTGCAGAAATCGATTCCCAAAAATAAAACTTCGCGCCCAGCTCTATACGAACCCAAAATGAAAACAAACAAAATGAATGCGTTTTACGTTTTTTTTTTCTTTTTACTAAAATTTCTTTTTAATATTAAACCGTTTTTTTTGAAATTGTTTTTTTGTAAAACTATTACCAAATCAGTTTATGTTTTTTTTTTTATTAATTTACTTAAAATAAACGTTTTTTTGACATTGCCAAAATACAACTAATTTAGTTTTACTTGAATTTTTGTATACTTTTCTTTTTTGTTTTTAATATTTTAAGTTAAGCCAAAAATTAAACTGTTAAACAGTCTTGCTAAAATTAATTACAATTTTCTTTACTTTTCGTTTTTTTTTCTACTTTTTTTGAATAACATGCGCAACAAGCAAAATTTACGTTTTATTTTTTTTTGTTTCTTACTAAATTTAATTGATAATTAGCTTTTGACAGCACAACTGTACTTCACTACTTGACCTTTTGTGTTGACTGTACGGCAATATTTGTTACACTTAAAGTTTTTTAAGGCTAAAGTGCAAGTTTTTTCAACTTTTTTTTGTAGTTTAATAATTGTGGCTTCTTTTCTGCGTGCTTATTAACTAAAAGTAAACATAAGTGTTTTACGAAAGAAAAAAATAGAGAAACAAAAGACTTAAAAATTAAAGTTACTTTAGTTTTTTGTTTTGTTTTTTTTAGTTAGCTAGAGAATAAATTAGAGACGGGCGCGCGCTGCTGAGGGATTGTGACTTGGCCAATTTGGAGCAGTTATAAGTTATATATATATATAGTAAAGTTGGCTACATAATGACATGGTATACATATATGTATATAATAGGATAGTTATATATATATATATAGTATATATATACAGAGCGCACTACTTAAAACGAATACGAAACGAAAAAACGTCAACGAATAAGTACAAAATTTTCAATTATTTTAGCTACAATTTGGGTAGGGGCGTGGCTGAGGCATGGCTAAGTGCTGTAGGAACAGGAGGAGGTAGGATACAGTTGCTGTTAGCGGGGCGAGGGTGTAGCGCTACGCTTTATAATTGTATGAACAAAATAATTACAATGTATACATAAATTTCTAGAGTAAATCTTGGCCAACCAATTAAACTTTCGCGTTTTTAAGATCTATCACTAGCATATAGAGTTACAAGCAGTGCAACCGGGGCGCAGTGGGGAGGGTGGGGGTTGGGGGGAGCGTAGGAGCTTGGGCATAGTTTACTGTAGCTGCATTACTACTAGGCATTATGCGTTGGCGTATCCAGCGCCAACTCCGTATCCTAGTCGGTGATAGATATTTGCGCATAGCCAACTAGCGAACGCTCATCGGGCACTTCGCCCGGTTGCACACCGGATGCCAGCTGGAACGTTATGGTCTTCATGTTGGCACACTGTGCTATTAGCTGCTGTAAATGCAGCGCCATCGGTTGTGTATCCAGCGTATCGACAAGACCAGCATCAACCAGCTCGGTGGCTATGCCCTCGGCTGTATCTTTGCCTATGACAAACTCAAAACGTATATCATGCAGTTCACGGCGCAGATTACGCATGCGTAGCACTAGATTAACGGGTGGATTATGGCCACCGCTTGCTTCGCTGCTGGGCATGGGCATTTGTGCCACACCGGCAGCCAAATCTTGTGCGGCACTCGCATTGCCACCGCCCGGCGTTACTGTTGTTGAACTTATGCTAGGTGTCATCTCGGGCGTTGTCTCCTCACGATCGCTATCCGAGGAATCGGCACGCTCCAAACGATTCATCGGTCTATCCTCACCCTCGGAGTCCGATGAGTGCTGCTTATGTCCACCATTGCCGCCAGCATTGTCCTCCTCCTCGCTGGACCAAACCCATTCGCCGGTAACCGTACGATGTAAACGCCCCGAAGCGCCCGGCTGCCGCTTAGCTGCCTTATGCACGCGCGTCTCCATGCTGGGACCCGACTGCAGCAGCGTCTGTGTCAGATACTTGCGATCTTTGGCCTTCTTGAAGAAGGCATGCTTCAGCAGCTCGCTGGCAGTCGGCCGTTTCGAGGGCTCCTTTTGCAAACACTCGACAATCATTTTACGGAATGTCTTGCCATAGGCCTTATACTGATCTTTATCATCGGCGCCCGTATCCAAGGTGGGTGGATCATTTTGCAGCGTCAACATGAGCACTTTCATGGGTGGATACTTGTGATACGGTGCTGTGCCCGTGGCCATTTCTATGGCTGTTATGCCAAATGACCAAATGTCTGCTTTGAAGTCGTAACCATGATCTTGTTCCATGACTTCGGGTGCCATCCAACATGGTGTGCCCACAAATGTATGTCGCACCTTTTGACGCGACAAATCACGTCCCGTAGCCAGCCAAGCGCTAACACCGAAATCCGCAATTTGTATGGTGCCATCGTCGCCAATTAGTATATTACCCGCCTTGATATCACGATGTATTTGTCCGTTCGAGTGAAAATACTCCAGTCCTTTGAGTACCTCCTTGAGCACAGTGGCTATGGTGGCCTCATCGAATACACCCTGCTTGCAATTGGACGTGCGCATCTTGTGTTTGATAATGTCGAGCAGCGAGCCACCCTCCAGCAGACGCAACACTAACCACAGCTCTTCGCGCACCACAAACGAGGTGTGATAGGTGACAACATTCTCATGATTACACGAGGACATGGCTTGTATCTCTTTGAGTAGCTCATCCATGGAGGTATTCCATTTTTCCAGATTAATGCGCTTAATGGCGCATTTTTCGTTACGCGGCAAGCAGTAGGCGCCATGCACCACGGCCGTGGCACCCACACCAATAACATCACGCAGCTCATAGTCATCCTTGGAATTGGGCCAGGGTTGCTTCTCTGTATTGGCTGCAGCCAGCACAGCAGCGCTGCCAGCAGCAGCCACATTATTGCTGGACAATGTGGCCGGTATGGAAGTCATGCTTTTGCTTTTGACTGTAACTCTCAAAGCTGGTTGACTTTGCGCACGTTGCGTCAATGGTCTGGCTTTAGTTTGGAGCTCGGGTATGGCTTTGGGCTGCACTTCCACTACGCTGCAATTGCGCTTAAAGAACTCCGGTTCGCCGTCTTGCTGTTTGTAGCTAAACGCCGGCTGTGTGGCTACACTTGTGATGGTAAAGACGCTTGAGGCGGCACGCTGTTGCACGTTATAGCTGCCGGAGTTGGCACGCACGTTGGGCTCCGCTGGATTACTGCGACGACGAAAGCAGCTATAGCCGCTATCGAGCTCAGTGTGAATTTCGTGGTATGCACTGCTTTGCACTGCTTGCTTGTTGTAATTGTTGTTGTTGTTGTGGTTGTAGTAGCCGCTGCTGTTGTTGTTGTTGGCGAAATATGCAACTTCTGCAATAAAGCAAAGAAATAGTATTTGTAAGACCTTGTGGCGCGTCAGTGTTTAAAGTTCTAAAGCATTTTTGCATATTGTCTTGGTTACGTGCATGCAATGCAATGTGTTTCGCAAAAAAAAAAAAAATAATAATAATAAAAGAAAATTAAATCAAATTTATTTTAGCGGGAACTACCCATAAACTAAATAAATACAAGTTTTTTCGCTTTTTTTTTAAACTGAAAAAATAAAATCGCTCATGTCTGACACATGTACGCCGTAGCAGCGCTACTAAAACCCCATTGCCCAAACCGCTGCACCCGCCCCCGCTTGCACCTGATAAGCGCTGCGCATTTGCGCGAGTAATGTACAATTTTTCCACGTTTCACTGATAAGATGTCGCCGTGCCGTGCCGTGTATTTATTTTATGAATAAACTGCGTCAGTTTATTGTTTTTACCATGACTGTGCACATAATTTTAGACGCTGACTGTACCACAAGCCCACAAGCACTTGCTGCCTCAACAAGCTGCGCGCGCGTTTGGTGTCATTTTATTTATGAGTGTGCACATAATTTTAGCCACTGACTGTATGCATGCACGCACGCAGGCATGCTCGCTCTGCCACGCTCTCCCGCTGCCGCTGCCACTGCCTTGTGTAGCATAAAAATTACTCACAAATTCGTGCAATCAGTTGCTTTGCTGGCGGTGGGGGCTGTTGTGGGGCGGCATGTGAGGGACCAATGACCGCATTGAGCTATTTTTAGTAACAAAACAAAAACAACAACAACAGCAGCAGCAACAAACAGCAGAGCTACAACAAACAACAAAGCAAATACAACAACAAAAAAAAATGTAATTAAGTTTTCAGTTTTAATGTTTATATCAAGTTGATATTGCTGGAGTTCTCTCACTATCTGCTCGCTCGCTCTCTCTCTCTCTCTCGCTGCTTAGATCTACCACTGCTTGCACTCTCACTGGTTTTGTTGATAAAGCATTCTCTATTTGTTGAATACCCTAACTCTCTTATCTCTCTTGTCTGTCTCTATGTAAGGTATTCATTTCAATCACTTGAGTTGTTTGAATGCATTTTCTAAATTGCAAGCAGCAATGGAATACTCAGTCACATCAACTTATCGTTTATCGAATACAAGTTGAATGAAAGATTTTGAAAATTTTTGAGGGAGTTTTGTTTTAGAGTTAGGACATCTAATGTTCGAAAGAATTTCAGACTTTTAAACACTTTAGGTTCAAAAATGTTTATTTTGATAAATCTTTGTCAGCCAAAATGAAGAACGACATTTTTCATAAAGCAAATAATAAATAATTTATAAATTTTTCTTCAAACTGCATAAAGAATTCTGTACGTAAGGGCGCTCTCTAGTATTTGTTTGAAGCAGTTAAGTTGCTGGAATGCAGTTTCTAAACTCAAAGCTGCAAATGAGTCACGACAACTTATCGTATATCGATGCCAAGCGAAACTCGTTAGATTTGAAAAAGTAAATTTTTTAAATGAAAATCGTCCAATTATGAAATAACGAAATCTAATGCCAGTAACGAATTTTTGTACTCAAATGAAATTTTTGGCTCAAAAGCGTGACGAGGAATCTTTATATGCCAGAAAAATCGAATTTTTAATAAATAAATTTGTATAAAATCCTTCCTACTGACTTGTTAAAAAAGATATCTTTACATGGTGGGCCCTCTCTCTCAATGTAAAGTATTCGTTTCAATCAATTGAGTTGCTTTAATGCATTTCTTTTAACTCAAAACAGCAGGAGAATAACATATCGTTAATCGAATCGAAGCGAAACTCGTTTTAATTGAAAATGCAAGTTTTATGTATATTTGAAGAAACGATGCCTAATGCAGGGAAAGATTTTTTGTACTCAATTAGAGTCTTCAGTACTTCAGGTCCTGAAGTATCGAATTAACCTATCGTTAATCGAATGTAAGCGAAACTAGTTTTATTTGTTTTATTTAATGCAGGGAAAAATTTTTTTGTACTCAATTAGAGTCTTCAGTACTCCAGGTCCTGAAGTATCGAACTAACCTATCGTTAATCGAATATAAGCGAAACTCGTTTTATTTAAAAATGCAAGTTTTTTGAATTTTTGAAGAAACGATGCCTAATGCAGGGAAAGATTTTTTGTACTCAATTAGAGTCTTCAGTACTTCAGGTCCAAAAAGGGTCATCAATTGAATTTAAATCTTTCTGTTCCAAAATGAAGAACGGCATTTGTTTTATAAAGAAACATTTAGAAATTGCTTTGTAACTAGTTTGTGAGGAACTCTTATTCGTTTCAATCAGTTGAGTTGCTTCAATGCATTAGGTAAACTCAAAGCAGCAATTATGATATTGAATGCAACTTATCGTTTATCGAATGCAATTAAAACAAGTTAGATTGCAATAGTTATGTTCTGAAGTTACAAAAACTAGGACAAGAAAGGGTTTTTTGTACTCAAATTGGACACCCAAGTACTTTAGTGCCAAAAAGAAACTTTTTTTGAGTGTGAATCGATAAATCTTTTTTAGCCAGAAAAAAATAACGATATTTTTTAAAAAGAAATATTGACAAATTACTGCCCCACTGACTTATACATAAAAAATGCTTTTCCTGAGAGCTTTCCCTATTAAAATATGCGTTTCAATCAGTTGAGAGTTTAAAAAATCAAAGCAGCAATCGAGTGACAATGAATGTAAATTATCGTTAATCAAATGCAAACGAAACTCTTTTAGATGAACTAAAAATATCATAAAATCAATAAATTTTTTATGCTAAAATGAAGCACAACTTTTTAATAAAGAAATATTTATTTGAGATTCAAAGATTCATGTTTGTCTGAGGTTTCGAAAATAAACGTAAGTTTAGATAATTGCAATTCGTGCCTAAAAGAGTCATATATGCAAATCTCAATAAATCGTTCTATGCTGAAATGCAAATGGATATTTTTTAATAAAAAAGTTTATAATTTGAGATAAAAATTGTTAATAAATCAATTACAAATTGGTGCAGAAAGTTCCAAATGTGCAGATATCGATTATTTTCTTATAATAAATTTCGATAACACAAATTTAATGAATATAATATAATAAATTTCGATAACACAAATTTAATGAATAATAAATAAGAAGTGTAGGTTCACACACAATATACAGGGTTATGCATTTTGTGGTTTCGAAATTAATCGCAAATTTAAAGAAATTTTGATTCGTGTGGAATACAATATCATGAAACTATCCTAATGGTGACTTTCTATAGTTCTTGAGTCCTTTGATGCAAAATGGCAAATCTTCGACTAGACATATGAAGTTCGGACAGTTTATAGAATGCAGCTTACGAAATGGTAAGTCCTGTATATTCAAGGAGGCTATTTTGTTAATAAAAAAGAAAGTGGCATCGGCGAAGCGAAAACACAACCTATCCCACACAAATATGAACATTACCTTCGCGCGGTACCTCTGCCTACCGATTAAAAGGGATGTAACCTTTTCCCTCGATTCTGGATCGGATGCAGAAGGTGTTAATCCAATTGATTACAGAAGAAATAAAGAAAAAGCTAAATAATAATTCAAAAAAATTCATCTGTTGAAGACAAACAAGGGAAATAATTATGCCGATACATTCGTCAGATGATTTGATAAAAAATTAACCTTATTCCAGTCGGACTGTCAATGAATAAGTTGCAAAATAATGGGAATCATGTACGTTCTTAGAGATCTGGTTGATTCCATCAAAGTTTTTCGATAATTGATCAAATTTATGAAAATCAAAAAAGACGAACCCTGGGCAGGATCCAAAAAAGACATCTGATTGCATTTAAATAAATCGATATATGCTGAAAAAACTAATATACTCTTTTAAGCGAATATATTATTCATAAATTTTGCATTAAATTGCGAATAAATCATTTTTGTATTTTTTGACACTAACATTTAAAAAGCACATTTATTTTAATAATAAATAAAAATGCAATAAATTTAAATGAATAAAATATACTTCATTCAAAATAGAAACTGCGCCCACCCAGAGTCATACATCATCCGAAGATGTGCACTTGTGGGAAATATTTCTAAATTATATATTCTGTATAGAAAAAAGTTCAAGCAACATCACGCTGACAAATCGTTTTCTAAATTTGACTGAATAAAAATAAATGAACCACAAAAAGCGCACCCTTTACCCAAACTATTATTGCTTATAAGACTTCTAGTTTTTTATTTTTTATATTCATTAAAAATATATTAAATGCATTAAGGCCAAAACTGTTAGCTGAATGAATATGAGTGCATATTGTGTGGCCATGAATGCTAATTAAGACCGACATTTTCAACACCAAAAACTCAAAACTTCAAAACGTATTTGTGAAGGGAAATGCGTTTGCAAATAAGTACAGTTGACGCAACAAAAAGTAGCAGTTGACTGAACTTGAACGTTATGAATGAAATGAATCAACACTCCGATTTGGCGTACATTGTTTGCATTTTGAAAATCCAAAAAGAAATCCCCTCAGAAACTGCACCCAAAATACATAATGCAGCTTAAAACTTAAGTTTATTTTTACGTATTTCCTTGGAATACTAATACTAATTCCTGCTTTCAACAGTTCCCACGAAAGTTCAGCTGTCAAAGTGGTTCTGAACATTTGAAAATTAATGCATTTTTAACAATAAACCCGATTGATTTGCTCTATTATTGCTTTATGATATAGTTAACCTATTTTTTTTATTACTTTAGCGCATGCAATTGGGTTAGGATAAATTCAGCAGCAAACCAAATGCAAATTTTACTGATTCGAACTATGAGAGCTAGTTTACCGATTTTGAAAAAAAAAAATAGGGTAGTGCCTGGAAAGATTCAAAAACTTTTGAGTGCTGTATTAGGTTACAATTTCTTTTGTCATTCCATCCAGAGTAACTAAGTATTTTGCACCTTTTGTAGTTTCAGAGTAACTCGTAATTTCCAACCTCTAGCACAATCACTTTGTAGATCCAATTATGCTTTGTACGATGCGAAAACTATAACCTTTACGATTTCCTATCTCATGAACGGTCTATGGAAGTCATCTCTGCGCCAAATCGAGCATCTTTGACCAATCACGAACTATGAAAACCCAACTTGGTCAAGGCTGAACTTTTGGCTTCTTGTTAAAAAATGTTCAAAGTTTAAGCTTTTATGTTACATCCTCTTTTTATCTTTTACATTGTAAATCCAAGTTCCCAGCCTGCCCTAGATGTAAATCCGTGCACATCTATTAAAACCTGACCCATCACACTAGGAATACGGATTAGTTTTAAACTTTCTGATTTAAAAATTTCTTAATTTCAATATTGTATAATTCTAAGCTCAACTGGACTTAGTTGTACTCCTACAACCATATAATCTACCCAAAAGATTTTGATTTTTGAACGTGGTTCCCTATGGGAGCTATATTACTGAAATCAAAAAAGCGCAAATAAAACCGCTTTCCCTTGGATAATAAGTTTTTTGGGAAGTTGTTTGCTCTAGCTCTGACCATCTCTAAGATCTAGGCATTCATACGGACGCACTTTGGCATATCAACACTCCTAGGGTGCAGTATTTGGCTGCAATATAAACAATCAAATAATTTATTCAAAACATATAGATTTTTTAAAGTTGTTCCCTTTGAAGCTACATCACAGAGATTAAAAAACCAAAAAATAAACTGCCAAGTTTTTTTCTGAAAATTTGCAACCTTCAACTCAAGGATAGAGTACGGACATCAACTTCTCTAGGTAACCTGCTGATATTGCTGAAATTGCATATATCTTCAGCTAGTACAAACTGTTTATACGCTTTGTCCTAAAAATAGTGGGTCAAATAAACCGATTTAATGCAAATCGACTACGATCGGAAATGACTTGTAATGCCTTCACATTAAATAAAATAAATTTGCATTTTATTTAAGCATTTTAGTTGTATAATTTACCAGAACTCCCCATGTTTTGAGAAAATGACTCAATATAGTTATCTGCAGAACTCAACTGTAACGATAACTTTTTGAAAATATAGAAATATATAATATATATTAAAATCTATCAATTCTCATTGTTTTTAAAAAACAGCCAACTTAACAATTTCTTAGAACTTTCCTAGTTTTTAATTCACAACTTAAGAATGTGGTAATATAATACCTAAACCTCAAACATTCACTTAATATAAATCATTAGCTTAATCTACGTCTACGCCATTTATTCATCGTGCCAGAAAGTACGTAGTTCATAAACAAAACGTGACTCATTTGCCTGAATTCGCTGCGTTACTAGCAGTCCTGCATTTTTATTTAATTCAATAGAAATTCTCCATTTATTTCATTCCATTAATATATTTTCTACGATTTTGTGCGATTAATTATGTCCCATTTATAAGCTGTATTTCTATCAATTAATAAACAGCTGGAAACCGACTTTCATTTGCATATAAACACAATTCGTTGAAAAAAATTGAAAAAGTTTATCAAATATCCATCAAAATCCAAAAGCCTAATACAGGGCTACATTGTCATCATTCACAATAACAGCAGCTAACCCGAAAAGTGGTGAAATCTTGCATTGAAATTCCGCTACCATAAAGTGCTTTCAAATCCTAGTCAGCTACTCGAAATTCCTAGCTAATCATTCAAGATAATGACACTGTCATGGTCATGGCCCATTTGTTAACTCTATTTCAGTTATCATAAGACCCGAAAAAAAATGCCAGATTATGTCAAAAAAAAAAGTGCTGTTTGGCACATGCTTCAATTAATTAGACCAACAGCTGCAGATATACGTACAAATAAATCAAATACAGGACGACGTTTTTAAGACGAACCCCGAAGAAAGACAACACTTTCAGAGATTTTGTGCTGACTTTTGAGGTTTTGGGATGATATATCGACAGCAAGTGTTGTAGTGTTGCTCCCGAAATCGATTTCGAATCAAATGATGTGGGAGACACTCTGTTCCTTTGGAATTGCAGTTTTCTTAATTGAAATTTTTTTAGCCGAAAGTTTTTATCATGGAATTTTTAAATTGTTAATTTTTTGTACTTGTTAATTTACGATTGATCATCATCTGATATCTATTGCTGAGCGTGAAAAAGAAACTATTATAATTCTCTACTAAGTAGCTAAATATCTTCGAAATTCGCTAGTTATATTTTATTTATGTTTATTTATGGAACCTTAGAATCGATATCTCCGTATATCAGCTATCTCAAAAATCACTAATAACTTCAAAATTATGCTTTTACTTTAGTAATTTCGTGCTGATCGATAAAAAAATCGACTTTTGTATTCATATGATGAAGTACACCAATCCAAGATCCTATAAAACCTAATATGGCCAATTACTCTCTAAGAGACTTCCACAAAGTAATCTATTTTAGATGCCTTCAGTGTGCTGAATGATCTGCAACACATACGTTTTTTCAAGAGGCTCTACCGAGTAAAATCAAAATTTTTTTTAATCTCATAACAAGTCCAGCAAATCATAATCAAATGGATTTTTGAGATTCGAACTTGTTATAAAGAGAAAGCAGTTACGAGAAGAGTTCCTAAATGATTATCTAAAAACTTTGACATTTGACAAATTTTTGATTTCTTAACTTTTTTGACGATTTTCTTTAAATTTAATAAAGTATTTTTGATTTTAATCAAAATGGTATTGGGTGTACAATTTTTTGCTTATAACTTTATAAACAAACGAAAATATTGATCTTAAATGTTTGGTTTTTAGCTATATGACATGTTCTCGATTTAAAAAACTGAAAAAATTTTGCACACCCTATAATAAAAAGCAGTTCCAGGTCAAGGCATTCTTACAGACGGGTGAACAGTCATGGGTACATCAACTTTTTCTGGTCAAAGTTTAGGTAACTTTGGCATGGTCTCGACTTTTGCTTCTGGGTGTTACATACATTTTCGATTTGCCCAATTTTAAAATTTCTTTCAAACCATACGAACGGGATAAAAAAAACATTCAATTTTAAATTTTTTTAAGTCTGCAAAAAATTAAATATTCAATAGTTTTATCCATTCGAGCTTATGCATGCATTCTAACGGGCGATCTCTAAGATTATAAAATTAGAAGACATATAGAACATTTAGGTTTCTATAGTTCTAAAGTGTATGCAACTTAGTAATGGGAATTGCAAAGTCTTAACTAGTCTGTAGTATTTTATTATTATTATTATTTAATTATTTATTAATATGTAAGGGTACAACTAAGTCCAGTTGACCTTAAGACAAGTTAAACATTCTAAAAATTATGAAATAATAAATGATAACGAGGAAAAAATATAATAAAACTAATCCGTATTCCTAGCCTGATGGGTGAATTTTTTATAGATATGCACCGTCTCACATCTGGGGCTAACCAGGAACTTGGATTTACAATGGAAAAGATGAAAACAGAAAGTAGCATATAAATTTAAACATTTATTCCAAATAGAAGCCAAACAACAGCGTTGACCAAGATAGGTTTTTATAGTTCATGATTGGTCAAAGAAGCTCGATTTGGGGAATCAAGATAAGATAGGATAAAGAAATGGATTGGATAGACCGTTCAAAGGAGTCAAAATCATAAAGGTTATTATAATTTGCGCATAGGACACGAAAAGGATCGTGTAACGCATAATTAGTTCTACAAAAAGTTAATTTTGAAGATTATAAGAATTATAACCAGGAATATAATACCGATGTTTCCCAATAACAAAAATCGACACTAACCGACTATAGAGACCCTTTAATTAAATATTTTCAGTAAAGACAGCAGAAATAGGAAACCCGATGATATTCGAAATTTCAGATGATCAAAGAATCACAAGCGTCAAAGGATTCCATTCTCATGCTTTTTAGATCTTTAGGCAGGTTCCACTGTAGCGTTATAGATAAATGGTCTTCTGTATAACGACAACAACGACAACAATAGCAACAAAAGCACTTAACGTATTTCGCAATTTAACGGCGACAACAACAAAATATTAAGCCATATTAATGAGAAAGGCCAATAAATGCTACTCTACTAAATGTTTACACAACAAACAGAGCGACCAAGAGCACAGGAAACGCTTCTAATGCCGGTAACAACAACAACCACCACAACCACAACAACAACAACCACAACTAGAAAACACGAAAAACAGCTAAAAACATTAATAACAACAAATGCAAATACAACAATAACAACTACAACAATGGCCAAACAAACAAAACACTTGGCAACAAAGTAGCACAAAAAAACAACAACAAAAAATAGCAAATAATCGGGTTCCACGGGGAGGAAGCAGCTCGGATATGCTAATTTAAGAAAAACGTTGAAACAAAATTTGTTTAAAGCTTTTTTTTTTACTTTTTTTAAATAGAAACAAGAAAAAATAAAACATGTGTGGGGAAATATAGACAGTGGAAATACTCTTATCTTTTGGGGGACACGTATGTTCAAAATGCAATTTTGGATGGGGAAATCGTAGAAGAAGAAAGAATTTGAAGGAATGTCTTCTGATTTTGATGAACCACGATAAAAGATAACATTCCCGGTTGTAAACTCTGCAATACCAAATGTGGTACTTTGCTGATTCTACGACTATATTCGAGTTCCAATAGTGCAATTGCATGTCTTTTTGTTTTGTTGATACATTCCCGATTCCCAGAGCTAACATTACCGATTACTGATTCAAATTCAACACCAAATCTTTCTGGATGCTTTTTGTAATAATACTTGATTCTACGGCAGTGCACTGCTGATTTAGAATGAATTCTTGCTTTGATGAATTTGGTAAATTACTTATTCGAAGGGACAGTATTTTGATGGCAAAATCTTCAATATCATAAGTAAATGGATTCTTGTTATAATACATTCCTGATTTTTGGAGATGACATTAAAGATTGTAACGTTTCCAATATTGAACGCGTATTCTTGTTCTAATGAACAGGGTACATTCATTTTAAGTCTCCAATGTCATATGTTAATGGTATAATATTTCTGATTCTAAGCAACCATATTATAATTGCAAAGTCTTCAATACAATTCTACTCTCTTAATTCTAAGAGACAACATTGCTGTTTGTTATGTTTCCAATACCCTCTATGAAACATATCCATACTACTCACATTTCGCATCTTCATTTTAGAATAATTCTTTTCTCGCAGAATTCGCCATATAAAGCAGGTTTTTTTCAAGCAACCGCCTCTTAATCTTGCAAGAAATTCTACTTCTTGTAGATTCTATTCAACACCGCTAACAAATCTTTTCAGATCAGTTCCAGTAACTAATTGCTCCTAACCCAAAACTTTTTAGAAACTTATCATCTCTAACCATATACCAGAATTTAAGTACAGCCACGTTCTAGATTTGGTTTGCTAAAAAATTGCCTTCGAGGGCCTTTTTTTTTGCATTAGAATTCTAGCACATACTTGATAGACTTTATATATATTATTAATATTTTATAATATTTTATACTTTACAATATATAATACTATATATTTTTTAGAACTTCAGTATTTTGCCATACTTAAGATAGAAATAAAGTAATATAGACTTTGCGTTTCGAGTAACTCTGACGAATTCTGAATTGTGAATAATGAAATTATTTTGGTTTTTTCCTAAGATAATTTTTGTAATTTTTTTTTTGCTTCTTATCTTTTCTAGTGAAAGATCTCGTCTCTGTGAAATGTGCTAATTAATGAATCGTTGCAATTTGTTTAAAATATCTGTATTGCGAGTTGTCAACAAAGTCTTATAACTAAGTTATAACTGATTTTAAAACGTCAACTCTGTCAACATTGCTAGATCTACAGTCACTTGGTGTAAAAATTATAGATCATATTTTCTCCATGAGTGTTTTTGTCTAACTGCGGCTGAACCACTTGCACTTCTATCATAGATCAACTGGACTTTTGTTTTTGAGTGTCTGTACCACTGCGTCTTTTATAGATCATCTTGACTTTCGTCTTTAAGAGATACCCATTCTGAATGCAAATATTTCAATTTTTAAACGGTTGCCTATATCTTTTTTAATTTGTTTTAAGTTATTTTCATAATTTGTATTGATAATGCTAACTTCATTCATACTATAGGGTTTACAAGGTCCTTTTTTCTCTCTGTTCAACATTATTTCTTTAGCTTTTGCTGACGATAATCTTTAATTAATTAATCTTATTATTTATTTTTATAGTAATTTTAATTACTGGACAAGTTTGAGACCAAATTCGGAAATTCTTTAACTTTAATTTTGAGTTACTGCAAATGCTGGAGAAACAAACTATTTTCAGTCTTCGTTTCTTCCAAAAGCTCTTTGATTTAGTATTATAATTATTCACTGAAATGCGATATCTGCTTAGTTATATAAACTAAAGTTTTTATTTAAAAATTTATCCAAAACGCTTTATATCCATTTTTGTAATGCTTTATGAAATTTTCAAGTGACTATCATTTAAAAAGTGTTTTGAATTAAGAACATTATTTAAGAAATCCAATACTTTTCGCACACACTATAATTTTACTTCAAAATTTGCTCAAAACGTATTACATTTTCAGAAATATTTCTTCGCCAAATAACTTCAACTTATGTTCTCGCTTTTGTTTGCTTGCAAATCGAAAACATGCATATCCAAATATCCAACGACACTTTATTCGAGGAAAAATTATGAAGACTCAACAGAATGAAGTTCGCACAAAATTTAACTTATATTTTTTTTTTACTTTTTTATTATTTTTAAAATGAACAAATGAGTTACGAAGTAGCTATTACGAGTCTTAGCATACAACACCAGCTGCCTAGGCCTTTTTGGCTTTCGGATGTAACGTTTTTGAAACTAGTTTATTTTTAAAGTTTGTAATCTTTTGATTATTCTGATTATTAATTTTCTTTTTGTGGTATGGAACTGATCTGTCCTTGTTAGAATTTACCAAACTACAGATCGATCTTCTATATAGATTTTTGTTACAGCTTCAAGTCGTTTTTTTATATCTTTGGTAGAATTTACTTAGCGCCAGATTGATCTTCCATATAGCTAGATGGAATAGCCCCACCGAATTGCTAATTGTTCAAATTAATTTGCACTTCGGGCTTTGCTAATCAGTTTATAGAACCGGTTCAATTAACTAGCTCAAAAATTTTTATTTTTTTTGTCAACCACAATACGCACGAAATATTTTCTCAGTTATTCCCTCTGTCTGCCCTATCGCACCACAGCACTTTCGATGGAAATTTTTTTCACTCTACCAAAAGGTTCAAAGTTTCTTGAACCCGAAACCCTCGAAAATCCACCAACTGTTACACACACAGTCATAAACTCGATATACACCGCTGCTCTATAAATAACAGGTATTTCGAACAACAAAAAAATAAGTCGAAGAACTAACCTAGACAGCGCGTGCAAAACTAGCAACAACAGCAGTCAAGGGGGGGGCAAAATGTTGCCTTAGGAAAAGCAAAAGAAATCAATTTTCTAAGGGGTCTCGTAAGGGGTTATTGAAACAGGCGCACGTCACACGATCATGTGCAAATGATAAGCTCTAATAGTACTACGATCATTGGTCACACGACTCGAGCGTCTTTTGTTTCCCTTTTTTTTTGTTATTTCTCAATTTTAAATGGTTTGGCGTCGGTCACAAGAGTTTAATAAATGTTCATTAGTTGTTGCAGTGGCACACTCGGCATTTCCAACATTTATTGATTTCATGCAAAAGAAATCAAAACAATTTACGCAAATTTATTATTAAGAATTATTTATTATATCTTGAAAATTACTTTGTATCGCACTCAGCAATGAATGCCTTCTGCTTTTTCTTCTACGTCTTCTTTGGCCCTGGATACTTTTTTGACCAACCGAACCCAAAAAAAAATAATAATAATAAGCAAAAGACGTCGTCTGCTTCGATCCAAAACAAAAAGAAACTGACGATCGTTTAAACGCACGCGCGCGACTTCGACGCGTTTCTGTTCAAAACCGCGCAACGACTGAGCGCCATTTCAACTTATTCGACGTAGACGTCGACGTCGAGGCGGCGCACAAAACAAAACAGCGACAAACAACAACAACAACAACAACAGCAGCAATGCCAAGACGCCAGCAGCAACGTCAGCGGCGACGCGTAACAAGTGCGCCAAAGACTGTGACCATGCAGAGGGGTTCATGGGGTGGCGGTATAACAATACGAGAAATAAAAAAAAGTAAATTAGAAAAAATACAAAAATAAATTTATTGAGTAAATATCAAAAGTGAGTGAGCGCCAAGGGAGGGCATGTAAGAGACAGGGGGGAGATAAACACAACTCAACATGTTGAGACACATGAATGAGAGATAGCGAGCGAGAGAGCAAGAGAGTGAGAGCGACGCAACAGCCGTGAAAGCGAGCAAATGAAGATGAGCGCAAATGACTTTGCACAGTGGGCTGAGTGCAATGGGTTGCAAGGTGACAATTTTTGGATTGAGTTGTGAAAATGGTTCTTCGGGTTTGTCTGGTCTAGCTCAACGGAAAATTGAAATTTTATGGGAACTTTATTTTTTAATGGTATTTATAGTTTTATAACAGAATTTTCTACGGGATAGATTTACGTTTAATAAAATAAAATAATTTTATGCTTTTTGTCCATGAATTTCACATTATATGCACCAAGTATTAATTTAAATCAAGAAAAGCACATGGTTTCCATAAATTAGTAGTAATCAGATTGTTTTACCGGAAAATTTTATATCAAAAAAGCTAAATTTTACTGCTGAGTGCATGGGATGCTCCATGTATCGGGAATTATTTATTAGAAACATGGAATTTATATGGATAATTCTTATTATAAAGCAATTCTCATTATACAAAGAATTCAAAAAGTCAAATCAGATCAGATCGTTCTACTGGAAATTTCGAATTTATAAGAAAAAAAATTATTTGGATAACAAAACATTAAGTATACAAAGAATTAAAGTAGTGAAAATTAAATGATTTTTAGACTCAGAACTCAGAAGAACGCTAATGCGTAAATTTTGGATTTATAAGGAAAACTGAACAATAAAGTGCTGCGGTTAGTGGGTTTCAAGTTGAATATGAACATTTTGCTTTGGTAAAAAAGGTGGGAATTCTAGGTTCGTCATATAGATCTACGAGTAATTTTGGATTCATAAGAAAAAAAGGAATATCTATGGATAATTTACATTGTAAAGCAAAAATTTGTTCAATGTGAAATTTTGGGTTTTTTGCGAAGATTCTGAGGGATTTTACATATTGTTCTAATTTTGTTTCAAATTATAATTTCATTTATTATTTTTTTAAAAATGTTTTTTTTTGTTTTATTTTTTTATTTATTTTTTTTTAACATTTAATGTTTATAAGATCAAATTGTTGTAAATCAAACACTTTTTCAATTTTATTCCATAAATTTTTATATTTGTTACAGCTTCACTTTTATATGTTTTTTTAATTTCTGTTATGTTTTATTAGTTATTATTATCTATTAGTTATTTTTATTATTAATTAGTTATTTTTATTATTAGTTTTTATTTCAAATATTTGTATATTCAACATTTTTTATTAGCAAGAAGAATTGTTTTAAATCAATTTTTCTACAGTTAAATAATCTATTTACATTCTATTAAATTAAAAAATTTTTTTGAATATTTAAAAATAAATAAACATTTTCGAGTGCTTTGTATTCTATACATATATTAACTTTTTATAGTTTTATTCTTTTAATAGTTTAATTTTATTTTAATATTGGGATATGATTTTTTGTTCACTTTTAATGGTAAATATTTTTTAATGCTTCATTTTTTATGCAATAGTTATGATTTAAAATAATTTTTTTATAATTTTTATAATTTATTATTATTTTTTCTTTTTTTTCTTCTTGTGTTTAATTTTTTAGGTTCAGTTTTTTGGGTTCTATTGTTTTTTTAATAGTTAAGTTTGTTGTTGTTTTTTAATTTAATTTTTTTATCAATTCTTATTTTTTTATTCATTTTGACTTAATTTAAAGTTTTTGGTCAGAATTCCAGTAAACTGAATTTCTAAATATATTTAATAAAAAGTACTCAAATCCCGTTTTTAATTTTACTAAATGCAATTTTTTATTTATTTAGCTTATATAACAATTTGTTAAAAATATCGTAATTGATTAATATTCTTTAAAAATTTCTGTTTTTTTTTAAGTTCTAAACGAATATTCTGCCTCAAACTTTCCATTTACACTCATTTATCATTCATTTTTTTTTGCCGACTTTTTCCGTTCAAATTTTATCAGCTAAGCTCCGACGCGCGCGCGTTTAGTAAAAGTTTCCTCTCTCTCTCCAAAAGCAGAAAAACCCAATGAATATATGTGGAAACCATAACAAACAAAAACAATTAGCTTCCCCCCAAAACATAAGGAAACGAAAAACCGAAAAAAAACAATTGGAGTGTAGACTTAATGCATGAATACTTTTACACACTCCCCACCCAAAACGAAACCTACTCCATTCCATTATATTTATTTTATTTTTTTTCTGTGTTATCTCTCTTTTGGGCTAGATAATTGGGTACATTTATGTATGGGAAGGCAAACAAAAAGTAGAAAGTCATTGTGGAAAATTCGAGCAATGCATTTAGAATATTAATAATGAGAAAAATAAGTAAACGGGTAGGTTTTTCAAGAACTTGTGTAATACGTTTTTGAGGCACTGTACTTGTGCGGCATAAGTTACGAGTTCTAGATGTCCAACAGTAGCAACAGAATGTTTTCAATGGAATCTATTTGTAGTTATTATCGATAACTCGATCAATCGTGAGTTGACGATTTTTTTTTTTGATACATATATCGCTATTTTCCTAAAGAAATCTACCAATTAAAGACGTTCGAAACCAGCTATGAACTATAGCTCGGTTGTCCTTCTCTAACTGAGATAGCAGAGAGATCGCATGCTAGGTTTTTGAAGTAATGACTAAATAGTCAAGTTGGATTTAAATTCCATATTTCTTCTATTTGGTTTTTTAGAAAGATATTCTAACCAACTTCGGCACCCAATTGTTTCCGATATGTTCAAGCACTGTGACGAATTTATTCTAAATCGCTTATTGCTGTGACAATGGGCCTACGCCCTTCGGCACTGAGAACCCCCCCATGGGTCTATTTTGCCCCGAATTGCTGCCATAGGGCATAACGGTCTATTTTGGCACTAAATTTGATTCCGTTAGTAAATACGTGGTTATCATTTATTTATAATTTATATTTAAATCGGTTGAAAGCAGTATTTAAGTGCACTCAATCAATGCTTCAAGTTTGATTGTAATCGGTGGACTGTATCATATAGATCTCATAGCACAATTTCCTAGTCTTCAGAGCATTATTTATAAACTTCATATTTTTGTACTTCAGTGCTTGGGGCTTCATTTCCAATTATTTATTTATGAATAAGTTTTCTTGGTACATTCAAAGTAGTAAAGTTACAGAAAATCAGTAATCAAAACTAGATTTTTTCAATCATAACTTCCACCTAGAGCACCATAGCATTTTTACATATATTTTTAGACCAACAGCTATTAACAGATATAGAGATTCTTATAAAATCTACTGCAAATATTTTAAAACGTTAGATTATCGCGAGATAATATAAACCTAGAAATGTTCGCAAGATGGCGCCAGTAGTAAAAGCAAAAGTGGCGGATATAAAAACACAAACAATATGCAATATACTAAGTCATACTTGGCTAAAAGTTTGGGGGAAGTTTCTTAGGGGGTTTATCGGCAGATTCACGGCAAGAGTTACCACAATTCTAATGGCCGCAACTTCGGATTCGCGTTTTTTTATCAGATGGAAAGACCACGTGAAGGAGCACCTATTTTCAGTTGGAGTGACCAACCGAAGAAATGATTAATTTTTGCGGGAAAAAAACCTATAGTGAACCAAAGTGCTGATCACTTACTTAAAAAATCGTTCGCTAGATGGCGCCAGTAATAAAATCAAAAGTGGCGGGCATAGTGCGTTATATTATAAATTCTAACTCGTTAATGGGAAATATAGTCAGATAAAAGACACTTAATGTAAAGCCATCAATTATAAGCAAAAAGCGATACTTATGGTATTTATTGAAAGCAACGCTTCCTAGATGGCGCCAGCAGTAAAAACAACAGATTTCCACGGCAGTCGGTTCTACACGCCGAAACCGACGCGGGCCCAAGCCAGCATAAGAACTGCCAAAACCCCCTCTGTTTCGGAAGCCCAAACTATACCTGTTGCACCGAAACAGTTACAACAAAAGCAACAGAGTCGACTATAAAAAAATAGACTATGCCCAACAATATTCTTAATAAGAAATTGCATGAGATTAGGCATAAGTAGGTCGCTAAGCCCACGACAAATATTTTTAGTTTGAGAGTCGTCACCAAGACACCAAACGATTAATAATTGCAAGATTAATATAAAAATTATAGCGAACCCACGAAAAGTGTTAAAGAAACGTTCGATAGATGGCGACAGCTGTAAAAACCAAAGAGGAGTACATAGGAAAATCAAGGAATTTACAAAAATATTTCAAGTCGCAAAAAGGGTTGGCTTGGGTACAAGTTGGGGTAATGCTCGTTACGGGGCTGAACGAGACAACTGGAACATGAAACACAACGCCCAAGCACTAATTGGAGGAGTAACACCCTGAAGTAAGAATACGATTGTGTAAAGAGTTGTTTTGAATTGATCAAAAACCGTACCCGATTTGGCTGCATTGTCTCCCAGAAAGTTAGCTGAAATGATGTGATCAAAAAGCAAAAGTTTTCGGTGAGTCGCTTCGAAACTTTTATTGTTTAGCGAACCAGTCATTAAATTATTTTATTTATAATAGTTTTCCAAGCTTTGTTAATATGTAGTTGCGATAAAGTTTCCTGCTTTTTTAACTAGTTTACTTAGTTCTTAAGTTGGATTCGTTTATTACTCATGGTAGCTGTGGCGCAAAAAGCAGAATTAATCTGCCTAATAACCTATGCGTAACTCTACTCATAAACGTGATAGAGTTTTACTCTTTAGCGATTTGAGTAGTTCGCTTTTAAACTACAAAGTATTCCAAAGATCTAATCGTTAGCAATTGTTTTTTTTTATGAGGAGAAGCAATTTGTTTAAGGAAATAGTAATCTCTAGAGGTAATTTTGCTAGATTTTCGCTGCAAGACACTGCAAATGGCTATAGCGAATATAAACAAACTTTTAAGAAATATCCCACCTTATACAGAAGATGTTCGCTAAGCTGCTTGTATTGTAAAGAGTTTCCGTTGGTTTTGAAGTATCATTCCGAGCAAATAGAGACCTATATTCCTAACAAATTCGGGGGAATTTATTCCGAGTGCTTTTTGCAAGCGAAAATTTTTTTGCTTTTAAGGCACAACTGCAGCTGTTTTTCTACCTATAAACCTAAAAGACAACTGAAACTCTTCTCAGAACTAAAAATTTATAAGATATCTTTTTGGGATTACAAATTTGTAAGATGTTAGCTACTTTAATATTTCTCATCTTAACCCAAAATCCTGACAGATTACAATGCACTAATTTCTACGGCTTAGTTATTGAGTGCAGGCAATTTTTAAGGCATTTCTGTTAGCAGTCTGTAGAAGTAAGATCTTAAAAACTGATGAATTAGTTGCTCTATAAAATATAAAATAGCGCTATAAAATTTCCTATATATTTCGCATTGCACATAAAGACCGATTTATGTATATAGTCCGAAATTATAGACATTAAACTGCCACAATGTGAATTGTTTTGCATTTCTATGCGCGCAGTCGTCGTCGTTCGACTTATAGACGAAGAGATACTATATCTCTACTATACGTACTATAAATATGTACCATCCGTACATACCGACAAACTTATAAAAACCATCGCACATTTTTCATTTCTGCGTGAGTTTATTTTTAGTCGGACATCGTTGCGGTCGACGCGGTTTTTTGCATATCATTTCCACCCAATGCAATCGCCAGCCAACGGCAACGACGCGGACAGTGGCGCAGTTAGAGGAGCGCAATTCCTGATGGGACATTGGTTGGGTAGAGGGATCGCAATGTTGTCTGTGCGTGTAAATAAAAAATGATATGGTTGCTATACGGACGGTGTCGTATATAGGCAGAGAGAGAGAGAGAGTCACGGGCTGGCTGGCAGCGTAATCGCATCAACGCAACACGGAGCGCACAGTGTATTGCACTTTGTAGGACATAAATTTTAATAATTTATTTATAGACGAAATATTTTTTTGCATAATATTTTTAATATTGACACATTAATGAGGCAGACGAGATGAGCACGACCGAGAAGTGCTGCTGCAGTTGGTTGAACTTTTCATTGCAATTTTTATTACGTTTCATTTTCATTGAACGTGATGATCAAAGTGCTATTCCCTTCCTACAACTATCGGGCATGTAGAACGTATTCGTCCGTCCGGCCGTCTGTCCGTCTGTGATTCTGCCGGACGAACGTTTGTTTGTTGTCAGTTTTTGTATAGTTTGTTTTGACTTTTAGGCGCTCTATTTCGAAAACTTAATGAAATTCATTTAAGTGATTTGCAACATTTGCAATAAAAGATTTTCATGAGTTTCCCAAAAGGTAAACACATTTTCAAGTGGTTGTTGTTTTATGTACAAAGTGATTTATTTTGAGGATGACTAATAATATATCAAATGCGAAGAAAGCATTTCTCACTTTGGCTGATGGCGTTGGATTTTGAAATACTCGACCAAGTTGTAGTAGATATTTATTTTTTAGGTATAAGAGTTTGAGATGGTATTTTGCTAAACATATTTTTGTTGTGGCGCCACCTATTTTGGTGTGTAGTATATTTCCTAATGAAAGGACAGCATTGCTTGTGTCAACGCCTGTCCCAAAGATGCTGGCACTTTGCCTACCATAACTTTGCTACTTTAAAATTTTGATATACTTAAAGGCATTGACAATAGAGTTGGTCGGTATTTCCGCGACAAAGGAACTTTCCTAAAGCATTGAAATATAAAAGATCTATATAGTATTCCCCTTGACTAGGGTATCATCGCTCCAAAGCCGGAGCATAGGTCGATTTTCCTAGCTAAATAGCGTATATTTGTTAGCCATATCACATATCTTTAATTCAGTGAGATTTACTTAGCAAATAACGACTATTTGCTAGCTATGCCAGTGCTAGGCAAAAACATCAATACTACTGCGGGAAATCAAACCAATGACCTTCAGAATTAAAAACGAACACGCTACCACAACGCCACGCCAGCGAGGCTCGTCATCTTCTTGCGATTCTTAGCATCTACAATTTCAAATACTTTGAAATTTTCTAAAAATTTCGGCTGACGCTATAAAGTAAAGTTTTTCCCACTGACTATGCTGCCATCGCTCCATCGCTATCTAAATAAAATAAGGATCTACAGCTCATAACTGAATTCAAACGACGTTGTCTTCTATTTAGTGAGATTTACTTAGGCAAATAACGCCTATTTGCTAGCTAAGCCAGTGCTAGGCAAATGCATCAATGCTACTGCGGGAAATCGAACCACCGAACTTCCGAATTAGAAGCGAACACGCTACCACTACTATACCAAAGCCCGCCAACTTTTTGCGATTCTTAATTGTCACACATCTACAATTTCGAATACTATCAAATTTTTTTAAAATTTCGGCTAATTTGGGTTATTGCTAATATATATTTATGATTTACTTAAAGGGACTGTAAATCAATTCAAGTTATTGGTTTTTGTCATTCGAATAGGCAAAAAGTGTAGAAAGTGTTAACTTGGTTCTTAAACATTAGTCAAGATCTTCAAAAATAGAAGACTTTGGAATTGTCTTTACAAAAATTATTTAAAAACTTGCCTACAGACTAGAACTGTAGAAACCAATGTGTACAATAGTGTGACTTCTGCGGCATCTGTAGAATGATAGGAATATTGAAATACTGAATATTTATATTTTTTTGTAGACTCTACAAAAATTGCTCATGGACAAATCAATCATGTAGCCATTACAAAAATTGCTGGACAAATGAATCAAAAAATTTGATTTCAAAAAATTTGATTTCAAAAAATTAGAATACGCAATAAATGCGACCAATTCAATTCAAAACGTTTGACGACTATAACATATAGCTCTCAAAAGGAAGTCGGTAAAAAACAGTTTTTTTTTTCAGAACATTTTTTTAACTAATTTGTTTTTAAAAAATATGAGACAACTTCGACAGATTTTAGTGTGGCGCAGTACTAGGTTGCCTAAAATCGGTTGACCATGTGGAATTTACCAAGTCGGTTCAAAAAGTCGATTTCCGCTGCTCTTGGAGTGCTTAGGCAATGTAACCGATTGATTTTTCTGCAGAAAACTGTTTCAGGGTATCCCTAAGTCGTTAGCGTCAGACTCTAATTTACAACTGTTTAGTAATGGATGCTTAGGGATTATTTATAATCCACTTAAATGAAGATTAAGGAGATAATTGTAGTACTTGTGGAATTCGAAATTGTAATTTGGCTGAAATTAATTTTTGTTTTTATTTTCTTCAAATATTAAGTATAATAAATATATTATATAGTATTTATAGCATATAATTTTTCTATTGTGAATTTTTTTGCAAAATATAATAAAATATATTTAAGAATTTTGCAAATTTATTTATGAGGCCGCTTGCATTGAAATAAAAAATGTGT
This sequence comes from Chymomyza procnemis, assembly GCA_035046065.1. Classification (NCBI taxonomy): domain Eukaryota; kingdom Metazoa; phylum Arthropoda; class Insecta; order Diptera; family Drosophilidae; genus Chymomyza; species Chymomyza procnemis. The sequence continues at coordinate 9,411,863 of JAWNOJ010000026.1, forward strand.
CTGAAAGTCGTAAATATATTTTTTTTTTCGTACAGAACGAGCGTCGAGAAGAGACTCTGTCTCTAATAGACAATAGGTCAACATGGAAATGCGGAATTCGGTTGTCGTTGAAGCCTTGAAGCGATCAAGCTGATTGTCAGGCCAAACGAGCATATTTTTAAGCGCGGATGCAAAATTAACAACAATTGGAGCGAATAAGCGTTGCAATAATTAAAGTAGTTGTACAATTTATTCAACATCAACAACTAATTCTAAAAGTACAAAGAAGAGTAATGCCAATACTATAAAATATTTTTAAAATAGCTATTTCTGTTGGCGCCACCTGTTGGTACATATATGCATTGAAGATATGCTTCGTTTAAAATTGTCTGTCGAAATTGCAGAGAGGATAATAAATTACTATGCCATTTATCTAATTTTTTGGTATAATTTTGTAAGCATTTTTTAATTACAAAACCGGAGCACCAGTTTAAGTTGTAAAATGGTACAATTAAAGCTTTAAATAAAATAAATTATTGCTTTTGGTAAACATTTTCAGTCGTCATTATAAAGTGAAAAATAAAAAAAAAAAACTAGGAATTGGAAAAAAAAATTTAGGAAATATTTTGTATCGCTACCAATTGAAATAATTACACAACTTCCTTTTCCGCGTTTCTACACTTTGTTATATCAATGAATAAATAATAATAATATAATATTAGCTTCAATTTGGAATTAAGTAAAGCCTAAATTTTTTTTGAAAAGTGAAAAATTGATTTTTTGATCATAATGAGCCTCAACAGGAAACAGCTTTTGTTAGCTTCAATTCTGCCAAGGCATTTAAAAGTTACACTGCACAACAAAAAATCGAGAGCCAAGCTTCGTTTGAGTATTCATAACGCTTTTTTTCTTATTTAACGGAAACGGTCACAAATATTGCAAGTATATTTGTTTAAAAAAAAAACAAGAGTTTTAAAAATTTGAAATACAATCCCTTGCAAAATATTTCAATAGTCAGAATTTTAGTCGACAAATATTTTTTTTTTAATTCAAAACTGTTCTGTACTTGAAATACTTATTTCGTACACAATACTGTACAATTATTTAAAAAAATTAAGAAAAATAAGTTTAGTCAAAAATCGTATAGCAAAACAAGAAAATTGGTTTAAGTTCAATAGAATAAATAACAAGTTATGAAGCTGACGAAAACTTAACTTCAAAGAAGTGCTTTGGGATTAAAAAAGTTTTGAATACGCTTAAAATCAATTGCATAATCATTCTACGGCATGCGATCAAGAGCAGTTTGAAAAAGCCGAACCAATTCATTTTCCTCTCTTAACATGGTTTGCAAATCTTCAACAATTTCTCTGCTTACTTTTGATGAAATATCACAATGTCGATCGGTATATTAGTTTAAAACCTTCGTCTGGTTAGTACCTATTTTTTAAAAAAAAAATTTATCAAAATCCGTCAAGGGGTTTCCGAGAAAACGCGTGACTCACAAAAACACTGCTCGCTATTTATATATATAGGTTATATATTTTTATATTTTAAAATGTTTTTATTTTTGTCTTTTATTTTGTTTTTTTTTAAACCACTTTTTTTTAATTTTATTAACTGCATTGTTATTTTTATTTTGGAAATTAATTTTATTTTTATATAACTTGTTTAACTTTATATTATTAGTTAAATTTTCTTATTTTAAAAAATGACTCCATATATTTAATTTTTTTTAAGAGAGTAGCTATTTTTTTTTGGAATATATTTTGGCGTAATAACGCCGGACAATTGTTTAGTAACAAAATTTTCTAGTAGTTAAATTTATATTTTTTCAATATTTTACCATTTATTTTTATTCGTAGTTGTCTAGTAATTATTGTTTCCTTAAAACACAGTGTTGAGCGTTTCGTCTTAGTGAATAAATATTGAATTATAATCTTGTTGTATGATCAGTCGACGATAGATAACTTCTTATCTAACCAAAAATCCGAATATTTCCAAATATCTTGAATACAAACATAACAAAATTGTTGTAACTTCTTACACAGCGCGTGTTTTTTCAAAAAACTCGTTACCAAACAAAATCTGGTTTCAACGTTTGCATTTTAATACACTCGCCAACAAAACATTTGTTCCTTTTTATATTCCTATGGAATGTCAACTAATCATGCACTTTCCGATTGACCTTCAGAAACCAACTAGTCGCCATTTGAGGCCCAATGCATATACCCAAGCTTAATATTTGACATTTGTATTCCAATAAATTCGCATAAATTAAAAATTGTATTAACTGTGCTATTTGCAATAGACTGTACTTAGTTTGGGCTTAAGAATGACAAATGTGCCCGGACAGATAATGAAATAATTTCATTAAATTATTCACAAAATGCGGAAACGTCGCTTACATGCTAAAAGATACAAAATATAAGAAAGCCAAACCAACTTTGTTTCAGGCAAAGAAAATTCAGTAGCTGCATAGCTGTAAGCGTTTTTTTTTTGGTGTTTGTTTTTACAAAAACTACTTGAAGCACAAAATATTTTTGAAATATTTAAGATTTTTACACTTTAGAAAACTTTTGTTTCTGGCATCCGATAAAGAGACGCAATCGTATGTATCCGCCGCCGTTTTGCAAGCTACAATCATTGCTCAAGTTAACGCGCGAATCACACAAATTCGACTGAACTTCACAAAACGTTGTAATCAAACATTTAAAATACGAAAAAAATTTCCTTCAAAAATAAATAAATTAAATGAGCGCTACAAATTGCGGAACACGACGACCACGCAGAGTCTCTGGCCGGTAAATGTGCGAAAATTTGTTAGTGCTACGGCGTTGGCGTTACCCATTAGTTGTTTTTACGAGCTTTATAGTATAAACCTTATATATATGTATGTATATAACGATATTGGGGGGTAGGTATCTATGTATATCGGCAGGCTATTGTATTGGGATTTATTAGGTTTGTTTTTTTTTTATTGTTAAGACCCACGCCGTAAGCCAGAGCTTAGTCGCTTGATTTAGTTTCTACGTGTAGGTGGCGTGCTTGTGTTTGCATACTTTTTAGCAGCACTGTGCTGGTTGTACCCCCATATACACTGCACTATGGTAATTAAGGGGTATGTGGGAATTTTTGTATTAGGTGTAACAAGTTGGAAGCAAGTATGCTTGAATGAAATATCGTCAAAAAGGCGAAGATGTAATTTAGTGTAATCTTTGTACTTGTTCTTTTCTTAGAAAAATTTACAACTTCGCTCTTGCTCCCAAAGAATATCTATTTCAAGCATCGTTGCAACGACGAAGCTAAGACTAAGTGTAATTTTTTGTTTGTTTTTGGGCTTTCTCTGTCGCCTAGTGCAACTTATTTCTTTCTTTTTAAAATTCTTACATAAGTGACTTTCATATAAAAATCAAAATATTGCATACAAAATTCGAAGAAGGAAAAAAATTACACTCAGTCAAAATTCGAAAGATTTTCACAACGACGAAGACAAGACTAAGTGTTTTACATTTATTGTATTGTCTCCTACGCCTATAAAAAAATAATAATAATAATATAAAATAATAATAGAAAAGATACACATTTTCCAAAATCGTTATGGAAAACGGCAAAATGAAAGAACCGAATTGAAGTATTCATTTCAAGACATTCATATGAAAATTCAAGATCTTACTAATTTGCATAAATATTTCAGAGTGAAAAATCATGCCAAGACAAAATTCCAGCTATTAAAATATTTAGTTAATGGCAAGACCGAGCGATTCTTAGATATCGGCATATAATAGTGTTGTGGAAAACTTTAAAATTACGTCTTTTAGGGAGCAGCTGTTGAGGTAAGTTTTTGCCAACCACTCAGTCAATCAAGTTCCAAGATTAACTAGGAGTACAAATACAGCAGCTACAAAAAGACACACAAAGGCACACTTCCTTCTTTTGACGAATTCTGGGTCATTATAAAACCTCTAATCTGAATAAAATAAAAAATTATTTGCTTTCAGTGAAACAAAATTTAGAATGTAGCAGAAAGTCTTTTCTTGTTGAATCCGCTTTTACAATTTAGAGATGCTCTTGAACGTTCGAGAAATGGGTTTTCAGAAGAACGTTTATAAAAGAAACAATTACTTAGAAAACGTTTGGTGTTTTGTCGTTGAGGATGTACAGAGAGCCCGTGAAATAACTTTTGATCAAGCAAAGGGTTGCCATAATAGCCGCTCGAAGTGCATAGTTCTGACGCTGCACGACTTTCAGCTACCTCTTGGGCTGATGAAAAAATCTTTAAAGGGTTAAAGGGTGCTTAGGCGGATATTAATTTAAATCACTCGATAAAGTCGAATTTTAATTAGCTTTTTAAAGTATCAAAAAAAGAGTTTTTGTTCAAGCATGGGATGGCAACAGTAGCGCGCCCGATCTCAGCGTATAGATCTGATTGCAGGCAACTCCTGATACTTATACTCCGGCGACTATTGCACCTTCGTAGAAAAAGTTTCAATGACAAGTACCAACATATCTAGTGAGGATTACGGGCAGCAGGTGTTTGTCTGAATGCATGTATTTTTCCACGAACTCAAAAAAAAAGCGTCTACGAAATTTGAAAAAAAAAATCACATTGAGGTCCACCTTCGTCGATTAGACGAATACAAGCATTTTACTTTGAGTTACTACCAAAACAGATGCCATTTGACTAAGTGAAACTTTATTCATTAGAGACATTCGGATTCGGCTATAAATAATATTTCCCTGATCTCTTTAAAAAGTTGTCAATAGAGATATACCCACGCCTTTGGAGCAATAACACCATAATCACGTAGAATAAAAACGTAGTAATACAAAATCCATAAATGGAGACCAAGACTTCGATATCTTGAAAAATTCAGAATTTTTCATTTTTTTTTTAAATTCCAACTCAGATAAGCTAGCCAAGCTCATTAACTTTTATTTTTGTCTCCTCAGCGTTGATAGATAATCTGTTAAACAAAGCTACCATTCAGAATTAAAGAGTATTCCACAATCAAAGATACTACTCCGCTAGTAACGATCATATCACAGTTGGTTAAGATTGACTTGACGCACGCATTTTTTTTTTTGTTCAGCTCTTCTGTTATTATTATTAACAATTTGCAAGTAGGTTATGCGATTTTTATTTTTAAATTTATTTTTTGTTTATTATCGAAACTTGCAATATTTTTGTTTTGTGTGTGAAAAAACAGATACTAGATCTGAATGCCTATAGAGCGATAATTTTAGCTCTAGTATATGCACACAATGGCCATATAAAGTCAGTCAAGTGATCAGAAAAAGTCGCTTATAAATTATTGCCACAATTAACTTTGTGCTAAAAACATTAAAAAAAAAGAAAGAAAACCCATCTCATTCATTAGCAATTCGCTTTATAGCACGTGTGTGTTGGCGTTTTACAACACTGACATCTGATCACACACTGATCAGTGCAACTGATTTGTTAAAGTTGAAACGATTAATCGACGGCATACAAAAGTTCATAAAATGTTAATTAATTGCGTGCACGCAGGGTAAGTGACGTCACTGCAAGAGTCGGTACTATTGTGTTGAAAGACCTTTGCCATACGAATCGGGGTGGAGTGGACGGGCCTTAGATATGCGGGTGAATGAAAATTCATTTAACAATTGAAATAGTCGTTATATCGTTATGTGCAGATATCAAAAACGTCACAGCATAGTTTTCGATTGTTTTCAAAGTTATTTTGAGAGATTATGGGGAAAATACTTGCCAACGAAGTTGGTATACCCTTCAACATGTAGAGCGAGCTTCTGATAGAAAGTTGTTTGAGGTTACATACTGAGTTCAACTATTAAATCGCTTTGACTCAGAGTCATGTTTTTTTGAATGAAGATACTTATATTACTGTGGAACCACCATGCGCAGTACGTTTTACTTACACGCATAATTTTTCGATTGTTTTTCAAAGCTTTTTCGAGCAAATACGGGAAGACGACTTGCTTTCGAAGGAAAGTGGTCTGTCTGGTTGTTTCAGGTTTCGTACTGAGTTGGATGGCTCTAAAGTTAATAAACTTTGAGACAAGTTGGATTCATTATTCAGTTTGAGATGTAACTTATATAGAACATTCCTGGTGCGAAGCCGCAAAGCAAAAACAGCCAGGACTACAATGCCGGAGTGCCGCAAGCAGCGTAGTTAGTACGATCTTGTGCACGCCCTGCACAGCTGAGCTCCCAATTTTTAAAGACATGTGGCTAACTATCACCACCTATGCTGACACTACTGCTTTTCTTGCAACCACCTACTCACTGCATGACGCCATGCTGAAGAGACAGACCTCTTGGATCTCTTCAATTTATTGCTGCCTTACAACCAAGAGAGTATGCATATAACTTTAATATGGAATAATGAGCCACACTTACACCCAACCGAAATTGTTGGTAGAAAAGCTGGAAATTCTTCCCTTCCAGCTGAAGACACACTTCTATTTGGTTGTGTTCTTCACCCTTAGCAAGAGTTGGGATTTATCTAAAACCTATGTTGATCTGAGGGCCACAACGCACGCTTAGTTTGAAACAACTCCACGCCAAGCTCGAAAGCTTCACCCGCATTTGGTTAGTAAACCACAACCACCCCTTTACTCCCCGAAAGGCCGTGCCCCATGATCAGCATAGTGAAAACTCTTTGGGCTACCGGAACATCCGTGGCAGCAGATTGAGCACTGGTAAGGTTGCGTGCCGTAGAAACTATTTATCACTGAGCATGACGCTCAACAAGCGACTAACCTGACCTATCGAAATCCTGCGCAGAAATAAACACGCTGACCCAAGTTGGAGGCAGTACTTATGTCTACAGATGCTCAAAACCAGACGCAATGCCTCAAAAAACAAATATAGATTTACGTAAATTGCAAGTCCCTTCAACCTTAGTGGCAACAGCTTTAAAATAAGGTCTTCCAAATGATCGTGGGCGCCCACCCATACAATCATGACAGACTATACACAACGAACTGGGTTCAAAAAGTTATATAGTAGTTCGAGAACCTAGACAACTCCCACACCAACGTACTGACGATCAACTTGCGGGACAAGTGCCAAACCAGAAGGAGACTCCGAAGAATACCCTCGATTTTGCCATGGAAAAGACATAACATCTGTAACACCCCAACCCTTACCCTGAAGCAATAAAACCCATTTAAAAATTTGACGCCAGACATCATGACAACGAACTGAGTGCAAGAAGTTATAAGCAAGTTCGCGAATATCAACGGAACGTCGATTATCCAGACCCCGAATATGCGGGGTAACTTCTACTAGCCAAAAAGGAAGAAAAATGTCGCCCAACACCACATCAAATTAAACAAATTAGGAATTTTATTTTTGATATCGTATTTTGTATTTCTTTTCAATGGTACTCAAGAAGGAATAAATTCAGAAAATTTCACCAGATCCAGATAGCCCCGTTTGCAATTCTTCCAGCAGCAGTTCTTCGAGTGAACGTTCGCTCAGAATACGAAAGAAAAACAGCTGATTCAGACATTTTAGACTTATAGAGCGCAGTGTGGGCAGCAGTAGCAGCAAACGCGCAAAACGTCCAACATCTACGGGATTTCTAAGACGACAGTGCTCATCCAGACAGGCATAGACTTTCTCACGATATGTCTGAATGTCTGCGCGATTGTGTATACCACGTATATCGGCATTATAGAGTATAATTGCCTTCAAACATGCCAACTCGGAACGTTGCAGTTCCAGCTGTTGCATTTTCATACACAACTCGGCTACTATGCGATCAAAGATCGTGGAGACCCCTGCTTTGAGCGCTGTACTGCGTTGGCATGAGCTATGCTTACTCAGAAATAGCTGCTGTATCATGCCAGACTTGGGGTCTTCACCTAAATCAACGCTGCACCAGGCCACATTTGCAATGAGCAGCTCACTCCAGGCAGTTTTTAGCAGTACAATCTGATCAACCCGCGTCAGTTGCTCAAAGTGCGGCAGATGACGCGCATACTCCACCAACTGATACAGCTGTCTGTTGATCACACGGCAAAAAGCTGCAACCTCATACACATAATCTGCGGATACTTCCGAGTTGGCAGTAACACAGAGCAACTCCAGAGATCTATCGCCACTGTGCTGCTGTGCGCTGCTTTCAGCTGCCAATAGCCGCTCTATAGTGAAATCGCATCCAACACTGCCTTCCATATTGTTCCCCTCTAGCCGGCGACACTGACGATCCTCCTGCACCGCCTCACGCTTCATGCCACAGCATAAACACTTCTGGTAGCGGCAATACTGACAACGATTCCGCTGACCCCTATCAATGATGCAATTGCTCTGCTCCCGACACACATAGCTGAGATCCTTACGCACTGTGCGCTTGAAGAAACCCTTACAGCCCTCACAGCTGTACACGCCATAATGTTTGCCACTGGCGCGATCGCCACAAATCGAGCACAGTTGCTTTGAAGCACTTCTTAATGGCTTCTGTGATTGGTATCGCTGGGTGGCAGGTGTCTGGCAATGAAACTGGTTCTGCGTGAAGACTTCAGGAGTAATGGCCTCTTGTAGGTAGCTACTTTGGTTATTGTCATTCGGCTGTAAGATAACCGGTTTGAGCTCTTCTTCTGCTGCAGGCTTCACTTGAAATCGATCATCTTGTTTATCGGAGTCCATTTTCAAGCTAGCTTCTTGCTTCTGTGCGAACTTTTCACATCGAATTTGGTGTAATACCAATTTTAAAATTTTTAATGGAATGTATAGATGAAAAATAGGCCTTTTTCCTTTATTTTTAATGAATTTAAAACTTTTCGTCTGTGCGTCGACAAAGTTTTCTAAACAAAAAAGAGTAAATGAGAAATAAAAAAAAAATGAGAACCAAGATGAAAGCTTCTCTTAAAAAGCAAGTAGAAGAAGGCCTCAAAGGGAGCAGCTACATTTTTGAATATTGTCAGACTTTTTGGAAATTAGAAGCTATTACCAGCGGTCTAAAATGAAGTTCCGAAATTTAGGTGAATTTTTAAAGATAAAGGATTTGTCTTACGGAGCTGCTACATTTAAAGTTAAAAATAAAATTCGCCAGATATAGGATGTTCACAAAAGCGTAAGTTTTTGGGTTCAATTCAAGACTCAGATTCCTTAAGGCCATTTTCGACGACAATAATATGCGATAAATAATCAGAAACCAAGAAGAAATCCATAAAAGCAACAGATATAGGATGTTCAGCAGAGTATGTTCTTGGTTTGAATTTAAAGCAAATTTTAGACTGAGATTCTTGTCTAACTATATCTGATAAATAAACAGGAAACCAAGACATTAAACGAGTTTGGATAAAAAGCATAGAAAATTTAAGACTGAAATTCGTTTTTTAAGGAAATATTCCGAGATTTATGCTAACAATGATATCCGATTAATAATTAGAAACTCAAGAAGAAATTCAAAAAAGTATCGGCCGGATATAGGATGTACACTAAAAAGTTTTTTTTTTGGTTTAAGTTTAAAGAAAATTTAAGACTAAGAATCTTCTGCAACAATGATATGCGATTATCAGGAATCTAAGTTCGTCAATTTATTATAAAAGAGTATGCGTTTGGGTTAAATGCTATGAAAACTCTGCTCTTTAGGGAAATTTTTAGAGATATGCGCTAACACTGAAATTTGAGAAATAATTAAGAATCATAGACGAACATTTTATAGCTGAAGATTTTGCGTTTGGGAAGAAAATTAAAAATTATGATTATTTTTAAGGCAAAATTCTCTGAGATATGCGTTCTCAATGATATTCCACAAACAAATAGGAATACAAGAAGAAATCTAAAAGTGAATTCACCAGATATAAGGTGTTCACTGAAAAGTATATTTTGGGTTTAAATTCAAAAGGAAATTTTAGACTGATTCTTCTTTAAGGAAGATTTTCTGAGATATACATCAACATAGATATCCGATAAAAATTAGGAATCTAAGAATTCAAATTTATCACTAAAGAATATCAAACTCTTCAATAAACAAGACTCTAGTAATGCCAATCTATTACTATGCGATTGTTTTAAATTCAAAGAATATTTAAGTTTTCGATTCTTCTTTAATAAAATAACTGAGATATACGTTAATAATGATATCCGATAAATAATCAAAAACACCAGAAGATATCGAAAGGAAAATAGACTAGATAAAGGATGTATATCTTTGGTTTAAGTTCAAAGAAAATTTAAGACTAAGAATCTTCTTCAACAATGATATGCGATAATCAGGAAACAAAGAATTTCAATTTAGATTAAAAAGTATGCATTTGGTTTAAATTTTAAGAATTTTTCTTTTTTAGGGAAATTTTCAGACATTCGATAAATAATCAAAAATCAGAGATGCCCATTTTATGACTGAACAGTGCGCGTTTAAGTTGTTGTAAGAAAATTTAAGACTAAGATTCTTTTTTAAGCAAATTTTCAGAAGACTATTGAAACAACGTTATACGAAAAGTTATCAAGAATCTAAGAAGTTCAATCTTGGAACTATTGTTTACGATCTTTTGAAAATTATTAAAGATAAATGAAGAAATATAATCAAAAGGCGTGAAATCAAACGATTTTGTAGCGATACTTCTCGATATGCTGCATTTATTTGCGCCATTAGAACTGGAGCAGGCGATTTTCGTTCTATTCAAATAGCAACTTGATAACATCAAAATAACGTCTTAGATCAACAATATCGGAAACAAGATGAACTATCAACAGTAAGCGAATTAGTTGAAAATTCCATTACCGTGAACTGATATTTAAATAAAAACATTATTTCTCATAACTATTCGAAGCGAAGACGAAAGCGTAGAATAAAGATATCTCCACTAAAAACTGTTTGTAGAGAACAGGGACCTTAAAGTGTACAGCCGATTTCGAATGGGGATTTACTTAAACCCATAGCTACTGGTACTTATAACAGTTCAAGGTCTTCGTACTGCTGCAGAGAATCGAATCACTGAACTTCGATTTTAGAGGAGCGTATAATCGAACCACTGAACTTCGATTTTAGGAGCGTAGACTACTACAAGATTCACTTAGAAATTTTTGTTTTTCACATTGAACGATAACTACAGTATAAACCGAGTTAATTCTTTAAAATAAACATAATTTAGAAAAATTGGAATAGAGGCAAATATCACTACAAGAACTAGTGCGTAGTCTATCGGGCTTATGAACCTTCCGTCCGTTTATGGAATAGTGAAATAATTTTGAATGTATTAATATGTTTTTAATAGAATTTCATACAAAATGGTTTGACTATGGAAATTATTGACGTTTGTAAAAAAAATTGATATCTTAAAGTTTTTGCGAATTCACAAAGTTATAAAAAAATAATGCATTTCTTCAGTTGCTTCTACAGCTACAAGATACACTGATGCGCCGCCGTATGCATGGTAAATCTATTGCCATTTTTATGATGGTTTTTCTAAAAATCCCCCTCAAATAATATTTATTTCACAAATTTGCGATTACAAACAAAGTGAATAATCGCATAAGCCCCCCAAGCATGCCGCAGATCTTAAACGCGTTTTTTTTCGCCAAATCATGCGCACCAAGCGTGTTTTATAGTTATGCGAATTGATCAACCAAATTTTGTTATGTTTATGGCGCGTTGGTAACTTACACAGATATTCAAATGTTTACCATAATAGAGACATGTGCCAAAAAACAAAAAACAAACGCAAAAAAAATTGAATATTCGACCATTTGGATGTAGCCTTGGCCAAGACAAGGACGTATTTGCGGTATATTGCTCTATAACCGGACAAGTGCGCGTGAGAGCATGAAGCAAAATAGTTTTATAATTTCAATTTGCTTTAAAAGCAACTAAAATAAATATGATTTTGATATAATAGACATTATGCGATACTGTGTTCAAGGCAGGGACATTTCAGTTCAATGTGCTCAGGTCTGACGCTGCCTTTCAATGCAATCTCTCGCTCAAAGAGTTGACAGGGGGTAATAGTATGGCACGTAAATCATCTGAGATGTTGCGCCTTATAAGTTTTGCACACTCAATTGACCTTGCCACAAACGAGTGTGTGTGTGTTTATTTTGTATATGAACAAACGTGCGGCACGATTCCATTATTCCCTGACATTTTCCTCAATATGCAAATAATCATACCAAGCACAACACGAAAGCGAGAGATGCCACTCTCATCATCTATATAAAAAGAACAATGTTTGTTCGCTTAATGACAATGCCTAAAAATAGCAGCATCAGCAATTGAAATGTCGTTCCATATACGAGCATACTACATAGTAGTAGATGTCAAGCCAGAAGTCAGACCCCAAGCCCATTACCCACACAGATTTGTGTTGATTCCGAAATAATGCTCTCTCCCGTGGAGTGAGCATATTTAATGGGATTAGCTGTTTGCAACGCGCTGATAGAGTGAAGCAGAAGGCTACCCATCTGAAATTCTGTAGAAATCTGTGTAGAAATTTCTATTATTTAAAAGTTTAGTATATATATTTGAGCAAATGATTTATTTCTGTTTGCTTTTTGTCAGCAATTAAGCTACTGTCAACATTTCTTTTATGAATTTGGCAGGAAAATATGTAACTAAATACTGGCGCCACCTAGCGACGTGATATTACTTGCATCATTTAGTGAATATCACAAAAAAATTATGAAAAACAAAATACAAAGTGATTTCAAAAACTATTATTTTTAAGACTAGGGCGCTACGCCAGTGCACGCTTCTCACACCAAACCGCACGCCTTCTCCAAATGCTTCGACCTTATAGATTACTTTACCAAAAATGCTTGACTTTGCTAAATGAATTGGAGTCTGTGTTCTTTAAAAATATATATAATATTAATATATAAATGTCAAAAGACTTTTTTTTATAATAATAAGCTAAGATGATAGAAGAGGCAACATTAAACTAGCGCCATCAAGCTTCAATAAGTCAACGAAAATCCAAGTACCAAAAAAAAAGACTTCCAAAATCATAATGATAGACAGCATAATTATTTTCGTATAAAATACTAAAATATGGCAGAACAAGTTACCGCCATCTAGCGACAGAACCATAATTATATAGTTAAAATTGTAAAAAATACTAAAATATTGCAGAACAAGTTAACGCCTTCTAGCGACAGAACCATAATATAATTATAGTTGTATAAAATACTAAAATATTGACAAATATGTTAACGCCATCTAGCGAGAGTAAGTTGCCGCAGCCATTACCTTATGTGCAAGTAAAGAATTAAAATTAAGTGGCAGATTATGAGTATATAAAATACTATACAGGGTTTCAAGAAAAATAACAAGCAATAAAATATATTCGAAAAAATTTTTATATACATAAACTGTCAAGCGCCATCTATTGACAAATTTTAGGCGTCATATAATTGCTGCGTTATCCCCAGCGAAATTGGACAGTGTTAAAACTTACACAAAAAAATGCACCCTGCATAATTTTGCTTGACGCTTTTTTTTTGCATTTAAGAATATGAAATGTTTATGAATTTAGCAGAAACGATTTTGAAAGAATTGAATAAAATAACATGTTGAATTTTAATAATATGCGTGAACATGCTGGCGCCATCTTTGGTAACATCTTGCTTTGCAAAACGAAGAACTAACTTTAACCAATCTATCATAAATTAATTGAAACAATAAATAACTACAATATGCAATGAGTTGCTAGCGACATCTATCGACTACTAATTGTTGAAAAGAAGAACTAAAACAAGGACAATCATGAAAACTATAAAAATATAAATGTAGTAACTTGTTGACGCCATCTTGCATCAAAAAGTTCAAGATCCATAATAGTGAAAAAATGTAATTATAATTATAAATTTTTTACTTCCTAACATTTACTTTACGGATTCGCTTACTTCTCAGATCGCTAAAACCCATTTGAAAAGCTGTGGTTGTTATTGACGCTATCTCAGAGCAACAGGTATGTGGATTGTCAAGTGTTTATGAAAATAAAGAAAAGAAAAAAGGAAAAAGAAAACCGATTCCCACGGCAGTCGGTTCTAGTCGGTTCAGGCCTGCCCAAGGACTGCCAACCCCCATCTATCTCGGAAAAGCTGTGGTTTTTGGCGCTGATTAGATATGTTTTAATATTTTTATTTTTAATCGGCGGTGAATTCGAGACCCGGTAACCAATTTTTGAAAGATTGTGAAGGCTGTCAGATTCTGCCAGAGCCCCAAATAAGATGATATGGTTGCTGGTATCTGACTAGTTCGCTTAAAGGGGCCTCTTGCGTGAGACAGAGATCATCGTGGTGCTAGCTACATGTTCTCCCAGTCAAGGACACCAGGCAGAGATGGCCGAGGTGCTTGCTACATGTTCTCCCAGTCAAGGACACGGCAAACAATTAAAAAAATACTCTTTGGAATTTTGAAACAAGACCACGTGTCGCGCTTTTTACCGCTGTAAGTCAAGAAATATAAAGAAAATCAGTAATATGATCCGAAATTTGATACATTTTCTAGATTGAAGCAAAATAATAATGATCCTTAGTAAAACTTGCAATAAAAAAGTCTGGAGATACATCGAAAGTTTAAAAATATAGAATATGTATGCAATCAATATACATGAATTTTCCCTTTTGTAATCGTCGTAAAACTGCTTTAGCTTCAAAAGTACTACAGTCAGAAAAATAGACAAAATCCATACCACAATCGCATTCCTCAAAGTTATTATAATTTATATGTTCAAGTTTATGGTCTAAGTTTAACCTATTTTAATCCTCGTAAGCTTGAACTGGAAAACTTTCATAATGGACACCATCCAAACACATATGAAAATCCTAGCATACCTTCAAAATAACATATCTAAGTTTTTAATTTTATTGTGTGCTGATCTGAACTGCGAAGAACGTGTGACCCTACTACTAAGATTACAGAGTAAAGTTCCAAATATAGACCAAGACTTCTTGTCTTCAGCATACAATTAATTGCTCAAAAACATGAAGCAGATTACTTTCCCTATGAACTACAATGTCTGACACAAAGATCATTTTGAGTGAAATAACTTATAGATCAATTTTCAAGATGTCTTACTACCATTGATGCACAATATCTTTTTTAGCAAAGCTGCCTTAACCTAACCTCCGATTTGTACTCGAATAGAACTTCATTTTGGCAAAAAATCGCTTCCAAAGATCTCAACCCAAGCTCTCTAAAATACGTCATAAATAAGCGTAATCCAACTTCGTAGTCAAGTCAAATGTTATCTTTCATATAATTATTGCTGTTGCTAAATTTAAAGCATTAAACGTTACAATGGGCCAGCTGTATGTGCCAACAACAGGGCAAAAATGTTTTCCATAGGAAATTTACAGCATGTCAATGGAAAAACTGTGCAAAATTGTGACGAACAAGCGATCCCAACAATAAAACAGAGAAACAAGCCGCCAACCGATGACCCCGCATTTATCTACAACAATGGTAAATTACAGGCAACAATAATAATGAGCAGGAACAAGTTCAAAGTCAAATCTAAATGTAAATGTCAGTTGAGCGAATAAAAACAACAACAAGATGATGATAATAATGTTGTTAATGTTGTTGATGCTAATGCAAATGATGTGCTTACAGATGATGATGTTGTTGATGATAATGTTGTTGCAGATGATGATTTTGTTACTGTTGATGATAGTTTGCTAAAAGATGATGATATTCTCACAGATGATGATGTTTTACTGAAAGATGATGTTGTTCTCACAGATGATGATGGTTGTTTGCTAAAAGATGATGATGTTCTCACAGATGATGATATTTTGCTAAAAGATGATGATATTCTCACAGATGATGATGTTTTGCATAGAGTTGACGATGTTTATATTGTTGCTGTTGATGTTTTTGTTTTAATTTTGGGATCGACAGCAGCAACGATCATGTACATTATGTCAATTGCTTTTTCTGCTCTAGCGAGCATGCAAATAAATTAAGTAAGAGTAGCGCCTGGCAAAACAAAATTTTAATTAACACGCCTCATATTGTTGTATATTTTGGCAAAGCAAAAAATTTAGAAATCTCGTAGGTTTCGTTGTACCTCAAGCTAGGCGGCACAAGCGCCGCTGCCCCACTCTTGACATGAACAGATACCAACAAGTTTCCGCGATTTCGACGTGCTCATTGTGGGGGCCAAAAGCTCGCCAATTGAGCGATTAGCGCCATTTGTCACGTTCGACTGACAGAAAAAGGGAGGCAGTAGAGGCCATAGAGGTAATAGGTAACTCCCCCGCATACAGTCATGCCGTACACGTGTAATTTCGTGCTGCCTTAATTTCGATTTTAGATTTGCCATTTAGATTGGATTATCTAAAACTATCTAAAGCGTTTTTACTGTAGAGACTGTAGAGTGTGTGGTAATTACTTTAAATGGAAAGATATACTAAAATGTGAGAGAAGCCAGTAATGCTAGGGTTCTACGACTGCATATAGGTAAATGTACTGCTATTTTATGGGAAACTAAGTGAGAAACTTGGAATTGTTACTTACCAAGGTTAAAGGTTTCAAAGGTTGTGCTAGCTGTAAAGAGAGAAAATTGGAGGTTAGAAAAAGTATTTTAATTTGAATGAAAAAGCTAAAATAGAGTTAAGTTAGTTTATATGTAAAGTTCATAATATAATATTAGACTCAATCGGAAAACAATAGTAAAAATAGATATTAATAGGAATAGATCATTTCAATCACAAGTAGAGGGATAGTTGAGTTACGGTAAGATTTTATTTTAAGTAAATCGACTCGTTTTCGTGTTGGGAATTGCAGAACAGAGTTAGCGAAGGTTTAGAAAATTAACGCAGCGAGACTGCTAATTAGGATTAGGCCTATATAAGAGATGGCTTCACCCACAAGTAATGGCTAAGATTGGAAGCGATTTCATTGAAAAGGTTGCACATCTGTTAAAAAGTAAAAGCGTCTATTTCTTAGTTTTTGGCTTCTTCGTTCGAATTTACGTTAAACGTTTGCTGGAACTTTTTATGCCCTTGAAGTAATGGCAAGTATTTTGCAGCTGTAGCCCATCAAATGCTTTTGAACGTTTTTGGTGAATCTGCCACGACCCATAAGTCTTGCAGAGTGGAGATGACGCTTTAAAAACAAAGTAGATAAGACATGGAAGGCTTTTCTGGATTAAGATCCATGTAAACTGAAGATGATGATGATGAATGCAAACTGAACTCACAGAATCTTTGGAAGTGGATCAGCAAAATAATTGGAATTTATTTAAAAGCAATAATAATATATAATAATAATAAGTCAAGTAAATCTCCGTAAGAACAAAGTTTTCTTCTTGGATGTTGTTCATATTAAAGCCGAGTTATGTGGAAGGGAAACCATTTTGGAACTTATGCTTGAAGAACATTAAAGGATTCTGATTGCAGATGATGAAATGTGGATAAACGACCATAACACCAAGAAGAAAATGCTTTATGTTTAGCCTTGGAAACCCACTCCGTCATTGTGTAAAACGACGCCAGAGCGTAACATCCAAGGTTCAAAAGTCATGGAACTTGAAGGGATCTACTAAGAGCTGCTAAGACCCGGGGAAGCCAATAATGGTAAACTTTATCGACTACAACTAAACCGTTTGAAGAATGCATTACGTGAAAAGAAGAAATGACCGAAAGCTACGAGTAGGCAATTTTATAACATAATATCGCTGGACCCATGGAAGAGCTAAAAATAATCTGAAAACACTAAATTGATAACTCATACCCCATCCGCTGTATGCTCCAGACTTAGCCGCTTGCGAGAACTAAATTATAGACGAATGCAAAGGAGTTTTTAGGACTAACCGGTTCTTTTAGGAAAAATCAGAGACCATCTCAATGATCGGATTGAGGCAGATCATACCCCACCCATTACATGCTCCAAACCATTACTTCTTACTCGACTACTGGCTACCTTATTGGATGTCTTTTGAAGTATACGAAAAATGACACAATTATTGGATATAGACTAGTGAGAACTCATTTTTCAATATAGTATTCGAAAATAAAGTATTAAAAAAGTTCAGTCTTAAAACAGAATTAAGTACCTATAGCGAATACGTTAAATTCGTCATACTATATACTGCAATATTGGACTCGATCTTGAAATCGATAGAAAAATTTGAAGATATCACTTCCAGGTAGAAAAATAATTGAGTTAATCGTCGACTTTTGTTAGAAATTGCAGAACAGAGAAAAATTGAGAGACAGCTTACTAGGGAATCATTTAGAAGTTGCTCAACCTGCAAGTTGGTCAAAATTTGCATACGGAAAAGTTGAACATCTGTCAGCAAAAATCGGAGTGCATTATAAAAAAATACAATTTTTGGGATTTATGCAAAATTCTTTAACAAAACAGTCTTCTTCTTATCTCTATAATTGCGAAATAAAAATAAATTAACTTTATATAGAAGCAAATAAGTAATGTTCAAATATTTTGCATTGAATCCATTACTAAATATTATCAAAATCCGCTTTCAAATAAATTCATTCTCAAAACAACCCGCTCGCAATTTTTCAGCAAATTACTAAAAATTTCTATAAAATCCTAATAGACTACAAATAGTCTATGCCCGCAATTTAAGTCCACCAAAACGACATACCCCATCATTAAAATCCCATTAAAATAAAACTAAAAATTATAACAAATTTGGTCATTTTCACTTGCAATTTTTGCGAAAATTTATGTCCGCACAGCCATAGATTTTGCGAAAAATTGTCGCAAAAATTATAAATAATTAGCGCAAAAAAATAAATCACTTATGTACGATATTTGTGTGCAATGTTTTTATAATTAAAAATTGCCGTTGTTCGCTGCCAGTGCGAACGACTCTTGAAATATTGTCAAGATCTCAAGATGCCAAAATTATCAGCAGCCCCATAAATTACAAAACTTATCCAAATCGATATAAATTTTGTAGCGCCCCAAAAACAGGCAATTCGCGCACCTGTTGCAACAAATTAGACACGCTTGCGTGCAACAAAAAAAAAAATTAAAAAAAAAAATGAAAGAAAAATTTAAGCAAAAACTAGAATACTATTGAAATAAAATTTATGTTTGCCAAAATTAATTTGTTGTAATTTATTTTAAAGTGTTTGTTTTGCTTACGACCAAAAATTTGGCTTGATTTTTCAATGTTTGTTTATTTGCATTTCGTCTATAAGTCTAAGCTAGCTATCTATAGTATCCGATAATAAATATATATGTATAATATCTACATCTATCTATGCCATATACCCTATAGACATGGCCAAAAGTCTTGCTAATGGCGTCTTGGCTAACCCGGTGACGTCTGTGGCGCTGTACAAATTTATTTGTTTCAGTTTTCGCTTTTTTAAGATAATATATGAAATATAAAGTACAAATATTGATAGACTGACTGACGGACTGACTGATACCTATATGCTTTAGAAGGCCAGCTGGCTGGCTGTCTAGCAGGGATTCGGAGGTTTTGGCAAAATGTATGCCAATTAGTCGAGCATATTGCTTGCATCATTGAAAACTTTCGATGTTCAACTGAAACACATTCGAAAAGTGACGCAAAAATCAATAATGTCCAGGCAACAGATTTTTTCGTTGAATCTTTGATTTTAGTAGGTCAAGCCATAAAGGTCAGTCAGTCAGCTACTTGAAGGTAGAAAATTTCTGCAAATTTTCAACTTAGGTTGGGGTAAGCCAAGTGTGCCCAAGCACACGGTAGTGGAGGGCCTCGGCAATGCGCAGAATGAGCTAAAAAATTAAATAAATGCAACTTACTAGAATCCAAAATATTATCTTACAATCAGAAAAAAAACGAGCCGATATTGGCTTCGATATCTTAAAAAGGAGATAATATTGGTAATCCTAATCACAAGAAAAGTAAGCTTGGGGCGGTAGCTACCAGCTACAGATCGAAAATAAAGAAATTTCCAACATTTGATAGTACGGACTAACGATACAATCACAAGATCTAATTGTAAGCTAGCAAATCTTCACAACAAACATGCGTATTCCAAAAAGATACAAGTATATCTAAAATATTTATTCTTTTTCTCTAAAAAACTTCTGCAGCCCCTTTCGTATTCGCATAAGCTTCTGCTAAGTTGTGGGTAATCAATCTCCCATGTCTTTTCGCAGACATTCCGAATCTGGATCAAGACATCGCTGAGATACTTTTCAAAAAGTAAATTAATTGCGTAATGGGTAAGTTTTAAGTTTGTTTATGGAAGCACAGGGGTAAGCTAAAAAAGCTTGCATTAAGAGATCTGAATAGCTAATTTTCGAATATAGGTTTGGAGTTATAATATTACAAAACTTTTTCAGATTGAGAACAACTTATAATAAAAAATTAAACCATATTGATTTATTTATGCGATATATTTCATTTTCTAAAGAAATATGATATATAATTCTTAATTTTAGTTCATAGCATGAAATACCACGAAATTTTTGTTATCATGCTGGCCTGCTTGGTTCTACTTTCAGTGCAGAGAAGTGTTCTTGCATCCTTAACAGTTCCATGATATTTTTTTGATCTACTTGTTGCTCCTTTTAGCGCGGAGAAGTTATTTTATTTATTTATTTATTAATACGTAAGGGCACAACTAAGTCCAGTTGACCTAAGATTAGACAACTTAAACATTCTAAAAATTATGAAATAATAAATGATAAAAAGGAAAAAATATAATAAAACTAATTCGTGTTCCTAGCCTGATGGGTGAATTTTTTATAGATATGCACCGTCTCACATCTGGGGCTAGCCAGGAACTTGGATTTACAATGTAAAAGATGAAAACAGAAAGTAGCATTTAAATTTAAACATTTATTCCAAATAGAAGCCAAAGAACAGCGTTGACCAAGATAGGTTTTTATAGTTCATGATTGGTCAAAGACGCTCGATTTGGGGAATCAACATAAGATAGGATAGATAAAGAAATGGATTGGATAGACCGTTCAAAGGAGACGAAATTATAGAGGTTATTATAATTTGCGCATAGGACACGAAAAGGATCGTGTAATGCATAATTAGTTCTAAAAAAAGTTAATGCTAGAGGTTTTTTTTTCACCTTTTTTTATTTATTTATTTATTAATACGTAAGGGTACAACTAAGTCCAGTTGACCTAAGATTAGACAACTTAAACATTCTAAAAATTATGAAATAATAAATGATAAAAAGGAAAAAATAAAATAAAACTAATTCGTATTCCTAGCTTGATGGGTGAATTTTTTATAGATATGCACCGTCTCACATCTGGGGCTAGCCAGGAACTTGGATTTACAATGTAACAGATGAAAACAGAAAGTAGCATTTAAATTTAAACATTTATTCCAAATAGAAGCCAAAGAACAGCGTTGACCAAGATAGGTTTTTATAGTTCATGATTGGTCAAAGACGCTCGATTTGTGGAATCAAGATAAGATAGGATAGATAAAGAAATGGATTGGATAGACCGTTCAAAGGAGACGAAATTATAGAGGTTATTATAATTTGCGCATAGGACACGAAAAGGATCGTGTAACGCATAATTAGTTCTACAAAAAGTTAATGCTAGAGGTTTTTTTTCACCTTTTTTTATTTATTTATTTATTAAGACGTAAGGATACAACTAAGTGCAGTTGACCTAAGATTAGACAACTTAAACATTCTAAAAATTATAAAATACCTAAAGTTCATTAATTACCTTAAGAATTGAAGGTCACTTTGATTCACCTTACAGTGGGAAGATGTGTTTCCATTGGTCCAATATTTTGAGATCGGTCAGCAATTTGCAACTGGGCAGTGGTTCACTTGAAGTAGTTCTGAGCGAGTCTATGTACTATGATGCAGAGTTGTACTGGTTCTTGCACCTTTTTTAATGATTTCAATTTTGATTTGGTATTGTGGGCTCGCCATCATTGTTGAGTTATAGCAAAAATCACTGTTCAGAAAGTTAAGGTACTGCAACAAGCCCCCACAGGCTAAACTTTTTAAGAACATATGCCTATAAGTTGAGAAAATTTGGTAGCCCTAGCTCTGAGCAACTTCGAAATCTAAAGCGTCATACAGACTACCAGATCTCTATGATTCCTGAGCTCTTTAGCTTGTTGTGCAGTCTATCTGCCTTCTATGTATTTCTAGTACATTTTTTACAAGCCATTATCAAAAATAAACAGCTGTTATCACTCCAATAATAAACCATAAATTAAAAAATTCACGAAATATATATAAAAAAAAAGTACATATATATTTTTTAAACAATAACATAAACATATTCGCACACATTAACACTTCACACAGATATAGCTGGATGGATCTATAGACTAATAACAAATAAGATGGCACGTGCTGTAAAACCCATTAAAATATTTGTCGGACATAAACAATATGAGGCGAGCGCATTAAATATTAAATCTTTGTGGACAACAAAATGCCATGAAATATAAACAAACTTAAAATTTATGGAGATGCTTGACGTACGTCCTACTCTCTACTAATGATAAATACATAAATAAATAAATGTGTAAATATGGAAATATGATACATGTGGACTACATGTTGGGGAGTTGAAATCAAAAGTCTTAAGTTCGGGAAGTTATTTAGTAAGTAGCAAAGATGAGTAACCTTTGGACAAATCGTTGTCACGGTTGCAAGCTGTGCCTTATCAGCTGTGGCGCCAACAAAACGCCCCCAGTAGGAATCAAATGTTTAACGAGTTGAACTTGCTAGTACAGTGGAGCCTGTGCCATGACGAACTCAACTAAATACAATGAAAGCTACTAGAAATATTTGGTAAAGTTAATTTTTCGATATATTCCATTTTGTTGTCAATAGATGGCGCTATTTAACTGTATCTCACGTTGTATAAGTACAATCGGTTGCCGCAAGATGGCGTTAGAAACATGAAATTTTCTAAATTTGCTTGAATACTTAATTTTTAAGAATTAAAAATCTTTTAAGTTATTTTTTTATCAATAAGTTTTTTGAACACATTTTTGGGATTCTTTTTATAAACAATTATAAAATAGAAAGTTTAAAAAAAATTACAAAAAATACTGTACCGATTATATTAAGTATTTTGTATAAAATGATATACATATATGTGAGCATGCTGAAAAAAGTAATATTTTACGAAAATAATCAGCAAGTCCTACAAGCTACATGTTCAATGGATAATTATGGGTTTACGGTTTGCAAGTAATTCAAGAGTTTTGAAGTCTCTTCCATGTATTAAACATTTCCAGATCAAGCAGCTGGTTTCATACAAAACTACACTGACAGAAAAATCCAACAATGAACGATCAACCTATAAATATCTACCTACTCAAAACTAATAATTCCAACAGTAGGCTTTTGCTTAAAAGTTCAAAAATCATTTTAAATTGCTTTCGTACGCATAGCATTATTATCGAGTACAAAATAAATTGTAAAAGAAAAATTTCAAAATGCTATTAAAAATCATAAAAATTTTCCTTATCCATTTTGTGCTGCTTATGGTCGTAAATGTGAACCCAAAAATTAAAAACGATGTGACATATAAATGGTTCTTTATCGAAATACCACGGGTTCATTTGACTTTTCCAGATCTGGCCAGGGAAATATTTGAAGCATTTTATTTCTCATCGATAGCGATGTCGACTTACACGGAGATATATCGCCGAATGGGGGAGTTTTCTTTTCATATCAATGTGCATTGGGTGTATATGTGCGCCATTTATTGTTATGGGATGTTGAAAAAATATCAAATAATATTAATGTACGTTTTACCCCCAATTCCGATGCTATATAACCTGGTTAATATTTTATACAATACAGTAATTCTAATTATGGTGGCCTTCATTATTAACATACTCGAAGGGCAGATGCTGTACCACATGTTTCTGTAATGGTTCATTCATTTTCGTTAATAAACTATTGTATTATATCAATATATGTGATGTATTTGTGCTTATTGGGTTGGTATTATCTGCTTTAAGTTTTTAAAACTGTAAAGGATGCCTTGACATGCTAAGGAAATGGAACTAAACTAAACGAAGACTATAAAAATGATATATTGTTTGCAGTTAAAAGAAATCCATTATTCTTCCAATACATGGCGTTATCTATCTGTATCTCACGTTGTATAAGTCCGATGGAGTTACGATAGATGGCCTTAGAAAGAAGACATTTCGTACTACTTAACTTTTCTGTTAATTTTGTGATTTGTTGATACAGTTTTGTTTGAGCGTGCGTCAAAGATGAACACTATCAAAGCGAAGTTATGCTATATTTTACAGTTTTTCTGCGATAAGGGCGGCAACGCAAGTCGGGCGGCTGAAAGTGTGAATAGCGTTTGTGGTCGACTGCGTTCCGGTAATTTCGTTGTCAACGATGCACCACGTACTGGAAGACTAATTTTCAAAAATGTCGATAAATCAAGGACATTGTCGAGTCCGACCGTCATGCTAGCACTAATTCGAACTCCCAAGAGCTAAAGATTGCACAAAAAACCATTTGCATAAGGCTGGATACTCGATGTATGGCTGCCACACGAATTAACGCCAAAAATACCACATGGACCTAATTTCCATCAGCGAATCGCTGCTGAATCGCAATAAAATCTACCCATTACTGAAGCAGTTGGTGACCCACGTTGAAAGTGGATCACTTACGACAACATCAAGTGAAAAACGGTCGTGGTCGAAACACGTTGAGCCGGCGAAAACGATGCCCAAGCCAGGATTGACGGCCAGGAAGATTTTGCTGTGTGTTCGCAGGTATTGGCAGGGAATTATCTACTGTACGCTACTCCCATGCCGCAAAACTCTTAACTTGGAACTGTACGGTCAATGATTGGGCCATCTGAAGAAAGCAATTGCTCAGAAGCGGCCAGCTTTGGCCAATAGTAGAGGAACAGTCTTCCATCGGAACAACGCCAGACCATACACAGCGATAGTAACTCGCCAGAAGCTCCGGGAGCTTGGTTGGTAGGTTCTTTTGCATTCACCTAATAGTCCGGACCTAGCACCAAGTGATTACCAACTGTTGCTGTCCATAGCGAACAATTTAGTTGCTAGAAAATTCGCATCATAAAAAGCTTGTGAAAATCAATTGAAAAATGCCAAATGGACATGGTGCCAAGGACTCTGCTGTAAGCTGCAAAAGGTCAGTGTGAAAAGCACTTATGCATGCCATACATCAGACAGAACAACCACAATAAATCATTCAATCCATGAGAGGAAATACGACACCAGTCAGCATAACGCCAATTCCATTGCCGCTGCTCACTTAAAGGTGTCACATGATGCTGCCCATTTGTGTCAACAACAAGCACAACTATCCACAAGATACAAATGCAGGGCAGTCAGCCACTACTTGAGCTTGAGAGTAAGCGGATACGACTAATTGCAAATGTAAATTGATAGCCCATAATAGGCAGGTGTAAATGGCACGATTGCTTCAATCGAAAATAGCAACTGTCAGATACTTAGCATTGATCTATCGAATTAGCGGCTATCAAATACCAAGTCTTCCTCCAACCAGGCGTTGAAATTCTCATATGGGGCAACCGCACCCGAGTCGTGTGGCCACTTGTGATATTTAAAGCATTTTAGCCAAATACAATTAGGCCGACCCCATGCCGCCAGCGACAGCTAAGTAAATACGATAGTAAGGCGGTGTGCGTCTTGGCTGATCAGTCAAGTTCGCAACCATTAGTGATGGAATTGATGCAATTTTCGTCAACTAGAACGAATTGTGGTTCAGTCCATCCAAATTGTTTGCAATTAACCTTCAAAAATTAGTGTGAGAAAATTAACCTTAGTGACGAGTTAAGGCAATAATGCAAAACAACAACAAATGATATTAAATTATTATTGCATAATCCAAGTGGTTTGCACTTTTGCGCGCTGTGCGCTCTGCTCTTGCGCCGCCACGAGGAGATTGCGGTCTGCAATTGAAATGCAAATGCACAAATTTTCTATGGAACGGGGAATGCGAACAGCTGACATCTCAGCTGCTGTTGCAACTGTCAACGCACAGTGGTTCAGATGCGCTGATTTGCTGTGAAAAAATGCTTATTATTGCAAAAGTTTTACTTTTTGGAGGTTTCTTTTGCAAATACAGATTATTATCGGGCTTTATGCGACTTTTAAATTAAGCATAAACTTGGGCATTATTTTAGAAATAAATTTTAAATTAAACTAGGGGGCTTCGCCATCTGCTCGCTTCGCTGTCACTCTAATTCTTACTTCATATGCTCTATATACAAGAATTGTAAATTTTTTCCTGCTTCTTGCAATCCTAACAGCAAGTTCCGAATTTTGACAATTAGTTCTCACTTCAAGTGCCTAACTCATAAACTTTTCGATTTTTTCAAAAGTTGATTTCTGCCTAAATTATCCAAACGCGCGTTTTCTGTTATCTTTTCCTTTTTTCTTCTTTAATTGCTTATTCACAAATTGAATGTTGTACAATCGCAAAATATTAGAAAAAATGTTTTTGAAGTTTTCTCTGTCTCTAGCAGTATGTATCAAGTCTTTAGTCGTTTTCAGACCAGTCCAGTGTCGGATAATTCCTCAGCCAAGACATTTGCTTTCTTCCGATGCCACGTTTGACTTCGATTCTGTCTTGCACAATCAATCCCTTTTCTCAATTGATAGTTTCTCTCTGTAATTTTGCATATTCTTGCCTGTTCGCGATTTCGAACTTTTCGTTCTTCTTCAGAAATATTCAACTTTTTTCCGCCCTTTATATTTCAAGTATCATTGTTTGGGCATTTCAACCCGTTATCGGGTAACAGCCGACCTTACTAACTCTCGCCAGGCGCCCCTGCTTTGCGAGCACCTTCTTCAGTTGGTCACTCCACGTGAAGCTAGATCCTCTTCCACTAGTACCCTCCACTAGTTCAAGTATATCCTATATATAAAATGTGATCGAGGTCAAAGAGAGCGATTTACTTCGAGGTATGAAAACAATCCCAGCGAAAAAGCCGCTTCATTCATTTTCCTAGCAGGCTCATTTTCAGAAAGGTTTAATTTTTCTATAGAATTTATGTCAAAAACTCACTATTTCTCGACTATTACGCAGATTGAGAAGTCCCTGACCTAAGAAACACACAATTTTTCGTAAAATTAGCTTTTATTCTTCAACATACACCTACTTTTTGTTGGATACAGCGATTATAACGATGTTCGATCATTTCGATGCCCTTCTTGTAGTAGTCGGTCGAAAGTTCATCAATTTCGGCAGAGACTACTTCGTTGGAGTGAAAGCGAACCACCATTTCAGGTTTGGTCAGAGGTAGTAATCACGGAAAGCTAAATCTGGCGAATACGGCGCATGCGATAGGAGTTCGTAGCCCAATTCGATCATGTTGCTCATTGTTTTCACAGCTTTGTGAGCGTTGTCTTGGTGAAAAATGGGGGCGTTATCGCTACACTGGTCGCATCGATCCAATAGGTCACTATAATATCGCGTTGTGATAGTCTTGCCATGATCTAAGTAGTCGTTGTGCATAATTCGCGTGGATCCCAAAATACGCTCGCCATAACTATTCCTGCTGAACATTGAGTTTTTGGCTTCTTCAGTGCACTCTCTCACGATGTAACCCCACGGTTCAGTGGCGGCATCTGGCGTATAGTGAGGGGATGTCGAAAAAACTCGCACTTATTACTTTTTATCATAACCAAATTGTCTTTTGAAGCATCCCTAGTCGCATAGCTTCCGCATAAAAAAATGATTATGCAAAACTTTGTAAGCCCGTTCAGATATGTTTTTAGTTTCTCAATTACTACGTCGAATTTGAGCAAAATCGGTGGACTATATCATACAGCGCCTATAGCTAGCTCACACAACTTCAACTTTCCAAGCACAAGATTTTCGTTGCGTTCTATCATTTCTGGCGTAGTTACGTCTGAAGCCAGTCCGGAATGTGTTTCGACATTTGTGCTCGTACGACATATCGATCGTTGCCATAGATCAAGCCGCTCCCTCACTTATTTGACCGATTTGCACACGAAATTCCCAGTTTTTCATAGTAAAAAAAAAAACACTGCGGGACAGCTGCAGAAGCCAAAGAACTTGACATAAGCCAATGAAATTTTATATGTAGTCTTTTGAGGATTGGGAGTTGTAAAGCAGTTCAAGATCCCGATACAATTTGCGATTTAAGCGCTTTTTCGCAAGCCTTTATTTCCAATTATACTTGACTTTAGTCTCCCGGACTTTAAAGTCATAACTCCAAGTTGACGTTAATATGTAATTATAGAGTAAGCTTTTCATTTTCAGGAATAATTTGATACTTTTGTCAAGTAACCAATCCATTTTACAAAATTTTCCCGCTGCATGATAATATTTTAATTGGAAAAGAAAGATCATTTTCATTACAATTTACTTGGAGCATCTTAAAGTCCCAAAGATTGCTATAATCATCACAATTTCACTTTTTTTTAGTGAAAAAAGACGGACATACGCCCTGTGCTCCATAAGGAGTTCGGGAGGGTAGTAATTAGTTGGTAATTGCCAACTATACTCTTTCTATTCAAAGGTTAACCTTGATTTTATGTGGAAGCTGCACACATTTGGCTTTCATTTCCGCTGCACAAAATGTGGGAAATTATCAATTTTTTCGGACTTCTTAAATCTTTTTTTTTTGTTTCTGCTTCGCTTAAAAGATGATAATTGGCTTGTCTCCCTTGCAAGCTTCTGAGCATCTTTAATTTAAACTAATTAAACGCAGCTGCAGTTTTTTGTAACTTTATACTACAAATTCTTAAACTTAACAGAAAGTTCTTGAACGTTAAAATTCTTGTGTTGAAATATATGTATTTCTTTGGAAGAGCTATTGGTTTCAAATATCCCATAAAGCCTTTGCATCCGGCGAATGAGGTAAGTCCTTTAGCTGCTAAGACTTTCTAAAACTACTCCCTAATTCTTCCAAATCGCACAGAAGCTGCCAATATATAATCTCTTTAATTGAGTTACACTTTGTGACCTTCATGATGAGCTAAAGAATTTCTTTAAAAATGAAGAAAGCAAGTTCATTGTTCCAACTAAACTTTATGCCATCCATTGACAGTGATGGATTTCCAGTAGGGAAATTGTTTATTTTTACAAACTTTATTTCGACTCTGAACGTTCAATTAGCAAAATTACGTTTTTACACCGCAAAAAAAAAAGCATAAAGTTGACCCCAAAACAGAAGAAGAAATGTGCATATTTTCATAAAATAATTTCTGTTCTTCTTACTCTTCAAAGTTTTTATATCATAAATTCTATGATATGCTTTCATGTCGATTACAATAAATTTAAAGCAGTTCGAAGTTATTTAGAGATCTCTTCAAAATCTTTTTTGGAATTGGACGGTAAGCTTTTACCAATCATGATTGTGCACTTCTTGGATCAACAGACATTTGCTTTGGAGTATTATTTTTAGTCTTAAAAATAATTATATTTAAACTTTAAAATAAAACAAAACGTATATTGAAATAATTTGTATAAAAAAATCGACTTCATGTCCGATTTGCTCTATAGAAGCTGTCCGCCGATTTTGCTCAAATTCGACGTAGTAATTGAAAAACTAAAAACTTCTTTTATAACCAGAATTTTCTAGAGGTAACCTGAACACCCAACGAAGTGCATTATATTTATTCAAAAAATCGATTTTGTTGACCGATTTGCTATGGGAACTTTAGGATATAGTCAACCGATTTTTAAGAAAGCTGACATCGTGCTTATATATTATATATTAATATCATTTTTATTATTTTAAAAAATATAAAATATTGTCTAATCACAGATTATGTTGGTAAACGTCTTCCAATTGTCCGTATTTCTTGCTATTGCACGGAGTTCTCTCATTGATTTTTGGGTTTCTGCCGCTCAACATCTCATGCATATACAAAAAGTTAAATTATTCCCACGAAACTTTTTGATTTTTGGAAGATGTTGCGAAACCTTGCCCTATGGCAGCTATATCATATACTTTCGGAATCAAAAACTATCATAAACTTGCATTTTTAAGGATAATAAGTTGCTTTCGCAAATTTGAGTGCTCCACCTCGTAAATAAGTTCATGGTTCATGGTGATCGGTGATTCAAAGGTGGAGCAGGGATATGTCTCTATTAATATCTTTTCGTAGAGAACAGGAACCTACAGTTGTTTATAGCCAAATCCGAACGTCGGTTTCTTGAATCAAAAGAAATTTTCTTTTATAAATAGCGCTCACAAATGCAATGCTGAAGGAAGCAATCGAATCACCGATCTTTCGGTTTTGCAACGTGTGCGCTACTACTACGCTACCGGAGTCCACGTCTCCTTCTGCTCTACGCTTCTTAGCACCTCTAAAATCTAGGCATTCATATAGACGGAGAGACGTCTCTTGTAGAATAGAAAATCAATCGGGTTTATACAAAAAACCATTATGTACTACACTAGGCAAAAAGTACCGGGAATTTAAAATTTAGACAGAATTGGCAATATCCTTTAATTTTTGGGTTGGCAGCGCCGTCTTTGACAACCATGCCAAATTTTATCTTAATTCGTAAGTTGAGTTTGCGATTTGCAAACAACTGTGCATTTTTCGATTTTTACAATGTCTGAAATTATTCAAGAAAGAAGTTTCATCGAAAAATTGTTCCCAATATTGTTTTACCTACTCTATAACCATTCTCAATTTTTCTGTAATCTCTATAGATAGGCAAGTGAAAATAACTTCCAAAGAGTAAATATTGCACTGGAACAGGATCAATATTTGAAGACACATCCCGCAGTTTTCAAATCTCAAGTCATTCTGAACATTGCACTTGAAGCCTTAACATTTTTCCCAACATCTTTTAATTTAAGAAACTATCTGGATCGGTTTAGAAGCTGTAGTCACCCCGATCATACCTAGGGTCTATGAAATATGTATGGGGAACAAGCTCCAGTGATTAGAAGATGTGAGGAGACATGGTTTCGTCAATTCAAAAGTGAAGATTTTGAATTGGCGGACCATGAACATTCGGATGCAGCAAAAAAGTTCAAGGAGCAGGAATTGCTTTTTGGATGAAACCCAAAGCAATCGCTACAACAATGGGCGTCCCCTATGTTGGCCGGATCTACGTCCCAACAACAGTTCTGCTGGCCAAGAGCCAACACTTATCTCATGTGGAAGAAAGGCTAAAAATTGATATATCTATATAGTATTTCGAGATTCCGAAACGAAAAAAGCAAAGCTTTCCGCTTTGTGAGGCTGGCCCATCGACGGCAAAGCCAAATCGCTTTGGTCGTAAGACAATGAGCTTTGTTTGGTGGAACCAGTCAAGTGTCCTTATAAAATAAGGATCGCTATCGACAACAAATTATGAATCTGAATAATGCGTTGAGAAAAACGGCCGGAAATTGCCCAAAAACATGACAAAGTTATCTTGCAAGATGATAACGCGCCGGCTCATATAGCCAAATGGGTGAAAGACAATAGGGAAATATTGTTTCAGCTGCCAGAGCTCGCCCCGTTCGATTATATTCTTTTTGCATCAATGGGACTCTCACTTGCAGAGCAGCGCTTCGCCAAGTTTCCAAATGTCCAAAAAAGGCTTGTCGAATTCTTCGCCTCAAAAGGAAAAAAGTGTACTTGGGATGGCATTCATAAATTGCCCAAAAGGTGGGCAAAATGTGCAGAATCAAATCGTCTATACTTTGAATAAGAAAGTTTGCATGTTCCGCTGAAAATTCAATGTCTTATTTATCGAGAAAATCGGCAATTTTATTGTATTAAGAAAATAAATCCTCAGACGCAGCATAGAGATGTCATTATTTCTAGTTTTCCGAAAAGAGCAGGCAGCTACAGCCGATTCCGAAAGACGCAGCATGGTGATAGAGTTCTTCGAAGAGAGCAGGCAGCTACAGCCGATTTCGAACAACGGTTTGTGAAATTTGGAGGCTTTTACTTAGGCTCCATTTGCTAGTTATGTGAGCGCTAGGCATATGCAGCAGTGCTGCCGCTAACAAAAGCCCAAAGCTTGTTATTTATTATAAATTATTGTACTTAAAATTTATATATTATTTTCTTCTCTATTATTAATTTTTTCCAACTAAAATTGTGAAGTTTTGCAACAGTTAGAATGTTTTACCCGTAAAATATGTGCAACTTGATAACATTGTTGCGGCAAATTCTTCAAAATTTAACACTTGCTGCCAGCTGTTAATTTTCTCAACAATTTGCAGTCATGTGGCCCACTGTGCAGTGACTGCACCCACAACAACAAGTAGGTGAAATGTATAGAAAGCGCTACGGGCAAGCGGCAGAGGCTAATTGAAACTAGTTGGGGGAATGTTTGTTATATTATGAGCAAGCAGAGAGGCGGCCGTTGCAGCGCTGCCGCGCCATGTGACCATTTGAAGTTCGTATCAATTAGAGAAAATGCTGCAATTCAATCAAAAAACAGCAAATAGCGCGACGTCAGTGTAGAGTGTAACAATATTCGGCGACACCAGTGTGTGTGTGTGCCGCACGCGTGTTTCATTGCCACAACATTGCACACTGACTCACCGAGAGAGAGTGTGAGAGAGAGACAGAGAGAGTGAGAGAGCGCGCGCGCGCGTCAACAAGCCGGTATTTGGCAGCAAAACTCGAAGTAAAAATTTCAAAATTAAAGCAAAAAAGAAACCAAGCCAAATACAAAAAGCAAAGCAAAATTATGGATAAAACAAGACAAAACAAAAGCAGTTAAGCAAGCGCTACTAACCTGTTTTTCACTTGCTTTTTTGCACAAAAACAAAATCGATTAAAAACCAATTGGCACAAAGGTCGCGCTCACTGCGACCCCTTCTCTCAGTCGTTGATTTGCGTGTTTGTCGCTCCCCACGCCGTTTCGTTTGTAACCAACAAACAAGAACAACAACAACAAGGCACGTCACAAAAAAAAAAACAGCTGCGATTGATTTTTACCGCGGCATTGCCCCTCTCACTGTTGTTGTTGCTGCTGCGCGTTGTTGTTGGCCTAGGTTGTTGTTGCTGCTGTTGGTTTTTCTGCACTGTTTGTTTGCAATTTTTGTGTGTTTTCTAAGTAAATTTCACTTAAAATCTCACACTGCACACAACAACTAACACGCAAGTAAGGCGCTCGAAATGTTACACGTTACGTTGAACGCGGGGGGAGGTGCTGCGCTGGCAATGACTTTGTAGCGTTTTTTTACAAAATGCCGCTGGAATTTCGTTGTTTTTTTTTGCTTATTACTGTTTTGGCTAATTATGACTTGCAATTTTGCGCTTAATTAGCTGCGAATTTTCGTTTTTGCAACGTTTCTTTAGTTTAAACAGCAAAAATTCACGAAATTTCTACAGCTTCGACTCGACCCGCCTCTCCGTTGAACACGAAATAAATATACAACAAATTCTGTTGCCGCGTTTCGTTTCGTTCTCGTTTCGTTCTCGTCTCGTTCTATGCGTTGCTTGCATTTGTGTGTGTGTCTGAGAGAGCGTGCGTGGTGAGTTTTTTTTTTTTTTTTGTCAGCCAGCAATGCCAAGCTGCCTGATTGTGGAATGAGTTGGTAATTTTGTAGCGACTGGGTTGGGTTGCACTTGAGTTGTAAGCAAGTTGGCAGCAACGCTGCAGCGCGCGCTGTGGGCAAAATTTGAATGTTTGAAAATGCGCGTTGACAACTGACTTCGAAGTCAACTTTCTTGAATAAATTTATGAAATATACAATATTTTAGTATAATAATTGGCAGTCAATATGTTTATTTAATTATTTTTAAATTAGGCTCACAACTTGTGACGACCCTCTAGTATGTTGGAACAATAACTTGGCGTTCGATTTGCAATTAATCCTTCACTTACAATTTAAATATTAGAAATCTTTCAAAGCGCATAAATTTGTGAAGCGTTACAACGCTCTTTGAGTCAAAAAATAGTAAAGCAAAACATTAAGTAGAAAAAAAATTATATTCCATTAAATATTAATATTTTTATAAAAAAAAATACGTTAAAATTTAAATATCACACGTTACCTTCAACGTTTCGTCTGCCTTTGCTATTGTTTTTGCCTAAGTCCATGCATCATTTTCCAATCGGTTAACATTTCAAGGCGAGTAAATTCATCTCTTGTTTCTCAATCAATGCGAAGAGTAGATGAAGTTTGATTATATTTCTTCACTTAAGTTAATATGATGTGTACATTTATTATAACTTATAAAATTGTGGGTTCTATCTAAATGCTTGAGCATGAAAGCGCTCATGTTGCATCATTTTGTTGGAACAAATAATTTGCCAGGCCTTTTTCAAGCATTTGGGGTGACACAAAGTGCGCCAACATCTATCTATACCAAGCGTCGTTGATAGTCTCACCAGGTCTGACGTAGAACGGCCCAATGATAGTTTTGCGAGACAAACCCAAACCGTCAGCTTCTTTCTGGTCGTGCAAGGCTGTTTTGTGCATGACATGTGGCTTATCGGTGTCCCAAAAGTAACAATTTTGTTTGTTGACGCTGCCGGAGAGAGTGAAATAAGCGCCTCATCTGTTATATTTTCATTCAAAAATCTGGCTCAACTTCTTCAATGACGACGTGGCCTCGTCTGTTTCTACTTTACAAACTTTTTAAGATCTTGCTTCAAAATGCGCCTTATAATATTATAATATAATATAAAATCCATTAGGACTTTCAGCAACACTCTCCTGAACTGCTACGATATTTCCGTTTGAACGAGGCGGGCATGATTTTTGGGCTTGACCACTTCAAGAGTTTAGCCATTCGCCACTACATAGTCAACCAGGCGCAGTGCATTCCCATTTGTAGACAGCATATATTTTGGTCTTGCCCTCGTTCAACCGCCAGACCCACTTTCCTGATTTTCCTGACTTTCCATGATTCCTTTGCGATTGCGAAAAACGATGCGATGACATACACTTTACAACGTCCAGTATCAATGGCGTATGCAAGCAGCTGGAAACTTTTGTTGAAAATAGTGGTAGTTCGATATATACCATCTTTCCGCAGTCCCAATTTGAAGAGGTTGCATGATAGCGAGTCGCCTTGTCTTCAAGTGTCCGAAAAGATCTTGCTCCGAACGACTTCGGAAGGGAGTTATCAATCCAATGGTTCTCAAGTGCTGTGGCCCAAATCCCAATAAGATGGACACGCGGTGTCTTTTTATGTTTGGTTTTAATGTTGCGCTTCGTGCGAATTGCTTGCTGGATCGATTTACAAGAAGACTTAAACCTATGAGCTTTTGAGATTGTGTGATAAGAAGTTGCCAGAAGGGCAAATGTGCAAATTGCCAAGTTGCTGCGTAAAATTAAGTAATAGGCGATTCTTCCCGAAACAGATCTTATAGTAGCTTGACAGCGCCAAATTTGGTGCTCTGTTATTCGGCAAAGTCGAATCAACTTTGCAGGAATACCGAAGTCTGGCAGGTACAGGCGCTCCCTTATCAGGCTATCGTCTGCAGTTTTATTATCGAAAAAGATGTGTCAATGCGTTTTTCTAGGTCGTCTCCAAGCTTCGTCATATGCAAGCAGCAGGACACTTTTGCACTATTTTAGAACCACTGCGTCTACTGCTTCCAATACGAAATTGCAGACGTCGCATGTTAGAGGATTGCCTTGTCTGGAATCTCGAACAGTCTTGAAGGCAAAGTTAATCCGACTACTGATAACAAAATCAGGCATAGCTTTACCAGCTTTTTAATCGACTAAGAGGCGTGCCGTTTCGTGTTTCGCGGGATTGGGCGCACCCACTAGTTCTAAAGCCGCACTCATTTCGATTTGCATTTCCAACGCCCAGCGGCATATGATATCCGTGATCGCACGATTATTACGAAATAGTGTCGCTTTGCCTGAAATCTCAAATTATATTGATGGGTTCAAAAGATTCTTGCTTAGCTTCACGCCCGCCTCGTTCAAATGGAAATATCGAAGCTGATCAGGATAGTCTTGCTGGAGATTACGCGAAGAATCAATTCGTGGATTCATTTTTCCTAGGTGGAGTGACATCCACGTTCATCTTGTATCGGTCCATTTTCACTAATGGCACGATTCGTCACGTCGTCGTCTAGTAGTATCTCTAACCCGATAAGACGTTTTTTCAAGAGATAGTTCATCTCGCGCCTCTTCCTTGCTCTTCTCTCCGTTTTCGATTATAGCTCTCAACTTCGTAGGAATAAGGAACTCGGGTAGTGCTGCCTAGAGACGTTTCCTTATCGGGCTATCGATCCCTTATCAGGCCAACCCATTAAAAACGCAAAATTTATTTTTTTCTATTTTTTTTTATTAAGTGTATTTTTGAATTTAAGTGTATTTGTGTTTTATTTTACATTTAGTATATTTATGTTTTCAGTTTATCTATGTATGTGTCTCTGCTCGCTCAACACGATGTACCATCTCGGTTGCCGAACGTATTTAATTTTACGTTTATGGATACTGTCAAAAAATGCAAAAGAATTAAAAAATATTTAATCTTTGGCATTTCAATACTTACAATAAATAGTTGTAATTGAAAAAAAAAAAATATATATATATATATAAATTATATATATCCCACGCTTCTCGAATCTGTGAAAAATTTTTCAAATGAATATTTAATTTTTGGAGTAATATTTACAACTTACCGAGGGATATACTATATGTTTTTTTTATAAAATATATGTTGATTAATCTCCAAGTCCTCAAGTTTAATGTTCGAAAAGAATTATTTTATATATATTTGAAATGTACCGAAAAGTTAAAAATTATATAAATCTTTGTTTTGTTGTGTATTTTTATTTTTTTTTTTTTTTTGTTTTTTTGTTTTCTAGAAAATTTTTTATAAAATTATACACTTTATGCTTACAAACTAATTTTTAAACTGAGCTATGTATGAACTATGCGGGGGGTATACAAATTTTAGTGTAGTTGCTAGCCTACTTGTTATTATTGATTTGAATTTGGAAATGGAGCTAAGTGGTAGAAGTATTTTTGTACTAAAACTAGGCGAGTGGAAAGAAAAAACAATTCCGGTGGCGGTTTTTATATTGTACAGGGTGGGTCATCTGTTGATGTTTTCTTAAGCTTACAGTACATGTAGCAAAAAAAAAAAAGATTTATATGCTTCAAGTATATGAATTATAAAGCAAAATACCAAAAACTAATGGAAGAAGCTAACGAAAGATCTGCAGAGCACCAGAACTACCACCAGTACTACCTGGTGAACTACCCATAGCAATATTTCACAATGTTGACTTTAGCAAAGAGAACTTTGATTATTCGCAAAGTTATCTTCTCATTCATCTAAAAGTTGTGGACATAGGTTGCAGTATTTACTTCATTAAGTTTTTACGAATCCTACGGCAGATTGTACTTTAATTCGGTAAACTTTCTGCAAGCTCAAAGGGGTATATCGGCGGTTTCATAGAATCGAACGAACTTTATGTACGTCCGTCCGTTTGACGAGTTTTAAAAGAAAAATCGCTAAACTGCTAGAAAAGTTATCCTTTTTAACAAAATTAATTTCTAATCATTTAAAACATCGTCTTCGGGAACAGCTATACCCTGTAGATCCGTTTTCTCTTCCATCAGCTATTAATATTATCCATTATTTTTGCCTGAAATTTGAAGACTTAAATTACAATAGTTAGAATGATG
Organism: Chymomyza procnemis; assembly: GCA_035046065.1. Taxonomy (NCBI): domain Eukaryota; kingdom Metazoa; phylum Arthropoda; class Insecta; order Diptera; family Drosophilidae; genus Chymomyza; species Chymomyza procnemis. The sequence continues at coordinate 9,449,344 of JAWNOJ010000026.1, forward strand.
CGATTTAGGTCAAACACGCGCCGTTTTGTTCGAAAACTTGTTGCTATTTCAATAATAATTTCCTGATGTATCTCTTGTAGGAGCCCTCGTTTCTATTGCTCTGTGTGTTCTGGCGTTGTTCCGATGGAAGACAATTCCTCTACTACTGGCCAAAGCTGGCAACTTCTGAGCAATTGCTTTCTTCAGAAGGCCCAATTGTTGACAGTTCAATTCCAAGTTAAGAGTTTTGCCGTATGAGAGTAGCTTACAGTAGATAATTCCCTGCCAATACCCCCCAACACACAGCAAAATCTTCCTGGCCGTCAATCCTGGCTTGGGCATCGTTTTCGCCGGCTCACCGTGTTTCCACCACGACCGTTTTTCGCTTGATGTTGTCGTAAGTGAACCACTTTCCTTCATATGTTACCAACTGCTTCAGTAATGGGTAGATTTTATTGCGATTCAGCAGCGATTGGCTGATGGTTATTGGGTCCATGAGATATTTTTGGCGTTAAATCGTGTGGCAGCCATACATCGAGCTTCTTTTCGTATCCAGCCTTATGGTTTCTTTGTGCAATCTTTAGCTCTTGGGAAATAGAATTAGTACTAGCATGACGGTCGAAGTCGACAATGTCCTTGATTTATCGACATTTTTGAAAATTAGTCTTCCAGTACGTGGTGCATCGTTGACAACGAAATTACCGGAACGCAGTCGACCACAAACGCTATTTTTACTTTCAGCCGCCCGACTTGCGTTGCCGCCCTTATCGCAGAAAAACTGTAAAATATAGCATAACTTCGCCTTGATAGTGTTCATCTTTGACGCACGCTCAAACAAAACTGTACCAACAAATCACAAAATTAACAAAAGTTAAGTAGTACGAAATGTCTTCTTTCTAAGGACATCTATCGTAACTCGATCGGACTTATACAACGTGAGATACAGATAGATAACGCCATATATTGGAAGAATAATGGATTTCTATTAACTGCAAACAATATATCATTTTTATGGTCTTCGTCTAGTTTAGTTCCAATTCCTTAGCATTTCAAGGCATCCTTTACAGCTTTAAAAACTTAAAGCAGATAATACCAACCCAATAAGCACAAATCCATCACATATGTTGATATAATACAATAATTTATTAACGAAAATGAATGAACCATTACAGAAACATGTGGTACAGCATCTGCCCTTCGAGTATGTTAATAATGAAGGCCACCATAATTAGAATTACTGCATTGTATAAAATATTAACCAGGTTATATAGCATCGGAATTGGGGGTAAAACGTACATTAATATTATTTGATATTTTTTCAACATCCCATAACAATAAATGGCGCACATATACACCCAATGCACATTGATATGAAAAGAAAACTCCCCCATTCGGCGATATATCTCCGTGTAAGTCGACATCGCTATCGATGAGAAATAGAAAGCTTCAAATATTTCCCTGGCCAGATCGGGGAAAGTCAAATGAACCCGTGGTATTTCGATAAAGAACCATTTATATGTCACATCGTTTTTAATTTTTGGGTTCACATTTACGACCATAAGCAGCACAAAATGGATCAGGAAAATTGTTATGATTTTTAAAAGCATTTTGAAATTTTTCCTTTACAATTTATTTTGTAGTCGATAATTATGCTATGCGTACGACAGCAATTTAAAATGATTTTTGAACTTTTAAGCAAAAGCCTACTGTTGGAATTATTAGTTTTGAGTAGTTAGATAGTTATGGGTTGATTGTTCATTCTTGGATTTTTCTGTCAGTGTAGTTTTGTACGAAACCAGCTGCTTGATCTGGAAATGTTTAATACATGAAAGAGACTTCAAAACTCTTGAGTAACTTGCAAACCGTAAACCCATGTTTATCCATTGAACATGTAGCTTGTAGGACTTGCTGATTATTTCCATAAAATATTACTTTTTTCAGCATGCTCTCATATATGTATATTATTTAAAACAAAATACTTAATATAATCTATACAGTATTTTTTGTACTTTTTATTAAAATTTCTATTTTTAATTGTTTATAAAAAGCATCCCAAAAATGTGTTCAAAAAACTTATTGATAAAAAAATATCTTAAAAGATTTTTAATTCTTAGAAATTAAATATTCAAGCAAATTTAATGCATTCAAGTTCAAAGATTGAATTGAGCATTAAAATTAAGTTTTTTTTTTATGAGTTATATTGTGGCTGGAATAATAATGTTAAGGCTTTTCATCCGGGCGATTTTATTAGATTTTGCAGAAATCGAAAACTGAAACATGTCTATTGCGATTTCAAATATATATTAGGAAGTTGTAATAGTTAAAAGTAAGAAAATTAAATAAAATTAGCACGCGTTCCCTTGCACGTTCACTGCCTTAGGCGATCTCTTCAGAACCCTAAACGAAGCTTTCAAGCAATTTTTCGATTTTATCTCAATTTTTTGAAACAAGTTTAACTTTCTTAAAAAGCTACAAAAATTCATAAAACTAAATACACGAGACATGAAGGTATTCAAATGAGATAACAATTAGCTTCCTGCACTACCGCACCCTGCAACTCCGTGAAACTTCTATTTCAACTTAAATTCCATGCCAATGCCTTTTCTTCTCAAGATGCGTCATCATTCGGCTCAAAGTGCTAAATAGTTTGCTGCCCGAAGTGGCAATTGCTACTGCTCTGCCACAAATGACCAAAGTCCAATCAGTCAATGTTATAGTTGATGCAGATGATGATGATGGAGATGATGATTGGCAAGATAATGGGTATGTGGTCGATGACGAGCAGCATGATGACGGCGACGTCGCAAAAACCAATCAACTAAGTGTGATGCGTATTGCGCCAAGAATTAGCATAAGAAAGGAGCGCATTGTGGCACACTTGGTCATTTCGACATGGTAATCATTTAGCTCCTAATGAAATTTTACACCCGAAGGGCGCGTATGCTTAACTATGGAAAAGTACACCAAGCTTACAGCTAAGGCCTTCCAGATGATTTAAGTGCTGTCGGTTGGGAGTATAGCTGGAATTTTCAGGAATCTCTTTATAGTTGAGAGAGCATTGAGTACGTCAGAGTTTGCGGGGGATTGGGTGATAAGTATTGGGTGGTAATATTTAAAGGTTATTTCAATGGAAGCAGAAGGCGTTTGGTTGTTAGTTTGATTAAGAGTAAAGTTTAGGAAAAGTGAACAGAATGTGAGTACATAAGTTGAGCATCTGATGGGATGGGTAAAATTAGAAAGCTTGTTGTCTTGAAGGAAAATGAATCAAAACTAATTTTTAATAAAGTTGGAATATAAAAAGAAACGAAGACTTTCTGCAAGCTACATATTCGGTGCGGCTACGGAATATAAACCTTTAAAATGCGCATGTGCATAGTTCACTCTTTGGTAATATCGAAAAGCTCGGAACAAAAGGTAAACAAAACAATTGGCAACGTTTGACCAATTCCTTGAGTCTAAAAACGCCAGAAGGCTTGATTGATTATAGAAAAAAAGTTACAAAATTTAAAACACACATTTTGAACACAATTTTGGAAAAATTAATCAATCAAAATCAATTAATTTTAACTTTTTTACAAACTGTTGCTTGTAATTCACAACTAGTTTATTCTGCGGAGGATTTATGATACAAGCAGCGTGTAATTCATAATTAGCTTACACAACGATAGATTCTATCTATGATTTATATGATTCGGCAGATATTGATTTTTGTTTATAAACTTTGGGTATTGATTTACATTATAGGGAATCGACGATAATCCGATTTCGTTATAAAGTGAGTCAAAATTGGTCTGTTATTTATGGCCAATATACGAGTGCGTCGTAATATAACTTTGATATGATTTGCGATAAATACTTTTCTATAGTCAAAGGACCTATGATGACTAACAACAAAACTGCTTCGGTGTGCCATGCCAAATTGATGAGTTGCTTCTCTTCGAATACAAGCAACAGTCTCCGCAAAAATATTCTCTCGGATATTTTGCAGACAATTACCAGGAGGTTGATAGGATGGTAGGAGGTGGTGAGGTGCTCTGCTTTGCCGGGCTTAGGAATCATGATTCCACTGAGAAGAGGGAAATGGTGGTGGCGTGTAATCCCATTGAAGATTGATGTGATCACGTTTGGTGGCAGTGACTTCATGGCCAGCGAATTTATTTTATCGTATCCTGGTGATTTTTTTTGTAATGCATCAATTTCCTCATGTACCTCCGTGTCGATAATCTCAGAAATTGGCAGGTCCATTTGGCATCGGGTGTCTAAGAAGCTGCAGACTTTGAAACGGTGACATCAGTATTCTGACGGAAAGTTATTATTTTGGATATGGATGCAAGTGCGTGATGTGATTCTTAAAAAAAGAGTCGGTATCGCGTTTTCGATATCATCATTTGGCGAAAGTTTATTCGTCTTAAATTTTGGAACTCCAATTTCATGAGGTATCCAGTATGCTGGCGTTTTTTTTTTTTTTTTTTTTTTCCTTATTCCGCTTGGGAACCCTATTTTGCGCCGTCTGTTTAGCTCTGTCCCATGTTGTGTTCGCCTGGGTCAGTTCTTGGAGGATGGATCTTCTCCAGGTCGCCTTGGGTCTGCCGATCCGTCTACTGCCTTGTGGATGCCAGCTATCGCTATCTGCAGTTTCTCCATTTCTTCCTCGAACTGTGCTAATCTTAATGGTTCCTTTTAGGGTTCTAACGTTCCATTGTCCTATTCGTGTCCGTTTTGAAAATGCCTTTGGACGACAACGGATTTGGGGAGTCGTTTTATGTTTAATTCTCTTGTGTTGGTTTCTGTAATCTGTTGAGTTTTTTTCGATCGAACTGGTGATTGGCCAGATGCGACTTATCCCAGCGGTGGGGCTGCCACCTGACGCCTTCTGGGAGTGGCGTCTGCGATTGGCTGCGCGGAAAGGATGGGCGATATAGTCTTTTAATTGTTGCCATCATTCTAGCTGGTGTTTTGTTGTTGCTGTACGCCGAAAAGCTATGAATGGCTATGAATGCTGGCGTTAAAAGACAATTGTGACCTTGGATACGGATGTAAATCTGGATCTAAGATATTAAAGAGTGGGAACAAAAAAAACATTGATTCTTTAAAAAAGACAAAAACTAAAGGGGATGCCCCGTCTTAGCCCTTGCCAAATTTCTTATATTCTTGAACTCCAACTTCATACAAGCTTTGCGAATTCAGTTTTAAGTAAATAACTCATGAAGATACTAACCACAGGTACAATGTTACCCTTAAGCAGCGTTAGTTCTGGTAGCAATCCAGAACTTAAAAGCCCCAATCACTTCTGGTATCTTCAGACAGAAAAAAACGTTGAAAATACAAGATTTATATTAGAATTAAATCAATTTAGCAATACCCGGCTTTGTAGGTCGCTTAAGTGAGATGAGTTAGACTATCGGCAAGAGCACTGACAGGATTAAATAACTTAATACAGGATTATTGAGGTGCCTTCTTTAGTGCCATCCGGCTTAAAATCTTACAATTGGAAAAAGCTAGTTTGCCTTGAAATAGATCTACTTCGCCTGGAAATATATCTACTTCGCCTTGAAATAGATAAACTTCGCCTTGAAATAGAACGAGCTCGCCCTGAAATAGATCTACTTCGCCTTGAAATATATAAAGGTTACCTTAAACTAAATCTAGTCCGCCTTGAAATAGAACTAGTTCGCCTATAAATAGTTTTAGTTCGCCATGAAATAAATCTACTTCTCCTTGAAATAGATCAACTTCGCATTGAAATATATAAAGATTACCTTAAACTAAATCTAGTCTGCCTTGAAATAGAACTAGTTCGCCTATAAATAGATCTAGTTCGCCTTGAAATAGATCTAGTTCGCCATGAAATAAATCTACTTCTCCTTGAAATAGATCAACTTCGCCTTGAAATATATAAAGATTACCTTAAACTAAATCTAGTCCGCCTGGAAATAGAATAGTTCGCCTTGAAATAGATGTTGTTCGCCATGAAATAAATGTACTTCTCCTTGAAATAGATCTACTTCGCCTTGAAATATATAAAGATTACCTTAAACTAAACCTAGTCCGCCTTGAAGTAGAACTAGTTCGCCTTGAAATAGATCTAGTTCGCACTAAAATAGATCTTGTTCGCCTAACGTCCCAAAATTGCAAGGCTCTCCTTCCTTAAATACCATTCGCATTTTTGCAGTGTAGACAACGACTAGACTTTGCCATTCGCTATTTAAGCGCCACTTAATCCTTCCTGTTAGTATTTTAACTGCCTTCTGTTTGGTTTCCATGCAGTCCCCTAACCCAAGTGCAACCAAGACAAGTGGCTCATCTCGTGTCTGGCAAGTTTGACTCAAGTGTTGTCTTAACACGCATTACCTTGCCCTGCCAGTAACCCAAAAGCTGCAACAATTCGCGGCGTGAACGTGTTAACTGCAGGTGCGCCTCAAATAGGGGAAGCTTTGGCAAACGTGAGCTTGCAACTCATAAAACAGAAAAACAAACAGCAGCCAAGTAATTAAATGAAAGTGATGGTAGTCTTTCGAGTAGCCCAATACGTAGTTCCTGCCATTTGGATGCAGTGACTAATCTCTGCAAGCTCTTCGCTATAAAGTGTCATCATGCGGCTGGCATTTGTGATGACATGTGCTCACAATTGGGCTCCATTGTAGAGCAATTATATACGGAAAGGTACTGCGGATTGAGTGGCAAACAAATGGGTACGTGCCGCTGCACAGTTAGACACTCATAATGCTTGTTTTCTGGACATTTTAACCCAGCAATGTGCAGCAAATGCAATCATATTGAGTGCGTGCTGCAGTTGATGGTGTGGCTCCGCAGGACCAGGGTTGAATGCTAGCAGGACGGGGAGCCAATGACGTGTGATTGCATATTTAGCTCTGCGTTCGTAAGAACACTTGAAGATTAATTATTTAGATGTGATGGCCAGCATGTCTATGTGAACGCTAGGCATATGGAGCCCTAAAAATCCAGAGCAGTCTAGATTTTGAGTAAGATACTAACTACGATGCATGAAGCCAGAATGCAGCTTCTGTCGAGGTGGAGCTGGGCACCTCAATATGTTGAGCTGATTTCCTGCTCTAAAACTGAAGGTTGGAGATACGATTCCTAGTAGCCTGCTGCATTTACTTATCACTGGCAGAGCATAAATTTCTAGAAGACTTTCAATCTTTCGATTCATTTCACTTTGCAGCCCTGAAATACAAAGACCATCCAGCTGACACATGTACAGGCTGCCCAAAGTAGCTGACATAATGAAGCATCTAAAGACCAACTAAGCTAACTCTTGGTCATTACCATTACCAAAACCATTCCATGCACGTCTTGGACTCGCACTCTAATATAATTTCCTGGCAGGCAACTTAAGAAACAACATACGAAATGTCATCAGCATAATCAAGTGCCGACGAACGAGCCAAAAATCCAGCCGGAAGCAGCTAAAGTCATATACGGCATCTGCTAGAGTTAGAAGAGTACGGGCATTGACTAGAAATCGAGTCGGAGTCAAGTTAAGACATGCAACACCTGAGGTGTACTTATGGCATGCATTAGCATTCCTTACAACCAACAATATTCAAGGAGAGATAACAAAATACATGAACTCCAACAGCAATACGCTATCAATACCAAAGGCAACAGAAACAATAAGAACCGAAAGCATATGGCATGCACTGGTTGGGGGATTGGTCGATGGTTTAGATGCGGGTGCAAGTGGAATAGAGCTTGTTTTGCGTTGAAAAGGACTCGGCGATTTTATGGCAGCACTTTGAACCGTGGGCGTCCATAGTCAGTTGACTGAAAATAAACACATTTTCAAGCTCAATGCCAACAACAGCTACAACAACAATAACAACAACGGGAGCAGGACTACAACAATAAGAGGCAAAAACTACAAGGATAGCAAAACAAAGGCGAACGAACAGAAACAGAAAACAAAAATAGCAAAGAACTGACAACTGGCAAACCAATCCAACCCAAAACACTACTACACTGCGCGAAAAATCCTTGTAGCAACATTGATAGGAGTTAGGAGTGCTCAGTAGATGCTACGGCGCTTCTAGGTAGGGAAACCTTATCGGGCGAGAAATTTAATTGAAGTAAAAAGAGCATCCTTGTTCTTGGAAAAACAGTCGTAGTTGGAACATATGACGAGATCTTCGTGCTGCGTTTACTTTTATACTTAATCACTCCCAAGCAGGTATACTTCGGATGACTAAATTTTGTGCGGGTACATAATTGGCTTCGCTGCCATCAGTTAGCTGATGTGAAGAGATCCATACAATCGAATTGGAAGAACAATGGCATGTGGCTAAGATCCCTTATAAATTATACAAATCAGGACACTTCAATATAACGATGTACGATGGCCAGAGAGATTGCGTTAAGAATTATCACTACTCGCTGCTTTCTCGTTTCAAGACTTATAAAGGCTCTTTGCCGGCCCAGTTATAACCAGCCTTTGAGCTGCCTTCTGAATTGAGGCTCGACTTCGTGATGTTTGTGGCATCCTGTTTCGAAATGGTTCAGCAAGTAGAAAAGTGAGATCCTGCTGATAGAACTGGGGGAACAAGGATTCAACCACGTGATAAAGAGTAGCAGAAGAACATAAAACATTGTGGCAACTTTACTCTTGATGATAAGGGAAGGGAACTTCCGAGGAAGTTTTGGGAACTGCCCAAAGTGTTGATTGCCCTGTTGATGGCAGACCACCTCACGATGATGACATAGACAATGGTTCCATTGATGTGTCAGCAGAATAGGAATTACAATGAAACATGAGGCAATTCAGTTCAGAATTTTGATTGGAACTATTCGGGCTCGGTTACAGACATAGAGCTACAGCTACTACATCCATTTTCCATTGTAGCTGATATCTTGACAAACCGTTCTTTGAAGATTTGAAATTCACCAAATGGTCGCAAACTGTGATACCAAGTAGATAAATGGTAACCTACTTTTGGTTCTTAAGTCTTCCTAGAACTCCCAAGCGTTTATCGAAGTACATTTCAACAAGGAAATAGAACTTTCAATCGGTCTTTTAGTCGGCAGAATAAATATTTTCCATAGGGAAACACCTGCGCTTCTAGTAAACTCCACTCAATACTTCAACTTTTAGAACAAACTGTTTGGCAGGCTGGTCCATTTTGATCTCTAGAGCAGTTGGACCCTGCGTTCGTTTGTAATACCCTACTGCAAGCACCTATCAGAACTACTGCAATTCTAGAAATGATTGGAAAACACTGCATTGCAGTAGCTTCAATGTATGTTTTGGCCTTTCCATATTGGTTTGGAAGGATCGGATATGACAATGATATAATAACAGTTGAAAACGCACCAATTGAACGAGTTCACAATTTCAAATACCTTGGCGCGTGGTTAAACACTGATTGGAACTCTGATCAAGAAATCAGATGCCGCACTGAAATAGCTCGTAGTCATTTCCAAAAATTCAGACAGCTGTTCACAAACAAATAACTCAATTTTCAACTGAGACTACGCTTGGTAAAATGTTATATATGGTCAGATGAACAAGCTAGAAAGTTTTGAGATGTGGATATATATACACGAATGCTTAAAATCTCTTGGGTCGACCACATCACAAATGAGGAAGTCCTAAGAAGAGTTAATAAAAGCAGGGAACTTCTTAAAACCATCAAACGCAGAAAAGCAGCATATTTTGGTCATGTAATGCGTGGCCCCAAATATCAACTACTTCAACTCATTATGGAAGGTAAAATTGAGGGCAGACGCGGCATTGGTAGGAAGCAACTTTCTTGGCTACGCAACATCAGAGAATGGACTGGAATAAGAAGAGCTGAAGATCTTGTTCATCTCATTATCAACAGAGAGGAGTACTTCAACTTAGTTGCACACATTAATTAAAAAAAAAAAAAACAAAAAAAAAGTTTTTTTGATTTTTAATAAATTTCTTGTGATCGCTTACATCCTATATAGGATCGCATATTAGAAAGAAAGATATTGGTTTGGCATAAGAAGATGTTGTAGTTATAATAATTTCTCTCAGTGCGCAGTGCAATGCAGTCGAGACGAGAGGCAGTTGAGCTAGGCAACCCGACAGGCCGGCCAGGACACAGCCAGCGGCAAGTGGCACACGGCACATGGCACAGGCCACCACCATATAATGAAGTTTCGCAATCTCGTTGACTGCATGTCGGTGTGTGTGTGTGTGCAGCCGAGTGTATCTGTCTGAGTGAGTGAGCGTGTGTGCCGGCTCAAGTGTGATTACATGGCCATGTTCGGTATGAGCTGGAGCATCGAGTGTTTGTGGCATAATATTATTGTTTTTGTGCTCGCGTGTGAAATCAAACTCAATGCATTGGCAAAAGGATTAAAAGGATGCGGCCAGACCGAAGAGCAACGTCATGCATTGCGTATACGCCGCGTCCTATGTGGGTGGATTAAACTACCCACCCCATCCAAAGGCTTGTAAATGTAAACAGAAATAGAAACATGATATTCAGTGAGTGAATAGGGAAATGCGCTGCAATTGTTTGGATAATAAAGAGTTTGAAAGCAAAGTGGAATGACGGAATAAATAGTTCATGATCTGGAGCGGATTGAGTGTTGAAAGTAGTAGTTATTGCTCAGAAACTTTATGAATTATTATATTTGATCGAGTGACATTATTGCGAACCTTATCGATGCAGTCGTTTCTTCTCTTAATCTTAATGAATTATTAAAGTTGAATTTCTCCTAGTTCTCTAGTTGAAGTGGGTAAAGTTAAGTGTTTGCCTTAGGTTGGGAACACTTATAGACTCAACGTTCCATTAAAGTAATGAAAGCGAAGGAATTAGATGAAAGCATTACAGTCGCATGAAGCATGGATATAAATGAAGGTACTATCGAAGATAGGCGGTTTGTGTCAGGCCAAGAACACACAGAGCTTTTTTACTATCAAAAAAGTAACAAAATCCTTCGAGAATTGGAGTTGGATGTGTGTGTACAGCAGGGGTTCAGTCAGGTGTTGCTTAAAAGTGAGTTTTCAAAGATGACTTGATCCCTATACAAAGCACGATCGCACTTATGCCCAGTATTATCATATGATCGAAGTATCGATACATGGAGAGTAAACATAAAGGTCCAGTTCCTTAGGGGAAAGATGCAGATGCAACTCATTTTTTGCATATTTTTGGTTCTTTGGTTCTAAATGCTTGGGTTGCGTTGCGGATGGTTGCAGCCGCGATTGGGGTGATTGAGAGAGGCTATCCGTACATGTGTTTGGGAAGTAAGATGTCAAAGTTTGGGTTGTGTTCCAGGCGGTCACAGCCGCGTTTGGGGTGATTGAGAGAAAATGCTTCACCACATCTTCTGTCTATTTCGTAGAGAGGCTGAGTAACACATAAAATATATCGTCTTTAGGTAAAATGTGGCCTATCCGGTTTACGCTGCTTAGGATCGTAGTTTATAGGTTTTCTTTTTGGTGATGGAGAAGTAATTATTCATAAGATATAGTGCAAGGCCAGAAAGTACCAGATGTTATTCTAAAATATTTATTCGTGAACGTATGAAGTCATCGGCATATGTAATCTAAAAGTAGGTAGACCTCAGAGCTATACAGAAGTACTGACTTAAAAAATAAATTGTAAGAGCGACAGCATCAGCACCTACAGATATAAGATATAGCTTATTTTTCTATACCCAAATATTGAAGTTACACTGTCTCTTCTGTACTCCTTCCACGAACTACACGCTTTTAAAAATCGTCTTCTGTGCATAACAATCCCCTTTACATATATTAGTATCAAAAAAATATTTTAAATATGAAAAAAACGGCAAACAAAAAGTTATCTCAAGTTTCCGAGTAGTTAAGTAATAGTTTTTATTCAAAGCAAATGCTTCAAATCCAAGATCCCCTGCCAGATACCAAAAAAAAAAAAAAAAAAACTGCTGCATGCCCATACCGTAAGAGCATCTGTAACCGCAACAACTCTATGCAGCTTGGAGAAACTTATTTCACTCCCAAAAGGGTTGGCTACTTGGCTGGTAAGTTGGTTATTTGCTTCAGTTGTTGAAGAAGCCACAGTGAAAGCCACACTGCATCTAGAGCCATGTCGATACAAAACATTCCCGAGGATAAACAATAACAAGTTCTGGCGGGGGCGCTGAAATGGAAAGCTGCAAGTACATAACAGCAGTTATTTTGACTTTTAACTTTTATTGCTTTATGTAGTTTAGATAAACGTTTGTGGCATGCCATAAATACGCTCAGGCAGCAGCATGGTTGAGAGTCCTTTAGACAAAACGCCAAAGGGATGCCACAACTTTGCCATCAACTTTGAAGCATTCAGTTGTTTTTGTGTCCAGCTGGATGAACTTGTGATGGCCTTCGATGATAGACAATCAGTAGACGGTATCCCTGCGGAAGCCTTACGCTCGATTTATGTTGTAAGACAGCTCTGGGCCAGCATTACAAGGTAACTTGAGGAGCATTTTTTTTCGTTGTGTGTGTTATTTTTTATGTGTCCTTTTCTGGCTTGTCATCATGCTGCATGAATTGTGTGGCAACTGTTGTGGCGTGTGCTGCAGCTGCAATTGATGGAGCAGTTGGTTTAGGTCTTGCGGTTAAGTCTTGAATTTTCACGCGAAATATTTTACCTATTTGGCGTGAGTTAGGCAGATAGCAGGTGCACTGACGGGTCAATAAGCTATTGGCGTTGAGATTAAAATACAATATATACAATCGTTAAATTTTTTTTCGATTGGGAATATTTTTGTATTTAATTCAGATTTCGCTGGGACTTATGAGAATCAGTAAACATTTTCGCTGTGGATCTACGGACTAAGAAGCTATTGGCATTCAAAGTAAATTTATATTTTTGCATCGAAATCAGACTTCGACGTGACTAACAAGCCTCCAAACATATTTTTTCTGGGGACCTTCTGTATATACTGCTTACTATATTACTTACTTTTTACAAGTCATTTTCAAGTTTAAAAAAAATGATGTCCATTTATAGTTTTGAAAATAAATGCCTATTTTTATTTTTCCATTGCATTTGGATTTCGAGTCTAACGAGATCATATTTCTTTTGGGGACTTATGGGTTTAGATGTCCATAGACGCAGCTTATTTTTGTTCTAAGTCCAATGATTTATTTAAGATTTATTTAAGATTAAAAAAAATCCTTATATTTTTACATCAAATTCAGATTCTGTCATGACTAACGAGATCCTATAAAAGTTTGCCATGTGGTCCCAGATGAAGTTTATTTTCGTTCTAAGTCCGATGATTTATTTAAGATTTTAAAGATTAAAAAAAATCTGCTATTTTTACATCAAATTCCGATTCTGTCATGACTAACGAGATCCTATAAAAGTTTCTGGACCGTGTGTTTCCAGATGAAGCTTATTTTCCCAGTCCTTCATTTAGGATTTAGGGCCATTTGAAGTTTCGAAAAAAAAATTCTTTCAATTGGTTCTATTCTTGCGTTTGAATTCAAATTTTGTCAAGACTAACAAGAATTAGTTTTGCTGGGGACCTCAGAGTATAAAGTATTCGTATTCAAAGTTAAAAAAGTGTTGACAGATGAAGCATATTCCTTACGTTTAGGATTTATGGCTAATTTAAGTTTTGAAAGCGAAAATTTTTCGATGAGTACTTTTTTCTATAAAATTCAGAATCAGTAATCATCGTTGATTGGGAACTAGGGGTTGAGAAGATAATGGCACTTAAAGTAAAAAAAAATAATCACAGATCATGCTTATTTTCGCGCTAAGTCTCTTCGTTTGGGATTTATGGCCATTGAAGGTTTTGAAAATAATTTTCGTTTCTTAAGTTTTGTTTTTACAACGAATTCCGATTTCGTCGTAACTAGAGAGAATCAGCAAACATTGTTGCTGGGGACTTTAGGGTTGAAATGAAATTGGGGACTTATTTGCTGAGCCTGTTGGAAAAAGCTGCTTCATTTGGCTTTCCAGACAACATATTCTGTTGATCCAAAAAATTTTAACCTTAATTATCCCTATAACCTAACTTATTAAAGTTATTTTTTGTTTATTACAAAATCTTCACACTGAAGTTTTGCAATATTCAATGTTCATAAAATCATCCTACTTTCCTGATGCTGATGCCATTCCCAGTTGTATTTTAAAACACTATCCTTATTCCCTCTGTAAAGAAAGAAGATTCTGTGAACAATAAACTTTACAAAATGCCTGTCGCTCGCTCTACCTTCTCGCTTCGGCACTTCACTTAAATATGCTTAGTCTTAATTCCTTTTTTGAGTCCTGCTTTTTGTTTGCCTAACAGAAATATACCCTAAATCATCCTTATTCATCAAAATTGTTCCAAAAATCATACGGGAGCTATCGTGCCAATGCTAAGCTCTCTTCGATTTCTAAAATCATTTAGAAGCTTGTTACTTTACAACGCTGCTCTAGTTCTATGATTGTACAAGTCTTTAAAAACTATCTTCTCTCGCAATTGATAATAATAAAAAAAATAAATAAAAAAACACCCTCTGAAACTGCTGAGGGAAACTGAGTAGGCGCAGTTCGCTATAATGCTCCCTTGGCATAGGTGTATTGGCATTGCCTCTTTTTAAAGCCACTAATTTGTTTTCGATTACCATCTTCGTACTACCCAACTCACTTTGCACCTCAATTTTCACGCTCAATTTATCCCTTTATGTGATACCATCCGAAAAAAAAACTGCACGCTGCTAACTTTAAGTTGAAAGTTTTAATTAATTTCGCACACACGAACTTAACTTATGCATCTAATTACGGCTGCATCAGGTGTATCCTGAGTTGGGGGGACGGCGGCGCTTCACACCGGAAGTTGTTGATATGTCTGTCTGCAGCAACCTTCATTATCATCAACATCAACAAGCATTGGCAGTGACGCGTCAGTGACGTCATAAAACGAGGTGACGCGTCGCGGCGGTAAAAGGCAAACAAACAGCAGCTGCAGCCGCAAAGTATGCAACACGTTTTCCAAAGTAGTAAAAGGAGTGATGAGTGTGTGTGAGAGCGCGGAGATGTAACTTGTATCTGTGTGAACGAAGATGTATCTGTGTGAGTGAAGGCGTATCTGTGTTTATGTACAACTGTGTGTATCTGCAGACATTTCGTACAACAAACAAACATTTGCGGTGTCGTATAGATGCGGGCTCTCTGTCAATACGAAGTAACATCACACCTTAAGCGACTTGCCAAAAGTTTTTAAGCCTTTTCAAAGGCAAATTTTGGCAAGGCTTTAAAGGTGTCAATGTCAGACATCTTAAATATTGACACTTTGGAGCTGAGTTAAAGGGATATGGCAAGGTACAACTGCAGCAGTTTCATATTCCTCAGTTATAACAAGACAGATAGATTTAAGGTTAAGTGTAAGTACTTTTTCGTAAACTCTCCAATTATTACAAGTTTCTTGAGACATTTTTATAGCTTTAACCTTAAGTGAGAGCTAGAGTCCTAGGAAGATTTGCTGCTATACTCATTGTAGCACTACCGATCTACTAATCCCCGACGTTAAAAAGACTTATTGCAGCCTTTCTTATTGAATTTTTAAACGATTTACACAATAAATTTCATACCATTCTATTTAAAGCAACATTTCTATTGTTATGTTTTTGCACACCTACAATATTTACACTGCGAAATTCAAATAATGTTTGCAAATGATATAATTTAAAGATAAACCCCAGGAAGATCCATAGAAAATAGTTTTTTTTTCTAAGGATGACAATATGACAAATGTTTAAACAGAAGTTTCAAGTCGAATACCTGCTCGTCGTTGGATCACAGAAAGTTAATCAATAACAGCATGGTAGGTACAACGTGGTACAAAAGTCGTCATGAGTTGACTCATTTAGTCTACAGGTGTCAAGTATTGTTGAAGAGAAATCCTGGGACTGCAAAATGAGAAAATCCCAAGCAAAAAGTTGGACAATACGCTTTCACAATGGGCGTTACTTTATCAACTTCAATTATTTATTTACTTCTTGATTTAATATAATACAAGGTACAAAATTCGTATACAGAATGCTCCTAAGAGGAGTATAGAGGAACCAGAAAGTCTCTCCATCAATCTCTATAACGTGTATACCTCGATACTGTACTCGTCCAAAGGTCGGTGGTTCGATTTGACCTTACAGCATTGATGAATCTACCTACTACTGGCAAAGCAAACAAAAATATGCGCTATAATCTGTATTATTTCGATACATTGCGTTTCGGATTTCCCTATTAACTATAGATCCCTGTTAATAGAGATCCAATTAACTATAGATCCCTGTTAATATATGCAGGAGGCTTAGGCTTAGGAGGAATGGCAGCATAGTTAAGGGGAACAACATTTTTTATAAATCTCTCGTGTTGTGCAAATCGCAGGCGTGCAGAGTTTTTGGTATGTCGGAAACTGTAACCATCTTTAATATCGGTGAAAGTCAGTAAGATATAGAGTTTAAGCTCACCAAAGTTAAAAAGGTTTTTGGCATTTTATTACAGATATGTACATCGCTTAACATTTCGTTAGCAACCAAAGTTTAGGTTTATGAATACATTCTGTGATATGATAGTCAAACCATATGTCAGGCGCTGAGACTACAAGGGGTAAAAATCGAACAGTCAACAAAAAATATTCGATTTTCAGCACGATGACCAGGGTTACCCCGATATACTCGCAAAAGTTTAATTATAGCCGATTCAGTGCAAAGAGTTGTAGCAAAACGAAGCAAATAGCGTCGAACTGAGTTTATTGTAACTTATTTGTATCAGCCTCAAGTTCTTTAATGGAATTTACAGGGGTAAAGGAAAAATGGTTCATTTGAGGATCATGAGAACGAAGGACTGTTTAAGGTTGAGAACTATTCTTTCAAGCAATTGCCGCACATGCTCAAATAAAAGTTGTTGTGTTATCATGTCGACGTTAAAATTTATTCTTAAGTGTGAGCATTGTTAGCTCCCAAAGACAGACCTCCAGATAAACAATCAATAAACTCAATGAGCTGAGAATATAAAATATCAGGACAATCATTTGTATAGCAAAATGTTGTCGTTTTTAATTTAAAATATATTTAAACATTTTTTTAGTCAGCTGTTTTATTTTTTATTTCAATCGCTAGTTTTTGATGGTCATGCTGCATGTCAGAGGCAAATTTACCAAAGAGCGCAGAAAACTATCCTTTAATTTTTCTTTTTACCATCTCTACGAAAAGACAGATATTTGCATAATAATTGAAAAAATTCTGCATTTAATACTAAAAGCAAAACACTATCTTTTTTTCTAGTTCAAAGCGTTAGTTCTCTTCTTTTAGGGTTTTTATATTAGCTACTTTTCCTTCATCAATAACTTTATAAATACAAACACGTATGCAACCTTTTATATTTGCGTACAGTCTTTCTTTGAAAATACCATCATATACATTTTACACAAGATTTATTTAAAAACTTTGAATTTCTCAAATTCGAGAATAATATAATTTTATTTTTTGAAGAAAACAAAGACAATTCTCAGAATAATATAATTTTATTTTTTGAAGAAAACAAAGACACTTCTCATCACAGTTAAGGCAACCAAAACAAGTAAATTTTAAATAATATGCATAAAAACATAAAAAGTTGCTACTTCTGCAGCAGGTTGCATGACTCAAGCAGAAAAAAAATATAGTGTTTGCCATGAACCTCATACACTTTTTCTCTAAGTGTAAATCTACCATAATAAAGACAAATACAACATTTCACTGAAAATCCGCAAGCCAACAACAAATACAACAGCGAATTGCCGTGCCCATGATCTTAGTCATCCGGTGGGCACACGCGAAGGGTACGAGGCGCAGCACATCATTGCAGTAACTATGACGCGTTGACATCTTTATTTACATTCTCTTTGAGCTGCTTTCATGTCATTTTACGCTCTCGACTCTCCATCTGGCCGCTCTTCTTAGCCAAGGATCACGTGATATTACCATGCTCTTTTCCATATACTTCATACGAAATGGCAGCTAAGTCAAAGAGAGATGATTTTTCAATCAAAGCGGGTGTCAATAAGCAGCGGGCGCGTGTTAGTTGGTGAAATAATTATTTTGCGTGTGGAATTTTAAAATGTTTTATAATTTGTTAACAACTTAAAAGTTATTGTGTTCAAAGCAAAAGAAAATATAAATAAATGCGAAATTTTGAATATGACGGTGAAAATTGTGAAATCGCATTTTGCGTCGTGTCAGCGGAGCACCCGCTATGGGTGTGGAGCACCCGCGCATTTACATGTGTATGTGTGCACAAAACGCCGTTGCGTAAAAGAGATGGCCAATTATTGTAAGCGTGCATTTGCATTTTGTTTTTTTTTTTTAAGTGTATATAAATAAGTGCGAGTGAGCCAAACATAGTATGGCTATGGCTAAGTCAAAGGAGTTTTCCACGTAAAGCTGCAGCCAAAGCAGCGCAATAAAAATCGTGTGCGTCGTAGTTGGTAAAATAAGTAAATAATATAAATAAATGGCGAAATAATAATATTAATAATTAATAAATTACAAATAAATCAAAAGTTCTCATGTAAAAGCGCATGCGAATATAAATAAATGCGTAAGTGCGAATTTGTCAGTGAATCGCATTTTGCGCTGTGTCAGCGGAGCACCCGCTATGGGTGTGGAGCACCCTCGAATTTACATGTGTATGCGTGCACAAAACGCCGTTGCGTAAAAGAGACGACAAATTATTGTAAGCGTGCATTTGCTTTTTGTTGTTTTTTTTTTAAGTGTATATAAATAAGTGCGAGTGAGTCAAACATAGCATAGCTATGGCTGAGTCCAAGAAATGATCCACAGCCAAAGCAACGCAAAAAAAGCATGTTCGTCGTTGCTTGTGAAATAATTAAATAATTAGCGAAATATTTAATAAAATGTAAATATATTGAATTTGCTCATGTAAAAGATCATGCCAACATGAATAAATGCGAAGGTGCGAATTTGGCAGAGAATTTGCATTGTGCGCTATGTCGGTGTGGTGGAGCACCCACCAACGCGCACATGTATGCGTGCACAAAACGCCGTTGCGTAAAAGAGATGGCCAATTATTCTAAACGTGTGTAAGTTTTATTTTTTTTTTTTTTTTGACAAGTGAATATAAATGTGTGGGAGTGAGTCAAACATAGCATGGTTATGTATGATCACCGCTAAGCTGCAGCCAAAGCAGCGCAATAGGAATCGTGCGCGTCGTTTTTTTTTGGCAATATAATAATAGCAATAATTAATAAATTACATATAAATAAGAAAGTTGTCATGTAAAACCGTAAAAAAATAAGTAATCATTGATTAAGTGAATGTGAGTAGTAAATAAATAATGCATTGGATTGAATTATCGCGAATTATCTAAATTATATCTGATAATTTGAGTGTGCGATTCTCTTGGTTTCAAAGGCTATTATGAAACAAGCAGCATGGGAAACGTATTGAAAAGGTGCGTATTGTTTTGAAATTAAATTATTTTGAGTAAGACTTACGGCTTACGCCGAGTTTTTTTTATTTGTTGTGTTTTCTTTTAAATTATAGGCTTTTTTGTAAAAAAAGATGACAAAAATGCTTTTAAAAATGCTGGCTGATTGTTTCTATCATAGAGCTTATTTCTGTAAAATTAATAAACATGATCTGATAAAATGATATGATAAAAAAAAAAACAAAATTAAAAACCCATTGTCAACACATAATTTTCTTTGTCCTTGCATTAAATAATCCGAATTTCTACTTCAAAGGTTTTAAAGTTTATATATAATTTACGTGTTAAACCCAGCTACTAGGTTTTAGGTTTACTTTGAGCCTTTATTGTTAGAAAATGACTAAACTACTTTCGCCCAACGAGCTGTTTCCGCGGCGGGAATAATGCTCATCTTTTGAGGTGATCCCAGTATCAATGAAATTTTGGCTCTTTGCATGAACGTAAGTGTTCCCTAGCTAGTTCATGTGCCATCGATGGGAGCAGGTGGTTGTCAAATGGTGCTGGCGTCTGGAGAGTATGGCGGTTGGGGACTAAATCTCCCACATCAGTAGTTTCCGAGTACTTTTTGACCATTTTTGTGATGTGCGGTCGAGCATTGTCATGCTGGCGTATGACTTTGTTATATTTTTTGTAGTAGTTCTTCTGTTTCTCTTTTAGTTATTGGCTTAAACGCATGAATTGCATGAGGTATTAATCTCCTCTTATAGTTTCACTTTGCTTCAGCAACTTATATTGCAAAGCATGACTTTGGTGCCATAAATATTGGTTTTTGCTATAGACGCTATGGACCTAATTGTGTATTCAGAAGAACAGACGGTCGTGGGAATATCAACTTCTACTCTTAGTTAATTTGGCGGATCTTTGACATTTCTTTCTTTGTTCCATTTGGCTTAGATGTAACATATTTTGTTACATTTATGATATTAAAAACTGTTTGTCTGTCTTTAAGGTTAGTTTATATGTCTCTCTTTGTTCTTTGCCCATAAATTGCTTTCAATATTTGACTTTACCAAGTAAACTATTGTAGTTAAACAATTCGGTAAGGCATTTCAAGCTTGTCATCCCACGCAATAGATTAAGAATTTTTCTTCTCAAAATTCTTTTGAACTGTTGGAGAACTAGAAAACTGAAAAATTTATAGTCAAGTAGGCTTATTATCCATAATGTACGGTTGAAAGATAGAAAAGAAAAGGAATTGGCAAAAGCCAATCGAGTAAATGTATCTTATAATTCATTTTGCTAATTTTTAGAGGCTTACGGAACTTAACTTTCTTTAAAAAATATACTTCAGACAACTGTGTAAAGATTATTCCCAGTAAATGTTATCACTTTTTTTCAATACGTATAACCACGGATTGAGAACATTCCCAAGCTATACAATCTCAAAGGGGACTTCATGGTGTTTTAAATTTATGACCAACCTTTTTCGATATGGCGAGAGGAACACTTTATTTTAGGTAACTTAAGGTTATTTCAGGCCCCGAATAAAAAAGCTATTGTAAAAGATGTGTATTTCACAATTTTTTATTATGTAGTGTACGATATTTCAAGTAGAAACTATTGCTATATGTTAGATCGTCGAGTTTTTTCGATTCATTTGTATCGTTTAGCTGATGCAATGACAAAACGCTGGCCAGCTTTGACTCGAATGTGAGTATTCATTACGGTTTAACTTTTGTCAATAAAATTCCCGTGATTTTTGGGCCACTATGTCATCAAGATATTAATCTTATTTGAGCAGAATTCGCGAACAACACACTCTATTCTGCCAAAATTTGCTGAAGTTTTTTAAAGTTGGTCTGTATTTTAATTTTTTTCTATTATTATTTTGGTCAGTTTACTTCTTGCGTTTTAACCGGCCTCATGTTTATGTTTTTAAACCGTGCTCAAAGTACAAAGTCCGCTGTGTGTACTGTGTTGGATCTTGAAGCGTACATTTCAAAGCATTTGAAAATCCGCTTAAATTGAAACCACGTACGCTTCAATCGGCAAAGGTAATACACACACACACACACACACAGTCGTACACACAATCATCTGAAAAATTGATTGAGAAATTTCCTTTGTATGTGAGTTTGAAACTTATTTCCACTACATAGAAATGCATGTATATATATATGTACCATTGTATATATGTAAATGTATAAAGCTTAAAAATAAAAGTAGAAATGTATCCGGGCATAGTTGGCAAAACAATTTTTCCACTAAAAAGATTTTTGCAATACAAAGGATTTTTAATGCCTGAGTGAGAAAATGTGCTCTATTTTCTCTTGGTTTTTTTTGTCGTTTACTTTTTTTTTCTGAGTTTTCTAAAAAATTTCAATTGAATAAATGGCTTTGAACTTTGTGCGTCTTTGTGGTTTTGGTGCTGTTGCTTCTTTTACACTTACGGATTTTAAAGTTGCAGCGAAATCTTTAAAAACTACGGACATTTGGAAACAAAACGTGTATATAGTACAGTGGGACAAATGCATAAGATGTTGGTATTAAATAAAAATAAGAGAGAGAAGCAGGAAATATTTAAGAAAGCGTTTATGACTATTTAATTATTTATTAAATTTATCATTTCTTAATTTTAGTATCTTTTTATTATTATTTAGCGGCGACTTTATGCATATAAAATCGTTAATTTCTTTTGGAAATGTTGCATATTTTCAGGTTCTTTTTTCCTTGGTCCGCAAGTGTTGTGTTCGGGTTAAAGTTGTTTTATTGAAACTTCTGCACAGAGAATGTTGCCAAAAGCAGCAATTTTTGTAGCACATTAAAGTGTGTAAAAAATTTAGTTCAGTATCTAAACCAAGTTATTAACTTCACGTCAACACATTTGGGACATCTTATTAGTTGGCATACAATACAAATGTTACAAATTTGAAGTCTCTTCTTGATCAGAGAAAATATATACGTATCAGTTTGTTTTGCTCTAGGGGTAATATATTCTCTGAAATTACCTTATCTGTACCCTTACTTGCAAACAAACTATAACTTCTGCAGCGAGTGCCTCGAAAACAATACACTCATCAAAAGCGCGACAGCGCCTAGATAGCGAAATCGAAACTCTTAGTATTTTCTATAGACCAATTCACAGCATTATTGAGAATTTTTTTTTTGTTTCACTCGATAGGTTTCCTTAAATTAATAATTGAAGTTGGTTTTTTTTATTTAGAAATATTATTGTTTTTAAATAATAATTAAATGATCCATTCTCCTTCTAGGAGGTTTATGTTTCAACATAGGACTTCCACCTGTCCCCATCTCTAGCAGTTGCTCGAAGGTCGTCAAAAGTGGTCCCAGTTTGCTTCTGAGCCGTTCTTCTCCAAGTTGTTTAGGATCGACCGCGTCGTCTCGTGCGCTGCGGGTTCCACTCTATAGGCTTATCGCAATGTATACTCTATAGTATGTTGCAAAGGCTTGCAACTTAGTTTCTGCGGATACTGTTGTCAATCAAGTTTCCCAGCCATAAAGCAACACAGGCTTTACACATTCATTGAATATTTTCATCTTCGTGTGGATACTTATGTGCCCTGCTCGCCATTACGTGGGTTACCTTAGCAGTATTCTTTTTACAAGATCTAAAATGCCTTTCTACATTAAATTTGTGGCAGCACTTAACACTTTGTTGGCATACCAAACAAATTGGTTGCCCTGCGTTATTTTGTAGATTGCGGGATTTGGGAACAATCTTATATGTGATATACCTTTTTCGATCTCGAATTCACGGGCCCATACTAAAACCATATAAAAGTCTTTCTTAAGTATCTCATACTTTGATTTCTAAACTGCATTCAATAAAATTTATTGCTTTTGATTTCTACGTTACTAAGCTCAACTCTTTAATTTTTTTTCAATAAAATTTGGAGGCAAATTTGTGACAATTGCGACCACTGTGCGTGCGTTCTTTGCAAAATTTAAATTAATCAAAACTTTACTCATCAGCGGCTTGCTTTCGTTATTCCTTCTTGCTTCCTTGTACGCTCTCTTCTTCTTCTGCTCCTTTGGTTCAACTCTTTGCTGTCCGCGTTGTTGTTGGGTTTTGACACGGTCGTTTTGTTGTTGTTGTTGTTGTTGTTGCAGTGACATGAGCTTCACGCACATATCATAATCGCCCCAGTGACGTTGTTGTTGCTGCTGCCACTGCTGCAGCTTTTAACTTCGTCACAAAACATCAAACGTCAGCAGCAGCAGGAGGCGCTGCAGTTGGCGTCAACGTCGACGTCACACAATTTCAAAGTTGAATTGAGTTGCGCCCGGACGCTGCTGGCAAACAAACGGAGTTTGTCTATTCCCTGTCAGTCTGTCTCTCTGTGTGTGCGTGTGTGTGTCCTTGTGTCCTTGCGTCTCACTCACACATCAAGCGTTTTGTCTGTCAGCGAGTTTGTTTATCATCTGCGTCATGGTGATTCCCCCCATGGAATTGGCGGAGTTTTTGAGTTTTTCCGTAAAAAGCTAGCCGAGAATTATTTGGAGCAGTAAAGTAATTCATGATTTGTGAGTTGGAATATATGCAGTTATGCACAAATCTACTTGCAGATTTGTTTACATAAACATGAATATAATAAACATATGTACAGACATGAGGATAAGTATGGAAAAGCATGGAAAACCCTTTCTTATATGGTAAGTCATGGACTGCAGATTTGTAATCATTAGAAACATTTTGAGTAAGTTGATAGGGAGTGGCTTCATTGCCCGAGTAGACTGTTTCTTTGTAGATCGTAAACTTAAGAATGAGCTGAGTCATATACTGTATAACTTTTAAAGGAAAAACATCCAGGAAGAAGAGAAAAAAACTTGTTCTTTACGATCTAGCTGTAGATTTTGGGAATGAAGTGCTACTTTGACGTGGTATCAACACGTCTGATTAGCATAAAATTTACGCTGGCTGAAATGGTAAGAGCAATTTGTTTTCTTTAACTCATAAATTTTATTTAAAAAAACATTTTAGAACCATTGATTACTCAAGCCTTTGTAGCCACGCCAACCTTGAATTCTAAAAACTATCGCAGCAAAACAGAATCATTAAAATTGTTCGAAGCAACATTAAAACTACAGGGATAATGAGCGAAATCGTGGATGTGAGTTTTAATACATTTCCACTCAACTTCAGTTCCTAAAGCTTCGATCTACCTATAAACAAGTAGGGCCCGCTAAATGATTTGACAACACCAACACAACCCCTTTGCTGAAGACAAAATATTGCGGCAACTAGAATTCTAGTACCCAGAAATTGCGACTTTTTCAAAACTATTCTACAACGCCATTAAGCATAGTTTATGAGCTTTAACTTCTTTAGGTGTGTGCTTGTGTAACCTCTGTGTCTTTAGCCAGGCTAATACAGCTGGCTAAGTTTGTGCAAGTTTCAAGTGCATGAACTGCAGACACAATGCAATTTCGGGCTAACCAATTTCAATGCCAAAGCAACTAAATTGGCTCATTAGCAAACAAAGATGTTTCTCTCACAAAAACGAAATGGCTAAAGTTTGGAAAGTGCTTCGACTAAATCAAACAAAATGGTTTGAATTTCACTCAAAATATTGTAGGATATGGGAAATACTTTAGCTCAGACAGTGGTGGCTTCAGTAGGGGTTTTAGGGGCTTTGCTATTCTTAATGGGTTTGAACGAAAATTCTTTAAATTTCTTAATTACTTTAAGTCAACGCGATTCAGAAAGTTACAGCTTTACAAAAATTGAATTTGTATATGAGGTAACAAACACGACAGGATTTCTAATTTTAAGATAATTACCACAAATGCTTTTTTTTATTGAAGCACTTTTAGAGGTAATGTGAAACCATGAATGATTCTTAGTACCTTGCGATGCGATGACAGCAAATCCGAAAATTCCATTGGTCACTTTTTGTGTTTGAATTTCCTTTTTTTGAAATATGAATCTAAAGTATAAATTTCGTTTTTGGCTCTTTTGAGCACTTTCAAGTTCGCCGAGTTTAAGTAGGAATTCCGAGAAACGCAGCTAATTTGGTAAAACGTTTTATTATTGTTTGTGAAGTTATATAAGATCTAGAAGTTCTAGACTTGAATGCAGCGTGAAAATCGGTCCTTCATGAGCATCTGTTGAATATTTCTAGATTTTTTTAAACATATAAAAATACAAATATCACGTTTTAAATGAAAATAGTTTTATTGTAAAGTGCCGTCAGTATTTATCCGTCTGTATTTTAAAGGCGCTTTTAAAATGGAAACACCGAATCTGAATCTTACTGTAGAATAAAGAAAAGTAGATTCGCCGAACAAGTTAAGAAGAAGTCAGGCCTTCAAATAAATCAAAAAATTAAGAAAATAGCATTAAAAATTAAAAAGAATACTAATAATAAATAAAAGAATTAGTTACCGACGAAGTAAGCAGGTGGCAAAGCCCCTTGGTCTGCATAATTCACAAAATCACGCATTAAATATTTAAGGCCAACTTAGTTTTGAGTTTTGAACCTCTGTAGTTATTTTCCGTAAAAATTTAAAGCTTTTCCAGCACCTCAGCGCATTAAATATTTCCATTAAAATTTTATGTTGTAAAAAGTTTGTAAATATAATTAAACATTACCTTTATCCACCCCTACATGCCGTACTCCCAAATACGTCACTGTTTTGCAGAATTGTAGTGGGGGATTCGCTGGCCACTCAGACGCGTAAAGTTTTTGCCTTTGTTTGTGGTCAACGTCAAGAACAAGAACAACTACTACAATAACCATAAGGCAGATGAGGCATGCCCCAATGTTGTTAGATTAGTGGGGGCGGGGTGTGTGTGTGTGTGTGTGTGAGTGATAAGGTAATGCAAGTGTGGCAACAGCTGCATGGCCAATTGCCATGGTCGAAATGCAAACAGTTCAATGCGCAGCTTAGATGGCCAACATGCCATGCCAGGTGCTTAAGGGGCGTGCATTGCATTTTGGGGGCGCTTTACCATATTGGGTTGGTACGTGGAGCGGCTAATGCGTTAATTTATGGTCGCAAGATAAACAAAAGCGAAACATTTGGCTTGGCGTGCGGAATGATTTAAAGGCGTTTTGGTCAAGCGGTTTGCCAATAGACACAGCTGCCCGTACTTCGTTATTCCTACCATGGTCAATATTTTCGACCAAGGAGCTGTAAAACGTTTGTTCACTAAAATGCAATTACTTAAACGCAACAGCGCGAACAATACGATAACTTTGAGCAAGTGTTTTATTAAATATTTTATGAGAGAATAAAAGCCGGAGACGTACCCGAAACTGAAGTGCTTGGATGCTGGAACTGGTGCTGCTAGCTGGTGGCCAAGTGGCGAAATACTTTCAGAATCACATAATAAAATTGTAAAACTGCAAATTTTATTGAGAGCGCGCTCTAAAGTTTTTTGCCGGCACATTTTTATTGAACCACCATATAGTTTCGGGCATGGGTACGGCAGCGTTAAGTGAATTTTAAGGCCAGCCAAAAAGTGCGACACCAAAAAGTTCATAAAAAATTACTATCTTTCGTGTCGGCTTGGCAACGAATGCGAAATACCTGTTAGAAGTTCTTGAGAAAACTTTTTAGAGATCTTTGTCGTCACGTTGATTTAGCTTGGCTTATTATGGAGATGTATCCAAAAAATGCAAATCTAGTGTTTTATAATTGTATGTCTGGAAATATTTTTTGCGACTTTAAGCTGGAAGATTTGGAAAAATATAATGCTTCAGAAAAATGTACAAAGCTATTTTTGCCGAACCCTTAAGCTATTTTGTGTATGTTGAGCAACAGTTTTCGCATTTCCAAAATTATCATAGATATTATTTGTCACACAGACCCTTGAAAAAAATTGTTGAGGAAATTCCTTTCCTAAAAGTGTTTATATAGAGAGATAAAATGTAAAATGGGGAAATTTTACAATGTATCTAAAAGAGAAAACGTAAAACTAAATCGATTTTTGAGCAAAATTCGCATATTTGTAATCATCGATATTATCTAGAATTATAGTATTTTTGTTTGAAAATTTGGAGACTACGATTATAATTTAGGGCTTTCTAAATATTTTTTGACTTTTTGACGAGTATTCAGAGTAGAAATAAAAGATCGAAAAATATGGAAAAAGTAACTGAAACCTAGAATGTTTAAAATGGCGTCCTAGGAATAACTCACTGGAACTTTTCCATACCTCTAGCTTAGAAAATCACTCTGAGATCAACATTTTTAGTCGGTTAAAGAGCTGCAACGTGCGTGTAAGATAGTTACAGCGCCTTAATGGAAGATTCCGAAAGATATTGCTATAATGCTGCAAATAACACTGCTCCATTTGACATAATATTACCATTTTCTAAATATATTCGAAAAAACATTGCACTCCCGGTTACATGCACAACTACTAACCGCATGTACCCCTTCACACCGAAAGTAATGTGTATGAAAACAGCAGACACTGCTGCAGCCTCGTACTTGCAACACTTGCTGCACATTGGCTTTCGCACTGCATGCCACAACAAGCGATATGTTTAAACTAATTTTCCAACTGGGAGCATTTCGACAACGTTTAACGTGCCAGCATCCTAGCCAGGCTAAGAAAATGTGGCCAATGCTTGGGTTAGCTGCTTTTTTGGCTTAAGTACGGCCGTAAATTATTTTAGCGTTTCAATTTGATGTTGTCTAAGGCCGGGGCGTGCCAAAGTGGCTGGCAAATAGTTGACCAGCAAGTTATTCCTGCTCCAGCAGATAAACTTGTCAAGTTGTTTAATTCGATTTGATTAGACTTGCATTTCAATTTTGTGAATGCTCCCTAGTTTTTGTTTTTTCTTTCTTTTCTTGGGAATAGAGTTTCCATTAAAAACGGTAAAACGTGGCAAGTGCACGCTAAACGGTAAATTTTCCAGCTCGTGAAAGAAAATGTCAGCAAAAGCAACAGCAGCAGCAGCAGCCACAACAGCAGAAACATGACAAAATTTATGAGGCAGCAGCGCAAGCAGCATGACAATCCGGGAAAAGCGCGAACCGCCATCACCACAAAGCCAAGACCATTTGTTAAATTTTATATTCATTTCATTTGTGCGAAAATTTAAACTGAAGTCCCTTTTGTGCATCTGGCGTTAACCTATATATATATATGTACAATGGGTTGAGTTCCGGTTTATTGTGCTGAGTATAATCGAAGGTGGAAGTTAAGAGAGTAGCGCTTGGTGTCTATGAGTAAATTAAAGGTTTTTCCAAAACAGAATTTCAAAATTTTAATTTTAAATGAAATATTGTGTACACGTGGAAAGCAAATTTATATGAGTATTCTCTAGCTGAAGTCGGTTTATCTCGAATTGCATTGAGATTGACCTTTGTTCTTCCTGATAATGATTCTATTTTCCAAGTTTTTTTTAGCTGATTCTTTCGGAAATATTGTAGACAAAACGTATTCGCACGACTGCCTTCTGTGACTTTCTGTAATTAAGTTAATTTTAATACTTAATGATGGTTATGATTTCTGATGTATCATGGCAATTGGAAACATAAAAAAACCTTAGGTGCCAAGTTTGACTTTAGCATCCCTACGGAGTTTTATCATACATTCTCCATACCAAGTATCGCTAGAAGATGATCTAGTATTCCCTAAATAGCATGGTGGTCTGAGATCTAGGTTTTATACAAATGAACAGACGTATGTAGAGACGGGCAGACAATAAAATTGTATTTATAATAGCGAATCGAAACTGAGTAGAATTTCAGGCCTGGTGTTAAGAACTTCACGGTCTTGTCTTAGCCGGAGATGGCGATTAGCTTTACGAATGTTTGCAATAAGTAGTGGAAACTGACACGCTAAGTTCCTTCATTAGATACTGCTTCTGTTGGCAGATCTTATGATATTAGTTAAAAACGACCAACGACTGGTTGGACCAACTTACTGATAGACGCATATCATCTCGAAACTCGTAAGATAGTTTTAGTAATGTTGAGCAGTAAACTCTACTTTGGGAAATGTGGGTTTTATTAATGTTTAAATGGAATAAAGTCACTTTAATCTAGGACCCAGCTTACGCCTAATCTGTTGGTAGATATCTTGATCAATTTATGTAAATTTGTTGCTTGAGCGCGTTCGGAATTTCTGCGCCAATGGCCTAAAATTCTTAAATTGAGGTTCAAATATGGGAAGGTTGTTTACTGTTTTGTAGAAAATGTAAATTTCAAATAACTAAAGTTGATTATTTTATTGATAAAGTGTTAAAAATCAATACAAGTAATGATACAAGACAACTTAATTGGTTTCTTTTTTGTGATTTTTAACTGCTACGAACGCCTCTTCACTTCTTGGCAATGCTAAAGAACAAGTACTTGCGACAGGCGTCCAAGGAATGGCGATTTAGATACAATTGTTGTATGAAATATTTACCGCACTGTCCACAC
This sequence comes from Chymomyza procnemis, assembly GCA_035046065.1. Taxonomy (NCBI): domain Eukaryota; kingdom Metazoa; phylum Arthropoda; class Insecta; order Diptera; family Drosophilidae; genus Chymomyza; species Chymomyza procnemis. The sequence continues at coordinate 9,479,112 of JAWNOJ010000026.1, forward strand.
TGAAATTGCCAGTTGTGATGTCCCAAGGCGCGCTGATGCGAGCGCAAGTTCGAGCTGCCAATGAAAGTATACAAACTTTGCCATCCAAATTTATTAGAGCTTCCATTCAACTTACCGATCGGCAAAGGGCTTTTGGCAGCCGGCTTTTGGACAAATGAATGGCTTTTCTCCGGTATGCATGCGTTTATGGGTGACCAACATCCAGGCATTGTCGAATTTTTTATCACACATTTCACAAGGGAATTGCTGACCCGGCAACTTATTGCGTGCTTTTTTCGTTTTTTTACTTTGACTAAAGTCTGAGCTTTGCGCTTCCACATCCACTTCCATGACATCTACAGTCGATGCCTGGTCAACTAAAGTACGTTTTGACAACATCATAATATGACACGGTGGCTTGGCCATATTTTTTGCACGTTTCACTTGGGTTGGGCCCGTCTCCTCAATGGGCAAAGCGTGTTCCTCCCAAAACAAATGGCTGACACCTTCTGTAGTGGTGGCAGCAGGCATAAGTCGCTTGCCGCAAGTCTCCTCAAGCTCACGACGTAGCACAATGGGTACGTCGTCACCTATATCCAAATTGTTGTAAGGTTTATTGGTGCCATAGTGATAGATAACGTTGTTGTTTTCCTTGGACTCCACGTTTGTGTTAGTTTTGACTGCAATATTGTTGGTATTCATAGGACGCGGCATAGGCGGCAATCCGGATATTTTTTCACAAATGGCTGAGAAAGTTTGATTAGTAAAAGAATTACATAAACTTGTTTATTTTTTACCTTCGTATCTTTCGTAAAAACGATCATTTTTATCATTGTAGCGATTAGATAAGAAACCACGCGATATATTCGGCATTTTAGGGCTTTTAGCTTTTGCTTTTGCGCAATTTTCACGAATCGTTATGAAACTGACAAGTTCATATAATTAATTGTCATATTTTGACATAAAAAGCTAAGGTACTAGACTTTTTTATTTTTTAAAATGCTGCCCATCAAACAAAAAGTGCTGCACATGAATTAAATTAGTGATGCCCATACAATGCTGTCAAACAATTATGGGCATTACTTATATTATTTCTAATAATTTTTTGATAACAAATCTTTATTGTTGAAATATTTCTGTCTTAACTTCTTTAAAATTGCTTGATGATTTCGGTATTTCTGTGATGTGACCATTTAAGGGGTTGCAGGCGAGTAATTTTCCTCCCAAAAGAAAACATTGACTGACTGTGGGTAAGTCTTCATGAGCATGCTTTGCAATGAAATTAGTTTGCTGTGATGTACAGTGTTGGGAATAATTTTCTACATAATAAGAATAAATACAGTACAAAATTAAGAATTTCTAGTCTGTCGTAGTAAGGGGTTAACGTTGTTGATGCATACTCTGTCCCGCGTTTTGCAAAACCATTAAGTGAATACAACGAAAATGGGGGCATCGTCTATGGTCACATATCAATAGGTTTCAAAATATGGAGTCTAGGAATTGATGGTTTATAGTATATAAGGTGGCTGATCCTTACTGCCTCTTTATGATCTAGATAGCTGCGAGTTGTGTTGCTATGGGGGACCTGCATCCATCGAATATTAAATCCGCACTTGAGTCTATATGACCCAATGTTGGGTAAGATATGACAAACGGCGATAGGTTCCCTTTTAGATTTTCTTTTAACTTTAAAAATAACCCAAATAAATTTTCTTATAGGTCTTATTTTGAGCACGTTGCGGCAAAGTTTGCTGACAGTGTCGATGGGCTACGATTAGTCTGCCCCAATCGAGGAAGAGGACAATGTTGTCCCTCAAAGTATGCACTGATAAAGCTTTGGATGCAGTCTGGTTAACGGTAAGAGTTTTTTTTTATGGGATTGGTCATCTTTTCGTCTTCATCTTTCTTACTTTCATAAATTTTATATTTTTAATTATGTCAATTATCTTTATATTGTTTATCAACACTATTCTCGTCATCTCATTTTTTCCCTGCTGCTTGTATATTCGCCAAATTCTTCACAGCCGTATGAAAACTTTTGACACTCACTATATTGTGCAGTGCACTTCTTTATGTTTGTTTTCCCAGACATGCACGGATGTTTGATATTTTGCTTGTAATCTCCATATTGCTCTTCGCCTTTCGCTGCTAAGCCAAGCCACTTAAAGTTGTTGGAAAATTGAAAAATGTTTTCTTGCTTTCAGTTTTTCCTTTTTCATGCAATGAATCGGGGCTTGGTTGGCTAGTAAGCACTTAAGACTAAGCTCCATTGCGCTATTGTGCAAATTTTCAATTGTTTGGTTGTATTATGTTTTTATTTTTATTTATATTCGACTATTATTTGTTGTGTGTTGTTTATTTGCACAGTGTTGGTGTGTGTGGAGGTGTCTGGGTGTGTGTGGGTATACGTGAGAATGTGTATTTTGTAATAAAAGCCGGTAGAATAACATACGCGTGGCATGTTCAACACCTTTATTGCATTTATTTGGCACTTTATTAGCATTTGTTGTTGTAAGTAGAAGTAGTCGTTGTTGTTGATACACTCAGAGAAATACTCGAGTGCATTATGCTGAATTAAATTGTGGGTACGATCTTTAAGTTTGGGCAAAGCAAAGAGCTAGTGAAGTTCTAAGAACGATTTCAAATTTAGTGTTTATTCGTCAAATTTAAAAAAATTGATTTTGTTTTTTCTTAAAATTAGGCTGGATCCGTAAACAATTGTTAGAGGAACATTTAAGAACTTAAATCAAAAAAAGTGTACTTCCCGGTTGTCTGCCCATTTATGGCGAACTCCTAAGGACTTGCAAAAATAATTTTATGTTTTAGCTTTATTCTAACTTGGAAACTTTCAAAGACAATAAAGTGAATTAAAATGTTAATATTTTTTAATTATAGAACAATTATTATTTGGAAACGAAAATAAAGTTGAGACTCTAGCGCCAATGACAAACATGTATTGGGTACACAATGCTATTTTGCTCTTCTTACCTAGAGAATATGCTTTATTTTTTTAAAGAAATAATTAAGAAAGTGCGTTTTCACGCAAAATAACTCGAATGAAACGTCCTATTAAGCCAATAAGCGATTATTTCATTTATTGCAAGTAATGCAAATAGTTAGATATTTTTAATGAAAGTATAAACAGTATTCGTTCAGAATTCTAACCTTTCCGTACGAAGCCGAAACCTGGCCCATGAAAAAGGCGGATAAGAAAAAAATTTATATTTTTGAAAAAAAAAAAAATACTTCGCCGTATACTTGGTACCATGCAAGAAAACGATGGTTCCTATCGCCTTCGATTTAACAGAGAAAAAACTTGTTTAACCAGCAATCAGCAAATGGATCACAAGCTCAAGCAACTGCAGTGGGCTGGTCATGTCTAAAGAATGGACCACAGTATCCCAATTAGAAAAGTCTTCCAAAAAACCACCGAAGGAAGAAGAAGGGGTCGTCCAAATGCTCGTTGGCTAGACAATGTAGAGCAAACTGCAGAGCGTCTTGTGAAGAATGAAGGAGACTTCAAGGGGAGACCAAGATTCAACTTAAATCTTCTCGCCACTAATGATGATCTCTAACCTTTACGTTGTTGTAAAATATACTAACTTTATGTTAGTTGGTCATCACAGCCAGTAATCGGGAAACAGCTAACCTCAGTAGTTCTCGCCAATCCCCTGCTTAGCGCGCATCTTCTTCAGTTGGTCACTTTAAGTGAGACTAGGTCCGCCTCGACTTTGTCTTTCCATCTGAGCTTCGGTCGTTCCCTTCGTCTTCCTTCATAAAATAAATATCATTTTAAGTATAATGTGTCGAAAACAAATATGTTTTTCCATTTCTCTAATAACTTTCGACCAGCCTATCCAACAAATGGGTTTTCTCTAGACTTGATCCAATGGAGACATTTTCAAAGATCCGAACCGTTAGTCCCATTGTAACTGATATACTGCAATTATTATTTAAATTTGTTAAATCTTGACAATGAAATACGTAATCACTGCCATATATCTATTATATCTATTTTTTCTATATATATATTATAATTTCTCTCAGTGCATTGATACATTTTTGTTGGTATTATTCTATTGGTTGCATAACAGACGCACATTTGTGTCATACGGAAAATAACGCTGGCACGGGAAAATCATTCTTTGTACACTTGTTATATATATTTTGGGCAGTATTTTTGTGCAAAATACATTATAAGAAAAACAAGATTTCATTTTGTATCCCATAACTTATTGTTGTCAAAATGAGAAATCCATTGCAAGGCAGACGACAATTTTTGTCAGTTAAAACATTAAATCATTTTGACAACTGCAAATTTGCTTAGCTCTAAGTATGTGCTTCATGTGTGCATAGACATATTGAAGTCAGTATAAAGTAGTAGTAGCATTTCCGTTTACCAAATGAGATTTTCTCCTACTCTTTTTTTTATGTTTCATATTGTTTCATAAACTTTTATTTGCTCAACTGCATCGTTGCCTCTCTAACGATAAAATGCCATAAATGTTTTTGACTGTCAACAAAGCACAACAACGGATGTGTTTTTCGTTCGTCTCAGTTGGACTATTAAAAATCTATTGCCAGTTGGTAGAGAGTCAGAGAAAGGGGAAAAAAAGAAGTTAATACTATTTACTGGTACTACATCGAAATTGCGTTTTATTCTGCAGAACTCTCAAACTTTAATGGCAAAATTTACTCAAAAAATTATTGCATACTTTTGGGTCGACAATAAAAGTGACAGAAGGATAGAGTCAAGTACTTTGGGAGTAAAATATACTCGTCATGTAATGAAAAGCTCTATAACAGACATGCCAAATGAATTTTTCAAATATTTATGCGGAAAAACTAATTGGCAGCGCTGCACACATAAAAATATAAATATTATTATAATAAAAGAGAAGGAACGCTGGGTCAGCCAACAATGCCGCAAATGAACCGCAGTTTTTTTGTTTTTGCGTGTCATGGGTTTTTTTTTTTCAGCTGCACAAGGATGTTGTGGAAAAGGCGAACAATTTTCCAACAGATGGGGCCATTCGTCGTACTTCTAATCATGTTTGACCGCATTTGTTATTTTACGACGTACTAGTATCAATAAAAATGATGAGATGACGCTCAGCAGAATCTATCGCTATTGTAGAACCAAGTAAAATGGAAGATCCAAGTTGATCGAAACGTCTATAATAGCCAGAGAGTGATAATCATAGAAGATATGATTTCAAGTTAATGTAATGCATAAGTACTTGTTCGAGCAGGATGGTTCAACAAGTCATACACCGAACGCAGCCATTGCTTTGTTACGAACTAAATACGGTTGAACTTATTTTAAGAAAAATCGTAATTGTCGATGCTTTTCGCGTATTATGCGCTAACTATAACAACCTTTACGATTTCCTGTCTTATGAATGATCTAGTCAATTCACTTCTTTCTCTATCTTAACTCATATTCCAGCATCTTTGACCAAATACTAACTATGAAAACCCTACTTGCTGAACGCTAATTTTTGGGCTACTTTCTTCAGAAATGTTTAATCTTTCATTTATGTTTCTTTCTGATTTCATCTTAGATATTGCAAAATCCAAGTTTCTCGCCAGCCGCTGATATGTTATGGGCGATATCTACAATAAGTTCACCAATCATTCTAAGGGTACGAATTAGTTTTACAAATTCCTCGTTAATATTTAATATTTTTTTAATTTTAATATTGTCTGCACTTAGTTGTGTCCTTACCTTAATAATAATTACATACAAACCTTATGGACATGAAATGATGAGGTATGAGTAAATCTCCCCAACAAATATCATCTTGAAAAACAAATGTAGAAAAAGTATCTATGCAGACGATTTCGGAAAAAAAATCCGCCCTACATGCGTGCCGCGTAAATTAATTTATTCATTTACCTTTTCTTAAGTTTTTGTCTTTTTTAGTTAGGCTTAAAAATTCATATATTTTCTAAATAAAATTCTAAGCCTTTAAAAAACATTTTTCAAATTAACTGCCTGTTCTCATCGATCCCCCCTTTGCACATTTTCTGCCTGCGTCACTGCAAGCACTTCTTCATGTCTCTCATTTCACACTTTTGCAGCAAAATTCCAGCACGTGCCACAGCATGACTTCATTAGCTGCACATATTGTGGCACTTTAATATTGCCGGCTTAGCTTACGCTGCAACCGTAGGCATGAAGATTGGCATCAAACTCAATACAAGTTTGGCAAAAAATTGCCAGTTCCTCTTTGTTTCGCAAAAGTAACACCAAGTTTGAGTCAAGTCTATCTCGTCATATTGTTATCCCCAAGGTGCTGGCTAAGATTGCATTCAAATTTTGTCATCAACATATAAATGAAGGCATTGGATGCTATGGATGACAAGTACTCACAATGTCAATACCATGGCCGGAAAAACGAGCCACGTTATAGTCAATAAATATGAAAGTTGCGACATGCCATTGTATAAGGGAAAAGCTCATCAATTTTGTGGCTTTCAACACAGGATTTGCTGCTACTCCCACTCCCTCTCACTATCTCTTCTCTGTCTCTGTGGCATATTGCAACAACTTTGTGTACAATGGTGTTAAGTGCATCACAATTTTCCCATTTAAAATGTAATTATTTTTGTTTTTCATGTTAAAATTTGCATAGTCATGCAATAATATTTTTGCCTTGAAAATTTGCTTCAAGAGTTTGTCTTCCAGTTGAATATGCAAAAAAAAAACATAAATTCTAAACAAAAGAAAAAAAGTATAGTGAGAAATGTTCTTATAATGATTTAATCAAATAGAGATACGTATATACATGAGCAAACGTGCAAAATAAACTCTTCACGAGACGCCGCCTGCGGCAGTGGCAAGAAAATTTAATTTGCTTGCAACCAAAGTAGAAAAAATAGAAAATGTCACAGGAAATTTTGGCAGTGACCGACTGCAGTATACTCCTGCTCTATGTAAGAAAGATATTTTGGAGTAATACTTTTTAAGAAGTTTCTTATTTCTTTAGTGTGAACGTATATGCTTAATATTTATGTGATTCTAGTGCAACCGTATGAGTGCTTAATTTATTGCCGCTAGGTGGCGTATTGCTTAACGTGACATAAAGCCAACTGGGCTGCTTATTAGGTCTGATGGGGGACCCAAACCTATGAATTTGGCTTTATCCTTTTTTCCACTATTTTTTTTTTTGATTTGTACTTGAATTTGAAAATTATGGATTATACTCATCAGATGCAAAATATGATCAAATTTATTTTCAAGCCAAAAGCATAATTTTTACGCAGTTGTACACTTGTTTGATTAGGTTGGCCGTATCTGAATCCCAATTCTTAAAAGCTAATGAGATGTTGTAATGTGTCCGTAATGGGAGAGTAGTCGTACCGCACTCACCTCTAGAACTAATAATGGTCGGTGGTTCGGTTCCTCGCAGCAGCACTGATGCACTTACCCAGCGTCATGATCCCCTGCAAAATATCAAAATTTGCCTAGGAAATGAAGAAGAATCTTTATTAGGTATGAAAACTACTGTTGGGATTCGGATATAAACTGTAGGTGTCTTCTTCGAACAACTATTAGTAAAGCTATCCCCCTGCTCCGCCTTTGGAGCCCATGCAAAATAAACAATGGACAATAAAATTGAATTTAATGAAATATTTAATGCTTTGCCGCTAGGTGGCGTGGTTCAACACGTAAAGAGATTCATAATAATGCTGGGGAGGCAAACCAAGCCCATTTCATTGCCTAAACTTTTATTTGAATATTCCCAACGTTATTTCATTCTAAGCACGCCTAGAACACATTATCATCGTGCTCGTCATCATACTGTTATCTGTTTAGTGTTTTTTTTTAACATCTGGTAATTCCGATAACTCTTATTTCTCTAATGAAATTATATACAATACAAATGTACAATGTTTTGGCAGGTGTTCTAATGTGGCACAAAGAGAACAAAAAGAGCTTGGTTAAGGGCTGAGAAGGGAAACAAAGCCCATGCATTTTTTTTTCAAATTTCGATTTTGAAAGAATCACTTCTATACATTCAAAGCGAAATATTACTATTTCCTTTCAAACGAAAAAACCAGAACTCATCATCGTGGTCGTATCATCATGTTTTTGTTCGATTAGTGTGCCCGTTTTTTCGCTAATTTTTAAATATAGTGTGACCGTACTTGTATAAAAATGCCTACCGACAGTGAGCTTGTGTACTCCTTTGCCGCTCACGGAATTGTATATAATTGTATAATTATAACCAAACAGAACGAAGCGATTTGGTATATCTTTGTAAATGTTCATCGTTTAAAGTTCCATAAGGTTAATAAATCAATTGCAAAAGTATTTACATTAATTCCAAGTTGAGTTAGGAACAATAAGTCTATCCTTATAAATAAAATGTCTCTTGTTTATTATGATTATCAGGAGCTTCAATCTTTCGTAACGACCATATATCATTATATATATATCATTGCTTGAAGTATAGAATTTCCTTCATCGCGCCTGTTGCATAACTCTTAAGGAACCGCATATACTCACCAACTCCAATTAAAAAACTTGTAAAAAAAACTCAACCAGCTGTGTTAGCTCATGTCCAGCTATTTACTAAAGAAAACCAAGTACAATAATTTGCAGCACTTTGCGGTATGTCACACACGGTTGCAACGGCACACCAGAGGCACAACTTGACCACAAATTTTGTATTGGGCTAAAAACCAGCAACCTCTGCCCGACGACCAAATTACTCTATAGGCAAAAGCAAAACTTATTTTTGCATGTTGAATATTTGTTAATTTATGGAAAAGTTTGTCCAGGCAACGTGTGTGGCATAAACAAAACGTGGTGGACCCGGGTGATTATACGATTTGGTTTGATTACGTTGCCTTTGCCTAGACTCCGGTCATAGTTCCATATACGGTTTTGCAGTTGTAGTAATTAATGCTGCTCACATTGGATGGTTTTTTGAATGAGTTCGTGTTGTGGCAGTTGTTTATTTTATAAATTAAATTTAAGCTGCAAGCAATGCAAATGTTGCAAGTACGTAAGTGGCACGTAGGCCACAGGATTTGTTTGGCTTATGGCAACAGTAAGTACTAACTAATTGAAACCAGGTTTAGGTGTTGGTAATTGTTTGCTCCCTTGTTATTGTTGTGCGTCGAATTGTTTTGAAATTGCGATAAATATGGGATTTTATCGCAATATAATACTATTCGCGAAATGATTTAGTATCTTTTGATTTCAGTGGCTCTTAAATTGGTTCCATAGCATGAAAAACGTGTTGTCAGGTTGGCTGAAAGTCCATTATTACCCTGAGGGATTTTTGTACAAATTTTGGAATTGAGGAATTTCCCTTGTTGGAAGCAAAAAGTTTTCGAAACCAATTCTTTGCCTTCCCAAGTTAATTAAAATTTTCAGAATTATTCGTGTGGCCATAGAGCGAATCGTGGAAATTTGAGATTAAAGGAATATAAGATCATTCGGATGTGAAGCTATGTAACTTTGGGACTTTGAAGTCAACGGGCTAACGAAACTATGGGAATATGCAACTATAAAACCCTAGAACTATGTGATTCTATTATTTTGGAAGTAGAAAGCTTTTAGATTTCGGAACTATAGAACAAAGGAACTTAAGTCTTATGGAACTTTAAGATTAAGGGACTATAGAACTAAGGAACTTTAGGACTAAGGGTCTATGAGAATAGGATTAAAGGTCGCTACATGGGCATTATGTTGCCATCCGGCCTTGTGTGATATGTTTCTTCTATGGGTCTATGCAATGCTGGATGGGATTATTGTGTATAGAACATGGTTTGTAGAGCGCGCCAGCTGTTAGGAGAATAAGCAAAATCAGTTATTATCTGTTTTCAGATGAGTAGGTGATTGGTACAGTTAAGTTAAGCTCATGCTGGGGCTGCCAAATAAGCCTATAGGTTGTCTATTTTCTGAAGAGAAAAGACCAACTGTAAAGTCACCGAATTTGAACACTTTACATTATTGGCATGGGAGTACTGCCGGCAATAATATTATCGTCTCGCTCGTTCTTTGGTAATGACATCTAATATGGCTCGACCGTACCAGTCACGGTAAGGTCGTAGTCTCAGAGGGAACAAACTCTGTCATGAGATGGCGCTAATAAATCGTTTATCTGTAAAAAAGTTTTTCCGCTAAGTGTCACCACCTAGATTTATATCTTTTGTGGTTTTTGTTATTAACTTTAATCTAATGAATACATAATTTTTGAGTTCTAGATGCAGCACACTATATAGAAAATATTTTTCTTTAACAGAATTGTGAATTTCCCAATAAATCGCAATAATTTTGCAGGAAACATTACAAAAAGAGTGCCTTTATGAGTAAAGTTGTATAATTTTTTAAAACTTTACCGAAAATAGAGCCTTTGATAATGCGTACGTTTATATCGTATATGTGTATGGCATGTGTACGCTATGGTACATTTGCTCTTTATGGGTCTATTACTTGGCCCAAAATATAGCCAATGTTTTGCTTTCGCAAATTTATGCAACGAAATTGCAAACATAAATAAAATATGGCAACAAAAGAGGGCGAGTGCGCAAGAGGCATGCAACGTGCAGTTTGGTAACAGTGTTATCTTGCCACCATATGCATTTGGCCATTTGGGTCCGGAAGTGTTTGGGATTTGGTCCATAAAACGCCCATGCTGTGCGGTAGAGTAGAGTTTTAGCACCACTTTTTGGCTTTATTGTTGTTTGCCACATGACAAATTGTATTGGCTCTGTGGTTCTTTGGTTCTCTGTGAATGGCTTCTTACGGTTCCATTTGTATTCCGGACTTGTTGTTTGTCTTGGCTCATAACTCATAGGAAACACGTAGTAGAGTGCAAAATTTATTATTGTTTGAATTTTCTTTGGCTATTTAGACAATTTGCAGTTGAGCCAGTTGCTTTGATGTGAATGCCATTAAAAGCGCATTAATCACCTGTTAACAGTAGCTTACAGATGTAGTATCCAAACGTTACTCATAAAATAAAATATTTCTTTTATGAAATAACTAAAAACACAGTAATTGTTAAAGATAATACAATGAAGATTTACAAAACCGAAAAAGTTTAGATATGTGTAAAGCGGAGTTTGTTGGAAACTTGCTGCCGATGAATCATGAAAAGAGTGGTTGGACGCCTCTGAAATGGTGATTTCAGTGGTGAAATCGAAAAGGGTCCTTGACCCAAAAGGATGAAAGTTGAGAAATTGGAGACTTTACTTGGTCAAGATCTATGTTAAGCGCAAACTGAACTCTCAAATCTTAAGCAGCAAGGGCAAATACTTTGGTGAAAACCGCTGGAAGAGAAATGTGGAAAGGGAATTTAGACAATTAAGAATTGCTTCTTGAAAAGTTTAAAATGAAGATATTGGTGCCGGATTACTGTATATAAAAAGTATATATACGACGATGAACCTAAAAAGAAAAATTTTGTGTCGGGAAATTTTTGTCTGGAAACCCTTTCCATCAACGTCTACATTGATGCCAAAGTCAAGTAACTACTGTTCAATGATCATGCTCTGTATATAGTGGGACTAGAAGGGTGTGATCTGCTGTGAATTGCTGAAACAGGACCGTACCATTAGTAGGGAAAGTTATATATTTCTTAAGAGCCATGCATTGCGTTAAAAATGGCCAGAAACAGACAAAAAAATGATTTTGCAACATAATCCCCCAACGAATGTTTTTTTTATTGAAAAATGGCTTAGTAAATCGAACAAGGCCAGAGATGACTCATTTCTAAGATATGCTAATCGAAAATTAAGAAAAGGGGAAAGATTGTCGCTTTCGCAGCACAATTTTTGGAATAAAGAATGGTGTACTTTCGTTCAATTACAAAACGTTTTTTAAACAAGGGTCCAGTGGTTTCGAATTTTTAAACAAATTGAAAAATGTCTTAGTAAATCGAACAACGCCAGAGATGACTCATTTCTAAGATATGCTAATCGAAAATTAAGAAAAGGGGAAAGATTGTCGCTTTCGCAGCACAATTTTTGGAATAAAGAATTGTTTACCATTATTCAATTACAAAACGCTTTTTAAACAAGGTTCCAATTCATTTGTTTAAGAAATCTGTATTGCATTTAAAAAGAAAAAGTGTATTTTTTTTTCTCGAAATTCGGAGTAGAGCAATAGATTTTCAAATAGAAACGGTTCTTTTCTACTTCACAAAACGTACCAAAATAAACCTCAACCAATTATCGCGCATTTTCTAATGGCTCAATTAAATTTCACGTTATAAATGCTCCACCCTTTATATTTTTTACTTTCAAGGCATATGGGATGTTGCTGAGCATTTTATGTAGACAGTTTCAGATATTTTTAGTATCTAATCATCATACTATTTTGTTTTTACTATTTAGCATTTTAAGAAACTTTTAAAAATATATTTGTCTTTTAGTTCTTAAGCTGTAGTAATTCTCCCAACATTAATTAACTCTGCTGGCTGCAAAATATTACAAAAAAAAGCAAAATATTAAATAATAATTGAATTAAAGAATTAAAAAAGGAAAAAAAAACGCGTACAAAAACAATGCAATTTCATATATGTAAATACGAGTGAGATTTTTTTATTTTTTGTTTATGGATTTCTACTGCCAGGCAAAGAAAATATTCAACTCATATGCAAATTTAATTTGCACGCACAAACATGCAAAAAATGTAGCATACTTTTAGATGCCGCAGGACAGCAAATATGCAGTGGAAAAAAAGGAAAAACATGAAATGAAAGCAAAAAACCAAACATTTATGTACACCAAAAGGAAAAACCCCACACACACACAAGCAAATTAATAATTTCATTCAGTTTTTCCCAAATACACTTTAGCTTCCAGCGATATTTTATGGTCAAAACAGGCAATTGTCATGGCCAAAAATATACCAACTGTTGTTGGCTTTCAAAAATGTACCCTATAAATAAGTTGAAGAGTAGCATTTTGGATGTATCTTTAATAGAGATGGCAAATGATGCATGATAGCATGAGTGGTCAACTGGTTCTGGGTTTATTTTGATGTGCACCGGGTATTGGTTTGCGTTATTTATATTTAAAATTTTTTATTTTAATAAAACAAATATTTTATTTTAGGTAGCGACGCTGCAGCACAGCTGCATTTCTCTAGCAGTTCTATAGCTAGCTTATTTGTTTTTAATTTTTTGGGGTAACGATATTCCTGAAGCTCCTGAAAAAAACAAGACGAAAGCACTTCTTATTTGACCACCAATATGGAATGACGGACCACTTGCATCATTTCCAAACAGCAGTAAATTTTCAATTAAAGCTTCCAGCGTCTAATCTATTGAGGAATTTATGTCACACTGATTTGCTTTCCTTCAGATCGATTTTGTTTTGTTCTCGTAATTGTTTTAGAAGAAACCCAATAGGTATAGTTAATCCACTAATTTATCGTGTTTGCTCTGCGTGTGACTTCTGGCTAAATATTAAAGATATGAAGATCTCCCTAACTTATATATAAAAAAAAACTACTAACAAACAAACCAACAGTTGGCCCACCCTATGAAATTAAATTTTTGGAAAGAAAGGATTAACGAACTTATCATTCCTTTTAAATTAAATATTATATTAAGCTTATTTAGGTATAGAAATAACTACTTTGTGTCTCAAGTTATATGTTTGAATACGAATTAGCTGAAAATGGAAACCAGCCGAGAGGCGGTAGATTTGGAGAGTAGCTGCTTAAAAAAGTATTCCAAATTTAACGCAGCAGAAAAAGTTGGAGAAGAAAGGCGTTTTAGATGCATGAAAATATGCAGGTTTTTTTTACTTTATTTATGAACAAAGGGAGACAGGTTTTTACGATTTGTTTTTCACATGTTTGAGGATGTTTGAGATCAACATGACAGTACACATCTCATTGCCCTAATTCTCAGCTAAAAATTAACCTTTATATTAAGTTTATTTTACGATCCATCCTACTTCAACTCAAGTCACGATTTCAAAGCACTAAGTTTGCGCTATATTGATGGTTTTTAGCTGTTTTTTACATTGAAGCCCGAATGAAATCAAGCTCAAGTATGACGGACCCAAAGTCATTTATACTAAAATGCTTACCTTAACCTCGTAAAGCGATTGAGCCATGTCCAACTGTCGGCGCGTATAATCGCCTAGATCTAAGCGAGCATGAGCAAGAGCCTCTCAACTATATCTCCTGATGCGTATTATTCCGCAGAAGATATAGTTTGTCCAAATGCCTAGATCTAAGCGACTATATAAGCTAGAGTCGCCAAACTATACCCTCTGATGCGTATTTTTTCGCAGAAGATAATGTTTCTCCAAAAGACATATTTTTTTTTGGAGTATAACTATTCATAATGAAGTTAGGACTTCTTGACCAAACTAACCGCTTTACCGATAGCTCGTGCCTATACAATTACTCACGAGTTCAGCTCTAACTTACGTACGTCTGGCCTATGCCAGTTTATTTTCAAAATCTGTTGCATATTTATTTTGGCTCTCTTTTCTCCCCCATGTTAGCAAATAATAATTTATAGCTCAGTCATAAAATAAAATTTATAAAATAAATATTGTTTAGCTTTGGCAGAGTAACAATTTATCAATTTAACGCTATAATAATAATAAATCCAAACAAAAAAATCGAAAGTGTTTACACACTTGTTATAGTTTTTTCTTTTTGTTTTTTTTTAAGAATTATTTAATTTACAAAAAAACAACAACAACTATGAGAAAAAACAAAATGGCGAACAACAATAGTGTATTAATAACTGTTAATTTACATGCTGTTTGGCAAAATGTCAACAGACTTGCGGCCATTTTGCAATTACGTAACCGATTTCGAAATATTTCCGTATTTTATTTATTTAATGCAATTTACGTGCAATTTTTGTTGAGGATTGGCGGAAAAAGTACGGCCGCAAAGTACGAAATAATATGCATTGTCATGCAAATTATGTTAAGCTCGTGAATTCATAATATAATGAAGACACTTTGTCCGACCATAATTGGCCATTGCGTAATATTGTTGTTAATTAAATATACATATATATACATATATAGCTCTACATATATGCTGAGATTTATGTATTGGCATATTTTTTACATTATCCTGCGTACGTATACATAATTTAATTGCGTGCATTTTCAATTTCATTTTATGTTGGTTTTTTTTTGGTTTTTAAAAGTTGCCGTAAAGTATGCAACACTTAATGCTGCGCCACATGCAATGGCTCAAAATTAAAATCCACCTGAAGTCGTCTGCTGCAAGTCTTTGCAGGACCAAGCCTCGCACGTAGTCCTCGCGTCTGTCTAGTATGGTTTGTCTTTTCATGACTCTCGTTGTTGCCAGCTTTTTGGCGTGTGTTTCAATTAACTTTTTGCCATAGCCGCCAAAGATGTTGGCCAAGTTGTGCAGCACAGTATACGCCGGCTGTAGGTGAGGCGAAGGCATTCATTCATTCAACTCTACTCTACTCTACTGGCTTTTTCCCATATATGATAAGCAGCTTGTGCGCTTGTTTGAACATAAAAATGCAACGCTTAACATAAATTACGGATTCATTTCGGAGGTGCTGCTGCTGCTTTCGAGTCACTTGCCTGCAAGTCTCTGCTTGAAAATTCATATTGGCGAAATGTGGCAGCCAGCAAGTGGTAGTAGAGTCTGGCAAGTCTAATACAGCTAACACGCTGTGGCAAGTAAATTTTTTAAGTGTTTTTTGCTGTGTAATCGAGCAGCAAAAAACTATGCAAATTTCTGACAGTGTAGTGCTAGTTATGGAACCCAAACGTTGGCAGTTTATGTGGTAGATGTTTGTGTGTGGAAAAAGAGAAAAGATTTGGTTTGGTAATTTTTCAAAACGTCTCAAAAAGCAAAGATTTTGATTCTAAGATGAAATTTTTTTTGTTTTAAATAAGCAAATTTTTCTTTTTTTAAATATAACTTTTGCTTTTTTTTATATTTTCTTTGATACCATTAATCTTATAGGGTAATAATAATTCGGCTTGAATTGCCTGGTGGGCGAAGCTCTACGATCACTTCAGTCTGTAGTACAAAGGTGTCTCACATAACTGCCCTGCACTATTATACCCTTACTTGTCTACTAAGGACAGAATCCCATCAGCCTTTTGTATACATTAAATCAAGTGATTCGTGCGGTTTGAGCTATCTGTTTCACTCGTAGGTATTGAACTTGACCCATAAATACTCTACGCAGATGTTATAGGTAGTCTCTTCATTTTCAAAAAGTGTCCTGCTAACCAAAACACAAAATAACTTTAGTTTAATCGGCCAAATACAAATTATATCGGGGACTACGTTCCGTTCTGCTGGAGCTCTGCTCTTATTAGTGTCCAAAAGATTGTGGAACTTTAAGAGAACAACTTAGCTTTGGTACGAAAAAACCCAATACGTCTGATCGAACCTGCCGACCATTTGTTTACCAATTTACTTTGCTTTCCATCCAAATAATGCCATAATAAACACTACTCGATAACGGCCTGACAATCCGAGTACATGTACTCGTATATCCCATTTGGATACTCGCACATATAACTTTCGGTTCTATACATTGTTTTTTCTTGAAATTAAAGCCCCAATTGTTATGATTGGGGATAAGAATCTATAAGGTTTTTGTTATAACATTTCGTTCAGGAGTACAATCTCGACTTTTGGGGTACTGATGAAAATACCTTCATGCAGGCCCCAAATGGGAGTAACATGGAAAGCATATTTTATCATATCAGATAAGATGCTCTCCAATTTTCCAGTCACAATCATAACCAGCTTTAATACCTACCTAAATCACTTGCAACATTCACAATTCATACAGCTGAGAATCAGTGCGCCTTCAAATAGTCAAGCAGTTCAAGCAGTGTTCTTGATTGCCACAAAGAGGATATTTTACTCTTTAAGCGAATTTTAATGTTTAAAGGATGATTTTTTAAAACACTTTCAACATTCCGGAATATAAATTATTGAGACTAAATTATTAACAAAAGTGCTTTACCGATCTTCACGCAGTTCAAGTACTATTATTAGTGTCATAAAGAGGCAATTTTACTCTTAAAGAAAATTGTCTCAAATTAAATTTTTTTGCAATTCCAATCCTCATTTATCCGCTTATTGTATTGGCTTATGGTATTACTGCCGTATTCGTATACGAATGATCTTTTTTACAGGCATCAAGATCCAGGATCATGCCATCGCTGAGACCCATTTAAATAAGATGAAGGCTGTGGCATTTGTGTGTGGATGGTCTTCAGATCTGGTAAACAAACACAGACACGGATATTTGTAAGATCTTTAAGTTGTTTAGCTCAATACGATGGTAAGTTTACCGGAAACTGTCTAGGGACATCTTACGCCAGACGACGATAGCCGTTCAGATTTCGCTCTTAATGCTGGAAATTGGTTCTTTCAATCGATGCCCAAAACAATGATAGATAAATTACTCCCTAAAGTTATAAATCACTCAATATATATAACAATAACAAGAAGTTCGCCCGCATAATCGTATAAACCGTAGCTACTGAAAATCGTGATATTCCTTTAGATAATGGATATTCATAGAAAATTGCTGCCTGAACGCTAAGAAAACTTTAAGCAATTTGGTGTGGCTTCCTTCCTCCAAAAAAAAGTGTAAATTATAATTGCATATTTTCATATTTTACAATTGACGCGCGTCTATCCGCGGTCATATAAAAATGTTCTTTTTGTATGTCTCTGGTCTGGGTGGTGGGTGGCTCTACCAAAAATGTTGCACGCTGTTTTTATGCAACAAGAAAAAAAGAAGCTAAAGTTTTGAAGTCTTCAAATTGAAAACTATTTGCAAAGTGTCTGTATCTATAAGGTAGTGTATGAGTTAAGCAGTTTTAGTTAAGTTTTGTGCAGCCTCTCAGCAACAGCTGTTTGATCAAAGTGCACTTGGCGTATACGTAATATATAGTTGTTGGAAGGCAATTGGAAGCACTTGGGAGGGTTGGGAGTATAAAGGGTTTACATGTGCCTAGTATTACCAGAGAAGGGCACATTTTGGTACTTAAACTTTAATTCTGATTAAATAGTAAAATAGAGGATTAAAAATTGTCACATAATTTGATGGGCTGCAGCTGCGTGTTCTATTTCAGGAGAATGTCAATTTTTTCCTCAAATGCCTTCAATATCTGCAACAATTTACAGCTGAAGTTATGTTTTTTAAACAAACCAAAGAGAAAATCTTTTTTATATTATAAATGTTTTACATTTTTTTTGTTTCGAAATTGTCGGACTACGTAAACAGAACTGCCTGATATGTCAGGATTCTGAGATATTTAAGTTAACGTTCCCAATAAACGATCAATATGGATTTGTTGTTAGAAACTTAATGACTATTTTCGAAAATTTTGGATACGTAGAATCTGAATCTGTTTTAGAACTGGCTACGTACAAACTTAATCCGTCTCAAAATTGGCCCAACTCCATTGGATTTTGGGAAATTGTGGGTTGTTTACATAAAATATGGTCAACATGCCAAAGTAGTAATAATTTGCTGAGTCAAATCCGAGACTTAAGTTAGAATTGGATCATAAAGACGATAGGATGCTATATTTAAGAATGTAATTCGTAACCAAGATTTGCCACAATTTAAAAACAAACTCAAGAAAAATTAATTGATGGCTTCAACTGCTATATATGTCTAAGAATGGTGGTAATGGAAATAATCTATCAGGGAAGACAGCACTTTTAAAAGTATAAAAACCGTGAGATCTAAATAATTTTGGGTGAATGAGTCAAGTCTTTGTACGAATTCCAACACACAGCTAATTACTTTTGGATTTAGCAAAGAATTGATACGACTGTTGTTTTTATAGATCTTTGTAAAAATGTTTGTATCAAGAAGTAGTTCCAATATAAGGATTGACTCTCGTTTAGTACTTTTTATCTTCAGCAAATGCTTTTTTATTAATTTTTGTAGGAAAGTTCAGGAATTGAATCGATCTTGCACATCTATTCATTTCTATCATGCTGCCTAGGATAGGCATGCCTTCCAACCCAAATTGAAATGTTTTTCCTTATTTTTCCAACTTTATCCAAAAAGTTATCATGATTTATAATAATGTTTGATTATTTCTAATTCAAAATAGTTTTCTTTCTCATTTTATTCTCAAAAAAACTGAGCTGTCATCACAGATCTAACTTTTCAAACTTTAGCAAAGAATTTCGAAAAACTTTTTCTTTGATGACCATCACAATCCAATTATTGTACATCTAATTTAGCAAATGATTCCCAAAGTCCTTCGTGCGGGCACATCTACTAAAATAAGTATAAATATCTTAATTTGTGTTGGCTGATAACGAGTCTCCAAACAGATGATTGTGGTTAAAGTTTTCATTCTTTTTTTTTTTTTGCTTTTTGAACTTTTTTGCTTGTCGGAAAAATTATTTCACACCTGAAGCCATTTTCATGAAATTAGTTTTTCTTTTGGTTTGCACTCTGCAATTGCATTGTTATTGTTGTAGTTTTTTTGTTGTTCTTGTTTAGTCAAATCGCAAATCTCATTTGGGAATTTCGGCATTAACGCGGAGAAGCCACGAAAAGAAAGTAGGCAAAACCCGAAACTTTTGCACGTCGCGACAAGTTGAAATCGTATAATTTACCATTGCCCAAGTTAATTCAAATACAAATACCGTTGTCGATTAATATTTTATAATTTTGAGCACGAATTTCAATTTCCCCATGCATAGGAAAACTCAAAAGGCGCTTTGTCTGAAACACAACACAATTATGAGGTAGTTGATGACGACGATGATGTTGATGATGATGATGTTGAGGTTGAAGCTGCTGCTCGTGTTGCTCATGATTATTAAGGCAGTAAAAGTTTTATTTTCATTTTTCCAGTTTTTTTTTGCACAATTTTCTAAGAAATTTTCATCTGCCTTTGTGCGCGCTGTGCCTGCGGCTAGCAGACTTGCATTTGAATTTTCATTCATAGATTTAAATTTCTATTCGTTTTCAGTTTTTTGCTTTTGGTCTTAGGCAGAATTAAAATTGAAACCAAAACCAGAACAGGTTGCACTTTGCTTGAACACATAAAGATTACTAACGTGTTTGAAGGGCTTAGGAGAAACCCGGTAGGAAAGTTGTGGTAAATTGGGTAACAAGGAAATGTTTGGTAAAAGTTGAATTATGCCATGGAAGGTAACTTAAGTTAAATCGAATATAGATATAAAAATTTATTTAAAAAAAAAGGTGAAGAATATATATTATGCTTCAATTAAAATTCGCTGTCACGTTGGTGAACTCCCTTAGAAAGGGAAAAACCCTCGGGGTACTAGTAAGCGGCTGCTGGTCAGGCAGATTGCATCGCTCTTATGACAAAGTAACAACTTGGGTAGTCCGGACTGCGCGCTGAAATCATATAACCACGCATCAGGACCTGCACAAGCTGATCCGGAAAAGGAATACTTATAAGCGGCTGTAGGACAGCCAAACTAGATCACTTTGATGACAAAGTATTGCCATTAAATGGGTTTCAGCAATGAGATGGTTCAGGAAGAAGAGCACTGAAATTATATAACCGCAACTCCGAAAAAGGATATAATAGAGACTGGAAGACATAACAATGATAAAACGTTAAAATTTCTTTTCCGTTTCGGACAGCATAGTATCCATTTCGGAAACAAGCATTTTTTGTATACTGGCTGCAATTTCTCAAGAGTGCTCCAAAAGAACGAAATGAAAACCTCATAAACGAACCAACAGTAAAAATAGTCCCAAAAAGCGCTCTACCCGGAAAGTTATTATTGTTAAGACGACTAAAGATCTGACACCAGAATGGTGCACTTCAGTAGGGTTATCCGGCATTTAGGCTGAATTATTTTAGTGCCAATGGTGAATTTTTCTCTTCGTTTACGTTTTCCAACGTTTCGATATCTGATGCTGAATATTTGACTCAAATTCTAGAATTAACAAAAATATACTTAAAAAAATGGTCAAAATGGCAAGGTATTATTCAAAGCGAAATGATAATATTGAAGTAATACCTTCAAAATAAGTCCGTGAGAATGGTTTCGGGTGCTCACCCCTATCAGAACAACGTGAATATTTGCAACGAACTGGGTTTTATCTGCATCAAAGAAGAAATATGTTGAGCCAGCGCTAGCCACACCGAGAATCTACACAACAATCCAGCCAAGCTTCAAGAAAACTTAGTAGATACTTTTTTGAACTTACTAAGAAATAAGCAAAATATTTCCTATACCGCAAACACTGTCCTGTTGCAATAGTAGTAAATAAAGAAGTAATAATTTTAATGATCGACCAAATAATAATAACAAATTCCCTTTTAGTATAATTTCTCAGATCTCAGCTCAAGCACAACAATTCGACTTTCAGAATATCCTTGTCCACGTCAGACCTGCTGTGTAGGTGTTCCATCCATAGCCTTTTGCCATTTTATGTTCCGCAACTTGCAACTGGGTGCAAGATTCCTTTTGTGCATTTGTGTGTCTTGCAAACTATTGCCTGACCAAGAGTTTGTCTAACTGAATTTCCTTTTCTTTTGTCACTGACAATGAAAGGCTTTCCATTTTGTTAATCCCCAAAATAAACATTAGCCGAAAGTTGAGTGAAATTAAGTGAAGTGAATTCGCTCCGGCCTACACTTTATTCAAGTGCAAACTTGGAAAATTGCATTTTGAATAATTAAGTTTTTATTTTATGTCAAACTGACAATGTCAGGGCCAACAAGCTCATCATTATAGCCATCGTATTGGCCATCATTAAGTGCAAAAGTCAGGCAGCACTTAAGTGTAGCCAAATTTTCAGCTAATGCGGCACGTCTAATTCGCGCTGCCACTCTTTAACACTTACTCCAGTCTTTGCATACCACTCCACTTTTTTTTTTTGGCCATTGTCTTGCCAAGTTTTTGCAAATTAATTCGCCATTTTGCGGCAGCTATGAAAATGTTGCCACATTCTAATCCAGCAAAATTGTCTGCTGCTTGTCTAAGCTGCTCTTTTTTTTTTTACTTGAGAAACTTTTGCAACAAGCGAATTTGTTTGTAATTGTTGAACGCAATTGAATTTAGAAGCATTGCATAATTAAAATTAAACAGCCGGCAACACCGAAACTTTTGTGGGTCTGGCACTTTCCGGTTCAGTGTCCTTGTAGCGGAACTGGCAAGCTTAAATTTCGCCAAAAATTTAACAATGAATACAGAGAATTTTTGTCTGTTTTACGATAACTGCCAGTCCAGTACTTAATCAGCAGTCGCAGGACCTGTTGTAAGTGGCTTAGAAGTAAAAGTTTGCCAAGCGCATTGTCTAATCCTTTTAGAAGAAATGAAAACAAAAAACTTACGTACAACCTGCTGCACTTTGGCGGCATTGAGACATTAGTAGAATGCTGCTTATCTCATTGCTTTAGCTAAAAACCCGGAAACAACAAACAACAACAATTCCCATAAAGCGACAAACACACAGACATACCCATTTGGCATTTTCATCAATGCCATGAGCAGGAAAACACACACACTTTGGACCAAGTATGGAGTCTGTCGAGTTATTTTGCTTTGAACGTCACGGACTGTAATGTGAATTGGTGGCTGGAAATTTTCCAGCTGCCGCTGTAAACAACAACAGCGATAACACGTAGAAGGAAATATTATATCTTAAATAAAAATATATTTTGTACAGTGAAGCTTAGGCGAAACCAACTGACTGTAGGAAATTGCTGGAAAGTGAAACTATTTCGGAAAGGGTCTCCTTTTTTTTTGGAAGTTAGCGAATTTGAGAGTAATTTATCTATGCGAATTATCTTTAATTTTTGTTTCTTTAAAACAATTTTGAGCTGAATTGTTTTTATTTGTCAAAAGCTAAGATTTTGTAGTTTCAGAGAAATTATATTTTTAAGCAATTCATTTATTGGGATCAACTTTTCCCTAAGTTTTGGGTAAAAAGATTTTAAGTATTGCAGCAAAGTATTCGTTTCGTTTCTTGTGTTCAACAACAATTTCCTGACTAAGAAGAAAGTAAATACTTTATGACATCTTTCGACTAGGATGTGTTCGATATCAAATTTCTTTAATTAACTTAATATACGTTCCTCTCACTATGGTGATCGTTTCAAAGGCGGAGCATCATATTCCGCTATTAACAGCTGTACGATGAGAACAGGGCCCTGCAGTTTATAACCTAATTCGAATTGCCGAATTCTAACTAATCAACCTCGTAGAAATACCGAACTCAAGCTGGCATACAGGAGTTTCCTTATCAGGCTAACAAATGTAAAGAGCTGAGGTATGTCCACCCATTTTTCATAGGTCTATTCAAGAACTTGTCGCAAAGTGAAAATCTGGTCTATGGTGGATTTGCCATATATGTGGCCGCACTCATAAAACCTTATCGGTGATTACAACAAACTCCAATTATTCAATTAACCGAAGGGAATTTATTTACTGAGTCATTTTCATTCTGGTAGCTCTGCTTGCTCCAGTAAAGACCACGGTTTTCCATCTTCAAAAATTTGGGGTAAGTCAAAAAGCTCTTTGTCTTAGACGCTGAAATTTCCACTTTTGAAGCGTTGAGTCCTGCAATATTTTTGATCGAAGCAGTTTGCCATATATATATAAAGACTCCTTGCCACTGCTTTCGTGCTTTAACTCTGACCGGGTTTTTATGTTGGTCTTAGGCTCAAACCAGCATACATCGGCGCAGTGCTTTTCATGAACACGATTTTGAAATAATTCCGAAAAAAAGTACCATAACTTTTTACTATGTTACAATCTCAGTGACCATCAAACTGCTTTGGATTCACCTAGATGAAAGCTAGAAAAATTTGCTTAGCTTTTAGCGTTCCTCAGGAGGCTCTATTTAATAAAAGTTCCTTTGTCAGCAAGTTTCACTGTAGTGCATAGATAATAACATTCAAAACATGGCAAGGCATGCAGGGAATTGTACTTGCTGTTGTTTTTCACACAGTAGTTGAAACTATACTGCCATCATCTAAATGCCGAGATGAAATGTCCCTGTGCCATGAGGGGCTGCAATTGCTGCTACCAAAACTACAAGTTTGATGAAATGATGAAAAGCCAAAGCACTGTCTGTAAGCAAAAACATTTCAGCCAAATTAGTTTCTGCATTTTGGGAATTGCATTTAGTAAATGCGCCGCAGCCTCATATAGCCCAAGCATATGTAGATATGCACAGATATCTATGCTCATATAGGGATTTAAGCAAAACTTTGGCTTAATTTACTGGAAATGCATGCAGCCTGGTGTTATTTTTTTACCTTTCTGTCTAAAAGAAAAACTTGATGTGTATTTATGTTACGTTCAACCATTGTATGGTAAATAAATCGACAATTGCAAAAATTTTAATTAAAATGCCATTTAATTAAGATTAAAATTTGTGCACAAAAAAAAGTGCAAGCAGCAAAGATTTAAATGCAGTTTTGTTGCAAAATGTTTGCTATAATTTTGTTTTTTTTTTTGTAAACTTTATGTTTTCGATGGCATTCGATATGGCAAACGATTACCACTCGTACCACTCGTTATTTTTACGAAGTTCTGGAACTCCTCTATGCACACACGACCTCCAAAAAAAAACGAGCAACTTTGTATTGGATGTGGCTCAGTTGCTGCCGACGAATGAAATGGCGAGTAACATGGCACCATTTCGGTGTATCCAATGTAGTTGTACATATGTGTGTGTGTAAGTGTGTGTCAGTGTGTGTGTGCGTGTTGGAGCTGTGTGTGTGTGTGTGCGTTTGTTTGTTGGATCCTTGTAGGCGACCCGGGCAGGGCTTTGGTTGGTTGGTTGCCTGTTGGCTGGCGCCTATGTAAACGACACGCAATGTATCTGTGTGTGTGTGCGAGTGACTGTGTGTGTGTGTGTGTGTGTGTGTGTGTGTTGCATATGTAGGTGAGTTGTACAACATGTAGCACACGAAATACGCATCTTGGCCATGGCCAAAAAGGTAACCGTACAACAACAACTACAACGCGCACTTCTAGGGAGTCGCAACTTAGGGGAAATTTACGCCAAACATGTTGCAAGAGGTGGAGTTTGGAACCTAGCATTGCAGCGCTACGAATTCAGAAAGTCGAAATGAATACTACAAACGATTGCAAATAACTCTTAATGAATTGAAATCGAAATAAATGCAAACAAAGCTAAGGATATTAAGAAATATACAGAGTTCATCTACATATTTTTAATGGAAATCTATAAATTACGCTTAAGTTGAGCTTAAACTTTTTAAGCCAATTTGAATAATGTCAAAAGTTTTTTTTGGAAAATGTTTTAAACTAAATAAATAAACTGCATTCAAGTGCGGCGAAAGCTGCAGAAATCGATTAAATTATAAATAATTGTTTAAATTTGGAATAGGAATTGAAGCATACATTTTTGGGACAGTAGAAATGACAATACTTGTCACTTTTTTAGCATTTTCGAGCTGCACGTATATTTTTTAGCTACAAAATACAAAAATAATAGTTCTAAAAAAATATAGTTTGCTTATAACATTTACAAGTTATTTTTTGTCGAAACTTTACCTAGACAGCTTTTGCCCAAAAAAATATGACATTTTAGGCTGATAATACATTTTTCTCACAATTTCAAAAGTCTTGTTTTGGGCAAACGAAAATGTGCCAATATAGACTACAATACTAGGTTAGTTTAGAAAGGCAGACCCTTAGGGGAGAAGACCTCATATAGATCAGACTGATCCTTAGTGGAAGGGGAGAGACTACAATTGTTTAGTACAATTATGTTTTTTAGATCTTCAAAAAATGTAAAGAATTTTAAAAAGTTATTTCTGTTATTTAAAAAACTTTATACAAAAGTATAGATAGGAAAATGAGATTGAAGGCCACGTTAATACCACTTTTCCGCAATAAATTTAAATTAATATAAAAAACGACTAACTTTGTCATATAAAAATAACAAAAAATTAAAACTTTCTTACTTTTTTAGTTGAAACTATATTAACTCAAAATATAATATAAACCACAAGAAAGGGTAATGTACGTTAAACTCGAACACTGACTTTAGAACTGAACCAGCCTGAAACACTTTTCTGAAGTTAAGTCTGTATTTTTGCTAAACTTATATATATGATTGAAAAATAAGCGAACAAAACGCAATCATGGCCGATGGGTAAAGTTAACTGAAAAAATAACTACCTAATTCCGCATTTGAAAATATAGATCCAACAAAATTTTTTTTACTAACATTTGTGGTTTTTTTTTGGGATTTATGGTTAAATTTTAAGTATTACACTAGGTTTATTGGGTTTATTAAATGAATGTTGATCGAAATGTTGAGCAGTCAGAGCACGTTTTTGATTTTTTGTGCTGTTGCCAAGCAACCTTATAGAAGCTGTATCATATACAACTATAATTTTACAGAGAAAATTAAATCGCATTCCGTCGTAAAATAAGCTTTGTCTAAAAAGTTCGTTACTCTAGCTCTAACCATCTCTGAGATCTATGGGTAGGTCAACTTTTTAAGCTAAGCTGACCATACAGTACTAGGGGGTCTCCTACCCTTCCTTTTAGTTGTTGCCGATTATTGTATTATATCTCCTCGAAAACCAAGTTTTTTTTTGTAAAGGTTGGTGAGTTAAGCTCTTTTAGATCTAATTGTTCATACAAACGGACAGGCAATCCTACTGATGGAAGAACCGGCAAACAGTCATCCTGATCACACTTTTGAGTTTTATCAACTTCTTGAGCTAAGCTGATCTTGGGGGGTTTCGTACTTCTAGGTGTTCCCTATGATTTTATTATATCGAGGAGATAAGTTTTTACGGAAATGATCTGTTAGTCTAGCTCTTTTAGATTTAGTTGTTCATACAAACGGGCAGGCAATTCTACTGATGGAAGAACCGGCAGTCAGCCAACCTGATCACACTTGTCGTACCTTGGGTCTACGACTAAGCTTAAACTTAATATACCATCTGTACCATACAGCACATGATATAGTACCAATCTGTCAGTTTTAGGCGTGCTCCACTGAAAGAAAAACAAAATTTATTAACATAAGTTTATTCGGTGTTGTTCCAATTATTTCAATATCTATTGAACATTCTGATGTTTTGAATGCCACTGCTAAATTAAAACTACTGAAACTTACATAAAAAAGTAGTTTTAAAAACAGAATAGACGTAATTTTTCGCGTTACTCCAATTCTGAAGCGATTTTTAATTTTAGTCGAATGCTTTGCAGTAAATAGCTACAGTCAGCGGTTTCACGAATTCACATTGCTCTGCCTTGAAGCGAATACGGAAAACATTGATAAACAATTTAATGGTAAACCAAATACAGCTTCAACTTCGAATTTGCAAAAATTTTAGAGCATCAACAATTATAATAATACTGCAACGAACGAACTAAAGCTTACAAAATCTTTAGCTGATTTCTTCTTTTGTCAAATTAAGCAATAGACCTTCAATATTATCAAATTTTTATTCCACAAGAGGATTTACCACAGACCAACCCATAATTGTAAATTGCGGGCCAATTAATATGAGTTATTCAAGTCCTAAAAAAATTTCAATTTCGTGTCTTAATAAATATATGAAGATAATTTGGTTTTTGATGCTGAAAATAACCCATTGATTTGATACTAAATATAAAGTTAAAAAAAAAATATCCTTAAATTGTGAATTGCAACAGTAGCATCTGATAAAATTGTATTTTAGTGGGTACTACATATGTATGATATATATAGGATTATATATATATATAGGTGACCCAATAATTTTCGGTAAAAGGCTATTAATATTGAAATCTATTTTTAGATTTTCGTTTTGGGAAATTAACTGTACAAAACGAATATATAAACAAATAATGCACAACTCGATAAAAACTCGGACATCCAAAATACAATCGTCCCCATTCCAATGTCAAGTAGTGCAAAATTGAGTGGATCTTATTAATAAGATTTTATAGGGCATATTGGTAAAAAAGTGTGATAATTCTCCCTTTAAAGTATAATATTTATAATTTATAGTATTTTTTCTTGCATTTTTAAATACTTAATCCCAAAATATTCGGGAAACCAATCATAGCTTTCCAACAGCTTGATACGCTCTTGACTACCAACAAAAAATCATTTCCATTTTAATATCAAGCTCATCATGATCTAGTGGAACTCATTCATAAGATTTTGTAGGAAAAATCGGTAAAAGCGTGATAATTCTACGTTTAATATAATTATAAGGTTTGTCTTCTCAATTACTTTACTTAAAAAATGTTTCTTCGCAAAGTCAAATATTAAAAATTTAATTTTATAGGATAATTCTGACTTTCAATGCTACGCTGCAAACTATTTCTTTTTTTTTTTAAGTAATTACCTTAAAATTAGTCACTTTCAGAGCGGTGTTCGTCGTTGGCCGAAAATCTTGATTTAATATTTATTTTTTAATAGTTCATCAAAATTTTCAAAACTTTTGCATTTTGCGTTTGCTTCAATAGCTATTTAAACAAATTAATTTCAATAACTAATATAATAAAAAAAAACTTGGTCAAATTTTACATTGAACTCCCGATTCTAATAAACGATTTGGTTTTGTTTATAAGTATAATATAATAATTAAAAAAAAATGTTTATTTAAAAGTTGAACAAATATTTATATTTTTACAGCTGATGAAAATATCTCAATGTAAACCAATTGTGAATTTCAAGCAACAAAAGCTTACACAACTTCTGTTAAAAAACTTAAAACTTACACATGTAAATTTCGATTTCCAAATTGTGTGTGCAAATGTTGATGTAAAATTGATTTCCTATTGTTGATTTCTAGATCATTAAAATTATGAAATTATGAAAACAATTGTCTTTGATGAAATGTTAAGTATACGCAAAATTAAATTTGTACAGAACACAACATAATTGGCGAGTAGTGAATTAACTTTATATCAAATTTATTTTTGCATAAAAATCTAATCCCGTAAAAGTGGCATGCATTATTGTGTCTAACGTATTTCTCTTACATTCAATGTTTTTCCCCAAGTTGAAAATTTAATTTTTGCTTCATGATTGTTGGTCAACACTAATATGTACATTTCCTTCTCGAAACAACTGAACTCTTTAAGATTTTCGGCTAAAATCTCAATTGCATCAATTTATGGAGACCCCCTCCAAAGTTGCAGCACTTGGAAGTGCCCCAAAACTGAACAACTCTGATGCGTTGTTGCAATTATAACGAATACGCATAATTCGCACATTTCATTCGTTCAAATTGCCGATCTGCTCCACATATACATATATATACACACACATACATGTGCAATATTTGAGGTATATAAATGGCGATTTCAATGTATTTGCCGCATTTTGTGGCACATATAATTCGGTAGGTGGAGCAGCCAGTTCGCCAGTTATGTAATAGTTTATTTTTTGTTGTAGTTAGTCAGAAGTTGTTTTTTTTTTTAATGCATTTACCTGCAACCACGGCGGGGTAATGATAAAAGCGAGATGGCAACATGCAACATGTTGCACAGACATGTTTGAGCTAACAGGCAGCGTTTGTTGCATACCGCAGGGCGTCGGGCTGACAACAAATGGAACGTTTACTGTGACCAAGTTTGTGCAGCGCTGTTGTAAGGAGCGCAGGTCAGAAGGCATTTACAGTAGCCAAGAGCTTGACGTGAGATAGAGAGAGAGAGAGAGAGAGAGAGTGTGTGTGTGGGCAGAGACAAATGGCAAGAGAGTGAGAAACTGAGAGAGAGAGAGTGAGAGCGCGCCAAGCCACGCGCGTTTGTTTGCAAATGCCGGCCACGTGACATTGTTGCATTGTTGCTGTCGCAACACGAATGTGTGTGATAAGCAGAGCTGCAACGAAGCTATTAATCAAAACAAAATCAAAAAATGTGCGTGAGTGTATGTGTGCTATGTAGTCCCATGTGTGTGTGTATGTGTTTGCATGAATTTGTGCATTTGGAAGCGTGAGAGAAACACGTGCCGTGGCATTAACAGTTCGCCTTTAGCAGTGCTGTTAAGTTGGCTGTTAATTATGCAGTTAGCAACAAGCAGCAGGAAGCAGCAGCATCGTTGAAAATTTTCCATTACGTGCGTGTGTGTAGATGTGTGTGTGGAATTTTCACTATTAATACATATTAATACAGTAGACACTCGAAAGAAGGCAAGAGGGACCACTTACATAAGCTGTCCGCTTTCCTATTACAAAATAATATAGAAATTGACTTACATTAGGCACTCCAAAGCAGCAAAAAGGGAGAGACTCTTTAAAAATGTGGGCTATTTTCAAACTTTCATTAAGTATTTGTGCGACTTTTTTGTTGTCACTCTTCGGGTAAAGAATCTAATACTATCGTTGGCTTTCGCATGCCTCAAGGTTTGCGGAAACGAAAAGTAGCAACTTACAGGCGGGTTGCCTCCATATTTTACTGAGCTATGCGACATAATCTATAGTTATGGTTGGGATCTGTTTATACGATTGTTTACCGGGTCTAAAGACAATCGGAAGCTTAAATGGAGAGTTCAGTATAAAACACAAAAAACCTCAACTCGTCACAAACCAGAATCGAAATGCCTACCAATGAACACTGAAAAAACATCCCCATTCTTTAGCAGGAGCATATGCGATTTCGAAAAATGGTAGCCAAGGATTTGGGAGAAACAACAGTCATATTAAAATATAGTGTACGTGGGTTCTGCCAAATACAGTGTTTTTGGCAATAAGTCAGGCAAAGCCTAAGAACTTAAAGAGTAGTACAGTAGTAGTACAGTAGTACAGTTACTAAATATTTTTTAAAGTCTTGTCAAAAATCGCTTGGATCCTATGCCTAAGCCTCATTAGTTGTTTAAGCGAATCCGAAAAGGCATAAACGGGGGTTTGGAACAAGAAACAGTATAAACTTGAAAATAACTGCGTTAAAGTTTATGTTTTTATTTTATAGCCTTATGAGTTGTATTATAATTAAATGTTAAACTTTAATTTTGCAGGCAGTCACTCATATTTGCCTTTAGAACAAAATGAAGACCAGAGTTTTTTTGCTTAATTGCGAACACCAACCCAAAAATTAAAAAAAATTGTGTGATCTTCAATTTTCTTCTTGAGTGTATTTTTTTTCTTTTTCGAGAATAAGTTTTAAAAAAAACTTCGCGTTTGTAATTTAAAAGCTATCATTTATTTGAGCTTCAAGCTAGGCAGTTTGGATATTAACAAGTTTCTGCCTGTTTCGTTGTAGACCTTGCGACGGATGTATACTTCTAACTTCTACCTTGTGGTTTGGCTGATTTCCTGCAGGTTGATTGCCAGTACGTTTAGATGATTGTGTCTAGCGCTCTTTCTACTTCCTGGTCCATCAGAGTACACCCAGGTCGTTGCGAATACATATGGTGTCATGATACGGTTGGGCCTCCGTGATCATTTTTAGGGTGAAATTTTGATGACTGCGGTTGGTGAAGCTTACAGCACTCTATAGTTGGATATCGTAGAGTCATTTTGGTTTTTTAATGGTTTAAAATTAAATAAATCGGGTTTTCATTCAAGTTCATTTTGCAACTAACGTGCATAATATTGGCGTTATGTTTCATCAAAGATTTTATATCCGCAAAATGGAGTGTGTTCGTACAAAGTATCAGGTAAATGATAATTAACGCAGCCTTTTATTCAAAATTTGCGACATATTTTCTTAATCAAAGACACAAGGATACTTTTCGACTAAAAGTTTCTCAATGTAACAACTTTTTTTCGAACTTTCCAAAAATCTATTCTTGCCAGTTTCATCATAAATGAATTAAAAATGATTTACATAATTATATCACATTTCTCAATCCAAAACTTTCGTTATTACAAATATTATGGACTCAAAATGAAAAATTAAATATTTAAATAAATGATTTTGATAGTAGGATTCGATTTTCCATCAAAACAGAAATTTCAATGTAAAATCTTTTATACGAATATTCCGAAAAAACTAATAAAATTTCGTTGTTTTTAATACAGCTTAACCCACACTTTTGAAAGATATCTTAAATATCTTAGATATCTTATCATAAAATGCAGAAAATTATGTATAGTAAGTGTTGGTAAACAAACGCGAACAAACACAAGATGTGTTCTAAACTTTTTCAATACCTAATGTACAAGTAGTGAGTTCTGTAAAGGGTCTCTTATATGACATTTTATTTCCAAATTTAGTTTTTTTATTCGCAAGCAATGGGTTGAGCGTTTACTGTATTTTAAATTGGCTTTAAAATCTTAGCTGCTGGGAAGAATTTTGCCTATTATGCAACACTGCAGACGTTTAAACTTAAACAAAATTTATGCAACTACATTTACGTACGATCGAATCCCAAGCAATGTCAGTGTGTCAGTGGAAAATTGCGATTACCATGGCCAATAACTGCAATTTAATTAAGTTAACATTGACTTTCGATTGCAATTTACTTGAGTAATTGAATTTTCCGACTCTTTAGCTGATTTGCAAAAGGTGCATTCCACTTTCTAATGGCGTAATTGTGGTAATTGTTTTAGAAATCCAATCAATTGCTCTGTTCCCAGATCCCAAAAGTGTGCGATATGCGTTATTTGTGTGTGTGAACTTGGCCAACAGTTTAAGCCTGCTTGTGTACACGCACACACACTACAGCACTTGCACATTTACACAAACCAGGATATATAGCAGCATTGCTTGCAGTACATAAAAATGTCCTTGTGCTTTTACATAATAAACGTGCCGGTGGCACTTACAACAACACACAGCGTGCTTGCCGCGTTGCAAAATGGCTAAACAGCAAGTTAACAGCGGCTTAACAGTGGCCTAACAGCATTGCGCTCATAAATTTAGTTGCTGTTATCAAAACAGTTTGATAAGAACAACGCTTTTTTTGTTGTTGTTGCAAAATAAGCCGGGTAAATAGAGAGTTGCCACAGCTGTGCGCGCGCTCTCTGAGAGCACGATGTGTAAGCCGTGTATGTGTGCCCCACAGTTGCAGCTGTAAAGTTGGCACAGTGTATGACGTACACGTGTGGGTTGCATTAATTCACCCGACGAGCTGCACAATGTGGCAAGCGCTGTGCGTGTGGCATGCAACACGAGCATAAAACTGCGCTGCCTGGCTTTAACTACGGACTCGTTGACGTCGTTTCGTGTGTTGCAACAACTACAACGACTACCAACTACACAACTACAGCAGCTACATAACCCTTCGACATGCAGACTTGGAACTACTATTTCGTAGTGCCTCGTCAAAGTGCGTCGTGTGGCAGCCGCCACATCGTGACTTTTATTATATATAACTGCTGCACATGCACTGGCCGTGCTATGTATAGGTTCGTAACGTGGACTTTTGGCTGCGGCTGACTTGGTCGCTTGCAACAAACGCAGTTTGAACATTCGCCAGAAATCAGTTGAACGCGGCTGCTCCTGCAGTAAGGACGCACCACACTTGCTTGCAACAAATTTATTATTTTGTTTTTTGTTTCGGCTGTCACACAACAAATGTTGGCCGCCACTAGTAGTCAGTAGCTCACTTGTAAAATATCACGCTTGTGCTTAAAGTGTAAAACTTTTGAATTTTTAAATTTTAACAAAACTCAAAAACTATTGTAAGCTTGTTTGCTTAGCTTGCAGCAGCAGCTGCTGCAGCGCCACAAAGCCGGCTAAGCCGCAAGCCCTGTAAACTTTACAGTGGCCATTACATAAATGCATAGCCTACTGTTAGGCTGCCGCTGACTTAGCCAAAAAAATGAAGCTATATACCAAAAAAAAAAAATACTGTTTACAATTAGCCGCCAACTAACTCTGTATTTTTTTCAAGTGTAAAAGTGTTTGTGCCCCAAGTTACACATATACATATATGTGTGTAAACTATACATCAGATATTCATATACGTTTGTGCAACATAACTTTGACAGTTTGCATATTAACTTGTTGTTGCCACAAGTTGCCCTGTAAGTGCATGTTTATTAAAGTCAACAAGTTGCCACAAACACAGACATTGATATAGACGCACTCAGTTTGCAGACAAGGTAAGTTGCAAAAGAGATTTCTACTTATTACATTTATTATTGGCTTACATCCTAACAACTTAAGTGTCCTCTGACAGCGTGTATAATATGCTGGGGTTTCACTGTATCTCTAGATGTGTGTATTGTGGCTACCTGCTATCTGTGGTCTACTAAAGTGCATTCAAGCAAAAGGTGCCAGATGATATATAAAATATAAAGTGATGAAGTGTGGCAAGTTTAATTTGGAAGCGACTTAAAGTGTTGCATGAAATAATAGTGTAGGGTAGAAGAAGCACGTAAAATTTATAAGAAACGAAATTCAATTAGTGGGAGCAGTGTTAAACATTTACGATCTGCATTTTTACGACTTACACAGCGAGAAAAGTACGATAAATTTTGCAGTACAACAGTTTTCGTACTTTACGACTTAAAATATTTCGCGAATGTCTAAGCATTTTAGTTTGCATTAATTTTTTGAAAAAAGTGAAAAATTTTTTCCTTAAAGTGTGGCGCCTACTTTTCTCTCGCTGACTCATGTTTTCAAAAAGTTTTCTTTTGGTAAAATTCTATAAATTGAAAGATATTTTTTGTTTTGTCGTTCGTTCTTCAAAAGTGAATGATTTGCGTGCTTTAATTCGCATTTACGTGAATATCGCAAAATATAGAATGGTTACTACGATTTTTATTCATATTCTTCGTATGATAATCGTCATAAAATTTTAAATAAAAAAATTATTTTTTGTGAAATTTATACAAACAACTGTAGGCAGCATATTTTTTTTTTTTGGTAGCATCATATTGCATATTTTTTAAAAACTACATAGTCGCAGAAAACTATTTTTAAAAAAACTGAACAACAGTTAAAAAAATTAAAAATAGTTTGGAGCTAAATTTGCACAAGATGCTGCATATTTCTAGTTTTTATTGTATTGCATATTTTTTAAAAACTAAATAAAGACTTTTTTTTCGAAAAATACTCAAAGATCTTTAAAGATTCCAAATTTCTTACTATTTTTAATTAATACATTTCTGCTACACTTTGAAATACTTTTAAGAAATCGAATACAAGCATTAAAGTGGTTAATTACGAAATGTAAAATTTAATGGTAAAAAATAAAAATATTTTGTTATAATTAAAAAATGTTGTTCATCAATTTTATTTGTATTTCATGAGAAACAAGTGCATAACTTATTTAAAAAGAATTAAAAATAATAACACATAATAATTAATTAATTATGTGTGTTGTATTCCAGTTGACAAAAATTCCAATAAAATGAGTACGACAATTTTTACATAAAAATTTTTATGTAAAATTGTAAACATAAAAAAAATGTTTCAGATAAATTTTTTGAGAGATTAATAGTCGAAAAATGCAAATAAGTAAAAATTTCCATGAAATCATTAGATATTTATAAGCCACCTTTCTTACTTAATTCTTTCAAATAAATCAAAATAATTAGTAGATAAACTTAAACTTTATTACCAAACTTCGTAATTGTTGCATATTTTTTTAAAACTGAATATTCCTTGAACAAAAAATAGGTCTAAAAAATCCGTATAAATTTCTAACCAAGCATTTTTTCAGAATTGTTCAGTATATTTAAAAAATTTTTTTTTGGAAGTGACAAAGATATAACCTTTCTTCATTGTTTTAGTATATAAAAAATAAATTTATTTTTTATAATTTAAAAAAAAAATTTGTTCGCTTTGAAGTGCCCAAGATAAACTTCTCGTAATTGTTTTAGTATTAAAAAGAAAAAATTTATATTTTATTTATAGTTTCAAAAAGATTTTTTTGAAGTACTCAAGATAAATTTCTCTTAACTGTTTTAAGTTTTTCAAATGTAATTTAAAATAAAATTTATATAAAAAAAAATTGTTAAAAGCGCCCAAGATAAACTTCACTTAGTTGTTGCAAATAATTAAAACAAAAAATTTATAAGTTTTTTAAATTTAAATAAAAAGTTTGCGAAACAAAAAAAAAATTCTAGGAATCTTTAGAAATTTTCTTAATTTTTCTTAAAAAAAATAACGAAAGATAAAAGAGTTAGATTTATTTAAGTATTAAAGGATGAAAGAATTTAATATAAAAAATTCTATAGATAGGAGTAGATTAATCAAAATTTTTTACTTTCTCTTTTAGTTTTGAATAAGACAAAATTATAATATTTAAAAAGATAAATTTTTATTTATAAATAAAAGTACTGCCCTTGATGTTATGCATATAACAAAAAAAATCATCATATAAGTAATATGGAAGTAGATTTAAATAAAATAAAAAAATATATAAATAAAAAGATTCTAAAATTGTTGAAAAGTTTTTAAAAATTGTACGAATATTCTAAGAAAGACGTAGTTTTTTTTTGCACAAAATGCCAATCTTAAATCCTTAAAAAATAATTTCGTTTTAAAGCTGCAATGATTTTTATTATAAAACTATGAAATTAAATGCATTCTAAATTGTATTTATATAATTTTTGTTAAAAATGATATTGTTTTTTAAAGTTTTAGTAATTTTTTTCAATGTAAATTATTTTAATTACGCAAAGCTTTTAGCAAAGTTATTAAATTTTAAGTTCCTGAAACACAAGCCACATAAAAATCGAAAACTGAAAAATAATTTATATTTTCTGTGTTTTTTTTTCATGTTATAAGTGATTACTAAATTATTTAAGTTATTATGATCAGATTGGCTTTAAAAAGTTTTTTTGTTTTTTGCTTTTGCTATCTAGTCGAGTTTGTGTGACGTTTCAACCAAAGAACAAGTTTTTTATTGCATTAATTTAAGTCAGCACATTCTAATAGAAACCAAAAATTAATAAATATTTTTTTATTTAACACCATTAAATTGCAATAGCAGCACAAGTAATTTTTATTAATGCATTTTAAGTAGTTTTTTACGAGCTTTTACATAATCAATGGTAGTTCCTAAAAAATTACATTTTTACAAGCAAGATTTTAATTAAAAGATAATTGTGTGAAATATAGTTAAGAATAATATGAAAAAAATATAATTTTTTTTATTCAAGGGCATTAATTTAGTAAGAGTATTTCTCTTTTCTCTCTTTTATTTTTATGACAAAAACGCAGTTTCATTTGCAGAGGGAACGCCTAATGATAACTTATTAAAAAATATGAAAATTTTAAATTTTGAATTAAATTAAATTAAATTTAAATTTTAAAGTAAATCTTAAGAATCAATAAGTTCTTATTTGGATTTATTAAAAAAAAAACCGATAAATTCATAAAAGTAAAATTATTGTAAATTTTGTAATTTTGACTGAATTAAGGTAAAGTGAAGGTATGAGCGATTTAGAAACAGAAAACAAAACGAAATATAATCGCTGAATTATTCTTTTGCTGCTGAACACAGAAGATTTGAAACTGATTTCAACAATTTGGAACACTTAATGCAATATTTTTCAGTTTTTATTGTTACAGATTGTTCTAGATTTTTTATCTCAACTTTATGATTTAAATTTAAGTTGAGATTTCAACTTCTTTTACTAAATTATTGTTGATGAGTTTATTTGACAAAATAATTGTGACTTTAAAAATATTAAGAAATTTTTAATATATAATTTAAGTACATGAACATTATTTTCGTAAGTCTGATTTTATAAAATAAACTCATCAATTCTTTATTTCGATTGCAAAAAAATTTAAATTTGGTATTGTATATTTTCCAATGTTGTTGTTTTCATTGAGCTACAGCTCAGCTCAATAATTGCTCTGGTCTGATTATTCTGTCAGTCGCTCCAAGACATTCATGGATAAGTGGTACCTTAAGGCCATAGACAAATCTCAACAGCCGTTGCTTGGATTGATAGAGATTTTCTTGAGGAAATTGCTTACAATCAGAGCGTACTTATCTATATAAAATAAATCATTTTTTTCCCGTTCTCTAAACGCAAGAACTTTTATTCTTTAACATTTAACATAAGTTTGCAGAATATTGATCATCCATAATTTTTTCAATTAAAACGCATTCATTACAATTTGAAAAGAAAACTAAATAACTTTGCGAAACACTTGCAGTTGTCTTGGTCCATCGCTTTAGCAATTTCTTCATCTCAAATGTAAAGTGTTGCAAGTTGATGACATCAGCACATTCCCTGTTTTTCTCCCACGTCTGCAACCTGGAGTTTTTCATTTTGTTTTACGTCCGTAAAACTCTTGTTAAACTGGCTACACATTCCGCTAACGCGCGGTCTAGGCATTTTGCGGATTTTTTTGCAGCATTCTTTGAGTGCTCACCTCAATTGGTGGACCACAGCGGTTTTCCTCAATCGAGGTGGTTTGTGGAGCAGCAGAAGCGAAGAGGATTTACGCATTCGCATACAATTACTCAAAAGCAATTTGTTAATTAAAAACCTTGTAATATTCCGTGTTGAAGTCTTTGGAGATTAAAGTTAGTCTTTTAACTTTAAAAATGATTTAAATTGTTGGTAATCTAAATTATGTATTGAATACTTCTATAGTTAAAGGGCACTAAAAACTAAACTTTTATAAACGCTTAAAAGTTGATCAGTTTAGACTTTGCTATAAACTAGTGTGTTAGTTATCTGACTAAATGTTCTGATATACCTTAAGAAGAGCTCACCTAACTAATATAAAATAAAAAAGAAATTCGTTTACGTTTCAACGGAATTTCCTTTATATCTTTCCAGTTTGTAAACAGTTTATGCCCCGCTTTCGCATCCTTATAAATATTTACAAACTGACTTCGCCAGAATTCGTTCTTCTGTCACTAACTTGGCTTTAAGTTGAAAAAAATTAAGTGTAAAAGTTTCCACTCAATAAATCTGTCATTACAGCTCTTTAGCTGCTTCTTGCTTCAAATTTTTTCTAAAAGAAATACCTATGAAGCACTTGTATGTCGGTTTTTATGTCTTCTGCAAAAGTTGCTCTATATTGACTTATTGTGCTTGTAATAGTTGGGGTGGACATATTTAGGTAATAAATTACAGCTGCTTTGTTGTCATTTTTTTGCAAGAAACGAACAAAGAGATTTGCCAAATGTCAAAGAAAATTTGGTTTTTATAAATAAATCAAATTAAGCAATGCCTAAAAGTACTATAGATTTTGTTGTAAAAGGCTTGACTTATGTCAAAAACCTTAACTTTAGATGACCATAAATTTAAATAAAAAGGATTAGGATAAGTCGTTTCCGTAGATGCAGAAAATAGCTCGAACTTTTGAAATGCTAAACAAACACAAAGTGTGAATAAATGAAAATTAAGTATTATTTAAGAGAAAAAACTTAAATAAACAAAACTACAATAAAAATTCTTTGAGTTTCAAAATTATATTAATTATTTGGCGAATTTAGCTTAGGTGTTAAATATGTTTTCGGTGGTACGATTTTTCGCAATTATTAAATTTTCCAGATTTTATTTTCAGTCACTAGCCAGATAAAAACTATAACATTTTTAAATAATGAGCATTTGGCAAAATGAAACTCTTAATTTATGTCAAGTTTATTTCGACATGTTTTCAAAAATAAAATAAAAACCAGCACATTTTTGCATTCCGCTTGTGTGCTTTCGGAATCGATTTCATTTCTAAATTGTTTCAACTTTAAGGTAGAAGAGAAGCGAAGTTTAGAGGGAGAGCTTAAATTTTCATTGTATGGTGAGGAAAAATTCCAAAAAAATTTAAGTTTAAAATCGATGTGCTTCAAGACAGTCCTTCAATTAATCTTGCGAAATCGGGGTTAAATTGTTAAAATAGGGTTCAGAATTCTTAAAATACTTGGGATTCATGGTCTGTGTGAGACTTTAAGTCTTCAGCAACAAATGCTTGAGGATTATTTGCGGGATATTCTGTAGAGCTATCTCGCGTAACAGATGAGCCCCCCATGTATCTCCAAATAAGAAAGAAGAAATGGTCATGGATAGGGAATGCTCTCAGAAGAAATTGAAGCAGTATTGTCAGTATGGCACTGGACTGCAATGCCCAACACAGCAGGCGGATCGGAAGACCCAAGGCAACTTGGAGAAGATCTATCCTCAAAGAATTGGCCCACTCGTACAAAACAGGGTTCGTTCGATGGCTATAGTAGAGGCCCCCAAGCGAAATAACAAGGTAAAAAAAAAATGATCTGTGTGAATGTCGAAAATATAAAAAAATTACCCCTCTCTGCTCTCTCTTCTTTAAATATCGAAATTCCACTAACAATTTATGCGGTTAAAGATTAAACAAATTAATTACCCGAATCAAGCAGTTTACAGCAACAAATTATGCTAGGACCTACACTAATTTTTTGTTCTTTTTGGTTCGCTCCCTTTGTTCATTTCTCGCTGCATTTTGCAAGCGCAAAATAAATGTACTTTTTAATCCGCAACATAAATTAGTACCTAATTTACAAATTAAAGGGACGATGTAAATAGAGCTATTTATATGCAAATTAGGGAATAAATTACATCTCATTGTGCAGCTATGAAATAAACGCTTCTTTTGACTTTTAAACAAATTATTTGGAATAAGGCAATAAATTCGACTAGAATTAGTGAATCAATTGGCAGCAACAATTTCGACCATTTTCGGATGAGATTGATTTCGCATGCTTTGGTTCGATTACAGAAGATTTTAAAGGTCTTAGGGTAATAACAATACTTATAGGATAACATTTATAAATCTCCGTGGGAAGTATTAGTAAATGGGATACTATTATATTATTTAAAAAATACGGGGTAAAGAACTTCTCTAAATAAATGCCTTAAATTTGCTTGGGTGCTAAATTTTTAACAAATAAAAATCTTTTAAGACTTATTTATTATCAAAACGTTTTTTGGACACATTATACAATTTTTGTGATTTTTCGAAACAATTATCAAATAGAAGAATAAAAAAGTAAAATTTTTTTATCGATTTTATTAAGTATTTTGTATAAAATGATATACATATATGAGAAAATGTCGAAAAAATTAATATTTCTCGGTAATATTCACCAAGTCATAGAAGCTTCATACTCAGTGGATAAATATGGGTTTACGGTTTGCAAGTAATTGAAGTCTCTTCCATGTTTTAATACATTACATTTCCAGATCAAGCAGCTGGTTTCATACAAAACTACACTGACAAAAAAATCCAACAATGAACGATCAACCCATAACTATCTAACTACTCAAAACTAATAATTCCAACAGTAGGCTTTTGCTTAAAACGTCAAAAATCATTTTAAATTGCTGTCGTACGCATAGCATAATTATCGACTACAAAATAAATTGTAAAAGAAAAATTTCAAAATGCTTTTAAAAATCATAACAATTTTCCTGATCCATTTTGTGCTGCTTATGGTCGTAAATGTGAACCCAAAAATTAAAAACGATGTGACATATAAATGGTTCTTTATCGAAATACCCCGGGTTCATTTGACTTTCCCCGATCTGGCCAGG
The DNA here is from genome assembly GCA_035046065.1 of Chymomyza procnemis. Lineage (NCBI taxonomy): Eukaryota > Metazoa > Arthropoda > Insecta > Diptera > Drosophilidae > Chymomyza > Chymomyza procnemis. The sequence goes on from JAWNOJ010000026.1 coordinate 9,520,428, forward strand.
GAAATATTTGAAGCTTTCTATTTCTCATCGATAGCAATGTCGACTTACACGGAGATATATCGCCGAATGGGGGAGTTTTCTTTTCATATCAATGTGCATTGGGTGTATATGTGCGCCATTTATTGTTATGGGATGTTGAAAAAATATCAAATAATATTAATGTACGTTTTACCCCCAATTCCGATGCTATATAACCTGGTTAATATTTTATACAATGCAGTAATTCTAATTATGGTGGCCTTCATTATTAACATACTCGAAGGGCAGATGCTGTACCACATGTTTCTGTAATGGTTCATTCATTTTCGTTAATAAACTATTGTATTATATCAACATATGTGATGGATTTGTGCTTATTGGGTTGGTATTATCTGCTTTAAGTTTTTAAAACTGTAAAGGATGCCTTGAGATGCTAAGGAATTGGAACTAAACTAAACGAAGACCATAAAAATTATATATTGTTTGCAGTTAATAGAAATCCATTATTCTTCCAATAGATGGCGTTATCTATCTGTATCTCACGTTATATAAGTCCGATAGAGTTTCGATAGATGGCCTTAGAAAGAAGACACTTCGTACAAATTAACTTTTCTGTCAGTTTTGTCATTGGTTGATACAGTTTTGTTTGAGCGTGCGTCAAAGATGGACACTAGCAAAGAGAAGATACTCTACATTTTACATTTTTTCTTCGATAAGGTCGGCAACGCAAGTCGGGCGTCAGAAAATGTGAAGAGCGTTTACGGTTCTAATACGCTTAGCAGTCAAACACGCGCAATTTTGGTTTCGTCGATTTCGTTCCGCTAATTTCGATTTCATAGATGCACCACGCAGCAATTCTCAAAAATATCGATAAAATCATGGACATTGTCGAGTTCGACACTCATGTAAGCACTGTTTTGAATTTCCAAAAGCTAAAAATTGCACAAAAACCATTTGGAATAAGGTTACGAAAAGAAGCTTGATGTATGGGTAAAAACAAACCTCATGGATCAATTTTGTATTTGCAAATCGCTGCTAAATCGCAAGAGAATCCACATATTTTTGAAGCGATTGGTGAATGGCGATGAAAGTTAGATCACTAACGACAATGTCAAGCAAAAGCGCTCGTGGTCGATACCCGTTTTGACGGCCAGGAATGTTTTGCTGTGCGCTCGGTGGGATTGGCAGGGATTATCTACTATGAGCTGCTCCCATATAGAAAAAATCTTAACTTGAAACTGTATTTTCAACAATTGAACCGTTTGAAGAAAACAATCGCGCAGAAGCTTTGGTCAATAGGAGAGGAATTGTATGCCATCAGTAGTACACCAGGCCACTCACATCGATAGTGATTCGCCAGAAACTTCGCGAGCGTGGTTGGAAGGTTCTTAAGCATCCACCTTATAGTCTGTACCTGACCGAAATGATTTCCAGCTGTTTCTGTCCATGGCCAACAATTTTGAGTGTGAAAAATTAGCTTCAAGAGAGGCTTGTGCAAAACGACTGTCTACATTTTTTTTACCAATTGGAACGAAGGTTACTGTGGGAGAGGCAGGACGAAATTAACTTTAAATTGGTAACAAGCTATCGAACAAAACGCCGCTTTTTTGACCTAAATTGGATCATTAATTAAAGCCCTCAATTTCATGCAAAAATAATGTAGATCTTTTTATTGCAACCAATATATATCGGGTTCGCAAAAATCAGGTAGACCTATCCCACCAAAACAAACTTCTAAAAGATTTGTCGAAATTCATAATGTTTGCAATTGAAGGTTATAAGATTATAAATGTTTAGGCATTATAATTATTTGATGTTGTTAATTAATAGAAATTTTCTTTTGCTGCTTCGTTGAAACAAATCAACAAGCTTTGCATATGATAACTCAAATTTCTAATACTTCTTTTTGGCTTTGAATGATGAGTAGTTACGTGAAAGATTATGAACTATGAATTGAATTAGGCAAAGTGAAAAAATTTCAAAAATACCTAAACTCTCAAGTGGTAAAAATTAAAATTCAATCGGAGCTTAACTCATTTTAAATTTCAACTTGCAAGACAAAATAAAATAAATATAAAAATACAACTTTAAAATAAACATTATATGTAGGTTATCGAGTGCTGGTCCAAAGATAATCAATTTGTGATTGTATTGTTTTTTAAGCTTAGGCATTATCTATTGTAATTCATGTAGCAGAAGCTATTTACACAAGATACTTAATTAAAAAAAAGAAGAAAAATATTTTTAGTATAAACTTCTTATTATCTTTGGTTTTAAGTAAAAGGCTTTTGAATTCAATGCATCGGATTGTTTACATGAGAATGCGCAGTACAAAGAAAAAAAAATAAAGAAACAGCATTGCAACAAAAATTTGCATATTTGTACAGGGTGCACACGCTCTCCGGGAGCTGCTGCTGGGTGTGTGATGGGGTTATTTTGTAAATTCTGTGTAAGCCAAACTGCTGCATAAACAAGTTGACAGGCAAACTGTTACAAAAGTCTACCAAGTTGGCAGGGTTGTAGCCGAGCCGAGCAGAATAATCGAATGAATGAATGTTTCGAGCGAGCGAGTGAGTGAAGGGATATGCAGCTAACGTAAAGAAGGTGTTGATGGCAATGAATGACGCTGGGATAAGCCCGGCAAGGACATGTAAAGTGTTGTTGTTGTAGTTGTTGGCATTGTCGTTGTTTTGCGGTTTGGCAAAACAAAACCAAATCCAAAAGAGAGATAGAGTGCGAGCGAGCGAGAGTGTGACTAGAGGCCAGACACGACTCTGGGCCAGGATATGAGTGCTACATGGCACAACATACGGAAGTAATTCGATTTCGTTGGCATGTGAATGATTATTACGGCAATGGCTGTATGGCCAAGGACATGATGAAGTTTTGTTATTATTATTGTTGTCATGCCAGAGACCAGCCAGCCAGCCAGACAGTAACACGATGTCATCATATTGCGTGCACATTAAAAACAAGTTAATTTCTGTTGCATTTTATTGTATTTCCTTTTCGGTTTTGTATTTATAATTATGTAATTTTCTAAATTATTTAGTTTTAAACACAATGCGAAATTATGTCGCACACATGTGACACAATTTACAATATAACCAAAATTTTCATTTACAAGTTTACAAAATTTTATGAATGTTGCTTATTTACAATGATTTGGTTTTTACGCTCCACTGTGCAACATGGTCATTAACACTTGTAACAGAATTGAATAAAAATTAAACCGAAACAAGCATTTTAATTGAGACCCATGCGATTAGTTAAGAGTTACTAATATTTGTTTGTTGCCAAAAAACATATTTCACAAGTTTCTAAAGTTCTGGTCAGAACAAATAAAACTTAATAAAAAGGGTTAAATTATTGATAGCTATTAAATGCATTTAACGTAATTATAGTTTATAGTCAGCAAAATATTGAAGAATTTTACGAAATAAATAAATAAATTATCCTTCTAGACGCTTAAAGTTTTGAACATAGGACTTCCACCTGTCCTTATCTCTAACAATAGCTCGAAGCTTATTAAAATATTTGCCAGTTTGCTAACCGTTTTTCTGCAAGTTGTTTGGAGTCGACTGCGTCGTTTCGTGCCCTGCGGACTCCACTCTAGCTCAGCATGCGTGTTCTGATCATAGGCTATCCAGCCATATTTTCTTTCAAGTATTTTGTCGTCAATGCTGTTTTTTTTTGGTTGGATTTTCAACATAGATCCTCATTTCTTATTATTATTATTATTATTATTCAAAGAATTTAGTGCAATGAATGAAATGATTTTACTTTAAGAAGATAGAGTACGCTATTTTTAAGTTTACAAAAATTGAAGGAAATGAGATTTCTTAAATTTCTTTATGGAAATTTATTCAAACCAATGTATGAAGCAAGAAGCTTATTTATTTTGATATTTTTACTTCAAAGCGTTGCCTGGACTTTGCTAATATATGTAAAATGCGTGTAAATGTCTTGCTTGTGAGTTCTTTCGGAATCCGAACCGTATAAGGAAATGCAGAGCCTTGATTTTTAGAAAATGAGACCCTTCTTATTTTTATGATATGATATGAATGATATGGCATTCAAATCAGTACATGCCGAATACTGTAATAGACCAAATGGCTTCCCATACATATTGTGCTTATTTTACCCTTCCAGTTACATAAAGATTGTAACGATTTCATATCCGAGAGAAGCAAGTGTTTTGTTGCTGAAGAATATTCGTATCCATAGATAAGCGAACCTTTTTAAATGGCGAACCTTTACCTGAACGTAGTCCAAGCAGATGACAATTCTGTTTGATCGATCATTTTTGTTGTTGTAGCTGTTTCGGTGCACCTCGTATAGTTTGGGCTTTCGAAACAGAGGGGGTATGGCAGTTCTTGGGCCGCGGCCTGCGTCGATTCCGGTGTGTAGGATCGACTGCCGTGGGAATCGGATAGATGATTGCAACACAGTCTGGTGAAATTGTGACCACGAAATAGATAACCCAATAATATATTTTTTAATGAATAAATAAGAAGAAATTCCAATCAATTACAGACACACAAATAAAAAAGTCAATATTCCCTTGGAGTTACCCCAATAATTAAAAATTCCCTTGACTGTCGTATACTTCATATAAATTTCTGAAATCACTCAGTTTTACGGCGTTTTGCGAAGATTTAGAAAAACTCAAAAGAGTAAATTTCACAAAAATGGTATAACTAGAAATATTGATAAGGAGCTTGGAGTTAGAGTTACTCATTACAAGAAAAGCTTTTCGACAAGTTTATTATTTCTTCCAATTGTTTGGCTTACTTCAAACGACAACCTATCGCACTTAAAAACCTCTGGAACCCTAAGTACTTCACAAACTTGTTAATTTTTCAGCACACAAACAAATCAACTCACATAAATGCAGCCATTTAAACGGCGAAAAAATCGTTAAGCAACTCAATGTCAGTAAGCTGCAAGGCAGTGTTGCAAAACGTCAAAACTTTAAAACGGAAATAAAACGACAACACTAATTTATTGCGTTTTATTGCAAATCCCCCAAAAATCGCACAAAATGCATTATTTGCACAAACCATTCATCAATAAAACAATCTGTTGTTTTGTAAGTGTATGTAAACTTGCGGAGTTACACAAAAAAATAAAAATAAATAATGTTTTATTTATGGTTAAAATAAACTTTTTCTTGTTGTTTTTGGCAGCTGCACATTGAGAGTGTAACCACAAATTGTTAAATAACATTCAACAATGGCTAACAATTTGTAGAGGAAAATTGCAATAGCATTTTCTAGCATACTTTTGTGCGTCAATGAAAATTTTTGCCAATTAAGAGCAAGTTTTTCTTGCACTTGTTGTTGTTGAGTTTTGCATGTCTCATAATTGCTGGAATTTAAAAATGCATGAAAAGTCTTTGGAAAATACTTCAAAAAATACTACAACTAACTAATAAAATGGTCAAGTGGCAACAAATTGATGTAAATTGCTCTAAAATGCTAAAAGGCAACATTTTGATTACTTAATGCCCATCACAGCAAAAGGTCTCACTCTCAATTAGCAATTGTGGCTATAACTATGTATTTGTATTTGTATCTGCATATGGATATATATATATATGTATTTGTATCTGTATAACCATGCATCAATATTAAATTTCATTACATTGCCCAAGAAAGCCAAAAAGAGCATCAACAATGACACCAATGAACCAAACACTTTGCTTAGACGTATTTAAATAAATAATCTTAATATGTACACACTTACATAGTACAGCAGGCTACAAATTTGACAGATGATGTGGTTTTTCGATTGGTGTCGACGAGTAGATACACTACGGATTGGGCTAGTACAGTGGAGAATAGTGAGGGAGTACCGAATGAGACGCTGCGTTTGGTAGTTGTAGCGCTAGAGAGATACTTTTTCGATTTTACAAGAAGTTCTAACTAAGGTCTGTTAAATGTTTAAAATTTTTATACTATAAAAACAACAATAGCAATTTTTAAAAATCAGAACTAGTAGTGACAAGAGATATACAATATTAAGTGCTTGTGTATCACTTAAGATGAGAAAAAGATATATTATGCAGTGGACCCCCAAGATCTTTAGTTTATCTCCATTGAACTGCCTAAATGTTGAATTGAATCTTAACTAAAAGATTTAAACACATTCAAAGTGATGAAGATATATAATCATTTATATATCTTTCTTATTACTGAATATATATCGCATCGGTCCTCGATGATCTCGATTTCTGATTGAACAGCCTATCTGGTAAATCGAATCTTAACAAACACAGTAAATCATAAGCACTGTGATGAGAGCTGTAAGTCAATTTTTATATATTTTTTATTATCGAATATCTATCACCTTAAACATCTTCTGGTGATCTTCATATCTGATTGAACTGTCTATCTACTGAATTGAATCTTAACTAAAAGATTTAAACACATTCACAGTGATGAGAGATATAAATCAAGTCATATATCTTTCTCATTACTGAATATATATCACAGTGGTCCTCGATGATCTCGATTTCTGATTGAACAGCCTATCTGGTAAATCGAATCTTAACAAACACAGTAAATCACAAGCACTGTGATGAGAGCTATAAGTTAATTTTTATATATTTCTTATATCTATCACAGTAGTCCTTAAAGATCTTTTAGGTGATCTCTATACGATTATTGAACAGCTGATTTACTTAATCGAATAACACATCAAACATAACACAATTAAATTTCATTGAAATCTGGGACAAAAAAAAATAAAAAAAAAATAATTAAGTATTCAAAGATATTCTCATTTTGCTAATAAATTATTAAGATCGCAAACATGCGGAAGCAAATTATATTTTTGAAAATCTGTTGAAATAAAGAATTTTTTTGTTTATTTTTAACGATATTTCTTTAAAAAAACTCATTAAATTGTAGCACTTTCTTAAGGAATTACGGTCGCAGTTTAATTCATAAGGTATTTTTGATTTTAACATTGCTTAAATCGTATATTTTTTCTGGCGTCCTAAGCATAGTGCTAATTGCTTCTAAAACCGAAAGTCGGTGTTTAAATTCCCCGCAGCAAGGCAGGTTTGCCCAGCACTGGCTTCACAATACGCTTTTACCTAAGTAGATCTCTTTAGGCCCCTCTTAGAACGAGTAATAATAGAGATATATACTTGTTCTGCCTTTGGGCGTTGACAACATAGTCAAGCGGAATGACTTCAAAAATAAGTTATAAATATTTTTAAATTAATATTTTTTGTACTAAATTAGCTAAATTTTTAATATAACTAACAAAATAACAATTTTTCTTCTCTTTTTTTTAGGTAAGTGCTGAATCTGGTTTTTTGATTTCCAAAACGTTGAAGCTTTTTGGCATATAAGTAAGTCAATATATTGACAAATAATAAATCTTAAAGAAATGTATTATCTGATTTTTGTGGAGCTTAAGCAGCCTGAGAGCACTATTTTTAAGTAACGAAATAGATTTATAATTCTCTTTCACTTCTTCGAACGAAGTTACATATTGTAGAAAATATTTGTACTAAATCTGCCTTACACAACCGAAATTTATAATGCGAAGTTAACTGTGCTGCCAGGGTTTGAATTCACTTCATTTCGTAAGCGGAAATAATTTGAAATACGAAAAGTTAAAAAGACTTGATAGAATTTTGTATTCTTCAAATGAGTTTACCTGGTTCAAGTTTTTACGTCAGCTACTATATATTTTGTAATGCATAGCATTTTATGATAAGAAATCTAGAAATTTCAAAGAAGTTTGAACAACATTGCCTCACTATTTCTCATACATACCAACTAGCACTCCATTGATTCTAAACCAGAAGGAAGATTTTAAATTGTATGTCCCAAGTAAACCTTTATCTTTTTCTATATTTTATAAGATATTTTCCCACACCCAATCAAGCAACTCATATACTCCCTTAAGCTATAGTGTACAAAAAACATTATATAAATATTTTTGCTAGCTGCTACTAACTACAGTGCAAATTTGATTTAAGCCGACTTGCTTGGTCTTATTATGCGGCTGTGGCTGCTTCATGGTCGATTAGTTGCCACAATTACCCAATGCATAGTACCCAAACGTCTGGAATCTGGTATCCCATAGCCCAGTGCCCTTTAGGGCTCTGTGTAAGAGTTTGCATTTTGGCCAAGTCAAGTGGTGTCCAGACTGTGTCTCTGTGTGAGCATGTGAGTGTGTGTGTGTCTGTGTTGACCAATTTATTCGTACCTCTGTGTGCTGCATCATTCGAGTTGGCTTTAAAGTGCAGCAAAGAGACCGACCGAACAAAAAGCGCTGGACTCAAAAGAGCTACAGTCAAATGCATTTTATGGAAATCTCGGCCAAGAGTTGCTGCACCAGTTTTGTGTGCAGCTTGTGCATCTGGTTTTTTTTTTCGTAAAAAAAAAGGAAAAGCTGAATAGATTGCACGTAGAGCAACTAATGATAAGGAATTGTGGTAAAGTGGTCTTTCGACAAAGCTCAGCATTTTAAATACTTTCTCAAGGTTATGCCTGAGGAGTGGAAAACTCAGATAAATTGATTATCTAAACGTGTTTTTAAGCTGTATTTTGCTGAGCTTCATTTAGGTCAAATGCGGGAGAATTTTTTAAGAATTTAAGGAATAATAAAAAATAGTAATAAGTACGAACTTTCCTGAAGCATGATTTTATTGAGCAGATTTTCTAAAGAAAGTTTTTATTACCAGCAGGAGGAATTTGCTTAAAAGTGTTTTTATGCAACGTTTCAATAAAAAAATCATAATTGTCTTACTTAATCAGAAAGAAGGATCATACAGTTATAATTGGCGCTACTTATATGATGTGTTGAACCTTTAATTCAAAAACTTTTCAAACCCGTAGAGTTTTTTAGTTTATTTTGTGACTAGGGATCTTATTTTATGATCTTGAGTTTTTGGAACTTAAAAACCCAAAATAGTATTTTCACAAACTAATTTATGGTTATTAAAAAATCGTTTCCGAAAACATATTAAATTCTTTAACTTGCGAATGGTGGAACGAGGCGCTCTTAACCCTTTTGGACATAAAGGAGTCCATTCGGAAATGGTTTTGAAATTGTGACTGATAATTTCAAATTGGTATAATTTATGATTTTTCGTAAAACTTTTGAATTTTCAATGTGTTAGAATAAATAAATTCATATTGTTATAAAATATATTACATCAATTACCTTTTCTTTGAATGGTCGAAAGGGGCGATCTTAAGATTTTGGGACGCAAAAGAGTCCTTTTAGATCTGGTTGTGAAAATGCGAGTGGTCTCCTTAAATTGGTATGATTTATTCCCAGATTCCCAGACATAAAACGTAACGTGAGTTACGCTTGCAAAACTCTGCATTATTTTTAAAAATTAATTTCAATGTAGTATTTGAAATCCAACTAAGGTCGTCTTGGATAAGCAATCTAAATTTACGATTTTGGGATAACAATAGGTCTTCCTGAAGCTGTTCAGCAACCATTTGCGAAAAAGGCATAGGCAGAAGGCTGAAAGTTTTGACTGAGCAACGAAGACTCTTCCGGTCATCGGTTTCAGAACAGTGCACACTGGCACTAACCTTCAGATGGTCATCCAAAGTCGTAATACTATCTTTTTTTAAGTTTCGCCATCTATATGTTACGAATGTTGAAATAATATCTTATCAGTTGCAGCCCATAAGGGTGTTAAATTGATCTCGTTGTAAATAAATTTTTTTTAGAGGCATTTTATCAGACAATCTTAAAAAGCGTTTTCATATAGAATAAGCAAAGCTCCGGAAGTATTGAAAAAAAAATTACAAAAAGAATCTACATACTATAACTTTTCCATATTTGTGGAAAATTTTGACATAAATCAACGAAATAAGTGCAAGTATCCATCGAACTAAATTCCTTAACATTCTATTAATTACAAAAAGAATCTACATACTGTAACTTTTCCATATTTGTGAAAAAATTGAAGAAAATAAACGAAGTAAGTGCAAGTATCCATCGAACTAAATTCCTTAACATTTTATCAAAGCCAAAGCTCACAGCACGAAGCTTTAATTAGAATTTTATTCTATTTTTAAAACTGGTGCATTTTCTACATTATATATTAAAGTCTGTCTGACTGAGCTCTGAGCTTGAAAACACAATAGCTTCCGCCGTGTGGATTTGTGACTTACTGACTCGTTTACTTGGCTGCCGTCTGGCTGTCGGTATGGCTGGTTGGCTGGCTCCTTGGCACGGTTTGTCCCGTGGTGCATAGCCGGAAAATCAGCTGTGCACGTTTAAAATGATAACGTTGAAAACTGCTACTCGGCCAGAAGACAAATGTGCACCATTGAGGCGTGAAAATATTCCACTATGCAGTGTAGGTATCCCAGCCAGCTCTTCCCACGCGCAACCTTCCACACACTCATACGTACCACCTGCTCTGGATGTTTGTGTAATTTGCCATGCTATATCGGTTGGTTGTACACTACGTGTCTCTGGCCAGCTTTATTTATGGACAATTTTACCCTCTAGAATTTGTCATTTAAATTATCTATTAGAATGCATTTAAAGCAAGGATTGCCAGGGAGCAAGGCTAAGTTAACTGTAAGCAAGACAGACCCACATCAATAATATAAGCTATAAATTTCTCCACTGTCTTCTGTGCCTGCTATGGGGCATATGGGATACGCAGACCAAAACGTTGTAACTCCCGAAAAAAAAGGCAACTTGGCAAGCGCAACGTAAAGTCAGCATTGAGCATAGTTGGCGTTCTCAAACACAGACGACCCAATTTTGGCCATGGAATATTGCAGTTTTCATTAACAAACATGTAACGGCCAAGCCAAGTAAATACCACGAAAGAGATAGAGAGGGAGGGCGCAGCGGAAACGGTGGAAAGCGGTCGAAATTGAGCAGGAATTGAACTGGCTGCTTGGTTCCACAGTTGTTGGGTTTTGGTTGATGTTATAACAATTGTGGAGAGGACTCTGATTGCTGCAAGCATAGGAACTCACATACATGCATGCAATCATATGTGGTATATACTTGTACATGCAACATGCGGCCTCATTACTGCTGTTTATCTATATCATTTATTTATTTATTCTACGGTCCATCCTCCTTGTGCTCAATTAGAACTGTTTAGGTTGACTTTAAAATACGCTATACTTTGAAACTTTTCGAAAGTATAAAGCGATTCATTGAATTAGAGAATTAAATATCGTAATTTTTTTTTTTTTTTGATAAAACGAAAGATTCTTGGGATGAAAGTTACGTTCTATTGAAACGCAATGGTCAAAGGGTCGATAAAAATTATACGTTTTTTTTAGTGGAATCGTTACATTTTTCAAAAGATCTTTAGTCAAAGAAAACGCTTGTTGGAGATCCCCTAAAAACTGATAGAAAAAGTCAGTCAGATCGTAGCATGTCTGAGAGCAGATGAGGTTTTTGGCATTTGTGCAGCAAAATGAAAGGCTTTTGCCAAACCCTTGGTTACCGCTTTCGGATTCGCATATGCTCCTGCCAAAGTGTGGGTATGCTATCTCAGTGTTCTTCGGCAGGCATTCCGATCTTGGGCGCTGCCATCACTGCGCCCCATTTAAAAGATGTACGGTTTTTGCTCTTTTTGTAAAAATAAGTTTTATTATGGAGGTTCCTTTTAAGCGTTCGTTGGTCTTCAGACCTGGTCAGACCTGACTGAACTTTGTGACTCAGGCTCAGTATGAAGGTATGGTTGCCTGCATTTGACTACCTTTCTTACCACAGAGAAGGTTATCAAAGTGCTAGATTATATAAAGTCGGCAAAGTTGAGTCTGGAAACAAAGAAAATGGACTTACCAGTTTTATGAACATCTCGTAGCAAAAAACTCTCAAGCATCAATTCTTGCATTGAAAGAGAAAAAGAAACAGAATGGTCAACTGCCGCGTACGATTTTGGATCACTATGTTGACATATATATAATCCAAAAGGGTTCAGAATAGTTATTGTTTACCTATTTCAGTTATATGGGCTATCACAAAAAAAATGGATTTTTCGTGTTCCTATACCAAATTCTTTATCCCCCAAAAGACCTTATATTCAAAACAGTTGAAACAAGGTTTGCTTTCGGTCGAAAAATCTTTGAAAGCTAAGATTAGTTGGTGGTGTTTTAATAAGAGACTTTTTGAAATTGTATTTGGGGATCAACTTTACGAACCGAATTTAATGCCTTTATGTGTTTTCTCACAACCTTTAATACACAAAAAATATTAAAAAACAAATGAAAATAAGTAAATAAATTAAAAAAAAGCTTCGAGCTGATGTAAATTGAGACTGTACTTTTGCCAAAATAATAATATAATCTTTTGGCAATAAAAAACCAAGGCTTATGGGTACAAATAAGGTGCTTTCGTCAAAGGTCGCTCGAATACTTAAGGGAGAAAAACGAATATTTTAAGTGAAAATTCCAAATCCGAAATAGAGTTGATATCTGTGCTCTCACGGAACTACTACTTTCAGTAAGAATTCGAAAATAATAACGCCAAAACGCCCTTTTACAAAACAGCTCCGCAACAGCTTAAAAATGTTTGTAAGCCGAGTGTTCACTGTAAAGCATTGCCAACTTGCCAACAACGAAAATTTTCCTACAGCTTACATTTGCTTTTAGCACAAATTCGCAATTCACTGCCGGTTTACGGTTTCTTTATCAAAAAGACGGAAATTAAATGCCAGCAAGTTTCTGGCCAATCACTAGAAATTGCAAGAAAACAGCACAAGGATGTGCGTTGGTCAAGTATTTGTCATTTGCAATTAATATTCCTTTGCTTTTTGACCAAAGACCCAAAAAAAACACAACTCTTTTACTTTTCAACTTGGCATGACTTTTGCTACCGGTTTGACTTTTAGGAAATTTCAATTAGCTGCTCAAAGCAACTTTTGAAATTCAATAATTTCCTCATATTTCCTACAATTTTGCGCCTAAAAGCACGCTTGCATTTTTCATAAGGCAAATCTGACAAAGTTATATGCAGATGGCTGTCATCTGTGTGTCCTTAAACGTATCGGGAGTGTATGTGAGCGTGTGTGTGTGTGTGTGGAGGGTGGTGTTTGGCTATGTGTGCTTATTGACTAGTTATTTGTGCAGCTTGACTGACAAATTTATAAATAGCAAAGCGGGTAAAAATGTCCTTTTACTTTTATGGTACAACAGCAGCAGCGAAGCAAAGTGTACCAAAGGTTGCTGTCACATGTCCTGAAGGGAGTTAGCTGAAGTGTTCTCCAGTCGTTTTTCGGTCTTTAACTGACGGGGGCGCTTGTGTAACCTTGCCAAAAGCGATTGCCAGTGGCATATGCTAATGTAACTAGTGATGTTGTTGTTGCTTCGCATTAGCTGAGCATAGACTTAGTCGGTGACAGATTTAAGAGAACAAGGCGCCCAAGCGGGCTTTGGCGGTGGATAGTTTGTAGTCAATTGTGTGATTTGGTCACAGCTACTGTTTCAACTTGCCAAGCCTATGGTTATATCCTGAAACTCAACTGAGATTATTTCTAACAATCCGGTCATGTCTGTTACTGGCTGCATCTTAGTGCCTCTATGATTGCCGGACTGTCTAACAGGATGGAGATTTTCTTATCGTAATGTTTCTACAACTATATTTTTAAGCTCTAATTTGTTAGTGACGATAATCTTCTTCAATATGGTAGAATTTTCGTAGATTTCCGCAAATCTGCTTTAAAAATGTCATACATAGTTTCTACCGAATTAAGTATTTGGGCTATATCATTTTTAAACGTACAGAAAACAGACATTTCTAAACTATTTTATGACGATTTTCTAATGTAAATGGCTTTATTTAAAAATGTTATACTGTGTGCTGTTCGTCAAAGAATATAAAAGAAATTTCAGATGCAGAAATACTTGCTATTATATTAGCTAGCAGACAGTGGAGACCATCACATGATCCAGGTTTGGAATGCAACTTCAATAACGTTATTTCGCTTACCCACACCTCAGAAAGATCATAAGGGAATCCGAAAGGTGTATCCCATTGGGTTTGGGAGAAGAACTTAATTCTTATGCTACAAGGTGGTATGTTTTGTATAATTTGGCTTCATTAGAAAACTAATAGTTTCTATGATATATGAACAATGGATAATCAATAATAGAAGACCTGAAGGTGCACGTCTTTTTCTCTTCGAGATCATTATATACTTGTACTCAGATCTCTTTGAGTTAATAGCAAGAAACTTAAACCGATCCAAGCTAGGGAACTCCCTAGCGTCCTTAAGTCTCCTTTAGTCCGTCACTGAAACTCCTGTTTGAGACCCAGACTATTACAAAAACAACAATAACAAGGAGTTGAACGTTGACTGTTAAATATGTATGCCAAATGCGATTTGCATATAACGTTTTTGTAGAGCAAATCGGAACTCAAGCTAGTCCTGTGCTTAGAAGTCTGAGTGCGTGTTTGTGTGTGGCAGAGCTTGGTATTCCTTTTAAATCGAAAGCTGACTACTTTACTTTTTCGGTCAGCAATCGCCTAGTGGAACGATAAAGCAAAAAAGAACAAAAGCAAATTTAATGTAGAGTATGTAACTGCTGGCATTGCAATGTCAATGCAGGCGCTCTCTATACATGACGTTCTCTGTTGCTATTTGGTTGCGTTTTAAAACAAAAACATCAACAGCAACTGAAACAGGCTGCATGGTAAAACAATTAAAGGTAGTGTTAGCAGTAAAATCAATCTTCTGCCTTTCATGTGTATTTCAGTGCTTTAGTATAACTAATGATAATAATATCCTAAGCCTTAAGAAACTGTGTCGTGCAATGGTAAAATTATTAAAGGTAGTGTTAATCAAAACATGTTTTGTAATGCTTTCTTGCATTTCAGTGCCATGGTTAAACTGTTAAAGGTAGCGTCAATAGAAAAATCTCATCTCATGCCTAATCTGAATTCCTCAGTTCAATTAGCTATTAAAAATTTTAAGAGTAGGTTCGGTAGAAAAACGATCGCATGCCAATATTGCACATTTCAGTTTAGTTTTCAAGTATTATCGCAATGTAATGTTGTATCATGATATATATTTTAAAGATACCGTCAGCAGAAAAACGATCTAAAGTCCTTCTTGGATTTTGTGGTGCCATGGTAAAGGCAGCCTCAGCTGAAAAAAAGGTCTCAGACTATTAAAGTTGACCTAAAAAGATATCATGGCTTTCCTTCACATTTCAGTGCAGTTTGCAAGTAAATGCGCTGTGTTAGTTGGTTTCATGGCATAATCATTGAAGGTAGGGTCAGTAGAAAATACGATATAATGCCTTTCTTGCATATTTCAATAAAGTAAAATTGTTGTTAATCTTTGCACATAATCTTATGCGAAACGTTATTGTCGGCAAAACAAATACTTGAATATGGGATGCACATAAGAATATCTATTCTGTTGTAAAAATTCTTATTTTAAATATTTTATAACTAAGTATATAACTTTATACTACTATTTTCATTGGCAACACACATATCGCTTGTCGCTACCTTTAATAATTATACCATGACTGGTAACTAGGCACAGTCAATGTATTACAGAAGCTCCCAACCGCTCTCTTCTTGTTTGTATGCATTTTAAAACAAAAACAACAGCAGCGACTAAAACAAAGCCTGCTCTTTGTTTACTCTTTAGTACAGTTATGACACCAATTGAGAGACAACAAACAAAGATTAACAGTTGTCAATATGCGAGAGTGTGGGCGTACGAGAGCGTGTATAGCCTTGTGTGTTTGTATCATTATGAGCGAATGCAAATTACTCTATTTACAAGTGGATCTGTCTGTCTATGTGTGCCTGTTTCATTTACATGCTTATTAGCCAAACAAATAGAAAAACAAACAAATACACAAATCGCATTAATATGCTAAAATCGAAATTCTTACATCAAAATTCATGAAATAAATTCGTTTCGTTCAATTTGTTAGCTCAATCAGCCAATAAATTTATGCATAATTTTCATTTCACTCGGAAATATCTTTTTTAAATCTTTTTCGTATAATTTGTATGATTTGTTGGTGAATTGCCAATATATAACTTTGAATTAGAATGTGCGAAAAAGAGAGTGAAATGAAGGGGTGTGAAGTGGAAAAGTTTATTTTGCCAAGTTTATTTATTTCCAAGCTGCTTAGTACTTTATTGCAATCGAGTTGATCTAATCTTGTGTTGTCAGTCACAAGATGACTTGGCTTCTAATATTTTATTTTGACTCAAGTTCGAGGTTTTAAGAAGTAATTTTCGTATAAGAGATGAGTCCCCTCTGATACAATCATTGAGCCAGTTTACGATTTTTCAAAAGTTCTGAAAAGGTAAAACCAAAAATCTGTTGCTTCCATTGGAAAAGCCAGTAGGCTGCCAGACGTGAAGTCTAGAGAATACGGCAGGTGATATGCTATTTCTGTGTTTGCAGGTTATGCCACAGGAAGCCTAGCATTGTTATTCTTTAAAATCTGCGTATGAATTATGAACGGTTCAAACGCTTTGTTTAGAATGTGCGTTACATGTTATCTTAAAACGTTCCCTATCAATGCTTTTGCCTGGTTTTAACAGCGAAGCTCTGCTCTCCTGGTTCCCGAATATACAGAGCACGAGTTAACCGTAGAACTTACGATTCACGTAGACGATCGTGTTGACCAGGCTTCATTATTTTTTTTTCTTGAGATTGTCGTAGTATGACTACATGTTATCTTAAGTCATGATCAGGTGAAAAACTACCTTGATTTCGTGTCTTTTAAAAACTAAATCCGAAGGGAAAAACTACATTTCCACATCTGCTTTCTCTGCTTCGACATGCATGGTACTCAAATTCCTTGCTATTTTTCTTCTACTTCATTTCGTTCGGCTCGAATATTGGTATATTATAGTCTCCAGAAAAAAAGAACTTTTAGGTACAAGGGAAATATTAGGATTTTAGAGGGGAGAGACTTTTGTTTGTAAAATCTGGTTGTTTTTAAGGTAACACGAAGTACATACGAAATATATAAGCTTTTTAAAGTTCCCAAGCAAAAATGAAGCAGAAACGTTTGACTTTTATTTTCACAGAAAATTGAATTGCTTAAGATTTCGCGAAATCGGATTATAAAAATTGTTTAAAATTCTTAGTACTTTGACGATTCTAAATAAAAACGTTTTGGACTTGAAAAAATCATTGTTAAAATCAAAAAATTAAATTAATTAGCTCGATTACAACATTTTGCAAAGTAATCGTAAAGTCACATTGTTTACTTGTAACCAAAAAATTCTAAATTTTAAATGAAATTCTAAATTTTAGTGAAATTTAATGTAATTACCAGGCAGATTGAAAAGTCCCGGGCCTGACTAAGAAAAGCACAATTTTTTTTTGAAAAATTAGGCGTTATTCTACAATATAATCTCCTTTTAGCTCTTGTAGTAGTCGGGCTTCTTCGTTGGAGTAGAAGTGTGTCAACGATTCCAAAATCGGTTCAAAGTCGACCCTAAGTTCCTCCAAATAGTCTTTAGTTTGGGCAATGACTTCTTCGTTGAAGTGGATGCGCTTACCAGCGAAACATTTGTGGGACCCATTGTATGTCAGTCCGGGGACTTTTTAATCTGCTTTTTCGCAATTGTAAAATCTCTAAAATGTTTTGTGGCGGAATTTTTAGCAGGTTTGACTCAAAATTTACAAGCTACAATAATAAACCCGAAGACAAATTTTAAGCTTCCGATCTTAAAGTAATTTTACTGGTATAAAACAACTATTGTTCATAAAATTTTATTTAAAAAAAATCCAAGTATTCCAAATCATCCAAGTCCAAAATACCCTGAAATATCGCCACTTGCCAACGCTAGCTTCTAACTAATTTTAAAAAATCTTTTGGTATAATTAAAACAAAGTAAAGTGGCCAAAAATGTAAATAAGTTGTTGGCAAACAACATAGTGAGAGTGTTACGACAACTCCATTAATTTGTTGCAAACTTTTGTTAGTTGCAAACTTTCCTTACTGCTAAATGCACAAAGTGCATCCAAAAATGACAAATTTTCTTTGGAGTAACCAACAAACAAATAAATCGATTGACATGCATTATGCCAGGAACTTTGGATGACTGAAAGTAGCCAACCATCTGGTAAGGAATTTAAATCGGCATACGAATCGGATTGAGAATTAGATACAGAGAAAGTATCTCAAAAAAGGGCCATGTGTATTTTGTGAACAAAGCCCGATGGCATATAAAGGCATTGTCGAAATAAGTTACCATCATTGCACAAAAATTCTTCGTTTTGCTGCTTTGCTGCCAAGTTGAACGATAAATCTCTGCAAATGCAGCCTCCCCGAAGCTAATACTATTGGGTGGGAAGAGTTGCTTCACAAGAGGTACGCATATTGGACTAAGAGATTGTGTAAAATATGCACAAGCAGTCGGCGTGGCGGAAACCAAACACTTAAACCGACAGAGAGAAGGAACCAAAAGCACAAAGCACATAATGATGATGACGACAGCGAAGATGATGATGATGGTGATAATGATGATGATGAAGAGAATGAGGTTGAGAAACAGGATGATGTTGCTGACGACGGCGACGGGCGACGATGATCAACATGATTATGGCGGGGTTAGGACTTTACTGTTGTAGTCAAAGTTCGGGTAAGAGCTGGCCAGGGGCACACAGTTCCACAGTTCCACAACAGACTGGCAACTTGCAGTAAATTTTATTGGTATTTTGTTGTTTGTGCAGTAAGCAGCAGTAGCTGGGCGCATATAAATGGCAAGCAACAAACGAAAAAAATTCGATTTTCCTGTGGTCCAGAGCAACTCTTTCAATGAATTTCTATGCCAAGTATAAATAAAAACAACAACAACTACGCACACACACACACACACAACTTTTGGAGTAGTTTGCGAGAATGGGTAAGCAGCGTAAGCGGAGCAAACAGCTTGCTCCAGTTACTAACTTGGTGAAGGAACACTATGCGGAATTAGGAGACTGACTGTTCCTGGGCAGTGGCGTCTCGGCCATAAACACGTGATAAAAGCTTTACTTGCAATTTTAACTTTGTAGTCGTGTGTAACAAGCACATAGCCAGATTACAGTATTCCTTAAGCACACAGATACGCACACATACATTGATACCGTCTACACAGATACCGTCTCGTACACACACTCAAATACACTGCAACAAGAGTAGAACAAAATACAATGCACGGTTTGTTGTTATTGCCGAGCTGAGCTGTCTGGCAGTTGCCGTCAGCACGGCGTCATCGTGGGCTGTAATTTTTTAAGCGTTGCACAATGGGACAAATTAAGTTAATGCGAGTCAAAATTTGAGTCGCTTTGGGGAGTTAAATGAAGACTGTGAATGTTGAGTTAGGCTAAACCAGCCAGCGATTACATTTTCTAAGCTAACACGAAGAAAATAACTGATAGGGAGTACCAGAAATTGTATATAGGGTGGGCCATCTGTTAGTAAAGTTGTAAAAAAAACTCATTTGCCGAAATATTTATTTCTTAAGTGTTCGGTTCTTTAACTATATTGAGTTTGAGTCTATAAAAGCTTGTCAGATTTTAAAATATCGAGAATACGGCAACAGAATGTTACGGAAATGGATATATTTCGCATAAAAGTATAGTGAATAAGTCAGCTGACATATTGAGGAGTCCATTTTTGTATTAATTCAACTTTGTGTCGAGGTTTGCGTTTTGTTACTTTCAAGAATTGACGCACAAAAGATTTTAGAATATTAGAATTCTCAAGCAGTGAACCGACGCTTTTAAAAATCGTCGAACTATATCACACTTTTGGATCGACCATTAGAAATTTTTGTTTTTCATAGAATAAAAAGACTTTTGTCGATTTCAGATTTTTTTTTTTGCCATTTTAACACATTTGGTCATTTTCTTTGGCGAATGTTAAGTTCAACCATTCAACATAATCAACATAAGATTTATTTATCTAGACAACAAAAAGGCTTCTTATGATTATAGCTTTTTTGACTTTTTGGGTGACTTGTTTTTTTTTATAATTTAAGTTCCACTTTGAGATTTTTTTGCGTTAATGTTGAAATTTCTGGCAAATCATCAAAGACTAAGGCTCCGTCTGTGGTATTGTTTTTGGAGGGCTTTCCTTAAAATTAACCAGACATTTTAGTATCTAAAACGACCCTAACAGAAAACGTAATATTGCTAGAAACCCTACGTTTTAGTATCTAAAACGACCCTAACAGAAAACGTAATATTGCTAGAAACCCAACGGCTCTGATCTAATCTCTTTCGACATTAAAATGAATATTTACATAGAAACTATATATTTTGAAAGCATTTGATGCAACAATTTTTTGCATATTTTCAAAGATTTAAGCTCCTTCTGAAGTTGCATTTTCCAAGCCATTTTCGGAAATTGCAGGATATTTTAGTAATTTCTATCAATCGTTGAGGAAAACGCGATTTTGTTTTATTATAGTATATTTTTTGTGTAACAAACTTTAAGAGATTTTAGTAATTTAGATTTATTTTTTTAAGTCAAGTGTCTGGATATTTTTATGATTGACATTACAATCTCCAACTTTTGAAATTTTTTCCCTAGAACCAATCTTGAGATTTCTGAAATACTAGAAACTTAAAAAAATCTGGCACCAATTTAGTAAAATGTTCCACTGTTTGAGAATAGCTGCGTGGCTATTATGTAAATAATATTTCCACCATGGCGCTGCTTTAACAACACTCAACAATCTGTCGTTTTCTTGAATTAACCAACACTACTTGCATTCACTCATCATGACACTTTGTTTATTTACAAAGACCTGGTTTGTTGTTTGTTAAATAAAAACTGCAATTTACAAATAGTTTGTTTAATTGCTTTTACTTGACAATATTTTGTTAAAGGTTTACGGTCTCAAAGTGTCGCAAGAGTAAAAATTTAATAGAAAATTGTTTGTCTTATGTCATGGGTGAAGTCAGAACATGTACTAGAATATATTTATATTTTATTTACATTTATTTCGGCTTAAACAAATGGATTACAAGTTTGGTTTATTTAAGATTTTTACTGGGTTTTATGGCGTTAGGGCAGGGATGATAATGCTTTTTAAATAAGCCTTAAGTCATGGATAACAACTAAAGGATTAATATAGCAGGACAGAAGCTCTAACGGCTTAAGAAAATGTCTAGATTTATGATGTTTGAAATATTTTGACAGCGTAAACATGTCATGGTATTTAGAATACTGATGAGCATAGAAGGACATTGATTAAAAATATGTGGAATTGATAACTAAATCTCATTTGACAATAATGGAAAAAACTAAGTTTGAGCTTGCTTGCCACTTCAAGAAATTGTAAGGCGTACTATTGATAAGGTGAGTCAACTCAGAAGTGTTCTAGGTTTTAATGCTACAGTCGAAATGTATTTTTTTCAAAACAACATTGGTCGATTTAAAAATGGTTTTGTTGGGGGTGTGCAATCTTTGCGTTCAAAATATATTTTTTTTTTGAAGAAATTAAAAAATGACCTTCAAAAGCGCATAGTTTGCTTATCTTTCTGGTAATTTTCGAATACTATTCGAACCAACCTATGAGTCAATTACTTATTCCGGCAAAAGTCATTTACTGAAGAAGAACATTTTCGAAAGAAGCAAAGTTTGTTGCATGGGTATATGACATACCATTTCAGTGTTTTCTGGTTATTTTTTAACCTTATGTACAACAGCATAGGGCCGAGTTAGTTATATTCGATAGCATCCGCCAATAATGGTTCCGCCTGGTTGTACTCGTGGTCGTGCTAAATTACACCCTAGTTCTAGAAAGTCATTTAAATCGTGAATAATTTGCTATGGCAACGATGGTGAACGATGGTGGAATGGTTTCCACAGTCTTAACATAGTATTTTTCTTCTTAGGTTTCTTACTTATTTTGCATATCGTCACGATCAGGTACAATCAATCCCCTTAATGCCCTTTAAGAATAAGTTCCACGGCATGAACTTGTATGACACCCAATTTCTATGCTTTTGAATAAATCGCAATTATTTAAGCCGCAGGAAAATCGATTGCGATAGTTAAGGTTACATTTCGAACGGATGTTGTTCCGGAAAGCCTCCTATTCCATTGAAGTGTAAAAATTAGCTTTTTTCACTTATAAGTTTTGAAGCAAAAAAAAAATAATTTGAAACTTTAATTTTTATTGTAATACCAGTTTTTGATAACTTTTTATGATGATAATATAGCCAACGATATTACTTTAAAACAAGTTATCGATAAATATTTTGCACAATTTTTAAGGGCTCTTTGACATAATTTTTAAAAATATTTGAAAATATTTTTTTTAATAGATAGATAATAATATAAATCATATTGAAATTTGCCATAGTACTTGAGAACGCTCAAAACCTCGAAACCGATTCCTAAGAATGTAATTTTATAATATTTGGGATTACGTTCCATTAAAACAAAAAAATAAAATTATAAACGCAAAAAAACTTCCACAATGCGTCTTTATGTTATATCGAGAACACGCCCGTATGCATATCAAGTTATATTATTCAGCTTTAATATATTTTAGAAAATACAGGTTTTTTAATTTTAATTTAGGTGCGCAATGAGTCCTAGAATCCAAATTTTTGAGTGTCTTTATAACGAGTAAAATTGTCCTATCTTAGTAAATATTTAGGCATTTTTATAGAGAAAAGGCACGAACCTAAGTTAGATGCAAATTGTTGCCACTTTTAAGGATTTTTGCACCACTGTAAGTTTATTTTTTTTAAGATTGATAACTCGCGTATGTGCAGTATGATGAGTACGTTTGGGAAGCAAGACGACAGGGCTCCATGTCTTTCATTGTCAGTTAGTCAGTCATACTAAACTGATTGTTTGTTTTCTGCAGTCTGGCTGAATAAATGTCTGACGATTGTAACTGGCATTGTGTCTATTTTGTCATCTACTTCTCGCAGTATTCGACTAGACTGAAATATGTATGGTTGTGTCTACATATAGAAACATATATATATATAATAATAGTATAGATATATAGGGCTGGACATGAGTTGCTTGTAGACTATGCCATTTGCTGAATAGGTTGGCAATAACCCGGAAAGTAATGCAAAAACCAAAGAGCAGTGCAAAAAATAGAGCAGCAATTTATAACGTTACTGCTGCAAAGATTTTCCAACACTGCCAACTAACAGTTTAACTAACTGTTTGTTTTGCGGCGAATTTGAAATCTCATTTGAAACTCATTTCAATTCTGTGTGGTAAAGTTGAAAAGGTACAACCCGAAAACGCCCCCAATCAACTTGTTGGCACAAAATCAAGCACAATTACATAAATTTTGGGCACTTAACATGGAACTCGGTAAGTCAACGGACAAGAATTGAGCAGTGTGCAAAAAGCACAAGACATTTGCGTAAATTGCGATCCGGTTTTTCCAAAAAAAAAAAAAATGTCTCGGTAGTGCAACCTCATCAGCAGCTTAAGCCACAAGTGCTGGGTTTTGGAAGCTACAGATTTTCAATTTATTTAATTTCATGCTTGTTTTTGCAAGTGCTGTGAGTTTTTCTTGTTTTGGTTTATTTTGTTTTTATTAAACTTTTTTTTTTGTACTTTGCCATTCACACAAATAAACCAACATATCATTAGGGAGGCGAGCAAGAGAGCAGTAGCGCGCAAGCAAGTCATACCCAAGCGCATTGATTTGAATATGTCAGCAATTTGTGTAGTTTTTTGCTTCACTGCCTTATAGAGCCTGAGTGTATGCAATGAATTCGCTAACGCTTCCACCTACACGCACATGTTCTGTCTCTCCATTCTCTTTACCATCTCTAGACACTGCCAGCTCGTCGACTTCAGCTCCCCGTTTGTCACAAATGCGTAATGCAATGTAAACCAAACAATTTAAAATCATGGCATGCATTTGGCTTCAATTCAATTTCAACAAAATGAGCCAACGGGGGACGCACAATTTACAACCGCCAAGGGGTGCGCTCCTACTAGACGGATGCCTTGCAACACATAAACCAACATTTTCAACACTGGCCAACAGCCTCCTGTTGGCCTTTAACTATAACTTAAACGAAATTTGTTGTGACAGTGGGCTAAATTAATAAAATGGCCATAAAAAGTCGATCAATAACAACAATAAGTTCTACAATAAATTTTAATTTTTTGCCCGATTTGATATTGTTTATTTCATATAAAGGGTAAAAAATATATATATATATTTATAGAAAAACTTATTATTATTGTCCTTTTTCACGAGCGTCGCCATCATGAGAGCCAAGGGATTGTTAAAGGAATACGAAGTCGTTCTCCGTTAGTTGCCGACAAGGAGCCACAAACTCCACAAGATGCGTACATTTGCGATAGATTATATTGCGAACGAGTCCCGCATTTGGTACTTTTTACGCCAACTGAAGTAGTTCGAGAAGGCCACTGGTGGAATTATTTCCCTGATACAAGTGTACTGACTCCATTCAAATCGTCAAGGTGCAGGCGATTCCTGCTGCTAAGACACGGCGTGTGTACGTTAAGCAGTTCCACGATTCCAAGATGAAGTTCCCACTGGTTGCAAGTGTCAAACAAACAAGGAAGCTCTTAGAGAAAGCCTGACTTCCATTAAGGTTCACATCGAGGACGTGAAAATCGGAAGGCAAAAATGCATAGGTCTAAGAACAATACATTGTTTGGGCATTGGTATGTGTGGAATGCAATATCATATAAATATTCTGCTAGTGACTTCTGAAAAAACTCGATCCTTGTAGGGTAATTTTTGATAAGACTTAGGATAGAATATCTTTCATGTAACTTCTTATTATTTGCTAAAAATTAGATCCTAATGAACACTAACAAATTTATTTTAATAATGCCTAAATATAGACTTGTTAGTTTTTGTACCACTGTGCGCTGAGCCCTTTTTTGTTGCGCAGCTTTCGGCACATCGTAAATTTCGCTTTAGTTATAGATTTTGGAAAACTTTTGTCATTACACAATGTTGTTGCTGTTGCTGTTGTTGCTGGCTGGTTGTCGGTGTTGCTATTGTTATTGCTGTCACTGTTATTGGCTTTTAATTGACACTTGTGCACAACTGTGTCACATAATTTATAAGGCCAGTACACAGTATAATCCGGCTGAAAACTATACGTCTTCCGGCTTGCCGCCCTCGAAACTCTGTCTCTCTCTATCTGCCTAGTAAATATTTGCTTTTTGCACTCTTAAAGCGAGTTTTGCATTGGCTTCGAAACAATTCGAATTTTACTCAGGCCAATTAAAAGTTTTAAAACGCTCTTGGTCCAAAAAATCAACGGCTTGCAAACTCTTTCCGTCCGTTCGTCTGTACGACAATCTGTCTTGATGTCAACTTGCCGCACGAACGCCTTGTTAGCATCAAGTTGGGCGACCCCGTTTAAATACACTGCAGAATTTGATTGCAATTCTTTAAAACAGTTTGTGACATATTATGCAAATATTTTGAAGAAATGTTTTTCAAAGCGTGCCGTAAGTCGAAAGGTGACTTTATAGAATTTTTAATTTAATTGGCACCTAAGGTTGTGCTTCACGCAATCCACAATCGATTGGTGGTAAAAATTAATTCAACTCTTAATCTTAATTGCTGATTACAAGCACGCCAAGTTTTTGTTTCGATAAAAATTAAATTATACGATTATAAGTTTTGTTTATGCTTTTGAATATTTAGGTTTTTTTCAATAATTCAAAAAAGACTTTAAAATTTGGATCAGTTTTAAAAAGTTATACAATTTTTTTTTATTTTAAACAAAGATGATTGCTTATCGCTTACTAGCGCCACCCAGCGGTATAATATGTTGTTAGCGCCATCTAGAGGATACACAAGCAAGTTACATAAATGATGGTTGGGAAATCTTAAAAAGAATAGAAAAAGATAAATAAAACATGTTATTTGCCTTCACTATACTGCCATAGAGACCATAGAGACATCTCTGTTTGAAGAAACAGGTATCGAATATTTAAACCGAGCCCCAATGACGTTGTCTTCTAATTATAGAGATTTACTATTCCTAGTGCAGGCAAGTAAAAAACATTCCGCGCAAGCATAATGGGGCTCAATTTTGTGAGCTTTCGAAAATGACTTTGTTATCATAATGAACTTATTCTCTCACTTTTTCATGTAGCTTAAGGGCATTATGCTTCTCCCAAAATTTTGGAGAGAAAGATCAATGTTATTTGGTAGTCATTCCAAAGCTGCGCCTTTGCATCGCAGTAAAAGTTGAACTTTTTTACAATAGACTATGTTTCTATTGACTTCCTTGAACATCGTTGATGGTCCCCAGACACGACAAGCTAAAGCATATACTGATCTTTGGAAGTTATTGAAGGTATTAGGGATACTCCTGATTCTGGCTGATTTTTTTTGAGGAGTCTCTTTCGCCTGGAAAAGATTACTGCAGTACTAGGTATTTTGACAAACACCACACGTATAAAATTTAAAAATTTCAGACAAAAAAAGTTATAAATTAAAAGTGAAAAGTGCTAAATATGTTAAATCTGCTCAAAGTTGTAAACTTTAACACGCACTAGCGCCATCTAGCGTCAATAACTATGTAGCGCCATCTAGCGTTTATGACGACTTAGCAGAGAAATTGGTGTTATGACATTCAATATTTTGTCACAAGGCTTCAATTTATGTGACATATACTCTATTAAAGAGTATTTAATGTCGTCTCCTAGCCATTTACCTTCCGCTTATGTTTTTCTACACAATGCCAATTGCTACTGCCACAACAACAACAACAACATCGTCTACAGACCCACAACTTTTTCCGTAGCAATTTAATGAGAAAATGTAGGACAATTTGTCGAGCCCCCCCACTGCGCCAGACGCCTTTGCCTCTCTTGCTCCATCACTCTTCCTCTTTATATTATTTGTGTTTTTGCCTCGGCTTCCCTTTCAATGGCAGACTCTGCCCATCTGCCGCTGCCGTTGTCACTTCCTCTGCCATAGTTGCCCCCCGCTTGGCCCACAACCATTGAAGCACTACTCAAACAGTCTGAGTGCAACAACGCAGCCGCTGTTGCTGCCGGCGTCGCTGTCAGCCGCCATTGAAGTGTTTTCCAACTGACGTTCGACGCGTAAGTTTTTAAAGTTTTCAACGGTCGAGTTTTTAAATAAATCAAAACCAAATTTACACGTTCACAATACCTCTATGCACTTTAGTGCATAGTATATGGGTCTCTGCAAGCAACTCAATTTACATGCACACAACAAATGTTTATGGTCGCCATTTCCCGTGCAGCGCCGCCATTTTTTTCTGTGCATTGTTTTAAAAACTTTGCATGTTTTCATGTTACACGACCCCCCCAACAGCCCCACACCAAACCAGTTCAACAAGACTAACAATAGCAACAACTGCAAATTGGCATTCAAATTAATTATGACACCTAAGCTGCAAATTCGAAACTACAACAATAGCTTCAGTGTTGTATAACGCTAGTCAATATCATCAACATGGACATAAGCTGTGTTCAGACGTACGAATTTGGGAGTGGGCTACCTGGGGCTAAGCGGTCTAATTAGCATAGTTGAAAAGGTTGTTTTGAAATGAAATTGGGTCAGTGGGCTTGTGTACTAGGTAATCGATGTTATTTTACAAATTGCAAAGTAAATGGGTAATCTAATTTTGCTATACATATATATTTTTATAAACCTTAATATCAGGCTTGACCAGCTAAGCTGTATATAATAATAAAGAATTCTTGCTTTGGAAAACAAATCCGTGCACTTTATGTAGGTGCATTTCAAAAATTCCACTTCTTCTACCAATTTTACCAAAATAGATTTTTAAACAAACAAATAATTAAAAATTTATTTGACTGTGGTCATCGCTCCAGTGGCGTATCATGGGGATATCTCTATTAATTGCTGTTCGAAGATAACAGGGGCCTACACTTTATAATCCTATCCGCACGGCGGTGTCTTTATTTAATAGAGAATTTTCTAGGCAAATAGCGTGGAATCGAAATTTTTATTATATGTTAAATTTTGAATGAAATTGTTATAAAATTTACACGCATGTAGGTTACAAGATATGGAACTGTTTTCTACACACTTTTTTCACTCCACACCTAAGAACTTTATTGGGCCAATATAAAAAGAAAGCGGTTTTATAACTTACATATTTTTTGAAGCTAATAATAATATGCATTTTTTTTTAAGCATAAGATCCGAACCCAATATTTCGGTTATGTTTTTTGTAGAATGAATAGTCAAAATTTGTTGCGATCTATACATTTGATTTTCTATAGGGGAAAATCAATACTATGACATTAAAATAATTGTTTTAAGTTAGAAAATCAGAAACGAATGGTAACGGTGTTAAACAATGAGTATGTATATATCAACCCGGATCAGACGGTCCAGTCCCTCTTATTTTTAAACAACGTACCATACATATCAAGTATGCGACACCCAGCTTTCTCAAACTCAGTCAGAGACCCCCTCAAAAAAAGTAAAGAATGATCAGGTCAGATCAGGAAATATCAGTCCGTCTGAATGCCTCTATCCCAGAGAGGGGAGGCTGAGATTTTGATATCATATATATATACTATAGATACCAATACAGCTATGTGATTTTAGCACTAAATTTATTGTATTTTTTTTCAACTAAATTCAGGTTATAACTTTTATTTTGGTATTCCAAAGGAATGTGCTGACAATGGTAAATCGGTCAAAAAGAGTTTTTTGAATAAAATTTATTGTAATTGGTGTGATTTTCAAGATATTGTAGCAAGTACTTTCAGTATATAAGAGACACAAGAGATCGATAGACTATGCCACAAAGCCCACCATTTTTTGCTATATTTGTCACAATTTCTAAGCTCAACTTTTCATCTAACATAAGCCTAAGATTTCATTCAAAAATGATCTCTAACTCAATTAACTTGCAATTTGTAAAATTTCTATTTCTGTATTTATAGATGAAAATTTCTATAGCGCTATGTCACTCTCAATCTACTACCGGAAAAACACTTCTAAGAGCTTAATAGGATGACAAGAAGTTTCTATATTCTTTGCTATAATTCTACCTATGTAACTCTGAATGCCATTTAAATTTCACCTGAAACAAGTTTTATTATTCTGAGCCATAATTTCTTATATTAGCGCTTTAACTCTTTCGGTCACAAAATTGCAACGTCTGAGCATAGCTTGGCTCTTCGACTGCTCATAAAAGGTGTTGCATATTTTACGGCATCGCCAAAACCCAGTCTGCCACGCTGCTACCCCTTGTTGCATGTTACTGGTAAATAACTTTTAGGGCATTCTAACTAACAACATATGCCAACACATGGCAGTTTATGTACTCACATATATATGACTAACTTTCATAGGCTTTAAAGTCCGAAACACCATAAACTTTGGTTGACACTTTTATAACTTTGCTTGCCATGGAACTGCGATAAGTCACAAGGAACTCATATAGAGTCAGGTAACCTTGAACACACATCAGTAGCGTATGCAGCTTCACAACATAACGTTTGGAATGATGATTTAGTAATAGATGAAAATATATTCTCTTTTTCAAAGAAGTTGCATATTTCATCATAATAGTTATTTTTTATGCTGCAATAATTGAAACAAGGGGAAACTATTTATTATCATTGAAGTAGCAAAAAATATAAATAATATAATAAATCTCTTTGATTAATGTAAAGATTTTCTTAGTTTTTAAGATTTTGTTGCACTGTTCTGATTAGTTTCAATGTTTGGTAGATATTCTTTACTTTGTAGTTACTTAGTACTTTGGAACTAGAAAAAGCAGATAGTTGAATAATATGAAGAACATAGATACACTATAACAACAGCAAAAGACAATTAAATAAAGAAACCCACCAATTTTTGGAAATTTTTTGAACAGAGTTGTTTAAGACACCGAATGCAAAAATTCTTCGAACTTATTTCCTGGAAATCCATAATTATCACATAAGATCTTACTGTTGCATCAATTGTTTCTTCTTCTTTAATTGTTTATTTATAAATTGAATTTTGCACAATCACAAAAAAATACAATATATTATAAATAATATTTTTGAAGTTTTCTCTGTCTCCAGCAGTATGTATCAAGTTTCCGAATCGTTTTTAGCCCAGTCCAGTATTGGATATTCCTCAGACAAGACACTTTTTGTCACGATTGTCTTCTATTCTGCTTTGAACAAACAATTGTAGTAATTTATATTTTGGGCCCATAAAGTAGAGTATACCATTCATTGCATTTAAATTGCTTATTTTTAGAATAACGAAAAAAAATCACCATATTCGAGTGAAAGATTAACACTAAAGATTTCATAGCTCTTTAATGGGATTAGAGGGCTTTGCCTACTCTATTTTCTTCGTTCGTCAATCGTCAGCTCAATCTCTCAGTAACATTTTGGAGCATAGAGGTATATAATGTTTAGGGTCAAAGTTTTTTAAATCTTTTCAAGAAATTACTTCAATTTTTTTATTCCTTTTAATCAATTTTTTATAAAATTTTTTGCGCTCTCGTGGAATTAAATATTTCTTATATAAACTTTAATTTTATCTTAAGTTATTTTTCTTACATTTCAATTTTAGTTTTCTTAGTTCCAAATATTATTTGGATTGGGACTTCTGTTGATACTAACTCTTGCTCAATGAGCTGGCTACCTTTTCTATAAATTTTGAAACGAATAATTTGATGATTATATAATAAAAAAAAAAATTAATAAAAAAATTATATGAGATACAAGTAATCTTAACAAAATTTAAAATTATTTTGGAATGATTTTTTAAAAGATTCTCAGAAAACGTGCCTTCAATAAAGCTGATGTATTACTCTTAAGATAACATACGGTTATTTTAGCTTTCAAAAAAATGCATCCATCAGACTAGGGATACGTATTTTTTCCATTATTATTCCACTTGTGAACTTGGGCCTTTACGAAGACTCTCCATCGGACTCAGTTTTGTGTCGTCTGTTTAGCGGAGTCCCATGTCGAGCTGATCTGAGCTAGTTCTTAAAGAACTGTTCGTATCCTAGTTACTTTTGGTCGTGCTGTTCGTCAGCTTTCTTGGGGGTGCCACTATAGTGTCATTCGGATAATGTGCTGCTTGAGTTCATTCTGAGAGCATGTCCAAGGTATACTGATTAGTTTTAATTAAATATAAGATTAATTGAACTTAGTTGCACACCTAAATTAATAATAAAAAAATAAAATATTGTTTAGAGACTAGCAACAAAGAAGAGTATTTTTATAACATAATTCTAAGAAATTAAAGATAATTTAAATAAATGCAAGTCTATTAAATATGTAATGATCGGTTTTTGGCTTTCTAACAAACTAATGTAAGTTTATGAAAACTAACTGGGTCTGTTAGTGGTTTTCAAACTTTATGGATATCTCCATAAAGATAAAATAGCTTATGTCGTTGAGGCCCTTTGCTGCAGCGGGAGATACGGAACTTTTCATTTAATTATTTACACTTTTATTAGCATAAATTAGTTTAGCAATTAAGTAAGCGTTTGTTTTTAAATTCAATTTGTCAACTTGTTTTTTTTTTAGCGCTCATAATTTATTTGTCTAAAATTTATTTACAATTATGCAAATAATTGTTATCAGTAAAACAGTAATTAAATTATCATGTTTACATAAAAAAATTTATTAAATATTTACACACACAACTGCGCTACCGCAATTTAAAGTTGAACAAGTTAAATAATTTTACATGCGCGTGTTTGAGGCTTTAACTACTCGACAGTAAATCCACAAAATTGGCTTTAAAAACAAATTCTACACAAAAACAAAAAAAAAAAAAAATCGTGCCACTCACTAAAATATTGTTGACCATACATTTAACTCCCTAAACAGTCAATTGAATTTCATTCCGACCTGATATGCATGCTTGCATGCAGCTCGTTGAAAACTATTAAACTTATTTTTTCTGGTTTTTTGTTTTCTGAATGAATTCGTGTTGTAAAGCCCTGAAATTGATTTGGCAATGCATTTTATATGCACAAAAAAAAACGAAAGAAATTGTTTAAAAAAAATTGTAGTCATGCAACAAACATGACACGACAATGGTCAATAAAACAAATGCAGACAGGTTAAAAATTTAAACGCGACGCCCAAATAGATTGCCATAGCAAAAATTTAACGCTTTTTTTATTTTTTTAATTTAATTTTTTTCACTTTTATTGCCAACAATTTTTCAACGTTTTTATGCTCTATAACTAGTTGGTAATGGCTATATTAAATAAGTGCAAGGCTTTGCGTGCAATGACGCGATGGAAACTAAGCAACAGCTAAGAGATGGTAAAATATTCATAAATTATGTGGATTGCTAATATCAGCAGTGGTAAATAAAAAAAAAAGTGTTAATACTTTATTTAAATGTAAAATTCAAAGAAGTTAGCAAATACCATAATCTTCTGTCAATCCCTTGTATCGGCAAGCATTTCGATAATGTATCAACGTTCACCATTGACTTTGCTATTTGACTTTGCTTAAGCATCTCAGTGATGGGTTTTTAAACGATGAAGCTGTATCGGTTTTTACCTAATACAATCGATGGTAAATCCACAACAATTTTTGACATAAAAGATGTTTGGCACATTCGCCGTCAGCATATTTAGCATATTAATATTGAGTTGATCGATTGATCGTAGTAGTAAGCCTTCTACGATTTTTACATTGTCCAATATCGCATGGACGCATGGTTTAGGTATTTTATTTTCGCAGAAAACACAGATTTTTCCGCTTTATCTGCACAACACTGCTGCAATGCTTGGTATATTCATCACCAGCAACTTCTTTATTAACTATTTAGCCCAGATACCCCACAATTCTAATTTTACCAAAGTATTCTAGAGCTGAAAATTTTCAGGGGAGAAATTTCATAATTTTTCTGTCATTTTTCGGTACTTGATTTTACAATCAAAGCATTTTGAAATGTTATAGAATCCGTGACACCACGTTTATTTAAATTCTCAAGATACTTATGAATCTTAAATTGTTATTGGATTACAAAGATGCTTTATGTTAAGTGTCATGTTATGATCTAACAATTTCTCAAGTCTGCAAAGTATTTGCCAGTCGCTTATGCCCTCAATATTACCAGTTAACTTATTCCAATTATATTTGCGCTGTCTGCGCATTTTAAATAATTTTGCAGATATTTCCAGCCTGTTTTATGGTTCCAACTTGAGTTTGGCCGTGTTGTGTTGGAAAATAAACTAATTAGTGGATTAGCATTTGGTATTTATTTCTACAAAAAAAAGGAGAGAGAATATTTTCACAGCATCTGACATTGGTCTGACCTGATAAACTAGGTTAGAGAATGATTGCAGCGTGATGATGAGCATGATGACGCGTCACAAGTAATAATGGTGATGATAATTTGAAGTCATTAAACAGCATAAAGTTTTCGGGGTAATCAAGTTACGTGTGGCCGTGTTAAACATGTACTACTCTGCCCCTGTCCTTGTAAAGCTCGACACGTATATGTGTCGCTCATTAAATTAAGAGCTACAGTAAACACTTGAAGAGACAGGCGGGTTAACGTGTTACGCAAGTTTAATTGAATGTGTCGAAGTTGAGGCAGAACTACTTTTCACTTTAATTTAAGTGAAAACAGCTTTATTTGATGGGGGCTTGTGAAAACTGTAGGTTCTGTAGGAAGGCAGTGGAAATAATTGATAAGATTGATGACTTGGAGGTAATTATTAAAGAGACTTTAAGGTCTTGCAACTATTTTTTTCATTCTTGACCTAGAGAAGTAATGGTTTTTTTTTGGAGTCAATTCCGTAACTTGCAAAATCTCCAAGCCTGTGAACTTACCTGCATTAATGGGGAAAAAAATCTCAACAATCTGTTTATTCCAAAATGTATCTTTAATGCAAAATATTATTTTACAGGCTTATCGAAGAGGAAACGTCTATAAAGTAGAATTAATATTTCAAAGCTTAATTAATTGCAGTGGTTTTTTTTTAAAGTTCTGGCAAAAAGGGAGCCCTATTTTGTACAAATCTGCTTAAATAATCTCTATTCGGTATGATATATTTTTCCTAAGTACACTACAATATTAGCCTTATTCATCCAGGTTATGCAGTTTGTCATTTCGAAAGTATACATCTATAAAATCGCGGTTAATACTTGATAATTACTATAATTTGAAATTTGCATGGTAGTACATCACTCTAACAGAACAGAGGGAACACCACAAAGTGCTTTTTGATTTTGTTTATTTTCAGATTTTAGCGAAAAAATCTGCGCTTAACATTTTGAAGTGGAAGTCATAAGAAGCGTAAAATCTCTTTTCTTGCCAAAAAACACTCAGACGCCTTTTTTGTATTAGTAAGTTTTTCACACTTTCAACTGACTGAACTTTTTATGATTTATGGCTATCGGCCATATGATTAGGACTTCTTTTCTAAATTCCCGCAGCCTAATGAATTATAGCAATCAAATGTATTAACGAGGCAATATTACTCCCATTAGAAGTGGTATTTTTTTAACCTTTTTTACGAATTTATTGAAAACAATGTCAATCGCTTCAAAAGGGAAATTTTTTATGTAAGTTATGACACAAAATTAATATTTCAGCTTATGTTGTCGAAAAGCTTCATTTTATTACAGAAAAAATTCGCTGCGTAGCGCAATTTGATGTCTGATCAAAGACAATTGCAGAATAAATATTTTTGAGTCAATTTATAACTCTTTCATGAGGATATGATTAATTTTTTTGAGGTAAATTATCGAAAGCAGTATCAACCCTATTGGAAGAGAATTTTTTTATACAAGTTACCTGTTCATAACATTATAAATAATATTACAGGGTAAAATGGTCAAATTGTTAAAAAGATTATTTTCATTGTGGAACCTATATTTTCTATTTTGAAGAAAAAAAAATAATATGTTTAATTAATAAAGTTTATTACAAAGCTAGTAAGTAGTATTGTATACGGTTTTTATCGAATTTTGTTTAGCGACGAAACATATTTTGAACACATTGTCTCTTTATACAAATTATCGTTTATAGGATAGCTGAAAACATCATGTACTGCTAATTTATTACTACACAATTCCCAGACTGAATTATACGAAACCGAAATCCTTTGCACTATTGGAAAGATATGGCCCAAAAATCAATTTAACGAAAGCCAACTTATAAGGATCCGGTTCAGCGTGAAGTCGAGAGATTATATATTTGCCACCCAAATTACAACTAATTTCAACTAAGTTCATCAAATTAAAAGCACCATATGGAAGCGCAATGAATTCGAATCGATAGATTCATTCTTAGATTTTGTAAAGTTAACCTTCTCTCTAACAGTCCAAAGTTGCTAAATTACATTTCTAGAAAATGCTTTCTTTTTCCTTTCCAAGGAACAATTATTGCACTGCATAAGGAGCTTCTGTGCCACATTTAAATTACTGAGAATTTGTACAAATATAAATCACACAATGCTCCATATACATACATACCCCTAGCATTGGCATTTACTTTCGCATAGCTCTATATGTATATATCCATAACATACGCACACCCAAAATACAAATAGTTACATGGTAAATGCCTCGATTGAAATTCCATATGATTGATACGGATTGTGATTGGCTTTTGTAACCGCATAAAACCAATCAAGCGGCACCTAAAGCAATTGCAATTAGCAGCAGTTTAAGCAAATTGTAATGAGAATTCTTAAACGTTTACATTAACATATTGTATATTGGCAAATAAGCAATATTCGCCGATATGACCAATAACTGCGTACCAAATAAACACGAAGAAGAAAGAATAAAAGCGGGGAAAAAACATGGATGTCAATTTCAACATGCGTTGATTTTTATGTAAAACAAATATCATTTAATGTGACCATAGCAGGAGGTAGTGTCGTCTGCAATGTTTGACTACCCACTCACACACTTAACCCACCTCTATTCATTGGGGGCGGGGAAACCCAAAAGGACTATGGTAGACCCAAGCCAGGCAATGCTTATGGCAAAACAAAAAGCACGTAGCACGTAACCAGCAGCAGGATAAACAACAACAGCATCATTTGGTCAGAATGCAGCTGTTGTCCTTGTAAAATGCACAGTCACATGTGTGACCGTATGTATGTGTTTGTCCAGCGACGTGGGAGGCATATGCGTGTTTGAATCAGAGACGTAGTGGGGTGCGTCTGTGATAGACAAATTTTCGTAGTGTCAATCGAAAAAATTGGAAGATTCTGCAAGTTTGTCAAATAATTGTTAGAGATTCTGAGCTCTTTTTATGTAAAAACAGTAAAATTGTTTTATTAAATTTTATTTCGCGAAAATTTGCCTTAGTCTCCCCCCTGCGGACTACACCACTGTTGTGCGTTTATATACGTGTATGTGTTGGTTGTAAAAAGCGTGCATCAGGTTGGATATCAGGCGTTGTGGCATTAAAAGCAACTGTCGACAAACAACAACAATATCAACAACAACTGCTGCGACAGAAGCAGCAATGCAGTCCTTGCAGGACTTAACTGCATCGTCGGACCAGTGCCATTCTCTATGGCACTTAATATTAATAAACAAAAAACCACAACAACAATAACAGGTACAAAACCAACGACAACGACACCAACAACAACTGCAGCTATTCAGTCATTCATTGCCAATGCACGTGCCATGGATTGAGCCAACTTTGGCTAACGAGCAACTCCATTGCACTCCCATAACTTCCCCACTTTCCCACTCCGCACTATTACCTGTATGCTGGTGTCTTCACGTAAACAACATCGATGTGAAAATTTAAAATTTTGTTTGCAGCTTGTAATGAGCCGCCAGAGATGATAAACTTTTTAGGGTAAACTTAACCAGACGATGTCTATAATAATATTGGCTTGGTTATAGGACTTGAGATGTAAAATGACAGATGAAGCAACTCCAGGTGCCACTAACTGGAAGCTTTGGCAATTTTCGGGCTAAACAA
The DNA here is from genome assembly GCA_035046065.1 of Chymomyza procnemis. NCBI lineage: Eukaryota > Metazoa > Arthropoda > Insecta > Diptera > Drosophilidae > Chymomyza > Chymomyza procnemis. The sequence goes on from JAWNOJ010000026.1 coordinate 9,557,292, forward strand.
CAAAAACAAGTACTATATGCAGTAAATTTGAAACAGCTTCAACTTCAGAAGCACGTGCTACTGTCGTTTTACGTTAGAAACTTTTGCTAGCATTTCGAGTTATTGGAATGCTCTCAAAATGGAGCATGCTTAGTCAGACATGACATTAGTCGCGAAAGTAAAGATCAAATGTGATTTTAGCGGAAAATATGCATGACTCTTTCTAATGTCATCGGAGACTAAGCTACAAAGAAGCTGTACAGAATCTTGTTTATTTGAAAACAAGGTATAAATGTGAAAATCAAAAGTGAAAGTAGTCCAAAAACCAAGACGCTTAAAAGCAAAGACATCAAGAAACGAGGAATTTCAGTTTTAAGAATGAAAATAGCAAATGCAGCATAAATCATACATACAAAGCTGCAGAGGTACAAAAACAGGGCGATACTGAGTAGGAAGGATACGAGCTGCATCCATATTTCTGGCAGGAATCAGTCAAGTATTATATCAGTCCAAATTGTCTTTTTCATATAAACAAAATTGTACATGAGATAGATCTCGTGCAATCGATCGGAACAGGTGGTAGTCAGATGGTGCAACATCTAAAGAGTACGGCGGTTGGGGTAAGATCTCCAATTTCATCGTTTCCAAGTATTTCTTAAGCACTTTTATGACATAGGGTGAAGCAATGAATTTATGATGCCAGAAGTACACCTATTAATATACTTCTTATTCACAGAATTTTAGATACTTAACTTGCTTCGATTTTTATTATTGATTTTTAGATTCTTATTTTATTAGATTTCTGAGTCATACATTCTTATGTTGTTAAATTTTTCGATTCTATCGATCTTAGGTTCTAAGGTTTTCAAATTCTTAAAATCTAAGGTTCTTGGATTCCTATTTTCCTTGAGTCTTGTATCTTTGTTTTTTAAAGTCTAAGATACTTAGATACTTTGATACTTAAATACTTAGATACTTAGATACTTAGATACTTAGATACTTAGATACTTAGATACTTAGATACTTAGATACTTAGATACTTAGATACTTAGATACTTAGATACTTAGATACTTAGATACTTAGATACTTAGATACTTAGATACTTAGATACTTAGATACTTAGATACTTAGATACTTAGATACTTAGATACTTAGATACTTAGATACTTAGATACTTAGATACTTAGATACTTAGATACTTAGATACTTAGATACTTAGATACTTAGATACTTAGATACTTAGATACTTAGATACTTAGATACTTAGATACTTAGATACTTAGATACTTAGATACTTAGATACTTAGATACTTAGATACTTAGATACTTAGATACTTAGATACTTAGATACTTAGATACTTAGATACTTAGATACTTAGATACTTAGATACTTAGATACTTAGATACTTAGATACTTAGATACTTAGATACTTAGATACTTAGATACTTAGATACTTAGATATTCAGATCAGGTAAATTGTTACTAGTTGATTCTATTGCAGTCTCCGTTCTCTCGGAAAGAGTATGAAACTTTTACTACTTCAGTTTTTAGATCCTTTTCAGCTACTTGTTGTTTTCGTTGTCCTTTGTAATGCTCTTGTTGTTGTTATTTTTCTGGCTGCTTTTCAATTTTATTGTGGCACAACATGAAGCAAAACAAAAACAAAACGAAAACGCAAACGTAAACTGTAAAAAGACGATGGCAGGATACGTGATTTACACCTAGAACAAACGCACACAGCTGCACATGCCCACAGATACAAATACGTATATAAGAATGTGTGTGTGAGCTTGTTAATACGAATGAAGATGGAGATATAAAGCCATGGCAATGATACCGTTTATGTGCGGATGTGCGAATATGTGGGTGTCGCTATTATAGAGGAACCAACTTTATGACGCTTACTTCACTCTGACGCTGAGTAGGACTCGCTTTCTCTCGCCGACTAGCATCTGGCCATTTGAACTTTTATAAGGTGCTGCTTTTAGCTGCCTGTTTTGGAGCTTGTCTCTTTACTCCAACTATACCAACTTATAGTATCTATGAGTGAGTATCTTAGTGTGTGTTTTGCACTTTTAGTTGATGGCACGCGCAGCATTATTTTTTCTTTTGGTACGGGTACGGTTTATGTGCAGGCGGACAGACACAGAGACACAGTTTTACAACGTCCGTCAGTTCATTTGACTTTAACGTGCATGCGTGTGCATCTGCCTGCAGTGCAACCAATACAACAAACAACCATGAACCATTTAACGTACAACAACTACTACAGCAGCAGCAGCAGCAGAAACAACCGCACTTTGAAGTCCATCTACGGCGTACACTACTGCCTCTGACATTGACTCTGGTCAGTGCTGCATGCCCCCAAGCAGCGGCATTGGCCACGTCAAAGACACGCACCAGCAACAAACAGCCAAAGACTCCAAATAACCCATTGTCATTACACGCGCGAGCTGCCATGGTGACGACAGCTTTTCCAGCTTCACCACTTCCAATTTTTTTTGGTCGGTTTTCCCTCCTTTTTTTTGTGCAGCTTATACGAATTGAGGTTTTAGGGCTGAAATTTGTGGATGCAACACAATGCCGTCGCCTTCTAAACAAGACTGCCTTGCATTTTAATGAAGATAAACATATAGCTGTGAATCCCGCCTGGTCTTAGCTGTCACATACTGTTACCCAGCTGTCACAGGGTTCGTCAGACGGTCATCTAGCCATCTAGTCAGCCTGTTGGCCAGTTGGCTGTTTCAATTTGCCAACTAGCATGGTAGCGGCTGTAAACACAACAGGATAAGGCAAATGGGAAGAGGGATATGGCATGGTACGTAGTGTAGGAAGTCTGTAAACTGTTCACACCGACATGTTGTGTGTGTGTTTGTGTGTGTGTGTCGGAGCACATGAATAAAATATTGGAGTAAAGTCAAGGATTGTAAAAAGTCAAATTAATTACATTCTTTCGCTAGCTTTGGTATATAGTGGCACAGTGGGCCACATGAACTCATAAGGGGATAAGTTAAATCACGTGAGCCACAGAAGAAGAGTAAAAAGAAGCATAATTTTATTTTTGGGCAAATTAAGATATAATTTATCAAAGATTAAATGTTGTTGCATAATATGTTTTTAGTCTATGACTTGTTTTTCGAAAAAAGAAGAATGAAATGAACACTTCCCAACATTTTAAAGAGTACGTTTTTCTGCCACTATTTTATCAACTTCTTTAGTTTTAGTTTTTCTACTTACCACTTCTTATGGGCTACTGTGAGTTTCTTTTCTTCCTTTTACACCAAACAGCACTTAAAGGAATTTATAATTATATATTTTGAGCTTCACCAAAGAATTTGACGCTAAATGAGTTGGCTAGTTCTATTCAAATCTCATCCGGTCCACTGTGTCTGTTAGTGACAATTTAATGACAGTGAGTTTTCTGATAGAAATTTATGCTCCTTACTGTTGGACACATGTACCGCACAGTACATACTAGTTAGCTACATCGCACATCTGTAACAGCCAGCGATGCACATTGCATAAAGTTAAAATTTTCGCATACATAAGTAATGCCTCTTTGTATTTGCTTTGACTGCAAACTTCTTTGGTGGTTTCTACCCAATGCTCTTTGTCTTTATCTTAGTCTTAATACTTGAAAACTTTGCCACATTAATTCTGTTAATAATTTTTAATGTCTGCATACTTTCTTGCAACAAAGTTCATCAGCTACTTACACAAATGTACTGAGTATGCCGCCACACATATTCATATGGTAATTAAAAATGTAATTGCTCTGTCAATATGTGCCATGTCAAGTTTTTCTTGCGTACAAAATTTATTTTCTTTATTGCCAAAGAGTATTGCGAAGCGCAAAGTAATGCCTTATGCTCTCTCTCAGAGTTTGCTGCAGCTACTGCTGGTTATCTTTTCTTTTCTTTTTTGTTTTTGTTTTTGCTGCTTATCAACAATTTGCATTACAAATTTCTTTTACTTACTATCTGCATCGACAGTTTTCGTTGCCTTCAAGCAGTTTGGCAACACTTTAAGTTTGCAGGCAGCCATATTTGCATGCAACATGACTGCGGTGCACCAGATGCTTTCACGCGGTGTCCAAAACAGCAGCAGCAGCCAACAATTCACTTGACCAGCATTGCAGTCACCTAAAGAGAAGGGCAACATACCCTCACTATCCGTTGCCTATACATCTAGCCGGATGCCTGGTTGTGCCTTTGGCATGTGGCAACACTGGTTATTGGTACTGGCAACTGACTGACGTATTAGGGTCTCCATCAGGCATAGCCCACACACTCGCATTTATATATATATATATGTGTGTGTTACTGCGTCCTTGTTTGTTTACACACAAACATCTAAACACTAACACACACGCACGCACACACCCAAATATGCAATGTGTGCACTTTTTTTTGCATTTTATTAGCCGCGTGATGGCATCTTTCAAGTTTTGAATAAACCATTGGTATTTGGTGTACCGACTTTATATATACATTATGGATATATGTACCAGGATCAAGTGAAACGTCTTATAAAAACTTCAAATGTATGCATGAAAGTGTTGCATATTCACAGTCGCATCGATATATTTTCGTTAGAGATGTGCTCGTGGCGAAAAGTCATCGCTCATGTGATTTACTTGAGCTTGAGTGGGCAATGTAAATTGAGAAATTTAAAACTTTATTTTTCTTCAAATCCATGATTTCTTTAGATCTATGATTTTTGTTAGTTTAATGTTTTAAGATAAACCAACCGTTTTAGGTGTTGGAGTTTTTAATATAGCCATTCTTGTATAAAATTACTTTTGAGAAAATATGCTTGCTTATAATAAAAAATAGCAAAAAAATCTGTACTACATAAATTCTTTTACTTTTGAAAAATTAATCTTTTAAATTCGCCACAACGATTAAAAATGAATTTATTGATAAATTTTGTATATAAAGTAGTAATCGATAGCTTATACTTAGTCATTGTACAATAGGAGTTGAATGTATCGATAAAACTGCATATGGAATATTGTGATTTCACCCAAAAAATACATTTTTTTTATAAAAATAAATTCGCATGACACAATTCACATGACAGTCTACGAAAATTTGTTGCGCCCATAACTTAATCATCTTACGATCTTACGATGATCTTTCCGACCAGCACTAATTGTAGTCGGAGCGATGCATAATGGCTGGAAAACTGAAAACCTTGGCAAGAATGATCACTTTTTGACCCATCAAGATACTTTTATGAGTAACATTGTGGCTCGAAGAGAAATACTTCGAGTTTTTACCTTGAACCATCTTAGTTAAGTATACACTGCTACGGCCTAGATAATAAACTTGTTTAACTATTTGGAGCGTTTCGGTGAATGCTTCAGTAAGTCTGGAACAGAATGAAATATTGTAAAGTTGGTATTTTCTACTGAAGTTCAAATGATTAGCAATCATCATAGCTTTGATCCGTTTATCAACATTTTTTTTCCCCCATTCCTCTACTTCAAACAAATACTGTTTCTTTTGATTATTAATTGTTAAGTTTAATATTTTAAGCGTAATTCCCAAAATGAAAACTAAAGCCATAAATTCTTATTCTTATAAAATTACGCCCTCTGAGTATGTCCTTAGTAAAAGACTTAACTTATACTTAAACGCAAGTAGAACCATACAATCTTTTTTAATTAGACAAATTTTTTGTAATTTTAAGTGATTTTAGCTTAGGGGATCACAAAGTCGTGTAGAACCACCCGAGAAGCCCGTTGAGCAGCAATTTGGTATAAAGATATATTTCAGGTGTAGCTTGGTTTTGTTTCTTTTGTTAGGAAAAGTTTTTGTGAGTGAGAAATAACAACTTGAGTGTATTTCAAATGGCTAAATTGCTTAAAAAATCTAAGTAATATGTAATTTGTTAATATTTTGTTATATGGACGTAGCAAGTTTTAATTTCTGAGATGGATTTATTTTTTACCGATGAAAGCTTATTTCAAGAATAGTCATTTTCATGTACTGTTTTGTACCAATAAAGCAATATTTTATCTAAATGAAACGTTTTTTTACCGATTCGTTTCTTGAAGTACATTTTTTTGAGCGCATTCGCGATTCGCACGTTAGGTATCGCCCATCTCTAATGTCTTACTCTTCAAATATTTTGACTTTAATGTTTACCATAAAGCTAGTGCATCTATCATTTGTCGTTTTATCGCTCAGTCACTGAGTGCACAACAATTTTGGCAACAGTTGGCAGCACCCAAGCAACAATTTCTACAACAGCAAAACAACAACAACTGCAGCTAACATGACACAAATTTCTTGGCTCAATGAGCTTGTAAATATTTTGACACTTGCATATAAATTAGGCAAGTAAATTTGCATCAAGTCTTGAATTCAGATTGAAAATTTCCATATTAAGGAAGTCTATATCTCTTACTGTCTTCCAATTTGCTTGAGTGTGTGCTTATCAAATGACCAATCCGGCAAACAAATACTTACAGCATTTGTAAATTTGTACGGAGTCTATTCAGCTACAGAAATGCCAAACTATTTGTCAAAACATGAATAAGGTCATATTGTATTTATCTACAAGTAAGTAAATTAAACAAGTGTAATGATTTTGAGTAAAAATTTGGGAATTTAATGTAATCAGTGTATATAATGATATTAGAAGTTGGAGGCGTTGGTGAAGGGCATTAGTTTGATAGTAAATTTGGAAGCGTAAAAGGTTAGAGACGTCATATGAACTGTCAGAGGAAACATTTTTTTAGCAAATAAGACAGTGTTGCTCTATAAATTTTTTGTCGCTTTATAGTTGTTGATGCCAACAGCTTAGTAGATGGCGTCACTTGTATATAAGTTATAGGTACACACTGTTTGTAAGTTGCATAGAAGGAAGCTACAATAATATTGAGATAAACACCAGAAGAAAAGAGGAATAGACAAATAATAAGAGATTTTGGTGTGGTAGGATTTTTGTACAGCAGGGTCCTGAAATAAGTTGTACGGTGAGATGTGCTCGTTTAATGGTTATGTGGAATGTGTTTTTTGCAAACAAAAATGGGTATCACTTTGAATTTGAAAATAAAACAATATTAGATCCCTTGACTAGGGTCAGATAATATATCTTTTAATAGCTGTTCGAAGAGCAGAGGGATCTACAGTTTATAGACGAATCCAAACGGCGGTGTCTTTAAATAATAGAGTTTTCACTATATATACAATACAACTACTTTTAATTATAAGCAATTATTTAGTCTGTCAATAATTTTAAACATACAGCAATGCCTAACTCTTCCACGCTGCTTTAAATGCAATTCCGGCGTCGACAAACTGTGCCTGTTTCCGCTGTAGACGTGGTCTGACGGGTCGTGACGAAAAGCTAGTTTCGGAAGGCTGCTTTTTCGACCACTTAACGATTAAACAGAGACATTCAATGCCAAAATTAAATATATGCGCTCCATGCTTTTGGTTTAAACTGTACTTATACAGTGTGACCCCTCCATTAGAGAAAAAAAACATATATTGAGCAAAGTCTCTTACTGCTTGATTTAAATCCAAAAGATTTAGTTTGTTTCTTGTTCTGTAGGTCACAGTGCAGAGCAGTCTTTCAATAAAAACCAAATACTGCTGCCCAAAGTCCAGCTAAACATTCGCAAAAATGTGTAACAAACAATTGTCAGTCCAGTCACAGTCACTCAGAAAACTTCAATTTTGTTATTTTTGCATGTAATGCAATTATTGCTTCCCCTTTTTCGCACAAGATTATTTCAAAAGCAAGTGCAAAATAATTTCGTAAAAAAATGTAAGAAAAAAAAAACACCATACAGCGGAATTATAACTTATGTACAACTTGTTCAGCTTGTTCTACAAATCCACTTGTAAAAGCTAAAGTAAATCTGATTTATAAAATCTATGGCAGCGATAAAGTGTTCTATAGCATCGATGAAGAAAAAAAAAGAACTAAGTTTATTGCCAAATCACTTTACATTTGAGGTTATAAAAGGAGAAAAACTTTCTGCGCTTTGGGTATGATAAAAATCGCAGTGCACGACTTCATTGGACATGCTAAGGGCAAAGTGTGTACACATACAATATATATTTTTTCCTTTCATTGACTTTGCCCTTTACTTTCGCCTTATACTTCCTTGTCCAAGTTATTTTTTTTTTTATTTATTTCACCCACATCCCCTTGGACAAAGCCGTTCAATGGGTATGTCTGGAAAACTTTAAATTTGGTTTTTCATTGAAACTCTGGATGCATCATGTCCAATGCTGCCAAGACATTAATTGCTTATTGGATTTTTTTTTTTTTTTTGGTTCGAACGAAGCTGCAACTTATGGGTCTTAGAAATCGAGTACACGGCAATCAGTTTGTCTAATGAAAAGGCTAATTTGTGCATTTGCTTGACTTGATCTTAGATTAGATTGCACAATTTGGACGCTGCTTTTGGTAATTGCTAAGTAGTTTCGTAGAATAATGGAGCACTTTTAGGGAATTCTTTATTTTAATTTAAAGTGTTGAGTTACTTAGCACATAGAAGCTGTCAAGCTATTAGAATTTAAAGCCAGTTGCTACATGACTATGATTTGGCAGATTTTCAGCAGTTACAAGCGAAAAATAAACCGAAAACGTAAACCTAAATCTCGTGAAAAATGGCAGTGATGGACGATAATGTTGTTGAATAAACAATATTATCCGTGAATCATTTATGTATTACACTTGCTCCCTCTGGCGGATAATGTAAGCAACCAGTTATGGTTGATAGTCATCGATGATAAGCCAACTTTTTTTTGGTAATTTATTAGGAATAATCAATAACTTTAAAAACACGAAATTAAATGAATCTTCGATTAACAATCGATAGAAAAAAATAAAAAAAAAAATCGAAAGCGAATGCGTGAGAAAGTAAAATTAATGGGCCAACCTACTTGGTTATTACATTGTATTTTTTGTTATTTCTTTTTATATTTCTGATTGTTGTCCTTTTAAGTATATTACACCCTATGAAGCGCAGCAATATGATTGATTATTTCATCTATGTAATGCAAAATTGATCCCTGATGTATAAGTGGGAAACACGCACATCATTTTTATGCTGACTGAAACAATATTAATAAATCTTGACAATCTGCTAAAAAATCAGAAATACCTGTTTCAAAGGCACTGTTTTAGATTTCAGTAATCGTTAATATATCTTTTTTATTTTTTATATTTTTAAAAACTTTGCCCAATGGCGTGTCTGTAAGTAACAGTTGATAAAAATTTACAAAAGAAAATGTAAAAAGTTACTACGGAATGACTTGCCTTTGGAGTACGATATCAAGTTCTACTTTTAATCAAATGTATCCATTGAGATTTCTGTTACATATGATATTATTTGCGATATCTTACACTCATAATATTGTGCGAAAGTCTTTCTAAATATTTTCGCGATGTTTAGGTTTATGTCTGACCTGGTTGCCCTCATACCAAGCAGCACCTACAAAGTTTTATAGAGATATAGATTGGCATCTTTGCACGAGCTCAAAGTTTAAGTTGCTCACTGTATCCCAAGATTGCATGTTATAGTTCCAAACTGACTTAAGGACTCTCTTGTAAAGCCGCAGTTTATTTTACAGGCTGAGTTATGTACTTGGCCCCTACAGCCTGTTCGTCTTTTTAAGTGTCTCGCTTTTCTATGTGCCTCTTAAGCCAAGCGTCTATCCAAATAGTCTTGTGATTTCACATTCAGAATTGACTAAACCATTTCTTTATTTCGAAGGATGTTTGCGAAAGTTGGCTAAACGGATTTCTGCGTATTTACTGCAATCTTCCATTTCTTTAGACATTTTTTAATCAATATAAGATACTCCTTTAAAAGCGGTGATGCAACATCATTTATTGCACTGAATGCTGTGTTGGCAATGTATATGGCAAACATAGTTCCAATGGCACTCATACTGTCGTAAACACATGGTATTATACTTAATACACTTCCTTGAGGAAGTCTAGCTTTTATATAACTTGCAATGCCAGTTCTACGCAAATATTAAACTTTCGAATTGGTAAGCAGTAACGGCACTGCAACCAGTAGATCTTCTATCAATACCCAAAAGACTACTTACTTTTTCAGCGATAGAACGCTAATCTGCCAGTGTTGCCCCACTTCTTATTTAATAATGTAATAAAAGTTTGTAGAAGCAAATTGTTGTTCAACTTTGCTTCATTGGCTTTCTTAAAATATTAATTGGATTGTGCTTAAGCTACGCTGTGCTGAAGTTTAATTTTGAAGTGCTAAATACCACGGGTGGTCAGCAGTCCAAACAGCTAATGTTTTGTTGACTATTTGGGTTTGCTTCCCTGCAGCGTTATGTGATGGCTGTGACGTTGGGGCACAATCCAAGTGCAGTGAGTCGTAGGCCGATTGCGGTTTTGGATGAAAGTTGATGTGAATTAAAGAGAGGTTTATGACTTGAAGGGAAAGGGCTTTTAATACATATAAACATTTTTTGCATTTATTTTGGCAGACTCACAGAAGGACATGGATATATACACTTCTCTAGTCATTGTTATCATACCCGTAGGGGGTGTCTACTACTTTATGAGTATATTTCGGTTTACAAAATCTAATTCAATATGTTATGTACCGGTACAGTTTATAAATTGCTGATTACAATTTTCCAAAAAAAACAAATGAATGAGGTAACACTGTTTGCTGTCAAAAATACAGCAAATTCCGTTTACCAAAGGGTCTCTGTAGTTTACCTGGGTAAGTTCATTCGTGGGTGTCTTGACGCTGTATCAAAATTACTCGACCGACAAAATGTTTGTATATATTATTATATAATTTTTATGAATTTTGTTTAAGAACTAACTTTATATGTGATGTAGGTTTAAGCAGTGAAAACGAATTTGATTGTGGTAAACGTTGCACTAAATTTCACTTTGCTTTAAGAAAAAGCGGCTCGTTCATTTAGTTATTTAATTTTTTTTTAACAAAAAATATTTCATCGTTTCATTTTGTAGGAGTTTGATGTTTAAGTTGCTTACTGCCCCCCAGAACTTCACGGAATAGTTACAAACTAACTTAAGGACTTCCTTGTGTTTACAAGTTCATTTTACAGCTTAGTAATGAGGACTCTTGGCAGTATTTTTGAGCAAATTTTCAATTGTTTTGGAACTCATACTAAAGGCAACATAAATCTCGTGCTTAAAGTCAGAAATTCATTGTACATAATTAGCGAAATATTAAAGTTGTTTTAATTACCAAGTACACCTTCCTGGTGAGGCTCTTCACGGTCAACCCAAGCTGGGATTTCTGGCTTAGGGTTTACGTTATCATTCAGAAATATCGCTCAAGGTTTTAATTAAATAAGAAGAAGACGAATTTAATCTGTTAAAGTTGTAAAATAACATATATACCCCTTTTTGAAGAAAAAAAAAATAATTGTGTGGAATTTTTTAATATGAGCCTCGGACTCGGAAATATTTATTTATTAATACGTAAGGGTACAACTAATTCCAGTTTACCTAAGATTAGACAACTTAAACATTCTAAAAATTATGTAATAATAAATGATAAAAAGGAAAAAATATAATAAAACTAATCCGTATTCCTAGCCTTATGGGTGAATTTTTTTATAGATATGCACCGTCTCACATCTGGGGCTAGCCAGGAACTTGGATTTACAATGTAAAAGATGAAAACAGAAAGTAGCATATAAATTTAAACATTTATTCCAAATAGAAGCCAAAGAACAGCGTTGACCAAGATAGGTTTTTATAGTTCATGATTGGTCAAGGAAGCTCGATTTGGGGAATCAAGATTAGATAGGATAGATGAAGAAATGGATTGGATAGACCGTTTAAAGGAGACGAAATCAGAGAGCTTATTATAATTTGCGCATAGGACACGAAAAGGATTAGCTCTACAAAAAGTTAATGGTAGAGGTCGAAAATTTCGAGTTAATCTGGAAGGAATGATGAAAGAAATTTTATTAAGGATTATTTGTTAGCAGATAAATTGTTATAGCAATAGGGTATTCTATGTTCGTTAGGCAATTCGACTGTAACACATACTTTTCTCTTCTGCATTCTACAATCGTTACACGTAGCTCAATCAAAGTTAATAACTCAATACCAGCTAAATATTCACAAAACGCTCAAATGGCTGCTATGATTGTTATTTTTATTGTAATTACATTTGTAAAAATCATTTCGAAATCAAGTGGAAATCGCATGTTTTCAGCAAAATCGACAAACAGGTGTGAAATATTTAGTTGGCGCAGCCAAAAGCGCAACTGCATATAATACCGCAGACTATGGCAGGATTGTGTGTGTGTGTGTGAGTAGTTTGCACGTAGCAGCACTTTGTGCGCTCAGCAAGCGGGCAGCGTGTGTATGTTACATGTGGTCAAAACTCACATAGATACAAGCAACGTGAACAATCACACAAACATGAGCAAGAAAAACCAAGCACGTAATTGGCCATTAACAGCATCAACAACAGCTAACAACAATGGCCACTAGACAAAGCACCAAACAAAATGGCTTTTGCGCTTGCACTCATTTTCCTCCATTTTTTTTGACACAATTTTAATTGAATTAAAATGTGCGAAAATTAGCCGGAAAAGCTTAAATAGCACAAAGGCTTTGTATAATGTGCATATTATGTATATAGTGCGAAACTATTAACTAAACATAAATGTAAAAATTAATTCAATTTGCATAGCCATTTTTTTTGTTCTGTGTTGCGACATGTTTTAACTGGCTAATCAATTTAAAATGGCGGCATGCCGCCATTTTGTAGTCGGGCAGCCATGTAGCTGTTGATTTAATTGACGCAACTTTGCAGTGGCGTAGTAAGTGGGCTTTGATGCTATCCCCATACCCATAGCTTAAGTGCGGGCCTTTTAAAGTTTATGTCTGGCATTAAATTGTAATTCATAGCTTATTATTTTTATAATGAGATTAACGTTTGATACAGTAATAATCGTTGTTTGTGGCGAGATTTGCAAAAAAATCTTTTTGTTTTTGTTTGTCAGTCAGTAAATGATTTAAAGGCTTTTAAGTAACACTTTATAGGTTGAATATGTGACGGCTTATGTGTTTATTTAACATGAATACATATATATCCTGTACGAAGTAACGTAGTATGTTATTTGTGCAAACTGTTTGGACTAAAAATGAGCAAAAGCTGCTTCAGAATTGGGAAATAGTCCCATAAGCGTTTACGCAGAAAATTTTTTAAGATCCCAACTTCTCAATAGATTGTAGAATATATATAGTAACAGTGCGTATACTTGATTTGCAGTAAACTGACCATCCTAGAATCTTATGTTGCATCAAGTTATTTAATGTTTGTCTTGCAACTGAATTCACAAAATTTTGGGCAAAGTATTTTTCCCGACTAATTAATGAGCGCACCACGTTTAATTTCCGACAACCAATTTGTAGATTCAATGATGCATTGCACCATTCTTTTCGCGTTTTATGCTCTTGGAGCCCTCAGGCATTGATTGAGTTTGTTCAAAAAAAAATTTTCTTGGGGGTTTAAATTGGAATCCTTACTTTCGATTGCCGTTCTATTCTTGTACACTTTGCGATATAAAATTGCCTTTGCGATATGATCGTAGAAAATGCCAAGGTTTATTACTTTTACAGAAGCTTTCACTCAGGTTCATAGACTCTGACGCACACCTTAACAAAGTATCTTTTGTCCTTACATTCAGAGTAACTCTTAGTTTTTGAACTTAAATTTGTAGATCCACTTATGCATTGCAAGAGCCCTTTCGTGCTTTATGCGCAAACTATAATATCGTTTAATATTTTCTATCTTACCAACGGAGTCTGTTCAATTCATCTCTTTCTCTATCTTAACTCATCTTAATACACCAAATCGAGCATCTTTGAGCAAACAACTCATTCAAAGTTGATCTTTTCGCTTCTTTTGTACAGAATTGTTTAAGCTTTTATGCAACTTTCTGATTTCAGCTTTTCCATTGTAAGTCCAAGCCAGTCACAGACGTGAGAAGCTGCATATCTATAAAAAATTTACCCATCAGGCTAGAGATACATATAAGTTTTATATTACAATTTTTCCGTTCTAATTTAATATTTCTTAATTTTAAATTTGTTTAATTATAAGGGCAACTGGACGTAGTTTTTCCCCAAATAAAAAATAAATGAATAAATAAATGGATTGAAAGTGCGTATACTTGATTGATTTTTAGAAAACTGATCATCCAAAATCTTATCTTGCCACAAGGTATTTTCTTTTTTTTCATATACTTAACTCACAAAATTCTGGACATTTAGCAACGAAAGTTATTTACATTGAAATTTTAAAATAAAAGTCTACGAAAAATTGCATTTTGACATAAATAACAACCTAGACATAATAATGAGAAATGTAAATGTAAAATAGTCATTTTTATTTTTCAAAATAATAATACAGAAATGTACATGGTGTAAATTATCATGACGGTTGCAACTCGGTTTGAGATAAGTCGATCTGTAACTCTTTTGAAAAATTTATAAAGTATAAATAATTCACTATTTTAACTGATATTTATAGATCGTCCAGGGAAATCAATAAAAATCATATTACTGAACAAAATGTTTAATAAGTCATGATGATACAAAAAATAAGTTGCAGTTAGAACTCCATATGATTTTAGCATAAATCAGTGATATCGTTTACATATTTAAAAATCTTTAAGACTTTGTGAAAAAACATCAAAAGGACTGTCAACTAAAGACAATCAATTTTTCTCTTTTGAAGAGGACAATCAATTCTTCTCGGATATTCTCAGCATTATAATGGAAATGACTTGACCACAAAATTAACACCTGTGATTTCGGATTTCCAAACAAAAAATCAAGAAATGAATGCCTACTGCGATATTGTTGAATCTTACTTGTTGTCTTTGATGGAACATACAACCATTTAGTTTTTTATGGACTAAAATAGATAGTGAAATATCAACATCTATTTTCGAAGCAAAGGGCAAGCTTTTAGTTTTTAATACCAAAAATCGAGTCTTCAACATATAGGATTTCATTTAGTAAATATTTGCTTTTGTTATATATTTTCTCAAGCTAAACTCACAGCAACAATTATATGAGGTATGGCAGTGGGAAACTGTTAACTTTGTCATGCGAGATATTCTGCACGGCTAGGTAACACTGTAGAAGGCATTCAATTTCATATTTTTTTGTTACTGCAAAAAAAAGACAATTTCCATAAAGGAAACTCTCAACCCAACAGCAGAGGCTTACTACGACACTGCCGCTTTTATTTGTTTTTAAAAGCCCAGCAGTACAAAACAACAGGATGAAATGAAAAAAAATAAAAACATTTTTTTCAAAAATAAAAAACATTTAAAATAATCCCAATCAAATGCATTTTTCATGTCAAAAGCCTGAGCTGGCGGAATAACCTGAATGCACGCACAGAGGACTTGGCCCCGGCAATCGTGTTTGGTCAACAAAATGGTCAAAAGGACACGCTTGCTTTGTCCGCAACACACTGAAACAATAATATTATGTAATAACAACAAAATGAAAACAAAGCCATATTTACTTGTATATTATACAAGTATATATGTAGACCATATTATGGACTTAATGGAATGAAACTATTACTTTTGGCCAAGAAAGTGCGGCAAAGTGCAACCAAATGCAATTGCCCGCAATCAGCTTAAACTTAGTGGATTTGTACGCAAAAAACATTTGACTAAACCAATAACTGCCAAAGTCCAAGTCCAAGTCCAGCAGCACTCAGTCAACAAAAAAACCAACTCGTTTTATTGGCAACGCGTTGTGCTGGCATACTCCTTAAAGCGCTAAAACGTCAGGAACCGCACAACTAACGCAATCACAGCGACTACAAGATGTACAACAACAGTCGGTACTGGTACAACAAAGGATTATCTCACTCGCTGTCGTCAACTTGGTTTGGCTAAAAAGTTGACATTGTTTGAGCAGCAATGGCATGGCGTGGCTTGGCACCGACGATGCGCTCTAACGACTCTATGCCAGCGGCTGGCAAAAGTAAAAGTCACTAAAACAAAAAAAGAAAAAAGTCTCTGATAGTGCGACGACAACTTTTTTTCCAAACCCCTCCCTACTTCAAAGTTTTGCCAATCTTTAGTTTGACTTCTCCATTGTATCTGTATGTGTGTGGGGGGTTCGCCATGGTTTGCTTCATGCACTTCATCTCGGTTAGTCGCTACATTTTAACATTAAGGCATTTAATGTTGCACTCGGAAAAACTAGTTCAATTAATTGTAAGGCAGGCCAAGGTAAAAGTGGTGAGAAAATTGCGAAAAATTGCGTAAGAAAATGCATAATGAGTGCAGAGTTGATGACAGGGTGAGGTTTGTGTAACAGGGCGGCAAAATGAACTATTTTGAAGAGTTATCGAGAGTGATGAGTAAAGCGTAAGTAAATCTAAAGTTAAACAGTCCAAACTAGTTCATGAACTGTTGTATAATCAGCAACGCATCTAGAATTACATTTTTAAGAACAATTTGAAACTAAGATCAGTTGTCCAATCCATCAACCACAGGCAATGTTCTCAAATTTCCAATCAATGAAGACCAAAAAATCGTAAAAGTAAATAAGTAATTTTGGAACTAACTTATACAATGGTTCAATAGCTCAGATAATACTTTTTTTCAAATCTTCTCATTTGTAATAACGTCTCTCTCGGTTGGCAATGTTTTAACTAGTCTGCGTGTCTCAAAAAGAGCCAAGTAAGAATGATTGTGTTGTTAGCTCCGTTCTCTTTCTTTTGTCGAATATAAGATCCTGGGTGCAACTGAACTATCAACAAGTAACCGAAAATAAGAAATTAGTTCCATATCTTGATGCGCTGCTGCAGCCGTTGCCTGCGCTCGAAAATATTGAACTGGCGCATTTTCCAGCTGTAGAATATCAAAGAAATAGAACGTCTGGATTTAGGATTAGTATTTGGAAATAAGAATTAAAGTTAATTATAATGTGCTAGTTTGTTCCATACATTAAAAATAGTTTTGACGACAATTCCATCCTTATTGCAACTTATTGTACAATGAGAGTTGGGGACAAAAATTTGATCTATGCGAATATTCAAGCCAAGGTTTGAATATTAAAAATCTACGACATCTACTGAAACAGATGATGCACTATCTCTTCTTGCCAAAAAGCTTAACAATATTTTCAGAAATCTCCAAGAATATTGTTTAGCATTTAAGCAAAATAACCAACTAAGCCACAATCTATTTCAGAGCCACTAGACTAGCTGAGTTACTTTAAATATACCAATGAGGTACCAACTTTTGACGAAAAAAAATACCGAAGTTAGAAAAATCATGGAAAATAACAGCAAGAAATAAATGAAAACAAATGTTTAACAAAAATAATCAATTAAGTAATTTTTATGATCTGTAATTTTGAAGTTAGAAAGTGAAAATAATTAGATAAGCTTTACAACAAACTTAACTGTCATCAGCAAATAACTTTGACCCTTTTACCAGGTTGATCTTGTTCACAAAAAGTATATTTTGTTCAATATTGGTTCATAAATTTACGTGCATTTGGTTAGAATTTTTTTGCTTTCTATTTTACTTTTAAAAAATAAGACAACTTTATTTGTTTACAAATCGGAAAAAAAATGAAAAATCTTTATTATTAACTTTCTTGATTTAAGTTATGTTGAACTTGTGTGCAAAAGTTCTGTAGCTCTTACCCTATTTGTTGAAATCACAAAAATCTTTAATCATTTCTCGATGCGATCCTAAGCAGCTAGATTCTTTCAAGCTGAGACAGAAAATTAATTGCAATTTAAAGTGATGCCGCAACCTTGGTTTAAATTTTACTAAATTATTTCCAAAGTACGCGCATTACGCCCCTACACCCGCACCAATATGTAGTATATGTATAGTACATGGTAATCTTTATAGATGTGTTTTCAGTTGCTGCAATTATTTCATTGATTTTACAAGATATATATAATATATACCAAATATTCTCATTTCCTAACTTCACGCACAAATGTAGGCAACGAAATATGGCAACCCACAAAAGAACGAAGTACAGTGGTACAAGTAACTGAATCGGGCATAAAAAATTTCAGCTACTATATTTCATAGTTAAATTTAAATATAAAAAAATTTCAACAGTACCTAAATTAGATTTTTCTGTAATTTAGGTGGGCACTTTTTTGTTCATAGATGGCGCCAGCAAGTCATTTATTGTTTACCAGATGGCGCCAGCAAGTCTTTTTTGCGAAATGACGTCAGCAGGCATATATGTTCTTAAGCTTTTGAGTTTATATTGAAAATCGTATACTGTATACCACTTAAAATTGATTTACGTACGCTTAGTTGTCAAAATCCGTAAGAATTGTATCTAGCCGTCAGAAGGCGCAAGCAAGTTGTTGTCGCTAGATAGCGCAAGAAATCAGATCTGCGTTTTTGGTTGATTTTCACTAAATTTTGCTTCTTCTGTGCGGGACAACGCTAAATTATCAAAAGTCTCATAATTGTAACCGCTAGATGGCGCAAGCAAGTTGTCGCTAGATGGCACTAGCAAACATACGTACGTTTATACTATTTTTATTCGTATTATAATTTTATTTCAACAACTATATTATTTATGCAAATTCTCAACCAGCTCCACGGTGCCAGACAAAGCGATGTTATCAACATTGTCGTCACTGTTGACAACGCACTTAGTCACACACATCAACACATATACGCACACACACATTCCCTTCCCCGCAATACACGCACATACAAAGACATACTGTCACACACTCATTAACACATCTTTAAGAAACGAAATGCAAGCAGTACCATCCCACACATTTGGAGCAGGGATGCTCTTGTAAATGCTCCAAGCAAAGACTCAGATTACTTTGCCTGATTTTATTTCTTCCCAGTCGTTAAGTTCAGTAGGTGACACCAATGCACGCATAGGTGTTGCCACACGCTGTTTGCTTGTTTTTGCCACTGCCACTGTGGCACTATGGGCTGCCGTCTGGCACACCCAGCGCCTGCTTGCAGCCCCTGATACCTATAACGTCTCTGGCCTATTTTGAGGCCGTGGAATGCAGCAGACTGCGTGCACTTGACGCTATTGCTCCAGATTTTGCTGTTGGTTGCTGCAAGTTGGTGTGGCATGTCTGAGTGTAGCAGGGATAGCTTGCCATTAGTGCGCCGCACTGCGTCTGCCATGTTGCACGTCGATGTGCGTAAAAAAACTTGCCCAAGTAAGTTTAAACAATTCGCACTAACTTTGCTTCGATATGAATGCCACAAACTAGGCTGACAAAGAGCGTTGCGGCACGGTCTTGTGGCAAGTTTTTTTTTTTCTTTCTTTTACAACTTACTAGTGAACAAATCAAAATGCCACGTTCCGTACCATTTGTCTGAAAATTTTCTTTTCTTACACGTAATTATGCAAAAGTTAAAAAACCATGCCTCAGGAATCGCGCGTACCCCCTAGCAGCAAGTTGCTGTTGCAGTTGAACTCATTGCAGTCGCTGCTTGACTGATCAGCCAGCTGGAAAATCAGTCAGCACTTGCTGCCACATCGTGTTAAATTATGCAAACGCAAAAAAAAAACGTTTCCAACTAGAAATTAAAAATAAAATGTAAATGTTCATTAAAAAAAAAATTGAAATTAAAAAAAAAAATATGCAGCGTTGGTCACTCTGCAGCCGATCCTGGTGCACGCTGCTGCCATACATCATCAGTGTATATGTCTACGCTGATGCAATGTGTTGCAATTTGAGCTGCCTTGGTTTCCTGGGTTGACGTTGAGGCCATAATTATATGGGCCTGCAATGTTTGCCACTTGATGCCAATCGCCTGGAAATTGCGTAAATACGTCAAGTAGACCCAAGTGTTGATTGAGTGGGACGAGATTCAGCCATAATGCGTTTAATTGCAAGCGTCGAAGGCGTTAGAATATTTTTATGAATAATTTAGAATAATTACTAGGGAAAAATGTGGGAGTATTACATCGAAGTAAGCATGAGTAAGTGGGGATGATTTTATATGCAAGCAAACTGAAAGCAAGAGGGGCGAAAAACTTAGTTGATTGGAAGTCTTAAAGTTACTAAGTTGCTGGCCCCAGCTATCAGCTGCACTTTTTAGTAAGATGTGTTGGTCAAGAAACTGCGTACTGAGTTTTTAAAGCCAGCTTGGAGAGTTGGAATGGAAAGTTTTCTTTAACGTTTTAGGTTAACGTAAAAGTGACTGCTATTTACGTAAGTTCATTGTTTTTTTGCTCAAAAGAAGAGGAGTGTTCTTGAAGCTCTTAACGGTACAGCCAAAAAAAAAAAAGATCGAGAACATTTCTTCGACGACGCACATCTTGAGTAGAGATATAATTGCTATACAGAATCCCTCCTTTAACCATTTTCAAATCTTATCGTGAATATAAAAAAGAGGTATCGAACTCTAATTCTATGAGAAGATTACATTCAAGGAACTATTTACTGTTGTTCTATTGTGCGGAGTGTGCCTAAAAGAGCTTGTAATACGAACATAAGAATCTTAAAGTAAGCGTTTGTAAATGGACGAAAACGGATTATTTTGGGAGCTGTTGTCATCTATCATTGGAGGATTAATTACTTGCTCTTAATGATATACATTTGATTAGTAAAGCAGTTGGAATAGTACTTAGGGAACTATTAAAAAAGCTTGCTATGGTGTTGCGACATAATTATAAAAATCTTGGAACAGTTTCTTTCTATTGCTTGATTTATTTGTTGTTTTACTAATTTGGAAATGAATAGAAGCAGGCACAGATAACAAAGTATTAACCCCTAAATACCCTTCTAAAGAACAGAAATAGTTTATCAGAATCTTTCTATAGAAATGACTCAAACTGAACCGTCTTGCCGAAATTTTCTGCAAGAATCTTTAAGCAAGGAAAGTTGTTTTGGAAACATTTGCATAGCATCAGCGTTGATAAGACTTCCAGTAAACAATTTCTGAAAAATCAATCCCTTGACTAGACTCTTGAAAAGGTACAAATCCTTTAACCTAAGTATTTTTGTAACTCATCCATGACATGGAAGTCATATATTAGACATTTGTTCGGTATGATTGCATTTCTAAATTCCAGTTCTTCAGTTGACATCTGCTAGAAAATACAAAAATACATAGGCCCAATGAAAAAAGCTTATAAGCCGATAATTCAAGAGGATAGTTGAAAGCCTCATAGAAATGGTTTAAATGAAGACAAAAAGTGAAGGGAAAAGTATAGCTTCTTGTGGAAATGGTAATTATAATATGTCTTTTTATATTTCAAACTGTGGAGAGGGAAAAGCTTTGTATTTCGCGTTCAACATTTCGTTCAATGTAGTCAATCCATCAGGATGTCTGCAAAATCTGTGGCGACGGGGTAGAGATCGAGATAGAAGTGAGTATCATTTGTCACTACCCTGTATTACGTAGAACAATATGACACGTTCTCTCAAATTACTTCAGTGACACATCTTGACCCTATATTCTAGCTCATTTTTATCAAGGCTCCAATATGGCGGTGTCATTCGTCTTTTCAAAAATTAATTAGTGGGGAAGAGTCAACGTAGGGCTTATCCATGACCCAAATGATTGATAGATCTCAACATTTTTCAAAAAAGTGAACTGCTTTTTAAAGCGCATTTTGTTCCCATAGCTAGAGCTATATAAATACAAGTCCACGACAGATTACAGCGGCTACCGTAAGGCTCCGCCAAAAGGGAAATAGTCAGTTTCTTGAAGCCTGACCATCACAACTTGAACAACTTTAATATCTTAAATATCTTTCATAAGTAAGTGTATATCTTTGATGAACGCCGCCGCTTTCAAAAGGATTGTCGATAATACCTTTCATAAATAAATATATGTCATTCATGAACGCCGCCGCTTTCAAAAGGATTGTCCATAATGAAATTCATCTCTATCTAAACCTCTCCCCCTTTGAATGAGTCTCAACAATGGCATAATCCAGGTTCTGAATGCCTGCCCCAAGCCGCGAAAACATACCCATAATTAATATGACTATTTAATTCGTTTGGAAGACGAGCTGGTGTTATATCAAAAGTTTATTAAAAACATGCTGCTACAGGGTCGACTAAAATCTTTTTTTTTTGGAGTGGGAAAGCAGGTTTTGGGATGCAAGCTCTTTTCATTCTTGAGTAACTACAATGCATAAGTCAAACTTTAAGTCAAACTTAAAGTTATATTCTCTGCCGATTTATTTCCCATTCGGTACTACTTTCTGCTTCCAACTTAATGTAGCTGACTGCGTGTTGGCGGAGAAACGATTAAGGCCGCACGATTGCGACTAATTAACTTCGATATGCAACACTGTGACAGCACTTAAGTCCAAATTAATTACTTAAACACCGATACAGTGGCATTGCTTGTCATGGGCTGTTAATTGTAGTGTTGAAAACATGTAGCCAATCATTTATGTACACAAATGCTTGGCTATATATTGTATATATAAATGTTTGCATAACTGCATATGTAGGGACATGTTCTGGTGCATGTATCAATCAGAGAGTACAAGTTACAATAATTGTCTTTCATAATAAATTAAATGCACTTGCGTGTTATGAATATTTTACATGACTATTAAATTAAAAAACATGAATCCATCATGAATGTACACGGTCCTGGCAACGTTTAGTCAGTTTGAATTGTTGAATTGTGGGCTATCAGAATGGCCCATTGACATGCCAACAATATTTGTTATTAATTTTGATAAAAACCGTCAAGGTAGAACATGATATTCTAATTTGCTTTCGGTATTTAAATTGTTAGGTAAATACACTTTACGCGTTCCTAACTCTTTAACTTACAGAGTCTCCCTCTTTCTCTTACTTACAGCACTGCAAGAGCTTACAATATGATGGCCACCTCACAAGATTATTTTGGTAATCCGTATGCGCTA
Source organism: Chymomyza procnemis (assembly GCA_035046065.1). Classification (NCBI taxonomy): domain Eukaryota; kingdom Metazoa; phylum Arthropoda; class Insecta; order Diptera; family Drosophilidae; genus Chymomyza; species Chymomyza procnemis. Next base: position 9,580,172 of record JAWNOJ010000026.1, read on the forward strand.
TTTCGCGGACCGCCAACCACAATGCGTCCACGTGAGTCACCCTTGGGTGTAGGTCCGCCACATGCTGGTGCCTATGCTGCACTTGATTTGCATACGCCACACAAGCGTAGCTTGCCCACAGATGTGCGTGCTCCACCGCCGCCACCCTTGCCACCGCCACCGTTGCCGCCCACATCGCCGAGGTAAGACCACGTCAAGAGCTGCTCAAGCACAATGCATATCAGCTGCAACAACAACTACAACAACACATCAAAAATTCCAAATTTCTAAATCTTCAATCAACCCAAAATAAAAAGCAAAGAAATAATGCAAAATTTTCAAAAAATATCAAAAAATTAGTATATTTTTGAGTAAAGTAGCTTAAAGTTTATTAACAAAAAAAAGACATATTAAATATTAAAGTTTTGAAGCCCTTAAATATGCACGGCCAAAAAGAGAATACGAAGCGAGAGAAATTGCTCTAATTAATACTTAAAGAAATATTTATATCAATATCTAAATATTATTAAACTTAGTATAATTTGCTTAACAATTTGAAGGACGAAATGAAACGAAACGAAATTTATGCGTATACCAAGTCAAAAAGTGTTTGCTACGCTATTAACAATTGCTTGTAAAAATAACAACTATAGCTTAAGTATAGAAATTTCACAGATATCTTAAGTAATCACTAATACTCTATAAGTTATCATAAGCAGATGATAATCTAAAGTTATCATAAGCAGAAGAGACATGCTTTGAAGATATAATGTCATGTGCAACTTACACACAATTTGTCGACTAAATTTCACTAACGATCTAATATGAAAGAATCAAAAAACTATTTCTAAATCTTTACTTTATTCTAAATTGTGTATTGAATTCGAATAGTTAGTATTACACTTACCCATTCCTATACTCAAAATATTATTTTACGTATTTTGTTTTACAGCACTTTGGGTCTACCACGCCATTCCCGTGCCCTAAGAAAGATACTAGCTCAGTTAAAACCTCAATTTCAGCTGTTCCATTGAAAAGATAGTTGAATATTTTTGTTCTTTTTTTCATATGTTTTTAAGTGATATATAAGTTTAAGTTTGACTCTAGACCCTGTTCATCGAACTTTGTATCTTCACTGTCTAATTATTGCCCTAAGAAAGATATTTTTTCAGTTCATGATTTGATTCTAATTGTTTGTTAAATATTTGTGTGATCTCTCTTCTTTATTATTTTTCAATGGCTTTTTCTTGACCCCATTGGGTCTTCTTAAATGTTTATAATACCTCGTCAAGCCCGAATCGTACGTTACCTTTGCTTATAAAGTATATAATGGCTCTTATTTGAATCCCAGGAACTTAAATTACAATATTGCAAACAAAAAATTAGTTAAAATTATCAACAATAACCTTTGATTCTGATTCGCTGATCACAATAAAAGGAAAACAAATAATCGAGGTGCTGCTGTGCTTCGGTATTCGATTTAGTATAGGTCCTGAGTTGGCAGACCTACAAATCTTTCAATCACAATTTAAAATACGTATAATATTTTCAAGACGTTTTTATGGATTTAAAGTTTAAATTCTTTAAAACATGAATTTTTTATAACCTATCGGCCGGTATCTCACGAAAAGGGTATAATCGTTAACAACTTTTTGCAAAAAAAAGTACAACAGATATTCGAGATGCCTCAAACCTTCTGTGTTCGATTCGGGACATACCAACTGCAATATAATCAAGTTAACAGTAGCAGACCTTGAAATTCTTCATCCACTATTCCAAATACATATTAAATCTCCAATTTTAGACATTTTTATAGAGTTCAAGTTTAAGATTCTAAAATGTTTTTAAATCGGTTATTCACTCCTTTACGAAAAATTATGGGATTCCAGTGCGTCGATGAATCGATGCGAGCTATAAATATGTTCCTTAACATAGTTTCATAAAAATTTTCATGTCGTCAAGTCGCCTATACACTGGTGTTCCTTTCAGCATGCTCTCTCGACGACATACGGTCGGTACGTCAAGCATAAATTCATGACTAATGGCTTTCAGTGTTATCGGCTTGTGTCGTCGGGTTTAATTTTTGGAGTTAACTAACCAAAATATACTAATTTCCTTAAAACCCATAATCTTTGTGGCATAATGTCTGGGCTCAAAGGTAATGAACTGCTCAACAAACTCGACACATAAGTGGTCTATTGTTGCACATGCACCATTGCGTTGAATCCACATGTTAGCTAGGGTAGGCGCTTCCATTTTGAATACAACAAGCAAACATCACACCATTGCGCCCGCCATTCACAATAGCGTTCAGATCTTTGCCGTCTTTTCAGAAGTTGATCCCTATGATGGCGCAAGCCCTTTCTTCACACCACACAGTGACTTCTCAGAAGGTATTGGTAGTTATTTTTATGCTTCTCCTTGCTTTTTTGCTTAAATCCTCTTAATCAGAAATGATTTTGCATGTAATGGCACTTGCTTTCCCTAGAATGCATTTTTATAATAAAAATCAAATAACTAGTAAATGCTGTATTTTTGTAAACCCCATTCATGGATAAGCCAAACTGAGTATATTTATAAGTAACATAAGCACTAAGCTGAAATGCATTCATTGATGCCAATCGACGGTGTCTTTAATTTATTGCGATTTTTCTTCGACAAATATGCTTTCAATGCGTGCCACCCTTTCAACCTTTTGACAAACTTTCGATTTGTACAATAGACATTTCTGAAGATATATTAAATTTCTTCAAATTGAAAACTTTCTCGCTTACTCTACCTCAATTAAACTAAATACTTTGAACCAAAATAAAGTTATTTCCAATTACTTAAATTTATTCTGCAAAGTCTCCCTAACAATCATATACATATAACTTATTAAATGATTCTTAGCAGCAACCCTTCGGTATGCCACCACAACTCTACCGGCGACCATAGTTCTTAAAAGCAGTATTTCCAAATAAACAGCACCTAAAAAATCACCCTTTTGACATAGCATTGGGAATTGAGATATTGAGTTATGAAGCAGAATTCTAAATAATTTGGATCTTAGGAATGATTAATTTTATAATCAATATTTTTACAAAAAAATCTGGACAAATAAAGATTGAAGATTCCATTTTAATCTGTTCAAAAGCAGCAGTAATCTTCAAAACTTAACTCAAAGACTATTGCTAGCGATATCTAACCTTCAAACCGGCAGATTTCAACTGACAGCCCTGGTTTAAAGGCGATTTTTGAACTACCAACTTTTATGTTTATTTTATCGAATAAGTTAATTTATGTGTGTTGTGTTTAAACAAACCATAATTAATTATTAAAAATTGTTTATTTAAATAAAAAAAAAAGATTTGATGGGAAATCGAGAGAGTATTGAAATTTTATTGAAGAATAAATTAAAATTTCTTTAAAAAGTTTCAGTTAGGTTGCATTAAATTATTCTTATTTAATAACTAAGCTGTGCTTAAAAGCGAAAATTTTTCTCTACGATTTAAATCAGATTATATCAAAAAAAATTTTTTTAAGTTAACTACTTTTGAAGTTATTTGAAATTAAGTCGAAAATAATAAAGAAAGCACATGGCATTAGCTGCCTATTTGTTGAAAAATATAAAATAAACAATATTAAAATAAAAAATATGGCTGAAGCCAAATTGCCACAAAAGAAGCTAACATTTCAAAATATAATATTCAAAACTTATTTAAAAAAATAGTTGTAGACCAGACGCTAGGTACTCTTAGAGTGTATATATATCCGCAAATAAAAGTTTCTGTAAGATAAAACGCCAAACACGTAAAAAAGCTAAATAGCTTATTAATATAACCAAGCAAACATTTAAAAACAAATATTTATAAAGTATTTATCAACTAATTAAGTAAAATATAGTTGTAAACTATTGCAGAGCAGTTCCGAGTAGCACTTGTACCGTTGAAGAGCGACGAACTAATAAACATTTAACTATATAAGTGAAGTAAATAATTTAAGTATAAAAATACTATAACAAATAAATTAATCAAAAACTTTTGTAGTGGTATTTTCAGTAGTTTTTACTAGTTCCAAAAATATAGAGTACTTAATATACGAGATACAAAATGTATACACTACAAACAATAAAGCTTATATTCTAATTGCGTACAATATCTAGAAAGAATGGATTTAAATAAATCAATTTATGTATATTATAATTATAAACTATTTAAATCACATACTTAGTATAGTTGAGCAGCTAGACTTGAGGGTCCACAGGTTCCCATATGCATAAAGACCATAAACATTAAGCGCTATATATAATTATTAAACTAATTAACTATAACTATGCAAATACGATATTCTAAAGCATAAACAAGCCTAAGATTAGTAAATGTTCAATGCAGTAGTAGTTAACTCTTGCTAATGTTCACTTAACGTATACGTAATATGCCTACAATAGCCTCTTGAATTTGAAGAATTTTGAAAAACTAGCTTAATATTTAAAGCAATATCTAATACAATAACTAGTCTGCTGTAAAGCTTAGTATATCTACTATATAATACGTAGTTATTTACTCTACTAAAAACATTGTATACCATTGTAAATTGTAGTGCAAATTTATTTCCAGTTTATGCCTAACTAATTTTTGCTTTTAGAAAAAAAAAGAATACCCAAACTAAAAGGCACTAAACGAGCACTTTGTAAAATGCAAAAATTTTAAACCAAGAGTACAAAATGAAAAACTAAAAAAAAAATATAGAGTAGCATTTAGTCACTAGTTGAACTAATTAATCAAACTAGTTAAGTAGTCTAAGTCGAAAGTCATGTAAAGCAAACACTTTTCGTTAAATCGAAAGTCAAGCCCAAAAGAAGCGTATTGTGAAAAGTTGCGAAGAAACTGGAGCCACAAGCTCACTGGAATCGTGGTGCACACACACATTTCTTCAATCAACATAATCCCAGAGCAGAAACTTCGCTGCAATATAAACTCTACTCTACAATCAACATTTAATCCCAGCATAATGCATTATCTAAGGCTTCGTCACTTTGAGCAATTTGTTAGTTTTTTGCCTAAAAATTATCAAATCAAAAAAAAAATATTAAGCTATTTCTCTCTATACATATGAAAAAAGATAAAACCAAACTGCAAGCAACTACAACGAATGCGGTAAGTCTAGAAATTTTCTTAATAACTCTAAACCACGACTAGTGACCATGAACTTAGTAGTGTCCAAGTAGTGCCAGAAAACCACTTTAGAACTGCATCACAACGAGCGGCAGTGAGCCTACAAAAAATAAAATATACGGATGCACTACGCATGTAACAGGCATGCCACCGTGAATAAATTAATAATTAAACAATAAGTGTTAAAATATAATTACACTCACTCTATATATATATTATACACAGGGCCGGATTTGAAAAATGTGCGGGCCAAAGGGTTGCAGCTAGAGGTAGCTAAGTTTGAGTGGAAAAAGTCTTCTGAATGCTAGATGAGTTATGTGCAAATAAAAAAATAATTCTTTCAAATATATTAAAACGTGAAATAGATGGTTTATTTTGAAAAATTTTATTTTTTGTGTAATTAATATTGCACCGACCAACCAGTTTAGATTGAATCTGTAGAAGAGTTTAGCGGAAGCAAATAAAAATTTGAGTATTTTGTGTAATAGCAAATCTTCTCAAAGAAAGATGAGTTATCTTTTCAATATATTTGAATGAAAATGCTTTTTTATTTCTAAAGAGTCTGTAATTGTATGTAATTGATGCACCATCCAGCATAGATATTCCATCCAGATTGGAACGTAACAGTAGATAAGATTAAATTTTTTGCAGATTGGTCCAAGAAAACATTTTTCGAACTTCAAATTTAAATTAAATTTATCTCTCAATTTATTTTGCTTAAATAAAAGTTCACTAAGTAGAATCGGTTAAAATGAAATACTGCATCTTTTCTTCAGAAATAAATTTGGGATTTCTTTAGTTGCAAAAGCCCTGAAAAACTAGCGCCCTGGCAACATGCTTTAATCCGGCCCTGACATATACCATATCTGTAGAGCTCTAGTTTTAGAACTAGGTTTTAGCTGCATTGTGCGCATGTTAAAGAACAAGAATACCAACAAGTATTCAAAAACAAAACAATTTCACAAACCAGTAACATGCAACATAAACATTTGATATATGCATATTTATATATAAATAATATATTCTGAATTTCAGCTACAAAATGGTCGGATTAAATTTAAACCTATTTTTCTTTTCATGTAAATGTCATGAATACCGCCACTTGAGTGTGACATCAAATTTGTGTAGTTCATGCAATTGCACGTTAACATGCGAAGGCGAAATTCTTGAAATATTTCTCAAGGAGTATATGTGTTTGGGTTTGGCATTTGGGGAATTTAAAACTTGACGGAAATATTTGAAATTTAGCAACAAAAAATATTTTATTGCTCTTATGACTGTGTATTTTTGTAATATAGCAATTGAAAAATGTTCTAAATTATCATTTTTCTTCGAATATTAAAACGGAAACTTTAAATAATGTTCAAAATTTGCTTTTATATGAATTCTCAGTCAATTCAGCTGTACCTGATTTGACTTAAACAAAGTATGAACTTTCATATCTGTGGCAGAGCTAGTATCTATCTCGATACTGAAGTTCTCCTAGTTTTTTCGAATGACGCGAAAATGAGGGTATTCATTTCATCTGTTGTTGCTTACAATACTTATGGCACAGGAATTTAGAATAAACGGACTTCGCAATATTTGCTGGTATGAACTGAGGCGATTAGAATCATCATCTTCATCATCATCACAATAATTGAAAGAAATTTAAAAAAAAAAACAAAATAAATGGAACAAGCCTTGAAAAATTACGGATTTAGAGCAGCAACAATATTATTGTCTGAAAATTTTAAGTCAGCTTTTGAAAAAGATCTTGAACGCGATAATACCGGAATTTTTATAAGACAGCTATAAAAAAGATATTTTGAAAAAAAAAGAAATTTGAAAAATATTTAATTATTATTATGTCTTAATTGTTTTGAAAATTTTCTGCGACTTCACTCGAATTCTAAAACCATCATCTGAAGAGAGAAAACAAATTTTTTTTTGAAAGTCCCATACTTCCTCAAATCGAAACACAAAGAGTATACCAAAATCGTCCCATCAAGTAGCACCACTATTTATCGCTTTATTTCCACAAGAAAGTTACAACCCAAGTGACACGTTAACAAATTTTCACGATAGGCATCAGGTGCTTGCCCTATACCACCAACTGGCCATAATTCTACAGTTCTCTTGTTATTTACACAGAAATTGTGCAAAGGTAGAGCACTACGTTAAATAGGGGGCAAGTATGAAACATTGCACCTTGTTACGCCCATGAATTTCCATCTTACAAGCCAAGTCGACTTGACATTTATTTCCTCAAACGCAAGCAACTGGCTAAGGAAACATTTTACGAATAATCCTACCTGCCCTATTGTAGAAATTGTTGTTTGCTTAAGCAGAAATTACCTTAATTTGCAAATATATTAGATGGCGGGACCCGTTTCATTAAGTTGTCCAAAATGGCAGCTGCTGCGTGTTGCAGTTTTTTAAAGTCTACTTGGCCATATTTTGTATATCTTAAGGCCGGCAACTTCAAAGCCATGCAATCTGTCGGAATGCTGCGCAATGATAATAATGAAAGTGATAATAATAATAATAATAATAATAGCTGGATGGCCCTAAGTCATGTAACACCATTAGCATCTTCAAGTTGCACGCAGGCCTCTTGCTGCCTTGTGGCACGCTTTGGCTGGCATGCAACTTGCGCCGCCTCGCAGCTGCTTGTAAACGCAATTCAATTCTCACGCAATGATGAAACTCTGAGCAAAATAAGCGCCAACTTGCCACTTGGCTTCATATAATGAATGCAGCAGACTGTGTGGCACTGGGATTGCAGAACTGGGGAAGCGAGAATCCACAACTGAGAGCTAAAAACTGAAAAACAGACAAGGAATAAACACAAAAGGATGCTGGCTGACATGCAGCAGTTGTCTCTCTCTCTCGCTCTCTAGTAAAAGAATGACGACTACGAGACTCTATAGGAAGATAGCGCCTTCTGGGCTGGTTCTACAACAAATATGCACGCACTGACACCGATAGTAATAGCAACAACAACAAAAACAGCAACTTGGCAAACAAACAAATAGAGCAACTGTACACAACAACAACAAAAATGCACTAGAAATCTGTCAGTACACTGAAAAAAACCATTAAGTTGTCTAGAAAATCAGAGATGAGGCAATACAAATCATCTTTTCAGAAAAAATGTTTATCCTCGTACTATTATCTGTAAAAAACTATAAGCTAAATTAATCCATCATCTTTTTTCGTAGCTAGAAGATTTATGAATATATATTTCAGCATTTGGGAATGAACTGTTCTTTGGAGAGACTCAAAAGATTCCCGCTTCAGTTCAACCTTTGGGACTTAAAAGTTTTAAGAGAAGATGATGTAATTCATCTTAATGGTTTAAAATTATCATCTCATCGTCATCTAAACTTTCTAAAGGCTATTGAGAGACTGAATAGATAGTATCTTCAGTTTAACCTTTAACAAAATTATTAAAAATCAAAATTACATTTTTTTTTTTTTATTAATTAATTAATTAATGTTTGCAACTAAGTTGAAGTACTCCTCTCTGCTGGTAGTGAGGTGAACAAGATCTTCAGCTCTTCTTATTCCAGTCCATTCTCTGATGTTGCGTAGCCAAGAAAGTTGCTTCCTACCAATGCCGCGTCTGCCCTAAATTTTACCTTCCATAATGAGTTGAAGTAGCTGATATTTGGGGCCACGCATTACAAGACCAAAATATGCTGCTTTTCTGCGTTTGATGGTTTTAAGAAGTTCCCTGCTTTTATTAACTCTTCTTAGGACTTCCTCATTTGTGATGTGGTCGACCCAAGAGATTTTTGCGCTGAAGAGGTAATTCAGTTAAATCTCTTAAAATTGTCATCTCATTGTCATCTAAACTTTCTAAAGGCTCTTGAGAGAATGAAAAGATAGTAACTTCAGTGTAACCTTTAACATTAAGTGTTTGAAGAGATAATATAATTTAGGTTAATCTTTTAAAATTGCCATCTCATCGTTATCTAAACTTTCTAAAGTCTATTGAGAGATAGTAGCTTCAGTACAAACTTTAAGATGAAAAAGTTTTACGATAAGGTGATGCAACTCATCTTAATCACTAAAAATTGTCATCTCATAGTCATCTAAGCTTTTTTTAGCCTATTGAGAGATTCAAGAGATAGTAGCTTCAGTTCAGACTGTTTTAAATGAAGATGGTGGTGTAAGTAATTTAAATCTCGTAAAATTTTCATCTAAATTTTCTACGTACCTTTCTACTACATCTACTTCACAAAATTAAAGCAAGTAAAGTATTAAAATCATTGGTGCACTGCCAAGTATGTCAAAATATTTTGTAACTTTCAATTAGTGCCGAGCACACATATTTCTCTTAGTGCATTTTGGAATTGTGTCTAAGTGGCTTCACTCTGCATTTTATGTGTGAAAAGGAATTGCTGCCTATTGGGTTAAGTCCTGCAGGCTACAGGCGCAAACCTGTAATTAAAAACTGCATCCTTAACCAGCATCAAGTGGAAGTTATGCTTGCCAGGAAGTGGCCAGTTGACACTGTCCACAACGGACACGCTCAAACATTAAATAGACCAAATAGAGCTCGAATAGATATTGGCTTCGTAAATAGTAGAAGACAGTGCAAAGGTTGAAAATAAACTGCATTAAACGCAAAAACGAAGACAGAAGTCAAATGCCAAGGCAAACCGGAAGTGCCGAAACACCTGAGGCGACTTTTGCCATTACTTTTAACCTCAATGGTGTAAAGTGTGTGTTTGTTTGTTTGCTAAACTGGCATATAAATCACATTTGTGCAAAACTTGGCTAAAGTTTAAGCTTAAACGGTCACACTGCACAAAAGTACAGTCACAGCAAATGCATTATTCATTAGCATTTGTCGCTCGCTTGCACTTGGTTTACATGTATTTTCTTTCTCAACTTTTTACTATTTTTTGTATTTTTCGTCTAGGTCAAAATTGTTTACACTTTTTGCTGAGTTTTGCGCTTAAGCAGCTTGGCTTTCAACATGCTGTTGTTTTTTCTGCAAAAAATTCAGGTTTTTATTCCAATTGGGCGCCAATTGGTTACATGTCTGGCAAACCGCTTAACCTCAAAACCTTGTTTTGCACTTCTGTCAAAACCGAAAATTTTTGTGGTTTAAAGCGTCAGACAGGAAAAATGTTGTAAGGGTATTGGACTTAATAGGTCGAATTAAGCTGATCCAAGAGTTGGGAGCACAGCGATATCAATTCTGCTTAATGTAAAGGGATTTTTTTTTCTGAATAACCAAATGATTGCTCTGGAATGTAACCGAGTAACTCGAAACAGCCTTGAGTGCGTTACTAACGCTCGATGTATTGCTGTTCTTTAGCAGAGATTTCGATACTGAATCAAGTAACAGCTGCCCTACTGTTACACTTTGGGATTTTCGATAGAAATACTCTTTTAGCAGGGTGTCGTACGGAATTTTGAACGAAGAATGTACCGCGGATATGTGTGCTACTTATGGAGTCGAACCCGACCATATACAAGAGTTCGGGTCTGACATAGCTTAATCTATGTAAAAACACAAAATTTTTACCATCATTGCATCCTTCCATCATTGGTGTAATATATGATATCAATATCAAAGCCAGAATTTGTTGCTTTTTTCTTCACCGATACGGATACATGGTCTGAAAATTAGAAGAAATTTTGTCTTTTCGCCAATTTTCAGACCTACTTTGACAAAGCACTTTGCAGGGCTACAAAATTTGTGTCGCCGAATAATTGAAACAAGATACTATTTTTAAATTGCAAAGGACACTCCTAGTTAGGTTTTCTCACCCAAAAAGTAGCGCATTATCTCCGAATCTGGTAATTGATGGAAACTTTTCGCGCTAAGGCGTTTTGCAAGGTCACAAACATCCCTGAAAATGCGCATCTCTTTTTTCACCAATTAGGGCATAATATGAAGCTGTGGTTTCAAACCATTCTAAGGCGTTTTGCAAGGCCACAAACATGTTTCTCTTTCTTCGCCAATTAGGGCATGAAGTGAAGCTATTGGCTCCAAATCACTGCCCTAGCCGAACTCCCACCCAAATGCTTTAAAGCGCCGTATGAAAATAAAAAAACATTATTGAAATAAGCACTCCAGTCTTGAAACCTTCAAATACAACCAAATCGAATTTACTCTACAAAGGGATTACACATATTTGCAGCGAATGTGACACGTTATACAATTTGAAAATCCTTGGAAAAAAGACATGCGGCTCCACGTTACATTATGTCGGACGTTTCTCGGCATGTTTTTTGGTAAATTCTTCAGCGGCTTTCATAAACACTTTGGGCACCGTAACGAACTCCTCTGCGACTTCGGAACGCAAAGCATGATTCGGCTCAGGATTTTGCAAAATTTCCACCAATGCATGTAAGACATCCTGAGCGCGCTGCGTTGGTTTCCAATTATCCGAACTTATAATATTTAAGCAAACTTGACCATTCTCATCAATATTGGGGTGATAGATTTTGGTCTTAAAATAAACTTTGGGCGGTAGAAAAGGATAGTCTTGTGGAAAATTAAGCTCGATACGAAAAGCTCCTTTATTATAGGGTGCCTTCTCAGGCACCAGCAATGCAGTCCATACGCGTAAAGTTTCATCAGAGGTTTCAATATTTTGTACTAATTTGGACTTTGTGGCAATAATGTCGGAAAGTTCACGACTCAATCTACGCACCGATGCCATTATAAATATATTTTCGAAATACAAAAATTTTTTTTTTTTTTTTTTTTACAGTACAGAAATATTTTATATTACTGAGCTAATTTTTGAATAGTTTACAGTTTGGAGGCTTAAATAAACTGGTTATAATATATTTTCGACCGGGGGCTATGTATTTTTGACACTTTTGAAGCCTACTTTGATGAATATTTGTTCAAATTCTAAGTGATTTTGCATAATTTTGTAGCCTACTTTGTTATACAAAGCAAAATTTTTTAGAAATAGGTTCCTAGTATGAAATAAGGCCATTAGTTGGGTTAAAAATGGTTTCAAATCGGGAATGGAGCTGCGCCGACTTTTGAACAACCAATATCTCTTGTTTTGTCTGTTGATTACTAAACTAAGGTTTGCCTTATAGTTGTTTCTTTTTGGGGAAAAGTTTTTTTTTAGAAGACTAGTTTATTACACTGTGGGAGCGTTTCTGTTAGAAGAACATCCATTCGTTATTAGAAGAATCATTCAATTGATGTTAACAAGCATCTAACTTTTGCGTTAAAAAGCAACTTCTGCAAGGGAGTATAATAATACTGTGAATGAAAGAAATTATAATTTTCAATACCTTTGATTTAAGAGAGAAGATGCGAAAATCAAATATACCTAACACCTGGCTGCAGTATACCTCAACCCAAATTTTCGCAATCCTTTGATTGAAAGCAAATGCCAGAATTCTTGAAAGAGCGCAACAAAAATGTTAAAAATTATCTCCATTAATTTCAGTTAGTTCGCTTATCCCAATGCAAAGTGTACCAAAAATATGATGCAGTATTTTAGCTTTTAAAGAATTTATATAAATTTACAGCTTTGCTGCCAATTTGAACTTCAAGGATATTTCTTTGTTGTTACTTTGGTCGTATTGGTTTACATATATTTTTTGGCTAATTGGCCAATGGCAAATAAAGCAAAACCAAAAAAGGAAAACGAAAATTTATTTTATAACCAAAGACCAAAGTCACATATTTTTGTGGCAAATTAAATGCATAATTTATATAAGAGTCGTGCTCATAAAATTCAGCTTATTGTAAAACTAAGAAATACTCTCAACAAATAGTTTGGGAATAAAAACAAAATGCTCTTTATAATTAACTTTTGTCAAAATGGCAACAAGATTTTCACGCGCTGCATATGTACAGAAAGCAGAAGTCTTGAAAACTTTCATAAATTGTTCTTTGTGCTATTGACAACCCTGGTCGGGAAGAGGAAGCAGCAGTACTAAGTGCATTTGAGTGTGGAAAACGGCACAAATCATAATTTTAAATATTTTCAGCTTCTGGAAGACTTATATGCATATATATAATAGATTCAGGAGTCGTGTCTGTGCGTATGTTAAAAATTATCACTTGAACAAATGAACTGCCAGTAACAAGCAGCAAAGTCACCTGCGTAGTACGTTGTATACACTATAATTGGTGTTGAGTAGATAGGAACTCAGGAAAATCACAGTTTATAAGCAACAAATGCATAGTTCAACATTTTTCAAAAAAACGCACTGGACTTTGAAATCTTTAATGGTTGCATCGGGATAATCATTTACTTAAGAACTCTTCTAGTGGATCAAACATTTTTTCAAAATATTGCACTGGTTGGACTAGAGTATATAGAAATTCAAGAAAAACAAAGTGTAAAAGTATTCAACGTGCTTTAAAAGTCACATTCTATACTGTATTTTTTGATGGGTGGATATGGATAACTATTTGCTTAAGAAGAACTCTTTCAGACGAAAATAAAATATCTTTCAAAAAGTTGCACTGCATGAATGTTGTTCACATTATTTGGCAATTTTTATATGTGTTGAGGGAGAATGTTTTATAAAAAATTTGTTCGTTTTTTGAATTTAATTCAAAAATATACAAAAAATTTTTGGAAAACTTTATTTAGGTTGACCAATATGTTTTTGAAAATATCATTCAATTACTTTTCCTCTTCTCAACAATAAGTTCAAAAATATTGGCTTCCAGTGCGTCGTCGCGCTTGTCTAGAAAAGAGCTTCAATTTTTTTTTACCCCTTGACTTTTCTGTCAACCAACTCAAGTTTTATTAATTTTTTGAGTACTGGTAATTTTCATTTGTGGGTTTCGTGTTTTTTCGCCTTTATAAAGCTGTCATTGCTCCAAAACCGCAGCAAGTAGACATCACATTCGAAGAGAACAGGAGCCTACTGTTTATAACCCAAGTTGTAGGGCGGTGTCTGCAATCAACAAGGATTCATTTGGGAAAATAGCGTCTTTTTGCTAGCGATGCTAGTGCTAGGCAAATGCATCAGCGCTACGGCGGAGAATCAAAGCTTCGGTTTTAGCGGCGGAAACGCAAAAGGAATACGCAAAATTGCTGCATTTGGAGTGAAGAGCAACCATAAGCAAGCATTGCAAGAACTACCAATGCGAAATACCAAGACAATATTGTAATACGCACAGCACTCAGCACACATCTCTCAGTTCTCAGTAAAGCTTCCTAAACTGTGTTGAGTCATAGTCACTTTCCGACTCAAGTTGATTCGGCCAACTTGCGCATTCATGTCGCCCATTGTTATGATGTGAGAGACTGCTCCAAAAGGAGTCTTTAGCTTCAAGATGTGCGACAGAATGGGAATGTGATTATATTTCTTGCTTTGGTACCGAATTTGGTAATTTGGTACCGACGCACCGAAATGATCCAATCAGACTGCGCTTCCTATTCTATAAGGGACGCTGCCACAGACTTGGAGAGAAGGCATAGGACGCCACACTGTCTTCTTTGATTGCGAAGGTTACTAGAGAAAGGATTAGCCGCTTTTTTTTCATTTTTACCGAGTCGGCACATTTGAAGTTGAAAATGGTCTATGAGTTTGAGAGAAGCTAATAATAAGGCTAGAATTCCTTACAGATTTGCGACAGTTTGGTTGCTTTTAGCCGTGAATGCACTCTCCATGTTTCTACTCGTTAACTTTCAAGCTGAAAATCGTCAATTTATCAGCGTTATTATTTTCTTTATTTGCCTAAGTTTGATCGTATTGCTTGATCTTATACATTAACACACTGAGATGATATTATCAGAATGACCGTTGCCATAGGCTTGGAGATGAAGAATCCGACGCTACACTTCCTTCTTCGATTGGGATGCTTACTAGAGAAAAGGAATTATTGGGCAGTTGTTCTTATGCTTTCGCCCATATCAGCATATCAGAGTTCGCAGAGGAGCTGAGAGTTCGAGAGAAGGTGATAACGTCTGTGAATTCTTTACATAGCTGTCGCAGTTTAGTTAGTTCTAGCAGTGAGGTTCTAGCAATGAAGGTCGTCAATTTACCGGCGTTATTATTTTCTTTATTTGTCTTGGATTCTTCAATCGGTTGGATATAAGATGAGTAGAGGATTGGCCTTCTAATCTGATATCCCTGGCTGCCGGTCTACCTCTAGGCGGATCATGCTTAGGAATTTTCTCCTCGCTGATGAAGGATCACTCGCGCACTGTAAACAGGGCGGGCCCGCGTGAAGGTGAGATTGAAATTTGCTTGGGATAGGCAATGTTTTCGCAACACCAACCTTTTTTTGCTCATTTGAGATGTAAATTAATGTAAAATAATTTGTTCAAAATGCGAATATAAATACCAAGTGAGAGTACCCCTTGACAAAATATTGAGAAGTCCTTGATGAGCTAACATAGTAAATTGATCATATTCTACTGGTGATCATTATCATGTCCATCCCAGAGCAGTAACATTGTAAACCATATTCTATGTTTTCCTGAAACCAATTTTTTGCAGTGTATCCTACAGTCGCGCAACAAACTGACAGACTATCCAGTTTTGTATATTTTTTGGTGTGGCATCCACTGCAAATGAGTACAAGAAGCGTCAAAGCTTACACTCTCTCCTCTACTACGTCAGCAGTATTGTTGTCTTCGTCTTCGTCGTCATCGTCATAGTCATTGTCATTGTCACATTTGCCACATTCAATTCAGGTTGCACGAAGAAGGATTTCTGCAGCAGCGTTCAGTTTCAGCTTAACTGCTTTGGTTCAGTTTCGGATGAGCTGCAGTTCATGTGGCGCTCTTGATTTACTGCTGATTACATTTTATTTGTGGCAAATGTCTGGGGAAGTGTTTCCCCAAACAGAACTTTTGCGGCATAACGCAAACGCATTCTACGTTGTCTCGAGACAACAATTGTCAGACCGACAGACACAAGTGCAAAATAAACAAAAATATATTTTATGGAAATAAATCATTACATGCTGCAGTTTTGATTTTCTTAAAAGATTTTCACGTCTGTTGCTGGCTTATTGTTTGAGATTTGGAATTTTTGGTACAGTTGGTAGTAGTGTTGGCAATTAGTGCACATGTGGCGTATGCGTTATATTAAGCAGGCAAAATGAATTAGTTTAATTAAGTGGAAAATGGTTTATGGCAATATAATGTCCATTATGGATAGTTAGTGTAAACTCGACACTTAATATGGGCGCATAAAACCTTCAAGCTTGAGTAAATATAAAATTAATTAATTATTTGAGCCAGGCAAACCCTAGCAGCCTGCTAAGAGGCCTCACTTTAAATATTTAGAGAGTATGGCAGTATAATTTATATGCGTATACGCATTGAAGGAGGCTTTGTATGCCTCTATATTACAGGCACTTAGGAGCGCCTTTCGCAATTATATTTCACGCACTTGTGACTACACACGTAACGCATACGCACCGTGGCATGGCAAATTTGTAACAATTAACTAGGAACGCGTATGAAGCAGGCAACAAAAGCAATCATGGGATTTTGTAATAGACTAGGGCTTATTGAAAGCAATGTGTGCTTTAAGATTAAGCTAGGAAATTTTCATTTCTAGAATTTAAAGTAAAAATTGGTCATGGTGAGAGTAGCCAAGTAAACAGATTTTTTTGAGTTGTTATGTATATTTTTGCCTTGAGCCAATAATTGTTGCGAATCGGTAGTACTACAACTTGAAGTAAAGAGAGTGCGTTGTATCTTTAGAGTATTAGCAGAAAACTCTTTTAATACTTTTAATGCTTTAAGTTCTTAACTAAAATTTCAGACGCTTCAGGCTGGATCGCATCTTACGGCAATTTGCCAAGATTTGTAACGTGATACTACAAAATTTGTAACTTGATACTGCAATCTATTGGCTAAAGCTGAAATAATTCCATGTTTTGGACTATTAAATCATATATAGTATGCAGCTTTAATTTAGTTGTCCTCTAAAAGCAGTAGATTTAAATAGATTTAAATTGAATAACCAAAGATATCAGCCATCGCCTCCAGCTATTTATTGGGTTGTACCTTGAGTTTAAATTTAAAATTTAGTGCTATAAAACTGTACTTTATCCTTAGAAATATCGCAATATATCACAATTCTAAATGCTGAATCGAAAAGTTTTAGAAGTAGAATACTGTTCCATATTCTGCCGCGATTTAAGAACTGTAGGATTCTAAGTTACGAGTGTTTCAATAGTCCTCGATTCGTTAAAGTATTTGGGTATAAAATCAAAAATGTCAGTTTATAATTAGGGTGGCTTAATACATAGCTTTGAAATTTAAGGCGGTTCCATAACCTTCAGAGGCTGTCTGGTGCACTTTTGGCATTTTACGCGGCTCCAAAGCACATAACCTTCAGAGGCTTTTAGGCAACGCCACAATTTCTTGCACTTTTTGACTTGATACCGCAAACTTAAGATTTGACGCAGTTTGTTTTCATGTTTCGTGCATTAAAATTCTACAATAGCGTGGACCCAAAGTGCAGTGGCGATAGGAGGCCCTATAGGTTTATAGTTAGGAGTATTCCGATTTGTTTAAGAATTTGTATATTTTGCTTAAAGTCCAAAATGAGGGTGACCCAATAATCAGGTTGGACAATCAAGGTGGCTTCAGTATACATAAGCTTAAGACGCTTCTGGCAACAAAATTTATCACAATTTGTTGGATTTTATGACT
Source organism: Chymomyza procnemis (assembly GCA_035046065.1). Classification (NCBI taxonomy): domain Eukaryota; kingdom Metazoa; phylum Arthropoda; class Insecta; order Diptera; family Drosophilidae; genus Chymomyza; species Chymomyza procnemis. The sequence goes on from JAWNOJ010000026.1 coordinate 9,597,921, forward strand.
TGATTCCACCTGTAATATTTTCGATTTTCGGCTAACAAAATTCTACTGTTGATTGTACGTAAAGTTCAGGCGCAATGAAGGCCTGTGGGTTTATGTTTAAGAGTATTTATATTTTATTTATATCATATTTTGTCTTAAGGCCCGAAATGTCAGACACTTATAAGATGACCCAATAGTCAGCAGGAATAATTAATGTGGCCCCAATATACATAAGCTTCTGGCACCAAAATTTACTACAATTGGTTGGTTTTTATGAATTCATACCATGATTGCGATTTTCGGCCAATAAACGGTTGGGTTGATCTATATTCAGTCGCCATAAAAGGCCTGTAAATTTATAGTTAAGAATACCTCAAGAGGTAATTTGTATATTTTCGCATAACGTCCAACTTGTTAGACATTTAATAGGATGTTCCAATACTTAGCTTGGAAAAATTACGGAAAATTACGGTGGCTCCAATGCACATAAGCTTCAGACGCTTTTGGCAATGAAACTTGATTCCTCAATGAAATGAAACTTGAACCTCAAGATTTGAACAAGTAATAATTCTTGTTTTGGGTAATAAAACTATATATATTGTAATTAGCTAGACCGTCAGTAGCTATAGAAGGCGTTAAGGCTTAAAGTTAAGTGTATTTCAAGACCTAATTCTTCTAGAAATTTGTATACTTTAGCATGACGCCCTTAATGTCAGATACTTATCAGTGTCGCACAGTCTTCAACTTTGCCATTTATTGCGACACCAATAACGCCAAAGCAATTTGCCACAATTTGTTGCAATTTGTAGCGTGATAACAAAATCTAAAGGTTTAAATTGTAACTTGTACGTCTTTGGGGCTGTAAAAGATTTCTTGCTCCAGTTTGAACACGTCTAGGACCCCAGACGGTTGGCAGTTGCAGTAAACCTGTCTCTATGACATACATACATGTCTACCATATAAGGCGATGACATCACTAACTTGGCAAATCACGAGTACATGACAGGTGAAAAGTACACACAGGAATTGGTTCTAGAAAGTCTTTGGTCGAGCAGTTGTCATAGCGCGTGCAAGTGCGTTTGCTGCTGTTCTTGTTGCTGCTGCTGCTGCACTCAAAGTTGCATATTTCATTAAAAGTATTGCAAGTCGTCCCCTACAGCCTTTTATTATTATTTTTTTTTCCCTAAGATACAAATGGGTCGACTTGGATCAGGTTGGCAATTTCTGATTGCTACAAAACCCTGGCCCCCGCCTGCACTCTTAAATGCAGCTGACTGCTTTTATAAAATGGTGAATGCACACACACATGTACAACACACATGCATACACACAAATACAAATACAATTGCACAAAAACATATACAAACATGCTTTCACACACTTAAACAACTTGGCCACAAATAGGTAAAAAGTGCGTGGAAAATAAAATGCATCCAAGCAAAAAGCTCTCCGGCTTTTGAATGTAAATGCGTAAAGCTACTCTCTGAAGGGGGGTCTTAGCTATGGGAGCAACAGTGGGTAGCAAAAGTATGCAGACAGTTGGAAATTTTAGGTTAAAAGAAATCAAAAAGCTGCAAATGATAAGAAAATCAATCCTACAGTGGATTGACCGGGAAATGAAGGCAAATGTTTCAATTATTTTTATTTCCAAATTATTTATCCAAGTATGATTTGTAAATATACTTTACTTGCGTGGCCACGCAGAAGATTTTAGTGTTTTCTAAAGTTAAAAGCAGCATTTATAATAAATATACCTACCTATTTTCAATACTCATAAAAAGTACGCAAACTTTACTCATATTCATAACTAGTTTGCCACTTTTTGTGTTTTCTTTAGTTAAAAGAAATTTTTACATAATACACAGATAAAAGAAATCTTTAAATTATAAACAGATCGACAAAAATCTTTTTTTATGTAGAATCGAAATCTTTTCCATAAGCTTATAACATCTTTTGGATCTAGGACCTAGAATATAGACCTCTGCCCTCAAGCACAAGATATGCTTTTTTCGGCGTTCTCCATTGCTTTCGGTTGGCTTGGATTATCAGCGTATACCTTAGACTTCAAATATCCCTACAAAAAAAGTCTGGTGGCGTTATATGTCGGTGGCCAGTCCGAATCACCATTATTCGATATGACTCATCCAGGGAACAATGGTCGCAATAAATCCAAACCATCTATGGCTTCAAAATCAACATTTTCCTTTGTTTTTGGTGGCTGCAATTTCAGTGTATACTTCGGATTTCCAATATCCCCGCAAAAAAAGTCTGGTTGTTTTGGATTGGGTGATCTCGGTGGCCAGTAAAAATCACCATTTGGATATGAATCGTCCGGACAATAATGATCTCAATATATCCATTGTTTTAAGTGCAGTATGGCATGTTGCGCCATCTTGTTGCAACAGGAAGTTATTTAGTCCATTTTCTCGAAGAATAGGAATCAGAAAATTTGTTATCATTGCTTGACAACGTTGGCTCCATCGTCTTCGAAAAATAATGATTATATCCGCACAAACACCACACCAAACAGTCGCCTTTGATCGTATAACTCCTGTCAAAAGTTTTAGAGTTGCATCCACTTTTAATGGCCTATCAAAAATTTCTAAGTTTGCAAATACTTTTTGCCCGCACTGTATTTATTTATGTGCGTGGGCGAAAATTGTGCGTAGCCTTAAATCAAGGCAGAAAGTCACACAAATATATTATAATTTAAGCACTCTATGGCATTTCTGGCTGCAGGGTGTCTCAGCTATTGTGGCTGTAAATGTCCTGCTTTTAACAACCAACGCGGTTTGGTTAAGCTGACTGCAATAATAATTGTCGAAGCTTGTAAAGACAGAAGTTACCTCACACTATGAATGAATGTTTTGAAAAAAAGAGACACAAGGGGCGTTTTGAAGTATTATATTTAAAGGAAATCTAAAGAATCATATCTAGTCAGCAAAGCTATTGCAGCTAGGTGAAGGTAGGCAAAACAAATCCGATTTGTGACTGGAATTCTGCATGGGATTGCTTTCAAATCAATGTAAATAGATAGTGCAAAAAATCTTGTTCTAAGCTAAACCTTAATTCCTGGGCTCTCTCATGCAATCTCTAGTGTATCTTTCTGTTGAGCTTATGAAGCACTTCCCATTTTTTTAATATTATTCCCTAGCGCGTAACTTTATATGAGTCTGCGGTACGTCTAAAGCTATTTTATTGGACTTACAAGTAGTTTCGTATTTCTTTTAATTAAGAAGTAAAAATCAACTCTTGCACTGCCACTCGTTGTTGTTGGCCTTTGTTTGGACCGCTCTTTTGTTTGAGCTCTTCAAGCAGAGTAAACTATTTTTTTTTCCTTTTGCCCAGTTATTATTGATTGTCGGCCAAGTTAGAGTGCAGCCTACTTTTTAGCCGCGCCATAAACCAAACAATGGCAGCCCAAAAGTATGCAACGTCTGACATTGACAGCAATAAGTAAGAGGTTGCATGTGGCACAAATACCCCGACCGACATAGTACTTTGGCCAGCAACAACAAACGACACCAACGCATACCCACATATTTATATGCATTGCATTTAAAATCTGAATTTAATCTAATTAACTTATGACATTTCGCTTGAACTACTGTGCCACAAAAAAATAAAAAAAAAACTAGAAACTGGTGGCATGCCACAGACACAGCAACAATAAATAATGAAAAATGGCGAGAGATAGGCGAGACTGCCTTCGTGAGTAGTACTCGTAGAGTGCATAATACTAGAAAGAAAGCAAATATCGTTTATGGTTAATAATAATTTATGCCCTTTTCGAGAGAGTATGTTAGGTTTCTGAGTTTCTCGAAATTGTTGAGGGTTCCATTTATACCAAAGCTATAAGTTAGTCGGTCTGAGTTGCGGTGGGCGAAGAGCGATATAATTAGGCTCTTAAAATAGCAACCAAAAGTTATTTTCGATTTCTAACCTTTTCCAAATATACCTTTTTTGTCTAGAATTAGGATATTATATATTTTTAATAATAATAATTTTAAGTGCATAAATTTTCGTCATAAAAAAAAATTACCTCTAATTAAACCGACTTTCAGCTTCGACTAAAAGCCTATTTGGTTAACAAATCAAATATCGATAATAAGAAATTTCAATATTCAATTTAATTCTATTATATAAAAATCTATAATATCAGAAATTATAATCGATTTCGAACTGAATCTTACAATTGTTATGCTTTTTTAATAGAAGAGTGTAGTACAAGCAGTACACAACTTACAATTAAAAATCGTAAGTATAAGTCCCATTTGTCTTACTCCCCTAAAAATCTAAAGGAATATTCGTGAATACAATCATCATGTTGTAGTAGTCATCTTTCAAGAGCAGCTTGATTTAGACGTATTAGCGTTCTCTTCACAAGATAAATATTTAAAATTTATTGATTTTCGCTTTATTCTACCGATTCATATACTAGGGAAAGTCTATCGTAAAGCTAATTCTTTTAAATGCTTTTATAGGTAATGCTCTCGGCCTTAGCTCACAACACCTTAAAATAAGTAGTTCTAAGTATCGCTTTGACCATGATTCTTAAAACTTTACTTAATTGCCAGAATAATGTTGTATTAGTTAAAGACATCGCAGTTCGTAATCGGCCGTCTACTGTAAGTCCCTCTACTTTAATTTTAATTTGTTGCAATATTCCTCTTCACTTAATTTTTAACATTTATCCCGATTTTGCACTGAATTGCTGAACGCAAACATGAAATTGCAGAAATCTCTACAAACTCTCATTTCTTAACAAAGTTGGCTGGTTTCAAAATTTTACAAACAATTTGTTTAAAATTTCGATTTTGTATAGTGTCCGGGAGAAAAATTAATAAAACGGATATTACGGACTGAAGTATAAGAAGTTAGTTGGATGCAATAACATTGAGCCACAACTCTTAAAATGGATCTGAGTGATGATATGATCCAAGATTGTAATGCTTGCCAAGGAGCATAATGAAACCTATTCAATTACAAATGCCAAATTCCTCACCCTTTTCAAATCGGTTAGATTTGACATAGTCCAGGGCTGGTATGCCTACAACATATTCAATCACAAAAAAACCTCACTTTTGTAAATAGGTCTCAGAGATGACATGATTCAGGACTTGCATTCCTACCAATGATTTTAATAAAGCATGTCCCTCACCTTTTCAAAAAGGTCTCAGCGATGACATATTTCAGCAATGGAATGCCTGACGTACGGGTTTCATTGCAAAACCCCAGCTCATACAAAGCAAAAGGGAATCCGACAAGGGACAAACCGACTTTTCGGAGCAGATACTTTATTTTGTGATATCAAGGGTAAAATTATGAGCTCTACTTAAAAAGTTAAGGAAGCTATGTGTACATTTTTAGTATATTAGTTAATTCTTTGACGCTTCAAAGGTTTATTGCGTCCCAAATCTAGAAATGGGTCACCAATTGTAACTTTCACTCAAATATATATGTGAAAACTTTATTAGAAGCGCCACCACTCACTCACTTGTTTTGAAGCCCTTGAGTCATCATTTCTAAGGCACACTCCTGAGCAAGCTCACATGCCATCCGTAGCTCGGTTCGGAAGTTGATTCTTCTTCCAATTGTTAGGTCCGCCGATGATATTTAATAATTTCAACAGTCACAACTGGTACTCGTTTTCCATGCGAATGCTGTGGTCTTTATGAGTGACTGCGCACAGCTTTTACGTACGAACCTACATCTATTTTTCTACCGAATACTTCGTATATATTGTTAATCTTATTCGTTATCTATTCATCTATTTGTCAAGCTTTACAGCTGTACATGAATCTATCTAACTAACCATTTTATCTTTGTATCCAGCTAACTACCATAATAAAATAGAATCCTAGAGAATATCCAATACGATTCGTGTTCTACAAATAGGATCATGTGATTTATTGCAAAGCCGCAGGTCAGCATTAAGGTAACTGGAAGCGTAGAGTCAAAAGTGGCAGATCATGCCAGAATTTTTATATTTGGGATTACATGATAGAAAACAAGCACTGTTCTCAAAATATGCAATCTCAGTCAGTAAGTTTTGGAATTACCCTTATAAAGATCAAAGGACTGCCAATAACTCAACCAAATTAACCGATGCCATTATTCATGTTGTCATTATTTCAATTATTATCCTATCTCAATCAATTTAATTGACAATCTTTCTACATTCGACCTTTTGGGGGAATAGTCGCCCTTTCTCTCTTCAAATCAAAGTTCGTAACCTCTAAAAGGGTATTTGAAACTTGGCTTTCTCTTCGACACAATTTTCTGTAATATTTCTTTTTCACAGAAAGCAGCTTTAGTAATTTTCTTTGTACCGCAGCTTTATCGTAGTATCTGCTTTGCTTTGTGCCGTTGCTAAAGGGTGGCACACTTATTGGACATAACCTTCAAATGTCTTTAATAGTTAGCCAAGTCTGCCTGCATTACCTTTGGCGCCACAAAAAGATTTTATTTTGCGCTCAAAAGTTTTGTGCTCATATTTTGAGCCTTTGCTTTAGACCTATTACCAGCCATATGCTTGCTAGTCTTGGCCAGCTCTCACTCAAATAGCCGGCCAGTTGGCCCTAAGCCTGTCCAGTAAATGCCAGAACGTGTGCGCGCTTGGAACTAAATAAAAACAATTCGAGCTTCAGAACTTTGCAATTTCCGTCTTAATTCTTGTGACAGTGTAAGTAAATGAAGAGAAGTTGAATTTAAATAAATTGATAAGATGACAGTTGGCCTTGACAGTTGACCGGGCCATTAGACGTTGGCAATAATGTCAACCATGGGAAACCATTTTTGGTCAACTAGCTGAGCATACTCACATTACCCCGAAAAACAAAACAATGAAAATTTCAGAACAGATTCCATGACCAAATGCCAACTGGCCGAAAGGCACACAGAATGTGGCCAACTCCTGGACAAACTGTATGCAGTTGTATCCATGTGGCCCATGGCAAACACTGTAAACTCTTGGAATCTTTGGTTTTGGTCTTGGTCTCTGCACTTTTGCCCATTTTGGCATTGAAATTGGCTGCCGTTTGGCAAAGCATTTGCCCTCCCATGCTACATGGGGCAGAGAGCTATTGACTGAATGAAGCTATTATTTGCGGGCCTTCAAACACAATTGCAGTCTGCAATTCTAAGCCATTACATATATGTGTGTGTTTGTGTATGTGTGTGTGTGGGGGGCTTCCTTGTAGGTGTCACTTACATAAAAGGCTGAAGTCACCCTCCTGCGGCGCCTGCATCATTCCAACACACGTGCGCGCTTGTCTTTCACTTGTCTGCCTACCATGGCAGTCAGCTCTGCACGGAGTAGTCCAAATGCAGCGAGCCCCCGTTCGAATTACAGGAGCACTTTTCGCAATTAGCTGAGCAAAAATTACCTGCTTCAGCATTTGTGCAAGTGTGTGCGTGTGTGTTCCGACTGCTTATACGGTTTATACGTAGGAAACTTATAATTTAGGCTAGATCAAGAGATTTATGGAAGAAGGCGTTTGTGAGCTAATAAGATTTGCAAAACTTTTTCATGACGAGAGATCTCTATGGTATTAAAACGTTATATATCAAAAAAAACCTATCTTTTTAACTGGCGCCATCTACTGTACGAACTTTCACTTACGGTCAATCATCATATTTGCTGAGCATTTGTTGCTAAGTAGGTATATTTTGCTGCTAGGTGGCGTATTACATTTAATAGATTTAGCCAGCCATAAGCAATGTTTCTAAAATTGTTCTTAAAACTATTAAAAGATTTTGGGTATACGACTCTTAAAAGAGTATCTTCGATCTTGCCCATATTCTATTGCCAAAATCCACAAAAATTAATTCCCTTACAGGAGAAATTCTTCTCCTTTATTCATTTTTACAATTTTATACAACTACCACTTCTTACATAAAGTTATTACAATCATCTGCCTCGCATAAACGCAACATGTAAGCTCGCCAATTGCGGCAATTGTTGCATGCAACAATTTAGATTAGTGGCCTAAGTCACCATCTCAGTTGCAGGCCTCAGTCCATTTGAAGTTGTTCGATTGTTCTGGCTTTGCTGCATAAGAAGAAAGGCACAAAAAGATGGGATTCCTGACGGAAGACTCGTCAACGGCATCAGAGTGCGGCATTTTGGTTGTCGTTTTTGCCTCTAATCTAAATGTTTAGCCAAGACATTTGATGGCCAACATGCCCGTTGTACCGGGTTTTCGTTCTGACCAGGCGGACGCCGACTGACAGCCAGCTTGCTGTCAATTGTGCCCCCATCCAACAAAAGCTGCCTCTTATTGCAGTTGCAGCGGCCGCCAGCGGCCAATGGTTGTTGCCACAAACGGTGGCAGTTACAGTTGCACTTGCGGATTGCCGCAAAGTGCTCAATTATTGTAATCCCAGCCGGTTCATGCCGTGCTCGGGTGGGCGTTATAGAGTACCAGCGCAAACTACTGGTCACCTCTGCTACAGCACTCCCCACTTAAGCAAGCGTTAGCATTAACCCAATGACCTTGTTAAGCATGGCAGCCAAGGTGGGCGTCTAATTGGCAAGGCACGTTTTTGAGCTACATTTCAGTAGCTAGCTGTAGCGTTAATCCATCTGTAAATAAGATACATATCCGAGAGAGGATTAGCTTCCTTTGCAGCCGGTTTGCGCGCTTACAGCGGTGACAACATTAAATTTGACACCCAGGAAAAATCAATCGCACAAATCTAATCATTAAAAGATCAAAAGTTGCTTGCATGTAAATGCCTGCAACTTGCCAACTTGCAACTTAATTTGCCGCAATGCAACCAAGTTAGAGAGAGAGTGGAGCAGCATCGACAGCAATCAACGGCAGACAATCAAAGAGTCAACCAGCCAGGATAAAATCAACAGGTGGCTCTGGCTTTTGGTGCAACTTTTCCGCCGCCCGTTGAAATGTTTGCAACCGGTTTTCAACAAACTCATTTGTATTGCAACATTGGCGGCTTCAGCTGCCAACTGATGAGAAGGATTAAACTGTGCGAAGTTGATGGAGAAGACGATGATGACCAAAAACGAAGAAGACTCCCATTTGACTGCGAATAACCATGTCGTAGTCGATGGCATCGATGTGACAAACCAATTGAATGGCATGCTAAAATTATGCATTGCTACACTCACTTAATCATTAGGAGCTGCAAGTAGTTAACACTTGTCCAGCTTTGCCCAGAAACAGTAGCAACTCAATATGATGAATGTGTGGATTAGGGATAAAGTTGATGGAGAGTTGCTAGGCAAAGTAGTTGGTACAATTTGGCGGTTACTCAAAATTATTGTAGAGCAACGTCTTTTGAGTTGTCGAAATCTTCAAATTTCTCGGTTCAAATAAACATGCAGAGAGTTTATTTTATGAAGCATGAAAGCAAGTTACTTCTTCTGTTTCAGAGTTTTTAACAACTTCAAGGTTTTATCCCAACTGGCATATGAATTCTTGAAAAGAATGCCTTGTAACAAAAGATGTTGGATTTAAGCCTTAAAGCAGCTAATGGTGTATCTTCTTAATGCCACAAAAATAATATATATTATATATTCATATATAGAATGGATGTTATTAAATTTGAAGGTTTTGAGACAATTGCAATATTTTAGGAATCAAACTGAAAAAAAGCTGTAAAATATGCTATGAATAACGTTTGGATTCAGTCTGAAAGCATCATATATCGAGATTCTACATTTACCGTCAAGAGATGAGGAACTAGAAGTTTGATATTTTGATTTTATCTCCTTGAAGCAAGTATTTTATACTATATAATATACAAAGTCCTCGTAGCTAACAAGCGCTTCTTAACTTACTTAGAAATATTGTTACTTATAGTAAGGTATATTGTTTTTTGTACTTCAATGTTTGTCAGCAAGAACTATTCTTCTTTCATTAAGATATTTATATAACTTCAAAGATCTGATCATATTTTTTATTAATCGTCAATGTTCTGTTTGTGAATAAATTGTGCGGCGTTCATGACAGCTGGTTAGAAGCTATAAAATAATGACTGTCTTTCAACAAATTCGAAAATATTCATTGTCTTAAAACATATCTTCTGTATTTTCGACCATTATTGTTGCTTATGTTTTGCGTCTTGTTTTCTATATTTTGTATAGTATAGCGGTTTCTATATTTTCCTTAATCATCTCGCGGAATAATCAATCAAAAAAAGCATATATGAATTAAGGAGCAGAAAAAGGGCTTCGAAGACTATTTTCTGGCGAACTAGTCAAATTGGAGAGCTAGTTGAAGTGACCATCTGTAGAAATTTGCTAGTGATATTTAAAAAGTTCCATAAAAAGACCAACTTCTTTAATTATTCAACTAACAGCGAGCATTTGAGAAAATCTCTCCGATTTGAATATAATCCTGGCAAATCCTGGTCCATTTCCAGCAGGTTTAGGTGTTTTTGAGATTGCGAAGGACAGAAAAAGATACCTAGACAAGCATTGCCAGGCGCAAACAAAATTATCGAAAAACTGGGGACCCGCCTCAAATTGTAACATGAGATTCACAAAAATACAAACACGGAAGTCTTCCTTTTCTTCTTCCCTTAAGGCAAGATTTTCAAGATATCATTTAAATTAAAGTATAAGAAAGCAATATGAAAATAACTGAAGATTCCTTTTTGAATGAATCATCGGAGAATTTATGTGAACCCGCAGACTAAGGCATAGAACATAAAAACCAAATGAACAAATATGCATTTTTTCCAGTTTCAACTTAGTACTAAAGTTTAAAAAGTATTCTTTTCTTTATAAGTTAAATCAAGCTAGGCCACAAAAATATCAAACTGCAGCACATTATCTGGCAATTGGCACAGCGAATTCTTAAAGCCAATAATTGGGAAACAAATAGATCGTAAAAGTTCGTCTTGCGATTTTACCTTGGCTTAATACTTTCCACATTCACAAGTTAATGTACCATTACTTGTAAAAAGGCTTGAGCGTTTGGAAAGCATTTCTCTTTAAGCAGCTGAAGTTTATATCATTATCTACTTATGCCATCCAATCTGCCAAAGGCAAGCTTGACTGTATCTAATACCAATTGATGCTAATCCCCATTAATGTCAATTGTACTTTGCCACATTCCGAGTCACTTCGTTTCGAGGCCATAATATAATAAGTACTTCGAAAAATACAAGGTATATCGAGTCAACATTGTTGTCATATTCCTATACCCGTTTGCGGCAACTTAATTGGCGGCACATTGTCTTGTGTGTGTCTGTTGATGATAATGATGTTGATGGACATGTAGATGATGTTGCGGCTTAATAACTTTATTGTAGGCGCTCCATGTTGCACAAATGCCAGAGTTTTGTACAAGTTAATAGCTGTATGTAACATATATCGAGCAGGACCAAGTTGCAGCAATGTTTTACAGTTGCAACTCATCAGCTGGCAACACACAACGGTTTTGTTGCTACTGCTGCACCTGCAGCACAACTGTGCAACAACAACATGCAATAAATCTCAATTTAAATGGCGCCCCGGCATGCGTGGCATGACTGTATATAGTATGCGGCACTTGTGCAACTTACCACTACAGCTTACGGTTCTTGCAACTTCTTCTACTGGTTTTCCTTCAGCTTATTGTGGCTTTCTTTTTTTTTCCCCCCCAATCATTTTTGTTTTTGTACCTCCGCTCATTTGTTAGAGAGCGCGCGTCAAATTTGTAGCCGAACCAGTTAACAGCCCCCCCCAGTGTTAACTCCCCAAAACAGCTGCAACTTGCAACCGCATTTAAACTGTACACTCCATTGCATATTTCGTAAAATGCGATTTACTGTGCCAAAGCGCGATCATTATCCTAACGCAATTTATGCACGGCCTAAACTGCACCAACTGTAGTAACCCCATCGCAATGCAATACAAAACCAAGACAAAAAAAAAACACAACCGCGCCCACTCCTGTGCCCAGCATAATTGCCAATTGTGGCAGCAACAGGAGGCAACGGGCTGGGCTGGGCTGGTTGGCATTGTTAACTGCCTTTTGTGTGCATCTGGCAACGCCTAAATGGCCACAACACCAACCACAAACAACAGCAACAACAACAAACAACAACAGCAGCATCAATAATGGCGATAATCATTACAGAAATCGAACAGCCGCAATAACAGCAACAACAACAACAACACACAAACAACATCATCTCTCACAGCTGAGATGTCGACTAGTTGTCGCTTGTCGCCATTATTGTTGTTGTTTTAATACACTGCAATTAATGGTTAAGGAGTCTGTCGGGTTAGAGAAAATGTAAAATAATTTTATTGATAAAAAAATGCCGCTACAAATCATATTCGTTCTGTAAAAATTCAGATATTTTTGATATAGTTCATATTTGCGATAGTTGCATTTTTGATTTATGTCATATTTCTGAAATCTTAAATGTATTTGAAGTCTTTATTATAAGTGATATTGATATGTTGCATATTTTCGAATTTTTATACATTTTTTATATATTTTGATATAATTTATATTACAGATTATTTTAGTATTTGTAATGTTTTCCCTATATTATTGATGTTTGTGATATTTTTGTTTTTGGATTTTTTTTATATTTTTGATATACATTATATATTTGAATAATTTTTTAAATTTTTGATATTTTTCAATTTTAATATTTTTGATATTTTTATTTTTTAAATACCTGTGATATTTTTAAAATTTTTGATATTTTTAATGTTTTTGATAGTTTAGATTCTTTTGATGATTTTGATACTTGAAATTTTCGTATTTTGAAAATTTTTTAAATTTTGGATATTTTTATATCTTTCATATGTTTAATATTTTTTATACTTTTGAAATTTTTAAAATTTTAATTTTTAACACTTTTGATATTTTTATATTAATGATTTTGTGAAACTTTTGATATTTTTGATAATTCTGATATTTTTGAGATTTTGGTATTTGGGATACTTGTATTTTAGTGATATTTGTGAAATTTTGTGTATTTCGTAAATATTTGGTATTTTTGATATTTCGGATATTTTTGCTAGTTTTGATATTTGTGAAACTTTTGATATTTTTGATTCTTTTGATATTTTTGACACTTTTAGTTTGATACTTTTGATATTTTTATGTGAGTCATATTCGTGAAATTTTGCATATTTGTGATAATTGCGATATTTTAAAGATTTTGGATATTTTTGAGAATTGGAATTTTTGATATTCTTATATTTGTGAAACTTTTGATATTTTTGATAATTCTGATATTTTTGAGTTAATTGGTATTTGGGATATTTTTTAATATTAGTGATATTTGTGCAATTTTGTGTATTTCGTATATATTTGGAATTTTTCCTATTTCGGATTTTTATGATTTTAATAAAATAAGTTTTCATATTTGTGATAAGTGTGATATTTTAAAGATTTTGGATATTTTTGAGAATTCGGAATTTTTGAGACTCTTATATTGTGAAACTCTTCATATTTCTCATATTTTTAATATTTTGAATACTTTTGATCTTTCGGATATTTTTGCTATTTCTGATATTTTAATACTTGCGAAACTTGTGATATTTTTGATATTTCCGATATTTTTATATAAGTAATTTTTTTGAAACTTTTCATATTTTTGATAATTCTGACATTTTGGATATTTTTGATCATTTTTATATATTTTATATTTTTGATATTTAATAATTTTGATACTTTTATATTTATAATATGTTTGATATAATTTAAATTTTAATAATAATTAAATTTTTTGTTATTTTTGATATAAGTGATATTACGCCCAGCGCAATGGCCTTTCAAAAAAAATTTTAAGTAGCCGAGAAATTACTTTAATAAACATTATTAATTATTTAATATAAATCGTGTTGATTAATTTTTAGCCAACGAAAAAGCTCGTTGATGCAACATTTTGAATTTAGAACATTTTGAAATCTTTGATATAAGTGATATTGTTGATATTTAAGATATTTTGAAGAATATTGACATTTTTTATGTTTTTTATATTTTTTGTTTTTTTTTTTAATATTTTTGATACTACTCATATTCTGTATATTCGATATTTGGACATTGATTGTGATATTTTTTTTGTCGTTTATTTGAGTTAGGTTAGTAGCCGCTGCGTTAATCTTCTGATGATTGATAATAATGATTTTGTACTTGTCTTCGTCATCTTAGAAAGCTAAGAAACTTAAAATTATTTTTAATTAACTACTTTGTATGTATTAGGACGGGATGGAACAATGATTGCTGAAGACTTTCTGTTTGTAAGTTAAAAAAAGTAATCAAATGTGGTAATTAATAATTTAAAGCAACGAACTTAAGAAGTATTAAAAAGTTAATGATACTACAAAAGCGCAAAACTAAAGTATTACAACAGGGGACGGTTTTGACAAAAAGTAAACGAATTGTTTGAGATTCTTTCTTTTATTTTAATAGCTCACTATTAAAAAGTTAAATTTTCAAGGTTCAATGTTTTTAAACGATTTTAAACGTTGAACGATTTTGAACTCTCTGGATTTAATAAGTTTCAAATTACCAACTAGGAGAGTAAATGCAATATAACTTAATCCCATCCCAACTTGATTCACAATGAAAGTAGTACTTCCGTCAGCAGAGTATTACCAATTCCGCATAAGGCAAACCCAACATACAGCCCACTTGTTGTTATTGGCTGTTGCCATTGACGTTTCTCGTTTGCCAATCTGTTTGGCATTAAGAGGCAATCTTAGGTCTTTGTCTTTCATGCCAACCTCATCAAAGCCAACAAGATCATTTGGCCATCAATATCAGCTGCAGCAGCAGCAGCAGCAGCATCAGCTTTTTGGCTCTATCGGACTTTATCAATTTCGCTGCACTGCCCACATGTTGCACCGAACTGCTTGGAACTGTTTTGCTGTGGCACCTTGCGGTAATTCGCTGCATCTGCATGCTGCTCATATAACTATAACACTAGTTTTTAATGGCACTTTCCAAGTAGTCCCCGACATTAACATGCCAATTAAAAAAGTCATTTCCCAGATGTGCATTGCTCATACGCCCCCTTGCCAACAGCAAATTAAATAAAGGCAAGAGTTGAAGCAAGTGTTGCATAGTTATTGTTGTTGCAGTTGTTGTCTTAGGCCAGATGCAGTTGCAATTATTTTATTTCCAAAATAAATAAAAATATGCGTCTAGTTCATAGAAACAATAAAAAGCCATTGGTAGCAACATGTTGTTTGTCTTGAAAGTCAGTTAAGATTGGTATTGTCGAAATTGACAAACTTTTGAGTTAAAACTTATAATTGGTAGCATTTGGCTAAAGGCGTATGCAGCGCCGCTAACTAAGATTTAAACTTGCACTCGTGAGGAATTACAAACTTTTGCGTTTTAAGTAAGTCTCCATATTGTTTGTAATTTTAACAAAATTTATAGAAATCGTTAGCTCACTTTGGGAATTTGGCTTGAGATTAAAAATTGCGTAAATAAATTTAAGGAAAAATTGCATAACATATACTACGGTCACACTAAATCATTCAACTTTCAAATTCTTCAAGAAATAAGGGAATAAAAATGTATAATAAAATGCTTTATCGTCCAATAAATCATTTACAATTACAATATCTTCGCAAGTGTAAGCTTTACCATTTACCACTTATTTATGTGCTTTGGTCATACTAAATCATTAGAGCCAACAAAATGCTTCACGATAAGCTTCACAATACAGGCTCATATTTCAACTTGAGCATTGTCTTGGGCAATTTGGTAACCATTTTATCCCTTAATGCTTAACTTTCTAGTGAATGCGGTCTTTAAGATGCAGATAATGTTACGTTAGTTAATGAAATAATTGCCATAATGGCAACTTGACTGCTGCTACATGACACCAACAACAACAATGATAATAACGACGTCTACAACAATTTAAATTGTGACATAAACTAAGGCATTATAACAACAATAACGAGTCGTATAATAAAGACAAGAACTTGAACAACTTAAGAACAAGAAAAGCGTGAAGTAGACAATCAATAAATTTTGCACAAACGAACTTGCCACACGACAACAATTCCAATAAAAGCAACAACAACAACAGCAAGTCTTGCAGTAGGCAACAAACAAAACAACAACAACGAACAAAAGCCAACAGGTAAAGGCAATTACCAATTGTTGGGCTACTGCTTGCTACCATTATTCAGAATCAGCAAAAAAAAAATAAGGCCAACAACTGGAGCAGGAACCTTTTGCAGCTTCTGGGCGCCCAGCTGCAGCTTCAATTTGGTAGATTTCTCCTGAAAATTGAATACCAAATAAAAAGCAGTAAAGCATAAATAAAAAATATAAGACAAATATTACTACGGAATGCAAAAATTCCAAATACCCTATAGTTTAATTTTTGTGTCAATACTGTGCAATTTCTAAATGTTTGGTTCATTGGAAGCTCAACAAAAAAGGCTTGTATGAATAATTCTCGATGATAAGATTTTCAAAATTTCTCTTTTTATAACTTAATTTAAACTCAAAATAGAAGGATATTAAAATTTTTTCTTGCAAGCTTATATAAAGAAAATATTTGGCATGCCCAATCCGAAGTTAAAATAAAAATCAAGATTTTTCTGCTTTGGACCGACGTCTTTAATCATAATGCTGAAAATTCTAGCCCCTGATTCGCTCGAAGTCAGCAGTCATCAAAGCACATTCTATTCCATCTTTTATACGTTCTTTAATCAAAAATTAGATTTATTCATATTGTATTGCACTTGTAAAGCGTCTTGTCCCCGAAAACGTACATTTTTCAACGTTGGACCCCCTATATTTTCTACTTATTTTTAAATTTCAGCCTCAGAGTTATAATTCGGAAACTTCAAAACCAATGCATATCCAATATGTACTGAATTCCAAAATTAAATTTTTGGCCGTCTGGCATTTTCGTCTTATTTTTATTAGAAACTTCATTTTTCCGTCATGGCCATCATCTTGTATAGTTATTTGGAATTAATGGCCCCAGATTCATGATCCTTAAAAGCATATATTTTTTAACATACATATATTTTCCCAAGATTACTAGATGCAGCCCAGGGTTCCAAAGACGGTATAACCATATCATCAGCGAGAAGGAAATTCCATCACATTGGCTTCCAGGCAGACCAGAAAGCCAATCCCTTACTCATTTTAAATCGGAATTAATGCAAAAACCAAATAATTCAGAAAATATTCATACTCAAAGCGAGTTTTTATGGAATTGCATCGATATCGTCAACTGCTTTGAAATTCAAGTCTTACACTCATTAAAATTTAAATGAAAACCTGATTTTTTTGGTTTGGACCGCAAGATAATCATTGTAAAATTCTAGGTGCTCCTTCATTATTTTATCAAAAATGTGATTTTCTGCCTATGGATCTCGTATCATCAAAAACTTAAAATGTTACCCATGGTTCAATATCTCAGAGATAACTAAGCTATAATTGTCACTATAGTAAAGTTTGGTTAAAAAAAAATTTTCACTAAGATTCTGATAAAGACAGATATGATAAAAACAGATATGATATAAAATTCTAGTCCAGTAATTCTAGTAAAGTCTTTACCTGGGACTTGTAATTTTAAAAATCTAATATGACTCCTGGATTCAGTAAGACACCTCGAACGTATTGAAATGTGGAATAATGGAGATAGGATTATACAGGTAATTGAATTTCTGTCACCATATGATCTATCACCATATGGTTGCAAAAATGAGGTTTCGAAAGCTCTAAGCCCCAATTCACCCAATCATCTTACAAACCAAAGTCATCCAATCATCAGCTAAGTGTGAAAAAGTAGACGGAAAATTTGACAGCAACAACTTCATTTATATATTTTATCTTAAAGATATATTTGAAAATTTGAAGCCTCAGTTCTAGGTTTAACAGCGAAGCACATAAACTTTCTAATAAAACTAATAAGCTTCAACTAAGCGTATTGAAAGAAATATATGAAAAACCAATTCAACATGAATATGATTTACATGCTGCTGCGGCTGCTAGGTTAACTTGGGGATTGCCTAAGCCAAAGGCTTGGAACTATCAAGAAGTCGTAGTAGTGGAAGAGGCAGTCGAAAGCATTACAAAACGTAGAGGAAACACGAGCAGAGGCACAAAAAACCTGCAGCCATGTGAGAAAAGGAGCACGTTGCACACTTGCGACGCCATGCCGTCAGTTAGACAATGTCTGTCTGTCTGTCTGTCTGTTTGACTGTTCATCTGACTGTCTGTCTGTCTGTCCATTTGACAATCCGTCCGTCAGCCATGTAGTCAATGCAACTTGGTGGCAGCAAAGCCAAAGCCAAAGAGAACTAGAAATTGCATTTTCCGTTGCACGTTTGTTAGAGGCCGTTTTTCCACCTGTTCCTGTTTCGATTTCTGTGCCGCTGCAACTTGCCGTTTGTTGCAATTGCCGTTGCCAAGTGATGTGATGGCAAGGGGCATCTTGCCCAGACATTGGCTTGTCTTAGTTTGCCGTTATTGTTGCTGCTTGCTTATTTCTTAGCCTTTATATCGTTAGCTAATTTTATTGTTACAATAACTGTTTATGCCACAGCTGATGGCAGCAGCGCTCTATTGCGATCTCGCTCAGCACGCTCCCCGGCTTCCTGCTTGCACTCACATCACCCCGTGTCCCAGCCCCAGCTGTGGCTGCCTATCTATAGCGCATCTAAGGCCCGGCCTTGTATATATCAATTCTATTAAGCACTATCGTGCCAGCTGCCGTAGCTCCCCATCTTTTGCAACTCCCAACTCGAAAGATCTGCCCCTTTCAGCATGTGACTAATCATGCGAAGCCAATCATGCCACAAGTTTATTTATTTTCACATTGCCAGCAAGAAACAAAAAAAAAAACAGAAAATAAAAAAACTGGGTAATCCACTTGAAAATTCCTCGACATTTTTTGCTCCTCGTTGTTGTTGTTTTTGTAACTGGCGCTGTACTGCTCCTTGGCACTGTGTTATCGCCTGACTATCAACTGCTTGTACTCGTTATTGTTTCCCTGTTATGTTTGCTCGTTGCTTGGACTTGGTCCATTGACTTGCCTAGGCCTTAACTTGCCACAATTGGCCTACACTCTTGTGGCTCAGTTTACGTATACTTGATATTTGGTTGGCTGAGTTTTCGTGCATTTTCGAAATTGAGCACTTGTTTTGAAATCAAGTTGATGCATGAATTTGCTTTGTGTGTTTGTGATATGAACTAGATTGCATATGATCGTGTTCCAAATCCAAGACAATCTGAAGCGGAAACATCTGACGCAAACTTTAAAGTAAAATTTTGCCAAACTCACTTGAGAGACGGCAAGCACCAGAGCAAGTAAGTTTTTAGAAATGATTTTAAATTATGTCTGCACTTGCAAGCTTGTTTTGGTTTATTAATATCAAAGTTATATGATAGAGATCCCATAATGCCAATAGATCAAAAACTGTGATCTTGATTTGTTTTATTTCTGAAGTTATCATAACCATGGTAGGCACTTGAATAGCATTTTCCCAAACGGTTGTCTTTATCATATAGCAGCAAAAAGGCAATAGGGAAGTCAGCTTTTTGTGGAAAATTGTGTATATGCTGTTAGTTTTTCCAGATTTTAGGACCAAATTGGGTACGTAAGAATATTTAAGTATTTTCAAACACTTCTTCTTCAACTGTATATTCACAAAATAATATAAATAATGTTTTCAAAGTTTTCTCTGTCAAAGACTGCGTCGAATTAAAGCGAATTTGTTTGCCTTTTGAATCATATCTTTTAAAAGATTGCAATTTCTTAATCATATTTCGTAGCTTTTATAGGGTAAATCGGTAATAAATATTTTTTCGAAGAAATTGTATTATTTTTTTTGTTTGCTAAGATTCGAAACCAAATTCGAAAAGTGATTTATTGCAAGAGTATTGTTTTTGTTTTCTTTTTTAAGATATAGTGTGATTTTGATTTCGGTTCCCGATGGGAAGTATTTCAATCAAAATAGTGGGCTGTATCGTTTAGCTTCTATAAAACAAAATGAGTTTTATATTTTTTGCAACATTTTTTAATTTTAATTTGATTTTTAATTCAAGCTTTGTAATAAATTTTATCAAAATCAATCTCAAATTCAATTATACGGTCTAAAACTGCGTTTTTTGCACAAAGTTTGTATATTTTCGTTTGTTTCTGAAAATATCTTAACTTAGGCACTCGAAAGTATTGTTGTCTTCGTTGTCGTCTAGGGGAATCTTGGAAAAAAACATATGCATATATATCCCTTCAAATAATTATCGTTAAATCGGTTGATTATATCGTACCAATAGCACAAATCGGGCAAGAAATCTGCCGTTTTTTTTTTGAAAATTAATGTTACTCTATGTTTATTTCGGATCTATGGAACAATTCCGAAGTTTTGGTATACTCAATCATGATCGATTTGTGAATCTTAAATTCCATCTATAATTTCCAAAGCTTCTTTCCGCACGAAATGCTTAGGCTGCCGCCTCAAATTTGCCAAAGTGTTGCTAAACAATTTGCCGGCATTGTCTTGAGTGTATGGTGTATGCCCATATGCCTACTAGACTGCTTGTAGCTGTTAAAATTTATAAAGTGAGTTATCTGTTGGGCTGTCTGTCGTTTTGGCCATTTCACCATTGCATTTTCTTTTAGCCAATTTTTGCACTTGTTTTGTGTGTGGCTTTGACTTGAAGCTTTACCGCTAGTTGCTGTCACTACAGCTCACCGTTATGTGTCCTTGAAAGCGCTAACTGTTGTTGAAAGTTGTTGCCATTAGCTGGCATTACCTGCTCTTAATACTACTTGGCTTAAATCCAAATTTTATAGACATCCATCAAACAACTCTCACACCCGCTGCATCCGTTTTAAAGATTTGCTTGACCGTAAGGAAATACTCCCAAGTGCAATTCAACAAAAACATTTATTATGTTCGGATTTGTGACAGCTTGTAAATTTCTTGTGAATTGGCGTTGGGGAAATATATCAGAGACAAAAAAAAAAACGATTTCTGCTGCTAAAATCGATTGTTAGTCAGCACTGCACTGCACTCCGGTCCGTGCTAGTGGTGTGTGCATTTAACGTAGCTCTGAAAACCATAAAAAAAAGGTTTTTCAATCACGTATTTTGTGGTTTTACCATGACCGTGATGGATGTTTACTTTTATTGCTAGCAGTAGTAGTCTACCGAATCTGAAAGTTCCTTTTAAGGCAATTAAGGTGGCTAGGAATTTGCTTTGGTCATAAAAAAAAAGAACTTAAAGACAACTAGTGTGCCATAGTTCGACCGCACATAAACGGTATTGTAAAGCGTTGCTAATGTTCGAACTGGTAGTTGGAATGAGTAATATTTGCAATTAATTTTTTTCTTTAATACCCTCTTACTGTAAATGGAAGGACCTTGAAGTTTAGGGAATGGCATCTGCAGAAAACCTATCGCTTTTAAGTAATATTTTAGTAGTTTGGTATTACCAAATTAAGTATGCTCTTTTTATATATATATATATATTTAGGCATATGATGTTACATAAACTTTCAAGTTATGTTTGTTTAGTTCTTTTAAATCGTTAGTTTGTTCAGTTTGTCTTGTTTTTTCTGTTGCCTTGGGTTCTTAGAACTCAATTGTTTAATTTTTTCGTTTTCTTCAAATGACCCAGTTCAGTTCAGTTATTAAGTTTAAGCCTTTTATTTGATATAATCAATTAAAAGAGGTTGTTTTTTTGGATAAATCATTGAGTTCGTTAAGTTTCCAAAGATCATTATGTTTGTTTAATTTTTTGAATTGATTAAGTTCAGTGCTGAGTTCTTGCGATTCGTTGATTTTGTTCAGTTTCTACAGTTTAATTAATTCCGTAAGTTGGCTCAGTCAATACTGTTTAGTTCATTCTACTCATTTTGTTCATTCTGCTCGTTAGTTGGTTTTGTTTATTCTGTTCATTGTGTTCGCATTTCATATTCATTCTCTTTATTTTGTTCATTCTGCTTCTTCTCTTCCCCTGTTTATTTTGCTTCTTTTTTAAACTATATTCATTGTGTTCATTCCGTTCTTTGTGTTCATTCTGTTTATTCCTTTAATCTCGTTCATTCTGTCCCTCTTGTTCATTCTATACATTCTTCTCTTTCTGATCATTCTGTTTCTTATACTCAATCTACTTTTCCTATTCATTCTGATCCTTCTGTTCATTCTCTACTGTCTGTTTATTCTTTTTATTCCTTTTATTTTGTTCATTCTGTTTGATTAGTTATGCTTTAGGCGCGTTTTGTTCATTCTATATATTCTGTTTCTTCTGTTCGATGTGCTCTTTCTATTGTTGTAGTTCATTTTGTTCATCCAGTTCGTTTAGTTCATTTCGTTCATTCTTGCAATTTTTTGACTATTAATTACATACAATAATAATAGTATAATAAATGTTCAAAAACTTTTTTAACTGAAATAAAAAGTTATGCGTAAATATTAAGCTTGTGGAATCATTTTAAAGCAGTAAAAGTAGCTACGCAGGGTTTGTATCGAGCTCGAAGTGACTTACTCCAATTTGATTTATTTATCTTACATTAGTTGTAACTTATTGACTGTCTTTTCACGTGAACCTTGGTCTTTAAAAGCTTTTTCAATTTTATAATTTATGAACTTGTACTTCCTTGAAGAGTTAGCTAGACTTTTTGCATGCAAGTCGTGTCTTTAAAGAGCTTTTATTTCAGAGGCAATAGCTAGAGATATCTTGGGGGAAACTACTGAACCATAGTCGTGATTTGCACGATCACTTTGTGCACTTTATGCTTTAATGAATTTGGATTCTAAATAGTACCAACTAAATTCGATTTTGAATTGATTTTTTTAAATTCTTTCACATCAACTACTGCAATAGCTAGAGATGATAATTTAGTGGAAACCACAGAACCGTGAGTTGTCTCTACAGTCGTGATTCGCTAAAGCCATTTTTTGCATTTCATGCTCCATTTGCAATAGCCAGATATAGATTCTAAATAGAAACGAACCAAATTCTATTTTAATTAGATTTCTTAATGTCTTAGGCTGCAATAGCTTGAGATGATATCTAAGTGGGTACCACTGAAGCGTGAGTCGTGACTCTACAGTCGTGATTTGCAATAACCATTTTTTGCATTTTATGCTCGAATTGAATTAGTTAAATCTTGATTCTAAATAGAATCCAACTAAATTCGATTTTTAATTGATGTTTTGAGATTCTTATCAACTTCTGCAATAGTTCGAGATGATATCTTAGCGAAAACCTAATTTCGTGACTCGATATTAATTCCTCAATCTGATGTATCTTGAAACATAGCTTATAGACATACAAAAACTGTATAACATCAAAGTTGTCTGCCTTCAAAAAATCTATTTCATTGAGAGCTTCGGCTTATTAAAGTTTATCATATTTCTAATCTCAATATTTTTTCAAGATTTCCTCTTTTAGCATTCTCCAAATCAAACGCACATAACAATAAAAGTAGTGTCTGTATTTTTGATGCACTTAATGGATAGTCCAAGCCAGCTTTGCCGCAAACATCTATAATTATAGGTTTATTATAGATTTATTGCTAAACCGAAGCTCTTTAAGATTAAATTATTGTCCGTTTTATTATTATCCATTTAATTGTTATGGTGTCAGCTGTTCCATATGCTATAATATTAATTGAATGCATTTAAATAATTTCAAACATCATCCATCATCATTGTTAATGACAAGAAACTTGTTGCACAAAATGAAAAAAAAAAAAGCTAAAATAGAAAAAACAAATCTAGCTGCGGCAGCAAAAAGCTTTGCAACAAACAACAACAACGAGCTGATTTAACAAACAGCAGAAGAAAAAAAATCAATTTACATAAAAAATGCATGCACCATGGCGCCCAGTGGGGCAACAACAACCACCGCCGCCGCTAAAACAACAACAACAACTGCGGCAACTTGCAGCTTTTGGTGTTGTTGTTGTTGTGGCAGTTGCTTTATATGCAACAGCTTTGGCCAGTCAGCTGGCCAATGAAGCGGCAAATGCAATGCGTGCGTCATTAGAAGATGTGGCAGTACAACAAGCATGCAGAAAGAGACAGTAAGAGCGAGTGCGAGTGAGCAAGAGTGCTGGACTTTAGAAGTTACCGTTAGTCCGCAGAGATCTGAAGTTGGCCAAGTCAATCAGGCAGTTGGCCAGATAGCTAGACATGCGCACAGGGAATCCAGCCGGCAAAAGTCTTTTGGCCAGTTCTTTGACCAACTCTTTTGCCCATTGGGCGCACACGATATTGACGCTCTCGCTGCCTCTTGCTCGCTGTGGGTTTGCTTGTTCGGTACGGTTTGTTGGGCCCAAGGATAAATGACAGGTTTGCGCCGTTATAGACCATCATAGACGTCTTTGCATGCTAATTTAATTTACCATCTAAATTATAAGTATTACCGAAGATATAAGCAATTGATCGATCTTGCAGGCAAAAGCCACACAGAGCGAAGAGTCTGCTACTCAAAATGAGCAAATACGCTTGGGAGAAGAATTTGAGAAGACTTCGAAGAGAAGTAGATGAGATAGATGAGCTGGTCGGCAGGTGTTAACTTTATCTACAAAAATATCAACAACTAATAAATTAATATTTTGATTTTACTTCCGTCTAATTAAGCTCAAAATCGTTTTCTTCACAACTTTTTGGAGAAGAGAGCTCATCATGTTTCGTTTATCTTCCCAAAATTTTTAAATCTTATATCTAAAGAAGTTAAATATCGTTTCCTATAAAGTTTTTCTTTTAAAAAAATAGTACAGTAACTTCATCATTAAAAGGGTTTCTTCGTAGCACAATGGGGTTAACGACCCTGGTGTGGTTCTTCCAAAAATTTCCAAAAAAGCATAAATGAACGGCAATTATTTTGCTATCGCTTCATAAGGTTCGACAATATATTCGAAATCAAGCTTGAAGTTTATAGACAAAAATGTAATATGTGACTAATTCGGAAATAGTTACAAGATTTTTATTGTTTTGATTCAATATTTTTAAAGAAAACTTTTAAACTGAGGTTTTTGAATGATGCACAAGAACGGAGACTAGAAATTCTTTGAAGATGGCGGGATGCTTGATGAGCAGGGACTGAGAAAAAAGTTCTCTTCATTTCAAGAGACATGCATTTTCGAAAAAAATGGAGATAAATTTTAAACCAAGAGTTACAAGATTTTTATTGTTTTGATTCAATATTTTTCAAGAAAACTTTTAAACTGAGGTTTTTGAATGATGGACAAGAACGGAGAATAGAAATTGTTTGAAGATGACGGGATGCTTGACGGACAGGGACTGCAAAAAAAGTTCTCTTCATTTCAAGAGACATGCGTTCT
This sequence comes from Chymomyza procnemis, assembly GCA_035046065.1. Taxonomy (NCBI): domain Eukaryota; kingdom Metazoa; phylum Arthropoda; class Insecta; order Diptera; family Drosophilidae; genus Chymomyza; species Chymomyza procnemis. Next base: position 9,623,162 of record JAWNOJ010000026.1, read on the forward strand.
CGCCAAAAATATGGAGATAAATTTTAACCTCGTTTTGAAGTACAATTATTCATCTCAAAAGCAACATAAATGAAATATACAAATACGAATCCATTCAGTTCAAAAGCATCACAAGATTGAAAATACGAAACTACGAAGCTCAACAAACTTCATTCTTACCTTAACTCATAGAATCTAAAAGCTTTCCCTATTCGTTACTCTAACTTCGGAGGACAAGCACCCACTTCTAGCTTTTACATTTCAGAGTTTCTGCTGCTTTCTTTATTTTCGTAATTTGATGGATTCCATGGTCTGCGAGTAGTCTTTGCTACACATTTAAAATAAACCCAAAGACTTTTAGATTCTTAAGAAAGGCCTGATCCATCGCACCTTGTATGCTCTTATAAGCAGGCTTAAGTTGAAGTTAAGTTGTTGCAGCTCTTATAAAATTAAAGACTCATGTTGCCGAGAGACTGTCCTTCCATTTTTAATTAGGTTCATTCAAAAAAAGTTTCCCCGGTTTGGCAAGAAAAATTTCTGAAGAAGCTTCACCCCAAGCAAGATTTAATCAATACATTAGAATAAAGTCAGCTTTTTAATCGATGTACTGCCAATCTAGAGATGATATAATAGGCAGTTAAGAAAAATTAGGTGTGGACTCACATCATCTTTCATTGTATATATGAAGTATTGACTATCATCATCTATGATTACATAGCAACGGATGTCAATAAGGCATTTTCATCTGATTCTTTTTGATTTTAAGAAAGAAAAGCGCGAATTACATAAGTAGGCTTCAATTCTCCTTATTCTCTATATATATAATATAAAGCTAATTTCTTATTTCTTCGATACATTCTTGTACATTGCGTTTTCTTGAATTGACTGCATTTTCGGTTGAGAATAAAGGTCTTTGACGCATAAATTTAATTTTTTATCTAATGAAGAGAAATTAAGTAAGGCATTGACTAGAGTTAAAATTATGAATCGTAAAACACGTTATAAAATATAACGACATTTCCGTACATCTGATAAAACTAACTATTTTTCAGTTCTTCAATTGAACTACATTTAAAGTTCTTCAAAGCATTTGGTAAAAAGCACATCTTTTACAGATTGTGAGATACTTTTTGCTGCTTAACATCGTTAAACTTTGCGTGCGGCCCAAAAACACTTTTAGCGTATTTTTCCTATGGCTCTCGAATAATTACCAAAAGACTGATTCATGAGACCCGCAAAGAAAACTCATAGATGCTTATATACGAGTAATATATAGTTATAAGTAGTAGAAATGAAAAACAAAAAACAAAAAAAAAAAAAAAACACCTGCAACGAACTTTAAATTGAAAGCTTAGACCATGGCGAGGCGATTAAGGTGCAACAAATTGCTCAGATTTATTACGCGGCATTGCGCCGCTTGGCGGCTTATCAAGCCGCTTACCAATTTTGGCAACAGTGGTGGCCAAGTAACCATGTTCCACCAGGTAGCCTACGATTGTTGCAACAATAACCAAGTGTGGTGCAGCAACAGCAGCAGCAGCAGCAGCAGCAGGCAGAGGTAAGCAGAACCAGCCAATAAACAGTTGCGTTATGAATTATTGGACACTATTGACTGCCGCCGCACGGCGTGCTACCAAATTTGTGTTATTGTTGTTGTCGTTGTTGCGGTTGTTATTGTTGTTGTTGTTGTTGTGGTTGCCTGGAGGACACCAGCTCCATATCGCTATTGCAGCATCGAAGCGACGACAACAACGACAACAACAATTGTGGCAACCACGACGAAGAGTTTTGGCCATGCCTGGCAATTTGTCAGCGCAGTCGCAACGTGTCTGGGCTTAGGCTTAGGCTTTGGGGCCTGGCAGAGCCAATGCCAAATATGGCCACAACGAATGGCAGCAGCAGCAGCGTCATCGACGGCTCCAACTGCAGCCTCAACTACAGCTGCGCAACATCAGTTGGTTTTGTCCAACTGTGCCTAAGACGACGCTTTGTGAAAATACCCTTAAAATGTGACAACACTATTTTGTTGGCCATGCTTGTAACATTTTAAAGTTTAAGAACGTTGGATGTCTTTGACGATTTAAGTTAAACCTAAATGTTACTTTTTTTGTATTATAAATTGTACAATCTGTGGTTTCGATAAATATGCCAATGGCTGTACTTCGACATAATAAACCCATGATCAGAAGCTAAAAATATCTATCAGTATTTACAAGGCATAACAATGAATCGATAAACGAAACGACTGTGGTTGTTCTAATCATCTGGAGAGAACTGAGAGCTATAGCTCGTAAGCAGTTAAAAGCCAGATATACAAAAATTCTTTAAAAAATGTAAGAAACCTTAAAAATCGTTTAGAAAAGCTAGCCTAAATTTAAAGCCCTCCTCGGAAGAATTTGAGTATTGCATCGTAAAAAATGGAGCTTGTCAAAGACCATATGAAGGAATTAATATTCATTATCTGAACAAGCTTGTGGTTCCATATTCATAATTATTTTAAGATTAAAACATATTTAAAGACACGAATCAAAAGCAGTCTTTTTAAGAATTTATGAAATTAAAATTCTTAAAGATATTAATATTAAAAATATATATAATTTTTAATATTATTCTTAACAGCCAACAGCTTACAAGATGGTCTTCATAAACGAATTGTATCATATAGATTAAAAGGCCAAACTCAAAAAGTAGCTTTAGCTATCATCTATAGAATTTAATTAGTTTTGATCATCTTTTGAGACGCTTTCTAAAGTTGTTAAATTTTAGAGTTAAGTAAATGTTTTCTAAAAATTATCTAGGTATATTCCAACATCTAATAAAAAAACTTATATCTGCAACTGAAAATTGAAAATTGAAAACTTCTGCCTAAATAAGTTAAATATAAATTTACATTTAGGACAAACAACATGAATTGCATCATAAATCGTTAAGCTTCACAAAATGTTGAGATAATCCGCCTAATTAAGTGGAATTTCGACTTATAGAGATGCTTTTTAAAAAACTACATTGACTTCAACAAACAAGTTTAGCTGCTCGTAATTTTGACCTTTTCCGCCCAAAGCATTTCAATTTTTAAATAAGTTGAACTTCCGTTTCTATACTAATCTTTAACTTCATCAGCGTTTCTTTAGCTTCTAACAATTTTAGAATCTTTTCCCAAATAAAATTCAATTTCGGTTTCTTAACAGTTTCTTCCAAAATAGTGTACGGCACTTCATCATCTTCCGTTTATTTTCTCACAAGTTTCATTTCGGATTTCGGAAAGATTTTTCTTAACAAAAAGTGCAGTAACTTCATATGTGTCTTCTCTTATTTTGAAAATCTTTCGTCTTATTAAGTTTTATTTCGGTTTTTTTACAGATTTTTCTAACGTAGAGTACGTCACATTATCATCTTCCTCTTATCGCCTTTAAATTTTAAAATCTTATGCCTAGTCAGGCCACATTTCGGCTGCTATACAGTTACTTCCAAAATAATGTACATCACTTCATCGTCTTACGTTTATCTTCTCACAAGTTTCATTTCGGTTTCTACAAAGATTTTTCTTAGCAAAAAGTGCGGTAACTTCATATGTAGCTTCTCTTATTTTGAGAACCTTTAGTCATCAAGTTTTATTTTGGTTTTTATGCAGATTCTGTTGACGTAGAGTACGTCACATCATCATCTTCCTCTTATCACCTTAAAATTTTAAAATCTTACGCCTAGTCAGGCCACATTTCGGCTGCTATACAGTTTCTTCTAAAAAAGAGTACAGTAACTTCATCATCTTTCAACTGGCTTCGCAGAATTTTAGTTATTCATGTTGTCCTCTTTGTTGTTGTTGCTGTTGTTGTTCGTGCAGTCGCTGTTGCTGTTGTTGTTGCTGCGCACTTGCGCATGCGCATTTATCGTTTATTTCTTGGATATTTTTGCGCCGCTAGTTTTCCAGTTAACGTTAACTGTGTTCTATGCATTTGCTCAAAGTGAAAGATTTACGCGGCCTCCAGTCGACTCATCTCTGCGCACTCCGCTGCGTAGAGATGCTAGATTGAAGCGCATGTAGACCCCCAAAGCCCCTTGTTGAAAACACTGCCCATTCACCAGTTAAAGAACTGCCCAGGCGCATGCGTGCCGTTATGGTTTATTTAATGCGTTTTGAAAGTGCATTTTCATGTTCGATGAGATTGATGAGAAAATTTGATTTATTTTTTCTACGTAATATAAAAGAGATACGTATATTTATTCTCTATACCACTTCATTCTGGTCTATGCCCCTTTGGCTCTGGCGGACTGCTCCTCTACAGCATCATTTCGCATGTCAGTTACACTTGCAGGTTGTAACGTTTTGTCAGAGGGACAGTTAGGCAGTTAGTTGAAAGAGCAAGCACTCTAGGTAGAGCTGGTGGAAGAGTGGGGCAGAGTGACCGTTGCATTTCGGCACATTCAACGAACGGGGCATGCTGCCATAAATGGCTGCCACAAGAAATGCCTGGGAAATGTGAGAAATGCTTTGGCAAATGGCCAATTGCAAATGCTTTAAATAATTCCATTGATGAACGATAGTAAAGAACCTTAAATGAGTTGCAATCGCAGCAACAAAGACATACGCTACTCATATTGCCGGGTCCATAACTTTGCGGCAGATGTGGCAACATAACAACGCATCCCATATAAGAGTCGTTAAAGTCGTTACTATAAGAAAGTTGCCCAACTGCCGGCATACGAATTCAACTTACTTTGTTGCCAATATTAGTTACCAAGGCCAATTAATTTATGCCAAGAGGCTCGTAAAATAAATTTTCTAAAATGTATCGATAACTGATAAGCAGCCCAGACGCAAGTTAATTGAGCTCTAAAAAATATACCCTATGTGGCACTTATTTGCGGCATATTTTTTGCTTTAAAATAAATATGCCTAATGGCAAGCAACGGGCGCTAAGTCAAAGGCAATTAACAGTTTCTAAGCGAAGACAAGATCTGCAAATCTGTAGATATATGGCAGATGATTTTTCTGATATATTCAGAACTTAAGAAATCGACGAAGATTTCAAAGTCAAAGACACCTTAACTGCATGAACTTGAATGATAATATTATTTGAAACTCAATTAAAACTATTTCAAACAAAACTCACGATATCTGCTAAGGAAAATAAATCTCATGCAGTAATAGTCTGTGTATTTGGGAGCTTGACAAGTAAAAACCGTTCTTTTCTTTTTCTTAGCTGCAAAATCTTGACAGACTATATATGTTGCTATGCATTGAAGCCGAAGCATTCTATATTTCAATAAAATTTTTCCAATCCCAATAGTTATCTAGTCCTTTTAAGCCAATAATTTTAAATTATTTCATCATCTTGAAAGCTAATCGTGTATGCTACCTACCTAACCTCCAAATATTCCATATTTAAACGCAACAAAGCAGTGAGCATCGGTGAATTATTCCCAACGAAATAGCCGTCATCTTAAAAGATGATCTGCTTCGGTATCTAATAAATTTCATTTCACACAAAACTATCGATTTCTTTAATATGCTTCAAGTCCTTTACTTAAATCCTTTAGCGCAGTAGAGTAAAAATAAATTATGACTTATTTCATTGCTAAGGACTTTGGGCAAGTGATTTATTGCACCATCAACATTTTGTCTTGCTGATTTCTGAAATCAAAATTTTTTGGCTTGGACCGGCTTCCTGACTGCCCAGTGCTGCCAACATTCTGTCAGAAAAACCAAAATCTAAACCTTTTAGTGTACGTTGGCTCGACTTTTGGCTCAAAGTTACTTGGTTTGCAAATTATCATAACCAAGGCGCCCTTTCAGTTGGACGAAGCATTTTAAGCTTAAATTTTCAGGGTTAAAATAGGATGAGGAAATGGCTGCAAAAGCGTTCTGTCTGGCAGCAATTGTTTGTTGGGAGCGGGGTAGCAGAGACATTGTTGGTCAGCAAATAATGTAATATCTCTTTTTTTTAGTTGATAGACATTGGTACAAGGTCCTTTGGGTTTTGTGCAATTTGGGTTAATAGCTTTTTAACAGCTGTATACAAGGACAAGGTTGCTTTGAATGGGAGATGGAGAAAAGTTTAGGCTAAAATTGGTAGAGTTGTATAAAACAACAAGCTATATGACTAGATTTTGGAAGAAGTATACTTGTTTTGAAAAATTTAATGTGCATATATCTTTAGATTCAACCTAAAATCAAATGAATATTTTGCTAAATCAAATGCCTAAAATCTCTAATTTAAGTATACAGATTTGTAGCATAGCGAGCGCTAAGGCTAATTTTAGAAGTAACTTATTGCCTAGAATCAGAATTGGGAAACATTGAACACCCATCCCATCGGGGTTTTAAGGTAGTTAAGGTTATGAATTTCTAGCCTAAATTTTTTGCAGCTTCGAATAGCTTTGAGAACTATTTTAATTCATAAGTTGTAAATTAATGGGTAGGAATTTTAAACTTTCAAAGCGACAAAGGTACAAAATATCAGAGATTGTCTAGTATACAACCTCCAAAATTTTGAGACTGCTGGTTCAGTTTTTATGTGTTTTCGGCTTCTACGCAGTAAACAGACATAATCTGAATATTCTTCGATCTCTGAGCCTACTCACAAATGTTTATAATAATATATGAGTATGATTAGCCTTAAAACATAGTTGATCTGTTTAGGAAAAAATTCGACATAATGATGCTCCTAATGATGCACAAATTTAAAAATATGTCTATTGAGAACTTAAAAGGAATTATTCGACATAACGACATAAAGTAAAAAATAGATAATTAGATTAGATTTCATTGTGACTGAACTCAAACTCTCGCCGTTACCATTCGTACCAAATACCTTATGTAAAAGGTTGACTGAAGCATATCCAGGTTAAGTTAAGTAGCACAGAAGGGCCCTGTTCCTATCCATACGAATACGGCCTTTATCCCAAAACCTTAACAGCTAGCTTCGAATTTTCAGATAAAATGCTTTATAATAGCACCGGACACGAATTAGGGGTACCAGTTTTGTTCGCATTCCAAAGCATTTTCATTTGTCAATCCAAAAACCTAGGTTTTGCCGGAGTTTTGCAGAGTTGCTGAAGATCCTTTGCGTTTAGACATCTTTGTATCCTGTTATATTATAATATAATGTATTATTCAAAAAAATACCCGCATAAAGATGCATTGAATTTGGTTAGTGTATTTTGGACTTGGATAGCCAACTCCTGTAAAGTCTAGATTTTTTAGTCGGTTTATCTGGAAAGAAATATAGAATACTTGAAATGAATTGAATTGCGTAGAATGCAGGGGGCTGAGCTGCCTATCTTTTAATCAAAATATAAATAGCATTAGAAAGCTAGTAAGCTTTTGAAATTTTCGGAGTAAACATATCTGAGAAATAGCCTTTACGATCTATAATTATGTTAACAACCCAAACAAACTTAAATCCGTTTGACTCTTCTCTTATGACAACGCAGTCTTAGACAACCAAAAACCCTTGCACCGTTGCTTAGCTGGTGCTCTTAGGAAGGAACTCATTTGTCCCACCTCGGAGTTCCTTCCAGCAATAAAAATAACGCCAGTTCACAAGTCAGTTTGGCTCATTTGCCTGTTCCTAAGTTGCATAATGTTTATTAATGGATAAATTTTTACGAGGCTCCTTGCTGCTTCTTTCTTTGGGCACTAATTTACCTTTAACGACGAATTTTAACGATTTCTGAATGGCGTTTCGATAGGCCCAAAACTAGTTGCTGTTTGTAGTTGTTGTTGTTGTGATTGCAGTTATGAGAATTGGCTTTACCTTTTGCACATTTTATTTTCTTTCCATTTTTTTTTTTTTTTGGCCTTTAACAGCATTTTTATGAGCCAAGTTGTTGTCTGATAACTGTTGCTCTTAGTTGGCTCCGTTGAGAGCTAGAGTTAGAGTTGTTGTGGCGGTTGTTGTTGACTTACTGTTGTTCTCATTGCAACAATTTAAATTGCAACAATTTACAATTAGCCACGTTCTGTGTGCTCCATTTTGCAGCCGCCGTCGCAGTTATTGCTGTTGATTATTGTAAAATGAGCAACATTTGTGGCCATCTTTGTCAGCATCTAACGGTCACAAAAATGCAGCACTGAGCGGACTGTCGCCAGCTGTGTGCCTTCTCAGACATTGGCCAGAAAGCCAGCGAGCAATTAAAATTGCAGGTTTGCTATTGGAAAAAACACTGGGAAAAACTACGTGGAGTAGGCACGTCACTAATTGCGTTAAGATGCAGGTGTTGGTGGTTTGATAAAATTAGCAACTTTGGTAAATAATTTTAAGTTTGTTAGTTGCGGGCATAAGGTCCGACCCTATGGTGTTTGTCCAAAGCGGCAGCACTAAACGAAATCACATTATATTATTATCTTGCAGAACGTTATAACTAACCAAATCGTCTTGGGCTAATTAAGCAAAATTAGTAATAAAAAGGGAGACAATTTTTGCTGAAAATTTTTGAATATTTTGTAATTAAAATTGCGCTGAATTTGCATTTTAATATACTAAGAAAAGCTAATTTTACTTAGTTGACCCTTTTAACCCTTTTTCGGGTTATGTTCGTCCTCCCTAGCTCTCGCCAGTCGTCCTTGCTTATCCAGTTGGTTACTGCAAAGAATCGTTTCAGGGGCGACTTTTTTACTTCACTAGCATTTGCCCGGCATCCCTGCATTGCGCGCGTCTTTTCCAGTTGATTAATCCACGGAAAGCTAGGTCATCACAACTTGATCTTTGCATCTAAGTCTTGGTCTACTCCTTCGTCTGTCGCATCGAAGTCCTTCTTTGCTGCAGCTTCTTCATCCATATGCATGAGTTGGCCATTACAACCCATTAATGGATTACAGCTGACCTCATGAGTTCTCTCTACGCGACCCTGCTTTGCGCACGCCTTCTTCAGCTCTGCACACGAAGCTAGTTCCTCACCACTTAATCTTTCCATCTGAGTCTAGGTCTTTCCCTTTCTTTTCCATCATTGACTTTCACATCGAAGTCCTTTGCTGCAGCATCTTGACACAACATGACCGAGCCATCACAGTCTTTTAGTAGTATTACGCTGGACGACATCTAAGTTGTCTTATGATTTATTCGATTGTGATTGTCAGCCCCTATGAAATCGAACAATTTGCGAAAAAATTTTCTCCAGAACACGGGCGGGATGAGCGTCTTTTAGAGCGTTTGTTCTTTCGGTTGAGAGAGGTCTCTGCTTCTCAGCTGCTTTCTAAAATAATTCTTCCCTTAAAGTAGTAATTTTCTCATATATACCATACAACTTTCTTTGCTTTTTGATCTATTCAAATTTTCACTTAGTCTTTATTGCGTAACATCACGTCAAAAATAAGGTTTCTAAATTAAACCTAAAATTAAGCAAGTAAAAGAAACTACTTTGCCATATAAACAATCTAGCTTGCTTTACTACTTGCGCTACCCGAAATTTCTCTCAGTGTACTGTCTGTGCTGGACCACCTTGTACTTGGTATATCTTTAAGCTTTGTTTGCTTCGTTGTTCTTTGAGCCATATACACTCGCATATTTATACATATTTTATAAAATATACTATAACCCGACTGCTGTACTCACTCCCTGTTTATTTCCGCTCTCCTTGGCGCTTGTTTTGTAATTTCTGTGCATAACTTTTTGTATTTTACCATCTGCTTCCTGCTCTCAATGTTTACTCTTCACTGATTTTCACATTGCACATCACCCACTCGAGCAGGTTGTTGCAATTGCAGCTTGTGCATGACCTTGACCAAGAAAGACTAAAATATTCCATGGCGTACTGTACCTACAGCCACGGCGTATAGCTGATGCTTATATACGGTAAATAAGGGGCGTGTTTTCAGCTCTTGTGCAGAACTTATAATTTCCAGAACAGTCTTGCATTACGCAACTTGCAGCCGAGTGCTTCAATTGACATGCCTCAATATATACTGCGTCTAGGTTGACTCTTATCCTCCTATTGTTTATCGTCTCAACTGCTCCTATTTTTATGCAATACTTTTTTTTCGATATTTATCATTTCCCTGTCAATAATTTGCCTCGCTGCGTCTTACTGCAAACGCAACCTGGCATTTCTTTACCCTCTCTCTCTCTTGCACTCTCTCTCTCTCGCGACGACTGCAGCATGCAACCAGCAACACAGTAATAACTTGACTTTGTTGCACACGACGCTGTAATTCACTTTTTGCCGCCACTGTAAGCTGCAATTTGATAAACGTGCCGACATTAATGCTGCTTGACATGAAAAGCGCCAGCAGAGAGCTGCAGTGGTGCAAAGAGCCAAAGTCAAAGAGCCAAAGAGCCAAAGAAATTGCGTTTAAAGCCAGTTACCAACAGCAGCAGCAGCAGCAACAATATAACAACAACAAAAAACAACAACAAAAATGAAAAACAAACACAATAAAAGCTGCTTCAAGGACGCACGCTTAAAGCATTTTTTTTTCGAACTTTTTTTTTCACTTATACACTGACGGAAGTTGCACTCATTTTGGATGCATATTTGTTGAAGGAAGGATGTGGCAAACGACCAGCTTCCCAAGGTCCAGCAAAAATAAGTGAATTATTTATTTGCACTTATGAAAAAATTCCGAGAACGAACTCTTGAGCAGTGAACTTTTTCATTGAACATTTATAATATATCAACTTTTTCGCAACAGTTAATATTTAAAAAGCATTTATAATTAAGCACCAATGATTTCAAATATTTTAGTTTAATATTCTTAATTTTATAAGTGCTTCAAGATCTAGGGAAACAACCTATTTATAAGTGGTATTTCGAAGTTATTCTATAACACTTCAGCGACACCAAGAACAATATTCTCAGATCTATGTAGCCATGTAAGGTTCAAGAAATAAGTGCAAAAATAAAGAATATAGAATCATTATTATCCAGCACTTTTATTATATCAAAAGCAAACAAAACACATTTTTAAATATATTTCAGGAACTTGTGAAAATTAAATAAAAAATTTAGGTGCAAAATAAGTGGTACATTTTGGCTTTTGTTACTTTTTTTTAGAAACCTATTTGGCATAAAGTTGAGTAAATTTAAAAATATTGGTTTGCCTATTTATTCCCATTATACCAACTGGTTTTGCCATATGTCCTTTGACGCTTAAAAGATCTCCTATTTGTTAAAAAAAATGCGAAAGATTTCTAACCTACTTAAGATGCGGAATTTTTCACGCATTTTTAATCTTGGCAACATTTGATGCTTCAAAGCAGATTGTCTCATAAGTATTATGATCGGTTATCTTGAAAAAAATGATTAGTACATATCCATGTTTCCCTGATTTGAGAATATGGTATCATCATATCATAAGAATTATGGTCGGTTATCTTGAAAAATTTATTATTACATATCCATGTTTCCCTGATTTGAGAACATGGTAGCATCGTTAAGTAAATTTTTCTCTTCATATTGAATATTTTATATCTCATAATATTGTCGGATATCTTGAACAAAATTATTACCTCATATCCATGTTTCCCTGATTTGAGATTATGGTACACATTGAATATTATATATCTCATAACATTTTAAACGGCTTTCACTACCAGTAGGATTTCTCTGAAACAAATTTAGAATCAAAGCAAAACGCTTTCAATTATTTGTATTTTGATATTATAAGATGCTAGTATGAACAACCATTGGTTACTTAGCGGCTCTTTCAACTTTTGTATACCCGTCACGAGTTATTATAGATCACCTTCCCACTTCCATATGCTTTCTATCCAAACATAAAGAAAAGATTTTTTAAAAAAACCAAAAGGACTGAGCAGCTGACAGACATAATCGACCATAGGCGCAGAAAAAATATATCCATCCATTGTCTCTTAATATTGAGAAACTAAAATAGCGAAGGTACCTCCATCAACCAGGTTTATGGACTATGGCCTTAATTTACAGACTAACTTACAATAGATCCACAAAAGCCTTTGGTTGTATTAAAAAAAGGCTTTTAGTGAGAAAAGCTCAATACAGCATGAAATTATATAAGTTGCATACTTCCAACTCCTGCGCCTTTAAGAAAGGTTTTTCACAATCAACTTAACATATCTGTTATCTTTATTACGTTTCCCCGCAAGATACCTGAAATAAAACTTTTAATTATAATAAGCGATTTTTGTGGTCAGCAAGCTATGTAGTTTATAAGATAAACTTACTGAGGAGCTTGAAGCTTTCGGAGACAACACGAAGACTCAATAAAAGTACGTCTAGAAAACTTGAAGCGTTGTCTAAAGACGCTCATAAATAGGACTACCCAATATTATCTGTCAGGAAAAAAAGCAATGTAAATATCTGTCTTTAGATGAGATATTCCAGGAGCAAAGATTTGCATGCTAACCATTTATTCTGAAAGATTATGCAAATCGTAGATTTTAATAAAAGCAATTTATTTTGACTAACTACGTCTATTACTTTAAGCATAATTTTCTTCTTGTATACAAGAATCTATTTCTATAATACGCAATCACTTGTTTTGCTCATATAACCAACTTTTTAAGGCCATATCATCTGTTGGCAACTCATTATCTCATAGCAGCTGAAAATGCACTATATCTCTTCAATCTACCTTTAAGAGTATAAAAGTTTTTTTACCCTTAACTAAGCTCATTGTTGCCACTACCCAATGTAAACGGAGCTATGTTGTCCTGTTCTGCTTCGGTATTACTTTGTAAGGAGCTAAATTCATTGCATGCCTTTTGTCAACTGGATTTCAGATTGATTCCAGACAACAGCTCTAATTGAAATGTTTTCTTCGTTGGTAATAGAAGTTAAGTAGCAGCAATCACAAGTCAAGCTTCAGTTTCCATAATGGGGTGGATGAAAATTGCTTAGTTTCCCAGCGGGCTGTGCAGCCGCCGTTTGTTGGCCCCAATTTGGCTGCTGTAAACGCCAAGTTTGTGCTGAGTTACGACCTCGTAACCCCGCCGTCTAAATTAGCTTAGAGATGAGCCATATAGTGTTGTATATAACTAGTACATTGATAAAGTTTTAAGCTGCATTTAGTTGCATGCCATGCCGGGTTACAGTTACGGCGTTATTAGTGCAACAAAAAAACGAACATCTGGCCTAAGAACTGTGCTGCAAGTGGTCGAGGGGCTTAATGACTTTAATAATCCTGTCACCGATCATTAAAAAATCTTTGCGAACACACAAAAGAAATTCCATGGCAGCTTCAATCAAAATAAAGTACACGCTCTTCCTGTTGCCCCCAGCCTACCTAGCTGGCTGGGGTACGCGCTGTCGCAGTCGCCATGTCCGCCGTGTCGAGCAGTCAGTCGATTTCCCCCTCCCAGTCAGCCTATATCTAACCAATTATAGTGAGGCCAAAGACAAAGTTGTTGACGTTGGCCGAAACACAGCTCGCGCTCTTGGCCAGCCGCGACTTGTCCAGTGCCGCTGTATGTTTGTTCTCACATGGTATTCAAATTTTAACAACATTTTAATGATAACTTCAGCAAACATTAAAACTCATTCAGCCGTAATAAACATTAATAACACTTTAATCCGCATGGCAAGGGATGTGGTCGGGTGTGCCGAGGGGTTGCCACAATTGGGTGCAGTGGGGCGGCAGCAGCTGGCTCTTGCTGCTATCTGTGCAGCATCAAACGGCAAGTGAAAGAATGAAAACGGCAGCTTTTGGTCGTTGAGTCCAAAGAAGGGGGCACTACACGTGAAGGGGCGATTCCTGGAGCGCAAGAGTATAACAGAGATACAGAGGGATACAGTGCAATACAAGAGTGGCCGCCAGCTCAGAATAAATAATAGAGAAACTTGTTGCTATGTTTTGCTATTATTGTTGTTGCCGTTGTTGTTGTTGTTGGCTATAAAAATGCATGTTTGCTAAATCAATGCAACAACTTGGGGGCATGTGGCAAACAGCGGCCCACATGCACCATACATACTGTATGCAACAGACCTACCTACCAACTCAACTACCTACCTACCGAACGTACCAAGCGAACCTAGCTGGTAACAGTGAAGCTTCCAATATGCATCCATGGATCGCAATAATTGCATTATTTTGCTGATGGAGTCAGGTTACCAATTCGAGGGAATTATATGGGACTGTGTAAGAGACTGTCAGCCAAATTCTTTTATTGTCGTCGGAAGATTTAGCGCGATATGGAATAAATCAGGAGCTATCACTAACAAAACGTAAACACTTTGTGCACTCTGGAGAGAATGTACCCCTAGGAGTATACATCGAGAGCCTTCTCAACAAGTCTTTAACTATTTTGTACAGTAAAGCTAAAAGCTTATTCTTACAGAGCTGGCTAAATGCAAGAAGCAACAATCGCGCCTTAAACTTCGGTAATACCAAAGAACTTCTTTAAAAATTCACTTACGAGCTTGAACCATGAGAAGGAATCTAGTACGTTGATAGTAGGAAAGTCTGTAGCAGAGAGCGCCTCTAACCGAAGTAAGGATTTCTAAGTGTCCACTTTATCTCTAGTCCCGATTATTCGGTTTGCAAAGACAGCGCATCGATATCTGTGGAGTTTTGGTGTAGACGTCTTCGAGAGTGTACTCGCCTTTAAAACCAAACATCTATTTTTTGATACCCCGCGTCAGCACTGGTACACTTGGCTGTCTTAATAAGCGAAAGGTTGCTATTTGCATAAGTAGATCTTTATTAATTATAGACGCGATCAGACTTGACATAAAACTGTAGGTACTTCTTCGCAATGGTATTAATAGAAATATCCCTGTGTATCGTCTTTAAAGCAATAGCTGCAAAGTTCGTATTCCATCGAAATTCCATTGTCCATAATGAAGTGTATTCTTGCAAAACAGTAAAACCGCGACGTAATTGTAATACGACTTCCTGAAATTAACAATAAAACGACTTCAGGCTGCAAAATCTTTTTTAGAAGATGTTAAGATGTTGATTTTCTATGATTCGAGCACGGCTCCAAATTTTGTTAGCTGCTTTTTATCAAAAGATGTGTTCCAATCTTCTCCAAGCACAGTAAATATTTTTCAGCGGCTTTTGTTGAATCTTGAATAAAGCTAATGCAGCCTACGGAACATCCGCCAAAGCTCATGGAAACCTAAGCTGAGTAACGAATAACATCTCCGGAAAAAAGACTGAAGTTTCAGGACTACCATTATTATCTATCCGCGGTTCAAGCACTATCATTGTAGCCGAAATAGCCTTGTAGAAAATGCTCTAACGAAATGACTAGATGATATCTGTAAGGGAATAATAGCGTCGTGGAAAATATATTAGCGGGGCGACATATTCGATTATATCAGTCAATTGTAAATCGCGTCATCATAAGAATGGAGTTTCTGGCTTATCACGGATATACTTTTTTCTAATAGCATCGTATTTCTTTCTTTATTATTGCGTTTTGTATCCCGTAATGCCAAAACCACTCAGAGTTTCCCCACGCACACCTGTAACTAATCTGCTTTTTCGTTATATCGAGATTTCACTGTAGCTGACGTCCTCTCTTGTTTGTGTGTGTGTGTCTCTCCCTAGCAAGCACCAGCGTGCCTGCCTGCCTGCCTGCTTACCTTTCGCTTGGCATCATTTCATCCTTACTTGCACCATTTGGTTGCAACCAGAGTTGTGGCAGCAGCCTCAAGTGCTTTTGCTGTGCGCGGTGCTGTGTGCGATCTTGCCACTTACGTAGGCCGCGTGTGGCAGGTTGCCGTTGTGTGCCTCCCATACCAAGGTCTTTGAGTACGGGTTGTTGTTGTTGTTGTTGCTGCAGTTGCATTTTCTGCTGATCAGTTTGCTTCCTAGTTAGTTGGAGCGACACAGAAAGAAGCTTGCCCCTTGCTGTGTCTGTGTGGCAGTGTCTGTGTGTGTGTAGTCTTGTCCCTTGGCACGCCACAGCGGACAGTGCCCAGCTTGACTTTTTTTCTTTAAAAGAAAATAACATTACTCGATTTCACACACAAACACACACACACACACACACACGCACAGACATACATTTTATTTAATTTATCATGCAACATGTTGGCCGTAGTTCATGTGGTACTTGCTGTGGTTGTATTTGTTGTTGTTGCAGTTGATCGCACTAACTTGTTGCAACAGGAAGAGAAACATTTGCCGCTATCTTGTGAATATTTAGCTAGGGTCTCGGGGATTGGCTTTGACTTTGATTCAGTTTGGGTTAGCAACGAGCTATGGGGTTTCGAGCTTGGGTTGGGTTGGGTTTCTGATATTTTTGTTTTTTTTTCTAGTATTTTATGTTTATATGTGAAGAACTGCAGCTGCCCTCGCATAAAGTAAACTTTCACCATAAACATTCGATTCAATTTTTATTAGAAGTAACCGGTAACCGTTAGGACCCAAAAACTGCGCATAGGGCCGGTAAAAACTATTTTAATAATGAAGTTACGATAAGCTGCATTGAGTGTGTGATTGTGTGTGTGAGTGTGTGCACACACATTTGCAGTTAGGAATTTTCATTTTATACAAAAGCAAACGGAGCAAAGACTGGAACCGGCCTGAAGGTTCTCAGCCGGATTTGACGCGCAAGTGCGCAATTTTCTCACATGCTGCAGCAGTGGAGGAAAAAAAAAATAATAAAACTGAGAAGCTGTAGGTGCAGCCAGCCTCGAGTTGCAACAGAGCCTGTTGTTGCAGCTGTAGCGGCAGTGCAGCTTCCAAGTCAAGTTGTCCCTCCAAAAGTTGTAGATTTAAATGAACATGAACATGGCGCTGACCGTAGCGGAGGCGCACATATGCGTGTCATAGTCCATTAAACCCCCCTCCATAGCCCCCCTCCCCAACCAGCAGCGCTAACCCAGTCGGAACTTTGGAGTCAAGCTCTTTGTGTATTCATTATGAGCGAGAGGATTACGTTGGAGCAGATTAGGAACAGTAAGCGAATCAGATCTGGCTCTTATGCGCTCTCCCTCGCTTCATCTGTCTCTCTATCAAGTGTGTCTAGCTCTTTAGAACAAACAAGTTTTTTTTTGCGGCAATATTTAAATTGTTTTATACCTAGTGCCTGCCTTTGGGCTCTTACATGGGCCACGCATGTCCTAATGCGTACTGCCAACTCGTTCAGAATTGCTTCCTTGTTGGACCGTGATTTGACCAGGTTGTTGTTGTTGTCACAGTGGGTTGGTTGACAAGTAAGTTGAGTGGCTAGCAGCCGGAGAAGAATAGATGATGTTAAATTGTGTGCAACTTCATTTTTAGTGGAAAATGTTCCTTATGAAAGGAACTCATATAAGATACTCACTCAATAAGGATTCTTTGAAAATACTTGTAATTTCAATTGAAATCTCTTCCCTCTAGTCGTCATTTAGAAAGACTCGCTTCATAGTCACTCCTTTTTGACGTGACTGTACTCTATTGATACAAAAAAGGAATTTCGTTCAAAATATTTTGAATCTTCATGGCGCATGAAAGAGCTAGGATCCTCTACTAGCTTATTCCGAATCGCCAGATGAGAAATCATATATAAACATACCCACACTGTGATGCCTTTTGACAAGCCTACTATTTCAGAAAAAATTTTTCTGTTTTTAGCGATAATCAGGCGTATTCGATTGCAGTTCCGACAAATGAAGGCGAACATATTCCCAACTAGTTAAGATAAAAATTCGTAAAATGGTTATTCGTTCGAAAATATATCCCATGTCTGCTCAAGCTATTCGTCTAAGGTCTGATCTGTCTTTTTAAGCAAAAATCGATAAACTCTCAATGTTGAGCCGACTCAAGTACCTTAAATTTATTCTCATGGAAACCAATTCATATTTTGCAGAACTTTACTATTTTTCAGACTTGATTCTGGTATCCCATTTGGACCAGTTAATTGCCAAACTACCCTCGCATCTGCTGCTGCCGGTTTGTGGTACCTGCTTCAAATATCTTTTTATGCCTTTTGAAAGCTTGTAAAAATGTTAAATGAAATAAAAATTTATTGCCTTGGCGGGCAACGATTGACGTTGCCACATGAGCTAACCTGGGCTCAGAGGCTTTAAGGCTTAAAGCCTTATGGCTTATGAGTTCTACTGGTTAACTGCTGCTGCCATAGTCAGGCAGACGTCCAAAGAGGCTCTAACTACTGTTAGCAGTGCTCATGAGTTGGCCATTGATGATGATGCGGCTGATGATAAGGTGCATTGGCATTGGCATTGGTAAATGGTGAAGCCTACTGCAATTCCTCCAAATGGAAAAGAAATTAGAATTTGTATTGGTATTGGCCAGCTTGTTGGCCATTACCAAGCCACCTAACGGCAACTCTTAACCCAAGACAACTAAATCATACACACACACACACACGCACACAGTGCTATCGATAACATCTGGCCACATACTTGTACAACTCCTTGTAACGGCTAAATATGGACATTAAACGCAAAAAGGAGAGCAACTTTTAGTTAAAAAAAAAAGATTTGAAAAAAGAACAAAAAAAAAACAATTTTCCACTTGACTTGGACGTAATAAGATTGTAACAGCAAGTGGGCGGCCCAGCTTGCTCTAAGCTCAAAGTTTTGGTAGTCTCCCGCTGACCAACGTTGAGTGACCACTACTCACTGTCCAATGGTCTCACTTGTCCAGCCCACAGCCCACATTTGCCTAAAAATACCAAAGCCACCAACCTCGTGCCCACTAAAAAGTAGAATTTAAATCTTGATGGGGCTTTTTAATAAAACAAACCAGCGATGGTAGAAAGTTAAGAACGGTTTGATGAGCCAAAGGTTATGAGCTCTAGCGGTTGAAAGGAGTTGGATGGATTTTTTAGAGTGGTAAACGATTGGTGTATTGAGCTAAATAAATAAGCTCGACTGGGTCTTCCGTTTTCGGGTATCGATTTTGACGACTGATTTAAAAATTTATCGATTAAAGCCACTAATCGCGCGAAAATGGTAGGTAGGGAAACATTGAAACAGAATAAAGTGATACAATTATTATAATTATTATATATATTATATATTTATTTTTATAAAAATTCAATAAAAACATTTTACAAAATTGCTCATCTATCAAAAATTTGTTTCCAGTTAAAATCTCAGTATAGCTAACTAGAAGACTTTTTTGTACTTTAAAAAAATAAGAGAATGTGAAACTCTAAAACGAAGAGAATAGTTTTTGTGGTAATTGCGACTGAAAGAAGAATTTCAAAAAAAGTTATTTGATTATTGAAATGATGGTGCCTGAAGACGTTTTAATGGCGATTAATTCTAGTTTCGAATGCGTCTAAGTTTACTTACAAAATCATGCATTTTCTGACTTTCAACTTATTACTTGAATTCCATTCGAAGCAAAATTAAAAATTTTCATGCTCAGATACATCGATTTTTGGAAACCTTATAGTTTTTTTTTCTATCAAAGAAATATTTGTATAAAAGGTTTTAGAATTGAATCGATTGTCAGCTATTGTGGTTTTGAGTACTTCAAAATAAAAAGTATTTATTTTTAAATTAGGAAAGCCAGAAAGTTAACCAGATATTGCAGCCATACCCTAATCGATTATCGAATTTAGCTTGAAGTTTCATTTGATAATGCTTTTTTAATGTTTTACTTACTTAAAACTAATTTTTATGCTCAAACAGTTTGAGTTCAAAAATACGATCCGAAAATTTTATTACAAAAAATATGGCTTGTTGAGAAAAAAAAAATATTTATAAAACAATTTGGACAGTTAATAAAAATATTTTGAAAGTGTTTTAATAGTAAAATTATGTTTAATTCAATATGATGATGTACGGGATATTAAAAATTACAAAGAGTCAAAATCAAAGAATTTACTTTTAAAATGGAAGCAAATATTCATTCACTAAAAAAAACACTAATTATGCCATCCTAGCAACGGATTCTAAGCGCCAAATTACTTCGAAAGTTACTCTCGGCCTGCCATAAACCTAGTATTTGTAGAACTATGTGATTAGTTTCATAGATTTTCGAACTAAAATTAATATATTTTAGGATATTTGCTATCTTTTTGTAATAATGAGTTCCGCGTCGAATTTTATAAATCTTCAATTTTTTCCAAGTAAAGCGAAAATTTAAATTTTTTTCCAAGTTTATTTTGTTAACAAGTCTAAGAAGTTGGAACATGTCAAATCGTTATAAGTATATTAAAAAAAAAAAACAATTTTAAAAATTGAAACTTTTGCTTCCATTGTCCCAATTTTTCAAGCTTATCAAGTTTTTTTATGTAGCAACTCATCTTATATTGTCTCACCATACTTTCTCAGTCCTATTTCTCGCTGTGTAGTTCATAAAGTTTGATTGAAAGTAATTAATTACTATGTTTGACAATATATTGTGAAATTAAACGGAAACAAATTATACTAATATGTATACTATATTACAAATATATAAATAAATATAAAAGTTAATAAATGCTCTCAATTAACTAGTTCAGGGTCATAGTGTGGTACCCATGCAATTTTATGCTTTCGCAAATTGCAATAATTTTAATATAAATATGATCTGATAACCTACAGGGTTATGTTTGGAGCTAAATTTCTCTGTTTATAAAAGCTAAAAATTATGATAGCTTTGTAGTTCAGTTCCCAAAAAGTTAAGTTTATCATTTATCATTGTCATATCTATTATTGTCTGATACAGTTGATAAAATCCAACTTTTTAGCCAAATGCTGCCTCAGAACCTTCTCCCAACGGTTACTACGATTTTTGTCTTTTATTATTGCCGAGAACATCTATCATAGTGTAAATTGTTGAAAATTATTTTCAATTATTTTTGTTTTAAGTTTCGTAAATTAATTTTTAGTAAGAATTCCTGAGATAGGTAATCTCAAGAAGTTAAACAATCTGTCGCAATAGTTTTTCATATTTAACGTAATTTTATGTGTATTTTTGTAGATATTGTCTTTCAAGGTAAGGATATAAATTTGATATTATTATTTAAACTTATTAATCAAGCTTTGAGAAAATACAAATTTTTGCATATAGCTTGTAATAGTTAAGGTTTATCCAAAAAAAAATCAATTTAATGAGTCAGAAGAAAAGATTCATTCAAAATAAAACAATTTTTTTTTTTAGAAAAATTGTTAATAGAAAATTCGGAGTTTTTGAAAAAAGGCTAATTTTATTATAATAATATAAATGTTAATGTTAATTAATACAAATAAAAACTAGATGTTAGTTTCCTCGTATACTTAGAAGTGTGGGTTTTCTCTAATTCTAGTTATAGGAAAAAAATAATTTTGATATGCAAAATGTCCAATAGCTATAAGTTTTGGGGAGGATTGTTCTTGAAATTTGAGAAGTTTTTTTAATTCTAAAGAAGCATACAGATCTTTTTTCAACTTTTTAAGAAAAAAAAGCAAATGTATGCTGAAAAAAGAACTGATAAAAAATTTTGAGTTCTTAGGCTAACTGGTTGGTTTTTCATTAAATTTAAGTTTCGGGAATTAATAAGAAACCTGTCTTTGCGAAACTTTGATCTTAAAACATTATCAAACTTTGGTATGGTTATGTGCAGAATGTGATTGAAATGTTCGAAAGACATAAGTTTGTGTGTGGCTTTTTATCTCTAAAGTAGAGTCAGTATTCAGATGATTATGAAATTTTGACGCTTAAGGGGAATTTTTGAAAAAAATCATATAAAAAAATTTTTAGAAAATGCTCAAAGTGAGCAAAGTGAGATTTTATTGCAAAGAGGGGATTTATCCAATTTCTTATAAATATTTGCACATTGGCTTATAACTTAAGGCATTATTGTGACCAGCAGCTATAAATTGGCTTAATATCTAGAAAGAAATCTTTATGCAATAAGAAACGTTTTTTCACAATTTTGCAAGTGGGAGGTTCGCGTTCATTTGGCGCCAGAAAAACACGTTTTGAATATATTAAGAATGCATCTCCCCAACTTTAGCCCAACAGCATTCAGCATATTAATTGCCTAAGACGTGTTCGCTAATGAAGCTATAAAAAGGATGGTATAAGTTAGTTTCATGGTTAATATTTTAAATAATATTTTGTACTCTTCAATTCTGGTTTGGCGAAATCTGGATTAGACGAGCTAACCATACTGATTTGCTCATAAAAATCGTTAACCATTTAGAAGAAGAGCTACTTTAAAGGTGTAGTCATATTTTATTATCCCTGCTTTGAACACCTTTGTGCTCCACCCAAACTGTAGTGTTAGGTAGGTTGGTTGTTGGGGGGGCACCTGCAGTGTTTAGTAGATAGAACTGGTCAGAACCGTTGCAACGGGCTGGCTAGCTGGGCAAAATGGGCAGCTCTGGACAAGAGTGGGCAGTGACTGTTGTCGAAAAACAAAGCTTTAGCGGCTGTGAATGCAAGCAGAGGGGGTGCCATGTTTAAGAGAGCTAACTAAGTGCTCTGCGGCGGACAGACGACACGCGACGACGAGCCTTGGATATGCAACAACTCGACACCCATACACTTGCCACATGCAACACCTAAATGTTTATTGTGCCATATAAAAGGCAGAGCAGCAGCATTTGCAGTTATAGCAGCCGCTTGCTTGCCTAGGTTCTACTGTAAGATGCAGCTTGAACGCATTCCACAATGGCAAAAGTGGCTTCAGGTACATTGGCCCAATCCTGTCTTGGCTTAATGCGTGTGTGTGTGTGTGTGCATGTGTGTGTTTGAGCGCCTGCTGAGTGGACAAACCAGATATTGATAACGGCTCTTCGATGCTGTTACTTTTAAGACCCCCCCTTTTGACGTTGCAGCTGCCGCTTGATAGGCATTTTCTTGGGCTTAGGCTTAGGCATAGGCCTCCACTTGGCGGCAGCGATATCATGCAACATTTGTGGCAGGCAGCACACACACACGCACACACACACTTGAACAGAGATTTGTTTTCTTATAGAAATAATCGGTGGGCACAGGTGCTGGCCGCTGGACAACTTCGACGATGGCAACGTCGACGACGACGACGACGATGACGACAACGACAGTTCCTCGGCTAGGTTGCAGTATGCAGCGAGTTAGTTAGAGGTACGTTCAGGTGCCTCGCGCGTTGACTGCATTTTATTTGCAATTATTTTGTAGCGCAGTTTATTTTGTTGGCCAAAGGAATTACCTGACTTTGGCCATGGCCAGAGCTTTGTCTTTATCAGCTGCCTGGCCATCTTTGGCCTGGCAGAAAATTCTAATTTTTACAACGCAGCTGCGCGCCAGCGCCAAAACATTTGCAAGCCAACCAAGTTAGTTAGTTGGATTTTGTTGTTGCTGTTGCTGTTGTTGTTGGTTTTTGGTTGTTGCCTCATGGTGGTG
Source organism: Chymomyza procnemis (assembly GCA_035046065.1). Lineage (NCBI taxonomy): Eukaryota > Metazoa > Arthropoda > Insecta > Diptera > Drosophilidae > Chymomyza > Chymomyza procnemis. The sequence goes on from JAWNOJ010000026.1 coordinate 9,646,317, forward strand.
GCAGTTACATGCCACGCTGTTGGTGGTGGATCCTCTTCTACTGCTGTTGGTGTTCATTACGCAGAGGTTAATGCACCAACACCGTTGGCTCTCAGACCCTCCTGGTTTGGTTGCTGCACAAGCACCCTCCCCCGGTACGACCACTTGCCACATACAACCTGCAGCGCCCTGCAGCTGCATTAAATCAAGCAACGTTGGCGGCGCCGCAACGTTTTAGTTTTTTTTTTTTTTGATAACTTCCATATGATCGTGCGCGTTTTTATGATGATGATGATGAGTATGTTTAAGTTGATAATGTTGCAAGCGGCAGCCTTTTTTTGGACAGTTTTATGTAGAAGCCTTATATATGGCTTTTGCTGCGAAAGTTCTGCAACTTGTGGGTGGCTTGCTTGGGTCCTCTAAATTTTGTCCTATTAAATTTGTTAAACTTTAAAATACTCTTGGTATTGTATATCTTGAGGGATTAGTTTACTTTGCAGATTTTTGATTTGCATGACTACTTCATCTTTACAAGCTTTAAGGTCTTCTTAATCAAACTTTTAAAGTTAAGGAATAACGGAGTCGAAATTATGTTATTTTAGGGGCCTAGACATCCCCCTAAAGGGTTTTAGTTAAAGTCAGCTCTCGCCAGGTGCCCTTTCTTTAATTCATTTTCAGTTGATATATGTTCAAGCACTTCATATTATTTTTTTGGTATTTTTCTGCACAACTCCCTTATGCTCCTTAAACGCTAAGGAGTAACCGCATTATCTAATACCCTGTATACTGTTTTGGTTCCTTCCAACATCAACATCGCCATAAACGGCTAACAATGTTAATTTTTTCACAAATATTTGTCATAATGGTCCCTGAGGATCTTCTTTGTTTTGTGGAGGCAATTGAGCATTTAGCAGTCCATATAAGCTAACCCTCAGTTCCAGAATTTTACATAGGGACTTATTAGCAATTTTATATAAATAATCAAATATTTTATTATATTTTCCAATAGGCACTTCTTCTTGCGGGGCTAGTTTAGATTAAGAGACTTACATGTCTAAAAAAGCTATCGAAAGTATATTTATTGGATATATTTGACCGCGTTAAAAACAGAAACTTGGTGAATAATAGTAGACCAAGTGCAACGCAGCATAAATCAAAGTGTTGGCATAGAACACGCTTCATAAGAAAAGCGGCGTATATTCGCAGTAGGGACTACGGAATAATCGGTTCCAGCAGAAAAATAGGGCTTAAGGGATAAATGTTTGGCGCATTTCACTTTCTTTCGAAAATCTATGCTAACGTCGCTTTCATCACTCTCTGTTTTTATTGTATTTTTGTAGGACAAATACATCACAAAAAACATGTTCATGTTTAAGTTTGAGTATTGATAGAACTTGGTATGTGAAAGAATCTCCATTAAAAGAGTTCTGCCGATATCTAAATGAATGAAATTCTTTAGGCAAAGAGCACAATGTTTATGATGAATGCATCTTAGATTTTGATGGAACCAAATGCTAGCTTTTAGTTAAGCTTTCCGAACCTCTAACTTCCAAATTGCGCTTTTTCTGTTCCACTTTTCATCCATTCATATTAACATTTCATTCATCATCATCCGCTTCAGAAATGCTTCACATTTGTATTTTATTTATTATAAGTTAGGCGAAACATTATTATTATTGAATGTTAAGCCAATCTTGTGCCTTTAGACATTTAAAAACGTTCCGATAGATGTTTGTTCTTATGTCAATTATGCACTTATGCCAGATATCGTCAATAGCCATAAAGTTTTCAAAATGAGCACTATTTTATGCTGTTTTGGCAACATTTTTTTTATTATTATTAATGGCGCAAGATCCCAATTGACGCTTGGCCTTCTCTTGAAATCTCCTTCATTCTTCGCGATATAGAGCTAGCGTTCTTCACTTTCTTTTTCTAAGCCGCTCTACAGATTGATTCACTTTATCTATCCAACGAGCATTTGGACGACATCTTCTTCATCCTTCGGGTGTGTTTAAAAAGATCTTTATAATTGGGTTACTGGGGTTCATTCTTTGAACATGACCCACTGCAGTTGCTTGAGCTTGATCCTTTTGCTGACTGCTGGTTCATTAAGTTCTTCCTCGCATACGCTGTTATATCGAAGGCCTTAAGAGCCATCTTTTTTTGCACTGGACCAAGTAGCGAAGTTTCTTGCAAAAATATAAATTTTTTTCTCATTAGTCTTTGTCATAGTCCAGGTTTCTGCTACGTACATAGGTATTGGAGATATAAGCTTTGACATTACTAAAAGTTCTCTATAGTCTTCTGGTCACACGTTTTTGACATTTAAACAAAAAACATATGTACCGACGAGTTTGTATGTAATCTAACGACTTCTAAGCCAAATAATTCTTGGCATGTAAATGATATCATACAATACTTTAAATTTCTAAATTGCCAATCGCAGCGTAGAAGCAAACATCGTGTCTTTATTTTTACAGAATTATAAAATTACCCAAGTTCGCGAATTTCAGTTTTGAAGTTCATAAATTACACACAATATTTAAATGCAAAAAAATCAACTTGCAGCTTTCTACTCGAAAAACCTATATATAAATCTGTATATACTAGATATATTGCAAACTTGTCTTTATACTGTATTTTAAGTATTATGTAAGCAGTGACAAAAATTATGTATACATCCAAAAAAAAAGATAGAAAAAGAAAACATGTTTTAGCCAAATATGCAAAAATCTAAGCGTTAAACCGAAATAACAAAGGTCGCCAACATGGCAACAAATCAGCCGCAGCAACCACAACAATAACAACAACCACCAAACAACTTACCAACAACATTTTGAAGGTTATTCTCATGCAGCAGCAACAGCAGCAGCAGCATCAGAGGCAACAACTACAACTCCAACAACAACAACGACAAAAACCGTAGCCATAACAAATTAATTAAGATACAAGCAACACCAAAGAAGCTGAAGCTACAAATCCAACAACAATAGACTGGAGCGCCAACAACAAATAAAAGTAGAACTTAAGCCAAAAAAAACTTTGCAAAAAGTCAATAATTAAGGCAACAACTAAAGAGAAATAACGAATGCAGACTGCCAAAAAAAAAAAAAATGAGATGAAAAAATGAAAACAACAAAAAGAATTGCCAGATGAAGTAACTGACCAAGAAAAACAAGTAACAAATTTTATTTATAGATATGACGTGGGCCCACAGCGAATAGCAGTTACACTGAAATTACTTTGGGAATGTCGACCTAGGTACACTCGAATATAACTGCCTGTTTATGATAACAACTTGAACTATCTGGGCAGTATAGTAAAATGGCCCAAATGAAAAGAATTTTTTGTGCCTTTTGCTAAGCTCTTGAACTCTTTAGTATTACTTCCAAAAATAAATATTAACTTTAAAAATGCGAACAGTCTAGAAGAAAAAAAAAAGTCGAAAAGTGGAATGGGCCAAGAGAAACAAATTGTTTTTAACTTTCTCCAAAGGTTACCTCTTTAACTCCCTAATATCTCTGATAGATATATATGAATAACGATCATTTATCGATTTATGCGCCTTGACTATCAATTTTTGGTTAAAAACTTATTCAATTTTTTTTTTACCCATTAAATATATAAAAATTCGCTCAGTGTATTCAGTTGTGCCGAATTTGGATGCCAATTGAGTTATAAAATTGCTTGCTTCAACGCAGTTCCCTATTTCGCAGCTCTACTCGCACTTTAACTGCTAGAATGCTGCTGCCGCTGTTTTATTACTATTACTTTGCCTTTTCCACCTTTTTTTTAACAACAAAATGCAGTAAAATGATGCTGTAATGCAACATAACCTTTGTTTTATTCTACCATTATTAATAACACAACCTCTGCATTATTCTACCATTTTAAAGGGTATAAAACAATGAGAAATAAAATCAATGAGTGCAATGCGAACAAAATTTATTACATTTCAAAAGAAACGCAAAGCTGCCAAATGAACTTCCGTATTTGCCAAGTGTTGCTCTTGTTGTTGTTGTTGCTCCTTCGTCGTCTTCTGCTGCGTCTTCGTCTCCTACAGCTCTTCACACTCTTCTGCTCTTGTTTTGCGTCTTCTGCTCTTACGTCTTGGTGCGCTGTTGTTGTTGTTGCTGGGCAGCATTTTTGCTCTTTGTTTGCCGTGAGTTCAATAAATTACGTAGCCGACCCGGTGACAAGTGGCTTTGGCTTTGGCTGGCATTGTCTACAAGACAGTCCGAGTGGGAGACACACAAGCCAAAGCCAAAGTAAATGCACATGTATCGTGCTGAGGGCGGTTTGGGTTGGGGAGGGTAAGCAATAGCCTGCGCATAATTTTGGCAAATTTAACGAAGTAGATCTTCTTTGGAGCTGACTTTGCCCCACTAGACCAGTTTTTAAATTACATGCAAAGCATTCCAAATATAAAATAAATAAAATGCTATGCCCTGTGCTTGTTTTTATTGTTGTTGTTTTGTTGACTTGTCTTCCTGTATGCGTGTGTGTGTGTGTGTGTGTGTGAGTGTGTGCGTGAATCAAATTTTAAGCAAAACAACAACGAAATGCTAAAAAAATATTCGCATAGCACTAAAACTTATTTTCAAGGGCAAATTCGCGAATTTTATTTTAATTTTTTTATTTACTTTTTTTTTCTTTTTTTTGGTTTGTTTCTTTATTGTTTTTGTTGCGTTTAGCAAAATTCAAGTGCCCGTCTAGCCCCTGCCCTTTTATATTGTATGTTGTATATGTTTTGTATATTGTATCATCATCATGCATACAACTATTATATACAGCTGTTGTCGACAGCGAAGTCAACGCGACTGTTGCTGCATGCGGAAATTTTTTGAATCGCTGAAGCTAAAAATTTTGTTGTGAAAGGGTATATTGGCTGCATCAAAGAAGATGTTTGGTCACTATAATACTTGGCCTTTATTTCTGGGGCAAGGTAGCCCAAAAACTAGTCGAATTGCTAATAATAAGTGGTGCATCTAGTGTGAATTTGCACTCTTGATTATATAATTGATTATTACTTTGAAGAAGTCAGACATTCTATCATTAGATAAGCCAAAATCTAATTTGATTACTACTAAAGGGTGGTGCATCTAGAGTTGGCAATTTTCACTATTAATTATATAATTGATTATTACTTTGAAGTAGTCATACATTCCAGAGATAAATTACAGATTCTAGGAAAAAACTTATTTCTAAGTTGGTGATAATGTGAATATGCTAAAACTGCTGCTACGTGTGTCATATAGAAGCTCCACCTTATCGTAGAGAAGTTAATCCATTCACAATGAGTAACTCCTAGAGGAGAATTTATGTTTGCTTGCTTTATTGGCCTATATTTCTCCTTAAATTAAGACGAAACCAAAACCATCGAGACTTTTTTCAGATTTTCTTCACAGGTTAAAGAGCAAATCTTGAGATTTCTTTCTGCATTACCTTGCTATATAATCACTGACGTAAACCTATGCATATCTGAAATTTATCTTTCATATAGCAATATTTATTGTGATCATTAGCTTTTTACTATTTTATGCAAATGATATATTCGGTTAGCTCATATACTTGATATACTTGATTTTTTTTGTGTGCTGCGATCAATTTCGCCATTTATGATTCTATTAAGTGTGACCGAATTTCAAAATTTATTCTGTGTCCGTCATTTATTGTTCGTTCAGAGTGACAGTGTGCTAACGCCAGTGTGACCATATATTAGCATATTATTTTACAACTTAGTTCATTGTATCACATCTGTTTTTTATAAACGATAGGAATTCAAGAGAAAACTTGACTCAAGAGATCTTTCGTCGGGTTAAAAATAGCAGAATTTCAGTTGTAGAGAAAACTTCCTGATGGTCTCAGATATGACTTAGCCAAAAGGTGGTTTGGATTTCAGATTAGAAAAAAAAGCAGGAAATTATGCATTATAGAAAATTTTAATACTATTAAGTTTCGCGCAGTTGGGTTGATACGAATTCGTCGGTTGATTTCGTCACCAAGTTTATGTACTTTTATTTTACATTTTAATATAACTAAGTTGCCTGATATAAAAAACTGCCATTTATTTTTAATTTTGTTACTTCTACTTTCCTGATGTGAAAAACTGACTGATACGGTAGATGGCGCCACCCAGTTAATGCACATTTTTGGCTTACACTTTTATTGAATCACTTCATGGAATTTGGGTTGTCCTAAAATACTTTCAACTATCACCATTCTCAGTCAAAGCTTTTCAAGTTATATATTCTAGTCATCTCCATCTGTGTTGGTGAAGCTTACATAAGCGGATGCGCACCAAAACCTTTTGTAAAATGTTCACACTGAGAAAATAAATGTAGAATTTTTGGCTTAAAAGTCAATGCTTCGTTTTTCAAATGATCTAAAACTTACACCACATTTACCACAATACTATTGGCGAAGACTGTTATGTCTTTTCGAAAGTGCGAATTATCTATTAAAACAAAAAAGTCTATTTGCTGTTCCAAAACAATCAAAATATTTCATGATTGGTTTATCACATTTAAAGGAATTAACTCAAATCGTTTAAAAATCAACACAATAATTATGTTATAAATAATAAAAATAATAATCAAATAATAAAAAAGTTGTTAAGAGCCATGAATCCAACAATTTTTTTAAGTTCGCCTAAAGAATCCCTAACTTCAAGAAGAATTTAAAATATTTTAAGAATTTTTAAGTTCGCCTAAATAATCCCTAACTTCAAGCAGAATTTAAGATTTTTAAAAATTTTTTTTAAATAGACCAACTTATGTGCACATTCCCCTTAAACTTATAACTTTTCTCAGTGTACTCACAGTGTATCCGTTGTAAAGCAACTTCCGCATTCGCTTAAAACTTCATGAGATACTCTTTTTTAAGGGACACATTCTATCTAGTTCCGCTCATTCTGTCAAATGTCAGCTGATTCGTATTGTAATTCAAATGTGTGCTCTATAAAAATATTATTTCAAGCCAACAGTGGCGAACCAAACAAGCACCCTTCAGAGTGACTTGATGTCATGTAAATGTCATGTAAAAATGTTGGCATTTCTGTTAGCAAATTCAGCAGGACCAAGCGTATTGTGGATTACATCAACTCTTTATTTTGGGACTTCTTTCTCTTACATTTAAACCTAGCGCCTCTTTTTTTCCTGTAGTCAAAAACAAAGTGAAGTATGTCATGAAAACCACATCTCAAAAACATCTTACACAATCTCCCTAATAAATTTCCCAGACTGTTTCGGATTGTTTCTATAGAGTTCATTAGCATTAAGATAAACTTTGTATAACTTTTAATGGGTTTTTTTGTAAGAAAGCTCCCCGATTGCATTAAATTTTTGCTTTGAAGAAATATCTGTCAAATATTTTGCTCTAAAAGCACATTGAAGTTAAAAAGTAAATTTCTATCAAGCCCATGTATCACCTTTGGTTGCACTTTTGGATCGGTACAATTCAGCGTTTATCTGCTCCTCGATCGTGTCATAGCGATTCCGTCCTATCTGCCGGTATGACACACGCATCGACTTCAATGTATTTGTTCATTAAGTTAAGAATATTTTCTTTAAGTGTGCGATCTCAACGTTCTCAGGCAAATCCTGTATCTTGTCTGAGAATCATTTAAAAAAAAATTCGCGATCTTAGGGTTGTATCTCAATAAGGTAACTTGTATCTGACTAGTTCTCTCATTAGTTTGGTATTGTTCTATTATCATTATCAGCTGCAGTCACAGCGTAGGGCTTAAATTGTATCTTGTGTGTTGGTCTTGCGATTTTTCATATTGCAATCTATACTAAAGATTATTTATTATTTATTTATACATATTGTTATAGGAAGGTAGGGGATTTCATAGAAATTGAAATAATCCAACAAAGTACACTTTTAGCTGTAGTTGAGTTATAAGCTATTTAGTTTTAGTTATTGTTTTAAAATCAGCTGATTCAAAGCGAAAAATTTCAACAACTTTTGTTAACCGCTCCCAAAAAATCTTTATGTTATTTGTTCTCTAAAAAGTCACCCTATTTGTGAGCGGGAATATGCTTGTAAAACAATTCTCTTTCCAATGGAATTTCGCTATCATATCTTTTAAGAGTAATAAAATTAACACCGTGATATTTTCAAAACTCTTCAGATCTTAATTTAAATTAATACAAAAAATCACCATATTTAAGCTAGAACGTAAAATTTATATTAAAATATACTTGATACTTGACTGAGATACCGAAATCGTTAAAGTAAAGCAAAAAAATAAAGATAATAAAGAAATACAATTGTATTCTAAGGTCATCTTAAGTTAAAAAATGAGTTCAATTAATATAAAACATTTTTGAATTTAATGGGAAAATGCATTAGGAATAAACATATCTAAAAGAAACTCAGGAACTCAAGCAAGGATATGGCAATAAGAGATAGATAGCACTAATCCCTTCACAATATTTACAAAGAAGACAAGTGAAATTCTTATCAACTGGTTTCAAAAGTGACTTAAATGCAATGATTGATAGCTCTCTTCCCTTTTGAGAAGACAAGAAAAATTATAATTAACTTTTTACTCGAAGAGCATCCCATGGTCGTCTAACATGCCACAGCATGTGCCCATTCAAGTCGGTCACGCCCGACATAAAGTCAGTTCTCGTAAAAAAAAATATTTTTTTTGTTAATCATTTTAATAAATTGCTCGGCGCCAAGTCGTATATATGCGGCCAGTATACCGTCATATATCACATATATATAATTGTAAGTAAAGCGCTTTAGATTTATTCAGCCCAGACAATTAAATCAACAAATGAAACAAAAAATTATATAAATGCCACTAGACTCTCACTCTCTCCCTCTCTCTCCCGGTTAGTCGTACTATATGACATAATTGCCTCAAAAAATCCCAATCGATTTGAGTTAAGTTCTCGTACAACCATTGCTCTGGGTCAATAACCCGGCATAGCAGCAGCAACAAAAAAAAATTAAAAAAAAAACAATAACAATTAAACTTATAGTAGCCAATTTAATGCAGAAAAAAAGAAACTAATTGGGCTAAGTAAATTACACGCAAACATATTTGGGTTAAGCTAAACAAGACGTATAAACAAATGAAATATTATGTACATAGTATGGGCCGGAAAAGTAGCAGCAGACTTTTTGCACTGCGTGTAATGTTTTAATGTTTTCTTAATAATCAAAAAGTGGTGATAAAAGCCATATTGTAGGCACGGCGTTTCATAAACAATAACAAAATACAAAAAAAAAAAAATTGTTTAAATAAAGCAAATTAAAGTAGCATAAGTTTTGCATTGCCTTAAACGTAATATGCTGATATAGGGGCAGTTTTTGGGGGTAATTCTTGGGGGTTACAGAAAGTTAAGATTAAGTTAGAGATGTAACGATTGGTTCATAAGAGATTTGCAGAATAAAGAAACGATTTTAATAGTATAAGCGTTACATATTTAGTTTATTCAATCTATTTTTGCACACTACCAAATGCTTCTTGGTAGGCATCGTTTTGAAAAACAGTAGCAATATATACTCGCTATCCGTAGCTTTACTTAGCATAATAAATTTAGCTTTTTAGATTTGAAGCTAGCTCTGCTTAAGTTTAAAAGCTTTTCCTTTATGCGTTTTGCAAAGTTATCAAAGATCTTATCTCAGTTTTGGAACTCAAGTTCACACTCAGACCAGCTAATAAGACTACTAGAACTTGGTAAGCGTTCCATTAAAAATTTTAAATAAATTTATTTCCCGCAAATATCTCTATTAGAAGCAGTTCGAAGAGAACAGGCAGCTACAGCTTGTAGCCTCATACGTATGGCGGTTTTTTTTTATAAAAAGAAATTTATTTGGGTAAATATTACTGCTAGCTATGCACCAGTGCTGCGGGAGAGAAGCGAACCACCGATCTGCGCCCACAAGCGCCACGTAACCTCTTTAGAATTATAAAATTTCTTGTAGCGATATTGGATATTAAATGAGAGATATACAAAAAACTGGCAAACAAACTGTGTTCAGGATGATAAGAGTAAACGATGCATGGAGTGGTTTAAGTATTGGACAGCTGTTTAAAAATAACTACATTTTCCAACTTGACGAGGAGCATTTTATCCAAGAGTAATGCAATCCAGCTTACTTTTCGTTGCATACTCATAATTTGTTGGGAAATCGAATGAAAGTATATCACTTCCTCATTTCATTATTTCTGCCGGGTATCATTACGTTGTCCTAATGCCGGCAAATTACCAAAAACATGCAAACTATTTGGTAACACATTAAGGTTTCCAGCAAAATATGAATTATATTATATAAAACCCGAACTTAAGAGTTGTCAACAAATTGTTGTTTATAGGGTGGATCAACTCTTTACTTGGCTGCCTCACGCCAATAATTCGTAACATAAGCGTCTATAGACAGATTTTTGTCGAATTCAATTCAATTGACAAAATGTATGGATCGATATCACTCAAATGCAGTTCTCAAACCCAAACAGATTTCCATAATATCTTTTCAGCAAAAATCTGAAGAAAAGCTTTCATTTCGCTTTCGACAATTCCGTTCCGCCTACCAAATTTTTTGCTCTACTCAAAAAATAACACCCTCTATAGTACACGAATGTAGTTTATCTAAAACTGTTGCAAAATTTAGGGCAACTATTTTCGAGTTTATTTGTAAAGCATGTGTACGTTATTTTTAAAGATATAACACATAATTGATCGTTGATCATATCATCATCATGTTGTTATTTCTTTTAATTTTTTTTTTGTACAAAACACATGTGTGTAAACTTTGGCCAAATGCAAAAGAGCAAAAAAAAAGTGTGCAAAAAAAGCAAAAGAACGCAAAATAAGAGGGAGAGAGGTGGTAAAACATACATTGGCAAGGATAAGCAGCAAGATTTTGCTGCTGGCGTTACGCATACGCAGCGTGTGCCGTCAACAAGAGCAGCTGGAAAGTATTACACGTGTTTGCAATTAACCATGGTACAAATTGGTGGGGGTGCATGCACTCGTAGACACAAACAATAACAAACGAATATGTATGGATAAAAGGCAGTGGCGGAATGAGGTATATGGGGGCCCAAGCGCCTAGTTGAATATGGTCGTAATTGTCAAAAAAAAGTTGGAAGAAATTTGAAGACATTTTTTTAGTTTATTAATCGACTGTCATTGATTTTGATACGCGAAGTTAATTAAAAATGTTTATGACACATCTTTTTGTTTATTATTTTTTGCTTTCAATAAATTTTATGACAGAACTTGTCAAAATGGGTGACTCTGTCAGACATTTTGAAAAAAAAAATCGAGAAAAACCACTCATTGAGTTTTTTTTGTTGTTTCACTAAAAACTGTAAACTTCTGGAAATCTTTTGCCCTGGACTTGCATTCAAAATAATACTACTTAAGTATGTGTGCTTGTATATGTTCCCTGGATCCAAGATTTGGTTTCCAGACGCCAGCGCTAAATAGATCGAGAATCTGCACATCCATGAATAAAAATGGTGCCAAAGAACACATCATCTTGAACTTATGCCCCATTAAAGATGTCTTGAAAATCTATTGACAGCAATGCTACTTCACTGTACCAAGATATTGGATAATCACCACGAAAAGTGTTTGCTCTGTCTCCAAGAAGTAATAAAAAATATTTCACTCATCAGAAAAATTTACTGACGTGCCTGCTGGTGAACAGTTTAACCACAAGGGGACTATGAAGAACACACCCTTTCGATCCTACTATGTCTTGAAAATATGTCCAAAAAGTAATAAGAAAAGACAGCGCTAAATACAACGAGAATTTTCACAAGCAGAAAAACGTACTTGCGTACCTGCTGGTAAAAAGCCAAATCACAAGGAGACTCTGAAGAACACACTCTTTTGACCTTACAATGAAGTAGGCATAGATTTCCTTAGGCTCCTTTAACGATGTCTAATTCTTACCCTGAATCAATGAAATTTTTAACCGCAGAACTAAGCAAAGTTAGCCAGAGACACCAAATAAAACACACGACAAACATAGTCCAGGTCCTTTTCTTATTCAGCGTCACCTAAAGAAAGCGCTTTGTTGTTTTTTCCAAAGCTTTTTTATTGTGAAAGGTCTCTTATCATTAGCGAGCTTTGCACTGACTGAAGAGGGCTCTTAAAGAGAGAGAGAGAGAGAGAGAGAGAGAACTGCTTTCACGGCAACACCTTATTACTACACCATACTCTGCCTTAGGGTTTTTGGAAAAGAGAATTGTTTGTTTTTCTTGAATCAAGCACTAAGCGGAACTCAAAAAATATATAAAATCATTATGGCTTCAGAAAGTATCGTATGCCTCAACAATTATCTGGGAGCCTTTTAATATTTTCATATCTATTTAATTATTGATAAAGGTTTTTTCCCTATAATTTTGTATTATATGCGTTCCTGCAACGCGTCACATGTTTCAAAGCGCCCCTGTACACATATATATATTCCCATATCATAAGGTACATAGAGTTAAATGTTCATGATGGCTTAAAAAGCGATTACAATTTGATGATTGTACAAAAAGGAACAAAAGCCAAACAAATTGTTTAGATTATTGTTAGACAGTGTTTTGTAAGAATTTATTTTTGTAGATTATATGTCATTTAAAACTATATTTGTTATAGTAATACTAAAAAATTCACTTTCATTGAAGCAAATGCATTCTACTGAAGTACAGTATTAATCGGCTCTATCGAAAATAAATATATTTCGATATAATATGTAAAACTTAAAAGTAAAATATTTCCCAAGTTAGTTGGCATGGAATTTGCATTCAAAAATCAAACGTAGACATATAAGCATTCAAATATTTGTATAAATTGAAACTAGTCGTCACGAACATTAACTATACAATACATTTAATTCAAAATGCCGCTGTCCTCAGATGAAAGCTCGAGCTCAGACGTGGAATATCCTCAGGAAATTAATTTCAATTTCCGACCATTAATCAAGGAGACATTGCAAGTTATGCGTGAAGCTATGCCGATTGGTTCGTTGCTCACAATGTTGAGTATTTGTACTGATCGTCCAGTTGAAGTGATATCTGCAAGCGTGGAAAAGGATATAAAAAAACTTTTGGAAAAAAATGTTATTGTGTTTGAAAATAATATGTATCGACTGCGATAAGGCAAGTATTGTTGGGCTGTAATCGAAGCTTTATTAATGTTTTTCAAAAATATGTTTGCATTTTAGTCAAAATTTGTTGTTGTTGTGTTTCGAAGAATCGCGCTATTGGATTGTTTGGAACTTACAAAATTATTGGAAAAAAATGTAATTGTGTGCGAAAATTAAATAAGTTAAACTAAGGCAAGTATTGTTGGGCTGTAAAAGAAGCTTAATTAATGTTTTTCAAAAATATGTTTGCATTTTAGCCAAAATTTGCTGTTGTTGTTTTGGATTGATTAAAACTTACAAAATTATTGGAAAAAAATGTAATTGTGTGCAAACATTATATAAGTTAAACTAAGGCAAGTATTGTTGGGCTGTAATACAAGCTAGATTCATGTATTTCAAAACATTTTTTTGCATTTTAGCCAAAAGAACTACTATTCTTGGAAGCGCTCAACTACGATAGAACTTTCCGGTGTTATATGCTCTGCTGAATATTTTTCGTTTAATCAAGTTTTTCGGCGCCTAAATTTTGAAGTTTACAATTCCGCACAACGCTTGTGCCGAAAGCGTTTCAAACGCTCAACTGTAAACAATAAATTTCTAGTAAAAATTATATTAAATTTCCGAATTAAATATGAATAAATCGTTATAAACAAGAATGACAAACTTAATTCATGAAATGTAAAACGCAAAAATGCAAGTATGCCTGTAAATATGAGCCGCTTAACGACTTAAAGATTGTCTGCTGCAACAGCTGAGGCATTAACTTTTTCAACGAACGCTGCAATTAAGTTTAAAATTTCAATATAATTCTAAGAAATTAATATAACGCCAAAACTAGGCTTGACTGTGCTACATATTGTATTTAGTATTATCTACTAACGACTACAACTTGATTGATATCTGCGATAAGATATGGGCCAAAACATTTCTACTAAGTTTGCACTCATGACGACCAGTCAGCTGACGCAAAACCAACTAAAGAAAAAACTGTAAAACAAAGCCAAAGTTTAATAAACAAAAAAAAAACTAAAGGCCCTTAACTAGTTTGCAAATAAATTGTTCAAATTTTGTACAATACTTATGCAGCTACGGCTTCCCACTCAATGTCGAATTTGACAAATTTTTACGTGGTTTGTTATTTGAACTCTTAATGTTGACAGAACCGTAGAGCAGTCTCCCGCTCTTTCGTTGTATTACTCTGACTCTGTCTCTGACAGCGACTCCGACTCTTCATAAGCTAAAACAAAGACAAACAAAGCCAAAGTTTGTTTTGTCGTTTGGATTTTGGCCAAAAGTAAAGCTAAAGAGCTACGTAGCAGCAGCGCAGCGAGCTAGTAAAACTTTGCCAATGATTATTTTGTTGGCCAAAACGACGTACGGCAAACGGGAAAACGGCCAAAAGCAAACAGCAAACGACCTTGCCAATTACTGGACAGCCGCTGCCACTTCTGCTGCCGCTGCTGCTGCCCGTAACTGTTTGTTTGCTTGTGCCACTGTATGTGCGTGTGTATCTGTGTGTATTTTGTTCCAAATAATAAAAACTCAAACCTTTAAGTCAAAGTATCTTAACTTCGTAATCGTTTATGTCGCATCTGTAATGAGTATTTGATTTATGCTAAAACTCATTACTCTGCAGTAGCCAACTGCTGCAATTTACGACACTCTTATCTCTAGTATATGCTCTCTCGCTTTTTACCTCTCTCAATTTCTTGTGCAAAAAATTGCTTGCAAATAATTAGCGCACATTTAGCGCCGCTCAGCGCAGCATGCGTACGATCGTCAATTACCTCATAGATACGCACGCACACTTATGCGAGCTTTACAAGAGCGCCACCAACACTGAAGCTAGGCAAAGAGAGCGCCGCACAGTGGCTGAAATTGGCAATTCTGTAAATTAGCAAAATTTTGTCTTAAATGTAGCTGTAGACCCTATAAGGCGATAAACAATTTAAACATCAAAATGAATTTATTCACCTTCACTAGTGTCATCGCTCCAAAGGCGGAGCAGCGAGATAGCTATCTCAATTAATAGCTTTTCAAAGAGTTTAGGGAGCTGCAATTTACAGCCGAAACCGCACTGTGCTTTTAATTAATAGAGCTTTAACTAGGCATATACTTATTTGCTAGCTATCCCAGTGCTAGGTAAATGTAAAAGATGGAATCGAACCACCGACATTGCAATTTAGAGGCGCTACTACGCTACCGAAGTCCACAAGCTGTCGTAATTTTCATCTATTTGCTTGCTAGCTATGTCACTGTTTGACAAAGCAATAAATAATTATATAAAAAATATACTTTTACTTTGTGAATACAATAGTATTTGGAATTCACGTATCCGACTTTCTTCTGTGAGACTTGGCCTATGAAAACTATCCACATTAAATAAACGTAGAACATGCGGTAGTAAAACAACATTGTAGCCATCGTAACAATAGGTCTTTTACGATTGCGACTGACAACGGAGTTATCGGCACGAGTGAGCATTATCAGTCTAGTTTAAACCATCACCGGTCACCCTACATATGCTACATAAAATTATATGTATATCTTGAAAATGTACAAATGTATACATTTAGCAATCGTTGAGTTTAATTGCATTAGCTGTTATTCAGAATTATTGATTCTTTTGGAGTTCTTTAAAAAGTTATTTTCTCAGTCTACCTTCTACAGTAACGCGTAATTTTGTGCTATTATCCCCACAGTTTTCTTACTATACTTATTAATTTTACGCTTTCAATCACCTTATTCAGTCTATCACGTCTGCAATTCTATATCATCTTGACCAAACTCAAACAGCATCAGTGATCAATTGCATATAATTTATCTTCTTATGATCTTTTGACACTTTTTCTAATATTATGTTTAAAATTTTTCATTCAACTAACATTTCAGTAATTGAGAAAAGGTACCTACAGTTTATAGTCGAATCCGAACGGCGGTGTCCTTACATAATAGAGATTTTTCTAGGTAAATAGCGTGTTTTCATTTGCTATCTCTGCCAGTGCTAAGCTGTATGCAATCGACGCACCGATCTTCGGGTTGAAAGGCGAATACGCTAGCAGTACGCTACCGAGGCCCACAGATTAATTAAAATAGTTCAATTTTTATTATAAACAAAGTAAACATTTTTGATAAATGCAACACGTCAATTAGACAAAAAATTTTCCGTTTTCTGTGCTATGTTTCTATTACACTCTGAGCTTAATTTAGTCTACTTTCATGGCAATTCCATCTTCTGTTGTTATTTTATTATGTTAAATTCTATATAATGGAAATATCCCTAAAAGCATTTTTTCAGAATTCAGAATCTTGCTGATTTTTTCTTACTTACTTTACTTGGCCAACACAACCCGTTATCGGGTTATAGTTGAACTTACTAACTTTCGTCAAGCGCCCCTGTTTTGCGCGCGCATTCTGCAGTTGATTTCTCCAAGTGATTTTTTAGTAAGTTACAAATAATGAGCACCCCAAAAAGCATTTTTTAGTCTACTTTTTTGGGAAATCCCTTGTCTTATTATTTTTCAAAATCTTAGAATCCCGAAAGAAAATTTAATTCAAACTATATTTTGGCAATCTTCATTTACTTTTTGATTCTTTGATCTGGGAATCCAATGCAACATTTTTAAAATTTGGTCTCATAATCACGCCTAAATGCAAAAATTTACTTTGAAGAAATTCATAGCCCCAGACAACTGTTGTAATTAGTGCAGCCAAATGTAGCCCAAGAATGATGCCCATCTTCTATAAAAGTTTTTTGCACCATAATTTACTCATTTGCTCCACTGTGCATGTGAGATAGTTTGCCTATTTGCAAATATTTGCTTGTTTGTGTGTTTGTTTTGCTTTTGCGCGCAAAATTTAGACAGCATAAGCAAAGAGCGGGAGATATGTTAGGGAAAAAGAGATATTTATTTTCAGTTAAGAGAAGCATAATGTTTGCCAATTTGTTGTTGTTGTGATTTACGCACAGTAGTGTGTGTGTGAGTGTGTGTTGTGTGTAGAGAGCCACAGTAGCCGCGCGGCAGCACTTGAAAATCCACTTAAGTGCTATGCGTTGCTGCGCTGCTTCTAACAATGATGCGCCGCTGTCACCGTCGCCGATGACGCCGCTGCGCGCGCACATGTGCGCAGCACACACAGATACACGCAGACACAGATACACACACACACACACACACACGCACACACAGTGACAGCATTTCATTGCAGGCGAACCGGCAGAGCAAGAAAGCACGAAGGCACCAAAAATCATCGGCAAAGTAAACGATGTGCGGCACGACATAGAGCCAAGCACGAGCGAGTTATAAACTTTCAGAACAAGTTCGTCCCGGTTTCTCGCTGTGTGTGTGTGTGTGCGTGTGTGTGTTTGGTGCGCATGTGTTGGTGCTGATCTAAGCCTATTCTAATGCATGCGCCAGCCAGCTCACTGCCCCACTCGACGAGCATTTGCCACATGCCGCTGCCATGCGACTTCTACTTCAAGAGTGCTGCTGCTCTCTGCTGCCTGCTGTTGCGGCTTCTTCTCCCACTGCAGCAAGTACTCAATGTAGTTGTTGTTGCTATTGTTGGCGATGTTGTTTGTTGTCGTTGTTGTTGCTATTGCGAACGTGTTCTTTTGTAGACTTTTAGCATTATTTGCAGCATTTGCAACGAACACTCGCTAAAAACAACTGCAACCGCAACGTTGTGGCACGCGTTTCTATCGCTGACTTGCAAAAAACAAAAAATCAAAAACAAACATAAACAAATAACAAAAAAAATTGCAATAAAATAAAAAAAAAATATTAAGCGTTAAAAAAAAGAAATACGAAAATAGACCAAGTGACTGGAGTGTCCCATTCAAGCAAAATAAATAATAATAACTCCCTAACTGTGCGCCGCCACACATTCTGCCAAGTTTTGCGCCAATCCAACTTTAAAACAAAACCCAAACAAAGTGTTAAACAAAAGGCCTTCAAGTAAAAAAATAATAATCGTTATAATAATATTAACAAATTCAAGTGCAATTGTTACACATTCTTTTTGACAGTGTATATATACGAGTGTTTGTTGTTGTCTTCGAGTGTCAATCATCTGCAAGATACGTTTCAACGTTCCAACGTTCCACCGTCTCTCTACGTTCAATTGCCTAACCTTGGCCTTATCGTTTTTGCAACATGTGCCGCACAGCTTGTTGAACTTTGTCTCAGCGATGAGATCAGATGGAATGCGAACTTTGAGAAAGCAAAAAAAAAAAAACCAAACGAAGGCAGCAAGGGAAACTTTATAGTGATTGAGGAATTTTTAAGAGTTTTGTAGAAAAAAAAAATGTACATAAAACAAAGCCGCAACGCTTTGAAAGGATATCTGTGTTATGAATAGAGATGTTGAGTCAATTAAGCGTAGATGCCACAGCCTTTTGAAGTTTAAAGCGGCAGCAAAGAAGCTTAGAAGAGCATTTAAGATATGACGGAAAAAAGTTAGCACTATTAAATGAAATAGTTCTTAAATTATAATGAAATCCATAGAAAACAATGTTTGCCTAAAATGACGCTAAATATGACAACTTAACGTGACGTACAACCTAATGTAAACCAAATTCTCTGCTAATTTCTGAAATTGAGACCAATTAAACCCTTGAAAAGTACATCGAAGTTCTTATAAGGAGCAATAGAAATGTTTTTAGATAATAGAGCGAAGTATGAGCCAAAATGTGTTTGGATTGTTAGATGATTTTTGTTATTTAAAGCAACCTCTATAAAAAGCAACCTTAAAAACTTCCAAGCTTTGGTTTAATATAAAAAAATAAAAATTATTGAAATTATTAAAAAAAAAACAATCTTTAAAAACAAAAGAAACTAGAATATATAAAAAAGTACTAAAATCTTGAAAGCTTAAGCAAGCTCGTCTAAAATATTAAATATTTTAAAATTTTTTTAAATGTAACTTAAGTCTTCAAAGTTTGAGTTTTAATAGAATAACAACAAATACTTTTATTATTTAAAAAGTAAACTGCATAAACTTCAAAGTTTTGGATTTAAATTTTTTTTAGAATTAGCCGTGTTCTTCTGGCTTTAAAAATTTGTTCACCCGTTACACTCAGAAACACGATAAATATAGAGAAAAAGTTAAAAAAATTATTGAACCTAAGAAGCTATAATTAGCATGATCTTATCTTTCATTGGAATGAGATAAAAAAAATTATTACAAATTCCAAGTGCACAGAAATTGATATCATTAAGGTCCTGCCTGCATAAGAAGCTGCTGGAAATTCTAGAAATTTCAAGAAAGCTAGTTACTACTAATTTCGTAAAGAAATAGGGTGTAATCCCGAATCAATAAAGCTCAAGAGAAATCTCATAAATTTTAGAATTCACATCAAACACTCGGCGTAAAATTAAGCTTTTTTGACACATGACTTCTATAATGCAGTAACTTCTATATATTACCATTATCGTGTCTATTTATGTCGTTCTGGAATAACAAAATGTGAAAAATAAGAATTACATTTAAAAAACAATCATCTACTACCAAAACTATTTCCCAAAATTTCATAATGTAATAATTATAAAAAAAAGACCTAAAAAACTTAAACAAAAACCATTAAATTAAGAGTATTTGGTTCCACAGATTATATATTGACAAATATATTAGGGTTTTAGAATTCCAAAAATTTAAAAATAAATAATCTTTGAGCCTACCTACAAAAGCTTACAATAATTAACTCTGAGAAATCTTTAAAATCCATTTGGAATTTTTTTGAATTTCAAAACAAATATTTCAAAACTCAATTCTTAAGACAAAATTCAAAATTAATTTTGTGTAAGATATCTTCCAAAACTAAAAAAGTCAGTACTGTTTGTTTTATTTTTCAAAAAAACTCTTTTTTGTAATGAATGAACTTTGATCAAGTTCATAATCTCATACTTAGTCAATTGTTAAATACAAAAAACCCCAAATCCTTTGCATGCGTGGTTCAACAAGTAAAACTCTATTAAATAAAGACATAAAAGTTAGGATTCGGCTTTTTTCGAATAGCAATTTCGATACCTTCATGTTTCACACAGTCAATAGTTACACATTTAGTTATTATTTTGAGTCCAGCCAGTTTCATTTGTAATTTTGAATAATAAAAACGTATATTACTTGTAATGGAGCTTGTTTCTTAAAATGCCAGCACCTTTGCAAGCTGAAATGTGAAGTAAAATTATTCATGAATAATTTTGAGGTCCCGTCTTCCGGTCGTCAGGTATGACGAAAGCTTAGAAA
This sequence comes from Chymomyza procnemis, assembly GCA_035046065.1. Taxonomy (NCBI): domain Eukaryota; kingdom Metazoa; phylum Arthropoda; class Insecta; order Diptera; family Drosophilidae; genus Chymomyza; species Chymomyza procnemis. Next base: position 9,666,654 of record JAWNOJ010000026.1, read on the forward strand.
CGACACAACTAACACTTAGCAAATTTTTACATTCCTTATCAAACAATTTAGTTATGAATTTTGACATTAACGGCTTTTCAAAATTTGCCAAATCTGTACAATTTGTCTAATCCTCCAATTGATGATGCTTTGAAGGAATTTATTTCTACTCTGGGCAAAAAGTAACGGCATTTGCAAATTCAAAAAATAAATCCTTGTATTTTTAGATTGGCGGGACTGTCTTTGACATCCAAATCAAATTTCATGCCAATACCTCAATTCCTAGTAATCATGTAGACATTGCTTAAAATTTGTAAAATTAGTTCCACCGTGCTCTCAATTTTTTAAAGATTTCTGTTTGGAATATATTATTATCTATTTTATAAAACTTTAAATATTTTTTCAAAACTTTATTATAGACTAGTTTTACTTTTTTATCATTGAAAATTATAATATTCCCAAAATATAAATTCTTTTCAACAAGTTGTAGATCCAATTTATATATCGAATATAACGTTAAATTTCGAAATTTATATCAATAGTGATTCAAAATTTAAATTTTTAAAAAAAATCTAATAAGCTTAGATTGAAGTATTTTAGAGCTTTTTAGATCCAATTTATATATCCAATCTATAACCAGTTCCAATAAGTCAGCTTATTCGAAAATATATCAATAGAGATTCAAAATATTTTAGATTTTTTAAAAACTTTGAAAAGCTTGGAAGTTTGTAGTATTTTAGAGCTTTTGAGATTCAATCTGTATATCCACTCTATAAGCAGTTCCAATAATCCTTTTTTTGTTTTTCGAAAAATATAAAAATAAGAAACAACTAAAATTTCTTAAGACATTTGATTGGCGGTAGAAAGTGCGATTAAAGTATTTTATCGCATTTTAGATTATTGCATCTGTATATCTTCTCTATAAGCAGTTTCAATAAAAATATCTCTTTTGAAAAAAATGCCAATAAACATAAAGAAATATTTTATATTTTTTAACAACTTTGATAAGTTTAGAAACACAAAGCACGTTTGACGCTTCATATTTTATTTTGAAGCGAGTTACTGATAGATCAGCTATTTTGCTATATTTATAATCTATAGGTATTGGTCTCTTTTAAATAAAAATTGTTAATAGAGATAAATTATAGACTATATCTTCTTGAAACACTTCGAAATTAGTATGTGTAAAATTAGCTTTGAGAAATTGTATTAACTTGCAGTTAAGAAAGAGTCTTTAGCGACTTTTATATCTATAAAATATATAGGAAAAATAATCTCTCTTTCGTAAGAATTATGAAAAAAGCTAAAATGCATAAATTGTATGTTACTAGAAAATATTTTCGAATATATTTAAACAAGTGCAGTAGACTAATCATATTTTGCAATTATTGAAGGAAGTTATGCAAAGAGTGGTTTGTCTTATAAGGTCTAAAAATTATGTTAAAAAGCTAATTAAGATTACGACATATTTCTTTATAGTTTAGTTGTTGTTGCGTTCCAAAGAAGCAGCAGTTACAATTCTGCATATTTTTAGCATGCTTCCTAGAAAGCAATTGTTGAAATTTTTCAAGAATTCTAAAGCTCAATACCACCTTCGCACATTAGAGCTTATTTAAGCACCTTGCAAATCGCACATTTGCATAAATGCAATTAAAACAAAAAAAAATTGTTTATATATATTTCAAATTCCAACAAATGTAATGTAATCTGCTTGTATCAAAAGAGCTTTTAAATGCAAATCTCTCTATCTCGCACGAAAAAAAAAAGAAAACCTGAAATTCCACAAATTTAATCTCGAAACATAAAAGGTGCTGCTGCAAAAAGGCGCGCAACTTTACAAAAGCAACGTAACGATCATATGAAATATACACATCATATAAGATCATTGTCAGCCATTACTACATATAAAGTCTAACATATGAGGCGCACATTTCTGAAAGCAGGCTGCACGAAAGCTCTAACTCATTGTGATATATATGGTTTTTTTTTTTTTGTCAGACAATTCCATAGAATTAAAATGATATGGGCTGGGGTCTGGGGGATGACACTGATCGAAGCAGCGCCGCTGCAAACGTAGACAAACAACTTACAAAAATATACAAGAAAAAGGCGCGTCTCAGCAGGCACTGGGTTAGCAGGCAAAAAGTAAAGGAAGAAGCTCACAAGCCAAAATTCGCACAAGATCAAAAAAATCAAAAAAAAAAAAAAAACAAAATTCGCAAATTGCTTGTTTGAAAGCGAAAACCTCTGCAGTTTATGTAAATGTGTGCGCATACTATATACACACACTGTATATGTATATATACAAAGCTACATAGCTTAGTTTGAGATACATTTGTATCCGAGGGCTGGCTGGCTGTCTAGCGCGGTGTAAATGCTTCAAGGGTGTAGCTGGCAGCAACTGCGACGTCATCGTGTCCAAAATGCCCTTGATCAAAGATTCGCTCAAAATGTCGCCGACGCTGTAAACAAGGCGCTTCGCTCTTTGTCTCTCTCTCTCTTTCTCTCTATATATCTCTTATATCAGCATATACCCTTTGGCGGGCTCTCTTTTGTCTCAGCGTTTTTTTGCGCTTTTGGCATTTTGCGTTTTATGATTTTGTTTGTTTGGTTAACTTTGAGAATTCGCCAAGAGTGTAGCCCAAAAAATATTTATATGCAATACGTCAGGGCCCACTGGCATGTTATAGGGTCGCTTTTTTTTGGGTTTTAGTTTTGTCTGGTTTTTGCCTGACAGCTTAGAAGGTTAGCAGCAACATATATACATCTGACAGCTACAAGCTCTTACCTTGCCTACACAACTGACTACGTAAATCTTTCTGTGTGTATCTATTGCTTTCAATGAAGAATTGTGTAATAATTTGCCAAAAAAATACGAAATGAAATCTAATAAAATGAAATAAAACCTAGCAAAATCTATAAATATTTTTAACTAACGTTTGCACATAAACTGAAAGTGTAACCCAAGCAAACCCATAACTAAAGTAACTCACTTAAGTAGTGTATGCGAAAATATCTTCTTATTGTGCTGCACTTGAGCGTTACTTGCAACATATGACCAAGTTATAGCGTATTTCAGCAGATATACAACTCGAAGTGGCAAGCAGCACTGCAAATGCTGTAGACGCACTTAATTTGTTTGTTAACACGGAAATGACCAGGTTGGTAAGACTTTAGCTATTTAAACAATAAATTTAAGTAAATTAATTTAATGCTGAAGTTGTTGTTAAGAGACCTTAAACTAGCGCAGATTTATGCTTACTCTAACAGCATAAATTACAATTAAGATGGACATGGAATATTTGCTTGTGTAGGCTTCAGGTTTCTTTGAGTAATTTTTAAAATAAAATTTAGTTAGAATCGAACATGGCATCAAAAGCAGCAAATGCTTTTGATTTTAGTATAATTGTAGACACCTTTTTTTTTATTATTAAAATTAATTTAGGGATACAACTAAGTCCAATTGAGCTTAAAACTAAACCATCTAAAAATTAAGAAATATTAATTTAGAACGAGGAAAATTTAATAAAAAAATTAATCCGTTCCCTAGCCTGATGGCTACATTTTTGATATGTGTGAACCGTCTCACATATGGGGCTGGCTAGAAACTTGAATGTACAAGGCAAAACATGAAGTTACATACAAGTTTAAGCATATTTTAACAAGGGAACCAAAAGATCAGCGTTGATCAATTTCGATTTGGCGAATTAGGATGAAATAAGCTAATTTAATATTTACTATACTTTTTTTTGTGATACTAACAATTTTTAAAAATATTTTTCACTAAAACGAAATTTTCAAAAAAAAAATTTATTTACACAAGAGTGAACCTAAATATATCGATTAATTCCTGAAACCGAACTTAAGACTATCATAACATTAAAAAAAAAATTTGTTTAATCTTAATTTAGAAACTAGACTAAAAATCGTTGAGAAGTTTTATATTCATCTATATATCCACGCATTTTCGGAGCTCCTGTTTGAATTTCAATCGTAAGATGATCACACTACTTAAAGCAAGGAAATGAATCCCGATTTCTACCAATAACATATGTACTTAAAAACATTGTGCTAATTTATATGTCTCCAACTATTCATGCATTTCCGAACCTCCAAGTCATTCTGATTCTATCATAAAGTTGTGAAATCATCGCTCTACTTTTAGAAAATGTAAATTTCGACAGAATAAGATCTAAAAACGTTGATAAATTTTATGTCTGCTGCTATCCATGCATTTCCTAGCCACCTAGTTACTCTACCTGATTTATTCATACAGTCGATCTTAAAATTATTGCTTAACTTAAAAAAAAAATAATCTTAATTTTGACCAAACTTGACTTTAATACGTTGAGAAATTATAATTATCTCTAGAATCTACATACATTCGAGTCTCCTAGTCACTCTACTTCAGTCATAAAGAAAATCTTGAGATCATCGCTCTACCTTAAGCAAATATAAAAATCTTGAAATATAATACTATCCGTATATTTCCAAGCCTCCTAGTTGGTCTACCCTATATTTTTATAAAGAAGATCTTGAGATCATCAAAGAGCCATGAAGCCGCTCATTTAGATCAATACTTTTCCCTTTAAAAAAAAAGCTTAATTCTTGATTTTGAAAAAATTTAAAGTAAAAATGTTGCCCAAGTTGCTTATGTTCATATAGCCGAATTTAAGATTATCGCAATTACATTAAAAAAATTTTTATTAATTTTAATTTAGAGACTAGACTAAAAAATGTAAAGAAGTTCTATATTCCTCTATATACCCTCCCATTTTCGGAGCTCCTGTTTGGATTTATTCGGAAAGCCGTTTGTAAGATGTTCACTCTGCTTAAAGCCAAAAAATTAATCTTGCTTTGTACCAATAACAACGTTTCCAAAAATCCTCTTTGTCTCTCTTAATACATAAAACTGATCGTAAAAATCTTGTAAATTGTGAGAATAAAACGCACTATCTTTATATTAGTAAGTTTATAGTTTAAATGTAGCTCCCGAAACAATCGATTTATCCTTTGCAGATAAACTCAAAGATCTTTCGTAGCCCAGTGATACCATATATTCGTTTTGTCTTTACTCATACATGACAGCCCAGTTTTCAATTCTAAAAGGGACATGATCAGTAAAATTAAATCGCAGTTCTATTCCCATTAGATGAGAAAAAGATAAAAATTGCCTTAAATATTTAAAATTTAGTAATAATTGTAATTAAAAATAAATAGTAATTTTTTAAAACCTTTGATTCTCTGCTACAAAATACAGGTTAGGCCATTTAAATGGAAGCAACGGGCCACTTTACAACATTTGACAGCAGTTACAGATCGACTAATGTTATACCGCGTTGGAAGCGTCATTCCTAATAGAAACTATACCTATACATAGATAATCGATATTGGAATAAACTTGTTAAAACTGTATTATAAAACTCTTCATTCGTTCTGGTAGAAAATGCACAAATAACAAATATTTTCAATTTTCGGTTGCCTTAAAGTATGGGAAAGATAGACAATTTTCAGAGCGTGATAAAAACTTCAAAATATAAAAACACTCTACAGTCAAATTTTGCTATATTTGTAAAAAAGAAAAGATCGCTAAAGTATGATAAAAATATATTTTTCGTTTATATGAGGCATATAGGTAATCTTTTCAGTTAGGATTTGAATTTCTAGAAATAACATATTTATAGAAGTCCCACAAAATTTTCTTGAACTTAAATCATACAGCTCATATATAATACGGCACCTATGTGCTTAGCGCACTCACAAGAAAACTTAAAAATAATGGAAATAAAGAAAACAATATTTGGCACTATAAAATTAGTTTTCAAGATTGATAAAATGCAGCTAGTTGATTCTGCTTCTAATATGTGTATGATTACTTCAAGGTCTTAAGTTGCTATGCGGCTGAAGTCATACAAATATTTTACAAATTTTCATAGAATTAACCAAGTTTAATTCTAGGAAAAACAGAAAACTGCAGCTTGTATTACTAAAAACTTTGCTTATCAAATCAATGCAATTAATAAAGTCTGTATTATTTTTGCCATTTTTGAAAAACTAATCTATAATTGCAGAGAAATTTATTCTTAGAAATACAGCACCTTCTGTATAATTACTTAAACTCACATACTCTTTACAACAACAACAAAAAATAAGAACCAGATGTTCACAAAGAAAAAGCCTTGCTAATTATGCCAAAAGGTAAATCTATCTATGTGTGTCTATTGTGTTTGGAACCAACTTAAGTATCATATTACTTCGACCGCGCCCAGCTCTTTAATGACTCTTTATAAGCCATTAAGTTTGGGCATAGCAAACAAAAACAAAAAAAAAGAAACAAACCTGGCTTAAACATACGTTTGCGCCCATATGGTCGATGACTTTGCTCGACTTATCTGCGATTTAAATTTTTTGCATGTAAAAAAAAAAGATTTGCAAAAAACCAAAATCGGTGCCAAATCAATTCCAATTTAGTAACCAAGCGCTCAACATAACGTGAAGGACAAATGAGCGCAATAAATGGCCAACTAACTTGGCCAAAACCAGACTACTAGCTAACTAACTGACTTTAGAGATACTTGACTACCAAGCTGACTGACTGTCTAAGCCGTTGTTAGTTGTTCGATATGGTTGTTGCTGTTGTTGGTTAGTTAGTTGTGGTAGTTGTTGTTGTATTCACTGACGACGTCATCAATTTAAAATAGATGAACATACGCAATGCATGCTAATTGAATAAGTCAAATTGTAGCACCTACTCTTAGATATTTGCAGTGGCTGAGATGATATATTTGCTAGAGGGGTTTGATATCTTCTCGAAGATATTATTTTTAAATTGGTAAAAATGTGGAAATCAACAAGCTGTTGAGATGAAAAATTCTAAGGCTTTTATTTTACACTTAATTCCAGAAACTTTGTAATCTTTCAATTGAGCAATTCTTCTACAAATAAAAAAATTGTCTATATAAATTTTGATATTTTGTTTATAGTGATAAAAAGTTTCTTTTAATCTAAAACTTCTCAGTTTCCTCGAGCAAGCGTAGGATAATTTTCTTGGGAAACTACTTATTTTATAAATTGCAATCTACCTAGCAGCAACGCACTGGAAGCTTTTTGTTCTTTTTTTGGAAATGAAGCTTTATCCTATGCTCTATGGCCTATATAGGCCTTAGTAAGCTTACCCATAACCCCTAAAAAATAGAATCAAAAGAATAGAATCATTGCAATTATTTAAATATTTCGTCAACTTATGATTGTACGCTATTCACATTTAGATAATTTTTTTAAATTCATCTCTTGTAAGTTTTTGAATTTTTATTAAGGCATTTCGGTGATCGAAGGAGCTCAGAATCTTGTAAATGGTTACAAACAATTTCACATAATCAAATGCTAGATTTCGAAAAAACGTAAGAATTGCTATTCACAATTATTCGTGGATAAACTAGCGATAAATGACATATCATTAGATGCATATATTCATTTGAAGCAAACATTTTGCGGTGACAAAAGCTTCTAAAAAGTATTATTTAGCTTCTAATTTGGTTAAAATGTCTTCAAAGTCTTTTATTCTTTTACATTTTTTTTTAGGAACACATATCGCAAAACTCGCTTATTATTTTCTAAATCTTGGAAAGAATTTAAATCATTTCATTTATTGCATATTTCCCCTTATTTTACGAATTTAGAGACTCTAAAATTTCAAATGGCAAACTCGTGATATGATTTCTTGCCAACATTCGTATCTTTAACTTTACAATTCACGTTTTTATTTGCTTCTAGCATTTGATTAAGTGAAATTTTAAAATCTTTTAAAGTCCTTAACAAAAATATTATCAATCTTCTTAGTTTTTTAATTATTTTGTACGTGTTGCCTACAGATAATCGAATTTATAGGATTCTTCAGACTGCCAAAGATATTTAAGTGTAGTACCGCTTATTCAAGATGTTTAAGGTCTTACCCGCTACTGTGGTTAAATTACTATTTAGTTTTAGAACTCTTTATCTAACTAAATGTATTTTACTATCTTTTAGAACAGATAAGTTAAGCCGCAGATGATGGCAATTACTCCTTTGTCTTCCATGAAACACATTTAAAATTTGAAAGCGATGTCCTTTGCGTTAGTCATCTTAGAATTGCTTTATAATTTTCAAGCTTCATTTTAAGGATTTAGGACATAAACATAATTAAGAACTGCCAAATTCCCCCATAGAATACCGTTTAACCGAGCCACTGTTTGTTGTTAATGTAATTGTTGTAGCTAGCAAGTGTTTGTAGAATTTGTCAAATCAACTAATTTAGATATTGTTGCTGTTGCTGCTGCTGTTTCTAGTGATATTTTGACAGGTTGCAAAAGTGCGCAGGCGTTGCAACTAACGTGTTGCACACAGCCAAAATATGCATTTTTTTGTTTTTATTTTTTTTTTTTGTTTTTGTGTGGGGGTGGCAACAACGTCAACATCGATAGCAAACAACATTAACTGCATCTGGCAACTCCATTGAATGTAATCAATGCAAATGAACATTTTTGGTCAATTGTGCGCATTGTTATTGCATAATTTATTGCATTTTAAATACAGTTTGTATTTGTTATTGCTTTTGTTGCAGCTTTTGTGATTAAAACAAATAGCCAAGACAGTTCCAAGTAAGACAAACTTAAAGTGATGTCATCTCGAACAGCTGCCAGTGATGCGGTTGTTGTTGTTGTTGCGAATGTGACAGACATGCAGGGTCAGGTTAAAGTTGAATCATTTGTCTCACTGCCGCCGTGTCACCGTGTCTCTGTGTTCAATAGCCAAACACGATTTATCTTTCAAAGACAGTAGATGTTCAGTTATGTTAATCATACTAACTTGGGGAAGAAATATTGTTATAAAATGCAATTGAAAGCGAAAGTTGAGTATGAGATGTTAATAAAGCTCTGAAGTAAGACAAAATAAGCTAAATTTTTAAATAGAATATTTTAAGACTAAGAAAAATTCGTAGGCTTCAAAGAATAGTAATGAAGTTCCTTGTAGAATTAAAGTGTATAATGTCAAGTTTATGTTTTATTATTTTTCATATTATAAATGAACTTTGTTTGCTTTCCAAAGTTGAAACTTTACAAAAAAACTTTAGCTTTCGGAAATATATATTCAGAAAATGACAGAGACATTATTTAGTCTCTCTTCATCTAGCAAATCCTAATCCTATTAAAATTACTAATTGATCTAAAAATGCATCTTTCTAATTTATTAGCAACTTACAATCAAACTAGTCTTCATATCATCTTGCGTTTAGCTTTGTCAGACTCCACTGTACACAGATGAGTTACTCCCGATAGTTACTTCATCTTATACTTATACTTGCCTCATATCGCGCCAATTAATTGAATGCCATTGCCACTGCAACATTATCTATCTGCCACAAAAGACAACTCGCAATCATTTTTCATAACAATTTCAACAATAACAATAACAACCATTAAATTTTTATAAATTGCGTTGGTCACTCTGTTCAAGCAATGCGAGAGACAAAAGCCAATCCTAGCTGCCTTTAAGCTTAATATTTCATACACGCCCAGAAATACAAAATAAAATAAAAATAAAATAATAAGTTTTAAAGAAAATAAAACAACAGCATCGATTAGAAATAATAAAGTGCAGGCTGGCAAAAGTCCTTCAAAAATGTTTTGTAATCCAAAGTTTATTGTGTGAGAAAATAATGCAAAATTGACCCTGATGTTACGAAGTTGTGATACCTTATAGATAAGCTTAAGTGAACTTGATGAAACTAGTGTTGTAGAGAAAATATTAATTGTATGTGAGCAATTTGCAAAATATTTTGAACTTCATGATTATAAAATGACCTTTACCATATTTTGGGAGTAAATGCAGCTTGCTTTTGATTTTGTATTATATAATGTTTAGATATGCCCTTTGGATCCAAGCTACTCGAATAGCTACTAATAGGTTTATTCCCATAATGAAGGAGAATAAAGTTTTTGATTTATTTTTCAGCTTGAGGCGAAATTTTTTTAAGTTTCTGATTGCTAATCAAGCTGATCCCATATTGGATTGTTTTGGAAAAACTAATATTTTTGCTAACTTAAACTTTGCAACTTAATGTCCATTGTTCCGGCTTTTTAGCTATACGAAGTCAGTCCATGCTAAACGAAAGAAATCTTAGTTACCTTAAAGGAGTCATTGGGTATTTTTTAGAAAATAAACTTGTTTTTATCGTCATATTGCCTTGCAGCTTATGAACACAGCTCATGGAAATTCGTTTTGCCAACCTTGCGAAAGATATCTCACATCTAAATCTCAAATTTTACAGTACTCCAAAATAAATACATATTCGGTTCTTCTTTTAAAAACCCTAACTTGCTGATATTAGAAATTTAAAATATATATCCACCATTATAAATGTAAACCATTCTAATGCACAAAGGGACGGTTACACATTTATAGATTTTTCTAGTTTACCTTATGAAATTTTAGCAAATCATAATATTTAGCAAGAAATGCTAATTTTAGAAACCCTGTTTAGAGTTTAGCTCAAATAAGTCGGCAGAGAAATGATTAGTACAATGGCTATGTGCGTTGTAGGGCTAAGAAGAACATAATAGTCATATAATAAGAAAAGCAGAATATGGAATCGAAATAAGTTGTACGCATATCAAATATATAAAGAAGCTTTTCTGCTGGAATAAAGCTGGTCAAACCTACCCAAAAATAAATTACTTTCAGTCCAAAAAGATGAATTTTACTTCCAAGTTTCGACGTATTATAACTAAACAATTTGTATATCTACATTCAAAAAATTCAATCCGACTTAAAGAACTGAAAAATACTATTAAAAGATCAATTTCTCAGTGAATTCTTCATCTGTTAAAAAGAAAAATTTTAATTGTTTTTAATCCAATATAATCTAAGGAATTTTTACATTTTCGCCAAAAATTTAATCCATTTCTACCATTTGCGATAATACTGTTTAAATATTACATCTTAACTCATATATCTGTCTTCTTCCAAAGCCTTATAAAATTTTTCTGGATTTATTTTACCTTATACAATTTTTCAAACTTCCCCAAAAATAAATTACTTTCAGTCCAAAAAGTTGAATTTTACTTCCAAGTTTTAAGTATTATAACTAAATAATTTATATATTTCTATTCAAAAAATTCAATACCACTTAAAGAACTGAAAAATATTATTAAAAGATTAATTTTTTAGTGAATTCTTCATCTGTTATTACAAAAAAAATTTAAATCGTTATTAATCCAATATAATCTAAGGATTTTTACATTTTCGGCAAAAACGTAATCCATTTGTACCATTTGCGACAATACTGCTAAAATATTACATCTTAACTCATATATCTGTCTTCTTCCAAAGCCTTATACAATTTTTCTGGATTCGCGTGTGCCCCTTCTGAGATATAAGTATGCGCTTTCAGCGTTCTTCTACAGGCAAACCAATTCAGAATCAGATCACCATTCCCTTTTTATAAAAATTTGACGGGCGATTGGTTTTCGAGTTCAATATGGTACGGTTTTGCCAAACATTGCTATGTATCCTAACGATGCGTTGATGGCCCTATGATCGATCCTTTGGAAAGGCTGTGTACAAGCGTAGAAATGTTGTACGACATTTCTCGGTTACAAGACCGATGTCTTTGCCTCAGACTCATTCCCATGAACTTCGAAACAGCTTAAAACTGAGTCATTTGCAATAAATCTGCCAAATTCTGTTGTGTTTGGAATGCGTCTTGGTGAAGAAATGCTGAGAATTCTGCATCTTCGGAAACTGTCATGCTTCCACCACCAATATGGTATTCGACGTGCAGAATATTATTTTTGAAGCGTAGAAAACACTCGGCATAAGTTTGTCACTAAGAGCAGCCTCGCCGCACGTATTCAGGAGCATTCAATAAGATACAGCCGCACTTTGCTTTGAAATATAAACGAAAAGCAATACTCGCCGAAAATTACGCGAATTCGGATATAAAAGTAAAGCCACATTCCACGCAAATGCCGTGAATTCCGCACGAAAATATACATTTTCAATTAGCAATGAATTATTAATGCAAGCAGATATCCCCAAATATTTTGACAGATGCTTATGATTATTGTATATCGTTTGCAATCGATTAATATCGATAAGCACTCACTCGTAGAGACAGCTATAGAAAAACCACGTAAGCACAACGAATATAAAATAAAATTTGTGGAAAAGTTTACGTTTTACATATCTTAACTTTTTCGCAAAAATGTTTGTCGAAATCGCATGTAACTCGTGCAAGGGTATCAAAAAAAACAATTTTTTAACCTTAATTTAGCAAGAATCTTTGCACTTTGTTGCTGTTGTTGGATTTTTTTTTACAAACAATTTGCTTTTAACCTTGAGCCATGCGCATTTAGTTTGTAAGTCACGTCTAAGCCACGACAGACGCTGCCGCCGCCGACGTCGCTGTCGCAAAGGTTTTGTAGACGTTAGCGTCTGCGTCAGCTGCGACGGCGACGCATGCGCAAAACGCGCTCGTGATATTATTTTTTTTTTTGTTGCTTACATTTTGTTGTTGCTCTTTGTATATAATATATATGTATATATATATTGTCCATGGCTTTTTGCAAATTTTTGGCATGCTTCGTTTACCCTTTTTGCCAAGTTCTTGTTGTGTGTCTCTGTGTGTGTGTGTGTGAGTGTGTATCTGTGTGTGCGCCTTTGTATCTATGTGTTTGTGTGTGCGTGTATTACTCTTTGTCTGCCTTGTAAATTTTTGTTGTGTTGCTTGACCAAGTTGAGCCAACTTTTGCACGCCACGCCACTCAAAAAGGTTAAAACATGTTTTTTTTTTGGTTTTGGTTTTTTCGTTAGCTTAAATTTGGTATAGTTGTTTTTGTTGTTGTTGTTGTATATATCTAATGGCTATACCTGGGCTTGCCAATTTTTTTATATACATTTTTTTAGCAACTTTTCTTAAGCCGCGAGCTTAGCTCTCTTACATGACTGAAGTTGACAGCTTTTATGGCCAAACATACCAGCACACACACACGCAGACACACACACACTTGACAACTTAATGGGCTTCATAATAGATTCTAAAGATTAACCAAACAGTAGTAACAGCCTTAACAAGCAAAAACCAGCTTATCTGATCTTGGAAAAAATCATAAGTCATAACCTAAGTTAAACGCGATGTAGACAAAGTTTTTAATAAAAACTGTTTTAAAGTAATAAAAAATATTTCACAGTTTTTTTCAAATGCAAAAATTTAATAGAGTTTTATTATTTTAATTTTTGATAGGGGAGATTTGTAGCGTGGCCTGTATGTCTATTGTGCTGCCTACTTTTCTCTTTGGGCAGAAGCCAAGGCTATCTTTGAAGCTTAATATCGGACCTATATTCATATGGTGTAGCTCACTGTCCTATATTTTATGACTGTTTCTGATTCTCCTTCTTTCACGCATCAGCACTGTCGAGACTATCAACATAAGCCTCGCAGTTTCATCATCTTGTTTTCCTTATGTGCGAATTTTGTTTGATAATGTACCCACTTTATTTAGGTGACCTGTTACAAACATTCTTTAAATCGTTTTAAGATTTGAGTGTTTTGATGGTATAAATCCGGCTCTTTGTCTTTCTGTAGTTCTTCTTCTCATCTTATTATCGGGGCTCCAAAAATCTGCCTCGCAGTTGCGCCATCAGAATCTGCAAAGTTTATTCTTTAGAAGTTTAATTCTTAGACTGTTCGTAATTGGTTTTATAAATACTTTAAACTACTTTAAGTTATAAGTTCTCATAAGAGTTTTCAATAAGTCCAGGTAGGCTGTCCCAGTACTTTTCTCTTTTCTGCGCATCTTCCCTCCTTAATATCAGAGAAATGTTTGTTGGGCCTAAGGTCTCTGGACTTCCAATATACATATTTTATCATCCTCTTTGCAGAATATGCACGTGATTTTTGTTAAGAATACTCCCAGTTTAATTCGTCAACTGCTCTTAGTTTTATCCATACTTTAAACTGCTTTTGGTCCTTCAAAGTAACTCTGTTTCTGAACAGGCTTCTTATGTTTACTCAAATCTAAATTACAACTCAAACCATTAATTGTAAATTAAGACACAAATTTTCGCATAAACTAAAAAGAAATAACTTATATCACAATAACCTACAAAAAAAGCAACTCTTTCTAAACAAATTAAATCCACACAAACCTATTTTGAATCTTAAAATCGTTCACATTTTAACTCCGTAAAGTTGTTTTCCTGCAGCTTTGCTAGACAAATTTTAATTTCGCATGTAAGAACGAGATTTTAACTATAGCAAATACTCTATTATAGCTCTATAGTCCAAAGTTGTTAGCTATAAAGTTCAATTACAACTTAATTGCCTCTGCCTTCTAACAAAAAAAACGAAAAAAAAAAAATCTTGTTTCACTCGCAAAGTACTCTTTCAAGTTACAAGAAATGCCGCTACACGCTTAACAAGATAAAAATTTGCGAAAAATTAAAGACTATATTCACACAAACACACATACTTTATCCAAAACCAGCTTATATTTGTATTAATGGGTGGTGGCGTTGGCGCAGAGGGGTGTGTTGGAGGGGTTAAATGCACCCATAAGTTCTAAGATTATTTTAGAATAAAACAATTCAACTCAATTGGCATGGCCAGAAAAATGGTTTTTTGGTAAAACAACTTTTTCACTTATTGTTTGTTAATATAAACAACACAAATAGCGCCTATATGTCAACACTTTCTGAGTATAATAACCTCAAAAATGCCAAAACCTTACGATAGAGTTGTCAATTGCCAGATTGCAACTCTAGTGTTGCCCAAACCCGAGATACAAAGGCAACCCTCGTATGACTAGAAGGTAAAAAAAGGCAAAAGTTTTTTAATGAATTTAATTTAATGAAAGATACCGCCGTTCGAGTTTGGCTATAAAATGTAACTCCCTATACGCTTGGAAAAGATATTAACAAAAAATAACCTCATGCTTTGCATTTGTAGCAATGTCTCAATAGTCAAAGGAAATTAATTTTATTGATAATTTTTCGATGACTTGTAGGATCTGTTCTCTTCGAACACAATTGAATTATAACCTTTGCAACGCGCTGTTGCATTTGCTTAGAGTTTAGGTGACAAAAGATACCCTTACGGTAAAAAAATTACAAAGGTTGGTTGCTCTAGCTCCTACCATCTCTTAGATATATAATGACAATGGGTACATCAACTTCTCGAGTGAGTCTCGCCACAGATCACGACTATTTCTACTGGATGTTACTTGCGCTTGGGGGGCACAATAGATCCTTGTGGGTCGCAGTGCCGAAGTACGTAGGCCCATGCTCGTTTCTTACATTACTTCATCTTGACTCATATGCATAAATACTTAAAAAAAAAGAGATTTTTATGAATTTATGATTTGAAGATCGAAAAAAATCGGTATGGGCTGCCGGTAGCCCAAATTACTTTTTCTTTCCCACGTTACCTCTTTTCTGGGGTTTTCTATTAAAATAAACGGCAAATGGCCGTTGAATACGTCTTTTAAAGATTGTTTCGAAAAAATTCTATGTTTGAGCACTGTTCTAAGGATTTGCAAAATTCGGACTTTGGTCTGAAGGCCTAATTGGTTTCTGTTGCACAAATGGATGATGTGTTTCTGCTCATTATCTAGCTGATTACTGCAAAACAATCGATGGCGATACATATAGGAAAACAATTTCAAATAATTGTAAGTACTCTTCTGGACGACCCTGTATCTGTAAAAATACGCAACCGCCTCGTGGTACAAATTAACTGACGCCACTGTCTAACACTAATACCAGCTATTTCACAGCAATGAATGGTGTTCTGCCTTTGCCAAAATTTAACAAATATCAATAAAAATCGAAAAAAAAAAAAATAAAAACAATAACAAATACAGCAAATAACAACAACAAAAACGGCATAAAGAACCAACCATGCCAGCAGCTACAGTACAGCAACAACAATATGTTCTTTAATATAAACAATTTTCGTTGTACATTGTTTTTGTTGTTGTTGTTCTTGTTGTTGTTGCTAGCTATTTCGAGTTTATTTTTTTTTCGTACAGATGAATTCGCAAATTTTATAACCGCCGCTCATCGATTCACTTACAGAGGCGCACACATGTGTGTGTGTGTGAGTATCTGTGTGCGTGTGTGTGTGCGTGTATTGGTGAACTTTAAATTAGACGAAGCAGCAACTACAATAACAACAACAACATCAAGGCTGAAGGCACCACTTGCGAGCAGAGACCCTAATAAATTTTCGCATACTTTGCGAATTTATGCTGAGAGCGAGCAGCAACAACAACAGCAACAACAACCATAGCAGCAGCTACAAGATTGACAACGACAACACGAGAGACAGACGCAGAACAACAACAACAACAACAACAACACAAAAAGAACAACAACAAACGGCAGTTGTGTGTTCATTCTGCCACAGACAGTCGAAAAGCAGAGCATAGCCTAAAGGGAGTGTGCAACAGCAGGGCGATGGTGACAGAAGAGAGAGTAAGCCGGCGGCCAAGCCTAACAACATACAACAATATCGGCTATGCTAGGTTCACACTACGTCACAAATGTGTGAATACACTGGCACAGTTGATGGGACGCAACATATGGTGGTATGGATTGAATTGTTGTTTACCCGCTGCGACTCTTGGATGTAATGCATTAAGTGTCCAACAGTGAGATTATATTCAAAGAATGCTGACAACATTGGTCGAAGTTGTACTTATCTGTCCCTAGCTTTCTAGCCAAAACTTTCCAGTCTGTTGGGTGAAAAGTGCCCAACGAGTCCATGAAGTTCGGTCCCAAGCAAGAGGTGGGCTAAGTTTGGAATCGGTACCTAAAAAAATTCAGCCTCGGCTAATGGCCTTAAGTTGGCGTAGTTTTTAACAAACTCTGACGTTGGGTAAACCTTTAATAATATCTCCGGATAGGCTGGTTTACAGATAATGCTTTACTTAACTACGATTCATTTAAAACATAATTTTAGCAAAAACAATTTTACTTGGCAATCTATTTTTTGGATTTTTTCTGGAACTTTTTGCTTTTTACTTGGCAGAAAGTTGAATAGCTTATTTTTCTTAAGTTAAATATTTAAACCAATATTAACAACGCAAGCAGATAATCTTTATATTGGTCTCTTCCGAATTGTCATTTAATTTTTGCATAGAAACTAGTTTACGAACTGGTTACTTTTCTGGTTTTTTGTCAACAACCTCTGAAGGAATGTCTCATCTTATGTTCAAAAAGACATAAATCGTAGTCGAGTCGTTTTTATGAGAAATATTCAAGCTAGTTATAACGATTGTGCATTTAAACAAATTGATCTCGCTTGACTATAGTCATCGCTTTAAAGGAGCATGAGGATATAACTATTTATAGCTCGTCGAAAAGAAGAAAGACGTAAAGCTTATAGCCGAATCCGTACGGTTGTGTTTTTTAATTAACTTACTTGTGCTTATGATTTATTTTTAGAAAAACCCTTCGGCCTGCAACAGCTAGCTTCGTAGTAGAAATCCCTTGTGCGCCATCTTTCATTCCATTCTCTATCCCAACCAACTCACCATGATTCATCTCTTCCCACTTTGACACATTGCGTCGCCACAGTGTAAACCTAGCATTGTTCACAATTCGCGCCACATTTCACTGCTGCTGCCGCCACTACCGCTGCTGCTGACGACATCAATGGCAGCAGCAGCAACTACAACAATTCTGCTGCCTTCATCTAATGGCGTCGCCGTTGACTGCATTTTGGCGGCGCTGTTAATGTCGCCTTATACTTCTCCTCCTGCTTTTGCAACGTCTTACGTCTTCTACTGCTTGAACTTCTCTTCTTGCACTTCTTCTACTTCATCGTTGCCGTTGTCTGTGTTGCTTTTGTTGTTGTCTTTACCAAAATTTCATTTGGCGTTGATCTTCTTGTTGTTCGTTCGCTTTGTTGATTTTCAAGGACAAGTGCCAAAAGGCGTGCCTCTTGCTAGTTGCCTGTTGCTGTTGTTATTGCCTCTTGGCTGCCTGGCTTTGTTGTTTGGTGCCCCTTGTTGTAGTGCCCCTCGTTGTTGTTGCTGTTGTTGCTGCTATTGTTGTTTCGTGAGTTTTGGCAAAGCCCGTCAAAGATTTTGTGGAAATTTTGCAAACGTTGAACATATTCATATAAGTTAGTTCTTTGAAATGCTTATGAGGTACAGAAACGCACATTTACAATTTGTAATTTTAGATGCTGAAACGGAAATTCGCTAGGCGTTCTTGAGAATCTGATATGTGAGCTCTCGAGCAAAGATTTGTAGCATTTTTTCGCTTGGTATATGTAAGTATGTGGGGCCCTAAGAGCCACGAGTGCATGAAAATAAATTTTTGAAGCTTTTTCGGTACTAAAGTCAAGTCTGCAACTGATCAGGCATTTAAAAACGCAAATCTTAATCAGGAATTAGGTAACCATTGCGAGCATCTGGAGCCTCATATAAAACGGGCTTATATCAACAAACTCATTCACAAGATATTTTTTTTTATTTACAATCTGTCTATAGATAATAGGTAAATTGTTTATTGTATATATATATATATATTTTCATTAGTTATATAAAATGGAGAATAGTCACTATAGTTCGTAATATTTTTGACTGATAAATCTGTAGATCTCTATCACATTCGCAAAAGCTGTAACCTTTTTGCTTATATTTATCATTGCAGAATAGGTATTTCTCGATTTCGCAATTAATATCCAAGCAGCTATGATTCTTATTTGTAAACTTTGATGCCACTTATTTACTTATTCTTTTATAATACAACTTGTTCAGTTATCAAAAATTACTATATTTCCTTTCTTAACGTTCAGTAACTTTACTTTTGCAAAACAAATAACTCAATTCAGCTACATCTAAATTAGAAAGTTGTAGACAATTTGCCGATCTGCAAAAATATTTTGTAGAGTACAAAAAGCAGCCATATAAACTCTTTTGATTTGAAGATTTATGCATTAGGATTTTTGAAGCGCAAAAGAATTTGCTGAAACTGTAACACAAGTGTTCTGGAAATTTACAATTTCGGAAATGTCTTCATTCCAAACAATTACCACCTAGATATATTCTTTATTTCACACTTAAAATTGCTTAATCTATAAAAATGCATTCTATTTTAAATGTTTTTGATTTGGAACAAGCAGATTTAACAATTCGTTATAAAATTAAACTGCTGAGCTGAAGCTCCTTGTCATAATGAAGAGGCTTTGATGCTGTTTTTCAAAAAATATTGTTTTACTCAAAAACTAATACAACGAACAGAAAGGCATAGATCTCAATGAATCATGTAGTAGTTTGTTTCAGAAATATGAAAGTTTTTCTTATCCAGTATGAATAAAGCTTTGCTTTTGTAGATTATATAATACGATGCCCATATTTGTACAACTTTTAGAGTAGAGAAACCGGTTCCCAGAAAAAACCCATGCAAACTTTCACAAGGCAAATATACTGAAAATAGAGATTCACTAGAATTAGAAGCAATTTCTAAAAATAAAGTTGCTCATTTAATTAAACATTATTTATTTATTTTATATTACTTATTTTTAGTCTCATAATGACAAGATTCAATAAATAAAGCAATATATTAAAAAAAAAAATGATTCCGAATTTTTAAACAAATTTTATTATCAAGAAGTTTTAAGCTAAAACAAGGTTTGGTATCCATTTGTATTAAATATTTCAAAAGCTTTTTCTCACTTAGATTATCATTAAGATCTTGGACAAATATGTAGAGGAATTAAGGTGTTCTTCAAGACAGCAAAACTAAAGTTTTGAAGTAAAAATTTTAATGTGGCTGTGAGTGTGTTATCAAGTCAATGTAAAGCACATTTGTAGAGAGACTACCTGCACAGTTCTAACACATTTATTTAAAAATTAAAACGCTAAAAAACCACTTAGAAAAATGTCCCCATATCATTACTTAAAGAAACATTTCTTCAAGAATAACTGCGCCTCGGATTATTCGCACTTTTCTTAGATTTATAAGAGAAAAGCACTACTTGCTGGAAACGGCGCGAATTCAGCCCGAAAACTCATATACTCAAACAAGAATTAAAAATCGCAAACAAATGTTCTCACGCAATAACGATTATTATAGACTAAGATTATTATGGACAAATTTTAGTATATCGTTTTCAATCGGTAAATATCCATCAGCGTTTAACCAAAGGGTCAAGCTATTGGATAACGACGGAAGCAGAGTTTTACATCTTTCAAAATAACTGCTGAGTAATGAATAGTATAGACGCATACGAGTCACTTTTATGAATAAATTTCAATTTGAAAGAACATTGCTGAATATTTTGTTGAAAATGTAGGATTATTCTGCCGCCACTTATTCTGCTTCTACCTAAAAATAGTTATTACATAATGTCTACATTTTAAAACATAAAATTTTATGCTCTAAAATACATACTCCGCTTAAATTAACCTTCCACTGCATGTACATACCTACACACGGCGTCGCTTGCAAATGGCAACATGGTCGGCCATGCTCCTTGGGCTTACTCATACGCCATGTGGGCCAAGCTCATTGACTGTCACAAATTGTAGGCACTCTAGGGCCTATAGGCGGCGGCGTGCCAAATTTAACTGCCATTAATTGTATATTGGCGCCCGTTTCGCTTTTGCTACCCCGCAGCCCCCAACACTGCCCGCTGCCGCTACCCTGCCCACTCCGTTTACCGCGCTGCTCAACAAACATGCAGCAATGTTTACCAAGTCTTTAAGCTCAATTGCATGCATAAGAAATTGAAGCAGACCTCAAGCAAAGTAAAAAGCAAAATAAACCAAAGCAAAAAACAGAACAAAAAAAAAACAAATTCAAAAAAATAAAAAAAAATGAATTGAAGTGTAGTAAAGCGCGAAAGAGAGCGTAGAGAGTTGGAAGTGAAGTGAGGCGCAACGTAGCCTCAAACTGTTTTGATTTTTGTTTCCCATTTCGGTTTTTTTTCATCTCTTTCTTTTTCTTTGGCTTTTATTGCTTTGTACGCTCTTTCTCGTTTTGGTTTTTTTTTTGTTTCGCTTTTTTGCGCTTAATTTTTGCATGCACGTTTTCGGCGCTGACCTTGAAATTTTTTTCATTTTGCTTTTGCTTTTGGCGTTTTGTTTGCTGCCGCATGTTTTGTTTGTGTTTTTCGCCTCTGTTGTTGTTGCTGTTGTGCTTCTTGCGCTGTGCTTCTTTTTTTTTTTGTTTTATTATTTTTTGTTTATTTAAATTTTTATATATTTACGTATACGTATTATTATTGTTTTTTATTTTGTGTTTTAAACACATATTACGTTACTTTTGCCGCTGAAGAGGAAGCGTTGCTCGCAACGCAATGATAATAAAAACTCGTAAATTACTGGACAGCAACAGTGCAAAAAATATATAAAAAAAGAAATATTATAAATAAAAAAAATCGCATAAAAATGTTATAAAATAGTACTGTAAATTTTGTTTTTGGCAAATTATTTATTATGCATGTACATATATTAATTATATTTTGTGTATATTTTTTTTTTCGTACGGTTGACTTTTTTAATTGCAAAAAGTTAAATAAAATGTAAAACAAGGCAACAATTGCAAATCAGGTGGCATTTGATATACTCTGGCAGAATTGAAATTGTTTATAATTTACTTAATTTTGCAGTCTTAAATTCTTTAAGTTAGGTAGCAAGGTTTTAATAAGTTAATTATAAATATAGTCTTGAAATTTTTTCCTTACTTGTTATTGCGCTTGGAAACTTAGTGCCTCTACTAGAACCTTTCATCGAACCCTGTTTTGCGCCGTCTGTTTTAGCTCTGTGCCATGTTGTGTTCGCCTGGCTTAGTTCTCGAAGGATGGATCTCCTCCATTTCGCCTCAGGTCTTTCTCTTTAACGATTCTAACGCTCCATAGTCCAATTCGTGTGCGTTCTTGAAATGCCTAGGGTCGTCATTGAGTTTGGGGAGCCGTTCGTACATAATTCTCTTGTATTGATTTCTGTTATCAGTTGGGTTTTCGATCGAAATGGTGATTGGCCAGATGTGACTTATGCCAGTGGTGGGGCTGCCAACTGACGACTTCTGGGAGAGGCGTCAACGATTATCATTGTTTTTGGTGTTATTGTGAAATGACAAGTAGATTTGATAATTTTAATAATTTTAGCATCATTCATAGCTGTTGTGTTGAGCCTTTCATTTAGCATGCAAGGGGCGAGGAATGGGGCAAGGGGGTTGCCAAAATTGTTGAATGACAATGTGCAATGGAAAAAAGCTGTCTATTTGGTGAAAAAACATTTTTAAGAGGAACGCTAAAGTGGTCATGTCTCTTGCTATGAGTTGGAACTTGAAATTAGAGCTGCCATATTTTCCGCGCTTTCCATATTATTATATATTATAAATATCTAAAAAATATACATTAAATTTCAAATTAAATACTAGTAACTAATTTATTCTTACGACTTAAAATCGCTGCAAATGTTTTTTCATTTCATCATGGGTCAAGAACTTGAGGCTTTAGCTGAAATGCTTAATTTAGTATCTCTCATGGGGATATTTCTATTGACAAGTGTTCGAAGAGCACAGGTACCTCCAGTTTATAGTCAAATACGAACAGTGGTGTCTTTAATTAACAGAGGTTTTCCTAGGTAAATGACTTCATATTGCTAGCTTCACCCGTCATCATTATCATTCCGCTCTACAACCCGGGCTGGTTTTTCGTGCCATCCAACCATCTCCAACCATCTTAGCCTCTGGGATTGAATGAATTTAACTACAAATCTTTGTCATGGTTTAAGCTCAAAAATTCGTAATTGTTCTTTGGAATGCAATTAATCTTTTTTTGACCTACACGATTTTTGCAGTATCTTACTTTCAAAGATTCTTAGGGATTCTTCGTCAGCTGCCGTCATAGTCCAAACTTCTGCTCCATATGTAACTGCATGCCCTCGATAGCAGTGTTGAACTGCATATATTGTTGTTGTACCCGTTAGATATTCTGGCAATTCAAGAAGTCCGCTGGAAAAGAGCAGGTGAAATCTAAAAACAAAACTACCGCTTTTTATATAGCGGAGCTAGGATTCATGGTCTCTAAAAAGGTCTAGCTTTACCAGTGCTAGACATAAATGCACTGTTCTATACTGTCACCTTAATTTCAGCACTTGAAGCCATTTTTTATAAATAATCTTAGAGTCACTACAAAAAACTTAAACGAAATAAAATTCTTAAAAGAAACAGTCATGAGGAAGAGAGAGAGCAAAGCTTGATTGTTGGCCTATGGTGGCAGTGTGACCGTCTGCACATTT
The DNA here is from genome assembly GCA_035046065.1 of Chymomyza procnemis. Classification (NCBI taxonomy): domain Eukaryota; kingdom Metazoa; phylum Arthropoda; class Insecta; order Diptera; family Drosophilidae; genus Chymomyza; species Chymomyza procnemis. The sequence goes on from JAWNOJ010000026.1 coordinate 9,689,927, forward strand.
GCGTGTTTGTCAGTGTGACAGTTTTTGAAAATTCACTGCTACAAGCTTTACCTTTGATATATTTATTTTAGGTTTAAGTAATTAATCATATTATGCTTTATTTCTTAATTTAAGAAAAAAAGAAAAAAACAAAAAAAAAAAAAAAAACAATTTTTATAATTTATTACAATATTTTAAGCTTTTAACGTTCATTAAAATTTGACGCCATGCTTTGCACCTGTTTTGTCTGGCACCTTTAAGAAATTTTTGTCTTTTACTGACAACTTGCGCATAGAATTTGGCCCATGTCAAACATAGATACAACTATACACACACACACACACACTGAAAGCATCTCGCAGATACTTTTGGTAGCTATAAAATGAAATCGAAAGTATCGCAGCTGCTTTGTAAATTTGTCGACATTTATTTTGCGCTTTTTTTTTGCGTGTCTTCGTTTTGTTTAATTTAGTTTTTAATTTTAATTATTTTGAAAAGTGTTTTGGCTAGCTGCGTCTCTCTCTTTCTGAACAGCGCCATCTCACACACACATAATTACTTACGCATTTTGCGCTTATTAATTTGACCCAAATTTTTACTGACACTTGAAAAGTTTGCAAATATATTGCGATCATTTCAGAGTGCCAGTTTTAGTATATAGATTATAGAAATATACACTATATGTGCTTGTCTCTTCGGCCTAGTCATGGCTAAAAGGTGTTTAGCTGTGTCGCTTGTAATTTTGGCAACCCTACTCAGAGCTGGCTAATTTGTCAAATTCTCGAAACCAATTCATTTTCCAACTGTTAGTACGTGACAGTTGCTGTGACAGCATTTTCCGCATCATTACGTTGACTTGTTAGCATTAGCAGAGACAACTAAAATCTAAAAACTATTTCGAGTGTCACTTATATCTTTCGCTCTCTCTCTCGAGATGAGCACTACAACAAAACCAGATGAAAGAGATGTCAGTGTCGTCTATGAGTCGAGACTGATGTCATTGGACACTTACAGTGTAGCTGTTAGTTTAACAAATTATATAATATGCCAATTATGTAGCTCCATGCCATTTCAATTATTGTCCAAGAGTCTGCTTTTTTGGCAAACAGTGAAACTTGTAAATGATGAATTTTATTTTTTGGCGGAAAGCAAAAGTTGAAGTTATGAATTTTAAGTGTTGGAAACTTTTAATTTATTACAATAGCTCAAGAGCACCTACAAACTGCAAGCTCTTAAGTTTTTACAAATTTACTTTGTAAATTTTTAGCACTTTGTAAATTGAAATAGAAATTTAACGTAGTTTGTTATAAATATTTGAGGCACTTTAGGTTTTTGTTGAAAATTTCAGCAAGCCTCAGGGCGGCTAAGATCAACATTTTTGTCTTTACTAAAATTAAACCATTAGCAACATTTTGATTTCAACTACAAAATTTTTGTTTAATATTTAATTACATTGAAAGAGTTTTTAATTAAGCAACTGTTTTTTAAATTTGTAATTAAATAATTATAAAATCTTAGTCGTAAAGCAGCAAAAGAGCCTAAAAGGATTTCATTTAAAGATATAAAAATTTATACGAAACCAAAAAATAAAATTGAACCAATTTTAATAGAAAAATAATCCCTAATATAATTTAAACATCTAATAATAAGCAATTTATATATAATATAGAAAATATATAAATAAATAAGCAACATTTTTTATTTTTGTGGCTGTTTTTAATATTAATAAATTTATTAAAATAACATGCCTTTAATTAAAAATTGTCTTTAATTTCATTTACATTTTTGTTCAATAGTTCATTATACTATAACCTTGCATTAATGCAATTTTCACTAATTTGCTTCTGTTAATTAGTAATTTAGTAAGAAAAAATTTAAAATAATTTAATATTAACTTTAAACTATTTACTACAATTCAAGGCAGCTTGAAATACAATTTTATTGGTTCATAGTATGTCTTAAGCAAAATATGTAATTCAAGTGCAATATATTTTCTTTTTTGCCTTTCTTGCCTCCAATTTCCTTGGATTTATGCAATTTTCACTAATTTGCTTCTGTTAATTAGAAATTTAGTAAGAAAAAAAATTAAAATAATTTAATATTAATTTTAATTTAAAATATTTTCTATAATTCAAGGCATCATGAAACACAATTTTGTTGGTTCATAATATGTCTTAAGAAAAATTTTGTAATCCATGCGCAATATTTTTCTTTAACTTTTAATTAAATTAATTAGAATTTATTTTTTTATTGTTTTAAATTTGTATACAATTTTATTCATATTATTTTATTTAATTAATAGAACAATTATAAATGCAGAGGTAGAGAGATTATCAAATTTAAGAAATTTGCAAATTACAAAAATTTTTGATTATTGGCAAATACTTCAAAAAAAAATCTTTTTTGCTTTAGTCATCTATTTTTAAAATATTAAATATTACATTTAACTTAAATTGGTAAATCTTATAATTAAAAATTAGATAAAATTAAACTGAAATAACTAAATTAGAATCAACCAAATTAAAAAAATAATAATAATTAAATCTATAGCCACTTTTAGTTTTAGCAAATTTTGCATCGAATATGAAACATATTTGTTATTTAAAAAAAAAATTATTTTTAGACTTATAATTTTGATACTAGATGCAGGGGGCACACTAGGACTACATGGGGACCCTTATGAATGAAACCAAAAGTCAATAATTGAACTAAGATATTTAGCTCAGAATAGACAAAATTGGTAAGTGATAGTAGATTGGCTAAGTTCTCAAAATAACGTTGTGTTACAATAAGAACATGTCAAAAATAATAATAATAATAATCCTATTGAATACATTTTCCGAAAAATATATTATACTCACTTTTGGAGTTTTGTTTTTTTTGGTCTTTTTTATAGCAACATTTTGGTATAGATATAAATAGAAATGTAAATAAAGTACTAAAAAATAAATAAATAAACATTTAAATATAAATATAAACAAAGCGAAATATTTCTTAAAGGAATTGCTTTTTTATTAAATATAAAATATTACTTTGCAATAGTGATTTAAAAATTAAGCAAAATTAATCATTTTTCGTCTTCAAATAGAGCAAATTTCGCTCTTAAAATTTTAGAAAATTGAGAAAATCAATTTTAAAATTAAAAAATTAAAATCTTTAAATAAAAAAAAATGCTTAAAGCAAATAAAAGTTTTTTGAAATATTTTACATCGGTTGGAAACTGCCGCAAGAGTAAGAAAAATTGCTGCAAGAAATTTCTTTGGAATTCCAACAATTTCCCTACATACACACGCACCCACACAATTCTGCCTGTAATATTTACACACACATATTTAATTGCAGCTTCTTGCCATTACAATTGCATTTTAAGAACATTTTTAATATAGTTTAAATTACGTAAATTTATGTCTTGAATCCATGGCAATTGTGTTGCTGTTGTTGTCACAAAATGTACATATTATGCGAATGCACAACGGTGCGTATAATTAATTGCTGCAAATATTACGCATACGCCAAGGCAGCAAATAGAAAACACTTGGCAACATTACGACTTGCCAAGTTTTATTTTTACAGCAAATTTGTTTTGTATTTTCATATATATAAGTACACAGATATATCTATATATATATATATATATATATATAACTATATATTTGTTGCCTTTTTGCCCGCTTGTAATTTATCACAGTGCAAGAAATCTTTTTCTTGAATTGTCTACGACAATTAGAAATTAAATATTTCATCAACTAAACAAGCCAAGACAAAAGAAATTAACTTGTCCCAGTGCAAACAAGCACCTGCCTGCCCTCCACCTGCCGTCTGTCAGCTCCACTACCTTACCCCTAATATTTTGTTTTTTTTTTTATTTTGCAAAATTTACATGTATGAGTTTTATGTTTGCGAAAATATATTTTGACAGAACGAGCGCACAAAGCGAAGGCGTTACTTGGACGGACACATTGGACACATTTTGTGTGGAAAACTAAAAAGCACCAAAGAGGTCTAGAACTGTCATTGTCTAAAAGTTTGTACGTAAACATATTTTGACCATTTAATTAAGATTTTCTATTACGCTATTTTCACTTTCCTTAAAAAAAAAAACGACAACAAAACGAACTGGAACTGCAACAAGCAGTTCAACGCCTACGTTGAAATACCAACAATTGGTCGAGTCGCATTTTGTCTGCTCACTCGTAAAATGCATACAAATTATGCATGAATGTATTATTAAGTGTGAAGATTGTCAACTGGCGCAAAGAGTGCCAGCTACCAAGTGGCCAAGTGTGTGAGACTACCCCAACACAGCCCAGACGCCGCCATCAAAACAAGCATCGCAACCTCAGCCCCAGGCCCAGCCGCATTCATTTGTCATTTGCAGCTTTTTTGGTGTCGCCTCCAATTGTGCCAGAGACTGAAGTGTTCTGCACTCACAACATTTTGTAAATGTTTTCGCAAAATCTTTCCTTATGTCAGTTCATTTGGTTTGTGTCCAGTGAAGTTGGCTCCTTAGCCAAATCAAATGACATGTGACCAAGTTTAGTTTGGCAGGTGTCGCCGTTGGTATACTCTATACATGTTTGAGCTAAATTATGTGGAAAATAGTTGAGAACAATTTCTAAAAATTTGCTGTAGAGTGAAATTTGTGATGGAGAAAATAGTATAATATCTTTATCTGATCGTGTAAAAATTGTTAAAATTGATAAAATCATGATCTGAGCGCATATATTATTCATTGATCACAAAATCTTTTAAAAACTCTTAACTAATCTCTAGTTTGAATTACGCTGGCAAAATCTTTTGAAGATTCTTTGCTAACCTCTAGTTTGGGCCTGAAATTGATGTAGATCTTTAATATATTTAGTGAAATTACAAGTTTAATGTTTGCTACAACTTTCAACTCCAAGTCAATGCGTACTTCTTGATTAATATCAGATCTGATACCTGATAGAGAAACTGAGTTAGTTTCTTCTGGCCAAAGTTGTGCTGGAAATCTTAAGAAAAATTCTAAGTGCTATTTACATACGCTTTAAATTTATTGGGATGAACATTTGCTGGAATAATGATCTTGGTGCATATAACTTTGAAATATCTTTTGAAGTGTCGAAACTATTATTTGTTTAATGAATACTATGCTTTTTAATGCGAAGTCAAGTAAACTAGCGTACCACTACTTGATTATTCTTAGTTTCTTTTTGACAAAGTTGTGCTGAAAATCTTTAGAAAATTTTTAAATGCTGACATACGTTTAAAATTTAACAGGCTGAATTTAGATAAAAATTGCTAAAATAGTGATCTTGATGCAATTACATCAGTCGCTGATCAAAAAATCTTCTAAAATCTTCTAAACTATCTTGACTAATTTCTAGCTTGGGTTGCGTTCTAAATCGCTAAAGATTATGATTTCCATTATGTGTTCAATGGATGCTATAGTCTTAATGCCAAATGAAGCAATCTAAAGCACTACTTCTTAATTAATCACAGGTCTGATATCTGATAGAGTAACTAAAATAGTTTAGTCTGGAGAGGGTTGTGGAAATCTTTACAAAAATGTTATAAGAGGATCTTTAGCTGTATTTATATTTTCAAAAGACCAAATTCTGCGGGCGCATCCTGTGTGTTTTGGTAACTTGGAGTGGAATATAAACTTATTAACCCGATATTTTAAGTATAATTCCTATTAATAGATACTAAAGCGCGTCTAGTTCTTCTTCATTCATTATTATAATAATATAATAAAGTAATTCCGTGAAGTGGGTCTTGGTAGCGTAGTTCAAACATATAGGTGGCATACTCACTACTGAAAAGTCGTTCGGATTCGGCTAACAACTGCTGCCTGCATTTTTCGAATAGTTTTTAATAGAAATATTTCCATGATTCGACTTTAGTGCGATGATCATAGTCAAGGGGCATACATACCGTATAGATCGTAGGATCTCTACACGTAAAATGGTATTTGCCAAAAAACATTGTGTTGGAATGATTTCCAACACTCTTATCATCATCACATAAAGGCATGAAATTCTCATAAGGAATATAGTTTTTATGTTCAGTTCTTCAAATTTAGCCACTGTTAATATATTTCTTTAAACTTATTTGGGCCTCTTTAGCGAATTGGTTGCGAACCCGCCTCTTAAACGAAAGGTCGGAATTTATATAGCTTCATCCGCCTTTGATGCGATGTCTGACCAAAGTCAAAGGGAGAAAATTAATTTTTTATTTTCAGATTTCTTTAACTGAATACAAAGATCTACCTAACTTGGTAGATATTCTAAGAATTTCTATATTTTCAGTACAAATAACAACAATGAAAAAAAAAGTTAAACCTTTCAAATCTATGTTTTAAAAAAAAACCTACTCTTAAAACAAATTCATCCTGTTTCCACTCACTGCAAATCTATGCTGGAGGTCTCAAGACTTTTATTATATTTGTTTGAATTTAAGTAAAGAATCTGTTCATCATAAAAATACAAATAAGAAATTCCTTTCTTCATTTTTTGAAAAATAAAGTAAATGTATTTCAGCGATGATAAAATAGGAACTACTCCTCAGCAGAAGCATAAACGAATCCAAAAAGAGCTTAACAGTGGGTCAGGAAAATATGCTAAAAGAGTATATTTTTAATTTAAAATTTTTTGTATATGAAAATATACCATACGAGACCCTCGTGCAAGCCTTTAAAACCGAGAGTCATTGCTTCGATTCCCTGCCGCGACACTGCATCACTAGCTTTTTGCCTAAGTTATCAAAGTCACCTCCTTCCGATTCGACTATGCATTGTAGAACCCTGCTCTCTTCGAAAAATATGAAAAGAGTCATCTCCATTGTCCATTAATTTACATGAAATTCTTAATAACTTTCGAAATCAATCCTATTATAAAAAAATGCAAAAATTTACTGGGATTTAAACGTTACTGTTGCATAGAACTAGAACTAGCCAGAAGAATGATGCTATTTGCCTAAATGAAGCCATCGCCATTGGGATTCCGCTATAAATTCTCATCGAAGAGCTAATAATAGATGCAGCTCAATGGTTTGGAGCAATGAAAGCGGATTGGTCAGCGAAGGTATATGTTTATATCATATCATGTCATATTTCTTTCCTCTATAAATATCAACTTTGATGCGAATATTTTCAAGACTGAACATAATTGCAATAAAAGAAGTAATATCTTGAAGTTCAAATAAAAATAGTGCGCTTATAACAAAAGCTGTTGTTACTATTGGCGCCATCTAGGCAAAAGTATTGAAAACAAAAATGAGAGAGAGAGAGAGGTCAACAAAGTGAAGCAATAAACTTCATAGCAAAATGTTTCATTATAATTTATCAAAAACATAAGATTTTTCTTATGTTGATGTTGCGTACAGTCTTTAAGTGCCAAAGATTCAACACAACTGGTACCAACATTCTTAAGAATTTGTTATGAGAAATAAAAAAAGAAATTACTTAAAAAGTTATTGATTTGAATTGTAACAAAACGTTCTCCTGCGTCGAAATTTGGGAAATTTTGATGAGAAGATATGCCGAGAAGTAAAAAAAATAAAACTTATTCTTTCAACTGCATGAAATCCACAATTGTTTCGTTAATTTCTCAACATTCTAATCATAACTTACATAATATCATCACAAAAGCTCTAATAAATGCCATATACCCGATTAGGGTATCAGACATACCTATGAAATTGGCCAGAAAATCATTTGCCACACACATTCTAGAGTAATAGTTGGGAGCGACTGCGTCTTAATTGCACCGGAAACATCGTCATTATAAGCAGCCAAAAATTGCTTCGTTTTATTTCTCTTTTTTGACTATAAAATTATTGCAATTGTGTGCGAGTGTGTGTGCAGCTGCTTATTTATTTATTTATTATTATTTCTATGTACACACACATACAAAGTACATATTTATTTTATTTCTCGTTAATGGTTTCTTATTTATTATTATTTTTTTATATGTTTTTTGTCGAGTTTTTTTGTAATTATATGTTGAGTTTTCGTTTGAGTTTTTTGGTTGAATGAGTTCCGAAATTGTGTATGGTCAAGATTTTGTGATGCTTTGAGGAACTCTTTTTTTTATGAATGTGTTTTTTTTGTTGCAAATATATTAAAAACATTTAAACAGTTGTTTGTTTGGGGCAGTATTTGTTTGGCAAAAATATAAATATCGTTAAAATTTTATGAATAAGTTGAACGTTTTTTAACCTCAGATGGTGATTTTATGTGATCGTGACTAATAAATTGCAAACTTCGTTAACTTAATTGAGTTTAAGAAGATAAACTTTTACGTCTATTTAAGTAAATTTCAAAATTGATTAAAATGTAGGTTGCTTCTTTAAGTCTACAGAGTTAAAACGTCTATTGATGTTTTTTAATAAAGAAATAGGATTTGTGTGTTATTTGGAAGGTTAGAAGGTGGTCCCAAGATGTGTCATTTGGTATTAGTAAGGAGAGAGTTCTTACTTTTTGTATGCAAAACTTTGTTATTTCAAAATAAGAATGATAGAACTTCTCGAAAATGAGGCCTAAGCGAAGTCGGTTAGAAAAGAGCTCTCTTTAAGATATATTTGGTAGCTTGTCTAGTAGACTCCTAGAAAGAATTTCGTTGGCAAAATGGGTCTAAAATAATTTGACAAATTAGAGCCTTCTAACTGATTGTATTCGTGTACTTTGTTATCTGAACATAAGGTTGAAAGAGATACTTGAGAAAACTTATGGAAATCAGTAGAGAAGTAGACAGTCCTCATTTAGGTATATTTGGATGCTTGTCTACTAAACTCTGCGAAGACAAACGTTGCCAAATAGAGTCTATAAGTTATTTAAAAATAAGAATTATTATAAGAAATGGGCAAAAGAAGTACCACCTAAGGTATTTTTAAATGTGGAAAATGGAAATTAGTTAGAAGAAAGTTCTTACAATGATCCATTTGAAAAGTTATATTCCTTATTTTCAAAAGAAAATGGGGTTTTCCATGAATGGGAAAAAATTGTTAGGAATTTCGGTTTGGAATAGATAGAAAGAGACTACATACTTTAAAATAACTAAGAGTTTGGCTAAATGAGGAGTGCTGCTGTGGCTATGTACGGTAGGGCTTCCTCTAAGTACAGTGACTTGGATCTATTCGGAAAGTTGTCTATATTGTGACAGCAAAAAGGGGTTATAAATCTAAGTCTACGAAAAGAATCTGGTACAAAATATGAATGAACGACGTTTTTGAGATCGCCTATTTGAAATTGGAAAAAAAAAGGAAAAAGATAATATTATTAAGTACTTGGTACTTGGCGTATTTTCTCTACCTACAGTGACTAAGATCTATTCAGAGACTTGTCTGTTTCTCTAGAGGCTTCGCGGAGAGGCCTATTTAAATAAAAAATTACATAAGTTAATATAGAACGCAGACGACTTTGGGCTTAAGCATTCCTAAGCCCACGTAATTTTAATTTAATATATGACAAATAAATAAAAACACAGTAAGAATAGAGTTCTAATAAAAGCATAACATATCTGCTTAAGTTTTGAAATAAAAAGAGTTTCAAACAACATGCAACTTAGGAATAAAAGTTGTCTAGATGTGTTTCTTTAAAATAGATAGACAGAGACATATTACTACGATTTTATTAAAAATTTGGTAAAAAGTGCTACTTGGGGTATTTGTTCTGTCTGCCTACAGGAACTAAGATCTATTCAGACACTTGTCTGTTCAAGTTTTAGCCGATAAAACGGTGTCTTCATTGTTTCAAATAGAGCCCAAAAATCAAGAATTAAAGTTCTCACAAAGTTATTGTTGAAATAGCTAGAAAGAGACTATTTTCGAAAATATTGAGAATTTAGCCAAAAAAAAGAGTGTAAGTAAAGGTACTTCTATATAAATATATTTTCCGGCAGCAACTCTTATTAGACTTAAGTGCAGATGTTTTGAAAACAAAACCAAATGACAGATAGTTCAAAATAGTACACTAAAATTAAAGTTTAAAAAAAAGATTGAATTAAAAGAATTAAAACATTTTATATACATCCCACTAACCTTTTGCACAATTTTGTTTGAGTGCCAGCATAAATATCGAATTGCCCCCAAAAGACTTAATTTTTAAGGCCCACAAAGAAAGCCCTTCGTCACATAACTCGAATCTTAAATACCATTTCCAAGGCCTAAAAAAAAGTTGCTGCAGCTTACAAAGCAAATTTACGCAGCACGACAGCCAAAAAAATACCAAATTTTAAGCTTTATTTTATTAAGCATTTTTTAATTAAAAGCTAGACACTTAATATATAAAAATAAAATATTTAAAATAAATGAATGTTGTAAGAAATCACACCCAGCTATGGTCATAAAAAAAAACTACTGCAATTAAAAATTTCGATTTGGCCTAAAGAAAAAAAACAAAAAATAACATAACTTTTATGCCTACGACAACTTCGCGTAGTTGTTATGGTTTTTGCCATTTCTGAAGGTTGGCCAAAAATTCGGCGCTTACTTTATGGCCAAATTAGTGGAGGCACGCACTGGCGAAGACCCGCAGAGACCCGCACAGACTTGTGTGTAGACCCCCATAGAAAACAAGGCCCAACAACGGACGCAACACAACTTGTAGCCCAAACAACCTCGTAAAATATCGTTTATTATTTTACAAGACGATCCCCCTACTTGCGCTGACGTCGTCGCTGCCTTGCTGTCTGTGTTGGCGTATGCGTTCGCAGCGGCGTCGACGTTGACAGCGAAGTTTTTTTTTATTTAGGTTTTTTTTTGCATAAAATGTGTGTCAGCAAGGTAAAGGGCGACGGTTCGCTGTAAAAATCATTTGAATATCTAATTCGCTGTTGTTGTTTTTGTTGCTTAGTAACTCTGCCTCAAAGTCGTCATTGTTGTTGTTATTGTAGCTATGCGAAATTAGGTTTTCATTCTGTTTTGTATCGAATTTTAGCGCTGACTTACATGGAATACGCTTAAAACTTAGCTGTTGTTGGTATTATACCCTCGAAATGAGTATATTTACTTGGACAAGTACTTCATGTTGAGTTTCGTATGCAAATTCTGCAAAGTATTTCAAAATGAAGGGCACAATTACGTTATAAAGAGCATTGTTGGCGTGACGTTATGTTTGTAAGTTACTTACAAGTTGTTACAAAATAAAATAAAATAGCGGAATGGCCTAAGGATGCGATTTAATATGATTGAAATTATAATTCTAACTTTACAATAAATCGAACATAACCAATTTGGCGTGACGTTACGTTTGTAAGTTAGATAGATAGGTAGATAGATAGATGTGCGGGTGGCAGACGCGACAAAGGCACAGCCTCAGACACTCAGGCAAAATAGCTCATTATGCCATACCGAAAAGAGAAGGGGTGAGAGTGGTTGGGGAGCAAAGAAAGAGAAAAAATGAAATGTAGAGGGACCCACTACACGAACCTTCTCGTCTTTCGCAGATAGTTGAGAAATGAGTTAAGTTACTTAAAGACAAAAATGAAATATAATTGGCGAATCGCCGAAGATATGGGTTTCAAAGTTCTAGAAACTGCCATTCCAACATTCTAACAAAATAGACATTATCAATTTGGCGGGACGTTACGTTACGTTATTACACATTATGTCATAGTTATTTTGCTGAGCTAGTAGGTTTTTTTTATAAAAATTACAATTTTTAACTATTTATAAAAATTCTGTAAAGCAAATAGAAAGAACACCCGGTTTTAAGACCAATTACGTCCTAAAGAGTTATTTTCAAAATGACGTTACGTTTGAAAACCATTTTATGAAAAAAAATGCATCTTTTACATTATAAATCCAAGTTTCTAGTCAGCTCCAGCTGTAAGATGCTATATTCGTGAAAAATGCTCCCATCAGGCTAGGTATACGGATTAGTTTTATATTATATTTTTCTCATTCTAATATAATGTTTCTTAAATTTAATATATTCAAATTGTTTAATTTTAAGCTCAACTGGACTTCGTTGTAGCCCTAAATTAAAACTAAATAAATACATAAGTAAATAAATATATAAATAAATTTATGAATAAGTAAAAATTTAAATAAATAAATAAATAAAAATAAAAAATGAAAATGAATAAATAATTACATATGTAAATAAATAAATAATTGAATAAATAAAAAACTAAGTAAATAAACAAATAATATATATAAATATAATAATAATATATATATAAATAAATAAATGAATAAATAAATAAAAAAAAAATTGTTCCTTCAAAAATGTTTACTCTTAAAATGCCTTAAACTACAAATACAAAACACTGATACGGCATTTAAAAACAAAAAAAATGGAAATAATATAAATTTTAAAACAATTAAAAAATCTTCTATTTATTCTTAAAAAATACAAAATTAAAATAGAAAATGTTTTCGCATACAAACAGCTGAGTAACTCTGAACAAATTATTACATTTAAAAACGAAAGTTACGTATACGTCATGTATGCATGATAGTACTTCTCTTAAACAAAACTTTATGCTTCAAGAATGTAATTATCTTTAAAGTGTATTCCGTCGTCGTTATCTAGCTTAGCTAACGGTTATATTGAAGTCGGTCAATTTTTGCATTGTTATTGTTGTTGTTGCTGTTTGACTTTGGTTTGTTAACCTTGAAAATAAATTTTTGGCAGTTTATTGTTGTTGCTGCTGTTGTTGCCATTACAGACGCATTAATTAAGTTTTACCAAATGACTGTAAGCGTTGTTAGCGTTGTTTTTGTTGTTTTTGTTGTTAGTTATATTGTTAGCTTTTTTGTTGATGTTTATTATGCTCTATGCAAATTTTTCGCTTGGGCAGTTAAAGGTCAAAACTTGAAAGCCATTGGCGATTTTGATAAATGTTTATAACGTACAACAAAACATACACAAAATCCCATATGCTGCTTAGCGAAATATTTGAAATTAAAGTACTTCCGCAAAAGCATAAATTTTTGGATATGTAATCCCTTGAAGCAACCACCGCAGCACATAAGAGCGACTTTGATTGAATGTCTAACCGACTCTTTGACGCACTGACAAATTGCAAATCTAGAAACTTTTTGCCAACCGCGCAGTAGTCACGACGCTTGTGCGCTGTCTGCTCTTTGCTGACTATATAGACCAGACAGACGACCAGTGTTGCCATGGCAGTGCCACACTTGGATTTGAGCTGCAACCCCTTGGCTTGGTTTACGAGATTTGCTGATGATTGCTCTGTTGCACTGTTGTGCTGTTTGCCACATAGCAGCTTGTAAGTTGCCACAAGTTACAAATAGATGCGCGAAACATTTGTGGCACTTGTAAGTGGCTCAGTGGCTCGAAACGTGTGCGTATGCTTGTTGCCACAATTTACTCCCCAGCACACTTTGTATATGATGTATGTATAAAAGTGCAACTCAACTTTTGTGGCATATGCCATGACTCAATTAAAAGCTATGCCATGCAACAACATGCTGCTACAATAACTTGTGTCCAGACCAATGAACACTCCCAGGTCCGTAGTTAGGCGAGCACAACAACAACAACAAAGTGACGGAGCGTTAAGTTGACAATGCCAAGGATTCCACAATGACAGAGTCAAGCTCTTTATTATTTATATGTTTTGAATCTATAATATAGACCGACCGTATCTCGGTTTATGTAAAAGCCAAATACTAGTGCAAGTTTTGGTAGAAATAAGCAAAGTTGACAAATTTTGATTGGGCTTTAAAATATTTTTAACAAAAACTTTGCAAAGCCTTAGATGAAATTTTTTACGTTTTATGTAATTGAAGCTATTAATTTTTTGGAAAATGGCGCATATTGCCACTGGCGCCATCTACAATAGCTAGCAATAACTTTAAAAAAATGGGCAGCACTGCTTGCTAAGAAATAGCTGTATATTTCACAGTAAAATTTGTAGCACATTTTTGTAGCTTTTATAAAAATCGAAATGAGTTAATTTTTAAATTAAGGAAGAAATTTTTTTTATTTGTTTATTTAATTTTTTTTGTTCTTTACATTATTAATTGAATCTTCTCATTATGACACTAACAATAAGTTTAAAAAAAAAAATTTACTGAACTAACAGTTAGCTGTGGGCGTAATGTTGAGAGTTTGGTGGACATGTCATTACGACGCAGCCGAGTTCGACTAGATTGCCGTTTTAAGGCGCTAGCAAGGATATGCTACAATGCTACATCTCTGTCCGGGAAGTACAAATAAATCAATCTGTATGTTTTCACGTACGTACGAACGTAACATGCGCGCCGGTGTTGGTTCTCCGGATTTTCAATTGGGCTCTTTGTATGACTTCTATACTGCGGTTACTGGCGTTTCCCCATAGTTTGGAATCATAAATACTGATCGGTTTTTAGACGAACTTGTACACTAGTAGCTTATATTCCAGTGCTAGAGAAGAGCGTACACCAAGAAGCCAAGTCGATAGCGTGTCGCCGGTCAAGTCGTCATCTACCTTAGATGCGTAACTTCGTAAGCAATAACTTTACAACATGGACAGCACTGTTGAAAACGCTGAGTATTAGACAGCACAGTTGTTGCGCATTTTTGCAGCTTTTACAGTCAGTTACATTTTAAATTATGGCGCCCTCTAGTGAGCAAAAATTTGAAAAAAAAAAAAAAAAAAATGGGCAGCACTTTTTTCTTAGAAAAAGCCAAGTATTACAAAGCGAAAATAAATCAAAATCTATTAAATTTTAAATGAATGCGCGACTACTTGGCAATAACTTGAAAAATGAGCAGCACTTTTTGCTGAGAAAAAACTGAGTACTGCAAAAATTGTGGCAATATTTTGTAGCCTTTACATTATTCCGCTTGATCGCTCCAAAGGCAGAGCTAAGGAATCTTTTCCTAGGTAAATAAGGTGTATTTGCTAGCCATACCACTGCTGGGCAAATGCACCAGTGCTGCTGGATGAAATCGAACCACCGACCATCTGATTTAGAGGCGAGTAGGCAAACACTCACTCTATCAAGGCCCACCCTAAGCTTCGCCTTCGTAGCGATCAAGGATAATAATATAAAGGTACATAAAAAGAAATCAATTAAATTTTAAAATAAACCGCCGTCTTGTTAGAAATGATTTTAAAAAAATTGGCAGCACTCTTTGCTTACAAATCACTACGTATTTCACAGCGAAATATTGTACTCAGTAAATGTTGCTGCCTCTAAACAAGGCATTCAATTTTATATTAAATTTCTGCTATATCAAAATCATCCAAATACAAGCCGTTTAATCCTTGCCGCTTTAGTAACCCAAAAAAACACAAAACCTCTTAGCCAGAAATTTTTTCAACACTTTCGAAATTAAAAGACGAAGATGAATTTCATAAAAATAGGCTACTGGGTAGCCAAAGAAAAAATTGAAAATAAATCGTTTTGGTTGCCAATAGAGGCAACTAAAATGCGCTTACAAGTGCCAACAAACTTGGCCCAAAACAAAAACCGTCGAAAGCAAGCAAAAATAACAAAAAAATCGAGCGGCCAGTGCGTTTCTGCTGATTTGTTAATTTAAAAATGCAGAGCAACAGAACTGCGCCAAGAACTTTTTGATGATGCAGCGCACTTTGGCCCCACGGCTTTGACTTTCGGTTGGCCGGCGGCAGGGAGGGCTCCCTCTCGCTCAACTTACAATGACATGGTCTGGCGCCACCCGGCCAACAAAAGCTCTGATCAAGCGTGTTACCAACAAAAAATGTTCTACCCAGAAAAAATCATATGTATTATGCCAACAATAAAGCAAATATTTGCTTTACAACGCCAAAGTGGCCAAGTGGCCAAGTGTGAACAAGTGCCAGTGTGACCAGTGTGAACAGTGCAAACAAGCGGCAGTGTGACCAGGCGACAAGTGGCTGTAATGCGCCATTTACTGCTGTTCGAGAACTTTATATGTTTATTGTGCACAAAAATTTTAACAATTTTTACAACTTAAATGGCCAATAGCGTTTGCAATGATTTTTATTTATTTAGTATTTTTTTTTTTGAAAACAAGTTTTTTTTTCTAACAGTTTTATGCAAAAAGTTAACAAAGCATGCAATTCGTTGGTTGCACAGGGGGGTGCGCTATTACCTTAACCATTTTATAGTTTTGGTTATAAACGTGTAGCTTCCAGAAACTAGTCCGATAGCGCACACAGCGCTTGAAACATTAGCATTTGGCTTGTAGAAGACTGCGTTTTGGGCCGCATTGCATGCGCTCGTGTTCTAAGCTAATGTGAAATTAATTCAGTTCATTTATTTAATTCGTTTTGATTTTATTTTTAAAACAAATCTCGATGTATGTTGTTGTTTTTTGTTTTTTTTTTAACTCTTTTAACTATGCAAACGTTTGTTAGTTAGTTGGCTGGTTGGGTTGGTGTTACCATAGCTGCAGTCAGCCAGCTAACTGGTTTTATTTTGGCTTGGCGATTTTTGAGTCTTATAGCTGTTTAGGCCATGTTGTTGTTGTTGCCTTTGTTGTTGGCGTTAATGAACGAAGGTCAGTTTGATGTGTGTTTGTGTGTGCGTTGGCCTGGCCGCTTTGTGGCTTTGGTTTAGCTAATTTTGACCAAACAAACAGCAGTTGCAGCCATTTAATGCCAACAGGCAGTGTAAGGGCTTCCCGAAAACATTAAATTTAAGTAAAAAATGGATTAAATAAATTAATACACTAATTGTTGTCAAAAGGCAACTAGAAGTAATTCTAGTATTTTTTTCAGTAAATTAAAGAAATAATTATTTTATAGTTGCTGGCAATTAAGCTAAAAATTTTGAAGAAGTTTAGGCAGTGACTAATTAATTTTTGCTGAAATTAACGTAAGCGCCGATAGTAGTTGCGCTATTCTGCAGTTGGGATGCCACAAAGAGATGCAAAGCGTGAAAGATATTAACATTAGCAAGAGAGAGTGAGTTATGATAAGTGATAACAGCTTCTCTTGACCGACGTATGCACTTAATATCGCTTTAAAGAGGCTTAGACAAGTTACGCTGGGGTTCCGTTCATTACTGAGCCATCTCTTTTTCTTAAGAGACTAACAATAATTATTCAAATCTTTAACTTACTTAACAATTACTAAATAATTTTATTTTGCATGCTCATGAATAATCTGGGCGATGCCAACGTTGCGCTGCAGTTGACTTTTTCCGTGTATTCTGATTATTTTTCTTAGAAAAGGATTCAGATGAAGTTCAGCTTTTCAAGGTATATTTTGAATCTGAGCTCACTGTGTATCTGCTCGTACCATAGGTACCACGGTGCAGCAGTCATAGTTCTCAGTATTATAAACCATTCTCTGTACACAAAATGGGCATTGTTAGCAACAGAACATGTAGATTCTGTGAGGAGACTGTCGAATCATTGGAACACCGAAACACTGATTGCCCAGCCCTGGCACGTGGAAGAGCAAAGCTCTCTCACGTGGTCTGACTCAGTTTTGGGAAACATTAAAGTTATTCTAGAAGAAAGGGGGTCGCAGTACTAACGGGCGTAGGCCCACCATAGTTCATAGATTACATGGGGGTCGCGGTACTAGAGGGCGTAGGCCCACCAGCGTTCATGCATTACATTATCTTACATCATAGACTGGCCAATGTACACTTATTGTTTATATACTTCTTGCCTCTGAAGGAATCACCCCATAGTTCGGCCCTATAAGTCCAGATAGGACTTAGAACAAAGTAATGTAGGAGTACCTTGCACTCTAGGTTAAGTGGAGAGTGAGCATTTACAAACCACTGGAGATGCTCCATTACATAAAAAATTTGATTCTGCACCAATAATTCAAAATAAGAAACATTGACATTAGAGCAGTTGCCGAAAACTTATACCAACAAATACTAGAAATAAAAACTTAAATGAAACAAGCACAAAATCAAATTCATACGTTTTGGAACACTTTTGAAACAACTTTTTATAGTGCAGTTTCAATATTACTTTTTGTCTTTAAAAATGTAAACAAAAACAATAGAATATGTCTATATATCTCTCCCAACTGCTCTACAGATTTATTTCTTTAGAAAAATACCAAACAAATACCAACTAGTGATCAGCACGCTTGTGCATACCATAAATAACAATATCACAGCAGTTACTTAGTTAAGTTAAAGTTAGAATACGCTTGAAGCAGACGTCGTACAGCTTGTCTACCCTCCAAAGTTAATTAAATCAAAGCTCTACAAGTATAAACCATCCCAGCAGACCTTTTCTCAGCACCCCTCAGTGTAACAAGTGCAAACAGGCAATTAAATGGCGTTGCAAAAGGCGCAAATCTTTTTCAATGCGCTTGCAACGCTCTCATGCACTTGCAACGTCCAACAACAGCAACAACTACATACACGCGCGTGTGTGTGTGTGTGTGTGCTGCGCGCATGCGTCCAGTTTTTACAGTTTTATTAACTGCATTTTTATCTAGCCGCGGCAGCCAAACAACAATTCACAAAGCCAAATAACCAAAGAGCCAAAGCCAAGCCAAGCCAACCAGCCAAGTAACTGCACGAACTTGCTTTGGCCAACAAGCGCATAAAGCGGAAAAAAAAATCAACAACGTTGTTGTTGTTTGTGTTGTTGTTGTTGTTGCTGTGGTTGCACGAAATACCCTTTTGGCCAAGAATTTGCTAGCTCACTAAAGGTATGAAGTATCTTGGCACACACGAGGAAGAGGAAGCTGGCCTCATTGCCTTTTTGCCGCGCACTTGTTCTGCTGATCTATGAGTCGGTGTATGCACCAATGTGTGTACGTGTGTGTGTGTGTGTGGCTGCCTTTGGCCAAGCTGACTGTACGTCTGTCCATTAATGTGGCCAGCGCCAAAGAAGAAACCAGTTGGTGCAGCGTCCAAGTCTAACTGTTAAGCAGACGCCCAGGCCAGTCCACAAAGTCAGCTTTAGTCGGTGCAACAGCAGCAGCAACAAGCAACCTGCAGCAACTATCACGAACACACAGATACACACACACACACACATACACGCACACATGCAATCAAACTAATAGATAGATATGGGTAAGGTTCGCAGCCTTTTTTTTAATATAATACACTTTCGTAGGGTATGTGAAGTTTATTCGCTAACTGCAATGGCATGTAGCGCGTATTATGTCAATGCAGATGCACTTTGCATCTATTCAATATGTTTGATTGTACTTCATTGCTCGGAGAACCCATTCGAATCTATTTCTATGCTCTAAAAAAGAGATTTATGATATTTGGTATTTTTTTTTTGTTATCATTATGGAATAAATTGATATTCAGCTGTTGTAGCTGTTGCATAGGCATTTTTGTTTTTAAGTATTTTAGTATTCAAAGTGGTAACAGAATTTATAACACAAAAATAATTGATAAAATTGGTGTGACCGTATATGTATAATTGTCATACAAGGCAAAGTATACTAATTAGTATGACCGTATATAAGTGAACAAACACAAAAACTTTATGCATTATCAAAATGGGTGTATAAATTAGTGTGACCGTACATGATTGAGCAGAAGCTAACGTACAAGTGTGACCATATACAAATATTTGTAATACTGAAAAAAGTAGTAGGACCATATCAGACACGATTCCTTAATTTACTGCCAAAAAAAGTGAAATTAATGTGACCGACAAGATACAATTAGTTTGACCACACGTCAATACATAGTATATTGATGTAATCGATTAAGCTAGTGTCTTTTAGTATTAAGTGCAATAATAGTGTAAGTGCGACCATATTCAAATGTTTTTATTGACATTGATAAACTCAGCGCACTCGTGGGAAAATCCTTTAACAACAAAACTCTGTTTTGTAGTGCTGAGAAAACAGTTAAATATGGTCAGACACTATTCTTGTTTTTGAAACCTATGTATTGCTAGACTAGTCAAAA
Organism: Chymomyza procnemis; assembly: GCA_035046065.1. Taxonomy (NCBI): domain Eukaryota; kingdom Metazoa; phylum Arthropoda; class Insecta; order Diptera; family Drosophilidae; genus Chymomyza; species Chymomyza procnemis. The sequence continues at coordinate 9,709,703 of JAWNOJ010000026.1, forward strand.
TCTATTTGCACGCTAAATAATTATGATATTAGCAGAATGAGCAAATGTGTGATACGTGACGTGTATATTGTATACAATATATTGCGATAGGTGTTCGAGAAAACAAGTGCAATCCTTTACGAAAACTTAAATAATTATTAGAAGTTATACAATAAGTGTGACCGTATGGTATAATTTCTAATATATACTCAAGAAAATATTAGAATTCTACATTGAATTGAAGATATATTAGCGTTTTATAAATAATAAACAATTTACACTGATTTGAAGGTATTTGGGCTTTTAATTTGATAAACGGAAGCTGTAAAATCTATGTAAAAAGCAATACTTCTAAAGCAATCAAGATATTTTTATGAAATCATTTCTGACGTTAAGTAAAATCTTGTAGCTTAAAATTGAGTGATTACAGTCATTGATGACTTTTGAGATATATAATGTTTATATAATAGATAATCAAATTTTTAATAAGTTGAAACCCAAGATGTATTAGAGGAAATATTTTTTGTTTTTCTCAAATTAAAAAGTTTTCCAATGAGTTAGCTAATCAGAAATGTTCAAATTCAAAATAAAACTTCCAAAATGTGGCATTTTCTATTATTTGGTATTGGTCTGGGTAGGTTGCTGAAATAAATAAATGCATTTTTTTTGTTTACATTTTGATGATATAATAGTTTGGTTCAAGCTACTTCTTTAATTAGATATCGCGTTGATGTCCACCTAGTGTATAATCAAGGCGTCATTACAAAATTCATTTTGTGCTTTATGGCTTCAATCATCACGAGTGTCCGTTATTAGTTCTTAATCACTTCTAGGTCAGTTCTTAGTCACTCCTAAGTTAGTCCTTTATCTTCGGCATTTTATTGGATCTCATCTAACACATTCGTTACGTCCCCTTAAGGTTCATTAAAGCTTAGCTGTCGTAATTATTGTATAATAAAATTTAAACAAAATTATTCCTCTTGACCTCTTGCCCAACGCTCCAAAAGCGGATGACGAACATATCTCTATTAATAGTTATTAGAAGAGAGCAAGCATTGAGAGTTTAGTGCCAGCCCAATCCGAACAGTGACGTCTTTAATTAACTGGGATTTTGCTAGGCAAATAGCATCTATTTATTTGCTGGCCATGACAGTGCTAGGCAAATAAACATTTGCTGGCTGTGCCAGTGCTGGGCAAATAAACCACCGAACTTTCGATTTAGAGGCGCTAACACGATGCTACCGAGCCCCACCAACTATCGTAGTTACCATTGAAAGTCATGTCATTATTGCTACAAATATTTATTTCACTAGAATTCTTTGAAAATATTAAATTTTCGACCAAAAATATTCCTAGAAAGTAAAATTTAGAGGTTCATCGCGCACAATTTTTGAAATACTAAGACAAAAATAATCTAAAATATTTGCTAAAATTCTAAACTAAAAAAACTGCGACTGTTGTGGTACTTGCAAGCGAGGGTATAGGCGATTTGTCATATCAAAGCAGCATTTTCTTCACTTTCTGCCCACTCACTTCACCGCACCTACTATTATTTTATGTGTGCCCAGACGCAAAAAATGCAGCAGGATGCAAAGGTACCAAAAAAAAAACCCCAAAACCTATGGAAATAAAAGTTATATAATGATAACTACAAAATCGTTAAAAGAGGTACTATTTTTTTTTTTGTTTTGTTGCAAAGTATTTATTGGTATTTTGTTTACGGCCCACATTGGATGTTGGCTTATTTGTTGTAGTTGTTGCTGTTGTTGTCCCTGCAGTGCTGCTGTTGCTGATAGTTTAGTTGCTGATAAATGGCCCACAGTGCAACAAGGCTGCGGAAATTGTTTGTCTTGAGTAGAATAACAACAACAACAGCAACAACAAACAAGCCGTGGCAATAGTAGTTGGTTGCATGGTGGAAGTCGAACAACGGTGCTTGTTATTGGCTCTAGATGTTGCTGTTGTTGTTGTTGTTGTAATAAAGATAGTAACTGCCCAAGAGCCTAGGCAACTGACTGGTTGCCCAGTTTGAGTTCTGTGGCAAGCAGCCGCCATTTTCTGCCTTATAGGGGCAATCAGCAATTGCCTGAACTGCTACTTCAAGTTTAGTTGCAACGTTGCAACAGTTGCAGTTGCAGTTACCGTTGCAGTTGCATAGTTTAGCCAGGAATGTCAACAATTTCCTTTTAATAATAATTTTTGCCGGTTTGACGAGTTTCGCGCTGCAACTTGCCGCTTTTCGCTGCTTAGCCGCTGCGCAATCGATGCAAATAACACAATGTATACAAAGTATTTTTTTTTGTTTTTTTTTGTTTTTTAATTAACCAATTAATTAATTTAGCACACAAATAATTCAAAAGTCAAAGCATAAAAAAATAAATAATGTTTGAGCCCAGGCTGAGCCACTTGGCCGGCCACTCAAAAAGCCACTCGCTTGCAACAAAGTAACAAACAAAGCAACTAAAACCACATGCAGCTATCTGTGGTGCATCAGTTGCCTCTGTGTGCGCGTGTGTGTGAGTGTGTGTGTGTGGTGTACTTTGGGCAGCTGAAGTAGCGCAGTGCATCCAATTCGCGCTACCGTAACATTTAAAAGTCAATATTGAAACATGACCAGACGGCGGCGCATGGCAACCAATCTTGCCCAAGCGCTTCATATGGTTACACTGACTCATACCGCAAACACTACAGCTGGCAGAGGCAACACTTGGTCCATGTACACTTGACACCTTGGCAACACTTGCTGCAAAGTGTTTCTATACTCTATGTGGAGTACCGCTTGTTTTTGGGGAAACAGTAGAATAATGGGCTAAGTGAAAAATTTGCATTAATGGGATATAAGATCGGAAAGTTTTTACTTTTTTAGAACAGAACTCCGTTTTAAAAACTTTATGAGCTTCTTACTTGTGAAATTCTTACAGTTCGTAAAGTTGAATCTGAATTTATTTACAGACTATTTTAGATTTATAGTATTATATATAGCCATCTCAAGATCTCTTGGTATACGAACTATCGAAAATTAAAGAATGATCAGATTTAGGTCAAATATGCGCCGTTTCATTCTCATAGAAGCCGATTCACCAGCAAAATTAATCGCCATAAACAGCAACAGATGCACAAGAACCTCCCAACCAAGCTCCCGAAGCTTCTAGCTGGTCACTATCGATGTGCATGTAATGGCATTGTTCAAAACTGGCCGCTTCCGAGCGAATTCAGATTTTAGACGGTCCACTCAATAATTCCCTGCCAATCCTGCAGCAAAAAAAAAAAACCCCTTTGGAACCGTTTCAATATGGTTAGATACGAAAAGAAGCTCCGCCGTTTTCTCTCGACGTTGTCGTGACTCACTTTTCATCCTACAGTCACCAACCGATTTGGCTTTTTATTACCTCGTATGGCACCCATACCTAGAGCTTCTTTTCGTATCTAACCATATTGAAACGGTTCCAAAGGGGTTTTTTGTGGGCTAAACGAAGATTTGTAAGTCAGCTTAACGAAGATCTACAAAAAACCATTTGGCGCGGTGTTGCCCAATTAAATTATCCAAAGTTCTTGCTAGAAAAAAATGATCAGTTCTTTTTAATTTTATATTTTTTTTTATTTTTTTTTTTGAAGTTGCACAAAGTCTCATTAGTTTGGTAGTGTTTTGTTTGTAAATTTTCTGTATTGTTGCTTTTTATTCCTTAAAAGCTTTCACTGCAGTTGACACCTGGAAACAAGATTTATTAGATTGCATTTTGGTTTGAGATTAAACACTGACCTTCGACCATTTCTCTCTATACATTTTGTTTAAGGTGAAGGACCAAATTTCTGTAATGGAACACAATTAGATTTATATTTTTTTCGCCTTTAATTTAGCACTTACCCAGATCAGTTGTAGTGTAGCAGTAGCGGCAATTGTTCCGGTTGTTTTTTTTTTTTCTTTTTGCTTTTTTAATTTTTTTTTTGGTAGATTTTTTAGTTCCCATTTTCTTAATTTTTTATTTTTTTTTTTTTTAATTTTTAAAATTGTTATTTTATATTCAATTGGCACCGTTTTATTAGTTAAAGTTGTGCCAATTGGGGGAAATGCAACAAAAAAGTTTGATACATTGCCCCTTCACGGGGTAATGCATCTTTTTGTAATATTTTTTTTCTTTCTTACTTTTTTAAAGTATTTGCTTTTCTTTAGCAATCTAATATTAATTCTTTTCCTAGATATAAAAAATAAAAAAATATATAAAATAAAATATATTTTTCGGAACTTACCTGATATTGCCGTACGCTACACCCATGTTACTGCATCATTTTTTTGGATTGAAAGTTTTAGTTTTTGTTAATAAAATGTTTTTTGTTCATTTTATTTTTTTTACAATTTTTTCAATTTTCTTGAAAAATTGTCTCAAATTTATTTGAACCTATTCGTTCATGTTTGAAAAGTTATACTGTGCTCTACAATATTTAGCTAGGGGTATCAAAATTTTCATATAGTTCCGGCCTACTTGTCAAACATTTTTTGAGTGAAATTTTAACTTGAGTGGTTGCCTTTGGATTGACGAGTTGAGCTGTTAAGAGTTTATTGAATTGTTTTAGAGATAAAATACTTGATCAATTTGGCGACTTTTAATGCCAATAAGTCTTCTTTCTGTCCTTCTGTAATTTGTTAGATGAACAAATTATTGATTTCTATACGAAACATTTCTAAAGTTGACATTCATATATTTATATACGTATCTTTTGAGATAAAGTAAGATGATGTTGTAATGCAAAGAGATAAAGTATAGAATTCTCAATATTTTCAAACTCGCTTTGAATCTCAAAAAAGAAATCGCTCTTTATAATGTCTCTGCCTATATTGCGAAAGATGACAAAATATAAAGGTATCCTGTGAGATAATGTAACTAAGATGATGTTGTAAAACAAATCAACATAAAACACAATTTTAACAACTTTAAAACACGCTTTGAAAAGCACAACTTTTCTAACTTATTCTAACAAATCTCCCATAAAGTGTATCCATACTTCGTTTAACAACAAATATTTGCGTGACATTTACTCTGTGTTTGTTTGTCTTTGTTTGGGCAAACAAAACTCTGTTGAATTTCACACGGCAATTTGTTAGTTGCATTTTTGCTGACACTTTTCAAAGCATTTGGAAATCGCTGCAACATCGTTAAATCACATTTTTTGACAGTTGACCAAGTTTTTACTCGTTTTTTTTTTTCATCCTACTCGAAACCCACAAGGTGCAATTGACAGAGATTGCTCCCGTTTTGAATTGGCCTCCGTTGATGCAGTTTTAATAGAGATTGACAGCTCAATTGTTGGCTATAAGTTGCCAACGATGACGACGACGACCAGGAAGCTGTTTTCTTTCCTTCAAATTGATGGACCGATTGATAAAATTGTTGCAAAAAAAACAAAAAAAAATGGTTTTCTACAATGTTGCATGTTGCTGTAGTCAATTTAAACACAAGTAGCTCGCTCTGCAGCAGCAGCAGCAGCCACAACTTAAAACTGGCCAAAACATTGATTAGGAAATTATTGTAATTTGCACACGGCGTTTACACGCAGCTTGTAAATGGGCGTAACCTTGCCTAGGTTTGCCGTAGACTAGTCTTAAGTTAATGGTTTAAGCCACAAAGAGTGCAACAAAAAGCCTGTTGTAGCTAACAGATACTTAGTATCTGAGTATCTTGCAATTAGTTCTAAGTAGCTAAAAGCTTATAGCAGCAGAAAATTGTATCCACCAATTTGCAGAGCATCTGTGTATATGTAACTATTGTATATAAATGTAATATAATTAAACTAAAAATAAACTTAATCAAATGTAATTGATATGATATGCTTTAAACAAAAAAAGAAAAAAAATATTATACCTGTACTATGTATGCCTTAAGTTGAAGTAGTTGAAAGTCAATAATAGTTAAACAATAAATGGTAAATGCTTACAAATTAAAATTTAAAGATATTTAAATAAGATTTGTTTAAGTTAAACCAAATATGTTATGAATCATCTGATTAATTTCAACAACGTCAAAGACAAAAACTTAATTTTCAACGATTCTTAGAACAACACTTGGATAGCAGTTTTAGAAAGAAACAAATCCCTATCAAAAACATTGACGGTTTCATTTAAGAATTCATTTATGAGACAAACACTTGATGTAGAGATTTAGCTATCTAAAAACAGAATTGTTGCTTAATATAACAGAGTTAAAGACTGAAAAGATTAGATATAAACTAATTAGATTTAAGATAAGATGAAACTATGAAGATTAAGCTGAAGAGATGAAGAATGAGAATCGTAAATTTAAAGATGAAGAATACAAATATTACGATTAAAAAAATATAAAAACCTAATAACATGGAGATTATAAATGTTGCGACTGAAAAATTGAAACTGAACAGCTGAAAATTATGATTTAACCTAAAATGAGGAAAACTGAAAGATGAAGAATAAAAATCGAATATCTCAAAGTTGAGGAATTCACATACTAAGATAAAAAAGATTAAACCTTATAAACATCATGAATCTTTACCAAGATTTTATTAGCATAAACGAAATATCTACTGGGTTTATTTCTTAAGCAAAGATTTCTAGCAAAGATAAGATATAAACTAATAGTTTCCAACTTAATTAGTAAAAACTATAGACATGAAAATTAAAAAGATAAGGTATAAAAATCTAGGGTTTCAAAGATGAAACATGTAAATACTGAGACTAGAAAAGAGAGTCTAATAACACTGAGATTAAAAATGATAAGACTGATAATTAAAAACTGAACAGTTGAATATTAAAAGATGAAAACTTAAAAGACCGTAAAGATGAAATTTTAAAAGCTTAACATGTTTGAGTTTGAGAAAATGAAACCTGAGAAATATAAAGATTGAGAATGACCACGCCAGTAGAAATACAAAAAAGATGCAGATTGAATAAGATGACTACTTAAAGATGAAGATTATAAATACGAATAAAAGACCAAGAAGAGGAAAATGTAAGAAATGAAGACAAAAATACATAGATTAAAATGTTGGAAAACATACGAATAACTACAAATTTGATGAAAACTTACAAGCTGAAGATATAGATATTGAAAGAGCTGTTTATGATCAGCAACAACCATAAGTTTCAGCATTGCTTAAGTGAATAACATGAAGATAATGATTTAAACAATAAGGACAATATGTTGAAGACTAATAACTAAGCTAAGCAAAAGGCACTGAAAACGTTAAAGTGTGAAAGGAAGACTGATGCTTGAAAAAGAAAAGTACTCATAAAATGAAGATTAGCAATATGATGACTAAAAGATTTAAAAAGCAAAAATTTAAGGGAAAAAATAAATGTTTTTAACAATTCTTAAGTCTTCTATCTAAAAGAAGGCATAACCCCACTCATATGAATATTTCTATCAGCTCAGTTTGTTTCAAAACATGTGTGAGACTAGCTCAAAAAGTAAAACTTTTTATTGAAACCGGAAGTATTCATAATATTATAATGACAATAAAAAAAGGCATGAAAAATTACTTTCTTCTACTGATGATGGCAAACAGTGAATTGTTCTTGCTGAACAAACCTAATAGTAGCAGAAATATGACTTCTTCTCAAATACTTCACTATTCTGAGTAGGGAAGCATGTTAAGCCAAAAAATGAAATTATTTTGTGTGGGAATTAATTCTTTTTAAAATATATACACAATAGTTTTAATTTGTAAGCATTTACTGCATAATGATATGATTATATGCATTACCATATCAAATATTCATGATATGATTTGACTGCCTACCTCGCCCATACTTTACTTCAACAGCTTACTAACTTTAAACTTTATTATATTTTCAGGTAAGTCAGTTATTGCCAAATGAACATAAACGTGGCTTAAATATCAAAATATCCATGCAATGAAACATTCATAGGCTTGCAACATGTTCAAAAGACTACGCTTAAACAGGTAAATCGTTTAAATCGCTTTAATCGTTTAAAAGAATTAAAAAATTAAAGTCACAAGCGTCGCATTTGAGGTGTTACCCAACACTGTTAACTGCGCGCCAATACAAAGCCATTTTTTTTTACTTGGCTACACTTTAAGCTGTCAACAATGAGAGCGCCAAAAAAATAAGAAAGACTACAAAAATTGCTATTAAAAAAAATGGCGCTGAAAAGTGGACAATATAAAAACCGCGTGCAACAGCTTAAGGGAGTTACGAAAAAAAAAGAAAAAGAGAGTAAATAGCAATTCAAAAGGGAAAACGCTTAACCAAAACGTTGTTGGCACTGCTCTTCCACTGCGTTGCACAGTGGCCTGAATGTGCCACAAAAGTTGTATCTGAGCTGAAGGGGCTTTAAGCTCGGCGGTTTTTGAAGTAGTTTCTCTGAAAGGTTGTCCATCTTATTCGAAGCGGATGATACTAGCATTAATTTAACAATATTCGATACACTGGTACGCTAAAATGTGCATTGAACTTATATTTATTTAAAATTTTCAAAAATTAATTCGAAATATTTTTATTTGCATAATAAGTTCATTTTTACATCACATTTTAAAATTGTAGTGCTTGTTTATTTAGCTTGAGCTTAATATTTAAGCAAATATTGCATAAAAAATGTCAAATTATAAAATTGTCGAAATTATAAATTATAAAATGTCGAAAACTTAGAGTAATTTCATAATCTTCATTTGCATACTCAAATTTCCAAAGATTTTAAATTTAAATGATTTCAAAATTTAATAATATTTCAAAGTAGTTAAAAAAACTCTATTATAATATTATTCCAAAACACAGAATCGTAAGCATTAGTGCGTTTTAAGTCATTTTTGAAACAAAATAAGGTTTAGAAGACAAACGAGATGGGATTAACGATTTAAAAATTTCTTCAAAATTGTAAATTTTTTATAAAAATTTTGAAAATTTGACTTTTCATGATTTTTCATATTTCATTATTATTAAATTAAAAATTTTTGTACGCAACATAAAACTTTTGGTTAATAAACTTTTAATTCTCAATCTTTTCTTTGATTTTTAAATAACTCAAAAAGCGTTATTGATGCTGGACACTCTTGCAGCATTCCAACCAGCGTGCAGTTGCACCCACGCGTTTACTCTTGAACGTGGCTATAATATGGGTTTTTGTTAAATATTTTTTTTTTAATATTTTTATATTGCTTATTGTTTTATTTTAATAGTATTTATTTGCTTTCTGACTTGCCGCAAAATGCAGTAAAAACGCTTAAGTAATAAAGTGCTGGCTGCATGTTTGCCATTAAATGTAGCAAGCTTAGTGCTTTGGTAGCATCTATAGGTGCTGCAGCCACTGCCACTTGTGTGACCGTAAGTAATTGCCGCTCAAATAATTGCTGTAATTTTTGTTGCAATAAAATTTAATAGCCGTTGATAAATTTTCGTTTAAGCAAATTGGCCAAGAAACACACATAGGCAGGCAGACATACTTGCCGCAAAGTACAAGTTGCTTGATCTTTAGTGCAACATTGCGTATGCGCAATATTTTAATGCCTCACATTTGCCAGCAATATTTCTTTTATAGTTGCACTACCGCATCCATTCCATTTTTTATGACTTCATTTTGTAAATAAGCTGGCCAATGTTGCACATAGCCCACCCGCACCACACATCCCCTCAGCCAACTGCAAATGAAATCCGCTTTTGGCAGCCGTCGTGCATTAACTTGTGCTGCTTCTTTGCAGCGTTGGCGTCTGCCGCATAAATTTTCGCTGCTAATAAAGTCATAAAAAAAACAAACGAATCTTGACAATGCAAAAAAATTAATCAGATACATTTAAGAAGCGTACAAAACAAATTTGCAACATAATTCAAACAAACAGAGACAAATCTAAGCAAATCAAGCACAAATATGTGCCACATGGAAATCTGAGCTGCCTTTGGCCAAAATGATGTCAGCGATTTAAGAAAAGCAAAAAAACAAATCACACAAAGCTCTGCCATGTGGGCTGCAGCTGGCGGTTGCTTGAAGACGCTGCTACTTAGGTGGTTTTTTTATGAAGTTTGCGGGTTTGTCTAAGAATTTCATTTTGGGAGTGTCTGAGGAAGTATTAATTAACAAAAATGTTAGAGACTTTAATTTGCAGCAAAACATTTAGTGCAGCTGTAGCTTTTGGACAGTTTTTTAATAAAGTTGACTGGTATATGTGTGCTCTGTATCTCTTCTGCGACAAGAAAGGAATAAATTTTTAAGAAAAATTTAAGCTCTTATCCTGAAGCTTAGAAAGACTTTCAATGAAGTTGGTTTATGTATACGTAGTTAGCAGCTATTTTGTTTGAAATTAAAATTCCTACACCAAAACCAACTAAAATGTAAAGAATCAGGCATCTCTTAGTCTATAGGCAGATTTTCCAGGGTGGGTCATTTAAATTGGAAGCTTTACTTTTGAAAAAAGTAAATAAAGAAGACATTTTTTTGTTTTAATTTTGATAATTACTTATTCCGGTTCAAGGAGTTAGGTTTAAGCTACTTTTAGAATATGAAATTGCGTAAATGAGGAATGCAAGCTAGCACTACTCTACTGACAGACACACAAAGTGGGAACATTATTTCGTCTCTTAAGTGACGTCATCTATGTGTTAGTATTATTAAAAGAATTGCAACTTTACCAGTTTCAGATTATGGAAGCTCGTCCCGCAGTAAACAAGAGAGAAATTTATTCAGAGACCTTACTCAAAAGCGTTAGTCCACTAATGAAGGGCTGCTACTAGATCCTATGATTCTGAAATAGTTAAAGAAAATGATAAAAAGCCTTTAAAGCTTATTTTATGATGCAAAAGATACAAAATATGCCTGTATCAGTAGCTTGCAACTTCTTCTCAGACTTACTTTGTTTTAGAAGATAACTCCTTCTTTTATATGCAAAATTCTGCCGCAGCTTCCTGCAAAGGCTTCCAAATCCGGCTTCACATAAAGATCCCAGAGCACTTGGGTGCTGCCCACGCTTATATAGATCCTGCCGCAAAATATCTACATACATCTATCTGCAATCTGCTATCCATCTACAGCTGTAGCTTTTGTTTGGTTGCAACAACTTGTTGCCACTTGTTATTGCTGTTGTTTACTTTGGTGTCGCATTAGTCATAAATGTGTCGCCTTGGCTACCTGCTTCCAAACAGAACCTTTCTGGCCATATAAGTCAACTACAAATGCGTTGGCGTACTTTTGGGTCAGCTGCCAAGCTGCATTTGGGTTCGGCTCCTTTTGGCTTTGTCTCGAACTTTGTTTGGCTTTGGCTTTTGGCTACGGCTCGTTTATAACCGTGATTCGTAATGAAGTCAAGGAGAACTTTGTTATTGTTGCTGCTTGCCATTACTGACCGGTTTGCAGTTGTTTTTTTTTCCAATTTTTTTTTCTATTGCAGCTTGTTGCTTGTTTTGTGGCGGCTGCCAAGTCGTGGCGTGGGTGTGCCATAATGACATGGACAGCCGTTTGGAGCAGCAATCCCAGCAGCAGCAGCAGCGGCAGCAGGCCAACACTGTGCTTGTTAGGCCTGCATTAATCTTGTAGCAGTCCCAAAAAAAAAAAAAAAACAAAGACTGACGAATTGTTTTTCCTAATGGATGAGAAATGTAAGCCAAAACCTGACCACAAAACAAACTATGCCGCTGTCTGACCCTCCATTTGAAGATTTTTTTGGACTTGCTGTTGCAGTTGGAGATGGCGTGACCGCAGAGTTACAGTCATCCAATATGTTAGGGTTCGTAGGGGGTGCAGGCGGTGGCGGCTGCATTGAGACGCAGACAGGCTAAGATAAAGGGAATGGATGCGGTTGTGCGCATCGCACGAAAAGCCAAAAGCAGTCATACAGACACACATTCTAATGCGGCTGTTGTTCGTGTTGCAGCTTGAACAGTTGTTGTTGTTGTTGTTGTTCTTGTTGCGGTAGTTGCTGTTGTTGTTGTTGCTGGGGCACATTTCGCATGAAAACGGTTAAAACGCCGCAGGCGCGTAACCTGTCTTGAGACCTTTTGCGCAAGTGCAAAAATTGGCCAAAGTGGCGCGCCATTCAGACGATAGAGTGTGTGTGTGCGTGTGTGTGATGTATGTTTGTGTTTGGCTATTTGTACGAGAGGCTTTGGACAAGGCTCACTTACATGTTTGCTGGGATTCTTTTAGTTAAATACTCTAGAAGTGCGATTGAGGTATTTGTAGATTTGCTAAGTCAAGTAGAAAGCAACTTGAATCTTGTGTAAATACCAAATTTTTACTTACAATAATTGCTGAGAAAGTTAACAAGATACTAACTACAAAGCTGTAGGAGCAAGGATACTAAAGGTGTAAAGAGGCAAATACGTAAAAATACAGCGATACAAAGATACAAAGATACAAAGATACAAAGATACAAAGATACAAAGATACAAAGATACAAAGATACAAAGATACAAAGATACAAAGATACAAAGATACAAAGATATAAAGATACAAAGATACAAAGATACAAAGATACAAAGATACAAAGATACAAAGATACAAAGATACAAAGATACAAAGATACAAAGATACAAAGATACAAAGATACAAAGATACAAAGATACAAAGATACAAAGATACAAAGATACAAGGTCGCAAAGATAAAAAGAAAAAGACAAGGCTGAAGATACAAGATGCCTTGGTAGAGAGATACTAAGATGCAAAAAAGCAAAGGTGCAAAATGCATTGTTGCAAAGATACAAATACAAATACAAGAACGCAAAGTTGCAATAATACGAAAACAGAAATGTTCAACGTTACTAAGTTACAAAAATACCAAGATGCAAAAATAAAGATATTTTTTAACAAAACTATCTTAAGTTATCTAATGAACTGGGTCAAAATTAACTTGCTCCAGTCAGATATTTTTAGCACTTGAAATCATTTACAACTAATTTTATAAGGTTTACGTTGATCAGGAATTTTTAATAGATATAGAAAAATATATAACAAAAATCAAAATATATATTGACAGATACAAAACTTTCCAAGTCTAACCTATCTCAAGTATCTTATTCTCGCCCTACCATTGAAAAAAAGCAACTAACGCGAACTTCAAATATTAGAAAACCAAGCAATTTTAACTGATTTAAGCCCATCGTGAATAATCACAGGCACATCTGCTGACTGCTTTTTTAGAATATATTTGATTCTTTTACGGAAATTCATATTCTGGGTAACCTGCTTTGAGACCCCAAACTTGCAATTAAAAATCGGTTTCATAAAGAACTACCATACTGATCCCTGTGACATATACGGAATTTGAAAGGGTTTGAAAGTATCCATGGAACTTACATATAATACAAAAGTCGTTAGAAATTGACTTTAGTAATAAGTACGAGATTTAATAGTAACCTGACTGATTTTTTTTTCAATCAGGCAAATATCTGACATAAAAAGTAGAAATTGGAACGGATAGATTAAAAATTATTTGAAATCAGTTCTAAGCGGTCTTGGCCGCCAGAATTACAAAGCGGTTTCGGTCTAGTGTCACCATTGGGAAATTCCAAGGCGTCGAAGATAATTCGTTGCCTTATTCAATCTACTTTCTTGGAGCTTTTACCCAACGAAAGTCTTAAGCTGCGAAAATCCTTCGAATTTCGTTACGGACTTCAACTGTGTACCACTAGAGTATTTAGTCTTTGCCACTTGCAGCCTGTTAGTCATGCGCGTTCTACAACAGATTTAGCATTAGGAGCACGAGTACAGTTGGACATTTGGTCGGCAAATCTCTTGGTCGGTATGGTTGACTGCTAGTCCACAGCATGCGATCACCATATTTGGCTAAAACTACATTTTGCCTTTTGTGGCCATTTTCGATTTTTTTTTTTCGGCTGCCACTTGCCGCTTGCCGCTTTATTTGGTTAGCCAAGTCGTCGAGCAAACGACCGCCCTAGGCTATGGGCATGAAGAGTGAGAGACACAGATCGTAGATCGCAGGCTGGCAGCACCAAGTTAGCTTGAGCCGGTTCTGTGCTGCCTGCCACTCATAAATCCAAAGAATGCTCATTTTCTTGGCCAAGTTGCATGCATGTAATTCCAAGCTCACATTTGACTTTTGCAACATTTTGGGCATCAGGCAGGCGGCATCAACGGTGGCAACCCAAAATGCGCAATGTGGCCAAATATGCAGTGCCTAGGCAGCTTGGTAGGCTAACCATATGTTGACTTTTGCCTCCTGGCCAAGCTGAGGTGTGAGTTGGTCAACTTTGGTTTAGTCGTGCGTTGTAGTCGTCGTCATCATCATCATCGATTTGTGCATAGATTTCCATGAGCGATAATATTTGATTTATTTTTGTTGCATGTTTTTGGGTTGGGGTCACTCCATATGTATAACAGCAGCATGGCCAGCGGGCATTTGTAGCTTAGCCAGTGCGGTGGGTGCTTGTGGCAGACGGCAGTCGAGGGCAACTTAAACCACTTTAAAGGCTTTTGGCAGCTAAAGCTGGCAACTAATCAAATAAAGTCATGGCATGCCTTAGAATTAACTCGGCTTGTAAATATTTTTAACGGTGCTGAAGTAATGCGAATTTACCAAATCATTGCAGCGTGGCAGCGACAACAACAACAACAACAACTGCAAGACCAACTACAACAACAACAACACTACGGCAAACAGCAACTAGAAATACAGTAAAGCGCAGCTTGTGGCAAACACTGTGCAAACAAAAGCAAAAACAAACATATAATCGGTGGCGCCACGACACGCTTCGTGGGTCAAAAGCAGTTACCAGTTGTTGCTGCCGCTGCTGTTGCAGTTGCACTTGCCAGCACAGCACTGCCGCGAAAACAACAACAAGCAAAAAGACGCGACGACGTCAGCCAAAAGCCTAGACTTGTGGAGAAATATTACGGAAAACAAAAAATATACAATAGAAAAATATTCAGTGAAAGATTGCCAAATTTAAGTAAAGCCGCATTTTAGATGCGCTTACCAAAAGGTTGCTTCAACTTATTTCTCAAGAATGTATTGGTTTTATCATTTTTGGGTGCTGTTAGGTGTCGTCGGTGGCAATCGAAGCTACAAAGTTGCTAAACATGTTTTTCTGGATTGTTTTAATTTTCTAAGAATTAACTACGGAGAAACTTTTGAGAGCCGCCAGATGTCGCCGGCAACAATCGAAGCTACAAATTTGCTTCAGCGTACTTTTCTGGAATGCATTAGTTTCGTAGAAATTAACTACATACTTTTTTTTCTTCAAATTATGCCGCCAGATGTCGCTAGTCGGCATAGAAACTACTAAAAGATAACACAGCTTATTTAGCCAGTTTCACGGTGATTTACTGAGATCAGCTTTGGGCTAACCAAATTATTCATAAATATTTAATCATATTAATGATGATAGGTTCTCCTACACTTGGTCCTTTCATCTGAGCTTTGGTCGTCCCCTCCGTTGTCCTTCGTCGGCCTGCAATATGAGGGAACAATCAAGATCTTGACAACGTTCTAAAAAAGTAACTTTTTGTAACATTTTTAAGACTTTCTGATCTTTAATGTGTGCTCTTGTTTTGAAGTAGTTTTGGGTTTCTTGCTTGCGTTGACTCTGCATTAATTACCTGTCTACTATTTTCTACGGAAAAAATTAAAACATATCCGTACACAAGTACCAGAAAGAATGACCATCTTAAAAGCAGATTAGATTTAGAATTAAAATGCGGAAGAATGCTAAGCAACACGACCACACCTCAGAAGTAGCCTTAAATGAATAAGTAAGGGTTTGGAAGCACGAATGAAATGTAGACTTTTCTTAAAGCTTATTTTGAAAGAGATATTTCATACGATGCAAGTTGCCCTATAAACATCATCTCATCAATCAATATGCCATTGGTAAGGGTATTGGTAAAAGCCAAAAGAAAGAAACTGCATTTGCAATGTCAGCAACAAGCGGCGCTAAGTAAAATGAAACTAAGCCAGCCCCTCTCTTCTGTCTGCCGGCAAAAGAGTGAGCAGCAGCAGAAAGAGTCCAAAAAAGATTGGCAAGAGGGTCGCGGAAGTGCATGTGTATTCGTGTGTGTGTCTGTGTGTGTGGAGTAAGCAGTGCAAGTGCAGCCAAAGCAGTAGACTTCGCTCTCTTCTACATCTGCTTGCAGGCGCACTTCGTTCTGGCAATCCATCAATAAAATGAGCTTTTGGCGCGTGGAAGTCACGGACACAAAAGGAACAACAAAAGAAACAATAATAAAAACAAAAACAAAATAGCAACAACAACAATTGTGCTTTATGACTGTAGGTTTTTCCATGTGGCTGCTGCTGCCACCGCCCTCTGTCTCTTGTATGAGTTGGCTTGCAGCACTTGCTGCCTGCTTGGCTGCACTTTACGCCACGTTCATATTTAAGCGAGGGGCAGTCCAAGAGTTGGTGCTTTTATCGAGAGGTAGCACATTTCCGAAAATAAAATATAAGCTAAATGAAAGAGCCTACTCATCTCAATTTATATAAGGAGCATTTTCTTAAAAAATATATGTATTTTTTTTTAAGATATTTTTTATAAAAGTGCAGAACAACATGTTGAAATTATTTTTAATCTATCTTTCTATTTTGCAATTTAATTTTTAACCTACTTCCATATCTAAAAAAAGACAAATATTTGCATAGTTTATAAAAAATCTGTCATAATAAGTAATAAGGGTGTTTTTTTATAAGAACTTTAAATTGCAATAAAACAATGACAGATTAATCGATTGACATGAGTTTTATTTATTCGAAAGATATGCTTATACTCTTGTACTCATTACATTTTAAATATGATTGCTGACATATGACCTCCACGGCTGACTAGTATGTAGCTCAATCTGGACGTACAATTTTCAATGACTTTTTCCAACATTAGTAGCCGTATTTCAGCAATAACACGGCGAATGTTGTCTTCCAAATGGTTTAGTGCTTGTGGCTTATCCGCATAGCCCCACAGAAAGTAGTCTGCAGTGTTAAATCACAAGATCTTGGAGTCCAATTCACAGGTCCAAAACGTGAAATTAGGCGAAATGTAACTTTCAATAAATCGATTGTGACACGCACTGTGTGACAACTGCTGCTGAACAACATAATTGTTTAATTCAGAAATGAAAAAGTTAGTAATCATGGCTCTAAATCGATCACCATTGACTGTAACGTTCTGGCCATCATCGGTTTTGAAGAAGTACGGACCAATGACTCCACCAGCCCATGAAGCGCACCAAACAATAAGTTTTTCTGAATGTAACTGTGTTTTGACCTACACTTGAGGATTAGCTTCACTTCATTCAACCAGAAGTGCGCTTTATCGCTCAACAAAATTCGCTTATGAAATTCGGCTACAACAGCAATCTCGTTTTGGGCCCATTCGACGAATCTACGCCTTGCTTGATGATAGTTTGGCTTTAATTCTTGATTTGCCCAATCAAACTGAGAATATATCACTTGACAGCTGTTAAATCAGTCGCATTTTTGAACAGTAATTCCAAAGGTTCTATACCTAAAAAAATAACACCCTATACTAAAAACCAAATTATTTTTAGTCTTAGTTTTCAATAGTTAGTCTTGTTTTGTTTTTACTACTTTTTAATCAACTTATTTTTCTGCATAAATAATTTTATAAATACAAAAATATAAACGACATAATTTTCTATAAACTTTGTCGTGCAGCTCTTTAAGAACTATTCTCCAAAAAAAAAACACCTAACTACAAACAAAATTGCATATAATGAAAAAATTACAAATTGCTATTTATTAAAGATAAACTCAGGCTCTTCTTAGTAAAAAGCAACTAAAAGCGTTAAAATAAATTAAAAACTAGCGTCTCCAGCTTACAGTGGACCGGAAGCTGTTAAACCGTTGCATAAATCATATTATCTTAACCAATCAAGATATTTTTATAAATTGCGGATGGCAGAAGCATGGTGTCTCTCAAAAGATTTAACCTCATCTCAAAAGATTTAACGTAGAAACTTTAAGCTAAACGACAGACTTCATATTAACTGAAGTCACTCAGTTCTTCTCCTTCTTTTGTATTTTTTGCATAAAATTTATAGATTGTTTACCTTAAAACTAAAAAAAAACTTAATAATAATATTCAAGAAATTGTGGAAAAACCATGAAAAGTATGAAAATTCTGGTTTTTCTTATGAAAGCAAATATTTATTGTATATTGTTTTGGCTTACCTTTTGTCAATTCTTTTTTGACAACTTAATCGCAGCAGAGCGCATTGCTTATGCAGTTTCCTATACCAAACTCGCTTATTATTCAAGCAACCCTCGCTTATTGCACTTGCCACTCATTATTTTATGATTATAATTTTTGCAGACATTTCGCTGCTACTAATGCGATGCACTCATTCAATAAGCAGCCACAGCAGCAACAACAAACTCTCCTCCAAGTAGCAGCAAAGAGCGTGTAATCATTGCATAATTCACGGATATCTTTCTCCACTCTCTCTCTCTCTCGCTGTCTCACCTCTTTAACTGTGACTCTCTTCACGCTCTTCACATTCATATTAATATTGTTTACCCAACTCAACGCCAAAAAGAATTACGTGCAAGCCACGCACAATGGCCCAAATTTGCAAATCCAAAGGCAATAAATTAACATCTTTAAAAATTAGAGTTGCAATAAATCTCTCGTGGAGAGCATTTTTTTGAATCTATATGCAAGATTTATGTTTTTGGTTAAATCATTTCAAAAATGATCTAAGTATCGTTACAGTGTATTGGTGGACATATGCAAGAAAGCTTGGATTACAGCGACATCAAAAAAATAATAGATGTATGTAAATTCCTGTGAGTTCTAGAAAAAAAAAGGCCGTTTGGAATACCTGGACTGATTTTATAAAATGGCTGGAATTACCTCTGCTGTAGTTGAAAAACTATGAGAACAAATTTGGATTTAAAAACTCATTTATTTCGATGTCGACATACCTTAATTTTAAATCTCATTTGGGACGAGTTTATTTGTATAAACTTATAAGGCTCGAATTGTTGCAGATTTAGAGTTAGAGAGATATTCCACAGTGCCACCAGCGCTTGTATCTTATCTTATGGATCTTACAGTTAAAAGTTTTTTTTTGTTTTTTGGTAAATAGTCTTAAATTTTTGTTTATTTAGGAAGTGTTTGTTTTGGAAAACCAATAAACTTTTTTGAATTGAGTTTTTCATAGATATGCTTGCTGCAGGGTAGGGAATTCTATACCTATTCCAAATATAGATAAGGATATGTGTTCTTCAGTGTCTTCTCTCTTATGGTTTAGCTTTTGTCCAGCCGGTTGATCATCAGCACGTTGAAGTAGATATTCTTCACATCTTCTTCTTAATATGACAACTCATATATATAAAAAATTTGCAATTATTAATTTCCTTCTTCAAACTTCAAAGTTTTACATTTTTTTTACAGCCACATTGTCGGTTTCAGCCCACTGTGACTCATGGTCGCAATAGAAACATAAGTAACAGCAGCCACTTAACGGTTTTTTAGTATGCGCTTGTGCACTTCAGCCACCCTGTCCTGCCCGCCCCCCTGCAGCTGCAGCAGCGTGATACTTCTGCACAGTGGTGCAGCAGCAGTAAAAGTCAGTAATGGCTGAAGATGTTCATTTATGAGTCAGTAATTGGCTAAGCGTTTCGCTTGCATTGCGGCGATATCTTACCACCAAAACCACCTCAGATACAGGTACAGCTGCACACACAGATACACACATTGGCCATAAACACATACACATACGAGTAGAACATACACACACACACAGTGTACTTGCATAATTATAAATCAACACTAATGGCAGCGCATATAATGCGTTTATTTATGTATGCAGGTTGGCGTGTACTTTGATTGAGCTTGTAAAAAAATATCGTAATCAGCTACCAAAAATAATGAGCCACATTACAAAGTAGCAAAATTACCGTCAAATAATTAAGCAGCTGAATTGAGCTGATTCGCCTGGGGGAGTATTGCAAAGGGAATGGCAGCTATAACATAAAGTAGGGACGCTGGGTTCCGTATGACTTGAAAACGGGAGATGTCGGGGAGCTTCTTGCTTTTACTTACTTTACTTTAATTAGCCAGCACAACCAAGTATCGAGTTATAGCCGAACTAACTAACTCTTGCCAGAAGCCGACCTCTTCTTCAGTTGGTCACTCCAAGTAAATAACAGCTTCTCCAAAAGGCAAATCGTAGGAGATTTCGTTTACTCTTCGCAACTGGCGGGTGGCCCATTATGATAAATTGCGCAGAAAGCCTTGGGGAAAGCCTGTACAAGCCTCGACATTTACAGCGTAATCCAATATTCATGGCGCCAAAGTCATGCTCTGCATCTGGTGGGTCTCCAGCTATGTGTGATATATACCCCAACCGCCATGCATCGTCTTTGAAGACGATGCCCGAACTGATTACCATCAATTTCAATCGGTGGCACATAATCTAGATAACGCGCACTTTGTTATATATAAAAGAGTAAAAGTTGGATTTATCCAAGTATTACCGCGAAAGATAAGCAGTTATTTTGTCGCGGAATTTATGCGCATGCTGCCAGAAATATGAGCAAAAGTAGTAGACATCCATGGGCAGTATTTTGTATAGCATCTATTTAACCTTTTTTTTGACAACAAAACCTGAAAAGACTCAAAACTCATACCGTATTTATTTTCCATGACAACTTAGTAAGTACCTCTTCTGGATTGATACTTGGGTCATCTTGCAAGATGAGTAGTTATACCGCCGCAGAATCCGCATACTGCCTAAAAGATGGGCATACATAGTAGACATCAAGGGACAGTATTTTGAATAGCATCCATGTTACCCTTTTTTTATAACAAAGCCTCAAAAGACCCGGTACACTTCGTCTCAAGAAATTTTTCATTTCTCTTCTGTTCACATAAGGAAGTTGAAAATTGGATTGATACTTGGATCATCTCGAAAGATGAGCAGTTATTTTGTTGCGTAGTTCGCCTGCTGGCTAAAGTAGTAGACATCAAGGGGCATCTATGGAGCAAAGTATAATTTATATTATATTTACGTTCCATGAGAACTTGAAAACCCATTTATGATCTCCAAAGATCTCTTCTGTTCATTTGAGGAAGTATTCGATACTTGGATCACCTCGAAGGATGAGTAATAATTCTATTGCGAAATACGCCTGCTGCTTGTACTACTGCCATAAAATCCTTCTCAAGATATCTATATATCTCTTTCTGTCTTATGAGATGGTCAGATAAGCAGATTTTTCGTCGCAGAATCCGCATGCTGCCAGAAAGATGGGTAAAATAGTAGATATCAACAAGTAGTATTTTGAATAGCATCTAAGTAACCATTTCTTACAATAAAGTCTCAAAAGCAGCAAAGTTGTACAACTATTATCATATTTCAGTTTCATGAGAACTTTTTTCCTTTTTTAGGACTTCTTCTATATGGGCTCAAGTATTTATACAACAAAGCCTCAAATTCAACAAAAAATCAGCGCCTGCGAAGTTCTATACTATTTTGTAACTTATACAAAGTTTTCGCTAAATCGAATCAGACTAAAGCAGGCTGGAAATCTTTTTAAAATACAAATATATATTTTCTAACAAGTCTACTTGTAAAAGTCAAAGTTGCTACACAAAAAAAACAACAACGTTTTGTTTATTTATACAGTCTGCTGCCTCAATCAGTCTAACCATTAAGAACTCATACTACCTCCCCACATCAAAGCACATCGAAAAACAAACAATTCCAACATCAAGATGACACAAGATGACTGTCAGTCTCACTTTTGCTGTTTCGACCGATATTTAGTTCAGTTTATGGACCACACAAAGCCAACCAAACATAATCATTTCGCTCCATTATATCTTTTATTGTTTTGGCTGCTGTCGTAGCACGTGCCAACAAATCATTCACAAAAAGTGTAGGAAAACTGCAGCGTTGTAGCTGCTGCTGAGGGGAACGTGGGGAGCGCACGACACAAACTTGCTGGGTGGCTCTCAGCACGATGGCAACATAATTAAGTGCAACAAGTTGCAAAAACAACAACAACAACCAGGAAGCCAAACAACAACAAAAAAAACGTGTCAAAAATAAAGATAAAATAAACAACCAAAAACAAACAATATACAAAAGCGTTCCCTCCGGGAGATGACGCCGTTGCCACACAGAAGACTGCATAAATGAAAGGCTACTTAGTGCAGCAAAAAGAGAGTTACACAGCACGCTGCGGTCCAGACAGCAAAATGAAACGTGCAACAAAAGGTGCAACATTGCAACATCATTGTTGTTGCCGTTGTTGCTGTTGTTGCTGCTGTGTTGTTGTTGTTGTGGTTGTCTATCACAGCAGACAGAGAAGACAGATTACCGGCGCGCCAAAGAGCATACAGCGCCAATGCTGAAGGTCGCCCAGAGCGCACAGTACTGGGGTAGAGTGTGCGGTGGCAGCAGCGAGCGGTGAAGTTAACTCATGACTCACGCTTTGCTCATTTTTTGCTGAATTGCCGCTTTCTGCCGCTGCTGTTGCTGCTTCTTCTGCCGCTTTATCAACGCTTCTCATGCACCCGCAATCGCAGCTTCAACCATTCAGTCAGTTTTGTCAGTCAGTCAGTCAGTCAGCCGTTGCGTCCGTCATTCATTCAGTCATTTGGCAAGTCAATGGCGCAGTTCTTTCAATTTATCATCCTCACATTCGCTCAATCCCGCATTTAAATGCTACACACACACTCACACACACACAGACACCAACACACACACTCACACACACACACTCAAAGAGCAAGCTTTGTAGCGCTCTTGGGGTCAAGGTAGTCGTCACTTGATAATCATTATGTATACGTCGTGTGGCACGCCGGCCGCTGCTCTGCTGCTCTAAAAAATGAGAGCAGCTTATTTAATTTAGAGCGTATCTTGTTATTGTTGTTGTTGTTGCTGCGCATAGTTAATAGTTTCTGTTGTTGTTTTTTTTTTTTTTTTTTGTTTTATTTTGAGTTTTGAGTCGGTTTCGTTTTCATAGGTTCGCCGAGAGGGTCACAGTGGGCACTGCATTTACTTGGTTCAAGTGCAGATTTGTATGTATTTGCATTAAATTAGTTACTCACATAGTTCGCACAATTTACTTTCACTTATTATAGACGTGTTATATAGCTTATTTATAGAGTATTTGCAGTTTGTTCATATAAAATGAAACAAATAGTAGGATTCTCTTACTCAAAACCAATGAAGTCGCAGTTGGTAAACGCTTCAAGTTTATTGCATATTTGTATTTTAGAGAGATCTTGCGCTCAGGAATATTGGAAATTTCTAGGTTCCATTATTAACCAGTTATTTATTTATTTATTAATAATTATTTATTTATTAATATGTAAGGGTACAACTAAGTCCAGTTGACCTAAGATTAGACAACTTAAACATTCTAAAAATTATGAAATAATAAATGATAAAAAGGAAAAAGTATAATAAAACTTTTCCGTATTCCTAGCCTAATGGGTGAATTTTTTATCGATATGCACCGTCTCACATCTGGGGCTAGCCAGAACCTTGGATTTACAATGTAAAAGTGGAAAACAGAAAGTAGCATTTAAATTGAAACATTTTTTCCAAATAGAAGCCAAAGAACACCGTTGACCAAGATATGTTTTTATAGTTCATTATTGATCAAAGAAGCTCGATTTGGGGAATCTAAGAATAAAAATAAATTATGTTATTACCCTTGACTTTACTGTCTTCGCTTCAAAAATGAAGCACAGAGCCGAAGGACGTTGTCTTAATGAAAAGAAATGTGCTTGGGCAAATAGCGCGCTTTTGCTAGCTATGACAGTGCTAGGCCAATACACCAATGCTGCTGCGGTGATTCGTGCCACCGACTTTCGTTTTAAGAGGCGAATGCGCTACCATAGCGAAGATTAAGCTTAAGATATTGTAGGCAGTCAATTTATAGAGCATATATTGCATTTATCGATATGATATTATTATATTTTTAAAGTAATTCTTTGTCCGAACGCTTGTTAACCATATTTTCGATTCGTTTATGTTTCTCCTGGGTTGTGAGTATACCATCACAGAGGTCTGCGGCAGAAATTTCGCTGCTGGATAATGCCATTGCTAAGACCCATCAGAAAAAATAAGATTTTTAGCGCTTGTGTATGACTTCGTTTCATTATGGTTTCTGGAACCATTTACCTATTGCATACAGTGATCTTTGGAAGTAGAGAGCGTTAAAATTATGCGTGGGGCTCGATATCACAACTGACTTGTTGTCAAGGAGACCACTTAATTCCGACATCAATTTTGTAGTACTGTATTGTATTTGTAAAGTTAAGGGCATCAAATGTTTAGCGATCTTATGTACTCGAAACTAATATTATAGAAAACAAATACTTGCAGTTCCTTTGTCTAGGATTAGCTCAACTTACTGAAGTGTGTCAATGCCACCTTTTAGTGGTAAACAAAAGAAATTGCAAGCAAATTATTTAAAATAACGAGTTTAAAATTATTTAGTTGAAATTGAAAAAATTCCAACACTAATTTTGAAACTAAAAGTCGAGAAATGTAGGGCAAACTCCAGCTTACTGTCGTCATGTTATAGTGCAGCGGTGGCAATTGACTCCTACCATCTCTATAGCATTATTAAAGTTATATCTCTGATGTTACTTGGAAGAGTAGAAAATGTATTATCATAACCGCTTACATTTTGCCTAGACTAAGTGGGAATAATAAATAACATAGAAGTCAAGAAATTAAGCAGTGGTGGCAATTGACTCCAGTATAAGGCAGATACAATAAATCTAAACTTTTGCAGTCAAATGGATTAAATTGAATTGCTAAACCTAACAAAAAGAAGCATTTATGCTGATTTGTGGTGATTAGGTGATAGGGAAGGGCACACAGTATATGTCTGGGGAACCCCGAATAGCAAGTTTTGTTATTTGCGCCGTTTGAGCCGTCGGCGTAGGTGACTATTATCCAGCAGGTTGATGACCAATTGATTGATAAGAGACTTCTTACGGTGGAATTGCGCACATAGTTGTAGGGCGTCTCAACTATTTGGTTTCTGGACCTAGAACTTAAAAGTGATTTTACTTAGTAGTACTTAGAAGTGATTTTTATCACTACCACGAAACATTTTGCATTGCAGGGGTGGCGACTTACCCCAAGCTACATGCCTTTTCAGCTAGTGACTTTGTGGGCTGAAAGCAGATACTGCGGTAGTACTGAGGAGTAGTCTTGTTCGAGAAAGGTCTTTATTGGAATAGTAAATTTAGAGTTGTTGGGCCAACAAGAGCGAAATGAAACCGCGACGGTGGCAACTGACACCAATAAGTAAAACGCAATACTACATTTTTAATCTCGAGTTATTGTTAGACGCTACTGGGTGGACCTCGCTATCATTTCAACAGAGTAATGCGGCAGCCAGAGCGATCTCTGTCCTTGGCGCCACCTGGGTAGCTATGTTAGCTATTTAGAAATCTTGAAAAGATCTTGCGAACACTGCTGGCATCAAAAACCACAATTTGTGTCATTAGGCAAAAGGTTGGCAATTGACACCGTCTAAGGCAAAGGTGGCGATTGACCACTTATGTTACTTTTTGTATTATGGCAAATTTTTGTACCACAACCGTTTCTTACAAAAAACCTACAAACAATATACGTTCAGGGCAATATTTTGGCATAACGAATTGGAAGAACTTCAAGGTAAACGCTTGAACCCTTTCCAAAGTTTATTTCTAAGGTTCGAGCCGACATCGACAACAAAATTCGCGCATTTCATATGCAAGTTTATTTGTCTGTCTGTCTGGCTGCCTCTCTGTCTGTGTAACTGAGTTTGTTCGCGTATTTTAATTTCACAGTTCAGCGCATTTTGGAGCAATGCGAGCGAGCGGCTGGCTTACTTAGCTTTTTGGACGCGCCCATCTGACGTCTATATATAATGCTGGTTCTTTGTATAGATATTTCTGAAAACCGAAAATGTCAATGTTTGGGTTTAGGTGTAGATACTTTTATGTCGGCTTTTTGGGGGTATGAGAGTTTTGCTGCCATAGTTACTTTTCTAGTGTGTGTAAGCCAATGTTTTGCAATTCAGTTAGACATTTTGCCAACAAATACAAACAGAAAAGCAACAACTGCTGCCACCACTTCAACAACAACAACAACAGATTGTTATTGTACAATGCAACTTGGCCAAAAACACAAAAGACAGCAAAACAACAACAACAAAAGGCACGCATTTCATTATGTTTGTGCTTTTTGTTTGTTTATTTTGTGGGCAAAATGCACAACCT
The DNA here is from genome assembly GCA_035046065.1 of Chymomyza procnemis. Classification (NCBI taxonomy): domain Eukaryota; kingdom Metazoa; phylum Arthropoda; class Insecta; order Diptera; family Drosophilidae; genus Chymomyza; species Chymomyza procnemis. The sequence continues at coordinate 9,735,867 of JAWNOJ010000026.1, forward strand.
TGGCTTTAAAAACGGAAGTTCAAAATGTCGACGGCCAAAAACTATTTCTTTTTTGTTGTTTCGCTGATTTTTGCGCGCATTTTTTGGCCATAAATTACAAGCTATAAGTCATTTTGTTAATACATAAATCACTTGGTCTAAATGCATTTTGCTACAATTTTCGGCTATCTTTGCTTAGAATATTTAAAGATGACCATTTCCGTTTCCGTTTTGTTTATAATTATTACCAGTTTTGAGTTATTTATAGGTTTGCCTAAGTCAAAATGCTGTTTGAGAGATGAAATGCAGAGATAATGAGTGTAAGTTATGTGTAGATTGTAATATATGGAGTTAATCATGGTCTACTAAGCTTAGATGATGTCAGGGCAAATGTTATGTGTAGCTTGTCTTCATTAACTTAACTTCAAGACTTATTATCTAGTTGTATACGACGTCACAAGTATTTACCGGTGCAAGTAAATATGTCGTCACAAGAGATTATCGATGAGACTTTATAGGTTCTACTAAGCAGAGAAGACATCGCAGTAATAATAAACCATAATTTGGTGTATTTCAAACATTATCTTAATCCTGAAACTCACCATCTTGGCCTATTTTAAATTCAGAATTCCTTACTGGTACAATAAAGGTTTTAGAGGGTTTCCTAAGCAAAGGTTATAAGGGTAGTAGAATCATCGTATCTCTTCTGCATTAGCATAACCCCTAAACTTACAATCTGCTCTGTTATAGGGGACTGGAGCGTATCAAGTTATTATTAGTTCAAGAAATTCAAGAGAAGGTCAAAGATGACGACTCATCAAACTTACTCACTGGTTATGTTATAAGGGCGCATGGCATCAGAAGGTTTTACTGGTGCAAGAAACGTTATAAAGAGTCTCTTTTGCAAAGGTGATGATGAGGATATCCCAAAGCTCATCTTGTCCTGTTATAGAGAGTATAGCGTCACAAGTTTTTATTTGTGCAAGAAAGTTTAGAGAGGGGCTATTATATCATATATTGTATCTAATCTTACTTCCAAAACGTACTCACAGGGCATGTTCTAAGTATGAGCGTGTGACGTCAGGCGGCCTTACTGGAAGAAAGGGTCTCGTATGCGAAGGTGACGACAAGGGTATAGTAATATTGTATCTTTTATAAATTATCGTGCCCCAAACTCATCATCATAACGTCACAAAGCCTTATGGGTGTTCAAAAGGTTAGAGAGTGTCTCATCATCTAGCGCTATTATAAGTGTCCATGACGCTATGTACTAATAACAAGAAAAGAAAAGTAGGGACTCTTATGCAAAAGTGACGTCGAATTATATATGTCTCTTATACATTATCTTAAAACGAAAATCTTTATCAGTTCTTACTATAAGGTAGTATAACATCAGAAGACCTTATTGGAGCCAAAAAAGGCTTTAGAGGGTCCAATATTATACCTTATTTACCTTCGAAATTTACCATCTGATGCTTTTACAAGGGAGCAATATTGGTGGAAGAAAGTATAAAGAGAGTCTCATACGCAAAGGTGATGACAACGTTATATAAATTATAAATAAATATTCCATCTACGCACATATTCTCTCTATCCCTCGCATTACAACTTACCGCCAGACAATACGATTCTCACGACATAACCTTGGCATAGTGGACCCTCTCACTCTCTCGCGCTTAAAATGCCTTATGACGTCATACTTTGCTAATTCTCCCACAAACCATATGTGTTTTACCAACAATAAAGACTTTCCCACAATTAACTCATTAAAATTGCACATATTTTCGAGTGAAACATTTCAACAACACATAATCCCCATTACTGCAATGCTTGAAAATTTAATTTTGAAATAAATTGATTTCGACGAGCGGCCATTAAGTCAATTTCATAATTTGTTGTTGATAATGTGTACGACTTGTTTGACATGAATGTAAATCTATAAATAATAATGAAGGATTTTCATTACAGTGAAAAATGAAAAATCTTTTCTTTTGTTTTCCTTTTTTTTTTTTTTGTTGGTACAAGCCGAACATCTGACAATTAAATGCAATTGAAATTACAGTGAAAACGAGCAAACAGAGACGCCGATAAAAAAGGCAAACAAATGAACAAAAGCCCAGGGAGAAAGTAAAAGAGAGATAGAGAGAGAGAGAGAGAGAGCCGGAGACAATCCCGACAGGCTTCAGGCCATGGCAATATTTAATCCCAGCTGTCACTTGAGTTGACCTCCAACGGAGTACGCCCCAAACGTTACGTAGCAATTGTGCTGTCAATAAATTGGCAACTGTTTGGCAACACTGGTGCCTGGTACTTACAGCGCCACGCCCCGTTTCAACGCCTTATAGACTTTTAATTACGCCATAATTTCCCTGTCAGACGGTAGGAATATGTGCCTCCATTTTACACATTGTTTTTTAATCATTTGTTTGAACAACTTCCGCTACGACGGGTCTGGGTTGCGTTTGGGTCTGAATGTGGGATGTACATGGGCAACGACTAAGGGAGTTACCAAAAAAGAGATGGCCAACTGGACGGCTGAATGACTGTTAATGAGCCAACATTGTTGTGTGTACGTTGACCAGTAATCCGTGCAGTTATGAAAACTGGAACTGGAGTTGTAGGTAGTCGGAGAATATGGTTTACAATGACTCTGTTGGAAGTTTTCATTGTCGGCAAGCAGGGACGGAGCTGGGCCATGGGTCGGATACATGATTTTTTCTCTGGAAGTGAACACCATTCGTATTAGCGTTCGAAATAAATGGTAAACTATTCACTTGGGAGCTTGTGACAAACTTTAGCGAAATGAACTGATTCGAAAGATAGATGTATGACAGAAAATCAAGATGAAATACAAAAATATAAATGAAGGTAAATGAGTAAGACAATAAGAGAGTAAGCAAAAGAAAAACAGAGAGCAAGAGAAGGGAACCTGTGAAGACAAAACGAGAGAAACAAATAAGAAGTGAAAGAGAGAAGGAAGGAAGAAAATATTAAAGTAGACAAAAATTCTTTAAGTTCCTTAAAACTTTTATAGATTTCATATAGGAGAAAATCGTGGAAAATTGGAAAAGATAAGATAAAGGTTTCTTTGAAAATTAATAATGTTTATTATTCAATTTTTTCTGGAATTTCCAAGATTGCAATTTGAGAAAGTAAGTAAAAACAAGAGAAAAAAGAGAAATTGAGCTATAAGATGTAAGATAGGATGAGGGTAATTGAGTGGGACAGTAAAAGAGTAAATAAAAAAAAACAAGCAAAGACAGATGAAGCAAAAGAGGGGAGAAGAGCAGATTGAGAAAAACAAAATACAGAAAAGGAGATCAAAAGGTACTAACAGTACCTTTAGTACGAGTAATGAAGAGAAGAGCAGATCAGGAGAAGTAGAGATGAGAATGGCTAAGGAAGATAAAATAAAATTAGAAAAAATAGAAGAAATGCAGAGAAAGAGAAAATACACGAGACTAAGAGACACAGGTGAGATAAAAGAGAAGATCGGGAAAAGCAATGAAGAGCCAAAAGACAGGGGTTAAAGGAGATAAAATTAAAGGAGATAAGAGCAAATCAAAAATAAGATAAACAGAAAAATAGAAAATAAAACAGACTAAGAAAAGCACGAGAGGTAAAAGAGAGAAGAGAGGAGTAAGAAAGAATATCTACGAGAAGCAAAGAAACTGTGAAAAACAAGAGAGCGCAATAGCAACAAAACGAAAAGTGAACTAACTAAATGGAATATAGAGAATATGCGACAAAAAGAAACAAATAAAAAATAGAAAGATGAAAAGAAAGTAAAAAACGAAAATACAAAAATAAGAAACAAATTGAGGTCTCCTCCTCAAATGCCAAAAAAAGTTTACAGTCTCTGAGGGCTGCCCTCAGGCGCTTGTGCCACTTGGCCACCACGCTAATCCGCTCCTGCACTTGTAAAGTTATTAAATTGACATTTTCTCGTTCAAAGTGCAAGTGTGTGCGTGTGTGTGCTGATTGCAATTCCCTTGTCCCAGCATGCCACCCGCTTTCCCCACCCTCCCCTCAACGAAAATATTGCATCTCTGTGTGACGTCTCTTTTTGGTCATGTAATTTTTATGGCTTTCGCCATTTTTTATAGAAATTCAATTTGTCATTTAATTGATTTTAATGTGCAGACATATTTCAAATATTGTCGATTACATAAGCAAAAATAATAAATGCAAATTAGTTTTTTGGCAATTGTCATTTTTAGTAGTTTTTATTTTGTAGTGAATTTGAATTATCTAATAATTCGATACGGTGAACACACTGCAAATGATGAATGATTAGTGTGACCAGCTGAGTTTGGAATATGTGCTTAACAAAAATACGGTCACATTATATTCAGTCACGTATTTTGTCCAAGCGTGCAGTATTTTACATAAAGTTCGGGTTTTGCAAATCCTTTAGAAAGTTCTTTTAAAGTTTTTACATTTGTGAGTTCAAGTCAAGTTGTTTCAGAAATTTCAAAAAAAAAATGCGAGCTTTTAAGTTCTAGAACATTCGACGTCTAAAAATGTTTGCAATATGCAAATGTTTCCCGATTCAGTGATTTTTTTTTCCAGCTGACTGAACACAAATTAGCAAGTTAATTGAAAATCGTCATATAAGACTATCGCATTCCCATTTTAAAGCTACTGGGCGATATTTTATCTATTTCTATATTTTTTGGAATTTTTTGATAAAACCTTAATACAAGGTGACTTTGAGTTACACTGTAGCACTTTCTTCAAATTAACTAGTTAAATTACTCAGTTATGATTGCATTTTATAAATAAAAAGCTGGTATGTATGGTATAAAAAGAACAAACTTTATACAAACATTTGAATCGATTTGCCAGTGGGTAAGATATATGCTATAAACTAACCATTCGAAAATATAACTTGAAAAACAAACGAAATACAACGAATTTGATGTAAAAGTAGATTTCTTTTACGACTTGCCCTATGACAGGATTAAATCAAATTCGGCGCATTGATTACTTAAAAAATGCATGATATGCAATAAATTTAGTCAAAACCTTAAAAAATTAAAATAATATATTACAAAAAAAATCCAAAGCTTAAACTAAAAGTTGAATATTCTCAATTAGTTTGCAGGGAATTTTCCTTCAAAAAATAAGTCACTTTTAATTGAACGTAGCACAAGTAAACACAAACATATCGGAAATTTGAAACTAGACCTATACAATAAGTTTTTGCTAAAATTTCAAAACAAAATGTTTGAGGAAGATAGCTCTTCGAGCAGTGAAGTTGAATATCAAGATGACATAAGGTATAATTTTAAGCCGCTAATTAAAGAAACTTTGGAAGTAATGGAGGGGCCACTGACGATCGGGTCCCTCCTTACCATGCTCAGCATGTCAATAGATCGACCAGTGGAAGCTATATCTGCTACAGTTGACAAAGATCTGAAATCATTGCTGGAGAAAAATGTAATTGTGTGCGAAAATAATATGTACAGAGTAAGTATTTTAGTAGAAACGTCATAGATGACTTTAAAAAATAAATTTGCATTTTAGTTAGTCTAACTATGCAGCCATAAGACGTAAGACAGTTAATAAGTTGATTTTTGGAGAGCCGTCTTGTTGTAATTGTATACAGAACTTCTTGCGAATGCCTAAGAGCATAAGAATTTTCGAGCTTAACATTTTACCACACTTTTTACAAAATTTTTAGCGCCTAAATTTACAAGTTATCGATTATGCACAATCACCAAATCTGTGCCAAAAGCGTTTTAAACGCTCAACTCTAAACAACAAATTTCAAGTTTATGTATTTTCCAAATTGAACGTGATTAAATAGTTAAATTTATAAAATGTGAAACAAAATAATGCAACGTTTTTTTTTTTAAATTTGCACAATATGATATAGTAAACCGATTTTAGTCGAATGGATTTTGTAGCGATTTTCGTTATGAGAGTGAACCAATTTCGATCAAGTTCGATGCAGTGATGGAAGAAACTAAAATACTTGGAAAACTCGAATTCTTGGTAAAAGTTGAAAAACAAGCGAAATTCAACTAATTTGATGCCAAAATCAAATATTTCGCACTATTCGCCCTATGGGAACTACATAAGTGTTAGGCGATTTAGATGAAATTGTGCCAAATTTGGTTATCATACATTTTTAACCTATTTATGATTCTAAAACTTTTATTAAAATGTAATGGTTCTTATGGGTTGCAGTCGACCTTCAATGACTTATTGTTTGAAAACTTTAAACTTGGGTGCCGAATATAGATAGAATATCTTTATTAAAATTTTTGATGCATTTGGAGGTGATGTATAACACTCGTATAAGACCTATATCCAATATGCACGTTATTGAAAAACTGAAATAAAGTTGCATCAACTTTGAGCTCTAGTCGGGAGCTCGCACAGTCGCACTGATGGACTTGCTTCAAGATTTTATTTTCTTTATAGAAATAAACTGCTTTTTCTTCCAGGCTATCAATTACTTCATCCTGAAGGCTTTTCTAACCTTGCATGTGTTCAGAAAACAAGTTATTTTTTTGTCAAGAATTCTAGGCGTTTAATTTCTCTAGTCCCCAGTGCATAATTTATGTAGCTTTTGGAGATCCGCGTCTTTTCCTTCCACATGTTGTATGAACTTCATGTTTCCCTAATACTATATGGTACAGAGTAAAAAAATTCAGTTCGTGTTATATTAGGAAGTTAAATTTTGATTAGTCTTTTTTATTATAAACGAAAGCTGGAAAGATTTGCTTATAAAATAGATTGAAATTTTCTAATAAAATAAGTTAAATATTTTGATTTATCCTGTCTACGACTTTGGAAATTGGTTATTTTGTCATCATTTTCATAATTTTATCTGCAGACGCACTTTCTGAAAAATTTGGTTCAAATTCTTGTCATACGAATAACTTAAGTCTAAGGAGCGCACAATATACATGATACATGATTTGTTTTCCCTGGTATGAATGCTAGAAACAACTTCTTTAGCTTTCGGAAAGGTTTGGAATAATCTTATACGAGGAAACAGCTATTTACTTTTTGTTGCCTAAAATTGTTGAAATTTTGGAATATGTAAGAAAGATCAATAGATCAAATTGAGCGTAGTGCACAAAGACCTTAGCCTAAAACCTATCCCCATTACTTACTTTACTTGGCCACCTAACCTAACTAACTTCCGCCAGCCGCCCTTGCTTTGCGCGCGTTATTATTATCATTTTTTCTTAAAAATATTGGTATAATCTTAGACTGTTTTATAGTCTTCAAGACTCCGCTGGAAGAAGAGTTGGTGAATGAAAGTAGATTGAGGAAAAATTTAATTAAATTTAGTGATTAAAGTAGATTAAAATAAATTATATCTCAATCGGATATGCCTATTTTTGTATAGACTAACGTTATAGAGAGCACTATCACAGAAGGCTTCATTAGAGAGTATACAAAAGTCACAACTGGCGAGTTTTCCAAAAATTTTTTTTATGGTTTTTTTTAGAATTTGAGCGCTGCGCTTAATATTTTATGCATATTTTGTGGGCATTAAAAATTAAATTAAACAAACAAAATGAATGTTGCTCCCAAGTGTGTGTGTGTATTTTACATTTTATTTATTGCCTTTACACTGATGTCCCCAGGATATTGAATGCGCAAGTGGCGCCCCTTAAAATATGCAATAAAAATATTGCAAAAACATTTTATCGTATAAAAAAAAATAACACTCACACAGTCGATTTTTGCTTTTACTTTGTTTTATTTGCTTCTTATTTCCATATATATACGTAGTACTTCTTTTTGGTCACGTCGAAGTTTGTTGATTTTATTCAAATAAATATAAGCGGCACGCGTGCAGGAGGCGAAACCCCCATGCGCATGTAGCATATCAAAATATCATGGTTTATGCATATCGTCTTTGTGTAATGCATTCGATGGCATTCGCTGTATTCGTTGCATTCGATGCATTGTAAAGCCCCCTGCACCTCGAGGCTTAACAAACTGTAATGCAATATTTGCACAACTGTTACGGCAACGGGGCTATAATACAGGTTTACCGTACGATTCTACAAACGTAGAGCAGCATTCATAACAAAGGGACAAAGCGTTTTTGGCGCGACTTTAAACGCCAAGGGCTAAAACTGTGCACACCAAAGGGCCTGCAATTGAATTGTGGTTATTGTTGTTGTTTTTGTTGTTGTTGGTAATGTAAAATCAGTGGCTTAGATGGGGCTTAAAAGCGGGGGGGGGAGAAATGTTGTGCCATTATGAAGTGACTTCTGAAGAAAGTGTGGAATTTACTTTGTGGTACAGGTGGCTGACGATAGTAACGAAGTATTAAAATATCTCTGGAGGTTTATATACAATATATTGAGAATAGTCGAATCGATAATCGGCTGGGATTATATCCCATTCTTTCAATTTCATTTTTTGTACAATTTTCGGACAGAACTTGTTGAGCAACCAAGGTAAGCTACATTCCATTACAAGCTTCAACTCTCGAAGTTCGTTATGAGACAACATAATAAATAAGTATTCTTTATTTAAATGAAGAAGTAGAAGATAGATACTTACTTAATTAAATAAAGAAATATTCAAAATGTATTGTGTCTTACTAACTCTATAGTTCTCTCGTTAGTAGTTCTAGCCCTCATCTCTCCTTATTGCTAGTTTTTTGGTTTCAAAAACAGGATTACTTTATTGAACAAAATTAAAATATACATCAGCCAAAGTATTCTTCGACGTATGCGACTACAATTCCTTAACTCTTTGTTAATTCTTTTATAATTTCTTGAAAAAATGGGCACTATCTATTCTCCATCCAGTCCATTCCTTTACGTCCATTCATTTACAACCAAACAGCTTGTAGTCGCATGCTGAAAGGGCTGAAGAATCCGATGTGTGCGATGAAGCCACAAATTTCAGTGTTTCTAAGCAATATTTGAACCTTACACCCACTGGAAGCCAAGTGTTGTGATCTTCAGCCGCTTTCACGCAATGCACGACTTCAACCCATAAGTCGAAGTTAACGTTTCGCAATAATGATATTACCCGAGTTTAGCAGCTTCAAGTAGAATACATGCTGCTGGTTCCACCATATATTTGTACGCCTTAACGTCAAACTTAAAGATGATGGTACAGTCTCGCCAGCGTTTAGCATTTTTATATCTTATACCTACTCTTCTACGTACATAGGAGAAGACGACGTATTAGGCCTTAAGACCTTTATACCAAAGCTAACGATTGAAGCATGTCTGTCCATCCATAAGATTTCCTTAATCTCGGAAAGACTAAGCGAGCTAGACTCATCTAACTTTACCATATGGTGCGAGTTTTCTAAAAGCAGATTAAGTTTTGTTAAAATACGTCGATATTATATAATTCTGAAACCCAGTAAATTGGAATAAAATTATTTGGTGGGGCTGCATTTGTCCGTTCACCCATAATATATCTCGGAGACTATAAAATAAGAAGTAGACGTAGCAAGCTCGTAAAGTTGAAATTGTTTTTATAACTTTGGGTGGTAAAGTCTAAAGCCAAATTACTTATCATAACCTTGGGTAGTGTTTGTCGCTTTGTCCGTCCATACATCTGTTCGCTCATCCATATGATCATCTATATCTCGGAGACTACAAAACCTAAAGTCACCAAGTCACTTGCCGAATCATTATGACTTATGCATTGGAGCACGTTACCCATAGGATTCCACGAATAAATGTTAAACTTTAAATTGCATTAAATTAAACTAAGCCTTTAGAGAATAATAGACTTAAGCGTAGAATTGTGGGCAAAAATTTAAAATGAATTTCTCATAAACTGTCGATTTTATAAATTGCTCGTCATGACAGAATTGACAGATAAACAAATTTTTAGTTATTGTCAACAAAATCGCTTGAATTTTATCATAGAGCCAAATAGCAAGCACAAAGCGGGTCCCCTTTTTCAATGTAAACTAATGCACAAACCATTTTTTGTCAACTTTGATATACAAGTTTTTTTTTGAAAAATTGTTGCAATTTTATAGTATCTTTAAGATATTTTAACGAAAGTCGACACCGCAAATTTGTCATTGCATAGCAAGAGAGCAGATGACGATGAATAATGAGAATTCAACGAAGATTAGCTGCATGATTAAATTAAATTGGAAGAGTGCCGATGATAATGAATAATGACGAATCTATAGACATAAGTTGCATGAACAAAACTCGAAAAGATGACTTAAAAACCAACTAAGTACCAAAAATTGGACGTAAAAATAGAATTTTTTTTACAACTTGCCCTATGAGAGAAATAAATCAAATTCGACGCATAGATCTGGAAGACACGAATTTGGTGAAGATTACTTAAAAAATGCACTATATGCAATAAATTTAGTCAAAAACCTTAAAAACTGAAAATATATTACGAAAAAAAATACAAAAGCTTAAACTTAAAGTTGAATATTCTCAATTAGTTTGCAGGGAATTTTCCTTCAAAAAATAAGTCATTTCTGATTGAACATAGCACAAGTAAACACAAACACATCGGAAATTTAAAACTAGTCCTATACAATAAGTTTTTGCTAAAATTTCAAAACAAAATGTTTGAGGAAGATAGCTCTTCGAGCAGTGAAGTTGAATATCAAGATGATATCACGTATAACTTTAAGCCGTTAATTAAAGAAACTTTGGAGGTTATGGAGGGGCCACTGACGATCGGGTCCCTCCTTACCATGCTCAGCATGTCAATAGATCGACCAGTGGAAGCTATATCTGCTGCAGTTGACAAAGATCTGAAAACATTGCTGGAGAAAAATGTAATTGTCTGCGAAAATAATATGTACAGAGTAAGCATTGCTGGACTATAATAGAAACGGCGTAGATGACTTTAAAAAATATATTTTAATTTTAGTTAGTCTAACTGAGGAGCCATAAGACATAAGACAGTTAATAAGTTGATTTTTGGAGAGCCGTCTTGTTGTAATTGTATACAGAACTTCTTGCGAATGCCTAAGAGCATAAGAATTTTCGAGCTTAACATTTTACCACACTTTTTACAAAATTTTTAGCGCCTAAATTTACAAGTTATCGATTATGCACAATCACAAATCTGTGCCAAAAGCGTTTTAAACGCTCAACTCTAAACAACAAATTTCAAGTTTATGTATTTTCCAAATTGAACGTGATTAAATAGTTAAATTTATAAAATGTGAAACAAAATAATGCAACGTTTTTTTTTTTAAATTTGCACAATATGATATAGTAAACCGATTTTAGTCAAACTTGTTACATTTCTGGGAAACTATAAAAACCTTAAGAGTTAGGAATTTAGTCATAATATAAGAAATAAAAACAAGTTTAGTGTAAAATGGATTTTGTGGCGATTTGCGTTATGAGAGTGAACCAATTTCGATCAAGTTCGATGCAGTGATGGAAGAAACTAAAATACTTGGAAAACTCGAATTCTGGGTAAAAGCGAAATGCAACTAATTTGATGCCAAAATCAAATATTCCGCACTATCGCGGTATGGGAACTACATAATAGTGTTTTGGATGAAATTTGATGCCGAATTTGGTTATCATACATTTTTAACCTATTTATGTTTCTAAAACTTTGATTAATATGTAATGGTTCTAATGAGTTGCAGTCAACCTTCAATGACTTATTGTTCGAAAACCTTAAACAAGACTTGGGTGCCGAATATAGGTAGAATATCTTTATTAAAATTTTTGATGCATTTGGGGGCGATGTATAACACTCGTATAAGAGCTATATCCGATATATTGCAAAACTGAAATAAAGTTGCATATCATAGAATACAACCAAAGTTGGTTGCTCTAGCTTTTGCCATCTCTGAAAACAAGGCATTAACATACAGACAGGTGGACATGGGTTCGTCCGTATCCCCGATAGGGAAAAACTGAAATATAGAGCAGATGATGATGAAGAATCTCAATTCTACAGAGATAAGCTGCAAGACGTTGAAATTAAATGCTTTAAGCAAATCGTTGTATATTTTCATAGTAATCCTATAAACAAACTAAACAAGATGTCTTGGCTGCAGCTACGCTCTGGCGAGTACGCGTTTCTTCAAATTTCTGCTACAGTGTAGAGTTTCATATCCCCCCAAAACCTTACTCCAGCCACACCACTGTTTTTTTTGGCGAATATTTGGCAATAAATATTGAACATTGCGAGTTTTGCGTGTTAATTGTAAATTGCATTTGCATTTGCTTATTATTCCGCACAATTGTTACGTCTGTTATTATTATTATTGTTATTGCTGTTGTTGTTGTTGTTTTAGTTCTTATTTGGTTTATTATCAAGCTGCTAATTTAAGTTGATTTAATTTGCGCTTTATTTGATTTGATTTACATTTTCATTGGTCTATTGGTCCATTGGTATTTCTGTTGCTGATTTATTGTGGTATTTTCGGTATTTTTAAGTATAAATAAATCCATTTGTGCGCAGAAAACGGTAATGCAGGCGGAGGGCAGAAGGGTTTGTTGTAGAGTAGCAGCTTCGGGCGCCAAACTTTACATAAAACACTTCAGTTGCAAAATACTTTCCATGTAAAACTCAACTCATTCAGCTCATATACAGCCGCTGCTGTCAAGTTCGCCTGCAGCAGTTTACGTCACGTAATACATAAATAAATAAATAATTAAATATGCTGCATATATTTTAAAAACAAAAGTGTTAAATTTAAAAGGAAAAAAACGTCATATGGCCGGCCTCATTAAATGCAGTGACACATTTTTTTCGTTAAAATTTAAGAGTAGCCATTTTTTTGCACTTTAAGAGTAACTTTACATATTTGCTTGCTATCTTCCCTTTTGGGAATAAGAGTACATTGACTTTTTGAGCAAATATGTAAAAAAATGGTTTGAAAATTTTTTATTATAAACTTGAACTTCTATTTCAACTTTTTTAAACAAGATAACGATTGACTTAGATTTGCTATTCTTAATTATGTTAACCTTAGTTTTGCATTTTATTTGCAAATCTTACTCGAATAATTGTCTAAAAAAGGGGGTTGTCATTCACATGCTTTAGGCGTTGGTTTTGCGATTGAAATCCAAAGTTTCCTGCTACCAATTTTATCGAATTCACATTATTTATTTATTAATGTGTTGAGAAACAACATGGAAATGTTGAACAAAAATAAAAAAATAATTTGATTCCCCTTGACAGTGGTCATCGCTCCAATGGCGGATCATGGAGATATTCCTAATAACGGCAGTTTGAAGAGAACAGGAACCTACAGCTCATCGCCGAATCCGCGCGGCGGTGTCCTTAATTAATACAGTTTTTCCTACAGTTTTTCCTAAGTAGTTCATTTGCTAGCTATTCACCAAATTCAGAAAAGCTGCAGGATGGAATCAAACGATCTTTGGAAAGTACTTCTGTGAAATGCGTTTAAAAAACTGTTTTTGTCATACGAAAAACTTGCTGTACAGCTGAGCCCATCAAACCTGGAGATATTGAGGGTACATTTCGTTAGAGGCACGGCACACAAAGAATAGAAGTTTACTTAAAATCTGTTTTATATATTTATGACATAATGTGATGATAATTCCTTTTCAAGTCCTTAAAGTTGTAGGGTCCACAAAAAATAAATTTCAAGACCATTAGACTTTTCGCTTCGCTATCAAAATACAGAGATGAAAGTGGAATTTTATTTTTCACAGTCTTAAAGAGCATAAGGAAGGTACTCGCAAAAGTTAACTTTCTGCTTGACTTTTTTTCATTTCGTTACATTGATTTGTTTACCAAAGTTTTTGCGTGCGTGAGATTTCAGCTTTCGTTTGGAGTTTATCTCTTGACTGCGAATACGTGCAGGCCTCTCTCGTGTCTACGTCACTGTCAGCCACGCACAACGGTATCATGGAGCACGTTTTTTTTCTCTCTTAATAATATATCCTTGTTGTTTTTATCGCTTAGGAATATTCCATTCAGATATTTTATTGCAGCAGGAATGCACTGTGGTAGAAATTATAAATCGTTAAAGAAAAATGTTAAAAGAACATGCTATCAAACAATTTGTATATGTTTATACTCTATACTAGTAAGGTTCAAAGGGTACATTTGATTTTTGGACCTTTTTACTGAAATGCTTTTCTTTACCTCGGTTAGCGATTAAGCCATGTGCGTCTGTATGATCACCCAGATCTCGGTGACCATGAGTCTTATGCTCACCAAAAACCAAATGAGCTTTTTTCCGCATAATAATAAGTTTGTCGAATCATATCGATATCGTCCATATGACAGCCTATATCTCGGAGAGCATCAGACAACCTATGCTCACCAATCTATAGCAATGAATCAGCATTTATCCGAATCCTATCGATATCGTCCGTATGATAGCCAATATCTCGGAGACCTTCAGACAACCTCTTCTCTCCAATCTATAGCATTTAATCCACATTTATCCGCATAAGATGAAGTTTGTCGAACCATATCGATATCGTCCATATGATAGCCTATATCTCGGAGACCTTCAGACGACCTCTTCTCTCCAATCTTTGACATTGAATCCGCATTTTTCCGCATAAGTTGCAGTTTGTCTTATCATATCGATGCTCTCAACCTTGGTCATATTAAACTGAACTACATCCCAAAAACTTTTTGCAACATGATTGACTTATAATTCGCATTCATCAAAATCGTTTGAATTTTCAGACAGATAATTCCATTGCCTTAACAAAGAAAATCCATTTTTACGATTCTTGTAAAAAAAACGCTAGAAATTTACTGTTTTCAAAAAGAAACAGCAAAGAGTATTCTTCTGTCACATAGATCGGCATGACACAATTTTTTTATTGCCAAATAATAGCAATTAGAGTTTAAGATTTGTGTTTCGCCAAGAAGACGAAAGAATAACTTGCAAAAAACCTGTAAGAAAGAACCGAAATCCGATAAAGTTTTTGAATACTTTTAAAATAATTTTAAAAAATTTGTAGAATTTTTCACTCTAATTGAAGAAACGTATTTTCTGATTTTTGCAAACTTTTCAAACATTGCCACTTATATGGATTAAGTTGATATATCTATTGCTATTAAGCAAGAAAACAGTTTTGCCCATTGGAACAATAAATTTAAATTTAAATCTGCAAATTAAGCAAGTAACTGAAATCCTACAAACCATTTGATTTCTTCTAAAACTTTCAAGACTATTCCAAAAAAGAATTGTTTGATAAGATTTTTAATGGCGAATCAGTTCTAAGAATTGGAAACGTATTATTTCTACTAGCTTCATACTGTTATACTGCCCTCCCTATAAACTTCATTACATTCTACGTCTATTTGAAACCACAATTTCTGATTGTAACCACTTAGTTAATTTTTTCACCCACTGTGCGACACCTACACACCTTTTATGCGCCCGCAAAGCCACAAAGTGCATATTTGTCCATATTGCAGCAGCTTATTATCGTTCCGTATGTTCGGGGCAAACGTGAACTTTATGCGGCAAGTTAGTATATAGTATAGTATAGTATAGATAGACTAACTACTATGGACTTTGCTTTAATGCAAACTTAAAGCTGTGTGTTTCTCACGATCAAAATATGGTTTACTGTCGTATCTATTACAATCGTTGCCGTTTTGTTGTAACTGCCAGCCAAGAATTGCCATTTATGGGCGCGAGAAGGTTTTTGGCGCGCGCACTTGGCGAATTTTTCATTTGTTTTTTTTTTTGCCGATTTTCGAGATTTTCAGCACTTTTGGCGCATGCGCAGCCACGTTTTGGGCGAGTATGTCAAGGTAGCAACGAGTCATACGGTCGCACTGTCGGTCACTTGCAACTGCCACATCGTCCCATAAAAGGTCAACTGAGTTTGTATCGCATTTCATATTTGCAGCTACGAATTGTAAACATTTTAACTAAATTTCCAAAAAAAAATATAAATCGAAATAAAAGAGTTCTACGTGCTGCCAATTAATCAATGGGCGCTAATTAAAGCAAATTTAATTATTAATTAGCAACTTAGCTGCTGATAGCATTGGAAGCGTGTGCCGCCAAACAAAAATCAAAAATGTACAAAAAATGTGCACAGTGGTCGCATCAAGCATTTTATTGCGTAAAATATGTGGCCGGTGGTTTCTAATACAGAAAATAAAGAATTGAAACAAAGTTTAGCAAAAGGTGAAACAACTATGGCAGTCGTCTTTGACATCAAACAGTTTTTTGAAAACCGGAATTAGGGCAGCTATTATGCGATGTAACTTCAGTAAGGGAATATTATAAATATACAATACTACACTGTATTGTATAGCCAAAAATGATATATTTTTTTTTTTATATTGTAAAATCAGCAAACTTTTTGAAAACACATAAATGCGCTAAAAAATGATGATGTTTATTGAAATATTGGCTTTTTCGAGGCCTTGATTCACGAAATGCAAACTCTTCGTGAAAAATATCTAACGCTTTTGGATTTTTTCGAAGGCTTAGAAACACATTATGGTTTATTTAAAATAGAAAATTTTTGAGTTTCTTATAAGGGAACTATAAATTTAGCCTGCTTTAATTTGTACAAACGATGAAATTGTAAAGGGGGGTGCCACAGTACAGTATGAAAGATAATAATTTCTCAAGAAATTGTGTAAAATTTTGTTTTTTATTGTTGCCGAAACGTTTCAATACTCCAGCAGTTGCTGCAGAACAAAACTAGTTGGTATGCACTTGATTATTATTAAAAACTGCTCTGAAGTAAGGTAACGATAGTTGAGCTCATCATCAGCTATTTTCGGTACAACTAAAACAGATTTCTGACGTCTGCCAGAGAATTACATTTCTAAGGGTCGCTTAGGAATCCCATTCAAAAACAAGAATCAAATTATAGGCTCAAATTTATTATTAAACTAAAAGTCTAAACAAAACTTTGGTCACGTTTTGGCTGCAATATCAAAAGAAATATCGTCAAAATTCGCTTTACTGAACTAAAGATAAATTGAAGTACTGTACAGAAGAAGCAAATTTTCTGAAAAACAGCTGGCAGTGGCATTAGGGAAAGGAGGAAGCATGATCGCACACAAAAAAATGTGACGGGTTATAGGGATAAAAAAGTTTAATATTTTTAAGGTTATAAAATTCAAAATATACCTTAGCATCTAGCTGAAATTACAATAACGGATTTCAGCTGTTCTTACTTATGCCTTAAATACAATTAATTAATACTAAAAGGTGCTTACACGTTTTATAGTTTACAAGGATATTGTTTATCATGAATTCCTTATACAAAGACAGACAAGCAGTATTATTTAGGCGTTCTGAAGTGTTTGCGCGCAGCCGGATTTCTAGCCAAACAACTCGTGGATCGTGATGCACCACAATAACGTAACAATTTCAACAGATTTGGCTCCCTACAATTGTTTCCTATTCAGCCGATTCAAGTAAACGCTGCGTGGAACGCGTTTTAGCACTAGAGTTGAAATGTCGAAGATAGTTCTGAAGGCCAGACCGCAAACCCAAGCTGATAAATGTTTGCAAGATTGGATCAAGTGCTGGCAAAGAGATAAAATCGTGCAAAAATCAAAGATAGCTATAAGGGCCACACCACAAACCGAAGATGAAAAATGTTTCCAAAGATAAGATCATGGAATAATCGAAGACTACTCTGATGTCCATGCCGCAAACTGACTATGAAAAATGTTTTCAAAATTGGCATAAGTGCCTTATGATCTTATATTTTTCATTTTCTGCATTAATTTTGGCAACTTTTTGCTTTGTTAGTTTCACAAATCTAACGTTCTTCATGGCAAGCTGTGAAATTTTTCCATAGTTGCTGCGCCTTGCTCAAGCTTTTACAAGCAGCAAATGTATGCAGCGCTCTTACTGCGCTCTCTTTGGTGCAAAAAAATGTCGCTCTTACTTTCCGTTACGATTTGAATTTGCGCTGTTGCTTTGCGCTTTGCGCTTTGCTTTGTTATTCGTGTCCTAATTCTATGTAAAAGCATCAATAAAAATGAATGCCTGTCTTTGTCGCGCACACACGCACGCACGCACACTAATGCGCAGCCGGCAATGTGCGCAACGCGCTTTGTGTGTGTGTGTGTGTGTGTAAGTGAGCGCGCGTGAGCGCAAGTTTGTTGTTATTAATTTTCTCTTGCGCTCTTATTGCCTGCGACGCAAATACCGTTCTTTTTTTTTTGCTATATTTCGCATAACTTTTTGTTGAGTGTGTGAGTGCGTGTGTGTTTATTTAATAATTCCCTATTGTGTTGTTGCTGTTGTTGCTGCTGCTGCCACTGCTGCTTCACACACACACACACACATACAGTCAACAATTTATTGCGTGCGTTGGTATCGCGCACGCTGCTGCTGCCGCCGACGACGCTCATTTCAGTTCTTTTCTAAGCGGCAAACGGTGTAATTCCTTCTAATCGCTTTCAATATTATTATATTGCACACACACACATACACACTGCAAATGTTGCTGTTGTTGTTGCAAGCAGCATAATAATTACATTAATAATAAAAATAATATATTATAATTACAACAAAAAAAATGTAATACAAGCTCTCAGCGTTAGTGTTGGTGTCAGTGCTGGTGTGCGTGCGTGCGTGCGTGAGTGTCTAGCTCGTGAAAAGTGTACGTTTTTTCTTGTAATTGCTGAAAACATCGATGCTCATTGCTCTTCTGCGTTGCGATAATATTGCGTATTTATAGCGTCTAATCAATGCCTGATTGATAATCGTCTTGGCTGTCCTCTTGTCGCCTGTCAATCGCCTGACCAAGTCACCGAAACACATGTTTATATAACAAGTACATAGGCACATACACACATAAGTGTACACAAATTCTCTGTGTGTGTGTGCGTGTTTGTGTGTGTTCGGTGCTTCTCCAGACATTTTTACAATTAATCAACAGCTACGTTGTTTAGCATAAACATTTGACCATCTTATATTTTGTTTACGAAATTCGAACTACTTAAGTACCGACGACAACAATAAGAAAAAAAAATTAGAATACACACATGCGTCTGCAGACAGCTCGGTTTTGTGTTTCCCAGAAATTTTCTTTGAAATCGAAGTGCATGCCAAGTAGTTTTTTATTACAAACAAATACAAATATTAGCACGCATGATTTCTCAAGAAATTTAATAATTTTTGTACAGCTTGGTATACGATATTGCGCATATTGCTCTTTACAAGATTTGTGACATATAAGCAAAAGTATTTATGTTAATTTAAGCAAATATTGGAAATATATCACTTCATTGAAAATAGTGTGCTTACGAAAATTGTAAATTGAGTCGATTTAGTTAAATGCTCTATTATATACCAAGAGATTAGCTCTTACAAGTAAGTCAATAGAATTACACCGAAGTCCGTCAGCTAGTCAAACAAATAGTTTAATCTGTTTGCTTTTAATTGCAAAACTTTTCTGTAGAAGTAAGTAATGTAGTGTACGTACGAGGGCGGGCCTACGCTCTTCAGCGTAGAAGTGATATTAAACAATTCCAGTAAAATCTGTAAAAACAACCATCATTGTCGCTGAAAACATAATTACTTATTTGAATTTTATTAGCAATGGCAAAACTATCAGTAATATGCCAAAAACCTTAACCAAACTAAAAATAAACTTATTCGCATTTACATTTAGTGAAAACTTGCAACGGACCTCAATTTTAAAAACCAAAAAATTTCATATGTATCATTGAGTCTTACGCTTGAATCTTTTTAGTTCTTCACTCTCTGCTTTCAATAGAAGCAATTACAAAATTAAAACTTTCTTAGGATGTTTCTTAGGATGCCCATGTTCCTAACAAATTCTTTTTGAATCTTCAGCTTCATTATTCGTCTGTTAAATCGTTTTATAAACTTCGTTTACACTAAGGATCACTATGATCTATGTGAGGTCCCCTCCCCTGGTGGCCTGCCAATCTATCTAATTTTATGGTTTTTAAAGATTCCTTGTTAAAAATTGTATGTTTGCGAATGGTTTCCTAAGTGAATTGCTTAATAGGTTGAGCACGCAGCGAAGTCATTAAAACAAACTGTTTTTTTTTAATTACTTACTATATTATTCTACAAACTAATACAACTAAGTAATACAATAATGTAGTTTGACGCTCCTATGTGAAGCATAGAGCAGGCACAAACTCCTTCCGGCGCCTTCTATCTACGCAATTTATTCCTAGACACTCTCTCTTGACTAGCATTGTTCTTACCCAGGTCTGTCAAGGGCGTCCTCGGCGCCGGGTACACTGCGGATTCCCTTGAAAAGATCTTGGCAACTTCCAGAGGGTTTGGCAAGTCCAGGTTCACTTGCTCCTTTTAATTTCGGTATTGATCGGCGCACTTCTAGAGAGTAGCGGCAAGTTTTCGTTTGTGATAGTGTTTGTCCTGACAAACTAATTAGGTTAGGTTAGTCCGGCCGGCCCCCGAAGGAGCCTCACATAGATCAGAATGATCCCTAGTGTTACCGGGTGACAAACTAATTAAGTTTCAGCAATTAATTTTAAAGATATCTATCACTTTTTCATATGCAACATTGTATACAAGATTAAAATCTTTTTTGTAATCTAATAGTTTTTGTTCAAAAATTGTATCTATTCTTAGTCAAACATGCTAAGTGGTGTCCAAAGAGAACTTAACATTTCTGATTCATTGTTTAACTATCTTAGTCCTACTACTTATTAACAATTCTTCTATGTTCGTAAAGTTTAATGAGTCATCAATTTGTTGTTGTAACTAATGTGTCATCTTCACTGCAGTATAGTTAATAACTTTGCATCAATATTATAAAATATAATACATTTTTTGTGATTTACATATGGGAAGTTCCTAAATGACATCTTATACTGAAAATTGTCACATTATTTACAATCAAAACGAACGTAATGTTGTTAAGAGTCTTAAAGGTGTTGAAATGTTAACAAATTGTTAAAATAAATATATTTCTGTAGAAATTAGAAAATAAACTTTGCAATTTATGGTAGAAATCGAAGTGTATAAAAGTTTGAAGCTGAGGGAGGGTATAAGCTGTAAGATAGAATGAGCTGCGTGATAAGTTCTAGCACTCGTCACTTTGCATCTTAAGTTAGGCCGGTAATTCCAAAGAGGAGGGGAGGTCCTCACATAGATTAATGCAATCCTAAACGGAACCGGAGTTGCATCTTAAGTTATGAATGAACAAAAATTCTTTTGCCATTTCGTACATAGTAACGCGTGATTATCGACCTCTAGCATTATCATTTTGTAGATCTAATTTTAATAACCTCTAGGGGCACACTAGACCCATGGGGTGTTGAAGGGCGAAGCTCCACTCATACATTGCCCATTCATACATTACTTAACATAATAAACTCTACGATTTTGTATCCTATTAACGAACTTTTTAATTTGTCAGTTTGTCTAACTTAACTCATCTTAATTCGCCAAATGGAGCGAGCATTTTTGACCAATCACAAACTATGAAAACCCAACTTGGTCAAAGCTGATCTTCTGGTTCCATTGTTAAGAAATTTGAAACTTTTATGTTATTTCCTGTTTATATTTTTCATATTGTAAATTCAAGTTTCTAGCCAGCTCCCAGTTGAGAGACATTGCATTTTTATAAAAAAAAAATCACCCGTCAGCCTAGGTATACGAATTTCTTTTATATTCGTTTTAATTCAATATTACTTAGTTTTAATATTTTCAAATTGTTTAATCTTAAAGTAAACTGGACTTAGTTGTAACCCTAAATTAATAAAAAATAACTAAATAAGTTCCATATATAATATTCCAGCTGAATAAGCATATCCAAAATTATGGTTTATTATTATAGAAAGTTGTTTTGTTAAGTTTTAATCTTAAATCTTGTTTAATTTAAGAAGAAAACTAAAGACTACAGAATTAAATTAAACCCACTCTTATATCCTTTAAAGTTCGTAAAATATTAGTGATATTGTGAAATATTGATTCTTCTTATATTTCATGAAAACTATCTTGAAATAGTTGCTATAGCTCCTTAAATTTGAAATTAGTGGCCGATGTACGAATGTATGCATTACAGATGTACATAAGCGCCGCTACTGTCTGGAAATTTCCATTGAAGTCATGCCCAAAGTTTTAGGTTCTCAGTTCCCCCAAAAAATGACAGAATATATGTGACAACAAATTCTTGTCCTTGCCTATTTATAAAGTATCATAAATTGCAAAAAAAAATAAAATAAAATATAAAAAAAAACAAAGCCAATTAAAACAAAAACCAAAAAAAAATTAAAATGAAACCAGAACGATCCCAACGCCGAACATCCATATACCAACTACGTTGCTGTTGTTGTTGGGCGATTATATAAAAAAAATTTAACATACCAGAAACACAAATAAAAAAAAAAATTAAAAAGTTTGCAAAAATTCTAAATTTATAAAAAAGCAAAAGCAACAAACACACACTTACAAAGCTATATACTACAGCGGCGTCGACGTCGGCGTCGTCGCTGCGCCATTTGTATTTAGCGGGATGTACATGCGTGCGTGTGTGTGTGTGCGCGCAGCGTACAAATTGGGTATCATTTGTGCGCATGTGTGTGTGTGCGACCAAGGCAGGCCCTACACGCGCATGTAAAGTTACCCACACACACACACACATGCACACGCACACAGCAAAGCATGCGAGCGCGAAGAGCGGCGCACAGTGTGCCAAAAATAAGGCAACAACAATAACAACAACAACACAGCGCCGCAGCAGCAGCAGCCGCAGCAACTAATGCCAAGTAAAATGGCAACAACAACAAACACGAATTTTTTTTGCGCTTTTGGGTCGTAAAGTTGACCTTCAAACAGCAACATTTGCCGAAAATATACGAAACAGACAGCAAAAAAATATATATAAAACCATGACGACGACGACGCCGCTGACTGCGACTGCGTCGACGACGACAGCACGACTGCGACGCAGCGACGCAGACAACAAAAATTGGCCGAAAAATTGCAAGTTTTGTTGTCGTTGTTGTTGTTACGGCTTCGCCCAGTTTAACTTTTATTCGATAACTTTTGTTAGAATATCAAGCGGGACGGCTGCGCGGGCAGCCAATGCATTGGCACAGTGGGATAAAATTATGTTGTGCTGCTTAAATAACAAGAGCGCGTTAGACTGCGCTGAAATGGTCAAGAGTTGAGAAAAATAACTTATCTATCGCCATTTTCCAATTGTTGTCTCTAGGGACTCATCGATAATAATCGATAAAACGATAGAACATATTCACAGCCAGTGCGTCTACATTATTGCATCAAAACGTTTGAGTACATCTGTTTGCAACGTAAATCCGTGCTTGTTTAAAAAAATATCAATTTTTGAGCCGAATTCGCTTCATTTGTGAGAAGTTTTGGTTTTTTTTTTACAATTCAAAGTAAAGTGCGGCTATAGCTCATCGCTTGCCATTGAATACACGTGGCGAGGCAGCTATAAGTGAAAGCACGTGTTGCGAGGTAATGTAAGGCTTCGACGCTTGAGGTATCTGCGAAATGCATTCTGAATGCATCAACCGCTTCTTCTGGTGAAATTTCAAGTCATTTATTGCGTACAGAAATAAACACAAGTTATTCGGTGCCAAGTCGTTACTATATGGTGGATGACTCGTCAAAACGATGTTTTGAGCGCTAAAAAAAGCAGTAGTGAACTCCTAATAATAGGTAGATGCGCTGCCTTTGAAATGATGAAAGCATAGTCAGAACTCATAGTAAAATAAATATGTTTTCAAGACTATTCCATGAAAATATTCTTAATTTAAAGAAAATAATAAAGAAACCATAAATATTTCCAGGGCTTTACAGGGAATTCAACGAGCCTCAAACGTTTCGGCTTCAATTACATAGTTGTATGATTTTTCTTTTGATTTCATAGTCAGGCTTACTCGAACCACTTAAACGGCATTTAATTTCTTTTCTATGAGTCCTGAGCTCAAAAATTTTTCATCAGAAAAAAGCATTGGAAAGCAAAGCAATTCGAAGACCATTTCAAGTAGTTTTCTTAGTAGTTTTAATTGAAGTAATATTGCATTATATGAAGTAAGATTTTTGTTCATTTCACATTGAGACTTACTTTGATTACTTTCGTCACTTAAAAGCTCAAATGGCAATGTTAGGAAATACGTGGTTTCTTTGCTTCATTTCGAGGTGGCCATTTCAAACTGTTTTAAGCGTAGCTTTTTATGACAAAGAACCCTATGGAGCTGGTTTTATCTTAACAAACCAGTAAAAGCTTTTGTGCACTATATTTATTGTAAGGGCTGTTTCTCTTACAAACTACTTCTATTCATAAAGATTTACAATTAGTTAGTTTACACTTTATTGGAGGTACCAAAACTTGCTTTATTCCAAAGTTTATACCTATTGAGCTCACATTTGCTGACAATAATATGCATAAAATGTACCAACTTTGCTCAAATTTAAAACACAATTGCTTCAAATGAGCCACTTTCTTGCAACTTTATTCCAAACTTTTCGTATAAATTCGTCAAATTCCAAACTTTTCCTACAAATTCTGCAAATTCCATTAATTTTTCATTTTTTAACTTTTTCCCGCTTAAAATTCACAACTTTGCCCATGGTGCAATATGGAGGGCGCCGCAGCAAGCGATGACGCTATGTACTTTATATGGTTGTTGCTTTTATTGCTATTGTTGTTCTTGTTGTTGTTCTTGCTATTGTTGTTGTCTCATAAAGACGCTAAGCAAGAGAGCGCGCGCAGCATATTATTACACAGGCGCAAGAGCGAGTGCGCAGCACACACTTACACACACACACACACACAATACACGCATAAGCGGGGGCGCTGCTTGCTGCACATGCGGCGTTTGCTACGTTTGCGTCGTTTGTTTCGTTTGTTATTTTCGCAAACGTGCAGAACACATTTTTTTGCACACACACACACAGGCGCGCTCTTTGGCTGCGGCTGTCTAACTGCGCTCTTTTGTGGCGCTTTTTTTGCTCTTTTGCAGGCAACATGACGCGGCGCGCTCTTAAAGTGCGCAAAAGTGTGTTTTTTTTCTTTTTCATGTGCGCGCGTCGCTGCCGCAGCTTTACACAAATTTTGTATGTTTGCCATTTTTTTCGCTTGTGTGTGTGTGTGTTTGTGTGAGTGATCGGTATCAAGGTTTTTGGCAATTTGGTTCGTGTCTGCGGCTGCGGCTTTAGTCGGTTGGTAGGTCGCGTCGTTAACAGCAGCGCGCAGCTCTGCTCTCTTTGTTGGTGTGTGTGTGTGTGTGTTTGTGGCTGCCGCCGTCGTTGTTGTTGCCTTTTCTAGTGTGGCCATTTAAGTTTTTTTTTTTCGCAAATTGCGCTCTTTGCTGAAAATAAAGTAAAAAAAAAAAATTAAAATTCGCAGTCAGTGCAGCGCTGTCGTCAACGCAAACGCCAACGCCAACGTTGCTGCTGCTGCTGCTGCTGCGCGGCCCTCTTAACCTATTTTCTCGCGAATTGAACATTAGTTACAATTTTGTTGTGATGTTGCGCGGCAGATACGCGTCGGACACGGACGGTTGCGTGGTGTTCGAATTCTAAGTACACACACACATGCACACAAATATATATATACATACCTATATATTATATACATATACAAAGTATATACATACATACGCGCACGCATACACGCATACACAAAAATAAAAAAAAAATTAGTAGCTAATAAAAGTTGCAAAAAATAAAGTTTTGTTCTAAAATCTAGCGCGTGCAAAAATATATTCACAAAAAAAAAAATTAAGCAAAAAATTAAACAAAAATAAAAAAAGTGCTAAATTTTGTGCCTTACAAAAAAAAGTAAAATAATTATAAATATTTGCCTAAAGCAATTTAATCAAAATTTTGCAAAAATGTCTGATCTTGGTACAATTTTAAAGTTTTATGTCTGAGTGTTAAAGTTTAAACAAAAAAAAAACAAAAAAAATTTAAAAAATAACTACAAACACAATTTGGTCTGCAAATCGGATTAACTTTTTTTTTTCTAATAAACAACTTACGAGGAATTTGGATTAATTTTCTTAAACAAAACCCAAATACAAAAAAAACGCAGCACATTGGATTACCAAAATTTGTGGCTACTGCCATCGCTCTTCGAAAGGTTAGTATTATTATTGAATATTAAATAAATTACAACAAAAGTTTGGCCTATCTCAATGTTGAAAGCGAAAGTGCTCAAGTCGAAAAGAGTGCAAGTGCTGATAAGAGCTTTTCTAGGAAAATTTAATAAAACATTTACGTTTCTTGGGCGAAAACTGGTGTGTGGTTTATAACTACCATAGATATGGGGCTTGTCATAGCCCCCAGCTATCTAGGTCATCAGAATGTTGGAGTTATTTAGAAAATGTGGCAGAATTCTAGGAAGACGCATTTTGGGAGATTCAAAGACAGAAAAAGTGGTAGTATATTAATTTGCTGTGAAGATTTTGAAACTGTACAAATATTTAAGTTTTTTCCAACAAATAAGAGCTCTTGGTACTAATTTGCAGTGAATTTATTATTTTTTTCTAACGAATTGGAGATCTTGGTACTATGAGAATTTGCAGCGAAGACTTACAAATTTTACAAAAATTTAAGTTTTTCCAACAACTTAGATTTCTAAGTAGCAAATTTATTATGTAAAAAATAATTTCTTACAAATAGAACCAATTCTAAAATAACTTTTCAATTTGTTTAAAAATTTTGGAATAAATATTAACAAACGATGGCTTATGAAATTTTACAAAATTTGCATGGTTCTAAACAGTTTTAAAATATACAGTGCTAAATTCGAACTAGGTTAGGTTAGGTTAGAGCGGTTGCCAAAGGGAGTATCCCCTTGGCACACTTAGGCCGAGAACGGCCCATTGTGATGCAAATTCGAACTAAAACTAATAACAAATTTTAAAAGCTTATAATTAGCCAAAAACCATTTAAATTCAATATTTTAAAAGACCTCAAATCCGAGGTCAAGAAACTTTGAGAAAAAATAAGCTTCATCTATGATCACTCTTTTATGAACTTTTAAAACAAAATGCTAACTCTATAAGTAATTCCCATTAATCACGCCAAAATTGATGCAAAAAAAATAGATCCAATCGAACGCAATTTATTTTCAAAAAATCCGAAACATTGAAAGTTAGAGAGAAAATACTCTTAATTTCTTTTGTAACTTTGAATGTCAAAAGCTGCTTAAGCTTCCAAAGAAAAAATTCCGACAGATTCTTGTCAATCACGATTAAGTCTAAGTTCGATGCTATAAATCCTAAACAAAGGGACTTAGTTCGAAAATAAACTACAAAGCTGAAATCTAAATTCGAACCAAAAATAGAATCTAACGAAATCGAATTTCAAAAATCCGAAACGAAGAAACGAAGAGTGAAAATTATCTTAATTTGCGATCACTTTAAATGCCTATAGCTTTTTACTCCCAACGTCCAAACATATTACATACTGACTCTTGTTAGTCTCGACGAAAATATAACTTCGATGCAAAAATGAACTGAAACGAAGAAAATTTTTCTTTTCAAAATTTTATCATTCAAAAAATATAATTCAAAAAAACCGAATAAACGTGAGTGCTACCATTTGTTTCTAAAAAATGTAATCTGACTTTTATCAAGAGCTTAAATAGTAAAATCAGAAAACGGAACTAAAACTTAAAAACTTAAAATACAAACGGGAAAAAATATTATTTGTGAGGTTTTTGTTTTTCAAAGACGCACGTAAATTTTTCACTCATATTTTGTGCGTACTTTTATGCTTACGATTTTATGCAATGCCAGTTTCCGGAACATATTTATCTTTTTGTAATTATAATAATTTAAATGAGAATTTTAAGTAAGAATCGTATAGGTGAAATGGTATTTAAACTTAAGAATTGTGGCTTTTGTTAAACTTTTTTTTTTCCTTCTTCGTGTAAAAGCTTCTAATTTATATTCCTAATATGGTAAGATAATGAAATTTTCTAATGCGCAATTTTAATTAATATTTTGAATTGCTGGGAGAGTTTTTAATATTATGTTGGCCGTCGACAAAGTTCTAAAATCGAAGGGAGCTAGCTCGATTCCCCAGAGCAGCACTGTTGCCTAGCACTAGCATAGCTAGCAAAAGAACAATTTTTGCCAAAGTAAATCTTTATTAATTAAAGACACCGTAGTTGTAAGTCTCTGTTCTCTTCGAGCAGAATTTGAAGCTATGACTGCAATATTTGGTGCACATTATTTAACTCTTCTGACATAAAGTGATAGCATACGATAAAGTAGGACACGGAAAGCTTTGAGATTACTTAAGAAACAAAGAACTTTGACAAAGCAAATTTTTTTTTACCGGCCTTTCATATAGCAATTAAGTGATTCAATCAACTGATTTTGAAACAATATCTGTGGAATGAAACAAGTTAAAACAAACATCACAAAAAATGTAATACAATATATGCCGATTTTGAACAAATTCGACGCTTTGATTAAAATACTCTTATATAGTGAAATTGGTTCCGATACATTGATTATATCTACAAAACTGGGACAAATTTCTAGGATAATAATAAATTATTTGCCGCAATGTTTGTAGCTCTTAGCGCTTCTAAGCTCTAATCGATCTGACGAACGATCGAAAGGAGCAACAAACAGATATACCCATTTGCTTTTCCTCTTTTAGTTTTAGTTCTGACTATATATGAGATCTTGTATCCGCGATATCAAAAATTCTTAATAAAGTTGCGTCTTCTACGAAACAATAAGTTTTTTCTGAAAGTGTTTCCCAAGTTTGTGCTGTAGTCGGGCGTACAGGATAGTCGGACGGAAAGGCAAATGGACAGACACTTGCATTTCCATGGATAACAAGTTTGCTTGTGCTGTTGCTTTTAGCATCTCTGAGATCTTGGCAATTAGAAGCCCAATATCAGAAAGCTGAATTATAAGATATTCCTGTAAGTTTTTTCTAACTTTGAGCTTTAATCAGACGGACGAAGTTTTTCTTTGCTCTAGCTCATGCTATATCTAAGACCTTGTATTCCCGATATTAAAAACTTGCCTTTCCTAGGATAACAATAGGTTTTTACTGAAAGTGTTTACCAACTTTGAGCTTTTGTCGGATGGACGCGCAGTCGAACTTGCATCTCCTAGGAAATCAATGAAATCAACTTAAGATGACTTTGAAGAGCCTTTGACTTTTGCTCAAACTTAACATAACCTTTATGTCATATGATTTATAGAGTATAAATAAGTAAATGTATTGCTGTATGATTTAGAGTATAAATATGCAACTATTTATAAGAAAGTGCGTCTAACTAGAGGCGTCTGGGCATTTTCTTAGAATTCTTAGTTGAAAGCTGCAAATTGTTGCTGATTAGTAGTATTCAGTCACTTATGAGAAATTATATTGCAACAAATTGGAATTTGCCTGCATCATTTATATAAAAACACAAATATTTCAACGGAATAGCCCCCCCCTCCGCACAACTTCATAAATGTGTAATAATTTGTGAAAAATATGCAAATACACTTCACATAAAACTACAATACAACAAATTTTGATTGTTTATGAACTGGTAATATCTATATCATAGAAATAATCATAAAAACATACAACAAATCGTAATAAAATCCGCATATAATATAATACTCGTGTTCTATTGTTTGTTTGGCTCAAGTTGTAGATTCAATATCTCTCTCTCTCTGGTATTATTTTTGTTTTTGGCAATTTTTTGCGCTCATGCCAGCTGGCGGCTTATCAGTTCAGTCAGTCCAACCAACAAAAAAAGAGAGTATAGCATAAACCCTTTTACATAATGGATTCCATTATCTGTAAAAATTGTGTAAAAATTCTGATAGGCAGGCGTCCAGTCGGCCAGCCAGTCGTCCATCAGTTGCCCGAAACCAACAACAGAACCAAAAAAATAAAAATAAATAAAGAGAAGATACAAACGTTTTAATTTAGCATATCAAGTCATGCGTAAAAATGTTATCTAAAAATACAAATAGTAAAGTTGGGAAAATTCAGCAAAAAAAATTTATAGTGTATACCTCAAAAGCAACAACAACAGCAACAACAGCAGAAACATGCGAAAATTATCTAAAAAGTTTAAATTTTTACAATCTGTTTGCGATTATACATAAAAGCTGCCCAAAAGATCTGTTGAGCGACGTTTTGCGGGAAGGCAGGCGGGCAGACGAGTTGACGTCAAACGTGTTGAGAAAGGCTGGGCTAGGGGGTAGGTTGGGCCTAGGCAGCGGCAACGCCAATTTATTTTACACAATTAAGGGTGTGCGCGCACACACACTCAAACGCACACACACACACACACACACACACACATGGCCATATAGAGACAACGCGCAAGCGGTACGCAGTAGGAAAGGGACAGCCAGAGAGACAAGCGTCGACTGATCGCACACACACACACACACAGCTACATACATAGCCTTATGTACATATAAGGCCCACACACACACACACATACTAATAAACATTACTATGCGCCAATTTAGATTAAAAAAAAAACCCGCAACGAGCCATAGAACTCGGCAATAGTTCTGCCGCGAGGCCCACCCAAAAGAAAATTTAACAACAAAAAAAAAGCAAACTGCGAAAAAAAGTAATAAAAGTTTATAAAAAATTAACACACACAAAAATTCATGAAGCATAAATTCACAATTTTATTACATTAAAGTTTTATTTTAATTTTTTTTTTGACAATTTATTTATTTAGCTCTTAATGCAAAAATATTATTTTATTATTAATTTTGGGACTATTTTGTGCAAAAATTTGTTGGCCAAAAAAAAAACGCTCAACACTTTTCGCCAACTGTGCAAATATTGTGTGATATTTTTTTTAGTTTTGTCATTTCTTTTGTACATATATTATATATAATAATAATATGATTCTATTTACACACGCACACACACACAATTTTACACAAAGGGTGATTTTTTTGTTGCCCTCAAAAAGCTTTAGAACTTGTTTGCGTTTTTGTAAAAACAGAAAGTGTGCTTATTGTATAACAATTCATTTTTTTGTTAAAACATTCACTGTTAAATTAAATTTATATTTGCATAACTCAATTAAGTTTTTTAATTAATATGTTATATTTTTTTGAAGCTTCGCTAAGGCCTTTGATCGAAATTTGGTGCAGCAAGAAATTGCAATTATAAAATTTTAATTCTATAAATGCTAAATTAAATTTGGTGGAAAGTTTGTGTGCACAGAGTATAAGTACATAGTTGAAATCGTTACTATTTTAATTTTTTATAAACTTTTTGTTTTAACAGAGTAGAAGCAGTTAAAATTGAAACTTTTATAAAGTTTTTGCAACTGATAAATCTCTGATATGGCTTAACTTTCGCCTAACTTTTATGAATAAGCTCAGCAGTGATTTCTCTAGAACTAAGCAATTTTGTAAAAATATTTCTTTTATCGATAATCAAATATTGTCAGCCGCTGCTTGACTAGATTCTAGTACTTTGGATCACAATGAATAAAAACTTATTCCGCTTGACTATGATCAACGCTTCAAAGGTGCAGCATGCGCATATCTCTATTAATAGCTTTTCGAAGAGAACAGGGATCTATAGTTTATAGCTGAATCCGAAAGACGGTGTCTTCTATTAAAAGTGATTTTCCTACGTAAAAAGCTTCCATTTGCCAGACATAGCACTGTTAGGCAAATGCTGCTGTGTGGAATCGTACCACCGATTATTCGATTTAGAGGCAAGTGCGCTACCACTCCAAAATTGGGTCCGATATGATCTATACTATTTTTAAAATATAAATCTACAGATATAGACGATCTACTCTGACCAAAGTGTATACACAATTGCGTCCAATGTAAATGATATACTCTGTTTAGGAAGGTTGAAAAATCATACCCTATGCAAATGATCTACTCTGTCTATTAGTTATAAAAAATTGTGCCAGATGTAGATGATCCATTTTTACAATAAAGGATAAAAAATTTGCCTAGATGTAGATGCTTTACTTTGACTTTATACCGCTAACGCTGTAGGGTCACAAAATCTGTTTAAAAAGTAAAAAAAAACTGTACGTTTATTAGCGATTAGCTTTTTTTGATAAACTTTTTTCTTAATAAGTTTTCCCAATGATTTGATCAAACGATTTTGATCCAATTTAATGCATTTATAGGAAGGACTGAAATACATCAATCAACCGAATCGCTTTGGGATAACTTGAAAAATAAACGAGTTACAACGAAATTGTCGAAAAAGTCGAATGATCTGCACGATTTGTCCTAAACACTTAGTATGACTAAAGTACCTCAGTTGACCAAATTGCATTAGGATAACTTAAAAATAAACGAGTTACAACGGAATTGACTCAAAAAACGAATTTTTCGAACAATTTTCCCAATGAAAGCTATATAATATGTTTAATTCCAATGCAGTAATTGGAAATACTGAAATGCTTTTAAAAAAGCAAATTCGGTTTCAGTTAAGCTAAGCAAACCAAATACAAAGAACTTGGTGCAGAAGTCTAGTTTTTTTCCCCGATGGAGCTATATATACTTAACCGATTTCGCTCGAATGCATAAAATACAGCAGTGAACTGAATTTTAAAAGGATAACTTTAAAGTCAAATGAAATGAAACAAATTTGCGGAAAATTTTTTTACCGACTTGCTTCATGACCGATTTTCTCTTAACGAACAGTATGATAAAGTAAACCGATTTCTACCAAGGATTTCGAGAGTCACCACAATATCTGTAAAAACAATAAAATTTTAACAAACGTTGCACTAAAATGTAAGGGTAAACTGTGTGAGATACACAAGCGATTTCAGTAAAATTTGAAATTACGAAAACACTTCAATAAACCAAAACTTAAACTTGTTACTGTTCTGGGAAACACCAAAATCCTATATATGAAAAATCATATAAAATAAATTTTACAAAAAACATAACATTAAAATATGTAAAAAATCATAGGTAAGGTTAAGACGGGGATCGGTATGATAGTTAGTGGATAAAAAAAATTATATATATATATATATACATATATTATATATATATATATATATATATATATATATATATATATATAATTTTTTTTATCCACTAACTATCATACCGATCCCCGTCTTAACCTTACCTATGATTTTTTACATATATATATATATATATATATATATATATGAAATACAATATATTTTCAAAAATCCCTATTTTTCTACCGATTGGCCGTTTAAAATAAAGTCAACCAATTTTAATCAAATTCGGCGCAGTGATTTGGTAGACTAAACACTTAACTTATACAACTTAACAATATTTATTGCAAATCTTAGTTTTTTCAACCGATTTTTCTTTGGGAACTATTATTTGTAACTTATTGACTTAAATCGAATTTAAGATTGTGTATAGTTGCATAAAAAATCGGATTGTTTATTTTAACTTTATAACCAATCGGATTGTTTATTTTAACTTTATAACCAACAGATTGAATATTTTTTTTAACGGTGCTGCAAAACAGCTCAATGCATGCTACCAGAGCTATGTTTTATATTCCCGATTCAGACAACTGTAATAAGATATATTTTCAAATTAATCTCAGACAGCAGGGCACTAAAAATGGAAATCTATATAGGCAGGTATAAACTTACAGGTCGGTTTCATCTAATACCTTTACAATATTATTTTTTATTGGCCATTATAGAAATAATTACAATCCTATATTAAATCGTAGTAAAAAGTTGTAATCTTAAAATTGGCAAATAACTCGTAACAGCAATTTTAGAGTAATCTCTCAAAATTTCACATAGTATACTTTTTAAGCTTTAATTCAATCTACAACTGAAACTCTTATCTCAAACTATAAATATTTCTATTATTATTTTTATTATTAGATAGATTTTTTTGTCCATAAAAAAATCACCCTTTATATGCTAAAATGTGTGTGTACCTATGCTTCTGTGTGTGTGTGTGTGTAATGCGGCAGCAAAAACCCTACCTAGGCGATGTGTGCTACATTTGAGACGCCTACTAATGCTTACACAGATACAGACGAAGAGTTCGTCAGTACCGACTCACTGACTGACTGACGGACGGACCGACAGACAAACTGTATCTCACGCGCGTGTTTCTCAAGTCTGCGAAAGTATCTGTAGCTGAGTATCTATGTGGCTGCTTGGCTGTGTGTGTGTGTATGAGTGTGTACTTTTCTATGTGGATCACTTGGCGTTGAGATCTCTCGCCGAAAAAAATAAATAAATATGGGAATATCAGCGTGGTTTATGTGTGTTGCCCTCGCCCTCAACAACCCCTCAAGCGTATATGTGTATAAATACCCCACTGGCTGTGTGTTAGTGTGTGTGTGTGCCCATTACGCCTCATTTCGCGTATTTGTTGCTGTTGTTGTTGTTGTTGGGGCGTTCTACACGTTATGCCAAAACGCCTGCGTTCCCTTTAGCGCGACAGACTTTCTTGTCTACTCAATAGTAGTATGTAGTTTATTTTGGGTTGCGATTATAAATAAAAAATTTTTTTGGCAAAACAAAATACAAGCCCAAAAGCCAAAAACGAAAAACAAAAACAACACAAAAGTTGTAGAATTATTTTTGTTTTTGTATTTCCCAAATGTTTATCGCTTTTCTTGCGGCTATTTAGCAAGCGGTATGCCTCCAAATACTTTTTGCAAGCAAAAAACAAAAAAAAAAAAAACGCAAGAAAAACTGAAGATATCTAAACATAACTCGATGCTATATAGATATATTTTTATACAGACATGTTTTATTATAATCGAATGATTCCTCTTAGTGTCGTTAGTGTTTTATTTTTAGATATCTTTTAATATCGAAATGAATTGTTCTAGTGTATATTTTAATTAATGTGTGGAAAACTTTGTTTTTCTTTTCTTGCTCGTGACGCTTTGCGAAAATTTGCTTGTTGTTTTTTTGTGCAAGTTTAATGCTGATCTTCTGTCAGCAAGCTGATTAAATTCAGACAGCAGACGTATATCATTCATGGTATGTTGCTCTGTCAACGCAAAGCTACAATTCTTTGTAATTTTTGTCGAAATTCACTCAACTATCCCAGCTTAAGCTCAAAACTGCAGATACTTTTACTTAAACTTCAAGTTCCGCTTATGCCCTACAACCTCAAGGGTCGCATAATTTATTACCAAAAATCCCAGTCTTCTAACAAGTTATGCCACATTACAAGCTAACTCACCCACACATGGCTCTGCACATAAACCAACAAACCAAAGTAATTTGTAATTTGCAGTTTATAATTCTTTACATAGCCATAATACATATAAGTATTATTTTAAACTTTGCATGAATTTAGGGCCCACAATTCCACACACACGCACACACACACCCGCACACACATGTGTTGCGGCTCTGACTCTGACAGCTACAGACAGTGTGTCAGACGAACGAGCGGAGGGACAGCGCAACAAACAGTCTCAGATATACACAGACAGCCGGAGACAACGACAACAGCCACCGCCATACAAGTTGGAGGCTTGAGGTACTTAACGTTCAGTTCCCGGCCCACGCAATGCGCGCGCGCAAAAATTTACGCGATTTGTCAGCCGGCTAAATGTTTTTTTTTTTTTGTCCCCCCTATGCGATGCTGGATAGGGTATTTCAAGCGGGTAGACTCACAAAAAGCTTTAGAATAAAATAAACCATATTTTAGAGCAACAATGAAGATTTTTGTAATATAGAACTAATTTTGAGCAGCGCCAAAAATGCAAATATTACGTATACGCACTGTATGCGCTGTTTATAATTTAAGGCATACGCCAGTTAAAAATGATAAAATACGTAATCGCACAGTATTTTCATGTTAAAGGAGAACTACGCAAAGAAGGCAATATCCACAGAATTCCCAACAAGCCGCCGTTGGATAGGTAGAACAAAAACCATGTCAATCGTTCTGACTGATAAGTGTCAATATCAAATTGGTCCTAACGATCTGTATCGGAATGCCTGTTGAATAATGATAAAATCAACAAGTTATCTACAGCTCAAGAGGAATATAAGTGAATTCAAAAAAGTATAAACAATAAAATGAAAGAAGTCGCGCCAAACATTTTAATATTATGTATACGCACTATAAGCATGCAAAACGCTTACATTTACAAAATACAAAAAAACTCTGCCAAAAAGGCAATTTCAAGTGTGTGATCCTTTGTCATATCAAATATAACGTATACGTATGTACCTCATACCTAGTTAATACTTATATTTGATATAACACAATGGCTTACAAACTGTACAACTGCTTAAATTGAAAGCATATGCCGCTTCAAAACAAATAAATCGCTTCCGAAAATGATCGCTCCTTAAAATTATAACGTATACCTAAGGCGCGCTATTCAAAACAACTAACTTTTTCCCATTTAATTATTAGCAAAATGAGTTAAATAACGCTTAGTTGTCAAATTATGCTTGCTGTAGCCCAAAGGCACACATAATCAACTTCCAAACGTAAAAATATTACGCTTACGCATGGCGAAATATAGGCCAAAGACCTGATTGATTTTGGTTGCAAAGCAAACAAGCGCTTCGATATTCTTATTTAGTTCAACTTGAACGTCATTTTTCGAATTAAATTACGCGTCTGACTTGGCATAGGTACAGAAAATTTAAACGCATATAAATATATTACGCATACGTAAGGTATGTTGTGGAAAAATACCTTTGCCTATAAAGCAATTTTGGATTTTGTGAAAATATTACGCATACGCAAGGTATGTTGTGGAAGATAACTTTACTTAAAAAGCAATTTTGAACTTTCGAGTTTGCTCTTAATTCACTTTAAGAAGCATTAATGCTTTCTACTCTGACAATAACAAAAATTTTTAGATTAAGTATACGCATGTGCTTATTATGTATAACTTAAGGTCGTAGGCACCTCTGGGCACAATAGAGCCCATGTGACCCATGGGTTGTAGTGCCACTCTCGTTCATACATACATAGGCACCTCTTACTGCAAACCATGTAGCATATTTAGAAAACATTATAACAATATATATTATAATAATAATACATAGAGAAAATTTATATAAATTAAAATACATTAAAGGCATTGAAGTTGTGTCCCAAGCGGCCTGCTGTGGCCTTAAGCCATATGTTCAAGTCGTATGAAAAGATCTTTAGGAAAGAATGATAAGAATTTTAAAATTTTTGTATATGCAATTTTTTTGTTCCCAAAATAATGCGCATACGTAAGGTATTTTATGGCAAAAACCTTACCTTTGCTTAAATGCAATTTTGGACTTTCGAATAACTTCTTAAATAAGTTTAAGCAGCGGTAAGTCTTTTAACGTTCAACATCATCATTTAGCTCTACAATACGGGGTGGGTTTTGACTTTCTCAACACTTATTCTAGACTTGATTCTGTTGTTAGCTTTTCAGTAAGAATAATTGCTATATTTAGTTTATATTTAGTTTTAACAATTGAGATGTTATTTTGAGTATAAAGCTGAAAAATTTCAGCGCGTGCCAACACGTTATGCAATTAGTTGATCTGTAACTTCTGTCAAAAGTTATAGAGTTGCACGTTGCTTTCCCTATAAGTGGCCTACTAGGGCTTTTGGACATCTACTACTAAAAAAGCGCAAAGAATATTAAGAAGTAACTTAAGAGAAGCATCAAATAGATTAAAACCTTTGATTTGATGCCCTATGAGGCGTATACGTAATCAAATTGTGACCATCAAGTATACGTATGTGTGCTGTAGGCCTAAGGCGTACTTTAAAGTTTTATGAAAGGAACTTAAAATTCTATTGGTTCACAAATAAAACTATAGCAGCTCGAATTTCAAACGCAGCCGACTTGACGTTACGGCAAATTACTTGCGACTTATCTTAATATAAGTTTTGAGATACAATATTGCATTACCAGTTCTGTGTGGACTTTAAGATAATATTAGGAGAAAAAAAGGGGAATTACAGTACAAAATATTAGAAGTTAGCTTACGGTCTATAAGTTTGTTCGTAACAAATTTGTCTTCCCAAACACTCTTCTTACTAGAAATCTGCTCAGATCCAAAATATTACGTATACGCCTCGACTAAAGAGTATAAAGTGTTTGGCTATGCAGAAGCTATGTTTGCAAAATCTTACAGCTTCAGTACTTGATAGTTTATATATGTATATATATTTTTTTTTCATGTTTTGGCAGGGTTTAAGTGGGCTCACACATGACGCCTGCGCGCGTGTGTGTGTGTGTATGTGGTACTATGTCTACTCTATGTGGTATACCTAGTGGTATATATTTGCTGTGTAGACAAATTTCTAAGTGTGTTCAAAATTTAGGTCATAGCAGACCACAAAACGCGCACATTCTACGCACTTTGCTGACAGCTACAAAGTGTCATTGTGTCATTGTAATTGCAAATAGGCAAAAGCAGAGCAAAGTGACTCTCAAAACCAAACTGAGTGAATGGCAGAGTGTGCGTGTGTGAGTGAGTGTATGAATGAGCGAGTGTGCAGCTGAGTGAGTGTATGCGAGTGCGTGCTTGTTTATGCGTTTAACTTGTTGGCTCATCGTCGTCGCAGTGCGTCCAAAATTAAATCACTCATACGCCAGCGTGCATTGGGCTGCCCACGCCAACTAAATGCAAAAGCACAAATAACACGAATGTTTGGCTGATGTGTTTGTGGATTTGTGCATACGCAAATTGTCATTTTCAGCTGGTTTTGCCGACACTTTTTCCTGCGCACGGCAAGAAAAGCAACCGTAGGCATAAGCCCAAGGCATGCATTGCTGTAATCCAAACGAAAATTAGCGCATTTAATTGCCCAAGAGTGTCTGCCACAGACCTAACAAATATTACAAGAAAAGCATGGCTGTACTGATACTTTTTGTGACGTGACGCACCATGCATGCCCTTACTTTTTGAGTCTTACGAAAATATAAATGGTATTGAGTAGCAGTGAACTAGTGGGTATCTTCTTATAACTAAATTATGAATAATATTTATGGTTGGTCAATATTTTACATAAAAAGGAAAAATAAGTTTATTTCTCTTGACTTTCATCATCACCAAGTAGATATCTCTATTAAAAGCTGTTCGAAGAGAACTGGCAGCTACAGTTTATAGCCACATATGTAGGGCGTTGTCTTTAATTAATAGAGGCTTTGTTAGGTAAATAGCGTCTTTTTATTTGCTAGCTATGTCAGCAAATGCAGCACACCAACGTGCTTCGGGCTAAGAAGCGAACCAACATGCTTCGGGCTTAGAAGCGAACCAACATGCTTTGGGATCAGAAGCGCACCACCGTTTTTCGGGCTTAGAAGTGAATACGCTACCGCCAAGGCTCACAACGTTCAACCTTTTTAGACCATCAAAAAAAAAACCCTTACTTGCCTTTCAGTCTTATAAGCTTTCATGCAAAAGATATTCAGCAATTTTTATAAGTCTATAGTTCAAGATACATCACAATATAAGGTTTTGCCAAACTATTAACATAATTTCCCAGCTATAGATCTCTTACTTCCCTCGATCCAAGCTTTTATATGACGTACATGACATGAACCTCTTTGGTATGGGCTCTGCCTACACCTATGGCCAACATTTCGCTAAACACTCAAATGCCCTCAAAGTGCAGGGTATAGCAGCCCAGCGGCAACAATGCAAACAACTTACATTTTGACGCAATTAGCCATACAAATTCGGTTAATGCTACTGTTGCTTCTTCATATTTTCTGACAGTTTTTGCACAGATTTTCTGAGATTTTCACTACACGTACATCCTATAGATAGTATTTATAGCTATATAGCAATAAAATATGGGAAATTTTCATGTCATTTGACAAGGCATATTGCAATTTTATTTTGCCTCTAACGTTTACTTTTCATTATTTAATAATTGCAATTTGCATAAATTTTTGAGAGCTCTTAGTTTGTCACTGTGTGTGTGTGTTTCTGTGGACGTGTGTAGCTGTGTGTGTTTTGCGCCAAGTGTTAATTTAATTGCCTTTGCACATGTGACGTATACGCAATCAAATGGCAATCTTATAAATATTGCGCATACGTGTCGTGTACGCGAGTCTCTGCACTAAATTTCACAGACACGATTTATAGCGCCGCCGCCGCCTACCCAGAATGAATTTATATTTGCGATTTTTGTTTAATATCTTTGATTAATTAACTTTGATTAGTTGAGATTTTAGATTAATAAGCGTTGTATAACTGAAGAGAAGCATTTGTTGTTGTTTTACAAGTAGATGATCTTTGAGTTAGAAGAATCTGATATTGATGCTGTTAGCTGAGCGCGATTTGAAGTCGAGTAGAGAAGATTGTTGAAGGTTTGTCTGGAAATTGTGGTGTACTAGTGATAGTACTTGAATTTCTCCTATGAACTTTTAGAAAGATGCAGTAATTCGATGGACTTGAACCTCAAAAGCCAAGTTGTAGACAAAAGCAGTTTTGGATTTCCTTTTTGTGGCTTAGAAAAAAATAACTTTGCAAAAATTTTGGTTTCAAGAGCTAAACAAACAAAAACATATAAATGTATCTATATAATTAAGTGAAAGATGAATAAAATACCAAAGAAATAGCAAGAAGCTTTTTGAACTCGTTTGCTTCAGCCAGTTAGAGCCAGTTTGGATCAGTAGAGTCTTTGGCGATCCAATACAAGTTACTCACTTGCTTCAAGCGAAATTTCTTGTAAGACGATCAGTGTTTGAAAGTGTAAATTATTAGGGATCTGCCTTGTGATGCAAAACGACGCAAGATCACTCCAAAAAACTTCGAATAAAACCAAAAAAAATTATCTGTTAGTCGTAATCTTGGCAGCCAAAACATCTACTCTGTGTCTTTTTTGTACTTAAACTTTTTTGCATACTTTTTTGTCCGTAAGTCTGTTTTTGATGAAGTCTAATGCAGTTTTCAAGGAGCTTTTTGATATCTGTTCAGTTATGAACTGAAACCCAGCGCAACAAACAGCGACACCGCCTATGTTCAAGAAAAGCTTGAATATCACTTCAAAGCGATGGTCAGAGCATAAGACATGCCAAGAGAAGTTGTTATCACTTATCACAACTCACTCTTGCATGCTTCATCTCTCTTGTCGCCTCGACTGCAGGCAAGTGTTGCCACTATCGGTGTTCACTTTAATTTAAGCTAGTTTTCCGAAGCCTTTGTCTTTATCGATTTGACATTCGACAGAATACTAGATCTTGAGCTTGTTGTTCAATTAGAGTTTTTGGAATGCATAAATACCAAGTTTTTTCAAACAATTTGGTTTTTATCTGTTAGTTCTACGAAATTTTAAATTTTTTGTATATTTTTATTTATTATCTTATATTTTAACAAATTTTTTCTATACCTTATAGAGTTATGTATTTTAAAACAAAAAATATTTAATAGAAAGTAGCGAAAAATGATATCATGGTATCAAAAAAATTAATAATTGAGCTGCTCATATTAATTTCCAAAATATCTTAGCTGACTTGCCTAGTTTTTGAACTCTACAATATCACGCTTAACAATCAACCCTATACAGATACATTTTTTCCATTCTCCTTGCAGTACCTTGGTAACTATTAACAAACTGGTAACTATTAATATCTTCTCCACACTAGTTTCTATTTCAAGGGTATACCGTTGGTGTCATTTGGCTATTACAACATTATTCCTAGTATTTTGGTTTTATTGCTTCGTGTTGTTCCCTTGGTTGAGCTTAGTTTGGTTTTAAGTTGGACTTGATTGATGCTAATTCAAGACTCGCAACTTTTGCGCGCCAATTAACACCGTGTTAATGGCCAAAAATTTTCTACTGTTTGGTAGTTGGCAATGCAAAATATAAAGTTAAGCACAAAGAAGTGGTACGAAGGGAAGCGACAGAAACAACAGCAACAACAACACAAAAAAAACCCAACACAAATACATAAACACTTGACTGCCAAGTACATGGCAATTATGACAAATGGCACAAAAAAACAGGAAAAAAAGCAAAAATTAGTGGTATCATCGACTATGGAAGACTCTTTAAATTAAAGCAGTACCAAAAGTAGTTGGTTGTAAGACTTGTAGCGTCTTTTGTGCATAAAGTTAGCTGCTCTAGTTTATTTTAGTTAACTTGAAAGCTACTTTTACGATTTGGAAGCAATGATTTATCTTTTCAAAATATAACTCAATTGTAGAGTATTCAAAGTACATAAACCAAGTAAACACAACCTCTACTGACTGAAAAAAAAAATCATACATGTAAAACTTCATTGAACAAGAAAGATTTCTTGGCCCACGGCTAAAATATTCAACAAAAGACAAGAGTTTTGTGTATGCCTGCCGCTCTTCACAAGTGCTAACAAGTTGTAGTGTCTGTGCCAATCTTTGAAAAACGAAAACAAGAAACCGAATTCCCCTCCTTTGACCTTCTGCCAGCACTGATTGACTTCATTGACAAAACAAAGCAGTACAAAGCAGTGCAGTTGTATCTGTGTTACGATATTGTATCTGTGAAGTTGTAGTTGTATCTGTGAAGTTGTAGTTGTATATGTGTAGTAGTATCTGTGTAATTGTATCTCTGTAGTTGAATCTGCATCTGTGTAGTTGTATCTGTGAAGTTGTTGCTGTATCTGTGAAGTTGTAGATACACTATGTAGTTGCATCTGTGTTATGATATTGTATCTGTGTTGTTGTATCTGTGAAGCTGTAGTTGTATCTGTAAAGTTCTAGTTGTATCTGTATCTGTGTAGTTGTAACTGTGTAGTAGTTTCTATATCTGTGTAGTAGTTTCTGTATCTGTGTAGTTGTATCTGTTGCAGTTATAGTTACCTTACCCTATAAAGCGCGCTTATGGCCCACACACACTGCCAACCATAACTGTAATAATTACAGCAAAATGGCAATTGGCCAAGTGAGTCACATGACACTTGGCTTAGATACACTCACACACATAGGCTACATAGCGACAGATACAATTTTGATAGCTCCTGACATCATCATCGTCAACATGATTGCCGTCTAGGCGCACTTTACTTGCCATTTAATTCAAACTGTATATAATAATTTAGACAACTTTATAGTTTTGCCTGCCCCACTAACCAAGCCAGCCGCCTATCTAATAGGCCCAACAATTTATACCGAAAGTAAGATTTTATTTGTCGTTTTACACAATTTTGCACTTTTGAAAATGACGCCCACTCGTACATTTTGACATAGTTTTCTTTTGATCTGGCTGCTTGCTATCTCTTTCAACATTGGACTTTTTGTGCGAAATTCACTTTTTGTCGCACTTTGCGAAAACACACACATAGGCACGCACTTTACACACTTCTTACACACACTTTTTTCTGGTATATAACGCACATTTCTAATTGCAAATTGCGTGTGGGCGCCAAAGACACAATCTATTCCTGTCCAATGGCCATATAGTTAGTTGCATAGTTGCAATTAACACATTTTGTATCTGACAGCTGCTAAATAAATTTCATCTATTATAATTTAAATGAAATGCTCAAGAACTTTTAGAGCGTATTGCTGATGATGCTGGTAAAAAGGTTGAAATTGGAATTTATGGTAATGAGAGTTGAATTAAAGTATTGGAAGTAGGTGGTTAGCTTAAAGTAAACTTATATTAATTGATTACTGCAATACACTTTAATTCTTTATTTGGCCACAAATTCCAAAAGTAGCCGATTTCGCAGTCAAGCAATTTTCTGCGACTATACAAAATATAAAATCGGATTACTTTATTGGTTTACCATTTCAGTGCGAATTTCAACAGTAGAATATGTACGCAGATTAAAGTATAAAATGTAAACATTTAGCTTACAGTCTAGATGAACAGTTTGTTTATATCAAATAAACTTAAAATAATATTTCTAAACAAAATTAAAATGATCTAAGTTACGAATACTGATCTTATGCACAACTAAGATAGTATGAATATGTCGTAATTGTTTGTATTTATAAAGTTAATAATTATGGAAAACGTTCATACAAACTCTTGAGGCAGTATTTTCATCGTTTCATCTAGACTTGCTAGTTTCTCCAATTCTGCTCCAGAAGATTTTAAGTTGTATTACACAA
Organism: Chymomyza procnemis; assembly: GCA_035046065.1. Classification (NCBI taxonomy): domain Eukaryota; kingdom Metazoa; phylum Arthropoda; class Insecta; order Diptera; family Drosophilidae; genus Chymomyza; species Chymomyza procnemis. The sequence continues at coordinate 9,779,735 of JAWNOJ010000026.1, forward strand.
AATTAATGCTAGAATAGCTAAAACTCTTCCTATGGTAAGCACATTCGATTTAACCAAGATATTGAGCGATTATGCGTCTGATATAGCTTCCAGACTCCCCTCTAAACATCTAGTTAGTTGCTTTGATTCAATCCAGCAATATTAGCTTAAAAAAGTACTTTACTTTTATAAATTAAATTCTTGTATATCATATTCTGCGAAAAGAAGATATGCGTGCCAAACGAGCTAACGCACGAAAAAAACCTCATTGAACGAATTTCCTTTTGCGAATCGCTGCTGAATTGCAATTAAATGAAACGTAGTGGAGCAGCGGAAACGACGGAAACTCGCCAGAAGCTCCGAGAGCTTGGTTGGAAGGTTCTTATGCAATCACCCTATAGTGCGAATCAAGCAGCAAGTGTTTACCATCTATTGCTGTCCATGGCGAAGAATATTGCTGCCATATTTGCTTCAAGATAGGTTTGTGAAAATCGACTGTCTCAATTTTTTGCTAATATGAAGGAAGCAGTTTCTATGAAAAAGACATAATGAAATTACCCTTAAAATGGCAACAAGTTTTCGAACAAAATCGCGCATATTTAGGCTCAATCAAATCATGATCATGTAATGGTACGATTTCATGCAAAAATAATGGACAACTCTCAACTACACCCAACATATGGAGCTGAGTGACGTTGGTAGGCTTAAAAATATTTTAAGATAGCGTCTGCTTAAAGTTATTATTTGAGCTAAGTGCTAGCTTCAGCGCCACTGCTAACAATTAGGCTAAAAACTAACATAATCGCTAGTGATAATAGCAATTTTAAATCAAAACAATGCCTCTGCTAGCTTATGTTTGGCAGCATCAAACAAGCCCAGCTTCAAAGCGTTTAAAGATTGAAACCAAAACATTTAAAAAATTCCAACAACCTTGTTTTTAAACACAAAGTCTGCGCCACCCACAATTGACCACAAAACAAAATAGCCAACAAAGCCTTTTGACCTTGACAAACCCCGATAAAACCCAATTTTGAAATAAAATAAATTTGATCTGCCGATAGCCAAAGCAACATTACACGCTATTTAATCAATCACTTCAGGGCACTTTTGTGCGCAAAAACGTGTATCTTTTAAGTTTATGTATTTATGTATCTGTATCTGTAACAGCTAACCTTCAGTCTGAATTATTTTTTTTTTTTGTTACAAGTTGGTTGGGGCCAAACCTTTATTTTATTTGTATATTGTGTGTGTGTTGTTGTTGTTATTGTTGGCTGCGCGCTGCTGATTCATTAGGTTTTTTATGTGTGTGTATTTTGTTTTTTTTTTTCGCCGAGTTTGAAGTATTTTGCACATTTGACCATTGAGAGCCAAGGTGAACTGCAAAGCTAATCTTGATCTCGTTTGCCTCTAGGGGCTAGTTGACGCTTGCGCGCGCTCCTTTAACCTTTTATATAAAAGGCAACTTATTATTATTATTTTTGTGAAAATATTTTAATAAATATTTATCTGACGCGCAACATCTCTTTGACTCAGTTTATGTTGATTTATGTGCTCAGTTGCCAAATTGAAGGGCATTTACCATACAAAAATTACAATTAATATAAAACATGTGCCACACGGCGTATACATAATATGCTCAGTACAGCTGTGGGCGTTTCTATTGTAACGCTCACGCGGCTGCGGCTGCTACCTTTTGTTGTTGTTGTTGTTGTGCTTCAGCTGTTGATCAGCGCCGCGCGTGCTGTTCATTGAACCCAAGCCAGCCAACGGTAAAATTACAACAATATGCGCGCCAGCACACACACACACGCACACCCATTACACACATTACACACACACTCATAATAAGTAAAGCAAAAAAAAAGAGCGACTAGACAAACAGCAGCAGCAGCAACAACGAAGACAAACCTACGCCAACATGTAAAGTTCTAACGCAAAAGATAAACAAAAGCAAAATTGAAAACTAACAGCGCTATCGTCTGCGTTGACAGCGACGCCTACGTCAGCGGCAGCGCCAACAACAACAACAACAACAATCACAATGACAAGAAATATCAACAAACTACTTTGTATTTATAATTATTAACGCAAAGTTATTTTCAAGTGTTCACACCAACACACACACACACACCACACACACATCACACACCAACACACACACCTCATGCAAAATACTCGCTCTTTATATTATGCTCTCTCTTTGGTGCGCTCTTATATGCTCTGCACTTAGAACGTCGTGTAATGTTTAATACGTCCGATAAGCCAAACATAAGCAAAAGTTGAAGGCCAAAACGCTGACATCGGGGAGGGTCGTGAGAGATACACGCGGCAGGAAAATTCATAAAGAGATTTTTGGGTGGGCGGCATTTTTGGCCGTAAAAATAATTAACAAAAAAAAAATATGTATTACAGTTTAACGTTAATTTCGGGAGAGCGCAAGAAGCGCGTGATGTGCCAAAATTGTAATTGAAAACAAATTATTGTAAAGTTTATTAAACTCTGCGTAAGGTTGTTCGATAAAGTTTTGGTTAGCAAAAGAAAATTGCACGTTGTTTATGATAAATTAAAATAAAAATAACAAAAACTAAATTAAAATTAATTTGGGAAATATTTGGAAGCAATAACGAGTAAAGTTTGTTAGATCTTACAAAAAGTTGTGCTAAAAAGTTTAGGTAAGTTAAGTATTAAACAATTCCAAAAAGGTATGTTTATGATAAATTAAAATAGTCAAATTAAATTTATATTATTTTCATTTTTCATTTTCTAACAAATATTACAAACTTTGTCAGGAATAAGCAGTAATATTTATTTATTAGAAATGTTACTAAGTTTGGGGGAGTAGAAAATCGTGAAATACGAATGGTAAATTTGTTAATAATATTTGAAAGTAAATTAAAAATAAATTAAGTTAATTTGGCTTTAAAGCGACTGAGAATAAATCGAAATTAAAATAGTATAAATTATATAAAAATTGGTTCATTCGAAAGCGACAGGCCTGCCAAATCCAAAAGGAATCAAGTTTTTGTGTCTTGATACACACGTCCGTGATGCAGATCATGCAACTGCGCCATATAAGAACAGGGGTGGATGATCGTCTTATAGAGAGTCAGTTTTTGCGATCTCTGCTACACATCTGACATAGTAATAGTAAGTAATACTAATACCTATTGGCGATTCTTTAAGCTGATAATGTTGTTGGTAGTCCCGTCGGTGCCAAGGTAACTGAATTCCTTGAAAACTTTGGCAATACTTGGGCTAAGCCAGATTATATTATCTAGGAACTCACAACCTAAATCAAAAAGAAATGAATATAATTAAATGAAAATATTTTGCTTAAAAATAATATTAAGACAAAGTTGACTGATGCTACAGTGTAATTTTTTTTTCTTATATTTTTGAGCTGATTTCAAATTTTTTCACTAGTCAAACTATAGAACATGACGCCAATTCTGAAGATTTTAAGCAAATAAGTCTTGCTATTTTATTTTTTTAAGAAGAAAACTATTTAGCAAGCAAATCAACATATTTCACTCTAAAGCATAAAATAAATTAAAGGTACAGTTTTCAGATATTTATTCTATCATTTTATGCTATTCCTAAATATTTTTAAAGAAATATGTTAAAAAAAAACATTTGCAGTCAACTGTTTAAATCATATGAGAATTTATCGATAGAATAAGGCATATTTACAAATTTATCGCCAATATATTGAAATTATCGAATAATGAAAATGTAAGAACGAAGAAGCTTATTTACACAAAATTATGCGAAATGGATAAGGCCAGTGGGAGCTCGTCTGATTATATTTTAGTTTTGAAAGATTTATTTGCAAGAATGGCTGGCCCCATGACTCACCAGTAGCAAAAGGGCATATGCAGTAGAAGAATTAAATATAAAATATTTCGAGTAGTAGGGAATGCAAGTTTCTACAATGCATAAATTTCAGTTGAAATAAATTGAGCATAGGTTTTGAAATATCATTTAAGTAAAATAAAATCTATAAAAAGTCTCTTCTTATCTCTTTTTATTCTGTATTCACATATGTAGAACAATTTTATTTATTGTGCTTCTGTATAAAATTGACTTAATTATTTCTAGGAAATCAGATTTAGCTCGTGTGTCTCTTCAGTCAAGTTAATGATAAGTAATTTTATTTTATAAAATTTTCATTGGAACAAAAATCTAAATATAGGAATTTTCTACAATTTATTTTTAAAATAAACACAACAATTATGACTTTATGTTGCAAAATTGTGCAAGATTTCTGTTATGGGAAAAACATTAATATGATGTGTTCTTAGAAAAATATGTTCGAATATTAAAGTTACAAGGCAATTGCCAACTTAGCTTATTAATTTGTAATCAAATTAATTAAATTGATTTATCTTACTAAAATATTTAACTAATTCTCATAAGAGAAATCTCTTAAACTGTGGGAATCGTTAAGAATTGTTAACAAACTTTTTTTTGTACTTTAAATTGACAAAAAATACACTAATATTATTTCTCGATCGTTAATAGTTTTTCATTAAGAGTGCAGGTTTCTAGCATTTGCTACTTGAAAAGAACGAGAAATATCACATATTAAATATTGTTATATTGTTAGATTCCAAATATGTTGCGTTTCCTGTTAAAAAAAAGTGTTTTACGTATATTAAAAATCTTATCTTCGACTAGAATAGGCTAGAAGTTTACATGCTTCATAAATTTATATAATAATTCACAATTTCAATTTTAAGTACATTTGAGAATAACAACAATCAACACTTACCTAAACATTCTAAAAAAAAGTCACCTCAGCTGCGATATCTATAAAAAGACAAGCCATTTTTTGGCACATCTCAAGCACCTAAGGTACACGTGTCACGCACAAAGTTCCATCACTAATCAAGATCAATCAAGCTTGCATACAAAGCTCTCGCTGTCACTTCTGCAGAGCCTTAAAATTTTTTGTTGTTTTCCTTACGATTTTGCCCTTTTTTGTATAGAATAGTTGCTTACGTAGCCATAGATAGAGGCACACCCATTTACGGCCGTAACCTATCAAACTTGCCGTACCACCAACCGGACTATCTAATGCTAAGCTACAAGTCATGTGATAAGTTAATAAATAATAATAATAATAATAATAATAGTAGAAAAATATTCCCCACTCAATTGATTGTACGTCAATACATTGAGATACTTTTACGTTCAGATACATTATTACAGCATTTAGTGACTGCGGCGGCGACAGCGACGCCTGCGTCAGGCGCAGCAGACGCAAACAGTAGTAACATATTGCGCAATTTGCTTTATGGCTGAAGTGTGCGCTGCGCTGCTGCCGCTGTGACTGATGTACTAACTGATAAGAGCGAGAGACACACACACACACACACACAGCGATACTTTTATCAACAATTTACGTAAGCAGCGCCGTCGACGTTGACAGCAGCATTGAAAGTAAAAGTTCTTACGTTCTCATTAATAAAATACGCAACACCAACAACAACAGCAACAATAGCAGCAGCAGCAATCAAACACAAACAAACACACCAACACACAAACGCAGAACGAATGACTGCAATTTGTGTTTGTTTGTATTTGCATTTACATTGAAAGTGCAAGTGAACAATGAAAATAAATTGAAAGCAAAAAAAACAAAAGAAAATATAAAGCAAAAACAACAAAACAAGCACAAACTGCATGCGATTGTAGATTGTATGACGCCGGCGTCAGCGCTGCCGTCGCGCTGCGTTTTGAATGAAAGAGAAACTGAAAATAAATAAAAAGCCGACGCGTATTGATAGCGTTTAAAAACGCGCGCGTTTTAGCTGCGTTGCAATTTAAGCGTTTTCGTGACGCTTGTGGATTGAGACGTGATTGGTGAAGTTTGTAAAAATTTCTTGAAAAACTTCTTGAAATTTTGAGCACTTTTTTGTTCATGTTTTGGGAAAAACATGAAATTTCTTGAAAAACTTTCTTAGCATAAATTGGAAAATAATTCTAATGAAAATTTGTTGGTATAGTTTAGCGTTTTGGTATAGTTGATATCTTGAGAAGCTAAAAAAAAGGCCGTCAGTTATTGTAGTGTATTCAAATTTTGAGGACCTTAATGGTGTAGCGAATTTCCACCCAAAAGTTGCTGGTTCAGCACTGCTGCATTTGCCTAGCACTAGCATAGCTAGCAAAGAGTTGCTTTTAAAAAGTTTTTTTACTTTTGTGTGCAGCGAGTCGTCTAAACGATAAACAATTTTGTGCAGGCATTGGGTCCCGCCTCGTCAAAAATAAAAACCATCCAAAGAATACTAAAATTAAAGCCTCAGATAAGCTCACCTAAGGGCTTGAGGACCACCGCAAACGTAACAAGTACTACGATTTAGGGATATGCAGCTAGAATGTTTGGATCCTTAAAAGAAATCTTGCCGTTCATAAGATAGCAAATCGTAAAGGTTTCTATAGTTTGAGCATAGCACGCGAAAGAGAACGTACAGTGCACAATTGGATCCTCAAAGTGGTCATTCTAGAGGTCGAAAATTACGAAAGAAAGGTAAAAGTAATTTTTTTTAAGGAGTGTATTAATATGCCGTGGCATATTCTACGATCATTTAGCAAAGGTAGTTTTTTAAGGCGAAGTCTATAAAATTAGGACGGCAATCGAATGTTGGGATCCCAATTTAAAACCCGAATAATGAAATGCTTTATTGGAAACTTTTTGCTTCTTGGTGGTTGCTGCTGCTGGAAGTTCATGGAAATCATAGAAGTTGTTATAGGTTTGATTTAAATGTTTTTTTTTAGAATCTTTTTTAGTGAAAATTAAATACAAGCTCTTTTTTAACAGAAATAAAATTGTGATTTGCAAACTTTTCGGGTTTCAATTGATAAAGCGCAGAAAATTTCCAACAACTCAGCAGCTTTGCCGCTTTGTCAAACATGATTAAGTGTGTTAATTGATAAAACACAATATTCTAATTTACCAAAGTAATATACAGGGTAGGCCATTTAAGACTTTTTTTTTTGTTTTTTGTCTTAATTTTGAGAATTAATTTTTTGGGTTAAAGGACTTAAGTTTAAGCTACTTTTTGCATATGATATCGCACAAATGATCAACTTTGAGCTTGAGCACAAATTGTGCACTTTTGCGGCGTTTTCCATTATTTGGGCCTACGTATCGATGCTTATGGCTGCTATATCGCATCGACTGTTGAGCTGTAGTCCTTGGCGATTTCAAATATCCCCACAAATAGCAGTTTTGGTATTGTTAGATCGGCTGATCTCGAAGACTAGTCAGAGTCACCATTTTTCGTTATATGACTTCTTCGGAAAACAATTCTTTTTTCTGTTCGTTTGCCATTCGTCATCAGAATATTGTTGCTATCCGAGGCTAAGCTTGTGAATACACGAATCGTAAAGTTTTTCAGAATCAATTATACCAGATTAAACCAGAGCGTCCTAGTTCGTTTGCAGGGCTGCTGCTTTTGCGTGAGTATTTAATTGAGATCAGGCCTCTGAACGTGTCCGAACTTCCTATTTGTACTACAGTCTTTCCCCTGTAACACTGATGGAGGGGTTTTTGTTGCTGTAGCTGTTTCGGTGCACCAAGTATTGTTTGGACTTCCGAAACAGAGGGGGATTTGCAGTACTTGGGCAGGCTTGGGCCTGCGTTGATTCCGGTGTGTGGGCTGAACTGCCGTGGGAAGGAATCGGATGGAGTGGTTCAGATATACCGCCATTGTCTCATTAGTAAAGAGCAGGGGACACCACGGCAAGGTTGAGGTGGACAGTTGTGTAGAGAGGCTTTTGCAGACGCTTCGTACACCAGAACCCCCAAACAATGGTCTGGCGTGCCATATGGCATGTTGCGCCATCTTGTTGCAACCAGAAGGCGTTCACAAAAAATTGGCATCACAAAATCTCTCAATAACGCTCGCCATTGACGGTTGTCGTTGCTCTAGCATATTCTTCGAAAAATAAGGGAGCAATGTGCGTATATGAGCACAAATACCAGACCATTTGATTGTATAATAGCTGTACTTCAATTAATTGAGGGTTTTCAGTGGCATACAAAAGGACAATTTTGATTAATTGTACTTCCTTTTTTTGCACGAAACGCACTTTAAATTTAAAGCTGCACAATTCGTCGCATTTTTTTTTTGGTGTGAACTGTTGTTTGGCATAAACCCTCTTGGAATGACGCTTTCAACGCGATATGATCTGTATCGTAATTTCTGCCAAAAGTTATAGACTTGCCCAAGGGCTACCCTGTATTCGGCACTTTAATGGCAACAAAAAATAAGAGCGCGCAGTTTGACAAACATTCCGTAAATAATAATAACAATAAATTGTTAAACAATTTAAAGATCGAGCGCGTGGCATGTTTTTTTTGAAGCTGATAAAAAGCGGCGTTGTATATACGAATATACAAATATATATATAAATATATATATACCTACATATGTATACGCTATGCGCTATCTATGCACAAAAAATGTAAATCAGCGCGAAAATATATGTGCAAAAATTATTGTATGCATTGCGAAATTTATGCAATGTATATGTGCGTCTCTGTGTGTGTGTATGTGTTTGTGTGCGTGTATTTATAACAAAAACAAAAATTTATATAGTAAAATATATACAACTATCAAATTGTACTACCAAATGAAAGCCGCGTGATCGTATCAAAAAAAAAAAATAAATAAAATAAAATAAAAAATTTAGAACAGACTTACATAAATACAAGCGCCACACACACACACACAGTAGAAAACAACAAAAACAAATCAAAAACAAAATTAACAGCAAAATTTATTGCAAAAGTTGCTGCTGAAAACGAAAGTTCTAAATACGCTGTGTGCGTGAGTGTGTGTGTGTGAGAGTATCTGTGCGAGTGAGAGTATCTGTGTGCGCTATTAAATTTTACATAATCTGTGTGAAATTCACACGCACACACTGACATACACACAGCGGTATGAGCACAATTTGTTGCGCGCAACGTGCGGGACGCAAGCGGCGCCAATAAAAAGCGGCAACAACAACAAACAGCGCCAAAAACGCTTACGACACACACACACACGCACACAATTACACGCCCGCCTTGGCTAGAATATTTGTTGTAATTATTATTATTTGCTACACAAAAACGAGCTCTCTCACTTACTATCTCTCTCTCTCTCTCTCTTGCTGTACTTGCCGCTGGGCAGTTCACACACACACACACATTCACACAGACCAACTAGTCACGGCCGCACATTGTGCAAAAAAGTTCTTTGACGTTTTGTTTATTTATTTTGTTTTTTTTTTTGTCAAATCTCAATTTTTGGCCGCTCAGCTGCGGCTTGCTCAGCATTTAAGAGCTTTGACCAAAAGCTTGCTGTACGCGCTCTCTCTATCGCTCTTGCCACTTACATGCTGTGCGCGTCACGCTCAGCAAGTGTTGTGCACATGCCCAGTAGAAACTTTGGCATTGTTTAGTTTGTATTATATTTAATTGTGAAAGATTTGGGCAGCATTGAGCAACAAAAATTGCTTTATTATGGAGTTGTTGAGCTCTGACTGTTTTCAGTTATTGCGTGCTAGCGGTGGCCAACCAAATTATTTGCTTTATATATATATCGGGGTTAGATATATATAAATTATCGAAAAGCGCTTTATAGTTTTTTCAAAATATTACCCATTCAAATCTATACAGTTTTGCCTGCGTTTGAGGCAATTTTGCCATTCTGTTTGAGTTATCTCCAAAACATGCAAACGCATCAACCGTTTCTTCAGGTGTCGAAAAACGTTGACCTCTCATTTTATTTTTACTATTTCGTATTTCAACAAACATCAATTAATCACTTAATATAATAAAAAAAATTGTAATTGATCGCCGTATAGGATTGCATATTAGAAAGACAATATTTAATTAAAAGTACGCAAGTAAGTGCAAATGTTAGATATAAGGGAACAGTTTGATTTAAAATATAAGTTTATTCCTCTTGACCATGTTCATCGCTTCAAAGGCACAGCATGCAGAATTATCTATTAATTTCTGTTCGAAGAGAACAGGGGCGACCTACAGTTTATAGCCGAACCCAAACGGCGATATCTTTAAATAATAGAGGTATTTTCCTAGGTAAATAGCGTCTTTTTATTTGCTAGCTATGCCTGTGCTAGGCAGTAGCAGGCATCCAACCAACGAAATTTGTGTCTTAAGGCACTACAACTACAGAGCTTACAGGTTGCAGTGTTTAGGAATTCGGTTGAGGCATGTGCATTTCTACTCAGGACACTAACGCTAGAAATCAAATAATAGAATTAATAATAATAGAACCAACTAGTCTAATTTTCAAAAGTTACATAATTAACCGATTATATACCAAATAAAAGGTGCACAACTTTGGTTCCCCCGTTGTAGCGTATTATTTTTTGTTCTTGTTTCGAAAGATAATATCGATCCCCAGTAACAGTTTTACTAGACTGCAACATTTCCGGCAAATTATGTAAATTCGACTGAAAAACTGACATTTTAATTTAATTTTAATCAACAATAAAATTAAGCTACAATCGATTATTACCATAATCGGAGACACCGATTGTAAAACGGCGTAAGCGAGGTTGTACATCTAATAAGGAAATGCAAGTTTTTTTGAAGTTTTAATATCTGGACTAAATTCTCAAATTACTTCTTAAAAAGAAATATTTTTGTTGAATAATAATAATAATATCGGACATCTATGTTATAGATGTCATGGGGACCCCAGCTCAAAAAATTATAAACAACCCCAGAAGTGCTTTTTTGGTCTTCCCAAGCATTATATTAAATATTTAAAAATCTATTTTCTTATAGCGCGTTTTCTTATTAAGTACGCCATTTCACATCGATATTGACGAAATCGTATTTTAAAAACTTGTAAAACTTTCTCAGCGATATTTAATTACTAGCATTTAAAAAATTAACTGTTGGAACTTATGCGGCTAAAGAGTTTCGGTACAAGATAAGATGTGTTGGATTTCAACAAAATATGATTGTGCAGCTAAATTTCTCTCTTATTCCCTACCTACCGCCATGTATGGTTTCCCACATTTCCCAAAGGGTATGCACTTTACTTAAATATTATATTAAGCACACTTAGATTGTTATTAGTGCTGCTGCTGCTGCTTTTGTGTTTGTTTTTAGTTGTTGCTTTTGCTCTTATCAATTGCATACAAAATAACGTAAAGAAAGCAAAAGTGCTGATAAGCGCGCTTGGCACTCATTTGTCTGCCCGTCCCACCCGCTGCTGACTTAATGACTGGGCATTATTGTTCTTTTTAGGACTTTGTGCAAAAGCAGTTAAGATTAGTTTTCAATTCTAGGAATTGTAAAACAAACAATTTGGTTTCTTTATGTACAAGCTAAAACTCTAGTTGGTGTAAAGTACAAAGTTGTCCAAAAATAATTGATAGTGGTATAAAGTTGTCTGATAACGTTTAGTAAGTGCAAAGATAATGCAATAAAATTTTTACTGACTTGCGTGAATTAAAAAAAAAATAATAATTACATTACAAAATAGTTAAGTAGATTTCATAATTTGGCGTAACTTAATGAAAAAACATGCAAAAAATGTTTTTTGTGCAAAAAATAAAGTATACGTACTGAACAAGACCTTCTGAAGTTTCTACCAAGTTATCTGAGAAGTATTACAAAAATAAATTGTATATTTTGCGCAAAACTTTCTAATTACAAAATATTAGTTTTTTACTTAAAATTGTTTACATAAAAAATAAAGTTTTTTACTTAAACAATTTTTTTTACTTCAAGAATTATTTTTTTAATTTAAAGAAATCATATTTTTGCTTAAGCATTTTTTTTTTCTTAATTTCATTGCTTAAAAAATTTATTTACTTTCCTATACAATTTTTTGCTTAAAAATTAATTCTTTTGCCCATACAATTTTTTTGTTTAAAATTTTAGGTGAAAAATATTTTTTGTTCAATTTTTTTCGCTTAAAAAATTGACTTATTTTTCTATACAATTTTTTGCTTAAAAAATAATTTTTGCCCATCCTATTTTTTGCTTATTTTTTTTTTTTTTTGTTAAAAAAATTCATTTTTTGCTTAAAAAATTAACTTATTTTGCGATACATTTTTTTTTTTCTTAAAAATTTGTTTTTTTCCCATACAATTTTTTGCTTATTTGTTTTGCTTAAAAACATTTATTACAATTTATTAAATTTATTATAAAATTTTATTCATAGCAAAATATATTTTTGCTTAAAAAAATAACTTAATTTCCTATACAATTTTTTGCTTAAAAATTATTTTTATTCCCATACAATTTTTTTCTTATTTGTTTTGTTTAAAAAACTTTATTAAAAATTACTTATTTATAAATAAAAATATATTTTTGCTTAAACAATTAATTTAATTTCCTATAAAATTTATTGCTTACAAATTATTTTTTTTTTTGCCCATACAATTTTTTGCTTAAAAAAATTTATTTTTTTGTTAAAAAAAGGCATTTTTTGTTTAAAATTTGTTGCTTAAAAAATAATTTTTTTTCACTTAAAATTTTTTGTTAAAAAATAATTTTTTGCTTAATTTAAGCTTAAAAAATTTATTTTTTCTTGTTTAAGATTTAAATTACATTTTTCAATTTTAAATTAATTTGATAATAAATGTCCTTAAATATTCGAACTAAGCTATCATACTCAATTGAAAAAATACAAATCATGCATGGAATGCAGCTAAACTTGATATACAGCTCAACTTTTATCTGAATGAACAAAGATAATTTCAATATTTAGTAAACTCTGCAATAGTCCGTCCAATCACATTTAGATAAACAAATGTCAATCAGAATTTTATTATTTGAGTGAACAAATAATTTTAGATAGCTTGCAAAATATTTTGCTTATATTTACCAAAATCATTTAAACGGTTAGGTGACTTTTTGAAACTAACAATATGCGTTTGATGTCGCACTTTAAACATCGAGGCAAGGATGGTACAGGCACAAAACATAGAGATATTTGCAGCGCGTCTGCATTCAAACACACATCTCTTTCGCTTTATAATGCAAATTTAAATATTTATCGATCAATATTTTCCAACCCTAGTTTTGGCTTTAAGTTAATGGCCAACCAAACGTCGACATTGGGCATTCAATCAGTGCAGGGCTGCAACTTTAAGTCATTTTACTCTCTTAAAAAAAAAGTGCGCTCTGTGGAACAGTCTGAGCTGAGTTAAGATAATTAACAGTTAGCCGAAAGCGAAATAATACAGATACCAATCATACACACACACTCTCTCTCTCTCTGCGTCTCTCGCTCTTAATTGTCACACATTTGGCCACATAACTGTCAGATGTTATCGCTTAACGGAAATGCAATAAATAATTTGCACTCTATGCCAACAACAACAGCAACAATTACTCTCGCGCGCTCTAGTGTGTGTGTGTGTGTGTGTATGTGTGTTGTGTGAGTGTGTTTGTGTGTTCATTGACAAATTATAATTGCTACAAGACACAAATGACACAGCCCTGTGGAGCTTTTGCTATAAATAAAATGATATTTAACAACGATGACGATAACGATAACAGCAAAGCAATAGTCTGCAGAAAAGTGCTTCCGTTTCTGGAGTATATCAAATTTCTTGTTAATAACCAAAAAGTGGGGAACTTCCGAAAATTGTTAAATGATTTGATAAAGCAAATAACTGGAAGTGCATAGCAGAGTAGTATGAAATTTCAAAAATACATTCCCTTTTTTTTTGTTTTGTTTTGATAAAAAAACAGCAAGTTTCTTACACAATGCGGCAGCCATCAAATTATTGAACGTTTTGATAAAGTAAGCGGAAGTTTGTTGTGCGGCTGCGACAAATATTATGTGTGCCAGCAAACGTTAAAAAACATTTTGCTTGTAAGATAGTAAATAAAAAGTGCAAAAAAATAAAACGAAACTAAAAACTTGAAAGATAACAAGCTAAATATAGCATTGAAGCATACATAAAATTGCTACCAAACTATAAAAAGTTGCAACGCTTTAGAAGAGAAGCATAATTTAAGTTAATTTGAGTTTTCAACGTTGTGTTTTTTGTCAACTAACTTTTAAAGCAATTTCAAAAAACAGCTTGAAATAAGCTCTTTTGTGATCTTTGACAAATAGAATATTATAGGATAACTACTTTAGAATACCAATGAAGTATGTTCATTTCCAAGAATTATACGTGAATTTAAAGCAAACACTTTTTCACGCTTCACATTTCCTTATTCAAAGAGAGTTTTTTTCAAAGTGACTTTGAATCGTTACTTAATTTTTGCGTTACAATGGAATCCAAGAAAAAGTCAGTTTAATTAAATGAAACGGACATCTAGCCGAAACGAAATCGGAATTTTTATTTTTATTGTTTTTAATTTTGTATCTCTTATCTTGTATCTTTTAATTTCTGTGCGTTTTTGACAGTAATTGAACTATTTAAAAAAAAAAGACCGTTGTTGAATTGTAAATGCTTGTGATTTATCATAACTTCAGCGCAGGAATTGGCATTTGAGGTTATGTTACGCCTATTCCAAGGCAAAGTCAAGTAGGTTTGCTTCCTGTGGTCCGGTAGGTAGATTGCCAGCACTTTTGGCTTTTGTTTCTACAGATTTTTGTTTTTGCTATTCTTGCAATATAACTGCTTGGACCCAGGGTACACATAGTTCGTTATGAATATCCACTCTTTTATAGTTTGTTGGGTAGCGTATCAGACAATTCTCAAGGCTTCCTTATTGAGCAAGACGGTTTTAAGATCCTGCGATTGGAACTGCTTGCAGTATCTCACAGCTAAACTCCGTAGATTCATATTGGTTTTTATAATGAGCAGCAGCTTGAGTCTGGTTTGGAACTTTGAGCGCCTGCCTACCTTCGATTGATATAGACTCAGTCTCTGATTGGCTTGATTCCTCTTGCGGAGGTTAGGCGACTGTCGAGTGTTAAGCTCAGGTTTTTGGGTATTGCGTTGGTGGAACGTTCGAGCCGTTGCCCTTACACTCAGTAAGTTGTGTGTACTGTGTGGATTTATCCCTCAGTAATGTTCTATCTGAGCAGCCTAGACTCGATGGCTTTCTGGTATCACCGTAGGGTAGCGGCGTTGTCATTAAGTGAGTTGGCGGTTGCAAAGAAAGTACTGTCGTCCATATAGATGGCACTTGCTGTATAACGTGACCAAGATCCGGCCAAATACACACTGCTTTTCAGTACTCCTGCATTGATGTCCTTGGAAGAGTGTTGATGGTCCATTTGGTAATGATGGTTTAACATTCATATCTGTAATACTATTTCAGTTTCTTGAATAAATCTGCTCAGGTTAATGCTGTTGCTTTGTTGGTAGAAAATATTCGTTAAAAAAATCATATAAATTATGCGTATTGAAAGCAACATACTTTTTTAAAAGAATGCAAAGAAATTGTTTGGATTTCAAAGCAATCTTCATATTTATTATTTGCTTCCTTTCAAATAAATCTTTTGTACTGAAATGGTGGCAAAATTGATTCCTAATGTATGAACGAGAATGGGCCGAAACCCTTGGCATAGCTTGTAAAACTGCGCCTAAGTCAATCTCTATTAATTAAAGACATCGCCATTCGGAATCGGCTATACTTTTCGTAGCTTTTTATAGAGTTAAACCCATGCTACAACTTTGGAGCGTTGAAAACGTAAAGTTTTTTAAGTTGGTTGTACCTACGGGCAAGAGGTCTTGCCTATACGGCAGTAGCATTCCTAGTAGCCTACTTATTGGGGACTGCCTTGAGTGCAGGATCTTTCACAACGAAACTAGCACTAGCCTATAGCCTACTTATAGCTAACTGAAAATAATCATTCCCTCAAAATGAGTCTATTGGAAATCTTAGGAGGAAAACTGCAACTCGAAGATGAGGAGTGAAATACATTGCAGAAAAGGACTTTTTAGTATTTTACGGAAGACGATTGGGCTGCTGTCCTACATAACACCCTAATAGACTTTCAGTTCGAAGCAAAATCATTTTATATTTATAAAGAAGCCTGCACCAGAAACAACAATGAATTAAGATTCTCTCATATGAAATAATTTGCAGAAAAGGATTGGCTTGCAGCTTGCAGAGAACAATTGGTCTTCGGTTCTACATAATCCCTTATATGTATGTTACAATAGACTTTCAGTTCGCCGCAGTAACTTTTATACTTGTAAAGAAGCCTTCAACGATAAACAATAATGACAAGACTGCGTCTTGAAATATTGGAAGTTACTTTAAATCAAAAAATAAATCTCAAGAGTTTTTTCTGATTCTAACATTTTCAGTTCCCCTTGTAACGAAGTATACCTAAACCCATACTCTCTACTTCAAACTGGTGTACAACTAGTATGAAAAGACACAATATGTTTTACCTGTAATTTGTTTATAATCTTCAAATTGTTTCATTGCAAATTTTTGGTACAATCAGTTTACAGCGCAGAACATCCATTAATGTGACCATTTTTTTTTTTTTATTATTTGCAGGTACAACACTGACCAAGGAGCTATGGACCAGCAATTCTGTTTACGCTGGAACAATCATCCGACAAATTTAACAGGCGTGCTCACCTCACTGCTGCAGCGTGAGGCGCTCTGCGATGTTACACTCGCCTGCGAGGGTGAAACAGTCAAGGTGCGTGCCTCCACCAGCTTATTTATTCCAACTTTATAATAAAATATTGTTTGAACTCTTGCAGGCACATCAAACCATATTGTCAGCATGCAGTCCATATTTCGAGACGATTTTCCTACAGAATCAACATCCACATCCTATCATCTATTTGAAAGATGTCAGATACTCAGAGATGCGCTCCCTGCTCGACTTTATGTACAAGGGCGAGGTCAATGTGGGACAAAGTTCGTTGCCCATGTTTCTGAAAACAGCCGAGAGTTTGCAGGTAAGCTGCATACACCAACAGCACCCCCGCTGGCGCACTCACACTCCCTTTTTTTTTTGCGTATAGGTGCGCGGTCTCACAGATAACAACAATCTGAACTATCGTTCCGATTGCGATAAATTACGCGATTCGGCCGCCAGCTCCCCCACCGGCCGTCCCAGCTATGGTGGACTGGGTATGGACAACGTGCGTGACTCACGCGTTTCACTGCGCTCACTATTTGATCGCGAGGTACGCGATGAGGTGACCGCCGCTGCAGCACACTCACAGCGCAGCAGCAGCAGTTTGAGTGAACGCAGCTCGGCAGCGGCCGCGGCAGCTGCAGCTGCTGCAGCAGTGGCCGCAGCTGGTGGCAATGTTAATGCCGCAGCCGCTGCATTGGGTCTGGCGCCCAGCGCCGGCGAACGATCTCCAAGCGTGGGCAGCGCTAGTGCGGCTGCAGCGGCCGTTGCTGCCGCTGTGGCAGCTGCAGCGAATCGCAGCGCCAGCGCTGATGCATTGAATAGTCGCAGCGGCGATGCATGCAGCGATCGTGGCAGTGAACGTGGCACATTGGAGCGTGCCGATAGTCGGGATGAGCTCTTGCAGCTGGATTATAGTAACAAGGACAACAACAACAGTAATAATAGCAGCAACAATAACAACAACAACAACAATAGTAGCAACAACAACAACAACAGAGAGCGCAACGACAGCAGAGATCGCGAGAGGGAGCTATCCACCACACCCGTGGAGCATCTTAGTAGTAGTAAACGCAGACGTAAGAACTCATCCAACTGTGATAATTCGTTGACCTCGTCACACCATGCAAATGCGGCCCATATACAGGACAGGGATAGGCATTATGCGCAGGACTCTCAGGTGAGTGTGCGGGAATTTTAACTACGCAGATCTTAGAATATGCAATTTGCTGTTAGGAATCTTAAGAAATTTTCGAAATCGTTAGAAGTTTTTTTATAATAATTTTAGCTTTACAGACTGAGAAATAGTCGCATTTTGGATTGTAAAATTGTGTACTAAATTTTCTTGCTTAACTTTTGTTTAAGTTTAACAACAATCGGCATCAAATGCTTCAGATAATAGCTCTGCTTTTTTAGAGTTATTTGCAATAATAAAATTTCTCTAAAAGACTTTACAAAAAAGATCCCCTAGTGCAAAGCCTTGTTTTGTTTTTGTAAGACATATCTAATCCAACAAATCAGTTATTTCTGATAGTGCTCTAATTTTGAATTCTTAGAATCGTTCCATTCATAAATATATATATATATATATACATATGTATATCTTATCGGCATGAGCTTATAGTTTTTCAAGATAGCCTGCAGGAAGCCCGTCATTATTGAAACAAACTATTGTTCAGATATTTTTTTTCCGTGTATTGTAAAAGTTAAACCTGACAAAGTAGATTTCTTTTTATTATTTTAACAAAATTTGCGAAAGTTTTCCAAAATAATCAAAATTTTTATATTAAAAGATTGAAAGTTTTTTACATTCGCAGATATAAAAAATAAATCTTGACGTTTAGCATCATAAGTTTTCCAAGCGTTTTTTATTTCTCGCTAAAGCGAAATCTTTGATTCTGTAAAATGAATGTTGCTCAAAATTTTTAAGTTCTAAAATAGCGTCAAATTGTAAAATTTTTTCTGTTCGGCACACACATTCTTACTGTTTCTAAGGCTTTCGAGATCGAGCAATTTTAGAAGAAATACTTTATTTTAACATGAGTTTTTTACCATAGTTAGAATGATACGACTTGGGTCAAATATGCCATTTATACCAAAAAAAATTACATGGTATTCTTGTGTCGGCTACCGCACCAACTTTAGAAAAATATAACTCCTAAATTAATTTCGGTAAAAATAGATTTCGAAGAAGAATAAATTAGTATCCATAGATTATAAGAAAATCTATACCTAAAACAGAATCGGAAAAAGCAGTTTGCTAAGGAATATCAAGTTTGACTGGAAGAGATTATGCACTATCGATACTTTTTACAAGATACAAAGCCCTGTAAAATACACGGGATATTTTTAAAAAAAATTGAAAAAAATTATTCTGGGCATTCAAATATTGAAAGAACCTCAAAGAATTCCATAAAGCTAACAGGTGTGCCACCTGAATCGGGTCTATATAAAAGACGCATAACTTTTAGAATTTTCGATGTTTTTTAAAAATATATAATATCTTTAAATATCAAGATCACCTTTTTACAATTCGTTTGAGTTTGTTAAGAACTCAAAAACGAACTCTTTTCTTGAGCGTTTTCATCACATGGCCATTTCGGCTCCAATGTTGTCGTTTACCTCTTCTATGGTCTTCGGATTTGTTGGCATAAAATTGGTTCTTCAAAAATTCCCACAACAAGAAATCAGGCAATGACAGAACTGGGCATCTTGACG
This sequence comes from Chymomyza procnemis, assembly GCA_035046065.1. Taxonomy (NCBI): domain Eukaryota; kingdom Metazoa; phylum Arthropoda; class Insecta; order Diptera; family Drosophilidae; genus Chymomyza; species Chymomyza procnemis. The sequence continues at coordinate 9,798,985 of JAWNOJ010000026.1, forward strand.
GCCAATCCATATCAACGTCATGCTTCCCCGGAATTTCCGTCGTGTTGTTGTAGCTGTCTAGGTACACCAGTTAGGCCCGCGAAATATATTGCGATATATGGTTAAAATTGAACTGGATAAATCTGTACATTCTGTACTGAAAATTGTCAAAGTTACTCGACTTCTCTATTGACCCGATTCATTAACGATTAACGCTTTTGTAAAAAAAGAAATAAAAAAAATTAAGTAAATAATTTACTCATCGATAGACCCACTAAACATAATCATATTTCAAACATTAAAAGGAGAAGAAATATTATAGTGGGTGTGCGGCTTATCTAAATTGGAACCTATATCGTTATCAGGAGTAAAAATTGCTTCATTCATTCAAGTATTCCAGATGACATGCACGTGCCTCCCTTGAAACATACACAATCTACAAACCCGATAATAACGATGACGAGAGCTATCAAAAGTTTTATTTTTTTTTTGTTGTTTTTGCTGGCTAGCTACTTTTTATGAGTTGAATTTTTGTTTTGACATTGTAACACCACCACATTGATAAGATGTGTTCGAGATAAGACCATGACCAAAAACAACATGGCTGCCCCTGACAGTGAAAGTGCAAGCACCAATACAAATATATATACACTTAGCTCTATGATAGAGCTATTTAAACGACTTTTTCGTATAATCGAAATATGACACTTGAGCCTGAAGAGTGGGACTATTTTTGTCAAAAAAAAAAAAAAAAAATCGTTTGCGTCATGTTTGGAGGGCCGGATTATAGTGTACCCGTGAAGGCAGGGCGCGCGGCTTGATTAGTGCCTCATGTAGATCATCAACAAAGATGAAAACAATCGATTATTCGATACGCGTAGAAGGGTGTGTTTTGACACACGTCAGACGTCAATCTGTTGAGAAGAATTATGATAATAATACTTTTTGTAAACTAAGACTCTTCAAATAAATTTCCGTTCCGTGATTGCTTAGGTGTTGATATAAGATTAGAAAGGGGTAATACGGAGAGATAGACGTTTTGAGCTGTAGCGGCTGGATCTTTTGCCAACTTGGCAGTTACTATGATTCTTTAAATTGTAATGAGATTCAAAGTTTAAAACAAGCGTTTTTAAATGTGACCATTACGGAAAAAACAGCGGAATTTATTTGCAAAACAGCATTTGTGCACCTACAAGATCAAACTGGCTCGATTTTTTTTTTTCTTCATAATCAGAAGTAGATCCATCTGTCCTGATTTTTTTGCCTTACAACAAGACTATCTCAATTTTTTTATAGTTAGTGTAGATCATCTATACGATTTTTATGAGAGTGCAGTAGATAATCTTTTGCTCATTTGGCCCAATTTTTAATTGTAAGAATAGATCATCTATATTTGGCAGAATTTTTATCCTTTATCGTCAGAGTATATCATCAACCTGATTTTTTATCCTTTATATTCAAAGTAAATCATCTAGCCAAATTTTTTAACCTTTATTGTGAAAATAGATCATCTACATCTGACACGTTTTTTATAGCTTATAGTCAGAGTAGATAATTTGCGTCGGACTCAATTTTGTATAGTTTTTAGTCAGATTAGATCATCCATATCTGTAGATAAATATTTTATAAATAGAAGAGATCAGCACACTCGCTTTTAAATCGGAAGGTCGGCGGTTCGATTCCACTCAGCAGCACTGGCGCCTTTGCCTAGCAGTAGTATAAGAAAATCTCTATTCATCAAAGACATCGCTGTTCGGATTCGGCTATGAGCTGTAGGTCCTGTTCTTTTCGTACAGCTATTAACAGAGATATACCATGCTCCGCCTTTGGAGCGAAGACCATAGCCAAGGCAAATAAATTTATTTGATAATCAAAGCAGCTCATCTACATCGGACACAATTTTGTGTCCTTTATATTCAGAATATATCATTCACAACGCACACGATTTTGCAACATTTAAAGTCAGAAAGGATCATCTAGGCAATTTCTATAAGAGTGGAGTAGATAATCTTTTGTAGTCACTGATCATCTTCCACATCTGGCCAGATTTTTTTTTATTGTCATATTAAGTCAGAAGTGATCATCTATCCCAATACATCTGGTTCGATTTTGTATCCTTTATTGTAACAATAGATCATCTAAGTCTAGTACAATATTTTTTTCTTAATAGTCAAAGTAGACCATCTGCAACTAGTCTGATTTTTTTTCCTTTATGGTCAGGCTAGATCATCTACAACTTGCCTGCTGTTTTATTCTTTATATACAGGGTCGACATTTACATCTCGCCAAATTTTTTTTCGCTTAAAGGAGTTTTTCATCTACAACTGGCCTGAGTTTGTTTTTGTAGTTAGAGTAAATTATCCACATCTGGCCCAAATTATTATCCGACTATCTGACTATAAAAGTCAGAGTAGATGATCCACATCTAGCTCGATTTTGTATCCTCTACTGTAGGAATATTTTGATCTCTAGGTTTTGTAGGAAATTGTATCCTTGATAGCTAAAGTAGATCATCTACAACTGGCTTGATTTGTTATCTCTTGTAGTCAAGGTAGATTATCTATGTCTGGCTTAATTTGTTATAGTTTTTTTTAACTTTTATAGAAAGACTAGATCATCTATATCGGGCTTGATTTTTTATCTTTTTTAGTTAATTGATCCATCGCATGAATTTTTTATACTATATACTACTTTAGCCACATCACACCCTATAGGAGTAATATTAGGTAACTAACCGATATTGATAGAATTTGTCACAGCTGGGAATTGTTCAAAAAATTATAGTCCATCCAATTGACTTTTATCTTTATGAACAACCGAATTCTTTTAACAATTTTTTTTTGTTTTTGACGTGATGCAAATCATCCCTATAGAAGCTGTAGTAGATTTTATCCTCGCTATCCTGAAACTTAAACTTCCATTAGCTTGAATAACAAGTTTTACTGAATAGTTGGATGCTTCAGCTTACTTAATTTTTAGATCTATGCGTTCATATAGACGAACATGGGTTATCAACTTCTCCACTCACTTTGATCACTCCTTAGATAACTTTGGAGGGTTTCTGACGTTCCCTTCGGGTTGTTACATGCATTTTCGGCTTGCACAAACTTAATATACTCATTATTGTACTATATATAATACTGTACGTTATTTCGAAAGAATTTCAGAAATAAACTGAGCGTCTCAGAATTAGAAACATTGAATAAACAAATTTAAGCTTGTTTTTAAATATACGCACTTATCTTAAATATTTTACTCTTTACAAAAGTACAGTCTGCCCTCGAAAGCCTTACATATAACTTCAATCAAAGCAGTGCATCGCAAAGCAGTGCAACCCACAATCGCTCATCATCGCGCTTTTGTTTGTTGTTTTTTAACACTTATTATGGCAACTTTTTGTGTTTATTTATGCAAATTGACTGTAAAAATATTTGAATAATAATTAATTGATTAAAATAATAGTTACATAAGTGCAGCCTCCCCTCCCCTACTCTTACTTAAACCGCCACTGACACATTTTTCTCTACTATCTGCATTTTATTTAACAGGCCAGCGCACACAGCAACTTTAAATCAAGTCCGGTGCCAAAAACTGGCGGCAGCACATCCGAATCAGAGGATGCAGGTGGTCGTCGTGAATCCCCGCTGTCCATGGCACCAAGTCATATGGTTGGTGGCGCCGGTGTAGGCGGTGCTGGCATGCTTGGAGGCGGCAATGTGGGCGCGGTTAATGCGTTAAGTGGACTCAGTCAGTCGCTAAGTATTAAGCAGGAGCTGATAGATGCGCAACAGCAGCAACAACAACGCGAACATCATGTGGCGTTGCCACCCGATTACTTGCCGGTAAGTTTGTGTGCCTGTATGTGTGTGTATGCTTTGACGCAACTGTACCTAAGAATTATGTTTAGAATGTATTTGTTGTTCTTTATGTTAGACTTTTGAGTTGAATTTGAATTGAACTAGTACGCTAAGTTAATTGTTAAGGTTTTTTCTTTGAACCGGTGCGATGGTTCCAATACAGATTCACTTAATTTGATTTTTTTTTATTTTTTTAATTTCAATTGAATTTTTTACCAACTAAGCCAAATGCAAAATGCTTCAAGTGCGTAGGAATTATATTTGAAAACAAAGAAAAAGAAAAAACGCGTAAAGCAAGTCGCAAGCAGAACGAAGGATTGGTTGTTTTTTTTATAAAAAAAAAAATATATATATATTTTTGTAAAAGATTTATTTCGTATGGAATATCGGCCTTGAAAAAGAAAAAATCTCAACAATTGTTTGCTGCATATCAAAAAAAGAAAAAAAATGAACACTTAAAACAAATCAGTTACTTTTTTTTTTTTTTGGCATGCAAAGCAGAAAAACAGCGAAAATCCTTCCTTCTACAAACAAAACTGTTTTACCAATTTTTCTTAGTTTTTTGTTTTTCTTTCTGTTTTTTTTTTATTTTTTATTTCTTATGTAAAAAATACTTTTGGAACTAAAATCAAAAACCAAAATTATAAATAAAATACTGTAGCCCAAAGCTGGCAGCTCGAAAGACAACGCTGCTGCGCCTATGCTCAAGCAGCACTTGTTGCTGCAACAAGCAGTGGAAGCCTGCTTGCAGCAGCAGCAGCAAGAGTCCAATTGGTATCAGCAACGCGAGAGCTTAGACTCGGCCGTGCAGCGTCTGCTGCAGCAGCAACAACAACACCAGCAGCAACAACAACAACGCTTAATAGAAACCGCACTCGGCACGCAGCAGTTTGGCGTTGCCACTAAAAATGCAGCCGCCACCGCCGCTGCACTGCTTGGTCCGCCGCAAGCAGTTGCGGCTGCCAGCACTACAGGCAGCTCTCGCAAGAGCGGACGCTTTCGTTCCAATTGGCTGTACCAGTTCGACTGGCTGCAATACGATGAGCATGCCAATACCATGTACTGCAAACATTGCCGTAAATGGTCCACGGAATTGGCCGACATACGCACTTCCTTTGTCGAGGGCAACTCGAACTTTCGCCTGGAGATTGTCAATCATCATAATAAATGCAAGTCGCATCGTTTGTGCTACGAGCGTGAGTTGCAAGAATGCCAGAAATTGGCCAGTGGGAGCAGCAGCAGCAGCAGCAGCAACAGTCAGTTGCCCATATTGGAAATGGCCTTGGGCACGGCGTCTACGACGAGCACTACGGGCCAGAAACGCCGTCGTACTCCGGATGTAATAACCATAAATGTGGGCGAGGAGAACGGCTAGAAGAAAGCTGCTCCCAAAAAAAAGACATGACGTTGATGAGTTTTAAAGCGTGTTTTTGGTAGACTTTTTTTTTTTTGGAAATTCGAGAAATTTGTCGAAGCTATGAACTTTGAAAAAAAAAAATCAATGCATACAGGCGCCTTCTACTTATTTCGGTACAGGAATTTTTGTGCAGAAGTCAGACATGAAAATTTGAACTTCTTGGGTTTTATTAGAGCTCAGTAGTAGTAATCCTTTCTATTTTGAGTAGTGTGACGCCATCATCCGTAAAGAAAGTAAAACAAATATTTGGGTATGAAATCCACCGAATTTTTAAGTAGCCTTTACATTGAACTTCTTATTATATCCGACCGACTGTAAGCGTTTCGGCATTCTAGATGGCTTCACAAAAAAACGAAGATGGTTCTGTTGGCCATACCGCAAACAGAATATGAAAAATGTTTCCAAGATTAGATCAAGCTGAAAATGTCATAGAATATCACTGAAAAATGTAGCAACCTAAACGAAATTACTTTAAACGAGTGATGGTTCCGGGAACTTTATAAAAAAGGTATCCTCTACTTACTTACTTTTAATGAGTTACACTCATCAATAAATGTATTTTTACAATATTTCATTTTCCCCGAACAAAAACATTATCTATTAGACTTTGAATTTAGTTTTGTAGGAAAAAACAAGTTTTTCGAAAGTAATTCGAAATTAATATATACTTCTCAACAGAGATAAATTCAATCACAATATTTTGCAATAGAAGACAAAAAAATTAATCACAAAGCGTAAAAATTTGTTCGGATTCGATTTTGCTGTACCAAATCAAAATAGTTCTGTTCGCACACAACATTCGAACTTAAAGATATGCAGAAATTTACAGAAAATAAAATTATCTTAGTTTAAAAAATCGAAAGTCAACCAAATTGTTCTGATTGGATTTATCGATTTCCGGCGTGTCTATAAATAAAATTTCTGTAATGCTTAGAGTGACTCAGTAATTCTAGATATTTAAAAGACGAAACAAGACTTTAAGTAGATTTTTGGGAAGCTACTGCCGATATCAAAGCCCCTGACTTAACACGATAATTAGATTCAGTTATGGTTGCGAAAATATTGATTTTTAAAAGCTGAAACTTTACAAAGATTTTTGGAAAGTTGTTTTCGTAATCAAAGCCTCTGACCAAGCTACCCACATGGAGAACTTCGTACTTCAGCAGTCAAAAATTGTGTTAATTTGAAAAATTTGATTGAGCCCACAAAAAAATAAATAGAACATACTTAATTGACAAATTTTGAAGATAACTTTAATGGTATTATTTTTAAACGTTTTATTAATTCTCTTCCGAAATCCTTTTAAACGACCTTTTCTTATTACTTCATAGAAATTACTAGAAAATTAAATAAGTATTGCCGTATTCCGACTTTATCGGCGTGATTTACGAAATATTCTGTTAGAACTGCAGCAAATTTTTTAACGATAGTTCAGGTTCTAGGGTTTTTTTTCAAAGACCTCATTTAAAATCAAAGTTTTTCGTTATTTTGAGAGAAATTTCTCAATCAAATAAAATTACAAAAAAAAATAAAAAAAAAAATATTTCATAGGACTTATCATTCATTTAAAGACAAATTTTTTAAACAAATAAAATAACTATAAAATAAAAAATTTGTTTTAAAAGCTTCATTAAAAATCAAAGTTTTTTGAGACTTAATTCTTAGGCAACATTTTTCATTATTTTGAGACAAATTTTTTAATTCAAAAAAATTACTGAAAGAATTTAAAAACATGCTTCAGAGGCCCTATTAAAAATCAACATTGAGACAAATTTATAATTGAAATAAAATTTAAATTAAAAAAAAAAATAAAAATTAAAAGGCATTATGGAAAATCGAAGTTTTTTGCTATAAAATTCTGAAGCAACTAAAAAATTACTAAAAAAAATTTTTTTTTGAAGGCTTTATTAATAATCAACATTTTTCAAAGTTTTAAAACAAATATTACTGAAAAATTATAAAATATATTATTGACAAATTTTTAAATAAAAAAAACTACCCAAAAACATGCTTTAGTCTCACTCACTCACTCACTGAGATACTACCAGACAGAGACAGCCACACTCAGGATTATTAGACATAGCTGTACCTATAAAAGAAAAATTAAAACACATTATAAAACATTATAATTATAAACGTAGTTGTAAATTAATTAATTAATTTAGTTTTGTTAAAAAAAAAACTTGCATTAGACGTAAGCGTAAATTTTAAAGCGCAGCTTGAAGCATTTTGCAATTGAAGAGAATAAATCAATGTTGACACTATTGTGAATTGTTTATATACTACTCTCTTCCTCTCTTTCTTGCGTCTCTCTTACGAACAATTAAAGAGCACCGCCGCATTAAAATTGCATGCAGAGGATATGTCTTCGCTCTTGTCACAGCATGCGCTGCAGGCTGCCGATGCGCGAGAGGAGCACAACGATGCCAAGCAAATGCCACTCGATCAGACCGACAATATTGACGGTAAGTACAGTGGTACGAATTTCATTATTTTTTGCTCAATTTTTTGTGCTTTTAACTTAACCAACTCGTTGAAACAAAGCAAGAAAAAGAAAGAAAAAAAAAACCAAAGCAAATAAAAAGCTAAAACAAAAACGTTAAAATTTTATGTTATTTTTGAAAGTGCTTAATTTTAACGATTTGTTTTTGTACAAATATACTTTGATTTTTTTTTTTTTTTTCATTTTTGTCTATTTTGTGCGCGAAACTGTTAGAACTGCGAAAACTGCTAGAGAACTGTAAAAAATTAGCTAAAAAAAAATATAGTCTAATTTTTGCTCAAAAAAAACCCCCCATAGTAACTTGTATATGTCGCAAAATCCCCTGTAGACTTACTTTAGTGTTAAAAACAGATAAAAAAATATACCTCGTTGAGCGTGCACGTTTACATGTATATATTGGGGGTAGATTTGTACAAGCGTTAGTATTTTTAATAAACTCTAAAAAAAAACAAAATACCAAAATCCCACTAATTTTTCGCAAAAGTGATAAAAATATTTACAAATTCAACCCATTAGCTACATGTAAAATTCTAAATGTTGACGTCCAAATTGTACTGCATGCATTATTTGTACTCAAAAAAGTAAGAAGTACTACATTTTCTATGCCTACCAAAACACTGTCTATATGCTCTATACGTAATACTCTTTAATAACTACTTAGTAGCTACTATGCCCTATAATGTAGCAGCGTTTTGGCCAAACTCTTATAAATATATAATACTTTTCTTTAAACTTTACTTGTACTTTACTTACGTTTTGTTTTAATGCTTGTTTTTAAGTATTTATTTATTTATTTCTTGATTTTTTTCGTATGTATTTTTATAAATTTATTTTTGTTAGTTTGGCTGGCGTTAAAAAATATATATTTATTATTAAAAAAACAAAAAAAAAAAAACATAAAGTACGCCACTTGTTAGAGCAACAGTTCAACACCTCTCCTACCAATTAGTTTATTTTATAAATTTATTTTATTTTTTTACACTTATACTTTCAATATATAAAAAACAAAAAACAAACGTATAAATGTATAAAAACATATATATTGCTGTATAATTGTCTATATTTAGTCAACTAGTTTTTAGTCTCTAGCTAAGTCTAGTTACGCTTTAGTTTGTATGTTGCCGCATGTTGCATGTTTCTGACGCATACACACCAAACCCGCCTACACACACCTTTTAAATTTATTTTATTTATTTTTTTTTAATTTTACATATACTTACATTTTCATTAATTTTAATTTAAAGCTAAGTTTTTTTTTTAGTAAATTAAAAATGCCTCCGTTGCAACAAACACACAAAACTAAAACAACTTTTTTAGTTGACAAAAAGTGTTGAAAATAATTTAAAAAAAAATTCACACACATATACAAAACAAATTTTTAGCATTTACCAACACACACGCACACACATTTAGACATTTTCTTTAACATTTTTAAGCTTTTTTTTTTAAACAAACCTTTTTAATTTTTTAGTTTATGCTTTATGCTCAAAACTTTAACAAAACAAAACCTAAAAAATTTTTCAACTATTCTATTTTCGTCTTTAATGTTGCAACTTATTGTCTAAGCAAAACGAAATAATTTCTTTAAGTGAAACTAAACTAAAAAAAAAAACGAACTGCTCTAATGCAAAAACAAATTTTTTAACTAAATTTTACGTGTTTTACTGTCAAAACCAAAAAAGTTACGCCAAAAAATGCCTAAAACTACTTAAAAATACCAACAATTTTAAATTCGAGTACATTTATGCTAAACAAAAAAACAACACTTTTCTTTTAAAATCTAATACTAATACATTTTTATTATTTTATTAGCAAAAACCAAAATAAATACAAAAAAAAAACAAAAATTATTTAATTTTTGTGCCTTACTGTTTAACGAGCTGTAATTGACTGTCTTTTTTTTTAATTGGTATTTCAAGCTACTAAATGTTTTTTCAAATATATTTTTTACGTGCTATATATTATATGTCTGTCGCTGTGTGTGTGTGTGTGTGCGTATTTATATATATGTGTGTGTGCGTGTGTGTGTATGCGTTTATAGTTCTTAACTTGTACAGTACGCGCTCAGTAAGCAACATTTTACGGTAAAGTCAAGTATATCTAAAACAAAAGTCCAATAAAATCCAAAAAAAAAAAACAAAAAACGCCCCCCTGCACATTGGCTACAAAAACTTTGCAAACCAATCCAACCCTGCAGCTAATATTTAAAACATACAACTACAACAACAAAAAATACCAGATAAAAAACCCAGCTAACTCTACGAAAAGAACTGGAATACTATTATATTATATATAAAATATTTTAGCGTTATGTACAAATTAGTTGCAACATTGAAGTACTAAAAAGTTATAACATAAAAAAGCACTTGTGCTGTTAAATAAAAAGTATACAAGCAAAAAAGTAAAAATTGTAAAAAAAAATACCAAGTAAAGCGCATAAATGACACAAACATTTAAAGTTAGCTACAAAGCCGTTTTGATTTGTTTACACTTTTGTTGTGCTACTTAATGCCAAATATATTATACTCTTAATTTTTTAAAGCTGACTTGTTTATTTTCTTTGCTTAAAAAAAAATACCAAAACCACTCTTAAGTACCAGCAAACAAAGCAGCCTTGTTTTATTTTTTTAATTATTATAATTTTCTACCAAAAACACCGAAAATCTGAAAAAACTGCTCCACATGCGTTTGTTTATATTAATTTATTTTTTATAAAAAAATACCGCGTCCACCACAAACAGCCTCTATCCTACAGCCTACGTGCCTGCCTTAGCTTTTAGTTGCGTTTTTTAAGCAATTGTTTTTTTTTTGTTTAATTAAACAGCAAAAAACACCACCCAGCTAGTTGTTTCAAAATGCTAGTACTACATACTTAGAATTTTTTTATCTACACACAAAACAACAAAAAATTGTTTGTTTGTTTGCCCAAAGCAACACTGCAAACTCCCAAAGCAAAAAACAAATTCTAGTAGCTGTCTGTTATTTCAAATGTTTGCATATATACCCAAAACATAATACCATATATATATACATATACTACCCAACTACTTATATGCATTAGCTGTATCAAATTTTATTTCAAAACTTTAAAAAAAAAACTAGCTGTTTCATTTTGCTGCCAAGCAACAAAAAATTGGCCACAATTTCAAGCAGTCTGGGCACACTGTGCGCACACTTGCTTGCAGCCCCCACTTGTGCGCGTCAGTGTTGCGCTCAGTTTGCTGACCATCAAAAGTCCAAAAAAAAAAACAAATCAATTCCCGTTTCTCCCCTGAACGTGTTTTTGACGCACATTATACGAAACGCAAATGTTTGCAGGTCGCGTTAAAATTTTTAACCATAAGCAAGCAACAATAGATGGCGCCAGCATGCTGCAAACAGCAGTGCCAACGCTAGCTGGCGCTAGTGTGGACGCTGCCGCCGCCTATCAGCAAAAATACAGACGCTCTGTGCTGTACGAGCATGAGGCACAGCCCGCTACCGACATGTATATCGATAACAATTACAATTGCGAATACAAATGCAAGGAGCTAAATATGCGCGCCATACGCTGCAACAGACAACAGCATCAGCAGCCGCTACATGTGGCCACTGCGCCGCAGACAGCTTTGAATTTGGGTCGCCATAGCAGCAGCGAGACGCTTTGCGCTGCCGAGGCTGCTGCCGCAGCCTACTCGCCCAGCAGCTATCGTGAGCGTGAGCCACAACAGCACAGCTATGGCCCGCAGCATTCACCCACAGGCACGGGCACACAGCCGCCACAGCTGGAGCTGGCACACAGCTATGCCTCGCATGCTGCACATCATGCCAGCATACATACGCAAAGCTCATCGCCGCCGCATTATCAGCCACAGCATGCGGCCACGGCCAGCGCCACGGTTACATCCATATCGCCACAACCCACTTCATCCTCTTCGGCCGCCTCGGGCAGCAGCTCTAGTGCAGCGGCGGCTGCAGCAGCTGTGGCCGCTGCCAATCGACGTGATCATAATATCGATTATTCTACGCTCTTTGTGCAGCTATCGGGCACGCTGCCCACGCTCTATCGCTGCGTTAGTTGCAACAAAATTGTATCCAATCGCTGGCATCATGCCAACATACATCGTCCGCAAAGTCATGAGTGTCCTGTTTGTGGACAAAAGTTTACGCGTCGCGATAACATGAAGGCGCACTGTAAGATCAAGCATGCCGATATAAAAGATCGCTTTTTCAGTCATTATGTGCATATGTGATCACTGCTCTAGTTGGCTGATTAAAACGTACGTTTGTTAGGCTAACAACAAGCAGACGATATACGTAATGTACGCTGTAGCTATTAAAAGGCTAAAAAATAATTAAATAATTAGTAAAACTTAAGAGTTTTTATTCTGCGCTTAGCAACTTAAGAGTGAAACAAATCAAAGAGAAATATAAAAAACAGCAAGTAAAGCAAATTTATAGTAATAACAAAGGTTTTCAATATACGTATAATCACAATACTAAAGCATATACCAAAAAAAAAAGAATTTTTTAGCTAATTCAAAGTAAAACACATAATTATAGTAGTTAATTTAAAGACTTTTATTATTGTTATGCAAAAAGCGAAAAGAAAACAAAACCAAAAACAAAAAAAAAAAACAAACCTTTAGATGCTTTTTTATTTACAAGCAGTACGCAAAAGTATTACATTAGAATTCCAAAATCTGTTACAGTCAGTTTTATGTTTGCTTTTTAAATTAAAGTATTTTGTTTTATTTTTAAAGCGCGCACAGGCGTTATGTTTTTGCCATATGGCAACACTGTGAAGTTATCGATATTTTTGCCTTAGCGTCACTGCAAGCAGCGCTGAATTTTTTTTATTTATATTTTTTTTTACACTTAACATGTGCTGTAGTGAATTTAACTTAATATTTTGTGCCATATTAGTAAACAATTTAGATTATTTATAAAACAAAAAAAAAAAAACGAAAGAGTTGTTAGAAAAAATTGACGTGCAATTTAAGAGAGCGCTACGATTTGACAAAGTGCAAGAGGCAACAACAAGACTTTTAATGTACAAAAAAGCAGTCAAAAATTATAAAAACGAAAAAAAAAACTTTGGCTACTTAGCATTATTTTTGTTAAGTAACTTTAATGTTTTGTGTCATTTAATTTATGTTGGCTTTACCAGGCTTATTATGTAGGAGAGCTAAGTACATAATTTCAGCGTTGCAAGTGTCTGCGCACATGAGCCCCTAGACGCAGCGCAAACACTAACAAAGCTTTGAAATTATGCGCTCACCCACCGAAAACTAAATAAATTGCCAGCTATTTTTAGTTGAATATTAAAATACAAAATAAAAAAAAAAACAAAACAAAACAAAGCTTTGCTTAAGTTTTGCCATGACAAAAAAAAAAAAAAAACTTTAAAAAATTTTTGCAAAAAATCTTATAACAACTTAAATGTAGCAAAACAAGTTCAAGTAACACATTTAAGTCACTCTCTTATATATATATATATTAATTATATATTTAAAAAAGCTATAAATACATAACGTCTTAAACTTTTACTTAATAAAAACTCTTTCAAATCAAATTCCAGTTCTTTTCATTAACTCAAGTTTTTTATAAACATAACTACGTACCCTACCAAAAAGTTGCTTTCCTAGGTCACAAAAAACATGAAAGTAATACTAATATTTTCTACACAAATTATAAAAATAAATAAATCAAAAAAAAACTATACCCGTTAAAAATAAACTACTACAAGCGCACACTTTGAAACACGGTAAGTTGCATTTTTAAGCTCTTTTTAAGCACCATAAATGTTTGAAAAACAAAAAAAAAAACTTTACAACTTTTTAGATATGTTTTTACTAGTTTTATAATTATTTTATAATTTTTAAACTATATATAACTAAATGTCTAAGCTAAGTCTGCGTTTTAAAACAAAAACAAAATCAAACAAAAAAACCTTAACGTTATGTATGTTTTTTTCTTTACTTAAACAATATATATACCCCCACCACCCAAAAAAAATTTAAAATTTATATAAAGTTTAAAAAAAAACAGGAATTGGCCAAATGATTGAAAATTTGTACTTTATATATATACTCTACTCTAAACACTCTGCGCTGTCTCTCATACTCTCTCTACTATGCTACTTACTTGCTCACACACTAGCTCTCTCTCTCTCTCTCTCTGTCTGTCTATCTGTCTATCTCTCACTTTGTCAACTATTTACTAGTTCCAAACCAACTATTTTGTTATATAATTTCGATTTTTTTGTTTGCAGCAGGCAGGAGGGGTGTTGAAATAAATATTCGCTCCAAAAAATGTTTCCACTTTTTGTGCAGTTTTAACGTTTCACTCAATTTATATATTTTTTATTTTTTATATATTTGTTATTTTTTTTATTTATCTTAAGCTACTTTTTATAGTTACTATAACCAAAACCCCGCCCCCCACTCATCAATAAAATGACATTGACATTTGGCCCCTACACTTATTGAAATGTACATTCGATAAATATCGATAATAATACCAAAGAAATACCAAAGCATAAATACTTAGCAAATCAAGCAACTAATCTGGTTTGGGATTTTTTTTATATATATAAAAAGTTATTAACAGTTTAGTCAAACCACAACAACAACAACAATATCAAAAACAACACACACATACCACTCACCCAAATACATTTAACAACAAATTATATATATCATAAATAAATAAATAATTTGCAGTGTTGAAAAAACAAATACCAAACAACTTGAAAAACAAATACCAAACATCATTTTCGCATATAAATATATATAATTTGGTTTGGGCAACTTCAAAATATCGTCTCATCATTAAGCAATAGTTTTAATATTAAAAAAATAAACAAAATAAAACATAATCACATTGTTGTAAATAATTTTCTTGAATTAATTTTTAAGCGCAGCCTTTAAATGTTTAATTAAAAAAAAAAAACAAAATTAATCATTATATTGGTTGAATTGAATTTTATTGTAAATTTTATTTTTAATTGCATTTCATTATACCAACAAAGTCGTTCTCTCGCAACGCTCTTTCGTTACGTTCGCTATTAAATCGTGCTTAAATTAATTATTAATTTATGCCCAAAATTTAAATAAAATATTTTATTTTTTTTTTAAATCTTATTTTGTTGGGTGTAACAAATTTTGGCAAGAAAATTTCCATATTTTTATACTACAGTTTCTTGTATTCAATAAGCATTGCTCAAAGATTGTGTATAATGCAGTTTATGCGTATCGGGAATTTTGAATATTCAAAAAGTCAACTTAAGTTTGTTTCTTTTTTTTTTTAATTTTGTTACCGCAGCACATTTTATATCATTTATATTTTGTCAAAATTAATGTACACTTTATTATCTGCAGTCGACTGGTTCAAATTTTTATTTTTTTCTCCCTTAAGCTTCTATTCAAAAATTCAAAATCTCTTTATCCGTTTGAGAATTTTATTTTTATTATAAAAAAACACTCATCGATATAAAATATAATATAAAAATGAGAAATCATTTTCCATATCGGAAATTTCTGACAATTTGTGTCACTTTTTAAAATTTAAATTATATTTACGAAATAAAAATTTTATTTACAAAATTTAATTGTCAGTACGAAATATTGCTGGCACTGAAATAATGCATCAATTTCATATTGGAAATTGTCAAAACGTTGTACTTTGTATTGAAACTATTTTACAATTGTCAAAATATAATTTTTAAAAAATATTTTTCAAAACTTAAGCTTCTTATATTACATTACTTATACAACATTTCATTTTTAAATTTCAAATTCAATTTAATTCAATAATTTCCTTTTCGAACTTTAATTAAAAAAAGAATTTTTGAATAGTTTTTTATTTACATTAATATTTATTTAAAGTTAGCTAAATTTAAATTTTATTTACTAATTTTTTTAAATTAGTAAAATTTGGAACAGGTTTTTTATCTTCATTTAGAATTTTTGTATAATTATAAAATCTCTTTTTTTATATTTCGGGATAACGAATCTTTGTTATTTGTTAAATGTTATTTTTGAAATTAAAAAAAAAAATTGTTCATGAAAATTTTGAAAATAATTTTTTGTATTATTGTTCCAAGTCTTTATTTATCTTTTGGGATAACAAATTTTTGTTATCTGTTATTTGAGATTATTTCAAATTTTCGCGCTTTAAATTAAAAAAAAAAATGCATGTATTTTTTTAAAAGAATTTTTTTTACAGTTTCATTTTTTATAGATTACAAATCGTTGTTATCTTTTATTTGAAATAATGTAAATTTTCGCGATTTTAATTTAAAATATTTATTCATAAAAATTTTTAATAGAATTTTTTGTATAATTTAACTCTCTTTTTTCTAAATAACAAATTTTGGTTGTCATTTATATGAGAATTTTAAAATATTTCGCGATTTGAATTTAAGAAATTTGTTCAGTAAAATTTAATAGAAATTATTTTATAATTTTACAGTATCTTTTTTATCTTGCGAGACAACAAGTCTTTGCTGTTCTTTTTTTCAAAAAAATTTAATTATCTAATTTTTTAATAGATTTTTGAATAATATTATAGTTGTTGTTTTTTTGTGGAAACCAAAACCTTTATTTTAAAAGTACTTTGTGCAACATTTTTCAATTTTTCGCGGTTGAAATTTTAAAAATTTGCTTGTGAAAATTTAAAAAAATTTTTTTTATAAATAATTTAACAAACTCTTTCTAGATAACAAAACATTGTTGTCTTTTATTTGAAAAATACTTTTTGAACAATATTAAAATATTTGGCGATTTAAATTAAAAATAAAAATTTTTCAAAACTTAAATAAATGAATAGAAAACTTAATTTTTTTTGTTTGTGACAAAATATTTTCTCTATTTGACATGTTGACGTGTTTTATTTTCAAAATTCCCGCAGCAGCATTTCATTATCACAATTTATGGCAATACTTTTTATTTTTTTATTTAATTTCCCATAAGACGCGCCTCATGCCTCTTCTTACCAGCTACACACACTCACACCCTCTCTCTACTCATAGTACTTCTATTAAAATCCATAAAAAACTACAAGTACCAAAGTCAAAACTACTGCAGAAAAATATCTGAAACATGAACTTACAATTAAAAATTAAAATTAAAACAAAAAAATAGAAAACATTTAATTATACAGTCTTAAGAATAATTATAAAAATGATTTTTCTGTTTCTGTGAATCACCAACAACAACATTGTTTTTCTCTTCTTTTTTTCTTTGCGCGTTTGAACGAACGAACAAATACCAAAAAAACAAAAAAAAAATAAAATATCAAACAAAAAACAAACATTTTTTCAATAAAAAAAAAAATATCCAAAAACTTAACTATAAAAAATAAATAAATGCAAATTGTTAAAAAAAAAAATATAAAATATAAAAGGTTCAAAAGCCTGGCACATGCGTCTCACCTTTGAGCGTCTCTCCGGTGGCTGCAATCTGCATCGCTGCAAGCTCTGTGGCAAGGTCGTCACGCATATAAGGAATCACTATCACGTGCATTTTCCGGGCCGCTTCGAGTGCCCACTCTGCCGTGCCACCTACACGCGTAGCGATAATTTGCGTACGCACTGCAAGTTCAAGCATCCCATGTATAATCCGGATACGCGTAAATTCGATAATCTAATGTCTGCAGCAGCTGTGGGCGCTGCCACGCCCTCTGCCACACAGCTGGCGGCAGCATCACAGGCAGCCATGGCAGCAGCGGCTGCAGCAGCATTCAATGCTGCGCAGCAGCAACAACAGCAGCAGCAACAGCGCGAACAACAAACACAGCAGCAACAACAGCAGCAGCAGCAGCAGCAGCAACAACGCGAACAACAACTGCAACATGCGCATGCTTTGGCACAGCAACATATGTTGCATCAACAATTGCAGCCGCAGCATCATCAGCAGCAGCAACACAATGCCACAAGTGAATGATATAGTCAGTTTATGGGCTGGAACTATGGCGCTTGGAACTATGAGGAAGCCACAACAACAACAGCTGGAGTCGCAGCAGCAGCAGCAGCTATGCGGCAAGCCAACAGCTATGCGCCACAACAGCAGCAACAACAGCAACACAAACTTTATGCAACAAACGAACAACGCAGGTGCCAGCCTTTTAATTACTATGCACGTGATTACTATCAACAATTGGAGGCACGACTGCAGCAGAGACAACAGCTGCAACTGCAACAACCACAACAACTGCAACAACAACAACAACCACAAGCCGAAACAACAACAATTGTCTTAGATGAAAGTGACACAGAGCTGGAGGAGCCCAGTCTGCGTCTCAGCTCTTATATGCGTGAGAATTTCAGTCAATATATGCAACAACTGCAACAATTTGCGCCCTATAGCAGCGTTGAAACGGAAACGGAAGCGAAGCCGGCACAAGATGCAGCAACAGAAACGGAACCAAGTGATGAAAACATGTGCAATATGAGTAGCAGTAATAGCAACAATTATGCAACAACAACAACAACAGCAGCAGCAGCTGCAGCTGCAACAACAGCAACAAATGCCAATCAAACAGAAGCTACTAAAACTATAGCAACAGTCGCAACCAGCAACAACAACAAGAACACCAGCACCACCACCACCACAACAGCAACAACAATTGCAACTACAACAACAATTACTAATAATAACAATAACAACAATGCTTATAACTGATAACCGTTATGCTAATTATAATAATTTAAAAAATAACAACAGTTACGTATGAACAACAAAAACTGCAACAACAACAAATACTACAACAACAACACGTTAAGCAAACTATTGATACTCAATTTAGCTAATTACATAAAGCAACAAAATGTTTAATTGCAACAACAAAAAGAAAAACCAATATAAATAAATAAATAAATTATTGTAACTGTTCACAATAACGTTGGCGATTAATCGAATTAATCGTCGATAAAGCTTAATGTGGCCAAATATGCTGCAATGTTATCGATATTACAGTGTGGAAAACGCTTAAAACAAAACAAACAAATTACTCTTAAACTTGCAAGTAAAATCTCTTAAAGAGTGAGACATCTAAGTTAATGTGCGCTTAAGTGAAATCTCATAAGCAATATGCTCTTAAATGCTTCGTTTTGAAAAAAATAAGTTGTGCGAAACGAGATATTTTGGGCAAAAGCTATTTGTAAACGCTTTTTAATACATGCAGTTTTTTAAGCTAAAGTTTTTAGTTAAATAATCAATACTGTACTGCGAACTTTGGAATTTAGCTATTAAAACTGAAGCATCTTTCGAGCTTGGTTTTTAAAAGTCTTTAGGTATTTATATTAACTCTTGAACTGAGTAACGAAATCGTTTAAAACGCCAATACATTCTTCATTTCATTTTTCTAAAATTATAGCATCCTAAGTTGCAACATAATGCTGTAACGAGCTGTAGAATTTCTTTCTTCTTTGTTTGGCCATCACAACCCGTTATCGGGTTACAGCCGACTTAACTAACGCTCGGCAGGCGCCAGTTGGTCACTCCAAGTGAAGCTAGGTCCTCCTCCAGTTGGTCACTCGAAGTGAAGCTAGGTCCTCCTTCAGTTGGTCACTTCAAGTGAAGCTAGGTCCTCCTACACTTGGTCTTTGCATCTGAGTTTAGCTCGTCCAGCTGTAGAATTTAGCTGTCAAAATTTCAGCATTTTTTTGACTTTGATTTTCAAATCTTTATATGTTTATTATTATGTTTATTAAGCGCCATAACATTCTTGATCCGCTTCACCAAAATTTTTTTAATTCTAAACTGCGACTTAATACTGTGACGGGCTTAAGAATTTAGCTGTCAAAACTAAAGAATCTTTTTAGCTTGCTTTTTTAAAAGTTTTGAGGTATTTATATTGGCTCTTGAACTGAATCGTTTAAAACACAAAACATTCTTGATCAGTACATTCAAAATTTTAGCATCCTAAATTGCGACCTTATACTGTGACGAGGTATAGCATTTAGCTGTCGAATTTAAGGAATCTTTTTTGCTTGGACCATTTGGTCTTTAGGTATTCATATTGACTCTCGAAGTGAATCGTTTATTTTGTTTTTCCAAAATTTTACCATTCTTAACTGCTACTTAAGACTCTTACAAACTTGAGAGTTCAGCTGTCAAACATAAACAAACTTTTTAGCTTGGTTTTTCAAAATCTTTAGATATATAATGTATATTGGCTCTTCAATTGAATAATAAAATTACGACTTATTGCTGTGACGAGGTTTAGACTTTAAAGAATCATTTTTGCTTGCTTTTTGAAAGTTTTGAGGTATTCATATTGGCTCTTGAACGAAATTGTTTAAAACGCACTACACCCTTGATCCGATTTTCCAAAATTTTAGCATCCCAAACTGCCACTTAATACTGTGACGAGCTTTAGAATCTAGTTGTCAAAATTTAGGAATCTTTTTGGCTTTAGGTTTTCAATAGTTCTTAAATATTTTAAATGGATTGGCTCTTAAACTAATTTTAAAACGCCATAACATTCTTCATTTCGTTTTTCCAAAATTTTGCAATTCAGTTGTCTCTTTAGATATTTAGGTATTCATATTGGCTCTTGAACTGGATCGATTAAAACACAAAAGCATTCTTGATCAGTACATCCAAAATTTTAGCATCCTAAATTGCGACCTTAAACTGTGACGATCTTAAGAATTTTACTTTCTAATTTATAGAATCCTTTTAGCTTTGTTTTTAATAAAGTCTCTTAAAGTGAATCGTCAAAATTTTTGCCTTTTTTAAAAATTGGTTTTTTAGATATTTATGTTATCTTCGATCAAAGTAACTAAAAATAGGCAATAACTTTCTTGTTCCGTTTATCCAGAATGCATAGCATCCTAAATTGTGACTCAAGAACAAAAACTATTTTTCAACTCTAGCAAAAAAGTGATTTCTTGTGTATATTATTAGAGATACCGTGGTTGCTTTTTAAGAATTACTTGGTAGAAGAAGGGTTAGAAACAGAAATCTTTGGGGTATCACAACTGGCTGACCTAAGCCTGCTGGCGTTCTGACTCAAAAATTCCAACTTCCCCAACTCAAAACGCCTACATTTTTCAAGTCCAACTAAAAGTATATTAGAGTATAAACTAATAAACTCTCAACCAAACTCATCTAGGTACGATCATGGTATAATTATTAAAGGTAACGAAAGCTTGCGTGTGCAAGAAAAAAAGAAAATTTAGCGACTGACATGTAAAAAAATAATAAATGTAAAAAAATTTATTTATTATTAGTAGTGAGATACACTAATATAACAGTAGGGACTATTCGATTTGAGAAAAGCAGGTACTTTATATTCAAGTTTCTTTAAAGTATATTTACATTTCTTCCCAACAATACAAATAAAAGAAAGCAACTATAAAATATAAAATTTCATTAACTTGCATTCTAAACTGAATTTTGCAAAAAAACATGAAATAACTTTTTCTACTTCCGTTACCTTTAGTAATTATACCATGTCCAAGACATACATTTTTTGTAACTTCTTAATTTCGTTTAAATGAGTTTATTTAAAGGATTCTTGAAGTACTTTATTATAATAATTATATAATTATTTATTACATGATTTAGAATAAAAAGCTTACTTTTGATTTTGTATTACAATAGATCATGTATGTGTTTATATG
Organism: Chymomyza procnemis; assembly: GCA_035046065.1. Lineage (NCBI taxonomy): Eukaryota > Metazoa > Arthropoda > Insecta > Diptera > Drosophilidae > Chymomyza > Chymomyza procnemis. The sequence goes on from JAWNOJ010000026.1 coordinate 9,820,353, forward strand.
CAAATTAAATATTATTTATTTCTGATGATTATTGTTTTACGACTTTTTATGCGTAAAGTTCCTGCTTTTTAACAAAGAGGTTCTTAGATCAACTAAATAATTTATTATTTAAAAAAAACTAATTCAAATTCAAAAACAAAAGTAACATACACTGTAAGACAGTCAGATTTTCTAAGTTTAATGCAATGAAACCCTTTTTTTATTCATTGCTTTATTTTATTTATACAAATTTGTTTACAAGGAATACCTTTGATGACTTAGATTATAGTTGAAGAATTTCAGCAACTAATTATAATAGGTGATCAACTACTTGGCAAGGGCTATAGTTTCTTTTGTAAGCCATTTTTAAAGAATACTTTTCTAGCTGCGCTGCTTGAATGCTATACTATTTTTTCTATATTTTTATAGTTTGTTTTTCTGGTAGCAAATCCTTTTTCTTTTATAAAACATCTGTTCTTTATGGATAGAAACTTAAATTTTTTAAAACAAACTTCGCGGTCAAATTTAAACTGGATATCATTGACTCAGGATAGGGCTTGGGCTATAAGGAATTTTATGCCATTTAAATGGAAGAATCAATGTTGTGCATTCTTTTAAGTTTCCGGCTACGTCTGGTTGTTGTTCTGTAGGTTTATCGCCAGTACTTTTGGGTGGTTCTGCAGATTCTGGGTGTAACTTATGCTAACTTTCTTCATTACTTCTTGACCAAAGCGAACACCTAGTTGTCATGGTACTAAATTTATTGCTTTCCGAACCCAATTGGGTTGGGTAATTTTTCTTCAAGTTTATTTTTAAAAAGCCTTGGATTTTGCAAAGAAGAACTTTATTTGATAAATCTACGCCTTGTTTAATGATCGTTTGGCTACTCATGATAAATTGCCAAACCAAGCTGAGAATAAATCACTTGGCAGCTGTTAAATCGATTGCCATCTTCAACAGTAATGCCAACTTAAAGTTCTAAACCTCAAAAAAACTCCCATTACTATCGAAAAATCTACTAGTATTTCAAGAAAAATTTAGAACATGTCTGCCGTGATTATCTAGTAAATTTGCCCAAAAACTGTATGATTTCAAACATTTATTATTTAAAGGTTTGACAGACGAACGATACAGCATAGATATAGGTAGTATTGGTAGGTACCGCACTCGCCATACTAAATCGGAAGGTCAATGGTACGATTCCACGCAGAAGCATCTATGCATTTACCTAGGAAAATCAACATATGCTTCGCCTTGGGAGCGATCAAGGGGAATATTTTTTAATCTTTTGATTTTAACGTTTTCTAAAATGCAGAGCAATGCAAATAGCTATTTTCAAGTTGTAGAATTACTGCTAGACAGTTGTTACAAATAGCGTTTAGCGCTTAATAGCCAAAAAATTGATCAACGCCAGCGCCCACTTAACTATCGATAAACAGCCCACTCGAAAGCGCCACATTATCGCCAATGTTAATTCGATTAATCGAAATCGTTTAGTGTTGTAAGTTTAAAAAAAAAAAAAATTCTTAAATGTTGACCATGCATTACAAAATATAATGGTAAGCCAAATTTATTTGTCAATTAATTAAGTAAACACAAAATAAAATATAAAAAACTCAAGCATACACACATATATTAATTATATAATATTATTAAACTATTTAATATAATATAAATAGATGAAAAGAAATTGCTGAGCTGTTAACGAACCATGGTTTCAACTGGCTTCAGTTAGATAAAAAAAAACTTAAAAATAAGCTTAGCAGCAGTGAAAGCTAAAAAATTATGAAAAGACAAATGGTTTCCAAGGGCAGCGTAAAATGTTTTAAAATTTAGTGTTGATAAACGTTTGCACATAAAATACACAGCCAAAAAAAAAAAATAAAATAAAATACTAACTAAACTTTTTTCTCATTGTTGAAAAACACACACACTGCACCTGTTTGTTGTTGCATTTAATTTTTTATATATAAATAAACATATAAAACATAAAAAAAATAAAACTACACTTACTAATACTACAGAAAAAAACCAAACTTGGAAGACATTTTTAAGAGATTTCAATGTGCTGCTAACATTTTTTTTTTGTGTATGCAGAAACTAGTTGTAGTAGTTTTTGCTGTTAAAAATAAAAAAAAAAAATAAACAAAACTAACAGCCATTGTAAAAAATAAACTCTAGCATAATATAAAAACTTAATTTACATTAATCAAAAAAAGAAAAAAATACTAAATAACAAAAAATCAAAAGTAAATCATTTTATGATGTACAAATTTGTGAGTTTTGTATGTGAAAACTTTGAAGACAAGCATAGAAACGTTTTTAAACTATATAAATGTATTGTAAACATTATATAATAATTTATTTATTGTGTGTGTATGAATGCCGTGTATGTATGTATGTGTGCGTGTATGTGTATGTTTATATATTATATACTAAATATATAGTAAAAAAGTTGCAAACAGCAAACCCATTGAGCTGTCAAAATGCATGCGAGCAAAGTGTACAGCTAAAGAGAGATTTTTCAAGTGTTTGTTATGAATTTTATATATATATATATATATTGTATACACGAAAATATGTTTTAAAACAATTTTAATTTTACTTATAATTAACATTTTTACTGCAACTTTATTGTTTAAACAATGTATATACTATTTTTATATGTATTTAAATTTTTTGTTGTTGCCACTTTGCCACTACATATAACTATATTTTTGAATCCATTGGTGCGCCTTGAAAATAATAATAATAAAAAAATATATTAATTTTTACTTTAAGTATTTAATGCTATAATAAATGCTGCTCCCCCCCACACATACACAAACCCAGCAAAACTTAATTAATATTTGTTTATTGTTTATTTTTAAAAACTGTTACAAAACAAAAAAAAACATAATGAAATTTTAACTATATATATGATGTGATAACTATAGTAAAACTACAAAAAAAATACAAAAAAAAAAAAAATATTACAAATTGAAATTATGTTAATTTTAAAAAAGCAAAAGCTGCTGTTTAGCAGTTTTTTGTTTTTTAAAGAAAAACTTATTTATGGTAACCAAAAGTGGTGCTAAATCCAAATATATTTTAAATGCTAAAGCGCGAGTACCCCTACTCAACAAACACACACCCACACAACAACAACAACAACAACAAAAACAACAGCAACTATCAAGTGGCAGCTGTGTAACAGATTAGACAGCTTTTGAACGTATGTGCAATATGACTAGTGTTTTTGTTTAAGCCAGAAAGAAACAGCTATAGTATACAAGCAAGCGAGAGCGCGCTATGACAGGCTCAGCACTAAAAAAAAATATATTAAAATTAAACTTAAACTTACAAACATTTCTCTAAGGCAAAGTTAATTATTATGAAGAAAAAAAAACAAACACACACAACTAAATAAATATTTAGCATATCATTAAATAGTACTACTTGTAATTTGTACTATTGTATATACTATGCGCTGTATGTAGTAGTTACATATAAAAAATAATAATAATTAAAAAACAACAAAAACAAAAAATAATAAATAACTTTCGCTACATTTCTGTGTCTATTTCAATGTCATAACTTGCATAAGCTTAAAGTTACATCAAAAAAAAAAAAATTAATCAAACACACACACACAACAACAAAAACATATTTATTTTTAAAACCCAAACAAGACTTTAAAAAAAAAACAAACACACGCACAAAAAAAACACACACACATCTTAATTTTTTTCAACTAATAAAAATTAAACAAAAAGTTTTAAACTTTTATTATTAATTTAAATGACGTGCTAGTTTCAAACTAAACTAAGTTTTAATTATATATATATATATATATATATATACATTTTTTAATTTAATAAAAGCAAATTAAACTATTTTAGTTTTATTTATATAAAAAAAAACAAAAAAACAAACAGCGTTAAATTAATGCTAAGCAAATTAAAGCAAGTCCAAAGTGCTTGCCGCATTTGTTACAATTTTTATATTTAATTAAAATAATGCTTAAAATATATTTTTAAATAATTTTTTAATAAACATTTTATGCCTAAAGACAGCGTTGCATTAATTATAAAAAAAATAAAAACGAAACAAAAACTAACAACTGGAATCAACTACAAAAAAAAAAACAGACAAAACAAGCGTACATCACAAAATATAATAATAATAATAAAATTAAAAACTAAAAAAAAACTTCAAATAAAATAAAATGAATTTTATGCAAACAAAACAAAATGGCGAACAATTTTTCTTTATTTTTCCACATGTCTGTAGGCTAAGTTGTTTACGCTTTGAATTGTGCTTCCAATGTCATTAGGGGTATTCATAAACAACAGATTGTGTCTAGTGCGCGTTAAAACAAGGTTCACCCTACACTTTTACACACAAATAAATACACACACACACACACCAACACATTAATATATATATATATATTTATAGGCATAAAAAACACGCTTTTGACATAAAATATTACAGCGTGTTGTCAAATTTTCAAACTTCGGCCCAATTTCCTGTTTTTTTTTTGACGTTAACTAACACTAGTTTTAAATTTTTTACAGCAGTTACGACTTCTGTTTACTTTATTTGTTTTTATTTTTAATTATAATTTTTATTTTGAAATATGTAAACATTTTTTATGCCGTACAAATGTTTTAATTTAAGTTTAGTTTTAAAATATTAGGGGTAGTCAGCGTTTTTGAAAAAGCGTTGTTCGTAAACATTTTTTGAATTAATTTAAAGTAGTCATAAAAACGCTCATTTGTGCTTAACAACAAATATTTGTTTTTAAATTTAAGCATTTTTACATCAACTGTGTTATTATATAGCTATTGTTATTAATTTTTAAATAAAAATTTAAGTCTTTAAAAAAAATGCAACAAATAAGTTTAGTGTTAAAAACAGACAGCAGCATATTAAAAAAAATGCTTAAAAACTTGATTTTTTAAATAAAATTTGTTTAATGGGTCATGCATTAAAAATAAGTGCCAGAAGTTAGTTTTGGCTTAAAAACCGACAACACAATATTAAGCAAAGACTTCAGTTTTAGTTAAAAATATACTTTGTTTTTTGTTTAAAATGAGGCAGCACAGTATAAAAAACAGTATAAAAAAAATTGAATTTTTAGTAAAAATTTGCTTTGATTTTTGTTTAATATAATTGCAGTGTAATACACTTAAAAAAAATGTGCCAGAATTTGCTTACCAGATTAAAAAATTCGTACCAATTTTATATTTTATTTCATAAAAATGTCACGCCATTAAAAAAGTTCGAAAAGTTGGCTTAGACTTAAAAATAAAGCATACGCAATGAAGAAATTATTAAATATTTTATCTTTTAGTTAAAAAATATTCTGTTTTTAATAGAAATACATTAAAAAAAGTGCAACAAGTTAATTTAGTTGAAAACAGACAGCACAAAATTTAAAAAAAAAAAACTTAATTTTTAGTTAAAAATAATTTTTGAGGCAGCACAGTATAAAAACTAAATATGAAATTAAAAAAAAAATTAAATTTTTAGTACAAATACGCTTTGTTTTTTGTTTAATGAAAATTAAAGTGCAATACACTTAAAAAAAATGTGTCACAAGTTAGTTAAGACTTAAAAACAGGCTGCGCCAAATAAAAACATTTAAAAATTCTTAAAAAATTTTTGAGTTATAAGAAAGCTTTGTTTTTGTTGGAAAGAAATGTAATACGATTTAAAAAAAGTGTAAAAAGCTCGCATAGACTTAGAAACAAACAGCACCAAATGAAAAAAATATTCTTAAACATTTTTTTAATTGAAAAATATTTTATTTTAATTATATTAAAATTATATAATTATTTGATTTAAAAGATATGTCATTTAAAAAAAATTCAAGCAGTTAGCTTAAACTTAAAAACAGGCGGCACACATATACAAAAAAAATATTTAATTTTTAATTAAAAAATTCTTAATTATTTGTTTAATAAAAATAAAGTGTAATACATAAAAAAAATGCAAGAAGTTAAAAAATTCAAGTTAAAAAGAGACAGTATATTAAATAATTCAGAAAAATTGATTTTTTAGTTAAATAGGTAAAAGTGCAAAAAGTTAGCTTCGATTTAAAAACAGATGGCACAATATAAAAAATATTATATTTTTAGAACATAGTTTGATTTTTGTTTAATACAATTTTCTGTAATACATTTAAAAAAATATTCAAGCAGTTAGCTTAGAGTTAAAAACAAACAGCAAGACATTAAACAAGTTTTGAATATTTTTTTAAAACAAAAAATAATGCTTCGTTTTTTGTTTAATACAAATTTAAGTCTAATGCAGTTAAATTATTACAAAAAGTTTGCTTAGACTAAAAAACAGGCAGCACAATTGAAAAAAAGGGATTTTTAGTTCAAAATAGGATTTGTTTAAAAATTGAATCTGATAAATTTAAAAAATAAAATGCAAGAAGTTACTTTAGAATGAAAAACAGCTAGCATATTCAGAAGTACTTGAAAATTTCATTTTTAATTAAAATATATTTAAAAAAATGCAAAGAGTTTGCTTGTATTTAAAAACAGATAGCACAATATTCAAAAATATTTTATTTCTACATAAAAAATGCTTTGTTTTGTGTTTAATAAACATTTCAGTATTTAATACATTTGGAAAATTTCAAGCTAAAAACAAATAGCGTCAGATTAAATTATTTTTGAACATTTTTTTCTTAACTTTAAATGTGCATTGATTTTTGTTTAATAAAAATTAAAGTGTAATTCAATTTAAAAAATTGCGAAAAGCTAGCTAAGACTTTAAAACAGACAGCAAAATATTGAAAAATTTTCAATTTTAGTTAAAAAAATAATTTGGTTTTTGTTTAATAGAAAAGTGATACATTTAAAAAAAACGTAAGTTTTGACTTAAAAACAGGCTGCACAATATTAAACTTTTAATTTTAAATTAAAAATATGTTTGGTTTTTGCATAAGCAAAATGTCACACTTTTAAATAAATAAGAGAAAAATTTAGCTTAAATTTCAAAACAGGCACATAAATAAGTACTAGAAAATTTAGTTTTTAGTTAAATGTTTTGTTTTTTTGCTTTAAACAAATGTCTTACATTAAAAAAGGATGAAAAAGTTAGCTTCGACTGAACAACAGGCAGCATAATATTGAAAAACATTTAATTTTAGTTAAAAATCATTTTTTTTGTCTAATAAAAATTGAAGTCTATTATATTTAAAAACAAGTGCAAAAGCTAGACTTAAAAACAGACAGCACCACTTAAATAAAATTATTGAAAATTTAATTTTTAGTTGAAAAATGCTTGGTTTTTTGCTAAATAAAAATGTAAAACATTAAAAAAAAAGTGCAAAAAGCTAGCTTAGACTTAAAAACAGACAGTCACAATATACATTTTCTTAAATTTAAAAATTTTATAATTTTATTTTTAAGCAAAAAAAGCCTTTGTTTTATGTTTAATAAAAATTGACGTGTAGTAGTTTATCAAAAAGTGCGAAATGTTAGCAACAACCTAAAAAAAAAAAATTAAAAATTTATTTTCATATAAAATGAAAATGAATGCAATGAATTAATGTTTATAAAAAAGACACAACTATTTTTGTACAATCATTCGTAAACATTTAAGCAATTATAGCGACTACCCCTAATCGCTTAGCCTTAAGTTCGAACTTGCGCAAATGAGTTACACCCAAAAAGCCCCTACAAACGTTTTCTCAACATTTTTTTATTTATATATTTTTTACACTTAAGACTCATTCGCAAAACCAAAAAAACCATTTGTGCTCAAATACATATATTATTATTTTTTGTTTCAAAACAATTTTTTTATACATATTTATATTTAATGTAATTTTAACTTAATGTTTACTTTTTTTGGCGCCGCTGTTTGTGACTAATTTCATTTGTACAATATTCAAATATATATTGTTATTAATCAAAAACAAAAAACCGAATTAAGTGAACCAAAGCCAATGGGGAAATGCATATTGAGCTGCAGCCAAAGCAACGGAGGCATTTTCAGGCATTTTGCAACACTAAAAAAAAGCTTTAAATTTAGTAAATACCAGAAAAAATACCAAGCATATTTGTATATAAAAAAAAAACAAAGTCTACAAAATAACTGTAACTGCGCGTACAGCGAGTTCGCCTAACGTTACTTTGTAGACTTGGTTGCAACTGTACCAGGGCTACCTAAATGTTATGTAGCTGCACGCTGGCATGTTTAGGTTAAAAACAAAATAAATAAAAAGTGTGCCCAGATTTTTACAAAAAATAAAATACCATTGTTAACTTTTAGGCCCAAACAAATAAAACGCTCAGCGTAGTGATTTGCTAAGTTTAATTTGTTAAGTTGCTTGAAAGTAGTTTGTTTACATTTTTTTTTATTTATTTTTATTGAAATTACTTTTCTTTTATTTTTAGTATATAGTTTTTAGTTTGTTACGCCAAATATTTAGTTTTGTATTTCGTTCGCCTCTACATCTATGTATTTTTTAAACCATATATACCTATGTAACTGCCTCTCTGTCTCACTCTCTCTACCACTCTCTATCTATCTCTCTGCCACTATTTTAAAACTCTGTCTTATTTCTCATAAAAAAATACCAAATTCCAATTCAATACCAAAAAAAAAAAAAATACAAAACAAAAAAATCTATTTCTCTGGGCTGATTTTCGTCCCGTACACCGGGCTGTTGTGTGTCTGTTCTTCTCTTTCTCGTTCTCAACATAGGCGCCGCTGCACGTCATCAACTCTCCACGCCGCTTTCCACCTCTTCGTCCGCCTCACCGCCACCCTTTGGCATGCACTTATCGGCGGCACTAAAAAACGATTATGCTTTGGACTACATACGTCACAATAACAGCGCTGTCGCTGGCACACCGCCCAATGCGCATGGCTATAATCAGGCACAGGCAGCCGCTTTAGGCGGTGCAGCCGGCACAGCCGGCAATACTGGACACAACTCACATCACACCATGTCGTATCACAACATGTTTACGCCGTCCCGAGATCCAGGCACCATGTGGCGCTGCCGCAGCTGCGGCAAGGAGGTTACCAATCGCTGGCATCACTTTCATTCGCATACAGCGCAACGCTCTATGTGTCCCTATTGTCCGGCCACCTACAGTCGCATAGATACGCTGCGTTCGCATCTACGTGTCAAGCATCCGGATAGACTACTCAAGCTGAGTTCATCGATATAAGGGCGTGCCGCGGGCGCGCAGCGCTTTGCTACTGCTACAACTACAACCAATGCAGCGCCGCAGCAGCACTTTAGCAGCCCGCCAGCCCCACCGCATTACTACTTTGATAATAAATATGGCGGTATCGATAAGTTTCGATAAGTTTTTTGTCAAGTCACAGCATTTGTTTTTTTTTCTCTCTATATATATGAAAAGTACAGTCAACGTTTTTGCATTTAGTCGCGTTTTTTGAAGTTACACAAAATTGTACATTTTTTTTGCCCGCTTTGTGCACGCTCAGCAATAACCCAAACTAGAAACAAAGATGCTAAAGTTACAAAATATAAAAACTAAAAATTATAAAAAAAAATGAACTTTAATATTAAACATTATATATATGATATAATACTTTATATAGCATAATATATATACATAGCAGCTATGTTGGCAACTTTGCATATTGTCAGACATTTTTGCAGTTAGTTAAACTTTTGCTATAACTATTGTATTTTAAATATATGAAATAATACAAACAAAACTAAGCAAAAGGTTTCGGCTACACGCTGACGTTTCAAGACGTCGTGAAACTAGCACTACAACTACTAGAAATTATGTAAAATTTACTAAATACTTTGAAACAAAACAAAAAAATATATAAAGGTTTCTGCGTGTTGTTTCCTAAAATAAAAATTATATATAATATTATATAAAATATACATAAAGAAAAATTTTAAATGTAATACTTCAGCTATAAACTATAAATTGTAAACAATTTGCAAATGTGCTGCAAGCAGCGAACTCGTAGGCCTCGTGCTAGGGCGGCTACAGACAGTTGGCAAGTCACAGTCACCCACTACTACTACTACAACTACAACTACTACTAATTATTACTCATGTTGTCACATTAGTTTTTAATTTTTAATCATTTTTTTTAACATTTAATTAATTTTTTGTTTGCAAAGGAGTACTACCTAAGTTACTCAAAGAACTACAAAGAAATTTTGATATACCTCAAATGCATTTCAGTTTTATTGTTGATTGCTTAATTTTAAATAAACTTGTGTTTTTATATATATATATATAAACATAAATATATATATTTACTATATATTATATTTAATTATATAGAACTTATGTTATATGTAGTGTTTTTTGTGCTTTTGGCAAAGTTCTATATGTTGTAATAAGTTGTAATTTTTCTGGATTTTTTATGACATAATTTAAAGTTAAAGTTTTGTAGGCTAAACATGAACCACCTCACTTTTTGTTAAAACTTTTATATATTAAGCTGGCTTATATGCAAAACTAAATTTTAATTTTAAAAAATTTATAAACATTTATTTTGAAATAAAATAACAAAAAAAAATGAAAATTATGCTACAATTAAAAATTCAAGCAAAAACAACAAAACTAAGCATTACAGTAAAAATAAAAAATATATTTAAACTTTTATAAAAAAACAAAAACTACAACAAAAAAAAGGTCTGCTCAAGCAATTGTTTGTTTCAAATTTGCACAAAATAGTTACAACTGCAGCTGAGGCACCCTCATGCAAAACATGCTTGTGCGAGCGAGAGCGCGCTATGCTAAGCGCGCTGCATTAGGGTGACTCAGCTGCACAAAATGCAAAGCTTAGCATTTGTTTAAAGTAAATTAAAAAATAAACTAAATTTCTTTAAAAAAAAAATAATTAATTTTAAACATTTTGTGATAGGCAAAATTTTAGTTTGGCATAAAATAAATTTGTTAAAAAAAATATAAAAAATCAATGTGATATTTTCGGCACAAACTTTATAAACATAAAAAAATTTATGCAAAAAACTCAAGCAGCTTTGCTTTTAATTTAAAAAAGAAAATTACTATTTAGTTAAAAACTTTTGTTATAAAATATTTTCTATCAAAATTGTTACGTTTCGGTCCACACAAATTAAGCACAAAATGTATAAAATATTTAAAAAAAACTAGTTACTTTATATAATTATATATATTTATATATATAACGGCTAACACATTTAAATTTTAATTTCGTTTTAGTTACATGCGTGTTTTGCTTTTAAGTTATGTGTATATATGGTTTAATTTTGTTTAGTTTTAAAAAAAAACAACTAGTTTTTAAAATAAATTGCTAAATTGCGTCTAAATTTGAACATACAACAGCCAATTTTTAAGTTTAAAATTAAAACACATTACACACATACACACACAGAAACACACACACACACACACAGTTTTATGTACCAAAAAATGTAATAAATATAAAAAGTATATAAACAAAAACAACAACAAATGCAACTACTTAAAAACTTAACTAAAAATTAGCAGTCAAAAAAAAGGCGTGGCAACGTTTAACTCAGACCAAAGACATCACAAATGCCGCGTTCTACTTTGAAATTTGAAAACAAAATATTTTTGTACAAAAAAAAAAACAACAATTAAAAATATCTAAAAACAATTACGTTTTTTAAAGTTTTTACTATAAAAAAAAGAATACCCAACTACATATTTGAAAGTAAACCAATTTTTTTCACTTTTCAACTTTAAATAAAATTAATAAATAACCAATTACTATAGATATGCGTGTACGTTCAGGCATATAAATTATTCATAAAATAAAACAAAAGCTTTTCGTCGTCTATCAATAATTATTAAATCAATTCACATATATAGATATATATATATTTCAAATAAAATCAAAACTATAATTCCTAGCAGCATTCAAATGTCAAAATAAAACCAAATAAACTTTATGATTATCTATTATTAATATAAAATTAGTTTCATATCCAAAACTGCGTACCCCCCAAGTTCATTTTGGAAGCACAATTCAAATCGTTATAGCTTAGGTTCAGGTTTGAAGGTTTTCGTTTTCAGCTTTAAAATAGCAATTTTTTGCGATTTCTTGGAAGTAAGTATCATGGCCGTTTTTCGCAGTGCAAAGTAAGTATTACATTTAAAGTTATAAGGTTTGTATGTATTCCTACTTGAAATAATAACATTTGTATTTTCCTAACATTCTTTTATTTTATAATAACCCTCGCTTATATATTTCAGTATAAGAGAAAAAATTATTGAAAATCGATTCATTGTTTTTCAAAATATTCCCCATTAAGTTCTAAAGGGTGTTTTTTTTTAGAGGTTTAGAACTTTAAACTGCAATAAAACAAAGGTGGATTATTCCACGGACACGAATTTTATTTATGCGAAAGTTAATTTTGTGGCATTACATTTTAAATATGATTATAACCGCCACGGTTGACTCGGATGTAGTGCAAACTGGACATCTAATTTTCGATGACTTTTTCCAAAATTGTGCCAATAATAAGGCGAATATTGTCTTCCAAGTGGTTAAACACCCTTTATCTTTAAAATTATTCATCAACAACTTTTTGATTTTTTAAGGCATTGCAGAACGACCCTATGGAAGCTGCATTATGTATTCCCTAAAACAAAAATCGAAAATAAACTTGCATGCCCTCGGAAAATTAGTTTTCCGAAAAGCAGGTTGCTCTTAGCATCATCTTGGCTTTCATACAGACGAACATTATCCAGATGTATTAGCTTCAAAGTCACCGGCTGTCTAACTAATTCTCATTTTCAGCTTGAACAACTTTAATATACGTTCTGCTTCAGGGTATACAAATCACTACGAATCAAACAAAACAAGGAAAACCTTAAATTCTAAAGGATTAATTTCAAAAATAAAACTGTTAAGTTATTAAAATATACAAACGATGGATATAAAAATCTCCCAACTAATCAAACAAATCAAGAAAAACATAAAGTTCTGGAGATTTCAGCATAAAATTAAAAAAAAAAGATTGATTTATCAAAATATACAAACCGCTGAATAGCTGGATGCTGCTATTTGGATAAATGGATGAACTAAAATGAACTCAAAAATGTGTTTTTACTTGATATATTATTTTGTACTTCAATCCATACCGAGTATGTTTACATATAATTTAGTCTACTTACGTATACTTAATATTTTAACTTTAATATTTCGTTGGTCTGAAACTATATTGCAAATAAAGTCAATAAAAAATCATGAACTAATTAATTACTTTGTATTTACATTCGAAAATCACCATATAAATTTGCTTCGAAATCGAAAGCCATTTTGGGGTCCAAAACCTGCTCACGCTAATTTTGCTAATTTGTCTCTGCTGCCGTATCTGAGCTACCAGGCGCGCAGAATTTATAGGCAGCAGCTTTAAATTGGTGCCTGAAAGTATGCTTCAAATTATGAGTCCCAAAATATCTTGCATGCTTGAAATTTTGTTCCCAAAAAATGTAGCATACTTTTAGTTACTTCATTAAAGCTGCTTGTCAGCATTGCTGTTCGCCTGGTATTGCAGTTTGATCGCAGACTAGATTTCTGCAAATGAGATGAACAAAAATTTGCGGTTCCCCTAACTTAATTAATTTAGGTCGGATTTTAATTAGATCAGTTTTATTTGATTGAGAAATGCGTTGGCTATTTAAAAGCAAGTATATAAGAAGATACTGATAACTGATCGAAGTTTACAAATCTGCCCGTTAATCATTAAAATTCTGGGTAATTATTTTGGTTTCTGCCGTCGATCTGGGCGAGAGTACTCAGTTTACATATTGCCAAGATCCGGCGCTGATCCGGTTATCTACTTTTTTCAAGATTCCTGCCAAAAGTTAGGCAGATGATAGACAGAATGAAGGCGCCTGAGAAATATTGCTGTTGCTGGAAATGTTTCTGTTTTTAAACGTTAACAGTGACTTGTCTTTTCGGTCTTATATCTATATCGGCTGCCTTATTGATGTGTTCGTATTTCCAAACAGCATTTTGGGCGAAATAATTACCCCTAGAGGGACAACGTCTGTACCGCAAAGTTTCTGCATCGAAGAGTAATCTCGTTGACGATTTCCAAATTCAAAAAATTATGCCTTGAAACCCGTCCTATGATCCTGCTTCAAATGATTATCTTGACTAGTTTGTATTTTTTAAATTTTTGGCAGGTCATACTTCGATCGGGTTTCTTAATGCTGTGGTCCTACTTCCACAGTTAAATCTTTTCGGTTCCATAGTCATTTTCTCGACGAGCTTGTATCTTCGAAGCTGAATCTTTTCGACGGCACTATTATCCCTTGAAGGACGCCCTGTATAGCGAAAAGTCCCACCAATGGAAGGTTGATTGTTGACAAGTTTGTATTTTAAAAAATGCGTCTTTTCGGCAGCACAATTATATCGTCATGGTGCCCTTTATGACCCAAAACAAAACGTGTTTGTTTTTCTAAAGATAAGTCTATTTGGCGGCACTATTGTACCTTGAGAATCACTACTCGTACTTTTATCTTGTTGTGTTATCGTACTTCCAAAGATGAATCTTTCGATTAAAAAAATTTGCATTCCCTTCTGATTATTTGTCAATCGCTACAATCGAGGTGCATCGGTAAATTATATCAAAAATTTCCTCCATGTTATCAAAATATCTGTAAAATAAAAAAAAAAAATTTTAATGTATTTTAGACAATAAAAAATGTATTATTTATTTATTGGAAAAACAACGTGCAGTCCTACCTTACAAAACAAAATACTTACAAAATAGAACGGAGAAAAATATAGATATATAAGTAATCTTCGTCTTCGTCAGAAGCGAAAGCAGGGACGTAGCTAACTATAGCGGGAGGTGGGCATCTGATACAGAAAAAAGTTCAAAAATTGGAAAAATTAATTGAATTTGAGACAATTGCGATTGAATATAGAATTCTATATTCTAGGGTACAAGCCATGGATGGCTTCTAGTTGGAGCATAGGAAGGAAAGATAAGATATATGCTAAATAAAGACTCGAATCCAATAGTTGTGAGTCAAAAACTGGCTCGTGCCAGAGAACAGGTTGCGAGTGCCCGATATAAAATGAAATATCTAGCGATCAATAAATAAATAATTTAATATAATAGTTTTTTTTTTATAAAACGCTAATAAAAAATCAACAAATTTTTCAAAAAAGTTTTTCATCTGAGTCATTATTCTGTTCACTCATCCAAATTTGGCTGCCAACCCGCCTTATATATGCCTCAGAGTGACTTCAAGTCCTAGAATTCCCGCTCAAACATAAACCAAATTAAACGGTACGGTACACTGCGAGTTAAGCAGTCTATTCCTATACTAAATAATATGACAGAGCTCAGCGTTCCGCAGATGTAAGACGGCGTATATCCATAAAAAATGCACCCATCGGGCTAACGATATGGATTAGTTTTAGAATATATTTTCCACGTTAAAATTTAATTATACTTAATTTTAAAATTGTTTGATTTTAAGGTCAACCGGACTAAGTTGTATCCGTAAATTAATAATAAATAAATAACGAAAATAAAAATTAATCGCACTTAGTGACACGTATAATAACAAACTCGAATTTCAATTCAAAAAAAATAACGTAAAAAGCTCAATCAAACAAAGCTATGGCGCTACCGTACTGCTTAAAACGGACACATGCACGCGTTGCACTGTGAATGCCAACAACAACACTACGATATGGCAGCCACAACAACTAAACTGCCAAGCTGTCTGGCAACACGCAGCTGGCCCAACAATTTAAGCAAGAAGAAGCTGGCGTTTTCGTGTTTGTTTCAAACCGTACATAAAATCCGCAAATATTATAATTTAATTGTGTAAACTTTACCAATTAAAACTAAGTAAATATGGCAAAAAGTTATCGAAATGCTTTGAGACGAAAAGTACGTTACGTTTTTTAGGCAAAAAAGTGCTTCGCAAAAAAGGGAAAAGGGAAAAAATTTATTGCCGCCGCCGCAGTCTAGCAGTCTCTCCCGTAGCAAGCGCAGCGCCGTCGCGAATATACAGACGAAAGAAATAAGAAAAAACAGACGAAAAGCAAAATACGCGGGAAGCTAAAGTTTTGTGCATAGAATTTTGACGCGCAAAAATTAACAACAAAAAACAGCGTAAGTAAATAAATAAATAAACCAATTCATTGAAACATCAAGTAAAAATCGGAAATAAAATTTTTTGCATAAATTTGTGTAATGCGCTGCAAGTGTGCATGTGTGTGTGCGTGTGTGTGCGTGTGTGTGAGTGTGTGGAAAAATCTATCTTTTTGCTACGCATTTCACCCCTCAGAGAGCGCAGCGCAGCAGTGGCAGCATAAAAGCCGCGCTGCGCTTGCCAATGCGTTGCGCCAGCTTCAGGGTCATTTGCACTTAAAAAAAAAAACGCAAAAAATATAAATAAAATACAAAGTTTATGCCTGCCACAAGCTTGTGGCACGCCCCTGCCGCCCACGCATGCAATGCGCGCCTAACTGCAAAATGCTGCACAAACACGACACCACCCGGCCCGCACGTCCGCCCGCCACAACATCAGCAGCAACGCTGCCGCCGACGCTGACCCGTTTTTGCGTATTCATACAGCTGCTTCCTCTTCTTTTGTATCTGTATCTGTTGTCTGTGCCGCCGCCGCTGCTGCTGCTGCCACCGTCAACGTCGACGTACAGGTAAAACCTGCCAAGTTGAATGCCAATGTAAACGACCCTTAACGCTGGCTTGAGCTACTCTTCACACTTGCGCCACGACCTAAAAAGTGAAATTGAAACTACTCGCAGCTGCACACATTGCATCACAAGCAGCACGCACGGCCGTCCCGGCGAGTTATCACTGTAGCGATTGTTTTTATTTTATTTTGTTCGCTTCGCTTTCGTTTTATATTCTTTGTTTATATTGATATCTCTCGACTGAATTTTTTGCTTTTGTTGTGCTCTCGTCTACTTCTTCTCCCCCCACACACGCATAAAACAAATAAATAATTTGTGTTGATTTTTTTTTTAGCGAGAGGGGTTGGGGTGCAGTGAGTTTTATAAAACATTAATTAATGCACGAAGAGCAAAAAAAAAAAATGGCGCATAAATATTTTATTTAAAAGACAGCCAGACGTCGTTAAGTTTTATGCAGATTTGTATGTTAAATTAGTTAATTAAATCTGAGCTAAATTTAATTTTAGAAATTCGTTATCCTTAAAGGCAACAAACGAAAAACATTAAAGTAAAATGCATAAATTTATTTGTCGCACTTTACTCTGAACTCGAAATTTTACTTTTGGTAGAAAATCGAAAACTCTGAAATTGGTAAGAAAATAATCAATTCCGGTGATTTCAAAAACAACTTTCAGCTTATATCGCTCACAACTGCTTCCCTCAGCAATCTGCATCCCTAAAATAAATAAATAAATTTATTCCCCTTGAATCACTTATGGACCCTTGCACCGTTTCGAACCGAAACACGGTGCCTGGCTGGACCCCGATATATTTCTATGCATTTCTATGAAAATATTACTTTCATTTCCATGTAAAAAATATTTGTTTTGGCAAAATTCGTTTATTTTATCCTCCAACTTTTCGATACCTTTTTTGGGGACGATTTCTCCTTCGATCACCCCTTCATTCGACGAACTTTTTTTTTCCGAGCATTCTTTTGAGATCTGAGAACAGGAAATAGTGGCTGGGGGCCAGATCTGGAGAATACGGTGGATGTGGAAGCAATTCGACGCCCAATTCATGCATTTTTGCCATCGTTTTCACCGACTTGTGACACGGTGCATTGTCTTGGTGAAACAGCACTTTGCGAAATGTTTCTTGGCGATTTCGTCCTGCAAACGGTCTAATATCACAAGGTAATCAATGAAAATTATTCTACGCCCATCCCAAAATACAGACGCCATAACCTTGCCAGCTGACTGTTGCGTTTTTGCTCGCTTTGGAGCGGGTTCATCGTGTGCAGTCCACTCGGATATGACTGTCGATTGGACTTCGGAGTGGAATGATGGAGCCATCCATTGTCACAAACTCGGGTTTATTACACTGGAACATCTACAAACACTGCTCCGAATCATCAACTCATCGTTGTTTTTGGTCAAAAGTGAGCTCGTGCGTCACCCACTTTGCATCGAGCTTTCTCATACCCAAAAATTCCTGTATCATATGATGTTCACGGTCGATATCTTTAGAGTCTCAGCTATTTCATTAAAATTCAGTTTACGGCCATTCAATATTATTTTGTGGATTTTTTTTTTTGTGTTTTCGTCGGTAACAACCTCTTTTGGTCGTCCACTGCATTCATTGTCTTCGGTGCTCATTTCACCACGTCTAAACTTAGCATAACAATGTCCGGAAACTCAATATCAAGCCAAGTTTTTGCAAGAACTATTATCAATTGACGTTTCCGAAATGTTTTCTCATATTATTTTTTATCAAAATATCAATTGGGCTCTTCAAATGGTTGTGTGACATGTATTTGAAACATATGTGTTTGAAATTATTTCGCAAAACTTTCTACCGACGCATCATGGTGTCTGGCTGGGACACTTGCACTAAAAATTACTTAAGTTCTAAGTATAATCCTCGTGTTTGGAAATTTTCGAGTTTGCACGCTACTCTTTAGATTAAGTTAAAGTCGCAAGCAGCTTAACAATATAAGTAGCATCAAAAAAACAATTCTACATTATTGGGCCAAAAAATTCAAAATACCTAAAATTTGAGTTTTAGTTATGGTTATACATACAGTTGGTTGCTTGAATCAGTTGTGAATTCTTAGCAAATAAACACTAGAACGATATTCCTATGACAAATTTGATATAATAAGCCGACTTTGACACAATGACTTGGAGAGCCTTAAATATATCTAACGTTAGTTAGTGTTGGGCATAGACGACTTCGAAATACACTGTTTTGTTTTGTGAAGTATAAATTTCTATGAAAAAAAAATAATGTAGATAATCGCCGGCCAATGCCTCGTTGGCCTTCTTTACCATGTGTTTGCCTTTTCGAAGGGAAAACTAATTCATTTTCAGTTTTCATATTTTTTCACATGAAAAATCTTATGTTTTTGTTTGTTTTTCAAAAAAAAAAAAATGCTTGTCTAAAACGATACCAATTTGTTTACAATTAAACATTATAACACGTTTTTCTAGCTAAGTTAAACTGAACCATACTAGAATTAGACAACAGAAATCATAAAAAAAATATTACTTCCATACTACATCCACTCAATTTGTTCCGGTTCGGCGTGTCGCTAGGTCGATACGGATATTAATACGTTCCGATACTCATTTTAAAAAGTTTTTGTTTATTATTTACGCTCATAAAACAAAAGATTTGTGTTGATTTTTTCGAAAAAACTTTTGGTTTATTGCTGATGTGTAAACATTTTGGGCAGACTAGTATTAATCTTTTGTTTTTTGTATATCTTTGCCTCGAACTAAAGCAAATTAAATGAAAGAAAATAGTGTAATCGAATAAAATTTTATCTAAAATATCTAATCAATGCCTTATTTTCAAAAAACAAACTAAGTTTCGCACAACAAAAACAATGCTTTTCAATCATAAGAAACAAACCATGATATGAACATTAAAATTAAGCACTTTTGCCTAACGAAAATAAACATTTTCAGGAAAAACTGTTTTTAAAAGTTTCGTGCTTTTATTTTCTACGTTAAAAGTTATGAGCTACCAATGAAAATAAAATATCTAAAATATTAAAGAATTTTTTAAAACAAGCCAAACACTGATTTATAGACGCTCAACATTAACAAAATGTTTGCTGCCAAAAAAAAAAAAACATCTGAGCAATTTTAACATACTTAATTTCGGAAGAGCTCTTTTTGAACTTAAGTTTACTATAAATCTTTAGTAATTCAACGATTTTGAGAATTCTCATTCAAAGTTATAAATGAAAAAAGAGATAAATAATGTTGAATTCGTTGATTTTGAATAAATTGTAAGTAAATTATCTACTCTGAAGGTTTTTTAGTGATAGTACTATACAAAGTTGGTTTTAATTCGATTGACAATTCAAATTATGCAAATTAAACAAAAAGATCGGTATACCCAATTCTTTGGCTGAAGAGTAGTATTCGGAATTTAACTTTTACAATTTTTTCAAAAAAGCTTTTTGCCTAATGTTGCAAGAAATGACAAGATTTTTATCAAGCACATTCCAAAACTTTTTTATTATATTATTAGAAGTTTTTTTAGGAAGATTCAGCCGCTTCTACGTTCGTAGAACCTGTCGAACATACGGACCGAACGTCATAGCCGCAGAGATTCGGTTGTTGTCGTTTTCAAAAGTATTTATATGGTTTGTCCAGTTTTTCATATCTGTTTTTAATCCCGAAATATTCTTTATTATTCCATTTGTGCGATATAACCATTCTATCTGGCATTGAAATATCTCGAGAATTTTATCGAGCTACTACCCAATAATAAAATATTCCGAAAAGTTATATGGAAATATCTCCAAAAATTATATTAATCAAATTACTACAGCTGATCTGCCAAGGTAATATTCCCATTTTTGGAAGAAACTTTACATAAATTCTCTAAGATCCTTAAAAACATAAAGTCAGTTGTTGTCGCTGTATGGCGTTTATCATGTCTGCTTCTACCCCATTTTATACAATTCACATCAACCAAAGTGTTATTAATATTCATTATTTTATGGCATTTATGAGATGTATCTATTCTTTCCGATAGTCAAATGTCTCGAAAAAGCTATCGAGTTTCTATTCGATAATAAAATATTCCGTAAAATGATATTGAAATTCTACCTGATAATAAAATATCTCGAAAAATATATTAAGCGAATGGTAAAACTTTTGGGTGAAATATTTTCTCTAAGATTCTTTGCAACCGACAGACATTGCTACATAGACTCAGCTGCTTTCGCAGACAATGAATATTTATATCCCTTATGGCGAATTCCATATCTACTTCTAACCTTTTTTATACAATTCACGTTATACAGTTCACGATATCATCATCATTCAGCTCTACAACCCGGGGTGGGTTTTGGCTTTCTCAATAATTCTTCTCCTTTCGTCTCTGTTGTTAGGGAGATTAGGGTAGATCACGATATACCTGAAGTTTTATTTGGTTTCCATTATTTCATTTCCTTAATGCAATACATCCATGCTACCCCACAATGAAATATCTCGAGAATTTTATCATGCTTTTACCCGATAATGAAATACTCCGAAAATTCATATCAAAATTCCACAAATCGTAAAACTTGGTTTGCTAGAATATTATAAGCATTTTAACATATAGACATACCTACAATAAGTCAACTGTAGAAGCTGATCAAAAATTCATATTTATACTCACTATTGGGTCTATCATTTGCTGTTTCAAGAAATAAATAAATGTATTCTTATGACTACGACGCTTCAAAGTCAAAGCATGGGGATATCTCATATTAATACAATGTTTGAAGAGAAAAGAATCCTGCACTTTTTAGCTAAATATGAACGGAGTCTCGGTAAAGTTTTACTTAAACAAATAGTATCGTTTTGAGCCACAGATCTTCGTTTTAAGAGGCGAGTACGCTACCGACGGCCACAGATCGCTCCAAAGGCTGAGCAAGAAGGTATCACTATTAATACAGCTGCTTGAAGAGAAAAGGGATCTATAAATTCTAGCTGAATCGAAACGGTGGTGTCTGTAAACATTTATTTAGGCAAAAAATGTGCTTTTGAACCATAGACCTTCAGTATTGGAGGCGAGTACGCTACAGACGGCCACAGGGAATACAAACTTAAAATTTCTGATCTGAAAAGTCAATCGAGGAACATATCAACTTTTTTCCTTTGAGCTTTTTGGTACAGGGTCTGAAGAAATAAAGAAATTTATTTCCATAGCTATGCCGTCATCGCTCAAATCTCTGAATATAACTATTTGAAGGGACCTACAGTCTTTAGCTGAATTCGAACTGAGGTGTATTGAAAGATTTACTTCCTAAAGTGTATTTTTGAACCACAGACCTCCGTTTTAAGAGGCAAGTACGCTGCCGACGGCCACAGAGAATACAAACTTGAAATTTCTGATCTGAAAAGTCAAAAAAGGGTCCACCATTTCAAGTTCTCTACTTTGAGCTTTTAGGTGTAGGGTCTAACGAAATAAAGAAATTTATTTCCGTAACTATGCCTAGATCGCTCCAAAGGCTGAGCAAGAAGCTATCACTATTAATACAGCTGCTTGAAGAGAAAAGGGATCTACATATTCTAGCCGAATCGAAACAGGGTATACAAGCTTGAAATTCCTGATCATTTTTAAAGACTCCGTGAGTTTTATGTTGAAAGGATTTCAAAGTTTTTGTCTCATAAACGCGCATACGCATATTTCTATTAAAACCTTGAATTTTTTGTGTTCCATTTTTGTGTAATCCCCCAAAACTAGTAAAAGTAGACTCCTACCTTAGATTTCCTGCAATCCCATAATATTATTCTGCTAATCAATGCACTCTCTGCGTGAACATTCTTAAATTAAACAATTTCCACATTATTTATATGCCATAAATGTCATTCGAACGAGCCACAAAACTTACGCTAAACAAATAATTAATTAGTAGCCAGTGCACTGGACGCAAAAATTAAGCCACAAAAAAAAATAATTGGCTGAAAACTAACGTAATGCTCTCTGCTCTTGGCCGTAACGTGCACGCAAGTTCCGTAGACAAGTTTATTGAAATACGCCGAGAGGCAATTTGCTGAGATTTTCTTGGCGCTTTTTGAGGTTTTCATGTCAGTTTTCTGGAGCAAACGAACTCAGTTGTGTTTTGACGGTCGTACAGACAGTCCGGCTGCGCGCGTCTACGGGAAAAGCGTGAAAATTTCGACAGTGCCGGCAGCTGCGTTTAAATTAGTTTAGATGAAAATTGTATTTATTTTTAGCAAATGAATTTATAAAGTTGCTGTACTACGCGCAGTATGAAAACAAATCATCAATTTAATCCCAAAACTAGCCACACAATAGGCGTACTCCATACGTGTATATAGAGTATAGACACTATCTATCCGTGTTCCAAATAGACACCGTTGTGTGGCCACCCCAAGCTTCCATTATATAACTATGTAAAAAGTCAGCACGAGGGAACGCAGATATGTCCAACAAATTTCAACGCAATTCTACGCCACCATCTGTTGCTGGTGGCAGTCATAGGAGTGGCGTTGGTGGGCATGTTGCCACCTCCTCCTCTATTAACTCCTCGACGCTCAGCAATCCGCCCAGAAAGCGGGTCAAACGTTGCTTTCGCAATTTCATCACATTCATGTGCACACAGGTGGGCGTGGGTGCGCTCATCGTCATCTATGCCATATGTGGGGCATTCACGTTTATGAACATTGAACGCAAATATGTGGATGAGACGACGTCACAGGTGCTGGAGCTGCGTCGAAATTGTTCGCAGGAATTGTGGTACATAACGGAGGAGCATAATTTATTTAATAAATCACAATGGGCCGATATGACCAATGCGGTACTGCAGCAATATCAGATGCAGATTGCGGCCATTATAAAGAATGGCTATGTGGGACGCAGTCCCATGCAGATATGGAGTTTTCCTGCGGCTTTGATGTTTTGTCTATCGGTTATAACCATGATTGGGTATGGCAATATGGTGCCACGCACGCCCTGGGGCAAGGGCTTTACCGTCATCTATGCCACATTTGGCATACCCTTATATATACTCTACTTTTTGAACATGGGCAGAGTGCTGGCGCGTTCCTTTAAGTTTCTGTATCGTTCCATGCATGATTGCACGCGGGAACGTAATTACGATGAACGTCTGGATGCGCTGGAGAGCGGCAGTTTTATTGCTGTTACATCGCGCAAGAAAATCATAGTGCCCTCCACAGCCTGTCTGTGGGTCATCTTTTTCTATGTGCTCACGGGCACCATTATGTTTGCCAATTGGGAGAAATGGAGTTTTCTCAATAGTTTCTACTTTTGCATGACTTCGTTGTGTAAAATAGGTTTTGGTGATTTTGTGCCGGGTGCTTCACTGGCGCTGGCGGCGGATGCAGATGCAGTCACGCAACAGATGCGTGAAGATATAACCGCTGATATAGATGAGCTCTCAGAGCTGCAGCACATCACCGATCAGCACTCCAAGCTGGCCATAAATTTTATTTATATGCTGCTGGGCATGGGTCTGGTGGCCATGTGTCGCAATCTGATGCGTGAAGAGGTGCGCGTTAAGCTTAAAGAGATGCGTGAGGATGCCAAGCTGTGCATGGAGGATACGCGCATGCGTTTTATAGGCTGTTGTGGTGATCCGCGTAATAACTACGATCAAGACCATTACTATAAGTGATTGTTTGCGTGGGTGTCTAGGCTGTACTGTGCGCTGTTCTACTACAAAACAAAACCATTCAACTAAACTTCTTACAATTCCGATTTCTAATTCCCTTTGTGCGCAGCTCACCATTGATCAATTTCTGCAACTACAAGAGCGCATACGTAACTTCGAGGGCATGCTTGGCGGCGGCAGCGGAGAGCGTTTATGCACGCCAAGCACTTCGGCCGGTCCATTTCGCATATTCTCCGTGGCCGGTTTTCAGAATCGCGCCAACGATATAGTCTATTGTCCGCCAATTGTACGACAGCAGTCACAGCATGTTGAGGATTCGACGGCAATCATTTACTTTGGCGGGGACGTGCAGGACTTTCCGGAGAGCATGGAAACAAATCGCGACAGCCGAGGCTATATGAAATACAATTTGGAGAACTCGGCTATACTGCTGCGTGAAGCATTTCCGCGCTCCCACATTATTGTCATACGACCGGTTCGGTGAGTACTTGTAAGTTTTGCAAGTTTTGGATGTAAAATTAATGTGCGTAATTTTTTCTCTTTTTGCAGTATGGAATTCAAGACCTTCAGTTGCTTTGACAACTTTGTGCGTGGAAATAATGCAGGCGTGCCGGATCATACGCCCATGAATCATGCGTTACAACATCTGGAAAAGTAAGTAGCAGCTAGCGAGGGTTTCCGTTTGTGTCTTACGGCATATACCAGCCGGAAAGGTCCTAAAGTTTGACAGTTTGTCAGTCATGCTTGGATTTTAGCTCAGTTTACACGTTTTTAAAAATCCTTATAATACGTAATTATTCATTTAAGATCTCACACAGATTTATATTTAAATATTTTAGTTTCTAATATGTCTATGGAGTTTTAGTTCCATATTGGCGAGGATAGATAGCAGACCTCATTGCTCTTAGAATTATGCTTAATAGATAAAGTAGGGACTTAGAGTACCAACTGAATTATCTGCCAATTTGACGAACTTTTAGTGCTATTTCGAAATGAACTCAACTGTCGTATGACCGAACATAAAGTCGCACTTTTAAGTAAAATTCCCAGATACAAGATATTGATACTTATGAAAACATGGTTATACCTTTTACCTTTAGGCGCAATGGGTAAAGTAGTAGATCAATGCTAGACCCTTAGCCTAGCATACCCAAATGTTTATCATAACTTCGGGTAGCTATTGCGCTACGTCCGTTCTTCACTACGCTGAACATCTAGTTCTTTCTGAAAGACTATATAGATGATCAGTTGATACACGAAGCTTATTAAATTATGTCGATTTCTAAGGAATTCCCCGTTTTCCTGCAGTAGAGATTCGCGCTATAATTTTGACTTGTCAAAAATTAACTAAACCGAACAAATGCCCAAGAGCCTTTAGTCAAATGTCCAAAATTTCGCAAACCCTTTGCGATTTTTGTGCTCAACTTTTGTAGGATATACGGGACATTTCTAGAAGATCGGGTCCACTCGTTTCAGAACTTAACCTAGTACTTTTTGATTCACTAAAAAAGAAGTTCCACCTTTATCAACAAAACCTCCTTAAACCAATTTCCTTCTTTCCCCAGACTGCTGCAGAATCTGTCACAACGCTTGATCTCAATACCCGAAAATGAGATACTCGACCAAGCGGCGCAGGCAGCCGCTGCTGCTGCTGCAGTGGCCGCCGCCGCTGCAGCTGCAGCAATTACGCTCTCCAATGCCACGGCCACCTCGGATTCATCGTCCAGTTCATCGACAGCCAGCGATAGTAGTCAAGAAATGGATATAGACATATTGCAAGTGCAAGAGAATGTCACAGTCGATGCCGATGGTGCTGTTATCTTTCCCATAGTCTCAGCTGATGCAGCATCCGAAACGGAAAACAATACGCACAATGCCACAAACAACTCAAGCTCCAATGCTGCTGCAATGGCCACCAACAATAGCAACGATGTTAGCTCCAATAGCAATGCGAACAATCATCAGGATGCTCAGCAGCAGCAGCAGCAGGCGAGCACACAAGCCGCGCCTGCATTGGCAAGCAATAATGTGGAACACTACAATAATACCAATAATAGCAATGACTGTGCTGGGACACAGTCGCAGCTGCCGCCGCATCCACTACAGCAGCAGCAGCAGCAGCAACAACAACAAGCGCGTCTAGCTGCCGCAGCAGTGCATGCCACAGCCGGTGATAGCAATCCGTTGTGGTGGCGTGAGAACTTAAATTTGGACAAATCCAAGCTGGTGCTGATTGGTTTTAGCAAAGGTTGCGTCGTGCTGAATCAAGTGAGTCCTGTTTGGTGTAAAAATCGCTAAAAATTTGCCGCTCCTTGAACTGCAGGTAGCTCGTGTGTGCTAATGTGCGTTTTATCTTGCTCCTAATCTCTTGCAGTTTATCTATGAATTCCATTATCTAAAGACGCTAACGCCCGATGATAGCAGCATGTGTCGTCTGCTCTCGCGCATTTCCGATATGTATTGGCTGGACGGCGGGCACGGCGGCCAAAAGAATACATGGATAACATCGCGCAGCCTGCTGGAGACGCTGACGCGCATGGGTAAGTGTTGAGCTGAGTGCGCAGTTGGTTACTCACTAATTTCTCATATGCTGTCATAGGCATGAACATACATGTGCATCTAACGCCGTACCAAGTGCAAGATGATCGACGGCCCTGGATACGCAAGGAGGAGAAACTATTTACAGAAATGCTGCGTAGACTCAATGCGCCCATAACACGGCATTTGCACTATGACAACCAGCCGGCGAATCTTATGACACACTTTGAGGTGCTGCAGGCTTTCTGTCAGCATGTGCATGCACTCAATCAGCAGCAGCATTTGGCACAAAACTCCACGCCGCAGCAGCAAACGGCTCAGCAGCAACAACAACAACAACCGGGTCAGCCACAACTCAACAGCAATAGCGAGCAGCAAACAGTCACAGCCGCCGCCGCAGTGGTTGCAGCAGCTGCAGCCGCCGCAGTGGCGGCCACAACGAACAACGGTGCGGGCAGCAGCAACAATTCAACGCTGCTGGATGGCAGCGAGGAGGCAAAGTGACAGCTTCAACTACATCCACATCATCATAGACGTCGTTTGCATGCGATGCGCAAAAGCGCAGCGGCAGCCAAACGTAAGCATTTGCAACATTTGCGGCAACAACACGGTGCCAGCTTGGTGGCGGCCACAACGCTGCTTACCACTGTGGCTGCAGCCAGCTCAACGCTGACACCGGCAGCAGCAGCCGCTGCAGCATTGCCCACATGCGCCTCATCAACACGTTTGGCTGCGGCACTATTATCCTCAGCGGTTGCTTTAAGCGCTGCCTCAACATCGGCCGCTGCTGCTGCTGCCGCCGCTGCTGCAGCGTCTATTGTAAATAAGTCAAGTACTAATCATCAGTCAAGCCATATGCAACAACAACACCAACAACAGCAGCAACAATTACAACAAACTTTTTCAACACAATTGCAGCCAATCTATCATTTAACCACGCCACGTCATCATTATCAACAGCAGGCACAGCCACAATTACAGCTACAACAGCAACAATTACAATACCAGCAACAGCATAATCACAGCCATCATCAACAGCTGCTGCAACATCATCAACACCAGCACCACCATCACCATCATCATCATCATCACCATAGAAACCACTCACATCATCAACAGCCGCAACATCATCAACAGCCACAACAACAGCAGCAGCAGCAGTCAAATCATTCGCACAATCATCATCTTTGTCGCTCCAAACGTAAACTACAAAAATTGTATTATACGCTTTGTCGTTAGTTCTGTAAAATTAATAATTAATTACATATAATTGCATATATATTTTTTATAGCCTTTAGCTTAAGTTGGTCTAAACCAGTTACCCTTAAACCCTTGTAAAAGCTACATATTCTAAATAACTCTCTCTCTCATTTTTGTAAGTGCAGCGCGCAAGTCATAACTCGGTTTGTTTCGGTTTTCAAAAAACATCAATTACTTTTTTTGCAAAAAATGATAAAACTGCTTAGTTGAGCTGCAAAACATCGAGATAACGAGTTTTAGTTTTAAGTTAATACAAAGGTTGAAAGGAAGCACTACTAAGTAGAGCTGGAAAACACTGCTATATGTAGCTTAAGATTAAAAAAAAAGCTGAAGTTTACTTTGTCGCGTAGAGGCGAGCCTGCGAGCTCTCTTTATGCCTTTTATGTTTATCTATATATTGCTGGTTTTCCAGCTTCGAAAGATGAAGTTAACTTCGTCACGTAGAGGCGAGAGTACAGTGCAAGTACAGTCGCGTCAAAAAAGTTCTCTGTCTTAATGTCTTTATGGTTTATCGATAAGTTTACTTTGTCGTGTAGAGCGTAAAGTGCTAGAACAGTTACGTCAAAAACTTTCTTATTTTATGCTTCATTTTTATCGATATATCGATGTTTTTCCACCTACAAAAGACAAAGTTTACTTCATCGTGTAGAAGCAAGAGTGCGAGTACAGTCACATCAAAACACACTCTCTCACTCTATGAATTTATTACTTATAAATATTTTTCCAGCGAGAATGCGTGTACAGTCACGTCAAAACACACTCTCTCACTCTCTTTATGTCTTCATTATTTATTGATAAATCGCTATTTGCCAGCACTCTTTCCGAGCGCTAAACGTGAAAAAGCTCAACCAAGACCTTGCATCAAAGATGTCCCATAAAAACCAAACTTGGTTGTTAACGCCTTCTATTTTTACTAAACAGCAATCGCCAACCAAGTTAAATGTTTTAGTTTTAGCATTATTTATTAAAAGTATTCTGATATTACTTTAATTTTAAAAATTAAAGCCGTGCAATTAGTATTTAAACAATTCCAATGCTCTGTAAACGGCCTACGCCTCTCACAATCTTTTCCTGATATTTTTTTTTTTTTTTTGCACTAAAATCATTTAAATATAATTTGTGAAATTTTACCATAAGTTTATGCAAAAAACTTTTTACTTTTGTTGTATTACTTTTTTTAATTTAAAATTATTTATTTAGCGCAAAATTTGTCTTATATTTTTGCCACATCAACGCTCAAACGTGCAATATATTTATATTCATTTTATTTTAAACATCACAGAAGAGCTGTCTTTCAATAGCTTACATAGTTTTCTACTTCAAACTGCTATATTTTTTATAGATAGTATAAAATAGTAAAGTTTTCGAGTAGAAAATATTGCATATTAAGTCGAATCAGATTTCGGTGTCGTTCAGCTGAAACAACACAAATATTGCTTGTTACAGCTAACAATTGTATTATATATACGATCAATAACTGAATTGCTATATAGACAAATCGGAATTTTAAGAAGTAATAGCTTTGCTGCTTGTTTACTTCAAAAAAAAGTTTTAAAAAAGTTGAACACGCTTTAATTATAAGTCGAACAAAAGGAGTATAAGATCATTTTTGATCATAACAAAATAATGAAAGATAAATGCAATGTTAATTTGAAGAAATGCTTAATAAGAGCTATAGTAAAACGATTTTGATCAAAACATAAATTTTTTGATAAAACATGCACTTGATCAAATGGCCCTATGGGAGCTGTATCTAAGATATAGTCAACTAATTTTGATAAAATTGAACTCGACGATGCAAAAATACTTTTATGTACCGAAATCAGTCACGAATTCTTGAAAATCCAACAATATAGTCAACTGATTTTGTAACAAAAGATGCATTTTTTGACAAAACATGAATTGTTGGACCGACTTGCGCTTTGGAAGCTACATAATAGAATCAACAGATTTTGATCAAATTCAACTCGGCAACATTAAAATACTTTTCTGCATCAAATTCGGTTACGAAGCCAATTAAAGCGTGTTTAAAATATGGTCTGTTTTGGCATAAGCTTAACTTTAAGGATTTGAATTGTAAATGTTTATTCAAAAAAAAAAAGATAGCTTAAAACTAAGTAGATCCAGCTATAAATTGTAAGAAATGCGTGGGATTTTAAGTATGTGAGCTATTGTACATTTAACTTTATTTTTTAAACTTCAAAAGCTGTTAGAAATTTGTAAACAAGTTCAAATTTAATGTGAGTATAGTCGCTTTTCAAGAAAGTTAGCAAAACCTAAACAGCCTTGGGGTCGTCGTAGAAGCTTACAATACAACTACTCCTTTGCTAAGGCTTTTCACCAAGTCTGGCTCGCAGGCTTGTTACAGAAACCTATATTTGCGCTTCCGGTTCCCCAAAATGTAATCCTCAAGGTATTTCTTAAAAATTGCACTTATAGAGTTATGAGGTCTCAGAACGATAATCTTGAATGCCTTAAAATAGCGTCCCTTCGCTATTTTTATTTTTCATCTTCACTAAGAACATTTCAAGACTCCTTATCGCAGCGTTTGCTGATGACTGCCATTCTCTCATCTTCATCTTTTTTTTCGAAGGATACGAAACTTTCATATTTGCAATTTATGTTTCAGTGAGATTTTAATGTTAAAATCTAAGTCCATTTAGAATTAATGTTCTGATAAAACATAAAACTATTCCTTTTGATAGCTTTTGGTCATCGCTCCAAAGGCGTAGCATAGGACGATTTTTGAGCTGTATAACTATTTATTTTGACCGCCGACAAGTTGTAAAATTAGTTCCTTGGACATCCTTTTTGTAACTTATAGACCGAAAAATTCATATTCCATTCTTTTTTTGAAAGTCACGCAAATATTAATTTTTAACTAATTTTTTAAACCAAACGAAAGTTGAAAAAGTCAAATTTAGCGCAACTTAGTTCACTTTACGAAATTAAGCAGCGTATTTGCAACTGCATAGGCCTCATTCTACGTAGCGACGGTACCCACTTTGTAAAATCTGTGTAAACTTTACTCCAAATGAGACCCATTCCATTGCAAGCTGCCATAAAATTAGTGAGAGAAATAGTTGAAGAACTTTGGTTGCCACCCTAACGCTACCCCTAAGAGCAATATTTTTTATCGTAGAATGTAGAATTCTGTATGAAATCGTTATTGTCTCAAATGAAGTAAGCTTGTTATTGTAAGTTGTTCTTCTGTGGTACTCTATATCAAGGAATATACAAAAAGTTAGTTCTGTTGTTGTTATTCTTTGGAAACATTTAATAAATTTGTAAGAAAATCGTTTTCCGCAAATGTATTCTGCTTTAGAAAAGACGCTCAAAAAGTTATTTTTTTACAAAAAATTGAAAAATTAAACTTAAAAGAAAAATTAACGGCAAACTATTTAGTTCTTTTGTTGTCCTTTATAACCATTTATTAGGAATTCGTTTTCCGCAAATGTATTCTGCTTTACGAAAGGATCTCGATATTTATTTTTCACTAAATTTTAAACAGATATTTTGGCTGCTTGGCTTGTAGTTAGAATTCTTGAATACAATATCTTTTAAACCAAAAAACTGGACAGCTACGACTTTGTCAGAAATTTTCAATTCAATTCACTTAATTTGAATGCAAATAAATTCAAACCCAAGCTTTAAATATACTTAAACAAAGGCTTAAAAATAAAACTGCATTATTTAAAGTTTTTTTTTTAAATAATAGATTTTTATTTTATTGCTGCAGTATAACCGATTCACATATCCAAAAATCATCATCATTAGTGGCGCGACGATCCTAGTTGAATCTTGGCCTATTTCTTACAGTTTTTCAATATTTTGTCTCTATTGTTAAAACGAATTTACAATTTCATAAGCTCAAATGATTTACTAAACGAAAACCGAAGCAGACCCCAAACTCAAGTTTTTCAAACTCGAAATTTCAGCAAAAACTTGCTTAAGCACTTTCAAGAACGAGAACCTAAATACCCTAACCCAAACACATACACAAAAAACAGTCACATTGAACTAAGGCTATCTAACGTATATTTAAGCGCATCCATGTGCAGCAACAAAAATATTAATAAATATATTTAAAAAATTTATAAAAACTAAAAAAAAAATAAACTCTGATTAAGTATTAATTAGCGTTTAGTGAGCGTAAAATAAGTTTCAAACTTAATACTGTGCAGCAAGGCGTACATAGAACTAAGAGCTAATACAAAAATCGCAAGTAACGGGAGAATATTGTAAGAAAACGTTGATAAGAGCTGAACATAAACTATTTAAATGATAACTTGATAAAGCGGTAGTATGTCTAGAATTCGTATTATTTGTAAGTAATAAGTTTTTGCAGGAATATATAAAAAGAAAAACAGTTTTTTGCTCTTTATAAAAATTGTATTCTGTATGTAGTTTCTTAACGCTTGCACTGTGGCATACGCACAGGCAGCCACAATAAAGCAAATTAAAATAAAATATTTAAATAACAAGAAAATGTAATAAATAATGGCGCGTGTTCCTTAACAAAATCGCAATAAGAACTTTGAACGCTTTTAAAAAGAAACAAACAAACAAAAACAAGAAGAAATATTTAAGTACTGTGTGGCGGTATATCGCCACCGCGCAACGCGCTGCACTGCTTGTACTGCTTGGGGAGAGTGCTTAAAGTTTTGTTGAGTGTATGCTCACTAACACCAACAAACTACAGCCAACTAGAGCCGTTATTTCCATTATTGTTGCTACTGCGCGTACTTTCCCCCCCAAGCAGTGCAGCACGTTCTGAGGTGGCGATTTACACCCTTCACAAAAATGAGACTACCAAAAAAAAAAAAAATTATAAAAAGCAAAAGCAGCAGCAATATTATTCGCACATTTCAAAAACTGCAATAAAAAACAAAATGAAGAGCAGCAAATTTTTAAGCTAAAGACATGAGAAATTTTTTCGTCGAAATCGTACCTTTTTGTAGAATTTTGCAGTTCAAAATTGCGTTAGTATTTGTATTTGTCATTAGTGCAGGTGTGTTAGGTGTGTACAGCTAAATATGTGGCTTGAGAATTCAATTAAACAAATTAGGCAATACACAATAAGATGAATTATATAGATATTTATATATATATATATACACAAATATCACAAAATTATAAACTTTAATGCAAAAAAATAAGTAAAACAAAAATGTGCTGCGAGTTTAAAACCAAAAAACAAAAATAAATAATAAAAAAAGAGAAATATTAATTGCAAATGCTAACGTTGGTAAGAGCAAATACAAATTGGGCTAAGAGTTTACTTCACATGTCTGGTAAAAAAAAAAAAAAAATAAAATAAAACGAATGAAAAAATAAAAATTAACTATTTATTCAGTATGTTCTGATGCAGTTTAACTAATAGAAAAGTTTAAAATTTCAGTGGCGTTTCTTGAAAAAGAAAAAAGAAATAATACACCGCTGCAGCTTAGACAATCAAAGTAAGTTGTTTAAGTTGAGCATACTTGAAGTAAAGTCAACATATAAGTAATGACTTAAAAAATAAGCATTACTTTTAATAGTAAATACTTTATTTTTTAAAAAAGAATAAGTAGAGATTTTGCATATAAATGTCATTCCCTGTATGTCTCGTTCGAGCTTTGAGAGAGCATTGAGATAATTATAATTAAAGTACAGTCACCATATTTTTAGATTTAACTTTAAAATATTAAGTAGACATCACCATCAGTTGCTGTTAGTCTTGTTTTAACTTTTGACATTTTGTTGCATGAAATTGAGATAAGCATACTTGAAGTACAGTCACCTAATAATTCAGCTTTAACTTTTAAAATTAAACATCATCTTATAGCAGCTTTGGCAAATCGTCAACCGAGCTTATGAAAAGCATTTTGGTGTAGAGTGCCAAGTCAAATTTAGTACACTCCTTAAACTTTGCAGATACAGCGCATAAAAATATAATAAACTTCCTCATAATAATGCGTCATATATTTGGCTACATTTATCTTTGAGATCTAGACGTTAAATAGTTGCTTATTAGATTCTCCGCTTATCCTCATCATGCCTTAACTTTTTACAAACATCAAACCAATCTTGACTCCTTTTTCAATTCATTCAGAGAAACATTCAAAGTTGCCTACTTAGATTTTTTAGGCCAACCTAAATTTGGTTTTTAGAATCATTTTTCTCGATTTTCAAAGGTCGTATGCCAGAAATAGCGTTTTATAACATTTCGATTTCAAGCGGTAAAAATGATATTTAATGAAAGATAATGATTTAAAAAAAGACTACTTTTATATTTTGTTTAAGTAAACTGTTTATGGAAGCACGTTTGTTTCAAGTATTTATTTTCAGAAAAGTACAATAAATTTCATTCAGGTTCGTATTTTTTGTAACAACTTCATGTATAGAAACGGAAAGTTTTGAAAAATATGTCTAGAAATAGTTTTAAATTTGGAAATTTTTAAACGTTTTGTTTCTAATTTAACTATGGCACTGTACATATTTCAAAAGTAGAGTATATTTCATTTCAATTGAAGCACTTAACATTTGCGTGTTCTAAAAGTTGTACCATGGCATTAGATTTTTATTACTACGTTAACCTTGTATCTGCTTGATTTTATCTGCAACTTTGAACCAATTCATTAACTTTAAGCACTTAAATTTAAGACGTCATCATTGTGCCAAAGTAGATTGTATATCTGATATGATTGCCTCTATAGGCTATTGGCTGGTTAACCGTAGTTTACAATATTATCTTCCAATACGTCACTTAATTTTATTCATGCATCCCCTTTGCTTTATTTTCTGTTTCTTTAACTACTTATGTCTCTAAACATGGCTTAATTACTAGATAAAATCATATTTTATAACTACAATCTAGTACATATTACATACAAAGTATCGCTTGTGATGCGAAACAGACTTGTTGTTGTTGTTGTTGCTAACCGAAAATCACTAAAAAATGTAGCAACTTTTTACAATTTTTTTTTTTAGATTTTAAAGTTACAAAAAAAAGCGTAGAATGTTTTTGAGAAAGCAGCGCTGCGCCGCTGTACATTGAGTGAGTAAGATCTGCTACTACTAGCTAGGCTAGATCAAGTGCAGATAGATAGCCTATATTTTATACGTTTACTACGCACATTTGTAGGGACATTTGAGTTGCGGTGTTGTCCACTCATCGCTGCCATCGCAACAATCACAAACCTTATCGTTCACATGACTGCTGGGTATGTACAAGTCCAGACCACGTCCGGTTACATGACGTTTTTGATATTTGCAATAGAAACGCCCATGTGCACAGGCATTGGTGCTGGGCTCATCGCTGCCATCGCTTTCACAATCGCAGTAGTTATCATTTAGCTGCTCGAAGGGTATCTCCTTGCTGCCATCCAGACACTTGAATTTGCCATCAAAGTTGGGCTTATAGGCATCATAGTCGTATAGACGCGTGCCGCTGTACGTTTGATAAAAATTGTTGCAGGCGATTAAGCAAAAACTAAGCTGCAAATGCTGCGTTGGCATACCGTATAATTTTGATGCGCTCCACATCAGGCTGCGCGCTGACCAAGTGCTGGTTATGATTGTCTGCGTAATCCAGCTGCTTGCTGCCGAGTGCCTGTCTCATTTGTTCATGTCTTTGTTTAAGCTGCTGCAGATTCCAGGGTGAGCTAACATTGGGCAGCTGGTTAAGCGTAAATGCCTGCTTTGTAGGCAATAATTTGTTTAAATTTCATAGCTATAACTTCATTAAAGACTTTACCTGGTAGACTATAAAAGAAATGCCCAATAGGAATATCAAAAGCAGCAGCACTTTGGTTTTTTCTTTATAAAATGGCTTGTAATAGATGTTCTCACGTTTTACCCATTGTTTACGCATTGTTTATTGCTATAATTAATTATAACTAAGCCGTAAATATATTTGTTTATACTTAAGTTACTTTTGACAGCGCATTTTGTTGTTGCGGCCAAAAGACCACATATTCTTTGCCATTCACACAAAATGCCTGCACAGCTTAGCAACAAGCTGGCAACGCTCAGGCAGCTGCACATACGGCAACTATCTGCCAAACAGCTGTTTAGCTATTTTCTGCTGCTTGTTTTGGCAAATTTTAATCTGCGCCTTGCAATTATTATTGCATTTCTTTTGTCTAAAGCATACATAACAGCGCGCATTTGCTTTTTACACAGCCTTAAAATGGTTTAACCCATCTGACAAACTAATTGGATTCGTTTCAACAAAAAGCAAGTAACAGTTAACGCGCGGCTGCAAAAAAAAAATCAACAAATACACACCAAAAAATATAAGCAGCAGCAAAAGCACAAGCAAACAATTGGTAAAGACGGCGACGTCGACGAGCGCATACAAAATGAAATCATCCAAGACCAGAGCAGCACGTTTAACCAGTCTAACAGAGGATATATCTTGTATACCCGAGGATGCACCGTTTCGTGCGCGTTTGCATCATTTGTTTGCGCAAATTGAAAAGGAATTCGAGCAGCTTTATTTAGAAAATTTAACATGTAAGTTATAGCTGCAGCATTTTCAAGTCTCACTACTCTATTGCCCTACCCTTACCACCCACAGTGCAAGATAAGCTGGACAATGCCGCCAACAAAGATTCACTTAATTCATATGAGCAGCGCATTACTGCCGGCACTTGTGGCACGCATTTAACCAGCGCTGCTGCCACTTCGTTAGCTGCTACACCTGCCACACCCTCGGCCATACAAAGTGATGAGGTAGGTGCTGCACTCTTCACCGTTGCCAGCGCTGCAAACCCAGCCAGCACACACAAGAGTCTCAAAGCTAAGCTAAGCAGTGCAACTGGTGGCAGCAAAGTGAAGGCCAGCAACAAAATCAAGGCACAAACCAGTCGCATAGTCTCAAGTTTCAAGGCACAGACCGTGGTTAGCTCAGTGGTGCGTGAATTTGCTGGACATAAAGATGGCATTTGGCAAGTGGCGGCAAAAGTTGGACAGCCTATTATAGGCACAGCTTCGGCAGATCATACTGCTTGCATTTGGGGCATTGACAGCTCACGTTGTTTATTGCAATATCAAGGACATGCGGGCTCGGTTAACTCTATAAAGTTTCATCAGAGCCGGGATCTGGTGTTAACAGGCAGCGGTGATGGCACTGCACATATATGGCAAGCCGCTGTTAACTGGGAGGCGCCCAGGTATGTGCACAAAAGTAATAAAACTAGCAGTTGTGATAAAAAAAAACATTTACAGAAAGGGCCACTCTTCAGAGGAGGAACTCGATGACAGCGACGAGCAGGTTGAAGATCGCGATCGTGTTGATACACTACGCACGCCTATATGCGAATTTACAGGCCCTGGTGGCCATTTGGCAGTTGTAGTTGCTGCCGATTGGTTACCCACCATGGATCAAATCATTACCGGCAGCTGGGATCGCACAGCCATTTTATGGGATGTTGAAACACGTGAACCACTGCAACCGCTTACGGGACACGATCATGAGCTGACACATGTTTCGGCACATCCCACACAGCGTTTGGTTGTAACCGCCTCACGTGATACCACCTTTCGTTTATGGGACTTTCGTGATCCCATACCAGCTGTCTCGGTATTTCAAGGCCATACCGAAACGGTTACTTCTAGCGTTTTTGCAGGCGATGATAAAGTGGTCTCTGGTTCAGATGATCGCAGCGTTAAGGTCTGGGAGCTACGCAATATGCGTTCAGCTTTGGCCACTATACGCACGGATTCATCGGTCAATCGCTTGGCTGTCTCAAGCGGCGGTATTATTGCCATACCACATGATAATCGACAAATACGTTTATATGATTTAAATGGTCAACGTGTGGCGCGTCTGCCACGCACTAGTCGACAGGGCCATAGACGCATGGTTTCCTCTGTCGCCTGGGCGGAGGAACCTTTGGTAAATTGCGATTTATTCTCATGTGGTTTTGATCGACGCGTCTTTGGCTGGTCCATAGTCTTACCAAAGGATAATTGAAAATTACTCAAATAATGAGCTGCCCCAAAGCAGCCATATAATAAAAATGTGCACATAGAGAAACAAAAACAAACAAAAACGCAATTTGAACAAAACTCTGCTATATAAATGTACTTACATACATGCATATATATACATATATATATATATATATATAATTCGTAAAGAATCCTAGACTGTCTACCGTTTATATATATAGTATATTCCTAGAACACATCAGCGTATGGTTGTTGGCGCATACAGTTCGGTGCTCTTATGTATATCCTTATGTATTACACTTTATATAAAGTATTATGCGTATTATATTATGTATAAAAAAATATCAAGCATGCGAACAATGTCACTAAAAAAATGTTTAACTAATGTTGATTTTATGCCAAAATTATTAATTATGGTAATTAATTTAATACAAAAAAAAAGAAAAAATGCAATATAATCATTGTTACTTTAGTAAGTAAAAGTTCATCCATGTATAACTTAAATACTACAACTCAAAGACGACTTATAGACAAAGGTCTTGCTAGCAACTAGTTACTAATAAATTATGGTTAAAAATATTAATATTCACGTGTCTGTGTATAGCGTTTAGTTCACAAACTTATGGCATAACATTCAAGTAATTTCTCGATTTTACTGCTCGTTTTTTTATTAAAAATAATACAATACATAAATATTTAAACAAAATACTTTGCTGTATAAGTGTTCATTGTATAACATTGAAGTTGATTAAACGTATGGTAGCCTATGGGATTTGTGTATTTCATTTTTTAGGGTTTAGTAGAGCTTGACTCTTATAAGCATGTAAGCGGCTGCTCGATGTTCCCTTATGGATCTCTGATAATCATATAAGAGCAGCAGTATTTGAAAAAAATGGCGTAAGTTTGGGCTATCCTGTACCACTGGTCTGGAAAATAGTCAATAATATTGCTGAAGCACTTATAAGTCGACTTTTGTCTATTGGGCGCAACAAACACCAACTTTTTGTTCCATTTGCTCAAATTGATAACCGATTTCCATAATTTGGCACAGTACCACGAAACACTTAAAATCTTGCGAGTAGTCTAGTTTGTTCATAATATATTCCAAAACAATTGGAATGCAACGACAGTTTTGCACTACAGGAGCAAGATGATATAGTCAATAATTCTGTAAACTACATTTGGTAAGGATAAGTTTTAAAACGAAATACAATGAAATGAGTGGTAAAATCGAAATTTTAGTCATATTTCCATATAGAAGTTTTTACAAAGTTTTTGTGCAAAGTCTTTTTGTAAGCCAAATTTTGAAAAATTATGTTCAACGAATTTACTGGCAACACTTTGTTCTATGGAAGCTATACATTTTAGTTAACCGATTTTGATCAAATTCGACGCAGTGATTCATAAGACTTTAATACTTTTATAAGCCGAATTTGATACGAAACAATTAAAACGAAACAAAGAACAAACGAAATGCAAGAAAATTATTATCATTATTTTTCAAATAAATTATATCAAATGATTCATCTTTATTTTACACCTCGACAGGAATCTCACATGCCGCAGACATATTGAAGCCAATAGAAGTCATTAGTCGAAAAAAAAAAATTGCTGGTGACAGCTTTTGGGAATAGAAAGCTAATAAAGTAAAAATATCAATCCTAAATAAATTAAACCTTGATGTATGAGCTTTAAATATTAGATTATAAATTAGAAAACAAAAATACTTTATTATTTATTTATATTTCCAATGAAATATAAGAAATTTT
Organism: Chymomyza procnemis; assembly: GCA_035046065.1. Lineage (NCBI taxonomy): Eukaryota > Metazoa > Arthropoda > Insecta > Diptera > Drosophilidae > Chymomyza > Chymomyza procnemis. The sequence continues at coordinate 9,860,136 of JAWNOJ010000026.1, forward strand.
CTTTAAATATTTATTTCTAAAAACACGTTTTTCTTTTCACAGTCTCTTTTCTGACAGTTCAACTTTTTTAAAACGATTTCAAGTTATTTATTTATGATATTAATCTGAGTTTCTGCAATACGGCTAACTAGCCTATTCATAGCAAGGAAGGCTCTGATAGCCTTGGCAGAATACCCAGGATCAGATGTAGTAGGACAATGCCCTACTCATTTTGAATTCAAATGATAACAGCAACCAATAAGGCCCTGTGTTTCAACTAACAGCCTTCGGAAAATATATAATTTATGCATCTAGCTTTCAGTCCGGACTTGGCACCAAGTGACTACTATCAGTATTTTGCTGTTGAAAAATTGACTTCAAGAGAGGCTTGTGATAATCGACCATCTCAATTTTTTGTCAAAAAAATTTACGACTTCTTTGCAAGAGGCATAATGAGATAATCTTTAAAAAGGAAACAAATATCGAATTTAAACTAAAACGGTTCATTCTATGGAAATTAACGTCTTCAATATTGTGCAAAAATAATGGATTTGAACTTAAGCCAGCAAGTCTTGGAACTCATTTAAATTGCTTTAAGCAATGTAATGCATGAACTGCGATCCCCATGGATCTATTGTGCGCCATTGCTTTAAGTAAAGCAAGCTTATAAAATAAAAAAACGAAATTAACCTATTTCAAATAGCTTCAAGGCTTTTTGTATGAAATTTTTTAATATTTTACAAAACTTATTTCTAAGCAGCTTGCCAGCAGTGTACAAGGCACTCTTGTCAAGTGCAACAAGCGTTGCCATACTGCACATAAGGCTAACTTAAGGTTGCCAGTTAGTAAGAGACTAGCAAACGCCACTAGCTATTGTGAATGAGCCATTTCAAGCAAATTCATTGCCGTTACATTCAAATAACAAGCAATTAGCGCCAAAGTGCAAGCAATTACATGAACTTGCTAAGTTTATGAGTAAATTGTTAATTATAATATTTATTATTATTACACTTTTTTAGCAAATCCTCAATGTGTTGCTAAGTCGTTTTTAGGCATTACTCAGCAAAGTGCACGACATTTATAAATATGCCAAAACCAAAACAAAACATTATCAATTTCAAAATGTTATCGCTCGACCATAGAATCCCCAAGCATTATTAATTAAAATTGATAACGTCGTCGTTGCGGGACTACTTAAAACTCAAATAACTTAAGACTAGACCAAACTTTACTGGTTCTACGTACATGATAAGCAACTAAATAAAAATTGATCATACACGCAGACAGCGAAATTTATATAAATTTATTTATTTGTTAATAAATTTACTTAAAATGCGTGCGCACGACACGCACGCACACACACACACACACACACACACACACACGCTAAACCGTGAGTTAAAGATACTGCGGCTACTTTGCGTCGTCTCTCGTCTCTCGACATTGAGAGCGCATGGCACTTCAACTTGGCAGCATTTGAATGTGAAAAATCATAAGCGAGCGAGCGCTGGTGCTGACCAGACGTCTGCTTTTTTTTTCGGTTTGTCTCTCTTGTATTTCATTTCAAACCCGCAAAGATACAGGCGCAAGAAAAAAAAACAAGTTCTAAATTTAACGCTACGGGTATCTTGAAATTTTATTGTATAAAAACATACACATTGCGGTGTTGCGCGCAGGTAAGCAAAATAAATATAATAAAACTGAAAACATATAATAAACATACAAAAAAGCTGTGAGGTTATAAAAAGTTAATAAATACCAAGTGCGTCTAAGAGTTCAAGGTGATCTTGGAGCAGCAAAAGTGTAAAAAGTGTGCAAAAAAAATACCCCCCTGTGAGTGCAAGAAAACTCCCAGCAAAACACGTGCTAAACGCTGAAAAATTGCCTTAATTTTCATGAAAATTGTGCTGGCAAAGCACGTGATCAGCCCCCCGCAACGCCCCACACTGTCTCATCGTTTGTCTGGGTCATGCGACTTCTGTCAACACGGCGCTCCCAGCTTAGCTAATGAATGACACCTGCTCGTCGCGACGTATACGCTTTGCATAGATAGCATCTGGGCAGAGGCGTTGGCGAGCGTGAGCTGAGTTTTTGTCGCTATGTGTGAGCGTGTGCCTGTGTGTGTATGTGTGTGTATCAGTCATACAGCAATTTGTATGTGTATGCGTGAGTGTGACTGACTGACTGCCTTGGAGTTTTATGCAATCAGCAGCAGCAGCAGCGCAGCTGAGCTCATCATGTGATCACCGAGGATCTGCATTTTGCTTTTTTACAATGAATTTTGAGAATTTTACATTTCATTTCCTCAACTCAAGTGTTTCCTAAAATAAATAGAAGTAGTCATAAATTGTTTGAAGTATGATTTATGGGACTTGTCGTAAATATTCAGAACAAAAAAAAAACTATATGTCATAATGCACTTCAATCAATCTTACTGATTACACGGTACTCATTTGTCAACATGCGTTTATGAATGGAAAAATCAGAAAACTCAATAAAAACAATACGAAACAGTAGCGGTTTAGCACGATGGCAGGGGATTTGGGGCGCAAGTTGCGTGCAAATACCTGTGCAAAGTTCAAGTTGGCTAATAAAGAATCGCTTTGTAGAATTACGCATTGATACAGCTGCAAGAACAACTTTGTAGCGAGTTGAAAATAATAAAGTTAATAAAGCAAACAAGTATTGAATTTCTCTCATAACATCCGCTCATTCTCTTTGCATTTATTATCTCTATTCAAAATATATCGTTCCCCTTAAAACTCGAGATATCGCTTTAGCTCCTACGTGCTGATTTTTTATTATCAGCTCCCCAAACAGCTTAAGATACAAACTAATTACATAAATGCTTGTGTTTGCGTAAATTTGGAGCATTTTACTGAAAATTAAAAGTTATTACGCTTATAATCTTCAAAGTTATGGTTTGGTTTTCTTCTGTTACAACTAAAATTCGGAAAATCTCTTATTTTTCCAACTCCTATGTGCTGATCTCCGATTATCAGCTTTTAGAATAGCTTAAGATACAAAGTAATTACATAAATGCTTGTGTTTGTGCAAATTTGAAGCATTTCGTCGATCAATAAAAGTTACAACTAAAATTCGGAAAATCTTTGTTTTTCCAACTCCTACGTTCTATTTTCCGATTATCAGCTCCCAAATCAGCTACAAATGACTGTTTTTGCTCAAATTTATGATCCGCAAAGTTATTGACAAAAGTATTGGCTTTCTCTTGCAGTTACAAATAAAAATTTGGAAAGCTGGGGTTGTTCGTTTGTGTTGTTTTTTTTATTGTCAGCTATCGAAACAGCTTCAAGTACAAAAGATTGCAAGCATTTCACTTAAAAATAAAAGGTTTTGCTTAAATGAGCTTATGGAAACATGCCAAATATTGGCTTTCTCTTGCAATTACAACTAAAATTCGAAAAACCCCTGTTTTTTTCAGCTACTACGGTGTTTCTCATTAACAGCACCCAAAACTGCTTAAAGTACAAGATATCGAGGCGATTATTTGACATTTAGCTTTTAAAGTATCTTGACTGAAAATATGAAAAACTCTCTAGATCTATCTACGTTTCTCCCACTTTACCTCTAAATATAAGTTTGATCAATCTAATATTAAGCTCGATATGTGGATATTTTCACTTCTACGTGATGATTTTGTTTATTACTTTCCTAAACAGTAATTGGTTGTTTTTTTTCTTTTGCTCGATTTAAGAAAAATTTCACTTACAAGGAAAAGTTCTTGCCAAAGTTATCGATAAATGCCAAATCTTAAGTCCAAAAATCCAACTATAATTCGGAAAGCAACATAGTTATAGATCTAATCTTTGCTTACCGCCTGCATTTTTTCTAAGAATGGCTACTTGATCAAGTTCCAAGTCGTGCGCATTATTACGTTACTGTATCTTATCAGACTCAGTTACAGTTCCGTTACTTTTGAGTATATTTTTTTTTCATTTGCTTATCTTTGGCCTGCTGCCACGCCCCGCTACTGTTGACATTGCGCTCTACAATGGTATAATTATTAAAGGTATCGACAGTAGCTTGTGTATGCAAGAAAAAAAGACAATGAAGATTGACAAAGTGACGTGGATCCGAAACATGGAAAGTAACCGAGTGCATCGGCTCCAAACTGCAAGTATTTATTAATAAATACTTGAGAACCATTTTCCGTGCTTTCTGGCCTATATCAATTCCAAATGATGATTTACGGAGATTCACCAAAAACGAACTCATCAATATCGTATTCAAGCGTAGAAAATGGAAGTGGATAGGTCACACGCGGGTTCCTGTGGAATACAAGAAGAGTTGCCCCACTGCGCTACACTTGCAGAAGAACTGTGTTAGCAGAAAGATGACAACTTGGGCCTTAGTAAAGAGAATCATTAAAATATAAAGTTAAAATAGCAGGAAATCTCTCTTGGGAGAGATATGTATACGAATTTTGTAGTTTCTATAATATTCAAGAACAACAAATAAAATTACAAAACGGCCCCTGAGTGTAAAAAAAAAACAATACATTGTATGCGTTGTTATTAGTGCGCTAGAGCGATATAGCATGAGAGCAAGCAGAAACATATGAAAATGTGTTTATTTATTGTTACCATTTATATTGAGGTTCCCGGCTAGATAAGAAGTTGGATTCGATTTGATAATGCCAAAAATTTATAATTTATAATTTACATGTCTTGTACATGTATATAAATTGTTTGGGAAGATTAACTTTACTACTTTTTAAATTGCACCGTTTATAACACTGCAAAAAAACTGAAACTTTTTACTACATGTTCTCATTTGCGTTTTAATTTCTTTAAAATCCACACTGAAGTAGTTATTTTAATTATTATTCACATGTATTTAAAATATACTTATTTACATTTCCTAACAATATGAATTATTTGGGAAGATCACCTTAGTTTCCTTTTAAAATGAGCCAATTGTTTATATATACTCTAACAGTACTTGCACTTTTTACTTAATATTCTCATCTGCACTTCATTTTTCACTTAAAATTCACACTGAAGTAGTGCTGCAATAATGTTAGTCGAAATACATATGTATATGAAGATTTGTTGCAAAGGACTGGGAACTTGACTGTATTTCTGATTCGAAATGCAATTATGGTTCATAATCAGATCTAAAAAATTGTTGCCCTAATGAAACAAAGTTACAAGCTGCACTGGGATTACATAGATTGAAAATAACTTTATAACGATTATATTCGAAGCATTTCATGATTTATGCCGACAGCTTTTAATAGCGAATTTACTTGAAAACATATAAATTCCTGCATACCAAATAAAGTTTACAAGAAAGTCATGAGAGCGTGTTTCTACTGCCGCTACCTCTAATAATTTTACCATTCGATTTAGCTTGAAAATATATGTATGAATTTATATAAATTCCTGTAGGTTCTACAAGAACTAAAGGGCTTCTAAGCAAGCATTAACTTCCATACCCAACTCACCAATACAAGAAATCCATGATATCGTTAATTCTGTAACAAATGATATAATAATTATATAATTCGATTTAACTTCAAAAATATACATATGTATGTATGTACATAACATATAAATACCTGTGGGTTCTCGAAGTGCTAAAGTGGCGATAGGCAAGCATTTAACTTGCATACTAAACTAAACTAGTAAAAAAAACCGTGAGATCGTTTTACCTACTGTCGCTACCTTTAACAACTCTATCATGCGCTCTACTATCTTCGCCTCTTGTTTAATTAACAGGCCATTTCGAAATCAAATGGCAATTGTTGTTGCTATTAATAAAATTGGAATGCCCAACAGTGTCTCGTCGTCGTCGTCGTCGTCTTCATTGTCACTATTTCTCCTCTTGCCTGCATCTTCTCCGCTCACGGCTTGATCATTCACTCTATTCGTTCTCAATTTCGTTTAATTCTTAATTACTCTTCACCCCATGAAATTGTTGCTGAGTTTGCGAACAAAACGTAATGAAAAATGTCGTAAAAATGAACACAAAATAAACAATAAAAAAAGTATTAATACAAATTAACAAATAAAAAACGCGAAAAACTCACACGCACCAACAAACACTCTACACACATGCACACACACAGATGCACATATAAGCGCCAGCAACAATTTGTGAGTAACGCGAGAGCGCAACGGAGTCACAAAAAAAAATGCAAAGAAAGAAAAACCTAAAGAGAGAGAGAGAGAGAGAGCGAGCGCAGTTAAATGCGAGAAACAAACAAAACACAAAAATTTGTTTTAAGCAAAAGGCGATGACATGGGCGCCCTTTATTTTGTTGGAGTTTTGCGAGAGGGGCGGTTTCTCAATTCCCTCCGTGTGAAGAGAGTCAAGTTAACTAATTGTCTGGGAACGCCAGCAGTGTGCATGGCATTGCTACACTCTGCGGCAGTTGTATAGGACACAAAATATTAAAATGGATTTGGGATTAATTCATTCCGTGGAAGTTTAGGTTTAAAATTACTTGTTAAGCTGTGTATTGCATTTTGTGGGAATATCAGTAGGTAGTTTTGAAAACTGACTAAAGCGTTTATTCCAATCCTAATTAAGATTGATAAAATATACTTTAAGAAAATATATTCTGTAGAAGACTAGCTTTAAAATTATTTATTAATGAAATCATTTCGTGGCAACACCACTGAAAATTTGTAAGTCTGCTTAAAAGTTCAATGTTTTTTAAAATTATTCAGCTCAGTGTTCATGGTAACATATATGGCAAACATACTTAAATATGTATTTTTAGTTTTACTTACTTGTATGCAACAGCTTCATAGTTTTCTGTTCTCAATAACAAAAATGATATAATTTTGCAAAGTATTTTCAGTTTTAGTGCCACTGTGCGTCTGTAGCTTAAAGTTAAACATACTCGTCTTTAAAATCGAAGGTCGTCGGTGGTACGCTTTCCCAACGCGAGACTGGTGTATTTATCTAGCTAGAAGCAAAAACCTAAGCAACTCATTATTAATTAAAAACAACGCCGTTTGCGTATATAAACTGTAGGCCCCATTTCTGGAAATGGAGATATCCACATGATCCGCTTTTGAAGCGATGACGGCATAGTTTGGTTGACACACTTTTTTTTTATTTTTTTTAGTTCTATTGGAAAAGTGTGTGTTTCTTTCAAATTGTATTTCAAAATCATTTTGTACACAAATATCTACATTCTCTTGTTTATTCAATTTACTTTTTTATATTAACCGAGATATCAAATTGTTGCTGGCTTCAAGTAAATGAATGTATAATTTGCTTGCTAATTCTGTATGTATTTTTATTGTGTGTGCAATAATATCGCGTAAAAAGTGCACGAACCAGCGTACCATGTAAACGCTCCCCTTGAACACGAGCACTCTACGGCACACTTAAACCAATTCTCCAAAAATTAATAAAAATAAAAAAGTGTTATCAAAAAATAACGATGCATAAAATTAAAATGCAAACAATTTGCTGAATAACATTAATTATTATTCGCCCGTAGTGTATTTGTGTTGTAGCTACTTTTTGTGTGTACTTCACTTTTTAACAAAAATATCACAATCTTTTTTATGATGACTCAACAGTTAGAAACAGAAACTAAATGTTGATTAGACTAATTTGAAAAATAAACGGATAAAGTCTAATTAAAAAAACATTGCTTTTTGATTCGGATAGCTTGTATAGCATGTAAACTTCTAGTTTTTACACGATCGTTTTTTATTTTTTGTTTAAGTAGTTATTTATTGGCACTCACTCGACAATACAAGTAGGTCATAATCCAATGTTAATCGACTTAGTTTAATCGCTATATCGCCAAATATGTATGAGAGTGACTTAAATTACTGGAATCGAAAACATTTGCAAACATTTTATAATATACATATGTATATAAGATGACATTTTTCTTAATATTATATGTATATAAGTTGAAAAATAAAAATGTAAAGAAATTTACCAATAATATGAAGATTTATTGGTTAAGACGATTAAGCAGGTTTGTTGGTGAATGACCGACTGAGGCACATGCAAGCAAAAATGTACTTTTTTCGAAAAACAAATGTACAAGATATTCTACTGCCTTGTACAGCTGCAAATGTTATACGTTTTTTAAAATATTTTTTTTTATTGACTATAATGCATATGAAAAATAGGTCAATATGAGTAAAAATCCAAACATTAATTTTGTAATAGTAATCTTTTAGGAAGTCGTAAAAATTCTACTGTATCAATAATAAGTTAGGTTAAGCCGGTAGCATATGCTAAATTTAAATTTATTATGCTAAATTTAAATTTAAAATGTTCTACGATATTCAGTAAATTATTTTACATTGTTTTTTATATATGGTATATGCATGCTGTGCCTAAAGGGAGGGCAAGGCTTTCATTTGAACAGAGTAAAGCTTCGGATTGCTTTCAACCAGACAGCAGCCAAAATTGTTTATAATAATGACTTAATAATTAAGCTTATATTAATTTCGTTTAATAAAATTTAAAATCTAATCGTCGGTACCGTACTCGCCGCTCATACCGAACGGCCAACTTTTGATTGCCCGTAGCTAGCAAAAAAACAATATTTGCCTAAGTAAGTCTTCATTAGTTAAAGAACTCACCATTGACTGAGCTATACACTCTAAGTGCCTGTTAACTTCGTATCGCTATTAATAGAGATATATTCATGCTTCGCCTTTGAAGACATGCCACCATAGTCAAGGGCAATAATTTACTTAAAATTCCAAATTACTTTCAAAATTTACAAAGTGTAAACATTTTTTTGACAAACCACCGTCTTTGAAGCAATGACTACACAGCTAAAGAGGAATTAATTTTATTTTTAATTTGATTGATGACTAAAAAATTGTAAATTTCAGCTGTTTTATGTCTTTGAGCTTTATAGTAGATTTTTCGTTGTCTTACACAGGCTAGCTGTAACTGAATGTGTTTCAATTTTGTCATGTAATTGCTTATAAAATAGTAGTTGAGATTTGTACGGCTACAACAAGCATTTGTTAATGTTTTTTGTAGACAAAACAGAAATTAAAATCAAAGAAAAGCTTGTAATAATTTGCACTTTCTAAATATGTACATTTTTATGATGAGATTAATGGTAATAGCAAAAGTGTTACTATTTAAATGCAGCTGAGTGTACTTCATATGCGTGCGTGTGTGTGTGTGTGTGTGTGGGTAGCCACGAAAATAAAATTGACTAAAAGCGCGAGAAAACGCACACATGCAAACGCAGAGCTCAAACTCAAACACACACGCACACACACACGCACACATACAGACGAAACGCACTCTCACAGAAAATGACCAGCGAAAAGCAAACAAGTCAACGTCTCTGGAACGCTCTCTCACTCACTCACTCTGTCTCTGGCCGCGACTCTGACTAGGTTTTAGTTGTTGTTTTTGGAGGTTTTGAAGTCGAACTGGTTTACAGTTGTTTGTTATTTATTTATTTTTTTATATACTTTTTTTTTTTATTTATTATTGTTGCGTGTGGAGCTGCGCTCACGAGCTGTCAAGGCGAGGCGCATCGAGTCGAGTTCGAGTCGCTTGTTAAATAAAATATTATAAATTATATACAATAAAAATATATAATAAACAATGCTTGTATAACGCAAGTGACTTGAAATAATTATTTAAAAAAAATTAAAAATACAAATTGAAAGTCAAAACGTGTTTGTGAGATTTAAAAAAAAAACGCGAAAATAACTTGAAAAAATACATAGAATAATTTAAACGAAACCACAAAATAATCATAAAAACCATGCAAAGCGGCAAAAATCAACAATTATAAAGCGATTTAATTGCTCTGGCTGGCTAAAAGTTGTAAATTATATTGATACAAGTACATCCCCTTAATAAACACTGGTATTCACTTAGTAGTAGTAGTAGTATTTACTACATAGACTGTATGTATTGTTTATAAACTGCATTGGCATTGTTATTGTTATTGTTATTGGCGTTATAATGCAATAGAAAGCAGACGGCGTTGGTCAATCAGCCAGTGGCTAGTCAGTGGCCAGTTCAAGTAGTTTTATTGTGCTTTGGATTTTGCAACATTTAATCATCAATTATTCGCAAGTCCTTCGCCAAAAGGTAATGACTCATAAATAAATAAGCAGTTTTGTCTCTGCGAAAGTTCAAGTCTGACAGCGTTTTTGTAAACCAAAAGTGCTGAGTTCAGTAACGTTTAGGATTTCGGCTTTAAAGGCAAGTAAATTTAAATTTAAAAAAAAACCGATAGTTGAGTACCCTACGTTCTTGTATCTATCAGGCTAAATAATCCCTTCTTTTGGTTGGTCGAAGGACGATAGCTATAACTAAAATCGACAACCCATAGTTGACTACCCTATGTCCTTGCGTAACCGGCTATTTTTTTTTACAAAAATCACACAATTCTTAACTTTTGTTTTGGCAAAAAACTATAGCTATACCTAAAATCGGTAACCGTATGTTGACTACTCTGTAACCTTGTACCTATCGTGCTATTTTTAACAATCATACAATACTTTCCGTCTTTTGTTTAGACGAAAAATGGTAGCTATACCTAAAATCTATGTTCGATACTAACTTTTATCCTTCCTTTTAGAGAAGTACCCCTCGGGCTACTTTTTACAAAAATCAAACAATTTTTAACTTAATTTGTTTAACTAAAATCGCTCAAATTCAGCTGATTTTGATCAAATTCCAAGAACACATAATAAGTATTTGGTTTGTGCAGAGTTCCATGTTCCAGGAAACACCGTAATTATATAACAGGGGGCAGTTCCTCAGCGCTAGAATGTGAATGTAAATTTTTTTTTGATTGGAGCCCCGTATACCCGAAATTGAACAAATTCAGCTTTCATAAAATTCCAAAAAAATCACACGTCAAGCAAGTTGAAAAAAGCATTTGGGGATTTCAAAATTCCATTCCACAGGAATCACGTAAATCTATTACTGCAATTGGGCTGTCTTTCAACGCTCTCAATTGGCGCCCATGTATGATCTAATCGAATTAATTTCATTTCCTTACGCTAAAATATGTCTAGCACTAATCTCCATGAGTTAAATCTCCATGAGTTAAAGATTTCCGTCGTTCCCTCTTCTGTAGAACATAACTCCATATTTTCTTTGAAGCAAGATATGCAAAGATGCTTCGCTCGCACTTGTAAGTTCTACAACGCAGCTGTGTTCACACGATCGAAATTATTAATAGGTTTAAGGATTTTGAAACTTTTTATATTTTAATCCTTTTTTTTTAATTTAGCTTAAAACACAATTTAGCTCTCCTTAAGTATGTTCGGGTTTCCCAGAAATGTGCGCGTTGATACCGAAGCGTATCACTACCACTACCCGACGACCTCCTCTAAAACCAAAAGTCAGTAGTTTGATATTGGATAGTATTCACTTTTACAAAAGTTATATTTGTGGAAAAATTACCATCCAATAGAATATAACTAAATATTTTATTAGAAATTAGCGATTGTTGTGCAGGATTCTAGCAACTATTTCTGTTTATAAAGATAAGATTTTGTTGCTTCAATCAGACTTTTTTTTTAACAAATTTAAAACTATTAGCAATCATCTTAAAAGAGATTGGAATCAACGTTCCATCTATCAATCGATTTAAGTGTTAAACGCAAAATATGGTAAAATAGCTTAAGTGTTAAAAACACATTGTTGCTTGTATCAGTTATGACTTCTAACTAAAAAAATTGTTGGACATTATTTTCTGAATACAGCTTGATGGCATAGTTATGTGTTTCTGTGTTGTATTGGACATTACGATAGCGTACTCGCCTCTAAGCCCGAAGTTCGGTGTTTCGAAAACCCACGGCAGCATTGGCATATCGACGTTATTTGCCTAAGAATATCTCTTTTAATTAAAGACACCGTCAATTCTGATTCGGTTGAAAACTCTAGTTGCCTGTTCTCTTCGAGCAGCTATCAATAGAGATAGAGAACTAAAAAATAAACCCGAATAAAGTTTGAATTTTTTGATGGCTTTAGGAAAAACGTATTATAACTTAACTGTAATTGATTTTGTAGTGGTTGGGCTGCTTAAAATTCCCCATGGGTATACGTAAGCTTTAAATGTGTTTATTTTCTGATAAAAAATCCATTAAATTCCATAGGGATAATATATCATGCTATTCTTATAAAGCTTTTTGTACAAAACGCACACTCATTTCGTAGGAATTCGTAATAAAGCGATTATATATGATCGCAAGTGACTTATATGTAACTAACGATCATATTTCTTTATTGTTAAACAGTTGAAGCTGAAAAATAATTGAATAAAAAATAAATTGATTCCCCTTGACTACGCTGTCATTGGTCCAAGGGTGAAGCATGTGAATATCTCGCTTTAGCTGTGTGAAGCGAATGGGGACTGTTTTAGTTGGATTCCCCTAGACTACGACTAAGAAGATAATTTTCATTATAATATTATATAATTTTTAACACTTTAAGGCTTACCAGGCTAGCAAAGGTGGAATGCGGCTGAAAAACGAGAGAATATGTTTCGATTCTGTAATGTTGAGCATGGATTTATTTTGTTGCCGATTTAAGGGTTGCCAGCCTAGCAAAGGTAAAATTGTGAGAACTGGCTAAAAGCGTCAACTTAGTTAAGGAAGTTTTCTGGCCATATAAAGATAAAACTAGTACGGTTTATATCATTATTATTATATAGTAAATTTACTACGCATGATAAAATATTAATTGCCAGACTTATCGCAATTTTGGCTGGTCGCAGCTAATTGCAGGAAATGTAAATTACTCCCGATAGGGTATGGACTTATGGCATATACTAGGGTATGCGTGTGTATATAATACAACTGTCATTGTAAACAAAAACGCTCCAAGAAAGAAGGAAAAACGAAACCCTAAGAAGTGAAGCTACTACGATTTCGCATTGAAAGCATTTTGAGATAAGCAAATTTTATACAAAACGGGGAATTCGCTTGAAGCTATAAAAAAAAATTCTATACGAAACAGCATTTTTTTTTATGCAATAAAGCAAAAAATTTGACCAATTAGCCGACTATAACCGGAGTAGTCCGGTTAACACAATGTAAAGGTCTATAAACTATAAAATACGCTCGTATGTTACGGGTTTATGCTTTGGCGCGGTTCCAACGTAATATCGTATATGATTTAAAGTTTTGCCGCGTCTCATTTTTTCGGTAAGATATAGAAATTTTATTTCCAACACAAAGCAAAAGCTAATTCCTAGCCCCAGGCTGGGAGGGGGCCATTAAAATTCAATAATGGCGCACACGGACGGCGCGGACTTTTGTCAGACAAACGGACCAACGCACGGACGGAACACATAATGTCGTTGACTGTTTGTGTCGATGATGTCACAATGAACCTTGTATGTGGTAGTAGTAGTAGTAGTAGTATATGCCATAAGTCCATAGCACTTTGTGTGTTTAGGTTTTCGGCCAAAAAACATTACGCCCAAAAACCTTCCCCCCCCACTCCGTGCCACTGGCAGACCGTGCCCAGCTAGACGACATAGACACGCACATGGTAACGCACTTGAGTGCAGCCCCCGGTGGTGCCCAGCGATAGCGCCAAGTGGGTCACAGTTTTGCGCTCTAATTAAATCAGAAAGATTAATCATATGCACATTATCAAAGTGCCACTGATTTCAGGCTAGGATCTATATCGTTGCGACAACTACCATCCAATATTTCTACCAAATTTTTTTCTTTTTTTTTTTTGCTCACATTGATAAAATGCCAATTATCAGTTAATTTGTTTAACCAGCAAGCAAAGTTTTGTGGTTTTAATTGCAAGCCATATATAGAGTATGCCAATATAGATAGAGAGATGTTGCTAGACAGCTCTACAGTTGCGGTTTTGTCATAGTGCCAAGTGTTTTGTACGATTTCGCTCGAGACGCTACTAGTTGGTTTTTGGAGCAAGACTTACCCCAGCATTAGTGTGCCAGCCATATGGAACTCAGCTGCTCGATTTGGTTAACTAAAAATAAAAGAAAAATAAGACAAATAAGAAAAGAAATAAAATGCATACATTAAGTTATAAAAATAAACAAAAGAAGTCAAGCCACATAAACACAAGAGATGCGCCATTAAAATGCTTGGCCAATTGCCGCGTCTCTGCATAGTTTAGCGTTCAGTGTGCTACCTCGATATAGTACACTGCAAAAAATTGGTAGTACAAACAAAACAATACCATTTCTTTTAACAGCATTTACATTTAAGGTAGCACAGTAAAGATCTACTTGCGCCATCTAGCGTTAAAAACTGCCTTACGCCATCTAGCGACAAAAAAAACCCTTTTGCTAACTGACTGCAATACTTATCAATATAGCTTTCTTTTTTAGGTTTTTTAACTGAAATTGAGTGTGTTTAATTTTGCTGAAATAAGTCTTATGCCATAGCTGCATTTAAGGCTATAATTTACTTGCGCCACCTAGCGAAAAAAACGCTAGCGTCATAGTAATAGTTATTTTCAATCAACTGACGTCTTTACTCATCAAAATAACTTTCAGTTTTTTGTATAATTAAAAGATAGTGTGTTTAGTCATTTTTTTTGAAAGCTTGCTTATACTGCTATTGCATTGTAAAATTACTTGCGACCTCTAGCTTCAAAAGCTTGCTGGCGTCTTAGTGTCAAAGCTTGCTAGCGCCATCTAGCGGCAAACGGAGTAGTTTCTAGGTCACTACTTTACACACTATTTTATTTTTCAAGACTTTAATTGATAAATAGTGTAATGCTGCGGTCGTCCTGCACCTTTCTATTAGAATAAATTGAATTTTCCAGTAAAAATTTCATAGGTCTTCGCAGGAAAGTCCAAAACTCTACTGCGGAGGAAGGGTATATATATAAGATTTAAGTTTTTTTTTCTTCAGAAAAATGTACAACAGATGGCATAGTTTGGTGACTCTTGGTCTAATGGTCTACGAGATCTAGATGATTATACAGACGATCAGAGGGACATGCTTTATTGCTAACTAATTTTTAGAGATGTCGCATCTGGCCAATCACCAGTTCGATCGAAAAACTCAACAGATTACAGAAACCAACATAAGAGAATTAAACATAAACGGCTCCCCAAATTCGATGACGTCCCTAGGCATTTCAAAACGGACACGAATAGGACAATGGAACGTTAGAACCCTTAAGGAACCATCAAGATTAGCACAGTTCGAGGAAGTAATGGAGAAACTGCAGATAGCGATAGCTGGCATCCACAAGGCAGTAGACGAATTGGCAGACCCAAGGCGACCTGGAGAAGATCCATCCTCCAAGAACTGACCCAGGCGAACACAACATGGGACAGAGCTAAACAGACGGCGCAAAATAGGGTTCGATGGAAGGCTCTTGTAGAGGCCCTAAGTTCCCAAGCGAAATAATAAGGAAAAAAAAAAAAATCTTTTAGAGAGCGATGAGCAAGACCGTAGTTAACAGCTTAAATTTGCTTTTCCCATAAACTATTAAATTACATTTTGAACACTTTTCGCCTAAAAACTCTTTTGTAGTACTTCTAAAATTCGAGACTAATGAATGGACAAACACAAAGATGTCCAAGTACTTTGTTTGAAAAAAGTTGAGGAATGGTTCCCTGAACAAAGAACATGCATGATTCTACTGTACAATTTGTTTTAAATCAAAACCTTTTTAATTGCACTATAACAATGTTCTAAAGTGTGGTAAAAAATTGTATAAATGGGATCGCTGATGGCTCCATCTAGCGATCCCTTTCAAATAACTCGTTTTTTTAAACAATTTATTTCCTGTCTGTTGAGCAGATGGAATTCGGACATTTCGTACCATTTGATGAATATGTGAAGCATGTATCAAATAAGTTGTTAAAAAGCAAATATGTAAGTTTTTTTTTCATGATTCGAAGTTTTTTAATGACAAAAATATTTTATATGAATTGTCTAAATCAGTTCTTGCGTTTTCAAAAATACTTTTGATAACTTTTGCATCTTTTTAAAAATAATGGTAGGCAAAAACTATGGAAAAATCGACGTAGCCCTCTAGCTACTACTATATGATTCAAATAATACCTTTCGGTTGTGAGGCATATAGCGATAAGAACTTAGTACTTCGGTTAATGATTTACTAAGAATTGACATGTACCTACAAAATGTATCTGCAGGTTGGATTATCACATTTTTGCTTTTAATATAATTTCAAGAGGACAGACAGCTCGACAGATAACTCCCACACCTAAAACGTACACAAAATCTCACACAACCACATATCCCACTTGAACTAGGTAATTATTTTTTGCCCGTGTACCACATCTATATAGACGCTATAAGCATGCATATTCCCATGTCTATCTAGCTGCTGCAGACATTGTCTTATGCACAACCAAACACATTTTATGTCGTCTGCGTCTGGTCGATTCTTTGAAAATATTCATTATAAGTGAATTCTTCAGTGGGCCTCCGTATAGTTCACTAATCCAACGTCTGTTTTTTCTTTCATTTTTCAGAGTACCGTAAAAAGTCGCCAAGATGGGGGACATGTTCCGCAGTGAGGAAATGGCATTGTGCCAAATGTTTATACAACCGGAGGCTGCGTACACCTCGGTCTCGGAGCTGGGTGAAACCGGCTGCGTGCAGTTTCGCGATGTAAGTCAAGTGTCTTTGTTGCCAAAAATATGTTTTATTTTTTTGCTTATCAAAAACTCTACCCTTGCAGCTGAACAGCAGTGTCAACGCTTTTCAACGCAAATTCGTCACCGAGGTGCGTCGCTGCGATGAGCTGGAACGCAAGATCCGCTACATCGAAGCCGAAATCAAGAAGGATGGCATTGTGCTGCCAGATATTCAGGATGATATACCACGTGCACCCAATCCACGTGAGATTATTGATTTGGAAGCGCATTTGGAGAAGACCGAAACTGAAATGCTGGAGTTGGCGCAAAACGAGGTCAACATGAAGTCCAACTACTTGGAGTTGACGGAGTTGCGCAAGGTCTTGGAGAATACGCAGGGTTTTTTCTCCGATCAAGAAGTGCTCAATTTGGATTCAAGCAATCGCGGCACTGTTCCCGATGATCCTGCACTACAGCAGCATCGCGGTCGCTTGGGCTTTGTAGCCGGCGTCATCAATCGCGAGCGCGTTTTTGCCTTTGAGCGCATGTTGTGGCGCATATCGCGTGGCAATGTCTTCCTAAAGCGCTCGGATTTGGATGAACCCTTGAACGATCCAGCCACTGGTCATCCCATCTACAAGACCGTTTTTGTGGCTTTCTTTCAGGGTGAGCAGCTGAAGAATCGCATCAAGAAGGTCTGCACGGGCTTCCATGCCTCGCTCTATCCATGCCCTAGCTCGCACAACGAGCGCGAAGAGATGGTGCGTAATGTGCGCACACGTTTGGAAGATTTGAAGCTGGTCTTAAGCCAGACCGAAGATCATCGCAGCCGTGTGCTGGCTACGGTTTCCAAGAACCTACCCTCTTGGTCCATAATGGTAAAGAAAATGAAAGCTATTTACCATACGCTCAATCTGTTCAACATGGATGTGACCAAAAAGTGTCTAATTGGTGAATGCTGGGTGCCCACCAAAGATTTGCCGGTGGTGCAGAAGGGCTTGTCTGATGGTTCTGCAGCTGTGGGCAGCACCATACCATCGTTCTTGAACGTCATCGATACCAACGAGCAGCCGCCCACATTTAATCGCACCAACAAGTTTACGCGCGGCTTTCAGAATCTTATTGATGCCTATGGTGTTGCCTCCTACCGCGAGTGCAATCCAGCTTTGTATACTTGCATTACATTCCCCTTCCTCTTCGCCGTCATGTTTGGCGATTTGGGTCACGGCATTATACTGGTGCTCTTTGGCGCCTGGATGGTTTTGTGCGAACGCAAACTCAGTCGTATTCGTAATGGCGGTGAAATCTGGAATATCTTCTTTGGTGGTCGTTATATTATTTTGCTCATGGGCATGTTCTCCATGTACACTGGCTTCATATACAACGATGTGTTCAGCAAGTCCATGAACATCTTTGGTTCCACTTGGCATGTGCGTTATAATACATCCACCGTGCTGAGTAACAAGGCCTTGCAGCTGCCGCCACGCTACTCGACGGAGGGCGTTTATCCAGTTGGCTTGGATCCTGTCTGGCAGCTGGCTGACAACAAGATTATCTTCCTGAACAGTTTCAAGATGAAGTTGTCCATTATTATTGGTGTGCTGCACATGGTGTTCGGTGTGTGCATGTCCGTTGTGAACTTCCAACACTTTAGACGCTACTCCAGCATTATCTTGGAGTTTGTGCCACAAATTCTATTCCTGTTGCTGCTCTTTGGCTACATGGTGTTCATGATGTTCTTCAAGTGGTTCAGATATACATCGAAGACTGACATACAAGCCGATACACCCGGCTGTGCACCCTCTGTGCTTATTATGTTCATCAATATGATGCTGTTCAAGAACACACCACCACCAAATGGCTGCGAGGAGTACATGTTTGCTTCACAGCCTTCGTTGGAGAAAACATTTGTGCTAATTGGACTGGTTTGCATACCCTGGATGCTGCTGGGCAAGCCGCTGTACATTAAGTTCACACGCAAGAGCAATCCACATGTAAGTTCGTGCGCTCTTGTAGCTATGTGCAGATTGTTAACCTTTGTGTCACATTTTAGGCCAGAAAGAACGGCGAGCTGACGGGCAATATGGAGCTGGCCGAAGGTGAGACACCGCTGCCCACTGGTAATACCAGCCATGATGAGAGCGCTGGCGGCGCACATGGCCATGATGATGAGCCCATGAGTGAAATTTTCATACACCAGGCCATACATACCATCGAATATGTACTCAGCACCATATCTCATACTGCCTCGTATCTGCGTCTCTGGGCTTTGTCCTTGGCGCATGCTCGTAAGTCTTAAGTTATTTGTATGCAGACTGCAAGCTTATGGCTTTTGTTGCAATTACAGAACTCTCCGAAGTCTTGTGGCAAATGGTCTTGTCCAAGGGTCTGCTTATGCCCGGCATTGGCGGCATCATTGGTTTGGTACCCATTTTTGGCGCCTGGGCCATGTTCACCTTGGCCATTCTGGTTGCCATGGAGGGTTTGTCGGCCTTTTTGCACACACTACGTCTACACTGGGTGGAGTTCATGAGCAAATTCTATGAGGGTCTAGGCTATGCCTTCCAACCCTTCAGCTTCAAGGCCATACTCGATGGCGAAGATGAGGAATAAGAGTGAACTCAAACAGCAACGTGCTCACAAGCAAATATGTTTATGCTATCCGTATCATCAATCTATATGAACTCGTTTATATATATTTTGTTTATTTTTTGTTAAATGTTTTGTTTATTTTGAATATTGTCAGTATTGTGGTGGTACTCTTCCCACACATAGTTTCGGTGCAACAGCACCAAATCTTTTTTATGTCTTTTTTTCCAATTTGTGTTTTTTTTTGTAATATTCTCAAAGCAATAATTATTTGATATTCATTGTTTTTAAAAACTTTATCGATTATTGTAAAAGTAACTAATATTGTCATAATAAATAGACAGCCAAGAAGAGAGCAGCAAAATTGAAAATTGTTTTAAATAGATAAGGTTCTAGCTATCAGTGATCCATCATGTTGAGGTATCGCTCAAAAACCTTGTCGTTTATCCATAGCATGCGTTACGATAAGCCTGGAACTGGAACTGGCATGTAGTACATAACACGTTGACTTATGTATCCAAAGCTACAATGTACAAGTCACTTGACCACTGCGCGCAGTTTACCAGCCGCGTTTGAGCTCAGCGGAGGTGCCTACAAAAAAAAAAGCAAACCCAACCCATCATGGCGGAGGAAATATCCATAGACTATATAGATCCTGTGCCCTGGCACAAGCGCATTTTCTGCGGCTCCCAGCAGCAGGATAGCATTTTTCGCAGCGAGAAAATGAGTTTGGTGCAAATGTTTCTGCAACCGGAGGCTGCCTATGATACCATAGCACAGCTGGGTGAAGCTGGCTGCGTGCAGTTTCGTGATGTAAGTATTATGTCTAGCATATGCTGCTGCAGTTACTCCCATTTATTGCACACAGATGAACTCGGAGGTCAATGTCACGTTACGCAAATTTATAAGCGAGGTGCGTCGCTGTGATGAAATGGAACGTAAAATACGTTATATAACCGCGGAGCTGAATAAAGATGGTCACAAGGTGCTCGAGTTGATTGATAACTTTCCCGCCGCGCCTAAGCCCAAAGAGATTATTGATTTGGAATTGCATTTGGAAAAAACCGAAACGGAGATACAAGAATTGGCGGCTAATAATATAAATTTACATGTGAACTTTTTGGAACTGTCGGAGATGATACAAGTTTTGGAGAAAACCGATAGATTCTTTCACGAACAAGAGTCGCATAATTTCGATGTAAATCGCAATGGCTTGCACAAGGATCCCGAGCAGAATCCTGGCCAGTTGGGCTTTGTGGCCGGCGTTATAAGTCGCGAGCGTGAGTATGCCTTTGAGCGCATGCTCTGGCGCATATCACGCGGTAATGTCTTTGTGCGTCGCTGTGAATTGGAGGATCCTTTAAAGGATCCACGCACTGGTAATGTTGTGCATAAGAGCATCTTTGTGGTGTTCTTCCAAGGCGATCAGCTGCAGTCGCGCATACGCAAAGTCTGCACAGGCTTTCATGCCAGCATGTATCCTTGTCCTAGCTCGCATGAGGATCGTGTTGGCATGGTCAAGGGCGTGCGCACACGTTTGGAGGACCTCAAAGTTGTTATTGGTCAGACCGAGGATCATCGTAATACTGTTCTGGCCGCAGTGCTCAAACAGCTGCCCGATTGGATAGTTATGGTTAAAAAAATGAAGGCCATTTATCATACGCTCAATATGTTCAATGTAGATTTGGGCAGCAAGTGTCTTATAGGCGAGTGCTGGGTGCCCAAACGTGAGCTGGACCTAGTGCAGAATGCCTTGGCCGATGGCTCCAAGGCTGTGGGCAGTCATGTGCCTTCGTTTATCAATGTGCTTGAAACCACCAAGGAACCGCCCACCTATTTCCGCACTAACAAGTTTACGCGTGGCTTTCAAAATCTTATCGATGCTTATGGCATTGCCAGCTATCGTGAGGTTAATCCGGGACTCTATACATGCATCACTTTTCCCTTTCTCTTCGCCGTCATGTTTGGTGACATGGGCCATGGTTTTATTCTCTTCCTACTCGGTTTCTGGATGGTTATTGATGAACGCCGCTTGAGCAAGAAACGCGGTGGTGAAATCTGGAATATATTCTTCTCTGGTCGTTATATTATCATGCTGATGGGCTTGTTTGCTATGTACACGGGCTTCCACTACAATGATATGTTCTCGAAATCCATTAATGTTTTTGGCTCCCATTGGGTTATACAGTACAATCGCACCACTGTGCTGACCAATCCCACAAATCAGCTAAATCCATCGACAGATACACGCGGCGTTTATCCCATGGGCCTGGATCCGGTTTGGCAGTCGGCTTCCAACAAGATCATCTTTTTGAACACTTATAAGATGAAACTATCCATTATATTTGGTGTGCTTCATATGGTCTTTGGTGTTTCGTTGTCCGTGGAAAATTTCGTCTACTTCAAGAAATATGCGTACATATTCCTGCAGTATATTCCTCAGGTGTTGTTCCTGCTGCTCATGTTCGGTTATATGGTCTTTATGATGTTCTTCAAATGGATCAAGTACAGTCCAACTACAACGATACAGGCCGACTCGCCCGGTTGTGCGCCCTCCGTGCTTATCATGTTTATTGACATGGTGCTATTTAAGTCGGAGACACCTTTACCAGGCTGCGATGCGTTAATGTTCTCCTCACAGAAGACGGTGGAGCTGGTATTCTTTATGGTTGCCATAATTTGCATTCCCTGGATACTACTGGGCAAGCCGCTGTACATACAGTGCATCAGAAAGTTCAAGGTGGGTGGCTGTTCGCATAGGCATATCACACGAATTCTTTGCTTACTCTCATTTTGTCTTCCCAGGCAAAGAAACTGGAGCAGGATGAAATCATTGAGAAAATACAAGTCACCGATGATGAGGTTATCGTCACCGAGTTGCCTAAACATCAGGAATCTGTGCCACACGATGAGGAGGACGATGAACCAATGAGCGAAATCTGGATTCATCAGGCTATACACACCATCGAGTATATTCTTAGTACCATCTCACATACTGCCTCCTATCTGCGCCTATGGGCTTTGTCCTTGGCTCACGCACGTAAGTGAATTAGTTGAAAAAATGCTGAATTTCTACTGACAACTCATTGTATTGCAGAGCTTTCGGAAGTCTTGTGGACCATGGTGCTTTCGCTGGCTCTACAGATGTCCGGCTATGTGGCCAGCATTGCTGTCTTCTTAATTTTTGCCGTTTGGGTGTTCTTCACCCTGGCCATTATGGTCATGATGGAGGGTCTATCGGCTTTTCTACACACCTTACGTTTGCACTGGGTGGAGTTCATGAGCAAGTTCTACACTGGAGCTGGCCATCAATTTGAGCCTTTCAGCTTCAAGGTCATCTTAGCTGTTGTTGAGGAAGACTAAGAGTGGGTCATTGCACAAGTTTAAAATAAATGCAGCATTCCATAAAACAGCGGGTGTTTCTTTTATGCAATAGCCCATAGTGACCCATTTAGGTCTTGACGTGTTTTTATTGTATTTCAAATCGTAAAGGTCGTTTCGCATTGAGGGCAACGCTCAGCGAAAATTTTTGCATCATGCAGCATTTCACCATGGAAATGCGTTTCATACTTCAAGAATTCCAAGCTGTAGATCTTGAATGAAAACCAAACACCAGTGTAGGTTATTAAGCTTGCTATCTGAGCTTGGAATAGACAGTTGTACAGCTGCTTTGCTTCGAGCAAGTCGGAGTTAACGTGAGATTCTAGTGAAAATGACGACCAGCGCGAGTTTTCGTCTGGTGTCCGGGCTGGGCCTGGTTCTTATACTCTTGGCTGTCTGTTGGGCGGATACTTTGGTACAGCTGCACGTAAATCGTCCCTATAACGATGTGGATGAAAATTTTGTCAGCTTTGCTGTAAGACCGGAGGATTTGTATGATATTTTGGATGGCCCAGATCGTAAGGCTGTCACACGCATGGCCGCCATGCTGGGTGATTCCTATGTCAAGTTGGTCGGTGATTATTATTTTGCTACCACAGCACCCACGCGCTTGCGTAATCCAACCAAGATTATATGGAAGGGATTTAATCGTTGGACGCGGTAGGTTCTACGATTTTGACGTGGGCAATAATTATAATATTTAAGTACCTTCCATTCTCTCAAGCGCTGTCAATTGGACCATGATCATACCAGTGCCATATGCGCCCGACGAGTGGGACTCTATGCATACGCTTAAGATACTGAATAGCTCCTATATGCTGGGCATTACTGATTGCATCTGGCAGCTGGGTACTGATTTTGGCACCTCACGCGCAAAGGATTATGTGCAGGAATTGAATACCCTTAAGCTGATGACGGATACCTTTAAGCCATATGTGGATGATTGGCGGGTAATGGGTGCGGATATATCGGCTGGTAGCAGTGTGGAGGAAACCAAACGATATGTGGAAATGTCCAAGGATGTTAATGCTGCATTTGGCTGGACGCAGTGAGTACTCGAAATATAAGTTACTTTAAGGTGTTCTCCCAAGCCTTGTTGGGTTAACATTGAATGCCATTGAATGTCCTGGGTTGTTATCTCAGAGTTGTAGTAAGGTCTGCAGCTTAAGGAAGGTCAAACATCTAAATCAAATAGTCTTTAGACCCTGAGTATTGTCTTCCAAGCAATAATAACATTTTTTTGCCATGGCCATCGCCCTTAATCCCGCAGCATGAAGTCCAATAGGCTTAACCTTTCCCTTTTGCTAAAATCTGCTCATGCTGCACTCTCTTATAGACTCCAAAAACACAGCAGATTCTCTTTTGATTATGAGTTCCCAGTGATAGCACCTAAAGTACACAATCGAATTGTTTTTCCTCCCCTCACCAGACCACCAAACCTGTTGCCCGCAACCAGCCTCGGCAGCTATATCTATGATAGCGATCCAGCGTTAAAAGCACTACAACAGCAACGTGTTCCGCTCTGGTTAACACTTCCGCAGGAAGACTCAGAGGCCGATCAATCAATCAGCAAGCGTCTTATAGGTGATGACACAACCGATGCTCTGCGTTGGGCTCAGACGCTTGGAGATGCTGCATCTAGCGGCTTCGATGTGGTCTTTAAGAAAATGACCCGTTC
Organism: Chymomyza procnemis; assembly: GCA_035046065.1. NCBI lineage: Eukaryota > Metazoa > Arthropoda > Insecta > Diptera > Drosophilidae > Chymomyza > Chymomyza procnemis. The sequence continues at coordinate 9,884,312 of JAWNOJ010000026.1, forward strand.
CGACTTTGAGCGTCCCAACTTCAGTTTCTATGTGACGGCACTCTTCAAAAAAGTTATGGGATCTCGCGTTTTTCCTGCCAGACCTCTTAATATGTTTGCACCCACCAATAAGTTGTATACCCATTGTGCCAATGACATGTCCGGAGGTTTAGCCTTTATGGTGGTCAATACTGAGGAGCAACCCACAACAATTACTGTACGCAGCAAGAGCCGCTTAGCCAGCAGTGATATTTGGCAGTACATACTAACTGGAGAAGATGGACGTGTTAAGTTAAACAATGTCAAATTGTCCCTAAACTCGACCTTGCGTCCGCTGATCAAGAGCAAGGATTCTACAAAAACGTTACAGTTAATTACACCCGGCATGGCGGTAGGCTTCTGGTTGCTACCAGACGTCAATCTGGAGCACTGCCAGTACACAGAAATCGATGCGGATGAGATAAGCGTAGAGGGCTCCTCTGAGCAAACACGTTCTAATGGCTACAGCTCCGCAGATCGTTTACTTCAAAGACTGATTGAGGAGACATCGGTACCACGCAGTAGTGGACTTAGTCGCTACAGACGTTTTGTGCTGGATAACCACATGGAAGAGCAGCCACTACTAGAAAGACTGCTTAAGCCGCTTAACTTTGAGCATGATTTGCCCAAGCGAGAATTAAATTTTGAGAACTCCAAGCCCGAACTGCACGCTGGTGAAGCTTTGGCCTGGTTGCGTGAAATTGTCGAGCAAACACGGGATATGGCACATCAACGTAATAGACGCAGCACGGATAACTACCGTGGACCCTATTTCTATAATAAAAACGGCAAGAAGACAACTTTTACCAAAAAGATCACTGAAATACGCAAGCCGGAAAAGAAAACCAAGCCGCTCTTTGATCTCTCCGAGTTCGACGAGGAGGAGTTCTTTAAGAAGTTGGGCGAACATACCGAACCTCCAGCTTATGAGCGCCTACCCGAGGGTGATGTACATCTTAAGCATATAGAGACTGTGGATGGTGAAGAGGAGGAGCCCGAACCTGAGGAAACAGAGCAGAAACGCTATAAGAAACACAAGCCCCATATCAAAAAGCAGCTTAAAATCAAGCAACGCTCACAGGAAGATTGGATGGATGAACAGATGCCCAGCGCTGAAACTGAACGTCGCAAATCGCGCCTGTTGCCCTCGGAGTTCTTTGAAGCTTTTCCAGCACCTAAACAAAACAAACGCCTGAATCTGGGAGCAACGCTTAACTCTTTGCTGTTTCCTGAACCCTTTTCCAGCAAGTCCTCTATAAGCAAAACCATAAACAAGCTGGAAGAACCTGCTGTGGAAACTGAAGCAGATGTCGAGGCTATTGAAGGCAGCAAGCAACGCGCCAAGAGTAGCATAGTGGCCAATGATTTTGCCAAGTCTCAGCGTAAGTTGGGACAAAACTTTCTGAGTAACATCAAGCCACAAACGGTGGAGGCCAACGTGCAGGAGCAAGCTTTGCAACGAGACAGCTCACTGGAGGCAGGACCCTTTGATGTCAAGTTTATGCGTAAAAAACAAAAGAAAGCTGATCTTTTAAGCGTTGGAGCGGATCTCTTTGGCGATGATGAGAAAGAAAGTGTACGCAAGTCAAAACCTAAAGATGATACGGATGAGGGTATAACCTCCTGGTGGGATTTGCCTGCGCTAAGACGTAAACGCGCTTTGGCCATGGCTTACTCCAATGAAGCGTTGCGTTCCAATGCAGTTGATAAAGAGGATGTTTCGCTGGGTTTGGGCGATGTGGTGCCCGGAACTTTCTCACGCTTTGAGTACCGAGCACATTTACCAACTGCAGTGCCCCAAAAAAGGGAGCACGAGTCCACAATTATGAAAATTTCAAAGTCCAAAACAGGAGACACAAAAGTATCGTTATCCGAAAAAATTGTTACCACTGTCAAGTCAAAGGTTTCCAGATTTGTTAATATTATATCACGCCATATGAACGAATGGTATAATACGCTGACGCGACACCTGGATACCGATCAGAGTCATAAAAGAGAACATAAAGATGAACTGGAGAATACCATAAGGAAATGAGCAAAACAATAACAAAAATGTCAATGTAAATATGTGTGTATATGTACGTTACAAATTAGATGATATATGTACCAAGTTTTTATAGCTTAAACGTGGAATTTTAATAAAAAAATATATTGTGTGAACTTATTGCATTTTACAGTGATCTAGAAGCCATGATACTTCTTTTTAGAACAGCTATAAAGCTGTCTTTCAGACTTTCTTTCTCACTTCAAACATTTTTTAGAGGTTTGTTGGCTCAGGAAGGGCTTACTTCGAACTTGAGAACTTTCTTTGGTGAACTGTCACTGAATATATCTACGCATCGTGCTGTTCATTTGTATAAAAACTGCCTAGGTTTCGGCAGACCAAGAACTGAAGCCATTAGTCTTCAGTCTTTTTACTCGATACTTAATTGAAATATAAAATGTTGTATTTTGCTTTTAATAAAATAATACAATATAATATAATTTAGAATATTTAAAACACCAAAAAAGGCTGCCTATTAAACAGCACTATAGGATGGATCATACGGCAATCCGTTTTCAGGGAATTGTTTTCTGAATATGAAAATTTGTATAGTTTTCCCTCAAACATTGAACTTACTAACTATATCTAGAGACAAGTCAATAAACCCGATTATGTTTTTATACCCTATATCGCAAGGTATAAGGGTATATTAGCTTTGTGTCAGCCAAAAGGTATGAAAGCCGGATGCTCTCAAAAGTTACCTATGGTATGATAAGGATGACAGTAAAATTTATATAGCCTATATGACCTCAGATATGTTAAGAGCTACAGCAAACCACTTATTGGAAAAAAGACGTATCGTAGGGCCTGGAATAGTACTGGATAATGCTTATAACGAATTCATCCAAACCTTGTTAATTATTTTTTTTAAATGGTGTTAAACCAATTTTGGCATAAACATATTCTCCTTGAGAATTCTGTCATCATTTCGAAGGCGAGCACTGAAAAATTTCCAAAAAAAAACTAGTCTTTAATTAATTGAGATTTACTTAGGCAAATAGCGTATTTTTCGCTAGTTACGGTGGCGTTGATTTTCAGTTTAAGAGGCGCCTACGCTATCTATTCGCTATCATCCGAAATTTTAGAATTTTTAATTGCTATGTACTATATGACAAAATTCCAATTTTGTGCAAGGTTTCCTGTACTTTGATCATTTCCCAATCCAATTCGTTTCTTAATAGTTTTTTAAGTTTTCCAAGTATTATGCCAAAATCCATTGACTATATCATAATTGCCAAAGGAAAAATTGGTAAACACAAATTTATTTTACCACAAAGTTGTTCTTAAGGAAATCGTAATTAATCAAAAGTGTGTACTTAAGCAATATTACTAATTTGATGGAACAGGGTATCGTAAAGTTGACTCTAACGTAAGCCATTTTTTTTAATTGGATCTACATATGAGTCTAAAATTTAAGTAATAACAAAAATTGTTTTGATGAACAGAATGCTGAAGTTAAAGAACACCGTTTCTGGAAATATTAATCCATATAATCTAGTTTTCAGTGGAAACCACTTTTAAATGGGGCTATCTATTTTATAAATAGCTTAAAAAAGGTAATATAGTCTAGAAGAAAAGAAGAGAGCATGCTTGCTGAAAGCATTATTGCATATAGTCTTGTTTTAAGTGGAAACTCATATTATCTTATGTTTAGTTAGTTATTTATTTATTATTGCGAGCCTAGGTAACGTGAGTGGTATTGTACTCGCCTCGAAAACGGAAGATCGGCGGTACGATTCCACCCAGCAGCACTAGTGCAATTGACTAGCACTAGCAAAATTTACCTAGAAAAATCACCCTATGCTTGCCTATTTGTCCTCCGCCTTTGCAGCGTTGAACATAGTCAAGGGGAATAATAATTTATTTATTATTCTTGAAGTATTATTGCATATAATCTAGTTTTCAGCAGGAACCTCTTTTCAATCCGATATTTATTTAAAATAGCTTACGAAAGAAAATATAGACTAGCAAAAGCTGAGAAGATGCGATGAGAAGTCTCAAAGTATTATTTTAAAACGGATTTTTAAATAGTTTACAAAAATCAAAACAGGAGACCAATAGAAGCAAGAACGCTTTCAGGAGGTATTACTGCATATAATCTAATTTTAAGTGGGCAACTCTTTTTAATCTGATTTTATTAAAATAGCTTCAAAAAAGCAATATAGTCTATCAAAAGAAGGGAACATGTTATGCGGAAAATTTATTGCATATAATCTAGTTTTAAGTGGGAACGCCTTTAAAATTCGATTTATTAATAGTTTAACAAAGTAAATAGATGCTAGCAAAAGTAGAGAGCAAGCTCTCTGGAAGTATGATTGCATAGTATCCACTTTTGAGTGGAATATTAATAGTTAAAAAAATTTTAATAGTTTAAAAAAGTCAGCATTGTTTAGAAGAAAAGAAGAAAGAAAGCTTTCTAAAAGAACTATTGCATATTGTCTAGTGCTAAGTGTGTACCCCTGTTAAAATAAAATTTATAAATAATTTCGAAATGTCAATATGGGCTACCAAAAAAAGAGAGCATGCTCTGCTCTCTCGCAGTATTAATGCCTTTTATCTATGAAGCGGGTACCGCTCCGTTATATAAAGAACTTACAAAAGTGAATTTAGTCTATCAAAAGAAGAGATCATGCTCTCTGAATGTATTGCATTCAGTTTTCAAATTTTTGAATAGTTTCAAAAAGTGAATATGGGCGAGAAAAAGTATTTTCTCTGCAAACCTTATGCCATATAAACGAGTTAAGTGGAAGCCCGCTTTTCAATCCAATTTACAAACAGCTTCTTGAAGTCAATGTACTCGACTTTATCAACAAAAACGAATGACTTGAGCAACAAACTCTCTAGCAAAAAGCTTTCAAAAAAAAGCGCTCTCACAATGAGCTCTCTCTGCTCAGCCAGCTTTCGCTGCGCGTGGCTTGATTATTTCAATTCTCTTCGCTGCACATAGAGCGAGTGAAAGAAACAATGAAACAAACATAGCGACGTCACAGATTTGTGCGAGCTTTGAGATGGCAACCTGTTGCTTCCACAACTACAGCAACAATAAATAGAGCTAAGTATTTACTACAAATATATATATATATATATATATATATATATATGTATATGCATATAGACAGCAATAACAATAAGCTCAAATGCCGATCGCGGCAACGTCTCTGCACAGTCTGTCAGCAAACGTTCAAGGCGAAGGTTGCTTTTGAAATAAATTTTTGAAAAGAAGTTACGCGCAGCAAAGACAAAAGTGTAGTGCAAATAGCAAAACTTTAATAAAATTTTAAAACAAAAAGCAAGACTACAAAGAAGGTGAGTTTGCAAAAAAAAAAAAATGTTTACGAAAAGGGGGAATGAATGTGTGTGTGTGTGTCTGTCAAGGAGCTGACGCTGCAGTTTTTGGTTGCTTCTGCAAGAACAACAAAACGGGTCAGTGCTAGTTTAGCCAGCTGCATTGGGCAGCAACTGAGGTGGGGTCGGTTTGCTGCTGCTGCTGCTGCTGTGTATGCACACCGACTGGTCTTGGACTACTAACAGCGCAGAGAAGCGTAACCAGCAGAGAAAAAAGGCCAGTCAGACAGTCTCTAAGAGCCAACAAAAGAAGCTACAAGTTGCTGTAGTGACGTGGACAGCACATCAAATTCAAAAAAAAAAAAAGTAGAAATTTTTCATAATTTAAAGCGTCGCTGAACTTTATTTTTTTTTTTGGTTACTTTGGTCTTGCTAGTGTTTCATAATTTGCTCGACACAATTTCGAAAAATTGTTTATAATTATTTATGTATGCATTTTGGCTTAAACGAAAAAAGTGAAAGTGTTAATGATTTCGATTTTCAACGTCTTTACGTTAAACATTTTTTTCTCTCTATATTTTTAATTAATTTTGTTAAATATTTGAAAGATTTGAGAAATAAGTTTTGCGGCATTGATAAGCTATTAGCGTCTGAGCCAAAAATCAAGCGACACAAGAGACCCGCTAAACCAAATAAAAGTCAAGTTTAAATACCTAAAAACTAGTTTTTGTCTTTTTGAGACAAGCAAACCCGTCCGTTGTTATTTTTGTTGCGTGAAGAAATTATATAAACTGTTTTGCATTTCTTACATAGGACCGTGTCTATATATATATATATATATTTATAGGATGGGTTACGTCTTGGGTTGGTTGCCAAGCGAGCATTATGTGCGTGATCTCTTCCTTATGACCTTCAGTGCGGCCATTGTAGCCACCTTGCTGAGCATACGCTTCTATTTACGCATAACAGCGGGCCGTTGTTTCACCGAGGTATAATAATAATAGCCTACCCTCCCTACCGCCCATCTAACCACCATGTCAATCACACACACACACATAACAAACACTAAATACTCTTACAATGTGTTTTTTCCCAGCATTTTAAAACGAATACAAAGTATACAACATCCGCTAGAGAAATCTCGCAATTTTTTTGTCCCCCCCTCTATGAGACATTTGCATAGTTCAGTTTTAACTTTGCTTTAATGTTTAACACTTTTTTACTGCTTTTTACTTTAATTACTCTTATAAAGAGCATTTCGTATACATGTAGAGCTTCGTCAAAAAAAAAACATTGTATTGTAGATACTGCGTGCAGTGTTCTTAAAAACTTTTCCTAAACAAATTCTGGATTTTGTATATGTCATGCATATAATATATATCAAATGTATAAGACGCTTATCCTGAAATTCTTTCCAAGTTTTCCAGCTTATGAGCTAACAATATGAAATACATATCAGTTGTATCCATTTTTGTTGAAGATCTCAATAAAATTGCATTGAGCGTCTTAAGCTGTCAAAGGTCAAAATTTGCGGAAATCTCTTGTTTGCAATAGATCTCTTCACCTTGTACATATATTATAATTTATGATGTTGCATAGAAATATAACAACAATTAACATATCTATCAGAGACAAAAATTTTTTTATTATAAAAATTTTTTTTTCAAATAATTTTCTAGTTAAAAATATTAGCCCAATTTGATATAGTCAAACGATATTGAACAAGCTGCTTACAGTACTGAGAAATACCAAAATACTCAAAAACAAACGAAAAGCAACTGAGGTTTTTGCCGATTTACCCTATAGGAGGAGCTATATCGGTTAACTAATCGACTAATCGAATAAAACTTGATACTTAAAAAACTTTCAAAGTAGCGAAATTGATTATAATATATTCAATACATTTTCCCAAGGCCTCAGTGGCCAGTGCTTACCCATCTTAATACATTTATAACAAAATAAATACATATTCAAAAAGAAATAAAAGAAGAATTTTATGAAACCGATTTGAACGGAATGATTTAAAAGCCTAAAATATGTCGAAATATAATGAAAATAAGTTGAAATGCAAACGTAATTTAACAAAGTAAAAGCCACAATAGAATTTTTTTGCGCTATAACAGGGGAGTTTTCCAATAATATCTCCATAAACAATTATTTTTCGAAAAACTTTATGATTTTGATAAAATTTGATATAATGCCTGAAAATATCAAAAAAGCTCGATTTTAGTTATATTACTTTTAGAACAAATCTGATTATTTATCCAATACTTATTGATTCTTTTGAGATGGCACAATATGCATCCAAAACTTAATGATTCTTATGAGATGTTGCAAAACACCGCTATGGTAGTTTAGATTACCAATATTTCCAATATTAACAAAACTACAATAAAATAAAAAGCTTTTTGCTCTAGCTCTTATCTCATAGATATCCCTAAAGGCGTTTACATCGACGGACTGAGAAAGACGGTTAGACAGGCATGGGAGTATCAACATATTTTACCTAACTTTGGGGGGTCACCCATTCATAACCATCTTTATGCAAACATTGTCTGCTTGTATGAACTACATATACCCTTTGCACCAAAATAGTTGCTAAAATTCCAACGTTTTGATATGAACTTAAAATAATTAAAAATTCAGATTAATTTGTTTCAAATTTTAAACAATGTAACTACTTTGATAAGCATTTATTTGTTTCACGCTGCAACGTTCTCTCTGACTTTTTAATTAGAAAACTTAATTTTAAATGTGACTCAAATTAAAGCTAAAAAAAATTAAACAGCAAAAAATAAAAATGCATCAAAATATGTTTAAATTAATGTTGATTAATATGTTAATAGAATTACAAATAAAGAATTTTAGAATTTTTGTATGATTTTTTTTAAATTATAATTCAGCTTAAAGTTTATAAATTGAAAATACTTAAATTTATAAATATAAAAATTTAAAGTTCCTACAAATGAATTCAGTGAAAATATCAAAATTGTATATTTGGATATATTTTTAGAAAATCAAAATTTTCATATTTTAAACTAAATTAAGCAAAGTTTTGAAGTTGAATGGTATTTTTTTTAAATTTTAATGTGTTTTTTTTATTCATTTCATATTAATAGTGTTAGTCAATGCCAACACTATCTTCGGGGCTTAAACTGGGATCCCAACATTCGTTTGCCATCCTATACATGCAGACTTCGCCTTATAAAATTACCTTCTCTAAGTGATCGTAGAAGTTGCTACGGCGTGCTATTTTTGCATAAGTTTTCATTCGGTTTCATCGATTCTAATACACTCCTTAAGAAAATTTTTTTCATCATTCCTTCCAGAGTAACTCGTAATTTTCGACCTCTAGCATTAACTTTTTGTAGATCTAATTATGCGTTATACGATCCATTTCGTGTTTTATGCGTAAATTATAATAACCTCTATGATTTCGTCTCTTTCGAACGGTCTATCCAATTCATTTCTTTATCTATCTTATCTTCTCTTGATTCCCCAAATCGAGCTTCTTTGACCAATCATGAACTATAAAAAACCAACTTGGTCAACGCTGTTCTCTGGCTTCCCTATTTGGAAAAAATGTTTAAATTTATACTTTCTGTTTTCATCTTTTACTTTGTAAATCCAAGTTACTAGCTTGCCGCAGATGTGATTATTTTATTAAATAAATAAATTATGTCTTCAAAAAATTCGTCAATCATATGCAGTATTATAATATTTTAAACAGCTTTAGTGATGAGTGGTTCTCGGTAGCGACGTGCAAGAGTACTCGCTCTAAATCGGAAGATCGGTTTTTCGATTCCATCCAGCGGCACTTGTGCATTTGCCTAGTAGTGGTACTTATTTTACTTACTAGGAAAAATTAGACTATCCAAGAGGAATATTAATAATGATTCATACTACCATAATGAAATTCAAAGACCTTATGCATAAAGTACTGATTTCGGCATGTTTATACAGTGAGAGAGTAAAGAGTATTCAAATTTCGCCATGATAAATGCATTTTCACAATTAACTTCGTAGCCATCTCTCTACATGCAATTCTCGTATTGCTTGTGGCATCTCTAGCTATCCGTATAGTAGGTATATTATATTACCGCAGAGCTCAAATATCTGTGACTATATACAATATGTATGTGTGTCTCAACTTAATTAAACCAAAGTTCCAGCTTGCAGCTGACATCGAGAGTCATAGAGATCACTTACAGTAGTTCGTCGGTGCGCTGAGACAAAAAAGTTTCCAGTAATAAACTACCAGAGGCGTTTCGAACTTGGTCCGGTTATAATAATGCATTTAATAGCAGTATAGCATTTTTTTTTATAATTTTATAATCTTCTATCTTTATATGGTCAATGAATCATTATATAGCCAGTGATTACCCTAACACAACCTACACACACACAGAGAGAACTGATTTTTAATTAGATAATTAACAATTTAAACTTTAAACTTATTCGCAGACGAAAATGGAGGGCAAAACTGTTATTATAACTGGCGCCAATAGCGGCATTGGCAAGGAGACGGCCAAGGATTTGGCTGGACGCGGTGCGCGCATTATAATGGCCTGCAGAAATCTGGAGACAGCCAATGCCGTCAAGGGTAAATTAACGAAAACAATTCGTTTTCCACACAATTTATTATAAAAAAATCCTTGCCTCCTGCAGATGAAATCATCAAGGAGACCAACAATAGCAAAATTGTTGTCAAGAAACTGGACTTGGGCTCGCAGAAATCCGTGCGTGACTTTGCCGCCGATATTGTCAAGACAGAGCCCAAGATTGATGTGCTCATACACAATGCCGGCATGGCTTTGGCTTTTCGTGGTCAGACCAGCGAGGATGGTGTTGAACTGACCATGGCCACCAATCATTATGGACCCTTCTTGTTGACGCACTTGCTCATTGATGTGCTCAAGAAAAGCGCACCTGCGCGCATTGTTATTGTTGCTTCCGAGTTGTATCGCTTGGCTTCGGTGAATCTCAACAAGCTAAATCCCATTGGCACATTCCCAGCTGCCTATTTGTATTATGTTTCCAAGTTTGCCAACATTTACTTTGCACGCGAGCTGGCCAAGCGCATGGAGGGCACCAATGTCACTGTTAACTTTTTGCATCCCGGCATGATTGATTCCGGCATTTGGCGTAATGTACCCTTCCCGCTGAACTTGCCCATGATGGCCATAACAAAGGGCTTCTTCAAGACTACCAAAGCGGGCGCACAGACCACCATTTACTTGGCCACATCCGATGAGGTGGCCAATGTTTCGGGCAAATATTATATGGACTGCAAGGAGGCTACACTGAATGCTGCTGCACTCGATGAGGAGAAGGGACGCAAAATATGGGAGGAATCGGTTAAGATTGTCAAACTGACGCCACAGGATCCTAAGATCTAAGGTGCGGATGGAGCGTTTTATAGACATTTATACGGTTGAATTATTGCATAATTGCAATCTCTTAAAGCCTGTTCAATATTTGCTAATTATTAGTTATGGGGGAGCATATTCTAGTTTTAAGTCTAATTTTTTCATTAATAAAGATTTTGTAAAAAAATCGGCATATGTACGAAATTTTGTTGGAACATTTTTCTACAATTTAAATATTGTTTCGATAGATGTCAGATTATCATTTGAAATTCAGCTTTTCCAAAAATCGACTCATCTGTCATGTTTGAAATAATGAATTCGTAAAATTTATAAAAACCTTAAACGTTTAAGTATTTGATGAACTACGGTTACTTGCGTTTGGGATTTTCTTTTTTTTTTTTGTAAACTTTTAAATGATATTTTTCTTGATAAATACCTAAAAATAGGGTTTGAGTAAATTTTTCGCATACTTCGTGAAAAAAAAATTGTTTAATATTTCTTTTAATAAATTGATTTTTAAGTATCGTTGGAAAGTGAGAAAATATAAGTTATTTTTTAACGTTCTGATTCCTTTTAAATTTGTAAAAAATATATTACAAGTTTCTCGCCTCAATAATCGTATTATTTCAATACATATATATCCTTACACCTAAAACCCAACAATTTCAGTTTTCAAAGTACGAAATGGAATATTTTTCAATGATTAAAAAAAAACGAACTCATAATTTTTTAAGACTTTTTGAACAGTTCACGCCGGCTTACAAGTACCAGAGTTATATTAGTTCATAAAAGGGTGAAGATTATTTCCAAAAAATTTTGCTAGTTAAAAAACGTAAGGATCTGTTAAGTGGGGAAAGCGTAATGGGCGCTACTAATACAAGGGAACCAAGCATACGTTCCGTAATTGTCTTACTGATGGATGCCGGGTCCATGACCTGCGTCTGGTTGCAGTTTCAGACCGGACACTATTACTTAATAGGAAGTATCATGCCAAGGTGTGAAATCGACCAAGATGGATAGGTGAGAGAAGTTCAAGGCTAACACCTAAACTTCAGCTTCTTGTTCGCACGACAAAACTTGGGGTACAACAAATGCTGTACTACTCCCGGTCAACATCAACGGGAACGCCAATTAGTGAACTAGAAAAATACTACAAGAATAAGTTTTCCTTTCTACTTGGATGTGACGCAAACGCACGAAACGAAACATGAGGAGGTACCGATACAAACCAACGTGTTTCTGCAAAGAGAATGACGAAACTCTGGGAGTCTGCAAAGCGCTACTACCCGAAAGAAGAAGGATTATGCACTGTAGAAAGGTTATAGAGGATAATGAACTATATCATAGAAAGATAGTCACACTGCTAATCTTTATGGATAGCATTGGGCAAAAAGTTAATCACTAAGATAAAAGCAGAGATCACACATATAAGTTACGATGGAAATTTACCCCAATTATAACTACATTTTAAAACTAAGTAGGAATGTTTTTTCTCCCTTATTATTCCACTTGGGAAATTGGGGCCTCTACGAATTTACGAAGGCTTTTCACAGAACTTTGTTTTGTGTTGTCTGCTTAGCGGGGTCCCATGACGAGCTGATCTGACTTAGTTCTTGAAGATTGGTTCGTCTCTAAGTAGGTTTTCGGTCGTACTGTCCGTCTGCTATTTTAAGCAGAAGTATCCCTAAATCTTAATTGATAATTAATGCTCAGCTTGGATTTGAAATTATTTAGAGAATTTCCAATCAATAGATTTTTTAAAGAAGTAAAACATATTCACTGACCTGTGAAATAGTGGCTTTGGTAATAAAAATTTTTGAAATTGTGTTGCTCTTGCTGTGATGCATGTTTTATAGAAAAGTTATGAAAAGATTTTCTCGGAACTAAAAATTTGTTGCAAATATTGAAAAAATAAAAAAAAGGTATTATGGTTTGTACCACTTTAATTTCTAGTAGCCTTAAACATAATGAACAAAGAGATTTTAAATGTATATATTTAAATTTACAAATTTATGTATGTTTAAATTTTTTCTATATTTTAATTTTTTCATTAAAATAAATTGTTTATTTTACTTTTGTATGGCATTTCAAGATATCCCACAACAAAGCCGCTAATATTTCAGTTAATGCTGCCTCCTAATTCACTTTAGTACAAAAACAAAAAATCTAAAAATTTCAAACTCATTTGTTAAAATTTGGGTCCACTCTAAAATGCAATCGAATGCAAAATGCTGCTGTTAGCAAGCGCTGTTAATAACAGCCGCAATTAACTAACAGCAAAGCGCTGCTAACTGTTTAACATTTTTAAGCTTTCTGTTACTAATATTGGAAAATTCTGTTTTTACTTACAAGTACTTGGCGTTTCTCTGTTATTCTCTTTTAAAACATTTTAATTAAATTAAATTTAATTATTTTTGCTTTGCTTACAAGTCAACTACAGCGACCAACAGCTCGATTTCATTTCATGAGAATTAATAAAAACGACAAATCACAGCGCTGCAGTGGAAATACGATATGTTTTAGGGGCCAAGAGTTGAGCATAGCCGAAAAAAAAAATTCTCACACAAAAGCATTATACTGTTACTCACCTGTTGCAAGGAAGGCAGCCAAAAGCATACACACACTCCAGGGACATCAACGAGGAGGGTTCACTCCTCACATGCAGATAATCTGATAAAATTGCCTGCGCAACGCGTACATTGTCTGTGCGCAAAGTGATGCACCCCGTTGCGGTAGCAGATGATGCTTATCTGCGCCTTGTTGGCACGTGACTTCTGCTGGTAGGCATACGAGATAGATAGCTCCTTATAGTTACTGCTTACCAGCTAATAACATTTTAACAACTATAATTGAAATTTAATATTTATACAAAGGATTAACAACATAATCATTTGCGGTTTGCCAAAATGCTGATAACAAAACGTGTCTGACAAGCGCCACCCCGTTGCAGCTAATTGTTGGTTATGCCAACCCTCCTAGTCCTGGGAAGTTGTCAACGTTCGATTTTTAGCACTTCTATTTGCGGAAATGATTTTCTAATTGTCTTTTGGGCGCATAAAAAAAAACAAACAGTAGCTGACAGTCGTCTGTCGCATTGTTTCATTGGTTTTCATATCTGACAAGGGCTGTCACAGCGAACTACCCATTGATAAGGCACACTGGCCTGCTTGACATCGGCAAAACCCTTCAAAGTATCAATTTACCAAAAAAATAAAAAAAAAACCCGAAGAAATTTAATTTGGCGCGCTTCACTCAAGTGTAATTTCGTAGTATAAACAACCACAACATATTGTACAGACATGAAGACGTAGGTCTCCCAAATTAAAACCCCGAGCTGTTTCAATTCCAAGTTCATTCATTTTGTAATTCAAGTAGTTTTGGGCAATGTGTCCTTATGAAGGATATGTACTTGTTTAGCAATAAGTCGCCCGCGTCTGTTTAATAAGCAGGCTTAGGTTTTTAGTGGGTTATGAGCCGGCTCATACAGCTGTTCGTTATTCGGTCGAAGTCGGGACTACACAAATGTCATCTACGACAACTGTCGATAGCTCAATGACATCGATACTCTCTGTGTCCGTCTGGCTGTAAGCAGAACTACATCAAAGCTGCAAATCGAAAAATAACGAACTTTTTTGTCTTAATTTTAGTTTTCTATGTAAAGGCAATTCTACTGGGCTTATGCGTCTGAACCCCGATTTAGCGCCTCTAAGCCGGTAGGTCGGCGGTTCGATTAAACCCAGCAGCATGCAGATTCCACCTAGCAGTGGTAGGGATAGTAAATAAACACTATTTTCCTAGAAAAAACTGTATGAACTAAACATACCGTGGTTTGGTTTCGGCTATAAACTGTAGGTCACTGCTCTCTTCGAACAGCTATTAAAAGTATCTCCCATGCTACGCCTTTGAAGCGATGACCAGAGACAAGGAAAATAAATTTATTCTAATTTTTTATGCTTCTTCTGAGGTAGACTTTCTAGCGTTTATTCCGATTCTGAATTATATCATCGCAGAGGATATGTTCCATAACCGCACATAACCGATGGTCTGCAGACATGGTAACCAATCAAGTAAGATCTTTAAGATCTCATGGTAACCAATCAGATTAAGTTGTTAAGCTAGCGCCGCAGGCTTAATATGATATAAAGATTGTCAGAAAGATTTCGGTGGTGCAACATTCCTTCCCGGAAATAACGTGGACACAAAATTCTTAAATTGTATCTTTAATCTGTAATAATTTGTATTCAAAAATCATAAAACTCAGCACAATTGTTCAATATTTACAGCGAAATAAGCTACTTCAAGTTTGATTCGTTTCATCAGTGACTGCCACTCCTTCTTGTAGAGGAACTTGTGAATTACAGGCATGTTCATAATACGATCCCCATAGAACTTATTTTATTGACAAAAATTAATTTTATAAGTTTCATTTGAAACATTTTTGTGAAATCGTATAAATGAAATTCTGTTTAAGGCAATAAAATGGATTCTCTATGGAGTGTCAGATTTTAAAAGTTATGGGTCATTTTTGTAAAATGTGTATTTTGGCTTAAAATGCAAAAAAATATCTTAGATTTTTAGGATACATTTGTGTTACGATGTAACGTCGAATAGCTCAAATCGTAACCTAACAGACCTGGATTCAAGTTTTTTTGCAGGATGAAATAAACTATCCAAGAAGTAAGCCATGTGGAGCCTTATTATTATTATTATTGGAAATCAAAGAATTATATAATATAAAGCTAAAAAATTAAACATTTCAGTAGCGACTATTTTGTGACAGTGTTACCCCATATCCATCCCAAACACCATCCACTGTCACGAAAAATGCAAATTTAAATGAACACAACAAATGTTACCATTCGGTAAAGTCACCCAAAACTCCCCAAAAATCCCCGTATATTATGAGAGCAATCACAAATATACAATTTTATCAAATTGTACTGCCTAAAAGCCGCTATAAAAAATTAAACATCTATTATAATACGAAGTTACAGCCACAAAATAATGGTTCGTTCCATCAACTATCTAATTGTCTTAGAATGAAAGCTCATATTTTGTTTCATATTTTTGGTAAAAATGTACGTAAAATTTGATTTCCCTTTTTTTTTTTTTTTTGAAAATTTCGTAATGCCTAGCATCGCTATTTGAATTTTCGGCCGACCTAGTCCTCTACAAAGCCTATTATCATAATTGCATTTTGGTCTGAACCAGTTATCTAAAACCTGTGGAGTACAATATTGTTTTCTAAAATATTCTCTATGAGCTGTATGAGCTCTACAATGGCATAGATGTCATCCAGCGTATGACGGCACAACGTACGCGTTGGCTCGGCCATGTCGTTCGTATGAACGAAGATTCTATGAACGAAGATTCTATGAACGAAGATGCTCCACCAAAGAAGGTTTTCGATACGAAAGTTAACGAAGGGGACGACCTAAACTCAGATGGAAAGACCAAGTGGAGGAGGACCTCACTTCACTTGGAGTGACCAACTGGAGATGGCGCGCGCAAAGCAGGAGCATCTGGCGAGCGTTTGTAAAGTCGGCTGTAACCCGATAATGAGTTGTGATGGCCAAACAAAGAAAAAAGAATATATTCTCTATAATACATCACTGAATACTTCCTACAAAATCTTTATAAATTAACTTTTAAGTTCATATAACATTATCCTACCTTTGCTTTTTTGCTTGTGAATGTTTCAACAAGCATAAGTTTACTACTTGAGCAATATTTCTAGAAACGGGCAGGCTTGAACTATTACGGCCAAGAATTTTATTGTAAATAATTTCTTATAGATTCGGGCGGGCTTGAACTATTAAAACGAAGAATTTTATTGAAAAAAAATTTATTCCTCCGATACAATTTTCGCTAACATAATACCGATTGCTTTTGGCGAATACTATATAGATAGATTGTAAAAGCCCGAAATTCATATGACAACCAGAAAGTAAATCGGAAGTCCCCAAACTTTCCTAAGTCGGGTCAATGTAAAAGTCGAATAACTTTATGAATTTTCAATATGTTTTGACACTTTGTTTTTATTATCAAGATCAGTTTTTTACAATTTTTTTGAGCTATTTCCCAAAAAGATGTTCCGGGTGAAAAAGAAAACTGCTATACCCATGTCCATCTGTAGTCCCAGAAAAAATTAATATATAATAATATAAGTAAAATATTTTTAATTATCAAAAAGTAGTATCAGAAGTGAATTGATTCTTGAATTCAACCA
The DNA here is from genome assembly GCA_035046065.1 of Chymomyza procnemis. NCBI lineage: Eukaryota > Metazoa > Arthropoda > Insecta > Diptera > Drosophilidae > Chymomyza > Chymomyza procnemis. The sequence goes on from JAWNOJ010000026.1 coordinate 9,901,257, forward strand.
TATTCTTGTTTACATGTTAGATTTACATAAATGCTGTTCAGACATAGTTCGAGATTCCACATCATTTGTGTTTCTCGTGGTCATAAATCCCACGCATTACAAAATGAATCGGAAAGCATAATACTTACATTTCCGAACATATTGTACATTTGCGCTTAATGCGCTACATTCCATTCAACCAAGCTTATTAGTCTACAAGCGAACGCATCCTTTAGAGATTGGTAACTGGTCAGCACATTGGCTTAACCAATGTTGACTAATACACATTAACATGTTGAATGACTTGGAACGCCTTTTATTTACGCTGCAGAACGCGTAGTCAAGCGCTGTGTAGGAAAAGAAGCCCCAGGAATGCCACCCGAAAAGTATTTCATCGATTTTAGAAGCCTCGGAAATACAACACAAAAATACAGAACACAAAACCAAATACAGAATGCAAAACATGAAAAATAAAATACAAAAAACATAAATGAAATCTAAACTAAATAATGTATTTCATTAGCAGTGGGAATAATAATAGATATACTTGTAAGATATGCTCTATGAGACAGCCAAGGATACGCTCTGCTAATGGACGCAACTGTTTAGCAACGCAAATACTTTACGCAAATAGTTGTCGAGATTGTAAATACTTTTCACTTCTAAACAAACAAATACACGTGTTGGCTAATCTTTGTTGGAAAAGATGAGATGATCTGTTTCGGGGTGGGGTTGCACGCACTCGATGCGCTGGTTCGATAACAGGTACAAAGGATTCGATTTGGTGGCGGGTTCAATGTTTGTCCACACGCTTAACTTGCAACATTCTCACAGCGCAAATAATTTGATTATTTTGTGGTTTGTTTCTTTTTGGATGCAGTGGAGCTGAAGTTTGCAAACAATTTACACAGCTGACACCTGAGCGCCACACCTGAAACTCGACAGGGCTCACTTCTAATGGGTAGGTCCTACAGTGCAGCTGTGTTCACACAAACGAAACTATGTACAGGATTGAGGATTCCAAAACTTTTTATGCAAATACTTCGTTTCATTTAGCAGAAATTATTCAGGATACAAAAATTAAATCTTGAATAGGTTCGAATTTTTTAGAAGTAGAGAGTCTGATTCAATTATAGTGGGGTATTTGTATGAAAATAAAAAAATGAAAAAAAAAAAAAAAATAAAACTAAAGTTCGTTGGTTTGATCTCGAGACATGGTGATTTTTCAGCTTTTTGAAAGACATAAAATGAATTTGTATTGGAACGTTACTGGAGATATGATGTAATCTGCTTGCACTGCTGAAACTCTATGAAGCAAAAATACTATGGTAAGTCCGCTGAACGCTGGTGACTCTAAAAATTAACGAATCAAATTATTTTAGAATCTTGAACATTTAAATCGCGGAATCTTCGAAATTTTCGTAAAATCTTAGAGTCTCGAATTAAATTAAAATCATGAAATCTTACAATCTTGGAAACTTGCATTCTTGGAATTTATGAAGTTTAGAAACTCGGAATCTTGAAATATTAGAATCGTAAAAAATTATAGTTTTAAAATCTTGAATATCAAAAACCTTAGAATTTTAGAAACTTAGAAACTTCGAATCTTAGAACCTTAGAATCTTAGAATCTTAGAATCTTAGAATCTTAGAATCTTAGAATCTTAGAATCTTAGAATCTTAGAATCTTAGAATCTTAGAATCTTAGAATCTTAGAATCTTAGAATCTTAGAATCTTAGAATCTTAGAATCTTAGAATCTTAGAATCTTAGAATCTTAGAATCTCAGAATCTTAGAATCTTAGAATCTTAGAATCTTAGAATCTTAGAATCTTAGAATCTTAGAATCTTAGAATCTTAGAATCTTAGAATCTTAGAATCTTAGAATCTTAGAATCTTAGAATCTTAGAATCTTAGAATCTTAGAATCTTAGAATCTTAGAATCTTAGAATTCTGGAATCTTAGAAACTTAGAAACTTATAATCTTAGAATCTTAGACTCTCAGATTCTCGAATTTTTTGAATCTTAGAATCTCAAAACCTAAAAATCACAGAATCTCAGAAACTTTGAATCCATCAATCTTAAAATCTTCGTATCATGGAATCTTTAAATCATGGAATTATGGCGTCTTTGTATCTTAAAATCTGTGAATCTTTAGACCATGGAAGTATGGCTTCTTTTGAATTCTCGGTTATCTCAATCTATAAATCTTAGACTTTTGGAATTTTAGAATCCCAGAAAGTCAGAAAAATAATTTTAAAGTATTAAATCTTTGCATCATAGGGCATCAAAAATTCAGAAACTTAGAATCAAAGAAAAAAAGTAAAGTACTTCGATGTTAATTTGGTGTAGTCGTCGAACTGGTGGCTCGATCTGCCGAAAGAGATTTTTATTGTAACTGAAGTTTTGGCGAATATTCGGGTTTGGACTAACTATCGAAGACCACTGAAATAATATTGAATTCAACTCATGTGCTTTATGAAAGTCACTAGCGAGAAATAGTGTTACAGACTAACACTCAAGGACTACTGAGAGAAATAAGAGATTCCAAAAGCTGTAACCACATTTTAGAACCTTACACATATTCACTATTAAACAAAAGGTTGCTCAGTCTGAGTTGCTCCAAAACTTATTCTAAGGCTACATCAGAGCAAAGTTTTTTCTCAAAATCTGTATAACGGCGGCAAATTTGCCTTACAACAAAAATTTTGCATTTATTTTTGATACTAAGTTTTTGCGATAAGGTATTTTTTTTTTTTTAATTTTCCAGCTCTGAAAATCGAAAACCGTAGAAATATTTTCAGTTAACCAAAACTGTATTACTATTACTATTGGAGCGCTGGGAATTTCTTTATTTTTTTTGGATACATCGTATCGTTTGGTTTAGCGATTAACGATACGCACTGGCGATCAACCTACTGAACAGCAGCCGAACCAGCAGGAGACGCAGAAGAACAGAACCCATTCATCTGGCTATATAATAGGCGTAGAATTCCTTATACTCATTACTCCACCCTGAGCTTTAGGAGAAAATAAAGAACCAATTACAAATAGCCTTTCAGCAGAGTTATTTCTCGAACTAAGCCAAAGCATAACTTATCGTCTTAAGGAAAACCATTTGGCACGTTAGACCCGAGCTGCTGTTTCCAAAATTGATCTGATATTGTTATTGATATTATGATTACCATACCGTCTAGTTACGGCACTCCCACAGCGCTCACTTCACTTATCCAACTAATGCGTTGTGACAATCGGCAGCAAAACAAGGCTCAACAAACAAGGCTCAGCTCATGTCCTGAACATGATACGGATCGTCGGAGAGCGTACGCAAGAACAGGTTACTGTTCTGCCAGATACTTGGCTTTGATTATGTTGCCAACAACTTTTAACACACACGACGCTGTCAACGACATTGTTGTTGTTGCGAGAGATCTTTCACGCTGTTGCTGTTGTTGTTGGACTGAAATTCCCACCAAGTGGTATTGGTGGTAAACTGATATCATCCATAATACGTTACGTATCGGCCAGCAAACGATCGATGAAAGCCTTTGCACTCAACTGATTCGATTAATTTGATTTTTTGGGGCCAGCATTTTGTTGCGTGTGAATTTTTCGGGTTTATTGGCTGGGAATCAAGGTTGGTGGTCGTGTCACGCAAAAGTGAGTCCTGTGTACTTGCATGGAACTTCCTTTTTTGAGAAAGAGGCGTGAGGTGTGAAGTATGAATGTAGAGTAAAAATAATCCGAATGATGTTGGTAATTGCAGGAATGAATGAAGGTTAAATGAAAATAAAAGAAAAATTGTTTAATTAATAGAAGTAATCTATGAACTCAATTTGAGGAATTCATATACCCATGTTCCCTGGATTTAGATAGATGAAGATAGTAGGATCCTGGATTCTCAAAAAAAATATCTTTAGAATTTTGTATCTTAAAATTGTAGAATCAAAGAATCACGATTAAAACAAGTTTGAATGTTGTCTAGATCCTAGATCTAGATAGATGAAGATGATAGAATCTTGGAATTTTAGAAACTCAAAAAACGAAATTTCGTATCTTGTATCTTAAAATTATAGAATTAAAGAAGCACGATTTAAGCAAGTTTGAATGTTATCTGACAACTGCATTGAAATCGAAGTTCGTTCTATATAACTTAGCGTCAATAATTCAAATCGGTCCAAAATATTGATGGTGAAATCGTTGTATTTCTTTTATTTTTTATTGTATCCCTACTCTGATTGTAGAAGTTTTTTTGTTTGATATTCGTAATTAAATTAAGAGTATTTAAAAGCTTTCCAATCAAATTCACTTAATTCTGTTGAGGTTCACAATAAAAAACTTTTTTACCAAGAAATTTTAAAATTTCCTTTGGATTCATATAAAGAAAGAAAAGTGCAAATCTCCAAACCTAACAATGTATTGATTGTATGGAGTTATCTTGTCATACTTTCCTCAAATGACAAACTCATTTTCTCTTATTGTAAGATTTCATTACGTTTTCTTTAACTTCAACATTTCTCAGGGTTTAATTCTTGGAAAAAAACAATTTTTTTTTTGATATTTTATTGTTTCTAAATCTTTTGGATTTAATAGTTTTTTTTATTGGCAATCAATCCGACATTAGGCAAATAGGTTATATGAACATTTATCAACTTAGTTGGATCACTAAAAATCTGAACGTGTATGAGGGGAACTTTTCTCGAAAAGTTTTAATAATTTAAGATAATAAGATAAAGCGATAACTCAAAAAAGTTGTAGCTTTTATTTAAAATTTAAAACGTCTAAAATGCTGTTTTTAGCCGAATCCATGTGCAAACTTTTATCGTAATTTTTGGAGAAATTTTAGGTTTGCAAGTTATTTCCTAAAAGGCGCAGGGGCATATAAGTGTATCTATAAGAAGACCAGACTTTAAGTGAAGCCATGTTAACTCTTAAATGAAGACGATATAGATCGGAAGACTGATTGTCTGAGAGTTGAAAACAAAGAAACTAAGGCAGTTTGCTTCGATGAATGCTGGATGAGGGCATTTGGTAAGATAATAGCTAGAAAAAATGGACAAGGATAGGGCATGCTCTCTGAAGAAACCCCAGCAGTTTTGTTAGGATGGCACTTAACTGGAATCCCTAAGGCAGCAGATGGATCGGAAGACCCATGGCAACCTGGAGAAGATCCATCCTCCAAGAATTGGCCCAGTCGAACACACAACATGGGACAACATGGGTTCGTTGGAAGGCTGTAGTAGGACCCCGAAAAAAAAGGTTGAAAAAAAGTAGGTTCCATAAGACAAAGTTAAATTTTTTCTACGAAAATATTGTTTCACATAAGACATGTTATCTTGTAACGAGTGACGGCGTGTCGGCTTATACAGCTAAATCGGTGACAGACATGGTGAAAAAAATTAAATGAGAATTATTATTTCCACCATCGTGCGCTCCAGAACTCGCGCCGTCCGATTATAATCTTTTTGCATCTATGTGACACTCACTTGCAGATAAGCGCCTCGCTAACTTTGAAGAAGTCGAAAAATGGCTTGTCGGATTCTTCGCCTCAAAAGAAAAACTGTTTTATTCGGAAGGTATTCATAATTTGCTCAAAGGTTGGCTAAATGCGTAGAATCGAATAGGCGAGAGAAAGCTAGATAGATGTGAGGGTGGCAGTGGCGACAAACACTGCCTTGGACACTCAGGCTAAATAGCCCAGGGAAGGTATGAAAGGGTAAAGTGCAAAATGGAGGGAAACCCACAATACGAAACTACTCGTCTCTCGGAGAAAGTTGAGAAGTGTATAGGCAATGCTTTCAATAAAAAAGTTTGCATGCTCCCCAGAAAATTCATTGTTTTATTTATCGATAAAACCGGCAAATTTCAACTTACACCCCCAGATAGTTCGCTGCGATATTTCATTTTGGGGAAGCTTATTTATCGAAATACCTTAAGCATTAATACTACTAGACTACTTTGCAGAGACAATTTTCCAGTCTGTGAAAATTACAATGTTTCATAATTTTTCCTCTATTGTTTTTTTCTTGTTTCTACTCTCTGACAGCAATGAACATAACCACAAAATGGTATATCAAATGTCATAAATAATTCACAATTGTCGCGGGCTGTTGTCGTTGTTGTTGGGGGGCCGGAGCAACGATCGATAGACTTAAAGGCATAGACACAGCCACATAGAGGAGAAACGTCATTGGCTGTGAGCTGTGCTGAGCCGAACTACAAATGAGAATGTGTTTGATGATGTGCAGCCAAAGCTACAAGATACAAGATACTTGTTATGGGGTGGTTGCTGGCGTTGTTGGTGGTGTCGCTGTTGGTGTTGTTTTGGGGCCAGACTGACTGTCGCACAGCGGCAAACATGTTTAACCACAAAGAATGGAACGAAGGAAGCAGAAAGTAGCTGCCGCTGTCGCACGTCGTCAAGTCATTGCCCAAAGACGATCAATGATGGTTGCAGTCAATCCATCAGTGCTGCACACGCACACACAGCCGCATGCATGTGGCGCGCAGAGTTCGGGTCTTGGTCCGCTTGCCGGGCATATCTGGTGTCGGACTCTAAAGATATTGGGTGACAAATAAAAACTACTGAAAAACTGCTGCCACTGCCGCTGCCTGCTGGCTACATATGAATGGGACGAGTTGGTTGAGCGAATGAGGGTATGCGCCGGCTAGACGGGGGTAGCCACAAAAGCCGGTATGCAGAGCGTATTGGTTGGCTGTTGGTGGTGGTGGCGGTGGCAGCGGTGGCGGTAGTGGCCAAAGGTGGTTGTTGCCGGCCGAGGTAGGGGGTGTTTGTCGTTAAGGGTCTCATATGTGTAATACTTGGTACTTTGTGTCATTGTATCTACTGGCAAGTACTCTGGGCATGAGTATGAGACTCGTTTCTCGACTTTGTCTCTTGCGCCCTTTTTGTCGCTTGTTTATAATTAAGTGAGTATTTTTTTTGGTTTTTGTTTCTGTAGTTGTCGCTTTGGCGTGTCTGTCGCCGATATTGGCCGAGACACTTCGAACTGACAATTAGTTGCTGTCTTCTGCTCATCGTCGATAGTCGGTTTTTGCCCCCGCATTGTAAAACTTAAAACGCTTCAACTAAATAGCCAAGCGAACGCGTTGATTGCATATCCAAAAAAAAAAATACCTAATTTCAAAAATATTTTCAAAAATCGACTAAAACTTAAAATAAGAAACAAAAAAATTCGAAAATTCTAAAAACTAGCTCAAGTATCAGTTAAGAGCATGAGTCACATAAATTTTCTAAAAAGGTGCGTTAAATCGAAAATCCGTCATTAAAGCCCATTTTCTATGAACTTAAGGACAATAAAAAAATAATAATATTCTAAACCAAAAATTAGCTTGAAAATGTGTTTCTTGTGAACTTAAAAAAATATTTTAAAATAATAATAAACATAAAAAATATTTCTTAAGAAAATATTATTTAAAAAAAACAAAGAACTTTTGTAAGTCCTTCATTCCAACGAACTTAAGGCCAATGAAGAAAATAATATTATAAACCAACAATATTTCTTTCTTGTGAACTTAGAATGTTTTAAAACAACTATAAAACAAAAATAAAAACTTTCTTGGAAACTTTAGAAAATGTTATTTTAAAACAACAATGAACTTTAGTAATGATGAAATTTAGTAAATCTTTCATTACTACGAACATAAGTACCACAAAGACAATAATATTCTTAACCAACAATGAACCTTACAAAATCTTTCCTTCCTGTGAACTGAAGAACAATAAATATAACTATATTCTAATCCAATTTTAAACTTAAAAATTGTTCGAAAAATAAAAAAATTAGCTTGACAAACGCACAAACGAAAAATACTCTTACAGGCAATACTTTTGTTTTCCAATCCTACGTAAGATCCAGTTTCAATGAAATAAAATAATAATATAATAATATAATATAATAAACAAATTAATCGCACGATCGTTAATAACTAATAGATTCATCATCGATCAATTTTATGCCGCATAGAAAATCATAGAACGAATTTGTATAAACAATCGAAAACAACTAAACAATTTAACAAATACAAGAGAGTAGGAATATCGATCATTCGAGTTTTAAATAAGTAAATAATAGAAATGAAAAATTTAAAGAGGTTTTCCATGTGACAGCACTTAAGATCTACTCCTAAACTTGAAGAAATTTTCACCTTTGTTATCATAAATTAAAATTCGTTACTATAAAGTTTTCCAGTTCTCATAGGAAACTATGAAAACTTCCCGTTCTCTTAGGAAACAATAAAAACCTCCAGCTCTTATAGGAATCTAAAGAAGTTTCCAACTCTCATGGAAACTGTAAAAACTTTATTGACATAAATCATCGGAATTGGGGACCATCTTTTAATACTCTATAACATGTGATACAAAGTGTTTATTATGTTTGTATAAGCCGAAATATGTATATGTTATACAGCAAGAAAAGTCGGAGACCCCCAAAGTTACCGAAAGTATGATTAGAGTGTCTAGAGAAATTGATATACCCACGTCTGTTTGTCTGTTTGCCTAAATGAATCTTTAGATCTCAAAGACTCTAATATTTCAGATAAAAATTTATTAGCAAAAAATCGTATTTCGTTTGTTTTTCAAATTATCGCAACCAATTTATATTTTACGTCAGAATCGGTTATTTATATCATATAGCTCCCATAAGAGCACCTAGTTTTTAAAGGTAGTAATGGATAGATCAACCAAACTCTAAAAAAAATTTGTTTGCTAAAATGTAAAAAAAGATCTTAGAAATAGATGGAGAGAGCAATCAATCTGTAAAAAAAACTTGTTTTTCGACGGCATGCAAGTTTATTTAAGTTTTTGGTAGCTTCTCAAAATAACTGAACATGTTTGCACTCATAGTTCGGTTGTTTTTAAAGATATTTAAATAGTGTCCAATAGTTTTTTGATTCTACCAAGCGCGGTGTTAAATTTGACCAATGTCGGTAAACTATACAATATAGCTCCCTCAAAAACAATTAGTTCTCAGAGATGGTAAGCTTGAGCAAACAATCATTAAAAAAAACTTGTGCGACAGGATGCAAGTTTATTTTAGTTAAAAACGAATTATTTTTGGATTTCCGGTTAAAATAACCAAATTGGTTATCTATAAAGATATTAATACCAAGTTCCAATGTCAAACTTGATCAAAATCGGTTACTATATCAAAAAACTCCCATTAGATAAATTTTCCGAAAATGTTGAACTCTTTCGATTGCTTTCCATAATATTAATATATTTGATTTAAATCGGTTAAGTATATCTTATAGCTCTCATAGGGGTAATCGCTTAAGAAATGAGTTTTTATGCCAAGTACTTTGTTATTCCAGATATTGTAAGCCAATTCAGCGCTTGATATTCTCTGAGCTTTTTGCCAATATTACTGATTTAATTGCAGATAATTGGCATAGCGTATCTCAGAGCAGTTCACGCCCCGATTTAAACATACGCAAAGTTTTTATAACAAAATGGGTTTAGGCTACGACAAATATTTTGCTCAACATTAAGCTAAAAAGCATCTGAAGAGCAATTAATATGGATCAACTTTTGGACATACTATGTCAAATTAATCTCAAAATTTTTAAACAGATTTCTGCTTCACTTCTGTGATTTGAAAGCCATAATTTTTTGCCGAAGCTTATGAAGTTCGTAAAAATTATAGTCTTAGTATTCTACGGATTATAGACTGAAATTCGCTTTATAATATCCGTATGTTGGGTATATCCTAAAGTTTGAAAAACATTAAAGAATCTCAATATTTTATACAGATTTCTGCTGTACTTTTGTGATTTGAAACCCATAATTTTTTGCCGAAATTTATGAAGTGCGTAAAAATTATAGATTTACAATTCTACGGATTATAGACTGAATTTTTTTTAATAAACTTCCAAATTGTAGGTTGGGTGTATCCTGAAGTTTGAAAAACGTTAATGTTACGAGTTTAAGTGCTAGTAATGATCTTGATGAAGTTAATAAAAGTTATTGGCTTAAAATTCTACGGATTGTAGTCTGAAATTTTTTTTGTAATACTTCACACTCGTATGCTGGGAAAAAATATGTATGTTTCGAGTTTAAATAATATGAACGCAACAAAAAATTATAAAGAGAACTTCGTCTGGCTAATTGTCTCTAAACAATCTTGACCAATTTGAAAAATATGATTTTCGCGGCGGATTTTTAGCTACCGTGCCATAGTGCGTCGGTCTTTTGACGATATTATTTCTAGCACTTAATTAGTTGTCTTAAAACTTAAATTGGGCATATCGGAATTGGCCAAAATTTCAGTGTATTCCATAAATCTACAACTATAAATAGTCTTCTTCGTAAAGATTGAATCAAACATGTATCAATTTAGTTCCAAATATTTTGCAAATTGTAAGGGTTTCAAAGCTGCATTTTTTATGTGGAAGCTGCGAACTTTCTTATTTGTCTATGAAATATATTTTTTTTAAATGCTATACTTGATTTTAAGAACATTATTCTAGTTTCAGATATCACCTTCACAAATATGCAAACATTATAAAGAATATATCACAAAAATACAATATAATGTGCAAAAAGTTGTAAAATCGCAGATTGTAAGGATTTTTGTGAAGAGTCCAAATTGTTTCCTTAAAAAATTACGCCTTAAAATTAACTTGCAGTAAACAAAATTATGTAAAAATATAAATACCTTTGGAAATGCACGCCAGACAACAACTAAAAATAAAAAACGAATAAAATATATATAATATACCATATAATATTAAACACACATTATCACAGCTTACAAATAAATAACAAAAAAAAAACAAAAGTGAGAAATCATTATAATTAAAATGTAATGTGCACTGTGCCTTTGCAGCTTGAAACTAAGGCCACAAAATGAAACGTAGAAAAACGAGAAATAAAACGCAAACTCGAAACGCTGAACACAAAAGTTCCAGAACTGAAGGAGTCGTCATGTCATGGGATTGTTATATAAAGGTTCCAAACTCTTGAACATAATTCTGGGTGAGTAAAATTTACTTGCAATTGAACACACTGTGCAGAGAGTGAGAGAGAGAGAGAGCGCGTAGTTGTGAGAGCAAGAGCCGCGCTAATGGAAGCTGTGCGCTCACACACACACACATAAGCGCTCACAGCGCCGCAAAGCAAAATGGCGCATGTACGCGTGTGTGTGTGTGTGCGCGCGGTTTGTGCGCTTGTATTGGTTGCATTTGGGCGGAGTTTCGCGCTGCGCACAGTGGTTGCAGTTTATTGAAAATTTGTTGAAAATTTTGTTACGTTTTACGGAATTTCCAATGCTGAACCCTTTTTGCTGTTTTTTATTTTCATTTTGGCACACCTGCGCACAGATTCCCTGGAAGATCAAGAGGGTGGAGCTATGTACATATCGTGCGATGTCTCAAACGGAGGTCCTGTGGAACCAGAAACGGCCTATGTACCCAACAATCCATTATTCGGCCTGGCGCTGGACAGTCCGCAGGTATATTTTTTTCAACACGGCAAATAAAAATTTCACGTAAATTCGTAGTATTGTGTAGTGTCTGTAGTACTAAGCTGCTTGCAACGGGTAATTACTGCGCGCCGCTTATTATATCACACAACTTCAGCATCCTTAGCTAATTTGGCTTCTCTTCTTATCATCCAATGCATTGTAGCAAGAGTGCGCTGCTTCTTGCGTGGGCTGTTTATCCTGCCAGGGCAGCACCGCCCTGCCCATTTCCTCACTCACTAGCAGCGATTTTGACTGCGGCACCTGCTTTGATCCCACCATTGGTGTCTTGGGCAGCGCACAAATTAATACAACGCCGCCGGCCAGTAACAGCATTAATAGCACCAACGGTCTGGTTGGCAATAATAGCAACAGCTTTTGGAGCACCGATGAAATGGCATCCACATTTCCTGGTCTACCACCGCTAGACATTGATCCGCTGCCCAGTCTCTTTCCATTCTCGCCTTGCAGCGCATCGTACAATTTTGCCACCAATCCGCATCAGGCTTCACTTTCGTATACCGTGCATCCGCATCAGATGCTCATCTCACCCAATAGTGGCCAGCAAACGCAGCAGCATCAACTGCAGAGTCAGCAACAGCAACAACAGCAGCAGCATCATTCCACCACACATCATCATCATCAGCAGCAACAGCAGCAGCAGCCGCATCATTCCTCCCAGCAGTCGCAGCATCAGAGCGCGCAAATTGGTAACGCGCTGCATAATAGCGTGGGCAGCGCTGCTGGTTACTATGATGCCGCTAGCGGCGCCAATGCAGCTGTGGCACCTGCCATGTACCCCAGCATGAGTGTAAATGTTAGCATGAACATGACCATGCATGGTTATGGCGCCGATGGCAGCGCCTTGCCCGTGCAGTGTTCACAAGTCAACTGGACACCACCAAATAACTCATCGGCGGTTAATGTGCTCTATCCACCGCTGCTCAGTCCCACACATTATCCCGCCTCGGCTACCTACTCATTTATGGCGGATTTTCGCGCGCCCGGACTACAAACAAATCAGGCTGCAGCCGCTGCTGCTTTGGGCGCCAGCTTTCCAGCCTTAACCGAGTCTTTGGGTAGCGCCGATAAGGAATCACCTTCACCGCCTGCTGCCAACACTATGCCACGTGATTATTATGCAGCCGGACACAGCTATACGCCGCCGCTTAAAAGTCCCAGTTATCAGTCACTGGGTCTGAGCATAAGCAACTTTGAGGATGAGGAGGATAGCAATGAGGAGGGCAGTGCCGGCGGTGATATGAAACCCAATCTGTGTCGTTTGTGCGGCAAAACCTATGCCAGGCCCAGCACACTCAAGACGCATCTACGCACGCATTCGGGCGAGCGTCCCTATCGCTGTCCCGACTGCAACAAGAGCTTCTCACAGGCCGCCAATCTTACGGCACACGTACGCACACATACCGGACAAAAACCATTTCGTTGTCCCATTTGTGATAGACGTTTCTCACAAAGTTCCAGCGTCACCACGCACATGCGCACCCATTCGGGAGAGCGTCCGTATCGTTGCTCCTCATGCAAAAAATCCTTTTCGGATAGCTCAACGTTGACCAAGCACTTGCGTATCCATAGCGGAGAGAAACCCTATCAATGCAAATTATGTTTGCTTAGGTAAGTACAATATTGGGGGGTAGCACATTATTGCGTAGCAATTTTTGGGGGATAATGCGTAATGCGACCTTGTGTGAATTTGGCTAAAAATCTTTAAAAGATTTTAAACGCAAATTGCAGGTTTAAAAAGAAAACTTTACTTTTTAAAGAAAGACTTAACGGTTATACATGTATTTTCGGATAGTTCATCTCCTATCTGTTTCAGCACGTCTCTTATAGTAACTTTTAAAAAAGAAATATTTTGGTTTCTTAAAAGTATTGAATGATTAGCATCCTTACACATTCAAAATTATTATGATTTGAATGTTTTACAAAGTTCCGATATTGTTCTTTCACAAGATTACCAAGAGTACCAAGAGTACGAGTTCTCTCTAGGATTATAAACATTATATTAAATATGTAAAAGTTTGAGGTGTGTTTTAATTGTTTGCAAGAAATTGCCCATATCTATTCACATATTGTATTTGAAATTGTGATTTCTGTAATGTAATATCTAAATATGTAAAATTGTAACCAGTGGATCGATCCTTTCTAGTTTTTCTCATTTTTTTGATTAGAATTTTTGAATAAATACCGAATCGAAAATGTTGATTATGTCGATTATGGGTAATTTTTGCTTTTAGGAATGCATTATCGACAAAGACATCTTTGCAGAACTTATTTTCCCAGAAGCTTGACCTCGGACTTAACTACCAACTTTGAAAAATCTTTTGCGGCCGAATGTAGAACTAATCTTTATAATTTTACAAAGTTGGTAGTTAAGTCCGAGGTTAAGCTTCTGGGAAAATAAAAGGCGGGTTTCCATGTCATCTATCTTCCTGATTGATCCCATAGATATTCCTGCTTTAAGAATACTAGGGGAATTTGAGAAATATAGAATCTTTCTACCTTTGCACTAAACCCTAGCTGATCCCTACTATTAATACATCTTTAAGAAAATTGTGGATTTCCAAAAGTCACTGTGGTTCCCTTCTTCATAGGGGAACTACAGAAAGACTGGCTTCCTTTACTCTACTATAGAAAGACAGGCCGGCTACTCTAACCGTACTTTGCCGGTTGATCACATAATGTTTACTTCTTTAAAAATATAAAACATTTCTAGCCCCATAAGTCCTTGTAATAAGTTTCTGCATAGATAAGCTATAGAAGACTGCCTCCCTTCAGCCTACTGTTCCCTTAACTTTTTATGATAAGTCGTTTCCAGCTTTAAAAGTCCTTGGTATATCTTTTTTTTAGCTACAGAAAGACTGGCTACCTTTACCCGTTTATACCTGTCGAGCCCATAATTTTATCTTCTTCAATAAAATAAGTTGTTTTCAGCTCTAAAAGTCCTTGTGATTCCTTTGTTTTTACATGAATGAGAGAAAGACTGGCTACCTTGACCCTACTGTCTTATCTGATCCCATGCACTTATACTTGCTGAAGAATATTAGCGGTTTCCGGCTCCAAAAGCACCTATGATTTCTATCGTTATAGCGGAACTACAGAAAAACTGGCTGATCTCATATATTTATGTTATCTTAACAATATTAGACCAAAAATCCCTGTGATTCCTTTCTGGCTAGTGGAACTACAGAAATACTGGCTAGCTTGACCCTACTTGGATAGTCAGCAGCGTTCAGGATCTTTTTTCTAGGCAGAGAATACAAATAATTTCCCGTCATAAACTATTTCGATTACCCTAAACCACATCGATTGAAAATTAATTTGTCTTCCTAAAATTAAAATGTTTTCCCTTCGAATTTTCCCACAGATTCTCTCAATCGGGCAACCTCAATCGGCACATGCGCGTTCATGGCAATAACAACAACAACAACAACAACGGCAGCAACAGCAATGGAAGCAACAACAATGGCAGCGGCAACGGCGGTGGCAACAATCTGAGCATCACATGACAAAAACCGCGCAGTGCTGGCGGTTTTCAACATTATCATCCCCCGCTACCGCACCCGCATCCGCATCCACATCATGTGCATCATCATCACCACCACGCCCATATGCCCCTGGCAACAGGCCATGCCAATTATGATTATGGCAATTATAGCATCAGCGACTATGCTCCACCCGGCGCTACACAAAACTATTCAGGGTATTATTTTTGCGCACTCAACAAGCCACCCAAGTTCGAGCGTTTCTACTAGTTCTATGTAATATTAATTTTCCTCTGGGAGGGATTGGGTGAGAGGGTTGAGAACAAATTAAACGAAATTTAGTTTGAAAAATGCTCAAATTCAATCAAAAAAACAAAATGGAACGAAAATAACTAAAAAAATAAATTTTAGATTAAACTTTTACCTATATAATAATAATATGTGCTAAAGATATCTTAACTTGATGTATATAAGAAATGAATGGATAACTCATATTGTATTTATTACTCACATAACATTTAGCATATAAATATGTATAGCATAATATATAATATAATATACAATAATAATATATAGATGTATATTTTAGTTGAAAACAAAAAAAACACGCATAAAACTATTCCAAATTAGTCAACGAAATATGCATAAGTTTGTTCGAGAATTCGAAATATCAGAGCAGCACCCAAAAATTCGTTAAAACAGCAAATATTTTATAGTAATAAATCTAAGAGCAGGTGCTTTGATTTAAGCCAATTTTGAGTATTTAAATAAAATGCATAATTATATACGATTCGAAGTAGAAATTTAATGCGCATTTTTGGGAATACGTATCTGGAGGGGGTGCGAATGTAGTCCTTATGAGCCATAAACTGGTTCTTATTTAAAGGAAACGTTTCCAGGAAAATTCGCTGATGTTTTATATTTTTATAAAGAGTTTTGCGGAGGGAGCTACATTGCGAATTCGATCTTTCGAATTGGGAGTACGTTGGCGTATTTCTAGTTATTTACCAAAGAGGTATCCACCCCTTCGAAGTCATATTTGAGGAGTTAACACCTTTAACAGGTATTTCCGAACAGGTCACTCTCCTACTCCATGGGAAAACGCGTTATCTCCTATCGTCCGATTAGTCTACTGACGATACTTTTCAAGATACTCGTAGCGTAGAGTGCTACCAGTGTTGGGGATGGGTCTATAAAAAGTTAGAGTTGCTAGTGTGGCACTAATTTGATTCCGGATCACCCGTTTGGCTACAGACTCTTATATTTCACAACGGAAAAATGCCACCGCCTAGAGAGCATTATCATCGAACCCTCCGATATACTACAGCTGCGTTTTGCTTGACATAAAACAAGCCTTTGACAGTGCCGGTCACCCCGGATTGCTGTACAATATCAAAAACAGCTTGCTCCAAGCTTACTACACGCTTACTTTACTTTATATAGCCATGGCAACTCGTTATCGGGTTTCAGTCGCCCTAGCTAACTCTCGGCAGACACCTCAGCTTTGAGGGCGCCTTCTCCAGTTGGTGACGAGCATGTAGTTTTGGTATTCGTTGGTAGTTTATTAACGAGGCGGGAACCAATTCCTGCGCACAAACAATTACCGTACGGACTCGCAGCACACATAAGCTTGCTATTCAAAGGATGCTAAGGAGGCGCCACGTAGATGCTGTGTAACAACTTGCAATCATTTAAGACAGAGTTCAGGCCTAGGCCTGCATCTTTACTCCGTTCAGTGAAAGCCGGGTTGTCCCATACTACACCCTACTGCGATTCAATTTTGAAGGCAGGATAATGCTGTTAAGACGCGGCAAAGTAACGTTGTACATTAGGGATATCAATACCTGAGTGCCACCAGTAGCGTACTTCGCCAGTTCTTGTATACAGTCTACCCAGCTGACGTCACTGCTTTCTACGCAGTCCTCTTTCTGGAAGACATCCAGCAGTAGCTGCGCAGGTAACCGATTACTATGAACACGGATAAACTCGCAACTGACAACGTGAAATTTCTGATACCAAAAGCAAAGAATAAAATGCATTTAAAAGAATCGAATACCGGGAAACTCGGCCAGATTGGATCAAAACTTGTCTCGGACATACAAACGCTAGTTACTTGTACACATTCAAATTTTATTTTTTAAATCCATGCATACTGACTGTTTGTGGGTTTCTCATGATGAGATAGGTCTCAATAAACATTACTATGAACGAGAAATAAGCTACACAATCTCCGAAATACCTGGGCATGACGTTCGATAAGCGCGTAACCGGACTTTCTAATATCCTGCGCAAGAAGAAACAAGTCGAAGTGAGGTTGAGGCAATACCAATGGCTCATAGGCAGGCGCTCAAAACCTGAAGCGAGCTGCTGATTTATAAAAAAAAAAACCATAGGGAACTACGAAAACCAGCTTTGGGGTACTGATGGCTTAACCAAACATAGTCTCATATAACGCCTCCAAACGAAACCCTTGGGAATGGTCTCAGACAATGACAATGTGACTCAAGGCGCTGTTTTTCTTTGGACTTAGGGAATCCAACTATTGGGTACTGAAGATTATTCCAATCGCCTTGTCATACAACACCTTCAAAATAAAATCCTTGGGAATGGTCTCAGGTGCCCACGCATACAATGACAATATGCCTATTCACAATGAGCTGGATCCCTGGGTCTCAGAACCATTAAGAAAAGCATGAGTAAATACTCACAACCAACAAAACATACTGGCTATCAATAAAAAGGACAGATCTTAAACAAAAAAAACAAAAAACTTTGTCAGATTTGTCAGAGTCGGAACACTGAGGACCCTTGGAAGTCAAACCCATTGTTTTTTATTTAGTTAAAGTTTTGCAAGCGCCCTGGCAACTAAGTCTTAATGACTTTTCTGTCGAAAGCACAGGAAGCATTATCATTCTATAGAATCATCAACCAATATCACCATCATAATAGAGGTGCCAGAAAATTGTTCACTTGCTTTCGAGTGAAAAAGTATAGTAGTTGTAAAAGTATTTTCAGACCAAGATACTAGACAATAGCAACCATATATGTATATTTTATTGCGAATACCTATTTTCGAGATATTGTCGAATTGCTCTTAGGTTAGGTTAGGTTAGAGCGGTTGCCAAAGGGAGTATCCCCTTGGCACACTTAGGCCGAGCACGGCCCATTGTGATCGAATTGCTTTTAAGTTTTATTCGAAAATCTAATAAAGTTTTGTAACTACACGTCTCTCGTGACGAAATCGATTTCAATTCCAAATGCGTATGGTATCTTTTGGCTTTGCTAACTTTATTCCAGTAACGTCTACTGCTGGCGTTGACGGTAGCACAGTTCGTTTGTAATAGAAATACTTCTAAAGTCCACCAGGTATTTATACATGTTGAGGTAGAAAACAGGCTGTAGAACGATCTTTGAAGTTCATCCTATTACAAAACGTAATCTTCAATTTGAAACGAATCTCAACATTTTCACATTTTCGTGAATAGAATGCCTATGCTGTTACCTGCCGTGTATATCTAAAAATCATTTCTGGACTTATTTCTGTTTCGATTTAGAATTAAACTTAAATACGTCTGTTCGAATTTTGCTGGTCTAAAATTTTATGTGGCTAAACATCTCAGATCGTACCACAGTCAATTTTTCATAAAAATGCAAAGTAAAGATTTTACATAAATGCTTATATATTAGACTATAGTTTACGAATAACTTTTATTTAAAATATATTATCAACTATATAAATGGCCTCTGCATCGCTGCCGCAGACAAGACGCGAGCCATGCATATCAAAGGAATTAACAGATTTGCATATATTGGTTAGCACACCGTTTACATTGACCAAACTGCGTATGCGATCGCCACCTAGCCACGGGCTGCTGCCCTCCTTTTCGTTGGGCTCAGTGACCATTTTATTTTCTTCCCAAAGCCACACTTCACCCGATTCAGCAGCAGTGAATAGTTTTGAAGAATCCCTACGATGAAATGCAATATCTGTTATGGCGCTGTCATGTGCGCTTATAAACGAAGCTGGATACATCAAATTGCGCAGATCCCACACATAAATGGCACCCTGCTCGGTGCCACATAGTAAAATATGTGGTTGCACGGGATGTGTGGTCATGCTGCATACATAATTGCAGCTGTTGTCATCCTGTGGAGGCGGCGTAAATGATATATTCGGTTGTGCCTCATTAGCAGCGCGTGCATCAAACATGCGTATTATGCCCATGCGATTTGCAGTAAAAATCTCCTGTTGCCGCACATAGGCAACGGCATAAAGTGCCAAACTGTCCGCGTCTATGGTGCGCTTCACTTGCTTCAAATTGCTGCCATTAACTATATTCAGCCGCCCATCCTCGCCTATGCTGGCTATGTCAGTGCCATAGACATCAATGCCTGTGCAAGGCGCTGTTTGCTCACTTTCGTTAAAGTAATGTAAACGCTCGCTGCGATCGATGCGCTTTAGCTGATCCTCCTCAACAGCGCGTTGTACATTTATTAGACTTAGATGACCTGTGGGCAGTAAGAAGCATATAGCTAATAAGTATTGTACCACTTTGAATTTATAGCTGCCTACCATCACCACAGCCCACTGCCAGCGTATTGTTGTCCACAAATTTTAGACCTGTTACATCGCCCTCTATGGCTACCTTATCATGACAGCGTGGTACTTGCTCCACTTCCTGATTGGGCCATTGATTTACATGCAGACGCCAGGTGCGTACAAAATTGCATGGCATATCCCAGCTGCCGCTTACAAAGCGCTCATTGTCCAGCAGCTCCTCCGGCAGCCAACGCACCTTGGATATCTTTTCCGAGATATAATGTGTGGAAACCTCAGTAAATTGTGCCATCTTTTTAAACACTTATTCTTTTATGTTTTAACAATTATTGAAAACAAACAAATGATGCCGGCAATTTGCGACATGAACATGGCGTGCTTAGCGCCAACTTATCGACACTGCGACTTATCGATGCGTTTAAAAGTACTTATCGATATGCAAAAAAATACCAAAAATCAAACATCGGCAAATTTAAAAATGTATTTGTTGCTGAATCGTTTGTTTCAAGGTACTGCCTAAAAACATTAGTGTTTCTATTTGTTTCTTTTTCTATATTAGTTTTTCGTATTGAGTTTTCATCATGAAATTTGAACGATACTTGCCATTTTGATGCTCGTTTCAAATCGTACATTAGAATCGCTAAAGGGGTTAAATTTTTGCAAATATGGAAACATAGTCTATTTTCAAAAAGATTTTTTTTTATAAAAACAATTAAGTTCGTTAAAGTAACTAACTAAACTAACTATCTTTAACATAAAATACTTGGCTTAATGCATAAATATAAAATTGCAAGAAAAAATATTAAATATTTGCGCTTTTTTTATTTCATTTTAATTTTTACACTCTAATTCTATTTTATACTAACAGATAGTAAAGTAGATTACTTCACTCAGATGTTTGTGAAGAAATCTAAACCAATTTTTTTAGAATCATTTGACTGTCGAGTTTCTTTTAGCTTCTACCGGGTAAAAGTTTGAAAATAAGGCATTAAATATATAAAAGCTAAGATTGCAATGATAGTAATCAATATAGAAAACGTTTAAATTTTGATGTCCTGAAAATGTTTCTTTTTGTCTGTAATTATTTGTCTAATTATTTGTATAAAATAAAAGCTTTTGGTTCTTTTTTTCAGTTTTCGGCTGTGCGGCTATTTCTGCATAATCAAATCCGTATGAATTTATGTAGATTTGCTTTTGCGTGCTTTAATTTGATTACTTGAGATGAATTTATAAAAATTCCGTCAAACATCATTAAGGCGCTTTTTGGATCCGCATTTTTTGCTATAATTTACTTTAATTATTTTTAATAAACATGCAAATATTCCTCAATACTTCATTTCATTGGAATAAATCCCATAAAACATGAGGACGGTTTCAAACGTAACCCTTCTTTAGTCCTTTCGGAAATTAAGCACGATTATATATTGTGTAATTTCTTGATGATAACTATTAAACGTACATTTGGTTTATATCTCTAATAATACGAATTATAATTCAAGCTTAAAATTATATTTTTGTTCATATTTTATTTATCAGAAGTGTTTATCTTCAAGTCAAAAAAAAAAAGAGTAAGAGGAGATTACATTTTTAAAAAATTTCTAACTCAAACATGCTTCAAATTGCAAAAGACATTGACTTCAGAGCATTTCGTTAATATTTTTCAAAGGAAATCGGCTTGACAACTTACGATTTGTCAATAACGTTTCCTCTAAAAATTAACGCCTCATTTTATTAATCATTTTATGTCTGCGGATTTGATCAGGTAGATCAAAGAGTAAATTTGGTCAACCTCACCGAGTCAAGCGTGTTTTATATGGCAAAACAGTGATTTCAGGAGCATTTAAAACTTTTTCTTTAAGCAACTGGTTTGAAAACCCAAATTTTTGAAAAGTTTTCTTTAAAATTAGAAGTCTCCTTTTTTTAAATTGTTTTGTACATGAGGAATGGGCATTTTGACTTTGCTCCAGTAGAAATAAAACGAAAATAAGTTTATTTTTTTAACAGTCATTGGACTTAAAAACTATATAAAAAAAACGCTTTGTTTTAGTGTATTCATTATGCCTGAAGAACCAAGATAATTAAGCTTTTCTTTCTTGGCCTGTGTCTTTCATATGTATTTAATTTATTTACTGAAATTTCTTATAAAACGCAAATAAGAACCTCTTATATATTTTATTTGCGCTTTAAAATTCAGAATTCATTTAAAAATAAATGCAACGACAATAATTTTTTAAATTTAACTGCATTTGGTATTTTTACTGAGTGCAGTATTTTTTCTTGCTCTGAGATACGGTCACACTGCGCAGTACAACAATTTGGCGGGAGCATTGTTCAATCATTCAATGGATAAATACTTAATCAAAATGCCTATTAAAGCAATAAATAACAACAAAAAAGCAACGGAAGCGGCACAAGTAAGCAAAAAATAATACAAAACGTCAAAAATAGTTAAATAAATTGTGTTTTATAGCTCAAAGTAGAGCCTAAGGCAAAGGAGGAGACAGCAGCAGCTAAGCAGCCAATTGTAAATAAACGAAAGATGCCAAACAAACCCGAGCAGGTACGTCGTGCATCAATTAGGAGTAAAAATATATAAAAGAACTTGTTACAGAGCATAGATAAGGAGAATACGGAAAGTGAGAATCCACCAAAGCGACGCAGCACGCGCCTAACGCGTAGCACTAACTCCATGGCCGAGACTGGTAGTCCATCACCGGAGAAGCCGGTCAAACTGCCCTTTATACGATATCGTGGAGCTATTAAGTACTATACGGAGAGTCATGATATAGCTGAATCGGCTGACTCAGTCATGTAAGTTTATTCACTGGGCGTCGAGCAAAACTACAAACATATGTCGCTTCTTGCAGGCAATGGGTGGACAAGCAAACACATTTGGATGTAATACCCATGGCCTTTGACATGGAGTGGCCATTCTCCTTTCAAACTGGTCCTGGCAAAACCTCAGTCATACAAATATGTGTGGACGAGCGTTGCTGTTATGTTTACCAGCTGACCAATGTGAAGAAGCTGCCGGCAGCTCTTATGGCACTGCTCAATCATGCCAAGGTGCGCCTACATGGCGTTAATATTAAAAAGTGAGTAAATCCGGCTGCAATTGATGTCTAGATTAAGTTTTCAAAATTTTATTGTCAGCGATTTTCGCAAGCTGCAGCGCGATTTTCCGGAAGCCAACGCCGAGCCACTTATAGAGAAATGCATAGATCTGGGTGTTTGGTGCAATGAGGTCTGCGATACAGGTGGTCGCTGGAGCCTCGAGCGTCTTGTTAGTTTTATAGCCAAAAAGGCCATAGACAAGAACAAAAAGGTGCGCATGAGCAAATGGCATGTCATACCGCTGGATGAAAATCAACTCATGTATGCGGCAATAGATGTTTATGTGAGTCCAAAACGGAATTAATAGTTTTTAGAACAAATCAAAACTTTTTTTTTGCTTTCACAGATTGGCCAAGTTATTTATAGGGAACTGGAGAAACGCGCTGCAACTAAACAAAAGAATGAAGCAGAATTTTTGGAAAAAAATGGCGAGGCTGCGTTTAAAGCAATGCAAGCGTTGGGTGAAACTTTTCTTAATACGGAAACGTTGCTCAATTAGGCAAGCAGTAAGCGGGTTTTGCACATTTTGATTTAAGGTTTAGACATTTTTCTTCTAAGATTAATATACTTTCATATACCAAAATTTTAGAACATTTCACGTTAAGACACAATTGTGTAGAATGTTTGACCAAATAAGCCTATTTGTATCTTGGCAAACTTTTAGCTTATTTGTTACTTTAAATGCTTAATGTTTAGGACTTTAGACCATTATATAAGCGGACTTTAAAATCTTTATACTCTTTGACAAATTTTTTATGAATCTTTGAAAAGCTGATCATTTTTTGATTTAGAAATTTGCGCTATTGTACGTTTTAGGATTTTAGAACATAACTAATTTTTTGCACTTTACAAATTTCATATTTTTAGACAAATTTGTTCTTAATCTCTGTAAAGTTAAGCATCTTTTAGGTTTAGAATTTTGCGCTCTTGTAATGTGGTTTTGCTTTTTTCTTATATAGCCAAATTAAGACCAATGCGAGTCAAAAAATTTTTTGCACTTTGCAGTCATTATTTGTTCAAGAGTAAATTAAATCTTTAAAGTAAATCTTTAAAAAATTTACAATTTTTTGGGTTTAGAATTTTGCGCTCTTGTACAACGTTTTGTATTTTTTTCTTAGAAAACATAATTTATATCATTTGAAGCTAAGCAAACTTGTGCTAAATTTTTGCAGTTTGCACATTTAATACTCAGACAAATTTTCTATGAATCTTTGAAAAATGAACAGCTTTATGGATTGAAAATTTTGCACTCTTGTACAACGTTTTAGATTTTTTTCTTAGACAACCTAATTTAGATCATTTCAATATAAGCAAAATTGTGCTAAATTTTTATTATTTGCAGATTCAAGACTTTTTTTCTATTAAACTTTAATAAGTTAATTTTTTATGTTTAGAATTTTACGCTCTTGCACTATGGCTTAGATATTTTTCTTATACAACTTAATTTAAATCATTTCGAGTCAAAAAATTGTGCTGGTGTGTGGACAATTTTTCTATGAATCATTGATAAATGACAAATTTTTTGCATTGACAATTTAGCGCATTGTTTTAGACCATTTAAAGTTAAGCAAACTTGTGCTAGACTTTTGCATTTTGCAGATTTAATACTCTTAGACAAATTTTCTATGAATCTTTGAAAAATGAACAGCTTTTTGGATTTTGAATTTTGCGCTTTGTACAATGTTTTAGGATTTATTCTGATACAACATAATTTAGACCATTTCCATGTAAGCAATAATGTGTATACTTTGACAATCAAATTTTCTTATGAACTGCTATATATTGTAATTGAAGTATTATAAAACATAATCCTTGTAAATGTGAACGTAATTTATAACTATTTAGAACCAAATTTAAATAAGGGAGAAAATTTGTATCTTTATATCAAAATTTTATATATTAGTTTTTGTGCGCACTTTTAAGACTTTAAAATTTATGAGGTAAATTTTTTATCTCTATCAGCTCTAAATATATACATTAATTTTTCGGCAATTTCTTTAAAGATAATAATTTCACAACATTTTTAGAACACAAATTTTAATCTTTATATCAGCTTTATATAATATGCTTATGTTTATGCCTATTATAGTTATATCCTTTTATCATTATTTAAAAAAGTAGCTTTTGTGCGGTCGTTTACAAAGACTATATCAGAACTTTTTTAGAACACAAATTTATAGAAGAAAAGATTTTATCAGCTCTCAATGCAATTTACAAATTTTTGTGACATTTCTTTTATTATTTTTAGCACTTTTAATACTAATTTTAAGAAATAAATTTACGTTTTCTGTGAAAACAAATATATTCTAAAATTCGCTATATATTTTGAGTTACGAGATGTTCTATGCAACATATTGGTGCAATGATTATGAACACGGTTTTAGTTCACTTTAGAACTAAAGATGGTTGGGGGAACACACTTAAAATAATTTCTAGCAAAATATTTTTTTTATTAGTATCTTGAGCAGAAAGGGGTCTGGCATAATTTGGATACCCTTTCTCTTCGATATATTATATTATGCTTATTTTGTATAAGATTTCAACCAGTTCTGCGCATTATCGGTCGTTAATAGGATTAATCACATATTCGAAATATTTTGTACAAGTTTTCAGTTCCTTTTTGCATCAAAAAAGATTGTTGATTTGTTATGTTCAACTATGCAATAAATTTTTATTATTCACTTTGGTAAAATGGTCAAACAATTAAGTATTAAGTGGATTGTTACTTCATTTAAATTGAGAGCGACGTGTACCAATGGCTTCCAGTTTACGTTTCAGCATATTGTTCTCTTCGTCAATTTTACGCTGAAATTTCTTACGATTAATGGCGGCACTGGAAACGCGCGTGGTGACCGGATTCTGATTCTATAAAAAAATTTACAAGAATTTAATTGGTTACAAGAGTTTTATATATTTTCTATTATATATAGAAAAATAAGTAAATAAAACAAAAAGAGGCAGAGTTAAAGTGCACAGTTTGTTTTAAGCTTCGTCATAAGGAATTTCTTGTAAAAGATGAGAGAAAGATCTTCTGAATATGAAAATAAACGAGCGATCAAGTTTATAAAGCCTCAAGCATGAAGGCCCTTGCTTGCCGACAACTTTCGTGCAGTGCTTTCCACAGCACAGAGACTATCCAAAAACATAAAATTAAGATCTGCCAATTGCGACTTCGCAAAAAGGAAAAAAAAGCGTTATATAAATAGTTGTGTTTTGATATTGCCACTCAGAAGAAAAGGTCTTAGGGTGGTCTTCCTAAGTTACCTTAATCAATGCGAGTAGAGAAGTTAATAAACCCGTGTCCGTCTGTATGAACGCCTAGTTCTTGGAGTTGGTAAAAGCTGAGGTAGAAAAAATATTGTTAAAAGCTAATACTAACCGCTATAAAATTCGTGCTATGTTTGCCATTGCTATTCAAAATTAAATGCTTTCCACCTCTTAAATGAAACTATAAAAGAAACCATTGGAAATGAGATGATTTTTTTATAGCCTGCATTGTATTCTACAAGGAGTATATTATTATAACGCAACAGCCAGGTAGACAGTCGGATACTCCGACAAGTTATTTAGTAAGTATGATCAGAGTTGATGTCCCCATGCTCATCTGTATGAACCCCTAGTGCACAGAGACGGTAGGATTTGGGAAACAAAAAGACCAGAAGAAACTAATAAAAAACTACAGAATCTTTGGTTTCAGATTGTTTGGGGATCATCACAAATTGGCATAAACAAAAATTCCAAGCTGCGCCTTTTTACTCACCTTCAAATTATTGTTCTTTTTATTAGCAGTTACATTGATTGTGGGCTTTATGGACATCATCTTCTTGAGCAAGATTTGATTGTGGCGTTCGATATCGCGTACCTGCTCATTGGAAAAACTAAAACTCTTGCGTCCCAGATTTTTATAGCTAAAATCGTATTACAATTAACATTAATTTGAAAACAAAAACCATTTCCATACAAAACTCACTTGATCTTCTCCTTCGAGTTATCGGAACGTTTCAAATTCAAATGAAAAGCTTTTTCACTTTTAAAGCTATCGGGTCGAACATTGCTCACATGACAGTCAATCTTATGATGATGATGTGGGCCGGGATGTCGCATAAGACCATCGCCCTGCCCACACTCATCCATCATAAATCTTGCCTTTACATTGGCAAGTTCGGTTGGACAGCGGCATTTTTTACGACTTGTACGCACCGTGGTCATGGTTTCCAACGAGTCCTGCATTCCTAGCGAATTATCACTTTTATCACTTATATCACAGTTAAATCTTTCATCGTTTCGTTCGATGTTGCCCATCTTGCACTGCGCTTTTGCTTCTGCCAGCTTTGGTAATGCTTGGCCTACAAATTGTGGCGCTTTCGGTTTGAGCGTTGACGTTGTAAGCTTGGGCGTTTTTGGCTTGGGCGTTTTTGGCTTAGGCGTTTGTGGTTTGGACGTCTTTAGCTTGGGCGTCTCTTCGTTTTGGGCGCCACTAGAAATACGAAATGTTTCCTTAATCATTTCGGTCATCTGATTCATTTGTAGTTCGAGATATTTAACAGCTGCAGCGTCTTCATTAAGCGCATCAAGCGTTTGTGTAGCTCCACTATTATTGTAATCTTCATAGTCATCGTCTTCCTCGCTTATCGAATCGGAGCGCAGTGAAGAGGTTTCTATATCCGTATAGTCTGCGCCGGTATACTGTATAGCTTTTAATTTTAAATGCTCTTCCATTTTAGCTTTAGCGGCTTTTCGAACAGTGTCCATGCTATCCGTTTCTTCGCTTTCGCTTTTATTGTATTGTGGTAGCTCCAGCTTCACTGGATGCCCTACATTTGAATATCTACCACGCCAGCTATCACTGCTTTCGTCAGCATCCGCAACATATGCACCAGCGTATATTTTATTATCAGTCTCTTTTTGGATCTCCAGCTGTTCATCCAGTTGTCCCATTTCTATGTCATCGAATTCTCTCTGTTCCTCATCCTCATTCTCTTCCAGAGATTTATTGTAATCATTATCATCATCATCCTCATAGGCATGCCACACAATTTTCTTATCATCATTTGCTTTTAGATCATTTTTGACAATATTTTCCTCCAGCATCTCATCGAGCTCTTCATCAACGGCCTCGCATGGCACATCTTGCGGTCTAATCGTGCGAACCGATACAGTATCTTCATCTGAAGAATATGTATTAACTTCTGCAATTGTTTTGGTCACTACAACCTTTCCATCTTCATCAGAGGAGGAATCATTATATTTATTGATTTTTTGACGAAAAGACGTGGAACGTCCACTGAGCATGCGTCCATAGAACTGTTCACGATCATAGACCTGTGGAAGTGTTGCCGTTGTAGTGGTATTACTCAGACTGAACTGCTTAATGATGAGTTCCGACATATTATTCGTAGAACTTACGTTGCGTTTAGCGAATTCGGCGTCAATATCACTATCGGCATCAGTTTCGCTCTTAGCCGACTTAGAACTATCCGAATCTTGTTCGTCTAGATCATCATCCAGTAGGTCATCTAGTAGCTCCTCCGATTGATCTTCCAGTTGCTCCTCCGTTTGCTCTTCCAGTTGATCATCTAGCTGCTCATCTAGTTGCTCTTCTAATTGCTCGTCTAGCTCCAGCTGCTCATCCAGCTGCTCATCAAGTTGCTCATCAAGTTGCTCATCAAGTTGCTCGTACAATTGCTCGCTGTGTTGCTCAGCCAGTTGCTCGTCTGGTTGCACGTTCAATTGCTCTTCAACTTCATATTCTGTCACAGACACTGTATCATCTGTAAGTTCTTCTTCAAAATCGTCATTTTCGTAAAGAGTTTCCTCTGTGTTATCGGGTACTATAGACATTTTGTAGTCAAAATTTAACAATAAAGCGTTCTTAAGTTTCGTTGCGTTCTCGAGTTCTTAAACTTTTTTTTTCTTTTTTATTTTATTTATTTTTTATTGTAACAAAATAATCGTCGTTAAAATATAATTCGTGTGTATTTCACAAAGATCTATCGAGAACTGCCGAAACTTTGAAATAAAATAAATTTACTTGACAGTTAGGGTTTTGAATTGTAGCTGTTGCTGAGTTCAGCGTTAATATTGATTTCGTTTTGGAGCTTTGCTTGCTTGCGTTTCCAATTTGATTGACATATCCTGGCAGGATGCGATTGCACCGTGGGCGGTAGCAGGCGCATAACGCGCGCTCCCTGCTGCTCCAAGGGTTTGAGTGTTGTCGGTACTATTTTGTATTTTAGCTTCTGTTACACGCTGAACCAATCCACTTGTACGCCGCGCTAGCTGCCGCACTCTATTAAAAAAATGCATTTTCCCCCACTCATCCGGAGTGAAAAGTGTTGGTTTTTCCCACAAATTGAACTAGTTTTGAGAGTTGCTTTAGTTGTCACACTTTTTATTAATATTTTTTTCACATTTTTTTTTAAGTATTTCTTCACTTGACTTTAATATTATGCTCCAACCGTTCGCGGGTCACTGGCAAGCGTGCACGGACTGCCTTAGCTCCTGTCCGTGTTTATTTATTTACCTTAATGGGGTTACCCCTAGCGACAGAGCAGGCGCACAGCATTTGTTGTTTTGGACTGCCAGTTGGTCAAAGAAGCACTTGTTGAGGTTTCACTTAGCGATGGAATTGAACCATAGAAAATCCCATAGAACTTGTGGTTTGCTCTGTACTTTGAGACGATAACCGATAACGATACAACGTAATATTTGGTTCATTCAAAGTATTGCTCAGCATATGTATCTGGCGGTGATTAACGACTCATCCGAATTTGGATGGCCATAAAAGACTTGTCTGTTATTAAAAATCTTTATATTTTTTAAGCGTTTAACAAGACTTTGGACAAATTTGTCGACCGCTGAGAATTTAATACCCTGCTCGGGCGCCAGTTGTTACGAATCTCTAATTTATCTAGAATAATGGCTGAGTCAACTCAGTGTTGTTGAGAATTCTTTTCACAACGAATTTATATGTCGTGTTGGTTATTTTTCATTTTATTCGTTCACTATGTTCTGTCTGTGATTCGCCGGTCTCCCACTTCTCGGTAAGCCCTGTTACACTCACTGGCCAGATCCCTCGACGTGGTGTTCTTCATGGCGTGTCAATGCGTGTTTTTGCGACGTTCCATTGCCCACGTCTTCGGTACCGCTCAAAGTGCACGAGTGCCATCACAAACACTAACACCACGCGCCCTATCTGGTAGACACATACTCTGCCATCAGCTGAACTGAACGCCACGATTCCTGAACGCCGGCTTTTCTCTATCACCGCACTCAGCGGTATTTTCACTATTACACTGAATCATTCATCCGCTCACTGATAGAGTCACATTTTTAACTATTACGTCTCCCTGATTTGTAACGATTGTCGGACCCCGAGTCGGCCCCCAAATCTTTTCTCATTCAAGAACACAACGAAAACGGTACAATACACTTTATCTGTTCAATTTTTAAAAAATTTTGAATCATTTGTCCATTTTGTAATGTTCAATTCGGTTTTCGAGTTTCGAGATCCGCCGTCATTAGAAGATCAACCAAGCTGAAATTTTTTGATGCTTGCGTTAAGACGGTACTACTGTTTGGTAGCGAAATCTGGCATACGACGAATGCTATCGATGCCTTAGGCGCCTAATCGGTATATTCTGGCCTAGACGAAGCTCTAATGTGCGTTTATGGGAGTTAACTGGACAAAAAGGTTTACTAAGCGATATCAATAGACGTAGATGGCTAGGACACACGCTCTGCAAAGGCCAGGAAAATCTTGCACATTCCGTTCTTACCTGGAACCCCATTGGTACTAGACGCCGGGGGCACCCTAGGCCTACGTGGAGACGTACGCTTGTAAACGAAACCAAGAAGTCAATAAATGAATGGAAAGTGATAGCAGATTGGCTAAGTTCTCAAGAAAATGTTGTCTAACAAGAGAAACATGTCAATAATCGGCTTTGGATTTCAATCCAAATTTTTTTTTGTATTATAGTCGGAACCCACTAGAACAGCATCATGAAGATGGGACTAACTTTAGTCTAGTATTTCACAATAATATGCTACTGTAAATTTTTGTACTTTTGTGGTTCAAAATTTTGCCTACGTTTTCCAAAAACGCGTACCGCAAACGCTTTCTTTCAAAATGTGCAAAGCTTTTGCTTAAAACTCCCCAAACGAAAGCTCCTGGAACTACGCCACTGCAGCAAAGCTTTACTCCTGCATGCTCTCCCACTATTTGACAGTTGAATGAAAAGCAAAGTAGCGGCGGCAATGGCCAAAATGTTGCTCAACTTCATATGTAAATATTGGCCAAGTCAAGTGGGAGCGTCGCAGCTGAGTGAAAACGCTCCCGCCAGCGCCGACGCATGCGTGCAGAGAGGATTATGCCACGTGCGAGCGTTTTGGTAGTTGAATGTGGCCAGCGGGCACTTCATTTGGCCAAGAAGCTTCGTGGCGTGCGGGCGTGTTGTCGGGCCATAAAATGCGCGCGTAAACTATTGGCAAAAGAAAATTACACATAATAATAATAATAATAATAGTAATAGGAGGAACAACAAGACGCAAAAAAACAACAAAGTAAAAAAATAAATAAAAGCAAAACGAAAACGCAAAAAAAAATAAAAATAAAGAAAAGCGTGAAAATCCATAGAGAATGTGCGTGTAGTTGTGTGTGAGTGAGTGAGTGTGTGTGAATGTAGTAAATGAAGTGAATGAAGTGTAAAAAGCAGCCAAAGCGAAACGTTAAACAAAATAAAAAAATAAAAATAAACGCCAAGGAAATGCTACATAATTGGCCAAAAAGGGCTGCAATATTGGCCACTAAGCGCAAGTAATTTGAAAAAAGCCAAAGAGCCGGCTCTCTGTAAGCCGGAAAGCAAATGGTGCAAAAGTGAAAGTTGAAGTTGTCTTAAAATAAAAACCCAATTAAAAGTTCAAAGCGCCCCAAAACGCACACACTAACACACACCAACACACACACACACAGAGGGGCACGCGTGCAACACACGCACACACAGGCAGGCAGTCAGTTACAACAAATTGTGGCAAGTTGTGTGTATGTGCAACGCCTTTTGCCTTTTGTCTACTTGGCTTGACTTTGCCCTGGCCTGCTCGCGTCTGGCCAAGACGCAGCGGGTGTGCGCCCTACACCACGCTGCGTCAGAATAAAAAGAATCTAAGCAAAATATTACTCGCTGCTATGCTTCAGTCGTATCTGCCACTGTTGGTGGCATGTGTTGCGTTAAGTTGTTAAATCAATACGCGTGGCATGCGTAAGCTGGCAGCGTTGGCTGCTGCTACAAATTTGCCATTTCCCCCATCCCCATCCCCAACCCACGCCCCCACATCTAGCATAAAACCCAAACCGCCCCACCCCTGCCGCAGCTATTATTATTGTTATCGCGCAGCTATTTGCATTTTTGGCATTGCTCATACGCAACGTTGTCGTGCCAGGCCGCCTGGCATAATTGAATATGACAATGAATACACAGCAAAAAAAGTTTAAGGAGGCACGTAGGTAGCTAGAGCAGCTCTCCACGTAAGTCTAAGTAATTGCAAGTTGCGTGCACGAAATGGGAGTCAGTACAGGCAGGCCAGTTGCAGTCGGGCAACAAACACAACAACAATGCCATGGCGCTAGTTAAAAGCCAAACAGTTGGAAATGTTCGCGTAATTTGGCTAAAAGCCGTGTGCGCTCCGCAAAAACAACCCAATACACGCAAAATAACAACAAGCTAGCAAGTACACTTGGCAAATTTAGTAGCAGCTACTAAGTTTAGACGAGAGTTTTGAAAAAAATTCGTTTGTTTTTGCTTTTGTTCTTGCGGAACAGCGCGCTGTTGATTAATTGAGTAAAACCTTAAGTACTAGAGAAGTAATACTTCAAGTGTCTCATAGCTTGAAGTACAACTTGTTTGCTTTTCGTAAGATTAATTGTATTTTCGTTTTTTTTTTTGTTGGGAAACACTTTTTATTAGTTGAAAGATTGAAGCTGTCAAAATCAGCTGATTGGAGGCCAAAATTGTGCCTAATGAAGCTGCTAATGTTTAAACGAGTAGCCAGAAGTGACTTATTTTTTAAAGCGAAAAGTTGAGCAAAAATAAATGGCAGTAGAAATAAGTATTCGCCTTTTTCGAATTAGTGACTTTATTCAAATAACATTTTTCATTTTAAAGTTAGTTAGAAATTGCTCGGAGTTCGGGATTCTACCGACTATACGCTTCAGCTATCAAAGCTTGTAAGAAAAAGATTGAGAAAATTAAAGCAGGAAGTAGCTCTAAGGGTTTTTATTCTGAAATATTAGTTTTATTGAAACATTTTTCCTTTTTAAGGAAGTTAAAATTACAAAGAGTTCGGAACTCCAGCAATTTCTGCCAACAAAGCTCTTTAAAGTGAAAAATGGAGAAAATCAAAGCAGGAAGTAGCACTAGAGATTTTTTTTTGAAGTATTAGTTTTATTGAAATATTTTTCCTTTTTAAGGTAGTTAAATTGCTAAACGTTTGGAACTCTACCAACTTCTCAAAAAGCTCTTTAAAGTGAAATATTGAGAAAATTGAAGCAGGAAGTAGTAAGGGTTTTCTTTTGAAGTATTAGTTTTATAGAAACATTTTTCCTTTTCAAGGTAGTTAAAATTGCCAAGAGTTTGGAACTCCAGCAATTTCTGCTATTAAAGCTCTTTAAAGTGAAAAATTGTTAAAATAAATCAGCAGTAGAACTAATGAAGCTTCTTTATTGAAGTATTGTTTTTTTCACAAACCTTTACATTTTTAAGGAGTTCGGAACTTCACCAATTGTACGATTCTGCTATCAAAACTGTTTTAAAAATAAAAATTGAGAAAAATAAACAGAAGTAATAATTTAATAAAAACTTTTTCTTTTTAAGGTAATTGAAATTACTAAGAATTCGAAACTTTACTGTTTAAATAGACAAATTAAGAAATTAAATGCAGGTAGTAGCAAGGGTTACTCTTTTGAAGTATTGGTTCTTTTTATTAACTTTTTCTTTTTTTGGGGCAGACAGCACTAACTATAGGCGACTATTGTTTCTTCCAACAAAATTCTTTTTAATTTGTAATTAAAAATGCTAGTTAATTAAAGATATTTTTTATAATTGGGGTCTTTAACTATTGAACCCTTTTACGAAAGGACTCCCTTTTACACTTGGACCTACTTTTACAAAATGACCCCTCATTAAGCAGTATAATGTTGGAAATAATGTTTTAATTTTCACTAAATTGGTGCCATGCCCAGCAATTATCGAACCGAAATGTAAAATCAAAACATTATGTGCTTCTATTGCTCATTTGGCTAGTTACATAGATTGCTTCACTTTGGAATAACTCCAGAACTTGTCAAACCTTGGTCTTCTATTAGACTATAAACCTAATTTTGGCAAATAATATCGCAATAATTTGTTGAACTTTTAAAGAGTTTATTGATCCTGACATCACGTAATATCTGTATATTTTTCCGGTACGCACAATTTGGGCATACTGCTCATGCGATGGCAGCCCTCAACAGCGCCTTTATCAATACAGGATTGAGTCTAACAAAAGCAATTTCTTCTTTTGGTAGTGAGGGGATTGGAATGCATCTATACACCTGAGGATCATCAGAGGATTTAGGCCTTTTAAAGCTCTCTACTTCAAGTAATTGTTGATCACGCTGCTACTCCACTACGACTGCTATTTTAGACTTTTCTGATCTTCTTTGAAAATAACCTAAATTTTGACAATAATATCTGCTTATATTGGGCTCTATCTATTCCACTGCCTGCTTATACTGATGGACTTCGCCTTCTTCAATCAGCCACTTAAAATAACCGAAGCACATGCCACTAGTCCTGCATAAACTATTTTTCTGATCTTCATAAATTTTTTTTAAGTGTGAAAGCTTGAGTTGGCGAAGCAAATTCTGCTATTATTCTCAAGAGACTGGACTATTTTATTTAATAATTTTTGTTAATAAAAAACTTTATTTTATTTGTTTAACTTGAATTATAATTCTATACGAAACTTCTCTTTACGACACAAGCATTGGCGTCCTTAAGCAAACATTTTATGCATTTAAAAGTTAACAATCTAAAATTTCAGTTTAAATGCCTCAAATGTATTCATTTTGAACAAAAAGAAATCGCTTAAATAATATTACACTTAAAGCATTATAAACTTTTTAAAAATGCTTATAAGTTGTTCACTGTTTGGCATAAAATATCAAAAGAGGCCTTTGTCTCTTAAAAACTTAACGCTTATTAATTTTTTGTCGTCAAATATTTTTCTGATTAAAAAAAGTTAAAAAAAATACTTATAAAATTCATCGAATTCAAATGAGATTTCTTCGAAATATTAAGCTAGTTTCAGAAACAATAGAAAATAAAATCATTTAATAGCATTACTGATGAAGGACATATGGTGCATACCATAAAACCGAAGAAGATTAAAGATTTAAACGCTTAAAGTCAGCTAAGGCCAAGCCAACAATAAAAGTCTTTCAAGCTTTTAAAAGAAACAAAATATCGATTTTGTGTATTTATATTCGCTTGAATAAATATGCACAAACTCTGCGAAAATATTGAACTGCATACGTAACATTTTAGCAGAAAAACTAAAAGCAACAAATAGCAGGACACTTTATATTTTGTCGAATAGCCAAGCGACTGCCAGATGTTTTTTAAAAATGTTTAAGCTTCGTAAGAAATTTTTGTTTAAATTTCTAGCACATAACTAAGACTTTTGGCATCTGTTAGACGCTAGATTCTTGATATATTCAAAAAAAGAGTAATATGCTAATTGTTAAAGTTAAAGGATCGACGCCTATCACAATGTTCGAAACTCTATCAACTTCTCAAAAAGCTCTTTAAAGAGAAAAATTGAGAAAATTAAAGCAGGAAGTAGCACTAAGGGTTTTTTTTTTGAATTTTTGGTTTTATTCAAACATTTTTCCTAAGGTATGAAATATTAGACTGATTTGGTGTCTGTACATGTTTTCTAAACCAAAAAAAAAAAACCTATCCTGTCACTTCTTGGTAAAGAAATTGTAGCCTGCGTGCATTTGCCTTAGGATAGACGCTGTTTGACGAGTTAGCATTTGGGGCAGTGGCCCAGATATAATTGGATACGTGATAATTTTATTTCCTTCAAACAATTAGCATTTTCAGAAACGCAACTTAAAAAAGTAAACTGCGTAAATCTCACAAAATTTACATAAATTACATGTACTACTTGAATAGACCCTAAAATTCCCAAAGTGAATTCATATAAAACGCCGGGATGGAACCGCCTGCTATTATCCGAGTCGTCCCATTATCTAAGCATTAGTTTCGAATCGTCTGCATACGAATATGAAGAGTATAGTTTATGAATTTTCCAGGTTCTTGATATTACCAACAAAATAATAGGGAACTCGATTATACTTACGTATTTCATAAAAATAAGCTAATTTTTCGCAAAAAAAAAAAAATAAGTTAATTTTTCGCAAAATATATAATTTTTCGTAAACATTAAGTTAATTTTTCGCAAAAAATAAGTTGGAATCAACTTTTTTCCATTTAAAAAATTAACAACAAAGCGAACAATTCGTACAATGCGAAGATATTTATTTCTTATTAAATTTCCAAAAAAAGATACTTTCAAAATGAAAGGTAGTTTTAAAAAATTATGCAGCTTTACAATGTCCATCTTACTTAAAAAGCCAGTGTTCATTACCATTTATTATCTATCCAAAATGAGAAAGATTCTTTCGCATATACTCTTACCCAATCTTTTAAAGATTTCAAAGAGAAAGTTTGGAGAACTATGGTAAAATTAATATTATTTTTGCTTCTTAAGCCTTGTGCCGGCCGAATTAGCTTCATTCCTGGTTTTCGTTTTATTAGAAAATTAATTGCTAAAAAACTTGTTCTAAGAAATTTCAACTTTTAAAGATTGGCTCAGTTTATGCTTTGGTAAAAATTCTGAAATTAAACATTATTTTGGGATTATTAGCAACTTTAATGAACAGTTTTTCATTGATTGGCATAGTTACGCCGGATTCTGTATGGCATATCCATATAAGCCGTTTCTAATTTGTTACAAATTCACCTTATAACTAAATCATATTAAAATTTTCAAATCTTTTTTAATTTCATATGCTTTCAGTTTCTTTTCAAATTTATTGGAAATACTCCTGATAGTTCAATCATTAAAAAATAATTGAATCTTTATTAATTCCATATTTTTTAATTCCCAAGAATACAATTTGTTTTAGTTTAAATCTAAATAGATTGCTATTGTTTTCGATATCGGTAAGCAAAGAGATTGGATTAATATTCGACTGTTGTTTCTTTTTAATTAACGATTAAACAAAAAAAAATCAAAGAAGCTTTTTGAGCAGGATATCTTGTCTCTATAGACCACATTTC
The DNA here is from genome assembly GCA_035046065.1 of Chymomyza procnemis. Taxonomy (NCBI): domain Eukaryota; kingdom Metazoa; phylum Arthropoda; class Insecta; order Diptera; family Drosophilidae; genus Chymomyza; species Chymomyza procnemis. Next base: position 9,938,276 of record JAWNOJ010000026.1, read on the forward strand.
GCTCTGAGCCTCAGAAAAAGCAAAGGACCATTTTAGAGCATAGAAGAGCCTATTGAAGAATTAATCAATTGCAAAAGTTGTCAAAAGAGAAAGAAAAGATATTGAAATTTGTGGGATCAGAATGAAAAGTTATCAGCATGAAAAATCGTAACGATAACGTAAGATTTCGAATTTTCTCAAAATAGAAAGAAAAGCTATTGAATTTTGTGGGATAAGAATGAAAGTTATCGGCAATCGTCAGCATGAAAAATCGTAACGATAGCGTAAAATTTCGAATTTTGTCAAAAGCCAAAGAAAAGCTATTGAAATTTGTGGGATAAGAATGGAAAGTGGAAAAATCGTAACGATTTGTTTGGTTAAATTCGAAGAATATCAATTAAATGCAAGGAACTATCTAGAAACATTTTTTAAACAATTTTAAACGTTATCGAAAGAGCTATCGTAGAGTGTGCGATAAGCATAAAAAGTTATTGGCAAATTGCCAGTCAGCACAAGAAAATCGAAACTACTTGTTTGGTTAACTTTTAAGAAAATTAATTAAATTCCAAGCAACTAAAAAATAAGAAATAGGAACTTTTTCAAGTAGTTATCGCAACAGCAGCACAATACCCAAAACGCCAAATCGCTTAAATTTATGCAAATCATACAAAATTGTTTATAAATTAAACGAAATATATGCAAGTTTTTTTCCCTCCATATCGCTATCGAGGGGCATAGACTATTTGCATGCCATAAATCTAGCCGACTATAAATCAGCATAAAAATTGTAACACATCGATAAGGTATGACAAAGAATTTGTCTATGTCAAGGTTCTTTCATAAGTTGTAAAATTTATTGCACGCAAATCCATTCAGTGTGAGGAGCTCTGCTCGCGCTCTCACAATATTTGTTTGGCAAGAACTCCAAGCAGGAATTATATGGCACAAACCGGATGACTTGTGGGAAAAAACTCATATTAAGCATTCACAATGCTTGATTGAATTACAAATAGCTGAGCTGAGAAGATTTCACTTCTTGTATTTTGCCTAAGTATATCTCACTTAAGAAATTAAAGTAATTGCATGCGATTTTTCTTCGAGTGTAGGGAGAGAGTGAGAGAGAGAGTGGGCGAGCAGTGGGCCACAGTAGGCAACGCAAGTGAAATTCATTAGGCCGAAATGCACAGGCAATGCTAATGGCGGAAATGTAGGCGGTTGGCCGTTAGGTTCTTCTTTGGCTTAGAAAGGAGTTAGCAGCAAACATTACGGGCTCTGCCTCGTGTAGGGGGGAGGCAGTTGTTGTCGCTGCTGCGGCTGCGGCTTGTCCACGCCCGTTTCGCATAATTTTTTTTTCCAGCCTTCCTGTTTGTCAGCTTGCTGTTGACTTTTTCTTTTTTTTTTTTTGTGAGTGTTTTTTATCGATTTTTAACACTTGACTATAAGGAAACAGACGGCCGCCTGTTGTGACGAACGGAATGGGGGGCACTGTGCCGGCTAATAATACTCGACAACTAAAGCAATGGCGTCGACGGCAGTAGGTCAGCGTCTCAGTTTGGCAACAGCGGCCGCAGCAGCGGCAATGGAACAGCAATGAAGCAACAGTAGGCAAGTTTAATGCTGCGTTCACATCGCTTCACAAAATGTCACAGTTATTTGTGTAATGTGAACAGGCTGAGAATTGTCGTTGAAGTTAGAAATTATTTTTGATTGCTCATTGATTGCAATTGTGTGCATTACAATTTTATGTTAACGTTCCCCTTATACGAGTGTTTCCTTGTATGAAACAGAATTTCATGTAAATGTCCTTCCTATGGGACCGTAGTACGTAGCGCACTCGCACTCGCACTCGTACTCGATGAATCGATTTCACCCTGCAAAGAAAAATCTCTTTTAATGAAAGATGCCGCCATTCAGATTCAGCTATAAACTTTTGGTCCCTCTGCAAACAACTATCAACAGAGATATCTCTATGCTCCGCCTTTGAAGCGCTGACCATAGTCAGGGGGAAAAAATATTGTCTTTGTAAACCTTCACCAAAAATTTAAACAATGCTGATTTTAAAAAGGTTTATACTTCAAGGATTATACAAAGGCGATAAATCTTCAATATTTGGGTTACAAATTCACAGCGGCCAAACGGGAAAAATAGCGTTCTGTATATTTATTATTTAAGTAACAATTTTTTTTTAAATTTTACATAACGCAATGTTTTGAAATAATAGTTTATCGAAATACTTTTAAAAAATGGTATTTTTGTTTGCTTTTACTTAAGTATCCACAAAATGGATAATGCTGCATTTGCTTTCAAACGGAAGCCATGGTATGTGCCTAGATATATCGATGTTTTCCAGCTCGAGTTCAATCGTTATTGCATTTCATTTTCTTTTTCTTCTGTATTTGTGTTTAAGTGGCTGACAAACTACCAAAATTTTTAAAAATTTTTTTAATATTTTTAATATTAAAAATGGAATATGGATATATGGATATATTTTTGAAAATTACCTAATCAGTCAATTTTTATTTATTTTTTTTCCCTCTATAAAAAAGTTTTATGACGTCGATCATGTTTTATTTATAAGCTTTACTTTGAAAAAAAAAAGTTGAATACTTCTGAACAACAAAAAGTGCGAATTCGCGAAAAATTAAAAATCGAGAGTTAATGTTAATTGAGAATAGTTAATCGAAAAAATGCTGTTATAGAAAACTTAGACAAATATCAACTTTTGCAAAAACGAAAAACTGAAGGGAGAAAAAACAAAAAGCGGGAAGCAAGCGTTGGATTCGTACAAAAATGTAAAATTCAAAAATCAGAAGTTAATGTTAGGATTGTATGAAGCAGGAAAAAGAGTAGAATATCTAGATAAAGGGAATACAAAGATAGCGGGTCAAAATAAAATTTTGCCATCAAAACATGCCGGTTCTCATCAAGAAAAAATTGTACTGGCCGCCTCAAAAAAAATGTAAAATTGTAGAATGAAATTTTTCAATATTTTTATTTTTTATTATTTTCTTACTCAAGACTTGACGTTCCTTATATAACTCTGGTTTAAACCAAAGACGAAGAAATCATTGCCGAAAATGACATCTCTTTGGAGGAACCTTATAATTATAATATTAACATTGAGTTGCAATGAAAAAGTTATCGAAATTGCAATTCCAACTAGCATAATGTATGACCCTGTATTTGCTGCTCTTAACTTCACAGAAACTACTTTTATAAAGTAACGATTTGAATACTACATTGAATTCCAGCCGACAAATTTGAAAGTTATATAAATGATTGTAAGATTATATCTATATATGCTTTGATGTAAATTTATATTGCGAACATATTTTTTAATTAATTTATTTCCATTTAATGCAAAACAACTTGTATAGCCATAGGTACTTGTAGCAAAAATTCAATGAATATTTTCACTTAAATAATTTTGTTGTTTATTTTTTATGCGAAACACAAAGTTTTCATGAAACTAAAACAATAACAATACAGAGAGAATTTATGAAATATTTTTGGAAAAATATTTAAAGATATCACAAAGAGAATTATGCATTATAGTTCCAATCAAAAATTGTATTTTAAAGCACACAATAAATGAATTCAAATAAAATGGTATCGATAAAATGTATCGATAAAAATGTATTAAAAAGCTGCCTGCCACCTTCAACAAAATAAATACTCTACTACTTCGTAGGCAGGCGGCTGTTGCTCAGAAAGTTTATTTTACAAATTTTGTTTAAAAATAAAATAAACTTTGGTATATACCAAAAAAAAAAAAATAAAATATTGTAATTGAATTTACATAATATATAATGATAACATTTTAATTTTGCAATTAACTGAGTACTGAGTTATAATATTCAAATATTTTTATTTTAAAAAAGAAAGTTGATTCTCTTAAAATTTAAATTAACTTTTGAATATGTTGGTTGTAAATTATTATAAAATACTGAAATCTATTATCGATATTAAATATCGATTTCTTTCAATAATTATTTATTTTCCAACTGACATCATCCCTACCAAAATGTAAAAGACAAAAAAATTGTCATCGCATTTAAGTTAGCAAAAATCTTCTTAATCACCTTTTTTATGTGAATCGTTTTCATTTCTCTTTGATGATGATGCCAATTTATTTTTATTCGAATTGCATTCTCGTCAACACAATGGACGCTTGATTAAACGGAATTGCTGCAGTATAGAAATTCATTTTTATGGGTTAAAATAATTGTGAAAAAAAGAAGAGTAATGACAGTATCAATCAATTAAATTTTATTTTTGGAACAAACAAAGTCTTGATGTAGCGATATAGTCATGTGCTATATTCAGAGCGTCGTTAGAATAGACAAGGGAAAGAAATTTATTTTTTTAACTATTTTGATTGACTTTAGATATAGTGCATAATAGGTATTACTAGTCCCATTTTATTTTCCTGCTTTTTTGGACTGGATTTCAAGTAAATTTTAAAAATAATAAAAAGTAACTACAATACAAAGTAAAATAAAATTAATATAAATTCCCCTAACAAGTTGCTTCAAAATCTTAAAGAAACGAAAAAGTAGAGAAATTTTGGCAGAAAATATTTTCAAATCATTTTTTAAATAATCCTAAAGAACTGCACAAGTATGATGTTATATGCAGACATTACTATTGCTGGGCCTGAGTATGCAGTCTCCTTAGTCTGAAGAGTTAGATTTATGTTTACTTATAAGTTAGTTAATTAATTCACCTTGACTATTACGAAATCGTGTCAAAGGCTACGCTTGGGAATAATCTATATTCGATGAAAACTACAGAGACAAACTGTAGTTCGCATAGGCGAATGCAAACAGCCTTGTCTTTAGTTAATAGATATTTAATTAAGGCCTGCGTTGCTCCTTGGAACTTATGACTTGCATATATACTTAGCCTAATAATATCTTCTTGCTAGCTATTTGCTAGGAAAGTGCACCTGCAAGACCTTGGATTTTATAGACGAGTAAGTTACCATTACATTATCGACTGCCACGAGAGTCACGTAACTTATGCGTCTTTAATGAGTTTGGATATGAGACGTGTCTGATTAGCCTCATGTGTCCGAAGGCGGGCAGCATTTTGAGAATTTTAGAAAATATGCGCTTCATGGCCAATTAAGCACCAAAACTGGTCTCTTTATGCTTTTAAATTCCACTTCTTAATAGTCATCCGTTCGAAACTACAGTCGACATATTTCTGATGTACAATATCCTTATTGCATTATTATCGCTTGATTGCTCTTAACATTCTATCAATCACGTTCAAAGGCTCATAATATTTATATAGAAAATGTCCACGTAACTGCTCCGAACTTAGATTTTCTTACTTAGCAGCCAGCCGGTCGAAGTTATAGTCAACTTATTTCTAATATGCAATATCCTGGTAACTCTTATTTCGCTTGTTAGTTTTCAGCACTCCATGAATCACTTCAAAACTTTTTATAGAAAAAAATGTAAGCCAAGTCAACCACAGGTCCAGATTTGTTCTTTTTTTCGTTTCCAATTCTTAGCAGTTAGCCGGTCCAAATGGTAGTCAATTCCTATTCCTATAATTCTTAATTTGCTTGATAGTTTTCAGTACTCCAAAAATCTATCCAAAAGCAAATAATTTTGTAAATTTCATACAGAAAATGCAACCAAACATGAAGCAGTAGACTGCTTGCCTTGGTGCCGCGCGGAAAGTCTGTCCCTGGAAGGGAGTCTTACTGCTTCAGCAGAGTTGGATGACATTTTTTTTAGTTGTAATTTTTGACCTCTAGTTTGACCAGTTAGTATCTCCAATTAACACAATGGCACAATGGGATACGCCATTAGGCTGAGTGTCTGAGGCAGTGCTTTTGTCGCCACCCTCACAACTATTTATCTCCAATTAAGCATTTTACGATCCTTTCCGTACCTAACCTTCACGATTTCTTATCTTAGGAATGGTCAACTCAAATCATTTTTTTTTCAATCTTAGCTCAACTTAATTCGCCAAACAGAGCATCTTTGACTTACCACAAACTTGGTCAACGTGACAGTATATAGAGAATTTTAGAAAATATGCGCTTCACTAAAGCAACTTTTCTGTGCTACAATTGGAAGAGTTGGATTTATTTTTTTTTTAGGAAAACTTTATTAGATCGACTCTGTTTCTTAAGAGACTTGTAATATTATTAAATTTTAAGGTACTGAATAATTATAATACTATTACTAATTTAACACTCGCATAGTGGGTGACGTACTTATCCACGTCCTCGACTCACAGCCGACAAACTCCGGTTTCACTAAGAATCACTCTGATCTATGTGAGGTCCCCTGCCCTGACGGACTAACCTAATCTAACCTATTACTAAATAATTGTTTGCCCTAAGAAAATTTATCGCTGGGCTCTTTAGAAGAGTTGGATGACCTTTTTTTGTAACATTTAAAAATTTTATTTTATTTTGATTCGTCATTCTAGGACTTTGGTTTAAGATTAAGAGGATTAATTATTTACTATCAGCAAGAAACAGGAAAATAGGATTGATAAATGCTGTCAAAAAGTTATCGAGAAAGGGTTATTTCAAAAGACCGCATTGGACGAATTTCGATTTTTTCCCCCAAAGTTGATACAACTGTTTTTAATTATGAAGCCAAATTTGAGCACAATCCTTCAACTAGTGTGTTAACGACTTGTAAGAAGGTATTCTCAGTGTCGCTTGCCGATTTTTACAATGTCTGAATTTGTCGATCAAAGAGTTTGCATAAAATTTTGTGCAGCAAACGTAATTTCATGCAAAGACTTTTGGTTTTATCGCCAGCTCGTGTTTACTACTTGTATAAATCCGTTCAAGGAAGTTCGAAATTTTGTTCAAGACATGCCTCGTTCAACACGACATTCCACCTCATGCACGAAAAAAACATAGCTTGTGAGAGACAGCACGGACATCTCTCACAAATCGGTTCGTACCATTTTGCTGAATTTTCTTTAGAAATGGTACCGTGCAGAAGTCTCTTTGGACATGCTGGATCGCAACAATATCGCCCCCACCTTTATGAGACGAATCATAACCGCTATAACATGCAATAATCCATTCATGACATTAGCTTAATCTTCTATAAATCAGAAAAACTTGTGCTTATTTCCAATGATATGTTTTGAAACATCTAAAATTTACATCAACGCAGTATTTTTCAAAAGCTGTAGCTCTCCTTATATGTTCTTAGTAATATAATTTTTGCTACTTAAACTGCCATAAAAACTGAGGCAAGTTGCCAAAAAAAAAAATGTGTCCCATAATTTCTGCAACTTTTTTGTGATGCTAATGTAAACACTTTATATTGTGGGATTTGCGAGAAATGTCACAGTGTGTGGGTCAGTGTAAACTTGGCATACAATTTGTAGAAAACGAAAACTGGCACAGCCCCTGGCAGCAGCCTCAAGTTGAAATGTATAAAAATAGCAGGACACAAGCACACAGACATACATACGCATACACATAGATACACACACACACACAGACTTACATACACACACTTGTACGCTCAACAAGAGAGGGAACGCATAAGAGCGCGACAGAGGGTTAGAACTTCAAACGCGCTTGGCCTAGTTTTTCATGTAATGGACTGGGACGTCATCAACCACACACACATGCACACACACACGCACACACAGTCAAAGCCAGCTGAGTTAAATGAAGCACACATACATTCGCACTTACACACACAAACCAATGACCAAAGCAATGGACTCTGCATGGGCTGGTTGGCTGACTGACTGGTCATGGTTTTGGCCTTAGAGTTAGTTCAGTTCCCAATACCAACCACTCTGTACGTTCAGTTTGTGTCGCGTTAATCATACGCATCGTATGCCAATCAATGTATACAGAATGTAAAGTCAATCAGCGTTTAATTGACAGCTGCAGTTGGCTGGCGGGGGAGGGTGAGAAAAAAGACTGCAACACCAACACAAAAACAGCAACAAACATCCAAAAAACAACAACAAACACAACAACCAACAACAAGAGCAATATACACACCACTCATGTCAATGGCAATTGGCAGGCAGCAGGCAGCAGGCAGCAGGCGTCGAGCAGGCGTCGGGCGTCGAGCAGGCAGCAGCAGCAGCAGCATCGGCAGCAGCGACCATGGCCATGATGCGAGTCAGAATGTCAGTCAGCCGTAAATCCTTTGGTCGCATGCAGAGAATCAAACCGTAACCGGTTCCGGAATCGTTTAAAAAAATTAAACAATTAAAATTTTAAACCGAAACCGGTATACGAATTAAATATGTGACCGAAAAAATGTTTACAAATGTGAAGCTTTAAACGAACCCAAAGCGAAATCCTCGTTGTACGCAATTTGTTAATAGGGATTTAAGCTCCTGAATGCCAAGGACTTTAAAAATATTGATTTATATTTATAGCTGGTTACATTTTTTGCAAGCTTTTCAATTTAAACCAATTGCTGCGCTGTAGGAGTTGGCAATTATATGGAATTACTGGTTACGGGATTTTAAATGTAAGAAAAAATTTATGCAGCTGGTTTTGGGGTAAAGCTAAAAATATTTTTTTTTCTAGTATTGACTCAACTGCGGTTTAAAATATGCTTAAAAAATGTTTATTTTTAATGCAAATTATTTTAAAACTTCTCTTCTTTTGCATTTTTTTTATACAAAAAGAGTTTCGTAAAATTTATATTTTATTATTATTTATTAATTTTACGATCACACTGCTTGCTTTAGTTTTGCTTTACTAACAAATGGATTTGTTTTATTTTATAGAGAACTAAGGGGATTTGCCCCCGGCTTGCTTTGGTCACCAACCCCCTAGTTCAAGTTTCTAACTCTATAATTTTTTCGTTTCATTTTAAACACTTTTTCTATTCTCAGTTTGCAAAACTCTTTTTCAAGAAACTAATTCCCAAATTCTTAAAAAATGATTTCTCAAGAAATTAATTCCTAAAAAGATTTTTGCAAGACTCTTCGTAAAAAATTGTTCGTTTTTTGAAGAACTCTTCTTTTAAATTTGTTCTCTTTTCAAGAAACTATTTTGCAAGACTCTCCTAAAAAAATGTTCGATTTCTCAAAAAACTATTTCCCTAAAAATATTTTTGCAAAACTTTTCTCACAAAATTTTTCGTTTTTTAAGAAACTAATTCCCCCAAAAGATATACATACATTTTGCAAGACTCTTCTGAAAAAATGTTTGATTTTTCAAGAAACTAATTTCCTATAAAGATTAGTGCAAGACTATTCTTAAAAAATTGTTAGATTTTCAAGAAACTAATTTTCTTAAAAGATATATATAGATTTTGCTTTGATTTTTTAAGAAATGAATACCATAAACAGCTTTTTGCAAGGCTTTTCTTAAAAATTTGTTCGTTTTTCAAGAAACTTATTTCCTTAAAAGATTATGCATGGGCTTCACATAGATCAGTATGATTCTTACTGGAACTGGAGTTTGTTGTCCGTGAGTCTTGGTCATGGATACGTTAGTAGTCCAAGTAGTCGCGTGTATTTCGCGAAATCTAACAGTCTCTGTTAGTCTTCCAGGATTTCGTTTTCAGAAGTCAAAGAAACTCTGAAACACCTTCTATGCACATTTTTATTTACTTCATTAACATTTTTTCACACAAAAACTGCTTTCAACATAAGGTTACCCACATAATAAATCCTTTCCATTTAATACACATATTTGTCTTTCATGGCAACCATTCAAAACCCATCGTGCACACCGAAAATGACAAGATAACATCAAACAATTCCAAGCGTTAAGCTGGTTTGAGGCAAAACCAACTTTTGCAAAATTTGAAAACCGCATAAGAACTGTTAGCCACCGGAAACCATAACCGTGAACCGCAGCTGCCAACGGTAGCCATTGCCATTATAAGCTGTATTTTGATTCCCTGATTGCATCATTAGTGGTCCAGTAAATGGTTCTACAGAGAAATTAGATTGTCAGCAATTAGATAAGTCAGAGATTCAATAAAGTCAGAGTGGCACCCCCAACGCTGCTTAGAATTGGTTAAGAGCAAACAGAAAGAGTGCCTAAATCAGGCGGACACACAAAAATGGCCGCAACCACAACCATGTTGCTGAATCCGACCCGTAAGCCCTCCCTAAAAGCATGCAGCCCAAACAGCACACACACAAAACCGAGGGCGGTTCGAAAAGTAGTTGATGAAGTAGTAATGAGGAAATTTTTTGATTATTGCAAATATTTACTAAAAGAATTTATATGGCTGTAATAAATCGTGTTGAAATCGAAAAATGTAGGCGTCGTGAAAAGCCTAAAGTCTGGTAGACACCAAATAATGAAAGAGTTTACAGTTATTTCTATTGAGTATAAAAAAGATAACAAGAAAAATTCTCAACGAGAACTTAAAAAAGGATTGACATCTTAGGAATCGGGAATTTTCGCTATAACCAAAAAATATGAGGCTGTTGAGTTCCTAAGGTATCTACATCTTAATAGGTGTTTTTGTATTCCTACAAGGTATATGGTCAAAAAAAGTGTCATACTTAAAAAAATATTCTGCAATTGAGAAATATTTAGTTATTTTCGTAAATTTGGACAAATTATAATCGTATTGACATCTTAGGATTCTCTTTTTAGGCGTTATACTTTTCGGGTAAATAAATATTAAATCCGACGTTCCTTAGAATCAACATCTTTATCGGGGTTTTTTGTCTTCCTAGAATGGATGTCGTTTAAAAAATTGTCGCAGCTAAAAAAAAATTTTGCATATAGAGGAAATAACTTTTCGTTATTATTATTAATTTAAAAAAAAAACAAGTGAAATTCCGCAATCTGGAGTACTTATAATCCTATATTATGCTTAACGGTCTCGGCGTTATTTTTAATTTTAAATTAATATGAAATCCATTTGCTAAGTTTGTTAGAATCAACAACTTTATATCGTTTTTTTTTCCTAAAAAGAATATCGCTTAAAAAAAAGTATTACAAATAAGAAAAAATGTTTGCAATTTTGATTTATTTTTATTCAAAATCCAGAAAAAAACATCGTTTTATTATCTTATCTTATCTTATCTTATTATCGTAGGATTAAGAAATTCGCTTGTCAAGATCGTTAGATAGTCTTTATTTATTTTTTTTTTGGCTTCCTAGAAGGAATATTGATAAATAAAGTGTTGCAAGTAAACAATTATTTTGCTTATGAGACAAATTCTATTTATTCTTAATATTATCAAGGAAAAAAAACAAGTAAGATACGTAAACCTGCAATACTTTAAATCGTATTGACATCTAAGGATTAACCATTTTGGCGATTTTTTGTAATATAAAATAAATATTAAATGCGCTTATCAAGATCGAGAGATTTAACATTCTTATCTGATATTTTGAGTTTCTAGAAGCGATATCGCTTAATTCAGTGTTACACATAAATATTTTCAAAAACACCCTATATCACGAAAAATTGTCTATTCCAAAATCTGCCACATTTGTATTATAGAATATCTGTAGGTAGGTCTGTAGCTCCCTGTTTTCTTTTCGAATAGTTATTAATAGCGATGTCTCCATGCTCCTTCTTTGAACCAATGAGAGCATGGTAAAGGGCATAAAGTGTTTGTCAGAGAAATACTATACGAATCTGATATAGAAACTCTGCAGGTGCATGTAATGTATTGCTTATCATGTATGGTACAAGAGTCACTCGGTAATGTTTTTAACAAATAAAATTATTTATAAAGAAGTAGTTTCTGTTCAGTGTATATAGGCAAACTACATATTTTCATGGCAATACATTGCTCAAAATTCCCAATATATATGAAAACAATTCAATGTGAAATTCCGATGCGTTCAGTCAGGTCAATGCATACTAGTTCTCACTGTGTACCCGGTGTGAGTCTACTTAACCCCCACCCAGCGCTTATCGGCCTTTCCAACCGACTTTTATATCGCCGCAATTATAATAATAAATATTATAAATTATTTGAAATTAAATTCTTCTTTTAATTTGAGGCCAGCAAAGAAACTCGTTGGTCCAACATTTTCAGACAATATATTATGTATTCATAATGACCGATACTGGTTTTTTTTTTTGGAATTCTAGCACTCTTCTTAAAAATAAGCTATATAACTTACTGATCAGTCCACTAAATAGCATTCTTGAAGGTGTAGTGTTTTTCTCAACTATTCACAAAATATAGATTTGCTGGACTGTTTTCAAAGTTCGAAGAAGAATTGTCAATAAATCTCACCAACTTTTTTTTCATAAATTGTCTGTCAAAGCAAATTCTTAAGCTTTATACTGTTTCATTTAAAAAAAAACAACTTTTTACGCAATTTAATATTTTTATGAAGCTTATTGATCATATTCGAACTTCTGTACAGCATTTCGCAAAACTGCTCGAGCTGCCCTCTTCAACACACATACGCAAAACATTCATTGCACGGCATTTTCCAATTAGAATATCGCGCGTATTTTTCAGGTACAGACTCGGCAAATACACGCTTCGCACGTGAGTTTGTACGGGTGTGTGTGTGTGTGTGTGTGTGTGTGTGCGTTGCGTGTGTGTGCATTTAAATTACGAAAACGTGCAAAAAAGCTGCTATTAAAAAAGCAAAAGAAATGGTAGAAAGCACGCAAAAACGACACAGCAATTTAAATTTCTCGCTTCATGTCAAAATGGAAGGGCAAAAGTTACGCATACGCCGCGTTGTGCGGCAACTTTCTGCGCAACTGTGTGTGTGCGTGTGCGTGTACGTGTGTTTGTGTTGGTTTTTGAGTTAATGTGTGTCTGTATGTGTTTGTGTGCCATTGCAGGTGCGCGTTTTAGGCGTATTATGTCGCTGCCGGCAGCTACTAAGCGAGAAGTCCTTGAGACTGATGCATATCGTAATTCACGTTCGAATGCGGTGAATAACTATAAAGGCAATAACAATAAACACAATAAAATCAACAGCTACAAAAGCAACAATATTCACAAAAGGTATGTACAAGTCAATGCAATACTTAAGTAACCAGTAAGTCAATCGATAACTTTAATGTCTACCCACACACTTGCACTTATCTTGATGGATGCCAAACATCCTGACTGCCGTATGGTGACACCATCTTATCTGCGCTATTCCCAAGTTCCCTTAGCTCATTTTTCTACAGTAATTAAAATCTTACAGTCACGCTTTCTCGCCTCATTAAATTAGCTGCTTTATCAGATTAACCTAAACGTGGTACGCCAGTCAATTGCTTAATTAGGTACAATACAATATCATAGACTTAGACGGACAAAGCTCGTCTCTTAGGGTTTTCATCGCTTCTTCGCGAAAAATACCAAAGTTATAACTTCTTTCTGAATATTGATAAAATTCCTATATGGCACTATCGTTTAGCATTCGTGCTGCCTGTCCAGCTCCCTTTCATAATTCTACCAGCAGTGCAAACCTGGTGACCGTAATAAAGCTTTCTTTATCTCCAAGAAGTTACTAAGGTTGGTTTTTGGTTACTCCGCGTCTAAGCATATACTTAGAGAGGCTTTTGGTTTTCAAGTTGCTTAATGCAAGCTAGCTCTCCTTCTTTGCTTTCGTTTCTGCTACGATCTAACAACTGCTTCTCCCATCATTATCTACATATCTTTTCCCTAGCTAAGCAGCTATTCTTTACGATTTCTGTCATGACTTCAGATTCACTTAAAGCACTCCAACTCTCACTCTTCTTTTTGCAGCACTTTTCTACTTCTAGAATAAGTTCCTATACCTGGTGGATCTTTACACGCGGCAACATTGACACAGTCCGTAAACCCATCCAGCCTTTAGGCACGATTTTGCTGGCGTGCCCCCATTTTAAATAGTTAGATGGTTTTTTGTCTAGGTAAACTGATGTAGGTTGTTGATTTTGATGCCATCCATGAAGTAAGCAAACCGGTGTAGGTTGCTGATGTTGATTCCTTCCATGAAGTAAGCCAACCGGAGTAGGTTGTTGATGTTGATCCCATCCATGGAGTAAGCAAACCGGTGTAGGTTGCTGATTTTGATCCCATCCATGAAGTAAGAAAACCGGTGTAGGTTGCTGATGTTAATTCCTTCCATGAAGTAAGCACCTGTGTAGGTTGTTGATGTTGATCCCATCAATGAAGTAAGCCACCCGGTGTAGGTGGTTGTTGTTGATCCTATTCATGAATAAAGCAAATCGGTGTAGGTTGTTGATGTAACTTCGCATTGGATCTGCAAGCCTATAAATCTTTGCTTCCAAAATGAGGAATGCATTTTTGCTTGCTTGGTTTTCTGTATAGGCCGAATGCATCTTGGATTCGGATCCTAGCACATAGATTAACAAATTTTATTTTTAATTTCTTATGCTTCTTCTTATGCTTTTTCTATTATTTAGGAGCTAGTTTGTTCTATTACTCAGAAGGTAATTTTAGCTGAATTCTGATCCGGGCTTGGCTTCTGATAGTACCCAGATTAGCAAATTTTTCTTATGCTTTGTTCAATTATTTTGAAGATAATTTAGCTATGATTCTGATCTGGTACATCAGTCTTGCTATCCGATAATAAAGCAATGTTGTTTGAAAAGAAGTTGCAGTTAGGAGTGTTCTCCCAGATTGCAGGCACTTCTTTCTCGAAGGCTTTTGACAACAAATTGAAGAGATTTTCTATAGGAGTGAATATCCTGCAGTTGGAGAGATTTTTTAATATATAATATGCAGTACCTCAGCTCAAGTTTGGCATAGCAAGCTTGCTCACCCATTTTAACTAGAAGAAGTTGACTGTCTTATAGATTATTAAACATTAGTCTCTTGACGGCTTTGCTGAATTTTAAGAAGCTTTTGCGCAGTTTGTCTTTATAGCTCATCCATGCATCGAAAATTAAAAACTTTGAACTATCCAGCCATATCCAAAGACATATTAAGTTCTGTGCTGAATCGCAATGCGCTAACTCACTCACTAGAATCACTCAAGCTCAGACACATCTGTTAGCATAAACCCAAATAGACCCGATCTGAAGACTTACGGGATTTAGCTTGACATATCCCCAAGCATCCAAATAGTCTGCTTAGCGTTATTCCTATAAAATTTGTCTGCTCTTTTTTCCCTAAGACGACCAAATCCCATTGTGCATACCCACACCGCTTTATGTCAGTTGCCCCCAACAACTCCTTGCTTAACTCAATGTCACTCGGGTTTAAACTTTTTCTCTTTTTTTCTTCATTTTTCATAAACTTGCTGCTCCCGTAAATCCGATACAACAACAACAATAGCAACATTTGACAAGCAACTTTGAGAGCCACAACAACAACAACAGCAACAAGAACACCAACATTGCCAACAGCACCACCCGCTCAAAAAGGGCACGCAGAACTGCGTCATGTTAGGAGCAGCAACAACAAACCGAGCAACAACATCTACAACAACAATAAGAACCAAAACTAACCCCGCAACTGCCAGCTTGTCAGCAACTCCTGCAACAACAACAACAATAACAAGATACAACCTAACCACCTCGCTGACGTCATGGTACTAAGCACCGAATGGTCTCAGGTGGAGGTTATCGATTTGATCAACGATGGCAATGGACTCGGTTTCATACTTGTGGGCGGCCGCAGCACAGGCGTGGTCATTAAAGCGCTTACACCTGGCGGCGTGGCCGAACGTGATGCACGCTTGCAGCTGGGCGACCATTTGTTGCAAATTGGTGAGGTGAATCTTAGAGGTTTCAGCTCGGAGCAAGTGGCCACAGTTCTTCGTCAGACCGGAGCTCAGGTGCGTCTGATTGTAGCGCGGCCCGTGGAGCCGACGGCCATCGATTATCAAACGCTGGCTAGTCATGCGCCCATTATACCAACTAAGCTCCTCTCCGACCCGGAAGAACTGTCTCGGCATCTCTTTCAAAATCCAAGCTTAGCTACGGCCGCAGCTGCTGCTGCGGCGGCAGCAGCAGCAGCAGTAGCATCAGCCTCTGCCGATGGCAGCAGCGCTCTGGCTGTAAGCATAGATGTGGCCAGCATGTTTAGAGCTGCACCAAGCGTTGAGGCAACACGCTTTCTGCCCGCCACCACGCCCGATGCTGAGCTGGCCGATTTGCCCCTACCACCCATACCCACAGATGCAAATTGTTTGACTGCTGCAGCAGCTGCCGCACAATCACGTCAGTGTCCCAAAGATTTGGATATAGTGCCCTTTTCCATAGTATCACCGCCGCCGCGACAATCGCTGCAGCTGCCATTGCACTCCTTGGATCAGCAGCTGCGTCAGCGCAGGCAGCGTTTGGCCAGTGATTTTGGCAAATACAACGAGCAAGCATGCGCTGATCGGCAGCAACATGAGCATGATGATGACGATGATGACTATGATGACGACCACATTGAGACTGTGATAGCCGGCGTTTGTGCCGACAAACTAGCCAACACGCCCACACCGCAGCAGTTGGATGCGGCCGACTGTTGCTCCGTGGCCAGCTCCAATTTTATGGACTCGCCCGAAACGGAAACCTATGAGGTGGAACTGCGCAAGAATGTCTATGGCTTGGGCATAACCGTAGCCGGCTATGTCTGCGAGGAGGAGGATCTATCAGGCATATTTGTTAAGAGCATCATAGAGGGCAGCGCAGCCGAGATGAGTGGTCAAATACAAATCAATGATCGTATTGTAGCCGTGGATGGTGTGACGCTGGCTGGCGTCACCAATCATCAGGCTGTGGAGCTGCTGCGCAATACGGACATCGAAGTGCATTTGACGCTAGAGCGTTTCTTGCGCGGACGCAAATATGAGCATCTACAAGTGGCCTTGACGGAGTTTAAAAGCGGCGGCGATACACAATCGCAGCTATCGCTGCCTGCCTCGCCTTCGATAGCCACCTTATCGTGGTTGCCGCCCAAGTCGGATGCCGATTCAATAGCCACCGAGGGTGGTCTCATGCTGCTCGACTATGGCGATTTGCCATCGCGCGATACGGTCGACTCGAATATGTCGCATATGCTGGATCGCAGTGAGCCTAGCGTTGGAGCCAAGCGCCAAAAGACGCCCACGCCTACCACGCCCGATGCCAAACGTTTGACCAACGGCAGCGCGGCGCACATAAGACTTGGTAATGGCCATGGCGATGATAGTGGCAATGACACCGATGAGCAGTGCCAAGAGCCCGATATTGTTGGCCAGCCAGAGGATAAGACACCCACGGCAGCGACTGCGACAGCAACAACGCAGCCCGCAGCGCTCAAGACTAGCGCAGCAGCAGCGGCGGCCAAGATGCAGGCAGCGACAGCAACGACAGCAGCAGCGGGCAAAACGGCCAGCTCCACTGCGGCCAGCCCCAGTGCGGCTTCGCTTAAGGTGGCCTGGAAAAGTGAGTTTCCCGAAAGTGAAATATTAGTTGCCGAAATAAATAAACTTTCAGGTCTAGGAATCAGCCTGGAGGGCACTGTAGATGTCGAGTGTGGCATTGAAAAGCGTCCGCATCATTATATACGCTCGATACTAGAGGACGGGCCCGTGGGTCGTCAGGGCATATTGCGACCGGGCGATGAACTGCTGCAGGTTAATGAGCACAAGCTACAAGGCCTCAAACATATTGAGGTGGTCAAAATACTGAAGGAGCTGCCGGCACGCGTTAAATTGGTATGCGCGCGTGGACCACGTGCACCCTCCATAATAAATACCTCGCAAAATCCGGAAGCATTCGAGACACGCAGTCTGCTGCCGGGCGGTCATCAAAGCCTGCAAAATTTGCTAACCAAAGCGCAATCCGAGAGCTCGTTATATACCTCCAGCACGGCAACATTGACAGATGCGCAACGCTCAAAATCACTGGAGAACGTTTCGGGCTTGGCGCTGTGGAGCTGTGAAGTCACTGCCGTGGAGATTGAAAAGACGGAGCAAGGTTTTGGCTTCTCCATACTGGACTATCAGGATCCCTTGGATGCGGAGGGCAGTGTTATTGTGATACGTGGCCTAATACGCGGTGGTGCTGCGGAGGCAACAAATGAAATCTATCCAGGTGATCGTCTAATCAGCGTGGGTGAGCACACACTGCAGGGCCTGGAACTGGACGAAGCCGTGGCCATACTGAAAGCCATGCCGCTGGGCAAGACACGCTTGGGCATTTGTCGCCCACTATCTACATCGGATAGCAATAGTAATATAGCTTCACCCTTGGGCGATTCAGCGAGCACATAGTGTCAGCTGCAGTTAATGTGTAAGTACCAAAGATTTAAAGAATCTTCTTTTGCATTTTAATATAGTTCGCCCGCAATCCCCTGAATTTATCATATTGAGTTTATTAAATTGTCCTTTGTTGCACCTGTCACCGATTGTTATCCGGCAAAGTCGCTATCTGTCATTCACAAGTGCTCAATAACGAATCAATACGGATTTTATTTTTTTTTTAAAGTATGAAAAGATGTGATTATTTTTTTTTTGTGACGAAGGAAAACGGTGGAACTTGACATGAAGGAAATTTGAAAAAAATAAGCATTTTTCATAAAAACGTTTTTGTCAAAAGCTACAATTATTGGCTTTGCGCATATTCTTGGCATTAGTAATTGAAAAATCAAACGTCCTTGTAGCTTTATCGTGGCCAAGTTTCATCTGAACAATGTTCTGGCGCCATCCAGAGACAACTAGCGGCAAGAATTATCAATATTTGTTCCTTATTTTGAAAAATGAATCAATATTCACAACTTCATTTCAAATTATTTATTGAAAAGTTAAACATCTTTCTAACTTTATCACGACAAAGTCTTATCTTAACAACATGGTTGCGCCATCTTGCGGCGAACATGAGTCCACCTAGCGGCAAAAGCTACTAATTGTTGTACTTAGCAAAGACTAGAATAGACTTCTTAATAATGAACCAATATTATTCATTAACCTATAAAATTTAATCTGAACACAAATACCACTTTTTTCTTCTCATATTATTTAATGAAAAGTTAATCGTATTCTTGACTTATTCCTAAACGGGTTTCATCTAGCGAGAAACATTGTTCCATGCAAAATGGTCTCACTACTGGAATCCTCTGTAAACAAGACAATCGTCATACAAACTTGCAGCCACAACGAATTCGTATCTCATTTCTTAAAGGCAAGCACATTTTTTGAAAAAATCTTTTCACGCCTAAATATCTAGTTATCTCAAATTAAATTTTTTTCCAATAAAAATTTAAACATTAAAATATTGACAGTACTTGAAATTTTTTGCTGTGCTGACTTTTTCACTTTCATCAAAAAACCCTGTTGAACATTATGAAGTCAGCCAATCTATCCCACTATCTGTCTCATCTAAATATTTATCTATTTGTTACTTAAGACTTCTTTCAATAAAATGCATTAAAAGCTTTACTAATATTTGCAAACAAATTAAACGAGAGTAACTTTTATTGTTTTTGCGGCTTATTGAAAGCAAACAAGCAAACCAAACCAAACAATTCACAAAGCAATTGTGTAAAGTTCCAAAGGAGACTTATGCGGCTCCTAAGGATTGATTAAACTTGCTTGTAGACTCACTTAAATTTAGCCAAGTTTATTGGCTGCTCCCAGGCGTATTTGTGCAGAGTCTACTGTACCGATTGTTATGCATAACCACGCCCACATTGACCAAGAGGCGAACAATTGCTAACCGCCCCACAAAAAAAAGCAAACTTTTTTTTTATTGTCACTGTCAAATTTATAGCAGAGAAAAATTTAAAGCATCTCATCATGCTGTGCGTGTGTGTGTGTGTATCTGTGTGTGTATCTGTGTGCAAAGGCCCATTGCGTATACGCCCCTAGTGACACCTGTTTTTATTTATTTCTCGGCCATTGTTTAGCACATTCTATGCGAAGTCCCTTTTTTTTCCAATAAACTACAGTTCAGCTAAGGCTCGGCCACTTGTTGGGTTGTACGCACACACACAGATACACACAGACACAGCTACACATACACACAGATACACACACACACTCGCACAAACTAATGTGCTTTTGTATTGCATAATTTTGTGCGCTTGAATTGACTGCGAAGGCTGTTAAAAAAAATGAAGTTTTGTCAAAGAATTGTTGGCATGCGAGCAATAAACTTTTCATACACTGCAGCTTCAGATTAAGGTATAGCTTGGATTTTGTAAATTTTTCAAGTCAAAAGCAAGCTTAACTTATAGCAAAGTAATTAGTTTTGGTTTTAATTTAAGCTAAACAAGCTCTGGCTAAATTTTAATTAAAATATATTTTAAATCAAGCAACCCATAGTTGATATACTGATATCCTGCTACTTTGACTTTAGATTTAAAGCATTTTGTGGTTTACTGTCTACAGACTATATACAAACTTCAGGCTGAAGAAAGTTTTGCCTTGTGGTTAAGTTTTGTTGGGATTGAACAACTTTAAGCATACGGATACATTATCTTTGCCAAATGAAAACTTGTTCTTGTAGTGCTAAAGCATTGCCCATGATATATTATATGCCAATTCGGAGCACACTTAAGACTGCGACAATTAATCAATTTATCGTACTTCTAATTATTAAAGCAACATTCATGCAACTCATGTGTGTACTACAAAGATAATAAATAAATCCCCTTAACTTAAGACATGGCTTCAAAGACGGAGCAGGGAGGTATATCTTTTAATAGATGTTCAAAGAAAACAGGGACCGCGGCGGTTTCATTAATTAAAAGAGATTTTTACAGGTAAAAGGCGTCTTATTATTGTCTACCTATGCCACTGCAAAGCAAATGCGCCAGTGCTGCAGTATGAAATGGAACCACCCATCTTTCGATTTTAAAAAAAGATACTCTGCTAAGCTTTCGTCAGAATTGCCTAATACTGTTTTTAATGTTACTCAAAAGTGCAAAAGTTTTATTGCGCCATCTAGCGGCAGTAAATGGATAAAGCCATCTAGCGGCTACAAAAATTTATTGCGGCAATAATTTGCTGACGTTTTGAGTACTTTTTTATAAATCTTTTTTGGTAATATTCCATAAGCTTTCGATAACTTTTAATGTCCAACACTTTTTAATGTTCTCTTACTGGGAGTCTAGTCTTATAATGGCGCCGTGAACGACATACGCTCTACCTCTTTATGTATATTTAAAACGCTAACTACAAATATTTATTATTAACACAATTTAAAAACAAAAAAAGTTGCTCTATGTAATAAATTAAAATTAGAAATGAAGAAAAATAAAAATAAATATAAATTTAATAAAATAAATTCATAAAATAAACTTTTGCATACTTTTATGTAGCCTGCATCCGATAAAAATTCGATAAATATGATTTGAAATTTTCATATTCCGGAAAGATTAAGATAAGAAATCAGGCTTATCTAGTTTGAGTTGTCTTCTTGGATTTGTTATAATTATCTTAAATTATCACAAACTTGCTTACGCCATCTAGCGGCCGTAAATGGTGCAATCCGTGGGCGGCTACACTTAAGAAAATATCAAAAAACTCATAATGTTGAAAATAATGTTAATAAAATAACAAAAACGAAGCTTTTGAAATAAAGAAATCTAAAGAAATTCTTAAATTTGTTTTGTGCGTTTTTTAAGCTTTGCATCAAACATGTTCTGATTGTATTGTTGAGCAAAAACTGTTCCAGTTTTCTCGAATTCCTGGGTGAAATGTGTTTGTTTGTCTAAATCGAAATCTAAAGTAATGCATTCGTAACTGCTAGAAAAGCCAATAATATATAGATATTTCCTTCAGCATCAGAAAAGCACGGTTCCAACTTTCATCTTCTCTTAGGCCAAATACTACCTTGATTAAAAAGTGCCCCAAGACCACCACTGTATTATGCTATGAGTCCCTCGATTTACCTCGATAACAGACTCAAGCTAGCGTGTTTCAACATCCCAAAGAGATTATAGAACAATCGAAGATAATGCAATCACTGATGTATCGAGTCGGCGTCACTTTTACAAGTGTCAAGCTGTCATCATAGTATGTCACTGTGAAATGTGGCAATCTAAAAAAAATAAAAATTGATCAAATCGAGTGACCCAGAGCTTCACTCGCTGTTGATTCCGGGAAATGTTTGTTCAAGTTAGTATTTTTTTAAACGAAATAGAAAATAATTTGTTTGTAAGTACGTATTACAGGCTATTATGATATGGCGCCAAATCAAAATAGTCTGTTTTTATTATTTATAATTAGCAACGGTTTGAATTTAAATTTCAACGCAAAATCTTCAGTTCGCCTTAAGGTAGAACCAACCGAGATGACGAAGAGAATGAAGTTAACAACTTGTCGAATAATCTATAACACAATAAAAGCACGCAAAGTAATATCTTAAGAGTTGAGTTCCATCTCATTTTGGATATTTGTTTTGAAAAATAAATGATAATGCACTATTTTATAGACAGGGATTATTGTTAATTCCAAAAAAAATCCGTATTTTCACCCTTTTCAACTACAGCGTATCCTGCTGTCGGTCAACGCACTCAATTGTAACATATTTTGTACGCTTATTCATATTTACTCACGCTTGTTTAGTTTGTTCATTAAAATTGTAACAAGCGCAAATAAACAGATACGAAAATGTTAAATGGTTTTCATTTTATATATATACATAAAGTATTTGTGCCCCCCCCCCCCCCAGTTCGGGAGATACCTTAAAATGTTGTTGACTGAAATGAAATGCTTTCGAGAGCGACAGAGAGTTTAGTCACCAAACATATGTAAAAACTTTTAATACCCAAATGTTTCAACACCTAACACAAAAAACTTTTACCAGCCCTGGCACATTAACTAAGTGTGCACATAACTCACAGCCCTTGGCACCGACACTCTGGCAACCCTACCAAAAACACACATGAAAGCATGCTCACTCGCTTGCACACTCTCCCTTGCTCTCTATCGCTCACACGCTCTCTGCCGCTAAACACACTCAGTGCCTGGCTGACTGGTTAGGGTTGCCTTTTGTCGCATAAATAATTCATGCGTGCAAATAAATGAAGAAAACTTTGACAAGACTTTTAAGGGTCCAAAAGAAGCTCCTGATATGGCCAGACTTTTCTGGCTTTAGTTTTGGGGCTCTGGCAAAAACTGCAAATTACCACTAATCTCTAGGGTCAACATGCTGCACATTAAGTGCTACCATGAATATGTATATAATGTGTATCTATGTTTATCCAAAAGCTGTGTGTGTGTGTGTTTGTGTGTTATTTTGTTATATTTTTTGTTATTTTGTTGTTGTCTGTGTCTGCGTCTGCGTCTGTCTGAAGTGTCAAATATAAATCTCATAAATAGTAATTTTGATAATTGACTTGGCATTTTCTCAGTTCGCCGTTGATCGCATTTCATTTTCATTTATAATTTATATGCTAAAGATAACAATACATAAAGATTTATGCGTTATATATACGTTACGTGCATTTATTTTATTAAAAAAAACATAGTAATTCGCTTAAAGCAAAGATTACAACAATGTATATATACGATTGCAATGGCATAAAAAATGCATGAATAATTATTGCATTTACATGAAGTGCGGTGTAGCATTGCGGTTTTTGATAAAATGTAAGCGGTTGGCAAAACTTGTGTCCTTTTGGCCGCCTTTTTTCCTGTTAGTGGGGAATGCATGAAAGTCAAGAATTTGAACAATTTTTAATTATGTGCTGGCTGCATAGCATTCGATTGCCAGTGTTTGAAACTTACAAAAATAATTTGTAAAGAGCAACTATTTTGCATGTTCAGCTTATGAATAAAATGTAGAATGCTTTTAAATTTTTCCATTGAATTTAAAAATGTGGATTCAACAGCAAAATTGAGATTCTCAGTGGTTGAAGTTCCTTTGATAGGTACACCAGCATACCAAATAAAAATTGTGAAAATTAAATAAAAAAAACTTCAGAAAAGGGCTTCATATCAGGTGTTACTCGATTCGCAATCCAAAAAGCTAGACAGAAAAGAGTCTCGGGTTCGTGCTTGTACAGTGTTCCGTTGAAAACGCCAGCATCTCAGTTGCATTCAATGCTTGCAGCTCTTGGAATACTCTATTACCATAACATAGATTATAAAGAAACGAGCTGATTTATTGATTTAATTTTATGCCATCAGTGATCCCTTCATTGGTCCCTGCTTATACAGGAATCCGTTGGAAAGTTCAGCATACCAGTTGTGATCAATGCTTTTAAAGCTTTATATACTCTATTATCATAGATTGTAACGAACTGACTTTTTGCTGTGATTTTATACCTTTATTTATCATCAAAAAAATAAATGCTTTATAAGGCAGAAGTTTTTAGAAGTATAAACTTCGACGCCTTAGTAGCGCAGTAGTATCGCACTCGCCTCAAAATCAGCAGCTCGGTGGTGTGATTGCTCCTTGGTAGATTTGCCTAGCACTGGCATAGGTACAAAATAATAGACCCTATTTACCTAGGAAAATCTGTATAAATTCAAAACAATGTCGTGCGGATGCGGCTATGAACTATAGCTGACTATGTTCTTCGAACAGCTTTTAATAGAGATATATCCAAACTGCGTCTGTGGATGACCATAGAAGATTAAAAAAAAAATCGGAAATTGGATGCCGCACAGGATCGTTACCCTAGCCAAGTCTGTTGAAACCCTTATGGTATTTTTGCTTTCAATCGTTTCCAGATAAATTGGGGGCGTACAATAATAGACTCAAGTAGAAAAATTACTATTGTAAGCCGGAAGAATTTGATTTATCATAGTCACAGCAACGCCAAAACATTCGAGACTCAATTCTCATGCTCTACCTGCCATATGTGATAAGAGGAGCGTCTGATCTATCAATTGCTATATCAAGGGAAACTTTATTGGCGACCACAATGTTTGAGAACAGCATGAGAATAACCAGAAACGTTTAGAAATACCCCAAGTGGTCAAAGATTTTCTGGCAATAATTTTATGAAAGATCTTACACCAGCCGAAGTCTTTCTTCATATCTCGCTTCTTACGTATGTTTTAAGATTTGGGGTGGGGTGTGGTTCTTTTGAGGTAATCCTAAAATGGCTCAATGACACAATCTGCGACAGCGTAAAAACATTTATTTAGAGTTAATATTTAAAAATAAACAGAAAGATAAGGAAAAGTAGTCGCTGCCGGCGGACATTACTTTAAACAATACTTCGAGCTGTAAATCAACCACTTTCTTGAAAACAAAAAGCGGATCGAAATAATTGAAAAGAATAAAATTGTTTAAATAAACCTAAGTATTTAAAACGTAGCTATCCGTTCCTCATTAATGGATTTTGTAAAAGTTTTTACACTTATACGTTGCCGATTTTTACTAGTGTAATGTTTCAACGTCGGTGTGCCTACGCCCTTCAGCACTGCGACAACCATAGGTCTATGGTGCCCCTAGGTACTAGGTAATAGGGCCTTCAATTCAAATTATAATTATATGATTTTTTGGACTTCCAATTATTGTTTATTTAAAAAACTTAAATGTGCAGAGAGTTTAGACGATTTGCGAGTTGCGATCTTTATATGAATCTTGATATGTTGTGACATATTTTGAACGACTAAGTTTTTTGATTATGAAAATTAATACAAGATGACGTTCTTAGACTTTCATAAATATAAAAAAAATATAAAAATTACTTTAACTCAGATGTGCAACACTTACAAATAAAGCAAAAATGTTCATAATTTTGCCATTTTGCTGCGTTTTACCGTGCACATGAAGTCATGCCATTGGTCATCACCTAACTGCTACCACATTTCATGGCCACAATCATGATTATCACGTTGATAGATATAACTAATTTATAGTCATATATTAAAGATATGTTGATTTATGCAGCGAACAGCTCAACTGCTTTACCAATGCCGTATAACTTTATGCAAAATCAGCTTAAATATTTTGCCGAAACTGAGAGACTGACAGCATGATGTACGAACTAACCAACAGCTGGTTGCTTGGTTGGCCATTAAAAACATAGATGGAAAAAAAAAATGAAAAATTCCTCGTAATTTTAAATCGCGTATAATATGTATAAAAATTTGTTTTGTTTCCATTTGCCGTCGGCAACAGAAAAATATTTTCAAAAAAACTGTTCGACATCAATGTTTTGTTTTGGCTTTTTCTGCTGGCTTAATTAATTGGCTATTAAAAGTGTTGAAAATTGAAAATGAAAATGTTTTGTGCTATTGCAAGCATAACAAACAAAACAAACAAGAAAGTTTTTTTTTCAGTTTTTTTTTTTCATTTTTGAGGTAGTCACGGGGTTGCACAAGTGAAAATGTGAAAAAGTGAAGGTAAACTGTGGTCAGATGGCGGTCCTTAAATTAAATAAAATTACCGCAAAAATATACCATATACGCTCAAAACTAATTTCAGAATATTAAAAGCGTATTATGGAACAGTAGCTACTTGTTAGCGGAGTACGGGTCTTTGATTTTGCATTTATTTTTGAGGGATTTTTTTTTTTCTAGTTTTCGTAGAATTTGAATTTTCAATATAACTTTAATAAATAAATTTGTATATGAGTCCAGTGATTTTATGTGGAATTTATAGAAATTGTGCGTTGAAAGAAATGGCATTTGATGAAACATCAACTAATGATGATTTCATTTGCCATATTTTTCAGCCGAATCATATAATTGAAGGCTGAAATTTTTAGACATTTATGTGTGTTCATTTTAGAGTAGATATAATTCAAGGTTTTTAAACAATTTTCCAGTAACTAGTCAAAAGTTAATGCAAACATAAGAAATGCCAAACTAAACAATTTTTTATTATTAAGAGTTTTTAAGCTTAACGATCTTGGATACATTTCGAGTGCAATTCGGTGTCGTACCACTTTAAAATATAATGACATATAATTTCATAATTTTTTAAAAGGATTTTAAAGTTGTGTTCCTATTTTTCCAACAGGGCAATGGGCTAACTGCTTCGACTGCTTGTTGAAAGTAGCGGTTCAAGCGTGCCTTCTCTTTCTAACAAATGGTGACTTAGTATTGCTTTCAGCTTTTGCTTCTTTTGCTATTCTGGACTCCCAGTGGAGATACGAGAGCGGACTTAAGCTTGGAGCTAGTTTTTTTTTGTTTTTAAGAAAAACATTTCATAAGACTTCATAGAAATACTTTTATATATATTTATTTATTTATTAATATGTAAGGGTACAACTAAGTCCAGTTGATTAGACAAGTTAAACATTCTAAAAATTATGAAATAATAAATAATAACGAGGAAAAAATATAATAAAACTAATCCGTATTCCTTGCCTGATATGTTAATATATTAATGAAACAAAAATAGAGGTTGTAAACCAGCATGTAAATTTTAATTTTTATTTATGATTTAAGAGATGCTGAAAAATAAGAAATTTAAAATTTGGGAAAAAAATAATCAACGCCATTTTTTTTTTAATTTTTCTCAATATTTCTTCAATGGGATAGTATTGATTCAACTTTTCTTGAAATCTAAGGAATGGTAAAAATATCGATTAGAATTTTGCTTGAGATTACGTCAAAGGGGAAAATATGGGTTGAAATGTTCTCAAAGTAAAAAATATCGGTTTTTCTTGAGATTTCTTCAAAGAAAAAACATCGGTTCAAATTTTCACAAAAGCAAAGGGCAAAATATCGGTTGAAATTTTCTCAAGATAGTATGAAAAGAAAAAATATCAATTGAAATCTTTTTTTTTTGGCAAATAAACAACTTTTTTTTTTAAATTTGTTGTATTGGACTTTAAGAGCTAAATATTGGCAATCAAAGCATACAAACAAAGTTAAAATCCATTAGTAATATGCCAAAAGCCTTGTATAGGTAAACAACTTTTTCTATTAAATAGTTTTCAAAATTTCTAAATTAATTGCTTGAAAAATTTTAAGGGTTTTTTTTTTAGTGCTTTCAGACTTCAAACTTAGGGAAAATATGATAAAAAATTAATATATTTCGAATACCCCTATAAGATATAAAAAAATTGTAATTTATGTAGCCCTAAGCTAGCGTACAAGTTGAAAATTTAGGGCATAGATTGGCAAACGAAGCGGTTAATCTGCTAAGTCTGGCTTAAAAAATCAATCTTATTCATTAGACCACCAGAATTACGACATGTTAAGCTCATAATCGCTGGTCAGTTTTTCAAGCATTATTTTTATAATTTGGATGCGTTTTTCATTAAAGAGACGTTCAATGTTGCTCTGACAATTGTTGCGGCTGCCTTGACTGCAAACATAAATGATTTTAGTTATCTTCAGTAGGAAGTAATCATAATGTAACCACAGTACCGCAGCAACCAGCTAGGTGGCCTACAACTTGAAATTTTCTTCCCAGCGCATTGACTTTTCAGCAAATCAATCGTTGCAGGCGTCTTGTGACACATACCGCCTTCTTAAAAGAAAAGTAAAGCCAAAACTACTCGATATCATTGGAATAAAACATTCCTTTATTTGAGTCAATCAATAATAAGCGAAACATATTTCAAAACATCAGCAAAAGTCGATGATTTTATCAGCACATCGAGTACTAGTTGCAGTGGCTATGCTCATTGCTTGATAAATGAATGATTGTCTACCAATTATTCTAGAGTCCGTCTAACAAAACTACATTGCTTGTTGGCCGCACTATACAAGTGTTAAGAAGTTTTGCGGAATTTAGCTGGTAACCATCCCTCTTATCTAAAACTTAAGTTATCCCAACTATTGTGTGCCCACTGTAGCATTAATGCCACACACAAACTTCAACACTTACACCTTTTTTTCCTTCTTATATAATATAATATATATACTATGTATATGGTATAATGCAGCAAATTTTACTGAGCTTTGTTAAATGTAATTATAAACTTAATGAGATTTATTTTTAATTTTATGGCATCCAGCTCGCACACACACACACACACACACACACACACACAGCAACACACTCCGCACTGGCACACACCACATCAACATAATGCACACTCAGCAAAAGTATGCGTGAAAAAAGTGATTGTTACTTTGGGCCATGGGGGGATTATGGAGCTTTGTTCCCGGCTACTGTACTGTCGACGCGCGTGCCTTAAACAAAAGCCATATACATTGCGTATACGCCACGTTTGCCAAGTGAATGTCTCAATGCCGCTTGCCATTGAAACTCATTGAAAAGTCGCATAAAATGCCAATTGATTTCCATCAAATTTATGTTTTTTCATTTATTTGCAGCCCCCGCTTGCCAAATAAAAAAAAATTAATAATTTATCCATTTATTATTTCACATGCAGCTGACGTCTGACATTTTACGCTGATTTTAATAATGTTTTAATTAGAAAAACAGCTGCCGCATTACTAAAAATCAACTAAATGAATTCCGAGTAATTTACACACACGCTTTTTAGTTTTGTTTACATTAAGTTGATAGTTTTTATCGAGGGTGGTTTGTTGAGTTGAAGAAAGTGGTTACTTGTTGAGGTTTTCCGTTGATGGAGCCAAGAGAGTTGCAACATTTATCAAATTAATCGACTACATTTTGAAATAGTCATAAAAAGTGACAATTTGAATGCCGAATTTTGAAAGAAATTTAAAAAAAAACCTTTTTCAAATTCATCGAATTTTTTGAGAAGAAAGGATATTTTTTGTCTTAAACTTAATGAAAATCTTCAAATTATCGACAACGTTGAAAGTGTTAAAGAAATTATGAGGTCATCGATTGCATGCTATCTTAAAAAATAACCGACAATTTAAACACCGAATTTTGATTCAAAAATTATATCATAACATCGAATTTTCCACGAAAACATTAAGTTAGAAATCCATTTTTTTTTTTTCGTATTTTTCATGAAAATAAAAAATATTTGATTATTTATAGACAACGACACAGGATTGTGCTTTGAAGCAATAACCATACAAATTGGTTAAGAACTATGTTTGTTCTATTTAAGAAACTAAGAAATAACTAGACTACTCTTCGATTTGAAAAAAGTACGCTGGTATTTCAGAAGAAGTCACAAGAACATATGTAACCCCAATATATTTTTAAATAAATAAATTGAATTGAGTTGCATTAAAATGATTTTCATTAAATTAGATTTCTACCAGAAGTCTTTTTGTTTGTAAAAACATAAATATAACTTTCTATTAGTTGGTAAATAAATTTCTGAAAAAGAAATAATATTAGAAGTATTTTGTTTATACAATAAATTAAGGCAATAATTTTTAGCATTTTGAAAATAAAAAACTTTACAATTTTACCAAAAATGAGTACATAACTCATTTGGAAATTGCGCAAATTCTTTTGAAATTCTTCATATTTTTATAAATTCTATGTTTCATCTACAAACAGTATATATACATTTTTAAAAATAATTAATATCGTTTCAAGTTAGCTGAATTTTGTAAAAGAGCATGATTCCAAAAGATTCTGTCATACAAAAAGAACATAATTATTTTAAGCAAACTTCGTTTGTAGCAAAATAGTTCAAATTTTACAAAAAATTAAGAATTATTATTAACTATTTAGAATATCACAATTCCATCTAAAATAATTAATGTTAATATATAATTCATCAAATTTTTGCGATTTCATATGTTTGATCTATAAGAAAATTTAATGATTTTTTTTTAGGCATAATTTAAATTTTTGTTAATTATACTCTAAAATTTAGTCGTAGCTTAGTTTTATAATAACAAACTTGCCAAGTTATCAAACTGCCCTCGCTGTAGTGTTGCCATCATTAATGACAGCGAGTTGAACGTGGCCAAATTTGTTTGTTAGTTGCTAAACAGTTTTCAGTTGCATTTTAAATTGCATTTTAAATCAAATATAATTTGGTGTCAAATTAATGTAAACAATTGCATAATCGACATAGAGAGAGAGGGAAAAGCGGGAACTGCAACTTGGGTCAGTTTGTGAAAAGTTACTAAAAGCTTTCACCACTAATTAGGCAACCCGTCAACAATATGCCAATTGCGAGTGTGTGTGTGTTTGCGGGTGTGTGGGAGTGTGTGTCCCTGAGTGTGTGTATTTGAACAAACTAAATAACAATAGTGAAGTATATAATATGCGCGTAAATGTAGTCACAATTTTATTGTTGCTATTTTGAATATGGTTATTGCGGTAAATAAATCAAAAATAATTACAATTACGAACCGAATTTATGGGACACAGGGGCGGATTAATGCATTTGGGCGATGCATTAGAAGGGGGCCCAATTGTGAATTGTACTCCAGCTCATGAAATGGAGTGGCTGCTACTTGAGTCCTTGTAATGCAAGCCGATTTATCTTTGCAGGAAGACATTCTAACGTACTCTTGCATTCAATCCATGAAAGTAAACAAAGAACCCTTTAGCGATAAAATTTTGTTGCTATAAATTCTTAATTAGTTTTTAATTTAGCAGTCACTTTTTAATTCTTCAAAATTAATTAAAAACGTAGTATGGGCCTCTATAACGCCATGGTAGCGGTCTCGCCTCTAAATCGAAAGAACAGTGGTTCGATTCCAACGTGCAGCTTGGTGCAGTGACATAGCTATCAAATAAATAGATATTTGTCTTGGAAAATCTCTATGAATAAAAGACACCGCCGTTTAAAATCCTCTATAAGCAGTAGTTCCTTGTATTCCATGCTTCGCCTTTGGAGCGAAGACCACAGTCAAAAATTTATAAAAATTGTTCATAATTCACTGTCTTGCATACATACACTTGACTTTTATTATTTAGTATAATCCTAAAGTTGTATCTTGAAATATATCCCAATAAACTATGCTTTAGCATATATATTTTATTCCTGCATCAGGAATATATTGACTGGAAACAAGAAATGAAACATTAATATATTTTCAATTAATTTGGGGTTACAACTTAGTTCAGCTGACCGTGCAGCTGAACAATTTTAAAATTAAAAAATATAAAACTTATTCGAATCCCTAGCCTGTTGGGTGATTTTTTATAGATCTGTACTGTATCCGATCTAGGGCTGGCTATGAATTTGATTTTTCAAAGTTAAAGAAACAAACATAAAAGTTTCAACATTTCATAATGAAGGAAAAGCAAAAGATCAAATTTATAGTCGAGTATTGGGAATATCAAAATAATATGAGACTGTGGGCACTCACAGAGTGAGTAATATGCTCGCGGATACCAAACTATAGTATCGTATAATATTTTGCAAATACACTCCGGTAAAATTATGGTATCGATTTGGCACAGATCCACACTTAATTTCGAACACATATGAACCAACTAATATGAAACGATTGTATATCTTAAGACTTTACAGAACTTGTTTAGGTCCAAGCTTTTTTACTTCCATTCTGACATCGTTTACAGAGGGCAGTAAGTCAAATCAACATAAGCAAATATTTTTGAAATGCTGCGCCTTTGCAGAAAATAGATAACTCATTTTGCAAACAAAAGATCCAATTATCTTGTTCTGGTTATACCTCTCTGAGTATTAACGCAGATGCATTCCACAAAATTAAGCGGTTTTATTACAATTCAAAAAATATTCCGGAAAGAGACTTGTTACTTCATCAATTAATTTAATTTATAAACATTAACTAATGACAAGGTTTGTGAATAGTAATAAAGTTGAAGGCCACATATACAAAGGTAAAAATAAACACAGTTTTCTTATTAATGAAATTTTAATTGCATCTACGAAATAAATACAAAGAAAATCCTATAAATGAAAATCGAAAGTGATACTGTGCTAGAAAACAACAGCAATTCGAAAGCTTTCGTGACAAATCTGCTTAAATTGGTTGAGTTTGCTTTCTCCGCGCATTCTGGGAAATTTATAACTCTGCCAGTTCCCAAATTATATTTCAAAATTATTACAAACCAATGAAACACAACAAATATTATAAATATGCTGAACAACAAAAGTTTTATGAGCCGAGTTTGTTAGTTGGCGATATATATTAAAAATCGCAAAAAAAACCCTTTAAGGTTTTTTGACTCTCTATCAATTGGCTACACTTAAAGCACACAACGCTTAAAGTAAAACAATAGTTTGCATAAGTTCCCCACACCCACAAAACCATATATCTATAGCCATCCATCCACATCCATATGAGCGCATCCTTACACATCCAATCCGTCCCTGAGTATCTGCATGCGAATATCTTTATAATCTAATGCTCGTATTTACTGTTTACAAAACACATAGTGCCAGTGCGAACAATGAAGCTATATATAAAAGAAGCTTTAGATAAATTAAGTTACGGCTTGTTGATAATAATAGTTTATTGCATTACGGAGATGATATTGCGTTTTAATATCAGAGAGTAGATTACAGCCAATTCAGCCCGCTTGGCTTTATCCCTTTTGGTTGATTGTCTAACCTATTATTATCCCAGGCATTGGGGTAAATACAACAAGTCATCTCTGTTGTTGTTTGTAACTCGATTGTAGGTAGTTAGTAGCGGAGTTGCACTTGGGTTGTTTGTTTTTAGTCGTTACTACTAAATAAATATTACATTACAATACATGCAATTTTGCATGTTGTTATCCTGCAGTGACTCATGAAGTATTGGTTAAGTGTTGGTTGGTAAGCTAAAAATGCTTAGATTGCATGAACTCAAAGAAATTTTTAGGAGAAATATGTTTGATGATTAAATCAGCATTTATTTAAGCAAAAAATATTTTAGCTGAGTATTTATAATTTCAGCTTGGGCTATTAAACTTTAGTTGTAAAATATTTAGAGCGAAATGTAGCTATTAGCAAAAAAGTGTTGCTCCCCGATTTATTTAATTCTTTACGCAAGATGGCGCCAGCGCAATTTCACTAGTTGGCCGTAGCGGTAACAATAAACAAAAGAATAAGTTTAAGAGTTCACAAAAAAAACATTTAAGGTAAAAATTCTTGAAAATTGATTACGAAAAGAGTGCGGTCTACAAATTTGATCGGTTTTATCAAGTTAGTTCCACCTGCAAGTTGTGGCCAATTTTTAAAGCATTATTTATTTCATTGGAAGGGTTTACAATCAGTCAACAATTGTAGAGTGGCATCAGTGTCTGCTTCTGACAAAGAAATGGTTTATTTCTTGTATAAAATATTCGGATTTATGTTGATTAAATGACATATGCGCGCAATGTTGAATTCGTTTGATCTGCCTGGTTTGGATGCATTTTTCTTGCATCCGAAACTCATCGAATGCGTATGAAAGCTAATGTTGAATCTGTTTGGACAGATAGGATGGGATTTTGAAAAAAGCTGAGAGATTGGATGCGCACATGTTGGAGCCGAGAAGTGTAGAAAGGCGATTTTTCACTTTCTTGGAAGACATGAAGAAAAGGTATTATTGAGCCGGATAGTTACAGAAGTTAAAAGTGTATACACTATAATAACCTCAAGGAGAAAAAATATTTAGCCAAGCCTTTTGAAACTGTTTTTCATCATCGTCGACATTAAATCGATACGAGATAGATATGGACAAAACTAATTCCAAGTAGAAATAATACTATGCCAATCTTGGGGAATCTGGTTTTTCATCGTCTTCATGACCTGAAAGAATGGGATTGTTACATAGGATCGTTACGAGGTAGATATGAACTTACAAAAATAATCTCGAGCAGAAAAAGTACTTTGCCAGTTTGGGGAATCTGGTTTTTCATATTCTATATTGTCGCCAAATGCAAAACATACATGATGCAAAGGTTATGCTCTCGCTGCCATATGTGGTACCAGCAGGTTGTGAGCTACTTTCAGTGGCTATACCTAGTAGGGAATATAATTGACAATAACCAAAGCATTTGAGAACTGCAAAAAAGTTAGAAATGAACAAACCACTAAATATTAACTGGCAACATATTAATGAAAGATCTTACGCCACCGTAGGTATTTCTCCATTTCTTGCTTCTTCCGATTACTGTTCTTTTGCAATGGATGTATTGAGATTTGGTATTCGAGGGTCTCTTAAGGAAATCAAAAACTGGCTAAAGATTGCTTTAAGGCCAAACAGACTTAATTTTTTAAAGATATTCAAAAATAACCAGATAGATATGAAAAATTAGTCGCTTCCGACTGTCATTACTTTGAACAATACTTTAATCTATAAATCAACCACTTTCTTAAAAAAAAAAAAATACACGGATCGAAATGATTTAAATTGATAAAATTGGTCAGAAACACTTTTACACCAAAACATCCGATTTATAGTATATAGTATTCGTTATTTCTTTTTTTTCAGAGCTAGTGGGCTCCGGTAGCGTAGTGGTAGTGCTTCTAAATCGGAAGATCGGTGGTTCGGTACCACCCTGCAGCAATGAGGCGTTTGTCTAGATCTAGCACTGGCATAGCTAGCAAATAAATAGACCCTATTGACCTAGGAAAATTATTAAATCTATTATTTAAAGTCCGCTCCGCTTAGATACGACTATTTACTGCAAGTCCCTGTCCCCTTCTAACAACAATTAATAGAGATATCTCCGTGCTCCAGCTTTCTTGTCAAGAAGAATACATTTATTTTCAGAACTTAGTATCAGATTCTGGGTGGTGAAATAGTACAATATGACCACAATAAGATTCTCAAGAATTGATATGATCATTAAGATATGTTAAAGTTCGCCAAAAAAATCACCAAAAACATTTAACTTTTCATTAATATGGAACATGATTTCGACTACCCACAATCAATATTTACCAAAATGAGACCTTGCACTCCAGTTATTATTAAGTTCTTAAAAAATCTCATTAAAAGTCTTCAGAATGTATTCGTAATAATTACTCAAGAACAAAAAACTCATTAAAGCTTGTATGCACATATAGAACATAGCTGTGTGTGGGTTATCTTTATGAGTGTGTGCCTGGGTGTGTGTGTGTTTAAGTGTGTGTCTGTACTTGTTGGTGTATGCGTGTGTGTGTGTGTGTCTTTGTTAGGGTGTGTTTATTCATGTTCTCATGAAAATCTATCAACGTCTTTTGGCACTTTCAAGGACCCAGGGAGAACGTGTTCATACTACAGAGGCGCTTTCACATTCATAGACTTACATATAACATTTGTTTAATGCAACAATTGTGTTGTTGCCGCTGTTGCAGTTGCAACACACACAGACACACACAAAACGAGGGTCGACTGAAGAGTCTTGGAATAAGAAATGTTGTTATTTCCAACATAGCAATCTCTGCTTATGATTTTTTAAGGTTTTTCGAATAACCGATGTTCAATTAAAAAATAAAAATAATAATTTTGGAATTTCAACTATTGACACTTTTGAAATATTTTTGAAATGTTTCAAAAAACTTTTGAAAAAACGAAAAGAGGGTAGAGCGACAAACTTGAAGGGAGCATAAATTGACAAAAGTGTAAGCATGCGTTGGATTCAAAAATGTAGAATTCAAAAAGCAGAAGCAGGAAAAATGGTAGAATATTTACATGTAGGGGATATGAAGAAAGAGTTTTATAATTGTGACGCTCTTACTTTCGAAAATAAAATTTTGCGTTCAAAAGATTTCTGTTGTTATCAAGCAAAAATTGTACTGCCACCTGAAGATAAATATTCAGAGGTATCAAAAAAATAAATGTATGAAATTTAAGAAATAACTGAACCGGGAAATTATGCGTGTTTTTAACTATGTTTTCGCCTTTGCCATCTTCAATGCCCAAAATGTAGATTTGAAATGTTCATGTGCATATTCGATGAGGTTTGTAGGCGAAGATCAAGAGGGATAGAAAAGCGATCTTAGGAGGGGTGTGTATTGGTGAGCGAAGCGAAAGGCGAATGCAAGATTCAATCTTCGGAATTTTTTTTTCAAGATTTCATCTTTATTTTTCAATTTTCTGCAAATCTTTGCTATAGAAGATAGTTTATGTACTTTTCCGCAAAAAATTAGTTCCACTTAAGTATTAGCCTACCCTCGTTCACAGACGCACACTAACACACACTGACACAACACTTCCTGCTGTTGTTGTAGTTATTGTTGTTGGCCCGCATGCCTTGAAGAAAAATTGAAATGAAATGAAGAAACAACACTGAAAAACATAATGTACTTTGCTATCTATATGTATGGATGTATATGTATATGTATATAAGGACTTGCATGCTTAGCTATGTGTGGCTGCGATTGTGTTTGTTTGTGTGTGTGTGTGTGTGTGTGTGCAATGCACTTCATTGTGCAAGTGCAAAACGCGAACTTGCATGCAACTTTTGTTTGACAGAAACAACAACAAAACTACAAAAATACCCACAAAAAAATTGTTGCTTTTATTATGATGTCTAACAGCGCATCGACAAGAGCAACAACAATAATGGTTGTAGAAACAACAACAACAACAACGACAACACGTACAACAAATAACAGCACAACACGAGACATGGCACAGTGGTCGAAAATATTTTCCAAAACGAGCTGCCAAAATAATGGCAAGTCATTTTAACAGGAAAAAGTCATTAAAATGAAAATTTTTACAAATATTTTCGACCATGACCAGGTTGCTGCTATCTGAAAATAAATGCGAATTGCTGAAAGTCATTTGTAAAAGTATTCAACGTGCTGTCATTGGAAAAATTTATGCAGAATGGAACCATACTCTAGCTCTATGAGTCTATTGATCGATGTTATTATAGAGTAGATACATAAGATACTTTTGTACCGAATTATTACCGGTTACCTATTATTAAGAGGCTCCTAGAGAAAGAAAAACAGATAGTCAGTTGCAGTCAATCTGATATTCACTTGAGGTCTGAGGTACTATCCCAACATCTTCAAAATCTTTCAAAGATGCAAATGGCTCTATAGACCACTGCTGATGTAAAAGAAAAGTTAATAAATATACAGGTTCTAAACGACGGCATGTTTTAGGATAGATATACTTGCGGCAGAACTCTGATATCGCATAATCACACCCCAGGCGAGGCCTAAGCGCATCCGAAAAGCGGCAAGCAAGACTTTGGTAGAAGAAGAGTAATGGCGTTTTGTGGATTTTTATATGTTTTCCACTCAAGACCTGCAGGATCAATTGATAAACGATAACCAATTTTTGTTGGTCAACAAAATCTGAATTCCATGCATAGTACTAATCGAAGTAAGTTTATTTTGTTAGACTTTATCAATAGTGACATCCGTAGGAAGTTACTAAGAGCGAAGGTAAGCTTGTTCAACTTTGAATTACAATATCGATCCATGATTTCGATGAAAAAGACATAACCATAAATGCCGTTCAAAGAGGAACTTTTTGAGATTAATATTAAGAGACTTGGGAAGATGTACAGCTAACAATTCCGGGGCTTTTCTCAATCAGATATAGTATATTTATATAGAAGTAAATGACTTCTAAATAAAACAGGTAGAACTATTTTAGCGTCATTTTCTTGAAACACCGTAATGTCAAATGTCCTCTGAAATATTGTCGTTGATGCCCATAAACCGGTTTTGTCAGTAAAAACTTTCTGTGCTATGACGTTCCCCGCTCTTTACAAGGAATCGGTACGAATAATAGAACTTCTTTCGGAGAATGCTTCTCAAACATTTCCTGAATAATTTCTGTTAAGTCTTTGTATTCACGCTTATCATAAAAGTAAGAAATTTTGACTTTCTCTACCGAAATATTTTAAAATATTACTCCATATTGCAATATGACAAAAGAAACATATGCAAATGCCGCAGAAATTGGTCATCTGATTTTGTTATCTTACGCTTCGATTCTTTGCGTTAGTTGTAGCAAATTAACGCACTTACCAGGATGAGGTGCCAGGGATATACACTCCACTAGTCCTTCGCCAGCCAGCCCCAAAAGTAAAGCAAACCAATGAGCCAACTTTTAACTTTAGTATTATGGTTACATTCCTAAAGGAAGTTCCTCTGTAGAAAGACTCAATGTGATTAATTCAAATTCCTCCGAAGTTTTTAATTGAAAGTAGTTCCTATTAATTTCCTGAGCAAATTCCTTTTGGTTTTTTTTAGGCAGAACAATTTAGTTGCTTATGATCAACTTACGCTGTCAAGTTTTTAAGAATTTTAAGAAGAATCTCTAACGAAATATTTTAAAATATTACTCCATATTACAATATGACAAAAGAAACTGCCAATGCTGCGGAAACTAGCCATCTACTTTTAACTGTAACTATGCGACTACCAAGAACTAAGCCAAGTTTTTCCCAAGTTCCCAGTCTAACAAACTTAATAATCGCCTCCATCTACTTTGAACTGAAACTATGCGTCTAGTCAGGATTTATTCTAGATTTTCCCAAGTTCCCACTAACAATCTCAAGCAGAATCGCATCCATCTACTTTTAACTGCAACTAAGCATCTAGCAAGGATTTATGCAAGTTTTTCCCAGGTTCCCAGTCTAACAATCTAAAGAACCACCTTCAAAATACAATTGCTTCAATAACTTTCCAAAATTTCTCGCATTTGCCACAACATCTCTGCCACTTTTGACCACTGTGCATATGATTTGTTTTCCCTTAAGTCACATACCCCCTTACACTTGCTGGCTGCCGGCTTGACTGCATTCCACCCCCCCATCCGCGTAAGTGCTCGGTACTGTCCCAACTGTTTTTGTCTGTGGGCGCAACATAATCGCGCCTTAAGCACACTCACCAAACAATCTCGAGTGTGCGTCTAAAATGAGCTTGCTTTAGTACCCAAGTCCTTCACCCTTTTAATGTACCAGTCACAGCCGCATCCGCAGCCCCCCAGCCGCTTTTATTGTTGGTTTTGCTTTTAGCCTGGCTTGCAACGTTGTACGACGTTGTATGCAACGCTGTGTCAAGTTCAACGTGTGTAACATGACACCGGGCCAAGCCAAACCAAGCAGAGTTAAGCAAGTATTCCCTGTCAACCCCATCCAAGCCTTAGGGGCGTGCCCTGCTCGACAGCGTTTAATTAAACGCTCAACAACAGCAGCAGCAGCAACAACATCGATAAGATTTTTTAGCGTTTATGGCAAAAAGTTGTTTTCCAACGAACAACAAAAATTTTCATCATCATTGAACCTCGCCTTGATTTTTATCTATGCGGCGGATACTTAACCTGCCATGTAGAGAGCTCTAATCGTGTGCCACTAAACGTTATTATTTATGAGCTTAAGGGATTGGTGTGGGCGGCGTTGGTTGCCAACTGATACATAGTCAGTCACTACGTCAGACGCTTTAAAAATACATAAAAATTAACTGCTGACGCAATTTCAAGGCGTACGTACCCTTCCCTCTCCACATCAATGAAGGCACTGCCAACCATAATACTTATAATTGACAGCGTCAGACGGCATTGCCAGCGCTTCTCACACACACACATACATGAAAAAAAAGGCAAAAAATTATTTCCATCCCCATACCCAACTACAGGACTCAAGCTTGTCATAAAATTTGTAGGCAGTCTGTAAGGCAAGCAAATGAAAGAATGCCAAATAGCTTGACGCTTGGAGCTTGGAGGGGGTTGGCAGGCTGCTGCCCTCGGCACTGGCTTATAAATATTTAAGGATTTGAGTTCGCTTATGCGCTCGCTTGTCAACTGATTTACTTAACTCGCTTAAATACAAATTAACCAACGCATTTACCCAGCGCCACCAAATGCGTCAGCTAACAGTTCTGTGCCCCCTCGGTTGGCAATCGCTGCTCCACCCAAACCTTAATGTGGCAAGCATATCATAATAAGCCTGGTTAATACTTAAATTGCGACTCACTGAAGCTTTTAATACACTTTATGGGGAGTGTGATACTATCAGCTGCTCGTGAAGTTGGTAACGTTGATATAAAGTGGTTGAAAGTATGCTTGGGGGGGTAGGAGTTGGACTCATGTGAGTGAAATAGAACAACACATGTTGACACTTTTGCGGAGTTGTAATTATTTAAGTGTGACCGTTGTGCCTTTCAATGTAATTAGTGTGACCATAGCTTTGCTTTCTGAGAGATTAAGTGAAAAGTTTACTGGTGGAGATTTTTGAAATGAGTTGATTTTCCAAAAATCTCACAAAATATAGAGTATTTATTTTACAAAAGTGT
Organism: Chymomyza procnemis; assembly: GCA_035046065.1. Classification (NCBI taxonomy): domain Eukaryota; kingdom Metazoa; phylum Arthropoda; class Insecta; order Diptera; family Drosophilidae; genus Chymomyza; species Chymomyza procnemis. Next base: position 9,979,013 of record JAWNOJ010000026.1, read on the forward strand.
GACTATTTCCTTACATCTACCTAGTGTGACCATCTTAGATTACAAATATTGGCATCGATCAACTTTTCAGGCTTTTTACTCAGAAGAAAGATAGGAAGAATAATAGCAAGCTCAAATAAGTATGACCATTGCTACTTCCACTAAAATAGTGTGACCATAATTTAGTATCAATTTAAAGAATGGAGTTATTTGGAATAAATAGTTTTTGCAGATATTTCACCAAACAGATTTTAAGTAATAAAGAGCTTGCAAAAGTGTGACCGTTGCTCTTGCAGCCTAGCTAGCGTGACCATCTACTTTATTTAGTTTTCTTTTCAAAAGTAAATGTTATGGTAGATTGAGAACTTTGGGATGTACCGACAGCTTAGTCTTTTTACTCAAGGGAATTTTATTTTGGTGACAATCTACTTTAATTTCAAAGTTTGTAAAAATTACAGTTAAAGAATTTTGGGATCGATCAGGTTTTCAGACTTTTTTCTCAAAAGAAAGCTGGCAAAAGTAAGATGAAAACATTTTTTAATTTAATTAAGTTGCTTACAGCTTTAAACTTTTTGTACTCTTAGAACTTCTAGGTCTTATGTGATCAGAAGAGCCTCTTAAAGCCGAGCTGATGATTGGTTCTAACCAGTTGATTCGATTCAAGTCCTTTTTGTAGGGATATCTAGATACTTTAGTCTTACGATTGCTTAATGCTAAACAGCTCTGCCTCAATCTGAAGTCGCTGCGTCTGTGCTTGGCTTGGTGCCTGCTGTCATACATATGACGCTTATTCGTCATATTGGCGTATGCTCTCACTTATACGAAACATTTTCTCAAACACATTGTCGAGGGTATTAACCGTCCTACAAGCTGTACTTTTGTTTCTTAGACTTTACTTTCAAATCAACCATGGTCATATTAGAACCCCATTTTAGCCGCTTCCCAACATTAAAAATATTGTAGCCAAATAATTGGCTAACTTAATATCACATTGGCATAAAAATTTGCGACAAAAAAGAATCAAACAACGTTGGCCATTTGTACGCTTAATTTTTGGCACCGGCGGCAGTACAACATGACGTATGAGTAACGCCTGTTTTGGCAACAAGCCACAGAACTTTTTTGCTTTGTAACTGCGACTGGAAATGCAACATTTTCCAATCGCTCGCAGTCACTTTCTAGTGAAACAGCAGTGATTCTTTTTTTTTGCAGCAATGCCCGTGGCATCTGAAAGTTTCTCTCTATGAAGGTGGACAGTTTTTGTGACGGATTTTATGCCAGGCGGGCAAAGCCACATATGCACACAAATGCAAATTTCGCACATGTGGCATAAAATACAACTAAAAGCCGAAAAAAATGCCATAATTGTTTTAACTTGCGCACATATTTTCTATGACACTTTCGTCATAAAATGTCGAACATATGACAATGACAACATACAAAATATTTATTACACTAATATTTATAGCCCAATGTCTATCGAAATTCTGATTGGCTTTTTGGGAAGTTAATTTTATGGCATGTTTCATATAATATATGCCAAAATGGTCGTGTTGGAAGATAACTATCGATAAAAGTAACTGCTTTTAACGTTATCGAAACAAAAAAGTAATTATTATAATACAAAAACGATTTTCAAAAGTAAACAAATTAGAAAAAATTCACTTTTAAACGTTGCTTAAATATTTGAAACCATTTTCAATATAGAAATTGCCAAATAGGTGCTGCTGGAAGTTAACTATCAATAAATAGAATTGCTTTTTTATGTCTCGAATGTTTTAAAAGTAAATAAAATGGTTTGCTGCAAGTTGAATTAGCTCGGAAGTAACTTAATGAGACTAAATATGCCAAATTGGTCGTGCTTGAAATTATCGATAAAGCTTAAGTTATCGAAAGCTTAAAAAGTTATTGTAGAATGCAAAGCCTATTGCTGCAAGTAAACTAAGTCCAAAAGTAATCAAATGAAACAAAATCCTCTTTTAAAACCATTTACCATATAAAATACGCTACGCCGTGCTTAAAGTTAACTATAGAAAAAATGACTGCTGTGTTGTTTACGAAAGTTTAATAAGTAATTAAAAATAAAGAGGTTTTGCTACAGGTAAACTAAGCTCAAAAGTAACTGCATGAAAGTAAATGCACTTTTATAAGTCGCTTTAATATTATATGACGTTTTTCCTTAAAAAATTACGAAAAATAAAAAAAAAAATTAAAAAAATCGCTCCAAAAGTTAGTTTGCAGTCGTGCTCACGGAAACGTCTTTTCGGAATAATATGATTTTGAGATAATTACGTTTAGAGTTTAGTTTTTAAGGACGTGTGAAGTAATAAAGATTTTATCGATTTATCGACAAACCACAATCACTTAAAGCAAAAATTGTTCATAAAAATTGGTTTGATTTTTGTAAAGAAATATCCCTAAGTATAAAATCTCAAATATTTTAAGCCTAACACAATTTCTATTAAAAAAATTAAACCCTAACGATACCAATAATTGCTTAGAAAACGAACTTAAGTACTTTTCATTAGTTGCAGTTATGTTATAATAATAAACCCTTTGATAAACAAATAGACTTACCTATGTTGCGAATTTGTAGAGCATTATACGTTCGTCAACTTTCAACTGAAATAAAAGTAAAATTTTTATTATTGATTTTTGTTGTTTCTTGTCCGTCTGCACTGAAAACAAAAGGCAAAACATATGTTTTCATATTTAATTACACTCACAATACCCATGTCTGTGTCTGTTTGCATGTGTGAGTGCGAGTGTTTGTGTGTGTGTAAGTGTAATAAATGGTTTATGTACATTTTAAGTGCGTATTTATGTAGCTGTAGGCCAGCTCTCAATGTCGATGTCTGCTTGTTGATTAATTTTTATCACTGCCCCAAAAAGTAGGCAACAGAAATTTTCACAATACACGCTGCCATTTTGAATTATGAAAAGGTGCACATGTGTGTGGGTGTTTGCGTGTGTGTATCAAAAATTTGAATGGATCTTACTAACCCATTTTATTTTGTTGGCCCCAACATTAACACACCTTGAATTTTATTTGCTGTGCTTTGTGCGTTGTGTTGCTTTTTATAGTCCCCCGCCCCCCCTCAGCATATTCATAATGTTCCGAGTGTATTTCCCTTTTAAATATAAGTGCCTGTTGGTGTAATATTTTTATAGCCATTTCTCATTCAATCTTTCATTTTTTGTTGCTGTTGTTGTTGTTCTTTAACCTTTATATAATTGTGAACGCGTGATGGCTATCTTTAGGATTGGCCAATTTGAAACTTAGGGCTTAATAGCTTCATAGCTTTTGTTGTAGTCGCCGTAAAGTAATTTGAATTAACACCTGGACTGGGATGGCTTGTAGTGAATTCGGCTTTTTAGTGTTTGATTTTTAATTACTAACATTATTTTTAATTAAGTATTTGAAGTTAGTTAAGTTTGTTTTTTGACTAAACAATGATTTCGAGCCATTAAACTTCAAACCAGCGTCTGCTTTTTCTGGAAAACACTTAAATTTGAAACAGACGATAGTGGCTGACTTGACATTTATAGCTAGAAAAAATATATTGTTATAATAGTTTCTACATGGACTATTTCTGTTGCTCACTTTAATATCTGTAACTCTGAATCATGGTTTTAGTGGCTGTACGTCAGAATCAACCGTTTTGTATCCTGTTGGCTTTTTCTGCAGCTCTATTAGTACTCAAAACTGTAAGTCGTTCTTATAGAGGCTGTAAGTTATAGTCAACCGATTTCGATAAAATTTGACTTAAAAAACATTTCAAATTGCGCTATGCTTATAGGCAAGTTATTTACCAACTTACCCATTGTGACCAGTGTTTTTCTAAAACTTTTATTGTTTGAAATTTATCCGAAACACAAAATAAGGAAATAATAAAATTGAAAGAGCTGGTTACTCTGGCTTTGTTAACATTTGCTGCACTTTACTATTATTGTTTTTAAAAAACAATCGTTATAATATTAAAATTAAACATTCGGTACAATCGATAGTTTTTCATCGATAGTTTTTCAGCTCTACTATGATACTTTCTTTGAATCCTGTCGCTCTTTTTCTAACTTAGCTCGTTTGGCCCAACGCTCGAAAATTCAAATGATTTGGAGTTTATCAACAACTTAAATAACATTCTGCTTAAGATTTACTCTGTTCAGGAAATCTACAAAGATATCTGTAAGATTTGAAGTTCTTATAGAGATCTTAATACATGGCGGTACCATAATATACCATAATATCAAGCAAATTAAAATAGTTTTCCTAAGCAAATGTCATAGAACTTTATTAGGAAACCAAAATATGAAAGTCATATTTTAAATTTTTCGTTTGTTCTGGCTTATTAACATTTGCTGCCCTACTAATATTATCATTTAAGTTTTAAAATAATCGCTAGTCTTTCATAAATAATACCCATTCTACCACACTGACCAATTGACTGATTTCGACACTCTTTTTAAATCCTGTATTACTTAATTTGTTTTGCCTAGTTTGTTTGAATATCTGAAAAGTCAGATGATTTCGAGGTTATCAAAAACTTGACGAATAAGATACTGCTTAACGTCTATTCTGCAAAGATAATGTACAAAACTATCAGTTTCTATAATATTATTGAGAACTTAATACGTGGTGGTATTTATAATACTTCCATTTGAAGAAGCTTTAAACTTATTACAGATATTGGATATTCGCTTAACTCAAAAAACACTTCGTGATCATCGTTTTTTGACTGTTTCGAAAACTGGAAAATGCGCTGGCAAAAGTGTATTTCATGGGCACGAGAACTATTTTGAATGGATCGAAATAGATTTAGAAGTTTAAATAAAAATTTTTAAAATATAAACAAATTCCCGATATTTTTGCCTTGTACTTGTTTCGAAGTCCAGATACTATTAAAAAAAAACACTTTACAATAACGTGTGTGCCATCTGAAACGGATCAATAGAAAAGACAAATAACTTTAAGAATTCTCAATATATTTAAAAAATTTGTATTCTCAAGATCTTTTTACAATTTGTTTGTTTTGGGAAATACCAACAACGACCAAATGAGCCACATTCACAAGCAACTTGGGCGATATAGTTGCCGTTTCAGCTTGAATGTTGTCTTTTAGCTCTTCTATGGCCTTCGGCTTTTTGGCATAAACTTTGTTCTTCAAAAATTCTCACAAAAATAAATCTGCTTGTGTCAAATCTGGGAATCTTAGCGGACAGTCATATTCACCGTTTTTGGACACAACACGTCTCTGAAATTTCCGACTCAAATAGTCCATTGTTGTAGTGGCTGTGTGGCATGTAGCGCCATCTTGTTGGAACCAAAAATTTTCTTGGCTTTTTCACGCATTTGAGGTAACACAAAGTGCGACAACAGCCAATAAAACCAATCGCCGTTGAAAGCCTCATCAGGTCTGAAGAAGAACGGCCCAATGATGGTTTGCGCGCAAACAGCAGCCCAAACAATCAACATCTGGTGATTTTCGAGGTTGTTTGGGATCTGCTTGAGACCCGTGTTCACATAGGGCTAAACGATGTATCGTGTCGCTTTTGGGTGCAGTACGGCGACGATATATTTGACGATATGAACGCTGGGTTGGCACAACTGACCGTTTATTTTCTATGTAAAACGACTCTTCTGCGCGTCCTTGAGGTGTATGGCGCTACTTGATTAAATCGCGTTGAATCAAACTTTTTGAAATCGTAATGGTCAATTGATTGATCCAATTCAGCTGGCGCATCAATCAACTTAACAATTTAAAGTTTAGCAAAATAAATACCATGCATCTTCTAAAATATTACGAGAATAATAATTGAAAATCATAATTTGTTATAATATTTTGTTTAGCAAACAACACCATTTTTGTTGGTCAAGTTAATTAAAAATGTACTAAATTAAGTGTAATTTATCAAAAAGTGTCAAAAAAAAATTAGTCCAAAAATGGCGTTAGTCAAAGTCTTGCGGAAACAACTTTGGAATACTCTTTAATGTTTATCTACAAATAAATTAGTAACATTTCCTTAGCGCTGCTAAACCGACATTACCGGCCAATTTAAGCCCTTCGTTAGCTTCCAGTTTCGTACAAACTTTTGTCTGATTTTTGATAATTTCGTTGTTTTCCAAAAAAACATCTTAAAAATGTTGCAACTCCACACGTCCAACTTTAATTTTAACACAATAATCTGCAAAAGTTCATGTGTGCGTTATCAACTTAAGTCATAAGAAGCAAAAGTTTTCAATTCTACAGATTGGCAACAGTTCAAAAATTTCTCTTGATAACAAAAAAAAAAGAAAATGAAAACTTCCCAACTTTATGCAAAAGAATATTTATATTTCTACTTTTCTCATGCTTAAACCTAAAAAAAAGCAGCTGCTCATCTAGATGATAGAAAACTTTTGCAAGCGGAAGATTTGAATTTTCCAGCAGGGAGACGCCAGGACTCAGCTGTTGCTGTAAGCCATGTTGGAGTCGAATGTGTGGCAGTTGCAATGCCATTTACAGTTCCAGTTTCAGTTGCTGCAGATGCTGCTGCTGCTTGTGCTGCTGCTGTTTGCCTTTGTGAGTTTGCTTTTGGCATGTCATGGCTGCATCCCTAACCCCATTTATCTTGCAGCCCTCGCATTGTACGTAATGTTATTTTTTAGTAGTTTTTCTTTATTTTTTTGTTATCTTTTGTTGTTGTTGTCGTTGTCGTTGTCATTGCATGCTATCAGCGAGAAAATACGCTTGACAACGTCATGTATATTGAATAAAGATATGTGCAGATACATACATACATCTATGCATACATATGATGCTGCGAGGGCGGTTTTAGAAGTCAGCGAAAGTTGGTAAAACATGTTAGAACATTGATTGCGAGTTTTTCCGGCTTTCTACCTAAGTAATTGGCTCTCAAAGACCCCAGAAATGGGTTTAGGAACTTCCAAAATATTTACCATGGCACACTGGCAGGATACGCAACGAAAAACAATTAATTTCAAGTTCGCCGAAACCTCCAATCCTGGAAATCAATAATATGCATATATAAGTGTATATCGCTGTGTTTAAGACTCAATCTGGATATGAGATGAAATTGCAAATACTAATGTGCCGCAAAAAAGCTGAGAGAAAACTAATTTTTTAGGAAAGAGAAGTAACAGCAGTAGTGGTACAATTCTGCTCACTAGACTGTAGGACTAACTATTGCAGTTCTTTTTTCGCATTTTATGTGCAAACTAAATAGCCTCTAGGATTTCCTACCTTCAATTCATCTCTTTGTCAATCTGAACTCATCTTGATTCGCCAAATTGAGCATGTTTGAGCAATCACGAACTATGCAGACCCAACGTTGATCTTTTGGCATTTTTTTTTTTTTTTGTAAGAAATGTTACTTCCTATTTTCATCTTTTATATTGCAAATCCAAGTTCCTATTATTTTATATTTTCCTCGTTATTATTTAATTTTTCATAATTTGAACATTTTTAAATTGTTTAAACTGAAGGTCTGATTATTATTAAAAAACATATAAAAAGAAGACTCCGAATATTTCTCAACAACGGAAAGAACTTGTGGAAATTTCCTCCATTTTGTGACATTCTATTTAATCTCTACTGGATTCCTCAAATTCGTACTCCAATTTCTCATCGGTTTTGTAACCGAACAATTTTGGTTGGCTTGTGTGCTGTCGGTTGCTTATCGATGCTTGTGCAAGATCATTGGTTTTTTGCTCATTTCCAACTAGATCTCGATGGTCATCTTGTTTTAAAAATAATTTTTATTATTTATTTCCATTTCAAACCCTATATTTCCATACAGAAACATTGGTCGCATACTTGCTTGAACGAAAATTAATTGTGAAATACTTGAGACTACAGTTAGTTCCATGGTCGTAATGCTGTTTTCGTGGATCTCGACTGTAATGCAACTAAAATTTTGAATGAAATATAATCCAAAAACGAATTGAATAATCATAATATATAAAAAACATTATCCACATTTATATCATTCCTCTAAAATTCGAATTCACGAGCAGGCAAGAACTCGAAAAATTAAAAATTAAGAGAAAATGACAATTGAGTAAAAAAAAAGTAAATAGAAAATGCTCGCATGGAAAATTTAGAAAAAATTCAATTTTTCAAAAAAAAAAAAAACGAAAAAATGATATCTAACTTTACTGCGTTCAATGCACCGGAATTGTAGTGAGAACAAATGACAGCCTTATGTACAGTGGGTGCCGATAGACGAGGCGACAAGAGATACGATGCGACAAAGAGAGTGACATAAGCATGCAACAATGAGTTGTGATAAGTGATAACAACATCTCTTGACATGGCTTATGGTTTTATCATCGCTACCAAACTTTTCTTCGAAATAGGTGGCAACGCTGCTTTTTGCGCTGGGTTTCAGTTCATAACTGAACAATACTCAAGAAAAATAAATCAATAGCGACTTGCACAGACATAATTATTTTCTAGATCAATAGCTAAAAACCTTCTGTGGACTAACGAGAAAGAAAAAACTCTGGTCACACTAATTTACGTTTGCGATGATTAGGCACTTTTATCATGAAATTTGTTTCAAAGATTATCACAAATTGTAAAAAAAAGAGTTAAAATCGCACACAAACTTTTCAAACCACCCACTCATATATATAATTGTATTTTATGTATGGCTGTTAGTAAGGATATGGCATACTAGTGCAAATATTACGTATACGCCACACTGAGTTCGATCAAAGCAGACGCGACTCAAAAACACACATACACACACACGCATTCATACACTCGGAACCACACACAAATACTACGCAGACTTCATCCACTTGACAATCGCTTTGCTAGTGTATCCTGCACCCCGGTGCACCCCATCTTTTTCGCGTTTTGCTGCCTTAACAAGCAGCAACAGCCAACCCACCCGCACCACGCCTGCAGCGTATTTATATGCAATTTTTCTTCATCGTTTATGTATGTGAGTTGTCGCGCGCCTTTCATATCCTTTCAAGTGTGCATATATTTATATATGTATATATAATATACTCGACCTATCCATATGCAGATATAGTATGTGTCTGCACTTAGAGAAAACCCATAAAATCTTAGTGCGAATAATGCAATAAAATCGAGGTTTATCTACTAAAGCGCAAATATCCGTTTTTATGAATGTGCTGGCTTAAATCAAACGAAGGGAAAGCTGCTGGGATTCTTAAAGAAAAAAAATGTTTAAGTATTTCATCTGTAACTCAAAAATCTAATAATTTAAATTTAAAAGTGAAGTTCATGTTGTTTTATTTTTAATTTCCATAAATTAATGAACATGTACGAAATTTTAACTTAATTTATGGCAATATTAAAATTTTTTTGTGCATGTTTTGCACTCTATATTGGCTTGGGAGTCATAAAAAGTTGTTATAATTAGTATAGTTGGGCAGTTTTTATTTATTTATTTATTTTGGGACACTATTTTACCTGTTCTGACATAAATCAAATAAATTAAAGTTTTTGAAATAATTACACTTGTATAGTTTTATTTTGCTAGAAAATTGAGTTTCGGGTTTGCTAATTAAGAGTCTGGAGTTAATATTGAAAAACTAAACTGAGCGTTATTTATCTTAAAAATTGATATGGTAAACTTTTGTTGTTCAGGCTGGATTTTACGAACAGTAAGTCTGAATCATACACCCTCAACGGAACTCAGTGTAGGCAACAGGACACGCACAGACGATATTAGGTATTAGGTGCTTCAGTTACGAAGATGGTTATGTGTTTAACGTGAAAACATTATTATTTTTTTATTATTAATAACAACTAGTGCAATTGGCCTTAAAATTAAATATTATTGAAATTAAGAAATATTATATTAGAAAGAGAAAAATATAAAATAATACTAATCCGCATCCTCAGCCTATTGGGTGAATTTTTCATAGATATGCAACGTCTCACATCTGGGGATGCCTACGAACTTGGATTTACAATGTAAAAGATGAAAACAGAAAGTAAGACAAAAGCTCAAACATTGCATTTTACGAGATTAATTGAACAGATCGTTCGTAAACGAAATCGATTATAATAAACATAATAGCGTTTATGTAGCAAAAATGATCCTGCAATGCACAATTAAATCTACAAAATGGTAGCCCTAGAGCTGGAAATATTGAGTTACTCTGGACGGAATGCCAAAAAAAAAATGTTGCTTAGGAGTGTATTAAGAGTCGATGAAACCGATTGAAAGCTTATGCAGCATGTGCTAGGTTCATTTAAAGAAGGTAATTTTATAAGGCGAAATCTCTAATTATATAATGGCAGTCGAATGTTGAGATTCCAATTGAAATTCCTAAGATTCTATAAGTATAGGACTTCAGTTGAATATTAGGATCCTAAACTCTAAAGAGCAAATATGAAAAATGGGTTTGAACAGACTTCATCAAATGCTGATAAAGTTGGTATTGAGAGTTCCAAATTACAAAATAGGACAAACGAGTGAAATATACAAGATTCTTAATTCTTCATAACTGCAAGAGCCTCTATAGATTTATTTACAATATTGTAGTTATGTTTATTAAACTTAAGTTTGTGATCGAATAGAGCACCAAGTTCGGTAGGTAGCAAAATATGGGTCACAACGATAAAACATCATAACATTACAACTTGATATATTAAGAAACAGAGCTGGCTCCTTATTCACCATAGCCACATGCTTTTAAAATCATTTTGCAGAACTAAGTTTTCACTAGTCTAAGAAATTATTTTTAAAAACTCAATTTAGTGTTTTATAAACCACAAATATATATTCAGGTCTTAGTTTAATTAAATTAATTTAAATATTTAATGTCAATGTCGAACAACAGTTTAAACAAGTTCGTTTTTCCTTGCCATCAAGTTGAAAGTTCAATCTAAAAATACGTTCAAATTATAAGTACTTTGCTGACAGTGAAATATTGAATTACTTAATGATTGAAGCATTTTCGGCTTAATTTTCCTTTGTTTATTTTTAGGCGCCTAATTTTGGTCTTCTAGGTCTGCCCTTTTTTTCAATGTACGAGCAACTTGTGTGTGTATTTGTGGCCGTATCTGTGTGTGTGTATCTATGTGCGTGTCGTTTGCATATGTAAGTCGCCGTAATGATATTTGTTTGCGTTGAAAGCATTGAAATGTTGTTTGTCAAACTTACACACACAAACATGCACTTACACACACATATACACACACACACACAGACAACTTGTGCACTTCATTTTTATCCCATTTTTTTCGCCTAATGCCACTCTATTATTGCTTCTCTGCTTTGCGTCCTTATGGCATTTGTTGTGCATAGAAGTCATGTCAATATTAGAAAGTAGTAAAAGTATTCAATTACCATGTCATCTGAAATTGTCTTTGTATGGATGGATTGCTTTGATGCTGTTTGCCCCTAAAAATAGGCAATACAGCAAATTTAAAAACCATTCAACAAAGCTGACGCTTCGCATTGCTAAATTGCTTGTGGTCCAAATGGCAACATTTAGTGGCAATATATTTAGTAGACGGCACTCAAGTGCCATGTCCTCAGACGTCTGGCACGCAGTCACACCTTGTACACACTTAAAAGTCCAAAGCGCACACAGATGATATAATATATATAAATGTTACTTATGTGGTAACTATGTGCAGGCCTTGATTGATGATTATTCTGCACCTTACGTAAGTTGGGTGCAGTGGAATCAGTTTGAGCTTAGTCGAAAGCCTTTGCGGTGCTGTAGGACAGTGCACTCTGGCGTAGTTAAAGAGGAACAATTGCATTGTTTGATGTTGTGCAACAAAGATTGTATTTGCTAATTTGCTTATATATTGCATTTTCGACATTTTCTGTTTCTGATCATTCTGCATTTGAAGGTAACAAGTAAAATATTACTGCAATTTTTATAAGAACTTTAAATTTCACAAAATCGTTTTAAAAAATAATTAAGTTACGAATATAAAAAAAGGCAGTGATATTGGTTATGGCTAAGGTCAAGCCTTTGTTCATGGTACATCGCTATGCAAATTTCTTGCCTTAATAAAAAATGTTTGCTCTTGACTATGATCGTCATCGTACCAAAGGCGGAGGCTAGAGATATCTGATAGACAACTGCTCAAAGAAAACAGGCATCTACAGTGTATAGGCGAATCCGAACGGCGGTATCTTTAATTAATATAGATTTTTCTAGGTAAATAGCAAATAGCCATACTTCTGCTAGACAAATGCATCAGCAAATTTGTTCGTTATAGACAGCAGCAGATACTTATCCCTTGGTCCGGATTATATGGTGGACGCATTAGATATTTGTGTTTAACTATTGTTCTGATGGAACACAATTCCGCTCCTGTTGGCCAAAGCTAGCCGCTTCTGGGTGATTCAGACGGTCGAGTAGTTGACAGTACAATTCCGAGTCAAGAGTTTTACAGTATGGGAGCAGCTCATAGTAGATAATTCCATACCAATGCCGCCAAACGCACAGAATAACCTTCCTGGCCGTCAGTCTTGGCTTGGGCAACGTTTTTGTCGACTCACCGCGTTTTGACCACGATCGTTTTCCTTCAGACGGTCGAGTTGTTGACAGTACAGTTCCGAGTCAAGAGTTTTACAGTATGGGAGCTGTTCATAGTATATAATTCCATGCCAATCCCATCAAACATACAGAAAAACCTTCCTGGCTGTCAGTCTTGGCTTGGGCACCATTTCTGCCGGCTCACCGCGTTTCAACCACGATCGATTTCGCTTAACGCTGTCGCCAGTTACCAACTGCTTCGGAAATAGGACGATTTTGTTGCCATTCGCTCCATGAGGTTTTTTTGTGTTAACTCGCAGTCAATGGGTTCCAAACGGTTTTCTTTACTACAATATTTTTAGCAATTTTTTAGAAAAGTTTTTTCTTTTTAATGCCGGTACCCAATTGAACTCACTCCTTAGTGATATATTACTATCATAGAATTACACTCTGATATGATTATTGAGTATAAAGCTTCGATAAAGATTAAGCAGAATTTATCGTTTAAACAGATTTACAATCTACCGCCTAGGCACTTAATGTTGACAATTTTAACCAAAATAATTTTTCTAGTTTCATAAAGTGCAGATTTTTCGAGTTGTAAAATTTTACTTTGAAATATTTATATGATGAATGATAAGAATATGTTCTATTGTTTTTGTCGACGCCAAGCCTTTGTTTAGTAGATTTTAATTGAATTTCTAATTTGGCATATCGTATATTACAAGGCATTCTCCCCAACCTTTTAAACTACCTACAAAGCTCCCAACTAAATTTCCATAGAGAAATTCATATGTATTGTAAAGCAACTTTAGAATGTGTTGTTGCTGTGCTGCAACGCTTCGTTGGCATTCTGTTGTTTAATATTGCGAAATTCCATTTCCACACCTTTTGATTCTATTCGCATGAATGCGAGTGTAGAGTTAGATGTGTGTGTGTCTGTGTGTGTGTGTGCTCACATATTTGTGCCTGCATTTAGCTTTGGCCCATTATGCCGCTTGTCACAACTAAAACCGAGTAAATTCTATTTGCTAGGAATTGTTTGTCTAACGCACATCACACCAATACATATACAAGCACTTGTGCTTGCTCACACAGATACGCACACACATCTGCACACTGCGTCACATAGATACTACCACAAATTGTGTATTCTATGGATTTAACAATACACAAAGCACTAAATCAAAGCCGCATAGTGGTAAATGCATGTTACATACATGCATATTATTATATATACAATATATATATAATATATAGCCAGCCATATCCATCCTATCTATGTGTATTTTGTATTTTAAAGGATTTTCCATTGCATGATCAACAATCAACAAAACGTGGCATCAACAACATGCACAAGGATAACAACAGGAGAGGCAAAAGTAAATTGTAAAAGCAGCCGCAAAAATACAAATGTAAACAGTCGCCCGATACGCCCCCAAAAGGCTGCTACACTTTTCACATCCAAAGCATAATAAGTGTAATTTCATGTTCAGCAGATTAATATCAACAGTATGTGTGTTCTATGATAGATCTTAGGTGACAAATGGTAGAGTATACAAAATTGTATATTATTTGGTAACGTTTACATAAGAGTAATTTGTCTGGAAAAGATCTTGGAAGACAAATTTGCGAGAAAAAGCAGGCAAACGTATTCCACAATATTTAAGTCTCTAAGATGCTAAAGATACTGGCTCTTCAGCATACACCAACGAATAAAGATATGCTTCTAGTCTACTTTCATAACTTGCCATACAATATTTTCTATTCCTTTGGAACTGATATTCTAGTTCCTGTGCAGATTGATGTTCTAGGAGTACCAAGAATTATGTGATGTAGGGTTTTAAAAAGTTTGAATTTGCTTTCGTTTCATTCTTTTAACCGTTTTGTCGAAAACCTGCAGAGCTTTGAGTTTCCTTACAAGCTGCTGCAAGATTTATTCCCAAAAGACATTTTTATCGAAATGAATCCCATGGAAAATATGCTAGAGTTAAGCACGAACTTCAATTTTCAATCGTTGAATTTTTCCACCGATTCTCAAATAAAAATTGATAAAATCGAATATTATCAAAAAAGTTTTTTTTACAAAAATAAGCGAATAAAAAAAAATAGTACAAAAAACACCAAAATTGTAGAAAAGAGTTATCAACTCAATTTAAAACTTCAACGAAAACTTAAAAAATAAGTAAGGATTCAATTCGATAGTTAGGCTAACAATTGAATAAATTCAAAATTAAAGTCTTAATAAAAAGGAAACATGAATAAGACGTATTTGAGATTTGAGGGTTCTTTTAGAACCTGTTCCCTACACAGAATTCTGAAGTCATCAGAAGTAGCCTACCAAGCCAAGAGTTTTTCAATTAGAGCTACCCAGCGATTTTACTGTAGTTGTAGTGAATATCTCAAAATCCAATTAAAAATTTGTATTGTGCGAACCCTAAATTTTTCAAAAAGATTTTTGCAATTTACTAAGAAATGCTTCAAAAGATTGATTTTAGAAAAAACTAAAATTTTCAAATCAATTCTAAATCGAATCGAGGCGAATTAATTCGACTGGCGCTGGATGGCGGGGTTTTATTCAAAAGGAACAATTATTTTCAATTCTTAAATATTAGGCTAAAATCTTAAATTAGATTAATTAAAGGATAGCGCATGGCATATTCTACAACAAAAGATACCTAAATGTCCATTGATATTATTTAGCTCGAGTAATTTACTTTTAAATTTAAAAAATTAGGTAATTCTTGCGAACTTGTGTTTGAAAGTATTTTAAAAATAAAATTAAATTGGAAAGCTTTTTCTTTTTTTAGAGAGTTTTGAGATTTTCGCTGTATCAAAATTTTTCGATTTAATATAATTCTTAAGCTCATTAAAAACTTGGCCCACTTAGCGTACGCAAAGTTGTACTATAAATTCGACCATAAGTACTCTATGAATTCTCTTCACAAACCGTCAAAAAGCAGTAAAAAAGTCAAGCTCAAGCATACCATTCTATTTTACAAGGTATCAAATATATAAGCAATTATTCATTGCCATTAAAATAAAATAAAAATAAATATTTTGCTTTCAAAACGTTTTCTCTATATAAAAATACAAGATTGTGTGAATTCCTAAAAAGCAATCAATCAGCAAACATTTATTCAATTTGAATCAGAACCAAATTGAACCAAAAGGTATCCATCCGTCAAAGCAATTTAACAAAAATTAATCAATATGAGAATTTGAAATATGCAGAGAAAAAAAATACAATCAAGCTAATGAAATCAAAACCAATCAAAAGGCCTTTGCAGCAAATGTTCATTTAAAATACAAAAAAATATAAAATGAAACAGGAAAAAAATATCAAAAAAGGGAAGCAGGACTAGTAACTCCCAGATTGCTTAAGCGGGCTCATTCTAAGCGAGTTGGTATTTTTCCACATTTCCATTTTTCAAAATGTAATATTCAAAGTTCAAACCTAACTTATTTTTGTATTTAATAATCGTTCTATCCAAGCATTCTTACAGACTTACTCTGTTTCGAAGAATTTTTATTCCTATATTAAAAACTTAAACTTGATTTATTTTCATATCAAAAGAATATTCTAATATGCTGAAAATATATATACCAAAAATAAGGAAAATTTGCAACTTAAGATTAATAAGTGCAATTGCAGCTTTATCGATATTGATTAATTGAAAAAAAAATCCGATTTTCGAAACATGTAAATTCATCGATTACATACGAAATTCATCGATTTTGTTGCGGTATAAATATATTTTTTTTGTATTTACAAATTAAGTAATTAATATTTTATATTAAAATTGTTGACTGAACAATCTATCTTATGTATGTAACTTCCAATATCTGAAATCCACACCCCGTTTTCATAAAAAATATAATTTTCTCTTTAAATTAATGCCAAAACTATTAGTTACTCTTTAGTTTATTCTCTTCGAATAGTCGAATTCCAATTATTTAAATCAACAATGACTCATGCCAAGCCCCTTAAGCAGACTGCCTTCGTCTTCTTAAAGAAATAAAAACACTCAAAATACTTGTCAACAATATAAGTATTCCAATGCGGCGACTTCTGCACAAGAGCATACATAAGGGATTTCCTAAATGTCATCCGCATAATCATCACTCATAATCACATTCAAAAGAATAAAAAAACACTTAGTCATGGCCGCAAAGAGAGCACATCTTTCCGAGAACGATTGATGCAAGTAAAGTCAATATCTCAAATGGTTACTTCTGCTTCACTGATTGATAAAATCGGGGTAAGAGTTGGTTATTCAGATGAATGTCGACTCGTCTGAAGAATCTTAAGTATTATATTATAAAATATTTTAGGCAAAATGAAATTAGAAGAAGTATTTATACATATCAATTGCTTTGATTTAAGGATTGGCTTAAGACAACATGATTTTGATGTGTTTGAGATAACATTTTTGAGCAGCCTTCTCGAAAGTAATTCTAATTTTTTCGCGACTATTTTTTACACTCTAAACACAATCTTCGAAGATTGGTTAGGATACTGATTCTACGCACCAAATTATTTTATAGTTTATAATGAAGCAGCTCATTCTAATAACTAAGATTTTTTAAAAGTTATTATTGTCCTTTTACCAAGCCTGTGCGTTCCCCATTTCGGAGTTGGTACTGCTGTGTGCGATCTCAGTTTTCTTCGGTAGACATTCCGTATTCCAAGCCTTCGCGTTTCCCATTTCGGAGTTGGTATGCGATCTGAGTTTTCTTCGGTAGACATTCCGTACTTTGATCAAGTCATAGCTGTAACTTACTTGAATTAGGTAGCATTTAGGCACTTGTGCGCTTTGTATTGGATCGCTTTTATATCGGCATTGGTATCCAGACGCATAAACTGATCCTTGAATAATCTTCAGTGGCCAATTGCATAAAATTATCCCTGAAAAATCTTCAAAGTGTTGAAATTGAGCGTAAGGCTCAAGGTTGCCTGCATCATCTGACTAATTCTGCATCACTTAATTTTGCTGCTGGCTTTATTGGCCGATGGCTCTATCAAGCAACTGAGGGCGGTCCCGGAGAACTTTTCTGACTGTTTCGAAAACTGGAAAAAGCGTTGGCATAAGTGTATTGCAATGAACGGGAACTATTTTAAGGTAACAAAATAGATTTAGAATATACGTTTTTTGGAATATAAACAAATTCCCGGTATTTTTTGCATTCATACATATATTTACATATTTTACACATATTCTGTTTCCGATAATCGCAAAAGCTCTATGTGCTCCGTAATCTTGGTGTAAGTTATACGCAATAAAGTATTTTTTAGAAGTCATATGTCGATTTACATTAGAAGAACATATCCCTCTACCATATTGCGCGTTATAAAGCGTTAAACCTGTCTGAAAATTTAAACACTTAATAAACACTGCTTTGAATTCATTCAGGGAATTTAAAATCATTTTGTAGAAGTCACGGTCCAAAAATCCCTACTCAAACTGCATATCTTCACTACTAAAACACCAATATTTTTCATTCTTATAGAGTATTCCCACTTCGAGGCTTTCTATCCCACAAGTTTATCTGTTTATTTTTATGAAACATGTAATTCTCACACCTTTTTTGATTGAAAATTCAAATTGATTTTCCGCAAATTAATTTCGTTTAATCAGCATTAAATTACAATGTTGCTTTAGTTGTTGTTTTGCCTTTTGTTGTTGGGTTTCATTTTTGTTGCTTTAGTTATTGCCGTTTGTCACTTACCTCCTGTCGTTTATTATTTGTATTTCTGCACACGCTTCGCTTAACCGTTAGACGCTTGACCAAATTTCAACGTAAATATTAACAGTTACTAAAGCTACCAGCGCACTTCTCACACTCACACTACCTCATCCACTCTCTCTTTCTCTCTCACTTAATTTCTCTCTTTTTTTTGTGCTTTGCTAACTGTAGTTTGCTGAGTACTTGCAGCGTTCATTTGTGTGTTCATTCGGCGGGGTTCATTTTCATATTTAAATTCATTTATTATGCGAATGTAATTAATTATCAAATGTAATGCGCATAAATTAAAAGTTGGCAACTTGTTGTTGACGCGACCCAGTAGACTCAAGTGTCGGCAATGTGGGTCACACAGAAACAAAAGTCGTCACAAGAGGTGACAACGATTATACACGCCCCAATTGGAAATTGGGAAGTTCTAATTCGGATAGCTATTTACAAAACTGAAGTGTAGCACTTCAATTAACAAACTGTCAATCTGGCAATCTGGCAATCAGACACTCATCAAATCAGGCAATCGGGCAATCAGCCAATAATTTCTTGTCCTTATCTAGATTGCCATGGCGGCAAGGCTGTGTGTACAGCGGCGCGCAGGACACATGGAAACACTTTACTTTTTTTTTTGTGCCTGCAACGCAATGAATTCGTAATGTACGCTAACATCAGTCATTCTCACGGTTTGTTGAAGGCTAAATGACGATGGCTGTGACATCTTTATATCCCGTGTGCGTATGTAAGTGGATATTATGGCATGGCAGTGGCGTAGTTGGATTATTGGTAGAAGTTGGTTTTGTATAAGGGAATTGAAATAAAAAAATCGGCTTTTGCCGCTAACATTAAGTTAATAAAGGTAAAAGAAGAAAAAATATGTAAAACATTAATGTATTAATGAGAAATATATTAATATATCTTTAAAAATTTATTTTTTTGCATTTGATTTATTTTTATGCAGAATATACTTGAAGAAAGTAACAAACTAGACTAGAATCTATTCCACTGTATATTCAGTTATCGTTTACTAAACGATGGACTTATTCATAAGTTTAGTAGATTTTAAAAGGTTTTGAAAAAATTCCAAACATTTGTATAGTAAGTGACAAAGTAAATTTCAGTGCAATACGATGTCCATAAGATCAGCCAATTTTAGGAGATTTTGATGAAATTCCAAACATTCATCCAGGAAGTGACTTAACAAGAGAAGTGACAAGACGAATTGAGTTTAATTTCTTCCCTGATTTTTTACTTCGATGCAGAACATTAGAAAGATTTGCAAATTTCTAGCGATTTCGAATTTGAAGTTTGCATTATAGAATTGCATAATTTTGTGTCGGTGTAGAACGATAGATGTTCCTATAAGTTTTGTAACTTTCAACCGATTTTGAAGAAATTCCAAATATTTATCCAGACTGAATATTTGTCGACTTGATTTTAAAATGTTGCTTTATTTTTATTACGGTGCAGAACATTAAGTAGATTGGTAGATTTCTAACGATGGCGCTAAAATTTCAGGCACACTTTAGGTCTACTGGTCGTGTTGAAATTATACTACTGCATTATTATGTTTCCATGTAGAACCATAGCTTTAGTCATAAGTGAAGTTAATTTCAACCGATTTTGATCAAATTCCAAATACTCGTCCAGCAAAAGGCTAAAAGACAAAGTACTGGACAACTTGAAATTATGATCTAGCTTTTTATTTGATTTCACTGCAGAACGATAGAACGATTTCTGTAAGATCAGTAAAATTCTACTGATTTTTAAAAAATTTCAAGCAAACTTTCAGAAGTTGACTGAGAGACTAGTCTTCATGTCTGTGTATGGCGGAGAGAAAATAAATGAGTGTGAAAGATACTTACAGAAAACATAGAAAAATGGATACGATTGAGAGTAAATTATGAAGCTTTTGTAATATGAGTAGAAGCGAACCTTTCTGGTAATGTTGAAAATTCGAAGAAAATGAACTCAAACGTTTTCTGTTTGGAGAAGTACCAATACAATAAATATTGTTAGCTTTCAGCAGTATTTCAAGCAATGAATTACCACATACCCACAAAGCCAGGTTTGAGAAGAAAAGTAGCAAAAAACAGTATTTTTCTTACATAATTTTAGACAAAATAAGCCTTTCTCTCGTAAATGCTGTAGAAATGAGTGTTGAAGGTACTCGACGCGACGATAGGAAAAGACGCGCTTGTAAGAGAGAAAACTGTGCACACTATTACAATATGAACCTAAAACAATGAATGGAGGAGCTTGTGAAGAAATATAACAAAGAATATAATTTTTCTTTTTGAAGAAACAAAAAAAATTCTCTTAAATGCAAATGACGAGAATATGATACAAATTTTTTTTTCGGTTTTGAGAAGTACCAATATAAAAATATTATCAGTTTTCAAATGACCGCATACCCAGTAGCTTGAGAAGAAAAGTAGTAAAGAACGGAAATTTTTTTATTGAAGAAGCAAAAACCTTTTTCAGACAAAATAAATCATTTACTTTTTTTCTCTCTTAATTGCTGTAGAAATAAGTGTTCAAGGTACTTGAAGTGGGAATAGAAAGATGCCTCAGCTTGAAAGAGACGAATGATGAAGACCCTAAAAATAAGAAATAAGCAGAAACACAAAGTGGCGATAGGAAAAATTTTCGCTTTGTAGGATAGGAAAAATATGAAGATTATAACAATATGATCATAAGACAATAAATGTACAACTCTGATAAGGTTACGAATTGTGAAAAGTGAAAATAGATACAATAGATACTACATATATTGGAGACGCTGAGGC